>OX382267.1:14300536-24300536 GCA_947507595.1 Pyralis farinalis
TGGACTTATTAAATATCTAATAATTAACATATTTGATAAGCTTTTTATACGGTTTTTATTTGCAGTGTGTAGTAAATGTAGTAGTTGTAAGTGTGCAGCAGTGTTAGCTCAGCGGATAAATAGCTGACTTAATATCCGATGGTCTTGGTTCGAATCCTTCTGGGGCATGTACTACTTAATTCTCGGATTTATTAAATTTGGAGTGATATAGATCTCGTTTGACCGAGCTAGTGGTACAATGGTAATGGCATTTGCTTACAAAAAAAAGGATCAGCGCCATCTATTGAATTGTGATCGTACTAAGCGATTTAAGAATGAACTGAGTTGTATTAATGACTTTTATTTAATTTAATTACTTATTATAAGAAATAAGATCCTACAGGAACCGTTTTTCGATGAAAAATTATGCTGTTTATCGCTTTCCCGTTGGAATGAGATACTTTTACGGGATAAAAAGTAGCCCATGCCCTTCTCTGTACCCCAGACAATATGTATACAAATTTTCATGATGTTTGACTGCATAGTCAAGGCGTGAAGAAATAACAAACAAATACATATACTCACTTTCACATTTATAATATTAAGTTGGGATTTGTATAATTTTAGTATCATTTTATATGCGGCGAAGAAGTCGTCTCTGTGGTCAACCTACATGTTCAAGAAATTATGTTTCAAAAAAATGTGACGTAACCTAAGAAAGATCTGGTTTTCCCTCTGGGTTGTGAATCAATACTTATATGCCAAATTATTAGGCTTAGGTAGCGCACCTCGCCAATCCTAACGTACACTGGAAACAGGATAGCGTTCGGAAGATAAGCATACGGTTCACCTGATGTAAAGTGCTTAATCTGCTGCTGACACACCAACTCCTTAGGAGCTTACTGGTAACCTTTATTATTATTATATTAAACTTTATTGACCACTACATTTTGGTACAATAGGCGGATTTAATGTTAGTAGCATTCTCTACCAGTCGACCTTTTTTAAAATAAATCATTAAATTAAAATAAATAAAAACACATTCATACATCACTCTCTCTTCCGTTCCGCAATTCATCTTCCATTCATTATCTTTTATTGTCTAAAATTCAAATTTTGCCCATTTTTCAACGCCGGTGAAACTACTATCTGTTTCCAAACTTCCCTCCCCATACTGCGTCAGTCCAGCCACGGACAGCGAGCTTCGCAGCTCCACCTAGCCACCGCGATCCCATCGTCTATACAGAGTATAGCCGAGGTATACAACATTAGTCCTAGGTGGAGCTGCTCTGCTTGTTCCTATCTATGACAACCGTGGCTAGACTTACGCAGTATTTTAAAAAAAATGTCCTACCTTTCCCCACCACTATTTCGGAGACTGTAGTTTCGGTGACCCGCATTCCCAACTCCTGCTCCAAATCGTACCTCTGCTTGGAGAATGCGGGACACCGAAACAATATGTGCTGCACTGTCTGGTCCACGCCGGGCTCGCAGAAGCACGATGGGTCATCCGCGCATTTGAATCTGTGCAAGTACGCGGAGAACCCACCACGCCCCGAGAGGACCTGCGTGGTGATGCTCGACGGCACCATTTTTTTGCCCACAATGCCGTACGCCTCCGCCGCACTCGGGAAGAACAGTTTCGTCGTCGAAGCTGTTGTTCCCGATTTGTATCTCCTGTCCCATTCGTCAATGGTCTCCTTACGGATCATACCTTTGACGAATGAGACAGGGCAGCGGTCGTAATCTGGACGCCTCCGCATCCCCAGTGCGGCGCTCCTGGCGAGTTCATCGGCACGTTCGTTCCCCTCCAACCCCGCGTGTGCCTTTATCCAAAACAACGAGACGCTCTTACCCTGGCCTTTGCACAGTTTAAGAGCGCCCCGTGTTTGCACCACCAGGGGATGGGGGGACTCGACGTTCGCCACCGCCTGGAGCGCCGCCATGGAGTCGCTGAAGATGCCAATACTGGGTCCATCGCAGCTCAAAGCGTACTCGGCCGCCGTGCAGATAGCCAGGAGTTCCGCCTGGTAGACGGTACAATAGGACAACAAAGCGAGCTTGACGGCCTTGGTTTCGGCGTCGCCGTTCCATATGGACACAGCGGCGCCAACCCGGTCCCCAATCTTGCTGCCGTCCGTAAATATTCGCAGGTCAAAGTTGGAGTGTGCCCTGCGAACTCCAAGCTATCTAGCTCCGCGGGATGCGGGGCCTCGATTTTCGAGGCCATCCGCTCGATCTCCATGTCCCCGAGCAGCGGATGGGGTAACCCCCTCTTGGCCTCGTATAAAGAGGCGACCTCGCGCACTCTGAGGTCAAGAGGCAGCACCCCAGCCAGTAGCAGTGCGGAGTTAAGAGACCGTGCGGTAGGCTCTACAGATCTTCTGCGCGAAGCCCCGCTGTACGCTGTTGAGCTGTTTCTGGATACCCAGCTTATTGACCGCTGGAGCCCATGCGGCGGCAGCGTACAATATCGTAGGTTCCACTACGGCTGAATATATAATCTTCACTACTTCAGGGTTGAGTCCCTAACTGACGCGGGGCGTACGCGCAAGGCGTCCGTATATGGCTATTGCCCTTTTACAGACAGTAGTCACGTGCGCGTTGAACGTCAGACCCACGTCAATCGTCAACCCCAGCAGTTTGATCTGCCGAGACATGCCAATGTTTATCCCGCCCATGGTAAGCCACGGGGTGTCATACCGAAGTTTGCGCGTGATCAGCATAGCGCTGGTCTTTTGCGGCGCAAACTTCAAACGGTTTTTGACACCCCACGCCCTCACATGCTCGAGAGCGGCATTGGCCTGTCTCTCTATATCCAGCGCAGTGTTGCCGTCGAACATCAGCACGACGTCATCGGCGACAGTGCACCCCCGCAAGGTCGAGTTGCCGCAGAAGAGGGTCCAATAGGAGGTTCCACAAAATCGGTCCTCCTATGGACCCTTGGACGCACCCTTTGGTGGTGGACCACAAGGTTTCCCCCCGGCGTACCTCACTCTGACCGTCCTATCGCTGAGATAGCTGTCCATCACTCTCCTTAAACTCAGAGGACAATTTTCCTCAGCCAGTCGTAGTTTGATTGGCCGGCCACCAGGCGTTATCGAAGGCTCCCTCTATATCCAGCGAGACGAGAGTGAGCATTCTCCTCTCGTCAAGCTTGGCGCGGATGTGCCGCACCAGGTTATAGAGGGAGTCTTCGGTGCCCCTTTGTGGCATAAACCCGTACTGGCGAGTACTAACCCTCGGTAGAATGTGGTGCTTGAGGCGAGCGATCAGCATTTTCTCGTATACCTTGCCCAAAACAGGCAAAAGCCCAATCGGCCTGTAGAATTTGGGCAAGGTATACGAGTCTTTGCCTGATTTCTGAAAGACAATTACGAGGGCCCCCTTCCACAGCCGAGGAAAGTAGCGGAGGGCTCGACATTTATTGAGAAGGGCCAGGAAGAACTCAGGGTCACCGTTGATGGCCCACCAGTGGGCCCAGTCGTTACCAATCGACCTTTGGGAGTGCATTAAATACATATATACTCGTACTTACAATACATATATATATACATACATACATACATATAAATTATACGATACATCCAAACGTATTAGACATACATAACTGTTACAAGCTATATTAAAATAAATAGAAGTATATAAATAATGATGACGGTCTGCCTTGTCGAGCTTTCAAAAATATATTGGTATACCTTCTTTTTAAAGACAAATTTGCTGCACGATTTCTTAATAGATACTGGTAACGCATTCCAGAGTTGAATAGATTGCCGAGTGAAGGAGCTGGAAATTACTTATAGGTGACCAAGAAACTTAGAATGAATAAAAAAGGAATATAGACATAGTCGATGTTTTATGTACTTATGGTGTGATTATTTATAATTATATTATTTATCACGTAAAATTATCGACCGTAAACAAACTTTACAGACAACAATTTTTTTTATTTTTTTAAGCTTTAGTCTTCCTGGTTGTAAGCGGTATCGTAACCTAAGAACAATTGCAACATCAGGGATACCCGTGCGTTGCCAACCAAGTAAAAAACCTCTTCACGCCTTTTCTGAAGAACCACATGCAGTAAGTCCTGCAGAAAACTTGGCAGGGAGCTCTATACACAAATTAACATTTTTCGGTAGAAAACTTCTTTAGAACTACATGACAGTTCCATTGAGTGTGGACGAATTCCCAGCCGTCGGTGAGCGGTATGATTGCAAAACGATCTAATGGCATTATATCGAGTAACCATTCGGAACACAACCCATTTACAATCGGTACAATACACAAAGGAGACAAAACCTCTCCTTAAACTCAAGGGTTCAATTCCATGTGCGAGCATACACAATTCATACAGCTTATCTTTGCACCGAATCATAATAATTTCATCCGTTCCATCATCGCCTCAGTTACTACAGTTGTTTTAATGCTTTCTTTTTTTATATACTACGTTGGGGCCTCCCAACATATATAAAGCCTGATGTAAAGCGGTTACCGTAGCCTATGAATGCTTGCAACACATTAAGTATTACTGGCGTGATGTACTTAGGAGTATATACCTAGGAGCTCACTGGTGACCTCACTTACTGACAGGAAAACGACAACCCGGGAGTTGTAATTTGGCAGCGGTTTTCTGTGAGGTGGATATACTTCCGCGGAAGCGCTCCTTTGATGCGCCCTACCTCTCTTAAAAATGCACAGACCAAGACAAACAAACATCTTCATATTGTTCATGCACATGTTTGTCCGTTTGTTCTGCTTGGAAATCGAACCTACGGGCGTTGGTGTAAAAGTAGCGGAACTAACCACTGCGCCATCTGGCAGCTCGAGGTGGGTCACGTTTCAAGCACGGCATTTGTTCCAATAAGACAGTGGTCTGATGAGTCATGCGGCAAAAACTCAAATTTAGAAAGAAATAAAACATTAATAAATTAGAAAATTATTAATGTTTTTTAATAAATTAGAAATTTATTAATGTTTTTTAGGGTTCCTAAAAGAAAAATATTTTTTCTTAGTAGGGCGTATCAATTAATAATATCAGCATACTGGCACCGACAAAAATCGTAAGTAATTATGACCAAATATTTTTCGCTTTTTAGTTCCTGGGTCTTTTTTGAAACCGGTTCTTTTTATTTAAAAATAAATCTTTTTTTGCTTTTTAGTGGTGAAAATAAAAAACGAGATTAAAAGTCCTCATCGAAATCTTTTGCTGAAGGGAACCACAATCCAAAACATTATCTGTGTATATATTTTTGTTTTCGTTGATTTTCTCAAAAAACGCTGAACCAATTTCGATAGAGTTTATATGGGACCACCTATGAATGACCTTGATCCCTTTAAAAATTTTGTTAAATGTCTATTTACAACTTATAACGTTTAATATATATAAATATAAGGGGCAGGCAGAGAGAACCGAGTGCCATAACGCGGTCCTTACACACTTCACTCGCTTCTTTAACATTTATAACTCTATTCTTTTGGTTAAATGTCACATTAGCAAATAACTATCCTCATACAATATAATCCTCATATTTTTTTCGAATTTTTCTTTGCCATTCGAAAAGGTATTATTGTTTAGAAGTGTGAAACTGATCGAGTTAGTCGTTTTTGTTTCAGTCACGTCCGATCGAGCAGAGGGGAGTATCACTCGTTCAATGAACCGTCTAACAAAGATCGCGGGTGACACCGCCGCTCGGAAGCTGGCAGGTAATGAAAGGTCCTCCAACAATTTAGTTTTTCTCGTCATTCCCCTGCGTCCAAGGAATTTAAATTTTCCTCCGTACCATCGAAGATAATCAAACAGCTGGCGGCAGCTACATGTTTTGAATAACAATTATTTTAATCATGGCTCAAATTTAAACTTTCTTTACTGCCGCAGTATAAAGTCTTTATTGTGAGATAAATTGACTTTTAAAAGTCAAGTATTGCGACCTCGTGTCATTGAAGCAGATATTGCTTTTGTTATTTCAACAGGTATTTACATAACATGTAAATAGCAAAATCATAATACATATTATACGACTCCCCTTTGAATTTAATTCAGCTCAAAATAGCTCTTTATCAGAATCTGCAATGTCATAGTCAAGTTGTATTCTTTACATAAATTAAATTATACAAGTAACTTATTTTGAATATAGTGAAATTTTGGTAGGTAGGTATGGGTGAAATGTTTTCTATAATGCTTGGTTTTGTTCAATTTACTTTTCGTAATATTTTTGTTTTTTCACAAACGTTTTTCGTGCTTTATCAGAAGGCGATGTCAGAAGTTCTAGGAACCGGCGAGTGTGCATGAAAAATGCCATGAATGTTAAAGAAGCGAGCTAGGTGTGTCAGTACCGCGTCTTATGGCGCTCGGTTCTCTCTGCCCACTCCATAAGGGACCTGGCGTTGACCTTCTGATAAAACACGACCGATTTGGCCATGGTAGGTCATTTTCATTCATTTTTAGTAACATTAAGAGATGTGGCACATATGTCGAAAACACACTACGGAATTTCGTCGTGATGACACAGATTGACCATGTTCTTATGGCTTTTAATTCATTGTAAAAAGCATCATCGTTAACTTCGTTCCCGTTATTCGGCAAGTATGTTGCTAACATGACAATAATAATAATAATGCCATAGGGCAGCTTTTGGTGAACAGCTAGATCACGTGTGCGGAGTGCTCCAAAGATTTGGATTACTGAGATATTTAGCAATAGTTTCAATACCTGCCACGACTTACTCATATGTATATTATATAATATGTATGTCGTATCCTGTGTGGCTGGAGCGGGCAAATGTGGGCACTCATGGGTATCAGACATGGTAGATGAACACCGACGGTAGATGAAATAAAATCCGATTGAAAGTTACACACCTCAGCTTTATTTCTATGCACACGATATTAAAAAGACACTATGACTTATAATCGGTACGATAACTTAATTTAGCAATTACAATTAACTAGAGTACGCGTTAAGATTATAGAATTAGATGGAAACTGACAAGTCTCTTGGCGACGGACCTACTTCGAACGCGGATCGAATAAGAATCTTGCAACATTGTCTTAACGCCTCAAAAATGATGTCGCGTCCCCGCCAAGAGCCATGCCCAGGCGCGGGAAAAAGGCGCGCCTGCGTTTCCACCAATCATCGTTACTTGTACAGTGGTACCAACATAACAATACAGAATTCTCAAATATGATTGGTTAACCGAAGTCATTGTCTTTGATCAAAAAGAAAACATTGCCAACATGAAACAATAATCATAGACTGAAACTACTCTACTGCATAGATTTAGTAGGTCCAACGTACAGCGCCCTCTGTTTACAACGTTAAACAAAATAACTTAAAATAAGATTACTTAATTTCAAATAAAATAAGATTCATTGACATTCGCTCAGAAATGATTAATTACAAACGCTAATAATCGTTGATAACCGGTGGCGCCATCGTTCCGATTCGACATGTATATTATATACTTAGTCTGGCCATAAATACTGTTACAATGAAAAATAAACAAAATATCACAATTGAATTTGGAATCTGTCATTCTTATATGATTGTTCATTCTCATTTTGGCGCCAATACATTGTACAATATTTTGCGATATTAAAATGGAGTGGGGTGATAAAGAGTACCGAATCGCTGTGATTGCATTACACAAAGTAGGTATGTAGCCAAATGCAATTTTTAAAACACTCCATACGCTTGGTATTAGTAAAAAGTTTGTGTACCGGGCTATTAATAGGTACAATGAGACCTCCTCTGTTTGTGACAGAAAAAGATCTGGCCGTTCACGTAGTGTTCGTACGAAAAAGGTGGTCAAAGCAGTAAGGGAAAGAATTCGAAAAAATCCTATCCGAAAGCAAAAGATTTTATCTCGGGAGATGAAGATAGCACCTAGAACCATGTCGCGTATTTTAAAAGACGACTTAGGACTTGCAGCCTATAAGAAACATACTGTTCATTTCTTAACTGATAATTTAAAAAAGAATAGGGTGGTAAAATCAAAACAACTACTGAAGCGGTACGCAAAGGGAGGTCACAGAAAAATTTTCTTTACAGATGAGAAAATTTTTTACAATTGAGCAACATTTAAAACAAAATGATCGTATTTATGCTCAAAGCTCTAAGAAAGCTTCCCAATTAGTCGTCAGAGTGCAACGTGGTTACTATCCGACTTCAGTGATGGTTTGGTGGGGTATTAGCTATGAAGGAGTGACTGAGCCATACTTTTGTGAAAAAGGTATCAAAACATCGGCACAAGTGTATCAAGATACCATTCTTGAGAAGGTAGTGAAGCCCCTTAACAACACCATGTTCAATAACCAAGAATGGACCTTCCAGCAAGACTCGGCGCCGGGTCATAAAGCTCGGTCTACGCAGTCTTGGTTCGATACGAACGTTTCGGACTTCATCAGAGCTGATCCCGATCTTAATCCGCTGGATTATGATTTATGGTCAGTTTTAGAGAGTACCTAAAACAATCCGTACGATTGGCAGTGAAGAATTTTCCCATGGAAAGAGTGCGTGCTTCTATTGATAACTGACCTCAACATTTAAAGGACTGTATGGCAGCCAATGGAGACCACTTCGAATAAGCTTTTTATATTTTAAATTGTTTTATATTTATGTATTAAACTAACACACTGTGAAAGTAATAAATGTTATTTGCAATAGAATTTTTTTTTCTTTGTTTCAGTATTTATGGCAAGACTACGTTATTATATGGGGTTAAAGTATGAATATATACCGACTAGCTTATGCCCGCGGCTTCGCACGTGTAGATTTTGGAATTTCAGCAGTTTTACTTACTTTTATTTTACTTCTTATTTTTTAGTACAATCGGCATTAAATAGTTAGTAAAATTATCAAATATCCTTATTTGTGTAGTAATGAAGATATGTCACGACCTGTTCGGTTTTCATTAACTATTTGATACTGGCTGTATACACTCAAAGCACCTCTTTATTCTCAACATTGCCTATTTTAAAAACATAAAAGTTTCAAGCCACTTAAAAAAATATCTGCCTCAAAAAAATCTTCCTTATCTCTCAGATGCATTACAAAAGGAACCTATTGGTGAGTCAGTGAATTAGACAGAAACTCCATTTCTATTAATATAGATTAGCGTCTCGTTCAAACACAATTTCAACCCCCTTTTCACCTCACCTCACCTCGCTAAGGGTGGAATTTTTGAAAACATTGAAACCAAATTTATTGGATTCTAATAGAGAGTATCTATACAAAGTTTCAAGTCACTAACTTCAAAAAGTTTTCTGCTCCATACAAACTGTCAACCCCGCTTTCAGCCCCTAAAGGTGGAATTTTG
This sequence comes from Pyralis farinalis, assembly GCA_947507595.1. Taxonomy (NCBI): domain Eukaryota; kingdom Metazoa; phylum Arthropoda; class Insecta; order Lepidoptera; family Pyralidae; genus Pyralis; species Pyralis farinalis. The sequence goes on from OX382267.1 coordinate 14,309,830, forward strand.
AAAAACGCTGAAATTACTTATTTGACGTCTTGATTGAGAGTATATTTACAGTCTAAATCTCACTTTAAAAAATAACAATTTCTTAATAATTCAACTTTTACTTCAAGAAATACTTTTGACCTCCATTACACCTGGGGTGGAATTTTTGGAAACTACTTTTTTGGATTTTAATAAAGAGTATCTGTATAAAGTTTCAAGTCACTAACTTGAAATAATTTTTCAACTCCATACAAACTGTCAAGCCCCTCTTCACTCTCGTGAGGTTTATAAAAGTAACCTCTTTACAAAATTTCAGCTTTCTAGGTTCAAGAGTTTGGCTACGGAGTTGATGAGTCAGTGAATTAGTCAGAAACTCCAGTTTTATATATATGGATATCCGCCTTAGATTGTGATAACACGTCCTATTGTAGGCAATTTCTTAATATTACCAATCTCTTAATTTAGTATTATGGAAAGAAAAGATCTTGTTTCCATAAATATTTTTATAAACCAGCATACGGTCTGCCTGATGGTAAGCCGTCAGCCTAGTCTATGGACATTTGCAACATCAGGATTGTTACTCGTGCGTTGCCGACTCTGTAATCTGTACTAAAAATAGAATAAATAATAATAATTAATCCGAATATTGCAACAAATTTTTTTTGTTATAATAATCAAGGTGATCATCACCTATGCTACGTCGAAGTACGAATTAGGACAATCAAATCAGTCTTTTTTTTACCTGACTAAGTAGTTAGCCCTGAGTGGGCTGTTACTACGTCACCGGACTAAAGAGGCGGGCGTGAGGCGCCACAGCCTAGCAAAACTAACAAATCAGTCATCACTGAGGTCTATACTTAATGAGCTACAAAAGAAACCATAGCGCGTTTAAATTTGGCATATGGCGCCATCTCTTAGCAATAATTGGAACTAATCGAAACTAATACATATATATTTTATGCCTCTGTTTTTAACCCCCGATGAAAACACGACGGGTGTTATAAGTTAGACATGTGTGTGTGTGTGTGTGTGAGAGAGGGTGTGTGTGTGTATATGTGATTCTGAGTCTTTCTGTGTCATCGGAGCTCCCGCACGGATGAACCGATTTAGATTTATTTATTTTTTGTTTGAAAGGTGTATTAGTCGGGAATGTTTGGTGAAAATTGGTCCAGCACTGAAATGAAAGAGCGAATGGCGAACTGACTTTTTGGACTGTCGGGGAGGTTTTAAATTTTAAACAGTTAGATATTTTCTGCATTCGGGTTGCCCACTTGTCGACCGCGGCACATCCGTACGCGCACGGCCCGCGAGATAGAAGAGTTTCGACAGGTTCGAATCCGATAATGTAGGTAAAAACGAAAATCTTTTGTACTTATTAGTTCGTTTGTGTGTAATGACGTCCCTGGCATAAACACAAGGCTACCAATCTACGAGCCCATTTGGGGTACATTGAGACGGATGTATCCGGAGATTCATCTCGCCGAAATGCACCCCGGCAAGAAGGCCCTGCGACTGCTGGAAGATGCCAGGGCCTCCCGACACCAAATACGTACAGTGCCGGACCTACCCTTGACACCCCCGCAGCCCTCAGGGTTGCATGACAAGAACCAGATTACGAGCTCACTACGGCTAATCTTGGTTTGGCGGATGCTGATGATGATTGGCCTATGAATGCATGCACCTATATAGGTACATTCATTCACACATAGACCTTTCACTGAAAGAGAGCGTTTGTTAGTGAGTTTAACTCTGCCTACACTTTAAGGGTGCGGCGTGAATATACGAGCTTCCGTGAATTCGCGCACCCATGTACGAATCCACAGAAGCCCCGCTGTTGTGGGCCTGCAGGCAGAGCAGTTTTCACTCTGCCTACCCCCCAAGACGTGGTTTAAATATAGACGGATCTGTGGCTGCATGTCCCAGAAGGGTACAAGCAGCCACAGAATTTATTTCGTCCGTTATTATAGTCCGTAAACCGACTTTACAGACAACCAAATTTTTTATCATATTGATTTGATGCGTTAAACCATGCCGCTAATTCCTGGGTTGTCAATTCAAAGCATCTATTACTAAAAAACGACATCGTGTCTACTCATTGTGTACTACATCCGATTAATATTCTCGAAAAGGCTATTATATTCTCGAAAGGCTATTATATTCTGTATATATTGACTTTATATCATCGTACATGCAGACCATAACCAGGTGTCTGAACCATGATTTTAGAGCAATAGAATGACAATGGTGGTTGGCGAAAAATGGCATAGAGGTAAAGGTTCCTGCCAAAAACTTGAGATACCGTAGAGTTCGTTTGTGTGTAATGATGATCTCTGGAGCTACATAATTCGGAATATTTTTTCACTAATGCGAACACACAGCACTTTATGGTCCATAACGAACCAAATTTTTGACGAGCTCGGTGGCTCAATCGTGAAAGACGCGACTTTGACACCAACGCTAGGTTCCTCTGCAAAACTAGGAAAATCGATCATCGGAGTCGCAATCGAATAGGTAGGTAGTTTTATATATATACTAAATTTGACGAGCTCGGTGGCGCAGTGGTGAAACGCGTTGTTACACTACTTTGACACCAACGCTCGTGGGTTCGATTCCCACACAGTACAAACATTTGTGTGCATGAACATGTCTGTTTGTATTGGTCTGGGTATTTTCTATGTATAATAAGTATGTATTTACAAAAAAAAATGTATTTACGTATGTTTATCAGTTGTTTAGTACCCATAATACAAGCTTCGCTTACTTTGGGGCTAGATAGCGCTGTGTAATTTGTCCGACAATATTTATTTATTTATTTAAATACCTAGTCTTGTCATAAATACTGAAACAAAGAAAAAAAAAATTTCTATTGTAAATAACATTTATTACTTTTACAGTGTGTTAGTTTAATACATAAATATAAAATCGAATATCGAATAAGCTTTTATATTTTAAATAAATATAAATTTAAAATATAAAAAGCTTATTCGAAGTGGTCTCCATTGGCTGCCATACAGTCCTTTAAACGTTGAGGCCAGTTATCAATAGAAGCACGCACCCTTTCTATAGGAAAATTCTTCACTGCCAATCGTACGGATTGTTTTAGGTACTCTCTAAAACTGACCATAAATCATAATCCAGCGGATTAAGATCGGGATCAGCTCTGATGAAGTCCGAAACGTTCGTTTCCAACCAAGACTTCGTAGACCGAGCTTTATGACCCGGTGCCGAGTCTTGCTGGAAGGACCATTCTTGGTTATTGAACATGGTGTTGTTAAGGGGCTTTACTACCTTCTCAAGAATGGTATCTTGATACACTTGTGCCGATGTTTTGATACCTTTTTCACAAAAGTATGGCTCAGTCACTCCTTCATAGCTAATACCCCACCAAACCATCACTGAAGTCGGATAGTGCCCACGTTGCACTCTGTCGACTAATTGGGAAGCTTCCTTAGAGCTTTGAACATAAATGCGGTCATTTTGTTTGTTAAAATGTTGCTCAATTGTAAAAATTTTATCATCCGTAAACAAAATTTTTCTGTGACCTCCCTTTGCGTACCGCTTCAGTAGTTGTTTTGATTTTACCACCCTATTCGTTTTTAAATTATCAGTTAAGAAATGAATAGTACATTTCTTATAGGCTGCAAGTCCTAAGTCATCTTTTAAAATACGCGACATGGTTCTAGGTGCTATCTTCATCTCCCGAGATAAAATCTTTTGCTTTCGGACAGGAGTTCTTCGAATTCTTTCCCTTACTGCTTTGACCACCTTTTGCGTACGAACACTACGTGGACGGCCAGATATTTTTCTGTCACGAACAGAGGAGGTCTCATTGTACCTATTAATAGCCCGGTACACAAACATTTTACTAATACCAAGCGTATGGAGAGTTTTAAAAATTGCATTTGACTCCATATCCACTTTGTGTAATGCAATCACAGCGATTCGGTTCTCTTTATCACCCCACTCCATTATGTCGCAAAATATTGTACAATGTATTGGCGCCAAAATGAAAAAAAAATCAATGAACAATCATATAAAAATGACAGATTCCAAATTCAAATGTAATATTTTGTTTATTTTTAATTGTAACAGTATTTATGGCCAGACTAAGTATATGTGTTGTGCGGTAGTCAAACGGTAATAATATTATATTCAAAGATCCATTATATTTCATGCTACATCGTCGCGGATCATTCTACGGTATCACAAAACGTACACAGGCAATAAAACCTCGTGATTCAATGACTCACACTTGAGCCATAATAAATTAGTTATTTCAGCGCAAATGGCTTTGCCTTCCATGCTGCCATAAAGACATTAGGATTGAGTCTCGTGGCACTGAAGCGAGTAGGTAAGGCGTTATAATAATGTACATAAAATTCCTCGCTAAGAGCGGTAGAGAGCGGAGTTGCCAACATTACAGCCCTGGTTATTCAGCGTCACGTACATAACACGTCGCAGACCCGCTTCGCTTCCGTGACGTTGTCGTCGCATACTTTGTGAGGGACGCTTGGATAGTATTTGTAAACAACGAAATCTCCATTTCAAGTAGATTTGACCTTGTAACGAAAATAATTATATACATTGTGATGTATACCTGTATAATAATAATAAAAGTATAGCAGAATTGAGTTTATACATATATTTTTTTGATGTAGCTGAATACAATCGGTACGGCTTTTGTCTGTCTGATGTTTTTTACGCATTTCACAAAAACTACTGAATGGATTTGGCTAAAAGCAATGTTCAGTAAATATTTAGGCTTCACGGCACTTTTTATACCGCCGCTAATTGTACCTGCAAAAATCTTGAAAAATACTATGTGAGCTAGCCGCAAGTTTTGTAATAGTGTAGTTTTCTAAAAGGTCATACGTAACTACGTAATTACATTGATCTCTATGTATTTAGGTATTCTATTAGGTAGTCTATTTAGACTAAATAGACGTCACGTGGAAGCGTTAATGAATAAATAAAGTAGATGCCGTGAATCAATGAATCACTTGACTAAGCATGAAGGTACTCTGCGCTCACAAAACGTTGCGTTTTAGCCACTACATATATCAGAGATTCGAGCCTACTGATCAACGGGAGGTTATTTTAGCCAATACGCCGATAAGTGATCCGTGAACTACCCAATAAGAGCTTTGCGCTTTACTTTACCCCCGACCCGTAGCGGTGAATTGATCTACTATGCAAAATCGGTCTCATTGGTTGTCCATAGGCTATTTATATATATTTCCTTCTAACTTCAGTAGGGTACTATTCCCATAAACTGAGCCGCGAGAATGCGGGCGTGGAATGGAAGGGTGTTAGTCTGACTGACTGAACTGGTGGAATGTATGTGTGTGCAAGCCCACATTACCAAATCGACACAGGCAGATGAATCCGAAAATTATCGCGTCTGAATACAGCCTCCTACGAATAGGTCACCAAATATGTTCAACATATGGCCCAGGTCAAGTAACTGTGGGTACAAGAACCACTGACTTGCTAACAAAAAAAACATCGAAAGTTTTATCTGTATATATAGAGCCAAATATTTTGAATGACATCTTAACGCACAGATAAAACTGATGCAACTAATGGTCTAACGCATGAACTTTAATATGGAGTTTATTATGAAATCACCCCAGACGTTCCATAAAATCGCCAATTGCTACAGTCTGGCGATGAGAGGGGGCACCTGGATACCAGCTAGAACCTTGTGATTCGATGAAAAGACAAGCTGTGAGGATCACCGCTGATCGTAAACTCAACGGTATTGAGCCCTTGAGCATAAAGATAGATTTTATCTGCCTTCCTGTGTGCTACCGAATGTACCATGGGTTGTGTTCTGAGGAGCTGTTAGACATGATGTCAACAGCCTCGTTTTACAATCGCACCGCTCGTCCGCGGCTGGGAATATATCCTAGTTTACTGGAGCCGCAATGGTCGCATACTGTGGGGTTCCAGAGAAGTTTACTACCGAGAACTCTTAAGTTGGGGAATGAGCTCCTGAGGTTTTCTCAAGGGTGGTGTTTTTACCGGGTCGATGGGGAGTAACACCCCTGGTATTGTAAATGTCCAAAGGCTATGGTTGGTTTAATGATGGTTGTTTGCCACCTTAGTGGCAAAAAATGGTGAAAATATAAGTACGTTTAAACGTACAAACAACGTACTTACAAGCGCAGTAATCTTGAAAATATTTTCAACATCATAGAAGCCAATATTATTATATTAATAAGCTAGAACTTTGTGATTCCACACCTACACTCTTCACTTATTCTTTTAATATTTTAAAATCTTCGAGTGAACTTAGGTAAACTGGAGTTTCAAAGAAGTTCCGCGCATTACATGCGATAAATTGGATTGTAGAACTTGGGCGTATGAACTATGGATTGAAACTTTCCTTACTATTGCAATGAAAATATTTCGAAGACAATGAAAATTATTGCCCTTAGCGTAATTGACAAGGGATTTCTAAGAATGTAGATTGGTGCTATTTTCATACCACTGAATTGGCAAACAAGTATACGGTTTGTAATGATGGTAAGCGTATGTTATCGGCCCTCTAAAAGTATCTTACCGCCTTATTTGAAAGACCTGGGCAGGAAACAAGTTGTTTAGGGTTCTGTGCATAGGAATGAAAAACAAAACTCTTACATGCAATTTGATCTATCCTGCTTTGTGAGCTTCCGCCATCAATTAGTTCACGCGAACTAGCGCCGGCGGGTACTCACCCACTACAGTTAGTAGATGCATCATACCGTTACTGCCATGACTGCCCTGGTCGTCTTTGTGACATATGCTTTGCCTATCCGCGATGCATACTCAGGCGCTGTAAGATGTTAATCCTTAGAATAACGTGCTACAAGTGACAAACCCTTCGTAGTACCGTCCCTTACATATATAACCTTTTCGGGTGATTGTTTTTATACACTAATAGGTTTTCATGAAAATGTTTTTGAAAATGATAACCAGTTTGATGAATATAACCATGTTCACAATCATCGCAGGGCAACTTATAGATGCTGGATTTTTTATTTGGCGGGATTATATCTTTAATGTTACAAAGTAATTGAGCGAATTCACATAATTCGCTCAAATCACTTTGTAACACATTAAAGTGTTGCACTAAAATTTTTCCCATGTATGGCAAACTCGTAGTGTTTTTATTTCTCGAAATGTGTGGAATCACAGCCATTTGCTCTGATTTTTGAAGTGAAAACTTCTTTAGCGGCGTTGTGCACTTTTTGGGATGAGTAAAAAAACTCGCATCAGGACACGTGTGACGTGACCCTGACCGTAAGATATTGGTGAGAATTAGAACTTAAGTTCGCTGCAGCGCTAAAACATTAGTTACCTCTAATTAAACCATTAAAACACGAAGCGCTAGATCGTTCATAGGGCATTATTTTCTCGCGACCAAAACGTTGTAAGCGCCATGAAATTCTTGGCGTTTACGCGTTTCGTTCAACGTAGTTTATCAACATAGCTGCTTGGTTTAAGCGGCGCAGGGCGCTTGCGCGAGTGTGCGTGTTTGTTTAAGTTTTAGAGATTGGCGATGATGATGCTGGTAATGGTGATGGTGAAAGAGTCGTTGAAATTATGGATGAAAGTTGATTTTTCTGAGAGATAAACTTTTTAATGTAAAATAATTGTAATAGTTCTGATGTGTTAAATTTTTAATGTAAAATAAATTGTACTCTTTGTGTACGATAGCGCAATAAATGAATATTGTATCTTACCACATACATGATAGTACTTTTATACTGATAAATAAAGTAATTCGTGCGAAATTATTCCCTAACCATTCCAAAATATTCACAAGTTTTCACTTCTGCCGGCACTCCCGGAGTGCAACCCGTTTTTTTTCTTTCTTTTTTCAAGCATACGCAACTTGATCGTACGATACTTAATGCAAGCGTTCATAGGAAACTGTAACCTAGCCCACGACGTGCAATGCCACCTCTGCTTCTAACATAGCAAGTCTTTAGTAGCTTATTGGTAACCGCGTTCACAAACAGGAACACAACAACCCTCCAGGGAGTTGTTATTTGCATGCGATTTCCTGTGAGATGGAGGTACTTTTACTCTTAAAATAAAAACACCCAAGCTGTAAACAGACATGTTCATGCATACAAATGTTTGTCCGGTATGTTAATCGAACCCTTTGTGTCAAAGTAGCGTTACCGCCACCAAGCTCATCAAAATCACTTAAATAATAAGTAAATTAATTTATTTAATGTACAAAGCGACAAGGCACGTTAGACACTCCCAGAAACATTTTTACTCTTATTGCGTGCGCCATGAACGGTACAAAGGTCAAACAGTGTAGCTAACTTTAGAGATCACTGTGAGTGCTAGATATAGTTTCAAGAACTGTTTAAGAGATGTATTAGGGTAATAACTTTGAGGTGTATTCGTTATAGTTTTAATATGTATTGGAGATAATTTCAAAACTTCACTTTAACATATTTCAGGAATGCCATGAAAAGATCTAGTTAATTTACTGTAACTAGTGGATGAAGTGCCTGTATCAGGGTCTATAATTTTAGCGGATTTTATATTAAAATTAGGTTGATATGGAAAAATACGAGTTGCAAAAATAGAACTTGCTTAACTTAGTTACTTTATAGGACAAAGTGGTTATTAGGGTTCCATACAAATTTGTTCAAAACAAATCCCTTTAGCATGGCTCTGATTCTTTCATTCCATCCGTTTATATTACCATTCTTTTCATCTTTTTAACAACCCCGATGGTGGAGTGGTTAGCCATGCAACTTTAACACAACGCTCGCGGGTCCAACACAGGATAAACAGTTGTGTGCATGTATATGTTTGTTTATCTTGGTCGAAATATTTTCAAGAGAGTTAGGGCGTCTCAAAACAATTCTGCCTAGGGAAGTACCTTCACCTCACAGATAACTCTATACGGGGGTTTTGTGTTCTTGTGAGTGAGGAATTTACTAGTAAGCTCCTCAGGTGGTGCTGTGTAAGTAGTAGGAGTGGCGACGTGCGAGCGATACCTAATATATTGCTAGCGTTTATACTATACACTGCTACGGTTCCCACTTTACATCAGGTGGGCCGTATTCTTGAATGACTACCCGACGTTAGTATAAAAAGAAATCCTTTAGAACCATATTCACTCATAGTGTCAATGTCCTGATCATTATTATATATTTCCCCACAACATAATACACCGTTCTAATACTTCCTGTATATTACTAAGATTATTAATAGATACTTTATCTTATACGTTTCGATGCCGACGGACAACCTCGAGACCTCTTTACCTCCAAAGGAGGTATTCACTTCGAAGTTTTTCGTCACTATATATCCCTCATTTCTGAATTGTTCTTTCCTGCTTGTCTTTTTTTAAAGATTTTGCTTCAGTCTTCCATCGCCGCGGACGGTACCTTTTTCTCTATCTCAAACTGTCACGCAGATGTAAATATGATTCATAATCCAACCACGCTTCCTTTTCGTTGTTTCTATGGTGGATTCAACCTTTGAATCCGCCCAGGTGTCACTTTTCCACGTTTTATGCCACTTTGCTTGTGCTTCGTTTGCTCCGTTCATTTATTATAATCATTTTTGTTAGTACTGTTTGTTTATTCATAATCTTGCTATTTTTAGAAAATGCAACGGACGAGAGCAATGTAAGTTAGTTTGTTTCATTTGTTCTACTCAAAAGTTCCATTGAACTAAAATATGTCTCACTTTTTCTATAGAACGAATCAACGGTAGAACTACTGATCCAAGTATACAACCCGACTTGCTGTGTTGGTGTCGCCGCAATATGCTCAAAACGAGAACGTTGCCAAGAACAGTTAGTTAGTTGCAATCAAGTTCGATTGAGATACGTTGCTCCTTGTTTTAGCAAAATGCCAAGTTGTGCTGTTGCCTTTTTGCAAAAATAGAAGTGCAGTGGTTAACTTTAAATCAAATGGAATCACTTATCACCTATAAGTACAAATAATATTACGTTTTATAAGCATAAATACAGAATTAATTTCAAAAATTCTCTGACGACATTTCTACCAGGGCCTTACCACGATACAAATTATAAATATCAAATTTCTCATTCTTAATCATACATTGCTTTTCTACCATTACGCAGTCTCCACCGCTCGTTATCAACACGCAATGTAAAGCGAGTAATATTATTCGTTCACTGTGTGTACAGTTTCGAGATACGGCCGCTTGTTTCTGCCGCTTTATAAATGTAGTAGTGCGTGCTTACTTGGGTGTTGTTTAAATAAACATCCAATGACAGCGTCTTAACAAATGTGTGTCGTTGTACTTGTGTGCGTAGAATGATATTTTTTATTTATTTAAGTGTGTGAGTGTTTTATGGTGGGGTGAAACTCGGCGACAACCGTCCCTGTGTAAACTCGCGTGGTATGTCACATCTCCCATTGTTTCTGTTATCTATGGGTAGGGCGCATCAAAGCAGCCCGTCTGGGGAAGTACCTCCACCTCACAGAAAACTGCAGCCAAATAACAACTCCATAGAGGGTTGTTGTGTTCCTGCGTATGAGTGAGGTCACCAGTAAGCTTCTAAGGAGTTGATATGTCAGCAGCAGATATGGTATCGCGCGTGTGAGACTTAAGTATTGTAAGCGTTCATAGGCTACTGTAACCGCTTCACATCAGGTGGGCCAAGCATACTTGTATACCTCCCGACGTTGTTTAAAAAAAGAATATCAACCCTCCAGTGCTCCACTGCTCTTTTTATACCGTATTTATCATTCAGCTGTTTACGAAATATAACTCTCTGTTTCCTCTCTTTCATGTGGCCTCGTTTGCTAGCTGATGTAAGTAGTTAGAGAAGGTAGAATTTGATTCTCAAGAAGAATAGTTTTCTCAATAAAAATGGGGTGTGGCTGTGTCGTAGCCTTTTACGTGAATACGCAAAAGCCACGGCCGTAACGGGTACGCAGAAGTAAGTTATACTAAAAGGAAATTATATGATGCAGCGAAATTATTTCAAAATGGCGGCGCTTTCACAGTCCTCACTCAACGTAAAGAAATCTTTAACTATTTAGCTATCCAGTGTTGTAAACAAATTTTGGGCAACGATGGGTATGTAGCAACAACACCAAATTGTAACGCCCGATTTTGTTGTCATCAGTTTTCTGCACTGTCTCCCAAAATAGAAGCAAATTTACAGTCGTATTCACCTCAAATATGACGATGATATAGATGACGAGCTTGGTGGCTCAGTCGTGTATAACGCGACTTTGACACTAACACCAACGCTCGTGGGTTCGATTCTCACACAAGGCAAACATTTGTGTGCATGAACATATATGTTTGTCTTGGTCTTTATGTTTGAAGAGAGGTAGGGCGCATCAAACCAGCCCGTCTGGGGAAATACCTCCGCCTCAGTGAAAACCGCAGGCAAATAACAACTCCCTAGAGAGTTATTGTGTTCCTGCGTGTGAGTGAGGTCACCAGTAAGCTCCTAAGGAGTTTCTGTGTAAGCAGCAGAGGAGGCATCGCTCGAGTGGTACATAATATATTACAAGTGTTAATAGGCTACGGTAACTGCTTTATATCAGGTGGGCCGTATGCCTGAATGCCTCCCGACGTTGTATAAAAAAAATATATATAGCTTTTTGATGCCTTATTAGTTTATTACTTATATAAATAACAGTTGTAAATATCATTGTGATTGATATACGGAAGTTGTTACATCGTACACCTATTTTTATCCAAGTAAAGTGTTTAATCTTGATTTCCTATTCCATTTTGTATAAATAAACAGCGAGAAACGGCAAACTTACCTAAACTCGTGTTCTTCCACCCCAGTGGAGCGATAAAGATATTTTCAAAATCGATTGCAGCTGCAGCGATGCGGAAATTTTATACAAGTAGACTGTTAAAGAACACGATATTACGCTGCACTTAAGCTTTCCGCTTAGAATGTAACTGCAATGTGCCAAATGAACTGAATTAAATTTTAATCGCACTTAAAGTAGTCGTGTTCTTTTAATTATCTTTAGTAATATTATAATCCCCATATATAATATATAGTCAACTGTATCCCTCTGCTGGAAAAATCTATCTCTCTGTTTTCAGGGTCGACGACGCAAGAGACACCCCTGGTGCTTCATATGTCCATATTCTGCGGTAACTGCTTACCATCAGACAGACCGTACGCTTGTGTACTCCGTCATGCTGCTCTATTACGAAATGGCACAGGATTTTATTCATATTTACGGCTAAATTTTGATTACCACATGCTGTGTGCTACATTTGTTATTTCTTTCAAAATGTTTTTTCTTTTAGAACGTCGGGAGACATACAAGCATATGACCCAACTGATGTAAAGTGGTTATTGTAGTCTATGTACGCTTGCAATAAAGGAAGTATCGCTCCCGCTTTGCCATCTTTGTTGTAAATAAAGCAAATCTTTAGGAGCTTACTTACTTGGTAACCCCTGTCAGTAGCAGGAACACAACAACCCTTTAGGAAATTGTTATTTGGCTGTAGTTTTCTGTAAGGTGGAGGTGTTTTCTGAGCCGGACTCCCCTCTAGGAAGTTGTTATTTGGCTGTAGTTTTCTGTAAGGTGGAGGTGTTTTCTGAATCGGACTCCCCTCTAGGAAGTTGTTATTTGGCTGTAGTTTTCTGTAAGGTGGAGGTGTTTTCTGAGCCGGACTCCCCTCTAGGAAGTTGTTATTTGGCTGTAGTTTTCTGTAAGGTGGAGGTGTTTTCTGAATCGGACTCCCCTCTAGGAAGTTGTTATTTGGCTGTAGTTTTCTGTAAGGTGGAGGTGTTTTCTGAATCGGACGCCCCTCTAGGAAGTTGTTATTTGGCTGTAGTTTTCTGTAAGGTGGAGGTGTTTTCTGAATCGGACTCCCCTCTAGGAAGTTGTTATTTGGATGTAGTTTTCTGTAACGTGGAGGTGTTTTCTGAATCGGACTCCCCTCTAGGAAGTTGTTATTTGGCTGTAGTTTTCTGTAAGGTGGAGGTGTTTTCTGAATCGGACTCCCCTCTAGGAAGTTGTTATTTGGATGTAGTTTTCTGTAACGTGGAGGTGTTTTCTGAATCGGACTCCCCTCTAGGAAGTTGTTATTTGGCTGTAGTTTTCTGTAAGGTGGAGGTGTTTTCTGAATCGGACTCCCCTCTAGGAAGTTGTTATTTGGATGTAGTTTTCTGTAAGGTGGAGGTGTTTTCTGAATCGGACTCCCCTCTAGGAAGTTGTTATTTGGCTGTAGTTTTCTGTAAGGTGGAGGTGTTTTCTGAATCGGACTCCCCTCTAGGAAGTTGTTATTTGGATGTAGTTTTCTGTAAGTTGGAGGTGTTTTCTGAATCGGACTCCCCTCTAGGAAGTTGTTATTTGGCTGTAGTTTTCTGTAAGGTGGAGGTGTTTTCTGAATCGGACTCCCCTCTAGGAAGTTGTTATTTGGATGTAGTTTTCTGTAACGTGGAGGTGTTTTCTGAATCGGACTCCCCTCTAGGAAGTTGTTATTTGGCTGTAGTTTTCTGTAAGGTGGAGGTGTTTTCTGAATCGGACTCCCCTCTAGGAAGTTGTTATTTGGATGTAGTTTTCTGTAAGGTGGAGGTGTTTTCTGAATCGGACTCCCCTCTAGGAAGTTGTTATTTGGCTGTAGTTTTCTGTAAGGTGGAGGTGTTTTCTGAATCGGACTCCCCTCTAGGAAGTTGTTATTTGGATGTAGTTTTCTGTAAGGTGGAGGTGTTTTCTGAATCGGACTCCCCTCTAGGAAGTTGTTATTTGGATGTAGTTTTCTGTAAGTTGGAGGTGTTCTCTGAATCGGACTCCCCTCTAGGAAGTTGTTATTTGGATGTAGTTTTCTGTAAGGTGGAGGTGTTTTCTGAATCGGACTCCCCTCTAGGAAGTTGTTATTTGGATGTAGTTTTCTGTAAGGTGGAGGTGTTTTCTGAGCCGGACTCCCCTCTAGGAAGTTGTTATTTGGATGTAGTTTTCTGTAAGGTGGAGGTGTTTTCTGAGCCGGACTCCCCTCTAGGAAGTTGTTATTTGGATGTAGTTTTCTGTAAGGTGGAGGTGTTATCTGAGCCGGACTCCCCTCTAGGAAGTTGTTATTTGGATGTAGTTTTCTGTAAGGTGAAGGTGTTTTCTGAATCGGACTCCCCTCTAGGAAGTTGTTATTTGGATGTAGTTTTCTGTAAGGTGGAGGTGTTTTCTGAATCGGACTCCCCTCTAGGAAGTTGTTCTTTGGATGTAGTTTTCTGTAAGGTGGAGGTGTTTTCTGAATCGGACTCCCCTCTAGGAAGTTGTTATTTGGATGTAGTTTTCTGTAAGGTGGAGGTGTTTTCTGAGCCGGACTCCCCTCTAGGAAGTTGTTATTTGGCTGTAGTTTTCTGTAAGGTGGAGGTGTTTCCTGAGTCGGACTCTCCTCTAGGAAGTTGTTATTTGGCTGTAGTTTTCTGTGAGGTAGAGGTGTTTCCTGAGTCGGACTACTTTAATATTCCCAAGCTCTCGTAAATACAGTTAGACTAACATAAATACACATGTTCAAGCATACAAATGTTTTCCTGTGTGGGAATCGAACCCGTGAGCTTCGGTGTTAGAACAACAAATACTAACCATTCCGCCACCTGGCTCATCAAAAACGTTACATTGAGGTTACTTGGTCCATTCAATATTATCTTCTAAAATCAGTATTCTGGTCAAGTGTTAGTTTTATAGAACTTTAGAACAGAGTCCCTCGAGCACACTCCATACAAATGTAGGTTGATTCTATTTTGAGTACTAACAAAAGTCAATGATATTTGTAGAAATAAAATATGTAGATACCTATGTCTGTAGTTGTTAAATATTACGTTAAATGTAACATTCAGAAATTATAAGTGACCAAAAATTTTTATACAATCATTGAATCAGTGCAATTTTTTAATGACGAAATCTAAAGAGAAACGGATTAATTGCAAAGATAAATATTAACAAAGAAAGAAAGATATTTACAAACTTGAACATGTATGTAAGTAATTGATTTATATTCAGTAGTTTTGTCAATATTTATCATTACAATTATATTTTGCCATGAAGGTTTGCAGAAATGTCTCTGTCTCTTCTTCTTAGCGTTTCTAAGCGAGAGAAAACCAGACCTTTCTTAGGTCACACGTATTTCGAAATATAATTTCTTGGACGTGCGAGTTTCCTGACGATGCCTTCTTTAATGCTAAGCAAGGGATATTTACAAATATGGACATAAATTCGGGAACTCGAATTTAGTTGCACGTGCCCATACCTGGATTCGACCCTGGACAAATATATATATATATATATATATATATATATATATATATAATATAAAATCAGGAGGGTTACAAACATACGGCCCACGTGATGTAAAGTGGTTACCGTAGCCTATGAACGCTTGCAATACATAAAATATAGCATGCGCGTTGACACCCTTCCTGCTAAGACGACTTTTTTCGGTAACCTCACTCACTCGCAGGAACACAACAACCATCCAGGGAGTATGTTGTTACTTTGCTGCGGTTTTATGTGAGGTACTTCCCCAGTTAGACTGACGTTGACTGTTTGACGCGTCCTACTTCTTAAGAAATTGTTCCATAAAATTGTGCTTGATTAACAAATTTAATGATTGTGGATAGTCAAATTTGAAACAAGACTTGCTCTGTAGTTTAACAATTTAAACTTAAAATTTAAAATAGACAGACAGAGAGAACAGAGTGAAATGAATTAACATCAAATAGTGAGATGTTTTATGAAGAAGTCACGTCCGTTAATTCTTGGAAATATTAATGTAGTTCACGTGAAGGAATCAGGAGGCTTGGCACGTTGCGGGCATTCCGCCCCGAAATCACTTCCCGGCCCCACTCGGCACTGACAGTGACGTATTGTAGCTCTTCTTAAACATTAATGTAATGGATTTTGTTTCATGTTCCGGAAGTTATCACATATTTCACGATGTGCTTAATCTGCTCATTAAATTTTTCATCGTTTTCCGTTATGTTGTATTTGTACAAATCTGTTGACTTCATTAGTTAGTGGTTGCTTTGAGATCCATTCGGTTCTAATGCTTTTTAACTTAGAAGTTGTTACACATATTACCAGCGGTCACAGGCTGCGATAACCATTTTACATCAGGTGAACCGTATGCTTGTATGCCTGCCGACGTTATATAAAAAAATGAGTGTGTGGATACTTTAGACTATTTTCTAGCAGGACAGAGTTTCTCACGTCATCATTATTCCATCCGAAGGACGTCTACTGCTGAGGGCCACCACTTGGACTTACACGACGATCGGCTTTGTGCTACTGCATCTATCGGCTCTCTGCAATCTTTACCAGGTCGTCGGTTCATGGCTATGAATACTGTTACATAGAAACATTTCTATATTTTAACTCTTTATCATCATTATTTTTAATTTGGAACGGTAATTACGTTTAAAACTTCGTTCGATTTCCCGTCGTTTTACATATTTCTTTTGTGTTTTATTAAATTACAATATGGAATGGGGTATTAAAGAAATTAGGATTGTAGAAATTGCCTTGCACAAAGTGGGTAAGGAGCCGTCGGTCATATTCAAGATAGTACAAAAGCTTGGTATCAGCCGTATGTTCGTACATTGTACTATCGAGAGATATACCAACACTTTCTTCGTTGAAGACAATAAAAGAGCGGGGCGACCGCGTGCTGTTAGAATTGCTAAAGTTAATGTTGTTAAAGCCAGAAATCGCCCCATTAAGAAACAAAACATCTTATCGCGCGAAATGAAGATTTCCGTTAGAACTCTGTCGCGTATAATAAAACAAGACCTGAAGCTCGGCGCTTATCGCCGATTTACAGGACACGCTCTAAATCAATCCCTACAGTTGAAGACAGTGGATCGATTAAATCGCCTTCTGTCTCGATAAACAGGTGAAAGGCACAGTAATAACCTCTTTACTGATGAAAAAATTTTCACGTTGAAGAGCACTACAACAAAGAAAATGAGAAAGTACACGCACACAGGTCTAAAGAAGCTGGTCGGAAAGGTACAACAGGGTCATCATCCTGCGTCTGTAATGGTTTGGTGGGGGGTGTCTTGTCTAGGAGTCACAAAGCTTCATTTTTGTGAAAGAGGAATAGAAGACTTCAGCCAAAGCGTATCATGAGAATGTATCAGCGTCAATGTTGGCCACCATTGGCTTTGATACGGGCCATTAATCTGTCTGGACACGAATCTATGGATGAAATTTAAAACATTTTCAAATTTTCAAATTTCATATCAATAGTTTTACCAATTAGCAAGTGTGTGTTAAATGGATGAAGTCGCATAATAAACTTTTCTCTTTCACTATTTTCTTGTGGAACCTTAACGGACTATAGCATTTAGAGATAATGTTACGCATATTAGAGAAAGAGTTTTAGGAATCACATCAATTGTTCCGGACAACACTACCAGATGTAAACAAACACAGTTTACCTCTTTACAATGGTTTACATTTTATTATTATTATTATATTTTTTTCCAGTCACGGCTATTAATCCCGGCTATTTGATAGGCGTGCGCGGGGATAAGGATCCAACGCGTAGAGGCTCATTCGAAAAGACTGTATGCAATGTTGTACACCCGCCGTGACCCGCTCCATGGGACAATATACAAATGAACAGGTCACGGCAGGTATTGGGACTATGGGAAATATGTCAGAAAAAGTTGGCTATTATAATGAGATTTGGAGGTATTATTAGAACCGGGCTATTGCAGAAGAGGGACGGACGCCTGCCATAACTATCATATTTGATGTTATTCCTGGCAGGCGGTGGCTCGCCACTCACTGGATGGACCCCCGAAATGCCAGAGAAAGTCGGCCGGGTCAACACCGGTGTGAGTGACTCAGGGGTGTCGAGAGGTGTGCTGCGCTTTCTCCGAAGTTACTCGCGGCGTTATGCCCTTTAACACTTCCACCCCTGGAGCATATCAAATGATAGAGCAATTTGCTCTATTGACTCTGGACATGAAAAAAAAACATATAGGCGCCCAGGTACTTTGTGTAATACAAATTGATATTCTATTCGTATTTATATGTATAATAATCTATATTAATACGTAAAGCGGAAGAGTTTGTATGTTACATTGTTGGTTTGAACGCACTAATTTCTGAAACTATTCGTCGGATTAGATTTTTTTTGCATTTGATAGCCCAATTCTTGAGGATGATATTGAACAGCCTAATATAACCTATATTAGGCTGTTCAATATCACGATAAGCCAAAGGAAACGAAAGAAAGTAAAAGCTATTCCCACGGGGTACAGAAATACGCGCTGATGAACTCTCGGGCTGCAGTTAGTTGTGAATTTATTTTTCTATTATTCGAGGTCTTCTTTTTCAAAGGTTGACTAGTAAGGACTGTTCTTAACTTTAAGTCTACCTTATGTTCTATTCAGGAACACCGTTCCTATATGAAATCTATATGTTAGTCTGTGCGTTTGTCTGTGGTGCGTTTTTTTCGAAAATTCGAATTTTGACTTCAGGTTCGGATTCAGCATAAAAAAGTACGAGTAGAATAGGAACGTTCGGGAACATTGTTCCTATCTCTTAAGGAACATGGTCAAAATGGCCGACAAATAAAAAAAATGAATTGTTATATAATTGACGAGCCAGGTGTTTCTCTGGCAATGCAAGCTTGCGCATTCTCAACTGGTTTTATTTGTAACCAAAAAAGTTTTAGTAAATAACACGTAATATGGACAATTAAATATATGATACAGAACTCGTACAATCTGTAATATGCAAAACATATAGCGTTCTGGTAGCTGTAACGATCATTGACCAAATCCTTACAGCTAAAAAATTGTTAATAGTTTCTTTTTACACACCATCGGGAAACAGGTATAGGAGGATTTTTTTATTATTAACTAATTGAAGGGATTTTTTACATGACGTCCGACAGTACACAAGCATATGTCTAGCCTAATATGAAATGTTACCGTAACTGGGAACGTTTGAAATTTAAGGTGTATACTTCATTATCTGATTTAATCTCAACGCACTTTATGGCAAGAAAAATAAGACAAAATGTCAACACGGCGGGCACTCTTTCACAATGAATGGATTTTTTAATCATCAGGGGACTTCACTCTAACATCGATGCGACATCTCGAGGTCGCTTTGTCGACTATGCTTTTCCTTACAGCAACGTGAATATTCTCATCGGCCCACACATCTTAGGTACCCCTAAATACACTGGGTAGAAAATCGAGTATTTGTTTGTTACTAACAAGTCATCGAGCAATATTTCTTTATGAAGTTAGTAAGATTTGATGACTGTAGTGCCCATCATGCCAAGTGACTAGGACTTAGGTTAGGGACCTGGTGCACTGATTATGAGGGGAGATATGTTCATAAATTTGCTCTTGGTTAAAAATTGGTTTATCGTAGCTTATTTATTCTCCAACCAAATACTAGATAGAGAACCATACAAGCTCCCTACTAGATCTTCTGCTTATCTCAGTGAATGCGCTGCTTCGTTCTTTCTCGTGCAGACCCAAGTTCAGGAGGAAGACAGTACTGTCTTTTCCAAACTATATTAAATTGTTATATACTCGTACCTCATCAAATCTCAAATATAATACTAGTGCAGTATATCTACTCTATAGCTTAGTTTTTGTTGCGTAATCACACCGATCGATACTTATCCATCCAGCATACTCTGCCACGCTGCTCAACTGCGGACCTCCGTCAGCTAGTGTTTTCAAGCCACGCATACAAGCCGTCAGATGCCACTGACTAAGCTGTCTATCTGTCCACAATACTGGTGGCTCCGACGTACCCTGCGAAGTTCGGAGAAGCTCGAGTTAAATAAACCCATTCGTAGATAGGCTGTGGTCGACATAATTTAACCTCCGTGCTCGATTAGAGTGACACACTCATCTATAGTCCATATGTTAGCGCCAGTGCAAGCGGAGCAACGACATAATATTGTCACACTATTATGCCCTTGCTTCACTTAGTTCAACTTTAAAAGACCTCATCGAATGTCAAGTATAAGAAAATCGTAGCACTTCTACGCCGTATTCTAGTTTTTGATGCATAAGTGACCAGTTATATCATACATACGAGTACCAGCGACGTCTTACGTCCTTACCTTTCTCAGTTCAATTTCGAAACACTCCACTGAATCCGTAGCACTACATTATCATAGCACCTCTACGTCGTGGCAATGATTTCGTATCGCAGGTGACCTATATAGTATATCTTGGAAATTTTCTTCCATATAAAAGGAATTCTGTGGAATAAAAGATGCCGATACCCTGACGTCATAAATAGTTGTTTATCTATCATGGATGGCGTTTAATGCCGCCTAAACAATAATACTTCTTTTTAACAGAGATAAGAAATCGACTGTCATTTGCGTTTGCGCCATTTTTATTACATCATAATGAGCGTGACCGAGAATATAGAAGTGATAACTTTATTTATTGTAAGTTATTATAATTGTTAAATATATTATATCTAAACATAATCATTTGTAATTCTATTATATATCATTTGTTATTCTACGAAACACGCAATTTTGTTTTCAGTTAAATATTATATTATAACTATTAAATGCTATTAATATACATATCTGAAAAGTTATTAGAATTTAAATTAGAATGGTATAATCCCTCTTGCATCTAACAGGTAATAGAACTTCGAAATAATAATTTTGTCCTTTGTAACTCCACAATCTTTGATGTTCTCTGTGTGTGATTCTTGGGAAATGAAATTTTCGTTATTTGTAGGTACGCATATTACGTATGTTTAAAGAAGTTTGCTATGTATAAATATAGAAATTTACCTCTTATGCAATATTCATTGGAAGTATTTTGTACTCCGACTACCCACGCGTGAATATTTTGGTCTCGTAATGTATTATTTTATATGAATATTAAGTATGTAATTTATGTGAATTAAATAAATACTAATTTTACGTTTTCGAGTACTGAGCACGACCAACACTACAGAAAATAAATATGACTGTTTAAATTTAGTAAAAAAGTGTACAATATACACACATCAAAAGTGTCTAGGGATCAACATATATTTTTGCAATAACTTTTCTCCTGATTGATATTAATTAAAATTTTCTTTAAGGATTCATCAAATAAAGTGTTTTCGTTTGTCTACAGTAACGATAAACCAAGTCACCTTTGCATTAATAAAGAAATTTGCCATTTTCATAATAAAGGGATTTTTGACATTTGAACCACTAACATTAAAGTTCGAAAAAAAGACTGAAATAACCGTTTTCTTTAAAATTTTATTGGGTAACTTAAACAATTAATAATCCGTGTTTCTACCGCGAACACTAACAACACAAGAACATCGGTTTGGCATACTCAAAATGAGTTCATCCAAATCACGTGTCAGAGAGTGTCAGAGTGTTATCAGTCGACTTTGGACACGTTACCGAAGCACTGGTACCGTGGCTGAGCGCCATGGAGGACGGTATCGCTGCACCACACGGAGACAAGACCGATACATTCAAATCACAACTCGAAGAGCTCCAACAATAACCGCCATGATGTTAGCCGTGACGCTTCATCACTCTTCAGGGAACTTAATTAGCGACCAAACAGTCAGAAACCGCTTGCATGAAGTGAACCTTCATTCCCGAAGACCGCTAAGGGTACCACCTATAGCAATGCACAATCGTAGGATTCGATATCAATGGGCTCTTGAACACAGAAATTGGGCAGAAGAACAATGGCGTTTCGTGTGCTTTTCTGATGAGTCTCGTTTTGGTATGAGACCGGATACAAGACGTATACGACACTGGAGAACCCCTGGACGCCAACAGCGATTAAAATCCTGCCAGGAAGTCCATCCTTATAGTGGTGGAACCATCATGGTATGGGCGGGTATTTGGATCGGCGGAAGAACTGAGTTGATTTGGATCAGAGGCAACCTCAACGCTCAAATTTATGCTGAGACGATTGTATCAGACGTCATCGTTCCTCTACAAGTGCAAATCGGTCCCTTATTTCAGTTAATGCATGATAATGCACGACCGCACACCGCAAGAGTTGTAAGACAGACTCTCGCCGCAGCTAACTTCAATGTCATGCCCTGGCCTGCTCAGTCGCCAGACTTGAACCCGATTGAGCATGCATGGGATATGCTACAGAGAAGAGCTCTGCCGAATATGGAGGGTATCCAGTCGCAAGAAGACCTTTTTTTGTTGTTGCAACGAACATGGGCGGCCATTCCACAGCGTGATTTGGATGAACTCATTTTGAGT
Source organism: Pyralis farinalis (assembly GCA_947507595.1). Lineage (NCBI taxonomy): Eukaryota > Metazoa > Arthropoda > Insecta > Lepidoptera > Pyralidae > Pyralis > Pyralis farinalis. Next base: position 14,332,024 of record OX382267.1, read on the forward strand.
ATGCCAAACCGATGTTCTTGTGTTGTTAGTGTTCGCGGTAGAAACACGGATTATTAATTGTTTAAGTTACCCAATAAAATTTTAAAGAAAACTGTTATTTCAGTCTTTTTTTCGAACTTTCATGTTAGTGGTTCAAATGACAAAAATCCCTTTATTATGAAAATGGCAAATTTCTTTATTAATGCAAAGGTGACTTGGTTTATCGTTACTGTAGACAAACGAAAACACTTTATTTGATGAATCCTTAAAGAAAATTTTAATTAATATCAATCAGGAGAAAAGTTATTGCAAAAATATATGTTGATCCCTAGACACTTTTGATGTGTGTATATTAAAGTATTCTTTTAAAATGACAACTCCTTTAGACATGTCAATACCAGACTTTCACGTAGAATAACATTACAGAAATAGTAGATTGTTAACCAATAGTAAGAAAGAAATCAATTGATCATTATTCCCAAGATAAACACTCCTTCCACTTTGACTGTGTGTAAATATTAATGTGGTAGTTATGTGTACTATTCCGTATACCCAATACGGAGTAGTTCGTGGACCCTAACAATAAGTAAATGCAGTTCTAGCGTAATAGAAAAGTTTGTCTATATATCTATAATTTCACGCCAAGTACCTTGGAGGGTAGATAGAGAACCGAGTGCCACATATCCTCACATATCTTACTGTCTTCTCTAACATTCATAAGATAAGAAGAAGAGGCAGCTTCGTTTGTTCGGAAAGAATGACTAAACAGATATACAGAAGGATGTAGGTGCCGAGAAAGGCGTATACCTATTATGCCGAGCGTCCATGTAAAGTGCTATGAATGTTAAAGAAAAATTATACTATTATGTTTTTACTGCTTCGGTCGTTTCTTATGTTTTTACAGCTTGTTGAGTTGAGTCTTTAGCTCAAAAGCAGGGGCATTCGGGCGTTGCGCCAGACCGCTGTGAAGCAGGGTGGTGAAGATCATGCTTTAACCATCTTAAATGGAAACCCGTACCTCAGCAATTGTATCAGGATTTACGGGGAGTTTCTAATTAAAATACCATCATTATCATGTATCATCTGCTTTTTATACCGTCTATGATATTTATGGAAATAAATTGTACCCTAATGGTCACTGATAACATTATAATGATTCAGATCAAATACACCTTAACTTACCCTAGTAAAAATATAAATATTTCTGTCTGTATATTCACGCCAAGCCCCGTGTCGATGAGGCAGGAAGAACTGAACGCCACTTAATTGGGTCCTTACAAAACTAGCTCGCTTCTTTTTACATTCATGGCTTTTTTATGAACGCTTGCTGGTTTCTAGTTCATTTAGCATCAGCTGACTTATATTATAAATTAGCGGGTCGCCCCGGTTTCGGGCGTATAATCTCGCACGGGTGATCCGATCGCTACCAAACATCACAGAGACACCCGTCGGGCACACCTGAAGATTGCCTCAAAATTTCGTCAAACCAGTTTTCGGGTCCATACGGAACGAGTACACATCCATTTCTTTACATAAGGTACTTGACTCGTATGAACTAGTTATAATGTTGAACATAAGCTTAGTGCTGATTAGTGGGTAGGTTTATGGCAACTATAAGACATGGTTTACACATGTGTTGTATGCGTGAGTGGCTTGGCTGAGATCGTGGTCGGCTCCCGTTTAATTAATCTGGATTTGATGAGGGATTAAGTTTGCGCGACGCGTGACGGATCGAGAGCTCTGCGCGCCCGGCCGTCTACTGTGGTTTAAAATGGATTTACCTCTCATTTCGCCTCGGCACAATTTGTACACACGTTCAAGCTTAATTCCCTCTCCAACGTTATTATAGAAAATGACTAGCTTGTGAATTTTTCGGATTATATTCTAGACTGGCGATAAATTAAATTTCGTACCTACAGACAGCTGTACGTACAGATATTTAAGTGTTATACGATTACATAGATCAAGTACGTGAGGGGCACACATCCATATCTTTCAAACTCTTTGTTTCTTTGTGTCTCACTTTATCGATTTCTGAGACTATGCTACTTAAAAATATGGATTTGTTTTTTTTTCATCTTTCTCCATATCTGACCTCTAGCTGAATCAACCTGATCCTAACCTGACTCAAATATGGCACAAACTTGACGAAAACTGAAAAATAAAACTGAAAAAAAAATCTGCACCGGGCAAAACCATATCCATACCTAACACAACTCTGATCCTGTGAAAGTCAAGCTCTCGCCTAATGGCCCGCCGAAAAATTTGTTTGTGACGATTTTTAATAAAATTCAAAATCTGTGCTTAATACAAACGCCATTCTATTAAAATCTGTAATAGATTATTATATTTTTATGGATCTATCATCTCACGCAAGTTTCTTTCGGCATTTCTTCTTCGGAAATTCTAGTAGTTTTAAAAAGAAAAATAATAAAGTAAGAGAATTGAACCAGATGCTATAAGATTATATTTAAAGAATGTAAGACATGTCATGCTTAATGACAAATAAATAAATCTAATCTTTATCTTAAAGTTACGTCACTTTTAAATCTACTAGAATAACCATGAGACGTTCCCACAGTATTATAGTCCAGACCAGCACCAAGTACTGACAATGAATTTTCATGTTCCACTTGAATCAGCTGGAGTGTGAATTGCATTTCGCAGCGACTTGTTTATCACAGACCATTGGGTCATGGGTGAAATATTCACTGAGGTTTTTATATTAATAGCATGTTCGTTGAGTGAATAAATTATACGCGTAGATAAAAATATATGATATTAAAGGACATCGGACATGATATGTTTTTGTCTACGAGCAGCCCGTTTGGTGAAGATACGTCCACTTCATAGAACACTGCAGCCAAATAACAACTAGGAGGGTTGTTGGTTTTTGCGTGTGAGTGAGGTCACCAGTAAGCTCCTAAGGAGTTGCTGTGTTAGCAGGTGGCATACCGTGGTTGATAATGTGTTGGAAGCGTTCATAGGCTACGGTAACCACTTTACATCAGGTGGGCCGTATGCTTGTGGACCCCCGACGTGGTATAAAAAAAATAGTTTATAGATACTCCGTTCTCTCGTTAGGAGATTTGGCGCGAAGTTCAAGGGAGAGAGAGAGATTTATATATTGGGTCATAAATAAATTTGTCACGTAGTTTTTGAGATGCTAAATTTGTTCAGTCATTAAAACTCATACATGTCGAATTTGGCCACTCAACAACGTACTTTATGTGATAGTTAATGAGTTCTTTTCGGAACTTTCATTATGAAGTACTACTCTTTTGAGAAATTTAAGTTAAAAAAAGACACCGAAAGATTAACAAGCATTGGAGGGGAGTGTACGTAATACAATCAAAACTTTTGATGAATTTCCCCAAAACTGTCTTTGTTTCCCCTTTCTGTCCAAGTTAAATAATAAAATCTACAGCGGGTCCCCCATCCGAGTCCTGTAAGAAGTTTGTTTCAAAAAAGTAACATGATAAAAAAATATTTTTTTAACTGTCATGAGTTATGGGACGATGGACTAAGATATAACCGAATGCTCTGAGGACGAACTACACAAAGGTCGCTTTTATGAAATTTGAAACTCAGGATCACAATTTGTTGTTTGTTATACGACCTACTTTTTATATCTACTACTCTAACTATAGGTATTTTCGGATTGCATACAACCCGCCTGATGTAAAGAGGTTACCTCGGCTGACCTTCGCTCATAGGAGGACATGTGCAAAGTAATTTCTGTTGGACAACAAATAGGTTTTTATACAATGTCGGGAGGCATACGGTCCACCTGATTTAAAGTAGTTAACGCAGCCTATGAACGCTTGCAATACTGGAAGTTTCATCTTTAGGTGATTGCTTATCACTCGTTCGTTGCCACTCCTGCTACCACAGCAACTCCTTAGCTTACTGTTAATCTTACTCTTTCGCAGGAATACCACAATCATCCAGGGAGTCGTTATTTGGCTGCGGGTTTCTGTGAGATGAAGTACTTCAGTAAGAGAGGCTGCTATGTTGTTACTATACTTATCTTTAAACTTACTGTTATTTATTCTCTTTAGAACATCATCTTTAAAGCCATTGTCATACTCATCTTCTTATGGTTCGCGTCACATTATTAATTATTTATAACATTATTGATAAAACATATTATAAAACCGTAATTTTCATTTAATCAGAACTTGGTTAATAGCTATTAATAGCTTTGCCGAGGTCATCTGTATGGTGGAGTTACTTGTCCTTGTTAAGATAATGTTTACATAGCTTTCGCTAGAAGAAAGCGGTCGGCGTTGACTGTAATGTTAAGGTGAAGTATTTACTGAGATTCACGTGATCGCGCGAAGTACAATAATATTTTGCTTAGATAAAGACAACAAAGTTGCATCTGGCTGCATCTTGCTGCTCTCAAAATATGTGACAACTCGATTATGCTACAAGGTTGTTATATACATAGAGGATGCATCAACTTAGTGTTACTATTTACTATGATAGGTGAGAGAAAGAGTTGGTCTAAAAGAGAGTGTCGATGTTAAGATAAGAAAGGGCACGCTCCGTTGGTTCGGACATGTAGAAAGAATGCGGGACGAAAGAATGACGAAACAGATATACAATGCAAAAGTGGAAGGATGTAGGAGCCGAGGAAGGCCGAGACTAACCTACCATGACCAAATTGGTCGTGTTTTATCAGAAGGTGATGTCAGAAGCCCCAGGAACCGGCGAGCGTGCATGAAAAGAGCTATGAATGTCACAGAAGCGAGTGAAGAATGCAAGGACCGCGTCTTATGGCGCTCGGTTCTCTCTGCCTACCCCGCAAGGGACTTGGCGTGAAGATATACATACATACATACTATTTACTATAAAAGTGAGTGTTTTATACAGATTTAAAACGATTTAATGTACGATTTAAAGTAAAAAATGTCTGTACATACACTTTTACGGCAGCTGATAAATTTATAACAAACACATGTGAATGCAGGATGAAACAATGACGAAATTGATATACAATGCGTAAGCGGAAGGAGGAAGCGTGTTTTATCAGAAGGTGATGTCAGGAGCCCTAGGAATCGGCAAGTGTTGAATGTTAAAGAAGCTAGTGACGTGTGTAAGGACCGCGTCTTATGGCTCTCGGTTTTCTCCACAAGAGACTTCGCGTGAACATATGTACCTACATCAAATGACATATAGTAAACACTGTAAGATCTAGTGTACTTAGTTTTAAATATTTATGTCATTAATTGCCCATGTCGCGTGATTTATGACGTAGGGTAGAGCGATGCAGTGAGAGGGGGTTACAATGAATCTCAGTCTTCCTGAAACGACGACGCGTTTCTTCATAGTGATGTACGTTAGAATACTCGAGTAAAATATCAAGTCAAAGTTTTGCTTTATATTATATAAACCTATTAATGCTCTTGTAAATACACTCGCACACAGATCTTATGCAATTGGAAATCACGTTTATTGTCCGGTTATCAAATAGAAATATTTTTGTAAAAAATAATTTTCACTCATACTTTTCACAGCTGCATTTTTATGTCCGTCATATCGAGTTGCGTTGGAGATACGATGCGGCCTTCACTATCCGTGAACCTCTATTTTCATACGTCGCATGGGTTCATCCTCGGATCAACATGAAGAATTTATTGAGAGTGTTTATGCGAAAGAGGAAATAAGCGATGTCTGGTCCTTTCCGATGTTTTATTCTCGAATTTGCAAGGATAATCTTTTGAGACTTTATATCAACTATATTTATTGCTAATGTAGTTAACTTTACTATCTCCTTAAAATTACGGTTATTAAGCCCGGTTGGTCGCCGAGCGGTAGGAGGAGGGGGAAGGGTATATAGATCGAAAACCTAGATGCGCCTGCGTGACGATTGATGCTGTGTAATAAGCCTTCAGGGGATTAAATAGGTATTTGCAGATATTGAAACAATTTAAAAGGTATTGTTACGTGATATGGAGGGATAATTTGTATTAGGCTCCAGCCATAAATATTATTTCTACTTCCGACAGGAGACGTCTGGAGCACCGAAATGCCAGGAAAAATCTGACTGAACACCGATGTGAGTAACCAAGGGTATTGAAAGGTGGAATGCGCTGTCTTCGAAATCACCGCGACGTTATGGCAAACATTCCCACTTCTGTACAAAAAAATGGCTTAACGAGTCCTTTCTCAACTTCGGACAGTCAATGAAGGAAAGTCTGAGTTGAGAGTTCTGCTCTAGTTCTTGGGTTTGACGAAGACCTACCATAAACACAGACCTCTCTCTGCAGACGGTAACCATTGAGAATGGATAATATAACGGAAACTTCTCAGCGAAAACATCTCGATATAAGCTGTCCCGCTGTCAAGAGACATTAATTATTTGTTATAATATATTCCGTGTAAAATATCAAAAGGATGTCTGACTGTTAAAATGCTTAATTCTTCTAACTGCAAATACCAAAATATAAATAGTAGTGATATTTAAGAGATTCTGCCGAGCTCGGTGGCGCAGTGATTTGTAACTTAACTTTGACACCAACACGAGCGTTGGTTGTTCGATTTTAACACGATTTCTTGGTTTCGATTTGTTTTGGTCTGAATTTTTTAAGAGAGGTAGAGCGCATCAAAACAACCTGTCTGGGGAAGTACCTCCACCTCACAGAAAACCGCAGCCAAATAACAACTCCCTAGAGCGTTGTTGTTCCTGCGTGTGAGTGAGGTTACGAGTGAGGTTACCAGTAAGCTCCTAAGGACTTGCTGTGTTAGCAGCAGAGGCATCGCGCGGAGTAAAACTTAATGCAAATTGTGCGTATTTTAATACGAATTGTGTTAAATTGGCTTACTTGTCGCCATATTCATTCGGATTTCTATGCGTTTGGCTGACTATACTCTAGCGTGTGAGTTGAAGACTACAACTGCATTTAACGTCTAACCTGCATGAGATTCTCCGTGTCATTCGAGAGCTTTGGGTTCTTCTTGTGCAAGCTTTAGGAAATGTTCTCCCACCGCATGGACAGTTTCTATGAGCTTGCTGTTGATGTCGTTCGGCGTTGCACTGTTATCTAGATACTGAAAACTAAAATTACGAAGTTCAAGCTGAAAGGAGGCTAATGAACGGGGTTTATCATTTAAAATTCAGGACAGGTACGTCTAAATTAATCACTGCCATGATTTCTCCTTTTCCGAAATTGGGTTTTTGGTTATATATGACACTCGGTTATGACACATATATGGAGTAATGGTACCACCGGGTTTCAACAGCTCACATCGTCCATGATTGCTACTTAACTCATAAGCAAAACACCTTTGTTGTGTACAAAGGTGTTTTGCTTATGAGTTAAGTAGCAATAAATGATTGAGTATTTGAGTAAATTTTATTTTGATAGAACAACAAGTGAAATCTCGGTCACCTCCGTGCCAACGGTAGTAATTTTATTTTTTTACTCTATGCATTAATGACATGAAATAAGAAAAAAACTTCACGAATTATTTTCTCTGTAAGTAATGCATAAAGAGGTACGGTTGAAAATAGCGTATCTGTAATTTATTTTATTGTGCATATTGCACTTCGATGTTTTTAGGTTTCCGTACCTTAACCAGAATAACGGAATCCTAATAGGATAATTTTGTTGTGTATCTGTCTGGCTGTCAAGACTCTTTTTCTCAGGGACGAGTGGAGCTATCAAGCTGAAATTATTATCAAATACTCAGGTCTGCGTTGCCTTCGAGCAGTGACAAAATCAAACTTCTAAGTCAATGCAATCAAAAGATACGACTGTTTGTCTCATTTATGTGCATATTTTGACGCTCGCAAGGGAATCAAAACCTATTGGGTACTTCCCGTTGACCTAGAATCATGAAATTTGGTAAGAAGCAAGACCATGTAGCACAAGTAAAGAAAAAATCGGGAAAGCTTAATTTGTAGTTACATCACAATAGGCCAAGACTTACCTACCATGACCAAATTGGTCGTGTTCTATCAGAAGGTGATGTCAGGAGCCCTAGAAACCGGCGAGCGTGCATGAGAAGAGCAATGAATGTTAAAGAAGCGAGTGAGATATGTAAGGATCGAGTCGCGTGGCGCTCGGTTCTCTCTGCCTACTCCGCAAGGGATTTGGCGTGAAGTTATAGATAGATCACAAAAAAAAAATGCGTAAATGTACATTAAAATATAATTAGATGGGTAATATAAGAAAAAACGTTCAACTCTTGAACAAATTTCTTTTTTCTCATACATATGTACAAAATTGAAATTATTAAACTTCAGTCAACCAGTCAGTACGTGTGCCCATGAACGGATGCGTACGTGCTTCAAGCTAGGGCTGTCGCCAGAAGCACGCAGCTTTTGTGTAACATAACTAGCGTGTAGATGGGTGTGCGGAGTGAGACACTGAAAAAATATTTCAGTGTCTCACTTATATACTTAAAGAAAGTCTTTAGTTGATGTGATGTGATGATTTTATTATGTTTCGTACCAAATTGGAATATGGAGACTTTATAACCTCATTTTTTGTTCGCTCGTTTATCCATTTGTAAAAGAATGTACGAGTAGTAAAGATAGGTAGCTAAATACTAGCAATTGGACGAGTATGTATTATAATGCAGTCCTTTATATGTCAGGAGTTCTCAGACGATATTTGAAAAAATAATTATCATTGAATGCATATTAAAACAAAGATATCGATTCTCTTATAAACTTTTGCGTATATCTTTTATAAACTCTTATAACAATATTGTATATTCAAACCAGACATCAAAGAAACTTTATTTGACAAAACTAATTAAGAAATGTCGAGACGTATACGTGAACTATACGCATTAGTTAGTAATGCTGCGCTCACTGCTTACCATCAGACAGATCGTGAGCTTGTTTGTCACCTTAGAGGTATAAAAATTCCAGTTGTATGTTACTGAACACGAGACCACTTGCACTTGGCAACATTATTGTAATAATATGTCACTTGTTCATAAAAATATGTCACCAAGGGAGTCAGTACATTAATTGGCAAATCGTCAATCTACATACCTCGGGACGTGTTATGAAAGCTTATAGAAGATTCCTCGTAAAATTTTACGACCAGCATTATGAGCAGCAATTAACGGAATGATACGACCATAATAATATCTGTAATTCATAATATACATATATATGTGTGGAATAACAATGTTGATACTGCGTCACAGTATTGCTGCGGTGCCTGTTTATCGTCATATATCTCGCAGTTTCCAATATTAATAACATAAATTATGGGTATTTGGAACGTAACTTTCGGTGCTGTGTGCATTTATAACTTTTCAATCATTGCATTCATATTACTGAATTATTTGCCTGTCAACTTTATGTGCATCGGAGCTTATATGTATATGTGTTTTAAATATATTATATATAAATTTGGATAGGAATTTTCGATCATTTGTATATATAAACCCTTTGCCTAAAATAGTGGGCGTACTAAAAAGAGATTTTGTTTTCCGTAGACCCACTGCTTTATCTATATCTATACAGATAAATAAAACTGGAGTGTCTGTTTGTAATATTAAAATAACCACTTTTTACTAAATGCATATGGATGTATACGCGGTACATATACCAAAATGAATATTTTTACATTTTTTGTCTGTCTGTCTGTCTGTCATCTGTCTGTTTGTTCCGGCTAATCTCTGAAACGGCTGGACCGATTTTGACGGGACTTTCACTGGGAGATAGCGAATGTAATAAGGAGTAACATAGGCTACTTTTATTTTAGACATTTTATTTATTTTTATTAATATATTTTTATTTTTAATAAATAATAAAAAAATAACTATTACATAATACATATCTGTTATTATTTTGCTGTTCGCTATTTTGCTCTGATTACGTAGGTCACACTATAAGTTTTGCGTAACTTAAAAAAACAACATGTTATAACCAAAATATTATGTTTATTGCTTTTCAAAATACTCTCCGTTACATTTTAAACATTTTTTCATGCGATCGAACCATTTTTTAAAACAGGAGGACCACCGATCTGAAGGCATGTTTTCTACGTGCTGATTGAACGCTATCACTGCCAACCATTTGATGAGAGGTTTCACTTTTACCAACTCCGAAGAGGAGTCCGAGAGAGGCTATGCGCAGGATGGGTACCGAGTTGTACTTTTTCGGAAGTTAAAAATGACTTTGTTTTATTGGCCGTGTGTGAAGAAGCGTTGTCATGATGTAGGAGAACGCGGCTTTTTGGTCGTCTTTCGCGAACTTTTTCTAACACCCTGGGTAAACAAATGGTAGAATACCACTCGGCATTAACACTCTTTTGATCTTCAAGTGGAATTGTGCAGATGGGACCCGTAGCTGAGAAAAAAAACGCGATCATTTTTTTACCAACGTTTCTCGCCTGCCTCACTTTTGTTGGCCTGTTCTCATTTTCAAACACCCATTCACAAGATTGCTGTTTTTTTTCGGGTTCAAAACAATAAATCCACGTTTCGTCTCCTGTGACAATGTCATAAACAGCATTAGAATGTCCGTGGTCGTACTTCAGTAGCATCTGTGAGCACCATTCCACGCGAGCCCGCTTCTGCTCCGCTGTCAGTTCATGAGGGCTCCAACGACAACAAAGTTTCCGAACTTTCAATTCTTCGTGTAAAATTTTCTGAATTTGGCTCATACCAATCCCCAATAGTTCTCGAATTGTCTCATAGGTAATCCGCAGGTTTTCTTCAATTAGCCGCTTAACAGTAGCCACATTATTTACGTTGACGGCAGTTGAAGGCCGCCCTTCACGAAATTCGTCATGTAAAGAAACTCGACCTCTCTCAAATTCAGCAAACCATCGCCTCACGGTGCTCAAAGAAGGTGCTTCTCTCCCAAAAGCATTTTGAAGACGAGCAGCACAGTCTTGCGGAGAGAGAGAACTTTTAAAATCATAAAAAATCATCGCATTAAAATCTTTTCGACTCAATTCCATTTTCGTTGCGTACGTAGAATTTTGATGTGTGATAAAAAACAATTGGTAAATGATTTCCCGCCAATTGTTTTTTTTTATTACTAAGTAGGTTGCAACGTTTCAAAAAATATAACATTCGAAATTCAAATAGTTCCGATTAGCTAGAAGTGCAAAACTTTTAGTGTGCCCCATGTATTTCTTTTACTTATAATCAAATCAAATAAATAAAATTATAACTGATCAATAACTTTTTTGTTATATTCCACGCGGACGAAATTGATTTTCAATAGCACTAATTTCTATGATTGAGCGTGTGGAATTCAAATATATAACTCAAACACAAACAGAAAAATATTAAGTTAAATACTATAACTTCACGCCAAATCCCTTACGGGGTAGGCAGAGTGAACCGAGCGCACGCGACTCGATCCTTACATACCTCACTCGCTTCTTTCACATTCATTGCTCTTTTCATGCACGCTCGCCGGTTTCTAGGGCTCCTGACATCACCTTCTGATAGAACACGACCAATTTGATCATGATAGGTAAGTCTTGGCCTTCCTCGGCTCCTACATCCTTCCACTTTTGCATTGTATATCTGCTTCGTCATTCTTTCATCCTGCATTCTTTCTACATGTCCGAACCAACGGAGCATGCCTCTTCTTATTTTACCGACGCTCTCTTTCAGACCAACTTTGCTTCTAACCTCATCATTGCGGATACGGTCTGCAAGCGTTACACCACAGATTTTGCGCAACACTCGCATTTCAGCGTTTATCCTACTTTCATGCTCTCTCTGCCATAAGTAAGCGTTGGGACCAGCACTGCATTGTGTATAGCCAGCTGCGCCTTCTGGCTCAGGTTTTTACTGCCAAGAAGTTTTCCCAACGCTCCATTCACACTATTCCCAGCACTCACTCGCCTTTCCACATCTGCGGTGTACCTTACATCCCTGCTGAAAGCGCATCCAAGATATACAAACTCATCCACTTGTTGCAACACTTCATCATCTACCGTAATTCTTACATTGGTTCTGGTTTCTACTCTTTCAAATACCATAATCTTTGTTTTCTTCGCATTCAATAGTAAGCCTTCCTTTATACATTCGTCTTTCATCATTGTGACTAGTGTTTGAAGCTCAGATGGTGTTTCTGCTAACAGGACGGCATCGTCTGCATACAGCAGACAGTTCACCACTAGTTCACCCATGCGTAATCCTACATTCGTCGATCTTATTTTCTGTAGACAACTATCGAGATATAGAATAAACAGCCTAGCAGACAACATGCAACCCTGTTTGACACCAATTTTGACATCAAACCAGGGTGACATGTTGTCATCTATTCGCACACATGCTGAGCAATCCTTGTAGGTGGACTGCATAGCACGCAGCAGTGAGCCGTCTATCCCATATCTCGGCAATATGCACCACAGTTCCTTTCGCACAATCCTATAATAGGCATATAAGACCTATATAAGGCATTTGGCCTTCTCAAGATCCACAAAACCGCAGAAGACCTTCTGGTCTGTGGCCAGATGCTTCTCTACGATATTGCGGAGCGAGAAAACTTGATCCATATATCCCCCTCCATTTCGGAATCCTCCTTGTGCCTCCCACAGCATTTCGTCAGATTTCACCCTCATTCTCCTTTCAATTATCTTTCCATATACTTTTGCTGCTAAGCTGATCAAACTGATGGCCCTATAGTTGGCGCACTCAATGCGTGATTCCTTGCCTTTATACAAGGGTACAATGACTGCGCGTCCCCAGTCCATTGGGACCCTTCCAGTTCTCCAGCATAGGTTGCATAAGTACCAGAAGGCGTCCCGGACGTAAGTGCCACCTAGTTTGATCATCTCAGCTGTGATCATATCGATTCCCGCAGACTTTCCATTTTTCAAACTTCGTATCGACCATTCTATCTCATCCATAGTTATACTTTCATCGGACGCCGTCAACGTGGAGTGAGCATCAGACTCACTCTCATTGTCAGCGTCCGAGGCATATTCATACATTTCTTCAAAATATTCACTCTACCGTTCTAACACTTCCTGAGTGTTTGCAAGAATGATACCAGCTTTAGACTTCTCCAGGAAATGTTCACCAAGAGATACCGAAGCTACTCTAAGATATTAAAACGCAGTATCCTGCTCTCTCAAAAAATCGGCAATAGTAAATATATTAAAACAGCTAGAAACAAATCCAAAGCCGCATGGAATTTAATAAAATCATTTGATTCCCAGCAAAGTGAAAATAGTTGTATAGAAAGAATTGTACATAAAGGGTTGATAATAACAGAACCCAAAAAAATCGCAACATCATTCAATGATAATTTTATTAGTAATACAGGTGGCACTTTACATAATTTTTCTCAAAAAGTTGATTTCGATAGTATATCTTCTAGCATCTTCCTTAGACCTACGACACCTGATGAAATTTATAGTATTATAATGGCACTCAAGAATTCTAATGTAGCAGGATATGATGACTTAACCACGAGTATCATTAAAAAAAGCGCCAAATTTATCTCTGCTGTGATGAGTCATATTATTAATTTATCATTTTCGCAAGGTAAATTCCCTGATAAACTAAAGCATATTATTGTAAAGCCACTGTTCAAAAAAGGTGATAAAACTGATATTAACAATTATAGACCAATTGCACTTATACCAATTTTATCAAAAATAATTGAAAGAGCAATGTACAAACGTGCTGATGATTTTCTAAAGAAATTTAACGTTATAAGACCAGAACAAAATGGGTTTAGGAAAAAATATTCCACAACTCTAGCAATTTTTAAACTCATAAAAACTGTGACCGAGTGTATTGATACAAAGACACCAGTGGTAGTGTTGTTTTTTGACCTTAGTAAGGCATTCGATTTTGTACACCACGATAAGCTCTTGAACAAATTATATAAGTATGGTTTTAGAGGAACAGCTAACGAGTGGTTCAAAACTTACTTAAAAAATAGATACCAAAGCACAGAAATACTAAGTATCGTTAAAAACATAAATAAAACCAAATTTAGATCTACATACAGGAAAAATGAAAATGGCGTACCCCAGGGAAGCATCTTAGCCCCACTTTTATTTTTATTATATATAAATGATTTGCCGGACAGCACCACACACGAATCTATATTATTTGCAGATGATACAACTATTGTAATAAAAGGAAAGGACATACAATCATTTGAATTTGAAATAAATAATACCGTTAATAAAATAGTGACATGGCTGAATGAAAATAATTTGAACGTTAATATGGACAAAACTAAAATTATGCAATTTCATACTGTAATGACAACTCCCTTACGACTTAATATAAATTATAATGACATAAAAATTGACGAAGTGCACTCTACTAAGTTCCTTGGTGTCTGGTTAGATCGTAATTGTAACTGGAATGTACATATAGAAGACGTATGCAATAAATTAAATAAATTTGTCTTTGCGCTCAAACGGCTTAGAGAGGCTGCTTCCGTTGAAGTTGCATTAAATGCATATCATGGATATGTTGCTTCAACCTTGCAGTACGGTTTGATGCTCTGGGGAAACTCTACAAATATTCAGAGAGTGTTTCTAGTTCAAAAGAAATGTATCAGAGCTTTATGTGGTGCACATTATTTGACTCCATGCAAACCACTCTTCAAGAAACTGAGATTATTGACGCTAACTGGCATGTACATTAAACAAATATCAATATTTGCGAAGCAACATCCCGAATTCTTTCCAAAAAATAAGGACGTACGGTCAAGAGAACAAAGAACTAGAGTAGGTAATAAACTATGCGTACACGGAAAGAAATTAAGTATAGTCAATAAAAATGCTTTTCACATGGCGATACAAATTTATAATAAGATTCCGAGTGATATTACAGAGTTGCCCGTCACACAATTTAAAAATAAGCTACATAATTGGCTAATTGATAAATCTTTCTACTCCCTTAATGAATTAATTAATGAGTTCATATAATAACAGTTGACGACTTGAATTAAATCTTGAGTGAATTAAAGTACAATCGGAATTAAATTTTGTATTTCATAGAATGCTTGAACTTTTGCATGCCTAATTGTATGAAAGGCAAAACATAACGGATTTTATTTTGATACACACAACATCTCTATTTTTGTACTTATGTTTTAGCAAAATAAATGATTTGGATTTGAATTTGAATTTGACTTAATCTTGGTCATACTGGATGCCGACGAACTACCCCGAGACTTCTTTACCTCTCTCCAAAAGAGTTTGGTATTTGCCTCGAAGTTTCTCGTCAGCCTCTCTTCCTCATTCATAATTTATCTTTCACGCTTCTCTTTCACTAAAGCCTTGGTTTTTATTAAGTTAAATAGTTAACTTCAATTGTGTTGTCGACAACTACGATGAGAGAGTCTTCAAGGATAGAGTTTATAAGGTGATAAACAAGCATACGGCTTACCTAATTGTGAGCAGTTGCAGTAGTATATAGACACAACATCAGGGCCATACCTGCGACTTGTAAACGTCTTTTCACACCTTTTTTGAAGATCAACATGCTGTAGTCCCCTATGGAAAAACTCGGCAGATAGTTACTCCACGACTTAAGTGTTCTCGGTAGAAAACTTCTCTGAAACCGCATAGTACGCGACCATTGCGGTTCCAGTATGTAAGAATGAATACCCAAATGATCTAAGGGTGATCCACGTGTTGCCCTCCTACATTGTATAAAACAACATACCACAGTGAGCGTGGAACCGCAGAATTTACAATACGTAATACTGAGAAATACAAACAAGAGTCTATTTTAAAAGCCCCAGGTCGAAGGCTGAATGTCTTTAATTATTCGAGTTTGTAATTTTTGCACTGCCCGTGTAAAATATAATATTGTTTACTGAATTTACAAGTAAATAGAAAAATAAAATTGCAGCTCCCTGGAAGCAACAACCTTCCTGTTACTGTGTGTGTATGAGGTCACCAGTAAGTTCCTAAGGAGTTGGTGTGTTAGTAGCAGAGGCAGCATCGCGTGAATAATACTTAATTGCAAACATTCATAAGTTATGGTAACCACTTTACATTAAGTGGGCCGTAGGCTTGTTTGACTCCAACGTTGTGTAAAAAAGTTTTCTGCAATGTGAAGGTATTTTCCTTTGTTGCGTCTTACCTCTCTCAAAAATACCTAGACCAAGATAAACAGACATGTTCATGCACGCAAATGTTTGTCATGTGTGGGAATCGAAATCACAAGCATTGGTGTCAAAATAGCGTTACTAACCTAAATATTAGTCTTTTGGATCTGCTGATAATACGTTTAAATTTATTTCTAGAGCCCATTCAACAATATGAAACTTGTTTGAGATGAGACCATGTAAACATTTTTGTACCTTTTTATATAAGTATAAAATAAAAATAATTGCGGCTACAAAGTCATATGTCAAAAGAACATGTAAAAAATAAGTTTGCAAGCAACAATCAAAATATTTCTGATCTTTTCTTATCCTCGTTAACAACATGGATATGAGATAAGTTCTGAAAGAGATAATGTACCTACTTATATTATTATTTTGAAGAAAATCTTATTGCACAGACAATGTTAATAATACGTTTCATTTAATAATGTGAAAGATCACATAGAGGGAAGGGAGAACATTTTCTTTTCATTGAGTTGAAACCTGCTTGTCTGGAATTAAACAAACCGGTAGTGCTTGTCGAACTCGCACACGAAGGCTTTCGTACCGCCGTTCAATATTTAACACTACAGATAATTTTGTAAAACTACTATTACTACTATACCTTCAAGCCGGGTAGACAGAGAGAACCGAACGCCACATAAGTAGGTCCTTTCATACCTTACTCGCTTCCTTGATATTCATAGCTTGTTTCATGCACGTTCGCCATCATCTTTTGAGAACATACGACCAATTTGGTCATGGTAGGCGAGTCTTGGCCTTTCTCAGTTCCTACATCCTTCATATTTTATAAAAACACATCTCTTGTGCAGTGACCTCACTTTTATTACCTCACCTAATTTTTAACATTATATTATTTTTATTATTTAGTGTTACAGCGGCCATAAAATTACATACTCCAAGCAAATTATAGTGTCTATCTATTACGGTTCAAAGATACAGCTCTCTGACAAACGGATGGACAGCCAGACGGAGGTACTACGGCCGTAGGCATTTTAAGGTTAATTAATTTAATTAATTAATTTTATTTTAAGGTTGGACCGTTTTATGTGCATGCTATGATGGTCTTTATAAGCAAGGCGCGACAAAGGAAATCATACTACTATAATACGTTACTACAAGACAGACCATTTTCTAAGCTGATATGGGTGCCACAAAAAGGTGATTTGTATGTTTATAGTTTCGCAAATGAAAATAATAAAAAATCTTTAAAGACATCCATTGCAAAGTCGGTAGGTTTAATTTTTTATTATAGGTTGTATTTTACGACTTTTAATTTATCGTCAATTAAAAGTCGTAAAATACAAGCTATAATAAACTATAATAAATTAAAAGTCGTAAAATACAAGCTATATATATATATATATATATATATTATTAAAGGACTATACTCATCAAAAGAAAATTCGAAGTTTGAACGCTTTAGACCACAGGAGCCGTGCATTCGCGAATAAAAGTGACAGATGTTTTAACTTATCAATTTATGCGTCACATAAACAATCTCTGTACAAAAAAGCTATCCTAATGGTTGTCATCATCCAGCAGCTCCAGTGCCTATCCGTATCCGTATCCATAGCCGTATCGAGCCCCAAATGTTTACTGTTTGAACCCGTTTACTGTTTTTGAACGCTAACGCTGGTCGGGCATCGCACTTGGTTAAGCAACATAGGCAAGTAGTAGCATTCCAAATTATTTACATGCACTGTAAATATTCGTCTAAATGCGTCGCCAACCCTTACAGCTGGTCAGTTCTCCGGAGGAGATCCCTTGTGCAGGCGCTTCCACTCCTTTCTTGAAGCATTCCACGTATAATAGAGGGAAATCTCTGGGTAAAACAGAGTTTTCGCAAAGGGGTTAGTAGCCTTTTTATACCCGTGATGTGTTCCTGAGGGATAGTACGAGTAGTAGATGAAAAGTCGCTGAGATGGAACTATCCCATCGGAACATATCACCGGGTTAAAAGTAGCCTATGTGTTAATCAAGTACCTCATCAATGTTCCTACCAAATTTCATCCACTTCCGTAAAACGGAACAAACATCCAAACATCCGTACTTTCACATTTATAATATTAGTATGATATCAATAAAATTTACACTAAATTACATTTTGCACTTATCTTGTAATAACTAACCTAACCTAACTTCATATTTAATATTACTAATTATATAAATATTTTATTTATATCGGAGAGAGTAGTGTAAACGCAGTCGAGATTCGGGCATAGCACAAAAACGTAACGCTTGCTTATGTTCACGTTGTTGTGACTTCTAACATTCGTAACAATGATGTAAGAATGAAGATGGTCAGACAGAGAGCGTCGGTATTAAGATAAGAGAAGGCTTGCTCCGTTGATTCGGACATTAAATAAGTTCACTCCATATATCAAGGTATTTTTTTGGTATCCTTTTAGAGTATTATTAGACATATGAATAACACTTGTAACTAAATTTTTAAATAATATCCAGTTCTGGGTCGAGCACGGAACGTCAAACACGGAGACAAATCTTGGTCCTTGCTACGTACATTCATATTCATTAATTGCAACTGTAATGTGTACAGTAGATTTTCTAAATATAAATACATTGTCATTTCGGCCACCACAATTCTGAGAGGAGGATGAGTTCTTTACGGTACTATATTTATTATTAATAAAAGTCACGCATTTTTCGCGCACCTTTATCACAATGGATGATTTACTATTATTCATTTATTGGTATGATTTATATAACACGTGACATATTATAATTCTAAACCGTTCTTAATATGTTTACATTGGTATGTCGTATCATGTATTTATTTACACGAAATTATTGTCGTATTATATTTATTGATTTTAATAATAAACATTTATAATTTATTGAATATTAACACGACATTACGAAGAAAAAATTTTTTGTATCGTAATGAGTAGCAGTAGACATTTCTTAAAACAATGTTCGGCAAACTTCCTGTATTTGTTATTATAATATCGAAAAAGAACTGAAGAACTGGTCTGGTGTAAAACAAA
Source organism: Pyralis farinalis (assembly GCA_947507595.1). Lineage (NCBI taxonomy): Eukaryota > Metazoa > Arthropoda > Insecta > Lepidoptera > Pyralidae > Pyralis > Pyralis farinalis. Next base: position 14,351,095 of record OX382267.1, read on the forward strand.
AGCCGAAATAAACTGCTTGAATGTAAGGGAGGGCTCTATAATTTTAATTAACTTTAAATATATTTTTTCTATTTGTTGCTATATGGGCCATAGTAATAGATACCCCGCGAGAATTTCAAAAGATACATCCCTCTGACATGGACGGACGAACCAGATGAACAGACAGGCCACAGCTGCACCTCAGCAATTAGTTCTCGTTGGTACCCTACGGGTAAGGAACCTTCATTATTGGTGGGATTGTGATGTACATACTCTCGAAGACAATGTAAAGCAGCGTAATTTGAACAGCATCTTTATAATATTTCAATCGGATAGGAGTTCATTTCAATTAAATATTTGAAAGTTAATATACACAATCACTTATCCTTGAAGTTACAGTACCGTACGGAACTATAAGCGTATTGCCACTACCTCTGGACCACTTTATTTTCTTAGTAACTTTAATATAAATAAATACACTTGTTTACGAGTTCCAGTGCAAATGCCCAGAAAGAAACTGAATGGGTCATCTAATAGCGAAAGTCTCGATGAACAATAAAAAGGAATGCTGTATTAAAAGAAATTGTTAAGGCAGAAAATATACGTAATATCTAACGGTACGTGAAATTGAGAGAAAACGTTTGCACGTGGATACACAATACTCGACCCGTCAGGAAAATAGACGGAAGTGTTATTATTACTCCCAAAAATAACAGAAGCGTTGTGAAGTTGATTATAATTCCATTGTAGGGTTAATAACACTTGTAAATTTTCATTTAGCTTTGTTATTCACCTCAAACTGCGTCACTAAAGTATTTTTCTTCAGTGAGCAAAACTAAAACATGAAATTAATTGAATACGTGTTGAACACAAAGAATAATGACAGCGCCATATTAGAGGCATTAGTAGAACAGTGAGAATTGAGTTAGCTTGTAGATTCCCACCACGTTCGCCCGCCTTCATTCACGCGACTCTAACGGCGTAGATAATAGAGACTTACTGCGCACTTTACTCCACCATACCTAAAGTAATAACTCTCCAAGAGTAGTTTTCATGCCAAAACTAAAAGGCGAGAACGGGGGAATGCCCTCTGCGATACAAAAACTTTTGACGGGCACTTTTTATGAAGTTCTATATCAGAAGATTTAACAATGACCAGGCTCGCCGATGACATTTCACTTCCTTCAGTACAAGTTGGCCCTTTGTTAAACTTTTATAGCTTATTGATTTAGAAATCTAGACTAATATATAAAGCGAAGTAGTTTGTTTGATTGATTGTTTTTTTGTTTGAATGCGCTATTCTCTGGAACTGCCAGTCGGAATGGAAAAAATATTTTTGCATTTGACAGCTCAATTCTTGAAGGTTATAGGCTATTCAACATTACGATACGACCCTTAAAAACCGAGAAGAAGAAAAAAATTGAAGAGGTTCTCACGGGATACCAGGATTCGCGCGAACGAAGTCGTGGGTTGAAGCTAGTCTGTATAAACAAGTACTTATGTTCAATATTTTTTCTCATAAATCAATAGACATTTGGTTATAAGGGCAGGTTGAGACTAATTACAAGTTTATCAGCCTTGTAATGAAAGATGTCACCGCTTGCGTCCCGTCATCGATAAAAGCGTATAATATTTTGGGCCTTTTTTGGCGGATAAAATTCTGCTTTGACAGGAATCTAATTTCTTGAACCTTTTGCAAGACGCCGTCCTCGTAACGGCTAGACACATTTAAATTTTTCGCTTAATTTGTTATTTTAATTATTTTGTAACTTTACGAATAGATTTTTGTTTGAAATCTACCTATTATTTCATATTTGTTATATTATAACAGATTTGATAATTTTTCAAGATGATTTCTTTTTTTTTTGCTTACACTAATTGTTAAAAAGTAGGATTTCAATTGTCTGTGCATGGTTGCTTTGTTTAAATCGCGTGTCTTCTCGAATGAAATGCAAGGGATTTTCCAAAAAAAAAACGTGGAATTATAATATGTACGAGTATAATGCAAATAACGAATCAGATATACTTACAATGCAAAAGTGGAAGGATGTAGGAGACGAGGAAGACCAATACTCTCTTAACATAACCAAATTGGTCATGTTGTAAGAGAAGGTTATGTCAGGAGCCACAGTTCCTGTGATCAATAATTGGCGACTTGCCTTCAGATCATTATGGTCAGTAGTAGTAGTAGTATACCAATGTTCAAATAATGTAGATTTAAAAAGTGATCTGTTGTATAGACCACTGACCACTAATAAACTTATTAAATACAACAATGTACTTGGGGAAAGGTTGCCATTATTGGATTACTCTGCAGATAATCCTGATTTACTCTATACCAATTTATTTCATGTTATCTCCAGTGAGTACCAAAACATATACAAATATAAAAAGATTAATAACACAAATAAATTTAAGTTTAATGATTGGACAACTACTGGTATATTGATAAGTAGTAACAAAATGTTTGAATTATTATGGAGAAAAGGCATATAGATTTAACCCAGACTTTGTTAAATATGTTAAAAGTTATTCCAAAATATTTAAAAATGTATGCAAAGTTGCAAAATCAATGTATGTTAAAAACAAAATTAAGCAGTCGTCGAATAAAATAAAGGCTGTATGGGATATTGTTAAAAAGGATCAGGTAATGATAAACCACGGGATAATGAGGATTGTATTAAACATAATAATAAAACTGTAACAGTTGCTAAACAAGTAGCAAATCTATTTGATGACTACTTCACTAATATCCCTTATATTACCACTGATTCCCTCAATTCATCTCCTCATGTTGCTGCGGAGTTATTGAAGGAGAATGTTCAACCAAGAGTGGAGCTTTTCCAATTTACACATATTCAATCAAGCGATATAATTAAAACCTTTAAACAAACTCAGATCATTGGGGAATGACCATAAAAGTATTCTATTATATTATTGAGTCAATGACTCCACACTTGGCATTTATTGTTAATCAACGTATAGATATGGTTATTTTTCAAGTTCGCCATTATTCAGGCCAAGGCCATTATTCAAGTCCAGTGAAAAAAGTGAGCTGGGGAATTACAGACCCATATCTATTTTGCCAGTATTGAGTAAAGTATTCGAAAAGATAATGCTTGATCAATTACAACTCTATTTTAAGACCAATGAGATTTTTCACAGTGCACAATACGGTTTTACAGCAGGTAAATCCACTACAGATGCGGGGGTAGCATCGGTCAAGCATGTTTTTAGCACATGGGTGAGATCCTAGGATGCTATTGGGGTATTCTGTGATCTCTCCAAAGCTTTTGATTGTATCGACCATCGGACATTATTGCTCAAGCTGTGCCATTATGGAGTTAGAGGTAAATGATTTGATCGCAACTTACTTAAATAGAATACAAACTGTTGACTTAAATGGGGTCAAATCTAAAGGCAGTTATGTTAATGTTGAGTGCCCCAGAGCTCTATGTTGGGACCCTTTTTATTTTTGTATATATAAATGATCTGCCCTACATGGTGCAGAAAACGGCGGATATACTACTGTTTGCCGATCATACTTCTTTTATTTTTAATGTTGCCCGCCGGTGCGAAAATATTGACAAGGTAAACAGTGTTCTATCTGCTATTCTAAATTGGTTCACATGTTATAATCTTTTGTTAAATTCAACTAAAACCAAATGTATAAAATTTAGTATTCCAAATGTGGCGTCTTCCAATATACAAGTTTTCATTGACAATAATATACTAGAATTTATTGATGATACTGTATTTCTTGGAATTACAATAAACTCAAAATTGCAATGGGGCCTTCACATAAATAAACTGGCCAGTAAGCTCAGTTCTACCGCATAGGAGAATTAGACAGTTGACGAATGTGGCTACCGCTCGCTTAGTCCATTTCAGCTACTTTCACAGCATTATGTCATATGGTATACTGTTATGGGGAAGAGCGGCTGATATTGAAACTATTTTCATATTACAAAAGAGAGCCATCCGCTTTATTTATAACATGGGCTCCAGGGAATCACTTAGAGAACTATTCACAGAAATAAATATCCTCACGGTTACCTCTCAGTATATTTATGAGAATATAATGTATGCTCGTAAAAATATAAATTCGTTTTCAAAATGTACTGAAAATCTTAGAAGCAGGAATAGATTGCGTATGCCAGTACATCGGCTTGCTAAGACTAATAGATCTTTTGTTGTAAATTGTATTCGATTCTATAATAAATTACCTGAAACAGTTCTGTCCTTGCCTGACAATATGTTCAAAAGACACATCAAAAATACTCTGTAAGAAGGGTTATTATAGAATCGATGAATATCTAACTGACAGAGTATGGAAATGATTCAGCACATGAATTAATATAACTATAATTGTACCACTTGATATCACTATATGTACACTCATATCATTTATATTTATTGTAATATGTATAAGATGATTTGGAAAAAAAAGACCTATATTGGCAAGTTTCTTTTGGCATTTCTTCTTCGCCAATGGTCATTTGAAATGCTAGTAGATTAAAAAAGAGAAAAACTTAAAAAATGTGATAAGATATAATATTAAAAATGTAAGACGTGTCTAAGTGCCCGTGAGGCAAATAAAGGTTTTTTATCTTTTATTTTTATCTTATGGTTCTCTCTGCCTGTAAGGAATCTGGCGTAAAGGACATACGTGTAAAAGACAGACAGAAAGAAGAACATAAGAAGACCCCGCGGAAGACTTAAACGCCGCTGGTGGGACGATATTGTACAAACGGCGGGGTCAATGTGGATGCGACTGGCCAAGTAAGACAATAATGGTCACAAATGGAAGAGGCTTAATGGGTTCTCAATAATTAAATAAAAGTTATTAAAAAAGAAAAAATATATAATTTTTAATGCATAAGTAAAACTTGTGCATTAATAATTATATTTTTTTCTTCATGAAATAATATAAATATGTATGTAAATGTAAAGTAATGCTTGTTGCCAATTCATGTTATTATTATATAAAACATGTTTTGATATTTATTTATATCTTACCAAATTTTATTGTAACTTGTAGGTATATGTATTGGGAATAAAAGCAATTTTTTTTATACAGCTTCAGAAGGCATACAAGCATACGGCTCACCTGATGTAAAGCGATTACCGTAGCCTATTAGCGTTTGTAATATATTAAGTATCCCACGCGCGATGCCTCCTCTGCTGCTTACACAGCAACTCCTTAGGAGCTTACTGGTGAACTCACCCACAGGTACTTCCCCAGACTGGCAGCTTTGATGTGCCCTACCACTCTTAAATTTACGAGTATATATATTATTATTTGATAAAAGACATATTAATGTCAGGATCATACAGCTTATATAACGTTCGCATGGGAAATAGTCGGGATCAATACGGAACTGTACCGAAGATTTGGCTTTAAGATGATGGCAAGGTCAAGACTCCTCAACCACAACTAAATTGGTCATGCCGTGTGCTATTAAAAGGTGATAGCCCTATATATGGGCGAACATGCATCAAAAGAGCTATAAAAGATAAAGAAGTGGCGTGCGATGGCAGCTGGTTCTCTTCTGACTCTGGCTTCCACAATGGCCCAGACGTGAAGATATAGGTATAATAACGAGTCACTTAAACCACAGTAAAATATTATAAGATTAGTTGATAAACATTTATTGCTTTTTTGCTTACTTTATTTTATATATAACAAGAAAATAAAAGTTTTAAATAAAATAAATAAATAAAAATAATAATAAAAGTATCCTTGCGCCTTACGTATAATAATATAATAGGATGTCATTTAGTCATATTAATTCCAATCTATCTATAATCTAATATATATAATAGTTTGATATGAAGCGGTCATCATAGCCTATGAACCCTTGGAGTGCTATTGTTTATTATTAATAATAATATATCGTTTGCTTTACAATTTTATTTTGTTTTCATTCAACATGAAATTACAATCATCAGTATTTCCATTTCAAACAGCTTCTGTAAGCGAATAGGTAAGTGGATTCTTCCATCAACTCCTTAAGAATTCTATGAGTTAAATAAAAAAATTAAATTGTAGTTAAAGTCTTTTTATAAAGTTGTTTTACCAGCTAAGTAACGTTAATTTGTTATAGAATTTATCTGGGTGCACATAGTCATAATTTTTCTCTTGATGCATTTGTTACGTGTCTTTATTCTAGTACAGCCGCGACACAACTAGATTATTCTATTGTAAAAGCACCTTCTTTCAAAATCTTTAAGGGAAAGGTTTTTATACAATAGTTATTATAGTAGAATACAACAACAGAAATAAACTAATAATGTTATTGTATTGTCTTAGGTTTTCGCGATTGTTACACATTGAAACAAAATAAATAAAACACGCGATACTTCCGTTAAAAATAGTACCTTCATACCTAATAATACCTTCCTAATATATGTTTGCTTATTTTTTTATAAAAACAAAAACGCAGAGTAATCTATCTGTAATTTTACACCAAGTCCCTTGCGGGGTAGGTAATGAAAACCGAGGGCCACATATCTCGGTCATTACACACCTCACTCGCTTTTTGAACATTCATAGCTCTTCTCGTAGAATTAATCAACAATTGAAAAGAACCTCCTAATATAAAAATAATCTACCTAAGTATTATCTGACATATAAAAGTATGAGTACCTATATGTAATTATTATTAATTAACGCGAAATTGAGGCAGTAACATTTATGTAGCGGGAAAGCGCCGGGCGCCGAGCGGAGGCGGCAACTTGCGGCCCGATATCCATCACCAGAACCACAGCTCAGATTGAGCTGTCAATTACGTCAGTGCTATCTCGCCCTTAATCTGTCATCTAGACACCAATTAAGGGGGAAACTGCCTCTGAGAAGAGATGATATAATTTGTCTTCCAAAAAAATACTTATCTTCAAAATAAACATTTCATTGTTCGCCCACTCTTTTCATACATTTAAATCGGACATTGAGTACAATACATTTTTCCTCAGCAACTAAATAAGACAGTCGTTCATTTTTATTGGCAAATAAGTTACTTTATCATGAATATATGACCAATATTATTTGTTATTCTCTTGGGTCATTGTAATCCAAATCACGATGGGGTCATGTGCTTGAGAAAATTTGTTGTTATTATGGCAAATATAACGTCGATAAAGAGATAAGTCACTATTCTTTTGTCGTTTGGGTTTAAGCCAAGTCGAATTGACTAAAACACAAAATTTACGCAGCGCATCCGAACGTGTTTTTAGGAGTGAAGCGTGAAATGTTAGTGTTGAAAGAAGATTCAACAGGGATTGTATGGTGGATGGTTATTGGAGCTCGGGGTCCAGCATACACAAGTCGACGTTACGGCTTGCGGCGCGGTGTATCTCATCCAGTAATGGCGCGCTGCCAACTCGTCGTAAACGCGACCTGCAACCGTTTGCAAGCACAATTATTAGGTCATTTACTCGTGAAAGAGGAATATATACTCATAAAATATACGTGATATTTTTTTTATATTAAATAAATACACATATTCGAACGAATTAGATACACGCAGCGCCATGCATCGGGTCTCATTATCAACCCTTCACCATAGTTGCCAAATAGCAAACGATACTCTGGCAAAAAAGAGGACAACCATATTAAGTAATTGTAACGTACAATTGGAGAAATAGTTTACAGAAGATAACAGGCTAATAACTACTTCCTGCAGGGTGGTTGCTTTTCTGGAAGTTAGTGAGGTTACCAGTAAACTCCAGTGTTGATACTTTATACAACGTCGGGAGGTATACAAACATGCGGCTAACCTGATGAGAATTGGTTACCGTAGTCATGGACGCTTGCAAAACAAGGATTACAGATAACCTCAATCACTTGCAGAAGCACAACAATCCTACTAGAAGGTGTTACTTCGTTGCTTTTTCTAGGAAGCGGAAGTATTTTCCCGGTTGCAACTGGCACAATTGTGCTCTATCGAAAACAGCAGAGGCCGATGACTTAACGTGGTTTCTTAAATACGGAGAAACTTTGGGCGACTAAACTAATTCATGGACGGGCTGAGATCGGCGTAGCTTAATTTGCGTATACGATTAGACAGTGCGCACAAAGATGTCGCGTCGCATTCCTCATTCTATCCCTATATTTCACAAGTGATCTTATGCTACAGTAACAGCTTCACATTGAGGCGGCATTTAAAAACATTCCAATCTACAGGCACATGAATACTAGAGTTAATTGATAAAAAAATGGGTGCGTATCCTTAAGTACGCGTGAGAAGTTATACTTCTTTGGCATCATTAAATAAATATTTAACATTAATATTTTAATAATATTTACTATTAATTATATTAAATAATAACATTTTAATTTATAAGAAACGTTATTAGACTAAAATTAAAAAAACGTCTTTCAAGTAGTAGCGGCGATGTTTATGAAATGTATTACATACAAGTACAAATGTTATACATTTTTAACTACAGTGCCATCTACCGGTAATACCGTGAAACATTTAGCAGCTTCAACCTGTTACTTTTGTGTTACAGTGATGGGCGCGCATCTTAAAATTTTACTCTCATCATTTTTTCATAACGCGCCTAAAGAAGTATAACTTCAAAATTACGTTGATTTTTCATAAATATTTACTTATATTATATATCAATTACCCAGTGTTTGACAAACAGATACATTTACGCAAACAAATGTTTACCGAGTGCAAGAATCGAACCCGTGATTCTTGGTATTGTAAAGTAGACATTGTTAGCCAGTAGATAGATTCAAATACAAAGCGTATTATACCGCCATAGTTCGATAAATCAAATGTGCTAGATATGCGGAGCGACGCGGAAGGATCGCGCAAAGAACTCTTGCATTTGGGGTTGATGATTAAGTTCATGATATAGACGTCTAAGAAAACCGCCAAGTTACACGGGGAATAAATATATAGGCATGCCACCTCTGCTAGGTTCCGGTAGAAAGGGTAGGCCCAAGAAGTGCTGGCTTGATGTCGTAAGGGATACCACGCGTGCCGATGGTCTCACAGTAAGGGATGCACAATATATACATAGATAGATAGATGGTATGCGTATTACCCATACGACTATAGAACTCCAGTCACTTAGGCTTTTTCCACATATAGTAGAATTGGGTTAATATTCATGGTGATATTATAATGCAGATTCAGATGTAATTACTCTGAGGCAAATACTCAAGTTTCCTACCCACAGAAAATATCAACCTTTTCTGAAATATTGTATTCCAGTAGAATGTATGGGTAAAAAATATAACGCTTATTAATGAATATAATATACAAGCTTACCTTGACGAGACTCAAGGGAAATTTTGAACCGGTCCCTACAAATAACGTTCTCAATTCCCTTTTTGTAATGTACGTTTAAAATGAACTCCGTGGCTAACAATTTGTCAAAGTATTATAGACTTTGTGGTAATGGCTTACGATCGTATTTCATACATAAGACTGCAATAATCCAACATTAGTGTGGATTCATTCATCAACGCCGCCGCTAGACTTCTACCTGGGTTGTTATGAAATTCGCGACTATTAATGTGTTTAAAAGCTCCACTATCTCACGGGCGAGTTATAAATATTTAACTTTGTTATTTAGTAGTCAAGAATAAATTCTTGGATATAGACTTTTTCCTACTTAGTACTTAGTAGTCAAATTTCATTAGGGACGGAGAAAATGAAATCAATAATAATACCATAAATCCTTGTCATTGATTCAATTCTACGTACGTAGGTGTTACATAACTTGCGAACCCTAATTAAGGTGTTACTAGCGTATTATGCTTTAGGCATATTCAATAAGTGGATCGTCAGAAAAATTTAATTAAACTTTTTTTTACCACATGTTTTTGGTACGGAGATGGACTTACTGCTAATAGCATTCTGTAGTAGACAACCTTTCGGAAGAGTGCGTACAATAAATCGGCACACTAAAAAATTTAATTGAATATACTTAATTAAAATAGAGTACACAGTAAATATATATAAAGAAATATTACAACAATAATATTATTATGATACATAAGATAGTGAGCATAGACAAACTTACACATACATAAACATGATCTCAAATTGACAATGATTAACGGATCATGGTTTTGGCAAATTGTCCAGCAAGTAGGCATGGAATTTTTCATAAAACTGAATTTTTTCGAGTTGTCGTAGTTTAAAAGCGAGTTTGTACATGTTGTATCACATCGACACTGATTTATTAGAGTTGGGGTAGGACAGAGCTTGGTCCAAAATACGATTACGAAAGTTCCCGAAGAAACCTTGCCGAAGATCAACCTGAAGTAACATTTTACAGAAGGATTGCTTTGTAACTATGAGTGATCCAGGGTTCATAAAGGATCTGATAGATAGATGATATATAGGTATATTATCAATTCAGATCCGGGAGGACCGGCGAATCGGTTTTCAGCTAGTTACTCTCAGATTAGTAGGGTTCTCGAATCCAGGTATTAAGTAGTCTTTCCTTGGGAGTACGCCATCCTGTGTAAAGTTCCTGTTGTAGTAATTGCAGGGGAGAAGAAGGAGGCTGAGATGGACCCAGCTGGTCCAGATGCCCTTTGTGTTGTCAACACAATGACTTCTCTGATTTATTAAAGGATGTATAATCCTTTAATATGATGAAAAATTGAAATTAAGACGTCACAGTGCTTTCCACTATAAATGTATCTTTTTTAACATTCGAAGTTTTTCATTGTAACAACAGCACGATGCATCCAAACTTAGAGACCACTAGTCCGTCTATTATTTTTATTACGCAATTAAATATACAATGAGAAGAGGGATAGGGCGTATCTTGGCAGTCCAACTAGGGAAAAACCTCGACGGCCTTCTAAATATTTTTTCTGTAAAAACGATATTTTAAATGTATACAAGATAAAAATAACAATAAGTAACTATGTATTGCAGATCTCTGATGCCTAAACTAGGCAGAAGCCTGCATTTTAGGTCACTAGGTCGTAACCCCTCTGTATATGACGTTGTTATTGAATCCGAAAGGAGTTGAAAATCAAGATTGAATTATATAATAAGCAGCATATTAATTGAAACAAAATAACCAAACGCAATGCTGTTACTTATAAGACTTATTTGGTATGATAAAACACGTATCTGTTTGTATCTGTCTCTGTGTAGATTTTAGGTAAGTTGGGACCTTGTTCTAAAATTGACTTATTTTTAAAAGATTTATTTAAACATGCTAGCGTGGGAAGGCTGCGGTCACTTTTCCTAAGGCCTCTTGTATTTTGGGTTGTGTCAAATAAGCATTGGTAACGACACCGATCCATAAGGGGTGGTCAATAAACACCTTATATGGCTAATATAGGCCAAGAAGAAATATGCATAAAACTTAATCGATTTTCTTTAGTACTACATACTTGCTAAAGTAATAAACCAATCGGCGTTACTAATTGCATATTATGCATATGACCTGTACTAAAATATGCAATACTTTTCTGAGGAACTCAACACACAATAATAAAACTTTCAAGACTCCAAAAATGCACAAGGTGTATGAGTATGTGTAGTTACATGAGACTGGTTCATGTAAACGATATTTTCTAAAGTTACGGTTAATGATGCTCCCCTCGTTATATCTATGAGGTATCAAGTTTTCTCAAACACAACATTCATACTTACATTGTGCCAAGTAAACGATATAATAATAAACTATGTACCATAACATCTACTACGACTATGTTCCATAAAAATATATACTGTATGACTCCAAAAGTATATAACAAATTACCAAGATGTGTCAAAGCTGAATAAAATCAATGTTTTAAGAGAAAACTAAAAAACTTTATTAGAAAGGGCTTATTATTCTCTTGACGAATGTTTAAAGGAAAAATTGAAATTTTATATGTTAGTATTGATTAATTAATTGACTTGTATTTATTTATTGCGATTACACATTTTTATATTCAATATTTAATTATGTTCTGTGAACTTTGACATACTCGTATAGTGGTGTATTTTATTGTATATAAGAACTTTGTTACCCATATTTAGCAAGAAATAAATGAATTGAATTGAATTACCTTAATATTGTGATTGTTGTTACAACTGGGTGCGTAGCACGGCAACGTTATGCCAATGTAGTTAATAGCTAACTAACAAAGTTGAGCAGTGATAACTTCGTGGATAAAAAATGGGTTATTAACTACTTGCTTCCTGATTAGAATTCAGGTGTGGATACATACTACTACATATCTATCTATAACTTCACGCTAAATCCCTTGCGGGGTAGGCAGAGAGGTCCGAGCGCCACGTGACTCGATCCTTACATATCTCACTCGCTTCTTTAACATACATACTACTAAATTTGTGATAAATAACATTTACTCGACGATTAAGTAAAATATAGTGACGAAACCCGCATGTCAAAGTAATTATATTTTGAAAGACATGTGACCTAATTTAAGAAAGGTCTGATTTTCCCTTTGAGTTGTAGTTGTCTGATGGCAGTCACTACCTGTCAAGACCTTTAGCTTAAGTGTATCTTCGTCAAATCCTAAAGGATCCACTAACCTAACACAAAGCTAAAGCTAGAGATAGTAGACGCTGGTAATCCTAATGGTTAGGACGGAGATAATGACTAAGAATGTAGTAACTGTAGTAAATCGGCGAAGTATGCACAATATTATTGGATAATATATTCCAAATTTAACATGCCATTGACAATCTCGTATTTTGTAAAGTCAAGACTATTATTTAAATTAATTGACCCTCATTAAAAATTTTACTTACTAAACATGCGTTGTCCAGTGTGTACGTGGTCGGCCAAATAGCATTATGCAATATTATAATTTATATTTGCCAGAATGTTACTTTGTCTATGAACTTTGTCGCGCGATCACAGTATGTAGGTACTCTCTTTGTGATATAACTACGGCTTTTTGTAATTTTAAAATGATCAAGTTAGCACACAAGCATACGGCATACCTGATGGAAATCAATTACCGTAGCCTATACAGACTTGTAAATCAGGTCGATCACTCATGCGTTATACGATATTAATAATGTATAGCAGCTCACTATTACCCTGTGAGTTGCGTGTCTTTTATTAAAAAATTCTGAAAGTTGCCCTATTCAATGAAAATGATACCATACTACTTTATTACGATTTCCTTAACAGTGAGAAACTTGTGTCTTCAAAGAATATAGATAATATTGTATGTACTATTATATTTTTCGCTAGAAATGGACACAAGTAAATGCAATACTACTAATAGCGAGATATTAAGAAGTATATAAATGGCGAAAAACATCAAAGCGGTAATTACGAAGGTTGATCCAGTGAGCTTCGATCCTAATCGTGGTAATCCGCTTGTATCCAGTTTGACTAACGTGGAAGCAAATGATAGACGATTGCTTAAATTATCCCTACAGATGGTCATTTGCTCTCCTAAATCAAGAGTTTGACAATAATGCCGCCATCGGATTAACTATTTACGCTTACGCGCATAAATATCGTACTATTTACGCGATGATAATAAGACTCAACAAAAGACGCTTTGAGTTGTAAAAAGGGCAGACCGTAGGTATGCTTATTTGCCATATTCAAAATCTACTAATATAGAATGTTTTCTGTACATGTATAATAATACTAACCTACCATGACCAAATTGGTCGTGTTTTATCAGAAGGTGATGTCAGGAGCCTTACGAACCGGCGAGCGTGCATGAAAAGAGCTATGAATGTGAAAGAAGCGAGTGAAGTGTGTAAGGACCGCGTCTTATGGCGCTCGGTTCTCTCTGCCTACCCCGCAAGGGACCTGGCGTGAAGATATACATACATACATATAAAAAAAAATCCATAAGAATTGATATGTACACATCTATAATAAACCTGTAATATATTTTAAAGAGGAAGAGAGCAGTAATAACCCAGTGGATAAAGAACCGGACTATTGACTAACTGGACGCCAGTTTGAATCCTGCTGTGGGCATGTAGGTACCATTAAATTCGTGTTTTCGGATTTAAGTACTTTTTTGTAATTATTACTTGCTCTTTAGTGATGGAAAACCTCGTGAGGAAACTCGCAAGTCCAAAAAAATATATTTTGAAAGACGTAAGAAAAAATCGGTTTTCCCTCCGGGTCGTTGGGATCTGTACGCAGTCGTTCCAAGTAAAAATCATTATGCTCGCCAAATCCTTAGGTTTAGGTAACGGGCCCCACCATTGTATATGAAGAAACGATAGGTACCAGGATTTGAACCGGTGACTAGTTATATAAATAAATAATAAATATTGTCGGACAAATTACACAGCGCCATCTAGCCCCAAAGTAAGCGAAGCTTGTGTTATGGGTACTAGACAACTGACAAACATACGTAAATACATTTTTTTTTTAAATACATACTTATCATACATAGAAAATACCCAGACCAAGACAAACAGACATGTTCATGCACACAAATGTTTGTACTGTGTGGGAATCGAACCCACGAGCGTTGGTGTCAAAGTAATGTAACAACGCGTTTCACCACTGCGCCACCGAGCTCGTCAAAGTTGATTAATAAACCGGTTGTTTGTCACTGCTATAATTAATACTAATTAAATATTTCCGGGAAAATTAGACAACGCCCTTTAGGTCCAAATTAAACGATAGTAAGGCCGTGGCTACTATACATCTGATAAACATACGTCATACATGAAAAGTAAAATACCCAGGCAAAAATAAATATACATGTTCATGCACAACTTTGTTAAAGCAGCCATTACTAACCACTTGACACTTGTTAATGCGCCATATAAGCCCCTCCTTTTAGTACGACCAACTTTGTTTATATATTTATTACAAACTTTGTTTACCACAAATTAAGGATACAATGGTGAGTTTATTGCTATTAGCATTTTTAGTTTGTTCACTGTAACACCAATTGCTGGGATAAGCGAGTCTTCCTATACCTAACTAAAATGTGATTAGATTAATTAGAGTATAACTCCGCGGCATTGTTCACTTGCGGATTGGCGGAAGCTCATGTTGTCATGTTGCCTGATGACAACACAGTTTAGCTAAATTTCATCTATCGACAACAGAAGATTCTCATGGCTTAACGTATCTTATGTAAGAAGTTTATAAAGTGAGAAATCAGAAATAATTACGGTTGATAAAGTTTATAGTTAGATATTTATTATAGAAAGTGATGATGATGTTCTAACTGAAGATTAGATATAGAGATAGCAGAAGGAAAGTGATCCTTATTTACACTTTAAGGTTTGGGTTAAGTTGGGATCAAGCTATAGTTAAGTTTGAATTAGATGCAAGGCAGGTTCCGGTAAAGATGAAGAAATATGGAATGTTTAATAGCGCGGTTTCACAAATTTGATGTTGATGTGCAAGTAACGTACGGAACGGTGCGGAACTCCGGCTCAACCTTAACTAACCCGGTTTTATAGTAAAACTTACTGTAGCTACTTCTGGACGAGAGCACCTGGATACTGAGCGCATACTGTGCGGCTCTTTTTATCTTTATGATGTTGCTATAGGCCGTATGTTTGTTTGACACCTTAATGGTATAAAAAAAAACTCATAGTAGTCTATGCAACTTGCCGTCTAATAAGATGACATATTGCACAGTTTAAATGTAATTAAAGAAGATGATATTTGTTGATGATAAAAATAAGATTCCTATATACGAGTATATACCATCACATTCAATTTAAGTTCACACAAGTCTCAAGTCAGACCGCACATGAAGTATTGTAGTCACCTTCTACGGGAGTAGTTGATACCAGCTGTGGTATTGAATCCTTAAGTTTAAGGAAAGATTTTGCCTAGCATTACTGATTGTACAACGGTTTGTGTTCCGAAGAATTGAGCCACATAGCTCGCGGTTGGCGGAGAATTCATCCTCATATGCTGGAACCGCCATGGTTATGTACCTACTATATGGTTCCAGGGAAGTTTTGTTCTGAAAACTTCAAGTCGCAGAGTGATCTCTCTGCCGAGATTTTTCAAAACGTCTTCGTCATGGAGGCCTCCTAAGCATAAAACAAAGACGTGGAAGGTTTTTACCGGGTCGGTAACACGAGTGCCACCACAGGTGTTAGTAATTTCCACACGCTTATCACAGTAGCTGCTTACTGTCAAGCAGGTACAGTAGTTTGTTCTTATGTTAAGAATAAGATCTAAAGACTCTCGAGGACAAGACAGCGAAATCCTTAATTTCCTTTGTGAGAAATACATCGGAAAGGTGAAGATGGCGCCACGAGTGACCATTGTGAACTCATCAAAACGGAACGATGAATTGATTACAGAAGGTAATTCTACTGAATGTTTATGCAACTGTCCAATACCGTCAAAAATAATATTACACATTCTGACGAGCTTGGTGGCTCAGTGGTGACTTTGCTACCAACGATCGTGGGTTCGATTCCCACATAAGACAAACATTTGTGTGCATGAACATGTCTGTTAGTCTTGGTCTGGATTAAAAGAGGTAGGGCGCATGAAAGCAGCCCGTCTGGGGAAGTACCTCCACTTCACAGAAAACCGCAGCCAAATAACAACTCCCTAGAGGGTTGTTGTGTTCCTGCGTGTGAGTAAGGTTTACCAGTAAGCTCCTAAGGAGTTGCTGTGTAAGCAGCAGAGGAGACATCGCACGAGTGATACATAATTTATTACAAGCGTTAATAGGCTACGGTAACTGCTTTACATCAGGTGGGCCGTATGCTTGAATGCCTCCCGACGTTGTATAAAAAAAATACAAATATTTATGGTTCCGTGTTACAGAATATGAAATATTAAAAGACAAATACATAAAAAGTATCATAATCATGCGATTCTGTATACAACGTAGAATTAAGATTGAAGATTAGCAGTTTTATACAAATTGCAAAATGTATTTGAATTTATTCATATTTGCGAGATGAAAGATGGAAAGTTATTTTACCACAGTACTCGTATATTTCTACAACAGAGTGTCTTGTCAAATGCATAGCGGTGCGCATACAACAGTCCACACACGTACAATGCTAGTTCCATTGTGTTGTTCGTAAACTGTTCGGTTAAAAGGCTTGCGCGACAATCTATATAATGAGTTATTATCTATAAGCCAAGTTTTTTCGGGATGTAAGTTGCTCACTATTATTACTATAACTATATGTTCAAACTAATGGGACATTCTTTTATTATTTGAACACCAATATTATCTATTGCTTCAGATCAATTAAGTTTCTTACATCATCATTGCGCACGCCACAAAAATTTGCAATGGTCGGGTTTCGATCGCATTTTTTTTACTTTCATGCTCTCTCTCTCTGCTATACGCATCTTGCTGCCATAAGTTATCGTCGAGTTTTAAAACATAGGTAACGTAATGTTTAGTAGGCAAATTGAATTTCAAAACTACATCACAACAGAATATATCAAAAATATTTGAAGTAAATACCAATTCTAATACACAAAAGCTGCCTGCATATGTATCATATTTTACTGACGGTAGCAACGTATGAATATAAAGCTGGGCGATACCATGTCATCCGTTGAAATATTGTATTGTCCCTGCGCTGCAGACCCCTGTCAATATTCGATGATTACAGCTCTAGATAGTTAGGGTAAACATCATGCCAAAAGCTGAGGGTAAATACGTTACTCATTTGTATTTAGAGGTTCCATTTATGAAATTATACGTGATTTCATTACTCTTTATGAGGGACCTTTAGCTCTTATGATCCCATTACATTCTCAATAGCCCATTCGCGAGTTGCATCATATTCGTTACAATACGTCTCTAACGTCGTTTAGGCCTCTGCTTATTATATTAAAATAAACAGTGAGAAAAATGACATTTTGGCACAATCAGATGACATCACGACGTATGGTTTAAAATATACTACAAGTAAAAATTAACCTGGAATTATTTGAGTAAACTATACAATACTATCATATTAATCAGCAATAATGATCCACTTTTCTATTTTAGATGATATATTTAAATAAATTAATAATTACGAGAGTAATTTATAATCTTGTAAGATTTAAATACGATTATCTTTATAGGTATTAGTCATACTTAACAATATAGATATTATTTTATGTGATTTCTCCAATGATCAGCAAAGGCTTTCTCTTCTAATATGAAGATAGTCATATTGTAGGTGTGTCGAATGGCGACTTGTCCGTCCCTAGAGATCTAAATTCTTCGTCATACAATCGATGGCATGTAACGCATGAATTTCATTTTTATTAAAAACGACTTCGGAGTCGCACTTTGTGTATGTTTATAAAGGTGCATATATGTAACATTCTATGCTAATATGTAAATATGTTGCTGCGTAATTGGTCAGCTCTGAGACCTTACAGAACAGTGTTTTGTATAGCCAGGTGAAGTGTCAGATGACAGATATAATAAAAGTTCACCTTTGGTTATGTGTGGCATTGTAGACTAATTTGTGTAGTTATAGTGCGTTAACTTTGTTAGCGTACACAGTGCGACACGGATCGTTGAAAAAAAAAAATGTAATTTGTTTTAAATTTAATAATAGGCATTTTTTGTGCCAGTGTGTTGGACGACATAAAGTTATGAGATTTATTTTATTTTATTTAGGATTACAGACAATTACAGACAAATATTTGGGTCGTTACGCAATCAGCACCATTATCCTCATTTTACCTCTAAAAGCAGTATGTGAATCAGCTTAACCCTTCGAAACCTGGGTGGTCGTATACGACCGTGAAATGTATGGGAAAACGTATATAACGGGTTCTGACTGCTCAATCATCACAAGTTATATCCTATTTCTGTTGTTTATTTTTTCCTTATGACGTTCCTTTATTTCAAATGTTTTTTTTTTATCTAGAATCCTACTTCATATTTACAAAAAACCGTAATGCCAAGTTAAGCATATTTAGGCTAAAATAAATTGAAATTCTTATAACTTTCATATCTCATTATTATATATTACCTACGTACTTTTATTTTCTATGAATAAATTATAAAATACAACGCGTAGTTTAACGTTGAAATGAAAATATTTATTTTTCTTGGGAATTGAAACCGTCTTATATCAAGTTTGTTTGTTGAAATATAATAAAAAAGTAAAACAAATACGTTTAGTTTTAGGTAGATAGGCAGGTACGAGTAGGTAAAAAGTACGTAGTTTATCTTAGAAGAACACAGTGATACTCGAGCAATTGGACAGGAGTACCAATAGGTACCGACCCCAAAAAACTTATTCATTAGGACTGCCTGGAGACTGCATTAAATACGAGAGTATTGTAACTTTTTAAAAGTTTGGTACTTTTCTTTTTTCAACTCTTTAATTATTTTGAATTTGGAACACGTTTATTATGTTAGAAACTTCTTTCGATTTCCTGCCGTTTTACACATATTTTTCGTGTTTATTATCAAACTAGCTGTTACCTGCGGCTTCGCCCGCGTTTTCAAAGGGAAACAAAGCCAGTTTTCCTGCGGGAGTAAGATATTTTGCCGCGGTAAAAATAGTATGTCATAATCGGGCCCTCGCTAAAAACCCGTACAAAAAACCCCATCAATCCGTTCCTAAGTTACCGTCAAATAAATACATTTTTACATTCATAATAGTACGAACCCCTCTACGACATTTGGACTCTGTGACTCTATGAATTCTATGATTCCACTCTAAATTTATTCCACAGGAGCCGTGCATTTGCTCGAAATAAAAGTAAACCGCACGTGCTTGATAAAATAGCAAACAGCTTTCTAACTCTTGATGGCTATCTACACAGCACCGATCCCTCATCGTTACATCCCAATGATTGCCATCTTCCAGCAGCCTTAGTGCCTCGCATGGAGCCCTAAATGTTTCTAAATAAAACATCCATATTTAATAAGATTCAAACATCCAAACTACCGGGACGGGGACTACCACGGGAACATATCACCGGGATAATAAATAAATAAATGTAGCCTATATTTTAATCCTGTACCTTATCTATCTACCTACCAAATTTCATCAGCCGTTGAGGCGTGAAAACGGAACAAACATTTAAACATCCAAACATCCATACTTTCACTTTTATAATATTTGTGTGATTAGGTACAATATGGAAGGGTATGTATCATAATCCCGAAAATTTATAATACCTACAACTAAAATAAATAAAATACCGATGTTAAAAACTTCGAAAATCAAAATACCGATATACCGAAGCTTTGTCTGAAGCGATGTCTATTTTAAAATGACCGAAAGTTAAAATTCCAAAAATTAGAATATCGAAACTTGCTTTAGATTTATTAATATGTCGTATATTACACATCCCTATAATGTTCTTTTACCATATCATTTAAACATAAGCAAACACATGTCGATTGATGGTCATTTTGATGGTCACAAGTCTAACCTAACCCAGCAATGTCGGACTCACTCACTATCAAATTTTGTTATTAGAGCAAATGATGGTTATATGATACGTCGCATGTTATACTACCATATAAATCGACGGCTTTTCAATTTCCGGTAGTCTACGCTTTAGTTTAAATAAAAAATCGGCATTTTAATATTCTGCCTTCCGTTCATAGGCCCTATAAAATTCAGTATTTTGAACTTCGGCATTATATTACGTACCCATATGAAATGGGGTGCTAAAGAAAATAGGATTGCACTGAGTGCCTTGTATAAAATATGTATGGAGCCGTCGGTCATATTCAAGATACTTCAAAAGCTTGGTATCAGTCGTATGTTTCGGGGTGTAAGTGGCTCAATGTCACCTTTAGAGTCAAAGCGAACCTCACCTGCACGTGGTGCACCCTGCTTATCAACAGACGAGGCTCTGGCGAAAGAGAGGTAGGGCACGACGTTAGCCAGACTGGGGAAGTACCTCCACCTCACAGAAGACGGCAGCCAAATAACAACCCCGTGGAGGTTGTTGTGTTCCTGCAAGTGAGTGAGGTCTACAGAAGATGAGGAGTTGCTGAGTTGACAGCGGGGGTGGCAACGCGCTAGCGATATTCCTTTTATCGCTCATCGGCTACGGTAACCACTTTACATCAGGCGGACCGTACGCTTGTTTGCTATCGTCGTAGTATAAAAAAAAACCGGTTCGTATATCGTACTATATTTTAATCAGAATAAGAATAAGAGCAGATATATATCGGGTCATAAAAGTTCGGGGCGACCGCGTGCTGTTAGAACTATAAAGGCTATTAATACTGTTAAAGCCAGAATTCGCTGAAACCCTATTAGGAAACAAAAAATCTTATCCCGAGAAATGAGGATTCCCGCTAGGGCTCTGTCGCGTATAATAAAACAAGACCTGAAGCTCGGTACTTATCGTCGATATACAGGACATGTCCTAAGTCAATCCCTAGAGTTGAAGAGAGTGGATCAATCAAAACGCCTTCTGTCCCGATACGACGGGGAAAGGCACAGAAATATCCTCTTTACTGATAAAAAAGTTTTCACAATTGAAGAGCACTACAACGAGTAAAATGACAAAGTGGGCACACACAGTTCTAAAGAAGCCGCCCAAGTGGTCGGAAAGGTACAACGTAGTCATCAACCTTCGTCTGTAATTTAGGTAGGGGTGTGTTATCAACGAGTCACAAAGCTTCATTTTTGTGAAAAAGAAGCGAAGACTTCAGCCAAAGTGTAACTAGAGACTGTCGTGGATCGTGTTGTGAAACCTTTCAGCAATACACTTTTTAAAAATGTATCCATCCATCAGGACTCTGCACCTTATCATAAGGCACGAAACCCAAGCTTGGCTCTAAACCTCGAAACGTTCTGGGCTTTATAAAAGCTAAAGACTGGCTCTCGTCTAGCCCAGATCTGAACTCCTTAGACTACAAATTATGATCAGTTTTGGAGGACGCCTTCTCGAAACGACACGCCGACATTGTGTCTCTTAAAAAATCTCTAGAGCAAGCAGTGACTAAATTCCCATGGAAGCAGTGTGTAAATCCATAGATATCTACGTGGCCAGACAGATTGAAGCCCTGTATCAAAGACAAAGGTGGCCATTTCGAATATAATATTTTTTATTTTTTGCTCAGTCTTCCATAAATATGTACCTACATATAAGTTTTAGTAAAAGTACATTACTTCATAAAAAAATAAATGCATATTCATTTGTAACAGAACTTATGGCTGGACTAGGTATACCCATAGTCTCCCGAAGGAAGGCTAAAGTGTAAATGCATTGTAGTTTCTCTGTATTACTCGTATATATATGTAACATAGTTCTATTCACACGCAATGCGGTTTGCAGCCGCTAAAGAAATTATTATATTCATAAAATGAGGTACAGGAACAGCTTTGCTTATCAAAGTTACCAAAGCGCTCGGAGTGAATGAAGCCCGGCGTGAGACAAAAGTTCCCTCTAGCGCATTGTTTTGTTTGCTTTTTAACTTAATTAATTCCCTTGTTACCAACAGCAATATTATTCAAAATAATTAAATAGCGAATACATTTGCATTATTGAATTCGCTGCTATTATATTCAGCAAATGAATTATTATTTATCGTGATATTTGCATGAGTTGGTTGAATATTTACCTGTCTCAGAGGGTAAAGTTATTTACTCCCAATTTTATTACTTATAGTCTATATAGATACGAATATGATGCAATCATAATATGGATTTGCTTCTTTTTTTAGGACCAATAAAACTTGGACAACATTTACGGAGACAATGCTATAAAAATTGGCATAAAATCGCGGCGCCGAAAATTTTTATATCCGATACTAGAACTTTCATAAACCATGAACAATGAATGATTGGATGAAATGTGTGATTTCTAAAAGCTTGTTATCGTTTTATGGAAAGTAAATCATCCTTAGCGCATTGTTTTAATGCTTTTAATGCCACACGAAGTGTGATATATCTATTTTCGGATATTGTTATTATTAAATGTACCCGAAATGTACATACATTTCGGTTACATTTAAATAAATAGATAGTAAATGATATACTTCAATCAGATATGACTAACAAAAGAAAAAATGTTTAAGGATACAACGCGTACATAAATGTAGCGCAATGGGAGCGCTACTATGTTGCTATAAAGTATGATAGTATATTCCATTTCATTTACATTATTTAAGAATATTTATATTGTTAATATTAAATGTAACCGAAATGTAATGTACATTTCGGTTACATTTAATTTTATTTTATAAATTTAACATTTATACAACGTCGGGATGTATACAAGCATACGGCCTACCTGATGTAAAATGGTTACCGTAACTTATAAAAGCTCGTAAGACATTAAGTATCACTCGCGCGATTCTGCGGCTAACATAGCAACTTCATAGGAGCTTACTGGTGACCTCACTCCCACGCAGGAACACAACAACCCTCTAGGCTAGGGAGTTGTTATTTGGCTGCAGTTTTCTGTGAGGTGGAGGTACTTCCCCAGACGGGCTGTTTTGATGTGCCCTACCTCTCTGCAGTTTTATGTGAGTTGGAGGTACTTCTCCAGAAGGGCTGCTTTGATGCGTCATGTTGGGAACCACGTAACGACCGATAAAGAGAAACTGGCTGACGTGGTATGTCCAGGTATTACGTACCATCATACAGCATGTGGACTCAACGATTTTTGTTCCTATAGTCGTGTCAGTGAACGGACGAAGAACATCCTAATTATCTTGATAGGCCCTCGCGCGACAGTTGGGGCCCCATTCCGATGGTGATTCTTTTGGACATGCATTGTGGGTAAGTTCCTCACTCTGGCGTCCTAAATATTATTATAAGAAAATACATAACGCCTTATAGAATTAAATTCAGCGAAGCTTATGTACTAAATGTTCCTACGCCATTAAAGGCAGAATATGCATGCACAAAACATATGTAACACCTTATATATAATACCATGTTCTTGGGAATAAACATTATTATTATTATTATTATGAAGCTATGGGTATTTTGACCAAGACTAAGAATAACCATAAATGTTTACGCAGACAAATATTTGCCTTAAGAAGGAAACAAACCCACAATCCTTGGTGGTAAAGAAGTCATCGGCCACCGGGCTGACCGTATATGTAAATAAATAAATTGACTGAATGGCTGATCTATCAAATTTCAGTTTAAATTGTTGGCCGTAGGAACTCGAAATTTTGCTTGGTCTCACAAATATCGAGACGCTTGTATTGCAACCTCTAGTAACTAAAAGCAAATTGTTCATGTGTTCATACTAGTGAAAGAATCAATAATGGGTAGCTCACGTAAACAACTCGTATATTGCAAACACGAAAATATAGCAGTAAATCATATGTTTATTTATACGTTCGTAAGTAGCGGTACCTGTCGACACCGCACCCTCGCGGCTCCATTCAAAAGACGGGACTTATTCTACGGCACAAAAGACCTTAATTTATTCTTGAACCGGATTTATTCTTTCCATGCGTTGGGAGCTGGTGACAGAGGACCCTTAGGGTTAATATAGGTCTTGTCATCGAAAATTGGAGCGGCCGAAACCGTGCGATTTGTCAGCTGTCACACGGAATTGAATGCTAAAGGTGTGGATGGGAGCCTTTTATACCATATGGGCTCCAGTTTCACGAATTTTCGAGTGCGGGCAAATATAAATATACGATTCTATTATTTACTTTTTCCGCACCTTGATGGATTGAGAGCATGGGCTGAGTCTTCATTATTTTTAGTATAACGTCGGGAGGCATGTATACGGCCCACATGATGTAAAGTGACTGCCGTAGCCTATGAAGGCTTGTATTGCAAGAAGCACCGCTAGTGCATTGCCATCCCTGCTATTAATGCAGCAACTCCTTAGCTTACTGGTAACCTAACTCACTTGTTAGAACACAACAGCTCTCCAACCAATTGTTACTTGTTTTCTCTGAAGTTACTTCTTCAGTTGGATTGCTTTGATATGCTCTACCTATTTCGAAACACACATATCAAGGTTAAAAGATATGTTCATGCACACAAGTATTTGTCTTGTGTGTCAATCGAACACATGAGTCTTGGTGTCAAAATACCATCGCTAATCACTCGGCCACCGAGCTCTTGATGTACTATAACAAAAAGTGTAATCTTTTAATGTTAAATAAATCGTCAATAATGGTTCTGTAGTTCTTGATTAAGACTCGAACAAATACATTCGTGTATATGAATAAACATTCATATTTTTTAATACAGGTACAATTTCTTTATAAAATGTTATGACATACAAGCATACGTCCCACCTGATAAAAAGTAATTACCGCAACCTATGAACGTTTGCAATACAAGATGAATTGCTCCCACATTGCCACCCCCTCCTACATTGGTACTCACGTGCAGTAATACAACACCCTCCAGAGATTTATTATTTCGCTGTGGTTTTCTGTGGTAGAGATACTTCCTCAGATGGGCTGCTTTATTGCGTTCTACCTCCCTTAAACCCTACCTGTAATACTGTAACATCTGATAAAACACGAAGAATTTGATCGTAGTAGGTAAATCTTGGCCATCCTCAGCTCCTACATCTTTCCACTTTAGTATTCTACATCTGTTCGTCATTGTTTCATCCTGCATTTTTTCTACACGCCCGAATCAACGGAGCATACTATTTTTTATCTTACCACCGACACTTTTATCCAACACAACTGTGTGTCCGTGTTGTCAGTACGGCTTCCGCTAAGACAGATCATCTGGCGATCTTCTAGTACATGCCACTTATCTCTGGGGTGAAGCCAATGAGAAGCATGGGTGAGGCCCTAGCTGTCTCACTAAATTTCTCGAAGGCTTTCGATAGGATCTGACACGCTGGCCTAATCAGCAAGCTTCCAGCATATGGGCTACCCTCCAGCCTGTGCAATTGGATTTTAGATTTCCTGACCGATAAAGCCAGATTGTCATTGATGGCTGCACTTCGGATCTTTTGGCTATTAATGCCGGTTGAAACTCAGTATCTCAGAGAAAATTTGAACGTGAAATTGACTTTGAAAGCCATATCGCAGTGGGGTGGTGCTAACATGGTAAAGTTCAATGCGTCCAAAATCCAAGCGTCTGTTTTCAGAGCGAAACAGAGTTTCATCTGGCTCCCACTTTCCAGGGTGTATCTATTGCAATAACATCTTGATCAGCTTGGCCTTGATTTAATATCCACTCTCAATTTCGGTCACTCCGTTGAGGCGAGAGCAGCAATTGCCGCTAAAAAACTTAAGTTTAGTTTTTTAGTTATCTTTAGGGTGAGGCGGTACTTCACATCTGAAAAGCTTCTCAAATTATACCAAGCTCAAATTCGATCTTGCATAGAGTACTGTAGCCATCGGGTATCTGCCAAGTGTCAGTTAGCTGCCCTCGACTCTGTTGAGCGGCGCGCAATGAGATGAAGGTGAACAAAAACTTAGCTAAGCTTAACTTATAAAGGCTAAGTTTCAATGTCTGGAATACCGATATAGGTTAGTTGCTTGTCGGTAATTTACAGAATTCACTTTGGTGAGTGTGTACACGAGCTTCAGGACTTAATTCTATCTTTCTCCATCCACAATCGGAATACAAGACGAACACCCGGGTTCCACCCCTATACCGTTGAGATTTCACACATTTGCACGAAGCGATTTGCTTTCGTATTTTATAATGCGAACGACTAAGGAGTGGAATGCCCTGCCCACATCGGTGTTCCCTTAGAAATACGACCTGGGTCTCTTAAAGTCAATGGTGAAAGGCCACATTCAGGGTAAGCGCGCTCCATCGTAGGTCTCATCATTGCTTATCATCAGGCAAGTGGGACCAGCGCAACCCCATACAATAAAACAAAAATAAGCCTCACTATTTGGACGATTGGCCATTTTCTAGCGTCTCATTGATCCCATATAGTTCCTAAAGTTTTTTAAGAGAGGAAGGGCAGCACTACAGCAGACCTTCTGGGTAAGGCCTCCACTTCACAGAAAACCGCAGCCAAATAACAACTCCCTAGAGTGTTGTTGTGTTCCTGCGTGTGAGTGACGTCACCAGGAAGCTCCTTTGGAGCTGCTGTGTTAGCAGTAGAGGAGGCATCGCGCGAGTGATACTTAATATATTAAAAGCGTTCATAGGCTACAGTAACCGCTTTACATCAGGTGGTCCGTATGCATGCATGCCTTTCGACGTTGTATAAAAAAATAACACGAATTGACTGAAATCAATTTAAAAGGATTTTGTAACCTTTATAACTCTGAAAATTCTGTTTTGTTTAAAATATTCTCACGTTCGATTAATGGTACTCGTATGTAAGTAAAATAGTATTAAAACTTCAACCAAATCGGTTCTCACGGCTTTTGAAATTTTTGTAATTATATTAATTACGCTCATAATATTATAAGTAGAAATTCTAATTCGACAAAAGACTTAGACAATATCAAAGATATCTATGTGACACTTTGTCTTAAACGAGTCCTTTGAAGCTGCGACTTCCTCAACAATTTTCATTTCCTCTGAAAATCCCCTCGCTGGGAGCTCCCAGTATGCCAATTTTAACTCTAAATCTGTCTCTGAGTCGGTTTCAAGTGAAGTTTACATCACACCGCTTACTCGTGTTCCCAGTTTAATCTTATGAATTCTCGAACTTAGGATAGTAATTAAATATCTTCTTTTTTCCGAAATGCCCTGAATATATACGAGTAATATTATAATATTCCGCCGCATCAACGGCGTACGGCCTTCGGAAAACACTCGGGGCGACCGAGTTCACTAGCAAAATAACAACGTCCATTTGTAACAAAAAGTCCATTCATCAAACGAGATAACAATGTCACGGCGTTATCAAAACATGACCCGCGAAGCGATCACAATGTTTTGCTGTGAATTCAGCTCTAGCAAAAATTTAACACAATGGAAAAGTTTGTGTTTCCTAAATATATGTATTGTTTAATTAACTACAAGCTCTATCTAGAGTATACAGAGCTTGTACTTAATTAAATAATATGTCACAAAATAAAGTTAGGCACGAATACATTTGTTTTTGACTATCCTCCAGTTTAATTAAATTTTACAGAGTGCAGAATGGCAGAAATATTGCGTCGTAATATGCTGCTTATGAAATAGAGCATAGCAAGCACACAATAGCATATTTAAACGACAATGAAGTACCTAACAGTAACTTTTGAATTGAAATTTCCATATAAGCCATTATTGTATTGTTGTGGTAATTTGTGGTAAATGTGAAATGAAATCGCAATCGAATGCCGCAGTTGTTGTTGTTCCATAGAGCATCGAGTCACGTGTGCAAGCACTTTATGCTCTATAAATCCATCAGGAGTTTAACAGAGGCAACGTTGGGAGTAAAGGGCGAGAGGAGTACAAGCGGGGCGCTGTAACAAGTGCAATACAAAACAATATCCTGCAGTAATTTCCTCAGAGGAACAGCAGGCAGAGCGCCGTGCCCCGCTTCCGACGCTTCGAGTTGCACTTACTGACAACGCGCTTTGTCATTTTCATTTACTTCTATTTCTTTGTGGTAATAAATTCCGCCTAATATATTTTTATTTTCGCTCCGCATACAATTTATTCCTTTAGAGTTAAAATTGCTTGAAAGACTTAAATAGCAGCTGTAGAGACTTTTCTCTTGTTGCTGTAAATGTTTAAGAAGATTAAATCTTGAATGTAAAAGATTGTAAGTTTGCTTGAAATAATCTTTGTAGTCTAAAGAAAAATATTAGTTATTTTTCAAGCTTCCGTTCTATATACTTATGAAAGTGCTTATCTTTCATGTTTATAAGGAAAATAAATAATGCCATGTTTCTTATTTTCATTATAATCATGTTAGATATATAGAAAGGAAGCTTGAAAAATAACTAATATTTTTCATTATAATAATTTTAAAAGTTTTTATTTTATATACATACAGTCTCACAGTACAATAAAGTAAATTATTTTGTTATATAACACTATAACAAAAAGTATTGTACAGTGGAAGTAATTGCAATAAACCCAAAAGTGTATTTAAAAATTTTGTTAACATAGATATTACAATAAAATAAGAGCTTAAAGAGCGATATCGCAAAGCGACCTCTCCAGACAATGTTAAGGTGCAGAATACGATAACTATACACAACAAGCACGAGCCGCACAAACTACTTATACATACTTATGTAGATAGATATATAACTACACGCTTCAATATATACATGAATATACCTAAATATATACTATATAAAGAAATACATAAACTTATTTATTAACAAATACTTCAGTACTTATCTTTTTTTATAAAAAATAGTTAAGTCTATTTTTTATTATAAAACGGAATTTGTACTTTGAGACACACGTGTATTGTGATGGTCCACAACATTAAAATTTAGCTAAGACCATGCTCAGGAATGAGACTTATACAAAGCAAATAACCATTTCAAGCCGTGAAGGAAAAAATGGTACACACAAAAACCTTTTACCACAAACGCACGTGTACCCGTGGCCGTCGCATGTAAAAAAAATAAAATAAAAGGAATGACACGTATACTGCGATTTTTAGATTTTATTATTTGACTAGCAGAAGCCCGCGGCTTCGCACGCATGAGATTTGGGCTTTTAGTAGCCTTTATTTCTCTGTAGGCATAAAATTGTTTCTGTTTAAAAAAAAAACAAAATTCAGGGTCGTATGCAACCATAGAGCGATTCAATTTTCGTACAGCGCCATCTATTGACCTTTACAGGAGGCAACGTATATGTATTTTATTTATATTACATAAAAATGCGTAGTTATTTTATGTTACAAAAAATATGTATTCTATGAAAATATTAAAAATAAAGTTGCCCCGAAGGGGAAGATATTTCCCCCTAATTTTAACAGTTTTTCATTTTTTACGCAGGAACCCTAAATATTTACTGGATAAAAAGTACCCTATATTCTGCTCTGAACAGTTCTCTACCTACCAGTGAAAGTCCCGTTAAAATCGGTTCAGCCATTTCGAAGATTAGCCCGGACAAACAAAGACAGACAGACAGACAAAAAAGTTAAAAATGCATATTTAGGCTTTGGTAACGTGAAAACAATAATATGAGTTTAAAATAAAGGCTTTATTTTGAAATCATAGACAGACACTTCAATTTTATTTATATGTATTAAGTATAGATTGCGCTTTTCAAGTCCTTTTACCTGCGTATTTATAGACAAGAATGTATAATTCAAGGAAAATAAACGCTTTCAATTTGTCAGGATATATTCAACAGCGAAAACCATGTTTCGTACGTCAAAGCACACATCTATGAAAGATACTGGAAATCGTGCGAGAACCCAATTAGTAAAATACTTTTTCTACGAAAGGAAATCAGAGCAGGCCAAAAAAATAGGCTGTCTGATTTAAAAGTGCCTTTTCCTGAGTTACGTACGTACTTTTGGCTCAGTGCCGGCGGCACGACTGCAATTAGCCGAAATTATGTTCAAAAACAAGTTCGGAAGCAATTAGCAGATGTAGTCCCAAGTTAAGGACGCGGCTTAGCTCGCCGTGTTTCCATTGCGTCGTACTTGAACTTGTATCGCTGCTTTTCAACGGTATAACTACTCTGCACATAGGATAACGATACTATTTAAGACATCCGCTATCTTGGGAACATAATGGGATGTACCTGTAAGATGCTATGATAGTTGGCGAACACGGCCCGGCAAAGCTTAGAGGTGCATGTATGCGTATCTATGGGCTATACTTAGTTTTTCCTACGTTTTTTATCCTTTTTTATTCAACGTCAGAAGGAAATTATGTTATGGCCTAACTAAAGTAATTTTATATTAGTCTACAGACAACAAGGATACGACCCACCTAAAGTGATTACCGTTGCCTATAAACGATTGGTATACAAGGTAAATCGTTGCAGCGTTGCCTACCGCCGTTTACATAGAACTCCTCAGAAGTTTAAACTGGTAACTTCATTAACTCGCAAGAATACAACAACAATCCAGGTAGTTGTTATTGGCTGCAGTCTTGTGTGGTGGAGATACTACCCCAGATAGGCAACTTTGATGCGAGCTACCTCTCCTTTGCCAGAATGGTTTGTAAATTAGCAAAGTGCACCACGTGCAGGTGAGGCATATACTTTGAAGATAATAGTGAGCTACTTACACCCCAAAACGATGATATTATCTTTTTTAGAAGTTCTTCTAAAATAGCATAAATAGGTTTTCACAGGCTCGCCAATGAACGGGTGATGGCCCTGGTTTGCAGATCACACAAATCAGCCGTGCGCTTATTTGTCACCATAATGACGATAAAACAAAAACGTATATTTTTAACTCGAAATTACAAGAGTTGTGTTAGCAATCTAGCCAAAACTAATCGAAGTTTGTGCTATAGGTGCTAGATAAATGATATCTAATATATATTTTTTAATATATACTTATGATATATAAAACCGACACATTCATGCATACAAATGATTTTCTTGTATGGGAATCGAACCTAGCCTTTGGTGTAAAGGAGCCATTTTAACTACTTGGCCACCGGGATCGTTAAATAATAATTTGTCTATCTATAACTTCATACCAAGTCCCCTAGAACTCCCCGAAGGACTCGGTGAAGTTAAATATAGGTAAATTATTATATATTATTATATTACACAGAGAGAATTAGTTATCTATACTAACGTATAAAGTGGAAGACTTTGTTTGTTTGAACGTGCTAATCTATGGAACTACATAGTATACAGATATGAAAAAATCTTTTTGAATTTGATATCCCAGTTGTTGAAAAGATTTTAGGCTATTTAATATCACAATACCACTCGTAGAAGTGGAATGAAAATGAGAAAAATTAAGAAAATTGCACCCATGAACTCCCCCGACAGTTGTTCAGTTCTTGCCAGTTAGTGAAGTATATAATAAGATAGTAAACGTCGATACTACCTGCATTGCAAGTGTTCATAGGCTATTGTAAAACACTTTATATCAGGTGAGCAGGGTTTTTTATACTACGTCGGGAGGCATACAAGCATACGGCCCACCTGATATAAAGCGGGCACCGTAGCCTATTAACGCTTGCGATATATTAATTCTCACTCGCGCGATGCATCCTCTGCTGCTTACACAGCAACTCCTTGGGAGCTTACTGGTGACCTCAATCACACGCAGGAACACAACAACCCTCTAGGGAGTTGTTATTTGGCTGCGGTTTTCTGTGAGGTGGAGCTACTTTCCCAGACGTTGTTGTGTGTAAAATTTTATATCTATTAGTGGGGGATAAATTATGTTCTTTGTCTCTGAAAAGTTCATCGAAGTGCGACCATTCTGGACGATTGTTTTTATACGCAGATACGTGTTCATGAAATCGTTTGTTTGTAAATTACGTCCAGTTTGACCGATGTAAACATATTCATCGCTGAACAATCGTATGAGAATATCGTCAACATATCAACAGTAATAGAATATGTATGGTTCACCGATTATGTGTTCGAGTTCGTAATTGTCCATAAAAAAGTCAGCCATCAATGGACCCCATTGCTAACCGTTCTTTTTGATAACATTTATTATAAAATTACTCGTATAATCAAACAGACAGACCTAAGTAATTCCCCTCTATTAAATATCTTTTCACTCACCCCATCCACCCTCATCCTCAATTCAATATAAGGGACGGCACAACGATGGGTTTGTCATTTGTAGCATGTAATTCTAACGACTAACATCTATAGCGGCTGAGGATGCCTCGTGGAGAGACGAAACACGTGTCCCAACAACGACCAGGAAGAGAATGAAACCACTTGATGCTGCTTGATAGAAGTATGACGCGGTAATGCCCCAGAGGATACGACGTCATGACTGGCTCCAAAGGCTAATGAGATGCTTAGTGTGTGACCGCAAACTGCAACTGTACCTACCGATCGCCGCACTTTGGGTCATATTTATACACCCTGTGTGCGAGCGATCGGCAACAGTGTGCTAGCGAGAAAACGATAGTGAAATTTTGGCCAGTCCTCGAGGCATTACCATCGTTTTATTGTGATCAAAAATGCTTTACAATTGTTCTATTTTTACGTACTTTTGACATTCTAACGACTAACATCTATAGCGGCTGAGGATGCCTCGTGGAGAGACGAAACACGTGTCCCAACAACGACCTCAGTCGTGGCAGCGACGGTGGCGGGTGCATGCGGTTTCTATTCCAGATGGCCGAGGACTGCAGCAGCCGGGGCAGAAATTACTGGATCAGTAATGACAGCGACGGCATATTGCATCTACTAACGGTAGTGGGTAGATGCCGGTCGGCGCTAGTCTACATGAATTAATTGATGTCGGAAGCACACAAAGCAGGTTAGATTAAATCGCATATTTATGCGTTAGTTGCGGTTTACTGTGATATTGAGGTACTTTCACAGTCGGGTTGCTTTGATACATCACTTAAAATCACCCAGGGTAAGAGATATTCATAGATATGAATGTTTATGTGGGAACCCGCGAGCCTTACTGTTAAAGCTCAGCCACCGGATAGTAAGAAGTAGTGATTTCTCTGCATTATTAAAAATCTCGGAGACGAATACACAGAATGTTGGAGAATTGCACCGTGTACAAATATAATAGAAATGGAATTGCAATAGTCACATAGACATTACAGTTATCGCGAATTCGAGATTTGCATAACATTGTGTATGACTAAGTAGGATATGTATTTTTTTTTATTTTTGGATAACAAGTAGAGTTATAATAATAAATATACTGTAATTTTTGAACTAACCATGCACAAACAAATATGTGAGAAAAACAGAGAACCTGTTCGCGACAACTATAAACAATGTATATAGAAAACCGTCGCGCGTAGTGTATTAAGGCATAGGTATAGTTGTTTTATGTATAAGATAAATAGAATAGGCATTTTGTATTAAATAAATAGTTTACGTACTAGCTTCGTAGATATAGGTTTACACTTTTATACATTAATTATAGGTACAAGCTGTTGCGGCCAAATATATATAAAAGTAAATATATTTGATTAGTGGCCGCAACAGCTATAGTTTGTAAATAATATATGTTACAAGTACCTACCGGCATAGTTGTAACTATAAGTAAACGTTTTTCATATATGTAACTTACTGACTGACTAAAAGTTTTTATTAGTTTGTATGAAAAGGTATCAAAAGTACGTAAAAATAGAACAATTGTAAAGCATTTTTGATCACACTAAAACGATCGCTAACGGGGCTAACTACATATTCAGGTCAAAAAAAAAAAAACGGCGATTGGTACAGTTGTAGTTTGCGGTCACACACTAAGCATCTCATTAGCCTTTGGATGTCAGCTAGCCAGTCAAGACGTCGTCTCGAACGTCGTCGAATACCATTATCTATAATAAAAATCGGCCAAGTGCGAGTCGGACTCGCGCACGAAGGGTTCCGTACCATTATCTATAAAAACAGCAAAAAAAAAAACACGTTTGTTGTATGGGAGCCCCCTTAAATATTTATTTTATTCTATTTTTTAGTATTTGTGTTATAGCGGCAACAGAAATACATCATCTGTGAAAATTTCAACTGTCTAACTATCACGGTTCATGAGATACAGCCTGGTGACAGACGGACGGACGGACAGCGGAGCCTCAGTAATAGGGTTCCGTTTTACCCTTTGGGTACGGAACCCTAAAAACGGCAAAAAAATCACGTTTGTTGTATGGGAGCCCCCTTTAAATATTTGTTTTATTTTAATTTAATTATTTATTCTTAAAGTGAATATATAACTAAATATTTTGTGAATATTTCAAGCGTCTACCTGTTGCCGTTATCAATATTGAATAAAAATGAGCAAAAAAATCACGTTTGTTGTATGGGAGTCCCCTTAAATATTTATTTTATTCTATTTTTTAGTATTTGTTGTTATAGCGGCAACAGAAATACATCATCTGTGAAAATTTCAACTGTCTAACTATCACGTTTTATGAGATACAGCCTGGTGACAGACGGACGGACAGCGGAGCCTCAGTAATAGGGTTCCGTTTTACCCTTTGGGTACGGAACCCTAAAAATCATCCATTTTGTTCACAAATTGCACAAAAGTTACTGAACAGATTTCACCAATTATCCAAAAAGTGAATTCTAGCAAAAAGCCTTAAATCAAACTTTACGCAGGCAGTGGCGCAGGAAGGAGTTTTGACCTCTCTTTCATCTTACGGGATTAAAATAAAAGAATAGTAACGTAACGTTATAGATGTTGGTATAATAATAAATCTGTAGAGATAATTAGTCTGTACCTCTTTGGGTCTTATTCTGCAACGCTCCCACTCGTTATTCATTTTAATACCTATCCACGTGTTTAAAGTTTTGCCCGAGGGTGCCATTAAAGTTGGAATGCCCTTGTTTAATTAAAATTACAATTAGTGAGCAATAAAATAGATACGAAAAATATATGTACATTAAACAATTTAACCCCCACTTAATTATTGTACAGCGAAATACGGGGGTCACTTTGAAAGCTTTAAAATTTTCCACTAAGAAAATTTGGCGGTAAAAAAACTAATAAAGAACTCTTTGAGAAGCTGTAAACGTACATTTAATTTATATAATAATTGTGTTTACAAAAAAATAATATTCATTTAACTAGTGCCTGTCGTGCTTCTAAGTGAATTTAACTAGCGAAAATTTTCACTTTATTTAACTCTCGTTGCGGTTGCGGTCTTAATCAACAATTACATTGTGATAGATTTTGGTTGCTATATCATGACGAACCCCTAATCCTATTCATGAGGCAAGTACAAAAGTCTTCCAGGAATATTTAGGCGTCAGAAAGATTCGTATTAGGTAGGTAGTATCACTTTGACAGAAGATCAAAAACATAACATAAATATATGTACATTAAACAATTTAACCCCCACTTAATTATTGTACAGCGAAATACGGGGGTCACTTTGAAAGCTTTAAAATTTTCCACTAAGAAAATTTGGCGGTAAAAAAACTAATAAAGAACTCTTTGAGAAGCTGTAAACGTACATTTAATTTATATAATAATTGTGTTTACAAAAAAATAATATTCATTTAACTAGTGCCTGTCGTGCTTCTAAGTGAATTTAACTAGCGAAAATTTTCACTTTATTTAACTCTCGTTGCGGTTGCGGTCTTAATCAACAATTACATTGTGATAGATTTTGGTTGCTATATCATGACGAACCCCTAATCCTATTCATGAGGCAAGTACAAAAGTCTTCCAGGAATATTTAGGCGTCAGAAAGATTCGTATTAGGTAGGTAGTATCACTTTGACAGAAGATCAAAAACGCCGTCTTTTGGATGGGTGTCGCTGAAATGCTTAAAAAGTATAACGGAGGTGACTCGAATGCTATATGTGGCATCGCTATAGGTGATGAAAGCTGAACATATTGTTGCCAACCCGAAACCAAAAAACAATCTGTACAGTGGATGTTTTCAATCAAAGATTCGAAAACAAAAGTAAAGCAGGAGACTTACCTATCATGATCAGATTGGTCGTGTTCTATCAGAAGGTGATGTCAGGAGCCCTAGAAACCGGCGAGCGTGCATGAAAAGAGCAATGAATGTGAAAGAAGCGAGTGAGGTATGTAAGGATCGAGTCGCGTGGCGCTCGGTTCTCTCTGCCTACCCCGTAAGGGATTTGGCGTGAAGTTATAGATAGATAGATAGATAAGGTATGAAATTAGTAAGTCTTTATCTAGGCCTGACCTGATATCTTGTAATTTTTATTTATTTCCAAAAAGTTTTATTTACTTCCCAAAGTGCCTGCTTTCGAGAAAATGAAGAGTTCCCTAAAGAACTCAGTCACTGCTCCAGTCAATGATTCTATCACATGCAGCGTTGCTTCACAAGATATGGAAACAATAACTACTTCGAAAAACAATAAAAATATTAACAGGTTGAACCCGAATCAGAAAGTATTGCGAAAATAAAAAAGTGTTCTACAGGTAAATATTATTTTATTAAATGATTTTAAAGTACTCTTGCTGTCAGTGGTCGCCCTTTGACGGCTGTCAAAGGGCGACCACTTCTTTCTTCATCCGCCAAAATTAGTCGACCGCGCTTGAATTCGTTATACCGATACACGGATGAATGCCATGTGAAGTCTATCGTACGATTCGTCCGGTACGGTTCAGGCGACACTTGAAATCGTAAAAAACATAGCGCGAAAATGTTCCCGGCGCAGATCCATTTTTCAATGAGACACGATAATTTAAATTAACTCGCAAAAAGTGTGGAGGGAAATTTTGAAATTAGAACATGTCTATTTTTACGTATAAATAATCATATTTTCAAAATAGACCACATCTGGCCAGTCGCTCATACATAAAAATTTTTTTCGCAATACTTTCTGAGTGGCCTGGTATATTGTCTTGGTGACCGTAGTTACTCACAAGCCAGAACACAGCAGGTAGAGAAATCGTATTTGCTAGTGGTGTCTTTGTGAGATAAAGACTAATAGTCACAAATTGATGAAAAAAAAGGGAAAATATTTTAAGTATTTTGTTAGATACTACTAGCTACGTCCACTTTACCTCTTTATAAAATTAGTGTAGAAACTGAAAGCGACGAATCAGATGTCAGCGAATCACAGTCATAGCAGCAAGGTTCTGGGTTCATAGGAAAACCGATAATGCGTGAAGGGTACTCTAGATGAGCTGCGTATCTGCTTGTCGTACTCCCTGATGAAAGAGTTATTTGATCGATAATTGTTTGTTTCTATCCCTAATAAATTTATGGTTATAGCATATGACATAGTATGGGTCCGTCTGATCTAATAGAATATTCTATTTGACATATCAAAATTGGATGTCTCCTATTTTCAACGCAAACGAAAATTCAATGACAATGCTTTCGAGAGAACAGCTCTTTATTGCTCCCTAACAATCGATTTAGGCTGAAATCGTAAAGAACGACTTCTAAAAATATCTTAAACTGATACCAATAGATTAGGTACTAGCGATTGAAGTCTTATCTGAAATTTTCTTTGTCCTCGCCTTCCCATTTCAATACAACGCGCCATCGGCTTCTTTGCGTCATTCCAGAGCGTTCGAGTGAAATAAACCTTTTCGAGCGTTTAGAAGATAAAACAAATTAATCACGGTTAGATAAGTGTGTCTCGAGGAGGCATAATGTTAGACCGGAGTGTCGTGCCTCCGGAGATACAACCGGTAGCTCCAAGCCACCTATAAAATTTTATGAGCACCCTATGAGCCATTATGGTTCTTGTCGATGTCACTTCAGTCAGACTACCGTAGAATATAACGTAAATTTAGTTGTCGAATAAAAGAAGATATATACATTTGGATTTTAGAGGCTTCTTTTAACATGATATTAAATGCTGCTAAATATTATTACGATAGAAAAAATCATTTCTTGTGCTTAGGTGGGTTCAAACTCACGAGCTCTCGACTGGCTGTTAAGTGCTATTCCAATTGACCTATGTAATATATATGAAGGTTTATAATAGTGACAATATTTTCATATTTGTATATCGCTGTAAAGTAACTGCACAAATTTACAGTGGTATTTTCTGACAAGTTATAAAATTATGAATAAAATAATACTTCAAGAAAATTTAAGCTGTTACTGATAGTCCCATTGATATTTTATGTTTTGATTGATATATTTTTTAACATCACCTGTGAATGTGTTTGGTCGTACTGATTATAAATTTCGGTTTTTAAATGTATGTATGTAATATTACCAATTAAAATGCAATAACTCGGTTTTGTTTTAATCCGTTAGTAAACTCTTTGAATTAGGGTTCATTTGGTTTGTTTTAACGAGTCGAGTACATTACAAGTGGCAAATGTGCCATTATTCAACTTGAAGTTGGATTGTGGATTTTTTTCCAGATTGCTGAAAAACTTCTTGAATTTGGGTTCATTTAGTTTGTTTTGGTTAGTTTTTTACGCGATGAGAAGGCTTTGGTGACGTATTCTGGAGGAGAATAGTGGAACTCCTCCAAGGTTATCAATAAACATTATAGACTTTAGACCGTTCATGGAAATAAAAGCTATTAACTTACAAAGAAATAGAAAGAATAAAAAATATATAAAAATAAATAAATATAAAAAAATAAATAGAAAGAATGCTGGACGAAAGAATGACGAAACAGATATACAATGCAAAAGTGAAAGGATGTAGGAGCCGAGGAAGGCAAATTGGTCGTGTTTTATCAGAAGGTGATGTCAGAAGTTCCAGGAACCGGCGAGCGTGATTGAAAAGAGCTATGAATGTCACAGAAGCGAGTGAAGTATGCAAGGACCGCGTCTTATGGCGCTCGGTTCTCTCTGCCTACCCCGCAAGGGACTTGGCGTGAAGATATACATACATACATACAACTTACAAAGAAAAGGCGCTTAAGCAAGCATATAGATAATGCGTGATAATGACTACGTTTTGGCGGTAAATAAATGTAGTTGAGTAATTTATAAATATAAAAGATGCATTGAATTAAACAATTTTTAAAGGAAGCGTCCATGGTCCCAGGTAGACAGGAGTCTTCCTGCGACCATGGACGCTGCAAAGCGTTCGAAACGTCAGGTTCAATAAAATAAATAAAATACGCGATATTTCCGTTAAAAATTATTTAATTCAATGTATAACAATCGCGCAAACCTAAGACAATACTATAAAAGATGCACAAATGCAATTGTTGAAATATAGTTAGCGCAACAATAACGATGTCTTCTGTTTATTAATATCAAGAATCCATTAGCCGTGGAAAGGAGCAAATATATATAAGTAAAATTATATTGAGAGCTTGATGGAGACGTTGCACGTATCATTCTAACCGAACACGCAGGTTATACAACGTCGACCGCAATCTGTCTATGGATGGGTTTACCAATCTCGAGTTTCTCCGTGCTTCGGAAGGCACGTTAAGCCGGCGATCCCGGCTGTTGTCGATAGATGACAGTCGTTAAGCTACGAGTATGTCAGTGGCCCTCGGCGGCTTGAAAGCACTGGCCTTCGCCAATCCACATTTGAGCAGCATGGTGGAGTATGCTCTAAACACCTTCGGTTAAAGTGAGACCCGTATCCCTGCAGTGGGATGAGTAAGGGTTGATGTGATGACAATTATATTAAACGAGCAATTATTGTTCATTAATTTATTTATAAGTTAATTAAGTTACCCCGTTTTAGCCGTCACAAACATCTCATTTGTTTACGACCTATGTAATATTATAATAGGGATTATATATATATATACATATAATATATATATATATATATGTGTGTGTGTGTGTTTGTGTATATGTATGTATGTTAAGTATCTGTGTATATAACATTTATCAGGCACTTACAGCTATTCCGTACCTAACAATATATCCCACTGTTGGAGGTAGGCTGGAAGAGATCTCTTCTAGAGATAAGCTCGCCTTTGCGAACGAAATACTTTAAATCTGTATCTATATAGTGTTTTTGTGCAATAAAGGATAAAATTATTAAAGTATGAAATTGCCGTTTTGTAGTAATAGATACTTTGAATTGATATTATACCTTCATGGTGGGAGATGTACGAGTGAATTTTATTTCACATGATAGCTATGAGGTATTTCTTTATAAATGTGCAACATTTGATTTTCGAATTTCAATTGTTGTTTTGTTCAGCTTAGACGGGAAAGAGGGAAAGATGGATACTTCGGAAATCCGAGTAATTTTTGAATACGAGTTCCGACGTGGAACTAACGCGGCCGAAACGGCTCGCAATGTCAATGCTGCGTTTGGAGACGAGACTGCTAATGAACGCACCGTGCGTTTTTGGTTTAAACGGTTTCGTAATGGAAACTTCGACTTGAAGAACGAACCACGTGGAAGATCGCCCACTCAGGTGAATAACGCTGAATTGAAGGAGAAGGTGTAAACCGATCCGAGTCAAACTACACAGGAATTAGTGCAGAAAGAAACGCGTGTTGAAACTTGTGTTACTTTGTTGAATCGGTACAGAAATGAAGGAATATTGGATCTAATTGTGACATGTGACGAAAAGTGGATTGATTACGATAACCGTAAGTAAATGCAGTGGCTGACCCCAGGTCAAATACCGCAACAGTGCCCTAAAGCAAAGCTTACCAATAAAAAGGTAATGGTAACTGTTTGGTGGAATCTTCATGGCGTTATTCACTTACAGCTTTCTCAGGTCTAGTCAAGCAATAACAGCCGATGTTTACTGTGCCGAACTTCGAACAATGACGGTGAAACTGGCAGTGAAACAGCCCTGACTGGTGAATCGATCTTCACTATTATTGTTGTATGATAACGCAAGACCTTACACTGCTCGAGAAACCGTGAGCTTCAGTTAGAAACTATATGTCATCTGACTACCCTTTTTTTGTGATTTGGACAATTTTCTACGTGGTAAAAAAATTTCTTCCCAGGAGCAGTACAAAATGCTTTCATACAGTTTGTCGAATCTAGATCTCCACAGTTCTATCGCAAAGGCATAAATAAACTTCCGATTAGATGGCTGCAATGTATAGATAATGAGGGTAAATATTTTGATTAAATAAATATGTTACATCTCAGAATAAAACGAGTTTTAATTTTTCAGTATAAATCTACAATTTCATACTTCTTTAACCCTAAAGATTTCATCATAAGGAGATTCACACGTATAAATGGAGATGGAATGACGAAAAAAGTGTCATTGATTTGATTTAAGATAGACGTCTTCGAAATACTGTAATGCATACGCATATAAGCACGCATATATGCATATAAGAGCCTTTAAGAGGTCTCACTATTGAAATGGACCACTACCTGGTGCCGGTTTGTGGGACTTTTCAAGAAGTGGAGGCACTGACGAGTGCGTATCCCTTTCGTAGATCATGAAAGATAAAGAGCAAAAACTTGTGTACTACGGGTTGGATGCTGCCTCTGTTAATTGGTTCCGCAGCTACTTGAAATGCAGATCTCAGGTGGTGGAGATAAAAAATAATGATGGTACATCCAATAGATCAGTGCACACCCCTGTTCTCAGGGGTGTTCCGCAGGGGTCCATTCTTGGTCTGTTGCTCTACATCCTTTACACTGTAGATGTAGTTGACAGTATACATAACTGTAAATTTCACATCTATGCAGATGACCTTCAGATTGTCATACACTTTCATCCCCACGACATTGCAGACTCTGTAATTTAATTAAATGAAGATCTTAATCGCATAAATATCTGGTCATATCAAAACTGTTTGGTCTTTAATCCTACCAACACTAAATATCTTATACTTGGAATCTAAAACCAAGTAGAAAAATTTAGCAACTGCGCCCTAATATAGTTCTCTCTTGTATGTATAGTGTTGTGTTACGTCCAAATAAACATTTTCTTTCTTTTTTCTTTCTAAAGTTGGTGATAAAAAAATAAAGGTGACATTTTTGTTAACACTAAGGAAGTTTTAGACCAGTGGAGTAAATGCCTTGGATGCTGGCACTGAGAGTCAGTTTGATGCTTACTCTACAGTGAGAACTATGAATGAAATCGAATGATAGATACAAAGCTAGAAAAAAGTCAGCGGGAAATGATATGATCACAGCTAAGATGATCAAACTAGGTGGCACTTACCTTCAGGACGCCTTCTGGTACTTATGCAATCTATGCTAAAGAACTGGAAGGGTCTCAATGGACTGAATATAAAGGCTAGGGGTCACGCATGGACTGCGCCAGCTAAAGGGCCATCAGTTTTATCAGCTTAGCAGCTAAAGTATATATAAAGATAATTGAAAGTAGAATGAGGGTGAAAATGGGATGTACGGATCAAGTTTTCTCGCTCCATAATATCGTGGGGAAGCATCTGGCCATAGACCGGAACGTTGTCTACGGTTTTGTGAACCTTGAGAAAGCATTTGAGAGGGTTGTGCGAAAGAAGCTGTGTGACATATTACCGAGATATAGGATTGACGGTTCAGTGCTTCGTGCTGTGCAGTACAACTTACAAGGATTGCACAGCATGTGTACGGATAGGTGGTAGCATGTCATCCTGGTTTAATGTCAAAATTGATTAGGCTGTTTATTTTGTATCTCGATAGTTGTCTGCAGAGAATAAGGTCAACGAATGTAAGATTGCGCATGGGTGACCTAGTGGTGAACTGTCCGCTGTATGCAGACGATGCCGTGATATTAGCAGAAACATCATCTGAACTGCAAACACTGGTTACAATAATAAAAGACGATTGTATGGAGAAAGGCTTACTATTGAATGCGAATAAAACAAAGATGGTATTTGAAAGAGAAGAAACCAGAATCAATGTGAGGATTACGGTTGATGATGAAGTGTTGGAACAAGTGGATGAGATTATTTATCTTGGATGCGCTTTCTACAGGGATGGAAGGTACACCACTGATGTGGAAAAACGAGTGAAACGCTGTAGATAGTGGGACTGGAGCGTTGGGAAAACTTCTTGGTAGTAAAAATTTGAGCAAGAAAGCACAGCTCGCTATAGTGGAGTGTGTATATAGAGTGTGGAGTGAGTGAGTATATACAATGTTGGTCACAACACTTACTTATGGAAGCAAGAGTATCGGTAATGACAGAGAGAGCATGAAAGTAGGATAAATGCGGTCGACATGCAAACCTTGAGCAAAATTTGTGGCGTAACGCTTGTAAAACCGTATTCGCAATGATGATGTTATAAACAGAATTGGTCTGAAAGAGAGCATCGGTGTTAAAATAAGAAGCGGCATGCTCCGTTGTTTGGGACATGTAGAAAGAATGTAGGATGAAAGAATGACGAAGCAATTCAACGTAAACGTAGATGTAGGAGTAGAGGAAGGCCAAGACTTATCTACCATGACCAAATTGGTCGTGTTCTATCAGAAGGTGATATCAGGAGCCTTAGAAACCGGCAAGCGTGCATGAGAAGAGAAATGAATTTTAAAGAAGCGAGTGACGTGCGTAAGTTTCGAGTCACGTGGCGCTCGGTTCTCTTTGCCTATCCGGCAAGGGATTTGGCGTGAAGTTATAGATGTAAATAGTTGATTTTCTTCGTTATTAGGGTTTCATGCCTGTAATCTGCCCATCCGTCTATCAAAGATCTGAATCTTTTGAACAGTAATAGGTAAACACTAGAAATTGTCACTGAGTGCCTTTTACTATAACCGCATACTAAATATAATAAAAATAAAATAATGTTCAAAATTAAAGTAACCAACCACCCAAGTTAAACCATCCCTCGCGAGTATTTAGATTAGATTAGATTTAGCATTTATGTGTAGTTGATATTTTGCTTAAATTCATTTATCTTTTCGGTTAAGTTAAAATGGTGTTCATAGATTTTGGTTTTATGAACTACCTGCGTCACATCAATTGTATAATAGAATTACAATTGTATTATATTCTTTCTTTAAAGTATACAATTGTTTATGTAAATATAATTGTATGATTTAAAGAAAGAAGGACTTGTGATATAGAAAGAAATAAAAAAAAAAATGCCGTATTCAATTTCATTATATCACCATTGTAATTTCGTTCATTTTACTTTATTTTCCAACTTGTTAAAAATGTCGCTATCGAGTTTAGAATTTGTGGCCATTAATGTGTTTCAATGTATAATTGAAGAATATATTATATAAATATAACCCTCCGTTCACATACTCTCAAGTAATTCTACTACTGTATTCAAATGGTTGAAC
Organism: Pyralis farinalis; assembly: GCA_947507595.1. Lineage (NCBI taxonomy): Eukaryota > Metazoa > Arthropoda > Insecta > Lepidoptera > Pyralidae > Pyralis > Pyralis farinalis. The sequence continues at coordinate 14,395,527 of OX382267.1, forward strand.
GAGTTACGTGCCTTTAAGCAGCGTATTTAAAAAAATATTTTTCTTGTAAAAAGCGAATTTATTCATGAATTAATTTTGAAATGGCCTCCTTGGGATTTCAGGAATAATAATTCTCTTTCTTAGAGAAGATCAATTAGTGAAGACTGCGAATGAATTACTAATTCGCCCGATTTGATAGATGTTACTAATTAGAGCTTTTGGCTTACAATTTACTAGAGTAAGTGAGTCTTAATATAAATAAGTCTAAAAATATTTAGCGGCGTACTTGATGTAAAGCTATTGCCGTAGCCTATGAACGTTACCAATACAGGAAGTATCGCTCGTCCGTTGCCCCCTGCTGCTAACATAGCAACTCCTTGCTAGTAAACCTACTTCGCTCGCAGGACCACAACAACCCTCAAACGAGTTGATATTTGGCTGCAGTGTAACGTGGTTTTATATTCCAGGTTCCAGACACCTGCCAATTAGCGCATGTGTCATTTCAACGGGATTTTCTAAAAAGATATAGGGTGTATTATATTGCATATTTTCAGGGGTCGCCGACACCTATTTACTTTGTAAACATGGCATTATCTCTCTACCTATGAAATATCCGTTTTATGTGAAAAAAAAACGAGTGTGCTTTAGACCACACGACTGAAGTAAAACTTCTTTAGCTCCATAGTGTGATACAGACAATAGGCCTGCACTGTGTCTTAGATATACAAAACTTATCTCGCTATGAACGAAAGAGAGAAAGAAAATGTGTGCTCGCACCTCTCTCCCTTGCCCCTACAGTAATATACGAAACGTAACTCTCTCTCTTAATATCTTCACTAACTTATATCTCCCTCTCAACTTCCGTTCGCCTCGCCCGATCACTTTTCGAAATGCTCTCGTCACGCATTCCACAAGTCAAGTTTACTTCAAAAATGTAATAAATTATAATTGAACGTAAATTAATTAATTGACAGATTTATTGATAGATAGTATACCTTCGTTACGACTCGTACTCTTGAATATAAAATAATACAGGTACTGGCGGACCAGTTCTTACCGCCCGCTCGTTGGTGCTGGCCTGGAGAAATGAAAGGCTTGAAATGCACTACGAGGCTGGAAGTAATGCTTCCTATAGCTCTCTGGGACGCATTACCTCCAGCCTCATAGTGCGTAATCCGCCCGGTTTGCTGGCTTCCAGAGGAGAAGAATAGCTTGCAGAGATCGGAAACTGTAACAATCGATGTTTTTTTTTTGTTTTTACGCCCGACGTAAAACGACGACCTACAAAAGAAGGACTAACCCATCCCGAGCGTGTGTTAGTCTTCTGAGGGGGGCACCCTTCGGGACCCGTTGGTAGGGAGGTGGTGAACTTTCATGAGTACCCTTTCAGACGGCCGAACGAGTTATGTCAGACTCCTACTGACTAAACACCACCTAGGGGACTGCCTTTAGCCGGGAAGGCTGTGCAAGCTAGAAAGAATGATCAAAATTGGCCGTTCCTGGAAGCATTACCTTTAAGGGACCACTTTACCACTACTATTTTTCCGTATTATCTACCCTTTTTCATATAAATACTTAGTTAAAATCTATTCACTTACTCTAAGAGACAATAATAAATACACACGAAAAACTATTTATGTAGGTACTAAACTATATTCACATATTTACTTCTAATATGAGACTGCCACGGCCATCAAATCTTACATAACTACCTAAGTGCATATGGGCCGCGGACAGTTTGTACCTACATAACTTACGAACTATAAAACAGACATCTATGTACTATGTATTTACACAAGTTACTGCTGTAATTAACACCGACGTGGATAATATCTTACGTGACACTTATATCTAATATCCCAGAATACATACTAAACATAATTCTAACTATTTCACTTATGTCTATTTTTCTTACATTAAATGAACAAGTAAAAATTCACGTGACGATCTCTTTATTTACGTATAAGTTTAAGTCGGTGTAAGTTGCGAATGAATTGAAACATATGGTATTTTCTATGTATAATAAGTATGTATTTACAAAAAAAAAATGTATTTACGTATGTTTATCAGTTGTCTAGTACCCATAACACAAGCTTCGCTTACTTTGGGGCTAGGTGGCGCTGTGTAATTTGTCCGACAATATTTATTTATTATATGGAAATTATATCTGTAAATATGATTGATATTTCCTTTTTATCAGCACAAATTTCTCCCTATACAAGTTACAAAATTAAAAAAATAAATCAATTAAAGTTTTGTTGTTATACTGGATGGTGAAAAGTTGGCACTTTTCACTTGTCATATGAAATTTACTTTCCTTGCCCTCATTTTTTATTCAACATGTAAGACAAACTTCGGCGTGATTCTGTTACTTCCAAGCTTATACATTCATTCATTATACTTCATCTTCCCAAAGTGACGTAAATTAATCAATATCATTTTATCAATTCCCTCGAAGGCTGCTACTAATCCCGATGTGATTTGAGTTGAATCCGATCAGGTTTCAATTCATCGTTATCAATTGTCATCTCTGGCATATTTTCCATGACCACGTGAACAGCAATGTCAAAGCAAAACCGAATAACTGGAAAAAACGGAAAACTGTTTTGAACGTCATGTTATGTTATAAAATTAATTTGAATTTATAATTAGTCACAACAACAATAAGAACATATCTCACAGACTCACTGGCTAGTATTAAAATCAATAATTTAATAGGTACGGAAATACCACGTACTGAAAACGATACAATAGTGACTCGTACTCGATAGTAAATAAACAGTCGTAAATGAATAGAGGCCCCTAATAGTAATAAGGATATCAGTATATCAGTCTTATAGTTGAGTTTTAATAGCATTTTTTTAAATACAAGTATTAAGCAGTTACCGTAGCCTATGGACAGTTGCAACATTCGGGGTATCACTTGTGCATTGCCGATCATATTATGATAGAGAGAAGGGCGATAAAATAAAGTATTGCAAGAGTGTAACTATTTCTAATTCAGTGGTATACATTACGTTTTCTACGACCATAATTATTGGTTAATAAAACAAAACTGTAACGAAAGGAAAAATAGTTACTAGGAATCATAGTAGTTCACATTTTGTATTTTTGTATATTACAATTTATTAAAATGTGTGTAGTGGCGTAGAAGACTGTTCAGAGTTTCTAGAAGGAATATTAATAATTATTTAATTATTTAACTTTTGTTTTCAATGGCATTTAATATTTACAGGCAATTTGATCCAAACTACTTTGTGTGCTTCCGCTCCCGATTAGTTCATGCGAACTACTGCCGGCCGGCATCCACCCACTACCGTTAGTAGATGCATGCCGCCGCTGCCATGGCTGCTCCGGTCGTCTCTGCGACACGTGTTTCGCCTCTCCACGAGGCATCCTCAGGCGCTGTAGATGTTAGTCGTTAGAATAACATGCTACGAATGAGTCATCCATCGCATTGCCGTCCTTTATATAGAAAAAGTGGAGGGTGGGTGGAGGGGTTGAGGGGGGTGGAAGGGGTAAGCGAAAAGATATTTAATAGAGGGGAGCTGTTTACGTCAGTCTGTTTGTTCATAAGAGGGATATTAGAATTTTTATGCTTAACTATTTCCAACTGCTCTCTAATATTCAATTTTAGTTCTTTATTTATTGTATGTAAGATTTTAAACGTGTTAGTAGCGGATAAATGATGTCCTTTGTCTACAAGATGTTCGGCGAAGTGTGACCTTTCTGGGCAATTGTTTTTATATGCAGATATGTGTTCCTGAAATCGTTTTTGAAAACTACGACCAATTTTCTGTATATCGCAAACCCACTCATACCGATACCACGATCCCTGCGTCATCAAGCCATCCTTGGCAACACAAACTCGCAGCGTATAAATCTATGATACACCGTTTGATGACAACCGGTATCACGGTTGCAGATTTAAAATTGGAACGTTTACATTTGGGAGTAGAAAAATCTGTTTATTGTTCGATCAGGAAATCTTTTTTTTAATATGTAAATACACGTTGCTAATGTGTGCCTATTCACAAAATAGATGCTTGTGATGGATGAAACGGGGTAACTGTTTCAATTTATTCATCGCGGTAAAAACACTACTTTTAAGAAGAGTGGCACTAAATAGAAAATTTTATCCAAATTGTTTGAACCCCTTCTGAAATAAATGAAATATTTTTTAAATATACAAGAATTGCTCAAAAATTTCTTCAATAGGTACTTCTTGTAGTTCCAGACAACAGCGGGTTAGTCATAGTGGGTGAGTAATTTAACGAGATTTTCCAAAGGGATATAGGGTGAATTTTATTACCTATGTGATATTTAGAGGGCTTTCGACGTGCTATTTCTTTTGTACACATAAAAACTTGTATTTTTAATTTAACTACAAGTTTCCCTTTATTTAAAGTAGATATATACTTTATAATTGATTGAAGATTTATTGATGATTGTACTGTGGAAATGATATCTGTAATACGATCGACGATTCCTTTTCATCAGCTCAAATTTTCTCCTACACAAGTTGTCTAAATTAAAAAACAAATAAATAGAAATCAGTTGAAATAAAGTTTGTTGAGTATACTGAATGGCGGAAAGTTTGCAACCTTGACTTGTTATATGAAATTTCTTTTACATCACAAGCGACAATTAGATTCAGAATCCCTTTATTTCTTCATTCAACAAGTAAGACAAACTTCGACGTGGTTCTGTTGTTGTTATTTAGTGAGTACGTGTACTTCCAAGCCTATTTCTCATTGCAACGAGTGATACTGATTTATCACCTACCTCGAAGGCTTCTACTAATTTCGATGTAATTTAAGATGAATTCGATCAGATTTCAATTCATCGTTATCGATTTTCATCTCCCGCAGGTCCCATGTTCTATGGCCACATACATAGCAATATCAAAGAAAAACCGAATAGCTGAATAATAACCCGAAATCATTTTTTTTAAGCAATTATGTTTTAAATTTAGTATTAGTCACATTGACAATATGAACGTTCGAATCTCCAGCCAGTATTAAAATGTATAATTTAATAGGTAAGGAAATTTTAACTACTCAAAACGATACAATGGTGTCGATTTCATTGAAGTAATAATAACGACGTAAAGAACGGTGGTATAATGAAATTAATTACGGCTACTTCTCTGATCTCTGAAGTCTTTCTTTCTTTTAATCATATAATTGTATTTACGAGTACATTGATGTAACGCCAGTAATCTATAAAACTAAAATATCAGAATACCATTTCTATTGCATTTATCACAAGCCTAGCATAATAATACTCCATAATGGAACAGAAAAATGAATTTAAACAAAATACCAACTATACATATTCCAAATCTAATCACATAAAATTCTCGCGAACTAAGGTTTTCATAACACCGTTAATTTTTTTTTATTTAAACGGTTTTTTTAAAACAAGTTTTATTGTACATGGAGATCAACTTTAAATTTAAACATTATTTTATTTTTGTTATATATTATCGTAGCGGCTGTAGTAAAAGATACTCTGTAAAAAAACGAGTGTGCTTAACGAGACGATTGGACGAGCGGACTATTGCCACGAAAGCTTGATAAACTATTTGCATGTCCTTTACGAATTATTTAAGAATATTTAATATAAAGGAGGTAGGATTTATCAAAGGAGCTCGACAAGGGTTGTAACTTCAACTCAAGAAATTCCCAGGCAAATAACAACTCCTTGAATTATTGTGTTATCGTGAGTGAGTGATGTTACTCCTCCTAAGGAGTTGTTGTATTAGCAGTAGGAGGAATGGCATAGTGCGTGCGATGCTTCCTGTATTATAAGTATTATTAGGCTACGGTAACCACTATACATCAGGTGTGCCATTTGCTTGTATGTCTTCTGATGTTGTATAAAAAATAACCGAATTACTTACTTATACTTGGGATCTTATTTATTTGTGTTGCACATGCCGCATAACTAGATTTAGGAGGTACGCTTGCTGACTATAGTTACAGTACAACAGTTTAGTAACGTGGCCGCCTCAGGGTAATCATTGGGAGCAGAGTTAACGAACTCTGAATACAAATCGAATGTAGGAGACGTACATAGACATCTAAGTAAGCATACGCGTTAAACCGAGTTGCGTCTCGAACGACAGAGAACTCTATCTACAGACCGAGTTGTGTGTCGTGTTGATATTCCTAATATTTGGAATACATACGTATGTAAAAACCATCAGAACGATGTATAATGTATTTGATGATGGAAGTTTCTTACGGTTAACCTAATTCACTCGCGCAAATGAAGTACATTCAAATCAATAGGTAAACCCGCGAGGCGCATGTAAATTTATTTAAATTGTGTCTTGATAAGGAATTAAAAAATATTATTATATTATTATTTATTCTTGTTTAGTTAATAACGTATTAACTAAACAAACAACGTGGGATATGCGAATGAGTGGTTGTAGGATATGTAAATGCGGGTGTGTGCTCTACGAAGTTTCGAAAGAAAAGTCTTTATTAATAATTATTATAAAACGAGTTCCTAATTCTAATATAACCGAGTGACATATTATAGTTTAATATACGAATCCTTGGTAATATGTTTAGCGTATACTTTTCAATACGTATAAGTTATGACTAAATTCTACTGCACTTTGATATTAATATTGAAGTTATACTTCTAATGCGACTTGCAAAAGGATTGCGTTAAACGTTTAACGCTACCATGGAGGGGGAATAGAAAGAGACAGAGAGAGAGAGTGAATGTGTGGCACTCGAACACAAAAGTACAGGTTGAAGCTGCTAAATGTTTCACGATATTACCGGTAGATGGCGCTATAGTTAAAAATGTGCAATAGGTTAAAACTGCTAAATGTCTCACGGTATTACCGGTAGATGGCGCTATAGTTATATCATTTACTCCCTATTTTTCGCGGTTGGTCTGCGACTGTAGCAGAATAATCAGCGTTTTGTTCAACAGGACAATACAAGTAGCTGATTTACAGCTATTTTGTGTTACTGGGGCACACATATGATTTTTTCCCCCTCTACAGTGAACATGTTTCTTTGTATTTCTTACATTTATAAGCAAAATTAATGTTAAATATTTATTTAATGATACCAGAGAAGTATAACTTCTCACACGCGTACATAAGTACACGCACCCATTTTTTTTTTATCAGCTGAGTAAAGCAACTATTTATTTAAATTCAGCAATAAAAAATCGATAATCAAGAAAACGAGATTAAATCTGGTTGAAAATGTGTCGAGAAATAAAAATAATTTAGTTGTACATTGTATATAAATGAAAATGTACATTGTACAACACAACACATCTATAAAACATCTGTTGTTTTAAGTAATCATTATATCAAATATTGTAAAATGGTAAGAAGCAGATATAAGAATATGAAATTTTGTATGCCTTTATCAGTACAAATCGGTATTCCAATCTTTATGCCATTAGCCTCACAGTAAGTGGTAGGAATGACGAGCAGTTCTAAAGAAAAGTAATTATATTTGAGCGGAAAAAACTTAATTAAAGATATAAAGGATCCCTCGTTATTACAGTCTGACAGCGGATACTGCTGGCAAATTCAAATCTATTAGGTTGTATGTGAATTGGTTAGGATTTTCTAGACGGGAGAATGAGCAAGATGTGGTCTAGCGGCTTGCATAGACTACACTGTTTTCGAACTGTGATAAGGAACGCTACGTCAAAGCATCGGTAACTATTCGATAATGAAAATTTAAGTTATTTTTCTCATAATATTTTATGAATTTGAGATGAAATTGTACACCAAGTTGTTATGGCATTTCGAATAAAATTCCTTGCCATTCATCATTAGTGATCCACGCGCCGCCGGGTATCATCATATCATTTGAGCCGAAAGACGCCCACTTCTAAAAATAAGTCTCTCTTTAGTCCAGTGGTTCTTAACCTTTCAGTAATGAGGGACCAATTGACTAAATTTCTGTCTTACCTTGATACCTATTTGGGGGTAATATACGCTAAATATAAGTAAACCTTTCCGTTGTCCTATATATATAACAGACAGACAAATTTTCAAAGCCAACTGTTTTGTTATGAATTTTTACATTACAGAGATAAGTATATTATTTTAATGCGGTTTCTGTGACTGCATCTTCTTTCGTACGTCTGAATCCTTGATTCAGTTCCAGTCAATAGACGGTGCTTATTTTTAATATTTAGAAGTACCGAAAATTCTTGTTACCTTGTATAGATATGTTGATGAAAATCAAGTTATGTAACGTACAATTTCTCAAATCATTGGGAAAGAAATTGTCTTTTAGCTTCAAGATTAATTCTATTGATTAATAGTAGCAGACGCCCCGTGGTTTCTTCACCCGTGTTCCTGTTCCTATTTTTGTCTGATTTTAAGAATGTCGTCGCGGACCACTTCCGGTGTTTACTTTCATCGGCTCCCTGCCATCTTTATCTTTAGATAGCAGACAGTCGTTTGAAGGAGGTCATCCTATACTGCGTTGTCTGAGGCATGGTATCCACTCCAAAATCTTTTTGTGCTACGTAATCGTTTATTTGACCTATGTCGGGCGCTCACCGCTACTTTGGCTTGTTATTTACAGGTACCATTGATTTTTTTCGCATGGATTATATTAGTCAGCAAATGAATCTGGCTGACCGTCTGGGGAAGTACCTCCACCTCATAGAAAACCGCTGCCAAATACAACTCCGTAGAGGGTTGTTATGTTCCGTGTGAGTCAGGTCACCAGTTAGCTCCTAAGGAGTTGTTGTGTTAGCAGCAGAGGAAGCATCGCGCGATACTTAATATTACAGGCGTTCATAGGCTACGGTAAGCTGCGCCGGAGACATTTTCGCGCTATGATTTTTTACGATTTGAAGTGTCGCCTGAAACCGGACGAATCGTACGATAGACTTCAAATGGCATTCATGGATGAAGGCCCTTCCAAGGCAACCGTGTATCGTTGGTATAATGAATTCAAGAGTCGACTAACTTTGGGGAATGAAGAAAGAAGTTATCGCCCTTTGACGGCTGTTACGGAAGAAAACGTGCTAGCAGTGAAAAATTTAATCCAAGACAATAGGCGAGATAAGTATCAGGAGATTCAGCACATACTGCAGATTGTATCGGGAAGCCTTCACTAGATTCTAGACTTGCATCTTCGCGTGAGGAGTATGGAATGGTTATAATGTGAGGCTGTTACACATATATTCTTATTTTGGTCAAAGTAAATAATTCTGTTGCTCTAATATATGTCGTATGTCATGAAAATCGAAGAATCCGAGGTTCTCCGTTTAGTCAATTTGACAGGCCCAGGCTCCTAACGTCCCAAGGACCCTCAAGCATTGAACTAATTACAATAGAGTCCCCCGCTAATGTATATTGTTAGATCAACTGAAACTCAGTGTTCTCTATCAATATGCCCATACCCATCGCCTCAGCTTCCTCTGACATGGATCAGATTTCGCTTACCATAGACCAGACCAGAATATAAGCAAACTTTAAAAACAATAGCCAACAAGACCCTAGGTGGCCTTGGCTCGTAGTATATACAGCAATATCGCGATCGCGGTAATTAATGACTGAAATTTTACATGGAAATGACAAACACATTTATCTAAAAGAAAAACACATAAACTCCTGAAAAAAATATATACACATGAAATTCACAGTTGAACTATATACACAGGATCCCAGCCGTCTTCGTTGACAAGGCCACCAACTCTAAATTGCATTTATTAGTAAACAAAATTGAAATAAGACTTAAAACTAGACTTAACTGCGGGTAATGATGTCGGCGGCTCGTCAATCAGGCTGCCGATGGTGAGCTGTCACCGCTGACCGCCGCTCGGCTTTACTTCACTCCCGACTAGATAACTTCCGCAGAGCACTATCGTACGCTCGATGCGGGCGGTAATTCGTTATTTTCTTTAAGATTCACTCACAAATAAATTGAGTATCAAAATCTAAACAACCCGAACGCCTTAGTTAGACAGCCTCTCCCGTGACCTGCCTAAACTCGAATGTCCACACTCTCGTCTCTCCCGAGTCCATCTCCCCAAATTGCAGCTATGGGACCATACCCACAACACATCACTCATTCATTCATTAGTCCAGCCAAAACTCCCGCGCCGCGTCACTCGTCCCATCATATGCGTTCGCGCGCTTTCTCTTTACAAAAAAAAAACCCCCGTTCACACGCTGCACCTAACATCTGCGTCATATTGACGATCATAAACCTCACAATGGACCCTTGTACACATTGCAGTCTAAGTATAATAAAACCCCGTTCTGTAATTCGATATACAATGAGCGGTTCGCTACCATTGTCTTAGATATCTTAAAAGTCATCCCATCAATTGTAAAGACTCATTGCGTGACAAAACCAACTGCAACGCGTGTAGTAAGAGTGTTAAATCACTTTCTTATATGGACTGCGCTGATTGTAAGGAATTATACGACCCGGAATGTCTAAACATGACTATAGCCAATTTTGAAAAGTTCTCAGAAGAGCACCCATAAGAAAAACTGGATATGCCCAACTTGCATGTGCGCAAGACCGAAAACTAGTGACACTAGTACGCCTATTCGAGCATTAAATAACACGTACACTAATATCACTAAGACCCGCGGAAACCGTAATAAGCATGCTCCTTCGGATGAAACGGAAAACGAGGAACTCTCTCTCTTATCCATTATGCAAGAACTGCGTCTCTTGAGACAAGATGTGCTGACTCTGACGCATCAAATTAATAATTATGATAAAAAACTTGAATCGAGAGATCGCAAAATAAGTGATAAGAAACTCACAATTCATGTACTGACACAAAAAATCAAAGCACAAGAACAGCTTAACTTAAAGAACGATATAGAAATTATCGGAGTCTCTGAGGAAAATAATGAAAACTTAACTCATATAGCACTGGTCGCATCGAAAAAACTTGGCATGGATCTGCAGGAGTCTAATATCGACGAAGCTTTCAGGGCGGGACCTAAGCGCTCTAACCACTCAACAACCGCAAGTACAAGAGTTAGACCAATTGTTGTAAGGTTCCATAGAAAAAAAGATACGAGATGAAGTTCTTGCAGCCAGGGTCAGGCGAAATCTGTCATCTGAAGACATTGTAAATGGAATAGCGACAACTATTTACTTTAACGAACGTCTATCATACTCTAATCGCCAGTTATTTCGTGAGGCGGGGATTCGAGCCAAATTACACAATTTCAGCTACTGCTGGATACGAAATGGAACCGTGTATATCCGAAAAGTCGCCAATACAAATATTGATAAATATCCAGCAATCCCGATTCGTAGCTTCGATGACCTCAACACTCATGTTGGTCCTGCTAATGTCTTGGCAGCCTCTGCTGACCTGCCGTCCTTGGTCGTCCAGCCCAGCTCCGATTCCATACTGCTTTGTGACACCGTACCAGCCCCCGCCACTCTGCCTGTGTCGGGAGCCCTGTCAGTCTATTAATACTAACAAAATTTGTAACTAATTATAACTATACATTGTTCTTCATTAATCTAAAATTAATTATATTCGCACTGTTCCTCATGTAACAGATGTATTTAAAGTTGTTACAATCTTAAGTTATTGTGCTTTTTACAATTATAAAGTTATTTTATACGTATGTAAACAATTTACTGCAGTTTACCTTGTGGCTCCATATGTGTTCAACTACATTCATAATATATATTTCAACTTTAGACAACAAACATTTTGAAAGATATAGATAATACGCTTAGTGTCTTATGCCACAAGGTAGATGTTGCAGAGCAGTGTAAAAGTATTGTTTCGGAGTATAGACTTAAGATTCTTACTTACAACATCAGAAGTATACAGCGTAATCTGAATGGATTTTTGATTATGCTTAAGAGACTAAACATAGACATTGATGTGCTTGTCCTGACTGAATGCTGGATAGGCCATGATTCGGTAGTAGGCGACATGCATGGCTTTCTTTCTTTTTCCACCGTCAAATATATAATCCAATCGGGTGGTGTTGTTGTATAAGTTAAAAGTAGCTAGAACCCCATTGTAAGCGAACCTGACTTGGCTGAAGCAAATTCTCTGCTTGTTCATATACCAAATTTTGTTACAGTTCTGGGAGTATACCGTTCTCCCTCCTTCAGGCGCACTGACAATTTTTTATGTTCCTTGGAGAAGATACCTCTTACTACTTACCTACCAGGTACTTACTTACCAGGTAGTCCATGCTGTATAATTGCCAGAGATATTAATATAGATTTAATGAACGATGCATCTAGCTCTGACTATCTATGTTTGATGGCATAACTCGGGTTTAAACCAGCTGTAGATAAGCCTACCCGTAATGATGCCTGTCTCGACCACATTTTTGCAAAGACAATGGCTAAACTAGAATTCGTCGTTTGCTTAACATCAGTAACAGACCATGATTTGGTTCTATTAGGGACTGACACAAGACCTCCTAATATACGTTGCCCTGCAAGAACCCTAACGATATTGAACCATGAAGCCATAGAAAAGGAGTTAGAATATATGGATTGGTCTGTAGTACTTAATAACTCCTGTCCATCTATTGCGGCGCGTGAATTTGAGGGGATTTTGACCCAAGTAATGAGCAGACATAGCAAAGTGAGACAGATAAGCCGATCAAAACAGCCACTATAACCATGGATGACACCTGGGCTGATTAGATGTTCTGTACGTAAGGACAAACTACATAATAACTCTAGAAAAAATCCACAAGATGCTTTAAAGTTACACATATATAAGCAGTATAGAAAATTTTATTACTCACTTATTCGTAAAATAGAAAGGACTTCGACAGAGATGATCTAGAACGAAACAAAAATACCTCGGATAAGTTGTGGAATACCATCAAACACATTACTTATTCAAACAAAATAAGCAACTCAGCACTTCAACTATATAAATCAAGAGAATCATTGGACAATACAAACCGCTTCTTCTGTTCTACTGGTGAACGCCTTGCTAACGGTATCATGAATCGTAACAATACAACGCAAGAATCTCTAGCTTCACAAGTGAAGACATCTAATCGGCCAGTTGATTCCTTCTTTATGTTTCCCACAACTGAAAAAGAAGTTGACATTTTGATACTTCAACTGAAGAATAAAAGTTCAATCTGGGCTGGACGGGTTCACACACAATCTTATTAAGACGATAAGAAAACACATTGTGGTGCCCCTTACTCACATCTTCAACCAGAGCTTTGCCACTGGTATCTTTCCGGATATCCGGAAAATAGCCGTTGTTGTTCCAGTTTATAAGGGGAGTTGTAAAGATAACACAAACAACTACAGGCCCATCTCCTAACTACTCTCTCAAAACTATTGGAGAAATTAGTTAATAAAAGACAAATTACATTTTTGGAACTGAACAACATTTTGTCGCCCAATCAATTCAGTTTTCGCCAAGGACGATCCACTGAGCAAGCCGTCATCAAATTGACTGACGCTGTAGCGGCGTACCTTGACAATGGTCTCAGTTGCGCTGGAATTTTTCTGGACTTGGCGAGGGCGTTCGACAAGGTTTCTGTGCCTATTCTTTTGAGAAAACTTGAGCATATTGGTATCAGGGGCAGGGGCATACCTCTACTGGTTTCGTACTTATCTCTCGGGCAGAAATCAACATACGAAAGTCGACAATATCGTCAGTAGTGCATGTGAAGTACCCTATGGCGTTCCGCAAGGGAGTATTCGGGGGGTCACGCTGTTTCTTATCTATCTCAATGATCTCTCGTCGATAAAACTCCAAAATGCAGATGTTATTAATTACGCCGATGATATTGTTATTATCTTCCATGATCACTCTTGGGATAGGTTGATTCAGACTGCTGATGATGATCTTGGTGTTATTACGGACTGGTTTAATGTTAATCTCGTAACACTAAACACAGCCAAAACTAATCTTGTCTGTTTTCACAAAAATGCTTCTTTTAGTCCTCCATAAAATCTGGAAATTAGAGTTCACTCCTGCAATTGGAACAGTAATGACTCAATGTTGAGCTCGTGCAATTGTGAGAAGCTACAAAAAGTAACTAGTACGAAACATCTAGGCGTCGTTATAGACGAGACGCTCAACTTCAAGGACCACATAATTGCGATGTCCGCTAGAACGAGAAAATTAATTTACATGATGAGACTGTTGCGTGATGTTGCACCTCAGGCCTTGCTGAGAACCATTTATATGACACTGTGTCAGTCAATACTCTCATATTGTGTCTTGACCTGGGGAGGCGTGGCCTCAACTAATTTAATCCTGCTGGAACGTGCTCAACGTGCAGTACTTAAAACAATGCTGAGGAAGCCCGTACGTTTCCCAACTACTCTGCTCTATAAAGAGAAGTATAAGAATTAGAATAAATTATTAATGAACATTGAACATTATCAATGTTCAAGAATTTATAAATAATTAATTTTAAATGCATTTGAACTAATTAATTTAATTTAATTATTATTGTTATTGTTTTGGCTATATGTATAATTCGATTTATTGAATCTCGCAAATCTTTTTCTTTATTTGTATTATTGTTATTATGATTTTATTTTGCATGATTTGAATTTAATTGTAATATAAATTACCGCAAGTACCGCAAGTATTATATTATAGCAAAAGTAATTAGTCTAGTTCCCACAGGACAGGCTTAGCCTAGTGTGGGTAATAAGGTTAAATTTAAATGCCTGTAACAATTTTTGCAATAAAGTATTCATTATTATTATTAAATGTCGTGTGCACCCCGTGCGAGACCCTTTTTTTGAAAGAAGCTCACTGTCTTTTCACAGCAGGACATTCAATTTTAAATTATATCCTGTACGGTACCAATTTCAAACACGCAATAACACCTTTAAAAAAATTTAAACAATATCTACCATCAACACAAAGTTTCAACAAGCAATTTATTTTATTTTTCATATAACCCAACTAACACATGCCTACATTCAAATCGTGCCACGTTCACATGCCAGTTTCTGATTTGCAAGCTATAAATCTCTTTATGCTCAAGCGGTTAGTAGTAGGTATAGGCTACCTGTAGGTTTAGGCTACCCGACGCGACAAATCTTCAAACTGGCTAAGCACAATTCGAAAATCAATCTCTCGGGTAAAAACATCACATAGTTAATCGCCTTTCATTTAAGTGGTTAAATTATACACATAGGCTACAGCGGCTCTGGTATCGTCACAATATGATAAACAAATTTGAAGCAGGCTCATCTCGGTGTATTTACAACATCAGTACAGGTTAGTCCTGGATTTATCGATACGATCCAGAAACGAAGCGCTTGTCGACGGTTTAGGTCTTTCAAAACGAATCAACGCCTACTAAAGTGAAGCGATCTTTTTTTTTTTTTTTTTATAGTAGTTCAGCATAGTGGCCCCTCTTTGCCTGATGGTAAGCGAAAGAGGAGCCCAAATCGCAACTGCAACTGACAACATACTACATCCCGTATCCTGTCAGTTGACGCTGCCATGCTGACCCGCAAAATGCTTCTTCACGCTTCGTTTGAAGGATCCCATATTGTAGGAAGGAGGGAACACATGTGCAGGCAAGGCGTTCCACTTTTTGATGGTACGGATGATCTAGATGGTATGGATGATCTAGAAGCGGGTGTAAGATTTTGATCGCGAACTTTTTCAATTTGACTGGCTACTTGATGTCAATTCCCTTACAGAACCAAAGAAGCATCAACGCCCAATGGTATACTACTAAATGCTTGGTAGAAGATTTCTTTGTTGTGAGAAACAAGCGACCAAACACAGGGCTCCGCGGCCTACTGCTCCACCACGCGCTCGCGCACACCACGCTCAAAACGAGGGACTTCCGGGACAGCACGCCGGTCAAACTCCTGGGTCACCCTTCTTACAGCCCTGACATAGTATGTGTGACTTCTTTTTATTCCCGAAAATAAAAAATCTGCTCAAAGGGATACAATTTTTGTAGCCAGAAGATGCGCTGTCCGCGTTCGAGCAGACTGTAAAATGAGGTGCTGTGGCGGACTGGAAAAAGTGTTTAGAAAACTGGTTCAGATGCATGAAACTTTGTATAGAGACTGGTAAAGAATACTTTGAAAAGATTTAATAAAAATATATTTGTCTATAGAATATGTTTTTTTTATTTTCGCAAATCTTTCTGAGTGTCGAACGGATATATTGTAAAAGTTTAAGTGAATACACATAGACTTAGAAAATAGAATTTTTCACCATGTTCCAGCTTAAGTAGTGAGTAAATAGTTGTGTAAAAAATATGTAACTCCGGAATTGCAATTTTTCTCTACTAATTAATGCCGTCGCAATTAAATAATAAAACGTTGTTTTTGCTACTACAAGTAGTTAAATTTACCTACGTCGAATTATTGCCGGTGCACGAATAAAACACTTTGAAAATGAACTCGCTCCGAGCCACAGGAAATGGCGTTCAGTAGCAATTAAAACTTTCGTTCTGATCAAACTTTAACAGTCACATCTTCACGACAACTTTTGCGAGATTCCAAAGGAGCATAAATGTGAGTACCACTACCTAGAGAATTCTGTCAATAAACAACTTTTGTATAGGATTTATGGAATCAAGTCAGAAACACGTATTAACTGCCTCTATTTTCATACTGTAATTTTAGTCATTTGCGTTAGTTATCAAAGATTTTCAGTGCTGAGTTTAATTAGTCGGTACACATTTCTTGTTATTTTTATGTTTCTATGCGATTTTTATTTAAATAAATATACCTACTCCATGTTTGTTCCAAGTTTGATGAAGATTAGATAAAAAAAAGCACATAACGTTCGTGACTTGTTTTCAATTAAGTTATCGTATTGTTTTCTAATTTAGTATTGTCCTGGCTTATAAACTATATTATGTATCTGCATTTTTGGTATTTGTTGTTTAAATACAATGTGCAGTATGTATTGAAATTCCTGATTCCTAATTTGTTTGTTTGTTTAGCTTTTGCGACAGACTCCGAGGCTTACGCCTAACGGATAGCTTGACGGTCTCTATTTTTTTTTTGGTCTCGAAGATATTTCGTTTATTTAAACTATTGATATGCCGTTAGGGTACGATAAAAAATATCAAATCCGTTGCGTTGTGAGGCCTTTTTAATTATCTTTTGGTGTTACCTTAAATTTAGCCCGTTTCTCTTCTATACCTAGTCTTGCCATAAATACTGAAACAAAGAAAAAAAATGTATTCAAAGTCAAAGTCAAAATCTTTTTATTCCGTAAAAATGGCTACATTTGTTTGGAATCGTCACAATTTTTTTCCCTACAGTTCATGATTAGGTGAGCACTGATAAAAATACTGCCAAAAAACTCAGGCATCCCTCTTTTGGTATCCAAACAAATTTACATATTTTATTAATTACATTATAATTCGGATCGACTCACTCCCAGGCATTTTTATCATTAATATAGCCAGATACTTTATAATATGCCCTGCTACTCAATTTGGCTTTAACAGTAGTTTTAAATTTGTTTATTGACAATTCTCTTATATTGCTAGGAAGTTTGTTATAGAACCATATACATTGCCCCATAAAAGAATTACTTATTTTGTGGAGACGGCTTGCATGTAACACAAGATTATGCTTATATCTAGTATTTATGCTATAAGTATCACTCTTTTTACAAAATGAGTCTATATTTTTATGGACATACAAAAGATTTTCATAGATATATTGCGATGCGACTGTTAAAATATTTATTTCTTTGAATTTTTCTCTAAGGCTCTCCCGGGGAACAAGTTTGTAGATAGCTCTTATGGCTCTCTTTTGCAATAAAAAGATGGTGTTAATATCCGCGGAGTTACCCAAAGAAGAATTCCATATGACATAATACTATGAAAGTAGCCGAAATAAACTATTCTAGCCGTATCAACATCAGTGAGCCGTCTAATAGTTTTCACTGCATAGGCTGCAGAACTTAGTTCTCCTGATAATTTTTCAATTTGTGGGCCCCATTGTAGTTTGGAGTCAATTGTTATACCCAAGAACACAGTTGTCTCCACAGGGGCTAAATTAGTTCCATTAACATCTACATTGGTAGCCACCTGTCTTACATTAGGTGTTGAGAACTTAATTACTTTAGTCTTTTTATCATTTAAAACCAGATTATTAACACTAAACCAATGAATAACTTTCGAGAGAGCATCGTTAACTTCGTCATAATTACCTATTGCAAATAACATTTATTACTTTTACAGGGTGTTAGTTTAATACATTAATATAAAACAATTTAATATATAAAAAGCTTATTCGACGTGGTCTCCATTGGCTGCCATACAGTCCTAAACGTTGAGGCCAGTTATCAATAGAAGCACGCACTCTTTCTATAGGAAAATTCTTCACTGCCAATCGTACGGATTGTTTTAGGGACTCCAAATTATCGCGGCGTTTAGAGCATGCAGTACTCTCTAAAACTGACCATAAATCATAATCCAGCGGATTAAGATCGGGATCAGCTCTGATGAAGTCCGAAACGTTCGTTTCCAACCAAGACTGCGTAGACCGAGCTTTATGACCCGGCGCTGAGTCTTGCTAGAAGGACCATTCTTGGTTATTGAACATGGTGTTGTTACCCTTCAGACCCCAAGGCGTTACGGCCATAAATCACGAAAGTCCGGGTGGTCTCAAGGCCACTTGAAATATGAGCCGTCGGCCCGCCTTATCACAATACTTAAATCATGACAAACAGATGTTTAAAGTTACAAGCGTTTGCGGCACTTATTTCGATTGTTGAATAGTGTATGTTTGATAATAAAACTTCAAGTTACTAATTTGAATGTTTGTATAATTTGTTATAGGCATTTCAAACAGAGCCGATGAAATACTCCTACTTATTTCAGATAAATGAATATAAGTTCAGATCGTGTTATAATATTTGATTAGCGTCTATGTATAATTTATACGACAATGTACATAGTTTACATAAATCGAAAAATAATAGTACATATTATATATAGAAAATAAACATTCGCATTTGAAAATTGAGTTTGAAAATCGGATTATTTACGACGCGCCGTACTAATTTTTCAAACTTTTCCTATAAAATAGTACATAGGAGCTATATATTTGATTTTTACCTCATTTTATAGATAATCTATTCAGCTACAATACGATATTTATTTATTTTTCGACAATCATAAAATTTTAGACAATTAGACGAAATATTCACGAAGGAAATATGCAATTTGAAAGTACCTACCCGTTACGTAATATATTTTTTTTCTCATATATAAACTCACTAAACCACATTATTGTTGGCATTTCCTATCATAAAACAATATAAACTAACATAAAAAAAATACACAAACATACCTGTTTATACACCGAAAAACACAAAAACACGAAAAACACTCCACAAAAAACATTTCCGTCAAGGCCCGGCGACGCCGCCGTTAGTACTGACGCTTTGAATTTACAAATTTTTGTTTTGGCCACTAGAGTATCGTGGATTTTTGTTGGCATTACTGGAATGACACACTACATTATAAAATCAAGTAACAAGCCATTCTAGTCACACAATCGTCACAAATAAAGTTTAAAACTACCTAAAAACCATTGACTTATGACGTTTTCACAGGTGGTCATATATGACCAGTGGGCTTTTACGGTACTATTTTACTGGTCATATATGACCTGCGGTGCCCCAGGGGCTTCACTACCTTCTCAAGAATGGTATCTTGATACACTTGTGCCGATGTTTTGATACCTTTTTCACAAAAGTATGGCTCAGTCACTCCTTCATAGCTCCCCACCAAACCACCACTGAAGTCGGTTAGTGCCCACGTTGCACTCTGTCGACTAATTGGGAAGCTTCCTTAGAGCTTTGAGCATAAATATGGTCATTTTGTTTGTTAAAATATTGCTCAATTGTAAAAAAATTCTCATCCGTAAACCAAATTTTTCTGTGACCTCCCTTTGCGTACCGCTTCAGTAGTTCGTCTCTTATAGGCTGCAAGTCCTAATTCATCTTTTAAAATAAGCGTCATGGTTCTAGGTGCTATCTTCATCTACCGAGATTAAATGTTTTGCTTTCGGACAGGATTTCTTCGAATTCTTTCCCTTAGTGCTTTGACCACCTTTTTCATACGAACACTACGTGGACGGCCAGATCTTTTTCTGTCACAAACAGAGGTCTCATTGTACCTATTAATAGCCCGGTACACAAACATTTTACTAATACCAAGCGTATGGAGAGTTTTAAAAATTGCATTTGGCTCCATATCTACTTTGTGTAATGCAATCACAGCGATTCGTTTCTCTTTATCACCCCACTCCATTTTAATATCGCAAAATATTGTACAATGTATTGGCGCCAAAATGAGAAAATTCAATGAACAATCATATAAAAATGACAGATTCTAAATTCAGATGTAATATTTTGTTTATTTTTAATTGTAACAGTATTTATGGCCAGACTAAGTCTATTATATAAATAAATGACATTTCAAAATGCGCTAAATATTCCATGGAATTATATTTCGACGGTACCACAACCACAATTAAATGTAATAATAAGATACAATGAAACTAATACATCCATAATGTAGTAATAATATGTGCTACATTATAACTATACTATATACATACTTGTATATGCATTCAACATCATCACGAAATATAATGATAATGAGAAGATTTGTTTTTTTTTGTTTCAGAAAGTAGGTATCTGGAGAGACGACTGAAACAGCTGTGGCAGCAACAGTAGTAGATACCATGCGTTCTCTGTTGCTTTTATCTATAAAATAAACACCTATGTGATATATAAAAATAGTTAATGAAAATGATTACAAATATACACGCAATTTGATCTGAAATACTTCGTGTGCTTCCGTCACCAACGCAAAATAACTATAGTATATTATTATAAAAATAACTATAGATTGTTGTATTGAGCGCAAAGTGAGTTACTAATGCACGTGAATTATGTTAGTTGGTTGGTTGGTTGTACTAAATTAACACGAGTGCATTAATTACCCACTTTAGCAAGGTGCGTAATCTACTTTTCTTTTAACTACCAATCTACCTGCCGTAATAAAAAATATCTACTCAAAATAAAAACTCAAGTTAATGAAAACAGAGTTTAATTCATCTTCTCCTCAAACGTTTAAAACTTACAATTATTAAATGTGCAGTTATTAAAAGTGAAATTTGCACTTTTACTTGGAACATTTATTCTAGTATTTGTTTGGTTTATTTGTGAATAATAACTATTATCATCAGAATCTGACGATATAGGTAGACGCGGGCTCAACTTCAAATCATTTCCATAAGAAGTAGACGGACGTGGTGATGTTGAGCGGTGCAAATGAATTGATTCCGTTATGTTTTGAGTGTTTTATTTTGTACCGATTCCTCTATGTATCCTTCTGCTACTTAGTTCGATTGAAGTATCAGAGTTTCATAATAGTACAAAATGCGCGCCACTTGTTTTTTTTTCACCAAGTCGGTTTTATTCAGCCCATTTTTTTTTCAGCCATTATCTTTTTGTTCTAAGGCAAACATTTCATATTACACTTAATGGGAGACATTAAACCTCTGTGGTAAATTTACATCTAAATAATAATAAAAACTGCGTTAGTGAAAAACTGTGCAACCATGAGATTTCATATAACATTTCTGCACTGTTTTGTTTCTAAGCAAAAAATACGTCCTTTGTGATCAGTTTTGTAGTGATAACATTACTACGTAGTTGAAAGGAAAATCTATTAACGATTACATTATGACATTATGTAATTTCTATATACTATGGATTCGAAATCAGAACTTTTGTCCTTTTAAAGAACAGAGCGAATTCGCTGAGTGAACCAGATTTGAATTATGTTCAGAAGATAGTATAAAAAACCAAAAAATGACATAAGTTTACCTGTCTCCAAAATAATAGAAAAAATTTACAAATATTCGCCACACGTACAACATACAATGAGAATAAAAAAATTCGCAGCATGTCGTAACTGCCTTTAATAACAAACAAATTGCTGATAGTGTCATTGAAGTGCACGGCACAAACAAACGCATATGTGGAAAACAAATTGTCGTGAACATGAAAATATTTTTTCGGCTCGGGGACGAAAAATACATTATTAACATGTAGGCTCTGACACACTGCCTCTGAAGTACCGTTGGGAAAATTCGACCTCTCGAAATAGCGATGATGAGCCATTGAATACCCACGTCTTTCAACTAAGGTTGTTTTGAAGATGCTTTTATTATGACCTTTTTGTAACTAAGTAGTGATACCTATTTAACCGTATTTCAACCACGCCTAATTATTGTACTTATCACTCTGAATCTTGACACTGGTGCATTAATATTATTTTGCATTGGCAATAAAAAAAGATATGTACGAGTATATACGCATGCGATATAAATTCCTCATCAACGTGTCATGTAAATAATATACAGGGTATAGTTAGTTATTTCTCTATAATGTTAAATTAAAGAAAGGTACAAAGATTTCTTATTTTATGGTGTGTTATATAATATGTATTTTAATTATTATTTCACTATTTCAATTTTTGTAGCATTTCAGGAGATAATTAACCCCAAAAATTGTTTAAGTACCCACGGCATAGCTACTTATACACGTAAGTGGCTATGCCACTAGGCATAGGCGACATACACGCACACACACAGTTCTTTAAAATTCATCATTTTTAATATCGTCTTTCCCCTTGTGTGTCCATAATGGTACATTCGAAGTATTCAAATCTTGTATCTTCCTTAAATATGGAGTCAACCAAAATGAGGCGATGCGATTTGATGACAATATTTTATAGCGTTACATGTGCAGATACTCGGACTTTACGTGGTTGATTCTAATACCTACTTTCGCAGCTTTTGATTCCATTACTCTTTCTGAGTGTTGGACGTCTTTCCGGTTTTCCTCTAATGAAGCTAGATCATACGCGTATCCTATTACTGTATGACTTCCATTTAGTAGGAGTCCCGATTGAGAATTAATTAATTAATCAAAAGCAGGCAATTTTCGGACAAAGTACTTTAGAACTAGAGTAAACGGTAACGGTATAACGGTCATCACCGTGAATTCATCAATACTTTTATTGCCCAACTGAACTGCATTTGGCTCATAATAGAGTCTTGGAAGTGACGAGTTATTCGGGTATCTGAAAGTCCCTCAGCCTCCTATAAATAGCCTGTTGGTCAACGCTTTCGGAAGCTTTAGTGAAATCAACAAATATCGAGTTAATTATTAATCTTGTGTGCATTGCATTTTATTGTGCATGGATCTAGCCTTCTTGGTAGCATGAATGACATCTATACTAATAGACAAAGCGAAAGAAATTGTTTGTTTGGATTCGCTAATCTTTGGAGTTATTATTGAAATGCGGGATACCGAGATAAGCGCGAAGGAGGTCGCAGGCTGCAGTTAGTACTTTATACGCAGTCTGTGGGAAGACTCTGAATGGCCCCACAAACATTTTAAGAGGTAGGTAATTCTACTTGTTAGTTGTTATCGTCAGTTTCAATACCGATCGAATCATGGAGTAGTGTACAGTTAAGCAGCTTGTTAAAGTAATGTTTTGTTAAAGTAGTCACGCCACATTATTTTTTCCCTCGAAGTAAGCCATCGATGTCATTTTATAAAATTTTGAATGGGCCTTTTCTGTACGTTCTTAGCTCCTGATAGAACTTCCTTGTTTTATTGGCCCGAATCAACGTGTCCATATTCGTAACTGTATTCTCTAGATGTTCGCTTATGGCTCCTTTTATGACCCTTCTTGCATGTGTTTGACCTTACTCGTAATGGACGATCTAGTTAGAAACTTATATTGCATCTTCCTCTGTTCTGCTTTGACACATGTTTCTGTTCACTATTTCTTTTTTCAGTACCTTACTTTTTTACATAATACTTGTAAATCTACTTCATTGATTTTTTTATAGTTTCTAGGTGGTTATCTATTATATTTATCATCTACTGTTAAAGATAATTCTAAATATTTAATTTTATACTTCACATACTAAATATAATCATAACAAAAAAATTTTTTTGCTACTTCTTTTAACAATGGAATACATGTATATTTTTGAACATTCATTTAACTTCCAATTCGATATTTTTTGATACAACATCTTTCCTATTGAATTTGTTATTGTAGGACGTTGTCTTTATCATAAAAACATAATAATTAATCTAGTACACCTCGTTTGTTAAAGTCAGCTCACTAGTTAAAACAAACGTACATACTCGTACATTCAACAGTTCGGTTCAGATGTTATTTTGGGACAGCCTAATTTACAGGCAATTTGATCTAAACTGCTAAAATCTTAACACTTCCATTTAGGTTTGCTTGGATGGATGTCAATAGCTTCGCTCGCTTGAATCAAAATCATATACAATTTCATTTTTTACATTTATAAGTACGAAACGCATAAATTCAAAATTTGGTATGAATACGTTAAAGAGAACATCGATGCGTGTATACATACTAGATCCTTTATTTTCGGGCGATAGAATAGTTAACTGCACGCGAACATGTCGTTAAAACTTGCTTTAAAGTTTTATGTCTCGAGAGATACTTATGAAATATACATAACATTGTAGTTACCGTTAGTAAGTGTATATATAATGTAAGTACGTCAAATTCTAAGGCATAAAAAAATATTGTACAAATCTGTGTGAGAGAAGAAATAAATTTTATTTTATTTTGATTCACGGGTATTATCCCGGTCATTTGATAGGCGTGCGCAGGGATAAGGATCCAACGCGTAGAGGCCCCTTCGAAAAGACTGTATGTAATATTGTACACCCGCCGTGACTCGCTCCAGGGGATATTAATGGGAGAATATTATTATCTATCTATAACTTCACGCCAAATCCCTTGCGGGGTAGGCAGAGAGAACCGAGCGCCACGTGACTCGATCCTTACATATCTCACTCGCTTTTTTAACATTCATTGCTCTTCTCATGCACGCACGCCGGTTTCTAGGGCTCCTGACATCACCTTCTGATAGAACATGACCAATTTGGTCATGATAGGTAAGTCTTGGCCTTCCCCGGCTCCTACATCCTGCCACTTTTGCATTGTATATCTGCTTCGTCATTCTTTCATATTGCATTCTTTCTACATGCCCGAACCATCGGAGCATGCCTCTTCTTATTTTAACACCGACGCTCTCTTTCAGACCAACTCTATTTCTAACATCATCATTTCGAATACGGTCTACAAGCCTTACGCCACAAATTTTGCGCAACGCTCGCATTTCAACCGCGTTTATTCAACTTTCATGCTCTTTCTGCCATACCCAACTCTCGCTTAGTTAGCGTTGGGACCAACACTGCATTGTGTATAGCGAGTTGTGCCTTCTGGCTCAGGATTTTACTGCCAAGAAGTTTTCCCAACGCTCCATTCACACTATTCCCAGCACTCACTCGTCTTTCCACATCTGCGGTGTACCTTCCATCCCTGCTGAAAGCGCATCCAAGATATACAAACTCATCCACTTGTTCCAACACTTCATCATCAATCGTAATCCTTACAATAGTTCTGGATTCTTCTCTTTCAAATACCATTATCTTTGTTTTCTTCGCATTCAGTAGTAAGCCTTTCTCCATACATTCGTCTTTCATCGTTGTGACCAGTGTTTGCAGTTTAGATGGTGTATCTGCTAATAGCACGGCGTCGTCTGCGTACAGCAGATAGTTCACCACTTGGTCACCCATGCGCAATCCCACATTCGTTGACCTTATTCTCTGCAGACAACTATCGAGATACAGGATAAACAGCCTAGCAGATAGCATGCAACCCTGTTTGACACCAATTTTGACATCAAACCAGGGTGACATGCCACCGTCTATCCGCACACATGCTGAGCAATCCTTGTAAGTGGACTGCACAGCACGGAGCAGTGAACCGTCAATCCCATATCTCGGCAATATGTCCCACAGTTTCTTTCGCACAACCCTATCAAAGGCTTTCTCAAGATCCACAAAACCGCAGAAAACCTTCCTGTCTATGGCCAGATGCTTCTCTACGATATTGCGGAGCGAGAAAACTTGATCCGTACATCCCCTTCCATTTCGGAAACCTCCTTGTGCGTCCCACAGCATTTCATCGGATTTCACCCTCATTCTCCTTTCAATCACCTTTCCATATACTTTTGCTGCTAAGCTGATCAAACTGATGGACCTATAGTTGGCGCAGGCCATGCGTGATCCCTTGCCTTTATACAAGGGCACGATGACTGCGCGTCTCCAGTCCATTGGGACCCTTCCATTTCTCCAGCATAGGTTGCATAGGTACCAAAAGGCGTCCCGGACGTAAGTGCCACCTAATTTGATCATCTCAGCTGTGATCAGATCAATTCCCGCTGATTTTCCATTTTTCAAGCTTCGTATCGACCATTCGATCTCATCCATAGTTATGCCTTCGTCGGACGCCGTCAACGTGGAGTAAGCATCCGACTCATTCTCATTGCCTGCGTCCGAGGCATACTCATACATTTCCTCAAAATATTCACTCCACCGTTCTAACACTTCCTGAGTGTTCGCAAGAATGACACCAGCTTTAGACTTTATCTTTTCCATTCTGGATGCCGACGAACCACTCCGAGACTTCTTTACCTCTCTCCAAAAGAGTTTGGTATTTGCCTCGAAGTTTTTCGTCAGCCTCTCTTCCTCATTCATAATTTGTCTTTCACGCTTCTCTTTCACTAAAGCCTTGGTTTCATTCTTGCATAGACGGTACATTTCTTTCTTCTTTTCTCTCATATTTTCATTTAAAGGCAAAGATGATACTTAATCCAGCCACGCTTTCCTCTTTCTTGCTACGGAGGATTCAACATCCGCATCCCACCAGGCATCTCCTTTCACTGTTTTACGTCTCTTTGCGCATCCACAAGCTTCTTTTGCACTATCCACCATACTTTCTTTCAAAACTTTCCAACAATCATCCACATCTGAGTCGGAGAGGCTTGCATTTGCAAGTCTCTCACTTACCAGATGCACATACATTCTCCTTACACTTTCATCTTGCAATTTTTCGCTCATTATCCTTTCATGGTCTCCGAAAGGAATACGCACTCGCCAGTGCCTCCACTTTCTAAAAAGGCCCACAAACCGGCTTACCACCAGGTAGTGGTCCGTCTCAAGAGTGGGGCCTCTAAAGGCTCTTGTATCCATTAGAACATTTCGGAGACGTCTATCTATTAAAATCAAATCAATCACACTTTTTTGATCATTCCTTCTCCATGTATACGTGTGAATATCCTTATGATGAAATAAAGTATTCGACACGAGGAGGCCTCGTTCCATTCATAAATCTAGTATTGACTTACCTGCTTCGTTCACTCTCTTATCTCCATACGGACCAAGAACAGCTTCATAGCTGTATCGCTTGGTCTCAACCCATCCATTCAAGTCTCCACACATAATCACTCTTTCATTCCCTTCAGCTAAGTCCAGAACATCCCTCACAGACTCCCAAAACTTCTCCAGTTCTTGAGCACACGCTGAGCTTACGGGAGCGTATGCTGCAACCAAAAATACTCGCGTGATGCCCAGTTTAATACGAACCCAGAGAAGTCTAGGCCCTACCAAACAGTAATCTCTTACACCAGTGGCTAAGCGAGAGGAGAGTACGATAGAGGAGAGTATCCCAGACCATAGGGCCATCATACCACCGGGCAGATCATCGGTGTCGCTCCCCTTGCGCTTAGTCTCTGTCACACATAAAGCGTCCAAACGTCTATCATTCATTACGTCTATCAGTTCATTCGTCTTATCATTCAATCCACCTCTCACATTCCACGTGCCTATGCGGCACTCGGCTTCCCTCGTCCCGCCGGAATTGGCGCTGCGTGGTGGGTGGCGGCCCCCACCGCCGCATGCAGCTATATTCGCGCCGACGGGGGCGGATCGGTGCGCGTCGCCTACGGGGGACGCCCTAATCCGCACGTCGGTGCGCTCTTGGTCCAGAATTGCAATCGACTGATTGGCAGGGGTCGCGAACGAGCACGCTTCTGGCACATGACCTCCTATAATATTATTATTATATAAGAAAATAAATTTATATCGAAAACATTGAAATGATGCCTTTATTAATAATCTAGTGATAAAGTGTTAAGCTAAGTTGAGAAGTGGTTTAAGCGAGTCATCGTTATTTCTAGAGCTGAAGCCAATGAAACCGCCTCGACTGGCACCCCACAGGTGCGCACGCAAAAGATATCGGAAAAGAGGTACCTACCTATTGCATAGTAATATGCTTATTTCAGAATAGCTCGACTGTTTTCAAGTTGAAAATTTTACAATTGGGATTACCTTACAGAAGAACGCTATGATTATTTATTTATATGTTTTTCATTTATATTTTTTCCTGTTAGGAAAGTAAGCATTTCATTATCATATCAATACAATACAACATATGACAACAGTGGATAATCGCTGTTCCATCCTTAGAGCATAGTGAGTATATTTTCTTTGCCATAGGGAAGAATGTTATTTTTTTCAACTGTTACAACGCGCATTGGAACAATTCAAGTTTACAGATTGTAATTACTAGTAAATTGTAATATAACTAATAAATACATGATAAGTAAATCTTTACAAACCACAAAGACTAAATAATCATCAATTTGTATTTATATTTACATATTATGAGCATACATATTTACGTCTATATATTATAGGTTAGCAATATCTATTTGTATGTTTAATAATTATTATAAATGATCGTAATTCTATTTTGTATATAAATACCAAATATGCAATTTAATTACTTTATGTAGATATCGCAGTCGCATGTATAGTGTATAGTCATTAACTTTGCGGTTGAAAATTCTAATAAAGTTTTAATAACTTTTTGTTTTTTGGTATTGTTTCAAAATATTTTCTTTCATTTAGGGAACTAGGATTTTTATGTATTTGGAACGGATAAACCGTTACATATCCCACTTTTTAGGAAAGAATTTTATTGAGTAAAATTCCATGTACACTAGACGTTTTCTACTTTGGCTGCTGACCTTTATCTTATGATATGTGTCAACTAACATACATGTACTATCATTCGTCACGCGTTTACAATAACATTCATATAATTAATTCGTCTTCACATATATTTCTCCACATTACTTGGATATTGGCTTATTTATTGAGTTGTCAACCGCTCGAACAATTAGGCTTATTTTTAAGGAGTTGTTATCCGCTCCTGTAGATAACCCCAAAAGAAAAAAAGGATTTTGTCCGGTAGAGAACAAAATCAATGTAAGCTTAATGTAGGTTATGCCAACAGACACTCTAACTTTAGAGGTTAGAGCAATAAGATAGATTAGTTTCAGAAGGTGTGTATAAGACTTAGATTTCATTAGGTCCTATAATTGATTGAGGTATTAGTGTAGCAGTTATAGTAGATTAAATTTTACTATAGATTTTGTTATTAAGAATTAAATTTTACGCATTCACGTGGCGCTCGGTTCTCTCTGCCTACCCCGCAAGGGGTTTGGCGTGAAGTTATATATAGATAGAAATTATACGCAATTAAGTATTTATTTAGAATTTTATTAAAGATTATAATTATTAAGTGTCAGATGCATTTCTGTGGACTTTAAGAATTTTAGAATTAAAATTTAAAACTTTAATATGGCAAGTTCCTAAATTATTTCCATCCATATCTGCCAATTCAGATTTTTAAGGGAAAGAAAATTTATAGGATATACAATGAAAAAAAAAAAAAGTTAAGAAATGTGCATGATAAAATATAAAATAGAAAAATAACAGTAGTTAAAACCACCGACCCTGAACCGCGAGATGGGCGCCACTTGTCGCAGGTGTTACTGCCCCTAGAGCAAAAAGTACGTACTTATAAATTGATTAAATATAAAAGTGGGCTTAGATTTCAAGTAGTATTTTGAAATTTTACCAACGACTTGGATATTGCTCTTAAAGATGTACAGAAGAAAATGTAATGAATAAATTGATTATTACATTTATTTATAAACAAATATATTTTAAACAAAACTATAATATTTTAAACAAAAAACTCCAAATGACGACGATCTCAATATTTCGTAAAAAAACATTAAATATGACAAAATTGATTCTACAGTATTTTAGGTGTAAACGTAGATGAACTTTTTAATTGGAAAGTTCATATAAATACTTATTGTGTTTGGCAGATGCGTGTATGTTTTGGGAAGAATAAGATATATTGTTTAGCGAGTTCAAGGCATAGTTGTAAACCTCACTTCTATAAACAAAATATAGTCAGTGCCTTGTCTTCACATGCAAATGATGTGTAAAACAGTCAACATTTATTTATTCGATATACTATATTGAGACTACAACATTTACGAACGAGGTAGAATAATCTGGTTGTATCTCAATGGAGAATTTCATTATTTTCATACGGTGTTTATTGGATTTTATTTAAAATATACAACCAATTGCGAGATTTCGAAGTCATTGTCCTGATATTTTTATTATTCATATCGAATATGCGTATGTTCCTATTGAATAAATATTATTAAACCGTATCTGAATATATTCGTGATAAAATACAATAATGAATCATATCATTCATTTTTAAATTATAACGTTGTTGACAAGTAACTATTATTGTTATAAATTAATTGATGATGTACGTGCTTAATAACAATATACTTATTTTTATAATCAGAAGATTTACTAGATAAATTGGATAGGCTTTGAAATCAATGTGTCCGATTTTTATTTGAATGCGGTATCCGTGAGGTGGACGCACTTCCCCAGATGGCTCAATGGCGGTAACGCTGTCATTCATGTGTTACCGACAGGTGTTGCAAATGTTCATAGGCTACGGTAACTACTCACCATTTGGCAGGCTGTACGCTTGTTTACTACCTTGGTGATATAAAAAAGAAGGGTTGCTTGCTCAGTCAAGACAAATTGGCACATTCATGTATACAAAGATTCGAATATTCGAGCCTTGATGATTCGAGCCAAATAAATTTCTGATTACGATGTGTCGAGAGGTGTGATGCATGTTCACAGTAATTATTCGCGGCATTTTGTCCTTCTGTTAAATATCATAATGCCGTGTCCTTCCTTCCCTTGCTGCATATAGCTCTATCGACTCCTCTCTGGCCGGCCAATGAAGGCAAGCCTAGAGTTCTGTGGGCCTGTCACTTGGTTTTCCACTCCGAGCCACGATGACATACCGGAAAGAAGGCCTTATCCATTCTCTCTAGCAGTTAATACACCCAAATGGCTCAAGAAGATAAAGTTCTTATTTCATTGAAATGTACGAGTATCTATAGATTTTCAATAGTACGGTGAAATGCATCTGAGCATTTCACTAACGTAGTTTATCATATCAACTGTCAATTGCAACGAAAAGGGAATTGCCGGGAATCGTTAATATTTAAATTTGTAGCAACTGTCACGATATTTCATTTCAGGTACTTTATTTATGTGCAATTTTTGTTGTTATTAACAAAAAATGCATGAGTAATGGTGGAGAGGTGTCTTAATAAGATTAATTTTGCATTAATAATATTGCGCCAATTATGGTTTTATCTACGTATATATTTTTAAATTTTGAAGATGATGATCTATGATGTTATTTTTATAAACCCCAAATGGTATACAATATTTTTGGAAATCCGTAATTCAAAGCCTTAAGTTTGTTTATGTGTGGGACATTTCTGCCTTGACGTCAACTAATCGATCACCGTACTTAGAGCACCTAAATAATGTGTATTATAACTAAGCTGTAATCATAGGAACAGTATTTGTTTTTGACCTATTTTAATTGACAAACAGAGCTTTGTGTAGCCGATATTTTGTATAGCCGATATTGTAATGATTCACTAGCTTC
This sequence comes from Pyralis farinalis, assembly GCA_947507595.1. Lineage (NCBI taxonomy): Eukaryota > Metazoa > Arthropoda > Insecta > Lepidoptera > Pyralidae > Pyralis > Pyralis farinalis. Next base: position 14,427,301 of record OX382267.1, read on the forward strand.
AAGCAAATGGCGCAAAATGAGCAGGTTTTAGTTGAACCTTAATTTGTCTGTAATTACTACTCTACTGTCTGTAATTCTTTTATGGTATCGACCTAAAATAAAGTATTCTATTTTAAACAAAAGGCTGTATGTACATGAATAACGCACGTGCGATGCCCCTGACATTGTTTTTATAGGTTAGGACTTACCATTACCCATTGTATGTAACCTGAGCAGTATAAGTATAAACATATAAAATTAGTAAAAAAGCTGCCATAGAAATATATTTAAATGCGGCAAAAATGCATGTTGTGTTCACCTCACAGAAACCGCAATCACATAACAACTCCAGAGTTGGCAGTATCTCTAGAAGTGAGTGAAAATACCAGTAAGTTCCTGTGTTGCTGACACATACCCAGGAACTTATAGCACGGATAGCAATGCGTAAGCGATGCTTCATGTATTGTAATCGTAATCGTACACTACGGTAATCACTTCAAATCAGGTGGGCCTTATGCTTGTTTGCCTACCAACATTAGATAAAAAAAGATCTTCAGCTGAAATAACATTTTCCGTAATTCACAAAGGTCAAATTAACCTAGACATGACTGTACATATGTACATATGCGCATAAACTATGTCATATACTAGATATATCATGATACTAGATCTATTTCTACGACTTCACATCCCTTGCGGAGTAGACAGAGGGAACCGAGCGTCACAGCGACCGGATATTTGGGTATATCTTATTCGGAAATTACGTATATCATAGACTGATTCAGTCTACAGTAAAAGAGGTATAAAAAACGTTATAATATAATATATTCGAGAGAACTACCAAAAAATACGCGTTCTTAAAGTATATGTTACGTACTTTAAGAACGCGTATTTTTTGGTAGTTCTCTCGTGTAGAACCAGCGTAGGGCCAGCAAATGACACTGACAAGTGATCTGTCAGTAGACGCCGCATCGTCTTACGAGCGACGTCGGCTTACACGGATTTGAGGGAGTAACCGTCTGCCATCATCCCGCTTGACTGATTGTCTTGCGTCGGCCACGTTTCTTTGTTGTCTCATAATTAAGCTCCGTAGTTACCTCACTTTTACCTTTTATTATTTTGGTGACGTTTTTGGCTTTAATATCCTAGATTTGTACTATAATCATAATCCGTTTTTATTTATACACCGTCAGATGACATACAAGCATACGGCCCACCTGATTTAAAGCGGTTACAGTAGCCTATAAACGCTTACAATACATTAAGTATCACTTGCGCGATGCTACCTCTGCTGCTAACACAGCAACTCCATAGAAGCTTTACTGGTGATCTTACTTATACGCAGGAGCACAGCGAACCTCTAGGGAGTTGCAGTAATTGGCTGCAATTTTCTGTGACCTTACAGAAAACTGCAGCCAAATAACAACTCCCGTCTCCACCTGGAGGTACTTCCCCAGACGGGCTGCTATGATGTGTACTACCTGCCCTAAAAATCGTTACCAGTTCGTTAGTAGAAAAGTTACAATAGATGAAAGGGATTATTAAGTTTCGTTACACGAGTAGTAAAGTATTATGTACATTTACGTGCACATCAACAATAACACTTTAACCTTTGTGCCGTTCTTAGGACGTACGTACGTACGTACAATCGCATTTCCAGAGTTAAGTGTGATTTGTTCTCAGCTGTAGGTACGTAAAAACCTTTACTTGTAGAAACAATTTAAATGTTTTTTTTGTACAACGTCGAGCGGCATTCAAGCATATGACCCACCTAATGTAAGCTTACTTTGGGGTGTAAGTGGCTCAATGTCACCTTTAGAGCCAAAGCCAATTTCACCTGCCATTGTTGCATCCCACTTATCAACAGACTAGGCTCTGGCGAAAGAGACGTCGGGCATGACGTTAGCCCGATTGGGGAAGTACCTTCATCTCACAGAAAACGTCAGAAAACAACTCACTGGAGGGCTATTGTGTTCCTGCGTGTGAGTGAGCTCACCAGTAAGCTCCTATAGAGTTGCTGTTGCTGTGAGTTAGCAGCAGAGGTGGCAACGCGCGAACGATACTTCCTATACTTCAAGTGCCAAGAGCTTACTGGTAATCTCACCAGGTAACCTTAGAGGGAGCTATTATTAGGCAACGGTATTCTTTGAAGTGATGGTACTTCCCCAGTGGGTCTGCTGTGATACGTACTGCATCTTTTGAAAATATCCAGACTATCTTAAACAGACATGTTCATGCACACAAATGGTTGTTGGGTGCGGAAACCGAATCAACAACCCTTGGGGTTAAAGTAGCATTGCTAATAACTTCGCCACTGGACTCATCAAAGACATATTTACTCACCTCAAAATAGTAAAGAAGAAATACATGCCTTTGCACGTGTCATGCAAGAAAGTGAACGAAGAAAGGAAAGGGCGAAATGGAGCGATAACAATTATTCCTTTATTTCTTTTCTTCAAGACAGCGGTCTTGCACGATACTTGCAAAAGTTTCTTTAACAAATTGTTTCTTTCTTTGCCCATTTTATATGAGAGACTAGAGTGAAGAGAAGGCTTAGTACTTGCGGTTTTAATTTCTACTGCATGAGGTATAAAATTAGCACCTCCTACAATAAAAATTTACTATACTCCTCGGCACATGACATATGGTGGGTGGGTACATTCTGTGTAAACTAGTTACCCATCCTATAATCAATTTGCCAAAGTTTACATAATTTGGTTATGTTTTGACTCATCAGCTCAGCTTGTGCAGTATCTAGCCAGCTAATTAAACAGTCTGCATGCAATTTGCATCTCGTCGGATTGGAGTCGCGAACTTCGGATTATTTGAATAAGATTTCTCAGAGCAATATTAAGGAAATTATACGTGCTGCGGAGCAAACTCTGAGACGGTACTCTCTGGAATAAAGCAAGTGGGCTGGCTGAGCATAACTATAATACAATTTCCTAAAGACATCAAGTGTTCCATTAGTCTGAAATACATTTGGCAAGAGTGCTTCCTTTTTATTCGGGCGTTAATGGATCCTAATAAGAAATTACACGGCATAAACATCCTAGCCTCGCCTTAGCCTTTAGGTAAGAAAGTGCAGGGAGCTATTCTCACGACGGCAATTTCTTCGCAAGTTTCTAGATGACTTATTAAGAACTGGGAGGAAAGCGATAGTTTTAACGTCATAAGAAACGCTACAACTTCGCAATCGCTTGTTGACCTTAGTTGATCGGCTCGTTCCCATGTGAGCTGTCATCTGTTTGTCTCTTTCTGGTACACTTTCAACGATGGCTTGCGCATATTTCTATGTAGGCCGTAATAAATATGATCTTACTTAGGATGACATTGTGTGTTCTTTTTTCACTTAATATTTTTCCTGCTAAAGGTCCCCGGAGGCGATTACATAAACAGGATTCAACCACGACCTTAATGCGCCTAATAAAGTTTTACGAGGGACCCTTGGCAAAAACGTGAACGTTCCGAGGCGACAATGCTTTTATCTTTTCTGTTTTACTGATTGTTTTGTTCTTTCATGATTAGTTCTAGAATTTCTAAGACGTGCCTCGTCGTATACTACGTTAATATGCAACATTAATAGTATTTAATTTGAAATATGGCAGCGCTATTTTGTATTTCGAACTTCAAAAAGTTTGTTGTATGCCTTAATTTTTTTTCTATTGTCCATGCGATAGAAAAAAATATAGGTAGGTTATTACATTTTTATTATGATAAGTTTTAAATAAAGTATATTTTTAAATCGTTTAAAATTCCATGGCAGCCAGTTCTTTGGCAATCCCTCCTCGGCTCTGATACGGGACTGACGTTGATGTATGGCATTTCTTTCCAGAGGGTTAACGTAATCGACATTGTTTTGTGGAATTTGATTATTTGTACTAAAGTTGTATGTGCTATAATTATTAGCATCGCTTTGTATGTAAGATTAATGTGTGTATGTATTTATTATATAGGTACATGCCAAAGGTTTATTATTCGTGACAAGTACGTCGTTAATTTGTGACCAATAGTTCCGGGATGTTATAAGACAATTTGGCTCTACTATATGGACCGTAATTAATTTGGGAAGACGTAGCGCCCTCGTAAGAGCCCCCCTGGTTGCCGCGTCACACTTTTGGACACACTTTTGCATTGATATATAAAAAAAAAATACACTTACAATGGTGTATTTTTCTAAATATAAGTATGAAACATGTTTTGTCATTACAAGATATTTAAGCTAACTTTTTAGTATTCGAGTTGTAAATAGTACGTTTTCTGTTCTTACATTTTAAGGAATACTTTTAAATAAAAAAAATAAGTGAAAAAATATAGAATTAAAAACAAACGACAGGAGATGAAGTAAAAAGAGCGCCTAGTTGAGAGTTATCATGAATATGTATATGTTTCACTATTTATTTTTCTATCTATAATTATTACATTATAAACGTCTAATCAATAACTATATTTACATTAGAATAAATAACAATGGACTCACGTTTAAAATATACTTTAACAGTATATCTATACCCATAAGTAAAATAAAATCGTAGCAGCAATAAGTTCACTGAGTTGCATGCAGGTCGAATCTAATTAAGCTAAGAAATCAAAAATATTTACAGTTCAAAGTGCATTAACTTTTCTAAACGAAGTACCTGATGACAGCTTTCTAGCCGTTCGAACACAACAACCTTCCAGGGAATTGTTATTTGGCTGCAGTTTTGAACATATTTTTCGTGACATGAGCGGTTTAGCGGGCAGCTTCAACCTCTTACTTTTGTGTTACAGTATCTTAAAATTTCACTCGTCTTTTTTTCAAAACGCGCCTAAAGAAGTATAGCTTCAATACAATTTCACAATCATTTAATTTTATTCGAATAAATACATGATTCAGTAAAGCCACGTTTGAATTAATCCTATTTCGACCGTAATTTATCAAATCACTAAACAGGTAACATGGCGTATGTAATGAAAAAAATGTAGTCAGGTCCTGGTCTATGTACAAAATATAATTTAAAAAACTTTGTATTATAGATCCCTGATGATTCCCTACAGGGGATTGTATGACGATGTATGTATGGTGATGTATTGTATATAGATAGACTATGCATTTTTGACGATTGTATAAACTATAAGCGACATCCCTACGTGTTTACGCTATTATCGTTCGCTCGGGGCTCGAGTCGGCCTACTTATTTGTTTGTACTGTGGTGTTACTGTCTTTAAACTTTGGTATGGAAACAATATCACATTCGGCAGGTCAGGAATATTTACATGATCGATAAGTAAGTACATAGTCTAATATTATATTTTTTATTGTTTATTAATTTATAAAAAAGACATGTCTGCTTTGACGTTTTGTCTATATCTTTTCTGTAGGTAGGCAATTTTTGCACTAAACGGGATTTAGTATGTAATTTTAATTTTGTTAAAGTAAATACATAACAAGTTATACTAAAAAAGAGAGTAGAGGTAGCCTATTAGTGGTAATGATTGGAGAAGGAATATTACTATACTTAATAAAAATATTATGTGCACTCCTGAATGTTTGTTAATTCTTTATCTCGGCTACCTGAACGCTCTTTAGTAGCTTTATGCTTTGTTACGACTCGGAGGAAACATTTTGTTTCTTATTGCTTTTTACTACCTCACAAAAAGTGTGAAAGTAGAATATTCACCTCCGGGAGTAAGGTGTCTTCGTCTTGAGTGAACTCTTCGATGTGCTCAGGAGTTAACTCTAGATTCTTTTGTTTCGCTCGGAATTCAATAAGCGAAATGACGATGAAAGACACAACCTTATACTCGTACCATTGGTGATTTATTATTATAGATTATGTATTTCTAACACCTATTTAATAAAACTTTGTAGTAGACATAATATTTGCTAAATGATTATCGAAGTATTTGTTGCGATGAACATACAAAATAAAGAATACAGCTTTGTTTTATAAGTTGTATTAAACAATTATGTGATGGAAAACAAGTTATTTCATTACAAGAATATTCACACAATTCGATTCGATTTGATTCTGATAGGTGGACGACTTCGAAATTCGACAATGCATACAAGAACCTTCATAAATCCCATTCTTGAAACGGAGCACTTTCTAGTGGAAAGCCGGTTTGTGGGCCTATTCAAGAAAGGGAAGCATTGGCGTGTGCGTATTCCTTTCGAAGTTCCTAAAAGGATCATGTGGCCATATAGTCACTATTGTGAGATTATGTAGAAAACCAAACTCTTGTGGTTGATATATATTTTTAATATGATCTGATATTTCTAGATCAGATCATAGATCTAAGTTTAAGGTAGGTGCATATCTACGATAGGGGTCCCCATAATCACAAGAAGAAAAATTGGAAGAAGAAAGTATAAGGAGTAAGTATGTCAGTGAAAGACTTGAGAACGCGAGTTTTTTCGATTTAGATGTAGACGAATGTCGGAAAGTACAAAAAATTAATATGGAGGATAAGAAGGCAAAAGAAGTATGAGGATGCGCAAATAGACTTAGACCTGATAGATAGCACCTGAATCTTCCATATCGAAAATGAGGAAAGCGTGGCTGGATTATGCTATGATGTGATTATCTTTGCACCAGAGTGATTGTAAAGAAAAAAAGAAAGAAATATTTTTTTCACTCTCATTTGTGTGTGCGTGACGACGATGTATGTATCAAGTTGTGTCCCCCGCAATATCGGTATCAGAAAAACCATGAAAGTAGATAGATAAAATGCGGTCAAGCTGCGAGCATTGCGTAAAATTTTGTTGTGTAACGCTTACGTTCGCAATGATAATGTAAGAAAGAGAGGTATGCAGGACTAAGGAAGGTCAAGACTCATCTATAACCATCAAATTAGTCTTTTATTTTAGTTGGTGTTTTATCAGAAGGAGATGTCTGAAGGCTAGGAATCGAAGAGCGTGCATGAAAGGACTATGGATATTAAAAAAGCGCATCTTATGGTGCTCGATTCTCTCTGCGTATCTCTAAAGGAACCTGGCGTGAGCATATAGATCCAAAGAAAACGAATAGTGGTTGTGGGAGTAATCCTTTGCTTTTTATGTTGTTATAAATATAAATATTTCTGTACATTACTTTTTTTATTCAAAAATGTATACTATTTCCATTTATTGAGCGGTACTATGCGCGTATGTACATTAATTTTACTAATTAGAAGCAGTACTCAATTGTTTATGATGGCGCTATGCAAATGTCTCAACCATTAAAATTATTTACTCTGGTAATTTATCCAAACACTTGTTTCTAAATGATAATGGCGAGAGTCGCGGAATTAATGTGATAAATCAATGTCACGGCATGTTTACGAGCTAACAGAGTTAATTCCGCACTGACATGACGTTTATATTGGTGAATAATTGTTGATTCTGGCACACCTGCGCATTGTCACTGCTATTACTCCAATATTATGATTACCTGAATACAATGGTAGGTACATATTATACACAAGATAAAGATATTTTTATATACTGGAGGGGGTAAACAAGCATGTCTCTCGAGTTTCTTCATAGCAAGTGATGACCGCCGCTCATAAACATTATGTAGCATCACATATGCACCGATTAAATGCCGGCATTTTAAGGGATACATAGACTCTTTTCTTGAAAGCCCTATATCATATTAGGCCGGAAGTACGGATGATTCTTTGTTATTTTAAAAAAAAAGCTTGGCATAGTGGGTTCATTGTCCAATGACCTCTCGATTACATGAGCCGGATAACGAGATACGCGTCCGGCACTTGTACTTTATTTAGTGCCGTGGGTAATCCTTGGCGTGATATAGTGGACCCATTTCGCTTCCACAGCGCAGGATCCCATTCATCTTCTCGTACCGCAGATCATCATACCTGACAGACAGGGTGTTGGGACACATAATGAGATTGTCCTTTTCATATTTCCCACACGCACACACGGTCGGTACATACCACTCCTAGCCATGCAGTCTCTTTCTAAAGATGCCGTGACCTAGAACGATCTGTGAGGTTTTATTGAGTCAAGTTCGGTTGAGGTTACCCGGAGCCAAATCTTCGCTGTCTTTACCTTGAACAGTACAGAGGCCCAAGCATATCGCGGAGGTGAAGCGTTCAGAAACATACGAATACTATGCTGTTTTAAATAGTTGTTCTGTTGTGGACTGAGTTTACCCAAGAGTACCCAAGAGTTTACAGGATTACTTGAAAATTAACTCAAGAGGTAGGAGAGCCGATAATATACAAGTAATTTTTAGTAAGTTTAGCATTACAAATGTTTACAAGGTGTGGTATCAGTTTATCGTCTGACGGATATTATTCTTGGTATAAAAGGGCCTAATACGAAGAAAACTCAAACTAAATAAGCACTTTAAGGATATTGTAAGCCTAAAGTAAACGAAAAGAGTTATTACAGGTTGTATAAGTGCGCAGTAGTAAAGCAGTTAGTGCATAATCCGGGTTCCTAGGCGCTCGTCTAATTCGTTTGTAGAAACTTTACAAAGCACCGCTCGCCAGCTTTGCAGGGATCAGGTATTTCTTTACTCCACTTTTTCTTGATCCTTCGGTAGCAACTTGTGTCACGAGTTGTCAATAATGGAGCAATAATTATTCTATGAACTGTTAAAGAAATCACATTTTACACATAAATCAATTCAACACACAGCACTTTTAATACAATAGTAGTTTTTGCCTGCGACTTCGCATGCGTATATTTTGAAATTTCGGCAGTATTACTTATTTTTATTTTATTTTTTATTTTTAAGTATTTTTAAGCATTAAATAGTTAGTAATAGTTTTACCAAATATCCTTAATTGTGTAGTAATGAAGATATGTCACAATCTTTTCGGTTTTTATTAACTATTTGGTACTGTATGTGTATATAACACTCAAAGCACCTCTTTGTACATAACATTGCCCATTTTAATACATAAAACTTTCAAGTCTCTAACTTGAAATAATATCTGTCTGGCTTGAAATTCAAAAAATCCTTACTTATCTCTCATATGCATTACAAAAGCAACCTCTTCATGATGATAGATTAGCATCTTGTTCAAGCATACTTTCAACCCCCTTTTCACCCCCCTAAGTGGAATTTTTGTAAACGCTGATACCATTTTTTTATATTCTAATAGAGGGTGTATGTACAAAGTTTCAAGTCACTAACTTGAGCATGAAAGTAGGATAAATGCGGTCGAGATGCGAGCACTGCGAAAAATTTGTGGCATAACGCTTACTAACCGCGTTCGAAATGATGACGTAAGAAAGAGAGTTGGACTGAAAGAGAATGTCGGTGTTAAGATAAGAAAGGGTATGCTCCGTTGGTTCGGACATGTAGAAAGAATGCAACATGAAAGAATGACGAAACAGATATACAATACGAAAGTGGAAGGATGTAGGAGCCGAGGAAGACCAAGACTAACCTACCATGACCAAATTGGTCGTGTTTTATTAGAAGGTGATGGCAGAACCTTAGGAACCGGCGAGCTTGCATGAAATGAGCTATGAATGTGAAAAAAGCGAGTGAAGTGTGTAAGGACCGCGTCTTATGGCGCTCGGTTCTCTCTGCCTACCCCGCAAGGGACCTGGCGTGAAGATATATATATATTCAAAAAATATTTCTACTCCATACGGAGTGTCAACCTTCTTTTCAACCCTCTAAGGGTGGAATTTAGAAAAACCCTGAAATTACTATTTTGACATCTTGATTTATAGTATATTTGCAAAGGCAAAGCCTAAAGTAGCTTTCTTTAAAAATATCAATTTCTTTTCAGTTCAATTTGTAATTCAATAAATCTTTAAACCCCCATTACATTGAAAACGTTGAAATCACTTTTTTTAATGCTAATAAAGAGCATCTGTACAAAGTTTCAAGTCACCAACTTCAAGAAATATTTATTCTCCATACAAACTGTCAATCCCCTTTTCACCCCTTTAGAGGTTGAATTTCAATAAAATGGAAGGATTTTATTCTTATCTCTCGTCAGCATTACAAAAGTAACCTCTATGCATCGTCGTGCCGATTGGTGACCGGATGGTGGGGACCCAGCGACTACCTCAAACTCAAAACATGCAAAGGGCCAAAGTCCCACCTTAAACTTAAGGGTTCAATTTCGTAAACTTACAATCGAAAATTCTCACACACCATCTCTGAACCAAATTATGAATAATAAATACATAAATTACAATAAATTTGAACGTAATTGATGATTTAGAGTGGCTTAGTCAAGCTATTTGACCTGTATGATTGGTAAGAAATGGGGAAGCTATTCAAGATTTTCACTAATCATGCTTCTAACACCCTGTATGTTTAAGGCTGGCTGCACTGCTTATGCGCTGCTTTAAAACGAGTATCCATTTCAAGTTTGTTTTAGATGACTTCGGATATTCCGCTCGTAGACAGTCTATGTGCAAAACACGCAATGCTCAAAATCCATATAACTCATACGAATACGAACATATGACTCATACGAATGGTAATAAAACCACACTCAAGTTGTTCAACTGAGATATTTTTGACGAGCACCAAGAGATTGTTAACATTACCGTAATGTGAATAATTTAACAAGGTGCTTGTGCATGACACATTCATTTTATGAGAGGAAGCATAAAATTTCCAACTTTCTAATGTTACAGCAAAAGTATTTTATGGAATCTAAAAAGTGTTCTCAAAGTGTGTTTTGATTGCGATCGGTTTTATGGAACCATCTTTGACAGTTTTATGACCATTTCAATATAAAGATAGCGATAGTGACATGCGAGTAGTTCAGGTATTTCTAATGTTTTGGCAATGTTGGTAAGTTTATTAGTTGGGTTAACGTGTCTCCTATCTAAAATTTAAGGAAAGTTAGTAATTAATTACTTTTGGTAGGAATTTATATTTATGTATTTTCATTTTTACTTTGTGAGGAAGAAAAATAAATTTAACAGTAGAAATTAGTTCGCGAGATTTTTTTTATTTTATGTAATCCTTCTTTCTTAATTAAGTAAAATTTTAACGCTAATAATGTTAGAGTAGTAGTAGGCATTAATGCTTTAAGTATGTTAAATTTCATTAGGATTTCATTATTGATTCAACAATTCATTATTGAGACAACAACCGTTAATAATGTCTGCTTGCATCGACATAAATTCCATAAGCCCTTTCGATCACATTTCTATCAATGTCTCGTAACTAAAATGAAAAAAACGCGATCACGATCACATTACTTTCTCATTCGCTTAGCCCGTTTGAAAGTTATTTCGAAATTTAAGAAAATGATCAATACACGAAAATCCCTCTAGAGGGGAGGCCGGTATTTAGCTGTGGACGGATACGTGCTGAAATGATTATGATGATGGCTATGATCAAGTGAGGTTGGCTTTGACTGTAAAGATGATGGTGAGCCCATTACCTCAAAAAGGTATTTATTTGGCCTATTTTGGCTATAATATTGACGTACTTATCATCATCATGTATCAATTATTCTGGGGTAGGGTAAAGTGGCTATAGGATATATGAGACCAAATATAAGAGTACATTAGTTGTTCTAGTCTAAAATACGTAAAAACAAAACTTTTTTGATGAGCTCGGTGACACAATGATTAGTATAGTAACGCTACTTTGACACCAAGGCTCGTGGGTTCGATTCCTATACAGAACAGCCGTGTGTATGAACTTGTCTCTTTGTCTAGATCTGAGTATTTTTTGAGCTATATGGCAGCCCGTCTAGGAAAGTACCTGCACCTCATAGAAAAATCACGCGAGTGATATTTAATGTATTGCAAGCGTTCATAAGACTACTGTAACCGTTTCACATTAGGTGGGCCATATGCTCGTATGTCTCCCGACTTTGTACATATATATACTATATAAATAAACTATTTCAATTTGTAACTTTTTTAATACGGCATAATTTATTTAAATTCAAAATGTTATAATAATAGAATCAGAACCCTGGTTTACCAACTTGTAACGTCTTCTAATCTGGTTAAAACTACTTTAAAATATCAAGTTATGGGTAACTTTTATTAGTTATCCTCATCTGAAGCTTCGTCCGCATTTCGTTTAAAAAAGTATTTCACTTCCTCAAGCTAGCGCAGAAACTTTGGTTGCGCGGTGTGCGAGCATTTTCTCAATTTCAGTTTGCAACAAAATCAGTTTATTTTCCAACTGACAAATTGCATTGAAGTAACAAAGTACCATTTTCCTTTGAGAATAACCTGACGAAGTTTGGTAGTTACACAATAAATAAACGTACCTACTGATGTTAACTAGGGGCACTGGAGAACTCTCTGAGGGGACCGGCGATAAAATTTTCAAATAAGTATTTAACTGAATTTCCGTTATGCGCAATTGGTTCAAGCACAGTAATTTAGGAACACAGATCAAGCAAAATTTAGAAGGTACACCTAAAATATGGTCTTGCAAAACAAATTTATTGTTTTCGCTGGTGCCGTATCTTTTTGATGCTGTGCACAATCTTTCAATTCAGAGCAGGTCTTCAAATTGAATTTATGGGACATTTTCATAGACATCATTTACATAGAAGATTTTTCGCGTTTTATCACGTTTATCACGTATATCACGTTTTTCAACATAATAAAAAATGTAATGTTGGTGTTAACTAATAAAATTTTATAATAAAGTATTTGATAAACTTGGCGTAATTCTTACTGTTTCTTCTACGCTCGTGAAAAATGAGCGAAATTCAAGATTTTTGGGATCTACATACATCATTAATATGTCTGCCTGATGGTATGCAGTTACTATAGTTCATGGATACTTGAGAAACAGTTTTTAAAGAACCTCATGCTATCATCCTGAAGTTACTACAAACACGCGGAAGCTAGCTAGTAAACGTAGTAAATGTCAATTTAGTATATCCAGAATATGAGATTCTAATAAATATATATTTCCATTTAATTGAACTGAATTTACTTTATATGTATATTACGCTAATTGTACATCAATATTTTTTATATCATGCTGTATCTTAAAGCTCCACTGGACATGTTTGATGAGATTATGGCTTTATAGATGACGATTTTCATGGTTTGGGGACCTATTTTTTTTTATATACCACTAAGGTGGCAAACAAGCGTACGGCCTGCCTAATGGTAAGCAGTTATCGCAGCCTATGGGCGTTTGCAACACCAGGGGTGTCACTCTTGCGTTGCCGACCCTGTAAGAACCTCTTCACGCCTTTCTTGAAGAACCCCATACTGTAGTCCCTTGGGAAAACCTCGGCAGGGAGCTCATTCCACAACTTAATAGTTCTCGGTAGAAAACTTCTCGTGAAGCGCACAGTGCGCGACCATTGCGGTTCCAGTGTGTGCGGATGAACTCCCAGCCGCCGGCGAGCTGTGCGATTGTAAAACGAGGCTGTTGGTATAATGTCGAACAACTCCTCAGAACACAACCCATTATACAGCCGGTAGAACACGCAAAGGGAAGCAAAATCTCTTCTCAAACTCAAGGGCTCAATGCCGTGTGAGAGTCCAGGATCATCGATAATCCTCACAGTCGTCTCTGTATCGAGTCACAAGGTCCTAGCTGGTATCCAGGTGCTCCCGCCCAAAGGTGGCTACAGTACTCCATATGCGGACTGACTTGGGACTTATATAACATAAGCCTTTGCCCTGCGCTGAAGTACTGTTTAGCTCTGTTGAGCACACCGAGTTTCTTGGACGGCAGCTTAACCTTCTCCTCCAGGTGACCTCGATACTGAACATCGCTGGAGATCTCGATACCGAGACCTAGGTATATTGTTATAACATCTTTGCACCTACCAATACAAAGGAGTATTTGTCGATTGTTTTGAATAACAGAATAACTTATTTATTACAGTTGCAAATTTTAATCAATTTGGAACTTTGAGTAGTCGCAAAATAATTAGGCTCATTTTAACTTTCCTCGTTTATCATTATATGCTCGAACACAAAATTGATATACAATATAGCATCACTAAAATGCGACGTGGTTATAATTTTCAGCATGTTTCTGTAGTGTTGTGACCGTTTGAGCATTTCATTATTTGATTTGCCGGGTACCGTAGCCAATTAACGCTTGCGATATATTAAGTATCACTCGCGCGATGCCTCCTCTGCTGTTTACATAGCAACTCCTTGGGAGCTTACTGGTGACCTCACTCACACGCAGGGACACAACAACCCTCTAGGGAGTTGTTATTTGGCTGCGGTTTTCTGTGAGGTGGAGGTACTTTCCCAGACGGGCTGCTTTGATGTGCCTTACCAAATCTATGCTTTGTTATCTAGGCTTTGCTTCAGAACACAAATTTTGCATATGTGTGATTCTTTAAATCGACATTTTTAGGATTCTGTAGTCTATAAGGAATCCTTATAATCTCTTAGTTAATAGATTCAGGCGTTATTTTGCGAAAGTCAAATATACATGCAATTTGATCTAACCTTCTTTGTGTGCTTCCGCCACCAATTAGTTCATGCGGCCTAGCGTCGGCCGGCACCCACCCACTACTGTTAGTACGTGCTACATGCCGACGCTGCCATGGCTGCTCCGGTAGTCTCTGCCTCGGCTGCTGCGGTCGTCCGCCATCTGGAACAGAATCCGCATGCCCCCACCACCACCGTCGCTGCCACGACTGCGTCGGCATGTAGCACGTACTAACAGTAGTGGGTGGGTGCCGGCCGGCGCTAGGCCGCATGAACTAATTGGTGGCGGAAGCACATAAAGCAGGTTAGATCAAATTGCACCTTATAATTTCGTCATGTTTGTTCTTTCCGTCGGTCACATAGCAATACTACGAATAATTAGTACCAGAAATGTAATTTATCATAATAGTCACGAAAATGAAGCGGTTAAAATATAATAATCAACCAATTTTTTTTCAGGATACTCTTCTACACGTATACTGGCACTTAATTCTTTTTGCCGTCTACGGCATCGCTATCATCCTATTAAAATATTGTGGGTGTCTCAAAAGCCATTTTTACATCCAAAAATCCGTTTGTGAAATATCAAGCTTTAAACTGGTGAATGTATGTAAATGTATTGGGGTTAAAGTATGAAATTGTCTAAGATGTAACATATTTATTTAATCAAAATATTTACCCTCATTATCTATACATTGCTGTCATCCAAGTTAAATTATGCTGTTAATTTGATCATCTGAAGTTAATTTATGCTGTTGTAGTAGAACTCTGCGGATCTAGATTTGCTAAAATGTGTGAAGCATTTTGTACTGTCTACTGGAACGAAAATTTTTAACCACTTAGAAAATTGTCCAAATCACGAAAAAAATAGTAGTCTGTTGGAGCAAAGTCTGGCGAGTACGGAGGATGTTGTATGGTTTCTAAGTGCAGCTCCTGTAGAGTTACAACGGGTTCTCGTACATTGTGAGGTCTTGCGTTATGGAGCAATAAGGGTGAAGATCGATTCACGTGCCGGGGCTGTTTCACTGCCAGTTTCGCCATCATTTTTCAAAGTTCGGCATAGTAAACATCTGCTGTTATTGCTTGAGCACACCCGAGAAAGCGTCAATAATACCATGAAGAGACCACCAAACAGTTACCATTACCTTTTTATTGGCAAGCTTTGCTTTAGGACGCTGTTGCGGCGTTTGACCTGGGGTCAGCTATTGCAAAAATCAAAAAAGAATCCACTTCTCGTCACATGTCACAATTCGATCCAATATTCCTTCATTTCTGCAACGATTCAAGCGTTTCTTTCTGTAGATCACTCAAATCATGAGGCACCTATTTTTCATATTTTTTTTTCTATTGATTTGACGCAAATGAGTCAATATTGTAGGTAAGGTAACGTTAAATTATGCCGCTAATTACTGGGTAGTTTGACTCGGATCGGTTTCCACCATCTCGTTCAATTCAGCATTATAGATCTTTCGCGTGGTTCGTTCTTCAAGTCGTAGTTTTCATTACAAAAGCGTTTAAACCAAAAACCCACGGTGCGTTAATTAGCAGTCTCCTCTCCAAACGCAGCATTGATATTGCCATTTGCCGCCGATTTGCCGTTTCTGCCGCATTAATTCCGCGTCGGAACTCGTATAAAGCATGCAAAGCATTGGAAACGTCAGGTTCAACAAAATAATTAAACACGCTGTAAGGCAACCCAAAATGACGTGGCCTTGATACTGCTGGAATGCAGCCTGTAGTGACCTAAAATGATCGTCTAGTTTGTTTCGTTTTGTTTAGAATTTTAATTATTAGCGTGAATCTACAAACATTAAGAGCGGTTCAGGGAATTGATAGTTAGTCGGTTGTAGGCACGCTATTATGGCGTGTATAACGGTTCTTTGTGGAATACTTGACAGGAGCGCCTGAACCTTTTACTGACCAGGATAATGCTTAGGTCTTAAACCTTTAGCTAGCCTCAGCGTCTGCGCAGTCTTTTAATTGGAGGTCAGGAAAATTTCCTCTGACTTTTGCTATAATCAGCTTACGCGATTAATATAGTGACTTCTGTCATTATACCAATCTCGTAGAATTTTGCTTATTTTTTTGATCGCTGCGCAAATAATTATACTTATTTTGAGTATAGTGTACACTATCATTAATTATCCTTACAGGATTATTGTGGTATATTTTATAGGCTGGGCAATTTCACATGTGAGTTTAAGTGGTCTGAGTAAACAATTCAGAGCCGCTAGCGAATCCAGTTGAGTCTACAGAAATCGGGCTGTGTGTAATTTTTGCCGCAAATCGGCTCACCTGGAGAGCGGTCTCCAGATGTAATAATATCATGCACTTATCAACCCCGCAAGCTATGCTAGAATAATACTATAAGCTAAAGGTACTCTGCCGCCACTAAAATTAAAAGGCGCATATAAATGGGCCCCTGGCTATCACAAGCGCTCCATTCATAAACGCCAGCAAATAAAAAAACCCTTCGCCTCAGCGGGATTGTATGAATTCGTCATCCAATCTCACTTACTCAGAGGTACCTTTCAAGACAAACTTTAACTTAGCCACTATGCCACAGATTTTAGGCATAGGCGTATGATTTTACTTTACTCGCGGACGCGTAATCTGTGGAAAAGACACGACATAGAAATTGTATAAACAATGCAGAATTCAACATATATTTAATACTATTCTTAGGGCTAAACTTAGCTTTAGCAGGTTAACTTAATTGGGCTAAGCTGCGGTCCCGCGAAGAACTCGTGGTCTCGTACTGTGCAGCGTGGAGTCGGCGGCCGTGGGCTGTCCTCGGCGGTGTTGCTACGCTGATCTCGGCGCCTTCGCGTGTCGTGGGGAGTTCGAGTACTCGACCCTTTGTACGCGTATTATTTCCCGTCAAGAAGTATCTCTAAACCGAATTAATTATTATGATAAAAGCCGCGACGTCGCACGACCGCACCGCGCGAACTCCGGGATCGAATCGACAGTAATTATTATGATACGCGCCACGATGTCGAACGTCCGACCGCCAGTACTCTCGAAAACCGAATGCCTCGTTCAGCCGCGCGCCTACATACCCCGCTCCACCGCGCACCCGTCCCATGCGCTGGGGTGACGCGCACTCTGATTCGTCAACTTAATTATCGCCCGGTAACAGCGGCGACTTCCCACGCCCGAGCCGGCGACTCCCTGTCGCCGCTCTTTCATGCACGTGCAAACCTTTTAGAGCCCCGTTCATGTTTCAATACGATACAATTGATAGGCCGCCTTCCTTTGTCTTCGGCTGTCTTTTGTTATCGATAGCTTTTAAAAATTGCTTTGTGCTTAATTTGTAGACGGCCGCTTTCCAATTTTATGACATCCGGACGGCCTAACTAATTGGTTTATTTTCAATGCTCACCATGCAATTTACAAATTCCTGTCACCATGCATAGCATTTTTTTTTATGATATTCATACGACATGCGGTTATAAATTCCCGAAAATCACACTTATGAAATATCCATCACGCGCTGTCGCGTGGAGACATACGACCCCTCGAAGTACATGTATTCACAGCTAAGTTCGCTATCAATTCCACAATATAACTCATCAAAATATAATCTACGTTGTATCATTACAGAACCTTCCCCAGATTTTGTGAGTTGGTGTCCCCGATACTCACTCGTCAAAATCTTAATCTCATATGTACCCTATCTTAAAATTTTCTCTCCAATTCTCTCTGAACCCGCTCTTAGTGCCACACCCTGACCTCAATCGTTCGATAGCCCTATTCGTCTATATCATCATTGCTCTTTGTTCTAAACTACTAACCATCGCCCTTATGCTTTTACTCCGTACCTAACGTCCTGTTCATTTATTTACTTCCTTACTTAGAATCGTCACTTCCTTCTTTCGTATAAAATATCTGGCTAAATTCACTGCATTATAATTTCCAACAATCTTATTAGATTCTGGTTCCATCAGACTATAACAGTTTTGATACGGTACGCCCACTATAACAAATGGCCCCTTATATAATAAGGAAAATTTCCGCGTTATCTTATGTTCTTTGTCCGATCGTACAAAGGTCTTCACCTTCACATAATCACCTATTCGGTAAATGACTAACCTATGCCTGTTGTCAAATTGACGCTTCCTGTACATGCTTCTCTTCTCCGCGGTTTTCAATGCTTTTCCGTGATTAATCTGTGGTTCGTTAGCTAGATATCGTTTCGTCCACTCATCACCTAACGCACTGTCAATAGTTAACAACTCTTGCCTCCCAAATGCTAGTCTGTCGGGTGCAATCCCTGTAGAACTATGTGTAACGTTGTTATAACACCTTTCTACATCGGTCAACATATTCACCCAACTTCTGTTGGACCCGAAGCAATATGTCCTGATCATTCTTCCTAACTCGCGATTGACCCTCTCTACGCTATTCGAATTTGGGCAATACACTGAAGTGTGCGTCACCTTTATATCTAAATCACGTAAACTTTCAATCCACGTCTTCGAAATGAACTGTGGTCCTCGGTCGGTGATTATCGTCCTGATAGGTATCTCCTTATGAAATCGTTTTGCGCACGCAAGTACGCTACGCCCACTCGCGACCCTTAATGGATACAACCTTACGACCTTACTGTACACGTCCTGCATAACGTATATGTACTTGTAACCAAACTTACCCGCAGGTAACGGCCCATACAAATCCCCGAAGACCTTTTCTCCTAAAGCTTTAGCTGAAACTGGCCGACATGGTCCTATTGTGTTACTAACGCTGGGTTTTGCCTTTTGACATATGTCGCACGTGCGGATTACGTCACGAACTATCTTGCTCATGTTAGGAAAATAATAACGCGTTCTCAGAATAGGCATTATTTTATACTGCCCAAAATGACCTATTTCCTCATGTATATGAATTATTAATTCCTCCTGTAGTGACTTTGGTATGACTAATAGGGTTTTTTCCTGCGTAGGTATGCTAAAGTACAATGTCTTCCCGACTACTTTGTAATACTTAAAGCCCTTAACCTCTAGGCTGGCCTTCCCCTGACCTAAACAATCTTTGATATGTTTTAACTTCGGGTCATCGGTTTGCAACTCGGCAATCTGTTTTAATTTTTGTAATACCGTGCCACGACTAGCCGTCTTAAACCAGTATATGTGCGGCTGTGCTGTGTTACCCACTTTTTCCGACCCTGCATCTCGTATGTGCCTGCTCAGAATGTCAGGTATAATGTTATCACGTCCCTGAATATACTGTATTTCGTAGTCAAACCGTTCTAAGTACATTATCCATCTGGTAATTCGCGCCCCGAGCAATTTCCAAGACTTTATAAACGTCAGACTTTTATGATCTGTCTTTATCACGATTTTGGCTCCTCTTAAATACGTTTCAAATTTCCTCAATGTATAAATCACAGCATAGAACTCCTGTTCGCTGACGGACCACCGTGTTTGCGGCCCCTTGTATGCGTACGAACAAAATCCTATTACTTTCTCGAACCCGTTCTTATCTAATTGGTAAACATACCCACCCAGACCTATCGAACTGGAATCCGTCTGCACATAATATACACTACCGAACTCTGGCTGTGACAGCATGACGCTCTGTGTAAACGCTACCTTTAACCTATCAAACGCGTCCTGTTCCTCTGTACCCCACGTAAATCTTACTCTCGCCTGTAACAATCTATACAATGGTTCTGTTAATAACGCAAATTCCCGTATGAACCTACGGAAATAGTTTACAAACCCCAAAAATGAACGTAATTGTTTCACTGTCCTCGGTGCAGGATAATCTGAAACAGCCTCTACCTTCGCTGGGTCTAAACTAACTCCTTCAGTGCTTAAAATGTGCCCTAAAAGCTTCACCTCCCTAGCGGCAAAATTACATTTCTCTAATGAACAAGTAAATCCGGCTTCACGTAACCTGGTCAATACCGTATCGATCTGACGTATGTGTTCGTCTAGGCCCCCATCCGTGAAAATAGCTAAGTCGTCAAGAAAATTCCAACAGTACGTTCGCACTTCCGGCCCCAGTATCAAATCCATCGCCCTTGAGAATGAGCCCACGCTCGTTTTGAGTCCCTGTGGTAGTACATTATACACATAACTCTTCCCTTGGAACACGAAACCGGTATATTTCCTAGACTCGTGAGCCAATGGAATCGTAAAATACGCGTCCTTTATATCGATTACAGCAATATAGTTTATTCTGGAACCCGATTGTAATATATCACTCATGAGCGGTGCGCTTTCCGTTTCCCCGGCCATTAATCTGTTTAGCTCGCGCGCGTCCAATAATATCCGAATCTCTCCATTCTTTTTCAACGTACACGTTAATGGGCTACTGTAGTCCGTCGCCTGTCTGCTAATTACACCTCCCCGTTCCATTTCGTCTAACCTTGCCTTAACTCTTTCGCGATAAACATGCGGTATGGGATATGACCGCTTAACAAAGGGTTTATCGTCCTTCATTCTAATCTCGTGTATATACTTGGTCGTGCGACCAATCTTATCGGAGAATAGCGTGACATGTTTCGTTAACACAGCCGACAGCTTAGATTTATGCTCGGCTGACAACGATGTCCCTTGTACGTACTCAACTATCTTACCCACCACCGATTTCTCCGAATGTTTTTCTAACGTACAACATTGGATTTGACCGCGTTCTCGCTCTTCCAGATCTATCTCACAAATCACATTACCATCATTAATAACGAACTTCGTTCCGTCCGTACATACCAAACCTCCTCGCGCTAACTGTATGAAATCAAATCCTAATATTAATTCCTTAGGTAGCTTCCTTAGAATCAACGTGGGTGTATCGATGGTACACTCACCTATCTTGATAGGGACTATGACCAAGCTTCCTAACTTCTCTTTACTAATACCAAACGCCCCGGCGATTCGAACAGCCGGTATAGGTATCTCAGCTAACTGGCTCAAACGTCCCTTTACTCTTTCAAAACAATCTTGTCTCAGGCACGTCACCTCACTCCCAGAATCAATCAAACCCTTTAATTGAATCTCACCTATTTCAACACTCACTTCCGGCAACGCTAGCCTCCTATCTTGCTCCTGATCCGCGTCTAAGACATCTATATCTCTAAACACTGTACATAAGGACTTATTATGCCTATTCATGCTTTCCACCTCTGAAGTATCTGCCAAACAGACTCGAAACTCCTCCGCCCTATGTGTTAACAACTGCGTCAACTCTTCTAAACCCATATTCGTTCCCATGTCACATATTTCATATAGTTTATGCTTAGCGCTCTCGTTGTTCGGCGCCCAGCCTAATCGCATTAAGTAACGTAAAGCGAATCCCCCCCCTTCCCCCGAAATTAGTTTTTTGATACAGCATCAGGTTTTTCCGCTGTTGCTAGGCTCTTATTCGTCTCACTAGCTCGCGGCGCATCTAAAGCTGGTGTGAATTCTATCGGCCTCAACTGCGCCCTATTTTGCCTAGTACTATTGTTATACAAACCCCGACCTCGCATATTCTGTCCGCGGTTAGCATATGGGTATCGTCTTTGTCGATTCGTCAGATGATTATAGCGAATCGTATTCACCCGCACTGACCCATATCTCGTAGTCCCACGACTTGGTCTGAACGTCGCGCGGCCTTCAGATGTACCGGCTGACGTCACTACGCTCGCCTCTTTGCGTACATTCCGTTCTAAATGACGCAGAAACTCCACTGCATTTTTAACTGACATACTCTCATTCCTCGCGAAAAATGCTACCTGCACATGCTGAGGCAATTGCCTGAATATGGTATTTACCTTTTCCGTCTCGGTAAAAGGTAAAGATAACCCGTATATTTTATTTAACTGGTCTGCAAAATACTCTTCCATTGTACCTACTCTATCGTCGTATTTCGCGGTCATGAACCGTTGTCTGATCAACTCCTGTTCACAGTTACTCCAAAATACTTGCTTATAATCCCTTTCGAAGTCGCTAAAGCTAGCCCAAGAATCCCTATATATATTCATCCTCGTCTTTGCGCTCCCTATCAAACTCTCTATAGCAAACGCCAAAGCTTTACCTGAACTAAAACTGTTCCCAGACATCTCTATGTAATTCCTCAAATCCCTTAGAAACAGCATAGGGTTATTTGATTTTTGCCCGTCAAACTGTGGTAGTTTTTGTGACATCTTAATTAGACACACCTGTTTATGCTCTGACTCATTCAGCACAAAGTTTTCGCGGTTAGTGGTAGACGGCACGCTCGCTTCCGAGCCGGACGTAACGGAGTTACTCGCCCTAGCCTGCTCTAAATTCTCCAACCGTTGTAAAATTTGCGACAGTAATAGAGTCATCTGACTCGTCTCCGGGTTTGAGTTTGTTGAAGCATTACTGTCCTCAGTACCTTTCGACTGTTTGCTGGTCACACGTGGCTTCCTGCCTCGGCCCATTTTACTAATCGGTAGTTCGATTATTAACTTATATATCCTACACGCAGGTGCCTGCTTATCGCTTGCAGACAACGTCTATTCAAAATACGCTATCTATTCAAATAACTTTATTATCTTACTTTGCCTATCTACTAAATTTGCACTTGTAACTTAATGGTCAATTCCTCCTGACGTAATTAATTAAACAGTGTAATTAACTATACCCAATTTTCTCAATCGGACAATGTAATTAAATTATTACTCTCCTAGTTGTTCAACAGTAAGCAACCGATATTTATAAACCTTTATAATATACCTAAACTAATCTACATTAATAGCTTTTATGTCTAACACAGTAAAACGCATTCACTACATAAACACCTACTATTCCTATCGTTATAATATACCTACCTACTCTACATTAATAGCTTGTATGTCTAACACAGTAAAACGCATTCACTACATAAACACCTAACTCATTAACCTTTGTTTGTAATACCCCAATTAATTTTAATATGCTGCGTATAGCCTTTGTTGTTACCTATTATTTATAGATTCCGAAATTGTGAATATAATACTCGTAGTTATCTATGTCCTGGAAATGTTTCTACGTTGTGTATGTAATTTATAGCAATTTGATTCTTAAAGAATATTTGTCGAACTGATTATATTATTTTAGTCCGAATCAAATATCCTGTGGTCATCGGCAGCATCTGTAAGGCAACCCAAAATGACGTGGCCTTGATACTGCTGGAATGCAGCCTGTAGTGACCTAAAATGATCGTCTAGTTTGTTTCGTTTTGTTTAGAATTTTAATTATTAGCGTGAATCTACAAACATTAAGAGCGGTTCAGGGAATTGATAGTTAGTCGGTTGTAGGCACGCTATTATGGCGTGTATAACGGTTCTTTGTGGAATACTTGACAGGAGCGCCTGAACCTTTTACTGACCAGGATAATGCTTAGGTCTTAAACCTTTAGCTAGCCTCAGCGTCTGCGCAGTCTTTTAATTGGAGGTCAGGAAAATTTCCTCTGACTTTTGCTATAATCAGCTTACGCGATTAATATAGTGACTTCTGTCATTATACCAATCTCGTAGAATTTTGCTTATTTTTTTGATCGCTGCGCAAATAATTATACTTATTTTGAGTATAGTGTACACTATCATTAATTATCCTTACAGGATTATTGTGGTATATTTTATAGGCTGGGCAATTTCACATGTGAGTTTAAGTGGTCTGAGTAAACAATTCAGAGCCGCTAGCGAATCCAGTTGAGTCTACAGAAATCGGGCTGTGTGTAATTTTGCCGCAAATCGGCTCACCTGGAGAGCGGTCTCCAGATGTAATAATATCATGCACTTATCAACCCCGCAAGCTATGCTAGAATAATACTATAAGCTAAAGGTACTCTGCCGCCACTAAAATTAAAAGGCGCATATAAATGGGCCCCTGGCTATCACAAGCGCTCCATTCATAAACGCCAGCAAATAAAAAAACCCTTCGCCTCAGCGGGATTGTATGAATTCGTCATCCAATCTCACTTACTCAGAGGTACCTTTCAAGACAAACTTTAACTTAGCCACTATGCCACAGATTTTAGGCATAGGCGTATGATTTTACTTTACTCGCGGACGCGTAATCTGTGGAAAAGACACGACATAGAAATTGTATAAACAATGCAGAATTCAACATATATTTAATACTATTCTTAGGGCTAAACTTAGCTTTAGCAGGTTAACTTAATTGGGCTAAGCTGCGGTCCCGCGAAGAACTCGTGGTCTCGTACTGTGCAGCGTGGAGTCGGCGGCCGTGGGCTGTCCTCGGCGGTGTTGCTACGCTGATCTCGGCGCCTTCGCGTGTCGTGGGGAGTTCGAGTACTCGACCCTTTGTACGCGTATTATTTCCCGTCAAGAAGTATCTCTAAACCGAATTAATTATTATGATAAAAGCCGCGACGTCGCACGACCGCACCGCGCGAACTCCGGGATCGAATCGACAGTAATTATTATGATACGCGCCACGATGTCGAACGTCCGACCGCCAGTACTCTCGAAAACCGAATGCCTCGTTCAGCCGCGCGCCTACATACCCCGCTCCACCGCGCACCCGTCCCATGCGCTGGGGTGACGCGCACTCTGATTCGTCAACTTAATTATCGCCCGGTAACAGCGGCGACTTCCCACGCCCGAGCCGGCGACTCCCTGTCGCCGCTCTTTCATGCACGTGCAAACCTTTTAGAGCCCCGTTCATGTTTCAATACGATACAATTGATAGGCCGCCTTCCTTTGTCTTCGGCTGTCTTTTGTTATCGATAGCTTTTAAAAATTGCTTTGTGCTTAATTTGTAGACGGCCGCTTTCCAATTTTATGACATCCGGACGGCCTAACTAATTGGTTTATTTTCAATGCTCACCATGCAATTTACAAATTCCTGTCACCATGCATAGCATTTTTTTTTATGATATTCATACGACATGCGGTTATAAATTCCCGAAAATCACACTTATGAAATATCCATCACGCGCTGTCGCGTGGAGACATACGACCCCTCGAAGTACATGTATTCACAGCTAAGTTCGCTATCAATTCCACAATATAACTCATCAAAATATAATCTACGTTGTATCATTACAACGCGATACTTCTGTTAAAAATTGTTTAATGTGTAACAATCGCGAAAACCTGAGACATATATTTGGATTTTCGAAGTATCCACCTTTTCCATCTAAGCTGAATAAATAAAAACAATTGAAATCCGAAAATCAAATGTTACACATTTTTTAGAAGAAAATCCTCGCAGGTATCTATATATACGGTAATAATTGGGGAAAAAAATTCACTCGAAAATCTCACACCACGACGGTTTAATGTTAATTCAAAGTATCTATTACTATAAAACGGCAATTTCAAACTTTAACCCCCTTATATTTAGTTCCTAGGTACACAACAAACCTACCAGTGATTGAGGTAACAGGGCAAGCTCGTGAGGAGTATTTTTTTTTATATAACATCAGGAGCATTTTGCACAAGCATACGACTTATTTGTTGTAAAGCAGCTACTGTAGCCTGTGAACATTAGCAAAATATAGTGGCGTGGCTAACACTAGTAACTCAGTTACTCCATAGAAGCTTACTAGTGATCTCATCCACTGGCATGACACAAGGACCCTTCAGTTAGTTATTATTTGGCTGCGGTTTTCTATGAGGTACTTCCCCAGACGGACTGCTTTGATACACTTCACCCCTCTTAAAAACACCCGAGACAAACACATGTTCATGCACACAAATGTTTGCCCTGTGTGGAAATTTAACCCACAGGCGATAGTGTCAAAGCCGCGATATTAACCGCAGCCCCACAGAGCTAATCAATATTTCAAAGATCAGAGTGAGAGATGGGAGAATGTCTATCAAAATCAAATCAGTACCACTTTTTGGTCTTTCCGTCGCCACGTATCGTGAACATGGAACGGCGACGAGATGTATTGGTGCGCCCTGCCTCTCTTAAAAAATCCCAGATAGACAAACAGACTTATTTGTACTTCGTGGGAATTGAACCCATGAGTGTTGCAGTCAAAATAGCGTTACTGACCACTACGCCACCGAGCTGGTCACATTGCTGTATAAAGCAGCAAAGGTGGCATCGTGCGAGCGATACTTCTTGTATTGCATGTTTTTGCACGCTACGGTAACCATTTATTGTCTAGCGGTATGACTGTACGTGTACCGACGTTGTTTAAAAAATCTAGTGCACCTATAAATCTCAATATATACTGTTTTCAGGAACACCGTTCCTATATGAAATCTATATGTTTGGCTGTGTGTGCGTTTGTTTGTGTGTGCGTTTGTCTGTATGTGTGTAAAATTAAAAAAAAAATGAGTTTTTATTTCAGATTCGAAAAGTAAATTAAAACGTAGAATAGGAATGTCTTAAAAACAATATCATATTTCTTGGAACATGGTCAAAATGGCCGACAAAGTTTAAAAAAAAAAAATTAAATTATTATGTAATTGACGAGCCAGGTGTTCCTCTGGCAATGCAAGCTTGCGTATTCTCAACTGGTTTTTATTGGTGAAAATCATAGGTCTATGGTACTTTTCCCCTGTTTATTCCATTTAGATTACGTGCAACATTCGCCCGTACTCACTGCTCCGGACTTTAGGTATGTTTCAATTACGAAGGTAGGTTGCCGGAAGTCATTATTTCCTGCAGATGTTGACGGTGCCCGCACGATATAGCAACGTTTACGGCTGTACATAAATACCTACTCCTAGTTTTTATGTACTTATATATTATTTAAAAGTTAAATTTTCTATTAAGAATTTATCGTAGTAATAATATGGGTTCTTTGCAATAGTAAAAACAACAATATGATTTAACAACTTTGTGTTTATCATATCTAAAGTAAAATTGATACAAAATACAATCCGATTTATTAGTAATTAATTATGCAAAGAAAAAAAAATACTTATGCCAGGAGCATGTTCGTTTACCGTCGTCCGTATCGTATCGGTACCAATCCACGTATTGCAATTTTGAACCAAAACTGCATGGACGTGCAGGTTCGGGGATTCAACAGAGGCGACGCGTACTGATTCGTTGCATCGGTGTGAGATATAACGCATGTGGTGAAGGGGATTGCCACACTCGACACTATATCAAAAACGTATGCGCACGTAGAATGTGAGCGGTGGATTGAAATATAAGATAAACGTGCTGTGGACATAATAGGAGATGCATAGATGCTTCATTGAGAAACTCTAAGCGGAAAAGCACCGAGATCGATGACGTTCCCAACGGAGCGATGGCTTTATGGCCTGAGGTAGAACAGAATGATCATATCAATGCAGACACAGATGTCATATCCTTTCTTTGGCTTAACCTCTGCTGTAAAAAATGACAGTTTCACACGTCCATGAATTCTTTGGATTCGTATAAAACTGGGTATCACACATGTATCTCTGTTTGAACGTATACTGCCGTTATCTCCGCGTGTGCTAAATAACTCGAGAAGTTTTGTGACCTGAAAGGGTATGAAAGGGCTAGACGGCTACGAAGCTGTTAGTCCTTTATCATTACGTAGATAAGAGAATGAATGAAGCAGGTAATCTAATTCTAGATGTATGCCTGGAACGAAACACCCTCATGTCGAACACTTTATTTAATCGAAAGGATCGTAAGGTTTTGGTCATTCCATGTTCACGTATACGTGGCGACGGAAAGACCAAAAGGTGGGACTGATTTGATTCTGCTAGACATCTCTCACTTTGTAACATTGATTAGCTCTGTGGAGCCAGGAGCCGCGGTCAATAACACGACTTTGACACTAATGGGTTCGTGGTTCGGTTTCCACACAGGGCAAGCATTTGTGTGCATGAACATGTGTCTGTCTAGGTTTGTATGTTTTTAAGAGAGGTAGGATGTATCAAAGTAGTCCGTCTGGGGAAGTATCTCCACCTCACAGAAAAACGCAGTTTAGTATTAACTCCCTCAAGGGTCTTTATGTTCCTGCGAGTGAGTAAGATCACCAGTAACCTTCAAATGATAACCGAATAACGAAAAACTGTAAATCAGTTGAAGTACGTAAGGCTGAAAACTCCGGCAGAGTTTCATAATAGAAATTTAAAGATAGTCGTAGCACCTCTACAAAGTGCTACGTAATGCTACGGCCAACGTTTCATGCATTTAATAGTTGTAGGTACTTATACCCCGAAATTGGGACAACGATTTCACATTTAACATAAATCTTGTTAAAAATAATTGGTGGGTTTACATGTGTACACTATAGGAAGGGATACATGATATATATTGCACGTTGTTTGTAGCCGATGTCAAAAATGATCACGAAAATGCCAGGTCGAATGTAGAACTTTTTCTGAAGTCAATAAAAAATAAGAATGTACTTTGAGAGACAAGGCTTTCCCCTAGGTTGTAACTTATGAAACAACACTACGATTAATCGTTGACTTTAAAACAGATGTCAAATGCCACAATTCCTGTCTAAATAATACGAGTAATTTAGCTTCGAAGTCGTCAGTGCTTATGAAAAGTTCATATGAAGTAATACCGATTTAGATAAAGTCAGACTCGCACACAAAAGGTTTAGTATAGTCATGGAATAATATAATTGTGTTTGTTTGTTAGTATTTTTGATGATTTCTAATAACTGTGCTAATTAAAAATATTACTATATTTTTGTTTTTTGAAATCTGACACAAACATCACTGAAATGAAATTCAAACCGGAACAAACCTGACCCAAACTTCAATGTCAGATGTTGGTTGGAATTTTTGATGATTTGTAACTAATTGTGCCAAAAAAACGTCGAAAATATGGAAGTAAATTTAAGAAATGTCCAAACGGTAGGTAGTTTTTGAAAAACTTCTTCAGGTATACGAGTTAGAAGTCCACTCAAAAACCAGGAAGACCAAGGTAAGTATCGTTCATAGGTTACGGTAACCACTTTACATTAGGTGGACCGTATGCTTGTATTCTTCTTGAAGTTGTATAAAAATAGCAAAGTTACCATTAGATGTGTTGAGCATGGGTGGCATTGCACCAGCGATACCTCCTATATTGTAAGTGTTCATAGGCACCACTACGTAGATATTATATTATAATTAAAATATGATAAGATTATTTACATTCATTGTCTTTGGACCTGGCTATAGCTCTCTTTGTACTAAATTTCGCAGCCCGGTACGTGTCATAATCTTCAAGAGATCTGGAAGCTTGCCACTTTTTAAAGTTGGCTTTCTTCATCCTATGTCAGTGCTAGACTGTTCGCCGTCTAATATCAGCGTAGTTATCGCCGGTAGCTAAGACGAACACCAGGGACCTGGTTTCATCGAGCAGCCACCATCTGATTTGATGCCGGCAGCACTCAGCGCCTCTTCAAAATATTCATGACAAGGAGATGATGTTGTACACTGACTCTTGTCAGATATGGCCTTACAGTTGACTGCTTTGCTACTATGATGTTTCCTAGTGAGTAGTAAATCGATTTAGGTAGCATACCTCCTACTCCTATAGTTGATTAAGTGTTCGGATTTCTTTTGAAAGTACGTGTTCAGGATAGTCAGTCAGCAATCGCAAACGTCCGAAGTATTATACCTCTCCCTCTGCGTTACGACTACAGTATCCATACCCACCATGAACACGCTCTAACTCCTCCCATATCTCACTTACGTGACAGTTAAGATCTCAAACTATCCCCTGTGATAATGAGATATCACAAAGCACTGTACCGAATTCAACCGGCCCGTGGCGCGTGGTCACTTGTCAGATGGGTTACGATTCCTTTGATAAGCACTCTCACGGTCATAAGCCTATCATTGAAGTACTTTACTTCCAAGATTTTGCTCCTAAATTCCTCTGGGAGCACTATATCTACTCTATTTTCCCCACCAGGCGCACCAGCGTAGATAAGCTTATAGTCATTTCCAATTAGCCGGGATCGGTAGCTCTTGTTCCATGTCTCCACGGCCATCTTACACCCGAAGAGCATTTCAGCCAGCGCCCTCGCGCGTCTGGTCAGAATGCCAATGTTTCTTGTCGCGAAACGGACTTGCCTAGTGGCTTGCATCTCTAGCCGTGCTCGCCCACTGCACGGTAGCCCTTATGAACTTATCACCGGGGTCGGACGAGGCTTCTGCGAAATATTTTGCGCCGGCGCTCTCCTCGTGGAACTAATTCTTTTCATTTTTGATTTGACTTTTATCTTTTATGAAAAAGAAAAACAATTTACCTATCGAACGATGAAAAATGATAATAGTTTTCTTTTAATTTTCAGGAACACCTTTCCTGTATGAAATCTATATTTTTGTCTGTGTGTGCGTGTGTCTGTCGCTTTTTTTTCGAATATTCGAATTTTGCCAGATTCAGATTCGGATTCAGTATAAAAAAGTAGAATAGGAATGTTCAGGAACACCGTTCCTATCTTTTAAGGAACATGATCAAAAGGACCGACAAATATAAAAAAATATATAATTTTAAGAATTGTTATATAATTGACGAGCCAGGTGTTCCTCTGGCAATGCAAGCTTGCGCATTCTCAACTGGTTATTATTTAAAAGTAGTATTTAAAAACAACTCACATTTTTTAAATAGTTTTAAATTTTGGTTTCGGTCAAAGGTAAACCTGGCACTTGTTAGAGCATTAGTAGTATTATATACACTGTCCATATAATTTAGCTTTTGACAGGTACACATTTCAACGAGACAGAAAGAGACATCTCTTAAATCCGAAATACATAGAATGATCTATCAAGAGTTGCTAAATAAAATGGACGCACTATATTTATATTATGCCTTTGACATTTTTTATTATTTCAATGACGGCTCATGAATGTAGCTGTAGTTAATAGATCTAGACAATATATAATCTATCTAGTTTTTGAAACGGAACATGACACTCGTAACATGCTATCGTAAAAACGTTGAAGGTGTAATAAATTCAATGTATTTATAAAGAGCTGGAAAATGTACTCTTTTTGAAAGATTTAATTTCTCTATCCATATGAGTCTGTTTTTAAAGCAAAACAATTAAAAAATTTTCGAATTAGAATTTTCATCTTCATTTGATGAAGATGAAAATTCTTTAGCAAAAACTTAAAAATAAAATAATTAATATTTTAAATCTTTCTAGTTATTTAGTTTAGTTTAGAGTACTTTTATTGGCAACAATTGAAAATTTATGTTCAACTAAAAACAAAATTTATTCAAATTGTCTAATCCAAAATAGGCACGATTTCCTCGTACATTGGGCGGGAGCGACAGAAAGCAGTGTGCTCGGGCCTTTTCCAATTACAGAGCGGCAGTCATTATTTCCGCTGCCACGCGATGCCTCCTACGCTGGCACTCAGCGCTGCTTCGCTGACCTCCCGAAATTCACCTACCAAATATCCACTACACACGGACCTACTTCACCCCCCACTGACAGCGTGTTCAAAGGCCAGAAAGGGGTGACCGCCCGAAAGCTGATAGACCACTGTCAGTTTGATGCTTTTATATCTTACTATTGAATTTTGTGAGTAATTCGTTGGATTCGTCGAAAGTAGCCTTTATCAATTTTACGGTCACTTCTACTAGAGGAATGTACTTAAATGCTTGCATAAAGGCGAAGGAGATGCAATATGTGCATATATTTTGTTGTTGCTGTTTTTAAAAAAGGTACTAGAAATGATTTTAACAAAAAGTGTACTACGAATACCTAATGGAATTCGCTAAAATCGGAACATTAACGGGTAAATGGGTGCTTAATTGTGGATTTCGTTTGCATATTAATATTTATTAGAGTTTCGAAAGTACCATCACGTCGTGAAATCTTTATTTGGCGTGAAGTCAGTAAAGTCTATTGTTGGTCAGACAGTGATGGGTAGCAGAAACCATATTAAATCATCACGCAACTGGAATCCACTAACGACAGTCTGAATTCATTAAATTTTATTAACAACCCTGATATTGCTTCCATAATGGCGTTTTTGAATGTCATTAAGTTTTGCACAATAGCTTGAATAAATTTTCACCTGAGTATGAATACATAGCTTTTACTCATTAGACTGTTGCGTTGAAAAATTTATAATGACGGAGGCAAAACAAAGAACCACAATAAGCGCCCACACACGCCATTGTTTCTGTTTTTACTGAATTCGATCCTCATTAAAAACTTTATTTCCGAATATCATGAAAATGGTTTAAAGGCAGACTTTCAGGCCGAAATAAGTATGGCGAACAGTTTTCGAGAGAGTTTGGTATGAATAGGCAACAGTTAACCGTACATGCGATTGTTCAATTGGAAAACGTGAAATGATTGTCTAACAGTCACTTTCATGAATTAATGCTTAACTCACGTAGATTACTGTTTATTATTATTTCAGTGACGATATGAAATTAAATATTTTACTCAAAGAGATATAGACAGAGCGGTATTTTACTTGATACTATGTGACCGTCCTCATATGCGTAGAGTTTGATTTTACGAGATTTTCTCACCAACTCTAAATATTTCGAGATAAATGGTAACCCTAGTCTTATTAAAGCTATTATCATACACAGTACAGTGACACACACTAGAGCAGCGAAATCCCAGTGGATAAGGAGATCCGACCTACTGACTACCTGGTCCCCGGTTCGGCTCCTGGCCTCTGCCAGGATTCGAACCACTAAATTCACTATACCACTAAATTCACTAAACCACTAAATTCACTAAACCACTAAATACACTAAACCACTAAATTCACTAAACCACTAAATACACTAAACCACTAAATTCACTAAACCACTAAATACACTAAACCACTAAATTCACTAAATCACTAAATACACTAAACCACTAAATTCACTAAACCACTAAATTCACTAAACCACTGAATTCGTATTTTCAGATTTAGGTATATCATTTATTAGGAAAACATAGTCAGAAAATCCACACGTCCAAGAAATTAAAATTCAAAAGACGTGTGATCTAACCTAAGAAAGATCTGGTTTTCTTTTTGGGTTGTGGAGCCCTGGCGGCAGTCGGTCTATGCAAAATCAGTGTCCTTGCCAAATCCTTAAACTTAGGTTCCGGGCCCCGCCAGTCCTAATGGATTAAGAAACGAGAAGGAGAAGACAAGAACACTATACACAATTTCATCAAAATCTTTCAACGCTGCATACCTATTAATTTTTATTCGCTTGTTGTAATGATGTAAGAAACAGAGTTAGTCTGAAAGATAGTGTCGGCATTACGTAGTGATGGGACTCGAGTGATTTTTTTTCACTCGAGTCACTCGGTACTGGTAACTTTCTCACTCGAATGCCACTCGAGTGAAGATAAAACTCGAGTGATTTTTATTGACTCGAGTCACTCGGAATATAAAACTCGAGTGACCAAAATTTTAAAGCGATTTTTTTTTACATAGTAAATGTGTATTCATTTTCGCATTAATGTAAAAGCTACTCAAAAAAATCTAAACAAAATGTAAAAAAATAGAATTTTCCTTCAAACTAAACCTGTCATATATAATCAAGAAATCTCTTATATCAACTATCAGTCAAATTGAAATATTATAATTTAATAACGGTTTTTGTTCTAAACAAAAAACCGTTATTAAATTATAATATTTAAATTTTTGTCATAAAATGACCACGCAATTGCTTTTTTTATACGTTTACTCATTTTCACCACTTACTAATAACACACAGTCATAATTAACCAAAACATTAAACAGTAACAACTCACACAAACAGATTTCTACGTAATTAAAGAACCTACAGCGGGTAAACTTGTCACAACTTGAATTTCTCACTCGGCTCGGTATAAACCACTCGAGTGGTACGAGTCACTCGAAACTCGAGTTGTCAAAAATTTAACTCGAGTGCGAGTAATATAAAAACTACTCGAGTCACTCGAGTGAAAAGCAACTCGAATCCCATCACTAGCATTACGATAAGAAAGCGCATACAGGACCAAAGAATGACGCAACAGAAATACAATGCGAAACTGGAAGGATGTAGGAGCCGAGAAAGACAAGGACTTAGTCTTACCACAAAATTGGTCGTGTTTTATCAGAAGGTTATGCCAGGGGATCTAGGAACCAGCTTGCGTGCACGAAAAGAATCACGAATGCTAAAAAAGCGTGTAAGGTATGTAAGAACCATGTATTATGGCGCTCGGTTATCTTTACCATTTTGATCACTGGTATCTGTCCTGAAAAAACACGAATTTACAAAAATAACGCCGAGCGAATATCCGTCGTCTAGATACTGCGGTACTGATTTTATTAAACAGAATGCCAGGTAAATTACCTGTAATACGTAAAAAGTTGACCGTACTCATAATCTTGAGATGTTATTGATCAACTTTTTAAATTAGGGTATAAATTGACTTCCTCATACCAAAACGACCTACTACAGCTGAGAAAACAGTTAACACAAGGCAGACAGATATTTTACCACTATTTAAAAGTTGATTCAGTAGGAAAAAAAATAGAACCCGAGTGGCTGCCATTTACTCAGAGATGTTTTTCATGTCATAAAAATTTGGAACGTGGCATAAAACATTCTAATCCAAAGTACTTACTTGCAAGAAGAAAGCTCCTCAATATGGTAAAGCTGGCAATTACGCCATAATTTAACAACGTGATATATATTTGTACATATTCAAATACTTTGGTGGCGTCACATCAACATCACTTTATTTCACACACGTTAACGTAATTAGCTCCTTCTTCGCAAATAATCTTTGAAAGTGCGCAGTAAGATTTTGCAAAGATGTACGGCGCGATACGTGAGTTCTTAGACTTCCTATAAAAGTCAACCTTTTTAATGAGGCATATTTATTATTTCTTAGTATATCTTGTTTTGAAAAATATGGAACATTGATGATATGACATCCTCTGTCCGTCGCTGTGCTGACTACATTCGGTTATTACTAATAATTCAATAAATTAACTAGCTTTTATCTATTTTGTCGCATTGTCGCTTGGATTTTTTTTTATATGTATGTGTATTCAATTGTATTTGTATTTTGGCTTATTAAACGATTTGGTGATATACTGTATGTGTAGTGAGCAATTGTACTAAATAAAGAAACTTCTCGCCAAATCCGTTGTGGTATAGGCAGAGAGAACCGATAGTATTAAGTCATAATTTATAAAAATAGACATTATATTAATAGTTTAGTATAATATTATTTAACGTAACACACCGGATTATATAATGTTATATAAATTATATACGGAGCACCTGGCTTTCCTGATGTAAAGTGGTTACCAAACAAACAAACAAAATTTTCTTTATTAATGTTAACATAGTTGTAACATGAATTGTCGGAGTCTCCTTTAGTCATATAGTATGCTGATAGTCCCCGCTTCTCCATATCTACAATTTTAATGTGTTTATGAATGGGAATGCCTCGTTTTATCGTAGCTTAGTTTCGATCAAAGATTATGTTTTAGCCAGGAAGCAACTCGAGTCATTCCCTGCTCCGCATTGATTTTAGCATTATCCCATGTTATACCAGAAAAAAACGTACGCTGTGTCATCCGCATATGAGAAGATTTTTAGATTTGTGAGTCACATTACTTAAATCATTTATGTAGATGAGGAAGAGGTTACCATTGCCAATGTATGATTGCAAAACTGAAAATTGCGCTCTCGCATTGACACCGCTGCTGCTAGTACACCCACTCATCAGGAGCTTATTCGCTAGAACACAACAACTCTATAGGGAGCTGTTATTTGACTCCAGTTTTCTAGAGATAATTTATTGTCATTAACATTATTGTAATTTAACCAAACGAGGCCAAAACGAGAGAGTTATTTTAGACAGAAATTACTCTATAAACAGGTGTAAGACATGATTTTATTTACAGTTTCAAATAATATTTTCATTTTCATTCGTTTTTAGCAGGATACGATGAAATCATTCAATGGCAATTCACCGTCTGCGGTTAAGTTTAGGCAACAAAGTGCGGGTGTTAAGGAACAAACTTATATGCATACGAGTGTATTCAACACTGAAACCAAACTCTCCTAGAATTATACAATAGGTGACTGTTTCAGTTTTAATATGTGATAATAAATTTATTGGCAATGCAAACGTCGTGAACACTTTTTTTAGTTGCTTTTATTTATTTTTAGTAGTATAAGCATTCACTATATATTTGTAGGTGGTGGCGTGATAGAAGATCTTTTCCCTCCTACATATTTTAGAAATTGACA
The DNA here is from genome assembly GCA_947507595.1 of Pyralis farinalis. Classification (NCBI taxonomy): domain Eukaryota; kingdom Metazoa; phylum Arthropoda; class Insecta; order Lepidoptera; family Pyralidae; genus Pyralis; species Pyralis farinalis. The sequence goes on from OX382267.1 coordinate 14,463,712, forward strand.
TAACAATAAAAATATTAGCAAGACCAGTAAAGTGTCAGATGCACCTCGCATAACTTCGGTACCACAGTGCTTTTTCGTTTTTAGTTCTTACAGTGTAATAATGTGTGAAAAAAATGTGTTTGTCTGTTTGGTCACTCCTTGCAAAATATGTCCTAAGTAGACGTTTTTATATTTGTTAAAGATGTTGGTATATTCAGTGTTTCGGTTTATGCTCGCAATAGCTCACAAAATATTAAATTTTCATGCCTGAAACTTCGTTCATGAGCTGGAGATCTCTATTATACTGACGGACTGACATCGGAGTGACAATAGCCGAGTGCTGTTTTGTCCTTCGTGTATGGAATTCAGAAACTACAAGCATAGACGGTGCTCGTGTATTATTAAGCAAACGCCCACAAAGCGCGCAGTGTTGTTCTTTTTTATTGCACTGCCATAGTTAACGAAGTCAGAGACGCATAAAGGAGTGTTGAATTTAATGACGGGCTTTTGGGACCTGTAGGCATGTGCACTAAAACATAGGACGTGCTTTGTTCTTTGCAGCCCTCGTTATATTTTTAACTTTAGAAAGTGGAAGCGTACGCACCGCAGACGAGCACTCGCGGATGTTTCAGTGGCTTGTTCTCAGTACAAACAGTTAGGCTCGATCTATACTGATAAAGCATCGAGCGAAGCGTAGCGAATTTCTAAAGTTTCTACCTTATTTTCCTTTCCGCTTTCTCCCTTACACTTTTCGTTTCTCTTAGCCATCTCTATATTTTTACCTATCCTTGTTTAAATAGGTACATTCACTTGAGTCGATTTTGCTTAACACAAGCAGTAATTTTTTTATTTTATTTTTCTTCGTTAGGGATAAAATATAGAAAAGATTTTTTTAAGTAAGTTTTATCTAATATTTACACCACATTTTACTTCAATCAGCCTACGGGTAATTTTCTTCACACAAACTTTGAATCCAAATTTGTTTAAAGGATGATTAATTGACCAATCAGATCCCGTTTACTTTCCGCTGTAACGCGCATGACTGATATCAGTCACTCGGGGCTTGAGGAAGTCTTTTCTTGTCTCATATTTACTTTCTTTACTACTATGTATTTATATTTAGGAACACTTGTACCAAATTTCAAGAATCTAGAATGAATAAGCTGTGCATTGTCTATTAATTATTTTGCTTTCACGGTCGAAATTTGCCATGTTAATTCGATAATTAATATGGTCTAATTTCGATGAAATTTGCATGCTTCTAACGTTTTTTGTTCTATTTGCAATTTATTTCTATTGACGATACTTAAATACGTCAATGCTTAGAAACAAAAAGTAAGAAAATTGACAACTGATCAGAAAATTACAATTTCTTCTTGTACAGAGGAGAAAAAGGTATTTGTACAATTATATATAGATATTGACCTCTATTTCTACGACATAGTATACAATTATCCACCAAGAAAAAAGCGATTACCTTCGATTTATTTTGTCAAAACGTATATCACGTCTTTCTTAGAGCTGGAGGCCTATATGCTATATACAGTTCTAATTTGTAGCTTCGTTTCGTTTTGACTCTGCTGCACTGGAGATCGAACCTAAAACATTCTTCATACTGTTGGGTTAATTACGTTTCATTATAGTAGAGGGCGGACAGATGAGATAATACGATGACTGGTGGCGGTAGTAAACAGTCCCCGTTGCCAATCGATATCCGAAATACCAAAAGACGATGCCAATGCGTGATACCAAATATTTGAAGAACTTTTTGTGGAATATTTAAGGAAAACTGGCTCTGGGAGATGACTTCAAAATTAATTGCCCTTTGGAGGAAGGAGCGCCTGAAAAATAAAGTATAGATGAGCGGTGTACGTAAAAATCCAGCTTTCATAATTTATAATGACGTAAGAACAGCGAATGCTTTATAACAAATTACTACTATTAGTTTTTTTTTATACCACTAAGGTGGCAATCATGCATACGGCCTGCCTCATGCTAAACAGTCACGGTAGTCTATGGTCATTTGCAACACCTCTTCATGCATTTCTTGAAGAACTCCATGCTGTAGTCCCTTGGAAAAACCTCGGCTGGGAGCTCATGCCACAGCTTGAGAGTTCTCGAAAGAAAACTTTTCTGGAAACGCACAGTACGCGACCATTGCGGTTCCATCGTGTGAGGGTGAACTCCCTGCCGTCGACGAGCGGTGCGGTTATAAAAAGTAGCTGTTGGCATCATTTCGAACAACTCTTCAGAACACAACCCGTTGTACAATCGGTAGAACACACAAAGGGAGGCAAAATCTCTCCTTAAACTTAAAGGTTCAATACCGTGTGTATACTTAGGATTGTCGATAATTCTCACAGCTTGTCTCTGAATCGAATCACATGGTCCAAGCTGGTATCTAGGTGCTCCCGCCCAAAGGTGACTGCAGTACTCCAAGTGCGGTCTGACTTGAGACTTATATAATATAAGTCTTTGCCCCACACTGAAGTACTGCTTAGCCCTGTTGAGCACATCAAGTATTTTGGACGCCAGCTTGACCTTCTCCTCCAGGTGATTTCGATATTGCACATCACTGGAGATCTAGACGCCAAGCATCCGTTTAGTGTCGTACGTTTAGTGTCGGTAAGAGGTATGTTCTGGAATTTAGGAACCACAGCAAATGGAGTTTTCTTAGCGGTGAACCCGCAAATTTGTGTCTTCTTGGGGTTGAATTCGACCAAGTTAAGCCGCCCCCAGTCAGATACTTTACTCAGAGTACCATCCACTTCAGACACAAGTTTATCACGGCTTTCCTCCACAAGGGAACGAGGGATGTTTGCACGGCCTGTATAATAAGTGTCCCCGGTGCTGTCGTTCGCATAACAATGAATGCCATTAATTGACAACATATCATTGATATGCAGCAGAAACAGCGTCGAAGATAGTACTTTAGCCAATTGATGGTTATATGGAGTATATCACTCGCTGTATATAAAGGTTGTATTTATAAATGTTTATGGTACTTAGCTGCGGTAGGTAGGCGGCGAAATGATAAGTCCAGCACGTAACAGACACAGTGTTTACTAGGTACACATACACAGAAGACAGAAGGAGTACAGAGTACAGCAGAGAGTTCAACAAGCAGAGCGATAGTTCACAAGCACAGGAAGATATAGCACAAGCATATAACATTAATAGCAAGCGAGAAATTAGCGCGTATCAGTTACAGAGCGGGGAGCAAACAAGCGTGCGTCCGCGTCGAGTGTAGATTCCGACTGCCTGCGCGTGCGCCGGGTTTCGACACGTTACCCGAGAACAATAGGCTGCGTTCGGTGTGGGCGCAACTCCATTCCATACGGACGGCAATCAGCTGATACACGATTAATGCCGGATGAGTTTTATGAATGGTATAAATGTAATGGTGGATAATTGTGTACTTGTGATAAATGAAATTAAATGTTATAAATATAATATTGTAAATAGTATATGATACATTATGTAAATATATTTAGGGTTCATATTAAATAATACAAATGTAAATACGAGTTATATAATATTTTATGTTTCACACAATACTTATATAAAATGTATGGATATAATGTGGGAGCAGCCCACATCACTCCCCCCCAGAGACCTGGTTAGGGTCGATAATAATCCGGGAACTTGACATGTCTCCCTGAGCGAGTAGTTTTATGAGGTTGAAGTGATTCAGGAGAAGGAATGTCAGTGCGTGTGCCAGTGGTCTTTGGAGGTGTGTAGGTGTGTATGTCAGTGGTGTTTGGAGGTGTGTAAGTTTGTGTGTTACGAAGCAGGTCCTCCTCGTCTGAAAGTATAAACGCAGGTTTTAGGCGGTCTATACTGACTGTTACAGGTTTTCCCTTGACAAGAATTTTGAAAACTTTGTTACTCCTTTCTATCACCTTGTGTGGACCAGAATAGGCTGGTCGGAAAGTCGCACGCGAAGCGTCCTCACGAAGGAAGACGTGTTCGGTGGTGGCTAGTTCCTTAAACACGAATACACTGTGTTTGCTGTGGCGAGAGGCTGGGACTGGCTTAAGGGTCTCGGCGAACGAGCGTAAGCGCGCTGTAAAATCTGACAAGTCTGTAGTACCGGGTGTGCTCGGATTGAAAAATTCGCCGGGGAGCCTTAAGGGCTCGCCATACAGTAATTCAGCCGAAGAAGACTGTAAGTCGTCCTTAAAAGCGCTGCGGATGCCAAGCAGCACAAAAGGAAGCACCTCGATCCAGTTTTGTTGGACGTGGCAGGTGATGGAGGCCTTGAGCTGTCTGTGAAAGCGCTCCACGAGTCCGTTGCACGCCGGGTGGTAGGCGGTAGTGCGCTTGTGGTGAAAACCAATCGTTTTTGCCAGATATTGGAACAGTGCGGACTCAAACTGTGCGCCGCGATCTGTCACAATATCTGTAGGGCAACCATAACGCGAAATCCATCCAGCGATTAACGCCTTCGCGACCGTCTCCGCGGATATGTCGGGCAGTGGCATGACCTCTGGCCATCTTGTGAACCGGTCTATGGCCGTCAGGCAGTATTTATAGCCTTGGCAGACTGGCAAGGGGCCGATAAGGTCGATGTGCACCTGCTTGAATCGCGCGCGGGGCAGGTCGAACGTACCCAAAGGTGCAGATACATGACGACTGACCTTTGCGCGTTGGCACGACGAGCAGGTTCGAGCCCACTCGCGGCAGTTCTTTCGCATTCCAGGCCAAACAAACCTTTCAGCAACTAGTTGTGCAGTGGCTGCGGCACCGGGATGGCTGAGTGAATGCAGGCTTTGACACACCTGCCTGCGGAAATCCTTAGTGACGAATGGCCTGGGAGTTGGTGTACTGACGTCGCAGTATATGGGTGTCCTACTTCCAGGAAATTCCATTTTTCTGAGACGGAGTGATAAGCCGTCAGACAGATATTGGGCCAGTTCGGCGTCCGATTCTTGGGCTTGGGCAAGGCTGGTGAGATCAACTGGAGCACTCAGTTCATCGACGCGAGACAAGGTGTCGGCGACGACATTGTTCTTGCCGGAAATATGTCTTATGTCAGTCGTGAACTGAGATATGTAGTCCAGATGTCGGAACTGTCTAGGCGAGCAGTTATGCTTCCGTTCACAGAAGGCAAAACTGATCGGCTTGTGGTCCGTGTAGATGATAAAATGCCTCGCCTCAAGCATATGCCGAAAGTACTTAATGGCCTCGTAGATCGCCAAAAGCTCACGATCGTACGGTGAGTACTTTTGTTGGGATGGGCTGAGTTTTCGGGAGAAAAACGCTAGTGGTTCCCATACGTCGCCCTTTAGCTGTTGGAGGACGGCTCCGATAGCCAGATCTGATGCGTCTGTAACCAACGCCAGCTTGGCTTGGCAATTTGGATGTGCTAAAAGAGCTGCGTTGGAGAGGCTTTCTTTGGTTTCAGAGAAAGCCTTCAGAGCATCGCCGGCTAGGGTAATAGGTGTGGAACCTTTTACTGCCCCCATGAGCAAGGCGTTCAAAGGTGCTTGGGTAAGGGCGGCGTTAGGCAAAAATCGCCTATAAAAATTAGCCATGCCCAGGAATCGCCTGAGTGACCTAACGTCCTTTGGTGGAGCGAAGTCACGGATGGCTTGAACTTTTTGGTCCAGTGGTTTGGTTCCGCTCCCCGAAATACGGTAACCCAGAAAGGTTACCTCGGGAGCCCCGAAAACACACTTGGACACGTTGACGACCATGCCGTAGTCCCGGAGCCTGGTAAATACCTGTTTTAGGTGGTTTTCGTGCTGTAGGTGGTTCCTACTGAAGATAAGTATGTCATCACAATAACAATACACGAAATCCAACCCGCGCGTCACCTCATCAATGAAACGCTGAAAAGTTTGGCCAGCGTTGCGCAGACCAAACGTCATAAACGGGAATTCGAACATACCGAATGGCGTGGTGATGGCGGTTTTCGGTATGTCCTCTGCACAGACAGGTATCTGATTATACGCCTTCTCAAGGTCAACCGTGCTGAAGACCTTGCAACCCGAGATGCTGTGGGTGAAATCATGGACATGACGAATTGGGTACCTGTCTGGTATGGTCCGTGCATTGAGCTGCCTGTAGTCGCCGCAGGGACGCCAGCCGTTGTCCTTCTTCGGCGCCAGGTGTAATGGAGATGACCACGAGCTCTCGGAAGGCCTAGCTGTGCCATTTGCTAACATGGCATCGAACTCTGCCTTCGCTATTTTGAGTTTGTCCGGAGCCAGACGTCTGGGAGCAGACGAAACTGGGGGACCTGGTGTAGTGCGGATGTGATGTAGTGTGTTGTGAGGTGTAGTGCGTTGTGTACCAGCTGGTCGCGTGATTTCCGGGAATTCCATTGAAAGTAAATGATGGTATCGCGATTCGCCAGTTAGAACCTTCACAGAAAGAACGTCCTTACAGTCGTGAGCAAGTGAAGCTGGAGCAGATACAGTAGTGGTATTATCTGTTACTTTTTTTAGGTTACAATCTACTATTAAATTATAGTGACACAAAAAATCTACCCCTATTATAGGCTTAGTAACGTCCGCAACTACAAAACGCCAGGGATAGGTACGACGTAAACCAAAGTCCAGGTTAAAGTGCGCGAAACCGTAAGTGGAGATGGAAGTCCCGTTAGCTGCGGTGAGCTGGTAGCTCGTTGCTGCGCGGCGTTCTCGTAGCTGGCTGCGAGGGAAAACACAGAGGTCGCTGCCAGTGTCGACCAGAAACTGTGTTTTCGTGGTGCAGTCCGTAACGAAAAGGCGACCCGGAGAGGTAAGGCAATCGTCAGTCGCCATTACCGACTGCCTGTGGCTTTTCCCGACGTCGTCTTCCCAAAATCGCAAGGCTTTTGGCATTTCTTGGCGTCCGCACCGAATTTTGCATGGTACCAGCACATGGAGTACCGCCGGTAGCTAGAAGCTGATCTTGACCCTGAACGCGAAGTGGCGCCGCGCTGAGGAGGCCTCGCACGATTGGAGTAGCGTGAAGGCCTGGATTGCTGATCCAGTTTCGCCTCAAGGCGTTTCACCATCTGGCGAAGCTCGTGTATCTCGCCTGCGATACTGCTGCTGCTGGGTCCCGGGTCATGGAATGCTGTTTCTGCGACTTGTCCAGGTGTAGTGATCTCCTGGATGCGGTCCGCTAAATCGGCAAGCTGCTGCAGGGAGTGTGTGGGCTGAGACGCGAGCACCGTCTGGATATTCTGGGGGAGGCGACTCGTCCAGATTGATATTATAAACTCCTTCGGTACGTTTGGTCCAGCTAGGTCTTGCAAATGCCGAAGAAATTGCGATGCCTTCCGGTCTCCAAGTTCCTCATGGGTAAGCAGCTGCCTGACCTTTTTCTCGTGGGAAGCAGTAAGACGCTTGATTAACTCGCCTTTGATCATCGCATACCGGTTTTGAGGCGGAGGATTGATGATAACATCCTTTACGGCTTTAGCGTGGGTCATGTCCAGGTTGGTGATGACGTTGGTAAATTTGACCGCATCGTCCTTTATGCCGTAAGCCTCAAATTGCCCTTCTAAAAGTGCGAACCAAATTTCTGGGTCGTCCGGTGAAAATGACGGAACCTTCAGTTGGTACGGTTTAAAGTCGGATGACTCGGTAGTGGAAACGCGATCCGGTTTTTTCGTGCGGTGGGTGACATTTTCGTCTCCGCTTTTTTGTGGCTCAACGGTTTTGTCAAAATCATTGCTGTCTTTCATTTTAAATGTTCGTATCGGGGTCACCAGTTTAGCCAATTGATGGTTATATGGAGTATATCACTCGCTGTATATAAAGGTTGTATTTATAAATGTTTATGGTACTTAGCTGCGGTAGGTAGGCGGCGAAATGATAAGTCCAGCACGTAACAGACACAGTGTTTACTAGGTACACATACACAGAAGACAGAAGGAGTACAGAGTACAGCAGAGAGTTCAACAAGCAGAGCGATAGTTCACAAGCACAGGAAGATATAGCACAAGCATATAACATTAATAGCAAGCGAGAAATTAGCGCGTATCAGTTACAGAGCGGGGAGCAAACAAGCGTGCGTCCGCGTCGAGTGTAGATTCCGACTGCCTGCGCGTGCGCCGGGTTTCGACACGTTACCCGAGAACAATAGGCTGCGTTCGGTGTGGGCGCAACTCCATTCCATACGGACGGCAATCAGCTGATACACGATTAATGCCGGATGAGTTTTATGAATGGTATAAATGTAATGGTGGATAATTGTGTACTTGTGATAAATGAAATTAAATGTTATAAATATAATATTGTAAATAGTATATGATACATTATGTAAATATATTTAGGGTTCATATTAAATAATACAAATGTAAATACGAGTTATATAATATTTTATGTTTCACACAATACTTATATAAAATGTATGGATATAATGTGGGAGCAGCCCACAGTACAGACCCCTGAGGGTCGCCAGCATTGATATCCATACTATCGGAGCATCCACCGTCAACTACGGCTTTTATGCATCTGTTGGATAAAAAGCTGGCGACCCATTTGCACAAACCCTCGGGCAGCCCGTTTGTTGGTAACATCGAAATGAAAAAGGTACATCATATCTACTCTACACTCTACTCGTACTAATTCCATTGTTTACGAATCTTGCGTTGTGGCTCAATATCACCTTTAGAGCCAAAGCCAACCTCACCTGCGCGTGGTGCACCCTACTTATCAACAGATGAATGAAAAGGCTCTAGCGAAATAGAGGTAGTACACGACGTTAGCCCGACTAGGAAAGTATCTCCACCTCACAGACGACGTCAGCCAAATAACAACTCCCTGGGGGTTGTTGTGTTCCTGCGAGTGAGTCAGGTTATCAAAAGATGAGGAGTTGCCGAGTTGACAGCGGGGGTGGCAACGCACTAGCGACATTCTTTTTTGTTGCGTCCATAGGCTAACGTACCAGCCAGTAGAGATGAATTAACGGGGTATGCTACTCAATCATGAAAAACATTATTTTGAATATGGTCAAAAATGAGGTCGATGAAACCCTGCAGGATTCCTATATCTGCGTGTGTGGCTTAAAGAGACAGGAATGAGCCTCCTGCTATTTTTGATGCAGTGGTTTCATTGCTGCGTACGCATTGGGCTTAACTGGACGAAGGAGTTTGAGATAAACAGCCATGACCATCGAGCTGCTCTAGAAACAGTGATAAATAGACAAACTTCTAATTTGTTTGATTAAAAATATTACATATAATCAAGACTTATTTTATTGACTATTATATAACACAACAATAAACAAATTGTATACTATATTTCAATATATTTACAGGCTGTTAACGAACAATCTTAGTTATATATAAACGAAATTTTATTATCTGCACATGTAAACGATGTTAAGTATGTGAACACCTCAAACATAAACATGAAGATACAGTCTTAAGTTTTAAGTTTTTTACAGTAACCGACTCAATAAATAGGTGATTTTTTACATTTTCCAAACCGAAAATCGATAAATAGTCAGTGTCGATGCACGCAAGAGCATTAAAACAAATCAATCTTCCACAAACATAAATCTATGATACTTCAGAAATGAAGAGTACTTACAAAATTAATTAATTTTCAAACCATAAACAAACAAAAGGCAAGCCATTGCGTCAATCACCTTGCTCTTCGAAATAACGCTAATAATATTCGTTTATGTTAATTTTAGAACAGATTTTAATAAATCATGCTCGTGTAATACTAACGAGTGCTGTAGCTCTGTATTTATAAATTGGTTACTTGTTAGGAATTGCCTAATCGGGTATATTTTTTATAAAATCCGGCAAATTGTAGTATAAAGGAGTGTGCATAGGACGTACAAAGGTGGCGGTCGGCGGTGGGCATTGGCGGCGGCACGAAACGGGTCGCGAGCTGTTCTCCAGATTATCTTTTTCATCTCCGTGGCATTTCGTTACCCTTAATGAAATCCAGTCAAAGGAAAGAAAGAATTTAATTTAAGGCGAATCAGAAAATATTCAGCTGCCGCTCGCTAGTTATAAATCATTTGAATGCTAATAAATTCGACTAGCCCCCAGGTGGGGCCTGGTGGGAACAGAATTTCTTCCTGCTTCATCTTTGTTTTTAGGAAAAATTGAATAATATTCTGCTCTTTATTATTAAATTCTTTCATAACGCCACCGTCGGCTTTGGGGATTTGGAATTTCATTTGCCTGGTAGTTTAAAGTCGGGATGAAGTAGAAATATAGTCGTATTTTCATTTGTTAGCTTGTATTGACCACAGATTATTTGTAATTAGTTTCTGTTCGCTGTTTTATTAACGTGATTCCACGAAAAATAGACTCTGCCCTTCGTCAAAGCTCGGGTTATTTCCATGACGATATTGTATCGGCTCAATGATATAGTCGTGATCGAAAAACTAAGCTGATCTACTGATATGAATACCAGTATGGCGCAGTTCTGACAAGTATAGTGAAAGAATTACTTCCCCTGTTGAAAATATGTTGATAGATAAAATTGAATTGTTGTAGTTGGTGATATTGTTCAATAGGTAAACAAAAATGTGTGTATGATCAACTTTAACTGAGCGTTATATTAGTATTACACAAAAACGAAACTCTCAAATTTCTTTAGCAATAAATTTGAATATTCAGTCAACCCTTTTCAATTGTCCGTAGCAGTCTAAACATTTATAACGGTTTAAATTGTAATGAATTGTAGGCACACGCGATTGAACATAAACGAGCGCTTACATTTCCAATAGAAAATTTCAATATCATATTTTACCACCGGGATAAAATGTGATATTATAAAATTTGCAACAAATACCTATGTCAAATTAAATTAAGACCATATTTGCAAAGTAAGCTATGCTGTATGGTGGTTATGCGAGAGGAACGATGCATATTTTATTACATATACATTCACATGTATACAGACACGCACACCCGCATGTATACACACATCATCTCATCCTGTAAAAAATACATACAGAATAACTTAGGTGGCCTTAAAACGTAAACATAGTAACTAAATTTTAATGCAAACGTTTAGGGTAAATACAATAACTTCCCCTACATTCGGAAGCTAAAAAAAATGTAGCGTTTTCGAAGCTATTTTTCGCTGAATTAATCTACGTGGGTGGCATATGCTCTACAACCCTTAAATAAAAGGAGACATGTATCCCAACTATAGGGTGAGAATGGCTTGGTGTGGAAGGTTTCACCACCTGCAGGTGAGGTTGGCATTAGCTTAAAATATAATGGTAAGCCACTTAAACTCTAAATAAATCCAAAGAAGTTTCTCGATAGTTCATTAATAGTGTCCATTTACTTCATTACAAGAGATAACTATAGTAATGAACTTAATACGTAAAAAGAACTACGAATATGCAAGCAATTATGGTCCGATCTTGACAAGAATCGAAAAGGATATTGGATGCATCTCGCTTGGAAGCGCGATGTTGCGCTGCGTTGCACCGGTTCAGTCGACTTCAGTCGAGCCCCAGCCTCCGTTAAGGCGACGCGTCCCAACCACCACCGGAACGCAGTTCTCATTGTGTCAGCGACTTTGAACAGTGTTAACGCCTGTTGAGATAAACACGTGATATATGTGCTTCCGACTTTTGTTTTACTAATTTGTGAATATTTGGATTGCCTATGGTAAGTTTGTTTTGTGATTGCATATTTAGCATACGAGTATAACGGACGAAAAGTTAATTAACAAGGTCGCAAGGTAGTTTATCTTAATGCGTAAATATTAAACAACTATGTTTTTAGAATTGTTAATTAAAGGGCAATATACTTCTTTAACCGACACTAAAATAAGTTTTTTTAATTAGCCTGCATTTTTTTTTATGTAGGTATAGTTACGCAATATCCTTACTAAATGTAAACTAATTAAGCAAATTCTTCATTTGTTAGGTAGTACTTAACATCCTATTAATTCCATACAAATTTGGTTAATTATCCCTACATTGAAGTCGGTTTTTAGGAGTTTTTAACCATCGTTATTAATTGCCTCTTCCACTAGAAACAGGGTTTGCTTGAAAATGTCAAATATCATACCTAACAAATAACTAGCACACCTTTATTACACAATGAACTTAATTGAATCGGGAAGTACAAGTATTTTCACGGATATCTAGGATCTTCCTCGAAGCGGTAAGGCCTGAGGCCGTAATCCTAAAGGTTTCAATATATGTACCGCTTAAGTAATATCGTACGTAAACTAAAATGCTTACAAAATGAATCTAGACAATATACTAAGTTCGGTTTTAACCATGAAATCGGACTGAAAGGATTTGTTATCTTGTGTTTAGACATCGGCCTTGCGTGAATGTTCGTAGTCAATGATAAGCTGTATGATATTGAAAAAAAAAGGTTAAGTGTGAGCCGAACTCGCACATGGAAGATTCCGTACCATTTTGTAGAAAAAGAAAAACATTTTTTAATTATTATCGTTTTCATTTTTATTATTTGTAGTTATAGCGACCATAGTACTAGATATTCAGTAAACATTTCAAATCTCTACATATTCCGTTTAAAGGGCTGTATCTGAGCTCTGTGACACACAGCGGAGGCTTAGGTAATAGGGCTCCGTTGGTATACTGTGATTACAGACTCTTGTATCATATCATTGAATATCAATAATGTGGTCAAACTAAACAGAAAATGTCTAATGAAGCACCTGGGGAGGTGCTGAGTTATCAATGGTGCATGCTGGGTAGGTCGCACGTTTGTTTACCACTGGAGATGTATAAAGAAGTAATGCAGTCATGGCATTGCCTCATCTTCTTCTTAGCGTTATCCCGTTTTCTAATCCACTAGGATTGGCGCGATCCGCTACCTTACCCTATGGACTTGGCGAAGATACAGATTCTTACATGGAGCGACTGCCGTCAGACCTCCGCAACCCAGAGGGAAAACCAGATCATTCTTAGGCAAGTTCATACGTCTTTCAAAGTATAATTTCTTGGACGTGTGGGTTTCCTCACAATGTTTTCCTGCGTCGCGGAGCAAGTGATTATTACAAGTACATAAATCCGAAAACACGAATTTAGTGGTACATGCTAGGATTCGGACCGGGGCCTGTTGTTCACTAGGTCAGTTCTTTATCCAATGGGCAGTCATCAGTCATGGCATTGCCTACTGAAGGGAAAACTTAAGTCATACATTAAACGGTTAACTTAAGCGTCATGTCGACGACGTGAACAATTATTGGCATGCTAGGAACCCATAAGATATTCTCCTACAAAAAATTGCTCGACGCGCCTAAAGAAATATTGAACTCAAAAAGAGAGAAAGTACCCATACTCTGTATGCCATAGTGACATAATAAAAATAGTGTTACAACTTAAAATGGGATGTTAGTTTATTCGCGTGTAATGATGAAATACTGTAGGTGCGCTTCCGTAATCATGTTCATCTTCAATATTCGCAGAGGTTTGGATCATTGTTGGCTGCTGTACACCTTACAAACTTACGTAGTAATCACTACTATGCCATTTATTCGATTTCTTTCGTCTCTGCTCTACCTTTTCACATTTGCCCGTGACTGAGTTTTTCAGGAAGATTGCATTTCTTCCGCGCAAGCTTTCCTGTGTCTTACGATTCTTTTATAATTCTTAGCACATTTACGATTCATGTGAGGTTGCGACATAAATTCATCGTTAATACCAATTTTTTTTACAACGTTAGAATTTTTTTTACACGAACGTACGGCCCACTTGATGTGAAGCGATTACCATAGCCTATGAACGCTTGAAATGCATTAAGTATCACTCGCGCATTACCTCCGCTGGTGCTAACATAACTCCTTATGAGCTTATTGGTAACCTCATTTACACGCAGGAACACAACGACCTTCTAGAGTGCTGCTATTTGACTGCAGTTTTCTGTGTGGTAGAGGTACATGCCCAGACAGGCTGCTTTAATACGCTTTACCTCTCTTAAAAAGATCCAAACTAAGACTAGTATCATGTATGTACACAAATGTTTGTCCTGTGTGGCAATCGAACCCACAAGCGATGATGTCAAAGTCGCGTCTTTCACGACTGCGCCACCGAGCTCGTCAAGTTTAACTCTTATTTCCACAACTGTCTTCAATTTCATATTTTATTGTAAGTAACTGTGATTGCTCTGAAATTAAATTATGTTCTTGATGTCTATACATTTTAAGATACTATTTTACCAATACTATTTTTGAGAGTAAGTCAGTGTGTGCATGTGAATGGATGGATGTTTGCGTGTGTATATCTGCGCGGGTGTATAATGTTGGTTTGTCATGATGTAACATAGTCATGATTAAACTTTCAGTGTAAACGGATTAGTAGTCATTAAATAGTATAAAAATATATTTCTTTTAGGTATAGTATGCAGCATGCCAATAGGCAAAATGCTGCTGTGTCTAGTTATTGAGTCATTTAAGATTCTCTCCGAGTCCACCTCTGACCTGAAACAATTTGAAATTCTAAAGTTAACTTGCGTCTGCATATACTCACATACTTCTTACGAGATAAATACTACAAACATGTTATATAACAAAAGTAAACGTCTAATGTTTTTTTGCATTAACTACATCACTAATTCCGTACCCTTTTAAATGTTAATTATGCTCAAAGAATATATATCTATATGTAGTTAAGACTTAATTTAATAAAGAGAAACTATAAATGTTAGTAAAATGCTAAAAGAACTTTGCTATTTAATTGCATAATAACTTAAGCGTAGTAAACACGGCACTAAAACTCGCAGCATTTCGTTTTTTAAACACTGTTGGAAAAATGGAATGCTACGAACATGACTTGCATTTTACTATTTACTGGCGTTTTCCTAACCGCAGTTTTCGCTTAATTAATTTTCTAAAATCATACGAGTTACGTTTCTGAACAATTAATTTAGACAGATTTATAGAAATTACATTACTCAACGGTACTGTAGTTATGCCTCAACGCTACTCTTAATACAGATTGGTGGAAGATTGGAAACGTTTTTTTCAAACAGCATAAATGTTTGGTTTAACTTCTGTCTTTATGTACGAGTAATAAGGAAACAAAGGCGGACTTAATACTAATAACAATCTCTACCAGACAACCTTTAGGAAGACTAAATAATGAATGAATTTTATACACAATGTAAGAAAATAAAGAAATATGTCATAATTGTAATTGGACTGCACAGCAATTAAACATGCAAATATTACTTTATTTAGACATTACACGTAATAAATATGACGATTATGGACGATTCATGGTTTCGGTAAATTGTCTAATCACTAGGCAATTGAATTTTCCTCATGAATTATTCCGAACTTCTCTGAAAGAGGCGGGTAGTGTATTCCAACGATATTTAACTAGCAATGCAAAGGAATATGACATAATCGAAAAAAGGGTAGAGAGCTTTAGAAAACTCTCAGATTGAAGTTAATGGTCATAAGAAGTGCAATGATGTTGAAATTTATACCTCAATTATGGCGGAGAGAGAGCATCATTTAGAATAAATAGAGTGGAATGATCTGAGCAACCGTTCTTGTCTGGATTGATAAATAGTAAACCATTTGAGTTGAGATTGCTAGAAAGAGATAAGGTCCAATTTATACATCCAGAAGATGATTTCGATTATTATTATTATAAGCATTATTCATGATGAACAAAAAACCTGTCACAATCATGTATGTTTTTTAGGGTATGTGCGTTTTCTAATTATTGTGCATATATATTTATTGGTATTTAGTAACAGGCCTTGCTTAATGTGAGTAAAATAACATTCTGTAATTTGTCCAGATTGTCATAGGCCACCATAACTCTATCATATCAGACAGGTTTATTTGTCACCTGTTGCACAATAAAGTGATTTAGTCTTAAGTCATAAAATTGAGTCTTAAGTTGCATATGTAAATAACGTTATTGACCTAATTCAAACGCCCTTAATTTTTTTTAAATTATTATAATTGAGTTGGCCGTAGTAAAACACTAGAAACTAGGCCATGAGAAATAGGACATTAGAAGCGAGTCCCGCTTGCATTTCCTTTTTAATGAGACTTTCCAACACACAGTTTTACCTAAAGTTATTTTCTTAAACTCCGACCCGAGCTCCACCATTCTTTCTGAGAGTTTGAGAGTTTAGGCGTCTATATATCTATTTATATCTTCATGCCAAGTCCCTTGCTGGGTAGACTTAGAAAACCAAGCACCACATGACTCGATCTTTACACTCTTCTCTTGCTTCTTTAATATGCATAGCTCTTTTTATGCTATCTCACCGGTTTCTTGGACTCCTGACACTACCTTCCAGTAACTCAAGACTAAGAAAACAACATTTCTCTGTTATAACGTTAACAGTGAGAAGTACCTACACCAATATACATTTATTATATCTTTCAAAAACATAACGGGATTCAGAGCGCAGATCGCAGGACGGGATTTTTACTCTTTGTTATGCAGAAAGAATGCAGGATGAAAGAATGACGAAGCAGATATACAATGCAAAAGTGGAATGATGTAGCAGCCGAGGCAGGCCAAGACTTACCTACCATGACCAAATTGGCCGTATTCTTTCAGAAGGTGATGTCAGGAGCCCTAGAAACCGGCGAGCGTGCATGAGAAGAGCAATGAATGTTAAAGAAGGGAGTGAGGTATGTAAGGATCGAGTCACGTGGCGCTCGGTTGTCTCTGCCTACCCCGCAAGGGATTTGGCGTGAAGATATAGATAGACCTTTGCATAATCCATTGGGAGACTGTTCCAGATCCTTATTCTTTATCAGAATGATTCTTCACAACGATTGTTACAGGCAAATATATGAACTAAGACAATTATGTTTCCTTATCGTCGTCTCGAATTTCAATAAGAATTGTTTGAACAGGAGAATATTCGAACCCAATTTATATGCTGCAGAGAGGTTCTGTAATTACAGAGCGAACTTCTTATTAACGTTTTCCTAAGAGCCTATAAGTGCGGGAGTCATAAAAAGCACGCACGAAACCTCTAGTGCTATGCCATCAGACAGGCCGTGTGATTGTTTAGCAAGGTGCTAAAAGTCGTATAAAAATCTTCAAACCTCATGTTTCACTGCCTGTGTTAGTGAGTAATGGAACATTAGGAGCATTCCGCTGTTGTTGACGTTTTTAGTACATGGTTTTAGTGTCAGTTTGCATACAGAATATCACTTTTTGAATTATATATATATATATACCTATATATATATATATATATATATATATATATATATATATATATATATATATATATATATATATATATATATATATAGTAGCCAGTGCCAGTGTTTTCAAGCCGCCCGATGGCCACTGACTTAGCTTAACGTCTGTCATCATCTATCGACAATAGCCGGGACCGACGGCTTAACGTGCCCTCCACACGGAGAAACTCGAGATAGATAAACCCATCCATAGACAGGCTGCGGTCGACGTTGCTTAACCTGCGTGCTCGGTTACAAAGACACGCGCAACAACGCCATCGAGCTCTCTTCATCAGTTAATACAAGGTGACAATCAAATTTACCGTTTGTGTATTCAGTCTGCATGCAGATGTGCAAAACTTCGAATTATATTTAAAAGGTACATCGTATGCTAATTATTAATTTGGATACATAATCAATTATCAATAAATGCATGCATATTCTGTTAATTTATATTCTAAATACTCCTTAATACTATAAAAACACTTGTCCAAAAGCCATTTTGTCAATTTGGTTTTAAATAATTGTCCTTGAAGACTCTTTAGTTTATTGGGCAGCTTATTATATATCACTATACACATTTTTCTGATATAAATGTTTATTGCACATAGGCTGACTTATTAAGTTCAAGTATTGTGATCTAACTTGCTTAGAGGTACATTCATGTCTCTTTTTATAGTGTCCTGGGTTGTTTTGAACAAAAATGCAAACCTCTTTTATGTAGATGCACGATAGCGGAAGAGTATTATATTTTTGAAATAAAGGTTTACAGCTTTCAGTACTTCATGTATTGCTTAAGTCACGGAGACATCTTTTTTGTATTTTAAAATCTTTATCTCTATCAACCGAACCACCCCACAGAATTACACCATACTTTAGCACTGATGACACATACCCGTGGTACACGATTAGGGCTGCCTCTATTGACAATGTATGGCGTAGTTTTCTCAGTGCAAAAGAAAACCGCTTGAGTTTTTTTGCATACCATGTTGATGTGATCTTTCCAATTCAGATGTATGTCAAAGTTTATTCCTAAAAGTTTAAAATTTCGAACCTTTTTTCAATTCTCGTACCGCTATAACTAATTTCTAGAGTCAATTTATTTGCGTTGTAGAAAGAAAAATGCATACATTTAGTTTTTGATAAATTTAGTTTTAAGTTATTCCGATGAAACCAATCTATAACATCCTTTAACGCTACATTCACTGCTGATGCAATTAACTTTTTATCTTGACCTTTTATAATCAGAATTGTATATAGTCTGCGAAAAAAGCACACTCATGTGCGGTACTCGTTGGAAAGTCATTAATATAAATTAGGAAAAGTACAGGACCGAGGAAACTTCCCTGAGGGACACCTGTAGTTTTCGTTAAATACTGGGATCGGTATATTTCTTTTATAAAACTTTTACCCTTTTTTTGTTATTTTTGTTATTTCGGTACTGCCATCTCTCCTTCGAGTAATTAGCTATCCAAGTATAAGCTTTTCCTCTTATGCCATATATCTCTAATTTCCGCAAAAGCATCGAATGTTCTAATCGAATGCGCTGCTCATGTCCAAAAATATTGTCATTGCCGGAGAGTTATTTATTATTTCCGAGATAGCGTTAACTAAATGAAAATAAACAAGCGTAGTTGAACTTCCCATCAAATTTTCAATTTACAATATGGAATGGGGTGTTAAAGAAAATAGGATTGCAGTGATTGCTTTGCACAAAGTGGATATGGATTCGTCGGTTATATTCAAGACACTTTAAAAGCTTGGTATCAGTCGTATGTTCGTATATCGTACTACAACTGATATACCAACATTTCCTCTGTTAAAGCCCATAAAAGATCGGAGCGACCGCGTGCTTTTAGAACTACAAAAGCTGTTATTGATGTTAAAGTTAGAATTCGCCGAAACCCCATTAGGTAACAAAAAATCTTATCGCGAGAATTGAAGATTCCTGCTAGGATTCTGTCACGTATAATAAAACAAAACCTGTAGCTCGGAGCTTATCGTCGATGTACAGGACATGCCCTAAATCAATCCCTAATATATAAATATACCTATAAAATTTTCACGATTGAAGATCACTACAGCAAGCAAAACTACAAAGTGTACGCACACAGTTCTAAAGAAGCCGCCCTAATGGTCGGAAAGGTTCAACGTGGTCATTATCCTGCGTCTGTAATAGTTTGGTGGGGGGTGTCTTATCAGTGAATCACAAAGCTTCATTTTTGTGAAAAAAGAGTGAAGATGAAGTCTTGTTAGCCAAAGTGTATTAAGAGACTCTCTTGGATCGTGTTGTGAAACCTCTCAGTAATACACTTTTTAAAAATGTACCGTGGACTTTCAACCAGGACTCTGCACCTGGTCACAAGACACGAATTACCCTAACCTGGCTCGAAACCAACGTTCCGAACTTTATAAGAACTGAAGACTGGCCCTTGTCTAGACCAGGTCTGAACCCCTTAGACTACAAATTATGGTCAGTTTTAGAGGACATGGCCAGCTCGCAGCGATACGCGGACATTAAAAAATATTGATCTGTGACTTAATTTTAATTGACGCTACTTGTTACACGTTGCTTGTCGCTCGTCTTAGCAAGTCTACCATTAAATGGTAGTGTTCTAGGAAATCAGCTCCTAGGATTGGCATCTTGACATCAGTATTGACAAACGTCCACATGAAATTCCATCGCAATCCTAAATTCAATGTGAAAGTTTGTTCTCCATATGTGTTGATGATGGTTCCGTTCGCGGCAAATAATTTGAAATCGCTCGCTCTTTTTTTGTCTTGTTTTGAAGCTGCTAATACTGATATGTTTGCTCCTGTGTCAACTAGATATCTATAACCACTGTTAAAGTCGGTTATAGATAGGCGGTCGGATGGTTTGAGAGCACAGAGTTCCACCTCATACTGCGCTATTCGTCGATCCGATCGTCCTCCATTGTGTACCCAGGAACATGGCTGAGTACATTTTCGGGCTGTCTGTTTGATTTTATTGTGATACCAACAAAGATTGCCATCCGACCTTGTATGTTGGCCTTCGATTCAGCTTTAGGTCGAGATCGACCTAGATCGCTCGTAGCGCCGATATCGGTTAAAATTGTTGCGTCGGCTGTATTGCCTCGAGCGATCATTGCGACTTCCAACTGCATAGCCGCGAGCTGTGACGTAATGTGCGTCATCACGTTGACGTCAGTGGCGTATGATGATTGCGTGCTTCCGTTGACATGCATATTTTCGTATATGCGATCTGCCATTTCGCACATTTTGTCTATTGATAATTGCTCTGTCACTGCCAACACCGTAGTGACAGTAGGCGGAAGTTGTCGCAGCCATAGTAGACGAATGGTGTCGTCATTTATCTTTCCGCAACCAGCGTCTCGCATTCTGATCCACCAAATTCATCTCGGAGAGTAACTTGTGAAATCTGCGCTGTTCGCTCTCTTCGTCACAGTTTATAAGTCGTTCCTTGATGCAGGCGTATTTGTTTGCTTCCGGTGGGAATGTCAACATGTCAATTACTTGATGTATGGCGTCCTTCGGCAGTTTAGATACGACTGTGTTGAACTTGTAGTCGTCACCTTGTTTCTGAGGTGCGATGATCGCCTCAAATTGGACAAACCACTGGCGTGGCGAGTCAGTCCAGAAGTAGGGCAGGCGTTCCACTATCGTGATTGATGCGATCACATCTGTACACGAGTTAGAATATGTATCTTGTGAGCCTGCTTGTCCCTTGTTGGGTGTTGGCGGAGCCATCTTCGCTGTTTTTCTTGAGCGGTCGAGTGCCTCTTGAATTCAGAACCGATGAGACCCGCTTGTGGGAGGCCGGTGAGAATGTACACTGCAGAAGAAAACGTTAAACAACGCTAGGTCTTCTGTGAGGATCTCCACGCTTGTGTGGTCTCCCTGTTAGTCTTGCTGGATCACGTCGGGGTCACCAATTGTTGCGGGTTTGAATAAGACCAGTGTTTTCAAGAACGTATGTATATTCTGCCGTCTATGGACTGACTAACTTACATAATAATAAACAGTCTATATATATATTTAACACAACAAAGAAATATTACTATAACAAAGGACGTGAATAACGAGTATGTGTAAGGACCGTGTCTTATGGCACTCGGTTCTCTCTGCCGCAAGGGACTCGGCGTGAAGATATACATACATATGTTTGTATATGCTTGGGTATAACTTATTTGTTTATACACCGATTTTAATGATTTTTTTTTCATTCGATTCAGTATAGCTCCAAGGTGGCCCCTTTCATTGTAGTTAGTATTGGACTTTGCGCTTCGAAGATACACCAGGAAAATCTTATGGGAATAAATGTCTTAAACTCCAACCTCAAAATCCTCAAAAATGTAGAAAATTTATAATAACTGAATTTATGTTAGGTTTATGACAATCATAAAATAAAGTAGGTATCTACTATGGTCAACGATGTCTTAAACCAGACTGAACTTGGACATAACGTAACTCCTTAACGACAAAGAGCACGAATATGAAGATTGAGTATAGGTATAGAATTACTATAACATCATGAAACATGGAATTTTGTGCATTGACATTAAGCCTTAGACTGACGACTGCGAGTCTAAAAAACTCTAATTTTGACGAAAAACGAGATAGACTTCATCTTGACGACCAGCCGATATTTTTTCAATGAAGTCTCTATGACCAACACGGTGAAAACCTGAAGCGGTCACCGGATGGTAAGAGGTATTTTGAACCTCAACATAAAGGAGAAAAGGTCTCGTCTGGAGAAGTCTATGATCAGTATTAAATAATTACATAAAACATTTCGTTTTTGCTTTTTAGTTAGTCTATGTTACTGTTGTATTTTATGAAATCCGTTTATTTTTTTTAAGGGAATTATTCTATAAAATACAGAAACGTTCATGCAGTTCGTCGGATGTATATAACGCAAGTTTACGTTTTTTTTATTTGTAGTTTATATTTTATTATTGGCTTAGTGCAAACTGCAAACTGCGAATGAAATTCAACAGTAAACCAAAAATATTAGGCCAGCGAAAAAGATTTTTTGCCTTTTATCTTGAATTTGTGGTGTAAATCTGAGTGTGCATGTCAGGGCTATATAGTGGATGAATTAATATTTTTCAATCAAATTCTCTCAATATTTGCTGAGTGGACGAAGATGTGTGACGATAAAGAAAACTACATCCTTTCTATTGATCAATTCCGGCCCTTTTTCTCTATTTCTTGCTTGAGTCTCATCCGCTGTTGGCATTAGAGATCCGAATAAATGTTTTTGCTTGGTGATAGAAGCTCATAATGAACAATGTCCTTCCAATGCCACCATACACACAGCATCACCTCATTGCGAGTTATTCCAAGTAATGCTATTGGCGGAGGATATGGTACTCAAATATCGAACTTTTATGTATATAGAATTTTCAAATGGGCTAAAATTGTTTTGTGGTCAACTCCCACGTAAATGTCGAACTTGCTCCGTTTTTCAAAAATGGTGTCGATTTTATCTGTAACAGGTCGACCAGAACGAACTTTATATTTAGCATCAAAATTACCGAACTGAAAACGGTTTAACTAATTTTGTGCTTCTCTTACTTGCATATTAAGTCCATAAACGTTACAATTTTTTTTCGTCTTGTGTAGCATTTTTCCCTTTTTTGTAATGAAACTTCAAACTGTATTCACTCATTTTGGCAAACAGAACAACAAGATAAAATGGCGGGAATCCGATATTACTTTTTATTTTTCTGTTTTTAAAATGTCTTCTGTATAGCTAGTGGTATCAAACCCCAGATCAGATACAAACAGTACAATCAAAGAGATTTTACTGCAATTTCTTTCTTATAAAATAGGGGAAAATAAATTCTCCGATTTTTTGAAATTTAAGTCTCTTCAAGATTGTGTAATTATTTGTTTTTTTTTTTTCATAATTGTCCACTCTTTGTTCCATTGATGGAAACAAGTATTAACAAGTATTATACATGTAAATGTATCAATTTATAGATATTTTACTAGAAAGCAAGTTACGAAAATATCAAACGTGCATCTTTCGCCATTTTCAACCCTACAACTTAATCAATACAAATTTGGTGTAATGATAATGCTGCGATTTCGCAAATAAATATTATTGGATATTATTACAATTATACAAACTTTCTTGTAATGTATTAATTACACAAATTAAATATGATCTTCATAAATTTATAACAATATAGTACGATCTTCTTCTTCTTAGCGTTGTTCCGTTTTCCTAAATCCGTTAGGATTAGCGGGGTCCACTACCTAAGCCTAAGGATTTGGCGAAGATAATGACTTTTACATGTACGATTTGTACGATGTTCTATTCTCCATTATGATGTTCAGTTTATAAATATATAACTCTTTTATACATCGGGTGACAAATAAATTACGGACTACCTAACGGTGAAGTGATTACCGTAGATGTCTGCTTGCAACACAAGAAGTATTAATCAGTCAGTTGCCGCCATTGTTGCTGACATAGCAACTATTCAGAATCTTACTGATAACGTAACTTATTACACACTACAATTCTCCTCTTCTTTTAAGTGCCGTACTTCCTCAGGTTCGCTGCTTAGATGTACCTCTCTCAATAATATTATTGCGATGAACAACAATTGTAGCAGAGATGTTGGATACTTACATTTTTGATATGTTTAAACATTTTATCACAATTATAAAAAATGTATACAATTATCATACATAACCAGTTGAGAATACGCAAGCTTGCATTGCCAGAGGAACACCTGGCTCGCCAATTACATAACAATTTCATTTTTTTTTTAATTTGTCGGCCTTTTTGCCCATGTTCCTTAAGAGATAGGAACGGTGTTCCTGAACATTCCTATTCTACTTTTTTATGCTGAATCCGAATCTGAAGTCAAAATTCGTATATTCGAAAAAAGCGACAGATAAACATATAGAATTCATATAGGAACGGTGTTCCTGAAAATAACCAAACCAACCAAATTTTTATCAAAAATTATCACATTGCTTTACTGGCCCAGGGTAGCCGTGGCAGGAACAAAAACTTGTTATATGTGACGGTTCCAAATGTCATTTTCCAGCCCGCAGTTTTAACACGACTCATCTGCAAATCCACAGGGAATAGGCAGCTAACACTTTTTTCAAACTGCGGGACGATTTAGTGACATTTGTTTTATAATAATACTAGATTCAGCCTGGGATATCGTCTGCACGCATTCTTGTACATTCGTGGAAACCGCTTTATCTTCCTTTTTCTTTTTCCTAGGCCTCTAAAGGTGGTATTGAATTGCCTATTCCTCAAGAATTGGGCTATCAAATGTAAAAAGATTTTTTTAATCCGTTTGGTGGATCCAGACATTAGCACGTTAAAACAAATAAACTCTTCTGCTTTATACATTAGTATAGATCAAATAGAGTAATTATGTACAATTTTCATATGCGGTTTAACAGCAATTTTATTACAGAAACAAATTATGTGATTTATTTATTATTTCTATATTATTTTAGCTTTGGCAATCGCTCGTCACTCAAAGACCATGTTTAGGGTTCCTTACCCAAAGAGTAAAACGGAACCCTATTACTGAGGCTCCGCTGTCCGTCCGTCCGTCCGTCCGTCTGTCACCAGGCTGTATCTCATGAACTGTGATAGTTAGACAGTTGAAATTTTCACAGATTATGCATTTCTGTTGCCGCTATAACAACAAATACTAAAAGATAGAATAAAATAAATATTTAAGGGGGCTCCCATACAACAAACGTGATTTTTTTTGCCGTTTTTATAGATAATGGTACGGAACCCTTCGTGCGCGAGTCCGACTCGCACTTGGCCGATTTTTGGTATTATAAAGTGTTTATGAATAGGTATGTATGCCATTTGTATCGGAGTACATAAACGACTCTCCTAAGAATACGGACGCCGCACCCAAAGATAGAAACTCACAGAGAAAAACCACGGACTATTATGATAACATTTAGAACTCTTGAAAGATAGTCAGTTATAGTGGTTATCATAACATATTAATAGGATCTTTTTTAAATATACCTACATATTATTTAGTTCTTTGCGCTTCTGCCGCTAATACCCTAAAGCATTACTTACTTGCATTACGCTATATGCAATGGCTTCTTCTGGTTTTCTAATTAACGGTCATTTGCAAAAGTACCTATCTTTTAGTTATATCGTTGAATAGATTTTAAATATTCACTTATATTTCAGTAGTTTTTATCATCCTAAAAATATTTAATATGCAAGTATGGTCAAAATAAGTAATAATATTAAATATATGAAATCGATTAAAACTATATATTGTCTATTCGGCTGTTCATCCTGTATTTCGATAGTCTGCAGATAATAAGGCGAACGTATGTAGAATTGTGCATGGGTGATGGACGACCTAGCAATGAACTATGTGCTTTATGCAGACGCTACTATATTATTAACAGAAACACCAGCTGAATTGCAAAAACTAGTTACAATAATGAAAGACGATTGTATGAAGAAGAGCTTACTACTGAATGAGAAGAAGACGAAGATTTGGTATTTGAAAGAAAATAAACTACAACCAATGTATGGATTACGGGTGATGATGACGTGTTGGAACAACTGGATGAGATCGTATATTTGGATACGCTTTCAGCAGGGATGGAGGATGTACTCGACACCGGTAAATTGGAAAGACGAGTAAGTGATGGTAGTGGTGTAAATGAAACGTTGGGAAAACTTATTGGCAGTAAAAGCTTGAGCCAGAATGCACAGGTCGCTACACATAATGTAGTGTTGGATCCAATGCTAACTTATGGAAGCGTGAGCTGAATATGACAGCGAGACCACAAAAGTAGGATAAACGCAGTCGAAATGCAAGCGATATGCAAAATTTATGGCGCAACGTTTGTAGACCACGTTCGCAACGATAATGTAAGAAACAGAGTTGATCTGAAAGAGTATGTTGGTGTTAAAATAAGAAGAGGCATGCTCTGTTGGTTCGGAGATACAGAAACAACGCGTGAAAAAAGAATCACGAAACAGATTTACATCGCGAGAGTAGATGGACGTAGGAGCCACGAAATGCCAAGACATATTTGCTATGACCACATTGATCGTGTTATATCAGGAGCTTTAGAGACCGGCGAGCGTGCATGTGAAGAGCTATGAGTTAAAGAAGCGAGTAAGGTGTGTAAGGACTGAGTGATGTGGCGCTCAGTTCTCTCTGCCAACACCGCAAGGGATTTGGCGTGAAGTTGTAGATTAGATTAAAGCTCAATTAAATTTTAATATTTTAGTATAACGCTTAATGTAATATAATCTACAAAAACAATTAAAACAGCCCGCCTTAATGGGTGACCACATCGAAAGGGAGAATAAATTACATTTGTGTTCTAATAACTGGAAGTGTAAAAGGGGTAATGTATGCAACTGTACGCAAACAGTGTCTGTAATGGCAAGCGCACGGCACGACCGTAAATCACTCAAGCGTTTGGGTTAACCAATTTATTCTGTCCTCGTCTTACTGTGAATGTACATCCAATAGAAATATCATGCAATTTTGCCAATGATACCCCAAAAATATTTCGTTTTCGGACATATCATTTGTATACGCTCATTACGGAGTGTTAGAGACTCATTATCACTTTTAGAAAGGTAATGCCCAGTATCCGCAACATTCTAAACTATAAATGGGAGGGTGACTCTGTCTATCTTTTGTATACAACTTCGGGTGGCAAACTGGTATTGTAAACTCGTTTGCAATAAATGCTGTACCGTTCGCAAGCAGATATCTCCTGTATTTTCGCAATGTGACTCTGTCTATCTTTTGTATACAACTTCGGGTGGCAAACTGGTATTGTAAACTCGTTTGCAATAAATGCTGTACCGTTCGCAAGCAGATATCTCCTGTATTTACGCAATTAAAAAAAATTGATGCTGTCATAGTAAAACATGTTCAATGATTCAAATTTTGAAGTATTTTTTGTTACAGAAACTGTTTGATTTTTTTACGATATTTAACACCTAAACTGAAAAAAAAAACTACAGAAAATTAAACTACAAAAAAAAATATTTTTATTTTAATTTTTACATGACAATTGTGTGATTTAAAACGAAAAATTAATTTCATTCATATTCCCTATTGCGTCAAATGTATTCTAGGAATTAATTCCGTAATTAGTAAATAAGATATTTGAAGTTTTCACAGAACGTGTGAATGTATTTATACTGTAAAATGTAGTAGTACAGCAATAATAATGTCAAGAGATAAAATTAAAAACTTATGGTCACCTGTACCAATTTAGGACGAATTTGTTAGTTGGCTATTCATAAAGAGTATTGTTGATATCCTTTAGAAGTTATTGCTGGGAAAAAATAAAACTTGTCATCATATAAGAAATAAAACAAAAATCATTTTTTGTAGTTTAGTTTCCTGTAATTTTTTTTGTTTAATTTAGGTGTTAAAAATCGCAAAAATCAAACAATTTATTATATAATCACATATAACTTACAACAAAAGACCTTCCATTTCTAACAAGCCTTAAAAAAATTCCACTGAGTTTTTAAAACCAAATAGATGTTACATTTAGAACTATTCATTCGATACATTTAGTTTTAGCTGAGTTTAACAAAGTATGTATGTAATTTATCTATTTAGAATGACCGACCATGAAATTCGACACAGAAAGTGGCATCGTGCAACCGATACTTAATGTACTGCGAGTCTTCGTAGGCTACGATAACAAATAGGTTACTCTTACACACTAAAAATAAAATGGGACTCAAAATAGAACTCTGGGGCTCCCATAACTATATTAGTTTTTTGGCCTACGAGTGTAGAAGTGCATGGATAATCTAATGATTAAATGTCTGCTTTATGCAGTTTGTCGTTTGCTGTGGTCCCCCAATTCCACGAACACGCCACTCACCATTGCTAAGAGTATTGGGGTTCTCGGTGTCGACATCTCCAGCGACGTTCAGTATCGAAGTCACCTGACTTTTTTGACGAGCTGGGTGGCTCAGTCGGCAATGATGCGAGTTTGACACCAACGCTCGTGGGTTCGATTCCCACACAAGGCAAACATTTGTGTGCATGAACATGTCTGTTTGTCTTGTTCTGGATATTTTAAGAGAGATAGGGCGCATCAAAGCAGCCCGTCTGGGGAAGTACCTCCACCTCACAGAAAACCGCAGCCAAATAACAACTCCCTAGATGGTTGTTGTGTTCCTGCGTGTGAGTGAGGTCACAAGTAAGCTCCCAAAGGTGTTGCTGTGTAAGCAGTAGAGGAGGCATCGCGCAAATGATACGTAATATATCGCAAGCATTAATAGGCTACGGTACCCGCTTTACATCAGGTGGGCCGTATGCTTGTATGCCTCCCGACATAGTATAAAAAAAATCTGGTTGCACTCCGGGAGTGCCGGCAGAAGTGAAAACTTGAACATTAACGTTGTGCATTTTTGAATATTTTGGAATGGTTAGGGAATAATTTCGCACGATTTGCTTTATTTATCAGTATAAAAGTACTATCATGTATGTGGTAAAATACAATATTCCTTTATTGCGCTATCGTACACCAACATGACAATTTATATTACATTATAAATTTAACACTTCAGAACTATTACAATTATTTTACATTAACAAGTTTATCTCACAGAAAAATCAACTTTCATCCACAATTTTAACGACTCTTTCACCATCATCATTACCAGCATCATCATCGCCAATCTCTAAAACTCAAACACACACGCACACTCGCGTAAGAGCGCCCTGCGCCACTTAAACCAAACAGCGATGTTGATAAACTACTGTTGGTCGCGAGAAAATAATGCCATATGAACGATCTAGCGCTTCATATTTTATTTGTTTAATTAGAGGTAACTAATGTTTTAGCGCTGCAGCGAACTTAAGTTCTAATTCTTACCATAATCTTACGGCCAGGGTCACGTGTCCTGACGCGAGTTAAACATTTTTTACTCATTCCAAAAAGTGCACAACGCCGCTAAAGAAGTTTTCACTTCAAAAACCTGCAAGAGAAGGTCAAGCTGCCGTCAAAGAAACTTAGTGTGCTCGACAGGGCCAAACAGTACTTCAGTTCGAGGCAAAGACTTCTGTTATAAAAGTCCTAAGTCAGACCGCATATGGAGTACTGTACCACCTTTGGGCGGGAGTACCTGGATACCAGCTAGGACCTTGTGACTCGATGTAGAGATGGGCTGTGAGGATTGTTGATGATTTTGAGAAGAGATTTTACCTCCTTTTGCGTAATCTACCGATTGTATAATAAGTTGTGTTTTGAGGAGTTTGCCAACAGCTTCGTTTCACAATCAAATAGCTCGTCGACGGCTAGGAGTTTATTCTCATAAACTGGAACCGCAATGCTCGCGTACTGTGCGGTTCTAGTGAAGTTTTCTACCAAAAACTATTAAGTTGTGAAGTGATCTCCCTGCCGAGGTTTTTCCAAGGGACTACAGCATGCGTATCTTCCAAAAAGCCTTGAAGAGGTTCTTACAGGGTCGGCAGCGCAAAAGTGATATCCTTGGTGTTGCAAATGTCCATAGGCTGCGGTAACTGTTTACCATTAGGTAGGCCGTATACGTGTTTTCCACATTTGTTTTTGTGGTATAAAAAACAGTAGATATTATTAGTAGAAATAGGTTAACTGCAAACACTGGTCATAATAATAAAAGACAATTATCTGATTACCACAACGTTTATTAGATTAAGACAATCTACCAATTGCGCCTAAAAGCCGAAACCCACAGAAGCGGGAAAAGCGGGAAAGCGATAGCGATCGATCGCACCGCGCCGGATCATGCTCGCTTTTTGTGTGATAGGTTTCATACAAACACGAATGTAACTAAAACTCCCGTTCCGGATCGTTACCGCTTTCCCGCTTTTCCAGCTCCTGCCGGTTTTCGCTTTAAAGGCCTTGTCGCGGGCAGCCGTGGATGTACTAGTGGGGATTACGGCCAATGGTTTTACAAATCGGAGAAAGCGGTAAATACGGTATGTTTAAAGTAGTCCACGGTATGCCGAGCAGTTTATTCTAAGGCATAGGTATTCAATTGTAAGCAATGATAAAATAAAAATGTGTTCCAACAAAGTAAGGAAATAGAATATATCGCTAATCCAGATTAAAAAGCAAGCATGTCATATATTTGTCTATCACTCAATTTGGGAATATTTATTTGTGACAAAAGTGCCTATATGGGTAAATTTTGGCGAGGTAGTGAGTACGTGAATACGAGGATGATGAAGTCAGGATCTTCATTACATATATTTCTACGCTTTGACTCAGCTGTATTAAGTAAGTCAAATAAAATACATTTTAGGTATCTACTAAGGTATCTTATGTACTTAGGGAGTCTTGGCGACAGCACTTCTATATTACTAGATACATGACGATTTTACAAAGAAGAAGGTTTACCATAAAAGTAAATAACACGATTGCCATAAAACTCCAATTGAAATAAACCTCTCCGTACCGAATAATTACACACGAGTAAAGGACATACATCATATCGACTGCGAAGTGACAAACAACCCAGCCTCATTATCATGGCTTTTGCATTTTTAATTCGGTTTTATTTCATTCAGTTTATTATACATCATTGTTTTGAGCGCTGCCGTAAAATTCGCGACACAATCAACGATTTTTGTTGACAAAATACGGAGCATATCGTGGAATCTGACATGGACAATAATTACCAGTGATGTAAAAAAAGGAAACAAAGAAAGATATATTTCATCAATTTGATGGATGGATGACATTGTTTACATCTAGGCCAAGTATGGAAAATATATGTATTGTTGTATATTATACATAACCTCACTACCTAAACTAAAAAAGGTAGGAAGAGTAACGTGAAGGTATGAGACCAACAGTTATATTTCTTTTTTGTTGTCGTTATATTACTCTGTATCGTTTTTGATGCTGTAAAGAGGTTTTCTTTGTATACATAACTTTACTATCATTAATAAATATTATACTATTCCTACATTACAAGTATAGAAGTAGTATTACAGTTCGAATTCTGCTAGCGATGCTTCGTTTTTGCACATTGGATCCTCACTAGATCACCATAGATCCAGGCTTCGGGAAAAGCTATAAATCAGTCGTAACCGACTTGTGGTGCGTCCGAATCTTTTTGTGACGTTTCCATCTACCGACCAATTACGAATTAATGCCAACTAAGGCACTACGATTGTAACGAATGGGGTGGCCATTTGTCCCTAATGGAATTATTTAGTAAATTGTATAGATTAGATGATTGTTTAAGAAGACAACGGCTCTTTCGAGTGCTAGTCTACTTGGAACCTCAAATGCATACCAAACTGGCGGGTAAATTCTCGTAGCACTCACATAGAAAAGGCAAAAAATAAAGTGTATTTTTAAATGCTATTATATTTATCGGCACAATACATCGTTACTTAATGAGTATTTGAAAGTGCGACCTTACCTAAGAATGATCTGGTATTCCCTCTGGGTTGTGAAGGATTGACGGCGGATGCTACATGTAAAAATCAGTATCTCCGCCAAATCCTTATGCTTAGATAATTAACTCGCCAATCCTAAAGCTAAGAAAAAGAAGAACGAGTTATTTGTGATAAATTAGCAAAGATTACAAGAAACCAGTTAACAAATGATATAAAAAAATATGTTTTTTCATAACAAATTTAGAGAATCGACACTGTAATAAACGCACTTTCTAAAAATTCGAGATAACTTTATAAGTAATTCAGGTAAATGGTTGATTTTTTAAGAAAATAGTAAATAATAACAATCCCAAGCTTAGAAGAATATAATTTTAAAATAAATCGAACGTAAAAACTGTAAGTAAGCAGTTCGGGTAGTCGTTAATTGAGACAGATCCGTGTCAGAATATTGTGACACGTGACTCGTGACTCGCTACTGCTACCACCCTCCAAGTTCGGCTTTTCGTTTCAACATTCGGCAATACACTTTAGATCAAGGCGATAGGTTCATATTAAGGCAAATAAAAGAAAATAACAAGTGTCTAGTTTCTATATCCAGCGTCTCGCATTGTCCCGTTATGACACACAGTAAAAGAGTTTTGAATTGCCAGACAGAGCGATTTTGGAGTGTCGTCTTACAGCCGATATATCACAGACTATTTGACGTACGCATGAAATAAATATGACTATATGAATGTCACAGAAGCGAGTGAAGTATGCAAGGACCGCGTCTTATGGCGCTCGGTTCTCTCTGCCTACCCTGCAAGGGACTTGGCGTGAACATATACATACATTCGTACATAAATATGACTGGTATAAACTATTATGCACAGGATAAAGTTCCATGTACGTCGTGTATAATAAACAAATATTGTCGGACAAATTACACAACGCCATTCAGCCACAAATTAAGCGAAGTTTGTATTATGGGTATTATATAACTGATAATCATACATAAACACATTTTTTTGTAAGTACATATTTGCGATAGGCAGAAAACAGCCAAACCAAGACAAACAGACATGTTCATGCACACAAAGAGTCCTGCCTAGAAGTCGAATC
Source organism: Pyralis farinalis (assembly GCA_947507595.1). NCBI lineage: Eukaryota > Metazoa > Arthropoda > Insecta > Lepidoptera > Pyralidae > Pyralis > Pyralis farinalis. The sequence continues at coordinate 14,496,335 of OX382267.1, forward strand.
GAGCGTTGGTGTTAAAGTAGCATTACTAACGGAACGGCTGGATACTTTTGGCTTCAATTCTAGATAATAACAGATTTTTCATAATTACGAAAGTTTAGAAACCTTAAAAAGAAATTCATGTGGAACGGATAGGATGCTAGGACCTTCATAATTAAAAAATCTTAGTATATTTTTTTGTATACCACTATGGTGGTAATCAAGCATACGGCCTGCCTGATGGTAAACAGTCGCCGTAGCCTATGGACATTTGCAACACCAGGGGCGTCACTCATGCGTTGCCGACCCCCTAAAAATCTCTTCGCGCATTTGTTGAAGAATTCCATGTAGTTCCTTGGAAAAACCTCGGCTGGGAGCTCATTCTACAGCTTGAGAGTTCTCGGAAGGAAACTTTTCTGAAACCGCCGTCGGCGAGCGGTGCGATTGTTGACTGATTTCGAAATTTTCAAAAACAATATAAACACAAAAAAACATACGGCTTAAAATGAGGACCTACTTATTCTTGATGTCGGTTAGAAAGACGCGACATTTCGGCTCGCGTCGGTTTCGCATAAGTGGATCTTAAGCTTTCGTGCAATTTTTCAACCTACCTGTCGACGCGCGGCTTCACTTGCGTACCATTTGAATTTTTATTGCCCTGTGTTACTCTTCCGTATTCATGAGCAGTGATAGCCCAGTGGTAAAGGACCGAGTTAGTAACCAATCGGTTCCTATTTCGAATGACATAGGCATGTACCTCTACCTTCTCTTGTGTTTTCAGATTCATGTACGTTCATATCTCTTTCTCGGCGGAAGGAGGAATCTTCACGTCCCAGAAATTATAATTCGAAAGACTTGTAACCTGACCAAAGAGAGATCTGAATTTCCCTCTGGATTGTAGAGGTCTGATCTCTGTAAAGTCGCTCTATGTAAAAATCTATATCTTCGCCAAATCCTTAGGCTTAGGTAGCGAACCTCGCCAATTCTAAAGGATTAAGACGAACGAACGAACACCATCTTTACATTCTTACGGGCAGGTATTTGGTATTTTCATAAATGATCACGCACATTATTCCTTATAGTTGCCGTCCGCGACTTCGGTCACGGTGTCTTATCAAGGAGTCACAAAGCTTCATTTTTGTGAAAAAGGAGTGAAGACCAGCCAACGTGTATCAAGGGACTGTCTTGGATCGTGTTGTGAAACCTCTCAGCAATACACTTTTTAAAAATGTACCATGGACTTTCTAGCAGGACTTAGCACTGGGTTACATGGCACGAACTACCCAAGCCTGGCTCGAAACCAACGTTCCGGACTTTATAAGAGCTGAAGACTGGCCCTCGTTTAGCCCAGATCTGAACCCCTCATCATCTAAGGTCTTAGTTCCCAAAGTGGTCCAGGTGGACCCCCAGGGAGACTTGACGGGGGTCTACGTTGGCGTGACAAAAAAATGGAGGTTCACAATTCGTAAGCGGGGGTCCACGAAAATTTATCTTCTTTCGATAGTGAAGAACTAAAATGTTGGCTAGACTTTATCTATCAATGAAGGTATGCCCCACCACCGCCCATGGCTCCACCGACCATACGGCCATTTGAGCCGAATCGCGGGAGATGCAGCAAGGCACTTGCTGCTCTAAGTCTCTCTGCCCATCTATCTATCTATCAATGAAGGCAGATAATATTTTAAAACCTCTGCTACTGTTACTTGTAAAAACTTGTATATTCCATATTCAGTACAACGTGTCGAGACTTGCAAAGCGCCGCCGCTGCCATCCGCAACGCTTGTTCAGACGTGCAAAGGGACGAAATACGACTTGTGGTGTATGTGCTTGCAATCATGCATGAACTTGTTTGATTCTTCACCAATATAAATACGAATGCCAAGGATAAAGGTTACTAATTAATAATGTAATAATTACATATTTGAATAAATACAACCCAAAAATACACTATTTTTATTTTTATTACTCTGAATGGGGAAAGCTCCCCATTCGGGAGTTTTCTAAATGAAATATGTGAGAATTGATTGGTTCCTTGTACTGTGAGTAGATGTCAAAAAAGTAAAGTTGGATGGAATCACTTTTTTGATTAGCCAACTTTACTTTTTTGACATCAGCTCACAGCGCAGTCAATTAATTAATTAACCAATCAATTCTCACTTTTTTTTTCAAAAACTATTAATTCGTGGTTGGAACTCAGCCGCAACACAAATTTCCATAGTTAGATTTAATTTCCACATTTTTTGTCGAGTTTTGGGAATATGATAGAAATGTAGCTGCAGAGGGTCCAACATAATCAGCTGAATTTTGAAAGTAGTTTATGAGAAAAAAGTCTGGGAACCTCTGAAGGAGTTCAGATCTGGGCAAATTATGGTCTGTTCAGGACATGGCCTGGTCGAAACGAAACGCCGACGTTGCGTCTCTTAAGAAATCTCTGGAGCAAGCAGTGGCGAAATTTCCCATAAAACAGTGTGTAAATCCATAGATTCACGGCCAGACAGATTAAAGATCTGTATCAAAGTCAAAGGTGGCCATTTCCAATAGAATCATTTTTTTTTTTTTTTGTTTAGACTTCCATAAATATGTACATATATAAGTTTTATTAAAAACTAGCTACTTGACCCAGCTTCGCACGGGTGATACAATGGTTACCAAACTTCACAGGATCACCTGCTGGGCCAACCTGAAGATTCATTGAAAAATTTCATCAAAATCTGCCCAACCGTTATTGAGTCCATAGAGGACATACAGACAAACATTCATTTTTATATATTACGAGTAGACTAGCGACCGGCGCCGGCTTCGCACGGGTGATCCAATCGCTGCCAAACTGCACAGGAACCCCCGCTAAGCTAATATAAAGATTCCCTGAAAAGTTCATCAAAGTCGGTCCAGCCATTTTCGAGTCCATAGAGGACATACAGAGAAACATTCATTTTTATATATTAAGAAGAAGATATATTATCATAAAAAAATATTGCATATTCATTTGTATCAGAACTTATAGCCTGACTAGGTACATAGTTAATCAAATTTCAGCCAGTGTAACTGAACAGTTATTTTATAGCCTGTTTATTGTACGATTGTTCTACGTAAAATCTTTAAATAGATATAATAAAATCTTTTATTTATGAACTGATTGAAATAAAACAACTAAATGTTAAGTGAAGCTTACCACAATACAACCGCACCCAAATCGGTTAAGCCATTTCCGAGATTAGCGCGAACAAACGCACAGACAAACAGACAAAAATCTAACAATCATTATTTTGGGTTATATTGCGTTGATAAATTCCCCCGAAAATAGTTTTTCTTATACCTATATCTTCAACGTACAGACAGCAATCCCCTACATTTTTATTATATGCATAGAAGTGCAATAAGTATTTAAGTACCCGTTAGGGTCCAATGGTAATCATTTTTTTTCTTTTTGAGATTTTATCTTTATTCCTTATCTTAATTTATGTGAGAATTACAGGACAATAGTTGTTTGACAGAAAGATCTGAAGAAGTAAACGCTTCTCAATTATTTCTCGTAATAAAATTTGCCAATAGTGGATCTGTTCGACAGTGACATGAGATAAGTAAGACTATTTACATATTTTTGACGTTTCTGTATTTCCGCATGGTGCCCGAGAACATCAAAGAAACCTGTCTACGACACAGGATGTTGTTTTTACCTCTTATGGTATATATACGAATTATATGTGGCATTATCCTGATATCAGTTGACATATCTCTCTGTAAATGTTTTTTTTTTCTAAACAACCTTGGAAGGCATTCAAGTATACGGCCCACCTGATGTAAAGCGGTTCTCGTAGCCGAACGCTTGCAATACATTACGAATCATTCGCCCGATGCCACCTCTTCTGCTAACTTAACTCACACGCAAGAACTTATCCCCCAAATTATTTGGCTGCGGTTTTCTATGAGGTAGTTACAAGATCTTATATCTTAAAGGTATTTTTTAGGGTTCCGTACCCAAAGGGTAAAACGGAACCCTCTGTTGCCGCTATAACAACAAAAACTAAAAATAGAATAAAATAAATATTTAAGGGGGCTCCCATACAACAAACGTGATTTTTTTGCTCGTTTTTGCTCGATGTTGATAACGGCAACAGGTAGACGCTTGAAATATTCACAAAATATTTAGTTATATATCTACTTTAAAAATAAATAATTAAGTTAAAATAAAACAAATATTTAAGGGGGGCTCCCATACAACGGACGTGATTTTTTGCCGTTTTTATAGATAATGGTACGGAACCCTTAGTGCGCGAGTCCGACTCGCACTTGGCCGATTTTTAAATTGATGTTGCAATGGTGAGTTATAGCTTATAATTAATAATATAAATAATAATAAAAATGTATAGGAATAATCTCATGCTTTAATGACTATTAAATTAAGGTAGGTATACCTAATACCTTTATTTAATTCAGTGTGAGTATCAAGTTAGCCATTATTATAAAACTGGAACTGCAATAGGGTTATTTATTGACATGGTTACAGCTGAGATGATCATACTAGGTGGCACCTACGTAAATCACTGGCCAACCACAGTACACCCTCGAAAAACTTAACCCGCCTTTCTGATTCGTCGGATAAAACCAGTGCTCGTATTCGTTTGTCACAGGATTCGATACAATATCAGTTCTGCCACGCACACCCCTTGAATACTTTAATATTGTGAAATATATTGACGTATGGAAATGACGTATATTGTTGAGTATGTATGAAGGTTTCCAAATTGTTCTCGATAGTAATGGTTGACAGTGTCCCTATATTAATTTATGCCTGTAAAGTCATTGATGTCAATCGATGTTTGTATTCTATTTAATAAATGTGTTTGTTTTCATTTCTATAAATAATTTGTTACGTAACTGATTTCATAAGAATTTATTGTATAATTTAGAATGATAATATTAACATTCTTAGTATACAAATGAATTAACACCATAATTTATTTTTTGGTCGCTTTAATTAATTAGTTTAATAAGTGTAAATCGGTACTTAAAGTATATTTTAGCAACGTTAGTACGTAAAACTCGTATATCAGTGTTCGTGAAAGTGTTACTCGCGTATTTATTAAGTTTTAAGGTGTAGAAAATTACCTCAAAATTAGGTTAACGGCAGCTGTTCTGAAATTAATTCCAAAAAAGGTACTATTTATGACTATATTATTTATTAGCAATAATAATTATAAAATAGTCAGTTGCTTTAATAGGGAGTCTTTAATAAGAAGTGGGTCAATGCTTGTGTTAAAAAATTACCAAAAAGCCAAAGAACCTTTAGATATAGTTAGGCTTATTGAGTGTACTATCGAGGTGTCATATGCTGAATTAGAGAATTATGTAATTATTTATGTATATAGACCTCCTAGTGGCGATTATTTGCAATTTGAGCAAGTAATGGAGGATATTTTAAGAAAATTATTCAAAAGCAAAAAAGACATAATCGTCTGGAGATTTTAATACTGATATGTTAGTAGAAAGACAAAAGTATTGGATTTTTAAATTTATTTAAATCCTTTAATCTAAAAAATCTGTTTCTGGTCCCTACGCGTATAACGGCCACATCTGCAACATGTCTAATCAGATCAGTTGGTAGTTTATTAAAGTTCATATAATACAGATTCAAAGTCATCTCTTGAACAGATCAATGACCCGAAATAAATTTATTACATACAATAATGTATTGGAGGATTTTATTGAAGGTTACAATAGTTGAATTACACTGTAGACGATCCTGATTTTCTTTATTCCAATCTGTTTCATGATAAATCCAGTGAATATCAAAAAAAAAAAATTAAATGCAATAAAATTGACATTACAAATAAATTTGAGTTTAATGATTGCGCATGTTAAGGTACTCTGCTAAGTAGAAAGAAAATGTTTGAATTGTATGCAGAAAAGTATTACAATTTTGACACAGTTTTTGTCAATTATGTCAAAAACTATTTTAAAATATTTGCAGAGAAGCAAAATCTATATATATTGAAAACAAAATTAAGAAGTCATCAAATAAAATTAAGGCTGTATGGGATATTGTTAGTAAAGAAACAGGTATATATAAGCCACGGGATAATGAGTCTTCTATAAAATATGACAATAAAAGTATCACAGACGTTAAACAAGTAGCAGATCTATTTCAAGGCTATTTCATCAATATCCCTTACCTTACCACTAACTCCCTTAATTCATCTCCAGTGTTGCTGAGTTGTTATAAGAAAATGTACTACCTAGAACTTTTTCAGTTTACACACATTGAACCAACTAAAATAATTAAATCTTTTAAACATTAAAAACTTACGACACTGGGGAATCTCTATTAAATTATTTTATTGTATTATCGATGCAATAGCTCCACACTTGTCACATATTTTGAATGTACCTAAGTGTAGATATGGGTGTGTATCTAGACTTGATGAAATTTATGAAACTTGTTCCTTTATTCAAGTCAGGGTAAAAGAGCGAGCTGGGGTGAATTACAGACCCATATCTGCACTGCTAGTTTTGAGTAAAGTATTCGAAAGGATCAATTGCAACTCTTTTTTAAGGCCAATGAAATTTTTCATCATGCACAATATAGTTTTACAGCGGCTAAATCTGATACAAATGTAGTATAAAGTTACTACAGCTGTAGTAGATTAGTATAAAGTTATATTCCACCAAGAGACATCAAAATTTATATAGATATAAATATTTAATATTTGTGCTTGTGGAAACTTCTTCTTCCTAGTGTTATCCCGTTTCCTAATCCATTGGGATTGGTGGAGCCCGATACCTAAATTTAAAGATTTGGCGAAGATGCTGATTTTGACATGGAGCGACTGCCGTCCGACCTCAGAGGGAACCTTATAGACCTTAGAGGGAAAACTAGACCTTTTTTAGGTTAGGTTACATGTCTGTAGAAATATAATTTCTAGTATATAGGGAGTTCTAGGATATAGGATATATTCTACGTGCGGGTTCCTCACGATGAGTTCCGTCGAGCAAGTGATAATTACAAATATGTATCTACATAAATCTGAACACACGAATTTAGAGGTATATGCCAGGATTCGAACCGGGGACCAGTTATTCAATAGGCCGGTTCTCTATTCATTGGGCTGTCACCTACCTACTCAATTAGGTATTGTATAATTTGTTCTATTTAACTATTTTTAAAAATCATTCTATCTATCTATCTATAACTTCACGCCAAATTCCTTGTGGCATAGGCAGATTGGACTGAGCGCCATGTGGCTCGATCCTTACGATTGCGAATACGGTCTACAAGCGTTTCGCCACAATTTTTGCGCAATTATCATACTTACATGCTCTCTGTGCCATACCCAGCTCTACCAGCACTTATTTAAATATTATTAGGTCCAATTATTCGATTTGTGCTTATGAAATATTATATAGTTATTTTTAATTTACTCCCTTTAACTCCTCTTCTTCTTAATTTTCTAATTCATTTGGATTGGCGGAGTGCGTTACTTGAACCTAAGATTTTGGTGTAGATACTGATTTCCTTCAGAGGAGCGACTGCCGTCAGACCTCCACAACCTATAGGGAAAATCAGACCTTTCTAAGGTTAGGTAATATTTCTCTGGAAATATAATTTCTTGAACTTGCGGGTTTCCTCATGAGGTTTTCCTACACCGCGGGACTAATGATAACTACAAATATGTACAAAAATCCGAGAATACGAATTTAGTGACGCCTACCAGGATTCGAACCGAGGAGCAGTTGGTCAATAGGGCAGTTCTCTACTCCACCGGGATAAATTATTATATAATTTGATTCCTTTACTTTCTTTAAAAAATATTAGTTCCAATAAATTTGTTTCTCAATAAGAGGTAGCAAAAATGGTACTTGCAGAATATTATTTATGAATTGTTTCCTTTAGCCGTTTTTAAGGATTATCGCCTGTTTCATAATACTTAATATAACAACTAAAGATAACAGAGACAGACACATAGTCAAATTTTTTTATTTTTTACTTTTCAAAGAAATTACCTGATGTAGAGAGGTACTCTTGGCTATAGACGCTTGTACAAGAATTTACGTAAGCGCTGTATAAGTTCCGCTACTGACGCACCACCTCTTTAGGAGTTTAGTAGTTACCTTATTCATTTGAAAGCACATAAAAATGCTCCAGGAAATTATTTAACTGTGACAATTATGACAGTGGAGATAGTCTACTTTTATTCTTATTTATTTTTATTCCGTTAATAGTTAGGTCAAGTCTAAATATCATCAGTGAAGAATCAATGTTTCCTATAATGTTTGAGATAAGAGGTATGGATTTTTAACGATACAAGGAAAATCTTATTTAGTTTGTATACACTTCTGCGATGGACTAATATATATACAAAGTCCCCCATACTCATGCCTTTCATATTTTTATAGCCAACTAGATGACCCGGTGAACTTAGTTTCACCTACAATATATTTTAATACAGCTTAATATCGCCCCCTGATAATTGTTGCCCCGATGACGTCATTCATAATTTTTTCACAGCCGGTCTCCGTTTGTTCCAATTGTTCCATTGCATTGTGGAGGTTGATTGATATTATGAACTGGGCCTACATTAAATTGCAAATTGTAAGGTGATAGTCTAGGTAATTCATAGTTAGCTACCTCCTGGTCCTGGTCGATACAAAACGCAACGATACAAAAACCATAATTGGCCGAGCAGACGAGTAGTATTGGCGGCGAAAAACAGAGATGTCGATGCGACCATTCAAAATTTTACTCCAGTACAGTAATTTCTCATCATCAACATATTTGTTTTTCGCCGCCAATACTGGTCGTCCGCTCAGCCAATTATGGTTTTTATGGGTGAGCATTTTTTCACATACCTGTCCGTAAGTTTAAGTTTTTAAGTCCCATTATCGGAAGTCTCGTCGTTTTTAAGTCCTATTATCGGAAAATATTTCTCATACCATTTTACATCATAATGATCACTATTCATAAAAATATTTAATACTAAATCGAAACTCGATGATTATGAGTTTCGATTATTAGTATTAAATATTTTTCATAATATCACTAATAATACACCTGGTTTATACTACTCGTAATATTTATTACCATATATTTTGTTATATTAGGGGTTCAAGTATGAGATTGCCATATTTAATACTAAAAATAGAAACTCGATGATTATGAGTTTCGATTATTAGTATTAAATATTTTTTCATAATATCACTAATAATACACCTGGTTTATACTAATATTTATTCTCATACATTTTGTTATATTAGCAATAATGATGAAGATCGATTCACAAGTCCGGAGTATTTCACTGCCAGTTTCGCCATCATTGTTCGAAGTTCTGTATAGTAAACATCTGCTGTTATTGTGACCAGACCTGAGAAAACTATAGTGAATAACGCGATGAATATACCAACAAACAGTTACCATTACCTCTTTATTGGTAAGCTTTGCTTAAGGGCACCGTTGCGGCGTTTGACCTGGGGTCAGCTATTGTATTATTAAAGAATTCACTTTTCGTCACATGTCACAATTCGATCCAATATTCCTTCATTTCTGTACCGATTCAACAAGGCAACACAAGTTTCAGCACGCGTTTCTTTCTGCAGATCAGTGAAATCATGAGGTATCCATTTTTCATATTTTTCTTATCTTATTGATTTGATGCAAACGAGTCAAAATATTAGGTAAGGTAACGTTAAACCATGCCGCTAATTCCTGGGTAATTTGCCTCAGATCGACTTCTACCATCTCCTTCAATTCAGCGTTATTCACCTGTGTGAACACACGTGGACGACCACCCGTCTTCCACGTGGTTCGTTCTTCAAGTCGAAGTTTCCATTACGAAAGCGTTTAAACCAAAAACGCACAGTGCGTTCATTAGCAATCACCTCTCCAAACGCATTGATACCCATTGATATTGCGAGCCGTTTCTGCCGTGAAAGATCCACGTCGGAACTCGTTTTTAAAAATTAGTCGGGTTTTCGAAATATTCATCTTTCCCGTCTAAGCTGAATAAAAAAAAAAGAATTGAAATTCGAAAATCAAATGTTACACATTTTTGAAGTGATTACTTCTTATGGAAGGGTAAACCGCTTCGTTACGTAACGCGTTACGGCACCAGTCTGTCTGGCTTCCCTTTCTCTCACGCATACGGCAGCTTTAATTATATGTAGATTAGTTTAAGTTATCACTTCTGTCGGGCGTCCCGAGGCGCACACGTTTTTTAAAAGAAGAACCTCATAGGCATCATGGGAAAAAAGTTTCACTCGAACATCTCACACCATGAAGGTTTAATATCAATTCAAAATATCTATTATTATAAAATAGTAATTTCATACTTAAAGTAGTAGTAGTAGTAAAGAAGTGAACATTGTCTGTTATAAATGAAACAGTTCTGAAAAAAGAAACAATTATGAGTTGAAACATGTTCTTAGTAATGACAATACTAATAAAAAAAATATGATAATTGTCTGTTATGAGCTCCATTGGTAGTAATAAAAATTTATGAATAAAAAAGTATGAGGAAAAACATTATGAAGATTGATTATTAAGAACACAACTCAGTAGTAAAACAAAAAAAAAAATAGGAATAATTTTTATGTGAGCCAATATGGGCCCGGTTTTTGTATCGTTGCCCTTCGTCTGGAAAAAACACGCTGAATGAACTCCTTCTTTGATTCTGTCAACTGACATAAATCCAGTCGAAGTGTCAACTGAGACTTCCCATTAGCTTCCCGTTACTAATGTCAAACAAGTGTTAGTCGTCAATCAGAGTGTCTTCACATACCGTTACAAACTTGATGATTGCAAGCACGCTTTAAGTTCTTCAGCTACAGATGATCGTGGGATGAAATAACCTCCACCTTTAAAATATTGAAATTTTCAAACTGAGTTCTCCAGGCACGTTAAAATTTTTGTTTATTCACTACAAAGTGAATATAGATAAATTAAATGACAGATCAAAATAAATGATACTAAAAGCATGAAAACAAATTAAGAAGAAATAACAGTTTTGTATACATCTGATAGAACCACCACGAACGCCATCTAATAATAGTAATCCGAAGCAGCGATTCCCATACAAAATTACAAATTATTTTTGAGCTGAATTTTATGGATTTTCCGCTTTTTTGTTTTTACCTCTCCGCCACCTCTGTATTACAAGTATTACAACGAACAAAACAAAAAAAAAATGTTCAAGTCGGTTAAGCCATTTTCGAGTTGGACCGAGCGAGACTAACGAACAGCAATTGATTTTTATATATACTCGTATAGATTGTCATAATTTTATTATAATAATTTAATTGTGCTCTACATGTATAACGCAGGTACGTCAATCCTAGCAAAACATTTGGCCCGTGCGTCATTCACAGGGAATACTAATATTATTACGAACTATCGGAAGTAATGAGCTATAGCTATTACTTGCAAATTTTGATTACTTCACTGTACCGTGTAATTTGGAAATGGGGCCTCGAAGGTAATTACTATAATGAACTAGCGTATTAAACACAACTTGGCTAGGATTACTGAATACATTGCATGTTTCTATATTATTATGGTGTAATATTTTATGATATATTATTTACCAACGATATACGGTTTAAAACTTTCCCTGCTTAGGAAGAAGGAAATTCCATTACTGTTAGAATCAAAATAACGCCACTGTCAAACTGAGTTTTACGAAACAAACTTATTAAAATTAGCTGATTAGCTATTTTTAACTATAATACTACATATTATTTTTATTATCCGTGCGGTGACGGAGAAAGAATACTAAAAATCACCGCCCCCTTTCTTCCCCTGGGTGTCGTAAGAGGCGACTAAGGGATTCTTGAGATTCCAGTATCTCAGCCGGTGGTAGGGTAAATATCCGCCTGGTTGGCTACCACCGTACACGCGGCGAAACACCCGTGAAGTGGCGTACCTATGAGTACGTCGCGTTTCGGGATCAGCTGGTGTATAACCAGTGCTCAGGGGATTGTTAATGCGATATTGGAGAACAGTGGTGGATTCTGTCTATCCATTGTCAGTAGGACTGAGCTGATCCGTCGGCCAGGGAGACCCGTTGAAACGGTTGGTCCGCTGGCCGCCCGCGGTATAGTACAGGGGCCCAATAAAGTCTAACCACCTTGAGAGGCTGCCCTTTCATACCGCGCATAATCTCGGGGTAGACCGTCGTGCCGGTTGGTGACCGGATGGTGGGGACCCGGCGACTACCTCCGGGGGGGTTCGGGGGCCCTTCCGTCCGACGGATCAGTACAGCTCCTCTGTCGACAAACTAATGGAGAAACAGTCCACCGCACTTCTCCAATATCGTGGCAATTGTCTCCCGCTTCACGCTTCCATTTTCTACCCTTATGACAGCGTATATAGGAAAAGACGGTTTTACAACGGTGCACTCCCCCACTACTCTGTTCAAGGTTGAGTTCGCTAACATCCGCGGACTCCACTTCAACCTCAATGCCGTCCACCAACACCTTGAGACGGTACGGCCCGCCATGCTTTTCCTGACGGAGACACAAATCTAGCGTCCAGCGGACACGTCCTACCTCCTGTACCCCGGTTACGTGCTTGAGGAGAATTTCCTCGCGAAGGCCGGGGTCTGTCTATTTGTTCGCTCGGATGTATGTTGTCGCCGTCTGCGCTGCCTAGAGGATTCCTTCTTTCCTATCCTCTGGATGCATGTAAACCTGGGCCTTCAGAGCCGAATTTACATGTGCCTATACCGGCCCCATACTAGAGACACGGTGACAACTCGGCTCTTTGAGTACTTGAGCCGGGCGGTAGATGAAGCGCAGGAGCGGTACCCTACTGCCGAGATGGTATGTTTGGGGGGCTTTAACTCTTACCACGTCTCCTGGTTGGGATCCTCCATAACTAACCATGCAGGAAGGACCGCCCACGCGTTTGCTCTTTCGCACAGCCTGACGCAACTGGTAGACCAACCTACCAGAATACCAGATGTCGCTGGCCACGAGCCCTCTCTATTAGACCTACTGCTGACCTCCCACCCTGCTGGCTACCGGGTTGAGGTTGAGGGTTAGGGTGCCCTTGGGTACATCTGACCACTGCCTAGTGTCTAGCACAGTGCCAAGCACGGCGCCACCACAACCCACTGCGGTTAAGCGTCGTGTCTGGCACTACTCGTTAGCAGATTGGGACGGCATGCGCGAATACTTTGCTTCCGTCCCATGGGGGCAGCGCTGTTTCAGTGAGAAATATCTTACGGCGAGTGCTGCGGCTATTGATGACGAGATTGAAGTTGGAATGGAATACTACATCCCTCACTCCGATGTCCTCATCAAAAGCCGGAGACGCCCTTGGTTTAATCATGAGTGCGCTGAAGCTGTTAGTAACAAGCAGGCGGCGTATCGCGCTTGGACCTGGGGTCGCGCCCTCAAAGATCCGAATATTAACTTGCTGAAATCAGCCTATAATACTGCCACCAAGGTCTGCAAGAGGGCATACATAAGAGCGGACGCCCAGAGTCGGCACGGAACTAGTGGCGCACCATACTGGGTCGCGTAATTACTGGCGACTAGCTAAAGCCATGCAGGCCAACTTCTGCCAGCCCTCGCTGCCTCCGCTGAGATGCCCTGATGGCTCACTGGCACACCAGCCGCAGGAGAAAGCCGATCTTATGGCCAGTCTCTTTGCGGCTAACTCCCGGATCGATGACTGTAGCACGCAACCATCATCGATACCCTCCTGTGGTTCCGTTATGCCAGAAATTTACATCAGACAGCGTGATGTCCGTTTTGATCTACAGTCACTCGATGTCCGTAAAGCCAGTGGTCCTGACGGTATCCCAGCGATTGTTCTGAAAAAATGTGCAGCGGAGTCGTCCCCGGTGTTGACGCGCCTCTTTCGTCTCTCGTACTCGACCGGTTGTGTTCCGGAGGCTTGGAGAGAGGTTAATGTGCAACCGGTACCCAAAAAGGGAGATCGTTCAGACCCATCAAATTACTGCCCCATTGCCGTAACTTCAGTGTTGTGCAAAGTCATGGAACGGATTCTTAACAATCAGTTGATCCGTTACCTAGAAGATCACTCCATAATGAATGATCGTCAATATGGTTTTAGACCGAAACGATCGACGGGTGATCTTCTAGCGTATGTGACGCACCTCTGGGGAGAGGCAATTGATAAACACGGTGAATCTATGGCAGTCAGCCTACATATCGCCAAGGCATTTGATCGGGTTTGGCATAAAGCACTTCTCTCCAAACTTCCGGTATACGGTCTGCCCCTCCAGCTTTGTAAGTGGATTACTGGCTTCCTGCATGAACGCAGAATCCGCGTCCTTGCAGATGGATGCGCTTTGCGGTTCATGTCAGTGAATGCCGGTGTCCCACAGGGCTCCGTCCTGTCGCCCACCCTCTTTCTTCTTCATATCAATGACATGCTACCACTTGGTAATATTCATTGCTATGCAGATGACAGTACGGTCCATGGGCGATATTTCGGGCGGCCTAGTGCTGGTCGGGCGGAAATCGGTGAGAGGCGTGAGAGTCTTGTCATTGAGCTTAATCGGGTTTTGAACCTCATTAGTAAATGGTGTTCCAATAACCTGATTGAGTTTAATGCCAGGAAAACTCAGGTGTGCGCGTTCACAACAAAAATGTCCCCATTTCACCCCACTCCCAGTCTTCAGGGCGCTACCTCAATATGCGCGGTAGAACCAACGAAATTACATCGAGAGCCTCATTTTAACAGCTTCAAAGAAACTCGGAGTCCGCCGGTTCTTCACGCCGGACCAGCTTTGTCTTCTTTATAAGACTCAAGTTCGGGCCTGCGTGGATTATTGCTCGCATCTCTGGGACGGCTCCGCACAGTGTCTTCTCGAGGCTCTCGACAGGTTGCAGTGACGGGCTATCCGCATAATCGACGACGAAGAGGTCACAAAACACCTAGAACCTCTGCAACTTCGTAGGGACATAGGATCCCTAAGTACATTTACCGCCTGTACCGTGGTGAGTGCTCTAAAGAACTATTTTCCCTTATCCCACCCTCTCCCTTCTGTCATAGAACCACACGTGCAGGCTTGCGATGTCATCATTCCACTGTTGAGGACATTAGTTCTCGTACTAAAAAGTTCGGCAACTCCTATCTCTGTCGAACTATTAAAAAGTGGAACGCCTTGCCTGCACATGTGTTTCCTCCTTCTTACAATATGGGATCCTTCAAACGAAGCGTGAAGAAGCACCTTGCGGGCCAGCATGGTAGCGTCAACTGACAGGAGACTGTAGTCCTTGTCAGTTGCCGCTGCAATTTGGGCACCTATTTTCGTTCCAGAGTATCTTTTACGATCTCTCAAAACTTCTCAAGCTCCTGGGTCAGAGCTCACGGGAGCATGTTCTGTAATACGAAAAACACGAGTGATCCTCAATTTTATTCTTATCTAGAAAATCTTGTTTCTATTATAGCGTAGTCAGCGTGCCAATGCTTTTCTTTTTTTCAACTCTTTTAAATTTGAATTTGGAACGCATTTATTATGTTAAAATTTCTTTTGATTTCCCGCCGTTTTACATATTTTTTTCGTGTTGATTATCCAATTACAATATGGAATGGGATGTTAAAGAAAATAAAATATCTGTGATTGCCTTGCGCAAAGTGGGTATGGAGCCGTCGTTCATATTCAAGACACTTCAAAAGCCTGGTATCTGCCGTATGTTCGTATATCGTACTATTGAGAAATATACCAACACTTCCTGTATTGAAGACCATAAAAGATCAGGGCGACCGCGTGCTGCTAGAACTATAAATGCTGTTAATGCTGTTAAAGCCAGAATTCTCCGAAACAAAAATCATATCGCGAGAAATGAAGACTCCCGCTAAGACTCTGTCGCGCATAAGGGCGAAGTGTACGCACATAGTTCTAAAAAACCTGCCCTAGTGATCGGAAAGGTACAACGTGGTCAAAAGTTGTTGTTGTTGTAATATCTTTATTGTACGTTACATTCAAAATAAATTACAATAAAAATAAAGCTAGTGTTACAAAGGTGGACTTATCCCTGAAAGAGATCTCTTCCAGCCAACCTAGAGTCTTTGACAGAACAATTTACATGGGCAAAACAACACACGTACAACTCACTCACTACAACAATACTATAAATTACTTAAAAGTAAAGCACAAGGTTATCAAATACGTATACCGAATTTACTAATAAACAAAACAATACATAAAAATAAAAAAGAACAAAAATATGAACATACATTAAATACATAAACTAAAAGCGAACAAACATGAGATACATTTTTAGGTATGCATCCATAAATGATCACAAAACACCAGTTAAAAATTTCTTGACTCGGAGTTTGAAACAATCTAAAGAGGAAGCCAATCTTACCTCTAGAGGAAGTGTGTTCCAAAGACTAACTGACTTTGCAGAAAAGGACTGTGAGTACGAATTTGTTTTCTGACTTGGAATGTCGAGAACAAGTGTACCGCAGGAACGCAACCGAGTATCCACATCACGAAAATGAATGGTCTCCTTTAGGTAGGAAGGCGCAGATGGATTAAACAAAACATTGTAAAGTAAGCAGAGAATGTGCGCCTTCCTACGATCTCTAATCGACAGCCAATTGAGACGTTTGCGGTATTCCGAGACGTGATCGTATTTCCGCAGTCCAATGATGAAGCGAATAGATAGGTTTTGTAGTCTTTCCAATTTATCCAACAATTCTTCGGAAGGATCTAGATACGCGACATCACCGTAATCAAGCAAAGGAAGGAGAAGGGAACAAGCCAACAACTTCTTGGTTTCCAACGGTAGAAAAAATGCAGACGTCGGAGTGAGTGGAGAGATGCGAAAATCCTACGACTGACTTCATTGATATGTGGGGCCCACGACAGAGATTGGTCAATAATAATTCCCAAATTAAAAACAGTAGAAGAAAAAGGGATTGTGTCACCTTCAAACTGAATATTAGGAAGAACCGTATCATGCAGTCTAGAAATAAAGTATGGGCTGCCTACAATGATTGCCTGTGACTTGGCCGCATTGACCTTAAGCCCGAAACTATGGGACCAATCAGCAATAATCGCAAGATCATTATTGATAGCATGCACTGCTAAAGAAATATCAAGAAATGAAGCAGCTGTATATATCTGTAAGTCATCAGCATATAGATGGTAAGAACAAGAGAGAGAAGAAACAATGCTATTTATGAACAGCGAAAAGAGAATGGGTGACAACACACCACCCTGTGGGACGCCAGCACTCAGGTCACACCAGTCGGATCGGTGATCTCCTATTTTCACTAATTGCTTGCGGCCCACAAGGTAGGAATGAAACCATGCTGATGCTGTAGACGATATGTTGAGAGACTGTAGGACTCCTAACAAAATGTCTAAGTCAATAGTATTAAAAGCTCTAGTGAAATCTAGTAGTACAAGGAGAGTTACTTTTTTATTGTCAATGTTGAGTCGGATATTGTCTGTAATTTTAACAAGGGCCGATGTTGTGCTATGACCGCTGCGAAAACCAGACTAATGCTGACTGAGAATATTATGGTCACAGAGAAAACGTGTAAGGCGTTGTTGGACATGGTGTTCAAGAATCTTAGAGAGAACAGGGAGGATGGATATCGGACGAAAATGAGTGAAGGAGTCTGGATTAGGTTTCTTTGGAAGAGGAATCACGTAAATTATGAGAGGTTTCCCAACACGATCAAAAGACTGTCTTGGATCGTGTTGGGAACATCTCAGTACAATATACTTTTTAAAAATCTACAGGAAAATGTGCATGAAATGTATGTACTTTCCAGCAGGACTATGCACCTGATCATAAGGCACGAACTATCCAAGCCTGGCGCGAAACCAACAGACGGACTTTATAGCCCAGATTTTAACCCCTTACACTACAAATTATGATCAGTTTTAGAGGATATGGCCTGCTCGAAATGACACGCCGACATTGTCTCTTAAGAAATCTCTGGAGCAAGCAGTGGTTAAATTTCCCATGGAAATAGTGCGTAAATCCATAGATTCGTGGCCAGACAGATTAAAGGCCTGTATCAAAGCTAAAGGTGGCCATTTCAAATAGAATATTTTTTTTATTTTTTTTTTTTGCTGAGACTTCCATAAATATGTACATATAAGTTTTATTAAGATTATATTACTTCATAAAAAAACAAACGCATATTCATTTGTAACAGAACTTATGGCCGGACTAGGTATATTTGACATCAAATTTTAGGGGCAACAACGCGATTTACGAAACGGGGATTACGGGTAGCGTAGCATTTCTCGAGTGAATATCTGACAGCGTCTAAAATTCGTTTACACGTAGCTTTATAAATATATAAATATAAAGAATGTAATTTATTCGCCGCTAACTTATACTGTAAAATTTTATTGTGTAATAAGGTTATACCTAAAAACTTGAAACTAAAATCTCTTAAAACACAAAACTAAATGTAATTAATTTCTAAGATATCGATCCCTCTCTATGTGCATTTAACAACGTCATATTCAATAATATATATTACTAATTCTAATAATAAATGCGAAATTGTATTTATTTAAACGAATTATACAAATAAATAAACACAATTTTCAATATTTGTCTTTTACGATAAAACCGTTAAACAAATTTGACTAAAAATTGTTATGGAGATAACTTCATCCTGACAATTAGAAATACCAATAGTTTTCTGGCTGTGAAAAGACCTAGGATACTTTTCAATTAAATGTAAATACTCTGCGTGCGGAAGTAATTAGTATTACCACATAAAGTATTGTAAGTGCAAGTGACCCGACACTATACCGATGATATCCCGGACATCAGTCTGCGTGAGATGCGTATGGCTCTCAAGCAGCTTAAAAATGGGAAAGCACTGTGTGAGGACGGAATTACGGCAGAACTTCTGAAAGCGGGCGGAAAGTCGATACTTGTAGTCCTTCAGAAGCTATTCAATTCCGTCATACACTCCGGTGAAACACCGAAAGCGTGGAGTAGAAGCCTGGTTATAATGTTCTTCAAAAAGGGTGATAAGACCTTTTTGAAGAACTATAGGCCGATATCGCTTCTGAGCTGCGTTTATGTACTATTTTCGAGAGTCATCACAAACCGTCTCACACGCAGACTACGAAAAAGCCTTTGACTCCGTAGAGACATGGGCGGTGCTACGGTCTCTCCAGCGATGCCGAATTGACTATCGGTACATCGAAGCGTTGAAGTGCTTGTACAGTAAGGCAACGGTTTTGAATTTGGTTTTTTTAAAATTGGTTATGTGTATCCCAGTACAGGACAAGAGTACGAAACCGATCCAAGTGCAAAAAGATGTAAGACAGGGCGATGTCATATCCCCGAAATTCTTCACCGCAGCATTGGAAGATGTCTTCAAGCTCTTGGACTGGAAAGGATACGGTATTAACATCAATGGAGAATGCATCACTCACCTTCGATTTGCCGACGATATAGTGCTCATGGCTAAATCGCTGGAGGAACTTGGCGCTATTCTCAATGACCTCAATAGTGTTTTAACCAGGTAGGTCTCAAGATGAACATGGACAAGACTAAGATCATCGAATGTCCATGTAACATCTATGCCGGTCACGGATGGAAGCACTAAGCTCGAAGTTGTTGACGAATATGTTTACCTAGGGCAGGTTATTCAGTTAGGTAAGTCCAACTTCGAGAGGTCAACAGATGGATCCAACCTGGCTGCGCAGCGTTCGGGAAACTTCGACACATCTTCTCGTCCAAAATACCTCAACGCCTGAAGAGTAAAGTCTTCGAGCAGTGTGTGTTGCCAGTGATGACATACGGAATTGAGACGTAGCCCTTCACTGCGGGCCGTATGGCCGAAGCTCAAGGTCGCTCAGCGTGCTATGGAAAGAGCTATGCTCTGGGTTTCTCTGCGTGATAGAATCAGGAATGAGAATATCTGCAGTAGAACTAAGATAACCGACATAGCCCTTAGGATAGGTAAACTGAAGTGGCAATGGGCCGGCCATATAGTTCGTAGAACCGACAACCGCTGGGGAAGAAAGGTTCTCGAATGGCGTCCCCGTACTAGTACACGCAGTGTGGGACGACCCCTAACTAGATGGAGCGACGACCTCAAGAGGTTTGCAGGGAGTCGATGAATGCAGGTGGCATAGCATCGAGACGAGTAGTGCTCTAAAGGGGAGGCCTATGTTCAGCAGTGGACGAGTGCAGGCTGAGATGATGATGATGATGACATTAAGTATTATGTTATAAGAAGGTAGTTTGTCATAATTTAATTATTGTCAACATTGCTCATAACATTCAACTCTCAACCCTGCTATATTAAGTATTCAGGGCCAGTTTGTCATATTGTCAATTAGAGACAAGCTAAAATTGCATAAGTAAATATTACAAATTCTAAATAAATGTGGTGCATTATTATTTATATATAATGATTATTTAAATAGGTTTACATTGTTATATGCACGAACTTATATTAGAAAATAAAATACACATACAGAAGACACAATATGCTGTAAGTACTAAAATATTTTAATAAATACACAAAAAATGGAATTGATACACATTATCGCTTTATAAGCGGGATGTATAGACATACGAACAGTCTCTAGGTCCCCTATGAGTATGAAACCTCTAAATTATACCTTTAAGACGATAACGAGATTATAAAATGTCACGTATTTTTCATCATTATTTTCGGAAGGAAGGATAACATTTGAAAAAGCCCGCTCATTTGAAATGTAAATTAAGCCTAACTAACTGTCAAAAAACTAAAGTTGAGGTTCATTTGTATTTCGGATAGATTACAAGCTTTAGTGAAGTTGATGATTAGATACTTATAGGTATTGAAATTATGCTTCATTATTAATAGTAAAAATCTTTTACATTTTTTCTTTCCTCTATTCACGATGTGCTTAATCGTCAGTAGGGTCGTTCAATGCAATCAGTTTCACTTTTTTTTTGAAGATTTCTTTATTACGTCACTTTTGTCATCAAATATTCATTACGTCATCACCAAAATATGACCATCACGTGAGTATACTGATCAAACATTACGTTCGTATCTATCTATTTATAACTTCACGCCAAATCTCTTGCGGGGTAGACAGAGAACAGTGCGCCACATGATTCGATCCTTACATACCTCACTCGCTTCTTTAAAATTCATTGCTCTTCTCATGTACGCTCGGCGGTTTCTAAGGCTCCTGACATCACCTTCTGATAAACATGATCAATTTGGTCATGGTAGGCAAGTCTTGGCCTTCCTCAGCTCCTACCCTACATGCTTCTACTTTCGCGTTCTATATCTGTTTCCTATTATCAAAGTCGGATAAAAAAGAAAAGTAAGACTTATAGATATTTTGTTAATGTTGAAGACCAAAGTGGAGCGTTTTTAAAAAAAACATTTTTTTTTTAATTATCATCAAATTCTTACTCAATTTATAAATTAGAATTTTCCTAATATAATTCAGTTTCAACTATCTAAATTGGTATAGTCGTTTCGGACATACCAGTGAGCCTTCCTAGCGTTATCCTGTTTCCGAAGCGAAGCCCAAGGATCTGGCGAATATACGGCTTTTTACATGTAGCGTTTTTTTTTATACCACCAAGGTGGCAACCAAGCGTACGGCCTGCCTAATGGTAAACAGTCACCGTAGCCTATGGACATTTGTAACACCGTGGGTGTCACTCATGCGTTGCCGACCCTCTAAAAACCTCTTCACGCATTTCTTGAAGAAATCCATGCTGTAGTCCCTTGGAAAAACCTCGGCTCGGAGCTCATTCCACAGCCAGAGGGAAAATCAAACCTTTTTTTAAGTTAGATGTTCTCCTTTACTGCCGAGCAAATGAAAATTACAAATAGGTATAATTTCGAAAACACCAAGGTATCAGTTAGTCAATAGCCCGGTTTTTACCCACAGGGCTATCACTGCTATTTTATGATATATTTAGTGGCACTTTTGCTACTAATTCAGCACCTCGTCAAATTTTGGGTGATTAAATTCACTAGTATGTGTGCGAGTGAGGTACGTATGAATCGCGTCTTATGACCTCGATTCTCTCTGCCTACCCCGCAAGGGACCTGGTATGCTGGTAGAGCAAGAGTTGGTTGAAGTTATAAGTTTGGAAGAAATTCTAGTGTACTACAATTACTAACTACACATTTCCATGAAATCCATACTTGTCATTTATGACGTTAACAGCTTTTGGCGTTTGATTTGAAATTTGATATTGGTATTGGAATCAAAATTTTCAAACGTAATGGAACGTCGATTACATGCTACGTTCAATTTCTGCGGCGTAATAGCGTTCTAAGTTGCCATTACATTTAGAAACATGTTTCTATGTGATGCACTATACTAATTAGTAAACGAGATTTGACTAAACAGAGGTACGGTAGAATGATTTTGTAAAGTGACAGCCCGACTGAAGAAGTACTTACATCTTGTAAAAGATCATAGACAAATTACATTTACCTGGAGTATCATTGTATTCTGATAGCCGAGCAGCTCGCTCACTCGTAGCAACACAACCACCTTCCAGTTATTATTTGGCTACGGGCTTTTATGTGGGAGATACTTTTCCAGTTGGGCTGCTTTGATACACGCTACCTCTCATTAATAAGGCTCAGGCGAAAGCCAGAGCCTTATTAATTAGCAGGGTACATCGTGTGCAGGCAAGATTGGCAATAACTGTAATGATGATAGGAGTCACTTACACTCTAAAACTTCTTTCGAAAGGTTATCAGGAAGCTTTTAAATCAGGAGTAGTGACGCATAAGCGATACTCTGTTTATTGCAAGAGCACCTAGACTGCGGTAACTGCTTTAAACCTTTTGTTTGTTTGTCTACAGACTTTGCATAAAAAATACAACGAATAAACGAAAAAGATTATTTTATAAATTAAGACTAGAAAAATAATGTGCTAATCCCACATAAGATAAAAGAGAATGAAGATTACTAATCTGTAACAAAGTTGTTTTTTATCTTTTCCCCAACGTTCAGCCCTTATTTGGAATGGGCTTTACAAGTCATCCTTAAGTAACGACTAGAGTGGAGGCGTTCTCGTCATTCTGGATGAAGACAATTCCCAAAATTATCTTTTTGTTTTTATCCTACGCGATATTTTTCTTTTTCATAGTATGTTTTTACGGATTTCTAAGGTTTATTGTGATAAAAACAAAGCGATCAAGTGCACGACGGACTGCGCACTGAGACTTCCTTACTGTTTATGGACATATAAATAGTTGTCATATTATGCATTTATCACTTCAAATATAAAAGTTTAGAGAGTTATAATAATAATACAGCTGAGAAAGAGAAACTTACCAAGTATTTGAACTTGTCTACAGATTACCGATATGAGGCGTATGGACTCTACGATCATTGTTCCGATAGTAGTGTCAGTGAACGGATTTAAAACGAAGCGTCTTGGATTCTACCTCAGAGGCTCTCGTTCGACAGTCGAGTTAAGAACTACATTCAGAAGGCGGTTCTTTCGGACATGGCCCGCATTGTGAGGAACTTACTCATTCTGGACTCCTATTCACCAGTAGCTTGAGTCTTCGCTCCGCTACCGGCAGGTTTTATATTATTTCATAGTAGTTTTATTTAAATTTGCATTTGTAAATGTAAAATTTGTGAAGAAAATAAATATAATACTAAAAAACCGCAGGCAGCTTGTGTCGAACTGTTGGTGAGTATCGACACTACGGGTAACCGAGTCGATCAATTGGTAATCGCTGATAGAGTTATATGCTCCAGGAGTGAAAGTGTTAAAGGACTTGTAACCATGAATAATTTCGGAAAAAACGTCGCATACTTCTCGGAACCCCTGAATTCTGTTGAATTGGGGGGTTTATCCTGCGAGACACCGCCACTCACAGGGTACCACCACCCCCGTAGATAATGACTGTTATCCATCCCGCTTCTATAATAGTATATATTATATATATATATTATATTATATTATATTATATTATATTATATTATATTATATTATATTATATTATATTATATTATAATATATATATATAATATACATTATAATTATAATATATATTATAATATATAGCCCATAATCCCTCAATATCATATTAAAATAGTTCCATTATTTCCGTCTCATTTGCAGAAGTCTCAATACCTGCCGAGATTTTTCAGAGGTAAATTCATTAAATTGATATCCCCGGAGTGATTTACGATGAGTCTACTACAAGAATCTTCTCAAAGATAGCTCTACGCATTGGATCTATATCTCCGCTAACGCCTATCAAATTACCGGGATAATATCATGCGTTTAGAAGCTAGAAGTATATAATAAAAATAAAATTGTCGTTGACACAATACGCCCCCTTAAAATTTGTATTTATATTCTTATTAAATTGCTGTAACTTAATTGATATATTCATTTGGGATGTAAGCTTTGGACATTTTCATGTGGAATTGTTAGAAATCAAGTAGAATGAAAAAGATGTAATAAAATTCGAATAAAATAAAGTACTAGTTACATCTAATACAAATACGGCGCTAAGGAAAATGTCAATAGAAATATAATGGATTTGCCGTATGTACGAGTATTTATAACAGTATGATGTTCATGAATAAAAATGATCGAGACCTGCAAGACACCAGAGCCACCTAACGCACTCCCACCACCATCTGCCTCGTCTAGCACATCTAGCTTAATATATAGTACTCGTATATAGTTAACTGATAGTGGGAGTCGCCGGTGAGCGACTCGCACTATCAGCATGTGTTAAGGTTTTCAGGGTACCGTCGATGGGCTGCGGCTACTGGTGGTGTAGTGTGATGCATATGGTAGTTTTATTAGTTTTCAAGTCATTAGGTGGAAAATGAAATTAATAAAAACGTCATTCGTTAATCGTCAGGCATATAACTAGAAAGCTCCGAAACCGGACGAATTGTACATTATTTGATTTAAATGATTTCGTCATTCATATGCTCTTTTGTTAGGCCAGTTTCAATACACCCTTGAAACTAGGTCTCTACTTACTTTCATGATCACCGGTATTATCTTTCTGTTCTACAGCAGTGTCACGGAAACGAGTAACTACTGACCCATTACGTATTTGCCAACTAAGTACAAGATCTTTAAATCTATTTTGACATCTAAATTATACAAAGAAATACTAATGAGCTTCTCCTCATTCATACTACTGATTGCCAACAGGTCCGCTGAAACGGAAAAATTATGGTAAAATTCATGCCTGATACGATTGCTAGAATACGGAAGACTTTCTTTTACGGAATACTGCTTTTAGGTCGGTTCAAATCACCATGTTGTTTATGGCCGCCTTTTGATATTATACACCGTTTCGTAAAACTAAGGAAAGAGGAAAATGTCTTTCTATAATCATCGATTAAGTTCCATTAACATTGATTCGATAGCTTCTTTCTTTCTTTTAACATTTTACTAGATATTTTACCATTTTTATTTAGGTGTTTGTAACGACTGATAGAAGTTCATCCATGGATGGTTAATTGCAAACCGGAGTGTTAACCAAGCATACTGTCCGTCTAACATGAGACAGTTATAGACAATCGCAAGCGTAAATAGGCTACGGTACCCACTTTACATCAGATGCGTTGTATGCTTATATGCCTCCCGACGTAGTATAAAAATAAATCACAATACTAGAAACTTCGCCCGTATGGTAATCCTCTGCTCATACAGGCTGTACGTTAACGCTTCTCCTAATTATACATCCCCTGATGCATTATACGTAATTGAGATTGACTGACAGTTTCACATCAAACCTTATAATTTTTTAAGGTGAAATTGTCACCGGTAAAGTGGTAAACGTAAACAAGTATACAGCACGCCAACGATCAACGTTCACTATACTTGTTTACCACTCTACCGGAATAATAATATTTAGAATGATGTAAAAATTGTTTACTTGAAAACAAGACGACTTTGTCTTTTACGATTGCGTTTAGTTACGATAAAATTGTGAAAGATCGTTTATTCATGCAAATATTATGATTATCGAAAACAACTCTATACTTTTCGGACTCTCCATTTTGCTCACGTCGTTATCTTGTCCAACGTTTTTTACGTGAGTTGATTATATTAGTCTCTATCAACACAGTAGAGATATGAACAGTAGGTTAACTAGTAGACTTAAAGTGATTTTCCACGAGCGAGATGAGAATTAAACATATACGATATGGGAAAGTATCAATTTTCTCTTCGCGCAGCGGGAAATGGTTCGTAAAACGTGCGCAGTATATACAGCGATGCACTCAAAGCGGAAAGTTCGCATCAGAACCTCCTCTGCAATCACACAGTACGCGTCCATTGCGGTTGCAGGATAAATTCCCGACCGACGGCGAGCGGTGCGGGTATGGAAGGAAGAATTGACTGCGAATTTAGTTTTTCGATATCGGTTAGTGGCACGACACCCACATAGGTATGCCGTAGTCGATTTTGTTATATAACTACATTATCAGCAGTAAAATATAAATTGTTTGTAATGGTAGGAACGACAGACATCTACAACGTAACGGGCTATCCTTAAGAAGTGCTCAGTACAATGTATAAAAGTACGAGTACGTATGTACGAGTAAGATCGGCATATGTACGTAAGATCATAACTTTAAATAAGTGGACCAATTTAGCTGATTTCTTTTTTGTTGTTTGTAGTTTGTCAGGACAAGGTCTGTACGTGCGATTTTTTGTAAAATCCTCTTGAAAGGTCAGAACCTAGAATAACACTTTTGTTTGAAAGTGTCAATACTAAATATGACGTTTAGTTTGATGGTTTTTTAGTTCATGATTCCTTTAAAAATAAGTTCCGTATATAATTTAATTCAAAGCGATATACCAATGTTATCAGTGGTGATCATTTATTTTTTAAGAGAGGTAGGGTTCTTGAAAATACCTTCACCTCACAGAAAACCGTAGCCAAATACAACTCTCCCTGATCCTGAGATAATTATACTAGAGTTATAAGGCCGCTTTTGTACTACTGTTTATTTGTTTCATTGTTTTTTTATAAACCTAGTTATTTTGTACAAGATATTACATACATGCATCACAACTGTCTGGGGAGTTGTTGTGTTCCTGCATGTGCGTTTGGTTCGCTCCTAAGGAGTTGCTGTGTTGGCGGCAGAGTTGGTATCGTGAGGGTGATACTCAAGGTATTATAAGCGTTAATAGGCTACGGCAACTTTTTTACATCTGGTGGGCCGAATGCTTGTGGCATATAAACATACGGCCCATCCGACGTAGTATAAAAAAAAATATGGTGTGATGTCAGTGCGTGGTAATTAGGTTTGTTGCAAACATTCAATTAATTTCATTTGGTACTTTATTTCTTTGGAAAATATGTTATGAGGCGTTGAGACATCGAAATTTTTTTTTAAAGAAAGTACCTGTTTGTGGATCTCCTTTTCTACGAATTAACGCATTAGAGATTTTCAAAATAAAATATTCTGTTGTTAAGCGAACTTTACATTTTCTTTATTTGTATATCGCACTCGTGTGAAGCCGGGGCGAGCTGCTTGTAAACAACAAAAGTGAACGTTGTAGTATACTTAACAACATAAAAGAAAGAACCGTCAGACTCCGACATCGGAAATGAGTTTCCCGCTATCGTTTTTATATAAATTGTTTCATTTTGTTGACATGTTCGTCGAATTTACTCGTGGAAATATGTCCAACCTGCCTGAAACTTAGTCGGGGAACTCGTCAAGAAACTCGGGACTCGACTAAGTCGCGCAAACTCGTAATAAAATAAAGTTAGTTGCTGACGAGACCGCCGATATGTGATGCAGCTGATTAGTGGAGTGCTTAGATGGCTAAACATAATTTATAGTCTTGTTATACGATGTAAATTAAATCTTGAGTGATGCATTATTTTTAACATTTAGTTTATCAGAAAGATAGGGGTGGAAGTGAAAATAACTTTTAAAATGGGAATAACACGGAATCAATGTTCAGTATGTCGTATTCTTTTTTTTTATGAAACGTCGGGAGGAATACAAGCATACTGCCCACCTGATGTAAGGCGGTTACCGTGGCCGATAAACGCTTGAAAGACATTAAGTATCACTCGCGCGATGCCACCTCTGCTGCTAACACAGTAACTCCATAGGAACTTATTGGTAACCTCCCTCACACGCAGGAACACAACAGTCGTCTAGGGAGTTGTTGTTTGGCTGCGGTTTCCTGTTAGATGAAGGTATTTCGCCAGACGGGCTTTGATGCGCCCTACCTCTCTTAAGAATATTCTTTATTATTTCTGAAGAGGAAGTAACATACACAACAATGAAAGCGTTTTTACTAGTGTTTTTTATTGTTTGTAATAATGTGTTTCTATGCTATCATAAGTATTTAAAATTTTGTCTATGATACTTGTCTCCCGGGAGCATACCTATCTCTTGAAATTACCTGCATAGATGAAGAAAATATTAATATGAATTCCTCTGTATTGATTCAAATTCTAGAGGCTTACAGGGAGCGGGCATTTACATCGAGGTGGTATTATGTGAAAACCGGTCACTTGGGAAATTGCATTCTCCGCGTTGAAACCACGACTTCACAATCTTAGTTGTAGAATAGCAGAACTTTTTTTAATAAAACAACTTAACAATCTCGTTGACTTTATATTTGTGTATAGATACAAAATAGTTATTGTGAGTGTAACCAGCTCATAATAACGTTAATTTATAAGTTATTGAACAACTTTAGTACAATAGAGACCTCACCTCCTCCAAGGTGGGCAAAAAATAAATTTACATAAGAAGTATTTTCAAAACGTTTTCGTTTACATTTTGAAGTTTGAATTTATGGCCGTACGTTAAATATTAACATACCATAAATTAACAGATGACATATAGTTAATCATAAGTATCGATAAATAATGTAATGGCATAAATATGATTAATTGTGAACTTAAAATGTTATTGATATAACATGATTAATTGTGAACTTAAAATGTTGTGTTAAAATAAGAAGAGGCATGCTCCGATGGTTCGGACATGTAGAAAGAATGCAAGATGAAAGAATGACGAAGCAGATATACAATGCAAAAGTGGAAGGATGTAGGAGCCGGGGAAGGCCAGGACTTGCCTACCATGACCAAATTGGTCGTGTTCTATCAGAAGGTGATGTCAGGAGCCCTAGAAACCGGCGAGCGTGCATGAGAAGAGCAATGCATGTTAAAAAAGCGAGTGAGATATGTAAGGATCGAGTCACGTGGCGCTCGGTTCTCTCTGCCTACCGTGATTTGGCGTGAAGTTATTACGAGTATAAAATGTTATTATGCTAAGATGTGTTAATACGGGCACAAAATTCTAAAATTGTAAATGTACCTACCTCTTACAATGAAAGTCATTGTAACAGTCGCTATCACACAAGGAGATCTTCTATCTATAGTATCGGTGTTTCACTGGCTCACCACTACACGCAGCTCCGAGGCAGCTTTAGCGCACGTCTTATCTGCACGGCGTCTAACGCCCGAAATGCCCGATAGACCTCCAGCGCCTCTACTGGTGCACGTGAGACAATGTATTATATCTATTGTATAGATACAAACGCTACATCCCTTCCTTTTTAACAAAATTGTATTTATTTAATGTAATCAATATTCCTTATATTAATTCCTCTCTGCCTACCCCGCAAGGGACCCGGCGCGAAGACACACACACATACATACAATATTCCTAATGTAATACTTAATCACGTTAAATCCTATATTAAATAATAATTTATGTAGTTGTATTTTCTTTGATTGTCTGATCCTCATTCCCATTTGTTTCTTCTTCTACTGGTCTCCATTTCCCCTCCACACGCTTTAAATGAATCACATTTCTTCGTAGTCTTTGTCCAGTTTCTTCATTCCTTATCGTAATATCCCCTCCTACTGATCGTTCCACAACATGTGGTGCAGGGTTGAAAGTTGTTGAAAGCTTATTTGCCTTTTCCATTTCTTTTACGTACACTTTCTCACCTTCTATCAGTTCTGGGTTTTCTGCTCTTCTTTTCCGGTCGCCATACTCCTTTCCCTTTTCCTTTTGCCACTTGTCTCGGTCTCTAACTTCAGTGTCATCATCTGTTTCATTTATATCTTTCAACATAGGAATTTTATCTCTGTTCATTCTTTTGAAAAAAAGTTCTGACGGTGTCTTTCCCGTAACGGAATGAGGAGTGGAGTTGTACATCATTAGGTATTCATATAGTGTGTCTCTCATATCTCGATTTTCACTAGAACTAATTTTGAGTCGTTTTAC
The DNA here is from genome assembly GCA_947507595.1 of Pyralis farinalis. Taxonomy (NCBI): domain Eukaryota; kingdom Metazoa; phylum Arthropoda; class Insecta; order Lepidoptera; family Pyralidae; genus Pyralis; species Pyralis farinalis. The sequence goes on from OX382267.1 coordinate 14,526,514, forward strand.
AATGTCCTTGTTTTGGCGCTCCACTTCTCCGTTCATTTGTGGCCAATATGGCACAGTATTAAAAAGCTTAATATTACAATCACCACAAAAATTCTTAAACTCTTCGCTAACGAATTGCCGGCCGTTATCAGCAGTGATCGACAGTGGATATCCCAGTCGGCTAAAGAGTTCTTTAAGGATTTTAATTATTTCCGAACTTGTTATAGTTTTAGTAATCTTGATCTCTTTATAGCGGCTGTAATAATCAATAATTACTAAGATGTAGTCCTTATTCGGCAATGGACCCAAAAGATCCATCGCAATATCAACCCAAGGTTCGGATGGAAGCTCTCGACGTTTCATTGGTGCTGGAGGATTTGGTAAGCTAACCAGGGTGCATCCTTTGCAGCTCTTTACCATTAACTCGACGTCTTTATCTATTCTGGGCCACCAAACTTTAGAACGAAGGCGACTCTTCATGGCACCAATTCCCGGGTGGCCCTCATGTGCTGCTAGTATAACCTGCTTCCTGAGATTCCGTGGGATAACTATTCTGTTTCCTCTCAGAAGTATATTCTCATAGAAACACAATTCATCCGAAAATATTTTATATGTTTTCACAGACTCCTCCCATTTTTGACTATAAATTCCCTTTTTAACATTTATAATTTCCTGATCGCTTTCCGATTCCTTTATTATTTGTTGCATTGAGATTGCACATGGTCTCGCGAGATCGACTATCTGATGAACATAATTATCTTCTGATGTCTGAATTGACTGATCCGAATATTTACATAATCGCGATAATGGATCCGCAATATTGGTCTTACCCGGTTTATATTTCACATCATAGCGATACGCCTGAAGTCGCAAAACCCACCTTTCGACACGAGCGCATGGTTTTGATTTTGAACTAAATAGGAATTCCAATGGCTTGTGATCCGTGATTAGCTCAAATTCCTTACCAAAAAGAAATGTATTAAAATGTTCGATAGCCCATACCAGAGCAAGGGCCTCTTTTTCCGTTTGGCTATATTTTCTTTCACATTGACTGAGTGTCCGATTCCCGTATGCAATAATCCTTGGTCCTTTGCTATCAATCTGCACTAAGACGGCTCCCAGTCCTACAGGACTTGCGTCTGCTATTACTTGCGTCTTATCTTTGGCGTCATAATATCCTAGTGTTCCTATTTCAGACAGCATCTCTTTTAACTTTTCAAATGCTTCATTTTGATTATCTCGCCAGTATTCTTCTATGTTTGCTTTCTTTCCTAGTTTTTGCCGTAGTATTTGTTTCAGAGGCTCTGTCGCTGTGGCCAAATTTGGGATCCATTTATTTATGTAGTTTACTAAACCTAAAAAGCTTTGTAATTCTTCTATTGTTTTTGGTACTCTAAATTCAGATATGCTCTTCATGTATTTAGGTAGCGGTTTTATTCCTTCCGGATTTAGTTCATGTCCTATAAAATGTATTGTCTGTACTTTGTAAATACATTTCTCATGATTTAACAACACATTGTTTTGCTTTAATACCTCCATCACGTTGGAAAGTCGCGTATCATGTTCACTCTCGTTACTTCCCCAGATTAATATGTCATCGATAAAATTTGTAGTTCCTTCACACTTTATTAGCATTTTCTCCATGATTTTTTGAAAGAGTTCTGGAGCACATGTGATTCCAAACATAAGCCTTTTATATCTGTACAGGCCATTTGATGTAATAAATGTGGTCAAATATCGTGAATTCGGGTGTAGTTCTACTTGATGAAATGCATTTTTTATGTCAAGTTTTGAAAAATATTGTGCCTTCTTTATTTTTGGTAATAAGTTTTCCATACAGGGTAATGGGTGGTTTTCTCTTAAAATGGCTGCATTAGCGCGTCGCATATCAACGCATAAACGTACATCACCATTATCCTTAAGAATTGGAACCAACGGAGAAACCCATGTTGAAGGTCCATGAACCTCTTCAATTATCTCTAAATTTAATAGTTCTTTGATTTTCTTATTTATCTTTTCTTCTAGTGGTATTGGTATTCTCCGGCAAGCTTGCATAACTGGTTTTACTGAAGGATCAATAGGAATTTCAATTAATGTATCTTTAAATTTGGGAAAAGGTTCCTTTGTTTTTTGTTCAACTTGATTTACATCCATGCCTAACTTTAGAACACCCAATCGCAATGCAGTGTCTTTTCCAAGTAAGTTCCGTGATCCATCTCCAATGACGTAAATAGTGGCCTGTTCCATTTTTCCGTTTGCTTTTAATACAGCTTCAAAAGAACCTTTGATTTGTAAAGGAGTCCTACTTCCATATGCTAGTAATATTTTATTTGGCTCTTTAATTTGTTTGTTACAGATTACACTATTTTTCTTTAAATATTCCCAGGTTTTATAAGATATTAGATTTAATTTGCATCCCGAATCAATCAACATTTCCAAATTTACTCCTCCTATCTCGCATTTGATTGTTGCGTCGTCGTTCAAATTAAATATGTATTGTATTTCTTCATTTTCTAGAGAATTTACTGTTGTTTCATTCCGTTGTCGCTTGTTATAGCTTTTATCTCGATTTTGTGCCAGTTTACGTTTTTGTTGAAATGATTTAGTTTTGCAACACCTTTGATAATGACCTAATTTCCCGCAGCCGTTACATTTCCTATCCTTCGCCGGGCAAGGAAAACCTTGAGAGGTATGTACAGAACTTCCACATCTCGTACATTTTGCCATCTTTTTCTCTTCTTCTTGATTTGTCTCTTTTTCTTGTTCCGACCATCTTAAATTATTCTTATTTCTACTTTTTATCATATTAACTTCATTTGTCTTATTTTTATCTTTTTGTTCGTAACTATGAAGCTGGTAGTTTACAATTTCTAAGGTATTAGCTACAGTAATTACTTTGTCTAATGTAATTTCGTCACCCATTGTTAACATTTTTTTCCTTAACTCGGGGGACAATGATTTTTCCAGTATTTGATCAATTATGTGGTCATCAGGTTTTTCAAACTTACATTTCGCTGCCTGATCTCTTAGTTTAATAAGAAATTTTTCAAAACTTTCCCCTTCATCTTGCTTAATAAGACGGAAAATATGCCGCTCAAAGGTTTTGTTTTGTTTGGGGAGAAAGTAGTCATCTAGTTTACTAATAGCTACTTCAAAAATATCAACGTTTTCCGCGGGTTCCACGCTTGCTCCAGGCAAATTATAAAAGATTTCCTGAAGTGCACTTCCACCTAGGACTAGCAAAGTAGCTCTCTTTTTAGCTGAAGTTGTGATATCGGTGGCTTCAAGATATATTCGAAGGGATCGTTTCCATTTTTCCCATCTCAAACCAACCGATGTACTGTCTCCCTCGATATCTAATTTTTCAGGTGGCGGTAGCTGATTTGCCATTATTGATAGTATTTGGCGACCTGAAAATACACCCAATTTAATGGACGTCTAAACACTTCCTATTTAAAAGAAGTCCAACTGTTGTAAATTCAAGTAAATGAATTTCTTATTTCATAAAATACTTCCAATTTAATGGAAATCCAAATTATTTTTATTTTCAATTGAATGAAAATCCGAATTATTTTAATTTCTGTACGTGAGTACATATTTCCAATTTAATGGAAATCCATATTTTATTTTATTTTCAATTAAATGAAAATCTGAATTATTTTATTTCTGTACGTAAGTACATATTTCCAATTTAATGGAAATCCAAATTTTATTTTATTTTCAATTGAATGAAAATCCGAATTATTTTAATTTCTGTACGTAAGTACATATTTCCAATTTAATGGAAATCAAAATTAAATCTTTATTTTAAATTCAATAAAAATCTATAAGCAATTTATTTAGTGTAGAAACCATATTTCCAATTTAATGGAAAGTCTGAGGGTAATATTATAAAAAATCTAGTTATTTAAAATTATTGTACATGTTCTAATATAGTGGAAAACAAATCAGAACTACCTACAATTTAATGACAATGAATTCACTAGTTGTTAATTTTTTCTTAATTATGTAAATTAATATTGACAGCCGGTGACTTCCTGTTCTAATTTTTTTTCGTTGAAAGTTAATGCTGCATGTAATGGTTTTGATTCCATTATTTTTCCCGCCAATCCGTACCCATTCTGACTATTTGAGTGAAATGAAATAAAATGACTCATAGGTGTTATTTTGGGTAAACACATCATAACATTCAAACAGATTACTTTACTAATTTACTGTAGAGATCATCCAGTAACCAAATACCAATGTAATACTTCTATTATTTCCATAACCACTGAAACACTTTTATTTCACCGTCCTTTCATTTTAAACAAATAAGTGTATCCTATTTACTGACCTTTATTCTCGTCGCCACTTGTAACAGTCGCTATCACACAAGGAGATCTTCTATCTATAGTATCGGTGTTTCACTGGCTCACCACTACACGCAGCTCCGAGGCAGCTTTAGCGCACGTCTTATCTGCACGGCGTCTAACGCCCGAAATGCCCGATAGACCTCCAGCGCCTCTACTGGTGCACGTGAGACAATGTATTATATCTATTGTATAGATACAAACGCTACAGTCATGAACTTTTTTCGCCAATTAGCTAAACCATGAACTTGGGAAATATAGCGACTCAACCCGCGATGCATGAGGATCTCTCGGCTAATTACAAAATGAAGTTTCACCGGAAATAGACGCAGGATACAGAAGTAGTTAATTTTACACAAGATATCTGCCAAGTATTAGAACTAATGAAAAACAATATTATAATACGTTCTCTCCAGATTTGATCGCCTGAAAGTATAAATGGTGTGTATACTTACAGATTTTATAAAATTCAGCAAATATTTCGAATGTATTTCGGCATTAGCGGTGATTTATCTTTGGACATACAAGTCGGGTTTCGTTTCTATATTTGTCTTAGGATTATCGGTAATAAATAACATATTTTGTAACAACAACAGTGGCTGCCACATTCGTAACTAGGATATGTATTTTAAGGTTCTAAATTGAACGAAGTAATGACACTCACCACACATCCAGAGTAGGAACAAACCTACTAAGCCCTCATTTTTGCTGTATTGTAAGAATCGAACCAGCAACATTTGCTTATTTAACACTAGGTACAATGTGTAACAAACCAACATATGGGTAAGGTAGACTATTAGCTAACATTATAAGGAGTGGCCACTCCCGCTGCTAATGCAACAGCCCATCAATAGATTCCTGGTGACCACATTCATATGCAAGGACATCAACAACAATTCAAGGCATTTACTCAGTCAGACTGCATCTTACATGATTTGTTAGTGTGCTTTTTAGGTATTTCGTAGGGACCCTAAGTATTTAGGAGAAAACGAGTAGCTTAAATATTTAATCAAGTTATAAAATATTGCAGTATAAAATTTCATTAATATCAGTTCAGTTATTTTTGTGTGATACTTGGATACACAACAGACAGATAATTATTTTAATATTATAAAATTCTGTTTCGACTTCTGTATCAATATTAAAATGCGTTGGCATTACGTATGAATTTGAATATAAAGATGATGGTTAATCAGTTACACCACAGAATATTAATATCACTACTAGGTACTTTATTTCATTTTAAGTTGTTTGGTACCACTGTTTTACCCGCTTTAGCCTACGGAACAAAGACATGGATCGTCATTGTTGGACCGATTTACATGTTAAAAATTACAGAGCGAGTGATGGAGAGGTTTATGTTGGTGTGAAATCCGAAACGAACTACTCGTAATTCGATAGAGAACCTAAGTCGTCGACATAGTTTTCAGCAAACTAAAGTGGCAGTGTGCTGACCATATCTATCGAGATAATGATGGCTAATGGAGAAGAATATCCTAGAGTGAATAGCTGCGTAATAGAGGTCGAATCATTGGGTGTCCCTCCTCTAAATAAAATGGCAGAATTCGGAAAGCGGAAGAGCTAATGGGGTGGCATCAATGGTCAAATAGCGGTTAGTTGTACGTAACCGAGTAATTTAATAAGTAAATTGGTACTTTGTAAGCGTACACTATCTTTCATGCACTATCTTAAAAGTCGCTAGTATATTCTCGAGGAATAAAAATTCACAATTCTTTTTTAATGTTTCTGACTTGAACTAGCTCAATGTGGAATGAATTATATGACTGTACTTTAACGAATGCAAATATTGCTATTTCCTTCGTACGACTAATGTCCAACAGTAAAAATGTTAAATACATTACAAATGTCAAACCATAAGTTAAATAATAAGCCCAATTGGGGTAAGTACTCCATACTTAGATGACCGCAGCTTAATAACAACCGCTGGAGGATTGCTGTCTCCCTTATTAAGATAAGATAAGATAAGATAAAAATTCTTTATTTGCACTTGGGCCCTCGCGGGCACTTAGACACGCCTTACATTTTTTGAACTATAATCCTTGAATTGAATTGAAATGAAATTGAATTTTTTTAATCTACTAGCATTTCGGAAATGCCGAAAGAAACTTGCCAATATAGGTCTCTTTTAAAATTGTCAATTATATATTACAAAAAAAAAATATTTACATAAGCATATTGGTACAATAATAATATCAAATGGAAAAATAAAGATTATTAAGGACAGATAGTCTGTGCTGAATTATTTCCTCACATCTTTGTCAGTTATATGTATATTCACCAATTCTATAACAAGCTCTTCTGAGTATTTACAGAGCCCTACAGAGAGTGTTTTTAAGGTGCTTTTTGAATACATTGTCAGGAAAGGACTGAACTGTTTCAGGCAATTTATTATAAAATCGAATACAATTTACAAGAAAAGATCTACCAGTCCTAGCAAGCCGATGTACCGGCATACACAACTTATTTCTACTTCTAAGTTTTTCACTAAAGTTTGAAAACTACTTTAAATTTTTACGGGCATACATTATGTTTTCATAAATATATTGAGAAGTAACAGTGAGGATATTTATTTCTTTGAACAGTTCCCTGAGGGATTCACTGGAGCCCAAGTTATAAATAGAGCGAATAGCTCTTTTTTGTAAGATAAAAATTGTCTCAATGTCAGCCGCCGTTCCCCACAACAGTATACCAATTGCCTGATTCTCCTAACTGCATATGCAGCAGAGCTGAGCTTACCGGCAAGTTTATTTATGTGGGGGCCCCATTGTAATTTGAAGTCTACTATAATTCTAAGAAACACAGTGTTATTAATAAATTCTAATTTATTATTCCCAATGAGAACTTCTAATTACTGTTTGGTAGGGCCTAGACTTCTCTGGGTTCGTATAAAACTGAGCATCACGCGAGTATTTCTGGTTGCAGCATACGCTCCCGTAAGCTCAGCGTATGCCCAAGAACTAGAGAAGTTTTGGGAGTCTGTGGGGGATGTTCTGAATTTAGCTGAAGGGAATGAAAGAGTGATTATGTGTGGAGATTTAAATGGATGGGTTGGGACCAAAAAAGACGGCTATGTAGCTGCTCTTGGGCCCTATGGAAATAAGAGAGTGAACGAAGCAGGTAAGTCAATTCTAGAGTTATGTATGGAACGAAACCTCCTCGTGTCGCATACTTTATTTCGTCACAAGAATATTCACACATATACATGGAGACGGAATGACCAAAAAAGTGTGATTGATTTGATTATAATTGATACACGTCTCCGAAATACTATAAACAAGAACAGCCTTTAGAGGTCCCACTCTTGAAACGGGCCACTACCTGGTAGTAAGCCGGTTTATGGGACTTTTCAAGAAGCGGAGTCATTGGCGAGTGCGTATCCCTTTCGGAGATTATGAAAGGATAAGGAGTGAAACGTTGCAAGATGAGAGTGTAAGGAGAATGTATGTACATCTGGTAAGCGAAAGACTTGCAAATGCAAGTCTTTCCGACACAGATGTGGATGATTGCTGGAAAGTTCTGAAAGAAAGTACGGTGTATAGTGCTAAAGAAGCATGTGGATGCGCAAAGAGGCATAAAACATTGAAAGGAGATGCCTGGTGGGATGCGGAGGTTGAATCCTCCGTAGCAAGAAAGAGGAAAGTATGGCTGGATTGTGTATCATCTTTGCCCTTAAATGAAAGTATGAGAGAGAAGAAGAAAGAAATGTACCGTCTATGCAAGAATGAAACAAAGGCTTTAGTGAAAGAGAAGCGTGAAAGACAAATTATGAATGAGGAAGAGAGGCTGACGAAAAACTTCGAGGCAAATACCAAACTCTTTTGGAGAGAGGTAAAGAAGTCTCGGAGTAGTTCGTCGGCATCCAGTATGAACTAGATTAAGTCTAAAGCTGGTATCATTCTTACAAACACTCAGGAAGTGTTAGAACGGCGGAGTGAATATTTTGAAGAAATGTATGAATATGCCTCGGACGCTGACAATGAGAGTGAGTCTGATCCTCACTCCATGTTGACGGCGTCCGATGAAGGTATAACTATGGATGAGATAGAATGGTCGATACGAAGTCTGAAAAATGGAAAGTCTGCGGGAATTAATATGATCACAGCTGAGATGATCAAACTAGGTGGCACTTACGTCCGGGACGCCTTCTGGTACTTATGCAACCTATGCTGGAGAACTGGAAGGGTCCCAATGGACCGTGGACGCGCATTCATCGTTCCCTTGTATAAAGGCAAGGGATCACGCATGGATTGAGCCAGCTATAGGGCCATCAGTTTAATCAGCTTAGCAGCAAAAGTATATGGAAAGATAATGGAAAGGAGAATGAGGGTGAAATCTGACGAAATGCTGTGGGAGGCACAGGAAGGTTTCCGAAATGGAATGGGATGTACGGATCAAGTTTTCTCGCTCCACAATATCATATATAAGAAGCATCTGGCCACAGACCAGAAGGTTTTCTGCGGTTTTGTGGATCTTGAGAAGGCATTTGATAGGGTTGTGCGAAAGAAACTGATGGATGCCGATGCTGCCGTCCTATTAGCAGAAACACCATCTGAGCTGCAAACACTAGTCACAATGATGAAAGACGAATGTATGAAGGAAGGCTTACTATAGAATGATTTTGATATCAAGCCAGGGTGACATGCCTCCATCTATCCGCACACATTCTGAGTAATCCTTGTAAGTAGACTGCACAGCACGGAGCAGTGAACTCTTGGCAATATGTCCCACAGTTCTTATTCGCCCAACCCTATCAAATGCTTTCTCAAGATCCACAAAACCGCAGAAAACCTTCTGCTCTTCTCCACGATATTTCAGACCGAGAAAACTTGATCCGTATATCCCCTTCCATTACGGAATCCTCCTTGTGCCTCCCACAACAGTTCATCGGATTTCACCATCATTCTCCTTAAATTCACCTTTCCATATACTTTAGCTACTAAGCAAAAAAAATAGGGGTTAAGGTATGAAATTACCGATTTATAGTAATAAAAAATCGACTTCATTATTTACAAAGCAATTTATCGAAAAATATCGATCCCCCCTATTCCCCCACGCTATCACACGGGAAAATAACAAACTCGAAAGTGATTCCATCAAACTTACCTAATTGTAGTTAAATTTAATTTGGTTCCTGGATTATAAACCTTTTAAAAGATCAGCGCTGAAAGTGTCCGTTTGAGTATGGGGTCTTTAGACTAACGCAATCACAGGGAAATTTCCCTTTCAAAGATCAATTTTATTATCAATGCAAATTTCTAACTAAGGATCGTTTGCATTGAAGGGCCTCGGTTCTGGAGAAAATATTGGTGGATTTCAGTTCTAGAGGACTTGATTGAATTTGTCTATTTCTGTTGCTTTCATAACTGTGTACTTGTTTGATGGATGAAAGGATCAGAGAAATGTCTGTGTTCTGTACTATCACAACTACAGCAAGGGGTTACTTAAGAAAGGTATGTGGGAATTATGTTGATATTATTGATTGTTGGGGCTTGGTGGAATTTTGAAGACATCTTGTTAATGTTAATACATACTTATACTTGTACACGTTCCACTTCACATTTTTATTTATTAATTTTATCGACCGGTTTCGCCTTTACGGCATATGTTAATATTAACAAGCATGTAGGGATATTTACAACGTTGTCAACGAATAAGTAATGCCTCTGACATTCATGCATTCATAAATTGTGGTGAATACATAAAGTAGATTAAATGAATCTTTGCCGCTTTAGTGATACTAAAAAACGTCTTACCCAAAATGTACTGAATAGAGCTTACAATAAATGTAACGTAAAGAGAGACGATGATAGTAAAAATATTATTCAATTTTATGGTCTGTGACTCTCAGGTATTCTTTATGTATTCTTTATTGCACATTAATACACGGATTTATTGTTACATAAAATGTGTACAAATGTGAGCTTATCTCTACAAGATCTCTTTCAGTCAATGGTCGGGTGAAAAAATAAAAACAACAAGTGTAAAATAGTGCTAAAAATCAGCAAAGTAATAACAATATTAAAATTAATATTTACAAAGTTGATTAAGATAAAGATTGTAATATATATTAACAGACAAATATACACATATACATAAATACCTATCTACGTATAAATAAATACATACATTACATAAATACACATTTATAATACTATTTGATAAAAATAGTATTCTTTAAAAATTGAGTCTGATGGACAGTCTCTTTTTTGCGGTGGCAATTTATCCCAGCGCAGCGCTGCGCCGACAATGAACGAGTTAAAAAAATAGCTGGAGTGCGACATGGGATAGTTTAAGGTTTGAATGTGGCAGAGGCGTTGAAAACGTGTGGGGGTGGTAATAATAAGAAACAAGAAATAAGAAGAACTAGGGTTTTTGAATAGTTTATAAAGGAAAGTTAACATGTGCATATTTCTGCGAAGGCGAATAGGGAGCTACTTCATTTGAGAACGAAATTCGGATACATGATCAAATTTTCTGTGACTAAACACGAAGCGGATAGCCAAGTTTTGCTGGCGCTCCAGCTTGTTCAGCAGCTCCACTATCGCATCCAAATAACAGATATCAGCATAATCGAGAATAGGGAGTAAGAAAGTTTGAACTGGCATAAATGAAATTTCTGCGGTAGAGAAATGTCTGTAGATTTGCAAGTCATCTGTATATAGTTGGTAAGGAGAATATATAGTTTTGGATAACTCATTGATAAAAACAGAGAATAGCATTGCAGATAAGTTGCCGCCCTGTGGCACACCAGTTAATAGGTTGGACGGTAGGTAGGACGGTCTAGTCTGAAAGATGATTCGTCGATTGTAATACTTTTCTGGCGGCCATGGAGATGAGTTGAACTATGCAACCACCGAGGGAGCTATATTAATGGAGTGAAGAATCCCTAAAAGAATATCGAAATCGACAGAATTAAACTCGTTTCTAAAGTCTAACAAAATGAGCAAAGTAAGTTTTTCCTCATGAGATAAGCAGGCATAAAGTTGATTATATAGGAACAGCGTTTTCAAGAACCTTCGATGACCTTTAATAGTAATGGAAGTATGGAAATAGTTGCTGTATTAGCAGCAGAGGAGGCAACGCGCGAGTATCAATGTATTACAAGTGTTCATAGGTTACGGTAACCGCTTTACCGTATGCTGGCATGCCTTTCGAAGTTATATAAAAAAAAAACATGAATAGCATTCCTCTTTCCTTATTCCTGTGGATCGACATAGACAGCTATACATCCTACTATCCTACTAATATTATAAATGCGAAAGTTTGTATGTATGGATGGATGTTTGTTGCTCTTTCACGCTTAAACGTCTGAACGGATTTGAATGAATTTTGGCACGTAGATAGATTATGATCTGGATTAACACATAGGCTACGTTATTTGACTCCACGCGGGCGGAGCCGCGGGCAGCAGCTAGTAATATTATAAATGCGAAAGTTTGTATGTATGGATGGATGTTTGTTTCTCTTTCACGCTTAAACGGCTGAACGGATTTGAATGAAATTTGGCACGTAGATAGATTATGATCTGGATTAACACATAGGCTACGTTAGATCACTCCACACGGGCGGAGCCGCGGGCAGCAGCTAGTTAGCTATAAATAAATAAAATCCAAGGAGCAGGTCTTGATTTTTGATATGACGATTCCATAAATCGACCAAATGTAACAATGATACATGGTCGTCAATACATCCGATGCACTGAAACTTGTGTTCATTAAATCGAATCGATTATGTGAAATTCATTTCGGTTTTAGATTCTTAACTTGTGTATTGTTCTTATATTGTATTCTGTTCATTATGTTATGGTAAGAAATATAAAAAAGCTTTTTTTATACAACGTCGAGAGGCAAACAGGCATGTTATACGATTCACCTGATGTAACGTAGCTACCGCGGTATATGAATACTTATGATACAAAATATATCTCAGACGTATTCTAGCTGCTAACACAGCAACTTCTCAGGAACTTATTGGTAACTTCACTTATTCGCCGGAACATAACAACACTCTAGGGAGTTATTATTTGAATGCGATCTTCTGTGAGGTGAAGGCACTTGCCCAGTCGGGCTGCTTCTATTTTATATAATGTCAACATGCAAAACCTCTCTAGAAATATTTAGGATTGATTACAGAAAACCGCAGCGAAAATTCCCTGGAGTACTTCCTCATATTCCAGCGAGTAAGTGAGGTCACCAGGAAGCTCTTAAGGAGTTGCTGTGTTATCAGCTGGGGTGACAATGCGCGAGTCGGTAAACTTCTAAGTAGTCCCTGCGCGGAAGGCAGCAGGTGTATAGGCAAGCGATACTCCTTTCAATGTAAGCTTTAACACGCTATTATTGATTCCCCTCAGACGGGAGTTGTTTGCTACTCGATTTAGTGTAAAGAAAAAACCACGTAACTATTAAATAAAATTAAGCACGAATGAGATGTAACATTTTTATAATAGAAGGCTACTATTTTTATTTTTAAAGGCTATAAATACACACCTTATAGATTAACATACAAGAAAATGCCATAACGTAAAATATTGCAAACATACATTATCGTGACAGATATAAATTCTGATATTTACGTACATTTTGATATTTTATTTGAACACATTTGATGTACTAAAAATTGTCTCGCTTAAAATATTACTTGAGTTTTAAGGCTGTCGCCTGTTCGGTGAAGTGCGAATGGAGCAATAAAATAAAGTGTCAAGTGAAACACAGTTCTTGGCGCGGCAGTGTTCCGATTAAGTTTGCTAGACAGCTCGGATTTCGGGAAATGCCACGAATTTCCCAGGGTTGTTCAATAAATCAAGACTTTATTATACCAAAATTAAATACATACATTTTAATAGTGTATCGTAAGGCAAACAGCCACTAGGTGTACCATAACGACAAACAAATAAACCTCTTGAACACGCTTAAAGGCACCACACTTCTATCTGGATTCTATTCGGAACGTAATTCTATCACAATTTCTTGATTTAAATATACCTAACTCTAAGACAAAATAAACAGTAATCTGATGAACTCGGTAGTACAGTGGTGAAACATGCTGTTACATTACTTTGACACCAAGCTCAAACGCTCCTGGGTTTGATTCCCACACAGGGCAAACATATGTGTGCGTGAACTTTTTTTTACACAACGTCGGAAGGCATACAAGCATACGGCCCACCTGATGTAAATCGGTTACCGTAGACTGTGAACGCTTGTAAAGTATTATCACTCGCGCATATAGCAAAGAAGGCATCCTTCTTTGCTACAAACACAGTAACTCCTTAGGTGCTTACTGGTGACCTCACTCACAGGCAGGAACACAACAAACCTCTAGGTAGTTGTTATTTGGCTGGGGTTTTCTGCGAGGTGGATGTACCTACCCAGATGGGCTGATGCGTCCTACCTTTCTTAAAACATCCAAACTAAGACAAATAGACATTTAAAACCACTATTTTAAACCACCATTTAAATTTACGTTTTACTTATATATCCACAAAATGTCTCCACACTGAAGATTCGAAAGTAAATATCAAGAATGTTTTTTTATGCCACAACTCGATTCAGAGACAACAAAAATAGTTACTATTTTCATGACCACAGTTTAATTATCGTCGAGCGACTGCTAATAGAATGAAAACAGTTATGATATGATGGTAATATTTTATTTTTTTAATAGAATTAATAAATAGTAATATGCTATGATATGCTTGTGTATATTGTGTGTTGCTTATTGCCAATTTTCAGGATTCTAAGTCTTGTTACACAGATAGATATGAATACAAATGCTATGAGGTTTTGCTACTTATCAAATTTCATAATCCTAGGTCAACTTAGGGGGTCATGTGCCAGAAGCGTGCTCGTTCGCGACCCCTGCCAATCGGTTAGATTGCAATTCTGGCCCGGCCTGGAGGCGACGCGCATCGATCCACCCCCGGCGGTACGAAAATAGATGCATGCGATGGTGGGGGCCGCCACCCACCACGCAGCGCTAATTCCGGCGGGTCGAGGAGAGCCGAGTGCTGCATAGGCACGTGGAATGAGAGATGCTTAGATGCTTTGTGTGTGACAGAGACTAAGCGCAAGGGGAGCGACACCGGTGATCTACCCGGTGGGATGATGGCCCTATGGTCTGGTGTAGACCGGGACGATCATGCCAGTGCTGGTGTAGGTGTCATACTCTCCTCTCGCTTAGCCTCTGGCGTGAAAGATTACTGTTTGGTAGAGCCTAGACTTCTCTGGGTTCGTATAAAACTGGGTTTCACGCGAGTATTTCTGGTTGCAGCATACGCTCCAGTAAGCTCAGCGTGTGCCCAAGAACTAGAGAAGTTTTGGGAGTCTGTGAGGGATGTCCTGGATTTATGTATAGAACAAAATATCTTAGTGTCGAATACTTTATTTCGTCACAAGAATATTCACACGTATACATGGAGACGGAATGACCAAAAAAGTGTGATTGTTTTGATTTAATTGACAGACGTCTCCGAAATACTATAAACAAGAACAAGAGCCTTTAGAGGTCTTACTCTTGAAACGGGCCACTACCTGGTAGTAAGCCGGTTTATGGGACTTTACAAGAAGTGGAGTCATTGGCGAGTGCGTATCCCTTTCGGAGATCATGATAGGATAAGGAGCGAAAAATTGCAAGATGAAAGTAGTAGAGAAAAAGGAGAATGTATGTACATCTGGTAAGTGAAAGACTTGCAAATGCAAGTCTTTCCGACACAGATGTGGCTGAAAATTTCTGAAAGAAAGTATGGTGGATAGTGCAAAAGAAGCATGTGGATGCGCAAGGAGGCATAAAACATTGAAAGGAGATACCTGCTGGGATGCGAAGGTTGAATCCTCCGTAGCAAGAAAGAGGAAAGCGTGGTTGAATTATGTATCATCTTTGCCCTTAAATGAAAGTATGAGAGAGAAGAAGAAAGAAATGTACCGTCTATGCGAGAAAGAAACCAAAGCTTTAGTGAAAGAGAAGAGTGAAAGATAAATTATGAATGACGAAGAGAGGCTGACGAATAACTTCGAGGCAAATACCAAAGTATTTTGGAGATAGGTAAGGAAGTCTCGAGGTAGTTCGTCGGCATCCAGTATGAACTAGATTAAGTCTAAAGCTGGTATCATTCTTGCAAACACAGAAAGTAACGGTGGAGTGAATATTTTGAAGAAATGTATGAATATGCCTCGGATGCTGACAATGAGTGTGAGTCTGATGCTCACTCCACGTTGACGGCATCCGATGACGGTATAACTATAGACGAGATTGAATGGTCGATATGAGGATTGAAAAATGGAAAGTCTGCGGGAATTGATATGATCACAGCTGAGATGATCAAACTAGGTGGCACTTACGTCCGGGACGCCTTCTGGTACTTATGCAACCTATGCTGGAGAACTGGAAGGCAATAGACTGAGGACGCGTAGTCATCGTACCCTTGTATAAAGGCAAGGGATCACACATGAACTACGCTAGCTATAGGGCCATCAGTTTGATCAGCTTAGCAGCAAAAGTAAATGGAAAGGTAATTGAAAGGAGAATGAGGGTGAAATCTGACGAAATGCTGTGGGAAGCACAGGGAGGATTCCGAATGGAAGGGGATGTAGGAATCAAGTTTTCTCCCTCCGCAATATCATAGAGAAGCATCTGACCACAGACCAGAAGGTTTTCTGATGTTTTGTGGATCTTGAGAAGGCATTTGATAGGGTTGTGCGAAAGGAACTGTGGTGCATATTGCGGAGATTGACGGTTCACTGCTCCGTGCTGTGCAGTCCACCTACAAGGATTGCTCAGCATGTGTGTGAATAGATCATGTCACCCTGATTTGATGTTAAAATTGGTGTCAAACAGGGTTGCATGTTGTCTGCTAGGCTGTTTATTCTGTATCTCGATAGTTGTCTACAGAGAATAAGATCGACGTATGTAGGATTACGCATGGGTGACCTAGAGGTGAACTGTCTGCTGTATGCAGATGATGCCGTCCTTTTAGCAGAAACACCATCTGAACTGCAAACACTAGTCACAATGATAAAAGACGAATGTATGAAAGAAGGCTTACTATTGAATGCGAAGAAAACAAAGATAAATAATATTTCAAAGAGAAGAAACCAGAACCAATATAAGGATTACGGTAGATGATGAAGTGTTGGAACAAGTGGATGAGTTTGTATATCTTGGATGCGCTTTCAGCAGGGATGAAAGGTACACCGCAGATGTGGAAAGGCGAGTGAGTGCTGGGAATAGTGTGAATGGAGCGTTGGGAAAACTTCTTGGCAGTAAAAACCTGAGCCAGAAGGCGCAGCTGACCATACACAATGCAGTGCTGTTCCCAACGCTTACTTATGGAAGCAAGAGCTGGGTATAGCAGAGAGTATGAAAGTAGGATAAAATCGGTTGAAATGCGAGCGTTGCGCAAAATTTGTGGCCTAACGCTTGTAGACCATATTCGCAATGATAAGGTTAGAAGCAGAGTTGGTCTGAAAGAGAGCGTCGGTGTTAAAATAAGAACAGGCAAGCTCCGTTGGTTCGGACATGTAGAAAGAATGCGGGATGAAATAATGACGAAGCAGATATACAATGTAAAAGTGGAAGGATATAGAGCCGAGGAAGGCCAAGACTTACCTACCATGATCAAATTGGTCGTGTTCTATCAGAAGGTGAAGTCAGGAGCCCTAGAAACCGGCGAACGTGCATGAAAAGAGCTATGAATGTTAAAGAAGCGAATGAGGTATGTAAGGATCGAGTCGCGTGCCGCTCGGTTCTCTCTGCCTACCCCGTAAGGGATTTGACGTCAAGTTATAGATAGACTAGGTCAACTAGTATAATGTAATTTGTAAGTGGATAATGATGTATATATGAATATCCGTGCGTACTGCAAATGTGCTACTCCTCGACAAACCGCAATGCTTTTTATGCGGTAAGAAAGATACATTCGTACTAAATGTTTATGCATAATAAAACAAAATAAAAAGAAAAAGAAAACTGTAAGTAGTGTAAGTTTTGATTTGAAATTTCTTAAAAAGAGATTTTTTTATGGTAGAGTTGGGAAAACCCGCTAAAGGGATGCTTTTATCAAGTAAACCCTTAGCGCGTTTAAATATTTATGATTGCACATGGATATCCGCAACACCGGAGGCGTTGCCAATATGTCCCTGACCCTTGAGAAATTGGTTTACCCGTTTTCTGAACGATCCCATTTTGTAATGTTCAGAGAAAACTCCGCTGGGACATCATTCGTCAACTTAACCGTGAAACGCGTTTTTTAATGCATTTAAGTATGGCGGTGACATGAATGGAAATCAAACATTGCCAGACAGACCGATAGCTTTTCAAATCTCGAGGTACAGAATCCTAAGCTATAATAAAGTTCTTAATCTGAGAAAAAATTACGTGTCCAGTTGCGGAATAGTTAGCAATACTGCTTTAACACTAACTTCCCCACTAATCGAACCCACGAGGATTTCATTCCCACACAAAAAAAAAAAACATTTATTCGAATGAACTTGTCTATTTGTCTTGATCCAGGTGTTTCACAGAGAGGTAAGATACGCCCTAAAATATCTGCAAGAATCCACCATACAAAACCATAACAAAATAACACCTCCTTAGTAGATTCTTGTGTTATTGCGAGTGAGTGGAGTTACTAGTAAGCTCCTAAGGAGTTACTCAATTAGCAGCAGTAGTGGCAACACGCGAGCGATAGTTTGTGTAGTGTTTGAAACGTTCATAGGGTACGGTAGTCACGTTACATCGGGTTATCTCTTCCAGCCATCCTCCAACAGTGAGATATATTGTTAAGCACGGAATAGCTGTATGTGCCTGATAATTGTTATGTACACAGGTACTTAAACTACATACATTTAAGAGAGGTAGGGCGTATCAAAGCAGCCCGTCTGGGGAAGTACCTCCACCTCACAGAGAACCGCAGCCAAATAACAACTCCTTAGAGGGTCGCTGTGTTCCTGCGTGTGAGTGTGGTCACCAGTAAGCTCCCAAGGAGTTGCTGAGTAAGCAGCGGAGGAGGCATCGCGCGAATTTTACTTAATTAATCGCAAGTGTTAATAGGCTACTCTACCCGCTTTATATCAGGTGGGCCATATGCTTGTATGCCTCCCGACGCAGTATAAAAAAAAAACATATATATATATACATACACACGCACCTATATATATATATATATATATATATATATATATATATATATATAATATATACATATATACATACACCACATCATCAATTGTAATCCTTGCCTTTATTCTAGTTTCCTCCCTCTTGATTTTTTTCTCATTCTCATTCAGTTGTAAACTTGTAAACCATTCTCAACACAATTGCCTGACATCATTGTGGCTAGTGTTTGATTCAATTTTGATTTTGTTAGTTCGCAATGGTGCCGGGAGTTTGGGACGTTGACGCATCGACGCGGTGCGCGGGGTCGCGTCTTGAGGCCATTTCTTCAAATTGACATCGTGAACACCGCCGCGCATTCTGTCAAATAATAATGGTGTTGTGATGTTTAAGTAGTAAAAATGTTGGATGTGCCATGTGTTATTTCTAAACTAAGCGAACATAGTCTCGTGTCCTTCGATTGGTCCGCGAATTTTAACTAGACCATATCTTTGTTATTTTTCAAGGGTTTATTTTTCTTTTCATACATTTATTATGAAATAAAATAAATAGCTATGTAAAAAAAGAGAAATTCATTCATAAGTAATAAAATACGTTCAAGCAATGCCGATCGAGTGACAACATTATGTTAGCCCACTGATTCCGCCTGTGAATCCTATGTTAGTGATAAAATTATCTATCTTCATTCCGATGCAACGTGTAAACTAGAATTACTAATCTCGTAGCAAAAATGTAGGCGATGGTGTTGCCAGAAGAAAATGAAATAGGTAGTATATTGCAAATTCGCACGAAATAAAGACAATTTTCCATCACAAATTTATCAAATATATATTTGATAAATATTCTTAATCGAACGATAACAGTTTTATAGGAGATAAAATGTTTAAGATACTGTGTACACATCAGTTGTATAAAACATTCTTTTTAAAGTTTTCAGTTTTTGTTGTGGACTTAAAAGGATAGCAATATTGAACCTTAGCCTAGTATATCATTGTAGACAGATATTCTTTCATCACCAAAAAAAAGCGAAAAGAACCTCTATGATTATTTCTGAGAAAGTAATGGTAATCAACGTGTACAAGCATAAATATAAAATGTGGCCTGCAGGTGAATCGTGGCCGTTTACCTACTCCGCTAAAAAAATATTAATAGGGGTTAAAGTATGAAATTGCAGTTTTATAGTAGTAATAGATAATTTGAATTGACATTTAACCTTCATGGTGTGAGATATTCGAGTAAAACTTTTTTCACATGAACCCTATGAGATTTTCCTTTTAAAAAATGTGCAGCATTTGATTTTCGAATTTCAATTGATTTTTTTATTCAGCTTAGACGGGAATGATGGATACTTCGAAAATCTGAGTAATTTTTGAATACGAGTTCCGATGCGGAACTAACGCGACAGAAATAGCTCGCAATATCAATGCTGCGTTTGGAGAGGAAACTGCTAATGAACGCACTGTCCGTTTTTGGTCAAACGCCGCAACAGTGCCCTAAAGCAAAGCTTACAAATAAAAAGGTAATGGTAACTGGTTGGTGGACTCTTCATGGCGTTATTCACTATAGCTTTCTCAGGTCTGGTCAAGTAATGATGACAGATGTTTACTGTGCCGAACTTCGAACAATGATGGCGAAACTGCTTGTGAAACAGTCCCGACTTGTGAATTGATTTTCAGCATTAATTACTCCATGATAACGCAAGACCTCACTGCACGAGAAACCATTGTAACTCTACAAGAGCTGCAGTTAGAAATTATACGTCATCCTCCGTACTCATCAGACCTTGCTCCAGCTGACTACCATTTTTTCGTGATTTGGACAATTTTCTACGTGGTAAAAAATTTTCTTCCCAGGAGGCAATACAAAATGCTTTCACACAGTTTGCTGAATTTAGATCCCCAGAGTTCCATCGCAAAGGCATATATAAACTTCCGATTAGATGACAGCAATGTTTAGATAATGAGGGTTAATATTTGTATTAAATAAATATGTGAATCTTAGAAGAAAACGAGTTTTAATTTTTCAGTACAAATCGGCAATTTCATAATTTAACCCGTAATATATACATGCATAAAATAAAAAGGTAAACGAGACCAAAGGTTTTAACTATCAGAAATGTCACTTTGTTTTGTTTGTATGTTACAGACATGTCTTAAATTTCGTGAATCTGTTTGTACATAAGTCGCAGCCAATTTATAATAAGTCTCTTGACTGTCTACGAAGGCACTCCGCGCTCACGAGAACGTTGTGTTTTAGCGCCTAAATATCTCAGCGATACAAATCTGCTGATCAATGAGATACGATTGAGATTTTAACCAACAACCAACCGATAAATGCCGCTATATTTATATGTGAACTAGCCAATATGTGTTCGCGTTCTACGTTAACCCCCGACCCGTAGCAGTGAATTAAATAGCTACGCAAAATTGGCCTTTTCGGTTCTCCACGGTTATTCCTTCATGATTGTAGCGAACGCTTGTAATATAAGAAGAATGGCTCGCGTGTTACCACTGCTACGACTGCTAACTAAGCGCCCGAGAAAGCCCAGTGGCAAATAAATAATTTTTATCTTTATTTATCTTTTATGAATCATTACCAGACTATGTGATTTTTACACTATTACAAACTCACATGAAAAAAGAATGCAATACAATTGTTGTATTTTTTTAAAATGGCACGGAAATGGAGAATTGCGTAGGCAAGCAAAGATGATACAATGATGCGTGAGAATGGAAATACGTTCAATACTGTAAAACTATTTATACCCCACGGTATGATTCTTATTTGAGCAGTGATAGCCTGGTGGATAAAGAACCGGCTTATTGATCAAATGATCCAAGGTTTGAATCTTGGCATGTACAACTAAATTGCTGTTTTCGAATTTATGTACACATTTGTAATCACATGCTCCATCACCTTGGAGAGAAGGGAGGTTCTGGCAATAGGCCTGTAATTCGATGGATCTGATCCATCACCCTTTTCGGGCACTGGTTGCACATTGGCGGTCTGCCATGAATATGGAACTTGTCCAATGGAGCACGAAAGCACGAAAAGACGCGTTAGAACAGGACACAACTCACGAGTACACAGCTTTAGCACCACTGCCGATATACCATCTGGCCCACTTGACTTATAAATGTCGAGGGAGAGCAACGCCCGCCGCACGTCTCGCTGGGTAATTGAGGTTTTCGGCAATGAGCTACTGTACTTCGATATGGTAAGTGACACAGCTCCCCCGTCATTCAAAGTCGAGTTAGAGGCAAACAGATGATTCACATGCTCGCTCGGTGAAGGAAAACATCGTGAGGCAAGTCCAAGATATAATATTTCAAAAGACTTGTGACCTAACCGAAGAAAGGCGTACTTTTTCCTCTGGGTTGTGGAGGTCTATCGGCAGTCGCCCTATCTAAAAATGTGTATCTTCGCCAAATCCTTAGGCTTACATAACGAACCCTGCTGTCAATCCTAATGGATAAGACTACAAATAAGTTATGATTATTATTTATTTTAAACATAGACATCGATACTTCGTTAACTGTTTAACAAGGAATCCAAACAAACTGTTCAAATTGTCAGGCGATAAGAAAATTACGGATACAGTTGAATTTTCAACCAAATAATACGGGAACATTCCGAGAGAACTGATACTCGTAGATATATTCGTCGTTTACTGCTTGTATTTTAAGTTTTATACATTGCTGTCACGACCTTATAATATTCATTATAAGATAACAATTCCAAACTTCAATTCATTTATATGTTAGCAGAGATCATCAAAAACATAATCAATACCCGATCTGTTCACTTTTCGATCTTGTAGATATAAATGAAATGGTAGAAGATATGAGTCAGACAAAAGACAAACTTGTCAAATAAATACACAATATAAAGGAAACAAAACGTCTTACATTTGCGACACTTGTAAGTATATTCTCTTTTTATACTGTAGAAAAACAACAAGAAATGAATTTTGCAAATTCGTACTTTAAGGTTGTAAAATAGTAGTGCAAGTTTATGAGGAGATCTTTTTTCGTAGTCGATTTACTCAGATCTTACCTCATATTCTGCAATATACACAGTCGTTGGTAAATGCAAAGTTACACAATCTGCAAATCTCATGTGCATATCGGTGGGATACACCACGTGCAGTTGACGTGCAGTATCTCCTATTCCTAGTTGAGTACACACACATATACTACAAGTATTAGTTTAGTTACAACTAACGACCAGCCGCGGCTGCGCCCAGATGCAACTTACTTTAAGAGAATCAAAAAAGCGTATTGCAAAAAAATTAATAAGTATGTTTATTTTATAAATGTCACTCTCTGCAGCGGTTTCGGCTGTTCGTCGTCTGTCAGTCATTTTGTCGAGAAGGGATTCCGCCAACCGAAACATTCTTTGAAATTGAATTCCGATATTTTGACACCTAACCAATTTTTTCCAAAGAAATAAAGTCCACGAACTGGCATTATCTTATGTATTTTATGGTTTTGAATAGGTATACCTATAATATGATCAATAACGCTAACATACTAAAATGTCGCTTTCAGTTTCATTAATTTCCGCAAAATATCAATATTCATGTGGAAATTATTTGTATTATAGAAACGTTATCTGGAGAACTGCCAAACAGTTTTTTTGTTGACATTTTCATACAAAAATACATCAAACAATTTTACGGTGCTTTTTCCATAAAATTCCTTTTATACCTTGCCCTGATAATTACAAACATAACAAAAAAGGATTCAGCCAAATCGAATCGGTCGACCTATTCCTGAATTGATTATTTTTATTAATCTCACTCAAAGATCTAAATTTACTCCTGTACGTACAACTGCAATACGAGAATAGTACTAATAATCATACGTGGAAAAATAATCGAAATAGTTCAGACAATAATTAAACGATGCTACCGATGATGATTATGAAATGCAATAAGTTTCCACTGTGCCGTTTATGTAATCGAATGAATAAGACATAACAAAATCAGTTAATAATCGGGATTTGTAGCGACTAACCTTACTATACGTGAGTAATATGCGTACAGATTAATTATTATTTTTTCAGGCAAATTTGGGTCTTAATAATCAAAAATACTAAAATATTGCCCGTTAATAAAACAAGAAAGAAACATTTTCAAAAAACTACATTAATAATTATGAAATGATTATTATAAAATTACATGTAACATGGATATGGTTAATATCTAAGGCGTCGAATTGAGTAATAAAAATACACGACGTTCTCTAAACTATTCCTCTATGGATGTGGCATAAATGATGAAAATTTAAATACGAATATAAATTTGGTACGTATTTTTTACCAATGCGCATTTTCCCGGTAGTTTAACAATAATTTAACTATCTTTAACTGTACAACTTGTCGCTATTATACACTGTCATAAATATATTGTAGTATAAATTGACGATTTGAAAAGAGACCTATATTGGCAAGGCATTTTTTCTTCGCCAAGGGTCGTTTAAATGCTGGTAGATTAAAAAAGAGAAATCAAAACTATGAAAAATTAATAAGATACAATATTGAGAATGTAAGACGTGACGTGTAAAGGCAAATAAAGATTTTTTTAATATTAATAAAATAATAATGAACTAATTTGTAAATAACGAAAAATCCTAAACATGCCAGTGAGATATACGAAATTTGCACACAGGGTGGGAAAAACATTAAAGTAAAGGGAGCGAGGTGAGTGAAGTGCTTTAGTAATGTTTTGTTCTGCTAAGTTAGGAAAAAAAGTAATACCTGTGGACATTGAGGAAGAAGAAAAGAGAGAAGTGAGAAAGCAGAAAGAGAGGTAAGGCAAGTAGAACAACAAGATCTAAAGCAGATAGTCAGGATTAGAGAAGGATTTTTGAAACTTCATAATGAGGCGCCCTGTGGGCACTGAGATATGTCTGACATATTTAATATGTTATTATTTTCTCATCGTCTTCTTTTTAATCTATCAGTATTTACGAATGATCATTGCCAAAGAAAGAATGTCGAAAAAAACTTGACAATATAGGTCATTTTGTATCAGTTTTTCAGATTACATATTGTGGTGCACCACGTGCAAGTGAGGTTGACATTGATCCTAAATAGAATAGTACGTCGCACTTACACCACATCTATGATTTTAAACTTGAAATTTGTGTAAGATATCGGGGAAGGTAGGAAGATGAAGAGAAGAGAAAAAGGCTAGAAATATTTTTACCTAAAAGTACAGAATGTCTGTGAGAGAGAGAGAGAGAGTGTGTGTATCAGGTGAAATAAATTCAAAGAGATAAAATGGAAAGGTGAAATTGTAAACATTAAATCTGTACGTAGTTGAGGCACTCCTATATAAGACTAAAATCAGGAGAATAGGGTACTACATTGAAAGACTGCAATTAGCTTAACTTGTTACAGTTAAGATTACAATTAAGTTTACGACAAGCCCGTGTACTTGCATGAATGTGACTAAAATACTCGTATGTCATTTATTATCTATTTTTGAATTGGTAATTTTGAAGTTACGATTTCCGTTACGAACGCTTTTAAAGTATGATTGGTTAAATACCAACCTTTTATCTATTTCCTATTATGAATTATTATAGGTCATATAATATGCTCATATAATATTATAGCTTATATATATATGTCAGTTCTCTGTTGGTGTTTGACAAGTGACGTTGACCATTGCACGCATAGCGTTATGATTAATGAGGATTCTATAATTAACAAATAATAGAAATATAAATAATAGAGCAGAGCATACTGTAACGATGACGCTGGTAATGTAGCTATTAGTTAGATAGGTTGTCAAACAAGTTCGTGCTTCAAAACTTGTAGTATCCATGGATGTTTGCCTTCATCTCACATACTCTCACAAACCTTTGAGGCTACGAATGACGGAATATTCGCCTTACCTACATAACTTTGCATGTATTCGAACGTAATTTTGCATTAGCATATTATTCTTACTAAAAACGGTATGATTTAATGCATAGTTTAGAACAATAACGCCGTCCGACTTAATGAACTTTAATATTTATGTGTGTTTGTTACCTTAAATATATACCAGAAGTTCAGCTACTTCATTGTAATTCATGTAAAATAAGCAAGTCTTTTTCTTCTTCTTCTTCTTATCCTGTTTCCTAGTCTATTAGGATTGGCAGGTTTAGGTAGCGACCTAAGCCTAAGGATTTGACGAAGATACTGATTTTTACATTGAGCGACCTCCATTACCCAGAGGGAAAACTAGACCTTTATTATGTTAGAAATATAATTTCTTGAATTGCGGGTTTCCTCACGATGTTTTTCTTCACCATCAAACAAGTGATAATTATAAATATGTACATAAATAGAAAACACGAATTTAGCGCTACATGCCAGGATTCGAACAAAAGACCAGTTGATTAATGCTGCTGCTAAAAAAAACTAACCTGTTTTGGTTTAATATTTGTAATATTTTTTAAACCACTGCCAACAAAATCTTTACAAGCCTACAAAACATTTAAATAGTAGGTGAAAATGGTGGGTAAAGTAGATTAGAGACGTTTGGGTTGCAACAAAACGAAGGGGCGCGGTAGTCGAACATTGCCGGTACGACCATTTATTGAAAGTCGGAGGCCAGCGCGTGAAGCCATTAGTCCTCTCACTCGCCTGAAAAAGTGTCGCTTTCGCTGAAACATTGCGCTGGGGCGCTCTATTCAATTGGTGAATGTATTTTATGCGAAGCCGATCGATCTCTAGACAACAAAACGCACGCTGTGAATAGAGTGTCTCGCAGGGCGATAAATCACGAACGTCTCAGATACGTTTAATGAAAAGATCTTTCTTTTCTCATTCACACTACAACATTGAACGTAACGTTCGATTCCCGGGCAAATAATTTACAACCGCACCTGTGTATACGAACCGAGCGCCCATAGCTAGCTAATAGATATTCTGTGCCCGAACTCAAACAGCTGCAGAAGTTTCCAATAGTCGATGCTGTTTAATTTGTAGACGTTGTTTCTTATAGCCTCTAAGTCCTAATCAAAATAAACGACGTATCGCTAGCGGCCGATGAAGAAATAAGAAAAGTTATTTGCAGTTTATATTTGGCGAAGTTCCATTATAGTTCATTGTTGTTACAGATTAGTTCCATGGTCACCTGAAGAAATTCGGGATGCCGAGTCACGGAGAGGATGTCTTATAGAAAACTCAGTTTCACTATGACATGAGAAAATCGAATATTCTGAGAATTGGTTTAAAAATGAAGGCGAATATAAGGAAGGCGCGCAAAAGCGGCTGCGAGGCGGTCGTGACATGACGTGTAGACGAGTCCTGTCACCGCATACATACAGGATGGTCTCGCGGCTCGCTGCCATATTATTGTGGCTTGGAGGAAGTAAGTATTATTTTACCATATACCTACAAATCGAATTCTAATACAACTTCATTGTCATCGTTATTTTTTGTGATCAAGCATCTACTTGTATTTCCAATATATATAATATAGACGCTTTGAAACTGTTAACTTTAGCTTATATTCATTAATTTAATATGTCACTAAGGTATCAAACAAGCGTAAAGCGTGCCTGATGGCAAGCAGATTCCATAGGACTATGGGCATTTGTAATTCCGGGAGCATCATTCATATCAATCACCTTACTCAATAAATTAGAATCGAGTAAAACAGATTAAAAGAGTCTCAAATTAATGAGTTCGTCATAACAACTGCCATAAGTGATATAAGTAGGAATGTGAACAAAACATTTCAGTAACTAAAATAACTGATTCTCAAAATCGTGTACTAACATTGTGTAATTTAAATATAAATTGGACAAAAATATCATAAAGTTTTAGAATTTCTGGTTATATGTACTTTACGACCTTTAGAGTCAACGCCAATCTCCCTTGCACGTGGTGCACTCTGCCAAATAGTATGCCAACGAGACTGTGTCAAAATAGAAATGGCCCATAATCGTATTTAATAACGATTACGTGCGCCTGGTGAAGTATATCCGCCTTGCAGAAGGTGCACAGTATTAACTACCTAGAAGCAGTGGAGATGGCACCGTGATTGATATCAGGTGAATCGCGTGTTTACTTGCCATCAGATGTAGTATAAAAAATAACAAATTAAACTTAGACAGAGAAATTCAATATTTCGTAAACGAAATATTTGTGTTTGCAAAAGCAAATTAAAAATAGTCTGTATTATTGGAAATTTATAGCCAACAAATCGTGCTTGGCCATTCCTCCTATTTGATTCGAATATTCGAGTACTAATAAAATATTGTTGGTAATGAAATGATTCCAAAATATCATCATGACTCGGTAACGTGCCGATATTATCTGATACGTTAAATAGATCATTAGGACAAGGTAAATTCCCCAAAAGACTCATAGAATCGATCGTAAAACCACTACACAAGACGGATAGTATACTTGATCTCAACAACTACCGACCGATACCACTCGTCCTAGTTCTCTCAAAGATCCTTGAAAAGGTTATCCATTCATCTACGGTTAGATCAATAGTATTATATATGTAACGTATAATACGTACAATTGGAACGATATTCCTTATAATGATGACGCTGGAATTATTTGAATAATGTGCTCTATATTTTTTTGCCTCGTTATTACTTTGTACTTGCATTAAAAATGAATTTACTTGTCTTAAGAATTCACGGGCCACACTGAAAGTTTTGCGCTCCCGCCTGCCCATAATTGTTTGGTTTCAGGTGTTTTTTTGTTTTAAATTGACGGGATGTCGTTCTTCAATTTTGTTATGTTAACGAGAAGAGAATTAACGAGAGGTTTCAAGACGATAAGTTTTGTGAGTTTAAACGTGTTCTTTATCCGAAAGATTGATATGTTCTCTGTTCGTTTTCAAAATGCTTTTGCGAGGATAACACTTCATCTGAGTACCGTGAGACATTACAACGCGAATTCAAGCTTAGACGTGTTTATCTGAATGTCGGGAAGAATCCGCTTTCACCAGCGACTACTGAGGAAAACGCGGACATCGGGCAGGCGCGTGTGCAGCGGTGTTATGTCATAGATGGGCATGGTTCGATTGGTAGGCGTGGTCGAATACATTCTACGGCGTTGTAACAATGAAGTCGTACGCCGATTGCATGTGCATATAATGCACAATCAATCCTTTATTGTCGTACTACTCAGTCCCCGTGCACATACGAACTGTTACATTCTGCGGTACTTAAAGCCGCTTCCTTCGATGTATTGAGCACAGTGCGTATCACGCAAGGGCTATATATACTGCTGCCTGCTATGAATACAGCTTTCATAAAGTCCAACCATACTTCACAGTGGCATTCGAGATGTACTTCGAGCTATAATTCCCACGGCGGTCTTTTACAACACCCCCATTTGTGGCATATCTATAGTAGCGTATTAAAATTCGTATTAAAATATTTTAAAACGTATAGAAGCAGTACGAGTCGAGTTGTTCTCTTTTAATAAATTTCTTAACGCGGTATTTTTCAAACACTTGTGCCCAACGCTAGTTTTTATATTTTCCTGGTTTCGAAAATTTCCCTACCTTTACCTTTGACAATAAATTCTTGTGTCCAAGGTTATCGTTAATTCTGGAGAGGTACAAAATCGCGAATTTTTTTGACAAGATTTGTAAACATATTCAAACAAATTGAAGTTCGGTCTACATTTTTGGCCATACTATTTGTTACATAAATGTAGATCACATGTCAAAAACATTTATATTAATGCGCAGCACAGAAATGTAGATGCGTAAAATCTTTTCAAGGCACACTGCGCCGGCAACTAATGTTACCTTGCACTTGACAAAGGACTTTTTAATAGTAAATAAACAATATATTTTTAAGTGTGGGAGTTTTTAAAACAAACGTTTATTTTAGATACTACTGTGTCCAATATCTGTACATTTCTCGTATATTATATACTCATAGAAACATACAGACATTGATAAAATCATCAAACTTAGTCACATAATCGGGAAAGCAAAATTGAACAGATTTCATATTTTTTAGCAATACAGAAAGTATCACTCGTGCCTTGCCATCCCAGCGATAATACGGCAACCCTAAAAAGTATTATCGCTGAGCTTACTAGGAACTACTTACTAGCTATGAATGTGAAAGAAGCGAGTGAAGTGTGTAAGGACCGCCTCTTATGGCGCTCGGTTCTCTCTGCCTACAACGCAAGGGACCTGGCGTGAAGATATACATACATACACATACTTACTAGGAACCTCACTGCAAGTGCAGTAACACAACAACCCTCTAGTGAGTTATTATGAGACTCCGGTTTTCTGTGAGGTGTGCTGTTCTCACCAAACATCTAGTTCGCTCTGAAGTTGCTTCGCGCAGGTGTAACTCCATACATCTTGCTACTACGCGAATAAATCGTGCTGTGTTCAGTGGAAGTATTCGTATCGGAATCGAATAGTTATCTGTCAATATGTATGAAAGTTGAGTGTAAAATTTGAGTTGAATATGGCTTTCCGAAGCAACGTGAATATCCCCACTGAGCTGAATAGAAATTTGGCGCGAACTATACTTCCCCAGTCGGGCTGCTTCGATGCGCCCTACCTCTCTTGAAAACTCCCAGACCATGACATACAGACTAACCATTCAACCACCGAGCTCATCAAAAGTAGTATACAGTGTTTTATACTATCTAAAATAATATTATAAACAGAAAAGGTTTATTTTTATGTATGTTTATTGTAATTGGTAAAAATTACATAATCGATTTTAAAAATTTATTCACGTGTAGGAAGCGTCATTATCAGCGAGAGAAAACTATCGATGCACCTGGCATATCGTCGCATAATTAAAGAAAGTAAATGCACTTGCATTCATATAAATAAAGATAAACACAAATATCATAGGTAATAATTTATAAATATGTATATTATTTGTGTGTTGAAGTGGCATACGAAGGTCTTTTCTGTATAGATGATAAAATGAATGTTGCCCACGACCGTTTACAAACCGTTGCAACTAGCGCGGCCAAACGCAGTCTGGTACATAGGTACTCCAAAGCGAATGGCATGGCAATGTCGCTTGCGCCGATTACATTCTTGTTTTCAGTTCACGTTTCTACGTTGTTCTAATATTTCTTTTATTCTTGAATATGCTCATCTTAATTTTTTTTCTTGGTGAGCTTTGGCAGCTTACTACATACACTACGGCAGTGCCAATCAATAAACTGTGGTACTATTTCAAATTTGTTGAGTTTTCATCACCGGACTACGATCCAGCACTCGCTTCACTTTAATACATAAAATATTGTACCATATAGTTTATAGTACTCATCATTACCCACAGAAAAGCCCGCAAGGTTATGTCTTTTTTTATACAACTAGATTGCCAAACAAGTCAATCCCAAGATTGGCAGCGCGCGAGTAACATCCCCGCAGTATTGCGAGTGTCAATAGCATGCAGCCCGCATTAGATGGTAAGCGGTCACCGCAGCCTATTGACACTCGAAACACTACGGAGATGTTACTTGCGCGCTGCCAATCTTGTGACCTAACGTTGCTTCGTCTTCGTCCAGTAATTTCTTATTAATGTCTATTATATTTAAGTTACAATAACCGTTTTTGTTTAAATTCGTCAAACAAAGCAGGGGCAAAATCAAATGAGGTTGACATTTATGTATATTATGATATAACCCATAACCAATTAAATAGTTTTACAAAGGATTGTTATTAACTTCTATTTGTAAAGTCCTAATTTATCTTACTTTTTATCTACCAGTGCGAAGACGGAGCGGGTCGCTAGTTGTTAATAATATTACATAATATAACGTACTAGCACAATAGCAATAATCCCTCTACCTCACATAAAAGCCATTTAACTTCCGACACGTTTCGCGTTGTCCCAATGCCTACCGAGACCCGTATATTTTATTTATCTATCTATATCTTCACACCAAATCCCTTGTAGTTACACAAAAAAAAATTCTTGTACGAAAAATAACTCATATCTTCTTCCATTTTCTGCTGTTCACAAAGATGGATATTGTACACCGCTTACATATGTGAAGAGACGAGTGAATAGAGTGAATCGGGCATTGGAAAAACTTCTTAGCAAAATAAGAGTTAGACGAAGCACAGCACATCTAATCCCAGTAGTTCTCCTGGTAGTGTATGGAAGCGGGTATGGAAGTGAGAAGCGATGGCAAAGAGGGCATGAAAGTAGAGCAAACTAGGTAGATATGAGAGTGATGCTTATAATCTACGACGTAACGCTTGTAGTTCAAGTTTGCAACGATTATGTAAAAAAAAGAGTTGATCTGAGCATCAGAATAAAGATAAGAGGAATACTGCGTTGTTCGTAAATGCAAGTGGACATAATGACGAAATATACATAAAACCCAAAAGTGGAAGGATGTTGGAGACGAGGCAGAGCTACACTCTCCTATCACGTCCAGATTCGTCGTAATTTATCAGAAGGTGTTATCGCAAGTCACAGAAACCTAGACATTAAACTTGAAGTAGATTGTCTGGTTAGGTTGCAGAGCAAGTCAAGAAGAATAAGCATAACATTGGATAATAGGACTCACACGCAAGGTGACGAAGGTATTATGTCCTAGAAAGGGACGAAAGCGTTAGTTAGACATATGTGGTTGTTCTGAGCTATACGCGAGATAGGCACTTATTTTTACTTTTAATTTCTATGTCTGTGAGCGAAGTAGAAAAATTCTATTTACATCTGACATTGACAGTTAGTGGCGCAAATGTGGTTCTTTAAATATATTTTTGTCGTTTTGGTCAAGAATGAACATGACCGAAACTTTATTTTATTCCTTTACTCAGTACACGAACGAAGCCCAAAACTTTAAAAGTTGCAGATACAAGCACACAAGCGAACTCTGCACTTAGTATTGTCGTGCATGTTTGTTTATGAAATAGTGTTAACGAGAAAAGATGGCGCGTGTTTACAACCTCTGGTAGGGCGATACAACACTCTCCATTTTTGCTCCGAGCAGACCCACCGAGATTAACTACGCTAATCCATGAAAGAAAGACGAAGACCGAAAGGTGGTGGGTCTGAAATTATTTCAGGAACTGAATTTTGGGAGGCGAGGCTGAAGTATAGAAAGGCCATGGAGGAGACAACCAAGATCGCTTGACATACTGGGGTGGTATGTGGCAGTCCAAGCACAATCTTCTGCGTGATTTGCGCTCTGATGACGATATGTCTAGGGATACTGATCAGAGGCAATTGCACCTTGTGACAACCTTCATACTGAATGGATACACTGACGTGAATGGGATGACAAAGGCCTAACAAAGCTACGAGACACGATAGTATCAATCCACAGATTCTTAAAGACGTATGAAGCGGCACACCTAGGGAGTTCCTTCGGGTAGTCGCGCGTTATGTAACTGAGAGGTTTTTCCCAATGTTAGTAAATACGATCGAATTTTGGTTCTCCATAAATGGAATCCGCCTGATTATACTCCTCTCTATCTTCAGCCAAATTTTGGAATGTTACAATGCACCCTGCAAGTCGTCAATTGTTGTGTGCATGTTGCGTTAGTAGGCTGCGGTGACCGCTTACCATCTAATACGGGCCGCATGCTGGTTTGCCAATCTAGTTGTATATAAAAAAAAGTTGCTTCCAATATCTAAGTTCACTAACGCGGATTTTCTCCCGACAAGGCAAACAATTTTGTATGTATGATATCTAGTACTCTTGAATATCCCTGGGGTATTCGTCAATGCCAAGTGGCCGATGATGTTGCTTCTTAAAGCGAGTCAGGTGTATAAGGATCGACTCACGTGGCAATCTGTTCTCTCTGCCCACCCCGCAACGTATTTGGCGTGAAGTTATAGATAGATAATTATTTTTATTAAATTGGAATACCAGTACCATGTCAGGCCATATATATAGTAATTGAGCATCAGCGGCACGTGGTGAGCCCTTCATTAATCTTCTTCTTCCTAGAGTTGACACGTTTCCTAATCCATTCAGATTGGCGAGGTCCGCTAACCTAAGGATTTGGCGAAGATACTGATTTTTACGTGGAGCGACTGCCATCAGACCTACTAAATCCAGGGGGTAAAAATTACATCTTTCTTAGATTGCGTCACATGTCTTTCGAAATATAATTTCTTGTACGTGCGAATTTCCGTACGTAGGATCTAAAACACGAATTTAGTGGTACATGCCCACACCAGGATTGCCTACAATTAATGTATTCGAATTTGTAATTAATGTACCGTCGACAATATTGCGATCTATCACATTTGCGAAAAAATATAAATATAATATTCATTTTATTTTGTTACTTATACCTTTAAAATCTGATTACCCAAGCAAGTCCAAGCCATGAAAAATATTACACCTACGCATGTTAATCAAATTTCAATATTTCCAGTATATTGAACCCGCTCTCAGTCCCATTTATTTAAAGCAACAGTAGCAAAACATCTCAATGGCTACCATCAAAAGCCCAGCACTGAAGGGTCAATCGTTTAAATAATAACGATACCTATTTTTATTTGACGTAAAAAACAACATTCATTCTACGACTGAAATGCATAACATCGAGATCGCTGCTTATTCCTGATTCGATGTCATTATAATTTTCATCAGACGGAGTCTTTTCAATCAGGCCTTTCATCTTGCAAGGGCAAATAACTGTACAGAAGTGATGAATTATTAAAATCTCTCCGGATACAATCGAGTTTTCGAATCCAATCCCTTAAGTAAAGCTGATTATCGGAATTCCCTGAGGAGGCCGCGGTACTCGAAAAATTCTGTAAAGTGCCAATCTCTCTCGGCACGGAGGCGATCGCTAAAATTATTGGTTCGGAACACGCAAGACCATTCATTTATTATACATGGGCCCGAAACAGGGTTCTATGCAGGGCCCGCCCGCTCGTCGCCCGCCATCACTGCCGAATCTAACTTCGCGAAACTTTTAGTGAATTATTTGCCTCCTTGACATTTATGGCCAACTAAGAGAAATGTATTTGGAAATTAAGTAACCAGCCTACGACAGCGGTTCTGTTGATGAGACGGGAAACTCGGGCCCATAAACCTATTTTTTGGAACGAATTTATGCGTAAAGGGTTGAAATGCGAATGGATTGAATATAGAACTTTACAACTTTGCCTTATTACGTACATAAAGGTATTGTAGTGAAACTTTTGCCTTGTTTGCATGAAACGAAAAAACTTTTGTAAAGAGCACAGTTCAATAACAGCATTTCAACGTGCAGTATAAATATTCGCAATGTGGTTTATTTGACTAAGGAGTTCCGTTTATTCTTAAACAATGTACAGGACTGTGTTGTACGTTGGAATATTATGCCAATACACAGTAAATGTTTACTATACTTACTGTATGTAATTCAGGTACATCAAATACGAGGCCAATTCCTTAAAATATTATTTATTATAATATATGCTATTGTATTATATGCTATATAATTATATTACAGCAGTATCCACTTACAGCTACGTCGGTGTACTTTGTTCATAATACAACTCTTTAAGATTTTTTTATCATCTCTTTTGACTTGCAATTTTTATCCTATCGAAAGTTGTCGATGTTCGGAAACAATAATATTCAAGCAAGATTTGGCGAGTAAGGTGGTGAGGAAAAGTTTACAGCCATAAATACCTGTAGTTTAAAGGTCGTCCTATGTATCCGAGGCGTGTGAAAGAATATTATCGTTGGAAAGAGAGAGATCAATTGTGTGGCAAAGACTCGGTGTCAACCGTGTCGTGTTTATTTTTTGATCAACCAAACTCTAACAATGGTGATGTTCAAGCTCGCTGTCAAACAATAACGAATAGACAAATTCGTTTGTGTTGAACGAAAATATCAAACGGCGGAAAACAAATTTATAAAAATGTCACAACTGTGTTATAAAATTAATTTCAGTTTCGAATTCCCAGTAAAATGACTGAAAGATATAAATTTTCATAATAGGCATTATTAAATTTGATACTTAAAGACCTAAATTAGGTACCTTAGTTTCTTCGAGATCTAAATTTATTTCTGTGTTGAAATTTATTATTTAGCATTCAAATAATACATTTGATTTTTATAGTTATTATTAATATGTTCATGATTTTAGGAAATAGAAGGACTACATGGTTGTTTAATTATTCTCCAATTTAGTATTATTATTTCTCTTCTGATTAAATTTACCTTTTCTAAAAATCCCAGAAAATCACGCAATTGGACTGAAACGAGAAAACTTATTTTCAATTTACTGTTGTAGCGGAACGTAGTTAATAAAATATCTAAACGTTGAAAGAAGGGTACCCCTTAATACAGTTTTTTACGGTGAAAGAAATCTGAAGCACCTGAAATGTACATTTATTCCTATTTAAACAAAGGCTTGTGACGTATCATAATAATATATTAAATTCGGGCACGGGATGAAATATCATGATGTGGCTGGAGCCGTAAATTGAATTTGGTTACACTGTAATGAGTTCATGTCGACGAGAATTGTGTATTGGGTTGATCTTTGAATTCGATCACGTACCGTTCACTTGATTTATGTATTCCGACCACCTTTAGTATCGCTGAAGGCCAAGATTTGATTACTTACGTCTCTGGTTCGAATTCTACCCAGTAGACCGCTAACGTATCCACCGCATTCATCGGCATGAAAAAACAATAAGTTTAAACTGCGTTCTGTTACGCCTTAACGCAGTTTTAGCTCATTATTTGCCTATGTAATCCGTAATAGCGTGACATCACATAATAGCGTAGTAACAGAAAACTGCATTACGTTAATTTGTTTTACTCGTATAGTGACATTTATATCATCTGTACTTCTCAAATTATTGTACTAAAGAAGGTGTATTTCGTAGCTCTATGAAATATGTTAAAAAGATAATTGATTTCTTACTTCTATAAGGTAAACACCTAACGTTTTCGATCAATTCGCTTGTTATAAGTAATTAATCATTATAATAGCACGTCATCGCTGTCATGATATCTTTTGACGTCTTGGCTCTGCGATTGCCCGCTATCTGGAACAGGAACTTCATGTATCCACTGCCATTGCTGTCCTGGTTGCTCTGGTTATCTCTGTGCCTGAAACATGTATTTCGCTTTTCCACGAGACAATCTCACGCTGTGGATCATACACAGAAGTTTATTTTTATAGTTTTATATTTGAATTTTAACTTCTTTTCCTTTACTAGTAAATAACAATTCATCCGACTATTGCCATGTATCTTAAGCTACTACATCCTTCCGTCTGCCTTCCCAAATCATCGTTTGCGATTCTTTTCATACATCTCAACATCTCTTTCGAACAGTCATTTACGCTTCATCCTTCCATCTTTCCCATTTGATTTATCTTATCCAACACTTGTTTCCTATACTCATCGAGTATTCTTCAATATCAGTATAACAATATTTGGTCTCCTTTATTGATATTATCCCTATCAATAAGCGAGGCTAAAACTTCATTGAGAAAGAATTGACAGTTTTGGTCGGAGTACACAGATAAAGAGATCGAATGCTTTACCTAAAGAATTATCGTTGTTAATATCTATAATCATACCCAATAAAAGGGCAAATTCCATACAATATTTTTGGATCCACCTAGCTATGCCTTCTGAGAATCCTATGAGAAAATAAAATTTAGGAATGCAAATGGAACCTAGCTACTAAATCTCCCCTGAACAGTTGCAATTCTTTATCAAGAATTTTCAAATAAATTTCAAACAAAATTCATAGGTAAAACAATACCTAATTAGAATAAATAACATGTTGTTAAGTGTAACGCTTTTCGAGTGAATTACTAGTACTTTCACTATCTGATCTCCTTAAGGAATTATCAGGCTCTCGACATCAAGTGCAATTGATGTATTGGACAACAGAAGTCGTTAAATAGTTTCACTATTTACCTTCTAGTCCTATGATCAAATCAGCTTGACAGAATCAAACTATTGTATTGCTATCAGTGTTTCATACCGGTATTTATCACACTCACCGGAATCAAGTAATTTGTATTATTTATTTACCTAATTATAACGTTAAATTATTTATTTGAATGATGAAATTCGGCATACTATAACAGTACTCCGCCGGTACTTCATAAATTTTACAATAAAAAATTCTTACTAGGCCTTTGATATGATTGATAGATAAATTTATTTTTGAAAAACGTTATTTAATGTTTTACTGCTCTTCTCTGTTTAGAAGTGGTAATAAAAACTAGTGTAAAGATGTTCACGTGTTTTTAGGCTTGTGTTTCATAAAGTAATCTAGCAATACATAACTTAGTTGGGACAGAATTTTTCGCTTTATTATTGCCCGGAGCGATATTAGCCTTAATATCCCAATCCCAATCTTGGAAGACAAATTGCTATTACTCACATTGTTAACTTTTATCTGACAACAAATGATTTTCGGACAATGTGGTAAAAGTCACATGTTGTTCCTTTCACAAATTTCTGATCTTTCCATAGCATTTTCATAGCAGAGCAGATTCTTCCTGTCTTCTCTGTAAACTGTCTGTATGAAACTATATTTCTATTTATCTACAAATAACTTTCTCAGTTCACGGCAATCTAGATTTCAACTCGCACACAGTACCGTCAAGACCTTATTTCATATTACTAAAGATTTTCCAATTTCACATTGTTGTATTTTAGTACTACGTTCAAGTCAGCAAATTACGATGTCCTGTTAGATGCAGGTTAAGGTTCAATGCAATTACATGCCTACCGCAATCTCGTGGTATATCTTCGAGGTGGGTAGTGGTGTGATAATCTCGAGGACAGCCCTGTGGGTGAATTAACTAAGCTAATGGTGCACCATAGGACGGTGTGCTATCATGACTATTCTTTTCGATATTCATTCACGTTTTTTTTTTCAAATGTCGTATACAATGAAATCTGTATTAGCATACATTACATTTATACAATATAGTGTAGCGGTGTATATTCAGCGTGAAAGGATAGCAAAGTATAAATAACTAGCTGTGCCCGCGACTTCGTCCGCGCGGAATAGTTTTTTTTTAATTATTTATTTATATTAATAAAAATCAATAAAATTTCTAAAATAAAGGTAGCCTAAGTTACTCCTTATTACATCAGCTATCTGTCAGTGAAAGTCCCGTCAAAATCGGTCCAGCCGTTTCAGAGATTAGCCGGAACAAACAGACAGACGGACAGACAGACAGACAGACAAAAATTGTAAAAATATTCATTTTGGTATATGTACCGTGTATATATCCATATGCATTTAGTAAAAAGCGATTATTTTAATATTACAAACAGACACTCCAATTTTATTTATCTGTATAGAAGATTATTATTATATTATTACATATTATGTTATATATATAAAAAAATTCGTAGTTATTGTATGTCACAAAAAATACGTATTCTGTGAAAATAATAAAAATAAAAGTGCAAAGTCCCCCGAAGGGAAGATATTTCCCCCTAATTCTAACACTTAACTATTCTAACAAATAACAGTTTTTCATATTTTACGCAGGAACCCTAAATATTTACGGGATAAAAAGTACCCTTTATTGTGGTCTGAACAGTCGTCTATCTACTAGTGTAAGTTCCGTCAAAATCGATCCAGCCGTTTCAGAGATTAGCCGGAACAAACAGACTGACAGACAGACAGACAAAAATTGTAAAAATATTCATTTTGGTATATGTACCGTGTATATATCCATATGCATTTAGTAAAAAGCGGTTATTTTAATATTACAAA
The DNA here is from genome assembly GCA_947507595.1 of Pyralis farinalis. Classification (NCBI taxonomy): domain Eukaryota; kingdom Metazoa; phylum Arthropoda; class Insecta; order Lepidoptera; family Pyralidae; genus Pyralis; species Pyralis farinalis. The sequence goes on from OX382267.1 coordinate 14,565,669, forward strand.
CAGACACTCCAATTTTATATATCTGTATAGATAATATCAAATAGGACTTGCGTTTATTGTATGTGCTTGACATTTTTCCTTGTGGATCGAGACACCAAAACTAGACCACTAAAGAAAATACGTTGCCGTAGCAATCCTCACAATTTCAAATATAGTTTTACTTTCTTTTCAGGAACACTATATGAAATCTATATGTTTTGTCTCTGTGTTTGTCTGTCGCTTTATTCGAATATTCGAAATTTAACTTCAGATTCGGATTCAGCATAAAAAAGTAGAATAGGAATATTCAGGAACACCGTTTCTGTCTCGGAACATGATCAAAATGGCCGACAAATAATAAAAAAATTGAATTGTTATATAATTGACGAGCCTGGTGTTCCTCTGACAATGCAAGCTTGCGCATTCTCAATTGGTTAACGTTACATTAGGGGCCAGATATCACTAGTACATAGATATAAATTATATCAAAAAGTCTTAATATCTCACATATAGTTATTCTATAAAACGCCAATTACGTGGGTTTGATATTGAACAGTAATCTATCATTGTCTGGTCACATCAATAAGATGAGTAAACGTGTACGCTATTTATTTCATTTTCTTAAACTTTTCCAGGACTTCTGTTAAATTATGCTTTCTCCCTCTTCGCTACTACGCTGACGTATGTTACCTTGATACAAATGAGGAGTAGGTAAAAGAATCAAGTAAAATAGAATGCCTGCAAAACTTTGCGAATAAGTTTACTTATGGGTTTTAAAAATGCACCCACTACCGTTAGTAGATGCATGCCGCCGCGGCCATGGCTGCTCCGGTCGTCTCTGCGAGTGTTCGCCATCTGAAATGTGAACCGCATGCACCCGCCACTGTTGTTGCCCTGGCTGCTCCGGTCGTCTCCGCGACACGTGTTTCGCCTCTCCACGAGGCATCCTCAGGCGCTGTAGATGTTAGTCGTTAGAATAACATGCTACGAATGAGTCATCCATCTTTTTTTTCTTTTTTTTTTTTTTTTTTTGACCTGACTATGTAGTTAGCCCCGAGTGGGCTGTCACTACGTCACCGGACTAGAGGGCGGGCGTGAGGCGCCACAGCCTAAAAAACAAAGTTAAGCGACAGCCTAAGGGCCCCCGAGAGGGGTCGGACCTCGGCTCAGGACGTCGCTGGAGAAACAAATCGAACACGCGGGTTCGTGCCTTAAGGGCCTGTCGGAGAGAGAGGCGCCCAGGTACCGTGGGCTACCGGTACCTGGTGTATCCTTTATATAGAAAAAGTGGAGGGGGTGGAGGGGTTGAGGGGGGTGGAAGGGGTAAGCGAAAAGATATTTAATAGAGATCTCTATTAAATATCTTTTCGCTTAACGGCAGTGGGTGGGTGCCGGCCGGCAGTAGTTCGCATGAACTAATCGGGAGCGGAAGCACACAAAGTAGTTTGGATCAAACTGCCTGTAGATTTGACTTTCGCAAAGTAACGCCTGAATCTATTAACTATTTTATTTTTGTATTCACTTGTATTTGCTTCCACCTAGAACCTAGAATAATTGAAGATTTTTTTCTATTAGAACACAATATCTATGAATCTGAATCAGTGCAATATTTCATAATTTTGAAGGAAACAAGTCCGTTTTTTTATTTTATTTTATTTCTGCTTGTATAATAATAAATTTTGCCGCATTTGTAATGTTTAAAAACATGCCTGTTTTCGTCGTAGCTTAGAGTTCGATTATACTGAAACACAATTATATAAATGAACCTCGCACGACAGTTTGCCTACCGAATCAATAAAGGTTCTGTTTATTTCTATGTGCAGGTGTACTAGGACTCCGCGACATCCAACTCAGTGTACCGGAGGCAGTGGGGATAGGTTTGAGCGCCACGCTCGGCTGCCGCTGGTCACTGGACTCAGGGGAAGCTCTCTACACTGTGAAATGGTACCACGGTGCGCAGGAGTTCTTCCGTTTCGTGCCAAAGGAGCTACCCAACACTCGTGTCTTCTCCCAGACAGGCATAAGCGTAGATGTAAGTAATTCTTGTTGCAGATACTATATAAGACCTAGTAAGTTTCTGTAAAAAAACCGGACTCTAGTTCTTTTGAAGTGAAAAACTTCTTTAGCATCATTGTGTTTTAAAACTCGATGAAAAGAAAAAGCGACAGTAAAAAGACACATACATCTATTGGATTTAACGTGCGGGAGAATTAGATAGATTTATTTATACGATTTATGTTATTTAAGGGAGATAATGAGATAGAAGGCATTACACAGTGGTTATTACAAGGTCCGAGCATTGTACGTATGTTAGTACGTGTGCGCGTATTACGAAATTTGGGATAAGGGGTATATAACAACCGACATTCATCTCATTATCATGAAGTTTACGAAAGCTGAAGTCACTAATAGAAATTTTGACCTGTCAAACTTCAATCACGCCACCGCGACGCAGTATTTCACGAGCTCGGTGGCTCAGTTGTGAATGACGAGTCTTTGACACCAACGCTCGTGGATTCGATTCCCACAAGGCAAACATTTGTGTGCATGAACATATCTGTTTCTCTTCGTCTGAATGTTTTAAGAGAGATAGGGCGCATCAAAGCAGCCCGTCTGGGGAAGTACCTCAAATTCACAGAAAACCGCAGCTAAATAACAACTCCTTAGACGGTTGCTTAATATAGGGTGGTACTTAACCCTTCGAAACCCGTGTGGTCATATATGACCGCGAAATGTATGCGAAAAGGTATATAACAGGTTCTGAAGGCTTAATATATTACAAGCGTTAATAAGCTACGGGAATCACTTTACATCAGGTGGGCCGTATGCTTGTATGCCTCCCGACGTAGTATAAAAAAAATATTGGCCATATAAAACTGTAGTAGTTTGACCGTTACATTAAGTTTTCCACATTGTTTATGTATTCTATCAATATTAAAGATCAAAGGTTCCTTAAAACGTTCTATTCCCTACAAATTGGCGAATTCAATTAGAAATGTAAAGTTTTGAAGTTGTCGGCACACCTAGCTGGAAAATTCCTTAATATTTTTATTACAAGAAAAAATCAACTATATGTGTATTTTTCAATGATGGATGGCCGATGGATGCAGGGGCCTATGCCCAGCAGTGGACGAATACGGGCTGAAATGATGATGACCCTGAACTGTCATTAATAGTAATTAAATTCAACTATAATGATGGATTGCTATGTATACACAGTAGTACAATTACTTAGTAGGTAGATGTGGCTACACCACGACATTTCATAGAAATTAAAAAGTCACTACCATCACATACATGCCTGGTAGCTCATTTGGAAATACTTTCATCTGTAAATCAAGAGGTCTTTTTAGGGTTCCGTACCCAAAGGGTAAAACGGAACCCTATTACTGAGGCTCCGCTGTCCGTCCGTCCGTCCGTCCGTCCGTCCGTCCGTCTGTCACCAGGCTGTATCTCATGAACCGTGATAGCTAGACAGTTGAAATTTTCACAGATTATGTATTTCTGTTGCCGCTATAACAACAAATACTAAAAAATAGAATAAAATAAATATTTAAGGGGGCTCCCATACAACAAACGTGATTTTTTTTGCCTTTTTTATAGATAATGGTACGGAACCCTTCGTGCGCGAGTCCGACTCGCACTTGGCCGATTTTTTTATAGTAGCCAGCGAAAAGAGGAACCCAAATTGCAGCGGCAACTGACAAAGGAGTACAGTGTTCTGTCAGTTGACATTACCATACTAGCCCACAAGGTGCTTCTTCACTCTTCGTTTGAAGGATCCAATATTGTAGGAAGGAGGAAACATATGTGTAAGGCGTACCACTTTTTAATAGTACGACAGAGTAAAGTTGTCGAACTTTTTAGTACGAGAAAAACTCCTCAACATTGGAATGATAACATTGCACGCACCATGGTACAGGCAGTGAAAACCAATCACTGACAGTGAAAACAAAGACAGGACACTGTAGTCCTTTGTCAGTTGTCGCTGCAATCTGGGCTCCTCTTTTCGCTTACCAACAGGCGAAGAGGAGCCACTATGCTGAGCCAATATAAAAAACAAAAAAGCAAGCCAATGTACCTACGAAGTTGCGGAGGTTCTAGGTTTTTCGTGACCTACGTCGTCGATTATGCGGATAGCCCGTCGCTGCAACCTATCGAGAGCCTTGTGAAGATACTGTGCGAAGCCGTCCCAGAGATGCGAGCAATACTCCACGCTGGCCCAAACTTGAGTCTTATAAAGAAGACAAAACTGGTCCGGCGTGAAGAACCGGCGCACCCTGTTCAGGACTCCGAGGTTTTCTGAAGATGTTAAGATGAGGCTCTCGATGTAATTTCGTTAATTTAGACCACAACGAATATTTATATAGCCTTAGCATATTCAGGCTATCACGCATATTAAGGGAAGCGCACTGAAGGCTGGGAGTGGGGTAGAATGGGGACTTTTTGTTGTAAACGCACATACCTGGGACTTTTATGGGCATTAAACTCAATCAGGTTATTGGAACCATTTACTAATGAGATTCAAACCCCGATTCAGCTCAACGACAAGACTCCCGCGCTTCTCACCGTATTCTGCACGACCAGCGCCAGTTCATCCGAAATATCGCCCATGGATTGTACTGTCATCTGCATAGCAATGAATATTACCAAGTTGCATCATGTCATTGATATGAAGAAGAATGAGGGTGGGCAACAGGACGGAGCCCTATAGGACACCGGCATTCATTGACATGAACCGCGAAGCACATCCATCTGCAAGGACACAGATTTTACGCTCATGACTGTACTAAACCGCGGGTGGCCAACGGAACAACCGTTTCAACCTCATTCCTCCTGACAATGGATAGACAGAATTCATCACTGGTATTTACCTTACCACCGACTGAGATGCAGAAATTTCAAGATCATCGTAGACACGAACGGTACCTAGGCTGGTGAAGGGAATTTGCCACTGTAAAAATATTCAGGAATTTCAAGAAATGTTGGAATGTCCAACAAGTCTAAACATCAAGTTCAAGCTCTAATCTAAATCATGAAGGAAATAATCTCTGGAGACCCAATGACATTGACGCCTGTAGATCGAGTTAGGGACGAAGATGTGAAAAAAAAAATCTGAAAGAGAATGTCGGTGTTAAAATAAGAAGAAGCATTGTCCGTTGGTTCGGACACGTAGAAAGAATGCAAGAATAAAGAATGACGAATATACAACACAAAAATAGAAGGTGCCGAGGATGGCCTAGGCTTACCTACCATGTCCAAATAGCTCAGGTGTTATCAGAACGTTATGTCAGGAGGTCTGGAAACCGGTGAGTATGCATGAAAAGACCTAAGGAAGCGAGTGAGATGTAGACCAAAAGACCGAATCGTGTACCGCTCAGTTCTCCCTTTCTATCCCGCAAGCTAATTGGTGTGAAGTTATAGATTGATTGTATGTTTATTATTTATGGCATGTCATATTTACTTCTAAGTTTTCTATATAAATAATAATAACAATAAATATAATAAATATTGTCGGACAAATTACACAGCGTCATCTAGCCTCAAAGTAAGCGAAGCTTGTGTTATGGGTACTAGACAACTGATAAACATACGTAAATACATTTTTTTTATAAATATATACTTATTATACATAGAAAATACCCAGACCAACACAAACAGACATATTCGTGCACACAAATGTTTGTATTGTGTGGGAATCGAACCCACGAGCGGTGGTGTCAAAGTAGCATAACAGCGTGTTCCACCACCGAGCTCATCGATATATATATCGTAGATATACTGAATATCTTTTTATATACACCTTTTACAGCTGAAAAAGGAGAGAATTATGCCATCCTAACGATTTTTTATTTATTAAGAAATTACAATATGTCATCAAAAAGCAACAATTCAAATAACCAGTAGCATCAAACGAACAACGAATTGCAGAATCCGCCAAAATAAATGTTGAAAACACCTATCTAACGCCATATTCATGTGAAGTGGACAGCGAAAATAATATCAGATTTTGGATTATGTTCAAATTTGGATTAAACGTACTTCCTAATACGACCCGAATGGATATGAAATGAATGCAGATCCCGTTCGAAAACTTTACAGTATTATGTCTGGCCAATAAACTACATTTTGAGATAAAAAAAAAATATGGAAAACACCGAAGTTAAGTGAAATCTGATGTGAATTTACTTCCGGTTTTCTATGTGAAAAAAAAAAAACAAATTTCAAATGTGTCTTTGTATGTCTTTATATTTATCATATTTGATAATATCAGCTCTTGAAAAATACCTTTCTCAAATTTTTTCACATGAAATACCCCATATATGTCATTGCCATTGGAAGGTCGATCAAAATTTCATACATTTTTGCGCATTATCCTTGTTGTCTCAGCCATATTTTAAAGCGGATTGGAATTTCGAATTCTAAGTAGAATGAAAGATATTATCTTTTAAATTCTAAGTTGGTTTGATCTCGGGTTTGTTATAATCGTAATAATAGTCATTTTTGTCGACAATTGTTATTAAGTACATGCTACATTTTAGTAAGAGAGTGCCATTTTTATGTAAATTTAAGACTGATTCATAAAAGTTTATTTTTTTATTATTTAGTTTCTCTAGGTCAAACCTGAAATCTATCCTACTCCGTATAATAATTTTAAAGAAGTAACACATCGAAATACATTGTCCAGTAACCTAATAAGTAGAATTTTGCTATTAAAAATAAAAGTTAGTACACCATATTTACACAATTTTATTTCCCAAAATGTCACACTTGTGCTACTTCTTTTCAATTTAAATGAAACATAAAGTGATGTTATATAATTTTTACAGGTAGGGCTCGTGTATTATCATGTACTATATTTTGCCTGTTTGTAAAATGAAGATCAGTTGAGGATTAGTGACAGTAAATAATTTTTACAGGCTGAATTATAACAAAACAACAATGTCATTCAATAGATAGCACGTTAAATACTACATATATACAACTCCAGCCTTTCGAGAACTATAATATATTTTTATGATTTTTTTCTTATATTATTAACTAGCTTTTACCCGCGGCTTCGCTCGCATTGATAATTTTTTTTTAATAAAAAGTATCCTATTTTACTTCTGATACCTCCAAGAAAATGTGTACAAAGTTTCATGATGATCGGTTCAGTGGTTTTCGCGTGAAAGCGTAACAAACAAACAGATATTCACATTTATAATATTAGTAGGATGATAAGATAATTCACTCTCCTGTAAAGCTTGAAATGTGTCGCTTATTCGTTTTTCACTGTTGAGCATCGATATCCATCTTTACACAAGCCGGTATTAAATATTGACAGACATTAAATATGACATATAGGTCAATGGCTCTGCGACATCTTGGTAGTTCGTTAAACTGCCTTCGCGGAGTGTTATGCGAAAAAATCACTTAAGAATCTCATTGGGCGGTAGGTACGTTAAACCTTTCGGCGTTGGCACGTCGCCACAACTAGACTATAACATTGTGCCAAAATAATACATTTAAAACTCTTTCATAAAATAATTAATATTCAAAGTTTACATGAACGTGTATATTAAAGTGCTTTCAAATAGTACGACTTCGCGGGTCCTTGAAAATCAGGTCAGACTTCGCGAGGCGAGAGACGGGCATGATTTAGTTTGGAGGTTACTCAAAGTGGACCGACTTTCCGTAAGATGGATCGAAGCTTTTAGCTCAATTTGACTCGCTACCAGCTGCGTACGGTAAAGTGCACACGGATCCTTGTAATGGGATTACTCCAGACTCACGTATAAATTACGCATGAGCACATTCCACCGACTACCACCTGTAATCAATGATAAATTGGTAGAGGAAAATATTTTCCAACATTCCTCGGAGCGCGGTGAAAACGATATTGATGATCTGGCACAGAGTGGCATCGAGACGAGTTTGATAAATTTACAAGAAAATTAATGTGATCTACTCCATTTACTTTTCTATAGTAAATACGCTTTTCAGTACATAAAGAACATAATATTCTACTGTGAGCTACTTGATCCTATAATAGCTTCCTTTTAACGATAGAATGTCCAAAGCTCGATGAAAGCGTTATTCAGTACTGCGAAAGACTGCGGGATCGTATGTTGAAACTATCTTGGAAATAACATACCGCATAAAAAAATATATAAAAAACTGTAAGGTTCTATAAACTGTATTAATGTGTAAAAAATAACATTATATTTTTCCTTACGTTAAACAAAAATAATACCATAGTCTTTATTATTAGTTCCCTGAAATGAATGAAAACATAAAGCCTTTATTGAATTATAATTTCACTTTATTGTAGTATTGTATTGTAGTAACTAATATTAGCAGTAACACAATTGTACCACAAAGGCAAAGGTCGCGGTGCGAATTAAAATGAAATAACGCTATCTCTTTTTAGTACGCACTGTATAAGTGAAACAAAGCTATTGCTGACAGAACGATATAATGGAAATTAGGCAGCAAACTTGATACTTTCCGGTTTAGGTATTCTTTGAAAAAAGTGGCCTTCCTTTCTTCTCGAGTATTTTATATTACCCACATAAAAGCGTACATAAAGATTTTGTATAACTATCTACTTGAATAGATAAATTTCAATGCTTTAGTTTTTAATTTCATGCATTGAATTTACTTGAACGAATAACACAAGGATTACGGTTGATGATGCAGTGTTAGAACATTGAATGAGGTTGTATATCTTGGAAGGGCTTTTAGCAGGGATGGAAGATACCGCTGACGTGAAGGGGCGATTGAGAGAAAGGCAAACTATTTAAGACATTTCAAATTGAATATTTTTAAGTCCGTTTTAATCATATTGTCCATTACATTCAGCTAGCATTACTGTGTACCTCATACAGTCAGATTTACTTAAATCATACTTTTTTGGCCTTTTAGTTTCTACATACCATACACACACACTAACGCATGGACACCAACATGCCATCCAGCACTAGCCATCATTCAAGAATGGTATAGAATACGTGATCAATTTAAACATATCTGCGAAAATTTAACTTTGAGACCAATTACATGATTTCTCCTGAAATAGAAAGACAACAAATAAAGTACTGTTTTCAGTCAATCAATGAAGCGGCCTTTCACGTCGGTTAGTAATTCTCTTTATCTCCTGAACTTTTTGACCAAATGGTGCATGTGTGACAAAGTCAGTACAGTTTCGTACTATAATCTTAAAAGTTTCTAAATCGTCATCTATGTTGCTTGAAGGTATCAAGATCTGGTGCGCAGCAAGTGGTGCTACGGGGCGCAACACGCGGTCTCAGTGGTCGGTACAGATGCGAAGTGTCCGCAGATGCGCCCTTCTTTCATACCGTTTACAAGAGTGCTTACATGCGCGTTGTAGGTAAGTGTAACAAGTTTATACGTTTTCTACAAGTAGATAGATATGTTTTTAAACAGGGCAAACAAATACTGTGGTTACCGTAATTTATAAACGCTTGTCAAACAACGCGTATTTCGTACCATATCACCCTCGGCGTTAACACAGTATCTCCAGGAGCTCACTCAGAACCTCACTCACTTCTAATAATGCAACAGACTCATATGGCTATGGTCCTCTGTGAGGTGGAGGTACTTGTCCAATCTCTTGCGCTAGAGTTTCGTTGTTAATTAACACGGTTCTTTAACCCTTCGAAACCCGGGTGGTCGTATACGACCGCGAAATGTATGGGAAAACGTATAAAACGGATTCTGACTGCTCAATGCCACTAAAAACAAGTAAGCGTACGACCTGATGGTAAGCAGTCACCGTAGCCTATGAACAGTTGCAACACTAAGGGTGTCAAATATGCTTTTTTGACCCTGTATGCTGCACCACGTGACAGCTGAGCTTTACTTTACCTGTAAATATTTATTTATTTATCAATACTTAGGATAAAAATTAGCTACTAGAGTCTACTTTGAACAGTACTAAACCTACCAGCGAGAATTTGGTCAAATGTAGTTCAATTAGTTACGAGTCCGTATCCATATCTATTTCCGATAACTGACATATAAAACAAAAAATAATATAAAGTCATGCCTGGTTTTTTATAAAATACCAATAACAATATGGATTTATAAACAGCTTTTATTTAGAAATCATACTATATTTTTATTTATTTATATCAATGGTGAACTTAAGTACTTAAATAATACGCTCCATAGTAGAAAGAATGGTCCCAGGAGGCGTAATAGCTTGCAAAATATTATTATTTTAAGACTTGTCTGGTGTTTACTTAACATTGGGCAAGCGATCACAATTTTATTAATTATTGCTAATCGGACCACCGGTTGAGGCAATAATTCAAATTGTGCCTAAGTGTATGTATTAAGCATTATGTTGGTATTTTTAGAGTTTTCGAAAATCCTTTTTTAGTATTTTAGGCCTTCTATGATTATGTTAAGGAATATTATAATTTTCTTTTATTTTGATAATAGACAGACCGGGATTTAACACATTGTATATAAATTTATATGACATTTTCGGTTAGAATTGTCTACGTTGCAGAGTGCTACATGCGTCTACACGACGCAGACGATCCTTATATCTATTCTAAGGGAATATGTGAATTTTTGTAAATTACAATCGATTGAGTACATATCCATCTCAAGAACGCTAATGTCTATATGCTGATAATCATGAGAATATTTTATCGAATATCTCTCACAATCGTGGCTATTATTTTATATAATATTCTTTAGTGTTAACGCGGAAAAGTAATAATAGACAAAAAATCAAAAAGTAGAGTAACAAAAAAACACTGTTCATTATTTTTTCATTACCCTTGGAAAATTTGTTGGAAAACAAAAGTGCGTCTAAAATTTTCGAAGTGTAAAATATTGAGAGGCACAAAAGTAAAATAATCGAAAGGATACGTAATGTTTGACCAATCGCAAATCTTTTTTAAGATCAATGAAAATCAATGAAATTTCATGATGCTCAATACGGTTTTATTGTAGGTAGTTTACTGTTTTATTGTAAGTAGATATTTAATCTAGTCTACTACAGATACAGGTTGAAATTGTATAAGCAGGATCTTAATACATGGGGGAGATCACAAGATGTTATTGAAGGTTTCAGTGATCTCTCCAAAGCTTTTGATTGAGTCGACCATTGGACATTATCATTAAAGTTAAGCCATTATCGGGTTATTATGCTGAAGCCCACAATTTGACTGCATCTTATTTTAATTACAGAATGCAGACTGTTGAAATAAATGGGGTTTAATTTAAAGACAGTAATATTAGTACCTAGGTAATCTAGGGTTCTTCTTTCGGTCCCTTTTCAATTTTAATGTATATATACCATCTGCCCTACATAGTGCAGAAAATGGCAGATATAATACTGTTAAGTGATAATAATACCTCCTTAATTTTCAATATGTCTTGTCTGCTATTTTCATAATAATTCTCAACCTTCCCTTAACCCTTCGAAACCCGTGTGGTCATATATGACCGCGAAATGTATGGGAAAAGGTATATAACGGGTTCTGAAGGCGTAATAATCTTCAATTCTACCACTTCACATCATTATTATTATACTAACATACAGATATAAAGTTATTGTAATATTTAATGGGTCATTTGAAATAATACGTGTGCCGGTATATTGACCTTCTAGGACTGGTAGGTCTTTTCTTGTAAATTGTATTCGTTTATAATAAATTGCCTAACACAATTACATCATTTTCTGGCAATATTTTTAAAAGGCACATCTATACAGATAAACAACATTGGAGTGTCTGTTTGTAATATTAAAATAACCACTTTTTACTAAATGCATATGGATGTATTCACGGTACATATACCAAAATGAAAATTTATACAATTTTTGTCTATCTGCCTGTTCGTTCCGGCTAATTTCTGAAACGGCGGGACCGATTTTGACGGGACTTTCACTGGCAGATAGCTGATGTAATTAGGAGTAACTTACGCTACTTTTATTTTAGAAATTTTATTTATTTTTATTAATATAAATAAATAATAATCGACACGGACGAAGTCGCGGGCACAGCTAGTCAAAAATATTTTTCGTAAAAAGATTTATTACAGAATTAATGAATATGTAACTCAGAAAATATCTGTAAATAATTCTACACACGCAACTTTCTTTTATTAATAATCTTCAATTCTACCACTTGACATCATTATTATTGTACTAATATAATGACAGAATTTATTATAATATTCAATGGCCCATTTAAAAGGTTTAAGGTACTTCCTCCTCCACCAATACTTTACACTATTTTATACAATATCTTGAGGCAATCAACAATATACCTAAGGACACATGCAATGTGAAAACTGTTTCCACCCTCGATGTTAACCCAGTGACTTCTCTAGAGTAGTTAATAGATTCAGGCGTTATTTTGCGAAAGTCAAATTTACATGAAATTTGATCTAACCTGCTTTGTGTGCTACCGCCACCAATAAAATTGGTGGCGGTAGCACACAAACACTAGAGTACACTGGTAATTTCACATACTCACAGGAACACAAAAATCCCCCGTAGAAAAAGACCGCGGATTTCTGTGAGGTGGAGATACCTCCCCAGTCCTGCGATGCAACACCTTTTTAACTTAGCTTAACGATTGTCATCTACGGAAAGCACACAGGATCCAAGGCTTAAAGTACCCTACTAAGTACTAAGGACAATAATATTACTAGACCTATTCATAGACAAACTGCGGTCGACCGTGCTTAACTTTTATAATACGACAACAAACCATCAAGCTCCACGAAATTTGCTTCACGTGCAAGACATATAAAGAATAGTGCTTGCCGTTCATATTATGTGTTCTATAAATTTGTCAAATAAATTTACTATGATCTCCTTATATATTATTGTAGTTAAATATGTAGAACGTAGGCAGTTGCACATAATATATCAATGTAGACATTAGTCGACTGGAATGTCCCTACTATATGCCTAACAATTTGCTCTACACAGCACATACGTGACGGTCCATTGAAGATGCGTACACATAAATAACGTATTTAGACCCATGATTACATTGCAGCTATTAATAAATAATGGAGGGTAATCTGCGTAATTTCCGCGTGTCAGCTGACCGTTTCATTTTAACATATTAACGTGCTATAAAACATTAAATTGTGTATCTTTTAACAAAAGTAGAAAGCAGTTCAAAAGTAATACACGTAGAATTTCCAAATTATTCTCTCGTTCGCTTAAGAAAACTATATTTTTAACAGACTTAAAAAAAAAGAGGAGGTTCTCAATTCGACTGTATTATTTGTATGTTTGTTACGTGATCATTCCGCAAATTATTAATTGACTTTGATAGCTATTTTTTTGTTTGGTAGGCCATACTTCAGAAGTGGTCCCATATAAATGTTATCGAAGTTGATTCAGAGCTTTTTGATAAAATCGCCTAAAACAAACAGATAAACACAGATACTGTTTTAGTTTGTGGTTCCTTTCAACAAAAGTTTTGATGCGGACTTTCAATCTCTGTTTTTTTTTTAATTACACCACTAAAAAGCAAAAAATATTTTTCAAATCAATTGATAATATCAATATACCGATTCTTTCCTGAGAGGTTTTCGAAGGCGGTATTTTTTTAATTAAAAATTATTTATTTATTTTTGCATACTTGAATGCATTTATATTCAAGTAAAAAAATCTGAAAGAATATTGTTAATATGCAAATGTTCAATGTACATATTTTTTACAAGTAGGGTTACTAGCTATCGTATGATACTAGTTAAGCTATGAATACTTGCGACATCAGCACTCTCATATTTTTCTATAATCTATGTATAATTTCACGCCAAATCCCTTGCTGGGTAGACAGAGAGAACTGGTGTCACGTGACTCTATCAATATACACCTCACTCGCTTTTTTAAAATTCAATGTTCTTCTCATACACGCTCGCCGATTTCTAAGGCTACTGGCATCATCTTCTGATAGAACACGATCAATTTAGTCATGGTAGGTAAGTCTTAACCTTCCTCGGCTCCTTCCACAATAAAATCGGTTCTCTCATATTTTTGACACTGTAAAAACCCATTCAGGCCTTTCTTGAATAACCTTATGATGTATTCACTAGGTACACCTCTGCAGAAAGTACATTCTACAATTTTAGAAGAAAATATCTTTAAAACCTTGTAATTTGCAACAATTTTAGCTCCAATATGCGATTCATTGACGAAGACGAGCACTTCAATTGTAGAACAAAGCTTTAGGCATTATATCAATCAGCTCAACACTAAAAGCAGCCCATTGTATAATGGGTAGAATTAACAAACGAAACCAAACAACGCTCGTTATGATTAAGGCCTATCATGTCATAAAAAAAATTCACGGCTCATCTTTGATCTGAGTCGCAAGAACCGAAGCGTATTTAAGTGCTATAGGCCAACTATAAAAACAAGTGTCAGAGTGAGGTACGTCGGAGGGGAAACCTTGCGGTCCACCACCAAAGGGTGCGTCCAAGGGTCCATAGGAGGACCGATTTTGTGGAACCTCCTATTGGACCCTCTCCCGCAGCAACTAGACCTTGCGGGGGTGCACTGTCAGGCCTTCGCCGATGACATCGTGCTGATGTTCGACGGCAACACTGCGCTGGATATAGAGAGACAGGCCAATGCCGCTCTCGAGCATGTGAGAACGTGGGGTGTCAAAAACCGGTTGAAGTTTGCGCCGCATAAGACCAGCGCTATGCTGGTCACGCACATACTTCGGTATGACACTCCGCGGCTTACCATGGGCGGGATAGACATTGGCATATCTCGGCAGATCAAACTCCTGGGGTTGACGATTGACACGGGTTTGACTTTCAACGAGCATGTGGCTATTGTCTGCAAAAGGGCAATAGCCATATACAGGCGCCTTGCGCGTACGGCCCTCGTCAGTTGGGGACTGAACCCTGAAGTAGTGAAGATCATATATTCAGCCGTAGTGGAACCTACGATATTGTACGCTGCCGCCGCATGGACTCCAGCGGTCAATAAGCTGGGCATCCAGAAACAGAAATCGAGCGGATGACCTCGAAGATCGAGGCCCTGCATCCCATGGAGCTAGATAGCTTGGAGTTCAGCAGCCTGGTGGACGAGGAACAATGCAGGGCACACTCCAACTTTGCCCTGCGAATATTCACGGACGGCAGCAAGATTAGGGGCCGGGTTGGCGCCGCTGTTTCCATTTGGAACGACGACGCTGAAACCAAGGCCGTCAAGCTTGCTTTGTTGCCCTACTGTACCGTCTACCAGGCGGAACTCCTGGCTATCTGCACGGCGGCCAAGTACGCTTTGAGTTGCGATAAACCCAGTATTGGCATCTTCAGCGACTTCATGGCGGCGCTCCAGGCGGTGGTGAACGTCGAGCCCCCAACCTCCCAAGGCGGTGCAAATACGAGACGCTCTTAAACTGTGCAAAAGCCAGGGTAAGAGCGTCTCGCTGTGTTGGATTAAGGCACACGCGGGGTTGGAGGGGAACGAACGTGCCGATGAACTCGCCAGGAGCGCCGCACTGGGGTTGCGGAGGAAGCCAGATTACGACTGCTGCCCTGTCTCATTCGTCAGGGGTATGATCCGCAAGGAGACCTTTGACGAATGGGGCAGGAGGTACAAATCGGGAACAACAGCTTTGACAACGATGCTGTTCTTCCCGAGTGCGGCGGCGGCGTGCGTCATCGTGGGAAAGATGGTGCCGTCGAGCATCAGTACGCAGGTCCTCACGGGGCATGGTGGGTTCTCCGCGTACTTGCACAGATTCAAGTGCGCGGATGACCCATCGTGCTTCTGCGAGCCAGACCGGCGTGGACCAGACAGTGCAGCACACACAGCAGACAGTGAGTTGGGAATGCGGGTCACCGAAAACAGAGTCCCCGAAATAGTTGTGGGGAGCAATAGGTCTACATTTTTAAAATACTGCGTCAGTCTAGCCATGGTTGTCATAGATCGGAACAAGCTGAGCAGCTACACCTAGGACTAATGCTGTATACCTCGGCTATACTCTGTACAGTTGATGCGATCGCGGTGGCTAGGTGGCGCTGTGAAGCTCGCTGTTGCCCGTGGCTGGACTGACGCAGTATGGGGAGGTTGGTATAAATGTTTCACCGGCGTTTAGAAATGGGCAAAATCAGAATTTTTAAATGTATTAATGAATGTTGAAAACTGAAAGATGATGAATGGAAGAATAAATTGCGGAATGAAAGTATGATGTATGAACGTGGTTATGTATGATGCACTAATGATTAAAAAAAAATGTGTGTTATACAACATTTATTGTTGCAATGGGCGCCTTGCCCACGGCAGAGGTGTATGGATAAAATAAAATAAAAATAACTATAAAAACAATATTTCATATGCGTTTCGTATTGGGATTTGTATAGCAAAAGTCTTTCCACCTAGCTACTACACTCCGTTGAGCACACCTAGTTTTGGTGCTCTAGACTTTTCCTCACCATGATTCCTAACAGACAAAGCCTAGCTGTTCAAGACGTGTTCTTGAATAACATCTTTCATCAAACCACTATGGAGTACATAACAAAAATTAATATTATTATTTATTAATTTAATAATTTTATAAGGCGAAAATACATTCAATGTTCATTTTATATTGGCAATTGATATTATTAGTACCAATCAAATCTTTCTACAGTTTACCGAAACAATTCATTATATATTTTTTTAACTATTTTACTATATAGTATGGAAAATTCAGAATTTTCTGTCCCAGATTGAGAAAAAAATAATTATTAATTTTTGCTGCCGTTCTTATAATCTTCATATACAAAATTTATACATTCTAGAAATACATATAAAGAAATGCTGTAAACTAAGCTTGAGGGAATAGAGGTAACCTATTGAACACAAAAATTAAAGGACACACCTTCATTATTATATTTCAGGCCTTACTTGTTCTTCCCCATTTATGTGTGTAAATAAATATCAAAGTAAATGTAAAGTAAAAAAGTCTTCTTTCGTTTCCTAATACGTCCGTCTAATTGGCGGGTCCGCTGCCTCGTCCTAAGGATTTGGTGAAGATGCTGATTTTGATATGGAACAATTTCCGCCACACCTTCATAATCCAGAGAGAAAACCAGACCTTTATTAGGTAAGGCACGTCTTTCCAAATATGATTTCTTGGCCATGCAAATTTCGGCACGATGTTTTCCTTTACTTTTATCCTTCATTCATAATACAACCTTTACCGCCGAGCAAGTGATACTTAATGCAAATGTACGTATTAAAAGACAAGTATTGCTTTATTGAACAAAGTTAAATCAAAATTCCCAATCTGTAATAATCTGTAGTAATTTTTTGAACATGCCAAAAAATTACATTTACTGTTAAAACTAAAATCAAATTAAATCTTAAACATATATATTACCTAAACTGAAAGTAAAATAAAACTAAAATCAAGTAAAATTAAATATTATAACGAGCTTATTGTATAGAGAACAAAAATTGCACGGCCAAGGGCCAAGTCACTTGCTTCAACTGTTTGTAATGTTATAAATTTATTATATAGGTAGTAGTTGTTGCGTAAGCAGCGGGAACGGCGA
Organism: Pyralis farinalis; assembly: GCA_947507595.1. Taxonomy (NCBI): domain Eukaryota; kingdom Metazoa; phylum Arthropoda; class Insecta; order Lepidoptera; family Pyralidae; genus Pyralis; species Pyralis farinalis. The sequence continues at coordinate 14,583,192 of OX382267.1, forward strand.
GCCGCGATCGATACCTACTTCTTGTATTACGTGCAGTCATATACTGCGCTAATCGCTTCTCATCAAGCGAGCTGTATGCCGATTATGGCTCCGGACATAAAATTTACTGCTATTCCACTAATTACGTGCTATGTATAATGCTATGCATAGAAACTTTTCTTTTTTTAAGCACTAATTATTTTACATTTGGAACGCGTTTATTATGTTAAAGACTTTCGATTTCTCGCAGTTTAACATATTTTCTTCGTGTTTATTATCAAATTACAATATGGAATGGAATGCTTAAAAAAATTGGATTGCAATGCTTGCCTTGCACAAAGTGGGTATGGAGCCGTCGGTCATATTCAAGACACTTCAAAAGCTTGGTATCAGTCGTATGATCATATATCTTACTATCGATAGATATACCATCACTTCCTCTGTTGAAGACCATAAAAGATTGGGGCGGCCGCGTGCTATTGAAACTACTATCGCTGTTAATGATGTCAAAGCCAGAATTCGCCAAAACCCCAGATTTTTAGGAAACAAAAAATCTTATCGCGAGAAGTGAAGATTCCCGCTAGGACTCTGTCGATAAAACAAGATCTGATATTATCGTCGATATACAGGACATGCCCTAAATCAATCCCTACTCTTGAAAAGTCTGGATCGATCAAAATGCCTTTTGTCCCGATACGCAGTTGAAAGGCACAGAAATATCCTCTTTACTGATGAAAAAAATTTCACGATTGAAGTGCACTACAACAAGCAAAATGACTAAGTGTACGCACACAATTCTAAAAAAGCCGCCCAAGTGGCCGGAAAGGTACAAAGAGGTCATCATCGTGCGTCTGTAATGAGAGCTGAAGTCTGGCCCTCGTCTAGCCCGGATCTGAACCTCTTAGACTACAAATTTTGGTCAGTTTTTAGGACATGGCCTGCTCGAAACGACACGTCGACATTTTGACTCTTAAGAAATCTGTGGTATGACTCTTAAGAAAACAGTTGTTAAATTTCCCTCTATCAAAGCCAAAGGTAGCCATTTCGAATATTTTTTTTTTTGCTGAGACTTTTATAAATACGTACATATAGTACTTTTATTAAGATTACATTACTTAATACAAAATTAATGCATATTAATGTGTAACGTAACTTACTTGGTATAATAAAATAAACTCCTATGTATGTAATAAAACACTTCTGTAAGGTATAATTAACCGTAATCTAATAAAGCACCCTTTAAACGTTTTAATTACACATATAACATAATCGTAATAAATTAACTGTACAGAAAACTATTTGCTGTATAATGACCACTCGGATGCGGCTCTGTTTACAAAGTTACCATACAAATTGCGTTAGCTGTCCGTATTGAACCAGATAAACTAAATTACATCTACTATTTGATTAACTGTTTGATTACCACAACAGGAAATTTAATTTGCATTTATAAGTCTGCATCGACAGTTTCTGTTATCGATTCGATGCTTAGGGTTAAGCTCGGTCTTAGTTCGGCAACTGTCGTATCTACAAATAATATGAACAATCCCGTAGCTCCCCGTGCAATAGTAAATCGTAAATCAGAACTATTGTTGAGCAATAAATGCGGGAATTGAACACAAGGGATATTTGATTACGGTTTATCTTGGTTAATTTACGGTTATTGTATCGTTACCACCTACTTGTACTTCTGGAATGGGCGTCTTAGGGAATGTCCTATTGTTGTCGTCATGTGAACCATCTATTATTTATAGGTACTTGTTTTCACTGTGGCCTCGGAAAATATAACAGATGAGTTAAGCATTTGCATGTAAAAGTAAACAAGTCTTAAATATTTGTTTAATGAATAAATGCACATCCCCCGGCTAGGTGTGGTTCAAACCCATCAAGTCACGAGTATAGGTTTGTGTGCTCTTCCAACGGAGCTATTAGGAAGATTTATTATAAAGGTGGCGATGTATTTTACAGCGACACATGGAACTGAAAAATAATCCACAAACCTTCCTACAAGTTCAGGTGGAAGAGACTCGACCGGCAATTGAAAGGTCGTGCTTTTCTGGTAAGTTTTGCTTGAAACAGTTATTTTCGTTGGTATCCACACGGAACGTGATTACCCGTTTCGACGTGTCAGTCCCAAGTCGCTACTAATTTGGCTGCAAATTTCGCTTAAAATCATCGTGAGTAACATAACTTCGAACGTTTTCTTGAAGTTGTAGGATAACTTCAAGGAAACGTTCGCAATGGTCGTACTCACGGTGATTTTACTCAAGTTTTTCTACTTACTTTAGTTTTAGTTTATTCTCTGAAATAGTTAAATTTCTTCAAACAAGAAAAATGTGATAGCTTAATTAAATAATAGGCAACGTTTTGGTAACTTGTGTGTAGAATAAATACTAAAAATATACCAACTACGGTCAAATTAAACGAGGTGCTGGAAACCTCACTGCGTTCCCATTAAATAGAATTGGCAAAAAGCGACAGAACAAGAATGTAAACACTTAAAACTTTGCGCGGCTCAGAGTTCTCCCGCTCCGGCGTAATAGAGGGCGCTGCTGGCAAACAAAAGCATGCCGAGTTTTAGTTTCGGCCGCCATTTTGTCTGTTCGGCGTTTTAACTGCTTTCTACGATATTCTGGGGTAAAATGGAACGAGCGTGTATGAAAGATGAATATGCAACATCGACGCTGGGCCGCACCGCTGCCGTCAACCGTCGCGCTCTGAAACGCATACAGACTCGACTGCTGTAATTTATTGCCATCAGTGTTTTGCTCCGTTATTTCTGTATGTTTTCAAATATTCATAATGGAAGGCTACTGTGCACACGCAAAGTTATACATTTACGAAATACATGTTAGCCACAAGTTGTACAAAATAGTAAAGTATGTAAACAGAGCATTTACATACTTTGCCACTTTTAAGTCTAAATTTTTCATTGAATTAAACAATTTTTAACGGAATTATCGCGTATTTTATTTATTTTGTTGAACCTCACGTTTCGAACGCTTTGCAGCGTCCGTGGTCACAGTCTTCCTGGAAGGAATAAATAAAATACGCGATACTTCCGTTAAAAATTGTTTAATTCAATGTGTAACAATCGCGAAAACCTAAGACAATACAAAATTTTTCGTGTTAGTGAGTGTTTGAAAGATTGTAATTGTGTATGTGTGTTATGTACGACTGAATGCAGATAATTTGTAGGTAAGCGCGTTCTTAGATATATGTGTACGCGAAATATGTTAATCTGGATACGGTAAGTCAGTTTGAAATATTAATTTGTTTGGAAGTAAATACCTAAGACATAAAAAATCTTCTTTCGCCTTGGGCCCTCGCATACATCTGGATATGTATGCGATTGTATTTTAATAATTTCTCATACTTTTCGTTTTTCATTGACAAATTAATATTAGCGAAGAATGAATGCTGAAACTGACCTATGTTGGCAAGTTTCTTTCAGCATTACTTCGGGTCGTTCTATGTTACTAATGAAATTCTTGGTTTAAGAATAGTGATAGCCTAGTGGATAAAGAACCGGCCTTGTTACTATCAGGTACTGGTTCGAATCCTGGCATATACCAATAAATTCGTGTTTTTGGATTTATGTACGTATTTGTGATTGTCACTTGCTCTGCGGTGAAGGAAGACGTGTGACCTTACCTGAGATAGATCTGGTTTTCTCTCTGGTTTGTGGAGGTCTGACAGCATAACCCTAGGAAAAAGCAGACTATTAACATTATTGATTTCATCATATTGTGATAACTTCAGTAAGCGATTACAGGCTCTATTTTTGAATATATTTATATTTAGCGGGTATTTATTTGTTAAAAAAAAAGATTTTATTATATTGTTAATATTTTAATAACTGTTATTATTTTGTATGTCGTGCTTTATCAGAAGGTAATATTAGAAGCCCTAAGAACGCGCGAGCGTATATGAAAAGAGCTATAAATGTTAAAAAAGCGAGTGCAGGTGTATACACCTTATAAGGACCGTGTCTTATGGTGCTCAGTTTCTCTCTGCCCACCCTGCAAGGAACTAGTGTGAAGATATACGTACATTATTATGCGAAAGCACAGATCAAATTTGTATTTCAATGTTAAATTCCCTAAGTCACTGGTATTATTCCCGATCATATGATAGGCGTGCGCGGGGATATAGCTCCTACATGAGAAGATCAATGTATTGTAGTACACCTGCGGTGACCCGCTCCAAAAGATATCAATGGAATAACACACCCATGAGCAACTTTTAGCATTTTTTTACCATTATTATTATATATTCACGCCAAGTCCCTTGTAGGGCAGGAAGAGATAACCGAGCGATCCTTACACACCTACATACTCACTCGCTTCTCTTCTTCCATTTGATGTTATGACAGCAATTCTGATATGAATACTAGCATTAGTGAGTTCTGGATATGTCGCAGTGGCCTCATAAAATATCACACACTTGCCCCGGAAACGGAAGTTTGACATGCATTTAAAAATAAACTGAACTTTTACTCATATTCGAATACCTCTCGAACCAGAGTAAACATCCTACCTCTAGCGTACCCCAATTTACTTTGAACCAAGTATGTATAAATATATGGCTACGTATTAAACAACATGATATATTTTGTTCTTTCAATAGAATTGCCGAACACGGAACCCACAGTGCGGGCACAGAAGAGCTGGTACTCGACGGGGGACATGCTGCGGGCAAACTGCACGTCGCCACCTGCTGATCCGCCCGCTAACCTCACCTGGTTACTCAATGGACAGGAGGTAACTCAAAGCTATTTATAAAACTACATGTAATGTTACTTACACGGCACTTATACTTCGGCCTTTAGGAATACCGATTTGATAGTTCATGAAAATTTATACGTCGGGAGACAAACAAGTTGGTATGCTTGTAACCAGTGACTCTTTCACATTACGGTGACGGCTTGCTGCATACACCATTTACGCTTACTGCTATTTGCTGCTAACACGGCATCTTCTCGAGAGCTTATTCCTCACTCACCTCAAACAATAAGAATAAGAAACCCTCTACAATTTGTTTTTTGGGGTTTCATACCACAAAAGGAAAAACGGAACCCTTATAGGATCACTTTGTTGTTCGTCAAATTGTCCGTCTGTTAAGACCATTTTTCTCTTGGACGGGTGGAGCTATGAAGGTGATTCGATACGCCTTATCTTTGTTTCACCACAGGCTCAATATTCAATTGCAGGGTGAATCTAATGTAGTTGTACTTAGGTCTTCTTCTATAGCTGCTGAACTCGTTCTCAAACAGAGCGTGGTAGAATGCGACACAATATTTGAATTTTCAGCTGTAAGCCCAAAAGATGTTTTGAACGCTTTTAAATCAATAAATATGAAAAACACTAAAGATCTGTGGGGTCTATCTGTCAAAACCATATCTTCTATTATTATTTCAATCGCTCCACATTTAGCTACAATTTTCAATAGTTGTGTGGCATCTGGTGTATTTCCTGACTTGATGAAACATAGTAAAATCATTCCATTATTTAAATCTGGTGATAGTTCGGACCCTTCGAATTTTCGACCTGTTTCCATACTGCCCATTCTCAGTAAAATTTTTGAAAAACTAATGCTTAGCCAGTTGCTCAGACATTTTAATACACATAATTTGCTTCATAGGAGACAGTTCGGATTTACGAGAGGTTGTTCAACTATAGACGCAGGGATTCATTTGCTTAAAAGTATATTCGCGGCATGGGAAGGTTCGCAAGATGCCTTGGGAATTTTCTGTGATCTGTCTAAAGCGTTTGACTGCGTGCACCATGACACTCTTGTCAGAAAATTACACCACTACGGTATCAGGAACAAGGCTCTCGAACTTCTGTCTTCTTATCTGGGCAATAGGATACAGAAGGTCGATGTTAATGGTAAAAGATCTTCGGGGTCCCCTGTAGTCATGGGAGTCCCACAGGGGTCAATTCTAGGTCCATTCTTATTTTTAGTATATATAAATGACTTACCTTATTATGTAAAGGATAAACATGAGATTGTATTGTTTGCGGATGATACCTCTTTGACATTCAAAATTAATAGACAGTTAGGTAATTATGACGAAGTTAACGATGCTCTCTCTAAAGTTATGCATTGGTTTAATGTTAATAATCTGCTTTTAAATGATAAAAAGACTAAAGTAATTAAGTTCTCAACACCTAATGTAAGACAGGTGACTACCAATGTACATGTTAATGGAACTAATTTAGCCCCAGTGGAGACAACTGTGTTCTTGGGTATAACAATTGACTCCAAACTACAATGGGGCCCACAAATTGAAAAATTATCAGGAAAACTAAGTTCTGCAGCCTATGCAGTGAAAACTATTAGACGGCTCACTGATGTTGATACGGCTAGAATAGTTTATTTCAGCTACTTTCATAGTATTATGTCATACGGAATTCTTCTTTGGGGTAACTCCGCGGACATTAACACCATCTTTTTATTGCAAAAGAGAGCCATAAGAGCTATCTACAAACTTGGTCCCCGTGAGAGCCTTAGAGAAAAATTCAAAGAAATAAATATTCTAACAGTCGCATCGCAATATATCTATGAAAATCTTTTGTATGTCCATAAAAACATAGACTCATTTTGTAAAAAGAGTGATACTCATAACATAAATACTAGATATAAGCATAATCTTGTGTTACATGCAAGCCGTCTCCACAAAATAAGTAATTCTTTTATGGGGCAATGTATACGGTTCTATAACAAACTTCCCAGCAATATAAGAGAATTGTCAATAAACAAGTTTAAAACTACTATTAAAGCCAAATTGTGTAGCAGGGCATATTATAAAGTATCTGACTATATTAATGATAAAAATGCCTGGGATTGAGTCGATCCAATTATAATGTAATTAATAAATTATGTAAATTTGTTTGGATACCAAAAGAGGGATGCCTGAGTTTTTTGGCAGTATTTTTATCAGTGCTCACCTAGTCATGAACTGCACGGTAGGGAAAAAAATTGTGACGATTCCAAACAAATGTAGCCATTTTTACGGAATAAAAAGATTTTGACTTTGACTTTGACTTTGACTTAGGCTTGGCTCTGAATATAACAAATAATGTAACTAGTCTGCCCATAAATATTGCTACATGGGTACTTACCTTTTTTCAACTCTAATTATTTTGAATTCGGAATGCGTTTATTATATTAAAAACTTCTTTCGATTTCCCGCCGTTTCGCATCTTTTTTTATCGTACTATCGACAGATATGCCAACACTTCCTCTGCTGAATACCATAAAAGATCGGGGCGACCGCATGCTGTTAGAACTATAAAGGCTGTTAATGATGTTAAAGCCAGAATTCCCCGAAACCCTATTAGGAAACAAAAAATCTTGTCGCGAGAAATGTAGATTCCCGCTAGGACTCGGTCCCATATAATAAAATAAGACCTGATGTTCGGCGCTTATCATCGATATACAGGACATGCACTAAGTCAATCCCTACAGTTGAAGATAGTGGATTCTATTGGATCTAAATGCCTTCTGTCCCGAAACGCAGGTGAAAGGACCAGAATATCCTCTTTACAGATGAATTTTCACGACTGAAGAGCAATACAACAAGCAAAATGAGACAGTTCTTAAGAAGCCGCCCAAGTAGTCAGAAAGGTACAACGTGGTCATCATCTTGCGTCTGCAATGTTTTGGTAGGGGGTGTCTTATCAAGGAGTCAGAAAGATTCATTTTTGTGAAAAATTAGTGATGATGAAGTCTTATTAGCTAAAGTGTATCAAGAGACAGTCTTGGATCGTGTTGCTAAACCTTTCAGCAATACACTTTTTAAAAATGTACAGTGGAATTTCCAGCAGAACTGTGCATCTGGTTACAAGGCACGAACTACTCAAGCCTGGCTCGAAACCGACGTTCCGGCTTTATAAATAGCTGTAGACTGGCCCTCGTTTAGCCGAGATCTGAACCCCTTTAGACTACAAATTATGACCAGTTTTAGAGGACATTGCCTACTCGAAACGACACGCCGACATTGTGTCTCTTAAGACATCTCTGAAGAAAGCAATGGCTAAATTTTCCATGGAAACAGTGCGTAAATCCATAGATTCGTGACCAGACAGATTAAAGGCCTGTATCAAATCCAAAGGTGGTCATTTCGAATAGAATATTTATTTTTTATTTTTTGCTGATACTTCCATAATTTCTTTTTTAACCGCTAAAGGTGGCAATCAAGCATACGGCCTGTAAATAAAATAAATATGTATATATAAGTTTTATTAAGATTACATTTGTAACAGAACTTATAGCCGGACAAGGTATATAGTATAATGATGATGACCCATTCTGTTAATTATTGACAACCATACCTACTTATTTCTGATTTCTAGTGATACCCATAAATATTAGGCATAATATTGCCCATTATAATATAATATATCTAACGTTATCAAAATTTAACGCATAAATAAAATTACACGTGTGATACACAGTATGTGAGTTCATTAACGAATGGATTGTTAAGATTTTCAACTGGATAATTGTATTGGATAAATATGCAAGATATAATTATAAATTATAAAAACATAGTGCCTGCCCTATAAAATTAAACCGACACACGAGATTAAATTACCTCTTTAAACACCGTCGAATTCAGCATATTTACAGAAGAAAATTGATTAAGCTAGAATAATACTCAGATGCTTACTTATACGTAAGCATCTGAGTATTATTATCATAGCTTAATAATACGCAGTGAAAATATGAAACATATTTAAAGCATCATTTCCTTAATTCATAATTAATTGGTTTTCTAATAACATACCGATCCATACAGCGCGTTTTTGTACAACATCGGGAGGCATACAACCATATAGTCGGTTTGATAGAAAATGTCTATCGTAGCCTATAAATACTAACACAAAGTATCGCTGGCGCGTTGTCCACCCCTGCTACTAACACAGCAACTTCCCAGGAGCTTACTGGTAACCTCATACACTCACAGGAATACAACACCTCCAGGATGTTGGTGTTTGGCTGTGGTATTCTTTTATTATAGATAAAAATAAGTACGAGCACAACTTAAGCTTAAATTGTTTTACCTTTATCTATCTATAACAGCACGCCAAATCTCGTCGTCAGAGAGAACCGAGCGCCACACGACTCGATCCTTACACACCTCACTCGCTTCTTTAACATTCTTTACTCTTCTCTTGCATACTCGCCGGTTTTTAAGGCTCCTGACATCACCTTCTAATAAAACAGTATCAAGCGTGATTTGCTCTCAGCTATACTAAGTATATACGTCATAGTGACTGGAAATTTCAACAAAAAACGGTTAGTGTGAATTGACCGTAATTGTTTGAGTCTCGTAGACAGTCTTGTTTGTGTAGCCTATTTGTATTTGTGAGTGGGTGCCGGCCGGCGCAAGCTTGCATGTACTAATTGGTGGCGGAAGCACACAATGCAGGTTAGATCAAATTGCATGCAAACAAAATAAACATAATTTTCTACGTATTCATCTCATTATAATTCATTCATTATAATATAGAAAATCTAAATTTATAACATTTTGTACCTTTATAAGCACCATATCAACGATGTTCATTCAGTGAGGTCACCTCACTTTACCTACTTTGTTGACTTTAGTAGCAACCCTTCTCACAAATTATTTAATGTCAACACATTCCTGTTTCGTGTTTCCATTGCATTGTAAATTATTAACATTTTGTGCTTGCCAGGTATCTTCACAAGAATAACTTCTCGTCTAATTTCTATAATTGGCCTCGATAAATAAACACATAAATATCTTATAAAACCTTCATGTATACGTTCTATTTACTAAGTTACCTACCACATCACTACCGTATTAATCCATACTCATCCAACCATCTAGGTACAGGCACCCTTCAACTGAAAGGATTTAGGACATGCTCCGCCACGCTATTTAACCGTGGAATGGTGATAGAAGTAGTTGATCACCAATTTAGCATAAACTCTGTCATACACGAATATACGACTTAAAATAACAGAAACAAGGGGAATATAGGGAAGGGAAGCGTATCTCTGATCCATCTCTATCGGCGAAGTGTATCAGTTGTTGAGTAGGTATCCTCTCCGAAATATTAATAAATGTGACCTTTTGGCGTTACTCTAATTGGCTAGACCTCAACACGATCTTCTTTTTAACGCAGGCTACGAGCTCTTAGACCTTCCAAGCCTACAAGAATTTATGTATGTTTAATACAACGTCGGGAGGCATACAAACATACGGCCCACCTGATGTAAAGCGGTTACATACGTACATAGCCTATAGACGCTTGCAATACATTAAGTATCACTCGCGCAGTGCCAACTCTGTTGCTAACACAGCAACTCCTTAGGAGCTTACTGGTGACCTCACTCACACGCAGGAACACAGTAACCCTATAGGGAGTTACTATTTGGCTGCGGTTTTCTGTGAGGAGGAGGTACTTCCCCAGTCTGGCTGTTTTGATGCGCCCTACCTCTTTCCTCTTTTATGTAGCATGATTTTCTTTTAGTTGTTATTACAGTTATTAATGTTTAATAAATAAATAATAATACTAATTTGCTGACTGACTCATTCGCAATTGATGATAATGAATGAAAAAATCGGTAAACGTATGATATAGTATAAGTGCGTACTCCGCAATTCCTACATACTCTTAATTGTGACACCGAGAATAATGAGTATAATATTATTACACAGAAATAAAACTTTGGAAGCCTTTTTGCAATGTAGTGTACATTGCAAATTCGCATATTAAAGCAAATGAAACCAGCTCAAAGCAACTGGAATACTTGTTAATTTTTGACAAGTTCCCATTATCTATCATATTGGATACTGCTCGGTGGTACCATATTATTGTATCGTAATTTTCACTCACTTGCCTTCAGTTATGTTCTTTATTGCTGACAGGTAGAAGTAACCGACTGGCCAGTTAGAAGCAGTTAACTGATCCGATAGAAGCAGCCTGACTTGTAATACAATGCTTAATAAACCGTGAGATTGATCGAAGAAGAAACTTTCCGACTAATCGGACTAAATTGGTTCTAATTGTGAAGACAATGCGTTACGTTTTGTTAATTGACTCAAACTTCAACTGGGCTCCTCACGTAGACTCAATCTGTAAAAAACTTATATATAATGGCTAAATTAAATATTTTAAAATACAAGTTACCCTACTGTACATTGCGAATGATGTATTTGTCATTAGCGGATTCATTCATTTTTTATGGAATTAGTAGTTATGGTAGAACATATAAAACATATTTGGAAAAAATCTATAAATTACAAATAAGAATTTTAAAAAACATAATACCATCAAAGATAAAACACGAGTTTAAAGAACAAGAGCATCAATTGTTTGGATATTGTGGGGTGATGAGTGTATACGACAGATTTAAAACCGCTACTTTATGTGAACAGTGTGGCAACATGGACCAGCTCATTCCAAAAACAAGACTGGCCAATTTAAGGCAGCCGGCAAAAAATATATTTATAAGGCCGCATACCAACAATGTGTACGGAACTCGGACACTCAAATACTTACTGCCTAATATACTCAACGAGTTCACAGATCAAATACAATGTCAAATCGTAAGTGCCAGGAAACATTCCCATATAAATATGACACTTAAGAGACTATACATAGGCGAATATAGGCGCATGCATAAGTGAAGAGTGAGAGAAATTATATAGTGTAACGCGCGAATTTAATCAATGCATAAATTAAAAGAAATAAAAAAAAGGAACGTGGTCCAGGTTGGTAGCTGGGTTTGATAGTGGCTTACAATTGATCCGTGGCTCACTCAACCACACATAAGCTATGCATAGCTTTCGATGGTTGATATGTTTTTTAATAATATTCTCTTTTTATATTATAAACAATAAAAAAAAAACATACAAACAAAATAAATAGTTGTATCGAGAGCCTATCGAGTCCTTTTTAAAGTCGGAAAAAAATATGCGATTTAGTTTTACACCACCGCACCACTTTGTACTTACCCCATAGCTGTAATACGGGTGGTCCGTCAACCTAAGGGGCTTAAAGCATAATTCACCACGCTGCCATATAAATGGAGGCCAGTGTTTTCATCCAAGGCGAAAAGGAACCGTTATCTTAGCTTTTTGCGATTATTATGTTTTGACAACAGCCGACTCCTAACATCCTGTCTGCGCACGGAGGAACTCGAGGTGACTAAACCATAGACAGACTATTATGTATTTGATTAGACAGATATGCACAAAGTAGTTATAGAACTTTTATTCCACGAAGAGCCATAAAGAACTTTTTATACACTATCGAAAGACAAACGAGCTTACGGCTCACCTGATGCAAAGTGGTAACCGTAGCCTATAAACTCTAACCATGCGAGAAGTATCGCTCGCGTATTACCACTCCGTTGTTAACACTGCACCTCTTCGGAGCTTGCTGATGACCTTCTTCACTCACAGGTACATAACAACCTGCCAGGGGGTTATTGTTTGGCTGCGATCTTTTGTGAGATGGAAGTACTTGCCGAGTTGGAGTGTTTTGATGTGTCCTACCTCTCATTCACCATAGCCTAGTTTATTATTTAATAGGCTATCTGTCACCATCTATCCCATACCGGGGTAAAATGTTCCAGAGATCCTTCCGCATGATATTGTCAAATGCTTTCTCGAGATCCACAAAACCGCAGAAAACCTTCTGGTACATAGGTAGATGCTTCTCTAGGACATTGTGAAGTGAAAAAACTTGATCCGTTTGTGACTACATACGTACTACTTACACTTTCATTTTCTAATTTTTCACTTCACTATCTTCCATGATATCCGAAAGGAATACGCACTCACCAGTACTTCCACTTCTTGAAAAGGCTCACACAGGCTTACCACTAGGTAGTGGTCCTTTTCAAAAATGGAACCCCTGAAGCACTTGTATTCAGAACTTCGGAAACGTCCGTCTATCAAAATCAAAGCAATCACACTTTTCTGTTCATTCCGTCTCTATGTCTAAGCGTGAATATCCTTGTGATGTAAGAACGTGTTCGATACAAGGAGGTTTCATTTCATACATGTATGTCGAACGATGTACAGTTTCGCGGTCATCTGAAGAGCAAGGCTAATTTGAAGTCCAAGAAGATTGGTGTGATCAATAGACCCAAAAAACAATACTTTACACCTCAACATCGCCTTCAACTTTATAAGGCCCAGGTCCGGCCTGACATGGAATACCATTCACATCTTTGGACTGGTGCACCACAATATTTGCTTACTCCATTTAATCACATACAACGTAGAGCAGTTCAAATCGTCGGCGACACAGTGATCTCCGCTCGGCTGTACTGTACAAATTGTATCATGGGGAGTGTTCTGAGGAGGCGTTCAACTTAATACCTGCTGCTATGTTCCACTATCGCAGGTACTACTCGCCACAAATTTAAATTTCCTCGCCATCTTGATGAGAGGCAATCCATTATAGTACGCTATTTGATGCATTTTCTACCATACCATACATACGGTGAAATTGTGGAATAAATTACCCTCAGCGGTGTTTTCGAACAAATACGATATGGGTGCCTTCAAGAAAAGAGCCTATGTTTCTCTAAAAAGGCTGGCAACGGATCATTGACCCTTTGGTGTTGCAGTTGTCTATGGGCGGTGGTGACCACTTTTTTTTTACAACGCTCGTTTGCCCCCCTCTAATATAAAAAAATATACAAAAATCATACGTCTAAAAGTAACTTACCTGCATTGTTCACTCTCTTCTCTCATCTCATCTCATCTCCGTTTGGACTAGGCACAGCCTCATAACTCCATCTCTTGGTCCAAAACCAACTATTTTTCGAATGTTTGTTAAGATTTCGATTTAAAATCCGTTCGTCTTAAAATATATTAAAAAGCGTGAAAGCTTACACGATCGGGAAAAAAACGATTAGCGTAGTAAAAACCCTCACAGGTCAACGCGAGTCGGGGGAACTGAGGAACGCGCAGCTCCTGTTGGTTAGTTCACGGATCAACACCACGTTAATAATAGGCTTATTGGTTAAAATATCCTCACAATGGTCGGTAATTTCGAATTGCTGAAATATTTAGGCGCTAAAATACTTTTTTTTTTTTTAGTGAGTGAGGGGGTCTTAATGCGACGTAGTTTGTGCTTCTCTGTCGTGCTCAAAACTTAATCTGATCTGAAATCTAGGCAACTATGGATATAACAAGTTATGCTAAGAGTGGGTAAATACTACTGGGTAGGCAACCTAACACACGTAGATAGAATAATCTTTCATTTCATAAAAAAACGTTTAAGTAACTGATGAGGGTATATTAATAACGCTTGCACACCTGTTTATACTTGGCAACTTCATAATTGGGCTGAGAGTAAAGCAAGCATCTTATATTATTTCAATTCCAAGTGTGATATTCTTAACAGATAAAGTTCAATTTTATGAATAACTAAGCAAGGAATTTGATCTAAAAGAGTTAATTGCAATTTATATATTTTTTTATTGTCGTACAAATTATACAGCGACACCTAAGTTCAAAGTAAGCGAAGCTTAAATTTTTGTTCCGTGTGGGAATCGAACCTACGAGCGTCGGTATCAAAGTAATGTTACTAACCACTGCGCCACCGAGCTTGTCATATGTGTATATTATTTAACAGCATGGCACGCGAGTTAGCTTGGCAACCCATTTGCGATTTATTAATGCATACATCATTATATATAATGTAATCCTTGTCATCGTCAAATAACAGATGAGAGTATATATTTCTAATATTGGATCTTGGACTAATACTTTTAGCGCTGACCACAATGTTCTATAACTATGGAAATATATTCGGAACAAACTTATTACGAGTACATAGACAACACGAAAAGGTCCACTAGGCGAATGTGGTCTCGTATTCCAATCACCGCAAAGTTTAAACGATGTTTGCTTCATATCACGCTATCCGTACTAGTTTGGTTATTATAGGATAAAGTCTTTCAGAGGACTGGACTATTTCTGTGACTTTTAAAATATTTTGTATCAGTTTTTTATACAAAGTTGGGCATACGGCCAACCTGATGTAAAGTGGTTAAAGTAGCCTGTGACACAGCAGCTCCTTATGAGCTTACTGGTAATCCCGTTTACTCGCAACATGCAACAACCATATAGAGAGTTGTTATAAAAGTGCCATGAAATTTAAAGCATAAGTTTCATAGCCCTTTTAGGATGAAGTTCGAAGTATATGTAAGTATCGAGGCACAATCTAACGTAGAGCAACCGACGTTCACATGTAGAGCACACCCAGGCACGGAAGGATGACGGGGCGAAGATGTTCACCGGAAATCTCCCATAAGATCTCAGCATGAACTGCCGTTTTTTAGAAAGAGTTACTACTCGTTAATAATAAAATTGTTTTTGTCAGTCGATTTTAACAAACTTTAAACATAAGTATATAAAATGGTACCTATGATGTTACAAGTTCCTTGGTTGTTTGCGCGGAACTCTTTCATTAGTACACGAAAATATATTTCAATATCTCACGAATCAAAGTCGCAAATACACTGGAATCGGAAAAATATTCAGCGCGCTGAATTTCTTGTCTGTGATTTCCTACTAAATCACTTGCAAAAAGTCGATAGACGTAACTTAAAATTTTAAATGAGTAGAAAGAGAGCGCTAAGCGCCATATGTATCGGTCCTTAAACACCTCAGTTCTTGGGTCTTCTTCTGATAACACACAATCAATCTGAAAATATTTTCATTTTAATATACACTTTACAACTTAACAAAGGAAATATCATTATAAAGAATCATCGGAACCGAAGAAATATAAAGGATAAACTTTGAAACTCCTGGCTCCTAGGGTAAATGCATAATAAAAGAGCGCCGCCATTTTTATTGTATCTATGTCGTAGATAGTCTTTATTTATATAGGCGTGATCAAATATTTTATCAACCGTTTGAGACATAGGAGGGTGCATACTTTCGCATGTGTTTTTCTTTTAATGCACAATTATAATCAGTTTTTTTTATTAAATGCTAGTCTATATCATAACAAAATACAAATTTAAGGTTCAATACGCATTGAATTATATGAATCAGACAGCAGCTAAAAAAAATAATTTCGCCAATAAAATCAAATAAAATATATCTATGTATCATGAAAAAAAATCTTCAGTAATCTCCATCATTGATTACGAAGGTGGATGTTTTTTTTTATTGACTACGAGTGTACTTCGAAGAAAGATATAATTGCGAAAACTATAGTCTATCCATGCGGTGACGGAGAAAGAATACTAAAAATAACCGCCTCCTCTCTTCCCGTGGGTGTCGTAAGATTTCCTGAGATTCCAGCTTCTCAGCCGGTAGCAGGGTAAATACCCACCTGGTTGGCTTCCACTGTACACACGGTGAAACCCCCGTGAAGTGGCGTACCTATGAGTAAGTCGCGTTTCGGGATCAATTGATGTATAACCAGTCGGGGGATTGTTGATGCAATATCGCGGGAATAGTGGTGGATTCTGTACATCCATTGGCAGGAGGACTAAGCTGACCTGTCAGATAGGGAGAGCCTTTGAAACGGTTGTTCCGCTGGTCGCCCGCGGTATAGTACAGGGGCCCAATCAAGTCTAACCTTGAGGTGGATCGTCGTACCGGTTGATGACCGGATGGTGGGGACCAGAAACTGCCTTCGAGATGTTCGTGGGCCCTTCCATCTGACGGTTCAGTACAGCTTCTTTGTCGACAAACTAATGGAGAAACAGTCGTTACGTGCGTTACACTTTTTGCAATTGAGATTGAACTTAGAGCTGGCTAGATTAATTTGAGTTATTTTTATTTTGCGCTCTAAATCGTTTTAATTTCTGAACTAAGAATTTTAAACTAAGAGCCGTGTGATATAACTGATCTAACCTGCTTTGTGTGCTTCAGCCACGAACGTGGTGGCGGACAAAGCAGGTTACATCAAATTGCATGTAAATTTGACTTTCGCAAAATAACGCCTGAATCTATTAATAACTGATTAATTGAAAAAAAAGCAAAGTCTATTTATTTACGAATGTTCATATCACTATGCTTAGTTATTATTTACACTAATCCCACTAACATTATAAGTACGAAAGTTTGTATGTCTATCTGTATATTTGTTACCATTTGACGCTGAAACAGCTTAATGGATCTCGATGAATTATGGCGTGCAGCCTGCATTGACACATAAGATAGGATAGGAAAATATTAGTAGTGGCAGCTCAATGAATATTACGCTCGCCTCAAGTTCATGAGGCCTTAATTCGATTCCAGTCCCGTACCGCTGAATAGAAAATTTGTGTAAATTAAAACACATTATTAATAATATCGTATAACGTACTACTACAGTACATACTCGTATATATGTCGCATCCGATCGTGAGTATGGATTAAGGTTTAGATCGAAACGAAAGCGAGCGAATGGTGAAGCGCTGTGGCAGAATCAAGACGTCGACGCAAGGAGAGTTAGTGCAAACGGCGGCAAGTGACGACGTCTTGGGACTGTCCTCTCGTTTCGTATTTTTCTGAACACTGATTACAAGTGTTGATTTAAAATTATAGTCTGATACGAATTGCATTGGATTTCTCATTGCACAACTATCCACCATAGGCCCGCATAATATCGGATAGACCGATTTACAAAATAATAACTTATGTACAGAATATACGAAACAAATTACCTTGATTAGATACGCTATAATTAACACATTGAACCAAATTAAATTTAAATGTCTATCAAAACAGGTCATCATTTACTGCACTGCACTCTAAATCGTAACCAAGCACATTTGTGACATTGTGTTATTTTATCTTCACCGGAGTAATGAAAACAATTGGACGGTTATTGTTTGCATTGTTATAGCCATTCTCGCGCGCTCTGAGACACAAGTGCAATCAAACATGAGTTATATTTTCTATGCCCACTAGACTAAATTATAATTCTATGAACAGTAATAAACAAAATTACGTCATCTGTTCGCGCACCAAGGAATTGAATGTGTAATGAATGATTGAATGTAAGGTAGTAGTCGCTCGGTGGTCGAAATGAAATTCAACCATTTTATTTTATTTCATTTAATGTATTTGTAACATAGTATGAATATACGATTTTGTATATTTCTGCACTCTACCTTATGTTATTATTATGAGAAATCTAATTATTTCATTGTCTCAACAACAAATATAAAAATGTGCGTGTGTGGAATCTCTCACATAAAAATTTAAATAATTACTTATAGTGGAAATACATGTTTCTCATAAAAATGTTATACATCAGTATCTCTTATAAATCAGCGTACTTATATCAGACTGGCTCCTAGTCTAAAACTCTCAGTATAGAAATTAAAACGATCCAGACCACAAAATAAAATTGAGTCAAATTAAGCCCAGCTCAGCAGCAGCACTAATTTAGTGACCGACGGTTTCCGAATCTAAAACCGAAAACGACCTCGAGATACCTAAAAACTTCCATAAATAGGATGCTATCGATGCAGCTGCTGAACTTGCGTGTTGTATTAGGCCGACAAGCACATTCAGGCTAACGAGCTCTTTTTTTATTTTAATACAACGTCAGGAGTCATACAAGCATACGGCCCACATGATGTAAAGAGGTTACCGTAGCCTATAAACGATAAAATACTTTAAGTATTACTCGTGTGATGCCACCCTGCCACCACCATGCCGCTTACAAAAGCAACTCCTTAGGAGCTTACTGGTGACCTCACTTACATACAGGAACCCATTTGGCTTATTAGGTTATTGGCTGCGGTTTTTTGTGAAGTAAAGGTACATTCCCTAACTAACTGTTTCAATTCTACGTCTCTTTAAAATACCCAAATCAAGCCAAACAGACATGTCCGTGCACAACACAAATGTTTGCCATGTGTGAAATCGAACATGGGGTAATTGGTGTCAAAGTAGCATTACTAATCACTGTGCCGCCGAGCTCGTCAAAATAATATGCAAACTTTGATAAATTTAACCATATCAGTAATATATAACACTGTTAATAGGATATGTCTGACCCCAATAATACGTCTATTAGCCAAGGGTGAACTCTGCGGATTGAATTTAAATGGGTATTTGTAAACTATTGAATAATCATGGCTTGTGTTGACAATACCAAATTTACGGGTCCTGTTCCTAGACACACAAAGTACATATATATAATGGCCGTCGAATTTAAAACTTTGTTCCTCTCTTGATATCTGTGATGATATTTATTGACGACCTCTGTGACGCAGCGGTTAGTAACGCTACTTTAATAAACTTGTAATTCAAATTTATTATAAAAAAATCTGAGTATTAAAACTTGTCGTAATTGACGAGCTCGGTGGTGGTTAGTAATTACTTTCACACGCTGCTTTCACACCGATACTCGTGGGTTCGATTCCCACTCAGAGTAAACATCTGTGTGCACGAACATGTATGTTTGTCTTAGTCTGGGTAACTGTAGGGATTGATTTAGGGCATGTCTTGTATATCGATAAGCGATAAGCGCCGAGCTTCAGGTCTCGTTTTATTATACGCGACAGAATCCTAGCGGGAATCTTAATTTCTCGCGATACGATTTTTTGTTTCCTAGTGGGGTTTCGGCGAATTCTGGCTTTAACAGCATTAACAGCCTTTGTAGTTTCAACAGCACGCGGTCGCCCCGATCTTTTATGGTCTTCAACAGAGGAAGTGTTCGTACATCAATCGACCGAATATGACCGACGGCTCCATACCCACTTTGTGTAAGTCAATCACTGCAATCCTATTTTCTTTAATTCCATTCTATATTGTAATTTGATAATAAACACGAAAAAAATATGTAACACTGCGGGAAATCGAAAGGAGTTTTTAACATAATAAACGTGATCGAAATGCAAAATAAATAAATATATAAAAATAAATAATAATAAATTGATAAAAGAAAAGTTTCTTTGTAACAATACTTATGGCCAGACTAGTTATTTATATATACATTTATGTTATATTAATAAATATATGATACATAGATGAAAATTTAATGTAAATTTAAGCAAGGCAATCCGACCCCCCTTGACAGAAGACCGCACCCAAATAATAACTCCTTGGTGGGGTTATGTGTTCCTGCGAGTGACGGTGATTACCAATAAACTCCTAAGGATGTTGTGTTAGCAGCGGGAGTTTAAGTTTAGTTTATTGAGTTACTAATTTTACATATCTGTTGTGGTTTGGATCCCTCTTTTAAGCATGTGAATGCTTATGTTAGGTAGGTTTACAATTTGCAAATAAATTTAAACAAAGGTAAATAAGTAACATTATAATTAAGCTAATATAATTCATTAATTATAATTTATATCGTCATAACTACAGTATACTGACATTGATTTATTGTAACATCATTTGAAAAAAGCCGTGAAATGCGAGTCCGACTTGCCCATCGAGGGTAAAAAAAAATCCGTAAAAAAATTTTTCGCAAATTATTTTTGCATATATATTTTTTTGTGATGGAACTACATATTTACTTAATTTAAATAAATTACTTGTGCTACATGAGATTGCTTCTTATCAAATTTCATGATTATAGGTCGTCGGGAAATACCCTATAGGTTTTGATTCCCTTGCGAGTGTCAAATTATGCGCAGAAACTACGCATAAACAGCCGTATCTTTTGATTGCGTTGACTTAAAAGTTTGATTATTTGACTGCTCGAAGGGATTGTAGACCTGAGAATTTGACATTAATTTCAGCTTTATAACTCCACCCGTTCCTGAGAAAACGGGTCTTGACAGACAGACGGACAACGAACTGATCCTATACGGGTTCCGTTTCGCTTATAGGTACGGAACCCTAAAAAGACCTAAATTAGTGAGTTTGTTTCGGCATTTCTTCTTCGCCAATGGTCATTTTTAAAATGCTGGTAATTAAAAAAAAACGTAAGCTATGAGAAATGAATAAAATACAATAATAGGTTATTTGAAACATGTAAGATGTATATAAATGCACATGAGGGCACAGTGGCAACTAAAAAAATTTATCCTTTTTTATTTGCAATATAATCAAATCTTATTATAAAAGTAAGAAATGATAACGCGCAAGAAATGCTTATGTTGTAAGCCTTCATAGGCTATGATAACTACTTTGCATCTGATGTTTGTATCACTGTCGATGTTATATAAGTAAAAAAACAGATAAATGTAAAAACATATAACTAAATAATAAACTTTAGATGCTTGTATGTATACTTGTGAGAATACAAATGTAAAGCTTGTACGTTGTCATATCTGCTAACGCAACGACTTCTCTCTTTAAAATAAGCTCCTTAGAAGTTGCTGTGTAGGCGGAGATAGTAACGCGAATAATGCTCGATGTTACACAACAACTTTTTGACGAGTTCCTGCGTGTGAGTGAGGTCATCAGTGAGGACCTAAGGCGTTGCTGCGTTAGCAGCGAAGGTAGCATTGCGCGAGTAATGCGTAATGTATTGCAAGCGTTCATAGGCTGCGGTAACCGCTTTATATCAGGTGGGCCGTATGCTCGTATGGTTCCCGATGTTTTACATAAAAAAATACTCCTTTTATTGTATGTTTTATAGGATATATTAACCATTACATAAGAAGGGCTTTATGCTTGTTTTCGCCCTGACATTGCAAAACATATCGCATCATCGTTAGAATATGGATATAATTGCAACTTTTGCAATTTTTAAGGAAAACCATTTTAAGAGTTTTTACATTCAATGCACAGTACAAGATATTCTGTTAATTTTGCTTTAAAATTAGTTTCCTTTCTAAGAAATTTATTATGTGCTTTAATCATTTGAGACATGTTCATCAGAACTTAAAAACATTTAGTGTTTTTGTAACTTTTGCACAGAAATGTATACAATTGTACCCCTGTTCTCTATAATATTTTCTTGGTAAATGACCAAGCGAGAGAACTCGCCGTGATTGGATGAACGTGTAGTAACGTCATAATACTGGAAACATTGTTCCGGTTCGTACATGTGGACATAATTGTGGCTCTGCACAACCAGCTGTAATGTTCATTCGATCGAGCTAATCGCTTTTATTACAACAAATTCTGTCTACAAATTAACACCAAATTGACAATAAAATTGAAACTATTTGATTAAACAATTGAATGGCTTTTCAGTAATTAAAACAACACCATGGCCTCGTAATTTCGTAGTTTGAATTGAATTAATAAAATAATGCGCATTACTGACTCCACCAGTATAACATAAATAAAATTAGTTTTCTGCGGCTTCGCTCACATGTCGTTTGGATTTCAATTAGTCTATGTCATTCTCCCGTCGTTAAACTACCTTTGTCTAAAAAAGGTTCAGTGCAAGGCGTACTCTCGCTCGGCGATCCCTAGTATTATTTGAATACTTACACTTCTTAATGTATACTAGCGGTGCCTGCGACTTCGTCCGCGTGGAATTTAACAAAAAAGTTATAGTTCAGTTCGCAGAGTTTACTATAACTTATTTGTATTTCGCGTAGAGAAATACCTATGCTAATTTTAATGAAATTCTTCTATGTTGTGAATCGCACCCCCGATGGGGAAGATATTTCCCCCTAATTTTAACAGTTTTTCATATTTTACGCAGAAACCCTAAATATTTACGGGATAAAAAGTACCTACCCTATATTGTGCTCTGAACAGTCGTCTACCTACCAGTGAAAGTCTCGTCAAAATCGGTCTAGCCGTTTCAGAGATTAGCCGGAACAAACAAACAGACAGACAGACAAAAATTGTAAAAATATTCATTTTGGTATATGTACCGTGTATATATCCATATGCATTTAGTAAAAAGCGGTTATTTTAATATTACAAACAGACACTCCAATTTTATTTATCTGTATAGATAGGTATTATGTTACTCACAGTATAAAAGTATAACGATAAAAAAACGAATATGTTCCGCACTTATTAAAATACGTTTAATAAGTTCATTCCAAAGATTTTTTCTAGATATATTTTTTCGATTGCTTAGATTGCAACCTTTTGAAATTGAAGAGAGAAGGAAGAAGTAAAATTGTTTATCAATTTTATTTCAATGTAACAAAGATATCTCAGTCGTTTTAGCGAGCCGGAATTAAATTAAGCTCAAACTAGTTTACGTATCCTCAAACATACTCACATGCACATATAACCATTCTCTGTATGTAGGTATGTATGTGTCAAATATATGAATATATAGAATGACGGAGAAGGCATTGAAATATAAGTATACAAACGAAATTAGATTTATTGGGTTTTTTTATTTAGAATTTTTTACAAATAATTTCTCCTAAAATTAATAAAAATTGTAATAAAATTATGGTCATTAGGTTGGCTAACACGAACTATTATTTGAACATTTTATTCTAATTTCAAATTTTTGACTCTCTCGTGAATATGTAGAGGTCAGCATGTTTTACAAATGTCATGTTTGTTCTATCTCATAATTTTCGAAATAAATGTCTGGTTTTTTTTTTCATTGTTAGTACATCTCAAAAACATATCAAGACTCTTTGTCCATACTTTCTATAAGTACCTATTTTTTTCTCTAATGATAAAAAGATAAAAATCATTTATTTGCCATTACGCCCTTACTTAGACACGTCTTGCATTTTTTAAATTAGATATTGTATCATAATAATTTTCCATAGTTTTTTTTTAGTTTTAATCTATCCGCATTTCGAAAATAATCATTGGCGAAGAAGACATGCCAAAAGAAACTTGCCAATATGGGTTTTTGTTTCATCGGTACAATTAAAGATATACTAATACATGTGCTGAATCATTTCCAAACATCTCTATCAGAGAGATATTCATCGATTCTGTAATAATCCTTCTTGCACAGAGTATTTTTGATGTACCTTTTGAACATACTGTCAGGCAAAGACAGAACTGATTCCGGTAATTTATTATAGAATCGAATACAATTTATAAGATTTTTTTTGTAAATTATCCCACAACTCAATATAAAATTATAAAGTGACAACACTGCCCAGTAGTACCCTCTGTGGATTATCCACAATACCCACTATCACTGATTGCACGGTACCGCCACATGTTGTATAAAATACCTTGATAATGCCGTAAAGGCGAAACCGGTCGGTAAAAATAATTATTAAATAAAATTGTGAAGTGGAATCTGTACAAGTGCAAGTATTAACATTAACACGATGTTACAAGAAAAGATTTACTAGTCTTAGCAATCCGATGTACAGGCATACGCAATCTATTCCTGCCTCTAAAATTTTCACAAAATTTTGAAAATAACTATATTTTTACGAGCATACATTATGTTCTCATAAATATACTGAGAGGTAACCGTGAGGATATTTACTTCTTTAAATAGTTCTAAGTCTAAGTGATATCGGTATATAATTACCCAGTTCACTTTTTTCACCAGACTTGAATAATGGAATTAATTTACTAAATTTTATCAAGTCTGGGAACACACTCATATCTATACATTGATTAAAAATGTGTACCAATGAAAAAAGTGATACAGGCTTTGTTTATTGACTCATAAACTATTTAAGGTCAATTTCAAGTACAGGTATTTTGTCAAGAAAATAATTGAAGATTTAATCAAACAAAGGTCAAAGGTGTAACCCGTGTTCGATTTTGATTAAATCTTCAATTATTTTCTTGACAAAATCGTACTGACCAAATCAACAAATTATCAGGATCGGGTCAGTAGTTTTACATATTGCCATCCATACCATCAAAAGCATAAACTTTATACATCCTTAAAATATTAGTGTAGAATAAATGGATTCAACACCAATTTTCACGATTTTTATCTTCATGAAAATGGATAACTTTATACAAAGCTTTTATTAAAAAACATCAAAAATCAGAGGAAACATTCATAATGGGAATATGCGAAAATACGTATTAAAAATATAAATGTAACTTTAAATTGTACCAAATTACAATTTCACGCTTAATAACTAATATTAGACCACAACTAAGAATAACAGAAACGTAATATTACGCAAATTAAATAGATCGTCAAATGTCTAACGCCAGTTGGCTAGTGAATCACTCTCTATCTCTATCCTATTATATCCCTGAAGAAACTGATGAGAGCACACTTGTAGTACAAAATAAAAACAAAATATACTTTTTATTTATAATAATTGATGCATTCTTTTAAATAAGGATCATCATAACTGCTTATAACCCCTACACCTTTTGTATACCCTATTAATCATGTACAGTCAACACACTTTCCAAACTCAATTTCTCTACCTAATGGTTTGCTCTGAGTAATGTTTAGTCAAACGGGACATTGCCTTTTATACAGGATCGAAACATAAGTGTGTCCAGTCCATTATTTTGTAAATTTATGAGACATTAAAAATCAGAATTGTATAGAATCTGCGACGGTTAATGGAAAATTACGCGCCTAACATTTTTTTTAATATCCTTATATGCTCATATTTTGAAACATTTTGGTACACGATGCTTAGTCGTTAATCTTACAACGCAATAACGCGTGTATTAAAACTTAAAAATTATAGTTGTAATAATTCATTATTTCCATAGAAAAAGCATGCATGTCACTAAAGTTCAAAATAAAAATTCCTATATAGAGTATCTGTAAATATTTTTTAAATGGTAAATAGAAAAAACCTACTTCGAAATGGTCGAAATCTTCAATCTCTACCATAATCTTCAACTAATTTGCGTTTTTTCAGGGTATTTTTTCTACTCTTTTTTATTGATAATACTAAACACGTCAACAGGTACTAATACAAAACTACAAAAAAATAATCAAGAAAATCGGTTAACCAACAGAGGATATATGAATGATAAATGAAATATAAAGAAACCACCCATACATGTCAAAGTTGCAATAAATATGTTTGTATATCTTTTCTACAGGTGAAAGGTCTCGACATCCCTCTACACGAGTCATTACACGCACGAAGAAAACCTGTGATAACCGACACATCTCTCGAAGATGCAAATAGAATTATATTCAGCCCATGGGATGCAATCTCAGGCTTCGAGGAGCCAGTCACCGACAACGTAATAGACATTCCAGGCAATATCGAAGGCATAGTGGGCATTCCCGACGTCTACACAAACAGGAAAAACAAGGAAGAGAGCACCGCGCTCGCGCCTAGATCCGAGCAAATAGCAAATAAATTGAACATTAGTGCCGAAGAGGAAAAATCTAATAAATCATCCTCGTTCAGCCAGCTTGTTATAAGAGTACAGTCTGTACATTTCCGCAAAGTAAGTATGTTTTATCAAGATTTGTACGACATAATTTATGCTATATTAGTATTGGTCATTTGGCATCGTAAATATGCCAAATTAATCTTAGAATATCTGGAAAATAGACGGAAACTTTTATGTTGACTACTCCATCTCCATCAAGTAATCTGATTTGATTTACTGAACACTAGTGGAACCCGCGCAACTTTGTTTTTGCGTATTCCGCTATCCTGTTGAATTTTGAAAAATATCACTTACTCTCCTCCCATATAATATATTATTTTAACCTAACGTCATGGCAGAAAGATCAAAATGGCCCACCATGCTTTAAATTGCTTAAGTATGCGACGCTACCGCTTTTCTGAGAAGGTAACAGAAGCTGTTGACTTTCTTTAAACGTTATTATTAAAAAATCAGTCAAATGGCACTGTGAGAGCTAAAAAAGGTAAATATGACTTTTCCCGTAATTGGTGTAGCAATTTTGCTCTTAATTGTCGGTTTATTTTGTACATGTCCGTCATAAGTGGGTCGATGTATCATGTACATGACACATCGAAACACTAATGAGTCAAATTATATTATATTATGTACTTGCTTGCCATGAGTAATCCGCAAAAATCAAACTATTTGTCGACGAATCATCGATGGAAGTTCAAGCAAAGGGTTAATGCCCATAAAATATGCCACTCTGTATCCTGCTAGATAGTATCGAGAAACCACCCATACATGTCAAAGTTGCAATAAATATGTTTGTCCTGAACATATCATTAATTTTTGCACCAACGGCGTTGAGGATAATGATTCGATGATTCTTCTTCTTGTGAGTCATTTAAATGAATAGGTACAATAGTAACCAGTTGAGAATGCGCAAGCTTGCATTGCCAGAGGAACACCTGGCTTGTCAATTATACAACATTGCAATTAATTTTTTTTTATTTGTCGGCCATTTTGACCATGTTCCTGAGATAGGGACGGTGTTCCTGAACATTACTATTCTACTTTTTTATGCTGAACCCGAATCTGAAGTCAAAATTAGAATATTCGAAAAAAAAGCGACAGACAAATACACAGACAAACATATAGATTTCATATAGGAACGATGTTCCTGAAAATTAGGTATTTAGTATGATTAAGCTAGAGGAATCCGATTTTTATAACTATTTCTAAGTCGTATGTTTAATGGTCAAAATAAATAGATATGATATATTCATAAAGATATAAAGAAATGCATTTTCTTTTAAAAAAAAATCCCGCCATTACACCGAGTTAAAATTTTCAAAAATCCGCTCTTCGGTGACATTCCTACTACAATACCATATATTGTATGAAACAGTAATATATAGTATTAAAATTTTCAGCGTCATAGGTTAAAGTAGTTTTTGAGCTTTCATGTTAAGTCAGTGAATGGCCTTTTGCCTTTATATAAATATAGATACGGGTAATTTACTAATAATTTGAAGATATATTGGGTCCTATCCCAGTAGAATTCCGAGCATTACTGCCAGTTTGATTACAAGTCAATGTGTTTGTTTACGTAACAACCGATGTGTTTGCGTAGGGTCGTCTAAACGTGACTTGTGTGGCGCAAGTCCTATCTGTGTGGTCAGCGAGTGGAGTGCTGCTGCTCGACGAAGAGAGGCCACAGATCGCACCCGTCATGGGCAGCAGGGATTCCAATTCAGGTAATAGCGAATTACAGTCACTTCGGGCATTTTTACCATAAAAATCAAATTCGCCTATTGTCGTTCAGTTTTGTCATAGTATAATCAAACAAGTAGGTTATCTTCATAGATACGCACCGCGTTCGGTTTGTATGTGTGCGCGCCCGTACAATCCCGTACGTATGCGTCGTCGCACGCACACACTGATAGAATTTATTGCTGCCAAAGGAACGCCAGTCGTGGCTACGCCGTGCTTAACACTGTACGCGTTCACGCACGCACCGCCGCCGCTGCGCTCCCGCTCGTAATAATTTGTACGTGTACCTACCTACTTTAACTACAAATTCGTAAAGATGGCTAAAAAGTAAAAATATTTTTTTCTTGTATCAAATGTGTAATTTTGTTATAAAATCACAAATTTCCTACAGAAAAAAGTACTTTTAATGCCTATCATTTTTGGCTACTGTAAAAATAAAAAGTAAAAAATAGTTGTGTAAAAAAAAAAATGGGTGCGTGTACTTATGTATGCGCGTGAGAAGTTATACTTCTCTGGCATCATAAATAACAAATCCCTGGAGGGATGTTGTGTCCATGCGAGTGAGTGACGTTACCAACTCACAGGCAACTGCAGCCAAATAACAATTCCCTGGATGGTTGTTGTGTTCATGCGAGTGAGTGATGTTACTACCTCGCGGAAAACTGCAGCCAAATAACAATTTCCTGGACGGTTGCTGTGTTCATGCGAGTGAGTGACGTTACTACCTCACTAAAAATATGCTCAAAAACTGCAGCCGAATAACAATTCCCTGGACGGTTGTTGTGTTCAGGCGAGTGAGTGACGTTACATGACGTTATATGGCTGCAGTTTTGCATGAGGTGGTAACGTCACTCACTTGCATGAACACAATAACCCTCCAGGGAATTGTTATTTGGCTGCAGTTTTGAGCATATTTTTCGTGACTTAATGAGCGGTTTAGCGGGCAGCTTCAACCTGTTACTTTTGTGTTACAGTATCTTAAAATTCACTCATCATTTTTAGGGTTCCGTACCCAAATGGTAAAATAGAACCCTATTACTGAGGTTCCGCTGTCCGTCCGTCCGTCCGTCCGTCTGTCACCAGGCTGTATCTCATGAACTGTGATAGTTAGACAGTTGAAATTTTCCCAGATGATGTATTTCTGTTGCCACTATAACAACAAATACTAAAAAATATAATAAAATAAATATTTAAGGGGGCTTCCATACAACAAACGTGATCTTTAGGGTTCCGTACCCAAAGGGTAAAACGGAACCCTATTACTGAGGCTCCGCTGTCCGTCCGTCCGTCCGTCTGTCACCAGGCTGTATATCATGAACCGTGATAGACAGTTGAAATTTTCACAGATGATGTATTTCTGTTGCCGCTATAACAACAAATACTAAAAAATGGAATAAAATAAATATTTAAGGGGCTCCCATGCAATAAACGTGATTTTTAGGGTTCTGTACCCAAAGGGTAAAACGGAACCCTATTACTGAGACTTCGCTGTCCGTCCGTCCGTCCGTCTGTCACCAGGCTGTATCTCACGAACCGTGATAGTTAGACAGTTGAAATTTTCACAGATGATGTATTTCTGTTGCCGCTATAACAACAAATACTAAAAAATAGAATAACATAAATATTTAAGGGGGCTCCCATACAATAAACGTGATTTTTTTGCTCATTTTTGCTCGATATTGATAACGACAACAAGTAGACGCTTGCAATATTCACAGAGTATTTAGTTCTATATTTACTTTAAGAACAAATAATTAAATTAAAATAAAATAAATATTTAAGGGGGGCTCCCATGGAACAAACGTGATTTTTTTGCCGTTTTTATAGATAGTGGTACGGAACCCTTCGTGCGCGAGTCCGGCTCGCACTTGACCGATTTTTTTGCTCATTTTTGCTCGATATTGATAACGACAACAGGTAGACGCTTGCAATATTCACAGAGTATTTAGTTCTATATTCACTTTAAAAATAAATAATTAAATTAAAATAAAATATATATTTAAGGGGGGCTCCCATAGAACAAACGTGATTTTTTTGCCGTTTTTATAGATAATGGTACGGAACCCTTCGTGCGTAAAGGAGTATATAACTTCAATACAATAGTCAGCTCCTGGTCTATGTACAAAAAATAATTAAGAAAAACTTTGTATTATAGATCTCTGATGATTCACCTATAGGAGAAAATTGTTTTGTATATAGATAGATTATGCATTTTTGACGATTGTATAAACTATAATCGACATCCCTACGTGTTTAGGCTATTATCCTTCGCTCGGGGGTCGAGTCGGCCTACTTGTTTGATTATACTATGGTATTGTTGTAGGCCACTGAAAACCATATATCTCGATTTTGGGTATTTTTAGTCATGACGCTAATTAATGGTTTTCATTCCATTGTAAGGGATGTTATCGTGGAAGTCCTCAATTGTTTTATACCACTAAGGGGGCTAACCAGCATACGGCCTGATGGTATTAACTGAAAGTAAGCAGTTACTGAATCCTAGGGCACTTGCAAACCAGGGTAACTATACGTGCGTTGCCGCCTCTAAAAAAATTTTTCAGGTCGACTTTTCTTTATGATTGCTTTTGAAAATGTCTGAGAAACCATACACTCAAAAATCAAACAGGACGCGTAATTTAATGGCTGGTGAAATATATACGAGTATATACGTGGACACGAATTTTAAGCATGCGCTAAATTTTCTCGTCAACGACTAAGCCTCGGGTTGATTTTTATGTCGAAAATAATTTCCGGAACTGTAAGTAAGTGCGTGGGTCCGACTCGCGCACTGAAGGTGTATTTTGACGTAATTTAACCCCAATTAGATTCCTAAACCAGTACCTTCTTTGTAGTTTAAAAAAGTGACATTTGTATATCTGTTACAATAGAAAGTATTTCCTGCTTTACAATGGGCAAAATGTAACTACGTCTAGTTTTACAATGCGTTGAGTGCAAATAACTCTGACGAGGCCGTTGATCGAGTGTTAAACAATAGCTACTTTAACACCAAGACTTGTGGGTTCGATTTTCACACAGGACTAACATTTGTGTACATGAACACGTCTGTTTGTCTTGGTCCGGGTGTTTTTAAGAGAAGAAGGATGCGTCACAACAGCTCCATTGGGGAATAATAGACCAGAGTGTTGTTATTGAGTGCAAGTGATTGTGTTCCTAATACTACAACTCTTTAGGGCTCACTGGTAACCTCACATTAGTAAGTTCTAAGAGGTTGACGTGATAGGAGCAGTGTTAGCAACGTGAATGGGATCCTCCCTGTATAACAAGCATTCATAGGCTATGGTAACCACTGGCACCAGGTGCACTTGTATTTTTTTATATAAAGCGTCGGGAACGTATAAGTATAGTTTATGTTTAGTGGTTGTAAAATTTGCTGTAAATCAATATTCAAAATAGGAAACAAAAAAAAATTACATTAAATTGATTGTCAATTTATTAAGTTTTTTAGTGTTTTAGGTTGTTAGGCTACATAGTTTGGGATTTTAGCAAATAATTAATTTGTGTCTTTTTACAGTGCTTTTGGTCTAATATGGTGAATATTGTGCTAAATGGTTAAACAATCAGGAACTTAAAAAACATATATTATGTCATAAATAATTCATTTTACAGACAGTTAAACGGCATGAAAAATATTCTTTCATTGGTTATGACACGCGTCCCGATATCTACAGATGACGTGGCTTGATTTTTATGTACGCACAAATTTAAATACGTGTGATGAATATTCAATGGCTGTACCTATAACATTAAAAATAAAAATATTTATACATACTTGCTTAAATGTATGAATGCAAAAAGTAAGTAAATGATTTTCTCTGTGTGGTGTTGCATGTGCTGCTGCCATGTGCTACGACAACTGCTTACCATCGGGCAGCTTGTGCGCTAGTTTGTTTGTTAATAATATAAAAAATATAATGCTTAATTAAAAATGAAATTGTTCAGAATATAAATATATAAAAGAAATACAAATTTTATTATCTACACATACAAATATGTCAAACAATAAAATTTGACCTTAATTATAATAGGATTTTTGCGATTTATAATCGGCGTAGGTTCTTCTCTTTAAATATTCATCCTATATACAAAACAAATAAACAATTACCGGATCTCATGAACACTTGCAACAAGAGGGGTGACAATCGTGCGTAACCGACCCTAAATGTTCGCTGTCCCTAGTTAATATTCATGAACAAAAGAATAATTGTTAGAACTGCTTATAATACTTCATAGTGTTTTATTTTTACATAATAATGTATCTATTGGAAAAAAATATTCTCAAGTAAACAAAACATCAAAACCATCAGTATAATACTTGAGAGAGAAAAAGTAGGGACATTTTTCAGTGAAATGTTTATATCATCAAAGCGATCGACTTTTTCCCTCTAATAAAGCGGAGGGTGATTGTTGTCTGTTCCAACGAACAATGACAGAACGATTCATCTGCTGCAATATACTTATGAACTAGCCAAACTAGAGCCAACTTCTTACAAATAGTTACAAATAGTATAATAAATACAAATTTCTTACAAATAGTAAATTAACATATTATAATTAATTAGTAAATAATAATTTACACTCATATCAATAATAAAGGAATATTTGTTTAGACATACCTAAGCTGCATATTGCAGGAGGAACTGCAACAACCGTTAATAGTATTAGTCGCAACGCACGTTTGATGATCTTCTGGTGTTCTTACTTACCATCAGGTAGGCCGTACGCTTCTACCACCTTAAAAAGAACAACATTTTTATTTTTCATATTGTAAAGACGAAGATATTATATTTTTATAATCTATCTTGGCCTTCATTGTACATTTTTTTGGAACTAAAAGCTGATATGAAAATTTAGTTTTCAGATAACATGGAATATTGAAGGAGAAACTATATAGAATAGTAATTCATGTTCCTATTAATAATAACTAATAGTTTATTTCATTAATATAATACACCAATTCCGGTTCCGGAGTTACAAGTTGAGTATAAAATATTTGTATTCACATTATTTTACATTAACTTTACGTTTGTTATGACAAGATAACAAGTATATTAAACAAAACAAATAAAGGTTCACAAGTATACTTATAAAATTACAAAACTTAACATTGAAATAATTATATATATGTTTTATAACTCTTAAAAAAAGGTGAAGTACTCGTATCTGTGTCCGTATTTGAGTGTGTGAGTGTCTGTATTGTATCTATATATCATACTACTATATTGCGTCTACAAATGTGAGAAAATAATAATATAATCATTAATTTACTCATAGTGTTTAATTATATAATATAAAGTTTTATAATTAATGAAATAATTAATATTAGTATTTAATAATCCTCACTAATGATGTAACATCACGAGTAGGTAAAATTATATGAAATGAATGAATGAAGTGTGTTATACTCGTGAGTCCACAAGAGAATCGACTGCTTGTAGGGTAGGAATAAAAAATTGTCAACTGTTTGATTGTAACAATGATTCCGTTCCATCGTAATCAAGTTGTTTCAACAATGTAGTGACCAACTTTTTGCACAAAAATTGGAACTTAGTGTAGTAGTTGAGATTTCTATTTAGTTTCTTCTACAGAGAAGTAGATTGAGTTTTGAATTGTAAATGGGAGAATTTAGTTTTACCAGTATAGCGCAATACGACATTATAAGAGTTTCGTTTTCTAAGCGTATTCGACTCGGGTTTTGCGTTGTTATGTGAACTTTGACAATACAATTTAAAATTTACCACTGTCAGTACGTACACTCGTTGTAAAGTTTAGAGGTACTATATAAGTATTTGTTTTAAATAACATTACTTTTAGTGCTTCCTGTGCCCTCTCTAGCGTAATCATTTTAGTTTTATGAGAATCACCCAGACAGATATACTGTAAATTAATATCGATTGAACTAATCGTTATACGTAATAAGCCTGCGGTCAGCAATATGATTAAGGTGTTTGAAAAGCCACAACAACGCGAAGTGTACACATGTCTATCTGTTTGCGCCAGTTTAGTTGTTGGTCAATGTGAACACCAAGGTATCTGATAAAGGATACCTTTTCTAGTGACGGACAGTTGCTTTTGTGATTGAGACAAGAATGGGAAATTAGTTGAAGATCTTTTTTGGGTTCGGATGAATTTTTAATGGAGAAGGTATGTAGTCGGTCTTGTTGATGGTTAGTGTTAACAGGTTGCTGTGTATCCAGTTAGTGACAGTATGTAATCCTAGAGAAGCCTTCTCATACACCTCTTTCCAGTTGTCGTGGAATAGAAGCGCGGTGTCATCAGCATATGACAATCAATGATCTAGTTTGGTCTCGGTGAGGTCGTTAACATAAATTAAGAATAGAGTTTGTCCAAGTATGCTACCCTGTAGAAAACTAACTATAGGAATTGCCATCCAGTTTTACAATTTGGATACGGTTAGATAGGTAGTCGTAAGCAGGCCAAGGTACACCAATACGAGCTTTTTTATGAGAATGGGAACGGAAACTGGTTTGAAGGCTTTTTAGGTGCAGAAATACACAAAGAGCTTTCTTTTTACTATCAACGTAGGTGATAGTCTTGACAGTCAGCGCCAAAATTGCCTCTTCTGTACTTTTCTTTTCGCGGTAACTGTACTGTGAATCGGAAAGAATATTGAATTTATTAAGATAAATGACTAGCCTTTTATTAATTATTTTTTCTAAAACTTTGGACACTGTAGTAAGAAGTGATATGGGCTATAGTTGTTTATGTCGTCTCTATTCCCACTCTTATATATAATATAATTGCGCAATTTAGTAAACGGGGAAACACTCCTTTGGAGAAACACAAGCAACATAGCCGATTGATGATAGGGGTTAATTCGTTTTTCGCTAACGGAATGAATCTAGCAGATATTTTGTCCCAGCCGGTTGCAGAGTCTGGGTTAAGGTTCGAACGACAGATCCTATTTCAATTGGTCCCGGGTCAATTAAACCGAATGAATTAATCAAACGAGGAAATGGTTTGTCAGAACCCAAAATATTTGGGTGGTGGGCCCCCTTGCCTTTGTGTCGTTAGCGTCTCACCGACTTTTATGAAATGTTGATTTATTAGGTTTACCGATTCTTGACGAAACTGGCTGAA
Source organism: Pyralis farinalis (assembly GCA_947507595.1). NCBI lineage: Eukaryota > Metazoa > Arthropoda > Insecta > Lepidoptera > Pyralidae > Pyralis > Pyralis farinalis. The sequence goes on from OX382267.1 coordinate 14,618,176, forward strand.
AAGCCCAAGTCTTTAATTGTATTCCAAAGTAAATTGCTTTTTCCTGAATTTATTAATTAAGTCACGCTCATATTCACGTTTGAGATTTTTCAACAAATTAAATAAATAAACAAATATTGTTGGACAAATTAGACAGTGCCACCCAGCCCCAAAGTAAGCGAAACTTGTGTTATGAATACTAGATAACTGATAAACACCTGCATAATAATACATTTTTTTTTTTGTAAATACATACTTATTATACATAGAAAATACCCAGACCAAGACAAACAGATATGTTCATATACACTAATGTTTGTCCTGTGTTGGAATCGAACCCATGAACGTAGGTGTCAAAGTAGCGTAAAAACGCGTTTCACCACTGCGCTACAGAGCTGGTCAATAATAAATTGTTGCAAAAATTCTGATATCTTTTGTAAGTCAACATTAAGATCGGGTTTTGTTTATACTGTTGATCGGTATTGATTCTGCAGTTTCTTTCTGTTTTTAATGCATTTGAGAAGACCAACTGTTATCCAGGGGTTCAAAGTTATTTGATTGCTGAGAATTTTAGTAGTTTTAGTATATTTGCCGTTAATGAGGTACTAATTGCATTGATTAGTTTATCACATAAGATATTTGGGCTCTTCAATTGTCATGAGTTCGTTTAGATTTTGTTCACGTAATGTTTTAAGGGCATCAACATAATTTATTTTTGTTTTTGTAGTCGATGTCACATTTGGTCTATGATACATTAAATAGAATCATTAGATGGCCAGTCACGCTAGAATCCAGTCATCATTATCATCATCAAAAGAAGTGTTGAATACTCTGACCTTAAGGCAGGAGGTGTCTTTGACGTAGATCTCTTTAACTGTATAAGAGGATCCATTTTTTTAAACTAATTGTTGCAGATGAATAAGGCAGCAAGATATTTCCTCTTATCTAACGGATCCCCAGATGGTCACCGTACTTTTAGCTCCGCTACCGATATAGTCGTCCAATCCAATCAACGGCGTTGCGCATGCACATATAAGTAGCTTAGCCAAACGTCAACAGATTGTCGACCTTAGCAAATAGAGATTAAGAGTAAATTAGCTTGAGAATACCTATATTGTATGTGGTGTGTGTGTAATTGTCACACGATCTTCTGACTTGATATGAGCTCCTGGTACTTCACTGTATTATTTCGATATATTTTTAACACAATTTTCGAAAAATAAATAATTATATGCACTTGGTACGTCAGCACCTTGTGGGGGACCGAGAGAAAGAGCAGGAATTGTTACTCTTCTTTTGCCACAATTATTATAAAACCTCACAATTATTTTAGTAGATATGTAATAAAGTTCATAGATATGTCATAGCGTAAGATAGGAGAAGTTCTTAAAAAGTTATTTAAAAAATGATTAGAGTAGCCCCTAGCTTTTTCTAGAATTATAAAATTCTAGGGGTGCTATTTGAACTAACGATACCTTAATTAAATTAGTGCTGGTTTCAATACACGCAAAAAACACGAATGAATGAATCTAATTACCACTACTACTAATTCCGCATTACTTAAAATATTATTGGGACTTGTCTTCATATTCTAATCGGTATCATGAATTTCATTGTGCTATCAGTTTTCAGACGAAGTTGACGATTTCAGCCAACTCTCTATTATGTGGCTTTGTTTGATCTATAATACAACTTTATAATCCGATAACTAAAATAGGTCATAATATAACTAGGTCATAGTGTAACTGTAACCTTTATCTGTTCACAGGCGTTGGTAATGGCGGTGATGATAATCTAAGGCATTAACAGTCTGTTTATTGTGGCAGGTCCGAGGCGCGTCGCGTCGCACGCCGGGGCCTTAATGTTTCTCCATTGTATATTTTATAGACATTGGTAAGTGTTATGTAAAAAGATTATTGTCTTTCATCCACGTTTGTATACGAAATACGAATGAAATATTTTTTTATACTACGTCGGGAGGCATACAAGCATACGGCCCACCTGATGTAAAGCGGGTAACGTAGCCTATTAAACCCGTTGAGGCCCGCGTGGGTGAATTCCGCCATGCGCGTTTAACGGGCCTCAAGGCGTTAACGCTTGCGATATATTAATTATCACTCGCGCGATGCCTCCTCTGCTGCTTACACAGCAACTCCTTGGGAGCTTACTGTAAGTAAGCTTGTTTGTCGCCTTAATGGTATAACAAAAATTAAATATGCTATAGAGAAAATAACAGTGGAATTTCACCGATGGCAGTGTCATGCTTGTGCAGGTTATAAGAAAGAATGAAAAAAGACTAATAAAAAAATATAATAAAAATGGTATGAATGCGCTGGATACTAGTTTATTCCAAATAAAATTTGACACTTAATTATTTCTCTGCGTTTAATTTAAAACTAGAACACTAATTACGAATTTGAGATTACATCACTCTTCAACAAGACTCAAGGGACTAAAGAGATCGAATATTATTTTTAATTGTCACACGCTTCGGATGTCTAGTCTGTTAGCTTATAGCGTTAGCTTATATGTCTAGACTTTCCATTTAGTGGAAAAGGAATGGCTCGAGACCTGGTATTATCAGCAGTTGTTGTTGTTGTTGTTGTAATATCTTTATTGTACGTTACATTCAAAATAAATAACAATAAGGCTAGCGTTACAAACGCGGACTTATCCCTAAAAGAGATCTCTTCCAGCCAACCTAGAGTCTTTGATAGAACAAGTTACATGGAACACACGTACACCCACTCACTACAACAATTTATAGTTAACAGGATAGTTGTGTTCCAATTACTTCTACTACTTCATAATAATCTGTTGCTGATGAATAATAATAACGTGACATGATTTTTAAACCATTAGGCATTGAACAACCAAGAAAATAACAGACACGGCCTGCAAACCAGTCTTCGGAGACTGCTATGCCGGTCGTATCTTCGGAAGCGTGTAACACTAGCGCATCACTCCGGCTTGCCGGCCTTTAATCCCATGCTCTTGAAAAAACCTATATACGATAAGCTGAAATTTTTTTTTTTACAGGTCAATCCGATGATCAGAAGACTAAGGAAACATGATAAAATGTCATTTTCTCATCTAAAATCAGTGTTAGACTTACAAAAGTTTTAGTGAAAATTTTATGAACTACACAGGTAAAGGAGTTTTATCAGCAACGCGAGTTCGCCGTAGTGAATTTTATACTTGTAAATAAATAGTTTTATATTAGAACTTCTAAGGTATGAAAATAGTGACGTTTTGCTTGATGAACTTTATGTACGTAACTGTTACTTCTATATAAGAACCCTAAAATAAAGGAAATCCCTGTTTTTATCTCAAGTGTATTATTATTTAAACCATGAGGGCCAGGATTAGCGATTTTAATTTAATATGAGAATCATACAGTGCGTTATTAAAAATATCAGCCTACTTTTGGGGGCGTACAGAATTGAGTCGGATGAAATATTTACAAAATCAATAGATATTTTGATATAAAAAAATAATGAACTTTGAGGGTTGAGCTTAAAATCCTTGCAACCTGCGTAGAACTTTTTTCATTTACTAAAACTGAGTCATTATTAATCGGGAAATGTTAATTAGAAAATTAAAACTTACTTAATATTCTAATTAGTATTTCACCCCGAAATTATAATTTATTTTTATAGTATATTTTATGTATTAGGCTCGATTCTAGATGAATCAAAAAGATGTTATATATTATTCATTCCGTGTATCTTGCCGAGACTAACGTACATAATTCACTTAATTCTAAATACGCGTAAATTAAAAAAAATATAGGGCGCAAAACTAACGCACCAAAGACTATTCGAAATTAAACTTTCTAAATCGGGTAACCTGACCCTTATTATATTCCCCTCTCTCTTCTCCAGGATGAATTCAACGAAATCTTTACAGCGTTTCTACATAGTCCTTCTATGCGGAAGTAACGACGACATAGTTAAATACATATATGCCATACTGAATTCTAAATTTCTAATCTAGGCCACATAGCAAACAACTATACTACTATGAGTACTTAAGTAGGTACTTGTGACAAAGATTGTTTTAGATAACAGTTATTTTCCTTAAATATGGCTTATCAGAAAGGCATAACAAATCGAAAGTATTGATTCTGCTCATCGATATAAACAATTTTTACTATGGAAATGTCTTCGAAATCGTGTTAAAATATCAAGGTATCCATACAAATTCTACGATCAGCTGATCAATTTGTATGGCGACCTTGAAACAACAGTTGTTTAAATTAGCCTCCGGCAATACTTGATTGAAATGATAATTTGGCTTTACTCAAAAGGTGAAATAAATAAAATAAATGGCCATCCCTCATATTATTGAGCAGGTACAGACGGTGTTTCATGACACACCTTCAATCTGGCCTTAAACAAGTTCATTGATACCAATATTAGGTTATTAATTTATTATTTTATAGTCCATACAGGTGTTCATGTCGAAGCGACTTCTCCTTTGTCTAACAGTGGCCTGTATACATAGGTATATACATACATAAATTTTCTGACAAATGTATCGACTCATACACATAGGTATATATATATATATCTATAGGTATACAATACATGTATTGTATTTTACTTAAATATCGGCGAAAATTACTCGACTGAAATCGAGAGGTCGTGGTTTCGAACACCACTTAGACTGGGAGAGGATTTTTTCTATTATATAAATAAACATTTATGAAATACGATTAAGTCAAGCAAAGCTGGGTGAGTTAAATATAGAGACTGCTGTGCCATACAAGCATGCGGCTCGCCGTATGTAAAATATTTACCTTAACCTACAGAGGATATCACTAGCGTGTTGCCGCCCTCTCCTCTACGAACCCGTAAGGTTCTTGCTGGCTTTACTAATACGTACGTAGTAACATTCGCATATTACAGCAATTTTCTGTAAAGTAATTGTTCATATGTAGTTTGGGGTCTACCTGACATCTTTATTACTACGCCCTATCTTTCTATCACCAAAACCTTGTTTACTAGTCATCTGGAAACGTCACATCACATTAAGAGATCTTTTCTGAATTTCTGTTATAGGAAAAAGTCACTCTTAGAAGGAAGATCGCAACCAACTAAAAACTATGGCAAGATTGTCGTATTCTTGTGCGTAAGTAATTTCATCAGAGCTCATAGAGAAGACATTGTGCTAATAACGTTGAACCGAAGAATGTCTAACCACCGCTAGTTAGCGGTGTAGGCGCGGCACGATAACATAGCAATTAGGAAGACCGGATGAAACGGTGGATTCTCAATAAACTAAATATGATAACATGTCTAGAAGAATTGTTTACGCAGCGATCACCACTTCCTCAATCTGCCTCGAGATTCAATAAGAGGGTTGCGATCTGTTACTTTGAAAGCTGTTATTTCTGGGCGCATTCTAAAGGAGCTGACGAAAACTTCTGTCAGCCACCATTAGCATGGAGTCACCATACCACCACCCCATGGTGCCAGTGAGATATCTCACGGAAGGTTTTCTCTTTCTATATAACAGTCCAGTGAGCCAGATGATATACCAACAGTTATACTTAATCTGTATGTTGCAGAGTTCTATTCATCGGGTTCTTGTACAGTAGATGGATAAAAACTGTTCTTGCTAGAATAAAACGCTAACATTGACTTTTGGGACTGCTGCGATAGCACGGACACCAATGCTTTTGCATAATGTCATCGCTACTATTTTGATATACGTCAATGATATATTATCAGTTCCAGTACCACTACATGCATTACAAGCGTTATATGGTAACTACTTTCATCTATTTACGCTTGTATGCCTCCCAACATCGTATAAAAAGAAATTGGTGGAATGTATTGGTATGCGTTTGACAGTACCAGAGATATTTAATATACAGACTGTGCTAAGATCCCTCGTTTCATTGAGAATAAAAATGTCGATCTGCCTGAAATTGAGGGTACTTTGATGCACTCTGCGATTGAACTTGGTGCAATTTAACGTCATTAAGACTGGAAGTTTTCGTTAAGAAATTTGAATTTTCTCTACAATCCTTAAGCACGCCTCGCATGATCTTCCGAAATCTCTAGTGAAGAACAATTCCATGGTCATCTAGAGGAGAAGGTCAAACTTGCGTCCTAGAACTTGGTATGCTATAGGAAAACCGTAATTCACCTCAAAGTAATGACATGCCAAAATCAGATAGCACTGAGTACTATAATCACGTGAATTGGTAGAATAGATACAGAGTGCCGCTGATAAGACGGAGCTGATGCTAAACCTAAGTAAGACAGAATTTGTGAAACTTCGGCACTTAGTTATCGCGCAAATTCCTCAATGCTTAAAAACTTTGCAAAGTTTCTAACTAGGACTCATGCCCGCTTTCACCTATGTTGTAGAAACATGAATGTTCATCGTTGAGCAGGATTGGGATTCTTCTAGAATAGTAGTTGGATGCCAGCAAACTCACATTACCCAGAAAGATAAGTCGAGTGGCCCAAATGATATTTTCGCAGTGGTGCTGAACTTTTGAGTTGTATCCAGTACAATCACCTAAAAAGGTCGATTAATCAGGCCTAATTGAATCACAGGCCTACTAAGATATATTTATTTAATTGCGGACTTTGACAAGCTGGATATTCTACTTTAGACGACCTAGTAATGAAATAGATTTTTCTTTGCCTCATTTATCTTTCGTCAAGTCCGTTCTGCTATTTTTCTTTTCGTAACAATCATGGTTAAACAAAAAATGCCCAGTAAGCAACACTCACGACCGTTGTGTTTAGAAACTGTTAGGGCAAGATTGCTTCACCTACACCTAGTACAGCCTGGAGAATTGTTGAGTTCTTGTGAGATAGCAAATTTACTGGGAACATTCAGCAATTTGCTGTATTTACAGCGGGCAATCTCCACTATTAATGCATCACATCACGTACTGTAACTCTATAAGTTGTCCTTGCGTTTAATATCAGAAAGTCTGTACACTTGCTTACCATACAACATTCTTAAAATAAAAAATGGATAACGCCACTTATTTTGATTTCCCCTTGCAAGTGGCCACATTACCCCTTAGTTAAATTTTTATAATTGGTTAGGGAATACGGTAACTTGTTGAAAACTTTTTGCAGGTGAAATCTGGGTACATAGTCGCTAATTGGTATGGTACTTACAGTTATTGACTTTGAAAAGACGGTTAGAGAGCTACCATAAAGTTGTTTGCGTGTTTATTTTTTAACAGATATGTTACACTTACATTACTAAATATTTTATGTATGATACTTTTTGCTATAGTATTTAAATGTTACACTAATGTAATACGGAATTATAGGTCTGTTAGAGTTATTACGGGATCGGGGGATTATTTCTTGGACTTCCAAGAACGCGCGTGCACGTTTTCCTTCATGGGTTTTCGATTTATGTACATATTTGATAGTTACAAAATGTATATAAATACAAAAACACGAATTTATTGGTATATGCCAGGATTTGAACCGGGGGCCATTTGGTCAATAGGCCAGTTCTTTGTTCACTGAGCTATCATTGCTCTAGTGCTATTCGATCTATCTATATTCTATAACTTCACGCCAAATTCCTTGCGGAGTAGGCAGAGACAACCGCACACCACATGACTTGGTTCTTACACACGTCACTCACTTTTTCAACATTCATAGCTCTTCTCCTGCACGTTCGCTGGTTTCTAGGGCTCATTTCATTACTTTCTAAGAAAACACGATCAATTATGTCGTAATAGGTAAATCTTGGCCGTCCTGGGCTCCTATATCCTTCAACTTTTGCATTGTATATCTGTTTCGTTAGTGCTATTCAAGTAACACAATAAAGTAAATCCTTTTAAATACACAAGTAACCGTGTATATGTTTCATTAACCTTTATACATGGTCTATTATTGTATTAATAGATCAAAATTACATGTATTTAATTTAATTCGAATCGGTACAACATTTTGGCATGACTTCGACTGTTGACCTGTAATCCACGATTATCTTAAGAGCATAAGCCAATAAAAAATGTTCGACAATCAACACGAATATAAGCAAAGTTGGTTTGGATGTGATGGGTACTCTCGGTAACTACTGAAACAATATTTTTTTACAGTATCAGGAAGCCAGGAGTGTTATTTTTTTTTTATTTAGGGTAGTTCTAGGTATTTTTTCTATACTATATGATGGTAAATAGCCACCGTAGCCTATGAACATTTGCAACAGAGGTTTCACTCATGCGTTGCTGACCCTCTAAAAACCTCTTCACGCATTTCTTGAAGAACGCCATCCTGTAGTCCCTTGGAAAAACCTCGGCTGGGAGCTCATTCCACAGCTTGAGAGTTCTCTGAAGAAAACTTCTCTGGAACCGCACAGTACGCGACCAATGCGGTTCCAGCGTGTGAGGGTGAACTCCCCGTCGTTGGCGAGCGGTGCGGTTATAAAAAGTAGCTGTCGGCATCATTTCGAACAACTCTTCAGAACACAACCCGCTGTACAATCGGTAGAACACACAAAGGGAGGCAAAATCTCTCCTTAAACTTAAGTGTTCGATACCGTGTGTAAGCTTAGGATTGTCAACAATTTGTCACAGCTCGTCTCTGAATCGAATCACACAGTCCAAGCTGGTATCCTGGTGCTCCCGCCCAAAGGTGACTGTAGTACCCCAAGTGCGGTATATGATGTTTGACTTTTCAAGTTAGGGTGTAACTTGAAAAGTCAAGTATAAAACTTTATTAGATATGGTGTAACTTGAAAAGTCAAACTTCATGTACCTACAACTGTTGGAAATACGAGTATGTATTGCTACGTCATACATTTGTTACTTTTGCTGACCGATTACACGTTTATCACGAGTCTCTATCTCGTCGTATTTTATACCACTAAGGTGGCAAACGAGCATTCGGCCTACTTGATGGTAAAAACATTATTGTTACGGAGTCTATTGCATAAATACGAAGTTGATATAATGTAGGTACTCATATTCAATATATGCTATATTCAATCAAAAGAAAAAACGGTGAATCTTAATGTAGTTTATGACATGTGACCAAAACTAATAAATATGTTTTTATCTAAAATGTAATGTCAATGTAAAAACTAAATTATTAAAACTATTTAAACTATTCCTTACAGAACCATTTTTTACGGGAATTACAAAATAAAATTGCAGTAAAGTCTACTTTATTCTACCCACATTGATAAATGCATAGCATATATAACGAAGTTGTTAATAGAAATGTCGATGAAACCCGGTGGCTGTTGTCATTTGTTGTATGTACTTCATTTTACGCACCGGCCGTTCGGAGAGCATCCGCGTAAAAATATTGTTTTTGCGTTGACACTTTTATTATAAGCCTTTGACACATGTACGCGGAATTATAAACCTTTGATATAAGTTTGATACAGCGTTTTTTGGATGGCCAACATTTTTAAATATTTGCTTTTAGCTATTAGCTCAACAGTATATTCTATACAACTTTATTTATAATCTTTTTTAGCGTCAATGTAGTAAAAAAAAATGTTTATTCAGTCAATGTAAATTTTTATAATATATAGCTAACTATTATGTCATCTAGGTAAAACACTTTATTCGCGAACTTCGAAATAAGTAATGTCTCGATAATTCCTTGTTGAGTGGCAGGCACATCAGTCTGACCAAAAGTGTCTGAAAATACCCCTAACTGGTATATAGAAAAGGTTCTAACCTTATCCGACTCATTAAGGGGATTTCGCCAAAATCAATATAAAGACTAAACATTTTTAAATTAGAATTTTTCAAATTGTCCGTTATTTTCTTAATAAAAAGAAAGCTACATGTAAACTGCCGTTTTTTGTCTTATATCGGTATTTCGTTCTTATTGTATCTTATTCAATTTCTTCTTGAACAACACTAGTACAACACCATAAAATATGTAAGTGGTATGTTTTCATGTATTTACACTTACTTACATACACCAAAAACGAAATTATTTATTTTAATATTTTGCATATAATATGTATGTTTACGTATTTCTATTGGAATATAAATACCGCCTCTGGCCTCCTACTACAGGTATTATATACTTAAAAGGAGGTCCAATTATAATATAATGTACTAATATGTGTTTACTAAATAAATATTTTTTCAATTTTCTTATTCAATTCTCCTTTGTCATTATTTTTCTTTTTTAATCTGCTAACATTTCAGAACTATTGGCGAAGAAGAAAGGCCGATAGAAAACTTGCCAATACAGGTCTGTTTTCAAATTAGATATTACAATAAGCCTGTCAGCATATCATATATTTACAAAAAAATAAAAATGTGTTTACGTATGTTTATCAGTTGTCAAGTACCCATAACGATGAGAAGGCATTTGATGGGGTTTTGCGAAAGGAACTGTGGTGCATATTGCCGAAATATGGGATTGACGGTTCACTGCTCCGTGCTGTGCAGTCCACCTACAAGGATTGCTCAGCATGTGTGCGAATAGATGGCAACATGTCACCATGGTTTGATGTTAATTGGTTTTAAACAGGGTTGCATGTTGTCCGTTAGGCTGTTTATTCTGTATCTCGATAGTTGTCTACAGAGAATAAGATCGACGAATGTAGGATTACGCATGGGTGACCTAGTGGTGAACTGTCGGCTGTATGCAGATGATGCCGTCCTATTAGCAGAAATACTATCTCATCATCACATCAATAGTCACAATGATGAAAGTCGAATATATGAAGAAAAGCTTACTATTGAATGCGAAGAAAACAAAGATAATAGAATTTGAAAGAGAAGAAACCAGAATCAATGTAAGAATTACGGTAGACGATGTGTTAGAACAAGTGGATGAGATTGTATATCTTGAATACGCTTTCAGCAGGGATGGAAGGTACACCGCAGACGTGGAAAAGCGAGTGAGTGCTGGGAATAGTGTGAATGGAGCGTTGGGAAAACTTCTCGGTAGTAAAAACCTGAGCCAGGAGATACAGCTGGCTATACTCAATGCAGTGCTGGTCCCAACGCTTACTTATGGAAGCGAGAACTGGGTATGGCAGAGAGAGCATGAAAGTAGTAAAAACGCGGTTGAAATGCGAGCGTTGCGCAAAATTTAACATAACGCTTGTAGACTGTATTCACAGTGATGAGGTTAGAAGCAGAATTGGTCTGAAAGAGAGCGTCGATGTTAAAATAAGAAGACGCATGCTCCGTTGGTTCGGACATATAGAAAGAATGCAGGATGAAAGAATGACGAAGCAGATATACAATGCAAAAGTGGAAGGATGTAGGAGCCGAAAAAGGCCAAGACTTACCTACCATGACCAAATTGGTCGTGTTCTATCAGAAGGTGATGTCAGGAAAATAAATAAAACACGCGATACTTCCGTTAAAAATTGTTTAATTCAATGTGTAACAATCGCGAAAACCTAAGAAAATACTGTGATGTCAGGAGCCTTAGAAACCGGCGAGCATGCATGAGCAATGAATGTTAAAGAAGCGAGTGAGGTATGTAAGGATCGAGTCACGTGGCGTTCGGTTCCCTCTGCCTACCCCGTAAGGAATTTGGCGTGAAGTTATAGATAGATAGAAGTACCCATAACACAAGCTTTGTTTACTTTGGGGCTAGATGGCGCTGTGTAATTTATCAGACAATATTTATTTATTTATTTAAAGTAGCAAAATTGTTTGTGACAGCCGATTTTGACACAATAAATTTCAAAAGATAAGTATGTGCAATGGTATGATATTAAAGCTAAGATGTGTCAATGCTGTAATAAAATGATTTTCACCACCTCTGATCCTTCACTTTACCTATTTAGTCACTACCGATCAACCGCTCGTTTTGAGGTCCCTGGTACATTTGGAGAGTAGAATTCCGATTCTTCACACCTATTTTAACTGTGAATACACTGCATAGACTGGGTTCTGGTGGCCACATCTTTTGATTGGAGTTTCTGCCCATAAGTGTACGCTGAGCAGGCGGGTTACGGTTGTATTCAGAGACTCGTTTTCCTAATTGGCAGGGACCACTGCATGCAGTCCCTCGGATATTACTTTTGGATTTATAATATACACTAAAATGATAAGGCTGAAAGTATTCTATCGGTTGTGCATCTATTTATTGTTCACTTTCCCTGATAAACCGCTGAATGGATCTATTCAGAGAGTAGTTTTCAGTGATCAATCAATAGACTTAAGAAATTTAAATTATTTATTTACTATAAATCCATTGGCTTATACTTTGCCGGCTGGGATTTTATCACTCTACCCTACACAAAGTATAATAATTAAATAATAAATAAATTAGAATTATAATATTCGGATTTTCAAGAACTGTAGCGGTAGGCTATCATAAATAATATAACATGGACAGTTTCTTTGGATAAACGCCTTAATTTATGGAACTACTGATTCGATTATGAAAATTCGTTCACTAATACAGCTACGTAGTCCCTTATTCCTACAATTTAAAAATTGTGGGTAAAACTTGAAAAGAACACTTTTTTTTGTCCCTGTAAAGACAAAAGATAAAACGTTATATCATGATATATCTCACGAGGGAAGATAAACTTACATATTAAAATATACGTTATTATTACTTGTGTTTTTACAACCCTAATTACACAGATTAGTATAGTAGCAGATTAGTATTCTTTAACATTTACGATACTATGTACTTTTAAGACATCAGAAAAAGTGGTCATATTCGTTTGTAATAATGTAGAAATGTAAGGGATCAGAATATAAATTTTAGTAGATATAACAATGTTAACAGCAATCTCAAAAGCACTCGATTACAAAGCGATTATTGTATGTCCAGTATTGTTTGAACCCCGAGATTGCTAATCAATAACGACATTTGCTCGAAAAGAACACTGTTAAGCGTTGCTACGGATCATGTTATGTTGGCTTTGCTATGTCAGTGATGGCTACGTAGAGAAGAGATTACTAAGTTTCCTTTCACCATTGGCTTCTTTGGTAGATTGTAGAGATTCGATCAATAAAGCCATCTTAATAATATGATATTCAAGCACTAGTAGATTACAGTTACTGTATTAATAAGTTTTGTACAATTTAATATTATCGATACCAATGTTAAAACCGACTATTTGCAAATACTGAGGTTTCGTTATGCGTTTATTTTATTTAATCTTAATGTACTTTTTGTTTCTTATTTCCACTGATGTGGAGAAACGAGTGAGTCCAGGAAACAGTATGAATGGAGCATTGAGTAAACTTCCAGGCAATCGAAATCTAAGCCAAAAGTACAACTTGCTGTACACAACGCAGTGTTAATCCCAACGCTAACTTATGGAAGTGAAAGCTGGGTATGGCAGAGAGAGCATGAAAGTAGAATAAATGCGGTCGAGAAGCGAGCATTACTCATAATTTGTAGTGAAACCGCGTTCGCAATGATGATATCAGAAAGAGAGTTGGTTTGAAAGAGAGTGGCGGTGTATAATAAAAGGCATGCTCTGTTGGTTCGGATATGTAGAAAGAATGTGGAAGAAAGTACAAGGATGTAGGGCCTACTGCCTACCCCGTAAGAGACTTGGCGTAATGTACATACATACAAAGTTAATTGCCCCTCTACTAAGTGGCTGAGCTAACCTGATAAAGAGGAAAATTTATAAGGCACGTTTCCATTATGCATGTGTCTAGTACCATGCAGCAAGTTGCATGCAGCTTGAGTAATGAAAACGTAATCTTGCATACACGTACAAGGTGCAGATTGCATGTAAACAGGTTGCTCCCATTGGAAATATGTCTGTCAGAGGTCACACGTCCCTGCAAGGAGTTAATTGCATGCTAGTCTTTGCCCTGAACTTGTTTCAATTTCCATTGAACTAGCGTAACACTAGCACAGTAATAGATGCACGTATTGTTTAAGCCTCTTACTATTATATAAAGAGCACACAGGTGTGATGTCACATTTCCGTACAAATCTCTTGCATCAGGTAAACACGTTTTCAGTGCTTTAGAACATGTTTACCAAAGGTTGTACTTAGCTTGCTGAATAATGCTAATTATTTTTATATTTGACAGGGGAGCAAACGGCCATGCTAGTGTTTGTGCTTGTATTTATTTGCGAATAACTTGATATTGAAAAATATGTGACAGTAGCACGTTTTATTTACAATTTCAAAACTACTTCGCACTTTTTTATGCATGGCCCTTGCTTAGCATAACTGGCCGCAACGTGCTGCAATACGCTCTGAACTCCATAAACAATATGGTGACGATTTCTCTATCAAGATGAGTACATATTTGTTATATTCTCAGACACCCTTTCTTAATATCTACCTTGTAAGGAACTTTTCAAACCCATATCATAGAGCTCAACCGCTACATTGTGTTAAAGAAATAGAAGAAAGAGCACGCGATAAAATTAATAGGCGCTTAAATTAATCTGACAATTATTTATTGTGGTTTTAGGAAACAAAAATAAATATTTCGCGACATACCGACAATACCCGGCGACACCAGCACCTGTCTCATTCAGTAGAACATAATTCCCGCGAGCGAACCGCAAGCCGGAATAGTTTACCGCACGGAACATACCTGCCATACATCCTGCATTAGCATATTACAAGCTTCAGCAACTGTCAGTTCCTTCACATCACTTATATTTCTAAAGAGTTCCTATACATTGTCACATAATAATTAATACGAAACAAAGATTTCAATAGCATTTGTAGTGCACGCACTCTAGTACAAATAATATGTAATTAATTTAAAAAAATCTAATACGGCCATAGAAAAATATATCATAACTCTTGAACGTATATGAGAAAATAAATCATAATCTGACATGTCCGCAAAGAAGAAGTATATTAAGTCATATATACATAATTAATAATTGAATAGGTATTATTTAATTATATATGTGTCGCGAAACTAATTTAAATCTAGCTCCAAAAAATTCCATTTACAACAAAAGATTTTTAGCCAATATTAACATCACTTCAAATTTTTGTTTCAAAGTATACGTCAGTCCATTTCACATCTAAAACTAGACACATATTCACAGATAACACAGATCTTATTTTCCAGCTCTAAAAGTTTCCATCTACACAAAATATAGAATTCATAACTAGTTTACTTTTGACGTTGCGAGATATATTGCTGTACTGAGCGAGGAGGACCATAGGAAATTGCTTTTGTGGTAAATGTTTCCTAAGCAACTTAATGAAATTGTTGACTTGTTTTATGAAAAATGTTATTTGCTAAGTAGGCACACAAGAGCTTTTGCACTTTGAACTTGTATAGCAAAAACTTCAAGGATATTGACAAATTGTATGAGATGCTTAAGATTATAGCTATATACCATATTACCTATCTGTAGTGAAATGGAATCGAGCATTACTTCGAAGCTGCGTTGCCATCTCAAGGGATTCGTCACAAGGGACGCACGTTCTTACGCTTGTTAATTTAATACTCTGTTGAATTTTAATGCTACTTCTATATGCATTTCATATAGCAGTGAAATTAAAAACATATTGTTTGAAGAACGCTTTATTTTACTTAATATGCGCAACATACCTAAAAGAGGATTATAAAACAATTATAAAAGACATTATAAACATTTTAAGCGACTTTTATGCATTTCCGTGTTACATGATTATACTCTATTCAATATCGTATTCGCAATTCTAACATCATAGAAACAGAGTTGAACCGAAAAAGAGCGTCGGTGCTGAAATAAGAAGAGGCATGCTCCGTTGGTTCGGACAACGCAAAAGTCGATGGACGTAGGTGCGGAGGAAGGCCAAGACTTACCTATTATGACCAAATTGATCGTGGTCTATCAGAAGGTGGTGTCAGGAGCCTTAGAAACTGGCGAGCGTACATGAGAAGAGCAAAGAGAGGTATGTAAGTATCGAGGATTTGGCGTGTAGTTATACATACATACATGATTATACTCATACAATGTGTTAAATAGTATGATACACGCTCTCCCTACACTGTCGTCCAGCTTCCCATGGGCAGGAGTTTCATCCTTACACATTAGAATTAAAACGGTGAAGAGTTGTGTTGATGAAAGTTCGAGACGAAATCCCTGCCGTCCTGATAGCCTACCTAAGAAACTTCTTATACAACATTGGGAGGTAATTATACTGCCTACCTGATGTATAGTGATTAACGTAGTCTACCGAACGCTTGCAATATAGAAAGAATCACTCGCGTTGAGGCCCGTGCTGCTAACACAGCTACTCCTTAAGGGCTGGTAACCTCACTCCCTCATAGGGATATAACAACCCTCCAGGGTGCTCATATTTAGCTGTTGGTGTGAGGTGGTGTGCGACCAATACAAACATACATGTTTATGTACACGAGCCTTGCTGTTGAAGTAGTAACTGCATTGCTCTCCAACTGCAACTGGACCACCACGCTCCTCAAACTTATTTATTTTTTATTATTAGTATTCGATGCATTATAAAATTAGCTTCCTTTTTTCCTCCACCAATTAGTGCATGCGGACTAGCATCGGCCGGCACCCACCCACTACTGTTAGTATATGCAACGTGTCGTCGCTGCCATGGCTGGTTCGGTACTCTCTGCCTCGGCTGTTGCGGTTTGACTTTCGCAAAATAACGCCTGAATTTATAATTTTTTTATGCAATGTCGTCGGGATTCGGCCTACCTGATATAAAGCGGTTACCATAGCCTATGAATGCTTGCAATAATATTTTAAGTAACGTTCGCGCGATGCCATCTCTGCTGCTAACACAACTCCTCGGGAACTTACTGGTAACCTGACTCACTCACAGGAACACAACAACCTACTACTACTGGATGGACAGCTTTGATGCGCCTCACCCCTTCTTAAAACACAACGATCAAAACGAGATGTTTATGCACACAAATGGTTATCCTGTATGGAAAATGAACCCATATGCGTTGGTGTCAAAGTAATATTATTAACTACTCCGCCATCGAGCTCGTCATAAATGCTAGATGCTGTTGCATTTTGCACAATGACAAGTTGCAAAAATTTCTAATGCATGAGGCTTTAGATAGCCGTATAGGTGTTATTACAGAGAGAGAGAGCAACGCCAAAATAATGCATCTAGTGTTGCAATCGTCCATGGGATAACATAATTTGCATCATCTACTATTCTAATTGAACAAATACTGTAGTATAACATTAATTAATTTATACTTCAAAACCTCTTACACTTTCAAGAATTGTGCCATCGTTTACGAAGAAATGGTATGAACATGACAGATTCTCCCTTCTAGAGACTTCTTTTCAATTTTCTCCAAGTATTGAGGGACGATGTGTGAAAACCCGCCTGGAATGAGATCTGATATTCGGTAAGTGGATATAGGCACCTACTTTATATCCGATGACGGTGAAGCGTGCAAGGAACGTAAATTGAAATATTATGTTTTACATTCCTCGCAGAAAATTCACCTGCTTTTGTGTTAATATGAAATTTAGTGTCTATGTTAATTAAATTGTGTTTCCATTCACACTTGTTGTATAAAATGTAAATAACTCTGCCTGCGTACGTGTTTATTACATTTCATGCTTATACCGCCGTGAAAGCATAAAGAGTGAAGAATTTCAAGATAAAAGTATGTGCGTCTAGTCAGGGGACTTTCGACCTTTCTGACTCAGATCTAAACGATTATGGCAAAGTTTCAAGCAAGAAAATGAAAAGCGTACTTAGGTTCTGTATCATCCTTGCAACTGACAGATAGTATAAGAATGACTAAGAAAAAATTCACCTATGCGGAAATTTTGCTGAAGCTTCAGTGAGAGAAACGTACATAAGACTTACTATTGGGGAAGAAATCCACCAATCCGCATTTGAGTAGCGTGGTATAATATACTCTAAACCCCTTCAGTTAAAGGGAGACCCCTGCAGTGGGATGACTAAGGGTTCATGTGGTGGATTGGGGAACAAAGGCTGACGAGAAACTTAGAGACGAATACCAAAGTCTCCTATTGGAAGCTGAAAAAGTTTTAAACTTATTCATCATCATCAGTAATAAATACATACTACAATATTTACAAATACACATAATTACAGTTCGTGAAAGTTTTATTTATTATTAGGTGTAAGAAAAATACAATAATGTTTCTAAATAATTCTACTTTTCAAACAGACACAGTTACCTAACATTAATTATCTTATCGCTACTTTTCCTTGATTTTATTCATATTCAACGGGGAGCACCATGTACTTGGGCAACTTGGGCTCAAGAAACAGTTGCTCACTATAAATTTATTATTTTTAGACTAACAACGAACCTCACCTCTACGCGGTACATCCTGTTAATTGACAAAGGAGGCTCTGCTGTGAGAAATGTAAGGCGCATCGAAGCAGGCCCGCTGGGAAAGAACCTCCACCTCATTGACGACCAGTCCCTACAGGGTTGTTATGTTCTTGTGAGTGAGTGAGGTTACCTGTAAGCTGCAGAGGAGTTAATGTGTTGCAGGCGTTCATAGGCTACGGTAACCACTTCGCATCGGATGGGTCGTATACATGTTTACTTTCCGATGTATCATACTAGCACGTATACTCGTCAAAAAACAAATTACGTCCATAATTGCCAGCTTTTATAGCAAATATTCTTGACTGCTCACTTTCTTCTGGCCTGTTTCTTTTTATGTGGAAACCAGGACACATTATACCCATCCGTAGGAAGCCTAATCTTTTAAACTTCTTTTAAATATCAGTCGTAATTTTTTGCTGATTCCGCTTTTGTCAATTATTATATACAAAAATCATTCTATTCTAGACTTCATTAGTGCCTTTGAGTCGGCTTTTACGGCATTTTATTAGAGTTATTACGAGTTTCAATCTTCCATCCATTTTACAAAAGAGATCGACGTTAAAATTTGAGAAGGTTGGCGACTACCACGCTTACTGGTGTAACTTGACTGCAGGTATTCACCAGTGGTTATAGGTATATCGAGGTATTGAGAAATGTATGCAAAATGATAACATATCGATCCGACTAAAGGATCAGACCACGAAACCTATGCAATTGCAGATAGGAATAAGACAGAGAGACGTTTTTTCTCCGAATCTATTCACCGCTGCATTGGAAGATATTTTCAAGGTACTGGACTGGAAGAGATACAGTATTATCTTCAACGGTCAGCATATCACTTGCATTCGATATTCCGATGATATAATAATCATGGAATCGGTGAAGAATCTGGGCACAGCTTGAAGATCTCGACGAAGCATTTCAATAAGTAGGTCTGGGATGAAAATGGATTAAACGAAGACTGTGTATGTGTGTTTTTTTTTCAACTCTTTTTTAATTATTTTGAATTTGGAACGCGTTTATCATGTTAAAAACTTCTTTAGCTTTCCCATTTTGTTCATTAGCAAATTATAATATGGAATGGCATGTTAAAGAAAATAGGATTGCATTGATTGCCTCGCACAAAGTGGGTATGGAGCCATCGGTTATATTCAAGACACTTCAAAAGCTTGGTATCTGCCATATGTACGTATATCGTACTATCTACACATATACCAACACTTCCTCTGTTGAAGACCATAAAAGATCGGGGCGACCGCGTCGTGGTAGAACTACAAAGGCTGTTACTACTGTTAAAGCACTTATCGCGAGAAATGAAGATTCCCACTAGGAATCTGTCGCGTATAGTAAAATAAGACCTGAAGCTCGGCGCCTATCATCGATAAACAGGACATGTACTAAATCAATCCCTACAGTTGAAGAGAGTGGATCGATCAAAACGCCTTCTGTCCCGATACGCAGGTGAAAGGCACAGAAATATCTTCTTTACGCACACAGTTCTAAAGCCGCCGAAGTGGTCGGAAAGGTACAACGTGGTCATCATTCTGCGTTTGTAATGGTTTGGTGGGGGATGTCTTATCAAGGAGTCACAAAGCTTCATTTTTGTGAAAAAGAAGTGCAAACTTCAGCCAAAGTGAATCAAGAGACTGTCGTGGATTGTGTTGTGGAACCTTTCAGCAATACACTTTCTAAAAATGTTCCATGGACTTTCCAGCAGGACTCTGCACCTCACATATATGGGATCACAAGGCACGACCTGCCCAAACCTGGTTCAAAACCAACGTTACGGACTTTATAAGAGCTGGCCCTCGTCAAGCCCAGATCTGAATCCCTTAGACTACAAATTATTGTCAGTTTTAGAGGACATGGTCTGCTCGAAACGACACGCCGACATTGTGTCTCTTAAGAAATCTCTGGAGCAAGCAGTGGCTAAATTTGCTTCGGAAACAGTGCGTAAATCCATAGATTCGTGGCCAGACAGATTAAAGGCCCGTATTAAAGCTAAAGGTGGCCATTTCGAGTAGAATATATATATATATATATATATATATATATATATATGTATATATATATATATATTTGCTGATACTTCCTTTAATATGTACATATAAGTTTTATTGAGATTACATTACTTCTTATAAAATGGCCGGACTAGGTATATGCACAGAAACGTTGTATAAGGATCATAAGGAAGCTCGAGTTTGTGCAGAACCTGGGAGATTCTCTGCGATCTCAGATTCAGCAATGAGCGCGTTCGTAGTAGAACGCCTATGTTCAGTAGAGGACGTTTTTGAGCTGAAATGATGATGATGATGAGGATAAGGCAAAATATACTCGTAGGATACAGTTAAAAAAAGATGTGTTTTGTCACCCCTGGACCTGTTAGATAGCTGGGTACATCCATGTGTCTGAGTTTCGCAAGCAGCTCAGCTGGTATTTGGTTAGGCTTCTGAGAAAATTTCACAAAGTAACATTATTTTTAGGATACTGTTTAATCCACCTGCCTCAGATTACATAGAGTATGATTGCCGTTGCGTTGAAAAACTTCTTTCTTCTGTGGACTAATTACTGAATACTTCTATGCCAATGTGGCATTGCTAATCACCGCGCTCGGCATCTTCCTTCACTCTATGTATGATATAATTTATTATTTCACCTACATACACCTACTACTACATTTACAACTACCAAATTCTAATTAAGCACTCAAAGGTTGATAAGAAGGCACTGAAAGGAATAAATCCGCCTTTGTACATTTATTTTCTTTTGCATTTTAATATATATTATTCATATGTATATTAAAATGTACATATGAATAATATATATAAAATTCATTCAAAATGAACAAAATGGATAAAAATTGTTTAATTCAATGTATAAATATATTTATGTTTGTATATTTTGTGTATGTATTTTATATATTATAATAATAATAATATATATAATTAAGTACTGACGATCGCAAGGCTATACGGCAAAGTAAGGAGCTACACGGCCGCTACAACAAGGCCCTACACGGGCCTGATGTAGACACGTTGGCTTCCGTATCCTGGTTACGTTTCGGGGACCTCTTTGGGGAAACCGAAGGTTTTGTCTGTGGAATTATGGACGAAGTTATTAAGACGAATAACTACCGGAAATATATCATGAAAGATGGCACGCAAGACATCTGTCGAGCGTGTCATCTTCCTGGGGAATCTCTCAGACATGTTGTTTCCGGTTGTTCTCATCTTGCTAACGGCGAGTACTTACACAGACATAACCAAGTAGCCAGGATTATCCATCAGCAACTTGCTTTGAGATATAGTCTTGTAGTTAATGAGGTGCCATATTACAGGTATACGCCCGAAGCAGTTCTCGAAAATGACCATGTCACATTATACTGGGATCGATCTATTATCACTGACAGGACTATTGTAGCCAATAAGCCTGACATTGTATTAATTGATCGATCGACGCGCCAAGCAATCATTGTTGATATCGCTATTCCACATGACGTTAATCTTGTGAAAGCTGAAAAAGATAAACAAACAAAATATCTTGATTTAGCTCACGAGATTACCGATATGTGGGATGTCGATTCAACAATCATAGTTCCGATTGTTGTATCGGTCAATGGCTTAATAGCCAAGAGCCTCGACCAACATCTGAAGAGGCTCGCGTTGGGAAGCTGGATTAGGGGCCAAATACAGAAGGCAGTCCTCCTTAGCATGGCACGTATTGTGAGGAGGTTTCTGTCTCTGTGACCTTGACCACTGATAGTTTGGACCTTGTTCCCGCTATCAGAAGGAAGCTGTTTTTTATATTTTTAAATGTATTTTTTTTTTGTAATGATATATTTAAAAATATATTTAATAAGATTATAATTTAATAAAGGATATAATATATAATAATTTTATTTCATTCAAGTTACAAAGACTCATTCATTACAAATTATATCCATCCATAGATTACTATATGACTTATTATATGTGTTTTCTTTATTTATTATTACATATGTTGTATTGTTATTTAGTATTTGTACACAAATGTATCCCTATGTATATATTTACACCTAGATAAGTAACTATATTAATAAGAATAAATTTTCCTTCCTTGCTAACCCTACCTTCTCTGTACGCCGATTCGTTACCTTAAGGTTGCCTTGAAAAGATTGCTTTTAGCAATAAGGCCGCCTTGTTGCATAATAAGTATACATATTTTACTATTTTTTAAGAAATTTCCTGTAACAATTATTATGTAAATAAAGCTTATTCTACCTATCTATCTATCATATTTTATATACAATAATAACAAGCAAATAACATATACCTCCAATAAATAACACAAGATGACATATTTTAATATTTTACTCAATGTGTCAACCGTATTTCATTTACACATGATGAAAATACGATTCGTTAACATGAAAGGTTGAAATATATAAAAGGCGAATGCAATTGGATTTGATTTGCCTACCTACAATGAATGCTCATTCACATAAGTAAATTAGTGCAATTTTGCTGCTCAATGCACAAAGAGTTACGATCCCATTTATTCCTTTAATGCGAATTAATTTAATTATGGTAACTAATTTCAATGTGTTGAATTTTAGTAAACGGGCCTCAATAGCCTACTAATAATTACCGTTATGTAGAAATTCATACTGCAAAGTCATATTGTAAGTGTTACAAATCATATTAAATTTTTGAATATTCATAAAAGTCCTAATATACTTACTAAATCCAGTATGTTTACTCCGCCATATTACTCTATGTAGATCGGCGAAGGCAAAACCGCTCAATGGAAAGTAACACACAATAAATAAAAAAAAAAATCTCTACTGTATAAAGACATAGTTAATAAAAGCTATGGTATGTGTTAGTAGTTCATTAGCGACTAATTTAACTATGAAAGGCCTTATGCAAAAGTCGACCATTTCAGATATATACACTTTTTCCTTAATTTTAAAAAGAAAAAGAGGTTATGCTGCTTTAAAAAAATCATTAATAATATTAATGATAATAATCAATCGTTTTCATTTATTATATGCAAACGATTTCATATATTATTATCAACATTAGTTTCATATTTCATAGTGTTTTATTATCATCTCTGTTTGGATATGATATATATGTAGTTTATTCTCCCCCACTCCATTAATTGAGAAATTATTATCCAGCCCTTGGCTGACTTGATTCTATTTGTGAACTCTGTAAGGCGACGTCGTGTTGGTACATTTTTTAAACTTGTTTGTTATAACAGTAATTCAGTTTTATCTTTCTGGTATATCACATTTCACCTTGTTTCTTAACTTATATCCGTAAAAAATCTTAAATTCTTGCATAAAAGCTAGGAAAAATTTCGAAAAATTAATGTTAATTATGCCTATCTACACGTTAGGATGCTGTATTGTTTTCCTTGTTCACTATTTATATATAGATTTTAGCTGTTTATATTAAAATTTTTCATAGTAATTTTGTAATCTTGATATTCATAACAAAATAAAAAGAAGAGTCAAAATTTCATAGAGAAATAAACTTTCTACTTAGTTGATTCGAGTTATAACGACTTCTTTGTAATTATTATAGGTTTCTATTTTATGCACCTTAATAAAAGATAAGAAATCGTACAAGTTTTATAAATGATCTATACAAATTTACTTTTGATATCTAAACAAATATCGCTACAATCTTCCAAGGTTGATGAGAGTGAGATGGTTCGACAGATGCTGCTCCAGGCTACGTGTACATAGACGTGTACACGGACGAGGTGAGCTACAGCAGAAATCACACAAACGCATGTCGGAATAACAACTCAATTTACCGGTGCGGTTTTAGTGATTCAATAAACTCGTACAAGTGCAGAATGAATGGCGCCCGAGATACAGGTTAATTAAGGAAGCTTTAGGTAATAAGGCGATCCCAAAGGTCAGATTGACAATATTACCGAGATTTTTTGTTTTCTATGGTTCATATATGTTTCTACATACAGAAAACTAAAAATCTTAAGAATAATGTAGCCAATACATTTCTGTTCTGTGTTTTGATTATATGTCTTTAAATCCCTTGTGGGTGGTCGAATACGACCGCGAAATGTATGGGAAAACGTATATAACGGGTTCTGACAGGTCACGATAATAATTGCTTGGAAACACCGACAGCCAGAAAATGTACTATTTTTAATGGATATGATGACAGAAAAAATACCAAGGATATTGTACATAAAATTTAAATATTTTATTTATGACAAAACAACGAAAAAAAAAGAAAGTAAAATCCAAATGTTTAGAATCAACGTTCAAACCGCAAGTATTTAAAAACTTGACATTTAGCAGTTTTATAACCTTTATAAAGCAGCGAACTTATAAAGAAACAACAATCTCAATTTAAGTTATTTCTAGCATCAACGCAATAAGTACATTGAAATAAAACAAGTGATGCTAACAACAAAGTCAAGAAGAAATTAATACTAATGAATGCGACCAACATGACAAATACAGATATTACGATATCCGGACTTTATTAAATTTCTGACTCTTTGTCCAGATTTTTCAAGTTTCAAAATACCCCTAATCGCGTTTATTCATCAATGATTTTTAAGTTCTTTGTCGTTTTAATGGGAGTAGGCCAACTGGTAAATTGTTTCCTGGTTATTAGTTAGATAAAGATAGATTATTGATGATTATTTTAGGCTGTTTCAGCTTTAATTATCTTACAACTATTTGTATAAACAAATGTATATATATTATTATATGTATATATATTCATGTCAGGTCCCTTATGGGGTAGACAGAGTGATACGAGCTCCGTAAGTCGAAGGTAACTACGAGAATCCGTGAAATAAGTGTACTGCCGAATATCAGACGAGACATTGGGAAAAGAGAGCTAAGCCAGATATGCATAAGAGAGGTAAAGCGCAACAAAGCGTCCGATGTACGGAGAGCTCGGTGGTGCAGTGGTTAATTATGTTACTTTGACATAAACGCTCAGGGGTGCCGGTTTGCCTTGCTCTGGGTTGTTAAAATAGGTAAGGAGCATCAAAGCAGCCGGCTCGGGTAGTACCTTCACCTCACAGAAAAGGCAACCAAATGACAACTTTCTGAAGGGTTGCCATTATCTTGCGTGTGAGTAAGGTCAGCACTAAGCTCCTAAGGAGTTTCGGTGTTGGTAGCAGAGGTAGCATCGTGCGAGTGATACTTAATGGATTGCAAACATGGTAACCGCGTTACATAAGGTAAGCTGTATGCCTCCCGACGTTGTATAAAAAATTTACGTATGTCCACCTCACAGAAAACATCATCCTAATATCAACTCCTTGAAGAGTCGTTGTGTTCCTACGGTGAGAGTGCGGTTGCTAGTAAACTATTGGGGAATTGCTCTGTTGCTCTGTTAGCATCGGGGGTGGCAACGCGCGAACTTCATTTTTACATGCCAAGTGGTGATCGACTACGGTAAACACTTCATAGCAAGCGGCCCGTATGCTAAAAAAAAGTCAATGTGACATTTAATTAGGAGCAACATGTTTTGAAAAGCACCACCTTCCTAGAGATAGCCGGCAAATCACAAATTTCTAGAGGGTCGATGTTACTCATGAAGCGAGCAAGTAAGGTACACACGGCAGCGATATTACTTGCTTGCATCTATAGTCTGCCTAGACTGCAGTAACTATTTCAAATTGTATTTCATACATATTGGTAGCAGTGACAGCCCAGTGGATAAAGAATCGGCGTAATAACCAACTGATCCCCGGTTCGAATCTTAACGATTGTGAGGAAACCCGTACGTCAAAGAAATTGTATTTCGAAACACGTGTGAAAGTTCACACGACCTAAGAAAGGTTTAGTTTTCCCCCTGGGTTGTTGAGGTCTGATGGCAGTCGCTCAATGTAAAAATCAGTATCTTCACCAAATCTTTAGGCTTTGATAGCAGACCTTACCTAGTTCTAACTAGGTTGGGATATAGAATAATGCTAATAAGAAGAAGACTTCATACGTATCGACGAGTTAAATGGTAAATAAAGAAATGTCTGAGCACGGCTCAGAGCAGTTGTTTCGTAATAACAGGTTTAATTACATTCTAAATTTTTTATAATTGTATATTTATACGATTTATGTTGATTTGCATAATCCCAATTGAAACAAGATTCCAGAACTAACATAATAAACATTCTAGCAGAGTTATAGGTCGCGAGGCAAACAAACATACGGTTCATCTGATGTAAAGTGATTACCTTAGTCTATGATTGCTAGTATTAAAGAGTATTATTCGACCATTGTCACCATCTCTGCTAACACAGCAGCTTCTCAGGCGCTTACTGTTAACCTGATTCATCCGCAGGAACATAACAACCCTCCAGGTGCCTCTAGGTAGTGTATCCAGTATGATAGTGTAGTACGCTACTTGATTTTAAAACTAATTTGTGTGTATATCCTCACGCCAGCTCTCCTGCGGGGTAGGCAAAGAGAACTTAGCGCCATTGACGCGTTCTATACATACTTCCCTCGCTTCTTAAACATTCAAAGTTCATTTCGTGCACGCCCGCTGGTTTTCAAAGCTCCTGACATCACCAATAAAATAATCTACTAACAATAATGTAACAGGCAGTGTCGTGTTCTTTCTTTAACATCGTTAAATAGAGAACTACACAGTTACTTAATTTATGAAACCTTTAATCTCATTACGGTTTGTTCTCCTCCTGATTTATGTGCGACTTACCTTGAAAAAGTGGATAGTGTACGCTAATGTACATTCTCATTAATATACCACGGACTAGCAGAATAAATACTATCTATCTATCTATAACTTCACGCCAAATCCCTTGCGGGGTAGGCAGAGAGAACCGAGCGCCACGTGACTCGATCCTTACATATCTCACTCGCTTCTTTAACATTCATTGCTCTTCTCATGCACGCACGCCGGTTTCTAGGGCTCCTGACATCACCTTCTGATAGAACATGACCAATTTGGTCATGGTAGGTAAGTCTTGGCCTTCCCCGGCTCCTACATCCTTCCACTTTTGCATTGTATATCTGCTTCGTCATTCTTTCAAGAATAAATACCCTATGGAAATTGGCTACATACATTTATTGCAGTAACCTACATGTATGTATATCTTCACGCCAGGTCCCTAGCGGGATAGGCAGACAGATTCGAGCACCTTTGACGCAATCCTTACACACCTAACTCGCTTCTTTAACATTCATAGCTCTTTTCATGCACGCTCGCCGGTTCTTATGGCTCCTGGTACTACCTTCTGATGAAACACGACCAATTTAGTCATGTTTTGATCTACCTCGTCTCCTCCACTTTCGCATTGTATATTTGTGTTGTCATTCTTTCACTCTGCATTCTTTTTACATGTCCGAACAAACGGAGCATGCCTTTTCTTATTTTAACATCGACACTCTCTTTTAGACATCATCATTTCGAAGGTGGACAATAAGCGTTGAGCCGCAAATGTTGCGCAATGCTCGCATCTAGACAGCATTTATTCTACTTTCATGCTATCTCTGTCATACCAACTTTCACTTCCGTAAGTTAGCGTCGGAATTAGCACTATTTGCTGTGCCTCATAGCTTAGATGTCTGCCTAGAAGCTTATCCAACGCTCCATTACAACCTACCTGTACGTTGAATTTCTTTCTATATGGAACTTCAAAGGTTGGTGGACTTTATAAATAAATATAAAAATATATGATTTTTAGACGCGACAAATTGAAGAGCACGTACATTGAAATTCCTCAGTCTCGTACATATGTTTCATCTCGGGATATCCTTGGATTTCCCCCTACTGAATACACTGGTAGAGCACTCTTCAATTAACAATTTATTAAAATTCACCTGAGCGTTCAAATATACGTGTAGCCTGCGCCATTTGCAAAGTTAGAAGGGAAGTGAGAAACAAAACGTGACGACACACGGACACGGACTCGACATGTCGGTGCACGTTCGGATACTAACATAGCCATTTAACTAAACTTAAAATATCCTACACTTTCGTTTTCGCTGTGAACAGAGATATTCTTTGGCCATGCCAAAATAAACAAAATGCACAATGCTTGCATTCAACTCCAATAACTGCCATTAATATTATTTCATATGAAAAATAAATCCGTGTTACATATGTAACTATATATATTACACGAAAATATTACAAGTGTAGAGTACAAAAATATTCTATTTTATAGTGACCAAAAAGTGCAAAAAATAAATAGAAGCAATAATATACTATTGTGTTTCATCTCACGGGGTTTTTTTTTCACCTCGATCATTTGATAGGCGTGCGCGGGGATATAGATTCAACGCGTATATGCCACACTTTTCGTCACAATTCGATTCAATATTGTTGTGTTGCCTTGTTGAATCGATACAGAAATGTCCTTCATTTACACAAGTTTCAACACGCGTTTCTTTCAGCAGATCAGTCAAATCATAAGGCACCCTTTTTCATATTTTTTATCTTATTAATTTGATGCAAATGAGTCAATATTATATGTAACGTTAATTCCTGGGTAGTTTGACCTCGGCTTCCACCATCTCCTTCAATTCAGCGTTACTCATCTGAGTGGGCGGTCTTCCACGTGTCTTGTTCTTCAAGTCGAAGTTTCCATTACGAAAGCGTTTAATCCAAAAACGCACGGTGCGTTCATTCGTAGTCTCCTCTCCAAACGCAGCATTGATATTGCGAGCCGTTTCTGCCATGTTAGTACCGCGTCGGAACTCATATTCAAAAATGACTCGGAATTTCCAAGTATCCATCTTTCCCGTCTAAGCTGAATAAAAAAACCATTGAAACACGAAAATCAAATATTTCACATTTTTTTAAAGAATAATTCTCATAGGTATCTGAAAAAAGTTTAACTCAATTTTAATGTCAATTCAAAATATCTATTACTATAAAACGGCGCTCGGTGACGAGCTCGGTGGCTCAGTCGTGATCGTGAATGACGCGACTTGTACACCAACGTTCGTGGGTTCGATTCCCAAGGCAAACATTTGTATGCATGACCTTTGTCTTGGTCTGGATGTTTTAAGAGAGGTAGGGCGAATCAAAGCAGCCCGTCTGGGGAAGTATCCCCACGTCACAGAAAACCGCAGCCAAAGTAACAACTCCCTAGAGGGTTGTTATATTCCTGCGTGTGAGTGAGGTCACCAGTAAGCTCCAAGGAGATGCTGTGTAAGCAGCAGAGGAGGCATCGCGCGAGTGATATATCGCAATCGTTAATAGGCTACGGTACCCGCTTTACACCAGGTGGGCCGTATGCTTCTATACCTCCCGACGTCGTATAAAAAAGGTAATTTCATACTTTAACCCCTATTACATGTACTCAATTTTATTGTCATCTATAAACTATAACATTAGATTTTTTTTAAATCATGTGAGCTTGTAGTGACATATTTTATAAATTATAAAGTACTTTACGTAATTTGGGGTTTGTGTTGGCTATCTTAGTTTCTGTAAGCGCTCTCTTCACTTCGGCGACAATAATTTCTTTATCTTTTTCTTCGCATTTGAAATCGATGCTACTTGCACTAACTTTTCCATCGTATTGAAAAATGCTATTTCATCGATACGTTCGTCACTTCACACCTAACGTAGGGCGACGCTGCCTTGGTATCCATCTACTAAAGGTAGAGACGTTCTAGTCGGCACTAGTTCTTGAGGAAACCCGCAAAGTAAGTTACATCAAACTACCTGTAAATTAGACTTCCACAAAGTAACACCTTAATTTAATTCACAATAATTATTTGACTTGTTTACTATCCGGCCAGTCTCTCTCAATCTTAATTAGTGTTACATATTTATATTCATTCATTGTATACCTACCAAATAAGAAAGATTGTGAAGAGAGAAAAATAAATATGTTATTATTATTATATTATTACTATATAAATCTAGCAAACATTTTTTTAAATGAACTTCCAAGATTTTAAGCATTAATCATACTGAAATAAAAAATAATATAAAAACTATTACGATTCTTGTTAACTATTATTATATCAATATACCCTTTGCAAAATGCGATGCTGCAAGTAAGTGAGGTCAACAATAAGCTGCGTTAGCAGTAAAGTATATAAAATACTTACTTTACTTTGCCAGTTTTAATAGGCTACGATAACCGCTTTACATCAGGTGAGCCATATGCCTCTCGACGTTGTATAAAAATCAAAAACAAAAAAGTCAACGTATACAAAGCATGTTCGCATATTGTAGAAATAAACAAAAATAAACTTATTGGTGATATATTATTTGTATGAAGGAATATAAGGGAAAGAATATGAAATGTGGCTGCTTTAGTAAATAAAACGGAAACAATATGGGTACAGAAATTGTTGGAGACCCGAATAGCAAACTAAGTTAAGAATCCGATCGCCAATGTATCCGGCAGTAAGGTTAGAAATGAGAGGTCATTTTTATTTTATTTCTTTTGGGATAAGTAAACTTGTTGCCAAGTTACTGAGGCTTTTAACTATTAGCTCATACATTTTTACTGCATTGTCAGATGATTCCAGGTTTCTTTGTACAGGACAGCTTTTATGATTGCGAGATAGACACATATAGAAGCCGTTTTTTTGCCGTCAGATGAAAGTAAGGACTCTGTCTTGCAATACAACCACATACCTCAT
Source organism: Pyralis farinalis (assembly GCA_947507595.1). NCBI lineage: Eukaryota > Metazoa > Arthropoda > Insecta > Lepidoptera > Pyralidae > Pyralis > Pyralis farinalis. Next base: position 14,649,003 of record OX382267.1, read on the forward strand.
TCGTCACTCTTACCGTCTGTCTTGCTTAATAGCAGGTACACCAAAGCGCTCCAGTGAATTGTTATTTAGCTGAGTTTTTCTATAAAATAGAAGTACTTACCCAGTCACATTGAATTTTCTTCTTCTTTTTAGCGTTATTCCTTTTTCGTTAGGATTTATGGGGTCCGCCACCTTAGACTATGCGTTCATAGGCTACTGTAACCATTTTAAATCGGACGTTATATAAAAAAGCACTGAGAAATCACTTTGAGTTTAGTGTAGTATTTTAATGGGATAATTCCAATGGAGCGTAAGTGTGTATTCGAATATCATGAATGCCTTCTTAAATTGTGCTGAATCATTTAGAAAATATTTATAAATCTTTACTGTAAGCGGAGTGGGCTGAGTTCAACTATGATTGAACTGAATAAATAAAATATTGATATCCGTTCAATAAGAAAATTGCTTCGTCAATAACCACAAAAACATGCTTCTTTTCAATAGAATTTTATTTCAAACATTGTCAGAATATATAACAAGTAATATACAGTAAAACTGACTCGAAGCTAACAGAGCTTTTTCATATCTCTCGTACAGAAATACATACGTATTCTGGAAGTTAGATTATTGGAACGAAAATCGTTTGTGAATAACATCGGGAACCCTCCTGCAAGCGCTAGGATGGCAAATACGATAACATTAATGAATTTGGGTTCGGATGCCTTTCATTTCCTAAGTCTGCTTGTGAGTTGTGTCGGTAGGATTATGGACAAACTTTTATCTCTCTTCTACACCCGTGTTGGTTTATTCTGTCTCTTTCCTCCAACACCTTATTTTAAGTCTTAGGTAGTTGTATCTATTTTAGAGACAGCTTTATTCAAACGAACTCACATTCATTACACGTTGGTACATTTTGTTCCTACTGAGCCAATAGAATTCTGATATCCCCTTATGTATTATAATATACTCCATCGAACAGCTAATCGTGTAGAATTTTCAAATAGTCGGTGAGTTTCTCTGTTGTTTGATATTCTCATGGGGTTTTATAGTATTTCAAGCGTAGTAATTAGTGTTCCCTGTGTAAGATTAATTCTAACTAAAATGTGTACTGATGTGTATTGAAGTGACTACATTAACAATATAAAGGCTTGTGTTACTGAAGACTGACAAACTTTCATTGAACTGAAAGTTGAATATTTTGAATGTAATCATCAATATATTTTAATAGCGAATATGCCAGTCATCAAAAGAAAGTTCATTTAATTATAAAAATACCGTATTTTGTTAACATTTTTTATGTATAAATCAATTTTAAAATTTGACACAAACTTAATCTAAAAAAATATATACTCGTACATATAATACTCATCAATAGCTACTAAATAAAGGCGGGAAAAAATCAGTTAACAAACACTCAAATAAGTGTACTGAACTATTTTGCTTATTTATATTTAGATATTTTATTTATCCTTTTAGGGGTCAGTATCAGAAGTGTGCCCGTCGTGACCCTCCCAGTCCAACAAACCTGTAGATTACAATTCTGGACTCAAATCGCAATGACGCGACAATGAAGGACGTCCCCCGTATGTGACGCGTACCGATCCGCCATCGTCGGTGCGAGATTTAATGCATATAATGGTGGTGGAGGGCACCATCCATCAGCAACGCGCAACGCGATAAATCGAAGAGAACAGAGAAACGTATCGGCACGTGGAATGTGAGAGGTGGATTACAAGATAAGATGAATGAGTTGATAGATAGATAGATATAATGAACGAGAGAGACCTAGATGCTTTATGTGTGTTAGAGACCAAGCTAAAGAGAAGCGACAGCGAAGATCTGTCCGGTGGCATGATGACCCCGTGGTCCGGGGTAAACCAGGGCGATCATGCCAGCGCTAGCGTAGGTACCGCGCTTTCATTTCGCCTAGCCTCTTGTGTAGTATCAGAAAGAAGCGAGTGAAGTGTGTAAGGACCGAGTCTTATGGCGCTCGGGTCTCTCTACCTACCCCGGAAGGGACCTGGCGTGAAGATATACATACTTATACATATATACACAAATCGAAAAGGGCTGAGAAAGAACGTAGCCTCCGCCAACTCGGAATCTATCTGTCAAAACCAAATATATTAGTTGACGGCTACGTGTTGCCATTACGATGAATTAATAATCTTCTTTTTAAATTATTCCCATTACTTTCTATAATAAAACGAAATTAGTATGAAAAGCAAAGAATTAAATTCATTAGAAGCGACTATAGGGCGGTACTTAGCAAAACTGAATGTGATCGATTTAATGTATTTACTGGTTAATATATGACGCTGGTAGTAATATTTAAGTGTAGAGTCGCACCGTAACAATTCTACCATTAATACCGCGTCGTCTATATAAAACAAGCAATTGACCACAGAACTGCTTGCTTTATGCAGACGATGCGCGGTTTTCTTTAAGGTGGAGGTACTCCAGACGGGCAGCTTTGATAAGCCCTACCTCGCTTAAATTTTAATCGAATGGGTTACTCAGTGGTCAACTGTCTGCTTAATGCAGACGATACGGTATGAATAGCGGTATCACCATCCGTATTGCAAACATTTGTTACAACAAACATGATTGAAACAACAAAGATGATTGTATGAAGAAAAACTTACAATTGAATACGAAGAAAACCAAGATAATGAATGATATTTGAAAGAGAGACAACTAGAACGAACATGAGAATTACGGTTGATGATGTCATGTCGGAGCAAGTGAATGAGAGTGTATATCTTAGAAGCGCTTTTAGCAGGGATGGAAGGTATACCATTGATGTAGAGAGACGAGAGTGCAGGATACAGTGTGTGGTGAAAAAAGTGAACAGGAGAATTATAGACCGATATCTATTTTACCAGTATTGACACGTAGAAATTCTTTCTACGTGTCCAAACTGGATGAAAGAATGACGAAACAGATATATAATGCGAAAGTGGAAGGATGTAAGGAAGACGAACCTACCATGACCAAACCGATCGTATTTTATAGTTAGCAGATTCAGGCGTTATTTTGCGAAAGTCAAATTTACATGCAATTTGATCTAACCTGCTTTGTTGTTTTTTGGTGGCGGAAGCACACAAAGCAGGTTAGATCAAATTGCACGATCGTATTTTAACAGACGATGATGTCCGGAGCCCTAGGAACCCGCAAGCGTACATGAAAAGAGCTATGAATGTTAAAGAAGCGAGTAAGGTGTTTAAGGACTGCGATTATGGCTCTCTGTCTACCCCGCAAGGGATCTGGCGTAAAGATATACGTACTACATATAATATACATTACTAACATACATACATTTATAACAATATTTATAATTAAAATACATATTTGGAAACTGGAAGCCTTGAAACTAAAACCAGCGTGTAAAGATTTCATTCATTTAAATTTCTAAAAATTTCTAATTTCAAAACGGATTCCAAAATGTGCCTACACTGTATATATAAGAATATAGATATTGTATTCAGTAGCTACTTTAAATCTAAATTACTGTCTGAGTGTTATTACTGAATTAGCAATATTTTCAGAGGTTTATACAAAATACAACAGTGAAATTGTAATTAACCAGCACTCGATAATCTATCAGCGTACTGTTTAAAATCCAAGATAGGTTCTCTCGTCCAATAAATAACTATTTGTCGTAGCATCTGGTGAACAGGCTCAGGTAATTACGTAGCAAATAAATTATTCGGGCCTCATTGAGCGATTCAGCGCACTCGTTGATCCTCCACAAACCTATCTATGAGAACGAGGAACCCTGAACATAATTGCCTTGGAAATAATAGATACTTATGCCGAAGCTTATAAACGCTTACGGCTGCTAAGCTGAGATGCTCTCAGCAAAATCGTTCAATATTCATCAACTAACGCCAATGTATTCTGCGTTAATAAAGTTAATGGGTATTTTAGGGTAAGGGTTGTCTGCAGGAAATCTCTATTTTTTGCTTTTAACGTATACCCTGTTATGTAATATTTTTATCGTTATTTACTAACTTCGGTTACATTATTATACATTATGTTACTTTCCTCATTCTCTCGTCGATTGGTAAGTAATCTTTAAATGATCCAAAGATATGGATTGCAATTTGTGGGGAAGTGTAGCAACGCCAAGTCTTCGGGGTTGCCAGAGAGGACTGAGCGCCACATGACCAGGTCCTTACACACTCACCCGCTTTTTTAACATTCATAGAACTTGTAATGCAGACTCGGCGGTTTGTGAAGCTCCTGACACCACTTACTGAAATAATAAATATCAGCAGATCATACTTTTTAACGTCAATACTTTTTTTCGGTTCAAATCTCTTTCTTACAAACAGTTTCTGTGAACTCGATCTACAAACATTACATATCAGATTTATTAAGCCCCTTCACACCTTTCATAGTCTCTCCATCGTATACAGCTCTCGCCTCTACGCGTTAGCGTTGGCATCAGCGCTGCTTTGTGTACAGCCAGCATTACCTTCTGGCTCAAATTTCTGCTGCCCAGAAGGTTTCCGCATCATCTCATCTACTTATTCTCAACACTATATCATCAACCGTAATTCTAGCGTTTTTCTGGTTTCTTCTATTTGAAATATCATTATTTTTTTTTCTTTGTATTCAGTTGTGAAACTTTATCCTTACGGTATTTTAACTATAGTATTGAAAGTCAGATAGTATAAATGTTTAATGTCATCGTCTGCATAACGCAAACAATTCGCCTCTAAGTGTATCGGCGACCTACCGGTGATATCGTAACTGTAGATCCTATTATCTATAAACTATTATCAAGATACAAAATGAACAGTCGACCTGATACCAATGTTGACGTCAAACCAAGGTGACAAGCTGCGGTCCAGACACACACATGAGTGGATGCACAGGATGCATTAACATATCATTATTCTCATATTCCGGCAATATGTCCCAGAGATCCTTTCATACAAAGCTATCAAATGCCATAAGCTCGCCCAGCATTAGTGTGAGTGACCTGGTTACTGACGAGATTTCCTTACCTCTCTTTAGAAGAGTTTGGTATTGGCCTCGAAGTTTATTCTCGTCTTCATGCACAATAATTCTTTTAGGCTTCACTTTCACTAAATCTTTAATTTAATTCTTGTAACAACGGTATATTTCTCTCTCATGCTAATGCTAATAATATAACACGCGATATAATCCAGTCACGCTTTTCTCTTTTTGACTCCGTCGAGGTTTAACCTCCACGTCTCATCAGGCGTCACCGTTCAAGGTTTTATGTCTCTTTGCATATCCATATGGTTCCTTTTCCCTATCCATCATAGTTTCTTTCTTTTTAATTTTCTATAAATTATCCATATCTAAGACGGAAAGACTAGCGTTCTTAAGTCTTTCACTAACTAGACTAGTATACTCCACTCCTTATCTTTTATAATCTCCACAAGTGGAATATACTCGCCAATACATCTACTTCTTCAAACAGCCAAGAATTTTTAGATTCTGTGTGGGGACCTCTGTAGGCTCATGTATCCATACATTATCTCGGTATCGGTTATCTATCAAAACCAAATCGATTACACTACTGTTCATTCCATCTCTACGTAAATGCATGAAAATCCGTATGACGGAATAAAGCGACGTAGCAGTCTCGTTTGGTCCATAATGTTAAAGGGAAGTGAAACTCTTTTTCTGCTTAGTCTTAGTCACATACGAAACGTTTAGTTTTTTGTCTCTCATCCGTTATATCTATCAGTTCGTATATCTGATTTTTTGATTCACTCTCTGACCTGCCTGACTCGACGCTATGTATGGGCGGCAACCCCCAACGACGTATGAACCTAAATTCACACCGATCGGGGGCGGTATGTCTGGCATTCGGAGGTTTTTTTTATACAACGTCGGGAGGCATACGGCGCACCTAATGTAAAGCGGTTACCATAGCCTATAAACACTTGCAATACTAGCACAAGCGTTGATATCAAAGTAGCGTAACAGCTCGTTTCACCACTACGCTAACGAGCTCGTCAATACACGTTATCGTAGGTACTTCAAAGCGCCCTATCTCTCTTTTTCCAGGGCCTAGTTTATTAATTAGAAGGGTGCCAACGTGCAAGTGAGATTTATAACTCTAAAGAAGTACGCCAATTACTCTCCTTTAATACCGTCAGTATTATTTCCCTGCTGCTTATTATTACTTCTTAGATAATTTCAAGTTCACTTATAAATACACATTTGAATATACGTAATACTGACTTGCATTTATTTACGTACGAAACTATGATGAGTCTTATGATAAATATACAGTGGAAGTAAATTTGCTGTCCCCGGGTATTTAGGGTGAAAACTTTGTCAGCACTTTTAACTTGTAAAATTGAAACTATCACAACTTATTACTAAGAAATTATAATATTTCAGTTCTTTTGTAGCATAATTTTCCGAATAGGTTGCTCTTGCAAACTTTTAATGAGAGTGCTTCATTACTCAGTCGGGCAGGTGGACTTTTTAAAATTACACTTTAACTTCTTTGAGTATTGCAGCACTTCTCGCCGAAGTTGAGCTCATAAATTTTTTCAATAAGAATATTATATTGGTAAATTGTTAGGCATCCGATCAAAGGTAATAGAAATCCGTAAAAATGAACACATATAATTTAGCCATTAGTATCATTTAACATGTTATCATAATGTCCATTTTGTTTTTTAGCATTAATAATTTTATTAGTGACTAGTTTTTGCCCGCGACTTCGCACGCGTAGATTTTGGAATTTCGGCAGTTTTACTTATTTTTATTTTACTTCTTATTTTTAAATACAGTCAGCATTAAATAATTAGCGGTAAAAGCAAGAAATATCCTTATTTGTGTAGTAATGAAGATATGTCACGATCTGTTCGATTTTCACTAACTATTTGATACTGACTGTATACACTCAAAGCACCTCATTATACACAACATTGCCTATTTTAAAAACATAAAAGTTTCAAGCCACTAACTTGAAAAAATATCTGTCTGGGTTGAAATTTAAAAAATCCTCTATTATCTCTCATATGCATTACAAAATAAACCTCTTGATGCCTCAGTGAATTAGTCAGGAACTCTATTTCTATTAATGTAGATTAGCATCTCGTTCTTAACCCCCCTTACGGGTGGAGTTTTTGAAAACGCTGAAACCATTTTTGTTGTATCTTTATAGAGAGTATCTGTATAAGGTTCTTCTCCTACTTTTCTTCTACTCCATACAAAGTGTCAACCCCCTTTTCAACCCTATGGGTGAAATTTTGAAAAACGCTGAAATAAGTAGTTTAAAAAAATCTTACGCTCACTTTAAAAAAATCAATTTCTTATCACTTGTTTAATTCAAGAAATACTTTTGACCCCCATTATTCCATTTAAGGGGTGGAATTTTTAAACGCTGAAAGTACTTTTTTGGAATTCTAATAGAGAGTATCTGTACAAAGTTTCAAGTCACTGACTTGAAATAATCCATCTGCTCCATATAAACGGTCAATCCCCTATTCATATGCATGCATTATGCACATGCATATACATTACATTAAGAAACCTCTTGATCAGTCACTGAATTAATCTTTTCATTAATATATTTTTTATGTGGCTAAAGATATAAATTGTATCTTTCAAAAAACCAAACCCTAAATTTTGTACATCAAAATATTCAAGGTTTTCCTGACTGTGAACAAATAGTAGTTTTATTTATTTTTAGAAAAATATGATATTTTCTTCATGTTTAATTGATTGACATTGCTTAAATAAGAGTTAGAAGAATTTTTTTTTGCTGTTAATAATTTTCTAACATAGCAAATAGATTAAAGCGTTATTTTGCGAAAGCTAATTTTACACGCAATTTGATCTAACCTGTTTTGTGTGCCTTGACCACCAATTGGTTGGTTGGTAATTCATACGAACTAACGCCGGCCGACACCTACCCACTATCGTTAGTAGATGCATCATGCCTCACCTCACTTACCTCACCTACCTCGCTGTTATGGGTCGTCTCTGCCTCGGCTTGTGTTGAATGTTTGATTCATGTGCAGAAAAACTTATAAATATATGACCTAGACTTTGTAGATTATGTTAAAACCTATTCCCATATTTTTTTAATGTTTTCAAAGTAACAAAATTAAACTACATAATAATGTGTAAACAAACACAACAAATTGTTTAAAACATAACAATCAAGAAGCTCTTTGACAAGTAGCAAATCTAGTATATAACTAGTGTGACCATAAATACTGTTACATAGAAACTTTACTTTTTCCAACACTTTATTAATTTTGAATTCGGAACACGTTTATTATGTTAAAAACTTCTTCCGTTATACATATTTCTGTCATGTTTATTATCAAAATACAATATTTAATGGGGTGTTAAAGAAAATAGCATTACAGTTATTGCCTTGCACAAAGTGGGTATGGAGCCGTCGGTCATATTGAAGACAGTTCAAAAGCTTGGTATCAGCTGTATGTTTGTATATCGTGCTATTGAAAGATATACTAACACTTCCTCTGTTTAAGATCTTAAAATATCGGGGCGACCGCGTGCTGTTAGAACTACAAAGGCTACGAGTATTAATGTTGTTAAAGTCAGAATTCGCCGAAACTACATTAGGAAACAAAAAATCTTCGAGTCGACAGAAATAAAGATTGCCGGTAGGACTCTGTTGCGTATAATAAAACAATACCTGAAGAAGCTCGTCGCTTATCGTCGATATACAGAACATGTCCTAAATCAATCCCTACAATTGTAGAGAGTGGATCGATCAAAATGCCTTCTGTCCCGATACGCAGATGAAAAACACAGAAATATTCTCTTTACTGATGAAAAAAGTTTTACGATTGAAGAGCACTATAACGAGCAAAATGACAAAATCTACGCACACAGTTCTAAATAAGACGCACAAGTGGTTGGAAAGGTACAGCGTAGTCATCATCCTGCATCGGTAAGGGTTTGGTGGGGGTGTCTTATCAAGGAGTAACATAGCTTCATTTTTGTGAAAAAGGAGTGAAGACTTCAGTCAAAGTGTATCCAGAGACTGTCTTGGATTGTGTATTAACCTCTCTGCACCTAGTCATAAGGCACGACCTATCCAAGCCTGGGTCGAAACCAAGGTTCCGGACTTTATAAAAACTGGCCCTCGTCTAGCCCAGATCGTAGTCCTTAGACTACAAATTATGGTCAGTTTTAGAGGACATCGCTTCCTTAAAACGACAGGCCGATATTGTGTCTCCTAATAAATCTCTGGAGCAAGCAGTGGCAAAATTTCCCATGGAAATAGTGCGTAAATCCATAGATTTGTGGACAAACAGATTAAAGGCCTGTATCAAATCCAAAGGTGGCCATTTCAAATAGACTAATTTTTTGCTGAGACTTCCATAAATATGCACATATAAGTTTTATTAAGATGATATTACTCCATAAAAAATAAATTCATATTCATATGTAACAGAACTTATGGCCGGACTAGATAGTCCGTCGTATGGGGTACTGTTCCACGCTTCGTTATCCGGTTCATGGTCGTTAACTAAGAACCTTTCTCCCTTATGGCCGTCGGCTCTCTGAAATATGTGGCCTGACCATAGTCACTTCAGCTTGCTGATCCTTATGTATCTCGCAGAGAATCTCAGAACATCCAGAAAGTCTCTCCATCGCACACTGTGTGACCTCGAGCTTCCGAATGAGGTTTCTATATCGTAAGTTGTCACTGGCATCGTGACGACATAGGATCACGTTGCCAGTCTGCCAGTTGCCAGTTGTCACTCTAGGCGAAGACTTTCATCTTGAGACATTGAAATATTTTGGACGAGAAAATCTTTCGCAATTTTCCGCACTGTTGGATTCAACAAGAAACCTCTTTCTCGAAGTTGGACTAACCTAGCTGGATTGTTTGTCTTAGGTATATATACTCATTAACAACTTCGAATCTTCTCGTCACACCTCAATGTGTGCTTGTTATATGTTGCCAGGTCCAGTTGTCCGTTTTGGTAATCGGATCTCTACGGAATATTCCGTTACTGCGACCGCTACCGTTGTACGGAATGCTGGAAACTAAGGGCCGTGCGTTTTTCATATTTGAGGGATTTCCTATAATCCCCACGCTTGGCCGGCAGGTTGGTGTTTACAGTATAAGGCAGTGCACGACATGACGCTACTGTCTGTCATCCGTGATTCCCCAACTCCTACGGCTGCTATGCCGGCAACCACAAGGCGGTAATTAACGCTATGTATCTGACGTAAATTAAAATTATAAACATGAATGGAGGAGATGGTGACTTTATCCGTATCAAAAAGTTAAGTTTAACTCACAAAAATGCAAGACTTGTGTACAATATTTTTTCAGTTTTCGTCCATTATGTTTACAAATTTAAAAACTATAGATCCCATGACCTTCAATACACCATCATCTTCGAAAAAACAGAACATCGAAAACAAACGACATAACACCTTTTTCCTCTTTTGTCTTCAGTACCCGTGTACCCCACTTTATGTCCACCAAAGTGATGGAAAGTCAATTACTTACGCCAGAAAAACAATACTAATAGGCATGTAGTCAATGATCACATATCTTTGCATGTTTTCGTTAACAACAATGGCGTAAATACATTTTCAAATCGCACAGTGTTAGGTTAGAAAGCGGTTTTCTTCCGAGAACTATCAGAATATGGAATGAACTGCCATCCGAGATTTTCCTAAAAGACTACTGGATTACGTGTTTTAAAAAGGGTGTAAAGAGCCATTAACAGCGTTTGTTTTGGTGCATTCTGCACCACGTGCAAGCGAGTGTTTGGCTTTGTCTAAAGATGGGAATCCATTTATGACCTACTTTTTTATATGGCGTCGTTGCGCATGTCAATCTAACCAAACAAGCAGGTTATGCAACATCAGTCGCAGCCTATCTATGGATGGGTTTATCTATTTCGAGTTTCTCCGTGCTCGGAGGGCACGTTAAGCCGTGAAAACACTAGCCTCCGCCAATCTGTATTTGAGCAGCGTGGTGGAGTATGCTCTTAACACCTTCGATTAAAGGGAGACCCGTATCTGCTATGGGATGAGTAAGAGTTGATGTGATGATCGTTTCAAGTAGTAGTAATTCGTATCAACAGCTGCCTCACAACTCACATTAACTACAAGCGAATATACATCATATATGCATAGTATCCGGTTTAATTGCCCAAGTTATCTCTAAATAGAAATAAAAACAATAAAATCCATTGTTAGCAGATACCTGGGGGTATATGAGTTACCTTTTCTGGACTTTGAAGTGGCGTCGCTAACGAGGGTCACGTGGAGGGATGCCTCGCGGGAGCGCATCAGCTATTTTGAAATGAAAACATATGAAAACTATCCCGGCATCACCAACGGCGACCCGTATTTATCTATTAATTAGATATACACTAATATGACCCAGCTGGCTTAATTAAAGTTTGAGCCGAAACTCCCTAATTTATTTCTGGACACGAAATTAGTATCAATTTCATTCTAGATTCTGTGATACTAGCTGTTGCCCGCAGCTCAGCTCGTGTAATTCTGCTTCTTAAGTTTTACAGATAACTAATGTGATAAACATCATGTTAATTTCATCATCCGTCTTTACGTAACATAGTAACAATCCAACCTCCTCACAAACGTTCATATATATTTTTTATTATTAACGTCGGAAACAAGCATATGGTCCATCTGATGTAAAGGTTACCGTAGCCTATGAACGCTGGCAATGCATTAAGTATCACTCGTGTGATGCCACCTCTGCTGCTAACACAGCAATTTCTTAGGAGCTTACTGGTGACCTCAGTCACACGCAGGAACACAACAACCCTCCAGGGAGTTTGTTATTTGGTTGCGGTTATTTATGAGGTGGAGGTAATTCCTCAGACATACTGCTTCCATACCTCTCTTAAAAACTCAAACCAAAATAAACAGACATGTTCATGCACACAAATGTTTGCCCTGTGTGGGAATCGATCCCTTGAGCGTTGGTGTCAAGTCGCGTTATTGACGACGAAGCCACCGAGCTCTTAAAAAAAACATTGTAGGATTTTGATATAAATATTGATTTTTCTGAAATATTTATTATATTAATGTATAAATAGCCCCATTTTATATTTTAGCCCCATATACAGCGTATTAATATAAAAAATACATCAAGTATTGAAGTGCACATTTGCGTGATTCGCAGTTTTGCAGAATGCAGAAAGACAGATGATAAACAGACACAAAAATAAAATTGTTTGTTGTTGTTTTGGTTTCTATTGTCTTGATGCCCTTCGTAATTTGTTATTTAACATCTTCTATATATCGGCCAGTTACAATTTTATTACATACAAGTATACGTCATATATTTACCACATAGAAGCCACGTGCATTATACATTGTGTAAAGAGCAAATAACAGAAAGAACGGAAATATATTGCTTTGATTTCAGGCATCGCTGGAATATGTTTCCTTTGTGAAGAATATGTGCACACTATTTACATCTATAGCGAAGACACAGTGTATGTAATGTAAACTAAAACAACATGATGTTGATGTGAATGTTCCTTTATATTCTTTTATAATTTCACGGCTAATAACAATAAACTTTATAACATAACAACAAAAACATTTTATTGAATAATAATAAAAAAAAATCTAACATTCGTTTAAAGGGAGTTTTCTACCGAGAAAATCTTAAGTTGTGGAATGAACTCCCTGCTGAGGTTTTCTCTGGTCATAACGGCATGAGGCTCTCCCAAAAAAGTGTAAAGAGGTTGTTTACAGCTTCGGCAACACACAAGTGACACCCCTAGTGTTGCAAGTGTCCTATAAACTACGCTAACAGCTTACCGTTACCAACTCCGACGTTACTTAATTTCATCCTATCAGAAAAATTGCTGTGCAATGCGTTTGTTAAAAAATACAGCAAAGGTCGGGGCCCCATAATAAACAGTTTTAAAAATTTTGACTTTAAAAACATTAATTGTACCTTGTGGTGTAATATGACAAAAATCAAATGTAGAAGTACTATCAGGGATATACAAGTATTACGATTATCACCTTCCATTTCTGTCATGATTGCATAGCAAAAAAATAGATAGCAAGAAGCCAGTTGTAATCGGAGGCGTATTGACAAGTAAGTTCTCAAAACATTTCGGGACATTCTGATCGTCGTTAAGAAGATATATATATATATATCATATTCATATATCAAATTGCATATAAAACATATAACTATATATTTTATATGCAATTTGATCTAACCTGGTTTGTGTGCTTCCGCCACCAATTAGTTCATGAGGCCTAGCGCCGGTCGCCACCCACCCACTTTTGTTAGTAAATGCAACATGCCGACGCTGCCACGGCTGCTCCGGTAGTCTCTGCCTCGACTGATGCGGTCATCCGCCATCTGGAACAGAATCCGCATATTCGTCGCTGCCACGACTGGCCTGGTCGTCGCTGCGACACGTGTTTCGCCTCTCCACGAGTCATCATCAGGCGTTGTAGACGTTAATCGTAAAAATAACATACTACAAGTCTTGCTACATTTGAGCCTACCGGAGAAACTACCGAAGCAGCCATGGCAGCGTCGGCATGTTGCATTTACTAACAGTAGTGGGTGGGTGCCGGCCGGCGCTAGGCCGCACGAACTAATTGGTGGCGGAGCACACAAAGCAGGTTAGATCAAATTGCATGTAAATTTGACTTTCGCAAAATAACGCCTGAATCTATTAACTATATATTTTTTAGTTTATTTAGGGTTCACAGAATTTTGTTTTGCCTTGTACCCCAAGTAACTTAATTTTACGAGTATTACTCAAGTTCTACATTTTCTGTTGAATTTATAAAGCTTTAGAAAGTACACACCTTTCTAAATAATTTTAATTTAACCTGAGACGTCAGAGCTTTTGTTATGTTGTTTATTACGTACATTATTACAGCCTTTTGCGGCTTCGATGAATCCCAATTGCTGCCCAATCACAAAACCTCATATGCTTGCTAATGGTTTTTAATTTAAATACATTGTTACATTCAAATTGTTAGATGAAATCCTATAAAATACATCGTGGTCATCTTCCTTCACTCTTCCGGACATAACAATGGCATCGTGGCGGAAACCTTATTGTTTATAAATCAACACTGCCAGCAATCTGACACTACTGACAACAATCTACGAATGATTTTTGGTAGTGCTGTCTTATGATTACCATTGTCAAAAGTTACCAATTGGCCCAGGTGATCCGATTTATATGTTATGTGTACCGATACTACAACTACTTTCAGTTTCGATTCAATGAGTATATTTGTGTATCTACTTTTAAGTTGTTACTTGTAACTCTTGTTCTACGTAATTAAATTATAAGAGTCTTCAAAACCCTTGCCCTCATAGCGTACAAAAAATTTGAACCATTTATATTTCAAATATATCCTAAAAATATTTTTCTTTTGATACCACACACAATAAAATCGTCTTTCTTTTAAGAAAGAAATAAGAATGTGTCTGGCGGACTGCCGTGCACTTTGAAAATTTTCTTTTCAATTTTGCTTCTGAACACTAAACATTACATTTGACGAACCACATGGTGCAACGGTTAATAACGCGAGTTTGAGACCAACGCTCGTGGGTTCGATTCCCACACTCGACAAACATTTGTGAGCAATATGTCTGTTTGTCTTAGTCTGAGTGTTTTTAAGAGAGGTAGGGCGCATCAAAGCAGCCCATCTGGGGAAGTACCTAAGAATACCGCAGCCAAATAACAACTCTCTGGAGGGTTGTTGTGTTCCTGCGTGTGAGTGATGTCACCAGTAAGCTCCTAGGGACTTGCTTAGCAGCAGAAGTGGCAACGCACAGCTGATACTTAAGGCATTACAAGCGTTAATAGGCTACAGTAACCGCTTTACATCAGGTGGGCCGTATACTTGTATGCATCCTGACGTAGTATAAAAAAAACATTAGCTATTTAAGACATAAACAGCTTTCCTGAAAAAAAGAGGAAATCTTTGAGAAAAACAAACAATATTTATTGAGAAACAGAACGGCTTCGCTTTTAAGCTCGTAAATTTGACTTTCTCGAATTCATAAAGTAACGTAGATACTAATATAATATATATAATATTACGAGATTAAAGAAAATCTGATCAGAGGCTGCGTGCATGCGTAAAACCTGTGTGTCACATTATTATTAAAAGGTTTTGGTATTCACAGAGAGATCTCTGAAATGTATGTTAAATTTTAACAAATGTATCATTTTAAAACAAAATTCGTGAGGTAGATAACTCAAGGAATAACTGAAGCCAGTTGGTAGGCGTTTGTAGAGATGGGAGGGTTCTTGAGTTGAAGTTAGAAGCCCTCGGTCCCCAGCTGTTATCTTGCCAACTGTTCAAAACTAGACTGCTTTATAGAAAACGTGCTCAGCAGCATTGCAGCCATCACACAAATACTTGTGAGATTTGTAGTATTTATGTAAGCTGTATACACGTTTACTTAGGTAACTTGTACACGTATTTGTTCATAGCATCATGAAATCTCTGAGCATAAACAATGTGTATTACTTTAATTACAAGTAAATTAACTTGGGGGTCGGTACCAGAAGCATGCACGCCGCGACCCTGACAGTCCAATATTGTGGACTATAATTCTGGACGGAAAACACACAGACGCGCGGATTAGGACTTCCTCGGTGGCAACGCGCACCGATCCACCCTCGTCGGTGCCAGATTAATAGCATGTGGCGGTGGGGGCCGCCACCCACCACGCAACGCTCAACCCGGTGGGACGAGGAAAGCTGAGTGTCATATAGGCACATGGAATGCGAGAGGTAGATTACAAGATAAGATGAATGAGTTGATAGATACGAGTATAATGATCGAGAGATGCCTGTATGCTTTGTGTATGTCAGAGACCAAGCAAAATGGAATCGACACCGAAGATCTGCCCGGTGGCGTGATGGCCCTGTGGTCCGGGATAAACCAGGACGATCATGCCAGTGATAGCGTAGGTATCGTGCTTTCATATCGCTTGCCCGCTGATGTGAAAAATTACGATTTAGTAGGCCCAAGACTTCTTTGGGTTAAAATAAAACTGGGGATAACGCGATTCTTTTTGGTTGCAGCATATGCTCCTGTAAGCGCTCCTTATCGCCAGGAGCTCGAGAAGTTTTAGGAGATTGTAAGGGGCGTTTTGGATTTGGCTGCTGTGAATGTGTGATTGATTTTATTTTGATAGATAAACATCTCCGAAAGTCGTTATTGGATATAAGAGCATTCAGTGGTCCCACTCTTGAAACGGGCCACTATGTGGTGATAAGCCGATTTGTGGGTCATTTTAAGAAATGGAAGCACTGGCATGTGCGTACGTGCGTGCGTATTTGAGTTTCGGAGATTATGAAAGAATATGAAGTGAAAAATTGGAAGATGAAAGTACGAGGAGTACGTATGTACATCTAGTAAGTGAAAGACTTGCGAACGTGATTTTTTCCGTCTCCGATATTGACGAATTTCCAACATTCGACAGCTCTGAAAGAAAGTAGGGTGGACAGTGCGAAAGCAACATGTAGATGCACAAAGAGACGTAGAACACTGAGAGGTGATGGTGAGATGCGGAGGTTGAATCCTCCGTGGAAAGAAGAGAAAAGCGCATCTTTGCATCAAAGTGATGGTATGAAAGAGAAGAAGAAAGAAATATACCATTGATGCAGGAATGAACTCAAAGTTTCAGTGAAAGACAAGCGTGAAAGACTACTTATGAATGTGAAAGAGAGACTGACGAAGAACTTCGACGCAAATACCAAACTTTTCTGGAGAGTGGTAAGGACGTCTCAAAGTGGTTCATTAGCATCTAGAATGAACAAGATGAAATGTAAAGCTGGTGGCAGTCTTGCTAAGATTCAGTAAGTGTTAGAACGCTGGAGTGAATATTTCAGAGAAATGTATGATTATGTCCAGAATGCCGGCATTGCGAATGGGTCTGTGACTGACTCGGTAGTGACAGAAGTTTGAAAATGGAAAGTCAGCGGGACTCGATATGGTTACAGTTGAGATGATCAAACTGGGTGGCACCTACTTTAGGGACGCCTTCCGGTTTTTGAACAAATTGTACTGGAGAACCGGAAGGTTCCCGACCGATTGGAGACGCGCAGTCACCGTACCCTTTTATAAAGGCATACCCAAGCAAGTTCATGTATGGACTGTCCCAACTAACAGGGTCATCAGTTTAATCAGCTTAGCAGCTAAAGTGTATCGAAAAATCATTGAAAGGAGAATGAGGGTAAAATCCGATGGAATGCTTTGGGAAGCACAGGGGGATTTCGAAGCGGCAGAGAATGTACGAATCAAGTTTTTTCACTTCACGACATAGTGAAGAAATATCTAGCTATGGACCAGAGGGTTTTCTGCGGTTTTGTTGACCTTGAGAAAGCATTTGATAGGGTCGTGCGAGAGAATCTCTGGAGCATTTTGCCCAGATATGGGGTTGATGGTGATCTGCTCCGTGCTGTGCAATTCACGTATGAAAATTCTTCAGCATGTGTGCGGGTGGACGGTAGCTTGTTACCCTGGTTTGATACCAACATTGGGGTCAGAGAAGGATGCGCGCTGTCGCCTCGGCTAGTCATCCTATATCTGGACAGTTGTCTTCAGAGAATAAGAAATATGAATGTGGGAATGCGAATGGGTGACTCAGTAGTCAACTGTTTGCTTTATGCAAACGACGCGGTATTAATAGCAGAATCGCCATCCGAACTGGAAACACTAGTTACGGCAATAAAAGATGATTGTATGAAGAAAGGCATTTGAATGCGAAGAAAACCATGATAATGTTATTTGAAAGAGAGACGACCAGAACGAACACTGGGATTACGGTTGATGAAGGAGTATTGGAGCAGGTGGATGAGATTGTATATCTCGTCGCTTTTAGCAGCGATGGAAGTTACCCCACTGATGTGGAGAAACGAGTGAGTGCAGGGAACAGGGTGAATGGAGTGTTGGGTAAACTTTTAGGCCGCCGAAATCTAAGCCAGAAGGCACAGCTCGCTGTACACAACGCTAATTTTTGAAAGTGAAAGCTGAGTATGGTAGAGACAGCATGAATGTAGAATAAATACGGTTGAGATGTGAGGCATTGCGCAAAATTTGTGGCGTAACGCATGCTGACCGCGTTCGAAATAATGGCGTAAGAAAGTTGGGCTGAAAGAGAGTGTCGGTGTTAAGATAAGAAAAGGCATGCTCCGTTAGATTACGGTATTAAGTCCTGAAGTTTAAAGAGAGATTTTGCTTCGCTTTGTATGCTCTACCGATTGTATAATGACTTATATCCTGAAGAATAGTACAACATGATGCCGACGGCATCTTTTCCTAACCGCATCGGTTGCCGGCGGCGCGCAGTTTCATACTTTCACACGCTGAGACCGTTTTGGTTGCGTACTGTCCAGTTCCAGTGAAATTTTATTCCGAGAACTCACAATTTGTGGAATGAACTGTCACTCTCAGCCGTGGCTTTAACAAGGGAGTACACAGCATTGGATTCTTCAAGAAAGCCGTGAAGAGATTTTTACACGCACGGCAACGCTTGAGCGACACCCCTAGTTACAAATAACCATTGGTTACGGTAACTGCTCACCGTCTGGCAGGCCATACGCTTGTTTTTCCTTTTTTGTTTTCCTTATAAATAAAACAAAAACTACCAAGATATGTTGCTTCAGCTTTTATTTGATGCTATATATTTTATCTAAACGTATTCAATGTCAAGGTTGAGTCTTACTATTTTATTATACAGTCCACGACTTCGCACGCATGGAGCTCCAATTATTAAGTTTTACCCAGGATCACTAAATATTTATATGAGCGGGTTAAAACGGAATAAATGCGGTGATCCAGACCGTCTATACACTTTTTATAAATTGCTATGCTGAACTTCAAATAAATTGAAATTATTTGGGCTTGGCTTTGGCTATTGATCTTATACAGACGCATTATATTAATACATTCTGACATTTCTCGTTTGCACACACGTCAATGAGTTACAGTTTTATTATACGTATCGATATAGATAATTCAACTTCTAGATGGCAGATCGAAACGAAATATGCACTAAAATTTAAGTTAGGCATCCAGCAATGCGAATGTGAAAGCTGTATCTAACTTTGCGGAAAATATTTTGCGTGATGTGTGTATAAACATACGCGAGAGATAAACAGACTATCAAACACTTTAACCATAATTGTTTTGACTCTTATTGCCCTCACTATTATGTTTTTTTTTCACTGACAACGGTCACTTACAATTTTATTATTTATTGCATGTTATTACATGCAATACACAATAAAATTGTAAGTGACCGTTACTATACTATAAGGCCGCGTTTTCACATTTGAAGTATATGGTTCTTCAAGTTTTACACGGCAACCCTAAATATTTCCGAGATAAAAAGGCATTCCGCCTTGTTGCATAGTACATTTTAATAATTATAAGAATCTGCTTGAATGTATTTCCTTAAATTAAGTATTATGCAAATAAAGTGTATTCTATATATCTATCTAAAAATACCATTTTGCTAAGGTGCTATAAAAAAAATAGTTTCTAGTAGTTAAGTTTCAAGATAACTCAAGATCGAGTATGCTTCAAAACGATGTTGTCGAAAAACTTCGTATGTATCTTCAGACCTTGTCGCACAATCTGTACAATATGCCAATTGCGCACTTCAACAGCAGTCTAAGACAACATGCACTCCTGAAACGTGAGCACTACGGGAAAGTTAGTACGGACGCAAGTTGGGAGAGCCCTTGTCACGCGCGCACTTGTTATCTCACTCTCCGCTTTCAGACACTTGGGAACTCGCTGCGCTTTCGAGTTTGGAGCAAAAGCGCTCCCGGGAGCGACCCGTCCGCCGCGGCGCCCGGGGATATGCCCCGATAAAAGTGCTTCGGATAATGATGCCCCATTATTATAATGAAGCCTCTGTTATTCCTAAATATATAGATTAACTTCTTTTTGAAGATCCTACAACGATGGTTGGATTTTTTATTTGTTTTCAATAAATCAGAGTGCAGAATGGATTAAATAGAATATTGTCTAGCTAAGTAAATTTAGTTCATTTTTATCTATCTATCTATATCTTTACGTCAGGTCTCAGTGGAAGGCAGTGAGAACTGGGCGCCACAAGTTCCTTACACACCTCGCCCGCTCCTTAAAAATATCTTCTGATAAAACTCGACCAATTTGGCCATGGTAGGTGAGTGATGGCCTTCTTCGACTCCTACATCCTTCTACTTTCATATTGTATATATGTTTCTTTATTCTTTCGTCTAGCATTATTTATTATCAATCATTTCTACCAAAACACTATACATAGAAACATCGATTGATCGGTTTGCTGCTAATTGCATCCTTTGGCTCCCTGCGATTTTCACTTTGGTCCAAGACACACTTCAAAATCTCTGTCAGAAACTTTTTTAACTAATGCGCTAGTTTTGTGCGACATACCTATCATAAGTTTCGCAATGCTGCACACAAAATGTTAAATGCAGTTATTGTAATTATGTCAAAATGTTAAAGAAACTTCGAAGCATGAGGCAATGAATGCAGTACGTAAGCTACTCAAAAATAAAACAAGTCATGTGTTGAACGCATGGCTCTCTACACGAATCCCACCATTCATTTCAGTTTTTTTAAACAACGTCGGGACATACACGCATACGGCTCACCTGGAGTGTTAACGTAGCCGATGAACGCTTGCAATACAGGAAATACAATACTTGCAATCCTGCCGCTAACATAGCAACTTCTAAGGAGCTTACTGGTAACCCTATTTACTCGTAGGAACACAACAACCTTCCAGTGAAAATTATTATCACTACGGTTCTCTGTAAGGTAAGGAGGTACTGCCCCAGTCGAGCTGCTTTTATGCGCCCCACTTGTCTAAAAACACCTAGACTAAGACAAATAGACATGTTCATACACATAAATGTTTGTTCTGTGTGAGAATCAAATCTACTATTGGGATACGGGACTCTCTTCCTCAGAAAGGGGTTAAAGTATATTCAGCCACGATGCTCAAATGCAAATTGGTTGAGGCGCGTATTTTCAACCGCCTCAAGACCTCTTAACCTCAAGACTTTGCTTAACGATTGTCATCAATCAGGCCTGTTAAGTCTTCGGTCCGATAAGAAAAGGTCAGGGTGGAGCACCGGTAGCACGAAAATGAAAGAAGGCTGCTTGTTAACTGGCGTGTTGGACAGAACTAAACGAGCCCATCAACTTGCAACCTAACTTAAAAAAGACTGGTCTTCACTCTGGGTTATTGAAGTCTAACGGAAATCGCTCCATGTCAATAGTAAATGGGATATTGTAGACATCATGCCAATAGGAATGAATACTAGTAAGAACAGTTCGTAACAACGTACTTACTACGACGTACTTTACGTAATATACTACGTAAAAGTAATAAATTATTTCATATCGCTTACGTGCTTAACTTGGAGAACAGAGAACCACCCTCTGTTTAGTTGTATCATACTTAACTTGAAACATCGAACTGCCTCGTAGTTATCGTTCCATTTACTTGACCTACTATCATAGTTTTGAATAATATAACTAACATTAACGGAGTATAGATTTATCATCATTAACATCTCACCTGTGAAACACGGCTACTCTTCAACAAATGGGAAATTCATAACGTGCGGGGATTTCTCCATTATGCTGTTCCGTTGTAGATTGGTGAGAATTTCTGTATAGAAACTAACACAAGCACCTGCTAAGATAACTCTATTCATTTGAAATTAATATTTTACTAAGTTTTGTGTTGTTGAATGAATTTTTGGATGCTGATAGATTTTTGAGTACACGAGAATCTGAAAACAGAGACTGAATATATAAATATATGAATGTGACTTTTAGAATCAAAAGAGGAGAAATAAAATGGCTAATAACAATATAACATGTATCATTAGAAAGCTATTTCAATTTACAATACACATAAATATACATAAGAAATTACGGTGGCCCATTTCAAATACCTGTGTGAAAAAAGTTATGACGATAGAAAAATATCATCCTTGTAAGGTAATGAATTGTTATATATACGAGTATCATAAAATTTTATACGGTAACTTGAAACTTGTATACTAAAATACATACCTAATATACACCTATTATATTATATATATATGTGTATATATGTGTGAGCGAGTGCGGTAGCAGTATTTGTGCATACTGTGCGTATGCGTCTGCATACACATATAAAAGAAGTTTTTTTTTATACAACGTCGGGAGGCACACGGCCTACCTGATGTAAAGCAGTTACCGTAGCCTATTAATGCTTGTAATTTATTACGTATCACTCGCACGATGCCTCCTCTACTGCTTACACAGCAACCCCTTAGGAGTTTACTGGTAACCTCACTCACACACAGGAACTGGAATACGAACCTTCTATGGAGTTGTTATTTGGCTGCGGGATATGAAATTAAAAAATAAAATATGAAATTGCCGTTTTATAGTAATAGATATTGTGATTTGACATTAAACCTTCATGGTGTGAGATTTTCGAGTGAAACTTTTTTCACATGATACCTATGAGAATTCTTTTAAAAAATGTGCAAATTTTGATATTCGAATGTCAATTGTTTTATTTTAGTTAGTCAGCTTAAACAGGAAAGATGGATACTTCGAATCCCGAGTAATTTTTGAACACGAGTTCCGATGCGAAACTAACGCAGCAGAAACGGCTCGTAATATCAATGCTGCGTTTGGAGAGGAGATTGCTAATAAAGGCACCGTGCGTTTTTGATTTAAACGCTTTCGTAATGGAAACTTCGACTTGAAGAACGAACTACGTGGGACACCGTCCACACAGAAGAATAACGCTGATCCGAATAAAACCACCCAGGAATTAGCGGCATGATTTAACGTTACCTTACCTACAATATTGACTCATTTGCATCAAAATGATAAGATAAGAAATATGAATGATATATATATGAAAATGACTATAGAAAATGAGTTTCAACACGCGTTTCTCATCAGTCATCTTGATCAGTGGAATCATGAGGCACCCATTTTTCATTTTTTTGTATCAGTACAGAAATGAAGGAATATTGGATGTGTTGTGGCATGTGACAAATAGTGAATTCTTTATGATAACCGTAAGCAAAAAATGGAATGGTTGACCCCAGGTCAAACGCCTCAACAGTGCCCTAAAGCAAAGCTTACCAATAAAATGGTAATGGTAACTGTATGGTGGTCACATCATGGCGTTATTCACTATAGCTTTCTCAGGTCTGGTTAAGCAATAACACAATGTCGGTGTGTCGTTTCGAACAAGGCATGCCCTCTAAAACCGACCATAATTTGTTGTCTAAGGGGTTCAGATCTGGATTAGTCGAAGGCCAGTCTTCAGCTCTTATAAAGTCCGGAACGTCGATTTCGAGCCAGTCTTGGGTAGTTCGTGCTCGTGAGACTAGATAGGTGCAGAGCCCTGCTGGAAAGTCACGGTACATTTTTAAAACTGTATTTATTGCTGAGAGGTTTCACAACAAGATTCAAGATAATCTCATGATACACTTTGGCTGAAGTCTTCACTCATTTCCACAAAAATGGAGCTTTGTGACTCCTTGTGAAGATACCCCCCACCAAACCATTACAGACGCAGGATCATGACCACGTTGTACCTTTCCGACTACTTGGGTGGCTTCTTTAAGGCTATGTGCATACACGGTGTTATTTTGTTTGTTGTAGTGCTCTTCATTCGTGATTGTTTCCGTCAGTAAATAGGATATTTTTGTGCCTTTCGTCTGCGTGTCGGGACAGAAGTCGTTTGGATCGATTCACTCTCTTCAACGAATTCTGGCTTTTACAGCATTAACAGCCATTATAGTTCTAATATCACGCGGTCGCCCTGATCTTTTATGGTCTTCATCAGATGAAGTTTTGGTATATCTGTCGATAGGACGATATACAAACATACGGCTGATACCAAGCTTTTAAGCGTTGTAAGGCCCATCTTCATGGGACTACCAAACATTGCTTCGAATTTCGCATTGAAGCATTTAATTCCCTCGTGATATGCTCTATTTTTCAAGGCCTGGATGATTTTCAAGCCCTCTGACTACTTTGATGACTGATTGGTTTCCATCCACGTGCTAAGCATATTATGTATGTCTTGATTAGCATCCGCCACTGATTATTGACTATGGCTGTGTCTTTCCATGTACGATTTTAACATCCGGCCAGATACAGCATAAACTGTCAATTACTAGGTTACAAAATTCCCGACCATTATCAGAATGAAGTATGTTAGGTGCTCCAAAAGTGGAGGAAATATCCAGGAGATGGTATGCAACTTCTGCTGCGCGTTTAGTTTGAAGTGCACGAAGGATCGCAAATTTGGTAAGATGGTCTTGGTAAACAAATATGAATTTATAATTTCTATAATTAATTAATGTAAAATTTGTGCATGTCACCAGTTGGTTAAGAGTCAACACAACGTTAAATTTTAGATGTCTATATATATGTTATAACATTCAGTTCAAAATAAACTTATCCATTCATTCATAGTGATCATAATGATTGAGTATTCGATTTCAGAGAGATTTTACTCCGCGAATCCTTTTCTTATGGAATCTATTCCCTGTCACGATTTACCCAAGCAGACCCGCTTTTATAAATAATTAATTAAAATTGTATGAATGTACGTTCAGTGTGACAATCCTGGAGGTCAAGTACTACCTAAATTATCGATTTTAACTCAAGATAGAGGACACGGTTCCCACATCATTCAAACATTTATGTGCATCAACTTCTTTTTGGCTAATGTGTAAATATATCTGTTTGTCTTGGGCTGAAATAAATCAAAGTTATCATGGCACGCACTGAAATTACCAATTTTTAATACTGGCTCGCTAGCGTGAAAATCGATATATTTTATCCTAATTAGAATTCTAAGTTCAAATAATTTATTCCTTTAATACATAGTGTTCATTTATTTCTTTTATTTTTCTAAAAATATGTTGATGTTACATCGTTCAATCGTTATTTTCAAACACCTGTTCTTTAATTATACTGCTTAGTAGTCACGACATGCTCTTTTATACACCGTACAATGGATTTTTTAAGAACTACCCGATTTTCGACTGGAAACTCACAGTCACTGTGTACCTATCAGATATTGCCTCCACTGGTTTCATATTATTAGGAATTTGCAATACTTTTTACAGGGAAAATTATCAAATCCGATGGGGCGATAAAAACGCTCTTAAAGACTCAATTCCCGCCCCCAAGTTTCCCTTAGCAGTGGCATTAATGAACTTCCATTAAAATTACAAAATTATCAGTAAAATAAGCAATACTTCGACGAATTAAAAATATACTTTCATTTAAATTATTGTTTGTTTTTTCTATACAATGTGGTAGTTTTATATGTATATACACATATATCTAACAGACTATAGTTTGCATACATAGAGCATCACTTGAGCGTCACACCTTTGGGCGTCAGCGAGCGATGCTGATGGATGGCAGCAGCTCTTCACTTGCTGTGTACTTTTACTGGTTAGCTCATTCACTCGCAGAATCTCAACAACCCTTTACAAAGTTTATATTTTGTTGCGATATAGCTACGTACCTTCTTCCTGTAAGGCAAAGACAATTCTCTATTCGAGCTGTTTAAATATCCTACCTCTCTTTTGTCAAAATCTCGTTTACCCGTTTTCATGCTGCATTACGTGTGGGTAGGTGAGATTGATTTTTGATATGAAGATAACCCGCTTAGATATACCTAAACAGTTATATCCTAAACTAGGGTTGCCAACATTTTTAGCAGAAAATAAGGTATAATGAGAAAAAAAATCAGTACATACATCTGGAACTACTGATCCGATTATGAAAACTCTTAATGGGAAGCATACATTATTACTGACTGCTACAGGCTATTTAAATTAAGACTTCGTGCATTAAACATAAATGTTTTAACTCCACGGAGATGTAGTCGCTGGTAACTACTAGTTTACTGTAAATATAATGTTGTCCTTATAATATATGTTAGTCAAAGTATTTTGAATAATTCAATTAATGGTAAATAAAACCAATAATAGTATAATGATATTTTTGCAGTATAGTTGGCAACCTCTAAAAAAGTAAAAAACAAGGCAACTTGTAAGTAAACATAAGAAGTTTCTTAGAACATTTCAAATGGTGTTATGGCTCTGACAAGATTACAACTTTGATAAAATTAAAAATAGTAGTCACGAAACAGGCAAGAAGTTTGCCCTCCTCATGTCAGCCCTTAGGAAGATTAACGAATCATTAATTATAAAGTTTTGCGTAACATTAATCCCGTCAACTTTTTGTTTCCAGGTCACGAGGGTTTTGGAAGAACGGCATCTTATTCAATTAATTAAACATTAGCCTTATTTACATCAACGGACACTAATGCGTTCTAAACAGTTCCGGGTTCGGTACCAAAAAGACCAAATAGATCACCTTTGGTGCAACCTCGTGCGTCTATCTCCGAAATTTAAATAGAATAATCTAGAAAAATCGTAGTCGATAAGTGTTATTTTAAATATTACTGGAGAAGTAAATTAACTTACGTACCATGACAAAATTGTATGTGTTGTATCAGAAGGTAATGTCACAGGACTCTTAGAAACCGGCGAGCGTGCATGAAAATCGCTATGAATGTCAAGGAAGCGAGTGAGGTGTGTAAGGACCGAGTCGTGTGACGGTCGGTTCTGTCTGTCTACCCCGGAAGGGATTTGGCATGAAGTTATAGGTAGACACATAAAAGAATTAATATATTTATGTTAGGTACCTACTGATTGCTTCATGTGATCGTATAGTCATCCTGTGTTACGCAGCAAACCAAATTTTTATCTTGTATGAATTATAAAGGTTTAAAAATTAACAAGTCATAGCAGTGGGGACAGCAACACGTGAATTGTACTCCTTGTATTGCAAACTGGTATTGTATGTAAAACAAAGCAAATCTGGAGTTATATGTTACCTGTGTACAAATAAAGGAGCAAGTGCGTTCAAATAGAAAAAATACAATTGTTATGCCAAAAAGTAATCTTCGACTTTTCCAAAAAAATGTGTCTTACATGGTGCCAAAACTATGCAATAAATTGCCATCTAAATTCGTGGAGTTGCCTGTGAACAAATTTAAAAAACAACTGGCGGAATGGCTTCTCCAAAATTTATTCCTTTTATTGTATAAATGACTATTTAAATTATAGATTTTAAGTTGACCTGTATTATTATCATATCTATTGACGGTGTAACTTAACCTGGCATCAAAAATATGTAATTGCAACAAACTGAATATTTTTTTATTTAAATTAATGTTGACTTTTATGAATAACTGTATTAACTGACATGATGTAATTCTCGTAACTACATGTATCCAAATATTTTGCATGCATACATTTTTAAGTCAATATACAGTATGCCAAACAATATTCATCCTTGGCCATATATTTAAAAAGGAAAATGACGGTATATGTGCAAATAAACAATTTCATTTCATTTGAGCGATCATATACAGGCTCGATCACGCATACGATCGATTTTTCTGGGTTGGGTGCTTACGAATAAAAAATGAATTTACTTCCTGATGTTCTTTTGTTTTGGAACATGCTCTTATGTGAGAAAATACGTGGTGATGCCTTCAATTAATTATTTAGTTATCTTGTAGTTAGTTAGGCGTCATAGATGCGATAGATGTAATCTCGATAGCGGAGTGGTTAGAAATGCTACTTTAAGACCAACGCTTGTGGTTTCGTTTTCAACACAGGACAGAACAGCCATGAAAATAGCCAGACCAAGACAAAGTGTACCTTTGTTTTGGTCTGGCTATTTTCATGCACACAAATATTTTCAAGAGAGGTACGGAGTGTTAAAGTAGCCAGACGGGAGAAGTACCTACACCTCACAGAAAACCAAATAACAAGTTCCTGCAGGGTTGTTGTGTTGCGAGAGGTTACCAGTAAGTTCCCAAAGAGGTGCTGTGTTATCAGCAGTAGTGGCATTGCGCGAGTCATACTTCATGTATTTCAAGCCTTCATTGGCTATGGTAACCGCCTTACTTCATATAGGCCGTATGCTTGTAATACCTTTCGACGTTAGAAAAAAATATATACTTAAAGAATGTTCTAGTTTATAATTGACTGATTCAAGCAAACCTCTTAATGAACTATTTATTGAACTGTCAAATAGAATTAATGCCCTGTTAATAAATTGCTAATCAAAGTAATTCATTTGTACTTATTTAGTTGAGACACAATGTAATCCATTATTTAGCAGAACTAACGACTAATTCTAACCGATTTTTTGTATTGTCTGTCTTGATTTAATTTAATTATAAATTCTTTAGAGTAATTAGAATTAGCGCTATGTAATTAATTTTATATGGTTGTGTTTGAGTAATTTAAATAAATAGCTCTTTTGATATGGTTACACGTAAATACCTACATGTTTATTTGGAACATAAATTTACAAATAAATTATTAGTGAATAACATTTTAAAACATTTATTGAAACGCTCTGCAACATATTGTTTTATTATTGACTATGTACCTTAGAAATCAGTAAAAACTTATTTTTGAAGTCACAGTCAAGAATAAAGTTATATACTATGAGGTATGTAACTTTCCACAGACAGACAGATTCCACTTTCTTATTCAGACTGGGATAACCTTTGCTGGTACATGAGCCAGGATGCTCTGTATCCCTCTACCTATACCTACCTCAAAAATAAGTAAAAACTTATTTTTGAAGTCACAGTCAATAATAAAATAATATGCCTTATATATAGTATACTTCAAAAGTAAGTTTTACTTATTTTTGAGGTACACGGTATAGTACCTACTATGTTAGCATATAGGGCGTTGATGCTGATGATATTTCATTGGCGATGTCACGCGGCACGTGAAGGTTTTATCGGTTTTTGACGGTTGAACTCGTGCTGCATGGCGAAGTGATAACAGATTCCACTTTCTTATTCAGACTGGGATAACCTTTGCTGGTACATGAGCCAGGATGCTCTGTATCCCTCTAAAACTACTTTGGAACTTGGAAGCTCAAGAATAACTTTTACACTATTAAGTAATACACAAGAACTTAGTTTGGAGAGGCGAGGTTTCGAGGAATCTCTTCTGTCCAACTAGGTTTTGTGTTCCTTGTAAGAAAAGTTATTCTTTATACATGGTCCACCTGATGTGAAGTTGTAGCCATACCATACAAACGCTTGCACAATACGAAATAGCGCTCGCTCTTAACCACTTTCGCTGCTAGCATAGTAACTCCTTAGGACTTATTACTCACTTGCAGGAAAACAAAACAACCCTCCAAGTCTTTGGCTGCTGTCTTATGTTAAGTTGGTTAGTAATGGTTAGGTGGAGATATATACTTCCCCTATCAGGCTGCTTCGATGTGCCCGACCTCGGCAAGCCCTGTTTGTTAATTAGCAGCGTCTTCCGCGAGTAGGTGAGATTGGCTTTGACTATAAACTAATAGGTTTACATCTCAAAAATATAATATAGCAGTGATAGTCTAGCGTATAACTGGCCAACCTATTAACCGAATGGGTCCTGGTTGCAATTCTGGCATAGGCATATATCACTAAGTTCATGTTTTCGGTATTAATTACATATTTATATTTATCACTTGCTTAGTGTTGAAGGAACACATTGTGAGGAAACCCGCACGTCCAAGAAATTATATAACAAAAGTCGTGTGGCCTAACCTAGCAAAGGTCTAGATTTCCCTGTAGGTCGTGTAGTCTGACGGCAGTCGCTTCATATCACAATCAATATCTTATCTTCGCCTAATGTTTTAGGTTTAGGTAGCGGATCCCGTCAATCCTAATGGATTAGGAAACGGAATAACGCTACGAAGTAGAAGACTTAAATTCGAAAAATACGCAATAATAGGCTTAAGAACTATGGGAACGGTCTACTACTAACTATCCACAAACAGGCTGGCGTCGACGTTGCTTAACCTGCGTGTTTTTGCGCAAAATTTGTGGCGTAACGCTTATAGACCGTATTCGCAATGATGATGTTAGAAACAGAGTTGGTCTGCAAGAGAGCGTCGGTGTTAAAATAAGAAGAGGCACGCTCCGTTGCCTCGGACATGAAGAAGGATTAACGAATGACGAAGCAGATACACAATGCAAAAGTGGAAGAATATAGGAGCCGAGGAAGGCCAAGACTTACTAACTTGACCAAATTGAATGTGTTCTATCAAAAGGTGATGTCTCGAGTTCCAGAAACCGGCGAGCGTGCATGAGAAGAGCAATGAATGTTAAAGAAGGAAGTGAGGTATGTAAGGATCGAGTCACGTGGTGCTCGGTTCTCTGCCTACCCCGCAAGGGATTTGGCGTGAAGTTATAAATAGACATTTTTATATATACAAGTAATTGTATCGTACACGACATAGATTGATGTTTCAATATTTTTATTCGTGACAGTGACATAGTAGTTGCATGATTTCATTTTTGGGGTACCGGTGTAGTTTTGCCATATACGATCGATCATAGACCATTTAATAGAAGACTATTACAATCATAGCAGAATGAATTTAATGGGTATATATCATTGTAATACATGATAAATATATGAATCATATTTAAATAAAATAAAGTATGTAGGTACCTACATCATAGGTATAACTTATTCTTTTATAAAATTACTTTTACTTATTCTGAATACACAAGTAATACAGAAATAAACATTGAAAAATATTCGCATACTGGAGTTAGAAAACATGCCACAGCTTTGTTCAGCCGAAACGAGAACTTGGCTCTCGCATGATGAGATGCAGGCACCGCCCCGAATAACAGATGCATGGTCGCTAACAGCGGCTCGTAGTTGACGTTCAACTGACAAACATGGAAAGCAGAGAATAATAAAGTTAAGAGTGTAACTCATTTCAAATAAACTACTACATATATATGTATATGTATATATTATATATATATACCGCATCAAATTATTAATACAACATATGTACATATACGTATGCATATGTTACATACACAAATATATATATTTGCGTATACTAACGTTACACATAATCATATGTTTTAATAGGGAGGGTTCATCAAGCTACATTTCAAGTCTGTTCATAAACGAAGTCATTCTCCAAGTAGATCTGTGTCTTCAGTGGGTTCTTCTTAAATTAATATCCTAAAGATACAAGTCCGAAGAATTTCATATACAGCACAAAGAATAGAGCTGTTACCCCAAAAAATGTACGGTCAATCGTAATTACTAATTCTACAGGTTTTATAGAACGTATTTACCAAGAGGTCGATAGTCATTTAGTATTGACGTATTACCAAATACTGATTAAAACATTCTATATAAATTCTATATAATATTGAACATATATGTGCAGTCAGCTTCTCAGTCAATTTGGGTGTGGAAAAGGAACAGTAAAAATTTGTTAAAATCACCAATACAGCTATGAACGTACCTACAAAGTGTTCGATCTTTCTACCTCGAATTTAGATTCAGTATTCACATTCCTCCATGCGAACTCAAACACGAATCTTTCATCGCACAAAATTGTTTTATCAACATTTATTATCTAAAATTTTTTAACCTAACTACAGTTACATCTTGTAGGAAGTTTACATTTGAGTAACTTCAAACTCATTATATTACAGTAGTTAATATGCAAATGCGTTATACGTAAGTGTATGTTTCTGTTTGTTTGGAAGTTTAGGCGAATCATTCAAAATTTACAGTCTCATGGCATTCCTCTTTTTTATGAGATATATGGAGGTATTTTAGGCCATGCCTGTTTTTATCGCAATAACCAGTCAAATCAAATAAAATACGAATAGTGATAATTATTATTAATAATTAATCGTAATTATTATGTAATAATTAACCACAATTATTAGTCAATAATTTATCGTCGGATATAATTATCCCGTCTGATTCCGTGTAATATATAAAATGGCAATTTAAAGCTTCATCAAAAAAATAGTAACAATTCAAAATCCAAACCTCCCCACAGTATAAATTTGATGGATATGTGAAGTAAGTAACTTTGTAAATTAGTAAATTTCGCTGCAAGTACTTTAATATTTGCGTCATAATGTTTAATTCACTTCAAAGATAAGTTTCATGAAACAAGAAACTTTAATTTGTACATTAATTTTCATTAACAAAATATTCTGTTCTTATTTCAATAAAGAAAAGGACTCTTAATCTCGAGATACGAACTCTATCAATAGAGCGTTCAACAAAAGACAACAATTTGCTTTAGTACGAGTATATTTAATGCATTACGTTGCTCTTTATCAAAATTAAACACTACGTCTTTTTTTAATAGATCTGTTAGTGGCTTAGCTATTCTTGCATATTCCTTGATATATTTTCTGGAATAAGATGTCAATCCAATGAAACTCCATAATCTGCTAAGTATTTCTAGGCTCCGGAAATCTGATGACAGCATCCAAGGTGGATGCTGTCGTCAGATTTCCGGAGCTGATGTAGGCCTCACTTCACCGTCTTTGATAGTATGACCTAAAAATTCAACTTCACGTCTTATCAACCTAGCCTTCTTCCAATTAACCTGCAGCCCAAATTGTGAGGCTATATTAAGCACAATACCAAGTCTCTCTACAGCCTGTATCTCATTTTTCGCTGGAATAATAATGTCATCTACAAAAACCATCAATTATTTTTAACAAATAAATCTCTAAAAATAAAAGTTATAAATCTCATAAAATACTGAGGCGAAACAGACAGACCAAATGGGGCACGTAAAAACTGTCCATGGTGGGTTACAAACTATGTATATGGTATGTCGTAAGTTATTTTCAAATGAAGAAACCCATTTTTAAAGTCTAATACGCTGAAAACCTTAGCATCTTTCAGGTTATCAATTAAGTCATCAATCAGCGGTAAAGGAAATTCATGCATGATTACCTTCTTATTTAATAATCTATAGTCCACACAGACAAGGGTTGAACCATCTTTCTTTTTCACAAGTACCAATGGACTAGTATACTCAGAGTAACTCACCTGGACTATACCATTTTATAACCACTCGCTCACTTGATCTTCCACCATCTTTTGCTCAACGAGTGACAATGGGCGGGGTCGCTGAGCCACTGGTTTGTCATCTCTTAATACGATTTTGAGTTGTGTTGGAGCCTGCTTCGTATGCGCTGGCTTCATCATTCGCATTACCTCATCTTTAATAACAGGGTTGATTATGTCACCTGTAACATCAAAATCATCCGCACAACAATTCACACGACACAACCATTCCTCATCCTGCTACACCGACGCTGAACCTTCACGCATAATCACGACTACATTTTGTAAAAATTCGTGTCCAAGTATCAATTTACAGGGCATATAATCTCTCGATATTACATGAAATACTACATCCTTGAAATACTCTCCATCAATAGTAATATTTGTTCGGAATTTACCATACGATCGAATACGCGAACGTCCTAATCCAGATAAATAAATTGTCATTTGTCATCATAGTCAAATTGTCATCGCCTATTTGTACACAAATGTCACTAGTCAAATCGTCACATATTAAATTAACATCGCTGCCACTGTCGATTAGCGCATTTACAACTTTTTCGCATATCTTAGCTGATTTTATGGCCCTCTCCGTCGAATTTTGATGAAAATTGAGTTTGTTTACATTTTTACCTGACGTCTTGTCAATGTGGTAGGCAATACTGCCATTTCCATTATGGTCGCTCTTATCGTCATCATCGTCATTGGCCGACAAGCTGCTTCCTGTTTCCAGTATTCGCAGGGTGCACTGGTTACCAAGATGGCCAAACTTGTTACAACAGAAACATTTCACACCCTTCTTGCACATACTAGCGATATGACCTGTTTCACCACAATTATAGCAGCGACGAAATCCTCCTCGTGTTTTTCTAGGCTGTCGATAAACACAGATATACTGCTTTTAGATTATTTTTTTTCGTAAATAGCCAACCGTTCTATGAATAAGCAAAACGAACTAGCTCCGTACAAAATTGACTTATTTATTTCAATGTCAGTAATTCCATCAATTATATACTGAATTATCACACTTTCTTCGAATATGGCTCTTTTACCCATCTCTTTCATCGTTAACATGTACTGATAGTATATACAATATGATTCTTCTTACGAGCTGCCATCATTTCATGCATAGCTTTGCTATCAACCTTCTCGGGGAACTCGCATATTAGCGCATTTTTAATTTTTTCCTCAAACGTACGAAATGTGCGTTCGGTTTTGAGCCAGAGCTCAGCCATGCCCGTGAGTGGCCTACGAGCCACTGTTTGCTGAGCCGTCTATCCAAAAATCTGGGCATTATCCTCTTGAGCCCATTTTAAAGATGAGTAGAAATGATCATCGCCGCAAAATTTTGTAATCCAATACACGCAGTCGATTGGTAGGACTGGTAGCGACGCATCTTGATCTTTTGATTCTTTCTTTTCATCAGCCATCTTAAGCCGTTTCTGTAATCTCGTCTCCGTCGTAAATTTACTTCCTTCCGTCTTTCGTCGCAAATTTTTCCTTAGCAAGCCGCTGCGATCGTTTTGTGTTCTTCGTATAATGGCGTCGTTCTTCGTCGTTGTAAAAATAATCCACTTATTTCTCGTAAATCCCGGTCGAGCCCCCAAAATTGTAGCAATGGTGTTAAATATAATAGGGAATTAACGAAATAAAGCTTATATTTTCGAAACAACGACACGTCTTTAATTAATTTACAAAATTCGCAGCCTATACGTCTTTTCGTATTTCTCTCCCCACCAATCCCTCAATGTCACAAATCAACCACAGACATCTCTAACAGTTCACAAAGGTTTAATACTCTGCATTCAGTCACCCATACCACATTTATAACCACACTGACTGTCATATACCTCATAGATAAAATTCAAATGAGATGAAAAATAACAATATACAATGCAAAAGTGGAAGGATGTAGGAGCCGAGGAAGGCCGAGACTAACCTATCATGACCAAATTGGTCGTGTTTTATCAGAAGGTGATGCCAGAAACCCCAGAAACCGGCGAACAGAGTCACAGAAGCGAGTGAAGTATGCAAGGACCGCGTCTTATGGCGCTCGGTTCTCTCTGCCTATCCCGCAAGGGACTTGACGTGAAGATATACATACATACATACATGAAAAATAACATAAACGTTGTTTTTCATCTCATTTGAATATTATTACGAATGTCGGCAATTATCTTCCTAAGACAAATTTTAACCTATCTTTTGAGAAGCGTTCTGTGGTATGTCACCAGTGGAAAAGAGTAAGATGAATAGAAGTTAATATATTTATTAATTTTAGGTCGGTATATATGGCCAATCTTGAGTTCTGTTCCTTGAATTTGAATATTTTTATGATTCGATTGTATCAAATATTTTACCATAATTCATCAGTTTTCCAGTGATGCGTGGACAGGCTAACAGATTTAAAGTTATTACTGAATAGTGCTTTTGACCCCTATATCCTTATAAAATCCGTTGTAATATTTTTATTAAAAAATATATATTATTACTATAACATATATTTTTTATATATACGCTTATGATTTGAGAGAAAAAGACAATATATTCAGCCCTACTACCTACCTACCTATTACCTTCAATATTAAATTAACTACGTTAATACTATATCTCATACTAAATCATATTCTAAATACTGTTATTTATTTTATTAATACACTTAACACTGAAATAATTAAACAAAATACTACAATTATTACCTAAACTTTTTAGAGTACAAGTCAGGGTAAAATTTTTTATCGCATTTTATATACAAATTCCAGATATTTTTATCATAGTTTATTTACATTTGATTACAATATGTATGTCAATTTGTTCGACAACTTTTTGACATTTTGTATGTAGTGACGTAATGCCATTGCTGTAGAAACATTGGGACTTTTAATCAAACAACTGAAACAATTAGTTTTGACAGTCCACTCTTGATGCTAACCTAACGCTACTAGAACTCTGAAGAGACCGAAACAGGAGAAAATCTAAGGGTAGTCAGGGCTATATTTGGTAGATACATTAATAATAATGGCCAGGGACATAAACGCGACAATATTTTTTCGAGGCTTGTGTCGCATTTTTGCCTTTTTTGTAATGAAACTCAAAACGTATCGAATTTCTTCATTGATTCATTCATTTTGGCAGTCAAAATAATAATAGAAAATGGCAGGAAACCGTATTTACTTTTTATTTTGTGTTAACCAGCTGCTGCAAGCTGCTATATTTACATAGCTACTAGCGGCCCGCCCCGGCTTCGCACGGGTGGACATTTATTTTTTAAACATTTTGGAATAAACGAAGAGTAAATGTATCTTTAGAGAGTTTTTTAAATAGTTTTTCTTAAGTAGCTTTTTTTTCAGACAAAATACTTTAAGTGGTACGTACTTAGTGGTATTTAATTTTTTATTAGTTTTTATCCATAACCCTATAATCGGAAAGTTTATTTTTTATTTATTTATATTGTTTTTAGTTTTATTTTTACATTTCTTTTTTACATTTATTTTAATATATATAACATATATTTCGAGACTTTATATTAATTTAATTTAATAGGTTTTACTTTTTTAGTATCCAATATGTCTACCTTAAGGCTGTATACTATATTGGCTGTGGTATTCGTAGATGGCAACAAAATATATTGATTTTTAGGAATCCTACTCGAGAAAGTGCAACATATAATTATAAAATAAATAAATAAAAATTTCATTTATTTGTCTCCACAGTCTTGAACACTTTGTACATTACAACGGTGTACTTATATTACGAGTACATGGATCACATACTTAATAGACAATTTGTGTCAAGTTGTAGAGACCTGGCGCCTGAACTAGGCATCCGAAGAACCTGTATCACAGGTCACCAGGCCTCCTCTCAGAGTATGATACAATTTGTGTCTCTGTAGAAAAGTGGCATACTCATAAGTGGCATACTTGTATACATCATTATGAGAGCAGAATAAGATAGGACAAGATATTGGTTTAGGAAATAGGTTTCAGTAGGTTTTCTGTTTCAAGGTAAGTTAAGGATTTTAGCCACGTAGTTAATTCTTTCTTACATTTGTATTTATTTAAGGCATAGATTTTCAATTTAGGGTTAATTTTTTTGTAAAGAAAAGGTCCGAGGAAGCTTGAGAATCTTTGGGCAAATACCGTATTACGAATGGGAATCTGTAGTTGAAGTCTGTCATTTCGTCTGTCAGTTGTCGGGTTGTAACTCATACGCGAGTGTTGATTAAGTACTGTATAAAGTATAAAAAGTTGACGCACCGTAAGCACGTTGTACAGTCTATATAATTCGGCAGTAGGGAATCTAAATGGCTTGAAATTGCACACTTTTAGTATCACTCTTTGTGCCCTTTCTAGGATAATGAGATGCGACTTAGCCGCACCTCCCCATGAAGTAATGCAGTAGAGGATTAGCGATTGGCATAAAGAACTATATGCTACCCTAAGCACTTTAGAATCGGCGACATGGCGTAGCTGTTTGAAGACATATAAAAGCTTTCTAACGCGTGCAGCCAGAAGGGCAATGTGTTGTCTAAAGTTCAATTGATTATCAATTGTAATTCCCAAATACTTGGTATGACTAGTTGCGTTCAGCTTAGGGCAATCACACGTACCTATGTCACACATAACAGACGATTGAGAGTGAGCAATCAAGTGATGGAGCTTCGGATCCGGAAGCGTTAAGTTTCTTATTGCAAAAGTCGTGTAGTTCGTTTTGGTGGTGTTTAAAGTAAGCATATTATCCTGTAACCATATTCCTACTTGATTTAATCCTCTTTGTGCGGATTCAAAAGCTGCGGTCCAGTTCGTTCCTGTGAATATTAGGGCGGTATCATCGGCAAAGGATATAATTTTTCCGTTTATAAGTGTTTGATTACAGAGATCATTTATGTAAGTAAGGAACAGACTCGGGCCCAAGATACTACCTTGCTGGACACCAAACTTCAATGTTCGATCCGTACTTTTATGGCGACCGATTTTGACACGCTGAATTCTATTAGAGAGATAATCACGAAACAGGTCTAGTTGCGTGCCTCTCACACCAAGAGCCTCGAGTTTCAGTAGTAGTTTAGGTATAGAGACCGTGTCGAAGGCTTTCATTAAATCAAGGAAGACAACTAGACATTTTAGGTTAGAGTCAAGAGCCTTCACTACATTGCTAGTTAGATGTTCAACAGCTTGTGCCGTTGATTTGCCTCCTCGGAAACCAAATTGAGCTGATGATAGCAATTTATTATTTTCGAGATAGTTAATCAGTCTTCTATTTATGGCGCGCTCCAAGATTTTAGAGAGGGAAGTTAAGATGGAGATTGGTCGATAATTTTCTACACGATCTCTACTTCCAGCCTTGTATACGGGTCGAATCTCAGCTGTCTTGAACACCCTCGGAAATATACCGTTTTGAAAGCACAGGTTGCAAATATGAACTAATGGTGGAACTATAATTTTTTTGTAGTATTTGAGAAAGAGAGGTGAAATATCATCCCAACCCGAAGCCGCGTCACTTTTTAGGAAGTCAATAAGGCTTGTTATCTCATCCTCATCCACGTC
This sequence comes from Pyralis farinalis, assembly GCA_947507595.1. NCBI lineage: Eukaryota > Metazoa > Arthropoda > Insecta > Lepidoptera > Pyralidae > Pyralis > Pyralis farinalis. The sequence continues at coordinate 14,687,539 of OX382267.1, forward strand.
ATCTATCACAAATGAGCCAGCTCTTACTGAAGCGGGAATATTTCTTGGGCCAGTTGTGTCAGTAGGGATCTTGCTGGCAAGCGATTCTCCCACACAAGAGAAGTAGTCGTTAACATAATTCACAGACTCAATAGACGTGGTTTTAATGCTCAACAATTCATCAAGATCTGTGTGATGTTTTTCCGTGTTGGTGATATTGCGTATAGACTTCCAGATCTGTTTGGAGTTTGAGCCAGCATTAATTAATTCGCGTCGATCATGCTGTCTCTTTAGTTTTTTTAGGAGTTTCGTTAAGAAGTTACGGTATCGCTTATAAGTGACAAGAAGTGCTTCGTCTAGCGGGTTGGCTTTAACCTTTCTGTGTAGGTTATCACGGTGACGCATACAGCGCAAGAGTCCTGTTGTTATCCAAGGCTGGATAATATTCTTACGTCGGGGTAAATTTACTGCTTTCGTGCTTGACGCGATACAACTTTTGAGCGAGTCGACAAAATAGGTGGCTACAAATTCAGTATCACGTGATTGAAGTATAGGAGAAAAATCTATCTTTTCCATAGCTTCAGCTAGTGCTGAGTGATCAATGACCTTTCTCGTCGCAATTCTACGATTAACTACCTTTTTTGCAGATAGTGACAGTAGGACAGGATGATGATCAGTTAAAGGACAGTCCATAACAAGAGTAACAGCTGGCGCTTTAGTTTTTAAGTTTACGTGATCTAAACATGCTCCACCACGGGTGGGTAAGGTATGTGCCGGGAGAATACCGTGAAATGCCAGCAACTCTAAATATTCACTACTACGTTCATCTTCGGTATCGCTGACTATATTTATATTAATGTCTCCTATAATAATTATATTTTCAAATGACTTTAATTGGGTAGCAAGTCTGTCCAAAGATCCGAGAAAATTATCAATATTGGTACATGAAGGTGATCGATATATAGCTATTACCGCAGTCTGTTTACCCAACTTTATGACGACACAATCTGCATCTTGAAAGCGAGGTGATTCGACCGCAATATCTCCCATAGACTGTTTAATATATACCACAACTCCTGCGTTTTGATTATTATTGTTGGAACTATTGTGACTGTAGAATCCGTCAATTTTCGGAATTTGTATAGTGTGCGAAAGCCAACATTCAGTTAGCACAATGATATCTAGCGCAACATCGATTCTAGCGAGCAATGTGAGTAGATGTGGAGAGTTAGCACTGATACTTCGTATATTTTGAGTTAATATGGTAAGTGAGTCGAACGAGCTTGCTAGCCTCCGCTTCACCAATTCTGGATGGCAGATTTCGGATTCCGATACGGAGACTCTATCCAGGTTATATAATACGTAGTTTACATTATCGAATTTTGATATTTAGGGCAAGATGATACTAGAAGATCTTTGATACCCCCCTGAAAGCAAGTAATTAAGAGATATGTGGGTTGGCCAAAGCAATACTTCCCGTTAATAACATCTGGGGTTGTTAATTGGAGAACGGTACTGTTGGATTGATTTATACAAGTATATAGATGATTGTTATGTTCAAGTAGCACACATAAAAACTGTGTTTTCAAGGTTACATCGCATGAATTATACAGACAGAAACAAATCTTAATTCTAAAATGTTCATAATTTTTAAAAGTGTAGCTGAATAATATACCAAAATAGTGCACTATAAATAGTCATTTTGTACTGCTTAGTTTTTTAAGGTCATCCTCACACTCGATGCGGATTAGTGGTTTGCCCTCAGCCACATGGAGATATATTTTCCCATAATTAGTCCAACAGTATCGGTATTTATGAGCGCTAGCAAACTCTCTAGACAGAAAGGAAAGCTTTTTTGCGTTAGTTGTCAGGCACTCAGAAATGAACACCGGCGATGACGGCCCCTCCAGTCCTAGATTTGTGGTAGACAGCCTACCTGAGTTTGCCTTGTTGAAACTCCTCATCGCTTTTATGATGTTGTCCTTTAGGTTGACACTATTTAGTTCAACCACCACATGCTTAGGCATCCCGGTTTTCCCACCCATTCTGTATACATCTTTAATATCTGAGCTCTGAATTGTTTGATTGAGGGCCTCACCTGTTTTCTTTATAAGTTCTACCAGGGCCTCTTTTGTCTCTTTTGCTGGCTTGGGGATGTTACGTAGCTCTAATGTTGGAAGCTTGAGGGTACGTTCTAAACCTTCGACTTTAGATTCCAATGCACGAATATATGCTAGATCTTTATTGCGCTCCGTTTCTAAAGTTGTAATTCTTTGTGACATTTCTTCATATTTACAGGACATGAACTCCATTGCCTTGCTGATATCCGCGTTTTGGCATTTAATTTCACATATCGCCTCCAACATAGTACTATGTTTAGCATCTAGATCCTGTTTCCATGCTGCAAACATATCTTTGAAGTGGTCCTTTAATTCACCGAAATCATCTCTGGGTCGTTTTAAGCTACGAAGCGTGATGTTTGAGGACGCAGTTTCCTCTATCAGAGACGTTATATTTGGTTCCGACGTAGATTCCGATCTCAGATTAGCGGAGAGATGTGGTGTATTCGGCGGGGTTCTCTTTATCATTTTAATCGATTTCTTTTATAAGTCCTCAATCAAGTAGTGACTATATGCAATGTTAAATGAACCCAAAAATGTATTCAGTTTACGTTCAATAGTCACACTCAGAGCGTTGAATGTGATTCCAATCCTTCACTAGGAAAAGTTGGCTGTAGCACGCGCGTAGCAGAGATGTATGCACAGTATTAATTTATTGCTCATCAGTTGTCCGCCGCTACGCCGTGTCACGCGCACGCTGGTAGATTTGTAGCACTCGTAGCACACCTGTTGCGTTGTAGCATCAGCAGGTTGGAGTTATGAACCACAATTTCGTCGCGCGCCGATATTGTTGTGGTGGCAGAGCGGTAAAACACGTTCTTCTCGCAGCGACAACGACTCACGATCGAATCCAGGCGCAACCGGTCGATGGCTCACTCAGCAAAATCACTCTATTATTCACTTTAATTTAATTTTAAAATAAATTTAACTAAAACCGTAATAGGTCAGGGGCACAACCACACTTGCCAGCGGTCCGAGAGAGAGGAATTGGCTATGAGAAAAGCATTCTTCTCTTAGGTCGATGCCAAAGATCGAGAAAGTTTGTCCCTGGGATTTATTTATTATAAGGGCAAACGATACCTTTACAGGAAACTGTAACCTTTTAAAAGACATGGGCAAATCTGTTGGTATCATCGGGATCCGCGGAATGTGAGCTAGCTGTCCGGCCGTGGGACCGGTGATGATTGTTGCTACTCGTATAATCAGATTGTCTCGTAATTCCTTTATCAAAAGCCTTGTGCCGTTACACATATAGGGAGGGCTTAAATTTCTCAACAGCATAATGGGAGTACCTACTTTCAATTTCGTGTGGTGGCAAGCCGGCGGGATAGAGAGAATTAAAAATTCTTGTAGATAGTGCACTGTATCTTCGATGTTACACACGTTATCAATAGATTTGTAACATTTAAAATCACCTGGTACTTTTTCAATGATCATTTTGTTTATCTCATTTACTGAGCTGTTTTTCGGTGAGACGATCGCCCTCGAATAGAGCCAATCGAAATTTCTTTCTGTAAGATGTTTGATGTCGGGATAGATTGTCTCTATAAGGATTTGTAGACTGTGAACAGTTTGAGCCAATTCATTATCCAATAATACTTGGAGGCTATGTGCAATTGGAGATGGTAATTTTCCGCTTCCAAGTTTAAGTAATTTTTGTGAGAAATTGTCGTTGCCGTCATTACTTAAACGTGCTCTCATATTTGTACGCAAATTGAGAGTTTCAATTGATTGCCATAAAGGTGATGATTTGGGGCACGCTTTTTTGAAAAGAACTTTTTAACTGGAACAGAAAAAATGTGGTATGAAAAAGTCAAAACATTCAATGTCGGTAGCGCGCGAATGAGCCGCGCGGGTACCTATCTCATAGATGTGCGCCGCGCCGCCCGCTGCCACGCGCCGTGACCGCCGGTGTCGCAAGCAAGGGATTGAAACACAACAAAATCCGTAATATCTTTGGAATGGAATGTCCGATTTCGTTAATTCAAAGAGTAACCTACAGGCATTGAAACAGTCTTGAATACGAAATGATTTATTTGGATAAGGATTAATATCAAAGTACGAATAATGTACTTTGATATTAAGTTTGCACCGGCGTTACTATAGCATATTTTAACATGAAAAAGTAGTTATTGTGACGTAACTGTAGACATATGGTATCGCAGACTTTTTTGTAGATATTGATGTCCTCTATAAAACTGTAGTACATTACTTTGCTCTATTGTCAATAGTTTCAGCAGCGTACGCGGTATAAGAATTTTTTGGTATCTTTTTCACACATTATCGAAGTTTTCATACGGATCCCTAACTATTTTCAAAATATTTTATAGCCTATGTTAATCATTTATATTGTAGCATTCTAATGGTGAAAGAATTTTTGAAATCGGCCTAGTAGTTTTTGAGTTTATTCATAACATACATACAAATCTTTCCTCATTATAATAATAGTATAGATAGTATAGATGTTCCATTTTGAAGGGTGAAATAAGGCAGAGAAGTTGCTGGGTACTGTGATGAAACATACTTAGGTCACAAGATTGGCAGCGTGCGAGTAACATCCCCGTGGTGTTGCGAGCGTCAATAGGCTGCGGTGGCCGCTTACCATCTGATGCAGGCCTCATGCTTCTTTGCCAATCGAGTTGTATAAAAAAAAATATAGAAAACTGTTGTTCCTTTAGTAGCAGAGTATTTTATTTAAGCTTTGTGCCTATGATATAGCACCATTTTAGTATAGACTTTCAATATTAAATAAGAAAATGTATAGTATTAATGTATGTTGTTTATTACAAGATTTCACTAGTCTAGTAGATCACTCGCGAAATATTTAAAAATAACTAAATCTAAAATTTCAACCCTGCGTTATGGTAGCTTACCGATAAAATATCGGATAAATCCTTTATAAAACCACAATGGAAAGATTTAATAATTATGCAACTCGTTAAAAAGTTTGATTACTTTCGTGCTCTGAAACTGATTGAGGCGTCCGATACAAAAGGCTTTCCGCAGGAGCTTTTAAACACTTGTCATTGTTATAGCAATCTTAGCTGAAAATATTTAACAGAAAACGCTTATGTTGAACTAGTTTCTCATTCTTATTCCAGTTGAGCATAGTTTTAGACTTGAAGTAGTGCTGAAGGACTCCAGATGTCTAAAGTATCTCACCTTCCTGGCGAATAACGCCCTTATTATGCCCGTCAACGTAGAACAGAAAACAGCCCTCCTGAATGACGAATTTTGTTATAGGTACCGATCTTTAAAATAATTTTTTGAATGAGGTGACTAATATGACGCGAATTTGTTACGGTACCAATATTTACTTTTAAACTTCATCGAAAAAGACGCCATCTAGTCGGTGTGCATTACACCGACTAGATGGCGATAGTTGAAGCTTTTCATTGCTAGATTGAATGAGTTTAGATTCGTTCACGTTGGCATCAGAACACTTTCATTTAAAAATATGTGATTTCTGTAAGGTAGTAACGGATAAACCGTTACAGTGTCTTTTTCGAAAAGCAAAGATTCAAAAGAGGTTTGACTTTACGAAGTCAGCAGGAGCCCTGTGACTTTCAATTAACACGTGAAAAACATGCAGTCCGATCAGTGGTCATTAACATAGAGATATCCGGGACTTACCAGGATTTGTTTTTATCGACAAATCGTCGATAAAAATGTCCTGTACCTACAATAATAAAGTAAACAACCGTAAAAGTTTAAAATTATACAGTATATTTTCTACATAATAAATTAATTATTTGTTGTTAGCTTGTTTTGTTTACGACTTACGCAAAACTTTCAAGGCGCTCTGCGCATAAAGCAATTTAAGATTTATTTTTTCCTAAAGTAGTAATTTACACTGCATCAACGTAATAAATGTATTCTAATATTATATATACATAATAAATACAACAAATATTACAACATATAGAGTAAGAATCAGACAGGGAGTAGGTAGGTATATTTATTACGTGGATTATATTGTTGTTTATAGATTTATTCATTTACCTTTTATAAATAACTAGCTGTTACCCGCGCCTTCGGTCGTCCCATAGCCGAATTTTAAATACCTTCATCAAGGATTGGGCAAAAATAATTTTTCAAATCCAACTGGTAGATCCAGAGATTAGCGCGTTCGAACAAACAAATTCTTCCACTTTATATATGTACTAGTAACAGTTTCAATTCTTTTCACAGTAGTTTTAATATATAACAGATTCAAGCAAAATTTTATTACATATATATACTTTAGAAATAAGAATATATAACGTGGCTATTATCAAAGATGATTTTGTGTTATTCAATATGAATTTCCACCAAAAGCAATAGGTATTACATACAACAGGGTCGTTGCAAAGTGCGATTGTCGGCGACATTTCTTATCTCCCGCCGCATATGGCGCGGTTACGGTCTCCTGCTGAATGTTAAGCGTTATTGAGCCTCTACGAGCCTGATATTGCCCTCCGATTCTCGTGAAGAGGTACTCGGATACTACACCAGTTATTTAACATTACTTTTCAAGATATGATTACCAAGTTGCAGTGTATAAGGTTACGTTGTATAGTTTTTCCTTGTAGAAGTAGTCATTGTTATTTTTGAATCATCTAATAACGAAAATCGATATAATACAATTTATTTAACATGACCAGTATTAATGATATCTAAAGTTCATCTATAAGTGAAATGTAATTTTAGCAGATGCAACTATAGTACTATCACCATTGAAAAATGTACTATTAAGACGAAATTTGATCTAATATAAAATTAAAATAGGAGCCGACTATTGAGATCGACTTTTACACCGAAAAACCAGACGATTTCCGGAGTTAATTAGCTATATATATATAATAAGTTAATTATTTATAATTGGAATAAACTAACTATTCAGACTTTCCCAAGAGACTCCAACATGAGGTTAACGGGCGTGATGATATTTTTACGGAGTCGGCAACGAAAGAATTTTAGCGTTACAGACATCGTAAACATCCCTTCGTTACGTAAATGTTATTCTTTGTTCTGTGTGTCGATGATGCAAAAGTATATAGGGTATGTGTTCTTCAATTAGCCGAGATCGTTAACACAGTAATTAGAGTATATGTAACAGGTTATTATTGACTGATAAAATATTTTCTTACAGTGATTTATAAATACTTGGTACTAGGTAAATTGTTAAGCTTTTCAGTGTTTCGAAAGGTTACACTTCTGTAGCAGCGGACATTGCAGCAGAAAACTACTAAGTACAATCTGCCGTTATGTATGACTAAAATAGCCTTGGTTCGTTTTAGACCAAGGCTTTTACGTAAATTGTAACCATACACTATCATGTTGTTTACTGTGTTAGGAAGAGGAGAATGAATGGGGAACAAACACACATACCTTTATTTTAAACTTGGTAAAGGGCGACTCCATAACTGTAGTTGTTATAAATATGGTGTAAGATATCAATACCAATATGGTATATACGGGCCCAAATCATGACATGATCGTGTACATGATTCGCCATATTTTTTTCATAATGATTCCGATACAATCAATCATGTATACAACAGAATAATAGTAATACTTTTCAATTAGTGGCATATCAACACTATCAGATTTACGTGGTGGGCGTTCATTCATCATAACATTCTCAGCAAAGTTACTTCATAAATTATGTTCCGTACGACGAGATGCTCATCATTTATCAACTTGAAAAATGTTATGAGGATAACTATGTATATATATATAGACTAAAGTAATTAATACAAAGTCGATGATCGAGTAGCTGGCAATGAATACTTTAACATTAAGGTTCAATTACTGCACAAGTTAAATATTGGCTTACATGAGCATGTCTATTTGTCTTCTGGAGTTTCTATTTCAATTACTGTGGCTGTTTAGAAGTTTTCTAATTACTAGTGTTCGATTCAATGGTCGCAATTCGACCATAATTGTTATTGAACATTTAAGCAAAACGTATACGAATTTGCACGTTTACAACTTTTTACTAATGTTTTCATATTTTATTATTAGTAACACTAAAGCTCTTCGATAGCAATTAAACGTAAAACTAAAGAAAATCGCTTGAAAAACGGAGGAGAAAAATGTATAAAATGGTTTTTTTTTCACCATTTTTTGGCACATTATCAAGTCAATGCGCGGCACGGAAGTCCCGGAGGTGACGCGTACGAATCCGCCCTTGTTGGTATCTAAACCAGTAGGTACATGCCATCAGGGGCGACCTACCTCATGACGTAGCGCTCAATCGGACTGATTCATATGATTTCCAAAAAGTACACCTATAATGCAAACTTTGCTTAGCTTGAGATTTTTAATTTATCTAGTAATTATTACATAGGTCTATATTACATAAGTAAAAAATGATTATATAACTAATTAAGTTATATTTAACTGATTTTGTTCTTATAATAATTACAACACTACACTAATGTTATTACTATTATAAATGCGAGTGTACCTTACCTTTTTACGGAGCGTACCTAATGATATTTATTACAAAGATAGTCCTGTAAAAGGGTCCACACAAATACAAATTATGCGTAGGTTCTTAGATACGCTTATTATTGCGGTAACAGTACCTCACATGCAGAAGCCAGTATAATAATAAATGGCTTTAAATGCGTTTATACTAAATATACACGTCAATCATAAAATCAAACCGCAACAACTCCGGTAAAGCAAACAAAAATAACCCACTGCACACTCAAAGCAAATGTTGTTCGCTAACCACATTTTCAAATTGCATTTTGAAAGGGTGTGAGCGAACATCACCTCCGTTTGTACGGTTTATCTAAACGACGCCGACGCTCCTTGTGCCACGCCGAGGTCGGTTACAGACTCCGCACCTTGTAATTTGAACTTATGAATATATTAGTCGCGAAAACATTATCAGCACATTAGAATCCGAATATTAAGGTAACTCACTAAGATCACTTACTGAAATAGAAAGTGATGTCAAAATAAATACTAGCTTGGTGATCGAGTTGGTTACACAACCAGAGCATCTTAGCGTCGCCAAGGGCATATATCATATACTCGTAGCATCACAAATTCCACTTCTATTCAAAATAAATGTTTATGTACACAAATATTTGTTTTAGGTTTTCGCGATTGTTACACTTTTTTTTTATGATTGTTTTTTTTTACAGCGTCCGTGGTCGCAGGAAGACTTCCTGCGACCACGGACGCTGTAAAGCGTTCGAAACGTCAGGTTCAACAAAATGAATAAAACAGGCGATACTTCCGTTAAAAATTGTTTAATTCAATACACAAATATTTATTAACTTATCTTAGACAGGGCGTTGTCTATGTAAATATGTATTATTATTTTTTTATAAATACTAATTAGGCTATTTAAGAAGTGAAATACAGACAGATACACAAAGAGATTTTGTATTTAAAATTTTAATGTGCTGAAGTAAAATACTTTTCTACAGCATGTCATATTAAATTATTAAAAAGCTTAATGAACAGAGTTTCCGTTAATATTATGTACAAAGTTTAACATTTTGATAATAAAAATGTTATGAAATTCTACAAGTGGGGATCCTCAATCAAGAATTCTTTTTATATTTGTATACTACTCATTTCAGGACACTTTATAAGCCAAGTTAATCTACAAATAACAAACAGAACTCTGCCTAAAGAAAGGGCACAGCAATGTTTAATTAGAAACTATCTCACATAACATCAACTCCTGCAACCTGCTGCAACTGTAGCCACGCAAAGATAGACAATATCGCACATAATGCATTCAGCCAGAAGTGCCCCATTAGGCGAAAGTGGGATGCTCTATCGAGAGTCACGACTGCATACTGCTGAGGACGACACACAGGATAAGGTTGCAACAAAACGGCGGCCCCATATATGGTAGTCCAAACAAACCTGCAGCGCAAGAAGCTAGCTACGCAGGAGTTAATCATCGAAGCCTCAATTCAGAAGATCGCGGTCGCACTAATACAAGAACCGTATGTCGGTGGGACAGAAAGAATGAGGGACTACGCAGGAGTTAGGATATTCCAGCGCGTGAAGCAAGACTGCGGAGTGGTAAAGGCGGCAATAGCTGTCTTTGACCCAATTATTGACGCTGTTCTCTACCCTGGACTCTTCCTGGCGATAGCGAACAAATGCCTAGAGTTAGGATACTTTCCGAGGATATGGAAGGAGGCAACAGTAGGTATACTTAGAAAACCGGCTAAAGAAAACTACACCAGTCCGAAATCCTACAGGCCCATCGGTCTGCTCTCGGTCCTGGGAAAGGTACTAGAGAAAATGTTAATAGCAAGGCTGAAATGGCATATCCTACTTCGGCTTAGTACCCGCCAGTACGGCTTTAGGCCTCAGAGGAGTACGGAAGACGCCCTCTATGATCTGGTGGGATACATACGTAAACAACTTAATGGGAAAAACTCGTGACGGTAGTCTCACTAGACATAGAGGGAGCGTTCGATAGCGCCTGGTGGCCGGCGATCAAGGTCAGACTGGCGGAGAAAAGTGCCCGTTACATATTAGAAGAGTCATAGACAGCTACCTAAGTGATCGGAGCATAAGGTTGTGCTACGCCGGGGAGGAGATCACTAGGCAAACCGCAAACGGGTACGTGCAGAGGTCTATCGGGGGGCCCATATTATGGAACCTGCTGATTGACCCTCTATATAAGAATGTGGAAGAAAGGGGTGACCACATCCAGGGAGATACAGCGCTGGAGGTAGAGGAGAAGACAGGGGGCACTCTTGCCCTTGTTCAGGAGTGGGGAGCCAGAAATAAGTTGAGATTCGCACCGCACAAGACAAACGCGATGCTAGTCACGCGGCGATTAAAGTTTAACACCTGAGCATGGGAGGGGTTGATATCAAGATGTCTGAAGAATTTAAGATCCTCGGTGTAACCCTCGATAAAAAAACTCATCTTCAATTCACAAATGCGGAACCAATGCAAGAAAGTGCTGGACTTATACAAACAGCTGTCGAGGGCCGCAAAAATTAGCTGGGGGTTACACCCAGACATAATCAAAACAATATACACAGCTGTAGTCGAACCGATAGTCCTGTACGCTGCTAGCGTCTGGGCATCAGCGGTCCAGAGGGGCTTCGCCCAGAATCTGCGCAGAGCGTACAGGACTGTCTCCCTGAACTCAGCGCTGGTGCTAGCGGGAATACTCCCGCTGGATATCAGGGTGCGTGAAGCGGCGACGATATACGAAGCGATAAGACGTGTGCCTCAAGCAGTGGAGGAGTGGGGGCCGCACTCACAATTTGGAAAGACGGCACCGAGGTCAAAACAGTAAAACGGAAACTACCACCGTACTGCACTGTCTACCAGGCGGAGCTCCTCGCCATATGTGAAGCAGCAAAACAGATCCACGGCCGCACGGAAAGTAATTTTATTGGAAAGAAATTTACAGCGACTCACGATCGGACCTTGAGACAGTCAAAGACTGCGGATCCCTCCATCCCTTAGCAGTGGAAACAAAAGAGCGAATAAAAATCTGCAGGCTCCAAGGCAAAGACATTTCTTTGTTCTGGATAAAGGCCCACGCAGGGATGGAGGTAAACGAAAGCACGGATCAGCTGGTCAAGGAGGCGGCAATGAACAAAAAGATGCAGCCGCACTACGAAATGTGTCCGATTTCATACACCAAGAGGCACATAAGGATGGCGTCACTTGATATATGGAATTGTAGATATAAAGAGGGCGCTACTGCCGCCGTAACAAAAATCTTTTTATCGGACGCTGTAGAGGCATATAAAATCCTTAAAAGCTTAGAACCCACTAGCATCACCACACAGCTACTGACGGGGCATGGTGGGTCAGTCTTTGAAAATAATAAAATCTGTGCTTCAGAACTAGCTTTCTAGCTGAAATAAATACGATTTCGAACGACATCATGTCAATATATGAACTATTTATAGTTGGCCGTTTCGAATCTTTTGTGAATTAAAAATATGTGTGAATCTTTAAATATATTTCTATACTATACTATATATTTCTTAGCTGAAATACAATATATTCTTCCTCCCACGGGAACTCCACGGAAACTTACTTGTCGGTATTAAAATAAAAAGAGGCAGGCTCTGTTAATTCGGCCTTGTAGAAAGAATGCAGAAAAAGAATAATTACGAGACGGATATAGAACGCGTAAGTAGGAGGATGACGGAGCCGAAGAAGGTCAACCTTCCATAACCAAATTGATCGTCTTTTAACTGGTGCTGTCAGGATCCCTAGAAATCGGTGAGCGTGTATGAGAATAGTACCGAATCATGTAATGCTCGACGCTCTCTGCCTACCCTGCAAGGGAATATGCATGAAATTATAGATAGACAGATTTATTTTTATGCCGCGCGGCACTACGTCTCTTCCGTACAATCCTACACCGTTATCTAATCAGCAACAACTTAGGAATATAATTGTAACCTCTCTCACTTACGAAAATAATAACCCACCATGCAGTTTTTATTTTGCTGTGACATTCCGTAAAGTGGAGTATTTCCTCAATGACTTAATTTTACATAAAATATTTTATATTGTGTTTAAAAGTCTGTAGTGTGTATCATAATTTGTTTCAGACTTAACTTTAATTTACGTGACTGGTTAGTAATTAATGAGTAGTACAGTACGTGATATATATTTCTTAACAAATGTAGGACAGTAAGCAAGCAGAAGACGAATTGCGGCAAATGTGTTCTTCCTAACAATACGCTACGTAAATAGCTGTTAGAGGAGAGAGGACTAAATTGGCGTGAGATTCCCAAAACACTGTTATATAGTAGTGTAATTATCATAAAGCTGTGCAATTTATTCCGACGTTATTAGTATTGTAACGTTTGTGAGCCATTTACTAAAGTTACTCCTGATCAATGGGAATTTCGGCTAAATGCTACTACTACCCGGAAATATTGCAGTTTTAGATTTGTCTACTAATAATTTCTTAGATATTGATTTATATTTTGCATTAGAATAGCAGTTTCTTATCACATGTAACGCAGCGAGGGTCGACAGCTTGATTCATAGTTACTGGGGCGAACGCGAAACGATTAACGCTTTGTCTCTTGTTTTCTTTGCGAAAGCACCGCGTGTTGATAACGCGGTGCTTTCCGCAACTAAAATTGAGACAAAGCTATTGTTGTTAGAAAAATTTAAAATGGAGAAAGGAGAAATTCAAAATAGAGAATTATGTATGTGCAGCAAAAACCGAAGATTACTTGTAATGTTAAATAAAGTGTATGTAATGTTAAATAAAGTGTTTTTGTCAAAAACCAATAACAGAATAAAAGATCACACACGAATATATTGATATGTACATTTTGAATTAAAATGTGCTGTTGCTTTCATTATAAATGTCAAAACCAGAAATCAATAAGCCATTTGAGAGTGCTTGAAGGCACCCCGCCGTCACAAAACGTTGTGTTTTCGCGCCTAGATATCTTCGCAATTCGAGCCTACTGACCAATGGGACATTTTTACCAATAAGACGATAATTGCCGCGATGTGATACGTAAACTAGCCAACAAGAGCTGTGCGTTTTACTTTACCCTCCGACTCAAAGCGGTTAATTGAGTGACTATATAAAGTAATATCGGTGTTATCGCTTCTCCATAAACCTTCATTGTCAAAACGAATGTGAGCCAATTGCGGTACGTGAACCTAAGTTGAGTTGAACATGCTCGTATTCGGAAACCAAATTCAGTGATATCCGCTAGCGTATATCATTAGATTACCTTTGAAAAAATAGCTGACAAATAAACAATACTATTTATCCATTGTATTGACAAATTTTGCAAACAAAAGCAATATACATGTCACCTTCCATGGACACTCGGCAAACCAAACTGATATAAAATCATATTTCAGATACAAAATACCCTCAAAACAAAGTCCTGAAAAGAAAAGTGCTTTTCTATTTCTTTACGCAGGCTGATAAAATAAATGCCCAAATAATATTCAAGCACACGTCCATTTTATATCAATTTTCAAAGCAGATGTTATTCAGTAGGGTACGTACCTATTTTATAATTTAGATTTTGTAACACATTTTAAGACGAGCAGTGGTCATGAAGATGAAGTATATTATATACTCTTACATATTAAAATTTTTGATCCGAATGGTCGAATTTTAATTTCAATCCTCTAAACCACTAATGAGTATTTTTTGTCACGGACAAAACTTGAACACATAAGTATAGTCAAAGGAATTGTTGTCGAAACTACAATGGAACATGTAGTCGAGTCAGCAAAAGACAGGGAACGATAAGTCCGCCTTGCCTCTCGGTCGCTTTACATAGAGAGCAGTCTCTGTGAGAATCGCAACAATTTTCCGGAACATTTCCGAGCGGGCTAACGAACGGAAACGCAGGGGACGAGGCCAATTGCCGGATAAATGCACCTCAATTACTATATTGTGGCAACATTTTTCCTCCTAATGTCTTTGGCTTCAACTATTACAACCCTTTTTTTAACAATTTATGTTTTTATAAGATCTGTACATAATTAAACATTTGAACATTATATTGTATGTTGGCGTCATGTATAGGGGTGTCTTCATCAGGTAGGATACACCCCTATACATGACGCCTTTATTAATTATGAAACTAACTAAGTACGCAAAACTTTAATGGTATATCTCAATTACGCACATTTTTCATAAAGAATTAAGAAGCAAATCATTAATTATTGGATTTGTATTATCTACAAACATAAATAAACAGGGTTTCCACATTAGGTTTTTTTGAAAAATGTTAGTTTGCTGTCTCATATTATCATTCCGTTCTCTACGTAAATAAATTAAGAAGTAAATATTTTCGTCGAATCCCATATTTACGTAAGCATCAAACTATACAAGTCGTATGCTATGGAGTGAACTAATAAATATACATAGATACCTAAAACACCATTTCACTACTTGCAATTTCGTTCTAAACCTTTCTAGTTCACGCAGTGCCTTAATGGAATACTCTGCTGTTTTATTCTTTGAACTGTGATAAAGGCACATAGCATACTTACCATTCTGTAAACACTACCTAATCGTACCGTTTTACCTCTATTTTCCTCTTGATAATTTCTGCTTATTTCATATGCAATATTATTTTTTATAGTTTACCTTTATTATAATCTTTTAACTAATGACTACCTGCTTGTTTCCATTTTTCGATACAATTTAATCCTTGTCAAGTAGGTACAAGTTTATTTTTTGTAAATATAACAGGCCGATACGTAGACAAAACAACAAATAGAAACAAAAATAAAAACAAAACACATAGACGAAACTTTTTTGTTTTAATAATAAACATAAAACGATAAGTTCATTAACACGTTTAGTTCATGTGTTCCTACATATATTTTTATCTTTACCGGTAGGAAATTAATAACAGACCTTATTGTCTATATAAGACTTTAATCACTTTGACTAGTCTCAGTTTATTTTTATTCACCAGATATTTTTTTTTAGAAACTATGTATTGTATAGAGTTAACCATGAACTTTACCAGCAGCTACTACATCATTTAACATCGAATGGTAGGTGCAAATACCATTTTTATATGAAATTCATTACTGGATAGTTTCATCACGCAATTGAAAAAATATTCGAATAATAATTACCTAAAATGTTTGATAGTTGTATTCAAGAATTTTCCTAAAAAAATTTAACTCCGACATTTTAAAGTAAAAATCCTATATTAGAGATTATTCTTAAAATGTAAGATTACGATTCTCTAGCCGTTAAGAGGTTTTTGAAAGCCTATGAATGCATTTTATTTGAACACACACAAATTACAGTCTCAAATCTCAAAAAAAATTAAATATATGTAATTATTGTACATATGTTTGATTTCAAGTTTGCGTATATTAATGTTTTTGGGCTTGATATACTAACATTATTATATTAGCTGTTATCATTATGTTTAAATTTAAATATACCCCTACACGTAAATGAATGCAATATTTGTTAAATACAGATATTCTATTGTACTTTTTACCTGTGTACTTATTTGCGTGTAACTATTTACGTAATACCTATCTATCTACCTATTTACACGTAAACACTTTAATAGACCAATCGAGTCGAAAGAGCATATAATCCCCTCGTTTACTCTGCCGAAACGAGTCCCTCGCCTTTCGGAATACGAAGAGAACAGTGGGGAGAATGGGGTGCTTCCGTCGCTGAATATGGGTGAAAGTACATGTTGTAGCATGATCGACAAACTGCATCGGACACTTCTTTTTTTAGTTAATAGATTCAGGCGTTATTTTGTGAAGTCAAATTTACATGCAAAGTCGTTAAAATAACATGCTACAAGTCATGTTATTCTAACGATTAACATCTACAACGCCTGAGGATGCCTCGTAGAGAGGCGAACCATGTGTCGCAGGGACAACCAGGGCAGCCATGGCAGCAACTGGCCTACGCGTATAATAACCACGTAGGCGACTTGTTTAGATAAAATCATATGTAATTGTAAGCATAGCAATAAATCTCAAAATATTAAGTGTATTATTATTATATTTCTCTTTCTTTTTTTTTAATTATTTATTTGTATATTATTTATACATAATAATCAATGTCCTCAAAGAAGACAATAAGAATGATTTCCAAAACCTGGAAAAAATTACACAAACATACTTGTGAGTAAACGCACGTCATAGAAATTAAATTAAGTGAAATGTGACGGCGTACCCTCTCAAAGTTAAAATAAAGAAAATGTGTCAAACAAAACATGTCTAACAAGACATACTTACATACAAAGAATGTGTTAGCGGACACATTTGCACAAATGTAGTGAATAAAAGGACACAGCGTTCCTACATATAATCACGAAAGTGAAGTTATAAAGAAAATGTTTACAACGCACTTAATAAATATTACATAACCTAATTTTTAATGTTACCCATATGAAAGAGAACACCGCAGAGATATTTTTTTTTGATTGACCTACCCGTTGAGGCGTCAATGTTATATGTGTGGAGGAGCGGCATAGCAGAGGGCGTGGGAGACTCTTGGCAAGATGATTGGTGGCTAGGCTGTGTGCAAGGCGTATGTTCGAGTAGTTTTGCAGGCCGAAAAATCAGAAAAGTCAATAATTTGTCTGCTTCAAAGAGAATAGATAAAAGAAAAAAGGAGCGGCCCCTGATTTAACCAAAACCTATCAGGAAGGTACGATAAAATAATGTACGAACTTATATAAAGAGAAATAGGTTAGCAAGTTACATGTATTAATTCTTTACCGTCGCTTTCAGACACAATTAATAAGAAAGGTAAATTAAATTTCATATATTATATCCTACATGGCATAATTAAATGTAATTAAAGAGTAAATACATTTCCTCTCATATGGACATCATATATTCATCTAGTTTAGATTACGAGTACCATGTTTTAAGCTAGATTACATATCCACTTAAATTTGCCTACTGCATTAGGTTTATGCAAATGTATAAAGTCGCATACTTTGTAAAACAGGTTCCATTTGTACAGATCTAATTACTTTTTGAGTGCATTATCGGGTCAAGACGTTCACCTTTTAGAATAATTAATATTGTATAGAAAATTCCCAAACATTCAAGCGATCACCTGATTGTGAGTGGAGCTTCGGGTATGATGACAAGAAAACCAGCGTTGCACCTCTCATCCAAAACTGGGCGCAGAGACACAAGCCATGGGCCTGCAGCGAGCAATTAGATGACCAGGAACTACGTATTGCGGATTCCGGCCTGCAAATTGGGATTGCGGCCTGTGAATTAGCACCGACCCTGGTTCGGTATAGAAACTTCAAAATATAATTTCGTAGGGGACGCGTTGACGCCATGTTTCTTGATTGAAACCTTGATTTACTGTATTTAATCTTAAGTATTAGAACCCCGTGTTAACTTCTTAGTTTAGAAGCCATATTTGAATGGCTGAATCGAATCCTTCCACCAAAAGACAGAAAAACCGTAGCCTCTCTACAAGCCTAATTCTCTAAAAGCCAAATCTTTTTAAGGATTAATTATGCAAACTAAGAAGAATTTGTACTGTGTAGTCATAACAACTCTCTGAAGAGTTGTTGTGTTTCTGCGAGTGAATGTAAGTGAGTAAAAATGTGAGTAATCTCCTAAAGAATTACTGTGCTTATAAGCAGAGATGACACCCACGAGTTACCTGTACTTCATATATTGAAAGCGTTCATAAGCTACGCTAACTGTTTTATATCAGGTGGCTCATATGCCTGACGACATTGCATAAAAAAAGACAAGCGATATATATATGATCTGTATAACTAATAAAATTACGTAATTAGTATAGAGAAGCCAAAATGCAAGCGTAAACGTAACTGTACTGTTTGAAAAATATTTTGTAACTTTATTTGATTTCTTATATTTAAGGACATGCTGTGTGCAATTCATTATGTCTGATCAAGTCGACATTTAGTATTCTGATACTTCAGTCTGATGTAACAATAAACAACATACGAACATTGATCGGATGCTGCAGAATCACATGGTAACAAAACATAGAAAATAATCGGACAATAAACATATTCACAGTACTGGGACACTTCGCTGTCTTGCAATGCATCTTCCAGCTTACTGATGATAATGCGTTGTAAACCCTGTGCAGGATGGATTAAAAATAAATTTCTACAATCGTGAGCCATTCAGAATAAACAATATTATGCCATCTATTACACATTTACTCTGATGGGGTTGCCATCAAACAACAAAGGCATCCCTACTTCATGCTTATCCTTAAATCTATGTCTGTATAGTTAAAATGTTATAGAAACGAATAAGGTAGTGTTTCAGTAATTAAAAGAAGAGTTGGTTTGAAAAACAGCATCGATATTAAAATAAGAAAAGACAGACTGTTAGTTCAGGCATGTAGAAAGAATGACGAAACAGATATACTCATACAATGCCTAAATACCGCAACCATATTGGTTGTATTTTATCAGGTGATGTCAGGAGCCCTAGGGACCGCTGAGTATGCTTAAAGAGAGCTACGAATATTAAAGAAGCGAGCAAAGTGTGTAAGGACTGCGTCTTTTTTATATATAATTTAATTATTTTTTTAAATATATATATACTACGTCGGGAGGCATACAAGCATACAGCCCACCCGATGTAAAGCGGATACCGTAGCTTACCGTTACGCCACAAATTTTGCGCAATGCTCTCATCTCGACCGCATTTATTGTACTTTCATGCTCTCTCTATCATACCCAGCTTTCACTTCCATAAATTAGTGTTAGGATTAGCACCACGTTGTGTACAGCGAGCTGTGCCTTCTGGCTTAGATTTCGGCTGCCTAGAAGTTTACCCAATGCTCCATTCACGCTGTTCCCTGCACTCACTCGTCTCTCCACATCAGCGTTATACCTTCCATCGCTGCTAAAATATAGAATCTCGTCTACTTGCTCCAACACTACATCATCAACTGTAATCCTATTGTTCGTTCGTTATCTTATCTTTTAGTATGGATTTTTTATCCAAGGGATATGTCAACCTCATCGTATCATATAAACTTACAGCCTATTTACAATAGGTATATTAACAATAGATAATATTGAAAAATAAAATTGGATTAGATTTTTCAATTTCAATTTTGATTCGTAATTTTCAACTCATCGGTGCGTCTTTCCTCTCCTGAACATTTGCTGGTTAACGCTTCTCACCCACGTTATAGTATTATTTGACTACATAGCACCTTCGGTAGAACAGGGACAATTGTAACTTCAGTAATGTTACAGTAGAACTATATTGCTCTAAAATTACTTTCCTTTGTACGAAAAAAAACTAGATACTTTAATTGTTTAAGACATATGTTAGTTCAATGTTTAAAAAACATTTAGTTCCTTTGTAATTTTTTGTTAACGGTAGTAAGGGTTCTACCAAAGGTGCAATATGCTTATATATTACTAACAAATATATTCAGAAAACAGTTCAAGTCTCCCTGTAATACATTGCCAACGAACTAAATGAAAGAACCATTTCAGACGTCCGAAGCCAGTGGAAACCTCTTATTTCCCCTAGTGGCTTGACTTGAAAAATACGAGAGGAATGTGCTCACATTAGGTTCGGTCGTTACTTAGGTCCTCGAGTAGTCGTGGTTCGAGGCCCGCACTGCGGTGACTAATAGTTGTGGTGCGGTAAAATATGTTCCACGTAAGTGCGCGACATAACAAGTAACCAGCTATTCGTAAACTAAACGCGCTTCGTCTAACTTTATTTTCTGTGAAGCCGCGAGTTTCGTGACACTAACTCATTGAAATCGACTTCTGTCTTTATATATTGGATCCAGAATAACGTTAATATTTACATCAATTGGTCACATTAAACTTTTTCTTTACCTGTATTACATACCTACTTAACTTAGGATATTGTCTAAAACTATAAAGATTTTTGTTACACAAAGTATTTTATGTTTTTCAATACACTAACTAATATTACTTGTAAATTACTCAACGTAATAAAATTACTCAACTAGAAATTATATAAACTACACATATGTCACGTATATAATGTGTTTTTTTATTATTTAAAATGAAAAATTAAATATATTTTCAGGTGAAGTGTTGTTATAATAATAAATAATAAATCTTTATTTCAGACAATACAGTCCAATGTTATTATACTGATTATTACAATGACAATTAATATTTGTAATACTTGTGTATGGTATTAATTTATGACTTCTATACTGCATTTAATTTAAATGGGGTTTTATGCAAAATATAAATAATAAATAAATAAATATTGTCGGACAAACACAGCGCCACCTAGCCCCAAAGTAAGCGAAGCTTGTATTATGGGTACTAGACAACTGATAAACATACGTAAATACATTTTTTTTTTGTAAATACATACTTATTATACATAGAAAATACCCAGACCAATACAAACAGACATGTTCATGCACACAAATGTTTATACTGTGTGGAAATCGAACCCACGAGCGTTGGTGTCAAAGTAGCGTAACAGCGCGTTCCACCACTGAGCCAGCGAGCTCGTCAAATAATAAGATATAGTAACTTTTTGACGCTACAAGGTAACAATAATTAAAGTTATAAAATATTATTCCTAATCGTTTTAATAAACTGTAATTAATTTTATTAAAATTCTATTCTTATTTTGGTTGCAATAAAGCATTTCTGTGATACACATGTGTACAATATTCGAGTATGTACGCTGACGCTTTTGAAGATACTTAAACTCCATAGCAGGCTCGAATTAATGAATTTAGCATTCAAACCCCCATTTCTTAGCTAAATTCAATAATATCTACTATACAGTATACATGCAGTTTAGAAAATTCGTATTCTTGAAATGTCATTAACCAGGAGAAATGGAAAAACAACGCAAATGCAACGGTAATGAGTAGAAATAAGACACTCTAACACTCAATGAAACAATCACTCTTAGATATTTTCAGGAAAGTGTTGTTACTATACTAATGATTACAATGACAATGAATATTAAATGCGCCACCTACATACTTTTTACATATGATTGTTTTGTACGTGTCGTATGGTCGTCTGGAAGAGATCGCTTTAGCGATAAGATCGCCTATTGTACATTTATTTTTTTATTTACGTGTGTTTTGCATTTGTTATTGGTGCAATAAGGATAATCTGTTCTATTCTAATATTTCGAATACATATATATAATATTCATTTAGAACTTTAATACCGAATTTAATTTAAAGGGGGTTTTATGCAGTAAGAGATAAAAGCAGCGATAGCCTAGATGACTAGCCTATTAACTGATCGGTCTCTGCTCCGATTCCTGGTGTGAGCATGTAAGACTAAATACGTGTGTACGTGAGTATGTACATTTTTATAATTATGATTGGCACAGAGATGAATAAATCATCGTGAGTAAACCCCCAAAGAAGTATGACGTAACCTACAAATAGTTTGGTTTCCGCTATGGTTCGAGGAGGGCTGACGGCAGTAGATTCATGTCAAAATCAGTATCATCGGCAAATTCTTAGGCTTAGGCAGCTGACTTCGTCCATTAGGATACAGGATTAGGAAACGGAGTAATACCACGAAAAATATCACTAAACGTCTATGAACAATATATGACTGGAACATAGGACTTTTCTAAAAGTATCGTTTCCATAACCAATACAATAAAAAAATAAAAATTTAAAAAGATCCTTAAAATGAAGAATTAAATATAAAAGATTACCAAACGCCGCATGTTATGAATCACTTCAACTTTTCCTAATCGAAAGTTATATATACATTCTGTGTACTAAGTATCGGGAATTTGTCAATAAAACAAAAAATACAAATTATTCATCTAAATTTATTTTATCGCCTTCAAAGTAGGCCCCATCGCTTGCAATACAACATCTCCACCGCTTCACCCAGTCTTCCATACATTTTTCATAGGCTATTTGCGGTATGGCCTTTAGCTCATTCAGCGAATTTTCTTTTATGGCTTCTATCGACTCAAAACGTTTTCCTCGAAGTGGTAATTTTAACTTGGGAAATAAAAAAAAGTCAGACGGAGCCATATCAGGTGAATACGGTGCTTGGTCGAGAACTTTTGTTGAATTTTTCGCTAAAAACTCTTTCACTATAATGGCTGTGTGTGATGGTGCATTATCATGGTGCAGCATCCATGAGTTGTGTTGCCACAAATCTGGACGTTTTCGGCGGATACTCTCACGCAAACGCTTCATGACGCCTAAATAATATTCTTTATTCACTGTTTCTCCCTCTGGAAGGAATTCGGAGTGAACCACACCACGGTAGTCAAAAAAAACTGTCAGCATCACCTTGATTTTGGAGCGACTTTGCCGCGGTTTTTTGGGTTTCGGCTCGTTTTCGAGACGCCATTCTGAAGACTGTTGGCTTGTTTGCATGTCGTACTCATAAACCCATGTCTCGTCGCCAGTTATTATACGTTTCATAAAGGTCGGATCCGTAGAAGCTCGGGAAACCATGTCTTCAGCGACATGCTTTCGCTGCGCTTTTTGAACAAAATTGAGCTCTTTTGGAACTAGTCGAGCGGCGACGCGTTTCATGCCTAAAATGTCAATGAGAATGTTGTGGACGGACTTAAAAGATATGTTCACCTCACTAGCCAACTCTCTCAGACTCATACGTCGATTTTCGAGCACTAGCTTCTTAATTCTGTCGATGTTTTCTCTGGTCGTAGCGGTTGAAGGTCTACCAGAACGAGGCAAGTCTACTACTACTTCTCGGCCTTCTTTAAAAGCCTTATACCATTCATAAGCCCTTGTTTTCGATATACACGATTCGCCGTAGGTATTTCGCAACATTTTTAGTGATTCACCACATGAAATATCATTTGAAACACAAAATTTAAGGCACACTCTTTGTTCAACAATATTTTCCATTGTAAAAATCGCCGAGGACTCAAAACTATGACCAACAAAAAGTGTAGTTTAAAACAAATTAAATGACAGATCCCGCTCAAATTTTGCGCGCTAAATCAGTACAGTGCTACCAACATGCAGTAAAAAAATTAGAACGACCTCTTTTACGCGGGTCTTTTTATTGACATATTCCCGATACTTTTTACACAGAGTAGTATATATATACTAACGATTGTTTAATAGGTCATTCCAATAAGTAAAAGATTTTTCATAGCTCGGCGCTCAGGAGCCGCAATTCCGGAGGGGCTTAGAGATCTATATTTTATATTCAGTGGAGTAAAAAGAATCCGAATTCCACCTAATGTACTTTTATAATGTTCATTCAGAGACAAATAAGTTAATATAATCTCGAGTACGTAGCGCAGGTCGCGGGCGCGCCGCGAGTCATTATTCTTTCGCCCTCCCCTTAAGTGACTCCATTGTCGTTCTCACTTCCTTCCCCTCGTAGGAAATAATTTCAATTTAAGACGTTCATTGAAAAAATATTCATGTTCCTCTCCATAGCTCACAGTTAGAAACTCTTGCGTTTAAAATTGTACGATACCTACGTTTTCTTGGTGAGGAAATGATGTTTGTTCATCTTAAAAGTATGATATAATATATAATGTAACAATGGAGTCGAAGTATTATAGTGCAAGCAAAGTTTGGAGGGAATCGGGGACGCGCGAGATATTTATGACTTCCTCCGCACTCGGAGAGTCCCAGAGGCTCTCGAGGTTCAAGAGCTAATAAAACGATGTCACGTAATGCAAATTTTTACTGTAAAGTAGGACACACCGATTTCTCTATTAAGGCAAATAATTTTTAGGTATTAGCATAAAAACGCTTTAGGGAAAGAGTCAACCCACACCTACACGTGGTAGACGCTAATTAACAAGCGGGACTCCTCACAGAATTCCGCAGCTAAATAACTCCCTGAAGGGCTGTTGTATTCTTGGGAGTGAGAGAGACTACCTGTAAATTATTCAGGGGTTGCTGTCCTAGCAGCGTATGTGGAATGGTGGGAACGATATATGTATGTATTTATATCATACGGTAACAACATAACATCATGTGAACCACATGTTTAATCAGTCAGGCAAGCCAAACGATGTTGTATAAAGTATGTATTTACTCATATTTTGATGGAAAACAAAAGTATTCAAAACGGCGCTATTTCATTATAAGCAGTGTTCTATCATAAAATATTTCATTTCTCCTCCTTTCACTCAGACGTATGCTTACCTTAATATATTAGTTATTTAGTCCGGAGGACAGACATTAAGAGAAGGCTAAAATTACTATAGGTTACCCTAAACTAGCGTGTAAAAAACACTACCCTTATATTTAACTTCCAGTTCTTTGCTGCGTCGCCGTTTTGCAAAAAAGTAATTAAACTCCATACAAATAGCTTACATTTGTCGTAATAAGGAAATCAAAAGGCTCGTGTGAAGTGATAGCAGCCCACGGCATCCATTCATTCTCACCCCGGCTCGAACTAATTAATTACCGCGGCGCGGCCCAGATAACGTCGCGCCTATGTCGCCCGCGATCAAATTACAGCCATTCGTATCTGAATACGGCTGTAACATCGACCTGTTGAAAACTTACCAGTTTCGTATATAGAGGACTGATAAATAGGAAAGCGAATGTTGAAATTAGTGCGTTGCAAATAAAATGAAATAATAGTTTATAATACTGTCACAAGGAAGAGCAGTGATAGCCTAGTGGAAAAAGAACCAGCCTTGTGACCAGCAGGCACTCGGTTCGAATGCCGGCATACCGAGGTGTACTCGATGCTTTATAAGTATCAAACAAGTGTTATGTTACCTATATACCCAGGTATAGTATCATAGTCTCATTATATTTATACTCATAAAAAAGTTATAGTATCGTATTACTTAAAACGAGCAATTTTTGTACGCGTATAAGTATATTTCGTGTATCTCGGGAATTCTGAATCTAATAGATGTCTATGAATCTTATCTGTTTATCTATTATGCGCATCACGGAACAGAGATGGAGATAAGCACAGATATAATGAAGTGCGTCTGTTATATATTGCGCATTAAAGTAATTGACCGATCATATGTATAATACATAGCCCAAACTATATTCCAATAACGAAGCCACACAGTGACTCTATACATGAACGTACGCTGTACGTTTTACATACATAAATAAATGAGCAGTCTTTATTTATGACAGTAAATCACCGATTCACATAATTATTCCTATTTGAAAGAAATAAATTTATCAATTTAAAATACACTGGGTATTTACACTGCAGCTAAACTACATACTTTAAGTTTTTAAATAGAACTTTGTAATTGGAATGGAATGTACTCAATATAGAAATTTAGTAGTAAAAGTATCCCCTAAGAATGTATATATATTCGTATAATCTATGACAAAAAAACAAAAAACGTTTACATTCATTTATAGAAAACACAGCTATAACGAAACGTAGGTAATGACGTCAGAAGATAAAAGAGCGAAAAACGTAAATTCCACTCATGGTTATTTTATTCAACTTTGATCTAAACGTACAGTGCAAGGACCCAAGGGATATGTGTTTATTGTGGCCGTATGTACCAAGGAAAACCTTCTCAATTCCAACTAAATTAAATTATATAGCAAATACGAACATAAACGTAGGCTTATTGTAATTTCTTCCAAATTCTTATTTGTTGTTAGATGTTTGAGAAAATAAATGTTTTGCCTTCTGAATTGGTTCTTAAAGGCAAAAGTAGGTTTTTATAACATTTTATGTATATTATATTTTATTAGTTAGTTGATGTAATATTTAATTTCAACAATTTGAATATATTTTTTATCAGGTGAAGCCGCAAGCAAAAACTAGTATGCTATATAGTATACAATACTAGTAGGTATTGCATCGGTTTTAAGTTATTTAAAACATTATTTTATTTGATAATTGACATTCGTGGTGTTGGTGACTTCTTATTGAAGAGAGTAGGTTACGAGTTCGTTAAAAAAAATATTTGGTGTACTTAACAAAGCGAAACAGTAGTAGTCGAAAACTTTTCCAATCGGAGTATTTTGTTGACACCTTTGGTGCGGTAGTACCTGTTATCAACTTGTATCTTGTGGCTCGAACCAACAGTGAGATTTGATAAAGGCCCCTGCTTACATATGATAGTCATCCCTTAAGTAAGCCCTTATCCTACATTATAAGGAACTAGACACACTTGACGTGACACTTTGGGTACCTTATTAAGGGTGTCTCATCAAGGAGTCACAAAGCTTAATTTTCGTGAAAAAGGAGTGAAGACTTCAGACAAAGTGTATCAAGAGACTGTCTTGGATACTGTTGTGAAACCTCTCAGCAATACACTTTTAAAAAATGTACCGTATACTTTCCAGTATGACTCTGCACAGGGTCATAAGACACGAACTACCCAAACCTGGCTCGAAACCAATGTTCCGGACTTTAGAAGTGCTGAAGACTGGCCGTCGTCTAGCCCAGATCTGAACACTTTAGACCACAAATTATGGTCAGTTTTAGATGACATAGCCTGCTCGAAACAACACGCCGACTTTGTGTCTCTTAAGAAATCTCTGAAGTAAGCAGTGGCTAAATTTCCCATGGAAACAGTGACTAAATCCATAGATTCATGGCCCGACAGATTAAAGACCTGCAAATCCTATCAAAGCTAAAGGTAGCCATTTCGAATAGAATCATTATTTTTTTATTTTTTGCTGAGACTTCCGTAAATATGTACATATAAGTTTTATTAAGATTACATTACTTCATAAAAAATAAATGCATTCAGAACTTATGGCCCGTGTAGGTATATGTTGACAGTGAAGATATCATGGTTGTCATAAATGCATGAGAATGTCTACCCCGGGTCTTTTAATTATACCTATTTAGAAATAATTGTAACCCACTAATTAAAATAATAAAAGTACGTTCCCAAATTTAACTTACAGACAGAGTGAAATTTTGGTGAACGACGCACTCACCAGCGCCAGCTGAGATAGCAAAGAGCATCGCCAGCGGGAGCATATATTTCAGCCAACATAAGTTACAAAATAATAATCCCTAATTGTTTTCCTTATACTTGTTTAACGTAGGTACTCTCTCCTATGTAATTAATACCTATGACGTCATTTTATACGAACGTAGATTTATTACTACTACGGGATACATAGACCTACTATGGATTTTAATAGGACAATAAGACAAATGTGACTAGCATTTTACTTTTAATATAACATTAACCATATTAAATTAAAAAGGTGAAGTTTGTATAGTATTCAAGAACATGTCTATGTCATGAACATTTCTTTGAAAATAAAATACGGTATTTTATTTTTATGCAGCCCACCGGTTTCATAGTAAGTATGTATCTTTATACGTACGTTGACATATCTTCACGCCAGGTTCCATGCGGGGCAGGCAGAGAAAACAGAGCGCCTTAAGACGTGGTGCTTACACACTTCTCTAACATTCATAGTTCTTCTAATGCATGCTCGCCGGTTCCTAGGGCTCCTAACATCACCTTCTGATAAAACACGACCACTTTGGTCAAGGTAAGTTCGTCTTGGTTTTCCTCGGCTCCTACATTCTTCTACTTTTGCATTGTATATCTGTTTCGTCATTCTTTCACCCTGCATTCTTTCTACATGTCTGAACCAACAAAGCATGCTCTTTCTTATCTTAACACCGACACTCTCTTTCAGATCAACTATTTCCCTCACGTCGTCATTATGAACGCGGCCAGCAACCGTTATGCCACAAATTTTACGCAATGCTCGTATCTTGTTCGCATTTATTCTACAGACATGCTCTCTCTCTGCCTTCCATAAGTTAGCGTTGGAATTAGCACCTCGTTGTGTACAGCGAGCTGTGCCTTCTGGCTTAGATTTCGGCTGCCTAGAAGTTTGCTCCATTCACGCTATTCTCTGCACTCACTTGTCTCTCCACATCAGCGGTGTACCTTCCATCGCTGCTAAAAGCACTTCCAAGATATACAAACTCATCCACTTGCTCCAACACTACGTCATCAACCGTAATCCTAGTTTTCGTTCTGAGTGTCTCTCTTTCAAATACCATTATCTTGGTTTTCTTCACATTCGATTGTAACCCTTTCTTCATACAATTATCTTTCATTGTTGTAACTAGTGTTTGCAGTTCGGATGGTGATTCTGCTATTAATACCGCATCATCTGCATAAAGCAGGCAATTAACCACTGAGTCACCCATTCGCATTCCCACATTCATACTTCTCATTCTCTGAAGACAATTGTCCAGATACAGGATGAATAGCCAAGCCGACAACACGTATATCTGTCTGACACTAATGTTGGTATCAATCCAGGGCGATAAGCTGCCATGATAACGTCCATGTCCTTGTTTTTTTTTAATATTTTCAAATTGTTTAGCAAGATTTCGTTTATCCGTAGCTTGACCCCTCCTTAATACGGTATACTTTATAAAGCACGAAACGTAGTATCTGCTCCTTCCGAACTAACCATGCAAAGTATCAAGCAGTAGAATATAGGTAACTTAAAATATAGAATCAAGTGATCGATCCTGGTTTCTAATTGGTTAAAAATAGAGATGTGAAATCGTGAATTAAAAACGTAGACATGTCTAACAAATTTCCAAAATAAAAGCGTTGTTTATATTTGTTACCAGTTTTTCACTCTCTGCGTTCTAAATACGTATTAGTTTCGGCATAATATAAAATAAAAGACTAACTGATGTAAGCATTGCTCGCTTAATCACCGTTCCGTATTACAATAATTATTTCAAAAGAAATCTAGTGGTAAAGACTACCAAAATCATCTACCTACTACTGAATTTAGCCCTTCCCTACCGCTTTTGCTCATATGCCACTTTCTGAATTCAGCCACTTGCGGGCGCTCATATTAGGTAGGCAGTCCATCTTGATCACGCACTAGGAACCGTCGCTCGTACATGACCCCCACTGTAACCCAGTTTCTTTCAGCTGTTTGGGCATGAAAGATCATTTTCCGAATCAGCACTGACTTAACAGCTATGGCCGGTCTACTACCACTACAATTTGATTTTAAAAGTGTGTCAAAAATGTAGATTTTATGTTGAATATCTTCATTCTGAATTCTATCCGGACCCCGAAATCTATATGACATAGAGAATAACTTGTTAATTATTACATACTTGGTTGTAATTCATACATAACTATTCAAGCCTCTTACTTCGCCTGCCTGAAAACCCCATTATCATCATAATAAGTAGCCTCTAGTTCTCAAATCACGTTTTGTACCAAATTTCATTAAAATTATTCAGCAGTTTAGACTTGAAAAGAAAACAAAGAGATAAACAAGATGATTCATAATATTAGTGTAAAGAAATTTCTTTGCATTTTTCAGTTACTGTTTTGACACCTCTTTATAGATGTAACCCCTTCTGTTTGTAGCAAATATCAAGATTTTTTTGTCAAATAATATTTACAACTTGGAATCTGCAACGGGCGTAAAGATTTTTTTTTTTTTCATATTCAATAGAGAATGGAGAAAGATATAAAAATACATGTGTAGGTAATTGTTGGAGTAAAGGGCAATAGGGCGGAATCAATATTTCGTCCTAGTAGATGGCAGAAGGGTGAATTTATTTCATTGCGCCGTCTGAAGGCGCTTAATCGAGGAACCTCTAATTTATGTGTGCCGGTGCCGAAGAGCAGAAAGAGACATATTCTTCAGGTTACAGTTGGTATTATGTTATATAACAAGATATAAGATTATATGCGTTAAACGTTATTTATTATGAGTAATAATTGGTTGTAGAGAGTAATTATAAAAAGTATACAATAAAACAGTAAAGACGATATGAATGAAGAATATGAATGAATTAATGTGAACTATGAACGCTTATAATACATTAAGTATCACGCGCGTGATGCCTCCTCTACTGCTAACACAGCAACTCCTTAGGAGCTTACTGGTGACCTCACTCCCACACAGAAACATAACAACCCTCTCCGGAGTTGTTATTTGGCTGCGGTTTTCTAAGAGGTGGATGTACTTCCCCAGATGGGCTGCTTTGCATTGACATGTCTGTTTGTCTTCGCCTGGGTGAGAAAGATATGGTGCATCAAAGCAGCCTGGCTGGAAAATACCTCCACCTCACAGAAAAATAAATAACAACTCTCTGGAGGGTGTTGTGTTCCTGCGTGTGAATGAGGTCACCAGTAAGCTAATAAGGAATTACTGTGTTAGCAGCAGGGGTAGCATCGCGCGAGTGATATTCAATGTATGTCAAACATTCATAGGATACGGTAATGGCTTTACGTAGGGTGGACCGTATGCTTGTATGTCTCCCGACGTAGTATAAAAAAGGAGCCCTAGCGTGTATGAAAAGATCTATGAATGTTAAAGAATCGAGAAAGGTATGTAAGGACCGTGTCTTAAGGCGCTCGGTTCTCTTTGTTTACCCCGCAACGAACTTGGCATAAAATTATACATTCATACGTAATATTTTGCAATATATAATAAACCTATTTAAAAGCAAGTTACACTACTTTATGAGCATCTACACCCAATCTCCGTTGCCGTCTCTAATGGTTCGTAATGTCAATAAATATCATGATACATTGACACTATAATCAGTGTGGAACACGACAAAGTTGACTTAGTTACTTACGCAACGTAACACATACGAGAAAGTTTGACATAATAATTTCTGCAGGAAGACAAAGGTGACATGAAAATGTCACCTTAGTCTTCCCGCGACCACGGACGCTGCAAAGCATTCGAAACGTCAGTTTCAACAAAATAAATAAAACACGCGATACTTTCGTTAAAAATTGTTTAATTCAATAATAATTTCTATCGTATTATTTTTGTATACTACAACAAGTACCTGTTATCTAATATTAATGAAAAATATCAGATGAACCCGTCGGCCATAATTTAAAACTGGCACCAATATTTAAAGCAGAATAGGGTCATGTAATTAGCATAATTATGTATTAGTATGTAAGAGCGCATCTTGTAACGGCAGAAAGGGACATCGTTTATCAACATCTGCGGCCGCTTCAGTCGAATTATACGTAATTAGGGCCATTACATTGCACCTCATTGTCCACCAGTTAAAACGAGTGATTGTCTATTTCCATAATTTTCCTATAACTACAATGATTAACGTTTGCAACTGATAGGGAAATATACTGTAATAATATAGGTTTGCGCTTGGTCCCACCTCCTCACCTGATGATAAGCATGGTTAGACCTACGATGGAGCGCGCTTACGTGGCCATTCACCATTGTCTTAAAGGTTGTATTTCTCAGGGAACACCGATGCAGGCAGGGCGTTCCACTCCTTGACCGTTTGCATTATAAAAGAAGAAGCAACTCGCTTCGTGCGAATGTGTAGAATCTGGTCGATATAGGGGTGGAACCCGGGTGTTCATCTTGTGTTCCGATAGCGGAAGGGAGAAGATGGAATTAAGTCATGAAGCTCGTGTGCACACTCACCAAAGTAAATTTTTTAAAATACGGACAAGCAAGCCACCCTACGTCGGTGTTCCAGAATTTTAAACTTAGTCTTTGTTAGTGTTTGTTCACCTATTAATCTCATCGCGCGCGGCTCAAAAGAGTCGAGGGCACCTAACTGATACTTAGCAGATCCATCCCACAGTACTCCATGCCAGTGGCGTGCACAGAGATTTTTGACAGGGCAGGCAGAATTTTTTTAAAGCTATTAACTTACCAAAAAATACAGCATGTTGATTTTGGTTACCCAGTCTTGTGAAAATAATGATGTATGTGATCACTTGTTTTTTTTTTTCACCGAAAGATAGTTTTGAAAACGCATCATTTTTTATTTTCCCTACACACTCACACCACATGAACAACTTTCGCAGTGAATATCATCCATATTTAACAACTTTAAAATTTTAAAATCTTATTTTGACTGCTACCAGTCAATCGATTTAAAACAAAAACAATGGCGGCCGTTTTAAAAACTACATCCTGAGTAGGCCAGCATACCAGACCCTATCAAAAGCCTTCAAGATGTCTAGTGTCTCACTCATTCACTCTCATCATTCTTCTCAATGGCTACACTCCAGAGATGAATGGCATACATTAGAAGATGGCCAGTCGATCGGTTTCGGCAGAAACCGTACTGACGAATGCTGAGGAGGTCATTATGTCATTATGTAGCCCAGAAGTTGGGTGTTCAATACACGTTCCATAACTTTATAAAGTATGGAGGTGAAAGATTGGGGTCGGTCGATAGTTCGTAGGGTCAGCGCGACTTCCTTTCTTGGGCACTAGTTGGACATTAGCAAGCTTCCAGGACCTGGGAACCAAACCAGTCCTCAGAGAAAGGCGGTACAGGTGTGAAGGCAGGAAACAACTCGGGTGCACAGATCTTAAGGATTATCGCAGGTATACCATCAGGTCCTCTGGCTTTGTTCAAGTCCAGATAACGCAGCGTTTTGAGTACCTCTTTTTGGTAAATACGGATCCCCGGCATTACGGAATCGTAGTGAAGTAGCTTGTATGGTGACTGACTACTTTTTTCGAGACGTGAGTTGCTTGCAAAACGAGAAGCAAAACGATTTGCTTTCTCATTCGCTGCCAGCCAGTGATCCATTCGGTTTCTGCAAAAATTCGTTTCGATCAATTTAGCGAGAAACCAAAACACTTTGCTCCTAGACGGGTTTGAAGCACGTTTGGACCCTTTGTGGCCAATATGGTCGAAATGAGCTTTTTGAACACTTTCTTGCAGTACTTGGCGACTTTATTAAAGGCCCTTTTCTGAGCTCAGAGATCAGGTGCTTTGCAATCTCTCGCATTAACCCATGCCAAATAAGCGGATTGTTTAAATTCTCTGCGCCAGAGCACTCGACGTTGTACCAGGGCCGAGTCAAACCGCCGATGCGGACGTCGAAATAGGGGATGAAATACTCCATGCCCTGACGCAGCACTCCAACTATGACATCAGCACCGGGTCGTCGGATCATCAGAAGAGAAGCACGTTTGCCGCCATAGATAAGATGAAAAGAAATGACGCATCTCATCCCAATCTGCTGGCTTGTATCGCCATAACCGCCGGGTCCCCTAGGGCTAGTATCAGACGGGGAGTATGACGATGCAGACTTCATCAGAAAATGGTCGTAATTCCCTAACGGGGCTGATACAGTAACCGAATATCTGTCTGGATCTGATGTCAGCAGAAGGTCCAGGCAATTGGCAGTGTGGCCGTCGACCTGGGTTGGTTGGTCGACAAACTGAGCTAGGTCGAGGGATAGCGCAAATTTGCGTACCTCACGACTAGCGTGATCAGTGCACTGGTATGGAAATAGTTACTCCTCGTGGTGGGCATTGAAATTCCCCAGTAACACGAGTTCAGCCGTCGGGTACCATCTTGAGCCTTGTCTACAGTAACGCTGAGATAGTCGAACAATCGGGTTGTCTCCTATTCCCCAGAATGGAACCTGTATATAACTGCATACATAATCTTCTAAAAACCTGTGGCCAGCAAGGTCCACAGCACGGAGAAAGTGGGATCTTCAACATTACGGGGACGTTTTATACAGATATTATCACGAACGTACTCGCAGCGTACAAATCCTGGCGTGAGGCTTGAAGCTATGGTCCAAGGTATACGCCGGGTAATTGAGGTACGACGTGTCAGGTGGACATCTGATTTGTGTCTCCGTAAGGACTCGCTTAAAGAAGCTAGTATTAAAGAATATTCATAGCTCGTTTTATGCAGGTTAGTCGATTCCTATGACTCCTCACACAACCTTAAATAGGAAAACTTAATGTATATATAGATACATATACATATATATATACTATACATACTACTTTAGCCCTTAAAGGGCGGAAATGAGGAATATTTTAGATTATTTTGTGCCAGTGGTTCGGTTTTCACCTAGGATATAAACCAGGAATAAACCATGTTAAACAATACAACAACCCAGGACATAACATGGTTTGGCACATGGAAAGAAAGCATCATACATTATAAAGGCACAATCATCATCATATACCTTTGAACCTTATGAACGATTAACCTTGCCGCGGCAATATTCAACAAACACGAAGAAAATCTGACAACTTATATAAAATGGTTGCAAGAACAACGAAAGTACTTGGAAACTAAACACGCGAAATCACCAAGTAGATATGTTAACACCGCTACGGTCTGCGTACCGGCGGCTGACAAGATAATTATGAACCAACTCGATATCATCCACAGAGGCATCACACAAAAAATTGTCACACAGAACTGTATCTCTAAATCATCTTATAGAAATAAGTTCCATATGGCAAACTTAACTGAAAGTGTTTACCATATCCTAGGAAACCTTGCAATAAACGAAGTATCGTTCGCGTTTTAACATCGCTGCTAATAAAACAGCAACTTCTCAAGAGCTTACTGGTACACTACATACTCGCTGGGACACAATGGCCCTTCAGAAAGTAATACCTATGCTGCGGTTTTCTGTGAGATGGAGATCGTGGTACAGTCTGATTGTTTATATACTTAATATATCGCAAGCGTTAATAGGCTACGGTACCCGCTTTACATCAGGTGGGCCGTATGCTTGTATGTCTCCCGACGTAGTATAAAAAAAGAAGATGTATGTCTCGTGCGGTAATCGAAACCACAAGCCTTGGTATTAAACATGTATTAAACAAGCATTCAAAATTGGTATTCGTCTCGTCGAATTGTACGAAAAACAAAATAGGGTAGGATAGGTCAAGCGGAAGGGAAACAAGGAAAGGAGTAAATTTCCTCAAGAGTAACATTTAGTCGCATATGTCTGGAAGATATAGACGACGAAATCCTACAAATCCTTTAAACATAATCATCACCTTCATCTTGTTAGCGTTATCGCACTTCCTTATTTATGTCGATCGGCGGTATCCGCTACCTAGCCTAAAGATTTGGTGAAGATACTGATACATGGAGCGCCTACCGTCAGAGCTTCACAACCCAGAGGGAAAATCATTTTTTTTTTTAGATAAAGTAAAACGTCTTTCGAAATATAATTTCTTGGACGTGCGGGATTCCTCACTATGTTTTCCTTCGTCACCGAGACCGAGAATAGGCCGGTTCTTTATCCACTAGATTGTCACTGCTGTGAACATCATCGACGTGCCAAAAATTCACGGGTGGGAGTAAATCTAAGGTAAGGCTAAGTCGGTACAGAGCTATCCTGTTGGAACAAGGATGACTATACAAAGACGTATAATTATAAACTTGTTCTAGGCAGAGCTGTATGCTCTGCAACGTGCGACAACAGTTGTGATGATGACGAAAGAGTGCGTAAACGACTTCCTGAGTAATTAATTCAAAATCGGCTCTCGTCAACCGTATTCTTCAGTTGGAATATAAAGTTGCTCAAAAGGAACAAGGTAAGGTAACAATTGTTTTTTTTTATTCCTGCCGTTACCTGTGCCGGACGTGTGCGTGTGGGATTAAGAAAGCTGAACCCATGTTGTATTTCTCATCCCAGGCGATTATTCCTTAGATATAAGAGTTACCAAAAAAAAAACCAGTTTAGAATGCGCAAGCTTGCATTGCCAGAGGAACACCTGGCTCGTCAATTCTATAACAATTCATTTTTTTTTTCGCCCATTTTGACCTTTTTCCTGAAGAGATAGGAACGGTGTTCCTGAACATTCCTATTCTACTTTTTTATGCTGAATCTGAATCTGAAGTCAAAATTCGAATATTCGAAAAAAGCGACTGACACACGCACACACAGAAAAACATAATAATATAGATTTCATATAGGAACGGTGTTCCTGATTAAACTGATATTGAAAGTACGTCACCTATTAAAAATAATTATTTATAATTTTTTGGTTTTAAATACTCCCACACATTTACTATGACATTAGTAGGGAAGTTTTAGTTTCCTCATTTTAAAAGGTAACAATAAGCTTACTATTTGATGAAATATTTATTGATTTAAGAAATTAATAAAATTGTATATTACATAATTGAACACAAAGTTATGTTTATTACGAAATTTTAGTTGTGAGTAACGTTTTTTTCTTGTGCGATACATTGAAGAGCCCTATTCGCAGTTTCTAAATGCAAATTTCTTAACATTTGCGGAGCAATTAAAGCAATTACACAATACAGACGATTCTGAAACTCTTCTAATCGTGTAAACTCTCAGCTTACACGTTGTCTTTTATAAATCTTTGAATAATGTTTCAAATACAGGGATCTTGACGTCTTTTGTGGCCGCGTAAAAATTGCTACTTAAACACCTATGCGTTATTGTTTGCATAAATATATCTGTTATTCTTCGTCTGGATATATATATTTTGTTTTTTCATTGACAGAGCTTTCTGTATGATGTAAGTACAGTGCAAGTTTGAGTGCAGCTTAAAGATATGTCTAGTTAGCAAAATTTTAGCCAAACAGTCGCAATAGCTGAAAATGACAGACAGACAATAAATATGTGGTTGCATTCGCTATAATTTGATATAAAAAGAAGAGTGTCGGTGGTAAGAACAGACATACTGTGTTAGTTGTATTAGTGGATTAAGAACTAGGTTATTAACCGACTGGTGCCTGGTTCGAATCCTAGCATGAATATGTACCACTAAATTAGTTTTTTCGGATTACATAATTATATAATAATTTGTAATTAACATTTACTCTGCGGTGAAGGACTTGTAGTAACCTATGAAAGATCTGGTTTTTCCGCTGGATTGTGAAGGTATGACGGCAATCGCTACATAAAGAATGTGAGATAGAAGAATGAACAAATAGATACACAAACATTAAAAGTGAAATGAAGCCGAGGAAGGTTATTAATTTAACAGAAGGGATCGACCGTTAACCGCGAGCGTGTACGAAAAGACCTGTAAATATTAAAGTAGGGACTGTAAAGACCGATACTTATAATCTTCCGAATACTCAAGTACATACAACGACGAGCACTGTGACGCAGCGGTTAGTAACGCTACTTTAACACCAATGCTCGTGAATTCGATTCTCACGTAAGACAAATATTTATGTTTGTTTGTCTCGGTCTGGGTATTTTTAGAAAGGTAGGGCGCAATCAAAACAGCCAACCTGGGGAAGTACCTCCACCTCACAGAAAACCGCAGCCAAAGACCAACTCTCTGAAGGGTCGTTGTGCTCTTACGAATGACTAAGGTCACCAGTAAGCTCCTAAGAAGTTCCTGTATTGGCAGTAAAAGTGATATCGCGCGAGTTACGTGTTTTGATGGGACATCTTGGCTAATAAAAATGTCCAAAGTCAAGTCGCGAATTCTAAATTCCTATTTTATATTGTATGCATTTCATTTGCGATTTTTAAATTACGTGAAAATAATTTAACAGTATTTTAAGTTGAGATAAGGGTAGATAAAATCGAATATTGGCGTGCTCTTATCGCGCAATGGTGAAACTCGCTGTTACGTTACTTTGACACCAACACTCGTAACTTCCATTTCCACACATGACAAACATTTGTGTGCATGAACATGTCTACTAGCTTAGTGTGGGTGTTTTTAACAGAGGTAGGGCGTATCAAAGCAGCCTGTCTAGAGAAGTGCCTCCACCTCACAAAAAACCGCAGACAAAATTACAATTCCCTAGAGGATTGTTGTGTTCCTGCGTGTCAGATGTCAGAAGTCACCAGTGAGCTCCTAAGGAGTTGCTGCATATTGCAAGCGTTTATAGGCTACGGTAACCGCTTTGCATCAGGTGGGACGTATGCTTGTATTGAATGAAAGTACGAGTTTGTTGTACGGAAATATCATACAAAACTTTTCCAATTAACTTACATTGACACAGTGTTTTGGCAAAATATAAAGTCTTTTTGTTTTTTTGCCTATACCGACCCCATACTAGGGATACGGAGAGGACTCGGCTCCTTGCGTACGTGAGCCAGGCGGTAGATGAAGCGCAGGAGCGGTACCCTACTGCAGAGATGGTATGTTTGCGGGACTTTAACTCTCACCACGGGTCCTGGTTGGGATAGTCTATAACTAACCATGGAGGCAGGACCACCCACGCGTTCGCTCTTTCGCACAGTCGCAATTGGTAGACCAACCTACCTACTACTGACCATCCACCCTGCTGGCAACGGGGTTGAGGTTAGCTTCTGGGCACATCTGACTGA
Organism: Pyralis farinalis; assembly: GCA_947507595.1. Lineage (NCBI taxonomy): Eukaryota > Metazoa > Arthropoda > Insecta > Lepidoptera > Pyralidae > Pyralis > Pyralis farinalis. Next base: position 14,726,118 of record OX382267.1, read on the forward strand.
ATCTGCTTAGTGTCCAGCATAGTGCCAAGCACAGCTCCACCACAATCCGCGGCGGTTAAGCGTCGTATCTGACACTACTCGCCAGCAGATTAGGACGGTGTGAGCGACTACTTTGCTTCCGTCCCATGGTAGCAGCGCTGTTTGTGTGACAAAGATCTTACGGCGAATGCTGCGTCCATTGTTGACGAGCTCGGCTTTGGCGTGGAATACTACATTCCTCGCTCCGATGTCGTCAACAAAAACCGGAGACGCCTTTGGTTCAGTCGCGAGTGCGCTGAAGCTGTTAGTAACAAACAAGCGGCGTATCGCGCTTGGATTAGGGGTTGTACCCTCAAAGAACCGAATGTTAACTTGCTACAATACTGCCATCAAGAGGAAATACGTAAGAGCGGATGCCCTACACGTTACACGACTAGGCACGGAACTAGTGTGCACCCTACTGGGTCACTAACTACTAGCGACTAGCCAAAGCCATGCAGGCCAACTTCTGCCAACCTTCGCCGCCTCCGCTCCGCTCCGTAAAACCAGTTGTCCTGATAGTATCCCAGAGATTGTTTTGAAAAAAAATGCAGCGGCGTTGTCCCCGGTGTCGACGCACTTATTTCGTTTGTCGACCGGCTGTATTACGGAGATTTGGAGAGAGGCCAATATGCAGCAGTCCCCAAAAAGGGAGACCGTTCCGACCCATCGAATTACCGCCCCATTCCCGTAACTTCAGTGTTGTGCAAAGTCATGGAACGGATTCTTAACAATTAATTGATCCGTTACCTAGAAGACCACTCACTAATTATTTTAGACAGAAACGATCAACGGGTGATCTTCTAGCGTATGTGACGTACTTCTTGGGGGGGGGGGGGGCAATTGATAAACATGGCGAATCTATGGCATTCAGCCTAGATACCGCCAATGCATTTGATCGCGTTTGGCATAAAGCACTTCTCTCCAAACTTCCGGCATACCGTCTACCCCTTCAGCTTTGTAAGTGGATTGCTGGCTCCCTGCATGAGCGTAGAATCCGCGTCCTTGTAGATGGATGCGCTTCGCGGTTCATGTCAGTGCATGCCGGTGTCCTACAGGACTCAGTCCTGTCGCACACCCCTCTTTCTTCTTCATATCTATGACATGCCACTTGGAAATATTCATTGCTATGCAGACAGTACGATCCATGTGCGATATTTCGGTCGACCTAGTGCTGGTCGGACAGAAATCGGTGAGAAACGCGAAAATCTTGTCGTTGATGTCAATCAGGTTTTGGATCTCATTAGTAAATGTGTTTCCAATAACCTGGTTGAGTATAATGACAAGAAAATTCAGGTGTGCGTTGACAACAAAAATGTTCCCATTCCATCCCACTACCAGTCTTCAGGGTACTTCCCTCAGTATGCAAGGTAGCCTGATTATGCTAGGCATAGATATTCGTTGCGATCTTAACCAACGAAATTACATCGAGAGCCTCATCTTAACACCTTAAAAATCTCAGAGTCCTGAACAGGGTGCGCCGGTTCTTCACACCGGACCAGATTTGTCTGCTCTATAAGACTCAAGTTCGGGACTGCGTGGAGTATTGCTAGCATCTCTGGGACGGCTCCGCACAATATCTTCTGGAGGCTCTCGATAGGTTGCAGCGACGGACAATCCGCATAATCGACGACGAAGTGGTCACCAAAAACCTAGAACCTCTGCAACTTCGTGGGGACATTGGCTTGCTAAGCATACTTTACCACCTATACCCTGGTGAGTGCTCTGACGAACTGTTTTCCCTTCCGTCATAGAACCACACGTGCAGACGTGCGTTATCATTATTCAACTGTTGAGAACTTCTCTTCACGTACTAAAAAGTTCGGCAACTCCTATCTCTGTCGTACCATTAAAAACTGGAATGCCTACTGCACATGTGTTTCCTCCTTCCTACAATATACTCGTACGATCCTTCAAGCGAAGCGTGAAGAACCACTTTGTGGGCAAGCATAGTAGTGTCAACTGAAAGGACACTGTAGTCCTTTGTCAGTTGCCGTTGCAAATTGGGCTCCTATTTCGCTTACCTTAGGGCGAAGCACTATGCTGAGTTAATATAAAAAAACCCTAAGATGGACCATTGACGGAATCATTTTAATGGGATACCATTTATTAGTTTACTAATTCGCAACTTAATGATACAAAACTCTATTATTGATACTCACATTGTATGAGCAGTCGTACTAAGAATATATTCCAACGACCGTGAGGCAACAGCAAACAATTGGGACACATCCTCTCAAACAATGTTTGTACACCGACGTACAATGTATACCGAACGTAATTGTATAGAGCGCACAACAACTTCGGAGTAATACACTTAGATATATAAAAAAAAAACATTTGTCTTAACTTTTTTCCGTCATACTAATAACTTTGTGTCCACTTAAAATTGATAAGTATAGTGTAATTTAGATAATTATCAGATTTAGGTGTTAATTTGCGGAAGTCAAATTTCCAATCTATCTGTCTATAACTTCACGTCAAATCCCTTGCGAGGTGGGGTAGGCAGAAATAGGCAAATTTCCAATCGATTTGACTAATTCTGTGTTTTGTATTCACCACTAGTTACTTCATACAAACTAACACCAAACAAGTCAATTACATGGCAATAGCAGCCGCAACACAAAACAATAAAACACTTTACTACGCATGAAGGAACTCCGCGCTCACAAAAAAACGTTGTATTATGGCGTCTAAATATCTCAGCGATTCAAATCTACTTATCAATGAGAGGATATTTTGTCCAATAAGCCGATAAATGCCACGATGTTGAACCATGAACTAGCTATAAAAAGATGAGCATTTTACTTTACCATCAGATCCGTAACGGCGAGTTGAGTTACTATTCAAAATCAGTATCATCAGTTTTCCGTGTGTTATTTCCTTCATGTGTCGGAAGAAATGACATGAGTACTAATGGTCTCACATGGCGAAGACCACACGAAGTGGAGAAATAATAGTTGGAAAGCAGTGGCGCGGCTCCAAAGCAAATCCGCGGGATTGCGTGCAATCGCTATTGCTGCTGGCCTGGCTGTTATGACATGACCATGTACTTACAAACTTTTAGTTCTGAAATGAACTCCCAGCCGAGGTTTTCCCCAGCGACTACAGCGTGGGGTTCTTCAAGAAAGATCTGAAGAGGTTTTTAGAGGGTCGACAACGCATGAGTGACACCCCTAGAGTTACAAATGTCCGTAGGCTACGGTGACTGTTTACCATCAGGCAAACCACATGCTTGTTTGCCACCTTGATGGTATAAAAAGGATTCCTGTAATATCCACGTTAGACATGGTCACAACAGCTATAGCAGCAGCGACAGATATTTGAATCTAATACCTGTTTGTATTGGATTGGTGCGGCGCTAGTTCACTTGAAGTAACTAGTGGTGGAAATACACTACTCATAACTATTGTCTATAATTAGTGTAATGATTTATAAGTCACGCAGAGTAATTAGTTTAATAAACGAATACGGCAAATAATACCTTAAAAAGTATTTGACTGTACTTTCAAGCTTTTAATCTTAACATGCAAAACGAAAATATTTCTTTATCCGGGATTAAAATTTCATCTTGTGTATGACTAAAGGCCTACTGTATTGTTATTTATTATGAAAACAACTATGTATCACGAGGGCCGTCCCTTATATATAGTTGGAGGTGGTTGCTAAAGTCAGTAAAAGTTAGTGGTATAAAAAGTATAGAATCTCTGCTCAACCTTTTGAACATTTCGTTGAAGTGCTACAGCGCTACCGCCGTTGGAGAGCTCACTATCTTTTCAGTATTTAGAATAGTTTCACTTTAGGATTTTTCCCAAGGTTACCGTCGTTCTACAGGTTACCATACATCCCCGGCACAGTTTTGTATGCTCGGTGGAGGTTAAAAAGCTTAATTTTTGATTAAAAAATATTGTTGTTAGTAAATACTTGCGACCCACCGCAGCTTTGCACGGTTGATCAGATCGATACCAAACTTCATAATATCACCCGCTAAGGTAATCCAAAGATTGCCTGAAATTTCATCAAAATCGGTCCAACCGTTAAGGAATCCATTGTGAAAATACATACACATTGAACTTTATGTGTAAGAATATTCAAACAAGGATTTATCGAGACCCCATTAGCTAAAATGTCAAACAAACAAAACAAAACTGACAATAAAGCTTTACAAAGAGTTTCAAAATCATACCATTGCACCATACAAAGTTCCATCATTTGTCAAATTAATTTTGTTAGATCGTGCATATTCACAGTATCATTGCGACCAACAAGAGTCTAGAAATTAAAATATCTTTACGTTAATAAAAGCAAGTAATTTAGACAGAAGAGGCGTCTACATGGAATTTTTATTGCGTAGACATTCCCCCCGGGACTAAGATTAAGACATATTATGACTCGGGTGCGACACTCAACACGTTGCTGCACAATTTTTAATGAAGCCAGAGAGGCATGTTTTACATTCCACATACTAAAATTAAATGTGATTACTCGTATAAAAGCCTACAACGCATTCACGTAAACTTTATTGCAAATTACAGGGAAAGCATATGTCTGTGATTTTAATGTTAACATTTTTTGTGACATAAAAAATTATCAAAATATTTCTTTCATACAAATATAATGTAACACACATCACGAAAGACGTATTTCTATCGTAATAGCAATGTTAATAACAAGACAATTTTCTGGAATGTTGCATGGTATGTATAAATGACTCTAGATCTATACATACCTGTAGATATATGATTTTGATATTTTATACACGGGAGGCATACGAGCATATGACCCACCTGCAGGGATATTCACATTCCCTTGGAAAATACCACCATCACATCATCATCACATCAACCCTTACTCATCCGACAGGGATACGGGTCTCCCTTCAACCGAAGGGGGGTATTTTTTTTTTTGTTTTCATTAATTCTCTAATTCCTCTACCATGCAGAGTCCTTGTAAATACTATTTATCTCTTATTGATCTTTTTATTGTTTGCTTATTCTAATATCTGTTATGCTTTGTCTACAATTTTTTTTATAATCTAAATATATATTTCCGTATATCCATCTATTTCCTGTAGTATATGTCTATGTTTTCTTTTTATTTGCTGCTTTTATAGCTACGTTTCTGCAATATTTTATGAATTTATTTCTTTTTTCCTTGTTTTCTATTATATCACATATATTTTGTATTGTTATTTTTTCACCCAATTCCATTTCAGTCTCCATTCTAATTTTATCAAATATGGGGCATTCGGCTGCCATGTCATAGTATAAACAAATAAGTAGGACATCTTCATAGATACGCACCGCGTTCGGTTTGAATGTGTGCGCGCCCGTACGTATGCATCGTCGTACGCACAAACAAAATTTATCGGCTGCTAAAGGTACTCGGCGCCAGGCTGCCAGTCGTGGCTACGCCGTGTCTAATATCGCCCGCCCGCACGCACGCACTGCCGCTGCGCTCCCGCTCGTAATTATTTGTACGTGTAGCTACCTACTTTAACTACAAATTCGTAAAGATAGCTAAAAAGTGAAAAGATTTTTTTTTGTATCAAATGTGTAATTTTGTTATAAAATCACAAATTTCCTAAGAAAAAAGTACTTTTAATGCCTATCATTTTAGGCCACTGTAAAAATATTAAATTTCCGAATATAAAGATTTTAATTTTGATAAGTGTAGTAAATGAAAAGAAAAAATAGTTTAGTGTAAAAAAAGAAATGGGTGACACCACGACCACTGCTTCCTTCCAGATGCCCGGAAAATGAGCTAGGCTTTGACACTTTTTGTAAACTGCCAGAAAGAGATCGGATTTCAGGGTGATTGCCGCCTTACAAATATCCGCAGTGAAACCATCGAGTCCTGGTGCCTTCTTCGGATTGAAGCTAGACGCGGCCCACATCAGCTCTTCCATTGTGAATGCTGGATCACATACCTCACTATCTGTCCAGTCATTTACTGTATTGGCCTTTTCTCTTAAATGTCATCATCTGGATAAAAGGTTTCTATTAGTAGTCTCGACGATTCCACAGCGTTCAGGGTTTTATCATTTTGAACAAGTGGTACATCCTCCTGTCTGGTGGATGTGCGGTTTATTACCCTGTAAATTCCCTGCCACATTATTTCTCTATCTTGCTTCTCACAGAACTCCTTCCAGCTGGTAATCTGTGCCTTTTTCACCTCAAGTGTATACGCTTCTTTTGCCTGGAGATATTGATCCACAACCCATGCTTGGCGGATCGGTGTGGCGCAGGTTATTCGGCGCTTTTTTCTTTTAACTTCCTTTTTCAGGTCTTCAAGCTCCTTTGTCCACCATGCCACCCTTATCCGCTCCTTGCTGTCAATTTTGGGAATGGATATTTCACACGCATCATGTATTGTGTTCGTTAGCTTACTCACCAACTTGTCAAGGTCTTCTTTGGTGTTTATTATTTCCAATCCAGTTACGCTTACTTCATTTTCATTCCACAATTGGGCCAGTTTCTCATGAAACTGGCTCCAATTTGCTTTTTTTTGGAGTTGATTGATTAAAGACTCTGGTGTTTCTTTTGATATGCGTGCCCTTTGATTTTTCAATATTTATTCCGAACAGAATGGCATTATGGTCAGAACTAATTAGGCCTAACCGAAGGGGTTCAGAGCATACTCCACCACGCTGCTCAAATCCAGATTGGCGAAGGCCAGTGTCTTCAAGCCACCCGAGGGCCACTGACTTAGCTTAACGATTGTCATCTATCGACAACAGCCGGGACCGACGGCTTAACTTGCCCTCCACGGAGAAACTCGAGATATATTAACCGCGCAACGACGCCATCGAGCTCTCAGTACCACCATATTCGGAACGAGTTAGATATATATAGAGAGAACGAGGAAGTTTTAACTCAGATTCAGACATTTTGAGTGAAAGCTTTTCGATTCCGATACGTGTATGATGTTTCCAGGCAATGTGAATGTGTGTGTGTTTACCGTAGCTTATTCCTGTATGGCAAACGTTCGCTATATAAAAAGTGCTGCTGCTAACACAGCATAATAACAAACCTCCAGGGAGTTGTTATTTGGCTACGGTTTTGTGTGAGCTACTACCGAATCACTGAGCTTTGATGCCTGAACGTGTGAGAGATAGCTACTTTTTGTATTGCAGACGTTTATTTTTACTGTAACTACTTTACGTCAGGTGTATCTTGTTTGCCACTTGTATTTTTTGTAATAAATCTAGTAGATTATAGATTTATACATATTTAAAAACCCATTTCAATTGAAATTATGTTTATTTTATTTCCACCTAATATATATTTTGTTTGGCTTGGTAAAATATTGAAATACGAGGTACCGCACGTGACAGAAAACATTTACTATATCCATGGATGTAAACAAATAGCGGTATGTATTTTGTCTCCGCTCATTCGGTTTTGTTTACAATTAGTTTACACATATGAAGGTATACCAACTAAGTGATAAAATGAAGATTATTAAAAATTTAGTATAAGTGAGTCATCATAATCTTTAGAGATAAAGCCAATCTCATCTGCAGGTAATGTAGCCTGTCAGTTAACAAACGAGGATCTGGAGAAAGAGAGGGAGGTCACGGCGCTATTTAGATAGTGCACCGACACCGAGAATACCTCTGCCTCTAATTAATAGCTCCCCGGAGGTCCATGGCGTTTAACCTGTTAGCTCTTGAGACGTTGTAGTGTTGTGAGGGTAGCAACATGCCAGTGGTATTATAGGTGGATCGTGTGCTGCTTTGCCAGCCGACATTGTATAAAAAATAAGTTATTTTTTGTATGCACGTGCGGTAAGATGGATTTTTGATGTTTAATTTTTTATCTTCTTTCATGAACTAGAGCACTATAGAATAAATCAAGGCAGCGCTAACATAAACGATGTAACTTTGTAAGTTCTAAGCTCAGAACTGTACCACGCTACTCACATATCTGAACAAGCAATATATAGACTTGCGAGTAAACTGGTTTGCTCCCATATTCAATTTCATCATCAAAATTATGTCAACACATATTTCTCTGCAGTTTAGATTATATGTCTGCTTCGGTCCTGGTTTCTGGCCCTACCTACCATTTCTATATGGAAAATAAAAAAGGGCAGCGTTTTCGGTATATTAAAAGTCGTTTTTGTACGAATTTTAATATACCGAAAACGTGCAGTACTTTTTATATTTTTCATATTTTCATTTGACCGAAAATACTATTGACAGATTGATGAAATTCCGATTTATCATTATTACATTGCTCAAACTAACGGTTTCCCGAACAAAACTTCTCTAAAACGGGTCAGTACCCATTGTATTGCGAAACCAACCGCTCGAAACACAAGCCATACAATTGGTAGAAGACACAAAGGGTATCAATGTCTCTCCTTAAACTTCAATACTCAATTCCGTACGTAAGCTTAGGATTGTCAACAAAACTCGTAGCTCGTCGCCGAACCAAATCACAAGGTCCTAGCTAGTATCGAGGTGCTCCCACCCTAAGCTGCCAACAGTACAGTTTGACTTGACCAACGTCTCCCTTCAGCTTTGGTGAGGTATATATATCCCATATATCTTTTGATCTAACCGGCTTAGCCTAAATGAATAAAAGTTTCTTCGTCTATAAATAAGGTAATCATAAGGTTCTACACATAATAAACAATTTCTTATTTAACTACCTACATGAATAGCATGCAAACATGTCAATACAATTTATAAAATACAATTATCATAAAAAAACAAGACGATTCAGGTTTACTATGCATCACAACATATTTGAAGAAGCACAGTTTTACAAACCATCATTATTTTATTTTATTTCATACAATGTTGAAAGGCAAACAAGCCCACCTGATGTAAAATCATTATAGCCGCAGTACGCTTACTGTGTTAATTAGCTGGGTGCACCACGTGCAAGGGGTTTACCTTTGGCCCTTGGTGATATTAGTACATAGTAATCCGCTAGGTTGTGCTGTAATAATATACTTCGCCTTTGTTATATCATAGGCTACGCGATCTCTTGCCGTGCTTCTGTAGACGCAAACAATTAAATCATTAATAGTTTTGATTTTGTATGTTCTCGTACTTAGGCAGGCAATCAATAGCAGAACAAGTAATTTTGCCACATTAATTTCCGGCAATATGTATGTAGGTAGTGATATAACACAAAGGGTTTTCTGCGAAGTATCCTCGTTAAAGTTTTACGACTACGTTCCCTCGTTGTTACAATAATTTCTCAAGTGAACTTTGTGAACTGAAAACATAGGTAGAGAACAAAGTTAGGCCGTGTTTCGTCAAATACAGACAGGTCAGCCGTACCATCGACAAAGGCCGGTAGTCATTTATTAAACTCTGTCTTTAATTATTGATATTTTACCACTGTATTTAGCCAAATAAAACTTACCTATGACGACCAAATTGATTGTAATTTACAGAGGGTATTAGGAGACTTAGAATGTGAGCGTGCATGAGAAGAGTTACGAATGTTAAAGAAGCGAGTGATGTTTGTAAAGATCGAGTCATGTGGCGATCGGTTCTCTCTGCTTACCCTTCAAGGATTTCGCGTAAAGTTCTAGATTGATAGATAGTTTCTACGGTTCCTGTCATAGCTATTTTAAACAGCTTTTGACGAACTCGGAGGCGCAGTTGCTGATAATGCTACTTCGACAGCAACGCTTGTGCGTTAGATTACCACACAAGACAAACATTTGTGTACATATACGTAACGATGCATGGTAAATGTTATTGATAGACATGTAATTGTGTAAGTTATATGGTGTAATAATACATCTATTGCATATTTTTTTAAAAAGTAGGGCGCATCAAAGCAGCCCGTTTGGGGAAGCACCTCCACGTCACAGAAAATCTCAGCCAAATAACAACTCCCTAGAGGATTGTTATGTTCCTACGTGTGAGTGATGTCACAAGTGAATTTCTAAGGAGCTGTGATAGCAACTCCTTAGAATCCTCGCTATTCTCATTTAGTTTTATTGCAGTACCTGCTGCTGCTGCTAATTGATGAATATGCCTCGGACGCTGGCACTGAGAATGAGTCTGATGCTTACCCCACGGTGACGGCGTCCGACGAATGTATAACTATAGATAACATCGAATGTTCGATTCGAAGCTTGAAAAATAAAAAGTCAGCAGGAATTGTAATGATCACAGCTGAGATGAACAAACTAGGTGGCACTTACCTCCGAGACGCCTTCTGGTACTTAAGCAATCAGTTCTGGAGAACTTTCCATTTCCCAAGTGACTGAAGACGCGCAGTCATCGTGCCCTTGTATAAAGACAAAGGGTCACATTTGAACTATAGGGCCATCAGTTTGATCAGCTTAGTAGCAAAAGTATATGTAAGGATAATTGAGTGGAGAATGAGGGTAAAATCCGATAGAATGCTGTGGGAGTCACAGGGAGGAATCCGTAATGGAAGAGGATGTACGGATCAAGTTTTTTCGCTCCGCAATATCGTGGAGAAGCATCTAGCCAAAAGGACCCGAAAGTTTTCTGCGATTATGTGGATCTTGAGAAAGCATTAGATAGGGTGCGCGAAAGAAACTGAGGGGCATATTGTCGGAATATGGGATTGACGGTCCACTGTTTCGTGCTTTCCAGTCCACTTCCAAGGATTGCTCAGCATGTGTGCAGATAGAGATGGTAGCATGTCACCCTGATTTGATGCCAAACAGAAGTAGTATGCTATCTGCTAGGCTGTTTATTCGGTATCTCAATAGTTTTCTGCAGAGAATAAGGTCATCGAATGTAGGATTGCGCATGGATGACCTAGTGGTGAACTGTCTGCTGTATGTAGACGCTGCCGTGATGTTAGCAGAAATACCATCTGAACTGCAAACACTGGTCACAATGATACAAGATGATTGTATAGAGAAAAGCTTATTATTGAATCCGAAGAAAACAAAGTTCATGGTATTTGAAAAAGAATAAACTTGAAGTAATGCAAGGATTACGGTTGATGATGAAGTATTGGAACTAGTGGATGAGATTGTATATCTTGGATGCGCTTTCAGCAGGGATGAGAGGTACACCGTTGATGTAGAAAGACGAGTGAATGCTGGGAATAGTCTGTATGGAGCGTTGGGAAAGCTTCTTGGCAGTAAAAACTTGAGCTTGAAAGTAGGATAAACGCGGTCGTAATGCGAGCGTTGCGCAAAAATTGTGGCATAACGCCTGTTGACCGTATTTGCAATTATGATGTCTTTTGCAAGTTGGTCTGAAAGAGAGCGTCGATGTTAAAATAAGAAGAGGCATGCTTCGTTGGTTTGGATATGTAGAAAGAATGCAGGTAGAAAAAATGACGAAGCAGATATACAACGCAAAAGTGGAAGAATGTAGGAGTCGAGGAAGGCCAAGACTTACCATGACCAAATTGAGCGTGAAGGTCAGAAGTTCTAGAAATCGGCGAGAGTGCACGGGAAGAGCAATGAATGTGAAAAAGCGAGTAGGAGTAGCGAGTAGGTCACGTGGCGCTCGGTTCTCTCTGCCTACCCCGCAAGGTATTTGACGTGAAGTTATATATATATATATATATATTATAGTTAGATATTTAATTACTATTACGAACACGCACGTTCACAATAGCAGTGATAATTGAACCGGCCTGTTGACCAACTGGGTCAATGGTCCTGGCATGTACCTACCACTAAATTCGGGTTATCGGATTTATGTACATATTTGTAATTATCACATGCTCGGTGGTCTAGGAAAACATGGTGAGGAAACCTACACGTCCTAGAATATATTTCGAAAGACATGTGTTCTAACCTAAGAAAGGTCTTGTTTTACCTCTTGTTCGTGGAGGTCTGACGGCAGTTGCTCCATGTTAAAATCCATATCTTCGCCAAATCCTCACGCTTAGGTAGCGGACCAGTTCAGTTCTCGTGGATTAGGAAACAGGATACCGCTAAGAAGAAGAAGAAGGAACATTCACCTATACATAATAATAGTTAAACAGTCTAATCACATCAGGTATATGTATATCAACACAACTAATCTACAAATGCTTTAGTAAAGAAATAAGCCCAAGCCTATGTGCGTTGCAGATGTGCTAATAATAATACAAACTAGATAATGGCTTAGTGTATACGTTTGTATAACGACACAGCACAAGGCCCGTCTAAGGTACTAGGCTACTAAACAGTGTAAAGCAATGATACTATCTAATTAGTACAACATTAATTAGATTACGTCGTTACATTTCTCAAGCGTTTGTAATCTCAGCGTTGTCGGACAATGTTTTGGGATGGTTGATACTATGTTTCGAGCATAATTTAGGTAAAGTATGTCTAATTTAGTAATTAGACATACTTTAAGTATGAATTCAATATACATTTTGTTAAATTTCAATAAATTAAGATGACAATGAAAATAAATTAGTTTTATCTGAAAACATAGTTTAATATCATGGAATATATCTTCATAAATATAATTCTTCTGTTCTTTGATAAATTTCTTTGTGTATGTTTGAGAGCATACCTCACAGTTTATATTCACAATTAGACTCGCTAGGTGGCGCTACAATAGAATTCTAAGATTTCTTTTACATTTAGGTAGGGCAAATATAAGGTGGGGTCCGCTACGGAGTAAACTTTTGACAAAAACAAATTTAGATAATATTAATATTATGAGGTTTATAATATTACTGAGAGCTCGTTGACGTCGTTGCGCGTATCTTAATAAAATACGCAGGTGAACCTTGTCCATGGATGGGTTTACCTACCTCGAGCTTCTCCATGCGGATTGAGCCATCGGTTCCGCCTATTGTCGATAGATGACAGTCTATGTCAGTGGCTTTTGGGCGGCTTAAAAACACTGGCCTGCGCCATTCCGCAGTTGAGCAGTTTGGTGGAGTATCTCTAAACCTCTTCGGTTTAAGGGAGACCCGTATCTCTGCAATAGAATGAGTGAAGGTTCGTGTAGTGGCTAGTGAGAATAAAATAATTACTTACTTTCGTACATATTTTTGGTATTTTTGCAACTTAATATAATCTTAGTAATGTTATGATCATGCCACAGACACAGGGTGACGACTACAAATTTAACGCGGTGGTGGCGAAACTTACGAAAGAAGTTATCCATCAAGTTAGCGACATTCTAACTACAAAAAATCAAAACACAGCGATAAAGGAACGGCTTATAAGCAGTTATGAAGAGAGTGAGCAACTGCACTTCCACTTACTTGTATAAATGGACCTTGGTGATCAAAAACCATCACAGTTATTGAGAAAAATGAGAGAAGCGGCAACGGGAAAATTAACGAGGACTCAATACGGTTATTATGGATTCAGCAACTTCCTCCTGCGATTACCACAGTATTGGCAGTGACCGAACAGTTGCGAGTGAGGAAAAAAGGCAGACGAAGAACTTCGAGGCTAATACCAAACTCTTCTGGAGAGAGGTTAAGAAGTCTCAGAGTGGTTCATCGGCATCCAGAATGGACAAGATAAAATGTAAAGCTGGTGGTATTCTTGCTAACACTCAGTAAGTGTTAGAACGGTGGAGCGAATATTTTAGAGTAATTAAAATTCAGTGCCAGCATACCATGAAGACATTAGCATGGATGAGATTGAATGGTCGATACGAAGTGTGTAAAATAGAAAGTCAGTGGGAATCGATATAGTTACAGTTGAGATGATCAAACTAGATGGCACCTACGTTAGCTGGTTTTTGAGCAAATTATGCTGGAGAACCGGAATGGTTCCGACCGATTGGAGATGCGCAGTCATCGTGCCCGTGTATAAAGGGAAAGGTTCACGTAAATAATGTGCCAACTATAGGGCCATCAGTTTGATCAGCGTAGCAGCTAAAGTGTATGGGAAATCATTGAAAGGAGAATGAGGGTGAAATCCGATGGAATGCTTAGGGAAGCAGAGGAGGGTTTCGAAGCGGCAGAGGATGTATGGATCCAGTTTATTCACTCCGCAACATGCACAGGTTTCCTGCGGTTTTGTAGAACTTGAGAAAGCATTTCATACAAATAGTTAATCGATTCTGACGTTATTCTGCGTAAGTCAAATTTACAGGTAATTTAAACTGAACTACTTTATGTGCTGCCGCTACTAATTAGTTCATGGAGCCTAGCGTCAGGCGGCATGCACCCACTACGTACGTATTTACTTATTTATACGAAATACATCAATGATATTTCCGTTCGTTCTGTTTTCGAAAATTCTAAACGCTATAGTAATATTTTACATAATATTGATCTTCATGTAGCTTATACATTTAAAAGTTATAGGTAGACTATTAGTAATTTGTTTAATGTGTGTAGTGAGCGTGTATGTAGTGAAGTGCATGTCAGTCGCGATGTACCCTACCTCTCTTTGCTTGACGACCAACTAATTAACAAAGTGAGATCTGTGTATGGCAGAAAGATCATGACAGTGGTGGAAACATGTTCGTAACGATTATGAAAGAAAGTTGTTCTGAATGGGAGTGTCCATGGTTTCGGACACATGTAAAGAATGCGAGATGAGAAAATGGCTAAATAACACAACAAGGAAGTGAAAAGATGTAATAGCTAATGAAGGTTCATCTACCTCATCCAAATTTGGCGTATTTTATCAGACATTGAAGTCAGGGCCTAAAAACCGAGTATATATGAAATGGACAATAAATATTAAAGAAAAGACGAACGAAGTGTACGGATTGACTTGCGGGACACTTGTTTCTTACTGATTACCTTGCAATGGAACTGGTTTGAAGTTAAGCAGATTTGATAGTACTCGTAATACACTCAGAGTAAAGTATTAAATCTGTCATTAAAATATTGTACGTTTTATATCTAATCTAGTGTTCTACAATTATCTCCAAAATTTCGCTATAAATTCAGACAAGCTATAAATGTAACATACGACGGCTTTCAATGTTATCAACGAATATCACGCATGTCCGAACACACTGATATTAAAATTAATAATTACTGCTTTCACATGGAAGCTATGCGACCACGGGCTAATACAGACATGAAGCTTTACTGGGAATATATTGATATATTTCATATCGAACATACAGCAGGAATATGTTGTGTGGTATTAGGTCTATTGCATTTTTTTATACGACGTCGGGAACATACAAGCATACGGTCAACCCGGTGTAAAGTAGTTACCTCTGCTGTTAACACAGAAACTTCTTAGTAGCTTACTGGTAGCCTCACTTACACGCGTTCCTGCGTGTGAGTGAAGTTAACCACAATCCTCAAGGGAGTTTGTTATTTGACTTCGATTTTCTGTGAGGTGGAGGTATTTCCCCAGATTTTTATTTGCTTTGATGCGCCCTACCTCTCTTAAAATTCGCAATATATGTATATTACACCATATAACAAACACAATTATATGTCTAGCAATAACATTTACTATGCATCGTTAGGTATCTGCAATGTATCTTAATTAGGAATTAAGTATACAGACTGTAACATCGTGAAGGGTCATGACATAAATAACACATGACTGGGGTCGAAAGAGCCCCCGAAACCCTAACAAGGCTTTGACGTGTGTGTTTTGCTATCACGTGGTTAGCAGCTGGTTCGTAGTTGCTGCATTAGAAAGATAGAAAGAAATATTTATTAGCATAACCATTGATAACACACACAATAAAAAGAAAACAAAGAAAAATTGGTGAAAATATACAATATAAAATATGTGTATTATAATGGCTGCCAACAAGAAGCCTTCTCAACATAATGTTGGAGTACGCGGGTGACCGTGTACCAGCGCTGTTTTTCGTCTGGCCCTTAGTAACGCTGGATTCCGGACAGCAGACAATTAATTATCCACCAACTTAAAAATAACTATTATTATATAATTGGTCTACACATGATCTATGTATCACCTTCTAATGTATGTCTGATGTGTATACTGTTTGGTATGTCTAAGTAAATAAATAAATAAAAATATTTTTATATGCCCCATTAACTATCTACTATTTGGAGGTAGATCCTATTGTAGATGGCAAATGAACTTATAAAGTGCTGTAGGACAACAAACTTTGTACCCCTTTTTACGAAAATTACGCGTATGGATGAGTATGAAATTCGGCACAGTTAAAGTTTATATGAAGAAGAATTGCAGAAAGCTATTTTCTTATAATAATATTTAGATAATGCATTAAATTAATAAAAAAACATTACATACACTACCATGCGATTGACACTTTATATATATATATATGGCAATAGTGTTGCTACTTTATGCCAGTGTCAGTGAAACGAACGTTTCAGACTTCATCAGAGCTGAAGACTGGCCGTCGTCTAGACCCGATCTTAATCCGCTGGATTATGATTTATGGTCAGTTTTAGAGAGTACGGCTTGCTCTAAACGCCATGATAATTTGGAGCCCCTAAAACAATCCGTACGATTGGCAGTGAAGAATTTTCCCATGGAAAGAATGCGTGCTTCTATTGATAACTGGCCTCAGCATTTAAAGGACTGTATGGCAGCCAATGGAGACCACTCCGAATAAGCTTTTTATATTTTAAATTGTTTTATATTTATGTATTAAACTAACACACTGTAAAGTAATAAATGTTATTTGCAATAGATTTTTTTTTCTATGTTTCTGTATTTTATGGCAAGGCTAGGTATACCTACTCCTTTGTATGTGGTTAATGTCTGTTGTCAAACTGAGAAGAGATTAATATTATTTGTCTATAGATTTTCTAAATGTCAAAAATAGTTTTGTTTATGGTTGAAGTCTGTGGTCAAACAGAGTAGAGATTTATTATGTTGATACTGTTGATTGTAGGCACTTGGTGGAATTTTGAAGACATCGCGTTAATGTTAATACTTGCACTTGTACAGATTCCACTTCACAATTCTATTTAATAATTATTTTTACCGACCGGTTTCGCCTTTACGGCAATATCAAGGTATTTTATACAACATGTTGTATAAAATACTTTACTTGCAAGGAAAAACATCCAATGGGGCAGTCCAAATCGCCTTCAAAGATTTTATGTGTCGCTCCCACAATTTTTTCAGCAATAGAATCAATGAACTACCTATAAAATGGCAAAAGTGCATAAATAATAATGTTACATACTTCCACTGATTAAATATATAATTTCATATATTTTTCGTTTTACTTTTTCCATAAAAACGCCAATTTCTTATAAATTTAAATTTTCAGTTGCTCGGCGGTGAAGGAACACATCGTGAGGAAACCCATACGTCCAAGAAGTTATGTTTCGAAAGACGTGTGACCTAACCTGAGATAGACCTGATTTTTCCTCTGAGTTGTGAAGATCTGACAGCAGTCGCTCCATGTAAAATCAGTCTTCGCAAAATACTTAGACTTAGGTAGCGGACCCCGCCAATCTTTCAAGGATTAGGAAAGGGGGTAAGGGAAACAATAGTAAAAAGAAGATTAATATATAGGGAATTTCAAAATTATATTTCAATATTTTTATTAAGATTAGTTGTTTAATAAAACTTGAGTACACCATTACTTTTTAAAATCAATGTTTTTTTTAATTGCATGCAATTTAAATATTAAAGCATTTCATTTAATGACAATTTATTTTGCTTACATGCCACTTGTTCATTTAAATGTGCTGCACGCTGGCTATTACGAAGCAAGGCTCTGGCGGTAGAGAGCTAGGGAGCATCAAACAGCCTGGTATGGAGCTCGGTGGCGGAGTGGTTAGCAATGCTACTTTAATACCACAGCTTCCGGGTTCGATTCTCACACAAGACTAACTTTTTGTGCTGCAAGTCTGTTGGTCTTGATCTGTATATTTTGTATAGAAGAAGTAGGGCGCATCAAATCAGTCCGACTGGGAATTATCTCCATCTCATAGAAAACCGCGGCCAAATAACAACTCCCTGATAGGTTGTTGTGATCCTGCTATTGAGTGAAGTTACCAGTAAGCTCCTAAGGAACTGCTGTGTTATTAGCAAGGTTGGCAACACGCGAGTGATACTTCATATATTGCAAACGTTCATAGGCAACGTTTAACGTCAGGCGGGCCGTATGCTTACATGCCTCCTTACGTAGTGTAAAAAAATCCCGACTGGGGAAAATCATAAAGGAAACACCCAAATGATATTGCTTTGAAACTCAACACACCGCTATGGGTCGCGGTTGAAGTAGATCTCGTCGCCGTAATTGGCTAGTTCACAGATCAACATTATATCACTTCCGCTTATTGGTTATTTTCAGGAACACCGTTCCTATATGAAATCTATATGTTTGTCTGTCGCTTTTTTTCGAATATTCGAATTTTGACTTCAGTTTCGGACTCAGCATAAAAAAGTAGCATAGGAATGTTCAGGAACACCGTTTCTATCTCTTAAGGAACATGGTCAAAATGGCCGTCGAATTAAAAAAAAATATTGAATTGTTATATAATTGACGAGCCAGGTGTTCCTCTGGCAATGCAAGCTTGCGCATTCTCAACTGGTATTTTATACAACTTCGGGAGGCATACAATACGGCCCACCTGATGTAAAGCGGTTACCGCAACCTATGAACGCTTGCAATACATTAAGTATCACTCGCTCGATCCCACCTCTGCTGGTAACATTGCAACTCCTTAGTAGCTTACTGGTGACCTCACTCACACATCAACTCTCTAGGATGTTGTTAATTGGCTGCGTTTTTCTGTTAGGCGGAGGTACTTCCCCAGATGGACTACTTTGATGCGCCCTACCTCCCTTAAATCCAGACCAAGACAAACAGACATGTTCATGCACACAAATTGTCATGTGTGGGAATCGAACCAACGAGCGTTGGTGTCATTGTCGCGCCATTCATGACTGTGCCACCGAGCTCATCAAAACAAATATTACATAAATAAACATTAGACCGTAGGCTACAATCGGTGAGATATTTAGGCACTAAAATGCTAGGCTTTAGTGATTTATGTATGAGTGATGTATGTGTGTGTATTTCCATAAACAAGTGGTTTATGGAAATACACCTTGCAAAAATATAAAAAAAGGGTTGTACTGTTTCTGACTATTCCCGTACAAGACATACATTTGTGTGAATGACCATGTCTGTTTGGATGTTGTTAAGGGAGGTAGGGCGATTTAAATTAACCCGTCTGGCTACTTTAAGCATTATAAAAAAAGAAGAACTTACAAAAATAAGAAAAAAAGGGTTGTTGCGTTCCTGCGTGCGAGTGAGGAAGTAAGCTATTGAAGAGATTTGGTATGTTAGTAGGTATATAACTAAACATGATCATTTACCTTTTGCTCAAAAGGTACAGTAGTAATGATTTAATGCATGTGATAAAAGTAGTAAACACTTGAAAAAGTAAAAGACTTTTTTCGTTAAATACACGTTTGTAGCATTCTCTTTCAAACATATATTGTTGTCATGTCTCATAAAACATACACATGAGCGCTAAGCTTAAGAAGAATATCAACAATGAAATATTCATGCCTTTGCTTTGTACATTGCAAGATTGATGGAGAGAAATACAAAATTAGAAACATAATAACTGAGGTAGAAACATTGCCAGAGCTGCGGTTGACTTCTTACCCTCATTGAGGCAATCTTGTGGGAAATCAAGGCAACCGCGACCGAGCAATCTGTTATTTCACTGACAACGCCATCGCCAGCGTACGTAGACCCTTCTGGTCGTTGTCATCACGCGTAAAGCTCGCTGTTGAGAGCTCATCCCTATTGGACGTAATATTGATATACATTATTCGTTATATTCATAAATCTACATAGAGACTTGAACTAAACAGACAGAGAAAGGGGCATTGTTTAAAAACAATAGATTCCATGATATCTACACTACATAACCCTTTGGTGCATGTCAAATCTTCCTTGTGTACATATTTGTAGTATTAGTAGGTACAGTAAACAACCTTATACAAAACGGTGTGGTAAGGATGAATTGATGCAGTAGTTCAATATTAACGTAGCACTGCCATGCCACTGCTATTGTAAACATTGTGCAATGTCTCAGCTTTTAGCAAACATGTCTCCCTACCTACTCTACTCCATTTCGCAGGTTCATTATGTTGGAGACATACGGGAAAGGACTAATTCAATATGATCGCTTATGTATTTTAGGGGGGTTAAAGTGTGAAATTGCCGAATTGTACTGCAAAAATTAAAACTCGTTTTTTTTCTAAAATGTAACATATTTATTTAATCCAAATATTTACCCTCATTATCTATACATTGCTGCCATCTAATTGAAAGTTTATTTATGCCTTTCCGATAGAACTATGGCTATCTAGATTCGATAAACTGTGTGACAACATTTTGTACAGCCTCACGGAAAGAAAATTTTTTACCACGTAAGTTATAAAAATGTTCAAATCACGAAAAAAATGGTAGTCAGTTGTAGCAAGGTCTGGTGAGTACGGAGAATAACGTATGGTTTCTAACTGCAGCTCTTGTAGAGTTACAACGGATTCTCGTGCAGTGTGAGGTCTTGCGTTATCATAGAGCAATAATGGTGAAGATCGATTCACGAGTCGGGGCTGTTTCACTGGCAGTTTCGCAAACATTGTTCGAAGTTCGGCGCAGTAAACATCTGCTGTTATTGCTTGACCAGACCTGAGTAAGCTATAGTGAATAACGCCATGACGAGACTACCAAACAGTTACCATTAGCTTTTAATTGGTGAGCTTTGCTTCAGGGCACTGTTGCGGCGTTTGACCTAGGGTCAGCTATTGCATATTTCGCTTACGGCTATCGTAAAGAATCCACTTTTCGTGACATATCACAGTTCGAATCAATATTCCTTTATTTCTGTACCGATTCAACAAGGCCACACAAGTTTCAACACACGTTTCTTTCTGCAGATCAGTCAAATCACACCCATTTTTCATATTTTTTATCTTATTTGTTTGATGCAAATGAGTCAATATTATAGGTAAGGTAACGTTACACCGTGTCGCTAATTCCTGGGTAGTTTGACTCGGATCGGCTTCCACCATCTCCTTCAATTCAGCGTTATTCACCTGGGTGGGGGGTCTTCCGCGTGGTTCGTTCTTCAAGTCGATTTTTCCATTACGAAAGCGTTTCAACCAAAAACGCACGGTGCATTCATTAGCAGTCTCCTCTCCAAATGCAATATTGATATTGCGAGACGTTTCTGCCACTTTAGCTCCGCGTCGGAACTCGTATTCAAAAATTATTCGGATTTAAGAAATATGCATCTTTTCCGTCTAAGCTGAATAAAAAAAACTATTGAAATTCTAAAATCAAATGTGGCACATATTAAAAGAAAAACCTGCCCTCGTCGGTGCGAGATTAATTGCATGCGCCCCCACCCACCGCGCAACCCAGCGGCGGGACGAGGAGAACTGAGTGTCGTATAGGCACATGGAATGTAAGAGGTGGATTACAAGATAAGATGAAAGAGTTGATAGATATAATGAACGAGCGATACCTGATACTGTGTGTGAGTCAGAGACCAAGCGAAAGGGAAGCGACACCGAACATCTACCCGGTGGCATGATGGCCCTGTGGTCCGGGGTGAACCAGGACGATCATACCAGCGCTGGCTTAGGTGTCGTACTTTCGTCTCGCTTAGCCGCTAGTGTGACAGGTTGCACCTACATTAGGAACGCCTTCTGGTTTTTGAGCGAGTTATGCTGGAGAACCGGAAGGGTCCCCACCGATTTAAGACGCGCATTCATCGTGCCCTTGTATAAAGGCAAGGCTTCACGCATGGACTATGCCAACTATAGGGCCATCAGTTTGATCAGCTGAGTAGCTAAAGTGTATGGAAAAATCATTGAAAGGAGAATTAGGGTGAAATCCGATGGAATGCTTTCGTAAGCACAGGGTAAGGATTTTGAAGGGACAGCGGATTTATGGATCAAGTTTTTTCACTCCGCAACATCGTGGAAAAACATCTGGCTATGGACCAGAAGATTTTCTGCGGTTTTGTAGGCATTGGGAAAGCATTTGACAGGGCCGTGCGAAAGAATCTCTGGAACACTTTGCCCAGATATGCAGCGGTATTAATAACAGAATCACCATCCGAACTGCAAACACTAGTTACAACATTGAGTGATGATTGTATGAAGAAAGGCTTACAGTTAAATGTGAAGAACACTAAGATAATGGTATTCAAAAGAGAGATAACCAGAATGAACACTAGTATTACGGTTGATGATGTAGTGTTGGAGCAAGTGTATTAGATTGTATATCTTAGAAGCACTTTTAGCAGCGATGGAAGGTACACCGCTGATATGGAGAGGCGAGTGAGTGCAGGGAACAGCGAGAATGGAGTGTTGGGTAAACTTCCAGGCAGCCGAAATCTAAGCCAGAAGAATCTAAGCTCGCTGTACACAACGCGGTGCTAATCCTAACGCTAATTTATGGAAGTGAAAGCTGGGCATGGCAGACAGAGTATGAAAGTACAATATATGCGGTCGAGTTGAGAGCATTGCGCAAAATTTGTGGCATAACACTTGCTAACTGCGTTCGTAATGATGACGTAAGAAAGAGAGTTGTTCTGAAAGAAAGTTTCGGTATGCTCCTTTAATTCGGACATGTAGAAAGAATGCAAGATGAGAGAATGAAGAAGCAGATATACAATGCGAAAGTGGAAGGATGTAGGAGCCGAGTAAGAGTAAGACTAACCTACCATGACCAAATTGGTCGTGTTTTATCAGAAGGTGATATCGGAAGGTCCTAGAAACCGGCGAGTGTGCATGAAAAGAGCTATGAATGTTAAAGAAGCAAGAGAAGTGTGTAAGGATCGCGTCTTATGACGTACGGTTACGGTATAGGTACGATTTCTCTGCCTACCCCGCAAGAGACCAGGCGTGAAGTTATACATATACATATATATATATATATATATACGTAAAGAAATATGTATATTCGCTCATTAGTGAATATTATACACAGAATATTTAAATTTTTGGCCATAATTCATTTTATTTACAAACTAGAGGGCCGTGTTGTACGTCACACATGCATGAGAGGGACTCTAACAAAGTTCTTATTTTGCCATTCGAGTACGGAACCTTAACAAGTGAGAGGTCTTTTTGTCATATTCACCTATGTTCCATAAAATAGTTAGATAGATAGAATAAGCTTTATTTACATAATAATTGTTACAGGAAATTTCTTAAAAAATAGTAAAACATGTATACTTATTATGCAACAAGGCGGCCTTATTGCTAAAAGCAATCTTTTCAAGGCAACCTTAAGGTAACGAATCGGCGTACAGAGAAGGTAGGGTTAGCAAGGAAGGAAAATTTATTCTTATTAATATAGTTACATATCTTTGTGTACAAATACTAAATAACAATACATATATAATAATAAATAAAGAAAACACATATGATATATAAAATACATACACAAAATATACAAACATAAATATATTTATACATACTAAATGTCAGTGTACAGCTTTTGAAGTTATAAATTAAGAAGATGATTTTTAGGGTTCCGTACCCAAAGGGTAAAACGGAACCCTATTACTGAGACTTCGCTGTCCGTCCGTCCGTCTGTCACCAGGCTGTATCTCACGAACCGTGATAGTTAGACAGTTGAAATTTTCACAGATGATGTATTTCTGTTGCCGCTATAACAACAAATACTAAAAAATAGAATAACATAAATATTTAAGGGGGCTCCCATACAACAAACGTGATTTTTTTGCTCGTTTTTGCTCGATATTGATAACGGCAACAGGTAGACGCTTGAAATATTCACAGAATATTTAATTATATATTCACTTTAAGAATAAATAATTAAATTAAAATAAAACATATATTTAAGGGGGGCTCTCATACAACAAACGTGATTTTTTTTTTGCCGTTTTTATAGATAGTGGTACGGAACCCTTAGTGCGCGAGTCCGACTCGCACTTGGTCAATTTTTTACTAATTTTTTGAACACAGCGATAGATTTAGCTGTTCTAATGACTACAGGTAAAGTATTCCATAGCCTAATAGCCTGAACTGTAAATGATATAATGGTTGATGATTTGTATAAGGATATTTATAAGGAAGACTCCTTATATACCTATATCCGCCCAGATGCCCATAATAGCCACACAACGAAAGAAATATACACTTTGTTTTTCTTCAACCAAAGTGTACTATTAACAAGTTAAACGAACTGAAATTTGATGCACTAAGATTAACTGTTGAAAAGTTCCTACAGTCACCTCCGACCACCATCGTGATACCATCACAACGATACCTTATTATAATTAAAATTGCACACAGTCACTAACATACGTGATAATAACATAATTAGAAGTGGTAGAAATTCCATTTTTAGGGTTCCGTACCCAAAGGATAAAACGGAACCCTATTACTGAGGCTCCGCTGTCCGTCCGTCCGTCCGTCCGTCCGTCCGTCCATCCGTCCGTCTGTCACCAGGCTGTATCTCATGAACCGTGATAGTTAGACAGTTGAAATTTTCGCAGATGATGTATTTCTGTTGCCGCTATAACAACAAATACTAAAAAATGGAATAAAATAAATATTTAAGGGGGCTCCCATACAACAAACGTTATTTTTTTGCCATTTTTATAGATAATGGTACGGAACCCTTCATGCGCGAGTCCGACTCGCACTTGGCCGATTTTTTAGATTCCATCATAATAATATGCTAGATGACAGTCGTTAAACTAAGTCAGTGGCTCAATAAATGAATAAATTCGATATGCGCAGAGTACATTTTTTTTTGATTTCCTGTTTTTGATTTCCTATGAGTCTAGCATGCAACCCAATTTTAGGCGAACATAACATCTTTTAAAATAGTTCAAAAACAATAATCAACATTACTAATTACTATTACTAAACTTATACTAATTTGAAATAAATATTAAAGTAAATTGATGGTTTGACTGAATTTTATATTTAAAAATCAGAGTCGTGATAATTATCAAAAATGCAATTACTATTTATCTTATTGTAACTACGAGTAAATGGTAGTCTTGGTAAGAGTCTAGCAAGGTTAGTTCCCGCTATGGTTACTGTTGTGGGTAGTAGTATATAAAATATACTAGTACCCTTCATGCACATTAATAAAAGTTAGTTGTCATTGTAATGATACAACGTAGATTATATTTTGATGAGTTATATTGTGGAATTGATAGCGAACTTAGCTGTGAATACATGTACTTCGAGGGGTCGTATGTCTCCACGCGACAGCGCGTGATGGATATTTCATAAGTGTGATTTTCGGGAATTTATAACCGCATGTCGTATGAATATCATAAAAAAATGCTATGCATGGTGACAGGAATTTGTAAATTGCATGGTGAGCATTGAAAATAAACCAATTAGTTAGGCCGTCCGGATGTCATAAAATTGGAAAGCGGCCGTCTACAAATTAAGCACAAAGCAATTTTTAAAAGCTATCGATAACAAAAGACAGCCGAAGACAAAGGAAGGCGGCCTATCAATTGTATCGTATTGAAACATGAACGGGGCTCTAAAAGGTTTGCACGTGCATGAAAGAGCGGCGACAGGGAGTCGCCGGCTCGGGCGTGGGAAGTCGCCGCTGTTACCGGGCGATAATTAAGTTGACGAATCAGAGTGCGCGTCACCCCAGCGCATGGGACGGGTGCGCGGTGGAGCGGGGTATGTAGGCGCGCGGCTGAACGAGGCATTCGGTTTTCGAGAGTACTGGCGGTCGGACGTTCGACATCGTGGCGCGTATCATAATAATTACTGTCGATTCGATCCCGGAGTTCGCGCGGTGCGGTCGTGCGACGTCGCGGCTTTTATCATAATAATTAATTCGGTTTAGAGATACTTCTTGACGGGAAATAATACGCGTACAAAGGGTCGAGTACTCGAACTCCCCACGACACGCGAAGGCGCCGAGACCAGCGTAGCAACACCGCCGAGGACAGCCCACGGCCGCCGACTCCACGCTGCACAGTACGAGACCACGAGTTCTTCGCGGGACCGCAGCTTAGCCCAATTAAGTTAACCTGCTAAAGCTAAGTTTAGCCCTAAGCATAGTATTAAATATATGTTGAATTCTGCATTGTTTATACAGTTTCTATGTCGTGTCTTTTCCACAGATTACGCGTCCGCGAGTAAAGTAAAATCATACGCCTATGCCTAAAATCTGTGGCATAGTGGCTAAGTTAAAGTTTGTCTTGAAAGGTACCTCTGAGTAAGTGAGATTGGATGACGAATTCATACAATCTCGCTGAGGCGAAGGGTTTTTTTTATTTGCTGGCGTTTATGAATGGGGCGCTTGTGATAGCCAGGGGCCCATTTATATGCGCCTTTTAATTTTAGTGGCGGCAGAGTACCTTTAGCTTATAGTATTATTCTGGCATAGCTTGCGGGGTTGATAAGTGCATGATATTATTACATCTGGAGACCGCTCCCCAGGTGAGCCGATTTGCGGCAAAAATCACGCACAGCCCGATTTCTGTAGACTCAACTGGATTCGCTAGCGGCTCTGAATTGTTTACTCAGACCACTTAAACTCACATGTGAAATTGCCCAGCCTATAAAATATACCACAATAATCCTGTAAGGATAATTAATGATAGTGTACACTATACTCAAAATAAGTATAATTATTTGCGCAGCGATCAAAAAAATAAGCAAAATTCTACGAGATTGGTATAATGACAGAAGTCACTATATTAATCGCGTAAGCTGATTATAGCAAAAGTCAGAGGAAATTTTCCTGACCTCCAATTAAAAGACTGCGCAGACGCTGAGGCTAGCTAAAGGTTTAAGACCTAAGCATTATCCTGGTCAGTAAAAGGTTCAGGCGCTCCTGTCAAGTATTCCACAAAGAACCGTTATACACGCCATAATAGCGTGCCTACAACCGACTAACTGTCAATTCCCTGAACCGCTCTTAATGTTTATAGATTCACGCTAATAATTGAAATTCTCAACAAATGAAGCAAACTAGACGATCGCTTTAAGTCACTTCAGGCTGCATTCCAGCAGTATCAAGGCCACGTCATCTTGGGTTGCCTTACAGATGCTGCCGATGACCACAGGATATTTGATTCGGACTAAAATAATATAATCAGTTCGACAAATATTCTTTAAGAATCAAATTGCTATAAATTACATACACAACGTAGAAACATTTCAAGGACATAGATAACTACGAATATTATATTCACAATTTCGGAATCTATAAATAATAGGTAACAACAAAGGCTATACGCAGCATATTAAAATTAATTGGGGTATTACAAACAAAGGTTAATGAGTTAGGTGTTTATGTAGTGAATGCGTTTTACTGTGTCAGACATAAAAGCCATTAAGGTAGATTAGTTAGGTATATTATAACGATAGGAATAGTTAGGTGTTTATGTAGTGAATGCGTTTTACTGTTAGACATAAAAGCTATTAATGTAGATTAGTTTAGGTATATTATAAAGGTTTATAAATATCGGTTGCTTACTGTTGAACAACTAGGAGAGTAATAATTTAATTACATTGTCCGATTGAGAAAATTGGGTATAGTTAATTGCATTGTTTAATTAATTACGTCAGGAGGAATTGACCATTAAGTTACAAGTGCAAATTTAGTAGATAGGCAAAGTAAGTTAATAAAGTTATTTGAATAGATAGCGTATTTTGAATAGACGTTGTCTGCAAGCGATAAGCAGGCACCTGCGTGTAGGATATATAGGTAAATAAGCGAACTACTGATTAGTAAAATGGGCCGAGGCAGGAAGCCACGTGTGACCAGCAAACAGCCGAAAGGTACTGAGGACAGTAATGCTTCAACAAATTCAAACCCGGAGACGAGTCAGATGACTCTATTACTGTCGCAAATTTTACAACGTTTGGAGAATTTAGAGCAGGCTAGGGCGAGTAACTCCGTTACGTCCGGTTCGGAAGCGAGCGTGCCGTCTACCACTAACCGCGAAAACTTTGTGCTGAATGAGTCAGAGCATAAACAGGTGTGTCTAATTAAGATGTCACAAAAACTACCACAGTTTGACGGGCAAAAATCAAATAACCCTATGCTGTTTCTAAGGGATTTGAGGAATTACATAGAGATGTCTGGGAACAGTTTTAGTTCAGGTAAAGCTTTGGCGTTTGCTATAGAGAGTTTGATAGGGAGCGCAAAGACGAGGATGAATATATATAGGGATTCTTGGGCTAGCTTTAGCGACTTCGAAAGGGATTATAAGCAAGTATTTTGGAGTACCTGTGAACAGGAGTTGATCAGACAACGGTTCATGACCGCGAAATACGACGATAGAGTAGGTACAATGGAAGAGTATTTTGCAGACCAGTTAAATAAAATATACGGGTTATCTTTACCTTTTACCGAGACGGAAAAGGTAAATACCATATTCAGGCAATTGCCTCAGCATGTGCAGGTAGCATTTTTCGCGAGGAATGAGAGTATGTCAGTTAAAAATGCAGTGGAGTTTCTGCGTCATTTAGAACGGAATGTACGCAAAGAGGCGAGCGTAGTGACGTCAGCCGGTACATCTGAAGGTCGCGCGACGTTTAGACCAAGTCGTGGGACTACGAGATATGGGTCAGTGCGGGTGAATACGATTCGCTATAATCATCTGACGAATCGACAAAGACGATACCCATATGCTAACCGCGGACAGAATATGCGAGGTCGGGGTTTGTATAACAATAGTACTAGGCAAAATAGGACGCAGTTGAGGCCGATAGAATTCACACCAGCTTTGGATGCGCCGCGAGCTAGTGAGACGAATAAGAGCCTAGCAACAGCGGAAAAACCTGATGCGGTATCAAAAAACTAATTTCGGGGGAAGGGGGGGGATTCGCTTTACGTTATTTAATGCGATTAGGCTGGGCGCCGAACAACGAAAGCGCTAAGCATAAGCTATATGAAATATGTGACATGGGAACGAATATGGGTTTAGAAGAGTTGACACAGTTGTTAACACATAGGGCGGAGGAGTTTCGAGTCTGTTTGGCAGATACTTCAGAGGTGGAAAGCATGAATAGGCATAATAAGTCCTTATGTACAGTGTTTAGAGATATAGATGTCTTAGACGCGGATCAGGAGCAAGATAGGAGGCTAACGTTGCCGGAAGTGAGTGTTGAAATAGGTGAGATTCAATTAAAGGGTTTG
This sequence comes from Pyralis farinalis, assembly GCA_947507595.1. Lineage (NCBI taxonomy): Eukaryota > Metazoa > Arthropoda > Insecta > Lepidoptera > Pyralidae > Pyralis > Pyralis farinalis. Next base: position 14,755,141 of record OX382267.1, read on the forward strand.
ATTGATTCTGGGAGTGAGGTGACGTGCCTGAGACAAGATTGTTTTGAAAGAGTAAAGGGACGTTTGAGCCAGTTAGCTGAGATACCTATACCGGCTGTTCGAATCGCCGGGGCGTTTGGTATTAGTAAAGAGAAGTTAGGAAGCTTGGTCATAGTCCCTATCAAGATAGGTGAGTGTACCATCGATACACCCACGTTGATTCTAAGGAAGCTACCTAAGGAATTAATATTAGGATTTGATTTCATACAGTTAGCGCGAGGAGGTTTGGTATGTACGGACGGAACGAAGTTCGTTATTAATGATGGTAATGTGATTTGTGAGATAGATCTGGAAGAGCGAGAACGCGGTCAAATCCAATGTTGTACGTTAGAAAAACATTCGGAGAAATCAGTGGTGGGTAAGATAGTTGAGTACGTACAAGGGACATCGTTGTCAGCCGAGCATAAATCTAAGCTGTCGGCTGTGTTAACGAAACATGTCACGCTATTCTCCGATAAGATTGGTCGCACGACCAAGTATATACACGAGATTAGAATGAAGGACGATAAACCTTTTGTCAAGCGGTCGTATCCCATACCGCATGTTTATCGCGAAAGAGTTAAGGCAAGGTTAGACGAAATGGAACGGGGAGGTGTAATTAGCAGACAGGCGACGGACTACAGTAGCCCATTAACGTGTACGTTGAAAAAGAATGGAGAGATTCGGATATTATTGGACGCGCGCGAGCTAAACAGATTAATGGCCGGGGAAACGGAAAGCGCACCGCTCATGAGTGATATATTACAATCGGGTTCCAGAATAAACTATATTGCTGTAATCGATATAAAGGACGCGTATTTTACGATTCCATTGGCTCACGAGTCTAGGAAATATACCGGTTTCGTGTTCCAAGGGAAGAGTTATGTGTATAATGTACTACCACAGGGACTCAAAACGAGCGTGGGCTCATTCTCAAGGGCGATGGATTTGATACTGGGGCCGGAAGTGCGAACGTACTGTTGGAATTTTCTTGACGACTTAGCTATTTTCACGGATGGGGGCCTAGACGAACACATACGTCAGATCGATACGGTATTGACCAGGTTACGTGAAGCCGGATTTACTTGTTCATTAGAGAAATGTAATTTTGCCGCTAGGGAGGTGAAGCTTTTAGGGCACATTTTAAGCACTGAAGGAGTTAGTTTAGACCCAGCGAAGGTAGAGGCTGTTTCAGATTATCCTGCACCGAGGACAGTGAAACAATTACGTTCATTTTTGGGGTTTGTAAACTATTTCCGTAGGTTCATACGGGAATTTGCGTTATTAACAGAACCATTGTATAGATTGTTACAGGCGAGAGTAAGATTTACGTGGGGTACAGAGGAACAGGACGCGTTTGATAGGTTAAAGGTAGCGTTTACACAGAGCGTCGTGCTGTCACAGCCAGAGTTCGGTAGTGTATATTATGTGCAGACGGATTCCAGTTCGATAGGCCTGGGCGGGTATGTTTACCAATTAGATAAGAACGGGTTCGAGAAAATAATAGGATTTTGTTCGTACGCATACAAAGGGCCGCAAACACGGTGGTCCGTCAGCGAACAGGAGTTCTATGCTGTGATTTATACATTGAGGAAATTTGAAACGTATTTGAGAGGAGCCAAAATCGTGATAAAGACAGATCATAAAAGTCTGACGTTTATAAAGTCTTGGAAATTGCTCGGGGCGCGAATTACCAGATGGATAATGTACTTAGAACGGTTTGATTACGAAATACAGTATATTCAGGGACGTGATAACATTATACCTGACATTCTGAGCAGGCACATACGAGATGCAGGGTCGGAAAAAGTGGGTAGCACTGCACAGCCGCACATATACTGGTTTAAGACGGCTAGTCGTGGCACGGTATTACAAAAATTAAAACAGATTGCCGAGTTGCAAAACGATGATCCGAAGTTAAAACATATCAAAGATTGTTTAGGTCAGGGGAAGGCCAGCCTAGAGGTCAAGGGCTTTAAGTATTACAAATTAGTCGGGAATACATTGTACTTTAGCATACCTACGCAGGAAAAAAACCTATTAGTCATACCAAAGTCACTACAGGAGGAATTAATAATTCATATACATGAGGAAATAGGTCATTTTGGGCAGTATAAAATAATGCCTATTCTGAGAACGCGTTATTATTTTCCTAACATGAGCAAGATAGTTCGTGACGTAATCCGCACATGCGACATATGTCAAAAGGCAAAACCCAGCGTTAGTAACACAATAGGACCATGTCAGCCAGTTTCAGCTAAAGCTTTAGGAGAAAAGGTCTTCGGGGATTTGTATGGGCCGTTACCTGCGGGTAAGTTTGGTTACAAGTACATATACGTTATGCAGGACGTGTACAGTAAGGTCGTAAGGTTGTATCCATTAAGGGTCGCGAGTGGGCGTAGCGTACTTGCGTGCGCAAAACGATTTCATAAGGAGATACCTATCAGGACGATAATCACCGACCGAGGACCACAGTTCATTTCGAAGACGTGGATTGAAAGTTTACGTGATTTAGATATAAAGGTGACGCACACTTCAGTGTATTGCCCAAATTCGAATAGCGTAGAGAGGGTCAATCGCGAGTTAGGAAGAATGATCAGGACATATTGCTTCGGGTCCAACAGAAGTTGGGTGAATATGTTGACCGATGTAGAAAGGTGTTATAACAACGTTACACATAGTTCTACAGGGTTTGCACCCGACAGACTAGCGTTTGGGAGGCAAGAGTTGTTAACTATTGACAGTGCGTTAGGTGATGAGTGGACGAAACGATATCTAGCTAACGAACCACAGATTAATCACGAAAAAGCATTGAAAACCGCGGAGAAGACAAGCATGTACAGGAAGCGTCAATTTGACAACAGGCATAGGTTAGTCATTTACCGAATAGGTGATTATGTGAAGGTGAAGACCTTTGTACGATCGGACAAAGAACATAAGATAACGCGGAAATTTTCCTTATTATATAAGGGGCCATTTGTTATAGTGGGCGTACCGTATCAAAACTGTTATAGTCTGATGGAACCGGAATCTAATAAGATTGTTGGAAATTATAATGCGGTGAATTTAGCCAGATATTTTATACGAAAGAAGGAAGTGACGATTCTAAGTAAGGAGGTAAATAAATGAACAGGACGTTAGGTATGGAGTAAAAGCATAAGGGCGATGGTTAGTAGTTTAGAATAAAGAGCAATGATGATATAGACGAATAGGGCTATCGAACGATTGAGGTCAGGGTGTGGCACTAAGAGCGGGTTCAGAGAGAATTGGAGAGAAAATTTTAAGATAGGGTACATATGAGATTAAGATTTTGACGAGTGAGTATCGGGGACACCAACTCACAAAATCTGGGGAAGGTTCTGTAATGATACAACGTAGATTATATTTTGATGAGTTATATTGTGGAATTGATAGCGAACTTAGCTGTGAATACATGTACTTCGAGGGGTCGTATGTCTCCACGCGACAGCGCGTGATGGATATTTCATAAGTGTGATTTTCGGGAATTTATAACCGCATGTCGTATGAATATCATAAAAAAATGCTATGCATGGTGACAGGAATTTGTAAATTGCATGGTGAGCATTGAAAATAAACCAATTAGTTAGGCCGTCCGGATGTCATAAAATTGGAAAGCGGCCGTCTACAAATTAAGCACAAAGCAATTTTTAAAAGCTATCGATAACAAAAGACAGCCGAAGACAAAGGAAGGCGGCCTATCAATTGTATCGTATTGAAACATGAACGGGGCTCTAAAAGGTTTGCACGTGCATGAAAGAGCGGCGACAGGGAGTCGCCGGCTCGGGCGTGGGAAGTCGCCGCTGTTACCGGGCGATAATTAAGTTGACGAATCAGAGTGCGCGTCACCCCAGCGCATGGGACGGGTGCGCGGTGGAGCGGGGTATGTAGGCGCGCGGCTGAACGAGGCATTCGGTTTTCGAGAGTACTGGCGGTCGGACGTTCGACATCGTGGCGCGTATCATAATAATTACTGTCGATTCGATCCCGGAGTTCGCGCGGTGCGGTCGTGCGACGTCGCGGCTTTTATCATAATAATTAATTCGGTTTAGAGATACTTCTTGACGGGAAATAATACGCGTACAAAGGGTCGAGTACTCGAACTCCCCACGACACGCGAAGGCGCCGAGACCAGCGTAGCAACACCGCCGAGGACAGCCCACGGCCGCCGACTCCACGCTGCACAGTACGAGACCACGAGTTCTTCGCGGGACCGCAGCTTAGCCCAATTAAGTTAACCTGCTAAAGCTAAGTTTAGCCCTAAGCATAGTATTAAATATATGTTGAATTCTGCATTGTTTATACAGTTTCTATGTCGTGTCTTTTCCACAGATTACGCGTCCGCGAGTAAAGTAAAATCATACGCCTATGCCTAAAATCTGTGGCATAGTGGCTAAGTTAAAGTTTGTCTTGAAAGGTACCTCTGAGTAAGTGAGATTGGATGACGAATTCATACAATCTCGCTGAGGCGAAGGGTTTTTTTTATTTGCTGGCGTTTATGAATGGGGCGCTTGTGATAGCCAGGGGCCCATTTATATGCGCCTTTTAATTTTAGTGGCGGCAGAGTACCTTTAGCTTATAGTATTATTCTGGCATAGCTTGCGGGGTTGATAAGTGCATGATATTATTACATCTGGAGACCGCTCCCCAGGTGAGCCGATTTGCGGCAAAAATCACGCACAGCCCGATTTCTGTAGACTCAACTGGATTCGCTAGCGGCTCTGAATTGTTTACTCAGACCACTTAAACTCACATGTGAAATTGCCCAGCCTATAAAATATACCACAATAATCCTGTAAGGATAATTAATGATAGTGTACACTATACTCAAAATAAGTATAATTATTTGCGCAGCGATCAAAAAAAATAAGCAAAATTCTACGAGATTGGTATAATGACAGAAGTCACTATATTAATCGCGTAAGCTGATTATAGCAAAAGTCAGAGGAAATTTTCCTGACCTCCAATTAAAAGACTGCGCAGACGCTGAGGCTAGCTAAAGGTTTAAGACCTAAGCATTATCCTGGTCAGTAAAAGGTTCAGGCGCTCCTGTCAAGTATTCCACAAAGAACCGTTATACACGCCATAATAGCGTGCCTACAACCGACTAACTGTCAATTCCCTGAACCGCTCTTAATGTTTATAGATTCACGCTAATAATTGAAATTCTCAACAAATGAAGCAAACTAGACGATCGCTTTAAGTCACTTCAGGCTGCATTCCAGCAGTATCAAGGCCACGTCATCTTGGGTTGCCTTACATCATCTGATACTCTTGTTTCATTGTCACAACATGGTGGCAGCGGTTAAAAATAATTAATTATTCTTGTCTAAATATAGTATTGAGAATATAATTTTGTGTACTCGAGTAAGAGTTTACGGTGTGTATACGTCAAGAATATGGAACACGCAAGACCACCGTCCGAACTGTGTATGGATGGCAGCTCTGTCGGCCGGGCTGACACGTGGAACACATGGAAGATGCAATTTCAATTATTTCTTAAAGCATCAGGAGTATCGAAGAAAGATTCGGCAGTTCAAGCCAGTTTGCTTATCAATTTAATCGGTCCGGATGGGTTTGATGTCTACCAAACATTCACATTCGAATCCGAGAAGGAACGCGATGACGTCACTATTTTGTTGAAAAAGTTCGACGACTAATTCGGAGTTAAACAAAACGTTACATTAGCGAGATACAATTTTTTCACCCGGGTTCAACACGACGGTGAATCTATACATCAATATGTTACAGCGTTAAAGTTGATGAGTAAAAATTGCGGTTTTTCATCGCTCGAAGAAGAATTAATTCGAGATAGAATCGTATGTGGTATTACGAATAACATAGTCAGAGATCGATTGTTGAGGGCTGTAGATTTGACACTCGACAAAACTGTAAAAATTTGTCAAGCCAATGAGGTGTCATCGGATGGCAGTCGACGGCTGGAAACTGGTGGTGCTTTGCCGATGTCATGTGTGGATGCAGTTGGCATACGAGGAGGTGGTACTGCAAGTAGCAGATGTCGAGGCCAGCAAGCGCGGTGTGGCCGAGCGGCGCGAGCGCAGCTACGTGGCGCGCGGGCGGCACAGCCCATTGGCGGCGCTGTGCCCGCTTCTCGGTGCATGCGACAGCAACGAGGCGACTACGAAACTCGTCAGAAGTGCCGTGCGTATGGTTTGCAATGTGATCGGGGATCATGCCCCGCCGTGAATGCAGAGTGTTACGTGTGTAATAACTACGGTCATTTTGTTAGGATGTGCGCGCTAAAGAAATCTAAGAAACTGTACGATATAGAAGTATGTGAAGAAGGTTACGGTCGTAGTAGTAGCGAAAGTGACTCGTTTTACATTTCTACAGTGTCAAACGTAAACAGTGACAAGTTGTCGATGTCGGATGAATGGTATGAAGTTTTACACTGTAAGTACGCTAGTGAAAAATTTAAGTTAGATACGGGAGCTGATATTAATGTTATTTCGTATGCAAAGTTTGTTAAATTAGGTTTCGACAGGAACTTGATAAACAGTAAGCACAATATTAAGTTGCAGTCTTATAGTGGTGATATAATACCTATTAAAGGTATATGTCATTTGAAATGGTGGTATAAAAACAAAATGTATAAATTGAAGTTTGCGGTTGCCGATATGAGCTGTCAAAGTGTACTGGGACGTCAATCGTGTTTGGAGTTAGGTTGCATAAAGCGTATTCACAATATTAATATTCAGTCATATGATGACTTGTTTCACGGACTGGGCTGTCTCCCCGGTTCATATCACATAGTTATCGATCGATCTATAGAACCTGTTATCAGTGCTCCGCGAAAGGTGCCGCTGGGTTTACGTGATAAGCTGCGCGATGAATTAAATAGAATGTTTGGACTGGGAGTGATACGGAAGGTATCACACCCGACGCCTTGGGTGAACGCATTAGTTATTACCGGTAAAAAGAATGGTGGCTTGCGTATATGTCTTGATCCGAGGCCACTTAATTGTGCTATAAAACGCGCGCATTTTCAGTTACCGACTTTGACCGAATTAGCAGCTAAGATTCATGGTGCACAATATTTTTCAGTTCTAGATGCAAACTCTGGATTTTGGGCTATAAAAATCGATGATGCCAGCGCCGACTTATGTACGTTCGCGACGCCTTTCGGACGTTACCAATTTTTAAGATTACCATATGTTTTAAATTGTGCTTCGGAAATTTTTCATGCCAAGGTTAAACAATTACTTGAAGATCTCGAAGGGGTTGATAGTTTCATTGATGATATTATTTGTTGGGGTAGGACGAAGGCTGAACACGATCAGAGGTTGAACGCTTTACTGGACAGAGCGCGTACGATTAACTTGAAATTTAATAAAGAAAAATGTAAACTATGTGTTAGTGAGGTCACATATCTCGGTCATGTGTTTGATAAACATGGTATGAGACCTGATTTAAACAAAGTTAGCGCCATCAAAAATATGCCTCCGCCGACTGATAAAAAGGCTTTAGAACGGTTTATCGGTGCTGTCAATTATTTGTCCAAGTTCATTCCTCATTATTCGCATACGGTACAACCTTTGACCCGACTATTAAAAAAGGATTCCTTATGGTGCTGGGATCACCAACATAATGATGCGTTTGAAAGCTTAAAAACAGCCGTTTGCAGCGCGCCTATTTTAGCGTTATATGACGTCTCTAAACCAGTGTTACTATCAGTAGATTCGAGTAGCACCGCTTTGGGCGCAGTCGTTATGCAACAGGGACGGCCAGTCGAATACGCATCGCGCACTCTTACTGACACTCAACGTAGATATGCTCAAATAGAAAAAGAGCTTTTAGCTATCGTGTTCGCGTGTGAAAGATTTCATCAATATATATTTGGCAAAAAAGATGTTATTGTAGAAACGGACCATAAACCGTTAGAAAGTATATTCAAAAAACCGTTGATGACGGTCCCAGTGCGTTTGCAGCGTATGTTATTAAGGTTACAGGGGTATGACCTTAAAGTCAGTTACAAACCCGGAAAGTATATGTTTATACCGGACACATTGTCTCGAGCGCCGCTCCCAGATTTATATAATGATAGAGTAAGTGAATGTATACTGCATCAAGTTCAGTTACTTATTAATAATGTTAAAATGTCAAAAAATAAGTTGCAAACTGTACAACAGGAAACAACTAAGGACAGTGATTTTTGTCAACTTATACATTACATAAATAATGGGTGGCCCGATCACAAAAATAACGTACCTGATGGTTTAAAGTTATATTGGTCATTAAGAAATGAACTATTTATTGTCGATGGAATCATTTTTAAAAATGATCTCATATTGATACCGTGCTCTTTGAGAGCTCAAATGTTAGAGATCATTGATGACGGCCACCTCGGAGTTGACCGGTGCAAACGGCGGGCTCGGGAAGTTTTATACTGGCCGGGTATAACCCGGGATATTGAAGTATATGTAAAACGATGTAGAGTGTGCCAGGAGTGCTCAAATGCACCGTGTAGAGAACCTATGATACCTATTGAGATTCCTTCCTTGCCATGGAATAAAGTAGGTACTGATTTGTTTGAGTACAATAAAAAATATTTTCTTATTCTGATTGATTACTATTCTGGATTTATCGAGGTAGCCAGCTTAAAGAGCATGTCTTCGAAATTAGTCATTACAGCATTAAAAGAAAATTTTGCTCGTTATGGAATACCAGAAACTGTAATAAGTGATAACGGTACCCAATACACTAGCCGGGAATTCAAAGAATTTTCTCAGCAATGGAGCTTTACCGATATCACGTCTTCGCCTAATTATGCTCAATCGAATGGTAAGAGTGAACGGGCAGTTCAAACTGCAAAGAAAATATTAATTAAGTCCATCAATAGTGGTTCTGATTTTTATCTAAATTTACTTAGCTACAGAAATACACCACGCGATAATTTGAGTTCTCCTGCACAGTTGTTAATGGGACGGCGATTAAAATGCAGATTACCGGTGCATCCCAATTTATTAAAACAATTGAAAAGCAAACAGTATTATGATTTACACTGTAAACAATTACCGGAGTTGAGTATTGGTAACCCAGTTATTATGCTTGATCGTGGTAGCAGAACGCGAGGAGAGGTGGTAGCGAAGTGCTCTACACCGCGTTCATATATAATACGCAACAAAAGAGGCATTCAATATCGTCGCAATCGTAAACATTTAATTAAATGTGAATCTCAACTTAATGACGATGCCCAATCTGCCACTTTAACATTATCCACTGATAAAAAAGATGATATTTTATCAGACGAAAATCATGAATACGACCCCGACACGGACGTCAACAATCATGTCGAAGAGGAAGAGGTCTCACGGGCCTCCGGCGGTGTTCTGGAGGAGGCGGCTGCCTCTAGTGCGGTTTCTACGCCACCTCTCACTCGTGCAAAAGCTAAAAGACTACATGTTAATATAAACGATTTATTTTAAATCGAGTCGTAGTCAAAACAATAATAATGTTTTATAGTTTTTAAGTTCTATCATAAACTAGGTGGAGGGATATGGGATATAGGTAGTGAACGTAACAAGTTATGTGATATTTCTAAACTGTTTCTTAATATGTAATTATGTTTATCCTTTCTTTTATGGGGAAGATGTTGTGGGTAGTAGTATATAAAATATACTAGTACCCTTCATGCACATTAATAAAAGTTAGTTGTCATCTGATACTCTTGTTTCATTGTCACAACAGTTACGACATAAGTATATTTTAGTTTCCCATATGACTTTACCCACGGAAAGATTCAATTTTGTTACATTCTAATAACATAGACTTACGAGTTAGCCTATGTAAAACGCCGATCAGAGGTTAATAAAAATTTCGATACATTCCTATTGTTTAAAAATTAAGTGAGGTTAATAATTGATAGATCGGCATTTTACTTCCCGGCTAAGTATAACATTCGATTCCTATAGTACCCAGGAAAATTATACTAATACATTTAATTATTTTAGCTCTTGTTCGGAAAAATATACCAGATGCTGTTCAAATTTACATTAAATTAAATTATACAGAAGAGATAAAAGAATTCGTAACTGTCTAAGTTAATAGCATGAGACATTGGAAGTGGACCTTTTTTCCTTCGGTCTTTCATTATATCTCACGTTTGAGAACAACACTATGCATGCCGGCCGTATTTGCTGTACACGTATTATCGCTAGGACTTGCCTGGCAGCTCGTCCTGTGACATATAGTCGCCCATCATACAGTAACTTCTTCTTAGCAGTGACGTGACATTAAATTAAATAAGTACATGAATATTGTTCCGGGATTAAAAAGAAGAACAAATGAAAATTCAGCACAATTGTTTACCTGATGAACTGAAATACAAATTGTACCTATTATTCGGCACAAAATTATATTTACCTTACCTTGCGCGTATATTGAATACTTCGCTGGGTTCATGACTTTACTTCATCTTATTTCTAAACAAGCAATTTATTCAATACCTAGTCCAGCCACAATTTCTGTTATAAATGAATATGCATTTATTTTTTTATGAAGTAATGTAGTCTTAATAAAACTTATAAGTACATATTTATGGAAGTCTCAGCCAAAATAAAAAACAATACTATGCGTCCTTTGCCTTTAATACAGACGTGTTTAATCTATCTACCCACGATTCTATGGATTTATTCACTTTCAAGAAAATTATCCACTATTTGCTCCAGAGATTTCGAGGAACAATGTATCATTTCAAGCAGGCCGTGTCCTCTAAAACTGACCATAATTTGTAGTCTAAGGGGTTCAGATCTGGGCTAGACAAGGGCCAGTCCGGGACGTTTTTTTCGAGCCAGGCTTGGGTAGTTCGTGCCTTGTGACCAGGTGCAGAGTCCTACAGGAAAGTCCACAGTACATTTTTAAAAAGTGTATTGCTGCGAGGTTTTATAACACGATTTAAGACAGTCTCTTGATACACTACTGAAGTCTTTTTCACAAAAATGAAGCTTTGTTACTCCTTGAGGAGGCTTTTGGCGGGGCTAAACTATTATAGACGCAGAATGATGACCATGTTGTACCTTTCTGATCAATTGGGTGACATCTTTAGAACTGTGTGCGTATACTTTGTCATTTTGCTTGTTGTAGTGCTCTTCAATCGTGAACAATTTTTCATCAGTAAAGAGGATATTTCTGTGCCTTTCAGCTGCGTATAGGGACCGAAGTCGTTTTTAACGATCCACTGTCTTCAACTGTAGTGATTGATTTAGGGCATGTCCTGTATATCAACGATAAGTGCCGAGCTTCAGATCTTGTATTATTATACGCGACAGAGTCCTAGCGGGAATCTTCATTTCTCGCGATAAGATTTTTTGTTTCCTAATGGAGTTTCAGCGAATTCTGGCTTTAACAGACTATATATATATATATATATATATATATATATATATATATGTATATTAATATATTTCGTATGTCCTGCAAAAGATTGGAATAAGTTAGAACAAGTTTTGTATTTATTTAAATATTTGCATTTTAAGTTTATCTATATTGATATCTTTCCTGAGAATACGTCATTTTACGAGTACACAAATGTAAAAAAATGCTGAGCGAGACTTGGTGCTCTACGTACTACCCATTTTATTTTCTTAAGCAATGTACATAAATATATTTCGTATATCTCCGAAACGGCTCTTACGATTTAGATCAAATTATGTACTGTCTACTGATAATTTTTCATAGTTTAAGAGCGTTGAGATGATAAACCTAACCAAGTAATATAAATACGAAGTGTATGTTCCGAACTGCAAGGAACAATTCTGGATTTTGTGGTTCTGTTTATGGTTATTTCGTACTTCCTATGTGGCTTCATTATAAAATGCGTGATATTTTTACTTACTTTTATTTTATTAATTAAACATAGAATACATTATGTTACACACTAGAATCGCAATTAATTCCAAAAAAATTCAATGTGGCACGGATGACGCGAGACGAGTGGCGCCTCCTGATGTAAAGTGGTCACCGCAGTACTCGTTGGGACACAACTGGGATTTAAAGCTTGAAAGATGATGATGACCGTGTGAAAGCTTAAAATCATCAACAATTCTAAATAGCTTGTCTTAGAACCGAATCACAAAATTCTTGATGATAGGTGCTCAGGTGCTCCCGCCTAAAGGTGACAACAGTATACCATGACCATGTCTTCAGACTTGTATAACATAAGTCTTTACACCGAGCTGAAGTACTGATTCGCACTGTTGAGCACACTAAAGTGCGTTCCGGTAACGAAGATAAAGAATGTAAACAAACATTCAGGAGCACACAACATATTTATATTGAGAATATGTTATGACAAGATCGTTTATAATTTTGAAAGAACTACACCTAACTTTATTATATTACCGTTATTTAGAAGAAAACAGTGTTATAACTCAGTAGTGCATATATCGCCGGTGTAAATGGCACTGTAATCGCGGGATGTGTCGGTCCCGGCTAATGTCGATAGATGACAGTCGTTAAGCTAAGTCAGTGGCCCTCGGGCGGCTTGAAAACACCGGCATCCGCCAATCCGCATTTGAGCAGCGTGGTGGAGTATGCTCTAAACCCCCTTCAGTTGAAGGGAGACCCCTCTAAACCCCTTCAGTTGAAGGGAGACCCGTATCCCTGCAGTGGGATGAGAAAGGGTTGATGTGGAACACGCGGCGTTATTGTAGATATAATATACACAACTCATATTTGGGCCCATTAAAAAGTTACATTCGACGCTACTCAAATATGGCGTCAACGCGTGCGATACGTAATGCCCAAAAATTCCATGCTATAATAGCTCAGGCAGCAAGAGAGTGGTGTCAGTCCGAATCGTGATGGTATCCATACGAAACGCGTTAGATGACATTCTCCAATACGAAATGTTTTACGTACTCCAATGCCTCTATGTCCCAAACAGCCTACCCGACATTTCCTTCGTTATTACTTACAAGGAACATATTCCACAAGTGTTAGACCATTCCCATAAATTATGCAATGTTAACGCTAATGTTTTCAACTGTTGTACTGTAACTTTGCATTACACCGTTCGAAAACCTTATTAAAGAACATTCGTAGCTCGCGTACGTGCCGCAATCACCGCTGACAATGTATTGTTATAATATGAATATTTTATTTGAACGACCAATTGGCTGGAGCACAAACATTTTATATTCACGTTGAATACGAAAGGTTTGCTTATTAATTGGATTGTCGTGGCACGTAGCGATTCCAGCGACAGAAAATCGGTCGATGTGAATTGCACTTAATTCGTAGTCCGCTCTCAATAAAATATACGGAGCGGCCTTTTGGGTACGACCGCGTTGAAAACGAGATTTGAATAGTAAACAAAATATTAAGCTACAGATTTAAAGTTGTTAGCCCGCCAAAAGGGTTGCGCTTTCATAAAATTTGTGCGCCCTATTTTTAATCTAATATATTAATATAAATGCTCTTGTTGATACAAGTAATAAAAGGGATTGAAACGAAATGCTCGTTCTTTTTAATTTTATTTTAACTTAAAATATAGGTGTTCGCGATTGAGATTTTTTAAATGTCGTTAGTTTAAAATCAGCAAGCACATTCTATCAAGAACATCTTTTGTGTTTGCTAGTTAAATAAACAACTGAAAAAATCTGTTTGTCATCAGAAAAATAGACGATGTAAGTACCTAAGTACGTGTTACTTTGAATAATGACCAAATAGAGTGTTATATATATATCAGGGTATTGTGACATAAGCATTTTCTTTCCATTCAAAGCAGGTAGTCATCACAACAAAATGTCCTTACACGCATGTAGTTCTCAAATCATAATATTCCTATATTATTTATTATGAAGAAGACCAGGGAACAAATTGTTCACAACTAAAAATACCCTTAAAGCAACTAGACATCATCGAAAATTATCTTGAAAGCAAAATGCATCCATCACGCATTATACCTATTTTTAATACATACTAATCTAGATATCGTTCTAAAAAGCGTCTTTCACGGTCCCATTGAAGTATTTTATTACATTGCAATGGTGATACTCACAGTATCCGCCTACCGAAAAGCAGGATTTTAATTACATCGCTTTTTACCACGAATTCAGTTTAAAGAATCTTTATTATTAATTTCTCATTACAACATAAAGCCATTTACATGAGAAAATATTAAAATCTAATTAAATATGTATACATTCTAAAATCAATTTGTAGACATGGGCTGCTCAGCTCAAAAAGAAAAGGAAGTACAGAATGTGCATTAAAGTAAACTATTACATAGCTACTTATACAATATTTAGTTGTTAAAAGGTAACCGGTATATTTTATAAAATAGTAACTTATTGACAAACAATTCACAAAGAAAAAAAAAGAAAATTAAAGGTACTCTAGATTTAATTGAATTGCAAATACCGTCTCACTCAGCTTATCAATGCGCAATTGTCCGCCAATTCGCACAAACAAAGGTGGCAAGATACTAAAGCCATTTGTGTTTAGTAGAAAGGTGAGCCAAGTTCAGAACATGCGATACTATTATGTTTTTTTTTTCTCTTACAAATACATTTTGTATAAATTCATGCTACAAACATCCATACAAAAATAGATACCTATGTACATGCGAAATATGCATTTTCGGCCACGAATTTAATTATAATGTGTAGAGTACTGTATAAATTGCTGACGCCATGCTACCATAATCATTTAAATTGCGGTCATTTTGTAATAAGAACATTTTGCTTTTTTAATGCAATATATTTCATATTGAGGACGTTTTGCACCCATGCCGTTTTACGCTATTGATTTTTTTTTTCAATAAGGACATTTTACTTCGAAAACAACATTCCTTGAATTCAATTTTACAAAATGATCAAAGTAGAATGAGTAAAATCTTACAATTTCGATTTGTTGCAACAAAAATATATCCAGTTAATAGATTCAGGTGTTAATCGCCATCTGTAACTCAAAGTTACAGATGACGGTCAAACTCAGAAACCAGTGCATCACAGCCATAGGAGGGGCGAATATTGCAAGATCTTGGAATAACTCTTTGAAAATTTATCGTATTCCTCATTTGCAGGAATACAATATTTTTCCACATTGGTGTGGTTACTACTAAATTTCTAAGTTGCTTCTGCGCTAGAAGCCGAGGTTAGGAGAGGAGGAAATGATATGCCTTGTGTTGCATGAAAACATCCAAAGGCTGGTTACCATTTATCATCATTTTTTATACCACTAAGGTGGCAATCAAGCATACGGCCTGCCTTATGGTAAACAGTCACCGTAGCCTATGGGCATTTGCAACACCAGGGGTGTCACTCATGCGTTGCCAACCCTCTAAAAACCTCTTCACGCATTTCATGAAGAACTCCATGCTGTGTAGTCCCTATCATATCAGGCTGGCCATACATTTGTTTTCCACTCGTCGTAGAATAAAACAATAGTATAGATATAGATAACGTAAAATAATAATTTTCAATTTAAATTATTGTGGCAATACCAACTGAAAATAGAAAGGTCCACAATAAGTCATTAAATTTTGGACGTCAATCTGTTCACAATACGCAAGAAACTCCAAGAAACTCATAAAAGTTTATAATGAGGGCCCCCGGCGTCTAAATCCTTCAATTTATAATCTCACTCTACTTTAATTTTAGGATAAAATTAATTTTTAACTATAGCAACATCTTTGTTTAGTTTTATCGGAGCACAGCAGCTTCCCAACAGTTTTATTACCCACTCATAATTAGAATAATACAGCATTCTTGTTTCCAATTTCAAGTAAGTAAATTAAATTTTGCATTGAATTTATTGTTCCGTCAAATCTAGCCAGAGGACGAACATCTCGGGCGTAGTTATTTACATCGAGGCTGTGTATTCTGAGTTAATTTATTCTGCAAGCGAGTTACAACAACATTTTTATAGCTTAAACTTTTATTGTATTAATTAATCTCTTAAAATAAAAGACTATTAACTATTTAATTAAGAGGTTAACAGATTCAGGCGTTATTTTGCGAAAGTCAAATGTACATGCAATTTGATCTAACCTGCTTTGTGTGCTTCCGCCACCAATTAGTTTATGCGGCCTAGCGCCGGCTGGCACCCACCCACTACCATTAGTAGATGCAACATGCCGACGCTGCCATGGCTGCTCCGATAATCTCTGCCTCGGCTGCTGCGGTCGTCCGCCATCTGGAACAGAAACCGCATGCCCCCACCACCGTCGCTGCCACGACTGGCCTGGTCGTCGCTGCGACACGTGTTTCGCCTCTCCACTAGGCACCTTCAGACGCTGTAGACGTTAATCGCCAGAATAACATGGTACAAGTGACAAATCCATCGTGGTGCCATCCCTTATATTGAATTGAGGGTGGGGGTGGATGGTGTGAGTGAAAAGATATTTAATAGAGGGGAGTTGCTAAGGTAAGTCTGTTTGTTCATGAGAGTAATTTTAGAATTTTTATGTTTAACAATTTCTAATTGTTCCCTAAAATTTAATTTTAAACTTTTATCTATGGTGTGTATAATTCGATATGTATTAGTGGGGATAAATTATGTTCTTTGTTTAGGAGCCGTTCCATAATAATTTTATATACTTGGTATAAATAAAAATAAGATATATATACTGAAAAAAAAATCCAAAATCGTTTAGAAATAGGGTTCTGTATAAAATAAATGAAGTTTAAAATCGAACATGAAGGCTAGAGTAATGAAATATATAAGTTTATTTCTCATAATACATATATTCATCGTTACTACACTATATATCGCAACTACTCTTCTTCCTAACGTTATCCTGTTTCCTAATTCACTACCACTAATAGTCTAAAGATTTAGTGAATATACTGATTTTGACATGAAACCACTGCCATCAGCCTTCTACAACCCAGAAGGAAAACGGAAAAAGGAGGAGGTAGGTGCCTCGCCGTGGGACTTCCAAATAAATAAACTTTAGCAACTTGAAACAAACAAAAAAGAGTTATTCGCCCTATTTGTATCACAAAAATCTCCAGAAAATCACTCCGGGAACTGGATAAAAAAAAAGTGTCCTTACTGTAAACCGACTGTTTCCAGGTTCGAATTTTGGTCCTTTCTGGTCCTGGTGGAGGGAGTGCACTGAATTCGTGTTTACGGATTATATATTTATAATTATTAATTGCTCGGCGTTGAAGGAAAACTTCGTAAGGTAACCTGCATGCCAAGAAAATATATTTCGATAGACATGTGACCTCACCCAAGGATGGTCTGGTTATCCCTTTGTATAGTGAAGATGTGACGGCAAGCGCTCCATATGCAAAATCTATATCTTCGCTCAATATTTAGACTTAGGTAGCAGATCCCGCTAATACTAATAGATTATGAAACGCGATAACAGGATAACAATAGTCAATTGCTTGAAACAGTCATGTACATTCCTGACGACATCTTCAAAAGGCTCATTAAAGATATTATTTGTACAAAGCACAGGCTTATTACAGTATAGATGTATAGGCAAGTTTATTTTGGTATTTCTTCTTTGTCAATGGTTGATTCCGAAATGCTAGTAGACTAAAAATAACAAAGATAACAAAGACAATTGAGTAAGACATAAGGAGATTTTATGTAAAAAATATAAGACGTGTCTTGTCTACTCTTGACTAAAGTGATATGTTGTATGACTTCTATCTGCTAAAAAAAACCTAAAAAAAAGCTTCAGCGTGTATTAGATTCTGATATAATGTTCTCAAACGTTCTCTAATCACCCCTTTTTTATCATTTAAGTTCTAATCTGATTAATTTAACAATCTGCCACGTATTTAAACTAAACCTTTTGTATTTGAGGTGGAAAATATGCCTACACCTGCTTATTTGTACAAAAAGTTAAATTGGATTAAACACCGCGGAAGCACATTAAGTTTTACAGAGGAAAAATGTTGGAATGATTTGCCCTCTCCTATTGAAATTTCCAAATTAATAACTATGTTTAAAAATAAATGTAAGAGCTGGATTTTATCCAAATAAAAATCTGGCTGTTGTTGGACAGTATTGTCTTCAGTCTTATGATAAAGTTTCCGCCCATTTAAGTAGGTTCCTATTTAAGCCTGTTTCACTATCTTGTTTATTCCTTATTTTTGTTTGTCCGAAACGATTCGACATAGTCTTAAAGCCATGAAAATAGTTCTCCTTATTTAGGAATTATTAATCTACCCATGTATGTACTGTATTTTTTTATTTTTATTGTATTATACTCATTTTTTTTTCAAATATATTTGTATTAGCGATATATACACAGTGTGTGTACTGGCAGCGTGTATGCATTCATAGGCATAGACTGAAAAACAGCGGTTTGCAGAGGCTTTTTATTAGTACAAAACCTGCTTGTAGTTGTAAAATCAATTTCACTTTATGTACGTATATTTTGTAATAATAAGTCACTGGTTGTAAACAATATATTTGTACAGATAAATAAAGTTCCTTTTATTGTAATTTGTTTATTAAATGCCAAATGTAAATAAATATTTTTATGTTCAGCTATAAAATCATATATAAATCGACGTTTATACGAACCTAAATCTCCTCGGAGAGTTGTTATTTGTGTGTGAGTTAGGTATAGCTCTTGACAGTAAGATGTTGGCAACTCACAAACAAAAGTAAGGGTAACTTCTGGCATCCAATCTATATGAGGCAAATCGGATAAAATTACCTTACTTATGACCTCTTGTAATATCAGAACTATAGCTTTACGATACTAACAACTTTGCGATTTAAAAAATATTCAAAAATATAAGACGTTCAAATAAGTATTCATTTTAAATTCAAATTATTTTTCTGCCGTAGTATGCAAACAACAGTGACTGTTATTCTAACAAATCCCTGGTCCGTATAAAATGTTCAAGGTTGTATTGCATAGTCGTTGCATTTACAATATCGCATGCAGCGATGCTCGCTTTGGAAACTCACGTACACGCTTTCATCGCAACGACGAGAAATGCATACTTGCAAAATGGAACTAGCACTTATTTATTAACAGAAGATGGTTTTGGAGGCTGTTATTTTATTAGGTATAACAATTATATGTAAAAACTTGCTGTATTTCCACCTACTATAATTAGCCAAAATTAGCCCAATCAAAATAGAGAAATACTGTTGTCACTGATAGGAGTAGTAATAGCCAAGTAGGTAAAAAGCCAGCTTATTACATAATTGGTTCCTTGTTTGAAACCTAGTGTGGGCATACACCACTTATAATCCATATTTTCAGATTTACACATATGTGTAATTATCACTAGCTCGGTGGTAAAAGAAAATAAATATCGCGAGAAACCCCGCACGTCTAAGAAATTATATTTTGAAATTCGTGTGGTCTAATAGAAGTTCAATTTTGCTGTGGATTGTTAAGGTCTGACTTCTTTGGCTTGGGTAGCGAACTCAGCCAATCCTAATGGATTACGAAACGGGATAACTGTAAGCAGAAAAAGTCTGTTGTCACTGGTGTGAACACTGAACGCAATCACCATAACAGCTCGATTATCGTATTACCATTAGAACTTCACTCAATTGCCACTTTTGTGATGATGAAAAGATAGCTTGTTGATATTTGAATTATGAAATTTCATTAGGTGCATAATTACAAAATATAATATATCATATATAGTTATAAAATACAAAATAGATACGCCGCATTAAAGCTGGTCGACTGGAGAAGCACCTCCGCCTCATAAAAACGAATGGCCAAATAACATCGCGATAGAGTTCTTTGTGTTCCTGCGAGTGAAGTTACCAGTACGCACCTTAAGAGTTGCTTTGTTAGCAACAGTGGTAGTACGAGCGAGCGATACTTTCAATATTACAAGCATTCTTAGGCTACGAAAACCGCTTTACATCATGAAACCTTATCAATCAACACAAATGAAGTGAATGAATGAATATCACGTGGTTCGTATGTTTGTATGCCTTCCTTTATATTATATGTATAAAAAACTTATCTCGTAATAATGCTTAAATATAATTTATTACAGACCCAATGTGCCTTCTACTAACGGTTGACGGAAAAGTTTTTATATAACCTATAGTAGATAAGCAACTCGGCTATGGAAGTACCTCCTCCTTACAGAAAACCACAGAAAAACAATAACTCCTTCGAGGATTGTACTATGGTTGTGTACGAGTGAGGTTACCTTAAAGCTCCTACTTCAATACATGCAAGCGTTCGTAAGCTACGATAACTACTTCACACCAAATGAGCACCGTAACAAAATCACTTTTATGATAGGTATTTTTCTTTACGCAACATCGGGAGGTATAGGAGAAAAGTGATTATACGTGATTCTTAAGAATTTTGTCTATGGAAGAAATCTTATTGAACGTATGATTAATACAAACCTTACTCCTTAAATATCAGATATACTTTGTTTATACCGACGAATATGGAACCAACTCCTCTTTTGAAGTTGATTAAATAGTCTAGGCACGAATTTATTGAATCAAAGCTGCTCGTACCTACTTTGCGTTTGGTGCCACCTTGGAATTCATCCACTTTGAAAATTCGGTATCAGATCGCTTAGAACAGTTTAGATTTATCAAATCTGCGCTAGTTCTTTAGGTTTAGTAGCGAACACCGCCAAGCCTAATGAATTAGGAAACTGGGTAACAATAAGAAGAAGAAAATTTCACACTCTTCGCCATTTGCTTTATATAAACAATCAATAATCAGATCATTCTAATACTGGGAAACCAAAAGAGTTTAAACTAACAGATTCGACATTTTCCGTTTAACTCTACTTAGAAAGAGAAGGAAGTAGATAACTGTAATAAAATCTTATGCTAAGGCCTATCCAACGCTTATATTCAATTTTGGAGATTTCCTCAAATAACAGTTTTCAATTCATGCTGTTTTTGTCAATAAAAAGTATCCTGTTCACTGTTTTAAAATTCAATGAAATCAATCTAATAAAAGCGTGTTAATTAAAGGTAAGGCTAATAATGAAACTAAGAAAAAACATTGTGACATTTGTGATTGTTTTCTAATTGTTCAAATAATGTTTCTAAATCCATTACCAATTGATTGAATACTTGCAGCGTGTAACGTATACGCGCAAAATTCGAGATTTTTCTTTAGGAGGTGGTTGGAAGACACGATTAGGTATTTGTTTCTACATAATATTCTAGTCGGAGAAATTCCATAAAGTCATAGTACCATTTTTTTATACCACTTCGGAAGGCATACAAGCATACGGCCTACCCGATGTAAAGCAGTTACCGTAGCTTATGAACGCTAACAATACGTTAAGGCGACACCTCGATCGTGAAGCTTTAAAATGGCTCCGCCCAATCACCCCGCGCCCCTCAATTGACACTCGACGCTCGATTTGTAAAATTTGAAATTAGCGCCTAATAGGTAACCTGGGGTCAACGTATAGTCAATGCAAACGAACAGAAAAGCTACAGAGTCGCGTCACACTTAAATAAAATTTATAATATCAATATTTAATAAAAATTATTGATTTAATTATTATTTAGCTTTAAACATACTGAACCAAACATATTTATTTAAGCTAGACGGAAAACAATAGTAATAATAGTAATAAAAAACTACAGAAACGTATTCACTTTTAAAAGTTTATTGAAAGAGAAATCAATGACATCGTTTTATGTTTATATCTCTACAAGTTAACATGTCTTGGTATCTATGTTGTTCTTACTTAGGTCTCGTCCAGTGGCGCCCTCATTGAATAAAAAAACATATTATAGCATAGAAGATAAACATTATGAAATCTTATGTTGCATTTATTACGAAGATAGTAAAGTATTTTTACGTCATTAAACCAACACTCAAAATATTCCACTATCGTTGTTATAAGCAAAAGTGCTAAAAGAGGCCGTTTTTTGGCAATTATGCCTATAACAACGAAAGCAAAACATTTCAATTGTTGGTTTAATGACGTAAAAGTACGTTATTGTATTTGTAACACACGCAACACATGACTTTATAATGTTTATCTTCCACGCTAAGATACGATATTTTATTCCTTGAGGCGCCACTGGACGGCATGTATCCCCCTTAAGAAGAATGAAACACCAGCTACATAATACAACATTGTTTATCGAGAGGCTAAAGCGGGCCATTTGTTGATTCGGACACATATGTTTAGTTAGCAGATACACCATCTAAACTGCAAACACTGGTCACAGCGATGAAAGACGACTGTATGGAGAAAGGCTTACTACTGAATGCGAAGAAAACAAAGATAATGGTATTTGAAAGAGAAGAATCCAGAACTAATGTAAGGATTACGATTGATGATGAAGTGTTGGAACAAGTGGATGAGTTTGTATATCTTGGATGCGCTTTCAGCAGGGATGGAAGGTACACCGCAGATGTGGAAAGACGAGTGAGTGCTGGGAATAGTGTGAATGGAGCGTTGGGAAAACTTCTTGGCAGTAAAATTCTGAGCCAGAAGGCACAACTCGCTATACACAATGCAGTGTTGGTCCCAACGCTAACTTATGGAAGCGAGAGTTGGGTATGGCAGAAAGAGCATGAAAGTAGAATAAACGCGGTTGAAATGCGAGCGCTGCGCAAAATTTGTGGCGTAAGGCTTGTAGACCGTATTCGTAATGATGATGTTAGAAATAGAGTTGGTCTGAAAGAGAGCGTCGGTGTTAAAATAAGAAGAGGCATGCTCCGATGGTTCGGGCATGTAGAAAGAATGCAAGATGAAAGAATGACGAAGTAGATATACAATGCAAAAGTGGAAGGATGTAGGAGCCGGGGAAGGCCAAGACTTACCTACCATGACCAAATTGGTCATGTTCTATCAGAAGGTGATGTCAGGAGCCCTAGAAACCGGCGTGCGTGCATGAGAAGAGCAATGAATGTTAAAGAAGCGAGTGAGATATGTAAGGATCGAGTCACGTGGCGCTCGGCTCTCTCTGCCTACCCCGCAAGGGATTTGGCTTGAAGTTATAGATGTTCGAGTGTCATAATGGCTGATAGCGCCGAGTAAACACAGGATTTTTTTATTTCGAATAAATAAGAGAAATAAAATTATCAGATTGAATTAGATTGAAATTGAAATAGAAAATTGGATTTTTTTTGCAACTCCCTCCTGGTGAAGATTCACAAGTTATTTTACACAGTTAGGTACAGCTCTGGTAGGGATCCTAGCTTTTTCCCTAAATATAATACACTCTCGAATGACTAGGTATGCGCTTTCACTAACAGTCAATTTAACTTCGCGAATTTTATAAAAAAGTACAGGAAGAACTTGACGGTTAGACGGTAATTTTGCGCCTATTATTTGATAATTTACGTCTCCAACTAAGAAAATACTTGATTTATTGCTTCTCAATTCCACTGCCATCTTATAAAGGTTAAAACATTACGTATTAATCACGAGAATAACTGACAACACGAGAATAACTGACATTCAAAATTAATAGACGGTTAGGTAATTATGACGAAGTTAACGATGCTCTCTCTAAAGTTATTCATTGGTTTAGTGTTAATAATCTGCTTTTAAATGATAAAAAGACTAAAGTAATTAAGTTCTCAACACCTAATGTAAGGCAGGTGGCTACCAATGTACATGTTAATGGAACTAATTTAGCCTCTGTGGAGACAACTGTGTTCTTGGGTATAACAATTGACTCCAGCCTACAAAGGGGCCCACAAATTGAAAAATTATCAGGAAAACTAAGTTCTGCAGCTTATGCAGTGAAAACTATTAGACGGCTCACTGATGAAATAATAAAAATACGGCTAGAATAGTTTATTTCAGCTACTTTCATAGTATTATGTCATATGGAATTCTTCTTTGGGGTAACTCCGCGGATATTAACACCATCTTTTTTTGCAAAAGAGAGCCATAAGAGCTATCTACAAACTTGGTCCCCGGGAGAGCCTTAGAGAAAAATTCAAAGAAATAAATATTTTAACAGTCGCATCGCAATATATCTATGAAAATCTTTTGTATGTCCATAAAAACATAGACTCATTTTGTAAAAAGAGTGATACTCATAGCATAAATACTAGATATAAGCATAATCTTGTGTTATATGCAAGCCGTCTCTACAAAACAAGTAATTATTTTATGGGGCAATGTATACGGTTCTATAACAAACTTCCCAGCAATATAAGAGATTTGTCAATAAACAAATTTAAAACTACTATTAAAGCCAAATTGTGTAGCAGGGCGTATTATAAAGTATCTGACTATATTAATGATAAAAATGCCTGGGAGTGAGTCGATCCAATTATAATGTAATTAACAAAATATGTAAATTTGTTTGGATACCAAAAGAGGGATGCCTGAGTTTTTTGGCAGTATTTTTATCAGTGCTCACCTAGTCATAAACTGCACGGTAGGGAAAAAAAATGTGACGATTCCAAACAAATGTAGCCATTTTTACGGAATAAAAAGATTTTGACTTTGAATTTGAACAAATGAATACCGCGAGTACGTGCGGCACTGCCGCGCAACTTGTATGAACATGTTTCGATGTAATTCGGCACGGATTATCGTAATCCAAATAAGTTAAAAGTTAATTTCCGAGTGTTTTAAAAGCAAATGAACAAAACTAAGACATATGCGTTAGAAAATAAAAACTTTGAAAAATAAGGGACACCCTAATATACATATATACAAATAGATTTTATAATCTATTCATATTTAAAAAAAACATGTGACAAATGATTTTCTTGCTGTTTCATAACTTTAACTTCAGTATAATGACATTTATTGTATTTTAGTTATGTATACTCTGTGTTTTGTATTGTTGTACGTTTCCTTGTTATTTATTAAACTCTCAAGAAGAAAGAACCAGGACCATCTCTGATGTTGCAAAATAAATCTAATCCGTACAATAGTTCAATACTAACCACAATGTATAGAATAGATGATTTTTTTGTGTTTTCAGTGTTGGTTCATAGTAAATATTATTTGTTTTCACGAGTACCATGGGTATAAGTATACTATCTATCTATATCTTCACGCTAAATTCCTCGTGAGCGCCACATGACTCGGTACTTACACGAGTTTTTTTAAAAACTATCAAAATATACTATTTTACTAGTAATTATTTTAATACAAAAAAAAAAAAACCTCCACTGGTTTTCTATCTTCTGATTGGATAAATTTCCAACGTAAACTAACCTTCACCTACGTACAATGTCTAAGTCGGAGTTCGGTGAGCTTATAATGGTTACTATGAGTTTGTCGTCCCGTATGACACTTACGTTAAAGTAGCATATAAATCGAGTAGTGATTCTTCTAGTGGAATATGTTTATTTAGTAAGTTTCTCCTAAAAAACAAAACAGCAAAAATATTCTATTTTATAAGTTTTTATTTTAATACAAAGAAATAAAGAGTCTCCACTGGTTGCTATGTGCTGAGAGTGCGAACCTTATTGGTATAAATTTCCAACGTAACCTGACCTCCACCGACGTACAACTTCTAAGTCGGAGTTCGGTCAGATTATAATGGACATAATAGGAGTTTGATGTCCTATATAGGTACGCGGTCAGCCTGTGGATAATGTATATATACCAATTATCAAATGTTACTGTTTATTCCTGCAAAAAATAACTCTTATTTAATTAATGCAGTTTTATATAGAGTTATTAAGTAAGCAAAATTAAAAAAAAGTTTGAAGAGGAATTAAATAGCTTGGGCCAACCATACCTAGGAACTGTTCTAAAAACTAGAAATATGTCTACACAATGTTATTATAATATGTTTAATGAATATAATAATTAAAAAAAAAAATACCTTGTCTTGTTCGCCTCCGCCATTCTACGAACATTTTCTTTGTATTTTTATTCTATATATTTTCTTTTTAGTGTTCCCCATTATTACAACAGTATAATAAATATATATAAACCTATAATATTATTTACTACTTATATCTAATAATAATACACTTACGCTAAATACTATAATATTGAATATTTACAACGATTAATTATAAAAACTTCGGTGTCGCGATGTAAATGGAGCGAGCTCGAGCAGACAGTCGACATAGGTCTCACCTCGAAGCGGGCTGCAGCCGGACTGGCCCCATGTAGTTAGTCAACGCGTTTATAATCCTCATTACCGCACAATAAGGTCGAAAACACGTAGCACCCAAGACGAATGTGATCGCTTAGAAATTGTCAGAAACTTAAAATATTTTAAAAAAATTTCATGTTTCACTTGTCAAAATATGCAGCAACCATATTATAAACATAGATATTACTAATAGATTTAAGTAATTTTGAAGCGTATAAACAGAACAACTTCGTTGTAATTTCAAAAATAATGAATTTCAGGAGGTGTTTTCGAAAGTAATTATTATCGAATCAATTTTACACAATCGCGTATTTGAGCAAGCAAATTCAAGATAAAGAAATGAAGTTATTTATATTAAAATCTTAGATCCGTCAGTTTAGTCATTAGCCTATACTATTCGATGAAAGTTGGTCTAATTTTTCGATGTGTCGCCTTAAATATCACTTGCGCAATGTCACCTCTGCTGCTAACACAGCAGGAGTTTACTGGTGACTTCGCTCGAACGCAATAACACAATGACCCAAAAGAGAGTTATTATTTAGATGCGATTTTATTTGAGGTGAAGGTATTTCTCCAGACGGTCTGCTTTGATGCACCTTACCTTTCTTAATAACACCCAGGTCAAGACAAATAAACATGTTCATGTTCAGGCACATAAATGTTTACCCTGTGGAAGAGTCGAACCACTAGCTTTGGTGTAGAACTTGTTTAAATCGATTGGTTAACTTGTTTTATAAGAATCAATACCATAGAGATGATAGCAATACTGGTTAAATTTACACAGTCAAAACAGTAACTCAATACAAAACTAGCACGCTTTGTGAATCGCTATATTAGTGTACTCACTTACTATTGTTTAATATTATATTGTTAGTAAAGTTGTTTTGTATACAAACACAAGTTTACAATCACTTATATATATTATTATTTATTGTAACTTAAATTTGCCTGTAAAAAATCAATTCGCGTTCGTTAATTAGTCTCTACTGCAAATCAATAAACCACTTGCTACGCAAGAAAGCACCTCTAACTCACAAAATTGTGTTCAACGCCTAAATATCTCAGCACTTTTACCGATTCCTTCCGTCCTGTTTGTGTTTACGGAACCCAATTAAATTTATAAGCACCCTTCTGGTCGCTTAAGTCACACAGCTAGGTACTAGTGTCGATATCTCAGGAGAGTCGGCACTTCTCTAAGTGCTCTTCCCGACCAAAGGCGATCCCAGGGGGTGTTTTAGTCAGTAGGAATCTGACATCATCAGTTCGTTCGCATGAAATGGTATCTTATGCAAGATCTCACCCTCCCCCCCCCCCCCCCTTCTCCCGTTTTCCGGGTGCCCCTCACGGAAAAATGACTAATCCCGCGTGCGTGGGTTAGTCCTTCTATTGTGGGTCTAAAATTTTCTTGGGCGAAAAACAAAAAAAAAAAGACCTATTGACCAATGATAGAATATTTAACCAATAAGCCCACATACACACATCCACATCCGCCAACTAGCCAATAAGAGATGCACGTTCTACTTTACTCCCCGACCCGTAGCGGTGAATTGAGTTAGTACGTAATATCGGGTCTCATCGGTTCTTCACAAGTTATTTCCTTCATGGTGTGTACGTAGGTATGTACATACTTACTGACCAAC
The DNA here is from genome assembly GCA_947507595.1 of Pyralis farinalis. Lineage (NCBI taxonomy): Eukaryota > Metazoa > Arthropoda > Insecta > Lepidoptera > Pyralidae > Pyralis > Pyralis farinalis. Next base: position 14,782,812 of record OX382267.1, read on the forward strand.
CGCAGTGTTATATTTATATTAATTAATAATACTGTCTCCCGTTTATCTTTTAGATTCAGTTCGCTTTTTGCTTCCGACCGTGACACTTTCCACTATTATTTATTACATTAACCAACTAATAAGTATGAATCAATAAAAACCGTTATAAGTGTGACGATGTATGTTCTTAGGGTAGATTAGATATTATGTATGGTGGAGGGTAATAGGAATGTTCGTTCGAATAAACCAGTCAACTGCTAGCTACGGTGTTTCCTTGACGTCCCACTGGCGACGAGGTGCTTTGACTACACGCGTGATAATTAAATCGTTTACAACAATGCCCATCGGCAAGTTAGAACCTTTCAATTTAAATTCTAAGCAATGGCCAGCTTACGTTCGGCGCGTAAATCAATATATTTTGCTAAATAATATCAATGCAGAATTAAGAGTGGCCATGTTAATAACGGTGGTGGGTGACGCCACGTACTCGTTAATGTGCGACTTGTGCTCGCCGGAATTACCGGAAAATAAATCATACGAAGTGTTAGTAAAACTAGTGGAAGAACATTTAGAACCGAAAAGATCAGAAATAGCGGAACGTCACGTATTCAGACTGCGGCGTCAACGAGCAGGCGAGCCGCTTATGGAGTACCTACAAGCACTCAAACACCTCGCGGCTACGTGCAATTTCGGTAAATGCAAAACCTGTTCCAATGATCAGTTCGTCTCGGGTCTCGCTAACGATGCCATGAGGTCCAGAATTTTCGCTAAAAAAGTAATACGATACAAGGAAGCAGTCGAGCTGGCATTGGCTCTGGAGGCCGCAGAAAAACATGCAGAAGTCAGTGGCAGCAGGGGGCCAATGGACAGTGCAGGCCGGCGGGATGTATAGTTTATAGATATAGAATTGTCATCCCGCCGGCCCTTAGGAAACGATTCCTATCCGACATTCATACGGGCCATTTAGGAGTAAATAAAATGAAATCTCTATCTCGTAGTTACGTTTATTGGCCTAGCCTCGACAAAGATTTGGAAGAACTGTGTCGGGTGTGTGAGGCTTGTGGGGCGGTCCGGGACGCTCCGCCACATAGTCCTTTACACCCGTGGGAATTTCCTCAACACCCATGGAGAAGAATACACGCGGATTTCGCCGAGTGTGCGAGCAGACGCTATTTAATAATAGTAGACTACTACTAACTACCCACTCGAAGTGGATCGAAGCCGTAGAGATGCGTAGTACTGATGCGACATCGACAATAAAAATATTAAGAAGCATTTTTGCACGATTCGGATTACCATCTCAACTCGTGACCGACAATGGCCCACCTTTCTTTGCTCAAGAGTTTAAAATGTATTGTAAAAGTAATGGTATAAAACACGTGACCTCAGCACCTTATAGGCCTCAAGGAAACGGTGCAGCCGAAAATGCGGTCAAAACGGTAAAAAAGGCGATCAAACGGGCACTTCACGAAAACGAAGACGTAACCACCGCCTTGCAAAGATTTTTATTCCAGTACAGGAATTGTGAGCACGCGACAACGGGCGTGTCACCGGCGGTGGCATTGCTGGGGCGGCGGTTGCGCGGGCGGCTAGACGCGTTGCGTCCCGACGTGGCGGCCGTGGTACAAGCCAACCAAGAGCGGCAGGTGCGTGCCACCGCCGGCACGTCGAGGGACATCGCCGTAGGAGACCATGTTCTAACGCGTGATTACTCGGTTAAAGGTAGCAAGTGGGCCGAGGGCGTATTAAATAAAAAGACAGGGCCGGTTTCGTATAAAGTGGACGTAGGTCGTGATACTTATTGGCGAAGACATGCGGACCAAATTTTAATAAATAATAAAAATAGATTTTCGTTGTCGCGTGCAAGTCAAGCGCCTAAAACAGAGGGAACGACTTCGGAAATAAATACTTCCGGTTTGGCCGATAAAGATGCTGAGGACTCGTTTGAGGACGCGTCGGACGGTTCGAAGGGGGAGGTGGAGAATGCGGAAAAAGTTATCACCGTAGCCGATACCGAGGTTCGGACGGTACCCTCACCTCCTCCGTCGCCGTCAGACGCGTCCGCCCGAGCACTGCGTGCTTATCGTAGAACGGTAACAAAAAATAATGTTGTCTCATACCTATAATGTAAGTAGGTAGTAAATTAGAAAGGGGAAGATGTGACGATGTATGTTCTTAGGGTAGATTAGATATTATGTATGGTGGAGGGTAATAGGAATGTTCGTTCGAATAAACCAGTCAACTGCTAGCTACGGTGTTTCCTTGACGTCCCAATAAGTACTGTTACAGTACGCAACATGTAGCGTACATTTTTGTAGTTATACATACATTTGTGTATGTAATTATTATGCTATAGTCAGCGGAGGTAGTAGACTCCGTTTTTATTAATGCGTTGTATTGCGATTATATTAATATGTTCACTATTTATTGTTCCTGAAATAAAGAAATAAAACTTAATACCTATTCTTATTTCCCCAGCTTTGTTTATATTTGCTTGACTGTACAAGACTTTAATGCGGTGAAGCGTACTAGTTTACATTGTGACGATCTATTTCAATTAACTCAAAGGATCACATCAAATGCTCTCTCTCCGTTGGTAAGCCAACCGAGTAGTTTATAATTACCTAGTACTAATCTTTTATTATTTCACCATTTTTAAACAATAAATTTGGCCTAGTTAATTTTTCTACCATATATAAAAATTAAAAATATTACGTCGATTTTTTTATAACTAAAATATAGAATAATTCCACTGTTGAAAATATGTCTTACCATTTAAAATGTGGAACGCATTGTTGACAAATGTGTTTTCTCCTACCTACAATATGGGATCCTTCAAACGAAGCGTGAAGAAGCACCTTGCGGGCTAGCATGGAAGCGTCAACTGACAGGGCGCTGTAGCATTTTGTCAGTTGCCGCTGCGATTTGGGCTCCTCTTTTTGCTTGCCATCAGGTGGAGCAGGAGTATGAAAAAAAATTAAATGTATATCGTCAGAATTGCTTCGTATGGTTGTCGTAGCATAAAAATGGTTACTATACATTATAGGTAATAATTAATATCGGTAGCACATTACCACCTGTTGTGAGGTGGACGTACTAAAGTACTGGTAAACCAGCGGGACTATTTTGGTGTGCCTACTGCAAAGACACGCTTTAACTACAAAGAAATGTCGGATATCGTCGTACTCGCGCATAGACGCAACCATATAATTTTCTCAGTCAAATCTGTCGAGACTCCGAGACGTCCGTGGCTGCTGATTGTGAAAAGCGACAATACTACCGCTTTAATGCTAGCCTTGTGTAGCTAAGGACTTGACGAAGATACTGATTTACATGGAACGACTGCCGTCAGACCTCCACAACTTACAGGGAATACCAGACATTAGTCACACATCTTTCGAAATACAATTTATTGTACTTGGGGGTTTGCTCACAATGTTTGTTCTTCACCGCTGAGCAAGCGAGAATTACAAATATGTAGATAAATCAAAAAACACGACTTTCGTGGTACATGCCAGGATTTGAGCCGGGAACCAACTGTTCCCTTCTTCTAATATCTATTGGTATCTAATAAACAAAGCTGATTCATTCAGTTGAATTAAATGTTCACTCAACAAGTCAAATCTTCAGTACTAGTTTGCTTCGGAGACAGGAGCTGACAGATTTAAGATTTGCTTAGAAATTCTCTCATATTTCGTAATAATACTACATAATACTTTAGTTAATTCGAACAGCTAATCACCAGAAACTAGTTGTATCTACTAAGGAATAATACAAATTCATTTGCCGTTTCCTCTTTGTCTTTGCTCTTGTAGTCATATCGTAGGTAATATCTCAATAATCAACTTTATAATATTATTTTAAGAAAGAAGAGTTTTAGTTCTACTATTATATATTTGTATGTATGCATATCTTCACGCCAGGTCCCTTGCGGAGTATTCAGATAGAACCGAGCACAACATGACGTGATCATTCATGATTACACAACTCACTTACTTCTTTAAAATTCATAGCTTTTTTCATGCACGCTTACCGGTTCCTAGTTCTCCTGGCGTCACCTTCTGATAAAACACGAACAATTTGGACATGGTAGCTGCGCCATCAAAAATGTTTAACGCGGTGTAAAGCTTTTGATAAACGAAATGCACCTTCTCTCTTGGTCCTTACTGATGTACTTACTATGTGCCTAAGGTAAACTTTGGTTCCAAGTATGATTCTTCTTTCAGTTTCAGTTTATTTATTTGTGGCACAGGTAAAATATATGCAGGTCACAATACAAATTAGTACATTGCAATCAACCTATCGTTGGCACAATTATTTTGTCATAGTGACATATTATTACACTTGCATTATATAATTAAATGTATCGACTGTATATATTTTATGGAGCTCGGTGGCGCAGTTGTTAACAAAGCTACTTTAATACCAACGCTCGTGGGTTCAATTCCCACACATGATATATATATATATATATAAATTGATTACATTATACTAATTTGACTTATTTAAGTAATTTATTTATCTAAGTATATATGTATATATATAAATTAAAATATATTATGTCAAGGTAACATAAAGTCATAATGAACAATTAGCATTAAAAATGAAATGTCATAATTTTTTGAAAAAATAAAATATATCCAATAACAACATAATTCAGATCGTACACGATGTTAGGCATTCTATTAAGCATTAAACAAGGTCAAACATTCATTTCTAGGAACTTATTTACGGAGTAAAAGGAATTACCAACTAGAAATGTATGTTTAAAGACCAGTTGTATACGCATTCTTTTATTGAGGGAGAGACTTTGTAAATAAATTCGGTTGTGAGATCTGTGAATAGTTCTATTAAATCAATTTGGATAACTTTCAATAAATAAAGTCGAAGGCTTAATTTGGATATTTTGATTATTGAAGTACGAACGACAGCTATTGCGTATTTTAAGCCACAGATGGCAGAAATTACAGCATTTATGAGTTTTAAAATAGTCTTTAACAATTGGTATTTTGTAACCAGAATGGTTATATATATATCTGATAAAAAATTAAATTTTAAAATACCATCGCAAATAATGTTGTTTAATTATTAATTAGTGTACATGAAACTAAGTATAGTAATTGCCCGAGGACACTCTCGAGAACAGATCTAGTGGAATCGTATTATGTTTCTTGTTTCGGTTTAGGATTATTCTTAGTTAAGATAGGACTTCAATAATCTAATAATGTCTGTAACAGGGGCTTACATGTCATAAGTTTCGAGTTTACTAATAGTTTGCTATTGTTCATTTAATCAAATGCCTTAGACATATCCATGAATGTAGAGTAAATAGGTTATTTTGCAACTAAGTTACGTTATATCAAATCTAAAGATTCTTTTAATTTAATTAAGTCAATTGGCATATTTTGCTATATTTGATAAACATAACAAGTGATATTGCTTTTACAAAATAATTGTGCAAGTCGTTATGCTTTGCCTTTTTAGTTTGTATTTAGTTAAATTATTATCTTTACTTATAAAAGGGCATAAGAATTTCATTTTCCATATGGAAGGGAAAATCCCTGTTCAAAGCATAAATTAATGACATGTGACAAAATGAGAGCATTTACTTTATCGGAGTATTTCTGAACAATTAGACAAATGTTATCCAATCTGTGTTCTCCTAATATTATTTAACAATTTAATTATGGAGAATTTAACATTGAGAACTATCAAATTTAATCGAAACAGGGCGGATAACCATTTTCTAATTATAAAGTTTGTTTGTTGTGAACTGACTTAGACTTTGAAAAATTAAATGCGCATCCGCTGGTTGATCAAAATATAGGGCATATATATGCACTATAGACCTACCGACGCCGTTTAATTTTTAGTACCTGTGTGATAGCGCACAGATTAATTCAATTCTTCATTCCCAATTTTTAATCGACTTCGATAATTTAATTTATTAGATACTATTTACTAGATTGGAAAACTATCGCAATAGTCCAGTATTATTTATCCATATCCATCCAAAACGATTCCATCTATTATTTTATTATTAGAAACAATTATTTAATCTCACCTTTTTTCTATGAGACTGTCTTCGTCGTCTTGAATTTCAACAAACGATATAACAGGGGTTAAAATATGAAATTGTCGTTTTATAGTAGTGTGTGGTGTGAGATTTTCGTGTGAAACTTTTTTCACATGATACCTATGAGATTTTCTTTTAGAAAATGTGCAACGTTTGATTTTCGAATTTCATTTGTTTTTTTTTATTCAGCTTAGACGGGAAAGGTGGATAATTAGAAAATCCGAGCAATTTTAGAATACGAGTTCCGACGCGGAGCTACTGCGGCAGAAACGGCTCGCAATATCAATACTGCGGTTGGAGAGGAGACTGCTAATGAACGCACCGTGCGTTTTTCATTTAAACGTTTTCGTAATGGAAACTTCGACTTGAAGAACGAACCACGTGGAAGACCGCACATACAGGTGAATTACGCTGAACTGAAGGAGATGGTGGAAGCCGATCCGAATCAAACTACCCAGGAATTAGCGGCATGATTTAACCGTACCTACAATATTGACTCATTTGCATCAAATCAATGAGATAAAAATTATGAAAAATGGGTGCCCCATGATTTGAATGACCTGCATAAAGAAACGCGTGTTAAAACTTGTGTTGCCTTGTTGAATCAGTACAGAAATAAAGGAATATTGGATCGAATTGTGATATGTGACGAAAAGTAGATTCTTTACGATAACCGTAAGCGAAAAATGCAATGGCTGACTCCAAGTCAAACGCCGCAACAGTACCCAAAAACTAAGCTCACCAATAAAAAGATAATGGTAAATTATATGAGACTATCAAATAGTCTCTTAATGGCGTTATTCACTATAGCTTTCTCAGGTCTGGTCATGCAATAACAGCAGATGTTTACTGTGCCGAACATTGATGGCGAAACTGGCAGTGAAACAGCCCCGACTCGTGAATCGATATTCACCATTATTGCTCCATGATAACGCAAGATCTCACACTACAAAACACACACACGAGAAACCGTTGTAACTCTACAGGAGCTGCAGTTAGAAGCCATACGTCATCCTCCGTACTCACCAGACCTTGCTCTAACTGACTACAATTTTTTTCGTGACTTGGCCAATTTTCTACATGGTAAAAAAGTTTCTTCTCAGGAGGCTGTACATAATGCTTTCACACAGTTTGTCGAATCTAGATCCAAAAACGAGTTTTAATTTTTCAATATAAATCGGCAATTTTTACAGAAGAAAATTGATGCGATCGTGCGATGCGATGCGACACGAAAAATTATCGCGTAATGCATTTTATCATCATTTACATTTGATCAAACGAAATATCTGTATTTATATCTGTTTGAGTGCCACGTAGGGCATCTCCCTCTCTCTCTTTCTCATTATCAATGTGAAATTGTCGAAATAATCATAACATAAGTATTTTTAACAAACATGCTCAGGTTTACTTGACTTGAGACTTATTAGAAATTTCTTATTATTAACAATTCCCCATTTCCTTTGACGTTAGAAGCGTACCAGTTCTATGAATACAAATACATACAAATATACAACATGATCTAATTACGTCTATGTTTAAAAGTACATGACTATCAAATTTATCACACAATCAACCAAATGACTGTCATCGTTTCTTAGCCTTAACATAACTCGTCCTTTGAAAGGTTTCACATTATATTATGAGCTAGCCGTTTGTAAAATACGAAAGTAAAAGACTGAAACAGCAGAGGAGGGCCAATTCTCGCGTCACCAAGACCAATTTGCTCGTTTTTTATAGCAGAAAGTGACTTCAGGAGCCTTAGTTTCTAAACCTAACTATGAATGTTAAAGAAACGAAAAGCGAAGAAGTCATGCAGCACTCAGTTCTCTCTGTATACCCCTACAACTAGGATTCGGTATGAACATATATAAATAACATGATTATTTCATATGAACTCACAAAATGTTGCTCAACTTTATATCTTCATTTGAATAAACGCACCGGTGCCACGGCGCTTTTAAATCTAGGTGAGTTGAAAGCTTTTATTGAAAATGGAAAATTTTATCCACAATTTGTAGACCTTTGAAAAGTTTATAGAGCAGGGAAGCTATGTGGAAGGTTCAATAATGTCGAGGGGTTGGATAACGATGGTTCAAAGTTTTAATTAAACAGCAACATCTGTGGGGCTCGTTCTGACATGACAATTATTGTTACGACCACACACAAAAACATATTGCGAGGCTACGACCTCGCGCCGCGCTGCCGTATTCGCAATGTTCATGTCCTATATAAAATTAACGCATTGGGTATTTAAATATACAATTATAAGTATATGTCATAGTGCTAAATATATATTATTTAGGTGCCTTTTTGCCTGTATTCGTGCTGTGGTTGTCTACTGCTTTGCGTAAAATAAATTGTTATTTCATCGGTCTTCTACCTATGTGTTGTTGATATAATGAGATTTGATAATGCAATATGGTAATTCATTCATATTTCGTTGAAATTTAGTGTTGTGAATTTATGTTTGAAATTATTTATGAGAGGTGTGTGTCCGCAAAAGCGGCGTGTCCGTCATATGTCGAAGTCAAATGTTAAATATATATCAATATTTTATTACACATACGTATTTATACAAAGTCGGGAGACATACAAGCGTATAACCCACCTAATATAATGTGGTGGCCTATGAACGCTCGTAAAACAGAAAATAACACTCGCGCGTTGCCATCCTTGCAGCTAACAAAAAAAGGTGCTAATCAGGAGGGCCTTATAAGTTACCACACCTCACTCACTCGCAGAAACACAACAATCCTCCAAAGAGTTTTTATTTTACTGCAGGTCTGTGAGGATGAGGTACTTGGAGAAGTACTTGGTACTTGACTGAAGAGTCAGGTTTTTTATATTACTTAGGTGGCAAACAAACGTATGACCTGTCTGATGGTAAGCAGTTACCGTAGCCTATGAACATTTGCACCACCAGGATTGTCACTTATGCGTAGCCTATTCTCTGTTGCTTCCATCATTTTTTAACTACAGATTAACGACTATTATCTATCTAAACGACGGCAAAACATGCCCTCAGAAGCACTCACGACTAGATCCATCCATATACTGATTGTGATTGACATAGGCACTGACGTCAGAAATGCATGAACGTTTTATAGTACAAATACACTTTTATTCTTTCTGTTGTTGTTATCTCTTTATTGTTCAAATATACATAATAGTAGCGTTAATAGAATTATAGTATGTCTTCTTCCTAACGTTAACCCGTTTCCTAATCCATTAGGGTTGGCGCGGTCCACTGATTTGGTGGAGTTACCCATTTTGACATTGAGCGACTGCCGTCAGATCTCCACAACACACAGGGAAAATCAAACTTTCTTAGGTTAGGTTACACGTCTAAGGAAATTTAATTTCTTGTAATTTAGTGGTACAAGCTAGGATTCAAACCGGGGGCCTGTTGTTCAATAGGCCAGCTCGTTATCCACTGGACTATCATTGCTAACAGAATTATAGTATGTATCAAAAAATAAACCAGAAAGGTTTTTTTTTTTTGATCATATTGGTTGCGAGATTATAAATATAATCTTCATCATACTAAATAAAGTATCGGGTGTTGATAAAGATCTCAAACATTTTTTTTAAAGACTAATGTCCGCTGTTCTTATTTTAATGATACATGCATTACGAAGGCCTTTCCTCTTAGCAACAATCTTTGCAATACATACACTGGATCCATTCACCTTTTTTCTTACATAGAGGACAAGGCATTTTACTATTTTAGAAGGCAAAGACTTCCTAAAGTCTTTCATTATAAAATATTTTTTGTCGTTTTTCCTTTTAACCACGCTGAACTATTCTCATTAAAAAAATTTTGTAGACTCTGTGTGCATTTTCTACAGCATACCATGAAATTGAACAAACAGCACATCATTTCCGAGAGTGCAGTTTTTAGCGACGAACGCGTGGTGAAGTGCTGAATTCCTTGCTTGTCCCATTCAGTGCGGTTTACATATATTTAGTAGCAATTAGGGCAATACCAGGCGATTCTTGCACGTTGCTCATCCGTCTCATTCTATAGACGCTTTAAACCAAGCTGAGACGGTGGGCACGTTGCTCATCCGTCTCATTGGATAGACGTTCGTGAATCAAGCTGAGATGGTGGGTATGTTGCTCATCCGTTTCATTGTATAGACGCTTTTAAACCAAGTTGAGACGGTGGGCACATTACTCATACGTCTTATTGGATAGACGTTCGTGAATCAAGCTGAAATGGTGGGTATGTTGCTCATCCGTCTCATTGTATAGACGCTTTTAAACCAGGCTGAGACGGTGGGCACATTGCTCATCCGTCTCATTGGATAGACGTTCGTGAATCAAGCTGAGATGGTGGGTATGTTGCTCATCCGTCTCATTGGATAGACACTCGTGAATCAATCTAAGACGGTGGGCACGTTGCTCATTCCTCTCATTGGATAGACGCTCGTGAATCAAGCTGAGACACTAGGCATATTGCTCCGTCTCATTGGAAAGGTAAGCGTATATTAAGCCGAGACGGTAGGCACGTCTTTCAATGTTTTACTATTCAATACTTTTATTTTTTCTGTGGCACGCATTTACGAAAGCCTCTTTCACGCAGATCACTACTCTCTTTTGAAAAAGCCTTAGATCTAAATTTCGTACTTACTACGATAGGCGTTTCTCTCTTTCTTCGCTCATCTCATTTAAACAGCAGTATCTCATATGGACAGCACGTTTAGGTCACGATAAATCAATTACGGAACTAAAAATTTCTTATAGAAAATATTTCTTTGTAATCACTTAAGTTAGTAAATAAAACCATTATTATGTGTATTTTAGTGCACCTTTCACGGCAGATGTTTTTAGAGTCGGTGTCCTTTTGTTACTTTTTTTATACAAGTAAAAAGATTTTTAACGTTATTAAGAGAGGTGTCCTACCTCTTTTAAAAACGTTTTAACAAAGCTGCCAGTCAGGGAAGTACCCACACCTCACCAAAAACCGCAGCCAATAACCACTCCCTGGAGGGTCGTTGTAATCTTGCGTATGAGAGAGGTCACCAGTAAGCTCCTAAGGAGTGGCTGTATTAGCAGCAGAAGTGGCATCGCGCGAGTACTTAACGTATTTTAGGCATTCATAGGCTACAAGCAACCTCTTTACATAGGAGGGTTGTATGCCTACAGACGTAGTATAAAAAATAGTTGCAAAGTCACTTTGGTCACTGTTTGTATCCTGTTGTATGCAATTTGATCCAACCTGCTTTGTGTGCTTCCGCCACCAATTAGTTCATGCGGCCTAGCGCCGGCCGGCACCCACCCACTACTGTTAGTGCGTGCATCATGCCGACGCTGCCATGGCTGCTCCGGTAGTCTCTGCCTCGGCTGCTGCGGTCGTCCGCCATCTGGAACAGAATCCGCATGCCCCCTCCACCACCGTCGCTGCCACGACTGGCCTGGTCGTCGCTGCGACACGTGTTTCGCCTCTCCACGAGGCATCATCAGGCGTTGTAGACGTTAATCGTAAGAATAACATGCTACAAGTGACAAATCCATCGCAGTGCCGTCGCTTATATTGAATTGAGGGTGGGGGTGGATGGTGTGAGCGAAAAGATATTTAATAGTGGGGAATGGTTTACGTCAGTCTGTTTGTTCATGAGAGTAATTTTAGAATTTTTATGTTTATTAATTTCTAATTGTTCCCTAATATTTAGTTTTAAACCTTTGTCTATGGTGTGTAAAATTTGATATGTATTAGTGGGGGATAAGTTATGTCCTTTGTCTATGAGATGCTCAGCGAAGTGTGACCTTTCTGGGCGATTGTTTTTATATGCCGACACGTGTTCGTGAAATCGTGTTATAAAGTTACGTCCCGTTTGACCGATATAAACGTGTTCACATTCATCGCAGAACAGCTTATAGACGCCGGATTTTTTATTGGGCGGGATTTTATCTTTAGTGTTACAAAGTGACTTGAGTGTATTATGGGATTTGAGAGCAACATGTATGTTATTTTTTCTAAATATGTGAACTATTTTGTCAGTGATTTTTCCCAGGTATGACAAACTCGCAGTGTATTTATTTGTCGGAATATATGGAACCGCGTACAATAGTCTGTTAACGATACTACTCGTCTTTTTACGCAATAATTTATCGATGGTAGATTTGGAATAACCGTTTGACTTCGCGATCTGATATATTACATCAAGTTCTTTGTTGTAATTATCCTTACTTAATGGAACGCTCATCAAACGGTGTATCATAGTTTTATACGCTCCGAGCTTGTGTTGCCAAGGATGGCTGGATGACGCGGGAATCGTGGTATCGGTATGAGTGGGTTTACGATATATCGAAAATTGATGGAGGGATTGATTTTTAGTTATGGTTAAATCTAAAAAGTGAAGTGAACTATTTTGTTCTATTTCTAAAGTGAATTTAATTTTAGGGTGGATTTTATATAATTTGGAAACAAAGAGATCCAATTGACGATTGGTACCTGTCCAGCATATGAGAATATCGTCGACATATCTATAGTAATAGAATATGTGTGGTTTACCGATTATGTGTTCGCGTTCGTAATTATCCATAAATATGTCAGCCATCAATGGACTAAGAGGGGACCCCATTGCTAACCCTTCTTTTTGAAAATAGTATTTATTATTAAACTGAAAATAATTTTGAGACATGCAAAGTCTTGTCAGTCGTAATATGTCATCTGTTTCGCCAGGATGAATGAATTTATTTTCTAAAGAGGACTTGAGGATTTTTAGACAATCCTCGTAAGGTACATTAGTAAATAAACTTTCAACGTCGAGTGAAATTAATTTGGAAGAAGGGGGTAGTGTTAAGTTTTTTATACTATCTATTAAATGTAAACTATTTTTAAGACTGTGTTTTGGCTCAAAAGATATCCTTTCACGGATATGTACATTAAGAAATTTTGCCAACTTATAGGTGGGAGCTCCAATGTACGACACAACTGGCCTTATTGGAATATTGATTTTATGTAATTTTGGTAAACCATAAAGCATAGGAGAATGGGGATTCATGGGAATAATTTTGAATTTTGAATATGAATTATCCGGAAAGATATATTTCGAGCCGTTAACAGTTAACTTTAATTGGGCTAAATATTTGTTGGTGGGATCTTGACTTACCGTCAAAAAGCTGTCTGTCTGTAAAACGTCACTGACTTTGGAGTTATACTCATTACGGTCCATGATGACTAACGTATTTCCTTTATCCGCTTTAGATAAAACAATATTATCGGTTAAAATTCTCTGCCTGACAGATACCAACGCCTTGGCCTCACTATTAACGGTATTTTGATTTGGAAAACATTTAAGTTGTTGGGCTATGGAGTGCTTTAAGAAATTATCTTTTTTATTTCTAATAACCGCGACCTCCGCGTCAACCGCCAGGTTTTCAAGGGATGTTTGTGTTATTTTGGGGGGGATACTGTACTTTAAACCCTTTTCCAAAAGTGTGATTTCCTGGTTAGTAAACTGTGTATTTGATAAATTTTTTACGCGGGAGTAGAAGGTGTGACATGCAGAATTAGTGTAATTTGGGGTTAAATCACTTTGTAACACAGGAGATGGGCGTTGTTGTGAAATGAGTCTGTCAAGTTTGTCTGTTTGAGAGGTGTACTTTTTGTGTATAAAATTAGACGCGAGTTCACGGGCTTTTTGATCTAATAAATCGAATTCTACGGGATGTAATTTGTGGGCGAGTTCGGTATGTAATATTTTTAAATGTGATTTGAGGTTGTCCCTAACGGCAAACCAACGACGCGACTCCTCATTTAGCCAGATGAATTGGGCTTTTTTGATGGCTTTTTAGCCGCTATTGAACGTGAATGTGATGTTATAGAAATATAGTTGGGAATCACGTGGTTGTGTTTGCACTGTTGGTTGAACCAGAGATTTTGAACGGCAATGCGGTGGAGTTTTGTCAACTTAATATACACCTTCACCTGATCAGCTATACTTGCTGCCATTAAATAGTTAATAGATTCAGGCGTTATTTTGCGAAAGTCAAACTTACATGCAATTTGATCCAACCTGCTTTGTGTGCTTCCGCCACCAATTAGTTCATGCGGCCTAGCGCCGGCCGGCACCCACACACTACTGTTAGTGCGTGCATCATGCCGACGCTGCCATGGCTGCTCCGGTAGTCTCTGCCTCGGCTGCTGCGGTCGTCCGCCATCTGGAACAGAATCCGCATGCCCCCTCCACCACCGTCGCTCAGGAACAGCACCGTTCAGGAATTTTGATGTCAAAGATGAAGCTCGCTCTGGTGAAACTAGATAAAGTAGATGGCATTGTTGAAAAAGTGATGCAAGATCAGCATATATAGTAGTAACTTAGAGTCGGCAACGCAAAAGTGACATCCATGGTGTTGCAAATGTCCATAGGCTGGTGTAACTGCTTACTATCACGCAGGCCGTGTGCTTGTTTGCCACCTTAGTGGTATAAAAATAATAGTAGTCACGACATAGCTGAAAAGCTTGTCGTTGGTTGACTTGTTGTTGTTTTGGGTTGACCACAAAACAGTATTAAGAACGAGTGTGTTTTTCAAAATGATAACGCCAGACTACGCACATATTTAGCCACTCACCAAATATTGAGAGCGCTTGGTTAGGACGTGTTAATGCATCCATCATGTAGTCCTGATATACTTTAGATAGTGTTAGGTTAACATACATAGAGGATTATCAAAACTACTTGTCGCAGTTTTTTTTTATCATAAGTCCCAATATTTCTACAAAAATGGGATTGGATTACTTACATTGGATTACATTACTACCTACAAAATGGCAACGAGTTATTGAACTAAATGTCACATATACCGTACTTTTAAAAGTAAATCAACTGTGATCTTAAATATCTTGAATTTGTATATAAAATATGAAAACCTTTTCCCCCAACCTAATAATTATTTGAATATTCTTTACGGTAATAACCCACAAATGAGCAACAAATAACCAGAATTAAAAGTGGTGCCACCGCTATCACAATATCTTCCAAACAATCCTGCTTCTTCTAAATATAGAGAAAAGAAATACAAAATAAAATCATTAGAAAAACCAATGCCTTAGAGCTATAAAGCCATAGATGAAATAGAGACGAAGTAAATCGAATTTTTGTATTACAAATATCGAACCTCCGTTAAAAGCTCCTGACTGAAGACGATTATGGCTAAGCTTCAACAAAATTTGATATTCACTATCCAAACATCCGATCTGAAACATCTATTTGGCCGGAAGGATTCCAGAGTGTAATCCTTATATTCTAGAGTTCTAGACTGATTGTGCCTATACCTAAACATATTTTGTCTGTATCTACTACATAAGAAACAATAATATTTATTCAGAAGAAAAATACTTGTAATAAACTGTAACTACTATTGACCTTCAACTACTTTTGACACCTTCAAAGTAAGAAGAAATTTTGAAGTATATATATATGTCGCAGAGGTAGCAACACTATATTGAGAAGCCCGAAAGAAATCAATCCCCGTGATGCTAGTTTTAATAATAACGGATCAAAATGTCAAGTCGGCGCTTGGGTGGAATCGCCATGGTTGAATTGGCAACACCGGTTGTGTTTGTTATGGTTAGCTCGAAATGTCGGTTGTGGTCAGTTGTCAAAAACGTCAAGATGAGATACCGTCATTGGAAGCGGCATTACGAATCGAGCAATGGAGCCAATCGCACGTGTCGCGTCCACCGCATTTTGAATCCGTTGTAATCTACGATCTAAGCATAACTTTTGTTAAAGTTATTTTAGTAATTGACTGATTAAATATTGAGAAGATTAACTACGCTGGTATTTCGCTTTATTCGCCATGAACAACGAGCCACCTGACGACAATTATATCCACGTTCTGACATATATATTTCATATTTACTATTTATTTATATATATGCATATTAACATTCATGTTCATGCTATCGTAGCATCATAGCATTTGCTCGGTAGCCGGTATGATTCCAACTGCAATAGAAAATTCTGATGCTTGACCGACTCGAACTTCTTCGCCATGTTAAATGCAAATATCTCACCTTCACTTTCCACATTGCCAATGCTCAAGTGAGAGTATAATAAACTAGATGATCACCACCGTGGCAAAAGATGTATTGACGATGGCCGAAAAAGTCGTAATCTCGTCGCGTGTTAATCACGCTATCCATTATCTTGTAGAAAAGGGAGGTAATTACGATGAGCTTGCCTTTTCTGTCACCTTGTATACATTAGTAGTCTTCTACCAAGATGGGAGTATCTCAGAGGAGCACAGAACATACTTCGAGAACAGATAGAGTCTGTACCACTGCCGGCATGTTATCTGGTCCATTTCACGTATGAATATAATTGATATTTCAGGTATGGAGCTACCGTAATACATGATGATAAGTGGCACGACTCTCCATTATTCTCAAACCATTTAGAGGCAAAGAGTATACCTAATAAATCGGTGTTCTCTTTAGCACTATAGACCAAACTATCATCTAGTATGTAATATAGAAAATTAACCTTTACTGAACCTCATCAAATCAGAGCCATGAGGATCCCTATCCTACATTCTCTTTATATATGCCTACCTGATTAATACCATATTCTTTAGCAACAACTTCTGCATACATCGAAATCATACCTCTACTACAGTATTTCACTGAATAAAGTATGCAATCTCGGATCAATTTTGAGAAAGCGTGTATTCTAAAATAAAAATTCTTCATGGGGTTCATGTGCCAGAAGCATGCTCGTTCGCGACCCCTGCCAATCGATTAGATTGCAATTCAGGCCCGAAAACGCACCGATGTGCGGGCTAGGGCGTCCCCGGAGGCGATGCGCACCGATCCGCCCCCGTCGGTGCGAAAATAGGTGCATGCGGCGGGGGGGGCGCCACCCACCTCACAGTGCTAATTCCGGCAGGTCGAGGAGAGTCGAGTGCTGCATAGGCACATAGAATGTGAGAGAGTATAACACTACAACAAAAAAAACTACCAAGATTTCGGTTCTTATTTTTATTTAAATATAGAGGCTAGTATATAGTTTAATATCAGAATCATTTTTTTTATATTCCTAACTCTAACGCGTAATGAACCATTATTTACCAAAGTGCACTCACTTGACCCGAATGACTATCTCTGTTTTTATTGTGTGTTTATTGTCAAATATGGTTATATAACACTACAACAAAAAAAACTACCAAGATTTATGTTCTTATTTTTATTTTAATATAGAGGCTAGTATATGGTTTAATCCCAGTATCATTTTCAGGAACACCGTTCCTATATGAAATCTATATGTTTGTCTGTGTGTGCGTTTGTCACTTTTGTTCGAATATTCGAATTTAGACTTCAGATGCGGATTCAGCATAAAAAAGTAGAATAGGAATGTACAGGAACACCGTTCCTATCTCTTAAAAAAAATTGAATTGTTATAAAATTGACGAGCCAGGTGTTCCTCAGGCAATGCAAGCTTGCGCATTCTCAACTGGTTTATATCCCAAACTCTTTTATTTTACGCGTAGTTGAATCATTATTTACCAAAGTGCGCACACTTGGCCAGAATGACTATCTGTTTTTATTGTCAAATAAGCGTATGGTTATTTAACAGTACAACAATTTTCCGCGTATGGTTTTAAGAAAGATATTATAGAGATTTCAAATAGATTGATATTCCAGTGAAACCAAAATTTTGTGATACAATACCACGATACAAAGAAATGCTACAAATCAGTATCCGCCTTTATGGAAATCCTGCTATCTCGGCGAACAGAACCGGTGCCGGTAGCGTTTTGTTTCAAAGGATTTGGCCAACCCAAAGGAAATTACCAAATGATAAATCGGAACGTACATAGCGAACTTTTGCCATTATTTATAAACAGTAAATAAAATATCCGTGTATTTACATGAGTAAAACTCCTATTTCAATGTGGTTATAATTTAAATCTCATTCAAGTCTCCATTCACAAACGGAAACTGCCCTATTACATGTTCTCTCTCATTCTAAGTTCTTGTGAATGGAATTTTATGTATCGAATATCAAACTTTGGTTTAGCTTAGTGGTACTCGCCTTCAGTATAGCTAATAAAGCTTCAGGCTTCAGCTGTGGATGATCTTTATTTTTCTAAAGCAGCAGAAAGCAAAATATAACTGTTTCGATAATTATAGGGCAAACCTTGCAATATTTAAAGAAATAAATTATTTTCTCCCACTTAAGCCCATGTCAGGAATGGAATTTCTATGGCTAAACCACAGTATTATAATGTCTTTTTAATGGCATAAATGGGGCACTAACTCTAGTCCCAACGGCTCTTAATCAGTTTTACGATATTTACAGTAGCATCAAAAATTTAAATTTATGACTGAATCGCCTTTTTTTATCAAGCCTTCCCACGCAACTAACCGCAAAATATCTAGTAAACTTTGTCGTAAATTTACCAAATCGGTATTATGTATACGTTCACCTAACCATAAAGTACGCAGTATCGCTCGTAACCACCGGACGTAGGATACAAAATCATGCATGCGTTTACTGATAAACTACTCTCATGTTGACGAAAAGAAATAGCCAAGTAAGGCTGTGAAATCAGATATATGAAGAAAATATGATTTAATTCAGTCATAGATTCTTATTAGATCTTTGCTATATACGTTATATTTGAGACTAGATGCTATGTTGCAGCTTTGTTTGGTTAATCGGATTATCGACCCATAACGTGGAAATGGGCATGATTTTGACTCTAAAGCATCATCTTTGCAATATACCCCAAAATCTAAAAAAGTATTACAAAAAAACTAGACGACTATAGGCTACAAACGAATTTATTTTGTTTTATCAGCATACGTGTATGTGTATGAGTGTGTGCATGTGTATGTAGTGCGTAGTGTTTCGTGTGTGTGGAGGGCTTGTGTACCTGTGCATATCTTATATGCCGTACATATGATATATGTATAAAATATGCGTTTCATTTGTTATGTTTGTAATGTAGATGAAATGTACCATAATACCATGGCGTGGTAATTTCTCTTCATCCCCTCTCTCTGTGTGTATGTGCTCTCTACTTTCATCATAGATCTCCTCTATCTCCTCTATCCCGCTGAAATAATAAAACTCAAAAAAGGAAACTAGTTTACATATTTCACTTACTTTTGAATATTATTTACATTACTTACTTTAGAATAATATTTAGTTGTTTTAAGGAACCTGATGCAGATCTCTTGCTAAAGTGCACATATTACTACAATAAAAAATATCTAATGTTACTCACGACAGTAAAGCATCCATATTTCCAGTTATCATTACAAGAACTAGAATTTATAGTCACATGTCTATAAATTCTAATCAGTCTATCTTATGTCTAGAAATTCAAGTCCTTGTTTTCCCTTCTTTGAGTTTTGTTATTTTACCTCTATACCTAGTCCTACTCACCTGTCTTATTCTTTCTCATCTCATTATAGGTACAAATTCCATATAAATCAAAATATTATTGCAGTACAATATTTGCGTCTCCCTGCTTCCTCTGAGGCGATCGCTTCCGATGAAACCTTTAAAGCCTACCCAGCTATAGCCAGTCTCTAGGTGTTGTTTAGTCAGTAAGTCTGACATAACTCGTTCAGCTGTTCGAAAAGGTAAGGGTCCCGGAGGGTACCCCCTCAGAAGAATGACTAACGGACGATTTTAGTGAGTTAGTCCTTTTGTGGGTCGCCGTCGGGCGTGAAAACTAAAAAAAGGAAAAAGGTACGATTTAAATACAATTTTATAATATTTATATATTGCAGCATAGAGGAGCATTTTTTGGATTTACGATCGTACGAAATCCATTCTTTTATTTATACCACTAAGATGATAAACAAGTGTAGTCCTGACTGTAGGTAAGTAGTTATCTTAGCTTATAAACACTTGCAATGCGAAGAGCAACTTGTATCTTAACGAACCTGTAAAAAATGTGCCCTTTTTAAGAAACCTGATGCAGATCTCTTGCTGTAGTTTACTACAATAAAAAATATCTTATATTACTCGCGACAGTAAAGCATCCATATTTCCAGCCATCACCTGTAAATGAATAAACTCACAAAGTTTAGTTTTTTATGTAGATATAGAGGTTAATTAATTATTAAGACTACTTGCAATCGACTTAATAATTGTGGCCTCAGGAACACAGTACGTGATATTTAGTACAGACATATTAGTTATTCTGTGGTACCGATCTGCTCTATTTTTAAAAGGTCGTCAAGGCACGAGTGACGCCTCTGGTAGCGCAAACGTCCATAGATTACGGTAAGTGCTGAGGCATCAGGCAGGCATTTTCAATAACATTTTAAGAGTTATGTATGTCAAATAAAGCTAATATGAAAGCATACAAGCAAACCGTCTCATACGCTAAAACTTCACATACGTTTGTTATTTGAATGTTCAAATATAATCCTCTACTATATACACTAGCTTAAAAGGTGAAATAGTTAATAGATTCAGGCATTATTTTGCGAAAATCAAATTTACATACAATTTCATCTAACCTGCTTTGTGTGCTTCCGCCGCCAATTAGTTCATGCGGCCGAGCGCCGGCCAGTACCCACCCACTACCGTTAGTAGATGCAACATGCCGACGCTGCCATGGCTGCTCCGGTAGTCTCTGCCTCGGCTGCTGCGGTCTCTCGCCATCTAGAACAGAGACCGCATGTACTTATTATTGGTGGAAGCACACAAAGCAGGTTAGGTCAAATTGCATATAAAACATTAAAACAAAAATACGTTTTCCATTCCCATAATGTTCTCATAATTTATCTTAAAGTATCATTAATAAGCCAAGTGCAAACCGCGGTATTTTCAAATTGTACATTTACGATTTAAATAGAGCATTTTCAATTGCAAAAAGTAGTTACTTTCATTATTTAGTTAGCGCTTGTTGCGCCAAGAGCACCGCTAATGTTGCTTCGAAGTTGCACTGAATAAGTTTAAGCACACTCCACCAGTTGTCGCTATCCGGTACAAGACTCAGCAACTTTTTAATTGGCCAGCCTTACAGATTGAAAAAACTCAAGGGCCCTTTCGCCTTAATTAAATTTACTCTTCAACCGGCGGAACGGGAATGGATCTCCTTTTTTAGTTCAATGTTGCCTTTACCCTGTGCTGGACACAAACAAAACGTAATTAGACAAATAAGTATGACGGCCGCTTCAGTCGTTTACAGAGTTTTTTCTCATCTTCTAATATACTTTCTGTTTTAATAAGACTTCACAAAGCAAATATTTCAATTTTTATAATTATTTTCTTTAACATCTTTTTTTTATTTTGTTTTCCTACGTAAATATAATGAAAGCTCATGTTTTATGTTGTATATTATATGACAGTTATATACGTTAGCGCCTACTACAAAATATTATTGCTTTAACATGATTGGCGCATATCAAATTAAATAATAATAAACAACGATTTCTATGAATAATACAAGACAGGCTTTGATATTAAAATAGCTAGGCAGAGCGACAGCTGAGGAAGAAAGGGCGGGAGGCTCTAAGTACAGAGAAAGCTAGACGACAATATTGAGATATCTGTTTTAAGTAAATATTAATGGCTCGATAAATACTAAATAATTGACTTTTTAGTTAAATAATCATAAATGATAATCAGCCTACACAAAATGACAAATTATGTAACAATTTTTCGATTAAACTGTCGGTCACTATCAATCGAATAGGAGTTGCGGCAGGAGTACTAAGGAGTTGCATTCCAGGAACTTAGTACGTTATATTTAGTACCGATTCACTGCTCTACTAGTTGTCTTTATTCATCAATGGACAAGAAAAAGCTGTTCAATCCCTGTATAAAACCCTTTGGAAAGAGGTAACAATTCGAAGGACGTAATGAATTTCAATGTAAATTGCGGTTCCGGTAAATAACGATTATTACCAACTATAAATCTTTAGTAGATATAGCTAACACTAGGCTTCTGCCCGTGACTATGTCTGCATGAAATATATAAATAAGTCAGAAGGCCTAGAAACCAGTGAGCGTGCATGAAAAGGGCTATGAATGTTAAAGTAGCGAGTGAAGTATGTAAGGACCAAGTCTCAGGAGGCTCGCTCTTTCTGTCTACCCCGCAAGGTACCTGACGTGAAAGTATGCATACAAACAAATATATTAGTCTGTTATAATTTTAAATATTTAAAAAAATACTACATGATTTAACAAAACATGGAGATATTTTAAAATAAAATTATCAAGTGTCTTTACTTTCTTTAATTTGTACATTTTTATTACTTACAGGCAATTAAAATGATAAAATATCTATTTATAATATATACATATGTGGGAAGAATATTATTTTTTATTTTTTTAAAGGAGGAACTGCTTTTGTTTTTAGGGAGTGGCAACATTGAGGTTGGGCTGTAAGTTGTGCGCTACAGAAGATGTGTGCTACGAATTTATGTTTATTTCTTTATTAAAGATTTTCTGGTTTATTTTTGCCATGCAGTATTTTTCTCCATCCCACAACTTTTGGGGGCTCGTCCGGGATGGAGAGATAGACAGATTTAGTGTACCAAATAACATTCGGATTGGAATACGGACATTGATGTGAAAAACAAATTGGTACGAAAAACATTAAAATAGACTTTACAGTTGTGTTCAGTGCACATAAATTATAAAAACGAATATAAGAAGTAAGTGATTTTAATGGACAGAAGTGAAAATAAAATAAATTATTTGACATTTCATAAAATGACATGGAGCTATAAAAATAATGGATGTTCTGTGCACACTTAGTACGACGACCATGGAGTAATGAACGAAATTGAGCACACTTGGAAATGATTGACTGATAACTACCAATGATTACTGAAGATTCCTTTTATTATTTAAATGCTTAAAGATATTTAAGATTGAAGACTTTTAAGACTAATTAAAGACTAAAAAGACTAGTTATGTCAAAGACTCGGCATATAAAGAAGAAAGAAGACACAATGGTTGAAGAAAAGACTGATGAACTGCCTCAAGACTTACAAGGTCCATCAAATGACTTCGACAGACCAAAAGTGTCGTTCCACGATGTTGAAAAATCCATGACGCCTTTCACCGGAGATGACACCTACCCAATTGGAACATGGTTATCAGAGTTTGAAGATACATCAGAGATTATGAGATGGACTGACATTGAAGAGTTGATATATGCTAAAAGGTTATTACAAGGGACTGCTAAGCTATTTTTACGTTCTTTAGGTAGCGTGAAGAGTTGGTCTAATTTAAGGAAAGAATTATTAGAGGAATTTGGACCACGCCTAAATAGTGCCGCCATACATAAGAAACTTAGCTCTCGCAAGATGAAAAATGACGAAACGCATCAGCAGTATTTTCTGCATATGAAAGAATTGGCGTTACATGGTAACATAGAAGACTCCGCACTGATAGAATACATCATAGATGGTATTCGAGACATTGAATCTAACAAAGTCATATTATATGGCGCATCAAATATTACAGAATTTAGAAAGAAAATGGATATCTACAGCGACTTTAAGAAGAAGATGTCAAACAGACCATCTAATCCTACTCCGAGTCATCACACAAACCGTAAAATGACCAACGTCAAGAGGTGTTTCAATTGTGGTGACCTGGATCATCAAGCGCCATTATGTTCAAAAGGTATAAAATGTTTTAAATGTAACGAGTTCGGGCACAAGGCACCTGAATGTGTGAATAAACCAATGAAGACTCTAAATGTTAATAATAAGATCAATGACGATAAAATGGATAAGGCTCCATATAAGCAGATTAAGATTAACGAAATTGAAGTAACCGCATTAATCGACACAGGAAGCGACGTAAACTTAATTAAAATGACTGAAGCTGAAAATATCCTGAAAGGAGAATTAAGTTTTGACAGTAACGCAAGAGTGTGTTTAACAGGAATTGCTGAAAAGGAAATATACAGATAGTCCAGGATAATGATATACCCGTTAAAGTGATACTTGGGAATCCTATATTGAAGGAATTTAAAATAAAATTTACAGCAAATGGCATTATCATAGAAAAGATTTTGCATTTAACACTTCTAACTGATGATAAGAAAACTACCTACGAAGAAGGTGACATTAAACGTCCAGGGTACACAAGAGAAATCGAAAGAATGCTGGAAGAGTATAAGCCTAGTGAAGTAAAGAAAAGAAGTAACGTAGAAATGAAAATAATACTTAAAGACGAAGAACCGATTCATCAAAATCCACGACGTTTGTCACCTTTAGAAATGAATATAGTGAATGAACAAATAAAAGAATGGACAGATCAGAAAATTATACAGCCAAGTAAATCCGATTTTGCAAGCCCCATTGTTTTAGCAAAAAAGAAAGACAGAAACTATAGATTATGTGTAGACTACAGAAAGCTAAATAAGAAGATAATTAAAGATCGTTTTCCGTTACCATTAATCGAAGACCAGATTGATAAACTAAAGGAAGCGAAGGTATTTACGACTCTTGATCTGAAAAATGGATTTTTACATGTGAATGTACACCACGATAGCAGAAAGTATACATCGTTTGTAACTCCACAAGGACAGTATGAGTTTATGAAAATGCCGTTTGGTCTCTGTACGGCACCATCGGTATTTCAAAGGTTTATTAATAACATCTTTCAAGATCTTATTTCAGATGGGACAGTTCTCTCTTACTTAGATGACTTAATTATACCGTCGACAAAGGAAGAAGGATTAAAAAAATTAGAGAAAGTTTTTACAAGAGCTAAAGAATACGGACTACAATTTAATTGGAAAAAATGACATTTTATGATGGAAGAAATAGAGTATTTGGGCTATATTATTAAAGACAACGAAGTAAGACCTTCGAAGGGGAAAATCACTGCAGTATCAAAATTTAAGACGCCACATAACTTAAAATCTTTACAATCATTCCTTGGCCTTACGGGATATTTTAGAAAGTTTATTCGAAATTACTCTATAATAGCAAAGCCGTTAACAGATCTTCTAAAGAAGGACGTTGAATTCAGTTTTGATGAAACATGTCAGATAGCATTTACTAAATTAAAGGCAATATTGTGTAGCTCACCTGTTCTTAAAATTTACCACCCAGATCGTGTGACAGAATTGCACACAGATGCAAGCGCAGACGGTTACGGAGCTGTTTTGTTACAAAAAAGTCCAAAAGATGATCAGATGCATCCGGTGTATTATATGAGTAAAAAGACATCTCCTGCAGAAAGGAACTATCACAGCTATTACCTGGAAATTTTAGCCATTGCAGAAGCTGTTAAGAAATTCAGAGTTTACCTACTTGGTATACCCTTTAAAATAGTTACGAACTGCTCTGCTTTGACTATGACATTGCAGAAAAAGGACTTACCACCACGCGTTGCTCGCTGCGCTCTGTTTCTAGAAGAATATGAATATGAAATAGAGCATAGACCAGGAACAAGACTGAAACATGCAGATGCTTTAAGTCGATATCCCACCTGCATGGTACTTACCGAGACCACCGCAAGACTCCGAAAAGCACAAGATGAAGACACACACATAAAACTATTAAAGAGTATTTTAAATAAGGAACCGTATGAAGACTATGTTATTGAGAATGGGATACTTTGTAAAGAAAAGGATGGTGACAGATTAATCGTAATTCCAAAGAAGATGCAGTATGAGATTATAAGGAAGAACCACGAGAAAGGACATTTTGGAATAACTAAAATGGAAGAACTTATTTATAGAAAATTTTACATCGAAAACCTGAAAGAGAAGATAAGGAAAATCATAGACAATTGCATTGAATGTCAAAGTCAGATCCAAACAAATTTACATAATTTATTAATTACATTATAATTGGATCGACTCAATCCCAGGCATTTTTATCATTAATATAGTCAGATACTTTATAATATGCCCTGCTACACAATTTGGCTTTAATACTAGTTTTAAACTTGTTTATTGACAATTCTCTTATATTGCTGGGAAGTTTGTTATAGAACCGTATACATTGCCCCATAAAAGAATTACTTATTTTGTGGAGACGGCTTGCATGTAACACAAGATTATGCTTATATCTAGTATTTATGTTATGAGTATCGCTCTTTTTACAAAATGAGTCTATGTTTTTATGGACATACAAAAGATTTTCATAGATATATTGCGATGCGACTGTTAGAATATTTATTTCTTTGAATTTTTCTCTAAGGCTCTCACGGGGACCAAGTTTGTAGATAGCTCTTATGGCTCTCTTTTGCAATAAAAAGATGGTGTTAATGTCCGCGGAGTTACTCCAAAGAAGAATTCCGTATGACATAATACTATGAAAGTAGCTGAAATAAACTATTCTAGCCGTATCAACATCAGTGAGCCGTCTAATAGTTTTCTTTGCATAGGCTGCAGAACTTAGTTTTCCTGATAATTTTTCAATTTGTGGGCCCCATTGTAGTTTGGAGTCAATTGTTATACCCAAGAACACAGTTGTCTCCACAGGGGCTAAATTAGTTCTATTAACATGTACATTGGTAGTCACCTGTCTTACATTAGGTGTTGAGAACTTAATTACTTTAGTCTTTTTATCATTTAAAAGCAGATTATTAACATTAAACCAATGCATAACTTTAGAGAGAGCATCGTTAACTTCGTCATAATTACCTAACTGTCTATTAATTTTGAATATCAAAGAGGTATCATCCGCAAACAATACAATCTCATGTTTATCCTTTACATAATAAGGTAAGTCATTTATATATACTAAAAATAAGAATGGACCTAGAATTGACCCCTGTGGGACTCCCATGACTACAGGGGACCCCGAAGATATTTTACCATTAACATCGACCTTCTGTATCCTATTGCCCAGATAAGAAGACAGAAGTTCGAGAGCCTTGTTCCTGATACCGTAGTGGTGTAATTTTCTGACAAGAGTGTCATGGTGCACGCAGTCAAACGCTTTAGACAGATCACAGAAAATTCCCAAGGCATCTTGCGAACCTTCCCATGCCGCGAATATACTTTTAAGCAAATGAATCCCTGCGTCTATAGTTGAACAACCTCTCGTAAATCCGAACTGTCTCCTATGAAGCAAATTATGTGTATTAAAATGTCTGAGCAACTGGCTAAGCATTAGTTTTTCAAAAATTTTACTGAGAATGGGCAGTATGGAAACAGGTCGAAAATTCGAAGGGTCCGAACTATCACCAGATTTAACTAATGGAATGATTTTACTATGTTTCATCAAGTCAGGAAATACACCAGATGCCACACAACAATTGAAAATTGTAGCTAAATGTGGAGCGATTGAAATAATAATAGAAGATATGGTTTTGACAGATAGACCCCACAGATCTTTAGTGTTTTTCATATTTATTGATTTAAAAGCGTTCAAAACATCTTTTGGGCTTACAGCTGAAAATTCAAATATTGTGTCGCATTCTACCACGCTCTGTTTGAGAACGAGTTCAGCAGCTATAGAAGAAGACCTAAGATTTCTCGTAGTAATAAGAGGAATGTTAGAAAAATATTTTTCAAATTCAGTCGCAATTTCTACATCATTTTTGATATCTATATCATTTATCTTTAACTGAAAGTCTCGACTACGTACTTTCGCTCTACCCGTCTCATTATTTATCATATTCCAAACAGATTTAATAATATTTGTTGAACCATTAATTTTATTTCTTAAATATATAGACTTAGCATTGGAACAGGCTCGTTTAAATATTTTAGCATAATTTTTTACAAGTTCTTGAAAAGTCGGATTGTGATTACAGGTCCTTTCTTCATAAAGTTCATACAATTTATTCCGACTTTTGTAAATACCAGGAGTTGCCCAATCACTGAATGTCATACGGTCACTTACAGACAGTTGTTTTGGAGTAAAAATTGCATTAAATTCACTAGTAATAAAGCTAAATAATGAACTGTACAAGTGGTCCGGAGTACCGTGATAGGGCAACAATACAATTTTTTCTGCTATATTAGACTTAAATCTTTCTAAGCGGCTTTTACTAAATGGTATATAATTTATTTGCTTTCTTTGTATTTTTGAAGAATTTGGAAATGAAACCAATTGACCTAAATAGTCTGACTGAACTTTATTAATTATAGATTGATATGAAGGTTTTACATTGCTGAATATATTGTCAATACATGTAGCACTTGTAGCAGTTACTCTTGTTGGCTCTGTAAAAATATGATGCAAATTGTTTGATTTAAATAAATTTAAAAAGTTGTAGGTAACAGTATTTTTCTCCAAGATATTTATATTAAAGTCTCCACAAATTATAACAGTTTTATGGCTATTAGATAATTTTTTTAAGGCATTCTCCATGATATTTGAAAATGTTTCAAAGGGCGTGCTAGGAGGTTTATACAGGTTCATAACAATGAATCGTTCCAATTCAATGCATGAAATCTCTACAACTCGCTCAACAGAGAGGCTCACAATGTCACACCTTTCTTTAAATTTAAGCAACTTATTTAATAATATTAAGGAGCCACCATGTATACAGTTATCTCTGATGAATGAGCTTGCAACCTGGTGGTTATTGAAGCTGAAAATGAATTGATGGGGTTTTAGCCAGTGCTCAGTTAGACATAAAATATCAATATTGCTACAATTCATAAACAACTCCAATTCTAACTCCTTTCCTATCATCTCCTGAATGTTTTGGTGCACCAGGTTGATACAATTATTATTCTTTCTATATTCTTGACAATTTACAATTGATGGGGATATTGTATTATTATTACTTTTAGTTTCATTTTGAATATTGTTATTATTACTATTTACATTGCCAGAGTATAACTCTATTGTCTTGTAACCTAATTTAAAGAATTTGGAATACCTTCCAAGGTACCATTACATAATGTCAAATTATCTAACTGCTCAAAAGAAGCAGGGTTGTTAGCCAAACTTTTGGCTGGTTTCTTAAAACAATATGATAGCGAATCTGCTATTTGTCTTTTATAAAAATTGCTAAGATAAAATTTATCTTCTGTCAAATTATAATGTTTATTATTAAATATATTTATGTCAAGTATATGAAATTTGTCATCATATAATGTCTAAATATAATGCATTCTCATATCCAATAATAAGAGAGGGAAGAAAGAAGGATTCTTACACCCCATAGATAAGGGAGACGTTCCACTGATGACATATCATATCGATCATCTTGGTCCGTTGGCATCGACGAATAAAAACTACAAGTACATTTTGACAGTCGTAGATGGATTTACTAAATTTACATGGATTTATCCTACTAAGACTTTGTCCACTGATGAGACACTAAGTAAGTTAAGACTTCACCAACAGACTTTTGGCTCTCCACAAAGAATTATTACAGATCGAAATGCTGCGTTTACTTCTACCGATTTCCAAGATTACTGTAAAGAGGAGAATATTACTCACTACACTATCAGTACTGGTCAACCGCGAGGAAACGGTCAAGTTGAACGGATCAATCAAATTATTATTAGTGTATTAAGCAAACTTAGTGCTGATGACCCTACCAAGTGGTATCGACGAGTTTCCGGTGTTCAACATTGTCTAAATGGCACATATCAAAGAAGCATAGGAATGACGCCGTTTGAATTAATGTTCGGCATTAAAATGCGAAACCAAGATTGTGAACTCATAAAGTTAATAGAAGAGGAAAATATTCAATGTTTTAGTCAAAAAGAGACGAATTAAGAGTAAAAGCTAAAGAATCAATACAAAGAATACAAGAAGAAAATACTAGATACTACAATAGAAAAAGAAAGGAGGCTGTACGATATGATGTCGGCGACTTAGTTGCTATTAAGAAGACCCAGTTTACTCAAGGTAGTAAATTGTATCCTAAATTTCTGGGACCTTATGAGATCGTGATGAGAAAGCCTAACGAGAGATACGTTTTAAAGAAAATTGGCAATAACGATGGTCCCACCAATACAACAAGCTCTGCTGACCTTATGAAGCCCTGGGTAAATAACGACGACGGTAATTCATCTGGGACAGATGAATGAACAGGACGGCCGTGTGGGAAGAATATTATTTTTTATTTTTTTAAAGGAGGAACTGCTTTTGTTTTTAGGGAGTGGCAACATTGAGGTTGGGCTGTAAGTTGTGCGCTACAGAAGATGTGTGCTACGAATTTATGTTTATTTCTTTATTAAAGATTTTCTGGTTTATTTTTGCCATGCAGTATTTTTCTCCATCCCACATATATATATAATATGTATATATATAATATATATTTTTGTCATTTTTAGTGATCCATTAAAATACGTTTAATCGCTAAAGCGTTCCTGTAAAGTACACAGGAGGTAGTAGGCAAAGAGGAGGAGGTAAAAAAGAATTTTTTTTAGAACTGTAAAACTAGCCAAAATCAATAGGTGTTAAAATCTAGTACCGATTTATGGTTTCTTAGTCGATTGTTTGTCGAATTGCCTATCTAATAGTATTTTTTGTATTTTTTGTTACATTGACTCAGCATAGTTGCTCCGCTTCGCCTGTTGCTAAGCGAAAAGAGGAGCCCAAAATGCAGCGGCAACTGACAAAGGACTACAGTGCCCTGTTAGTTGACGCTATCATGCTGGCCCGAAAGGTGCTTCTTCACGCTTCGTTTGAAGGATCCCATGTTGTAGAAAGGAGGAAACATATGTGCAGGCAAGGCGTTCCACTTTTTAATAGTTCGACAGAGAAAGGAGTTCCCGAATTTTTAGCGCGAGAAAAAATGTACTCATCAGTGGAATGATAACAACGCAAGCCTGCACATGTGGTTCTATGACTGAAGGTATGGAATAAGGGAAAATAGTTCTTCAGAGCACTCACCATGATACAGGGAGCTGTCGACTTATAATCGAGCGCAGAGAGAACTTAAGCCCGCTAAGGTGAAGGACTTTTCAGATAGTAATATTATTTACGAGAAGAAAACTTCGTTGGAAAAGAAGGCTTCGTTGTTTAGGAACAACGAAGCGACTGTCATATTTATTTGCCTAATGACGTTTTGTGTATTCCACCGAAGGTAAATAAAACCAATATTAAATTAACAGAGCAGTAATCCGTTCCAACGACAGAAGAGTAAATTTTATTCAGGTGACGGGGCTCCATAGTTTTTTATTTATGATAGTATTCTTTCAACCGCAGAATGGGGTTAATATCAGGATACTCCTGGGTTCTATTATATACATCTTGAAGGTTACACTCTCATTGTTGAAACCCACCTGTTTGTCAGTACTAAGTGCAGTGGAGTTTCCATATTAATATACTTGCCAGTATGATGAACTCCGCCGCTATATAGTTAGGAGAGATGAAAACTGTAAAAGAAGTATAACTAACATACAATAAGATATTATTTAAAAACGTATTTCGACGTAAAACTTCGACACGTGTCCATGAAGGTCCATAAACGACATTTTAACGTCGTTTTTACGTACCTTTGAAAATTAGGTAACAATTACAAAAGATCAAACGAGAAATTACTAATAATGTGTGAAGAATCATATAAGAATTTACCCACCAAACTAGAGACAATAGGAAATACGCACCAGATCAACGTTTTATTTTTTTTAAAGTACATTAAAGACAAGCTTGTGTTTTATTTTATTGATATTAAGCTGCATTTCAAAATGCTAAAAGAAACAAAACATCATCTCAAAGTCTACTTTAATAAAAAGTATTCTCAACCTCCCTTGCTTTTCTCCGGAAGAAAAAATATCGTATCTAAACAAAGTCGACATTCCTGAGTTTATAAAGATTCACAACTTTTTCGCTGTAAGATTATCCTGTAAATGTTTAAAATATTTTTAACTTTCATAGTAATTTAGATAAACTTGTTATTAGTTTTTAAATTACCTACCTATCTGTCTATACTTTCATTTACGTTACGCACCACGTTCGTTTCAGGGTAGGCAGAGCAAAATTATAACATGTAACGAATGTTTTTAAAACACTGCGGGTGGCAAACAATATTACCTTCAGAGTTAAACCCACCTGGTCTGCACATGGTGCGCTCTGCAACAAACGAAGCTTCAACGAATAGATACGTCGCATCAAAGCAGTCTGACTAAGGACCATACAGAAAATCGTAGTCAAATAACATCTCCCTTAAGTGTTACTGTGTTCCTTAGTGAGTTCCGCTGTGTCCCGTTGTTAATACAGCAGTTCCCTAGGAGCTACTGTATTTGCAGTGGAGGTGACAATGCGCGAGCGATACTCCTTGTATGACAAGCATTCATAGGCTGAAGTAACGACTTCACATCCTTTGGGCCAAAAGCATTTTTGCTTCCCGACATTTTATAAAAAAATGGATATAATATGGACTTTTGCACGCTTGCAATGCAAGGAACATCGCTCGTACGTTGCCACCCCTACTAGCTGTTAATTAGCGATGGGCGATTCCGAGATGTTTTAACAATCGAAAGAATCGCAGTCGTCAAAATATACAATCGAGTCAACAATCGACTCGCCGTTTTACAAAACAATCGAGAGGTTTTTCGATTGTTTCGATTGTTGCATCAGTCAGTCATTCATCGGTCACCGGTCAGTTTAGCCGGACGGACTCGACTCGCTGCTGGTTGTTTACAAGCATCGAGCCGAGGTGTATGTGTCGCGATTGTTTGTCGAGCCGCTGTGATTTTTTGTATTAAAACTAAAAAACTATGTTGCATACATTGCACAAGTTTATTTAAGTCATTAAAAAAAGATGATTCGTTATAAACTTTTATTATTTTATTTATTTTCGTGATTCCTTTCTCCTATAATACGTACATAAGTTTGCTACTTTGCATGCTTAGTTTGAACTCGCAATCACAAGACAAGGCCAAGTCCGACCATTGAGACGTTCTAAAATAACTCAAAACAATCGACTGAAACCTCTCGCCATCGTGCATACTCGCAATTCGCAACCACAAGTTCGAGTTGAAATCGCGCCGAAAACGAACACAACAACAATCGAGTTGTTCGACGAAACAATCGAAAACAATCGAGATGTTCGAACAATCGAGACAATCGAAAAAAACCTCTCGCAATCGCCCATCGCTACTGTTAATATCCTCCTCCTAACTTCCTTTACTTGCAAGAATGGAATATTATACCAGTAAGTTGTTTTTGCTGCAATTTTTCTGTCATCAAGGTCGCAGAATTACGTACCTAATTAATGTTAATGTCACCTTCAGCAAACATGTCTTATGCGTTAATGTGACCCACGACCCCTGATGCTAAGCTATTGTTGACCACTCAATCATCAATTTAGTCAATTCAAACACGTAAATACCAATTTTATTAATCTTTTTATACCGTATCACAGAGGGTATTAGTTATTAGGTATTAGTCTTAAACGAAGAAGTGTTATTAAAATCACGAAAGTAACAGCAAAAAGTGTACCTTAAAAGGTAGTTACGAGTACCATTATTAAAACCCTTTGGAGTAACGTGTAATTTAAAATACCGGCAATAAAGGAGTCTCGCCGAGAAAAGCCACCTCAACCTCTTGAAAACTTAATGAAAAACTCAGTAAGATCTGGAGGCGAAAAAATCATATCTCAAGTTTTTCCACTGAAGTTAGTTTTCCACGAATATATCTCCTCGCAGCGTTAGTTTACATTAACACGTCTTCTTACTTTTTCGTGCTTATTTCATGTATTTAAAAAAATCTACATTCTACGTCACAATCTTAAATAGACTGATAGAGAATGTATGTATATAGCAATGATACATTTTTGTGAGTATAGTTTAGATAAACAAAGTTGTACTATTTTATAAAACACTAGACTTACCTACCATGACCAAATTGATCATGTTTTATCAGAAGGCGATATCAGGAGCAATAGACACTGGCGAGCGTGCATGAAAAGAAATATGAGTGTTAAAGAAGCGAGTGGGATGTGTAAAGACCAAGTCATGTGGCGTTTCTTTCTGCCTAACCCTCGAAGAATTTTGCGTATACGAGTATAAGTTAGGTATAGATAGGTAGAATATTTTATTTGCATTCGTATAGTAAATTATAGTCAAGTCTCTATATTTTAAGTAAGCATTATGAATATTTTATTATCTACAATAAATATGTTAACCAATCAACATATATGTCTTATTCAAAGCACAGACGTAGTGTTAGATAACATTAATACGGTCTTGACTGAGCGGTGTGATATGGATAGGTTGAGGTCTATATTGGAAAAATATAAGAATAATTTCGCCAGCGGAAATTGTAAGTCAACTGCCAGTACAGGCGAGATGCAAATCAAACTCAAAAACCCTGACAAAATTATACAGCGACATCCAGATCGGTTGGCTCCATCTGAACGAACCATTATGCGTGAAATAATATCCATTAGGACAACAAGGGCATAATAGGTGAAAATTGTTCACCTTTTTCGAGCCCTGCTTTGCTTGTTAAAACCAATGACGGCTGCGACTCTGTGTTGACTATAGAGAGCTTAACTCTAAAATACTGTTAGTGATAGTTACCTTCTGCCATTTATATTAGATGTTAAAGTATGAAATTCCCGATTTTTATTGAAAAATTTAATATTATTTAATCAAATTATTTGCCCTCATTATCTACACGTTACTGCCATCTAATCGGAAGTTTACTTATGGATTTGCGATAGAACTCTGGGGATCTAGTTTCGAGAAACTGTAAGAAAGCATTTTGTACTGCCTCCTGGGAAGAAATTTTTTTACTACGTAGAAAACTGTCCAAATCACGAAAAAAATAATAGTCAGTTGGAGCAAGGTCTGGCGAGTACGAAGGATGACGTGTGGTTGCTACCTGCAGCTCCTGTAGAGTTACAACGGTTTCTCGTGCAGTGTGAGGTCTTGCGTTATCATGCAGCAATAATGGTGAATATCGAATCACGAGTCGGGGCTGTTTCACTGCCAGTTTCGCCATCGAAGTTCGGCACAGTAAACATCTGCTGTTATTGCATGACCAGATCTGAGAAAGCTATAGTGAATTACGCCATGACAAGACTACCAAACAGTTACCATTACCTTTTTATTGGTAAGCTTTCCTTTAAGGCACTGTTGCGGCGTTTGACTTGGGGTCAGCCATTGCATTTTCGCTGACGGTTATCGTAAAGAATCTACTTTTCATCACATGTCACAATTCGATCTAATATTTCTTCATTTCTGTACCGAATCAACAAGGCAACGCAAGTTTCAACGCGCGTTTCTGTCTGCAGATCAGTCAAGTCATGAGGCACTCATTTTTCAATTTTTTAAATCTTATTTATTTGATGCAAATGAGTCAATATTGTAGGTAAGGTAACGTTAAAACATGCCGCTAATTTCTGGGTAGTTTGACTCGGATCAGATTCCACCATCTCCTTCAGTTCAGCGTTATTCACCTGAGTGGGCGGTCTTCCACGTGGTTCGTTCTTCAAGTCGAAGTTTCCATTACGAAAGCGTTTAAACCAAAAACACACGGAGCGTGCATTAGCAGTCTTCTCTCCATACGCAACATTGATATTGCGAACCGTTTTTGCCGCATTAGTTACGCGTCGGAACTCGTATTCAAAAATTACCGGATTTTCGAAGTATCCGTCTTTCCCGTCTAAGCTGAATAAAAAAACAACTGAAATTAGAAATTTCGTTGCATATTTTTTTAAAGAAAAAGCTCATAGGTATCATCATTATCATTAACTCGAAAATCTCATACCATGAAGGTTTAATGTCAATTCAAAGTATCTATTACAATAAAACGAAATTTTCATACTTTAAAGCCATCATAATTATCAGAGCAAATTGATCCCTTCGGACAGGCATTTTAGAGTAGTCCATTAGAGTATGTTGACCGTTGTCTACCGTGCAAAATAAATAAGAACCCTTCAGGAAAAAAGCGATCTGCTTTACATCCCATAGATAAAATTGCAGAGCCGTTCTACACCATTCACATAGACACTAGTGGAATATTGACTGGTATAAAGGCTTCCAAAGAGTATGTGATTGTTATCGTAGACACCTTCACAAAATTTTGTTATTTAACCGCTGTTAAGAACTTAACTTCCCGATGTGCTTGCGAAACTCTTCGAAATTATGTTCACTTGTCCAGAACACCGTAAGGAATCATTTCCGACCAAGATACTTATTTCACGGGGCAAGAATTTCAAAGATTGGTCTATCGAAAGCTTCAACGCTTTGCGATGTATTCAAAGTGATATATATATTGAGCTTTAAATAGTCCTGAAAGCTTCAACACTTTGCAATGTGAGTAATATGAAAGCTGTAATGATGTTCAATTAAGGCTGAACACTTTTACGCTTTGTGATTACTTAACATTAGAAATGTTGACACCTTTCTGTAACAGGCCCTAGTCTAATTAAGATGTTTAATTAAAACCGCGTACCTAAGTCTTTATGTAACCAAATACCCGTATTAGATCACAATATCATACACTGTTATCTTTTATCACTAACCCACTTGGGGTTATCTTCGAGTATACACCCCTTCTGGAATAAATCATATATTTTGACACATGAAAATTAAGCACAGATATAACTCTCTAGATATTAAATCGACTTTACTTCGAGATAATCGTGGTACCTGCAATAAATAATCACGATAGTTTCAGATCTAATGCTGTATTGGCACCGAACTCGTAATAATAATCTTGTATAATCCTGCCTTAATAATAAAATAGTATTATTATGTGGATAATAAATATATCGCCCAATTTAAGGGTACCGAACGTTGATTATGATCTCTTCCTTTTTTTACTGCATCAGTATATCTCTGAAAGCACTAAATGAAAAACCTTAGACTTCAGTGATAAAAGGAATCCTTTTATAGGCATACTTACGAAATAAACTTTTATGTTGTTTTATTTTTTCGAAATAGCTAAGTGTCATATAGGTACATGGAATGTGAGAGGTGGATTACAAGATAAGATGAATGAGTTAATAGATATAATGAACAAGAGATGCCTGGATGCTTTGTGTGTGTCAGAGACCAAGCGAAAGGGAAGCGACACCGAAGATCTGTCTAATGGCATGATGGCCCTATGGTCCTGGGTGAACCAGGACGATCACGCTAGGGCTGCAGGGCTGGTGTAGGTACCGTGCTTTCATCTCGCTTGGCCGCTAGTGTGAAAGATTAAGAATTCTCCAAGTCTTCTCTCGGTTAAATAAAACTGAGGATTACGCGAGTCTTTTTGGTTGCAGCATATGCTCCTGTAAGCTCTACTAATCCCCAGAGGCTTGAGAAGTTTTAGGAGACCGTAAAGGGTGTTCTGGATTCGGCTGATGCGAATGAACGGATAATTATATATGGAGATCTAAATGGACGAGTTGCGACCAAGCGAAGCAGTTATGAGGCTGTGCTTGGCCCATACGGAGCTAAGAGAGTGAACGATGCTGGTAAGTTACATTTAGACGTATGTATGGAACGAAACCTTGTGTCGAACACGTTCTTGCATCACAAGGATATTCACACGTCCATATGGAAAAGTAATGAACAGAAAAGTGTGATTGATCTGATTTTGATAGATGGACGTCTCCGAAAGTCGTTAACGAAAACAAAAGACTTCAGAGGTCCCACTCTTGTAACGGCCCACTATCTGGTGATAAACCGGTTTGGGGGTCTTTTCAGGCAGTGATGGCACTGGCGAGTGCATATACCTTTCGAAGATCATGAAAGAATAAAAAAAGTGAAAAATTGGAAGATGAAAGTTTAAGGAGTACGTCCGTACGTCTAGTCAGTGAAAGACTTGCGAACGCGAGACTTTCCGACTCAGATGTAGACGAATTTTGGGAAGTTCTGAAAGAAAGTATGGTGGATAGTGCGAAAGAAGTATATGGATGCGCAAAGAGACGTAGAAGTAGAAGAGAGGAGATGCTTGGAATACGGAGGTTCAATCCTCCGTGGAAAAAAAGAGGCAAGCGTAGCTGGATTACGTATCATCTTTGCACCAGAGTAGTTATGAAAGAGAAGAAGAAAGAAATATAACGTCGATGCAAGAATGAACCCAAAGCTTTAGTGACAAAGAAGCTTGAAAGACTACTTATAAATGAGGAAGAGAGGCTTACAAAGAACTTCGAGGCCAATACCAAACTCTTCTGGAGAGAGATAAAGAAGTCTCGGGGCGGTTGGTCGGCATCCAGAATGAACAAGATAAAATGTAAAGCTGGTGGCATTCTTGCTAACACTCAGGAAGTGTTGGAACGGTGGAGTGACTATTTTAGAGAAATGTATGATTATGTCCAGGACGCTGGCACTGAGAATGAGTTTGTGACTAATGCGGCAGTGCCAGAGTACTATGAAGAAAATAGCATGGTTGAGATTGAGTGGTCGATACGAAGTTTGAAAAATGGAAACTCAGCGAGATTCGATATGGTTACAGCTGAGATGATTAAACTGGGTAGCACCTACATTAGTGACTTCTTCTGGTTGGTGAGCAAATTATACTGGAGAACCGGAAGGGTACCGACCGATTGGAAACGCGCAGTCATCGCGTCGTTGTATTAAGGTTCACGTATGGAATGTGCCAACTATAGGGCCATCAGTTTGATCAGCGTAGCAGCGAAAGTGTTTGGAAAAATCATTGAAAGGAGAATGAGGGTAAAATCCGATGGAATGCTTGGGGAAGCATATGTGGATTTGGACACGGCAGAGGATGCACGTATCAAGTTTTCTCGCTCCACAATACTGTGGAGAAGCATCTGACATAGACCAAAAGGTTTTCTGCGGTTTTGTTGAACTTGAGAAAGCATTTGACAGGGTTGAGCGATAGGAACTATTACTATAAGGACATATTGCCGAGATATGAGATGGACGGTGCACTGATCCGTGTTGTGCTGTCCAGCTACAAGAATTGCACAACGTTTGTGTCAGGAGCCTTAGAAACCGGCGAGTGTGCATGAGAATTTAAAGAAGCGAGTGAGGTGGGTAAGGATTGATTCACGTCGCACTCGATTCTCTCTACCTACTTTGCAAGGGATTTGGCGTGAAGTTATAGATAGAAAAATACAAATAGTACATTTTTTTTTAATCCTCGCTCAGTAGCATGCAGTTAGTTAGTTACATTAGGTTATGGACCTAAAAGAAGATGTGAAGAACACAAGAAGTGTCGCACGCACACACAAGCATGAATCTCAAAAAAAAATTGAGATTTTAACCTTTTTATTTGTCGGTTCAACATCTTCAAAAATAATAAATATATTGGAGATTGCAATTTAATCATTCACTTAGGCCTGTCGCAAAGTAGACATACTAAGTCGCGAAGGCAATTCTTCCCGTTTCCTAATCCGCTAGGATTGGTAGGGTCCGCTAATTAAGCCTAAGGATTTGGCGAAGATACTACCTTTGACATGGAGCTGCCGTCAGACCTCTACAACTCACACACTTCGACTTGATGAACGAACCACGTAGGAAGACCGCCCACAGGTGGATGACACTGCATTGAAGGAGATGGTGGAAGCCGATCCGAGTCAAACTACCCAGGAATTAGCAGCATGGTCAAAGTTACCTTACCTATAATATTGACTCATTTGCATCAAATCAATAAGATAGAAAAATATCATAAACAGGTGCCTCATGATTTCACTGATCTGCAGAAAGAACCGCGTGTTAAAACTTGTGTTGCCTTGTTGAATCCGTAGAATTGAAGGAATATTGGATCGAATTGTGACATGCGATGAAACGTGAATTCTTTACGATGAAGCTTACCAAATAAAAGGTACTGTGGAACTGTTTGGTGATAATTCACTATTGCTTTCTCAGGTCTGGTCAAGCAACAACAGTATATGTCTACTGTGCCGAACTTCGATCAACGATGGCGAAACTGGCAGTGAAACAGCCACGACTCGTGAATCGATCTTCACCATTATTGCTCTATGATAACGCAAGATCACACTGCACGAGAAACCGTTGTAACTCTACGGGAGATGCAGTTAGAAACCATACATCATCCTCCGTACTCGCCAGATCTTGCTCCAACTGAATACGATTTTTTTCATGATTTAGACAATTTTCTACGTGGTAAAGAATTTTCTCCCTAGGAGGCACTACTAAATGCTTTCACACAGGTTGTCGAATATATATCCCTAGAGTTCCATCGCAAAGGCATAAATAAACTTCCGATTAGATGGCAGCAAGTATTAAGTACGAGGGTACATATTTTGATTAAATAAATAAGTTACATCTTAGAAAAAAACGAGATTTAGTATTTCAGTACAAATCGGCAATGTACCTCTAATAGACCGATAGTTACTTCACTGCGCTATCACTGTTGTTATTTTTTACCGCTAAATCGCGAAGGTAATATTTGTTTTATTTGAAATGATATTCATTACTCTTTAATAATTCTAGTCATCTATGTACCAATCTACAGGACCGAAGATTCGTATCTTTTTGTGATAACCCTGACGTATTTTTTATAGCCTCGATTGTCAGTTTGTCTGCATTTAGCACAACGACAAAGAAGTTTTCGCACTATTAGTAATTATTACACTCTGCTTAGATAGTTGTAGGGATGCGTACATCATTATGCAGGCCGACACATAATTTTGTTAAAAATTACTATTTCAGCGTCTATGTCGACAATATTCAGCTGCATACTATTTAAAAAAAAAATAACAGGATATTATCTCTGCGTCGACATTAATTCAAGGACAGAATATTGTGAAGTCTTTAATTTACAAACGATATTTCTAGAACCTGAAGTTCCTGTTATAACAAAGATATTTTAATAACAAAAGATTTATGCGGAAACTGGATATTCTGTATTAATTACATGACGGCTTGAAGGGTGTATTGAGGCATCGCAGCGAGAGGCTTAGGCTCGATATCATCCAGCCGCGGGCTGTTTTCACCCGGACACCTTTGTACGCGAATCCGATAAAGGGATTGAGGCGTCCCTCAACGTTTACTACGTTTTCAACAAACCCTATAAAGTGGTAATCCATTTTTTTAGCTCGCTTAACCCCACTACGTTTGTCTAGATTAATCCACGTTCACTCAACCTCATTCTTACTTATCAAATTCGAAATTCTACATTTCGGCTCCTACTAATTAATAGCTGCATTAGAAAGCTTTTATGTTTTCGTAAATATAAAAGTTTTTTCATACAACATGGAACTTTTATATTTACTAACATAAATGTTTTCTCAATCGAGCTCCGAGCATGAATTTATAAAGGTAATTGTAAAGTCTATTCTCTGAGTTATAATTTCTAAGAAAATCGGAATTATTATTTAGTGGTTACCCAAATATAATTATATAAGAGCAATATTCAGGATGCTCTTTCAGCTGACGCGACTAGAAGTGTGCACTGAATTTTTCTATAATAATGAGTTAGATACTCAAAATAATCCCAAATCCTAAATATTTAGTAGTAATTTTGTCTCAGCACTAGATAAATATTGATATTTGTATTGTATACAAAAATGTATACACTGATCTAAAATTCCTAACAAAAAGCTGAGTTAAAAAGGTCACACATATGGGTGATAGAAATGACACGATAGAAATATCTTTCTTACTTTTTGTGTGTATATTCCTTAAGGACGTCTGAAAAAGTCTTCGTTTCTACTTTGTAAAAATATTTTATTTTAGCGTCAATCTCTACCATGAGCTCATCAAAAGTCTAAACAACATTTAGATTTCTGATATAAGACTATAATTCTCAGAAGAATGATAACTTAAAAGGGTCACAGTAGGGTGATATTATTTGATAAGTACAAATTTTTAGTGCATTGCTCGCATGGTTGCATAAAATATACTCGAATTCTTCATTTATGTGGATTCATTCTTCATTTTTAAATGTATCATGAGTATGTATTAACAAAAAAAAATGTAATTAAGTACGTATGTTTATCAGATCTCTAGCACCCATAACATAAGAATCGCTTACTTTAGAGCTACATGGCGCTGTGTAATTTGTCCCACAATATTTATTTATTTCGGCTCGTCATAAAAACATTTCATTTTAGCATTTTACGTAAGCTCAGAGTATGCACAAATCCCTACATTGCAATACAATACCAAAAAACGTCAAGTTAAAAGGATCATACCCTGAGGGTTTTTACAATACAAACGAGTCTTCGTTTAATGTACTCGAATTTCTTCATTTCGGCTCGTCGTAAAATTGT
Organism: Pyralis farinalis; assembly: GCA_947507595.1. Taxonomy (NCBI): domain Eukaryota; kingdom Metazoa; phylum Arthropoda; class Insecta; order Lepidoptera; family Pyralidae; genus Pyralis; species Pyralis farinalis. The sequence continues at coordinate 14,824,884 of OX382267.1, forward strand.
TTTGTTTTAGCACCAATTAAATGTTCCAGCATGAGCTTATCACGTACACTATTAATTCTAAATGTTAGAAGGGTCACACAATAGGGTGATTATGCGATAAAAATGTTCAGCGTACTGCTCGAACGGCTGCATAAAATGTATTCCTCTCGCTACCAACAAAGACAACCCTTTTATTCTTTTCTGTCGTCAGCGGCGGCGGCGGTAATTCTCGTCTTTTAACAAATGGAAGACATTACCGCTGTGTCTGGCTTTTGTGTAAATTCATGTAGAATAAAATTTAGTAAAAAAGTTAAAGCGCTTACGTACCGCTCGCATTACAAACGTAACGGCTATTTTAAAAACGGGCAAAAATTTTACGCCTGTGATATGTGCGCGCTTGAAACTTTCTCTGTGATAAACTATATAAATGTATTGTGTCATTTAACGCCGCCATGTCGGCTCGGGAAACGTAAACGCGACGCTAATAGAAAGTAAGTAAATAGCGGAAAAATATTATCATTATTACGCGTTGGAGTAAAAGTACAAAATAACAATTTACTAATGCCATATCATACCTACCTACAACTGTATTGTCTCACTCTTGAGAATATTATATAATGAACGTGCCTTTAATTAAAAAAAATACGCATTGAAGTCAACTCATAAATTATTTTATACTTGGAATGCTACAGAAATATACCAATTAGACGTAGGATGGAGCTCTATCCGGTTACGGCACGGCAGGGCAAGTACTTACCTCCTTTTAGAAGGCAATATAATAACAATTTCTCGGAAGCTCTCCTAACGATTGTGGTTACCAGAAAGCTCTTGAAGTGATATTACTTACGTGGCTTGAATTAGAATCATTTTAGTTAAAGTCACCGTTTCACACTAGGTGGGCTATATATGCTTCTATATACTTCAAGCCAAGAGGATATACTTATAAACAACACATTGACATTAAACATCTTGTTTTTCGTTTGCAGTCGTAAATAAAATTAAATATTAACTGGGCATTACATATTTTATTGACCTTATTTTCAATCATTTTCTGGTTTCGTTCTAAATATACGCAGAGCCTAAAGGAGCCACCCTCGACAGCAGGCCTGCTCTATCGCAATCAAAGGCGCAAGTGCTCGATCACGCCCCTTACAGAGTCAGCGATCCCTCTTCACAAACCTCTCAATCCAAGTTCGAAAGAACTTGGCTAACTACAGGCTAACTCTCAACATTAGAATTAATATAAGTATTTTTTTTTACATGCCTGTGTGGGACAATGTCGCACACAGGCGTGGTCCCACACAAGCATGTAAAAAAATAAGTTCTTTTAAGACACACAGCAAATTATACGGCCCGCCTCATATGAAGCGATTACCTCAGCCTATTTACGCTTGTAATCCCAAACAACTACCCTTTTTTTCCTCCCCTTTACTTACTCGCAGAAACACAAATTCTACAGTATTTGTTATTTGGTTGGGTTTGTAAGAAACTCTTCAGTCGAATTTACCTCCATGAAATATGAAGCAAGTTGCCTTTTGCTCTTAAGATCAACCCTAACACCTCCAAAAAACCAAGTCACAAATATGTGAGTAAACACACATTAATGTGTTTTATGCTGTTGCCCTGGTACAGCGCACAGCGCCTCCCATTACTCGCTTTATTCCGTGGGCAAGCCCAAACTATTCATAGTATAATCTTTTTCGTTCAAACATTAAATTCATTCTATTTTATAATACTGGCTCCCAATTTTTTGTATGGCCCTAGATTTCTTTATTAGATTTAGCTTCGCCGCTTCTGATAATGCTTATGTATTTCTGGATTCTGATAAACAATGCCTCATATAATACTTGTGATACATTAATTGTATTTCAAAGAGCATGCCCGCGCAAGTTATACACTTATCTAGTCGTTCTTAGAGCTCTTAGAGGCCTTGGTGGAATGTATACATGTATGTATTCAGGCTTCGTAAAGCGTGTCACTCTACATAAAAATAAGAAACAAGAAAGTCAAACGGTGGTATCCGGGCACTATAGTAAGATGCGTTATCAATTCTATATTTAAAGACTTAATATAGCTTCCGTACTTTAGCGGAATGTGTGAACGCGTTATTGTGGTGCAAGATGACATTGTATCGACGACCCAACACACTTTTCTTACCAAAGCTTCGACTTATCTTAAGTTTCCTTGGCAAATATTTAATAGGAAAGACATTTTTTTTCTTTCCGAGTCAAAGTATAAACTATTACTAAACTATTATTAAACAGCTAATGATTGCCATCCACCAAACTTTGGTATCATTTAAGTCACCACGCCTCATTACAAAGCCTGAGACCATAGATAACAGAAAAAACCGTTGTTTCTGTTATCTATGCCTGAGACATTACAAATTTAATGGCAAGTATTGTTTTTCGATCACCATTAATTTACTTATGATCGACATTCCCGCGCATTGTCATGAAGAAGGTTACGTCTACGTCTAAACTCACTGACCCACGTACACATAGAACTTACAACATGGCGTTCAAAATGTCATTTGAAGTCTATCGCAGCTCTCTAATGTAAGCTGTAGCAAATATCACGAAAATTTTCGCGACTTACGAGTATATCTGTCGTTACTTATCTCTATTACTCATTGTAATTGCCCCATAAGTCTGAACTCAAATGTTGTCGACCGCCGCTAAAGCAATTAAGCCGATTTTTTATAGTGCATGTATATTTTAACGTATATTGTTCCTGATTAGTTTTCCCCGTAATCAGACCAGTAGTTTCTTAATATACACAAATATTCACATCTAAAATGAGAAGTTCTTGCAACTAGTAATCAAAATGACACTTTCTACCAGTGTTATTATTCTAGTCGCCTACCTCAAATTTCATTATCAAATCAGCATACCATGTCATAGGAGTAACATAACGTGATCTTAAAAGAAAGAAGATCATTACATAATTACAAACGGATCGACCAAGTGAAACCAGAAAAATAAAGCATAGCCACTTCTACAGAATTATAAATTACTACTTCAAAAATCCTAGTAATTTATTTAAGTAATTACTTAGATTTTAAAATAAAATGGTAGTCAATTTCGTAGAACCATTCCGCCCGCCCGCCGAAGATTACTGACGAACTTGAAGCACTTCCGTTTACGCGATTTAACGAACAATTCGCTCTAAGTAATGTTCTACTCGTTTCGTAAAGTGTCAAGTTATAGACTTTAACGTTATTTAATAGGATTCTACTTTCCAAGCTTTTTACGGTTTTAGGACAGAGTTAACGTTCTTCGTCGTACTTCTATATTGCCAGTCTTAAGCTAAGATGTTTGAAAAATCATGTTTAATTAAATGGTGACACGCTTTGATAAGTTTGAAATTCCCGAAGTACATTGCGCATTCGCCACTGGGACATCCATAATATTCCCAGTTGCAATTAAGAACTCGTGGAAAACTTGCTGTAGTGCTTTTTACATATCTTCACGAATTGAGAGCAGATTTTGATTTATTTTTATTGGGAAGTAATGAAAAAATCTATTACATTTCTGTCCTTACTACTTTGCAAGACGAGGTAAACTAAATGGTGAAATATTCAACAGAGAGTAGGGACTGCAATAATTTTAAGCTATCAAGTCCGAGTTGAACTCGCGCAACACGGATTTCGACTATTTTACAGTGTATCGGACATATAAATAGGTTATAAATAGTAACACGGTTAGAGCCTTCGTCTCCGGCATGTCTTCGTGGTTCTGAGTGGGAACCCAAGAAGGCCCGCAGGACTCTCAGCTCTGACTTGCCTTAATTGGCCGTTCAGAGAGAAGTCGGTGTAGTAATGTACTTCAGGGGTGGAAGTAATTTCGGGGCAAAGCGCTCGACACCCCCCCGTGTCACTCACGCCGGTGTTGCCCCCGGACGACTTTCTCTGGTATTTCGAGAGTTCATTCAGTGAGTGGCGAGTCACCGCCTGTCAGAAGTAGCAATCAGATATGATAGCCATGGCAGATGTCTTTTCCTCTTCTGTAATAGTCTGTAACAGTATTGAGCAGTCAGAACCCGTTATATTCATTTTCCCATACATTTCGCGGTCGTATACGACCACCCGGGTTTCGAAGGGTTAATAAGCCTTGCAGAAATAGTCCCAATACCGAACAGGCATATTGTTCTTGTCTTGTCGTGTTGATTGATGTATCTACATGCATCAAAGCAGCCCGTCTGGGGAAGTACCTCCACCTCACAGAAAACCGCAGCCAAATAACAACTCCCTAGAGGGTTGTTGTGTCCCTGCGTGTGACTGAGGTCACCAGTAAGCTCCCAAGGAGTTGCTGTGCAAGCAGCAGAGGAGGCATCGCGCGAGTGATACTTTATATATCGCAAGCGTTAATAGGCTACGGTACCCGCTTTACATCAGGTGGGGCATATGCTGGTATGCCTCCCGACACGTAGTATAAAAAAAAAGATATTCCCTGAAGCGGATCACAGCGGCTATACTGCATTCCATCAATATTTTCAAAGGAACCTCATCGCGTTAGATCCATATTATCACTTATTCTATATTGCTGTCCTCATTTTAAAAGTGTCTAACAACGTCTGTTACATATCGCATGTTATTGCAATCCGACAGGTTTTGACCCTTAGATTAACTATTCTGTAGGCCTTGCAATCTCTCAAGCCCCAACTTCTTCAACTGTTAAAATCTATGGTAATTTACTGTTTTTATTTTACAATTCTGCATGTTGTCCATATTCCAAATAGATAAGTTTTTTTTTATACAACGTTAGGAGTATACAAGCATACGGCCCACCTGATCTAAAGCGGTTACCGTAGCCTACAAATGCTTGTAATATATTAAGTATCACTCCTGCCATGCCACCTCTGCTGCTAACACAGCAACTCCATGAAGCTGGTGTCCTCACTCACACGCAGGAACACAACAACCCTCTAGGGAGTTATTTGCTGCGGTTTTTTGTGAGGTGGAGGTACTTCCCCAGACGGGCTGCTTCGATACGCCCTACCTCTCTTAAAATATCCAGACCAAGGCAAACAGACATGTTCATGCACACAAATGTTTGCCCTGTGTGGGAATCGAACCCACGAGCTTGGTGTCAAAGTAACGTAACAGCGTGTTACGTTACTTTGACGCCAAGCTATTAGTAATCAAGTTATAAGTAATAGGGCAATCAGTCATAACGAGCAATGCGTATAGTTTTCAGTCACTGTTGCTTATTGTTCACAATATAAGCTGACATCATAATTTTTGTGGTTCCTCTGAAACATGTTAAAGCTAAAAGAATAATCTGTCTATAACTTCACGCCTAATCCCTCCGGGGTAGACAGAGAACTGAGCGCCATGACCCTTACATACCTCACTCGCTTCTTTAACATTCATTGCTCTTCTCATGCACGCTCGTCGGTTTCTAGAGCTCCTGACATCACCTTCTGATAGAACACGACCAATTTGGTCACGGTAGGTAAGTTTTGGCCTTCCTTGGCTCCTACATCCTTCCACTTTTGCATTGTATATCTGCTTCGCCATTATTTCATCCTGCATTCTTTCTACATGTCCGAACAAACAGAGCATGCCTCTTCTTATTTTAACACCGACGCTCTCTTGCAGACCAACTCTGTTTCTAACATCATCATTGCGGTATGCCACCAATTTTGCGCAACGCTCGTATTTCGATCGCGTTTGTCCTACTTTCATGCTCTCTCTGCCATACCCAGCTTTCGCTTCCATAAGTAAGCGTTTGGACCAGCATAATATAATATATATAACGGAGGCATAATCTTAAGTTTAACTGAATAAACTGAAGCCTCCGACTACATAATCTCGTTTACAATATAATTTTGATCAGTTTAAAATAAGATATATATAGAACGATATAAAGAAATAATACATTATGTTTATGTTATTCTACTCATTGCATGCAAATTTGTAAATCCCTTTCTTAAATAAAAAAAAAAAATACGTTTTGTCAATTATGTTTTTTCATTAATTTCATATATCATGACAAGTAAAAGATACGGGTAGTAGCAAAAAAATGTCATATCAAAGTAAATATTATATGTCTCAGTAAAAAAACTAATACAAATTGAACCATCACAATTATAAAATTAAGACGTTACCACCTATTTTTGATGTCTAGATAGGTTTTCCCAAGGGACTGCAGCATGCAGTTTTTCAAGAAAGGCGTGAAGAGGTTTTTAGAGGGTCGGCAACGCATGAGTGACACCCCACCCTGGTGTTGAAAGGTCCGTAGGCTACAGTGACTGTTTACCATCAGGCAGGCCGTATAATTGTTTGCCACCTTAGTGGTAAAAACAAGTTAGTTGTTTAAATTATTCGACTTGATTATTGTAAATTTTAAGGTATCTCAATTTAAAGAAATATATTTTTATGTTCGTAATAAATATGTAAACGAAATAAGAAGTACATATTCGTATCCGCATCCATATTTATTTATTTGCACTTTTATTTGTATCTATTGAAAAACCTATGCGCAATTTTGTCCACACCTATTCAATAATATCCTATTTAATGACATAATGACTGAATGAAATGAAAATACATTGACTTACATACATTTTTTTCTCCATTCCATAATGTCGTCTGATAGGTGCTATATTGAATTATCATTACATTGTACTGCCATGTATTGGGTGACACTCACAAGATTAAGGCGAATCTATTATCGTAGGAATCGTGAAAAATTGGTCCAGGCATCTATCGAGCACCACAATGAAACAAATCGTACAAATATAGACTGATAAACGTACTCGATCTGTTCGATCGGGTAATTATATTAAGCTATTCGGCTGTATGTTATTAGTCACATTATTATTTTTGTAACAGGTAAAATCACAAAGGACTTAGGACAGCTTTAGATTTTAGAAAAAAAAATCTCTGAAGAAAATGACTGACACTTACGCATAATCAAATGTAACATTAGACGAGCACATGTTAACATTTTAAGTACTCGTTATTGGACTCCATAACGTTAAAAAATGTTCTATTATTGTAATACCGAAAACATAAATAAATACCGAACAACGAACATCAGCAGTTCGAATTTCGATGAAGACAAAATTTGGACAAAGCTGCTTACTGCTTTAATTATTTATACGGTTTGTCAATGACGTAAAACACTGTTTTCAATACGGTAACTTTTTGCTCTACGTAGACTATTTGGAAATATATCACACCATATATTCAGGGTCGGCAACGCATGAGTGACACTCCTGGTATTGAAAATATCCATAGGCATAGGCATAGGCATCAATATCCATTGTTTGACAGCTAAGTCGTATAAAAAACTATAGAAAATGCTGAAGACCATTGCAGATTTCAGCAGGATCGTGACGGATTTTCTAACCACTGCTCTAGTAATTAGTGTTAAAGTTAATTAATACGAAGTAATTGCGTATACAAAAAGAGATGTGTGAGCCTTGTGTGGCGTGTACTTAGAAAAAGATGAAAGTGAAACAGATTTGGCAGTTATATTGGAACAATATTCGACCGACTCTAATACAATTTAATAACCTGTGGTAAACGGTGATGTACAGTAACTTTCTTATTTTTGTTCTATTTCTTGTGTTATATTTAGTAACTCACACTTTGTCATTTTTCGCTGTCTCCAAATAATTGAAGAAGAAAAAATCCAAAATATGAACCAGTTTGATGCAATACTAGTAATTAAAACGATGTTCGGTTTATTTTAAAGTAAAACAAATATAGAATTCCACTAATAGATTTCGGGTTTCGTAGATATAACGTGTCCCGCATAATAGTACGCAGTTACTATAGTCTATAGACACCTTCAACAACAGAACAGTAGAAGAGATTTCGTAGGGACATTTGCTCGCTAAGCGTATTTTACCGCCTTTACCATGGTGAGTGCCCTGAAAAATTGTTTTCCCTTATCCCACCCTCTCCTTTCTTGCAATTATTCCACTGTTGAGAATATTTCATCACATACAAAAAAGTTCGGCAACTTCTATCTCTGTCGTACCATTAAAAATTGGAGCGGATTACCTGCACATGTGTTTCCTACTTGCTACAATAACGGATCCTTCGAACGAAGCGTGACGAAGCACCTTGCGGGCTAACATGGTAGCGTCAACTGACAAGACACTGTAGTCTTGTCAGTTGCCGCTGCAATTTGGGCTCCTCTTCTAGCTTACCATCAGGCGAAGCGTAGCCACTATGCTTAATTGACATAAAAAAAAAGTTAAACATAAGTGCCGGCCACTTGTTAATCTTTTTTTTATGTCAATTACATATATAATTATTCTATTATTAACATACTATTACCCAAGCAAAGTAAACCCCTATGGTGTAATAATGTCCTATAAAGATCTCGACAGAGAGCTTGCGCTGCAACTTGAGCATCTGCAAGAGAAAGTATCACTTGCACGGTACAATACAAAATTCGTTTTACATAAAAATTCTGAGGATTCAATATTACATTCCAGTTATATAACTAGTGCAAGCGCTAGAAAACTGACAATCTCTCTATGTGTACCTTAGTAAGTTTTTAATTAAACTAGAGCAAACGCTACTTCCGATAACATAAAGTTCGGCACCATAGTTACGATAACGCCCAATTATACAGAGCGTTAAAGTTGGTAACAAAGAGAATGATGCAGCAACTCCTGACATCCCTACTGCCGCCCTTTATTTATCGCTTCCCGTGAGATTACCATACTTACTCCACAAACAAGGGTACAGATTACATTGGGATGCATAAAATTTTACATCGTCGTTCTTATCTGGAATAAAAAGTATGGAAACTGTACCTATTATTGTATATATAAATACTCCTGAAATGTTTTTATTTCATATCTACCACCTTTGGCACAGTTTATTGCAGAAAAAAATCGAATAACAAGGCAAATGATCATTTACTTTATTATGACGAGCTCGGTGGCGCAGTGGTGGAACGCGATGTTGCGCTACTTTGACACCAACGCTCGTGGGTTCGATTCCCACACAGGACAAACATTTGTGCGCATGAACATGTCTGTTTGTCTTGGTCTGGGTATTTTCTATGTATTATAAGTATGTATTTACAAAAAAAACGGAAATGTTTTTACGTATGTTTATCAGTTAATAACGCGGGTGGACGCCCGAGGTCTCAAAAAAAACCAAAATTGTTTTTACTTATTTAATAAAATAATTAAAATTACAACTTATATTGAAAGTAAAATTATGTGAGACCGAACCGAAGTTGGGAAACGGAATGAAATAAATTGTCGCACGGCGATCACAATGAAAATGCTGCATCGGCGTTTCATCATTCAATGCAGCTGCAGGGTGTCGTAACTCGGCGAAGTAGCCGGAACGGTCGTGGCCTTGTCAGCAACTTCCATGTATTAGGGATGCGTAACACCTCCCCCCGTAGAACAGCGACTATTGAAGACTTTCGTCAAAAATGGAGCTGGATGCTGCTCAGGATCTATTCTGGTAGTCGTTGCAATAATATCCATCTCGTGCATTTCTGGTTGGTTCGAGTCAACCATTGTCTTCGCTTTATTCGAGCGATATTTTCGATACATCAGGGCAACAGTGAGGGCAGTTGCACTGAATAGTACGGTGTAAGTTGGTATCGTCGTCTGGTATAGACTGTAGTCAGTATTCGTCTTGATGTCTATAGGATGTTGCATAGAGACTTTCGTGCTGACTGCATATAGCTCGTCAAGGTTTATGGAGTTTAACTTGAATAAAGAAGGTGGTTGTACGGTAGGTATGATGTCTTTAGGGATGTCGATAATCTTCAGAACTTGTCCCTTCATGTGGTTGTTAGAGTTAAGAATTGTGAACTCTGGAGTTGCGAGGTAACAGTTATGCGGGATAACGGCGAGATAACTGCCATGAAGTTCCTTATATAGATCTTGTCCACAAGATAAGTGAACTTTGGTTGGATATGGAAGGCTGATGGTAAAATGCCTATCGTCTAGTTCTTCAAAAGCTGGCTTTTGTAGTGAGATCTTGACTGGTTTGCAGACCTCTGTCTTCTTCTGAGTAGTGATGAGTTGCTGGATGCAATCTGGTGATGACTGGCTGTGCACGCTGGAGATCTCGTCACAGAGATACCATTTTTGGGTCTTCGGGCATTCAGCCTCTATGTACCTGAAGTCTTTCTCGTATATTGCTAGGAATGGGGAAGGCGGCGTTAGGATTTCAGAGTTATTATTGGGGATTATAGATAATTTATATAAATCATATATTTGGGTAAGGACAACTGGAAATTTATATACTATCATAATTTCATTATTAGAATAATATGAACCTACTTTAATTTTATATTATAATATTCTCTTAAATCTACGTTTATAATTCTATCAATGCCATATAAGTTCTGTAATTTAGTTATGAGTGTACGTAATGAATTTAGATTTAGAATAGAATGATGCATTGTTTTCGCTCTTATAAAAGCTAGAATGTTCTGTAATCTATCTAACTCTTGGGAAATATAATCGACGTTATCTCCTAAGATAAGAAACGTTTGAGCTAGGTGAGCATATTTAATTAAATCTGTCTCTCTATTGGGATCTGATTGATTAATCCTAGATAATAGTTCTCCTATTCTATTCTGGTTATCTACTACCTTATCTATTATTTTTGCATAACGAGCCATCCACTCTTTAGTTAGACTGATATGACTGTTATATTCTGTAGCTATTTTATTCTCGTTCTCCTGTAATGACTTAATAGCCTGATCATAACGTAGGGCATCGGTGTAGTCCAGATTGCCAGTTATACTTTTCACTATGGATCCTAGTCCATCAATGAGTCCTCTTTTAACGCGATTCATTTCAAATGACTCTAACTGTTCAGACACACTTTGAAGCTTACTTCTCAGATAGTTAATATGGGGTTCAAATAGTGAAGAAGTCTTATTGTTAAGTTCTGGGCTTATGCTAGCTAGTTGATTGTTAACTGAATAAACTTTATCTTGCAATTCTTGAAGATTAATGCTCTGAATGAAGGAGTGATGATGGGATATTAACTTAGTAGGACCTAATTTAAAGGGGAGTATACCAGGGCCGTCTCCGAGATTCTCAAGGGTTATCTCCTGCATGAGGGCCGTCTGCAGGAGGAATTGGAGCATCAGGAGGTTCCTGTAACAAATTTGCACTCTTTGGTACCTTCTTCAGCCTAGATTTTGCTATGGGACCGGATTTTTTCCGTGTATAAATATGGATAGGAAGGTTAGCCATAACTTTGTCATGAGTGTAACGTGGTGCTAATTTCTGTCGAGAGGCTAAGGGGTTCTTTATAAAAATTTGCTGCTCCGGGGAATACTCAGATTCTTTCTCACGGTGCTTATTTAGTCTATTAGTTAATTCAGTACAAGATGAGACACCAGCATCGTGTATAAGGTTATATACTATGTTCATCCTATTTTTATGTTCTGTAATGTACTGCTGTAGCAAGTGAGCCGTCAAATCTATATTAATGGGATCACGAGGGTCATAGTGCCCTGTGATTACATCTAGGGGCTTACATTTTGTGAAGCTGTGTATGGAATGGTTGTAAGCCAGAAGGGCATATGGCATTAGATTAATAGTTGACTCAGTCTTATGTTGAAGTTTCAGAATACGGAGGTGCTCTAGGATGGTTGAATGGAACCGTTCAACAATTCCATTTTCGTTAGGGGCATGGGGTGCAATCCTATGATGTTGAATTTTGTGAAGTTTCACAAATTCTGACATTAGTAGGTTTGTGAACTCTGGCCCATTATCGGAAACTAAGGTTGTAGGTAAACCGTGGTGAGTAGAATATATGAGTAATGCTTGAACAACGCTTACTGCAGTGCCATCTCGCAAGTAATAGGCTTGAGCATATTTAGAAAATGCGTCTACTATGGTCAAGAATTTTTCGCCTTGAATAGTCAAAAGATCTATATGAACTAGTTCAAAAGGCTTACTGGCAGGCGGAACTACGCAAAACTGCTGTTTCACAGGGTTGCGGTCGTACTTCGCCTGTCCGCATATTGTGCAATCATTTATGAATTTGGTAATGTGTTCACGCATTTTAGGCCAATAGTACTTGTGAGATAACGCTAGATAGCATTCGTTTATACCTCGATGATTGGTCTTACCATCATGATATTTACTAATGATATCTTGCTGTTTAAGGTATTCTCGCACATTTTCTGACTCCCTTTTAACTAATATAAGACTCATGGCTGAATTTTTGAAGGTACGCTGAATAATTGGTATTATTGAGTACATAGCTGTAGGCGGGTTAATTAATAGACCAGTCTTAATTTTAGGGTGCACGTATTCACGTATCGCGTTAACAACGTCGTCCTGAAGGCTAGATTGTGAAACTTGGATTGAAAATCTCGAATGGGTATCGAATGGTTTCGTAGCGACTGTCCTGCCTTTAATATCGCCGACAACGGTCAAGACTATTTGTCTAGCAAACTTATTTAAGGGGTCATCTGTAATCGGGACCTCCAAGATGGGATCTTCGGCGTCTGTATGAGCCGTGATGGTTCCAGAATCATCTGCACCTTCCGGTACTGTTAAGGTTCTAGAATCATCAAGAGGGTCTTTCTCGGATATATTTACTGCGATTGAATCGGCTATCTCGTTATTAATCTCCACGCGGGATAAAGCGTCTGCATTTGTATTATTTTTTCCTTGCTTATATATGACGGTATAGTCGTATTCGCTCAATTTTAAGCGCCATCTTGTGAGTCTCGAATTAGGCTCTTTTAAATTCATTACCCATTGTAAGGGTTTATGGTCCGTCATAATTTTGAATTTTCGGCCAAACAAATAAGGTCTGAAATACTTTGTCGCCCAAACGATTCGCTAGAGTTCAGAGTTCTTGATGCGTATGCAATTGGTTTGTCGGTACCAACTGAACCTTGGGATAAAATAGCACCTATTGCGACATTTGAGGCATCAGTAGTCAGCAAAAACTCTTTATTAAAGTCAGGGTACTGTAGGATAGGGTCATTAATTAAAAGAGTCTTACAATGTTCGAAACAATTAATATAGTTTTGGTTTAGTGTAATTTTACTACCCTTCTTAAGACACTGAGTTAGGGGCTTAGTCAAGCGCGCAAAATCAGGGATGAACTTCCTGTAATACCCTAGTAATCCGAGAAAACGTTTGATTTCAGTGGGGGTCTTAGGTATAGGATATTTAGAAATAGCTTTAATCTTCTCAGGGTTAGGTTTTACACCTTCAGCACTAATCACATGCCCAAGGAAGTCGGTTTCCAGCTTCAGAAATTCAGATTTGTCTAGCTGAATTTTGAAGTTAGAATCTCGAAGTCTTTTAAATACTCTTTCTAAATTTACCATGTGTTCCTGAAGGGATGTGCTATACACTATTATATCGTCCAGATATACCAGGCAAACATCATTTTGAAGGTCTTTAAGTACGTTATCCATAACCCTTTGAAAAGTTGATGGAGAATTCTTTAAACCCATGGGCATCCTTAAAAACTCATAATGCCCATTTTCCACATTAAATGCGGTTTTATGTATATCCTGGGGGTTCATCTCTACCTGATAAAATCCACTCGCTAAATCTAGCGTAGTGAAGTACTGGCACTTGCCTAACTTGTCTAGTACATCTGTGATGTTAGGGATAGGATATTTGTCATCAATCGTTTTCTCGTTAACCTTTCTGAAGTCAATTACTAAGCGCCATTTGGTTTTGCCTGAAGCGTCGGCTTTTTTGGGGACAACCCAAATAGGAGAGCTCCATGCAGAATCAGATGGACGTATAATATTCTGTTCTAGCATTTTACCAATCTGATCTTTAACTTCCTGTCTATGCACATACGGGTATCTGTAGCTTTTAGTATACACAGGAGCTTCATCCGTAGTCTTAATGCTGTGTTTTATCTTGTTGGTAAAGGTTAAAGCTTCACCTTCAATATAGAACACATCTGCGTAACGCTCACATAACGTTCTTAAATTAGCTAGCTCTTCTGGGTTTAAATGTTCAGTACGGAGTTTAGGTAAAATTTGTCTAGCGCGGTCTGACAAATCAGTGCAATAACTACGTTCAAACTCGATATTGAACATTTGCGCGGATACAGGGTGGTCCATGGAGAATATTAAGTCATTAGGTGTAGGGTTAGTAACTTCGACCCATCCGCGATTATCCTTTACTTCCGTCAAGCAGTCAGAAATATGGCAGCCACACATCATTTGGTTAGGTACTAAAACTTCACCATCTGTAGTGTTAATAGGTAGCCTAACTAACTTTGAAGATTGTGCCGGGATAATATCCTCATAGAGGTTGACATTACATGAGTCGTGCATTTTAATAGGAACAGATGAGTTTCTTGTAATCAGAATATTATTTTTTAGATCAATGTTAGACTCCCAACTATTTAACAAATCGAGCCCTATGAGGCCATCGAAGAAGTTATGAAACTTGTAAACGAATAGCGTAATGTCACCTTCTTCGTTAAATTCTGAAAAACATGGCAGTGTGATAGAAAAATAATTTTTACTTGTTGCATGAACGTTGGTTACCTCGAAGGGGTCATATTTCAGTGGGATATGGCGGAAGTATTTTTCTACTGCTTGTGGGCTTATGAAAGATTGGTTGGCACTGGTATCAACGAGGAATTTAAGCGGGGGATTATTAATCTGAACATATACAAGTCGCCTTTGCGTCTGTAGATTTAATTCTATTTTGGCCTTTCGGACTTGGGGTCCTTCTGAAAATTTTCATTATTTTCAGGGATTGGAACTTGGCCGATTTCTTCTACTATAACACTTTCAGTATGATTATGGGGTTCATAATTACTAGGGAGGTAATACTCGGGCTGATATTCATAATCACAGTACACATGGTCATAATAGTCATTATCATAGTCATAATCATAATAAGTATCATATCCCTGGTCAAACTCATTAAAATTCATCTCACGGGTCTTAAAGTAATTTGAAGGCGGCGGATTTCCGAATTTACGCCAGTCATGTCCTGATGGTGGTAAAGGCTTGGTAACAAAATGACTGACGCCACTCATAGGTGTAGGACGCGAGAACCTATTAAAATTGGGCGGCTGTTGTTGCGGTTTTGCATTTAATCGGAACGCGTTACTCTGTGGGCTATAGTTCGGTGGTGGAGCGCGGAACATTTGTTGGGTACGGCTAGGGCCAATAAATTGGGGTGCTGGATTAGGCTTCCAACTTTGAGAGGGTTGAGGGGGTAGAAACTGACGTGACGTACCGGGTACGTTAAATAAATTATTCTGTTGCCTCGGTATCTGAAAACCTTGACTGCCGATAGGCTTGGGCATAGAAAAATTATTTAGTGGTAAGTTAAATGGTCTAGGTTGTTGGGGTTGCCAATCACTCTTACTAGGGCCGCTTATATTGCGTTGCTGCAAATAAAGGGTATTAAGTTCATCCTGTACAAACTCTAACGCTTTTTCCATGCTTTCGGGTCGCATGCAACGAATCCTAGATCCTAATGGGTCCTTAAGGCCACGTAAATAACATTGCAAAGTAAGCTTCTGATATAACTTTCGCTTAGCTTCAACGGTGGTCTCAACAGTTTCGTGTAAATTAACATAAGTCATAATTGTGCTAAATAAACTTTGACAACGCTCGTAAAATTCTTGGGGGCTGCTAGAGCCTTGACTCTGTAGTGATAAATCATTATAGAGGGCTGTTTCGTCACGATGATCCGCGAAGTTATTAATTAGGGCGGTGCGTATGCTACTCCAATTTTCGGGTATGCCACTAGAGTTAATAAGCCTAGCTGCTGGTCCTGTAACTTTATTTAATATGCCGTTGATGGAGTGCTAAGTTCGCTAACTCATGTCCGGGCGCTGTATTAAAATGCGTAACTACTAATCGGTCGCACAGGTTGAGAAACCGTGTCAGAATATATGGGTTTCCATCAAACTCGGGCAATAATCTAAGTGATTTATAAATAGTATCAATTTCACTGTCAGACATTATACCGCTAATATCTCTACGCTCGTCTAACTTATTTGCACTTTTCCTATCACGACTACTACTTCTAGATTCGCGAGGATGAAAAATTTTAGAACCGGGCATTTGACATACACACTAAAAAATATTATAGCGACACTGTAATTTTTATAATTTTATAACTACACATATATAAAATTATATAGAAAGGAAATATGTTAAGGATAATCCTAATAGAAATAGGGGTTAGCAAATACTTGAAAGATTCAAGGTACTTACAGCATAATTTTGGTATTTTTGACAATCGAAGTCTGGATCACCTCGGCTTCCTCCCGTCACTTTCACGTAAGTTCGATAACGTCACACAGCGGCTTTGCGGAGCCGACAGGATTCGATGCGTGAGTCCTTTCGCGCCGCGTACTGCTATGACTATCCTTTAAGACTGCGCCAATAACGCGGGTGGACGCCCGAGGTCTCAAAAAAAACCAAAATTGTTTTTACTTATTTAATAAAATAATTAAAATTACAACTTATATTGAAAGTAAAATTATGTGAGACCGAACCGAAGTTGGGAAACGGAATGAAATAAATTGTCGCACGGCGATCACAATGAAAATGCTGCATCGGCGTTTCATCATTCAATGCAGCTGCAGGGTGTCGTAACTCGGCGAAGTAGCCGGAACGGTCGTGGCCTTGTCAGCAACTTCCATGTATTAGGGATGCGTAACAAGTTGTCTAGTATCCATAACACAAGCTTCGCTTACTTTGGGACTAGATGGCGCTGTGTAATTTGTCCGACAATATTTATTATTTATTTATTCTTCTTCTTAGCGTTATTAGAATTGACGGGGTCTGCTACCTAAGCCTGTGGTTTTTGTACGGAGCGACTGCGTCAAACCTCCACAACCTACAGGGAAAACCAAACTTTCCTTAGATAAGTTCACACGTCTTAGAAATATAATTTCGTGGACGTGTGGGTTTCCTCACGACGCTTTCCTTCGCCGCCGAGCAAGCGATAATTACAAAATATACATAAACCCGAAAACACAAATTTAGTGGTATACCAGAGTTCGAATCGGAGATCAGTTGGTCAAAAGGCCGGTTCTTTATCGCCTGGGCGTCGGATGGATGAAGTAAACAATAATTGAAACCAAGGCTCAATTATTGTTTACTTCATCCATCCGACGGAAAATAAGCATAGGCCGCTGGATCATTTCTATACGCTATTAACGCATGTATAAATATCGCTCGTGGGCTTCGAATACAGCCACTTTTAAAGTACGTACTTGGTTTCCAAAACGTGAGTCTTAAGTGCATAGCTCAACTTAACAAATACTAAACACAAGACTAATAAATCTTAAGTGAAGATTATAAAATCCTACTATGAACGCATGCAATACATGTAGTATTAATAGCACGTTGCCACTCCGGCTGCTAACACAACAACTCCTTAGAATCTTACTGGTAACCGCAGTTACTCGTAGGAACACGACAACCCTCCAGAGTATTGTTATGTGGCTAAGGTTTCCTGTGAGGTGAAGATGAGTCGTAAAACCGCGGTCGGTGAGTAGAGCGGTAGATCATCGTGTGATCAACGGGTGATCTTCTAGTGTATGTGACGCACCTCTGGATGAGGCAATCGATAAATATAGCGAATCCATGACAGTCAGCCTAGATATCGGTCTGGCACAAAGAACTTCTCTCCAAACTTTCGGCATACGGTCTACCCCTCCAGCTTTGTAATTGGATTGCTGGCTTCCTGCATGAGCGTAGATCCGCGTCATTGCAGATGAATGCGCTTCGCGGTTCATGTCAGTGAATGCCGGTGTCCCACGGGGCTCCGTTCTATCGTCCACACTCTTTTTTCTTCATATCAATGACATGCTGCCACTTGGCAATATTCATTGATAACAGTACGGTCCATTTGCGACATTTCCGTCGGCCTGGTGCTGGTTGGACAGAAATCGATGAAAAGCGTGAGAGTCTTGTCATTGAGCTGAATCGGGTTTTCGATCTCATTAGTAAATTGGGTTCCAATAACCTGGTTGAGTTTAAACTCAGGTGTGCGCGTTTACAACAAAAATGTCCGCATTCCTTCCCTATCCCAGTCTTCAGGGCGCTTCCCTCAGTGTGCGAGATAGCCTGAATTTGCTAGGTATGAATATTCGTTGCGACCTTAACCAGCGTAATGACATCGAGAGCCTCATCTCAACAGCTTCAAGAAAACTCGGAGACCTGAACAGGGTGTGCCGGTATTTCACGCCGCTTTGTCTGCTTTATAGGACTCAAGTTCGGGCCTGCTTGGAGTATTGCTCGCATCTCTGGGACGGCTCCGCACAGTATCTTCTCGAGGCTCTCGATAGGTTGCAGCGACGGCGTATCCGCATAATCGACGAGGAATAAGTCACTAAAAACCTAGAACCTGTTCAACTCCGTAGGGACATTGGCTCGCTAAGCGTATTTTACCGCCTTCACTATGGTGAGTGCTCTTAAGAACTGTTTTCTCTTATCCCACCCACTCCTTTCCGACATAGAACTACATATGCAGGCTTGCGATGTCATTGTTCCATTGTTGAAAACATTTCTTCACGTACCAATAACTTCGGCAACTCGTATCTTTTTCGTACTATTTAAAAGTGGAACGCCTTACCTACACACGTGTGTTCCCTCCTTCCTACAATATGGGATCCTTCAACGAAGCTTGAAGAAGCATCTTGCGGATCAGCATGGCAGCGTCAACTGACAGGACACTATATAGTCTTTTGTAAGTTGCATTTGCCATTTGGGCTCCTCTTTCGCTTACCATCAGGCAAAGCGAAGCCACTATGCTGAACTTATATAAAAAAAACTTTGATGCGCTACTCTTAAATACACCCAAACCAAGACAAACGGATATGTTCATGCACACAAATATTTGTACTGTGTGGGAATCGAACCCACGAGCGTTGGTGTCAAAGTATAGTTATATTATAGTATAGCGCCACTGAGCTCGTCAAAATATAATCCTATTTGGGCATGCACATCCAAATTGAATATTAAATGCGCCGTTTCTGTGTGTTGTCTTTCGCTGACATCACATATATCAATAGCACGTATAGCAATAGTAAACGCACGATACGTTTTCGGTTTAATATCTACAGTTCCAGAAATTTTAATCTCAATATTAAGCTCCATGGCCGGAGAGAAAAACGATAACGATGAATTGAAAGCCATTATGGAAGTGGATTCCACTCAAACCACGTCGAAATTTGTAGCAGCCTTCAACGTAAGTCATAAAACGATACTGACTCATTAACATCAAAATGAAAATTAAAAACGTTCGCAAATTTATATACTCGTATATATATATATATATACGAGTATATATATATCAAATGTTTAGTATGTACAAAGGCGGATTTATCTCTGTAAGAGATTTCTTTTTACTTCTAGGTACACTGTGCTATTTGCCTCTCCTTATTCACGAAGGCAGTGGAAACTGAGATTGAAGAGCTCATTGACTCCCATCTCCTTTCTCCTGGATTTCCATAGCAAAGCTATCAATAGAATAAAATAAATGGCAATACTACATTGAAAATAATCAGTATTGCCACTTATTTTATACTTTCATTAATTTAATATATAATTTCATTTAAATCAATGATTTATTTTTTCTACGTGAACCCTAATGTTTACACTAAACTGCAATAAAATGCATTTTACTTATATTGCAATTAAATTCCAATCACGACTATATCGTAATATGACGTAGTGTAAAACATACATTGCAAGTGCTAGAAGATTATGCCTATGAGTACATCTCAATATATCATCTCGAAATGATAGCGGGTATGACTAATTCGCTTTCAACAAAATTTACATATGGCTATGCCGTGCTTGAACTATTGGAGCGTTTGAACTAGATACATTAAGACCAGATACCATGATGACACGGATGCTACTTTTTCCGTTTTACGTGCGCAAAAAGGTCGAAATGCGAGCGTTGCACCAAATTTGTGGCGTAACGCTTGTAGATCGTATTCGCAATGACGATGTTAAAACCAGAGTTGGTCTGAAAGAGGGCGTCGGTATTAAAATTAGAAGAGGCATGCTCCGTTGGTTCGGACATGTAAAAAAAAAAGCAGGATGAAAGAATGACGAATACAACGCAAAAGTGGAAGGATGTAAGAGCCGAGGAAAGTCAAGGCTTAACTACCATGACCAAATTGGTCGTGTTCTATCAGAAGGTGACAACAGGAGCCTTAGAAGCCGGCGAGCTTGCATGAGAAAAGGAAAGATGCGAGTGAGGTGTGTAAGGATCCAATCACGTGGCGCTCGGTTTCCTCTGCCTACTCGGCAAGGGTCTTGGCGTGAAGTTATAGAATAGACGTGCGCACAATTCCTACCATAAACCATTATATATAACATAGGTTGCTTAAATCCTAATTAAATTCCAATCACGGCGACATCGTAATATTGTTACAGAGTTATAATCGTGGCGGTCTCATGTCGTCCATAAACAACTGTTGAAACGATGACTCGTAAAACTTTTAAGCGGCTCTAACTTCCGTGCTATGTTATCGCATTGCGAATTGTTACACCAGCCCCAGTATCATACCGTTAAGTAACAGGCTGTTATTTTATAAGAAAATCCAACTTCACTGTTCTACGCTATGTTTTTCTAAAATTTATAACACAAAGTTGAAGGAAAATCGGTGCGATAAATTGCTATTGAGCTCTAATGAGCGCATTTAAGGGTTATTCCCTACTGACAAAGAAACGAAGCGATAAGCCAAGCTATATGATATTTTGTACACCATATTAACCTCTCCCACTGCATTAAAAAGATGTAAGCTCTAATATAGATCTGTCTCTATAATATAAACAGATGTGTAGGGCGGACCTTCCTGTTTTCGTCCAACAATTTTGTATTATATTGTAGGGATAGAGTTCATTTAATGTTTTAGATTGAGTCTTCGCTTCGAGTCTGCGAAGTGAGAATCAAGCCTTACACTGAACCCTTAAGGCGACACCTCGATCGTGAAGCTTTAAAATGGCTCCGCCCAATCACCCCGCGCCCCTCAATTGACACTCGACGCTCGATTTGTAAAATTTGAAATTAGCGCCTAATAGGTAACCTGGGGTCAACGTATAGTCAATGCAAACGAACAGAAAAGCTACAGAGTCGCGTCACACTTAAATAAAATTTATAATATCAATATTTAATAAAAATTATTGATTTAATTATTATTTAGCTTTATACATACTAAACCAAACATATTTATTTAAGCTAGACGGAAAACAATAGTAATAATAGTAATAAAAAACTACAGAAACGTATTCACTTTTAAAAGTTTATTGAAAGAGAAATCAATGACATCGTTTTATGTTTATATCTCTATAAGTTAACATGTCTTGGTATCTATGTTGTTCTTACTTAGGTCTCGTCCAGTGGCGCCCTCATTGAATAAAAAAACATATTATAGCATAGAAGATAAACATTATGAAATCTTATGTTGCATTTATTACGAAGATAGTAAAGTATTTTTACGTCATTAAACCAACACTCAAAATATTCCACTATCGTTGTTATAAGCAAAAGTGCTAAAAGAGGCCGTTTTTTGGCAATTATGCCTATAACAACGAAAGCAAAACATTTCAATTGTTGGTTTAATGACGTAAAAGTACGTTATTGTATTTGTAACACACGCAACACATGACTTTATAATGTTTATCTTCCACGCTAAGATACGATATTTTATTCCTTGAGGCGCCACTAGACGGCATGTATCCCCCTTAAGAAGAATGAAACACCAGCTACATAATACAACATTGTTTATCGAGAGGCTAAAGCGGGCCATTTGTTGATTCGGACACATATGTTTAGTTAGCAGATACACCATCTAAACTGCAAACACTGGTCACAGCGATGAAAGACGACTGTATGGAGAAAGGCTTACTACTGAATGCGAAGAAAACAAAGATAATGGTATTTGAAAGAGAAGAATCCAGAACTAATGTAAGGATTACGATTGATGATGAAGTGTTGGAACAAGTGGATGAGTTTGTATATCTTGGATGCGCTTTCAGCAGGGATGGAAGGTACACCGCAGATGTGGAAAGACGAGTGAGTGCTGGGAATAGTGTGAATGGAGCGTTGGGAAAACTTCTTGGCAGTAAAATCCTGAGCCAGAAGGCACAACTCGCTATACACAATGCAGTGTTGGTCCCAACGCTAACTTATGGAAGCGAGAGTTGGGTATGGCAGAAAGAGCATGAAAGTAGAATAAACGCGGTTGAAATGCGAGCGCTGCGCAAAATTTGTGGCGTAAGGCTTGTAGACCGTATTCGTAATGATGATGTTAGAAATAGAGTTGGTCTGAAAGAGAGCGTCGGTGTTAAAATAAGAAGAGGCATGCTCCGATGGTTCGGGCATGTAGAAAGAATGCAAGATGAAAGAATGACGAAGCAGATATACAATGCAAAAGTGGAAGGATGTAGGAGCCGGGGAAGGCCAAGACTTACCTACCATGACCAAATTGGTCATGTTCTATCAGAAGGTGATGTCAGGAGCCCTAGAAACCGGCGTGCGTGCATGAGAAGAGCAATGAATGTTAAAGAAGCGAGTGAGATATGTAAGGATCGAGTCACGTGGCGCTCGGCTCTCTCTGCCTACCCCGCAAGGGATTTGGCTTGAAGTTATAGATGTTCGAGTGTCATAATGGCTGATAGCGCCAAGTAAACACAGGATTTTTTTATTTCGAATAAATAAGAGAAATAAAATTATCAGATTGAATTAGATTGAAATTGAAATAGAAAATTGGAATTTTTTTGCAACTCCCTCCTGGTGAAGATTCACAAGTTATTTTACACAGTTAGGTATAGCTCTGGTAGGGATCCTAGCTTTTTCCCTAATATAATACACTCTCGAATGACTAGGTATGCGCTTTCACTAACAGTCAATTTAACTTCGCGAATTTTATAAAAAAGTACAGGAAGAACTTGACGGTTAGACGGTAATTTTGCGCCTATTATTTGATAATTTACGTCTCCAACTAAGAAAATACTTGATTTATTGCTTCTCAATTCCACTGCCATCTTATAAAAGTTAAAACATTACGTATTAATCACGAGAATAACTGACATTCAAAATTAATAGACGGTTAGGTAATTATGACGAAGTTAACGATGCTCTCTCTAAAGTTATTCATTGGTTTAGTGTTAATAATCTGCTTTTAAATGATAAAAAGACTAAAGTAATTAAGTTCTCAACACCTAATGTAAGGCAGGTGGCTACCAATGTACATGTTAATGGAACTAATTTAGCCTCTGTGGAGACAACTGTGTTCTTGGGTATAACAATTGACTCCAGACTACAAAGGGGCCCACAGATTGAAAAATTATCAGGAAAACTAAGTTCTGCAGCTTATGCAGTGAAAACTATTAGACGGCTCACTGATATTGATACGGCTAGAATAGTTTATTTCAGCTACTTTCATAGTATTATGTCATATGGAATTCTTCTTTGGGGTAACTCCGCGGATATTAACACCATCTTTTTATTGCAAAAGAGAGCCATAAGAGCTATCTACAAACTTGGTCCCCGTGAGAGCCTTAGAGAAAAATTCAAAGAAATAAATATTTTAACAGTCGCATCGCAATATATCTATGAAAATCTTTTGTATGTCCATAAAAACATAGACTCATTTTGTAAAAAGAGTGATATTCATAGCATAAATACTAGATACAAGCATAATCTTGTGTTATATGCAAGCCGTCTCCACAAAACAAGTAATTATTTTATGGGGCAATTATACGGTTCTATAACAAACTTCCCAGCAATATAAGAGATTTGTCAATAAACAAATTTAAAACTACTATTAAAGCCAAATTGTGTAGCAGGGCATATTATAAAGTATCTGACTATATTAATGATAAAAATGCCTGGGAGTGAGTCGATCCAATTATAATGTAATTAACAAAATATGTAAATTTGTTTGGATACCAAAAGAGGGATGCCTGAGTTTTTTGGCAGTATTTTTATCAGTGCTCACCTAGTCATAAACTGCATGGTAGGGAAAAAAAATGTGACGATTCCAAACAAATGTAGCCATTTTTACGGAATAAAAAGATTTTGACTTTGAATTTGAACAAATGAATACCGCGAGTACGTGCGGCACTGCCGCGCAACTTGTATGAACATGTTTCGATGTAATTCGGCACGGATTATCGTAATCCAAATAAGTTAAAAATTAATTTCCGAGTGTTTTAAAAGCAAATGAACAAAACTAAGACATATGCGTTAGAAAATAAAAACTTTGAAAAATAAGGGACACCCTAATATACATATATACAAATAGATTTTATAATCTATTCATATTTAAAAAAAACATGTGACAAATGATTTTCTTGCTGTTTCATAACTTTAACTTCAGTATAATGACATTTATTGTATTTTACTTATGTATACTCTGTGTTTTGTATTGTTGTACGTTTCCTTGTTATTTATTAAACTCTCAAGAAGAAAGAACCAGGACCATCTCTGATGTTGCAAAATAAATCTAATCCGTACAATAGTTCAATACTAACCACAATGTATAGAATAGATGATTTTTTTGTGTTTTCAGTGTTGGTTCATAGTAAATATTATTTGTTTTCACGAGTACCATGGGTATAAGTATACTATCTATCTATATCTTCACGCTAAATCCCTCGTGAGCGCCACATGACTCGGTACTTACACACCTCGCTCGCTTCTTTAACATGAAACATACCGAGTTTTTTTAAAAACTATCAAAATATACTATTTTACCAGTAATTATTTTAATACAAAAAAAAAAAACCTCCACTGGTTTTCTATCTTCTGATTGGATAAATTTCCAACGTAAACTAACCTTCACCTACGTACAATGTCTAAGTCGGAGTTCGGTGAGCTTATAATGGTTACTATGAGTTTGTCGTCCCGTATGACACTTACGTTAAAGTAGCATATAAATCGAGTAGTGATTCTTCTAGTGGAATATGTTTATTTAGTAAGTTTCTCCTAAAAAACAAAACAGCAAAAATATTCTATTTTATAAGTTTTTATTTTAATACAAAGAAATAAAGAGTCTCCACTGGTTGCTATGTGCTGAGAACGCGAACCTTATTGGTATAAATTTCCAACGTAACCTGACCTCCACCGACGTACAACTTCTAAGTCGGAGTTCGGTCAGATTATAATGGACAAAATAGGAGTTTGACGTTCTATATAGGTACGCGGTCAGCCTGTGGATAATGTATACCAATTATCAAATGTTACTGTTTATTCCTGCAAAAAATAACTCTTATTTAATTAATGCAGTTTTATATAGAGTTATTAAGTAATCAAAATTAAAAAAAAGTTTGAAGAGGAATTAAATAGCTTGGGCCAACCATACCTAGGAACTGTTCTAAAAACTAGAAATATGTCTACACAATGTTATTATAATATGTTTAATGAATATAATAATTAAAAAAAATAAATACCTTGTCTTGTTCGCCTCCCCCATTCTACGAACATTTTCTTTGTATTTTTATTCTATATATTTTCTTTTTAGTGTTCCCCATTATTACAACAGTATAATAAATATATATAAACCTATAATATTATTTACTACTTATATCTAATAATAATACACTTACGCTAAATACTATAATATTGAATATTTACAACTATTAATTATAAAAACTTCGGTGTCGCGATGTAAATTGAGCGAGCTCGAGCAGACAGTCGACATAGGTCCTACCTCGAAGCGGGCTGCAGCCGGACTGGCTGGATGTAGTTAGTCAACGCGTTTATAATCCTCATTACCGCACAATAAGGTCGAAAACACGTAGCACCCAAGACGAATGTGATCGCTTAGAAATTGTCAGAAACTTAAAATATTTTTAAAAAATTTCATGTTTCACTTATCAAAATATGCAGCAAGCATATTATAAACATAGATATTACTAATAGATTTAAGTAATTTTGAAGCGTATAAACAGAACAACTTCGTTGTAATTTCAAGAATAATGAATTTCAGGAGGTGTTTTCGAAAGTAATTATTATCGAATCAATTTTACACAATCGCGTATTTGAGCAAGCAAATTCAAGATAAAGAAATGAAGTTATTTATATTAAAATCTTAGATCCGTCAGTTTAGTCATTAGCCTATACTATTCGATGAAAGTTGGTCTAATTTTTCGATGTGTCGCCTTAAAAGGAAGGACGTTCTTTATTTGCCATAGGGCACTCTCTGGCACCAAGACACGTATTACTTAAATAAAGATAATATTGAAATTCTTTATTCGGGGCACCTCGCGGGCACTTAGACACGTAGTACATACATAAAATTAAATATTATTGTATTTTATTAATTTCTCATACTTTTGTTTTTTTTTCATATAAAATCTATGTCGGTATATCAATATAATAAAATGATGAAGTAAGTGATGAAGTGATGATGAAGTAAGTGATGATGAAGTAAGTGATGATGAAGTCACTTACTTCATCATTTTATTATATTGATATACCGACATAGATTTTATATGAAAAAAAAAACAAAAGTATGAGAAATTAATAAAATACAATAATATTTAATTTTATGTATGTACTATGTGTCTAAGTATAAAATAATGAAATATAAAATAATAAAACAAATATACATGTGCTGAATCATTTCCGGATATTCTTGTCAGACATAGATTCATCGATTATATAATAAGCCCTCTTGCAAAGAGTGTTGATGTACCTTTTGAAGACATTGTCAGAATAGGACAGAACTATCTCAGGCAATCTATTATAGAATCGAATAAAATTCACAACAAAAGATTTATCTGTTTTAGCAAGTCAATAACCGGCGTGCGTAACTTATTTCTGCTTGTAATATTTTTTTTTCCTGATTTTTGAAAACAACTATATATTTTTACGAACATACATTATATTTTCGTTAATTTATTGAGAGATAATAGTGAGGATATTAATATCTTTTAATAATGCTCTAAGTTATCCCCTGGAGCCCATGTTATAATAGATCAAACGACTCCCTTTTGTAAGACAAAAATTGTTTCAATATTAACCGCTTTTACCCCCAGCAGTATACCATACGTCATGATACTGTGGAACTGAAATAACAACGTGAAAGAAAGTAACTGAAATAGACTAAACGCGCAGTAGCCACGTCCGTGGAGATGAATTTACAGGCAAGTTTAATTATACGGGAGCTGCACTGCAATTTGGAGTCTACTGTAATTCCAGAAATATTGTATCATTAACTAATTCTAATGTGTTATTGTCAATGAGAACTTCTGTAGTGGAAGATTTCACATTTGGTAGGCTAAATTTAATACATTTGCTTTTAGTTTAGTTTTGTAAAATTTCATTGCCTGTGAATCAGTTTAGAGTGGCAGACAGAACACTATTTACCTTGTCAATAGTTTTACACTGACGAGCAACATTAAAAATTTAAAGAAGTATCATCAGCAAATAGCGCTAGATCCAACATTTTCTGCACCAAATGAGTGGGAAAATAACAAATGTCACTGGTTTAACCTTAAAAAATTCTGGATGGATTAAGAATTACGTAGTTGAAAGAATACCATAGAAGTGATTGAACCGCCGACGTCGGAGACTTGTAAAGTCAGCTCTGCCTAAACATAGGTAATACATATTTGTTGGGAAAAAGCTCGACTGAAATAAATTAATCTTACAGAAGACTCAAGCGAAAAAACAAAACCTGGATATCACTAGGAAGCTGATGAGGTTGATGCGTCACCAGCATGGGTGACGATGCTGATTTTCTGTTCTTTTTCTGGTAATCATCTGCGGTTCATATAATGCGGGTGCATACTCACTGTTTTATCACTATATTGATATATTAACGCTTTCTATCTATGTTTTCACGCCAGTCCCCTTGCTGTATAGGCATAGGGTTTAACATTAATAATAATGATTATTACATTAACGTTTCATGCTCCTACTAATGTCTTCTGATTAAATTGTAAGGCAGCCAAATAGTTTAAGCCTTTGCACTGCAACAATCTTCATAATACTGCCTATACAGGATACGTAAATGTAAACGTTGTAATAGGTTTGTACCTTAATTACCACGACTCGAGGACTAAAGCTTAATATATTGCGCTTGAAGTCAATGATGTCTTCATTTACAGATGACAATTCAGAATTTTTTGTAAAAAGAATAGTCCATACCAATTAACAGTTTTTCTATCTTTCGTCTTACATACCACAATTTTAAACCCCATTTGTTAATGCGAGTAAGTAAATAAATTGGGTAGTTGATCGAAACATTTATTTTAAATATAGGTTACAGTATATAACCTTCATAGGTTACAGTAATCAGGTGGCCATTAAAAAAATACTATTTCAATTCAAATTCAAAGACAAGCCATAAAATTGCACTTGAATTTGTCATGTGAATATTCACTTTCCCTCCAATCTTTGTGAAATACTCTTGTGTTATTATTGTGAAATAGCTGCCATAGCCCTACACGACGTACCTATGGCGCCAAATGCAATTTTAAAAACTCTCCGTTGGCTTGGTGTCAGTCGAGTGTTTGTACCGGGGTATTGATAGACACAGTAAAACATCCTTTGTCGGTGAACAGAAAAAAATAGGAGCAACGTAACCGTATTATTCGTACTGAAAGGCGAAGCAGTGAAGAAAATATTTCGCAGGAAACCTTTATGGAAGCAAAAGTTTTAATATTAAGAAATTCATTTGCACCGAGAAAATACTTAAAATTTTATTTGCCATTATTATTATATGGACTCCTGGACATACACAACTTAATCCTGCTTCTAAGATTTTCATTGAACATTGAAAACGACTTTATATTTTGCGGGCGTACATTACCTTTCCTTAATATATTAAAAGTTATTTTTTTTCCTTCCATTCCTGTATTGCAAGCATTCATGTACTATGGTAACCACTTTACATCAGGTGAGTCATATGCTTGTATGTGTCCCAACGTATAAAGGAAGAGTTATCTAAATATGAATATTTACGGGCCAGCTCGTGATTTGACTGTTTAAACTCGTCCAGGATTTTTGACATTTGGACGTAAATGTACAAAGTTTGACTAAAATATATTCCTAAAGATGGTTAATTAAACCGTGAAAATTATTATTGCCAAAGAATTTCCAATGAGGGCCCCTCATTGGACAGGCTGACAGTGGAATCTGCGAAACTCGACAGCAATCCAATTGATTAAGAAAGTTGATTAGGTGGAATCTAGAGGACAAACATTCTTTAGGTAATTAGAAAGGACTGTGCCGAATAATTATTTTTTATGAATCGCGGTAGGACACAATCCAATTTTCTAAAGGTTTGTGCACGTTAAATTGACCTAAAATGATTCTTGCGAAATAAAACTTCGGTGAAGTTTGCCACGATAGATAGGTCATACGCGATTTTTTTAAACCAAGATTTATGAACGTTCAACATCAAGTAGAAAAACTAGACGTAAGATATGATTTACTACGCGTCTGGATACTGAACCTCTCAGGAAGCTAATCTATCAAATATTACGTGCCACTGCCTATACACTATATCCGTCCAGACACTGCTCTCCAGACTATCCTAGATATATGTATATCTAGATACCTAATATAGTTTTAGTAGCTTTATCATCTTTGCAGTCAAAGGCAACTTCGCCTGCACATGGTTTGCTGATTACCAACCGAGGCTCCAGTAAAAGAGAGGTAGGACTCGTCAAAGCAGATTGATTTGAGATGTAACTCCACCTTACAGAAAAACAGAGCCAAATTACAACTCCCTGGAGCTTTGTTGTGTTCTTCGAGTGACTGAGGTAAGTAAGTAACCAGTAAGTTTCTGAGGGGTAGCTTTACTGCGACCTGATGTAAAGTGGTTACGATAGAGTAAATGATGAACGATTCCAATACAGGAAACATCCGCTCGCGCATTGCCGCCCCTGCTGCTCACACAGCGGCTCTTCAAGAATTTACTGGCAACCTCACACATTCGCAGGAACATAACAACACTTTCTAGGGGTACTTATTTGGCCGCGGTATTCTGCGAGATGGAAGTGTTTCATCAGTTGAATTGCACCCTATCTCACTTACTTTAAACTGCCTTCTATTAAGGTATACCCAAAATCGTTGCCATAAAAATCTATGAAGATTTGATAATAATATAAATAAAAATGTGTAGTTAAAAACTAATTTAAAAAGTGAACACGACTTTATAGAAATCGACGCCAATGAAAATTAAAGCAATCGTTGCACTCTATTATTGAGCCGTTTTTACATACTTACGCGTTTTTCTATTATAATAAGTATCAAGTTTGGTTTTTTAGTGTACCTTCTTGTTGGTATAACATAGAGAGCTAAATATTATTAGTAAAGTATATTGAATTTGCGAAGTATTTATTTTGATGCTCACATTTTTTAGTTGCTGGCAACACTTTTCACTACTACTGGCGATCCTCTCGTAGCAATTTTTTTGCTTTGACTGAACAAGGGATCGGACAACATTTCAAAAAGTGATTCAAATCAATTATTAGGAATCATAATGAATATTTAGCATAATTATAATGCAAAGTGACAAATATATTTTTTTAATACATAAACTTTTAAATAACCCAAAACTAACGGATTACCAGCCGCAAATGCTATTGATTGACTATAAACAAATAAAATATGTCACAAACAAGTTAGTTAAGTGCCACAAACTTTCAAATAGCTTTCATATCAGAAATAAAATAATAGTTTTTATGTCTTGTAGTTTCATTACCCCATATTGATATCGGGACGGGTTATTACGCGACATTTTTTAATATTCTTTAGACATTCGTTTTAGGAATCATTTGAAATGTTTGGTGGCCCGTTATTTGTAGTAGATGAACAATATATTTACTAATTACACATTATATCCTTACAACATGTTACGCATCGTTGTGTACGAGGGCCAATTTAACTCGCCACAAAACAGTCTTACATCGTTACATACGTGTTACTGACTTGTTTATGGGCCCTAAAACGCATCTTCAAGTTTCCCACAGGCGCTCCATCTTACGCACGATGGACTTAGCTTGATATCGTGTTGTGGTATCCCGGCTCTTAATACAATAGGGACTGTTTTGGTACCATGAAACTCAGTATGTGTTCTTTTATTAATATTTATTAGATATTTCTGTTAGTAAGATCAGCAGTTCCAGAGACTGATAATACGTGTATTGTATTTCTTCTTCTTTATTTGCATCTACAGTCTGCAATTAAAGAAGAAGGCATACCGATGGTCGACCGTCGAGCAAGACATATGCTTGCTATGACAGAGCTTTTAGAACTTTTCATTACAAAGACAATAGACAGTACTGTGACTACAGTGGCAGGCACTACCCAATGTAAATAACTCGCTTAAAGATTAGAAATGTATGTATATGAGACACTGTATGATATTTTTATAAACAACAAATAATAAAAACTCTGGTCCATAACGTCAATATTAGAATTTATAATATATCAGTTTATAAGATCATAAGCTGATTCATAATATACAATAAGATTTTTTTTAAAAAGTTAAGACCGAAGAAAAAACAAAGAGATAATAGAATTTATAATAATTCTATTATCGTTCGGCTCTTTGCTTTTTCTTTGTCTTTTATCTTTCAAAATATGTTCATGGTACTAATTTCGCGCGTAGTATCGGCTTAGTAAAGCAAAATCCTATTTGACTATCCATCAACCAACATATTTGAAAAATGTGATGAGCTTTTACTTCCTGCTTTTAAAGTTTCTAGTAACCAGAAATATTTAGTAAAAAAAGAGCTTTTATACCACTAACTTTTGTACTAAAATAAATGAGTATGCAATATAACCTGAGTGACAATACAATAATTAGTAGTAGTAACCTTTAGTATTTAGTATTAACAATTAGATGTTGCTGTTGTAATCTCTTTATTGTACATATCGCATCCGGTCATGAGTATGGATGTTTAAAACGAAACGAAAGCGCGCAAACGGTGGCGCGCTTTGGCAGAATCAATAGGTCGACACTGGGAGAAATGGAGAGTTAGTGCAAACACCGGCAAGTGACGACGTCTTGGGACTGTCCTTTCGTTTCGTATTTACCTGAACCTTGATTACAAGTGATTTAAACAGTTTGACAAGATTTAAAATTATAGTATGATACGCATTGCATTGGATTTTTATTGCACATCTACCCACCATACGCCCGCATAATATCGGATAGACCGAAAAATCATACGAAATACGACATATACATAAGATAAATAGTAACAGAAATTATAGTATGCATAAATGCGGGCTTATCTCTGTACGCAATCGTACGAGACCGTACGAGAGAGTAGTAGAAGTAGATGATAATTTTACTTACTTTCAATTGTTGTATTGTCTTAAAGCTTAGCAATTGATTGCTACATAAAATGATCGAGATCTTGAGTGACGACCCTAGCGCTAAATCGCTAGCGTCGATAATTACATCATAAAAGTTCTATGCTCGTGACTTGACCTACTGCTAATCTACTGTAGTTTAATTGTAATGACGATTAAGTTCAGGTCCTTTTTGGACTTCTTTGGGATCGACCGTTTTTATTGCGCATTGCATAAGATTAACAGAACGACAATGAAATGGTTAGAATTAAATTATTTAATTTAATTTAATTGTATTGTTAAGTTGTTTGTTGTCGTTTTATTATGTGGCGAATATGCCAGTAATAATGGTTTAATTATTAAGTGCTTATTATATGCCTAAGTGAGCAAATTGAGCAACTGTCATGCTCATTTAGATGGTGTGAATAAATAAATATCAATATAGTATGCAAAAGGAGGTATCCCACAAATTACTCAATGATTAACACTAGTTTAAGCTCATTTGTCTTAACAATACCTATACTAAACGGCAAGTTTTAAATAGTTTAGCAGTTTTAAATATAATTATGTCTTGGTATGTATCTATCTCAATGTCTAGCTCCAGTTACAAAACGGCATTCAACTCTTCAGTCGAAGTCAGTAACAAGATAGAAGGTATTACTTATTCATTAATCTAAATTAGATGTACACCAGCAACAAACATAGCACTTTAAGAGCTTGCGTAGCTACAATGTTAAATCGTTTAATTCCTGTGCCCTAGATTTGCATTTCAAAGATTGTATTACATTGCACTTCGCTCTGAATATTTGCATACAACATCTGTTACTTTCGATAAATTGTTACGTAATAACGTTATATGCGATAGGTAAAATGGTTACTGAAATACAAATCATTAGTTATGAGATCTGGAATGAAATAAAATGTATTAAAAAACGAAACCCCGACTGCGTAAAGAGTTCTAACTTATGATCAGTGACTTGAAAAGGCCAAAACAACATTGAGAAAATAAACAAAAACAGTAGTCGTGTTTATTGTTTTTAGGTTTTATTATCTTTCTTCACTCTTCAGTTCACTGTATATAAGTTGACTTTTTACGCAGTCAGTTTATTGATTTTGTTATTATTTATTTTACCAGGCTAATTAATATTATAGTTATATATAATAATTTTATAAGTGAAGACAATTATTATTGACACTCTCGCCGGCATAAAGAGTACAAACTCAATTGTTAATCGTTTTTAGTTTGTATTTTTTTCGTAGCCGCCCATAATACAAGAAAATCTTGTCCGATTTGAAGTAGTTATAATCCTTAGACGTTAACAAGGAGTATTAGTCGTAGTTGCCACCGTTTTTGCTAGTGTAATACCTTCAGAAACATGCTGATGTCTTCATATTAGTAAACCTTTGAGACTCTAAGACTATTTATCAATATCTTTAATCAATAAGCACTCGTAACTTCGAACACCACACGCACAAGTTTTCTAAACCAAGTTTATTAAAAATGCTGATATGATTTACACAATGTTTGGGGTACGCGCGACGACAGATCAAGCTATGCAAATATCACCTATGCTACTATTCATTATAGTTAATTATAATGTTAGGAGCTTGCGTGCAGAGAGAACTTAAAACCACATGACTTGGTGCTTATACGCTTAGGTAAATTAATTGTTTGCCATTCATAGCTCTTTCCATACACACTTGCCGGTTTCGAGAGCTCCTGTCATCACCATGACAGATGGTAAAATGCCAAAATAGCAACCACTACCAATCCACTAATTGCAATTCTGCTCTGAATTGTATCGATATACAGATTAAAGCTTCCACCAGTGGCTAACGCAACCTTCGGTGCGAAGCATTGAATACGGGATGAATGAACGAGCTAATGGACGTAATGAACAAGAGCAATATGCGACAGATACTAAGCGAAAGCGACACTGACGCCGATGATCTTACGAAAGGAATGATGATCTTAATGGTCTGGGGACGACAAGGACGACTATGCCAGTGCGAGCATACTCTCCTCCTTAGATTCTACTACGAAAGATTAGATTTTAAACTCTCTGACTTCCCATAAAACTAGATTTAAAAAAAAAAATGGTGGCAGTCTCGTGAATTCAGCGTATGCTCAAGAGCTTGAGAAGTTTTTGGAGCATGTAACGGACGTTATGATTCAGTTAAAAAGAATGAACAGGTGCTTTAGGATGTGACGAATACAGAATGACTAAAAAAGTGTGACAAATGATAGATAATAAATAAATAGATAAATAGTCGATGCCAAAGCTCTATAATGGATACCAGAACCAGAAATCATATTGTCTTCTATTTTTGGTATTTTGGATATAATCGAGAATCCTCTTCAATTTTTTTTTGTGGGATGTATAATCTTCATATGTAAAGAAAATGCTCAGAATCAATTTTCAGTTTCCTCTTGATCTCCGTAATATTTCTTATAACATCTAATGATATCTTCTAACACTCTTCGTAATATTCCGTATACACATAACAAAAGATGAAGATAAAAATTAATTAATTTGGGCCCTCGCGGGCACTTAGACACGTCTTACATTCTTTAAATATAAATCTTATTGTACCTTCTTCAATTCCCATATGTCATTATTTTTCTTTTTTTATCTGCCAGCATTTCAGCATTTCGGAATTAACAGCGAAGAAGAAATGTCGAAAGAAACTTGCCAATATGGGTCTTAGGTTTTCGCGATTGTTACACATTGAATTAAACAATTTTTAACGGAAGTATCGCGTGTTTTATTTATTTTGTTGAACCTGACGTTTCGAATGCTTTGCAGCATCCTTCTCTTTTTCAGTCTTCCTGCGACCACGGATGCTGCAAAGCATTCGAAACGTCAGGTTCAACAAAATAAATAAAACACGCGATACTTCCGTTAAAAATTGTTTAATTCAATGTTTAATTCAATATTGGTCTCTTTTCAAATTATCAATTAGATATTACAGCCAATTTATTTCAGCATATTTGTACAATAATTATGATGCCAAGTGGTAGATTTAAATATTTAATAGATTCAGGCGTTATTTTGCGAACGTCAAATTTACATGTTTGACGTTTTTTATGTTTTTTAAATTTACCAAACCACCGCCTTTGGTGGCGGAAGCACACAAAGCAGGTTAGATCAAATTGCAATTAAATATTGTTAAGAAAAGTTGCCTGCGGTCCATCAACGCTTGCGGGTTCGATTCCCACACAGGACAAACATTTGTATGCATGAACATGTATGTCTGTTTACCTTGGTCTGGATATTTAAGAGAGGTAAGGTTCATTAAAGCAGCCCGACTAGGGAAGTACCTTCAAATAACAACTCTCCGGAGGGTTGTTGAGATCCTGCGAGTGAAGTTACCAGTAAGCTCTTAAGCAGCTGCTGTGTTAGCAGCAAGGATGGCAATGCGCGAGCAATACTTCTTGTATTGAAAGCATTCATAAGTTAAACCACTTTCATCAGGTGGACCGTATGCTTGTGTGCCTCCCAACGTTGTATAAACAAATATCCAAATAATAACTCATTAAATGGTTACAAGACGATTATTACCAGTCATATGGGTAGAATCCATTAAAGCAGGTAACTAAACTAAAAAAACCTATTGTCGAAAGAAAACATACTCGTACTATTACCAATTTTCTTCTCTAAAAACTGAGACTGATTAATCAAGGAAGGTCTTGTATCGTAGCTCGTTATGAAACTCGGTTACCTATCTAGGTGAACCAACAAACTTTTTAAGCCCGTTTTCTTTTTACTTAGAGTATTCAACGTAAGTTCTAATGCAAAAATATTCTACGAAAGGAAAGTAGTCGGACCCTTATACCCTTACCTGACTCGAGTGGAAACGTAAAAGTGCTTTTTATTGAAAATATGTTTGAATGTTAATAAAGTTATTCGTACCGATTCAATAATCGCTCTACCATATATTAAAATCATAATAGGATTAGGTTTATACATAGCGTATTTATTTTAAAATATTGTTTTTTTTTTAAGTGAAAACTTCTTTATCGGCGTTGTGCACTTTTTGGGATGAGTAAAAAATGTTAAACTCGCGTCAGGACACGTGACCCTGACCGTAAGATTTTGGTGAGATTTAGAACTTAAGTTCGTTGCAGCGCTAAAACAGTAGTTACCTCTAATTAAACAATTAAAACATGAAGCGCTAGATCGTTCATAGGGCATTATTTTCTCGCGACCAAAACGTTGTAAACGCCATGAAATTCTTGGCGCTTACTCGTTTCGTTCAACGTAGTTTATCAACATCGCTGTTTGGTTTAAGCGGCGCAGGGCGCTTGCGCGAGTGTGCGTGTGTGTTTGAGTTTTAGAGATTGGCGATAATGATTCTGGTAATGATGATGGTGAAAATTTTACATGCAGGATCACAACAACCCTCAAGTGAGTTTTTATTTGGCGTTTTCTGTGAGACTGAGGTGCTTCCCCACGCAGGCTAGTTTAATGCCCGCTATAAACATATGAAATATGTATTATATTTTTGTGATATGATACAATGTAGTTCATATAAACTACGTTTTTTTATAATTCTGTTGTTAATAACATATAAACAATGTAGTTTATGTAAAAAACATTGTATCATATAAAATATCCTGAACGAATCAAATGTTTCGTACTATCAAACAGCTTATACCCCAAGTCAACATTTAGTAATATTTCAGAAATTTCAGGTATGCGTAAGCTAGTAGGTATTCACTGACTGGTAAAGAATTAACGTAAATTCTATACCTTGAGAAAAACATATTCGATTCAAAACCTTCTGCAATTGACTCGCATGTAATCTAAGGCATCTTGACAAAGGCTATGTCAAAATAAACCTCGGGCGAAACGGATATTGATGAGGGATTGGACCTTCCGGCTGCTATCTACTCTCCAATCCACCCACTGTGTAGGTATAGCTGGTAGGTTGTATGAAAATATCTGTATACATTAATAGTAACTTCGCCCGCAGGGGATCCGGTTATCGTGAACCTACCCTGTACCGAATTTCAGTGCGAGCCGATCAGCAGTTTAGTTATGCAAAGGTTACAAACAGACAAAAATACAAACAGACACAGTCATTTTGCATTCACAAAAACTTGCTTTAATCTATACATAGACATGCATCTTTAGAATTTTCGTTTGTCTGTCAATGTGTTTGTCTCACAATTGCATAGCTCGAACTTTAATTTGAGTTGGTTTTATCTATGTGCTTTAATCTATACATAGACATACATCTTTAGAATTTTCGTTTGTCTGTCAATATGTTTGTCTCACAATTGCATAGCTCGAACTTTAATTTGAGTTGGTATTTATCTATGTTCTATATAAAGCTCGCTAAGCCTCCTAGAGTCATATTTATATAAACCTTTATTATAACCATAGATAAAAAGGGGTGGGGTAAATAGATCGATTGAAAAATTGATTGTTAGGGTGTAAGTTTATGGATTTAAGATGTATGAAGTTATTTTGTAAAGCATAAATAGTTTAAAGAATTAATATGTTTAGCACTCACATATTCTGAATCAACACGTGCAGCAGATACTGTTCAATATAATTTAAAAAGCATATAGGCGGAACAATCACTTCGCCTAACCTCCGCGTCAATCCGTCTATCGATCCGTTACAAGCTCACAGCACAGATCTAAACGATATATATGTATAAGAAACTTGGGAGGAAAGCGGGTCATTTTGGATACAATTGTTAACTAATTCTAATGAATGTAAAAGAAATAAAGGTTACATTATTCAACTGGAAATAATATTGTGTATTTCTACAATGAATGAAGCTGATGCAATAATCCAAAAGAATCGATTAGTTGTGTCAGTTTGGGACAAATGATAATGAATTGCTCATGTGTAAGAATCTCCAAGGAAAATCGAGTGATATTAATCCGATTAGACGAAACGTTTATATAACTTCATTATAAGATCGCCAGTATTCCCTACCTGATAGCTGTGACAGAAAAAAGTGTCAAGTTCTTGTTTGTTTTGTGTGCAAGCATTTACCTACATGTGTTTCTATCATTTAACGTGATTTCCTTTACGACTAATGTACTTGGAAATGTATCTGAAAAAAACTACTTTATTGGAATGTAACCTCGCTTGTACTGTTAGAACATAACCTCAATAGTACTTTATCTAATAACTAGATTATTAGTTAAAGTTGCTATTGCGGAATTTTACTATGTTTTCAGTGAAAAGTTTTATTGTATTTTTATCAAATGATACCACTTTTATGTTGTTAACATATATACAAGAAAGTAATATAAATAATACAAATAATATATAACTCGGTATAGCCCAACTATGTGTTTTAAATAACACAAAATGTCAGTATATAAGGACGTTACATGTTATATGATTGAGCATCTCAATCGATGTATTAGTCAAGGTGTTATTTTTATGTACGCATGTATTTTTAGTTCGATTTCCAACTACGTCAAGCTACTTTATGAAAATCTATACATGCCATTTTACTCGTTCCAGAAAATAATGCATTTTTTCCCTGTATTGACTATTTTTTTCCAAGATATATTATTTTGATCCTCTTTTCAACATAACTAGGGTGTAAGTGGCTCCCAGTCATCATTATAATCAAAGCAAAACTCACCTCTGGCGATAGAGAAGTACAAGGCATTGAAGCAGCCTGACGATGGAAGTGCTTCAACCTCACTGGTAAATAACAGCTCCCTGGAGTGTTGTGTACCTGCC
This sequence comes from Pyralis farinalis, assembly GCA_947507595.1. Taxonomy (NCBI): domain Eukaryota; kingdom Metazoa; phylum Arthropoda; class Insecta; order Lepidoptera; family Pyralidae; genus Pyralis; species Pyralis farinalis. The sequence continues at coordinate 14,863,841 of OX382267.1, forward strand.
AGCGAGTGAGATTACTGGTAAGCTCTAGAGGAGCTGCTGTATTCGCAGCGAAGGTGACAACGCGCGAACGATACTCCTTTTCACAGGCCATGATAAGCACCTTACACCCGATAGGCTGTAAGCTTGCCTGCATCCCAAAGTTGTATAAAAAATTCGGTCAGTCGGTCAGTGTGAATTGTATGCAATTTGTTTTCTTCTTCAATGTAATAACAAACTTAACTTTGCAATTATAATGTTCTAACATACATCGGTCCAGGTCACAGCCGATTCCCCAACAAATGTAAGTTTGTAATATTTTTTTTTAAGACCTATATAATAACAAATAATTTATTTTCGAATTTTCTTCATGCTATGGAGTAATGTTACTTGCCAAACATTCATTATTCTAGGCTAATATAACGTACCCTACAAGTTAAAATTTACTCTCAATGTGTAAAAATATAAGGCATTAAGTTAAGTTGATACGTTAGTATTTGCTTTCATATTCAAATTGATACTTCCACGCGTTCCCGTGGAAAAGGGTCTTGACAAACAGAGAGACTGACAGCAAGGTAATTCTATAATCACAAACCAATATACTGCTTGACTGCGCATGAAGGCACCTCGCGCTCACACAAACGTTGTGTTTTAGCGCCTACATGTCTCAGCGATTCGAGCTTACTGAGCAATGGGAAAATATATTAAACAACTAGCTACTCGATCCAGCTTCGCACGGGTGATTCAATCGTTACCAAGCTTCACAAGATCACCTGCTGGGCTAATCTGAAGATTCACTGAAAATTTCACCAAAATCTGCCCAGCCGTTTTTGAGTCCATGGTGGACATACAGACAAACATTCATTTTTATATATATAGGTAAGCCGACAAGTGCCGCGATGTTGATCCGTGAACTAGCCAATCAGAACTGCGCGTTCTAGTTTACCCACAAACTAATTAAGAATTCCTTCATGACTTTACCCCCTGACCCTTAGCGATGAATTGAGTGACTACATAAATCGGTCTCATCGGTTCATGGGTTATTTACTTCATGCCTATAACGGTTTCGTATTATGTTTTGAGATACGGAACTGACAAAATGGCAATATTTTTTACAAATGGGCTGAATAAACCTTCTACTTGACAAAACAATACTTTGTTTCAGTATTTTTTATTGTGACAACAGTTAGCTTAGCACGCGGACTTTCTGAAATATTCCCAGAAAATATTCTTGTGAAACTTGACGCAGTTCGTGCAGAATAGAGTTACCTACAACAACCGTGCATATTTCACGTTACTTTATGTGAGATATAAACCAGTGCTTTTAGAAGCTGTCTCTTGATCCCCTTTCCAGAGCATACGACCTACTGTAGATCCAGGATGATGCAACCCGACACAATGTAATTCTTACATTGCTTTTGAATATCCAAATGTCACTATGTTTACACTATACGTATATAACATACAAATCTATTACGCGCTGGGACTTCGATAGATATTGTATTAATGAATATATCTATCAAGGAGAAGAGTTTTGTATTGTTCATTACTTTGTATGTACCTACGTGGTTTCACAGAGCAAATATATTGATGTTACAGTTATTACGTATATAATATGTGGGTAAAGCCAATCTAAGCGATACAAAGTATTCTGATATTCGTTACGTGTCTATCTATAATTAAAATAAAAGTTTTAAAAATCTTTAATGCTACTACGGAGAAGTAGGAAATAACCTTTAGAGGATTGGGTCGTTACATTGCAATGCCGCAGAAGCTTAACAATAAAAATAATAAATTAATATGGTAATCTATTCAATAAATACTTTACTTAAAATTATAGATCTACTGAATCCATTAATTTTTCTTCGTTTCTATAGTCGGTAAAAATCCGAGAAGCGTTGGAGAGTTATCGTATCGTAACGTTATCGATTGATCGAAATTGTTTTAACTAGTCAAGCTTTGTTGTTTGTGAACAAATTTCTATTGTCCTCACAGAGCCATTTCTTTTTGATCTGTCATATATAAGTAGAAAGAAACTTAGGAACTCGCTCAAATAAGAAAGATATAAACTAATTGAAACCATTTCGATTTCTGATCGATGGAAACGGTAACGTAATTACTCCATAGGGGTAGGTACGTCAAGGTAGTGTATGTGAACATCGTCTGTTAACGCAGTGAGTACTCCATACAAATAACATGTCTTTTTAAAAAAATAAACGCGACACTTTTTGACGTATGGAGGAGTTTGAAACTCCAAAATTAAACGACATTATAGTGAGCTCTCGTTAATCTCTTTCATATGTACTACACATGATATTATGTATATATTCTTTAGGATTACTTTTATTATTCTGATATTAGAATAAGTTTTGCGTCACATAGCATATTGCTATGTTATGTAACATAAATGCTATGTTAAAACCAAGGAGTTGCTGTGTAAGCAGCAGAGGAGGCATCGCGCGAGTGATACTTAATATATCGCAAGCATTAATAGGATACGGAACCCGCTTTACATCAGGTGGGCCGTATGCTTGTATGCCTCCGTAGTATAAAAAAAATAAAAAATGTGTGCATTCCCAAGATGATGTAAAAGTGCATGCGATAGACAGAGAAGCAAACACTCGAGTGACCGCATAAGGTTTTCTATTGAGCACAGACCTTTAAAAATTTCGTTATTACGGCATTCAATCCATCACGCTTAATATATGATATTAATTACTTCTTATACATTAATCTTCACATTTGCAATGCAATTAAGTCCTAAATATATAAAGTTCGAAATGTTAAATCTAAGTTCGCTATTTAAAATTATCTTGTAACTTCACATCCACATTTTGATTAAATATACTTACAGTGAGTCGCCAGCTTTGTAATAAATGATGGTATTTCTGATGTCGTGAAACTTTCACATTGTTGGCGTGTCTCGCAAACAGGATGTGTGCCTTTTTTGTCACGTTTTATAGTCCTGGCATCGTGATGATGGATGGGTCCTATAAAACGATCATCGACGTCATAAACGTATACACGCACGGACGAAACCCTTAAAAAAGGTCCAAACTAACAAAAATACTAAATATAGCTTCGACTTTTTGACAAAAAACTTATTAAATAATATTGTATGTATGTATATGCGATATCGGTAAGCTCAGAAAGCATTGGATGATCATTATGAAAGTTAGCACATCTTTGCATTTTAAGTAGGAAATGTTTTTATGTAATTTAACTTCTCATTCTAAAGAAAATATTATAAAGAATATTATTTTGGAATGGAATATCTATTAAACTATTTTATTTTATTTTCGAGGCAATAGGCTCCACACTTCACATATTTTAATGTATGTGTAGATATGGGTGTATTCCAAGGCTTGATGAAATTTAGTAAACTTGTTCCTTTATTCAAGTCAGGGGAAAAGAGCGAGCTGGGGAATTGCAGACTCATATCTATACTGCCAGTTTTGAGTAATATATTCGAAAGAATAATGCTTAATCAATTGCAACTCTTTTTTTAAGATCAATGAAATTTTTCATCATTCGCAATACGGTTTTACAGCTGGTACTAATGCGATAAAACCTTAGCCAGATTTATGAACAGGACCCATAGGCTGCGGTCGTCTCACACTACGAACTCTATGATTTTGTCTAATCTATTCTTACCCGTGTACTTGATATTAGTTCAGACTTACAGGTAGTAGTTTTGAGTGATCGACTAGGTTATTTTATTTATTTGAACTCAAAGTATGGTTTGAACCATTAAGAGCGGTCCAGAACAAGTCTAAATTTAGAGCGATTGGAGATACTATATTACAGCATCAGATGGTATTAGGGTGGGATATTTCAGGATATAAGCTCCAAAACCTTCACTGACCAAATTTGTTATTAGGTTAACATCTCCGTACCTCAATTTTGCGCAATATTTTGTTATGTATCATGGCCATGTATTTATATGATCCTTTTCGTACGTACGACAAATGAATACGCGATCAATATATGACTTCTGTTATTATACCAATCTCGTGGGTGAATCAGGAGTCTGTATGTATTGCTTATATATATATTGTTATGTTACTAGATGAAGAAAAGGGAGTATTAAAAGCGATACTAATTTAATAGGTCTATTTTACAAAATATAATAAATATAAAAAAGGGTTCACTTTAAGTTCGGCTAAATAAGGTCTTTAAGAACTCGCGCTTTAATTTGTCTAACCGGTATATCACTGATAGAATCACTGGTGGGTGTACTTAGTGGCCGCCGGCTATAGTGGTCGACGACTGTAGACGGCAGGTTAGCGTGCTAGCCAGCACGCAGATCCAGACGTAGAAGTTGTTGGTAATGGTGGGGACCGCCTTACGGACCAACACCGCAGCGGTATCTTTGTCAGCCGCCGTAGTCCACAACAGGGGCTGCAGGTATTATAATTTTTAGATTAGTTAGATGTCCGGAAATTATCGAGTTTGGAAAAGGTAGTAATATCCCGAGGTTTCACCACGTAGCCCTCAGCAGGAGGCTGGTGGTCTCAGACGTGGTGCACTGAATCTCTACTTCTCGAAAGCTTCCTCCAGACTGCCTTGTTTTCTGTTTTCCGACACTAAAATGTAATATTTTAAAATTTTGAATTACAAATCATTATTTTTGACAAATTGTCATAAACTAAACAGAGCATGCTAAGAAAAGATTGTATATAAATCATTAAATAAGGTTATAACATTACAATATATGCGCATGGATTTACCTTTATAGGGTATCGTGGAATGGTTATAAAGCGAGGTTGTTTCCACATATATATTTTATTTTGGTCTAAGTAAACAATTCTGTACCTTTAGTCGATTTATCGTTTCTCTTAGATAGGTCGGATTGTGTGACTATATTTTCCTCTCAGAGCCTAGCAGTAGCACGGGCTCCTGACTAGAGTTCCTCAGTCGTGCTCTTCTAAAAACCCCAAAGACACTCAATCGTTGAACCAGCTCACAAACGTTATAATAAAATAGAGAATTTATTGCAATATCTAATTGTCAATTTTAAAAGATACCTATATTGGCAAGTTTCTTTCGACATTTTATCTTCGCCAATGGTAATTCCTAAAACGCTAGCAGAATAAAAAAGAAAAAAGTAAAATAATAGAATTGAATAAGATATAATAAGACTATATTTCAAAAAATGTGAGACCTTATGGGCAATTAGCCGCGAGGACCCAATGGAAAATAAAAAAAAATATATTTATCTATTAAGATATGTAACATTAACAATAATAAAACGTCGTAATATAAAGAATAAATTACATAATGAAATTCAAATGATAAATTAAAAATATAAACGAAACTTATCCTTTGATACATTACGAATTGACTGGCATGTGGCAGACTGTAAAACGTTATTAGATGAGATGAGATGAGATAGAAAACCTTTCTTAGATTATTTCGAGTACAAAAAACGAAAGACATTGAAATGAGAAATCAGATTTATATCTGATGTTTTTAAAATACTCAGCTTAGTTTAAAAACTACACAGATTAATTCGAAATGTATGTAAATTTTTAATTAATATCTATTTTAAAACTGTAATATTTAACGGAAAAGTAATAATATTGTCTTAGGTTTTCGCGATTGTTACACATTGAAATTAAACTATTTTTAACGGAAGTATCGCGTGTTTTATTTATTTTGTTGAAACCTGATGTTTCGAACACTTTGCAGCGTCCGTGGTCGCAGGAAAGACTAAGGTGGTGTTTGTCTTACATTAGTTATTCAATTATTACATCTACCGACATGGATGGATTAATTATATATGTTCCGATTCACACAAAAATCGCTCACAGTGTCCGAACATTTTTTAGTAGATCTTTGGATTTGTGACTTGATTATTTTTAGGACTGGATCCCAAGCAGGTGGTACTTGCCAACCATCTTCTCTATTGAAATTGGGGTGTTTTCTTATTTCAATAGCCTCGCGCAACATTCTCGGCATGTAGCGATTCTCCTTGGCGAGGATTTGTGGTTTATCGAACCGGATGTAATGGTTTGGTTGGTCCAGTGTATGTTCACATACTGCAGAGTTTTTATCGCGCCTATTCTTCATGTCAGCAATGTGTTCTTTCACACGAGTACCTACGCTTCTCTTTGTTTGCCCTATGTATGATAAACCACATTCGCAGTCTAATTTGTATACTCCTGCATCTTGTAGGGGGATATTAGACTTGATAGATCTTAGAAATTGACTGATCTTCTTATGGGGCTTGAAATAAGTTTTAATTGAAGCTCGCCGTAAGATGTTGCCAATTTTGTCTGTGACTCCCTTTAAGTATGGTAAGATGGCAGGTTGACGTTCCAACCAACCAAACCATTACATCCGGTTCGATAAACCACAAATCCTCGCCAAGGAGAATCGCTACATGCCGAGAATGTTGCGCGAGGCTATTGAAATAAGAAAACACCCCAATTTCAATAGAGAAGATGGTTGGCAAGAACCACCTGCTTGGGATCCAGTCCTAAAAATAATCAAGTCACAAATCCAAAGATCTACTAAAAAATGTTCGGACACTGTGAGCGATTTTTGTGTGAATCGGAACATATATAATTAATCCATCCATGTCGGTAGATGTAATAATTGAATAACTAATGTAAGACAAACACCACCTTAGTCTTTCCTGCGACCACGGACGCTGCAAAGCGTTCGAAACGTCAGGTTTCAACAAAATAAATAAAACACGCGATACTTCCGTTAAAAATAGTTTAATTTCAATGGAAAAGTAATAAACCTAGACATATTTATGTAGAGACGCAACAACAACTTATAAATCGGAGGGGTTCACCACGCATATGTACGATTAGTTTTGGATCTGGTATAATGGTGAATCACCTAGATTGTAAATACTCGTATACAGAAGATTATATATGACAATTATATAACCATTTAAAAATATACTTACGTAAAATGTTATGACATTAAAAATATGATATGATAAATGACCTTATTCGAAATGTGATAAAAAATATGAATGAATAAGTAATTTAATTATACTACAACGGTACGACCTTTAAAATTGTCCATATTTATAGTCTTAAATTAGGTTAAAGTAAGTTTTACTAAATCTAAAAATCACAGTGTGTAGTACGCTACACATTATTTATCGATAATATTACGTCAAGATGATTATGACTCCACACTAGTTACACGTGCCGGAAGAAAGAGTAGTGGTACGTAGAGTGTAAGGCGCATCAAAGTATGACTGTGGATGTACCTCCACCTCCTAGAAAATTGCATCTAAACAAGAGAGTGGACTTGCTTGATTGTGTAGCTCTGGCTCCGACGCCCACGCGAACGAGTCTTAGCGGCACATCAACTTGTTGAAAGGTCAGCAGTCAAACGCCGGTACCGCCCTGCAAAGGGAAGGGAAAGCGTGGCTGGCCTCCTCTGCTGGTAACACAGCACCTACTCTCTTGGGCCTGTACGAGCCGCGTCGCGGCGCACTGGTCGGGAAACTTCGGTGGATCGATCGGGGCGCTTCGTGTTGTTCGTGCAGGTTCTCTGGTTTGCGCTCGCGTAGTACATCGTGACCGCTGCCGGGACTAGCTGGTGTCCTTCATTGGAAAGACCACCAGCTTAGCCCGCGTAGTTGGCCTTCAAGCTTCTGTCCGTCCCCCCCGGGGTAGTACACCACATTCCGTGTTGTCCTTGTCACTTCGTTGTCCGTCGTTGTTCGTTGTTTGTTCGTCGTATACTATTATATTATTATTGTTTTTATATTCTGTGTAACCCGGGCTCGTTCTAGCCGAGACGGGAGTGTTGAGCCGACCCCCGACCGCTCGCGGGAAGGGGTAGGCATAACGTCGCAGGCATTGATTGCAGCATCGACAAGTCGGCACTGCAATCAATGAAGTAAGGTTCGCTTAGGTGTCATCAATTGCGCCTGACTATCATTGTGATAGTATAGGGCGCAATTTCCAACCATCTGTGCGGCCTATCCCCGCTACAAGATAACCTGTCATCATGGCCGACCGTAGTCGTAGCCGTTCGCCACCTGCTAGCCCCACGCCATCCATAAGCCCCAAGCCATCTCGCCAACATGTGTTAGAGTCACTTGAACCTCTTGCCCCCCGGAAGGGAAGAAAGCCTGCCGCGCCGTTTGGTGGTAGGCAGATAGTCCAGAGGGACATATTCTCGGGACAAACATCCACCGTCGACCCTGCCGATCTAGGACTCCCAAATCCAAGCCCCCCGTCAGAGGAAGACAACCAAATCATGGCAGCCGTGCTGCGCAAAATAGAAAACATCGAAGCGGGTGCTTCCAGCCCCCGCTTGCCCAAAAGAACGGTTAGACCGTCTACCTCACCAAATGACAGCCCTCTGCAGGAAGTTAAGAAACCTCGGCAGAGGTCCAACTCGGATTCCATAAGCTCACAAAGGCAGAGCACGCCCATAGAAGAGGCAGCAGCATCACATTTCTCTCCAGCTTCCTCTAACGAAGATCTCGCCGATGTTCTGATTGAGGATGAAGACATTCCACCCTGCAGACCAGCACAGGGTGAAAACACGTACCGGTCCTCACAGGAGACGTCGTACCGACGGATTGTGAGTCATGGAAGCCAACCACAGGCAGAAATGTCACAAACATCACTACCTCAACAGCGTTCATCACAAATTTCATACGCAACTACAGCGGCCCAACCAACACAATCCCAAGCGCCAAGAACAGGCCAAGCAGCAGCAACTACAAGCCAACCATCGCAAGCAACATCAGCGGCCAAAGGTTACCCACCTATAGTAGTGGAGAAATTACCGAACTGGATGCACCACTTCTCAGTTTTGCACGCCAGATTGGGCCAAGCACCGAATGCACGGCCGTTCAAACAGGGCGTACGCTTTTTGCCACGAACACCGGAAGAATTCCGCGAAGTCCAGGCGTACCTGCGTGTGCTGGGCGAGAGGGAGCCCCAGCTGTCGTGGTACTGTTATTCCACAACAGAAGAATTACCAACAAAAGTGGCCGTGAGGGGTCTACCGCTGGGCACAAGTGTGGACGAGGTTAAGTCGGCCTTTGAGCAAATAGGATACTCGGTCAGACATGTGCGACCCATTGTGTCTAGCAGAGGGACGATGAGCTGCTTGTACCACGTACAGCTGGAGCACCTCTCTGAGGCAGAGTTGGCACGATTGTACACTGTAGATGAGCTGTTGTACATGCCTGGCATCCAAATAGAGGCATGGCGAACCAACAAGCGGCTGGCCCAATGCCATAGATGCCAGGGCTTCGGGCACTCATCGACAAATTGTTTTAGGCCACAAAAATGCGTTCGCTGCGCAGGGAATCACCCTGCCGGGGGATGCACAGGCGAGCCACAATGCGCTAATTGTGGCCAAAACCATGCATCAAATAATAAGAAATGCTCAGTGCTGAGAAGAGAGGCGAGAAGGAAGGGGATACAACTCCCCGGCGCACCACCCCTCAAAAACATAAACCTACCACCTCCGCTTCTAACACAGGAGGAAATTCAAGAGGGATAGCAAACCGTGAGTGATCGCAGAGGCCGCCCGAGACCGCAACAAAATATGCCTACACGGTTGGACATACAGCCAACCTCATCGCAGGCGCAGGCCGAGCAAATAGGTCTAGTGCCAACAACGTTAGCACCTCCCGCCAACCCCGGCAGGGCTAAACAACGGAAAAAACGGCCTAAGAAAAAGAAAAACAAAGCCCAGAGCGCACAACAACAACTAGAGCCTGAAGCGCAAGTAAGACCACAACCTCAATCGCAAACGCGCGCTCCCCAGACAACAGGCGCGAGAGGCGAGAGAGAAAGAGAGGGCACTACTACAACCGGCCCAAGTCAAGTAAACATGCAAAAAATAAGACGAACCATCTACCAGGGCACAGCGGGAGTGCAAGCAACATCAACAAACACTTACCCGCCGCGCACCATACCCAAAATACTGCCAAAATTCCAAGATTCAACAAGCGACGCCATAGCGCAGATTGTCGGCGTACTTGTTGAAATGTTACGCGCTATAGCGGCCGGCGTAGACATCTGGTCGGCGGCAACAGAAGCACTCACGCAGCTACTCACCCGTCATGGATAGAGAGCTGCGTGTGATGTATTGGAACCCCGGGGGCATAACAGAGAAGGCCTCCGAGTTAAGAACACTTGCCCAGGAGTGTAACCCGCACATCATACTGCTGGGTGAAACAAAGCTTAAACCAACAAAGCAATTCCGCATCCCCAACTACCACACTTACCGCAGGGACCAGTTGACACCACGGGGCCACGCCTACAGAGGAACCGCGGTACTGGTAAGGCGTGACTGCGTACACGAGGAGTTGGTTCACCTGCCCTTCATCACACTGGCAAACATAGGAGTTAGACTAAGGGTAGGTGAAGTAGAGATCCGGATTTTCGCTTGTTATCGCCCTCCGGGGCCCGTCGTTCACGAAGAAGACTTGCGGATGCTGTTCTCAGGAGACGAAGCAACCATCGCACTCGGCGACTTCAACGCCAAGGACCCACTGTGGGGGTCTAGAATAACCAACCCGGCGGGTCGCCTGCTGAAACAGCACTCGCAAGTATATGGACTCACAATGCAAGGACCCAACTTTCCAACCCACATTCCGTCTAACCCGAGGCAATCAGCAGACGTGTTGGACATAGCTATAACGAAAAACATAAACCATCTAGTATCGGTTGAAACATTATACACCGCCGATACTCAACATCTGCCAATAGTAGCAACTATTAACTTAGGAGCCCCACACACAATAACGCGGTTAGCACGCACACGGACGGACTGGCGCGCTTACCGCGAAGCATTGGCCAACTACACGCTCGACGGGCCGTTGACGACGACCGACGACGTTGAAACAGCCGTTAAACAGCTAACAACTTCCATGCAAAACGCCAAGAAGGCATCAACAACAACAAATTTAACTCCAACACGCCGCGGCCGACGTAGTGACCTACCAAGGGTCATACAAGACATGCTTCGCGATAAGCGCGCCCTACGTAAACAATGGGCCCGCACACGATGTCCGCACATAAAAACGGAACTTAACCGCGTTTCAGCGCGACTGTCGGAAAGAATCCAAACGTGGCGCGGAGCGGACTGGGAAGCACTCATAGATACAGTCACCGAGAACCGCTCCGACCTATACAATCTAAACCGACAATTAACTAAAAAACCGCCACCAATCTGCCCACTTTACGACGCGGCAGGCAATCGTAGGTTTACAGCCGCCGAAAGAGCTGAAATACTAGCCGAACACCTCGCACAAACATTCATTCCCAATGAATTACCATTGGACACGGATCCCACCGTTCACGAACATCATGTGCACGTGGTGCACCGAGTCCACGATTTCCTTCAAGCCTCAGCGCTTCCTCTTGCAGGAGACTTGTTTGTACCACCATCAGAGGTGCGACGCACACTTAAAAGACTTGCCAAACGCAAAGCCCCAGGCCCTGACGGGATAACAAACCACATGCTTCAACAGCTACCAAGGAAAGGTATAGTGGCCATTGCCCGCATAACAAATGGTATCCTCCGCACCGCTCACTTTCCACGATGCTGGTGTCCCGGCCAAATCATCGTCCTACCCAAGCCCGGGAAAGACAGGCGTTACCCATCTAGCTATCGTCCAATTACGCTGCTGGCGCAAGGCTCTAAGTTGGTGGAGCGTCTGGTGTTGCGCCGCCTTCGTCCCTACCTCGGTGTAAGGGAGGAACAATATGGGTTCCGCGCCCAGCACTCGACGACCCTCCAACTGGTGCGCGTGCTCCACTACTTAATCGAGCACAGAGACCACGGCCGCACCTCGGTCGGAGTATTCCTCGATATAGAGAAGGCCTTCGACCGGGTGTGGCACGAGGGACTAATTTTCAAACTTATCGACCAAACGAGCACGCCACCACAGTTGGTGCGCTTAGTAGCGTCTTTTCTAAGTGGTAGGTCCTTCACAGTGCGGGTGGAGGACGCAATATCGCAGTCACGACCCATTACAGCAGGCGTGCCACAGGGCAGCTGTTTGTCTCCGGCGTTGTACGCCCTATACACCAACGACATCCCGCTACTGCCCGAGGCGAAAAAGCGCGAGGGGGAGCGGGATGTCATGTTAGCTTTGTTCGCGGACGACAGCGCGTATTTTACTGCGTCCAAAAAACCATCCATCGCGGCCAAAAGACTGCAAAAGTTGCTGGACGAATTGCCTCGTTGGTTCGACCTGTGGAGACTAAAGGTCAATGTGGATAAGACTGTAGCTCTGCAGGTCGGCCCGAGGCGCGTCCCGCCTCCCCTGCGGCTAAGATGCGGCCAGTCGATCGCATGGGAGAGCAGAGTGCGCTATCTGGGTGTCCAAATCGATCGGTCGTTGAGCATGGTGGCGCATGTTAATCATGCTACATCACAAGCAAAAGCAGCGCGCTGTGCACTTCGACCGGTCCTAACATCTCGCTTACCGCTGCGGACTAAGCTCGGAATTTACAAAACATATGTCCGCAGCAGACTCACTTACGCGGCCCCAGCATGGTACGCACTCTGCTCGCCCAAGCAGAGAGGTAGGCTTCAAACCATTCAAAACACCGTCTTAAGAATGTGTGTAGGAGCGGGGCGGTACGTTGCAAACAGCACAATAGCTAGCCGACTTAATTTGCCAACGGTACACGAATTCATAACCGAAAATACACGAAGGTTATTCCACCGCGCCGACAACTCGCATCATGCCCACCTCAAAGGTCTAGCCCCACTCCACACCAGGCCGCCTGACGTCCAAAAACGCGACAGGCCTCGTGATCTAATCAGCGACAACACGTCCTGAAAAACCAAATAGTACAAAATATCACTCTCACTTATGCCACAAAATCATCTATCCGGTGCACGTGCACTGGAGAAATAATTTTGCAACAAAATTAACTTTCATATAAATAGAAACTTTTGCCCTAGGAACACCCAAAAAATTATCTAATAAATTAAACCAAACATTGCCAAATAACAAATCCCATTATTATTAAACCTAAAATAAAAACTTAAAATATAGATGTACTCTGTTTCATCTTTTGTCTCAAATAAGTCATACTCCGTCTCATGTCAAATTGATCTTCCGTCTCATGCGCAAACAAGAGACAGAAAACAATCGCTATCTCACAAAATGTCTCTTTCTAAAATCATGCTGTCCTTGTTGCCCAATGTCGGTGGTCGTTCACCAACATATGGGATAAAAATAATGAATATTATTTACTTACATGTACCTAACACGCTTTGTTACAGGAACGGTGCGGGAATGTGCAGTTCTTAACAGGAAATGCACATTCACGCACCCATCATCCGCCATGCAAGAGGCCGTAGTTAGTGTCTAGTTTACCTTGTTTTGTTGTGCTGACTGGGCTGCGGGGGTGTCAAGGGGAGATCCGGCACTGTATGTATCTGGTGTTTGGAGTGCCCCTGGCACTCCCCGGCAGCCACAGAGCACCTTTCTTCTGAGGTGTATTTAGGTGTGATGAATCTCGATTCATCCACTTCAATACACTTCAAATAGGCTTGTAGTTTGTAGCCCTGCGTTTTTGCCAGGGACGTCACGTGGGTTAGCAGCTGCTGTACATATCTGGCTCTGTGTGCTCACGGGCGTCCCTTATGGCCGCAGGGCTCTTTTCTGTAGGTGGTATCATTCAGACGGATTAATCATTCGATTCATCCGCCTGAATGAGACCAAACAAACGAATAAGAGACTACGTGTATCTACGTCGTTCTTTCCTTCACAACTTTGTTGTTTTAAAAAATCTTGCCCAAGGCCTTCAGCCAATCTCGTCCGTACAAGTAGGGTGTGCACTACCAGCCTAGTCATCCATCACGCAAAACCTCCAATTTATCCATACCGCGTATAGCGGTTAAAATATACGCAGGGGAGGCCCTCCCCTGGAGTCTTGCCCGAGTCATGAGTTTCAAACTCGATACTCGTATCGCAGACGGTAAATCTGCACGCCCCGTGATGATGATGCATCTAAACAACAGCTCTGTGGACCAGTTACAGCATTCCCAAGTAGTTGTTGTATTAACAGCAGGGGTGGCAACGCGCTAGCTGTATTATATTCGTTTACTTTTGCATTCGCGCGAGTAAATGATTTGAGGAAAAATTATCCAGTAAAAGAAAAAAATACAAAAAAAAAACTCATCAGAAGCCACAAAAATATGACCCTTTATATTTATGTAAATAATTAAAAAAGTAAGATGTGTTAGGTTCGCATCTAGTGGTGCTCGGTTCTCTCTGTCTATCCCACCCCTAGACTTGGCATGGAGATATACATGGATAGCCGATATATAAATATTCAAAAACATTGTTAAGCAGCATTTGTTAGAGGTATATTATACGCCTCACACTCTCCCCTCCAGCGAGCCTTATAAATGCGAGTACTGTAAATATTATATACAAAAGTTTGTCCCACTAATATATAATAGGGGTTAAATTATGAAATTGCCGTTTTATAATAATAGATACTTTGAATTGACATTAAACCTTCATGGTGTGAGATTCACGGCTCGCAATATCAATACCGCGTTTGGAGAGGAGACTGCTAATAAACGCACCGTGCATTTATGGTTTAAACGCTTTCGTAATGGAAACTTCGACTTGAAGAATCACGTGGAAGACCGCCCGCACAGGTGACTAACGCTGAATTGAAGGAGATGGTGGAAGCCGATCCGAGTCACCAGACCTGAGCAAGCTACAACGAATAACACCAATTCACTATAGCTTTCTCAGATCTGGTCTAGCAATAATAGCAGATGTTTACTATGCCGACCTTCGAACAAAGATGGCGAAACTGGTAATGAAACAGCCCCGACTCGCGAATCGATCTTCACCGTAATTGCTCCATGATAACGCAAGACCGCACACTGCACGAGAAATCGTTGCTCTACAAGAGCTGCAGTTAGAAACCATACGTGATCCTCCGTACTCGCCAGACCTTGCTCCAACTGACTACCATTTTTTTCGTGATTTGGACAATTTTCTATGTAGTAAAAAGTTTTCTTCCCAAGAGGCAGTACACAGTTTGTCGAATCTAGATCCTCAGAAGTCTATCGCAAAATAATAAATTTTTGGGTAGTTCGTGCATTGTGACCAGGTGCAGAGTTCCGCTGGAAAGTCAACGGTACATTTTTAATAAGTGTATTGCTGAAAGATTTCACAACACGATCCAAGACAGTCTCTTGATACACTTTGGCTGAAGTCTTCACTCCTTTTTCACAAAAGTGAAGCTTTATGACTCCTTGATAAGACACTCCCCACCAAACCATTACAGACTCAGGATGATGACCACGTTGCAACTTTCCGGTCACTTGGGCGGCTTGTTTAGAACTGTGTGCGTACACTTTATCATTTTGCTTGTTGTAGTGCTCTTCAATCGTGAAAATGTTTTCATTAGTAAAGAGGATATATCTGTGCCTTTCACCTGCGTATCGGGACAGGCGGCCATTTAATCGATCCACTCTCTCCAACTGTAGGGATTGATTTAGGGCATGTCCTGTATATTGACCATAAGCGCCGAGCTTCAGGTATTGTTTTATTATACACAACAGTCAGTCAACATTTCTCGCGATAAGATGTTTCCTAATGGGGGGTTTGGCGAATTCTTTAACAGCATTAACAGCCTTTGTAGTTCTAACAGCACGCAGTCGCCCCATTCTTTTATGGTATTCAACAGAGGAAATGTTGGTATATCTGTCGATAGTACGATATACTAACATACGGCTGATACCAAGCTTTTGAATATGACCGACGGCTCCATACCCACTTAATGCAAGGCAATCACTGCAATCTTATTTTCTTTAATACTCCATTCCATATTGTAATTTGATAATACTATTACTACTATTACTATAACTTCACGTGAAATCCCTTACGGGGTAGGCAGAGAGAACCGAGCGCCACGCGACTCGATCCTTACATACCTCACTCGCTTCCTTAACATTCATTGATCTTTTCATGCACGCTCGCCGGTTTCTAGGGCTCCTGACATCACCTTCTGATAGAACACGAGCAGCATAGGGCCATCATCCCACCGGGCAGATCATCGGTGTCGCTCCCCTTGCACTTAGTCTCTGTCACACACAAAGCATCTGAGCGTCTCTCATTCATTACGTCCATCAGCTCATTCATCTTATCACTCAATCCACCTCTCACATTCCACGTGCCTATGCAGCACTCGGCTCTCTTTGACCCGCCGGAATTGGCGCTGCGTGGTGAGTGGCGGCCCCCACCGCCGCATGCACCTATTTTCGCACCGACGGGGGAGGATCGGTGCGCGTCGCCTCCGGGGGACGCCCTAATCCGCACATCGGTGCGTTTTCGGTCCAGAATTGCAATCTAATCGTTTGGCAGCGGTCGCGAACGAGCACGCTTCTGGCACATGACCCCCATTTAATAATAAACACAAAAAAATATGTAAAACGGCGAAAGGAAATAGAAAGAAGTTTTTAACATAATAAACGCGTTCAAATTGAAAATAAAGAGTTGATAAAAAGGAAAGTTTCTATGTAACAGTATTGATGGCTAGACCAATTATATATTAACTATATACTATACATACACACATATATCACTTTAATGTATATTCCATAGAAATCAAGGTCGTGGGTGATTATTAACCAGCGAAATGTCGAAATTCATTCTGATCAATTCCAAGTATACATATTATTTTGTGCGCCATAACTCGTATTTTAATTGTATCAGTAGACGAACATTGTATTTTAATTTGTCATTATAAAACATATATTTCTTTCTTTCTAAGAATTCAAAAAACGATTCGTATATTCCTACTTTTCAAATCTGTTTTTGAAACAGGAAATATAAATGGCAGGAACAATCTCTCTACTTATTTGAGATTATGTAAATATAAATATTTTATGCCGACATCACTTAACGCACCGAACTCGTATCGCCATGCCATAGGCACCGTGGCATGTAAGTAGGGTTGTATCCGTTCTGATATACGTTTATCGGGATTGTCAGCATTATTGAACCTCGCTACAAAACCTGCAAAAACTCTAGATTAACGAAAAACTGGCCAGAAAATGTACGTCCATTTTGGTCTCATTTTTTTGTTTTGAAGTATCAACTTTGGTAAACATTAATTTTGTAATATACAAATGGTGCAAAGGTGTCCAAAATACTGATAGCGTACAAATGGCGATAGTCACACTATACAGGAACGAGCTAATGCGGTAGTAGGTAACCATATTTTTCTTTTTTTCTATGCTCTTCAAACATCCCTGAGCAAACAATGAGAATACTTCAAGATATCCATGTGCGCCCCCACTTCACGTACTTCTGACGCTATGCATCTTCTACGGCTGCAACTGTTGTTTGTACTTTTATTGACACTAAAACAAACTAATCGCACAAAACGTCATAACTTAGACATTTGCCTTTTTAACTCGGGACATTTTTATTAAAGACATTGGCCAGTTACAGTTTTAAGTCAAAGTCAAAATCTTTTTATTCCGTAAAAATGACTACATTTGTTTGGAATCGTCACAATTATTTTCCCTACCGTGCAGTTCATGACTAGGTGAGCACTGATAAAAATACTGCCAAAAAACTCAGGCATCCCTCTTTTAGTATCCAAACAAATTTACATAATTTATTAATTACATTATAATTGGATCGACTCAATCCCAGGCATTTTTATCATTAATATAGTCAGATACTTATATGCCCTGCTACACAATTTGGCTTTAATGGTAGTTTTAAATTTATTTATTGACAATTCTCTTATATTGCTGGGAAGTTTGTTATAGAACCGTATACATTGCCCTATAAAAGAATTACTTATTTTGTGGAGCCGGCTTGGATGTAACACAAGATTATGCTTATATCTAGTATTTATGTTATGAGTATCACTCTTTTTACAAAATGAGTCTATGTTTTTATGGACATACAAAAGATTTTCATAGATATATTGCGATGCGACTGTTAGAATATTTATTTCTTTGAATTTTTCTCTAAGGCTCTCCCGGGGACCAAGTTTGTAGATAGCTCTTATGGCTCTCTTTTGCAATAAAAAGATGGTGTTAATGTCCGCGGAGTTACCCCAAAGAAGAATTCTGTATGACATAATACTGTGAAAGTAGCTGAAATAAACTATTCTAGCCGTATCAACATCAGTGAGCCGTCTAATAGTTTTCACTGCATAGGCTGCAGAACTTAGTTTTCCTGATAATTATTCAATTTGTGGACCCCATTGTAGTTTGGAGTCGATTGTTATACCCAAGAACACAGTTGTCTCCACAGGGGCTAAATTAGTTCCATTAACATGTACATTGGTAGTCACCTGTCTTACATTAGGTGTTGTTTATTACAAGTATAGATAGGAAAGAAAGAATGACAATGTGAAAACGTCATTTGATTTTAAAAACATACAGACAGTGACTTCTATTTTCTACATACAAATTCCACTGAGTTAGAATTTTATGTTTTGTATGTATGTAAATGTGTAAGTACAGTTTTTATTTCTTTATGAGCTGTTCTAAAACGACGTAAATTTAAGAAGATTTGATACAATACAATAGTGATATGAAATGTCAATTTATTATGTTGATACTGTTGATTGTAGGCACTTGGTGGAATTTTGAAGACATCGCGTTAATGTTAATACTTGCACTTGTACAGATTCCACTTCACAATTTTATTTAATAATTATTTTTACCGACCGATTTCGCCTTTACGGCATTATCAAGTATACAACATATGGCGGTACCGTGCAATCAGTGATAGTTTTTTTTTTACCCTTAATTTAAGCCCACACGAACTCAATTGCATTATATTCACAATGGTAAGGCGGTAACCGTGTAACTCTGTGCCCATGTTCTAACGCTATTTCGTCAATGACGTATCGGATCTTAGTTGGTTTGTTTTCTTTTAACATACGTACTAATTCCGCTTTTAACATATGTATGTTTGCATCTACGCCATTTTTTTGAAGCCATGCGACGATGTCAGCTTTCTTTTGGGATTGGGCAGGTGACTTATCAATTTCCATCGAGTGGTATAGGGCGTTGTCCATAATTATAATAGATGGTTCAGGGAGGCTACACAACATTGAGCTAAACTTTTTTCCATTCATTTCTTCATGATAGTCTCCAGTGGTTTTTGACGCAAAAGCCATGAGAGAACCTTCGACAAACCCGTTGATGGTTCCGGCGTGACAAATTATAAGTCGCGATCCTTTTCCAACAGGAACTTTGGACATAGATGCTGCAGTGTCATCGGTCCACGAACGGCTTACAGTATAGTTAGCATTAAGCCATGTTTCATCCAATAACACAACATTTTGCCAATTTTCAATTTCTTTCACTTGCCGTAAAAAGTATATCTTGCCATCACGATATCAAATCTTTCCATCAATATTTTGCGTTTGTTACATTGTTTGTATTGAAGTCGTTAGGAGAGAATAATGGATTATTAGGTTGCATGGAGCATTTCCTAAACCAAGTGAGTAAAGAAATTTCCATATATTGGCAGAAGAAGTATTCGTAACATTATCGTGAAAATATTGTAGTTTAGCTACTCTTACTTTCGTTTTATTTATTCGATTACAGTTATTTCGCGCTATTTTGTACAAATCCCAGTTATTATTTGATCGCGTCTAGTCATTGCAACTCGGATATCTCTATTAATCCATGGAGCAGGAGGTCGCTTCACTTTGACTGCTCTTAACGGTGCGTGAACATCAAACAGTTTTAGTACACAGTTATTGAAGTTGGACACCTTTTCATCAATTGTTTCAGCTTCAAAAACTGAAGAAAAGCCCATTTTACCAGCATCCCGCCTTAGCTCATCGATATTTATACGTGCATAACTACGCATCCACATAACTGCAGGCTTAACCTTGGATGGTTTTAATTTATATTGCATAAATATTAAATCGTGTTTGGAAAACCCAGGAGCGGAAAGCTGACCCTGATTAAGGACGTGATCTAAAGAAGATGTAATAAGCAAATCAAGCCATGTTTCATTAGAAGTAGGATTATGATGTGTGGGCTCAAATGCCAAAATATTAAGATTGACTGACTTGAACAAACTGTGAAGCATACGAGATCGCAGAGTATTATACGTAAGATCAGTATTAAAATCACCCATGATAATGTGATGTGGGTACTCCGAACAAACAGTTTCAGGAACTGTCTCGAGGTGAGAGAAATAATCTATATTAGACGGACAATATACGGCTCTATTTACGACTTAATATACGACTTTATTTCCTTTAAGTAATGCTCTGCACCCAACCTTATTTATTTACTGCTCCTCTACCCTAAGGTTGTCTGAAAGAGATAGCATCGCGATAAGACCGCCGTTGTACTAATACTTTGTTATTGTTGTTTTCTTATGTATTTTTCTTTTGGTGCAATGAAGTGTATTGTATTGTACTTTCGCGTTGTACATCTATTTCGTAACTCTTTCTTAGGAAGAAAGAGTTTCTACATGTTCGAACCGATGCAGCATGCCTCTTCTTATTTTAACACCGACACTCTCATTCAGGCCAATTTCTAAAATCATTCATGCGAACATGCTGTACAAGCGTTACGCCACAAATTTTGCGCAACACTCGCATTTTGACCGCGTTTATCCTATTTTCATGTTCTCTCTACCATACCCAGCTCTCGCTTCCGTAAGTTAGCGTTGTGACCAGCACGGCATCGTCTGCATAAAGCAAACAGTCTACTACTAGTTCACACATTCACAATCCTGCATTCGTTAACGTTATTATCTGCAGACAACTGTCGAGATATCAAACCAGGGCGACGTGCCGCCATCTATGCCTACACATACTGAGCAATCCTTGTTAGATGGACATAGCCAACAGCAGCTGAGTGTTAGCAAGAATGCCCGTTTTAGATTTTATCTTGTCCATTCTATATGCTGACGAACTAGCCCGGGACTTCTTTATCTCTCTCCAAAAGAATTTGGTATTAATCTAGACGTTTTTCATCATCCTCTCTTCCTCATTCATATTTAGTATTTCACACTTCTTTTTCACTAAAGCTTTTGTTTCATTCTTGCATCGACGGCAAATTTCTTTCTACTTCTCTCTGATACTTCCAGTTAGGCGCAAATATGATGAAGAAAGAGGAAAGCGAGGCTGAATTATGTTCCAGCCGCTACGGAGGATTCAACCTCTGCGTCCCACCAGGCGACTCCTTTAACGTTTTATGTCTCTTGCACGTCCACATATTTCCTATGCACTATCCACCATACTTTCTTTCAGAATTTCCAGCAACCATACCTGATTCGGAAAAGCTTGCTTTCGCAAGTCCATCGCTTAATAGTAGTACCCCTTACACTTTCATCTTGCAATTTTTCGCTCCTTATTCTTTCAGGGGATACACACTCGTCAGTGCCTCTACTTATTGAAAAGGCATACAAACCGGCTTAGCGTCAAGTAGTAATCGTTTTCAAGAGTGTGACTTCTAAATGCTATTAAATCCATTACAGTATTTCGGAGGCGTCTATCTATCAAAATCAAATCAGTCACACTTTTTTGGACATTCTATCTCCACATATACGTATGAATATCCATCATCATCATCTCAATCCGTATTCATCCACTGCTAAACATAGGCCTCTCCTCTAGAGTGTCATTCGTGTGAATATCATTATGATGAAATAAAATATTCGACAAGAGGAGGTTTCGTTCCATACATAAATATAGAATAGCAACTTACCTGCTTCATTTACTCTCTTAACTCCATAGGTACCAAGAACAGTTTGGCAGCCGTCTGGTTTGGTCCCCACCCATTCATTCAAACCATACATTATCATACTTTCATTCCCTTCACCTAAATCTAGAACATCCCTCACAGACTCCAAAAACTTCTCTAGTTTTTGAGCACAAGTTGAGCTTATGGAAGCATATGCTGTAATCAGAAATAATCGCGTGAAGTCTAGTTATATGTGAACCCAGAAAAGTCAAGGAACTACCAAACTGTAATCTCTCACTCCAGAGGCTAAACGCTAGGAGAGTACGACACCTACACCAGCACTGACATGATCGACTCGGTCTACTCCAAACCACGTGGAAACCATGGAAGTAATAGTTTGGCAGCCGTCTGGTTTGGTCTCCACCCATTCATTCAAACCATACATTATCATACTTTCATTCCCTTCAGCTAAATCTAGAACATCTCTCAGAGACTCCAAAAACTTGTGTAGTTTTTGAGCACAAGGAGGATTGGATTGAAGCGCGTCTTAGTCCTTTATCGTGCTACTTTATATCCTCAAAAAATCCTCCATTACAAAGTACTTTTGGGAACTTTTGTAAATTCTACATTTAATATAGATACTTCATTTATGTATTGATGTTTAAGTTTTGAGAGATTTACGGTATTCAAGCGTCGTTAAATATTATCAAAATACTGCGTATTGATGAATACGAAATTTATAAGTACCTAAATTAGTAATGAAGAACTCATTTTATCAATAGATAAAATGTTCCGTCGACGTCTGTCTTGAAAAATAAACCCTCAATGAGCAATATTTACCACAAAAAATAATAGTTATTTATGTAGTGGTATATTTGAGTAATTACATTATATAGCTATTTATGGATACAAATAGGCAATAAATTAATTTTGAATTTCATTCTAGTCTAAAATTCTTAACTGCTTATCACAAATGACAATTAAAACAATGGAATGTCTGAGAACAACCTGGACCTGCGTCATGCTCAAGAATTTTTATCGTAAATTTGTACGAACTGCTGAACAAAGGTGACAGAAATCCCATCGAACAGTGATGCATTTCAAAAACATTACGAAAATTGGCTTCAGATAAATGTCGATTGGCCAAGCAGCGTGGAAACAAAATTTCCTCTCCTGACCGCGTCGTCAGCTGGAATGCAACGATTTCAAATGTTTCTTTGAAGTTATTCTACTTTTAATATCTGGCTGCCTCTACAGTAGTAAGCATAGTAGAGACGACGCGAGTGCAAAGTACCTATTATTCATCCAAACAATGATACTAATAAACCTACAGTATGTTCAATATTCATACGAGCTCTTGGTGAGGTGTCAGGTTGATGTACCCGGCCGTCGACATCGGTGCAAATTGGCCGCGGGTAATGTGCGACTGTCGCTATATCAAGACCGTTACTGATCCGTTACTAGTATTTTATTGCATCTTTTTAATCTTCTATTAACTAACTAGACCACAGTTGTCGTAATTATCCCGCCTGTTTTTATTCATACAATGTCGTATAACGAATAAGCCTACGGCACAGCAGAGGGGTTTAAGCAGTAGGATAACTTAAAAGAAACATTCGAAATCACCCCACTTAAACGCTCGCTACTATAACTAAAAGGTTATCCTTCGAACCTACTTCTAATTTCTCTACTTTGCCCGTGCACTTGACATGAAACGTTTCCAAAAGGGTAACAGTTCATGATGACTTTACTCACTTGGAGAAATACTACAACCCCCTAAAGAATTGTAATTTCGCTGCCTTCTTCTGTAGGTACTTCACACATGTTTGTAACACGGTGGATGCACTTTCTCATATGGCCTGCTTCTGTTATTGAGAAAACATTTAAATGCTGCTTTACATTCATTTTTAGGGTTCCGTACCCAAAGGGTAAAACGGAATCCTATTACTGAGGCTCCGCTGTTCGTCCGTCCGTCCGTCCGTCCGTCCGTCTGTCACCAGGCTGTATCTCATGAACCGTGATAGTTAGACAGTTGAAATTTTCACAGATGATGTATTTCTGTTGCCGCTATAACAACAAATACTAAAAAATAGAATAGAATAAATATTTCAGGGGGCTCCCATACAACAAACGTGATTTTTTTGCCGTTTTTATAGATAGTGGTACGGAACCCTTCGTGCGCGAGTCCGACTCGCACTTAGCCGTTTTTTTACAAAGTATAAACCGGTATTCGATGCATTCTTTAATAAAAAAGTAAACAGTGAAAGCTTTCTTTTTGCATAGCTTGTTAAGTGAAATTGATACCTAATACGTTGCAAATCTGCAGCTAGCATCTGGTCCAAGTGTTTCGCCCATATTATGTAGAAGTGAACGGAATAAGCCGTACTTTGTTACAAATCCGAGGGTTGGGTTGGATTTCCCGGTGTCCGTTTTGCGCTTGTTATTCCAGCGTGCCAAGACCGGCGTACGCTTAAGGCTACCGCTACGTTCGAAACATCAAACGATACATAAACATTCGTAAGAGGATTACAAATTACAATAACAGACAAAATAAGAGGCTTTTTACTTACAATCATAACAAAGGTAAGTTTACTTTTCACCAACTTCTGATGAAAGATAACTTAAAAACAGTATCTAACTGTGTACACGTATATTTTTATTAGCGATAGATGTTTAGTATCTAATAATAAATTCGATCACTGTTATAATTTCGCAATCCTTTAATTTTATTGTTTTGATACATTAAACGGAATTTTGAGAAATAAAATCAAATATTATAATAATTAATAATAAGACACGAATTTCAAGATGTATTTATGGCCTTACCATTTATATTGTTTTGCTTTTGCTGGAACCATTGTAAAAGCAGTGGGACTAATCTTTTCTAGCGACCACTTCAATGGCTTCGTGGAATGCATTCACTGCCGTTCAGGACTGTTAAAACGGGTGCCTCTAAGTCTGTCTTTTTCTTATCATTCAACTAGTTTCTTACCAATGTTTTAACTATCGTGGACAAACCGTCAAAAGGAAAGATTGATTCGCTTTTTTCATCCGGTTCTAAGCAGTCCACCTAGGTTTCGTCACCTGTCCCATTATTATAAGCAGCCCATATTACTCTCCATAAATTATGCTATCATTTTACAACCCCACTTTATACGCAGATGTTTGAAATTGATTGACTGCAAATCTTTCGTACTTTCAGATGTACGTGTAAAATGTTTGCCTCATTCCAATGTTTAATACAGTACCAATTTCCTGACAAATATTTTTTGTCAGTTTAAAAAATTGTCGTAGGTTTTAAAATTGGTAATCGAATTATTACGTCCGTCTTAAACTTACTAAACCATGTATACACAGAGCTACGAAATGTAGTTTTATGGCCAAATACCAATTAAAACCTTTGGCAACTTTGTACTTTGACTTATGCTACAACAAAAATTTTAATAATTCATAGCGTGAAAACTTTTCTCAGTTACATTCATTGTAATTCCGACACACAATTTTGAAAACGTCGCCGAAATGGATAAGAAATGACAATCTCGAAAGTTAAAAAGTAATATGTTCTCAGAGAGTCCCATTTTCAAATTTCGTAATTGGCTTTCTGCTTCTTTTAATGTAAGTGGCCAGTTCCAGAAAATTTCAGCATACCCCACGTACTTGCTAATTAGAGCCGTACTCCGAATGTGGAGCATCCTTCTCTTAGAAAAAGAGGCGAGAAAATGAGGTAGACAAATATCCGTATCTAGTACTGTAATTTCATTTCATTTGAACAGTCTACATGGAAAAATACCTTAGAATACACCACCACAAGTTCCTAGGTTTCATGAAGTAAGTGGTTCTACGTTGGCAATAAAAAATGGTAGTACGTATGTGAATGGTTCTTATGTTAAGGCTACGTGAACTCTCTTTGGCGAGGTGTATAGTTATTTTCCGCCGGAGTAGTGTACTTAATGCATATTGTCAATATTGACACAGGCATCCTCTGAAATTTGAGCTTGCATGCAACGATACGTTGTTGACCATTATATTATATGAACGACATGCGACTAGTAGACGCTTCATCTCATGAAATACCTTCCTTTACGTACCGTATGTCGACATATTTCACTATGCTAGAAAGCTCACTGCATAATACACTTTGCTGGTGTAACGGATGTACAGGATTTATAATTCTAGTTAATTTAATTAAATTTTACAATATAATTAATCGTAATTGTATTTTAAACTAATGTTATTAATACCAGCTTTCGTCGCACTTCGACAATTTGAATCTCGTTCTTGCTTTAAATTTGATATATATAAAGATTTCAAAAAACTTGTTTCAGGGGTTTGATCGTGTAAAAATCTAAGCACTGATAAGCCTAGTGGTAAAGAACCGGCTATTGACTAAGGGGTACCCGGTTAGAATCCTGGCATGAAGAATAAAATTCGTGTTTTTGAATTGGAAATCCGCACGTCCAAGAAATTATGTTTCGAAAGACGTGTTACCTTATCTAATAATGATCTGTTTTTCTCCCTAGGTTGTGGAGGTCTGATGGCAGTTGTTCCACGTAAAAATCAGTATCTTCGCCAAATCTTTACACTTAGTTAGCGGACCCCGTCAATCCTAATGGATTAGGAAACGGGATCAAGCTAACAAGAAGAGATCGTGTAAAAATTAAACAATTAGACAGTCTTACATTCGCCTTTATATATAAGTGTCGACTACCGAAATTCCACAATTTCGTATGGGCAAAGCCAAGTAAAATAAATAAATAGTCCCTGACAAATTACGCAGCGCCTCCTAGCCCCAAAGTAAGCGAAGCTTGTGTTGTGGGTACTAGACAACTGATAAACATACGTAAATGCATTTTTTTTTTTGTAAATACATACTTATGCTACATTGAATACACCCAGACCAAGACAAACAGACATGCTCATGCACTCAAAATGCTTGTCATGTGGGAATCGAACCCACGAGCGTTGGTGTTAAAGTAGCGTTACTAACCATTGTGCCACCGAGCTCGTCTTAAGTGTCATATATTTGAGGAATAGGTTCTCGAACTCTCCCAAAAAATGTATTTATCTGCTGATATAAGTCCCGGCCAAATCGGTTCATTTCTTTAGGAACTTATCCCAGATAAACAGCGACCATCAAGTATCGGCTGAGTTACGGATCACACTTCACTGGAAGAATTTCTTTATACGATGTCGGCATACGACCCACCTGATGTAAAGCGGTTACCGTAGCCTATGAACACTTGTGATACATTAAGTGTCACTCGCGCGATACCACCTCTGCTGTTAACACGGTAACTCCTTAGGAGCTTACTGGTGACTTCACTCACACGCAGGAACACAATCTAGGGAGTTCCTATTTAGCTACGGTTTTCTATAAGGTGGAAGTACTTCCCCAGACGTGCTGCTTTGATGCGCACTACCTCTTTCAAAAACGCCCAGACAACGACAAGCATACATGTTCATGTACACAAATGTCTGTCCTGTGTGGGAATCGAACACACGAGCGTCGGTGTCAAAGTAACGTAACAGCGCGTTTCACCTCTGCGCCACTGAGCTCGTCAAAACTCAAATGGTAATTATTATATAAAGTTAAGTCCTCCAAAATTCTAAAACAGCCCGGTACTATTAACAGAGATTCTACGCCAATGCGATATATGTAGATATAATCGTTTGTAACATGTACATAACTCAGTTTTTCTACGTGACCCTACGTTTCCCAACCCTCTCGCGGGTTTCTAAGAGCACTTACTTTAACATAATTGCTTTAAGTTTTTCATATTTGTGACATATTCCGCGACATATCTACATAATTTATGTGCAAGTTTATTACGTTGTATCTTTCTTTGATTTATTGTGCGGTACTAGTAGTCTAGTATACTAGTATACTAGTCTATGCGTTTCGTTGGAGCTTCGACGAATTGCGGCAATGTCGTGGAAACTACGTATTTGAACATGTCCGTACGTTGTTGGATACAGATCTGTAAACGATTGCTACATATTATTTTATTAAAGGAATTCTATATTCAGTAGTGCACCTCGTCAACGGACAAACAAGGTTCTATAAAAAATAGAGAGAGGACAGAGATCATTAATCACGAGCTGCTTGACTGTAGAAGTTCTATCACCTTGGTAAAGTCTGTACCTATACAACAATGCTGGTGTATTCGAGTGATTATGCTCGCCTTTTTAGGAACTACTTCCTTAATAGCAATGTTCTGAAATGATACTGAGTACTGATTAGAATACTACTTACTAATAAATTTAAGTTTATAATGACCAATGAAACACCTGTAAGTTTCGTTCAAATCCAACTATAATAAAGTTTCCTAAATTGTAAATATTCGTACTGTTCCCCTTGTGTCCTCGAATTCCATACTGAAAAAACCTACGCATACATAATGCGTTCGCATGTACGTTCACCGCTTACCGGCAACCACGTTTTCCTCGGTGATGCAGTTGAAGGGCCACCTTCACTAATCTCGTCATTAGAAACTACGTCTCTGAAACAAATAATGTTTTATCTTTTTTTAGAAAAGGCGCTTTTAAAATTATATTAAGTTGTCGCCATGAATTTTGTTCTCGTTAATTCCATTTTCACTACGGACAAGGAACTTCAATGTGTGATAAAAACGGTTGACAAACGATTTCCCGTCTATTTTGAAACAAACACAATTTTGTTTGACTAAACAAACCCCTAAATGATTAAAATATATAATATTCAAAATCAGTCGATCAGTACGACCCATGTACGTTACAAGCGCACTCTGCGCTTCATATCAGTCGGGACTTATACTATTTGGCACCCGATGTCGTTATATAAACAAATATATTCTAAAGGTAAATAGTCACCGCAGTCTTTTGACACTATCCTAGCGTGCTACGATTGTATCCATGACGAATTTCCCGTTTTCTTGCAGTAAGAACAGGACCGCTGAAAAGGGAAATTCGCTGAGCAAGCCACTTGGGGAAAAAAATAAGACGTGAAGTCGGCCCTAACGACCGCCAGGGGATGTCATTAGCTGATGTCCACCGCCGCATGACTCGAATTAAACTGTGCCTCTGATGAATACGTCAGTTGCTCCCAAGTTAATTAAATGATAATAAATTGTCTATGATTGCAGCGAGTCTGTATAAAATTATAAAAAGTACAAAAGACACAAAAGGTGTAGATTTTTTCTTAATAGTTTCAGGCGTTATTTTGCGAAAGTCAAATTTACATGCAATTTGATCTAACCTGCTTTGTTTGCTTTTGGTGCCGGAAGCACACAAAGCAGGTTAGATCAAATTGCATAGAATTTATTCGCAATCTTAGCAATTGGAACCTTTCTTCCAAGTGTTCATGTTTTTTTTTTATACAACGTCGAGTGACATACAAGCATACGGTCCACCTGGTGTGAAACGGTAGCCTATGAACGCTTGAGATTCATTAAACACAGCAACTCCATAGGATTTACTGGCGACCGCACTCACACGCAGGAATACAACAACTCTCTAGGGAGTTGTTATTTGGTTGCGGTTTTACTGTGAGGTGGTAGTACTTTCGTATCTGGGAGGTAGGGTGCAACATCTGAGCTGCTTTGATGCGCTCTACCTCTTAAAAATGTGATGTGTAAAAGACGTAACCTTTTAATATTACAAAACGGTAACAATCAAGCATACCGCCCGCTTGGTATTAAGTCTTCAAGGAAATCTTTGGCAGAGGCCACAACCTGAGTTCAGAACCTAGACTCGCGCTGCCGTGTTTACAATATACGCATTAAGTTCCGACGCTTTTCTAGAAAAACGTGTTTTCAGTTTTTATTTCTGTTTTCTTGTATCTCTGGAACTACACGAGATACCAACATGAAAGGTAACAAAACAAAGATAAAGACGTCAAAAATACAAAACATGAATAATATATATGCATAATTATGAGTATATAGATATGTACAAAGTATGGGGTCGGTACAAGAAGCGTGCACGCCGCCACCCTGCCAGTCCAACACTGTTACAGTGACTGCAATTCTATACTCAAACCGCACGGAAGCGCAGATTAGGGCGTACCGATCCGCCCTTGTCGGTGCGGGATTAAGTGCATGCGGCAGTGGGGGCCGCCACCCACCACGTAACGCTCAACCCGGTGGATTGAGGAGAGCTGAGTGTCGTATAGGCACAGGAATGTGAGAGGTGGATTACAAGATAAGATGAATGAGTTGATAGATATAATGAACGAGAGATGCCTAGATGTTTTGTGTGTGTCAGAAACCAAGCGAAAGGGAAGCGACACCGAAGATATGCCCAGTGGCATGATGGCTCTGTGGTCGGGGTGAACCAATCATGCCAGCGCTGGTGTAGGTCTCGTGCTTTCATCTTATATATCTTATTTTATCTTATACACATATATAGATAAGTAAAACTGCCATTAAAGTTTTAGTGAATGCAAAGTCATAAATATGAAGCGGAAAAACTAGATCTAACAACAAAATTGGCAAACAAGCATGCGACCCACATTAGATAGTAAGCGGTCACCGCAGCCTATTGACACTCGCAACACCATGTAGATGTTACTCGCGCGCTGCCAATCTAGTGACCTAAGGCTGTTTCGTCCCAGTACCCAGTAATTTTACTGCCATATCTGGTAAATTGATTTCCGATGTGTAAAAAACAATGTCCTGTACCAAAGTAAACATTCATCAATAACCTATTCAAAATATTGCCACGGAGAGGACCTACTTACGATGAAACAATTACGCGTGAGCTTTCAAATTTGTCAAGTCTAGCCGGACTGTAGGCACAAACGGTAGCGACGGCCCTTTGTTGATTAGTTACCTTTGTTACGGCACCTCTGACCCACCCCCATCTATTTTCACTGTACAATCTGCTTACAACTGATTAAATTAGATAATTATTAGGTGTGTACTGTGAATTCCGTTGATACCTAAGCAGTTGTATAAATAACCAAAAAGTGAAATGGTATTGTCATTTCACCGAACATTTCTTATAAATGTGATCTAGACTAGTCCGCAACTTGGAGAGTTGTTGTGTTAGTGCGTGTGAATGATGTCACTAGTAAGCTCCTACGGAGTTGCTGTGTTAGCAGCAGAGGTGGCATTGCGCGAGTGATACTGATTCTTGTAATGATAATCTTTGTGTTTATAATTGAAAACAAACATCTTCATGCTGACTTTGATAGAGATAGAAATAGATACAGTAGTTCTAGCAAACGCATACACATTTGTAATTTTTTTATACAGACAAATTTGGGTTTGTTGACCCAAAACACTCGCACATCACAATAGTAGGTGCTTAAAAGGGTCGAAAATGAAGCAAGGAAGCTAGGGCAGAGTAGCAGCTGGGTTTGGCTGTATATTAGAATATGGTTTATTTAACGAGTTATTCCACCGGCCCTACAGAGTACACTTTATATTCAAATAAATGAAATTGAGATCACGTTGCTTTTAGTAAAATTAAGGTGTTACATTAAGCTATAATTGACGCAGGTGAGTTTTTAGTGATATTAAAAGAAATTGAAAATACTGATAAGCTGGTATATTCTGGTACTCCGGAAAATATTATTAAAATAAAAGCTTATATTAAACAAAATCAGATAAAGTTTATCATGCATATTCCATTGATAGGAATTGAAGTCTATAACTGTTTTAGATTAATACATTACCAATATTTAATAATGACATGGGTATGACTTCCTTAATCCTCCCCAAATACCCTTACATCCTTGTGAAGGGGTTGAAAACAAAGCCACTCTCCCAAGCATGTTCCGAGATAGATGCAAACCGCTTCATGTGCTACGAGAGCGACATCTCTCCTTTGGCGGAAGATACATGTGTTGCTGAATTGATGCAGTTTGCAGATATCGAGTTGTCACTCTATCCCTGTCATCATTAAAAGCCGTAAGAGAGATCATGTGCAACTAAATCGCTGGATAATTTATACTTACCGAATACTGTGGCGAAGAAGTAACCCAAGAAACTATCCGTGGTACTTACCTTCTGACCATAGATTGTTTCATTAAAATTAAAGAAGTGCTCCTGAAAAGCGACATATCTGAAGGGAAAATTCTTTTTGACACCAAGTTACCCTTGATTCAACTACCAAAGATAAATGACACATGCAAACTAAGGATTTGGAAATAAGGTCCCGATGGGATTGACATCGCCGATATAAAGTTCCGGAATTACTTAGTGCAAAGAAGCAGTGTTGGAAGTAATAGTGTCAGTGTTGGAGAAAAGTCTCAAAGAATTGTAAAAAGTGTTAGTACATGAAACATAGTAATCATTTTAGTTATAGCCCTTTTCGCGTTAAGTTATAGGTAAATATAAGTCTTAGTGTAAAATATGTAAAAAGAGTATTCAAGATAAGCCTGAGATTGGAATTATATTAGACTCCAAAATACAATGGGGCCTCCCACATAAATAAACTTACCGGTAAGCTCAGCTCCGCTGCATATGCAGTTATGAGAATCAGGCAATTGACAGATGTGGTCGCTTAGCGCTGCGCGCTTAGTCTATTTCAGCTAATTTCACTTTAGTATACTGTTGTGGGGAACGCGGCTGACATTGACACAATTTTTATTTTACAAAAAAGAGCCATTCGCTCTATTTATAACATGAGCTCCAGAGAATCCCTCAGGGAACTGTTCAAAGAAATAAATATCCTCACTGTTACTTCTCAATATATTTATGAAAACATAATGTATGTCCATAAAAATTTAAAGTCGTTTTCAAACTTTAGTGAAAAACTTAGAAGTAGAAATTAGTTGTGTATGCCGATACATCGGCTTGCTAGGACTGGTAGATCTTTTCTTGTAAATTGTATTCGATTTTACAATAAGTTGCCTCAATCAGTTCTGTCCTTTCCTGACAATGTATTCAAAAAACACATTAAAAATACTCCCTGTGAAAGGGCTTATTATAGAATTGATGAATATGAACTAACAAAGATGTCTTAAAGTAATTCAACACATACGACCTGTCATTAATAATCTTTAATTTTACCATTTGATATCATTATTGTACCAATACGCTTATGTGAATTTTTTGTAATTGCTAATTGACAATTTTAAAAGAGATATTGCCAAGTTTCTTTCGACATTTCTTCTTCGCCAATAGTCATTTCCGAAATGCTAGTAGATTAAAAAAAGGAAAAAAAGCGAAATAAGAAAATTGAATAAGATATAATTAAATAATATTTCAAAAAAATGTAAGACGTGTCTAAGTGCCCGCCAGAGCCCAATGTCAAATAAAGATTTTTTGTCTTTTACCATAATAATTATCGGCCTATCTCACTGGCTACGATTGTCTCAAAGGTGCTTGATAGCATGGAAGCCAGATTGGAAAATTTTTTACACCTACATGACCCTCAATTACACTACATGACCTACACGACCAGGAATGTCAACCAAAAGTGCTATTCTTGCACTAAAATATACTGTATATGCTTGTTTCCTCGATCTCTCGACCGCTTTTGACCTTGAAGCTTATGATATACTTTGGAAAAAACTCAGAAAGAGAAAAGTGCCGGTCGAACATTGCGTATTTTTGAATATTGGTATCACAATCACACAAAAAGATAAGTTCTCAGCATCATATAGGTTTAGAATGTGGTGTAAGACAGGAGGGTATATCGTCACCAAAGTTGTTTAACTTGTATGTTGACCCGATCGCTGAACTTAGCAATAAAGCAATTGGATGTCGCATCGATGACGTCAGTGTTAATAACATCAATTACGCGGATGACATGGCTTTGCTGAGTCCAACGGTCAGGGCGCTTAGGGAACTTCTAAGGATATGTGAGAGTTACGCTCACCAGCTTGGTATGCTATATAATGTACAAAAAGTGCGAATTAACGGTCTTTAGAGCCATCGGTGGGAAATATCCTTAATCCGTGCCTGCTATCAAAATCAATGGTAATCAGGTAAAACGTGTCTACCAATACAAATATCTGGGTTGTTTCGTAACCGATGATCTTAAGGGCCAAGCAGATATTGAGAGAGAACGTAGAGCGCTGGCGGTTTGCTGTATTATGTTGACACGTAGGTTTGCACGAATTAGTCGGCAAGTAAACATTACATTATTTAAAGCATACTGCCAAGTATTTTACACGTGCAGCTTATGGGTCAGCTACACGCAAAGGCCTATTTTTCAAGTCAATTCGAGTTCAATAGAATAATGGTTTCAGGATAATGTTGGCTCGCTACTGCAGTGCGTCGGGTATGTTCACACAGGCCCATACAGACGACTTTCATGCCATTATGGGTGGGGTGCAGGCCACCGGAAAATCCATCCTGAAGACAATAGTATGAAGGTATGACTCGCCTATTTTGTGCAATTGTGTACATAGATGTATTACGAAGACAAAAATTGTAACAAAGTTATAAATTGTAAATTTTTTATTCATGTATGGACTATTTGACACTGGTCTTAAATAAATATTATTTATTGTTTATGCAAAGTTATGTGTTAAAACATAGCATGGCCTCCAACGCACACAAATGTTCTGAGATATACGCACATTACGCGCGAGCATTTACACACACAACTACACACTTCACAATCACTCGTCTTACTTAACTTCCTTTGTAGGGTAGGCAGAGAGAATCGAATTATTATTTCAAGTTTGATGTTAGTGATTATGTAATGGGTGATATCTCAAGCGTTCATCAATTAATCATTTTACATCAGGTGACCTTGTATTCCATTGGACGTATGAAAAAATTCACAACATATCATTAATATGCAGCACAATTTGCATCGAGTACAGTACAGAGCCTTGCTGGTTCAGCATTGATGAACATATAGGACTAGCTGGCATCAAATAATAGTACATTATGGTACAAGTGTATAATGTGAGTGATTACCGCTGAGGCGCCATTGAGACCCGAGCCGTTAGGTGAGGGTTTTAAGAGAGCCGAGGACGGTAATCATCAATACACACGTGTATCATACGACGTTTTTCAACACACTTGTGAAGAAAATAATACTAAAAAATCATTTTATATAGTAGATAAAAAGTTTATTTAGAGAAACAATTAGTAAATGTCCAGTTAGTAAAATTATAATTAACTGTTTTTGATGGCATAGCGGTCTCATCAGATAGATTTTTTACTGAAATACTTTCATGTTCTATTTACTCGTATTTGAGATGGTTCATTATTCGTGTAGGTGTAGGTGAAATCCAATCATTGGATGTACTTGGTGTTTCGCCAGTAGGACGCGCCTCAGAATCAGGTCTAATTCTTTTTGTGAATTTTGCACAAAATTTCTTCTTGTTTTGTATGGAATTATGATTTATATATATATACTTATGATTCTGCTACATTGCTAGAACGCCACCCACCATGACGCAAAGTCATTTAATCAACTTCTGAATTAGCCAGCAATGTAGCTGAAGTTCTTCTGTAACTATGTGTATGTTTAAAGTACGTCATGAACACATTTTCTGAAAAAGAATGCGTATTCTTGTTGTTGTGCCATTGTATGAAATTTTGGTTCGCTAATAGATATTTTTCCTTGGAGTTTTCAGGTAGTAAACTTTCCATAACGTTAAAGGGCTTCACATCTTACATCGGGCGGCATACAACATAAATCATTTTCTTGGTAACTAGTACTTGTAGACATTTTGATTTTTGATAAATAATTATAATTTCAACAGTGAAAACGAGTTGCGAAATATTTTTCGCAATGGCGGGAAAAAATAATCAGTTTTCCTATGCGCGCGCATCTAACAAAGAGATCGGCCATAGACTAAAAAAATGAGGTTTCTTTTTTAGAGTTCCGTACCCAAAGGGTAAAACGGAACCCTATTACTGAGACTCCGCTGTCCGTCCGTCCGTCTGTCACCAGGCTGTATCTCATGAACCGTGATAGTTACACAGTTGAAATTTTCACAGATGATGTATTTCTATTGCGGCTATAATAACAGGTACTAAAATATGGAATAAAATAAATATTTAAGGGGGCTCCCATACAACAAACGTGATTTTTTTGCTCGTTTTTGTTCGATATTGATAATGGCAACAGGTAGACGCTTGAAATATTCCCAGAATATTTTGTTATATATTTACTTTAAAAATAAATAATGAAATTAAAATAAAATAAATATTTAAGGGGGCTCTCATACAACAAACGTGTTTTTTTTGCCGTTTTTATAGATAATGGTACGGAATCCTTCGTGCGCGAGTCTGACTCGCACTTGGCCGATTTTTTTTGGCTTTTCGCAGATAGCGTTTTAGCCAAGTACAAAATGGGGAATTTAAAGTTTTTTTTATTACAGAGAAAACAAAAGTTATATTTGAGTGAAAGTTTTATTAATTAAACACGTACAAGTTGAAATTATCTAATTAAATACGAAGTTGCATGAAATGAGCAAGCAAGATACATTATTTGTACTATTGAACACGATATTTTTTGTATCGAAACTTTTTTAAGAACAAAGCAACTCAAACAATAAAATAAAAAAATAATCTATAACTCACTTGTGAATAATAGCAATGAAAAAGTCACAGTTTGACTACAGGTGTTATTATGTGCCTAATTGCGGTGAAATAAGAGCCACTTTATGAGCAAGTGTGTTGAAAAGGATTTTATGCATCAGTTATACAAGAAGCTGAAAGTTCACATGCATAAACTTCGGGATAGCATGTACGATGGCAATTTCCAAGAATTTGAGACACATACAATGTTTCTTTCACCTACGTACTAAGGTTACAAGTCAATATCGAAAGTTTTGCTTCCTTTATATGTAAGACCAGCTGTGCCAACGACTGGGGTATGGCCATATTAAAATATAACGAATGATCTTATATCTACAAAGATGATAAAACATCGCAAGTGAAGTACGCATAATGAGAGTTCCGTACGTTACTTCCACCTCATAACTAAGTTTGTTTACGAAACCGTGCCAGTTAAAAATATTTTATTTTCATTTTTTTACGTGAAACGTCTTCATTAAAAACTTTAAGCAACTT
This sequence comes from Pyralis farinalis, assembly GCA_947507595.1. Classification (NCBI taxonomy): domain Eukaryota; kingdom Metazoa; phylum Arthropoda; class Insecta; order Lepidoptera; family Pyralidae; genus Pyralis; species Pyralis farinalis. The sequence continues at coordinate 14,900,455 of OX382267.1, forward strand.
ACGACTTTGGAAATATAGTGCCTGCTGACTTAATAGCGAAATTTTATAAGTTACTAACACAGTAGCTCCTCAGGAGATTACTGGTAACCTAACTCACTCTCAGGAACAGAGCAACCCTCAAAAGAGTTATTTTTTCACTGAGATTAATTGTAAAGTAGAGACATTCCAGTGTGAAAAAAGAAAAAAGTCCATATGGATCATATTGGGCTCCCGCGGGCTCTTAGACAAGACTTTTTAAAAATAAAATATTATTGTATTTTTTTTCGTATTCACCATATTTTTTTTCATTTACTAGCATTTCGGAAATGCCTTAAATAGGCTTTTCCAAAAAAGATAGCAAATAGTATTCTTATGTGCTTTTTAACATATTGTCAGGAAAGATTAGAACTCTTTGGGTAATTTTTTATGGAATTAAATACAATTTACAAGAAATACCTACCAATTCAAAGAAACCTGCCTACTTCCTACTGCTATGATTATAATTGAAGTTTGACAAAGACTTTATTACTTTTGCGAGCTTGCATTATGTTTTGATAAATATACTAAGAGGTAACAGTGGTGACATTTATTTATTTCAACAGTTCCCTGAGAGATTATCTGGGAATATAATACAGCGAATGAGTCTTTTTTGTAAGATAAAAATTGTTTCAATATCAGCCGCAGTTAACAACAACAGTCTACTAATATGCTGTGAAAGTAACCGAAAAAACTAGGCGCCGCTATGAAAGTAATGTTGTAATAGTAACGGAAAAGGACTAGATATGTACCTCCGTCAATTATCTGATTCTCCTAACTACATACGCAGCGTAGTTGAGCTTACGGGCAAGTTTACTTGCGTGCGCCCTACTTTTCTTAAATCAATTGATGTTACGCAAACGATGGCGTGCAAGCAGCGCGAACATCCCTCTTTTCCATGTAGTGACAAGCTTTGACACTTGTGAAATCTTTCATACCTTGCCTGTTTGACAGAACTTCGTCCAATTCAACATCATTTATGCACAAATCTGTTCACGGCCAAGAAACCCCCCATTTGTTATAGTTTAAACTTTCTTCTCATTTCTAGAACATACCTCCTATTATCACCAAAAAAACTAGAGTTCTTGATGTTCAGATTATAACGACTAATGAGTTATTATAGTTCCGAAGTCAACTGGATTAGAAGATCAAACTTATGTCTAAAAGTTTGTGTGTTCAAAAGAGAGTAACATTACTCCGGCTCGGGTTCAATATGTGGAGTAATGACGAGCTCGGTGGCGCAGTGGTGAAACGCGTTGTTACGCTACTTTGACACCATCCGCTCGTGGGTTTGATTCCCACACATTACAAACATTTGTGTGCATGAACATGTCTGTTTGTCTTGGTCTGGATATTTTTTATGTATAATAAGTATATATTTAAAAAAAATGTATTTACACATGTTTATCAGTTGTCTAGTACCTATAACACAAGCTTCGCTTACTTTGGGGCTAGGTGGCGCTATGTAATTTGTCTGACAATATATACAACATACAATAGTTATTCTATACGCATCTCTGACCAAACCACATGTGTCATACATAGTTTTACATCTTTGGCCAGAAGTGGGCTACAAGCACCTTGATACTATCTTGAGCCTTGTTATTTGATTCAGAGACAAGTTATGACAATTGTTGACCATCACAAGCTTACACACGGTTTTGAGACCCTAGGTCTATGGAGAAATGTGTGTACCAATGTGTATTCTACTGATAATATAGTGAATTGTCTTCAGCATTGATGTCACAATAGTCCGTACTGTGTGGTTCCGAAGGTTTTATTCCAAGAACCTTTAGGTTGTGAAATGAATTGCCAGCTGAGGTTTACACAAGAGATATTGCATGAGTGATGCCCCTGTTGTTGCAAGAGTCCTTAGGCTGCAATAACTGCTTGCCATCAGGCAGGTTATATTTTAGCACTTTCGCACCAAAATCAAATTAACCTTCAAGTGGTACGCCCTATCTGTTATTAAATAAGGAATTGATACAACAGAGTTTAGGTATAGCCATAGTAGTTGTAGGGAGTATATTTATTACTCTATGGTACATATACTATAGGTATATACGTAGGTACATCTGATACAACGTATTCGGATCTGCACTGTCAGTAAAAAACAAATAATATTTATTTACATTACAGAGGAAAAGGAAATAAAATACCTAGATAATAATTTGAAGCAAATAGGTAGGTAAAATAAATAGGTAGTAAATAGGCACATAGTTTGACGCAATTTAGGTAAGTTATATAGAACTTATAGAACACTAAGAAAATTTATCAATAAAAAAATAACACAAATAGCGAAGTAACATAAACATGATAAAATATACATACAAAATATATATTGTATATACGAGTATGCATGTCAAACTGAGAACTCTTAATTTTTGAAGCGAGTTAAAATCCTAGAATTTACACACAATACATCTAACCCCGCATTTACCGAGAGCATTGATAGTCTAGTGGATAGAGAACCGGCCTATTGACCAACAGCCCAACAGGTCCCCGGTTCGAATCGGTACGAATTTAATGGCATGTAGATACCAATAAATTCGTCTTTTCGAATTTATGTAGATACATATTTGTAATTATCACTTGCTCGGCGATGAAGTAAAACATCGTAAGGAAACGTGTGACCTTACCTAAAAAAAGGTCTGGTTTTCCCTCTGACATGTGCAAGTCTGACGGCAGTCGCTCCATGCTAAAATCCTATCTTTGCCAAATCCTTAGGCTCAGTGCAACACAACAACATGCAAGTGGGCTTAGAGCGAGTTAAAAGCACAAAAGATTTACGTTATTACTACGTTCGCGTTTACGTCGATGAAGTATCCGAAATCTGAAACATTTGGGGCCTTAATTTTCGTACTAATTATCGATACCAATTATGAACGCACTAGAAAAGTAAATCTCTGTACTGATTATATTAGAGAGATTTAAGTTTCTACTACATTTTTATTGGGCTCGAACCACTGTTTCGAAAGAACAATGTACAGTCGGCCATCTGTTGGTTTAAAGTGACACTAAATAGGTACTTTAAAATGAACCACCGCCTGTATCTATTAGGGTTGGTTCTCTAGTAATACAGAATTCAAGTCTTATTTAATACGCACGTTGTAAGAGAGAGGTCGCTGCGATAAAAAAGTTGCGCTACAGATTAGATGAAGATAATGACAATGATCTTAGATACATTACTTTAGTAGGTAGGCATATACATTATCTTTTGTAAATGACTTAACATGTATATAATAGAAACCACTCATGACCATGTATGGATCCACACGAATAGCCAACTAATTTCATAAAATATTCGAGTTTTATATATAGACGACCTAAATAATAATGATAAGGCGCCGGCCTCACTGTGGCGGTCTAGCGGTCAGAGTTCCGAGTTATGCGTTCCGCGTTCACTGTAATGTATGCGGTGTCTTAGAACCTTACACACAGTCTGACTGCTTTTGTGTGTGTAGGAACGCAAAACTCGGAACTCTGACCGCTAGACCGCGTGCAAATGGGGCAGGCGCTTAAAGTGATACAACCTCAAAAGTGGCGTCCCATTAGAATGCAAAATCCCTGAAACATTTATCGTTAAGAACTGTATAGCTGGATTCAAATTCCTTTAGATAGAAAACTATAGATATCACCAGAACGATTAACCGTACAAGAACCAATAAACCATATTTGACTACCCATGAAAGTACCCCGCGCTCACAAAAACGTTGGGTTTTAGCGCCTAAGTATCTCAGCGATTCGAACCTACTGATAAATGAGAGAATATTTTTACCAATAAGCCGATACGTGCCGCTATGTTGATCCGTGAACTAGCGAAACTGTCGTACAGTACAAGTTACCATCGTTGACATTTAATACAACAGTAGGATGAGTTCAGAGAAACGCCACAATTTTTGATAGGTACTACACAGTTATACGATTCTACGCAAAGTTCGTAGTCAAATCAGTATCGTTTGCAACTGATAACGTTTTTAGCGGGCTGATCACTGTTTTCAAGCAAGTTTTATTACTCTATTGTGATTTATGATTGTAGAATTACAAGGGATCGAGATGAATGTAGGCAGACTAGTGTCAACCATAAACTAGTTGAGAATATGATGAATACATTAAGAATATTTCATTAACAAATTTATATATTTAATAGTCGTCATTAATTTTTAATTCTTCTTCTTAGCGGTATCCCGTTTCATAATTCATTAGGATTAGCGGGGTCAGCTACCTAAGTCTAAGGATTTGGGGGAGATACTGATTTTGACATTAAGCGACTGCCGTCAATCATCCACAAACCAGAGGGAAATCTTAAGAAATAGTATTTAAGAAATTATATTATAATTTCTTAGACGTGCGGGTTTCCGCACGATGTTTTCCTTCACCGCGAAACAAATAATAATTACAAATATGTACATAAATCCGAAAACACGAATTTAATGATACCACCATATCAGAATTCGAACCAGTGACCAGTAGGTACAATTAATGAGGTTAATTATGCTGATCACTAGTTCAAATCCTTGTGTGTGCATATGTAGGGTTAATACCCTTGCTATGCCCACATAAGGATTAGATTATTGAATGAGATGAAAGAGTTGATTAATAATAATTTAAGATATCTGAGTGAATGAGGAAATGAAACAAAACAGTCACAAATAACAGTTATTTTTTATATAAAAACATGAGAAATAAATGTTTTAAATCATGTTTTTATATAGAAATATACTATAAAAGCAGACGTTTACGTTAGAATGCTATATTAGAATACATTTCATTTATACAATAAACAATAATTATCTATGTTAGTCTAGTTTGCTTCAGTCAGATAAGGAGGTCAAGTTGATTATGAGATTAGTGAATAAACATGCTATTGATTTAGTTAAGAACCCTAACTTTTATGGCAATATCATCACTCTCACTTTATTTAAATCTAACTGATCACTTATACTTTGAATAGGATATTTTTCAACATTTTTTTACATCTTTAAATATATAATTTTCATAAAAAATACAATATTATACATATTTAATTTGTTAATTCTTTAGGACATCTATACACCTCGTCAACGAAAGGTGGTATACTATTAGGTACTATATGTTACATTCACAAACTCCAGAACCCTGCCAGTTTTCAACGTCAAATCTCTACACGTATTGTTTTACTTCCACTTTTAGGCCGTTTTATATAAAAACAAATTATTTCATTCATTTCAGTCTTCCCTTTCTTAGTATTAGTACTTCTGTCGCTGGTCTGTAGCTGATTCTTTTCAGTATTGTTAAAGTAGTTTTCCACGTTTCTTGCTTATACTCCGTTGGGTACAAAGTTAAAGAGTTCCTCGGTATCCTGCAATGATTAGGTAATATTAGGAGTTAAAGTATGAATTTGCCGATTTATACTGACAAATTGAAAGTCGTTTTTTTTAGGATGTGTTGCCTACATTTATTTAATCAAAATATTTACCCTCATACATTGTTGCCATCTAATCGGAAGTTTATATGCCTTTGCGATAGAACTCTAGGGGTCTAGATTCAACAAACTGTGTGAAAGCATTTTGTACTTGAAAAAAATGTTAGTCAGCTGGAGCAAGGTCTGGCGAGTACTCAGGATGGTGTATGGTTTCTAGCTACAGCTCCTGTAGGTTTTTCGGTTTTTCGTGCAGTGTTAAGTCTTGCGTTATCATGGATATATGGTGAAGATCGATTCACGAGTCGGGGCTGTTTAACTATCAGTTTCGCCATCATTGTTCGAAGTTCGGCACAGTAAACATCAGCTGTTATTGCTTGACCAGACCTGAGAAAGCTATAGTGAATAACGCCATGAAGATACCACCAAACAATTAACATTATCTTTTTATTGGTAAGCTTTGCTTTAGGGCACCGTTGCGGCGTTTCACCTGGGGTCAGCCATTGCATTTGTCGCCTACGGTTATCGTAAAGAATCCACTTTTCACAATTCGATCCAATATTTCTTCATTTCTGTACCGATTCAACAAGGCAACACAAATTTCAACACGCGTGTCTTTCTGCAGATCAATCAATTTTTTTTTTCAAGAACTAGCGAGACGTCTGGTCGACGTCACTGGCGACGAAAGAGCTGAGCTTTCTCGCTCAGCGCATTAGTATTGCGATTCAGCGCGGAAATGCTGCCAGCATCGTTGGTACAATGCCGCGGGAGCCACACTTTTTAGATTTATTTTAGGTTATTATTTTAGATTTATTAAATTGTAGACGTAATTTAGTTTTACTTTTATTGTGTATTTATTTAATTTTAGTTAAACATTTATCTGTTATTATTTTGTAAATATATAATTTATGTAATTAGTGAAATGAATAGATCTGCACAAATTATTTACTGACATCGTCGTCGACTGTTAAAATTGTCTCTAACTAGCAAGAAAGCAAATTAACACTGATTTATTTTCGATATTTGTAGCCACTTATAAACTTTTTTGTTTAATTTTTATGTGTTCATAATTTCAAATTATTCCATTGTACCTATTGTACTCATTATTACAAACAATGAAAAGCAGAGGTATGACGATATATAATTTTGACGAGCTCGGTGGCGCGGTCGTGAATGACGCGACTTGACACCAACGCTCGTGGGTTCGATTCCCACACAGAACAAACATTTATGTGCATGAACATGTCTCTTTGTCTCGGTCTCAGCATGTTTCTAAGAGACGTAGGGCGCATCAAGGCAGCCCGTCTGGGAACGTGCCTCAACTATACGGAAAACCGCAGCCAAATAACAACTCGCTAGATAGTTATTGTGAGTGAGGTCGCCAGTAAGCTCCAAATGAGTAGTTGTTGTGTTAGCAGCAGAGAAGGCATCGCGCGAGTGATACTTAATGTATTACAAGCGTTCATATGCTACGGTTATCGCTTCACATCGGGTGGGTTGTATGCTTGTATGCCTTCGGACGTTGTATAAAAAAAAAGAGTGTAGCCTACTTGCATTCTTATCTGTTTGAATGATCTAAGTTATCTGTACATAGATACTCGTAATATGAATAAAGCTGAGCTTACTAATCGAAGTATAGAGATCGAATCTCTGGGATGTGCCTACTTCCAAATATGGGATAAAATCACGTGATATTTAAGTTGTACCTCGATTTCCGGAGTATTACTGAAGATCCTCCTGAAGATCAGCGAACAACAGGATTCAGAGACGAAAATCAGCAGTCAACGTTTTCGAAGCATATATTCACAAGTTCATTGTGATAACTTACCTATTCAAAATGTAATTTATTAATTATTTACGATTTGAATCTTGAATATTGAAGAGGATCAGCCACCCGCGTCCGGTACAATTAAAAACGGATTGGTCTCTTGTGTGACGAGAAGGCTGGCGAAGGGATATTGTCGGCAAACTAAAAATAAACGGATTGCACTACATTGTATTGAGAATTTATAAAAGTGACGAGGAAGATATTGTAGTAGCCACGTCATGTACTAGTTCATTATTATGCTTCGAACGGAACGAATCAATGATTAAATAACCAATTAGTTTTTTACGAAAAGGTAAGATTTTTGAGCACATGTCTCTCATTTGAGCCAAGTGCTCCAAACATAGACTACTATGCTTAGGTAAAAGGACAGGTTTATAAATCCATCATTAGACCTGACCCTTTATATGGCAGCGAAACGTGGCCTGTACTTGAGCGGCAGAAGCAGGATCTGCGTGTCACGGAGATGAATATGCTGCGCTGGATGTACGGAGTTGCGCGAAGGGATCGCGTAAGAAACTCGCTTTCGCGGTAGCCTTCGGGTCTGTGACATAGCAGGCAAACTGCAAGAGTATCGCCTTCGGTGGTACAGCCGCGTTGTACGAAAACCGACGATATTTATTCTATATCTTTAACGTGGCGTACAGAGCACGGCGACGCATGCTGTGGCAGTCAAAAGGTTAATGATATAACATTAAGTGTCCCGGTCATTTGATCGGCGTGCGCGGGGATATGGATCCAACGCGTAGATGGCCTTTAAAAAGTTTAATGTAATGTTATACACCCGCAGTGATCCGCTCCTGAATCATTATTATTATTAAGTGTGCTTATGTGGATCGCCATGTTTTTATAATCTCTTTAATACACATATGTGGAATGAGCTCCCAGCCGAGGTTTTTCCAAGGGACTACAGCATGGAGTTCTTCAAGGAATGCATGAAGAGGTTTTTCGAGGGTCGGCAACGCATGAGTGACGCCTCTGGTGTTGCAATTGTCCATAGGCTACGGTGACTGTTTAACATCAGGCAGGCCGTATGCTTAATTGCCACCTTAGTGGTATAAAAAAAAAAACATTCAACAACAAAAAAACAATCAATTATTTTCGTACTATGGTCAACGCATCCTTGTTTTTAATCTATCATTTACCAGAGGGAAACTTTGTAGAAAAGTTGTCTGCATGGGCACCTCTGTCTCACCTATTTCTACTACCAAGCAGATATATTCATATAGCTGTGTTCCGGGTTGAAGGGTGAGATGTGGCAGAGAAATTACTGGGTACTGTGACGAAACATCATTAAGTCACAAAATTTGCAGTGTGCAAGTAAAATCCCCATGGTGTTGCGAGCGTCAAAAGGCTGCGGTGACCGTTTACCATCTGATGCAGGCCGCATGCTTGTTTGCCAATCTAGTTGTATTCAAAATAATATCACAATATGTTATATAAACGAGGTATCCAACTGTGGGTACAAACATGCAATACTGCATTATGTAATTCCAGTTGATGACGGGTTTATTATTATACAGAGTCAATTACATAATCATATCGATTTACATTGTGTAATCAAACTGCACTTGTAACTGGCTTCATACATTTTAATGAACAATATATCAGACTTCTGTAATTTAAGATGGTTTCACTAAAGGAGGAATGATTGAAATAACATATTGATTTCTTTATTTTTATTTTTTCATAGTATTTAGAATGCAAATATTAAGACATAGATAGATTTTGGTGTAGAATTGGTTTTGGGGCCCCAGATCATCTCTTACCTATCAGTAGGTATAACTACAATAGATACCATAATTATAGAATAAAAATATGAATAGATAATTAATGTTCACTGTGTCACAGTTTGATCCCCTGCATCCGCCACACTGCTCTTAAATTTCTTAACTTCTGTCCCTTCGAAATCATTGCTCGACTCTTCTTTAGTTAACTCACACAAGTTATACTTCTTATATGTATAATAATTGTCAACAATGGTAAGTAAGCATATCCCTTTAATAATTTCGACTATTATACAAAGGGATGGATTTTTTAAGTCTGCTTTATTTTCACTGTTCTTCAGAACTACCATTTCAGCGAGCTCCTTGATAATTAGATCCCGGGAGACACTACTGTTGAAACGTTTATTAAATATGACAGCAAACGATGATGGTTCTTTCAAGAAATACTTATCAAACAATTTACCAGCACACTCCATAATGTCTGGCAAATTTGCTTTACATGTTGCCATAATGGGAAGCAAACGTAGCACATGTCGAGTTTTTTGTAATTTCGTCACAAACAAATCTTTGATTATAGCCGCTGTCAGTTCTTCAGGACTAGGTAAATTGGTCTTTATGAAAATACAATTCGAAGCACCTGTCTCTACCACTTGGAAACGCTTGTGCTTGAGAGACTTTTGCGAATCCTTCTTCATAGATTCCACCTCCCTCTTCAGCAAGTCTCCAATGTCAGTCTCATCTTCAGATTCGCTGTCCGATTTTCCGTCTGACACAACTGGGGCAACTTCGGTACCCTCTCCAGCCTCTAAATCTGGATACAATTTGCCGGCATATTCATTCAACAAATTGTACACCTCCTTCACGCAGTCTTTTTCTCTGAAATTACACGTGCAGAAGAAGCCTCTAAAGCCGGGTTCTAAGAAATATTTATTTCTACGTTTCCGAAAGTAAAATTTTTTCTTCTTTCGCGTGTCACCCATTATGGATAGTGACTGAATATAATGGCAATCTGTTTCTACTCAAAGGTATGATATAACAGATTTTATGTGTTACGTATAGAATTGAATTATGAATTCACATAACAATACGATCAGCAAACAACACCCAAGCAAATGTCATGTCTCTGCATGACATACATGAAATGTCAATCAAGTTCGACTTCTTCTTCGTAATTTAGTTTATTGGCGCTGGAAGCAGCTCAGTCATAATTATAGACCTTTTCTGCTATAATCACGTGTAAGTTGCACCGGAGCTTACATGTCATAGAATAAACGAAAATTGTACCTTGGTGTCAAATAGGAAAGTTACAAAGGTAATTCGTATATGAATCACAATTTATTAATTTTATCTCACTATCAGGTTTGACTACGTCAACAGTTTCATTTTGTTTATTTGGTGGTTATTACTGTTTCTGAGGGCCTAGTCCGTTTCTTTAATTTCCGTACGTACACTATTTGTGATATTAGACACAAATCGAGGGGAATATCGTTGCTAAGCGTAAGCATAATGATCTTTTCCCACGCTTGTAAGAACATTAGTACAATTCTCACTAAATTCAAAAAGTGATTTCTAGCATTGCAAGCAGTGTAGCCTAGTAGTTACCAGCCTATTAACCTACCAGCCCAAGGTTCGAATACTGGTGTCGGCATGTACCACTAAATTAGTTTTTTCGGATTTATGTAAGTACATTTTGTAATTATCACATGATCGGCGATGAAGGAAAACATCGTAAGTAAACACATACGTCCACGAAACTAAATTTCGAAAGACGTGTGACCTAACCTTTCGAAAAAAAATTCCCCTGGGTTGTGGAGGTCTGGCGACAGTCACTTCATTAGTTCTACGGCTACCACTGTAAAGATATACCTTATTTAATAACAATAAATAATATATAAATCATTTGACGAGCTCGGTGGCGCAGTGGTGAAACTCGCTGTTACGCTACTTTGACACCAACGCTCGTGGGTTCGATTCCCACACAGTACAAACATTTGTGTGCATGAACATGTATGTTTGTCTTGGTCTGGGTGTTTTCTATGTATAATAAGTATGTATTTACAAAAAAAAATGTATTTACGTATATTTATCAGTTGTCTAGTATCCCTAACACAAGCTTGGCTTACTTTGGGGCTAGATGGCGCTGTGTAATTTGTCCGACAATATTTATTTATTTATTATTTGACAACAGCTACACGCGGACTACAGCTAGTTTAATTACATAATGTGAAACGTTTAGAGTATATACGTTAGTTTTGACTATTTATGGTAATCATCTTGTTGCCCCTACCACTTTATTCAACACCACCTTCTCTAACCGCAGAAGCGGTTAGCTATATAACAAATTCCACTACAAACAGAGACATGTTACTAAGAGACTCGACATACGCGTGATTCTGTTAGTAAATAATTCTGCCATTTTTGACGGGGGACGAGGTAACTACTACATGGAAACGAAAATAATGTTTTAAAGAAATGTCAACCTTATTTCGAGGCTTCTACAGTTCAAAGTTATTTTCTTACCGCTGCCTGCCATCTGTTGTGGAATAGCTGAACTTCTTCGTAAATCGAAGCTGGTAGATTCAAAATTACGAAACGTCTTATATACTTTTTTTTCGTCTTTAGCTAAATGAACTCTATTATACAGCATGAATTTGATGTTTTGTTTTGCAGTTTGTATAATTTACGCTAATTTGGGATAGGAGATATGCGACCAAAGTCGCGGAATATGATTCGATTGCATCAGTACTCGATTACTGAATCGATTTCTCATGTATTAATCGTTATCACACCATTTTAATTTATTTTATATGAAAGAAAATAAAATAATACTTGTATGTGAAAGGTAACTCAATATTTTTGCAAACTAGAAGTGTTCGACCTTTTTTTGCATGACATAACTGCACAGTTTGGCATTTTTAGTGTAACACTTTATGTTGTTACCTGAGCGATAACGATTACAAGACTGTTAGAGAATCGATTACGCACGAAGTATTTATGCGCGCAATGGATCACAATATCTTGTACCATGACAGAGGGGAATGATCCTACGAGGCTGGTCCTTTAGTAACATGTCTCTGACTACAAATGACAAATTCTTTCTCTGAATAAATATACTTGTACAACTATTTTTACCAGATATTTGCTATGCCTCAACTACAATGACACCGAATCACTTCTGCTTCCCGTACATTAACATATGGAATACTTAAGACTTTTACCCCCACATGACCTCTCTTCTCTGTTAGCCAAACTCACACGTCATGTTACTAACGCACATTCACTACCACATACTTACATCAATTAAATTATATGAATAGAATAGCATCTATATTGACTTTAGTTGTTACTCTTATTAGACACATTATACCTATGCTTATATTATTATATATATTTATTTATATTTATTTCGACAAATACAACTGGATCGCCACTAGCCATAAATGTCCATCCGAGGGAAAAGTATCTACTGGTGCGCTGGACACAACCTTGCTTTTTACAGGCGCCAGTCTCTTTCAATCTGCATACTAGTTTTGCTCTAATTGTATATAATACTGTGTAACACTGCTGCAATTGGTAGATTGTTATGAGAAAAATAAATATACATTATATTATTTTATTTCACGGGTTTTAATCCCGGTCATTTGATAGGCGTGCGTGGGGACATGAATCCAACGCGTAGAGGTCCCTTCGAAAAGAACGATGTAATGTATTATACCCGCCGTGACCTGCTCCAGGAGATATCAATGGGACAATATATCCATGAACAGGTCACGACAGGTATTGGGATTATTGGAAAAATGTCAGAAAAAAGTGGGCTATTAAAATGAGCTCTGGAGGTATTATTAGAACTGGGCTATTGCAGAAGAGGGAGGGGCACCTGCCATAACTATCATAATTTAATGTTACTTTAGGCAGGCGGTGGCTCGCCACTCACTAGATAGACCCCCGAAATGCCAGAGAAATTCGGCTGCAGGCAACACCAATGTGAGTGACTCAGGAGTGTCGAGAGGTGTACTGTGCATTCTCCGAAATTACTCGCGGCGTTATACTCTTTAACACTTCAACCCCTGGAGCATATCAACTAATAAAGCTCAATCGACTCCTCTCTGGACGGCCGTTGAAGGCAAGCCAGAGCTGAGTCCTGCGGACCTTCTTGACTTTCCACTCCGACCGACGAACACACGCCGGAGACGAAGGGCCTGGTCGACTCTCTGGAGCACTCCGGTACCCGTGGTGTCGTTACGCACCAACAGCTCGCCACAAACTGCCCTGCGGGGTTATGTTACTATTCTGAATTTTTTTAAAAGTCTGACCCTAGGTCAGAGCCCAAAGCTCCTATTTTAAATAATTGTCTGATAGTTTCTATTATCCAAGTTTCCAATGATTCATCAATTATACCACTTGAAGTAAATGCAAAGCCAACCACCTCCAGTTACTTATTATCCCTACTAGCATAATTGTAAATGCGTAACCAGTTACACACGGACTTTGAACATCACTAACCTCATGCAAGTCTATTATCTTATCTCCTTTGGTATCGTAGAATAGAGAACGTTTTAAACTCATTTCATCCATGCATAAAATACATTTTAAAATACAAGTGTTTGATAGCTGGAGACAAGACTTGTATTCATTTATTTTAGTTCCAACAGGTATTGACAATGTTGACGAGCTCGGTGGCGCAATCGTAAATGACGCGACTTTGACACCAACGCTCGTGGGTTCGATATAGATATGGTTGATAGGTAATGAACGAGAGATGCCTAGATGCTTTGTGTGTGTCAGATCAAGCGAAAGGGAAACGACACCGTAGATCTGCCCGGTGACATGGTGGCCCTGTGGTCCGGGGTGAATCAGGACGATCATGCGAGGCTGGCGTAGGTGTCGTGTTTTCATCTCGCTTGGCCGCGCTGGTGAGAAAGATTACGATTTAGTAGGTCCAAGACTTCTCTTGGTTAAGATAAAACTGGGGATTACGCGAGTCCACTTTGTATGCAGTAGAAATATTTTTTGAAGTTAGTGACTTGGAACTTTGTAGAGGTACTCTCTATTAGAATACATAAAAATGGTTTCAATGTTTTAAAAAATTCCACCCTTACGGAGGTGAAAAGGGGGTTGAAAGTGTGCTTGGATGAGACGCTTATCTATATTAATAGAAATGGAGTTCCTGACTAATTCACTGACTCATCAAGAGGTTTATTTAATGCATATGAGATATGAAAGGATTTCTGAAATTCAACCTCTAAGGGAGTTGACAGATATTTTTAGTTAGTGACTTGGCGGTTATGTTTTTAAAATAGGCAGTGTTTTGTATAAAGAGGTATACATAAGCATAGATTACTTAAGGTACTTTTGCTATTTAATGCTGACTGTACTTAAAAATAAAAAGTAAAATAAAAATAAGTAGAACTGCCGAAATTCCAAAATCTACGCGTGCGAAGCCGCGGGTAAAAACTAGTATTCAATAATACCAATCGCGCCTTGACTATAAGTTAGATGAACAATGTATTCGTTTGTATTCGTAATATGTTCGTCCTGGTTGAAATCTCTAACCACGCGACTGCCTATATCACTACGGAGCCCTTTCCTTTGCTAGTCTCACTCGCATTTGGTCATTTTTTTATACTTTTAAGCTTTGTGAGAAGAATTGACGTGCAATTGCTTTCATGATTTTCTAAATTAAAATTACAACGTTCAAACGATAACTGAATTAGAAATCAAACTAGAAATCATAATCAACATTTTATTGCTATAGAATTACATAAAAATGTACATCACAAAACACATTCAACTAATTTTCAATTACGAAACACTTTAATAACCAATTATAAAGCTAATTATAATATTAAAATACATACTGTTAAAATAATCTAAAGCATCATAATAACTAAAAATTTTAAATACTATTTTAGAATACTTTATTGGTGCATTATTTTAAGTGCATTGTCCGATGAGATTCATCAATAGCAGAAATGGAGTATTATTTTCTAAATTTACAGTATTTCGTTTTCATAATAGTCGGAAGAGTCGCGACGACTGGCTTGTTCATTTTAGGGCAAACTGTGATGCTGGAAATAAAATAAAACAATATTTAGTGAAATTGAGCGATACCAATGAGTTCTGAAGGAAAGGGGTTCAATATCATCCTTGGAGCCAAAATAAACTTCACCTACAGGCGGTACACCTTACAACATGCAAACTTTGCTCTGAACAAGGAGACATAAGGCAGATAGACATTTTTTTATGTAGGCCGA
Source organism: Pyralis farinalis (assembly GCA_947507595.1). Lineage (NCBI taxonomy): Eukaryota > Metazoa > Arthropoda > Insecta > Lepidoptera > Pyralidae > Pyralis > Pyralis farinalis. Next base: position 14,915,677 of record OX382267.1, read on the forward strand.
ATGCAGAAAAATCTCCACCCTACAGAAGCACTTAGCAAAAGTGCCCATAGACTACAGTAACCGCTCACGTCAGGCCAGTCGTATAAAAAATGGTTTCAAGGTTTTCAAAAATTCCACCCTTACGGTGAAATGGGGGTTGAAAGAAATTGAAAGTTGAAATTTTATTACTGGCTTCTATAATAATGTAACGTCCTATTAGTGAAATAAAGTTCAGAATCCATCCAGGTAGTTCCAGAGATGAACCCCGACATCCAAAGAAACAAACTTATAAAATTTACCCCTTTATAATAACTATATAAAACATATCTATTGCATATATAAAACGGTTTCATAACACAATTTTATTAATTTAGTTTCTCAAATAATATTTTTACACACAACCTCAATTCGCAAATCGGCATTCCATTGCAGGGATATGGGATACTCCCTTCAACCGAAGGGATTTAGAGCTTTTTCCACCACGCTGCTCAACTGCGGATCGGTAAAACCCAGTGTTTTCAAGCTGCTCGAAGGCCACTGACCTAGCTTAACGACTGTCATCTATCGGCAACAGCCGGGTCCGACTTAACGTTCCCTCCGAAGATATAGATAATTTAATTAGTTCGAGATAGATAATCCCATCCATAGACAGGCTGCGATCGACGTTGCTTGACCGGCGTGTTCGGTTAGACTGACACGCGCAATGACGCCATCGAACTCTCAATATTTAAAACATTGTAAATGCTTCACTCACTCTGTATTATATTCGATGGACGACAGCTTCAAATATTCGACGTAAATACTCGGCGACTTCAGTAACCTCCAAGTCATTGGGTTAAACAACTTAGTTTGGTACTTCCATTCCACTATCACGGACAGTGGAGGGTAACCGGTGTCTTTGAGAGCGACCATTTTCGTTTCTTTGTCTCCTGGCTTGTAGTATTTCCTGGTGAATAAACAAGGATGTTTAATTATCTCCTTTGTAAAAAAATGTACAGTTTTATTATAGTGCCATAACATCCCAATTATAAAGAGAAATAAGGTACTTTTACGGTTACATTTATTCTTGAGCACTGGTTTGGGAAGTTGTTGTGTTAGCAGCGTGAGTAGAAACGCGTGAGCGATATTGATATTGCAAGCATTCTTAGACTACGGTAACAACTTTACCCGGCTTCTGACGATGTATGACGAACCTGAATTATTGACAATATCTTAAGTTATTGCTATCATAACAATATTTACGTACACTAATTAACAAACTACAACTTTTGTATGAAATAACTACTTAGGAAAAAATGTGGGTAGCTTTTAAGCAAAGCCAGCATAAAATCAATATACAGCAGCGTTAAAATGTCATAGTGTGGATATACTAATCTTCTGGATTTTTATAAATAATGTCACAGTTGGACTCTGCTATCGCTGCAGAAGACAAAACGGTCATTTAAACGTCTCTACCAGTCGGTCTTCTGTATCTCAAAGTTTTATGAACGGATTTTGATAAAGTATACATATGTATATATTATACAGCAACAGAGCAACTCCTTAGGAGCTGACAGGTAACCTCACTCACTGTGCAGAAACACAACACGCCGGGGACTTGTTATTTGCGGCGGCCTGCGGTCTTGGACCAAGACAAACAGACGCGTTCATACACACAAATATTTGTGCTGCCTGTAATTCAAACCCACAATCCATGAACACAATCCCCAAGGTATTTTCACTTGATACGTTGAAAACTAAGGCGGTACTACTAAAACTCAAGACCCTAGTAAGCGTACTAATAAACCTTTGGTGTACACTTCATTAAGAGATCAACAAGAGAAACTTTTTTTATTTATTTGTGAGTTATGATCATGTTCATTTGATACCTATTGGCCTACTTACACACTTCGTAGATATAAGATAACAGAACATCCGTCAACAAAAATTTACGAGTAAGATAAGTCAATTACAATCTGAACAATGGTTATCTTTATAAAAACACGAGGTTAACAAAATAATTTATTATTATTATGTAATGTAAGAAAACTTTATTACTATCACAATTTCTGATGTCAGAACGTTATTAACAAGAATCGCCATTGATTACTGAACGTTTGACGTCAAATTACACGTGTTATGAATTTGCAGATAAATATTTTGTATAAAAAACGCAACTGTTACGTTTATTGCAATCTATATTATTGCACTGACGTCAGCAAACATTATAAACAAATACGGATCTTCTTTCAAATGGGTTTCGAGTATGCGTTGTAAGCATTTCGAGCTTAGCGTAAGCTTCATTTCCCTATACCGCATAGTTAACAAAAAAACGTCCCACCTGCGTCACAGTTTATATAACTGCACTCGCTTTTTTAAATCTATCATTTAAGTTTGAGTTCGAAACTAATTAACTAAGTAATAATTCACTTTCCGCTCATTGCAACAAAGCTATATTTTAATGTATGCAAAAAGTATGTACTTACTGCTCATCATCCAAAAACTTTTGGTCGCTCATGTTATTGTTTCTGTCTATTAAAGTGATAGATAATTTCCCTGATTCAGGCCCGTGATTGCGACTTTCAGTCGAATTAGATACTTTCAGAGTCACTTCATAATGGACACCTACAAATTAAATACATAATTTATCATTTATCAGAAATAATCTGTTATATAGATACGTATATAACATTTGAGGTCCAAATGGCTCGTTATTTGCAAACGATCATTAGCAGCAAGCAATTCTACGAATATGACAAGAATATATTCACTATAACGCAACTTATATCCACGCACGCAACATCCAAACACTGTATCCAATAATTTCACATAAGTAATATTTGCGGGATTATGAGATATATCTTCGCAAAGCCTACATTTAATAGCAGACCATCTACCAATATAACAATCCATCAATAGAAAACATATATATTTTCACGAGAAGTCAATTGCGGAGTAGACATAGAGAACCGACACCACATGACTCTTACACAACTCACATGCTGAATTAACATTCATAGGCATTCTCATGCACGCTCGCTGATTTCTAGAGCTTCTGACATCACCATCTGATAAAATATGAACAATTTAGTCATGGTTGGTGAGTCTTAGAGAGAGCTCCTACATCCCTCCACTTTAGTATTATATATCTGTATCGTAAATTCTTTACTCCTGCATTCTTTCAACATGTTCGAACCAACTATATACAAATATTTTAAAACCGATTTTTTCTTCTTAACCAACTTTTACATCATCATTGCGTACGCTGTCTACAAGCATTACGCTACAAATTTTGTGCAACGCTCGCCTTTCGGCCGTGTTAATTCTACTGCCATACCCAGCCCAGTACCTAGCTTCCATAAGCTACCGTTGGTACCACATCAACCCTTACTCATCCCACTGCAGGGATACGGGTGTCCCTTCAACCGAAGGGGTTTTTAGAGCATACTCCGCCACGCTGCTCAAATGCGGATTGGCGGAGACCAGTATTTTCAAGCTGCCCGAGGGCCTCCGACTTAGCTTAACGACTGTCATCTATCGACAACAGCCGGCTGCACGGCTTAACGTGCCCTCCGAAGCACTGAGAAACTCGAGATAGAAACCCATCCATAGACAGGCAGCGGTCGACGTTATTTAAGCTGCGTGTTTGGTTAGAATGACACGCGCAACGACGCCATCGAGCTCTCGACCATCGTTGGTACAAGCGCCATTAAATAAAATTAATATAAGATAATATAAATCTAAGCATATGCCTAAAATATGTGCTAGATACATTGATTTTGACGACATATTATTTATTGCATAGTGTCGTATTAGCAATTATATGCATGGAAGGTGGTTGATACTCGCATGTCGCCAAATAGCTGTCAAAGTATTGTAGATAGTGTAATACTCACGGCAGAAAGGCCTGGAGCTGCCGGTAATAGCATACAGAGATATATGAGAGTCTGTATCGAGGTAGCCGGTCGATTGTAACCGCTTGTAAATGTTGTATGAGTGATATCCCATTGGTATACAATTGTGTTTGTGGTCGCACGTCGTGCAATTGCCTGCTAGAAAACCCTGAAACAATATATACATAGCATACTATGGCATTTGCGAAAGGCACAGGCTGTATTTTTTGTTGTATTAGTGAGCGCAAATTATGGAGTAGGTTAAGCAGCAATGGCACCAATCGCCCGGCGATTGAGTATTAGTAAACAAGATACATTTGTTTTATTCTTAAATTTATTCTATATGATTAATGTATATATTATATAAAAAAATAACGAATATTTTATTAAAACATATATAATGTTCACATTAATTAAGAGTGTTATGTGTATCTTTAATATATTAACGAAATTTACTAATGGTTACAACATAAATCGAAATAAGTATGGACGCTCTTGATAACTAAAGGGGTGTATGTAGAGGTGATTAACAAAAAAAAGAAGCCTACCAAGTGCGAGTGGAGCATAATTTCACCAAACAGGTCAAGGACACAATAAGTAGTAAATAAATAATTCGCGACAAAATGACTGAAATGCCACATGTCGATAGTCTACATTCGAACGAATTTTGATTATTAGTCAGTCAGCAACCGACGCTCCAGAGGCACGGTTTAGTTTCAGTAATAAACCCCGTAACAATAATGCTGAACATAGTCATAGAACTTTGAACAATCCATTTTAAAATTTTGAAGTTAAAAACAAATTTTCTGCTTTATTAACTACAAATAAAAAAAAAATACAAATTATGTTAAGTATGAAAAATTAGATCGAAACATTGGAATCCTAAATGCAAGGAGAAACAAAAAATACTTGATTTCATGTAGAAGTAAACAACCTCTAAAGAAAATTACATTGGTTAACTTTTTAAATTAATGCTCCATTTTGATACATCATTCTACCCAAATGCAAATTCCATGTGTGTAATTCCTTTCGTTTACCATCTAGTAACCAGTGACATACACACGGATACACACTAGAGTGTCATTAATGTTATCAAATAAATTTCACATAAATAAATCTATTCTATTCTTTTGACCTTCGGTCACGAGAAGGCACTCTCCTACTCTTGATTAGCCCATTTTGACAATCGGAGCCTAAAATACTAGTATTAGCTACTACGACTGTTACTAGTAGTAGTATTGTTGCCGCGTTTGTGCATCTGTCCAAGTCTGTCTAGTCTGTAATTATTGTGGTTGTAATGGTTCGCCAATTTCATCAATCAACTCATCTTAAGAGCTAAAGCTAACATTGCCCGCACACTCGGTTTTATATTTAGAATTTGAAGTAATTCAAAGTATTCTAGTGATGATTATTAAACGATTTCTATAAATATGAACAATTTGTTAATAACCTAATAATTTCAGAACTCATGGGTACGCGACAAGAAGTGACATTAGCCAATTAAATGTAATCAAAAAATAATAGCAATAGCCTGAACTCCTAAAGACTACATAAGCAAGGTATACAACGCGCCTTACTAAGTATGAATCGTAAGCACGCGTATGAACAACACCACGTATAAATGTCGCTGTCGATCAGTACATCAGTAGTAAAATGTACTTCTGTCCAGAGACAAGTATTTTTGGGAATAAGACTTATAGAAATTTCTGTATTAAAGTATCGATAGCCTAGAAATTTCGTCACGCACAGAACATCACTATAATAGCTCTATATCATAGATACATATATTACAAAAAAATGCTTACGATCGGCCCAATCGGCCAGATCGCACGTATCTCGTGCGCTCAATAGCTTGCTTGAGTCTGAACTACTCAACACAATAAACTAAAAGTCTTATTTATCGACTTTTGACTGGACGTTGTTATTCTTACGAGTACGCAAGGAAGCTGTTGAGAAATTAATTGGTTAGCAATCGGTATTGGCAACGGAGACACCGTGACACTTAAATTCTGTCTGTAAGTACGCACCTCGTAAGATTCACACTGCACTGCCAGAAACGGGCAGGAAGGTGCAATACTTTCAGTGAAATAGTCGTAACTCCGCTCGTGGTTGCAGCTCACAAATTTCAGCACTTGTTGGTATGTGTCCTCATTGTACCCTGGTCGACGCGAGTTGGACGACTGGCACCCTGGCTGCGTTGACCCACCGTTAGGATAGAAGTCCACGTGACCAATCGGCTCTGATATACCGAAACCTGGGTACGAAAAAAAAATGTGAACATCAATATCATTATTCTGGTATTGATGAGCTCGGTGGCGCAGTGGCTAATAACGGAGCTTTGACACCAGGGCTCGTGTGTTCGATTCCCGCACAAGACAAATTATGTGCATGAACATGTCTGTTTTTCTTGGTCTGGGTGATTTTAAGAGAGGTAAGCGCATCAAAACAGCCCGTCTGGGGAAGTACCTCCACCTGGCAGTAAACCGCAACCCAATAAGATCTCCCTGAAGGGTCTTTTTGTACCGGCGAGTGAGTGAGGTTATCAGTTCTTCCAAGGAGTTACTGTTTTAGCAGCAGGGTTGGCATCGCGCGAGCGATAATTGCAAGCGTTTATAGGCTACGGTAACCACTTTACATCAGGCAGGCTATGTATTTATTTACCGCCCGATGTAGTTCAAAAATGATAATCTAGTGAAATTATGGGGGTGAATGTTTAAGGCATGTTAGGATGTAAGTAGCTTACCATAATCTTCAAGGCCTATGTCCTATGTGGTGTGCCCTACTGTTGGCTAAACCCTGTTCTGACGAAAAGGACTTAAGATACAGAAATACATCCCAACTTATGAAGATTGACCGTATTAATTGCCTAAAGTATAGTTGTGTTCTCGCGAGTGAAGTCACCAGGGAACTACAGAAGTGTTTACTTTGCAGCGGGAGTTTTCTATGTTTACCTATTTAACATCAGGCGGACTGTACCCTTGTTTGTCATGCGACGTGATATAAAAAAAACATTTGACGTCTGTGCTATGTGTAAGTAAGACGTTATTTCGCAATGTGTCTACTTCAATCGAGTTCATTGTGCTGACACGAAATGACTTATTAAAAGTGTGGTCACTGCACCTGAGAAATACAACGGTACGGCATTGCTGTGGATGACATCTACATATTTAGCGTCCGTCCGGTCCAGGCGCACTATAGTCACAGTGTTGCTGAAGTAAGGCGCAGCAGGATCCAGCCCCGTTATTCTGCCCAGTTTAAGATTAAATCTCTGAAAGTATAGAATACTAATATAAGTAAATAAATAAAAAACAAACTGAGTCACAATACTTTATTCCAATTACGAAGTCCTAAATGTAGTTTAAACACGAACAGAAATTAATAAACAGTCTTTGTTTATTGGTAGTAAGTCACCGTTTGAATTTATTGAGAATTTTAAATTGAGTATAATTTAGTATAACTGGTACCTATATCAAAGCGAGACCGTTTGGTCTAGGAACATGAAATTTATGATGAAGGTTCCTTCGGGGATACAGGCATTTGATTTTTAATAATTCCCACGGTATAACGGGATTCGAAATTTGCAAATTCAGCACTTACTCTTAATGCATCAATGATGCAAATGCATAGACGCATTTTGCAAGATATTTTATTCATAAAGTCAAAGTTTTTCCTCATTAATTATGATTATTTTTCAGACTTATGCTGCAAAAATGCTAAGTTTGTGGCAAACATTATATATACTACAATATGTTTATATTTTCGAGTTATTAATTTTACAAAAGTTAAACAAAAACTAAAAAAAAACAAATGAATAGTAAAGTGTCACTGAAACTCATCACTAACCTTCTGCAACGCGTGGCCGCAGTAACCTCCTAGATGGGACCCCAGCGAATGGCCGATAAAATGGAAATTATCTAAATTGGACAATCCGAGGACATCCTGCAAAAAAAGCGTAATAATTAAACAGCGATATCCTACGATATAATCAAGGCAATAGTCAAAATAGATGATAAATATTTAATTTTATGTTACAGTATGGACCTATACCCGATTAAAACCAAACCGACATGTGATAATTGCTAAATCGAAATCCATCGGAATAAAGCCATCGGATGGCCGTTTTCGACAATGATAATAGTTACCAGTTCAGTGCGGTGGATGTGGCTCATCGTCATCTTTAGAGAAGAATCTAACTTCACCTGCATGAATGTACACCGATATTTATCGGTTTTGGCAATAGCCCGACCGTACTTTGACCTTAATAAAAACGACAACCAAATACCAAACTCGTAGAGTTTTCTTATACACTCAGAAGTCAACAATCACTTAGTCGGAGCACTTAGGGTGAACGTATATTGTCATAAAACAGAAAGCATGCTGTCTTCTTGCTATTTGCAACACTGGACGTCTATATAATTAATATAATGTGAACCCGACGACGCACACATAGCCATCACGAACTCTCATCCGGCAGTGGCATGCACGAATCTCGTGCTCAGGCATAATTCGAAAAAACTTATTTGGAAAAAAGTGATACCGTTTTCAAAGTAGAGCTACTTTACTGGTTGACTTCAATAAAATATAAAATGTCTTGTATAATTAATTTCGTGTATTTCACAAAATCTTATCGTTCGTATTATTTCCTTTTCAGCGGACTTCTACTTTGTGAAGACAGTAGGAAATAGGCAGTCAGATATGAGAAAAGATTTCCATCGCAAAAAATCTCCTCAATATAATGGACTAGCTTCTGTCCGCAGCTTTGCGTGCATGGAGCATGGATCCCGTTATTACCTACCTCTTCATTAAATCTCTTTGCGGATAGTTCGGGTTATTGTGCAAACGTAACAAATAGAGAGATAGAGAAAGGGTTACTTTTGCATTTATAACATTAATGTGCTCATTGTGAATTCATATGTCGTTTCGTTTACATGCAGGCATATAAAAGTGTTTCAAAAAGGCATATACACACATCAAAAGTGTCTAGGGATCAACATATATTTTTGCAATAACTTTTCTCCTGATTGATATTAATTAAAATTTTCTTTAAGGATTCATCAAATAAAGTGTTTTCGTTTGTCTACAGTAACGATAAACCAAGTCACCTTTGCATTAATAAAGAAATTTGCCATTTTCATAATAAAGGGATTTTTGACATTTGAACCACTAACATTAAAGTTCGAAAAAAAGACTGAAATAACAGTTTTCTTTAAAATTTTATTGGGTAACTTAAACAATTAATAATCCGTGTTTCTACCGCGAACACTAACGATGATAGAAGCTGGTTCCCGGCAACGTACTGTGGCTTTAGCTCTGAATACAAGTCAGAGTGTTATCAGTCGACTTTGGACACGTTACCGAAGCACTGGTACCGTGGCTGAGCGCCATGGAGGACGGTATCGCTGCACCACACGGAGACAAGACCGATACATTCAAATCACAACTCGAAGAGCTCCAACAATAACCGCCATGATGTTAGCCGTGACGCTTCATCACTCTTCAGGGAACTTAATTAGCGACCAAACAGTCAGAAACCGCTTGCATGAAGTGAACCTTCATTCCCGAAGACCGCTAAGGGTACCACCTATAGCAATGCACAATCGTAGGATTCGATATCAATGGGCTCTTGAACACAGAAATTGGGCAGAAGAACAATGGCGTTTCGTGTGCTTTTCTGCTGAGTCTCGTTTTGGTATGAGACCGGATACAAGACGTATACGACACTGGAGAACCCCTGGACGCCAACAGCGATTAAAATCCTGCCAGGAAGTCCATCCTTATAGTGGTGGAACCATCATGGTATGGGCGGGTATTTGGATGGGCGGAAGAACTGAGTTGATTTGGATCAGAGGCAACCTCAACGCTCAAATTTATGCTGAGACGATTGTATCAGACGTCATCGTTCCTCTACAAGTGCAAATCGGTCCCTTATTTCAGTTATTGCATGATAATGCACGACCGCACACCGCAAGAGTTGTAAGACAGACTCTCGCCGCAGCTAACATCAATGTCATGCCCTGGCCTGCTCAGTCGCCAGACTTGAACCCGATTGAGCATGCATGGGATATGCTACAGAGAAGAGCTCTGCCGAATATGGAGGGTATCCAGTCGCAAGAAGACCTTTTTTTGTTGTTGCAACGAACATAGGCGGCCATTCCACAGCGTGATTTGGATGAACTCATTTTGAGTATGCCAAACCGATGTTCTTGTGTTGTTAGTGTTCGCGGTAGAAACACGGATTATTAATTGTTTAAGTTACCCAATAAAATTTTAAAGAAAACTGTTATTTCAGTCTTTTTTTCGAACTTTAATGTTAGTGGTTCAAATGTCAAAAATCCCTTTATTATGAAAATGGCAAATTTCTTTATTAATGCAAAGGTGACTTGGTTTATCGTTACTGTAGACAAACGAAAACACTTTATTTGATGAATCCTTAAAGAAAATTTTAATTAATATCAATCAGGAGAAAAGTTATTGCAAAAATATATGTTGATCCCTAGACACTTTTGATGTGTGTATTTTGCTTCCAGTGATATTTTAAAAAATGTAACAAGTAAATCGTTGGGACAACTTTTTATATTTAAACTAGTTATACTAACAGTATAATACGTGAATATAAAAAGTTGCCGCAAAAAGAACATTAGGAGTGTATAATATGTATATTGCTATACATATTATGCACTCCTAATGTTCCTCTAATCTGTGACACTAATAAGTTTATTTCATGCCCGCGTGTGGAAAAAATTCTAAAATTTTTGTAAAATGTTAAACAAACAAAGTAATTTATGAAAAAACTTGATATTGCTAAATCATGAAAAATTCTAGAACAAACTATTAGTTTTAATAAAAAAAAAAATTTAAAGCAAAGAGAATTGTACAAAAACTTGTTAGTGTTTTGCATTTAAATCCACCTCTGATTTCAGAAAACAGGTGATATGATAGGAACAAAGATGTACTTACGTAAATGTTATGAATGAAATGCGCCGTCATCACTCCTACCAATCGGATGTTTGCGACGGCCTGCCCGTACGGCGGTTGGGAGCCTCCCCTCCAATCAACTACAAAGACCGTCGCTCCATCGTTGCCCTCCAAGTTTAGTAGAGCATTCACCATATTTTCGACCTAAAATCATTATGCAATCATTACTACCACTTTGAGACAAAATTATAACCGTTGAATTACTCGAATAACGTGAGACATTGTAACAACAACGGCATCATTGAAGCCCAACAATGTCTACACTATATACGCCTATAACAGAGAAATATTTGCATTGGATTCCTTTAGTTACACAAAGATCGGTTTTGTGCCTCTATGAGGAAAATGGTATAAAATGGGCGCATTTACAGCATCGTTACTTTTGCAGCATTGCGCGTGGCCCACACTGCCAAACGAAGCTTTAGCCAAGAGGTAGGGAGAAGTGATCTATACCTACCTACCCTACTCACCTAACTGCAGTGAAATAACAACTGTTATTGTGTTTCTACTACCAAGGTTACCAAGAAGCTATTGAAAAATGTGTGTATTCCAAATGCAAAAATGGTAGTTGTTTGTTTCCTCTTTCTACATTTTCGCAATAACCGAGTATGAAAAGATAATGTCTGTAGTTTTCTGGAGATACGAGTTGTAAAATTTTGTGAAAGTAGAAAAATGAAGTCAATTGAGTTTTTTAGGAAAACCGTGTAAAATATACACATATACTCTGCCATGTCTTTACGATGCTTGATTGAAATGAAAATGGTACAAAAAGTGCCTATCGACGATAGAAGGGTCTTTGATAGGTAATAATAAAAATACCCATGTTTTGTGTCCGCCATCCAAAAATCCGTGAGATATCAAATAATATGGCCCCGATGGGTCTATATTTGCATTTCTTATTTTGTCCATGTTATCAGCTTCCAAAATCACTGGTAATCTTCTATTTCTTCTTGTAAACACGCAGTACCTGCAAAAAATATATATTTTGAAAACTGTGTCCATCTATTAAGAAAAATGAATATCTTCAAATATATCCTTGAAAAGCCAGATCTTTGAAAGTTAATACTGATCGTCAGTTGTGCTGCAATATACGAATATATAATTTGAATTTAAAGTTAGAGAATATAGATGATATTTTCGTAAAAATAATAAAATATTTGCCGGACATGTATAAAATATTATATACACGGGAAACAAAACTTTGAGTATCCCATTCTTTCTAATTCATCCGTTCGGATAGTGAAATATCCTCTTAAGTTAAGTTCCTACAGCATGGAGACGATTGCAATGTGCATATGAAGTATAATAAGATTCTAACTATAAAAGACGTCGCACTCGAATTGTATCGTTGCTCTGTTCGATAATGCACTCGATGCAGTAAAATATAAAACTGTTTATCATAATAGATAGGCACGTCATTATGCATTTAATGAACGTAAACATTTGTTTTGTCTTGGCGGGCGAATAATATAATATTATTGATGTCATGGGCGAGCCCCCGCGCCTTATCGTGAGCAGACACGACGTATCGTATCGAGACGAGTTCATACGAAGCAGACCGTAATAAATCAATACGAACACTTACATTTTAAATAATCATAATATTAAAACGGTCAAGTGAGATTAGGTTTCGCTCTGTTAGAATTCCGTGATACTTTTCTTACATACTTCTACTTTGACGTAAATTCTAAATTTGTAGGTAACTGTTAGTTTAATTGTTCAGATCTATCTGAACTTATACGTGGTCTATAACAAGAATAATATAAACACCCATAGAACCTCCACACACCAGAGAAAAGATATTTTCTGGGTTAACTTCACGAACGAAAACCTTCTTCCTCTTCTTCGTGTTATCCCGTTTCCTAATCCATTAGGATTGGCGGGTCCGCTACCTAAACCTAAGGATTTCGCGAATATACTGATTTTTACATAGGGCGACTGCCGTTAAACCTTCACATACCAGAGGGAAAACCTATTTCGCAGGTATCGGGAATATGTCATTGACCAACTTTTTGCCTGTATTCACTATACGCGCTTTTGTTATTGCATGTGTTTTTGCGGTGATGGTTCCATTTGATGACGCATTCATGATGAGGTAAAAAAGTACCTTTAATTAAAAAAGCGAACTTTCTGCCTTCCTTTTAATCTTTACTGGACTTAAATATATTATAGGTACAGATGTTTTCCATTTTTGTAACAATAAGCCGAACTACGAAGAACTAGTCTATTCCTTAACTATAATAATAATTAAAGTATTTATTAAAATTACATAAATAAAGGCAAAAGTATAATCAAATAACAGATATTGTAGAGCTAAAAGTGGCACAAGTTGTCTAGAAATTGTGTTGCCAGCGGACGTCGCACTAGACACAGCTTGTCTCGCGAGGACCAACTTGGTTTAAATTAGTCGTATACTCTGGATTACCGATAAACATTCAGTGTTTAGTGAGCTATTAAATTAGTACACAGCAAATTACAGAATTAAATTAAAATTCGTATTAAAGCTTTATTTATTTTTCAATTAAATTTAGCTATCTATTGGGTGTATTTGTCAATGCTTTACATAATGAAATGTAACATAAATGTACAAGAACTCTATTGATGTAGCGCTTTTTCATAGTTATGGTATGTACGCCCTGTACCTAGGTACAGGGCGTTAATTCAAATACAACATAAGCAATATTAACGAACATTAATACATAATAAATTCAAACTAATTTGCTGAAAATTATAAACATATAGGTTAAGTTTTTTTATACAACGTCGGGAAGCGTACGAGCACACGGCCCACCTAATGTAATGTGGTTATAGTAGTCAATGAACACTTTTGATAAGACTATTTGATCTATACTTCTTTGTGTGCTTTCGCGACTAGTTAATTGATGCGGACTAGACCCGGCGGGGACCTTCCGATGTTTCTGTCGTCTCACCCCGATTGCTGCTGAACTAGTGGCGGAAGCACCAAAATAATATTAATCCTGTCAATGTATACATACCGTACAGTATACGTACCTATAATGAGAATGGTGTAAGTGCTTAATCAGATCTTATAATAATGCCAACAGTGGTGCTCATTACGACAAAGGTTCAACGTCCGATGTCTGTATAGTACACGAATGGAATAAGTTCAGTCTCTAAGGAAATAATTACAGCATTAACTTACCGCACGCCCATTGACTGTGGTGTGGCAGGGAAGTAGTTGTCAGGCCGGTTCTCAGTCCACGGGTATGCCTTCGAAAAGCAGCCGTACTGGCCATAGCAACGTTCCAGCTCCATATCCTCTGTTATTATCAATGAACTAAATTAGGTTCTATTTTCATAAATGATAGTGATTAATTTACTTGACCATGTCAACGCTTTATGAATACATCAGTCTATGTTATTGAAACAACGCCCACTTTAGAAGGAATAAGTTTTGTGATAAATCTTATCGTAAAAGTGCATTCGACAACAGTAGTGTCGTGAAAAGTTCAATGCTGACTTAGAACCATGTAAAGGTGTAAGACATTAAATATGGAATAAAATCAACGCTAGTTAAAAGAATAGTTATGTTTCATACATATCTTCAGTATAATAAAGTATTAAAGTGCAAGGTAGTTTTAATTTTTTTCTACAGAATAATTACTCAAAAATATCTCGTATAAGGCAAAGTGTGTAAAATTTATTGTTATACTCACCAACAAAGCTACCAGGAAAGTTAGTTACATCCGTAGCATTTTGTTTCTCCATTAACACCATAATAGTGTGAAGCATCAAAGTAGCACTCGTTTTGTTCATTTTGAATCATTCATACACGTTTCACTTGTTTGCTCACTGAATATCAATTTCACTGCAAAATAATTCTGCGTACGCGTATTATTTCAGCGTAATAAAATACGGCTGTAACGTGATGTGGCCCACGCAAATATATAACAGTCCTCTGTCTAATTGACCAGTTGGCAGTTAAATGTGAAATGATATGTTTTGACGTCGTTTGTTCTTTATATACAGGCTAATGAATGCACCGCACAACCTCTACAAGTACATAATTACTTAACAGGTCCTCTCTGGCTCGCAGACGTTCCGGGATAGGATGATAACAGGGGTTACAGCGTTATCATAGTGGTTATTTGTTAAAAACGATTGACGCACGAGCAGTCTGGGAGATTGTACATATATCATATAATTACCTTATACACGTGCTCATTATACAGGGCACAGTAATGACAATTAAGCAGTAGGACAACATTATCGAATCGTTTCAAATCGTCGCTACACGATGCTATGCGAAGTTTGCACTCAAAATTTGCGTTACGACTTGCGCGACTTGAAGAAATGGCCACGTTTTATGTCCTCGCAGTTTTTTTAGTCGTGAGTTGAAAAGTGACGTGTATCGCTCTAAAGCGAACGTGAGAATTAAGTCAAAAAAGGGGTAAGTGCGGGTAAGTGCTACGTAAATATCCCTTTAACCGTAATAGGTACCTACCTAGATAATCTAGTGCAATACATCAATTGTAAGATATTGTCTTTAATAACAGTGTCGAGGACAGTTTAACGACAATTAGTTGAATAGTCATCTGTCTGATATATAATACCTTTAGCATAATAAATCTAAATTACTCAAACATGTGGGTAGGTACTTAAAGGGTTGTCATAGAAAAGACTCATATTTAAGGTACAGGTTGAGCTGAACCAGTAGATATTTTATTTGCCAAGTATTAATTTAATTTAATTTACCTAGGTACGAGCATTGTTTAGAAGTCTTACCTGTAAAATTGTCGTTTATTACTCGTATATATGAAATCAAACATTGAAAAAATCTTATTTTATTAATGGAAGATTGACCGTTAATGTCGTGCACTTTCGTCTATATATCAAGAGTCCTAGTAACCGGCGAGCGTGCATGAAGAGTTATGAATGTTAAATAAGCGAGCGAAGTGTGTAAGGACCGCGTCTTATGGCGCTCGGTTCTCCCTGCCTACCTCGTAAGGGATTTGGCGTGAACTTATAAACACTTTTGTCTATCAATATAACTAGTCTGGCCATAAATACTGTTACATAGAAACATTTTCTCCAACAACTCTTTAATTATTTGGAATTTGAAACGCGTTTATTATGTTAAAAACTTCTTTCGATTTCACGCTGTTTTACATATTTTTTTCATGTTTATTACAATATGGTATGCGGTGTTAAAGAAAATATTATTGCAGTGATTGCCTTGCATAAAGTGAGTATGGAGCCGTCGGTCATATTCAAGACACTTCAAAAGCTTGGTATCAGCCGTATGCTCGTATATCGTACCGTCGACAGGTATACCAACACTTCCTCTGTTGAAACATAAATGTTCGAGGCGACCGCGTGCTGTTAGAACTACAAAGGCTGTTAATGATGTTAAAGCCAGAATTCGCCGAAACCCCATTAGGAAACAAAAAATGTTATCGCGAGAAATGAAGATTCCCGCTAAGACTCTGTCGCGTATAACAAAACAAGACTTGAAGTTCGGCGCTTATGGACGGTATACAGGGCATTCCCTAAATCAATCCTACAGTTGAAGAGGATAGGTCGATCAAAACGCCTTCTGTCCCAATACGTAGGTCAAATGCACAGAAATATACTCTTTACTGATGAAAAAATTTCACGATTGACTACAACAAGCAAAATGACAAAGTGTACGCACGCAGTTCTAAAGAAGCCGCCCAAGTGGTCAGAAGGGTACAACGTGGTCATCATCCTGCGTCTGTAATGGTTTGGTGAGAGGTATCTTATCAAGGAGTAACAAAGCTTTATTTTTGTGAAAAAGGAGTGAAGACCAAAGTGTATCAAGGGTCTGCCTTGGAGCGCGTTGTGAAACGTCACAGCAATACGCTTTTTAAAAATGTACAGTGGACTTTCCAACAGGACTCTGCACGTGGTCACAAAATACGAACTACGTAAGCCGTGCTTGAAACCAACGTTCCGGACTTTCTCGGTGTTAAAGATAAGAAAAGGCAAGCTTCGTTGGTTTGGACATGTAGAAAGAATGCAGGATAATATAATGACGAAACAGATATACAATGCGAAAGTGGAAGGATGTAGGAGCCGAGGAAGACCAAGACTAACCTACCATGACCAAATTGGTAGTGTTTATCTGAAGGTTATGTCAGGAGCCCTAGGAACCGGCAAGCGTGCATGAAAAAAGCTGTTAATATTAATTATAAGCTGTTATAATAATTATAATAGAACCGAGTGAAGTGTGCAAAGACCGCGTTCTATTGCGTTCGGTTCTCAATTGCAATGGACCTGGCGTAAAGATATAAATACATACATACATCATCATTTGAATTTATTGAATATTTTAAATTGAGATCATTATTTTTTATTTTAATGGGACTTCGTAATTGGAATGGAGTGTAATCTATGGCCAACAGAATTGTGCGCTGTCTCAACAACTCGTCGCCAACTTTCAAATAATGTTACTGACTCGCATAAACACTACAACGGCGGTCTTCTGTAAGGAAAAGAATATTCCTCAGTACTGCTGCTTTTTAAACATGGCTGTCTTCGTATATGTATACACATCGTTTTCTATCTTCATGGTTATTGTCTGTTTAGACAATAACCATGAAGATAGAGAACGACGTGTAACCTAATCGAATTTGTATGTGATTCAAATACATGCTAAGAACTTGTAGGTAAATATGCTAGGTATTTAATTTAAACAAATTAAATACCTAGCATATTTACCTACAAGTTCTTAGCATGTATTTTGTATACTTGTAGGTAAATATGCTAGGTATTTAATTTAAACAAATTAAATACCTAGCATATTTACCTACAAGTTCTTAGCATGTATTTGAATCACATACAAATTCGATTAGGTTACACGTACCATGATATAGGAAGGATTTGGCAATACCTATGCTATTTAACCTTAATGAACTGAACATAAGTAACCGAATTTTAATGGTTTAATAATACCTAATGATCCATATAGCTTACTTAAGATAAGATTATCTTAGATCTTAAATTTAAAAGTATATTGTACACTTAAGTTCTGTAATTTGAATTTATTCTTTAAACGTATGGGAAAATGAATATGATTTCAAAAATCATAACTTTAGACAGAATAATGTTTGTCAAACGTTTAGCCGTGTTTACAAAGAAACTTTAGTCGTTTTCTAAACGTCTATGTAGTTTCTTAACAGCTTCGCTAAAAAATAAAACTACCTGCATTGACTAGTTGCTAACACAAAAATATTGTATTAAAAAAAATACGGCGGAAGTATAATCCATGTAGTTATAGTGGTAATCGGTGTAGTTATTGGTACGGATCCATCATCTGTAATGTATGATGTATTAACAATTTAAGGAAAGCGTTTCTTACATATTTAAGCTAATAATTTCAGTTTTGAGAAAACGTATTTTAAGGAAGAAATAAAATTGATGAACACGTTTTGTCACTGAAATACTACGTTTTTATTTCTATCTTTAATTTGTAATTTACAGATTTTTCCCTCTTACAGTTTTTGAGAAATATATTTTACTTTTTTGCTTTTGTGAAAGCCATGAAAATTCCAGATATTTAATTAACATAACGTCGCGCAAATGATTACCAAACTAAATGAACTTGAATAAATAAATGTTACAAACACACATTATCTGGAACCGCTGACAACAGACAGATACAGAGACTGACATTTTTAATCCAGATATTTAGACTCTGTTAATATTACTGTATTTATTTTCACCAAAATCTCAAAGTAAAAAAATCACGTATAATCGATCATCCCTTCGAAAGTAAATAAGCTGGTAATCAAATAGGTGACTTCTAACATCCCGATATGTAACTTTCAGTTACATACAAGCTTATTGAAAACAAATGATCGAACATAAAACAATAAATCGGTTGCGCTCCTGTGGTACCTACCCTTGTTCTCGATATTCCGAGTCAGAATACCAACTCATACACACAGTCTTTTTTTGTAAAATCTGTTAGACTATGGAATGCACTTCCTCTAGAGGTTAGACTGGCTCCCTCCATAGATTCCTTCAAACTCCGAGTCAAAAACATTTTAATTGGTGAATTGTGAGCATTTTTAGATGCATACCCTATACCTATGTCATGTTTGTTTGTTTTTTGCTTTTGTATTTAATGTTTGTATATATTCCTATTTCTTTTTTTTTTCATCTTTGTTTATTGTATTGTTTATGTATAACTTCGTAATAAGTATTAGGTAAAGTTGCTGTGCGTTAGTTTTATGAAATTTGTGATAATGTTGTAGACAATTAGTGTACGTTTGTTCTCTCGCCCATTTATGTTATTCTATCAATAGTTCTGGGTTGGCTGGAAGAGATCCCTTTTAGGGATAAGTCCGCCTTTGTAACATAAAATTAATTTCATTGTAATATGTATATTTTTAAATTTATTGTACAATAAAGATATTACAACAACAACAACAAATCATTTTCAATATTACAGATATTATAAAATGTATCTACTACGTTTTGTGTACATAGTCGTTCACATAATGTATTTCTGTAGCAAAAGTATAAAATATAACCAAAAGAAAAATTAAATCCCAGTTTACAACCCTTAACTTTGATACTCCGCCACCCTCCGGGGCTACATTGTATGACATTTAATAGCATTACTGCCAATTCGTATCCCATATTTTTTACCCGTCAACATATGCCTCTTAGAATAACCATTACTGTCTATGAGTTTAATTATTAGTCAATATAAACTCAATCATCCATTGAGGCTCTTAGTCAAAATATAATACATATAATATAAAATCTCTCATTGATATTGGCCACACGAGTAAACAACTTGTGGACTTTAAACTGCTTTGATAATGACAGCTAATTAAGAACACAAAATAAATAGTTCGTTAATCAATAACTGATACTCCGTCGGAGTCCTTGCGATGTGGCGAAATTAAATTCAGTGCCTGCCCATATTAATAGACCTGTCAATTGATAAACGAGAGTTATTTCTAACGTATTGTGTTACTATGTAAATTATACACGATATGATAGAATTGTTGTACAACGCATTAACAATGACTACTATATTCATTGTACTATATATTGCACTAGAACAGCAATTCCTTTTATTAATAACTAGCGACCAGGCTTCGCACGGGTGGTAGAGCATATTATGCTCCCACAGTCTGTAGGGTCCATCATTTAAATTACATGGTGTAAAGGACTATCATAATTTGTTTGAAATGCTTAAGGTAACTAGCGTATTTAAGTTGATAAGGATTTATACTGTATATCCTTATAATATCCGATGAAAGCTTCCAAGCGGCTTGAACTTTTCCGACATTTTCAACAATTATAGTCAGTTCGAGTTCGGTGGCTCAGTCGTGAATGACGCGACTTTCACACCAAAGCTCGTGGGTTAGATTCCCACACAAGGCAAACATTTGTGTGCATGAACATGTCTGTTTGTCTTGGTCTGGACGTTTTAAGAGACGTAGGGCGCATCAAAGCAGCCCGTCTGGGGAAGTACCTCCACCTCACAGAAAACCGCAGCCAAATAACAACTCCCTAGAGGGTTGTTGTGTTCCGGCGTGTAAGCTCCCAAGGAGTTGCTGTGTAAGCAGCAGAGGAGGCATCGCGCGAGTGATACTTAATATATTGCAAGCGTTAATAGGCTAAGGTACCCGCTTTACATCAGGTGGGCCGCATGCTTGTATACCTCCCGTCGTAGTATAAAAAAAACAATATTTCAACCGATTTACACAAAACCCTAACAAATTATACACCTAAACCTTCCTCAAGAAGTACACTGTCTATTGGTGAAAACCGCATAAAAATCCGTTCAGTAGTTTTTGAGTTTATCGTGAACATAGACTCAGCGTGGGACTTTGTTTTATAATATGTAGTGTTATGCGGCTGAAGAATAACAGCCTGGGACCAATAAATAATTAGTTTCATGGCGGGCGCATTTCAGTTAACGATTTAGGTGCCCCGTTTTATTACACGCGAGTCTCAAAATTTGGTGACATACCGACATCAACGCCACCTACCGGGTCCAATTGTGATTCAAATTTCTAGTCTAAAGATTCAAACCATCAAGAAACTCATTGAAAATTACACACAAAATTTCATCCAAATCGGTCCAGCCGTTTTATTGACGAGCTCGGTAGCTCAGTTTGGCCGGCTTGTCTCTGTAACGCACTGTATTGTGTTGTCGGGCTGTTTATGTTGTTTTATATTTTATCATAATAAACATGTGCCTGATTGTCGATGTGAGTTGGGTGGGATGTTACCTTCTGTTATACCTACTTGTACCTGACTTATATGGCGGGTATGTATGTTTACGTGCATTCCTTGCCGTGTTTAGAAGTTAGCAAGTAGACATTAATGTATGTTTGTTGTACCAATAGGATCATATCTATCTTAATTTAATTACTTTTTAAATGTATAATTGGTTGACGTGGATTACTTAGCATTGAAGACAAACCTCAGTGGTTTTATAATGCTAATTATTATGTATCTTTTTGTAAGTCTGTAAATGTGAAATAAAATTAAATAAAATAAAAAAAAAGTCGCGAATGACGCGACTTTGACACCAACGCTCGTGGGTTCAATTCCCACACAGAACTAACATTTGTGTGCATGAACATGTGTTGCATCAAAGCAGCACGTCTGGGGAAGTACTTCCACCTTACAGAAAACCGCAGCTGAATAGGAACTCCCTAGAGAGTCGTCGTGTTCCTGCGTGTGAGTCAAGTCACCAGTAAGTTCCCAAGGAGTTGCTGTGTAAGCAGCAGAGGAGGCATCGCGCGAGTGATAATTAATATATTGCAAGCGTTAATAAGCTACGGTGCCCGCTTTACATCAAGCAATAAACACACGCACAGAAGAATTACATATATTAAGATAATATTGTTGAGAGAAAGATTTGGTTGAGAAAGAGAAATATTAAGTAAAAACAATATGTTAAATGGAGCATTTTCCACTACGCTGTGCTGTGAAGATTCTTTACGTATAAGTAATTTTATAATTACTTACCAAAATGGTATCAGACACTCCTGTATAAGATTTAAAATTTGTAGATGCTTTTATTACAAATGTGAAAATAAATGTGTTTGATTGTAACATTTTAAAACTCACAAAACGTATAGCACTGTGCTTAGCGATACGATTAGAATCAAATTTTGTATTTAGATGAGGTTTTGCTTTTAAAATTTTACATGTAGGTGGCTTTCCTGAAAAAAAAAAAACATATTTTCCCCAGGAAAAAACCAACGCCTAACGCCCAGGTAGGTGTTTAGACATTGTCTAGACCTACCTATAGTCTAACAGACAGAGGACATCAGAGTGATTATACAAAAAAGACAGAAGAGTTGCTGTCTTGCATTGCCGAGTTGTAAGGCTGTCACGCGCAAGTGATACCTTCTCAAGTGTTGGTAAGTACAAGTCGGCAGCCTACAGCTAGTAGTCTGTTGCATCCCGCTTACCTGTTCAAAACGCGAACACACCCCTCATATAAAATTACTGTCATATAACATTAAAAACTTCCTTATATATCCTCTCCTTATATTCCTCGTACTACATAGTTTCTTCTCACGTTTGAATTGGTGGAAGGATTTATTCATTTAACGTCAAATAATCAGTTTCACGTCTAACTTCTCGTACAACTTGATCACCATGTTGTCACTAGCCGTGACATTTTATGTATCGATTGGGGGCTGTATTCTAGGTCGTACAATCATCTTGTTAATCTGTAGTCATAATTTTTTAAAAAGACTTGCTCCGTTTGCTTTAACTTACAAGCCACGATGCTTTAGATAGGATGTTCCCATTATATCAACTTTCTGACATCAATTAGTTTCGCAGCAGAAGAACGGAGCAGCATGCATACGATGGTAACTTCGACAGAAGGCTCTGATGTCAGACCCAATCGGATGTCTTCGCCGTAACTGGGCTGATAGTCAATGCCTCGCCTTGACCATAAGTCGCTGAACCCCTGCGGTGTTAACGATGAACTACATACCTTTTGTTATTATGCCGTCGGGTCAGCTCGACTTATGAATGTCGAGCGAGACCAACGCTTGCCGTAGATCTGGATGGGTAATTAAAATTGCCGGCATTAAGATATCGCAGCACGGTCATTCAGTAAGTGGTATTGAGATTACCGAGTATTTCGGTATTCACTTTTAAGCTATATGCCAAACTGCTGTCCGGTTTTCGCAGGTTTTGCTCTAGCAATCACCCTATTACTAGACCTCAAGGAAGTATTCAGTTTGCATGTCTAAACAGAGATATTAGGAACACCACTACGATGCGCATTAGGCCATATCTTGTAAACGCCTTGCTTCAGAAGATTAATTCCTCTACAAGGAAAATTAAACCGTGGTTGGCTCCAGCACCTGCCACTAAGCGACTGCGAATGTAACGTTTCATGCCTTTCAATACTGCCCCAAACACAGTGGTTGCTCGGGAAAAATGTCCTTTAATTTGAAGCAGAACTACCTCTGCGGATAAGTGTGAACTATCCCATACATATACCTACTAACCAAGAAGCTTTTAACTGGACGACTATTCTATCGTTACGACACACACGCGTCGAATATCATCTAAAAGAAGGATTACAGTAAATCAATACAAAAGTCACAGGTTTACAGTTACATTTGTATTTTCAAATTGACAATTGAAATGAAAAAACAAAGTTTCCATTATTTCAGTCTTGAAAATTTTACTTGACTCAAGTAAACACTTTGAAAATTCACAAAAAAAATATTTCATGCAAAAATAGTTTCCATTAAAAATCGTTCTACATAATTCGATAAAATCATCCACAATAATGGACTGATGTCAAAAATTACATATCATAAACCCATACAAAAATTCATACTGCTTTAAGAATTACGAATTTGCGCTACGAATTGACCCTTCGCGACTTATTCTTTGATGGTGTCGAAGAGAAATTACAATTAAATGTCAAATCTTCGTTAAATATATCAGACATGGACATAGCTTCGTTTTTAGAGGTCTGAGCAAAAAACTCTAACTCTTCAGCTGGTAAGTTTTCTTTGCCTTCAACTTTAGCCTCAGAAAATCGGAAATTCGTAACTTTTTTAATTGAATCGTTAGTATAAAACTGAACACTATCTGAAGAAGTTTCATCTTTGAAACCACTGTCAGCCCTCAACCATGGAATATTAGATATCTCTTTTAAAGCAGTCTTACTTGTATTTGCTACTAAAGCATTAGTTACCGTCAATTCTGATGGTTTTATGGCACTTTCATAATAACTAGATGCGTAGGACGTATTTTCATTGAATCCACTGTCGATTCTCTTAAAGCTAACCGAGTTATCGCCGACTTTAGTGGCGTTACTAGTGCAGTCGAATTGAGAAACATTTTCAGTCAAAAAATTGAGATCAACTTTAGAGAAGTCTATTTTCTTATCCTCCATACCTAGTAGGTTTTCATTATCTAAACTATTATCTAAGGACATATGCATAGTGCATGTGACCGGTGCACGAATTTTGCTAATTTCATGAGAAAGCACGTTACTTATACTCTTCCCCTTGATCGGGGTGTTATGCAGCAGATTGACACTGTGTATTTTAGTGGACGACTGTATTTCAGTCTTGTCTGCATCCACATTCACTAGACGCTGTATACTTGCTTCTTCCACAAGAGACCAACTTGTTTGACCGTCTTGTTTTGGGCTAGACTCGGAATCCGCTAAAACAAAACAAGCGTGTGAGTTAAAATCGCAGATAGAACAACGTACCTAAACTATGGTGTTAAGTCTCTGAACCGAGTCAAACCAGCATTCATATAAGAAACAAAAAAAGAGAGACAAAAAAGATATTTATTTGGTGGCGAGATAGATTTTCCCAATGTTCAGTCCGTCCAGCAAGGGGGCTTTTATGATTCCACAATCATAACAGTCGCCTTACTGGACTGAACATTAAACGAGTCAAGATTACAATAATGTTTTAGGTGTAACTTTTGTTAAGTCAGTTAATTTACTGTATCCACGATTCAGCAACTATGCGGCATTACTCTCATAACGGCAAAGTAGCAAAAGGGCATACGAAGTCCAAGAGCTTCCATGTCTCAAAACTGAGTATCAGAAGGACTAAGTCTCACAAGGACTATGGAATGCCAACACTATGTGATTAATGTCGAGTAACACCCACGTTGTCAATCACATGCGTGCGGCGTAGGAGGCAACTTTTGAACTTGGACTTTCTTAATGGACTACAACATGAGGTTTTTCACGAAAGGCTTGAAGACGTTTTTACAGTTTCTTATTTACAGTCGGCAACGCGTGAGTGATAGCCCTCGTGTTGCATATGGTCGTAGGAAACGGTAACTGCTTACCATCAGGCAGGCCGTACGATCGTTTGCTATCTTAGTGGTATAAAAAACTATCAGCAATACGAACAAAACCCTCCTTCCTATATGTAAAAAAATATGCACTTTTGAAATCTTTAGTTTCCAAATTCTATGAGATAATCTCCTATTTATATCCTGTCCTGTCCTCCTATCCTGACGAGCTCGGTGGCGCAGTGGTGAAACGCGTTGTTACATTACTTTGACACCAACGCTCGTGGGTTCGATTCCCACACAGTACAAACATTTGTGTGCATGAACATGTCTGTTTGTCTTGGTCTGGGTATTTTCTATGTATAATAAGTATGTATTTACAAAAAAAAAAAAAAAGTATTTACGTATGTTTATCAGTTGTCTAGTACCCATAACACAAGCTTCGCTTACTTTGGGGCTAGATGGCGCTGTGTAATTTGTCCGACAATATTTATTTATTTATTTTATTTATTTATTTATATCATATTTCTTCATGTTCAAGTGAGTTTTTACACCATTTATTTGCCATTCAAGTATATGGGCATCGTATTGTAACGTAAACGATGTAGCTTGTTTAGTTGTCACTAAAAAGCGATTAATATGGCGAAATAGAGTGAACATATCCAAAAATAAACTATTTTTTGGATTCAACATACAATAAGAAATTATTTAGCTATATCACAGAATATATTCCTATTGAATGTTACCCTTACCTTGAGAATAATTATGAAAAGAACCATCTACGCTCATGTCCATACTGAAGTCTAGTTTCTGAACTGACCGGCTGCGGTGCAAACTCGATAAACTCAAGCTTCGTTTCTGTGAAAATGAAAGGGAACCCCTCCGGCTTCTCGGCGGCGATTCCTTCAGAGACATGCTTCTCTTTACAAAAGATTTGTTTGGTGATTTGCAAAAACATGGTCCCTGTTTTTCGCTCTCTGGCTCTGATGTTATGCAGTCAAGACATGTAGCCATTGTGTCAGATTCAGGCGAGTGGAAATTGTTTTTCTGAAAACGCAAACATGTTAATTACCTACATAATTTGAATAATGCATTGTTATATTATACTATAGTGATTGCCGCATCAGTATCCAGCAACTGTTTTATTTGGCATGAGATTATATTAGGCCCATATCTACGAAATTGTTACTATTTGTCATTTTTAATACTAGTTAGAGTGTAAATCAATGTCTTTCATTCTATTTAAAATTTCAGATTCAAAAAAATCTTACGATATACATATACCTAGTCGGGTTATAAGTTATGTCAAAACCTTATTATTTTAATTTTGGAATACTGGCCAGAAATACTTTGACTAATTTTAAAAATCTGTGGTTACACGCCAAAAGAGATTTTCAACATTCTACAAAAATTGAAAATAACACTACGGTTTATTTATCGCACTATCAAACGGTATACCAAAGATTCAAGCATCGAAGATCGTAAGAGAGAGTACACAAATGAGAGGATTCTGAATCAGATTATCACTACTGATAAAAAGGGGGTCCTGTATTACAATCGAAAAAAAATGTCCATGGCATTGGTTGGACACAGCTAAGGCGGCAAAATATATATCAAAAGCAAATCGTATTAGAAGAAGCTTCTTGTTCATTACAGCTTCTTGAGTCCTGGTTCAACCGTGACTGTAATGAATGATGAACGAGCTCGCCGCTGAGCTGACGCTTGACAATTAATTGACTCCTTCACGGCAGCGCTCATCCACACACCGCACAATAAAGCGTCTCAAAAGTAAGCCCTTTTGAGACAGGATCCTCTCCGTTACTCTGTACTTATCTCTATATATTATTACGCAAAGGTGTTTTTTTGTCGGTATCTCTTTTAATACTGTATCAAACTTAATGTTTGATACTGATTGATTGATTGTTTTTAAAGATATTTTTTTCTTAAATGACGATAAATAAATTTATGTTTCAGTTCATTTTCGTTAAAAATTACATTTTAAAATTTACATTTTCAAAAATTTGTTTTATATAACTACAATATATTTTTTAACAGTTAAATGTGTCGTGGTGGCGCTGATGCCGCTGAATTTAACAAATTACAATATACGTATATGTAAACGTATAAACAACATATAAACGTGTCAATACTTGATCAAGTATTTTTATTAAGTATGATTTTGAACATTTCATGCTATTTTACTATATGGCTTGCAATATTAGAAGAAGGTTGACTAGTAGTACTTTGTTTGTTACTGCCTAAATTCAAGTGACCATTAACTGAAATGAAAACACATGACGTCTCTATCAGCCTACTGAGAGGTTGAGTACGCTGTAAACTCGCTCCGATTGAAGGATTAACAGGATAAGATCATAATGTATTACATAATAGGTATTATAAAAATAACTTACCTCTTCATCGCTTGAAACTGCTTTTGTGACAGGAGAAATGGAAACAGATGCCAGTGAAGAGGACGTGGCGGATCCCTGCCCGGTGCGCTTCGGCGTGTGAAACTCTATCGGACTGAAGCAAGGTTCACCAAAATCCACAACATCCAGTATTTTGTTACGATAGCATGTCTTGGTGTTTACTGATGGCTCCTTCTTCAAAGGCGTATCAAATGTACGCTTCATGCCTTGAGTTAGGTTATGGGAACCCTGGAAGCAAAAATCATAACATAACAAGTGTTCTTTGGGTCTTATATATGATCCCAAAAGCTCCCTCACTTGGAGTATCCGCTACGACATACCCATGGTTACGGCTCTTAAAAATTGGTGTTTAATTAAACTTTATATAAATAATTCAAATTTTGGTTATAGCAACAACATATATATTTTTTTTTATAGCACTAATGTGGTCAACAATCGTACCGCCTGCCTGATGGTAAGCAGTTACCGTAGCCTATGGACATTTGCAACACCAGGGGTGTCACTCTCGCGTTGGCGACTCTGTAAAAACCTCTTCCCGCCTTTCTTGAAGAACCCCGTGCCCCTTGCGAAAACCTCGGCAGGGAGCTCATTCTACAACTTAATAGATCTCAGTAGAAAACTTCTCTGGAAACGCACAGAATAAATAATCCCGAATGTAAGTGGTGAACCGTCAAATTTAGTCAAGGCGAACCTTATCTGCAGATGATCTAATTAACAAACGATTTCTGGCGAAAGCGAGATAGGAGAAATCGAAGCAGCTCCACTGGGAGGTATAACCTCATAAATTATCACTTTCTCGGCGGTGAAAGAAAACATTGTAAGGAAACCCACACTGCAAAGACTTTAGCCAAGAAAACATTGAACTAGGCGCAAACGCTTATCTACATTACGTTGCCGAGCAAATGAAACGCAATTGTAATAAATACCTCTATTGCATTATCTTGTGAAGAACTTTCCTTATTAATATTTTGTTATTTTTAAAATGTTTTATAAGAAAATTACTTACAAATTTTTATATGAAAATTACTTACAATTTCGTATATTACTTGTCAAATAAAGTGACATCAAAGAAAAATCCAACGGCGACAAAGAATTGAACATCGGCCACTAAACTACTAAAAATCGGTGATAGGAAAAAAAATAAAATTGGATTGAACATCCTGAAGGTTGGAGATGGAAGACGTATACACCTATATAGGAAATACACAAGTCGGACTATTCACTATGCCTCGAAAAGCCATATTCGAAAAGTTTTGCCTCAGATTCCATAAATTTAGATAGATAACTTTTATATTCCGAATAGAATATAGTGTTTCGAGACAATGTGAATAGCCCTGCAGATCATCTAAACTTAGTTGCAATGCCGATTCGTATGCAATTTAACGTCTATTAGTTGTAATCATTTACAATTACTAGTTAAGTTAATAGAGGTGATAATGACTATTTTGAGTAATTATTTGATGAGCACTGATTCTAGTTGTTTTTCATTATTTATTAACAAAGATTACTTTAACAATGTTCAGATTGTGACAGGCGTAGAAATTAAATTTTGACGAGCTCGATGGTGCAATGATTAGTAACGCTACTTTGTAACCAAAGGTCCTCAGTTTGATACCCACACACAGCAAACATCTGTGCATGAACGTGTCTGTCGTCTTGGGCTGGTTGTTTTTAAGAGGTAGGGCGCATCAAAGCAGCCCGTCTGGGGAAGTACCTTACAGAAAAGGATTGTTGTGTTCCTGCCAGTGAATCAGGTCATCGGTAAGCTCTTAAGGAGTTACTGTGTTACCAACAGAGGTGACATCGCGTGAGTAAATCGTTGCAAGCGTTCATAAGCTATTTTAAACATGTTACAGCAAATCCATGACCAGAAAACAGTTTCACTCTATGTGTCTTTATGTAATTTTATATCAAATAGCAGATTGTATGTCTGTTTGCCTCTGTAAAATAAATTGAGATAAAATATCTTAGTACTGCATGTATTCCCAGGAAAATGAAATTTTGTTTATCAGTATTTAAAAAAAAAAACTAATAACTGAATCTTTCTTCAAAAGTCTTGGGTTTTATGTCATTAACGACTAACATCTCAGGCGCTGTACATTAGTCGTTAGAATAACATGCTACACCGTTGCTACCATGGTACGACACGACATTGTATGGCGCAGCGACGACGTGGCGGGTGCATGCGGTTTCTGTTTCAGATGGCGGGCAATCACGAGGACGACCGCCAGCCGAGGCAGAGACTACGGGAGCAGCCGTGACAGCAATGGCATGTTGTATCTGCTAACATTGTCAAACAAATTACATAGTGCCATTTAGCCCCAAAGTAAGCTAAGCTTGTGTAATAGGTACTAGACAACTGATAAACATATGTAAATACATACTAATTATGCATAGAAAATACCCAGACCAAGACAAACAGACATGTTCATGCACACAAATGTTTGTCTCATTTCATAACCTTTACTAGCTTCAACTTTTCAAGATTGAAGCTAGTAAAGGTTATGAAATGAATACAAAAAGAATCTACTCACCAAATCGGGGCTGAAAACAAGAGGTGTATGAGCTTCATAGCTGGAAGGCGGTCTTTGTTCCACGTGTATTTCATCATCAGTCTGCTCGGAGTCATAGTGGTCTATATCGCTGTGCTCTTCAAAGAACAACAACTTACGACGTAGAGCATTGGCTGTGATTTCATAATCACCAGATATGTTCTGATCCTGTAAACCATTTCATTTAGCTTTAGAAACAAAAATGGTAACACAAATTATGAGATGTGCAACCCATAAAGAATCTATCAACTTAAATATTTTATAGTATTGTCTTAGGTTTTCGCGATTGTTACACATTGAATTAAACAATTTTTAACGGAAGTATCGCGTATTTTATTTATTTTGTTGAACCTGACGTTTCGAACGCTTTGCAGCGTCCGTGGTCGCAGGAAGACTAAGGTGGTATTTGTCTTACATTAGTTATTCAATTATTACATCTACCGACATGGATGGATTAATTATATATGTTCCGATTCACACAAAAATCGCTCAGTTCAACAAAACGTCAGGTTCAACAAAATAAATAAAATACGCGATACTTCCGTTAAAAATTGTTTAATTAAATATTTTATGTTTAAATTTGTCATTAAAATATATTCTATTAAGAAAGTGGTATTGTAGGTAATAACGAATAAGTGTTGCTGCATTTTTAAAATATTTTGAAGTTTATCTATAGCTTCACGGCAAATATCTATAACCACTTGCAGGGTAGGCAGAGAGAACCGAGCGCCACATGACTGGATACTTAAAACCTCACTCGCTACTTTAACATTCATTGTTCTTTTTATACACGCTAGACGGTTTCTAAGGCTCCCGATATGATCTTATGACAAAATACGATCAATTTGGTCTTGGTAATCACGCCTCAGCATTCAGCGCCCCCTACATTAAATTTAGCTATCGCATCGAAAATTGAGTCTTTGAAAGCATTTTCGTTGGATACGAAGAAAAAAAAAAATCAATACCAAATTTCTAACACCTTTTAAATGAAATAACAGTTTAATTGTAATTATTAACAAAATATTTTTAACTTATTTCAAATATGTTCAATGGAAATTGCTGCCACCAATTATTTTTTCTTTGTTGTTAACATTTACAACAACCAATTAAAGATATTTTAAAATTATAAAATGAAATGAAGTATTTAGACTATATTTTACCTGGGTATAAGTGCAGAATGGTTGAAGTATTTTCTCTATTTCCGGAGGCAGTTCTGGTGGCAATGTTAGGAGAGTTTGTGCTGAAACTAATTTAACAATATTGCTATTATAGTAGTTTATGATCATATAACGACATTAAAGGTTGATAGATATAATTATCTACCTATGTATGTACCCTCTGGCGAATAACAACTCATATTGGTATTTATACAAGCGGCACGCTATGATGGCCGTTTTGACGTTTAAAGACTCATGAAGTTTCGTACAAATTAATAATTACATTTGAAGGCGCAAATTGCTGTTCTTTATTGTCAATAGTGACGTGCAGTTAGTCATAAATTTTTATAAGATTATAATAATAATAAACAACACATATTATAATAGCAATATTCCCAATACCTACCGTGACCTGGTTCATGGATATATTATCACATTGATAACCCCTGGAAAAGGTCACAGCGGCTATACAACATTACATCAAGCTTCTCAAAGGGGCCTCTACGCGTTGGATCCTTATCCCCGCGCACGCCTAACAAATGACCGGGACAATACCCATGAATCTAAATATAAAAATAAGAATAATCGTTTATTTTTCTCTTAAAGTTTACAAATTTGTTCCTTATATCAAAATCACTTAATTTTTCTATATTTAAAACACAGTGACTATATGCCTAATTAGTAAATTTAGATAAGGACAGCGGCGACAGCCGTACTAGTATCAACTGTATGACAGCTGTCAGTCGCCTCCCTTCCAGAGTAACAAGATACATACCTAATTTACGTCTAACTTATATTATTTATATGACAACTTCAACGAGCAATCAAGCCATCGTTACATATAACACGAAAAGATATTCATATCTTTTCGTGTTACATGCATTCGTGTTATTCACAAAAAGTCATTATATAATGCTCTGGTAAATGGATCATCCACCAGAGCATCACACAACCCTTACTACTACTATAATAATAAATAATAATGTATTTTACAATACTATATATTTACTAACAGTATGTAAGTGCATTCGTGTGTGTGTTCGGTTACAGTTATTTTAATATATTCTCTGTTTCGTCATAACTCAGGTTTTTCAGCCACTTGTCAATCATCTTCTTACATTTCTTTAAAACGACATATGTTTAATTGATTGTTAGCCTTATTGTACAGATGTGAACTCATTGCATAATATTGTCGTCTAGCCTGAGCAGTATTGCATTTTATGGTTTCGCAAACTCGAGGTATTCTGCGCGATTGTGGTCTGGGTACATATGGCAAGTGTGCGTGCTTTCAAGTTATCACTTGTGTAATGAACAGTTGCCTAACCGTTAAAACTATGCATTATTTATACAGTTCATCAGTAGCATAACGACGAGGTTTACCCAGCATAACTTTGAGTACAGCTCTCTGTGCACGTTCTATGCGAATCATATTAGTTTTTCCTATTCCACCCCACGCAGATATACAACATCAAAATTGACTGAACTAAAGCACAATAAACTATCAATAATGTTTTTCGATCAGCTAGGTTTTTCAATTTTTTAAATATTGGCAACAGTCTTCTAACTCTGCCAACTAATGCATCAACGTGTCGATTCCAATTCAATCTACTATAAATTGTTACCCTTAAATATTTTACACTGGCCGATCTAGCTATGGGAGCGCAATAACAAAGGTTGTTTTTTTTTTTATTACATAAGTGCGCTCCAATACAGAATGTTTTTGGAGGGAGCAAGTCGTTTCGCAAATAAAAAGGGATAAATTCTGTCTTTTTTAAGTTTAGAATTAGTAGGTTGGAATCTAACCACTCCATAACTTTAGCCATAGCCAGTTCGGCATTACGGCGGACTCCTTCCCAGTCCATACCATGTACTATCAATGCTGTGTCGTCAGCGTACGAAATGATTTTGCAACTGTCAACATTTTCGATACATAGGCTATTGACGTATATAAGAAAAAGGGTAGGCCCTAGGACGCTTCCCTGGGGGACCCCATGACCAGGACTTAAAGTGTCACTTAGATAAGTATCAATCTTCACGCATTGCGTTCTATTTGTCAGATAATTACGAAACATGTCATGAGCAATACCCCTGATACCAATGGTATTCATTTTACAAAGTAATAAAGGAATAGAGACAGTGTCAAAAGCCTTCGACAGGTCTAAAAAGATACCGACAACTTTACGTTTGTTATCTAAATGTTTTGCCACTTCTTCTGTGAGATCTAATACAGCATCTTCTGGCGACTTTCCCTTAATGAACCCAAATTGGTTTTTTGAGATAATGTCATGTTTCTTTAAATAATTTATTAGTTTTTTATTCAATATTTTTTCTAAGATTTTAGACAGAACTGTAAGTATCGATATAGGCCTGTAATTGGTGACACTGTCTCTGGCCCCTCCCTTGTGTATAGGTCGAACAATAGCCCTTTTAAAAACCTCAGGGAAGATACCCGCATTAAGACACAGAGTTGTTGCTTGGTGTACTTTAACAATGCATATTCCAATTCCTTTTGAGTACATTCTTAGTGATTTTAAGAAGACAAAACATGGATTTATAGCTTCGAATGAGAGATAAAAACAAATAAAATTGAGACCGGAAAGAAACATGGTAAAAAAGACCACTAGTACCGTTTGCACAACCCCATTTACAAAGAATTTATTACCATCACCAATATGTTTACAAATACAAGAAAGTGAACCGAGAAGCCGCATCATCTTCCAACACAAGAATGCTTCTTTTTGGCAAGCAAATATGGAAAATATTGGCGAAATTATACTCACGGGTACAAATGTTATTCCATACATTATGAAAATGATTATTTTATACTTTGTAATTACTCATGTAAATGATGTGTATTATGACTTGTAAATATAGTTTCTTTAAACCGCACATGCAGATTGGATTAACATCCGATTTTTTTAGAGAGTTACTACACAGATATCATAATCTCAGTTTTACATGGTACTCAATAGAACAGATGGCTTATTTAAGCTGTACTCATCTCAACATCATACTAATAAGTATTAGTTTGGGGATAAACTTTTTCGTATTTTATATACAAATTCAAGATATTTTTTATCATTTATTTACTTTTGATTGTGTCATTTTGTTCAATAACTTGTTGCTATTTTGCAGTTAGTGACATAATCCGTATAATTCACTGAAGAAATTTTGGGACATCTGATCAAAAAACTGCGATCAACAGTTTTGACAGTCCTCTCTTGATGTTAACCTAACACTCGGTGCTAAAGAATTCTGCAGAGACCGATACATGGGAAAATCTGAGGGTGCAAGGTCAAAGCTATATAAAGATTGTATAAATATTTCCTTTTCCTAAAGATATATGTGGTCTGAAGTTATCAGGATGAAAAACCATACTCTTAATATTGCTGTTCATCAATTCCAGCCATTTTTTCTCTATTTTTTGTTTGAGTCTCAATGGCTATGGAGATCCAAATCGAAAGTTTTGCCCGGCCGTAAAAGCTTTTAACGAATGATGCCCGTCCAATCACACCATACCCACAGGCCTCATTTTATTGCGAGTTAACCTGTGTTTCGCTAAGTCTGTGGAGCTTGACTGCCGTTTGACCATGATCTTTTCACACGTTTTTGTCGTATGTAATCCACTTTCCATCACCAGTGATCAATCTTTCCAGAAACAGATTGGCTTCATTACGTTTCAATAGAGAATCGCAAATGAGTAAACAATTGATTATGTTTCTTTTAGTGAGCTTGTGTAGCAGCACCCAAATATTAAGCTATCCAGACTTTTCCAAATGGGTAAAATTGTTTAGTTGACCACTAAACAATTTCACTTCAATCACTAGCTTACTGACACTGCGTTAAGTCCACATACGTCACAGTTTTTCGCGGTTTGTGTTGTTTTTCTCTTTTTTGTAGTAAAACTTCAAAATATATCAAATTTGTTT
Organism: Pyralis farinalis; assembly: GCA_947507595.1. Classification (NCBI taxonomy): domain Eukaryota; kingdom Metazoa; phylum Arthropoda; class Insecta; order Lepidoptera; family Pyralidae; genus Pyralis; species Pyralis farinalis. Next base: position 14,950,829 of record OX382267.1, read on the forward strand.
GTTAAAACAATAGAAAAATGACAGGAAACCGATTTTACTTTTTGTTCTCCTGTCTTTAAAATCTCATCTAGTTAATGGTATCAAAACCGGCCAGATACAAAAAATATATCCAAAAAGATAGAACTGCATTTTTTACTAAATATGAACGAAACTTTATTCCCGATCTATTATTTCAGTCAGACTACCGATGTAAAAAAATACTACTAAGATACATATGTCCACTTTTTCTTTATATTCATTAACAGACATATCTACTGTACAAAATTTTATATTTTTAATAAACACTGGATTTCCCCGTACCCCCTCCTCTGCAGTCTTTTTTGTACAACATGGGGAGCAAAACAAACACCACCACCCACTTGCCTAGTCTAAAGTGGTTTCCAACATAGGCTATAAATGCTTGCTAGGAATACACCTTACTGTTCCCACCGGTGGCCCCGCAGGAAATTACTTTACTATTAGGAGTTATCCTCACTCTGTTTTTATTTGGCTGCGTTTTCTATGAGGTATAACTTACAGTGCAGACCCCACGTCTGTTTCGTCAGTCTCTTTGTTAAAATTATTCTCTTCGTTAATTAGCCAGGTAGAATTGATTGACTTCAAAACTGACATCAAAAAGAGTGTAAAAACCACTTACACATCAGTTTAATTAAGTATTATTAAAGCTAATGTAGGACCATAATAATAAGTGTTTCCAACTTTTTTTGTACTGTTTCATAATTTTTTGTATTGATGACCTAGTGAATAGATATTGAGAAAACAAAAAGAAAATCAGTTGAAAAACACAAGAGGAAACTGAATTGAACTATATATGTATATAAACACTAACCATCTTTCATGACTGCTGTCTGTTGTTTAGGACTAGTTATCTGTATACTGTCATCACTCGACAGCTGTAGCTTTACTTTCTTGGAAGACTCAAGTGGACTAGGCATGACCATCTCTTGTGAGAAGAACCTGTAATGATAAAATGATAAGCAGATAATGACGAGGCCCAAACTGGAATTCTCAAGTCCTGTTTCTTCAAGTACACACAAGGACAAGGAGAGTACCAAAGCTAGGCTTCATGTAATATGTGCTCTGGGAATGTACATGTTATCTTTAACTGCATTGTTGGATGGAACATTATATGTTTATAAATCAGAAAGATCACAGCTGTTAATCTTTCTGATTTATAAACATAGACTATGGTGCTAACTTATTACAGTAAGAATCTTAAATAAGGAACCAAAAAATATAAGCAAAACCAAAACAGCTTTATCTATGGGGCCAATGTTGAAATCTATAAATATGTTTACCATGTATTTTTTTTTTATCTAAAGGTAATATTTTATATTATAGAGTTTGATATAGTATAATTGGAGAGAGTCACTCGAGAATGGAGATCTAAAACTAAGCGGTAAGTAAATAATGTGACAAAGACAGAGTGCTTAGCCTGCAATTTCTCAGATCCAACGACAGTCGAGCGCACAAGCCAGTGTAGGTATTTGGCATTTGTTCTGCATGCATCGGAAGACATTGATTGCGATGTCAAGGCACACTTATCAACGGCTACGGCCAAGTGGCGTGGGATAGTTGGTGTTATTTGTGACCCAAGAATGCAGGTTACACTGAAAGAACAGGTTTATAAATCCATTATTAGACCTGCCCTTTCATATGGTAGCAAAGTGTGGCCTGTACTTTAGCGGCACAAGTAGAATCTGAACGTCATGGAGATGACTATGCTGAGCTGAATGTGTGGAGTGACACGTAAGGATCGCGTAAGGAACCGCATTCGCGGTAGCCTTGACACAGTCAAACCATGCATATGCGAAAGGACTCCCATTAAACATACAATACCCAAATACCTTTTGCCTATCAAAATGTTCTTTCCATATTTTGGTGCAATGTTATCTGCTTTTATAAGTGTGATCAACAGCATGAGGTGTACATGACAATTTAATTCCATTGGTCACTGTGTACCCAGTCAAGGCATCTGCCATGTCATAACCATAAATGTTAATACACACATCAAAAGTGTCTAGGGATCAACATATATTTTTGCAATAACTTTTCTCCTGATTGATATTAATTAAAATTTTCTTTAAGGATTCATCAAATAAAGTGTTTTCGTTTGTCTACAGTAACGATAAACCAAGTCACCTTTGCATTAATAAAGAAATTTGCCATTTTCATAATAAAGGGATTTTTGACATTTGAACCACTAACATTAAAGTTCGAAAAAAAGACTGAAATAACAGTTTTCTTTAAAATTTTATTGGGTAACTTAAACAATTAATAATCCGTGTTTCTACCGCGAACACTAACAACACAAGAACATCGGTTTGGCATACTCAAAATGAGTTCATCCAAATCACGCTGTGGAATGGCCGCCCATGTTCGTTGCAACAACAAAAAAAGGTCTTCTTGCGACTGGATACCCTCCATATTCGGCAGAACTCTTCTCTGTAGCATATCCCATGCATGCTTAATCGGGTTCAAGTCTGGCGACTGAGCAGGCCAGGGCATGACATTGATGTTAGCTGCGGCGAGAGTCTGTCTTAAAACTCTTGCGGTGTGCGGTCGTGCATTATCATGCATTAACTGAAATAAGGGACCGATTTGCACTTGTAGAGGAACGATGACGTCTGATACAATCATCTCAGCATAAATTTGAGCGTTGAGGTTGCCTCTGATCCAAATCAACTCAGTTCTTCCGCCGATCCAAATACCCGCCCATACCATGATGGTTCCACCACTATAAGGATGGACTTCCTGGCAGGATTTTAATCGCTGTTGGCATCCAGGGGTTCTCCAGTGTCGTACGTAATATATATATGTACGTTATACGTCTTGTATCCGGTCTCATACCAAAACGAGACTCATCAGAAAAGCACACGAAACGCCATTGTTCTTCTGCCCAATTTCTGTGTTCAAGAGCCCATTGATATCGAATCCTACGATTGTGCATTGCTATAGGTGGTACCCTTAGCGGTCTTCGGGAATGAAGGTTCACTTCATGCAAGCGGTTTCTGACTGTTTGGTCGCTAATTAAGTTCCCTGAAGAGTGATGAAGCGTCACGGCTAACATCATGGCGGTTATTGTTGGAGCTCTTCGAGTTGTGATTTGAATGTATCGGTCTTGTCTCCGTGTGGTGCAGCGATACCGTCCTCCATGGCGCTCAGCCACGGTACCAGTGCTTCGGTAACGTGTCCAAAGTCGACTGATAACACTACATTTGTTGCAACGAACATGGGCGGCCATTCCACAGCGTGATTTGGATGAACTCATTTTGAGTATGCCAAACCGATGTTCTTGTGTTGTTAGTGTTCGCGGTAGAAACACGGATTATTAATTGTTTAAGTTACCCAATAAAATTTTAAAGAAAACTGTTATTCCAGTCTTTTTTTCGAACTTTAATGTTAGTGGTTCAAATGTCAAAAATCCCTTTATTATGAAAATGGCAAATTTCTTTATTAATGCAAAGGTGACTTGGTTTATCGTTACTGTAGACAAACGAAAACACTTTATTTGATGAATCCTTAAAGAAAATTTTAATTAATATCAATCAGGAGAAAAGTTATTGCAAAAATATATGTTGATCCCTAGACACTTTTGATGTGTGTATATTCACTGCAGTTTTATCAACACATTGTTATGCTGAAGGTGACATATTACCTTCAAAGCTTCGTAGACTATAGGTATACATCGAACACCCAAGATGCACCAAGCCTTATATTGAAGAGTACTCCTAGAATCAATCAGTATTTTGACTTTTGACACTGTAAGTACGCTGACATACGAGAGTGCCTTCGCTATGGTAACTAATTCTACTCTCATTACACAGATTGCTAAATTTAAAACCACATTGACTGTGAGGATCGAAAAGTGCTGCCCCAACACCTTATGATCCATTTGAAGCATCTGTATATATCTTATAAAATCCAGTATAATCCTAATCCAGTTCTCTCAATACAAGCTGCCTGTTTTTTTTGTCGGACAAATTACTCAGCGCCACTTAGACCCAAAGTAAGCGAAGCTTGTGTTATGATCCGTTTGAAGCATCTGTATAGATCTTATGAAATCCAGTGTAAACCTAATCCAGTTCTCTCAATACAAGCTGCCTGTTTTTTTTTTGTCGGACAAATTACTCAGCGCCACTTAGACCCAAAGTAAGCAAAGCTTGTGTTATGGGTACTAGATAACTGATAAATATACATAAATACATTTTTTTTGTAAATACATACTTATTATACATAGAAAACACCCAGACCAAGACAAACAGACTTGTTCATGTACACAAATATTTGACCTGTGTGGGAATCGAACCCACAAGCGTTGGTCTCAAAGTAGTGTAACAGCATGTTTAACCCTTCGAAACCCGTGTGGTCGAATACGACCGCGAAATGTATGGGAAAACGTAAACGGGTTCTCTACTGCTTAACCACTACACCACCAAGCTCGTCAAATTCACACTTGGCCCTCACAAGGTCTTATATTTCACATCTAATATAAGATATATCCAGTACTGATACCCAAGTATCCAATGTGTATATGCCCAATAAGGAACTCATGAAGAAGTCTGAATCTCTTAGATATTTGTATATGGAGATCAATATTGCCTAATTGCTAAACTACCAATTTTGATTTGAGAATTTAACAATTAGTCTGCAAACGTCACAATTGGAGACCAAAGTTCGTCATCCAATATTTTTGTCCAAACCATAATCTTCTGACATGTAAAGGAGGAAGGCAGATTACACTCTCCATTACATGGATAGGAGTACTATGTATGAAAGTACTGCAAATTCTCAGAGCTCTATCTTGTAAAATGTTCAGTTTAATTAATAGAGTTTTTACAAGGTTTTCATACAGAAAACTTTAAACTTTTAAATTATTTTAATGTGCAATCCCTATTTCAATGAGGAATCTATATATTATCTCACCAAGTATTTGATCTTGCTCAGGGACCATACAACTTTGACATTCATTTCCATGTTAATTTTATTGTCCCTACAAGATTTGCTAAATACAAATGCAAAGTTGACGAAATGTTCATTGTATGATTCCAAAAACCCCAGGCTAAGCTAGATCAACAGGAACACTTTTAGAAATTGCTATATTAGTAGTAGGTGTAGAAGCTATGCTGCTGTGAGAATGTACCAATGGTAACTGCTTCACATTAATAAAATTAGAGGATTTCTATAACATATACAATTTAATAAGATCTTAAATTTAAGTGTGAATCTATCTATATCTGCACACCAAGACCCTTGCTGGGTAGGCAAAGAGAAACAAGCGCCACATGACTTGGTCGGTACACACCACACCTCATATCTCTTTTCATGCTTGCTCCTCAGTTCTTATAGCTCCTGACACCATGTACTAATAAAAAACTGCTAATGTGGCCGTAGTAGGTAAATAATGGCCTACTTAGGCTAATTTCGTCATTATCGTCGTTTATTCTTTCTTCACGTACAAACCAACAATGTATACTTTATTTTATTATCGATAGTTTTAAAGAAACTTCGAAAATGCCATTGACTGAAAAAAATGTGAACAAACGTGTTTCTAACAGAATGAAAACTATAGAAAATTAATAATACTACTAACCTCTCTGTGGCTTCCTCGGCAATTTTTTCTAAAGCAGGATCGGGAGAGGGTTCAAATTGACTGTTGCAAGCAACAATATCCGTGGGTAATAAAGTTGACGCTTGGTCAATATCCCAACGAAATGACCCACTGCGTTTCTTCTTATATATCTTGCACATACCGGGACTATACAATAATAGACAGAATACACTTGAAAATACGAATACACATGAAACACTTAAAGACAATATACAATTAAGTAAGCGGTATACCTGCATAACGGACTGTGTAACCTCTCAATCAACGCATTATCAAAAGGATTGCGAACTTTTTTAATGGCTGGTGGAGATTTATAATTATTTTTTGTGCTAACATTTTCATCGTTCATTTCGTTTCGAATCGAAAATAACGTAACTTAATTTAGACGATTTTGACCGTAGACAACATTATGACAGCAATATACATTGTCTTTGGTTCGAATCGAACCTCAGAGAAAGTATATACCTAGAGTTGACAAACGCGTACACCCGTAAGCTCAGAGGAAGGATACCCAGAGGTGACAAGCAAATAATAATACCAAGATAGAACGTGATAGATGTATGCAGTTCCTCATAAGAAGGAAAGAGACAGATAAAATATTTCTTGTCCCTGTCATAGTTTCACTATTTTGTGTTTGCCACAAAAACAAATTCGTGGCAAACAATCATTTCGTTCCTTGTAGTACAACAAATTTTTTGCATAAATTACTAAATATAAGGGAAATATTAGTGCATATTTGTGTTCTTTTGCTTGTTTGGGATTGTCTTTTTATTTTAACAATGGTACGTTGCTGTGTAAAAGGCTGCAAAAGCCTCAGTTAGTAAAAATACGAAAACATAACCTTTCATACGTAAGTATAAAGTTTTAATAGTTGTTATCAAATATTTTGCGAAAATTAGATACACATGTAATTTTTAAATAAATTGTTTGTATAATAACGAAAAACAATGAAAATATCGGTTTAATTTACAAAAAGTATTTCTAGTAAAAACCGTCTAAATCTTGAAGGTTGTCTGTGGGTAATGCGTCAGCCATTTTCTGTTGTATTTTCAATGTATCGGTATAGTGAGCGTTTTAGGGTTACCAGTATGTAGTATGGGAAAACACCCCGAAATTATGGGTAAATTATATGGGTACAGACACCTTTTTTTTAACTTCTTACTTTTTGTATACTTCTTTGTTTATAATTTGTCGTCAAAATGTATTTATTTATATTTAAATTAAAAATGTTAACTTGTTTAATCTTAGATGTATGTTTATTTTTTAGATTTCCTAAAGTCGTCAGTGTGCGTAATGCATGGATTTTTGCTACTGGACGACAGAATTGGGAGCCGAGTACAATCGCATATGTTCCAAATATTTTAAATACCACTGCTTTCGGAAGAAATTTATTTAGATAAGTCGTCAGTTTCAACATCCACCATACACGTAAGTTAACATTTGTTGACCTGCTTCGTCAACATTTGATTTGTTGACGAACCAGGTGTTCCTCTGGCAATGCAAGCTTGCGCATTCTCAACTGGTTTATATTGTTTTTATTTATTCATTTACACGATACAGTTACATAGTACAAATTATTATGTTCGCCAAACTGTTATAACAGTTTGTTGGCGAGTATATATGATGATAGGTATTAAAAAAATAAGGAACTAAATTAGATGATTTACATGCCTGCCTGTTCGTCTGCTACTCTGTCTTAGAAAGTTTCACGTACACACTTGAAATTTTACATAGTTACATTTTAGTCGTAGAAGCGTATAATTGAAGTACAAAAACATATGAAAATATTCCAACGACTCCGACAATCCGTAATTGAGTAGTTTCGGGACATATCTTCTAAGGTCTTTTGGTTGAAATAAGAACCCGTACTCCAGTAATGAAGTGAGTATGGGTTGATATGATGTTGATGGGTTGATTATATTTATACAGGTAATTGTGATACGGAGAAGATACGGAGGGTAGTCGTGTAGATTATTATATACCAATTATTTATACCACGTTAATCAAGTTAATCACGCACACACACATGCTTTTGTGTCAACACATAAATGCTAATCAAGCATTTTATATTGTCTGAATTTGTAAACTTTTAAATATGTAAAGCTCAATTAAATTATACTCGTAGTATTGACAGTAGTTTTAATATAATGTTAGTACTAGGCTGTCGATATTACATGCTAATAATGTGTTACAAAATTAAAATTGTCCTATTTTCCATACCGATTATCCAGGGCTTCCAATAGCGACGGACACTACATTAAAACCATGAAAATTAAAGGTTACTTTTGAATTGAGACTGAAAACATTACTGGCTGAGTCACGCAAGAAGAAATTAGCTATATTAAGGTCAAAACCTAAACGACTTGAAATAAAAATGCTGAACTATCTGTCATTATACAGGATTTTAATGTAATCGATGTATAGATGATAGATATCATTATACAAGTTAAAGGAAAAGAGTGAACTAGGGAATTAAGGGACCGTAGCAGTTTACCACCTTTTGAGTACATATATATGAAAGGATAATCCTTGATCAATTGTAGCTTTAGTTTAAGTCTAATGAAAACCATGATGCGCAATACAAAATGTTTAAAAACAAAGACCTTTGTTTAATATTTACACTTAAATCATCCCTGGCACTAATTCTTTTTTACATGACAATTATTGAAAAATTTTATGCAATATGTTTAATTTTAAGAAGGAATAATCCGCATTTATTGTGTAAAGAAGATTTAACTAAACACCGTGTATGTAAATGTGACCATGAATATTCGACGGCTGTTTCGTTCTCACGATATTTATATAAATACACGATGTAGAAAAATCGATCTAATAACATTGATTTCAAGAATAAAATCTATGAAAAAATAAACATTAATATGTTTGTAAGGCACGAATATTTATATTTACAAATTGTCTATAAAGTGTTTTTTATCTTTTATCTCATGTCTATGCCTATATTTAGTATCATGTCATCGCTCGTATTTTAGAATATATGTATAAAATAGAAAGATATATTGTTTAATTTATATAACTCTGCTAGGTTTGACCAATCTCCTATCCGTGTTCCAATGATTTCACAGATCTTACTGAAACTAACTCGGGCTTACTATTAATTAATAGATCTATACAGTAACTCGATTTGCGTAAAAAAAATACTATTCTAATAATATTAAAGTGCAAATGTGTTTGTTGATCTATTCATCAGATACTGTAGTTTTCATACGTATGTAAATATTAACTTTTATTACTTTGTGTGTAGAAATGGCTGTATCGACTTATTCGATTTTTTTACATTTTATTATTTTATTATGAGTATATTATTATAGCACACAATACATATTATATGCAAGTTTCTGGTAAACAATTATCTGGGTACATTGTAAATTTCAAATTGCCGAAACGCATTATGTAGTGGGGTAAATTTTCCACAGTCTGGTAACCTTGTTATTGAATGTACTTTTGTTGCCGTCCCTTACGGGTGTACGCGTTTGCCAACTCTAGGTATATACTTTCTCTGAGCCTAAGAGAGAAAGTATATACCTAGACTAAAAACCGTGTAAATGCGATCACGAATATTCGACTTGCGGCTGTTTCATTCTCACGATATTTATATAAATACGCGATGTAGAAAGATCGATCCAATAACATTGATTTCTAGAATAAAAATCTATGAAAAAAATAAACATGAATAGATAGAAAAATATATTGTTTCCTCTGCTAGGTTTGACCAACGATCCTATCCTTATTCCAATGATTTCACAGATCTTACTGAAACTAACTCAGACTTACTATTAATTAATAGATCTATACAGTAAACCGATTTGCGTAAAAGATTACTATTCTAATAATGTTAAATTATTAGTTGATCTATTCAGAGACTGTATAAATACTAGATATAAGCATAATCTTGTGTTACATGCAAGCCGTCTCCACAAAATAAGTAATTCTTTTATGGGGCAATGTATACGGTTCTATAACAAACTTCCCAGCAATATAAGAGAATTGTCAATAAACAAATTTAAAACTACTATTAAAGCCAAATTGTGTAGCAGGGCATATTATAAAGTATCTGATTATATTAATGATAAAAATGCCTGGGAGTGAGTCGATCCAATTATAATGTAATTAATAAAATATGTAAATTTGTTTGGACACCAAAAGAGGGACGCCTGAGTTTTTTGGCAGTATTTTTATCAGTGCTCACCTAGTCATAAACTGCACGGTAGGGAAAAAAATTGTGACGATTCCAAACAAATGTAGCCATTTTTACGGAATAAAAAGATTTTGACTTTGACTTTGTAGTTTTCATACGTATGTATAGTTTAACTTTTATTACTTTGTATGTAAAAATGGCTGTTTCGATTTTTTTACAATGCTAATATCATATTATGAGTATATTATTATAGCACACAATACACATCCTATGCAAGTTTCTCATGGTAAACAGTTAACTCGGTACATTGTAAATGTAAATTTTCCACAGTCTGGTAACCTAGTTATTGAATGTACTTTGTTGCCGTCCCTTACGGGTGTACGCGCTTGTCAACTTATGCTTCCTCTGAGCATGTATCCATAAAAATGCAAATGGCAGCACTGGATAAAAATGAAGAAATGATAGTAGCTTAGACCTTTCAACAAAAGAACGCGCCATACGCGTGATCCTGTTAGTAAATAATTCTGCTATTTTTGGCGGGACGAGGTAACTACTACATAGAAGCGATTACAACACGCGCAAAAACATTTTGTGTGATCATGAACGCACACATGAAAAAATGTTCAACACTAGGTAATTTTACACACACTACTAAAATACAACGGTAAACGCCAAAGATAAAAATATAAATATTCTATACTTAACATTGGGCTTGGGTCTTACTTTTTTAAAATAAATCCTTAGTATATTCTATGCATTTCTAATAGGTTTAATTACTTTTGACCTACCAGCTTTTCAGAAAATTTACATTACAATAAATGTATGTCAATTAAGCTGTACAATTATAATGATCTATTTATAACTTCGCCCCTAAGGTACCTACCTATTTATGGTATTAGAATTCATTATTATCACGCATATTACACATGAGTACCTGCATTACAGGAGTTATTGGAAAATATTAAACACACTTTAAGTCTATGGGAATAAAAAGTAAAAATATTATTTTCAATGCAAATTTGCTCACGTATGTAGTAGAGCTAAGACTAGGTCAAGTGTTATATTGTTATATTTTTAGTGGTATAAGACCACTAAAAACATAAAAAAAATGTTCTATGACCCTAAATTCTAACAGCTAATCACAGATCCAGAGGAAAGTGAAATTGGTATTGTCTTAGGATTTCGCGATTTTTACGCATTGAATTAAACAATTTTTTTTTAACGGAAGTATCGCGTGTTTTATATATTTTGTTGAATCTGACGTTTCGAACGCTTTGCAGCGTCGCAAGCAGCAGCGCAAAAAAAAATTGTGTAATTCGAAAGTAAAATTGATCATAGTTTTTCTCCATGTTAGTAAGTAATTATGTAGACTAGATATACACTACGAGAATATGATATTATAAACAGAACACATGTAGATATGTCAGATTTTTTTATAAGAGACTACAATAACAACTGAAAAATATTGACTATAAACCTTTTTAAGAAATAGAGATATAAAAATTAAATGATTTATTTCCCTTACAGTTTACAATAAGGTGAGATGAGACCATCGTCATACCTACGTCGCCAAGTCAATTTTATGGTACACTTGTCATAAGCAAGCCCTAAGACGATTTATATAATAACTGTTTAAGAGTTCCACCGTCTTCCTCCTGACTTCACGATCAGATCTTCCTCTGAAAATTGTAATTATTATAATGTTGTATTATCACAGAAATGTGTATGTTTTAACTACATCTATTAAATCAATTCCTATGAATCATTGCGATTCATAATAATTGGTTTAGCAGATGTTTAAAACTGCTCCCCTAAGGTTTGATTTAAATAATAAATATAGGCTAAATAAAATCATTTAAGTATACAAAATCTATGTAGACAAATATGCCGTAATATGCCCTCAACAAAATAAAGACATAATCAAATTCACAGATCTCTCCACGGACCTCACGGTAATCTGATGACTAAAACAGTGCTAGGGGAATTGGATACGTAGATTATGGTTTTGAGCGGGGCTAAAACTGTACAGTTCCGTAACTAAATGTTACGGATTTTTTGTACAATGGCTTAAGAAGAATGTTAGTTGATCAAAGTACGTTACAACTAAATACTGCCACTATTCGATTTTTAATTAATAATTATATTTTTATTTAAAGTAAAATATGATCTATAAACACAGTTTTTTTTTATGTGACGTCGGGAGGCATACAAGTATACGGCCGACCTGATGTAAAGCTGTTAACGTAGCCTATGACCGCTAGTAATACATTAAGTTTCACTCACACAATGCCTCCTGTGCTGCTAACACAGGAACTGCAAGGTGGAGGTACTCCCCCAGAAGGGCTGCTTTGATGCGCCCAACCTTTCTCAAAGCATTCTGACCGAGACAGACTGACATTTTCGAACCCACGAGCGTTGGTGTCAAATAAAAAAATCCTCCATGTAAAAATCTTCTTAATTCTTCATTAGGATTAATGAGGAATTTAGAAATGAGCTGTTCTTATTATATTTCATATGATAAAACAAAAACATAAACAAGAGAAATTATACATGAAAAAGTGGTTCTGTAACCACTAAATCAATATTATTTTTATTGATATTGATATTTACCATTAAGCGATCACTACGCATCCCTTTTCAAAATCATTTATTAGCATCTGGGGAATTCCCTCAAAAACTAAAATGGCTGTTTATGTAGTTGTATATGGAGTATTGTTTTGCCAGGCAATATTAGAGTTTAAATTCTCACAAAATAAACGTATAATTGCTAAATTAGTCTAGTTGTAGCCTCGTTGTGTGCGTGGTTACGTGACCACTAGTCTCGTGAATATTGAAACGATTAATTTATTTTGCTGTGGATTAGGCAATTGTCAGACATTATTATACTATGCAATGTGGTTAAAATTTGCATGGAGTAGTCGCGAAATATGATTTGATTGCATTAGTACTCGATTTCTCATGTATTACTCGTTATCACACCATTTTAATATGTTTTATATGAAAACAAATAAAATAATAACTTACATGTGAAAGGTAACTCCATCTTTTTGCAAACTAGAAGTGTTCGACCTCTTTTTGCATGACATAACTGCACAGTTTGGCATTTTTAGTACAACACTTTATGATGCCACGGGAGCGATAACGATTACAAGACTTGATCTTTAGACAATCGATTACGCAATTAGTTTATATATGCGTAATGAATTACATTATCTTGTACCATGACAGAGGGGAATGATGAGCTGGTCCTTTTGTTGAAAGGTCTAAGGATAGTAGGTAACTATAGATTACATATAAGTGATGTGAGAGGCTGTATAGTCACAGAACGTTTGCCTGCAGTTTACTTCGTAAATTAAAAATATTATCACGAAATACGAAAATTTTGAATTATTTGTACAGTTGTAATATTTTCTTTGAATTTTTAATCGAACTGAACTTATCTATTTTTAGTTTTACAACTATATTTAATGTCAATGTCATGCATGACACGTTTGTTGTATTGATATTTTGTGTGATTCTGTGAATAGTTAAGAATGTAAGCATATAATTGACTATTTTTGTCCCGACATACTTTATTACATACTTTAACGCTCAGTATTGGAAAAAAATAACAAATCAAATTATCAATGCTTCAGGTTACTCGCACCGTCTCACTGTGTCTGCTGGTTGTAGATATTCAGAAACGTACTTGCCTATGCCTGGATAAACATGGATAATTGTAATAAAAGTTGTGAACCTATGGATGTTGACATGAGTGGTAGCTCTATTGGGATGGACATTTCTTACCCCGAACTGAGTACTGGATATCTTTCTCTTATTAAGACTGAAAATCATAATGAAACATTGAATTTTCATTGCAATTCTGTTTCATTACACTCCAACATTGATCAGCCAGGCTTTATAAAAGTATACCATATAAATAAAAAAACCGAGAAAAGAGCTTCGAGCATCACTTTAATATTACCAATGATTGTAGTGACATGTATATCAATATTTGTATACCAAATTTTGAATGTGGAATGTAATAATGAACTAAATAAATATTCTATTAAGAATAAGTTGTATAGTAAATTATATGGACAAAATTCTGCTGTAAATAACATAATTTCTACTATAGATAAAGATGCTCAAAGTAAGATACTATTTTTCTATGGTGGAACCGGTGTTGGTAAAACATATGCAGTATCATTATTGTTGGAAGATAACTGGAGCTATTCTAATGTTTATCATTATACTATGCCTATCTTTATGGAAACTTTTTCGACTGAAATGATGCTAGGTTTGACAATATGCAAGACGGCTATATTTATTATTGACGATCTCACTGTTTATGATGTTGAGAGTGTTAAATCACATGTAAATAACATTCTAATTAAAAGCGAGTCACTAGAAAAGAAAATTACAATTATATTAGTCTTTAATTGTGATAGTGCTACCAAAGATTATATTAGTACATGTGATGATAGTTTTGAAGCAACCATGTTGAATACTTTTGCTGATGTTAATGCTTTAAAACAATTTATAAAGTTTGAACCATTGACTACAGAACATTTAAAGATGTGTATTGAAGATGAAATGAGCGGTAAAAAAATAGATGATCATGTTTTAAAAAATATTTTGAAAAACTTTGATGTAGCAGTAGACGGCTGTAAAGGTGTTCATCAGAAAATAAAGAGTATGAACTCAGCATGAGGTACGATTTTTTAAATTCTATTACAATTGAAGTAGATACTCATAGATATATAATTTGTAGAATATTTTTTGTAGATACCTTAATCCTAGTTTATTATTGTATTGTATGAATAAAAATACTTTTATGTGTATTATATACTAGACAAGTAGATGTAAAAGAATTTACATGATTACCAAGATGTTAAGAGTACTGATTTCAGCCGGAATCGAAGGGGGGAAACAGGGTAAAACTGTGCATTTAAAGGGCAAGTGTCCTGCCACCATCATACACTGAGCATATGAACAATGTTCAATCATATCAAGTATGTAAATACATAGAAGTTTTTGTGTACAAACGTGTCTCTATATTTGTATAGTATTAATAAATATTTGACTATAAATAATGTAACTTACAGTATAGAGTAAGAATTATAAATAAAACATATTTTTATAGATCAAAAGAACTTTATTTTAGAGAATGTTACATGATTGATAATCGGCAATGCAGAGGATCAAGAAATAATGTTGAATATAAATATTTACTGAGAACTCTTTAATACATCTACACTTTCACATTTGGAAATTATTCTACAACAAACTCAGCTTTCATTGTAATAAAGAGCAAATCTAAATGAAATCCATGGTGCATTAAAGTATAAAATACTTCAGTATTCTAACTAGAAAAGAAATTTCAATTACATACTCAAGCAAGGGTGCAATATTGATTGACTAAAACGGTTACATTCTCTCAATACAAGTACGTAGCCTAATAAAGACTTTCAATACATTGCTGATAATATAGGCTTATAAATAATACCCTTGCGATACAGAACATTTTTTTTCTTACATAAAGTACTCCAGCCAACCAATACAATTCTAGCTGAATGGTCAAAATTTTATACTATTCAGATTTACCAGCAAGTACTACAAGTAATATTTAAAATTATGTAACAAAAATGTATACAGATAATTCTAATATATCAAAGATCTTGTTACCACATTGCACTGCACCCATATAATCTATTTATATTATAAACACCATGAAACCATTTGAAACATATTACCTTTGGTTTTGAGCATTGGGTCAGGTAAGTATTGTGTTAGAAACACAAGAGGCAGTGGCGGCCGTTTGATATAGGTACACATATGCATATTCAAATGGTCCCTGGACTCAAATCGTAAGTACAATATTAAAAGTAACAAATATTATAGTGTTTATAGTTACAAAAAAGCGGCCAATAGAAAAGAGATGAAATATTTTAAAAAGCTCCCCTAAATGTATAAAGCCAGTGATATAAATGCATGCAAACAGTTAAATGTGCACTATTAACAATTTGCGGAGAGCTATTTTATTCTCAAAAGTAGATATTCAAATATTATTATGCAGTTAAGTATCCCTTTGTGGATTGATGTGGAACACTGTTGGGGGAAGACAATACACAGTATGTAAGTACACTGTAACATATTCCTGTGAGAGCTCTGCAAACAGATCTGGAAGATACGTGACACATGCTTTGTGCATCAGGTATTGGAACAATATCATGGTTCAACTATATCTGAAGATATAACTGAAGTTCAATTACTTTCATAATTTATTGAATATAGCAGATATTTTGAACAAGAATGTTTAATATTAAATTTATAGGGATAATTACTTTTGTAGAGATTAAGTATTTTTAAAAATTAGAAGTAGTATATTTACTAGATTTTCAAAAAGTGGTATCTACAATACTATAGAATTTAAAAAATTAACGTAAATGGAATAGACTATCATTTTTGATATATTAATTTTACCATTCAGTTAGGCTCTTGACAAATCAGGCCAGGGATAAGCCAGCAAATACTAGACCTACATTGTAATGGCAAAATACTGGATTTCTAGGAACTAACGCGCTGTGCTTCATCTGTGCTCCATCATTTTAGACATTGGCCCTGATATTTGTAAGTACTTTGATATTATAAACCTGAAAATTATATTAATATTACACATGCATTAAGTACAATAGAATGAGTTTAGCGGACATGAACAGATAAACAAACATGTGTGAATTCGTTGTTTAAGTTTGATCCTACATACATTTCCCCCGAAATAAACTAGTGACTTTTTTCAGTAAATGAATGCATTATATAACTTGTCATAAATATAAATTTTCAGTTTTACAACTTTCATGGTTCTTGTTTCTAAAATGACTGGACACAAAATGCTGATAATATCACCATACTGGATTTAACTTAAATAATAATTTGTGATATATGGGTTTGGATCTGGCGTTTGGTGCCTACCTACCTTGATTAAAACCTATATGTTCCACGTAGAAGTAAGTAAAATAGCAATAAGCCCGAAATATTTTCATATCTTTTGTTTCATTTGTATGGAAATATGTCGGAAAAAAATCCGTTAAACTTGATACGTCGATGTACGACGCCATATATTCGAATGACCATTTAATACGTGCTGTGCGAAAGTGTGTGACGGGCCACTTCAGCGGAAATCAAATAGGTATTTAGGAATTTGTATTATAAACGAAATTTAAATATACAAGAGCGGTACGAACTACAGCTGTTTTTATTAACTATCTTAATTAAATTATCAATGAAACAATGGACATAAAAGACTAAGAATTATTTTTATTAAACTAGCTGTGAAATAAAACCACATTGGATTAGGTTTGTATAACTTTTGTAGCAATTGTTTTTGCCGAAATGACATCTGACACGTTACTTGTATTTAATTTTTCACATAAATGATTCTTTGCTCAGACCACTAACTATTCATTTGGATAGCACTTGGCTTAGATGACTGACCGCGCATTTGGATATTCGAACACATGGTGTAGAGCAAACGGATTTCGATAAAGTGACTTTCGCACACGAGTCCCACTCCCACACCCATGATAGACAGTATGTATAGATATAATATTTTAACATCATTGGAGAGCCTGTAACAAAATTAAATTCAAAAACTACTACATAAATAAATTCAAAGTCATCTAGATAACAATTTTTCGTAAATATGATTTTCAAAGAAAATATACATAGCTATTCTGGAGACGACACTTTTAAACATGCAATGTGCAAATCAATATCTATTTACACATTATAAGTTACTATGTATGTATATTATGTTCAAAATTAATTTAAAACGTTGATTAAATACTAAAATATGCGTAACAATGAAGACTAGAATACAGTTTTTAGTTTTTTTTTACAGTTATTGGCACTAATTCAATGATAATGGCACAACTATGTACTTTGGATACAGTGAAAATATCACCATGATTGGTTACAAATTTTAAATATGTTACTTATTATGCGATGCATTGTCTCCTAATTACAATTGCAAACCTTGCCCTCCTGATGTTATACAAAGTAAGTTTGCTAACTATACTAAAATACGTTACAAAATTGTAAAAAATATGGTTAAATGTTGTTTATATCTAATTATATCTCTAAGAAATACTGAATATACTGCAGACTTACAATAATAGATCCAATAGTTAAAGCACATTTCTTAAGTGAAACTGTGCAAAAAACATTACACATTAAACATTAATATCACTGTCGATGAAGCTCCTCTTAGTGAATAGAACCAACATACCATTCTCTTGCACAGTTAACACTTTAAAATTATCAGCTATCTCCATAATAATATTCATTGATTTTGATACTCAGGTACAAAAATCAATATTGCAAATGAAATAGCACGAAACATACTAAATTAACAAATTAATTAAAGACTAAGAGCTCCTTTCTTTATTTTTACTTGATGCGCTATTGTAGTAGGCATTAACTCGATTAAACCTACACTTTTACGTTATTATATTCAGCGACAAGGACATGAAAGAAGCTCTCGGCGCCTCTTATGCAAAAGCAATAAGCGGTATAACAGTAACAACATTAAAATCTAAAATTGACGAAATTGATATAATTCACTTAAAATATAAAAAGTTACAATGAATCTGCACTAGGTATAATAGAGACTAGTCAAAGTCGAAAATTCTAAACCAATTCATACAGTCTAAAAGTAGGTAAAAATTTATTTTAGTTAACTACTAGAAATCCTCTCACTGTTAGATGTATAGTGCCAATAACTGCATGAATCATTAGTTACTTAAATCTTACTAACTAGGTATTTGATAACAAATAGAACACCATTTTTAAGCACGACAAAACATTCATAGTTAAAAATGTAGAGAGACTTACTGAGAAATGTGCTAATAATTCTAAATCTTGATTTTTTTTGCTGTTTTTATACTTATAAGGTAGATTCATTAGTATCAGATCTGATGGTAGGTATATTGAGATTTTTTTTAAAGGTTGTTTTTCACCAACAAGGTGCCTTGATATTCGTTGACAGTCTTCGATCGTGGCCGAGATCAGGATTTTGTACATACTACATTAAATAGCACAAAGCATTGGGTAATTTTCACGGTATCACATTTTAGCCACATTACTTTTCATCAGGTTTTCATCAAGACTTGCGGGAAGAAGTAAATTGCTTATATTGGTGTACATAACATTTACCTATACGAAGTAACTTAATTCCTTGGGATTACAAAGAAGTTCTAATAAAATTCGTGTACTTTTCATAGCAGAACTGGATATTAAGATTTTTAAATAATTTGTCGCTGCCATAGGATACTTGTAGTCTCCACGTTTAATCAATACTTTGAAGAGTTACAATTGGTGCAATGGTGTCACCATTACATATAATTTTGTTTATGAGACTATAATCCTTTGGCGCCAGGGACTGATTCAGACAAGGGGCTAGTTAGGAGCGATGGAAATGTATTGCCGTCCACTTGTTGTGACGTTTGTGCCATATGCGAGTCTCTTGCGACTGGTGTGTGGCTCGTCTCCCTTCGGCGTCCACACTTTGCGTTACGCAGACATATGCTATAACAGCTACATCATCTCCAAGGAGATGCACTCTAGGATTTAAAATGGTTGTGTTCGTTTTAACGTGAGTAGGAGTGTTGTCAATAAAGAACTTGTGGAATTCTACACCCTCCACAAGATTTCCTAGAGCATCAGGATCGAAAGCCGTCACATTCGGATCACATAATTTGGAATACGTTTCGTAGTCGCCATTGTTGAGAGCGTCAATGAGTACTTCAGTGATTTTAATCACTTCTGCACGGCGCAATGATGCATTGCTATCACCGCGTGCTTTTCCAAAAGAATCTGCTTTTGTAAGTCCGTCTTCATCGTGCTCTTTGGAGATCACGGTGCATGCTCGGTCCACGCCTTTCTTATCTTTATCCAAGTCATCATCCTCCAAAGTAGTACTGCTGTCAGTTGACTCTTTCACTTGGGATCCATCGCCTTTCTTGTTTACCATGGATTTTCCAGAGAAGTTTCGCGTGGCAAGCATCGTTGTCAAAATCGCACCTTTCAGTTTGCGACGAGCATTGAATTTCTTCAAGCAATCTACAGTTTCTTGCCTGTGCATGACTGATGCAACACGCTCGCGGTGGCAGATCCATGGGTGTTTCAAAGCTTCAGAAGCTGTAATTCTCTTACTGGGATTAACAGTTAGCATTTGGTTAATGAGGCTTTTTGCTTCCGGCGTCACGGTATCCCATTCAGGCGATGGATAATCATATGCACCGGCTTTAATTTGTCCGTAGAGCCGGTGTTGATCTTCATCCCAAAATGGTGGATATCCAACAAGCAATATGTATAAAATAACACCACACGCCCAAATGTCCACTGGTTTACCATAAGGTTCTTTCTTAAGGACTTCCGGTGATAAATATCCTGGAGTACCCGCAAATCCAAACCATGCTTGCTGATCACCTTGTACTTCAATAGCTAAACCAAAGTCTGCCAATTTCACAGCAGCTCCTTTGGCTTTACTTGCCAGTAAAAGATTTTCAGGCTTTAAATCTCTATGTACAACTCCATTGTGATGACAATGATGTACAGACTCTAGAATTTGTTGTATACAATGTGACGCATCAGCTTCAGAGTAAAACTCTCGTGCCACAATGTCTTCAAATAACTCCCCACCAGTGACTAAATCAAATACCAGATAGTGAAAATGTTCTTCTTGAATGGAATCATGTAACCTCACTATGTTAGGGTGCTGTAATTTCCGACAAATCCTGGCCTCCCTTTCCAATTTTTGAAAGTCTCTAGCTGAGAGTTTTTTAGTGTTTATAATTTTGGCAGCAAATTCGTATCCAGTTGATTTCTGAACAGCTCGCCTTACAATTGAAAACGCTCCTTTTCCTAGTTCTTCCTTGAGGTCATAATTGTCTGAAAAACGCGTGCTAACACTTTCACGATTTGGGTTGGCCATGTTGTACACAGTATACTTACGTTATCAGATCTGAATAGGCAGCTTACTTCGTAAAATTTGAGCACAATTTTCTGTTTTCATGAACTGCAACAAAGAAAAAATTTAAATCAATAATTTTATTTTCAAATTCTGCGTAGTGAATTTCAGACCATTTAAACAATAGCTAATTTCAATATTATTTCTCATTCAAGGTTGAATTTAATCAGTTGAAGTATTTACATACATCATTAGTGTTAACATAGTGTTCTTTGTGAGAACTTAGAGATGTCATGTTGTATTTTTGAATTTTTGTAGGAATACAATATTGAAATTAGTTTCAATAGTGTAGTATTAAACTTTTAAAGTCTATGTAGAAGACACATAATTCCCATTTACATCGTCTCAAAGTAGGGGATGCTGCCGATGCCGCCGTTATATATGATTATAAAACTATACAAATTAAGTACTAACATTTTTATTTCAACTCGTCTTTTTTTCTCTCTGCTTACCCCGCCAAACTTGGCGTGAAGATATAGATAGATAATAATTAATTATTTTTGTAAAACCAATAGCTATGCAAATAAATAGTTGGCCATTATTTTATTACATACCGTATTATTTTTCTAAAATCTGCATTTGTCACAGAGTTTATGGGGCATAATATTGCATTCAATATTTAATATTATCTGGAAGCTTATATCTATTATCTTATAAAGATATAACTAATATTATTTATGAAATACATATGTAACTTGTTAATGTGCCTATGCTATCCATACAGTAGGTAATTAAAAATAATGTCATTCATGATAATTTCTATTACGCGTAGACTCTGTCTCTCTTATCCACTATACATTTAGATTGCTGTATGTTTTTATTATAGATGCCTAATTCAACCCCACTTACGAAATGTTCAGAAAATAGACATTGTTGAAGCAGACGAAATTTATCCGAATGAGAATCGTCGTCACTATTTTGGTAACACACTCTAAATTGAAGTTCTGCAGGCTCAATATAAAACACGTAGCTGCCTAGACAATAGTAATCGTGGTCACAAACATAGACTTCTAATATTAACACTACGGCACCGGGATGACATTTCGTTAGCGCAAAATAATCGATACACCATTGTCTCAACACATTCACCAAAATCGCGAGGACATTATAATCCACTCAACGGCTAGAGTAATGTCTATATTCGTACCGCACGATGCATTTTCACGCGATACAAAACATAACTTTACATGTAAAAATAACACTGATACGAAATTTAAAAGTAATGAAGCGATCAGTGCGCGACATTCGACGATATTCTTAGCAAAAGTAACTTGTACGGACGGCTCTCGATGTATTTTTGATTGACGAGTATGAGTTCATTACACGCAATTAAAGAAGATGTTATTTGTAAAGCTACAAATAAAATACTTATTTACCTATTATGTACCCATTTTACACAATGTTATACGCAATGGAAATTAAAATGAAGGGCCTGGCCCTACACCACACTCTCCTTCTGCTCGGGACACGAGCTTCGGGGTCAAATTCATAGACATCTCTGTGTTGCCAGAAGCATGCGCAGTAAATACTTTGTTAATTCGTGATAAAAAGAGATTTCTTGTAAAATAAACCTTATTGTTTATCTTTAACTTTTTATATGCACATTTTAGAGTTTCTGTGATTATTTTGAGTAGTAAAATTGTTTCATTTTAATTATTTCATTGAATTGCATTTTTAGTCGTGTAAATACAGGCTTGTATAAGTAAAATCGATACGCTAGCGCAACGTTAAACCAAAGAGAATTAAACGTACTAGACGACTTGCTGCGCCATCTACTGGCACAGAAGTGTAACATATAATTTCGTTCGGGAATTAATTCCGAACTGTTTAAATTTTAATACGGAATGAGCTTAATTGATTTTTGTTTTAATTATGTATAACTATCGATTTCATTAGCTATATCTTTTTATGTACGTGTTACATTCACGATTATTAGACTATATGAAGAAAGACTAGACCTTTTTTACTTCTAAAAGTCATCGAATGTATTATTTTTTCTATGTTAATTATATGTCATATACAATTAAGCATCTTGTCTCGCCTGATTAAAAATCGCCTTAACGATTGTATTTATGATTTTATTACGGAGTAACTTCTGCCGGGATGCCGTTGCCTTCTTATTAAGTTACTTGTCTTTCTCTAGATCCCGTATAAGTGGTGTACCTCTGTGTTTCATCGTGATCCGTCCAGTAGTTCCCCGTGAAATAGTAACAAACTGGCAGATAGACAGAGTTACATTCGCAATCATATCTAATTGCCCATTTTCAAGTAGTTTTAATTAAAATTTTGCTAAAAACTACTTCAGTTTCATTTTTAAGGCTCCCATTAACTTACATATTACAAACCTTTCAAGTGCGTACATAGTTTTATTTCTATCATTCATTAATTTATCATTATTTATCTTTATGTCACAATAAAAGTACGAGAAAATCTCAAGATTTATTAAGCGCTCATCTGCTATAGTTTTTCTGTAGAGTATGGATAAAAATACACCAATATAATTTTTCTTTTAGATTTTTGTATTTTTCGGAGGAAATAAAATAATAGATCTTTATTTTAAGTTAATAACTTTATGTTCAATAATTTTGATTATATTTATACATAGCTGAAAATGTTCAGAAATGACTCGTGGATCCCATAAACGCGATAATCTATACACATAGAATAAGATCATCACAGTGTTAGATATCTTATTACTTTAAACGAGCAAATCTTGAATATATTTCGTGTATCTTGGAAACGATATGGATCATTTTTTTTTAAGTTTATCTGTATAAGGTACCTTTATACATAAAAAACGTAACGTAAAAAGTAACTTAAAACACGCTAAGCAAAGCTATTATCTAGTCATAAGTTCTTTTACAAATGAATATGCATTTTTTTTATGAAGTAATGTAATCTTAATATAACTTATGTGTAAGTACATATTTATGGAAGTCACAGCAAAAAAAAAAAAAAGATTCTATTCGAAATAGCCACCTACGGCTTTAATACAGCCCTTAAATCTGTCTGACCACGAATCTATAGATTTACCCACTGTTTCCATGGGAAATTTAGCCACTGCTTGCTCGAGAGATTTCTTAAGAGACACAATCTCGACGTATCATTTCGAGCAGGCCCTGTCCTCTAAAACTGGCTATAATTTTGTCTTAGATTTTCGCGTGTTATGGATGTTTAATTCAATGTGTAACAGACATTGAATTAAACATCCGTGGTCGCAGGAAGTCTTCCTGCGACCACGGATGCTGCAAAGCATTCGAAACGTCAGGTTCAACAAAATAAATAAAGCATGCGATACTTCCGTTAAAAATTGTTTAATTCAATGACCATAATTTGTAGTTTAAGTGGTTCAGATTTGGTCTAGACGAGGGCCAATCTTCTGCTTTTATAAAGTCCGGAACGTTGGTTTCGAGCCAGGCTTGAGTAGATTGTGCCTTGTGACCAGGAATTCCTGCTGGAAATCTGCTCTTCAATCGTGATTTTTTTTTATTAGTAATAGGCTATTTCTGTGCATTTCACCTAAAGGCGTTTTGATCGAGCTACTCTCTTCAACTGTCGGAATTGATTTAGGGCATGTCCTGTTTATTGACGATAAGCGCCGAGCTACAGGTCTTGTTTTATTATACGCAACAGAGTCTCGTCAGAGGAAAGGAAGATTCCCGCGATAAGATTTTTTGTTTCCTAATGGGGCGAATTCTGGCTTTAACTGCCTTAACAGCCTTTGTAGTTCTAACAGCACGCGGTCGACCCGTTCTTTTATGGTATTCAACAGAGGAAGTGTTGGTATATATATATGTCGATAGTACGATGTACGAACATACGGCTGATACCACAGCCGTACGCCGCGCCGATTTCGTGCTCTGTGGCTGATACCAAGCTTCTGAAGTGTCTTGAATATGGCCAAAGCTCCATAACCACTTTGTCCAAGGCAATCACTGCAATCCTATTTTCTTTTACACCACATTCCATATGGTAGTTTGATAATAAACACGAAAAAATATGTAAAACGCCGAGAAATCGAAAGAAGTTTTAACATAATAAACGCGTCCCAAATTCAGAATAATTAAAGCGTTGAAAAAAAAAGAAAGTTTCTATGTAACAATCTTTATGGCCGGGCTAGTTAGTTACAAAGGGTTCTGTTTGGAAGCCCATTACATGTTTTACACTAAAAAAGTCTTTGCACATTTTATCTTATTATTTTAAACCAGTTTTGAACAAATTTTTAAGGTTATATAAGAAGGTTTATTTAAAGCCAATTGAAAATTAAGCTGAGCTACGGTGAAGATTAACGGAAGCAGCTGAATTTGTTAAGAACGGAAAATTCGCCCGTCAGATAACCCGATCTTTTTAAGACGATGTCGAGCTTGCATTACGGCTGAAGGAAGGCAGTTTGAACATATGTTGTAATCTAAATAACTGATGTTAAACAATTGTTGTACATTTAATAAATCTAAGTATTTACAAATTATTTATATTTACACTTGGTAAAATTACTCTGTCCGTCTCACCCCAACTGGAATCTTAAAGTTATGTCCTTGAGGAAAGCCACGGGTACACTAGAATCACTTTTACGCAAGTAAGAAAAATTTGTTCAATACTGGCTTTTATTTGAAAAGAAAAAAATTATCCGCAATTTTAGAAATAAATTATCAAGTGACATACCGTTTTGAAATCCTTATTAAATGCGCCCACTTTTAAAGTTACTTGCCAAAGTCGCCTATTACATTTTTTTTCAGTATGGTCAATTAAAACTGGTCTAGGAATTAATTATAAAGCTTTGGTTGAGCAAAAAGTGACATTTACCTACTTCCAAGCTGGAGCAGTTGATTTTAATTTTTAGACTAGAGTTTAAATAAGTAGTATTACATAACAGAAGCGGGATTACATAACAAATCAAAATAATTAAAAAAGTAAATATCTGTAGTAACAGGAGTGAAAAGACCCTCACAGGGTGTAGATATTCTCTATTTTTTTTAAATGTATAATTTAAAAAAAAAATAACAGATTTTTATTTATATTTTTCTGATAACTATTATGACTTAGCCTGTTACCCGATTCCAGCTTGACGTCGACTTCTGGTACACCCTGTGTAGGTCTTTCTTGACAAACGCAATTTTATACAAAAAATAAAAAAACGCCAAATGAAGTACGGTCGCCCAGTACCTACTAAATTTAAAATAGTGATGCAGCTGGAACCTATTATCGACACAGGAGCCAAAACATTTTTTTTTTTAATTTTCTATCTGTCGGTTATGCACACAAACTCTACTTGACGAATATTAAGGAAAATGTAAGTAGTTGATATATCTTAGGTGTATGTCGTGCACAGCTCGTGTTAACATTTAGTCTACTTTTTAGGATGGAACTAAAAAACCCAAAGTAGGCTAAATGTTGACACGAGCTATGCACGACATAGGAGAATCAAAGTGAATCACACCTTGGAAAGTCTACAGATATCTGATTTTAACTAGGTACTACGAGTAAGTATATTTAACGTTTGTACACGCGCGACATATTCAGGCGGGAATAGTGGCGTGGCGTGAGTGAGGGTCGTGTAACGAAGAATCATGCATTGTTACATAATGTAGCTGTGTCTTCGTAATCATATTATTTATTCAACGAAATGCGGTGCAAATTCAACTATACCATTTACTCCGCAATGCAACTATATATTTTGGGCTTTGTAAGGATATTCATATAAATAACATTATAAAAAATTCTTTCAGGTTCGATTGTGATAACATTTCCGAAAAAAAAATGTAATTAATTTTATGAAATACTAAATAGAGTCATCAGTTGTCATGTTATAAATGGATTTCTTTATTGTTCGATATGATGCTGACAGCTTCTTTTTACAACCGCACCGCTCGCCGACGACGGCGATTCACCCTCGCACGCTGGAACCCCAATGATTGCGTTTCAGAGACGTTTTCTTCCGAGAATACTCCAGTTAAATGAGCTCCCAGCGGAGGTTTTCCCAAAGGACTACAGCATGGGGTCTTTAAAGAAAGGCCTGAAACCTCTTCAGGCCTTTCTTTTAGCGGGTTGGCAACGCATGAGTGATTGTTCCAAATATTTATAAACGACGCTAACTGCTTACCATCAGTCAGACCTTACACTTGTTTACTACCTTAATGGTACATTAATAAATAAATAAATAATAAATATTGTCGGACAAATTACACAGCGCCACCTAGCCCCAAAGTAAGCGAAGCTTGTGTTATGGGTACTAGACACGTGACTTTGGTTAAGTAAAGTAGGGCAGTTTTTAACATTTTTATCACTTTACGTTAAAGTTCCTAGTGTACACACGTCTTTGTAGCTTTCTTTTCGCATTTAAAATAATGCCTACAAATAGAACAAACTTGAAAATTTTCGATCGGCGATTAACTTCTAATTGGTCTTCGTCACGGCTGTGATGCAAAAGTAAAAGAAGGATTTTTTGTGGGGCCAGAATCACAAAGATTTTGAAGTAATCAAATTTTACCACTAAATCGAATTCATTAGAAAAAATGCACGGTTTTCGTTTGTAGGGTGTAACAGGTCGCTGAAAGTTCATTTTTTGCACTCCCACTTGGATTTCTTCTAATCCAATTTAGATGCAGTTGACGCTGTACATTGGAAGAAATCTAGATCCATCAAAGCTATAGAGAAACGGTATCAACAGACTAGCGCGCAAGACCTGTCCTTGGACCTGTTTACGAAATAATCCGAACTACCAATTACAACAGAACACTAAAAAACACAAAATTGGTTAAAGTATGCGAATATTTAATTATAAAAAAATTAATATAGATAGTATACTAGAGTAATTGTTTTTTTTATACTACGTCGGGAGGCATACAGCAAGCATACAGCCCACCGGCCTTTAACGAACGAAAACTTCTTCGGGATTGCATGATACTTGACAGCATTAGTTCTGGTGCTTATTTTTCATATCAACGTCAGGAAACAAACAAGTACACGGCCCACCTAATGTAGTTACCACAGCCAATAAACGCTAGAAATACAAAAAAAAAAAAATTCGCGCTTTACCGCTTCTAACGTAACGTAAGCATCCTTAGAACTCTTCTAACCTCACTCACTCCTATAACAACCCTTCCAGAGAGTTATTGTTCAGCTGCGGTTTTCTGTGAGCTTCCCCAATCGGACCGTTTATTAATTATTAGCCTCGTTTGTTTGGCTCTAATTATGATAGTGAGCTACATATATTACAAATACAATTTGTGGGGATGAATTCAATGAAGCACGAGTACGTCCATTACACCCCTAAACTGACCTTATCAAACAATAGTACTTTACGATGTCTGCGGCTCCGCCTGCTTGAAGCTTTTTCAAATTTCATTTTCTCAAAACTCAGCAACTCTAAATATTTCTAAGATTAAAAGTAGACTAAATATTTACACGGGATTTACAGGAGGTTTAAAATATATTAATTACATAATTTTTCATCAATACTGATCTAGTCGAGCAGTGATAGCGTAACTGTAGTTTGGTTCCTGGTGTGGTCATGTGAGGAAACCCGCAAGTCTAAGAAATTATATTAAAGACGTATGACCTAACCTAAGTCTGGTTTTCTTTCTGGGTTGCGCAGGTCTGTCGGCAGTCGTTTCAAGTCAAAATTAGTATCTTCGACAAATCTTCAAAATTCTTAGGCTTAGGAAGTGGACCCCGCCATTCCTAACCAAAACGAAATAACACTAGAAAAAAAGAGAATTGTCCATTACTTTTTTGAGTGATGCATGCAGAACCGATAAACGACTGTCTATTGGAAAAATTGAAACAAATAAGACCTATCAAAATTATTTCAAGTATAAAGTCTTATTACGATTTTATTATATACGTAATGGTGTCCACGCTGACCAGGCAACGAGCTGAAGCCATTTAGTAATGGAAAAAGTACCTACCAATATAAACTTCAAGATCAAGATACGCAAGGATTATTTTTGTGAAGAACAAAAGAAGAAATCTTACTTAGAAAGAGCACTAGACCGGGAATCGAAGGGTTGCTTCACCTAGTCGAGAGGGGACATTATTTTAGTATATAAAAATAATTGTGACGCGCAAGTTGTATTCGCGCGCCGTTCAGAGGGTCTATACTAAGTCCATTTACTAAAGATTTTTGTGGATTTTTAAATAATTTAGTGATTGTTAAACTTAAAAAATTGTTGTGATTATAATTAATATTAGGAATGGTAACAGAGTCGTATTGTTTTACACCCTGATCCTGTAAATCTGAAATAAATCTAAAATGATTAGTAAACATCGCAGCCAAATATAATAGGCGATAATTCAATTGTTTTCACAGCCATGGACATGTAGAAACATAATGTGTGAATAGGTATATATGTATTTTTACACAATTATGTATATTCTATACATGTCTCTATCTCCAGAAGTTTAGACACACAGTTGTAGTTATGTCAGTCAGTCAATCAATCATTTAAAGGAATACCTCCAACAGAAAAATTCCATAAAATGGAATTTCAATATTTTGGCGCCCTATTGGCATTGGCATGACATTTTTCCAAAGAATAAACTACGAACTGAAATCAATTGAATGTTTCCAACAAACCAAATTACCACAAACTGACATCAATTCAATTTTTGCAACACACCAAATTTAGAATACACTAAAGATATGATCACCGCCCATAACGCACTGAAATATCGCTTTCAATTAAATTCGTTTCCGCAAAATATCAATATTCAATGTGGCGTCTGTTTTTGTTCATCACATCAACCCTTAGTCATCCCACTGCAGGGATACGGGTCTCCTTTCAACCGAAGGGGTTTAGAGCATACTCCATCACGCTACTCAAATGCGGATTGGTAGAGGCTGTTTTTGTTATGGAAACGTAACTGAACAACTGTCTAACTGAGCGTCTAATTTTTTATAAAGTACCAAAATATTTCTACGAACTTTCTTCATATAAACCTTACACTGACAATTACGATCACAACAAATAAGAAATCAGTCAAATCGGTCGAGCCGTTCTCAAGCGATGGCCTTGCATACATATGGCAATTGATTTTTATTTATATCGATTAGATAAAAAAGTTTAATAAAGAAGCTGCGCGGTGACTATCTTCGCATCTTATATATTACTATTACTCATGAACTATATAAACGTAAGTATTTATGACATACGCACAAGTAGTAATTAAGTGTGCTACTTAGACACTGACATCCAAACTAGGGGTAGTGAACAACAAAATGTTCAGACTAATACATAACTTCCGAAATTCGAAATATGAAATTGGGACTAACGTATAACAATAACATAAGCAGGGGATAGGATTCGCACGGGAAGATTAGGTGCGGCACCAGAAAAGGAAAGGTGGCAGAGAAGAGAGTAAATATAAAAAGCGGTCAAATGCCAGTGGGACTCGTGCTCGGAGGTTTCGTACCATAATTTGAGATAATATACGTACCTACCCACCTATCTACCCTGTCGGCATTAAATCGACAGGTATCGCTAACAATGTACATAATGAAATTATGGTTATTTCGCTTGGAAAAAAATATGACTCAATGGTTACAGTTTATTTGCTATCAAAATAAGTGTTAGAACTGTTGTAGAAGTTTTCTCTTTCGTAAATAATATGTTTTTATGTCGAGCATAATTACAAAATAGATTTGTTCCCTGTGTTTGTACAATGATTATCGTTGTTTTTAGAAATTTTAGGATCCGTGGTCAACTAGAATCATTTGTTTTGATTTGGGATTTCATGACGTGTAGAACGATAATTATATTATATATTATATTATATTATAGTATAACTTTTTGTATAATAACAATTTTTAATTTTTTCTGTATTTTTGGCATAGGACCGTGCGTTTTGCCAATTTCTGTGATCCTAGATTAATAGTTGCCTGTTACCTACAGGATTTCTAATTTCTTATAATAAAAACAAACGGATAAACTACAAAATGGCAATTTATGTATTTTTTCTTGTACTTACCTAGGCTATGCGACCGTATTTTCAGCCAAATTCCGTGATCTTAGATTAACTGTAAGTACCTTTTTAGTTATAGTCTCTTAACATACAGATAGAAATGACTAATATTACGTTTAGTCCTGTTTCAGTGCTATGAGACCTTAATCGTTGTAAGTATTCTGTAGGTTTTGGTATTTGATTTAAAATAGAATAGACATGACATTTGTTCTGTTTTTTCTATAGGAAAGAAATAACCAACGGTGAACCCATGAAACGAAATTGCTTAACAAATCTATTTGTACCTAGGTTAAAAAGTCCTCCCATTGGTCAGTAGACTTGATTCGCTGAGATATTTAGGCGCTAAAACACTACGTTTTGATGAGTGAGGGATGTCTTTATAGGTGGGCAAGTGGTTTATTGGTTTGTGCTTGTGATACATGATAATATTTATTGCTGAAGTTCATGACCCTAGATCAACTACAAGTACCCTACAGGTATTGATTTGTTTTTTCTTACTAAAAATATGTTGGCGTACAGAGAGATTGACAAATCAAGTAATTTGAAGCAGGAAATTAAGCAGGTAAATAAATAAAAACTGTTACGCGGTATAGAAACCTTGTACGTTCATAATATACCTAGATAATATATGAATTAATGAAAGTACTATGAAATTCATAGCGACGATGAATGAGTAATGTTAATATTAATTAACGAAAGTCAAAACTAAAATTCATAAATGGAAATTAAGGTAAATTTGAAATTGGCTCAAATCTTATTACGTTATCTAAAATCTTAATTAATGTTCATTCTCCGTCGTCCCTAGCAACTAGCAAGATAAAGAAGAATGATATCGGAGTATAAAATCTCGATTCATTTTAAGTTTGAACTTGTTCCTCGTCGTGGTCCACGTTATACAATGCTTGCGTACTGGTTTCTAACGTAACGGAACGGTGGGATAAAAAGACCCCTTCTGAATAGCCCAGCTCCACGGCTGATTCACAAAAATCAAAACTGGTTCGCATCTTGCGCAAGTGCAGGGGGAACAACAAGGGCTTTCGGCCCGGGCCCTTCCGAAATTCACCGGTGCACAATGCACCCTCCGTACCATCCCCACGCGAGTACTCTTATTATTACGCAGCTCCGGTTCCTGTCCCCATATTGTTCATATTATTTGGTATACGCTTGACGCGTCGCGAACTTTTGCGTGTCACAATTCCGTTACCTTTAAAACTACTCAAAATACTGAAACATTTTTTCGTTTACGTTTGGTTACTATGGATTGTATTGATTTAAGTAATTTTATTTTGCGAATTGCAAATTATGTGCTTGAAGGTACTTAAATCGGCCCGGTTGTCAGTTCTGTCACCTAATATTGGCACCGAAGGGAAGTATTAAGGTTTCGATCGTTGCGGTCGTCTCGGGTTGCTTTTCTCATGAGTGGACGTGCGTGTAAAATTATAACTTGAGAATATTATGTCCGACAGAACCGTCTGATGCACGGCGTGGCTCAACGCCCGCTCGGCTTTGTAGTGAAATGGTATATCGATCGTGGACTATCTAGTTATCCCCCAAATGCGTGTCACTCAAATCACAGTGTACTCGGTGATCGATTCAATTTGGCGGGAGTCAAAATATCTGCGTCGCTACAAGTATGAAACGTATTCGGTAAGTTAACCAACTTTAAGGCATATAATCTCGTTCATTTTTGTTCTATTTATTCTTTCTATCTTATCTATAAGTTATACATTATAATTTCCTTACCACCTAATATATAAATATAGTAATTGGGCTATAGGTGGATCAATATCATTTTTGGTCAAAATGTACTGCGGCTGCATCTGGTGCGTCTCGCCAACTAATTTCTAGCGAAGAGAAGCGAGGGCACAACGAATCGAGGTGGAGATACTTACCTCCACCTCACATAAGACTGCTGACGTCAAGGGTAGTTGCTTTTCTGCGAATGAATGAGGTTAGTGAGATAGAGTGAGCTTAAGGCGGTTATGTGTTTGCAGCAGTGCTAACAACGCGTGAGTAACAAGAGTTCATTGTCTTCGTTCTACGATAACCATTTTACATTGGGTGGTCGTATACTCTCTAGATTCCTGGTATTGTATATGTTTAAAAAAAAATAGTACTTTCTGTACTAAGTCATATACTTACAAATATGATTTCGGGAAGAATCTAGAACATTCTATCACTTGAACGAATTCTTAAAAGAAAGAAATTTCAGTTTAAGTTTTTGCATTTTATTTAGACTGGATTCCAAGATTTCAGAATTCATTTTAAGTTATAGCATATAGGTAACTATTATAATAACTATTAGTAACTATTATAATATAACTATTAGTTAATTGCCGATGATAGATAATGAAACCAAGGCACTATAAAACACATTTACCTACTAATCTTACCTTACTTTATACATACATTCTGTAATACTTTTATAACTTTTTATGATGCTTATTATGCTACGATCAGGAGTTTCAGCGAACATTTGGCGGACGTAAGTCCCCGTTTTAGACCCTCTTGTCATGTCAATGACCTCTTAGCATCGAAAGGTTTTGCAAATGTTGTGAGCAATGTTTATGCGTCGATAAAAATTCGTAAAATATGAAGCCGGATATAAATATCAGTTTATTCTACTTGTACTCTATGAATTTATGTAATGTTAAAACCGTGAATGCTATAAAATACCCGTATATGCGAAGCATATAATTAAAGAATCAATAAATATGTATCAGTACTATAAAAAATACAGTAAATGAAGCAAAAATATACAGTCTATGTAAACCTAAATTATATAGTTTTCGCGATACTCAAAAATGAGACAGCTAAAATGTTTGTATGACGTATTAGTTTTAATAATGTTTGTCAGTATAATTTCGGCTATGAGAGAAAATGCTATTTGTGAGACTTGACACTTTGAGTAACACTCCTGTCTGCTGCAGAATTTTCTATTTATTATTAACGGTTTGTTTGAAATTTATCGATGTGGTACTATGTTCTAAGAGCAAGATACGCATTCTTCTTACTTCGTATAGAAATAG
Source organism: Pyralis farinalis (assembly GCA_947507595.1). Lineage (NCBI taxonomy): Eukaryota > Metazoa > Arthropoda > Insecta > Lepidoptera > Pyralidae > Pyralis > Pyralis farinalis. Next base: position 14,984,596 of record OX382267.1, read on the forward strand.
AAAGGCGTAGTCTCTTTTATTAGAAATAAGATGTTAAAGATATTCGAGCGGAACTATTCAATCTGAAGGTTGGTGAAGTCTGCGAGTACGAAACTTGCAGCTTCGAATAGATTTAATATCCTGCCTGCCTATGTTCATTTGTGTAGTAATAACTAAAGCAGATTTATATTCTACGGATTCTATTTCGCCGCGAAAACCCCTGCTGAATATAAATCCTCTTTAGACGAACAATTGGAATAGATGTAGGTAACATCTCTGCCTTCTTGAATGGATTTCCATTCTGATATTTGAATCTTGCTCCTAAAATGTATTAGAAGGATTATTTTTCTACGGTTTGAATGTAGGAACTACTTAGGTTAAGGTCTGATAAGGTTTCGCTTAGTATAAAAATATGGCTACGAGAGAAATTCATATGACTATTTTTTAGAAAACAATAACCCATGTATAGTACCTACTACTATACGTTTTCTTCAAAACTTCAACATTAACAGACATACACCAGTCTCGAAAAATGTTAGATCCCTTTAGCAATCTCACCCATGTGGTGTATTCGCAAGTAAGTTTCTATCACTCCTATCCCAGCTACTCACTTGTCTTCTCCCAAATTCTCTACGCTCTTTTTTTGTTCATCCTCACGCTGCCTCTTTCTTTTATCTTTTACTTTCTATTCTATATCTAATTTTTTACAATATTTCAATAGTTCTTGGGTACAATTAGTTATTTCGTTCGTTGTTTTGTTTTCTCGTTACATATTATTTATTCGTTATTATTTGTTCACAAAGTGTGTTCAATAGGTTCTAGAGAGACAATCACGCGAGTTATCGAGTCGAAAGAACTCCGTTGTGGTTAATACGGAAGACTCCATCATGAAATTTCTATAAGGGTGTGAAGTGAAGTAGAGTAATGTGTGAGTGATATTCAAGATGTTGCCAAGGTATTGGTCAAACATCAATATGCTGCTAGATCTAGATTATCATCGGGCGACCCGTAAGCTTGTTTGCGAAAAGAATCGTATGAAAACGACAATCGCCATTATCAACGAGGTCTCAAATATTACCGATGTATAGTTAAATGGAAATATAGTCTTAATATTCTTTTAACACAACAGCATAACTACTCGTTATTCCATTATTATATTACAAGGATAATCTCACTAAAAGTGTCTATAAACACGGGAATGTGTGCGACAATATTTACGAACGATAAAGCTACATAATCCATCAAAATATACCCCAAAAGGTATTGACGAAAATAGAGCGAAGCTTAACAAAAATGCACGCGTTTTTATGTGGAAGTAAAGAGTAAATAACGTCCTGTCTTTATCACGAATGTACACTTGATATTTTTAAGAGCACTTGAGGAATATGAAAATACTTATATAAATCTTTTTTATATCTACATTCGCTTATATTTGTCGATCTCAGGTAGGTACTTATCGTAATTTCAGTAAGTGTGTCCCTACACTTGTCCCAGTATAGTGATGCACCTATTGAAATTACGGAAGCTTGATTGAAAGTTCTGAAGTAGACGTCCAATGCTCCTTACAGAATACTACCTGGCGTGCTATGACAATGTAAACCGCATGGTTTAACAGGAGTTTTCACTACACTACGACGTTTTTAGGATTCCTTATGGCGCAACTTTGTCATTGCGTTCAGATACAGACCTTGCAGACCACTTTTATTTCAGAATTTTGCAACGTAAATTGTAAATTTTGTGGTAGCGATTACACCAGGTAGTGTCTTTGTTGTGCCAAAGGTGGCTGGGTTTATTGGTTGTTTACTTCGAGTCTACTAGCAACATAGGCGAGCGACAAAGCCTATCTTTTTCAGCAAAGGTAAAGACGGGAACCATAGTATCAGTAGTGCATTCAAAGTTGTCACATGTTCATTCCCGAATATATTCTAGAGTCGTGATCTAATAATAGTAGACTTCGGCTGACCACTCGTAGTAATAGGATACTGTTGACGCACTTTGGGTACCGAAACCTAAAAAGAAGTTCGCTTGTATTTTATTTAACGAAGACGCCTCCAAAGAGGTGGCTTCTACTGTTATTTGATTTGGGCGAAAACGTCGCAGTCCGACAGTATAAGTACATCAAAATATCGCAAAATGTCCGTGAATATGCATTATTAAAATGTGATTGATAAAATATGTACGAAACTACAAAATTAAATAAGCGGCTTAAACCCCGTTTTACAGGCGAGTCGTTTAAAGACATTAATATTTTTAAGTTATTAATATGAGGGGTTAAAGTATGAAATTGTCGATTTGTACTGAAAAATAAAATCGTTTTTTTCTAAGATGTGGCATTTATTTAACCAAAATATTTACCCTCATTATCTATGGGTACATTGCTGTCATCTCATCGGAAGGAATTTATTTATGACTGCGATAGATCTCTGGGGATCTAGGTTCGGCAAACTGTGTGAAAGCATTTTGTACTGCCTCCTGGGAAGAAAATTTTTTACCGCGTAGAAAATTTTCCACATCACGAAGAAAATGGTAGTCAGTTGGAGCAAGGTCTGGCGAGTATGGTGGATGACGTATGGTTTCTAGCTGCAGCACCTGTATAGTTACAACGGTTTTTCATGCAGTGTGAGGTCTTGCATTATCATGGAGCAATAATGGTGAAGATCGATTCACTAGTCAGGGCTGTTTCACTGCCAGTTTCGCCATCATTGTTCGAAGTTCGGCACAGTAAATATCTGCTGTTATTGCTTGACCAGACCCGAGAAAGCTATAGTGAATAACGCCATGAAGAGACCACCAAACAGTTATCAGTACCTTTTTATTGGTAAGCTTTGCTTTAGGGCACTGTTGCGATGTTTGATCTGTGGTCAGCCATTGCATTATTGGCTTACGGTTATCGTAAAGAATCTACTTTTCGTCACATGTCACAATTCGATCCAATATTCCTTCATTTCTCCACCAATTCAACAAGGCAACACAAATTTCAACACGCGTTTCTTTCTGCAGATCACTCAAACCATGAGGCACCCATTTTTCATATTTTTTTATCTTACTGATTATGAGTCAATATTGGAAATGGTAACGATATACCGTGCCTCTAATTCCTGGTAGTTTGACTCTGACTCCTTCAATTCAGCGTTATTCACCTGTGTGGGCGGTCTTCCACGTGGTTCGTTCTTCAATTCGATGTTTCCATTACATAAGCGTACAGCGTTTAAACCAACTGCGTTCATTAGCAGTTTTCTCTCCTCTCTTTTTGGGGTCGGTACCAGAAGCGTGCACGCCGCGACCCTGCCAGTCCAACACTTGGACTGCAATTCTGGACCCAAACCGCACAGACGCGCGGATTAGGGCGTCCCCCGGAGGCGACGCGCACCGATCCGCCCCCGTCGGTGCGAAATCTAAGGCATGCGGCGGTGGGGGCCGCCACCCACCACGCAACGCCCATCCCGGCGGGTCGAGGAGAGCTGAGTGTCGTATAGGCACATGGAATGTGAGAGGTGGTCTAAAAGATAAGATGAATGAGTTGATAGATATAATGAACGTGAGATGCCTAGATGCTTTGTGTGTGTCAGAGACCAAGCGAAAGGGAAGCGACACCGAAGATCTGCCCGGTGGCATGATGGCCCTGTGGTCCGGGGTGGACCAGGACGTTCATGCCAGCGCTGGCGTAGGTGTCGTGCTTTCATCTCGCTTGGCCGCTGGTGTGAAAGATTACGATTTAGTAGGTCCAAGACTTCTCTGGGTTAAGATAAAACTGGGGATTACGCGAGTGTTTTTAGTTGCAGCATATGCTCCTGTGAGCTCTGCTGATCCCCAGTAGCTCGAGAAGTTTTGGGAGACTGTAAGGGGTATTCTGGATTTGGCTGAAGCGAATGAACGGATAATTATGTGTGGTGATCTGAATGGATGGGTTGGGACCAAGCGAAGCAGTTATGAGGCTGTGCTTGGTCCATACGGAGATAAGAGAGTGAACGATGGTGGTAAGTTACTTTTAGACGTATGTATGGAACGAAACCTCCTTGTGTCGAACACGCTCTTCCATCACAAGGATATTCACACTTACACATGGAGACGGAATGAACAGAAAAGTGTGATTGATTTGATTTTAGAAGATTTAGATAGATGAACGTCTCCGAAAGTCGTTAATGGATACAAGAGCCTTCAGAGGTCCCACTCTTGAAACGGACCACTATCTGGTGGTAAGCCGATTTGTGGGCCTTTTCAAGAAGTGGAGGCACTGGCGAGTGCGTATTCCTTTCGGAGACCATGAAAGAATAAGAAGTGAAAAATTGGAAGATGAAAGTGTGAGGAGTACGTATGTACGTCTAGTCAGTGAAAGACTTGCCAACGCGAGTCTTTCCGACTCAGATGTAGACGAATGTTGGAAAGTTCTGAAAGAAAGTATGGTGGACAGTGCGAAAGAAGCATGTGGATGCGCAAAGAGACGTAGAACACTAAGAGGAGATGCCTGGTGGGATGCGGAGGTTCAATCCTCCGTGGAAAAAAAGAGGAAAGCGTGGCTGGATTACGTATCATCTTTGCACCAGAGTGATGGTATGAAAGAAATGAAGAAAGAAATATACCGTCGATGCAAGATTGACTCCAAAGCTTTAGTGAAAGAGAAGCGTGAAAGACTACATATGATTGAGGAAGAGAAGCTGACGAAGAACTTCGAGGCAAATACCAAACTCTTCTGGAGAGAGGTAAAGAAGTCTCGAAGTGGTTCGTCAGCATCCAGAATGGACAAGATAAGATGTAAAGCTGGTGGCATTCTTGCTAACACTCAGGAAGTGTTAGAACGGTGGAGTGAATATTTTAGAGAAATGTATGATTATGTCCATGACGCTGGCATTGTGAATGAGTCTGTGATTGACTCGGCAGTGCCAGCGTACCATGAAGACATTACTATGGATGAGATTGAATGGTCGATACGAAGTTTGAAAGATGGAAAGTCAGCGGGAATCGATATGGTAACAGCTGAGATGATCAAGCTAGGTGGTACCTGCGTTAGGGACGCCTTCTGGTTTTTGAGCAAATTATGCTGGAGAACCGGAAGGGTTCCGAGCGATTGGAGACGCGCAGTCATCGTGCCCTTGTATAAAGGCAAGGGCTCACGTATGGACTGCGCCAACTATAGGGCCATCAGTTTGATCAGCTTAGCAGCTAAAGTGTATGGAAAAATCATTGAAAGGAGAATGAGGGTGAAATCCGATGGAATGCTTTGGGAAGCACAGGGTGGATTTCGAAGCGGCAGAGGATGTACGGATCAAGTTTTTTCACTCCGCAACATCGTAGAGAAGCATCTGGCTTTGGACCAGAAGGTTTTCTGCGGTTTTGTGGACTTTGAGAAAGCATTTGATAGAGTCGTGCGAAAGAATCTCTGGAACATTTTGCCCGGATATGGGGTTGACGGTGACCTACTCCGTGCTGTGCAATCCACTTATGAGGATTGTACAGCATGTGTGCGGGTGGACGGCAGCTTGTCGCCCTGGTTTGATGTCAACATTGGTGTCAGACAGGGATGCGTGCTGTCGGCTCGGCTGTTCATCCTGTATCTGGACAGTTGTCTTCAGAGAATAAGAAATATGAATGTGGGAATGCGAATGGGTGACTCAGTGGTCAACTGCCTGCTTTATGCAGACGATGCGGCATTAATAGCAGAATCACCATCCGAACTGCAAACACTAGTTACAACAATGAAAGATGATTGTATGAAGAAAGGCTTACAATTGAATGCGAAGAAAACCAAGATAATGGTATTTGAAAGAGAGACAACCAGAACGAACACTAGGATTATGGTTGATGATGTAGTGTTGGAGCAAGTGAATGAGATTGTATATCTTGGAAGTGCTTTTAGCAGCAATGGAAGGTACACCGCTGATGTGGAGAGACGAGTGAGTGCCGGGAATAGGGTGAATGGAGCGTTGGGTAAACTTCTAGGCTGCCGAAATCTAAGCCAGAAGGCACAGCTCGCTGTACACAACGCGGTGCTAATACCAACGCTAACTTATGGAAGTGAGAGCTGGGTATGGCAGAGAGAGCATGAAAGTAGAATAAATGCGGTCGAGATGCGAGCATTGCGCAAAATTTGTGGCATAACGCTTGCTGACCGCGTTCGTAATGAAGACGTGAGAGAAAGAGTTGGTCTAAAAGAGAGTGTCGGTGTTAAGATAAGAAAGGGCATGCTCCGTTGGTTCGGACATGTGGAAAGAATGCGGGACGAAAGAATGACGAAACAGATATACAATGCAAAAGTGGAAGGATGTAGGAGCCGAGGAAGGCCGAGACTAACCTACCATGACCAAATTGGTCGTGTTTTATCAGAAGGTGATGTCAGAAGCCCCAGGAACCGGCGAGCGTGCATGAAAAGAGCTATGAATGTCACAGAAGCGAGTGAAGTATGCAAGGACCGCGTCTTATGGCGCTCGGTTCTCTCTGCCTACCCCGCAAGGGACTTGGCGTGAAGATATACATACTCTCCAAAAGCAGCATTGATATTGCGAGCCGTTTCTGCCGTGTTAGATCCGCGTCGGAATTCATATTCAAAAATTACTTTTTCGAAGTATCCGTCTTTCTCGTCTAAGCTGAATAAAAAAGCAATTGAAATTCGAATATCATATGTTGCACATTTTTAGAAAGAAAAACCTCATAGGTATCATGTGAAAAAAGTTTCACTAGAATATCTTACACCATGAAAGTTTAATGTCAATTCAAAGTATTTATTACTGTAAAATGGCAATTTCATACTTCCTTCCCTACCTACCCTTCTTATATTGTTTAAAAAGCTGACTGACTGATAAAAATATAATAAATATACACTATTTTAATACTATGTAGGCCTACATGACGTGATTTGCTTGTTTCACAAGTATTTGTTGGCTAAAGTAGCATATAAACTTTTGCGAAAACGAGAAATATAGTTTCCCTTTTTCATTGACGATATTAAATAAATTCATCGTCAACGGTACCAATTGATAAGTACACGTTGAACCATAAAATTGATAGGCAGGCATCCTACACTGAAATGCGTGAGTGGGCCTAAACCACTCGCACCAAGGGGAAACGGAAGCACTGCGGCATGCGGCCTCATACATACGTATGTTCAAACGTGCGGAAGTACGTGATCGTTTGGAGCGTAAGACCGCGTGTGACGTCATTTGTTTTTCAACTTTATTAATTTCTTCATTTAAACGGCTATTCGTATTTTTATGTCATTGTATTGAAAAGTAGAAGTATTCTTACTTTTGCATGAATACAATTCTTTGCAATTCAATGACATGTTTGTGTATTGTAACTTATTTTCGGTACAAAATGCAATGGAATAACTGATCGATTCTGTATCCCTACAACTTTGTCCGTGGACATGTCGGCTGATGTACAATCAACGACAGTCAAGTTATGCAGAAGCAGGCAAATCTCATCTTTACTGCTACGGCATAAAATGTATACCTAGCTTGATCTGTCGTTGTTTCTACCGTGATAATTTTAGTAAATACTTTCTTAGTAGCTACATATGCCAATTAAACACTAACTAAAAATTGTGTGTTTTATGCAACGTCGCAAGGAGGCAATCGAGCATATGGCATTTAGTGGGTTATTAGTTGGCTACGATCTGAACGGGAGATACTTCTCTAATCAGGCTGGACAGAAGTTCAGCATGGTGGAGTAATACGTTAGATTAAAGAGAGGTGGTGTGTATTAAACCCTATCTCTCTTTAATATTCTTTCGTACTCCGTCACAATCAACTTCATTATTCCTCCCTCTCTTCCCTCCTCTCTCTATTCCTCCCTGTCCATCTGCCATTTCACTTTTCCTGAATTGAGCAACCCGCTTCCCACTATCCGAAGATGTTAAACTCATGATTCTGAAATGTTCTTCCTCATCTCTTGTCTTCCCTTAAACATTATAGTCTCCTTCAATTTCATTCTTCTACGTCCCAAATTGTATCTCTCGCCCATCACCTTTCTATCACCACTTCTTCGCCTTCCTTTCTTCTTTCTTTTCTTCAACTCTTAGCCTAGTATCCCAAGAAGACTATTCCTATTCCCTATTATCTCAAATTCGCCCACATCGACCTACAATCATCCTTCTGCTGTGCAGTACGGTTCATTATATAAAGGGGTTTAGAGTACTGTTTAGTATTTCAGTATTGTTCATGTCACATTTTATGTCCTAAATATATGGCCGTGCCTTCTTGGTTTCCGATGAAATTGCCTGTATCAATTTTCCCAATACAATACAGGAAGGTGAGGGGACGCACTATTTGACTAAAAGGCGCGGGGAGGAGGACGAAGCAGCGAATTCGTGGTGACAGCCGGGATTTTTGTTCTGATGGCGGCAAACGGTAGTCTGGCCATCGGTCACCACATTAGTATTAAATTAAAATAAAAAAGAATATTGTTCTGCTGCTCTTAATCATAAATATATTTTTGCAAACTGGACGAAAAATGGTTATTGTTCATTAAAGTCGTTCTTCTTGGAGTATCCAAAAAAGAACAAATGCGGTTAAAATAATAATAAGACAGGATTATCTTAACTTTTTAATTCTATTAACAGTGATACCTGTGACACAATCAAGTCGATTGACAATGATATTCGTCAAAGTTTTGTTGATAAATATACTTGTAATCCAACTTGTATTATAAATAAATACCGTTCGGCATGTAATCAAGGTATACGTAATCGTATTTAGGTGAAGATTGCGCGACTCTTAGTGAGAAGCTGTAAGGTTTTTTAGAACCAGATTGTGGAGAAACTGAAACTAATTTTTCAACTCGTATAGTGACAAATATTCAAAAGACGAAAAAGTACAGTGTGAATATATTTCTAATGAATACACAAAGATTGGATCTTTCCGGCAATTTCTGTGTTGCTATTCAGTTATCACCGTTGGTTTTCTAGTATTTGGTTAATATTGGCTACTTGATTATCAAAAATCATCTTTTGATTTTCAAAAACTTTATTGATATCAAACCGCGCTGTCATTAATCTTTTCATCGAAAATCTGGTAGGTGTCCGATAAAATCTGTGGTGATATATATTACCACATGAGATTGTTCAAACTAAACGACCTCGTGATTTGTCAAATTAGTAGACGTAGATGGTATTGTTGTACAATACACATAATCGTCGTTTCCCATCTGAAATAAAAGTAAATTATATATATATATATATAGCGCAATAATTATATATGTATTATTTTGCCTATACCTTTTTAAGCTTCCGATGTTGAAGGTGTACAGTTCACACCAAATTTCTAGTTCGTTCTAAACACGATACGCGTGTTTCGGCCTTCGTTTAGTATTATCATTATCATTTTTTTTCATAATGGTTTTAAAGTATCTATCATCTGTAACACTGTAGTTAATGTTTTCTGTTTTTATTACGAGAAACCCTAACCTAAACCTACTTTTAAGTTTCTAGATGATGTTATGGCCATCAGTGTAGTAAATAGCTTTTACTGAGTGTATTGTTACTCTATTATATCAACCAAAGCCTGTAAAATACACTCGATTACCGACGTTGCAATTCAATGGGTTTTATATAAATAAGTTAAGAGAAGAAGTTAGCTTTAAAGTATGTTAGCCATTTTAAGTGAAGATAAACTGAAAAAAGAAAGGATTATATCAGGGTTATTAATGTGCGTACTAGTAATAGTGAGTATCTATTATTGTTAATTATGATACATTTACAATACCTTAGTTTGAAAGCGCTCATATTTATTTGTCATATTTATTTATATTTCGTTAATATATCCTTGGCGCGTTAAAATCGAGGTGGGAAATATGGTATACACTTACTGTAAATTTACGACGGCAGGTATTATTAACTCACATTAACACAATACGGGACTTTTGAAATATGACTATAGTATTTTAATAATTACTAGGTATCTCCATGACACCACGTATATGTCTAGTAATGTTGTTCTAAAAAAACTTGAATTAATTTGCTTCGCTATAAAACAAAAAACTATATAATTGAATAATAAAAGTATCAATAGACAAACGAGCATTTATTTGATAACATTATACAAGAATAATCATAAAAACATTCTTATTAAACTCCTTTAAAACGTTTATTATATTATTTAATTCTTTTTAAGCCTATTGGTGTTCACTTACTCCATTACGATAACTCTATTACCGGTGAATGCCGTAGTTAAGAGTTTAAAAAGTCTCTTTTGTAGGCGAATAAAGACTGTATAACACCAATTTACATGCTTTTTAAGACTTACAGGCATGTAAAATCGTGGGCCTCTTTTGAGGTTATAATAGTGTTACAGCATGCTGTAACTATTTTATACAGACATGCGTTAAGACTTCTAGATTCAACTATATTCAATATGCAGACCATATAAAGCTTATTTTAACGCTAATATGTTAGTTGGGACGTCTTTCGAAATATAATTTCTTGAAGGTGCTGGTTTCTTCGCCATGCTTTCCTTAATTCTAAATGTACATAAATCCGAAAACACGAAAAGTCTTGGTCTGGATGTTTTAAGAGAGGTAGGGCGCATCAAAGCACCCCGTCTGGGGAAGTACCTCCACTTCACAGAAAAACGCAGCCAAATAACAACTCCCTAGAGGGTTGTTGTGTTCCTGCGTGTGAGTGAGGTCACCAGTAAGCTCCCAAGGGGTTGCTGTGTTAGCAGCAGAGGAGGCATCGCGCGAGTGATAATATATCGCTAGCGTTAATAGCCTGCGGTACCCGCCTTATATCAGGAGGGCCGTATGCTTGTATGCCTCCCGTCGTAGTATAAAAAAAAATCATATGAAAATAACGCATAACAAAGTTCTTACCGGTGTATCTTACAAGTGAATTTTTGTTATTCATTTCAAAGATATTCAGCGGAATCTATAAATGTGATAATACAAGTCTTAATGACTTATCTATTACACCACTTTTCCATTCCGACATGTGTAAATGAACGTAGGTATACTTACAAATACCGTGTTGATCTAACAATTAAAAGATATAGTAAGGAAGATGGCTAGGTACTTATCCTTCCGCGCGAGTCGTAAAATCTACGGAAACGGCTAATGAAACGTTGTGATGGAGTAAGTATACTGGTTCTTTATCGACTAGCAGCTTGTCATTACTTTACCTACTTTCAATTATCCACCATCTTGCAGTGAGGGGTTTTGTGTAATATTTTAGTCCTAATTACTAAGACGGTTTTTGATCTAAGAAAAACTTTTTGATAATTATTATGAAAGAAAGCAACTTCCTCGATATTGACCTTATTTTTTTTTGCCACTCACGGCTTATTAATCCCGGTCATTTGATAAGCGTGTGCGGGGATAAGGATCCAACGCGTTGAGGTCCCTTCGAAAAGACTGTAATGTTGTACACCCGCCGTGACCCGCTCCAGGGGATATCAATAGGACAATATACCAATGAACAGGTCACGGCAGGTATTGGGACTATTTGATTATTAGAACCGGGTTATTGCAGAAGGGAGATGCTTTTCATAACTATCATATCTGATGTTACTTTCGGCAGGCGGTGGCTCGCCACTCACTAGATGGACCCCCGAAATGCCAGAGAAATTATATATTTTTATTTAATTTCTTATTCAAAAGGTTTTATATTCACTTATTGTATATTATAATTAAAATGAATTGATTTGATTATATTTCTAAACACTACTGGGAGGTAACACCGCCAGTGTCTTCGGCACAGTGACACTGGAGCCCTTTTTAGAGTTTAATATTAATTTTAGTTTACTTTTTATTTGGTTTAAGTTATAAGATACATATTAAATGTTTAGAAATATAATCAATTCATTTTACTTTATTTAATTGTAATAAAAAATTTGAATTGTTGCTTTTTTAATTTTAATTTGGAAAGTGATAGAATGTAGGAGCCGGGAATACGAGTACCAAGACATTAAAACACTCGTAGATATGTTGCTAATATGGAAATCCACCCTCTCCGTTCCGTTCATATTTAATCCCACATTTGTTTCAATGAACCTACATTACGGCCTACACCTGAAATGGCATAATCTTATCTATATATATATATATATTATATATATATATCCATATATAATATAATATATATATATATATATATATATATATATATATATATATATATATATATATATATATATATATATATATATATATATATATATATATATATATATATATATATGGGGCGTCAACTACTATAGCACTGAGCGTCGACTAAATAAGTCGTGAAATGTCTAAGGACAAATGTGAAAGACCGCGAAAGAGGTGAAAGTTGGGTGGAAAAAATGCGTAGGTAATTAATTATAGAACAAAATAATCTTTCATAGATTAAAATATAGTTCAAATTAATATTTTGTTTTGCTACAATAATTACCAGTTGGTCGTTATAGGTGATGATTTTCGAGAAAGTTCGTCGTTTTAAGCGATATGACGAAGAATCGATGCATTCCAGATGTGGTGCTGGAGGCGCATGTTACGCATACCCTGGACCGCCAAAAGCACCAATGCATCGATCTTACCGCAGTTTCGTATCCAAACCCGCCTCTCCATGATTTGTCGGCAGCGTATACTGACCTACTTTGGCCACATAATGAGAAAGGGAGACCAGAGACTAGAAAAGCTGGTCGTTGTTGAGAGCACAGCAGTAAACTAGCCCGTGGACGCTCCCCAACCAGACGGAGCGATCAAGTAAAAGGTTCTACCTCAGCCAGCCAGTTTTGCTCGGTCGTCAGAGACGCCATGGGCAGAAACAGAAGGAGGCAGACCATACGATCTAGGTGCACACTATCCACATCCACCGATGCTCACGATCCTCAGTCATGAGGGAACGACCACAGAGAGAGACACCTACAGATGTATTTCTTAAAAGAAACACGCGATTTTACATAAAAAATATTAAAAATGAGCGAAGCTAGGTCACTCATGTACCTACATATTATTAACAAACATATCTCCATTGTGACAATACACTATACATAAGTCATAAGTACACGAAATAATGTCGGTATCCAAAGGAGGGAAACACAGTGTTGTGTTAACGACGTATACGTATTTAATTATTCAAACAACGATTGTCCTGAAATTTGTGAATTTGTTGTGTCGACATAACCCAGAACGGTATCATCTTGTCAGAGACAGATACGGGTTGACGTACGGTTGCCGGACGAGGCCGCGCAATATATATGCTAATTCTAGATGAGATGGTCTCCACGATTACTATAATAACCGGCTGTTCTAATGGTGCAAGTTATTGACGTGGTAAATAGATATATAAAGTGCAAGCATTAACTCAACGCAAATATGATTGAGCTATTAAAGGTAATAAATACCATGTTTGTATTGTATCCTATCAAAATGTATGCAATGTTGGTATACAAGTTGCTCAAAACTGCTCTCGGATGATTACCACTCACTACATGAACACAATAACCTACCAGGAATTTGTTACGTGCTGTAGCCTCTTGAAAGGTATAGAGATGATTGACCCAGTTCGACAAGATCTTCTTAATTAAATACCGCCGTTACCTACTTGTAATTCGCTTGAGCTTTGTTATCGTATGTTAATCGACGGAGTTCACCGCGTGCAATGAGGTTAGTTGTGGATCTGAAGATCGTGAGGAATATCTTATAAGAATTTAGATACTACAGATGTACTAAACGGCTGAGAGAGGTAAGGCGCACGAAAGCAGGCCGACGGCGACGGGGTATAAGTCTCTCCCTCATGCACTCTCCCTGCAGCACTGTTGTGTTCCTGCTAGTGAGTGAAGTTAACAGTAAGCTCCTGAGGATTCGATGTATTCAATACGCGAGCGATACTTCCTGTATTTCAAGCGTTCATAGACTACAACTTAAGTATATAAGGTGGCCCGTATATTTATATGCTACTAGATATTGTTTTATAAAAAGCAAAAAGAATGTAATAAATAACTATATACAAAATTAAATTATCAAAGTAGTTTTGTTCTAGACAGGTAGAAGTTTTAGTTCCTATCGTGTTTTTAGGCAGTATCAATATTTCTGGAAACATTTCTACATTTTCCATCAAAATTTCGATGTGAAAAATGACTATTACATACCCAGTCTACGAGTATTTTGCTCGCTCGAAAGCAAAAATAGCGCTTGCTATAATTTCATTTATTAGGTACTTATCTACCAGCTGCTAGATCATACAATTCTTAGATCGCTATTAGAGTGAATTATTTGTTTCTTAGATACTTTAATTTCTGCTCTATATCACAATGCGATATAACGGTTTATCTAACTATCTATCAAAATATTGCTAAACATTTCTGAATTTTGTTCGATTTTTCTAAATATATTTTAGCTACTGTAAGCATTATTCTGCTATTATCATTATGCCGTAATAATTACTCATATTCACTCTTTTTTAATGATATGAAAGCGAAAATATTTTGGCATTCGTATGAATAGAGTTATTGCAATTTACCGAGGTTTAAGTAACCGATATGCCCATTGCACTGCATCGAAGTTTGACCAATGCACATGGTACTCAATACTGAACAGTTGTTTAATATCATAATTATTTGAAATACAGTTGCATTGCGTTGGTAATCTGGTCTACACGACACCGGACACTGTCTCTCTGGTTACACACAATCCCCTAGCTTGATTGCATTCTACGTTACGGCTGATTTATAATAATGCAATGCATTGGTAGTTTAACTGCAAATAAAGTAAAATAGCTATCAGATAGGATAGGATCGATTTTTTTCAATATGTTCAGCCTAGTGTGTATCTGACGTACTACGACCGGTTTAATACAATAGTACCTACTTGTGGTCACAATAGGTTGACCTGCCTGTGACTTGATTTCGGTACGAAGGAATATCTGCCAGTCGTACCTACTATGACGATTAGAAGAGTAAACCTCCTACCTCATACCAAGACTGGCAGACCAGTGATATGAGAGTGCTTAAGCTGTAAGAAAGAATTGTGTTATCGCATACCTACGTCTTACGAAAGATTCCTCTTTTCAAATCCGTTTATATACCTATCCGAAAACGCTGTATAGAAGTTGAATAGCGGTACCCCATTGAGTTCGAACTAGCATCTAACTTTGCCGTCTGAAACTTATTAGATATAAGAATTATACAAAAGATATGCCACAAACGCCTGTATAATGAAGGCAGGATAAAATTGAAACTTTGCGTTTACGTGATCAAAATTACTGAAGGCAGAAAGGCAAAAAATGTGGATTCAAAGCAACATATCGTACGTTTCAGCGAAGCTTTAGCGGACCGTTCCAACAGATTTGTGTTTGAATTATTCATCTCTTGTTTCGATCGTGCTTTAGTGCCGGATTTTTAGCTCTCTTTGAAAGTACACTGAAAATTGGCTGCTGGCAAATTTTGGGGCAATGGCCGTCTTCATTTATGTTACTTAGCTAACTTAATCACTTAATTGGATACATACCTACAGTGCTTCTATTTTATTAATTATTCACTGCAAACTTCGTATTTCAGAGTGCGTCTGATAATTTCTATGTGTTATTTTGAATTATTTATAAGTACAGTATCTATTAATAACATAGGTACTTACTAAAAATAGGTAATTATTTTGTTTTGGCGAAACATAATTTTATCCTTTCCGATTAAAACCTCGAATTATTCATGTCATTTAACAAGTTATTAGATAGTTGTTCTACTGTTAATGAATTTGAAAAAGGTTAAAAGGATTTTTACCGAAATTAAGGATTGAATGACAGAAATTTGCATTTTTAGGAAATATAAATAATGTTCAAACAACTCCATTGCTTTCAAACTGCTACATTATTTGAATAGATGTAAAAACATCCCCGGATTCCATTTGCCCGAGACGCGGCTAAAATTGGTTTACGTTATAAAATGTCCTTTGAAGGTATTATTTTATATTGCTTACCTTTATTGCCGTGAATTTTGTTTCACGTTGCCGCTATCTAAACTGTTCTGTATAAACAATACTTATAGTTTGATTTATTGTTTTCTTTTTATTTGATATGGTTGCCTATTCTAAACCATTTTAGATGTTACCTACACGACAGCTTCGACAAAGGTACTCTTTCTTATATCTATCGTTAATTTTACTTGTATTAGAAAAAGTGATGATGATGATGTTTATTTAAAATTATCACTTGTCGGTGAATGAAAACATTGCGAGGAAATTCGCACGTCCTAGTTCTAGAAATATATATCGAAAAACGTGAGACCTAACTAAGAAATGTCTAGGTTTCCCTCTGGGGTAGAAGATGATATATACGTATCTAAGTATACTTATTTTGATACAAAAGAGACAACCTAGGTACCTAAACGTGCTTGTTCGCAACTGTACTGATGCGTCATCGATTTGTCTAGATCGCTTTTTCATCTCTTAAAATCATCGTACCTACTTATTACATCGAATTTTATGTAAATAGTCTACAGAGTGTACCATCAAAAAGCCTTTCCTGTTTTTGTTCGATCATCCCAGTAGAAGGCCGCGTCTTGCATACCTAATACATATGTATGACCAAACAACCAATCAATGTTACTACTTCGATCACAGAAATAAATCATGTAGATTACTAGATAATTGGGTTTGTTTTCAAGCACATGTCCTGTGTTTTTATACATATTATAACAACAAAAAACACGCATATGATAATTATATGTGCTAATTCGAAAACTAAATGGATGTAGCTCGGTGTATAGAATTGCTCAAATTGAGTAAACCACAGGATTTCTATTATATCTTTGTAGTTACGGTTACATTTGTACGATGTGTAGAACAAATACGACAAAACTTTCACCATTATTGTAGTCAAGTACTATCAGCAACTACGCTTTCAGACAAATAGCATTACGTAAGATATCATAAAAGTGTTTCAAATCCCAAACAACTGCCAGGGGCACTATCAGAATTCTTAAGGAAACGACTATGTAGGAAACAAAAGGAAAACCGTACAGAACAAGAAGTTAAATAATATACATTTTTCGATTTATAGTGTGTATGAGAGTTTAAGCTACTATTTATTAATTATATAATTAGACAATTATATAACTATCAGATATACAGTGCAAAAGTTGAAGGATATAGGAGCCGAGGAAGGCCAAGACTTACCTACGATGATCAAATTGGTTGTGTTCTATTAGAAGGTGATGTCAGGAGCCCTATAAACCGGCGTGCGTGCATGAGAAGAGCAATGAATGTTAAAGAAGCGAGTGAGATATGTAAGGATCGAGTCACGTGGCGCTCGGTTCTCTCTGCCTACCCCGCAAGGGATTTAGCGTGAAGTTATAGATAGATATATAATTAGGACGAAAGTGTAGTTCTAGTTCCTCATAAAATTTTAAATGCTGAAATATATATAATACATCCATTAATTTGTACTTATCTTAAATTATAGCTCCCGAGTTTTTCTCTCAGAGCCATAAAAATAATGTCAACCTCAGCTCTATGAAAGCCGCAGAAAGGATCCATTTGCTAAATCATTACATTTCTTTTCTTATTTAATGCTTGATATGATTGGTATGTGGATTAACATTATATCGTTATTTACTAGTATATATAATTACAATACAAGACACAGCAGATAAATCACTAATTTTAATTTTTTGCTTACATCTAATAATCAATTCGTATCCATGATCAAAATACCTAATTTCTTAACGGTTTTTAGGGTTCCGTACCTCAAAAGGAATAACGGAACCCTTATAGGATCACTTTGTTGTCCGATTGACTGTCCGTACGTCTGTCAAGACTCTTTTTCACGGGGACAGGTGGAGCTATCAAGCTGAAATGAATATCAAATACTCAGGTCTGCAATCCCTTCGAACAGTGAAAAATCAAACTTCTAAGTCAACGCAATCAAAAGATACAGCTGTTTATGCCTCATTTATTCGCATATTTTGACACTCGCAAGGGAATCAAAACCTAAAGGGTAAATTTGGTAAGAAGCAATGTCGTGCAGCACAAGTAAAGGAAAATTTTGAAAACCATAAATTTGTACTTATATCATAAAAAAATTAGATATATTTTGCGAAAATGATTTGATTGCGAAAATATTTATTTTCTCAAATTATTTTGCACGTGCGCGAGTCGGACTCTCACTTGACGGCTTTTTCACCTAAACGTTCTATGAGATAAGTTTACTAGGTTAATTTTAGATATCATAATTGATGAAATACATAACAAACGATATCTTTACAGTCAGTTAATTTAACTCACGATAGACATAATGCAGATACCAATGATGTCCAACGACATATTTTTCAATGCCAAGAAAAAAGACATTAACCCTTAGTGCTCTCAGTACTTAGGCACCTTTGACCCCACACCGAGAAATAGGAAGCCGCATAAAATGACGTCGATATTTCAAATTAGTTAGGTACTTTGTGTTCAGAAATTGTGACCTTACGAAAATATAAGTTTACGTGAACCGTCCATTAGGTATTTCATCTATTTGAAATTATAAACTTTAAGTGTTTTAAAATTACGTATTCTAAAGATTGGTGTACCAGACAAATGGCTCTTTAGAGGGGAGGACTACGGGCTGAAAGGATTCCCTCTATGTGGCAGAATCTTGATGCTCCGATATTTATTTGGCAGAACACACTTGACATACTTAATCTTCTTTAAACGAATATTCTGAAGGTATAAAAATATTTAATATAATTATTTTTTGGACGAGAATTTCGCATAATTTCATTTAGCATAACGTTTATTTACGCGACTACGCAGATGGCAGAATTTTTATAACCACCCAGAATCGAAGTAAAAAAAAGATATTTTCTCTTTAGAAAAATATCTGTCAAAGTGAGCGAGCGGAAATGTCCACCCAGATTCGACATTGGTCCTTTACGTCCAGTCTTTTCGACTTTCGATGTTAGGTTTTTTTATAACTAACCAAAAACGAAGTAAAAAAGGATAATTTTATTTGAAATCCAATAGAACCGGATTTAAATTTTGACTGAGCGTTAAAATCATCTGCGACGATACGCTCTTATGCTTGCTAGCATGCTGCTTGCATGGTATGCTAATGGACGATTCAGACCGTGAACTTTCTGCGAGATAATGGTTCTACTTTTTCATTATTATGGATATTAAATGTATGCCTAAAGATGAGTCTGATTTACAATATTCTGCCTTTTGGGTGTATGGTAAATGAGTGCAGGCCAAACGATTCTCTGCGAAATTAAGTTGTTGTCATCCGCTGTTATGCATAATAATATTACAACATAAAAAAATCTGCTATAAAGTGTTGACTCGGGCCGATGATGGTGATATAAAGATAACATTTGGTCTATTATGTGCAGAGTTCTTACGAAAATCGTGGAAAAAATAAAATCCACGAAGCTGGGTAAAATCAACGGCTAGTCTACAATAAAAGTTGAAATATATCTACAAATTTGATGAGATATTTGGAGAAAAATCTGCAATTATAATTGTAGATAAAATTCCGAGACGATGATCCGTGTTAAATCTTATGTAACCACCATTAACAATTAATTTCTTATTCCGAATTGACATTTGGGCTATTTTTTTTCTATACAACGTCGGGAGGCATGTAAGCCACTGCAAACCATACAATTAATGCTTGCAATATATTAAACATAACTCGCGTGATGCCACACCTGCTGCTAATACAGCAACTACTTAGGAGCTAACTGGTGACCTCACCCACTAACGGTACTTCACCAGACGGGCTTCTTCCATGCGCCCTACCTCTATATCTACCTACCTATCTAAATGATTTGAGATATTTTTTCCTGAATTTGTTTAGGGTAATGAGAAACTTTAAAATCCACGCAGCCAGAGCCACGGACAATATCTAGTCAAGGGCTAGTCTACAATATAAGTTTTAATATACCTAAAAATTTGAGGAAGTATTTGCAGAAAAATTTGCAATATAGTTGTAGACAAAAGACGCCGAGACGCGTATTACATTTGTGACATTGTAAAGCTTATGTATAGTCGTTGGAACATCGCTTTTATTTTTTTCTTCAAAGTAAATAAAGACGAAAACAGCTAGGGTCGTGATGAAATTCGCAGTGGCGGCCGTGCGTGCCTTATCTTGCTACGTACGTAGAGGCTTACCTCTTTTGCTCTGGCTACCCTTTCCGACTTTCTATAGGTAGATTCTCTATATGTAGATGTTATGATACTTATTTAGTATTTATATTGTGCTCTTACAATATTTGAAATCTATTAAAATTTAATAAGAAATCCATAATGATAATGGTGTACCTGTCGTATTAATATTAAAGTGGTGAGTTAACGACTGAATGCAAGGAAACCTTTGACGAGTCCGGTGGCTCAGTGGTTAGTAACACTACTTTGAGCGAGCGAGCTCGGTGGCTCAGTTGTGAATGACGTGACTTTGACACCAACACTCATGTGTTCGATTCCTACACAAGGCAAACATTTGTGTGCATGAACATGTCTGTTGTCTTGGTCTGGATGTTTTAAGAGAGGTAGGGCGCATCAAAGCAGCCCGTCTGTGGAAGTACCTCCACCTCAATGAAAACCGCAGCTAAATAACAACTCCCTAGAAGGTTGTTGTGTTTCTGCGTATGAGTGAGGTCACCAGTAACTCCCAAGGAGTTGCTGTGTAAGCACCAGAGGAGGCATCGCGTGAGTGAGACTCAATACCAACGTACCCGCTTTACATCACGTGGGCCGTATGTTTGTATGCCTCTCGACGTAGTATAAAAAAAATGCAGGATAAATATTTGTTTACCTGAACATGCCTGCTTGTCTTGATCGTGGTATTTTTAAGAGGGGTAGGGCGCATCAAAGCATCCTGTCTGAAGAAGTGCCTTCGTGCGTGTGACCGAGGTCACCAGTATGTTCCTAGGGAGTTCTGTGTTAGCACCAGAGGTGTCATCGCGCGAGCGATACTTAATGTGATGCAATGTAATGCGTTCGTAGGCTACGGTGTCCGCTTTAGATTATGGGATGCTTTAGATTTGGACTGTATGCTGGTATGCCTCCCGACGATGAATAAAAAAATCATGTAGCAAACTTATATACTTACGGAAGATTACATAATTGCTGTAATTAATTTGACTTCACAAGTGAAAAAAATCTTATACGTGTACAATTTAGCTGGGGGAGTAGTAATTTTACATATCGATCTAAACTATTATAATAATGAGGTGTATATTGTTTGGAAGTATGGGGCGATCTCTAGAATTACTGATCAGTAGGGGTTGATGTTATATATTTTATTTATTTATATCAAATAAAAAGTTGAAAGTTTTCTTCCGAAACCTCTCAAGTTATGGAATGAACTCTCAGCCGAGGTTTTCCCATGGGACTACAGTATAGGGTCCGACAAGGTGTGAAGGGGCCCAAAACTTTGACATTGTACGTACTAGGATAGGAACTTTCTGACGAGCTCGGTGGCGCAATGGCGAAAACGTTAGGTACTTGGACACCAACGCTCGTGGGTTTGATTCCCACACAGGGCAAACATTTGTTTGCATGAATATGTGTGTTTTCTTGGTCTGGGTGTTTTTAGAGAGGTAGGGCGCATCAAAGCAGCTCGTCTGAGGAAGTGCCTCCACCCGCAAACAAAACCGCAGCCAAATAATAATCGGAGAGTTGTTGTGGTCATGTGAGTGGGTGAGGTCACCAGTAAGCTCCTAAGGAGTTGCTGTGCTGGCAGCAGAGTTGTCATCGCGCGAGTAATGCATTGTGAGTATTTCTAGGCTATAGTAACCGCTTTCTTGTCCCCGATGTTGTACAAAAAACGTCAAAATTAACTTCTCTTCTGAAGAAACTTCTGATCTGAAATTTTTTCACTAGTGAGTTATTACATTATCCCTTAGTGCTATAGACTATTTTTATATTTAAGATATTCTCATGTAGAAAATGATAAGTCAACCTTTATTAGCGCGCCGATCCGTGAACATCAGATCTCAATTTTGCTATTTACGAGATTACGTGGAACTTATAAACTTCGGTAACATAGAAAGTCACAATAAAACAGGAGTAAGTGGTTTAATAAATAAATAATCCCTACATTAAATGTGCACCAGAAACTATGACTTTAATGAAAGGGTGTAATGCTTTAACGCTACTGGGCAGTAGGTTTACTGTGGCACCGACTTCGAAATCGTGAAAAAACAATGCTCATAACATACAAATTGTTCTAGATTCAGTTGATAATTTGCGGGAGATCTGGATTATGGGCGAAATTATGAAATATTACCCAAAACTTTGACATTGTATGTACTAGGATAGGAACTTTCTTATGAGCTCGGTGGCGCAGTGACGAAACGCGTTGTACGTGTACGTTTACTTGGACACTAACGCTCGTGTCCACCATCAATTTATATTGTATGGGGATGTATTTTTTCGATTTTAATACGGGATCCGAACGAAAGGTTTGCTTATTCGTTTTGACCATAATTATTACGGCACTTTGTTTATTGACGCTGAACACACCACCATCCACTCCATCATAGTGCAAAATGCAGAAAACAACAACAACAAGGTAATACACGGTTAATGCCCCTGATGTTGCAAATGTTAATAGGGTTATACAGTACCTAGCTTCTTACTATTAGGCAGACCGTACGTTTGTTTGCCGCCTTAACCCTTCGAAACTCGGATGGTCGTATACGACCGCGAAATGTATGGGAAAACGTATATAACGGGTTCTGACTGCTCAATGGTATGAAAATTTCATTACGTTTGACGACTGAACTGCTGAAAGGTTTGTAATAAAATTTAGTACACATGTACCCTTTTTATCAGGTAACGAAAGCTCCAAGCGAGGAAAGCCACGGATAGAAGCTTATCAGCTTCCATAGGTATTAGGTATTTGAATATACGTACTAGCTGTAAAATCTTTAATATGCGCGAGATTATGAATGAAGTATTTTCGAGGAAGATAAATTCAATATACACTTATATTGAAATTCGACTATATTATAAACAAAAGTAATCCTATTACTTTACCGATTGTTGAATATAAATTTACTTCGAAACGGCTTTAACAAACACAAAAAGATTTTGTTTTTAGTTAAGGTTTTGCTTTAAATTAAATTAATCTATAAAAAACGCGAATTTGACACAATAAAATATACCTAAACGCCGACCGAAACTCGGTTCCCCAGGTACTAAGGGTAAGTGGCGTTTTAAGGTGGCAACGTAACTCGATTTCGGCCTACAGTATTCTAAATAACCTCTCGCCTGTTAAAAATACAAAACATTTTCCAGCACATTAGGTAGGAAATAAATAAGAATATAAGACAATAAACTGCTAGAAACACATTTAACTAAGTAATAAAATTGTCTTAGACGGCTAAGTACCTATTTTTAGCGTTTGTTGGTAATAAGTTGAAATTTATTTCTTGAGACCTTTGATCACGAAGAAAATGGAAATAAAATTGAAACTCCTTCAAACTCAGTTAATAAAAAAATTAAATATGGAAGCTGGTAGACAGCTCCAGTACTGTTATGAATCCCAAAAACTGGACTGTATTCTAAACTTAATGTCCCATGTTTTGGTGACATACTCGTATATTCCTTTCTCTCTATTCAGTTTCAACTAACAGTTCATTCCCTCAAGAGCATGCAGATTCCGCGGCTGGATTCAGGCAACTATATGCTAGAATGATATACCACTGTACAAAATGTATTTCTACCTATACATTCAAAAAACAATTATCAGCGTTTCTAGTAGAAGAACAAAAATTGAGTATTCTATAACGTTTCCTATGTCAGTCGCAGTCAAAAACATCCTCATATCTCATACCTATTTATAATTGATTCCACAGTTTTGCAATATCTCTCCATGTCACGCATTCAGAGCGATATTTTCACGCTACTTTTGACATACATAAACATACACCTCTCATCTCATATCAAACTTCTGTGTTGATCTTCGCTCTCGCACTTGGCTATGGCTGAAATCAAAGCTTTTACAAGTCATCTTGTAAAATTTTTTTGATCATGAATTATTGCCATTTTGTATTGCTGTAGCACACGTATGCATGTACTAAACACTTCAAATACACAATCTCTTATTTTGTAATTAATCAAGTTATTGTATCTTACTTATATCTGCGTGACTGTAAAAACAAATTGATAAAAATTGAATTAATAGCGGGACCAAAATAAAAGTCTAGGAACAAAACGAATTTGATACGAATAATAAATGTTTCATCCTTTCTTATATATGGTATTGATTATGGATTCGATAGAGAAATAATTTTATTCACAGATTTCGCAGGAGGTAATGTTATTGCATATGTTATGTAAATGGTCTGTTCCATAATGCGAAAGTGAACGGCAAGCACTGTAAGAATCTAAATTTTTTCAAGCAGATAATAGATTTGGTAATATAAAGGATATGTGCATTACAATAAGCAAAGATTAATACGAAACAAAGGTGTGTGTATTTGTATTCCTCGACTTAAAACTGTAAAATTTGACACATGAGCAGGCTCTTGGTTCGTTCTTTGATAACAAAAACGATAACTTTTCGACGATGAACTATATCCAGACTAAAAATGTTAATCTACTTATTTAGTAGGGATATGGTCTTATAATTACATTTATGAGCACCTACAGGGCAGGTATGAATAGATGCTAGGTATTTCGAAGTCGAAGTTTTTCGAAGAATCTGATAAAATAATAGTGTAGTTATTGGCTAACACTTAAGTACTAGAATTTACTTAACGGTTGGTACTGGTAATGGTAATTGAATCGTGTTCATGATAGAACTCGTTAATTGAGAATTCCGTTCCGTTCCGGCCGAAATCAAGCGGTAACCCTATTACTGTCACTCAGCTCTCCGTTCATATGTCAGGGATCTTCCAGCTGTAGATCGTAAACGAAATGGTTACAGTGACGACATGTGGATATTTTGTGTAGACCCAATAAGTAAAAGCGTTACTACGGAACACTAAAGCAGCGACCCCAACTCTCATGTGACTGTTTTTTAGTATTACTTATGCTGAGTGTGTAATATTGTTATTACGATTGCAATGCAGCCGCTTTAGATTGAAACAACAAATGTAGGTGGTAACATTGTAAATTTTTAATAAACTTTAATGTAGTTTTATGGAAAGTAGACTCTTGTTTTATGATCTAATAACACTATCAAATTACTGGCAATATTTAATGAGGTTTAATTGGCTTTTGAAAAAGGAAACGTGCTCCGTACGATTGTCCGTATCTCTCTACGTGTGTTTGTATGATATGCCCAAAACCATTGTGGGTGCATAAAGACACCCCTCTCTCCTGAAAATGTTGCGTTTTAGCGCCTAAATATCTCAGCGATTCGAGCATACCTACTGACCAATGGGAGGATATTTTAACCAATGCGCCGATAAGTGATGCGATGTTATTGTTGATTCGTTAATTAGTCAATAAAAATTGCGCGTTCTACTTTACCCGACCGCAGCGATGAGTTTATTTACTATGCAAAAACCGTCCCATCGGTTCTCTTTAGGTTATTTCCTTCGTGGTTGTACGCTACAGATCTCTATCCTTAACGGAGTTTAATAAATCTTTAAATTTATTGAAAAACTACCACAACTGAAGCCTATTGTTATAAACAACTAGCTGGAACCCGGTGCATTGCATCTATGTTTGTTATATTTTCATTTATGTACTTTTTCTATTTTGTAATTTTCGCAATCATTTGACAGACTTTTATCGCAATCCGATGGACGGCATGGCAGCGTATGAAGTACGAACAAACAGCGAAATCTTAATTTTATACGTAATATTATATTTTTTCGCCTTTTTCCCCCGTATTATTCTCGACGTCTCGAATTTCAACGAGAGATGTAAGTACTCGAGAAAATGTAAACAGAGCGAAGACATGCTACTTATATTATAGTCATAAATGTAAAGCGTCGTTGAAATCAAAAGTGCACCCATGGCTTTTATATAAATTTTAAAAGCTTTATATATATCCTAATATAATAACCTATGGAGAGTCGCAGAGACCGATATTACGTAGTAACACATTTCACCGCTACGGGGGAAAAAGTAGAACTAAGGAGGAACTCCTAAGGAGTTGCTGTGTTAGCAGCAGAGATGGCATCGCCCGAGTGGTACCTAATAAATTACCAGCGTTCATTGGCTACGGTAACCACTTTCCATTAAGTGAGTTGTGTGCCTCCCGACGTTGTATAAAAAAACATGCTTATTTGCCTCCCAAAGTTGCAAAGAAAAAATGGATGGGTGGGTGCCATTTAGCGGTCGACAGCCAGGACGATATAAGTACCTAGGTCAGACCGCGTGACGCCAGAGCCCCCCTCCTCTTACGCCAGTGTCGCCCGTTGCATATTGATGACTACTAAAATATAACTAACGGGCGTCTCGTGAATCGCTCGAATATATTACCCGTTCCGCTCACGAGATTCTTGACTATTTGCCCCTTCGTTATTTTGGTTAGTGGTTATCTCGCAAAAATGTAAATGTCAATGCCTTAGAATAAAATTTAAAAAAAAACTTTTTATTTCTTACTAAGGCTCCGTTGTCTATCTATCTGTCCGTCTGTCATAAGGCATCTTTTACAGACGTTTGATATTTTTACAGAGTGTATTACTAAGATCGCTATAACAACAAATATTAAAAGCAAAACAAAGTTATTAGTTAAATTATGTAATATGGAACGTCATCGTCAAGATAATCGAGAAGAGAAGAGATTCTTTGCGAAATTCACTATAATTTATTCTTATTTATAACCGAATTTTATCTTACAGAAAACCGTAGTCAAATAACATCTCCATGGAGGGACAATGTCCCTTTCTGCGAGTGAATGAAGTTACCAGAAAGCTCCTGAGAATTAACTGTGCTAATAGCACAAATGGCGACCCGCGAGAGATACTTCTTGTAGTAAAGCACTCGCAGGTCACGGTTTGTTTACATTAGGTGATTTACGTATACTTGTACTTCTGCTCCCTATCTTCCTTCAAATTCCTGTTCAAATAATTTATTTTCAGACAACAGGTTTTACAACCGGGTCCTTAGATAAACACCTTAACTTATAATAATATAAACTTAACTTTAACTAAAACCTTTATCTTCAATTTTCTCTACCTCTAAAAATCATTGAAATCAACGCCAGTAGAGATGAATAAATCGATGTGGATAGCTGTCGACTGTCTGAACTGTCGAATGAAGTCTGTTTCACTTATTTATGTAAAAGGGTTTACAGCAATATCAAAGTATTTCCTACCTTATATAAAAAATAAATAGAAGTGATACTCCACACACACTTGCTTCTCAATTTAAACACCAGTACAAATTTAGGGTTTAAAGAAATGTATTCTCATAAAAGACAAAAAATCGTTTACTCGAGAAAATCTTCAATAACAATGAATAAATAAATAAAGCTTACATCACATCATCAGGGTTACTATTTATTTTTATGTTTACAGATGTTATTGATACATTTAATCTAGACAATATGAGAATAAAATAAATACAAATTTTATGCTTGTAATAGAGAATACTAAGTATATAGTTTTATTTCAAAACGTTTTCACTGTAACGTGACGTGACTTCATGTTAATTAAAGCACAGCCACGTTTCTGGCCACATGATTGGAGCAAACTCCGGTGAATTGAAATTTGTATTTCAATTTTCAATCATGGAATGTTAATAGGTCTCTGGGACAAAGGGGCTATTATTGAATCACCCGACACGAGATGATAAATTTGAATACTGTTTGATGTTATGCACTAAACAGCTCGACACCTTTATATCATGTACTTCTTCCGTTATCCCGCTTTTTATAAGGATTGGCAGGGTTCGCTACTTAAGCTTGAGTATTTGGCGAAGATACTGATTTTTGACATGGAGAGACTGCCGTCAGAGCTCCACAACCCAAGTAGAAAACCAGGCCTTTTTTAGGTTAGGTCATACGAAAAGGAATTGAAATATAATTTCCTGTACAAGTGTCACGAATCATTTCTTCTCGGCCGAAAACTCGTAAAATAATTCAGAGAGTTGTATCATGAAGCCTTGTGAACGTCAGCAGCGGTTCCGTGGGTGCGTCGAGCAGTAACACTTCTACGCACTAAAAAAAACATGAATATATATATATGTTCTGTGATTTGGATTTCCCACGTGCGGGGGAGGGTACTACTGCTCGACCCACCCACGGAACTGACTGAGCAGCTGACGTTCACAAGGGTTCATGATACAACTCTCTGAAGCATTCTACGAGTTTTCAGCCGAGAGGAACTCGGTCGCGAGCCAGCAACAGCTCGCGGACTAATACTCTGGCAAAAGAAAATAAGCAGCTTGACTGAGGATATGCGTCCTCCAGAGAAAAGGACTTTGTCAAATAACGAGCACGTACTTGTTGTTGGAGAGTATGTGAACGAGTGAGGTTAAAGGTAAGCTTGCCAGTTGCTGTGCTAGTATCAGGAAGTAACACCCCATATCAAACTATATATTTCTTTCAACGTAGTATTATAACAAACCAATTTATAAAAATAATTATCTACTATTAACACTATTCAAGATTTAAGAATATAACCAGTTGAGAATGCGCAAGCTTGCATTGCCAAAAGAGCACCTGTCTCGTCAATTATATAACAATTAATTTTTTTTTTTTAATTTGTCGCCCATTTGGACCATTTTCCTTAAGAGATAGGAACGGTGTTCCTGAACATTCCTAATCTACTTTTTTATGCTGAATCCGAATCTGAAGTCAAAATTCGAATAATCGAAAAAAAAAACGCACACACGGACAAACGCACAGACAAACATATAGATTTCATTTAGGAACGGTGTTCCTGAAAATAAGTAAAACTTATTGGTTAGGTACATTATTAATTAATTAAAAACTATATCCTTTACTAATGTCTAAATCATGATAACGTCTTATGGCGCCCAGTTCTCTCTGCTACCCCGCAAGGGACCTGGCGTGAAGTAATACATAGGTACATACACACATACATTATTAATGGATACAAAAATAAGTGAAACTTATTGGTTAGGTGCAATATTAATTAATTAAAAGTATATCCTTTACTAATGTTACCCGAGATAACGAAAGGATTCTAACGTTACATCTGTAGGGTATTTATTCACTTTGCTTCGGATAAGTTTTCACTCAGATTTCATACATTTTGAGTGAAAACTTTTCGATTTCAATTCGAATATAGTATTTCGAGGCAATGTGATTATACCTACTGAATTGGTTCAGATGTTAAGTAATTATGTAACAAAGAATCTCAGAAACGTGCTTGAACCCTAAAACATTTTCGTACGAACAAATAGGTAGGTACATTCTATTTCGCAGAAAGGCATTATTCTTCTGCCTAGTGTTATGTCGACGATTTTTTACTGTTAGCTGCATGTCTCTGTTACGTTAACCTAGTTATGGAAATGAGCTGCAATAAAAAATAGACGTAAGCCTTCTTGGCAATAAATAAGCTTTGATATATTATGATAGTAAACTTGTATTACGCGGAAGCAGAATAATATTCCAGCTGCGTTATTATGAGCCCAGAAGAGAGCGAATAAAGATAAAGTGGAAGCCTAAGCCATAAGCCCAGCAATAGAAAATACGTCACTGGAAAAATAAAAAACTTTGTCATTGATTCATTCCACTTTATACAAAATTATGTAGTTTGTACGTCTTACATTTGATGGCGTAACCCAATGAAACGTCAACCTAATTTTAAAATGAGTAGGTACTATTCTTTGATAAGTTTCTGGAGAAAAAAATAGCCTAATGGCCGCAGGAACATTGCTTATACTTCTTGATGAACCAACACGAATAAATAAAATTATTAAGGGAAAGCTCGGAAATAATTTAGGAGTGTAGTGAAAAATTATTTGCTAAATTATTTCCGAGTTTTCCCTGAGAGTATTGAATGTTCCGTTACGCACAGTTATATTTAGAAGCGACTCGACTGGAGAAGTGCTTCCACCTTACAGAGGTCTTTTAACAGCAAAATGTTAACAAATATAAAAATATAGAAAATTACACCTTATTATGCTTCAACAAATATGTTGTAATTGTGCCCAAATTTTAAATTAGTGCATAGACAATTTTTTTTTCAAATGAACAACAGGACTTGCTGTAGTAACGTTACTCCAGGAAAATAATCTTTACCTGATATATTCTTTGGCTTATACTCGTATATTGGGCCAGTCATGTCACGTAAATATATATTTTTAGCGCCTTAACTTTTAGATCTCAGGTCTATAGCCCATTTAAGTTCGGCACTAACATAAAGGTAAACTGACAAACTAATAAATATTAAAAAAATGTTTGAAATATGTACTAAAAATTACCTGCTAATTATTTTTATTTGTCCCCCCATTATTTATGTTCCTGATATATGTTACGTACAAGCACGGACAACTATGCGTTGATTAGGTACATTTCATTTGTTTATCTGGCTATATAAGGCCTGACCGCCACACATAAAATAAATGCGTTCATATTAAATATTTATTTATTACTTAATATCGCTACACTCGCCGCAACTCTACAAGATATAAATCCTGCGGTCAATTTTGTATACCTACTATATGCGATCCGTGCGGTCGACCACATTGTATTATGAGCAAATTATCAGCTCATTCAGTTTGTACTGACGTAATCAAAAATTCCGCAGACATCCGATAAATACGGCGTATTCCTTATTTACTTTGTTGATAGCTTGCGAACCTTATTGCGTAATAAGTTGCTCTGCTGCGGGCTTCGGGTCGAGCTCACAGCGCCCGCAGCGGGGCGCTGGTCGATAAAAGTTATTTAATAACGAGAAACACTCCGCTTTCGACGATCAACTGCCACTATGTCGTGATCAGACTTAATATTACAATCGTCAGGGGTTGCTACTACTTGAGTAATATGGCATGTGATCTGACATTGATTTGACACCTAACTCGAATCGTTTCAACCTTCTAATGTTAGGAACAGTCTGCTTCTAACCTATCTGACTCGGTCTCCTTTTTACTGTTCTGTATTCAAAGGGTGCTAACGGAACCCTATTACCTTAGGTCGGCTGCCGGTTCGCCTGTCTGAATCAGGGATGTATCTTTTTAACGGCAATACACACTTGAAATATTAACAGAGTGTGTTTTACTACGGCCGCTTTTTCAATAAATAATAAAAATATAAACATTTTAGGCGTTTTTGTAAAAATATGTCGTGTTAAGTATTTTACAGTGGGACTCTTTACTTTTTTAAAGTATCTGACTTTAGTTTTATTATTACTTTAGTTTTATTGTATCGGTCAAGATAACATTTTATCTATGGGTATGGGTAAAATGTTATCTTGATTGGTGGCTACGCTTCTCCGGTGTACTAAGACATAGGCGCTCCCTAGATAACATTATTTTATCTAATACCTATAGATAAACTTAAAATAAGATACGATAAAGTCGGACGGGTCAGATAAACGCAGAGCTGACTGTATGCTATGTATTCCTTTTGGTTTAATGCCCTTTTATTCTTTTTGGCGACAAAAAAAATACTGGTCGCCTGATTTCGGCGGTTAAAACAAACTATGGACGCTTGCCATACTTAAGGAGTATCGCTTGCGTAATATTAACCTAACCCAACAACTTCTTACTAGTGTCCTGCTGACCTTCATCAAAGGACCACTTCAGGGAATGTCATTGGTGGTCTTCTGTACTTACATAAGCCGTGCTTGCCAAACTTTCCAAGCCCGGGCACGGGCCGCATTATGATAAAGTTCCTCGCTCTGGAGCCCTAACCACCAGTAGCTAGATTTGCCATTTTTTATTTTATTTTAAACTTAAATATTGCGGAGGAAACAAAGTAGGTACAATAAAACGTTGCCGAGTTAGGTAGCGTCTTATTTAAGTAACTAAAGTTGTGTTCACCACCACTCCACCACACCACACCAGACTCGTTTATAAATGAGCAGTGTTCATCACGTTCACGTTCAACATGTGAGGTTGACTTTGGCTCTAAAGATGATGACAAGCCGCTAAAACCTCAAAACTTAAAAAATATACGCTATGCGAGGCGCGTTTCGATATCATTACAGAGTTGAAGTAGCGTATAAATCCGTCTACTCGACCGATTTTACGCTACGCTTAGGTATATTCACTTCTAATGTGAACAACACTCCTTTACGATTAGTCCCTGAGGTGGCGATGCGAGACAGATGGGAAAAACGGCGTCTATCTTGTGTCAACGGTCCTTAACTAAACCATTACTTACGCCACGTCAACCCTGTAATGGTAAGTGAGCATTATTCCTATTGCTTCCATGTTATCACTGACCTCTATAACACAAGTGTATTAAAAGGGTCCAGTATAGTAGTAGTAGTATATAAGACTATATGTATGCATTTTCGTACAGATAAGGGTCATTCATTTTGATTTAACTTCTCCAATTATGAAAAGGTTTAACAAAATAAATAATGAAAAGATTTTTAAGTAGTATAACTATTAAACCGGTTGGCTTCTGCGAATGTTTGTCAGACGGGTCACACGTGCGAATTGAGATTTACATAAGATTGTTTGTCACTAGGGAGAGATTACATGAAAAAATAAATGAAACGTACACAATATATCTTCATAGTTTGATTTTTGCTAGAGTTAAGTAACATTTTTTTTGTGTAAAAAAATAGTAGCGTAAATCTTCGTGATCATAATAAAACCTTGCATGTTTTTCTTATCGATTCGAAGGGGAGAGGCAGGTTTAGAATTACATCACTAGAACTTTTACAAATCCTTTTTTTAACTTTGGGTCCCGTGGATAATGAACAATTAAATTGTCCTTTTGTACTCTTGGTATAAGAATATTTAGGATTTGTGAACCAAAAATTAATTAGGAATTACTGCCAAGTGTACGTCGGGCTTCGCTATTAGACTTCCGTAATCTTATTGCTTTAATTTAGTTCTGTTAAATACCAACAAATAACAACTTGTAAAAACAATGTTTGTTTGTGCAGCCTACTAATTACGTTATAAATCGATATGTGTTGCCGGTGCCTAAAGCTGGAAATAGCCAAAGAGAAAAACGCTACAGTAGGGAAGTAAGTTTACGAGCTAGAGACCCGTGACATCCGGTCGGACAGCTACAGAGTCATTAATGGGAATCTCGTTTGAAGGGTAAAAAGGTCACCCTAAAAGTGAATCCTTGGCGTAATTGTAAAATGGTAGAATGGCGTCCATCGGTCTATATGCCTGCTATACAATTTCAGTCCCTAATAGTATTGTCTTAGGTTTTCGCGATTGTTACACATTGAAATTAAACTATTTTTAACGGAAGTATCGCGAAAACTCTGCAGTATGTGAACATACACTGGACCAACCAAACCATTACATCCGGTTCGATAAACCACAAATCCTCGCCAAGGAGAATCGCTACATGCCGAGAATGTTGCGCGAGACTATTGAAATAAGAAAACACCCCAATTTCAATAGAGAAGATGGTTAGCAAGTACCACCTGCTTGGGATCCAGTTCTAAAAATAATCAAGTCACAAATCCAAAGATCCATAGAAAATACCCAGACCAATACAAACAGACATGTTCATGCACACAAATGTTTGTACTGTGTGGGAATCGAACCCACGAGCGTTGGTGTCAAAGTAGCGTAACAACGCGTTTCACCACTGCGCCACCGAGCTCGTCAAACATGTTATACAGGCCGTGCTAACATCCCTCGTCCCTTTGTGGAGGAAAACTGCTATAAACTTGTGTCTGAAATGGATACTAAGGAGTGATTTTGCCTCCCTTTGTGTTCTACCGATTGTACAACGGGTTGTGTTCTGAAGAATTGTTCGATACGATGCCGACAGCTACTTTTTGTAACCGCACCGCTCGATGACGGCGGGGAGTTCATCCGCACACGCTGGAACCGCAATGGTCGCATACTGTGCGGTTCCAGAGAAGTTTTCTTCCGAGAACTCTCAAACTGTGGAATGAGCTCCCAGCCAAAGTTTTTCCAAGGGACTTTACAGCATGGAATTTTACAAGAAATGCGTGAAGAGGTTTTTAGAGGGCCGGCAACGCATGAGTAACACCCCATGGTGTTGCAAATGTCCATAATGGCTACGGTGACTGTTTACCATCAGGCAGGCCGTATGGTTGATTCCCACCTTAGTGGTATTTAAAATAAAATGTTAATTTGGTAGCACCCAAGTAAAAAAATCCGTATAGCGTCCATGCACCGGTAGCACGCAAGCACGTTCCTGTTCCCCGCTTGAGGGCATGATACTAGGATAAAATATCCGTAGCTTGTAAAGCAAAAAAACTATCTAATTCACAAATTCACGCCAAATCCCTTGCGGTGGAAGGATGTAGGAGCCGAGGAAGACCAAGACTAACGTACCATGACTAAATTGGTCGTCTTTTATCAGTGATGACGTTAAGAGTCCTAGAAACCGGCGAGCGTGCATGAAAAGAGTTATGAACGTTAAAGAAGCGAGTGAAGTGTCTAAGGACCGCGTATTATGGCGCTCGGTTCTCTGTGCAAAAAATCTGATTATGTATAATGTTTAAAGTTATGATATACTATTGAAACATTATGTACTCATATATAATTATCATTATTGTTGTAATTGCGGGACTCACCATGGTTTGTTTATGTATTCCCGATGTTTTGGCGATGTTGCAGACGCTATGGTTACGGGATGACTCACCGACATATCGCGGAAATACAAAAACAAATCACGGTAAGTCCCGTACTTCTAATAATGTTATAAACAACAGTAGAGAAGATGAGTAGGTCGAGTCATGTGGCGCTCTTTCACTCTGCCTTGCTGCCAAACAACAGAAAAAAAAAAATACATTATAATTATCATGTATTTTAGGACTTATTACTAGTTAAAAAATGTTTTATGACTAATGATTTATAATCATTAAGGATAAGCATATTGAGGTTGACAATCGTAATATAGAAAAAAAAAAAACAGATAAAGAAGAAACTGCTAAGTATCAACCTGTTTCTCCTCTTTTTTATCAATCGATTTTCTTAAACCAGAAGAAATTAGCAACTTATACAAGCTTTAGTGTTATTATTTAAAAAAAATGCAAAGTAGAAATATGAGTTTACTTACGGAAACATTCAAATTCGTATGTTTGCCTGAAGTTTTCAGTAGGTACCTAATGTTTATGGTCGTCCTTGACTTATGGACCATTAGTAACAACTTTTCTTGATTAGTTATCATTTTTCTTTTCTTGCAGGCACAATGGTCACGGGGCGAGTCACCGAAATACCGAAAAAATACAAATATTATTCGTGGTAAGTCCCGTACTTCTAATAATGATGTAAACAACATTAAAAGTTTATATGTAATTATACATTGTACTTATCATGTATATCAGTACTCAATAATTATTATAAAAATCTCCACAAAAGACACAAAATTCTGTGTTCATTGTGTAAAGCACGATTATCGTTTGACTCGTAGCCCGATCTCATTTACCGCTTTTGTCCCGTGTAATATCAAACTCCATTTTCTAGTCATTGTCAATGACACTTGCTGGTGGTTTATTTATACTATACTAGCTACCTGCCCCGACTTAGCACGCATTATCTCGCACAGGCAATACAATGGCAACCAATCTTCACAGGAACACTGCGGGGCTAATCTGTAGGTTTCCTGAAAATTTCATCAAAATCACCAACCAACCAACAAAAGAACTGTTAAGTACCGTTCTCTCCTTTGCTTATCAACCTATTTTCTTTTTTTATTTAGGAACTATTGACAAGCATTAGTGTTATCATTAAAAGCATAACAAAAAGCAGAAATCAAAGTACGGAAACATTCACCTTTTCAATAATGTTTATACTCAACCTCTCCCTCAAATTGTGGCGATCATTAGTAACAACTTTTCTTGATGTATCATTTTATTGAAACATTGAGTTCTGCCGTCCTGTCTTTTTTTTTAATTGCGTGTCTTTTTTGGCGGTGGTTATTATCATTTTTGGTAGACAGTTATCAGTCTAATCGTATCTATCTACTTTTTTCTTGTATGCAAAGAGTCTTATGGTTTTGCGTCCTCGTCAAAGATTTATTGACTAAGTTGTTGTCAAGCTTAGCCAATAAGCCATAAATGTATTAAGTGTAAAATATATTCTCATTTAATAATATAAATGAAGTAGTGTGCTCGCTTGTGAAGGAAACTACACGTTACGTAAAAGTTTTTATGAGGATTTCAATCCCGGGATTTAATATAATATCGCTTCATAAAAACTGATCTCGTAAGTAGAGTCTTCTTTTATTATCATGCTTTTATGTTCTTCAATAATATAAAGTGGTTACAAGTGAAGACATAAGGAAGATTATAGATATATACGAGTATAATGTGTATATCCTAGGAACCGGAGGACGTGCATGAAGTGAGCCATGATGTTAGGATCGCGTCTTGTGGTGCTCAGTCCTTGCTGCCTATTCCACAAGGGACCTGGCGTGAAGACATGAAGTACTTACTAGTTTCTCACTATAGCATGATACATGTGTAATAAGTGGTACGTCCATAACTTGAACGTATTTCAGTAGACAATCAGTTTAGGCCTATATATCAAAGATGCAGTTTTTCATGGAATTATAATTAAATTATCATAGCTGTAGTTTGTAAATATCCACAATGGTTTTTCTGGAATTTTCTCTAACTATAATTTAAATAGCAAAAACTATATTCAAATAAAACCCTGAAAGTGAAATTTATAAAAACTGCAGGCTAAATATATTAGTTTGTATGTGGCTTATGTCGAGAACCTTACTCATTTATTCATACATTTAGTCTGTAATTTTTAGAAGCAAATAAAATAGTACTTTCAGTTGGTATACAAATATGTTTTATTATACAAAGTTATATTTCAAAACTTTAAATTATTTCTATTATGTTAGCGTTTCTTTAAATTTAGATTATGGTAAAAAATTATCTGTACTAGGCACCCTATTGATTCATAAAATTCAAGATGTTATTGTACAAGCTTCGGCGATTCGCACCAACCGGGTTGCCGTAGTAGTATAAGAAAAAATGCTAAGTATAAAAAGTACACAGTAAAGAGATTACAGTATAGCTTAGTACAGTACCATTTATAATATAGTTGTGTGTATTAGTGTCATATATCAGTGGTTTTTGATAGATGTGTATTATTTTTCATCATTGAAATTATTATTGGCCAGGGATCCTTTAAATTTCCGATAATCATATTGTATTATAGAAATGTTCGCTTTATATAAATAAAACTATTCATTGACTACAAAATATGTGTTTTGTGATTGTGCTTTTATCACCTTATCACATTTAGGTAAGTTCCATACAGAATTTTAAATTATAAATTAAACTATTATAAAATTGGTAATATTAACGAATAATTATAATTTTTTCTCCTACATAAAATCCTGGTTCCAATTTTTTTGTTATTATTAACTATTAATATTTCAATGAATCTTAAATAGGTTTGAACTACACTAATAGTGGGAAACAGCGCCTATAAAATATTTAGCATTTTTTTATTAATTTAAAATAAGGCCGGGTGATTAAATCGCATAAGCAATTTTTGTATGATATTTTTTTCCACTGTTAAAACATAATAATAGTATAAAATAAGTAATATAAAATAAAGTAACATCTATGAAAGGTATGACATGAGAAGGTCGTGTAATTTGACCTACGCAATTTTTTTTTAGAATAATGTTGTAGGTAGTGCAAATCTCAGCGGCTACTAGTGCCTAACCAGCATAAGTCACCATCATTCAGTTAATAAAGTTCGTACGTAAGTAGTGTTTACTTTGTCAAGAGAAATATTTTATATTTGGCTACATCACTGAATTATAAACAAGGAGATTATCTAGAGATAACACATCTAGAGTCATCTATCAATATTTATTATGAAATCAGCGAACACAATGGAGCGAATTTTTCACTATTTTCATTCCCTTTGTCTGAAAGGAAAATACATTTCTCAAATACTTGTCCTGTAGGTTCTTGAGAATCTCGAGAAGTTCGTGAAAATCCATTCTTTACATCCAAAAATCGCCGTCAGTTGTTTGCATTTACTCAGAAAGTAATAAAATCTAATATCAGCGTAAATTTATACTAAAAAATCTAGCCACTTGGAGCATTGACTCTGAGCCAATTTAAACCGTAAGTGACAAAGGGACTATTTTGAGCTTTTTTCTTAACTTAACTTTAATCTTAACTTTATTTTGTTTAATAGTTTTAACAAAATAAAGTTAAGATTAATTTAGTAGTTGGTATTAGTAAGCTCGGAGAAGTTGTTGTATTAGTTGCAATCGTAGCGACGCGCGAGACGAGGATACTCCTTGTATTGCAAGCGTTCATACATTCGTGAACAATTTGTTTGCTACGCGTCATTCATTGAAAGCTTTGTGTAAATCATAAATAGATCAAGAGCAGAGAAATGTATTTTCATAATTTGTTTAAAGCATTTTGATCAAAACAAGCCTAAAACACGATTATTTTTTATATACAAGCATTGCTGAGACAACAAGTCCTCATGTGCTTATTGGCAACCTCAGGCACGGAAACAAGCAAGTCAAAGCAGTCCAACTTAAAATTCCCACAAGAAGTCAAACACACGTGTTGCGCACAATTTTTTGACCTGAATAGGTATCGAATTTACAACCCGTGGTACGTGGTCTTAAACTAACTGGCCATTACTAACCAATCGACCAGCCGGATCGTCAAAACCTACTGACTTCGTAAAAGACAAAAATCATGAAGTACGGGTTCCGGGCTATAACCAGAGTGGGCTACTTTTTCGGAGACTAGAAAAAATTGTTTTGTTCGTCATCGTTGGCTACGAGCGTAAACCAACTGAAAGAGTTGGTATGTATAAAGTAGTAGTGGGAAACTGTGAAGCTGGGAAGAAGTATGCATATCAGTCTAATCTCTAAACGATCAAGCAGTCGAAGGACCGCAATTTATGTGACTCTTTGGGTTCAGAGTGGTTCTCTATGAGTATACGTTTATAAACTTCACCCATATATGAAATACACATATGATATCGAAGCAAATGTACAGTGCATAATATAATCTTGGAGTAGAATATAGACAAGTTAGGATTCTATCACGTGCAATGTTTTATTTATACAGGCCATTGATATATACAAGAAATGGAGTAGGTCAGATAATACTGCTTAGTGGAAAGCCGTATTTTACAGCAACTTTAATATATAAGTAGGTATCTGTATGAATTATAGGTTATGTACAGTATTCTGTAATCAGAACACTGTACAGCCTGTAATATAGCTCCGAAAAAGATCAATTTGTTTTCTTTTACTTGTACCTACACAAGGACAGTTATCAATAACAAGTTTCAAATAACCAATAGACAAGTATTTTACATATGCCGTAATACTTATGTGAATATCTTTATTATAAACACCAGTGACAATTTATGTTCGTAACCAGGACACAGACTTAGAAGTAAGAAGGGTTCACGCTTAAAAATATCGCATCTCTTGAATAGGTACGTAATTATAATTAATCTTATACATGATGTTGAAAGTGCCTCGTGTGCCTTATTAAATTGTTTCACGACTTGAGGCTTACATTATGTGAAGATTGAAACGGTTGAGTTCTCGTTGTCACTTTATACTAATAAAGTATTATTTTATGCTTAACATTCACTTTAGCTTTTTGATTGTGAAAAGTAGCTAGTTTGCAGTCCTTATAATTTAATCTCCAAAGAAAGCTAAAGTGTAATGAAAACTTAAGTCTTCCTCAGAGATTGCATAATTAAGATTCAACGCTATACATAAATTAAAATATCGATGGCATACTTAATTAACAAATGACCATTCACTTTTTGTTGCTAGGTCAACTAAAGTTCCGCCAACTCCTTTTTCAATAGGAAAAGACTGTCATTACTTTATAGGAAATTGGATCTTGTGCATTGAGCATTCCGTACCTACCCGTGAATGTATGGACATTTTTTATATAGTACAACTCGTAGTATAAGTGAACTGCTATTCTTTCAAGCTATGTTAGTGTATAGTTTAAGTTGTGTTGGTTGTAAATTTCTTTGTAATCGTAGTGTTCAAAACGTTGCTACACATTCGTTTTTATTTTATTTTATTAATAATGGACAAGCATATTTCTATGTAAGAAGAAATCCTTTTTGGTTCCAATGTCAAACGAATTCCCATTTTTTGTAATTTTCTTTAACTTTATGTATATTGAGGGGACTTTCATACAAAAAGTAAGAGCAAATTATATGCATGTGATATAATATTATTACGTGAAGAAAAAAAATTGAACTAGGATTTTAACACACGACGCGGCCAAAGATATGTTAGAAGCATGTGGATATTGTTCTACCATTACTACAACGTCTTAAATATGCACCTTTTTAATTCAAGTTAATATTTTGTATTTGATTCCCGACTCAATAAACACAACTATTTTATTAAACTAAACTAATTAATCATAACTATAACTTCTTAGGACCCTCTCTCTTTCTCACCCTAAATTACATATTTCTTTCTATTTAATTAAACCATACGCGTGGACTGTAACAAGTTGCAAGACATATGTGGATACCGCTGCTTATAAATAATCTATCATTTAGATTTTGTTTCAAAAAATAAAAAACATAATGACACAAACATTAGACAAAATACTCGATTCAAAATATGA
This sequence comes from Pyralis farinalis, assembly GCA_947507595.1. Classification (NCBI taxonomy): domain Eukaryota; kingdom Metazoa; phylum Arthropoda; class Insecta; order Lepidoptera; family Pyralidae; genus Pyralis; species Pyralis farinalis. The sequence goes on from OX382267.1 coordinate 15,025,125, forward strand.
AATGAGTTAAGTACTCACCTTCACTTATGTGTATCATTCATACCATTTCTAGATATGGAATCGGAGCGGCGTAAATGACACTTAGTGATAAGGATATTACAGGATAGATACCTATTAACACTCATCACGTCGACGCCATTAAACGTGCCCCAAGATAGGTATCTGAATGCCGAGTATTGACAACGGTACGTTCAGACATGCCTGTGGGTCCGTAATGACAGCTCCTCTGAATTTCGATGAACAACAGAAATATTCGGAAGAATCGTTGAAAATGTTTGTTTAGGTTCCATTGCAATGTCTATTGTCTTCCCTTATGATTACATAGGCAATTACAATTATCTTCACTATATTCTGGTTTTTATGTTATCCTATTACCTTAAATAGCAATTTTTGTATCTATTTACATAAATTTATATATATAAATATATTTCGTGTATCTCGGAAACGGCTCTAGGTTTTGTTTCTTAAATTAATAAATATATTTAGGCGTCTTTACAAAAAAAATGTGATATAACAAAAAATATACCGGGAAAAACTCGGTAGCTTAGGTCTTAACTTATTCTAGTCTAGTCTTAACTAAGAGGAGATCATGCTTGACACCCTAAGTGCGATTGTAACTCTTATCACATACGGCATAGAAATGGTAGAAAGATCGAAGTGTCAAGCTTGACATGCACTTAGCTGTACATATAATTATTATTGTTAAATCCTAGAGTACCTAATGTTATTTCAGAAAAACGATATTGTATATTTGAAATTCATATGTATTACGAGTACATATACATTGTAATTTTATGTGAGCTGGTAAAATACGTGTTGTAGATTTAAAAATAAGTAAGTATTTCGATATTTACCACGAATATAGCCACGAACAAAACTTGAGAGAAGTTTATCAACCAACTTCCTGGTGTAGATTTTAGATGTAGGCGTCGTAAAAATTCACTCTCATCATGTTAAAAGAAGTATAACTTTAACAATAATAAATAAATACATTCTGCATCGCATTACTTATTCCTAAAAATATTGCAACAATTCTACCGCTACAATTCGTAAAAAACGCAAAGCAAAAGCAATGGGCGTTGTTAAAAGATAAATTTAACCAGCCTTAACCTATACCTACCTGTCCTGTTATTACACATTTCGCTTTTCCCATTGTGTTTGCAGCGCAGGCAAGTTAATTACCTACGCGATATGTACGTATTACACGATACTAATTACCTTCATTATCGGCCTTGTGCTCGTCTCTAGGGTAGGTGTTGTAATACATTTGCTCTAAATTTTGAGTGCGGATAAAGCTTCGAATGCAGATGTTTTTTGGGGGACTGCCGCATTCTCATACGACGTTCCTTTTTATTTATTCTGGACTGGACGACTCTCAAAATAAACGTAGTAATTTTTATAAAAGTGAAATCTCACTCCCTGACAAATCTCACAAACCAAACGCTTATTGGCAGCAGGTACGTGTCAATCCGGGTTGCGATAAAAAATGTTATGGTAAACATACAATGGTCCAGCTAAAGTTGGGGCTGATAATGTAGATGACAATCGTTAAGCTAAGTCAATGGCCTTCGGGGGCTTGAGCTTTTCAATCCGCAGTTGAGCAGCGTGGTAAAGTGTGCAGTGGGATAAGTTAGGATTTGTGTAGTAGACAGATCTCACAATGGGCTTATGAAATTGTGATAACTATACTAGTTGTAATTTTATCACATTTGTACCGATTTCGGTAACAGGAACACTTGCGATACTCCTGGTCCATACACGCCGTTGCTATTGCATGTCGTATGAGTCGCGTTGGGGCCATGACGGAATTGAGCTTTGAGCGTTCCGTAACGTACTGTGCCCTCACAACATATACTCGTACATGTAGGAATCCAATTTAGAGTATATTCCTATTTCGTAGAACGAAAAGGTAAGGTTTTTAATGTCGTAAAAAAGAATCTACAAATACTCCTAATAGCCTTAAAAACTCTGAAATTTAAACAGTATAGAATATGAGACGAAATTTTATTTTTAGGAAATTTTCTTAACACTTTAGGTAGGGTTTAAAAGGGGTGCAGCAAATCAAAGCAGGCCGACTTTAGAAGTACCTCCACTTCGTAGAAAACCGCATCTAATTAACAACTTATTAGGCGGTTGCTGGGGTTCTGCGAGTGAGTGAGTTTACAAGACAGCTTCTGAGGAGTTGCTGTGTTAGCAGGCTACGGTAATCATTTTAAATCAGGTGGGCTATAAGCTTGTATGCCTGCCGTCTTGCACAAAAAAAGGTAAGTACGAATTACAAAACAATGTTAGGAAAACTAGCGACCCGCCCGGCTTCGCACGGGTGATCCGATCGCGACCTTCACAGGATCATCTGAAGCTGGACTAATCCGAAGATTGCCGGAAAATTACATCAAACTTGATCCAGCCATTTCGCAGTCTATAGGGAACAAACATACACACATCGAATTTTATATATAAGATTAGCCTAGATAGACAATTCTAGGTGTTTGGGATAACAGAGGAACACGGAAAAAAATCCTTCCGCCGCGACGGTGAAATCCCAGTGCAATATTCAGTATCATTTATTGATTTAGTAACTTGATTCATCTTACTAAGCCAATAAATATTTTTTGGGAAATGAACGTGTCTAGGGATTTGAACAAATCCTTAGATATTGCTGCGGAAGTTCGTGCGAGCGTGGGCGTCTGGACCACTAGATTTTATTATCTAGTTTCTCATCGTATCTTAGCCTAATCCTATGATCTGTTCTAGGTTGTCATATGAAGTCGTTTGAAGTCATAAGCTTTTTTATACAATATCCGGAGACAAACACACATAATGCACACTTGATATAAAGTGATTATTGTACCCTCTGAACGCTTGCAACACAAGAATATTTTGGGCGTTGCCACCTCTGTTTCCTAAGACAGAAACAGCTTACGGCAACTTGCTGGGATTCAACTCTCAGGCGAGTTATTATTTGGCTACGGTCTTCTTTGAGGTGGAGGTAAAGGTGCTTCGATACGTCCTACCTCTCTTTTGTCAGAGCTTCGTTAGTTAATTAGTAGGCTGCAGCATGTGCAGGTAAGGTTGGATTTGTCTTAAAGATGATCCAAAAGGAGATTAATGTTTTTCGCGTGCTTGTATGTATGTATGACCGTCCCATTGTGACCTCCTGTTGCCTAAACGCTTCGACCGATTTTGAACAGTGAGGTATCATTAGATTCGTATTTTTCGCCCGAGTGTCATAGGCTATGTGACGTCAGCAAAAATCAATATGGCGGACGTAAACCTTCATCCCGTAAGCCGTAAGTGTGCATAGCTAATATGACGTCAGCACAAAACCCATATAGTGGACGTAAACCATTAAAGTATCAATAACTACTAACTGTATCTACATCTTTTTAGTTATTTTTAAAGTCAGGTGGGTATTTTGTTTATAAATTAACTTTACTTGTTAATTATTACTACGTATAACACAACCGCAATCAAAAGCAAATCTATCTAGCAATTAAAACGTAAACACTGAAAGTTTACCCTCGTTGATCGCAAACAAACAAAAACTAGAGAGCGCTGAAGGTAATGCAGGCTTGCTGCGGCGCCGCGCCGGCTGGTACCATGTTTGCATTAGAGCCATTTACCTTTATTAGTATTAATTTAGCAGAATAGGAGCAAGCTGCAGCGCGGCGCCTGTCTGCCCCAACAATTGGGTCAATGACAGACCCGCCGAGAATAGAACCATTGCTTTAGGGGTGGATGCCTCCATTGTTGTCCATAGCTGCTGAGAACTCGAGATGCGACAGTCGTCTGTGTTCCCACAAATTGATGTTAGAACTGCTCTAAGTAGACACCGAGAGTTATGTGCGATGGCTTTACTTTGCTTTCAAGTTCTTTTGACTTAGAACAGCTTTGCTGATATTCATAGTCCGCCATTATTCCATTGAAAGAGCGGACGGCTTTGTTGTACTTAAAGGGGTTCACCTTCTCGTGGGATTAGGGATATAAGCCGGTTACCTCGTTCGATAGGTACTAGAATTATCCGTATCCGTAAAAGATATTTCATACAGGTTTTATTTCGTAACTTTATGTTTTATTATTTAAGTTCTATCAAAACCACACTAAAACTACTTGCGATCATTGCACTCGTGAAAGAATAATCCAAATATCATTATAAAAGGCGGCTTTACGGCGAAGACTTAAAGTAAGAGCGTTACGGTGATGGTTTTATATTATGCGGTCATCTCAGAATTTATCTAACACAATACTAGCTGTTCCCGCGGCTCTGCTCGCCTCAATCCCGTTCTCGTGGAAATTTCGGGAAAACAATTATTAAATGTGTTAGTTCAGACTATTAACTAACTGTGTGCCAAATTTCAACCAAATCTAAAATTAACCGTTTCTGCGTGATCTAATCGTACAAGCTTTATTGACATTTATAGTAGTAGTAGTATAGTAGGAAACAAAAAACTCAATCATTTAGACTTTTTATACAGTCATTAAAAGCCTCGCTGATGTAAGCGTGTTACAAAAGCAATTATATTCTCATGTCTACTGAGTTTCATTGTGATTTCTCGACTCTAATGCCCTGATTACTTGGCCTACTCACGCCAATGTGAGCTGACTTCCCGCTGCAGTAATAGCTAGTTTTAAAATAAATTAAAGTATTGTTTAGATCGGGCGTTTATTTAAATTCAATAGAGTATTTGATTTATTGACTGTTATTTATTAATTCCACAATAAATGTCTACATACAAAAAATAACTAAAAAACAAAGGTTTTGTTGACGTATTAAGTTTTCTTGACATAATATGAACATTTGAGTTTTATCCCCTGACTATACAGTTAGCCCTATTGGTCACCGGTAAATATTTATCTTGTTATTGACATATTGAGGCTAAATACCCCTATAAACTCATCACTCCACAAAAGAGCTCATTTGGAGATCAAAAAATTGATTGTTGCGCCTTTTCTACTTTATTTAAAATATAAACGAATTGAATTTTCTGATAGTATCCTATCAATATCGTCATCCTAAATCCCTTGCCGGGTAGGTAGTGACAGCCAAGGGCAACATTTTCTAAAAGGTGTATTCAATATAAAACTACTTTTAGTGAAAATAGTATTAAATATAACTGTCGCATAAAATTTTAATCCCCATTTTACCTCTTTAGGAGTTGATTTTCTAAAAACACTAAAAATTATATCTCTTTATTTATTATGAATAGTCTAAACACATTTTTTTATTTCCCCGCAGAAAGAAATACGGACCCACTGTAAAAAATGTCAACCACTTTTCCCCTTTAGTCCCTACCGTCCGTAGTTAGTCAATCCATCGTATTGCTTCTGTAGTGAGTGAGTTAATATAAACGCAATTGGACTATCAGTAATTTTAACGAATCTTATAGAAGTATCTCAATATGTTATTGTTATCGAACTCATTCCTTCGCTCTGATATCATTATCTCCGCTTTAGGATACCACAGTATGGAATGACTCAATTATTATTCTAGTGGGTCTACTGAACGAAAGCCTCCTCTTAACATAGAGCTGCCATAGCAGCCTAAGTACTGACCGGAATATGTAAGTGAAAAAATAATCATATTTTTACCATTTTAACTTTATTACCTTTATTTTCTTAACAACTAAGCATACAAAAAAGAAATTTCCATGATACATCAAACACTTATTGTTATTATGTTTTTCAGATTATATATTATAATTAAAATATCAGGGGTTAAAGTATGAAATTGCCGATTTGTACTGAAAAATTAACACTCGTCTTTTTTCGAAGATGTAACATATTTATTTAATCAAAATATTTACCCTCATTATCTATACATTTCTGCCATCTAATCGGAAGTTTATTTATGCCTTTGCGATGGAACTCTGGGGATCTAGATTCGACAAACTGTGTGAAAGCATTTTGTATTGCCTCTTGGGAAGAAAATTTTTTACCACGTAGAAAATTTACCAGACCTTGCTTCAATTGACTACCATTTTTTTCGTGTTTTGAAATCACGATAAAAATGGTAGTCAGTTGGAGCATGGTCCGGCGAGTACGGAGGATGACGTATGGATTCTAACTGCATCTCCTGTAGAATTACAACGGTTTCTCGTTCAGTATGTTCACCAAATCCTGCGCGTTGTCTGTAGCGAGCTGGAAACGGGTAGTACGAGTATATATATATATATATATATATATATAAATTAAAGGAAGAATTTTGTAGAAAAAGAATATGTTGGGTACATCTTTACAATGACAATTTCTTTGTTTGTTTTCATACACGTTTTTGAAGCAAATCCGATTGAAAAATTCCGAAGCCGATTGATAAATGCGAAACTAACTGTTTGTTTGTTAACTTTACACGGATAACTGCTTAACGTATCGTAACGAAATGTGGTTCAGAAGTAGTGTGGAATCTGGAGAAGGGAATTTATTTATGCTTCTAATTTAGTAAACCATCATATGTTAATGATAGTTACCGTTTGCCAATGGATGATTGTAAAATTAACACCTATGCGTTGCGGGCACTGGCGGCTTAAGGCGGCTAGTAAGTCCTAAAATTATATAATGAAATAATATATCGTGTTTGGTATCGAATGAAAGCTGTTAATGAGTACATTTTGAAAATATATATGTTACCTATATATTTTCATACATAATAATTGCCAAAAATTAGTCACAAGTTATAATACGTTACTGATGTTTACCGTTAGCATATGGATACTTGTAACACTAAGTTCTAATGCGTTACCAATACTGCAAGGACATATGACATTATAGTGTCAACGGGAGTAGTTGCTCGCGAGTACAGCCGCAGGTAGAATCTAGTATACAATAAAAAACGGGCTGCACTCCGGAAGTGCCGGCAGAAGTGAAAACTTGAACATTAACGTTGTGCATTTTTGAATATTTTGGAATGGTTAGGGAATAATTTCGCACGAATTGCTTTATTTATCAGTATAAAAGTACTATCATGTATGTGGTAAAATACAACATTCATTTATTGCGCTATCGTACACAATCATGACAATTTATATTACATTAAAAATTTAACACTTCAGAACTATTACAATTATTTTACAATAAAAAGTTTATCTCTCAGAAAAATCAACTTTCATCCACAATTTCAACGACTTTTTCACCATCATCATAACCAGCATCATCATCGCCAATCTCTAAAACTCAAACACACACGCACACTCGCGCAAGCGCCCTGATCCAAACAGCGATGTTGATAAACTACGTTGAGCGAAACGCGTAAACGCCAAGAATTTCATGGCGCTTACAACGTTTTGGTCGCGAGAAAATAATGCCCTATGAATGATCTAGCGCTTCATGTTTTAATTGTTTAATTAGAGGTAACTAATGTTTTAGCGCTGCAGCGAACTTAAGTTCTAATTCTAACCAAAATCTTAAGGTCAGGGTCACGTGTCTTGACGTGAGTTTAACATTTTTTACTCATCCCAAAAAGTGCACAACGCCGCTAAAGAAGTTTTCACTTCAAAAATACAATATGCACTTGAAGAAAAATAGCCTCAGTGCATGGAAAAGGCACGCAGACAAAGGCTACCGTTGTTTTGTCTTATTATCTTCAATTTACCCGCTTAATTTCCTTGTGGAAACGCAAGTAAATGAAATAATGTTAACGTCCAGTAAAACTATTATAAATTGTACGTGAGTAAAGCGGAAGGAAATGCGGAGAATATTTTACTTTGTAGAACTATAGTAGTATAAATTTCTTATACATATAAACTCCCCGCCGAGGTTTTCCTAAGAGATTAGAGTAAAAAACCGGCCAAGTGCGTGTCGGGCTACGCACAGTGTAGGGTTCCGTATTTGCTTAGCTTTGCTTACTTGCCAAAAAATTAGATAGTTGCCTAAAATAATAGATTTGGTTGACGGTGGATGCTCTGATAGTATAGATATCAATGCTGGCGTCCCTCAGGGTTCTATACTGTCTCCGACGCTGTTTCTGCTGCATATCAATGATATGTTGTCGATTGATGGCATTCATTGTTATGCGGACGACATCACCCTTGTAGAGGAAAGCCGCGATAAACTTGTGTCTGAAATGGATGGTACTTTGGCTAAAGTTTCTGACTGGGGGCGGCTTAACTTGGTCGTATTTAACCCCAAGAAGACACAAGTTTGCGCGTTCACCGCTAAGAAAACTCCATTTCCTGTGGTTCCTAAATTCCAGAACACACCTCTTACCGTCCCCAAAAGTATTAGGATGCTTGGCGTCGAAATGTCCAGTGATGCGCAATATCGAAATCACCTGGAGAAGGTCAAGCTGGCGTCCAAAAAACTTGGTGTGCTCAACAGAGCAAAGCAGTACTTCAGTGCGGGGCAAAGACTTATGTTATATAAGTCTCAAGTCAGACCGCACTTGGAGTACTGCAGTCACCTTTGTGCGGGAGCACCTGGATACCAGCTTGGACCGTGTGATTCGATTGAGAGACGAGCTGTGAGAATTGTCCACAGTCCTAAGCTTACACACGGTATTGAACCCTTAAGTTTAAGGAGAGATTTTGCCTCCCTTGTGTGTTCTACCGATTGTACAACGGGTTGTGTTCTGAAGAGTTGTTCGAAATGATACCGACAGCTACTTTTTATAACCGCACCGCTCGCCGACGTCGGGGAGTTCACCCTCACACACTGGAACCGCAATGGTCGCGTACTGTGCGGTTCCAGAGAAGTTTTCTTTCGAGAACTCTCAAGCTGTGGAATGAGCTCCTAGCCTAGTTATTTCCAAGGGACTACAGCATGGAGTTCTTCAAGAAATGCGTGAAGATGTTTTTAGAGGGTCGGCAACGCATGAGTGACACCCGTGGTGTTGCAAATGTCCATAGGCTACGGTAACTGTTTACCATGAGACAGGCCGTATGCTTGATTGCTACCTTAGTGGTATAAAAAAACCTTTCTGGACTAATATAAATGTTTCGCGAAACTATTCTATTGAGAAATTCTGTGACGCGCATAAACTACATAGGTACACATCGTCGTGCTTCCAGCGTATGATCGACTAGGCACATGTCATAACTGCGCCCAATACTATATCAAGTCACGTAAGATTTGCCATTTCACATTTTACTAGTAGGTATAATACAATAGTATTACGTATTTCTGAATTGTACTCGAAAATTTCGTTATGTGCTTTGATCTGTATTCTGAGGCACATATAAATTGGTTTCGAATGGAACAGTTTAGTATAGAAATGTAGGATTCGATTTATTAACCAAGGGCGCAACGCAGCCCGCGTCTTGTTTGCAAATTGTACGATAATGTGGAATCTTTCGTAAATAAAATATAGACTATAGGCAAGAATATAGACCGGTCGCCTTGTTATTATTATATATATAGCGAAGGTCACAACTTCCTTCAATGACATTTGGAGCAGAAAGTTTTGTCATCTAGGTATATACGTGTATAGGTATAGTCGTAGTTTTCGCTAGTAATATACTTTTGTTACCGAAGGCGGGCGACACAATGATATTATAGTAAGTATTATAACATTATTGGGGCGACAGATTAAATTAAAACTTTTAGATAAAAAAGTTATCTAACTTAATTGAAGTCAACGACTATGAACATCGTTGATTAAAATTTCACCGGCCTCGTCGTCGGTGAAGTAATATTCACTTTGTAATAAAAATAAATCTATGCTTCCTTTTCAATCATTATGACATCCTCGACTGAACGATTTCCTTTTTGTCGTGCCGTTGCTAGAGGTCGCCACAATTGTCGATTTACGTCCATAATTATTTGTAGCGATCGTATGAATTTACATCTACAATTTTTGTTTTATTTTTCCGAAGGTTTTTTGGTGCAAGGTCAGGGCTATACGGTGGATGCATTAACACTTCCCAACTAAGCTCTCTCTCAATATTTGCTAGTTGGCTAACGATGTGTGGGGTGGGTGACGTCGTCATGATGAAAAACCACACCATTTCTGTCGATCAATTCCGGCCGTTTTTTCTCAATTTCTTGCTTGACTCTCATCAGCTGTTAGCAGCAGAGATCCGAATCAATGGTTTTGCCCGACGGTAAAAGCTCGTAATGAACGATACCCGTCCAATCCCACTATATACACAGCATCACGGACGGACTATGAACAACGCAATCTATTGATGTTAATTATTGTATAAATCTTACTTGTTTTACGTCTGAATATACTCGTATAATTAACATATCTTGTAGAAGAATTGTAAAATTTGTAGGAATGGCAAAATATACCGTACCGTTTAGATGGAGTATTGGGGGTGGTTGCACGCCGGCCTCCCCCGTCCCGACCAAGGACACACCAAGGATGCCAAAGTTCAAGCTATACGATCGGCTACCAACCGCCCTATTAATTTTATTATCACATTCTAACATTTCCTTTTGTTTACGGTTTAGATTCCTTTGGAGTTATTTATACTCCGAGTTAACTACCTACTACGAAATATGACTATTCTTTAGGTACCTAACCAGAGCATTCATTTTATTACTAGTACGTGGACGATCAAACTTCGCTCGGCGTATTTGTTTTTGTTTTTTATTGAGTAAAATCACGTTCTTTCAGGAAGGATATGTAGATAAACTTAAAAGCAAAACTTTATCTTCATATATAATTTTATCTAAATCGTTAGAGACGTTGCGATACGCCAAGTATATTTATATATGTACAAACATTGGTCGTTTAATGTAATAGGAAGTGAATGCAGTAAAATAAATCCAATAAAATGCAAAGAAATTATATTATTTTCTGTTTTCTAATGGTCAAAATATGTGATTTGAGTGAATGATAGATTTTTACTGTGTTTTCGGGTTGCAATTAAATATAAGGCCAGTCTGTACGTCGCCTGCAACAGCAATACGAGTACTTACCAGCTAACTGGTGACCTTTTTTATACAACGTCTGGGAGGCATGCTAGCTATGCATACTATACGGCCCATCTGATAGGATAGTGATAGGAGCTTACTGGTAACCTCACTTACACGCAGTAAGACAACAATCCTACAGGGAGTTGTTATTAGAGTGCGGTTTTCTGTTTTTATGGCTGCTTTTGCGCTCCCTACCTCTCTTGAAAACATTCATACCATGACATGACTGTTTCTTCACTACGAATGTTGGTGTTAAACTAGCATTGCTAACCCGCTACCGGACTCGTGAAATGGTGAAAAAAATACCTTTATATAGGTAATGATTATTTTTGTTATTCTGAACAGGTTGAATGCATCAATCCAGTAACTCCTTAGAAGCTTACTGGTGCCATCAATCTTTCACACGAATATAACCTCAAGGATGCGGTAATTTGGCTACGTTCTTCTTTGAAGTAGAAGTGTTTTCCTAATAGGTTGTTTAATAGATATCACTGAGTGCCTACCTCTCTGTCAGAAGCTTGTATGCACTTCAAATGATATTATGGCAAAGGAGAGGAAGTTGTAGGGTGACCTGCGGAGGAAGTTGACTTTGACTCTAAACATATAGGGCTTTTGTACGCCTACTTAATAGATAAACTATAACCGTTACCTTAATAACATTATCTGATTTGATATGTTTCACTGCATAGTATGTTCATTAGAGCCCGTCTTGCTTAATGTGAACCGTAAGCACACGTATGAACAAAACCACGTGGAAATGTAGCTGTCGATAAGTAGTAAAATGTGTTTCTATCCAGAGATAATAGTCTTTTTGGGAAGGAGTGTTGTAGAAAAATCTGTAGAAGTTTCGATAGCCTAGAAATTTCGTCACGCATAGAACATCACTATAATATCACTATATCATAGATAAGTATCTGTAAAAAATGTTTACGATCGGACACAATCGACCGCAGAGATACGCGCGCGCTGTGGCTTACTCTAAGGTTTCAATATATTTAGTTCGGCATCAAGAGAGGGCTCGGTTGGTCTAATTAAAATCGAAATGAACAACGGTAGTTACGAAACTATAACTAGCAAAGTTCTGAATAAATATGTTACTCGTGTTTCAAACTGGGAATTTATATAATTAGGTACAAAAGCAGTTAGTGAAGGGGCGACCGAGCTTCGCTCGACGTTATAACATTTATGTTTGAATAAAAATATGATTTTCAGGAAAGACATCTATGCACAAACATTAGGTAATCTAACCAAACACCAAACCTTATCTAAATACAGTATTTGATCTAAGGCGTTAGAGCAGAATCCGATATACACAGAATATATTTATATAACTAGTCTGGCCATAAATACGGTTACACAGAAACGTTTATTTTTTCAACTCTTTAATAATTTTGAACTTGGAACGCGTTGATTATGTTAAAAATTTCTCTAGTTTGCCGCCGTTTTCCAATTTTTTTTCGTGCTTATTACCAAAATACAATATGGAATGGGATGTTAAAGAAATAGGATTCCAGTGATTACCTTTCACAAAGTGGGCATGGAACCCTCGGTCATATTCAAGATACTTTAAAAACTTGGTATCAGCCGTATATTCGTATATCGTACTATCGACAGATATACTAACACTTCCACTGTTAAGAAGACCATAAAAGATCGGGGCGACCGCGTGCTAATAGAACTACAAAGGCAGTTAATACGGTTAAAGCCTGAAATTGCCGAAACACCATTAGGAAACAAAAATCTTATCGTGAGAAATTAATATTCCCGCTAGGATTCGCGTATAATAAAACAAGACCTGAATCTCTGCGCTTCGTCGATCTATATACAGGACATTCTCTATATCAATCCCTACAGTTGGAGAGAGTGGATCGATGAGAACGCCTTCTGTCCCTATACGCTGATGAAACACAGAAATATCCTCTTTACTGATAAAAAAATTCACGTGTGATGAGCACTAAAACAAGCAAAATGAAAAAGTGTACGCACACAGTTCTAAAGAATCCGCCCCTGTGGTCGAAATGGTACTATGTGGTCATCATCCTGCGTCTGCAATGGTTTAGTGGGAGGTGTCTTATCAAGGAGGCACTTCATTTTTGTGAAAAAGGAGTGAAGACTTCAGCCAAAGTGTATCAAGAGACTGTCTTGGATCGAGTTGTGAAACCTCTTAGCAATACATTTTTAAATAATGTACCGTCGCCTTTCCAGCAGGACTCTGCACCTGTTCACAAGACACGAACTACCCAAGCCTGGCTCGAAACCAACGTTCCGCACTTTATAAGAGCTGAAGACTGGCCCTCGTGTAGCCCAGATCTGAACCCCTTAGACTACAAGTTATGGTCAATTTTAGAGGACTTGGTTTGCTCGAAACGACACGCCGACATTGTGTCTCTTAAGAAATATATGGAGCTAGCATTGGTTAAATTTCCCATGGAAACAGTGCGTAAATCCATAGATTCGTGGCCAGACAGATTAAAAGCCTGTATCAAAGCCAAAGATGGCCATTTCGAATAGATTTTTTTATTTTTTTATTTTTTGCGGAGATTTTCATGAATATTTACATATAAGTTTTATTAAGATTAGATTACTCCATAAAAAAATAAATGCATATTTATTTGTAACAGGATTAATGGCCGGACTAGGTGTATACAAGAATTGTTAGTTTAAATTAATCTGTATCTCTTTAAATATATGAAGGTTTAAGTTTGTTTGATTCATTGTTTATTAGAACTTATCTCTGAATTTGAACAAATCTTATTCAATATCACGATATGACTCTTAGAAGCTGGGAGGAAAAAAGAAAGTAAGACAAAGCAGAATTTCAATGGATGAAAATAACTCAACATCTCCCTACAAATTATCCAACTATCTATATCTTGGAGTCAAGTGTCTTGGGGGATAGAGAGAACCTACCGCCACATGACTCAGTCCTTACATACGTCACTCGCTTCCTCAATATTCATAGCTCTTTTCATGCACGCTCGATTCCTAACTCCACCCTCATATAAAACACGACAAATTTAGTCTGGTAGAGTCTTGTCCCTTCTAAGCTTCTATATCTTTCCATTTTTTTTATACAACGTCGGGAGGCATACAAACATACGGCCTACCTGATGTAAAGCAGTTACCGTAGCCTATTAATGTTTGTAATATATTAAGTATCACTCGCACGATGCCTCCTCTGCTGCTGCACAGCAACTCCTTAGGAGTTTTACTGGTGACCTCACTCACACACAGGAACACAACAACCCTCTAGGGAGTTGTTATTTGGCTGCGGTTTTCTGTGAGGTAGTGGTACTTCCCCAGACAGGCTGCTTTGATGCGCCCTACCTCTCTTAGATATTTATTAGACTTTCGCATAGAGTATAAAATACCTTGTTTTGTTATTCTTTCCACCTGCATAATTTCTACATATTCGAACTATCGGAGCATGCATGTGCTTATTTTAATACCGAAACTCTCTCTTAAATCAATTCTATCTCTCACATCATCATTGTAAACGCGGTTTACAATCATTACGCCTTAAATTTTGCACAACACTCGCATTTCGCCCTCGTTCATTCTTCTTTCATGCTCTCTTATGCCACATCCTGGTTATCAATATTATAGATTGGATTTTAAAATTTCGAATTGATAAAGACTTCGCTTTGTTATATATATAATGTTAAAATACGTTTTAAAATAACACCATTGTTTCCATACATTTAACACTTTCAACTATTAGTACCTACCTACATATTAACAGATAAATCTAACTCGTGTACACAGAACGACACGTTAAGCTGGACCGTTTGACCTTTATACCGTCCTAATGGCCCACGAAATAAGAGTAAAAATGGACAGTTGCGTCTAACATGACATGTCACTGTGTGTACATTGTTAATCATAACTTCATAACTAGATAAGTATCGATAGATACATAAAACAATGATAAATGTAGATAATACAATATACACTTGAAGTGCTAAGTTATATATGTCGAACTGAGTTAATATTTGTATAAAATTCTAATTTTGTTGACCATCATACTTATCGTAATGAATTCCAAGCCTAAAGTTCAAATTGAAAACATACATATTATATTAGCATACCTTGCGGCGAGTTGTTTGATGTATATATAACCACTCAATGGTAAAAGTCTTCTATTTCAAAGACAAAAGTGGTTATATTATTTAGGTAAAAATATATATCTCAACTAATCAACTTATTACTAATAATATATAATAAATAATTTGATTTAGTAGATGAAAGAAAGTGAAAGTCTGAAAGAGAGCGTCGGTGTTAAAATAAGAAGAGGCATGCTCCGTTGGTTGGGACATGTAGAACGAATGCAGGACGAAAGAATGACGAAGCAGATATACAATGCAAAAGTGGAAGGTTTTAGGAGCCGCGGAAGGCCAAGACTTACCTACCATGACCAAATTGGTCGTGTTCTATCAGAAGGTGATGTCAAGAGCCCTAGAAACCGGCGAGCGTGCATGAGAAGAGCAATGAATGTTAAAGAAACGAGTGAGATATATAAGGATCGAGTCACGTGGCGCTCGGTTCTTACTACCTACCCCGCAAGGGATTTGGCGTGAAGTTATAGATAGATATAGATTTAGTAGATCTTGTTCTGTCCAATAAGATCTATATAACAATATATATAAATGAGATAGCAGTGATAGCTCAGTGGATAAAGAACCATGTATAAACCGACTAGTCCTGGTGAAAATCCTGGTGTAGTCATGTACCACTAAATACATGTATTCGGATGTTATGAACATATTTGTGATTATCACTTGCTTAGCGGTGAAGGAAGACATCGCGAGGAAACCGCACGTACAAGAAATTAAATTTCATAAGTCGCGTGACGTAATCTGAGAAAGGTCTATTTTTCCCTGTGGGTTGTGAGGGTCTGATGGCAGGCACTCTATTTCAAAATCCGTATTTTCGCAAATCCTTAGGCTTAGGTAGCGGACCCCGTCAATCTTAATGGGTTAGGAAAAGGGATAACGCGAAGAAGAACAACAATACGTCTATATACTTCTTATTTAAATACTAGCTATCCGCCCCGGCTTCGCACGGGTGATATGATCGCTACCAAACTTCACAGGATCACCTGCTGGGCTAACCCGAAGATTCACTGAAAATTTCATCAAAAGTTTTTGAGTCCATAGAGGACATACAGACAAACATTCATTTTTATGTATATAGATAGATATCTCGCCATGTCCCTTGTTCGGACCAAATAATCGTTACGATGGTACAGTATTTAAAATTACTTATTGTGTTCCAAACTAACATTTGGAAAATGAATTATGACCCCGTCGGTTGGTCTGTCTGCACATACATGTTATTTTCTACGTGCAATCTTAGGAGTGTATGAAAGTATTACTGACTAAGCGCCCCCCGCTTATTAAGTCGCGACTTCATCTGCGTGGTATTGCAATGTGTTCACAATTTCAAAGGTTTTTCAAAGAACAAATATATAAACAGGCAAAAATTGGTTTTTTTGGTATAAGTACCGTGTATACATTCACATGGATTTAGCAACACGCTATTTATTTGCATATATTGATGGAAATTACTCTTCTTTCGACCGAGCCTATTACAAAATATTATTATATGCAAAATAAAGCTTGTACAATGTAATAATACATACATTTAGAAGCTCCATCGTAAATATACACGAGGAGCAAATTTACCATCAGAATGGGATAATAAAATTTGCCGCTATAAGTGGGTTCTCCAAAATGGGTTAACCGCGCCAATGCCAATTTCTCCTAAGCCTTTCACTGTACATATATAGCGATCGCATAAATATTAATACATCAGGCGAAATATTCCCGAAAATAAAGGAACATGCTTGGCGAAAAATATTTGTCGGCGAAAATGGGGCGCGGGTTTTCTATGCGTTTGTGGATTATCAATTTACAATTCATATTGAAAATGCTCACACAATCAGAGTACCTACTTGTGAAACTTGGGCCGTGGATTGGTGTCTATTATCAGTTTTTCGTATGGATCCAACGCCTTCCGTACCCTTTGGTATCCCAGCCTTCTCGAACCTAACTTTACCTTCTTCAAAACTGTCATTCACAGAACAAGCACTTAGTCTGCCTTATATTATATCCGCCGCCAATATTCTTGTTAATTCATATAACGGCTTTTATATGGATGTCGACTGCTACAAAGAACAAAAAGAGTAAGGAACAGCTATAGGTATTTAATAGGAAGCAATCTAACAAGGAAAGTAGCTCCACATCTAAGAAGATTGCAGACAAATATTTAACAGCTATCTGGAGTAGGGTCTTGCGACTGAGCATGGACAGAGACAGTACTTCAGAAGCGGAAGCGATATAACGTGCGAGGCATGCTCTTTGTGTTGCACCCGCTCACAGGCTACTCTAATCATTTCACAACAGACGAACCGTATGCTTACTAGCCCCCTTACCGCCATTATATACCCAACTAGCAAAATAAATGCTTATAACGAATTCACAAGTATGTTTTTTCCATTTATAAGCAATTTGTAACATGGGTTTCGGCGCAGTTATTGGAGCATTTATTTTTATAATCTATCTATCTATAACTTCACGCCAAATCCCTTACGGGGTAGGCAAAGAGAACCGAGCGCCACGCGACTCGATCCTTACATACCTCACTCGCTTCTTTAACATTCATTGCTCTTTTCATGCGCGCTCGCCGGTTTCTAGGGCTCCTGACATCACCTTCTGATAGAACACGACCAATTTGATCGTGATAGGTAAGCCTTGGCCTTCCTCGGCTCCTACATCCTTCCACTTTTGCATTGTATATCTGCTTCGTCATTCTTTTATCCTGCATTCTTTCTACATGTCCGAACCAACGGAGCATGCCTCTTCTTATTTTAACACCGACGCTCTCTTTCAGACCAACTCAACTGTTATTTTTATAATGATCTTATATTATAATCAATAATATTACTAATTCCTATATTGTACTTCAGGAAGAACAATGACTTCCGTAAGGACCTGAGGCCAACATGTACAAGTTGAAATGGTTATTATACATGATTTGGTATACTTTCTCTGAGGTCTAGATAGTACGAGTATCTCACCTAAGTATTTTATTATAGCAATCTTGTATGTTGTGAAAACCGATACTGTTAGCTTTAGTGGCGTTTGATCCGATTATTTTGGATGTTTAAAAACTTGAGTAGATTATAATTATTGTAGAATATAACTAGTGATATGTTGGAAATATAGTGGAATACATTTTATGGTAAATAAGTACCGTTCTTTTGCCAGTTCCACAATGCAAACGAAAAGTAGTATGTATCATAATTTGTCGCAAAATAATATTTCATCATAGTAGTCTCTGTAAAGCCACCTCGCCTCAATTGTCAAACAAATTAGGATTTCTTATCCATTGCCTATGCTATGCTATTTTGAAGGATATTTATTTATTAAGCAGGTAGGTATCTACCTACCTGCTTTATAATTAAATTCCTTTAAAATGGCTAGCAACTTATAGTGATCTGAGTTAGGACTACTGACTGATATTATCCATTTACAAAATGCTACTTTAATAGGTTATTATAAGGTTTAAAATAGTCAGAACTATTTATTTGTAATGTATGTAATAATCTTTATTGTATCTACAAAATCAAAACAGGTTTACACAACAAACAATGAAACAAAGAAGTAGTATCTAGTACAAAGGCGGGCTTATCCCTCTAAGGAATTTTGAATACCCGAGGGTGGAATCAAATAATTACAGTCAAAAGTACAAGTTAAATTTAGATATTACACAATGCAAAGTCATTAACGTATTGTCTGATATCTAATTATTCATGAACTAAAACAACACAAACTCAAAGTATTATCAAAAAAAAATTAACACCGATTTGAGGGGTCCCAAGGTAGGCGTCATTTTTATGTCCAGAAAGATTTGACGTAGAAGTGATGGTTATAGTAGAGGACATCCAAAGAAAGATCCACACTATCGTAGACGGTCGTCAACATTACGAAAATGAAACTTTTCCCTTAAATATCCCGGTGCCAATTACATTATATAATAATTTTAATTTATATTACTGCAAACAATTATAGGAAATTTATTCCTACAAGTGTTCTATAAGATAATCTTGTAGCTAACTGTACGAGAAAGAAAGAGTTCTGTTCTTGAAAAATTTACGCATGTGAAAAGCATCTTGTAATTGTTCTATATAATCAGTCTTAAAGCAAACTACGATACTGAGATATAAAAACAAATGATCTTAAGTATGTAAAGGCTTATCGGATACTACTAAGTAAATGTATCTAAAATAAGTCCTTTGTATGAACGTCATTAGCCGAAATGCTATCTTATAATTTTTCTTTACAGGATTATTTAGCTTGTTGGATAAATAAAAAATACATAAAGTGTAGTAATTTCCCGATTCTTTTAACTCTTTTACTTTTGTTTATTTGGGATGCCTAGATTATATTACATAACCTCTTACCGTCATCATTAGACCATATGGATTGTATGGTGCTCAATTTTCCATTTTCATAAGTATATGCCAGTTAAAAGTTGAATTTTATTATCTTAAATTTCATTACATTACATGCGGTTCGACCAAATGATTTCAGATAATTTGAGATCATAATTACGTAACGTTACGTAAACAATTTCCGTAGCTTCTGCACCTGACTCAATCTTATTCTTTTTAGCTCTTATCAAAGAGTTATACTGAGGGCATTCATAACAGAAATAATAGCCTTTTAATATTCAGGAACACCGTTCCTATATAAATCTATACGTTTGTCTGTGCGTGTGCGCGTTTTCGTATATTCGAATTTTGACTTCAAATTCGGATTCAGCATACAAAAGTAGAATAGGAATGTCTGAAAAACCAACCTCCTATCTCTTAAGAAACATAATGGCCGACAAATTAACAAAATTTGAATTTTTATTTCAAATTCGAAAAGTAAATTAAAAAGTAGAATAGGAATGTCTTAAAAACCAATATCATATTTCTTAAGGAACATGGTCAAAATAGCCGACAATTAAAAAAAAATAATTAAATAGTTATATAATTGACGAGCCAGGTCTTCCTCTGGCAATGCAAGCTTGCGCATTCACAACTGGTTTTATCCTATTACAAGTTGAATCGGAGTGATACGAAATAGGTCAGGTGTGAACGCGGTCGTAGTGTGAAAGTTTAACGACGTTAAATATTTACAAATTTCCATCCGGTACTTCAGACGCTTTCGTTCCATTTTCCCCATTTGATTTATGTTTCCCGGCCGAAATATCTATGATGTCACCTTGAGGAATCACGGCATCGCAAATATTGTAATTTGTGTAGTAGACTCGTTACTTTATTGACGTGATATGAAAGTGTAAATAATTTACGATTCGCCGGTTTCTTCAGATGAGAACGCTCTTTGTAGGGAGCAGGTAAAATGTTTATTTTTAAGTAAAACTTCCTTATGCACGCTTGACTTGGGGAGTAAGCTGGTGAATGCGCGATGAGAGAGTTACGAAAAGTGTGATCGGGCAAGGTGAATGGAAGTTGAGAGGGAGATATAAGTTAGTGAAGATAGAGAGAGGGAGAGAGTAACGTTTCGTATATTACTGTAGCGGCAAGAGAGAGAGGTGCGAGCACACATTTTCTTTCTCTCATAGCGAGTTAAGTTTCGTATATCTAAGACAGTGCAGGCCTATTGTCTGTATCACAATACGGAGCTAAAGAAGTTTTACTTCAGTCGTAAGCACACTCACTTTTTTATAGTTAATAGATTCAGGCGTTATTGTGCGAAAGTCAAATTTACATGCAATTTTATCTAACCTGCTTTGTGTGCTTCCGCCACCAATTAGTTCATGCAGCCTAGCGTCGGCCGGCACCCACCCACTACTGTTAGTAAATGCAACATGCTGACGCTGCCATGGCTGCTCCGGTAGTCTCTGCCTCGGCTGCTGCGGTTGTCCGCCATCTGGAACAGAATCCGCATGCCCCCACCATCACCGTCACTGTCACGACGGGCCTGGTCGTCGCTGCGGCACGTGTTTCGCTTCTCCACGAGGCATCATCAGGCGTTGTAGACGTTAATCGTAAGAATAACATGCTACAAGACTTGTTTCGCCTTCGAGAGGATTTGGTTCTACCACAATTTCAGTTAGGTATTTCCAACTACAAAATGTTGAGCCTGATACTACCGACGTCACATACTAATTAACAAATATAAATGTCTCCGGACAAATTACACAGCGCCTTGTAACCCCAAATTAATCGAAGCTTGTGTTATTAGTATTGTCTTAGGCTTTCGTGATTGTTGCACATTGAATTAAACAATTTTTAACGGAAATATCTTGTGCTATTACAGTTACAGTTACGCATAATAAATAATTATTAATCATATGTAAATATATTTGTTTTTAAAATTCATACTTATTATAAGTACATAGAAAACACTTAGACCAAGACTAACAGATATGTTCATGCACACAAATTAATCATATGTAAATATATTTGTTTTTAAAATTCATACTTATTATAAGTACATAGAAACACTTAGACCAAGACTAACAGATATGTTCATGCACACAAATTAATCATATGTAAATATATTTGTTTTTAAAATTCATACTTATTATAAGTACATAGAAAACACTTAGACCAAGACTAACAGATATGTTCATGCACACAAATGTTTGCCTTATGTGCATGAATATAACGTAAGATACGATTAAGTAAGATTAAAAATTGATTTAAGGCCAAGTCTTATTTATTTATTTTAGAATTTGCAGCCATTCACACCGAGATACTACAATCAAATAATAAAATTTCACAAAGTTTCATTTATAAACTTTGTGTGATTTTATTATTTGTCACGTAATTTACTAGTAACAGTCCTAAAAAGGTGTCAATAGCGGATGAACAGCGTGGGCTTAGTAATTCGCAGGGTTTGTTAATTCCCTTTGTGTATGGAACCCTAAGCGAAAGAAAGATTCTTGCCTATATTAAAAAAAAAAAAAAAACAATAATCGAAAAAATTAATAAAATCAAAAACTTTCTTCAACAAGTTGAACATTTAGTGTGTGATTAATATAAATATTTATTGTAAACAAATTTACCTTCTAATATCTAACTAGCACTGGACAGCTTTACTCATTTCATTTGCCTGGTGATATATTAATATAGGAGGAGTCAATTGTAGATCTTCAGTGATAGCGTATAACAAAGTAATGTTAATCGCAACTTACTAGCATTACGTGAGACGCTACGGACTACCAGTATATTAAAGCCCCGCTTTTATTCGCTCAATTTAGAGCACAACATTTATCTTTATTTTTTTCAAGCCGATCCATCTTATTCCAGCAACTAAGCCAAGTCAATGAGACATTGTGGTTTACAGACGATGTGAATATTGAACGTAACATGGCAAAGCGATTTTTTGAACATAGCTACGTCACCCTAATTCATATATATCCGTATATATAACAGACACTGACTAACTGACATATTAATACTTATTCTAAACGGATGTGTGCATGAAAGTTCTTTAGAATATATCTGCTAAGAAATTTCGAAATTTTCTACCGGGTATCTGGTTTATATAATATACAGTATAATATAAGCTATCTTAAGTGCTCTAACTAAACGAAATTTCTAATACCACAAAATACAAACACAATTTTACATCAAAACCAAATGATTTCGTTGCAACTTTTCTGGTAGATATATTCTAATCATTTTGCGCGAAGTAATTAATAACCTTATCACGATTCCCGAAATTAAAATCGTGTTGGAGTTTCAATTAGTTAAAAATAGGTCAAGAGCGAGTTCTTTATTGGTTCATGTAATTTCACAATGAAATGGGGTTTAGGAGGTGAATTTCGATTTCAATTCGAATTAATTCAAATAAGATAATTCAATTTATACGTACGTGATAGCATGGTGGATAAAGAGCTTATTAACTGGGCCTGGTCCTTGGTTCGAATACTGTTGGTATGTTCCACCAAATTCGTGTTTTCGAATTTATGTGCATATTTGTTATCTTCACTTGCGCGATGATGGAAAACATCATGAGAAAAGAAATCTAAGAAATTGTATTTGGAAAGACGAGTAACTAAACAAAAAGGGCTGCTTTTACCTTTGGGTTGTGATCTGATGGCATACGCTGCATATCAAAATCAGTATTTACACCAAATCCTTAGGCTTAGGTAGCAGACTACGTTAATCCTTATAAAATAGAAAACGTAACGCTGGAAAGAAAAAAATAATGTCACGGACTCCCACACGAAGAGTTCCGTGTAAAAAAAAACTTTAATCTGTAACTTTGTTTTATATTTAGATATTATTAGTTGTTACGAGTATAGCGGCCATAGACTACGAAATTTTCAAGCGTAGGTATATCTATTACGGTTCAAAATGGGGTATTGCTAAAGGACTCACAAATACTAGTTAAACAAGCACGAACAAGATACACATACTATTTTTTTTTTTTAAATAATGCCGGACAAATTACACAGATGGCGCTCATCTAGCCCCAAAGTAAGCGAAGCTTGTGTTATGGGTACTAGACAACTGATAAACTGATACGTAAATACATTTTTTTTGTAAATACATACTTATTATACATAGAAAATACCCAGACCAAGACAAACAGACATGTTCATGCACACAAATGTTTGTACTGTGTGGGAATCGAACCCACGAGCGTTGGTGTCAAAGTAGCGTAACAGCGTGTTCCACCACTGCGCTACCGAGCTCGTCGTAATAACTATTAATCGTTATACAGTCCTCTGGCCTCCATCATGAGACCTGTTCGATGGTACAATATTACAGTACAGTTATGCGTGGGTACTACACTCAATTCTCATACTTCGTGATGGTATAACGGTTGGAAGTAATTGGAAGACGTTTCTGTAGATTGCTCTATAAATAGACACTGGTCGACTTATTTGTTAGAGTTAATTTGAGAGTTCTAAAGTCAAAGTCAAAGTCAAAATCTTTTTATTCCGCAAAAATGGCTACATTTGTTTGGAATCGTCACAATTTTTTTCCCTACCGTGCAGTTCATGACTAGGTTAGCACTGATAAAAATATGCCAAAAAACTCAGGCATCCCTCTTTTGGTATCCAAACAAATTTACATAATTTATTAATTACATTATAATTGGATCGACTCATCCATAAAAATCCCAATATTTAATAAACTCTTTATTACATTGAAAATTATTCACGGCAGTCCTCATTATTTTTGACAATCCTTATTAACGATATCGCAAACAAAACACCCTCATTTTAGGAGTAGAGGAAGTAAGTACTTCTATTTCTATAAGTAGTTTTTTTTTAATTCGAAACATTATTGGCATTGTAAACATTTAGTATCTGGGTGACGTATTTTATGTGTGTGGGAGATTTTTGTGTAAAACCGCGTGAATATTTCATAAAATATTTATATATACTATATATATAAATATATATTTATATATATAGTATATTATTTATATATATAGTATATTAGGGCCTATAGCCCTAGACTTTTTATTTGGTGCTTATTTGGTTACAAGTTTTAGGTTTTCATTTTATCTATAGGCAATATTTCATAAAATATTGTCTATAGATAAATATGAAAACCTAAACTTTGTATAAATACAAAATTTTATCCATATATCGCTAGAGTCGTTTTCGAATTATTTACTCAGAATATATTTATAATATGTATATATACAAAAAATTCTCATTTAAAGTAATAACTGAACCAAATTTAACTTTCTAATTCAGATCGTTTGCCAGTAAAATGGAGTTACGTACAGACAAACATGGCGAAACTATAAGGTTTCTTTGATTACTACGAAACGTATGGAACCCTAAAAGTTGTGCCGCATTGCTAAAGGCATGATAGTTTATTACTCCTAACAAGACTTGCTTTAACAACAAGTCATGTTTGTTTGTTGTGGTAATGAGCCATCATGATCAATGAGTTCCACTGACTGGTTCCTATCACCACATCCGCCATCGCCATCATCATACCAGCACATATTAAGAAATAATTACACTCAATTGCCAAGATTAAATTACAAGCGCGATTGCAATTAGGTACCTTGAACTTCATTAGGTACAAGGCAAGCTAAAAGCTCCTTGTCTCCAGCTGAAAAAACCACCATTACGCAACATTATTTTCGTAACCAATATATGAATTTATTTATTTTTACCTGTGTCAAGTACATATATCCTTGTAAGTAATTGCTATAGAGTACATACTTCATGAAATATTTACCTTTGAAATATACTTTCAAGTCGATCCTTGGACCATTTCAGCGGAGCTGATTTAGCGAGATCTCGAGTAGTCTTCACATTTCCAATTGAATTGGCGTGATTTTACGAGACTTTTTATTTGGTGCTTATTTGATTTCGAAGGATCTACTAACATAATCGGATGTCCGCACGAATGGATGCATGAGGGTTCCTTAGAATTCTTGGAAAAGATTTTTAAAAATTCCCACTGGATACTGGGATTCGCGCGCTTAATTTTTGAATTTATTTAGTTAATGTATTTCTTATTTATTCTTATTTATTCTAATCTTTCTTATTTTTTGACGAGCTCGGTGTACACAGTACAAACATTTGTGTGCATGAACATGTCTGTTTATCTTGGTCTGGTTCTATATTATATTAAGTATGTATTTACAAAAAAAAAATGTATTTACGCATGTTTATCAGTTGTCTAGTACCCATAACATAACATAACACAAGCTTTGCTTATTTTGAGGCTAGATGGCGCTGTGTAATTTGTCCGACAATATTTATTTATTATTTCATTTTGTTATGTTGATACTGTTGATTGTTGGCGCTTGGTGGAATTTTGAAGACAACTTGTTAATAAACTGCATGAATCAAGGTATTTGTTATAAACAAAATATCTGGCAGTTGCCAGATGTATACAAATACCTTGATTATGCCATAAAAGTGAAACCGATCAGTAAAAATAAAAATATGTAATAAATAACAAATAATATTGTGAAGTGGAATATGTACAAGTGTTTTCATTAACAGTATAAAAAATGCATTTATATATCAGTTTTTTAATTTCCATACGCCATCAGTTATTTTAATTTTTGAAATAAGCATTAATTAGCTAAATATTTTTTAGTAGAGAAATTACCACATTGTATTTAAAAATAACTACTAACTCTGTACTTTAAACAAGAGACATTAGGACGATATTATCCACAACGATTTCCATCGAGATATTATATCCATTCGTTTATGTTCGGCTAGTAGCCAAGATTGGAAATCAGGCAGGCACCCCGGGGCTATATATTGTCCGGCCCATTGCGCTAAACTTAACTCAGTAGCAACGTTATTTATTTAGGACCTATCTCGATACCTACTCGGTTACAACAAGGTCGCGTAACATTTTTTATTGTAGATGGACTCATAACAAAATATAGACATGTCTAATAGTCCAAATCATGTATACCATGCCAATACATATGTATATATAAGTAAACTGTACAGTCGTAAAGTTTGTACGTGGAGAAAATTGGAAATAAATTGAGGCATTATGTAACTAACACGAAAATGTAATTGGAAAACTTCTTCATGTCTTTCTGCTATCGATCACACGATGAACCTTTGTAGGGTTATATTTCTCCTTCTTAGCAGTATCCCGTTTCCCTATCCACTAGAATTAGCCCGGCCCGCTACCTAAGCGTAAGGATTTGGCGAAGATTATTACATGGAGCGAAACAACAAAACGAAAACTTTCCTTAGGTAATGTCCCACGTCTTTCGAAATGTAATTTCTTGGCCATGCGGATTCCCTCACGATGTTTTCCGTCATTGCCGAGGAAGTGACAATTACAAATATGTAATTTACATAAATCCGACAACAGTAACGCGAATTCGCAATGATGATGTTAGAAACAGTGTTGGTCTGAAAGAGAGCGTCGGTGTTAAAATAAGAAGAGGCATGCTCCGATGGTTCGGACATGTAGAAAGAATGCAAGATGAAAGAATGACGAAGCAGATATACAATGCAAAAGTGGAAGGATGTAGGAGCCGGGGAAGGCCAAGACTTACCTACCATGACCAAATTGGTCGTGTTCTATCTGAAGGTGATGAAACCGGCGAGCGTGCATGAGAACAGCAATGCATGTTAAAGAAGCGAGTGAGATATGTAAGGATCGAGTCACGTGGCGCTCGGTTCTCTCTGCCTACCCCGCAAGGGATTTGGCGTGAAGTTATAGATAGATAGATAGATAGTAACGCGAATTTAGTGACACATGCCTGGATTCGAACCTAATACCAGTTGGTCAATATGCCCGTATTTTTTATACATTGGGCTATCACTGCAGGTTCTACTACTGAGGTTATAGATATCCTCACTTAATACACAATAATACGATAAAACTCAACTGTTAGTTTACCAATCTACTAAAATATTTGTACCGATACCATGTTTTGTGGGGAGTAATAAACCACTTTATTATTTTAAAACCTTCAAAAATCGGAAATGATGTATAGAACTAGTGTGACCATAAAGTCAAATTAAATTTGCATGCTAAGTTAGTTGGCAAGACATGAGAATCTAACATAATTATGACAGCTTTGTAAACCATGTTTTTTTGCAAATAAAGATTATTGTTATTATAGTTCTTATGTCACGGGTTTGTCCCGGTCATTTGATAGGCGTGCGCGGGGATTTGGGTCCAACGCATAGAGGCCCCTTTGAGAGGATTGATGTAATGTTGTATAGCAGCCGTGACCTTCTCCGGGGGATATCAATGTGCCAATATACCCATGAACCAGGTCACGGCAGGTATTGGGATTATTGCGAATGTGTTGGAAATTATTGGGGTATTAAAATGAGATCTGGAGGGATTAGTAGTACTGGGCTATTACAGAAGAGGGACGGACGCCTGCCACAACTATCATATCTGATGTTACTTCCGGCAGGCGGTGGCTTGCCACTGTATGGATGGACCCCCGAAATGCCAGAGAAATTCGACCGGGGACAACACCGGTGTGAGTGACTCTGGGGTGTCGAATGGTGTGCTGCGCTTTCTCCGAAGTTACTCGCGGCGTTATGCCCTTTAACACTTCCATCCCTGGAGCATATCACCTGATAAAGCAATATGCTCTAACGACACTTCTCTGGACGGCCAATGAAGGCAAGCCAGAGGTGAGAGTCCTGCGGGCCTTTTTGACTTTCCACTCCGACCGACGAATACACGCCGGAGACGAAGGCACTGTTCGACTCTCTGGAGCACTCGGGTACCCGTGGTGTCGTTACGCACCAACAACTCGCCACGAGCTGCCCTGCGGGGTTATTATTATTGTTCAACATAAAAGAATAAGTTACTAATGTATCGATAGGTGAATGCAGAGTACACTGTATTCATAGAAGTTACTGTCTTTTGATTGGCAAACATTGACTCATTGTATGAGATAATCTTGAATGAATAACTGATTCATTTAGCTGCGCTCCAAAACGGAGTAATATTCAAATTGTCTCAAAAAGGATGACTAAACTTACTGTGCAAACTTATGTTGAGATCATCCACGTGTACCACTGAGTTGAAAATAAAAAATATTTACATAATATATATAAATTTAAAATAATAATTACATTAACTTATTTAACAAAATATTCTTTACTACCTACTCGTAAATGTAATTGTAGTTTCCAACTGTAAAATAATAGTCGTATTGCTTAAGGGCTCACTAATACGGGTCAAACGGACTATGATCATAGAATAGATAGAACATAGGTCTATATACAAGACACACAACACGACAAACAAGTCTACCATATTACTGAAAGCAACGCTGTTGCAACATTAGGATAACAAATGTGGGTATGGAGTGATTAACCTACCGTTAATTATCGTGAAGTCTCTATTTTCGAACGCAAAAGGTACTTCAGACCTGCCTATCATAGTATCCGTATTTGTGTGTTGTGACCAGAACAGTACTCAATTATTAATTATTATAATGACTCAACAATTAGAAGAGGTGTAATGTAGATTTCTTAAATTTCATTATAGAGTATATATAAGCTTAATAAACTTGCGGAGTAGGCAGAGAGAACTGAACATCACATATTTTTAGTTTAGTAACTATACAATCAGTGCTCGGAAAAATATTGAGCAATTGGCAATTGTCAAGTATTAAATATTATGGTAATGTACTAACACGAAATCATTACTTTACCAAAATGATATGAAGCTATTTGGATTTTAAACATCTATAAAAAATACACACACACGACGTACGGTCTAATCTAGCATCACAAATTTGTAAAGCGGTTAAAATTTACGTAAAACTCTGCCGTTTTTACCGACAAAATGTCGTACCTACAGTTTGCCAAACCAATTGGAGTAAAGTAACAAGTAGGTATGTGCCTATTTAGTTTATGTAAAACATATAAATACAAAATACTTACCTACCATGACCAAATTGGTCGTGTTCTATCAGAAGGTGATGCCAGAAGCCCTAAAAACCGGCGAGCGTGCAAGAGAAGAGCAATGAATGTTAAAGAAGCGAGTGTGGTATGTAAGGATCGAGTCACGTGGCGCTCGGTACCCTCTGTCTACCCCACAAGGGAATTGGCGTGAAGTTATAGATAGATACAAATACAATTCAAAAATATATACCCTAATAAATAGCTTTAATTGTCATTTGAGTATGATTTAAATGCTTATTATATTCTTGTCAAATGAACACCAAAGCATTAATGAACGGAACATTTTTAGGTTCCAAAGGAAAGAAAGTACATAATAGGGTTGGAGCAATAATAAATTGAATCGTCGCGTTCATTTCAGCACTGAAAGGAATTGCGAACATTTTTTACAGCGTAAAATAATTCAGTCAATTACACAGAGAACTTTTGTTAGAAATAAAACAGAATTAGAGGTAATACTGTTGACGGTCGTAGGTAAGGACTATCATGGCAGACCGCATTCGCCGCAAGGCAATGTACGCAAAGTTTCAGGGAGAAGTCGCTTACTGCGGCCATAAAAATGTAGAAAATGATTGAACGAGAAACTTCTAGCTTCCTACGTCGTACATTACTTTACACGTCAAGTGCTAGACATTCGTATATTATAATATCTATAGGTATAGTATAGTCTTTCAAAAAGAGATTTCTACATTTCATTCGAACCGAAAAGATATACCCGTAAATGTTCCCTAAAACTGATACCATCATATTAAATTTAGCAAACGTGCACTAAAAATGTTTTCCCTTGCAAAGAACCAATTTGGCTTGATTAAAATTGCTTGGCTCTATATGTATTTATTTCTAACATTTTAGCAGGCTTAGTCATCAACGGAAAGGATATTTTTACCTTTTATGCAGTAACACTTGTGACTAATAAAAACTCGATAACATGAAATGATTTTAGAGAATTATTACGTGATAAAGGCACGCTGTACATACAGTATAATAATTATATATTTGTGTAAGCGCTAGAAATTTGCCAATAACATAGGCACTAAACCTGAAGTAGTGAAACATTGCATATTATGAACCAAGCGCATACTGCACCTTGACCTAAATAATGTCTGGGTCGCAGTTTGAAATAGATATGCCTGTACTCATCCGTATAAGTAGGTGAAGGGTCTTTAATGTTAAGTGGTCTGATGGAGATGCAACTTACAGATACGATTATAAGTGGTTGACATCAACCAATAAGCTTCGATTACAGTATGCTTTGAAAGTCGACAATGACAGAAATTACAAACAAACTTCAAACCCGAAGGAGTTAGGATAAATTCGTTTATATCTCTTGGTAACCTAGTTATTTGATTGTAAATTATTAAGTTAGTATTTTTCTTTAAATAGGTGTACTAATATACTTTTTTTTATAATATCTAAATTGAATTACCAAACAAACATACGTCCACTCCGGTGTAAAAAGTTGACCGTAACCTATGACTGCTTGCAAGACAAGGAATTTGCATTACTCACGCGTTTTTAGGCTAACAACTTTTCAGGATATTACTGGCGTTGTTTTCAATAGGGCGGAGGAGCTCCACCTATTGCATAGCTTTGGCTCTAAAGATGATGGTGAGCCATGTATATATGAAATCAAAACAATATACACACAGGTAAATTTGCTCGTGACGTGCCTCTTGGTAAATAAATTATTAACGTCAGATTCAACGAGCAATAGTGATGTTACGAATATTCCCACTTGCATTCGCAGTATTCGCGTGTTTTTAAATGTTCATATTCGTAATCGCACTAGATTATGTTTTTGCGAATGAATTTACAAAATGAAAAATGTATGCAACCATTCATCTCCGTGCTTGTGTTATCCCGTTTCCTAAACCATTAGGATTGGCGGGTCCGGTACTTAAGTCTAATGATTTAACGAAGATGTTGATTTTTACATAGAGACCAAACATTTTTTAGGTTAGGTCACACATCTTTCGAAGTGCAAAATCGGGGCGTATTTCCTCACAATGTTTTCCTTCACCGTCGACAAAGTGATAATTACAAATATGTACATAAACACGAAATCTCGAATCACAGGATTGATCAGCAATCAGGCGACAGTTGGTTAATGGGCTAGTTCGCTATCCACTAGACTATCACTGCTCAGATTTGATAACATTAATCTACTACGAGTATAGAGATCTTTTATATTATTTATAATTTAAATTTTCATATCAAATAATTTATAATAAATCACTCTATATTTTATATATATTGTATCTACATTATAACAATTAAATCGATAATTCGTATTCACATTCGCGAATGTGAGTAATCGTACATTCGCTACATCAATAGCAGGTATGAAACGTGGAAGCCATCTTTGATTATAACAATATTAAACATCGTAATTACTTCTCCAACAAGACACGTCTAGTTTGTAGGCTGTATTTGAGACTGAAAATGAATTTGCCACGTTCATAGCGAAAGTTAGATTTGTAACATTTGCTGAAGTGGCTGAGTTATGTAAAGGGCTTATGAAAGTTTGTCTTTGACAGAGCGCAGACGTAGGTATGTACCTACGCCGTCCCGTCCGACGGAACTGCTTCCCAACAAAGTTGTTTAACACATTAAGTAGAACACTCTTCAGTACAAACAACACAACATTGGATACCTCTTACCATAATATATGAAACTAAACTACCCATGAAACTTTGTGAACGTCTCTTTCGCACTTTTATTTCTAGTTATGTGAACAAAGATGTATTAGCCGTATATTTGGTAGGGATGAACTTTGCGTAGGTCAAACCTGAATTATAGCCAAGCTTATGTTTAATTTCAAACATCACACACGATGGAGTAAGTCATAGTTTTTTTAATATAATATCCTCAGGCCACCTGATGTAAACTGATTACCGCAGCGCGGTGTAGCCTTCGCGCGATGCCACCACGGCGCGCTCGTTCCTGGCGCTTTCTGGTAATCTCACTCACTCACAGGAATAATATTTACGACAGATTTTAACTGTCACTTTGACAGTAAGTACCTAAATAATTTGCTTAAATTTTTAACTGATTAATACATAGATAAGTAAAATTGTGTTTATCTTGAATGCAGAGCATTCAGATTTTTTACCTTTTTATCAGACGACGTTTTTCATAACATCATAAGTTGAAAAATATTCAAAAATAAACACATTAAAACTATCTGCAACCGACACATTTTGGGTTGTAGGAGAATTATCATCTTTAGAATCAAAACCAAACTCACCTCCACGTGGCGCACCCTATTATTACCTAACTAGGGTTTGAAAAAAGAGGTAGGACGCGTCATAGCAGTTCTACTGTGGAAGTAGGCGATATACTTGTTTTCATCCTAATATTGCATAAAAATTATACTGGATGCATACCTTTATTCGGCACAAAGTTACTGGCCAATTCCAGATGTACAAAACTGATATACACCGTAACTTACAGAAATAGTTACACAATGTTAGCGGCATATAAAATTTACAAGTGTATTCTTGATATGTAGGTATGTAAACATGTGCACAATGTAAACATGTGCATGCGGATTTGACTCAGAAACGAAATTGCGGAACTTTCTTCAGAAAGTAAGAAAGAGTTCCGCTTCCGCGAGTTTCAGATTCTACCTACGAAAATTCGTACAAATTGAAACTATAATTGAACTACAAAATACAATGTTCTTGAAACAAAACGGTTAGATAAAGAAAGTACCTAATTCAATCACCTACTCTCATATATGATTTTTTTTTTATCTTTATCATACATATATAAAAAAGAATATATAATGTATCTCCTATAGGAGATACATAATTCTTAATAATATTACTAACGTATTGCTATGACATGCTTTACATCAACGGGCCACGTGTTTCTTTGGATTGAAATTCGACATATTATATACAAAATTTTGAAGTACCTATGAAGAAAAGTATTATCGACTAAAATGACACACTTTGCGAAAATTCATTTAAATCTGCCAAAGTAATAAAATTTTCTTCTTTGGCATGCGCACTTAGAACATTTTTAATATTAGGTAAACTGTGTCTATAAGACTAGGCTAGGTAGTTCATATATATTTTTATTTAAACTTTTGTGATCATTGCAGTAGTAAAGGTTTAGATAAAGCAGGAATCATGTTTCGAATTTAGAATTTGCAGTCACTCCCTGCCACCCAGCCAAGTTTGTTAGTAGGGATAAGTATGTTTATACGAATTTTGTCTTACTTGGTCTGAATAGACTGTAAGAAAATAAGCTTAAGGTAGGTCACAATTCAATTTCATTAATATTAAAACGTTAATTATATAACATTACATATTTCAGAAAGTAAACGATTATATTCTGAAGAATGTAACTTACATTTATTTTATTTTACTGCTCTAGAGTCCAAAACGAGAATAGAATTAATAGTATATTTACGTCAGGTGTAAATATATGACTTGAGTTTGTAGTAGGTAGTAGCTTTCTTTATATATTCAGTGGAAAATTTACTGGGTCATGTGGTGACCGTACGTGGCTTGTGTAAGTCGATAAGGGGCGGGTGGACTTTACACGTTTGTAGCGGGTATTATACCTCTCATGTTATGCTTATTTTGTTTACGCTGTCCCATTATTCGCGCTTATATTCAGCTCGTTGTTGAGAGACTTCCGCGACGAAAATAGCCATTATTATTCAATGTATGTCGCGTCAATGTGTTCTGCTTGTGATCGATTTAAATCGGTACATTTTGACTAAAATATTTCACATTTTAGTCAAAATGTACTCACTATATCGTTTAAAAGGCCACAACATGATCTCATTTCACTCAGCTACCAGTAATCATTGATGTTAATTGTAAGATTGTGTATCAATTCCGGTATATGATATTTATAGAGGAAATTAGAGCAACGTTTTCGATTTGGCTAAAATTTCTACTAATTTTGGAAATATTCTCTGAAAATATATGTATTTCTAAAACACGTCTCTTCATTACTAATATATGTTTAATATAGAATACGATTGTCATTGCATTGCATGAATACAAATTACAGATACCTTCAACCTAAACTATTACATTGTATAATAATATAAATAATGTTGGAATTTCAAATTGTACAAATAATTCGCCTCTGTAAGAAAGAGTAACAACTTTAAAACAAAACCAATTGAGAATGCGCAAGCTTGAATTTTCAGAGGAACACCTGGCTCGGCAATTATATAACAATCCAATTTTTTTTTATTTGTCGGCTATTTTGACCATGTTCCTTAAGAGATAGGAACGGTGTTCCTGAACATTCCTATTCTACTTTTTTATGCTGAATCCGAATATGAAGTCAAAATTCGAATATTCGAAAAAAGCGACAGACAAACACACAGACAATATTCATATAGGAACGGTGTTCCTGATGAAACCAGTTTAGGTATTTGGAAAAAGAAATATAGGAGATGATTTGGTTATTAGTAAATTATTAATAGTAAATGTAAATGTCAATGGGTTATATGTACGCTTAACAGCAGAATTTATCTAATACCTATGTTTCATCAATGAAGAATATTTGTATTCATAGGTATCTATAATACGAGTATCATGTCTCTTGACGCATACATGCCTGGAGTAAATTACTTATACGTATTAATCAGACTCGCTTCAGACTAGTTGCGAGAATACTAATCACATAAATTAGTACACATGGAGAGTCAATGTAATTTGTGAGTATATAAGTCTTTAATAAGAATCTTTTATATCATACTCGTCTTACTATGCTTGGGAAGACATGTTAAATATCTACTTTGATCCCCACATTGTCGTTGGAAGTAGCCTTAGAGTGGCTTGACAACATTGGCCTATAGCATTTCGTAGTGGAATACGTAGCGTGGGTTGCTTTTAAAGCTACTGAAGTGGCTCACCGTGGTTTTTCAAACCAACGCCAATCTCACCTGCACGGCGTGCACCTTTTTTTAGAAACACGGTGAAAGAAAGAGAACGAGTAGTCTTATGTGCTCTTGGTATAAAATTAATATAAGTTATACCTAGTTAAATATAATAAGTAACACAAATATTAAATGAAAATGAATTCGATATTTCTCGGTGGATTCCTCAATTATTTTAGGCATTTGAAAGCCGATGATTATTATGTCCAATTCATCCATACAAATAAATAAAATCGAGGTGTCTGTTTGTATATGAATGTACTCGTATATGAATTTTTACAAGGTACTTATACCGACCATACTAATAAAAAACATTTTTAAATTGTTTTCCCTGTTTGTCTGTTCCGGCTAATTTCCGAAACAGCTGGATCGGTTTTGACGATAATTTCACTGGTAGGTAGCTGATATTATAAAGAGTAACTTAGGTAGTTTTGTTTTAGAAAATTAATTAAGGTTACGCGGAAAAAATAACGAAGTCGTGGGAGATCGCTATTTGTATATGGCAGGTATATCTATACTGAGTTGAATAAAATATTACTGAATTTGTGGGTATTTAGGTAATTGGTATTGCGAAATCCTCCTACTCTAGTATTAGCGGAGCCGTTGCATTGTCTAAATGCAAATTGATAAAGACAGATAAATTATTTCAATTATTATTAGTAATATGCGTGTTTACGTAGGTGACAATAGTAATCCTATATTCTGTGATGGAATCAATTAAGAGAAGCAAAAACTGGAAGGGAAAGCATAGTGCCGTTAGAAGACAACAAAGGTACCTAATTATCCACATTTTTATTCAATATCGGGAGAAATACAAGCATATTGTTCACCTGACGTAGTCTCTAAACGCTTGCGTCACACAGCAACTCCTTAGAAGGTTACTAGTAAACTCACTCACTGCAGAAATACAACAACCCTCCAGGGAGACCTGAGCGAGCCTTTGTACATAAGTCGTCTGCGTGGGTACATCTATCTCATCTATTTCTATCGCAAAGCAGCTTTGTTTATATAGCTGTGTTTTGGTTTGAAGGGTGAGATATGGCAGAGAAATTTCTGGGAACTGTGACGAAACAGCCGTAGATCAAAATATTGTCAGCGCGCGAGCAACATCCCCGTGGTGTTGCGAGCGTCAATAGGCTGCGGTTACCGCTTACCATCTAATGCGGGCCGCATGCTTATTTGCCAATCTAGTTGTATAAAAAAAGGGAGTCGCTTTTTGCTGCAGTTTGCTGTGATGTAGAGGCAATTTCCCAGTCAGGCTGCTTTGATCCGCCCTACCTCTCTTCTTTGTTAGTTTAGGAGTTTTTGATTTTATTTACTGATTTATTTTCTTTTTGTTATAATATTATGTTCGTATTATTAAAAATAGTTTTATTAAGTTATTATAACACGCCTGTTTGGTCGAACTTATGTATGTAACTATGAAATACGATTTGAGAAATCTTATTTTAACCACTTGTAATTGATACGGGTATGTAGATATCACCATATTGTGTTATAGCAATTTCAGTGTTATTCAGGTGATACCATAACAGTATGGTAACAACGAGTTGGTCTCTCGACGTGCTCGGGCTTTGTCTATATAATAAAACCCATGAAATTGAATTTCAGTGAGAATTCATGAAAAGATCTATGAATGTTGAATGCGTGTAAGGACCGCGACTTATGGCGCTCGGTACTCTCTGCCTAGAATGCCTAGATAGATAGAAATTGAAGATCAATTTGTTAAATTGCTGAGAAACTTGGCTAGTAAACTTAAAAAAATTACGGATTCCCATTAAAAATGAAAACTACTCATATGTTAATTTACTACAGTAACCACAAATATTTTCATGAATTTCAAATTCTCAATAAATAGAAATGGCGATTGACTACCATACACAAAATTGTTTATTTATACTAATATATAAAGCGAAGAATTTTTTTAAACGCAAATTCTTAGGATTCTTAGGATAGGATAGGCCTTGGATATACCTAGAGCGTGAGCTTAGATTGTTAGGATTTCGTACCGAAAGGGCACATATTGCTAAGGCTTCACTGTCTGTCTGTCCGTCTGTTTGTCCACCTTTTTGTTCGTCCAATTATCGTCACAGGACTGGCTTCTGTGTTGTCTGAACTGTAATAGTAGACACTTGTAGTAGTAGATTTTTTTCGACCATAACAACAAATAATGGAAATAAAATAAAGTTAAAAATTAAGAAACTAAGGGGCTCTCATACAAAAAAGCTGTCAAGTGCGAATCCGACTCGCGTTTTGAGGGTTCCGTAAAAAAATAATTTTCGCAAATTCAAAAAGTTTTTTTTTGTGATGGAACTACAAATTTACGGTTTTCGGATTTTTTCCTTTACTTGTGCTACATGACATTGCTTCTTACCAAACTTCATGATTCTAAGTCAACGGGAAGTACCTTATAGGGTTTGATTCCCTTACGAGTGTCAAAATATGCGTATAAACGAGGCATAAACAACAATATCTTTTAATCGCGTTAACTTAGAAATTTTATTTTTTCACTGTTCGAAGTGATGGGAGACCTGAGTATTTGATATTAATTTCAGCTTGATAGCTCTACCCATTCCTCAGAAAAAGGGTCTTGACGGACAGACAGACGGACAACAAAGTGATCCTTTAAGGGTTCCATTTTTCCTTTTAAGGTACGGAACCCTAAAAAGTATTGTATTCCGTATTTTTTCGACATTAAGTACAGCACAAAACGCTTCGCGTGCGACTACAAGTTTTTGTTAACGATTATTGTGTTTATTATCTATTAAGTACTATAATAATGAATACAATAACAGTTACAAACTAAATCTAAATCGCTACCCGTCATTATAAATACTCGTACCTTTTAGATTGCCTTAAAAATCATCCGGTATAAAATGGATTACGTATTGCGAATATAATGGAAGCCAAATAAGTAGGTAAGTCTTGCTGTTTGAAGTGGATAATCCTCTAGTAAAGGTCGACGTCCGGACTCGCATGCCCCTAAGGCCGTTGCCTTAACGAAAAGGACACCAATTACAGGAGTGTATCCGTTGTTAGCGGGTGATTTATATTTCTATTCACATAGACTAAGAGTTCAATGTGAAAATTGCCCTTGAATATGATTCACTTGCGCAAGTTCGTCTTATCCCTGAAAGAATTATAAGGCAGTTGGGAATTGTAAGTAAGCACTTTATAGTAAGCTTGACGTCGTCAGTATGTGTCAAGCTAATTGAACGCTTGAGCGCAGCATCGATCGCAACCTGTCTATGGGTTTTAAAGGAAGTAGGGCACATCGTAATAACTCCCTGGAGGGTTGTTGTGTGTCTGCGAGTGAGTGAAATTTCCAGTACGTTCTTGGGTAGTTGATGTGTTAGCAGCTTATTATATAGGACACTAAAAGTATTGAAAGTTCAAATTGTAAAGTTTGAAGATAGAAGAGGCTCCTTATCATCTTTAGACCCAGAGCAAACCTTACCTGTAAGTGATTATACCCAATTAATAAATACGCCCTAGTAAAAGAGACGTAGTACACAGCGATATGTGAGGCAGCCCGATTGGGTAAGATATAAAAACCGGACAAGCTCTAGTCATTTTACGTTCATAGGGTTCCGTACGTTGTATGTTTCCCTACGCTTTTATTTTATTATTACATAAGGTAGAGTAGGTTTGTATGCCATCCGACGTTACTTAAAAGGATAACACTTAAATTAACAAATAGTTAGACTCAGATGTTATTTATCTCTTGTATATCATAGGGACATACATTTATTTCTCACATTAGCGTTACACATAACAGTAACAATATTAAAATAAATATTTTCGAATCGTATCGAGATTCGTTAAAATTCGTTCAATCTCTTTTATTTGCTGTACAAGAATAAAATTATTCCATTTTGATTCTTTTTTCGGCTACCATTATTGAATTAAATCCATTATTGTCATTGTTGATACCTGATAAACAAATCAAAATGGAATATTTTCTTCAGTAGTTACTAAACACGATCTATTCTAAAACAACATTTTTGACTACCCTTTAATTCAATAAAACCTTAGACTTTGGAGAAATAAAATATTGTAATATGCGGAAACTCAGCATGACACGTAACTAAGAAAAAAATGTATATTATGTCCTTCTAAAATAAATGTGTCTGATAAACACACACTATAGTGATCTAATAAGCATTCCGTATTTTTAATTTTGGGTTCAGAGCTCTTAAACTAGGTACCTATAAAATCGCGTGTAACCGAAACGTTACATTGTAAAGGTCAAATATCGGTCACGCGTTATGTAAGATTGTTATAAAAATCTACTTACGTAAACTTACCTGCCCATATGACTGTTCTATGGTTGTATACAATGCAAAGCAATTAATTAGGTTAGTTTTAGTGGTGGAAAATTATTTTTATACCTAAGGTGTACCTCGTAAATTAGTGTACACTGAGCGGTTCCGGTAGGTAACATTCGTACGTTATCAAAGTTGCCATCCCTGTAAAAATCTCTTCTGCAGAAGAAATTATGTAGTCATTAATGTAATCTTGTCTTGTCTTGTCTGACTTGTCAGCAAAATACATTTATGATGTTTTACATTACTTACATTATCTTATCTTACTCCATAAAGTGTACCAACGTACGACGGATGGCGGAAGACCAACGTACGACAGCTTTTCCAATGTCCATTAAAAAGCGTACATTTGAAAAGGGTGGTAGGGCACAGGAATAATTAATCAGTAGCCAACTGGAGAAGTAACTACTTTTTTGCAAGTACTCTTGCGTGAGTGAGTCTAGTCACCAGGAACCTCTTAAACTATGCCAAAATGAACTGTATCTACGTTAGCAGTGGTGAAGATTTCCTGTATTATAAGCGTGCATAGACTACGGTATCCACTTTACAACCAGTGGATCGTATGCTTGTATCCCTTCAGACGTTGACCGAAAAAAAACATTGTGTGTACTTACGTACGCACGTAAGAAGTTCGGTATACTTCTTTCACGTACAAAAACAATACAAAAATAACCCCAAAAAATTCATCTCGCATACCAACAATATCATACGGTAGGTATATAATTTAAAGACACACACATACATATAATATATAAATATATATTATCTGTACTTATTATAAAACAAGTATTGTAGACTCATAAATAAGTATTTTAGTAAATACCTTGAATATAGTCACGAACAAAACATAGAGACATTTACAACCAACTTCGTTGTGTCGATTTTAGATGTCGGTGTGCGACCAAGTTCGTGGTGTCGATTTTAAATGTCAGTGTAGTAAAAATTCACTTCCGTCATGTTTACCTAACGCGCCAAAAGAAATATAACTTTAATATAACTAGGTACTAAATGTATCCAATGAAGGTAATTTTGTAAATATCGATGGAGTGCGCACCAACGACGACTACCACAAATAGCACTAATATTTGACTTTCATGTGGCATTACAAATGCAGGACAAGATAAGATGAAGCGGAAAAATCGTAGGAGCCCGCCTCCGGTTCACTTCATATATATGGAAGGGTAGATATTTCTTACCCGTCGTCTGTCTTACACGTCAGTAGTTTTGCTGTTTGTTGTGTAGCTGACCGTGCCGTGCCGTTGTTGACAGCTCACCTTCCTCTTACAATAAATACCTATATATAATGTATAACTTATAATAAATAATGTGAGAAAGATTTCTTGAAACTACTATTTATTTCAGGCTATGTTTACAGTACAAATCATTAATAATGGACCAAAAGACAAGTAACGTACAGTACAGCAGAAGCAAGTTCTGTGCTTACACTATCTTTTACATTATACGTATAAATACCGGTCAACCGTTTTGGAGTTTGTTCTTTTCAAACAACTTCGGATGTACAAGTATAAAGTCCACCTCGTATAGAGGTTATTGAAGTCTATAAACGCTTGCAATACATGGAGTATCGCTCGTGTGTTGGCGGCACATTAACTCTTCAGGAGCTTACTATGGTTTTGTATAAGGTGGAGGTTTTAAGAGAGGTAGGGCGCATCAAAGCAGCCCGTCTGGGTAAGTACTTCCACCTCACAGAAAACCACAGCCAAATAACACTCCCTAGAGGGTTGTTGTGTTCCTGTGTATGAGTGGGGTCTCCAGTCCAATTCCTAAGGAGTTGCTGTGTTAACAGCAGAGGTGGCATCGCGCGCGTAATACTTAATGTATTGCAAGCCTTTATAGGCTACGGTAACCACTTTACACCAGATGGGCTGTATACTTGTATGCCTCCCGATGTTGTATAAAAAAAAAGATACACACGTATTAAAACAGAGAGGACTATGTACAAAAGTCATTTGCGTGGGTACGCCCGTCTCACCTATTCTACCGCCGCGCAGCTATATTTATATAGCTGTGTACCGGTTTGAAGGGTGAGATATGGTAATGAAATTACTGGGTATTGTGACGAAACAACCTTAGGTCACAATATTGGCAGCGCGCGAGTAACATCTCCGTGGTGTTGCGAGCGTCAATAGGGTGTGGTGACCGCTTACCATCTAATGCGGACCGCAAACTATATTTTGAATCTGTATTTTCAGTAGGTATTCGTTAATTACGCTATACATAGAAATTATAGCAGTAGTGGTTCTAAAATCCTAATTTAGTTATTGAGATAGGCTCCGGTACAAAAATTAAGTTAAAATTAACTCATTTAAGAACCTTGAAATAAAAACAAGTATTTTTATTTTATTTATCTCTTGATCACAACATAAAAATACAAAAGGCGGAGTTAACGGCTAACTACTTTGCCTCGCTAATTATGATTTGTTATATAGTAATACCATTTAATCATAATTTACT
Source organism: Pyralis farinalis (assembly GCA_947507595.1). NCBI lineage: Eukaryota > Metazoa > Arthropoda > Insecta > Lepidoptera > Pyralidae > Pyralis > Pyralis farinalis. Next base: position 15,067,107 of record OX382267.1, read on the forward strand.
TCTACACGTGTAATTTATATGTATTTAAAGTGTAGTGCTTTACATCAATCTTCTCGACGATCGACATTCTACGAAGATTTACGTGTTGGATAGGTATACCAGCGCACATTAATATCAAATGACCTTCTATGTCCCGTAATTATCGCGAAATGTAATGTAGCGCAGTGAAAGAAGGAGATAGGCATACAGACCTAATAATAATAATAGCGTTACCTCTTAGGATAACTTTAGCAATCGTAAATGCTGTAACAGCTGTGCTAAGTTCGCGTTTCTTTTGCCGAGAGCTAAACAAAATAAACTAGGTATTAAGATATCGATATCTGTCAATAGCACTATTTGTGGATAGCCAAATATGGCCGATATTTGCGTCGCATCGTGTAGCTTAGTGTATTGGACACTGGATTGATCTATGCAGTGGTGAAAAATGAGTCATTTTTATTTCATTTTCTTGCATTTTAGGTGTTATTGTTAGGACTGATATTTTTTTTAATTTTCTGCTTTGTTGAGTTTGTTTTTGGAATATAGGTTTTAATAGTAAAAAAAGAAAAATCGAATTCATCAATTTTAAAAAACATAATACAAAAAGAAATAGTTAAAGCGACAAAAAGTAATACTACGAACATCAATCTTAGGCATACAAAAATAAAGCCTTAAGTTATGAAATGAAATAAATACAAAAGAAAATAGTAAATTATTAAAATAACCGAATTTTAGAAATAATTTCTCATTGTAATAATACTTTTAAATACTCTCACGATAACACTGCTTTCGAGTTAGTAAGTTTATGTTTGAAATAAATACACCGGCACTCAAATTCAGTTCAACGCAGCATGCCATGTTCAGTTTTATCGATTGATCTTTAATGCTAATAGTTGGTAGTGAGACCTGTATACCTATCTAGGACTTTGACTGTACTCTAAATAACAAGTTCTTGTAATAGTAAATTGCTGCAAAGGCCAGGAAATTAGAGACGGATGGACGAGTATATGATGCCTGCTGCTAAATAATGCGAATCCAGCAATAATCCCAGCCTAGTGAACTATAATATTTTTTCAAATATGTGATAAAATAACAGAATATCGAATGAGAAAAGTTCCTAAACTTCCCATACCTAATTCTTTTGATTTATTGTAGCTAAGTTCTCCTTCGCTAATTGTATCTCTTTTGTCTAATAATTAGATTGAAAAGGACTGACTGTTAACATTGAATGTACAATTGAATAGCGAAGACTAGTACAAATTTCGAAACTAGAGTTACAAACTACTAAAAACAATGTTGGTGGGTGCTTGCGAGCTTGCTTGCGAGGATACTTTTTATTTCGCGCCGGTAATAGAATTCCATATTAACTTTCCGACTTATCTAACTAATGATTACGAGTATTTTTATTTATTTTTATGTATTTATAAAACGTTGTAATAAAAAAAAAAGTGGAACCGACTTCCGAAATCTACGCCTATTTACATTGTTGCTTTATGCTTTTGGGCGCTGACTTCATATCTACACCAATATTACATGGAATTATTAAAGGTTGCACTCATTGTAAGAAAGGTGAATACGGTATAAAAATTCAAATGTATAATATTATATTATACAAATATAAATACAAATATAATAATATAAATACTAATTATATTATATTCAACAAATTTAAATGAGGCCAAATTAGAATCATTTATTTTCCTTTCCTTTTTAAATGTCGGTTAAAAACTGTTGCATAGATAATATTTGGTCGGCAACGCGTCCGACCCGGAACGGTTCGTTCCCGGAACTTCGTGCGGCGAGTTTCCCCTTTACGGATGTGCACAGATGATGGGTTGGCACTCCTACCATAAACTAACTTACTTTGTGACGTGACTCCTCTCAACCTTCAATGTGAAATTGGGCTTACGGGTATTATATTATCAGTGGTCTGTTAAAATAACGGTCACATTGATATGACCGTAATAATAAATAAAGCCGTGCTTAGCAAACAACGCACCACCGTCGTCAAACAACGTTCTTATCAGCGAAGGATTAGGAATAAAATTCCGCTTAATTACCCATTGAGTTGGGAATGGTAAAGTTTATTTTGTACCATTTTAGACATTATGTTTTTGTGATAAATTATTATGCGAAACTAGGGGTTCCACTTTCTTCGTCTGCGCATAACCCCTGAAAATTTTCAATTATCCTTTCGTAACATACATTTCCGAAGAAGCTTTCACGTAATGTTTCAAATTCCTAGTTTAATTGCGGTGTTCTTTGCAATAAAATTGTAAATATTTCCTATGGTACATTTTTCTATTCACATTTGTTCTGTATGTATTTGTTATTGGTGCAATATTCTATATATTAGTATTTTATTCTATTCTGTTCTATATATATAATAAGATCAGGTTTTGAGAGGTACGGAGCGACTTTTTTTTAACTTGATAAATTATATAAATTCAAGTAATTAATAGTTACTATAAAAAATAATATAAATTGTCCTGTAAAATACGTAAGACATGGATTTAATGAAATACTAGATTTGACCACTACATATTTAATTACAGAATTATATTGACCACTGGTATCACGTTCTTTTTCAGGATAAATGATATCTTGAATTAGTATCTTTCTTCTTTTTAGCGTTATTTCGTTTCCTAATCCATTAGGGGTCGGTACCAGAAGCGTGCACGCCGCGACCCTGCCAGTCCAACACTTGGACTGCAATTCTGGACCCAAACCGCACAGACGCGCGGATTAGGGCGTCCCCCGGAGGCGACGCGCACCGATCCGCCCCCGTCGGTGCGAAATCTAAGGCATGCGGCGGTGGGGGCCGCCACCCACCACGCAACGCCCAACCCGGCGGGTCGAGGAGAGCTGAGTGTCGTATAGGCACATGGAATGTGAGAGGTGGTCTAAAAGATAAGATGAATGAGTTGATAGATATAATGAACGTGAGATGCCTAGATGCTTTGTGTGTGTCAGAGACCAAGCGAAAGGGAAGCGACACCGAAGATCTGCCCGGTGGCATGATGGCCCTGTGGTCCGGGGTGGACCAGGACGTTCATGCCAGCGCTGGCGTAGGTGTCGTGCTTTCATCTCGCTTGGCCGCTGGTGTGAAAGATTACGATTTAGTAGTTCCAAGACTTCTCTGGGTTAAGATAAAACTGGGGATTACGCGAGTGTTTTTAGTTGCAGCATATGCTCCTGTGAGCTCTGCTGATCCCCAGGAGCTCGAGAAGTTTTGGGAGACTGTAAGGGGTATTCTGGATTTGGCCGAAGCGAATGAACGGATAATTATGTGTGGTGATCTGAATGGATGGGTTGGGACCAAGCGAAGCAGTTATGAGGCTGTGCTTGGTCCATACGGAGATAAGAGAGTGAACGATGCTGGTAAGTTACTTTTAGACGTATGTATGGAACGAAACCTCCTTGTGTCGAACACGCTCTTCCATCACAAGGATATTCACACTTACACATGGAGACGGAATGAACAGAAAAGTGTGATTGATTTGATTTTGATAGATGGACGTCTCCGAAAGTCGTTAATGGATACAAGAGCCTTCAGAGGTCCCACTCTTGAAACGGACCACTATCTGGTGATAAGCCGATTTGTGGGCCTTTTCAAGAAGTGGAGGCACTGGCGAGTGCGTATTCCTTTCGGAGACCAATAAGAAGTGAAAAATTGGAAGATGAAAGTGTGAGGAGTACGTATGTACGTCTAGTCAGTGAAAGACTTGCGAACGCGAGTCTTTCCGACTCAGATGTAGACGAATGTTGGAAAGTTCTGAAAGAAAGTATGGTGGACAGTGCGAAAGAAGCATGTGGATGCGCAAAGAGACGTAGAACACTAAGAGGAGATGCCTGGAGGGATGCGGAGGTTCAATCCTCCGTGGAAAAAAAGAGGAAAGCGTGGCTGGATTACGTATCATCTTTGCACCAGAGTGATGGTATGAAAGAAATTAAGAAAGAAATATACCGTCTATGCAAGAATGACTCCAAAGCTTTAGTGAAAGAGAAGCGTGAAAGACTACATATGATTGAGGAAGAGAAGCTGACGAAGAACTTCGAGGCAAATACCAAACTCTTCTGGAGAGAGGTAAAGAAGTCTCGAAGTGGTTCGTCAGCATCCAGAATGGACAAGATAAGATGTAAAGCTGGTGGCATTCTTGCTAACACTCAGGAAGTGTTAGAACGGTGGAGTGAATATTTTAGAGAAATGTATGATTATGTCCATGACGCTGGCATTGTGAATGAGTCTGTGATTGACTCGGCAGTGCCAGCGTACCATGAAGACATTACTATGGATGAGATTGAATGGTCGATACGAAGTTTGAAAGATGGAAAGTCAGCGGGAACCGATATGGTAACAGCTGAGATGATCAAGCTAGGTGGTACCTGCGTTAGGGACGCCTTCTGGTTTTTGAGCAAATTATGCTGGAGAACCGGAAGGGTCCCGAGCGATTGGAGACGCGCGGTCATCGTGCCCTTGTATAAAGGCAAGGGCTCACGTATGGACTGCGCCAACTATAGGGCCATCAGTTTGATCAGCTTAGCAGCCAAAGTGTATGGAAAAATCATTGAAAGGAGAATGAGGGTGAAATCCGATGGAATGCTTTGGGAAGCACAGGGTGGATTTCGAAGCGGCAGAGGATGTACGGATCAAGTTTTCTCACTCCGCAACATCGTAGAGAAGCATCTGGCTTTGGACCAGAAGCTTTTCTGCGGTTTTGTGGACTTTGAGAAAGCATTTGATAGAGTCGTGCGAAAGAATCTCTGGAACATTTTGCCCGGATATGGGGTTGACGGTGACCTACTCCGTGCTGTGCAATCCACTTATGAGGATTGTACAGCATGTGTGCGGGTGGACGGCAGCTTGTCGCCCTGGTTTGATGTCAACATTGGTGTCAGACAGGGATGCGTGCTGTCGGCTCGGCTGTTCATCCTGTATCTGGACAGTTGTCTTCAGAGAATAAGAAATATGAATGTGGGAATGCGAATGGGTGACTCAGTGGTCAACTGCCTGCTTTATGCAGACGATGCGGCATTGATAGCAGAATCACCATCCGAACTGCAAACACTAGTTACAACAATGAAAGATGATTGTATGAAGAAAGGCTTACAATTGAATGCGAAGAAAACCAAGATAATGGTATTTGAAAGAGAGACAACCAGAACGAACACTAGGATTATGGTTGATGATGTAGTGTTGGAGCAAGTGAATGAGATTGTATATCTTGGAAGTGCTTTTAGCAGCAATGGAAGGTACACCGCTGATGTGGAGAGACGAGTGAGTGCCGGGAATAGGGTGAATGGAGCGTTGGGTAAACTTCTAGGCTGCCGAAATCTAAGCCAGAAGGCACAGCTCGCTGTACACAACGCGGTGCTAATTCCAACGCTAACTTATGGAAGTGAGAGCTGGGTATGGCAGAGAGAGCATGAAAGTAGAATAAATGCGGTCGAGATGCGAGCATTGCGCAAAATTTGTGGCATAACGCTTGCTGACCGCGTTCGTAATGAAGACGTGAGAGAAAGAGTTGGTCTAAAAGAGAGTGTCGGTGTTAAGATAAGAAAGGGCATGCTCCGTTGGTTCGGACATGTAGAAAGAATGCGGGACGAAAGAATGACGAAACAGATATACAATGCAAAAGTGGAAGGATATAGGAGCCGAGGAAGGCCGAGACTAACCTACCATGACCAAATTGGTCGTGTTTTATCAGAAGGTGATGTCAGAAGCCCCAGGAACCGGCGAGCGTGCATGAAAAGAGCTATGAATGTCACAGAAGCGAGTGAAGTATGCAAGAACCGCGTCTTGTGGCGCTCGGTTCTCTCTGCCTACCCCGCAAGGGACTTGGCGTGAAGATATACATACATACATACATACATCCATTAGGATTGGTCGGATCCGCTACCTAAGTCTAAGGATTTGGCGAAGATACTGATTTTTACATGGAACGACTACCGATGACTACCGTCAGACCACCAAAACCCATAGGGAAAACAGTTCTTTCTTAGATGAAGTCACACGTCTTTTGAAATATAATTTCTTGGACGAGCGGCTTGCCTTTCACCGCCGAGCAAGTGATGATTATACATATACATATAATTACATAAATCCAAAACACGGAATTAGTGTTATTTGCCCGGATTCGAACCGGGGACCAGTTGGTCATAGGGCTGTTCATTATCCACTGGGTCTTGAATTAGTATGTCTCATTTATTTTCAGTTGATCAAATGTTACAAATATAATTGTGACATACCACCGTACCTCACTCTTTCGAAGAAATGAAATTTATGAGACGTGTGATAACTTTCTGTTCATTTCTGTCTGGATAGAGATATTACCTGTCAAAATGTATTTCTTAGATGCGATTTACTGTAGGGACAGGACCACAGAAATTAATAAATATAACCTGGTGTGGGTATAATGCTGTAGATGTATAATGATGTATGTAGATCGTAAAATAAAACATCTAAAATAATTGTAGATGATAAATTTGTAAATATAAAAGAAGCAGAAGAATAAAATTCGTATTCTTCTTCTTAATTCTGATTATCTCTTTTTTACAGAAAACTAGGGACCCGCTAGATCATTTAGCAGGTATTTTAGTTTGACAAGTAGAACATAACAACAATTCCAAGAAACTACCTATTCAGTTGCTGGATTAATAATATCATGATATGAATGTCTACTCGCGTTTATTTGAACGGTTTTTGCACCTTAACTATAATAGTTAACATAACATATTTTTTGTGGATAATGATGATGTAGTAGGTACATTATTTTTTGTGTCATCAATAGTTTTCGCAGCGCACGCCAAGTAATGACTTTCGTAGCCAAATTGTTGATTGATACCTTGAACTACATCATTGAAATGTAGGAAGTCTCTGTTTATTGAAAATGAAATATAACTCATGTTACTAGTTGATAAAATAGCTTTCTATATGTGAAAGAACTTTAAAATGGGTTGATAAAAATTCTCTTTATAATAATAGTTAAGATATTAAATATCCTATCAAGATCTATCTATCTCTTCCTCTCATCTCCGAAGTATACGAAGGTGATGAAGGAGCCTTAGAAACCGGCGAGCGTGCATGAGAAGAGCAATAAATGTTAAAGAAGCGAGTGAGGTGTGTAAGGAACTAGTCACGCGGCGCTCGGTCCTCTCTGTCTACCCCTCAAGGGATTTGGCGTGAAGTTATAGATATATAGATATTTTGACTAATCTAATTTTTGTTTCAGATATCGTGCTCATCAAAGATAGCGGTCTACGTTGACGGTAAGTTCTGTAACCGGACAGTTCGTATTGCTGTATCTTTGTAATTGGTTGTAGAAACGGCTCTTGTGCATGCAATCCTCATCCACAAGCTAGGGAACCTGAGGGGAGGATCGAATATGCGATGTAATATGTATAAACGTATGTAGGCAATGTTTGTTGATCTTGGTACCGATGAAGTTAATTCTGTCTGTACGGGAATAATGACCGCTTTGCCTCATTTATGAATTATAAATTAATTATTGGGCTTCATAATTGGTTTCATATAATCCAGCCGATGAAACTGCACTTTACGTTATTACGCTCTCAGCGCGAGTTGCTGATTAAACTCGGCCGGGTATACGAAATTAATCATATTATGGTGTGATTTGTTTAAAGTGATTACATAAGTATAATAACGAACGCACATATATACTTATACTGAGGTTTTATTGCGCTTAGATGCCATAGGGACCCCATATACTTTTTCGTGTAGATGTTTGAGACAATTTTTCGAACTACTCTACGAAAAGTGATTAGTGTAATGCAACCATAATATAGTCAACGTCTTCGTGTATACGCCCCGTTACTCACAGCGCTGCCATGGCAAGCAAAGCAACGGATTCTTTGTTTTTCTCTCTTTTAATTTCCAGAAAATATCCAGTAGTTCGACAAGAGAGTAATGAATGTGTATTATAATCAATTTCATCATCAATCAACTACAGATTTTGTAATGTGTTTTGATTATTAAATAAATGCAAAGACTATGATATCGACTTCAGTGGAGTTGGAACTTCACTCAATTTATATGGTAGGTAGTTCTTTTCTTTATGTACAACGTCGGCAGACATTCAACCATACGGTTCACCTGATGTAATGTGGTTACAGTAGCCCACGAACGGTTGCAATACATTAAGTATCATTCGTGCGATGCTACCTCTGCTGCTAACATAGTAACTCCTTAGGAGCTTGCTGGTGACTTCATTCACACACAGGAACACAACAACACTTCAGAGAGTTGGTATTTGTCCGCGGTTTTCTGGAAGGTAGAGGTACTTCCCCAGGCGGGCTACTTTGATGCGCCCTGCCTCTTAAAAACACCCAGACTAAGACAAACACACATGCTCATGCACACAAATGTTTGTCCTGTGTGTGTGGAGATCGAACCCACGAGTGTTGGTGTCAAAGTAGCGTTACAATTTACAAACCACGGCGCCACCGAGATTGTCTTAGAGTTCCGTATTAGTGAAGAGTTGAAAATTCACTAAATTTATACGGAACTAATCGAATAGTGGAATCCTTCTAATCAAAATTATTTTAACATACATTGTTAAATATAGAAGTCGAAGTGAGTATTGGTTTTGTAGCCGTAGTCATACGTTATTTTATGATCTATACCTACCTGTCTAAATTACATAAATGATAGTCATATTTAGTGACTCCACATGTACAAACTCGACCTTATCTTAATTTTAGCATATACTGTTAAGTTATTAATTGTTTATCATTTATAACAGAATATATTTATACCTACATTGAAATAATATTTATTTTCAAAGGGAATTTTAGTTATAGTCGATAAAAAAACCTTATTTGTACTCGAATCATTTAACTTAAAAAAACAAAAAAATTTACTTAATCATTTAAAAGTAATAATAGTTTACATGCCTGAACAAAACAAATAACCTACAAAAAAATATCAATCCGAATGAGCTGACAATCTAAATTACGGTAACATAATTATTCACTGAAGTGAGCTCAATTGCTTTACATATTTGAACAACTCGACGTTATCGACGAAGCTATAATATGATATATTCAAACTATATTTAAAACTACATTCATGACTTTTTCATTATTTATTCGTAGCTTTTTCCTAAAGTTACTTACCGATATTATACCTATGTAGGATTTAGCAATATCAAATGCAAGAATATTTTAAACCAAGCACTTTGCTCTATAAACTGTACTTAATGGTTTTTGTCAAGTAAAAGCCAATTTGTGGCGCTGGAGCTGCACCGAACTGAATTATATTTCGCAACTTGGCTTGCTACTGCGGCTGTATCTTTATTATTCTTATTGAGTCGACCTCGCTTTATTGTCTCAATAAATGCTATTCACAGCGGCACCTATCTAGAGGACTTATGGCAGGTCATTACAAAGTTTTGCCTCAAGTGCTTTGTCCTTCCATTAGGGAGTTGCTCGACTAATTCTATAATCTTCATAAGTGGGTCGAATTCCTGATGTAACTTAATTGCGAAAGTGGTATTCGCAGATTACTTCGCCCCTTGTATTATTTCGTGGTCATACCTAATAATAGCGACGATATATGAAGTATGGAAAGGAAAGGAAATATTTAAAGAACGGAATGTTATCGACGTCTCTAGTTCATATAATGAAACCATTAGATACAGCTCTGAGGTTAAAATATATTCGGACGACGGAATTTCTCTCACGTTCATACCTACTATCTCCTTTACGTTGCTAGTGCTTCGGAGTGCTATCTCGACTGTTACGTTTACAGCAAATTTACAATTCAAACTACGTCAAATATAATACCAAAGCTAGTAAAAGTATAATTGGTATCAATAATTTTAGAGTTTATTTTGTGCTGAAACTTTATTTACTTATGGAAAAGGTACACCAACAGTATACATACATAACATTGCTTATGACATTGTACAAACATAATTCTTATATATATACCTATTACAGGCGTACACAGCATTTATGTTATCTGGGTAATTCGTTTACATTAATAAATTTCTAAGATAATATTATATGTAAAAACTACAAATTTTAACTTTCACAACTCTCACTCGATAATACCTCCATTTTTTGAGTAAGTATAAGCGGCTCACACCGATTGCACCTGCACATGATACTTAGCTATTGGGGCAGTCACGAAAGAGTGATATCCGTAGATAGGTAAGTGTGTGGTAGCCGAAGAAGTCACATAATACTGTTTGTGTTACAAAAGTTCATAGGTATTTTTTTACACATACGGGCCACCTGATTTTATGCTACCTCTGCTGTTAACACATCTACTCTTTAGGGCCTTATTGTTGACCTCACTCACTCGCAGGAACACGGGAACCCTCCAGAGTGTAGTTATTTGGCTGTGGTTTTCTGTGAGGCGGAGGTACTTCCCCACACGAGCTGCTTTGATGTGAACCAAAACCACCCATAACAAGACAAACAATTGTGTGCTAATTGAACCCACGAGCGATGGTGCCAAAGAACGTTACTAACCACTGCGCCACTGAGCTAGTCAAATAGGTTACGATAAGGTTAAAAAAGTTATAAAACGCAACAAGCATAGCGAAGTTATCCAGCTAAGCTATCTGGTTAGCGAAGTGAAACGCGGAATTACGGCTGATAAAAGATATTACTGAGGATCTCCCGCTTTTTATCCTACTTCTATTTACCTACTGAGATTTTATAAAGTAAGAACTTATGTGGGCAACATTCGCTTATTTATCTTAGCTATTACCAATGTTGAATATAATTGAACAAAGCATTATTACCAATCTGTAAATCTAATTTCCCGTCTATTCGTATAACATACTCGACTAATGTACTCGTATCAAAATGGATTTTCAGTGACATGTTCAATGCAAATAAAGCAAAACCATAGTGGATAGATATATACAGTATGTTAAGTTCAATTAAAACAAAACTTCACATATGCGAGCTAGACAAAACAAAAAGTTCAGTACCGTTTCTCCTCTGTTTGTCAACCGATTTTCCTTTTTTTTAGTTAGGAGATTTAGTATGAGAGCCACGGCTCTAGCCTAGATAGCCTATGGATAAATATATTTGTGCGTGCATCAGAACGCACGGTCAGGCATTCGTCCCGGCTGTTGTAAGGGCAGTCATTAAATTAAAGAAGTGGCCTTTGAGAGGAATGCAAACCTTTGCTTTCGAAAACGCCAATAAATAAATTTAACAGTGGAAAATAGTTGGAAACGTACATGAATATGTTTTCCTCAAATTTTGAGTATTATAATGGCCGAATTTCGACCATCTAAGCAAATAATCCTTTCAAAAAGACCTAATTGCATTGGTTGACCTACTACTTATATCACTCTACTGTGACAAAAATTTGTCACCGAAATACGTACCTATTGCTCACATTTCTGTGTCTCCTGTCTGTATCAATAAGGGAATTTCATATCATTCCACCAGGTTCACGTTATGCATAGAACTGTAATAATGAATTAGGAACGACACACATAAAGTAAGATGGAAAAACGAAGACTTATATGATAGCTGTCATAAAATATTCTTATGTTACTTCGATAGGATAATTGAAAAAACCTAATGAATAATTCAGTACTCGCTCGTCAATGTTCCATCACCGGCAATGCTTCACTCGCCTTTATTATTAAAGTAAAGCTCCCGGTAGACTAGAAGCTAGTAATCGCTACTTTAACATCAAAGATTTGCACGTTTGATTCATATGAGAAACATTTGGGTTCATGAATATGAATGAGCGTGTTTGTTTTGTTCTGGATGTTTTCGGTGTACTGTAAGTACGAACTCACGAAATATGTTTGTCAGTCAGAAAGTATTTAAGCAAGATTATCTGGTACTGCTAGGAAACTTTATAATTTTTGAACAGTCAACTATTCAAGTGCATCTAGGTAAATATTGGAGAAAGTTCATATGGAATTTGTAGTAGTGAGAGTGTAGTTGTAATAGGTTTTGGCACAACCTGCCAGAAATTCCTACATACTTTCAAAATTGAAATGTTCACCTCCATCGCCTTGGTGGGGTTCCAACTTCTCAATTAGGTACCGGTCGGCTTTTTTTCCTAACGGGCTACCGCTGATGAAGGTATTATGATTGTGACTTTTATATTTTGATGTAAATGTGTCCAAAGGCGTTAATAGAGTTCAAAAGATTCTATTAAAATGCCTGTTGGTGTCTACGTGGCAGTCCTTTGTCAACCATTTCATGTAAATTCTAAACCAATGATCGAATTTGATCTAGACTTTAAACCAATGATCGAATTTTGATGAAATTTGGCATACCACGCTATTTTTTTACATGTACAAAAAACATATTCAAAATAGTTTTGAATAAAAAAATAATCTCATAAAAGTATTGTAACATTAGCGAATGTTCCATTTCACAAACTACTTGACCGCGCATAAAGGCACCCCTCACTTACCAAAACGTAGTGTTTTAGCGCCTAAACATCTCAGCTATTCGAGCCTGCTGACCAATGGGAGAATATATTAATCAATATATAATAAGCCTATAAGTGATGGGATGTTGATCCGTAAACTAGCCAATAAGCATTCTAATTTTCCCCAGACCCGAGCGGTGAGTTGAGTTACTAGGCAATATCATTTCATCGGTCCTCCATTGGTTATTTCCTTTATGTACTAAGTAATAGTCTGCCTTGACTTTATAACGATATGGTAAGTAGAGTGCGCCCTATCGCGACTTTAGAATGATATATAGAAATGGAAAAATTTGCCATCGACGGATGTAAACTTTTCCGTTGTAAAAATGTTTCTGGTAAGCTCACTACTACAAATTTCATATGAAAAGAGCAACGTCGTTCTAGAGTATCTACATGCAATTGAATATTTTTCGTTGAAAGAGAATACCAGTAAATGAGATGTCAATGTCATGAGACATGCATGAGACCTATACAAACCAGCCTATACGAACTTCTACATGAACTTCTTACTTTATTTATTACCTTACCTTACTACGTATATTCCCACATTATTTACATTCGTCGTTGAGTGGCTATGATTGTCAATTCAGAATTAATGTTTCTCTATTGATTGATTGCTATGACCTCCATACATGTAACGTAACATTCTTTTGTTTTCTATCGGTCTACCTACGTACCATTGTCTGTCCCCTGAAACTGGGGCACAGCCATTTTAGTATTACCACATGCTGAACGATTTATACGGATTCGAAAATTAATTTGACCGCGATGCATATCTGATGATACTCTGTTACATTATTTGTATTATATCCAACCTACCGAATTTGTAAACACTTATCTCTTTATTCTCCGGAAATTACTCTTTGGTGCTTTCTTTGCTCCTTATTTATTCGAAGCTCTTAACGACAAAGTATCTGGAAATTATGTTTCGCGCCATTATTAGGGTAGCTTTTTTTGACGAGCTCAGTGGCGGAGTGGTTGGGAATGCTACTTTAACACCAAGTCACAATTGTATGCATGAAAACTGTTTGTCTTGTCTGGGTGTTCTAAAGCGGCCCGTCTGAGGAAGTACCTCCACCTCATAGATAACCGCAGCCAATTAACAACTGCCTGGAGGGTTGCTATGTTCCTGCGTGTGAGTGAGGTCACCAGTAAACTCTCAAGGAGTTCACAGCAACTCCTCGACTCCAATTTACTTCAGCAACAGAGATGGCATCGCGGGAGTGATACTTAAAATAATCCTAGCGTTCATTTACTTAATAAAATAATAAATATTGCCGGACAAATTACACAGCGCTACCTAGCTCCAAAGTAAGCGAAGCTTGTGTTATGGGTACTGGACAACTGATAAACATACGTAAATACATTTTTTTTTGTAAATACATACTTATGATACGTAGAAAATACCCAGACCAATACAAACGGACATGTTCATGCACACAAATGTTGGTACTGTGTGGGAATCGAACCCACGAGCGTTGGTGTCAATGTATCGTAACAGCGCGTTTCACCACTGCGCCACCGAGCTCGTCATGGATCGTATGCTTGTGTATGTACCTACCAACTTTGTGTAACAAAAACTTAACGACTGTCATCTGTCGCCAACAGGCAGGAAACGCCGTAACGCGCCCTCCTACGGAGAATCGACATACAAATACCATTCCATTCTGCTGTCACCGTTACATAACTTCGATTGCAGTGACGCCATCGTGGTCCTTGAAATTAACTGTATTGATTGTGATTGATTATTATTGTAAATTATATTTTTTAATTAGTTTAAGTACAAAATAGCTATACTATACCCTCACGCCATGTCTCTTGCGTGATAGGCAGAGAGAACCGCGCGCCACATGACTCGGTCGTTACTCACCTCATGAACTCTCGCAAGTTTCTAGAGTTCCTGACATCACCTTTTGATATAACACGACCAATTTGATCATGGTAGGTGAGACTTGGCCAAGTCAAGTAAGTAGTACATACATACATTATATATCTATGGAAAGTCAAGTGCATCGATCCGCGCATACCTCTCTCGCTTCTTCCACACTCATCAACCTCTTCATGACCATTTGGCCCTTCTTCAACACATCGTTGATTTGATCAAGCATGCACCATAGTCTCTTACAAGATAGCGAGTTTTATGCTCAGTTTCTGAATTCGCATTATATTACCAGAATCTGCGTAATATAATGCGAATTCAGCAGAGATTTTTGAAAGTACCAATGAATATGTGGGGGGTATTATTTATCACAATTACACAATTACAAGTTTACTAAAAACATTGTAATTGGAGAGGGAGAGATCTGACGTTTTAATTAAGCTGAAGCCTTTATAATACTATCCCCCTGTGGGTATTACTCGTAAATTTAATAGTAATTTGGGTCATAATTAGGACATATTGGATTAGAATGTCCATAAAATTAAACGAGCGATGTATTACGTTCTTCAGTTAATATTCGTCTTCGAGTGGTTTAGGAACACGATGAAGGTGTTATAAGGAAGGATTTTTCTTCCTAGCATTATCCCGTTTCCTAAACCATTAGGATTGGCGGGGTCCGCTACCTAAGCTTAATGATTTGACCATGATACAGATTTTGACATGGAGCGAAATGATGCTGATTTTGACATGCCGTCAGATCTCCACAACTCAGAGGGAAACCCCGACCTTTCATAGGTTAGGTCACACGTCTAACGAAATATTATTTCCACGGACGTGCGGGTCTCGTCACGATGTTTTCCATCACCGCCGAGCAAGTGATAATCTATAGGTACATATATAAATAAAATTGAAGTGTCTGTCTGTGATTTCAAAATAAAGCCTTTATCTTAAGCTCATATAATTATTTCTACGTTACCAAAGCCTAAATACGCATTTTTAACTTTTTTGTCTGTCTGTCTGTTTGTTTGTCCGGGCTAATCTTCAAAATGGCTAAACCGATTTTAACGGGACTTTCACTGGTAGGTAGAGGACTGTTCAGAGAAAAATATAGGGTACTTTTTATCCCGTAAATGTTTAGGGTTCCTGCGTAAAAAATGAAAAACTCTTAAGATTAGGGGGAAATATCTTCCTCTTCGGGGGACTTTGCAATTTTATTTTTATTATTTTTTGTAACATAAAATAACTACGCATTTTTTATGTAATATAAATAAAATACATATATGTTGCCTCCTGTAAAGGTCAATAGATGGCGCTGTACGAAAATTGAATCTCTATGGTTGCATGCACGACCCTGAACTTTGTTTTTTTTTTTAAACAGAAACAATTTCATGTCTACAGAGAAATAAAGGCTACTAAAAGTCCAAATCTCATGCGTGCGAAGCCGCGGGCTTCAGCTAGTTACAAATATGTACAGAAATCCGAAAACTCGAATTTAGTGGTACATGCCAGGATTCGAACCGGGTGCCTGTTGTTCAATAGGCCGGTTCCTTATCCACTGGGCTATCACTGCTCCGCTGATGAAGGTATTGTGATTGTGACTTCTATATTTTGAGGTAAATGTGTCCAAAGGCGTTAATAGAGTTCAAAAGATTCTATTAAAATGTCTGTCGGTGTCTACGTGGCGGTCCGTTGTCAACCATTTCATCGAAATTCTAAAGTAATAATCGAATTTCATCTAGATTCTAAACCAATGATCGAATTATGATGAAATTTAGCATACCACGCTATTTTTTTACATGTACAAAAAAGGTATTCAAAATAGTTATTCCAAATAAAAAATAATCTCATAAAAGAGAAAATTCTAAATTTGGATGCTATTTTGTATTAGATTAGGTTTTAAGTTTATTTACATATAGGTGTATTTAAAATAAAACCTGACTTTATAAAAACCGACCGGGCGAACCTCTGTCGCTCAGTTACCATCAACTCTTCGAGTGCACCGTGCAACTAAACACGTAATAGTCAAACTCGAAGAGTTGATGGTAACTGAGCGACAGAGGTTCACCCGGTCGGTTTTTATAAAGTCAGGTTTTATTTTAAATACACCTATATGTAAATAAACTTAAAACCTAATCTAATACAAAATACCATCCATGCACCATTTAAATGGTCTATTCGGTTGGGAGCCCACTGAAGTTAATTTTTCCATATTTTTTCCTGTTCCTTTAAACGAGCAATTTTTGTATCTATATATAAAAATATACTCCGTGTATCCGGTAATGGTTCTAACGATTTGGATAAAATTTTGTATTTAAAAATTTGTCATTTTAAGTTGAAAAAACGTAATTTTAAATAAGTAACATAAAGGCCGAGCGAATCTCGTTCGCCTAGGTTACACTCCGCGCGTACACAACGTTGAGTTTTAGCGCCTAAATAGCTCAGCGGTTTAAACCTACTGTTTAATGGGGGAATATTTTAACCAACAAGCCGATACGTACCGCGACGTTGATCCGCGAACTAGCCAATAAGAGACACGCATTCTACTTTAACCCCCGACCCGTACCGGTGAATTTGGTTCTCACGTCAAATCGCTCTCCATAGGTTATCGTTCATGGCCCAGGTACTACTATTATACTGCGTGCTATAATAAATAGTGAATTATTTTTCCTAAGTTAGAGTTAATATTGATACATATCAGAATTTCATGGGTAAGTTTTATCGCGTGACGAAGCTCATGCCGCGTAACAGCTGAATACATTATTATTATAAAATATGACAAATGATACCACAGCGGGAATTGTTCTAACGGCTTAAAAAGTGTACTTTACAATATCATTGTTTAATTTGTGTAAAAGCGAGGTGAGTTAATATGATTGCTTGATGTAATGTTTTTGTTTATGTATACTTTTGGGGTGTGTATAACGAGAAAACCGCATGTACGCGGTGCACCTGTTAGACAAACCCACGCTGATAAATAGTCTTAGTGACCAGACAGAAGGCCGTAGCTAAATGAGAATAGCCCAGAGGGTGGCGTTCATGCCAGTGACCAAGGTTATTAGTATGCTCCTGGCATGAGGGAATTGCCGTGTTAGCAGCATGGGTGTCAACGCATATATAGTCAATAATTGTATTGTAACGGTTTGTAGGCTTAATTATTAAAATAAGGGTTTCTTGAAATTTCATATTTCAGATAATGTTTGGGAGTTAAGAATACAGAAAATAGCCAAATTTGACCGGCCTGGTGGTCGAGTGGTTAGTAATGGCTACTGTAACACCAAGACTGGTGGGTTCGATTCTCACACAGGACAAATATTTGTATGCATGAACACATCTGTATGTCTTAGCCCGACAGGTAAAGTGTCTTCATATTACAGAAATTCACTGCAAAATAGCAACTCTCTCAAGGTTCTTGTGTTCCTGAGTGTGAGCTGAGATTGTAGACGCAAGCGTTCATAGGCTTCGGTAACTACTTTACATTAGATGCACGGTGCACCGCATAATTATATGCCTCCCAAAGTTCTATGAAAAAAACATAGACCTAAGTTTGGTTTGAATTTATTGTGATCGTAAGGATAAGTTAGACAATGATTACACCAACACAAAAAATTAAAGATACTTATTTTAATGATATTATATTGAACATTCGAAAGACAATTTCAATATGTTTCATAAAATTAACTTGATTAATCAAAGTGTCAGTCAATTTCTTTAGAAATTAACTTGTTTGAATAGAAAGTAGGATGCTTTAGAATTTCTATTCATAACGGTAGAATCCCGACGCAACGAGATCTGCAGCATCGAATGACAAAGCTTGGCGCCTCGTTGGCGCTTGCACAATGGTCGCATATCTGTATTTTTTTAAACAGACAAGTTTTGAAATATATCTCAAAACTTGTCTGTTTCAAGATGATAGTGAATAACGTACACGTTATTTACTATCATCTTTAGAATCATAGCCAACCACACCGGCACATGGTGCACAATGCTGATAATCTAATGAGTCTTTGAGAAAAGACGTACGGCACATCAAAGCAGCCCGACTAGGGAAATACCTTCTCCTTACATAAAACCCCAGCCAGCCAGATTGTTGTTTTCCTGCGAGTAAAAGCGGTTACCATCAAGCTCCTGAGAAGTTGTTAGCAGCTGGAGTGAGGTAACAGGCGTGATATACTCGTTATATTGCAAGCGTTCATATGCTACGGCAACCACTCTTATGCTAGTTTCCCGACCGACGTAGTATACCTAAGAAAAGAGTAAAATCCACATAAGAAATAAATACATAAAACCTTATTTAACATGAAATGAAACATAAGTTACAGAATCTCTAAGAATATTTATTACTTTTACAAATATTAATCATGCCACTGCGAAATTCTTAGTTATGAATTGTAAGTTATTGTAAATTCACATTCAAATCACTGTATATGAAGTATCTTACTGAAAAGTTGGCACTTGCGAAGTACCAATGTAGCTTTGTAAAATTATTAGAGTCTGAATCGAATAGACTAGATCGATCGAGAATACCGACTTCTATCAATATCGTAGTTCTTTCACTCTAAATCTAAGTGAACATCTATACTCAACAGTTGGATGATGTGGTTTGATGGTGATGGTAGTTGCATTTTATAAATCATCATCATTTCAGCCGAAGGGCGGTAACTGCTACACATAGGCCACCCTTTTAGGCTTCCATAATACTCAGTCCTGTGCCGCTTGCAACATCCACTCCCTATATTCACCAGATCGACGGACCATAGTTTCATCAATTTTCTAAGTTAAAAAAGGTAATGTGACCATTGTAGATCGGTTTTTTCTATTCATAGAGACGGACTAGAACGTCCCTAGAACGACTGAAACCTTTGTTAAAGGAAGTATCCCCTTACAAGCTTTGTCCGCAGCCCGACAACTCACGGCAGGATGCACCCAGCTAATTGTCCAGGGTCTCTCGCGCGGAACATCTTCATGCTTTAAATAACTATCCCAGGACAAGCAGCATCAGTGTTCTGACGGTTTTTAATACCACCTGTCTATCTGTCAAAGGCAGCGAGTGGCGAGTGCTTTAATAGTTTAGCTTGTTCAGCTCTCCTATGTTCAAAATGTGATTAATTTGTATCATCGTGAGTGTCGGGGTACCTGAAATTCTTAAATAGCATATCGACTAGTTGTTAGATTACGTTTATTTAAAAACTAAACTTATCTTTAGGGTTCCATACCCAAAAGGAAAACCGGTATCACTCATTTAAATCACATACGTGTCTGATTATAACATATAAGAACGCGCACAAAAAGTTACGTTTAAAATAATATTGTCACGTAGAGCAATTATGAAAGTAAAAAATATATTATTAACGTATTTACCTAGCAATTAATAAGGATCAACTGAACAAACATTTCACATAATTTTTGACACAATAACTACTGTACTAGTTTTTCTGGGTAAATAACATAGGTGACATAGCCTGCCAAGCTAAAGAAAAAATGTGTAAATTATTCTGTTGCTTCTCTGCCACTGCGGCGAACGTGAATATAATATGTAATGACTTGCGTTATACCATTACATGACCGCATAACGAATAAGTGTAAATATTGTCAAAAAGTTATCACGTGTATGTAAAAATGTAAACGAGTGAGTGCTAGAGAGCATACAATCTGCACACGTTCTGTATACGTTGTGAAAATTATATTATGCGCTCTGTACCAGTCCCTGGGCCAGGTACATCTATACATAAAACAATATTTTTCATATTTTATTAATTATACGATTATACCAATGGCTTAAGCAGTGATAGCCTAGTGGATAAGGGACCGGTCTATTAATCAACAGGTCCCCGGTTCAAATACTGGCATGTACCATTTAATTCGTATTTTCGGATTTATGTACATATTTGTAATGATCACTTGCTCAACGGTGACGGAAAACATCGTGAGGAATACCCGCACATCCAAGAAATTATATTTCGAAAGACATGTGACCTAACCTAAGAACGGTCTGGTTTTCCCTCAGTATCTTCGCCAAATCCTTTGGTTTAGATAGCGGACCCCGCCAATCCTAATGGATTAGGAAACTGGATCACGCTAAGAAGAAGAACCAATTGACTGGCTTAAAACTTATTATTTTATATCGTTTGAACATCTGACTTTAAAAATATCAGGCGGTATAAAATATTTTTACTTTTAATCAATGCAAATAAATCAATTAATTTTAGCAAAAAAATAATTGATGCAAAGCAAATTGATTAACCAGTAAGTGGATTAAGGACCGGGATTGCCCTGCCAGCTTGTTTCCTACCTTGTTTATAAGTACATCAAGTTTTCAAGGTGGTCCTCATCGGCCTTTACCGTAGGTATAACAGACGGGCACGGTGTGGGTGTGTGCCAAGTCTGAACTGACAGGCTGTGGGGATGTTTTTAATTAAATTAAATAAAAGTTAATGAAAATAGCACGTAAAGAAATTTATATTTATTTTTTTATAAAATTTGAACATCAAGAGTATAAAAGTTATCCTGGTTCAAATCAGATCATGAGTATACCACTAAATTCGTGATTTCGGATGTATGCAGTTATCACTTGCTGTGCGGCGATATCACGATAAAACTCACACTTCCAACGTTACCTCGTTACCTAAGAAAAGTGTGGGTTGTGGACGTCCGACGGCAGTCGTTCCACGTTAAAATCAGTACCTTCGCCAAATTCTTAGGTTAAGGTAGCGGGTGCCCTGCTGCTAACAGATCCGGGGCACCACACCAACGCGGCCGATGGCATTTCGCGGGGTCTTAGTGGGTATACCGTCGGACAGCCGACGGAGAGTCCCACACTACCACCGGAGGTCACCCAGGCAGTGGTGTGCGTAACGCATTTTTCCCCGCGTCACAAAAAAATATAAGGTTAAGGTGGCGGACCCCTCCTATCCTGATGAGTAAAGAAACGAGATAACGTTAGGAAGAAGCAGACGTAAACAAACAACGAAGCGCAGAAATATGGTTACCTCATACTTTTAAATTTTGAAAGGGCAGCACAATTCTACAAATAAGTTTTGTTCAATCAGTACCTATAACATATAACATATAGGTATTTCGATCGTGTTAACAGATTTTTTTTGAACTATAAGGAATAGAGTCGTTGTGTAAAGTAATCAAATAAAATAAGTTAAGATATAAACTCGTAAATATCTATATATACTGGCTGGTAAAATTAAAAAAGTTTAGAAATAAATAAAGTCAAAATAGTGCGAACAACAGATAGTCTTCGCCAACTTTACCACTTTGTGAGCACATTTTAAAACAAACTTGCACTAGCTTAGTTAAATGTAAAACTGGTACCTAGTTAAAAGTTGCTAGCAGAAGAAATCCTTGAAGTATATTATTGAAAGCTCTAAGTAAATCAAATACTAACCTGGTACGAAAAAGCGACGGTGTCTAAAAAACGAACACAATAATATCACTATTTATGATAAATGCGAGTTCATTTGCCGAACGCGACCATAACCACAACAACGTGGAACATCATTGTTCATTGTCATGTCATGTCACTGGCTGATATTTACCTTCGACACTACGGTCAAGGTCGCATCAAACAAATGTGAAATTCACATAAGATTTCTAATCGATACATTTCTAGGACTTTGAGAAATTCAGTAATGGTTTTGGCCTGTGTAGAAATAAGGTTAGAAATTGCAAATTCATATAAGTTTTCCTCTAATTTTCAGTAATGTTGATGGTCGAACACTAGTTATCATAATCATAATGAACTATTTGTTTCAAATACCTATATTGCCTGACGGTAACACACACAGAGAGATGGCGTCGTTGCGCGTGTCATTCTAACCGAACACGCAGGTTAAGCAACGTCGACCGCAGTCTGTCTATGGATGGGTTTATCTAACACACGTTTCTCCATGCTTTGGAAGGTACGTTAAGCCGTCGGTCCCGTCTGTTGTCGATAGATGACAGTCGTTAAGCTAAGTAAGTCAGTGGCGTGGTGGAGTATGCTCTAAACCCCTTCGGTTGAAGGGAAACCCGTATCCTTGCAATGGGATGAGTAAGGGTTGATGTGGTGGTAACAATGCAGTAGATACATCTTTTCTCAACCTGGGAGATTAAGGACATTTAGGTTTGGGGAGGGTTTATACCTATTTATACTTCCGTTAAGGTATAAACCCAAATATTGATGGTAACATTAGTAACGTAGCAACTTGTTACAGATTCAATAAAAGTATTAAAAGATCAATAACTCGATACAGTTCAGTACTCGTAAGGTGCTGACCTTTTAGCCACTATACATAAAATGATCTGTGTGTTTATTTATTTCTTATAGTACGAGTATAAAGAGCCATGATAAAATATTAACAGATAACTTTAAAAATTAACAGGCAAAGAAGACTACTACAGCTGCACCATACATATGTATTTACTATAGGTTATGTTAATTATCAATAACAAAATTGTATATAGTTACAATAAAAACTTGATACAATAACAAAATACACACATCAAAAGTGTCTAGGGATCAACATATATTTTTGCAATAACTTTTCTCCTGATTGATATTCATTAAAATTTTCTTTAAGGATTCATCAAATAAAGTGTTTTCGTTTGTCTACAGTAACGATAAACCAAGTCACCTTTGCATTAATAAAGAAATTTGCCATTTTCATAATAAAGGGATTTTTGACATTTGAACCACTAACATTAAAGTTCGAAAAAAAGACTGAAATAAGAGTTTTCTTTAAAATTTTATTGGGTAACTTAAACAATTAATAATCCGTGTTTCTACCGCGAACACTAACAACACAAGAACATCGGTTTGGCATACTCAAAATGAGTTCATCCAAATCACGCTGTGGAATGGCCGCCCATGTTCGTTGCAACAACAAAAAAAGGTTTTCTTGCGACTGGATACCCTCCATATTCGGCAGAGCTCTTCTCTGTAGCATATCCCATGCATGCTCAATCGGGTTCAAGTCTGGCGACTGAGCAGGCCAGGGCATGACATTGATGTTAGCTGCGGCGAGAGTCTGTCTTACAACTTTTGCGGTGTGCGGTCGTGCATTATCATGCATTAACTGAAATAAGGGACCGATTTGCACTTGTAGAGGAACGATGACGTCTGATACAATCGTCTCAGCATAAATTTGAGCGTTGAGGTTGCCTCTGATCCAAATCAACTCAGTTCTTCCGCCGATCCAAATACCCGCCCATACCATGATGGTTCCACCACTATAGGATGGACTTCCTGGCAGGATTTTAATCGCTGTTGGCGTCCAGGGGTTCTCCAGTGTCGTATACGTCTTGTATCCGGTCTCATACCAAAACGGGACTCATCAGAAAAGCACACGAAACGCCATTGTTCTTCTGCCCAATTTCTGTGTTCAAGAGCCCATTGATATCGAATCCTACGATTGTGCATTGCTATAGGTGGTACCCTTAGCGGTCTTCGGGAATGAAGGTTCACTTCATGCAAGCGGTTTCTGACTGTTTGGTCGCTAATTAAGTTCCCTGAAGAGTGATGAAGCGTCACGGCTAACATCATGGCGGTTATTGTTGGAGCTCTTCGAGTTGTGATTTGAATGTATCGGTCTTGTCTCCGTGTGGTGCAGCGATACCGTCCTCCATGGCGCTCAGCCACGGTACCAGTGCTTCGGTAACGTGTCCAAAGTCGACTGATAACACTCTGACTTGTATTCAGAGCTAAAGCCACAGTACGTTGCCGGGAACCAGCTTCTATCATTCCCACGGCTCTGAGCATTTCTTCCCTGCTTAAATGACGTCGCCGCTCCATAATAACGTTGGTTTTAATCAGTAGTAGGGAAACAGTAGCACTAATAATGTCTTCAATGCGTTGTATGTTTTTATAGGGAAAATATTGACCGCTGATTTTCATCTTTTTTTTGAATTTGATTGACAGTTCCTGTTTCAAATTATGAAATGCACCAAAAAGGATCCATATAAATTTATAAAATCATAAATTTATTACAAAGCCACATCTCAATCTCAAGAAATCCGCATAAAAATGCTTGATCCCTAGACACTTTTGATGTGTGTAGCAATTCAGTAAATGAATGACGTATTATTGAATGAGAAGTATTGGTGTTGACCAATACTTCTCATTCAATATATATAATTTTTTAAACACAACGCAATTTAGACTTGTTATACAGTCCAACACTCGTCCTCACACTACACAACGACTGGTAACTAGTAGCTGCCCTCACTCATCACACTCAGCACATATTACCGCCTGATTTCCATCGGTTCGCGATTTGACTAACTTTCATAAAAGCATTTCAAATCTGAGCGGTTAACATCGTGTTATAAGTGTTTATCAGATTTTGTCCCCTTAATAGCATCATTGAGTTATTATTTAAATGGCAAAAGTTGTTTCACAATAATGATCAATGCTCTGAATAATTAAAAAAGAGCAGTATGTAATAACACAGTGAATAAAGAGTTAGCATATTAACCGAATGGACTCCGGTTCGAGTCCTGGTGGAGACATGATAAATATATGTATTAATAATAAACTTATTATACGTACGCTGTGTTCATTTATGGGATTAACTTAAGCTAGATTCCTTGACATTTCATTAGCACATGCCAATTCCAAAATTTAAAATTCCATTCCAAAAGTATTTTCATTACCGAAAATCATTTGATGTTTATTTAATCTTACATTCATACGGTTATATTATAGGTGAAGTTTATGCATTTATTTTTGTTTTTTGATATCTTGAAA
Organism: Pyralis farinalis; assembly: GCA_947507595.1. Taxonomy (NCBI): domain Eukaryota; kingdom Metazoa; phylum Arthropoda; class Insecta; order Lepidoptera; family Pyralidae; genus Pyralis; species Pyralis farinalis. The sequence continues at coordinate 15,092,136 of OX382267.1, forward strand.
TAGAAGTTTGACCTTCACTAAAGTCATCCACTTAATAAATCCTTAGCCCTATGTTATTCGTTATTCCAAAGTCTCTTAAATATATAAAGTTTGTCAAGAAATGCAAATTCTTTAGGAAAACCCAATCTCCGATCAATTGAGAAGTCAGATTAACATAATATTGGCTTTATCTTTAGGCTTTGACTTTAGTGAGTAAAAGTTTAGAAATGACGAATGAGTATAAAACCTGTTTGTTATAAATATAAGTAGTATTACATATATTCGCCGGTAGACATCTGTACTCATGATAATGTTTCTCAAAATAATTCAGATAGAGTGAGAGCTCCCATCATTATATGATAGTTTATGAAATAGGATCTAATTTCATAATTTGGTATAATTGGATACGATCCCGTCCGTCATTGCTTTATAATATTACAATAAACATAATTTGAAGACCTCTACGAATTACGCGGATACTGTTATCCTTTTGCTCGGTCTTGACTTGTTTAATAAATACATTAATAGAGATGATTACGAGCTTTAACATCGGAATAGAAAAACAAGGCTTGGTTGGTATTGGTACTTTGCATATTAGCATTAATGAGCATAAAAGTGTATACTTATTTAGTTACAAAAAAGTGCTGGTCCGACTAAGGTGAAAATCCAATCCGTGCTAAATTATATTATAATACATACCCTGTAAAAAGATTAGCTCAGAAATTCGGAAGAAAATTTAACACAAAGTTTGTCACAGTTGGTCACATATCCCTTAATTTATAGATTCATCATTTACATCATAGACATCATTTAAAATTAGCATAAAACGACTCCGGTGGACTGGAAACGAACATATGGCAACACATTTTAATTTTGCCCTTCTGAAGATTTACAATAACTTCCTATAAAATGAAATTCTGAGCATTCACAAAAAGTAAGTGTTCATAAAAACACATTAAACGTGATAAGAATACGTTCTAATACTTACCCGTTTTACTCTGTAGTCCGATTCAGGAAACCAGCAAAAGCAACTGCTTTTAATAAAAGTTCTTTGGTACAAAGAAGGTCGCATAGCCTTCCCTTTGAATACACAAAAAGGGATAAGTGAACACAAACCCGATATCATTTAGCTGGAATTCGTATCACGTATTTATACGCTTGTGCGTATTATCTAGGACATGTTTATAGTCTACAATACTGTGTGCATGTATATATTGGATTTATATTGCCATAAATTTATTTTACTCATAAGCGTCTATTCTTCATTTATCAGTTAATGTAAAAATGTTTATGAATAATCAACTGTGAATGCTACCTATAATGTATTAAATTTTTAACGCCGGAACCAACCAGATTAAAATATCTGTAATAGAATCTACGAGTATATATGTCTTAAGTCGATATTTAAGAAATTGCCATATTTTTCCTAGCGATATTCCGTTTCTTAATCTATTAAGATTGGCGGGGTCCGCTACCTAAGTATATGGTGAGGATACTGATCTTTACACAGAGTGACTGCCGTCAGGCCTTTACAACCCTGAAGGAAAGTCAGATTTTTGTTTGGTCAGGTTACACGTCTTTCGAAATATAATTTCTTCGACGTGCGGGTTTCCTCCTGGTTTCCTTCACCGTCATGCAAGGAATAATTACAAATTTGTACATGCATTTAGTGGTACATGTACAGACCAGCCAACGGATGCGTCCCAAGACTAATTTTAATAATTAGAAATTGGTATTGACTTATAGATCAAGAACAGATTCTATCAAAAAAACTAAGCGCATTAATTTATTAAGAATTTACAATAATAAAAGCGAACTGTATTCAGTACCATCTTTGATTTATTAGATTACAAATTAAAATAAATTCGAACGTTTAAAATCTTAATAAATATAACAAATAATGTTAAAACTACATACTTTTTGACGAAATCTACAACTTTTACTTTAAGCGTTCGAAAAATACACGCCTACGCCTCAGGGCATGGTAGGTATATATAAACCTTTTATAATTAATACATGTACTAAAAATTACAATACACGTGTACATTTTATAGGTGTATACCTTTAATATGTGAAATACTTAAGTAAAATTGAGCCGTAAATCGCTGAAAAATACGAAACCGCCCTGAGAATTTGATTACGTCTTCATAAGAATCCTATTAAAGACGTGTTTTGCCTTTGAATCTCAATAATTTTGCGTAAGTCGTGAATTTCCAAGAAAATGTAATGTAAAATTAGGGAAGGAGAAAGGAGCTAGTTACCTTTCTTAATTAAAATCGAGAATTACGCACTGAAGAGCTAAGAGAGTCAAAAGTTATGGCTAAAGCTATCGCTAGTCAGAATCCCACGTGTAAACTATCTTATCGCTGTATTACGTTACATGAACCAATTATTTTCGTATTTAGTTGGTTGTGTCGGGAGCGTAGCGAGGGTGGGCGCTGGGGTGTGGGACGGATCGATACGCTGGACAGGTAGGCTAGACGTAAATAATGAAAGCGTTCAGTGTGGCCCGCTTGGGAAAGCTCGTGTCAAATGTCAATAGCAATCAGATACCGTCGGGCACGTGGCCGGCGGAATGCCTTGACATGACTTGGCATGAAAGGACTAGGAGACCAATTTTAATTTAAGATGGCCTGCTCGTGGCGGAGGTTTTTGTTTGGGTATTTATGAAAGTATCAATAGCGTTGACGTTGTATTATATTTTTATATATGTATGGATGTGTTCATAGTTTGTATCTCTAGTAAGTCTAGTCTATTAGTTACCATATCATAGATAATTAGCAACCACACTACCATCAGATCCACATATTCTTTTCGTTTAAATGTTAATTGACAATGTAATGGGCTAAAAAAGTCAAATTGTAAAAAAAGTAATATAAAATAAACATAATAATGAAAACGATTGTATGAAGAAAGGGTTACTATTGAATGCGAAGAAGACAAAGATAATGATATTTGAAAGAGAGGAAACCAGAACCAATGTAAGGATTACGGTTGATGATGAAGTGTTGGAACAAGTGGATAAGATTGTATATCTTGAATGCGCTTTTAGAAGAGTGAATGTTGGGAATAGTGTGAATGGAGTTATACACAATGCAGTGCTGGTCTCAACGCTTACTTATGGAAGCGAGAGCTGGGTATGGCGAGAGAGTATGAAAGTAGGATAAACACGGTCGAAATGGGAGCGTTGCGCAAAATTTAGGGCGTAATACTTGTACACCGCATTCGCAATGATGATGCAAAATTTTCATTGAAAAAATTTGTTGATCTGAAAGAGAGTGTCAGTGTTAAAAATAAGAAAGGGCATGCTCCGTTGATTCGGACATGCAGAAAGAACGCAGGAAGAAAGTATTACGAAACAGATATGCAACGCGAAAGTCGAAGGATGTTGGAGCCAAAGAAAGCCAAAACTTACCTATCATGACCAAATTGGTCGTGTTTTATCAGAAGGTGATATCAGGAACTTTAGAAACCGGCGAGCCTGCATAAGAAAAGCAATGAATGTTAAAGAAGCGAGTGAGGTGTGTAAGGATCGAGTCATGTGGCGCTCGGTTCTCACTGCCTACCCCCCAAAGGGGGTTTGGCGAGAATTTATAGATTGTATAAACTGTGGGGCGCGGGTCGTTACTATTATCTTTAGAGTCAATGCTCTGATATTGGTGCGTCCTGCCAACTGCCAATACGAGGATCTGGCAACACTCCCTGGAGGGCTGTTGTATTTCTGCGAGTGAGTGCGGTTACTAGTGAATATACTTACTTCCCATTCATATATTGTTAATTTTATGTATATTAATTTTAAATCTTTTTCATGTTCTAATTTGGAAAACAATAGAAATGCCGAGTGCGACATTCATTCACGGATAAAAATACGTGTAAATTTTTTGAATTGTAAATGCTACAATATCCCATATAGTAAGTAGTCATAATATATTATATAGACAGATATTTTTAATACATTTAATGTACATCTACCATAATATAGTCGTATATAGCATATATAACAATCGATACTTGACAATGGATGTTTTCGATCGGTAATTAATGTTACATTGACATAGTTAAAAAGCCCTATTTAGGCTTAGAACATGAATTTAAAATAATTTTCTAACAGGTTTTGAAATGATAAGATAGAAAGTAACATTAATTGAAGCTTTGCAGGTATGATGAGACATTAAAAAGTTTTCCTAACCGGAATTCACGCTGGGGAGCCACCCATCACTGTTACAAGCTTCTGATGTCACTCCAGTGACTCTTTTTAACGAATTTTATTACACTGATCTTCATAAAATATTTGTAGATCCCTTGAGTTAAGAACTCCAAGGTCCTTTTACATCAGATATAATATGTACTACTATATCTTCACACCAAGTCCCTTGCTGGGCATACAGAGGGAGGAGCTCCGTGGCACCGCAGTTAATAACGCGACTTTGACACCAACGCTCGTGGGTTCGATTCCCACACAGGGCAAATATTTATATTCATGAACATGTATTTCTTATTATTATGTATATTTGTCTGGATCTGGGTGTTTCTAAGAGAGGTAGGGCGCATCAAAGCAGCACGTCTGTGAAAGTACCTTCACCTCGCAGAAAACCGCAGTCGAATAATAAACTCCCTGCAGGGTAGTTGTGTTCCTGCGTATGAGTGCGGTCACCAGTAAGCTCCTAAGGAGTTGCTGTATTAACAGCATCGCGCGAGTGATACTTTATGTATTACCGGCATCCAAAGGCTACGGTAACCACCTTACACCATATGGACCGTGCTTGTATGTCTCCAGACATGCAAGCACCACACACACAGAAGCACAGCGCCACATGAAAAAATTAACAAAAAATGTAAAACCTTCAATAAGTCCACCTATAGAATCGTAAAGAAAAGGTTTTCTTGACAGGACCTTTGCATTAGGAGGACTAAAAACCTGCACACAGTTGTCAAAGAAATTTGGCAAGTATACCTACCTATTATTAGAATAATAGGGCTGACAGATTTAGTATGACGATAAGACGCATCATAAAGTCGATTTGACATCAGATTTACACAGAGTTATCATAATAATAGTAAAGAAAATAACAATAGTCTAGGTACTTAGCACCCAAGTCGTATAGAAAGTGATATTATGACTTATAATAGTATCTAGCTTTTGTCTATAAAACGGAGTATTGCTGGCTTACTATTTAGAACAACAGCTATATAAAGCTATATTGCCGAGATATGGGATTGACGGCTCACTGCTCCGTGCTGTGCAGTCCACTTACAAGGATTGCTCAGCATGTGTGCGGATAGACGGTGGCATGTCACCCTGGTTTGATGTCAAAATTGGTGTCAAACAGGGTTGCATGCTATCTGCTAGGCTGTTTATCCTGTATCTCGATAGTTGTCTGCAGAGAATAAGGTCAACGAATGTGGGATTGCGCATGGGTGACCAAGTGGTGAACTGTCTGCTGTATGCAGACGATGCCGTGCTATTAGCAGATACACCATCTAAACTGCAAACACTGGTCACAGCGATGAAAGACGACTGTATGGAGAAAGGCTTACTACTGAATGCGAAGAAAACAAAGATAATGGTATTTGAAAGAGAAGAATCCAGAACTAATGTAAGGATTACGATTGATGATGAAGTGTTGGAACAAGTGGATGAGTTTGTATATCTTGGATGCGCTTTCAGCAGGGATGGAAGGTACACCGCAGATGTGGAAAGACGAGTGAGTGCTGGGAATAGTGTGAATGGAGCGTTGGGAAAACTTCTTGGCAGTAAAATCCTGAGCCAGAAGGCACAACTCGCTATACACAATGCAGTGTTGGTCCCAACGCTAACTTATGGAAGCGAGAGTTGGGTATGGCAGAAAGAGCATGAAAGTAGAATAAACGCGGTTGAAATGCGAGCGCTGCGCAAAATTTGTGGCGTAAGGCTCGTAGACCGTATTCGCAATGATGATGTTAGAAATAGAGTTGGTCTGAAAGAGAGCGTCGGTGTTAAAATAAGAAGAGGCATGCTCCGATGGTTCGGGCATGTAGAAAGAATGCAAGATGAAAGAATGACGAAGCAGATATACAATGCAAAAGTGGAAGGATGTAGGAGCCGGGGAAGGCCAAGACTTACCTACCATGACCAAATTGGTCATGTTCTATCAGAAGGTGATGTCAGGAGCCCTAGAAACCGGCGTGCGTGCATGAGAAGAGCAATTAATGTTAAAGAAGCGAGTGAGATATGTAAGGATCGAGTCACGTGGCGCTCGGTTCTCTCTGCCTACCCCGCAAGGGATTTGGCGTGAAGTTATAGATAGATAGATAGCTATATAAATGGCTAAAGGTCTAGATAATCGCTTAAGGCCCTCAGACAGTGATTCCTTCAGTCAGTAATAATTAAACTCGAGAGTCACGCATGGCTTGCACGCAAGCAATATAATCTTAACTATCTAGTAATGTAGATGAAATATATAGGTAGTTATTTGTTGATAGGAAATCTACATGAATTCCAGTTATTTTATATCGTTGAAGTGGGATATTAAGACTTCATTTTTTTTCTGCGGATACATTAATAAACTAACATAACTACTTGCTATTTATATTCCTCAAAGATTTACATAAGTGCGCATGTTTTGTGCTAGTCCTCATTAAAATTCGCATTCCGTAAGGCAGCAGTAAAAGTAACGTAGTTAGAAATTTATTATGTTTTTCTTTCAGCATGTTCTTCAAAGAATATTTTATTTACTTAGGACAAGCCAGCAATGCCTGCAGATATAAAAAGTAAACAGAATGGCCCAGTGAAGATTGAGTTTTGGAGCACAAGACATTGAAGATTCAAAAAGCGGAAGAAGCACGGGATTATATCCATAATTTGACAACTGACTTCGAGTGTGTGGGTAGATTGATATTTAGATCTCTAGCACCATTCGAATTCAGTGCTTGAATTTGGAAGTTCGTCAATATCAAGAATAGCAATAGCAGCAAATTTTATGTGACGTTAAATATTCATGATTGTATGTTTTTATTATTGTTAAAGGTTAGTTTTTGTCATAGACATATCATATAATCTATATAAATAAAAATCAATAGTAGTATGTATATAAAATGATCACTTGAGAACGGCTTGACCGTTTTGATGCTTTTGCTGTGTGGGTAAATAAGAAGATTTCTTTCATACCTTTTTAAACCTTTGACAAATGTCAAAAATAAAAAAAGTGACATTCAATTGATTGATATTTCTTGTGTTACATTGTTGCATACAAAAAGAAATGAATTTAAAAAGATTTTATAGGTAAACATTTCTTGGATGCGTTCAAAATTGTAAAATTAATCAATTTGGTGCATAGCACAGATTGAATTGCTTTTAGTTCGTGGTTTCGTTTTTAGGAAAAAATGCAAGGTGTCAAAATATCACAATTCAATTGATTCAAGGAACAATTTAAGTAACGATCCTTTCTCGATGAACTGACAGAAAACGCGTAGTCTATACCAATCTTAGTGAAGAAGAGAGATATGTTATAAAATAAACATTCCGAATAGTTTTTTGAATAGAAAAGTGTGATTGATTTGATTTTGATACGTCTCCGAAAGTCGATAATGGATACAAGAGCCTTCAGAGGTCCCAACCTTGAAACAGACCTGGTGAGCCGGTTTGTGGGCCTGGGAGATCATGAAAGAATAGGAAGTGAAAAATTGGAAGATGAAAATGTAAGGAGTACGTATGTACGTCTAGTCAGTGAAAGACTTGCGAACGCGAGTCTTTCCAATTCAAATGTAGACGAATGTTGGATAGTTCTGATATAAAATATGGTGGACAGTGCGAAAGAAGCATGCGGATGCGTATAGAGACGTAGAACACTGAGAGGAGATGCCTAGTGGGATGCGAGGTTGAATCCTCCGTGGAAAAAAAGAGGAAAGCGTGGCTGGATTACGTATCGTCTTTATATCAAAGTGATGGTATGAAAGAGATTATGTCCAGGACGCTGGCACTGTAAATGAGTCTGTGACTGACTCGGCAGTGCCAGCGTACCATGACGATATTACCGTGGATGAGTTTGAATGGTCAATACGAAGTTTGAAAAATGGAAAGTCATAGGAAATCAATATGGTTACACCTGAAATGATCAAACTAGGTTGCACCTACGTTAGGGACGCCTTCTGATTTTTGAGCAAATTATGCTGGAGAACCGGAAGAGTCCCGAGCGATTGGAGACGCGCAGTCATCGTGCCCTTGTATAAAGGCAAGGGTTCACGCATGGACTGTGTTCACTATAACGCTATCAGTTTGATCAGCTTAGCAGCTAAAGTGTAAAGTCTTAAGTGTGAAAAATCATTGAAAGGAGAATGAGGGTGAAATATGCTTTGGGAAGCACAGGGTGGATTTCGAAGCGGCAGAGGATGTATGAATCAAGTTTTCTAGCTCCACAACATCGTGGAGAAGCATCTGGCTGTGGAACTGAACATTTTCTGCGGTTTTGTGGACCTTCAGAAAGCATTTGATAGGGTCATGCGAAAGAATCTCTGGATTTTTTTTTGCCCAAGATATGGAGTTGATGGTGACCTGCTTCGTGCTGTGCAATAACGTATGAGGATTGTTGTGTGCAGGTGGCTTGTCGCCCTGGTTTGATACCAATATTGGTGTCAGACAGGGATGCGTGCTTTCGGCTCGGCTATTCATCCTGCATCTGGATAGTTGTCTTAAAAGAATAAGTAATATGAATGTGAAAAGTGAATGGGTGACAGTGGTCTACTGCTTTATGCAGACGACGCGGTGTTAATAGCAGAATCACCATTGGAACTGCAAACACTAGTTGCAACTATGAAAGATGATTGTATGAAGAAAGTCTTACAGTTGAATGTGAAGAAAACCAAGATAATGTATTTGAATGAGAGACAACCAGAACGAACACTAGCATTATGGTTGATGATGTAGTCTGGGAGTAAGTGGATGAGATTGTATATCTTGGAAGCGCTTTTAGCAGCGATGGAAGGTGAATGAACATGAATAGAGCGTTGGGTAAACTTCTAGGCAGCCGAAATCTAAGCCAGAAGGCGCAGCTCGCTATACACAACGCGGTGCTAATCACGACGCTAACATACGGAATTGAAAGCTGGGTATCAGAGAGAGCATGAAAGTAGAATAAATGCGGTCGAGATGAGAGCATGGAGTGAAATTTGTGGCGCTTGTTAACCGCGTTCGTAATGATGACGTAAGAAAGAGTGTTGGTCTGAAAGAGTGTCGGTGTTAAGATAAGAAAAGGCTTGCTCCGTTGATTCGGACATCTAGAAAGAATGCAGGATGAGAGAATGGCGATATGCAGGAGCCGAGGAAGACCAAGACTAACCTGCCAGGACCAAATTGGTCATGTTTTATCACAAGATAATATCAGGAGTCCTAGAAACCGGCGAGCGTGCATGAAGAGTTATGAATGTTAAAGAAGCGAGTGAAGTGTGTAAGGACCGCGTCTTATGGCGCTCGGTTCTCTGTGCCTACCCCGCAAGGAACCTGGCGTGAAGATATGCATACATACATACATTATTATGTAGATGTGTACGTGAGTCATCAGCGTGGGTCATAGCGGAATTATCCCAATGAGGGATCTGATTCGGTCAAAATTAGAATACTTAAAACAGGACAATAACGTACGAGTACCGTATAGAATATGGTTTGAGATTAGAGAACAATATAAACCAGTTGAGAATGCACAAGCTTGCATTGCCAGAGGAACACCTGGCTCGTCAATTATATAACCATTCAATTTTTGTTTCTTTTTAATTTGTCGGCCATTAGACCAGAAACATAGTCAACTATGTTTCCTAAGAGATAGGAACGATGTTCCTGAACATTCCTATTGTACTTTTTTATGCTGAATTCGAATCTGAAGTCAAAATTCAAATATTCGAAAAAAAACGTACACACAGACAAACGCAGAGACAAACATATAGATTTCATATAGGAACAGTGTTCCTGAACATGATATTTGCACTGCATGTAAAAGCCCCATTCTATATATACTGAAATAAACTGAATATGTAACTTACGAAGTAACTTAACCTACTTATGAATCTCTGAATATCTCAATATGTAAACAAGTCTGGCTTAAATTTCAGGAGTATAAACATAACGCTTCGGAGTTGCAATTTGAAGGACGAATATTTTAATTTTCACTGAAAGTTAGTTCTAAAAATGTGCTGCATACGCTGACTTACTGAGTAGGAGTATGAATTGTAAGGAGGAATAACTAGAAAGGGAATGTAACTTAACCGAAGTTGGTGATCAAAAGGGAGAAATTTAAGTTAATTGGTTTGCGTCGTCGATTGTACGGAACAAGAGAATTTAGTCGAGGAGGTTTCTGTTAACCCTAAGTAAATTGAGTTGAGGATTGAATATTGAGGGACAGCCGTTTACTCTTTTCTCACTATCCAGAATAATTTCCTAACACACCTCACTCGCTTCTTTCGTAGCTGTTTTCATGTACGCTCGTCGATTCCTATTGGTCGCGTTCCGAGAGGATTTCTTCCGAGAATTGTTAAGTTATAGATTCTCGGATATATTGGCGAGGTTTTTCCAACAAGCTGCAGCATGAGGTATTAACTTCTAAGACTATCATTTTCGTCTATATTTTTTTGCCATACCTACAAAGTTACCGATTTAAAAAAATCCTTCAAGTCAATCAAACCTATATATAATACAAGAAAATAAAGGAGGAAGAGGGCTAGTAGACCATATAGTAGGCTTTTTGGAAAGACCTATTCATCTGCAAAATTTCCTTCTTAATTGATTTAACCATTTCCCAGATACAGGTTTTACGTACTCCATAAAAATGCTTTTATTTTTCGGAATAAAAAGACCCGGGCCATGAGCTATCTTGATTCAAAATTTGATTAACATTCATTACAAATGCAAACTGATGCGTACGTAGATAGGCAGAGATCGCATTTAAAAGTTATGGCGTGGGTATCTTTATTATTTAGTCCACGACAAACTATTTTAGGTAACAGTTTTATTATATTTATAGACGACTAGCTTTTACCCGCGGCTTCGCTCGCATTGATAAAAATATATATTTTTTTAATAAATATATCTTATTTTACTTCTGATACCTCCAAGAATATGTGTACAAAGTTTCATGATGATCGGTTCAGTAGTTTTCGCGTGAAAGCGAAATATTAGTAGGATTATTTGAACAATTTGTCGAATCCACGAGCTGCGATAAATTGTTCAAAAGGCATGACTTACCTACCTATTTAAATTATTTTTTAGTTCTTCGGGGAGAGTAGGGTACCACCGAAATATGGATTGGTTTTCAGGATAAATTTTGATAATGTACCTAAATGAGAGTGGAATTGAGAGCTTTCTTCTTAGATCGAAATCGAAACTGGTCACATTTGAAGTAGGTACCTTCTAACACAAGATCGGTGTAATGAGAATGAGCATATTAGATAGTTTTAATACCCGCTGTTATCTGAGTATTCATTGACGAATAAAAAATATAAATAATAAACTAGTAACGTGGCGATCGAGCGAGCGAACATTACGTCTTTTTTACACCTTCATAGACCAACTTAAAAGCAAAGCTTTATTGGTATACAAAATATGATTCACACCCTTAGAGCTTTTTCCAAGATACAGTAATAGGATTATCGATGAGATCCGCAGAAAATAATTACCTACACATGAAGGAAATTCATCTTGTTGTAGTTATTACGAGTATGTAGGTATGTAGGTAGGGTTCACAATACCTGCCTGGATCAGCCTTGTGTTTAACTCTATTATTTTACTATATACTTATATTATTTTCTTTCTACTAAAATTAATCTGTATAAATGTTGGGCTTAACTTTATCGTACTTATACGAATTTTACAGGATAGTCAGAGAAAGTCTTGAAAGGAAAAGTATTGTCAGGGCGACTAAGCCAAGATTCAGAGACAGTGAATTCTTGGACATCCTTAAGATCGAAAATGTCTTAGCGTCAGGATGGAAAACAATGCTGGAGGGATTCTTTAAACAAATTATTTTCCAGGCCATAATCCTTATACTGTTACGGAAATAGGGCTCTCCGCCAATGATAGATATTATTAAATTTGTTTTAGGTAGGTATTAAGTAAGTTATTTATAGGGTAAATTATACTTTTGTTTTAGTAATCTAAACACAAGGACGTTATGATTTAATTTAAGTTATAAGTAGGTTACCGGATCAATAATTTGTCTTTACTTGGTTTTAAGTCTGATGTTGATATTAAAAATGAATTTGAAAATATGTACAGTAAGCAAGGTGCGGTATATTTTTATAACATACGAATGATATGAAACATTGTTAAGAGTTGATGACTCCGTTCGTCGGTGAAAGAAAACAACGTGAGGAATTCTGCACGTCCAAAGGAAATATTTCGTATATAATAAGTACGTGTGATCTAACTAAAGATCAAGACTCACCTACCTACCATGACCAAATTGGTCGTGTTATATCAGAAGGTGATGTCAGGAGCCCTAGAAACGCATGAGAAGAGCAATGAATGTTAAAGAAACGAGTGAGATATGCAAGGATCGAGTCACGTGGCGCTTGGTTCTCTCTGCCTACCCCACAAGGGATTTGGCGTGAAGTTATATATAGATAGTGTGATCTAAACTGAGAAAGGTCTGATTTTCCCTCACAGATGTGGAGGTCTGACGGCAGCCGCTCCATGTCGTCTTCACCAAATCCTTAGGCTTAAATAGCGGACCTCCCCTATTGTAATGGATTAGGTTAACGGGATAATAAAAGGAAGAAGTAGGGCGATTCGAATCTGCTAGAAAGTAGTGTAATCGCTAGAAATATAGAATAGAAATCTGCTAGAAAGTAGTGTGATCGCAAAATGCTAGAAAATTCTCGTGTGGAAATATATTAATTTGGAGTTGAAAGTGGCGTCTACTCCAGCAGGTCAGAAGAACGATTTTAAAAAGATTTATGAAATGAATACTTTCCGATTCAAAATCATTCATATCTTTTCTAAAACGCTCTTCCAAACCGTTGAGATAATATGTTAGTACATAATATCTCAATGTTCCAAACACCTTATTTTTGAAGAATAATCACTTTGTAATATTAACGGAAAATTTGTTTTACTGAATATAAGTTTACTATCTTTAGAAATCATTGAGTTATGATAATTTGTAGCAGGACTTTCTTGTCTAGAAATGTATAATTTACTTCTGGAACAACAAGAACTGGTTACCCAAAAAAAAAAGTTTCCCTATTAGGGTTCCGTACCCAAAGGGTAAAACGGAACCCTATTACTGAGGCTCCGCTGTCCGTCCGTCCGTCCGTCCGTCCGTCCGTCTGTCACCAGGCTGTATCTCATGAACGGTGATAGTTAGAAAGTTGAAATTTTCACAGATGATGTATTTCTGTTGCCGCTATAACAACAAATACTAAAAAATAGAATAAAATAAATATTTAAGGGGGCTCCCATACAACAAACGTGATTTTTTTGCCGTTTTTATAGATAATGGTACGGAACCCTTCGTGCGCGAGTCCGACTCGCACTTGGCAGATTTTTTGATTTATGGTACTTCCCCAAAACAGACTGCTTTTTATTGAATTAAGTTAACCTATTCTGTCGCCAGAGCCTCGGTTACCACAAGGGGCGCACTCTTGTGGTAACCGAGGCTCTGGCGACCTCGTGATACCCGCCTAGGTAGCGGCCGAACGCGCCCAATTTTGGCCTTGATGACTTTAATGATGATGGTAAGCCACTTATACTAAATAAATATATATAGTCGGACAAATTACACAGCACCGTGTAGCCTAAAAGTAAGCGAAGCTGTGTTATGGGTACTAGATAACTGATAAATATATATATATTTTATGAATACATACTTATTATACATAGAAACTATGCAGACCAAGACAAAGAGACATGTTTGACCTGTGTGGGAATCGAACCCACGAGCGTTGGTGTCAAAGTAGTATACCAGCGCGTTTCACTGCTGCGCCACCGAGCTCTAACGTGATCCAAAATAACCATTTAACGTACTTACTTATCTTCGGAGGTGGATGTCACGTAGCAGCAGAACAGAAATATAATACAACGATGTCCAAACGAAATATTTAGCTAGGTGTTGTGTTTTACCGCAGATTAGTTAATAGTCACTAAGTATTTCCACTCTAGCACCGTCACACGTCATGCTGCGTTATTAACAAAGATAAAACTAAAATTTATAATTAAAGATTTATGAATCATGTCCATGTATGTGGGCAGACACACTGACAGAGCAACTACATTTAAAGTCCTTGAATAGCCTTGAAAGATAGAATGGTAAGCATAGAATATTTATTTATGAATATAATAGTTTAGAATATAAAAATATATAATGTACAAGAGTAAATAAATGTCCACACCAACCCATACTCATCTCACCGTCCATTCGAAGGAAGAGCATACTCCGCTACATTCTTCAATTGCGCACAGGCGGAGGCTAGCGTTTTAGCTAGCTTAACCGCTGTCATCGACGGACAACAGTCGAAACCCGCTTTGTGACCACGGAAGTGCGGAAGATAAATAAATCCCGCTGATTCAATGTTGCTTAACTATCGATTTTCTTTAGGGGTGACATGCGTGACAACCCCACCGAAAGTTTTTTTTTATACAACTGCGGGAGGCTTACAAGCATACGGTCCACCTGATGTAAAGCAGTTATCGTAGCCTATTAACGCATGTAACATTATATCACTCGCGCGATTCCGAACTCCTTAAGAGCTTACTGGTGACCTCACTCACACGCAGGAACACAACAACCCTCCAGGGAGTTGTTATTTGGCTGCGGTTTTCTGTGAGGTGGAGGGTGCTTCCCCAGACGGGCTGCTTTAATGCGCCCTACCTCTCTTAAAAAAGAAAGAAAGTATAGAATTTATAGAAAATATCCCGAGTTTCTCGATTATGTGCTGCGAAGCCAAGGTCACTAGTATACAAATAAAAGCAATTTTGTTCATAGGCTTATGTGTATTTTATTCAGCGACATCTTATTTCTTATAACTAAGTGCATAAATAGGAAATCGTTATGTACATACATTCAGAAACCACAATATAGAAATGGTTAGCATTATCACCATGACGGGCAACTTATGTATCGCAGACAAATATATTAGAAATACAATATTGCTCGCTATTGACATGCGAGCTTGAAGTCACGATGAGTCAACAGTTTCAACTGTTGATTTGTTTTGTTCTCATTTACTGATCAAACGTTAAATAAGACATAATTAATTGGATACCTATCTTGGAACACTACTGATGCATCTTGATGCACTTCGCCCTACTTGTAGTAGGGTGATTACGTGTCTGATCCTCGTGGAACAACGGTCCATCCTTTTGATGTTTATATTTTTGTATTCATAGATATAGGAATCTGATAGTGATATTAAACGGATTTGTAACTACTTTATTAGATTGTTTTTTCGAACTGAATTTTATTTACCTCTCTGTAATTACTATAACGCAGCTGCTTTATAGTAACAGTTAAGTAAAATATACTCATAAATCAAGTTATACACGGCAACCTTCAATATTTCCGGAATTAAAAGTGTCTAAAGCATCCTTTATAGTCTAGTATTCGCTGTTCTTGCGTCACGGCTACATAAACCTACGCGTACAAAATAGTCTGTTTTTTATTGTGATAGTTTGCATCACAATAAAAAAAAAACATGTAGAAACTCGATCTTGTTGCGGTTTTATTCTAAGTATCTATAGATTATACTAACTTCTCGCGATTTGGTTTATGTGAAGTTGGGAAAGTAGCCTGTTCTGTCAATGGTTTCACATTGTTCTCATAACTCAATAAAATCAATTTAATGTGTTGCATACAAATAAATAATTACACTAATGCATTTATGCATATTAGTTAGGTTATGGTCTCTATGATAACCAACTTTGTTCGCTTTTTACGGATAAAAACTGAATGGCAATTAATAGAATTGAGTGTAAAGGGGTAGCCTAAAGAATGACAACCATGGACAAGGATTACCGCGTTACGAACTGTGGGGATCCTGTTATCAGGGTCCCCATAATTCAAACCGCGGGCATAAAGTAGTCAATGAATATACTATCTATTCTTACATCTTCATATTCAAAAATATTCTATCACTAATGGTCGATTAATTACGTAATCACCCTGCAGTAAAGATTAACACATTTCGTTTTGTTCTAAATTTCAAACTGTCTTCAGTCAGTCATGTTACGAGGTACCTATTTCTTAATTCAAATAAATATGATTGGTACGTACACACATTCTTTCCCAACTACATCGTTCATTAATAAACTGACATGCCATACTTTTTTGCATTTATTAATAAGAAGATTGATCCATTGTTCATCAATCAATTTACGTTATTTCCAGTAATTCATCAATTATATAGACAAGTCCTTATTAAATAACACACGAATGCTATTGTTGTTCGTAGTAAGAAATGTAGTTTTAATGAAACAAATTAAATTACAAGCTGTACGAAAAAATATGAATTGTTATAAACCGTATAGAAACTGAACGGTTGGTACCTACTACGTGACTGACGACTATATTCGCCAAACACAAGCTCGATAGGAAGGAAATTAATTTGAAAGTTTTCTGCGTGCCGCAATTTTTCCAATATTATCAAGTTGTTAAGTTATTTATTGGTATCTAACTTTACCCATATACTTTCTACTGGTACGATAAGAGATTATTGATTTAATGCAGACGCTTACCACGATATAATTTTATATACACTGCTGTATACATGTACTCAAATGAATAAATGACAGATCCTTGTACACAAAAAATCTAATCAGATTCAATTCTTCGTTGGGTTTTCATTGTAGTGTTCGAAGTCAATAACTTCCATTCTTCTCCAGTCACACTTTCTCCATACAATACACGAGGAACATAGATTATTACATTTAGTTAACAGTAAAGTTTCAAAATCTTAACTCCTTCATTATTCTCTCCCAGTACAGTGACTATTATTTACAATACTTACTTACCCTATGTGAATCGTGCAAAAGCGCTTACGTTGAGGTAATAACTTACAATGTGTAACTGGTGACCACTAATTGACTATACATATTTAAATAAAACTCCGAAGTCATCAGATAAACTTAGGTAACAGACTGTCATGGATCTCCGATTTCATAGTGATTGACAATAATTAGCTCTTAATTCGCGCCGACAATAAAATATCTAATAGCTTCCTTTATGTAAAACAAGTGGGAATTTATTGATACTCCAGTTAGCATCATGAAAATGCCTCGTAAATTTTACAAGGTCGTAAACCGAACCACCCAGAGGCTTTAACTGCGGTTATTATATTACGACGCCACTCCTTGAAATAATTTTCGTCGCTTGTTCTTTTGATTTGCCGTTATCAGTATCTAAGTTCATTTTGGAAGACTGTATTTTCTTCCACGTTTCTCCTAGTGCTTTGCTGAAATGATCGTCGACGACCCCTTTGCTGGAAGTTTGCTTTTCGTTGTCTTTTATCCTGGATGTCTGTATTTGCCGCCACGTGTCGCCGAGTGCTTTCGCGAAGTGGTCATCTACCGACAGACTAGCATCATCCACTTCCATAGCGATAATTTTGGGGGGTTTAGGTGGTTCTTCGGTTTTGAACTGTATTGGACTGCTTGCTCGGTCTTTTGTATTGGGTTTTGGGCCAGGTATTGTCGGCGGGGTAGTTTCTGCATTTTTCTTGAATAGATTCATGTAGTCATCGCCGAGGGAACGGCGGAAATGTTCATCTATAACCGGATCGCACATCGACATAGACCCTGGGAACAACAAAAAGAATAAAATAAGGATCTGATAAATTTGATTTATGTCAAAGTAATTTTGATGAACTCAGTGGCGCAGTGGTTAGTAACGCTACTTTGACACCAACGCGCGTAAGTTCGATTCCCCACACAGGACAAACATTGTATGCATGAACATGTCCGTTTGTCTAAGGCTGGGTGTTTTTAAGAAAATCAAATAGCTCCTCTGGGAAGTACCTCCACCTCCCAAAAAAACCCGCAGCGAAATAACATATCCCCTAGAGGATCTTGTATTCATGTGCATGAATGAGCAGAAGTGGCATCGCGCGATTGATACATAATATACTGTAAGCTTTCACATGCTGCATACATCAGGCGCCGCTTTACATCAGGTGGGCCGTATGCTTGTATGCCTCCCGACGTTGTATAACTTAACGTAGCCTATATAGACAGCATTAAGGATCTAAATTCTTGCATGGAGTGTCGTTCGAAAGTTATCGCTCCGCTGCTTACGAAGCACCTCTTCAGAGGCTTCTCGCTAAGCTCGCGCACACACAAACACGACAGCCAACGAACCTCCAACGAATTGTTATTTTAACTACTATACGTCTCCTCTTTTGCCTTGTTTGCTGATCGGGGTACACCACTGGGTGCAGCTGAAATTGACCATTTCACACAGCAATAACCTGTATACTGTATATATTATGATAAAATTGTCACCCATGTGAATAAGAGAAATCAATGGGGCAATGAGGCGCTCAGTGTTTGAGGAGCCCCTATAGGACCTATTAAAAGTAGTTAGAAGTAAATGGATACTGACAGCTGACGACAGCATATTGTGAAAAAAATTACGGAATGTTAGTTATCCAACAGTGAACCCTGGGCTCCGAAGCGAAAGCGTAGGCCGCTACCGGGATTAACACTCGCATGATGACGACGAGTTATCTATCCAACAGTGAAGAGACACAGGTCGATGATAATCGTTTATTAATTTGTACTGGCTACATTAGACCATCAAAACTGACCCAACACGAACCCACTGCGACTGCTACAGGAAAATTAACTATTTCTATTAGCCACGCTAATCTATCATGTCAAAAGTTAAACTTAAGTATAGATCTAGAGTAATAAAGTCAGCCGGTTGATATAGCGAATAGATAACAGACGCCAGAAATGAGTTTAAAATAATGCTTGTTTGTGAGCCTTTTTACGAAGTTACATACTCATAATAAGTGGTTATGGATTCTTTTAAAACCCGTATTATTATTGTATTTATGATTAGGGATATATTACTTTATAAAGAAAATATAATATGTATGCTGATGCTGCACATTTCAACAAACTTATTATTTCCTTGTATATGGAACAGAGGGTTACATATTTCATATAATAAATACTAGATTACTATATTAGCTCCATTTTTAAACATGTCAAAATCTTTCTTTAACATTGTTGCTTCATTAAAAAAGATCCATACATGATAGAAAAAAAAGAGAATGTAATCACATGATCATTATTATCAAGCTGAATTCTCGAATTTCGAACGTATAGCAAAAAAACGGTACAAAGGTCAAAGTGTAAGCGTGACGTGCACTTAGCTGCACTTCATAAGTCAGTGTACTACTTTAATTTGCTGATCCTTAGAGCCACGTCGGTAATTCCAGTTCTACTACGGGATGTACTCAAATTCAAATTCTTTATTTTTGGGTTTGGAATGTTAAAAAAAATATATAACACGCTTGCATAAAACTTAAATTACATTTACACAGTTACATTATCTTCATAACATGTGAAATGCACCATACAGTTTTTTTTTATTCAATACTAATTCTGTCAATTTTTGTTCACACGAGGGCCATGCGGATTGTTCGTTGAAATATTAATTGACTTTGCTTACTAAGAATATTGTGGCACAACTTTTAAACTTGAAAAATGTAGCATATAATCAGGGATTTTATTGTGCATTTATGTAAGCTCTGGCGCATGAGATTTACTAACTTTTTCAGCCTGCATTTATGATTAACCAATTAATTTTTTTGTGTGCCTCATAATCGTGTACATGACTAATATTTTTAAATAAATAAAGATTCTTGTGTATAATGTTTTCATAGATGTACTGCGAAGCCACGGTGAGAATGTTAATCTGCCCATTGCCCCATAATAGAATTCCATAGGAGAGTATACTAAAATAGATAAAATAAACCAATCTCGCCGTTTAAAATCCCTTGTTCTCTTTACAGCATATGTAGCGGTACTCAGTTTACTACCCGATGTTTCATGTGGCAATCTGTAATTTTTCATCTCAAACACTTAAAAAACTAGTAGTTATTCATTGGTCATTTGTAAATTTATGTATTTCTATATTATAGTGTAGTTGTATTTCAGTATTAGTGGGATACAATTTTTTGCGAAATATTTGAGATAGAGAAACACATTTGGCTTTATTAGCATTTAGAGCTAAGTTATTTGCCGTAAATATGGCTCTCTCTTTCGTGCAAGCTCGAGCTTCCGTATGACGATGATTATCGATTATAATGCCGCATGAATTATATTAACAAAATATATCATTACGTGAGGTTATTTTTATTATTGGCCTTAGTTTACATTTTTTTTTTCTAATTTACAGCATGCATGGGTAGTAAAAGGAAATCCAAAATAGTGCCACGGTTGCGACTTTGCTATCCTTTTTCAAATTATTACTTCAAATGCAAATGCATTTGAAAAATAAACCAAATTAGCGCGTTTGGTCTTGGGATCTTAAAACATAAGTAATAATGATTTGAATTTCCGATTATTATTACTTATGTAACGGCATAAGGAAACTGTAACGACATAAAAATGCCTTTGTCAGTGGTATTTAATGACAGAGAGCAATAAGGATAGCACGGGGCGGGATGCGAGTCACATTTTAACAAACCAGCTAGCTCTCTCAATATAGTGCATAACATTATATTGAGAGAGCTAGCTGGTTCGTTGTAGAATCTTCACACAAACCGTCTTTGTTAGATTGATTATAATACTTTCGTGCTGATTTTTACTTTCAAGGCTTAGTGAGTTTAAGATCATAAGCATAAATTTAAAATATTTTATGGCTATAGTTTAATATATGTATATAATTTAAAAATACTGTTTTGTCATCCATTTTGGTCACAACGCATCAATGACGCAAGAGTGAACGAGCCCCCAAATAAATTTCCTCATTGTCCCCGAAATATCAGTTAATGAAATAAAGTATGTACAATACATGAAGAGCCTATGGAGGCCCAATGATACGACTTCGCATAGTAAATAAAGTCACTGGTACGGATCGTGGTCAAAGTAGAATACGCAACTCTTATTGGCTAGATCACGGATCAACAACGCGTCACTTACAGTCTTATTGGTTAAAATATGCTCACATTGGTTAGTAAGCTCGAACCACCGAGATGTTAAGGCGCCAATACACTACGTTTTTGTGAGTGAGGATGCCTTCATGAGAAGCCAAGAGATTTAATGCTTTGTGGTATAATACAGTGCACTGTTCAGCGAATGATAAGTTGGTATATTTACCTGGAGGGGTGTCATTATTCTTTGTGATGACTGAAGGCCGACTGTAGGGCGGCGGCGCCGGGCGGGACCGTAGCCGCATGTCTATTGGAGCCTCGTGTTTACTGCTCGGGTATTCTGGAGGAGCCCCTGAGAACAAACATTAATAAATATATCTCTGAAATACCATTACTCATCTTCGGCGCCTTATCGGAAAATTGGTCTAAATTGGTTGCCATTGTTTTCGGCCTCATCGGCAGAGCTTCAGCTTCCTGCCAACTAAGCTGAGAATGATTACTACCAACTTAAAGGGAAAACTAATTAGAATTAAAAAAAAAGATTTAATTATCTTCGACTGAGCAAGCGGTCTGAATTGTCTTCGATTTAAAAGTCTACAATCTTACGGCTTTGTGACAAAAGAAATGTCATGTCATGACCGTAGGCCAAACTACGGGTGTACTCAAATGAATTTTGTCATTATGTCTATGCGGGTGGATGCGATATCATCTAGAAACTAGTTCAAAGTGGTTGACTCACTGGAATCGTTACAATTTACGGCAATGACGCCGAAACTAGAGCAAACTATCCTATCACACTCTTCGTAACATTTAGAGGCGCCCGTCAGGTTACTCAATTGTCAAAGTTGAAGGTAGTAAGTAGCACAGCGCATTAAGCAGGTAACGAGGTATAACAAAACGTCTTCGCAAAGGAGGATCAGTTAAGCTGCTCCGTAAAACCTCCACGACAAGGGAAGATTCAATTATAATGTTAAACTCGTTTATTAACTTATCCGTTAACTTTTTAAGATCTTAATTCGGGCCATTAAAATACAATTTCGCTGAATATTCAAAAAAAAAATGGAAGGGCGACTATTTGAAATTGAACCATAAGTGACGAGCTGGGCAGGTATCGAATTAAAAAATAAATATGGGCGTTGTCTGCTATTTTGTCACATTCCACTTTTATGTTAATTAATTTATACACGACAGATGTTTTTTTTTTTCTTCTTACTTGTATGACATCAATGTGTTGAGAAGATGAAAGATAAGGAAACGAGTGAGGTATGAAGTCTTTCGAAGGACCGAGTCACGAGGCTTTCGTTTCTCTCTGCAAACCCCACAAGGTATTTGGCGTGAATTTATTTTTTATTCGATTAGTATTGTCTTAGGTTTTCGCGATTGTTATACATTGAATTAAACAATTTTTAACGGGAGTATCGTGTGTTTTATTTATTTTTGTTGAACCTGACGTTTCGAATGCTTTGCAGCGTCCGTGGAAGGAGACATTTGTCTTACATTGGTTATTCAATTATTACATCTACCGACAAGGATGGATTAATTATATATGTTCCGATTCACACAAAAATCGCTCACGGTGTCCGATGTTTTTGAGTAGATCTCTGGGTTTGTGATTTGATTAATTTTAGAACTGGATCCCAAGCAGGTGGTACTTGCCAACCATCTTCTCTATTGAATCTCTATCTTCTCTAAGAAAACTCCCCAATTTAAATAGAGAATATGGTTGGCAAATACCACCTGCGACCACGGACGCTGCAAAGCATTCGAAACGTCAGGTTCAACAAAAATAAATAAAACACGCGATACTACCGTTAAAAATTGTTTAATTCAATTTTATTCGATTGCTTCGAGATTTGCCTATACATTTACCGAGTATAGAGTAATGAAAGTTTTTGACCGTACCGACTAGTTTCATTTGAGGACCGCTAGGGGGAGCCTTTGATCAATAACAATATGTCATTTTTTATTCTTGAAATATTTTTATAAGATTTGTTACTTTAGAGTCGGAATAAAAGTATCAAAGTTTTATTAACCAGCCTTCGTTTGAGTTTATATTTGTGTTCTAGTGTCCCAAGAGAAAGGTTTGATGTGACGTTACTACGCGCGTTACTTATTAATGAAGTGTGTACTTACACGACACTAAAAGTACTAGAACGAAGGGATTTAAAGGCAATATTGTCCAACACCTAATGAAATTCAAACACGTTTTATACTCTTTTGCCATTCCATGAGAGCACGCAATGCTTTCACAAATATGTAGCCCAGTAATTTACATGGACAATTTAGTTTAGGTGTATGTGGCGATTTTTTTAAACAACGTCGGAAGACATACATGCATACGACCCGGCTGATGTAAAGCGGTTACCGTAGCCCATCAATGCTTTCAAAATAAGAAGTAACACTAGTGCGTTGCTATACCAGCTGACAACACAGCGGCTCTTTAGCAGCTTACTGGTAACCTCGCTCGCAAAAACAAACGGCTCTCCAGCGAGACGTTATTTGTTTGCGGTTTTCTGCGAAGTGGAGGTATTGAAGGCCTGTTTTGTTGCGATCTACATCTCTTGAAAACATCCAAACCAAGAAAACATGTTTACGCACACAATTTTTTATCCTGTGTGGGATCGAACGAGCCTTGGTGTCAAAGTAGCAGTACTAACTACTACACCAGTGAGCTCGTCATATACTAATAATATTGTAAATTTAAGATAAAACTCAACTGATACTCGCGTGAAGTAAACGCTTACAATCTAATCATGCAATACAAGCAGCACTTAATGTCAGGAATAAGTCTGATACAACCATAAAAGTTCGCTTTAATTAAGGCAATTCCCTGTTTAATTACAGCTATAGCCAGCGTCACGATTACCTTCGCGATCCAACGAATGTCTTCCCTCACACTATTTATTACAAATTTAGCTATAGGTACAATTTTCTTTATATGCTTTCCTTTTCATTTTATGCAAGTAACATACATAATTAGATTTCTATACTAATATATAAAGCCCGATGGCGTCGTCGTGCGTGTCATTCTAACCGAACACGCAGATTACACAACGTCAACCGCAACCTGTCTATGGATGGGTTTTCCTATCTCGAGTTTCTCCGTGCTTCGGCGGGCACGTTAAGCCATCGGTCCCGGCTGGTGTTGACAGATGACAGTCGTTAAGCTAAGTCAGTGGCCCTCGGGCGGCTTGAAAACAATGGCCTCCGCCAATCCGCATTTCAGCGTGGTGGAGTATGCTCTGAACCCCTTCGGTTGATGGGAGACCCGTATCCCTGCAGTGGGATGAGTAAGGGTTGATGTGATGACTAATATATAAAGCGAAATAGTTTGTTTAAACGCACTAATCTCTGGAAATACCCGTCAGATTTAAAACATTGTTTTTGCATTTGATAGCCCAATTCTTGAGGAAGCTTTAAGAGAGGTAGGGCACATCAAAGCACCCCATCTGGGGAACTACCTCCACCTCACAGAAAACCGCAGCTAAATAACAACTCCCTAGTGGGTTGTTGTGTTCCTGCGTGTGAGTCAGGTCACCAGTATGGCTCCCAAGGAGTTGCTGTGTAAGCAGCAGAAGAGACATGGGGCGAGTGATACTTAATATATTACAAGCGTTAATAGGCTACGGTAGCCGCTTTACATCAGGTGGACCGTATGCTTGTATGCCTCCCGACGTAGTATAAAAAGTAGATAAGCTGTTCCTACGCGATACAGGGATACGTGCGGGCGAAGTCGCAAGGTTTAGCTAGTAATTGCAAGCGCGCGATAGCAAGCGAGCAATATGTGAGGTCGACCTCCAGTTTCTCGGTATTTTGTACGCTCTACTTCTCCAAAACCAAAATAGTTTGAAACCCCCTTTTTTCGTGATCGTGTAGCCTAGATGTCGTAGTTGTGCCAGTTGAAATTTGTTTTTCAAAAAAAGAAGTTTTGTTCCAGAAAAATCGGTCCAAGAAGATTTGTCCCTACTGTGAGCAGTGCTTTTGCAGTGGTAGTACTAAATTTTCCTTTTTCCTCTTTTTTATTTTTTTTTCATCTTTTCCTTTTTGTTTTTTTAGTTTTTTAATAAATTAGTCTTTTATTAAATTATATTAAATTATATTAAATTTTGGGTTTTTAATTCTAATTTCATCAAGATGCCTCGAGGCCGTCGCAGTAATCGCAGCACTCGATATCAAAATTTTTCAGTTTATTTTTTAAAAAGTAACTTATTTTTTTAAATATTAAATTTTGAATATTCAACATTTTTTTGGTAATTTTTACTAAGTTATCTTTTTTAACTTATTTTTTTTAATTTTATTTAATTATAAAATGAAATGCCCAAGCATTTTTTAGATTGACGCACTAAGTTTCCAAGCGCGCTTGCTACACAGCTTGCTGTTACCTATTTAAAAGATAAAAAGCGCGCTTGCGTTTGCGCCGCAGGCCCTAACTTCCCTAGTTTATCAATCAGCAAAGAGAGCTGGGTTTCTACATACATAGATCGACGGATCACGTAAAATCATGCAACTTTCACCTGTACTGCTACAACTTAAGATGCATGATGTAAACACGATCTGTCTTTGTCTGAACATTGAATTGATACAAAACATGTGCCGGGGGATGTGTGCACGGCGTTGAATGGAAGTTAGAGCAACATTTTTGAGATTATTTTTCTATTCGAACTATTATGGGGAATCGCCCATTATCGCGAACGAGATACCGTAAATTAATAAGAAATATCGTATATTTTCATTTAAGTATAGTGTATATTATATCAAATAGTTCTTTGGAGTATGTGAAACTGTGATAAGTAGTTAAGCTATAGAATTAGTTACTCTTATATTATATTAAGTATGTAATTTTTTTCTTATTTTCCGTAAATAATTTATGATGTATGAAATGTGTAATTGAAATAGTTTTTTTTTTATAAAAAATATTATAACATTAATAAGTACACAAGATTTTTCACCTTTTCCATTTATAGCTAGGTTCGCAGGCGCATCATCGACTTCATCAGATAACTCGCCGTCACTGTGGGGCTGCGCGCGCGCAACCGACGCTACACAGCGCCTTTCGTTGAACGACTGCGACCGTAGCGCCATCTTGCCATTTTCTCTGGAATTTTGTACGACAAATGAATATAATTCCCGAAATATACTTGAACTTAGGAAACTATGACAGTTTTATTGCCACAGTGTGACAGTGGATGCAGTCCTTTTGGGGAAGCGGCTGGTGGTGGCGGGGATGCGATAATACCACCCTCCTCTTATATCAAGAAGCATGTTCTATTTTATTATAATATATCTGGAGGCATACAAGCAAAGCAGTAACCTGAAGTTAAGTGGTTACCGTAACGTATAAACGCTTGTAATACAGATAGTATCATTCCCCTGTTGCCAACCCTGCTGATAGTAGATCAACTCGTCTGAAACTTACTGGTAATCTCACAACAAACCCTCCAGGGAATAACTATACTGCTGTTGTGTCAGAACGACGATATATCCCCAATCGACCTGCTTTAATGAGCTCTACTTCTCGTATTAGGAGCTTCCCGATAAACTCATTTACTTTTACAAATATATCAGTCATCCAGGAAATTGACATTATCCGTGGCCTTACAGTACCTAAGGTAGAGACCGTCTCAGTCAACAGATTTTTATTAATTTATCGCTGTACCCCGCCCGGCCCATATCAGGGCAGGTATGGTAAGCGGCTGGGATCGTGCAATTGATCGCCTTGATCTCTACAAATAATAAAGTACCATTTACATCCATATATAATATAATCTTTATATATAGTCTTATATCAACACTGCCATGCAGTCTGAATGAGACCTTATTACAATTTATTGAGAAGGTTCACAAATCAAAATTGTTTATGATATATAAAATCATTATATCTAAAATCATATTTTAAATTTATACTTCATATCAGTCATTTAGTAAATATTAGTAGTACACAACATAAAATTAATCATATGCCTTTTGGCTCAACTCATAAAATCTCATACCTAGGAAACGAGAGCATAAAATAAGTACCCTAGCGCTGTACGAAAGTTCTTTCAACTACGTACACTACTGAATTAAAAGAACTTCCCTGTGAATCCTATAGATCCATACGACATCACCGGAAGTACGATATTCTCATCACTGTACGCTATGACAACCAAGCAAACGATGCAACACGATGAGGTTTGCGGGTACCGCCAATATTTGTACTCGAAAACAAGACAAGACAAGGCCCCATGTGTAAATCCAAACGGTGATCCTTTGATGTCAAAGTGTTAACGAGATGGAATTATTTCTTACTTGGGCCTATAGTCGGGTAGCCTCGAGGACCGTCGTTCTCTTCGCCATTTTCCAGTTAGTTCCTTCGGCTGTGGGGTCCTAGGTGCTTCAGGAGACAAAGTGCGGTCGCCTTCAGACTCCCCGCTCGACGCAGTGCTTGGGGTCTCTGGAAATAAGAATAGTTTGGTTAGTTTTTACCTTAGATTTTATTATATTTTATTTAATAGTTGGAGGTTGGTTGGACCATTTATAATTGGAGGATTTCGTAAATGGAACTCCTCTGGAAATGGTTTTCTCGAATAATTAAAATATTTTGTCTGTTGTGTCGTAGTTCTAATAGCAAAACTCACACTATAATGTAGTGGTTTCAAACATACGGTGTATAACGAGTATATAACACTGTTGAATGGGTGCTGGCTGGCGCTAGTTTTCATGAACAAATTGGTGGCGGACGCACACAAAGCAGATCAAATTGCGCATACTGAACATTTTTAATTGGCACGCGGCAACCCTGAATGTAAATATCAGCGATGAAGTTTAATACATTATTTGTATTTTGTTCATGCGTTAAGTTTTTGAAAGAGAGAGTTTGACAGTTCGACATCTGTTGTTCATGATATAAAATAGAATACGAGGTATTCAATGAAAAAATATATAAACGTAAAAATAAACATATTAAGTTGATTATAACCAAGCGTTGTTGTATCATACAAACGACAACTCGTAAATATATGGTACAAATAAATCAACCATGTTGTTGTAGTTAAATAACTCTTGTTTAATTAGAACTGAGTCATTTAAGCCAAGCTGAATAGGTATTTTAAAGGTTAAAACTTATGGTTAAAATTAAACTATTCATTTGTGCTTTAAGTGAACTACGAATGCCTTCTACAATTTTTCTTAAAATGCTGTACGATATATATATATATATACTGTGTAAAAATAGTATCGAGACATACAAAAAGTTAACTAAGTTAGCTGCAATATTGCCTACACAACTTATTATAAGGGTAGGCTAGTATTCATATACTTTCATACTTCAAAATGGGGCTACTCCCCAAACTAATGCCTATCACAATCCAATTTGAATGTCGAACCATTAAGTAAAACTTATATCAACTTGACACAAATTCAAGTGTTAGTGTCGGAAAACAGTTTAAGTTTAATTTGATCGATCAGAATTGAATATGACACTAACCCAGGAGGATTGCAAACAATCTGACTTGACTGTCAATTATATACTTAAATGGCTTACACGAGAACATATCACGGTTCGTTAATTACAGTCATCGCTATGCCTCATTAGCAGTAGTGTCGAGCAGAAGGTCAGGAGACAGATTATATCCGTTCGTGACTACCTTATCATATCATACTCGCTTTACATCGATTACATTAAACTTGCGTGTAAAAAGAATTCAGTACAAAAAAAGCGCTTTTTCCAATTTCAGTACATATTTTTTTCCAATAATTTAAAGAAACTGGATTAGTTCGCACCTACAACCTCGTCTGGTGGCATTTTGTTTATTGGCAACTTGCAAAGAGTTCTCACCAATCAGCAAAATCAGCAACAATAGCCTTGAAAGGGTAAATTTAGAATTTCAATTTCGATTTAAAAAACACTCTAGCGCTAATTCGACTAACCCTATGATGGTTCCATACATCATTTGAAATCCGTTTCTTTCAAAGTTTTATCACTGAAAAAGAAAACGTAAAATCATTGAGGATAAAAAAAGATTTTTTCGAGATTCATTTAAATAACATATACGTGATTATTATTGTCTTTGTAAATTATTGATAAAATCTAAAAATATCAAAGTATGGTTAATACATATTTAAAAAAAAAATTGAGTTGCTCTATTTCTTAGTTCCTCTTCTTACCAAGAGATTAGATACACCAAGAGCATAGGGATTCTTAGAATACAAATATCTAGCGAAGTTCGGATTCGAAATCAGTCGGTCTCAAGTCATACTGTAATGTAATAAAGTCAATCATCTTTGGGCGAGAGCACCTGGGTACCTAGGAGAGTAACTGGGATCTTGTGATTCGGTTCAGGGACAATCTGTTTCTACAGATTGTTTCTGCTGCTGTAGGAATCGCAATGATCGCGTACTGTGTCCAGCAAAATTACTGGAATGCTATGGTTTTCCCGAAGGAGTAGTAGCTTAGCAGCATAGAGTTCTTAAAAAAAAGGCGTAAAGAAGTTTACAGGTGTTGTAAGTGGCTAGGTAACAGCTTATCATCACGTATACTGCTTGCCATCTTTGAGATATTAAAAAAAAAGGTTTTAATAACAAGATATTACTACCGACGGGAATACAGATGAGATATTGAGATTTAATGCATTATAATGAAAACAACGTGATGAAACCCGCACGTATAAGCATGTATATTGTGAACGACGTGTAAATACGAAAGGTCTGGTTTACCTTCTTGATCGTGGAGATCTGATGGCAGTCGTTTCATGTCAAAATCACTACTTTGCCCTAGGCTTAGGTAGCAGATCTCACCAATCCTAATGGTCTCGGAAACGGGATAACGCTACAAAGAAGACTGCATTGTTTTACAATCCTACTGGTATATTTATTAAGGGCTTGGAAGATTGATATATATACATTATGTATGTAATATCTGGTTCGTTCATTATATAATGATATATATACAACTTTAAATAAAATCCACGGCAACGTTAAGAAATCATACGGCATCACAGCTGAGTTAATAATACATTCAATACACACCAATTTCGAAGGAATGTGCAATTAAATTTATAACACAAATGAAGCGTCGCTTGTTAATTAACGAGACAGCTTTGAACGCAAACCTGATATTAATTCCAATAGTAGACACCAGTTAGACGAATCCTTTGCTGACGCTCCCACCGACGCTGGGTCAGGTACACAATTCAATTACAATATTATAGCTTTGTTTGAAGTGCTATTGAAAATCGGGATCCTATTGTAATTTAGGTTAGTTGTAACTTCCTCGTTATGATTAAATAGGTACCTACACACATTAGCCTTCAATTTAATCTATCTCTCTCTTAGTGTTAAAGCTTAATTCGTTTCAAAGAGGTTTCCTTTGTTTTTTATATTATTTTTTATTATTTAGATCAGATCTATTTATTAGTTTTCAGAATAACTTAAAGAGAAAGAACAAAAAATATGTAATAACTTTATCATTAGTATATTTTAGTTTAGTCTAAGATACCTTTTTCGGGAGACGAGATCCACGGTTGCCATAAAGGCAGATTAAATTTAGGTGACTGTGGAGGTTCCATGGAATAAAGATGCAGACTCAGTGAAGTCCGCGCCAAAAGACATAGATAATGCGGCAGTTCCATCATCACTGCACACAGGCACAACACAAAGCACACTAGTCACTTAAGGGCACTTTGCTGCTAGTCATATTTTATTAAAACAAAAATCAAGAGCAAGCAATTCACAAACACATTTCTACCTCATGAATGGACACATAACTTAGGAAATGATCTAGGCGACGTTATAGCCGAACTATTGGCGTCCCGGCACAGGTAACACTGAAGGCCGACTGAATAAAAAATGAACTGGAAGAGATTACATTGGAATAAATAAATGAGATGAACAAAAAACAAACCGAAAAGGAAAAAGAGCATCACGCTACATCCACGCGGCCGGACGTTGCGGCGCTTCCTTCGAACCTTGTGTCTATAGCGTGTTGCCTTAAAATGCTATAGGAAAATAAATTATTACATATTTATCGTTTCAAAAACAAATTAATACTAGTTAAGTAAGATACTTAACTAGTGGACAAACTTCCTCGATTATGTTAAAAGTTATCGACATGGATCTACAATATTATTTATCTACTCATATTTCTACAATAAAAGGTGAGAAACAACTTCTTTTTTGCCATCGATTTACACAGGTACGCGATAATAGTATTCCTGTTCGTTTTATATACAAGTCGCAAATTCAAATAACTAACTGGAACTCAAATTCACGAACACATTAAACAACTAGCATGAAGCATTCTATTTGAAACGGCAGAATAATTTATAATATTTGTTTCACAACAATGGCCCGGAATGTTTAATCGTTAGTTAGGGAAACTTTGTAAATGACTACCTAATTAATACTAAGCGTTTGTGTCACTAAACAAATACGTATAATTAATATAATAATGTCACTTAACGCCGTGAATCTCCTGTTATGAAGATGTGACGAACGACAAAGCAAAACATATGATGATCTTTGCACCCTACGTGAACAAGACAAAGGAAATGGTGACATCACAACATTTTGGAGTCAGCACGCCTCGTCGATATAAGAATAAGGTAACATTGCTTTGATCGATGACCTTATTTATTAAGTAGGTTACGACTTGCTACATTAATAATGAATACGTTTGTGTTAACTATTTAAGTCTGTTATATGATGGTAATGTCATAAGAAAGTTAACTATGTTCATTGTATCTTATCGGAGGCACTACTGATATTAGTATTTATATTTCTTATATATTTATTATTCTAAATCATGTATTATGACTAAGTCTCGTTTTTATAATATAATAGATTATGTTTTCGTAAAATTACAACAGCCTGTATCTTGAATACATCAACCTGTTCGGTCCATTCATGAAAGTGCGTGAGCGCAGGGCGCGGGGATTAATGGAACCCCCGCACTCCCCTGCCTTCTTCGCCTCTACAACCTCCAATGCACTCTTGATACTCACAATAGTCAACAATATGAGGATGACGTTAGAGGTTGAATTCATTTGCACAGGCTGGTGTGGCAAATAAAATTTAATTTGAATTCTGTTTCCCGCCAGGTAGAGTTGATATTTGTTTACAAATTAAGGGAAATCGAATTTAAAATTACGGTGGTTGTATCCTTGGTAGGTTATGTTTTATTTTGCTGCGGGGTGCGGAGAAGCGGGGTGGGTTGAAGCTGTGAGAAGTTGCCGTGCCGCACATCTCTGAGGGCCGTATAAGCATTAGCTTTTTTATTGTCTAATAATAGAGCGAGGCAAAGGCTAACCGACAGGTAGAGTTTGGCGCCGCCTGGCTTTAATTAAGTCTGGCGGATCCGTTCAACAGAAATGAGAAATTAATAAAAGAATTTATCGAGTAATTAACGACGGTATTTCGCGTTGACACAACGCGACGTCGCGTTGCTACAGTCTGTCGTAGTAATTAATCGTTTTCTAATATAACTTTGTTCATCATCCACTTACTATATTTTACTAAATTCTATTCACATTTGTGTGAAATGCACCACCACTTTGTTCCATCTATTTTACTCGTATAATAAAATTGTATTACACGGATGGCTAGCAGACTTTGAGCGAGTTCCACAAAGGTGGAGCATAGAGAACTTTTCTAAACCACTCAGCGGAGTATAATTAAACAAGGATTTGTTGCCTTATTTTTTCCCGGTTCTTTTATTTTATTTCTACTGCCGCTCCATTGAAGCGAAGCGCCACAGGCCTCGCTAGGTATCACTGTGTCGAGTTTATTGACTACCGTAATCGACGATCTTAAAAGTTAACTCCTGATTTCTTACTTTTAAAATATGGTTCTTAGATTGGTAAAATTCAAATATTTTTTTTCATTTCTATGATATTTCCCAAAAAAAAGGCAGTCACTTGAAGGAACTAAAAATTATAGACTCCTACAATGTTGAGAGACAAGTGACAATGTTTAAATAGTAGAGATGGAAATCTCAATAATCGTTAACCCGTGTGGTCATATATGACCGCGAAATGTATGGGAAAAGGTATATAA
Organism: Pyralis farinalis; assembly: GCA_947507595.1. Classification (NCBI taxonomy): domain Eukaryota; kingdom Metazoa; phylum Arthropoda; class Insecta; order Lepidoptera; family Pyralidae; genus Pyralis; species Pyralis farinalis. Next base: position 15,125,202 of record OX382267.1, read on the forward strand.
CGGGTTCTGAAGGCTTACACCTATGTGGGGAAACTATTTGTTAACTCTGACTAGAATTTGAGAGCACTACATACGTGATATTTAACACAATGTCTTTGAAAGTAATTAATGTTTTGTTACTATATATAAGCAGCTTTGTACCTGTTACATAGATGTACTTTGTTTCTTGGTTTTGTATCTATTAGTGTTATGTGAATTATTACAAGTAAATTTCTTTACCTAACAATAACCCTAACGAATTTGTCATATGTAAATTATTAAATGCTGTGACAAATTTCTCGTGCATAATATAATTTTGCATGGAAGTAAAACTATAAATTCCTCAAAGAATATAGACACCAATTTTACAAACAGTTCACCGAGATCTTTCATTCTTTTTTTTTATGCTACGTCGGGAGGCATACAAGCAGACGGCGCACCTGATGTAAAGTCGCTACTATATTAACGCTAGCCTATTAACGCTGGTTCTATATTAGGTATCACTCGATGTCTCCTCTGCTCTTACACAACAACTCCTTAGGAGCTTACTGGTGACCTCACTCACACGCAGGAACACAACAACCCTCTAGGGAGTTGTTATTTGGCTGCGGTTTTCTGTGAGGTGGAGGTACTTCCCCAGACGGGCTGCTTTGATGCGCCCTACCTCAAATACAGCTTCAACTATTGAAAATATGTCATATCAAAACTCCGGCTAAGACCATTTGCCGTGAATTACTTAAAACAATCCCTAGCGACATCTACAAACTTTCCATCTATTTACTTTGTGCACTCATAGTAAGTACATCTCAATCTTGTATTTCAAGTTCATTTCAAAGTAAATCTCATCTAACCTACAAAAAACTGAGTGTACGTGTGAACTACTAAAATGTATATCAAATTAACAATTATGTGTACATTTCAGTATTTTAGACGAACATTTGTTGCTCAATTTTTATATTCCATATTTAAATTATACTCGTAAACGTTTCTATGATCCCCTATAGAAGTATTTAAGATGGAACTACCACCTCCAGCAGGAAAAAATTCGGCATACGTAAACTATGGTGTCATTCATGATTTTCAAAAAGTGATTGATCTGAAGGATGTATCCAAGTATATTTTGTGAAATTTTATTCATGCTGCCAGTAAATTATTCTACATGCAGAACGTGAAAATATTTAAAATGAACTTCTTAAACATTAAGCTTGATTATCCCGCTTTGTATTGTATTAATAGATCTAAAATTACTTATCCTTTCGGGAATCGTGTGGTTAAGGAATGCCTAACCACACGATTTTCGAAAGGAACCCCTTCTGCAACACACTTTACTGCAATTCTCTGCCGATGTTTTCTCAATAGACCGCATGTGGTACTTCATACAGAAAAGGTTCTCCCAAAAAGTTAATAATAATCTGCAAAAAAATCATGGCCGGCAATGTGCGAGTGAAGCCCCCGATATTGCAAGTGTGAGCCTACGGTACGGTACATACAACCTTATATTATATTAAAAAAATATTTTAATACGTTTTTGAGGAATTCCATTATTCATAAAACGGTAGTTTACTTTTTTCCAATGATACCGCACTTTTGGGAACATAGAGATATAAATGTAAATTGTACATTATTAAAAATAAAACCAAAATATTTTTACTAACCGGATCGCAGGATATGTGTAATTCAGTGAGTTGAGAACTAAAGATACCCTTAGGCAATACATCCGTTGCTCCTGACTAGAACTTAAAACAAGTATGGCCACTGCAGATACAGCTTTAGGGGGTGCTTATACACACGCAGTATTTCAAGGAAGCCCACAAGCCCGTTTAGTATTGACAAGTTATTTCCGGCGGACATTTCCGATTATTACGATCGATATTATAAATTACCAAGTGCTTAAAATGATAGCGTAGTGATGAAAAATTAAAAAGGTATGCTAAAATGTTTTGGATATTTGGAAAGAATCGAACATAAAAGAGTTACGAAAGAAGTGTATCGTACAAGTGAGTGTAAATATCGGCAGAGGCCGGCCGCTCTATACGCACACATATAGATCAAATTGGTAAAATGCTGAAAAACGGCCAAATCAAAAGCACACGAAACCGAAGAGCATGCACGAAGAGGTCGATGAGTGTGGAAGAGAGAGGCGTGATTGTATGTATGTATGTATCTTATTATATTTAAACGAGCCATGCTTGTATACATGTAAATATATTTCTCGCATCTCGGAGAAGGGTCTAACAAAATTTTGCCTTTTAGTTTATCTATATTTTTATATATCTAAAGTTTATCTGTGGTCCATAGTCTTATAAATCAGTCTTTCAAACGTGAATGAGTTTGGGTAATTTTTGTAATTATACTGATAATGAAGATTTAGGTAGAAAAATTTAGGTATTGGGTGCTTGCCAGCGATATATTTCTCTACCTGTTGCATTTCAGACGCCTAAAGGAAAGCAAATAAACGTGCCTGCGTTTAGTGTATTACAATCTCATGTTGATATCTCTGTTTAAGATTTTTTGTATGTCGGGAGTCTACAAGCATGTTATGCAACCACCTGATATAAAGCTACCGTAGCCTACGAACGCTTGTAATACAGAAAGTATCGCTCGCATGTTGCTAGTAGCAACTTGCTACCCTAGCAACTCCTTAGAAGCTTACTGGTAACCTCACTCACTCGCAGATACTACAACCCTCCACGAAGACGTTATTTTGCTCAAATATTCGGTCTGGTGGAGGAACTTTCCCAGACGGGCTTCTTTGATGGTAAATCTTTCTAAAAACATCCAGTACAAGGCAAACAGACGTAGCATCCGAATATTTTACACACGTGTAAATACGTAAATAGTATTTACACGTGTGTAAAATATTCCGATGTTTTAATATGTGAATATTTTATTCAAATGAATATCTTTGAGTTGTTAAAATTAAAACAGAGACTTAGATAATTTCATAATAATCGATGCTTGCGTGAAGTCGGTAGCGATCGTGCTGCAGGCTGTGGTACCGGCGCGCACGGAAAGACGGCGGACGCATGCGCACTGCACCCCACAGCTATGCATTTATCGACACGAAACTTTCAGTAGCCGCTTGTATTTGCATAAGTTATTACACCTATTTCTAGTTATTAGAAGCAATTAACTTATTCACGTTAATTGGATACATTTGTGGCTTTTTATTATTTCATATTTATCATCATAGCCTGCTCGTAAGTCCTACGCTACAGCCCTTAATTTACAAAGTACATAGGGATTCTCTTGCTTAGGCTTCCATTGCCATGATTCTCTTCTTAGCGTTATCACGTTTCGGAATCCATTAGCGGGATCCGCAACCCAAGCCTAAGCATTTGGTGAAGATAATGATTTCTACATGGTGCGATTGCTATCTGACCTCAACAACCCAGACGGAGAAACAGATTCTTCGGTTAGATCACACGTACTTTCATTTAAATATAATTTCTTGAAGGTGCGGGTTTCCTCGCGGCATCATTCTTATCCTAGTAATATGATTAAATGTTACGATTTTTTTACTTAAAATTGATATACATCGACATTACATGACACAAGTCATATCACGCTACGTATGTAAACTTACGTTAAACCATACATTGCCAGTGTGTTGTATATCTCTGGTTGATAATTTACATAACACGAGCAATTGAAGTAAGTACAGTGCAACAAGACGGATGTTTGCAGCGAAAGTGAGGGAAGCGCCATCGAAACATTCCGTGTTCCGTGTTATCGAGTTATTAGCTACAGTACAATGTTGTAATAATCCTCTTTTGTAGTGTACTATATACGATTATGCTTTTTTTTTAATTCTAGGATCTCGTAATAAAAGGTCTTATGACAGGACTATTCCGTTTATCAAACTCTAGAAGTATGCAATGCGAAAAATGTATATGTCATTTAATAAAATCGTATAGCGGCCGAATTTGCAAATTAAATATATTTTGTAACAATGATACATCTGAATTGTGCCATGGATACTGAAGCTAGTAAAGCTAGTCTTGAATGGCCACCGATTAGAGTTCGCAGGAATGTTCACTTACTCTCACAACTATATAATATCTTGTATAGTAAATATGCTCCTAATTACCTTTGTGAACGATGTAATTTCGACATGGTGACGTTCGTCTGCGTTCGAGTAGTGTTCCAATCCTTAACATACAAACTCATATTTCGAAAACTTACTCAAACTCCTTTACTGTTAAATCGGCAAAACTGTGGAATTCACTCCCATTGAATGTAAGATTGGCGCCCTCTTTTCAGTTATTCAAATCTCGTTGCCGTATAGACACGGAAGCCAAAGAATAATGTTTATCTTGAGCAATGTACTCGGTTCCACTACATTCGCCCCTAGTTTGAATCTGTTTTTGCTTAGGTACTTATATATGTATGATTTTTCTTTTACTTTTTTTATTATTATTTATAAAAAAAGAAAAAAAAGGTAGTATCTGTTTTTACTGTTGCATTGACTCATGTTATTAGTTCATGATATTTTAGTTAAAGAAGGTACAGATAGTTTCTCTGCCTATATACTCGTATGTATTACATATTCCTATCAAGATTATAAAGGTTGGCTGGAAGAGATCTCTTACAGAGATAAGTCCGCCTTTGTACATACTAAACATTTGTAACTGTATATGTTATGCATATTTGTGCAATAAAGAGATTACAACAACAACAATAATTTGAAAAGCTTCTGTCGTCTGGTATCAATTGATAAAATTTTACACGGTTACTTGCACATCAAGTTAAGATTTGGGCTATTGTTCGTTGTGGAAATAAGAATAAATGTTTTTGCGAGGCTATGAAAACAAAGTTCCATGTTCAGCAGAGGGTAGCAAGTAGTCTAAAATAGATGGAAAAGACCTTTGAGTTTATGTAAATGTTAAAGTTCATCAAAAATTCTTCAAATAGGTACACATTTTGTAATTTAAATTTTTGTCACAGAAATATAGGTAGATTGAAAGCAGGAAATCGATATAAAAATACCCATTCCTTTGTTTGGAAGCGCAAATAAGGTCGTTTCTCTAATTAGAATTACTTAGACAACGGCGTGCCATGGCAGGATCTGGAGAAGTACGTGATGTTACTTATTATTGCAATAACGAAAGAAAAAACACAACGCAGGGGAAACCGTGAGCATAAGCTAGTGGACAATAAATTAGACAAGACAACATTAAAATATACTCGTAGTAGGTGGGGTTAACTGTTTGAATTTGATTTATATTACTTGTCATCATTTTCATTACAATGTTGAGCATTATTTCTTTTATTGACACTATAACTGAAGGTGTATGCGAGTACTAAGCAAAATCTGTTACGACGAATTAGCCAAAAATTCTATTGTAATATACAATGCGTAACTATTATAACATAACCAAGCATAGTAACAGGTAAGTATATTTAAATAAATGCTTGTTGTTATGAAAAAAAATTAAATGCCCATAGTATTTAGGGTTAATTCCACTTTCTCTCCGTGGAAGAATTTTCAGCTAGGTATTCAAACAAATAAAAATTAACTTCACATTTTTAGTAGGGCTAATTATTATCATTATTGATCGGAATAATAACTGCCTTACTAGTGTCATCTAGGTAGCAAGTTACATTTTAGAAATAATAGATTAGTAGCGACCTCTACGTAGGGTGAAAAAGTAACACTGGAATGACACAGTACCCATAGTACCGAGTATTTTCTATAGATGGAGTTAAACGAGGTCAGAGCATAGATGGCGCTTTCTTTAAACTTTTGGAAGAACTTGTTAGGTACGTATTGATCATCGTAACTCGTACACACATATATTTGTAGTTCAATGTAAGTACATGGTATCCTCGAGCTAGAATGATTATATTAAAAAGTGCACATAAACCGCTGAAGAGCAGCGGTTAAATAGATTATTTCAAAATATGTGTTAAATCAAACATTGCTATGAGTGCTCTAGCTAGAGCAAACATCTTGTATTTAAGTGTAATAAAAATATTTTTAATGATTTAAAGCAATCAGGCCAACAGCTGAACTTTTTGGTGCAGGTAGCATAATTTCCAGACCTGGAGTTGAAAATGTCCTACAATAAAAAACAATATTTTGTATCTAAATTGGTTATAAAATGAATAATACTAAGTTTTTGTCTTTAAAAATAAGTAGGAAATTAAGCAGATAGAATTGGTTTGTAGTGCTAATTGTAACTTTAATTTCATGGCTGACTGCTGACACGATTGTTGGTGATTTTTCTTTCTTTTTTTTTTTATTATTAGACGAGGAAAAATACGTATTCAATAAAATGTTAAGAGACGTAGGGAGTGAAAGTATCTTCATGTTACAGAAAACCGCAGCGAAATAACAACTTCTTGGAGGGTTGTTGTGGTCCTGCGAGTAAGTAAAGTCACCTGAAAGATCCTTAGGAGTCGCTGTCTTAGCAGCAGCAGCATTGCTAGTGGGAATGGCAAGCGCATGCGATACTCCTTATGTTTTATATGTTGAAGTAACCGCTATACTTTGGGCCAATGGCTTGTTTGTCACCCGACGCGCTAACATTACGCAACACTTTTCTTGCTTCTATTCAATATTGAGGGTTCGCTACCAAAATAGCGAAAAAGGAATACACATGTCATATTTCAGCTCATACATATGAAATTACGGTGTTCAAACCTCAAATGGAGGGTCGAAGTGTTAATACTCGTAGAGTCAATACGGTATTTTTTACTTAAAATTTTTTGAACAACCGATCAGGCTGAAACAGGATGCATTCGATGGGGAAAAATATGTAGACAAAAGGACCCCAAATTGACCCCTTTTTCTCTTAACTACTAATCTGAAATAATTACGATGTTTGTAGGTACCTGAATTTATCAGAATTGGATCACATAGGAGGTTGTTATTTATTTCTAGGTGAGGGATGTAACTATTTGACATTTTTTACATTTTAGCCGATTTAGAGTGGATTTTATTTGAATATAGTAACGCGAGATGTACAATTTTTTTATCGGATTATTCACAAAATCACAAATATTTAATAAAGTACTGCATTATTAATTAATAAACCCGGTCACAAATTTATAACTCATATACGTATGTTTTTCATAATGTAGTTGTTGAATTAAAGTAAAAACTTACCTTTTTATCACTTTTCATTTCAAAACTACATTTATATTTTATTCATATTAATTATTCATTAATTAAGTCATATGAATGCTTAATAAATTTATAACTCATAAACGTAATAACATTATTTTTATTTTTGACTGTTAAATAATAATCACGCTATGTTATGTTTAGTATAATAAATAAATAATCGTGTGTTTATTGTTTTCTTTTGTTCATATAGTGAAAGTACAGTGTCACGGCTGGAAGTATTTTAATTGTAACCAAAAAATACCACCAATACCACAAAAGTATAAAAAATATTTACAAGTAAAAACAGAAGTGTGACTCTAAATTAGATCAAGTTCGCAGTGTATACCCAAATATACAATTTTAATGAGGACATTTTTATATTCAACAAAGTAGGTATCACATTAGTACAACGAACGAGGTCGTACACACGGCAGTGCTGTCATTGAAGTTACGTATTTTATTATCTCTCGATTGTTGTCCGATGGATTCATCAAGGGGAATCATCGATTGTTCCTTCGCTAAACAATGATGCCGATCGTGTACTTGTTAGTATTAAAACCTTCATTCATTGACAAGAGTGACCATCAGGCAGAGACACATGTCTCTGCCATCAGGCCATGAACAAACGATAAATAGGTTATATTTTAAGGTCCATAAATATAATTCTATGTATCTTATTGCTATCAATAGAAAATGCATAATTATGTAGTGTAGAAAGAAACGTTTAGTTGCGAGTCGAAATCGAACCTGATAGGTTCCGTACCACATTATAAAAACATTAAAATTACGTTTCTTGTATGGATGTTATAGCGGCAATAGAAATTTTCAATATTTTCTCTGAAAATTTCAACTGCCTACGTATTAGGTACATTACGGTAGGTGTACATGAGATACAGTAGATTCTCTGACAGACGGACAGATGGACGGACGGCGCTATTTTTCAAATGTTGACAATCGGGAGGGTTAAATGTCTATTTTTGTCTAAATTAAATACTCAAGATGACTAACATATTTATTTAGTTAAATATTTATACTGTGTTGGTAAAAACCCTTCGTAAATTCCTAAAAGCAGACTTTTAGACAAAATTTATTATGAAAGTCTAAAAATGGATACTGTAATCAACCTCAGGAGATAGACTCAGTACATGCCATCGCGAGTATCCCTTCTATCGTACATTATTTTCGCGCAACTGCAACTACTTGCGCAGCGTACGCCACGGCATCTTATTGGACTTCATTCGCAAATATAATCATACCGGAAGCATATTTTCGCAAAATGTTTACGATTGATATCCTGTAATATTCCTCGATATTCCCTCATTATATTTGTGAAAAACGTATGAACATAAGTAAAGTAGTTTCAGAGATTAGTCCGAGCAAAAACAAACGTAGTGTGGCGGAGGAATTTAACTAGTAATATATGTAATAATATGTATTGAATATTGATGATAATTGATTCATATTGCACCATCACAATATCTGATTAATGGTTAATTATTATGGTTAATTTATAATCTATAAAGTTATAGTCATACAATCTCAGTGATTAGTCCTGAAGTTAGCACTCTGGTTATTAATCTATAAGTCTATTTACTCTATCCCTACATTTTAGCGTGTAAGAGGCTCACAATCATCCTCAGAGCCAAAGCCGATCCCATTGTACTCGTGATGCGTTCTGCCAATTAACAGATGAGGTTCTGGCGAAAGAAAGGCCGTATCAAAACTACTTGGAAAACTACTGGTGCGCAGCCGAATATTAAATATGCAATAAAAAAAACAATTAATAAGTTTAGTAGATGATAGTGAATCATCCTTAGAGCCAAAGCCGATCCCATATGTACTCGTAGTGCGTCCTGCCAATTAGCAGACGAGGTTCTGGGGAAAGAAAGGCCGTATCAAAACAGCCCGACTGCGAACATAATTCCACCTCACAAAAGTGCGCAGCCGAATATTAAATAAACAATTAATAAGTTGTCACCGATTGAATTAATTGAAAAATATACTTAAGTTGTGCCTGTAATATTTAAGTAATTGATCTTTGTAATTAAAATGGAGTGTAATCATTTTGTACTTTTTTACTTAACTCGAAATATTCAAGAATCCGTTCGTTTGAAATACTTACTTCACATTTTTTCTAGCATTCCACGAAAATATGAATATGTAATTTAATATACATATATAAATTAAGTGTTTTCATTAATTTTATTTAAAATTAACTTGAAATTGCTTGCGTTTCTTATTAAAACATGATATTAAATGTTAATTGCTAGTTATTAGTGTTATTACATATATCCACTGTCGTATCTTAGAGCATGACGAACGCAAGCCGCTGCGCTCAGTTGCGTCACGACCATTTCGCCCGTGACCTTCTGTATCGCAGCTTTGTTGTGAAAAATACCATTTTCTACCTTTCTTTTCTTATACCACTAAGGTGACAAACAAGCTTACAGCATCTAAACACATATTCACATCTCTTTTGAAGAATGCTGTAGTAGACGTTAGGAAAAAATGAATTCTACAATTAAAAATTCTCGGAATATATTTCTCTGGAACCGCAAGGTTCGTAATAATTACAATTACAGTTTCAGTGTTTGATGATGAATTCCCCCGCGGGCGGCGAGCGGTGCGTTTGTAGAAGGGCCCTGGTTGGCATCATTTCTAACAACACCCCTGAACTCAACTCATTGTACTTACAATCGGTAACAACTAATATCTACAATTTCATTGCAAACTTGAAACATCACAACTTCTTCTTTGTTATTCCATTCAAAAATCCATTAGAATTGTCAGGGTCTGCTACCTAAACCTAGTACTATCATAATGGCTTACTTATCTGTTAGACTTTCGAGCATGTGTCTGTATTTTTATTGGCGCATTTTTAGGGATGTTGTACAATTTTGGAGGTTATACTGAGAACCGCCATTGATATGTCTACCTAAAATTAAAACACGTAGGTAAGTACGTATGATTTGAAAAAAAAGCTAAGCAGATTTCTTCTTCTTTTTTTGATTTCTTGGTATACATATTCTTTTTCGCGATTATTAGTTCTCATGCGTCTTCCATTGCAAACATTTTAAACTGTAAGCATTATAAGTTACTACCCGTCATCAATATTCTTAATAAGTATTTGTAAAACTTCAATAAATTCCTTATTCTACATCTAACAGACAGGACTATATCTACACCAGTATATTAGTATATTACAGATCCAAAACGTATGTTTATGAGATATGATTTGCAGGGTTAATAAGTCTTTCTTGACCATAACCCTTCATGCTAACTTTACCTAAAGAGGTTTATCATCGAAACAATCAGGTTGAAAGAACTGGTTTTGTGCTGCTTATATTTCACTCCTAAAGACATTAAAGCGTGGGTCATAATACTATAATTTTACATGACCTCATCGACATCATGTACTAGGTATATAGGAGTAAGGAGTATAAGAAGGTAATAATTAGTACATTATGCATGTCAAGAAAAATATCAGGCAAGCAACACTGACCTCGGTTATATATATATCACTTCTACAAGATGTAATCACAGATGCAATTCAATGCACAGTATACCTATGACATTGATATTAATTAATATAATAATACATATTTTTTTATGCAACGTCAGGAGGCATACAAGCATACGGCCTACCTGATGTACAGCAGTTACCGTAGCTATATTAAGTATCACTCGCATGATGCCTCCTCTTCTCCTCCTCCTCCTGCTTACACAGCAACTGCCTAAGAGTTTACTGGTGACCTCACTCACACACAGGAAAACAACCCTCTAGGGAGTTGGTACTTGGCTGCAGTGTTCTGTAAGGTGGAGGTACTTCCGCAGCGCCCTACCTGTCTTAAAACATCCAGACCAAGACAAACAGACATGTTCATGCACACAAATGTTTGTCTTGTGTGGGAATCGAACCCACGAGCTTTGGTGTAAAAGCCGCGTCATTTACGACTGAGCCGAGGTCGTCAAAATTAATATTAATTAATATTATTATTGGTATAATAGGCCGCAGTGGACAACGATGTGCTGAAAGGGTCTATTTGAAATACACATGGCGTTCAGTAGTTTCTACCTACCCTAACAGGATATGTGTGTATACATCAAGAAGTAAAACCAGAAAACAATCCCAATATAAAAAAATAGTAACATTTCATTTAGGCGTATTTTGAGTTCTGGTACGGCGAATCTCCGACTAGACAAGAAAGTAGACTAGACGTACGGTAGACTAGACTGTCTTCTTCTTGTTGTGTTATCCCATTTCCTAATCCAATAGCATTGGCGGGATCCACTACCTAAATCTAAGGATTTCGCGAAGATACAGATTTTTATGGGAGCGACCTCCATAACCCAGAGAGAAAACCAGACCTGTCTTAGGTAAGGTCACACTTCTTTCGAAATTTCTTATACATACGTGTTTCCTCACGATGTTTTTCTTCACCGCAGAGCTAGCGATAACTACAACTATCTATGTATATGTATCGAAAACATGAAATTAGTGATACATGCCAGGATTTGAACTTTGATTGAACTGAAGATCAGTTGGTCAACAGGCCGATTCTTTATTCACTGGGCTATCACTGCTTAAAAAAATAAATATATAAATTGATTGTACAATACGACGGGTAGACTATGTTCTGGAATTATAGGAAAGTAAAGATCAGAATAGTAAAGAGTGAAGAACAGAGAGCTCGATGGCGTCGTTGCGCGTGTCATTCTCACCGAACACGCAGGTTAAGCAATGTCGACCGCTGCCTGTCTACGGATGGGTTTCGAGTTTCGATCTATCTCGAGTTTCTCCGAACTTCGGAGGGGACATTAAGCCGTCGGTCCCGGCTGTTGTCGATAGATGGACAGTCGTTAAGCTAAGTCAGTTGTCCTCGGGCGGCTTGAAAACACAGGCCTCCGCCAATCCGCATTTGAGCAGCGTGGCGTAGTATACTCTAAACCCCTACGGTTGAAAGGAGACCCGTATCCCTATAGTGGGTGGCGTAAGGGTTGATATTGTACATAGATAAAGCGAAGTATGTAACATACGTAATGATACGACGGAAGTGCCATAACAGGACTTCTAAATGCACGGAAATGTAAATACTCGTGATAATTGGTCCATATATTAGAAAGTGATGATCGATGATGATTTATTTTCAATACCGGGTACGAAACGAACGACAAAAGTAGCAATTGGTAGCTTATTTGTCTAAACTTACCTATTGTTACCACGAAAGAGAAATACGGACATGTCTTTCTGAATAATGTCAATAATTCCGTTATTCGCATATGAACTAGTAGCATTACTATATGCAATGACAACAAATAGTATGTAATTAGACGTCTGGCAGATTATTATTACCCGTTATTTAGTCAAGAGTGCTAGCACAATATATAACGTTACTGAGAGATGAAGGTGAAGTAACTGAACTGCCTATTTACTTGCGATAGTATTCAATGAAAACATCATTTTTACAATCGCTTTTATGGGATTATTTTTTGAATCCCCAAACTTGCTGAGAATCTTAAGATTGCTTTCGTGAATAAATATATATTCACGAAAGATTCATATGGACATTCTTTATGTATAGTTACAATAAGTATTGAGAAAACATTAAATCAGTACAATATGCTTTTTGTTTTCTAGGTAGAACTAGTTCGTAATACTTAAAAAACATAAAAAAGATATATTTATAAAAACGGTACTTTTCTTACGTTTGTTTCTCTTTTTAACCGACTTCAAAAAAAGAAGGAGGTTCTCAATTCGACTCAATTGATTTGTTCAATCATTCTGCCAATTGATTTTGATTTTTTGTGTACCTTCCAGTACAATATTTAGGTAGATTTAAAAATATTGTATCTTAAAATGTTACACAAGAAGCACATATTACACTAATAAACTGTTTCCAAAAATTTCGTTTCATTTCGAATATTTTCCAAAGGTATATAAGAGTCTTAGACTATATGTACTACGAAACTCAACTTTCATCGTAAAAACAGTCTGTTAATGCCTAACCTATTGCAAAAACTTCAATTGTGTAAGACACCACCCCAAGATCTATGTTTCTAGAGTGCTCCATTGCGTACAAATTATGCAGCATACTATATTCTTACATAACGCAGCATAGTTCCACGTATTCGAGCGTGTTTGGACGTGGTAGCCCTGACATGCTTCGTTGAATCGCAACTCGGAGAACCCTTATGAGGCAGTCGAATCATACAATAGTCCAATATTTCAAGACGACGACCATCAGGCGCATACAAATAGAATTCAATCGAGAAACATATCATCGATTCTAATATTCAACGATGACAAATAACTTAATCTGAAGTAAATTCTACGCTACCAATCAAAATGCAATTAACAACTTTCTGCTATAAGAGTGCTTTTACATTACAACTTGTATGACTCGCTCAGGGCGTTGCCTAGTTCCCTAGCGTTAACGCCGTATGTTGAAAATTTTATTATCAGAATCTCAGAGCGCATACCGTACATTCATAAAGGTGTAAACATGCATGTACGATGACTTCATGAGGGGTCAAGTGAAAAATCAAACGCCTTCAACGGCTATTAACATTCCTTACTTATTAATAAGTATAGACAGTGTTGGTCATGTCGTTGGAATCGCGGAACGAATCGTAAATGGATACCTTGGATGCGTTTTATACAATCGATAAGAGGATAGTAGTTAAACAGATAAAAAACATCTTAAATGCATATACACGGCTGTTACCGCATTCTTGGAATAACAAGTTCTCGTGGACCATGAGACTAGGCAGATCAATAGCAATTGGCATGAAATAAAAACGGCCTGTTGGTGACGGAATTGAGTCACACGTTTTAAGAGAATAACAATTTAATAAAGATTTGGTCAATATCTCCAAAGGGAATATATAGACCTGCTTTTTGTATATTTCGATGCCCAACCTGGAGCTTGACCGTTTGATGGGTGATTCTAACAATAACTAGTAAATAACAGCAAGCTGTGTAGGCAGAGCTGATATTTTTTAAATTTAAAAAACATTTAAATATTTTTTTTTTAATTTTTTAAAAATATATGGTACCCTGTACGACATCTAGCGACGAGTGCTGTTACTTTTTCTGTTGATGGGAGTGCAGTGCAGACTGCACTGCAGAGTGGCCGGCCATACGTTTTCCCATATGTTTTTTTTTCTAATTGGAACGATTTTGGACCGTTCTTCCTCACCAACGAACATTTAAATTTCAAATTAAAGGATACAAAACTACAATATGTTAGCTATTAGTGTGTCGATTTTGGAGTTTCTCACTATTACCGTCTAAACGCTAGCTGGATGACATCAGTCTACCCCAAACGGCAATTTTGAGGGTAATGTGGCTCCGCTGGCTATCGCAGCTCTGCCAACTATAATATATTACGAAAACAAAAAATAATAATTTAATTAGATGGAAAATAATTGCTAATTATCTTCCGATTATCAATCTGTAATAAAAATTATCACATGGGAAAAAGTTATATATAGTTCGTGAAATTCCTATTATTCATTATTATTAAAATATCTTGGGAACGGCTATTGAAATAATATTTTATATTTAGATAAGGTTTATAAGTTTAACTTCATAGGTTGTCTTTCCTAAAAACAAGGTCCAGATAAATAAGTTTCCTGAAAAATGTTCACATACTATTATTAATGTAGAAATTGTATTCTCGTTTTGAGAAATAATCGTATTAAACCATATAAGTATTGAGTAACAAAGTTTTGGATATAAATCACACATTCGACTTGATCAAAAAACACAGCCACACAAAAATGTAGACATATTAAGAACGCAGGTTCTGTCCGTAGTATCTATTTATCTGGTATGTTAATATCTAATTTGTATACGAGTAAGTAGATAAGATACTAGATTCACTTACGTGCCTAAGTACACTAAGACATCACTGTAACATTGCGCACCCTACTTTAAAGCCAACGTGGTAACGTGTAGGCGCGTTTTTTCTGGCGTTGCGATTGCGAACTCAAGCATTTCCTGATCGATTCAGCATTGTAAATAGAATCAGTTTGAAATGTGGGAGTCGCACGATTATGTGTTACCATACACAGTGCATTCCTCAGATTTCTGTCATTGGTGAGTGCAGTCGGCTGCACATCGCGTGGACCGGTGGAATGCGACCGACGACTCACTAACATTTCCGCGCTCATTGTCAAACCCCAAACTGCCACTTATTAAATAACAACTCATAGCAACGAAGTGGTGATTGTTGCTAAAATTATGACTGAAACGTCTGATTGCTTCTAATACATGATGTTATTTTGTCAATGGCATGTAGGTTTTTCCTGTTAAGTCCAGTTTTATATGCATAGTTATTTGGTTAGTTCTATCCTCTACTAACAAGGTCAGGAAGTAAAGTCGAGCACTAGAAACCGGAAGCGTGCACGAAAAGAGCTACGAATTGTAAAGAAACGAGTAAAGTGTGTAATGACCGAACCTTGTGACGCTCGGTGCTCTCTGCTTACCTCACAAGGGAACTGGTGTGAGGAAATAGACAGATGGGTGGATAGGAAGTAAAATTATGTGGTTTGGTGGGGTGCTTCTCGTCATACATGTGTCAATTTCGTAGAAACCTTGTGGATACATCATGACGGGCTCGGTGGCGCAATGGTTAGTAACGCTACTTTGGCACCAACGCTCGTGGGTTTTATTGCTACACAGGACAAATATTTGTGTGCATGATTGAACATGTCTGTTTGTCATGGCCTGGGTGTTTTAGGAGAGGTAGGGCGCGTCAAAGCAACCCGTCTAGGGAAATACCTCCATCTTACAGAAAAGCGCACCCAAATAACAACTTCCTGGATGGTTGTTGTGTTGCTGCATGCGAGTGAGTTCACCAGGGAGCTCCTAAGGAGTTAGTGATGGCTAAGATTGTATGCCTCCTGATGTCGGTAAATATCCATGATTATTATTTTATAAACGCTAACCGTTGTCACAATTAAACTCTTCCTTCATATATGTGTATCCCCATTCGATACAGAATTTTCTCCTTCCATACATCTCGTTACATTTTGATACGCTGTACGTTCGATACGCCGAAAATAGTTAGTAGTAGTTAGTGACTTTAGATAATTGATGATACCAATGAAGTCGTGGGAAGAGTCATTCGGAAAAACAATAGGGTTCTACTGAGATAGTTTATCAATCGGTTATAAAAGTAAATTATTATTTTTGGTTAAGGATTACGATTTGTAGCGTGCACACACGTACCTATACCTGCATACAACAGACCAACCGACGGAGGCGCTTCCGTATTTGAAATGGTTTCGTGTTTTGGCAAATTATTTAATTTAATATCCAAGATTTCATGATACAATATCATTAGTCGTGGGCAAAATTCAAACTCACACATTTTAACTGAAATAGTCGCGTGCTGTGCGATTCTAGATTTTCTTCGAAATACATGACCGCCGTTGCACCGAATTAAGTTAAGGGAGTTTTACAGGATCGGTAAGGGCGCGAGTGATACTCCTGTGGTTGAAAATAGCTATAGGATGGTGTTATAATAGGGTGGGCGGTTTGCATTTTCTACCTCAGCTGTGTAAAAATGCGCAATGTCATCACGAAAAGCAAAATGGTCACGAATGTAAATTGTATAAATATTAATATAAACATTTAATTATATACCTTGTTTATATTAATATTTATACAATTGTTGAGTTCACGACACCTGAAAATCTGAATATCATTCGAAAAGATACCTATTCCTAAGACTGGCCCTTGTACCAATTTTACTGCACTCAAATTACCCATCACCGTATCATTTCTAGTAATAGCATAAAACGATAATACCCATATTAGAGTTAAATCTATAAAGAAAAATAAAATTGGAGTGTCTGTTTGTAATATTAAAATAACCGCTTTTTACTAAATGCATATGGATACAACTAGGATCAGTCACAACATCTCTTAGACTTAGAGGCTTCTTGTGGACCACATTCACCCGCACAAATTAAACAATCACCAAAGGAACTATTAATTTGCAAAGGTTGTCTTCTGTTGATTTTCAGTATTTGAGTGACAAATGTTGGTGTATAGTGAAGATATAGGCAAGGGCCGCTCTAGACGCACACATGTAGATCAAATGGGCTCAAAAAGGGGTCAAATCTAAAGCACCTAAATACGAAGAGCATGCATGAAGAGGCTGATGAATGAAGACAAATGACATGAAGAGTGTGGAAGAAACGACAGAGGTATGTTTGGATCGGTGCGCCTGGCGTTCCATAGTCTCTGCCTATTACCAATGAGATACAGGCGTAATGATATGTTTGTATGAACATATGCTGCTGTTCGTCACTTCTCTTTGAACAGAATCGTTCGTTATACAGGGTGCACTGTGGGCGCATGAGATTAATTTTGGCTCTAATAATAATGACGAATCATCTAATGGTTCTATTTTTTATTTATTACGTTTTACATACTATGAACGGGGAAAAAATCGCTCATCCTAATTTTATCTTAGAATTATCAATATATTACAAAGTAAAATAGTGGCAAATTATATTTATTCTGTTAGCGTGTACCATACTAATTTCAACAACATACGTTTTATATATATTTTTCATATATTTTTTTTGAGATATCGTCATTTTAATGTGACGCGGCGGTATTGCGAGAGTCCACCTCGGTGTAATTTGACAGATGCGCTAAGTACACACATACGGTTGTGACAGTAGAGAGGCTAAAGCCTAGAAATTTATTATTGCTTCCCATTGATAGCAATAATGGGATTCTGTGACATTTTTATAATTATGGCGTACTTGATTAATAATTATATTATAATAAATGATACTCATATTACCATTAGTTTAACAACTGTTAGGTATATATATATATATATATATATATATAGATAGGAACCAGGTAAAATAAATTACTAAGTATAAGGAAAATTTCGAGCGATAAATATTCAATCATAATGCTACCTATTAGCGAGGTTACAAACAACAATTACGCCGACCCTACAACCTATGTAACCGCAGAAAGCAATAAACTATATTACTATGACTAAGTGTACAAATTCTCTCGATTATTAGAAGAAACAATACGCGAGTCGGCCCGAATAGCTGGGATAGCAGCACTCTCGCTTCGCTGCCAACGAAATGGAATCCGTGGCCATTAGAAATTCTGTTCTACATGATGACTTCATTGCAGTTGGATGCCTGGTGGTCGCAACGCGTGCCGTGGCAGCCACCACGCCCGGTGTCGCCTGAGTATCATGCGATAAGCCACATTTTATGATACCCGCACCGATCAGCGCTGACGGAATTTCTCGACAGGCTTTCATGTTTTAATTACTTTTTGCGCCGTTTAACAGGAGCCCGTGCCTGTTTATATCGATTACATGACGGAAACTGAGTTCATTGTATCGAAATCGAGTAATTGTGCCGGAATTTATTAACATCTTTATACATATGGCTGTTGATGAATATTTAACGTTCAATATAAGGTCGTTATAAAAATTTGTAACGACCTTAAGGTAATTTAATTATTACGTATTCGTATTATTATTAAAGCAGAAGGATTAAAGTAGGTGTCGAGGAAGGCCTAGACTCACAGACACGATCAAATAGGACGTGTCTTATGAAAAGGCCATGGTCAGGGGCCCTAGGAAACGATGAGCGTGCATGATAAGAACTATGAATGTTAAAGAGGCGAGTAAGATGTGCAAGGATCGAGTTATGTGGCGCCCAGTTAGCCCCTTCACCGTAAGGACTTGGCGTAAAGTTATAGTATTAATAAGATTTGTCAGACTTTGTTTCTCAGAGCGGATTAGTTACAGGTTAATGTCCCTGAAAATAATATTCGTTCTGAAAATAATAGTGATCAACCATTGCATACCTTAGAGTGCTCGTAACTGTAGTCCGCAACGCAACCTACATTCTGCATTCTTTTCGAAACCGTAACACGCCGCCTCTGCGTTCCGGATATACATGCGCACGCCACATTCACCCCAATACCTTTCACAATAAAACACACTTCAATTCGATACATGCGATAGAATTTCAAATATTGCATTTCTAGAGAGCTGTAAAACGGTTACACAGAGTATGCTTATGATTGATACGATAAGTTGTTAATCACGACGTGCAGTAGCATATAATAACAAGAAGAGGGTAACAATAGATATTCAGGTAGATTGTCAATGAATTTGGAAGGATGACGACCACTGATGTTAAAAATTTTGTTTCGAATCGTTAACATCAAGCGCCGCGTACCAATGCAGAGATTTGACGCGGCCTTGTACAATAGGTTAAATGTGCATGGTAGATTTGTTGGTCGTAGAGAGCACTGGTCGACCAAATTCCTGATCGCTTTCTCTGGGTGTGCGGCACCGGCCAGCCGGCCACCGCGCACGCATTCCTGCGGCGCGCTGTGCGGATCGCGCCCGCATCGCACGCACCGCATCGAAAGTGAGCGCCGAGCGCTCCGGCGGCGGCGGCGCTGTCATCCAGTTGCATAATTGTCCACGATCCGACCATTGTTTGTAAACAGTCAACAAGCAAGAACACATCATTGAACAAATTGCGTGACCGTATTTTGATTAGATATGCATACCGACAGCGGCAATTATCGCCATCATAAAACGGATTGAAATTTAAGACCTCGCATTCTTACATAAAACGTTGCGTTATGTAAATAATACAATTTCCATTTGCTTTGTTACATCGTGTCTGTATATCGCGAGTCGCGTTTCTCTAAATAAGTAAACGTTTTATGATCGTAATCATAATAAGAGTATTTGGAACAAAGATGTTTGTATCAACAATATGGAAACGCGGTAACGGGCATTCTGCATCGGTATGCGGATATTTCTGTTGAGGGATGTAAGCCGGATGAACTGTCGGATTGTGGGTCGGCGAAATTCGCGCGGGACGCGTTTCACGTCGCCTGCCGTGTTCACTGTTGCTCAGAAAGCTCTGCTTTCCCATCGAGACTCCATTGTCGAGTTATTCTCGAGAGAAAGGCCTTATTATTGTCTAATTGCTTCCGAGTTGAGATAGAAGTTAATACTTGGATAGGGTTCGGTGTCTGTCCTCAGACAACCCGGATGTGTCGCTCGAGTGCTCATGGGGAATAAAAAAAATGCTAAAACAATCAGCGTGACGGTCATATTCCGCCGCCGTCGTCGGTCGCGAGGAACCGCGCTACAATCGTCAATGAAGCCTTTATCGCGAAACCAGTCCAACACAACAATGATGCCTTTGTATCCGGAGAACTGTCTGCTCCGTCGAACATTTTGTTGTATTTGATTGAGATACGTACTTCTTTACCGGTTCTAGAAATCTTAAAATAAGAAAATGTCGACAGCGTTAATAGATGTGCAAGTCACGATCGAGAAACTGTCAACATGTGTGATGTAATATTTATGGTATTGATTAATCATCTACTTAAAAGAATTATAAACATAGTTTGCATAGACGTTGTGTATTGATTTAGTACGAGCCGTCTCGAATGAGATGATCATTAACATTGTGTATTGACTGGAGTCTGGAATGCGACCCGCCTACAAGGCCGCTCGTCGACACCTTTATAAGGACTATTTATATCTACAGACTTTATAGCGAAGCTATGAGGACACAACATTATCTAATAAGTAGTTTGACCGGTGAAGACTACAAACAAAGTAGAGATATTCATGGGAGTGAATTATGTTACCGCTAATCAGATGAGGAGTTTTGGCGTTAGTATGCGTGTGTAACTACTCACATCTGATGAAAAGTACACATACCGCAAAGTATGACAGGAATAAGATTATTATCTGAAACTTCGTATTTAACAATACGACTGGCTTGGCTGAAAATTTCATATATGGAAAAATTGTTTTATTAGCAAATATAAACAGTATATAAAAAGTGAAGCTCTGACACTTATGATTGACTGACAAATACAAAGAGAATTCTTACGTAAACCGATACTTGACATGTATTGGAGTGCCAGGTACAGAGAGAAGTTGTAGTATTTACGGAGACAATGGGGAAGGAAGCAAACGGGTAGGTACCGCAGGGCAGGCCGGAAAGGGCAGGGAGAACAAAAAGAGATATTTGTGGAAGTATGACATAGAATAAAACTACGGAAGGAGGCGTTGCAAAACAGTACGAGAAAACCCTACTCGCACTTGAAATTGAGGTTCAATGTTAGATTATACATGACCAGACATGTATAATCTAACAACAAAGACATGAAAAACAAAGACATGTATAATCTAACATGACCAGATCACAAAAATCCTACGAGTGCATGCAAAAAGTTATGATGTTAATTTAGCGAAGCGAGTGAAGTGCGGAAAGATTGTCATGCGGGCTCGTTTACCTCTGCCTACCATGCAATGAATCTGGCGTGAAGATATATGTAGATAGATAGATGTACCTACTAGACAACAGAACTGATAAACGTACAAATTTTCTAAATACATACATATAATACACCCAGGCTAAGATAAGCAAACATGTTTATGCACACATGTGTTTATCCTTGGTATCATTGTAAAACCTACGACCTCGTAAACATACAAAAGGCAGCTATTCTGAATACCCGCCTGCCGCATAGTTGGGAAGTTTATGGATATGGCAACGAAATTGAAAACCCAATCCATAGATCAATTGACACTACTTATAATCTTTTTCAATGACTAGTTTTGCGTAGTGTTTTGTTTTGGGAGAGAAAAGAGGGAAAACAATAATAGTAACAAAAATAATATCTGGCTAATTTATGCGAAGTTTGTGCTATATACTAGACAACTGTTATACATACGTATGTATTACAAGTATATATTTAACATACTTATAACATACAGAAAGCACAGAGATCAAGAAAAACGAGGTATCTTTTTATACAAAGTCGGTAGACTTCCAAGCATACGTATACATCCTGATGGAAAACAGTTACCGTAGCCTATAAACGATAGCAATACAAAAAATCACTCGCGCGTTGCCATACCCGCTGCTAACATAGCAATTCCTTAGGAGCTTACTGGTAACCTCACTCACTCGCAGGAATTCAAAAACTCTCCAGAGAGTTGGTATTGGCTACGGTTTTCTGTGAGGTGGAGGTACGAGTCTGTCGAGTCGAGCTGGTTTGTTTCGCATTACGTCTCTTGAAAACAACCAAACCAAGACAAACAGATATGTTCATGCAGACAATTGTTTGTCCTGTGTGGGAATCGAACCCACGAGCGTTGGTGTTAAAGTAGCATTGCTAACCACTCGGTAGCCGAGTTCGTCATTTGTTATATCGAGAAAAATAATAAGCTTTTTATCAACTTTTTGGTGCTGGAATCGATGACAACAAGCTCACACCGACATTTCTTTTATAAAGCGGTCAATTTTGGGAGTCGAAGTCAAAGTCAAAGTCAAAATCTTTTTATTCCGTAAAAATGGCTACATTTGTTTGGAATCGTCACAATTTTTTTCCCTACCGTGCAGTTCATGACTAAGTGAGCACTGATAAAAATACTGCCAAAAAACTCAGGCATCCCTCTTTTGGTATCCAAACAAATTTACATAATTTATTAATTACATTACAATTGGATCGACTCAATCCCAGGCATTTTTATCATTAATATAGTCAGATACTTTATAATATGCCCTGCTACGACTAACGTTCTAACAACTACTCGAAAGTAAAAAGATGCACATTCACATCTGTAAACACAAATGTAATAGCTGGAAGATTGCCCATTCGATCACATAAGACTTGGCTTTGGGACATAACTAAAAGGAGAGTCTTCTTGCGAGACCTAAGCTTCTATACGATTTATACGAGAATGTTTGAGGCAATCTCTGTAGATATGAAATGACCATCGCTTAGTCCGAATAGAACTCGTAAAGGACTCGCTAGACGTTACGAATGTCACGATACTTACATATTAATGTTCATTGCTCAGGAGTTTATAAAGCAACCTATATATATATATGTATAATATACCAACAGGTCGCCGGTTCGAATCTTGGCATGTACAGACACTAAATTCGAGTTTTCGGATTTATAGGTACATATTTGTAACTTATCAATTGCTCTGCGGTGAAGGAAAACATCGTGAGGAAACTTGCACGTCCAAGAAATTATATTTCAAAACACGTGTGACCTAAGAAAGGTCTAATTTTTGTTTCCGAGTTGTGGAGGTCTGACTGCAGTCGTTCTGAGTAAAAATCAGTAACTTCGCCAAATCCTTAGGTTTAGGTAGCGGACCCCTCCAATCCTAATGGATTAGGAAACGGGATAACGCTAAGAAGAAGATATGATATAAGAGTAAAATATAACTATTGACGTAGTAACTTCATTTAATAATTATTCAGGTGCCTTTATTCTACACAAAACATGGATATAATATACTCGTACATCGTCTGTAACGAAGCAGTGCTTTGGCAGCTAAGGTGACAACGCGCAACTAACACTCCGTGTGTAGTAAATTTGTTTGGGAGTTTATAGGTTTAGGTCGCCTCGTATTAGGTAAGTTGTGTGGCCGTTTTTAACTCAAGTGGTACTAAATATACTTTAAAAAGATTTTTTAACTAGGTTTTGGTGTCAAAGTAATATAATAACAAAGTGGGTAATTTAATATCAAATACTCATCGGAGATTTTGAAAGTTATGTAACATTATGTATGTATGTATATATGTAACATTATGTACTTAAATATATAATAATCTTTGGTGTAAGACGATCGTAATAACAAAAGTTATAGCAACTTTTGTTATCTGGTAGTGTACAAGTAGTAGTCAAATCAATTTTAAAGGGACACCTTAGAAGATTTGTTATTGGACAGGATCATTAGACGGCCCCGATTCTACTGCATCGGACAAAAAAATAATAAAAAGTTTACTGTCGGACGACCAAATAAAAGTTAAATCACATTATATGTGGGGTAATTGTAAAAAAAATTGATTGATATGTACTATTTTAACTATAATAATAGGGGGTACTTTGAATTGACATTAAACCTCGAAAATCTCACACCATGGAGGTAAAATTGTGCCGAATAAAGATATTTGTATTTGTAAGTCACAGAGCTGTATATTTTGAACTGTAATAGGTACTTAGATACTTGACATTTGCAGTGTATAAATTTAAAAAGGCATTAAAGTCATAGTAATGTAGAGATTGCACATAAAATATGATTATTTAAATAGTATAATTTAAGTAATAGTTTAGGTAGGTTCTCATATATAAGATCTATCGTCTATAATAGTATAAGATGCAAAACTGTGTAGGTTTCTATTTTTAGGGTTCCGTACCCAAAGGGTAAAACGGACCCTATTACTGAGACTCCGCTGTCCGTCTGTCCGTCTGTCACCAGGCTGTATCTCATGAACCGTGATAGACAGTTGAAATTTCCACAGATGATGTATTTCTGTTGCTATAACAACAAATACTAAAAAACAGAATAAATAAATATTTAAGGGGGCTCCTATACAACAAACGTGATTTTTTTGCCGTTTTTAGGGTTCCGTACCCAAAGGGTAAAACGGAACCCTATTACTGAGACTTCGCTGTGCGTCCGTCCGTCCGTCCGTCCGTCTGTCACCAGGCTGTATCTCACGAACCGTGATAGTTAGACAGTTGAAATTTTCACAGATGTTGTATTTCTATTTCCGCTATAACAACAAATACTAAAAAATAGAATAAAATAAATATTTAAGGGGGCTCCCATACAACAAACGTGATTTTTTTGCTCATTTTTGCTGGATATTGATAACGGCAACAGGTAGACGCTTGAAATATTCTCAGAATATTTAGTTATATATTTACTTTAAGAATAAATAATTAAATTAAAATAAAACAAATATTTAAGGGGGGCTCCCATACAACAAACGTGTTTTTTTTGCCGTTTTTATAGATAATGGTACGGAACCCTTCGTGCGCGAGTCCGACTCGCACTTGGCCGATTTTATAGATAGTGGTACGGAACCCTTCGTGCGCGAGTCCGACTCGCACTTGACCGGTTTTTTAGATAATGGCACGAGTCCGACTCGCACTTGGCCGGTGTTTAATATTAATCGGTGGCTCAGTCGTGAATGACGTGACTTTGACACCAACGCTCGTGGGTTTGATTCCCACACAAGACAAACATTTGTGTGCATGAACATGTCTGTTTATCTTGGTTTGGATGGTTAAAGAGAGGTAGGGCGCATCAAAGCAGCCCGTCTGGGGAAGTACCTCCACCTCACAGAAAACCGCGGCCAAATAACAACTCCCTAGAGGGTTGTTGTATTCCTGTGTGTGAGTGAGGTCACCAGTAAGCCCCTAAGGAGTTGCTGTGTAAGCGGCAGAGGAGGCATCGCGCGAGTGATACTTAATATATTACAAGTGTTAATAGGCTACGGTAACTGCTTTACATCAGGTGGACCGTATGCATGTACGCCTCCCGACGTTGTATAAAAAAAAATATTCAGATGAATGTTTATTGGTAATATAATGTATTAATTCCGGATTGCCTGTAAAAAATTAGCCGCAATGATTTTTATTTATTTAAATATTTTATAATAATTGAATTTGTATGATTTTGAACTACGAGTACATGTTTCTTAATGTCAATTCAAAGTACCCCTTACTTTGAATTGACATTAAACCTCCATGGTGAGATTTTCGAGCGAAACTTTATTCACATCATACCTATGAGTTTTTCTTTTAAAAAATGTGCAACATTTGATTTTCAAATTAAAATTTTTTTTTATTCAGCTTAGACGGATACTTTGAATATCAGAGTATTTTTTGAATACGAGTTCCGACGCGGCAGAAACGGCTCGAAATATCAATGTTGCGTTTGGGGAGGAGACTGCTAATAAACGCACCGTGCGTTTTTGGTTTAAACGCTTTCGTAATGGAAACTTCGACTTGAAGAATGAACCACGTGGAAGACCGCCACAAGTGAATAACGCTGAATTGAACTACCCAGGAATTAGCGGCATGGTTTAACGTTACCCTTACCTACAATATTGACTTATTTGCATCAAATCAATAAGATAAAAAATATGAATAATGGGTGCCTCATGATTTGACTAATCGGCAGAAAGAAACGCGTGTTGAAACTTGTGTTGCCTTGTTGAATCGGTACATAAATGAAGGAATATTGGATCAGTTGTGACATGTGACGAAAAGTGGATTCTTTACGATAACCGTAAGCGAAAAATGCAATGGCAAAGCTTACCAATAAAAAGGTAAAGGTAACTGTTTGGTGGTTTCTTCATGGCGTTATTCACTATAGCTTCCTCAGGTCTGGTCAAGGAATAACAGCAGATGTTTACTGTGCCGAACTTCTAAAAATGTTGGCGAAACTGACAGTGAAACAGCCCCGACTCGTGAATTTTCTTCCCAGTAGGCAGTACAAAATGCATTCACACAGTTTGTCGAATCTAGGTCCCCAGAGTTCTATCGCAAAGGCATAAATAAACTTCCGACTCGATGGCAGCAATGTAGAGATAAAGAGGGTAAATATTTTGATTAAATAAATATGTTAACATCTTACAAAAAAAGAGTTTAAATTTTTCAGTACAAATCAATTTCATACTTTTACCCCTTACTACATATCCTTATTATTTGTGAACGAGGTTCTTTTTAAAGATAAATAAACTATAAACCAATAGGTATATAGTTCTATAAAAACAAACAGAAATTCATTAACAAATAACAAAGTATAGATATCGAGTAAACAAAACAATAGCAATCGATCAAAAACGCTACATATAATAACACCACTGTTTGGTAAAAAAAATGGCTCTTTTTGGATTCATGTATGTGCTATGCTATTTGTACGTATCTCGGGGAAATAATTGGAACGCAACAAAATTGATAAGATAAACGTCGAGCCGGTCAGTCTCGTATAGCTGCCAGGATAGTGGGCAAACGCAACAAAGAATTGGATAGATAATATAAACAATACTATCATGCATTCCATGTCTCAAATTAATGAGGTTATATTGATCTGGTATTAAATACAATGATATGTTTCATAGCATTTGTCCTTGGTCCTTTGTTTTGTTTCCATGAAATGTTAAATGCATATACCCACTTTCTGCGTGGGCGAAGCTATAGTCACTGAATTCCAATAAAGTTTTTCTGAAGTGAGTGGCGAGATGTTTAGTTGAAATGTATTTACTTCATTCCATACGTTCTTCTCTCGATGAGTTTCAGAATAAGTTGTTTATGAGGTATGCGTTTTATTTAGAATATAAATAATTATGGATTATAACATTATTATACAAGGATAGGTACTCATTCTTTCCCATCCTCGGGGCGCTTGTCCGTCATCTGTATCCGTGGCCCGAGATCTGTACAAGTCACTTTACGGTGTTCAATGAATCAATTCAGTATTAGTAAAAAAATATTACCTATTTTGTCACGCGAACTAAGCAATTCTAATGATAAAATGAAAATAGTAAGCGCGTAATAAATCCTATTTGTTCCGTCAAAAGTTATTTTACTTTAGATGTAAAGCTGTACACTTCAAGCTTTACACTTTGATTATAGTAGCGTGCTTACGACGTTCGTAATAAGAGTTAAAATCGCACTTCGATTGTCAAGTGTGATTTGCTCTTAGTTGTACTTACTTCCTCTAAATCTGTCACTGCCCTAAAGTAAATTGTAAAGTAGAGGTTGAAGCATTGCACGTAGCATTGTCAAAGGATATAAGTACCGGTGTTACAGCCGAATATCTAAAACTAAGAAAGATCAATGCAAAATTTCAGGTTCGTAAATCCAACGGTTTCGGCTATGCTGTCGGATAGTTTTTTTATAGTAATACATGTTCAAACCATTATGATATATTTTTACATGAGGAAGAAGAGAAAAATGTAAAATGTATAAATAAGAATATTTTAAATACTTCCAACAAACCATTAGTGGCTTAACAGTGTCTGCTTAGCTCATTACGTGATGTGATGGTTAGTGAATGGCCAGAAGTTGTAAATTTAATTACATATGATAATCATCATCTTTTCCATCGATTCTCGTAATGTTTTCTACATTATAATATCATTACAACTGAATAAACTGCCTTTACATCATTTCGTAATTTATAATAGAAAATATATCTATCGACTATAAATTATTGTATTGTATACTTCGTGTATCGTGAAAACGGCTCTAACGATTTGGATCAAATTTTGTATTTAGATAAGGTTTTGCTTTTTAGTTTTTCTGTATTTACTGTAGTCTTTTCTAAAATGCTATGTTACGCAAAAAATACGCCCAGGTAGTAAATATATAAAGCATAGTAAGTAATTCACAGAGTTGTTTATAATTTTATCCCATCGAATACGTAACCTAAGGTTTTAGTAGGTTACTAACTCGATGTTTTATTCACACATATCCTATTATTACGTTTACGGGATGACTCCAATTATGAAGCATAAGAATAGGTACTAAATCTAAACCTTATATCTAAATGTAATATCTAAATAATATAATAGAATTGATATTCTGAGTAAAACAGCATTGCGCCAGGTGTTTACTGGTAATGAGATCTCACAAAAGGTAGAATTTCAGCTTTTCATTAAGGCAATGTGTTTGGAGGAGTGATTCCATGACGCTATACGAAATTGCAGGTCTACTTTATTTATACAACGTCGTGAGACATACAAGCATTCGGCCCACCTGATCGAAAGTTATGAGCCTATGAATTCTTGCAGTACAGAAAATATGGCACGCGCGCTGTTGCCGCTGCTGCTAAACGGCAAACCCTTAAGAGGTTACTGGTAACCCTACTCATTTACAGAAGCACAACAACCGTACAACCATTTGCTGAGCCCTACATCTCTTAAAACATCTAGACCAGACAAACAAACAGGTCCATGCACATAAGTGTTTGTACTGAGTGCGCGCAGGTCGCGGTTTTTTCGTACACGCTGTCCATCCATCCGTTTGTCTATATGTGTCACAAATATCCCCATGTACTACATGTATACATTGTTGTGTACTACATGTGGAGGTACGTATTACATTTCACTTACATATAAGGAATAAAGTACTAAATGTACATACAATGACATTGCTAACGTTAGAACTGTCCGTAAATAAACTTTTATCAACTGTAATTATTTGGGAAAAGTGAAAATAATAACCAAATAAGATTACAAAATATATAGAAAATACAGAGCCTCTTCAAGATATTTCTGCAATTACTACGTACAGGTACAAACGTAGACATTATATTGTTTCCTTCGTTGAAATTAAACGGTTTACCCAAATGGAGAGTTCGTCTTTTAAGTTTATGCCACGATCGTTCCCAACAATTATTTAGATATTTCGCAACAAACAGTTATAAATACTTACCAAAACTATCTGAATCGCTCGCAGGGTAAGCTGGACATGGTTGCACCATGGTCGCAGCTCGTGAGAGAACATCCAACGCTGACTCCATTTTTTCCATTGTTACCTGCGCGAAAAATACATGTTTTCTACAAACTATATTCGTATACATTGTATGTGTTCTTATATCCATAAACATGACGAGATGAGCGCGTCATTCCCGACTATACAACCGAGACGCAAAATGACATTTTAGCTGTGTAGCAGCCACACCCACACAGAATTGATTTTTATTGGACCTACGTAATGAAATGATCGTTATTTCTTACAATAAGTAAGTTTTATGATTTACATCAGTATTCCCAATTAAATCTTAGAATGAAGGCTAAGTAGTTTAGCCAGATAACACGTCCTCATTCGAATATTCAATGTCATTTATCTGTTAACAGTGTTATAAATGTATAATAATAACATAATAATTTATATATTGCAAGTATCTTATCGAATCTAACAAAAAGGATTCTGCAGCGACATCATTTTGAAACGTAGTTTGATCTGTACTATCTTTTCCACTGGTATTGTTATACGGTTTGTTTCTGGTATCGCTATTGTAAAATCTGTTTAAAAATATTGTATAAGATATTCATGATAAAACCACATCGTACTATTGCTCTGTTATCTGTCATCTTTGTGTTTATTTTTAGAGCCATTATATCAGTAAGTATACAGCTATGTTAATTGCATTATGGGAATCCGTGTCTGGGTAGTTAAAAATATTTGTCGCGACGGTTGCAATGACTCGAGCAATAAGGCATGCGAATACCGATTGGGCGGAAATTCCTCATCTCGCGTAAACGGCTAGACGTTGGACAGACGTGCGCCAAGTCGCGCGAGATCCACGTAAATAAGTCAGGAGTCAGATGATCAAACAAAGAGTTGTGAAACGTGGCATTCGGTCGCATACCGTGCCCGCCCTGGGAACTCAGCCAATGGACCACTGTATCACACATCAGACAAACGATCATCGTCTCGGTCAAATAAATGAAAATATGGCATTTTGATTCAACATAGCGATGAAGTTCCATGAACCACTGTTTGTTTCCCTTTAATTGAGTAGGTAGATATCGATGACGAAACGTTTTCAGTTATTGCCAATGGCCGTCGCCATACGCTCTGGAATGCGAATGTTGAAATTGATAAAAAGTCTAGTACACAGTATGTTTCATCAAGTTTCATCGAATATTTGAACTATTTACAATGACTGCATCGATTGAATCACGATATTCTCAGATAAATACATGAAGTGAGTACTTCACATTTATTGGATAACATAGACCAAATATTGTGATAATAATAAACACTATTCGCATAGTTAAACCGGCGTGCCTACTGCCTACCAGGCGAAATATTTCTGTGACGGTCACGCCAATATAAACAGCAACAATGTATTGCTTAATTAACGAAATATGTGGTGATCAGCCTTGCGATGGTATTCGAAAAGATAAAATGCACGCAATAAAATGTTGCTAAAACATAAGACTTATATATCATTTATTCAATGTACGCGTAGAAGAATGCGATTAAGTACATTCCTTGCATAGCTGACAAATTTCATAAACAAATCTAGCTGATGAATCTAAATGAGTATAATGGACATGAAATTCCTGGCATGTGAAGACGTTTAATGACTTTACTTTCAAATGTCGAGTCAAGATTCTTGTTCTCACGCGACTACGAAGGTGTGTAAAAAGGGATGGGTAAACAAAACATGAGAATAACGAGTGATGCGATGGCTAGATACGTTAATGATGAGGAATTCGGTACAATAACCACAATAGAATTTTTCTGGCCAGAGGCGGAGTCACGAGTTCGAGCGGAGGTATGTCGGTCGCGGTCCCCATGTACCGAATAGATCATTCGACACATAGTTTGATGGTCACGAAGTCATTCAGCGGAACGAACATTGACGATATCGTGGAATTTGACACGTAAACATCACTGGAAAGGCGCAAATTCATTCAATGATTGTCGAAGACGAAGGAACTTTTAATGAATTAAAAAGTTGGAAATCAAAGAGAATTCGCATAATTACTATGGAACACATATTGTAAATTCAATAATCTAGCTATCTGTGTATTCACGTTAAGTTCCTTGTGGAATAGGCGGAGAGAATTGAGCGCCACACGGCTTGGTCCTTACCCACCTGTCTCGCTTCCTTGATGGCATACGAAGCAGGCCGCAGGTCTCTGTCTCTTCTTCGTAGCATTATCCCGTTTCCTAATCCGACAGGTTTGGCGGGGTCTGCTACCTAAGGCTAAGGATTTGGTAAAGATACAGTTTTTTACACGGAGCGACTACCGTCAAACCTCCACAACCTGGAGGGTAAAACCAGACCTGTCTTAGGTTAGGTCACACGCCTTTCGAAATATAATTTCTTGGACGTGCGAGTTTCCTCATGATGCTTCCCTTCACCGCTGAGGAAGTGATAATTGCAAATATGTATACATAAATTCGAAAGCGCGAATTTAGTGGTACGTACCAGGATTCGAGTCAAGGACCTGTTGGCCAATATGTCGTTTCTTTATCCACTGGGCTATCACTGATCATAAAACGGGGCAGGGCGCAGGGCTGTGTCAGCTTGGTGTTATCATATTCGAGTAATGCATGCCAAAGCATGCCAAAATATACTCGAAATTTAACGATTTCATTAAATGGCAAATTCCTATGGCATTGCGTCAACATATATGAAATAAATCAGGATTCAATTATAATTCTGAATAGGAGGCATAACTATTTCGCTTCAAACTTTTCATTATATTATCTACTGGACATCTATATGATCTAATGGAGTCATCGTAGAGACTTCAACATTTTACTGTTGTTATTATTTTGAAAGGGGATTTTATTTGTAAAGGTAAGTTATGAGATGTCAATTCTTCCACAATCAGTAAGGACAAATCCGTCATCATTATTCTATTTTAGACAAGCTATCCCCACGACCTCGTTCGCGCGACATACCTGCATATTACAAAGAATGGACATACAAGATTAAAATGATATTTGAATACCATGTGTAGTTTTGGAGTCCATGACAATCCTTTAGTATTTTATTCCACTAGGAAAGAAGAAGACAGGGGTGGAAAGGAAAAGAATCTCTTTGGTAAGGTGAAATTAAATCCAATAGTGAAATTTAATTTTAATGGTTTAAACCAATTAAAATTCTTTTTTTGCCATAGGGCGGGCAAATCGCAGGCACTTAAGACATTACATAATTGATATACTAAGTTGAATGCGCTACAAACGCTGTACCTTCATTGCGATAACTTGAAAAATGTTACGTTGATAATTTCGACCCTTGCCAATTACCAGCTCACTGAATGAAAACCTGAAATCACCTCAAAATAGAATTTCTAATGTTTAAATTGAAATCCTTAATATACTAATTTTCATAATCTTTTACTGAACTCTTGTCAAAATTTATAATTTTGTTAAAAAAATATTCATAATATGATTTATTACCAAATTTTTAATAAATATTATTTTATAAAACTTATATATAATTATAATATGCAACAATTTCGTAATATATACTGTCATACATCTGTCCTTTCATTGTAATCTCAAAAATTGACATTGGAGAGACAAGACTTTATAAAATCAGTTTGGCGTCGTAAGTACCTATACCAACCAAGTTCATGGCATTTTTCTAAAAATGTTTCCGACAGAGCCTCGGTACAGTTGTGCTATAAATATACATATATCAGTGAGCTCCTCGTTTGTCGTTAATTGATACCCGCCATCATAATTTTTTGGGCATACTCTCCTCACAGCTAGGTGAATCAGTATTTTTCATAAGATATGGGACTTTTCTTGATGAATAGTTTTCCCAACGATTTCTGAAGGCTGCTTTTAGAACATTTCTTCTTGTTTTAGAAAGTATAGTTGATAGTTAATATTCATTTAATATTATAAGCGGGTTGTCTATCTAACGAAACGAACTCCAATTACAGAAAAATATAATACATTTTCGAATTTTGGAATAATGTCGTGTAATTTGAGAAAAATTCGGTGCTAAAGGTGTGTCTGATTCTGTTATTATGATATTGGTAAACGATTCTTCCTTAGTTACCCCCTACCCTTATTCTTATTATGTTCAGAAAGAATCCACT
The DNA here is from genome assembly GCA_947507595.1 of Pyralis farinalis. Lineage (NCBI taxonomy): Eukaryota > Metazoa > Arthropoda > Insecta > Lepidoptera > Pyralidae > Pyralis > Pyralis farinalis. The sequence continues at coordinate 15,158,734 of OX382267.1, forward strand.
GCAGTTTCAAATCAGTCATGTTTTCGTTAAGTACTCTGTCTATATGGCTAACATAACATAGGCTTCTATTACATGAGAGTACGTTTTCCTTGATTTTTGACATACACATTTCACAGTTTATTAACAATGAAGAAATCATTATATTGAAAAACCCGAATTTTTCGGTTTTTTCAAATAGGTAAGGAATGCGTACAAAGTTATGGATTACTAAAGAAAAGGAATGTGAACATGCCTGAATTTATAACAACATTAGAATACATATTGTGTACTCTTATTGTTTTTTTTTTCGAAACCTGAGAACTCCTTAATTTTATCAGTTCTTTGTTTTGATGAAATTTTGATTTCAGTATCTGTCGCTGAGATCCGAGAACATATAAATTTGTGGCTTCAAATAAATCCTAAGCAATTTGGTACGTAAATGCCTAAATTGGTACATAAAAAGCTTTTGTTCTTGCGTTTTAAAATTATTAAAAACAATATCTGTAAAAATGTTATCACCTGGTGCTCTCCTAACTAAAACCGCATGGTGGTCGAACCTTGACATTCCGAGTGATAAAAATAATAATCTATTTTAGTTAAATCGTGAGAATTTTGGAATTGAGTCTTGAGTCTTTGAGCGTAAGGTTAAAATTGACTTAACTATATGGCACTTTGTTGTTAGGATGCCCGCATTTGGGGTGCGGTGCCCGTGTATTCTTTTACTACGGTCGCTACCCCTGCTGTGCGCTTGCGCACGTGGCGAGGGGACGATTTGAAGGGAACAGCAGATGTTTCGGGTCGGGTGTGGCTACCAAGACGACGATAATGCTTAAGTATTAATATATTACCCGAGTAGTAAGTAGTATATCGATGTGTTCAAGAATAAAATTGTTTTTTCTGTTTACATAGCAATAGATTAGAATAGCAAACTCAAGAACTATAGAATTAGTACAGTTTCTTGAAAGATTCCTATCATTCTGTCTGTATAATTTAGCAACAATTACACTCCCTTGCAATGTAGAACAACTTCTCATAATTCGCCCTATTTTTGGAATTAATTAAACTTACTCATCATCCATTGCCTTGTTTAGTGGAAACATATCAAATATATTAATTACCTAATATTTATATTATACCAAAATCATCAAAAAATTATCTATGAGATTATTACCTTATATTTGGGTAGCATTGGAAGATTGTTTTGGAATTAGAGGAGATTATTTCGTTCGCATTCTCTTTATGGGCTCAATAAAAGATTATTTGCAATACAATTTAAAGATGCACGTGAAGAAATGAAGATCTGTTCTGTTCTCGGAGAGCATGCATTGTATAATAGCCAAAGCGATTGAAACTGCACAGGGGCACTTTGAGTAATCGGGCGAGGTTTTATCGTGCTCTTATCACGTCCACAACCACACGCGTGTGTGAGTATTGAGAATAGGCACAACGTTTATTCGTCGCATATCACTCGCATTCCACGCTATTATGTTTGCGATAGTCTATACTATGTTTCGCTGTATGCTTTGCCGTGTAGCAGCGAAATTTTTTGCGAACCGCGTTCGCAAATAAACCGGTAGGTAACTCGTATAGGTACTTATTACATAGTATAACATCGCAATGTTAGGCATGTACCAGTATGTAGTACGTACTTACTCGATGCGATGATGGAGTCATGTGCTGAGACGGTGTGCCGTGGTTCATAAAATAGACACATTGGAGTAGATATTTATGGTCAGCTAAAAGTATGGATTTGTTTGTTTTACGTTAAAGATCACTCTAGCAAACTTGTTAGTAAAAAGTATAACTATTGTGAAAATATGTAAGTAGAACCAATAGAACTAAGTAGGCAGTTTAGTACAAAAGTAAATAAAAATATATCTAAGTACACAATATTAACAATTAGTTACCTTGGATATTCCCACGATGTATCACAACAAACAAATACTTAGTTTGGGTAATCACAATTTATGTTATCAAACTATGCTAATGGTATATATTAACCCTGTAACTTGTTTATAAGTATAATCCAATATTCTTCAAGTTAGGTACTGAAACTTCAATAGTCATACAAAACCGGTGAAGAACGAAAATCAATAAGTATCAAAATTGTAACTCGGGGTTCACTAGCCGCAATAACACGACACGCTACTCGCTTCTGCGATGCAAAAAAATGTACTAACTTCTATCGCTTACTATCCATTGTCCATCAAAATACACTGTTGTATTTGTTATTATTTCATAAAATACAACTATCGCGCCACGACTCTGTTGACGAAATAGTCGCGTTTGACATTTGAGCCGAGCCCACTGCGATTGGAATCCGCGGAATGTCAAATATTTTCAGTGCTGCCATCTATGTACAGGAATGATAATCGGCCGAAAGGCGGTACACTGGAGCATTGATGCATAGCCTTCTTTTACAAAACCATAAATAAAACATATTGTATCGAAAATATAAGTAAACTACATCTTGTGATTAACCTCGTTATATTAAAAAAAGTGCATTTTGTACATTGTCCTGTAAATGAATACATTGAAAAGAATTGCGATGCGTTTGCGAATCTTATGGAATGCGCCCAGTTTAATACCGCCTCTGTGACGTCACTGGCGCAAGCGTGATGGTTGGTAGGCGGTCTGCCTGCTGCAGGGTTATCGACACACCGTGGAAGTGACTAGGGTCGCAACTTCGCGCTCGCCTGCCAGCTTGTTGCGCATGGAGCGTAGCGTAACTTCCAGTTTCGGTTCGATACTTACGTTAGAATGTATAATCGCCCATTATTAAAATTTACTTAACATTTGCTCGAGGAGGCAACTGATATTGTATAACTAGCAAAGAATATGATATATTAGGTTTTAATAGCTACGGTTTGTTTCTTGTTGAATTACTTCTAAAATGCTTCTAAACCATTTTAATACAAACTAGGCGACGATAAAATTATAAGACGTAAAGAGTTAAGGCCTCGATCAAAAGACTGTAGTAAAATATTGATAAATAATGATCAATCGTTAACATAATTACAGATTTATATGTAAGGTATTCAATATTTTAATTGTCATAAAGGAGCACAGAAAACACAATGTTGGTATATAAGTAATCCCAAGAAGAAAGAAGTAACGTTTAGGCACATGCTTAAACTATTTTATTTTTTTTGTCACGAACACAAACTACGTACTCCTGTGCTGTCTATGTATGATTTAACGCCATCTATCTGATATAGTAGTAATTAATGCAATGAAGTTAGAACAGACATAAAGCAAGCAATGCGGATCTTGATACTTTTAGATAATGTTCTATTTCAAAAGATAGGCGTCGCTGAATGTGAGTCGCAGGTGAATTCTTTGGATATGTAAGACGAAACTCTATTTTATGACACAATCTTTATTTTATTTCTAACACAACATTCTTAAATCTTGGACATAAATCAACGCATTTTAACAAAAAATAAGCGGTATTTTTACGTTTTCACTAAACAATCACTTTCATTAGGTATACAATACTTATTAGGCAGATATTTGTATATCCGCTATCTGATAAATCTAAAGTTGGTGTAACTTACTTTAATAGCTCATTGGATAATTCGTGTTCATGATTAAAATTTACGTGACTTTTTTCCAGATTAAGGTAAAGTGACACACTGTGCTATTGCTAAATTTTGCGTTGGCTTGCAATTCAAAGCGTTCTACATTGTAAATAATAACTTATAATAATTTGTAGTAAATAGGTACTTACGTAATACCCGTCGCATGAAAATAAATATTTTCTTTTTTTTATTTGTTCTCATGAGATTGGTTCTAATATGATATACGTAAGTACCTACTGTAAGAAATGTTCACGATCTTAGGATTTCCTCATTGCTCGGTTAAGTAGGTACTTGTAGTTTTGCATGACTTTAAAATAATATTTGATTAGAACAGTGATATTAATCACTGTTCTAATCAAATATTATCAAAATTGTTATCTAGGGAGGTACCTACTTAATTTATACGGAAGTATAATGTAGGAACCAAGTAGGAACATGATATTTTCTTCCATAATCAAGTACGTATGTAATATGTACGAGTATGTATGTTGGTAGATACATATATACTTAGTCTGGCCATAAATACTGTTACAATTAAAAATAAACAAAATATTACATTTGAATTTGGAATCTGTTATATTTATATGATTGTTCATTGAGATTTCTCATTTTGGCGCCAATACATTGTACAATATTTTGCGATATTAAAATGGAGTTGGGTGATAAAGAGAACCGAATTGCTGTGATTGCATTACACAAAGTAGGTATGGAGCAAATTAAATTTTTAAAGCTCTCCATACGCTTGGTATTAGTAAAATGTTTGTGTACTGGGCTATAGGGTACAATGAGACCTCCTCTGTTTGTGACAGAAAAGGATCTGGCCGTCCACGTAGTATTCATACGAAAAAGGTGGTCAAAGCAGTAAGGGAATGAATTCGAAGAAATCCTGTCCGAAAGCAAAAGATTTTATCTCGGGAGATGAAAATAGCACCAAGAACCATGTCGCGTATTTTAAAAGATGACTTGGAACTTGCAGCCTATAAGAGACGTACTGGTAATTTCTTAACTGATAATTTAAAAAAGAATAGCGTGGTAAAATCGAAACAACTACTGAAGCAGTACGCAAAAAAAAAACAGAAAAATTTTGTTTACGGATGAGATTTTTTTTACAATTGAGCAACATTTTAACAAACAAAATGACCGTATTTATGCTCAAAACTCTAAGGAAGCTTCCCAATTAGTCGACAGAGTGCAACGTGGGTACTATCCGACTTCAGTGATGGTTTGGTGGGGTATTAGCTATGAAGGAGTGACTGAGCCATACTTTTGTGAAAAAGGTATCAAAACATCGGCACACGTGTATCAAGATACCATTCTTGAGAAGGTGGTGAAGCCCCTTAACAACACCATGCTCAATAACCAAGAATGGTCCTTCCAGCAAGACTCGGCGCCGGGTCATAAAGCTCGGTCTACGCAGTCTTGGTTGGAAACGAACGTTTCAGACTTCATCAGAGCTGAAGACTGGCCGTCGTCTAGTCCCGATTCTTAGTACGGATTGCTCTAAACGCCATGATAATTTGGAGTCTCTAAAACAATCCGTACGATTGGCAGTGAAGAATTTTCCCATGGAAAGAGTGCGTGCTTCTATTGATAATATTGATAATTAATAAAATTGGCCTCAACGTTTAAAGGACTGTATGGCAGCCAATGGAGACCACTTCGAATAAGCTTTTTATATTTTAAATTGTTTTATATTTTTGTATTAAACTAACACACTGTAAAAGTAATAAATGTTATTTGCAATAGATTTTTTTTCTTTGTTTCAATAGGTATTTATGGCAAGACTAGGTATACATAATAGGTTTATACAAAAAACCTAATGAAAAGTAGTTAGATCATGCGACCTATATGGATGGATAGGTAACTATTTTTCATTAGGTTCTTAAAAACCTCAGGGTATTGTGTAGGTTCTTTCCATATTCAGTAATGTTGAAGCAATGCGTAAATTATGTATATTTTATATAATTAAATTACGCTTTTTATTCTACCTATTACAATTTTTGTCTAATGAAAAGTTGGTAGATAACATAGTTCACAGCATGCAACTTCGACAATCAAAGTAGTTTAATTGAAAAGTATGTACAAATTATGTAGGTACTTAGTTGTTTAAAACTCTAATTGTTAGCATATGATTCAACTGAAAATGATTTTAGCTTCATACTCAAACACAGTGTATACAATGCCAAAGTTGGAAAAAAGTCGAACATCGATAATTTCATACATAATTCAATAATATTTTCATTTCGTATGTTACATTATTTTACTAAAATATCCATTTAGATAGGTACTTAAATATGTATATATATATATATGAATCTCACTTGGGATTTTACCAGGTATTTCTATACACTATCACAAGAATATATAAGTCAATTTGGTTCTTTTAGTCGTTTATAAATTATCATTGGATTGAAATTGTTTTGAATATTACTTACTACAGATCATTATGATTGTTCTACGGAACCGTTATAAAGTATGGAATGTTTACTATTATAATATATTGAGTAATTATCACGATACTCACAAAAATATGTAGGAAAATTTATAAATATCCTTATGAAATTCTTAAATAGAGCATGTATGTCGACAACATCAATTACCTAATCACCCATTTCAGTCAATCTTTGCGAAGAAGTTCAACACAACTAGGTCGAATAGTGTACACACGTTTATTTTAACCAGATATTTCCTTAGAAACAAACTTGTCGTTCCTTCGTTGTATACTACCTATCTATCATGCTAAGGTGTATTCAACATCGTTAAGATGTTTAAAATCCAAACATTGTGTATATAGTTCATGATTGCCACATACGAGAAAACAGAGATTATTGTAGGATATTTAATGTGTCTACTTATCTTATTAAGTTATTAACATTCGTAGGAAAACCATGAAGACACTTTACGCAATTTTTAAAGAAGATACTTGCATACCGAAGCCTCTTACAGAGATTAGAGAAACCAAAAAAGGTATTGAGATCGACCTTATAGTAATATGTTTTTCTTATCGAAAACATTCCATTCCTTATAGCAATTTGTGAACAAATTGCTACACTTTTTGTTAAACATTTCACTAGTTAAGTATGTTTATCATAAGTACCAGTAACGCTATCAAATTAGAATTTTATTTACTGTGTTGAAGAACACAAGTAGTCAGTTTCTTTTAGGGTTATATCTACTAACATTACACTTAGTTTTGAAAAATGTAGGTACCTATTCAGTTTATTATAGTATTTTTTTAGCTAACTAGTCGTCATATACATGCAAAATTTGATTTACTGACTCCGAAAATATTGGCAGTCTTTTTATAATGACATTATATAAATTTACTCGTCATAGTCGTATTAGATTTTTGTTTTGTTTACATCTAAGGTAACACAGAATTATTAACTTCGTTTTAATTTGAAAATGTTGCAATGAATAATCGTGCAAATATTTAAATTGTATCTCTCTTATGCACATTTATAAAAGTATTCCGCATACTGTATTCCATTAGCCCGAAATAATGTTTCTCAAAATAGTCCACTGATCAGAATGTGTAAAGTGTACAACGAGATCTGTAACTCAGATAAAGTTAATATATTTCATCAAAAGTTGGGTTCGTATAGAGATGCGCTTTATAATGCACTGTGAAGTGCATTTCTGTTAGAATTAAAAGAAATGTATACTTATTTTGTAAATAAATACAAATGAACAATTTTGTGCAAAATAAGAAATATATCCAACAATTAAATATCCAAGAATCTTCTAGACTCAACTGAACAGTATTCATAACTATACATATATGCCTAATTATAAAATAAAGCTGCATCTAATACCGACTATATTTTTTTGATATCTAAAAATATCCTACATTTTTTCAAAACTAATAGCGTTTTTTTTCGTCGACTGTTACTATGGAGTGTTGTTACTTTAACTAGCTACATATTTAACTTTGTATGACTAATTCATTGCCGTGCTTTTTACGTTCACAAAAAATATTTTGCCTTTTTTCTATCACTAACAGGTGTCTCTGGGTACCTAATAAAATGTCTTGACACCTAAGATTTATTACGTTCTCTGTAAATTTAACTAACAATACATTACGATAGATGTCTTAAATCTTTGCGTACCTATATGTTTAATAATAATAACAGAATGTTATAAATGAAGTTTGCACTCCTTAACTGTATTCACATTCCTGCTAGTTTTCATGATACTGGTAAGTAACGTAGTATAGTTTTTATAGAGGAATAGTGTCATATTAGAGCAAAAAAAAAGCGAGATTAATTCTAATTTCCAACAATATCGACTTCAGAGTTTTGTAATGTCGCTTAGTACATTATAGTATCTACAGATATAGTGTTTAGTCCTCACAACCAAAATATGTGCATATCATAAAGCTGTATTTCTATTTATATCCGCCACGAAGGATGCAGGGAATAAACCTGTGACTGGAATTTTTAATTTCCAACCTTGAACAACAAATTCTAAATACTTGATACTGTGCTATAGTAAAAAAGTGATTTATTGTTAATAGGAGATATTACTCCGTGATGGTACATAACGTTTATGGTGTACCATATATATGAACTCATTAAAATCAAACTAATCAAAATGTTTTTTTAATGTTACACTATTGGATATTGAGAAGCATAACAATCCAGAGATCAAGATTACGAGGTTGAGAGTCGATTATCGATTGTAAATAAGAAGAAACGTCGACAGTAGCTTATCTGGTTTGTGTGTATAGCATCTGTGCGCCGAGGATATGTTAAACCCATTTCGGTCGCTAAGTAAAGTCAGCGGTCTTTGGATGCTAAAGACCCTACTGGTCTCGGCCAACTTACAGTGAAAAAGCGTGGTAGAGTAACATCTAGACCAAGACCCTTTCTATTCAATTCTATCCTTTCTAGACTCTTTCGCTGGCGCTATTGTCACACTAATCTTGCTACTAATCACATTAAATATACTGCAATTCGTAGAATGACTATCAGTTAAAGAAATTCTGAACTATGCGAAAGATTTAAGACATATTAAATTGCTCTATAAGAAACATCGTGTCACAATGTAAATCTGACCTTTACCTACTATTAATTACATATTCTATATAAACTTGCCTTATCTATGTGCAATGTGTATCTTACTGCAATTTGGTAACTCACTATGTATACATAAAATATATTATCATGTTATATATCATTAATAACAATACTTAAAACTCCAAGGGGACGGTTTAATGTGTCAACTAAAATAAGTGGCAAGTTGCAAAGATAAGTTTAGTTTATAAAACTCATTAAAAATTATTATTTACTTAAATATAATAAGTAAGGCAGTAGTAGGGACTGCCGACTGAAGCGAAAATTTTAAATTCTCACTCTTACTAGATATATCTACTGTTACATTGGCATGTTCGTGACGTGAGTTAATGAGATTTGTTCTACCAAAAAGTCATATCGTAACGTTTCACTTCAATAAGAATGAACTTCAAATTTAACAAAATTGAATTTCTTATGAATATATCCTGGACCAGCCCCTTAACTACTCGTACCATTTCTTCAGGAGTATTTTTAATGTTAGACAGTTTTGTGTACTAAAGAACAGTGATAGCTTAGTTTGGGGGTTTCACGAACCATTTTGGGCAAGAGACCCCATTTCCAAAATGAACTGATACCTCAGACCCCCATAGCCAAATTACTTTAAAAATCCTATGTGCAACAATGAAACCTGCCTATCTACTAAAATATTAGTCATTCTTATAACAAGTTGGTACACGTTCTTATAACAAGTTTTGGCAACGCATGAGTGACACCCCTGGTGTTGCCCGTAGGCTACGGTAACTGCTTACCATCAGGCAGACCGTACCCTTGACTGCCACCATAGTGGTATAAAAAAAACACATAACACAACTTATACAGTATCTTGAAAGTTTCAAATAAGAACTTGTATTAATTAATAGGGGTCGATTTTTAGACCTCGTTGACCCCGAAATCAGTTTTCGCTTATGTCGACCCCTGGGCAACCGTTAAAGCGGAGAAGCAATGTTTCGTCGCACTATGCGATATACTTGAATATGTATATTGAATTTAATCGTTCAAATAAGTAAATATGTAACGAGTATTATTGATATTTAAGATATTTATTAAATATGTAACGAGTATTATTGATATTTAAGATATTTATATTTCTGATAATAGGCAGTTTAGTTACGGGGCTGGCACCGATGTGTACGTGGTGTGAGCGAGATGACTGACTTTTGCTTGACAGTCTTTTTGAAAGATCATTCTATCTCTTTAGGATTTCTGAGATATGCAGCACTTGATAGTTGTCTATCTCTTTCCAACTCCTTAATATTATAAAAGCCGAAAGTTGACTTACAAAATAGGGAAAGTACGTGTCACAAATGGCGTGTGAGTGAGGTCACCAGTAAGCTCCTAAGGAGTTGCTGTGTAAGCAGCGGAGGAGGCATCGCGCGAGTGATACTTAATATATTATAAGCGTTAATAGGCTACGGTAACCACTTTACATCAGGTGGGCCGAATGCTTGTCTGTCTCCCGACGTTGTATAAAAAGGCAATGATACTATAATATTTTATCTTAAGATAAAATATCGCTCACCATACAATTTCTATGAACTATCACAAACGGCTAAGATACTATATATTTTTTTATCTTACGGTATCTTAAGATGTCGATCGATACCAAAATTTATGTTAAGAAGCCGAGCGATACAAATATTTCATCTTAAGATGATAGTTATACATATTTATTTATGAAAACTTATCTTTGACAAGCATTACATTATGTAACCAGTTCGCTTGTCAGAGACCACAGTTATTAATATATTATAGTAATTTAACCGTGTGCGATACTTGATTTAATATCTAGACATCTTAACATAAAACATTATCGTATCGTTTGTAATGTGATTAAAACACCCGACGGGTCACAAGCATTTTCTGGATTTTTGCTGTGTGTCCTTCATACTGCGCCTGTTAAGTATTCACACTGACTTTTGTATTTTTTTTCATTTTAACGTAATTTTAGGTTAAAAATAACATTACGTAGTATAAAGAACAGTCATCTCGTATATCTATTTATTATAAACATAAAAATAACTTTCCTATAGATACTCGCAAATGTGACAATTATCTAATAATAATAATAAGAGAATTTATTTTCTTATCACAATAAATACAGTAACAGTATAAGGTGACGAGAAGAAGATAAAATTGTTGTGCGAGGCTGAACCCTCTGAACTAGGGCGACGCCTGTATCTCAGTGATCCAGTGCTCGCCCCTCTTGTCGCCTGCTTATCAAGTAATTATGTTATTACGGTCAAGTATAACAGACGTCACGATGGCACCGTATTGAATTCAAAATTATTGGCAATATGGTACTAATTGCCTTGATTCAAGTGATATTTGGTCACATTGACGATTCTAGGTGCAAAAGGTATTTTTAAGAATGTATTTTCTCAAGTTCGAAAAATTACAGCGATATTGACAATCGTGGACTAATACGTTTCTCCTAATATTGTAGGTAATAAGGTATATCTATATAGGCCATGGTAGTATAATGACTGTGACAACAAAAGTCAGTGCATCGATTTTTAGAAATTATTAAGTGTCAATTACGAAATAATAAGTTAGTATAACGTTCGCCATAAGTATTCGAAAATGGCACAGTATTAATTTATAAAACAATTTAATACATTGATGTATGACTCTGAAAAGGATAAAAACAAAAGATTTATACATACGGTCAAACATACTCGGACATACGGTTATAACAAAAGAATTTAGTAAAATTATTACTAAACACTGTTTTAAATAAATAACTACTTAATTAAAAGAGAGTTCCTAATTGTTTATTGTATATACCTCAACCGTTTTTGTTTTACGACAAAGTTTTCAAAATACTTTTTTGTAAAATTACTAAACTCAATTACTAATCCATACTAAAACAGCTGACGTAGGTAATACAGAGAAGAAATGGGGTTAATAGGTATGCGTTCAACGTATTTTTCTTTAATATTCAAAATACAAGGTGAGGTTCGCTGTTCCGTTCATGCATTGTTTTTCTAGTTTTACCCTAAATAAAAAATAGCATAAAACACCCAGGGATAATGTAGCTACTTGTTAGTGAAGTAGTTGCCAGAATCAGAAAAATAGTTCCAGAGATTACCCCTACATACAAATAAACAACAAACGTTACATCTTTATAATATGAGTGTAGATTGTAATACTTTGAACGAGTATAGAATCTGCGCCGCTATTTTACAGTATAAAGAAATATATAGAGAGCTTTAAGAAAAAATATACGATATAGACAAAAACTTATATGGAACATGTCTACTAAGACAAAAAGTTCAATATTAAAATTGTGTCAAGGGGTGTACAATGCAACGGTCTACATATCTCGCTCGCTGGTAATGACTAAAGGACAGTAAAGGACACTGTAATAAATTACAGTGTCCTTAGTCAAAAACCTCACTAAAGTGAGGATTTTTACTAAGGACACTGTTCACTAAAGTGAGGATTTTTACTATTGATCAGTTCGACTAGTATTAAACATGAAAGTTCTTGGCTTGTGGCTACAATTCAAGTTTTGTGACTTACATAATTTTTTTATGAAATAATAATAATATGTTAAATCATAGTGGATGTATGAAAATTTACCATGAAAACTTTTAAATGAAAAATGAAACCCACGAAACGAGTGATAATACTACTGCAAGCAACTATGTGAATAGCAGTCGAATTCAATGAAGTGTCACCTTATTAAATCAAAGTATATAAAAAGTGGCGCATATTCTATTCTAGCTTGAACTTTCACAATATCTGACATAACTAAAAATAGGCTGGCACAGTTATAGTTTCAACTCCGTATATATTCTTCAACTTGAGTACAGCATAAATGTAAGTACGTAACATAATACACATTATTTGATGATACTTGCTAGAATAATGTAAGTATTCTTTTTCAGAGATCTATTACAACATAATGTTATTATACACATATATTTTGTTTTTACTGTAATAATCAGCATTACCTAGGACGAAGAGTAATGAAGATTTACGGAAGGCAACGTTATATTCAGTAGAATATTTTCTATTTTAAATGCTTTGATGCTAAAACTGGGTCGTTAGGAAAAAAAACTGTTTCAAAAATCTTGGCACTTAAATGTAACAAGAAGAATATTTTGATTATTATATTATATAAATCTTTTCAAGTCAATAAAACTCATAAAAATCAAAATACAAAGATGGAAAAGTTTACCATTTTGGTAACGATTCTTTACGACATAAATTCAGGCTGTCCCGCCATAATCTGCATAATATATCATATTTCTTTTAATTTTTAGGTACTTTTTTATTATTAAATGACCGCTTTAGTTAAAAAAGAAATGTAACGAAGCAGTGACGATAATGCACATTATTCAATAATTATATTTAATTCATATGAATAGATTACAATAACTAGATATATATATATATATATATATATATATATTATATATATATATATATATATATAGTATATATATATATATATATATATATATATATATTATATATATATTATATATATATATATACGAATAATAATTTTCAAGAGAACCCCGTGTAGACCGTAGTTTTTAATAAAAAAAAGTATATTAAGATGATTATAAAACAGCTTCTTTTATTGTATACATAAACAATAAAAGAAGCTGTTGTGTTATGTGTTGTTACAACAATATTTTAATTGAATTAGTATTTAAAAATATAATTTCATCTAAAGAATTGGATGTCTTTTGAAGCTTTTTTAAAATTTTTCTTTTGAACATAAACGTGATTAGTTTTTGGTAAACAAAAAGATTCTTTTGGTACTTTGAAATTATGATTTATTCTTTAATCATTATTATGTTGTCCATTTTTGTTTTAATGCCATGCTATTTGAAAATGCGAAAGCTTCAGGATTATTTCGCAATATTTATTGTGATTAATTTTAGTGTAGCTTCGCCCATTTTTGTTATTAGCAATTAGTGTGGGACAGCCGGTATAAAGTTCAATGTTAATATTTATATATTATTCACAGTAATTCGAAGTACATAGATATATAAATGCAGCAACGTAGAAAGGGTAGTTAAATCTTTCAAAATTCGCTTAGTAAATAATGCTTAATAACAATCTTATATCACCATTAAATTATAGGTAACAAATATACGAAAATGATATGTTGCAATGTTTTCTATACATATAATTTAAGAATCTAATATACATATCTATATTTTGTATAATATATAATAACAAACATAAGCTAACGCGTTATAGGCCATATGGACATTTCAAAATCAGTACTTCGAATAAGGACAACGTTACGTTTAATGACATTACGCATTTATGATGGTATGGATTTCGGTGTCATATATACGCACGTATTTTTTTTATCAAAATGAAAGATTTTAACAAAAACTTTATTTACTTATTTTATCTACGAGAAAAGGTTAACAAATTCTTAAATTTAGACTTTTTACGTGTTTTATTTTCATTCAAAGCTTCTGCGGCTTCGTGTTTAAGTTTAGTGAAAATAAAGAAATAGATTTTTAATGTTGATTTCATTTACACAACGAAATCGTGAATGGAAATTCTCCATTATTTCTGGTGTTTTTTTATTACCTACCAAAAGCAATAACAAGGATTTACAAAAAAAATTGTCGAACGAAAAGTAGTGGGCGATCGCGAGACATTAAAGGGCGAGAGCCGTTCTCCTGTTCCTCTTGAGCTACTCCTGCGCACGGCATCATTCTTAAAGGTCTGGTAGAAGAAGAAGCTCCACATGTGCGGCACTGGGTACGTCTTACGCCTAAAGGTCTTCGCCACCACCACACGCCTTCAGGCGACTCCTCGTAACAAGCCCTGTCTGACCCTGAAGCCGAAGATTCATAACCATGTTTGCTTGACCAAGCTTTGTCCGACCACGTTGATGTTTCACTATCACAGGGTGTTACTGGAGCGCTGCGTACATATTTCGGTTCATAATGCTTGTTTCTCTCTTCAAACAGTGACCCGCGTTTCTGAAAATTGAATTATAACGTCGACATCAAATTAGCTCACTTATTATACTTTTATATTTACCTACTTACTACTAAACAGAATTTATGTCCATATACATACGCTCCTAAATAATTGTAATAATGTTATATACAATCAATGTATATTACTCATAAATAAATCGTAGTAGTAGTTGCCCTTATTCTCTTTGAACGGACGTAGAGTTTTCCTCTACAAAATTTTGGCATTTTGTGGAGTTTTGTCTACGTGACGGTTTTTTATCTACATTTTGTTCCAATCCCTTTGTATTATTATCAACGACGACTATGGTCCACATTACTAATCTTTTCGTCATACTATTTAAATGCAATGTTTCGCTATTATCTTTCCCGTTACGTTCCCATTCCAAAATTGTAGCAAATTTATTGTCCTTAGACATTGTTAGCAAATATTTCTAGAGCTCATCGATAAATGTTTTGTTAAACTATATGAAAAGCGAAGACCAAGAGCATATACTATAGAATCATGGGTTATTTCAATGAAAAAATTTGAACCAAAAAATAAATTTTCTTTATTCTAAAACGTATTTACACGTAATTTGGCGTACGGGTAAGATGTGATGTAAAAAATAACAATATTAGTGTGAGTGTTCTTAAGACCTTACGACCCGCTATGCTGGGATGTTAAGCTATGTATGATAAGTTCGATTAAAATATTAATATTAAGTATCTAATAGAGTACTTATTAACTATTAATTGAATGTTTTTGGATAGGTTCTTAAGGAGATGAACAAGAAAATTGATACATATACTTCTCGTTTGGCCCTTTTTGCCTATCCTGATAGATAGATTGTATAATTACCTTCATAATATCGAAGTATGGTAGCTTAAAGCGTCACACTTCCTGAAGGAATTTGATTGGACACACGCCCTGTCGGTTGTCTCCAGAACGAATCATCACCATGCCATCAACTTCATCACCAACCTACAAAAACAGCAACCACCGATGATTTTCTGATGAAAAATACTTGCAAACAATAAATCGTTACCCCATTCAATACAGTTTGCTTTTCTCGTTACTTTAAGTTATTCGTTTACGCATTCAATATATAGGTATACCCAATTAACTCGTCGTAATTCTACGAGTATGACTATTAAGATTTTTTTTATATTTACGGCGTCGGGAGGCATACAAGCATACAGCCCACGTGATGTAAAGCGATTACCGTAGCCTATGAACGCCTGCAATACCCCTTCAGCTAATACAACTACTTTTTTCCGTAACACTTCTCGAATAAATTTCCTGCCGAGGCTTTCCGAGGAAACGGCATGAATTCTTCAAAAAGGTGTGAAAAAGTATAAAAACACCGGCCATGTGCCAGTCGGACTCGCGCACGAAGGGTTCCGTACCATTATTTATAAAAACGGCAAAAAATCACGTTTGTTGTATGGGAGCCCCCCTTAAATATTTGTTTTGTTTTAATTTAATTATTTATTTTTAAAGTGAATACATAACTAAATATTCTGTGAATATTTCAAGCACCTGTTGCCGTTATCAATATCGAGCGAAAACGAGCAATAAATCACGTTTGTTGTATAGGAGCCCCCTTAAATATTTATTTTATTCTATTTATTAGTATTTGTTGTTATAGCGGCAACAGAAATACATCATCTGTGAAAATTTCAACTGTCTAACTATCACGGTTCATGAGATACAGCCTGGTGACAGACGGACGGACGGACGGAGAGCGGAGTCTCAGTAATAGGATCCGTTTTACCCTTTGGGTACGGAATCCTAAAAACAAGTAAGGTGACATAACTGTTGAGGATGTCAAATGTTTTATTGTTCTTTTATTGATCTCATCCAGAAGAAAAAATTGGGAAATCGATCTTAATATAAAATACTGTCCAAGTGCCAGTGGAATTCGCGCACCGAGGGCTCCGTACAAACTTGTAGGTAGTAAATCATGGGAATCGACTATCAAAGATTTTTCACAACGAAAAGATAAACTAGATTGCGCGGGAAACTTAACTTTGCCGTTGAAAATCTGTTGACCTATCGACATAGATTAATTTACCAAGTGCAAATAAGTTGGTAACTCCAAAATTTTTTTTTGTGAAGTAATTACAAATTTAAGGTCTCGGATTTTTTCTTTATTTATTGTTTGTTATATGACGTTGCTTTTTGATAAACGAGTGTCACGCTGACTTATTCACCGTGTTGATTCACGAGAAACAAAGTCTACAATTTGGATATACACCAAATGACGCAGACTTGTCACCGTCAAAGTCATAAGAAAGATTTCTTCGAGAAAGATCTTGGTATATGCTTGTGACTCAAGTGTTTTGATTCTTATTATTATTTTTATTGTGATATTTCTAAAATTTAATCTAATTTATTGCCTTGCAAACAAATCCATCAACAAACAACCTTATTTTGTATAATAGAAAAGGTGTTTCCCTGACAGCGTTACAACTTTCAAAATCTTACACTGAGTTCTATTAAGGTATATAAGAAGTTTTCTTTGTAAATTCGTTTAAGGAATTATGATTATTTAAAATGTTGAAAACTGAATCAAAATATGAAGGATTTGTTTTGTTTTTAACCAAGTTTTGTTTGAAATTTGCTGAAAATTTCATTACAATTCTGTGTTAAACTAAAAAGCAATATACCTATATAAAGTTTTATATAAGACAATTCACTTTGAACTTCATTAACTTCGAACTTTACTGGCTACGTGACTTCAACGAAATTCTACGAACAACCAAACGATTATTCATATTTTTCTTATAGTACAATAAAAATCAAACCAACATACAAACAAGACGATTTCATTTTTTTGAATATTTATTTATTTTTGATCCAAAAAATTAAACTTCGTTTCGTTTATCGGTGATCATTTTCAGCTACCCTATGTCCTTTGAAGCGCTATCATCTGAGTTAGTTAGATTCTTAGTCAAGAATCATTTGGTTTTCAGCCGGGAACACTTGTAAAGTTAACCGGATGCTTAGGTAGTTATTTGTAAGCTTAAATAGGTGCCCCATTGAGCAAGTTTTTCAATCAGATAGTATATAGTGTTCTTATTACCTGAATAACGATTTGATCACGAAGCAGCATAAGTCCATTGTCACCATCAGACACCTGAAAAATATGAAGAGAAGTGACCACATTTACCATCTGAGTAATTACCCGTGCCCACGGCTTCGTGCACGCTGCGTGACTGAACTTGACAAATGCTTTTACACACACAAAAAAATAACGTATTTAAACGACTAAATGTATTTTTTTGGATTCCGTATTAAAATATTAAATAGGGAAGTCTCATGGTGCGTTTGTGCAGTCGCGTCAAATCGAGGGTCAAAATGCGGCTTGAATTGAGGGTCGAAATTTGGAATCTGAAATAATTGCAAATAAAAAAGTAGTTTTCTTTTGTAAAGGCTGTTGAAATTGAGGAGCGAAATTTCAAACTACGGTTACAAGTTTAAGTGGAGTATCATAGGAAAGGCTCCACTTGCACATTTCAAAACTTTGATTTTGTTTTTATGCCATGCAATTTTATTTTTGAGGTAGATGTTTATCTTAACTAAATAACGATTGAGCTCTTTTTCACTGTGGTATTTATGCTTGTCACAATGGTAAACTCAATAAAACCTTTTAGGTAAATACGACCTGTAGTTCAAACTAAGCAAAGCTTGTACGAACAGATTTACAGTACAGACTGCTTGATAATCTTTTGTAATAAAGCTTACCAAGTAAGTAAATCTATTTCATGGTTCTATTAAACGATATGATATGGCTCTGTAAAAATCCCTTCATGTGTGAGCTAGACTCGGGTTCCATACAACCATGTTAAGAGGCTAAAAATAACGGGCAAGTTTTTTTGTATGGAGGGTGGTAATGTAACACATTAATAACATTTTATTTTTATTAATGTTGCTATAGCAGTCAAGTTCATACATATTATGTGAAAATTTTAAGTCTCTGCCTATAGCGGTTCAAGAGACCTTATGACAGACGGATGGGTATTCAGATGAACAGAAAACGGCCCAACCACTAGACAGAGGTAGCTATTTGGGTATGAAACCCTAAATAGCAAAACCAAATACTGTTTCTATTAAATGTAAGCACTGTGTCGATGTTTCAAAGTGAGTTCAGCGTTAGTTAGGATTCGTCTTTAAAAAAAGTAATCAATGTACCTGCAGATTATGCGTGACTTGCAATGGTCTCTCTCCAGCTTGCAGCTTGGTGCAATACTTAGATGGGAAATAGCCAATCTTGCCCAGACACTTGCCCTTCCACCAATCAGGGTCGGAGGTGTCGATGACCGTGACTTTGTATCCTGCTTTCAGATCCAGTTCATCAGCGTGGCGCGACTTGAAGTTGTAGAGTATCACGTATAGATTCGTTGGAAGCAACCGCTGATGTTTCTGAAAACCGGGTTTATTTTAATACAATTTATTTTAGATTTCATATTACTTGTAAATTTCTCAATTATTCACGTCAAAACTAAGAAACAACATATAGAAACGAAGAATGACAGAGAATTAATTAATTAAATTTAAATCCTCCGAGAAGGAAAAGTGCGAATAGTATTCAATCAAATAATAGGGGTTAAAGTATGAAATTGTCGTTTTATAGTAACAGATACTTTGAATTGACATTATAACTTCATGATGTGAGATTTTCGAGTGAAACTTTTTTTACACGATACCTATGAGCATTTTCATTTACAACATTTGATTTTCGAATTTCAATTGTTTTTCTTCGAACTTCTAAACTCCGAGTAATTTTTGAATACGAATTCGTACGCGGAACTAACGCGGTATAAACGGCTCGCAGTATCAATTCTGTGTTTGGAGAGGAGACTACTAATGAACGCACCGTGCGTTTTTGGTTTAAACCAGTGAACGAAAAAAACAGTGTTTTTTGGTTTAAACGTTTTCCTAATGGAAAATTCCACTTGAAGAACGAACCACGTGGAAGACCGCCCACGCAGGTGAATAACGCTGAATTGAAGGAGATGGTGGAAGCCGATTCTAGTCAAACTACCCAGGAATTAGCGGCGTGGTTTAACGTTACCTTACCTACAATATTAACTCACTCATCGTCATCAATAAGATACTCGTAATAAAAAATGTAAAATGGGTGCCTCATGATTTGACTAATCTGCAGAAAGAAACGCGTGTTGAAACTTGTATTGCCTTGTTGAATCATTTAAAATTCATCATCAATTAAAATTCGAAAATTAAATGTTGCACATTTTTTATAAGAAAATCCTCATTGGTATCATGTGAAAAAGGTTTCATTTGAAAATCTCACACCATGAATGTTTAATGTCAATTCAATCTGTTACTACGAGTATAAAGCGGCAATTTCATACTTTAATCCCTATTATTAACAACTTTGCATTTATCTGGATTATAGCCGCCATTTTTATTTTTACGCAGATGTTGACTTTAGTTTTTTCTGCTACGGTTATTTTTGCTATTTCTCAATATTTTTTTAAGTAGTATTTTTTTATGTTTAGTTTTGTAGTTGTGTTATGTTTTTATATTCCGTTATTGTTGAGATTATGTTATCAGAACGTTGTTGAAAATGAGTAGACCTGTACCGAGCAGTGTTTGGACACTACTTCGTCGAACAAAAAGCGTTTTAATCACAGTCCAATGTAGTCTCTACATTGTACAACAGACTTGGCCTCAGTGTACAGATTTGTAAGTTGAAACACTATTCTTTCTTTATTTACACTTTGTTTCCCGTCATATTGAGCGAACTATAGATACTTATATGTTGAGAATGTATACCCGAGGCGGAATAAAATTATTCGTAGCCCATAGAATACCAGCATGCTAAGTTAATTGTGCTTATTACCTAAGAAAGCTTGTATACAAAATCTTAAGAAAAGACTGACATATTAACAGACTTCGTTGATATTCATTACCATATGGTACATATAAAAACAACCAGATTCTTATTCTACACATGCGTATGTATTGTTCTAAATTTGTACTTACTCTCAACCATCCTCACCATAGATATCTACGCTCGTCGCCATATCGATGTCTCAGGTTCAGAACTCTAACTACGTACCTACTTAGTGTGTTTCAATTGGGAATTATAGATTCGTCAAATGATAATAGGGTTAGATTAAAACGTAACGTTCAGACTGATTGAAAAGATACGCCTTCAATCACCTTGAATTAACATTATAGATAATTAGGCGAACATTTCCTACATAACAGTACATGTATATGTATTCAAAATCGCTATGATGATAAAAAACTAAAGAAGTTAAATGTAGGTATATAGACATCCATATTGCACAATGAACGTTGTGTTTATTTAGCAGGAGTTTATGCATATTAAACACATTCATAAGCCTATAGCATATAAGTTTAGGAAATCTCATCCGAATTTTGAAAGGTCTTTTCAATGATATGGTACGCATTATTTCCATCGCTATCTCCATTTCGTCAACTTTTCAATTTTATAAAAGCATAACTTAACCTATAACCATCGCAAGATTTATACGAATAGATAAACATTTCATTAATTGAGATCTATTTAACCATTGCAATGCGTCGAGTGTATAATCCCATACACATACGCAAATACTCGTGAAAAACATACCCCTGTCTAGCAATTGCGGAATCTACAAACGATTTTGAATCGAATCAAAGTCTGAAATGTTGTGGTGTGAATCTCTTAGCAAGTCACATTTATTTAAACTTAGGTTCCGTATAGATTTTATTGCATAGGTGAAGGCTCTATATTATTGAATTGCCATCTGAAGTTCACTTAAATTGCCAAGTTTAAAGATGGTGGAATCATTGCAAATAGTTGAAATCCATTCGTAAGATTCTATTACAGGTCGAGCTAACGGAAACGTGTTAAAAAATAACGAGTCGTGGATGTGTCGGGTAAACGAAAATAAGTTATATTTAAAGGAAAATATATGTTGCAGCGAAATGATCCTAAAATGCCCCTTTAGCTATCAAGTGGTGTAATTAATTTTGGATGTAAACGATCTGACGATTGGATGTAAAAGATATGTAGCTACAACACAATACTGTGTTTCTTGATTTTGTTATCATCGGATTTCTGAATTGCTTCCCACTATGGAAGCATATTTGAATACGTGAAAATGCTCACGCTTGGCTGCTTCACTGGTGATGGACATGGACTGGCACTGTTTGAAGATAGGCTCTTGTCGGGCTCGTCGGGTAGCTCCACACTGCTCATGCGGCCTCCTCGGGCACTCAGCAACCGCCTGCTATGGACCGGTGATGACGGAGCTGCATACGGTGAAATAATCTTAAAACATCGGTTAATACTTGTTGTCATGAAACATTAGTAAGTTGTTTAAATCTTTAGGCACACTAGAAAAGCTACCACGCTGCAGGTGGGTGTTATTTAAAAATAAATGCTTGCTTTTAGTGGCATGTTATTACGACGTGAGGTGCAGACGGCAATGTTTAGTAGACCAAGAAAGTCCTTTATCACCCTGATAGTATTGTTGGTTGAACATTTAACATAAGGTCTATTATAGCTTGTAATATTTGTTATGACTTTTATTATTCTGTTCTATAATATATTGGGAATGGAGTCAATAATGTGGCATTTCGGAGATTTCAAATCTCAGCTTTAACTTAGGATGCCACAACCAAGAGTTGTTATCAAAACTGGTAAAACACTTTCTTGACAAGACTAAGACTACCAGTATACCTTCGCAAGGTTATTGGAGTGCTAAGAGACTTAAGGAACGCTGTGCGGATAGGGAACGGTGTTCTGGGGCAGCTATCATGGTCTCATTTATAACTTGATTCAATTTCACTTTGGCTGTATCGACATACGCTTTTTGAATCAGAATCTAGCCGTTTAGGTGAAATCTATTTTGTGTCTAGGATGCTAATTAAAGTAACAATATAGATAAGAATTTCGATACATCCATAGAACCACTATTAGTGATTCGTAAATATACGATTTACGTTGATGTGAGTTTATGTAAATTAGACGATCAAATTCCGAGTTTAAATGTTTTTATATTGCATTAACACGCGCGTTATATTCTGTAAGAAGCAATGAATATGTCTGCACCCAAAACTTACCTACTCGTAGGTCACATAATGTGTGAAATTACGTTATGTCAGCGCGCTCGCGATACAGTCCTATAGAGGCTTGAACGATTGAAATTCATTCTTGGTACACGTACAAATACGAACAAAGTAGATGACTCTATTCATGCCCAATCTAAAGCACTTGCAAGTGATTTGAAAATAATTCTGTGTACACTAGCTAATATTTTTAGTGTTGTATCAAGTTAATATTAATTGTGACATTGACATCTTGATGTTAAAAAAAATATAATGCGCGCTAAAACATATTTATTTATCAGATATTTTTCTCTTACAACTTAAGAAAGTATTTTATCTAATAAAATTATTTCTGACTTGTGCAGGTCTTTCTTGAACATTGCGAGTCATTACATATTAAAATACATTCCAATATCTTTGGTTGTTAAATTAATTTATTAAGGTCTGGTTTGATTTTTATAGGTACCACTAAAGTAGCAAACAAACGTGCGGCCTTCCTGGTGGTATGCCGATACCTTTTCTGACTCTCAACTGAGTCTCTGAACACATACAAACCCCATGGATCATCACTCGTACGTTTCCGAACCAGTATAACCTCTTCACGCATTTTTTGAAGAACCAACTTCATACCGTCCTGTTCATTTTATAACCTAGCGGTTCTGGAAAGAATCCCCCATAGGAATCGTCATCAGGGACTCTTGACGAAATTCATCCTCACACAATTGTGGTTCTGGTGTATGAGTATGAATTCCCTGCCGATGGAAAGTGGTATAATTGTAAAAGGGGCATTACTAAATTAGAATTCTATAGTAGAAGGCGAGTCCTCATCATTTCCAGCTTGTCCCTGGACCGAATCACAGGGTCCTCAATTCTTTGCTTTTGCTTCCACACAATGGTGATTACAGTTTTCATATGTCGGTTTGATTTGAATCTTGTGTAGCATATGTAGCACTCTTCGCGCTGTCCTTTTCATATAATGTTGGGAGGCATACAAGAATACGGCCCACCTAATGTAAAGTGATTACCGTATCCTATGAACGTTTGAAATAAATTAAGTATCACTCGCGCGTGATGCCACCCCTGCTACTGACTTAGTAAACTCCTTAGAAGCTTACTGGTAATCTAACTCACACGCAAAAACACAACAATTCAGAAAGTTGTTATTTGACTGCGAGATTCGGGAGAAGGGTCGGCAACGCAAGAGTGACATCCCTGGTTTTACAAATGCCCATAGGCTACGGTAACTGCTTACCATCAGGCAGGCCGTACGCTTGTTTGCCACCTTAGTGGTATAAAAAAAAGATTTCAACATCATAAAATTCCAATACTCTTGGCGAAGGCAAGAGGCATGTCCTAGAATTGAAGAACCACAACAAATGAGGTTTTAACGTATTGAGGTTAAAAGTTTATCATCTTAGAGGTAGGTATAAAAAACAGACGTCGAGTGATTCTGGTGGCCGTACTCACTCACAAGAACACAACAATCTCCTGCAGCTTTATATTTGGCTGCAGTCTCCCGTAAGTGAAGATACTTCCCCGTATCGATATTAAGAGCAAGATGTCTCGCTACGCCCCACGAAAAAAAAATCAAAGAAAACGGGGCGCAGCAGGACCTTTTGCTTTGAAAATCACATAAATTTTCTATCTACTATATACTGCAAGCTAATAATGCTCTACTAGCAAGATTAAATTTAGCAATACGAATGTGCAAACGAATTATGAAAACAACATCTCTTAACGGTATTTAATGTCATAAAATGTGTGAACGTACTTAAAATCGTGTATTTATGTATCACGTGGTTATTTATACTACTTAAGCCATGTTTCATGCAAAGCATTCTGCATTTACTTAGAAAAAATAAAAATAAAAATTACATGCAATTTTATGTTACATTCGATCAACAGAAATTTTACGAATTCTCATAGATAATGATTGGTCAGATGGCCAGAGCGCACCGTATACCAATCAATGATCTAAGCGAATTGTAATAATTGGTCAGAGCATGTGAATAACATTAATGGATTCGGTTGAAATGATTTATTTGCCAATGATTAATTTGAGTTATTTACCAAAATATTTGCCACAAACAGACTTTGTTCATTAATTTCAATCGTCGAAAATTGTCTGTTTCTCGCCTCAGGAGTATCGAAAACGGCACAAGCCGAAAGCACAATAATCACAGAACTATTTCAGACCACCTTTATAACGACGACGAAAGCACACCACATAAGGAGAATCTCTAAACATTACAAAACACGAGATATACCTTTAATTCTAAAACACACAAGCCAAGCCAAGGGGACCTGGAGGTGAACATCGCTTGTGCCCACAACAACTTGAGATAAATTTACCAGAGTCCAAAGAACCATTTGTGTAAGATAAATTAGGCATCCCTCTTTGTTCTCGAGCGAGAGCGATCAGATATCCGGAAGGTCACTCGGAGCTTGATCGATATCATATTCAGATAGCATCCCAAGTTGTTTGATTTTATGCCGTAATAAAATTCTGGGTAACATATGAATATTGTACAATCTCAATATGAATACGATCCCGATTGAAATTCTGAATATGACAATTGTTATAATCAAAAGCGTGATTTAAAGCGAGAGGTTATTTGGACCCCGGTGAAGATATTACTGGCGATATTCGTACAGAGGACTCGGCTGCCCTGCGAGGGTGCCTGTTCACGCGGTGGCCGGCGCCTCAGCTCTCCGCACTCCGGCGAATCCAGGGACAGGCTCTTCATCCTAAGGTTCAACTTTTGACGCCTCGGTGAGTGTGGTGCTACAACAGTTATTATACGAGTCACTTACGCCATCCTTCTAAACTCACAAAATCCTTCCCTGAGATCCTAATTGTTTGATGAAATGGTAATGTTTAACTAAATGGCAATATAGGGGACTTGTTAGTTCATCTGAGTATTAACATTTAGACATAAACAATTATTTCAGTATTTATAGAAGTGGATATGATATTATTTATAAAATTGTAATTGACGAGTCTCCAGATCTTATATTTTACAGAATGATTATTTTCCTATGCTTAAGTAAATGTAAATTTGGTAATTATGGTAATTGTTATCACGACTAAGAGTTCTTTCACAAAATCAAGTCCTTTCATATATAGCATACTAGTATTTATAGCACACAAATAGGACGAACATTTTGACATAAACTGTGAAAAATCCCTTAGTTACTTATGTGTACAACACTACAAACAGGCAAAAAAAACAATAATTTTAAAGACAATAAAAAGTACAACAGTATAAAAGTGCGTAAGCAATGCAAATAAGTAGAACCACTAAAAAGTAATTAAGTAAGAAAGACTAATAAAGAACCTATGAATTCATTATGAGGCAAAAATCTGCTATCAATCCATATATGCATTAATACTACTAAAGTGATCTTTCTCATTGAGTGATGTTGCAATGTTTTATATGTGACTACGATATAATCTAACAGTATCTATTTATTTTCAGATGCAGCCCGTCATCAGCAGCGTTCGTTGGATAAAACAGTAACAGGAAAGTGACATCATGAATGACGTTTGATAACAAAATTCTCACTGATGCAATGAATCTGTCAATCAACATATAGAAATGTTCTACGGGGATTCGCTTAGATACGATGACTTTTGGTACCAGGTAAGGGACTGGTGCGGTCTGCCTGCCTCAACATTTGGGCACTCTTGGAGTTCTTCATCGACCCTGTGTGGACAAGTAAACAGGTACGAGTCTATAATTGTTCTAGGACTATTTCTACTGATATCCGTTTCATGGAAAATCCTGCAAGCTTGCTTCAAAACAAATAAAATTAATGCAGTGATGAGTTAACAAGCGCAATAAAAATAAAAACATCCATTTTTGTATTTCTGTCGTTTTTGAAATGGCAGTGTCTAAGTTATAACATTTTAAATGTTGAACGTTGCTCGGCGTGAGTAAGATTAGTGATGTGTTAGTGATCACGAACGAAAAGTTTTTGAGTTTAGGCTTGATTAATATAAATGGGTGTTAGAAAAAGGAGTTTCACGTGTATTAAAATTTAATGACCCAAGAAAAACGCATGCAGTCGTCAGCGCGCTGCATCAAGCCATGCACCACTTACATCCATATGCCCGACTGCAGATAGACGCTTCCGAATCGAATAGAGAATAAATGTGCAAATTGATGGGAAAAATAGAAAAGAAAGCTTAAATCTGACTTTTATTGTAACAGTAACAATATACATATCACAGTACGCGGGGCGCTTCGGGGTGATTATAACTAAAACATCCGTGAAGCGGCTGTTGCGGACAGGCCGAAATGCCGCGCTGAGTCAGTGCTCTCGCCTACAAGGCTTTATGATCAATGGTCACGTTCCCGTGAGGTGAAATATCGCTAATCATTTTTTCTTGCGAACGCTGGCCGTGGACTTGAGAATTGATGGAGGAGGATCACCGTTCTCGTTTACGAAACATAGGGGCTGTCCAAAAGGTCGCGTCGTTGTCTCCTCTGATTCTGCAAAGATAACGTATGGACAAAACAAACTAAATAAAATATAAAACAAACATACACAAAAAAAACACATACAACGAAAAAAATGAATTTGGGAGCAGATAATGTTGGCCGTTTTCCCTAAATCATGAAATGAAATCCTGTGAAAGGGTAGGTTCAAGCAACTAAGGTGTGTGTTTGCCGAGCTTCGTCTAGTTTTAATCCTATGTCTAATCTAACACTGCAGTCGCGAAACTAAAAGTAAATAAATTAAAATATACTGAACACACAACGAAAATGAGGCACCGAAATCCAATTAAGACGGGACAAACAAAGCTTGTAATTCACAGCTGTGAGACTGAGACGGCGTTGCGCTACGGCAGCCGTGGGCGCGTACTTTCTGGCAGAGAAATGGACCGGTGCTGCGGTGAGCCGCGGCGCGACCGCGAGCCCCACATGGACAAACTCTTGACACCGGCGAAGAGTCGTCGCCGCACACCGCCGTCGGGCCGCGTCGCCCCGCCTACCGACAAGCACCGACGACGCTCAGTACTGACCGCACCCCGCCCCCGCCCTGCGCCCGCGACTATATCAAGGCGTGCAAACAACTCCACACTACTGAAAACGAGTGATCTGAGTGAAGCTGCCGGTGGATCGCCGCCGACTCTCGGATAATGTCCTTGCGAGAGAACTCGCTTGTGAGAGCTTACGCTTAGACACAATATATAACTGCCAACTACTGGTAGTCAAAGCTGATTTTAAAAATAATCATCACCAAGAAGGCAGTCCTCTCCTGATTGTTCAATTTTATTCAGGTCGCTGTAAATTATTCTTATTGGCGGTTGAGGCGTGAAGTAATATGTATGAAGTAGTCATGAAGTATCACATGCCTTGAAGATAAAGATCGCACAAACGACGTTATCGAGCGAGAAGATATCCAGGAACGGCGGCGAGTACCGGCCTACGGCGCGGCTCGAGCGGAGAAGCGAGCGAGCTCGGGTGCGGCGCCACACCTGAGCTGGAGGAGACGGGCTGCGGCGCGACGGCCAGCCCGCCGGACGGCCGCGCCGGCGAGCGAGCGGGCGGCGTCTCCTCCGGCGCCGACACCCGCACTACTGGGCCCCCGCGCGATTCCCCGCCACCCGGCTTCGCTATTTCGTTGGCCCGCTTCAGAACTTGGTAGGTCTGATCCACTTCCTCCTCTGAGCATCAAATGCGGTTAGAATCAAACGTGGTCGCCATAACGACGAGGGTCACATAAAACTCGATAGATGTTGTTATGTTCGTCAGCTAAGTGTTTTTTGTTAGTGGTGACAGCTTCTGCTATAGTATAATCTATTATGGGGGGACCATCGACAGTTAGTGTTACGAATGCTCGGCTTCGGAACAGTGTAGGGGTCACTCACGTCTATCTAATACTGTACCCTCATCATTGTAGTTATCGAAATCATCATCGAACTCGACCGATCCCCTGAAGGAGATCTTGGTGAGTCTCTGCCCCGGCAGCCAGCCGTCTTCTACCCCTGGACAATGTGATGTTAGCTTCCATAGTGTTCATTAATAGCCGTTGCGTGTTTGATGCTAATGATTGCGTTATGTGACTATGGGCATGTTGTTTTTGTTGCGTGTCAAAGCGTTTCTTATAATTAACATTATTTTAACTTTAGTTCAATATGCTAGTTATATTAAAATAAACCCAATTTCATAATTGCTCATAAATCAAACGAATTTCATGAACTTACCGCAACGTCTGTAGGCATTAATCTATAGGTATATTGATAATAACGGTAAAATATTTTGTTATTAATTTAAAATTATATAGATATTATAATACAGATAATAATTAAACAATTTAACAAGAAACGTGTTTTATATATCGAAAAAGAAAACATTAAATGTAATGAAGACAGTAAATAAAAGGAAAAAAAACATTTTATTAATTAAATCGTTTTTGTAGAACCAATAGGTAGTATAAAAACGATATCATGTTTTATTAGAACATTGCCTAGATGCTAATCGGCGATGAAAATTGCTGGTATTCACTTAAAATTATTATAATCTTATAACGATTACAGTTATTCTTTCTTACTATTGTTAAATATGTACTGCCTATATCTCCAACAATCCGGTTACCATAGCTTTACAGCTGGCTCAACAAGTGCTTATTGTACACATATTCGCTTTTTTTAATATCAATATTATCCCAAACAAAAACACCTTGTTCTTGGAAATTCATTTTATGTAAGTCAAATTTTAAAATAAAATTACTGACCTACAGTACTTTAGCTATATTATTTGATACCTAATCAGATTTCGACAATAATAAAAGTCGATATACTTAACAATCATACTGCAAAAGTATCTTTTATACTTTCTCAAACTCATTCCTTTTTAGATGCTTTTTGATTTGACTTACTTTTGATTTGACTTAAAAAGTAATAAGCCAACATATTTCTGATAATTTAGATATTGTCATTGATATGTTGTTGCCTTCTAGTAACAAAGCAAACCAGCTAAAGTGAAAAGTTGTAGTAACCGGGTTGCAAAACGCGTGTTTAGTCTAGTCTTAAATTATTCGTAAATCGAATTCTCGTAACTAAGGTAAATGCAACGCTAATAAGTATCTAGGTTTTCTTACTTTCTTCGTCAAATGCCGTCTCTTGCACTCTGTGGGCTTCGATTTCCGAGGTGCTTTTCTGTCGGCGCAAGAGTCGGGATTTAGTTTGACACTTGCCAACTTGCGGCATGCAGTCCGTATGCACGTTCATCTTGCAAAGCCGACATCTCAGCCCTTGCCTGGTATGCCCTGTGCAACAAATGGTTATTTTACTCTGTGGACTCAAGATCCTAATTTTGTCAGATATAATTATTATCCATCTATCTATCTATAACTTCACGCCAAATCCCTTGCGGGGTAGGCAGAGAGAACCAAGCGCCACGTGACTCGATCCTTACATATCTCACTCGCTTCTTTAACATTCACTGCTCTTCTCATGCACGCTCGCCGGTTTCTAGGGCTCCTGACATCACCTTCTGCTAGAACACGACCAATTTGGTCATGGTAGGTAAGTCTTGGCCTTCCCCGGCTCCTACATCCTTCCACTTTTGCATTGTATATCTGCTTCGTCATTCTTTTATTTTGTATTCTTTCTACATGTCCGAACCAACGGAGCATTCCTCTTCTTATTTTAACACCGACACTCTCTTTAAGACCAACTCTGTTTCTAACATCATCATTGCGAATACGGTCTACAAGCCTTACGCCACAAATTTTGCGCAGCGCTCGCATTTCGACCGCGTTTATTTTACTTTCATGCTCTTTCTGCCATACCCAGCTCTCGCTTCCATAAGTTAGCGTTGGGACCAACACTGCATTGTGTATAGCGAGTTGTGCCTTCTGGCTCAGGTTTTTACTGCCAAGAAGTTTTCCCAACGCTCCATTCACACTATTCGCAGCACTCACTCGTCTTTCCACATCTGCACCTTCCATCCCTGCTGAAAGCGCATCCAAGATATACAAACTCATCCACTTGTTCCAACACTTCATCATCAATCGTAATCCTTACATTAGTTTTGGATTCTTCTCTTTCAAATACCATTATCTTTGTTTTCTTCGTATTCAGTAGTAAGCATTTTTCCATACATTCGTCTTTCATCGTTGTGACCAGTGTTTGCTGTTCAGATAGTGTATCTGCTAATAGCACGGCATCGTCTGCATACAGCAGACAGTTCACAACTAGGTCACCCATGCGCAATCCCACATTCGTTGACCTTATTCTCTGCAGACAACTATCGAGATACAGGATAAACAGTCTAGCAGATAGCATGCAACCCTGTTCGACACCAATTTTGACATCACACCAGGGTGATGTGCCACCATCTATCCGCACACATGCTGAGCAATCCTTGTAAGAGGACTGCACAGCACGGAGCAGTGAACCATCAATCCCATATCTCGGCAATATGTCCCACAATTCCTTTTGCACAACCCTATCAAAGGCTTTCTTAAGATCCACAAAACCACAGAAAACCTTCTGGTCTAAGTCCAGATGCTTCTCTACGATATTGCGGAGCGAGAAAACTTGATCCGTACATCCCCTTCCATTTCGGAAACCTTGTGCGTCCCACAGCATTTCATCGGATTTCTCCCTCATTCTCATTTCAATCACCTTTCCATATACTTTTGCTGCTAAGCTAATGGCCCTATAGCTGGCGCAGTCCATGCGTGACCCCTTGCCTTTATATAAGGGCACGATGACTGCGCGTCGCCAGTCCATTGGGACCCTTTCAGTTCTCCAGCATAGGTTGCATAAGTACCAGAAGGCGTCCCGGACGTAAGTGCCGCCTAATTTGATCATCTCAGCTGTGATCAGATTAATTATTATCTCCGTAAAAATGGCGAATTCTCTCATTTCATGTTTTAAGCTTACTTTGTATTAAAAATCCTACTAATATTATAAATGCGAAAGTTTGTATGTATGGATGGATGTTTGTTGCTCTTTCACGCTTAAACGGCTGAACGGATTTGAATGAAATTTGGCACGTAGATAGATTATGATCTGGATTAACACATAGGCTACGTTATTTGACTCCAGGCGGAGCCACGGGCAGCAGCTAGTGTTACATAAAATTGCTTACACGGAAATAGAAGCTTGTGGTGCGTTGATACATTAAAAATAGATCAAATTTATCATTTGGTATAAAAGACATGCTTAGTTAAGTTCTTTTTTTAATTTTACGTCTTCGGGTTACAAACAAGCATACGATTCTCCTAATGTGAAGTTGCGGCTGTACGCAATGATAGCTTGCAATACTTGGAGCATCGTGCGATGTCATCTCCGCTGCTATAGCAGCGCCTCCGCAGGGGTATACATTAACCTTAGGGGATAACCTTATACACACGCAGGCATACAACAATCTAGGGGATTGTTATTTATCTACAGTCTTCTATAAAGTGGAGGTACTTCCTAAGTCGCATACAACAATTAATATAGATAAAGCAGTGCGCTACCTCTTTCCTATTTTTTTTTTGCCATTGGCAGGGTGCACGACGTGTAGGCTAGGTCGTCTTTGTTAATAAATTTTATGATAAATGTGTGTTCAAAGATTTTGCAATAATCTTGAATGATATTTTTACGTTGTAATAACCAAAAGTTTAGCAAAAAAGTATGTATATTCTTTATGTAAGTATGTATAGACTAGTCATTAATTAATTTCAATAAATTTTAACTGAAGCAAGCGTGTTTCATTTGCCTATGTTCGGTGACCCGAACCCTTAGGTCAAATATTTAAAATATCGTGATTTATCGCAAGTTCAGGTTCAACGTCTCCATACAAAAGACTTTACGCGCGAAATCAATTTAATTTTTATTATATCAGTACTAAACTTTGCTGAAAGTAGGCACACGGCTTTTAATGGTAGTTTTTAACAATATTGATTTTAGACATAATGGCAGTGAAACAATAGTCACTGAACTTAAAAAAAGAACTGTTGGGGCCTGGTACGGGAATCAATTGAAGGCACAGTTCATTGCCTTATTATTGCTAAATTTCGTGACAACATGCCAAGCTTAAACGGTGTCAACATTTTTGCAGTTTAGTAACAAAACAATAAATTAGTATTTACGAACAACAGTAGACGGTACAAAACCAAATCGATTTGAAATTAAAGTTATAAAATCAATCGTAACTTTAGTTATTACAGAATCGTATTAGTTTAAACGAGCAGTTCTTATATATAACAAGCATGACCATAAAAACTGTTATATAGAAACTTTGTTTTTCTACTCTTTAATTATTTTGAATTTGGAACGCGTTTATTATGTTAAAACTTGCTCTAGATTTCCCACCGTTTTCCATATTTTTCGTGTTGCAATATGGAATGGGTTATTAAAATAGGATTGCAGTGATTGCCTTGCACAAACTGGGTATGGAGCAGTCGGTCATATTCAAGATATTTCAAAAGCTTGGTATCAGCCGTACGTTCATATACCTATCGTACTATCAATAGATATACCAACACATGCTCTGTTGAAGACCATAATATATCGGGGCGATCCCGTGCTGTTCGAATAACAAAGGTTAATGTTGTTAAAGCCAGAATTCCAGAATTCAGCGAAACCGCATTAGGAAACAAAAAATCTTATCGCGAGGAATGAAGATTCCCGCTAGAACTCTGTCGCGTAGAATAAAACAAGACCTGAAGTTCGGCGCTTATCGTCGATATACAGGATATTCCATAAATCAATCCCTACAGTTGAAGAGAGTGGATCTATCAAAACGCTTTATGTCCCGATACGCAGGTGAAAGGCACATAAATATCCTCTTTACTGATAAACAAAATTCACGATTGAAGAGCACTACAATAAGCAAAATGACTAAGTGTACGCACACGGGAATGTCTTATCAAGAAGTCACAAAGCTTCATTTTTGTGAAAAAGGAGTGAAGAGATCAGCCAAAGTGTGTCTGGGACCGTGTTGTAAAACCTCTCAGCTATACACTTTTTAAAAATGTACCGTGAACTTCCTAGCAGGACTCGGCACCTGGTCACAAGGCACGAACTACCCAAGCCTAGCTCGAAACCAACGTTCCGGACTTTACAAGAGCTGAAGACTGGCCCTCGTCTAGTCCAGATCTGAACCCCTTAGTCTCCAAACTATGGTCAGGTTTAGAGGACATGGTCTGCTCGAAACGACACGCAGATATTATGTCTCTTACTTAAGAAACCTCTGGAGCATGCAGTGGCCAAATTTCCCATGGAAACAGTGCGTAAATTCATAGATTCGTGGCTATACAGATTAAAGGTCTGTATCAAAGACAAAGGTGGCCATTTCGAATAGAATATTTTTTTTATTTTTTACTGAGGCTTCCATAAATATGTACCGTTATATGTACATTAAATTTATTAAGTTTACATTACCTCATAAAAAAAAATACATATTCAATTGTAACAGAACTTATGGCCGTACTAGGTATATCAAGCAGTGAAAGCTTACTGGTTAAGGAACCGGCCTATTGATCAACTGGTCCCCGGTTCAAATGTACCACTAATTTCGTGTTTTCGATCGTATATAGGTACCTACTTATTTGTAATTATCACTTGTTTGGCGGTGAAGAAAAACATCACGAGGAAACCCGCACGCCCAAGAAGTTATATTTCAAAAGATGCGTAACCTAAAAAGATTTTCTTTGGATTCTGAAGGTCATATATATATATATATATATTATATACGAATATTTCGGGTATCTCAAAAAAGGAATATAAATTTAGATCATGTGTCTTTACTAAAAAAAAAGATATGTACACAAATTAACTAAATTAAAAAAAAGATATTTACAAAAACTAACAAAGAACTATCTTACCTCTAAGTACTTGTGAGCAAATGTCACAAGGGGTGATTTTTTTGTAGGTGTACTCCTGGAAATTATGGGCATCAGAGTCGCCACCAGCACGCATAGCATCCCGCGCTGCGCCATTCCTCCTACAAAGTAAATCAAGAACTATCAAATTAGGTACATTTTCTTTATGTCCGTAGCATTGCGTGTAAGATTTGATTGAACACTTTATTTGTGTTTAACAATTTCAAACGAAAATCAGTTTTAAACGACATAAAAGCAAATGTTTACAGAACGTTTAGCATACACGACGAGTAATCAATGGGTTCCAAGCAGATTGCAGTGTAGTGGGTCATTTATCACCATGTACTCTCTACGGACTGTCACAATAAACGAGTAATACGCGTCATAGATATTGATCCATGACATTGAAGGTCAAGGGAGGCAACACGTGGAGTTGTCTGCGAGGTGGTTGATAACCTTACCGAGCATTACCTGTGGTGTAACAACTAACGACCTCGCTCTGTAGCAAGACACCCAGTTACTCTACGACTGAAAACAAGAAATCTTACAATAAGCCTACAAACTAAAATATTATGTTAATACTTGTTTTCAGTATTTGGACAAAAAGCAAAACACCACGGATTTAATCCATGATACATGCAAAGTGAAGTGAAAGTCGCTTTACAAAGGAGCGTTTCAATGTCACAAAAACGAGTGCATTGGAAAAAGGCGAAAATGAAAACAAGCCAATTAATTTTATTGATAATATTAGTCTATATAATGTATCATGCTATATGTTTATTACTAGATACTACGTTTAGAAGGGTGAACACAGGATTTCTCGAGGTAGAAGGAAAACATTTACCAAAAATGCGCACACCTACAGGGCACAATTACCTCATCGCCATTACCGTTGACACCGCGTGGTACATTTGATTTTTTCTTTATTGATGCAAGAAGAGAAACATCAAAATGATCATGACACACGATAAAAAAGTGATATTAAAAATTAATCCCATGAATGGTGCAAAAATCTGTGATGTTAAAATGTGATCAGCATGTTAGTTATATGTATAATGATAAATGTTAGTCACATTTCATATAAATCTATAGCATCACAGATTGATTATAGTAAATTATATTGCAGGGAATTCAATTAATTGACTAACTATTTTGAGCACAAGAATCATTATTAAATTCGCCTGTATATGCAAATTGAATTCCTTACTGTATAATTCACAAATAGGCAATGACAATTTTAATAAACAAACAGAAAATGAATGTGAAAAGCAAAAAGACATTTGAATGGTTCAAAAAAGTAGGGGATCATCGACATTTTTTGTACAATGTAATCATTTATTGTAAACCATAAAAACATAATTTTTAAGTACATTTTACATTGTGTTTCGAAACAAATGAAAAGGGGACGGTTTCTTATTAAATCTGCCAAAAAATAAGTAGTTGAAATAGCTGGGTCAAATGTCAACGACGTGAACTTTAAATAGCTAAGAGCAGATCACGCTTTACACTCAAAGTACGATTGTAACTCTTATAACGTACAGCATAAGACCGGCACAAAGGTCAAAGTGTAAAGGAATACTGGGGAGAATTGCAAATAGTGATGGTCAAGTTTGCAGCTAAATAATTTAGCCTATTCAATTATCCTAGTCCACTCATTACTCACGACAACGCTTGTCCTCACTCCGAACCGTCTCAAAAGTACAATTAGTTATGATTGGAAACTCCTCATCACCACTAGACTTTGCTCTGACTGATTGTCACTTCATTTTAAATCAGGATAACGTAAGACAATGTAAATTTAGTACAGGGGAAAAAAACTGTCGAGGCGGTGCAAAAGAGTTTATTGATTCCTGTCCCTAAGAATTATGTAGCAGAGGCACCAGTGCGATACCAAAAAAAAATGTAAAAAGTGGTCAATACAAAAGGTACCACAACTTATTGATTTTTTTCTTGGCTATTTGGTAGGTAAGGACACAATAGGCAAGTAAAACAATAAATAATCATTGCTATTGGTTATTATGCAATATGTTCTCGAATTATGCTAATTTGTCGACATACTTATTAAGCCCTTACTATATGATTAGCTTCTCCAATTGTACTAAATGTCGATGACTCCCTTCTTTTTCTATTCCTTTCATTTATCTATCAATATAATCTATGATATCCTAACAATATAAATTGAATGACATTTAATAATGAAGTTTAGGTATCTATACACATACATATTTATTTAGAAAATTGAAACACAATTGTGTCAAGCACTGAAAGTTCTTTGAATAAATATTGCATCTGCATTTCTGAGCCTAACTTCTGTGTGCATCTCGTTATCTTGTATTTTATTATTTGCTGAGAGCACTCAAATTGCCGACAATCTGAATAAGTATACACCTACTTTATACATTTCCAGTTATTATATTGAAAGACTTGTTTCTTGTGAATATATTATTACAGACGGGTAGTTGTGCATCCAATTCCGCTGCTTGTTTTCTTTTCGCTACATTATAGTTTGCTATATTCATTGCCTATACACGTGGTGTTAATTTTGTTATATACATAGGTTTTTGGCATAATTGTCAAATCGATTAAACGTCATAATAACGCGAGGCATAATAAAGATGTGTTTGGGTAAATTCTTTTTTTATTATTTAATGACTACTCCCGTACCGCATCTTGTGTGTGCTAGGCGTATTTTCTAACAATTTCTTGCTTTATATCGCCACGGTAACGTATCCAATATAACCCATAAGTTTTGCCTTCATCAGATAAACGGCCTATAGAAGAAAGACGTATGAGCCATCGGACACACATTTTATTTTATACCAATTTTGCATTTATTATTACTCACTGACTCAGTCGTTGTGTCTTCTTCAAAAGTTCTTTACACCCTTACTTCAATATAATATTTGTAATCTACTGACTTCGTTTTTTCAAATTCCTAACTCTGTGGTACAGAAGTTTGAATTAGGAAGTATTCTGCAGAAATAATGCTTTACTTCTTATACTCAATTCTTATACAATGGTCTCAACTTTTGTATGACCGGGCCCTTTTTACCAGGATTTATAATGTCTTAATTTAATTTCATCCATGGATATAATGTCATTATAGTAGATAACTTCACCGTGCTTATTCAGCTATTACTCGTATTTCTGGAAGACTATTCGAAATCTTTCGAATAATTGACGAAGTAGTTGTTGTAGGAAACACTGTTCAGGTTCACGTCGCTGAGTATTTTTTTTATATTCTGTATGTATCGCGGTTTGATTCATAATACTGATGGCATAGAAGAAAGCAAATATGGGATAACGTGTATAGTGATTGGAATTTGTGGCCAGAGCCGCAACAATGGCCGCAACAATGTTGCCTCAAAAATCCGTTTGCTCTGAGAATTTTTCAACTATCGTCACAAGTCTACTCAAAATAAAAAAACCTAATTATTTAATACTAGCAAAAAAGATTTCCGAATCCTAAACCAAATTAATAATAAAATCATTTTTTTCTGGCTTGCTTCAATTCGAAACAACGAAGTAGGCAAGTCGATATATTAAGAAAAGAATATGGAATTAAGTGTGATAAGTAGTTTTAAAGAAGCCGTAATGATTCAGTCAAAAGCGTGGCTATTTCCTAATCCCATTTGCAGACTTATATGTGGCATAATGCTCTTAAAGGTGTGTAGCAAGTACAGTTGGGAAATCTGAAATACAGGTCAAACGTAAACGGAACTATAGATATATTTATGCCTCTGTAATGCGCCGGAAATGTATTCATATCTGCAAAATTTTGGGGGACGCTGTATCTACAATATGTTTGGAGATTAAAATCGTGTTCCATTACCGTGTACACGATCTAGGTGGATTGTTGACAACGATATTGAAACTTCGGCTACATATATCGTTGACACTAAAACAGAGACTGACACTGCCGGACATTGATCGGGTCAAATGGATATCTCTAATTTAATTATAAACCCCTCTTTCACTTTAACGTTTTCTCTTTATCCATTATAATATGTAAGTGTAATTAAAATAGTATTTGAAAATGACATTAACTTGTATCATATTGTATCATACCTTAAAAAAGACCCATATTGGCAAGATTCTTTTAGCATTTCTTCTTCGCTAATGGTCATTTTCTAAATGCTGGTAGATTAAAAAAGAGAGATTAAAAGTAAAAAAAAACTATGGAAAATTATTAAGATACAATTTGATTTAATTTAAAGTATGTAAGACGTCTCTAAGTACCTAATGGCAAATAAATGATTTTTATCTTTATATATTTGACAGGCATTCTCAATATAATGTTAGATTACGTTGTGATAAAACTACTGCCGTAAATTGTGTAGTTCGTTTGATTAAAATAATAATTATTGACACTGGTAAGAGTTAATAAGTAATGCATTTCTAAATTCGTAAAATGCTGGCAAATCGTCTTATCGCCGGTAGACTCCACGTGTTAAACAACAGTTACTAGACTTTCAAGTGTGATCTAAGACATATATTTGTCGAATTCAAACCTATTAATTCATATTCATGTCTAGAATTTCTATTAAATCCGTGTACAGCAAATTCTAAGCTATAAATACTTCAGTTTTATTACAAAATACAGGCGTTAAGGCGAACAAAGCAGGTACATTATTAGAGTTACATGCTTAACTGTCTTATAAAGTATTCCAAAGTAAATAATACAAAAGGGGCATGAAGCTAGATGGTATAATGTTTGCCGCTAAATAATAATAATGCTATTTATTGAAGGTTTTAGTCTATGAGCTCTTTTTTATTTCTATATGACACTCTAAATTATCGAAACAAACTGACAAATTCGTTTTCTCTTTCTCTTTACACCAATTGTATTTGTGTATTATATTGATTATAGGAAAATAATTGAAATATCCAACTGGATTCTACGCTCGCCGACTAGAACGCTGAAAACTTAACTCCAAAACCTCTATAAGTGAGTAACAGAAAGTTATTGTTCCCTCGTGAACCTCTGCAAATGAGATTGCTACTTGTCTGTATGTACCTCTATAAGCGCCTGACGACGCGTATATTTTGACATCTGCTATTTAACCCTTTGTTAAATCGATCTATGTTTTTGTGTCGTATTATTTTCAACTATCACCACATGCGCGTGTGTACCTTCCTATTTCAAAGTCAAAGTCAAAATCTTTTTATTCCGTAAAAATGGCTACATTTGTTTGGAATCGTCACAATTTTTTTCCCTACCGTGCAGTTTATATTTGTCCAACTTACTACAGTTGATATATTATGTTTCAATTGTATAGAAAGGTAAAGGTACATCTACTTTACTATAAATTATTTGAAGACGCTCCACCAATTTTTTTTATCTACGGTTGATGAAACAATATTTGACAACATTTATGAACTACAAAAAAATACGCAGAATATAAAATCAGAAACGCAGAACAAATTAACTTATTTCTTTAAGTATTAATACACACAGTACATAATAGTAAGATCTGTGTTTTTTTTTGTCAAATTCTAATGAAAAGAGTCCACGTAATTACTAACATAATTATCATTACGTATGTTCCTACGTGTTAATAATAATTAACAATATATTATTAATATTTGCTGTATTTAAACCTCTATAAAGAGTAAAATCACCCTTGTACCTGTATAAGCGTAAATCTTGGTTTAGTAAAAACCTCTACAAGCGAAAACAAGATTGCGGTCTCTTGAACTCCCGCTTATCCAGGGTCGACTGCGTTATATTACATACACTCAGTCTTCTCAGATGAACACTTTTGTAACGAGATCCATATTGCCAGGATTGAATTAACTATATTGGTTAACCAAGAGCAATAATAAGTAATTACACCCAAGTTATGCTTGACGGTGCACTTGATTATTTTTTAACTCTGGAGATAGAATTTATTAGATATTTATATTAGGTGTTATTATTATTTTATTAGTTTCTTCTTACTTTTGATGTTTTTTAGTTTAATTTGGTTGCTGATTGGATCTTTAAATGACGATACAAGATGTTTTTTTCTTTATTCGTGTTCTTGCTTCTAGAAACAATGCTGAAACCTTACAGGGACATCCCGATGGTAAATTTCTTGAAGGAAGTAAAACCATGAGTCAAAATAGCAGCGACTATTTTTTTTTATGCTACTTCGGGAGGCGTTCAAGCATACGGTCCACCTGATGTAAAACGGGTACCGTAACCTATTAACGCTAGCGATATATTAAGTATCATTCGCGTGATGCTTCCTCTGCTGGTTACACAGCAACTCCTCGGGAGCTTACTGTGACCTCACTCACACGCAGGAACACAACAACCCTCTAGGGAGTTGTTATTTGGCTGCTGTTTTTTGTTAGGTGGAGGTAGTTCCCCAGACGGGCTGCTTTGATGCGCCCTACCTCCCTTAAACTATTTCCCTGCTATTTTGAATGACCTTTCGCACTTTAGAACAGATTATTAGCTGTATATATACTGTCATTACCAGTATTGACATATTCACAGTTGTATCGATAGTCATTATGAGTACCGTGAGAAGTTGCCGCTTTTGGACTTGGACTTGTTTCTTGTTGAATAACGACATTTGTGAAGGTCGGCCTTCAACTGCGACCACCGAGGAAAGCGTGGTTACTGTTAGGTAATTAATTGAAACAAATTAAACTAACATATAAGAGGTGAATAGAGGACATTTGAGGATCAAATATGACCCAAGGTAAAAAAATATTACATGAACATTAAAAGTTGCGAAACTCTGTTGCTCTTGGATTCTTCACGAACTAACGCCAGCATAGAAACGGGCTCGTGTTGATTGATGCACAAAACTGTTGAAGTACGACCACGACATTCTAATGCTGTTTACGACATTATCACAGAAGCTCAATAGTGGATTTATTATTTTGATTTTGATATTCTTAAGACAAAAAGTTGTCTTGTAACGACGAAAAGAAGAATTCATGATTCATCATGCGTATAGTCAGGACATCGCGTTATGCGATGTCTATAGATATTTTCTCTAAATTTTATAAACGGTTTGATGTTTAGGAAACTTGTTTTATTTATGAGTAACACAAAACTTTCAGTGCGTCCTTATGTATTTACATAATTTTGATACTCACACCTTCATGTATACAATTCATTCACAAGTACAGTAGGTATTCATAGATATTACATTAAACAGGTTTATAGAGCCCAATGTCTCCCAAAGTTTCGCAAAATTTAGCTACAAATATGAAAGTATGTAAATTGCATCGACATCAGCGCAAGACTGGTACCTAATCAAGTTGAATGCACGACAAGCACGGTATACTAAAATAGAAAAGGTTATCTAGAATGAGGTTAACCTATATAAAACGTGCCGCTGAAAGTGCAGTGCCGACGTTTTTAAGCGGCTTAGACAGCGCGTCTTACTGAAAACTTAAAGAATTATGTACCTACTTATATTTCTTTAATCGCGAAGTTTCCTAGGGCGGATTAAACATATAGACTCGAAGAGGTAACAAAGATTATTCGTAGTTCTAAAGAAACGAGATGCTCTAATTTTAGATAATTTTCTAATTTTTGTAGTAAGTATGTAAACAACTTAAATTTGTTGTCTTATAAATAGAGTATATTTAAATGACTGAAGGTTTGTCTGTCTGTTTAGATGGCGATAATCGTTGGAATCTTTGACTAACTGGAAGCTACATCCGATGGCTTTTCTAAAAGATCGAAATAGTTATTTATGCGACGTTATTTATTTACATATTTATATTCATATTACGTGCGGCAATTTATTTTCGTCTGATATTGATATCATTTTTAAGAGATCTATGAAATGTTGCTTATGCAATTTATTATGTAAAAGATATTTACAAGTAAATAAATTAAATTGTTTCGTGCTCTTTGAATACAATGTATGTGTAGTGAATATCAAAGTAATATAAATATGAATACATACTTGTCTGGTGGTGCTGAGTGGGGTGGAGGCGCGCTAGGCGGCTTGAGGCTCCTGAAGGCTTTTAACCACTTATTTTTCATGCTGCCAGCTGATGATGATGACAACTTTCGGTCTACAGCCGCGGTACCACTATCGGCTTTCGCCGCGAATAACTCTC
The DNA here is from genome assembly GCA_947507595.1 of Pyralis farinalis. Classification (NCBI taxonomy): domain Eukaryota; kingdom Metazoa; phylum Arthropoda; class Insecta; order Lepidoptera; family Pyralidae; genus Pyralis; species Pyralis farinalis. The sequence goes on from OX382267.1 coordinate 15,201,308, forward strand.
TCTGTGCAACAAAAAATACAGAACATTAATGATGGGCTCTATTGACATCGTTGAAGATCTATAGATTATATGTCACATTTACGCAGCAACAAGTTGGCAAGGGTAAGCATGACTAGTCAAAGAGTACATTATTTGCGCAATTAACTGCAATGGGTGCGTACTGTCCGGTTCCATCAAAGTTTTCTTCTGAGAGTTCTTAAATTGTGTAAAAAACTCCCAGCCGAGGTTTTACCAAGAGACTGCAGCAAGGGGTTCTTCAAGAAAGGCGTGAAGAGGCTTTTTGCATGGTCGGCGACGCATGAGCGACACCCCAGGTGTTGCAAATGTCCATAGGCTACGGTAACTGCTTACCATCAGACAAGCCGTACGCTTGATTGCCATCTTAGTAGTATAAAAAAAAGAATGTAAGCCTCATGACCTGGATATATTCTTGGTGTTTCATCGATAGACATCGTGATACCTAATTTTTTAACGAACTAGGTACGCTATAAGACATGTACAAAAGAACTTTAATTTGCGACATATCTCAAGGAAAGAGGAGTAACGCTTGATGCAGAGTTTCTCTTCCAGCTAATTTTTAAAGCCAATATTAGTGTTCACGTGTCGCCGGTTCAATGCAACGCTCGAGGAGAGCGGCATTCCTCCCGTCACGGCAGATTAAAGTTCTATCACTCGGGAAGCGGTATTACATCATTAAAGCGTACATTAATTAGTTCAATATGTATTAGTTATACATTAATTATGGTGTTTGCGATTGACGGCGCGATTGTACCTACCAAGATTTTATGGGACTGGATAACCGGAACCTAATATCCTTACCTCTTTTTATCATTTTAGCTTAGGAGCAATGTTCCGGCTTCCGATTCGAAGGATCCTGTTGCGGACGTGGTACAAGAATGTCTCGCGTGAGCATGTATATTAGGTACTATCTGTAGTCCGCGACTTCGTCTGCGCTTATTCCGATATCCCGTTTTATCTACTTTCTTTCATTTTCCTGCACTTCTATGGGCCCGAGTCATGATGTTAAATAATCTACAACCTACTTCAATAATTGGGCTATCAAATGAAAAAATAAGTTTTGAAATCCAGCCGGTAATTCCAGAGATTATCGCGTTCAACCAAACAAACAAACTCTTGCTCTTTATATATTAGTAATACGTGACACACCCCGGGTGTTGCAAATGTCCACAGGCTATGGTGACTGTTTACCATCAGGCAGGCCGTATGCTTGATTGCCAACTTAGTGGTATACATATATATATTATATTCGTAATACCTGGGCGATCGAGCTTCGTTCGGAGTTTTTAGTAAATACGCGTTTTTCCATAAACTACACTTATAAACTATATACCTAAAACAATAACGTAAGTTTTTCAAAAGGTACTGCATCTAAGCAGCCCGTCTGGGAAGTACCTTCACCTCGCAGAAAAACGCAGCCAAATAACAACTCCCTAGAGGATTGTTGTGTTCTTGCGTGTGAGTAAGGTCACCAACAAGCTTCTAAAGAGTTGCTGTGTTAGCAGCAGAGAAGGCATAGCGCAAGTTATAAGTACTTAATGCATTACAAAGGTTTATAGGGTACGGTAACCGCTTTACATCAGGTGGGCCGTATGATTGTATGCCTTTCTACGTTCTATAGGGTCCATCCTTATGTAAAGAGTTACTGTAGCCTATGTACGTTTATAATACAAGAAGTGTTGTGCGTTGTCACCCCCGCTGCCAGTATAGCAACTCCGAATGAGCTTACTGATAACCTTACTCACTCATAGGATAACCACAAATCTCCATGGGTTTATTATTTGGCTACCGTTTTCTGTGAGTTGGTTATCCCAGTGTTCGGACTAGTTTGGTGAGATTTTATCTCTTAAATACTTTGCTATGTTAAGATGATACTGTAATGACGTAAGTATTAGATATTAAAAAAAATAATTCAGGAAAATATTTCAGACTTCAATAAATTCGGCGATCCGACAATTTATCCGTTTTTAACAAACGAGTTGAATTATTTGTAGAATTGTTCTATGGGTGAACGATCCAACTGCAAGAATTAAATTACAATTTTAATTAAGATATGGCGTTAGTGTAGACGTAATAACAAAATTACGCATTTAACTAAGATATTTGCCTTTGGTTTAAAAATTCTATCTGTCTAAAACTTTACGCCAGGTTCTTTACGGGGTAAACCGAGAGAACTGTAGCGGTTCTTACTCGTTTCGCTCGCTTCTTTAGCATTCATAGCTCGTTTCGTGCACGCTCGCCGGTTCCTAGGGCTTCTGACATTACCTTCTGTTAAAACACGACCAATTTGGTCATGGTTGGTGAGTATTGGTCTTCCTCGATTCCTACATCTTTCCACTTTCACGTTGCATATCTGTTTCGTCATTCTTTCAAACCGCATTCTTTCTACATGTCCGAAGTATGCCTTTTTTATCTTAACACCGACACAGCCACACACACACTACATGCCCGAACCAACCAAAAGAACCGACAGAAGCATACGCCATGCCGCTTCTTACGTTAACACCGATATGGTTTCAGGCCAACTCATAATCATCATTATTGCGAACTCGAACTACAGGCGTTACGTTAATTTAAAATAAAGTCATTTAGAAAAAAATGTTGTACAGTACTAATCCGTCGACGGGTCTAGAATTAAAACCCGTTACTAAACAAGTGAAAACATTCACGATTTCCGCATCAGATACAGAAGCGGTCTCAGAGTTCAAAAATAAAATGCATCGTGCTTAGTAGATACTGGAATTTTATTTCATATTTTCCAATGCCTTGCGGGTCGATAATAAATGTCAAAAATAGAATATACTAGCCGTTGCCCGAAGCTTAAACCTGGTTTCAAGCATAGTAACTCTAAACATTTCCGAGATTTAAAGTAGCCTTAATGTGGGCTCGGGATATAAATCACCGTATGTGTTTCCCCAGAATCGAACGGGAAATTAAAAAAACAGTAATTTTGTAAATTTTTCGTTCGGTTTTTGAACGGTTTTTATAACGATAATAAAGTGCAGCATAATCAGAATCATCACCTTTACAAAACAACATTCCTTGCACAATAATTTACCCTTCTGAGTTTGTTGTATTATAAATTATAAATATAAATAATTCGGTACGTAATTCAACTTAACAAAATCGTACGAGCAAGAATATGTTTGAACTCTTACAAAAGTAATTCTAGGGATAAAGATTGTGTAGGACAGACATATTCATTTGGTTCTTCAAACGTAACGGTTAATATTAGTCATGCTAACAAACCTACTTACTATTTATTATCATAGAGCGTCCAGATTATACAAGCATACGACTCACCTGATGTAAAGTGGTTACCATAGCCTATGAACGCTTGTAATACAGGAAGAATCGTGGTAAGTAACATATTCGCGTGTTACCGCCCCTGCAGCTATCACAACAATTCCTTAGGAGCTTACTGGTAACCACACTCACTTGTAGGAATACAACAGGAGGTGGGGAGACTTCCCTAGTCTGGCATCTTTGATTCACCGTATACCTCCAGACAAAACAACGACGACTACTACCTGTTCATTTTTTGGAGTCGGTTAAAATGGATGTTGGTATCGAACACAGACTTCTAATACAGGGTTTATAACTTAACAGAAGAGATCCCAAACCATATAACTAAAACTTGTAATAAGTAATAAAATATTTTGTATTTTTTTTGTATTTTGTACAGACTGTTTGACAGATGACCACTTAACTTCGGTGTGTTATTTCAAGTGGGAAGATTTTTAACTTCTTTTAAGTCAGGCAATTAAAATGTGTTATGATACATAGTAAAAAGCTAGACTATATTATAAGGATGACAGTACAAATATAACCCAAGATAATTAATCGCGTACGACAAGCTTCATTACGTTTGTTACCGAGAAATGAACGTCCCCAAGCCTTAGCTGAAATTGCTTAATAAGGTATGAAAATTTGAGAGCCTTGTCACTTTGAATATTATTCCCTTAGTCGCACTTTGTTTTGGAAGTTATACAATGTCATCTCTTGATCTAGCTAGTTATACATTGTTTTTCTTTTATTTATTACAACTCATATCTATCTATCTATAACTTCACGCCAAATTCCTTGCAGGGTAGGCGGAGAGAACCGAGCGCCACGTGACTCGATCCTTACACATCTCACTCGCTTCTTTAACATTCATTGCTCTTCTCATGCACGCTCGCCGGTTTCCTGACATCAACTTCTGATAGAACACGACCAATTTGGTCATGGTAGGCAAGTCTTGACCTTCCTCGGCTCCTACATCCTTCCACTTTACATATACCTATGTGATTATTAATTTACCTATGTCAAAGATGTTTCAAATGTATATGTTACTTCTCAATCAGATGATTAGATGCGGGTTTTGTAGGTTTAATTAAAAGTTTTTTAGTTTCACTAATTTATGCCTTCGTACTACATAAAACTGTATATATAAAAAAAAAATAGTTTTTAACCACGTTTGATGAGACTCAATTCAGTGTTTGTTCAGAAGCCGTTGAAAGCTGGAGATTTTAATGAATATATTACTTGATACTGGATTGAAATAAATGTGTTTCCAATACAAAAAATATTTCATTTGAACTTTCAATACGTATAAAGGATATTGAATGACAAGGACATGTCTTTAAATTGGTCACGATCTACGAGAAGCATAATTGAGCACCAAATCTATTGGATCCAGATTTCTTGTAATACAGTTAGCACTTGAAACAACACAAAATATAATTTATCGCAAAATAAGATTACAAAATTAGGCTTTATAGAAGGCATCTTTTGTAAAGAAAAATGTAAAGAGCAGAAAAATGTACCATTTTGTTAACCCTGAATGCAAGGAATAAAGGAAACTTGTCAAATGCAAGTCAGGCCTTACGAATTGACAGTTGCCGTGCTGTATATGACAGAATCATTTGTATACAATTCTAAATATTTTCGAAATTCAATTCGAAATGAAGTTTTATTTAGTTGAATTTGTATGACATGGTTTAAGTTAGGATGTTACGTATAGGCAATAATACTATTTTACCACATCACCAAAAATTTGCCATCAATGTTATCATAATTTTATTAATCATTGCATTGTATTCCTCCAGTTTTATCAAGAGCTTTGTTTCTTGGAGTGTAAGCAGCTAACTGTCTTTAGAATCAAAGCCAACCTTACATTCACATGGCTTAGGTTCTGGCGAACGAGGCGCTGCTGAAAGGCATGTAGGACGCATTAAACAGCTCGACTAGGGAAGTACCTCCAACCCAATGCAAACACTCTTTACGCTTGTTGTGTACCTGCGAGTGAGTGAGATTACCAGTATGCTCCTGGCTAGTTGTTGCGTAAGCAGCGTACACTTTCAGATCCAGTAGGTCGTTATCTTGTTAACTCCCACCGTAATATAAAACCAGTTGAGAATGCGCAAGCTTGAATTGCCAGAGGAACACCTGGCTCGTCAATTATATAACAATTTTTTTTTTTAAATATGTGGGCCATTTTGACCATGTTCCTTAAGAGATAGGAACGGTGTTCCTGAACATTCGTATTCTACTTTTTTATGCTGAATCCGAATCTGAAGTCAAAATTAGAATATTTAAAAAACGCGCACGCAGACAAACATATAGAATTCGTATAGGAACGGTGTTCCTGATAAAATGTGTTATTGTACAGTACATAGTGCTGTACAATAACACGTTTGAACACGCTGTGAGCAATGATAGCCCAGTGGATGAAGAACCGGCCTAGTGGCCAACAGGTCGACGGATCGAATCCTGGCATGCTGGCATGTACCACTAAATTCCTGTTTTCGGATTTATGTACATATTTGTTGTTGACGAGCTCGGTGGCTCAGTGGTGGAACGCGCTGTTACGCTACTTTGACACCAACGCTCGTGGGTTCGATTCCCACACAGTACCTACAAACATTTGTATGCATGAACATGTCTGTTTGTATTGGTCTGGGTATTTTCTATGTATAATAAGTATGTATTTATAAAAAAATATATATATTTACGTATGTTTATCAGTTGTCTAGTACCCATAACACAAGCTTCGCTTACTTTGGGGCTATGTGGCGCTGTGTAATTTGTCCGACAATATTTATTTATTTATTATTTTATTTGTAATTGTCACTTGCTTGACAGTGAAGGAAAACATCGTGAGGGGTTTCCTCACGATGTTCTCCACGTCCAAGAAATTATATTTCAAAAGACGTGACCTGAGAATGATCTAGTTTTTCATCTGGGTTTTGGAGGTCGGACGGCAGCCGCTCCATGTAAAAATATCAGTATCTTCTCCATATCCTTAGGCTCAAGTAGCGGACCTCGTCAATCCTACTGGATTAAGACATAGGACAACGCTAAGAAAACCGTACAGTATATAGTGCCTCTGTAGTACTACTAGTGATACTGTAGTCAAGAAATATGATATATAAAGAATATATTTTGGTTGATTATGACTTATATGGCAATGAAAACATCTTGTTGGCAGCCACTGTCGTGCACATTTTTATGTATATTGTCATCCATTTTTCTTTGTTTCCTTTTTTATTGCGTGTACAGTCAGTGGTTTCTGCCAATAAATATTTCTTTCATTCGTTGTATATGCACGCGCGTGTATCTTTTTTTATTCTATCGTACCTATTTGGTAAGGATTAAAGGGGTTGCCAAGTGTAAATCTCGGTCATTAGACTTCGAGAATTTGTGACTGACTGACGGACGGACGGCGAGATGTGGCCTAAGTGTTCCTTTTTAGGGTTCCGTACCCAAAGGGTAAAACGGAACCCTATTACTGAGGCTCCGCTGTCCGTCCGTCCGTCCGTCCGTCTGTCACCAGGCTGTATCTCATGAACCGTGATAGTTAGACAGTTGAAATTTTCACAGGTTATGTATTTCTGTTGCCGCTATAACAACAAATACTAAAAAATAGAATAAAATAAATATTTAAGGGGGCTCCCATACAACAAACGTGATTTTTTTGCCTTTTTTATAGATAATGGTACGGAACCCTTCGTGCGCGAGTCCGACTCGCACTTGGCCGATTTTTTATAATTTTAGAGGCGGGACGCTAAAAACAACATTCTCAAACATTTATTTACGTAGAATTATTACGTAGATATACATTATTACAGAGTTATATAGAAGCTTGTTTGGCATCGTTATTAGACAATGTCAATTATGTTTCTCTTTATAAATGCGAAAGTAACTCTGCTCTGTATCTGTTTGTTAAGACGTCAAGAAGGAGGCGGTTCCCAAATAAATCGGCATGTCTTCAGTGTGTGTGTGTGTGTGTTTTATTATACAACGTCCATGAAGGAAATAATCTATAGAGATCTGATGATACGATTTTGCGTAGTAAACAAATATACCGCTACGGGTCGGGGGGTAAAGTAGAACGCGCTTATTGGCTAGTTCACTCATCGTCTTATTTGTTAAAATATCCTCCCATTGGTCAGTAGGTTCGAATCGTTGAGATATTTAGGCGCTAAAATACTACGTTTTGATTAGTGAGGGGTGCCTTAATGCAAAGTGGTACCGCAGGGATCGCATCGGTTCGCATGTTACTAAAATCAAACACGCATACTAAGCAGGAACGACTGCAGCATGTCTATGAGTCATGAGTTTAGTTTCTAGTTCCAGCTTGTTTCGTAGGTCATGACATAGCTTGACGTACCTCCACCTTACAAAAATCCGTAGCAATAAACATCGCTTAGTTACCAGCGGGGGTGGTAACGCGAATGATACTAACTGTATTTACTTGCAATTTAATCTAACCTGCTTTGTGTGCTTCCATCACCAATTAATTCACGCGGCCTAGCACCGGCCGGCACCCACCCACTACCGCAGCTACTAAAGCAGGTTAGATTAAATTGCATGCAAATTTGACTTTCGCAAAATAACGCCTGAATCTATTAACTAACTGTATCGCAGCGTTCAATACAGCTAGTGAGGAACCTGACAGTTAGCCCAAAGATACAGGCTGCACTCGATGTTGCCGAACTTGCGTGTTCGCTTAATCTAGCCTCATCATAGCCTCGTACTTTTTATTAGGAAGGCCCTAGTGTTCAACCCGTAACTTAAAGAAGTTACGATTACACTGACGTCAGTTTTAAGGGTTTTTCTTGTAAAGCTCATAGTGCTCGATTACAGCCTCATGTGATGTCAACTACTTTAATGAACTAGGTTTTTGTTATTTTAAACCTGTGTAATTATCACTATGACTGAAATGGTTGTACGTAGTGAAATTTGGTACTGAACTTGTCTGGGACTTGGAAAACTAACATAATCTACTTCTTATAGCGAAACGAGATCTCCACACAGGTTATGCCGCGGGCAGAAGATCATCAGACTATATATATTTATTTTTCAGAATTTAAGGACAGGACTAGCAAACTTGGAAACCATTTCAAGATCGTATTGGTCACTTAAAGAAAGATGTACATAATACAATTATTAGTTTTATTATAAAGTACTCGTATATTTAAGCTCTTTTGTGTTGAGGCTACGCACTCATCTTCTGCCGATCATCATGAAGGGAGAATTCTGACTCGAGGAGGAATCCAAGTTTATACACACTATTGCCCCTGATGTTCTACTAACTATAGTTACTAACTTTAGTTTATTTATTTTGTGTCCTACTTTACAAAGAATACTAAGGTTTTCTTAATATTACTAATAATATTGCCTTATAATGTCCCAGTTACATGCTAATAATAAATATTTAAATAAGTAAGATTGTGTAATGGACTACATGATATACAAATTGAGTCAATATTTATCTATCACCTAAAATATAAATTCAAGAGAGGTAGCGTCCATCAAAGCAGCCCGTCTGGGGAAGTACCTCCACCTCACAAAAAACCGCAGCCAAATAACAACTCCCTAGAGGGTTGTTGTGTTCCTGCGTGTGAGTGACGTCACCAGTAAGCTCTCAAGGTGTTGCTGTGTAAGCAGCAGAGGGGGTATCGCGCGAGTGATACTTAATATATCGCAAGCGTTAATAGGCTACGGTAACTGCTTTACATCAGGTGGGCCGTATGCTTGTATACCTCCCGACGTAGTATATATGTCACAAGACATTCTCCTGACAGTCGATTCATATGATAATGAGTATTTTCGCCAAATCCAATAAATACAAATAAGCGGATCCCGGCTATTCTAACAACGGAATAACGGTAAGAAGAAGGTACAAGACATTCTCCATTCAGTTTTCAGGTGAACCAAAAACCTAGTATGCCCCTACTCTGGTCATCGTTCTGGGCAACGATCTGTGTTGTTGTGGAATATCGGATTGAAGTTTTAGATGTACCGAGGATTAAGTTTATATTATTGTTTGTTTTAAGACAATAACTACTGAGTAAACAAATAAACAGAAGTTTACTGAATTTTAGTCCGTTTGGTATTATTATTATACGGGGTATCTCAAAATTACGGCCAAACCGAAGGGTCACGAATTTCTTCAATACTATGAACTATAGGATATATATATATATATATAGATAATACTACATGCTGGACTACATGAACATATAAAAAAAATACTTTTCATACAAAAGTTCTCGTCAATCGAAATTTTAGACAATATTGATTTTTTGTTTTCGAGCGTTGGCTTCATGGCAAAAGCTACACACACTGCTTTGCGGTATGTGTACTATTGTTGCTTAATTTGTCCGGCTTAGATTTCAATGACAAACCTAGCCATGTTGTAGGCAAAAAGTTTAAATAATAAAGTTTTAATGTAATTTTGTTTTATGAACAAATATCGTATTACAATAATTAAAAAATATTTAATGAAGGAAGTACAGTATGGTGATAGGGAATATGGGGATTGTTTGATGTCGCCATATATTGTCCGTCGCAGGAAAATGATAATTGTGAAACGCTCATCGTATATATATATGATAAAGTAGTGCACTGCCTCCCAGAGCAATATTTTGTTTTTGGGATATCTGTATTTCAGCGTTTATTCTAGTTTCATGCGTTCTCTGTCAAACCGTGATATCGTTTTATGTTAATGTTTGGATCAGAAACGCGTTGTGTATAGCAAGCTGTGCTTCTGACTTATTTGCTGCCTAGAAATTTTCCAACGCTCTATTCACACTATTCCCTGCACTCATTCGCCTCTTTAGATCAGTGGTGTACCTTCCATCCCTATTAAACTTGCATCCAAGATATACAATCACTTGATCACCGTAATTTTTACGATCGTCCTGGTTTCCTCTCTTTCAAATACCATTTTCTTTGTTTTTCTTTACATTTAGTTGTAATAAGTTGCATAAAGCAGACAATTCATCACAAGGTGAGACGCTAGATGACCTAGCAATGTATATATATATGCAACCCTACGTATTCTCTGTAGATTTTGACGAGACGGTGGCGCAGTCGTGAATGACGCGACTTTGATACCAGCGCTCGTGGGTTCGATTCCCACACAAGACAAACATTTGTGTGCATGAACATGTCTGTTTGTGTTGGTTTGGATACTTTAAGAGAGGTAGGGCGCATCAAAGCAGCTATGAATGTCAGAGAAGCGAGCGAAGTGTGTAAGAACCGCGTCTTATTGGCGTCTTATGGCGCTCGGTACTCTCTGCCTACCCCGCAAGGGACCTGGCGTGAAGTTTACTTACAAATATTTTATTTTATTAAGGGATACTTTTTTTATGACATTAATTTTCTTCAGTCTATAATAAACATTTATTATAAGAATTATTTATTTACATTTAAAACTAGCCCTGTCTAGAAACCTGTGATATAAGGATGGACAACAGCAGAGTAACATAGAAATTGTTAGATACGCAACCATAAAATTAGGCATATCAACATTGTGCACATAGTATGAAAAGTAATTCATGTTTGAAACCTGTCACTATTGTCGCATCCACATAATGTATGGGCATGAAAAAGTTCAACATCCCTCGAGAGCCCCATTACTCACTCGACAGCACCTCAGGGTTAAAGACAGTCAAACATAATAAAATTAAACGATGATAGATAAGGATTATCGTTTTTATTACGTCGTAGAAACTGATAAGAGACGCAATTATTACGTACTGACCCTGTAATATTACTTTTCCATTATCTAGAACTAAACTATCACGAAAGCGCTGAATCACAGTTTCACATAATTACGTGTACCTAAATAACTCTTTTATTGGGATTGAAACAAGAACTGTGCTATGCAAATTAAGTCATTTCCATACCTTTGCAATTTTTCAACTACCCCTCAACTTTGAAGCATATTTGACAGCAGAGATTCGGAACGTGGTAGTGGTCGGGCGGAACGAGATTTCGGTGGTTTATTACAAGGGCCAATGGTTGAATAATTTATTATTATTTATACCTACATAATATAATTGTTGGATGATCACAAATTTAAACTCAAGTCAACTCAAGTACGGATTTAGTTCGTAATCAGATCAATGTTGGCGAGGAAATTAGGAGTGAACAAACTAAAATTATTAAGACAAATTGAGAAAGTAATAAAGATCGATATTATTGTCTATACAAAATTAATGTATATATTTGTAATGTTAATGTATTATATTATATAATATATAAATATTTTCCGAAAGTATTCTTATCTTTATCTTTATCTAAAGTTGGAATGAGGCCAAAAAACCACAATATAAATACCTGAATATGTGTCCATTGTCAATGATTCTGGGCACATGAACGAATGATAAACCTTGTACAGCTTAGAGCAGATCACGCTTGACATTCGAAGTCTGATTGTAATTTTTATTGCGTACGGCATAAGAATGGTACGAAGGTCAAAGTGTAAAGCTAGAAGTGCTTATAGCTGTGCATATATATATATATTGACTTTATATATTGTTATATAATTTTCTCTAACTTGAATATGAAAAGATTTTCTTCACAAAAACGATACGAGCAAATTTCACGTTAAAAATATTTTTAGATTTAATACAAGTTTCTATACGGAGTTGCGGGTAGAAACTAGTAATTAATCATTCAATTTTACATAACGTGTACAAGAGCCTTAAATAAACAATACCTACCTTATAGACCTCAGTGATAATGTAGCTTCCTATTAGAGATAACAAAGATAATAAAAAAAAATATGTGTGCAGTTGACACGCGATAGATGTGAAATCTTCAAAAATTTTATTTATGATGATATTAATACCAAGTTTAAAATTATTATGCATTCGAATAAATTCTAGTTCGTTCTACTAAACACGTTCCATTGAACTTTTTGCGTTCATTTTAGTCTTGTTTTCTTTTCTTTTTTTCCGATAATCACGACAATATACTGCAATCGTTTTTGGCATACTTGAAAAATTATTTTATTACAGTAATGAAATATTTATGTATCTAAACAACACAACATGCACACACACATATACTAACACGCGTCCTAACACACGTACAACGCTCGGACCCTGTAATAAACACTGTATTCAACTGTTAAATCCTATAGAATATAGATGTATGTGGTTGACTCTTTTTACTGTCGTTTTTCCGTTTTCAGTTTCAAATCACAACAATGCTAAAAAAGTTTTCACTTCATTAAAACCTCTCCACTACTTAAATGTTTAAAATCAAATTTTTTAAAGGATTTTGTATAAACATGTGGTGTAAGATCATGGTCACGGTTACAGTAGTATCCAGATTCTAGGATAGCTAGAGGGGTTTGATTACACGTTACGCTCACAATCACTGTGGAAATATGTGTTCGACGGTTCAACCATTTAATATTTTTTGTTAAACACATACATAATTACACATGAAAAATAAGGTACGGTCTTTTCCCAAAACCAAGGACTAAAAGACCGTACCTAAATTTTCATACGAATTGCAACTTGATAATCTTTAGTCATTTCGCAGAAAAAATCTTTAACGGACAGAGTTACATCTTGACGTATTTAATACACCACGCATGTTCGTGTTCTATACGGTCTTTCCCTTTTTATCCAATGGATCTCAAAGTATAAATTCGTACCTGGGGAACCGAGCTTTGTTCGTGGTATAAATTAAAAACTTTGAAATCACTACATATACGCGGAGTGGATTTTTTCAGTAAAGACACCTATATATGTTCTGCTTCGTCATTCTTTCATCCTGCATTCTTTCTACATGTCCAAACCAACGGAGCATGCCCCTTTTTATTTTAACACCGACGCTCTCTTTCATACCAACTCTGCTTCTAACCTCATCATTGCGAATACGGTCTACAAGCGTAACGCCACAAATTTTGCGCAACGCTCGCATTTCAACCACGTTTATCCTACTTTCATGCTCTCTCTGCCATACCCAGCTCTCGCTTCCATAAGTAAGCCTTGGGACCAGCACTGCATTGTGTATAACCAGCTGTGCTTTTTGGCTCAGGTTTTTACTGCCAAGAAGTTTTCCCAACGCTCCATTCACGTCTTGTAGATTCATAAATAAGTATTTGAATAACTATCTTGAATATAGCCACGAACAAAACTTGAGAGACATTTACCAACCAACTTCGTGGTGTTGATTTAATATGGCACTGTCGTAAAATTCACTACCGTTATTTTTTCCTGCGCCGCCAAAATAAGTATAACTTCAAAAAAGGCATGGTACAAACTGTGAAGATTGGGTTCATTCGTAGGCATTGAGGTATTATGTACTTACATAGTAGTTCAATGTTCGTAGGATTAGTATTTACATTCAGTTGTTTCTTGAAATCAGTAAATTTTCTAAACGTATTATTCCTCATTACAAAGTAAAATGGGCAGACCGTGATGTGAAACTCGTAAATCAATAATTTACTGACTTATCAGATTTGAACTGGCGTAGAATTGCGTGATTATAACTTTGTTCGCCGGTATTTGTACTATACCTACATACTGGTTGTATTTACTTACTTCGCTCGGTGGAATATTTTAAGTGCATCACGATAGGGTCGAGATTCGTGTCAAGACCAAATAAAAGCAGGACCGTAAAGCTTATCTTAGCGGATGGGCACTGGCGGTGAAACCAGTTATCTACTATATTATATCTTTTTTCATACCTTTCTGAGCAACTACTCTGATAACGTGCTACGGTGCTTTGCATGAACTTATGAAAGCAACAGCATGGTTCGATTTTCAGCATTGCCCAATGTATGTAAGTATATTCTTCTAAGGGTAATAATTTTAGACTGCCATACGCAAAGGTAAGTAAATTTATTTTCTCCTATGCATTTCACAATATAAAATTCAATTTTATATGTTGATGCAATGATGGCTCTTGACGAGCTCGGTGGCTCAGTCGTGAAAGACGCGACTTTGACACCAATGCTCGTGGGTTCGATTCCCACACAAGACAAACATTTGTGTGCATGAACATGTCTATTTGTCTTGGTCTGGACATTTTAAGACAGGTAGGGCGCATCAAAGCAGCCCGCCTGGGGAAGTACCTCCACCTCACAGCAAACCGCAGCCAAATAACAACTCCCTAGAGGGTTGTTGTGTTCCTGTGTCTGAGTGAGGTCACCAGTAAGCTCCTAAGGAGTTGCTCTGTAAGCAGCAGAGGAGGCATCGCGCGAGTGATATATGTTGCAATTGCGTTAATAGGCTACAATAACTACTTTCCATCAGGTGGACCGTATGCTTGTCTGCCTCCCGACGTTGTATAAAAAAATACAATAAAATAGGAGAACTGGTACCTAAGCTAGGCAAAGCCTGCATTACAGGCAAAACTGGTCTTCTCTAGGTAAGTTGTCATGTCTACATAATTACTATACTAGAAATCTACATAGACAAATATTAATAGACAAACAGTGAGTGTGTGTGAGTCCTTCCATTTCGTCTTGTATATCTGTTTCATCATTCCTCATGAAGCGTCTTTTCTCCTTACATAAATCAAATCTAGCTGTGAGCTAGTTAAAGACGGAATTGGAAATGTGCTTGTGGTGTAGACGGTCAGCAACCTTTCAATCAAATTTACATGTTGTTGTCTAGACTATTTTATTATGTACTATTCACCAACCAACGTTTATCCTATTAGTAACGTATCCGCTATATCTTCTCGGATTATTGTGATTTGCGCATTTTCCTCACAAAGACTAGAATTATTTGTTCAAATATCTACTAGTAGATAGGTCACGAACACGATTAGACTAACACTGAAACACATTGACAGAATTGCAAAATAAAACCGGCCAAGATGGAGTCGGACTCGCAGAGAAAGGGTTCTGTAGCGCCGTACCATATTTGAGAATACATTCTTTTAAATAGTTCAATAGAAAAAAAATCGGCCAAGTGCGAGTCGGACTCGCACACGAAGGGCTCCGTACCATTATCTAAAACGGCAAAAAAATCACGTTTGTTGTATGGGAGCCCCCCTTAAATATTTGTTTTATTTTATTTAATTATTTGTTCTTAACGTGAATATATAACTAAATATTCTGTGAATATTTCAAGCGTCTACCTGTTGCCGTTATCAATATCGAGCAAAAATGAGCAAAAAAATCACGTTTGTTGTACGGGAGCCCCCCAAAAAATTATTTTTTTCTATTTTTTAGTATTTGTTGTTATAGCGGCAACAGAAATACATCATCTGTGAAAATTTCAACTGTCTAACTATCGGAGTTCATGAGATACAGCCTGGTGACAGACGGACGGACGGACGGACAGCGGAGCCTCAGTAATAGGGTTCCGTTTTACCCTTTGGGTACGGAACCCTAAAAACTACCACATGGGTCGGTGTTTTCAGTATTTGTTCCAGTTTAATTTTCAAAATAGACTAAAAAATTTAACCAAAAGGTGGATTTTTTTACTCCGTTTCATGTTACTAAGTTGATTTTTGGGCCAACATACTACACAATATTTTAAAATTTCAGGTCTATAAGTCATTATAATTATAAACACAAAATACTCGTATATACTGAGAGACGAACAGAGAGACAGCAATAGTATACATTTTTTATATAACATCGGGAGGCATACAAGCATACGGCCAACCTGATGTACCTATAGCAGTTATTATAGTCTATGCCACCTCTTCTGCTAACACATCAACTCTTTAGGAGCTTACTGGTTGCGTCACTCACAAGAACACAACTCGTACTAATGCTGAATTTCGATCTCCATTAAACCGCATGGCCAACACTTTTAATAAAAAGTTCAACGCGGTTGACATTTTCGCATAGGTATAGTGTCGTATCATTAAGGAAACAAATACAAAATTTATTGATTAATATATACCATTTTTATAAAATTAAAATAAAAAAAGTTTTTACGGAGTCGGCACTGCACGAGTGATACCTCTACTTTTGCCGTTCATAGGCTATATGATAACTGCTTTACATTGGGCGGTGTGTTTGCTCACTCTCAATCTTAGAATATAATGATAATTTACTAATATAAATAAACATAATACATATGTATGATTGTTGAAGCGGCATGCAGCCATGTCTTCATACTATCTCTCGCACCATTTTCATTCACGTACTACACTCACACTACTTCATATCTCCCGTTGTATATTATTGTACCATGATATTTCACACACATGACTCACACATATATGTACCACAATAAGCGGATTTAACTTACACGTGCTTTGGGTTTCACTTTATTTATTATTAATTCAGCTATCACTTCGATGTGCAGTTTGCAATAAGTGATTTGCAAGAAATATTTGTAATTTTATAGTGTATTGTAAACTTGTTGTGGTGTTAATAATAAATTTAAAAAAAAACTTGAAAGCTCTTTGGTTTCTATCTCTTGCAGTAATTCAACGCTAGTCAAACAGATGACTATTTAGTTGTAGACTTCTGCAGGTGGTAGTTTCTAAATTAGTATGCTAGAATTGATCGATATATATATATATATATACATATATTACTAGCTTTTGCCCGCGGTTTCTCGCGCGTAGTTTTTCAAATTTCGGCAGTTTTACCTATTTTTATTTTACTTCTTATTTTTTAGTACAGTCGGCATTAAATAGTTAGTAAAAGTACCAAATTTCCTTATTTGTGTAGTAATGAAGATATGTCACGATCTGTTTGGTTTTCATTAACTATTTGATACTGACTGTATACACTCAAAGCACCTCTTTATACACAACATTGCCTATTTTAAAAACATGAAAGTCACTAACTTGAAAAAAAATCAGTCTGGATTGAATTTCAAAACAAAAACCTTGCTTATCTCTCATATGCATTACAAAAGGAACCTCTTGATGAGTCAGTAAATTAGTCAGGAACTCTATTTCTATTATTATAGATTTATTAAGTGTCTCGTTCAAACATTTTGAAAAATGCTGAAATTACTTTTTTGGTGTTTTGATTGAGAGTATATTTACAAAGTCTAAAGTAGCTCCCTTTAAAAAAATATTTCCTAACAGTTAAATTTTTAATTCAAGAAATTCTTTTGATCCCCATTACACACTTTAAGACGTGGAATTTTTGAAAACGATCCAATTACTTTTTTGGGTTCTAATAGAGAGTATCAGAGTATCTGTACAAAGTTTCAAGTGACTGACTTGAAATAATATTTCTGCCCCATGCAAACTGTGTAATCTCCCTTTTCTTTTCCCTTAGGGGTTAAATTTCAAAAAATCCTTTCTTATCTCTCGTGAACATTACAAAAGTAAACTCTATGCAAAATTTCAGCTTTCTAGGTTCAAGGGTTTGGCCTGAGCGTTGATGAGTCAGTGAATTAGTCAGGAACTCCATTTTTATTAATATTTGAGATTTGCGCGGCAAACACGGGGACCTACACTATGTGCTGTGCTGATTGCCGTTGACCTCATTCACACACAGGAAACAACAAACTTCCAAGAAGTAGGGTTACTTCCATATTTTTCAGTAGGGTCGCTACTAAATATATTGCTGTAATCTACACGCTATTTCAATGGAGCTTAGTCGGCGGGGTGTGTAAACTTGATTGATTCTGACTATAGGAAATGTGAGTCAACCTTAAGAGCATACAAAAATATGTACATTAATCATCAAAATAAATTAACAATTCTAGTAGTTCATACTACTTAGTTAAACTTTATGTCTCCTATAGACTTTGGAAATAACACATGTGTTTAGGTAATCATCTAATAATATAATAAATAACTGGGCGAGCTTATTTAAGTTTTATTTTGTACAAACTTGAAAAGTAAAACCTTATTTAAATATAAAATATAGAACAGTTTCCGATACATTATTACTACTACGCCAACCCTAACTCATTCCACTGCAGGAATACGGGTCTCTCTTCAACCGAAAGGATTTAGAACATACTCCACCATGCTGCTTTACTGCGGATAGGTAGAGGTCCGTAAGGCTACTAATGTAGTACTAATGTATGCAATGACTGCCATCTATCGACAACAGCCGGGACCGACGGTTATCCTCCGAAGCACGGAGAAACTCAAGATAAATACACCCATCCATATACAGGCTGCGGTCAAATTTGCTTAACCTGCGTGTTCGATTAGAATGGCACGCGCAACGATGCAATCATTACACAGGAAATATATTTATTTTATATGTACGATCTTATGAAGATCGCAGGGAGCTGAATAAAGCGGCACAGGGCCGATCGCTGTGGAAGTCTAAGGCCTTTGTTCAGCAGTGGACGTCCTTCGTCTGAAATGATGATATACAAGAATTGCTCTTATATAGTAATAGGATTTGCCATCACGAGGAGTTGTTTATTAGTGTTTAAAACGGTGTGTGGAGTGGATGAATGTATTTTCACGGCGGCCAACTAAGTTAATTAAATAGCGACGCAGGAATTGAACACGACGACGGCGACGGTCAATTTCTATCCTCGTGGAACACAAAAATGGAAATTGACCGTCGTGACCCGTTCCAGTATTTGTTAAAAGATGTGAAAATTGCCCACTTTTTTTTCCAACAATAATAGCATACATTATAGTAATAGGCATTACTTAACCAAGCTTTAGCGAAAGTGAGACAAACCACAGATATAATTAATTAGCTCTGAGTAAGTACCACTTTACAAAATATCGCAACAAAATAAAAAAGCGGGTGCCTGTGTTCCTGAGAATAGAGAGGTTACTAGAAAGGAAAAATCTGCGATAGACGCGCGGATGACAGCACTCCTTATACAATAGTCCACAGGTTACGGCCACTGCTACACAAAAGGAGGACGGCGTGCTTCTTTGTAACGTGTATAAAAATAAGCGTACGTATTCATACTAATAATGTAATCTTAAAAGTAACACTGGCCTCAAACCGTCATTCTGTTTGTCAACTTCTTTGCTCCAAAACTATGTAATGAGATTTCAGACAAAGACCTTGCACCGGAATAATAATATAGGCTACATATTATGGAGATAACGAAATTCGCAGGCAAATCAGCGGGCAGAAGCTATTCGTTTTATAAATTATTCAAATAACTTACGTCATTGAAATAAACTTGCTCAAGTCGCTGCCTCGTTTTATTAGCTTTGCTATACTCCGGCAAACTGGACTGTCGACGTACGCGCATTCTCTGCTCCCGTTCCATGGTCATAAGATCAGACTTCTGGGATAACACTAAGTAGTGCAAACGATGTACAAGATCCATGTCGGTATAAAACTGTAAGCTTGTTTGAATTCAAAATTGAAGGTCAAATCGTAACTCGGAGTAGTTGGACTGTTATTAGAAAACTATAATTGAGGAAGACAGAAACTAGGAAATATAGAAAAAATAAGTAATCTCGATCTAAATGATCATTCAAGAGTATTAAGAAAGAAAATAAATGCGATATTTGTATAATTTACATGTTCGCTTCGAGCGCGGACCGGCTGATAGGGCGGGCGCGGCGTGACTGGGCTGAAGTGAAGCTAGGGCGCCGGATGTAGCGTGGCGACTCTTAAGCGTCGCCTAGCAACCATTGGCAAACAACACGCATCACCGATTAAGGTACACAATCACGAAGAAAATTCTATTAAAACCTATTTAATGATGTCGTATCTCAATTTGCATTAAAAAAAAGCTGGCTGCATACACGGTTTTTCACGGACATGATTTCAAGATTGCGGATGTCTTCCAATGTCACGCGTCTTTACATAAGTATGGCGCGTAGAATACCTTGGCGTTGATCCAAAGGCTGAAATCATTAATGTATGTAGTACTTTCCTATACCTAACCTAGTTTTGCAATCAAAGGTTTTCGCTATAAACTTAAGATTGTTAGCTTTAGTTGCTAACTATTGTCATGACAGCTTACAGCGTACAGCTTGCCTGATAATAAGCAAGTGTCGTACTCTACGGTTAAGGTATCGACCGTTACGATTAGCAAACTAGATTGGTTATTGGTAGCAGTTATATTTTATTAGGACAACCACGACTAGACAAGGAGGAAGTAGGCATTACAGAATGAAGTCCCTACGGAGATTGCTATTTTGCGTTGCGAGTTTCTATAGGCTGCGGTAGCCGTTTCACATAAAAAACTATGTTATTTCTAAATCTCCGTAGTATCTGGCGATCGATACGAGGCTAGGTCAAATCAACATTTCACACGCGGAGAACGACTGAGAAATGTCTCCATCTTATGAACAACCACATAATGGTATACCTCAGTGCATGTTTCTACAAGTAAAGTAAGTTATCTTTGTTCATCAGCATGTAGTACTTTGGCAGCGGTGACGACAACACGCAATGATAAAGCATATGTTACATTGTATTTCTAAATAATTGAACCAAATTCGCCGAAATATAACAACAAGAAAGAAAAGGTAAGACATAAGTGTAAATGGAGCAAACTAGACAGGCGAATGCAAATTATTCGTAAATTGGTACGAGTACCAACGATGGACTTCAACAGATACTAACCAAATAGACAAGGGCCCTCGGACTATCTCGGTGGTCAACAGGGTGAAAGTCACACAGTGAGCGGTACAAAGAGCTTGCAAGGTGAGTTTTTTATACCACTAAGATGGCAATCAAGCATACGGCCTGCCTTATGGTAAACAGTCACCGTAGCCTATGGACATTTGCAACACCAGGGGTGTCACTCATGCGTTGCCGACCCTCTAAAAACCTCTTCTTGTATTTCTTGAAGAATTCCATGCCGTAGTCCCTTGGAAAAACCTCGGCTGGGAGCTCATTCCACAGCTTAAGAGTTCTCGGAAGAAAACTTCCCTGGAACCGCACAGTACGCGACCATTGCGGTCCCAGCGTGTGAGGATGAACTCCCCGCCGTCGGCGAGCGGTGCAGTTATAAAAAGTAAGCAGCTGTCGGCATCTTTTTGAACAATTCATTCAATCAATTGAACAAGTAGAGGATAGGAGATTAAAATTCACGTCTAGAGCTACCCCAAAAGCTCGGCCATCCATTACAGACCAGTGTTGGACACTGGCTTGTAATGATGGATGCTGCTTCGCAGAATATCCAACATTCACGTTTACCCCTATGTTTGCAAAGCTTGAATATTCTCTTTAAAAGAGTATACTCGACGATAAGCGAAAACAAAAATTTTATAGTAAATTAATGGGGGAGAACAAAAAGAATCTCAAGGGTAAAGACCTGTATGATTAATATGATTATACATATTAGCTCAAAAGTCAAAGAAGATCTCAGGATTACCTGAGATCTCCAAACGCGCTTTCTTCACGAGACGATCCTCCCTATTAAGGGAGGATCGTCTCGTGAAGAAAGCGCGTTTGGAGCAACTGAGTGATCGCCAACTGATTGGATACCTCGAGTACCGACGTGGAGAAGACTTATTGAAAGAACTAGTACAAGATAGAATAACTTAGCATCAGTGTCAAAAACCAAGACTCACTCACACAAGTTTTCCAATAAATGAAGATTTTTGCGGGGATTTTTTGCGAAACGCGCTGTTATGTTACTTTGACACCAACGCTCGTGGGTTCGATTCCCGCACAGTACAAACATTTGTGTGCATGAACATGTCTGTTTGTATTGGTCTGGGTATTTTCTATGTATAATAAGTATGTATTTAAAAAAAAAATGTATTTACGTATGTTTATCAGTTGTCTAGTACCCATAACACAAGCTGCGCTTACTTTGGGGCTAGATGGCGCTGTGTAAGTTGTCCGACAAAAAAAAAATCTGAAAATTCTATCGAATTGAGAGCTGTTTTTTAGAGAACAGAAACGCGCGGAGTTATTACCTTCCTGCGTAGGTATTATGTTTTCTTGTTATCTAGTTTCACCAATATCTCGGAAAAGGCTCAACCAATTTGTGTATTGTACGATACTCTACTTTATCATCTGGATAAACTAGAGTATCGTACAAAATAAAATAATAACTAAAGTAAAGTGGCTTGTCAAGATTCGTAAGTTCTTAACACTTTCAGTTTTAAATTGCCATCGGATGTCATGTAGAGTCAATCTCCTAACTCTACAAGCCTCAATCTTCTTCTTCCTAGCATTATCCCGTTTCCTAATCCATTGATTGGTAGGGTCCGCTACCTAAGCCTAAAGATTTGACGAAGATACTGATTTTGGCATGCAGCGACCTCTACAACCCAGACCTTTCTTAGGTTAGGTCACACGTCTATCGAAATATAATTAATTGGACGTGAACGTGAGGGTTCCCTCGGGATGTTTTCCTTCAGCGCCGAGTAAGTGATAATTACAAATATTCGATAACCGTGTCAGGACTCAAACCGGGAACCTGTTGCTCAATAGGTCGGTTCAGTATGCAAGCTACAAGCCTTAATCTACACACTACATTTTGGCCAAAAAGTGTGACCGGCCATTTTATGGAGCTGTTGGATGACACAACATAAAATACCAGTGACTTAATTAGGTCTGTTGGACTCCCACACCCTAATTCGCATTTGCATAGTCTCGTGCGACGGACGCCAGTTTGGGATCGAGAGTCGAAGATAATTCCATGTAATTTCGATGATGTATTCAGGACGTAAATTAAAATAAAATAAATAAAAAAATTAAGTACATAAAAGTGAAACTGACTTAATTGAAGTGAGCGCCTCTACATGTATTCTTTTAATCTTTCCTGACGCGGATTTCATAGAAATCTGTCCCACTTTTTTTTCAATTTCAAAGTTTTTACACATTACAGTTCCACTATGGCTATTCTTGAAACATGAGGAATTCATTTCTTTTATTAATCCATAATTTATGTAGATGTTCTTTTTCAGACTTTTAATATGTCGCTAAGTAAAAAAACCGCATGATCTGAAGCAATTAGCATAGCCCATGAATGCCTGCGTACATGAACGCAGGCAGTATCGTTAGCGATTTACTTCACTCGCTGCCAACATAGTAGTAACATTAACTCCTCGCCAGGTCCACAGAGAGGGAAAGTGGCTATTTATAAAAGTCGTGATTGTATGTACCTGAAGATTTGGTTGTATTTAGACAAACAATTTAGCATTGCATACGGTTGATGGTTAAAAATAACCAGGTTATCTGTTCCAAATGGCTTTCAAGCGTACCTATAAAAACTCATTAGCATAGGCTGTGCACGCCACAATATTTATGAATGTAGATACGAATTCCTCAACCTTAAAAGTAGGTAAGGACTTGTATGTACAATAAATTTGACGATTGGCCATTTTTATATACCTACAACGTCAGAAGGCATGTAAACATACGGCCCACCTGATGTAAAGTGGTTACCGTAGCCTACGAACGCTAGCAATATATAAAGTATCGCTTGCGCGACGCCATCTCTGCTGCTAACATAACAATTCCTACGGAGTTTATTGATGACCTCACTCATTCGCAGGAACACAAGAGCCCTCCAGGGAGTAAGCATCGTAAAGCGCGTTTCACCATTGCGCCACCCGACAAAACTTATATGTTACCTAAATATGATAAAAAGAAGTAGTTGTAGTTGGATTTGCGCTTCGAGGGTTCTGTAGTTTTCTGGGTTCTTATTTATATGATTGTTTTTTATTTTAGTTTGTCATCACTTACAAAATTTTTTTTTGCAGAAATCCGTTGTGGTAGTTATGATTGCCTTCCTACTATGGATAAAAGTAAATAACTTTACTTTTTCTAAACTCCGAAGAATAATAGTATTTTTGTATATAACTAATAAACGACCTCCACTAAACACGGCTGAAGGGATATAGATAAAACATATACAAGTACAATTTGACATTCCGAAAATATTTAGGGTTCCCGTGTAGATTTTGAAAAGCTGAACTCCATGCGGGCAGCCTTTTAAGTAGAATATTTTTAAGTGCCTAATTGTTATTGCTATAAGGTAAGGAACGCATGCCACATGCAACTAAGCCAAAATCTTGGGTTCAGTTCCTTGTGTTGGGTACGGAGCACTAAAATCTATATACATGACATCCTCCGGGTTTGATTCTCACACAGGACAAACATTTGTGTGTATGAATATGTGCCTCTGTCTATGTCTGGACGTTTTCAAGAGAGGTAGGGAACATCAAAGCTGCCCGACTGGATTGTTGTATTCCTGTATCTATCCATGTATTGTAACGTTCATAGGTTACAGTAACCACATTATATCGGGTGGGCCCATAGATAACAGAAACAATGGTTGTTGTTTCTGTTATCTATGGGTGGGCCATATGCTAGCATGTCCCCCGACGTTGTATAAAATATATATATATATACATATTCACGCCAAGTCCTTTCATTCAAATTTGCTTGTAAAAGAACAAACATTCAACAATACAAGGCAATTTTTTTTAGTTATATTAAAAAATGTATTTACTCCCTCCCCTTTTATCTCCGAAACTTGCAATAGAATAGAATAAGATTTATTGCAGTAAATGTGGTTGATTACAGGTGATGGATATATAATTTATGACTCACACATTTAGTCTTAGTAGACATGCAACAGACATGTAAAGTCACTACCTCATAAAATCAGAGGGTAAATTAAATTATAAACATTAATTGATATTGTGCTATTCAGTAGGTACATAATAATCACTCAAATTTCAAACATGTATTACAATTCAATTTCATTAAATAAAAAATAAAATAAATAAAAGAAAATAATAATGTGTACATATGTGTATAAATGGATATGTCATTCCTTATAATTTTATAGAAACTAATTGCCATGCATTTCACCTATTATAAAGCGTATTGTAATCACATTATCAATATCAAGTCAACAAAGCCTACCATTTAGCTGCAAATATTCTTGTACACTATAAAAGCATTTGCTAACTAGCCATTTCTGTAATTTAATCTTGAATTGATTATTAGATAACAATTTAAACTCTGCAGGGAAATTATTATCTATAACTTCACGCCAAATCCCTTGCGGGGTAGGCAGAGAGAACCGAGCGCCACGTGACTCGATCCTTAGATATCTCACTCGCTTCTTTAACATTCATTGCTCTTCTCATGCACGCTCGCCGGTTTCTAGGGCTCCTGACATCACCTTCTGATAGAACACGACCAATTTGGTCATGGTAGGTAAGTCTTGGCCTTCCCCGGCTCCTACATCCTTCCACTTTTGCATTGTATATCTGCTTCGTCATTTTTTCATCTTGCATTCTTTCTACATGTCCGAACCATCGGAGCATGCCTCTTCTTATTTTAACACCGACGCTCTCTTTCATACCAACTCTGTTTCTAACATCATCATTGCGAATACGGTCTACAAGCCTTACGCCACAAATTTTGCGTAGCGCTCGCATTTCGACCGCGTTTATTCTACTTTCATGCTCTTTCTGCCATACCCAGCTCTCGCTTCCATAAGTTAGCGTTGGGACCAACACTGCATTGCGTATAGCGAGTTGTGCCTTCTGGCTCAGGATTTTACTGCCAAGAAGTTTTCCCAACGCTCCATTCACACTATTCCCAGCACTCACTCGTCTTTCTACATCTGCGGT
Source organism: Pyralis farinalis (assembly GCA_947507595.1). Classification (NCBI taxonomy): domain Eukaryota; kingdom Metazoa; phylum Arthropoda; class Insecta; order Lepidoptera; family Pyralidae; genus Pyralis; species Pyralis farinalis. The sequence continues at coordinate 15,227,045 of OX382267.1, forward strand.
GTACCTTCCATCCCTGCTGAAAGCGCATCCAAGATATACAAACTCATCCACTTGTCCCAACACTTCATCATCAATCGTAATCCTTACATTAGTTCTGGATTCTTCTCTTTCAAATACCATTATCTATTATTATTAGGAAATTATTAAATATTCTTATTGCCATCGGATAACAATTTGAACCATATAATGATGTCTTCATCACAAATAGCAGTATATTTGGATATCTTCTGCTATACTTACATGGAACATCTCCACTGGCTCTACGCCTTTACAATTTGGCAAATTTCGTATATGTATATGCAGGGTAATGTTAGCAAATTGAGTTCTTCGAACAATGGTTTGCAGCTTGTGGTTGGTTCAACATCGAGAATTGCACGAATACATTGATTTTAAGAAATAAAGGCCCTATTTATTTCCACAGTTTCCCCATAAAGCAAGGCGACGTATCCATGATATGCTTGAATAGCCATTTTTTCCCCTGCTAACTTTGTCAGTCTCTTAAGAGCATAAGAAAATCTATTAATTTTATTACATACACTATCTACATGATAATTCCATGAACAATTATTGTCCAAAACAATTCCCAAAAACGTAACAAAATTTGTTTCTTCAATATTCTGTCCACCGTAACATATTTTAAGATCTTTTTTGTTAGTGTTACGCTTATTATGAAATTAAACCTATCCCAAAGAATTAGGTATCCCATTTAGCTTTCCTGCTACGTATTTTAACGGATCTCGAGAAAAAAACATAAATATTCAATAAATTCATCATAGATCAATAAAACCATAGTAAGTTGTTATTATTTCATATATACATTGTGATCAACCGCCTGATGTGAAACGGTTAGGTACTCTAATCTATGAAGGCTCGCAATATAAAGATTGTACATTGGTACTCCGTACTGGTAACGCAGGTTGTTGGTAATCTTACTAACTCGTAGGAACATAACCTACTTTCCCAATAATTGATTATACTCTAGATTTCCTATATATTTGCAATTGGACGAGCCCCATGGCGGAGTAGTTACCAATGATATTTTAACACCAAGGCTTGAGTTCGATTCCAACACAGGACAAGCTTTGTGTATACGAGAATATCTGTTTTGCCTTGGTCCGAGTGAGATAAGAGAGGTAGGCATAAAGTAACCCGACTGGGAAAATCAAAGCAGCTTGTCTGAGGAAGTACATACATCCACCTCAAAGAAAACCAAAGCCAAATGACAACTCAACATAGGCTCTTAAGGAGTTGGGTGAGAGTGGCATCGCGCGATAGTTCATAGGCTACAGTAATCAATTTACATTACGGGGGTCGCAATGCCTCCCGATGTTGTATACAAGAACGGACATATGATAGAGGTGCAAGTGGATTACGTCATCTTTAGAGTCAAACCAACATCATCAGCACTTGGTGCACCCAGCCAAGTAACAATCGAGGCTTACGCGATAGCGACGTAGGGTGCATGAAAGCAGCCCAACTAGGGAAGTACTTCTATCTAACAGGAAACCACAGCTGAAAAACTTGCCGGAGTTTTTTGTATTCCTAGTAAGTAAGGTTACCAGTAAGCTCCTGCGTTAGCAGCGGGGTGGTAACGAGGGAATATGTCATGTAGTGCAAGTATACACAGGCTAGGGCTGGCAATACTTGTTGTATTGCTAGGGCTCACAGGCTATGTTAAACACTTTATATCTAGTACGTATTTGCTTTGCTGCCCCCTTCTTTTCCTAGCGTTATCCCGTTTCCTAGTACATTAGTAAGAGAGGTAGGGCGCTTCAAAGCAGCCCGTTAGACTCCCTACAGGGTTGTTGTGTTTCTGCGTGTGAGTGAGGTCACCAGTAAGCTCCTAAGGAGTTGCTGTGTAAGCAGTAGAGGAGAGATCGCGTGAGTAATACTTCATTTATTACAAGCGTTAATAGCTACGGTAGCTACGGTAACTGCTTTACATCAGGTGGGCCGTATGCTTGAATGCCCCCCACGTTGCATAAAAAAAATTCAACGAATTGAATTAATTTTGGCACTGGTTGCTTCTATTTATAATACAGAATACGGTGTAATAATAAAAAACATGTTAATATTCTCAATTAGGTGCCAGTATAGAAAAACATGTTTATTTATGATAGTTTATTAGTATACTAATTAGGATGCTATAAACACCACCCTAGTACAATCTCACAAATATAAATAAATCTGTTTAAAGATGAATCAAATTTCAATACATTATATTCAGAAAACCACCATTTGAGCTTATAACAATAAAGCATGTAAATATGCAAACCTCTGACTTAACTATAATAAATTGATTTGAATCCTCGTTAAATAAATTATAAATATATTTTTAAGCGAGTAGAACGAGCACTGACATTTTATACTCTGTGTAAAGTGTGTTCTTACAAAAAGTAGTTATTTCTAGAAAAAAGATGCATTGTGTAGTAAAGTCACAGACAATAAGTACAAATATTTGTCGTTTGCCCCTAGCGGTAGAATTCGGAACTTAATTGTAAATTATCTATTTATGCGATACGTACAAGTAGGAAAAATTTTGCTTATCGCATCAATCATTAGTTGCGATGACATCTATAGTATACTAAGACATAAATGTAGGTCATCGCTGGGACTACAGATTATATAAACTATTTAAATAATAGCCTGTACTTTTTTTAAAGTTCCTATGCATAGCTTCAAAAACAGAGTACCATGGGCAGCATGAAGTAAATAATAAAATAGTTGCTGCTTGATCATTGCTATGAAGAAGATATAAAACTAATATACAATAAAAATAAACAATTTTAATACTACTACAATTTTATATTTACCTGAATTTTAATTGAAAATGAATTTTTGGCATGATTTTAAATCATGCCAAAAATTCATTTTCAATTATTTGGAATGCTCTAAGTTAGCACTATATCCAAATATGAGTTTTACCTTTCAATGAAGGGTATCTGGTTAAGATATTTCACCTCTGATTGTAATGGCTAACTTGAACGCTGTGTTACAAATATTTTTTATTATAAGTCCTTCCCTCTTCTAGATATCTATAACTTCAAGTCAAATCCCTTGCGAGGTACACACAGAGTCCAGCATTCTAAAGAAACAGTTGTCTGTTCAGTAACAGTATTTCTAACGATCACAAAATGTTTCTATGATATTGTAAACATTTACCAAACAAAAAACAACTGCTTTGTTTAAAATCCTGGCAGCCAACTAGACACGTCAACAATGCTCATAGGATCAGTTTTTTTTGTCCTGCAATAATTTGTTTCACTTCATGTCAGTAATTTTATTTGAGAGCCAGTAGTAGTTATTACCATTCATCAGATTGAACACATAGGTATATAAAATATGTCAGTCTATCGCAACAAGACTTGCCTAGACAACCTAATAATCTGACTGTACCTGTAGTCAATATTGCGAAATGGTATTGTCTCAATAAGCAATGTCAAAATAACTTTTCAACAGTTTAATTATCAAATAAAAATCTTATTTATCGCTTTATATAATTGTGTGCCCTGTACAACACTTTAAAAAACGATTCAGATGATGACATAAAGTATACATTGTAGCTGGAAGCATTTCATCATTGTGTTCAGTACTGCAACTAAATTGATTTGTTTAAAAAAATTGAATGAATAAATTTTGTTCAAATTCAGCTGCACGTTTCTGTTTGTCAGTACCCATCCTGATCACTATTAATATTGTGCTCCACTGATTTAAGAGATTGAATAGTGGAATCAGAGATACAATTGGCAATAACAGAATATGAAAAGAGAGGTGATGGAGGTATATATAAATCTAAGCCCATATTCTTACTAAGATTATCATTACAAATATATTTTGTATTAGATGTGCAGCACCTATAAGTGTGTCCATTTGAAATTCAGTATTTGAATTTTAAAGTCTAACATTAGTTACACAACAGTTATTGCAAATTAGATTAAACCCAGGAAAGTGTAATTTTAAAAGGTTGTGATCTTACTTGTTATTTTTTTAAAGTGATAAATTATTCTTATCATTGCTACAACACATAATCAATATATAATACTGTATCTATGCGTTCCCTGCAATGAAAACATATCAAAGGTGCTGTTGTTTTGCAGCGCTTCTAATTTCACTAATAGGCAATAAGGTATGACAATTGGTTTACATCTGGTGCGCCGTATGCTTGTAGGGCTACTGGATCTTATATAAAATGTTTAATCCATCAAGACAATGACTATAAGAAGTGCCTTATGTTGTGTTTTTTTGGTACATCTGTACCAAATCTCATTTGGTTTAATTCAGGAGTTTAGTTATAAACAGGTAACACAGAGATAGTAATGTCTTAAATGATATTGTGTTGTTTTATACAAGATTAATTTCATGATCTTTTTAAAAATATGTTTCTGACACCTTCGTGAAATATAACTAAAATGCAATATTTTAAATGATTGGCAAGTGACGTCAAAATAAGGCTATATCTTCTTATAACATGGTAAGGAAAAAAATTGTCATTTTATACCTTTCAGAATGTACGATTATTTGGCAATTACAGTACTGATACAGCAGATAAGGCTTAAGGTTGATGGTTGATTTTGAAATCAAAAGAATACTACAACAATGATACCAGAAGCACAAAAAATTAACAAGAAACATAATTGTGAAAATTCTTGAAGCAAAGGTATAAATGGGCAATCTAAAATAACATAAGAGAGTTTACATAATGTAAAAAATCTTTGTTAATATATATTAACAACAACAATTAGAATGTGCATATAGTTGTGGTGCTATTTATATAAATAGCACCACAACTATATGCACATTCTTTGATGTAATCAAAACAGAAATTTGATAAATGTTACATACAGAGGAATTAAGCACCCCATGCTCACAGTATGAGGCGTGCTTTGTGCAGTGTGAGCTGTGTATGCTTTGTATAGCAACATTTTATCTACATACTTATAATATTGTTATGATATAAAGTCTTAAAGATGTAAAAATTTAAGTTTCTGGGTACCAGAATACACTTGTTACAACAGTATACTTATTGAAAATTGAAGAAAGAGACTCTACTGCCTAATTTAAACTGGATTTTTCTGTACTAATACTTCAGCTTCAGTCATTAAAGTCTAAAGCTCAGGTAACAAGCTGAATATGTTGACTCCAATAAATTTAAAAAATGTAGTCTAAATTGTATTTAGCTTAGAACAATTATATGAGAAGCTGTGAACAACGACAAAGAAACGAAACTAAAAAAGAGGTTACACTAGAATTTTTTTCTTAAAATTGTACTTTACAAAATTGGGCCCGATTTGCAATAGGATGTATGTACTAACAGTAACATACTTGTATTCATCTATAAAGTTTACATAGCTTATCTTACTAATTATCTAGCATAAACTATTCCAGAATTATACTTTTAAAACGGGCAATATTAACAATCTCATTTATTCAATTATATTGCAATAATCTTTGAGCTTCGCACAATAATTTCTAACATTAATATTTAGTTAACATAATTAGAATACCAACAATTCTGCAAAAACGTTAAATGTAAACATAAAAATACAAAATTGTGCAATATATATTATGCTCCAGGACAATTTCATACATTTCTATAATTATTAAACCATACAAAATGTAGTACGTGCTACCAAAAGAGATATGTAATCATAAGCGATCATATATTCGGATGTATGTTTAACTAATGTTCAATGTCACATAATATGGAAAACTATTTTATATCAATAAATCTACATACTCATCACTTTTCTCTTGTACAGATATTAATATGGCTCCTGAGTTAAAAAAACTTTATGTCAACTGCATCTGATCTGATTTCATACTTTTACAGCTTATGTGGGATATGAGCATTAGATGAATCCCCTTATCTGATCGCTAGCACATAGTTACATTATCACACAATCTACTCATTATTCTATTCAATTGAATAAGCCAGTATATTCATTGAATTTAAATTTAAGGTCTTTAACACATCAAAATTAATACTTGATTGTGTAATACTCCATATCTTTTCGCTCAAATATCGTGGAGGGAATTTCAATTGCAACTGGTTAATAGTAAATAGTTACAAAATATTAGATACTACGAACTCATATAATGACAAATATTATCAGGGGAACTCATGTACATTATAATCTTGTGGTATAAGTAGTTACTAAGAAGTAATTTATGATTTATCCTAGGTTATTTACAAACAAACTGTACATAATGTACTTATAAAATAGAATCTAAAGTACAGCTAATGCAACACAAAATGATAGAAACGGAACTAAATTTATTCTTATTAGCAATATTGCATCTCTTATACAAATTTGTGTATGAACTAACACAATGAAATTTTGTTTACAAAGAACTTTACACCTTTATATTAGTTGTACTGTAAGAGCATTTCAAGCATTATACTATTATTCTCAATTAATTGAAGTAGAATGGGATGTGCATTTAGCTGTACACAACAAATATAATATTATGCTTCTGTTATTTTTGTCTTGCCATTTAATGTGCGAAGTTGACCCAACATAAGTACTGTATTAATTAAATTTTCAGAATAAATGCGCTGATTTGTCTCCATTCGGCGCAATTTTTGGACAACATACTTTGAGAAAAATTCAAGTTCGTGCTCATGACCTGGATTTGAACTTGCAGTATCTTCAAGACTCCTTTTGCGTTTATAGGTTTTTGGACTTGCTTGAATGGTTAAATTTTTAGTTTTACGTTTTGAATTATTCAAGTTATCACTTGTATTACTGTTGCTATTAACAAAGGCATGATTCAAATCCTCGCCCAAATCATTTGCCTCTTCCTCATTCAGCTGTATTGTTAAATCATCAGGGACAGTTACCATTGGGACATGGTTATCTGAAAATAAAGGGGAAGGGAGAAACGAAACACGTTTGCGAACCTTTACTACTGAGATTTTTGGTTTAGGTTGTGCTGAATCTGCCGCTGTTGCAGCAACAGTATGTCTGCGATTGGTTTTTGTCTTATTAGACTCATTGCCCTGGAGACGCCTACCTGTCTGCTTATTGCTCCAAAAATTAACTTTTATTTTGGGTTTTGGCTTTTGTTCTGTTTTCGTTTTGGATAGGAGTACTATGGGTAATTTGTAGCGGATATCTTCATCCTCACTCTTTACTTTCTCCTGTTTCTTTGATACTTTTGCTGTTTTATTGGCACTATTAAAATAATTCAGATTAAGTTTGTATCTCACATTATCATCATCAGAATGATATCCATTATTCTTCATTGATTGTTTATCTGTTGATGCCGTCTTCATCTTATAAATAAACTAGGTTGAAGTTGGGATAATTAAATAGCACCTGAAAACAAATAATTACATTTAAAAGGGAATAAGTACATCGTATTAACACGACATGGGCAAGTAAAATGCCTCTCTCACAGCCATAGTTGAATGACATGTCGGCATAGCAAAAAACAGGCGCGATTTCCCGCCTAAAATTTGCGGAAGCATCCACCATCAAGAGCTTGTCAAATGACTTAAATCTGTATATAATTTAACGTTGAATTAACGTTCGTGAACGAAGTAACATAATATGCCACAGTATTTCTTAAAATACGACTGTCGTCATTTAACATTTATGAAATAAAGATTTTAGGTTAGGTGATTGTGCTCATAGATCATATTGTACAAATATGATCAAAAAACATTAAAGATACATTTATTTATACAAAACATTGTTTTAAAACAATATTTATGCTAAAGTGTTCATATAAACTGCATTATTCAACAGAGAATATGTCTGGTCATCATAAACTTGTACTAGATTAATACTGTTATATAATCATCATAACATGAAATGTAATTCTTACCTTATAGGCTTTCCTTATAGTAAACCCCTAAGAACTCACTTTGCACTTCAAAACTTAAAATATGAATAAATCCACGAATACAAACACGACACGCAAAGTCAGACAGGAGTTTTCATGACGCGAAGTAGTTCTAATTCAATCCGCAAGCGCAAGTGGCGCTGCCAACGCGCTGGCGGGAAAATTGATAAGCAAGCGTTCTGAAGTTGATTCAATAGCCTGCTATCACGGTGGAGAGTGCCAAATAACAACACAGTCTCGACAACTTGTAGAGTAAGATGAAAAACATGCGTGATAAAAGAATAACCTCAGTTTGTGAATAAAATTGACATGAATATTTCATGATAAACACAGTCGACCAGCAATATCGCAAGATTTCTGGCTGACTATCGCATAGTCTCGTGTGAAATAATTATATTAATGCCTAGACATACGTTGGGTTGATAGCATTATAATATTTTATATTTAGTTAAGTACCTATGTAACCTGGGTGCGTACTAACTAATAAATAATAGGTATGCAAATATTCTTACAAAATTTATTTAAAGTTTTTCGTTATTTATGTTCTTAACACTTTCATAGGATAAAGAAGTAGCTGGTGTTCAGGCAAATAGCCGGAATTAATAAATATATAGATAAATGATTGATTGATGATAACGTTTATTTACTTCTCACAAAGACTTATCTACAGTCTACAGTAATTTAATAATGCGGAAGAGTCTGTTGTTTGAAAGCGCTAATCTTTTGTATTTGATAGCCCAATTCTTGAGGAAGGTTTTAGGCTATTCAACATCACGATACGATGCTTAAAAGCCGAACAATAACAAAGAAAGTAAGATAAGTAGGTTTCTACGAAGTCACGGGCAACAGTTAGTTTTTAATAAAATTTCATGTGAGAGTCTTAATTGCTTACTAGGATTTTAGCCAGTACTTATTACAGATGTCAACGATCTCTCCCAGTCTATGAAATATAACAAGTTGGATGGATGGTTTCATCAACTATCAGCTTGTGAGCAAAGTGAGTATTCGATGCGTTATGAGGGCATAGATATGCCACCCACGCATTGCGAACGGAATGTGTTGATTCGAAGATAGTCAACATAAGTTACAGCGACGTTATAGGAATGTATGCCTTACCCCCGAAACATTTAATATTATGACGATAACTAGAATACTTAGGCAAATTAAAAAGAAATAAATTAATAAAAATATGTTGATCTGGAACCGAGTGAGAGTAATGAGTTTACATACAGTAAATATATATATGTGTGTATAGAGATCGATTAGAATAATTAATATGTGCTATATTTATAATTATCTAATATTTATTATATGGCAGGTACTCACCATGTGATTTTTCATAGATATCCAGCCCATCTTGGCACGATACTTAATTTTACGTTTGTTTTCCGTGATTGAAGTTTTATTTATCGTATTATTTGCGAAAGCGGACGGAAACACGTTATTTTATGGCTGTGAGTATAGATTGATAAATTTAGTGAATTATTTCAGAGGACGCGATATGCGTAGGTTATGTCGGCCCACGAGATTTCTCCCAGACTGAGTGGAATGGGATGCTGGAATGGAGGCTGTGCGCAATGCGGCACTGCTCACATCTAAACATTAAATTTTATCACTACGACAATCAAAATATTAGTTGTTATATTGATGTTATTTTTAACAAGAAACTAATGAAAATGTAACACTTCGTGCAATTTGATCTACTTATAATGATTACTGTGCTTTCGCTACTAGTAGACATAATTGTAGGTAAATATGACTTTCTAAATAAACTCTGAATATAATAGGTACCTAAATACTACTAAATTAACTAATTTGTACAATGATAAATTTATATTAAAATAGTAAAAATAACTCTGACATGATATCTATGATAAAGTAGATACTAACAAATTGAACTAAGCAGGTAATAATTAGCTAAAAAAGTAATAGGCAAAAAGGTACCAGGCATAAAAAATTTTACTTAAATATGACTTAATAAATAACTACAAGAAAGCAATTTAATTTCAACAAAATAACTTACAGTTTTAGTTGTGTTATGAAATGGTGAAAAATGAGGGAAACTTTAAAACTATTGATTATTATGAGTCTATTACGCATGTGCTGTACTGCTTTTACATAGAGTTGTCTAGACCCGTCTCTATGCCAGGGACGGATGTGCAATGCACATATAGGTACACCTGATAACTCCTGTACCTATTCAGATGTTACTGTGCACATCTAGGCCTTTTACCCACGGTTTTGGATATCTAGGTGGGCAGTAAAGGTAATAAAACCTGCCTATAGACATTAACAGACTAAAATTGATGTACTTAATCACCTTCTCTGCATTAGGTAGCTCTACGTATAGAAATTCTGGTTTATTATGACGTGAAAATAGTGCAGATAATTTATTTTATCCTGTTATTTCCATTAATCTATACAGATAAATAAAATTGGAGTGTCTGTATGTAATATTAAAATAACCGCTTTTTGCTAAATGCATATGGATGTGTACACGGTACATATACCAAAATGAATATTTTTCAATTTTTGTCTGTTTGTCTGTTTATTCCGGCTAATCTCTGGAACGCCTGGACCGATTTTGACGCGACTTTCACTGGCAGATAGCTGGAGTAATAAGGAGTAACTTAGGCTACTTTTATTTTACAAATTTTATTTAGGTACTATTACTACTATAACTTCACGCCAAATTCCTTACGGGGTAGGCAGAGAGTACCGAGCGCCACGCGACTCGATCCTTACATACCTCACTCGCTTCTTTAACATTCATTGCTCTTTTCATGCACGCTCGCCGGTTTCTAGGGCTCCTGACATCACCTTCTGATAGAACACGACCAATTCGGTCATAGTAGGTAAGTCTTGGCCTTCCTCGGCTCCTACATCCTTCCACTTTTGCATTGTATATCTGCTTCGTCATTCTTTCATCTTGCATTCTTCCTACATGTCCGAACCAACGGAGCATGCCTCTTCTTACTTTAACACCGACGCTCTCTTTCAGACCAACTCTCTTTCTAACATCATCATTGCGAATACGGTCTGCAAGCCTTACGCCACAAATTTTGCGCAGCGCTCGCATTTCGACCGCGTTTATTCTACTTTCATGCTCTTTCTGCCATACCCAGCTCTCGCTTCCATAAGTTAGCGTTGGGACCAGCACTGCATTGTGTATAGCCAGCTGCGCCTTCTGGCTCAAGTTTTTACTGCCAAGTTTTCACAACGCTCCTTTCATACTATTCCCAGCATTCACTCGCCTTTCCACATCTGCGGTGTACCTTCCATCCCTGCTGAAAGCGCATCCAAGATATACAAACTCATCCACTTGTTCCAACACTTCATCTATCTATCTATCTATCTATAACTTCACGCCAAATCCCTTGCGGGGTAGGCAGAGAGAACCGAGCGCCACGTGACTCGATCCTTACATATCTCACTCGCTTCTTTAACATTCATTGCTCTTCTCATGCACGCACGCCGGTTTCTAGGGCTCCTGACATCACCTTCTGATAGAACATGACCAATTTGGTCATGGTAGGTAAGTCTTGGCCTTCCCCGGCTCCTACATCCTTCCACTTTTGCATTGTATATCTGCTTCGTCTTTCTTTCATCTTGCATTCTTTCTACATGCCCGAACCATCGGAGCATGCCTCTTCTTATTTTAACACCGACGCTCTCTTTCAGACCAACTCTATTTCTAACATCATCATTGCGAATACGGTCTACGAGCCTTACGCCACAAATTTTGCGCAGCGCTCGCATTTCAACCGCGTTTATTCTACTTTCATGCTCTTTCTGCCATACCCAACTCTCGCTTCCATAAGTTAGCGTTGGGACCAACACTGCATTGTGTATAGCGAGTTGTGCCTTCTGGCTCAGGATTTTACTGCCAAGAAGTTTTCCCAACGCTCCATTCACACTATTCCCAGCACTCACTCGTCTTTCCACATCTGCGGTGTACCTTCCATCCCTGCTGAAAGCGCATCCAAGATATACAAACTCATCCACTTGTTCCAACACTTCATCATCAATCGTAATCCTTACATTAGTTCTGGATTCTTCTCTTTCAAATACCATTATCTTTGTTTTCTTCGCATTCAGTAGTAAGCCTTTCTCCATACAGTCGTCTTTCATCGCTGTGACCAGTGTTTGCAGTTTAGATGGTGTATCTGCAAATAGCACGGCATCGTCTGCATACAGCAGACAGTTCACCACTTGGTCACCCATGCGCAATCCCACATTCGTTGACCTTATTCTCTGCAGACAACTATCGAGATACAGGATAAACAGCCTAGCAGATAGCATGCAACCCTGTTTGACACCAATTTTGACATCAAACCAGGGTGACATGCCACCGTCTATCCGCACACATGCTGGGCAATCCTTGTAAGTGGACTGCACAGCACGGAGCAGTGAACCGTCAATCCCATATCTCGGCAATATGTCCCACAGTTCCTTTCGCACAACCCTATCAAAGGCTTTCTCAAGATCCACAAAACCGCAGAAAACCTTCCGGTCTATGGCCAGATGCTTCTCTACGATATTGCGGAGCGAGAAAACTTGATCCGTACATCCCCTTCCATTTCGGAAACCTCCTTGTGCGTCCCACAGCATTTCATCGGATTTCACCCTCATTCTCCTTTCAATCACCTTTCCATATACTTTTGCTGCTAAGCTGATCAAACTGATGGCCCTATAGTTGGCGCAGTCCATGCGTGATCCCTTGCCTTTATACAAGGGCACGATGACTGCGCGTCTCCAGTCCATTGGGACCCTTCCAGTTCTCCAGCATAGGTTGCATAGGTACCAGAAGGCGTCCCGGACGTAAGTGCCACCTAATTTGATCATCTCAGCTGTGATCAGATCAATTCCCGCTGATTTTCCATTTTTCAAGCTTCGTATCGACCATTCGATCTCATCCATAGTTATGCCTTCGTCGGACGCCGTCAACGTGGAGTAAGCATCCGACTCACTCTCATTGCCAGCGTCCGAGGCATACTCATACATTTCGTCAAAATATTCACTCCACCGTTCTAACACTTCCTGAGTGTTGGCAAGAATGACACCAGCTTTAGACTTTATCTTATCCATTCTGGATGCCGACGAACCACTCCGAGACTTCTTTACCTCTCTCCAAAAGAGTTTGGTATTTGCCTCGAAGTTTTTCGTCAGCCTCTCTTCCTCATTCATAATTTGTCTTTCACGCTTCTCTTTCACTAAAGCCTTGGTTTCATTCTTGCATAGACGGTACATTTCTTTCTTCTTTTCTCTCATATTTTCATTTAAAGGCAAAGATGATACGTAATCCAGCCACGCTTTCCTCTTTCTTGCTACGGAGGATTCAACCTCCGCATCCCACCAGGCATCTCCTTTCGCTGTTTTACGTCTCTTTGCGCATCCACAAGCTTCTTTTGCACTATTCACCATACTTTCTTTCAAAACTTTCCAACAATCATCCACATCTGAGTCGGAGAGGCTTGCATTTGCAAGTCTCTCACTTACCAGATGCACATACATTCTCCTTACACTTTCATCTTGCAATTTTTCGCTCATTATCCTTTCATGATCTCCGAAAGGGATACGCACTCGCCAGTGCCTCCACTTCCTAAAAAGGCCCACAAACCGGCTTACCACCAGGTAGTGGTCCGTCTCAAGAGTGGGGCCTCTAAAGGCTCTTGTATCCATTAAAACATTTCGGAGACGTCTATCTATTAAAATCAAATCAATCACACTTTTTTGATCATTCCTTCTCCATGTATACTTGTGAATATCCTTATGATGAAATAAAGTATTCGACACGAGGAGGCCTCGTTCCATACATAAATCTAGTATAGACTTGCCTGCTTCGTTCACTCTCTTATCTCCATACGGACCAAGAACAGCTTCATAGCTGTATCGCTTGGTCCCAACCCATCCATTCAAGTCTCCACACATAATCACTCTTTCGTTCCCTTCAACTAAGTCCAGAACATCCCTCACAGACTCCCAAAACTTCTCCAGTTCTTGAGCACACGCTGAGCTTACGGGAGCGTATGCTGCAACCAAAAATACTCGCGTGATGCCCAGTTTAATACGAACCCAGAGAAGTCTAGGCCCTACCAAACAGTAATCTCTTACACCAGTGGCTAAGCGAGAGGAGAGTACGACACCTACACCAGCACTGGCATGATCGTCACGGTCTACCCCAGACCATAGGGCCATCATACCACCGGGCAGATCATCGGTGTCGCTCCCCTTGCGCTTAGTCTCTGTCACACATAAAGCATCCAAACGTCTATCATTCATTACGTCTATCAGTTCATTCGTCTTATCTTTCAATCCACCTCTCACATTCCACGTGCCTATGCGGCACTCGGCTCCCCTCGTCCCGCCGGAATTGGCGCTGCGTGGTGGGTGGCGGCCCCCACCGCCGCATGCAGCTGTATTCGCACCGACGGGGGCGGATCGGTGATCGGACTTCATCATCTACCGTAATCCTTACATTGGTTCTGGTTTCTTCTCTTTCAAATACCATTATCTTTGTTTTCTTCGCATTCAGTAGTAAGCCTTCCTTCATACATTCGTCTTTCATCATTGTGACTAGTGTTTGCAGCTCAGATGGTGTTTCTGCTAATAGGACTGCATCATCTGCATACAGAAGACAGTTCACCACAAGGTCACCCATGCGTAATCCTACATTCGTTGATTTTATTCTTTGTAGACAACTATCAAGATACAGAATAAACAGCCTAGCAGACAACATGCAACCCTGTTTGACACCAATTTTGACATCAAACCAGGGTGACATGTTGCCATCTATTCGCACACATGCCGAGCCAACCTTGTAGGTGGACTGCACAGTACGCAGCAGTGAGCCGTCAATCCCATATCTCGGCAATATGCACCACAGTTCCTTTCGCACAACCCTATTAAATGCCTTCTCAAGATCCACAAAACCGCAGAAAACCTTCTGGTCTGTAGTCAGATGCTTCTCTACGATATTGCGGAGCGAGACAACTTGATCCCTACATCCCCTTCCATTTCGGAAACCTCCCTGTGCCTCCCACAGTATTTCGTCAGATTTCACCCTCATTCTCCTTTCAATTATCTTTCCATATACTTTTGCTGCTAAGCTGATCAAACTGATGGCCCTATAGCTGGCGCAGTCCATACGTGATCCCTTGCCTTTATACAAGGGTACGATGACTGCGCATCCCCAGACCCTTCCAGTTCTCCAGCATAGGTTGCATAAGTACCAGAAGGCGTCCCGGACGTAAGTGCCACCTAGTTTGATCATTTCTGCTGTGATCATATCAATTCCCGCAGACTTTCCATTTTTCAAACTTCGTATCGACCATTCTATCTCATTCATAGTTATACCTTCATCGGACGCCGTCAACGTGGAGTGAGCCATCAGACTCACTCTCATTGTCAGCGTCCGAGGCATATTCATATATTTCTTCGAAATATTCACTCCACCGTTCTAACACTTCCTGAGTGTTTGCAAGAATGATACCAGCTTTAGACTTAATCTTGTTCATACTGGATGCCGACGAACTACCCCGAGACTTCTTTACCTCTCTCCAAAAGAGTTTGGTATTTGCCTCGAAGTTTTTCATCAGCCTCTCTTCCTCATTCATGATTTGTCTTTCACGCTTCTCTTTCACTAAAGCCTTGGTTTCATTCTTGCATAGCCGGTACATTTCTTTCTTCTTCTCTCTCATACTTTCATTTAAGGGCAAAGATGATACATAATCCAGCCATGCTTTCTTCTTTCTTGCTACGGAGGATTTAACCTCCGCATCCCACCAGGCATCTCCTTTCAATGTTTTATGCCTCTTTGCGCATCCACATGCTTCTTTTGCACTATCCACCATACTTTCTTTCAGAACTTTCCAGCAATCATCCACATCAGTGTCGGAAAGACTTGCATTTGCAAGTCTTTCGCTTACCAGATGTACATACATTCTCCTTACACTTTCATCTTGCAATTTTTCACTCCTTATCCTTTCATGATCTCCGAAAGGGATACGCACTCGCCAATGCCTCCACTTCTTGAAAAGTCCCACAAACCGACTGGTAGTGGCCGTTTCAAGAGTGGGACCTCTAAAGGCTCTTGTATCCATTACCTATAGTATTTCGAAATCGATCACACTTTTTTGGTCATTCCGTCTCCATGTATACGTGTGAATATCCTTCTGACGAAATAAAGTATTCGACACGAGGAGGTCTCGTCCCATACATAAATCTAGAATCGACTTACCTGCTTCGTTCACTCTCTTATCTCCATAGGGACCAAGAACAGCTTCATAGCCGTCTCGTTTGGTCCCAACCCATTCATTCAAATCTCCACACATAATCACTCTTTCATTCTCTTCAGCTAAATCCAGAACATCCCTCACAGACTCCCAAAACTTCTCTAGTTCTTGGGCACACGCTGAGCTTACGGGAGCGTATGCTGCAACCACAAATACTCGCATGATGCCCAGTTTTATACGAACCCAGAGAAGTCTAGGCCTTACCAAACAGTAATCTTTCACACCAGAGGCTAAGCGAGAGGAGGGTATGAAATTTTATTTACTTTTTTAATATAAATAAATAATAAAAAAATAACTATTCCGAGCGGACGAAGTACATAATACATATATATTATTATTTTGCTGTTCGCTATTTTACTCTGCTTATTAATAAGTTATCGAAAACTCTGTGAACTGAACAATAGGTACAGTATTTATGGATTTTTTTTATATATAGCGTCGAAAGGCATACAACTATACGTCCCACCTGATGTAAAGCAGTTACCGTAGCCTATGAACGCTTGTAAAATATTAAGTATCACTCGCGCGATGCCTTAGGAGCTTACTGGTGACCTTACTCACACGCAGGAACACAGCAACCCTCTAGGTATTTGTTATTTGGTTGCGGTTTTCGGTGATGTGGAAGTACTTCCTCAGACGGAGTGCTTTGTTGCGCCCTTCTCTCTTAAAACATCCAGATCAAGACAAACAGATATGTTCATTCACACAAATGTTTGTCTTGTGTGGGAATCTAACCAACGAGCGTTGGTACTAAAGTCATTCACGACTGCGCCACCAAGCTCGTCTAAAGTTATTCCTTTGTATGAAAAATAGATATCAGATTCGTGAGTTGTTGATTTCTGTCCCTAAGGTAGTGAATTGTTATTGTTTTGCCATTGTATGTAACAAGTATAAAATAAACTTCAAATCGTATATTGACAGTTGTAGTATCTACCGAATTTGGACACAGAGTGTGAGAGAATAGTGAGAAAAGAAATGAAAGAGCAGTAAATGAAGAGGAGAGTGGCAAGTAGATAGCAGGCGAAGGAGAGGGAAGAGGAAATCTGGTTCAAGTCACGATAGTTTGGTAGTAGGGTCTAATTGGAAGAAGACGTATAAGGTAAGAAAGAAAGAGAGGAAAAATGAGGCGGGAGCGGCGGAGATAAAGTTCTATAAAACGAACGATTTAACGAACTAAATATAATGGAAGAATAATAACTAAATATAGGTAGCGAAAAAAATAGGGACTATGTTAAATCGAAATTACTACAGCAAGAAGAACGTAATTTGGCTACAATAAGGGTAAACAGGGTAAAAAGGGAGAGAGAGAAATCTCTATCGCCGACTTGGCGATATTCTATCGTTTGACAATAGACTTGCGGTTTTTTAACTTAAGGGAGAATATAAGTAGCACAGCATTACATCCGTTCAGTCATACCAATTGATATAATTATCGCCGGTATATTTTACTCCTGAAAGACAGGTGGAATACCTACCTACTAAACATTTGAATCATCTGCTCTGTGTATCTTCGTAACTGTCAAAAGGATGGAGTGATTTCAGTTAAAAACTGATTTAATCATGATCACCAAACATGTATATATGTATATCTTCACGCCAGGTCCCTTGCGGTGTAGGCAAAGAGAACTGAGCGATACATGACGCGGTCCTTATACACCTCACTCGCTTCTTTAACATTCATAGCTCTTTTTTATGCACGTTCGTCGGTTCCAAGAGCTGAGATGAGATCACCAGAAACATAGCGCAAGAATTCGTTTTTTTTTCAATTTGCACTTGTAGATTACCTACTAATATATATATATACCACTCTATTGTTGTGGTCCAATGTTACCATGTCCGCAGTGTTGTTAAACAATTTTGAATAATGTGGATTTAATATGTTGCGCAGGCATACACGTACCTATATAAAAGACTACAATTTGGTGAAAAAGCTCACTCATAAACTTACCTGGGCTCTAACTGCCGCTAGATGTAGTTGTGTAGCTCTGTAGTCATATTTCTTCAAAGATATCTCCTCCTGGCACAATAAAATAATAATTTTATGAGCAAAAATATTTCGTCACATAAAATGTATAATAGGAGAGGCAACTTTTACGACGGCATAAAAATAATATTTTGTATTGTTATGTGATATTTTGTATCACACTTTCATCATAAATATTTGACTTCTTTTCATTGAAACATTTACGCTTCTATTAACAACTATCCAAAAATGGTGTAAGTACCTACTACTAGATTGTTGAAGGTGTACAATGACGGGATGGAGATGAATTTCGAACTTCTGTTAGACTGTTTGTTTTATATACAGATTAAATCCGTCTAATATTGTACCTATATAGTTTTATTTATCGGGGATTTGTTTAGGACAGTTACGTGGCGTATTATCATTAGTAGGTACAAGGGCCACCGAGCTTTGCTCAGCGTTATTTGTTTTTTTTTTTAATGTAAAACCACGTTTTTGCAGTAAATCACACTTATAAAGATAAACGAAATCGTATATAAATAAGTACAAAATTTGATTCCTTAGAGAAATTTTCGCGATACACGAATTATAAAATAATTACTATTAATATAAAAGAATTACTTGTTTAAAGTAAGTATTATGAAAGTGAATAAGTATATAAGTATGACTAAGATTTTCACATTAATTAGTGTCATTGATTACTATATACCTAACACTGATCACATTCTAAGTATAACACAGCTAAGCTTCGACCTTTATAACAAAATTTTAAATACAAATTGATTTACGGTATTTTTTTATACACTCTAATACAAACAAAAATGTAGGTATGCACACTAGGTAGGTATTTACATAATTGGTCGAGATTTCTGTATGCTTTCCTAGATGGCTCTGTTATGTACTAAAATACGAAAAAGGTTAATCGTGGCTAGATGGCGCTTTGAGTCGTGCTTTGAACAAGAACATTTCATATTCATAAATCATTATGCTTACAAAAAATATCTTACCTCTTATTGTTTTCGTAGAATTTAGCACAAGCGACATTGTTTTATTTTCCTTTGGCTTAACTTACTTCAATTAAGGGGTTTATGTTGTGTGTGTTATTAAATACATATTGTTATTAATTGCCTATTGCCCTTGATAATTACCAAAAAAGTATTCATAAAGAGGCCTGATTGTCACAACTAAAAAGAAAAAGATTTTAATTGTAATTTGCATTTGTAGGCAGTGACCGACAAAGCATATCTTTCTACGGCAGCAACCTATCAAATATTAGTAGTTATGAAATTAATTGTTTGTCTCTCAGTCCCCTCTTATTTCAAATTATCTTTCGAAAATTCTAATTATATCGTAGGACATACTTTTTTAATGTGGTAATAACGTAGGTAACGTTTTATATCGATCGATTGATGATTAGTTAATAGATTCAGGCGTTATTTTGCGAAAGTCAAACTTACATGCAATTTGATCCAACCTGCTTTGTGTGCTTCCGCCACCAATTAGTTCATGTAGCACGCACTAACAGTAGTGGGTGGGTGCCGGCCGGCGCTAGGCCGCATGAACTAATTGGTGGCGGAAGCACACAAAGCAGGTTGGATCAAATTGCATGTACGATTGATGATTGGTAATATTTTAATAATAACGTTAGTTGCTATAAATAAACCTTCGTAGCTCTTCTTATGCACCGTCGCCGGCTCCTACGACTTCAAAAATTTAATTTATGGCTAAAAATAAAAGTGTTTTCATGTGTCTATTGAAGCAAACAGTGATACCATCACCGAATACATGCTATCAAAAATACATAATAATATTAAAGCGAATTAAAATAACGAAAATAGTATACCTACCACTGTTCAATAAATGTCGCGGTGGGAACTAAAACTTATGAATGTGTCTTAACTAGCCCAAGGTTCAGTAGAAATTCGATTTCGTCGGTAGAGTTAGCGAGCATCTTGCGAGCCTTCTCCCTGGGAGCCATGCGGTCTGGACGCTTCGCTCGCTGAAGTTGCTGTGTGAAACATCTGTCAACCGTCCATGTCACAACTGTGAAAACCTGATAGCTATTTGGCTATTGCGGGCCGTTTAGGGAAGCTCAAGTTCGCTCAGCATGCTCTGAAAAGAGCTATGCTCAGGATTTCTTTGCGTGATAGAATCAGAAATGAGTAATTCCGCAGTAGTAAGGTAATCGACATAGCTCAAAGGATAAGCAAGCTGAAGTGCCAGTGGACCGGCCACATGGCTCGTAGAACCGACAACCGCTGGGGAAGAAAAAATCTCGAATGGCGGCTCCTTACTTGGTACACGCAGTGTGGGACGACCCACCATTAGATGGAGCAACGATCTTAAGAGGTTTGTAGTCGATGGTTTAGGAGTCGATGAATGCAGGTGGCACCGTGGTTAGTAACGCTTCCATACAGGACATTTGTGTGCATGAACATGTCTGGTTTCTTGGTCTGATTGTTTTCTATGTATCATAAGTATATATATATATATATTTACAGAAAATGTAGTTACGTATGTTCATCAGTTGTCTAGAACCCATAACACAAGCTTCGCTTACTTTGGGACTAGATGGCGCTGTCTTTTTTCTGATAATATTTATTAATATAGGATCGAAACGAATGGCACTCTAGAGGGAATACCTATGTTCAGTAGTGGACGAATACGGGCTGAGAAGATGATCATGAGTTTGGCTAGTTTTTCTTTTTTTTTGGCTCAGCATAGTGGCACCGCTCTTGGTAAGCGAAAAGAGGAGCCCAAATTGCAGCGGCAACTGACAAAGGAACTGCTTAGAGAAGATTGATTTCTATGTATCTATAAGTTCACGCCAAATCCCTTGCGGGGTAGGCAGAGAGAACCGAGCGCCACGTGACTCGATCCTTACATACCTCACTCGCTTCTTAACATTCATTGCTCTTTTCCTGCACGCTCGCCGGTTTCTAGGGCTCCTGACGTCACCTTTTAATAGAACACGACCAATTTGATCATGCTAGGTAAATCTTGGCCTTCCTCGGCTACTACATCATTCAAACTTTTGCATTGTATATCTGCTTGTCATTCTTTCTACATGTCCATACCAACGGAGCATGCCTCTTCTTATTTTAACACTGACGCTCTCTTTCAGACCAACTCTGCTTCTAACATCATCATCAATGCGGTCTATAAGCGTTACGCTCGTTTATCCTACTTTTATGCTCTCTCTGCCATACCCAGCTCTCGCTTCCATAAGTAAGCGTTGGGACCAGCACTGCATTGTGTATAGCCAGCTGTGCCTTCTGGGCCAGGTTTTTACTGCCAAGAAGTTATCCCAACGCTCCATTCACACTATTCCCAGCACTCACTCGCCTTTCCACATCTGCGGTGTACCTTCCATCCCCGCTGAAAGCGCATCCAAGATATACAATCTCATCTACTTGTTCCAACACTTCATCATCTACAGTAATCCTTACATTAGTTCTGGATTCTTCTGTTTCAAATAGCATTATCTTTGTTTTCTTCGCATTCAGTAGTAAGCCTTTTTCCATACATTCGTCTTTCATTGTTGTGACCAGTGTTTGCAGTTCAGATGGTGTATCTGCTAATAGCACGGCATCGTCTGCATACAGCAGACAGTTCACCACTAGGTCACCCATGCGCAATCCCACATTCGTTGACCTTATTCTCTGCAGACAACTATCGAGATACAGGATAAACTTTTACATGTTGTTCGTAATATAAATTCTTGGACGTGTGGGTTTCCTCATAATAAGGCGATAATTAGAAATATGTACATAAATCCGAAAACATGAATTTAATGGCACATGACAAGATTCAAACCAGGGACCAATTGATCTATAGGTCGGTACTCTATCCACTGGGCTATCGCCACCTATAAGTACTCGTAATTCAACAACAAATTAGATTTGAGAAATATATTATTAACTTATTTTGAGTAACAAGTTTATTTAGTTAGTTAAGTAGTTAAATGAAAAACGGTTTTTCTATAGGAATCTTATATCTTGATTTTATTTGATTGTAAAGAAATTTTGTAAGTATACCTTCAACACACAAAAAACACTGCCGTAGGTGGTGCATGTGGAAGAGTTTTAAGAAAGGTAGGGCGCATCAAAGCAGGTGAAGTACCTCCATCTCACAGAAAGCCGCAGCCAAATAACAATTACCTAGAGGGTTGTTGTGTTCCTGCGAGTGAGTGAGGTCACCAGTAAACTTTTAAGGAGTTACTATGTTAGCAGCAGAGGTGGCATCGCGCGAGTGATAGTTACCTATAATGTAAGCGTTCATAGGCTACGATAACCGCTTTAAATCAGGTGGGCCGTATGCTTGTATGCCTCCCGATGTTATATAAAAAAAATGTATTTTATAGTGCTTCATTAAAATGAATTGTCATTTATCGGATTTGAAGTTTGATCTGTTGTGTACATAGTAAGTTCTTTATTTTTTTTGTTTATTAAAATTACTTTCTTGAAAATTAATCCAGAATGGTCCAAAAAAAAACAAAAATGACTTAAGTCTCTCTTTTTTTTACGTAGGGAGGCAACATACAAGCATACGGCCCATCTGATGTAAAGCGGATACCGTAGCCTATTTACGCTTGCGATATATTAAGTACCACTCGCGCGATGCTTCCTCTGCTGCTTACACAACAACTCCTTGGGAATTCCTGGTGACCTCACTCACACGCAGGAACACAACAACCCTCTAGGGAGTTGTTATTTGGCTGCGGTTTTCTGTGAGGTGGAGGTACTTCCGCAGACGGGCTGCTTTGATGCGCCCTACCTCTTTTAAATATAAAGTCATTTTATTATCACTGACCGTATGTCTGATATGAAAGACCGAAGTATAGGCGGTCCTTTTTTGTTTTTAGATGGGATAAAGATTATTGGAGGATATGTTACTTGGTCAAACTGCAATTGTGGCTGCGACGAAAACCATGTTAATTTAACCAGAAAAAGTATTGTCAGTGCAAGTCAAGTGTAATATATAAATCGATAGAAACAATGGAGATTCTTATAATATCGGGGATTATAAGAATCTCCATTGTTATTATCCACATAGTAATAAACGACATCATATGAGAACATGTCATTGATATGCAGTAGAAATAGCATTAACAAAATTTCATGAACTTTACTGAACCGGAGGCAGTCTTCAGTTTTCGTTTTAAATCAGGTACATTGGGATCTCTTGCAGCACGTATCCAAGCCTCGTAGGTAAGGTTATGAATGGTACAGAGCACTGATTTTTACGGTTCCGTACCCAAAGGGTAAAACGGAACCCTATTACTGAGGCTCCGCTGTTCGTCCGTCCGTCCGTCTGTCACCAGGCTGTATCTCATGAACCGTGATAGTTAGACAGTTGAAATTTTCACAGATGATGCATTTCTGTTGCCGCTATAACAACAAATACTAAAAAATAGAATAAAATAAATATTTAAGGGGGCTCCCATACAACAAAAGTGATTTTTTTTGCCGTTTTTATAGATAATGGTACGGAACCCTTCGTGCGCGAGTCCGACTCGCACTTGGCCGAGTTTTTTTCTTTCCAAACTCATTGTTAGCTGACGGTTTGTATGAAGCTTTATAACTAGTATTCTCGTTGAAAAACTAACTAGCTGATAGTAGGAATAGCCTATGACTTCTATTATATTTACAAAGTCTGCTCGATGTCAGGTATCACAAGAGCTCCAGTAATACAGCTGTGGCTGTATTTTTGCTATAGGCATGTCCACATCTTCAAGGCTATGGATACGGCGACAATAAATATCCTTCCGAATGAACATGTCTGTACTCGGGGTATTGCACATTGTATATCGGCCGTGGAAGATACTACTGTCTACGTGGAAAAGAGCGTTGTTGATGAACCGCGTTTACGTTGTAGGACCCTGATGTTGCAAAAATCCACATTCACTGTGGAGATGGTGGCCGCTGTAGCACATATTCCCTTTTCGTGAGATTGAATTGATAAAAGATCTGAGGGGACAAAAGCTCGGTGTTTTCCAGTACAATATTGTGCAGGATATGGTCCCCATCTGGTGAAGCAGCCAGCTCCACCCCGGTCCTCTGCTCCTTCACCGGCACGGGGACTGTAACAACTCAGTCTCATAAGCGGAGATCAAGTGATATCTATGTTCGGGAACCCTACTAAGCTGCGGGCGGTCAGCAATCATTCGTTACACTGGGATTCCTTGACCTAGCTAGCACCACACCGCTAGTGGTGGTTCGACATTTCTACTGCTGTCTGTGTACACCTTCTCTATGAGCTCGCAACCTTATCGTGATCTAACGTAATTCTCCTTGAATTGGTATTTGGCTACGATAATTTATCTTATTCGTTTGGGAAGCCGGCGAAAAACATAGAGACTTCTTTTCGATCTTCCCAAAAAGTTCGGTATTCGCCTTGAAGTTATTCTTTCACGGTACTTATTCAGTAAAGCTTTGGTTTTACGCCTACATCCATTCTTCGTCTCCTTAACACTATCACTGAGGTGCAAAGATGATACATCCAACTACGCTTTCCTCTTCACATTGTACAGGTATTGAACCTTTGTATCCTAGCTGATGTTAACTTTGATGTGGTCTGTTTCAAAAGTTATAGCTTTACAGGCTCTTTCAACTATTGTAGTGTTTTAGAGCCGTTTATCTTATGGCAACTATAATAACAAACCTGGAGCCTTAAAAACCAACGACGTTGCATGAAAGGAGCTATACTTGAAAGGAGTTGGTGACGTCTGTAAAGACCAAGATAAGTAGTGGATCAATTATCTCAGCGTACCTCAGTTGCTTGATTAGAAAGTAATACAAGAGGGAGCAAGTAACTAGGTCGATTAGAACAATTAGCTCTTTTTGACACAATCAACAATGCCCGCGCGCGATACTTTTCAAGATCGCGAACTGCGACGTCGGCTTGATGTTCAGCCATGCAATTCTCTAAGCGACTCGTAATGGCTGTGTGCGTCGCTATGATCACAGATGTCACTGCTTTGACATCGTCTACTGCGATCACGGCTAAATTATTTGGTATTCTATAAGGCTGTAAACGTACGCGAGGCTGTTTGCCTTGTAGAATTCCAATTCCAAACGCAGCCTTGCGGCGCTAGTGTCGCACAACCATGAAAAGCGACATTAAGGAATTGCAATTTTGTGTTCAAGGCTATAACAGCCGATGTTTCCGAGGATGTAAGGATGTTTGCTCTTACAGAATTGCATGGCAGTTCGCTTAATGTTCCGGTTACATGGGCGCGACGGATTTGACAGCGAATTTTGCTAAAAATCGTGTAGAGCTTGCCTATGGAATGTGATGAATTTTGACATTTCTGTGTTATATATGCCTACTACATAGGTACCATCCGCAGCTACATATTTAGGTGTGCGCTATGTGTAATAGGTACATACCATCAATTAACATTTTCTACACAGCGTAGCAACCAAAGCATGCCAAGGTATTGGTATCTATCGCAATTTACCGTGACTTAGAGAAACCACATTAATGGAAGTAAATTAACTGTCAATAGCAGAAATTGCTCGGGTATGATAGTTGAGGCACTTTATTAACGTGAAACCATTTTGAAATTTATGTATACCCAGTCAACAACATTTCTATTTCATTTCAATTTCATATATTTCTGGGTGATGTTTTGCAGTACATACTATAATCTGAACCTTCGAGTCGTTCTTCAAATTGTTACATGGTATAAGCTCATCCCAATGCGACAAGTTCATGTAAGATAAGACGATCTGAGGGGTCGAGGTGTCAATAGGTGATTAAGGTTCGGCCGCAGATGTATTTCGAGAATGCATACCTACTTTTTATACTAGATGCCGCACGTTATCAGGATTCCGATGGACCGTCATATTTGATAGGTGTAGAAGGTCGCGGAGCGTGTATCAAATATTTACTAATATTCTTCTATTTTTTTATATTTTTTTTATATTAGAGGGGGGCAAACGAGCATATGGGTCACCTGATGGTAAGTGGTCACTACGGCCCATAGTCATTTAGGGAAACATAGGCTCTTTTCTAGAAGGCACTCATATCGTATTTGTTCGGAAACACCGCTGAGGGTAATTTATTCCACAATTTCACCGCACGTGGTAGAAAATGCCTCAAAAAGCGTACTGTATTGGATAACCTCTCATCAAGATGGTGAGGGTGAAATTTAAGTTCGTAGCGAGTGGTATGATAGTGGAACTCAGCGGCTGGTATTAAGTTGAACGGCTCCTCCGAACACTCCCCATGATGCAATTTGTACAGTACAACAATGAGAAGCAACGTCTCTTCGCAAAGCGAGTCCAGCCGAGTGGAGAACACTAGGTTGCCGACGATTCGAACTGCTCTACGTTGTATGCGATCAAATGTAGTAAGCAAGTATTGTGGCGCGCCGGCCCAAAGATGTGAACAGTAAAAAAGATGTGAACAATTTATGATGACAGGTGGAAGTCGAGGCTCGCGTACTGAGGGTTCTTTACCAATATAAGTTATATGCAGATTGTATTATTATTCAATGAAAAAAAAATAAGTTAAAAAAATACTATTTACACACACTGGAAAATATTTTCCTATAGTCTAGATCACAGTTTATGCTTCAATGGAAATGTATGTATCTTTCTATAATTTCACACCAAATCCTTTACAGGCTAGGCAGAGAGGACCGAGCGCCACATGACTCGACATGGATACAAGAGCCCTCAGAGGGCCCACTCTTGAAACGTACGACTATCTGGTGATAAGCCGGTTTGTGGGCCTTTTCAAGAAGTGGAGGCTCTGTGCGTACTCCTGCCGGAGATCACGAAAGAATAAGAGGTGAAAAATTGGAAGACGAAAGGAGTACGTTTGATTCACAACTTTCACGGTTAATCCTTTAACAACAAACCTCCCTTGTACGTGTTTTCGTAGCTAGTCTATGCCTTTATTTTTTAACCAATAAGGTAAGACTTTTGTTATGGTTATTAAACTTTATAGCTTCAAACTTTCGACACATCTAGTAAAATATCAATAAATGTACATAGTCGAAAATAACTCGACAATAAGTCGAAACCATTTCTTTGTTTTAGGGTTTTTTTTTAAGTTGCTAGATGCCAGATTTTGCATCCACATTTCTTTTTATCTACCATTGTTAGGGTTCTATAAACAAAAGGCGTTTTGTCCGTAAAAAGTATTTTGTTGTATGACACTTCGATATTATTGGTGGACATTATTAAACAAAAGTGAGGATCGCGTTGACCGTACACCAGCCGTACCGACCGTACCGTGTAAGCAAACATGGGCTATGTTAAGGTTAAGGAGGTCAACCGCGAACTTTGTCTATTTACGTCAAGTCAGTGAAAGACTTGCGAAAACGTGTCTTTCCGACTTAGATGGAGACTAATGTTGGAAAGTTCTGAAAAAAAGTAGGCGCAAAGAGACGTAACACACTGAGAGGTAATGCGCGGTGGCATGCGGAGGTTGATTCCTCCATAGAAAAAAAGAGGAAAACTGGATTATAAATCATCTTTGCACTACAGTGATAGTATGAACGAGAAGAAGAAAGAAATATACCGTCGATGCAGTAATCAAATCAAAGTTTTAGCAAAAGTCAAGCGTTAAAGAATTAGTTTGATTGAGGAAGAGCGGCTGACGAAGTACTATGATGCGAATGCCAAACTTGTGACTGACTCGCCACGCGAGAAAATTACCATGGATGAGATTGTATGGTCTAACGAAGTTTGGAAGTCAGTGGATATCGATGGGTACAGGTGAGATGATCAAACTAGGTGGCACCTACTTTGAGGACCCCTACTGGTTATTGAACAATTTATGATTGAAAGCCGGAAGGGTCCGGACCGAAAGAGAGTTGGCCTGAAAGAGAGAGTTAAGTGTTGAGAAAAGAGAAGGGTTATTCCGTTGGTTCAGATAAGTAGAAAGAATACAGGATGAAATAATAACGAAACAGATATACAATACTAGAAAGTGGAAGGATGTAGAAGCCGAGGAAGATCAAGAGAAGATCAAGACCCTATGACCAAATAGGTCGTATTTTAGCAGAAAGTGACGTCAGGAGTCCTAAAAACCGGCGAGTGTGCATGAAAAGATCTATGAATGTTAGAAAGTGACTGTTCGAAATAGCCACCTTTGGCTTTGATACAGGCCTTTAATCTGTCTGGCCACGAATCTATGGATATACGCACTGTTTCCACGGAAAATTTAGCTACTGCTCTGCCATTTCTTGCTCCAGAGATTTTTTAAGAGACACAATGTCGACGTGTCGTTTCGAGCAGGCCATGTCCTCTAAAACTAACCATAATTTGTAGTCTAAGGGGTTCAAATCTGAGCTAGACGAGGGCCAGTCTTCAGCTCTTAGAAAGTCTGGAACGTTGGTTTCAAGCCAGGCTTGGGTAGTTGGTGCTTTGTGACCAGGTGCAGTGTTATGCTCGAAAGTCCACGGTACATTTTTAAAAAGTGTATTGCTGAGAGATTTCACAGGGCAAGCAGGAATCCTTTGCGAAAAAACATTCGTATCGTCATCGTATACAATTTGTATGAAACTTGAGCAGCACCTCTATCGGACGTAAAAGTAACTACATTTTGAAGCACAAGTACTTTAGTATCGAGTTCGTATCGTAACGTGTACGTATCTTGACATATTTGTATTAAATTTGGGAGCACGAACTTTGTTTTGATGGACGGTATCGAGAATCTCGAAGGCTAGCTATCGAAACTTACAAATATTTGGCCACGTAAATATAGTGGATGAAACAACTTGCGTAATTGTGAAAACATAGTATTTGACCATTATTTTCAATGTTTTTGGTAGTACCTATTTCGCTTGAAAACATTAGTTGACTAATATTTTACAGAAAATGCAAGATTTAGGTACCTAGAGTTTAACGTAGTTTATTGTGTTATTTTATTATCTTACTACAATACTTATTGAACACCCAGTAAATGAACAATAATATAGAAAATCTATACTAATAATATAGAAAAATAAACCTATTTTTTCAATGATTAGTAGGATGAAATCAAAATTTGTAAATAATTTTATATATTAAATATGTAGTTTATATTTCATTCTACTAATACATAATTGAAAAAAACATGTATTTGTACTATAGTACCTACCGTTATTTTTATTTATTGATTATGTTACATAGAAGTAAGTTGCAGGGCTAACAAAGAAAATCAACAAAACTGCTAGATCTGATAGAAACTGAATTTAAAAATAGTTTTACCTTCAAGGTAACAACCAGCCACCAGTGCCACTAGCAGCCCTATAGATATTTGCCTAATGCATTATCGTGTTGTTTTTAAAGAGCTCCAACCTTGACACAACAAAACGAAACGTCACAAAAACAATAAAAAAAATACTGATAAAGTATGTGCGACATGAACGAAATCGATTGATGACTTTTTATATATTACACGTAGGACGAGCACTTGAAATTCTTGAGGCTATTAAATGCATACCTTGCGACCTTTGATTATTTATACTTATATTAATAAACAAAGCTTGCGACAATTCTCCTTCGTCGAGTCTCCGAGTCAGAATGTCAAGAAGCCGTTCAGAAATAAAAGTAATCCAGCTGTTTATGTTTTTCAAATTAAAACATAATTTAATTCTTTTTTAAATGTTAATACAAAAAAATATTCATATTTCAAAGTTTATGTACATAATTCACTCGAATATTTCATAGAATACTTAAGATAAAAATTACAAGAACAACTTCATCTAATTTTAGAACGAATCGTTCACTCAATTTGTTCGTTCCCCGGTTTACGTAGTATCGAAATGCTATCGAGGATACGATAGGACGACGAAGGTGCTTCGTGCTACGTACTAGCGTAATGCTGCGTAATACTATCGGGGACTCGTTACAATTGCAATACGAGTTTCTAATATGTTCGTGCTTACCCTGTGTCCCTGCCATGGTTGATGCGGACATCTTTGTGATAAGTCAAAATAATTTTGCAAAAATAAAGTATAAAAGATGTTGCATAATTAGATAATCCAACTTATTTTGCCCTCGAAGGACCGTGCTAATATTTCGATAGTTATTAATAACACATAAACAATGTAAAATATATTTATATTAAATTACCTACTATTTAACAAATTTGTCACTGAAATATTCTATAACTGTATAGTAACATTTTGTGAAGAATAATTCATGCAATTTCTTTTTGTGTAATCTAAATGTCATTCTTACACTTTTAAAATTGTTAGGCAAATGATATTTTTTTTTATTGCTATGCACATTCCTCGAATATAATTCAAGATTTTGCTTAGGTACCAACCAATCTGTCTGTGTGTCTACTTCTGGTCGATATACAAGCGCCATGTCTAGTAAATAGATATCGATATTTTTAGACGAAAATACATATTTCATAAATGTACAGGTAAGATCGAGGTTTTGAACAGGGGCTTACAGCTATTCATTGCTTCAACATTATAAATGGCTCAAATGCATTTTTTTTGACAATTGAAAGCTCTTGAAACGTTCTCAGAGTTTCCCCACAGAATAACTCCATACCTTAGTAACGATGACACATATCCATGGTAAGCCATTACAGCAGCTTCCATTGATGCTATAAGTTTAACTACCCAATACGCAAACAAATCTACCTAGTTTGCGCCAAAGTAAATTTATATTACTTTTCCTGTTGCATAGGCTACCGACAGTAATAAAGAAAAAGAAATATATGTAAATAGAAAACAAAATAAATAGAAACACAATTGATTCTATTTCTTCAATATTTATATTTTGAAATGTAATGTTGAATGGAATTTTGCTTGTATAATTAGTAGTCTTAAAGTGTATGAGTCTGGTTTTCGTCATGTTTATAGTTAAATTAATCTGTTTTATCCAATTAATTGTATTACTTATAGTTGTTTCAATGTCGGATTTATAGTCCATTTTATCTTGTTTCTCAATTAGAAGTGTAATGTCATCAGCAAATAATATGCACTTGTATTAGTAATAGCTTCAGGTAAATCATTAATACAAATTGGCAAATTCACTCCAGAATTATTGGGACAGTATTGAGACCCAAAATTTCTTTTCAGATAACCTTTAAACTGCGTAATTTCGACACATTGTAGTCGAGAGCGTAAGTAACTTTCAAACCACGCGTGTGCCGTTCCGCGAATTCCATACCGCCATAGTTTATGCAATAAAATATCATGTGAAACAAAGACAAAAGTTTTCGTCACATCAAGGAAAATAGCGGTTATAGGTACTTTGTCGTTAAGTTTATTTGTTACAGTCTTAATTAGCTCATAACACGCTAAGATTGCCGACATATTCTTCCTAAAACCAAATTGTTCCGTTTTTAATATGTTGAAAATCGATAAGAATGTGTAAAACTTTATCCTACATAATTCTCTCTTAAATTACTTTTGACAGCACTGGGGTCAACGTAATCGATCTATAATTATACATAGATTTCTTGTCTCCTTTTTTAAATATGGGCTTAACGATTGAATATTTTAATTTTGAAGGATACTTGCATTCTGAAAATGTTAAATTAATAATGTGTGCCAAGGGTATATATACTTAACTGTTTAGCACATAATTTTAAAACTTTTACATTAATATTGTCACAGCCTGTTGAATTTGTATTTTTCCAAGAATTATTTTGTAAACGTCATTAGAGTTTATAGGAGTCAAGTACATACTATTACTATTATAATTGTTATTGGCAGGAGAAGTATCCTTAGAGTTCGTTATCTCGTTGTGATTAGAATTCAAAAGTCGTCAAGTCTCCGACGGTTCCGTAAAACATATTTTCGAAAATTATCTACGTAAAAACATATTTATTAACAAATTTACGGTTTTCGGATTTTTTCCTAACTTGTGTTACATGCCCTTGCTTCTTATCAAATTTCATGATTCTAGGTCAACGGTAAGTACCTATAGGTTTTGATTCGCTTGAGAGTGTCAAAATATTCGCGTAAACGAGGCATAAATAGCCGTGTCTTTTGATTGCGTTGATATAGAAGTTTGAATTTACAACTACATTTTGTAAACCTTCAAAGATAATTAATTAATTCATCCAAGTGCATTTAAAAATACAAGGTAATCGGGATACGAAATTTCAATGAAAGGAAAAAATATTTTATCTGTTCAATGCGAATATATACGCCTGAATGCATTCCTGGCGAAATGAAATCCCTTTCCGGTCAACATATCGAGGCATTTATGTGAACATCAGATTTGCCAAATTGAATATTCTATTTGAACGACTTTCAATAACATGTGTGATATTGTGTATTGGTTCCGACTCACCTGGATTTCGTTTACTTTGCTGTAGATACTGCTTTCCAAACTTCGGTTTTGGTGTCGAACCAGCGCATCGAGCCCATCCTGTAAGAAAGAGAAATATGTGCACATTTGAAATAGAGTAATGATAGGAACATTTAAATAGAAAGTTAGCACCTTCACTTTATGTAGGCAGTGAACGAAAAAACAGTAGGTGTTTATTATTGGGCACTTGAAAAATAACTACTTGGCCGACAGAGCTGAGATTGGCTTTTTTTTAAATAGAGTTTATTTAGGAAGGACATCTATATAGATAAATTTTAAACCTAACCAAAACGGTAAATTTTCAAATGTATGGGACGCTACGGGCACATTTTTGGTTTTAGTACCTCGACGCGTCACGGCTTACAAGATGGAGGCTAAACGTACAAGTCTTTCAAAATGGCGGGTAGCACAACACCGTAGATGGAGCTTTTCTCCGTCTACGCACAACACAAATGCGCGACATAAATTGCAATTGGGGTGTTTTGCAAAATAGTGCAATACGAGTAATTAAAAGTTTGCATGTGTTTATTTCTTTAAAATTAATTTACTAATAAAAACTCTTTGGTAAGCTGTATGTATTTCAATGTGCATTGAATTTCGAGAAAATTTAATATTTGTCTGTCTAAGGAGTGAAATTAGTGAATCTACCTCCTTACAGTCTCAATCTGGCACCTTGCGACTTTTATTTACTACCAAAAATAAAGATAAAATCAAAGGAATTCGTTTCATGAACCCTGAAGATGCGAAGAGAGAAGAATTGGCTTACTGCTTCAGTCAATGGTTTCATCACATGTGGCTGTGCTTAGAGAGAAACCAAACGTAATATAATTAACTACATCATTCTGTTTTTTTATTTTCTAAGAAC
Organism: Pyralis farinalis; assembly: GCA_947507595.1. Classification (NCBI taxonomy): domain Eukaryota; kingdom Metazoa; phylum Arthropoda; class Insecta; order Lepidoptera; family Pyralidae; genus Pyralis; species Pyralis farinalis. The sequence goes on from OX382267.1 coordinate 15,260,294, forward strand.
TTTCAGTTTTACCCATGTATACTAACAAATCATGATGTTACGAGTCATTCTCGGTAGTTGTACATTTGGTTCATAATACACAATGTAATTATAATATAAGTAGTTTTGATGTCAGCGTAATAACGAGTAAATAATACCTGCTAAAAATATCTTTATTTTCTGTGGTCTTTGTGTTTGTCTCAAGGTTACGAGTTATATATGGCAATAGTTTAAAGGGCGATGATCTAACTTTATATGGATAAGGAATTTCTATCTGTAAAATCAAGTAAGTAGTTGGATGATCACAGTGAATAATTAATTTATAAATACTAAACGTTGTTTGCTGTTTGTTTGTGACTTCAATTTACCACCGTACGATTATTTTTTCGAAGTTATTACTATTTTATACTTATATTTAAAAGGCGCATCAAAAGACAAAGATGTAAATAATTCAGCACCGACTCTCTTTTTAATCATCTTCAATTCTACCACTCGACATCATTATTATTGTACCAATATGCCGACATAAATTGATTGTACCTACATAATATCTAATTGACTATTTGAAAACAGACCTATAGTAAGCTTCTTTTGGCATTTCTTCTTGTCCGATGATCATGTCCGTATTACTAAGTAGTAAATTAAAAAAGAAAGAAAAATGACTAAGTATATTAATTAAGATACATTTAAAGAATGTAAGACGTGTCTAAGTGACCGCGAGGGCTCAATGCCAAATAAACTATTTTTATGTTTATCTCCTGTGTTTAGATATAGTGATTTGTCTTTGTATTACTGTATATTTGAATATGAATCAAACCATTAAGCTTATATTTATGTGTACCTACTTATTAGCTTACGTTTGCAGCTCCACATGCATAAATTTGGAAAAGTTGCCTGTCCTCCCATGATTCAAGCTTAGATTTCATTATCAATATCTCCGTGAAAAAATAACATATAAACACACGCGCTTCATATATTTGCAGCCGGTGTACCGGTGCGAGTGGAATTCCTTGTGTTGAAAGCGTCTATTATTTATTATATGTTAACTGTTACCCATTCCGCAGCCCGCATACTTGTTTGCCAACCTACATTGTTTACCGCCCGCAGTTTCATTCGCGTGGTGTTTGGTTTTACAAGTTTTACGTAATAACCCTAATGTATCCGAAACGAAGAATAGCTTAAGGGGTATAACTAGCTGACAATCCTGTTTAGAGTCACAGCTTGCTAACTGATCGAAAGAGAAGAGAAGTAGTCGGACTGGGAAGTACTTCATCCCACAAGGACTTCAGCGAAATAAAATCCCCCTGGAGAGTTATAGAAAGTGATTAATGCCACAAGTAAACTGAGGAATTGCTGCATTAGCAGTTTTGCTAGCAATACGATACTCTACGATACTCTATGCAAGCGTTCATGGGCTACGGTAACCATTTCACATCAGATAGGCAGTATTCTTATTTACCAACAGACGTTGTATATACAATGCAGCTTTCTTATGAGATGGAGGTAGTTCCCCAGTTGGGCTGCTTCGATGCTCTTTTTCTTTAACCCCCACACCAAGACACACACAAATGTTTGTCTTGTACCGCAATCGAACCCATGAACCTTTTCTAACCACTCCGTCGCAATGGAAATAGAAACATAAACATTGAGATATAAACCGTCAACTTACAAAGTTAAGATGTGGAGCCGAGGACGACCAAGATTTATCCCTACCATGACTAAATTGGTAATTGGTCTGTTAAAACAGAAGGGGATGTCAGGAGCCGGCGAGCGTGCATAACAATAGTTACGAATGTTAAAGAAGCGAGTGAGGTGTGTAAGGACCGCGTTTTATGGCGCTCGGTTCTCTCTGTCTACCTGCCTAGGAACCGGATGTGAATATACTTACATACCTTATAAAATTTCATTAAAGTTTATTGTTTTTGCGAATGTGTGTACTATGAAACTACACGATTGTAATAGGTATGCGGTTGAATCACTACTTAAGAAACATTGCAAGTATACACGGCGATAGATCAAGCTATGCAAAACAGTTCAAACCCACCATTACTACAACGACATAAAGATGTGTATATTTTGATTCCTATAGAATCTTGACACTTCTGTTTTGTCATATCTATCTATACCCAGTTCTCTAGAATTCTAAATGTAGATTTGTGTGCGTATAAAAGAGATTATCCAGTTCTTAATTAATATTTGCTGTCTAATTAAGGCAGCAGTTTTAAGTACGCAGTAATTATGAAAATGGAAATGCCATTCTATAAATGGACTTAAATGTTTGTACTACAGTTATTACGCAAAGGAGTCAATTAAAGTAATATTTCTTGCTTTGAAAGGTTTCTTTCTGTATTTATTTACGAACTATATTACGAATGTATATTTAGAATTGTGTGACAATGAAATTAAATGAGTAAAGGTTATGTAACGCTGTTTTAATTCTCAGATCGCAAAATGTTTGAATTGTAAGAGAGGTACGGTGCATCAAAGTAGTCCGACAGGGAGAGTACGTTTACTTCCCTAAAACCACAGACAAATTACTATCTGGAGGGTTATTCATAGACTGAGCTAACTACTTTAAATCAAGCGGTCCGTATGCTTGTATACTTCCCAGCATTGCATAAAAAAATGTTTTACTTCCCTTAATCACTCGTAATCAACCTATAAACAAATCTCAAAAACTACTCGTACCTTACCTATGAACTCGTACACTACCTATGAAAGCTGAAATTTAGCCCGATGGTGGTTTATTGGTAGAATATGTCTGCTAAAAACTAATTTTTACGAGGAGAGGAAGAGGTTGTTGAGCTGCCTATGAAAATTTGTTGTGGGACGGAACGCGGCTGTAAAATTCAGTTCAAATGACAATTTGTGTAATGTAAGCGCCTGATGATTTTTGCGGGATTGATAAAGACTTTGAAACTGAGTACAAATATTGGTCATTAAAATTGCATATAAAGCTGAACTTTTGCATGTCCTTTGAACCATGGAATAGTGGGGTATGAAAATGCATGGGATCCATAATCAATGACTTTGCGTCGATTCTTGAATGTGTGCCGCCTTTAAAGTCATAATCATGGACAAAATAAAAATTTGTGTTTGTGAATATTTATGAATTTTAAACACTCATCCGTCCTATTCTGATATATGGATGTGAGGTATGGATACTGACCCTCAGAGAGCAGAAACGCCCACTTGTAGCGAAGAGAAAGTTATTTCGTAAGATACTGAGGAATGTGAGGCGGAAAGAGGGTGCTAGGAGAAACTACAGTAACACCGAAATAGACGAGCTCGGGGGCGCAGGGTTAGATTCCCACACAGTACAAACATTTATGTGCATAAACATGGGGTATCCCAGGTACCGCTGGAGTAATGTTGTGGAGGCGGACCTGCTTGAGTTGCAAGTTGGCGACAACTTGCATTGGATCGAAGACGGTAGACGCGCTCTTGTATTGGAGGCTATGACTTATTTTGGATCATCGAACCAGGATAGTGTGAATGGTTATAATTTCATTGTTATTTGGCCGTGGTTTTTCTGTGAGGTGGAAGTACTTCCCCAGACGGGCTGCTTTGATGCGCCCTACCTCTCTTAAAACATCCAGATCAAGACAAACAGATATATTCATGCACGCAAATGTTTGCATTGTGTGGGAATTGAACCCACGAGCGTTGGTGTCAAAGTCGCGAATTTGAGAATATCTACTTTTTTATTTCGTTGTTATCAAAAAATCTATTTTAAAGACGTAAATGGGTTATGTAAATACTTTTTATTAGTTCTGTCTAATTGTGAAATTTACAAACAAAAATGTGTATTTTTAATGATTTTATACTTCACTTACTATGAAAAAAGACGGAAATGTTATTCATTTCACATCCAAATTATTAAAAAAAGAAGTCTGCAATCGTAAGCTCTGATTTCAGTACGCAGTTGAATAACAGGCCCGCTATTTCCGATAAGTCAATGGCAGAAATTGGAATCGAGTTTTTATTTTCTATAATTTTAGAAGTACCCAGATAGTCTTGAATAGGTAACTAAATAACGGGAATTACGTATTTTTCATTACTTTATGTAGGTAGTCTTCTTCTTCTTAGCTTTATCCCGTTTTCTAATCCATTAGGATTTGCGGCGTCCGCTACCTAAGCCTAAGGATTTGGCGATAGTACTGATATTTACATGGAGCGATTCCCATCACACCTCGAAAACCCAAAGGGAAAACCAGACCAGAAATATAATTTCTTCGATTTGCGGGTTTCTTCAGTTTTCCTTCACAGTCGAGCAGGTGATAATTGTAAATGTGCACCTAAATCCGAAAACACAATTTAGTGGTACATGACAGTATATGAACCGGGGACCAGTTGCTCAATAGGCCGGCTTTTTATCCACTGGGCTATGCACTACTTCAAATAGGTGGTATTTGTAAGAAAATAATAATCTAACCTGCAATTGTTTAATTTGTAGCTCGAGATCCTGGCCATCCTTGCGTAGCTGCTCGTAGCTCAGTCGCGCCTGTGGTCCCATTCGATCAAGCAGCATCTCACCACGGAGCACCGGCGGCATACTTTCCTATTTCAGTAGAAACGTAGCAATATAATAGGGGTTAGATTTTTCTTTTAAAAAATGTGCAATATTAGATTTTCGAATTTCAATTGTTTGTTTTTTATTCAGCTTAGACGGGATACTTCGAAAATCCGAGTAATTTTTGAATACGAGTTCCGACGCGGAACGAGCGTTTAAACCAATAACGCACGGTGTGTTCATTAGGAGACTGCTAATAAACACACCGCTCGTTTTTGGTTTTAAACGCTTTTGTAATGGAAAATTCGACTTGAAGAATGAACCACGTGGAAGACTGCCCACACAGGTGAATAACACAGAATTGAAGGTCAGAGTCGAACTACCCAAGAATTAGCGGCATGGTTTATGCACCTTACCTACAATATTGACTCATTTGCATAAAATCAATAAGATAAAAAAATATGAAAAATGCGCGCCTTATGATTTGACTGCAGAAAGAAAAGCGCGTTGAAACTTGTGTTGCCTTGTTGTTGAATCGGTACAGAAATGACGGAATATTGGATCAAATTGTGACATGACGAAAAGTGGAGAGTCTTTACGATAACCGTAAGCAAAAAATGCAAAGGCTGACCCCAGGTCAAACACCGCAACAGTGCCCTAAAGCAAAGCTTACCAATAAAAAGGTAATGGTAACTGTTTGGTCGGTCTCTTCATGACATTATTCACTATAGCTTTCTCAGGTCTGGTCAAGCAATAACAGCAGATTATGCCCAATTTCGAACAATGATAGTGAACCTGGCAGTAAAATAGCCCCAATTCGTGCCATCGATCTTCACCATTGTTGCTCCATGATAATGCAAGACGTCACATTGCACGAGAAAGAGTTGAAACTCTACAGTAGCTGCAGTTAGAAACCATACGTCGCCAGACCTTGCTCCTTGCTCAAAAAAATATTTTGATTAAATAAATATGTTACATCTTAGAAGAAAACGAGTTTTAATTTTTCAGTACAAATTGGCAATTTCATATTTTAACACCTAATATTTAAAAACATTACCTACTACAGAAACTTTATCTCCAAAGCTTAGCCAGTAAGTTAGTCAGCATCTTACTGGCTGATATTTGGAGAGAAAATTTCTTGGGTACCCCAGAGATGCACTAAGAAATGATTTTTGGGAAATCCAGGGGATTAGAAGTTGCGAGAACTCACTAATCTAATAATAATATAAAGTATAACAGCGATAGAGCTAGAATTGTACAATTAATATTATTTCAATAACCTCAAATCTGAATCTATGAGCTGGTGTCTGTTTCAGTGTTAAATGGTTACAAAACCTCATGTAAAACCAAGCTTACTTATTTAGAGACCTTATAACGGAAAAGACCTTTAAACGGCCAAGATTTTTGACTAAGATGTAGGATTTGTAGAGTTACACAACTTAGTCAAAAATCTTGGTAGTTTAAAGGCCGTCGTACAGACACCTCTATATGTATCTAGTCATACTTTTTGCCAAGATGTAGGGTTTGTATGTGTAGGATAGCAGAGGTCATAGGTCCTGCTGCGAAGTGACTTACGTCATTTTAATAATTGACAAATGAAACAAAAATGGCAATAAGGGTATATAATATAATAAATTAGTATCTATCTGAACATACAGGCGGAGCTGTCGTGCGAGTTAGATGCTCAATTATTTGACCAGGTAAATGTCCCGAGTAGCCCCGAGGCACGTCTACACTGAACATGGGGTGCACAGTGTAGTCACGGTTTAGATATGCACAAATTATGGACTTTGTGGTTCTGTACCATCTTTTTAACCAAGGTATGAGATTCAAATCCCGCCAATCAGTGAAAAAATCCCTGGCCGACAAAGTTGGATATAGCATTACGAGTATTTATCAGGACCAATCCGACTGGGAAGGTAACAACAAGTCAGAAACAACAATAAAAAAAACCCTGAACAAGATATTGCGTTCTTAGACGTGAGTGTGCTGCTGAGGATTACCTGAGAATGTACAACATAAAGTTTTTCAAAAAGGCCGTGATAAGAATTTTAAAAAATCGGCATCTCGCTTGTACAATTGCAATATTTTTGTATTGTATTGGTCGTACGGTGCACCTATTTTGCGAATTTATGGTATAAAAAGGACAAGCGTGTGTTGGGCTCTCACACGAACAGTTAATACTCGTACTTAAAGGAGTTCCTACACAAGAAACGTGCAGTTTTTTACTAAACTAATTATGTGCCAATCATTAGTAATCCAAGATTTTACCGCAGGTACGTCCAATGGAGGATCTTCTGGCTCCGGCGGGTATGGAGGCAGGAATTGTCTTCTTAATTGCTTCATTGGTGGCTGATTGGTGAGGAGAGTCCTCGCTAGATGTGCCAGATCTGCTGTACTCGACACGGCTCTTGCCTGTGCACAGAGAGACTCGTACCGGCGAAGTTGGGTGTTCGACTGTGAAAATTAGAGAAAGTAAAAATTATTTCACGTATACAAATACTTTCGATATCAAAACGAACAATAAAATAGTATATATAAATGCTCTAGTACTGTTTAAAAGGAAACAATACTTATTTATTTGCTTTTTTGTGTGGAACTACATTGATAAATAGTAAATTCTTGAAAGACTTGTACATGTTTGTTGTGGTTGACTAAGCAAAAAAACCTTGAAAGTTTAACTTCCAACTTCTGAGTCTTTCTGAGAATATATTTTTTTCTATTTTGTTTCATACAAAATAATAAAAAAATATGTTGTAGACGTTTAATAAATACTTAAGCGTTGACATATACTTTTTGTAGATCGTCTCTATATGAATGTGATGAGTGATTTCCAATAGAAAGAGATCAAACTTATTTTTTTTTTTATTTCTTCTTCTTAGCTTTATCCGTTTTCTAATCCATTAGAATTAGCGGAGTCCGCTACCAAAATAATTAGTTGGACTTGTGAGTTTCCTCACGATGGTTTTCTCCACCGCCGAGCTAATGATAATTACAAATATGCATAAATCGGAACACACGAATTTAGTCGTACTCGTGCCAGGATTCGAACTGGGGACTTGCTGGCCAATAGGCTGGTTTTTATCTACTAGGCTTTTTTAAGTTCTATGAGTATGAAATCCGATTTTGGACCCACTGTGCGCCGCTTAGTCGTCATTTCCGCATACAATAAATAAATGATAAGATAAAGAATTTAACATAACATTTTTTTTTATTTCCACACTTAAGTTCTAAGTCACTAAGAAATTGTCACAGGTTATGTGTATAAAAAGTAGTAATAGTCCAATAGTCAAAGAACGGATCTAAGTGCGACGGTCTTTCAGTCTTAAATATAAGCTCGGGTCACGGACGCACAACTTGGGTGTCGTAATGAAAAATGTTTAGAATGTTTTGCTGTAACGTAATAAAGAATTTCTTTTTGTTGGCCGGCAAAAAAATTAGCCCAAAACGGGTGATGTCTTTTCCGACTAAACTTTACTTTTTTCGCGGCACACACTTTGCGGACCACTGACCTACTGTATCACAGTATCTCAATGTTACAGATTTTTACTCTTATTTATTGATTTACATTACTTTTGTACGGGTATATGAAAAGTACGCAATAACACTGCACATAACTAGGTACTTTAGTACCTTGATACTTTAAAGTTTACTAAATTCTTTCAAAACAGCAACTCCTCAGGAGCTTAAACCTCACTCACTCTCAATAATGCAACAAATCTGCAGGGGGTTGTTACATGGCTACGGTTTTCCGTAAAGTTCAGGTACTTTTCGGTCAGATTTCTCTTATTTTAGAATAAAAATCGAAAACAGCTGGTTCTGACCGAAACGTGCACCGAAGCACCGAGAAGCCCGAAACGATCTGCAGGCAGGGCTGCAGTCGATGGTGATTAACTTGCGTATTCGATAACATGCCCAACGGCCCCATCGAGCTCCTAAACTCTCAAGGAAAACCTTCAATGGTTTTCTACAAGTAGTTTCTATACCTTACTATTCGGGTTGTTTATTAACTAACAAAAGTTAGATACCAAGAGGTACACCATATTATGCCTGAGTATAATAATTACTTGGCTTTTTTCATCGAAGACCTTCGCTGCATATGATCAACACTTACTTATTTAAATAGTACAAATAGGCGTACAAATTTAAAAAATCTTTGTAGGTGATGTCAGGAGCCATAGAAATCGGCAAACGTGCATGAAAAGAACTATGAATGTTACAGAAGCAGCTGAGGTGTGCAAGGCCAGAGTCATGTGGTGCTCTGTTCCCTCTGCTGCAAGGCTAATTTAAGATTTAGTAACAGATAAATCTTTTTATATGTACTAAATACCGGCGCAGCTGTTTACAGTAAAAAATTGGTAACTTTCACGCACGAACTTTTTCAATGTAGAGATAGAGCTGGACAAATTTTCGGAATTTTTCTCCTCCATTAAAATTCGCCATTACTAATATTTACCAAAATACATACTCCATCTAATTTTTCCTAGATATTTTCCGAAATATTACAATGGTGGGAAAAATTATAAAAGTTTGTCTCTAGTGGACCATATTTCAGAAATGAGATTTCCCACTGGGTCGTATACCTATTACTTTCGCTAATTAAAGCCGGAGTGCTACGCCTTTAACCCTTTGACCACATTGTCGCTTCCCATCGGCGGGCGGTGGTGATGCGGTCAGCCTCTAGTAGTATAAAATACAGTACATGCGAACGATGTTTTAATGCCGTATTGGTTATTTAAAAAACTGCAACAATTTATATATTTAAAACTTTAAATAAATAAGGCTACTAGTAACATTATGCTTATATGTTATAGAGGTAGAACTAATATATTCATAAATTTCATTTTACAGGGAATTGCGTATCAAACTTATTAATTTTACCTTTGTACCATTGTTATACTGTACGTAATACGAGTTACAATCGCACGTTGAATAATCAAGCGTAATCTGTTCTTCGCTGTGTCTAAAATTTCCGAGATTTTACAATAAACGGCAATAAAACATTAAATTTTGCGTCGTTTAGCTTTCTAGCGGACCCTCCCCTGCTGTGATGGGTTGTATGCCTTAATCATTTCACACGATTACTTCAAAAAATCCCAAACGGATAGTCCATACGGTGCTTATGGGTTACTCTGCGTCATCTACGAGTATTATACGATCGAAACGCCGTTTATTATTATATAATTACTTTATGTAGGTAGTCTTCTTCTTCTTAGCGTTATCCCGCATCTTAATCCACTAGAATTGGCGGGATCCGCTATCTAAGCCTAAAGATTTGACGATGGTATTGATTTTTATATGAAGCAACTGCTGTCAGACCTCCACAACCCAGAGGGGAAACCAGATCATTCTTTGGTAAGGTCACACGTCTTTTAAAATATTATTTCTTGGACATGCGGGTTTCCTTACGATGTTTTCCTTCACCGCCGAGCTAATGATAAATACACATTACAAATGTGTACATAAATGCGAAATATGCCAGGGTTCGAACCGGTGACCCGTTAGTCACTAGGCCGATTCTGATCCACTAGCTTATCACTGCTCTTCCATAGGTACTAAACGCCGTAGTACATATAAAATAAAAAATCTGTTTAGAAATTCAATTATATCTCGTAACTTAATGGTTATCAGTTATCACGTTAGTGCCCTCCGATGTCAGGAGGAGCTCTCGAATTGATAAGCCTATTGGTAGACACACTGTGATCGATGTTGTTAAACTTGATGTCAGATTAAAGTGACACGCACAATATTTGCAAAATTCAGTGCGCAATTTTTAAAATGCTCTTAACTGTGCTTAATTCAAAATAACAGATAGACAATTATTACAAAGAACAGTTATACAACACAATGGGCGATATATACCACTAGAATGTGCCAAGTCTAGTGAATTCATCCTAGACTTTAGTCGACTTGGCACGACAAATAGTCAATAAAATTGTAATGAAAATTGTTGTGCTGGAGACAACATGTCTGGAAAGTCTAATTACTGTACTGTACAATGTACGTATCACGCGCAATAAATTATCATTTTATTTACCAGTTTTTAAAAAACATCGTTTTATGTTTTTATATTTTCAAATGGTTTTTTTGTAGTATATTTTGTGACAATAAAGTACTCACGTATTTCATACACATTTGCTATGCGTGAGTACTTTATTTTTATTTTGTAAGAATAAAGTACTCACGGATAGCAATTTTGTATGACAATCAAATTATAAGGGTTCCAGATCTTTATGGTTAAAGATGTAACCTTCCAATTATTCGGTTGTTACCGACTGTGCAGAGACAGACATCGCAAGCCTTTATCACTTCAAACATTTATATTACATATTAAAATAAATAAAATCAAGTTTAAACTTAAACGTAATATGAATGTAAAATTTGGTGATTTAAATGGTAAATAAATAATCATATAATGTATTTATTTACCATTTGTACCACCAAATTTCGAAATTCAAGTTATTCTTAACTGTTCTTATAGCGCAAGTAAAGAAAAAATATACACGTTTCTAATTACTTTTTAATTCTGTATTTTTATATCTAAAGCAAATTTAATCCAATAAGCTTCTTAATATATTTGTACAAAGCCGCATTAAGCTAGTTTTACTTAAAGGCCGGATTTTCCATATTTCATAAAGAAATTACTGGATAACTATGAGTAGAACTAGCGCTCTTAAAGTTCTATACTTTAACATTATAAAGTTTGAATATGACAAATATAAAAAATCTCGAAATTTACTGTGAAATTATAATACCATTTTACCTATCAATTGACATTATATGACATATATTTCCACCAATTTACCTTTATCTTGCTCGCTTTATTAAACTTCTTAGCTCTTTTCGTGCAGGTACGGCGATTCATCATCACTGATATCACATTCTGACAAAAATCGACGAATTTTGTTATGATTGGCTAGACTTGGTCTTCCTCAGGACCTACTTCCTCTACTAGCCCACTTATTAGGCTATTGATTCCATTGCGTTACAGTGTTAATCCTGGCCAAGTTACAATACACAAATTACACCGGAGATACGTGAGATACATAGAGTGGTAACGTGGTGTTTACCTAAGCATATAATTCATTATTCATCCCTTCGATTTCGTGTTGTGCTTGTATATGTTTAATCGTTCGTCAACCTGTACTATTTTGATATGCCCGAACTAACGAAGCACATCTCTTTTGGTATTATCATTCATTTTTTGTTGAGAAAAGAAAATATGATCAACTCTCTTCCTGACGTCCTCACCGCTCACTGCCTGCAAACGTTACGTTACAGGTTTTGCGCAACGCTCGGATTTCGATTGCATTTATTTTACTCTCATGGTCAGTCTCCCATACCAAAGTTTCACATCCATTGTAATAAAATCTACAATAAAAAATAGATTTCTTCCATTTTTGTGGTAAGTATACAATTTTCGTATAATTTTCATGTCAAATAGCATTTGATGATGCGCCAATAAAAAAAAGAAATTATTTTGCTCCCTTACGATATCAACAAGATTTTTAAAAAGTTCCGCCGTAAAAAAAAATCAGAAATTGCGTTTAAAGATGCTTAGCACATTATTGAGTTACAAACTTGATTATTTATAAAATTATAGGGCTTATTACACATAACAAAAATTCCTGCTTGATATATTTATCTAAAGTAGTATTTTAGTTTTCTCTTTTTGTTAATTTTATTTTATTTTATGACATAAATGACATGATGCCGACTTAGGATGTTGATAATTGAATTGGTGACCTAATATTCTTATTCTATTGTAATCTGTGATACTATCGTAATTTAACATAATAATCTATCATAATTGTTTCGAGTAACGTTCTTATTTGTGGTCGTTTGTAATCAACTTATAAACGTAAATTTGAAATAAAATTTGAAGGTGTGAAGAGGCACCTTAGCGGGCCGTCAAGGGGGGGACAGCCAGAACAGCGGTAATCACTGTGATGGCTGTTCTCTTATCTGGTTTTCATTGACGCTTTCCATCAGGTCTACTGAAGCCATTTTAACTACTGTATTGTACTAGTATGGCTTGCTGGTGCGTTGAAGTTATTATACTCTGTAAACTTATATGTAATGTAATAAATAAATAAATAAAGCTCTTCTGGACAAGTGAGCGATTATATAAACAAGGATTGCATTTTTCCCTTTGCGGTATATATCCAATATGATCCCTCAATCTTATTATTTCATAGACGCTAGGTTTACTCATTACGCGAAAACAAATTGGATCATTCGTGTTACCAGAATGTAATATAATAAGGCTGTACGTACCTTTTCTGTAATGATTTCACCTTCTTGGCAAATGGCGTCACTTACAGCTGATGTCACGTCAGTTAATATTTCTTCTAGTTCCTGGAAATAACATTGTGGATTATAATAAAACTCATATCATACATATTGAGTCACAAAGTCTTGTATCAGCTACGAAACATTTCGACTTTTATTACGTTTCCCCGTCGTTCTTGTCAACGATTATATTAAATATCTACATACGTTATATATATTTTACGATTTATACTGCAATGTGTATTATTGTGTAAATATTAAAATAATTTGATTATATTAATATTATTAAAATTATTCGTATAAATGTACATACGAGTATAATATCCCTGACACGGTAAAATACTGAAGAACTAAATATCTAAGTATAAAGTAGGAAACTAATTTTTATCTACTAATTTCATTTACGTATATTATCTCATCACTCCATTTCAATATCTTTCATTGCATAGATACGGTGGAGCATCGGGTCTATTCTTGTCTATCTTTGACATTACACACGGACAAATATTTTTATTTATAAACCTATTATTTTAAAAGAGCAATTCTTGTATGTATGATCAACATTATTTCAGTCGATTAACGTCCACTATTCATCGGCTGAAATGATTTGAGCATGGGTCTCCCCTTTTGACGTCCACAGCGATCGGTCTTGTGTTTGCCTCCATCGGTTCCCTGCAACCCACACAAGATCGTCGGTCCATTGCAGGGGGGGCGTCCTACGCTACGTTTTCCGGTTCCCCAATGACCATCGGTTCTTTGAGCTGCCCAGTGCCATTCCGCTTGAAGCAGAATTGGGCTATCAAATGAACAATTTTTTTTTAAATCCCGATTAGTAGTTCCAGAAATTAGCGCGTCCAAACAAACAAACTCTTCCGCTTATGTATAGATTAAAACCCACGTATTTAAAAACATCCGCATTCTAACAGTTTAACTTAGAGACACACATTCGTATAGTAATAATAATTAAAGTTTCATTACAAACAAATTATTTTCTTGTACTAAGTAAGACTTAGAGTATGTTTACTATATTTCCTAACCTTAAGAAATAAAACTCGTGGTTATTTTTTTACTGATTTATATTCTTTTTAAGTATAGATACTTAAAGTATCAGATCTAAGTAATCTTATTAAAATGCCAATATATTAATCACTGCTTTTTTTTAAATTTGAAATAATTAATTATACGTTTTATTGAACACCCTGAGTTTCTTAGACACCAGTTTAGTAATATACTCCTGCCTTCTAAATTGATATCATTTATACGATATGATGAGTATGACACAAACCCTCGGGTGACATACGCTACGCGAGTATAAGCCGTAAGAATCAGCAGGGTCCATCCTGGTCATACCGCGTCCGCACCGCTAATCGCGGTTCCAATTTCAACAGTTCCCTCGCTATCACATAATGAATTTTCTATCACGAGGGCCAAATCTAGGCAGAGACAAGGTGATGTCAGAAGTCATAGAAATCGGCGAGCGTGCATGAAAAAAGCTGTAAATGTTAAAGAAGCCAGCGTGGTGTAAGAACTGAATCTTGCGGCGCTGCTTCGCTCTACCTACCCCAAAATGACTTCATTGTGAGTTGAGATAAACTTATATGCCATACGAGGCGCCTAAACAATGTTTTTTTCCTATTATTTGCAGTTCTTAATGTTTACCGCACTCAATATATATTACTTATAAAAAAATATTCTTAAGATAAGAAGAAACGTTGGTTAGGACCCCTAGGAACCTGAGAGCGTGTATGAAAAGGGCTATAAAAATTATAGAAGCCATTGAAGTGCGTAAGGATCATATAGCGCTCGGTGCTATCTGCTTACCCCGCAATGGATTTAGCGTGAAGATATAGTTAGGTAGATAGATATAAAAAAAACTGAAACATATATAGCTTATAAGTTTTGTAAATACCATTTAATTTATTCCACATTACCATTAGTTGGCTTCTGACAGCTGCAACCATGCCGAAGTCAGTTTAATTAAAATCAAAGTTAGTTCCAATCTATATTCTCTGCCTCGGGCGTTAATAATGTATTTGTAAATTGGCCACCGCATTTAAAACAAAGTCTGCTCGTGGTTTGTATTGTTAGCTATAAATTATTTAAATATTTGAAACAGGTAAAATCTATACAGATAAATAAAATTGGAGTGTCTGTTTGTAATATTAAAATTAGCGCTTTTTACTAAATGCATATGGATGTATACACGGTACATATACCAAAATGAACATTTTTACAATTTTTGTCTGTCTGTCTGTTTGTTCCGGCTAATCTTTGAAACGGCTACACCGATTTTGACGGGACTTTCACTGGCAGATAGCTGATGTAATAAGGAGTAACTTAGGCTACTTTTATTTTAGAAATTTTATTTATTTATTAATATAAATAATAAAATATTCCACGTGGACGCAGTCGCGGGCACAGCTACGAGTAGGTATTAATAAATGTTTTGGGAAAACAATTGCTTCGATCATCATCATCATCATCCTAAGTTCTCACTTCCGAGCCAGGGTCCTCGTTCCGACTTCTACTTTTCCACTTCGCGCGGTCTTCGGCATCCCTTACCGTGAGACCATTGGCACGCATGTCATCCCTTACGACGACGTCAAGCCGGTAAGCACTTCTTGGGTCTACCGGGTCCGGTGGAGCTGGCTAGACGTTTGTTCCCCACGTAACTTGCCGGTTATCGTAAGACGTGGCCGTACCAGCACAGGCAACGTTCTTGCAGTTTGTCCGCTATGTGACGGTCATGAAAGCTAACGCAAATGCGGTAGTTCTTTACGCGATCCTTCCACGTCACCTCGCACATCCAGCGCACCATTCATCTATATATATTTATACTAGGTACGTCGGGAGGCATACAAGCATACGGCCCACCTGATGTAAAGCGAGTATCGTAGCCTATTAACGCTTGTAATATAATAAGTATCACTCGCGCGATGCCTCCTCTGCTGCTTACACAGCAACTCCTTGGGAGCATACTGGTGACCTCACTCACACGCAGGAACACAACAACCTTCAACCTTTAGGGAGTTGTTATTTGGCTGCGGTTTTCTGTGAGTGGTGGTACTTCCCCGGATGGGCTGCTTTGATGCACCCTACCTCTCTTAAATATATATATAAAAAAAAATATTTATATATATATACAAATTTACCAGCATTCACTGCTACACGGGAGTTACTCATTTAAAGTAACAATGTATGTTTGAAAGTGTATGTGATTGTATGAGATACTCGTAGACCGTACATGCGGTGGGACCAAATACGCAATAATCATAATGATGTATAGCTGGTATTAGTTTTTAACACGAGCCGCCGTTTTAGTGTTTTGATATAAAATCGCGTTTTTTTAGGAAAAACGTTGTATAGATATACATAAAAACCAAAATCTTGCTAAATACAGAATTTGATCCGAATCTTTAGAACCGTTTTACAAGAATTGTATATAAATCAGTTGAGAATGCGCAAGCTTGCATTGCCAGATGAACACCTGGCTCGTCAATTACATAACAATTTTTTTTTTTATATTGTCGGTCATTTTGTCCATATTCCTTAATCGAACGGTGTTCCTGAACATTCCTATTCTACTTTTTTATGCTGAATCCGAATCTGAAGTCAAAATTCGAGTATTCGAAAAATAGCGACAGACAAACACACAGACAAACTTATAAATAAATAAATAATATAAATAAATATTGTCGGACAAATTACACAGCGCTATCTAGCCCCAAAGTAAGCGAAGCTTGTGTTATGGGTACTAGACAACTGATAAACATACGTAAATATATATATTTTTTTTGTAAATACATACTTATTATACATAGAAAATACCCAGACCAATACAAACAGACATGTTCATGCACACAAATGTTTGTACTGTGTGGGAATCGAACCCACGAGCGTTGGTGTCAAAGTAGCGTAACAGCGCGTTTCACGACTGCGCCACCGAGCTCGTCAAAGTTATAGATTTCATATAGGAACGGTGTTCCTGAATATACTAGAATTGCTCGTTTAAATATGTAATATAAGGTTGCTATATGTAGAGTATGCTCTCAGAAAGCCGCAGCCAAATAACAACATTCTGGTGAGCCGCAGTGTTGATGCGAGGGAGTCGGGTCATTAGTAGGCCTTTGAGCATAGGCGGTGTTAGCACCGGACGAGCATAATTTTCTGTATTGCAAGCGTTTACAGGCTACGGTACCCACTTTACAAAGGTAGACCGCATGTTTGTATGCCTTCCGATCTATAAATATAACATGCCATTTCCCGTGTGTTATTATAGCCATCGTTAAATAGTATGTTAAATATATATTTTTATAACATTGATAAAGGGGTAGCTAAATATGTAAATTTATGTAAAAAACTAAACAGATCCGGTGGCAATCGTAGATCTGGCGATGGTTCCGTACGTTGCTTGAACCACATAACTAAATTTGTTTAAGATGGAATATTGATGATTTGTTTTCTGTGTCTATAAGAATAGTCTCTACCCAAACATCAAAGTCAATTGCAAGTCGGTCTCTGGCCGTACGCTCATTGGATTGTAATTAATTATATTCTTGAGAAGCAAATTTGTTGTTGAACATTTCATGATTGTGCCTTCAATATTTAAGTAAAGCTTTACCAATTGAAATTATTTCAGATTTACCAGTTTACAACTTTACAGATAAGTAAAATTTGAATTTTGATGAATAAATGACTTATGTGATTTTTTTAAGTAATATTCGTCACAATTTGCTAAGAACTATCCCAAGATAAACCAGATTTCCCTTCGTGTGGGAGCTAAGACGTTACAAATAAACAAAGGCTTCAAACTTGTACATACATACACGTCTGTCTCCCATGCAGAGACTATAAAATGCTAATTGAGCTAACTGGGGTTTCCGCTTCTTTTGCAATATCCTCGTTAATTGCTAGTAATTTAAATTAGGTATTTTTTCTATTTTTATATTTTCAATTATCAATCAATCAAGGACGACAAATGGCCGATTCGTCATTATTTCCACTTGCTCTTCGTTCATCGCTTCTTTCATATATGATTCCAAGCGTACAAAGTATCTTAGAATTAATTTTAATTCTTGATTTGAATCAATAACTATTTTCGTCCTGGGTTCAAGGTTAGAAAATAATTTATAATTAAATAAAATGTGACGATACAATAGCATTCAACGAAAAGGGATATCATTTATTTTCTAGGTAGCACATTCTCGTAGTGATTTATTTGCGGTGCTTGGAGATTACACGATGTATCAAATAAAACCAACTAGGGACTCATTCAATTTCGGAAGGTTCTAGATATATTATTTTTCGGTAGCCAAGTTACCTGGTAACATGATGCTTGGGAATTGCAATACATATTTTATTTTGTTTATCTGGTTTCATTTCAAACTATTTCTAGTCGTGGAAAGTTTGTCAATAGAAATATACCTAACTCAAATGGGAGTCTTCAAACATTAAATACCTAGTCGTATAAAACTGGACTCCGAGCACGGACGAGTGACTTCGCTTTCATTTAATAGTCTGTCTGTAAATTCAATTTCTCATTTCTCTCATCAGAATGTTTTGGTATGAAATGAAATAATCCTGTTATGTAAATTAATATTCATTCCATTTTCAATGACACTGATTATATCGAGGACCGAATGAAAGAGTAAAGAAATATGAATTAAAACGGTAGGTAATTACGTATCTCCAAACTCGGTTATCGAGTATTTGACCAAACGCATTCCTTTATAAAAAACGTACAAAACAGGGATTAATTTGTGATTAGGTTTTTCCTTTTTTCTCTTTTTAGTAATTGAACGTCACGTATGTGTTTGTGTTGATACTGATAGTTTGGTAGCAAAGGAACTTTGTATTTGGCAAAGTTGTTTGTTACGCGTAGTTACAGTACGGCTGTACAAACGCAGAAAAACTTATTGTTACGTTTAAGTATGTACCATTAAACATTTTTAATGTTATTTTGAAATGCTGTTCAGGGCGATCCTGATTAAGATTTTCGTAATAATTGTATCTCATTACATAATAACTTAAGTTAACTGGCAGGGCAAGCCAAGACATATGCCCACAGCTATCTCCTCTACGATCAGGATTCAGTAGCGGCAACGACCATACTATAAAGAAATTAATTGCAAAAACTATTTATTAATAACATTAGAACTCACAGAGAAATTAATTAAATGAAATTACTTTGAATAAGAAATTTTAAAATTCGATATCCCCTTTTTTATATAGGATGATAGATGACAGTCGTTAAGCTAAGTCAGTGGCGTTCGAGCGACTTGAAAACGCTGAACTCCGCCAACCCCATTTGAGCAGCGTGGTGGATGTTCTAAACCCCTTCGGTTGAAGAGAGACCCGGAGACCCCTGCCGTGGTATGAGTAAGGGTTGATGTGGTATCTTTGTGCGTTTGCTTGTAAATCCAAAACTACATATGAAATTGTTGTTGTTTTAAAAATGATATAAAACATTAATCAATATATACGTATATATTTAATTAACAGAAGTCTTCTTCTTCCTAGAGTTTCCTTTAATCCATTAGAAATTGACGGAGTTTTTTATTTATGCCTAAGGATTTGGCGAAGGTGCTGATTTTGACATGGAGCGACAGCTGTCACACCTCCACAACTCACAGGGAAATATTATTAAGTTAAATCACACAACTATTAAAATGTAATTACTTGGCAATGCAGGTAGGTATCCGCACGATGTTTTTCTTCAGCGCCGAGCAAGAGACAATATTAAATATGTACCTAAGTCCTTAAACATGAAGTTAGTAGTATTATCAACAAAGTTCATGGTTGACCCCTTTAAAGGCTATTTTATATATATATTGTCCACCAATAACATTTTTATAAGTGTTATAAAACCAAACCCAAAACTAATAAAAAAAAATAAAAACAAAACCAAATTTGTCAATAGTTTTAGTACATACCCAACCAGAATTTTAACAAGGGACCAGTCGGTTGGTTCATTATACACTAGATTGTCACTATTAGCTATTATAGTCGATGCACTGTTGCTGTTTTAATGGAAAATAATTAATGCTTATGTTATAGAAATCCTGTTGACGGATATCGACAGTCTTTTAAGACTTTGAAGTTCTAACCAATGGAAATCAGCTGGATTAAGGTCTGATAAGTATGCTGGGTGTAAGTAAAAAAAGGAGTCCACTAGAGTAGTGTTCCGCAAAGTATGTGCCGCGGCACATTGGTATACCGCGGTGTTTAATCCGTATGTCTCGGAAAATATGTAAGTTTTGTCCGAAAAATATGAAAATACTACACACGAGTTTTCACGCGATTTTGTAAACAAAAGAAACCCTAAACAAAAACAAATCGCTATTCTCGACTAACTAGCCACAAGTTTAATATTTGTTATGTAGTTTTTCTATTTTATGTTTATTTGTCTATATTTTGTTTTTCTATTTTCCGTAGTGTATATATAAATGAATAGGTTTAGGTTTACATAACAAAGTTTGTGAAACGCTGGAGTAATTGACAAATCACGATTTTGCTTGATTTACAATTCTTCATATTACACTTCTGTGGTAATCGTTATGCCAGGTTCCAGAAAGCAAGCAAGAAGTACAGGCCAACCACTCACAAGCAGATTATTTAGAATCAATTTGCATTTGGGACATAGTTTATTCTGCGCGAACGGATGGTTTTCGATTGTCAAGTAGCTTGTATTTTTCATCACAAGGGATAAACCCATTTAAAATTATCTAATTTATGTGCCTATTCAACATTTTAAGGCATTTAATCACTATAGTTTTAGTACTTATGTTAAAAGCTGTTTCTGATTTCGACATCGTTTGAAATCAATCATACAAGGTATACATTTTGCTTGTATATAATTATTACTCTACAATACGGCAATATCGGGCCGTACCGTCATTATTTTTTATAAGGGGTGACGAAAAGCTTACGCCCTGCTTGATGTGTTAATGTAGCACCATTCTGAGGTGGTGAATTGTTGTACTTATTTCAGTTTACCAAAATATACCTGAGTGTATTGTGGAGACCTTAAATAATAACAATTCTCCTCAAGATTATTTTTATTGTAAGGCAGAGGCACTTTACACTAGCTCTTCATTAAATATTATGACCGTAGAGGCAGTTGGGTACTCAAATGGCGAACCCGGAAACGCAGCGTAGATCTCCCACACTATATACTTTTATTGTAATTTTAATGAAAACTGCAATCGCGTTATTTCTCCACTCCCAACGGTTGACTAGTAGAGAATGCAATTAGCACAAAGTCCGCCTTTTGCACCTACTGTCTTTTGGTCAATAAAGTATTAAATAATAATAATATACCGATGATCTTATGAAGATAGCAGGGAGTCGATGGATGAAGACCACAGGCCTCATCGCTGTGGAAGTCTAAGGGCTTATGTTTAATTTGTTAAAAGGTTGGCGTAGGCGAGGTTATTCTTAAACTAATAGAGAGTCCGTTAGTACTTCATGTCAATAAATATGACCGCGCAATTCTACGATAGATTATGAAGTCTTTAGAAGTAGATCTACTACGAAAATCGAAATTATTATGTTATAAAATTAATTTGATATATTCACCTGTAAAATAGTGGGCAAGGTGTGCTTATGATATTGGTCCATCATGGCATTGGTTGCTATCAGTTGTTGCACGTAGGTGTTGTGCGAGTCGTAGTAGGCAGCCAGGGCGGATGGATTCGAGTTGTTGCAGTAGTTTAGAAAGGCTGCTCGGTATTCCTGCCGGGTCTGAAATGTTAGAAAAACTTATTACTCCACATCCTACTTCACATATATAATTCGGAGTACCAATGAATGATTCTCGAGTCTTTTACTCATTTATGAAACGACTTAAGAGTTAGTTGTATTGAGAAAGTTTTTAGTTGTTTTTATATTACGAACGTATACCGTGAGTACGTATACTTTTTGTTCAAAAAATAAATATTTCGATTACCTATCTATAGCTTTACACCAGATCCCTTATATGTTAGGCAGAGAGAACTGAGCTTGACATGGTCCTTAGACACCTCTTCATGCACACTTGTCGGTTCCTAGGATTAGTGACATCTCTCTATGATTTTTTTTATACTACGTTGGGAGTCATGCAAGCATACGGCCCACCTGATGTATAGCGGATACCGTAGCCTATTAACTATATTAATTATCACTCGCGCGATGCCTCCTCTGCCTGCAGCTTACACAGCAACTCCTTGGGAGCTTACTGGTAACCTCACTCATACGCAGGAACACAACAACCCTCTAGGGAGTTGTTACTTGGCTGCGGTTTCCTGTGAGGTGGAGGTACTTCCCCAGACGGGCTGCTTTACTTTGCTGCTTTTTTTATGTACACAAATGTTTGCCTTGTGTGGGAATCGAACCCACGAGCGTTGGTGTCAAAGTCGCGTCGTTCACGACTGAGCCACCGAGCTCATCAAAATAAACAACCGAAGACTTTGGAGCCCTTGTTCCGCTCTAACGCCTCTTTAATACGAATTATAATAAATGTGGCATTTGCTGCGGCTGCTTCTAGAAGAAGTGTATCATAAAGAGTTCCTGCTTCGCCATAAAGTCGACAAGCAGTTGGCCCCTTTGATTTTGTTGCCCGATTTCAAATTGCCCTAGTCTCAACTCATCGGTCTGTTTCGTGCCTAGCTTTGCTTGAAGTTTCCCATCAGCACTGTGTAGTGAGTTTTAGAGATATGTATGGCATTGGAGATGTCTTCATACATAGCCTCCACCTCATCATAGGGGTTTGTCGAAGTTGGTGCGTAGACCTGTATGACCTTCAGCCAATTTTGGGTGGGTATAAGGTACGCAAACCTTGCCGACACAGCCTCGATCTTTATGACATTGTAGGCGACGAGCCTACGGACGATAAACCCAACACCACCTTGGGAGCGATGTAGATGATATAGAGGGAGTTTTGCCATAGTTGCCACGCTTGTTAGTTGGGATGGCAACCACAGTAAGCCATTAAAGTGCGCAGGGGACGCTGCTGCCCGTCTCCTGTATAAATACCTTTAGACGTTAGTTAGTTACGATACACATGGGTTGAGATAGGGTGGCCTATTCTTACGCCGAGGCCACACGGCGCGCCTTACCTTTTTTAAAACACCCAGGTCGAAACAAACAGACAGGTTCATGCACACAAATATTTTATCCTGTGCGCGAACCGAATCCACGAGCGTTAATGTCAAAGTAGCGTTACTAACCACTGTACTACCGAGCTCGATTTATCCTTGGTATTATAACGTCAATGCTTATTACTATCAATTTACAACTAACGCCCATTAAGTATTTTAAGACAAAGACTTAATGTAATTTAAGTTAAGGCTGTCATAACAGACATCAGCTATATGGTAAAGATGTATATTATATCTCGATAATGTCTGCCCTAAAATATTCAGGAGGCCACGCACGACAGGTACGAGTATAACGTACATCTTTGTACCATAAGGTACCGAACGATACGAAGCATCTTACATCCCGTGAGACGTACCACGAGACACGTATACCACTCAAATGGAAGGGGAAATATACGTCACATTACGTGGTGTATGTCTGCGTGAGATACTATGAGATTGTGTGAATAAAGATATGTACAAAGTGGAAGTGAATGTATGTATTATAAAGAAGTATGGTGAGAAAACTCTTAACATTTCCCATTTTACGTGACAAGCTAAGACGACTTTGCTAAAACAAAATACTTGTTTACTAAGTTAAAACAGTACAGCAATATGCAAGTAACGTAATTAGTACGAAGAGGTGTTAGAGATGGATATGTTTTTATAGTCATAGTCATCTAATATCTACATCCCATTTAAGTTTCTCATTCGGGTAATTGATAGATTTTCATGTTTTTCAATATAGACCTAGTAATAAAATAAAACTAAAAGGTTTTATGCCACGAAGTTGATAAAGAAGCCTTCGATCCACCTGATGGTGATCACCGTAATCCGTCTCAGTGTTGGCCTATAACTTATTATTTACATCCTTACATTTATAGACAAATTTTAAGATTACAATATTTTGGATAGAATGTGCCAATGATTGGGTTAGCACGTGGAGTCTGAAAGTAATGTATTGATAAAAAAATTGAGAGATTTATTCACATTCATTATAAGTAATTTTAATCGTAACAGATTCCAGTTGACATTAAATATTTCTAATTATTTATTATTACGATTGCTTCTTAAAGTGTCAATAATTGTGTGGGTTACCCTAGTTACAAATACTTGCAACCCCAGTTACTTCACTCAGCGTTAGACTGTAAAAACCTCTTTAAACCTCTCTGTTTTAGGAACGCAATGCTTTAGCCTCCTGGAAAAATCTAACTAGTGAGTTATTTCTATAATCTAATGGTTCTTGGAAGAAAACCCCTTTGATAATCGCACTGTCCACGACTATTGGCGATCAGTGCAATACATTATTATATAGTGAACGCGTCAGCTGTGTTCAGAGAAAAATATGCAGAACTGAGTGAAAATCCTAAATCGCACATGACAAGGTGGGGATTTGTAAGTTTAGATTGTTCCAGTTTCTCGGTTTAGAGACATTTTTACCTTACTGTATTCAGTACATTATGAGTATAATAAAACTGTAAAGGTTGAATAGTCTGATCATGGATAATATAGAATAGTATGGAGTGTGAACAATAAAAATATAGATTTGAAATAATAGAATGAATACGAAAATGGAATTTATGTGAAGTAATATTTGAGACGTACTGCCTGTCTTAACTGCTTTTTTAGGGTTCGTAGTAAACAAGGAACCCTTAGTTTCGCCATGTAGCATGTAGCTCAGAGACGCTTGATACTAGAAAACTGTAGTTTGGCATGTTTATACATATCTATTAACTATGCTGTAAGGGTAGTAGATCAAAATAAAAAAAATAAAAAAAATTGTTGGTACTTTGCCTACACGTAAAGCGGCAATGATATTTTTACTCTCTACTGCATGGTATGAGGATTCGTTAGACAGGTTTTTAAAAACATTGAGGGTGTGGAAGATCATGTTCGATACAGTGATCCGTTTACGAAATATTTATATTAAAAGTGATATAAAAAGTGATATCCCGGATTTCGGTATAACCATTTTATTAAACTTTACGCATAAAAGTTCTTACAGACACAACAACAAGCTAATTTTACTTACACATTTTAACCGTGACGTCATTGAGCATTAAAATTTTGCTTTGATGTGTACTGAAAATTTGAAAGGTAAGCAATAAAGTAAACAGATATTAAAAATTTAAGATGAAAAAATCATGAAGGGAGAAAATTTCTAAAAGCCCTTAGATGTTCGCTGTCCAGAAAAGTTTCCTGAAGTATTTTTTTATCGTAGAAGCAATCTGTACGTATTATGTACGCTGTAGATATTTTGAGTCAACGCTAGGTTATATAAAGATACGCTAAACAAATTATTTAAGAGTTGACTACACTAGAAAGTTCCGCTGCTGAATTATTCATGAAGATTGTCTACGTAAAGCGTATTCTGGACAAGCTAAATGATATCGAGACGAAGAACTTAGTTAAACTTTGTTCAGACTAAATTTATTTATATCATTACTCTCTAAAGAATCCTTTCATTCAAATTTGAATGGTTTAATTTCGAATACCAAAAGTATGGTTGCTTAGATTCGATTCATACAATGGTCTATATTTACCAGGCTAAAGGAAATTTAGAAAGGGTTATCAGCGACCACACTGTATGTGGGTGTTGGAATTTACGTATGTTCACATTAACGCTTAAATTACTGAGTCGATTTTAATGAATTAGGTGTCAATTGACCTGTTATTATAGTCCGGGGGGGGGGGGGGGGGGGGGGTATCGGATGAGATTTTAAATGTGTACCAAAATGTAAGTATAGAACCGACAGATAAACATTTTATTAAATATTTCAGCGTTTATTTTTTTTTATACTACGCCGAGAGAAATACAAGCATACGGTCCACCTGATGTAAAGCGGGTACCGTAGCCTATTAACGCTTGCGATATATTAAGTATCACTCACGCGATGCCTCCTCTGCTGATTCCACAGCAACTCCTTGGGAGCTTACTGGTGACCTCACTCACACGCAGGAACACAACAACCCTCTAGGAGTTGTTATTTGGCTGCGGTTTTCTGTGAGGTGGAGGTACTTCACCAGACGGGCTGCTTTGATGCGCCTTACCTCTCGTAAAGCATCCAGACCAAGAAGACAAACAGACATGTTCATGCACACAAATATATGCCTTGTGTTGGAATCGAACCCACGAGCGTTGGCGTCAAAGTCGCCGTATTCACGACTGAGCCACTGAGCTCGTCAGCGTTCTTGAATATTACCAGCGCCGTCTATTGTAGAGTAATTTTCTTATAGTCCAGTCAATAAAGCGGGGAAATCGACCGAATAAAAAAGTTTCTTATAGGAAGATGGATCAAAAAAAATATTTTTGCATTATCTTCTATGAGTCCTCTAGGTCATTCGTGACTAGCAAGCGAAGTGACTAGCCCCCCCACCCGCCATTTTTTTTTAAATTACAAAATATAGTAAAAGTGAAAATTAAGGACTGAAAATGTCCCCTATTAGGTTTTCGGGGTCGCTGATCACGAGTCCGCCATTAGTTTTCCGGGAAATTCACACGGCGAGCGGAAAATCGGAAAATTTGGTTAGAAGGTAATGCAAAAAGATTTTTTTTGATCCATCTTCCTATAAGAAACTTTTTTATTTCCCCGCTTTATTGACTGGACTATTAGTGTTATCCCGTTTCCTAACCGATTAGGATTGGCGGGGTCCGCAACCTAAGCTTATGGATGGCGAAGATACTGATTTTGATATAGAGACGTCAGATTTCTATAATCCAGAGTGAAAACTAGACCTTTCTTAAGTATAGTCACACGTCTTTCGAAATATAATTTCTCGTGACATCTATTGCAGAGTACCTGTACAATCAAATCAATAATAATAACCATGTTATCTGGAACACCGTTCCTATATGAAATCTATATGTTTGTCTGTGCGTTTGTCTGTGTGTTTATCTGTCGCTTTTTTCGAATTTTGACGTCAGATTCGGATTCAGCATAAAAAAGTGGTGGTGGTGGTAAAAAAGTGGTCAAAATGGCCGACAAATAAAAAATAAAAAATTTGAATTGTTATATAATTGATGAGCCAGGTGTTCCTCTGGCAATGCAAGCTTCCGCATTCTCAACTGGTTTTTATGATGATTAAATTATTTATAATACTAAAGTACTGAAAGCATGGTAATTTTGTAATCAAGTTTGATACAAATGTTGTGTCGGGGATCCAACGGAAGGAGTGTGCCACCAGAAGCTAATCCTAACATTATAGGCATGAAAGTAAGTCTGTCTATTTGTTACATTTTTAGATCTTAATGAGATTTGGTATGAGGTAATCTGGTACCAGGAGAACGATATATGTAGGTGATTATTAGAAACCCCCATGCGAGCGCTGTCACGAGTATGAGTTCGTTCACGATAAATCCAATAACCTGATATTTGCAAACCACTGGATCGAATCTTTATCGAATGGATTTCAGCTTTAGTTGAATTTGACGAGCTAATGTAGTAGAAAAAGCGTGAAATTAGTACTATTAATACTATTTTCTTTTTTGATTCGTAAATCATATGAATGCAGAAATTACAATGGTGCCGCGGGGTTCATTCAGGAAGTAATTTATTTAATTACAGGAAGAAACCAAACGCCAGATTTACGCCGCAGAGACCAGAGTTAAGACTCTAGATGGCGGTTTTCAATGAATTAATCCCAGAAAACTGTTACATAATCTTCTTCGTTCGTTCTTTGTTACATAATCCTTGCCAGAACTAATTAGAGGAATTAATCAGAGAGCGAAATATATGGAAACAATAAAAGTTTAAGAAAGTTAAGTCCGATTACAGAACAAAACAAGCTAGTGATTCTTTTAGAAATTTCTATTTCTGAATAGTAATGCCATAGGTTGTATCTTGTTGTGAAACGTCGAAATATTGATAGGCGATGTAGATAGTATATAGGCAGTTTGGTCGGTAGACCTTCAGAGTCCCCGTAACCTTAGCGGAAGACGATCGCCATTACCCTAAACCCTAGAATCACTATATGGGGTCACGGCTGATGTTTTTTTATTTATTACTAGCTACTCGACACAGCTTCGGACGGGTGGTCTGATCCCTGTCAAACTTCACAGGATCACCCGCTGGGCTAATCTGAAGATTCCCTGAAAAATTTTCAAAATTTATTCAGCGGTTTTCGAGTCCATATAATACAGACGTATATACATTGATTTCTTCCTCTCGTGGCAGATTTAGAAATCTTCATCTTAGTACCTTCCGATCAGTAGGTCGTCATCTTTGAGACCAGTGAGAGGTCGATGGCTTCATTGCGCGTGTCATTCTAACTGAATATGCATATTAAGCAACGTCGACCGCTGCCTGTCCATGGATATATTAATTTATCTCGAGCTTCTTCGTGCTTCGTGCTTGTTATGCCGTCGGGCCCGGCTGTTGTCGATAGATGACAGTCGTTGAGCTAAGTCAGTGGCCTTCGGGCGGCATGAAAGCACTGGTCTCCGCCAATTCGCAGTAGAGCAGCGTAGTGGAGTATGCTCTAAACCCCTTCGATTGAAGGGAGACCCGTGTCCCTGTCGTGGAATGAGTTTGGGTTAGTGTAATATGAGATGGCCCTCTTTTGTGGAGTGCACATGCACTTTAGGTTTTAAATAAATTACCTGTCGTCCATATCTGGTTTTTGAAGCATTACATAGTTATTCGTTTCCGTTCATATTTTATGTGTTTAAGAAATTAATAGCGACCAGGCCCTGCCAACTCGGTCAATAGTATTTTTATTTACCCGCTATCTATGTTGTGATTCGTTTACGAACTTAGGACGTTGTAGTTCAAGGGTTAACGTAAATTTATTTTGTGGCATAAAAAAGTCACTCGAATCGTCTTTACCTCAGGCAGTAGACGCATTACTGCAGCATTAAAGTTCAGTAATAGAAACCTTAAAAACAAGCTTACTTTTTACTGTCCTGTAGCCGAGATTTATCATTTTTAACTTTTATTTTTATTTAGGGGATTAATACAGCGCCCACTGCGCCGTGTAAATGCTCAAAATAAAAATAAGATTTTATGAAAACAGCATTTCCAATGTTTACTATGAGTAATGCACAGCTGAGGAATGTTGATTTAAATCAGTGAATATGAATGCAAGGAAATGGAATAATAATACATTCATTTTAAAACAAATTACGGCAGACATATTATTCCTTTTCCAGTTAACAAAGCGAGATTATTGTATAGATTGGGTTGCTAAATTCAATTTCCTTTTTTCCGAGGTGAATCCTTCTAGATTAAACTACATAGCTGTTACAGCTTTACTTTCTGCATAAATCTGATTCAGTTTGAACAAAGGGAA
Source organism: Pyralis farinalis (assembly GCA_947507595.1). Taxonomy (NCBI): domain Eukaryota; kingdom Metazoa; phylum Arthropoda; class Insecta; order Lepidoptera; family Pyralidae; genus Pyralis; species Pyralis farinalis. Next base: position 15,289,481 of record OX382267.1, read on the forward strand.
TAAACGGTATAATCTCCATTACTAAATGGAAAGACGAGGGATTGTTGTTTAATTGGATACTTAAGTGGGTTATAATCTTTTCAACATAATGAAGTATATATTAAAGCAGGCACTTGATTGAGTTATTAGGATTTCCTGCTATTACTTGCTAAATTTTTCCTCTAACCGTTTCTTCCTCGGTTTGACACCCGTGATTAAATTCTATTGATAGTCTCAATAAAAAAAAATTGGAATAGAAAAAAAAAATTGGAAACATAAGTTCTGTTACAAATGAATATGCATTTTTTTTTAAGCAATTTAATCTTAATAAAACTTATATGCAAGTATACATATTTATGGAAGTCTCAGCAAAAAATATATTCTATTCGAAATGACCACCTTTGGCTTTGTATAGGCCTTCAGTCTGTCTGGCCATGTATCTATGGATGTACATACTGTTTCTATGGGAAATTTAGCCACTGCTTGTTCCAGAGATTTCTAAAGAGACACAATGTCGGTCTGTCGTTTCGAGCAGGCCATGCTCTCTAAAACTGACCATAATTTATAGTCTAAGGGGTTCAGATCTAGGCTAGACGAGGGCCAGTCTTCAGCTCCTATAAAGTCAAGAACGTTGGTTTTGAGCCATGCTTAGGTAGTACCTGCCTTGTGACCAGGTGTAGAGTCCTGCTGCAAAGGCCACGGTACATTTTAAAAAAAAATGTATTGCTGAGAGGTTTCACAACATGATCCAAGACACACTTTGTCTCTTGATACACTTTGGCTTTGGCTGTCTTCATTAATTTTTCACAAAAATTATGCTTTGTGACTCCTTGATAAGCCTTTGTAGTCCTAACAGCACGCGGTCGCTCCGATGTTTTATGGTGTTCAACAGAGGAAAAGTCGGTATATCTGTCGATAGTAACCAAGATGCTAAACTTTTGAAGTGACTTGAATATGACTGACGACTCAATATCCACTTTGTACAAGGCAATCACTGTAAACCTATTTTCTTTACATATTGTAATTTATAAATATATAAATACGAAAATAATATTTAAAACGGCGGGAAAATAATATTTAAAAATTGAAAAAAATTCATAAATCCAAAGTTCCAAATTCAAAATAATTAAAGAGTTGAAAAAAGCAAAGTTTCTATGTAATAGTATTTATGGCCAGACTAGTTACATGTTTTCCTCAAGATGTCAGTGATGGTTATGGTCAAATTTTGATAATTGGGACGAGAACTAATGACAACACGACATGTAGCTTCTTTTTGATAACATCGTATATAATAACGGATTTCAAATCTTTAGATTGTTTCCAGTAATCAGTAGGGATTATTAAAAATTATTTCTTATCTAATGCACGTCAGTTTATTCTTTTTTTTTTTTTCTAAGGTTCTTTACCTTAAAGATCGCAGCTCGACTCATGCAACTAGACAGAATGATAAACAGGCATACAACGGACCTGATGTGAGTGCTGGTTACATTACTTATGTATACAATATAATATTCATTAATGCGGCACATAAAATATATATAATAACTTAAAATTAAAGTGCAAACATCATGCGAGGAGTTGGATGCGAGGAGGAGGATCAATTAACGCAGCTATAGGTTCGTGATGACATTACCCGCACAGAACCATAATACAGGTACAGAATTGTTATTTGGTTACAGTCTTCTGCAAGGTGGGTGAGTAATTGTACTTCTTATCAGAAATAGACAGTATTGTCCCGCCCAAAACTAAAAAGAAAGTTTTCCCGAAGTTTTCAGCGCCACCTACTGGATCCAATTATGAATCTAAACCATCCAAAGACCCAATATTTACTATTACCAGGGATTCAAATATACTCAAAAAAGTCATCAAAATCGATGTAACGGTTTAGACACATACAGAAGAGTTTCGTCTTTAAAGATAAAACTCTTTTGTATGTTTCTGTAGGCTTTTGATGGAGCAATGTTCGCTAATTGGCAGGCTGCACTATGTGCAGGTGATTTAGCTGTAAAGATAATAGCCTCACTATTTGCACAACAAACTTAGGAATATAATGAAAATAAAAGGGAAATGAGAAATTAATATAAATACACTAAGATTATTTATTATTTTAAACATGTGAGACATAACGTTACGCCCGCGAGGGCCCAATGGCAAATAAAGAATTTTCAGCATTTTTTTGAATAATACGATCTTATTTGTCTACAATTAGGGAATTTTATGTTGTTCGAAAGTTACTAAATTTGATAGTTCCTGTTACACTAGTTAGTGTAACAGGAACTATCAAATTTAGCAACTTTCGAATTTATTAATTCAATTACCTTATTTAGTTGATCGTCAGCTTTCCCTAAAATGAGTTCACAGCCTTCTCTATGCGCGAAGAGTTTTCTAGCCTGCACCTTCATATGGAACGTTCTCTCTACTAGTGGGGTAGAGACCAGCCTCTCAAGCGATGTTGCTGCATTGCTGTAGCCCATGACATCTGCTTCCACCTCCTGAAGAAGCGTTTCCCATGTGTGGAAAAGCGATGAAGGACAGGTTGCTCTGAAAACAAAAAAAAAATAGATAAATGTCTACCATCGTACATTTGAAGGGACATGTATATAAATTTTAGGGATGTATAACACATTGAATTTCATTGTTTTATTGTCCGCTTGTTTAAGTATGTCAAAGGGCTTTTTCTTATGAAATTAAACGTTGTTTTTCACATTGAAACTTATACCAAATACCCATCTATGAATGTAATGTGTATGAATAAAATGTGAGTCCTTCCACAGACGGGCTGCATCGATGCGTCCTACCTTAATTATGGTTATCGAGAACGTAAATAGTTTTTGGTGGAATTGGTTTACAATCATATTTAGGGCAGCATACTGGTCTTTTTGCATGTAGTGTATCCTGCCTCTGACAAAATAGGCAGGGCACCCTATAGAGTCTCTTATTGAAGATTTCAACCAAAAAAACTACTGTCAAGGCGTACTTGCGAAAGAGTTAGGTTAACAGTGAGAAGTTACAGTTTTAGCAATGAGACTAATACTTTGTATATTGCCAATATATAAATTCAAATTGACAATCTCTAATGAACTTTGCGTAATTTTTATCACCGTGAGAATATGTCTACAAATATTTCAAATATTTTGGGAAGTTCACAAACTGGAAGACATATTTCAACGATGAGAAAAATATCTAAAAAAACTTGCTTATATTTTTTAAATCACTAAAATCATCAAAGATCAAATGGGCTTGCCTAATCGTATCGTAATCGCTTCGCCACTACCGGTATCGGTATGTAGTTTCCTCAGCATGTGACACTTGCAACACTAAATAAATTACTTGGGGGTTGCCAACCCGACCCGGTCTCTATTTACGACAAAAGCATCTCTTCATTATTCTGTTACAAAACATCTATTTCAATGTTTTTTAAACAAATAGAGCTCAACAGCTCTGTTTAAATTAAATATGCCTGCATTTTAATTATAAATACCTTTTCATAACAATTATCCCGCTAAATGTGCAGCTATTTAATTATGAAATCGCTCAATCTAGTTCGTCCCCATATTTGGTAGTAAGTAAATAAATTGAATACTACCACGCTCGCCACCCCTATAAAATGAAATATCATAAAGTTAAAAGCTTCCACTTTAACAATGCGACCGCACTATATGTATTATGGTTTCGGTGTATAACAACAAAGATTTAAATCGTTAGATATGCTGTGAGTACTTGTTTTGCACGGAATATATGCCGTGAATTTTTAATAATATCGGGAAGCATACAAGTGTTTGGCTCATCTGATGTAAAGTTATTAACGCTACTTTGACACCAACGCCCATGGGTTAGATTTCCACACAGGACAAACGTTTGAATGCCTGAACATGTCCGATATCATTATTTATTACCTGGAGTACAAATGAGGTATTATCTTTTGTCTAAGCATAAGCATTTGGCGAAGATAGCGATTTTTACAAAGAGCGACTGCCGTCAGACCTCTACAATCCGGAGAGAAAACCACACCTTTCTAAGGTTAGCTCACAGTATTTCGAAAATTAAATAATTTTTTGGACACGTGGTTTCCTCACGATCTGTTCCTTCGCCGCCGGGCAAATGATAATTACAAATATGTACATAAATCTGAAAACACAAATTTAGTAGTAGTAGAAATATAGTAGCCTACAGCAGGATTCAGGGACCATCGAATAAGATAGCTAGGCCGGTTGTTTATGACTGGGCTAGCATTGCTTATGAGAACCAAAACAGTCATTTAACTGATTCGTAAATGCTACTTGACATTATTTTTATTTATTCAGTGGCGGTAGTCGCTTCTACCGCTACTGAATAAATAAAAATACATTCTAGTACCATTCGCGACTCAAGACTTACCAATAACAGTCGGGTCTCATAGAACTGATATAGACTAGCATATAACGTAAAACGGAAATACTAAAAAATAATTAAACATATTCAAACACAGACGTTGTTTGAATTGCGCGCACGCCTAAATAATATTTACACGGGTGGCTAGGTTATTAAAATATACATGTAATCACTGGTATATGTCACATTAATTTTAGCCCGCGATTTTGCGTGACTCAGGCGCCTGAGGATTCCTCGTGGAGAGGCAAACACGTGTCGCAGCGACGACCAGGCTAGTCGTGGCAGCGACGGTGGTGAAAGCAAGCTGTTTCTGTTCTAGATGGTGGACGACCGCAGCAGCCGATGCAGAGACTACCGGAGCAGCCATGGCAGTGTCGGCATGTTGCATCTACTAACGGTAGTGGGTGGGGTGCGGCCTGCGCTAGGCCGCAAGAACTAATTAGTGGCGGAAGCACACAAAGCAGGTTAGATCAAATTGTATGTAAATGTGACTTTCGAAAAATAACGCCTGAATCTATTAACTAGTGACTCAGTTGTCACGATAAAAAGTACGCTATTATTCTTCTTCAGGATTGAAGATACCTTTAGAGCAACTTGCATTATTATACGTTTACCTGTATAGTTGTGAATAATTAGAAAACACATTCAAAGGGACAGAGTGAGTCACATTCACATTATTGATGTTTTATCTATCACGCCAACTCCCAGTCAGAACCCGTTATATACGTTTTCCCATATATTTCGCGGCCATATACGACCACCCGGGTTTCGAAGGGTTAAGAGGTAGGCAAATATAACCGAACGGCACATGACTCGGTCCTTACACACCTTACTTCCTTCTTTAACACTTCGTTTTTTTTATACTACTTCGGGAGGCATACAAGCATACGGCCCACCTGATGTAAAGCGGGTAACGCTTGCGATATATTAAGTATCATTCGCGCGATGCCTCCTTTGCTGCTTTCACAGCAACTTCTTGGGAGCTTACTCGTGACCTCAACCATACGCAGGAACATAACAACCCTCTAGGGACTTGTTATTTGGCCGTGGTTTTCTGTGAGGTGAAGGTACTTCTCCAGACGGGCTGCTTTGATGCGCCCTACCTCCCTTCAAACATTCAGACCAAGACAAACAGACATGTTCATGCACACAAATGTTTGTCTTGTGTGGGAATCGAATCCACAAGCGTTGGTGTCAAAGTCGCGTCATTCACGACTAAGTCACTACTCATAAAACATCAACAATTTGCAAATGGCGTCTGAGAGAGGCAAGAGAGGCACCGAATAGTATCTGTCCGCGGAGTTGTGATTTTGGGAGAAGCCCACCATGCCGAGTGGCTTGGCACTCTCGGTGCACTCACTACGTAGGGAGGTCTGCTTATAAATTTGATCTGGCCTGTGATTTCTCTCAACTGGTTTATTTTCCCACGAGAATACCAAATATAGAGGACCGTTAGTAGTGCTAAAGCTATGTTTTTCTGAGTAGTGTTCTGTTCTAACGCGTCTTTCTGTGCTTTCGTACTCCACTTAAGGGCAGTCTTCATACAAGACCACCAATGTGCACCCAGTGCCCAAAAAGGATGCCAGGTCAGATCCATCGAATTACAAGCATATTATTATGACATTCCTTCTCTTCAAGGAGATGGAGTATGTACACACAGCAACACAGAACTCCTGAAATCTAGAGGATCATGATTTGATCACGTCAATACAGCTTCTAGTATATCTTACACACCGCTGAGCTTCGGCGATTGAGAGTCAACGTGAGGCATTGGCAGTTAGCTTAAATATGGTGAAGGCGTTTGATCGGGTGTGGCATTGAGCTCTTCTATCGAAGTTATAAACTGACTTATCATCAGATAGTGATCCGTTTTAGGTTTTTATATTATTTATTAGTTTTTATTTAGGTTTGTATCCGTTTTTGCTTTTTGTAATTGTTATATCCATAATATCATGTCGGAGTTGATTATCTATCAAAATTAATTACCTCACACTTTTTGGTCTTTCCTACTTTGTACGTATGAATATCCTTATGGCGGAACAAAGTACTCAACACAAAGAGGTTTCATTCCATACATACTTCTAAAATTGACTTACCAGCATAGCCGTCTCGCTTGGTCCCAACCCAACCATTTAAATATCTGCATATAATCAGACTTTCATTCCAGTTCTTGGGTACACGTTGAGCTAACCGGAGCAGAAGAACTCGCGTAGTAGCCAAATTTATCCAAACAAGTCTTGGTTCTACCAATCCATATGTTCTCATGCTAAGTGAGAGCAGAGCATGAGACCGCCACCTGGACTGGCATGATCGTTCTGGTCGATTTGGATATAGGAGTTAAAGTATGAATGCCGTTTTATAGTAATAAATAGGTATTTTGAATTTACATTAAACCTCAATGGAGTGAGATTTTTGAGTGAAACTTTTATCACATGATACCTATGAGGATTTTCTTTTTAAAAATGTGCAATATTTGATTTTCGAATTACAATTGTTTTTTTTATTCAGCTTAGACGGGAAAACGGATACTTAAAAAATCCGAGTATTTTTGAATACGAGTTCCGACGCGGAACTAACGCGGCAGAAACGGCTCGCTCGAAAAATTTAAATGCTGCATTTGGAGTCCTCTCCACGGCTAACGAACGCACAGTGCGTTTTATACGGGCTACCCGAGGGTCTATGGGTTGCCAAGTTTTTATCCAGCAGATGCATAAAGGTAGGCGGTAGTTGCTCTTATGGTATAGATACTCGTATTAATACTGGCGTCCCACAGCGCTCTCTACTGCCTCAGACGCTGTTTTGCTGCATGTCAATTGAAAGCATTCATTGCCATGCAATGGCAACGCCGGGGAATTTTTTTGAATAACTCGTGCTAATGTCTCTCGCCTTTGTGGAGAAAAGCCGCGTTAATATTGTGTCTGAAATTGAGGGTACTTTATCTACCTACTTGATCGAAATGAATCTCGCGAAAACAAAACACAAAAGTTTGCGCGTTCACCGCTAAGAAAACCCCATTTGCTGTTGTCCCTGAATTTCAGAACACAGCTCTTACCATCGCCAAAAGTATTAGGATGTACAGTGTCGAAATCTCCAGTGTTGTACAAGATCGAAGTTTAAGGAGAGATTTTGCCTCCTTTTGTATTCTACAAATTGTACAACGCAAAAGCACGCAAAACGCAAAGACTTATGTTATGTAAATCTCAAGTCAGACCGCACATGGAGTACTGTAGTAAGATACCAGCTTGAACCGTGTGTTTCGGTTGAGAGACGAGCTGTGAAAATTGTCGACGGTTAGACTTTTAAATTTAAGAAGAGACTTTGCTTCCCTTTGTATGTTCTACTGATGGTACATCGTGTTGTGATCTAAAGAATTGTTCAATATGATGACAACATTTATTTTTCACAACTGCACCACTTGCCGATGGTGGGGAGTTCACTCTTACACGTTAGAACCGCAATGGTCGCGTACTGTGCAGTCCCAGAGAAGTTTTCTCCGAGAACACTCATGTTGTGGAATGAACTCCCAGCCGAGGTTTTCCCAAGGGATATGAAGGTAGGAAGGTAAGGAAGGTATAAAATTCGGTCAAGTGCGAGTCGGACTCGCGCACGAAGGGTTCCGTACCATTATCTATAAAAACGGCAAAAAAACACGTTTGGTGTATGGGAGCCCCCCTTAAATATTTGTTTTATTTTAATTTAATTATTTACTCTTAAAGTGAATATATAACTAAATATTCTGTGAATATTTCAAGCGTCTACTTGTTGCCGTTATCAATATCGAGCAAAAATGAGCATAAAATCACGTTTGTTGTATGGGAGCCCCCTTAAATATTTGTTTTATTATATTTTTTAGTATTTGTTGTTATAGCGGCAACAGAAATACATCATCTGCGAAAATTTCAACTATCTAACTATCACGGTTCATGAGATACAGCCTGGTGACAGACGGACGGACGGACGGATAGCGGAGCCTCAGTAATAGGGTTCCGTTTTACCCTTTGGGTACGGAACCCTAAAAGCATTGGCCATAAGTCTTGGCATTAAAATGTTTTATGTATATACTTATATGTTTTCCACCTTGTGTTGTATTAGATTATTTTAACTAATTAGCAGAGTATTCATTACAAGGAGCTTCGTTATACTTTGATTAACATACGTGCAAGTGATGTACAATTAATTAGGGAACAAGTATCTTGGAATGTATTATATTTACACACAGATATCTATTATTAATTTATATACGTATCAACCTTAAGGAGGTGGATAGTAATGGTAATTCATAATAGACAGCAATTGTTCAAAATCTTAATATATAGGTATATATTTATGTATGGTAGGTTATTTATTTGGCTTTGTATATTGCAAGGTATATATAATTGATTGGCAGTGGTCGCGCATGAGCACGCTTATATATATTAAGAGAGGTAAGATCAGTTTTCCAGTCAGATCAATTCTTTCGCCAAATCCTTAGACTTAGGTGATGGAACCCGCCAATGCTAATGAATTAGGCATCGTTAAAAAAATATATCTTAAAGATACCTTAAAGAGAGGTAAAACTCATAAGTACCTCGATTCGGATGTACCTACACCTCCCAGAAAGCTGCAGCCAAACAACAATTCCTTGGAGAGTTCCTGTCTTCCTTCAATTGAGTGAGGTAACTCCCGAGGAGTTGCTGTTCTAGTAACAGGGGCGGCAACGCGCGAGTGATACTCCCAGTATTGCAGGTATTTATACATTTGTATTTATGCTTACCAAAGTTGTATAAAAATCTAGCTAATATTAAATACCAGACAGCTTTAAACAAACACAAATACACATCTAATGATGAAATGGAACTCATTGTGTCCAAAGCGAATTCTTATACAGCTAAAACTAAAATGATTATTTGATAAGCCTTTTGTGTAAAAAGGGTGTATGTGTTAAAGATGAATATGTATCGTAAAACCCTTACGCTTGGTTCTCGGTTTTCTCACCCTGGCCGACACTTACAAAGTAACTATTAAGTAATCTGTGCCGACACCGAGAACCGAGCGCCATAACACAATTCATTTGCTTCTTTAACATTTATATAAAGATGAGTAAAAGTATAAATATATGTAAACCATATAAAACAAAGCTATTTGATGGCCATATCTCAAACATAAAATATTCGACGGACCTCTACTCCCTCGACTGTCAAGTTTCGCACAAGGGTACTATTTCACATGTCAACTTATAACTGTAAGGACCCCCTAATAGTACCTATATAAATATTGGACTGCAGGACAGTGTGAGCTTTATCAAAATCCGATAATCAATAAGTACAGTGACTTTTGTCTTTTGACATGTATGAAGCGAGCGGACAACTAAGTGGGGAGATAGGAAATTGCTATCGCGAAATGGGGTCACAGGCGTTAGGTACTTGTATGATATGATTTAGCGCGGGTTACATGATATATCACGATAAAATAATCGTACTTTTATCATATAATCATTTTAGTCGAGAGTGAATGTGTGTATTTATAGGTTACACGTTCCGAGATAATAAATCTGTATATAAAGAGGTGGAAACAAAATAGTTTAGTACCTTTTTCTCCTTTGATTGACAAACGGATTTTTTTCAGGAACACCGTTCCTATATGAAATCTATATGTTTGTCTTTGTGTGCGTTAGTCTGTGGGTTTTTTCGAATATTCGAATTTTGACTTCAGATTCGGATTCAGCATAAAAAAGTAGAATAGGAATGTTCAGGAACACCGTTCCTATCTCTTAAGGAACATGATCAAAATGGCCGACAAATTAAAAAAAAATTGAATTGTTATACTCGTATAATTGACGAGCCAGGTTCCTCTGCCAATGCAAGCTTGCGCATTCTCTGGTTTTGTTTAGTATCTATTTTGATGAGCTTTTCACATCAACCCTTACTCATCCCACTGCAGGGATACGGGTCTCCCTTCAACCGAAGTGGTTTAGAGCTTACTCCACCACGCTACTCAAATGTGGATTGGCAGAGGCTTTGATGAGCTTTAGTGTTATCAATTGAAAAAATTGGAAATGCTGTATAAAAGGGACTGATGACAGTAGTAACATTGATGGTACAAGTGACACGACTACCCGTTTCTAGTGCTATTAAAGAAAAGTGAGAATATTTCTCGTATTTATAAACGATAATAATGGAAGTAGCTGTTCAACTTTATACCTCTTGTAAAATAAAAGAAAAATCAAAGCATATCATGAACGCAAACGGCATGTAACGGTGTGTTTTTTTAGCAATAATGGCATATTAATTTCATATCGGCATAAACTGAAATATACCTCAAACGATTTAATTCTTTAGATAGTATTCGATCAGTAATTTGCGTATCTTTTATACAGTATAATTTATATTATAGTTACTTGAGAGCTCGATGGCGTCGTTGCGCGCAGCGTCGACCGCAGCCTGTATATGGATGGGTTTATTTATCTCGAGATTCTCCGTGCTCAGAGGACACGTTGAGCCCTCGATCGCGGCTGTTGGTTGACGATAGATGTCAGTCGTTAAGCTAAGTCAGTGGCCCTCGGACGGCTCGAAAACACTGGCCTCCGCCAATCCGAATTTGAGCAGCGTGGTGCAGTATGCTCTGAACCCCTTCGGTTGAAGGGAGACCCGTATTCCTGCAGTGGGATGAGTGAGGGTTTATGTGGTGGTAGTTGTACATCAAATCGTAGTTTCAGTACCACTATTGATGGCATTAGCAATACAACAACGTTCATGATGTTATGGTCTGTGTATATTTGACCCATAATAGACAGCAATTGTTCAAAATCTTAATATATAGGTATATATTTATGTATGTATACTACATATGTAAAATACCTGACTGATTAAGTATAATGTGTAGGTATGTATAAAATACATTTACATTGAATAATCAAAGTCAATACTGAAACTTTAAAAGTAATGAAAGTTTAGTTTCTATGAAAATCTTTGGTCTGTTTTCATATAAAAACTATGTCTTATTTTTCTTGGTTATTTTTCTTTTTATCCCCGAAGGGTTCTTCTTCAGAATCATTTTAAAATCTTAATTCTATGTTCCAGCTTCAGGAACTGTGCTGAAAAAATACTTGGGAAGGCTACGCAGACCCAATCAACCCAGTTTAAATACCACCCGTAAAACGATAGTGATTTTTACAAGGTTTTCTTGATGAACTTATTCACGTCTTCCAATTTATTTTATTATCACTCTTCAAAAACGCGGGGAAAAGAACCTATAAGTCTTAATGGTAAAGTGAAAGAAAACATAGAGCATAGATATTTAAATTTCACGTTTTAGATTACTCGCTCATTATAAAAATCTTACATTTACACTCCCTTTTCATTACGAAGTCATATAACGACTCTTTACACGAACGTACTTTGCTTTAATGTTCTATCCTATTTATGAAATGAAATGGTCTTAACATGTTTGATTCGTTTTGGTCATGAGAAATAACTGTACGGCATATTGTTAATTTAAAGATAATAGAAATGACATGTAATTAATAGCTTTTATCTACTGTTTATTTAACTAACTCATCACATATAAATTCCATTGCAAGGAAGTTGATTCAATTTACTATATTTCCGTATACCGTTTCCTTCAAAAGTTTCTCAATTTGTTACCATTACCGTTGTGTTGATCCGTATAACATATTTAGGGGTAGATAATACCGGCTAATAACGTTCCTATATATTGTCTAATTTCCGTCCGTCCGTGCTGTAGTTCCATCCTACTAATATTATAAATGTGAAGGTCCGTTTGTTTGTAACGCTTTCACGCGAAAAATACTGAACCGATCATCATGAAACTTTGTACACATATTCTTGGATGTATCAGAAGTAACATAGGATACTTTTTATTGAATTTTTTTTTTTCAATGCGAGTAAAGCCGCGGGTAAAAGCTAGTATACTATAATAAGATCGCGATGCAGCAATGTACATTGTGGCGACATAATAAATTTAAACCTTTCCTCGACCAAAAAAATGTCGTTAAGAATTTGAAGCGACAGCAGTAGAAGTCAGGTAATTTATTTTATGCCACTAAGGTATAACTGATATAAAATAAATTACAAGTATATAGTCTCGCCAATGTTTGATGACTGTTTACTCACAGCAGCACATACGTGCCATATAATTTCTCACTTAAGACCCGCATTGGACAGTCAAGCGTTCAAAAATATAGGCATAAAAAGTAACGACGCAAGTAATATTTTTGCCTGCATAATGGCTTTATTTAACACCACGAAGATGCCGCTATAACGATACTGGCATTAGTATTGTGGTCGTATTATTCAGCTGTCAGCAGTTTTAGACACCATTAGCTTTAAGCAGGCATTTCTACCATGCCAAACTCCGTTCCGTTTCCATGGTTCCCTTGAACTTGAATTTAAGAGGCATTTTATTCGGTTCCCTGCTAGGTCGTTACAAATGTCAACTACTACTAGGTACTTATAACAAAGACTAATTCACTCAAATAGTAAGCGGACTAAGGATCAAATTCGTATAATTTGCGACTAATAGTAATTGTTTGTGATATTAAGGATTTGAGGTGAAGTAACTCACCATTTTTCAATTGGATAAAGTGTATGTGTACCTATTGTATGTACGAGTAAATAACAGGTGTTAATGATATTTTTTAATACTACTTTTGATGATAAGAATATGAAGGAATTTAAGGTTCTTTAACTGTAAAATATCCTCAGTAACATCCTATGCCCAATTATATTTAAACCATTTATATAAAAAATCGCATAGCGTGTTGAATTATACACTTTTCTAATAAAACACTCGTATTTTCAAAGCGAATGGAAAATTTTGAAGTAAACGTGAATGGTGTTTGATAAAAAACTGGCACTCCTTAGATTTTTTAACGGGTAAAGGAAAATTTGTTTCACTTACACTAAACACTTTACTTTTGTTTGTATAACTTTATTGCATAAATGTTTACAAGATACATGTAAAATACAACAATATGGTTTCCAAAGGCGGGCTTATTACTTCGAGGAATCTCTTCCAGCCAATGATTGCTGGTCTGATGTTTTGTTATTAGCATAGTGTTTTGAATAATATTGTAAAATTGAGTTCTTTAATACAGATACTTCTTCAAACGGTGTTTTTGTGGACCACTCGATACGGCATTTAATACGCAGCCCATTGGTCCTTCCGAGCTGGATCGGTAGTGTGGAAATAGTGTGACAGTACAGTTTAGTGAAAAAGTGATAGTACAGTTAGTTAGTCCGTGTGAAGTGAACATAGAAGATTTCAGTCAGTGTAATGGACTTGGTAAACCGTGAGTAGTAGGAATATTTTGAACTTTGTAATAAAATTAATATAATAATTTTATTGCTTTTCAGTTCCTGAGTGGAGTAATGAATGGCGGTGGTATAGAAACAGGTGTTATAGTTTTGAATATAAAGTTTGCATATCAATAATAAAAAAAAGACGAGCTTGGTGGCGCAGTGGTGAAACGCGCTGTAACGCTACTTTGACACTAACGCTCGTGGGTTCGATTCCCACACAGTACAAACATTTGTGTGCATGAACATGTCTGTTTGAATTGGTCTGGGTATTTCCTATGTATAATAAGTATGTATTTACAAAAAAAATGTATTTACGTATGTTTATCAGTTGTCTAGTACCCATAACATAAGCTTCGCTTACTTTGGGGCTAGATGGCGCTGTGTAATTTGTCCGACAATATTTATTTATTTATTTATTTATCAATAATGTTCAAACAAGCAAACGGCCCACCTGATGTAATGCGGTTTCCATAGCCTATGAACGTGTATAACAAATTATTACTCATTCGATGCCACCTCTGCTGCTAATACAGCATCTCCTTAGGAGCATACTGACGACCTCACTCACATGCATGAACACATCATTCCTCCATGGAGTTATAATTTGGTTGCGGTTTTCCGTGAGGTGGAAGTACTTCATTCATGCACACAAATGTTTGTCGGGTGTGGGAATTTATTTATTTAAGACATACCAATAGCATACACATCACAATTACATATAAAAATGGATAAACAGCTGCATTCTCATGTGTACACCAATTATAGGTGCTTACACAAGAACATCGGTTTGGCATACTCAAAATGAGTTCATCCAAATCACGCTGTGGAATGGCCGCCCATGTTCGTTGCAACAACAAAAAAAGGTCTTCTTGCGACTGGATACCCTCCATATTCGGCAGAGCTCTTCTCTGTAGCATATCCCATGCATGCTCAATCGGGTTCAAGTCTGGCGACTGAGCAGGCCAGGGCATGACATTGATGTTAGCTGCGGCGAGAGTCTGTCTTACAACTCTTGCGGTGTGCGGTCGTGCATTATCATGCATTGACACCATGGCACAATAGTTTATTGCTTAATATGAGTACTTAATTATCAAATTGAATATAATATTGAAATCACTATAATATAATATTAATTAACTACTACTACTACTACGAGTATAATTTCACGCCAAATCCCTTACGGGGTAGGCAGAGAGAACCGAGCGCCACGCGACTCGATCCTTACATACTTCACTCGCTTCTTTAACATTCATTGCTCTTTTCATGCACGCTCGCTGGTTTCTAGGGCTCCTTACATCACCTTCTGATAGAACACGACCAATTTGATCATGATAGGAAGTCTTGGCCTTCCTCGGCTCCTACATCCTTACACTTTTGTATTGTATATCTAATATATAATATTAATTAACATAATCACATAATTATCTATATTAGCCAACTGTTTGAGCGACAATTTACAAAGCAATAAATCAATTAGAAAGCAATAATAATTAGAAATACAAATAACTTAAGAATTCGGTTGGAGCGTTTTAATTATTACGGAACGAAATTTGAGAATAGAATCAACATGTACATCAATATTGGGCATGGAGTGACTAACCGTATTATTCAATTCATTAATAATTCTCGTGTTTGGTGAATTTTTGCCTATATTTTATGTGAGTAAGGAGGGTAGAAGACCTTGCTAATAGAATATCATGGTAATCTATTAAGAACTGTAATATTTATCTGTTCCAAAATTTCTGGACATTGACTGAGACACCTTATAATTTTAAAATGAAACATAATATCATTAAGTATTCGACGATTTCGCAATGAAGTTTTAAGTGAGGTGGTGTAAATCAAAGCAGCTCGTCTAGGGAAGTACCTCCACATCACAGAATACCGTAGCCAGATAACAATTCCCTAGAGGGTTGTGGCGTTCTGCGTGTGAGTAAGGTCACCAGTAAGCTCCTAAGGAGTTGCTGTGTTGGCACCAGAGACGGCATCGCGCGAGCGATACTAATGTATTGCAAGCGAACATCAGGTGGGCCGTATGCTTGTATGCCTCCCGACGTAGTATAAATAAAAATAGAACCTACAAGTGTTGGTGTCAAAGTAACGTTACTAACCACTGCGCCACCGAGATCGTCAATTATACTTATTTGAAGCAATTTTTTTTTATACAATGTTGTGAGGCATACCGGGAGTACCACTCCATTTTGCCACCACTGCTACACACCGCAACTTCTCATTAGCTTATTGGTAAATTCGCTCAACTCGAGGAACACAACAACCCTCCAGTGAGGTGTTATTTGCCAGTCAGCCTGCTTCGATGCGCCCTGCTGCTCTCTCCCCATTTGTTATTTAACAGGTTGCGTGACAGGACTTACACCCCAAAATTTGTTATTGTGCCTTCTTGTAAATACATTTATTTTTATTTTCTACGCTTTCATTAGATTTAGAAAGATTAACTACTTCCTAAGTATATAGTGCTAGTAAATATGTCGTCACTATTTTCAGTTGATTACAGTTGAATACTCGTACTAAGTCTTACTGAACATCGAAGAATTTTGCATGTTCAATTCATTCAATTCAATTCTTCTGTTATCACTACTATATTAATATACTATAACTTCACGACAAATCCCTTACGGGCTAGGTAGAGGGTACCGAGCACTACATGACTCGGTCCTTACATTCCTCACTCGCTTTATTAACATTCATAGCTCTGCTCATGCAAGCTTGCCGGTTTTTAAGACTCCTGGCATCACCTCCTTATAAAACACGATCAATTTGGTCATCGTAAGTAAGTCTTGGCCCTCCTCGGCTATTACTTCCTTCTACTTTTGCGCTGTATATATGTTTCGTAATTCTTTCTTCCCGTATTCTTTATACATGTCCGAATCAACGGAGTTATCTCTTTTATTTTAACAATAAGGTTTTGTAATAAATTAGCGGATCCGAAAGACATCGTCTTGTCCCAAAATAAAAAAATAATTTAGAACCCGATTGCCTTACCTACCGGGCCCATTTGTGAATCTGCACCATCCACTCAACGGAACACAAAAAGAACCATTAATATCAGCATAATTAACATAAAGATATATGTAAACTCCATATGCCATGTCAGAATTATCTAAGGCCCACATTATTTAAAATTTAGAAATAAAAGTCCATTTTCTTTTAGAATGTTCAGATTCCATATTACTTTTGATTTAATGTCGCACAAATTCCATAATAATTTCTGTTATGCATCAAAGTACAGTCAGAGTAAAATGTTATTTCTATTATCTCATGAAAAGGAGGCCATTTCGAATGTGCCTTTTTATACAATTGCTACATGTAAGTGCCTGCAGTGCCGTCAGCGAGATCAATAAATAATAAAGTTAAGAGTGAGCGAAGCGCACACTAGGGCAGCAAATATTCCGAGATTACTTTACGTTTCAATGTAACTGCTTAAAATTAAGGAGAAGATTTGACAAGAAAATACAAGGCGCATCTGAAATCGCTTATTAAATGTATTTTTTCAGTACACTTTCTACCACTGCGGATGGCAAGGTATATTTGATATAAAATGGCTACCGTTGCCATTATAGATGTTTGTAATACTCGCTCGTTGCCACCGCTTCCACCCACGTCTTTTTTGAAGTAAAATTTTTTGCATGTGCGGGTTTTCTCATGCCGTTTTTCTTCAAGTGATAATTACAATTATGTACATAAATCCGGAAACACGAATTTAGTGGCATATGCCACGATTCGAACTGGGTTACCAGTGGGTCAATAGGTCAGTTCTTTATCCACTGGGCCACTGCCATCCATTCTGCTAGTGCCTCGTTAGAAAGGGTCTCGTTTGAACTGTAAAAAATGGGAAATAAAAGTAAATTTGACGAGCTCGGTGGCTCAGTCGTGAATGACGCGACTTTGACACCAACGCTCGTGAGTTCGATTTCCACACAAGACAAACATTTGTGTGCATGAACATGTCTGTTTGTCTCGGTCTGGATGTTTTAAGAGAGGTAGGGGCGCATAAAAGCAGCCCGGATGGAGAAGTACCTCCACCAGCCAAATAACAACTTCCGAGAAGGTTGTTGGGTTCCTACGTGTGAGTGAGGTCACCAGTAAGCTCCTAAGGAGTTGCTGTGTAAGCAGCACAGAAGGCATCGCGCGAGTGATACTTAATATGTTACAAGCGGTAAGTAATAGGATATGGTAACTGGCCGTATTCTTGTATACCTCCCGACGTTGGATACAAAGTAATAAGCATCTCACAGGTTTTTAAAAGCATTGCTTTGTAAAATAAAAATTTTAATGAACGTGTTTTTGAAAAATAGCGGTGAATGAATAGTTACTACGTTTGTAAAGATAACGGAGCAAAAAAAGATTTGTTAAACGTTTATTTTTTACACAAGGTGTAATTTGTAAGAAGTGAATTTAAATATTACTAAAGGTTGTTTGTAAGTTGTCTAACATTAGGGGCACGCTTTGTACACAAACCAAATAACATATGGAAATGACATATTTGATGGTTACCTAAAACAACTTGAAACAAGCACTCGACAAAGCTTCGAAGCGAGGCATGTCCGTCGACGCCTCTAGTGGAGTGAAAGCAAACATTTTTTAAAATTCACAATCTGTGAAAGGTCGGTGAAGCGTGCGCGTGACGTAGCAGATAATGGCGTAAAGTCAAGTGCTCTCAACTCAGAGATACTCAGAGATACACAGAGTACATTATCATAGCACAGTACAGGTACAGCACAGGTAATAGACGGCCCAGTGATTTACGTGCTTGAGTGGATGCTGGTATACGACTCGCGAATTCATCGACTGGTATTTATATATATTCTTTATTGCATAACATTACACACAGAGTTAGTTACATTGAAAATAGTGTACAATGGTGAGCTTATCTCTTTAAGAGATTTTTGCCAGTTCGCCGTAGCGTGTGTGCAGTAATTTTATTTTGGCCGGGAGTTAAAAAGTTATGCGAAATTAAATATATCATGTTTATGAATTTTATACACTAATTTATATACAAAAATACGTACATACATAAACATATGAATTATATACACATATTCACATTTTCTCTCTGCCTACTCCGCAAGGGATTTGGGGTGAAGTTATAGATAGAGATAGATAGATATTCGCATTTGAAAAACATACATACAATATCAATACATATAAATAACTACACATATAAATATATAAGTACTATACATATAATATCACTTATTATGAGTAAGATGTCTCAACCTTTTCCTGAAAGTAACTACTACTAGTCCCGTATTTGTAGCGGTAATTTGTTCCACAACTGTGTGGCATTAACAGTGAAATAACGAAAGTAAAACATAGTATTGGATGATGGATAATTCAAAGTTTTGGTTAGACAAGGATATTGGGAACGGACAGAAGTTGATTTAAGTGAAAACCGGGATCGAATCTATTGGGGAGTCTCAGGGTTATTTACGATTTTGTACAGATAGCATAATATGTGCACATTTCTGCGAAGGCGGATAGGGAGCTACTTCAATGTTGTACGAAATTCGGAAATATGGTCATATTTACGCAAACCGTAAATATAACGATTAACGGTATTTAGCCCAAATCCTGGCAAGGGCATGGCCTACTAAATTCGTGTTTTCGGATGTATGCTCATATTTGTAACTTCCCATTGCTCAGCGTTGAAGGAAACACCGTGACGAAAGCCACACGTCCAAGAAAATACATTTTGAAAGACCTGTGACCTAACCTAAGAATGTTCTGATATCTCCGGGTAATGGAGGTCAGACGATAGTCGTTCCAGTCAAAATTAGTATATTCGGTAAAATCTTATGTAGGAAGGTTATCTAAGATACGGCTATAAATGGTGGTTTATATATATATATACATATCCATTACAGTATATATATATATATATATATAAGTACCGACGTATATATACAGTAACGACTGCTGATCTATCTATTAGATTTTCTATTCATATGTCTGGTTTGTTTGTAAAGGAGTTTCGAATGATTAATAAAAATGTATTCATTGGAAACATCAATCTACTTTTATTATTTTTTCTCCATCTATATTTTTTCTCATGAAAGTGTGATGCGCCATTGCCGAAACCTGATTAAAACCTGACCCAAATCTGAAGATCAAGTGCGATTAGGACTCGGGATACAAAGTTACACCATGGTTAAAAGATATTTGATAGTTGGTTTCTATAATTACACAATCTTAAATTAGTACATGTATATAGTACTCGTAGTAATATTTATAATACAATTAGGTATTACACATATTTAATTACTATGTAATAAAACAAAAGCAGAGTTTCATTACTCTGTGCAATACTATAATTCACATTATTCACAAATTGGAGGTAAAGCGTTTGCCGAGGGTGAATTGCTGTAGCAAATGTGAATAATACAAGCATACTCGTGCAGGACACGAAGAAAACAACAGTAGTATATCAAAAGTTATAATCGTTTTAAACGACACACACCCTACAGAGTGTTCAGAATGAATGTTCATCTCTTTTCTAGTAATACTTACTATAAAAGTCGGGTACAGGATATTTATGAAGCGCGGAATATGCAAATATACATATGTCTGTCCATGGTCCACGAATACTTCATCAGCAGTAGATTACACCTTAGTATAGTTGTATGGAGAACGAATATGAACAGTTGCTAGATAATGTTAGTCGTTGGAAGTTAATGCACTCTTTAATAATAGGGTATAAGAATAGAATTTTTCACATCTAAATAATAACTATAACATGAAATCACAAAATTTCAGATCATACTTAATTTTGATTCCATTCTTTTCATAAAAACATACAAACACATAGTTCATCACCTTTCTGAAAAAATGTTTTAGCTGATGTGAACCGGTAATCTTTCTGATTTTAGTAAATCAATGGAACTTGATAAAATAATTGGGTAAGCTAAGACAGTGATATTAATTTTGGTAAGCGTATTTGTGATTAATCCTTTTTTACGTGTAAAATCCTTCTGATATCTGGAAAATAAAACCTTTTCTAACCAAAGACTTATATGTGTAGTATACATAGAAGTCTTTGTTTCTAACACATGTTACACAAACTTCATTAATAATTGTATTGTAAATGTTAGCGAAGCTTTTCATAATCTTGATTGAGCACTGTCGGTCAGCAGTCCATGTTGTTTGTTCAAGATGAACCAAGTCAAAACAACTCTCCTAACTTTGTGATACAGCATGAGGCGTGTCTGAGTGGATGCAAATCTGTTGGCATATTGTGAAGTTCCCCGTACGACGGACCAAGTACCTTCCCATATACACATATAGTTTGTAAGACGACTTTATACACAGTTCTCATTATAAAGTGCGGCTTCATCATTATAATTTATGTTGACTTAAAATCTATATTTGACAACTTTTCACTTTGCCTGTTTTCTTAGTACAATCTCATAAGTCTTCATTTTCAACCCATTGTTGTATCAATTTGTGATAATGCTCCACTGTTGGAAGAGCTTGGCGATGGAATGGCTAGCGATGGCTCCATTCACCGAGGATCGTGGTTTCGATTCTCACACAAGGAAATATTTTTTATTTGGGTGTTTTATAAGTATACCTATGTTTACAAAAAAGAGGTATTATTATACTTACGTTAGCACAAGCTTTTTAGTTCGGGACTAAATGGCGCTGTATTTTTTGTCCGACAATATTTATTTATTTATGTTTATTAATACAAAATCTTCTGGAAGAATTGATTAATAATAGCTGTATAATGTACATATTCATCTAACGGTACTTAAGTAGGCTTTTAGCGCAGATATTGGCCGTCAAATAATATAACTTTCTTCGGCTAAACTTTTAAATGGTCATTTGTCTTCTTAAGTGTCCATCATTTGGATGGCGGTCTCCTTTATACGGTGGTGAGTTCTGTGGGTGACGTCGATAGGATTTCTGTCTCAATTCAACGCAGATACCAATTTCTTCAAATGATTATTCACATGAGCATTGCTTTTGTATTTTTTTAAAGTAATTAATGTTGCAGCTGTACTTTTTGTATGGTAATTAGCCCCGAGGAAGTAAGCGGTTCGAGTTTATAAAGTGCCTCTTTACCCCAGTTTTTACGCATATCGTGTTGAAACTGAAGATAAAAATGAAAGCATACACCTCTATCACGGAACTTAAATTATGTAGTTATACCTAGGCCAAGAATAAATATCCTACAGAAGGTTTAACCCTTGTAAGGTCGCGCGTCGTTACGGGTGGGTGCACATAAGGAAATTTACCTGTACATTACTGCACACACAGGTATGTTTGCGAATAAAGTCTGTATATTTTGTTTATAATATGCTTCTAAGTATGTTTTAGTACACTTTTTAGGGTTCCGGTTATTTTTACAAAAAATGGAACCCTCATCTGATCACTCTTGCCCGTCTGTTAAGACCTTTTTGTCAGGAACAAGTGGAGCTATCAAGCTGAAATTAATATCAATAACTCAGGTCTGTAATCCCTTAGAGTAGTGAAAACATCAAATTTCTAAGACAATGCAATGATAAGATACTGTTTATACCTTATTCATGCGCATATTTTGACCCTCGCGAGGGAATCAAAACCTATAGCGTACTTCTCATTGACCTAGAATCATGAAATTTGGTAAGAAGTAATGTCATGTAGCACAAGTAAAGGCAAAAATCCGAAAATCGTAAATTTGTAGTTCCATCACAAAAAAAAAACTTTTTCTGCGACAATAATTTACTAATTTTTTTTTAAAGTTGCGCGAGTCCAACTTGCACTTATTTCATTTATAATTAAAACTTTATAAATTTATATAGCGTGTACATAAAATTGAATGTGTGAATATGTGAATGTTCCGTATTGACTCGAAAAGGGATATACGAATTAAGATGAAGTTTTCATGCTATCTTCGGATTAGGCTAGCGGGTTATCCTGTGACTTTTGGTAGCGACCGGATCACTAAGAAAACCCAGTTTTAAAATCTGCACATAAATTCAGAGTACACACAATCGCCTCATTTCGGGTTGTAATTATTGATATATAAGGAAAGGGTAATCTTGTACCTCAATACATGTGAGATATTTTGTCTTACATAGAAATACATTATATGTTTATCTGAAAGATATTACTTACGAAACCGCAGGAAAAATATAAGGTCGGTTAGCTATATGGCCTCAATATTGAAACTGTAAGTCATCAATCAACCATCGACAGGTACTTACAGAGCTCACAGACGTGTTAGTTGAGGAGGCTCGGCACTAATCATCGAAGGGTCGACCTAAGGGGCCGTGAAACGTACGTAATCGAACGACTAAATTAACTCAGCCATTAATAGTTCAAAGACACTGTTTTTGTTGAACAAATATACGCATCAATATTATAATCACGAAAGTACGAGTAGCTATCATCTCTCTATATGTGTTTCTTATTTTTTCATGTCTACTAAATTGGCTGCAAAAAAACTTAGTACAGAGGATCTAGGATCATAATATCTATATCAATATTTATTAATTTATTTGGATCATCAACATCATATATACATATCTCATAGGTACATTATTTTAAAATGTCTTATAGCATACAACATAATAAATTCTTATATATATATATATATATATATATATATACCTATTATATACAACTCATAATAATTCAACAACGTTGTGCGCTAATTCTAAAAAACGTTATTCATCCATCAAAACATTGAACATTGAAAAAATTGAAACAGAATATTCTTTACTTTTATAACAGTAAATAACAGTATCAAATGATAGTTCCAACATTTTAGATTTTATGGTTTATAATGAATAATGGTATATATCCAGTTCCAACAATTTCCCACACACTTCATTGAAATTACGACACATTCTTACAATGGGCGAACTCGTTCCAACGTTAGTCCTGCAAAGTGGTACATGTACGAGTAATACCTTTGAGAGTGGGCGTCTAGGGTAATTGTGGGGCACTGGCAAATATATTTCATCGCAGTCGATTCTGCCGTTCAAGATCTTATGTAATAAAAATATATCAGAATTTATGCGGCGTTTATGTAATGTTTGGGAGTTTAAAATGAGTCAACCTTTGATTAGTCCACCCGTAAGATATTCCTGGAGCTTGAAATGCCATGTCTTGTGAATGCTCGTTGAACAGATTCAATGCGGTGAGATGTTACGCTATAAAATGGGTTCCATACATAGTTCGCAAATTCAATATAGTTTCTGACTAGTGAATTATATAGTATAATTTTAGTTTTTATTGAACGAAAGTCTTTTGTGTCGCGCCTTAGAATATAAGCATCTGCGCTGATTTTTTTACTGTGGCATCAATATGTGAATTAAAGCTCATTTTGGCATCCAGGATAACACCAAAGTGCAGAATTTCACTAACTTCCTGAATTGGTACATTATTAACGGTATTATTATTATATGTAATTTATTTATCTTTTTCTACCAAACTTAACACGATAACATTTTACTCACGATCGCTTGGCTGAGAATGGGTAACCAAATTCTATTGTGATTGTGAGTTACATTTACGCGGGCGTGTATTGACGTTAATTCGATCTTTTCATCAGTCTTTAAACTCGCCAACTCCGTGTTATCCATCTACGATGTGTGCTTACCGTCAACATCGTGTACTTTGCTGTAACACTTTGGGCATTTCCAAACATTTTGTGCCTAGGTTCTATAACTCCGTGGTGTATTAGAAACTTTGGACTCACAATATCATTTTATGTACATCGGTTAAGCAAAAAGATACCTATGGCAATTTATAACACGCCGAGTGAAACAAGTTGCCAGTACAACCGCTCTGAAATAAGCTTAATGTTCTTCTCGGCAGAAGCTTCAAAAGTTAGTTCCATAGACTTTGAGATTATAATTTTGAAAGCTACTTATCACTTGGATCGCTCTCTTTATCTGAAGATGGTCCCTAAATTAGGAATTCGTAAAACTTGCAACTTCTTATTTCAGTTTTATTACGTCTTTATATGTTAAGAAAGTATTTTTACTTACACAGTATTTTTTGTATACTTCGTTGGACGGCAACTAAAATACTTCCCTCCTAATGTAAAACTGTTATTGTAGCCTATGAAAGTTGCAGTTGAAAGTCTATGCTTGTTTTTTATCTTAGCGAAATGAAAAAGCCTGTTACATTTCTCCTTACTGGATTGAGGTTTTGAGAAAAACTGCAAAATAGCAAGTAAGTAATAAATACTAAAAGTAGTAAGCTTGTGGTATAAGTAGCTTACTGACTTATCTTATCTTTGGAGTTAAAGCCAAACCTGCACATGTACCCTGCTAATTAACAAATAGAAGAAGTTGGGATGAAAGATTCTTGTGTTTCCGCAAGTGAGTGAGGCTACCAGTAAGCTCTTGTTTTGGCTCCTGGTAGGAGCTGGGGTGAGAACGTGCGGCCGATACTCCTTGCATAGGAACCGTTTATACGCTATGGCCGTTTGCTTGTTAGCATCTTGACGTTGTGCTAGCACTAACTAACTAGTTACTTCTAGGTATACTAGGAGTCGCGCATTTATCACACGGTCCATCAACTTGAAGCGAAGGTTATAGCGAGTCGTGCTCGTGGACATCCACAAATATAAATTTTATTATTCTACCTTATTCACCTACCATGGGCAAATTAATTGTGTTATATCAAAGGTGATGTCTGGAGCCCATGGAACCTAGAATCGAGCGTGCGTAAACAGAGCAATGAATGTTAAAGAAGTGAGTGAGGTGTGTATAGACCACGTCTTATGACGCTCGGTTCTCTCTGCTTACTCCACAATGGACCAGGCGTTAAGATATACATACATATATTATTCTCATATTTCTTTAAACTCTTATAAGCTTTTCGTTTTTTAAAATTTACGGTACGAAACGCTGAAATCTATGTGTTCTTCATAATAGTTAGCGCAAGACTATATAAAAGCCCAATATAGTTAGTCCTATTCACTCTGCGTAACAATGCTACATAAAAGGTTGTTGTGAAAATCGCTTAAATGCAACACAAGACGTGCCGCCCCGCTGTCGACGTGCAGAGTTTCCAGCCGGTTTCTTTAGACTGTTGCTGGTAAGCTTCAGAGCATTGTTATTATAATGCTGTCACGTGGAGGTACTCCCACTACGCTTAATTAAACAAAGGATTGTGAATGCGTTCTACTTTGCTAATTGGCGAGTGCACTACAGTCAGAACAAGTCGACTTTGGCTATAAAGGTCATAAACCAATACAAAAATAAAATAACACTTTATTATAAATAAACAGTTCTTCCTCTTTCTAGTGTTATATCGTTCCTTATCTATTAGGATGGGCGAGGTACGTTACCTGCTACATAAGATTTGGTGAAATTACTGATTTTGCAATGGAGCGACTGCTATCAGACATCGACAACCCATAAGGAAAATCTGTAGGCCGATTCTACTAAAAAACTGCAACTACACTGCAGCGCGGCGTGTGTCAAAATGTCAAAATGCGTAGATTTTGATGTTTAGTTAAACGTCACTGCTGTCAGATCGCTTAACGAAACATCAAAATATTCGCATTTTGACACATGCCCCGCTGCAGTGTTGCAGTTTTTTAGTAGAATCAGCCTACAGACCTTTACTAGGTTAAGTTACACATATTTTTTGAAATATAATCTCTTGAGCGTACGGGTTTTCTGATGTTTTTTTATACAACGTCGGGAGGTATACCAGCATACGACTCACCTGATGGAAAGCGGTTACCGTAGGCTATGAACGCTTATAATACGAGTACATTAAGTATCACTCGCGCGATGCCACCTCTGCTGCTAACACAGCAACTACACACACAGCAACTAAACCTAAGGACCTTACTGGTGATCTCACTCACACGAAGGAACACAACAACCATACAGGGAGTTCTTATTTGGCTGCGGTTTTGTGTGAGGTGGAAGTACTTCGCCAGACAGGGTACTTTGATATGGCCTACCCCTCTTAAAATGATGTTTTCCTTCAAGTGATAATTACAAATATGGACATCGAAAACACGAATTTAGCATGCCCAGATCAAGGTTCGAACTGGGGACTGTCGGTAAATGTACTGGTTGTTTTTACACCTGGCTATTACCGCTCATTGTCAATAAACATATTTAAGAGAGGTAGAGCGCATCAAAGCAGCCCGTTTGGAGAAGTACCTCCACCTCACAGAAAACCGCAGCCAAATAACAACTCCCTGGAGGGTTGTTGTGTTCCTGTGTGTGAGTGAGGTCACCAGAAAGCTCCCCAAGGAGTTGCTGTGTAGGCAGCAGAGGAGGTATCGCGCGAGTGATACCTAATATATCTCAAGTGTTAATAAGCTGCGGTACCCGCTTTACATCAGGTGGGCCGTATGCTTGTATGCCTCCCGACGTAGTATAAAAACAAAAACATATAATACAAACATATCTAAATGTATCTACAAATCTTTCGAAATGAATTTTCAAAGCGCTATTAAGGTTGCGCTTCGAAAATTGAAATCGCTTATGATTTCGAGATCCATTTGAGAGAATACAGAGTAGGTAGTCGAATGCTCCATATGCTACGTACGTTGTTTGTACATAGGTGAGCGCGAACTCATTCCACCTGAGTACGTCAAAGATTACATCGTAATATGTTACATCAGACAAGAACATATAAATGTGACAGTACTTAATGCTTTAGATTGGACATTCGTAGTAGTAAGCTTTCGAAATTAAATAGTAGTCGTGATCAGTTGCTAAAACAATATATATATATATATATGATCTTGAGGTTGACGGTGAAATTTTTGACGAGCTCGGTGGCTCAGTCGTGAATGACGCGACTTTGACGCCAACGCTCGTGGGTTCGATTCCCACACAAGGCAAACATTTGTGTGCATGAACATGTCTTTTGTCTTGGTCTGGATGTTTTAAGAGAGGTAGGGCGCATCAAAGCAAGAAGTACCTGGGGAAAGAAAGTAACTACGTCTGGGGAAGTACCTCCACCTCACAGAAAACCGCAGCCAAATAACAACTCCCTGGAGGGTTGTTGTGTTCCTGTGTGTGAGTGAGGTCACCAGAAAGCTCCCCAAGGAGTTGCTGTGTAGGCAGCAGAGGAGGTATCGCGCGAGTGATACCTAATATATCTCAAGTGTTAATAAGCTGCGGTACCCGCTTTACATCAGGTGGGCCGTATGCTTGTATGCCTCCCGACGTAGTATAAAAACAAAAACATATAATACAAACATATCTAAATGTATCTACAAATCTTTCGAAATGAATTTTCAAAGCGCTATTAAGGTTGCGCTTCGAAAATTGAAATCGCTTATGATTTCGAGATCCATTTGAGAGAATACAGAGTAGGTAGTCGAATGCTCCATATGCTACGTACGTTGTTTGTACATAGGTGAGCGCGAACTCATTCCACCTGAGTACGTCAAAGATTACATCGTAATATGTTACATCAGACAAGAACATATAAATGTGACAGTACTTAATGCTTTAGATTGGACATTCGTAGTAGTAAGCTTTCGAAATTAAATAGTAGTCGTGATCAGTTGCTAAAACAATATATATATATATATATGATCTTGAGGTTGACGGTGAAATTTTTGACGAGCTCGGTGGCTCAGTCGTGAATGACGCGACTTTGACGCCAACGCTCGTGGGTTCGATTCCCACACAAGGCAAACATTTGTGTGCATGAACATGTCTTTTGTCTTGGTCTGGATGTTTTAAGAGAGGTAGGGCGCATCAAAGCAAGAAGTACCTGGGGAAAGAAAGTAACTACGTCTGGGGAAGTACCTCCACCTCACAGAAAACCGCAGCCAAATAACAACTCCCTGGAGGGTTGTTGTGTTCCTGTGTGTGAGTGAGGTCACCAGAAAGCTCCCCAAGGAGTTGCTGTGTAGGCAGCAGAGGAGGTATCGCGCGAGTGATACCTAATATATCTCAAGTGTTAATAAGCTGCGGTACCCGCTTTACATCAGGTGGGCCGTATGCTTGTATGCCTCCCGATGTAGTATATATAAAAAAAAGGTTCCGTAACCATGAGAAAAAGAGGGTTTCCTTTTAAGGGTGTTTATTTGTTACAGGAACTAATGGGCCCTTTTCCATAGTAACATACCCTTATAAAGAGCAGTGATAGCCCAGTGGATAATGAACCGCCCTACTGAGGAACAGGTCCCTGGTTCGAATCAATGTATGTACTACTAAATTCGTGTTTTCGAATTTACGTACATTCTCGTCTCGCTCAGCTCGGTGGAAAAAAATATGAAAAATACTAAGAAATCAAATACTTACCTTAACGTTTAGTTTTGTTCATATTTAAATTTAGTTTATAATGGTATTTAACGAAATTTACGAACCATCAAGTGTGCGTGAAAAAAACCTCTAACTGTTAAGTAGCGAGTGAGGTGTCTAAGGATTGGCTCCTTTGACGCTCAGCTATCTGTGTCCACCCGATTGGATCTCGAGCAAAAACGAAAATAGTTTTCTTTCCTTAACCGTTTTATTTTATCTTTGTGGCTGAGAGAAATGTACAAACAAGATCAGTTGTAACCTAGTGGATAAAAAACCGGGCAAGTGACCAACAGGTCCCGGGTTCAAATCCTAGCATGTACCATAAAATTCGTGTTTTTGGATTCATGCACACATTTGTAATTATCAGTTGCTCGGCGGTGAAGGAAAAATCCCGAGGAAACCCGCACGTACAAGATATTTCGAAAGACGTGTGACCTTAGCTAAGAATGATCTGGTTTTCCGTCTGGGTTAGTCTGTCCA
Organism: Pyralis farinalis; assembly: GCA_947507595.1. Lineage (NCBI taxonomy): Eukaryota > Metazoa > Arthropoda > Insecta > Lepidoptera > Pyralidae > Pyralis > Pyralis farinalis. The sequence continues at coordinate 15,318,852 of OX382267.1, forward strand.
TGTCCACAGCAGTCGCTCCATGTAAAAATCAGTATTTTCGCCAAATCGTTAGGCTTGGGTAGCGGACTCCGCCAATCCTACGGAATAACGCTAATAAGAAGAAATGTACAAACTAAAGACTGCATAGCATTACACTCAAAGAAAATGAGGATCACATGAGCGCGAGCTCAACTCGAATTTAACCGATTTTGTCTTGTGAGTCATTTTGAAGCGCTCGGCGAATTCGATTCCCATACACGATAAACTTTTGTGTGTATGCCCTTGCACTTTGCCTTGCTATTGCAAGGTGTATTTAAGAAAGGTAGGGTGCATCAAAGCATCCCGACTGTGAAAGTATCTCCACCTCATATAAAATCGCAGAATGCTTGAAGGGTTGTTGTGTTCCTGCGAGTTGAGTTACCAGCAAGCTCCTAAAAAAATATTTTGTTAGCAGCAGGAGTGGCAACGGGCGAACATTACTTAATGTATCGCAAGCGTTCATAGGCTTCGGCAACCACGTTACATCAGGTGAATTGTAAGCTCGAATGACTTTGTTTATAAAAAAAAATGACTAGCTAAACAACAACAATTTTGTTTTAAAAATAAAATGTACACATAAGAAATGCAATCAATTTACATTAAAAAATTAATATAATAATATCCTAATTTAAAAATATAACTAGAAACTAGAATTACGTAAACTTAAACCATTAAAGAAATATTAAAAAAAAATAGCCCTTTGCGTAAGCACAGGCAGCCTTCCCGTGCTGGATTGATATAGAAAGTCTTTGTGTGTGAAAGCTGCCTGCGCGGGGATCTCCAGTTGCCTCTCTCAACCGTTTACTGAGCTCCTTGAAGAACCCGTGCGCGTCTCGACCCCACGGACCACGGGTCTCGGCGCCGAATGCAACAAACTCATATTGGGCATCGAGACATCTATATTTGCCCAACTTAAGCCGCTCGCGGGTATCCGCCGCTGCATTGGCCTGTTTATTTTTTGTGTCTTAATTTAAATTTATCTATAGAAAATTGTCAGGTTTAGGTTTCACAAAATTTACCTTGAAATCTGTCTGTGGCGCAACCTGTTCATAAAAAGAGAACTTCTGGCTAAATAGATGCAGCTTCAAAGCAGCCCAACAGGTACAGTACCTCCATATTACAGAAGACTGCTACTAAATAACAATTTCATGGAGCGTCGTTAACGCTATATCTGAGCGATACTCATTGTCTGTCGTATTACAAGCGTTCATAGGCTACAGTAGTCGCTTTACTTAAGGTGAGCTTGTTTGTCTCCCGACGGTGTACAAAAAATGTATATAATACCAATGTAACTTGAATTGTAATGTAATATATTCTTCATAGGATTTCAACTAAATAAGATGTTTTGTTTACAAATTTACTTATCGTATAAGTAAATTTTTTTTATGTGACTCCCATATAAAAAAACGGGTTGCACTCTGGGAGTGCCGGCAGAAGTGAAAACTTGAACATGCGGACTAAAGAGCGATGTTGATAAACTACGTTGAACGAAACGCGTAAGCGCCAAGAATTGAACCTATAAACGATCTAGCGCTTCATGTTTTAATTGTTTAATTAGAAAGTTGTAATTCTCACCAAAATCTTACATCAGGGTCACGTGTCCAGCCGCGAGTTTAACATTTTTTACTCATCCCAAAAAGTGCACAACGACGCTAAATAAGTTTTCACTTCAATAAAAATAAACATTAAGGATATATGCAAATACAAAACTTTAAAACAAATAATAACAACTAGTGCATAGTTACTTCATTTGTTATGAATAAATGATGATGTGGACATATCCATTGCGGACTCAAGGACCAACAAAAGGTATCGGGTCCTTGGTCACACGGCTCGTGTTTGTTTAGGACCTCAACTATGTGCCCCGGATTACAACAAACCGTTTGTTACGGGATACGAAGCTAGTTATAATTGTAAATAAATGTTTATGTAGATAAATCGGATATATATTTTAATTTCTCGGTGTATAAACAAGCTTAGAAGATCATAGCATAGAAGTATCACTAGCGAGATGTCACATACACTGCCAACACTGTAGCCACATTGGCCAGTAAAGTTCTGTACAGTATTTCTTCGAGATAGAAGCATAAGGATTGAAAGTGTTAGAAGGTGATGTCAGGAGTTCTAGGAACTTTCGAGCGTGCATAAAAAGTGCTATGAATGTCAAAGAAACGAGAGAGGTGTGTAAGGACTGAGTAATGTGGCGCTCCGTTCCTTCTGCCTACCCCACAAGGATCGAAGCGTGAAATTATAAATAGACATACAGATAGATCGAAGCATACAGAGGTTTGACTGCATGAGAGCCCTGAATTTTAAGCTCTTTGTCCGAGCTTTCTCCTTGAGCAGACCGTCCCTGACGTAGAGCCGCGTAGACAGATTCTTTTATACAACCTTGAGAGTCACACAAGCATACGGCCCACCTGATGTAAAGCGGTTACCGTAGCCTATGAACGCTTGTAATACATTAAATATCACTCGCGTGGCGCCTTCTCTGCTGCTAACAGAGCACCTCCTTAGGAGCTTACTGGTGACTTCAATCTCACGCAGGAACACAACAACCCTGTAGGGAGTTGTTGCAATTTTATTTGGCTGTGGTTTTCTGTGAGGTGGAGGTACTTCCCCAAACGGCTTTGATGCGCCCTACCTCTCTTACATTGTGTATATATATATATACATACAAATATACAGATTGTAAGAATGGTCGAACTAGGGAAATACCTGACAGACTATAGAGGGTCATTTGATGCCTTGGTCTTATAAATCAAACTGGTCACTGAGTTTTTTCAAATCGTTCAGACGTATACGAGAATGCGATCGGCTCTATAAGTAAACATAGTAATTAAGGCAATTATGAATTATATGAAAGTGGCCTCCTAGGAGAATGACAAGCAATTAGTTTACTGGCGCTCATTTGAGCTAATGTGAATTCAGCTTTCCTTTACCTACACTTATAAATCAGGCCCGGGTTCACGGTCTACAAAATTTGTAGCTTTAGAGGAATAGGGTGGGCATGCTCCGTTGGTTTGAACATGTAAATAGAAAGAGTTACAAAATAGATATGTAACGCGAATGTTGATGTACATAGGCGCCAAGGATGGCCAAGAATAACCTACAATCACAAAAAAATGGCCGTGTTTTATCATGAGGTGTACTAGGAGTCCTAAAAAACGGCGTGCATGCTGTAAGCTGTGAGTAAGATAAGGAAGTATGTGAGGTATTTACCCCGTACGGGACTTGGCGTGAAGATATAAATAGATAGGTTTATACCTTGACTTCCGCTATATCATTAATATTTTTCGTTTAGGTAATCTTTTCAAGTTTTCAACACGGGTTACGAAATTATTCATTCTAGTTTATATAGTTTTTTTTATACTACATCGGGAGGCATACAAGCATATGGCCCACCTGATGTAAAACGGGTACCGTAGCCTATTAACACTTGAGATAAGTATCAGTCGCGCGATGCCTCCTCAGCTGTTTACACAGCAAAATATAGTAAATAAGCAAAATACAGTAGCATAATCTTCAAAACTTTCTAGAGGTATCGTTCCTTTTGGAGCTTATAATAACCAATGAACTGAAAATATATTTTTTACTGCGTTTTCGATCCTCAGCTCCCTCAATCAAATCGAGCAGATTGTAACGAGCCTATCAGTTATTCAAACGACCAATTTTTATACTTGATTGATGGTTTCTTTAGGAAATCTGGCCGGGAATCGACAATGAGGGCGCAAATTGGGTTCGAGAGTGTAAATGATGACATTGAAGTGTTGTTCTGCTTCGATATGAATGAAATATATCTTTTGGGTTTATTTATATTATAAATTCTTTGCTATTATCTGGGCATAAAACAATATTACGAACTGTAAAATAACGATATGTATGAAAGTGATATAAAACTATAAAACATAAAAGAACGCTAACCGAACTTTTAGGGCAGCTAGGCCACTCTCAGCATTTATGGGTCTTGACCATAACTTTGTTAAAATTCAGCAAATTTTCCTTAGATGTGCTAACAAAAATAAAGAGTATCTACGCTATCAAGTATCCAATCGTTCAAATCCAATTCCATTCGTTTTATAATTCTAAAATTGAATTTGTTATTAGCCAAGACTTACCTACCATGACCAAATTGATCGTGTTCTATTAGAAGGTGATGTCAGGAGCCCTAGAAACCGGCGAGCGTGCATGAGAAGAGCAATGAATGTTAAAGAAGCGAGTGAGATATGTAAGGATCGAGTCACGTGGCGCTCGGTTCTCTCTGCCTACTCCGCAAGGGATTTAGCGTGAAGTTATAGAAATAGAATTTGTTATTAGCTTAAGCGTGGATATATATATATATATATATATATATATATATATATATATATATATATATATATATATATATATATATAATGATAATACACAGACGAAAGTCAATTGCTTCTAGAAATGAGCTATTAAGGAAGGAATGTAACTTATTAAAACGCGACAAATTTTGCTACGTGATATGCTATCTATTTGTTGACAGCTGTCATAATAGCCCTTTACAAACGTTATAACCCATATTGCAAACGTTACAATCCAGGGATTATTATTTAAAAAATATAATTTACACTTTTCCAAGTAACATCTAACGATTTGTAAAGATGCCCTATTATGCCGAGGGTTTATTCGTATCTTAGACCGTTTTCATGCTTTATCGCTTCGATGGAGGTCCGTAAAACTTTGCCGTGTAGGTAGTTTGTGATAGTGTGATGTTTTATTCAATGCAGGATCTAGAAGCTTCACTATTATCATAACAGTTATTGTAATCATTACTAGATATAATTATACAGGGTCTTTTTTATGACCAACTACCGATAGTTAAGCAGCCATTACTATGTGGCACATAAGTATTTCTATAAGTTGTGAACCTTTTTTGACCGAATCTTTTTGTACAAAAGTCATCTGCATGGGTAGCTCTGGCTCACCTATTTCTACCGCCAAGCAGTTATATTTATATAGCTGTGTTCCGGTTTGAAGGCTGAGATATGGCAGAGAAAATACCGGGTACTGTGACGAAACATCCTTAGGTCACAAGATTGGCAGCGTAACATTCCCGTGGTGTTGCGAGCGTCGATAGGTGACCGCTTACCGCATGCATGTTTGCCAATTTAGTTGTATAAAAATATAAAATTCTTAAGTATTTACATTTCGTCCCTTTCATACTGATACTTATTGAAGTAACAGGATTTATATCCATGGCATATATAGGTAATATTGACATACTATATCAACTACTTCCATTGTTACATTGAGTTAATTACGTCTTGTCTATACATTGTCACATCAATGCTATTCTCATAATACGATTACGACACCTATGATGTGTCCGTAATTAGAATATGCCATTAGTTAGTATCATCCCGATGGCATTGTTTGCATTATTAATTACTTACAATCATGCTAATTGGTAGAAATAGGTAAATGTAAAATGATACTTGATATGGTACTAATTAATTTATTAGAAATTTCGAAGTTCTGTTACCTGTTATTTGAATTTTGGAAACCTCTTACCTCTTTTCCGAATGGAACAGTAACTGAATATGTACAGGATGAAATTATGAATATTTTACGAAATTAGAATTTTATATAAGATTAAACATTTATTTTAAATATTGCCAACTTGTTCTATTTGTAACCCACCGAAATTTTTAACAGGTGACGTGAGTCTAAACCCCCTACCAAATAAAAATACGCAAAATTAATATAAATCAGTGGTTAATTTTTATTTGTGAAGAATACATACTAAACAAATTGTGAGCTGGACATATTGTTTCAACACTACATATACTTACATTAATGTTAAGAACGTTTTGATATCGTAATCATAATGTATATATATTATCAAAATATTGCAAATATTCCTTGGAAGGAGGAATGTTTAACAATAACAATGATTAAAGCGTGAAATTCATGTCACATTTAACGTGACACTGCTTTGAAGCCTCGATAATTCGATAACAAGTTCGCTGAACAGAATTACACGTATTTCTATCTGAAGATATGCATATAAACGGTACAAGGAAGTACTTAAAACATTTTTTATCTAAATTGAACGATTTTGTAATATTTATTTTAAATGTCTCATTACAATTAAATTTCAATTAGAGCTACTACATCTTTACTATATAAGTATATAAGCTTACAAGAAGTAAATTTCTTTCTCTTTTTTTATAAAACGCTGTAGGCTTTTAATTAAAATTACAATAGATGGTTTATATGCTTTCTCTTATTTTCAAATGTGACTGAAGATAAGATTTTTAAGTTATGGAATGAACTACTTGCCGAAATTTTCCCAAGACTAAAAGATTCATTCAAAAAGGCGTGAATAAGCTTTTACACTATCGGGATAGCACGAGTGATGCCTCCGGTGTTGGAGGCATCGTTAGGCTACAGTAACATGTGCCAGGCCGTAATTTTCTTGCTAGTATATAATTGAAATTAATTTGACTGATAGAAACTATATAATACTTTTGTTATTGCCTATTAGTAATGTTTTAAAACATATATGTATGTATATATGTATATCTTCACGCCAGGTCCCTTGCGGGGTAGGCAGAGAGAACCGAGCGCCATAAGACGCGGTCCTTACACACTTCACTCGCTTCTTTCACATTCATAGCTCTTTTCATGCACGCTCGCCGGTTCCTAAGGCTCCTGACATCACCTTCTGATAAAACACGACCAATTTGGTCATGGTAGGTTAGTCTTGGTCTTCCTCGGCTCCTACATCCTTCCACTTTCGCATTGTATATCTGTTTCGTCATTCTTTCATCTTGCATTCTTTCTACATGTCCGAACCAACGGAGCAAAACATATTTAATTTTAATTATTTAATCAATTACCTTTGGGCGTGTAATTTCAATGTCTACAATGTGAAAAAATATAGGAATAAGTATATAGCATATTGCAATAGTTCTAGAAGGTAAACCTATCTACTGTCCATTATTGTGTGAACTCATAATCCGCTTAGACACACATCGAATCTGTGTTAGTGCACTTTGAGCACCAAAGTGCACTTAAATACATTCGATGCAAAATTACGATGTGTTCTTGCAATTCCCGACCCTATGAGAGCATAGGCGATCGTTATAAATTTAGGAAAAGAATGATGGTTAAGTTTCGAGTTGCTTTTTAATTGTCTGTCCTAAATGAGTTTCCTATCCCTTTTATTTTTACATCCAACGAACCTATTTCTTACGCTTGATAACGGAGGACACATGTTTTTATCAGATGCGACAGCAAAAACAGATTCACGGGTGGCATGATAGATGGAGGGTGTGTGTTCTACGAATGCTTATTAGCAAAGTCTTAGTTTTCGAGTGATAATGTGGCGTACATATATGTGCTTTTTTGAATAGAAGTCTCTTTTGTGTGCATAATAATATTTTAATTATAATATGATATTATATTTTTGAAGAAATATTTTTGAAACCTTCTTTAGCGGTGTTGTGCACTTTTTGGGATGAGTAAAAAATGTTAAACTCGCGTCAGGGCACGTGACCCTGATCGAAAATTCGTAAGATTTTGGTGAGAATTAGAACTTATGTTCGCTGCAGCGCTAAAACATTAGTTACCTCTAATTAAACAATTAAAATATGAAGCGCTAGATCGTTCATAGGGCATTATTTTCTCGCGACCAAAACGTTGTAAGCGCCATGAAATTCTTGGCGCTTACGCGTTTCGTTCAACGTAGTTTATCAACATCGCTGTTTGGTTAAGCGGCGCAGGGCGCTTGCGCGAGCGTGCGTGTGTGTTTGTTTGCACTACAGACTGCTACGCGTATCCACGGATGGTGACTGCTCATGGCTCGAGATAGTAGTACTTTTATACTGATAAATAAAGCAATTCGTGCGAAATTATTTCCTTACCATTTCAAAATATTCAAAAATGCACAACGTTAATGTTCAAGTTTTCACTTCTCCCGGAGTGCAACCTGTTTTCTTTTTTGCTTTGGGACGTACAGGATGGATTTCGGCGGAAGAGGATGTATGGATCAAGTTTTTTTCTGTCCGCATCATTGTAGAGAAGCATCTGGCTAGTGACCAAAAGGTTATCTGTGGTTTTAATCTGCTCACACCATCCACCCCCACCCTCAATTCAATATAAGGGACGGCACTGCGATGGATTTGTCACTTGTAGCATGTTATTCTTACGATTAACGTCTACAACGCCTGATGATGCCTCGTGGAGAGACGAAACACGTGTCGCAGCGACGACCAGGCCAGTCGTGGCAGCGACGGTGGTGGTGGGGGCATGCGGATTCTGTTCCAGATGACGGACGACCGCAGCAGCCGAGGCAGAGACTACCGGAGCAGCCATGGCAGCGTCGGCATATACCAAGTACTAACAGTAGTGGGTGGGTGCCGGCCGGCGCTAGGCCGCATGAACTAATTGGTGGCGGAAGCACGCAAAGCAGGTTGGATCAAGTTGCATGTAGAATTGACTTTCGCAAAATAACGCCTGAATCTATTAACTATCTAAGTAGCATATATTTAACACGTTTTTATTAGGCATTTATCAATAGGGTCATCACCACGTAGTCTGGCAATCGAGTGTAGTTCAAATGACAATACAATATTATGATACCGATGAGCTGGTCTGATGATAGTAAACGGAACTAATGATTCGACATTCTATTACATCATCATGAAACCTTTTAACTAAAAATAGTGGTAGCTCAGGGGATACAGAATCGGCTTATTAACTAACTGGTTCTCGTTTCGAATCCTGGTGGAGGCATGTACCACTAAATTTCCTATTTCTAATTTATGTACATATTTGTAATTATCACTTGGTCTGTGGTAAATGTCGTGACGATAACCGCACGTCCTAGAAATTATGTATTCGAAAGACGTGTAAACGTTAAAACGTCTTTTTCCCTTTGGGTTATGGAGGTCTGATGGCAGGTGCTCCATGTAAATCTTAGTAGCTTATGTAACGGACCACGCAAATACTAATATATTACGAAACGGTAAACGGTATTATAAAGAAGAAGAATCCTTTTAACTAAGTTCAGATTAGTTAACAGAAAGGTTATGAAGTTGGTATGATGATAGAAGTCGAAGATTAACGGTGGATTAACAGTAAGTTAATCTACGAGTACTACAGTTCATGCTCGTTCGACTTATCTTAGCAAAGCATTTGGCTATACATCACGGTTATTTCAGTATTTTTGTACTATCTTCTTTCCATGTGGTTATTCTCGAACTTTGAACAATATGGGACTTGCGGGATATGCACCAACGATTTTTTTCATTGATCCTTGTACATTCATATTTTTAATTTATTTCTTCTCATAAGCTTTCTGGTGACATCAATCACTGCATACAGGAACACAACGGCCTTCCTGGGTACTATTATTAAGCGCCTATATTTTATAAGGTGGACATACTTGTAACCTTACGGACACACCCATAACTTCTCAGTCGTCAGACTCTCACTTGCTAGTTGACAAAGTAAGGGTGACTTCGGTTGGGAATTAAAAATATGGTGAGCCACTTATGCCCAAGAAATTGTATATTCCGTTTGTTAAACATCAAAGCTCTATTACATAAAACATTGACTTCTACTACCAGACCAAAGTAGTTATAATGCAGTTTCTCGAAGCGCATAAATTGTAAAGTACTTACCCAAGCTTTCCGGCTGCTAATTATGCGTTAGCCGCTAAGGGTGTCGTGAGGCACCCCCGAAGGTGTTCTGACTGGCATCACTTATGCCGGAGTCATCTAATTAGGCGAGCTGATGTACCTATATTATCTACGTAATAGTACCTTTGGCTGAGTTATAAGTAATTGTAAAGTAGTTCATAATTTTAAATTGTATTTGCAAAGGTAGACAGATTATCAGTATAAATTTCTACGGTATTTACCATGGGTGAAGATACAGGATTCTAACCAATTCTTATTTTCCTCATAAATCACTATTATAATAGCCTCGTTATTACACAAATTCATTTCAATGCAAGGTACTTAGGTCTAGAATAATTTGTTAGCCTGCCCTGTATCTTTATAAATCAGGTTACGGATCAATATCTGATTCTCATCTCCGTCAAATAACATATTTTATCATATCATATCGCTTGTCACTGCTATTAGCCATTCATTGTACAATTACACGCCAAAGTCTTCACTTTAGGATTTCGTAGTAAACAAGGAACATAAGTTCCTTGTTTTTTACGAAATACTAGAAATAGTTTTCCCTATTGGCTGACCGTTTGTTCTTTTGAGTGTGTAGAATTTGGAAGGAAGGAAGAAATAGGCTGTACTAGTAATATTTATTAGTAATAGTCGATATTAGACCAACTTGAAACGTAGTAAGTAGTACCAAATTTAATAGATATCCAGGCCAAAAATATCAGTAATATCTACATAAATATTATATTACTTGTAAAGATTTCTTGTCATTCCTAGAAACAAAAAAGTTACCATCTAAATTTATTGAATAGTTCTAGAAGATATTTTTAGTAAAATGTTGCTATCAAACTTTACACAATTATATTTTGTAAAATTGATTTTTAATTAACGGTTTTGTAAAGTCGTAAACAGTATCCGATTCTGATTGCAATATCCGATCCGATAAATTGCCTAGGGTAACTATTTTTAATCATAGCTCACAACATACAGTCAAAATGTATCGTAGTAATAGGGTTATAGACAATTTGAGTATAGGTTGCTATTACACTGTCTTATGTTTCTCATATTTATTTAAATATAAAGTAGGAGAACTTTGACGGTTGTTATTTGGCTGCGATTTTCTGTGAGGTGGAGGTACTTCCCCAGACGGGCTGCTTTAATGCGCCCTACCTCTCTTAAAACATCCATGCCAAGACAAACAGACATGTTCATGCACACAAATGTTTGCCTTGTGTGGGAGTCGAACCCACGAGCGTCGGTGTCACAGTCGCGTCATTCACGACTGAGCCGCCGAGCTCGTCAAATATATATATATTTATCGCTATTTTTCCTATGCATTGAAATCGAAAATGATTGTCTTATCCTGCACTCAAATTTAAGTGATCTAATTATAATAAGATACCTATATCTGAACGGTCTGACCAAATCACTGCGAATAGCACTAAAGGAATAAATATTGTACAGTACAAATATTTCTTTGTAAATGTGCCATTGTGCTATTAAATTATTTTTCTTAAACTAATTACTTTTACTAACAGGGATACGTATTTAATGTAAATGCAAATGTTTGAACAATTTGTTGTATTGTTTAAATACACATACCAATTTACGTTTACTATGCGCCATCACAAGCAATTTATTTAATATACCGCGTTTGTTAAATAGGGTTTATAAATATTTACAAACATTAACTCGACAAACATAAATGGGGTGAACCCGAATTATAAAGCATATACCAGACGCTTAGCAAGTATTCCGCGGTCATAAAAGTGGCAATTCCACTGAAGATTGCCATAACGCTTTTATACCTGTATTGTTTCGGTTATCATTATCACATCCGTAAAGTACAACGGCAAACCTATTTCTATCATCTGATGTTAGTCCATCAGTCGTCGTTGCTTTTTAGCTCATAAATGACATACACGTATGTCGATAAACAGAAATTTTAATATACTGTGTAAAATATTGAGTCAAACCCGACTATTTATTTAGAAATTTAGTTATCATGTCAGTGTCTTTTTTAAATTACCTTTACACGTGGGGTGGGTTATTTTTAGAGCGCATTATTTGATCTATCCTTATTTATATTTTTACGCCAAGTTCCTTGTGGTTATGGTAGGCCTATAGTACTGAAGGTAGTTAAGTAGAGTAAACCCCATTTTATTTTTTTATTATTATATATAGGCACTTATTTATAATACCAGCGTTTTTCCAAATTTTACATAATTTAATAAGTTGACACTTTATTCAAGTCGTGACAATAATAAGTTAATAATAAATTGCAGATCCATATGTACGAGTATTTTCTAAGTTTCTAGTAAAAGAGTATTTTTACAGCAGTTAAATAGACTATAGATACAGGAGATGTATTGGTAAGGCTATCCTTAATGCATAGGAGATTTTATAGGCGTTTCTGAGATCTTTCCGAAGCCTTGTACCATCGGTCATTTTGCTTAAATTATGCTTTACGTAGAGACGAAGTCGACGATTTGTTTAAATCTAATTTAAACAACAGAATACAAACTGTAGACATAAATATAACTAAATCTTTGAAGAACAATGGGTGCACAAATGTAATAATCTCATCTTTTTAAGATTATTAGTGGTCACCTAAAAGTCGGTTATCGGTCATAAATCAACGTTTCACTCGAAATTAACTTCGTGTATTTAATATATATATATAGGTATATTATATACTAGCGATTATATACCTGCCCCGGCTTCGAATGGCTCCAACCGCTACCAAAATTTACTGGTATCAAATTGGTCCACCCGTTTTCAAATTCATATGGAACATGCATACATAAGTCGTTTATTATACATAAGACATGTACATATTGTACACATTGATTTCTCTATGCGCTCCTATTTCATATAGACTGTAACTATGTGAAATCTCGCAGTTCTCGGTGTGCACAATGTGTCTAAAAATGGGTACAAATGTTTCTTTTACGTAATAGTGTATAGATATTCACTTCTATTGCCGCTCCCCCAAATGATTTAAACAAACTCCTTTGTGCTAATAACTTATATTTATTTATTTTAAGCTAAAAATTAAACATTACACGTACAAAGTAGAACAACAAATATATAATTATAGCCAAAGTTATACTCGTGTCTCTTCATGAACTATATCAGATATCAATCAAGCATACTCGTAGCAGTCCTTGATGTTACTGTAACAAATACTTATCTATTCTGTAATAGGCGCTTGCTTCAAAAGAAGTATTTTTCCTATGAATAAAAGAAGCTCTCTGCATTGATCTTAAGAGCTCCTCTGATATGATGTAAAAATAGCGATTAACGATTTTGTATTAATCAAATTTGTAAATTTTGCTATCTACTTTTAAATTGGTGTTTTCTGTATTTTTACTACTTCAAAAGGAATATAGTTGATAATGATCAAAAAGCATCTCATGTCCTCACTCGACCCACTTTCGTAAAGCGACCTCAGCCTCAGGCAATGACACAATAACGATTCTTGATATTAAAATAGACCTGAATGCATTAAATTCATATGACTTTTACTAATCTTTTTACTATAAGGAGCAATTCTTGTGTGTATACATATATTTCGTGCATCACGCTGTAACAACTTGAATCAAGTTTCATATTTTGATAAGGTTTTTAAAAATTACTGAGCTAAGCTCGGTTGCTCAAGTATTTATTCATAAATTGATTCGTAATTGTTGATTAAAACCTTCCCCGCTTCTTTTAAAACTACTCTTAATTATAGTAATTTTATTGAAAATATATTTCAAATAAAACCAATACTACGAGTTCCTAAGAGAAAATAAGAATTAAAAATAATAATAGTGTGTGTGAAAGAGAGAGAGTAGAGCTTTGCTATCTTCGCCTTCTACATACTTCCACTTTTGCGTTGTATATCTGTTTCGGTTATCTTTCCTCTTGCAATCTTCGTGCATGTGAAAACCAATGGAGCATGCGTTTTTTTTATCGTAATATTGATACTCTTTGTCAGACTCTACCATATCCAGCTCTGATTTTCATACGTTAGCGATGGATCAACACAGCGTTGTGTAAAGCGGTTCCTTCTGGCACAAGTTATTATTGCCAAGCAGTTTTTCCAACCCTCCATTCGCACTATAATACATCGGGGTGGTGTACCTTTCATCCCTCTTGACATAAACAAATTATCTACTTGTACTAAGACTACATACATCAACTTGAGTTCGTTCCGGTTTATTCTCTTCCAAATACCATAATCTTTAGATTTTTTGCATCCAGTCGTAAGCCTTGAGTAGTAAAATCGTCTTTCATGACTGTAACTAACGTTTGTAGTCTATATGGTATAATGTATATCTGCTATAAATATGGTTTCATCTGTATAAAGTGGACAATTCATCACTAGGTCACCCATGCACAGTCCTACATTTGTAGATCTTATTATCTGTAGACAATTATCAATATACAATATGATGAATGTAATGCTCGTGAATCTTGAAACTTACTGACGCTCTGGCAAAAAATATACATCCCAGTGATATTTATCACTTAAATAGAGCAACCAATGTGTAATCTTACATGTCGTATGTGTGTGCTAGCCAATGATCACTATATGTCCAAGCAACCCTAAATATATTTAAGACAAAAACTAGGTAAGTTGTTAACTCAGGACTTAATGATTGCAAATTTTCATCCAAAGTCGTTCAGTAGATTTTGCATGATGCATCACAACTGACAGGGAGATAGCAAAGAAACTACATACTTTATTAGAGGACACTGGTGAAGTACCTCCACTTCTAAGAAACAGCGGTTTGACTAAGTGGGATGACCCATGAATCAGTGGGATTACCAGTAAGGGACCAGTAAGTTCCTGAAGAGTTCCGTATATTAACTGCCGTATGGCAACACGCGAGCTATATACTTCATGCATCACGAGCGTTATATTTATTAATCTACGGTAACCACTTTACAAAGTAGGCCGTATGCTCGTGCATCATCCGGTGTTGTATAAAAAAAAATGACTATTTTGTAGAGGGGTAAGTATCGGGTGAAGATATATATGGGATATTTAATATATGTTATAATTAATTCTCCGCTGAACGCCGCTTATATTATTATTCGCAGCAAGTTCTGAGGTATCAATTAATCGACCTATCACACTATGTTTGTGTAGCACAAATAACTAGTTGCAGTATTTTTAAAGGCAATTGCCAAGAATTCGTTTTTACCAGTGTTTTCATCAAAGTCGATGTTATTCAAATGATGCCATCTTCCATGGTGCGCATTATGTATTTTCAGCACGTCGACGCACTTTGTTTTCGGAATAAGGCAATCTATGTAATTATGCGGCTTTTCCTCAGTTTAGCGGAACATTTATAAACGCAATAAAGGTGAATTTAAATATTTACTTGGATATATTGTGAGTAAGTCTGTATATAATTGGCAGAGTTACATAATATGCTGTCCTATACAAGTTTCAATAATAAATATCTCAAAATCAATGTACAACTAATTGCACGAGGATCTAAAAGTGAAGTTTTAAGATTTCTTTTGGAAATATGCCATGGGTATCTTGAAAAAGTTTAAAGCCAACATTTACATTTTTATTTTATTTCAACATATGCTCTTCCATCCTCGTATCCTATACTTTAATAATCTCTAAGGTTTGTCATCAGAAAATCTGAACAGTAAGTGTAGAGTGTATTTTTAATCACACTACATATTTTTTCTTAACCATCTTACTTACGGTAAATAACAATACATTGCGAGGGAAACAAGCATACAACCAACATGATGTGAAGTAGATACATAATACTCTTTTAATACATTATGTATTTTTAGTGTAGCACAATTATATGCGCTAAATCATAATAGGTCGGTGATGTGGTAGAAAGGTTTTTCGCATTTTATAAAAAAAAAAATGTGACGTTTATGGACTCAACGCAGTGTCAAAAGAGTAGCGCAAATCTGATTCATGCGTTTACAGTCTGGAAATTTTGATGTCACAGATGAAGCTCGCTCTGGCTGATCTGTCATGGATAAACTCGTTGCCATTTTTAAAAATGTTTAGCTAGATCAGCATATTGGTATTAACGATACAGCTGAAGAGCTAGGGGTACCACAAAAATGTTTTGACTTATTTTAAAAAGTCTGTTTAGACAAAAATTTAATATTATATTTAATGAATCGGGTACTCATTCGCGACTCTCTATTGTAAGGTAATGAAACCGAGCCGTTTTTGAAAAGGTGACCACTAGTGATAAATAACTAGTGATAAAGTGTATTACCTACGGCAAGAACGTGTGAAAAAGACAACACAAAAATCAATTTAAAACATACAAGAGAGGACTGTCAGTACTGTCACAACTACTTGTCTCAGTTTTTTGTTCAGTAGACTGAAAATTTCTACAGCTACAGGATTATATCACTTTCTACAAAACGGCATCGAGTTGTCAAACAAAATGGCAAATATATAGTATAATGAAATGAAAAATTTAATTAAAAATATCTTGAAATTATAATAAATTACGAAAAAACTTTTCCTCGATTTAATATTACATTTATATTCATATAATTTTCTATATTAGCATAACCACTAGATTAACAATTTATATTTTGGAGCACTGGTATAGAATGAATGTGACACGACACAGATATACACACATCAAAAGTGTCTAGGGATCAACATATATTTTTGCAATAACTTTTCTCCTGATTGATATTAATTAAAATTTTCTTTAAGGATTCATCAAATAAAGTGTTTTCGTTTGTCTACAGTAACGATAAACCAAGTCACCTTTGCATTAATAAAGAAATTTGCCATTTTCATAATAAAGGGATTTTTGACATTTGTACCACTAACATTAAAGTTCGAAAAAAAGACTGAAATAACAGTTTTCTTTAAAATTTTATTGGGTAACTTAAACAATTAATAATCCGTGTTTCTACCGCGAACACTAACAACACAAGAACATCGGTTTGGCATACTCAAAATGAGTTCATCCAAATCACGCTGTGGAATGGCCGCCCATGTTCGTTGCAACAACAAAAAAAGGACTTTGGACACGTTACCGAAGCACTGGTACCGTGGCTGAGCGCCATGGAGGACGGTATCGCTGCACCACACGGAGACAAGACCGATACATTCAAATCACAACTCGAAGAGCTCCAACAATAACCGCCATGATGTTAGCCGTGACGCTTCATCACTCTTCAGGGAACTTAATTAGCGACCAAACAGTCAGAAACCGCTTGCATGAAGTGAACCTTCATTCCCGAAGACCGCTAAGGGTACCACCTATAGCAATGCACAATCGTAGGATTCGATATCAATGGGCTCTTGAACACAGAAATTGGGCAGAAGAACAATGGCGTTTCGTGTGCTTTTCTGATGAGTCTCGTTTTGGTATGAGACCGGATACAAGACGTATACGACACTGGAGAACCCCTGGACGCCAACAGCGATTAAAATCCTGCCAGGAAGTCCATCCTTATAGTGGTGGAACCATCATGGTATGGGCGGGTATTTGGATCGGCGGAAGAACTGAGTTGATTTGGATCAGAGGCAACCTCAACGCTCAAATTTATGCTGAGACGATTGTATCAGACGTCATCGTTCCTCTACAAGTGCAAATCGGTCCCTTATTTCAGTTAATGCATGATAATGCACGACCGCACACCGCAAGAGTTGTAAGACAGACTCTCGTCGCAGCTAACATCAATGTCATGCCCTGGCCTGCTCAGTCGCCAGACTTGAACCTGATTGAGCATGCATGGGATATGCTACAGAGAAGAGCTCTGCCGAATATGGAGGGTATCCAGTCGCAAGAAGACCTTTTTTTGTTGTTGCAACGAACATGGGCGGCCATTCCACAGCGTGATTTGGATGAACTCATTTTGAGTATGCCAAACCGATGTTCTTGTGTTGTTAGTGTTCGCGGTAGAAACACGGATTATTAATTGTTTAAGTTACCCAATAAAATTTTAAAGAAAACTGTTATTTCAGTCTTTTTTTCGAACTTTAATGTTAGTGGTACAAATGTCAAAAATCCCTTTATTATGAAAATGGCAAATTTCTTTATTAATGCAAAGGTGACTTGGTTTATCGTTGCTGTAGACAAACGAAAACACTTTATTTGATGAATCCTTAAAGAAAATTTTAATTAATATCAATCAGGAGAAAAGTTATTGCAAAAATATATGTTGATCCCTAGACACTTTTGATGTGTGTATTACCAATTGTCCGAGATCAGCATAAATAATGTATTTGGAAAGCATTAGTCAGATACAAGCCTAAAATGATTTGATACATAAACATTACTCTAGTGTAACTTCCGAGGATATCATAATTAATTTTCAGGCACACTACGGGTTTGCATTAAAGAATACCTTGCTACCGTCTACAGACCGTATATGTGACAAGCTAGTTTGTGCGAGAAGTTTTCGATTTAGCTAAAGTAAATGACAGGATAATTATGTGTGGAGATCTGAAGGTTGTGATTAAATGCGACAAGTACGAAGCTGTTCTTGGTTTCTATGGAGATAAAAGTTGATTAAAGCCAAAAGAAAGCCAATTCAAGCTGTATGTATAGTTTTCCAGCATATAGATATTCACACGTAAACGTGGAGACAGAATGACCAAAAAAGTGGGATTGTAGTGATAGCTAGTCGTTTCCTAAATATTATAATGGGTATAAGAGTCTATAGAGGAGTAGGCTTCAATAGTACGATTGACGCCTACTTGGTAGTAAGTCGGTTTGTTGGTCTTTTCAAGAAGTAAAGGCATTCCGGGCCTTTCGTGGATCTTGAAAACATAAGGAGAGAAAAATTGCAATATGAAAGTGTAAGGAGTGCGTATGTACATTTAGTCAGTGAGAAAATCATTAAAGCAAACCTTCCAGATGCAGATGTACCAGACGTGAAGTACTTACTGTAGCCATGAATGCTTATTACACAATGAGTATTCATACTCGCAGGACCACAACAATCCTCCAGTAAGTTGTTATATGGCTGCCATCTTCTGTGATCTGGAGGTACTTCCCCAGTCAGGAAAAGTTTCGTATCTGCGTAGGTACGTAAACGTCAAGGCGACTTTCGTGGGAAGCATTTTTTTATTGTACATTATGTCAGAGATACACGTGATTTTTTTTCCAATTAAATTCTGAGTAAAACGGCATGTAGCAGTATTAGTGTCGGTCGTTACTTGATTTCATAATTAAACTGGAATATATTCTGGAAACCTTAAACATTTGCATGTAATGTAACGTTGTACAAAAAATGTTTTATGTTTTGTTCAAATTTAACTCAAATTCTCTTATTGGTTTGTAAAAACACTGGTTTGTAATAGCGTCGAGAGTTTACTCAATATTCGGTTTGTGAAAGGGTAAAGCATCAAAGCGTTACAGGTAAATGTCACTTACCTTATTGTTATTGATGTATGTGTGCTTAACTTAATGTCAACTATTTATATTCTATTCTTAAATATAATTAGGGTTTAGTCTATGTAATATAGATAGAACAGCATTTTTGAAGATAATTACAAAATCGGAGCGATGAGACTGCTCAGTGGCGTACCGAATTCATTGTTTTATGTTCCTATTTATTTAGAATTCAATATACTTAGTCTGGCCATACTGTTACAATTAAAAATAAACAAAATATTATATTTGAATTTGGACCCTTTCATTTTTACATGATTGTTCATTGAGTTTTGTCATTTTGGCGCCAATACATTGTACAATATTTTGCGATATTAAAATGGAGTGGGGTGATAAAGAGAACCGAATCGCTGTGATTGCATTACACAAAGTAGGTATGGAGCCAAATGCAATTTTTAAAACTCTCCATACGCTTGGTATTAGTTATTTACCATAATTTTTTCTTACATAAATTACACCATAACATTGCCACACAAACAAATGAATCGTCAATTACCGTTTATATGTAATACCTTGTCCGTTATCAATGGAGCCCGCACTAGGCGTAGCCTGTATCGCGGGGACCAAAACAACTTGGGATTACCTGCGACATTATGACAATACGATACAACGTCCCAAAGCCAAAAGTTAAAAGTTTGGTTGGGTATTAGCTATGAAGGAGTGACTGAGCCATACTTTTGTGAAAAAGGTATCTAAACATCGGCACAAGTGTATCAAGATACCATTCTTGAGAAGGTAGTGAAGCCCCTTAACAACACTATGTTCAATAACCAAGAATGGTCCTTCCAGCAAGACTCGGCGCCGGGTCATAAGCTCGGCCTACGCAGTCTTGGTTGGAAACGAACGTTTCGGACTTCATCAGAGGTGAAGACTGGCCGTCGTCTAGTCCCGATCTTCATCCGCTGGATTATGATTTATGTTCAGTTTTAGAGAGTACGGCTTGCTCTAAACACCATGATAATTTGGAGTCCCTAAAACAATCCGTACGATTGGCAGTGATGAATTTTCCCATGAAAAGAGTGCGTGCTTCTATTGATAACTGGCCTCAACGTTTAAAGGACTGTATGGTAGCCAATGGAGACCACTTCGAATAAGCTTTTTATATTTTAAATTGTTTTATATTTATGTATTAAACTAACACCCTGTAAAAGTAATAAATGTTATTTGCAATAGAATTTTTTTTTTCTTTGTTTCAGTATTTATGGCAAGACTAGGTATATGTCTGTGTAGCGGAATTTTAAGTGTTACATGGAAAGTGTTTGTTAACTTCCACGCATGTGTGAGACATAATCATAGACGTTTTATTAAGGAGATGATTATAATATATGCCTAAATAAAAACCTTGTGCTAACAGCTTTATATTCGTATAGAAATCACATATAAATGTAAATTAATTTTGGTTATAAATAACAAAGCCTACTGTTACGTTGTTGGAAATAAATAAATCTAGTCATTGTCTGAAATATAGATTAGTAGATAGAATAAGCTTTATTTACATAATAATCATTATAGAAAAATTCTTAAAAAATGTAAAACATGGACACTTATTATGTAACAAGACGGCTAATATCTTGATGTATCTTAGTTATATACAATCAAGGCGTTAATTGTATGTAACGAAATAATTTTGACTAAGGCAAATTGATACTTTATCAAAATACATTTACGAAAATAGTTACAGTAAGCGTATTTAAGATGGCATTCAGAAGTATTAACATGGTTCCCAATGCGCGAGTGATGATAAGTGTCCTTAGGTAATAAGTAAGCTCATCATCTTCTTTTCCATCTGAGATTTGTAAAATAAAATAAATTAGGCAGGGTCAGGCATATATCGTATGCAAATAACAAATGTAGGTGCATATGCTATTTAGATCGAGTATTTATAAAATAAATAAATAAATATTGTCGCACAAATTACACAGCGCCACCTAGCCCCAAAGTAAGCGAAGCTTGTGTTATGGGTACTAGACAACTGATAAACATACGTAAATACATTTTTTTTTGTAAATACATACTTATTATACATAGGAAACACCCAGACCCAGACAAACAGACATGTTCATGCACACAAATGTTTGTACTGTGTGGGAATCGAACCCACGAGCGTTGGTGTTAAAGTAGCGTACCAACGCGTTTCACCACTGCGCCACTGAGCTCGTCAGCCTTTGCAAGGCGTCTTTGTGTCTCAGCGAGGCTTCTACAATTCGCAAAAAAATAAATACTAATAATAATACTTGACACAACCTGAGTCCTATACGTGAAATTAATCAATACGAGCCGTGTAAAATCAGACGGTCGGTGAACCACGTTACGAGCCTACATTGTCGTGGCGGTATAATAGCAGGGCATACAGTATCTACGTAAAATATTCAGACGCAGAAAGAATACGCCGCGGTATTGATTGTTGTTATTTTAGTATACTTGGTTAAGGGCTTCCCTGCGGCAAAACTATGTGGCAGGATTCGAATAAAAATAAATTTGAAGCTTACTTATATACTAGCTAAATACAACATCAGTCTAATATTTTAACAGAGACTTCAAAAAAAGGAGATTTAGAATTTTTACACATGGTTCTTTCTTTAGGTATGTATTTATGATTAGCGATGTCTCAGAAACATCTTAATTGATTCATCAGTGAACATGATAAAAATCAATACCATGCTTTGCAAGTCAAATTTGTTATAGAATAGAGCACACCTGGGAAATACTCGTGATGATACCATTAATCTAAAGCAAATTATTTCCAATTTTTTTGCCTAAGTTGTGTAATGAGAATTTTTTGTTGGATAAAATTTGTAACAAGTGGCACTAATGACTATTTAACCACACATGAAAGAATAAAAAGCTCTCTAATCTCAAAAGTCACCTTACTTGAAAAATACCCTAACTTCATCTAAGTTCCATTAGTATCAAGGAACTAAAAAGAAACTCTTTGTGTATGTCACCGTGTACAGGTGAAGAAAAAGGAAGTTTGCTGTGACTCTAGAAAAGACGCTGAATTGTTTTTCCTAATTAACGTTGATAGTAAGTTAGACTTAAAAGTTTTTAAGGTGATACCACACACCTCACGTAATAAAAATTTTTAAGCAAGTACTAAATCGAGTTCACTTTTATAAACGCAAGTAAAAATTTAAAGAATGATCTGAATAGCGTTGATTTACATATTTTGATTATCTTTTTGTTTGTCCATATATACAAAAGAAGAAAGTGATGTACTTACTTACTCACAGCAATGCACAGAGGAAACTGCATTAGTTTCCTTAGCCAGAAGTCTTAAAGTTTCCATAAGTGTTACATAGACAACGTAAGTCTTCCCGTAAGTTAAGTAGTAAAATTTCTCGAATTTCCTATGGGAAATGGAGAGAAATAATATTAAGACCAACGTATAAAGTATTGTTTAATTTCAGAACTTAATAATAAGATGAATTAGTATATAACAATAATGTTTCAAATATTTATTATTATTAATTAATTCTTCAAACAATACAAAAAGACAATTTACGCTGACTCCAAAAACAGTGTTTTTGACGCGTACTTTTACATCAGATTTCAAAAATTATTTATTGATTTTTTTTTTAATTATTTAAATCCAGAAAATGGTTATATTTTTAAGATGTAAACGGTATGCTAGTTTATTGTGTCGGTTAGCGAAATAAATTTGTTAAAAAAAAATAAGATGAAAACACGACATTTAACATTCACTTACCGAGCACAAGTGCAGTTAATCAGCAAGCTATTATTGTACTCGTAAAAACGTTTTATTACCTTAACTTTATTTAATGCCTGCTACTAGATGGCGCTAACACCCTGGCATATTTTCTGAATTTTAGTAATGACGCAGCGCTGCTTGTGGTGAGTTGTTGGCCAGGGCCTTCGTCTCCGGCGTGTCCTCCTCGGTTGGAATGGAAACACAGAAAGGCCGCAGGACTCTTAGCTCTTATTTGCCTTCATTAGACGTCCAAAGAGGAGCCGATAGAAATTTACTGATCTATGTTTTCGTTAAATCGTTCGATAGGAAAAGCTAGTTTTAATTTACAGTGTAATATAGGAAACCTTTATATTTAGCCTAAAACTAATGAATGAAAAATATAACAAAATAAAATAATTTAATAAATAACTTGGCTGTTAGTGTAGCTGACGCCATGTCAGGTACGTTGTCTTTCCCGCTGAATTGCAATTTAGTTTTCACTATATTTTATAACTTAAAATCCTCTCCGCGGTGAGTATTTGTTTGTTCGAGCTTATCTCAGAAACAACTGTACGAATTTTCATACGGTTTTTTCCGAAAGAAAGAAGCATAGGGAAAGGTTATAACTTATTAACATTTTGCGTTTTAGGCAGCGAGAGAGCTACGAATGGTAAAAAAGCGAGTGAGGCGCGTCTGGACCGGTTCCACGGCGTTCTGTTCTTTCTATCTACTACGCCACGTCCGCAAGTAGCATGTGTCTACCTTTTAAGATTGATTTACTTTAATATTTTTTACGCTACAATGACTTTTGATCAAATTATTTACAAAGTTGTTTTTACGGACATAAGTATTAAATTAGACCAAAGTCAGAAACCATCCGGCTACAGATAATTAGTTCTATCCGTGGAAAGCGGCACGGGTCGCTACTAGTTTACAGTTAAAGCTTTACATGGAACTTTCATAGCAGTATTTATATGAAAATAATACACGTAGACAAAATAATTTATGAACAAAGTCAGTTAAAGAAAGTTTTAATGAAACTTATTATTTCAGAGAACTTATATTTTAAATTGGTTCAGCTATTTCCGAAATATTGATGAATATACAATAAAACATGATAGTAATAATGAATGACGCATGGCTCTTCGTCGAACATATAATCTGCTTCTTCGTGAAGTCGGTTAAAAATAGATTTGTATTTTATTGTTTGCTTTCAAACAACTTTTGATTGGTCACATTTTCTTTAGGGGCGATCGTAAAAGTCCCTGTAATTGGAATTTCTAATTAACAAAAGTGTTTCAACGAATTTGTGTTTCAATTAAGCAACATGACTCGGTCAAAAGTTTGCGAGTGAAATATGAAACTGTTTAGTAGTTTTTATAGATAGAGGTTTTAAACTTAACTGATATTGATTATTGTAGGAAGCACAGTAAATTAGAGCAGTGTGTCAACTTACGGCTTTTAGGGTAACTCATAAAAGATAAAATAGAACCTTTATAGGATTTCATGATTACTTTTTTGTTCGCCTGTCTGTGAGTCCGTCATTATAAAATTACAAATCACAACCTATAGGGAGTTTTCAGTTTTATGAATTCTTCTAACTACGAGTATATCTTCACGTTAAATCTTGCGAAGCAAGCAGAGACCTTGCACGCTTCTTTATCAATCGTTGCTTCACGAACTTGCTTTTTTTCCTTATATTCTCGCACCCCTACCATGGGCGAGGCTCTTGGCATCACAATATTATTTACAGCCTAAACACATTCATACATCGGTATTCTCTTTCACTCCACACTTTATTCTTTCCACGAACATGTTAGGGTTTGTAAATCCCCTTCTGTCAAAATATGTATAAATAATGCATAGTAAAAGAATGATACAGATATACTTACAAAGCAAAAATGAAAGAATGCACGAGCCGAACTGCTCCTGCTCCTGTTCGGCTCTCACATCCTTTCAGTTTTGCCTTGTAAGCACATCTGTATTCTTTTACTGTTCATTCTTTCCGGATTTTTGAACCAACGAAGCATTCCTTTTCTTAATTTAACACCTGCACTCTCACCTTCATTGCGAATGCGGTTTGCAAGCGTTACCAACCGCTTCACTTTCATTCTCTCTGTGTCATACCCAACTCTCGCTTTGTACATAAAACGCTTTGCCGCGTTACATAAAACGTAAATGGAAAGTTGATTCAATGTTGCGATGGTTTGAGTCGAACTTTGCTTAGAATCTTACAATGGGTCATGTTTGAGGAGTGCAAAGATTTCGAAAGTTTTTATGAAGTTACGATACTGCCGTATGTAGCTCCTAGTTATGAACGTATATCGCGTGCCAAGTTTCATTAGAGTCAAAGCAACTTTACCTTAATATGATGATGCACCCTGCCAACCCTAAAGGAGAAGAAGAGATACCAGTACTTCTTGTTCAAATTAGCGAGCGTTGGGGCGTGAGGATATAGATTTTTTTTTTATTAAGAACTGTTACGAATTGTTTATTTAAAAGTAGGTCCGATCGTTTGTGTGTACACGTAAATAGGGGCTTTAAACTATAATACCTCCCTTTTCGATCTCGACTTTTTTATTTCATTTACTTTTATACCAATATTTACTTTTATATAGGTCCAATAACAGTAAGTAGGTGCATAACAGACAAATGCGGAGATATTATGTAAGAATTAAGAATGTGATGTAGAGTGATATGAATTAAATGGGTGAAGTGGTGGGCAGATGAATATGAGAATATGTATAAAAAATAATATATGGACGGAATGCAAAAACGAATGAAAGAAATGTAACATAATAATTTTTGAAGTGAAACTTCTTTAATGGCGTTGTGCACTTTTTGGGATGAGTAAAAAATGCTAAACTCGCGTCAGGCCGTCAGGACACGTGACCCTGACCGTAAGATTTTGGTGAGAATTAGAACTTAAGTTCGCTGCAGCGCTAAAACATTAGTTCCCTCTAATTAAACAATTAAAACATGAAGCGCTAGATCGTTCATAAGACATTATTTTCTCGCGACCAAAACGTTGTAAGCGCCATGAAATTCTTGGCGTTTACGCGTTTCATTCAATGTAGTTTATCAACATCGCTGTTTGGTTTAAGCGGCGCAGGCCGCTTGCGCGAGGATGCGTGTGTGTTTGAGTTTTAGAGATTGGCGATAATAAATGATGCTGGTAATGATGATGGTAAGTCGTTGAAATTATGGATGAAAGTTGATTTTTCTGAGAGATAAACTTTTTAATGTAAAATAATTGTAATAGTTCTGAAGTGTTAACTTTTAAATGTAATATAAATTGTCATGTTTGTGTACGATAGCGCAATAAATGAATATTGCATTTTACCCCATACATGATAGTACTTTTATACTGATAAATAAAGCAATTCGTGCGAAATTATTCCCTAACCATTCCAAAATATTCAAAAATGAAGCGCTAGATTGTACATAGGGCATTATTTTCTCGCGACCAAAACGTTGTAAGCGCCATGAAATTCTTGGCGCTTACGCGTTTCGTTCAACGTAGTTTATCAACATCGCTGTTTGGTTAAGCGGCGCAGGGCGCTTGCGCGAGCGTGCGTGTGTGTTTGTTTGCACTACAGACTGCTACGCGTATCCACGGATTGTGACTGCTCATGGCTCGAGATAGTACTTTTATACTGATAAATAAAGCAATTCGTGCGAAATTATTCCCTAACCATTCCAAAATATTCAAAAATGCACAACGGTAATGTTCAAGTTTTCACTTCTGCCGGCACTCCCGGAGTGCAACCCGTTTTTTTTGACATAACAGTCATAAATCTAGTTCATAGTCATGAACCTGTTTTTTTTACATAACAAATTGTCAACATTTGAGGTTGGCAAACATTTATACACACAAGGCAAGCATATATATTTCGACGAGCTCGGTGACTCAGTCGTGAATGACGCGACTTTGACACCAACGCTCGTGGGTTCGATTCCCACACAAGGCAATAATTTGTGTGCATGAACATGTCAGTTTGTATTGGTCTGGATGTTTTAACCCTTCGAAATCCGGGTGGTCGTATACGACCGCGAAATGTATGGGAAAACGTATATAACGGGTTCTGACTGCTAAGAGAGGTAGGGCGCATCAAAGCAGCCCGTCTGCGTCTCACAGAAAACCGCAGCCAAATAACAACTCCCTAGAGGGTTGTTGCGTGTGAGTGAGGTCACCTTGGGAGCTTTCCCAAGGAGTTGCTGTGTAAGCAGCAGAGGAGGCAACGCGCGAGTGATATTTAATATATCGCAAGCGTTAATAGTTAATTTTTTTTATACTTCGTCGAGAGGCATACAAACATACGGCCCACCTTTTTTTTTTTTTTTTTTTATTAACGCGGGGAAAAATGCGTTACGCACACAACCGGTGCCTGGGTGGCCTCCGGTGGTAGTCTGGGACTCCCCGTCGGCTGTCCGATGGTATACCCACTAAACGACCCCGCGAAATGCCATCAGCCGCGTTGGTGTGGTGCCCCGGATCTGTCAGCAACAGGGCACCACTGCGACTGGCCAGCCCCTCAAAAGGGGCCGGACTTCTTCTATCTAGGGGCCGTCCCGGCAAATTGGGACAGCCCCTCCGGCGGCGGGACCATTATGGGGCCAGGTTCCCATCCTGACCCCTACTCCCACAGGTTAGGGAGGCGGCAGTAGGTGCGCGTAGCTCCTACGCCGCACTCCCGTCCGCCGTCGCCGTTGGGACAGCCAAGGGATCATCCTCCCTGTCCCGCTCCGCGGCCTCCTTCTGGGACATGACCGTCTCACAGAAGGAGGCCATCGCCTGCCAGGCACTGTCACTCCCGAGCATGGAGGGGACCACGCTCGGGAGCGAGAGGTCCGCGCTTCCTAGCGCGGACATCATGGCGCTGCCGAGACCATCTGGGACACTGCTCCAACGTGTGTTGAGCAGTGTCCTCGGCCGCGCCACAATCGTGGCAGCCTGGAACATACGGCCCACCTGATGTAAAGCGGGTACCGTAGCCTATTAACGCTTGCGATATATTAAATATCACTCGCGCGATGCCTCCTCTGCTGCTTACACAGCAACTCCTTGGGAGCTTACTGGTGACCTCACTCACACGCAACAACCCTCTAGGGAGTTGTTATTTGGCTGCGGTTTTCTGTGAGACGCAGACGGGCTGCTTTGATGCGCCCTACCTCTCTTAGCAGTCAGAACCCGTTATATACGTTTTCCCATACATTTCGCGGTCGTATACGACCACCCGGATTTCGAAGGGTTAAAACATCCAGACCAATACAAACTGACATGTTCATGCACACAAATTATTGCCTTGTGTGGGAATCGAACCCACGAGCGTTGGTGTCAAAGTCGCGTCATTCACGACTCAGTCACCGAGCTCGTCGAAATATATATGCTTGCCTTGTGTGTATAAATGTTTGCCAACCTCCAATGTTGACAATTTGTTATGTAAAAAAAACAGGTTCATGACTATGAACTAGATTTATGACTGTTATGTCAAAATTAATGGATCTATTCTAACTATTATAATACGCATTTAAATGTTCGATACCAACATCAAATTAAATCACTTTCGGGTGGGTCTCGGTAGCCCTTTCTGGATTGGAAAGTTGCAAACTGTGGGATCGTCTAGTGCCTTTCGCTAATCTCTAAGGGCAACACTAAGGGCGCTTTCAATTTAGACGTTTCGTGTCGGACCGCTGCCGCACGTTTACCGTGCCGCTGGTTATAACCCACTGCCGTGCCGCTGCAGTACGGTAGACGTCCGACATCAAACGCCTAAATTGAAAGCGTATCTGACTGCCGTGCGTTTGTATGCTAGTGATGTTTTAAATTTATTTGGCAGCAGTTAAGCCATGGACTCTGACGAAGAAACATTACTGTTAGTGCTCTTGTTGAAAAACATCAAAGAGAAACAAAAACGACGCCCCCGTAAAAGAGCATCACCGATGTTTTCGTTAACATGTAATTTTGGTAATTTCCATAATCTTTACCCTAACTTAAAACAAGATCCAAGCATTTTTTTTAATTATTTAAGAATGTTTATAGAATGTTTCTATGAATTACTTGAATTAGTTAAAAGTAAAATTCAGCGGCAAGAAACTATATTCAGACACACTATATCAGCTGAAGAAAGACTACTTATAGATAACATTGAGTTAAGTAAATTAAACAACTTATATTTTATATTTGTGATATTATGTATACTTACTATAATTACATCGACCAATAAATGTAGATGTATCGTTTGCGACAGATATTGTTCAAGCTATCTGTGTTTTACATAATTTCTTACAACGTGACTGTGGCGAAATGTCTAATAGTAATCTTTTATTCAAGACAGGCAGATAGATCAGGTGGTTCAAAATGAACAGAATTTGACAGCAACATCAGTTCGTGATAAATTTGCAGAATACTTTGTGAACGAAGGACAATTATCATGGCAAAATAACAAAATTTGATTAAATAAATATTTACCCGCTGAGTTTTTTTCACCAGTAGTTTTATTTTTAAAATCTTTTAAAATTCTCTATAATCTTTTCACAGATACCTTCCCAAGCATTTTTTGTTTCCGTGCGATTACTGTGTTTGTCGCATTTGGAGTTCCATGTAGCAGGACGTAATTCAATTTCATTTATAAATTCTTCCACTTTTATATCATCCAATTTAACCAAATAATAAACATGAAAATTCGATGAAATTAGCTCTCACGTTTAGTCACCTCACTATTCAACAGCGAAATGAACACGTGGAGCTTGCAATGTTGCTGTCCTGTCGTCGAGCGTTCGCGGTACCGACGTCGCACTGTTGCCGCACCCTGCGCTTTGTATGAACACAGACGTCCGTCCGTGCGCCATACGACAAACGCACCGCTTCGGCACTGCAGCGGTCCGACACGAAACGTCTAAATTGAAGGCGCCCTAATGTGTGTTAATACGTCACTTTGGGGTAGCGCAGCGTAATGTACTGCTACCCTTTTATAGCAGTTATAGTATGAATAAGCTGAAATGAAATATTATATTATATTGTTCATTGTATTCATACTTTATTCTTACAGTGATAAAATGTTCCTTTATATGGTCATAATAACAGTGAGTATAAATTAACAGTACTTGAGCGTTTTTTTATGTCGCAGCATAAGTGAATCTGAGGTAGCTTGAGATGATGCCAGTGTGATCAGCAGGGTGGTAACTAGGAAGCGATCATCGGATGCTACGAAGCATCTTGAACCTTAACGTAAAGGAATGGACTCGTCTGGTGACTTCTACGCTTCGTCCGTTACGTGCCTATATTCAAAACTCCGAGAGTTTTCAACTTGAATTATATAATCGCTTTCAGTGCTTAGATGATTGTATAACACTAGACGATATCAGCAGAAAACTCGTGGCAACTGTCCATGCGATGGGGCTAAATTCCTAAAACCTCGCAACGAAAAGAGCCCAAAAGCTCTCGTCACACGCAGTCTTCAGCTCATGCGCTAAACTTCAGGCAGCTAAACCAATTTAATACAAATCGTATTAATAAGGCGATAGAGCAGAATGCAAGACATCAAAGTTAACACCAGGGATCTGTCTTTTGGAAAAAGTCAACTCATGAAGCTGAAGACCAACACTGACGTCATTATTTAAACAAAGCCTGAGACTTTGAGCGAGATAGATAAGTTCTATATACACATCGATGTTGGATCCAAGTTACTATGCTAATAACGACACAAAAGTTAAACCGATCTGACACTATACCGAAGATATATATGACATCAGTTTGTGTGAGATTCGTATGGCAAGCACTGGGTGAGGACGGAATTGCGGCGGAGGTTCTGAAAGCGGGCGGAAAGCCAATACTTGTAGTCCTTTAGAAGCTATTCAAATCTATACTACGGCGAAACACTGAAAGCGTGGAGTAGAAGCCTGATCATGTTGTTCTTTAAAAAAGGTGTAATGACTCCATTGAAGAACTGTAGACCGATATCACTTCCGAGCCGTTTTTATGTACCTTCGTTACCAAGAGTCATCATAAACCGCCTCAAATGTAGACTTAAATAATTCTAACCTCCTGAATAAACTGTATATTATTGATTCCGAAAGAGCTTTTGCACTGTATATCACATACATACTCCCCGCCAGATTACAGAGAAGTCTGGGGAATATAATCTGCTCTAGCATAAGTGGACTACGAGATAGCTTTTGATTCAATTGAGGCATGGGCAGTGCTACAGTCTTTCCAGCGATGCTGGATTCACTGTCAGTACATCGAAGTGTTTAAGTGCTTGTGCAGCAATGCAATGATGTTTATACATAAGTAAGTACAGGACCACAATATGAAACCGATCCAAGAGCAAAATATAATACCTAAATATAAGTACGTATGTCAAAATCACTCACCTTCGATTTGCCGACGATATAGTGCTCATGGTGAAATCGCAGACCTTAGCGCTATGTTCAATTACCTTAATAGTATTTCCAACTAGGTAGGTCTCAATATCAACATAAACAAGACTAATATCATATCAATTGTCCATGTTGCACCTATACTGGTTTCGGTTGGAATAACTAAGCTCGTAATTGTTGACAAATATGTCTACCTAGGGCAAGTTGTTCAGTTAGGACAGTCCAACTTCGACCGAGAGGTCAACAGACAAATCCAACTCGGCTCGGCAACGTTCGGGAAACTTCGACACATCTTCTCGTTCAAAATACACCTGAAGAGTAAAGTCTTCGACCAGTGTGTGTTGACAATGATGATATATGGACAAATGAGGATATCTGTAATACAATACAGGTAACGGACATAGCTTAAAGGATAAGCAAGCTGGAGATAAGTTCTCGAAGATGCTCCTCCCGTCCTACTCTATATAGAGTGACAACTTTTAGAGGTTTGTAAGGAGTCGATTGATGCACGAGGCCAGGATTGAGGCGAATGGCAATCTAGACGGGATACCTATATTCACCAGTGGATGAATATGGACTGAAATGATGATGATGAGGAGTGTTAAATATCAAATCAAAAATGAAAAAAAAACATAAAATATTTACCCTATCTCCAAAAAAGTAGGCCGAAACCTATATTATATAACACCAGGCTCTTCCTAAAATTAAGTTTAGGTATTACAACTATATGAATTGGTAGACGTGTACACTTAAATAGACATTAGCCAGATTTAACACAAACTTAATGGCACGCGTGCAGGTGCACACATAAATTTGAGTTTGTGTGCACGTCTGTTAATATTTTTAAAATACACGCATATTGTTATTGTTATATATAAGTATAACATATTTAAGAACCACTCATTATTATTCAAATAACAAGTAATTTGTTATTCTATTTCTATAAAACACACAAAACATAATTTGATTATTTTGTTCAATTTACAAGGCGGTAGTGTACATCTAGTTTTGAGTTTGAATATTCTTATCAAGTGTCAATAAATATAGTTTTCGGTATGGGTTTATAATATATATATATATATATATTAACGGCCGACATACAGATAGATAGATCATTGAGGTATTACTTCAATGAGATAGATAGATAACACAGTTATAGTTTATGGGTTCCTTTTAATTTTAAATATACTCAGGAAATTAATTCGGTTTCTTTACTTTTCCCGCTGATTGTATTAAAATTAAAAATATTTTTTGGTTATATTTGATGTGGCCCGATTTGGCAGAAGAAAAACAATAAAATAATTGAATCTGTTAACTGGGGCCGTGACCCCACTCGTCAGATAACGCTTATACTAATTGAAAAAGAGCCCATCTTAAAATCAAGGCACTGAATAAATAAACTGGGATTTACAAATCGTTATAAATAACTAAAACCTCTAATTCAAGAGCAATACGATTGCCTAATTTGGCGGGATTTCGCATTAAATGCCCTCATTTCAGCCCTGTTTGTATTCCAAAGGGCCACAAATCAGGAGGCAAGGTACACGTAACCAATAAACAACAGACAAAGGTTACTTGGTATTAAGGTTGTTTGTATACGGCTCTACTTATAGCGCTCCGGGTCAGAATTGGAAAAACGGAATACTTAGGATATATAATCGACTTCGTTCATCTGGTACATGCTCCCACAGCTACGCGCTAGAGATTTTGCCTTTTGAACTAAGTCGGGTGGCAATCAAGTGTGCCATATCCACCTGATAAGAAGCATATGATCGCTTGCAATACTAGAAGTATCGTTCGTGCTGCAACCCGCCAGGGAACTATTCTGCAAGGCGGAGGTAACAATGATTATTGAATATAGTTGTGCCTATTTGACAGATTTCGTTTGCAAATTGCTAGGGTGAATCACGTGATAACAGATGAGGATTGGGGGTTTGTCTTTACGCATAAATAGATGAGGCGAGCCAGTTATACTCCTGACATATATATAACGTATACAATACGTACTGTGCTGTAAATATGGAAAAATAATTTTGATATTTCCTCATGACTCAGGCGATCTATAATGTAATACAATATATTAAATAGATAATATTATTATTTTTGAGTGGAGTATGAAGTACAGTATGCAATATAGCATTGTGTATGTAAAACAAATCAAATAACATTTGTTAGCAAAGATTAATATTAATGAAAAAGAATGCCAAACCTATTTCCTAAAATAGAGTATTATAGGGAAATAAATTATAGGGAAAGTCGAGATAGTATATATACACTAAGAAATTATTAATGATCGATGAGCAACTTGAGTTGTAATTGTAAAGTGGTATTACAAATATTCACAAAAATTCGTCCAGTTGGACAATAGAATAAATCTTTATCCACTAGCTAGACTATCACTGCTTACAAATATTGTTTAGTGTCTCTGTAAGATGTTAAACAAAGTTTGTGATACCTGGTCCAACAGACTGACAGACAGGACTTCTGAAAATATGGTTTAGCCTTCAAAATTCAAAGTCAAATATTCCCGGAGAGGACTTTTTGTAAGTACAAATTCAGCACATTGTTTTAATTGTCGCATGGTAAATTTAGAGTCAAATCAACAAGTCTAATCCACCTATCGCAATTTTCACATCAGGACTCTTTCGAAGTAGTCAAAGAGAAGCGAGCGCCACAAGACAACATGTTGCGTGTAAAAGAAAATTACGGCAAAGCGATATGTAATTAGACACATGACTGGGGATGCCCTCGGCTATACAGAAGGCCGTAACAAAATAAAGTCTCCCTGAAAATTTGTTGTGGTCATGGCAGTGAATGAGATTACCGATTCGCACCTAAGTGAGGGTGGCAATCGACAATGTACTTCTAGTATTGCCTGTGTTACCATATCTCATCAGACGGATCGTGTGCCTGTAGGTCACCCTACATACAGGCATAAATATTAAAAATGTACGTAGGTAGAAGATGTAATAATAATTTGTTTCTCAAACCGTATATGCCGTCTCCAAACATGGTCCGGTTCACAAGCGTCGTGTCAACAGTTGGCCTAACGCGACTCAATAAATTACGTTCGGCACTCGTCCACTCAAATTAAGCTAGCTAATGGCCCCTGCCCTGTTTGATAAACTTTAGAGCAGGAGGGTTATATAAAATGGCTGAGCTGATTCAGCGGGTGCTTTGTTGTACCAATTTGTGAAATTAAACAGGTGTCAGTTCCCAGTACTCGTACTGTGCGCTGTAAAATTTGTGTAACCCATTCGTTGTTGCTCGAATAGATCGATAAGCCCTGCAAATTTAATTCACACCACACACGGCGGCTAGGACACGACCCATGCATATTACCATATGCTCTATTTGAGAAGCCAAGGTGCCATTCGTGCTGAATTTGAAATGTTTTAGGGGTGGGCTGAAATTCATTTTGCATTCGATTTAACCGAACTTCAGAATCTTTCAGAAGTTTAATTTATGAAACAGCGAATTAGGCGTAACGAAATATTTAAATGACAAACTATAATTGGCAGTATAAACAAACAGGAACCTCTGAATGTTATGTTACTGATCAAAACCGTTGTAATAAAAAGCCTCGGAATCATTAAGTGAATGTTTTTTTATTTAATATAATCTTAAAATTTACTGGAATATTTTTTTTTGGGTCTTACTTGTATAATATAAATTAAGTGTCACCAATAGCAACAGCATAATTAACTAAGTCTATAAAGTACGATAAAACAACAGATTTGGCCGAACCTTGTATTTCACCCGAATGTTCGGCCAAAGTTTGAAGTCAGTTCAGTCTACAATAGGCACATCCCCAGTAATTTTGTGTAATTCATACGACCAACATGTACACATTCGTGTTCGTCACAACTGTGGTATTCTGTCACTAATATTGTAACTGTGGTATTACTGTAATTACCATTCGTGTGTAATATCGTAGAATATTACCCAGCCATTGTTATTACTGTAAAGTAAAAATATTATTCGTACCTAA
Organism: Pyralis farinalis; assembly: GCA_947507595.1. Classification (NCBI taxonomy): domain Eukaryota; kingdom Metazoa; phylum Arthropoda; class Insecta; order Lepidoptera; family Pyralidae; genus Pyralis; species Pyralis farinalis. The sequence goes on from OX382267.1 coordinate 15,353,997, forward strand.
ATTCCTAGGTTAACTAACACTAATTTTAAAATTACCTATTTAAAATATATAGATTGCAAAGAATCTTGATACATTTTTTATAACGTGGGGTAATAAATAAGCATACTGGACGTCTAATCTTAAGCGGTGGCGTTTGCAATACAAGAAGTATCGCTGGTGTCATTGAACTACTAGTACGTAGTACATGATACCTCAATGGCTGGTGAATTGTCAATTTGCTAAGTAAAGTAAGATGTAGATATGTTCTTCACCAGTCGGACTAAGAAAAGTAGCTACCGCAGCCTATGAACGTTTGTAATACAGGAAGTATTATTTGCATACTTCTAACACACAGCAACTCTTTGGAAGCTTATTGTTAACCCCACTCACTCGCAGGAATACAATAACCCCCCGGTAGTTGCTATTTGGCCGCGGTTTTCTGTGAGGTGAACATATTTCCCTGCTTATTCATGCTTTGAATAATTACCCACGTTTGCATTCCAAACACCAATACGTTTACTTACGACATAAGAACTATTCAAATCCAATAACATGTTACTGATGATCTGCTGTCCAATCTATATGCCCCATTGTTATTTTGAAATTGTGCCGATTGGAAGGAACTAGTATCTTTAATACAGGCTCAGCCTAGTTTAGATACTAGCGTGCAAGCCTTAGGACTTAAATTGTAAGTTGTATTATAATGTTATGTATTATTATTGTACCTACATATAGTTTTAAGTTCATATACCGTATAATTAAGAGATGTGTGTAACGAATAAAGTTGTTATTGGAGTAGTATTTCCTAGTAAACCAATTATCGGCCACGTATTAGACTGGTGTTTTTAAAAGAGATAATGCGGATCAGAGTGGCTAATCTGGAGAATTACCTCCACTTAACAGAAAATAGCAGCTAAATACCAATTCCCTGGAGGGTTTTTGTGTTTCTGCGAGTAAGTGAAGTCACCAAAGGAGTTTCATTATTAGCAGTTGATATGGCACTTTCTCCCGGCGTTGTATAAAAAAAAATACGAAACAATAGACAGCGTGAAAGTTTAAAAATATACGAAAAGCAAATGTATTATAATTCATTATATGAATGTTTAACTAAATTTACTTTGTTTCGTGATGGTAGCTAATAAAACACCATAATATCTACATTGTGTCATCTTAATTTGAATACTAAAGCCAAAGTCATGAAAATATATAATTTTATGACAGTACTTCATAGTAAAAGCCACACAAAAAGCACTAGAAGAATAAGGGAAAAGTCTAGATAAAAACAAACTTTTTAAAAGTAAACTGTAAAGTGTTTTTCATAAACCGGGTTTGCTTTGAAAAAATACGGGATGGAAGAAAACAGCATCTTCTATGCTGCCTTGCATGCCTTGAAGGCTTGCTCGTTGCGTTTAAATTCGAAGAAAATGTGCATAAAATATTCTTATAAAGGATCTGCGTAGGATATTTTATGCTCCATTCAATAGTTTATGGGCTCATAAATAAAATGTCTATTACACGTGATATGATGATGTATTTTAGTTGTAGGCACTTCGGAATGGTATTTTGCTTACTTTTACAAGTTGTTAAGATGGTCTTGAACTGAGAACAGAGGAGCTGTTACTTGAAAAAACTACGTCATAATTTTAAGTGTTTAGATCCTAGAGACCCCTCTCCCGTGATAAGTAGGGTTGTGAGAATGTTATATAATAATATGTCCAAAATAACCAGCAAGGACAGTTAAGAGCAGATCAGGGTTGACATTCGAAATTCGATTGTAACAGTTATTATGTATGACACAAGAACAATACAAAGGTCGAAGTGTAAAGATTGACGTGTACTTAACTGTTAATAACATGTTTGCACGACTGGTTAATATTTACAAAAATTATAATGCGTTTGCTGGTTTTTAGACAAAGCCAACAGAAAAGAAATAAAAGGAGTGTGAATGTCTTACTCTTAAGTTTAGTATCAAAATTAAATAATTAACTAGGTACACGTTATTTTTATATTAACATCAGGAAGGCATGCAAGTATACGGTCCACCTGATGTAAAGTGGTTACCATAGTCTATGAACGCTTGGGATACAGAAAGTATCACTCACGCGCTGCTACTTTTACTGATAATGTCTTTGGAGTTTACTGGTAACCTCACTCACTCGCAGAAACACAACAACCCTCTAGAGAGTTATTGTTTTGTTTCCGTTATCTGTGAGGTGGAGGTACTTTCCCAGTCGGACTACTTTTGATACGCCCTATCTCTACCTCTTTAATAAGCAACAAATGTGACTCCATTAAATTAGAAGATAAGTGAAAACTTTATTTTGCTAGAAGCCGCCTGACCAGATCTTTATCTCCACTTATAGAAAATCGAATAACACAACAGAGCCAGATGACAACTGTTTAAAGATTTTCCTGTAAGTATGGTCGCCAGGAAGCCCCAGGAGCCTGACGCGATTATTAACTTTATAGGCTACGGTAACAGCTTTATGTCATAAGACCGTATGCATGTTTATCACAACTGACGTACTATGATAAGTGAAAAAAAAAACAATAGAAATATACTTTTGGCATCTATTTTTTTGCGTAAACTTACTAGTGTTGTAAAGGTATCTGAGACAATCATAACAGTAATGCGATTAGACTACCGAAGAAACCAATAACTATTGCAACGTTTTTATTTGGGACGTAGTTTTCGATTTTCAGAGGGAATAAGCTGCAACGTCATGTTCGCCTATTGATAAATAGCTAATGTACTTCATTAGCTATTTATCAATAGGCGAACATGACGTCGTATAGTCGCATAGTCTACGAGTAAGTATATATATAATATGTATAGAACAACAGCTAGGGTACAGTTGCTGTCGGTATATTATTGTGCCTCCCCAATATACCGAAACCTCCTGCGGTTTGCCATATATCTCCGTGACAGTCATAACAGTATCAATGAAATGTGAGTGTCAACGACTATTAAAATAAGATTGAAATTCATTTGAGCTTGAAAAAGTCTTTTTGCCGTGCATGCCATTGATGAGTATAGTCATCAAAATGTGCAACGGTTGTTATGTCAATAGACAGAATATTAAAACATTGTATGTATGTATATCTTCACGCCAAGTCGCTTGCGGGGAAGCAGAGAGAACCGAGCGCCATAAGACGCGGCCCTTACATAGTTCACTCGCTTCTGTGACATTCATAGCTCTTTTCATGCACAAAACATTATTAAAATATTGAATGCTCTTTTACAATACTGCTTTCCAATATTTCATTTAACTACACTTCTAGATTACAATTGTACTATATTTTGACAAATTGGTACAAGTACAAGTTCGTAGAAACGACATTCAGGATATCAGAGACTACCGACAAAAGTGTCAAGATCTAACAGGACAAAGCTGTTTACGATGAAGTGAAAAAGTATATTCTATATTAAGGAGTTGGTTGACTATGACTGCCTATTTAGAAGCTGGAGGCTAAAGGCTAAAAACTTTGATGATTTCAGTTTCCAAGTTCTGTACCCCAGTGTTACATTCAATGTTCTTCAACTCATTTATGGGGAAATTAAGAAAGTGCAAAAAAAAGGACATTCGTCTATAAAAGCTGTGTGTTGAATCGTCTATAATTTTTAAATAAACTCACCAAAAAGTCAATTGAATGAATGGTCGTGAATGGTAATGAAAATTCTATTTTAAAATAACAAAGAGTTATTAAAAAAAAATAACAAAGCAATATAAATGTACATTTGATCTTATCTTGTTGATAATAAATTAGAAAAAGATATGTTTATGCTATATACAAAATGTAAACAAACCATAAAATAAACTTTCATCTAACACAATACATTCAGTAAAATGTGCAATATTACTTGCACATAAATAAATATTGTAAAGTTAGTACTAGAATCGCGATAACAATTTCCGTCGTTTCTTCACTAATACGCATATCCATCACATCAGCACATCAAGCCTTATTGATCCCACTCCAGGGATACACGCCTAACACGGTTAGAACATACTCCACCACGCTGCTCAAATGCGGATTGGCGGAGACAAATGTTTTCAAGCCGCCCGAGGGCCACTGAGCTTAACGACTGTCATCTATCGACTACAGCCGGGACCGATGGCTTAACGTGCCCTCCGAGCATGGAGAAACTCGAGATAGATAAACCCATCAATAGACAGGCTGACAGGTCGACGTTGCTTAACCTGCGTGTTTGGTTAGAATGACACGCGCAACGTCGCCATCGAGCTCTCAATACGCATACACACGTCGAGTATACTATAACGTATATTTTTTTCTATGAAGATTACATAACTGTGAGTATTACAAAAGACCTACGAGTATTATCGTAGAGAATTTCAAAACTTGTACGCCTTATAATAGTTTCCAGTTAAGGTAAACAGTTAATACATTATGAAGTATGAAAATGTACAACTTTCGCATTTATCTGAATTATACCAGTCAAAACAAAATAAGGACCACGTGTTTCTTTTGTAATGATGACTTATTTATGGATAACAAACTACAGCAAGTGATAAAATTTGTTGTGTCGTGATATCTCAAGTGCCTATGAACACATTCTTAGGATACGCACTCGTTTTAGTGATTAAGTGGGTAGTTTTTGTTAGTTTTTTTTTTGTTGTTGGGTAAAACTTAATGATTGCAAAACAAAACTGTTTTAACATGATTTTCAAAGTCGTTTAACATTTGAATTCCGCAGCGTACAGTTTATTTTTGTTTTGTTTTTGTTACTTAAACCCTTCGAAACCCGGGTGGTCGTATACGACCGCGAAATGTATGGGAAAACGTATATAACGGGTTCTGACTGCTCAAGTGTGAATCGGTATTTCAAAACAACAATGCCGAGGGTTCGACGGCATATGGATGTGGTTACCATGATAGAGCCATAACATTGATTCAAGAAGAACATTCCCGGCGTTCGATTGCTTTACAGCTGGGTTTTTCACGAAGAGCGGTGCAGAACGCTTACAAGCCGGTTTCAAGAGACTGGCAGAGTAACTAGAAGACGGGGATCCGGCAGGCAACCGCCGCTCCTTACAAAACCGCATACGTCAGGCTACAGGAACTCGGATAAGTGACCAAACTATCCGTAACCGTTTGCATGAAGATTACCAGTTGTACAGATGACGTACTGAAAGAATTCCATTAATAATTGGTCATCGTGCAAACCGTTTAACATTTGCAAGGCAGCATCTGGAGTGGGATATGATTGACTGAAGCATAATACTGTTTACTGATGCGTGTAAAGTAAATTTTTTTAGTAGCGGTTTTCAGACTATTCATGAAAGTGACAGATTCGGTAATGGTGTGGTAAAATTCTATCCGGCGGCTCAATAACTGCTCAACGGTACATCGATAATGTCATAATACCCCATGTGGTGCCATTTGCACAACGAGTGGACGAAAGATTGGAGCTGATGCTTACTATACTAATACTACGGTACACATACTTATAATACTAGAGAAAGAAGCAGAAAATAAAATATGGCTAAATCACATTTTTGTTGTCATTTCCTGTAATTTTGGCATATATTTCCTTTAAATAAGACAATTAAAATTCGATTTAATTAAAAACATACGGTTTCAAATATTCTAGTCCCCTGTCAATCTCAAAACCAGATAGCTAGCCAGAAATATTGGAAATTAAGCGTGGCCCTTATTTTGTTTTGACTAGTATGTATTCGCCATTTTTTTACTTTTGACCTCTTTTGACACAGAATTATTGTTTTGAAGAGAGTATTTTTTTAGAACATAATTTATTGCACAGATATTAAATAATTCGTTTAATAACGTAATCGAAAACAAAGGAAAGACCTAATTGTGATATACTGTAAAACCTAATTTAAGTAGGCAATAAATTTAGTAAAATATCACTTAATATCTTATTAATTAATGTTTACTTAATTAATGGTATAGTGTGGTGTGAGGTAAAATCTATTACGCCTGTGGGCGTTATGAAGGTCATGCGACATTCGGCCTCTACGAGCAAGTGCGATGAAAAATACATTATCAAAGGTCACAGAGCGCAACGATTAAATTAGCAAAAGTTGTAAAGCGATATGTTATATTGTGTTTATTCCGTTATAAAATAAGCTAATTAGACAGGTAGGTCTCAAAAAATATTCCAATACATATTTCGAATGAAAACCAAATGTTTAGGAGACACCATATAATATTTATTAATTCATCATTATCATTAACGCATATCTATCCACTGGTGAGTATACACCTTCTCCATTGATGCTTTTAACATATCATAATATAAGACTAACCTACCATGACCAAATTGGTCGTGTTTTGTCAGAAGGCGATATCATGAGCCCCAGGAATTGGTGAGCGTGTATGAAAAGAGCTATGAATGTCACAGAAGCGAGTGACGTAGGTAAGGACCGCGTCTTATGGCGCTCGGTTATCTCTGCCTACCCCGCAAGGGACCTGGTGTGAAGATATACATATTATAATCCATTGGTGATCTACTGATCGAAGGTATAATTGACTTGTTACAAATCGTTGCGAACAATACAGAAACGATCATGTTTCATGTATACTAATATGTATAATAAACACAGAAAGTGGGCGACTGTACTGATCAACACAGAGCTGAAGCTACTGAAGTTAGGAACACGAAATTCGAATAATCCTTTTATAACTTAGACAAGCAATAAGAAGTGATTTTTGGAAATACGTACTACGGGTAAATGTAGTATACGACGTAGGAAAATTTTATATGGATATTTTTGGTTAGTTGTCGATTACGTGAACCTAAGCATAAATATTTAGCAATAGATAAATTCCACATTTGATTTTATGTATAGTAGTTAGGCGACCGAACTTCGCTTGGCGTTTGCGATGTTTTTTTGTATTAAATCACGTATTTAAAAAGAACATAATTTTCTTTATTGGTGTTACCATACCTGAAACATACGCATATAGCTTTTAAGCATATAATGCCTGTGCCAGGAGACTCCGCTTCTTCGTATCTACAATTAAAAATATCGATAAAGAAGTTTTGTCATGAAAGTCGCCTGTATAGACATATTTAAAAATCAAAATTTAATTTAATTAAAATATTTAGTGCAAATCGATACAGCCGTTTTCGAGATATACGGAACTGAGAGTTATATATAAATATCCTTACCTATAAATAATTAAACACTTATTTTCAGATATTCTGAAATAGATCTCCTTGCTTGCATTGTTTGTTTATAATTTTATACAAACAGTATAACATTTTAAAGAATTAAATTATAATTATTTTCATTTTAAATTTAATCATCCTAGATGACGATGATAATAGATGAGGATGAGCATAGAGATCACAAAAAAGAAAAAGAATGCGTCACAGTTTTTTTTTGTTTTTCATATAATACTATCGGATGCTTATTTTTGGTATTCGTTAGTTGCTAGACATTGAGTGTTGATCTCTATTGGTTTCCTTAGATGTCAGTGGACAGTACACATCTTTACGTTACAGGAGGCTGCAGCCGAATAACAACTCCCTGTAGGATTGTTGTATATACTAAACTTCGAATTAATTTGTGTTCGTTGTAATGTTTTTATCTTGTTTAGGGGATAAACATTAAAAATGCTGAACCAAGTGTTTATTTCAATCGTACTACAGATTTTCTTTTTTATTCAACATCTACTTTTTATAACCGCACCGCTCGCCGACGGCGGGGAGTTCACCCTCACACGCTTGAACCGCAATGGTCGCGTACGGTGCGGTTCCAGAGAAGTTATTTCCGAGAACACTCAAGCTGTGGAATGAGCTCCCAGCCGAGGTTTTTCCAAGGGACTACAGCATGGAGTTCTTCAAGAAATGCGTGAAGAGGTTTTTAGAGGGTCGGCAACGCATGAGTGACGCCTCTGGTGTTGCAAATGTCCATAGGCTACGGTGACTTTTTAACATCAGGCAGGCCGTATGCTTGATTGCCACCTTAGTGGTATAAAAAAAACATCGGAAACAAATTTGACTCGCTTGTTGACGTTGATAAAATAACATCAATCTTTCGAGAATGCTCCGTTATTGCACTAAAAGGAACATTTCAAGTTTCTAGAATCAATGGTCAGTCGTAATTTTGTCTTTTATATATTAGGTGTATACTCAAAGCCTATTTAATTATCTTTTAAGAGAGGAAGGGAATATCAAAGCCTCCGACTTAGGAAGTACCCCCACCTCAATCACAGTCATAAAATACTTCACTGAAGGGGTGCCGTGTCCTACCACTCGGGTTTTTTAAGGCTTGAGGAGATGCTGCGGCTACACGTGGACGATACTTCATGTATTGCAAGCGTTCATAGGCTACGGTAACCACTGAACATCAAGTGGGTCGTATGTTTCCATGCCTTCTGACGTTGTATATAGTAGATTGATTTAAACAATTTTTAACGGAAATATCGTGTATTTTATTTACTTTGTTGAACCTACCGTTTCGAATGCTTTGCAGCGTCCGTGGTCGCAGGGACACTTGTATATAGTATTTTGGATTAACAAAGGTGCAACATATGAAATTTATAAACTTAAATATGCTTTCATAAAATTTATTGCACAACATTTCGCAAATTATAAATAAGTAAATCAAAACAACATTTAGGAAAGGACGAATTAATTACTTTATTGCAGGTCAGAAATTCATTAGAACATTATACGATTTCAGTAATTATGCCGAGTATCCGGTGTAGGAAGGGCGGCGTCTGGGATTCTTATTACTGTACTGAGTGATTGGGCGACTTGCCCTCTGATTTAAAGACCCTTTGCACGTTTACAAAGGATAGCTTTATAAGTTAACAACCTGATAATTTGTAAAGAGGAAATTAAATAAATTGAGAGAAAACGGTGAATTAATTACTAAATGTGTAAATGACCAACTATCATCTTCAGAATAAAAACTAATCTCACATGCATCACAGTCCCTACCGCTATTAACAAGGCTCTGACAAGAGGGAGGTAAGGTGTTTCGAAGCAGCCCGTCTGGGGAAGTGCCTCCACGTCGCAGAACGCCATAGCTAAATAATAACTAATTGGTGGATGGTTGTGTTATTGCGTGTTAATATATATATTTTTTAATATACAACGTCGGGAGGCATGTAAGCATATGTCCCACCTGATGGATAACGGTTACCGTAGCCTATGAACGCTCGTAATACATTAAGTATCACTCGATCTTAGGATCTTACTGGTGACCTCATTTACACGCAGGAACACAACAACCCTCCAAGGAGTTGTTATTCTGCTACATTTTTCTGTAAGGTGGAGGTACTTCCCCAGATGAGCTGCTTTGATGCCTATCTCTCTTAAAATATCTTAGGTTACTAGTAAACTCTTGAATAGAAAGGAAAAAGTAAGCAGCGGGAGTAACAAATTTCGAGCGACACTTCTTTAATTGCTAGTGTTCATATTGATATAAAGGCCGTATGCTCGTTTACCTTCCGAGTTTGTTTTATTAAAACAGTTAAATAATGTAGTAATGTTAGTGTATCGTTTTGATAACTTTTGCGTTGAAGTTTAAAGATGAAAAAGGTTTTGATTATATCTTGGTGCTACCGGTACAGTAAGAAAAAGAAAACGTTGGTAGGCACACAAGGATGCAGCCCACTTAATGTAAAGTGGTTTCCGTAGTTACGAATGCTTGCAACATAAAAATCGAACAAATTTCTCACTCACATGAACACAACAACCCTCCAGAAAGTTGTTACGGTCATATTTCCATCACGTGATTTTCACAGCTACAAAGACAAACAAACACAAATTGAAATAAAAAGTTTTATGTAGTCCAAACACCCTATATCTATCCAACATTAAAAGAATTTGATGTAAAGATCACTCCTTAGTATTTCATAACATGAAGGTAGGTATTTCAGCTCAGCGCTTCAAAATATCGTTATTCGATATCCATCTCGGCTATCCTATCTATTGAAAATTTGTTCAGGAGTTATCAAATTGTAATTTAAAAATCCTCGTAGGCAAAGTGCTTATTGAAAAAATTGTTTTGTAAATTACATTTGCAACGTAATTTATGAGTAACATTAGTGTTGGTAATTAACAACAAGCTAAGCATGGACACCTATGGAGCTGCTCTTTGCACCTCAGCCTAAACCTGACCAAAATTTGAACCTAATCAAGTCAATCTTGAGTCAAACCAAGGGTCGTCATTGCGTGAATGAAGTAGACGTCAGGAGCCGTGTGGCCTCGGCGTGAGGATAGCATACCCATCTCAACCCGTGGGTGTCGTAAAAGGCGACTAAGGGAATTATCCAGGAGATGAGCAGCAGCGTACCGTGATTTTAATGTATTTAAATAACGTACTACGGTTGCCAACCAGCCTGCCAAGCGTGGCAAAAACCCCTTCGGAATGAGTACGATAAAATGACGGTCCCAGTCACCGGCAGCCCCGCTGATCCTGGCTCCGGTCACGGTTAGAGTATCTGCGGGGCAGGAGCTGCTAAGAATCCTCGGCACAGACGCCGCTACCACCACAACTGACTGGCCCCGGCAACATATCACGCTGATGTTAATGAGACGAAAGATAATAAGAATAGAGAAAAAAAGTTACGCAAACATTTAAATATTAGCATGTAAATAACACGTATTGTATCTATTTATCCGTGGGCAGTCTGGCTTCAAACTTGCGACCCAACTTTTCGATCAAAAGTCAATAAAAATGACGTTGAGTATGATCTACATGACTGTTATTCATGCTTTTTAATGTTTTGAAATTACAGTATTCGTTATCCGTAAACTTAGCATTTACGATATGATAGTTAAAACGTTGTAATATATTTGTTTAGCAGCCGAAAAAGAACAGTTGCTTACATCACACTGCCGAAATAATGTCAATTGCAAACATTTCATAGAGTATATTGTTGAATGTGATTTGAATCACCCGTCTTGACATAAATCATGTCCGGAGAACGCAACAATTTTTGCGGAAATTGTTGTGTGGCTGCAGTGTTCTATAGCTACTTGTTATTTATACATATAGCTATTATCCTGTCTGTCTTTGACTACAGCCTCGTTTATCATCTCATCATCTCAATGTGTCATCATCTCAGGGTTTTTTTTTATACAACATCGGGAGGCATTCAAGCATACGGCCCACCTGATGTAAAGCAGTTACCGTAGCTTATTAACACTTGAAATATATTAAGTATCACTCGCGCGATGCCTCCTCTGCTGCATACACAGCAACTCCTTAGGAGATGTGATTTTCTGTTGAGGTGGAGGTACTTCCCCAGATAGGCTGCTTTGATGCGCCCCACCTCTCTTAAATGTTGTTCTAGGTATTAGATAATATTGCTGGATCAGTTTTATCATTATGAGTAGTCAGTATTTTAATACAAAATATAATAACTTATCTTCTATTTTGTACTATCCTGGTTGCAAACAATTATACACGCTTGAGCGACCGAGGTCTGAAATATCAGGAGACTTGAATTGCAAGTGGAATACTCGCGTGTTGGTGTCCAACCGCATTACCTTTACTCGCAGGAGCACAAAACTCCAGAGAGTTGTTATTGTGTCCTAGTCTTTTATAAGGATGGAGATACTTCCCCAATTCAACCGCCTAATAAATATAGCTGTGCTTTACATCTGTATTAGGAGGGCGTCATGTGTTAGATAGCACGATCCAACACGTGACGGGAAGGGTAGTTTTACTAAAATAGTGAAATATTGCACTTCGGTTAAGAACATGGGTTCAATACTTTATCTTTGTTGTATGCCAGACATATTACAAATAGACACCTTAAACAAAAATGTTTTATGATTAAAAACATTTTTGTTATGGGAGTGTGAACTTTTAAGTATACCTGACCTTATGCTGACCTAAAGAGTGAAACAAACCTGTACGAAATCTAACGTAGCATATGAAACTAAACATAGATGTAGCTCAAATGCAGCCTGAACCACGCCAAACTCAACTTGCCACTCATTAACTGCTAACTTAACACTAACTTACTAGTCCCGACCCAACCTATTCAATGTCACATTATTGTTCTTTTAGGTACTTGCAAATATATGAGCATTTTCAGGTAGACTAAAATATTTGACAGAAAACATAACTCCAGAAAAAAATCATTTGCCCTTTGTGTAAGGTAATTGTATGGCCCTTAGTTCATGAAGTTAAGACTTTAATTTACGTAAATTACCTCAACCTGGAATTTATTTTGAGAGTTTCATCTTCTTTGACGTTTATTGTGTAACTTACACGATGTGTAACTTAAACCTATGTCGAATAAAAATAACGAAGGTAATTAGACCACTGTAATACTCTGAAAGACGGACAGATTTCAAACTGTCTTATGAAAATAATCATATCGTTTCTAAGGTTGGGGAAGGATTACCTACTTGGAAAGGAAAAAATAGAGAAAGAGGAATATAGTCTCTTTACTAAGACTAGAAAAAATAAATAAACAAAAAACTTATCTAATTGTGATGTTTCTTTTATCATTAATGTTTACCATCAGGCAGATATAAGCTTGTTTCCGACTTTGGTGGTATAAACAAATATTTTTTTTATACTACGTCGGGAGGCATACAAGCATACGGCCCACCTGGTGTAAAGCGGGTACCGTAGTCTATTAACGCTTGCGATATATTAAGTACTGTCAGTGTCAATCAGTAGCGTTGGTGTCAAAGTCGCATCATTCACGACTAAGCCACCGAGCTCGTCAAGAATATATTAAAATATATATAAATAAATTAAAACATTTCTGAAATGCAGTTTTATTATCCCATGAGCATCGGTAACTTTTTCTAAATGATATGGACCCAACATTTATACTAAATTTAATTTAAATCAAGTGATATGTACACAAACAGAATCACGTTTACTAAAGTTATCGTTTTTATCTTTATATTACTTCATAGTCTACGACTATTCTCTTTTTATAGTACTCAATTCCGTAATACTGAGTTTATAGCGGTCGAGTTGAAATAAATGAATAAGACGAAATATGTCTATCATTTACATTTTTCAGTCAAACTTGTACCCCACACTATTATATTTGCTGTAGAAATTTCGTCTCTAATCTCATTATAAACTATTTCAAACTCTGAGTAATATATGAGGGTTGTCAACGAGATAAACGAAACGTCTGGCTCGCTTAACTCAATCCTAAGCCCGTGATGTAAACACATTACTTATAGCTGTACCCTCATTATCCTGAAGGGCGTAATATTTTTTTTTCTAGCTTCTATTCCTCTTTGTTCTCTCTTTTTTGGTCAGTTACCAATTAGACCTTGCTGCCTAAATTTCATAATACCAACAGATTTTTCACTTTGCTCATCCTCCCTTCCTAACTCCTATCCACTTATAAGAGATTATATTTATAAGAGAGGTAGGGCGCATCAAAGCAGCCGATCTAGGGAAGTACCTTCACCTCACGAAAACCAAATAACAACTCACCATAGGGTTGTTGTGTTCCTGCGTGTGAGTGAGGTCACGAGTAAGCTCGAAAGGAGTAGTCAATTCCAGCAACTTTCATCAAGCAAGTCCCGTAGGCGCTTGAATTATTTTCTCCTGCGTAGTTTTTAATTTACGATAACTCCTAAGATATTATAATGTGTACGAAATGCTTAAGGTAAGTAATATATTTAATTTGATAATCATTAATACTGTATACGTCTTTTGCAAATATCACATTATATTGTATATATTTTTTTAAAGTCAGAAAGGGTATAGTAAGCTATCCTTAAAAGATATGCATATGCAATCGCAGACTTTTTGTAGACCTATAAAAGAGAAATAAACCTACCATACATTTTGTTATATTTTAAATGGATCGGAATTCGGCTCATAGCGGATATCACTCACTTGATCACTCTGTTGATAAATTAAAGCCGCATGAAAATCCGTTTAGAAGTTTTTGAGATGGAATATACGTACAGAGAGACAGACGTGACGGGGCCTTTATTTTATAACATGTAGTGATATTTAAGACGATGCTCTAGGAGATTATTACTTGTTACGGTATTCTGTAAGTGACATGTAATGTAAATAATAATGAAAATAAAAGCATGTTATCCTGACTGGGTAACATACTTACATTTTATTATTATTTACATTACATGTCCTCAAAATTGAGTGAGAAATATCACTATGTTCTACCTCCCTTCCGTCGTAAACCTCATACTCGGTCAGGGTTACATTACGCGGTAATTCAGTCGCAGGTGCGCGATGGAACGCCAATACATTTTATTAGAATAATTTGTCATCATCAGGCATATAATGCTTGTCCGTCAGCGGGATGCTCGGTTTTTGCATTAGCCTCGTCCTCGACGGACTGATCTTTCGTCTGCGTCAGATCGACAACGTCGCATTAGTGAATTACTTAATTCAACACGACCCTTATGGAGAACAATTGGCTTTGAATGCGCATATTCGTCATTTCTATTGAATCCATAACGTTCACACCGTATAAATCAACGCTTATACGACCGAATCGATAAAAATACTATTTGTAAAAAAGGCTTATTTTAGAAGTTTATTAAGGTAAATACTTACTGAGAAAGATATAAAAAGAAATGATAAAGCACATAAATTAATATTTGCCACTCGCTATCATTAATGTTGTACCGACATACGGGCATAAATTTATTTTAATATCATTTGTAAAATAACCTTTATCACTTATATAACTTTCTTTCGGCATTTCTTCTTCTCCAATGGCCATTTTCGAAATTCTGGTAAGTGGAAAAAACATAAAAACGATACATAGCTGTGTCAAATAAATACAATACAAAAAAATTTAAAAATAAATGTAAGACATGTCTAAGTATCTTTTTTTCCGAACATATCCTTCCGTTCCTAGCGGAGAAAAGATGGTGAGGAAACCGCCACATCCAAGAAATTATATTTCGATTTATATTGATAAGTGTTTGAATAAAGTACCAAACTATTCAGTAACTGATGATAACTTTTGTAATTATCACTAGTCTGGTGGTAAAGGAAAACATCGCGAGGAAACCTGCGCAACCCAGACATTATATTTTGAAAGTTGTGACCTTAAAGGTCTAGTTTTTTGGGTTGTGGACGTCTGTCAACCGTCGCTCCGTGTAAAAATTAGTATCTTAGCTAAAAAAAGGCTTAAGTCCTTAGGCGCCGCCTACTCTAATGGAAAAGGAAAGTGTAGACTATTCAATTGAAAAATTACTTACAAGTTGACATTGTAACTGTACTTGAAAAAGTATAGAACACTAAAGAAAGTTTTTGATGGAGATTGAATTAACAATATAAAATATGTATATGCATTATACAAAGCACGTATATGCATTATTCTGGTCATGAATTTAAAAACCTTTCACGATAATTGCAACAGACAAAACGAAAATAAAGTATGTAAGTATAAGTCTTAAGTTTAATATAAATGTAGCGTGGGTAAGTATTAAAATTGATGTAGACAATGTGGGCGAACACACATAACGTAACGCAAAGTTAGAAGAAGCAAATAAAGAGCGCCTTTAGACACGTCATTGAGTTATCACTTGCTTATGACGTTCTCCGTTATTGAAAGATTTTATTTTTAAGCTACTTAAATTGAGAAGTTCTGTGGTAGTCGCGTATATTTTTTCTTTTCAATTCAAACTTTGTTTTGTTAAGGTAGATTCGACATTGATTGGTTCCACACAAATTGGTTAAATGATTTCACATAATTTGAGAAGCTCGATGGCGTCATTGCAATCGTCAGTGTAAAATGTAAATGAATACATAAGTTAAGGAACTCAGGCTGCCTAAGGTTGGGTTTAGTATCGAGTTAGTGCCTCCTCCGTGTTCAAAAATTAATGGTAAACGGCTGTGGTTTTTTCATTGTAGGACAGTTGGTAAGCTAAGTTAAGAGAGGTGTGGTAGATCCACCTCACAGAAAGCAGTCGAATAACGTTTCTTTGGAAAGTTAGTAGTTCTTGCAAAAGAGTTAAGTAAGTAACTAGTAAGTAAGCGGTTGTGTTATGAACGTGTAAATAAACTCTTTGTTTGCAAGCATTCATACGCTACGGTAAACATATTACATCAGGTGCATTGCATTAAAAAGTTTTAAAGTCACGTAAAGAATTGTTTCGGAAACTGACTTCATTATACACATGTTGATATTGATTACGATCTGATTATGTTTAATTTTTTATGAGTAAAGACTTTTGATAATCCCATATAGTGTTGGTGAAGATAAGAAGATTTGGTGATATACTAAGAAGTTAAAATAAAAGCTTTTAAATAAATAATATGAACTGGCGTTGTCTACAACGAATTCAATTTTACTTTTACATGTAGAAAGTTTCTGAAACTAGCTTTTCACTCTAAGAGAGCTCGTCAAGTATCCCCCGAGGGGTTGAAATTTATTCCTGGAGAGTGTTTTTCTGGGAAAATTATTTTCATTCTTTTAATATTATAGTTCCTCGTAGGGTAAATTGATATAAAGCCGCTGCGATTTCGTTTAGAATACTTTAAAAAACCATATCATGTATAAAGAGAAAAACAACACAATTTGTGTAGCCGTGTTGTTGTGGTTGGCTTCATACAGTAATTTTATTATAGTATTTTTCATTAAAGGGCTCCTACCCGATGTGCCAACTGATGATGTAAATGCATTCGGCTCACCGGATGAAATATGGCTACTGTATCCCATGAACGTTTTGCAATACAAGGAGTATCGCTCGCATATTGTCGCCCCCGTTGCCAACAGATTAACTCCTCGGGAGGTCACTGGTAACCTTACTCATTGTTATTTGGCAGCGATATATTCTTTATTCTCGAAAAGTAGAGATTATTGGGCATCGTTCCCGCAATAAATTATAAAAAAGTCAGTAAAATATCTATCGCCACTACATGTCAATGTCATATGCATAGCAGTCAGACACCTGTCTTAGCGTACAGAATCAAAGTCCTTCAAAGATGTCACTACCAATTTACAATGCATAGAGATGCTTCTATCTGTTTCCCGTCTGGCTCCGTGCCAGCCCCGCGGCATCTTATGCACACGCCAAAGGCGTGGAATAACCATGTCACATACCTGTTGTAGTATCATTGACTATCACTAGATGTGGCACAATTAACGTCTAAGGTATACGTATACATCTGTGTAATACGTTCCTAACGTATGTATATGTTAAGACGAAATATCACTTATTGCATACTTTGCCTAGACATTGTATAGAATAGCGTATTTACGTAAGGTAATTGTATATTAGATGAGATTAAGGAACGGGAACACGTGCAGGGTGGAGCAGTAAACGCGTAGGAAGTTATTAGCTTGTTTTCATTGCATTCTAAGTTTTGTGTTAATTTGAAAGAAATTTAATTTGAGCAAAACAGATGCTAGTTTGTATGCGCTTAAAGTAAAGTAACACGTACAAATTAATAATTTGTTTACAATTTTTAATACTTGCGTTAGATAGGTACCGTAGTTTACTTAGGTTTTCTGGGTTTTAGGTAAGTAGTAAAGTATCTAAGGGAGTCCGAGATTGTTGCCTATCACCCTATTGCTTACAGTGTCAGTTGTTCATTAGGTGTTCTATACTATTCCTGGGCATTATCCATAATATCTAGGTAAATTATGTAATAGACACTTATTATTTCATACATTGCCTGAACGACCGCGGTAATACATACCTAGGTATTGTATAGAATGCCTCAATTATACACATTGCTGGTAATATATACATAAGCAGCAACTGGCTCACTATTTATCTTTGGGAAAAGCTATTCGCACTGAACTTGTTAGTAGTATACAATGCTAATTAAAAAAGTAGGCGCTGGTGAAAAACAGGTAGGAAGTATGAAAACAGCCCGACTGCGAAAGTATCTCCACCTAACAGAAGACCGCAACTAAATAATAACTCCCTTTGTAGTCGTTATGTTCCGGCGAGCGAGTGACTTACCTAGCTTTTGAGGTAGCCCTTAGGAGTTGCTAAGTTAGCAACAATGGTGGCAACGCGTGAGACATATTTCTTGAATTGAAAACCTTCACAGGCTTCGGTAACCAGTTTATAGATGGCCGTACGCATATTAATAACGAACATTGCTATGTATTACGGGTACCAATAATATAAATTTGCACCATGATAAAAAAAAATCGCATTGCGTTTGCATTATCACACCAACGAAATGAATTTAAATTTATTTAAAATGGAAATTGAGATTTTTCAATTTTATTGCGCGACGTACGACGACGTACGACATGAATTATTATTATTATACCCAAAATACTAGTATTCAATCACTCACAAGTATATTTTTCACACGTTTATCATTACAAAAGGTTTGGCCCGCTACCTAGGCCTAAAGATTTAGGGAAGATATTGATTTTACATAGCAACTGCCTTCAGGCCTCCGCAACCCAGAGGTAAAGCATACCTTTCTTAGGTAAGATCACACGTATTTCGAAATATATAATTTCTTAGATGTGCGGGTTTTGTCACGATGTTTTCATGCATTCCCGAGCAAGTGATAATTGCAGTTATGTACATAAATTCGAAAATACGGATTTAGTAGAACGTGCCAGGTTTCGAACCGAGGATGAGTTGATCAATAGGGCAGTTTATTATCACTGTTCTGCAATAAACAGTGTTATATTATATTTACGGCACATCCAGTCTAACTAGTTCATTTTATGTGCCAACAAAACTACTGTCAAGATCACGATCAACTACTTTGAAGACAAGGTTGTTTTATATTAAGAGTAAATACGCCTGTTAGTTTTAGAAACAATTTTGGTTTTCGATATTAACCAATCTAGCGTAATTTAATACATGTTTGCCCTACCCTTCAGAGCAAAGGCTAAATTATCTTTTACTTCAAATTTAACCTTATGGAGCTGGGTTATAAAAAAGCGTATGGTTTTAATCTGTGTAAATAAATGAGTAGCTCTCCGACTACCTCAAACGAATCGCATGCAGTTTATTAATAAACTTTTGTAGGTTATTTTTATTTACCCT
This sequence comes from Pyralis farinalis, assembly GCA_947507595.1. Lineage (NCBI taxonomy): Eukaryota > Metazoa > Arthropoda > Insecta > Lepidoptera > Pyralidae > Pyralis > Pyralis farinalis. The sequence continues at coordinate 15,372,922 of OX382267.1, forward strand.
TTATATGTTTTATTTAGAGTTTTGTTTTGTGAATTTCTGTTTTTGTTTCAAATTGCCAATAAAGTTTGTTACTGGTAGGTGATCAGTATGTTGATTGTCATTTCATCAGAAATGGCCTTATGTCATAACAAAGCGGCAATACAAGATAATACTCGTAGTTGTATTTATTATTTATAAACTCGTAGTTCATTTCGATTGTATGACCTACGCATCTATTATTTATATATGTGTATATATTTGTATGTATGTATATATTTTTATACGACAAACAAACATGCGGCCCGCATCAGATGGTAAGCAGTCACCGCAGCCTATTGACGCTCGCATCACCAGGGGGATGTTACTCGCGCGCTGCCAATCTTGTGACTTAAGGATGTTTCGTCACAGTACCTGGAACGGCGAGATATGGCAGAGAAATTACTGGTAATTTCTCTACCATATCTCACCGTTCAAACCGGAACATAGCTATATAAATATAGCTGCTTGGCGGTAGAAATAGGTGAAACAGAGGCACCCATGCAGACGACTTTTGTACAAAGTCTTCCTCTGGTAGATATAATATATAATAGATATTACAGGAATTTTGCCCTGACAAGTACCGAAGTATTGAGAAAATTATTATCACACGATTTAAGTGGACAAACGTCTAGCAGTGTCTAGTCTAGCAGTGTAATGTGCAATGTTTTAGTGCTACACGCTTGCACCGTGTATGCTCGCAAAATAACTTATTTGTATCTGTATAATATGTTTATTATGACATATAAATTTCCATTTTCCTATGTAGGAAAATAGTCATTTATCGGAAAGTCTAATGAGCAAATTATTCGATTCTCTAAATCGGTCATTTAGGCACGTAAGCGAATAATAATATATAGGGAAATGTGGGCAAAGTACATAGACCGGTGGGAAATGGCCTTCAACTACCTAAAGGTATGTAAGTATTAATAACATAACATGTTAGTACCTACTTATAATCATCTTCAATGCTATTTGACCTGTTTTTGTTCTATGTAGAACAAAAAAAAGATATTTGACTAACATTCGTTATTTGCATTTGTTTATTTTATTGCCAATAAAGTGCATGACAGATATTTGTAAATAGTCTTTATGAGAGTACTGTCTAAAATTAAGATAATATTGTATATACTTTCTCTAGTAAGATCTACTGCTTATTAGATCCTTTATGCAGCCAGACATTTTGCTATTTACACGAGCCGATCAGGAGTGTACTATGATAGTGTCTGTTATACTATTTTCCTATACTCCGCCTATGTCACCTTACTACTAAGGGACATGATTATAAGGAGAATGACTTGTTTTCATCAACTGCCTTTAGGGTCCTGCAACCCAGGGGGAAATCCAGATCTTTCTTAGGTTTGGTCACACGTCTTTCAAAATATAATGTCTCGAACGCGTGGCTATCCTCACGATGTTTTCCTTCACCGCCAAGCAAATGATAATTACAAATATGTATGTACATAAGTCCGAAAACACTAATTTGGCACAGATTATCAGGATTAGGATCGGGAACCAGCTAGTCAATGGGCCGGTTCTTTATTTTAGTCGGTGTCGATTGCGAGAGGTATGGTTGTGTAAGGAAGCCCTAACAAACTACTCAGAAAATAATAATATAATAATGATAATGATTTTTTATTTACTACTCACAAGGTTATCTTACATATGTAGGTATATAAATTGTTGCGGTAAGAATCTTATATATTAGTTAAACGTTCCTTGTGAGAGTCTGGAGTCCGAACTAGGTGTAAAACCTGTACTACAGAGCTCCAGGCTCTCTCCGAGGATCTGACATAACATTGCAGCGATAGGAAATTAAAGAATAGAGTAGAGTTGTAAGGTACGTTTACAGTACAAATATTTCAAATAGTGTATATGTGATTGAGAGACGTGTATGATTGAAATATTGAAATAGCTAAACAATACACAATCCACACAATTTCCATGTTCATAGAATCTTCGGTATTATTAAGATAGACGAGTCGGCCGTACCTCTAATTCAACCACCTTAATTAACCAACTGCGAAAATTAACATTTGTGACGATATAACTGTGGCCTACAAGATTTTATCATTAACACAGCGCAGACGAGCGAGAAATCGATATAAATTGTTTTTCTCTGATTATTTACGCAGTGTATATGTGAAGTCTATAAGCCTATTTGAGCAGTGATAGCCTAGTGGATAAAGAAACGGCCTTGTGGCTGATAGGTCCCTGGTTTAAATCCTAGCACCATTAAATTCGTGTTTTCGGATTTATGTACATATTTGTAATTATCATTACAAAGGCGGTGAAGGAAAACATCGTGAAGAAACCCGCACGCCTAAGAAATTATATTTTGAAAGACGTGTGACCTAACCTAAGAAAGGTTTCTTTTTCCCTCTCGGTTGTGGAGGTCTGACGGCAGTCGCTTCATGTAAAAATCACTATCTCCGCCAAATCCTTAGGCTTCGGTAGCGGACCTCGCCAATCCTAATGGATTAGGAGACGATAACGCTAAGAAGATATGTGAAGTCTATAAGCCTACACATATGAACAACTTAGGTGAACACACTTAAAAAATCACTGTGTATTTGAATAATTATAATATTATAATTACGGGTACGTACGCGATCGCATCGCGTACATAATTATAATATTGTATTGCAAGAACAACGCGGAAGTATTTATGTGTAATCACGGGCAGTAGTGCCGTAAAAATATAAAGAATTTTGTCTTAAATTCTTTATCACACTCACCCCTTTGTGAAGGAAATATTTCGGTCCAAAGATTAGTCTGATTTTTCACAAAAATAAAAATGGTAGAGCTGGAAAAGTTAAGTAAAACTTAATTAAATCTGACTGAGATGGCTGTATTAGGTGTTTTAATACAACGTCGGGAGCATAGTCGGGAGGCATACTGATTGTGAGTGATTTTTTGGCAAGATAATAAAAGGCATGCTTCCTTGGTTCGGACATGTAGAAAGAATGCAGGATGGCAGAATGACGAAACAGATATATACAATGTGAAACTGGAAGGATGTAGGAGCCGAGGAAGATCAAGACTAACTTCAGTCTGGAACCCTAGAAACCGCCGAGTGTGCATAAAAATAGCTATGAATATTAACAAAGTGAGCGAGGGAAGTAAGGACCACGTCTTGTGGCATTCTGTCCTCTCTACCTACCCCCTGCAAGGGACCTGGTGTGAAGATATACATATAACTAGTCTAGCCATAAATACTGTCACATAGAATTTTCTCTTTAATTATCTTGAATTAACGCTTTTATTATGTTAAGAACATCTTTCGATTTACATATTTTTTTCGTGTTTATTATCAAATTACAATATGCAATGGGGTGTTAAAGAAAATAGGATTGCAGATATTGCCTTGCACAAAGCCGTCGGTCATATTCGAGAGAATTCAAAAGCTTCGTATCAGCCGTATGTTCGTATATCGTAGTATCAGATATACCAATACTTACTCTGTTAAATACCATAAAAGATGAGGGCGACCGCGTACTATTAGAACTACAAAGGCTGTTAATGTTGTTAAAGCCTGAATTCGCCGAAACCTCATTAGGAAATAAAAATCTCATTGCGAGAAATTAAGATTCCTGCTAGGAATCTGTTGCGTATAATAAAACAAGACCTGAACCTCGGCGCTTATCGTCGATATACAGGAGATGCCCGAAATCAATCCATACAGTTGACGAAAGTGGATCGATCAAATCGCCTTCTGTCCCGATACATAGGTGAAAGGCACAGAAATATTATCTTTACTGATAAAAACATTTTCACGACTGAAGAGCACTACAACAAGTAAAATTACAAAATGTACGCACACAGTTCTAAAGAAGCCGCTCAAGTGGTTGTAAAGGTACAACGTGGTCATCATCCTGCGTCTGTAATGGTTTGATGTGGGGTGTCTTATCAAGGAGTTACAAAGCTTCATTTTGTGAAAAAGGAGTGAAGACTTCAGCCAAAGTGTATCAAGAGACTGTTTTGGATCGTGTTATGAAACCTCTCAGCAATATACTTTTTAAAAATGTACCGTGGACTTTCCAGCAGGACTCTGCATCTGTTCACAAGGTACGAACTACCCCTGAACAGCCTGGCTCGAAACCAACGTTCCGGACTTTATAAGAGCTGAAGACTGGGCCCTCGTCTAGCCTAGATATGAACACTTAGACTACAAATTATAGTCAGTTTAAGAGGACATGGCCAAAGACATTCTCTTAAGAAATCTCTGGAGCATGCAGTGGCTAAATTTCCCAAGGAAACAGTGCGTAAATCCATAGATTCGTGGTCAGACCGATTAAAGGCCTGCAAAGGCCATTTCGAATACAATCTTATTTTTATTTTACTGAGACTTCCTTAAATATGTATATATAAGTTTTATTAAGATTACATTGCTTCATAAAAAATAAGTGCATATTCATTTGTAGCAGAACTTACGGCCAGACTGGGTATACATACCTATGCTTGTGATACACGAAGTATTACTCACGTGCCACCCCTGCTGATAACACAGAGACCCATTAGGAGCTTACTGGTAACATTATTCACTCGCAGAAACACACCAACTATTATTTAGTTATTTGGCGATGGTTTTCTGTGAGGTAGAGGTACTTCGCCAGTCAGGCTGCTGCTCTTTTCCTTTCTTGAAAACATCCAAACCAGGTTTCATGCATGCTTGTTTTTGCATACAAATTTTTACCCTGCGTGGGAATCAAACCCACGAGCGTTGATGCTCGTCGGATTTTATTGTTAAAGATAATAATGTGAACTGTCCAGTTTAGCTAAGTAATTTTATGGTGATAAATAACTGATTTCGTACGTGATGATTACGTGACTATCGCGTTAACAAAGAAATTCGAGAATGATGTTGATGTTGAGAATTGATAACTTAATTTTAACTGAAGAGCTATAAAATGAGCATAAATAAATAAATGTGGCGTGTTCGGCTTTTATTATTACCACAGAATTTATAATGAGTACTTCATTAATATGCAATTGTTTATAAAGGCGCATTCGTTTGTGGATATTGGATTTATAGATGGAGAAATGAAAATATATATTCAGCCTTTAATTTACAATGATGATTACATATTGATATATTTTATTATAATAGATCAGTAGTTGATATAACCACTGAAGTATTGATCCTTTGGTACATTTGACTAAATCAAAATAAAATAAAGTCACATAAAACCATACGCATTTTTGAATTGTAACAGGGTTTTGACCTGACCTTCTTACATAGTTAGGTAGTATTTACACGATCATTAATGGAAAATTAACGAAGGGTTACAACTTTGAGTCGAATCTATAAATCTCAGATTAATAAATTAAATGAGCACCCTAGCCTTTTGTTATAAGCAGACAGAAAAAGACCATTATCCTTCTTTACTATTAAACAAACATTACACAGTCCGTCTGCAGAAGTACCTCCACCTCATAGAAAAATAGGTTGTTGTGTTCCTGCGTGTGAGTGAGGTCACCAGTAAGCTAAGGAGTTGCTGTGTTAGTAGCGGAGGTGACATCGCGCGAGTATTACTTAATGTATTGCAAGCGTTTATAGGCTACGGTAACCGCTTTACAGCTGGTGGGCCGTATACTTGTATTCCTCCCCACGTTGTATAAAAAAAAGTATCTAAATTACCTATTTCCTAAGATCTCACCTGCTGCGGTGAGCTCGAGATAAACTCTTACAACTTGACCGTTAAAAGTGACTTTTTTGATATTTACTAGATCGTCGATTGATCTCTTAGGAAGTCTTCCTAGGCTTTGTTGGGGGATTTATCATAAGGAGAATTTCTTTATGGTTAACCACCAATGCCTAAAACGTAATTGAGCAGTCAGAACCCGTTATGTACGTTTTCCCATACATTTCGCAGTCGTATACGACCCGGGTTTCGAAGAGTTAAGTAATATAGTGAGGTTATTCAAAAAAGGTTATAAATTTCAAAATACACATTCGTGTATTGTTTAATCCTGTTATTAATGTTTATTATCTATTATAATCAATATACTAGATTCTGTCTGTGTGGTGATCCTTTAAACGTTAATCTACCCAAATATATCTCTATTGACAAAATTTTAGGTTACTACCATTTGTTTCCCACTATACTCTCCCTCTCCTGATATTTCCCTACCACTCTCTGATCTCCTTTGCCTCTCTTTCGTATTATATTCTAGCAACCGTGGCAAAATTTTGCTTAAGTAGCTTCTATTTTGCGACTGTTCTACACTTTTATTCCCCATCTTTTTTCCCTAAGTATTCAATAAAAAATAATTCTCAAACAATCGTATTATTTGCGTTGCAGAATATTTTTCGCAGGTAACATCATTCATTTCAAATTGACTTAGGAATATTTACTCTCTTAGAGAAAAGACTTTTTGAGAATGTTTTTTTTTTAATTTCAAATCTCATCTTAAAACGAAAACATTTTCTACTATATACTCGTAGTTCATGTTTCTAAAACTAGCGCTTTCAGCTGAGCATTGATTTATCAGTATTAACATTAAAAATACATGTTAATTGAAACAATAATATATAATTTGATCATCTATATTAGCCCTAACTCATCCCATTGCAGGAATACGTGTCTTCCTTTAAACCGAAGGGGGAAACACTCCAACATGCGAACAGAGTAGTAAAGTATATTCTAAACCCCTTCGGTGTGGATTATGTGAACTGTGCATTGGTGGAGACAGGTGTTTTCTAGCTTAACGACTGCCATCTATCGACAACAGGCGGAACTGATGGCTTAACGTACCATCCGACGCACGAAGAAGCTCGAGTTGTATAAACCCACCTTAACATCACATTTATGAGGCTACGTGACGAAATACTGCTCTTTGCTCTTAATTTTAATTAAATGTGAGGCAGTTTATTTAACAAGCCCATGATCTAAACTATTGAATCCCACTTCATAACCGGATGGATCTTGACTTGAGTCAATTGTCATGTTAAATAGTGCCAATGTAATCGAAATCGGATGTATACATACAGGCCGCAGTGCGCACCATTTCAAATTTAGGACTCGACCTTATCTATAATGCAAAGAGGAAGTTTGGGAGCAGGCGTGGTCGATATCCGAAACAATTGGTACTTCATAGTTTTGTCGATATTTAATTTTTAATTCTATAAATATACTTTGATATCAGGGTCTGTTCGTGGAAACTCCAGTAAATGACACGTTTATTAATTGATCTTACGATGCAAGTCAAGACCGCTCTTCTCCGATGATGAACAAAAATACCCATAATAAAAAATAATGATCGCTAACCGAGAATAAATATTTCTGGGCAAATTACAGTCTCTCATCTAGTCCCAAAATAACAATAACTTAGTTAAATAAATAATTAAATAATATTCCATTACAATAAGATGAGCTCGATGGCTCAGTCGTGAAACTCGTGAATGATGCTACTTTGACACCAATGCTCGTGGGTTCGATTCCCACACAAGGCAAATATTTGTGTGCATGAACATGTCTGTTTGTCTTGGTCTGGATGTTTTAAGAGAGGTAGGGTGCATCAAAGAAGCTCGTCTGGGGAAGTACCTCCACCTCACAGAAACCGCAGCTAAATAAAAATTCCCTACAGAGTTGTTGTGTTCCTGCGTGTGAATGAGGTCACCAATAAGCTCGTAAGGAGTTGCAGTATAAGTAGCAGAGGATGCATCTCGCGAGTGATACGTAGATAATATTACAAGCGTTAATAGGCTACGGTAACTGCTTTACTTCAAGTGGGCCGTATGTTTGTATGCCTCCCGAAGTAATATAAAAAAAAACTACTATTACTATACTAATGATTAAAATATAGCAAATCGAATTTCCAACCGGAATCGTGAAATACGCATATGTATTTTTATATTTTCATACCTTACATTGTCTCATAGACTAGGTCACACGCGTGCATGCATTGCATGCACTCGACTGGTCTAATAAAAGGTCAATAGAAACGTATAGCAATATAGATTTTTATTCTCTTCTTCCAGAGGATTGGCACGTATTTCATTTAGATTTTCTTTTCTTTTGTGTATATTGGTGTAACGATAGATTAAATTAATATTTGAAGTTTAAAAAATACAAAGACTATACTAAGACTTACTTACTTAAATTGATGGTGTTTTATCAGAAGGTGATGTCAGGAGCCTTATAAACCGGCGAGCGTGCATACGAGTAAGAAGACCAATGAACGTTAAAGAAGCGAGTGAGGTGTATAAGGATCGAGCCATGTAGCCCTTGGTTCTCCTTGCCACCCCCCAAGGGATTTGGCGTGAAGTTACAGATAGATAGTAAAAATACAAAATGTACTTTAGAAAATCTAGGGCCGGTATGGTCCTTCTCATTTTCTTCTAATCAACTATCAAGGTAATCAAACACACAAATTAGCAAATTAGAAGGTCAAGTTGGCGTCGAAAAAACTTGGTGTGCTCAACAGTGCTAAGCAGTACTTCAGTGCGAGGCAAAGACTTATATTATATAAGTCTCAAGTCAGACCGCACTTGGAGTACTGCAGTCACCTTTGGGCGGGAGCACCTGGATACCAGCTTGGACCGTGTGATTCGATTCAGAGACGAGCTGTGAGAATTGTCGACAATCCCAAGCTTACACACGGTATTGAACCCTTAAGTTTAAGGAGAGACTTTGCCTCCCTTTGTGTGTTCTACCGATTGTACAACGGGTTGTGTTCTGAAGAGTTGTTCAAAATGATGCCGACAGCTAGTTTTTATAACCGCACTGCTCACCAACGGCGGGCAGTTCACCCTCACACGCTTGAACCGCAATGGTCGCGTACTGTGCGGTTCCAGAGAAGTTTTCTTCTGTCTGGAATGAGCTCCCAGCCGAAGTTTTTCCAAGGGACTACAACATGGAGTTCTTCAAGAAATGCGTGAAGAGGTTTTTAGAGGGTCGGCAACGCATGAGTGACGCCCCTGGTGTTGCAAATGTCCATAGGCTACGGTGACTGTTTAACATCAGGCAGGCCGTATGCTTGATTGCCACCTTAGTGGTATAAAAAAAAAACAGGCCCCAGCCTGTTTATGTATGCATTTAGTCATCACAAGTTATTCCCTGTTTCGGTCCCAGCTGCTTTCGATAGATGACAGTCATTAAACAAAGATAGTGTTGTGATTTATTATATTTTTATAAAACAGTACTTTATTTTAAGTTCAATCACTCAACTGACTTTTTAATTACTCAATTGAGAGACCGAATTGTTTCAATTACTGTTACCTATTTCGAAAAATCAAGAATGAATTTGTATTTTGTTTTCATATTTTAAACTAATTGAATATAAATGTAATTTAGATGAAGACTTATTTTATTATTGTATTCTGGAAGTACTTTTAAATATTAGTGTCAGTTGCTGTTTTGATAACGAGTCTTGTAGTCAGCTAAGGTGATTGAAAACAGTCCTGTTCGAGACGAGCTAGAGGTAACATCTAGTGAGGAAATATATTGTAATAATTAATGATTAGAGGCAGCATAGTGTTTAAGTGTTGGTAATTAATACTTAATTGAGAAAATAAACATATATTGAAGAACGCATTGGATTTTATTACAATAGGTAGGGTAGGGCACAGCACTACGGGGAAATACCTCCACCTTATAGAATTCCGCGGCCATATAACAACTCCGTAGAAGATTGCTGTATGCCTACTAGTGACTACGGTTACTGGTAAGCTACTAACTACCTACCTCCCGACATTGTATAAAAAAACCCTATCGGACATTATCATTGCATGGTAATATATAATCATTGCATGGTAACTTTGAACTCTCTATGAAATGACTATTTGAATGATGTGGTTAAGCTCCCGACAGCATTTGAGTCTGCCGTTGACAGTTTCATTTCGCCAGACAAAATTGAAATGTCAGTGTTTCCTTTAAAGTAAGTGTTGTAATTGTGGGTAGTGACAGCAAAACTTGTATATTTTGGTAAATTGCTTTAGATATTACGAACGACCATGTTTACTTTTAGGAATTAAATTTTACAATCAACACATAGATTTAAGGCGTTTCAAACAATATTCTCTATACAATATATATATATATATAAATTGGAAAAGTTTGTTAGTTTGATTGTATGTTCGAACACGCTAATCTTAGGAACTACCAGTCGAATTTGAACAATTATTTTTGCATTTGATAGCACAATGCTTGAGGACGGTTATAGACTATTTAACATCACGGTACGACACTTACAAGTCGAGGAAAAAGAAGAAAGTAGAAAAAGCGGTCCCTACAGGATACCGAGCATACGCGCGGACGAACTCACGCGGTGCAGCTAGTTCAATTATAAAACGACGCAGTGCAAATAGTATTATGTGTAGCCAAAGTAATACTTTAATAACTCGTATTTTTGAGCAAAAAGGTCTTTTAAGACAGACATATTGATATTTGTATGTGCTATAATTATTGTAAATAGACTTTAAATATACTATTATCGAAGTTAATAGAATTTACTTGAATAAGAATATGCTCAAGTCATTTTGGTTCACATTACGCTACGAGTACGTTCAGCCAGATTATGTGAGTAGGTATCGTGTTACGCTCAGTAATAGTGTAACACAATATCTACGTACTCACATATCTGCTATGGAGCCGTCATCGTAATGTATGATATGCCTATCAATCTCCTTCAAGCAAAATTTTATCACTGGAAAGTTATATGGAACTTGATAAATTGCATTAATATTAAAATATGTCTACAACATGACATTTTATTAATTTTCAGCGCTTTACTGACTTCAATTTTCTACAAGACAAATTTGAAATATAAAGCCAAAAGAATAGTCGTTGTTAATTAGAAATCTCAGAAGAACAAAAGTTTGTAAAGGGTGCTAAGTTCGGTAGAAACGAATAGTCTGTGTCGCCGATAAAATAATTGTATGTTACATGTGTCAAGTTCCATAGCAGTTTCTTTAATTAAAGCTAAAGGAATGCACAATGTTGTTTTAAGAATTAAAAAAATGATAATCACAATAAAATAAATTTATTTAAAAAATAATGGACTCCTATTTTTAAAAAAGTTACCTACGAGTATTATATTTGCGTCATGATTTTAATAACTTGCTTATTAGTAATTTATAATTGGAATATATTTTGTTTAATTTAAGATAATGTTCATATTTAGATATTTAATTAAATGAAAATAGGGTAGCTGTTGTAGATTGCCCTCAACTTTTTTCTTGCGTTTACGTTACGCTGTACTTTTCATTAGTAATTTCTGTATTTTCCATTCCATTTGGAATAACGCTATATATTGGTTACAGGCTTTTTTTGATACTGACTATGCAGTTCGCTTCTGTGGGCCGTTACTACATCACCAGAAGAGAGAGGCGGGCGTGAGGCGCTACAGCCTGAAAAAACAAAAATCAAATGCCTAAGGGCTCCCGAGAGGGATCGAACTTCGTCTTAGTACGTCGCGTAGTTAAACAATCGAACACGCGGGTTCATGTGTGAAGGGACTTATGAGGATAGGGTCATTGTTTCTGCGTTTTCTTTTCCGAACTTGGCCGAATCTCTGTTGTGATACAGTTCCATTATTATTCCTTTAACATTGTCAAAAATTAAATATTCTTTTCGTTTATTTTATAAATTGATTCTAGGCAGCTTTTTATTATTTTAATTTTAATTGTATTTATATTCGACCAAATCGTGCTTTAGGAGATTTATACAAGAGTATGCAATTATTATGTAAATGTAGTACTCTACAGGGGAAATATACTATATAATAACTACATAACATCCTAAAAGTTAGCTTCCCGTAAAAGTAATATATTGTTTTCGTGATGAATTCATTGTTTGACAAGTTTTATTTTTGTTTTGTTCGCGAACATTTCTTTTGTAGTGATCTTATTTCAACTATGCCTTTAGTTAGTACTGGCGTATAAACAGTTATGTTTAACCCGTTTTTCCTAGGGTTATTATTATTTTTTTTTTTATTATTATTTTATATCAAAATACCTGTTGTATTTAATGTTAATTTATCTTAATTTATTATCTCAATACATTTGCAAATTTAATTTCACTTACACTACTTATCTAATTACATGAGTATCATTGTTGCTATGTTGATACCTGAGTTTTCCACTTAGTAGAATACCCCCGACTCACACCACAAACACACATTTATGTCTATATAATGACTTAGAGCGCGCCCGCCCCTCAGGCAGTAGCTGAAAATCGGTGTTTTTGCGCATTGTGCAAAAGTCACACTGAGCTATGGCCTATTCGCTTGCTGCAGCACACACATAATTACGTGCAGTATTCACTATTTAAACCTACATATTCGTATAAAAGGAACATAAGCTAAATTGATAGTGGTTCCTTCCTCAGTACAATGCCGTATTTCGGCTGAATTGAATTCTCGGACATTGTCAGTCACTCGACAAAACTCACAATAATTTGCGCTCAAAGTGTTGCGCCATGTTTTGGAGGTTTAACTTTGAGCGCAAATTATTGTGATTGCCGCCATATTCCAGCCGCAACAAACAATTATTACTGGATATGTTTTGAGCAATGCCTGTTTACTCCTTCTTGTACTGTTATATTATGTTTGTATGTGTGTGACCGTAGCAGCTAATAAACGATTATCTATCTATCTATCTATCTAGTTTCACGTGACTACTTTGGAAATCAACAAACAAATTATCCAGATGGCATTTACATTACACTTACAAAATAGTCATAAATTCTTTTGAAAATATGTTAGTTCTGTTGATTAGCAAACTAATTAATAAATTAGTGTAACATAAGTAACGTGAAATTGTATATCTAGTGTACAGAAAAAGTTAACACTTAATATTCAAGAGAGAAAATACACAATAATACATAGTAGATAATAAATATATAATTGCTACTACCTAGTTGTCTCCTATCTAAATAATTGTAACCGCTCTGTAGTATAGTGAAGATGATGTAGCTATTATGTTTATTGTAGAGATCAAAGTTTTTACAGTTTGTATCTAGAAATTAGAGAAACTCTCGAATTAAATAATAATGGAAACTTTGGTATTAAGATTTTGCATTGGAGGATAAAAATAAAGTCTTGTAAATTTGCCTTTAAAACCTTTTCATTGTTCTTTTAGAATATATATTTGATCAGCAATTTACATAATTTTCTTTCTTGCAGTATCAAAATAATCGCTTTGCTGTATTAGACATAAGTTTATGCTCTTTCACCCAAACCCAGCTAGCTTTCAACAAATCTATACGATTTCAATAACGAATTGTCAAAAAAAAAAAATTGTTTTATATTTTTTTGGGTTGTGTATACTAGTATTGAAACTGTTTTTTTATACAGAGCCGGGAGGCATATAAGCATACGGCCCGCCTGATGTAAAGTTACCAGTTACCGTAGCATATTAACGCTTGTAATATATATATTGTTTAAATTACACACAACGCCATCTAGCCCCAAAGTAAGCGAAGCTTGTGTTATGGGTACTAGACAACTGATAAACATACGTAAATATTTTTTTTTTGTAAATACATACTTATTATACATAGAAAATACCCAGCCCAAGACAAACAGACATGTTCATGCACACAAATGTTTGTACAGTGTGGGAATCGAACCCACGAGCGTTGGTGTCAAAGTAGCATAACAACGCGTTTCAGCACTGCGCCACCGAGCTCGTCACTTATTAAGTATCACTCGCGCGATGCCCGCTCTGCTGCTTGCACAGCAACTCGGTAGGTGCTTACTGGTGACCTCACTCACACGCAGGAACACAATAACCCTCTAGGAAGTTGTTATTTTGACTGCGGTTTTCTGTGAGGTGGAGGTACTTCCCCAGATGAGCTGCGTTGATGCGCCCTACCTCTCGTGAAACATCCAGGGCAAGACAAACATACATTTAGAAGCCTGTACATTTGTAAAAAAGTATCCTCATTTCTACACGAAAAAGGATGATTTACCCCGACGCTATCCTACCCGGTATAAAGATAGACTAATATCTACCATATCGAATACTCGAACTAGTAAGCTCCGTCCCGCTATGACTATAAAAAAAAATATGCATTGCCAAACCTGCTAAAAACGGAAGAAAACTATAAGCTTTATATCTATATCTTCTATAATATAAAAATGAATCGCTAAATGTGTTGCTAAGCGCAAATCTCGAGAGCAGCTGAACCGATTTCGCTAATTCTTTTTTTAGAATATTCTTTGAAGTACGAGGATGGTTCTTACGAAGAGAAAAATTTACAAAATTGCCTCAAAAAGTCTAAAAAGAACACTTTTCTATACTCGCATACAAAAGATTCGTAATAATACTTAAAAGTCAATTTGAACTTTAATACCATACCATAAAGTTTAAGCGTTAGTGGAGAGGTTTCGGGAAGGAAAAACAATTGAGTGACCTTAGTATCGTATAAATATTAATGTCAATATTTGTTGTCAATAATTATACGATGGGAACATTACTCAAAAACAAAACATATCGTGTACCATAAAGTACAACAATAAAAATGAAACTTAATTTAGAATAAGTAAAAATAAAATTAAATATAATAAGTAGGTATTATAATAAGAAATCTGAAATTGTGATTTGAAAGTGTGTTTTTCAATTTTTATTTTTTGACAATGTAATTGTTGACTTATTAACTTTCTTTTTTCTTTTTTTATCTTACCAGCTGACCCGGTGTCCCGAATAGCAGAAAAAGTATTAAAAAAATTAAAATCAAGTGCGAGTCGGACTCGCGCATTAAGGGTTCCGTACCACTATCTATAAAAACGGCAAAAAAAATACGTTTGTTGTATGGGAACCCCCTTAAATATTTATGTTATTCTATTAATTAGTATTTGTTGTTAAAGCGGCAACAGAAATACATCATCTGTGAAAATTTCAACTGTCTAACTATCACGGTTCATGAGATACAGCCTGGTGACAGACGGACGGACGGACGGACGGACGGACGGACAGACGGACAGCGGAGTCTCAGTAATAGGGTTCCGTTTTTACCCTTTGGGTACGGAACCCTAAAAAATGAATCGACTGTTAGGCGGTACGAAGTTCGCCGGGTTAGGTAGTTTATAAATAAAACAAAACATTTTTTAACTCAAAAAAGTTACTACACGTTAGACGAATTTTTAAATGATAAACACAAAAATGATATTATATAGATAAAATATTACTTATGTTTTTAAATGAATAAATATATAATAAAAAATTCTAATTTTCTTAGACAGTGTCGAGAGGCACACAAGGACACGTTAATTCGTTCATTGTTTACACACAGAGAGAGTTTTCTTTTTAAAGATTTTAATAAGACTAGATATTAAAAAAAAAACGTTTTGTTGGTTTATCAACAATTCTGTTTACATTTCCGTAAAAATCAGAGATTTAAAAGATAACGATCACAATAACTTCACCATCTTGGTTCATTCGAAAGTTAAAAGACCTTGGGTATGCTTGTGACAAATATATTAATTAAACATATCTTTATTGAGTAGGTACAATACATATGTCTAGCATCCTATTTCAACACAGGGCCCAACGATAACCCCAGGGCGAAAGACCGAGTAGTAGATTGTTACAGTGAACAGAAAATAGGAAATCCCTCTGCTGAAACAATGCCGCCTTTAGCTCTTTGATGTTCGAAGTAGCCGGATATGTAGTCTGAATTCTTGATTTGAGTTCGTGTTATAAATGTTCGGATTTATAGCCTGTATTTAGTTGTTGGTCGTATATGGCCTGCGCATTCCATCTGCATAGTGATACAATACGTACATGATACTGTCCTCGACTAATTTATTTGGAGAATATCTGTAAAGCATCGGTATGCACTGCGACTCACTTTGATCTCACCTAGTGATTGGTTTTATATTCAGAGAAAATTCTGCATATACACCATTGCTGAAACCGCTGCTATACGCAACTGTTCCAACAAAACAACACTGCGCAATATCCTTTTGCATATTTTTATATTACACATTTATTACATATACAATATAAGTAATTTATTAGGCACGCAAGCATACGATCCAACTGATGTGAAGTGGTTACCATAGCTTATTGACGTTTACGGCATAGAAAGTAACTCCTTTGGGGATTACATGGGGATTACTGATAATTTCGCTCACTCGCAGGAACGTAAAAGTCTTCCAGGGAGTTGTGTTGTTATTTACATGTTGTTAGTGGAGGTACCTCAGTCTGGCTGCTTTGATGCGCCACGCCTCTCTTTAAAAAAATCGGCCAAGTGCGAGTGGGACTCGCGCAGGAAGGGTTCCGTACCATTATTTATAAAAAAGGCAATAAAATCACGTTTGTTGTATGAGAGCCCCCTTCAATATTTATTTTATTCTATTTTTTAGTATTTGTTGTTATAGCGGCAACAGAAATACATCATCTGTGAAAATTTCAACTGTCTAACTATCACGGTTCATGACATACAGCCTGGTGACAGACGGACGGACGGACAGCGGAGCCTCAGTAATAGCAGCACAAGACAACAAAAAAATCGGCCAAGTGCGAGTCGGACTCGCGCACGAAGGGTTCCGTACCATTATCTATAAAAACGGCAAAAAAATCACGTTTGTTGTATGGGAGCCCCCTTAAATATTTATTTTATTCTATTTTTTAGTATTTGTTGTTATAGCGGCAACAGAAATACATCATCTGTGAAAATTTCAACTGTCTAACTATCACGGTTCATGAGATACAGCCTGGTGACAGACGGACGGACGGACGGACGGACGGACGGACGGACGGACGGACGGACAGCGGAGCCTCAGTAATAGGGTTCCGTTTTACCCTTTGGGTACGGAACCCTAACAAGCAGACCAAGGAACACATACATGTTAATGCACACATATGTTTGTCCTGTGTGGGAATCAAATCTGCGAGCCATAGTGTTAGAGTGGTATTGTTAACTATTCCACCATTGGATTCTTCTTAAACTAATTAATCCAATCTGACGTATAGAGCAGTCGATGTCTGACAGTGGTGATGTTTACTGGGGATTTTTATCACAACACGTACTCGTACGTACTGCATTGCATGTTTTCTAGTTTTCTTCGCTTAGAATCGTTTTCCCAAAAAAGTTTTCACCAGATATTAATGATTATAGTGTCACTCTAAAGCTAAAAAAATATGCGTTTGAAATTATATGATTCTTTTAGAATCACGTGGTCTATTAATATATAATAAATCAGGAGTGAGTCGATTTAGTTGTCCACAAGTGTATGTATTTACGGTTCCCCTATCAATGGCATTACCACGACGCCATTCAGTTACTCCTTTCAAAGGATACGTATTCCTTTGTATCTAAAGAAAAGCCCCTAGTTTCGGATTCAATCTAAACTCGCACGCTTTCTACAAATCGAATAAAGATAACTGTTCACATCAAATCAATCGATGGGTGTAAACGCGATAGATAAATTATGGTCGAAATACACTTGTTGCAAAATCCATCATGTCTGTTTCATTCTAGTTGAACTTTATCAAATCGCAATCTGATTAAAGGATTCGATTTGTACCAATTTTCATGAAAATTATAATTTAATTTCATGATTTTTTTTATGAAATTATATTGGTAAGCAAGCATGTGGCCTGCATTAAATGGTAAGCGGTCACCACAGCCTATTGACGCTCGCAGCACCACGGGGACGTTACTCGCGCGCTGCTAATCTTGTGACCTAAGGATGTTTCGTCACAGTATCCAGTAAATACCCTTTGTATCTAAAGAAAAACCCCTAGTTTCGGATTCAATCTCAACTCTTACCTTGGTGAGAACTAGAATTAAATGAAAATTATAAATATATAAGAAATAATTAATATCAAATAATTTATTCGTACATTAAATAATTTAGTTTACAAGATTTTGACGAGCTCGGTGGCTCAGTCATGAATGACGCGAATTTGACACGAATTTGGAATCGAACGCTCGTGTTTCGATTCCACACAAGGCAAACATTTGTATGCATGAACATATCTGTTGTCTAGATATTTTAAGAGACGTAGGGTGCATCAAAGCAGGCCGCCCATCTGGGGAAGTATCTCCACCTCAGAAAACCGCAACCAAATAACAACACCCTAGAGGGTTGTTGTGTTCCTGCGTGTGATAGAGGTCACCAGTAAGCTCCCAATGAGTTGCTGTGTAAGCAGCAGAGGAGGCATCGCGCGAGTGATACTTAATATATTACAAGCGTTAATAGGCTACGGTACCCGCTTTACATCAGGTGGGCCGTATGCTTGTATGCCTCTCAACGTAGTATATAAAAAAAAAGTTAAAATAAGATAAAATACTTTAGATGCGATATGAAGAGTAATTTAAATCTTTTTCTAACGAAAATAACGTTTTCAAATGGAAGTGACGTTCAGTAAAAAAAAATCTACTTCGTTTATGGCAGTAGGGTCACTAATTACATATTTAGCTATAAATTGACAATTCAAGTAAATACAATGAAATACGTACTTATTTGATTAATACTTTTACAAATGCAACAAAGTATTCGTTCCTTACCATTGATATTAGTTTGCTGTCTGTGGCATTGTCTGTCTTCTTTTTAGTGATTAATTACATCTTTTGTCAATAAATCAGTCAGTATATATGACATCTTTTATTATTCAATCAGTCAAATTATGATAATAATTGAACTTTCTAACAGGTCAAATAAATGTGCCTTTTTGTTACTCATACTGTAAATTATATTATCAATAGTACCAATTTCTCGGAAAAAGTCATATCACACGCTTCTTCGGCTTTCTGTTACACACTTCCGTCCTTTTTCCATCCGACATTAATCCCACATATTACAGGAAAGCGAGAGGAAAGGTTAGACTTGTGTCTTGTTTTAAAATTAAAATAACAGACGGTTCAAAATTTTAGCTTTTTGAACACGCAATGTCTAAAAAGCTAAAATTTAATTTTAATAGTTTGTGGATACTATACAACGCGAGTTACATAAAAAATATAGGTTTTTATAGTCAATCCTATAGATGGGGTGAAAGTATTTTTAATAGAAGACCGCGAGATGACCTTTAAATCCCTAACAATTTTTAATGAGTTAGATATGCAGTCCAAAGTTCATACAATCTCCTCAGTTGGTGAATCCGACTTCATTCTTTTTCTGTGACCGATTTTTTATTGTTTGAACAATAGGCGAAATATTTGGCATCGGTGTGTTTCAAGCATTACTTCTAACACTCTCAGATAAAGATTAAGTCCCAATTCGATTTCAGCGTTATCAAATCTTTTCGAGTTCACGACTTCTTTCCAATTTCATACGACATCCAATAAGTTTTAATGGAACTATTAAAATAGTAAACATGAGGTAAGGGAATAGTTTTTCATTATTAGTTTAGCCCGCGCGTACATATGTTATCTTTTTATACTTTTCCGATCACCAACAAATGTTAAATACTTTATAATATAATACTTATATAATAGAATGCGGGACGAAAGAATGACGAAACAGATATACAATGCAAAAGTGGAAGGATGTAGGAGCCGAGGCAGGCCGAGACTAACCTACCATGACCAAATTGGTCGTGTTTTATCAGAAGGTGATGTCAGAAGCCCCAGGAACCGGCGAGCGTGCATGAAAAGAGCTATGAATGTCACAGAAGCGAGTGAAGTAAGCAAGGACCGCGTCTTATGGCGCTCGGTTCTCTCTGCCTACCCCGCAAGGGACTTGGCGTGAAGATATACATACATACATACATATAATACTTTATGGTGGAACGGTTAGCGATTTTTAGTACCAAGCCAAGGCGAGCTTTATCACCAAAGCTCGTGGGTTAGATTCCCGCGCATGGCAAATATTTGTGTGCAAAACATATCCGTTTGTCTTGGTTTGAGTATTATCTTTTTAATGTAAGCCTATATTTACGAAAAACGTATTCACGTATGCTTATTGGTTGTCTAGTACCTATAGTACAAGCTTTGCATAGTTTGGGATTCGATGTCGTTCTGTAATTTGTCCGAAAATATTTATTTATAAGTAATTTTAGGCAAATATCTACAATAGCTCGGTGGCTAAGTCGTGAATGGCGCGACTACGACACCAACGCTCGTGGGTTCGATTCCCACACAAGACGACAAACATTTGTGTGCATGAACATGTCTGTTTATCTTGGTCTGGATGTTTAAAGAGAGGTAGGGCGCATTAAAGTAGCCCGTCTGGGGAAGTACCTCCGCCTCACAGAAAACCGCAGCCAAATAACAACTCCTAGAGGGTTGTTGTGTTCCTGCGCGTGAGTGGGTCACCAGTAAGCTCCTAAGGAGTTGCTGTATAAGCAGCAGAGGAGGCATCGCGCGAGTGATACTTAATAAATTATAAGTGATAACATCAGGTGGGCCGTATACTTAAATACCACCCGACGTTGTATAAAAAAAAATTAGATTTAGGATCTAATGCATAATCTATAATAAGAGTGCACACATCATTAAGTTAATTTAATGCACCTACTAGTACAGTATTAACATCTTGTTTTAAATAAGTACCTGCAACAAAAAGAAAACAGTTTATGCAACCACAGCGAACAAACATCAAGAGGAAATTTTCAAAATCCAGTGTCAGAATTAGTTATGCAATACTAGACTTATCATCAAATATAAATGTCGTCATACAATGAATTTGTAACAAAAACAACATATTATTTTGCGTGCGTAGGTTTCGATAACCATTTATGAAGGTACACAGCTACTGTATTAAAACGGACTTTTTTGCCACATTCGCTTAGCTACGCGTATGCATTACGTTTTAATGAGGTTGGCTTAGGATCTAAAGATAATAAAGAGTTGGGATACTAATATGTAACTTTTTTTACAACGTCAGGTAGTAAACAAGAATCTTTTTCGTAATGTGAAGCCTAAGAAAGCAACGCAGGCAGTAATGCCCCGAGCGTTTTCCGTACTCGCTGCAATCACATCGTTGGTAAAAACAAAAGTGCCCAACACACACTCTCTATATGAGCTGAGACTCCTAAGACTGCATGGTTCATACAGGTAAAAAGTTATTAGATAATAATACTGCCGAGGAGTTCCTACGGACACCTTTATCAACATATCAACTACATGATCCCACATTATTGTATTATTGCATGATAATACAATAATAAGAAGTTAATATTCCTCTTTATTATGCTTCAGATTCCATAGCAAGTTGCACTCCCCATCATCAGACCGTTATTATTGTCTTGTCATCTGAACTACAACTCAATCCTAATGTGATTGTAGACCAATTAGGGAAAACGTAATAAAAGAGAGATAAAAATAGAAGATAATGTTTTTTTTAACACATATAAATAACCAAAAAGTACGTTGTGTCGTAATTAACATACCAACTCAATCATACGACGTTATTATATTATCGTCAGAACTACGCTCAGGTACCATATTGCATGACAATACAATAACAAAAAGTTAATATTCGTTATTTAAGATTTCAAATTATTCATATTACAGATTCAACTGACGGTCTTCATCATCAGACCAACATTAACCAACATTATTGTATTGTCATCTGAACTACATTCTATTGCAATTCAATTCAATTTTGTAACACTAGTGGTCTAGTTTATTAGCGAAAAAATAATAACAGACAATTAAAATAGGTGACTTAGTTCAGTTAAATGTTTGAATGGTAACCGTCTTCAGCTAAGGGAGCATGTTACTACGAGTAGTAATCTAAACAAAAGTGCGATATTTAAATAAAAAAAAATATTTGAAATGTTTATGTACTTAAGGAAGCAAATACGAAACTGCGTACTAATATTTGTCGTTATTTAACAAAAACGTCTTTCTTAAGTATAAGTTCACTCACAATTTTATTAATTAGGCGTATATCGAATTAAAATCTGCACACGTGTTTTCATTCAACAAAAGTCAAAATGAATGTGAGTTAATTATAGCCCATGGACTACAGTGAAGTGAAACACTTTTACTATTGTGGCCACGAAATCTAATGGTTAATCTAATCTTTGGCTCCAATGTGAAGCCTATCACATAGGCACACGCGTTCGCGCGGTACAATACGTTCGTATTCATGACTTTTTTTATACTACGTCGGGAGACATACAAGCATACGGCCCACCTGATGTAAAGCGGGTACCGTAGCCTATTAACGCTCACTTGCGCGATGCCTCCTCTGCTGCTTACACAGCAACTCCTTGGGAGCTTACTGGTGACCTCACTCACATGCAGGAACGCAACTACCCTCTAGGGAGTTGTCATTTGGCTGCGGTTTTCTGTGAGGTGGAGGTACTTCTCCAAACGGGCTATTTTGCTGCGCCCTACATCTCTTAAAACACCCAGACTAAGACAAATAGACATGCTCATGTGCACAAATGTTTGCTTTGTGTGGGAATCGAACCCACGAGCGTTGGTGTCAAAGTCGCGTCATTCACGATTGAGCCACCGAGCTCGTCATTGTTGTTGGATCGATAACTTACTTCAATCAACTTGTCAATACCTTACCAAGTACATGTACTGTATATAAACCTACATTTGATAATAGTTTCAGAAACGAGATCCCTCAAGAGATCTTACCTCCATCAATGTTCCATTACCTCGTCTTTACAACTCTGCCGGCTCCCAGCTTTGAATAAAAGATACAGCTACCAGTATCTGGAGTTCGGGGACCCACCACTTGGCAATTTCAAGGGGTTGAATGATCTAGACGAGATATGGACGTCTTTAACCTAGTTGTCGCTTGTCAGGGCTCTCTATATAATCGCTATCGTAAGAACGGATCACTGAAACGGCTCTTAATATCGATATAGAGATTTGTATCCATAAGAATATTTGATAAAAAGAACTGATTTTTCTTTATGTATAAAAATTACACATAGGGGCATGTTTATTATGATTATTAATGATTCCAGTCCAAAGATTGTAAACATAAGGTTATATACATTCCAGTTTGAAAAGTATTTGTAAAATCATTGGTACATAAATGACTTACGGAATGTAGCTCAGTCCATAAAACTGAAAGAATTTGCCAACGGAACATGGGATAACAACTGAATTTATTGTAGATTGGAAAACGTGAGTAATTACAAATATTTATAATATAATTGATATTTTGTTTTCTAAATAAATTCTTTACTTAAATTCTTTAAAAGTAGAGCTGATGTAAAGTTGTTACCGTAACCTATTAATTCTAGCTATAAGTATCGCCACTGTGTTATTACCGCAGGTACTAACACAACGATTTCTCAGGAGCTTACTGGTAACCTCACTCACACGTATAACACAAGAACCTCTTGGTTTCTTTTCATTTGGCTGCCGTCTTCCATTAGGTGGAGGTACGTTCCTTTAGGTGGAAATACGAGTAAGTCTTCACTCCTCAGTTGGACTGCTTTGGTGCGCCCTGTATAGCTTTCGCCAGAGCCTTGTTTGATAATTAATAGGATGCACCAGGGTCAGGTGATATTGTCTCTGACTCCAAAGATTAGTGATCTACTTATGCGCTAAAGCTCTGGATCTGGACACTGAACAATAATGTCAAAATCATTCTTACAATTATACCTATATGTACTTTAGGATCAATAACATTAGAAACCTCCAGGTTTCTTCTTATTTGGCTGCGAACTTCTGTGAGGTGGGCAAATTTCATAGTAGCTTTGATGAGCCGTACGTTTATTTTATCAGAGCTTTGTTTATTAACTACCGGGGTATACTATGAGCAGATGAGGTTAGCTGTGACTCCAAAGATGATAGTCACTTACACCCTGAAGCTCTGGATTAAAGAATTTACACAACAAAAACAATTACTTTCTTAGAAATATGTTTATGTGTACTTAAGGTCCAATGCAAAAAAACTAACTTACTTTTATGTCTTCGAACAATCTCGTTTTTATAATAATGCACGACAAAAATCTAACTAAAAGCCCCATTTATCTCCGATCTACAAACTTTGTTGAAAAGTTTCTGGAGAAGTTACGGTATCGGAATAATTTTCTACAGTAACGAATACGGTTTGAAATCCCCAAAGCAAAGTAAATTTTATTATATGTACCCTCCGCGTACCTTTATAAATTGTCTATATTGTTTTTCCTTCCGGGCTATTAATTCCTGAATATCTGCTTTTATTTAAGTTTCAGTGCCAAATGACCATGCAAAATTTATTTCTGATATATTTCTCACGGATAAAATTGTATGCACTAAATGTTTCATCGTTTTAAATTTAATTTATAGCAAAATATATCGATGTGGAAAATTAATTATTATTTATATATCAAAGGAACCGCAAAATTAACTCCAAGGGATAACATAATAATAAGAAATTATGCCCGCAGGGCAGCTTGTGGCGAGCTGTAGGTGCGTAACGTTACCACGGGTACACGAGTGCTCCAGAGAGTCGATCAGGGCCTTCGTCTCCGGCGTGTCTTCGTCAGTCGGAGTGGAAAGTCAAGAAGGCTCGCAGGACTCTCAGCTCTGGCTTGCCTTCATTGGCCACCCAGAGAGAGGTGTCGACTAGTGAGTGGCGAGCCACCGCCTGCCGTAAGTAACATCAGATTATGATAGTTATGGCAGGCGTCCGCCGTAGCTTTGTGATCCTTGATTAAGATACCCTCGTCAAACCATTACAGACGCAGAATGATGACAACGTTGTACCTTTCCGACCACTTGGGTGGCTTCTTTAGAACTGTGAGCGTACACTTTGTCATTTTGCTTGTTTTAGTGCTCTTCAATCGTGAAAATTTTTGTGCCTTCACCTGCGTATTCGGACAGAAGGCGCTTTGATCACTCTCCTCAACTGTAGAGATTGATTTAGGATATGTCCTGTATATAAACGATAAGTGCCAAGCTTGAAGGTGTTGTTTTACCATACGCGACAGAGTCCTAGCGGGAATCTTCATTTCTCGATTGTTTCCTAATGGGGTTTCGGCGAATTCTGGCTTTAACAGCATTAACAGCCTTTGTAGTTCTAACAGTACGCAGTCGCTCCGATCTTTTATGGTCTACAACAGAGGAAATGTATGTTGGTATATATGTCGATAGTACGATATACGAACATACGGCTGAATTGAAAACAGGAAAGTTTTTATGTAACAGCATTTATGGCCAGAATATTTAGATACCATGCTTTTAGAACATAAGTAAATAGTAGTAAGATAGATAGCTAATCTAATATAAAATGTGTTTAGTGGAAGATAGGCACACTCCATATATTCTGATGCTTTCATTCATCAGAATATATGGAGTGTGATGATGAATGATGAATAAGATTTATAAAAGTAAGTGCAAGACACCCCCTACCATGACAAAATTGCTCGTTTTATACAAGGGTGACGTCAGAAGTCGCTAAAACCGGAATATAAAGGGCATGAAAATAGCTAGTATGTTAAATAAATGAATGAAGTATGTAAATATTAATCTTCTGATGCTATATAGTTCTACCTATCTAACACATAATTTAATATAGGTGAATAGAGGTTCATCTTACATATTTTTTTAACACTGCAGTTTTAATACAAAATATCAAAAAACTATCGTCAAAGTCATATCTGATTTATATACAAAGAATTAAGTTTATTTATTATAAATATGCAAACAAATACTACCACGACCAAAACAGTTGTATTTTATCAGGTGGGGTCAGCAACCGGCAAGCGTGCATGACAGTAGCTATAAATATTAAAGAAGCTAGCGAGGTTCGTAACCGCGCGTCTTGTGATACTCGGTTTTCCCGGTCTACCATGCAAGGGACCTGACATAAAGATATAAGTAGATAGAAATTATTAATATAAATATTATTCATGTAATGACATTGTATAGAAATAACAACAGGACGGAATGATGGCGAGCTGTGAGACTGTAGAAGGTGGTTGTAGGCATTACAGCTAACATTTTTTCTGAACGTATGAAAATAGGAAATCGCTATAATACACAAAGAAGAGCATTTTTTATAGACTTGAGGGACTTGACTCAATATCATCAACGCATGGGATTGTCAATAATCTTCACATCTGTTGTATATATCAAGGCTTAAGATTATATTCTGGCTGTGGTGCTCCCACCTAAAGGTGTAAACGATACTCCATATGCGATCTGACTTGCAATTCGAGTCTTAGCATGAGAGAGAGAGCTGTATGTAGTACGGCTTTAATATTTAATGTTTATAGATGGGATAGTTCAAAGGATCCAAGTACGTAATGAAGGTTATGGTTGTTCGTATAATGTAGTGTGGCATGGAATGAAAACAACAAAAAATTAAAAATATAAATTAATACCACTATGACTTTATGCGTAAGAATATAATTGAAAAATAAGTTAACAAAATTTTGACGACCAAAAATATATAAAAGCTGAGAATTTCTTTTGTCCCATGTGTGTGTCATGGTCATGATTGAATATTGAATGTAGTCAGTTACGACATTCTCAAGAAATTCAATTTTGTGAAAATTAGTAAGCAACTTAAGTAACAAGGATAAAACTATATATAGATTTATGGTAAGTTGTGTCATTATCTTTAGTTGCCAAAGTCAATCCATCTGCATGTGGTGTAGCCCGCCGAATAATAAATGACGATTTCAATAATGTCGCTGTTAACTTACCACTTGCACTGCTTCTTGTATTCTTGCGAATGAGTGAGATCATCCTTATGATGGAAATACTCTATACACATGGGTTGTAGAAACTTCAAATCAGGATTTCAACACTGGAGGTATTTTTTTAAACAGCCATGTACATAAATAAATAAAACTGGTAAAACATATTACATAGTATACCTATTACACTACATTATAAACCAGTTGAGAATGCGCAAGTTTGCATTGCCAGAGGAACACCTGGCACGTCAATTATATAACAATTCAATTTTTTTTTTAATTTGTCGGCCATTTTGGCCATGTTCCTGAACATTCCTATTCTACTTTTTTATGTTAAATCCGAATCTGAAGTCAAAATTCAAATATTCGAGAAAAACGCACACACAGACAAACGCACAGGCAAACGCACACACAGACAAACGCAGAGACAAACCCACACACAGACAAACATATAGATTTCATATAGGAACGGTGTTCCTGAACATGAAAGAAAATGTTCATAATTTTCAGTGACTGCAATTTTGAAGTGTAGTGAAGCATTAGCTAAATTGGTAAGTATGCTGTATGCAATACCAAAGCCTGTTTTAGTAGCAACTCGTAGAAAATTGTGTATTTAAATTTATTTCAATTAAGTCACTGGTAAGAACAGGTAGTTACCAACGTCAGGGTGTATCGCTGTGTGTACACACGTACACAGACAAATGTAGCCTACTGTACTCCTAACTCTTCCCTACTTCACCCTATTGTCCCTACCTCCCTATCCTAACCATACATGTAACGGCTAACCCGGTAGTGTGCAACGTTAAAGTGTAACGTTGTATATCAGTACGTATATAAATATGTATAGGATATCTGTTACTAGAGACCTATAGTAACAGACGGAACTTGGGTAGGGATCGGGTGTGTGTATTTCGTGCAATGTACACAGGAAATGGTTTTCTCACTGCCGGTCGAGCAGACTCACAAGACCGATCGTACTGACGGCTAAGGGTGTCTTGGCCATAGTGAGAGGATGTTGAAAATCATGAGAGTCTTCCGTCCAGAGTGGTACTGGACAGGTATAGCCTCCTCCGGTTGTTTTTGTTGCGCTGACGCGACGTTTTCGCCCTGCCTCTATACGCAAGGCAGGTCGGTTGTATGTTCGTTTTGAACAGTCACATATTTATATAGGTAAACATTATATAAATAGGTAACGTGAAAGAGATACGTGAGAGATAACGTGAGAGAGAGAGAGCAGAGAATAAGGTCAACGAATGTGGGATTGCGCATGGGTGACCAAGTGGTGAACTGTCTGCTGTATGCAGACGATGCCGTGCTATTAGCAGATACACCATCTAAACTGCAAACACTGGTCACAGCGATGAAAGACGACTGTATGGAGAAAGGCTTACTACTGAATGCGAAGAAAACAAAGATAATGGTATTTGAAAGAGAAGAATCCAGAACTAATGTAAGGATTACGATTGATGATGAAGTGTTGGAACAAGTGGATGAGTTTGTATATCTTGGATGCGCTTTCAGCAGGAATGGAAGGTACACCGCAGATGTGGAAAGACGAGTGAGTGCTGGAATAGTGTGAATGGAGCGTTGGGAAAACTTCTTGGCAGTAAAATCCTGAGCCAGAAGGCACAACTCGCTATACACAATGCAGTGTTGGTCCCAACGTTAACTTATGGAAGCGAGAGTTGGGTATGGCAGAAAGAGCATGAAAGTAGAATAAACGCGGTTGAAATGCGAGCGCTGCGCAAAATTTGTGGCGTAAGGCTCGTAGACCGTATTCGCAATGATGATGTTAGAAATAGAGTTGGTCTGAAAGAGAGCGTCGGTGTTAAAATAAGAAGAGGCATGCTCCGATGGTTCGGGCATGTAGAAAGAATGCAAGATGAAAGAATGACGAAGCAGATATACAATGCAAAAGTGGAAGGATGTAGGAGCCGGGGAAGGCCAAGACTTACCTACCATGACCAAATTGGTCATGTTCTATCGGAAGGTGATGTCAGGAGCCCTAGAAACCGGCGTGCGTGCATGAGAAGAGCAATGAATGTTAAAGAAGCGAGTGAGATATGTAAGGATCGAGTCACGTGGCGCTCGGTTCTCTCTGCCTACCCCGCAAGGGATTTGGCGTGAAGTTATAGATAGATAGATAGAGTGAAAGAGATTTGAACAACAATGAGAAAGATTCAAATTGTTATTGCGCTGATGAACAACGTTTCTTAATTAAGTTGGATGTGATTAGTTTGACTTTGGAAACTTTTCAGGCAATTGTGAGTATCTTTGGAATGTTGAAATGGTAAATCCGTGTTTTAAAGTCATAATTAAAACATACAAAATAAAATTATGTTTCAGCAGTATATAGTAAGCTAGATTAACCTATCTGGTGTGCTGGTAAACATATTAAAGAAAACTACGAAATGGTAGAGAACATGATAGTGACTGTTATTTTTCCTTTATACAACGTCAGGAGGCATATAAGCCTACGGATGTAAAGCGGTTACTGTAGCCTATGAACCCTCACAAAACATTAAGTATCTCTCACGCGATGCTACCTGCTGCTAACACACCCACTTCTTAGGAGCTTACTGATGACCTCACTCACTTGTAGGATATTATGTTCCTCCCTCCAGGGAGTTGTTATTTGTCTGCAGTTTTCTGTCAGGCGGGCGGGCGGGCGGCGGACTTCCCCAGACGTGCTGTTTTGATATGCCCTACCTTTCTTAAAATCACCTATACAAACAGACGTGTTCATACTCACAAATGTTTGCCCTGTGAGGGATTCGAACCAAAGTAGTGTTTCTACCCACTGCGAGGCCGAGTTAGTTGAATCAAATTAAATAATTAAGGAAGCAAATGCTACATTTCTTGTCATTTCTGCGATATACTAATACTCATACGGCCCATTTCAGTTTAACGACGCGGTAACCAACATCGGCCACTGCTGTTGTTTGTCTAATGGTGTCGTCCCGTATCTTGTCGCGTACAGATATCGAGACTATACAGCGTTCCATGTTCTTGTACATTGTACCTTTTAGTTTACAGACCATATCTATTGTATAAATCCATGTTTCGATCCTATAACTCCGACACAATCCGATCTGATAGCTTTCAAAACGAATGGGTTGAATACATTAATTTAAAATTATTGTGATCAAATACTATCCGTTCTGGCCGATATCTTCTACCTTGTACTATATACCCAACTATCACACTTTGGAAAATTGCAAAGAACTAAACAACTGCTAAATAACTGAATTAAAAATTACTAGAAAATGAAAATAAAATATTGCTTTCTTTGTGGACATCCGGATTACAGCGGTAGAGATGCTGCCGACGTCGAGGTGAAGCGTCAGAAATTAAAAGTAAATCGTGTGGCTTAAGATGTAGTAGAGTCTTGGCCCAACTTTATGCAATGCATATCCTTATATACGCGTTGGAGGATTAGATAATTCAGCAAAGCGTTGCTTCGGCTTATTAGTTTTTCATGATATTTTAAGAAGGAATACTACGCAAATACATCAGAACCTGCAGACAGAAACAACTACGAACAGTAAACGGCGTAAATCGTAATTACTAAAATATTTGATAGAAACAAGCATAAACAAAACAATAATTTTATGCATTTCATATAAAGGACTATGAAAATTATTGACTAGTAGTAAAAAAATATGGATAGAAAATAATAACGGCTGTAAAATGTATTCTATATACTAATAAACTACATATTAGAGAATCAACAAAGATCAATAGTCTATATTTATGTATATAACTAGCGACGAACCTGGGCTTCGCACGAGTGATCTGATAGCTACCTAATTAAGCATTAAAATATTTCAAAGAAACTACTGAAACAAACATAAATAAAACAAAAGTTTTACGCATTTCAGATAAATAGCATGTGAACAATGAAACAAAGTGGACCAATAGCAAACAAATTTTGGATAGAAAATAATATGTATGTATGTACGTGCATGTGTATGTTTTGTTTTATTCATGTATGAGAGCTCGATGGCGTCGTTGCGCGTGTCATTCTAATCAAACATACAGGTTAAGCAACGTCGACCGCAGCCTGTCTATGGACGGGTTTCTCCGTGTTTGGAGGGCACGTTAAGCCGTCGGTCCCGGCTGTGGGCAGCGTGGTCGAGTATGCTTTAAACCCCAACGTTTGAAGGGACACCCGTATCCTTGCAGTCGTATGAGTAAGGGTTGATGTGGGTATGTATGTATATCTTCACTCGCGTAATCGCCAGTTTTAACCCAGAGAAGTCTTGGACCTACTAAATCGTAATCTTTCACAACAGTGGCCAAGCGAGATGAAAGCACGACACCTATGCCACTGTTCATCATGGCCCTCATGCCATTGGGCAGATCTTCGGTGTCGTTTCCCTTTCGCTTGGTATCTGACACACACAAAGCATCTAGGCATCTCTCGTTCATTGTATCCATCAACTTACTCATCTTATCTTTTAATCCACGTCTCACATTCCATATGCCTATGCGACACTCAGCTTTCCTCGACCCGCCGGGTTGAGGGTTGTGTGCTGGGTGGCGGCCCCATCGCCGCATGCACCTAATTCCGCACCGACAAGGGCGGGTGGGTGCTCGTCGTCTCCGGGGGACGCCCTAATCCGCACGTCCGTGCGGTTCCAGAACTGCAGTCAAAAGTGTTGGACTGGCAGGGTAGCGGCGTGTACGCTTCTGGTACCGACCCCAGAAAAAATATAATAATATAACTAACTACTTTCTTCATAAAAAGGTAACCTAGACACATTAATATAATATATTCCAACTAAATTTTTTTACTACTTATCTTTTATGTAATTATCTCAGTTAGAAAACTATTATATTTTTTTTAAATGTGTTAATATAAAAATTAATTGTTATACATGTATATAATGTATTGATTATTACTTTTTTAATGTGTATTCCTGTATTGTGTATTGTAGTCATAACTACTCTTAATGTAGTAATTGCATTTAATATGTTCCTATTTACATCTGTCTATTAAGCCCCACAGAAGAACTAGAGAATCTTTTATAGTCTGCAATTATTTAGAATTCCACACTGCGATCTTGAATAACTGGATAATTGGATTCCCTTGTTTTATTCAGGATTACCGCACATTGCACTATTGTTAGATAGAATCGTATTATACTATAGGCCATATACATTTATAGACGTGGCCACTACCTATGCTAGCCCAAATACATTATCTCTGTTTAGTATAATAATTTTTAGATAAGAAGTACAATTAGGTATGGGAGAATTTAAATAACTACCAAGGTAAACTTCTAAAAAAACTTGACCATTGGTTTATATTTGTGTATTTGTTTGTAACATTTTTATTATACAATAAAATACTTATATTACAATGGTAGTCTCATATTCTGTTATATTTAAAAAAAAGGAACATATGTAGCCATTAAAATTTATAATAGTCTATCTATTTCTACTCGCCAGAGTTCTTGCGGAGTAGGTAGAGAAAATCAACTGTCTTACACACCTCACACCCTTCTTTAATATTCATAACTCAATTCACGCTCGTAAGGTTTTAAGGCTCCAGTAATTACGTTGTGATAAAACACGCCACGATACTGGGGAGTAAGAAAAACTTGATAAATACACCCCCTATTGTTTCTAAACTAATCACCACTTGATTCGCTTGATTGCCATTTTATTAATCATTAACTAGTAGAAAATTAAGGTTAATCGATTACCTCAGCAATCAATAAGTTTGTTTTCATCTATAAAGCTTGTATTTTTCATTGGAATTATACTATAGTTAGAATATGAGCTTGTTGAGGAACACTTCCAACCAATGTGAGAAAAGCCTTATAGAGTGCCGAGGATAAACGGCTAACCTTAATCGACTGCTAGTTAATGATCAATAAAAAAGCGATCAAGAGAGCCAATTGTTTTATGCAACAATGAAAGTTTGTTTAGCAATACTGAGTACTTTGTTTTGGAATTTTAACAAAAGCTACCTCGAGCGGTAGAGCAAACTCTCCGCTTCTCCTTCAAAATTCATAGGATTTTAGTTACTTACAATTAAATAATGTGCGGCAATAACCGTTGTACTTCTAGATACGCGTTAGTGATTGGAAAGGTATACTTGATAACAAAAATTATCTTTATTAATACATAAGTATTAATAAAGATAATTTTTGTTATCAAATTCTAAAATAAAATCAAATATTTTCTCTCCTCTCATTGAATCTATTGCAGAGATCGTTACGAATTCTCTCACTTTTATTAACTTAAATGAAAGATTTTTTTAACCAAAGCTAGGATGTAGTAAGCTAGCGCACGAACTACCTAATTGTAAGCGGTTATCGTGGCCTATTGGTACTTGCAAAACCCGAGTCATATAACTCACGCAATGCCAATTCTATAAAACCTTCCCTAAAATCTTGCATTTGCCAAACGTATTGTTACGAGTATTTAATTCCGAAATTACTATAAATGTAATAAAAATCTTTACTAGCATAAATAAAAATAAATTCGGCACAGTAAGTATTTGACTCATGCGTTTGAAGCAAACGGAAAAAATGGTACGAAATGATTACCACCTCAGATGAAGCGGACTGTATGTTTACTTTCCACCTAATGCTGTATAAAAATAATAGATTTTAGCAGGAATGGCGACGAGGTGTATTAATACTTATTATACACAAATTTTAAAAAACAAATTAGTTCATTCTTTGCAGTTAAATATATTAATATTTGTGCGGAATGTAATAATGTAAGTTTCACTCAGAGTATGAATAGACATTAGTAGTACGATACAAAGTTAGAAAAAAATTTTAAGTAATAAAATATGCATAATCAGTACCTTATTACTATAGTTAGAAAGCTATAGAAAAGGCACTAATTTGAGTTACTTAACTGCTGGACATATTGAATTAATATACTTGTTCATAGACACGTCATAACACGGCACTATTAAATAACAAGATATACAGATGTATTGTAGTTATCGTATCCAGCGATGAAACCTACATTCTAAGGTACATATGATCACTTTTTCTGAGTTAACCATTTTGTTTTTCATGTAGTCGATTTGGATCACCAATAAATTCCGTATTATCTTAATCACATTTTACTTTCGCTGTTATTTTTATAATTTAATGAGTCTGGAAACTAGAGTAAGCTGCGGTAGATACTACGAGTATATAAGGGGTTTTTTAGAGTACGACATATCTGATACTTTATACAGGATAAAATATCTTCATATGTTTATTTATATTTAACGAGAAATTATTTTAAATAATTCCTACACTAGAACATGAACAAAATAATTAAATTACTTATGTTATATGTTTTGTATAAAATAAAATAATAAGTAAAGGTTGCTTTATATTCGGATTCATGCAGACGATGCCGTGTTACTAACAGAAACAATGAATGGAGAAGGACTTACTATTGAATGCGAAGAAAATCAAGTTAGTGGTAATTGAAAGAGAAAAACTAGAACCAATATAATGATTACGGTTGACAATGGAGTCATAGAACAAGTGGATGAGATTGTATATCATGGATATGCTTTCAGCAGGGATTGAAGATACACCGCTGATTTGATTGAGCAGTGGTAGCTTAGTGGATAAAGAACCAATCTATTAACCTACGGTCTTGACATGTACCATTAAATTCGTTTGTTCGGATTTATTTACATTTATGTATGTAAATAAATACATAAATAACACTTGTACACAATAACACTTCACTCTTCGGTGAAGGAAAACATCGTGGGGAAATCAGCATATCCAAGAAATTATTTCAAAAGACGTGTGATCTAACCCAAGAAGGAGTTCTGGTTTCCCTCTGGTTTGGGGTAATCTGATGGCAGTAGCTCGATGTAAAAATTAGTACCTTCACCAAATCCTTAGGTTTAGGTAGCGAACGCCGCCAATCTTAAACTTATTGGCAATAAAAGCTTAAGCCAGAAGACACAGCTCGCTATACACAACGGAATGCTAGTCCCAACGCTAACTTATGAAACGCGAGCTAGGTATGGCAAAGAGAGCATGATAGTAGGATAAAAGAAGTCGAAATAGGAGCGCTGTGCAAAAGTTGCGGAATTCAATTAGGTTGATAATTAAATTTCTAATCCAGTGGTCCAGAGGATACCCCGAGGTGCGAGGATCTCCGTTGCTAACTCTCTGTCTTATCTTTTATCAATTTGCACTGAAAATAACACGATAGATTACTGGGAAAAATTGCTATCATTTGCATATCGCACCCTGTATGCTTCTAATGACAATAAACAAAGATCACTCGCCCAAAATATTAACGACAATTGTACTCACTTGGCAATTCCCACAATAACCATTAATAATAATAAATTCCCACCGCAAATTGACCAAAAAACTTGATGATCTAAACGGTGTTGCGCAGTTTGTAGTTTCAAGGTGACGTTCTTTCTCCAGACACCCCAGTCACCTTTTCGGGATTATAATGTAAGCTTCCTCCAACTTCTGCAACATCTTACTTTCTAGATTCACCAACAGATTTCGAGGCTTGTCTTCAAATAACAGACAAACAGTTATTAGCACTGTCTATCAAGTCATATACACCCGGGCCTGCCACAGAATTAAATGGTATCTTACCCCAACATCTCAAGGACTTAACAGTGCTAAATGTGGACGATGCAGGTAAAAAAATACATTTGGCTATTACGAAATTAATTAACCAAATGCTAGCAGGAAACGTTAATACCACCATAGCACCTATTTTGTAAGGCGCATACCTCATTGCCCTGTCCAAAAAGATGGGTGAGGCCAATTGCTGTGGGTTTTATTTTTCGTCATTTGGCATCTAAAATGGCAGTGACAAATATTTTGGCAAAATTAAAACGAAATTTTGAACCCAAACAACTTGGTTTCGGTACCAAGGGTGGTTGCGAAGCCGCAGTCCTTGCCTTCTGTACTCATTTAAATAGTAACCAGTGTGACGTGTTACTCAAAATTGATGTTAAAAATGCATTTATTTAGGTAAATAGAGACATATTGCTGACAGAAATCAGGCACAATATACCGGAAATTTATAATTATCTTTTACACTGTTATATTATCTTCTAAAGTTGGTTGTCAGCAAGGTGATCCTCTCGGGTTGGCAATTTAGTCTAGCCATTAATCCGATTATACAAAATTTAAAACCCAAATTTAATACGTGGTACTTGGACGACGGAACTTTAGGAAAGACGAAGACATAGTGCGCTGAACAGATCTACTGTTGGAAATAAAAAATAAAAAATTCAATCGATCGGTCTAGAACCAAATTTTGATGAATGTGAACTATATATTCAAAATAGAAAAAAGCATTGACATAATTATTAAAAAAATTAAGCCAAGCCGCCTGGCCTAAGTCGCGCTTGTCCGTTTCTAGGGATCCTGACATCACCTTCTGATAAAACACGATCAATTTGGTCATGGTAAGTAAATCTTAGCCTGCTCTCGGTTCCTAGATCCTTCTGCTTCCGTGTTGAATATCCTAATATAAAAATTGTTAATACAACATCCCTCTCTAGGGTCCCCGGTTTTACAAGAACCATTTCCGGATTTTATAAATACATAATAATGTACACAAAATTTGAAATTTGTTCTGAACGCGGTTATTAATTAATTCCCATTCAGCTCTTTTCATTTAAAAATTTAGTCTTTTCATTCTAAAATTAATGTATGTACTTCATAGCTGCGACTTTTGGAAGTATATAAAGTTACTCATCCCTTTAGACGCTATTTTAAAATCTACTGTAGAATGTATTTTAAACATACAGCTAAGCGAAGAAGCTTGGCCTCGTGGCCTCGTGGCCGGGCTTTCCTTTCTATTCACCCTAAAGGGTTGTACAAAAAATGCTTGGTCAAATATTTCCATCAGATCCCAACTTGCAAAGGAGCTGGGTCGATGCCATCTGCAAAATTCAATATAATGATTTATTCTACAGAGATTCAGATTGAACAAGCGAGACTGAGGGCGGCAGAGTAAGGATGCTGTCTACTGGCTACAAGCAAGTTCAGATGGTGTTTGTGCTAATAACGCGGCATCGTCTGCATATAGCAGACAGTTCACCACTAGGTCACCCATGCGTAATCCTACATTCGACCTAATTCTCTACAGATAACTATAGAGATACAGGATAAACAGCCAAGCAGATAGCATGCAACCCCATTTGACACCAATTTTGACGTCAAACCGAAGGACATGCCGCCATCTATCCGTACACATGCTTAGCAATCCTTGTAAGTGACTACACAGCACGGAGCAGTGAACTGTCAATTCCATATCTCGGCAATATGTCCCACAATTCCTTTCGCACAACACTATCAAATGCTTTCTCAAGATCCACAAAACCGCATAAACCCTTCTGGTCAAGGCCAGATGCTTCTACACAATATAGCGAGAAAACTTGATCCGTACATCCCCTTTCATATCGGAATTCTCTCTGTGCCTCCTACATCAATTCATTGGATTTCACCCTCATTCTCCTTTCAATCACGTTACAATATACTTTTGCTGCTAAACTGATGAAACTCATGGCCCTGTAGGTGGCGCAGTCCATGCGTGACCCCTTGCCTTTATACAAGGGCACGATAACTGTGCGTCTCCAGTCCATTGGGACCCTTCCAGTTCTCCAACATAGACTGCTTAAGTACCAGAAGGCGTCCCGGACGTAAGTGCCACCTATTTTGCTCATCTCAGCTGTGATCAGATCAATTCCCGCTGATTTTCCATTTTTCAAGCTTCGTATCGACCATTCGTTCTCATCCATAGTTATGCCTTCGTCGGACGTCGTCAACGTGGAGTAAGCATCAGACTCACTCTCATTGTCAGCGTCTAAGGCACACTCATGCATTTCCTCAAAATATTCACTCCACCGTTCTAACACTTCCAGAGGGTTCGCAAGACCACCAGCTTTATCTAATCCTATCTGGATACTGACCAATCACTCCGAGACTTCTTTACCTTTCTCCAAAAGAGTTTGGTATTTGCCTCGAAGTTTTTTGTCAGCCTTTCTTCCTCATTCATAATTTGTCTTTCACGCTTCGCTTTCACTAAAAGCTTGATTTCATTCTTGCATAGACGGTACATTTCTTTCTTATTCTCTCTTATACTTTCATTTAAGGGCTTACATAATCCAGTCCCGCTTTCCTCTTTCTTGCTACGGTGGATTCAACTTCCGCATTCCACTCCAGGCAGGCATCTCCTTTCAATGTTTTATGCCTCTTTGCGTATCCACATGTTTCTTTTGCACTATCCACCATACTTTCTTTCAAAACTTTCCGATAATCATCCACATCTGAGTCGGAAACTGTTGCTGAACGATATAATAAAATTATAATATTTCCGTTTCTCCAGGAAAAGAAAAGTGAATCGATGCCATTATGTTTTTTTTTATATTAGTTCAGCATCGTGGCTCCTCTTTGCCTGATAGTAAGCGAAAGGGAGCCCAAATCGCAACTGCAACTGACAAAATACTACACCGTATCCTGTCAGTTGACGCTGCCATGCTGACCTGCAAGATGCTTCTTCACGCTTCGTTTGAAGGATTCCATATTGTAGGAAGGAGGGAACGCATATGCAGGCGTTCCACTTTTTAATGGTACGACAAAGATAGGAGTTGCTGAACTTTTTGGTACGCGAAGAGATATTCTCAACAGTGGAACGATGACATCGCAAGCCCGCACGTGTGGTTCTATAACTGAAGGTTGAGGGTGAGATAAGGAAAACAGTTCTTCAGAGCACTCGCCATGGTAAAGGCGGTAAAATACACTTAGAGAGCCTACGTCCCTACGGAGTTGAAGAGGTTCTAGGTTTTTGGTGACCTCTTCGTCGTCAATTATGCAGATAGCCCGTCGCTGCAACCTATCGAGAGCCTCAAGAAGATACTATGCGGAGCCGTCCCAGAGATGCGAGCAATACTCCACGTAGGCCCGAACTTGTGTCTTTTAAGCAGACAAAGCTGGTCCGGCGCGAAGAACCGGCGCACCCTGTTCAGGACTCCGAGTTTTCTTGAAGCATATTCATATTTATGTGCATATTCAGTGTATTTTTGTGATATAAATTAAACGAAATCAGTAAAGAGCCCTTGAAATCCTCAAACACAGTCGATTTTACATTTTTTTTTAAAGGACGCCGAAGTTAAACATTCGTTTCAACAAATAAAACGTTACGTCGCTTTGATGCTTAGGAGATTAATACTAATTGGGAGAGATTAAATTCGAAAAGCAAGCTATATAAGGAATTTACAATTTTGTATACGCATAATCCCAAATGTGGGTTGACATTTGTGTTGATAAAAACGAGTCTTACTGACGAGTGTTTTAATTAACATTTGTAATTTTACTTCGAATTCGCTACTTAAACTTTACAGTTAACTGCTGTTTAAAACAAACTAAATCCTACATTTTTTCTGCGATGATATCCATGCGCATGTAACGACAAACAATTTTTTTTCTTCTATAATATGCAAAGAAATTCTATGTTAATGTCACCAACATAAAAGAAACACACATGTGAAATACCCACATTATACGTCTAATACGTCAAATGTTCCTTAATTTTTTTTATTCATTCTACTCATATCTAATTTTATTCTTATTTATTGAGTGGGAAATATTGTCACCTTTTAAACTGAAGCCCTGACATTCAGCAAAAACTGATTTACTGGTTCAGTTGTTAAATAAACGTTTGCGACTAAATAAGAAATGTTTTTTCCCCGTTAATTTTTCTATACTCGCTATTACCCGCGGCTTCGTCCGCGTGCTCAAAGGGAAACGAAGCCTGTTTTCCTGTGGGAGTAACATATTTTGCCGCGGTAAAAAGAAGCCTATGTCTTTTTGCCTGTCTATTGACAATTTGCTATTCACAACTAAAAAAAGTTGCCCTTTTATCACGGCGATACGTTCCTGTGGGATAGTTGTAGATGAAAAGTCGTTGAGACGTGAAAGTAAAATAAAACGTCCATATTTAGTAAGATTCAAATATCTAAACATCCAAATTATCCCACGGGAACATATCACTGGGATAAAAAGTAGCCTATGTGTAAATCCAGTACCTCATCTATCTACCTACTAAATTTCATCCAAGGCCGTTGATGTATGAAAACGGAACAAGCATCCAAACATTTAAACATTTAAACATCCAAACATTCATACTTTCACATTTATAATATTAGTAGTTTTCTATGTTTGTATTATAACTAGTCTGGCCATAAATACGAGTACTGCTACATGGAACTTTTCTGTTTTTCAACTCGATAATTATTTCGAATTTGTTATGTTAAATCTTCTTTCGATTTTCCGCCGTTTTACATATGTTTTCGTGTCTATTATCAATCTACAATATGGAATGGGGTGTTAAAGAATATAGGATTGCAGTGATTGCGTTGCACAAAGTGTGTATGGAGACATCAGTCATATTCAAAACACTTCAAAAGCTTGGTATCGGCCGTATGTTTTTATATCGTACTATTGACAGATATACCAACACTTTTTCCATTGAAGACCATAAAAAATCGGGGCAACAACGTGCAGTTAGAACTACAAAGGCTGTTAACGCTGTTAAAGCCAGAATTTGCCGAAACCCCATTAGGAAATAAAAAAATCGTATCATGTGAAATGAAGATTTCCGCTAGAACTCTGTGGCGCAAGTTGCTGATCATCGATATATAACGCCTTCTGTCCTGATACGCAGGTGAAAGGCACAGAAATATCCTCTTTACTGATGAAAAAAAAAACACTAATAATGAATCCGCCCAAGTGGTCGGAAAGGTATAATGTGGTCATCATCCTATGTCTGTAATAGTTTGGCATAGGGGGTGTCTTATCAAGGGTTCAATAGTTCCAGTACCTGTTGTGATTTGTTCATTGGTATATTGTCCATTGATATCCTCTGGAGCGGGTCATAGCGTGTATAATACATTACATCAATCACTTCAAAGGGGCCTGTAGGCCGATTCTACTAAAAAACTGCAACTGCACTGCAGCGCGGCGTATGTCAAAATGCGTACATTTTGACACATGCCGCGCTGCAGTGCAGTTTTCGAAGAATCGCGATTTATATCTCCGCGCACGCCTATCAAACTGGAGTTAACGCCCGTGATTAGAGAAAAGTAATTACATTAGACATACATTTATTAGTTTCATATACTCCCATCAGGTGCACGCAACTTGCCTAGTTGTTATAACGTAAAATAGCGTGTGATTTGTTATCTGTGGTTAAGGGTCCTTCTTGAGGACCTATGAGATTTTTTAAAAATTAATTAAATAATGACGATCTCGGTCGCACAGTGATTAGTAACGTTCATATCCGCGCTCATGGGTTCAACTACTACACAAGACAAATATATGTGTGCATGAACATGTCTGTTGTCTTGGTCTGGGTGTTTTTAGGAGGTAGGACACATCAAAGCACATCCTTGGAAACACCTCCACCTCACAGAAAACCGCATTTAAATAATAACTCTCTGGGAGGTTCCTGCGAGTGAGTGAGGTCACCAGTAAGCTCCTAAGGAGTAGCTGTTTTAACCACAGAGGTGGCGTCACGTGAATGATACTTATTCTGTTGCAAGCTTTCATTAGCTACGGTAGCCATTTTACGTCAGGTGGGCCGTATGCTTGTATGCCTCCCGACGTTGCATAAAAAAATATTAATATGTATCTCAATCTGTTTACAGAGAATATTTCGTAGCCCAACGAGACAATAAAAAAAAATGTTGCCACGTAAGAAAAAAGCGATATTCCCTGGCTGTTCAGATAATGAAATGCTTACTTTCCGAACAAGAGGGATTGTAATAATTCTTTCAAGGTATGAACCTTCAACTTATTTTAATTTTCATTTTAAATACCTGGAGATATTCATTAGTACTTCTTAACTTATTGAACTGTTATAGGGTGAACATATATGTAATCGATTCGACATCTTATCCACACAGATAGGTAGATCGTTTCCTAATTACAGCCTGTAGTTAGTTACTGTCCACTTAGAGATGAGCTTGTACTGAAGGGAATGTGTTAGATCACCTCGATGCCTCGAGGGAGATTTAGTAATGGCTTGTTTCATGATACGATGTGAAACTGATCACTTTTAATCTTATAGAGTTGATTAAAATGCACCTAAAATCGGTTTTACTCACATATGATGAGTTCGGTTGCGCAGTGGTGAAACGCTTTGACGTTACTTTGATACCAATGTTCGCGAGTTCGATTTCCATACAGAACAAATATTCATGTGCATGAACATGTCTGTTTGTCTTGATCTGGGTGTTTTTAAGAGAGGTAGAGTGTATCAAAGCAGCTAGTCTGGGGCAATGCCTCTACCTCACAGAAAACAGTGGCCAAATAACAACTCCATAGAGGAATGTTGCTTCTGCGTGTAAGTGGGGACATGGAAAAGGGAAACTAACAGTCATTGCAAGAAGTAATTCACAACTCATCTTCGTTAACATTAGCGATAATAATTATCAAACTGGAAAAAACGGGTACTACAGTCGTCTTAAGAAGTTTTTCTCGAAAATCGATTGTAGGTAGTCAATGGTCCTTTACCGTGTGACCTCAGCTTAAGAATATACCACCCCATCTCATCCTGTGGATGTCGTAAAAGGCGACTAGGGGCCCAGACTAAATATCTAATAGGGGGCAAAATCTCCTGAGCACGTGGACAAATTACTGCGGTCCAACACGCCTGCTAAGCGTGCCAAGTATGCCAAAAATCCCCCAAATGCGTACAAGAATAAGACGACACCCAGTCGCCAGCAGCCTCGCTGACCCAGACTCTGGCGGCCGTGAAAGTATTGGCGAAACAGGGGGTACTAAGAGTCTCTGACTCCGATTTCGCGGGTACCACCACAACTGACTGCCACTGGCGACATACAATACGGTATTCGCTGAAGGTCATACAGATCTACGCACTGATTTCGACATATTCCGATGATGAGGTAGAAGACTATGACATCTCCAAAGCCATACATGTATCTAAAGCTTATTACACTGTGCTGATGGGGGACTTCAATGCGAAGCTTGGCACGAAACAGAACGATGAGTTGAGAGTGGGTCAATTTTTATATTTCCATTTAAATATCAGATCGCCGCGAGCGCAGGGCAATCGAGACATACGAAGCAAATATGTGCGGCGAGCGGTGACGCAGCGTAGTGAGAGTGCAGGAAGCCTATATCGCTAACTATGCTTAACCCTTACACTTTATGCACACCCATAAATGACATTTCCCTAAAGCTTTGCGCTACAATGAATTCAGTTTCTTTTCAGATTTTTTATGAATTTTTAGTATCATTACTCCTCTGTCCCATCTCATCACATATGTACATATATATAGCCGTACCGTAGCCTATATATATATATATATATAGGTATATATAGGCTACGGTGACCACATTACATCTGGTGGGCCGTATGTTTGTATGACTCCCGATATTTTATATAAAAAAGCCGTCTAGTGCGAGTCTGACTCGCGCACCGTAAAAATATTTTCGCTAATTATTGTAGCAAAAATATATATATTTTTTTTGTAATGTAACCACAAGTTTCATGATTGTAGGTCAACGGGAAGAACCTTAAAGGTTTTGATTCTTGCCGTTGTCAAACTATGCGCATAAACGAGGTATAAACGTATTTATATATTAATTTACTGCTCAAAGGGATTGCAGACCTTAGTATTTGATATTAATTTCAGCTTCATACTCGTAGTTCCACCCGTCCCTGAGTAAAAGGGTCTTGACAGACGGACAGACAGATGGACGGACAACAAAGTGATCCATTAAGGGTTCTGTTTTACCTTTTGAGGTACGGAAACCTAAAAAGGGATACAGAGAAGAAACAGTAAAAAACAGGATAAGTTTAAGCAATTTAAATAGTTAATAGATTCAGGTGGATTCAGGTGTTATTTTGCGAAAGTCAATTTTACATGCAGTTTGTTGTTTTCAATTTATAATATAATATTTCATTTTGTTCACCGTTAAAGATTAAATTATTTTGGTACATATGTGTATATGTTTTTAATTTTTCGTAAAGGGCACCAAGTACTCAGTGATATCAATAACAAAGATCAAAAGAGATGTTCGTGTGACATTTATGGAGCTAACGTCACGAAACGTCGGCGTCGTGCATGCACACTGACATAATGTACGCAAACACGGAATCTTTTCACCATGGAGTTATTATGGATTGTGTCCGTTCAAACAACGGTTAGATATTTGCCAGACACGTGTATTGAGAATGAAATATAATATATGTAAATTACTAATGAGTTGCCAACTTCTAGATTCTGACAATGACAATCCAAGTCTTTAGAAGTTGCAAAAGTTCGCTATTACATTATTTTCAACAAAACCTTTATAATTTTTTGGTTATTTCTATTTATTTTCATCTACTTTCAGTAGTAGAAAATAACACGTCGAAAATATTTTCTGTTTTAACGTACTGTGATAATGATGTACGCCTATAGAACAATTGTAAAATTTATTAAAATGGAAGGTCAATATTTTATTTTAATATACTTTACGATTGTGATGTCAGAAAACAACTTTCGGATGTTACTCGTATTCATATATGTAATGTGCTTCAATGTTTAGTCATACTTCTTTTTCTTTCTAGCGTTTGTCCAGTTTCTTAATCCATAAGGACTGTCGCGGTCCGCTACCTGACCCTTACGAATTTGACGAAGATACTGCTTTCGGCATGGAGCGACTACGGTCGGACCTCCATAACTTGCAGGAAAATCAAACTGAGCTAGTCTATAGTATAGTCTAGTCTAGTCTACTTTATCTATACAGATAAATAAAATTGGAGTGTCTGTTTGTAATATTGAAATAACCGCTTTTTACTAAATGCATATGGATGTATACACGGTACATATACCAAAATGAATATTTTTACAATTTTTGTCTGTCTGTCTGTCTGTTTGTTCCGGCTAATCTCTGAAACGGCTGGACTGATTTTGACGGGACTTTCACTGGCAGATAGCTGATGTAATAAGGAGTAACTTAAGCTACTTTTATTAAAAAAAATATTTATTTTTATTAACAAAAATAAATAATATTCCACGCGGGCGAACAGCACAGCTGTTACGTATCGGAGCTCCACGAGAATCGCCGGTCAGCGTTTACGTAAA
The DNA here is from genome assembly GCA_947507595.1 of Pyralis farinalis. Classification (NCBI taxonomy): domain Eukaryota; kingdom Metazoa; phylum Arthropoda; class Insecta; order Lepidoptera; family Pyralidae; genus Pyralis; species Pyralis farinalis. Next base: position 15,417,555 of record OX382267.1, read on the forward strand.
TGGCGCGCTTCGTGGAAACCGCGCGATGTCGGCAACGATGCAGGTGCAGCGAGACCACCCAAGATACCGCGTCTTCGAGATCGCATCGACTTAATTTTAAGTTCACTTTTGTTTCTTACATCGAGCAATTGTCACGTATATTAGATTATAATTTTAATTAATTAAATATATTTTAAAAATTGATTTTTTTTGCATCCTCCGGCCGCAGCCTACGTATTTGGCGCAGTCGGTAGGATAGCTGTAAAATAGAGTCAGTGAATAGATCACGGCGGGCAGCTATTTGTAACCTACGAGTGCTACGGTCCAGAGGAGTATCCAGAAATCGATACAGCAGAGAGATCAAATATGCTTATGTAAGTACCTAGATCTATCTAGAGTTGCTTCCTTTTCTTTTTTAAGTGTTCCTTTAAGTCATTCAAGATTTTCCATCCCAGGCAATCGCGAACCCCTAGCGTAGGTGTAATTCATAAGTTAGATACAAATAGAAATTTAGATATAATTGAGGAGGAGATTGTAGCCCCATCTAAAAAGATGGCTGATGCACTTATAGATCAGATTTATAAGGCGCTCCGGTTAGTGCCCGAGTTCGATGGTAATTCTAATATATTAACGCGATTCGTAAATTTGTGTGATCAATTAGTGAAGCAATATGTGAAAAATACACCGGGCCATGAACTTAGTAATCTTTCTCTTATTAACGGCATACTGAATAAAATAACAGGTCCTGCAGGTCGCACTATAAACTCTAACGGCATCCCGGAAACCTGGGAAGCGATTCGTAATACACTTATTAACAACTTCGCCGATCAGCGTGACGAGACCTCGCTTTATAATGATTTATCCCTTCTTACCCAGGGTTCAGGTACCCCGCAGGAATTTTACGAACAGTGCCAGAATTTATTTAGTATAATTATGACGTATATCAGCCTGCATGAAACCGTACCAAGTACTGTAGAGGCTAAGCGTAGCCTATACAAAAAATTAACCTTGCAATCATACTTGCGCGGTTTGCGCGATCCACTAGGTTCTCGTATTCGGTGCATGCGGCCTGATACTATTGAACAGGCTTTAGAATTTGTGCACGAGGAGATGAACACTCTTTACCTGCAGCAGCGGAATGATCGCCTTCCTGACAGGAAGTCGCTGTCCACGTCTTCATTTAATCAACCTAAATTCTCTTACAGCTCTGTACCATCCCCTAAACCTTTTAATTTTGGGCAACCTAAGCCATTCAATATGTTGTCATCACCACATAACATGCCAGGCCCATTCAGACCGTTCTTTACACAGCCACAAAGACAGATACCGCTTTGGAAACCCCAAATACCTCATAATGTTGGTCCCAGTCGTACTCAACAAATATTTGCGGCTCACCCACCTGGCTATAGGCCCCAAAGTAGCATTTTTAGGATGCCACAAACTAACCCACAATTTCAATCCAATAACGCGAACTCTAGACCCCAACCAATGAGTGGTGTTAGTCACTACGTAGCCAAGACTCTCCCGGTACGCACACCTCACGATTGGACTAAATTTGGAAATCCACCACCCTCAAATTATTTTAAGACTAGGGAATTAAATTTTAACGAGTTGTATGACCAAAACCCATACGACCCCTACTACGACTATTACGGTGATACTTACCAACAAGATTATGACTGTTCAGACCTTGCATATGGTATGATATACGAACAACCATCGTACCTTCCAGAGTATGTTCCCGTTACGGTAGAGGAAGCTCAGGAGGAGGCTCTTACTTCAGAAAATGAGGATTTTCCGACCCCTTCAAAATTAGACAAACCAAAATAGAGATTAACTTACAGACACAACGACAATTACCCTATGTACAAATCTTAAATCCACCTTTAAAATTACTTATTGATACTGGTGCCAACCAATCTTTTATTAGCCCTGATGCTGTAGATAAATTTTTCCCTAACATACCATGTAATTACGATCCTTTTGAAGTCACTAATATTCATGCTACCACCCGTAATGATTATTCCATAACCATACCATGCTTTTCGGAATTTAATGAAAAGAAAGACATTACCTTATTCATATATAAATTTCACGAGTATTTCGACGGACTGATAGGTTACGACTTACTAGAGCAACTAGAATCTAGCATCGATTTGAAAAATAAAGTCTTAGTTACTCGATGTTCCAAAACCCCTTTATTAATGTACGACTCTCGTAACTGTAATCTGTATGAGGACATAATACCAGCCAATACATCTAGGCTAATTCGAGTCCCAGTTAATTTACATGACGGTCATGCTTTGATATCTGAACAGGTAATATCAAACTGCCAGATACGCGACTGTATAACAACAGTCAAAGATAATCGTGGCATTGTCGAAGTTATTAATCCAACAAGACATGACATAGTATTCTCTATGGACAGGCCAGTTAGTGCAGAATTATTTAATGCTGAATGCACCAGCATCGAACAACCATTAAACCGCGTAAGCCAAGTACTATCCCAGTTACGTACGGATCACTTAAATCCTGAGGAACGAGCCAATTTAGAATCACTCTGTGCTCAATATGCTGATGTCTTTTATATTGAAGGTGAACCACTAACTTTCACAAACCAGATTAAACACAGCATTCGAACGACTGATGAAATGCCGGTATATACTAAAACGTATCGATACCCGTTTATCCACAGGCATGAAGTTCAAAAGCAAATTTCAACTATGTTAGATCAAGGTATTATTCGCCCTTCTCAATCGGCTTGGAGCTCCCCCATCTGGGTAGTTCCAAAGAAGGTTGATGCGTCGGGACAACCCAAATGGCGCATTGTAGTTGATTTCAGAAAAGTAAATGAAAAGACAATAGATGACAAATACCCTATTCCCAACATAACCGATGTCCTCGACAAGTTAGGTAACTGTAATTATTTTACTACACTCGATTTAGCTACTGGATTTCATCAAATACAAATGAACCCTAACGATATACAAAAAACAGCTTTCAATGTGGAGCATGGGCATTTTGAATTTTTGCGCATGCCCATGGGGCTGAAGAACGCACCGTCTACATTCCAACGAGTGATGGACAACGTTCTCAGAGATCTCCAGAACGTAGTGTGCTTAGTATACTTAGATGACATCATCGTATTCAGCGTTTCCTTACAAGAGCATATCGTAAATTTAGAAAAGGTGTTTAAGAGACTACGTGACTCAAACTTCAAAATTCAAATGAACAAGTCAGAATTTTTAAAGTTAGAAACAGCGTATTTAGGCCATATAATAAGTAAGGATGGCATAAAACCCAATCCTGATAAGATCGCTGCTATTGAAAAATTTCCCTTGCCCAAAACAGCTACCGAAATAAAACGTTTTTTGGGACTGCTGGGGTATTATCGTAAATTCATCCCCGATTTTGCTCGTATAACTAAACCCATGACGCAATGTTTAAAGAAGGGATCTAAAATAACATATAACGACGTTAGTTATGTTAACTGTTTTGAGACATGTAAGACCTTACTGACAAACGACCCTATCTTACAATATCCGAACTTTGACAAGGACTTTATTTTGACAACGGACGCTTCTAACTACGCTATAGGCGCTGTCCTCTCGCAAGGTACTATAGGCAGCGACAAACCGATAGCTTTTGCATCTAGGACTTTGAACTCTAGTGAAATTAATTACAGCACGATCGAAAAAGAGCTCTTAGCCATAGTATGGGCTACTAAGTACTTCCGGCCATACCTCTTCGGCAGAAAATTCACTGTAGTTACGGACCATAAGCCGTTACAGTGGGTCATGAGCCTTAAGGAGCCAAACTCAAGGCTAACTCGCTGGAGGCTAAAACTTAGCGAGTATAATTTCACTACAGTTTATAAGCAGGGCAAGCAAAATGTTAATGCTGACGCACTATCCCGTATCGAAATTAACCATGAAGACACAAGTTCTGTAGCAGTCAACCATTCAGAAAAGCCACCATCTGTAGGCAGTTCTAGTACCGCTACTATTCATACAAGCGACGAACATCCTATTTTGGAAATACCCATATCTGACGATCCGCTTAATAAGTTTAATCGCCAGGTATGTTTCGTGATTGTAGGTGACATAAAAAAAAGACCGACAGTGACTAAACCCTTTGAGACTCACACTAGAACGACCATACAAATATCGGACTCTAATCTCGAGGAAGATATAGTTAGCGCAATCAAAGAATACGTAAATCCTAAGGTTAAAACAGGTATTATAATTCATCCACCTTTGGCTATGTATCAGATCATTCCTATTATCCAAGATAAATTTAAAAGCTCTGCCATGAATTTAGTGCTAACCAAGGTAGAACTTGACAATGTCAAGGAGTACCTGAAACAACAAGAAATCATACAGAAATATCACGAGGGTAAGACAAACCACCGGGGTATTAATGAATGCTTTCTAGCCTTATCCTCTAGGTACTATTGGCCTAAGATGAGAGAACACATCACCAAGTACATTAACGAGTGTAATATCTGCGGTCAGGCTAAATACGACCGAAATCCTATTAAGCAGAGATTTTCGATTGTTCCACCTCCTACAAAGCCTTTTGAAATAGTTCACCTAGATCTCTTCACGGCTGAGACTGAGAAATATTTAACATTAGTCGACGCTTTCTCCAAATACGCTCAAGCGTATTATCTCAGAGATGGTACCGCGTTAAGCGTAGTTCACGCTCTTCTTAAATTTTCGACACACCATGGTCTACCCCTTACTATAGTTACCGACCAAGGTCCCGAATTCTCTAACCAACTGTTTGCCGAATTCACAAGAGTCCATAAAATTCAACATCACAAGACTCTTGCGCATTCTCCCAACGATAACGGCATTGTCGAACGTTTTCACTCCACTATCTTAGAACATCTTAGGATACTGAAGCTTGAAAAACGCAACGAACCTGTAATCAATCTCATGCCATATGCTGTCTTAGCTTATAACAGTTCGATCCATAGTTTCACCAAATGTAGACCATTGGACTTAATTACAGGGCACTTCGATCCTCGCGATCCGATAGACATAGACCTACAACAACACCTCTTACAACAATATTCACTAGACCATAAAAAACGAATGACTCAAGTATACGCCTTAATAAATGAATCTTCATTGCACGACAGGACAGTACTCACTGAAAACAGAAATAAAGACCGCGAACCTGAAAAGGACTACACCCCTAACGATCAAGTATTTGTACGGAACCCATTAGCTACCAGACAAAAACTGGCCCCAAGATATACTCAAGATACGGTTCTCGCCGATCTACCTATCCATATCTATACGAAAAAGAAACGCGGCCCCGTTGCTAAGTCACGTCTGAAACGAAGCCCTAAAAATCCCACCTTGTTTCAGGATAATTCTACTAACGACACTGCTCCGACTGACTCACGGACAAGAAGTAACGATTGATTCTTTAGACGACGGACCAGGACTACTTCCATTCAAACTAGGACCCAGTAAACTTATAGCTCACTACCATTCCTTCCTTAGTTATATAAACCTTGATAATATTCGTAACCAAATCGAAGCCGTTAAGTCACAGTTAGTACATTCAAGGCCCCAACTAAATAATAAAACGTTGTCTCTATATGAACCTCATATCGAGCACCTTAATAGTAAGTTAAATAAGATATCAGATCAACTCCGTACTTTCGAACCAAACCGTAAAAAGAGAGGCCTCGTTGACGGACTCGGTTCCATTATTAAAAGTATTTCCGGAAACTTAGATTACACTGATGCAATTAAATACGATAACGCTATTAAAACCCTACAGAATAATGAGTTTAAGTTAGAATCGGAACTGAATAAACACATAACTCTTAATAAAGAGTGGAGCTCTTATAACTTTAAAACCTTAGATAATATTGTAAAGAATCAAAATAAGATCAATGCGGTTTTAAACTCAATTATGGAAAGTGACACAGAAAGAGAAACGGACTTAGTTAAGTATGCCCATCTGGCGCAATTCTTGCTAATATTAGGAGATAACGTAGAGGATCTATCTACGGAGTTAGTTAAGTTAGAATCTACTTTAGCTTTTATTCGTGCATCGAGCACTCCTCATTCGGTAATTAGTATAGATGAAGTTAGTAATGTACTTAGTAAAATAAGAAACTTATATTCAAAAGACGAAATCATAGACGTAGAGTATAGAGACTTCTACGACATAATTAAATTAGGTTACTTCCATACGAATCAACGTATTATAGTAGTAATTAAGGTACCGATTGCCTATCCTTCCCCTTACGACCTGTATAAATTATCCATTATACCTAACAAAAATCATAAAATCCTTATACCAACCTTACCTTATATAGCAATTTCTGGAAAAGATTATGCGTACATAGAGACAGAATGTCCGAAGGTTAACTCATTGTTCCTCTGCCAAGCCACCTCTAACTACAGAATCCGAGATGAGCCAGATTGTATTCAACATCTAATAATTAAACAAGAACTCCATCAATCCTGCAAACTCACTTCAGTCATTATGAAAAGGGAAGCTCTCGAGCAACTTGATGATAAGCACTACACTATGTGCTTTCCCACACCTACTAAAATCAAGACATCTTGCGATCAAGAACAATATACAACTCTACAAGGAAGTTTCCTTGCTATCATACCATTCAACTGTTATATCAAAACGCCAGAATTTACCATAGTTAATACAAATGAACATATAAAAGGTCACGTTATAAAAATCATGGAGATGCCTCAGTATAACGAATCAAGGCTCCAGAAACATCCATCCATCATTCTAGACTCTATTAATCTAGAGAATCTGCACGCTGCGAATACCAAAATATCACTTCAGGCTCCAGTGCAATTGAGTAGTGCTATTGAATCGTCTTTATATCATACTACGATTCCCATTTATGTGATACTATTGGGTGCAACCGTAGTACTTATAGCCTACATAGCTAATCGTCGGCTTCGCATGCAGTACACACGAAATGCGAATGACGCTATTGAAGTTAAGAAACGTGAACCTCATCTCATGTATGCCGGACCCGAGTCAAGACCTGTCGATCCCAGTGAGATAAGAGTAGACCATCGAAACATCGCAGCAACTATTTCAAACAAGCTTGTCGAATAGTTGCTGAGCTACGGGGGGAGGTGTTACGTATCGGAGCTCCACGAGAATCGCCGGTCAGCGTTTACGTAAATGGCGCGCTTCGTGGAAACCGCGCGATGTCGGCAACGATGCAGGTGCAGCGAGACCACCCAAGATACCGCGTCTTCGAGATCGCATCGACTTAATTTTAAGTTCACTTTTGTTTCTTACATCGAGCAATTGTCACGTATATTAGATTATAATTTTAATTAATTAAATATATTTTAAAAATTGATTTTTTTTGCATCCTCCGGCCGCAGCCTACGTATTTCAGCTAGTTACAAATATTTACATAAATAAATCCGAAATCACGACTTTAGTGGTAGTGGTGGTTCACACAAGGATACGAACCATTGTGCAGTCAGTTGTTAAGCTACTTCTTTATACCATAGGCAATCACTGTTCTGTTCGACCATAAGCCTGATATTTGTATTTTTTTAAATGTTGACGAGCTCGGTGGCTCAGTCGTGAATGACGCGACTTTGACACCAACGCTCGTGGGTTCGATTCCCACACAAGACAAACATTTGTGTGCATGAACATGTTTGTTTGTCTTGGTCTGGATGTTTTAAGAGAGGTAGGGCGCATCAAGGCAGCCCATCTGGGGAAGTACCTCCACCTCACAGAAAACCGCAGCCAAATAACAACTCCCTAGAGGGTTGTTGTGTTCCTGCGTGTGATTAAGGTTACCAAGCTCCTAAGGAGTTGCTGTGTTAGCAGCGGAGGAGGCATCGCGCGGGTAATACTTAATGTATTACAAGCGTTAATAGGCTACAGTAACTGCTTTACATCAGGTGGGCCGCATGCTTGTATGCCTCCCGACGTTGTGTAAAAAAAACTGTCATTTTTCTACCTACTGTCATCAGGTAGATACTCGTACCAATTTGAATAAACTATTATTTTTCAATGCTGTTTCAATGCACTTGTTTTTACCATGTTCCCAAAAAGAAGAAATGCTCAACCCTTTTGTAATTAATTAAAGCGTGTTCTGTATTTCATTATGATGTTACCTCTTTTGAGTTAATTGCGCATGGATAAACTAAATTAGCATCGAGTTCAGTGACGCGAGAGGAATCGGAGCACAAGCGCCGGTACAACTAAGGATAAGCTCATTATGCAACTCGCTGAAGCGAAATGTGTGCATCATTGCAGTGTAACTAAATTTGAACTACGTAATATGCTGACTCAGCTAATTAATATCGAATTCTCAAAAATAATGTAACAAATTAAAGGATAATAAGGTGAAACACTACACGTATTATGTTGTTACGGAAACGAAAACGGTAAAGTATTTCGGAACCAACAGCCATGCAATTCTGTAAGAGCAAACATCCTTACATCCTCGGAAACATCGGCTGTTATAGCCTTGAACACAAAATTGCAATTCCTTAGTGTCGCTTTTCATGGTTGTGCGACACTAGCGCCGCAAGGCTGCTTTGGAATTGGAATTCTACAAGGCAAACAGCCTCGCGTACGCTTACAGCCTTATAGAATACCAAATAAAAAGCCGTGATCGCAGTAGACAATGTCAAAGCTGTGACATCTGTGATCACAGCGACGCACACAGCCATTACGAGTCGCTTAGAGAATTGCATGGCAGATCCTAGAACCATATTTTTTAAGAGAGGTATGTCGCATCAAAGCAGCCGGTCTCGGGAAGTACCTCCACCTATAAGACAATCGCAGCCAAATAACAACTCCCTAGAGGGTTGTTGTGTTCCTGCGTGTGAGTGAGGTCTCCAGTAAGCTCCTAAGGAGTTGCTGTTAGCTATGCTATTAGCAGCAGAGGTGGCATCGCGCGAGTAATACTTAATGTATTGCAAGCGTTTATAGGCTACAATAACCGCTTTACATCAGGTGTGCCGTATGCTTGTGTGCCTCTCGACGTAGTATAAAAAAACCCTAATAACAAAATACATATGCAATACCTACGTATGTAATACTCGTATATCTTCAATATTTTTGACTTGAGTCTGAGCGGTAGTTATCGAATCAGTTAAAGTCCCCATCTAACATCAGTTATTTGTCCCATGGTTCTTTATTTGTATGACACTGTTGACCTTAGTATATTAGCCAGAAATAAATAAATTACGATATAAAAATTAGTAATAAAAAACAAACAAATGCTTGTTACACTAAAAGTATCACTCGTTCGGCTTACACTTCTGCTAATGCTCGTTAGCTTCAAAAGTCTTCTATGAAGTAGGTAAAACCCCTACCCCTAAAAATACGCCCCAGTCAAGCTAGCTGGCGATTGGGCGTTACGTCGAAATTATACATTTATGTCAGGTTACTTAAGATTTTCTACTGTATATTTTACTTTTGCCTTTTACTTAGGTTATCAATATTTCATGAGCCACATTATATTCGACATTCTTGTAATGGCTATTCCATGCGATTAAAATAATGAAGCAAAACAGAATGCTTAACCTTCCGAAAGAAAGACCTTAAGCTGGTGATTTCCCAGTGGAATAAAATACCAAAAAATAGTTATCATGAACTATTTTTTGATAGTTTATTCCACTGGGAAATAGCCCTGTATGAAGGGGAACGGATTGACGAATTTATATGTTATTCGATTTAGTCGTTTACGAGATATAATTTTTACGTTGCGCCATGGAAATCTTTTATTTTTCGAAGTTAAATAATATCTTGTATGTTGACCGGGTATATAACTATTTTGAAATCAGTCAAGTACTACTCGAGTAATACGGAACGGGTGGAGACTCTAAAAGATAGTCAGATATCTTTAAAAATCATGGTTAAGCATAAAATAATATTACATGTAGTGCCTAGTTATAGTTTTATTATAACTGCTGATTTTGGCTAATTATGTACAAAGTCAATATAAATAAATGAAGAATGAAGCCCCCTTCTTATATAATTCTACAATTTCATTCTTTCATATTATTCATATAAACGTGGGGCAGAATGTGGAGATTAGACTTTGCCGCCGAAAAATCGAGACATGTTTATGCGGTGGTAAGATAATATATTGTTACTTATTGTCATAAATTGAACAGCAAATATGAACCCTACTTAGAGTCCACAATATGTTAAATATTAAAGATAATGAATGACATACATACTTATCAAGAACTATACAATATATAGCTATACAAATTAAACATCGTTGTTGTTTCAACATGGTTGTTATCTGATGGCATTTTAAGTAAAAAATCAAAAGTAGTAACGGCAGAAAATGTAGAAAATATAAAATTTAACTATATAACAGGTAACAAATATTTAATGATAAACGTTCTTACCGTTTTAGGTCATTTAACAGGCACCTAGTTACGAATACAATTACCTATTTCATATTATCGTTATGATAAAATCCACTTCTTTTAGCCATCTGTTTTCAGATGTATGTTAAGGTTATAGTAGTGCACTATTAGCCTAGCAACTTCTTACACGAGGTCTAAAAGTATTCTAAGTCAAAAATTTGATAGAATACGTGAATTACACCCGACACATTTAACATTCAACCTCAGCGAAGTAATTACTCACACTATTTGTAACATGATACGCTCGTTGCCGAGCTAAACCAAGATTAAACCTAACAATAATGATGGGCTCTTAAATATGGTGGGGTTGAAATCTCGAATATATAATTTCAAACCTAAAGCTATATGTCCATCGTATTCGATGTGATGCGAAATGTAAAAGTAGATTTAATGGTATATACCTACTATTCTTATCTTTTGACGAGATCGGTGGCTCAGTCGTGAATGATGCGACTTTGACACCAACGCTCGTGGGTTCGATTCCCACACAAAGCAAACATTTGTGTGCATGAACATGTTTGTTGGTCTTGGTCTGGATGTTTTAAGAGACGTAGGGCGCATCAAAGCAGCCCGTCTGGGGAATTACCTCCACCTCACAGAAAACCGCAGCCAAATAACAACTCCCTAGAGGGTTGTTGTGTTCCCGCGTGTGAGTGAGGTCACCAGTAAGCTCCCAAGGAGTTGCTGTGTAAGCGGCAGAGGAGGCATCGCGCGAGTGATACTTAATATATCGCAAGCGTTAATAGGCTACGGTACCCGCTTTACATGAGGTGGGCCGTATGCTTGTATGGCTCCTAAAGTAGTATAAAAAAAATATTACTTCTGCTACTGTTAATAGGTTGTAAGTTTGATTTAAGTCCAGTTTAGCTGCGATTTAGATTTAAATTAGGAACAGCATCTGGTCTGTTTGGGGATAGCTTAGGTCCGGCTTAATTACGGTTTAGATCCGATGTTGACCAGGTTTTAGGTGCGGTTTAGGTTCTCCACTGGACCAACTTTAAGTGCGGTGGACCTAAACGGTACCAAAGTTCTGCCCAATGCTATTAACATCACTTGTTAATCCAATAGTCTAATTAAGGCCTGCCTTGAGTATGAATTTGATTCCGTGTATTATGTCCAGTATGTAGGTCAATTCAAGTACAGCTTTATTATTATAATTATAGTGATAAAATTTCATAATGTCATTCCACTGACATGTACCGAAAATTAAAATACTCCTTTTTTACGCTACCGATTGTCGTATATTGAGAGACACTGTTTCAATTAAAAATCTTCAACATCAACCCTTACTCATCCCACTGCAGGGATACAAGCCTCCCTTCAACCGAAGGGGTTTAGAGCATACTTCACCACGCTGCTGAAATGCGGATTGGCGGAGGCCAGCGTTTTCAAGGCGCCCGAGGGCCACTGTCATCTATCGACAACAGCCAGGACCGACGGCTTAACGTGCCTTCAGAAGCACGGAGAAACTCGAGATAGATAAACCCATCCATAGACAGGTTGCGGTCGCTTAACCTGCGGGTTTGGTTAGAATGACACACGCAATGACGCCATCGGACTGTCAAATCTTAAGTAAATCTAAAATGATAAAAATCTGTAACAAAGGAGGAAACAATTTGTTTGCAATCTTTAATAAATGAAAAAATATTCCGAGCTAATTTAAGCTTTTAAATTAAAAACCTTATTTGAAATCGGTTTATCCGCTCTGTGGCTTTGTATACGTGAGTTAACAAATATATGGGTATTTTAGGTTGGGATTTGAACGTAATAAAATCCGGTCAAGTGTGAGTTACATTTACATAATTAGGGTTTTGTACGATGCGCATCAAACAATATCTATAATTACGCCAAAATTTAAGTGTTACTAAGTTTTGATGAAAATCGTCTCTGACAAATGGGGTTATAATGTTATGGTCGTTATAACAAAATATAAATGAGTCTTTAAAAAAAAAACATTTTTCGGCGTCTTTACTAAAGTATTAAAAAGAATGTAGAATAAATAATATACGGCAGTATGGAACCCTATGTGTGCGTGTTCGACTCCTAAAACAAATCGGCCTTATAATCTCCTAAGTATACAAGTTAACATAGCTTTTTCTTCCAGTGTTGCATTTTTAGCACTAGTACTGTAAAACATAAGCATTAGCAGTTAATCCTACTAATATTATAAATGCGAAAATTTGTATGTATGGATGTTTGTTACTCTTTCACGCTTAAACGGCTGAACGGATTTGAATGAAATTTGGCACGTAGATAGATTATGGAGCTGGATTAACACATAGGCTACGTTATTTGACTCCACGCGGGCGGAGCCACGGGCAGCAGCTAGTGATATTATAAAATCCTCAATGTTTAGGAACACTGAAAACACGAATTTAGTGGTACATGCCCATACCAAGATCGGAACCAGTACCAGCCGATTAAGAAACTGGTTCTTTCTCCACTAGGTTATCACTGCTACTAGTTGAATGTACGGGACATATTACCCACAAAAGCCTTGCAAGCTTAGTGACCGTTCATGGCTTTGTAAAATAAATAAAATGCTATGTTCAATCTAATATCTGCGTGCAAAATAGAAGGAAGCGCTTACGCAATACCTCCTTCAAGAGCTTTTAGAAACTTCACTCGCTCGCAGAAAAACAACAACCATTTAGGGATTTGGCTCTGGTCTTCAGTTTTCAATTTCACCTTTAACCTGTTATGATAAATGACACTTTGCCAGTTAGGTAGTGACAAGTAAGTGACAGTAAATGACAGTAATTAGTATTACTGTGGTTCTGTTTATTTGTTAAAAGAAAAGGGAAAGGATACGAAGTGTCTGATTGAATACCGTCTCATGATTATATTCATTCATACTGTTAATCAATATATGTTGAAAGTTCGAATGTACCACCAATTCAGCCTAATCAATCAGGTGACCTATTTCTCCCACACGGCACTAAATTACGCAGGAATGGTCATTCCTAGAATTTCGTCCCCGGTAAGTAGCATTAGTTTGACATCAGCTTAGCTGTACGATCCCGTGATTGATTTAGTAGACTTTGCCTTTGATGCAATCGAACAGCTAAAACATGAATTTGATTTCAATTACATTTGCCATTTTCCCACTCTATATAGATCTATACTATAACTTCACAGTAGGTAGGCAGAGAAAATCGAGGGGCACGTGACTCGATACTTAGACGCCTCACTCGCTTCTTTAATATTAATTGTTCTTCTCATGCATGCTCGCCGGCTTTTAAGGCTCCTGACATCACCTTCTGATAGAATACGACCAATTTAGTCATGGTAGGTAAGTCTTGGCCTTCCTCGGCTTCCACTCTTGCGTTGTATATCTGCTTTGTCATTCTTTGATCCTGCATTCTTTCTACATGTCCGAATCAACGGAGCATGTCGCTTCTTATTTTAACACCGACGCAGTCTTTCAGACCAACTCTGTTTGGAACGTCATCATTGTGGTCTAATAAATAATATATGATAAGTGTGAACCAAGCTCTATGCCTGTGATTTGCCTGGTTAGTCCATTAGGTCTAACTGAGCTACTTTAGTAAGTATGTTACGGTTGGCAATTTGCCGTGGAACCTTATTAATATATTGTGAAGTTGGAAGTAAACGAGCTATTTGACCTTATACTCGTAGTTCAGAAGTTGATAATAAACTGCATGATCATTTAATAAGTTAAACTGGTCAAATATAAACTTGAACTCGGTGGCTCAGTCGTGAATGACGCGACTTTGAAACCAAATTTCATTTCAGATTTTATCAAAAAAATTAAAACACGGAGCAAAGTTTTGTAAACTGAGCAAGGATATGCCAAACGCCGAGCGAAGGGATCGTCCGGCGCGGCCTTTAACTTATATATAAAACTTAGTTATGCGCTCCAATGAACGTACAGAACTTCCTTTACACGCATCCGACTCTTTCTCGATATATAACACAAGATGCCTAAAAAGTACCGTTTTTTTATACTATGTCAGAAGGCATACAAACATACGGCCCTCCTGATGTAAAGCGGTTACCGTAGCCTATTAAAGCTTGAAATATATTAAGTTTCATTCGCGGCGATGCCTCCTCTGTTGCTTACACAGCAACTCCTCAAGAGCTTACTGGTGACCTCACTCACACGCAGGAACACAACAACCCTCTAGGGAGAACTTCCCCACATGGGCTGCTTTAATGCGCCCTACCTCTCTTAAAACGCCCAGACCAAGACAAACAGACATGTTCATGCACACAAATGTCTTGTGTGGGAATCGAACCCACGAGCGTTGGTGTCAAAGTCGCGTCATTCACAACTGAGCCACCGAGCTCGTCATTTGTAATGAATATTGTTGTATTATAACGTTCTACTAATATTTATTGCAAACAACCATACTGTCTGACCAATTGGAAGGTACGTTATCGAACCTGATTTAGGTTTATTGATAAGGGATTTTCAGGAACACCGTGCCTATATGAAATATTTATGTTTGTCTGTGTGTGTGTTTTTTTTTCGAATATTCGAATTTTGACTTCAGATTCGGATTCAGCATAAAAAAGTAGAATAGGAATGTTCAGGAACACCGTTCAGATAGCTCTTAAGAAACATGGTCAAAATGGCCGACAAATAAAAAAAAATGAATTGTTATATAATTGACGAGCCAGGTGTTCCTCTGGCAATGCAAGCTTGCGCATTCTCAACTCAGTTAAAAATGTCGTACCTACTAATGGACCGTATGAGTATAAGTATCAGCCTAGGAACGCTTTTATGTATCATTGAAGTATATTTTAAGGGTCACTGCCACCCCCGTTCCTAAAATAGCGACTTTCCAGGAGCTGACAGCTAACCAGTCACTAGCTGGGACGCAACAACCCTCTAGGGGGTTGTTATTTGATTGTGGCATGCTGTGAGGTGGAGTTACTTCTTAAGATGGCTTTTGCCCTACCTGTCGTTTTAATTACTTTATATTTTTTATTCATTATAATTATTTTTGTATGTATGTATGTATGTATATCTTCACGCCAAGTCCCTTGCGGAGTAGGCAGAGAGAACCGAGCGCCATAAGACGCGGTCCTTGCATACTTCACTCGCTTCTGTGACATTCATAGCTCTTTTCATGCTCGCTCGCCGTTTCCTGGGGCTTCTGACATCACCTTCTGATAAAACACGACCAATTTGGTCATGGTAGGTTAGTCTCGGCCTTCCTCGGCTCCTACATCCTTCCACTTTTGCATTGTATATCTGTTTCGTCATTCTTTCGTCCCGCATTCTTTCTACACGTCCGAACCAACGGAGTATGCCCTTTCTTATCTTAACACCGACACTCTCTTTTAGACTGATACTGCCATTATTTTTGTTTTTATATATATCAACTTTAATATTACTCGTAACAACAACAATGTGCAAGCAATACTTCATGAATAGCAAGCGTTCATAGGCTACGGCAACCACTTTAAGTCAGTTGATCCACATGCTTGCATGCCTTCCGACGACGCCATGTGTTGTACAATAAAAATGTACTATTTTAGTGTTTTATGCGGTACAGTAAATAATGTACTGTATTGTACTCTTTAAGATGGCCGACGGATTGACGGCGAAAAGCAGTTCTTAGGTCGCAAAGTACGCTGAGTGACGGGCGACGTTCCTCGCCTCGAGGCGAAGCGCCCGGAGCGCTGAGAGCCGCCGCGCGATTCCACGAAGCTCCGTATGCGGCGTCTAAGTATGTCCGATGCAGACTACGTCTGCGTATTCTATAAGCGGTGTTTATACGTCAAACATATTATTGTAGTCTTCTGGCTTATAGTTGTTATTGTTTTGCTTGCGGAAGTGAATTAGGAATCAATTAATTGGATATGACATTCTCGCGTCATAACTTGTATTGAGGACTATATTTTACATATATACATCTTCTATACATACAGATAAATAAAATTGGAGTGTCTGTTTATAATATTAAAATAACCGCTTTTTACTAAATGCACATGGATATATACACGGTACATATACCAAAATGAATATTTTTACAATTTTTGTCTGTCTGTCTGTTTGTTTGTTCCGGCTAATCTCTGAAACGGCTGGACCGATTTTGACGGGACTTTCACTGGCAGATAGCTGATGTAATAAGGAGTAACTTAGGCTACCTTTATTTTAGAAATTTTATTTATTTTTATTAATATAAATGTATAAATAAATAATAAAAAAAAACTATTCCGCGCGGGCGAAGTCGCGGGCACAGCTAGTATTATATATTTTTGAAGCATAACATATTTAAATGAGGAAAAAATGACATCAATATCATCGTCATTATCGCAGCCCGTACATCCACCACATCCTTTACTTACTTTACCACATTATTTCAGTTAATGCATGATAATGCACGACCGCACACCGCAAGAGTTGTAAGACAGACTCTCGCCGCAGCTAACATCAATGTCATGCCCTGGCCTGCTCAGTCGCCAGACTTGAACCCGATTGAGCATGCATGGGATATGCTACAGAGAAGAGCTCTGCCGAATATGGAGGGTATCCAGTCGCAAGAAGACCTTTTTTTGTTGTTGCAACGAACATGGGCGGCCATTCCACAGCGTGATTTGAATGAACTCATTTTGAGTATGCCAAACCGATGTTCTTGTGTTGTTAGTGTTCGCGGTAGAAACACGGATTATTAATTGTTTAAGTTACCCAATAAAATTTTAAAGAAAACTGTTATTTCAGTCTTTTTTTCGAACTTTAATGTTAGTGGTTCAAATGTCAAAAATCCCTTTATTATGAAAATGGCAAATTTCTTTATTAATGCAAAGGTGACTTGGTTTATCGTTACTGTAGACAAACGAAAACACTTTATTTGATGAATCCTTAAAGAAAATTTTAATTAATATCAATCAGGAGAAAAGTTATTGCAAAAATATATGTTGATCCCTAGACACTTTTGATGTGTGTACATGGGGCACACTAAAAGTTTTGCACTTCTAGCTAATCGGAACTATTTGAATTTCGAATGTTATATTTTTTGAAACGTTGCAACCTACTTAGTAATAAAAAAAAAACAATTGGTGGGAAATCATTTGTCAATTGTTTTTATCACACATCAAAGTTATACGTACGCGTTGCGTAAATGGAATTGAGTCGAAAAGATTTTAGCGATGATTTTTTATGATTTTAAAAGTTCTCTCTCTCCGCAAGACTGTGCTGCTCGTCTTCAAAATGCTTTTGGGAGAGAAGCACCTTCTTTGAGTGCCGTGAGGCGATGGTTTGCTGAATTTGAGAGAGGTCGAGTTTCTTTACATGACGAATTTCGTGAAGGGCGGCCTTCAACTGCCGTCTACGTAAATAATGTGGCTACTGTTAAGTATTGGTATGAGCTAAATTCAGAAAATTTTACGTTTTACGTTGTTGGATCCCTCATGAACTGACAGCGGAGCAGAAGCGGGCTCGCGTGGAATGATGCTCACAGATGCTACTGAAGTACGACCACGGACAATCTAATGCTGTTTATGACATTGTCACAGGAGACGAAACGTGGATTTATTGTTTTGAACCCGAAAAAAAACAGCATTCTTGTGAATGGGTGTTTGAAAATGAGAACAGGCCAACAAAAGTGAGGCAGGCGAGAAACGTTGGTAAAAAAATTATCGCGTTTTTTTTCTCAGCTACGGGTCCCATCTCCACAATTCCACTTGAAGATCAAAAACAGCATTCTTGTGAATGGGTGTTTGAAAATGAGAACAGGCCAACAAAAGTGAGGCAGGCGAGAAACGTTGGTAAAAAAAAGATCGCGTTTTTTTTCTCAGCTACGGGTCCCATCTCCACAATTCCACTTGAAGATCAAAAGAGTGTTAATGCCGAGTGGTATTCTACCATTTGTTTACCCAGGGTGTTAGAAAAAGTTCGCGAAAGACGACCAAAAAGCCGTGTTCTCCTACATCATGACAACGCTTCTTAACACACGGCCAACAAAACAAAGTCATTTTTAACTTCCGAAAAAGTACAACTCGTTACCCATCCTGCGCATAGCTCCGACCTAGCAACCTGTGATTTCTGTATTTTCCCCAAAATCAAAGATTTGATGAGAGGTTTCACTTTTACCAACTTCGAAGAGGCAGTGATAGCGTTCAATCAGCACGTAGAAAACATGCCTTCAGATCTGTGGTCCTCCTGTTTTAAAAAATGGTTCAATCGCATGAATAAATGTTTAAAATGTAAAGGAGAATATTTTGAAAAGCAATAAACATAATATTTTGGTTATAACATGTTGTTTTTTTGAGTTACGCAAAACTTATAGTGTGACCTACGTATTACGTTGAACGCACTATGATGTAATGCGGGACATAAAAAAGTTAAGTTTATACTGCGAATTAGTATCTTTTCTGTCACTCTATGCCAACGCTTACAGACAATTTGATCTACATGACTTTGTGTATCACTTCGTATTTTTTTGTGTTTATTAGTTACTAAATGATGACACTAGGTGAGTCTTGGTTTACGACAAGATTGCCCTTGGATTCTAACCGGCGAGCGTGTGTAAAAAGGGAAGTGAATGTTAAAGTAGCGAGTGAGGTGTGTAACGACTGGATCATGTTTCAGTTCTCCCTGCCTACACCGCAAGGGACTTCGCGTGAAGATTCACATGGACAGTTTACATTGCTGGCTATAGTGTCATCATTTAGTAACTAATAAACACAAAAAATACGAAGTGCATTAAAACTATTAATGGAAAACAAACTTGCAATCCTATTAACAACTTACCTTTCTTTCCTAAGTTCACTGTTGCGTTTCCTGAAGTTAGCGACCAGGATTTGTAGCTCAGAAGAATGTCGTTCATAAAGTTGTGACAGCTGCGTAGTGAAGTCCGACACTGGAACAAATGTTTTGATTTGTAATACTCTTCGTAAATATTTGAGTACACTCAGAGGGTGAAGTTGCTGAAACTAGAATAGTGTTGTTTAGTTTAGACAGGTGAATTAGAGGAATCATTTTGCACACCTTAAAGACGGAACTTGTAGAATTGTAAGTAATTTCATAATAATAAATTTATATTATTTATGAGGCGTCGAAATCTTACGTATATAATACAAATATGTAATCCAATTCATTTTCCATGACAAATTTAGACTACAAAATATAAATTTTTGTAGTCTAAATTTGTCATGGAAAATGAAATGCTCTTACGTCGTTGGTCGTCTATACGTAACAGTTTATTGAACATTACTTATGGTGGTATGAAAAGGTATATACCTAGTCGTAAGAACGTTTGCAGTATAGGAATTTACGCAGTACTTTCTCACTTGTAGGAACACAACGGACTCTAGGAAGTTGTTATTTGGATGGGATCTACTCTTATTTCTCTAGGGAGTGGGTGTCAGCCGGCGCTAATCTGTAAGAACAGAAGTAACTGAAGGCGGAAGCACACGAAGTAACATAGATCCAATTGTCAGTAAATTGTCTTTCATAAAAT
This sequence comes from Pyralis farinalis, assembly GCA_947507595.1. Taxonomy (NCBI): domain Eukaryota; kingdom Metazoa; phylum Arthropoda; class Insecta; order Lepidoptera; family Pyralidae; genus Pyralis; species Pyralis farinalis. The sequence goes on from OX382267.1 coordinate 15,437,392, forward strand.
AACATACGAATCTATTAAATCAGATATGTCATGCGAACGAATTTTCGGGAATAGCAAAGTCCATTTTTATTTCATAAAAGATAATTAATTGCGTGTTTCTATCAGATATGAATTAGTCGTACTACTAACAAGCTTTTTTGGGACAACTTTGCGTAGTTGGGCCTAAATAGCATAACAAATAATCACATGTTACGAGACAAATATCTGGGCATATTTATTTATTTACGTCAAAGACGGATGACGAACTCGGTGGCTCAATGACGAGCTCGGTGGCTCAGTAGTGAATGACGCGACTTTGACACCAACGCTCGTGGATTCGATTACCACACAAGGCAAACATGTGTGAGCATGAACATGTTTGTTTATCTTGGTCTGGATGTTTTAAGAGAGGTAGAGCCCATCAAAGCAGCCCGTCTGGGGAAGTACCTCCACCTCACAGAAAACCGCAGCCAAATAACAACTCCTTAGAGGGTTGCTGTGTTCCTGCGTGTGAGTGAGGTCACCAGTATGCTCCCAAGGAGTTGCTGTGTAGCAGCAGAGGAGGCATCGCGCGACTGATACTTAATATATCACAAGCGTTAATAGGTTACGGTAGCCGCTTTACATCAGGTGGGCCGTATGCTTGTATGCCTCCCGACGTAGTATAATAAAAGTCTTACTAATAGAACTGTACTTATCTTCTGATATCTACAAATGCCTTTAGCTTGGCTTTATAAAACTATTTCTAAGATACCCTATATCTCATAGACATGGTTCAAGAAATGCTCTTGCTGAAATGCTTTGATAGTGGAAATTCATATCCATTTCACTAATACCATCGTAATACTCGAATTTAGGGCGGACATGCCCGGATATTGAGACCACTTTATATAAAGTGTCAGTACGGGGTGTACTCAACTTACAGTAGTCTACATAACTCAGCCCCATAAAGACACAAGTCACCCCGCTCTTCTTAAAATACTATTTTGATAGCTACGCTTCTAAAGCACTGCGCTCACTATCTCCAGGGTTAGCTGGATTTTCAAAGGCAGGAAGGAGAATAGAAGAAGAATTTTTCTTAGATGGCAAGCTACTTTGTTTTGTTGCTGCTTTTCAACAGGTTTAAATAAATGGCGCTTAATGCCAAGTAAAATATTTTTTTTTTTACGAAATTGGCAGGCATACGAGCGGTCAGCTCATCTGTTGTAAAGTGGTTACCGTAGCCCATGAATGCGTGCAACACAGGTAGTGTAGCTCGCGTATTGTTACTCCCGCCGCTAATATAGTGACGCCTCAGGAGCTTATTGATAATCACTAACTCCCTCGCAGAAACGCGACAACTCTCCAGGAAATTGTTATTTGGCTGTGGTTATCTGTATGTTGAATGGACTTCTCTGGTTGGGCAGTGCGGACTTGTCCTATGTTCCTTAGCGACTGTCTACTATCGAAAATATCCAAAGAGCAGAAGACATAATATACCTTCCGAAACCAGAGGAACTCGTGATCACTATACCCATCGATTAGACAAACACGCGTATCGATGAAATCCAGGGTCGCACTTCTGGCATTTCAAGGTAGAGTCCCTGTGCTCGAGCACTCGCTTCCCGATTTGACTCGCTTATTGCGCGCAGTTAGGTGACTTCCTTCAATTACCGACGGCCTCCAACTTAGACCTAGTTGCCCTGCTTAGTTTTGTAATTTCTTAGGAGATCTTCTTCTCGTGTCTTCTCATCAACTCATTCGCATCTCATTTTCCGTCTTGATTTCAACTAAGACTACTGACTTCACGTAAGAACTGTAATCTGAAGAGATCTATCGAGATCGAATCTTCGAAAAAACGAAGAGCTCAAGATAAATAAAATGATTTATTGATAAGGTACGGTCGTTGTTGCTTGACTTGCATGTTCTATTACTCTAGTACAATGACACTATCGAGGTTTTCATTTCATTAATTATACAGCCGATGCCATTATGGTTATTTTAATTGGATGGCCAAATTTATGACATTATATCCTCTGAGCAATTGGGCAGGTACAATTTAGTTTACGGCGATATTAGTGGGGCCGTAAGTGAATTAATATTTTGGTATTAGGTATATTTTGTAGATAGGTTTTAGCACAAGGTTCATTTATATTATTCCTACCAGTAACTTCATCAGTATAGGTGTGTCACTATCCTTTTGTGATCATTTCATTGATACAAAGTTAGTTTTGCCGACGACCTACTCCTTCTTCGTACTTTAGTAGTAGGTACATAAAATAAGATGCAGTCATCATGCACTTGTAAAAAACAAGAGGCCGAGCATATACTGGGCCAGCTATGGGATTACAAGTTTGATCACTATAGCTGCAAAGGTGCATGGAATAACAAATAGTTAAGGAAGGTAAAATCCGATAGAATACTGTGAGTGTCACAGGGACAGGCCATTAAATAAAAGGCAATGTACGGATCAAGGTGTTTTACTAGCAAATATTATTCTTTGAAGACAATTATCAAGATACAGAATGAATAGCCGAGCCGGCAGCGCGCAATCTTGCTAAATACAAGTTACAGTACACATATTGTGCAATTCACATAAGGGTACTACACAGAACACTCTACAGTATCATCAATCGAAAATAATGTTTCAAACCTTTTCAAAGTTAATATGTTAATAATTAAAACCATTTACATCGCAAATCATTTACAATTAAATATTTTTTTCCTAATGTACATTTAATTAAAGGAAATTTGCTTACCATTTGAGATTGGGAGCTAAGTAAACTTGTGAACTCAGGTGGGGTCGATCGAATCAATTTTCGCCAAACCATTTGAGCATAATTGATTACATGCTTGAATAAGAAGTGTGTATCTTTTGGTGATTTTCATTTTGTCGACTTCTCAGTTCTTTTCGTGTGCCTCTTCTTAAGTAAAAATGAATACACACACGAATAAACGTGTTTATGTGGATGAATTAACTGCAAAAGTTTTATTAGGGGCGTACGGAATAAAGTGTCGTAAAATTTGTTTCTTACACATATTATTCACTGTTTCAATATTAATAGCACTTATGCATGTTCGCAGGTTATTAGGGCTGCCGATTTCATCTCCTGATACACTATTGACTTGGTAGTAGACGATTCTTGACTTTATTCGGCTTCTACATCCTGCCAAAATACGTTGAATATCCGTTGCGTTATCTTTTCATTATGTATACTATTGGTATATCCGAAAATATCATTCAGATCAACTCTCTTTCGTACATCGTTATTTCAAATGCAGTCTGAAAGCGATAAGCCACAGATTATGCTCAAATTGACCGCGAATCTTGATCATATATCAAGCAAAATGATCGGACAGGGATCAACCAGATCCGGTGGTATCGAAAGAAAAAGAAAAGGCAACGGCAAAATTATTTAAAAATGTTTTAAATAAAAATTATGTTTTAGGACGAAGAGTTTAAATTTTGATATGGGCATGGGTCTCACGGGACTCTGAGATGTTCAGCGTTTAGAGATTCTTGGGACTTAAATGCCTGTCATTGATGGTGTGTTAAGTTGGTCGAGGATGTGTTATAATTTTGGTTGATGTATTATAAGTAGCAATATTATAAACACACCTATTTTTACCAAATAGTATAATAGAATTTTTAGCTATTGTTTTAATCTACATTAATATATAAAGCCATCAAGAAAATACCAATCGGAGTTGAAAAAATCTTTTTGCATTTGATAGCCCAATTCTCGGGGAAGGTTATATATATATATATATATATATATATATATATAAACTAAACATCTCGATACGCGGAAGAAAAAGAAGAAAGTAGTAAAGAATGAAGTCGCGGGCTGAAGCTAGTTGTATATATAATATATTCTATTTTTTTATACCACTAAGGTGGCAATCAAGCATACGGCCTGCCTAATGATAAACAGTCACCGCAGCCTATGGACATTTGCAACACCAGGGGTGACACTCACGCGTTGCCGACCCTCTAAAAACCTCTTCACGCATCTTTTGAAGAAATCCATGTTGTAGTTCCTTGGAAAAGCCTCTACTGGGAGCTCATTCTACAGCTTGAGAGTTCTTGGAGGAAAACTTCTCTGGTACCACACACACAGTACGCGACTATTACGATTCCAGCTTGTGAGGGTGAACTCCCCGCCGTCGGCGAGTGGTGCGGTTATAAAAAGTACGTGTCAGCATCATTTCGCACAATTCTTTAGAACACAACCCGTTGTACAATCGGTAGAACATCTATATACCCCTGCACAAAGCGAACTCTAATCCAGAAGGCACAGCTCGCTGTACACAACGCGGTGCTAATCCCAACGCTAACTTATGGAAGTGAGAGCTGGGTATGGCAGAGAGAGCATGAAAGTAGAATAAATGCGATCGAGATGCGAGCGCTGCGAAAAATTTGTGACAAAACGCTTGCTGACCGCGTTCGAAATGATGACGTACGAAAGAGAGTTGTACTGAAAGAGTGTGTCAGTGTTAAGATAAGAAAGGGCATGCTTCGTTGGTTCGGACATGTAGAAAGAATGCAAGATGAAAGAATGACGAAACAGGAGTAGGAGCCGAGGAAGACCAAGACTGACCTACCATGACCAAATTGATCATGTTTTATCAGAAGTTGATGTCCGGAGCCTTAGGAACCGGCGAGCGTGCATGAAAAGAGCTATGAATATGAAAGAAGCGAGTGAAGTAGGTAAGGACCGCGTCTTATGGCGCTCGGTTCTCTCTGCCTACCCCACAAGGAATCTGGCGTGAAGATATACATACATACAAAGCGAATTTTCACAAGCGCCTAGAAGATTTTATTACTGTGCCTTTTCCATTTCGCTACTTGGTAACAAATATTGAGATGGGAATGAGGATAAGTACCTCATAAATAAATAAATAATAAATAAATATTGTCGGACATCGAATCAAAACATACGTAAAAACATTTTTTTTTTTAAATACGAGTACATACTTATTATACATGGAAAATATCCAGACCAATACAAACAGACATGTTCATGCACACAAATGTTTGTACTGTGTGGGAATCGAACCCATGAGCGTTGGTGTCAAAGTAGCGTAACAGCGCGTTTCACCACTACGCCACCGAGCTCGTCAACATGCAGATACAATGTTGCATTAAAATTTAAATATGGCAAAAAGTCCTAAACGTAACCCTTTTCAAAAATGTATCAAATATTGTACTCTGAAAACTTCAGTATTTTCCAAACTAGGAGAAAATTGTAATCTTATTCTCTTAAAAAGCGTGTGCCGTGAACTTTTTCCGAAGTTGTTTAGCGATCCGGCATAACAGCGGCTGTCTTATGAATAGTTTATCAACATAAGGTGAGTTTAAAGTTTTTAGTTAAATATTTAGTGATACGTACCCAATAGTGCCAACGGTACCCTATTACTAAGGCTACGCTAATTATCCATCTGTCATATGGGTCTATCTTATGAACAGTAATAGGTAGAATTTTTCACAGGGTATGTACATGGGGCACACTAAAAGTTTTGCACTTCTAGCTAATCGGAACTATTTGAATTTCGAATGTTATATTTTTTGAAATGTTGCAACCTACTTAGTAAAAAAAAAAACAATTGGTGGGAAATCATTTGTCAATTGTTTTTATCACACATCAAAGTTCTACGTACGTGTTGCGTAAATGGAATTGAGTCGAAAAGATTTTAGCGATGCGATGATTTTTTATGAATTTAAAAGTTCTCTCTCTCCGCAAGACTGTGCTGCTCGTCTTCAAAATGCTTTTGGGAGAGAAGCACCTTCTTTGAGCACCGTGAGGCGATGGTTTGCTGAATTTGAGAGAGGTCGAGTTTCTTTACATGACGAATTTCGTGAAGGGCGGCCTTCAACTGCCGTCAACGTAAATAATGGGACTACTGTTAAGCGGCTAATTGAAGAAAACCCACGGATTACTTATGAGACAATTCGAGAACTATCGGGGATTGGTATGAGCCAAATTCAGAAAATTTTACACGAAGAATTGAAAGTTCGGAAACTTTGTTGTCGTTGGATCCCTCATGAACTGACAGCGGAGCAGAAGCGGGCTCGCGTGGAATGGTGCTCACAGATGCTACTGAAGTACGACCACGGACATTCTAATGCTGTTTGTGACATTGTCACAGGAGACGAAACGTGGATTTATTGTTTTGAACCCGAAAAAAAACAGCAATCTTGTGAATGGGTGTTTGAAAATGAGAACAGGCCAACAAAAGTGAGACAGGCGAGAAACGTTGGTAAAAAAATGATCGCGTTTTTTTCTCAGCTACGGGTCCCATCTGTACAATTCCACTTGAAGATCAAAAGAGTGTTAATGCCGAGTGGTATTCTACCACTTGTTTACCCAGGGTGATAGAAAAAGTTCGCGAAAGACGACCAAAAAGCCGCGTTCTCCTACATCATGACAACGCTTCTTCACACACGGCCAACAAAACAAAGTCATTTTTAACTTCCGAAAAAGTATAACTCGTTACCCATCCTGCGCATAGCCCCGACCTAGCACCCTGTGATTTCTGTATTTTCCCCAAAATCAAGGATTTGATGAGAGGTTTCACTTTTACCAACTCCGAAGAGGCAGTGATAGCGTTCAATCAGCACGTAGAAAACATGCCTACAGATCTGTGGTCCCCCTGTTGTAAAAAATGGTTCGATCGCATGAAAAAATGTTTAAAATGTAAAGGAGAGTATTTTTAAAAGCAATAAACATAATATTTTGGTTATAACATGTTGTTTTTTTAAGTTACGTAAAACTTATAATGTGACCTACGTATTACTATGCCCGATATTATAACAAATAATAAGAAATTAAAAGGTCGCCATACAAGTAATGTGTTTTTTATTCATAGATTTTATTACTAACCTATTTTTAAATAATATAGTGGTTTAAATTTTGTAGTATGATGCGGAACCCTTCTTATGAAAGTATAGGAATTGTCGAGAAGCGATTTTTGAATGTGTCTGTAAACTGTGTGTCATTTATTATGTCGTTTGTCCATTAGAATGTTTAATGATCAGACAGAATAGTTAATAAAGCTAAGAATCTATCATAATAGTTGGTTAAATTTACATCATGGAATTTAATGAAACTGGGATTTACAGGGAAAAGGTCATGAATAATATAGTTGTAGTAGGTTAGAGGTCAATCACTTGGACTGCATTCGAATACTCGAGGCGAAGTTCGCCTGGATTTACAGGGTAAATGGTTGTTGACGGGTAAATTAAATAGTTTTCACGAAACAAGGTTATGTACTTAAATAGAGTTATTATTACATTCACTTTAGACGTAGCATATACCAGACTTGTTACAGATATTCTTAGTCCTCAGAATAAATAAAAAGAAAACCTTTTATCGCCGCGTAATAAAAACTGTAAATAATTGCGCCAGTCAAAATTTCTACGTGGATTGACTACTTTTAAAGATCTTCAGCGTTCATTTAGATAATATCGTTGTAACTCGGAATGTCCTCGGCGTAGAAACTGTTCAGTAAAACGATCTAGATAAATGCCGTCGTGACTGGCATCGTTAGGAGTTACGTCCAAAGAAAGGGGACTCGTTTACGTGGTCAATACACTCATTTGCAATTAATGTCAATCTTTAATTTTAAAGATTTTACATTGAGAAAGATGTACTTAAAATAATGTCAAATAACTATAAGTGTCGGCATGCCACTAAAATAACAATTCGCTTAGCTAGTTTCTTTAATGTTACATATAGTAGAATAAGTATGTATGTATATATTCACGCCAGGACCTGGCGTGAAGATATACATACATAGTCCCTTGCGGGGTAGGTAGAGAGAACCGAGCGCCATAAGACGCGGTCCTTACACACTTCACTCGCTTCTTTCACATTCATAGCTCTTTTCATGCATGCTCGCCGGTTCCTAAAGCTCCTGACATCACCTTCTGATAAAACACGACCAATTTGGTCGTGATAGGTTAGTCTTGGTCTTCCTCGGCTCCTACATCCTTCCACTTTCGCATTGTATATCTGTTTCGTCATTCTTTCGTCTTGCATTCTTTCTACATGTCCAAACCAACGGAGCATGCCCCTTCTTATCTTAACACCGACACTCTCTTTCAATCCAACTCTCTTTCGTACGTCATCATTTCGAACGCGGTCAGCATGCGTTATCATATCGTATGCGTATCGACCGCATTTCTTCTACTTTCATGCTCTCTCTGCCATACCCAGCTCTCATTTCCATAAGTTAGCCTTGAGACTAGCACCGCGTTGTGTACAGCGAGCTGTGCCGTCTGGCTTACATTTCGGCTGCTAAACAGTTTACCGAACGCTCCATTCACGCTATTCCCTGCACTCACTAGTCTCTCCACATCAACGGTGTACCTTCCATCACTGCTAAAAGCACTTCCAAGATATACAAACTCATCCATTTGCTCCAACACTACATCATCAACTGTAATTCTAGTGTTCGTTCTCTTTGTCTCTCTTTCAAATACCATTATTTTGGTTTTCTTCGCATTCAATTGTAAGCCTTTCTTCATACAATCTTCTTTCATTGTTGTGACTAGTGTTTGCAGTTCGGATGATGATTCTGCTATTAATACCGCGTCATCTGCATAAACAGGCAGTTAACCACTGAGCCACTCATTCGCATTTCCACATTCATATTTCTCTTCTCTGAAGACAACTGTCCAGATACAGGATGAATAGCCGAGCCGATTGCATGCATTCCTGTCTGACACCAATATTGGTATCAAACTAGTGGGATAAGCTGCCGTCCAACCTCACACATGCTGTGCAATCCTCATAGGTGGATAGCACAGCACGTAGAAGGTCACCGTCAATCCCATATCTAGGCAAGATGTTCCAGAGATTCTTTCGCACGACTCTATCAAATGCTTTTTCAAGGTCCACAAAACTGCAGAAAACCTTCTGGTCCATAGCCAGAAGCTTTTCCACGATGTTGCGGAGTGAAAAAACTTGATCCGCACATCCTCTGCCGCTTCGAATCCCCCCTGTGCTTCCCAAAGCATTCCATCGGATTTCACCCTCATTCTCCTTTCAATATTTCCATATACTTTAGCTGCTAAGCTGATCAAACTGATGGCCCTATAGTTGGCGCAGTCCATACGTGAGCCCTTGGCTTAATACAAGGGTACGATGACTGCGCGTCTCCAGTCGCTCGGGACCCTTCTGGTTCTCCAGCATAATTTGCTCAAAAACCAGAAGGCGTCCCTAACGTAGGTGCCACCCAGTTTGATCATCTCAGCTGTAACCATATCGATTCCCGCTGACTTTCCATTTTTCAAACTTCGTATCGACCATTCAATCTCATCCATGCTAATGTCTTCATGGTACGCTGGCACTACCGAATCAGTCACAGACTCATTCACAGTGCCTTGGACATAATCATACATTTCTCTAAAATATTCGCTCCACCGTTTTAACACTTCCTGAGTGTTAGCAAGAATGCCACCAACTTTACTTTTTATCTTGTCCATTCCGGATGCCGACGAACCATGACAACCCATCCATTCATTCTCCACACATAATTATCCGTTCATTCGCATCAGCCAAATCCAGAACACCCCTTGCGGTCTCCCAAAACTTCTCGAGCTCCTGGGGATTAGTAGAGCTTACATGAGCATATGCTGTAACCAAAAAGACTCGCGTAATCCCCAGTTTTATTTTAACCTAGAGAAGTCTTGGCCCTACTAAATCGTAATCTTTCACACCAGCGGCCAAGCGAAATGAAAGCACAACGACTACGCCAGCACTGGCATGATCGTCCTGGTTCACCCCGGGCCATCATGCCACCGGGCAGATCTTCGACGTAGCTTCCCTTTCGCTTGGTCTCTGACACACACAAAACATCTAGGCATCTCTCGTTCATTATATCTATCAACTCATTCATCTTATCTTGTAACCCACCTCTCACATTCCATGTGCCTATACGACACTCAACTCTCCTCAATCTAGTTGGGTTGGGCGTTGAGTGGTGGGTGGCGGCCCTCACCGCCGCATGCACTTAAACCCGCACCGACGAGGGCGGATCGGTGCCGGTCGCCTACGGGGGACGCCCTAATCCGCGCGTCTGTGCGGTTTGTATTTAGGTCCAGAATTGCAATCTATTGTTGGACTGGCAGGGTTGCGACGTGCACGCTTCTGGTACCGACCTCAGTAGTTGAATAAGATAATTAACCTTAGAAATAAAGAAAAATTGCCTTCACTTCAGATCAACAGTTTCACCTTCCCCTAACGATATATATGTTTCCCTTTGATTTTAGCACCAATTCCGCCATAGTGCTCTATTGATAGAATGTTAATTTTGTTAAAGTTTATCTTAGGTAAGTTCGTATTTAACGTGCGCTTCTCAGGTCGATGGAAATCGAAGTACATAATCATAACATTCATTCATCATTATTTTTCCACTGTAAAAAATGAACACATGTGTATGGAAAACAGAGGAATATAAATATATGGTAAAATAAAGATTAAGGAAAACAAGGAAAGCAAATAAATTTATACGCTAATGTAACCGCAAGTGACCCTCAGGTAAACGTTTTTCTTTCTAAATACGAGATAAGTGCCAAGATTAAGACCAAGACCAAAACTCACCTACTATGATATTGATTGTGTATTATCAGAAAGCGATATCATGAGCTCTAGGAACCGACGAGTATGAATGAAAAGAGCTATGAATGTTAAAGAAGCGAATGAGGTTTCTAAGGATTACTTTTTATGGCTCTCGGTTTTCTTTGCCTACCCCGCAAGGGACCTGGCGTGATGATATACATACGTAGATGCGAGATAAGTACGTAGCATATACGCATTTTAGCAGCGTGTTGAAGTATGCTCTAATCCCTTTCGTTTGAAGGGCTAACCACATCAAAACAGTGGAACGAGTATATGTCAGTAAGCTAGACATAATATAGACTATTCACATTTTAATAAGTTCATCATATTTCTTTTTGGTTTAAGTTTTTCTTTGTATTAATAGGGCATGCATAAAATAAACATTCGTAAGTATTTAAGAATTCGTATTTTCCCCAGCAGGAACAAAGTATTCATTAGAATAGATCTTCTTTTGTTTCACTTGACTTTATTAGGTTACTTCCATGTTTGAATGTAAGATTGATTATAAAACTCGTGATATTTTAGTTGTGACTAAAATATTTCTTATTATATGTATGACTTAGCCTTATCTGTATAAGGAATATTTTAATTTAAAACTGAAAGACTTAATTTTAATAGAATTTTTAAATAAGGGTTAGTTTCTCGTATTCAGATCAAGTACACCACATGCAGGTAAGGTTGGCTTTGACTCTAAGGGTTATAGTAAACCCCAAGAGAAGATGGAGGAATATTAGACCCTGTATTACTTATACACTTTATACAGTGATCTTTCAGCTGATGATTTTACACGCAACCGCCTCATCAAGTATTGAGCCAGGTTATTTTACGTACTCATGAGATAACGAAATCTATCCAAGTGGAGCCGGGTTGGTTCGTCTAGCAGGTAATTGGTAATGAAGTTTTTTTTCGAGCTTTTGAGTAATTCTGACGAGCTCGGTGGCGCAGTGGCGAAACGCGCGGTTACGTTACTTTGACACAAATGCTCGTGGGTTCGATTTCCACACAGAACAAACATTTGTGTGCATGAACATGTCTATTTGTCTGGGTCTGGGTGTTTTAAAGAGGGGTAGGGGGCATAAAAGCAGCCCGTCTGGGGAAGTACCTCCACCTCGCAGAAAACCACACCCAATAACAACGACCTGGAGGGTTGTTATATTCCTACGTGTACTATGAGGTCACTAGTAAGCTCCTAAGAATTTGCTATGCTAGCAGCAGAGGTGGCATTGCGCAAGTGATACTTAATGTGTTGCGAGTAACCGCTTTCTATCAGGTGGGCCGTATGCTTGTATGCCTTCCGATGTAGTACAAAAAAATAGTTACTTTTAACCGCTATATATCTATCTTTTCACATATTAATTAGTTTGGGTACTCCTGTCTAAAAATCACTACACTGGTCTATGTGCAGCCTGATCTGAGACTTTCATGATTATGTCTTAGCTCGAAGATGAAGTTCTGCTTCGCTTTTTTTAACGTAACAGGTTTTTCCATACCAGTTTTACCTTCTTTTCCAGACGACCGAACTCGACACCAAGAATCCAAATTCAAAAGAAAAAATAGAGGTCGCGGTATTGAGCGATTTTGGGTTGAGACCGTACTCAAGAGTCGTCATAGGAAGCCCAGAAGCGCAGCCATAAACATTTCGTATTCGCACATGCACTATAAAAAATGTCTGTATGGTTGAAAATAAATGAAGTGTAATAATTTTTAAAACCTACTAGAACCAATTCAGAATAAAAGTTTTTGCCACAAATTCTTTTAACTCTACAAACTGTTGCTTAAATCGATCAACCCAAAACACTGCTTGAAGCTTAAAGTAATAAGTAACATTACCGCAAACTATCTTAGTTCTGGTAACAGATGTGAAAGTTGCCAATTGGGACTTGTTAATCGACTTGTGCCTTGTGAAATGGACTTTCCCCGACTGAAAAGGCAACTGGGACAAAATTTTGAAGGAACTCTATTGGTAGCCCTGGCTTAGCATGTAACATATATGAGTAATGTAAGGAAATGTCATATTTTGTTACATTACGCAAAATACTGGATCAATTAAGCTTAGAATTTAATCAGTGCTAAGTTACGTAAGGGTACATGCATTCTAAAAATATGTGTTCAATCACTTAAACTTATACTCATACCACTCACGCGCATTTGCACACTCACTTAAACACACAACACACACACACTCATACAAACATATGCACACAAAATAGACAGACAACCGCACACCACACTCACAACGCGCACCCTCACATACCATAGTTTATTTTTATTTCAATAGTGACATAAGAGAGCTGCCCTTAACAATGTTTAATGAAAACTGGTTAATTAATTTTCGAAATATAGACGTAACGTTAAGATAATTGGGCGATTTTATAAATTTTCAACTTACCCTAATTAATTATTATGCCGTAAGACATTTTTAATAATAAAAGCAGGTCAAGTGCAATACAATGTATTTTAATAAAGGGTCCGTGATTCTTTAGATAATGCAACGTTACATATTTAACTATCTACATAATTATACATTTACTTGCCAACTACTTTTTGAAACTTTTAATAGAATATTGCGTCATTCCTACTGAACTAGTAAATTATACAGCTCATGCTGTTAAAACACCTATTTTAATACTTAGTCTACTAGTACTTGCAGAAAATTAGATAAACGTATTAATGTACATTACAAAAATGTGAGTGCTAATTGCGTACAACTTATACGAAACTTTCTTCTAACCAACAATATGTTAAGTTCATTATAACTAGTAAACGAGTAAAGTCTTCCTAATAAATTAACTTTCAAATTTACTGTTTTCAATCAATTAAATTAATAAGTCAATCATCAAAGCAAAGGTGTTTCTTCTTAAAGCACATGTAATTTTCGCAAAATGGACACCTAAATGCATAACCTTAACATAACCTTTCATTGCATGAAAAACGATATAACACAACTTTCAATATTTTTGTCAAATCTTGTCAACTCTAATAATGTTTCGCACTAATAAATCTGATTGTTGACATTATAAATTGAGATACTATGTAAATAAAATCGCTGTCAAGTACAGACGGATGAGAGACATGACTAAACTCTATTCTACTATTTGCTCGTACTTGCGAATGCTAAAAGTAGCGGTTGCGTGCGTTAATTAGTATGGCTTTCAAGTACTTGATAGTTGCGACCATTACTTTTCCTTTGTAGGCTTCCACCGTTTGAAACATAAATAATACACAATTTCGACTATCGACAACAATGAACCACCAAAACATAACCCAAAGCAATTTCCTATTGCAACGACAAGGTCTAAAGTCGTTCGAGATACCTGTCTCTTCATACGTTGGTATGGTCTGTTACTTAACATAAATTTCGTGGTTACAGATTTAACTTCTTTCTGCGGTTCGCTAGAAGATTTATATACTACGTTGTAGTCTGGTTCAGTACAAGAAGGTAAGCAGTTGCACTCTAGAGCATCTTCGTTTGTATCCGGTACTTTTAATTTTCTCAGACTTTTAAAATTATTTGTTAAGCATTTCAAACCTTCTAGATCACAATATCGATTCTTGTATTGTTTGGGTGATAGATGATGCGTGCAATTACATAATTCCAGTTGTACTTCAATGCGACATTGTATGATACAAACTGAGTAACTATAGTGTTTGTAGGCAATGTATGTTTCGGGTACTTCATCTGGAAACCTGCAGTGTCGTACTTCAGGAGAAATTAATCTTAATTCTGGTTCGTTCACTACGTCCATAATAGAGAACAATAATGATGCCTGAGATCCATATACCGCAGTGACTCTGTGATCGTATTCCATGTTCCAGAAAGGCACATCTTCCGGAGAATGCAGAAATGCTTCGTAGTCTTGGCTCAAAATTATTTCTAGCGTCCCAGTCTCGAATTGGTTCGAAGAGGAAACGTAGAATGTTTGTTGTCCCATGGCATGTTTATTATTCATCGAAAAGCATGTTCCGTACTCTGTTTGTATTGGTTTGAAGTTCTTGCAACAATTTATAGTTACGTCGTTCCATTTACACACCAAAAATAGGTTTTTGCAATTTGTTCGCGTGTACGACAGAACTTGGGAATAGTTGGTAGGACATAACTTTGGTGTATTACAGGTAGAGAGACAACTGAAACAGGTTCCACTGAAGAATGCTATGTCCTCGATAAATCGATCAAGCATCCCTTTTTTAACATCGATTTTTTCACTGATTGCCCATATTTTTTCCATGTTTGAAATTTCGCAGACAGTGACTGAGGCAAACGTAGTGTTCCAGTCGAGGTAATCAGTCCGTGTTGTAAACCGTATAGTGTTTTCTTGATAATGGTTAAAGTACTTGCGAATCGTAGCCACTGCAACCATCCACACATTAATATAGACTATTAAATATAGAGCCCTGTAGGCAATATGAATATCTTTGCGTACTAGATATCTCGGGCCGTGAACGGTAAGATTGTGACAGGCATATTTTATTCTTTTAAAAAATACAAGCACGTGTTTCATGTATTTAAGCATGGTGTCAGTAATTTCTTGTCAAAGGTAAATAATTTATAACGTAATATGAAATAGAGCTGTCGTTTAAATAGGATACAGCTTTTATAGAAGCGATATTACTAATGTATTAAATATGGTGTAACATAATAACAAAATTACTTTAATAATAGAAGACGTACAATGGTATCATGTCACAAAAAAAGATTAAAAGGTTTGATATCGTAGTATGAAAATGGAACCTAGGCCAGTACATTTATTCTTTATAATGTTATAATGTACGAGTAAATGTATTTAGTGCGGTTTCATTTAATAAAAGATTTGGTTATTAGGCAAATATATGTAGGTACGGTGGGCAAATAAAGTGGGACTATCATTTTGGCAATTTCCTATGGTAATATCAATTCTGATTGTAATGGTGAAAGTGATACTTAAATAAGTACGATGTTGCTATGATGGTTGTAATGATGGCATGTGTTGTTGTGCGTATATTTTTTAAATTAATTAAATTATAATTAAATTTTGTTTAGATGCTTTAGATATTTTCAACTATTTCAGAATAAATCATATTGATTTTAGATAAGAACAGAAATGACATTGCTTGTTGTCAAATAATTTGGCAATTGTCGTCGAAATACTATATAAAATATACTCATAGCGTAGATAAATACATATTCAAATGCCCTGCAATTATATAGAGTCGAAAGGATACAAAAGGTCTAAATAAATACCCATTCCAGATGGGTTTTATTTCGTACAACTCTACAACAAACCAACAGACAATCTACCGACGACAGCTTGAATTGACAGTCGATAAACCAAATCATAGACAGGTTGAGATACATAGACTTTAAGTTAATTCGCAATGGAACAGCATTTTCTAATTCCTTCTATTAGATCATATAGTACTAATCCTGAACTACAAATTTAAGTAGACGAAGTTCATGATGATGGTATAATCATACCCGATATGGTTCAAGATAGCTGACCCCATGCCTGACAATTACAAAATTTATAACAGACAGCTTAAAATCAATACGCGTGACTAATGTTCAAGTTAATTGAAACTTGAAGAAAACGTTCAAGACTAATGTTCGAAGACGAGGATTTTATATAAATATGAACAATGTCGAGTAGGGGCGCGGATTTGGCATGTGATCGTGCTGTTCTTGTAAAATACAAAGTAATTATTTTCAACAAAGAAGAAACATACTTAGTCCGATCACAAGTTCTGTTACAAATGAATATGCATTTAATTTTTTATCAAGTAATCAAAGCTCTCTAGTTGTAGAATGAACTCCCAGTCGAGGTTTTCCCAAGGGACATGGGGCTCTTCATGAAAGGCGCGAAGACGTGAATGGGATGTCGGCAACGCATGAGTGACAACCCTGGTGTTGCAAATGTCCATAGCCTACGGTGACTGTTTACCATCAGGCAGGCCTTATGCTTGTTTTTCACCTTAGTGGTATAAAAAATCTTAATAAAACTTAGGTATTATGGAAGTCACAGCAAAAAAGAAAACAGTGATTTTATTCAAATTGCCACCTCTGGAACAGGTCTATAACTTGTCTGGCTATAATTGCAAGGATTTACGCACTTTTTCCACGCGAAATTTAGCCACTGCTTGCTCCAGAGTTCTTAAGAGACACAATGTCGGTGTATCGTTTCTAGCACGGCATGCCCTTTAAAGTTGACCTGACTGAGTTGACCTGACTAATTTGTAGTCTAAGGTGTTCAGATCTGGGCTAGATGACAGCCAGTCTTCAGCTCTTATAAAGTCGGGAACGTTGGTTTCGAGCCAGGCTTGGATAGTTTGTGCCTTGTGACTAGATGCCGAAACGTGCTGGAAAGTCCACGGTATCCAAGACAGTCTCTTGACACACTCTTGATACTTTTGAAATCTTCACTCCTTTTTCACAACAATAAAGCTTTGTGACTCCTTGATAAGACACCCCCCAACAAACCATTACAGACGCACGATGATGACCACGTTGTACCTTTCCGATCACTTGGACGGCTTCTTTAGAACTGAGTGCGTACATTTTGTCATTTTGCTAGTTGTAGTGCTCTGCAATCGTGATTTTTTTTGGCATCAGTGAAGGGAATATTTCTGAGCCTTTTATCTGCGTATCGGGACTGAAGGCGTTCTGATCGATCCGCTCTCTTCAACTGTAGGGATTGATTTATGGCATATTCTGTATATCGACCATAAGCGCTGAGGTCCTGTTTTATTATACGCGACAGAGTCCTACCACGAATCTTCATTTCTCGCGATAAGATTTTTAGGGTTCCGTACCCAAAGGGTAAAACGGAACCCTTTTACTAAGGCTCCGCTGTCCGTCCGTCAGTTTGTCTCTTGAACCGTGATAATTAGACAGTTAAATTTTCACAGATGATGTATTTCTGTTGCCGCTATAACAACAAATACTAAAAAATAGAATAAAATAAATATTTAAGGGGGCTCCCATACAAGAAACGTGAATTTTTTGTTTGATTTTCAATTTTGCTTGATATTGATAACGGCAACAGGTAGACGCTTGAAATATTCACAGAATATTTCGTTATATATTCACTTTAAGAATAAATAATTAAATTAAAATAAAGCAAATATTTAAGGGGGGCTCCCATACAATGACGTGATTTTTTTGCTGTGTTTATAGATAATGGTACGGAACCCTTCGTGCGCGAGTCCGACTCGCACTTGGCCGATTTTTTTTTGTAATGGGGTTCCGGCGAATTATGGCTTTAACATCCTTTGTAGTTCTAATAGCACACGGTCGCCCCGATCTTTTATCGTCTTCAACAGAGGAAGTGCTGGTATATTTGTCGATAGTACGGCTGATACCAAGCTTTAGAAATGTCTTGAATATGACCGACTGCTCCATACCCACTTCGTGCAATCGCTGCAATCCTTTTCTTAACATAATAAACGTGTTCCGCATTCAAAATAATTAAAGAATGTAATATAAGAAAAGTTTCTATGTAACAGTATTTATGGCTAGACTAGTTACATATTGTTATATAATTCAAAATTACTGTCAAATATCTGAAGAAAATCGATATTGATTTATACATATAATTTACATCGCATATATTTTACTTATGAATGTGTACAGTGTGCAAAATAATTTACTTCCCGGAGTCAACTATCCCATATAATCTCTAGGGAAATATTTTTCAATAGGAATTGTCAAAGTCAAAGTCAAAATCTTTTTATTCCGTAAAAATGGCTACATTTGTTTGGAATCGTCACAATTTTTTTCCCTACCGTGCAGTTTATGACTAGGTGAGCACTGATAAAAATACTGCCAAAAAACTCAGGCATCCCTCTTTTGGTATCCAAACAAATTTACATATTTTATTAATTACATTATAATTGGATCGACTCACTCCCAGGCATTTTTATCATTAATATAGTCAGATACTTTATAATATGCCCTGCTACACAATTTGGCTTTAATAGTAGTTTTAAATTTGTTAATTGACAATTCTCTTATATTGCTGGGAAGTTTGTTATAGAACCGTATACATTGCCCCATAAAAGAATTACTTATTTTGTGGAGACGGCTTGCATGTAAGACAAGATTATGCTTATATCTAGTATTTATGCTATGAGTATCACTCTTTTTACAAAATGAGTCTATGTTTTTGTGGACATACAAAAGATTTTCATAGATATATTGCGATGCGACTGTTAAAATATTTATTTCTTTGAATTTTTCTCTAAGGCTCTCACGGGGACCAAGTTTGTAGATAGCTCTTATGGCTCTCTTTTGCAATAAAAAGATGGTGTTAATGTCCGCGGAGTTACCCCAGAGAAGAATTCCATATGACATAATACTATGAAAGTAGCTGAAATAAACTATTCTAGCCGTATCAATATCAGTGAGCCGTCTAATAGTTTTCACTGCATAGGCTGCAGAACTTAGTTTTCCTGATAATTTTTCAATTTGTGGGCCCCATTGTAGTCTGGAGTCAATTGTTATACCCAAGAACACAGTTGTCTCCACAGGGGCCAAATTAGCTCCATTAACATGTACATTGGTAGCCACCTGTCTTACATTAGGTGTTGAGAACTTAATTACTTTAGTCTTTTTATCATTTAAAAGCAGATTATTAACACTAAACCAATGAATAACTTTAGAGAGAGCATCGTTAACTTCGTCATAATTACCTAACCGTCTATTAATTTTGAATGTCAAAGAGGTATCATCCGCAAACAACACAATCTCATGTTTATCCCTTACATAATAAGGTAAGTCATTTATATACACCAAAAACAAGAATGGACCCAGAATTGACCCCTGTGGGACTCCCATAACTACAGGGGACCCCGAAGATCTTTTACCATTAACATCGACCTTCTGTATCCTATTGCCCAGATAAGAAGACAGAAGTTCGAGAGCCTTGTTCCTGATACCGTAGTGGTGTAATTTTCTGACAAGAGTGTCATGGTGCACGCAGTCAAACGCTTTAGACAGATCACAAAAAATTCCCAAGGCATCTTGCGAATCCTCCCATGCCGCGAATATACTTTTAAGCAAATGAATCCCTGCGTCTATAGTTGAACAACCTCTCGTAAATCCGAACTGTTTCCTATGAAGCAAATTATGTGTATTGAAATGTCTGAGCAACTGGCTAAGCATTAGTTTTTCAAAAATTTTACTGAGAATGGGCAGTATGGAAACAGGTCGAAAATTCGAAGGATCCGAACTATCACCAGATTTAAATAATGGAATGATTTTACTATGTTTCATCAAGTCAGGAAATACACCAGATGCCACACAACAATTGAATATTGTAGCTAAATGTGGAGCGATTGAAATAATAATAGAAGAAATGGTTTTGACAGATAGACCCCACAGATCTTTAGCGTTTTTCATATTTATTGATTTAAAAGCGTTCAAAACATCTTTTGGGCTTACAGCTGAAAATTCAAATATTGTGTCGCATTCTACCACGCTCTGTTTGAGAACCTGTTCAGCAGATATAGAAGAAGACATAAGATTTCTCGTAGTAATAAGAGGAATGTTAGAAAAATATTTTTCAAACTCAGTCGCAATTTCTACATCATTTTTGATATCTATATCATTTATCTTTAACTGAAAGTCTCGACTACGTACTTTCGCTCTACCCGTCTCATTATTTATCATATCCCAAACAGATTTAATAATATTTGTTGAACCATTAATTTTATTTCTTAAATATATAGACTTAGCATTGGAACAGGCTCGTTTAAATATTTTGGCATAATTTTTTACAAGTTCTTGAAAAGTCGGATTGTGATTACAGGTCCTTTCTTCATAAAGTTCATACAATTTATTCCGACTTTTGTAAATACCAGGAGTTGCCCAATCACTGAATGTCATACGGTCACTTACAGACAGTTGTTTTGGAGTAAAGATTGTATTAAATTCACTAGTGATTAAGTTAAATAACGAACTGTACAAGTGGTCCGGAGTATCGTGATAGGGCAACAATACAATTTTTTCTGCTATATTAGACTTAAATCTTTCTAAGCGGCTTTTAGTAAATGGTATATAATTTATTTGCTTTCTTTGTATTCTTGAAGAATTTGGAAATGAAACCAACTGACCTGAATGGTCTGACTGAACTTTATTAATTATAGATTGATTCAAAGGTTTTACAGTGCTAAATATGTTATCAATACATGTAGCACTTGTAGCAGTTACTCTTGTTGGCTCTGTAAAAATATGATGCAAATTGTATGATTTAAATAAATTTAAAAAGTTGTAGGTAACAGTATTTTTCTCCAAGATATTTATATTAAAGTCTCCACAAATTATAACAGTTTTATGGCTATTAGATAATTTATTTAAGGCATCCTCCATGATATTTGAAAATGTTTCAAAGGGCTGTCAATTTCATTGATATAAATTAGGAACGCGCAATAAACTCTCAGAAAAACATAAGGCACAAGAATAATAATGCCAGCATTATCATAGGTAATTGTCAGATTATTATTGATAACGAAAAAGGGCGGGTGTAGGAGAGGGTTCATGATAACTTTTTAAACAACATACTCAAACACTATTTCTTTAGACTAATGTACATGCACTTGTTTATCGTAGCTCATAATTAATATGACATTGATGAACTACCTCCTGAATAAACTCTTCCATGAATCAATTAATTAGGATGTCGTCAAAAAGAAGTGTCAATATAAATATGCTTTTATGTAATTAATTTAGATAAAGTGAGACATACTTATTACTAGTTATTACAAAAGGACTAATTTTTTATAATATTTATACGTAAATATGATAGTTATCAGTAAGCTTATGGTTAGTTGCTGCATTAGTAATTGTAGGATGTAAGTTGTTAGACTTGCAACACGAGGGGTATCATTGACTTGTTCCTCCGCCATTGCAGCAGCAAACCCTTATATGCTTCCTGATCACCATACTCACTTACAGGACTCAACAACCTTTTAGGACATTTGTTAACAGCAGTTTTCTTTAAGATGGGAAAATTAGGGAGGTACCGCTCTAATTACAGGGCTTTGTATTAATAATTACAATCTTGAGGTAATTTCCTAGTCGGGCGGCTTCATTATTACAATTAAAAATATTTAAAAACCATGAAAACCAATTTCAATTAAAACGTAAAGTAATACCTTTTTACTTATTAACATCCCATATAACCGGGGCCGTCACCAGAAGTGTTAAATACACCCCAGGTGGTGAAAATGTCTATTGACTATGGTAACTTCTTATCGTCAAGCCGGCCGTGTACTTATTTATCACCTTCGTTGTATTGAAAAATACTTATGTGGATTCATTGTGCGCGATTGAGACACACCACCACCAATATTCATTTGACACCAATATTCATTGTGAGATGAGTGAGTGGCCGTCACGTACTGGATCAATATCCTTGTGCTCGTCTATCAAAATAATCATCTATCCGTGGTTTTATAGAAATATAATCATAGAACATCCTCGTAAACTCATTTCACATTCACAACATCGACGGGATTAAACTACCTACAGCACCGCTCCTCTTGTATTAGTCTCAATTAAAATGACAGCCACTATCTGAATCAAATTATACGATTAAATTAAATTCAGACTTGAGCCTGAATCATGACACCGATGGAGAAAATTTTATCTTAGTTCTGTCCTCTGAGGAATTAGTATTGATTAAGATATTGAAAATTTGATTAGTATTGTAACCGGTATTATCTATAAGTGCCACTCTTATCTATGTATACATACATATTATACGCTTTACTCGCTTTTAAACATTCGTCAGTTTATAGAATTTCACAATTTAGTAACACCACATTATCATTTCATCAACCCTTACTCATTCCACTGCAGAGATACGGGTCTCCCTTCAAGTTAAGGGATTTAGATCCCCACGCGGCTCAAATGCGGATTGGTGGAGGCCAGTGTTTGTGTGTGACAGTGGCTTAACAACTGTCTTCTAACGACAACAGACATTAACGTGCCCTCCGAGCACAGAGATACTCGAGATAGATAAACTCATCTATAGACAGGCTACTGTGGACGTTGCTTAACCTGCGTGTACGGTTAGAATGACACGCGCAACGAGCTCTCAAATTAGGTCATAATACGTAAGGCTGTATATCAGTTGCACCGTTCATGCATTCTTACTACATGTCCGAAAAACGGGACATATCTTGCCACGCCAAGTTTTTTGCGGGGTAGGCAGAGAGAGGTTGCGCTTGAAGAGAGTGGAACTAGTTATGTCTATTTTTTATACATGTTCGCGCATCGCCGATCCGATGTATGCTATATAGAGTGGGGACCTCCATCTGTCTATCTTTGATCTAGGTTTTATAGATCGGGAAGCGGTATTTATCAAATTGAATTTTAATTGTTTTCACTTTCTGAAAAACTTCAAGGTGAGCTCGATCTACAAGCATAATTGGGTAGTAGCGTTAAGCATACACTTAACGCGTGGTAGAGGTCGCTGGTTGCAGTTTTCTGTGATCTATCGAAAGCTTTTAATTCTGTCGACCATCGGATGTTATTGTTCAAGCTGAACCATTTGGAGTTAGAGGTGAAGCCGCGAACTTGATTGCATGTAGTTTAAATAATAATTGACGGATGTCGCTACTGCGCGTTTAATCTATTTCAGCTACTTTCACAGCTTTATGTCGTATTGTATACTGTTATGAGAAAAAACAGCTGATATTCAAACTATTTTTATATTATACTAGCTACCCGTCCCGGCTTCAGACGGATCATGTCGCATGGGTAATCCAATCACTACCAAACTTAACAGGATCACCCTCTGGGCTAATCTGAAGATTTCCTGATTTTTTTATCAAAATCGGTGTAGTGGTATTTGAGTGTCCTTGAGAGGACAAACATATATACATTGATTTTTATTTATATAGATAGATGAATAAGAGAGCCATCCCGTCTATTTATAACATGCGCTCCAAGGAATTACTTAGGGAACTGTTTAAAGAAATAAATATCCTCACGGTTAACTCTTATTATAATGAGAACATAATGTACAGTCGTAAAAATATAAAGTTGTTTTAAAATATAGTGAACATCTTGGAAGCAGAAATTGATTGCGTATGTATTGTATTGTATTGTATATATATTATATTATATTGTACATAGGTTTGTTAGATATTTTGTTGTAAATTGAATAGGATTCTATAAATTACCTGAAATAGCTGTCTTTGTGTAATAATATATCATTAATTGTACCACGTGACACCATTGCATATACACTGACATAAATTTATTCTAATAAAAATTGACGATTTGTAAAAAGACTTACATTGACAAGTTTCTTTTGGCATTTCTTCTTCGCCAATGGTCATTATCAAAATGTAAAAAAAATATATACACTGATGAGAATGTAAGACTATGTGCCCGTGAAATAAATGTAAATAAATATTTTTTATATTTACCTTTTATCTTTTTTATCTTATCTATATATAGCATTACGCCGTAGATTTTGTGCAACGCTCGCACCTCGACGGCTTTTCATGCTTTCTCCGCCAAATTTAGCCCTCGCTTTGGTTATGTTATGTATTTAGCGTTGGAATCAATACCCTCATTCTATTCAACTACTCATTCCAATACCATATCATCAGCCGTAATACTCCATTCACACTGTTCTGTACACTGAATTGTCTCTCGACGTCAATATTTCATCGTTGCTAAAAGCACAAACATATAATGTACGCACATAAACGTATACTCTCCCAGCAATTCATACACGCTCACCCATACTTATACATATATCCATACCTACAATATGTAGAATATTGCAATGATCATACAATATCATTGATTATTGTAGAAATGAGGAAAGGCCCAATTCTTTGAAGAATATCTTATTACTTACCTTCCAACAATAGTTTCATTTTGAAGCAAGAAACCAATCTCGACAGACAGGAACTGTATGTAAACTTGCCAAACCGCAACATACATGATATCCTTCCAATTGCCTACGCTACGTATTGAAATGTTGTGGCAATCCGACCAGAACATTGTTTAGGTAGCTTCGTTTTCATACTATAGGCTTGTTTTATTGTCAACTCATAATCTCGCCTATTCGCAAACATGTGAATATTTGCAAACCATCAGAAGGATAAATATACATGTATCTATAAAAGCGAAAGAAAAAAAAAATTAAGTTAATAAGTTAAAACATTGACAGTCAATTTTTAAAATTCACTCGAGATACCGGGATACACGTAATGTATGAGTGACAGAAAGTCAAAACAAAAGCACATTTCTCCCAGACAATCCGTCATTTAAAATGTAAGCATTCTTTACGTGTGTATTATCTGAAATGTACTTAAGAAGATTATCTTGGTAACATCGCTTACTTTAATACATAGACTTAATAAACAGGGGCAATGTATTTAACTATATATAATGTTATTATTTAGTAATGAACCAGATGAAACATAACTTTTGAATGATAGATTTTCACAATTACGAGTAAGTAGTTAAATTCCCGACAATAGTTTAATTTCGTAGCAAGAAGCCAATTCGGTTAACGCGAGCTCAAACAAAACCACGGTGTTTAGTCACCTTGCACGTTGAGATATTGTAGGTTTAGTATCAAGGTACTATATAGTAACATGAGTAAACACGATAATCCATGACAGAGTGTAAGTAAATACAAACATATGTAATAGAGTGAGGTGAATTACCGCAACTGACTACATAAAATAGAGCTTAAGCATTAAAACCTTTTGATGTGTTTATTTTTCAGATACCTCACTTTGACAGAATTAAAGAAGGTTAATTTTTGACTAGAACAAAGGTGCAATATTAGAATTTATTAATGAAGCACTAATGTGATGACTGAATTTTGTTTTTATCTATATTATATAAAAAAGCAACGTTCTCACTTACTTAAAAAAAGAACGTACAGTTTATACCTCTTCCCCTAGACTATAAAAAATTGACAGAAGCATTTCTCTTACAGTGTAGAAGTGTAATAAGTACGTGAAGTAAGAAGTGACTTTTGAAAATTTACTTACCAAGGTTGGTGGTATTTACGTGTAAAAAACGTGGTGACATAACTTAGAAAAAATATTGTATAAATGAAAACTCTACAAAAGAAATATATTTTTTTTTTACACCACTAAGGTGGCAATCAAGCATACGGCCTGCCTGTTGAACAGTCACCGTAGCCTATTTACATTTGCAACACCAGAGGCGTCACTCATGCGTTGCCGACCCTCTAAAAACCTCTTCACGCATTTCTTGAAGAACTCTATGATGTAGTCCCTTGGAAAAACCTCGGCTGGGAGCTCACTCCACAGCTTGAGTGTTCTCGGAAGAAAACTTCTCTGGAACCGCACCGTACGCGACCATTGCGGTTCAAGCGTGTGAGGGTGAACTCCCCGCCGTCGGCGAGCGGTGCGGTTATAAAAAAATATACATCATATATAATATTATCAAATATTTTTATTATTTTTTTGTATTTAATCTTCAAGGAACATAAATGGGGATAACGATTGCGACATTTTGACGGGTAGCGGATCACGTAGAGAAGAGGGAAGAGCGTTAAGTAAAACATAGCAATGTAGAGCGATCGGAGTGTAAAACAAGAAATAATAATAGGAATTATTATTTTTGCAATACATTTGTATAAGTGAAAAGACGTAAAAGACAGACTCGGCAAAGCAAAAGTAGCACCCCTGGTGTTGCAAGTGTCCATAGGCTACAGTAACTTATCTTTCTAGCGTCTTCCTATTTCTTAATCTATTAAGATTGGCGGGGTCCGCTACCTAAGCCCAAGGATATGGCGAAGATACTAATTTTGTGTGAAAACCAGACCTTCGGTTAGGTTACACGCCTTATGAAATATAATTTCTTGTACGTGCGAGATTCCTCACCTAGTTGTCTTTCACCAAAGGGCACTAAGTTATAATTACAAATATATACATAAATTCGAAAAGAGGAATTTAGTGGTATATGCCAGGACTATTTTTAACTATTTGTATATAAAACAAGATATATATATATATATATATATGTATACATAATTACATATATTTAAATATCATCACGCATGTCACCCATTGGGGTAGGCACATACTATAGAACGCCAGGTGCACCGATCCAAACATACCGCTCTCGCTTCTTCCACACTCATCAATCATTGGAATTTGTTAAAAATATACCTTTTAGTATCACAAAGCAAGATATATATAAAGGATCAGGTCAAATTGGAAACATTGATAAGAAATGTTCTATTAATATCCACTTGTTTAAAGAAAATTAGATATTCAGTTTCTCAATATTTAACCGTCAATTAAAATGGGAGAAGTAAACATGGCAATTAATGAGAATTCTGCAAACAATTTGCTCCTCTGTCTAAACAAGCGATAAAATCTACACGCAATTACAGTATATTTTGTAAATTTTGATTAATATACATTTAATCACGCAAGGTTTAGGATACCTCAGTTCAAGTGGAGCTGCTGGGATTGGTTAGTGTACATCCTCTGCCACATATAGCTTTATGTACATCCTCTGCCGCTTAGAAATCCCTCCTGTGCTTTCCAAAGCATTTCATCGGATTTTATTCTCATTCTCCTTTCAATGATTTTTCCTTACATATTTATATAATATAATATGTTTCAATATGACGAGCTCGGTGGCGCAGTGGTGAAACGCGCTGTTACGCTACTTTGACACCAACGCTCGTGGGTTCGATTCCCACACAGTACAAACATTTGTGTGCATGAACATGTCTGTTTGTCTTGGTCTGGGTATTTTCTATGTATAATAAGTATGTATTTACAAAAAAAAAATCTATTTACGTATGTTTATCAGTCGTCTAGTACCCATAACACATGCTTCGCTTACTTTGGGGCTAGGTGATGCGTGTAATTGGTCCGACAATAAAAATATATATATATATTCAATGTGCTTCAAGAGATATGTACAGGTACCGGCGCGTATCAAGATTCTTGACCCATGTGCTGTGATAATTTTTCGGGTCTAAATCGAGGTGCAGTATGAGGCGCCGCGAGGGGTGCGCACGTGCGTATCCATAGCAACGGGGTGGACTCAACTCCCGCGCAAGGTATATTATATTGTGCACTGTATTACCCTCTCTTGTTGTGGAGGAAAGTTGCGACCAACTGGTGAAAGAAATTGAAAGTACCCATACTCCTATGGAATGTTGAAGATACTCGGCTAAAAAAAGCAAAGAAAAGTTTCGGTAAAGTTTCGAGGCACTGCTGAAGGTAGTGACGAAATGGTTAAGATGAGTTTATGTGGTATCACCAGACACTCACGACAGTGGCAGCGTAGTTAAAACAGGTATTCAGTGGTTTTTACAATTGATAAGTAACAATTGATAAGGGTGCCAGTTGAGGGATCAGGAGTAGTGGGAACCCGAATGGGCAGTGTATTCACTTTGTGCAATACTCCAAAGTGTGGTATGTATATAATATAGCTACGAGTTACTTGAGCAGTCAGAACCCGTTATATACGTTTTCCCATACATTTCGCGGTCGTATACGACCACCCGGGTTTCGAAGGGTTAAGTGATCTATTCCGAAATATTTTGAAACGTTAGTTCCACGTTTAGAAATTTTATTGATTGGTACATGCAAGCGCAACTCAAGCTTCACACTTGATGACATTTGTGTCATCTACTTACCATTAATACATTTTTTAAAAAACAAAAACAAGCACGTTGGATATGTCTGTTCGTCTCGAGTAGTCCAATATATATACTTTTTTTTTGTTGAATAGAAGATTTACAGCTTTCACAAAAAACAATATACATCAATGAATCCACTAAATTCCAATTACAAATATTCAAAGATAATGAAATACATAACTCTAACAACTCTAATCAAACAATTTCACAGACAGAATTATTAACAACTTTGTTGATCTTGTAACGCAACGTAAAAATCTCTTATGCACATTATCAATAGATAGATAGATACGAGTTTTATTAACGTTATACTGAGGATTCCAAACTTGGATCTAGATGGCTACATGCGTTAGCACAATATAATATTTTAATCGTTTTAAGTTTTCCAAAGTCCCTTGCTAACCTTATGATGAAAATCAATGATTTGGAAGCCTTGTTTATCACCTGGTCAATATGTTTATCAAACAAGAGTTCGCTGTCATTTATTACCCCTAAATCCTTAATATGAATTTTTGTAACAAATACAACCAAAAGTTGTATAAGATATAGTCAGTAAAATAAGTTTACAATAGAAAATATATTCTTGTATATTCGTTCTTTATTTCAAGTTCATGGTATTATAATGGTCGTAGAATAAATAAAGCTTCAGGTAAAATAATTGAGACACTGATTATCTATTGAACGAGTATTATAAAAAGTGGGCACGAGATTAAACTAATTTAAATTCCCTTTAATAAAATTGATAGATAAATTATAGTCAAAACAAATACCTAAAAATAGAAATTTCTTGAAGAATGGGTCTTTTAACATCCTTTTCTTTTTTGTCTGTTTTGCTCTTAAACATTTTGACAGTTTTTAGAATCTGTCGGCTAAGAGCCTGTGATCCTATCCCTTTATACTGATACAAGAAACCTTCTGCGCTGATAAAATGGCGGCTATCCCCGCCACCGCCGACACTGATGTAACCATAGGGCTAGTGTTGCACTACTATATGGATGCAACCTCCTTAGAATTGGCTAAGTGGCGCTGATGTTCAAGACGTTAATCTTGTATATACATGGGGCACACTAAAAGTTTTGCACTTCTAGCTAATCGGAACCATTTGAATTTCGAATGTTATATTTATTGAAACGTTGCAACCTACTTAGTAATAAAAAAAAACAATTGGCGGGAAATCATTTGTCAATTGTTTTTTATCACACATCAAAGTTTTACGTACACAACGAAAATGGAATTGAGTCGAAAAGATTTTAGAGCGATGATTTTTTATGATTTTAAAAGTTCTCTCTCTCCGCAAGACTGTGTGGGTCGAGTTTCTTTACATGACGAATTTCGTAAAGGGCGGCCTTCCACTGCCGTCAACGTAAATAA
Source organism: Pyralis farinalis (assembly GCA_947507595.1). Taxonomy (NCBI): domain Eukaryota; kingdom Metazoa; phylum Arthropoda; class Insecta; order Lepidoptera; family Pyralidae; genus Pyralis; species Pyralis farinalis. Next base: position 15,466,985 of record OX382267.1, read on the forward strand.
TGTGGCTACTGTTAAGCGGCTAATTGAAGAAAACCCGCGGATTACCTATGAGACAATTCGAGAACTATTGGGGATTGGTATAAGCCAAATTCAGAAAATTTTACACGAAGAATTGAAAGTTCGTTCGGTTGTCGTTGGATCCCTCATGAACTGACAGCGGAGCAGAAGCGGGCTCGCGTGGAATGGTGCTCACAGATGCTACTGAAGTACGACAACGGACATTCTAATGCTGTTTATGACATTGTCACTGGAGGAGAAACGTGGATTTATTGTTTTGAACCCGAAAAAAAAACAGCAATCTTGTGAATTGGTGTTTGAAAATGAGATCAGGCCAACAAAAGTGAGGCAGGCGAGAAACGTTGGTAACAAAATGATCGTGTTTTTTTTCTCAGCTACGGGTCCCATCTGCACAATTCCACTTGAAGATCAAAAGAGTGTTAATGCCGAGTGGTATTCTACCATTCGTTTACCCAGGGTGTTAGAAAAAGTTCGCGAAAGACGCCCAAAAAGCCGCGTTCTCCTACATCATGATAACGCTTCTTCACACACGTCCAACAAAACAAAGTCATTTTTAACTTCCGAAAAAGTACAACTCGTTACCCATCCTGCGCATAGCCCCGACCTTGCACCCTGTGATTTCTGTATTTTCCCCAAAATCAAAGATTTGATTTGATTTGAGTTTTCACTTTTACCAACTCCGAAGAGGCAGTGATAGCGTTCAATCAGCACGTAGAAAACATGCCTTCAGATCTGAGGTCCTCCTGTTTAAAAAAATGGTTCGATCGCATGAAAAAATGTTTAAAATTTAAAGGAGAGTATTTTGAAAAGCAATAAACATAATGTTTTGGTTATAACATGTTGTTTTTTTTTTAAGTTACGCAAAACTTATAGTGTGACCTACGTATATATCAGTCGAGTAGAGAATAGTGATTGTACATGAGTTTCTTATTTAACGTGCATAATCATCATCGCGATGTTTGTATAATTTAATGTAGTTTAATTGGTTAATGAGTACAGGTAGTGGCACGTATTGACTCCAACTAGTGAGTTGATCTTATTGATTACGTATACAATATAGGTACTCCTCATACCTTACCGCTGAAAAATAAAATAGTTAAAGAGAGATATTTGTCGCTCAGAGTGAAGCAGTCAATACAAGCAGAACATCGGCGATGTACCCTACTGAATAAAAAAAAAATATTATGAAATTACCTTTACGATAAAGAATACCTTTGTCAATTAACATCGACGAAAAATTACAGAAGGATATCAACAGGTTAATAATGTATATTTGATATTATAGTGCCTGATATTTCGATATGCTACTTCAGATATCCATATATCCTCAAATACATAATACTTAATATGTTACTTCAATAACTAAAAAGTGATCGTGAGAGTATGTAAGAACATAATTGTAAATTAGTAGAGCTTATAGACTTTTAGCTCATCTGGGAAAGTAACTATACAAATTAAGAGTGGTATCAATGCACATTTTCTTCATCTCTCTTTTCACGTGTACTATTATCTCATTTGTATTCGCGTATGTGGCCGGGGCGAATAATTCACGGGAATCACGTACAGTCTCATTTGTATGTTTTCTAATATACTGCCATTTTGCCTGTCGGTTAATCGGCTAGTTGCAAAGCTTTCTCATTTTAAGGGTTATTCATTTTCATAATTTCTTATACTAGAAATTAAATCAGGGTTCAGTTACGTTAAGATGCATCATAGTAAAAAAGTATAGGTAAAGTGTCCACATATATATGTACACACATATGATCAATGCCATCCTCTATTCATACAATTAAGACAGAGACATATTTTCTTCGTAATAAAAGGATAAATAAATGCATCTAAAAATCTGCGAAAGTGTATAATCGGAGGGTATCTAGTCATGCTTGTCGATTTTGGTAGAGCAATGCAAAGTCTCTAGAATCACTTGATTGTTAACGTGAAAAGCAAACATACGCCAATCTATTTAGCATAAATGATACGCTTTACACCTGCATAGTGGATAGTAGAAGAATATTGTATGAAACTTTATTTTGCATTAAGAAATTTGGTATTAAGATTATGAGGCGTAAACAAAGGCAAAAATGTTTAATTGCTAGAAATGAATGATTAAAAAATGGTTTGTAATTCTCAACATGTAATAATAATACATAACCTAGCATAGTCTAATAGCTCCACCGGAAAAAATTGCCTCGATGGTGCGCTTTGAGCGTAGACAAGACTATCGCCCCTATCCTAAAGGATAGTTAGGATAGTATCGGTTCGCAGGGATCAACAACTACATGATTAATGTGAAGAGAAAAAGCGCACGGAAAACTAGGTAAGCCTACCCTTAAAGTTACTCGTGACATGTTAGTAAAGTTATAACAGAGATCATGTTTCAATCCATATTTTTTTGAGAGAGGTAGGATCCAGCGTGTGGTCGTGCTATGATCTACTCCCTCCGATTTTTTATTTGCTGCGGTGGGGCATAGCATGGCTTCTTGCTCCAAATATCCCTCTGGGGAAGCACCTCCACCTAAAAGAAGACAGTAGCTAAATAACAACTTCGGAAGGATTGTTGTGTTCCTGTGCGTGAATAAGGTCGCCAGTTAAATGAGAGGTCGTTGTGCGGATAGCGGGAGGACCAACGGATGTCGAACCGCCACTAGCAGTGTGGGCGCGGCAGGCGGTCAGGGAGATCCGGTGGAACGGTTGACGACTGACCACCCGCAGGTTAGTAGGGTTCCTGAAACTGGGGAATACTTAATCTCCGCCCTGGGAGACTGAACCGGCAGCCTGTGTAAAGTCCCTGTTGCAGTAGTTAGACTGGAGAATAAGACCTGCTGCAGCAGCTGGGTTCAGCCCGGTCACTAATAATTGAGTGGTTGAAAGAAGGGATAAGATTTTCATGAAGATTTCGAAGGATTCAACACGTGAGAAGAGGAGATAGATAATGCTCAAAGGAATATGTGGACGAAGATAAATTGCAACGCCACCACCTCATAACCAGGTAATAAGTAGGAAAAAACAATGTTGGATTCAAAATTCTCTCTGACTATGTCGAAACCCGACGTTATTATATTGATAGAGAGAATAAAATATCAAATATTTTAAAATAATATAAAATAAAAACATAATGCGAAGAAAAGTGTCATCGGTTTGAGTTTTTAACAGATTTGAGTTCTTAACTGGTGCCAAATTGCATAGCACCGAAATTTATTATTATCGTTGATATTGAATTTATAACTTGGCAAGTTGTGTATCATTAAACGAATATTCGAAATATTGAACTAAATGTTTATTGCATGAAATGAAAAACAAATTCTTATTTCGTTTGGAAATATATTCTCTATGCCACAAAACGTCGATACATTCCAACTTCTTTTTATATACTTTTAGATTTTTAAGGTACCTATGTAAGTCTTATAACAGTGATTCTTAGTTCACCTTTTATTGTGATCAATCTTACTATGTAACATATATAGGCCACATTATTTTATGCTTAGCGTTTGTGGACTATGAGATTATGAGAATGTGGCTCCAGTCTCTCCAGCGGTGTCGCATTGATTATAGGTATATCGAAGTATTAAGGAGCATATTTGAAAACGCGACCATGTCGATCCGACTACAGGACCAGAGTACGAAACCTATCCAATTGCAGAGAGGAGTGAGACAGAGAGGCGTTGTTTCTCCGAAACTGCATTGGAAGATGTTTTCAGGCTACTGGAGTGGAAAGGATACGGCATCAATATTAATGACGAGTATATCACTCACCTTCGATTTGCCGATGATACAGTAAGCATGGCGAAATCGCTGGATAACTTGAACGCAATGCTTGAAGATCTTGACAGAGCATCCCCACGAGTGGGTCTTAAAATGAACATGGACAAAACGAAGGTTATGTCGAATGTACATGTTGTACCTACTCAAGTTTCAATTGCGAACTCGATTCTCGAAGTAATTGATGAGTATCTCTACCTAGCTAGGACAAGCAGTCCAACTAGGTAGATACAACTTCGAGAAAGAGGTCTCTGTCGAATCCAATACGGATGGGCAGCGTTTGGGAAATTGCGAAGGATTTTCTCGTCCGAAATACCTCAGTATTTCAAGACAAGAGTCTTCGACCAGTGTGTTTTGCCAGTGATGACTTACGGCACAGAAATGGGGTTCCTTACTATGGGTCTCATACAAAAGCTTAAGGTTGCACAGCGTGCGATGGAGAGAGCCATACTCGGTTTCTCTGCGAGATATGCTCAGGAATGAATACATTGGTAACAGACCTGGAGTTATCGACGTGGCTCTGTGAGGATCAGCAAGTTGAAGCGGCAGCGAGCAGACCACATAACATGAAAAACCGATGGCCGTTGGGGCAGAAAGGTTCTCGAACGACCACGAACCGGAAAACGCAGCGTAGGACACGATGGACCGACTATCTTGAGGAGCTGCCATAGCTGCTCCAGTCGTCTCTGCCTCGGCTGCTGCAGCCGTCTCTGCGAGTGTTCGCCACCTGAAATGTGAATCACATGCACCCGCCACCGTTGCTGCCCTGGTTGCTCCGATCGTCTCTGCGACACGTGTTTTTGAGAAGATCGCAGGGAGCCGTTGGATGCAAGCTGCATACGACTGATCGCTGTGGAAGTATAAGGGGGAGGCCTATGTTTATCAGTGGACGTCTTTCGGCTGATATGATGACGATGACATTATTTTATGACACGCCTTCAGGTGAATAATCACGCGTATAATGGTTCTAAATCTATTTATCTCGATCTAATTTGAACATTTATTTTTAGGTTTTTGATCTCAAATATGGCTAGACAAACAATAAAGTCTCAGAGGAATGCTTGCAACAAGCAACCATATACTTATTTAACAGTTAAACTTTACATTTCGATAGTATAGTCTTAGGTTTTCGCGATTGTTGTACATTGAATTAAACAATTTTTAACGGAAGTATCGCGTATTTTATTTATTTTGTTGAACCTGATGTTTCGAATGCTTCGCAGCATCCGTGGTCGCAGGAAGACTAAGGTGACATTTGTCTTACATTGGTTATTCAATTATTACATCTACCGACATGGATGGATTAATTATATATGTTCCGATTGACACAAAAATCGCTCACGGTGTCTGAACGTTTTTGAGTACAAACAAACCCAGAGATCTACTATTTGCATAACCAACCACGGACCGAAGCGACCACGGATGCTGCAAAGCATTCGAAACGTCAGGTTCAACAAAATAAATAAAACACGCGATACTTCCGTTAAAAATTGTCAAATATCACGTTTGTATTTCAAACACAGAAAGAAAAATCGAAATCTTCATAAGATCATTCAGATCTTATAAAGATTTCGATTTTTCATTCTTTTGTATAAAAGAAGCCGGTGAATGCTTGCGATACATTAAGTATCACTCGCCTGATGCCACCTCTGCTGCTAACACAGTTATTTCTTAGTAGCTTACTGGTGGCCTCAATCACATGCAGCAACACAACAACGCGCTAAGGAGTTATTGATTGGCTGCGGTTTTCTATGACATATGAGGTACATCCTTAGACGGATTGCTTTGATGCGCCCTACCTCTCTTAAAAACACCCAGACCAAGATAAACAGACATTTTCATGCACACAAATGACACGAGCGTCGGTGTCAAAGTAACGTAACAGCACGTTTCAATACTGCGTCACCGAGCTCGACCTACAAAAATATTATAAAATTAGAAAACTAAATAAATCAAAGCTTAAAGTATAGTAGTCGTAATTTAGATATTTTCCCTGGAAAGTAATATAAACAAGAAAACTCATGATGGAGTATATATGTTTAAATTTTGTCCAACACCGTGACAAACGAAACAGTAACTCACATTACTGTGGTACCAGGGGCACGTATAGCCCCCTGGTACCACAATAATGTGAGTTCAAAAGTCATTACACTTTAACGCAGCAATGTTATATCGTAGGAATCATATATACATGAATTTTAGACGAAAAATATATTACTTTTAGCAAAAGTACACACATATTTGAATATATCTATTTCATCCCTCCAAATCCGGGTAGATAGAGGGAATCGAACATTACGATTGCACGTATATATGGGCGCAAAGGCGCCCTCTAACAGTTTTAATAAAAACACAAATATTGTAAAAACTATTATTCGAGTATATTTACACAAATTAAGGAATTTCATTAGTATAAATTAAAGTTTATTATTTACAAATATTTTGTACTGTATTTTAAAACACTATTATGAATTACATGCTTCATTTGATTACAAATTGTATTGCCGCTTTACTGCAACGCCAACTGCCTTGATTTTAGAGAACTATAAATCGTTTAAATGTTGTCTGTGAATGTATTATTTTATTTTATTTTATACTACATGATTTTACTTTATACTTGCATTTAAAATCATTACTGTAATTTAGCAGCATAATATCAATGTATTAAACTGAAACTAACTTGTTATTAGGTCACATGATCACAATGATATTTTGTTCCAATTTAGCATTTTGTTTATTATAGAGATTTATATTGTTGTAAAGCTTATTTTATTTAAATTTATAATTTAAACAATATATAGTGACTGTCAATGATTTGTTATAGTTTATCATAAAAATGATTATGATAAAAAGACATGTATTGACTTTTACCCCCCGCCAAAAACTGTTGTTTGTCAGACTCTATAAAAAGGGAAAATTGTTAACATCATCATTATTACGTTCTCAACTCTTGCTCAGAACACCTCCAATAAAAATCGATCAGTTCAGATTTTATTTTATTTATAATGGATTCACAAAGCACGAACCCTGACGTTACGCCGATATATACGTATGAATGTCCTATCCCGTGAATAAAGTGTTAGACGCAAGGAGGTTTAATTCCCATAACCCCAAGTTTAGACGTATATGTATGTAAATACGTCTAAACTTGGGGTTATCTGCTCCATAGTCGCCGCGCTTATTTCGAACCCAACTATTGAATAGTTGCGTTCTCCACACATAATCTGATTTTCACTTCTTTTACCTAAATACGAAATACTTCTTTCAGACTCTCAAAACTTCTCAAGTTTTTGGGTACACGCTGTACTTTTTACCTATTACAAATACAAAAAGGTAACAAGCATTTAAACTATAAGCTTGAACAAACAAGTGTAATATTATCTATATATTATTTAAATATTAAAACGTTGCGCACGGATGAGTGCGAAACTAGGTATAATTAAAGTTCATATGGAGAAGGAGTGCAGAAAGATAAAAAATATGTATTACATATATTAAACTAAAAAAATAAATCGTTCATTGTTTACTCTTCGGAGCGAAATACAAAATACGGATAATTTAAATGTGTTGATGTCAAACACATATTAGTCTGTGGTTAAATCGCACTGAAGAACCGGGATGTAATATTGTTGCAATAAAATGTGCAATAATTACCATGTATAACCATTGCATATTCTATCTAATATGTATTTGTGCTTTACGTATTCGTAAAATCCATTGTCTAATACGATTGCTCAATATACTCTTCTTAGCGACATTTCATTTCCAAATCCATTATATATACTATTATATAGGATTGGCGGGATCTAAGCCTAAAGATTGAGCGAAGGTGCTGATTTTTACATGGAACTGCCGTTAGATCTCCAAAGCCCAGTGGAAAAATCTGAGCTTTCTCAGGTTAGATCTCACGTCTTTCAAAATATAATTAAATTTTATAGACTTGCGGGTTGCCTCACGATCACGATTCCATCACCGACGGATAAGTAATAATTACAAATACCTTTGTATATAAATCTGTAATCGAACCGGATTCGAACCGGGACCAGTTAGTCAATAGGCCGGTTCTTTATCCACTGAGTTATCATTATCACTATATACATATGTTGTACGTACACACATGGTAGAACACAGCCCGCTATATTTTTTACATTGTCTAACATTATGTAACCTGTAATTCACAAAATAAAAGAATTTGTATTTGTAAATAGAAAATTGTGTAGCGGAATTTATTTAGTAGCCTATTTATTATTGGTAATTTTAAAAAGGTGAGTACATTATATTATTTAAATTAAGTTGATAGGATTTAATTCAAAAAATAAAATGAACTCATTTTTAAACTCGTTAATTCTTGGTTTCAGTAATTTCAATAAAAGTTTTTTTTACAGTCAGGTATTCACACCTACTTCCATTATGCCTGTACTCGGAACATTGACGGGTCGGAGGGAGAGGCAAAGAAGAAGGAATATGTACATACGTGTGATTATGCTATGCGTATATTCCCGTACTCATAACTGTAGGCCAAATGCATAATTAAATAATACAAATATAAAAATAATTATTTTGAGAGATACGTTTATTCTTGGGATGACATTCTGTTTAATTTAGATTTTAATTGATTGTAGATTGATATACTTACAATGCAGGATTTGAAATTCAAAACATTTCGAATCTAAAGTAACTTTAGATGAAAATACTGTATTCACTTCATGTTGCCTTTAGTACGATATTTTATATCATTGCGTGGTGGACTTACTTCAAATGAATCGTTAATAAAAAGTAGGAAAATATAATTTTTGAAAACCATTCATAAATAAAATGAATGTTATGAAATTTATCACATGGTTAGTATTTCATTACATTACCGAAAATAATTAATTAGGGACTGTGTCAAATAAATGAATCTTAATAACGTTCAAAGTTAAAAATTAAAATAATTAAGGGCGAGTTTCGACCACTGGGCGACTGGCTATATATTAATACGTGAAGAAAAAACTTTGTAACCCTTTTCAAGAACATCGCGTGCACGGAGAAGTATAGAGAGGTAGGGCAAAAAGATAAAATGTATGTATAATATTGTTATAAATCTATTAAATTAAACAAAGTAAAACTCTTCGGAGATTATTAGCATACGCGGATAATTTAAATCTGCCAATGTCAAATAATAATCTACAGTAATATAAATATATTATATATATAATATAAATATTAGTCTACAGTCAAAAAGTCGCACTGACTATAGATTACCGCTAAAGAATCTATATGGAATATTGTTGGAATAAATACTTTGTACATATATTGAATATTTTGTGAACGAGTGAATGTGAATTGAGTTATTCTCGCATATTTATGGTAGTGATTTCAAAAAAGTGAGTCAGATATTAGGTCCATTTTCAACTACTGAGTGGCTACTATAGTATCAATTACAATACAATATATTATGGTATCAATTTATACGTATGATATATACCTAATAATTTCAATGGGATAATGGAGTGAACTGATAGCTACTACTATTTCATACCGCTAAGGTGGTAAACAAGCATACGGCCTACCTGATGGTTAACAGTAACCGTTTCTTATGGAAATTTTTCAACACCAGGGGTATCACTCATGCGTTGCCGACCCTCTAATAACTTCTTTACGACTTTCTTGAAGAACCCATGCTGTAGTTCCGTGGAAAAACCTCGCCTGAGAGTTCATTCCTCAACTTGAGAGTTCCCGAAAAAGAAACTTATAAGGAACCGCACAATTACGCCACCATTGTGGTTTCAGCGCGCAAAGGTGAATATTATGACGTCGGGGTGTGGTGCGGTTGTAAAAAAAAGCTGTTGGCATCACGTAAAATAATTATTCAGAACTCAACCCGTCGTACAATCGGTAAAACACACAAAGGAAGGCAAAAAAAGGTTTTGTCCCGCGCTGAAGTACTTGCTTTGCTCTATTGAGCAAAGTTTTTTGGATGCCAGCTTGACCTTCAGGTCAAATGCTAATTTGATTGAAATTGCCAGTAAATGATCATAAGTCATTTATGGTGTAGACAATCTCATGATTAATCATAAAGTCATTTTACACATTCAGTATACCAGTGGTGAGGTTTTTGTATTTGGTAATAGTACATAAATATAAAAAACAAAACAAACAAATACGTGTTCAAAGCAAAACTCGTAGATAATAAAAATTGTTCAGAAACAAAACCTGAATTAATGTTGATCTGACGCCCCTCGCGTCCATTTAACTTTCAATTTTAGGGGAAATTCTTGTATCTTAAGAGTCGTAATAAAATTTTTATGAATAAGTTTCAGTTTGTGACCCTCAGTGTGTATCTATGCGATTGCATATCTGTGCATACTGGGTAGGCAAAACAAAAGTTTCAGTCAATTTTCACCTAAACCGCTGAAGCAATTGAGCAGATACTTTTTATAGCGGCTGTATATTCAGTACACCTGCCACAGTCAGTTTATCATTATTCAATTAGCCGAAAGACGTCCACTGCTGTCCACTTCTCCCCCTTAGACTTCGACTGCGATCAGTCTTGTGCTGCTTGTATTCAACGGCTCCATGTGATCTTCACAAGGTCGTCTGTTCATCGTATGGGAGGCCGTCCTACGCTGCTTTTTCCGATTCGTGGTCGCCATTCGAGAATCTTCCTGCCCCAATAGCCTTTGGTTCTCCGAGCTATGTGGCCTGCCCACTGCCACTTCAGCTTGCTGATCCTTAGAGCCAAGTCGGTAACTCCAGTTCTGCTACGGATGTGCTCATTTCTGAGCCTATCCCACAGAGAATCTTCGAGCATGGCTCTCTTTCAATCGCACACTGTGTAACCTTGAGCTTTCGTATGAGACCCATAGTAAGGGACCACGTTTCTTTGCAGTAAGTCATCACTAGCGACACACACTCATCGAAGAGTTTCGTCTTGAGACATTGAAATATTTTAGACCAGAAAATCTTTCGCAATTTCCCAAATACTGCCCATCCGAGTTGAATTCGACGAGATACCTCTTTCTCGAAGTTCGATCTACCTTCGTTTCGTTTGTTCTAGGTAGACATACTTCTCAACAACTTCGAGTACCGAGCTCCCATCTGAAGCTGGAGTGGGTATAACATGTACATTCGACATAATCTTCGTTTTGTCCATGTTAATTTTATGACCTACTCGTTGGGACGCTGTGTCGAGATCTTCAAGCATTATGTTCAAGTTCTCCAGATATCTCGCCATGATTACTATATCATCGGCAAATCGAAGGTGAGTGATATACACAGTCAGTTAGATAGTCATAATAAAAAACATGTGTTCCCTTTAATATATGAGAACTTCCGTAACCAATTCCCAATATAAACATACTGTTTATTATATTCAAATTTCTTGCTGCTTTAAACATTGAATTATTCGTTGTTTATAATGCAAAGGAACTGACAGTTCAAGTATTATTTATTATATAGAATTGTACGTAAAAATTTAAACTATCAGTTTGCTGCAAATAAATGGTGCAAGTCCAACTTCAGTTCCACAGGGATTATAGCACGAAACTTTTACGTAGACGAACTCGCAGATACAGCTACTTTCAGTTGTTGTATGTGCATGTAAACAACCTTGACTATAGATAAGCTAAATCCGTCTTTGTTTCTTGATATATTTTTATATAATATGGGCCTAGTACAAAATGTAAATTCCGTGCAGCAGGTTAAATAAGCTTTATTTTATATTCGATCCCATCACTAAAGTTATATTAAATCACGAATACCTATTTGCATTAAAATAAAATCAATCTGTTGGTAACTAAATGCTAGTAGTTAAACTTTGGACACGGGGTGGTAAAGTAAATCATGTCATAAAACAGGAAGTAGTAGACTGGAATAGCGTATAGGAATGGCAGTAAAATATATTATCAGTTTAGCTTATTAAGTTAGTTCAGGTTATTACCGAAAGGTGTTTCATATGCTGATCTGCATACTTGTCGTCGAAGTCGATACTCAAATAAAGGCATGATGTTTTGCTTTGAAGACCATTAGGTTTAATAGCCCTGGGTATTAACCCAGGGCTATTAAACCATAAAGAACTGAATGTAAAATAGCAAGAGTACAAACTACTTGTACTCGTAGTTCAATGCAGATTACCAAATAATTACTTATTACTTCCTTATATTCGAAATGAAAATTGGAGTGAGTAACTCGAGAAAAAGGTACGAGAATATATAAAAGGCACTCTCAATCATAACTAACTCTCTCGCGTGCAATTGCTCACTTTTGTGTCTTGATTATTCATCAGGTCAAAAGTCAGAACTACATGAACATAAAAAGTAAATGTTTGTAATAAAAGAGTATATCTTCACGCCATCGCCAGGCAGAGAGAGAGCCAAGCGCCATAAGACTTGATCCTTACTTACCTTGTTCGCTTCTATAATCATTCGACCACATTTATAAAACAGAGTAGGTACAAACATGAAATATATATTGCACTATTTAATTTATTTTAGAGATATGGATAAAGTATTAGCCCACACACTTTGGGCAGTAGCCGAAACAGAATGGACCCATACAACAGTGCTGTATTATTTTATTAAGTGCGTATTATTTAATTTATTTACTAAATAACATTCCGGTACTATTTTTAATAAAATAATTAATTTTTCAACAATCTGCAAAAAATTAACTATTTGAATAATTTTATATGTTCATTAACGAACATTAAAAACGAACGACGGTTAACGCACGAGTAACTAATGAGATGTTTTATAGAAACCCGAGTGAAACAATAATTTCTATATCGCCAGTGTTATACTTTGGTTTCGTCAACTCGTATGAGAATGTTTACGCGCAAATGTGATTAAAAGTTTACATAGACTTGAAATCTATGCGTAAGACGATTTTTTTATATAAACTTTAGCCTAAAACTTGGTGACATGGAATGAGAATTGAAGGTGGACTGAGAGAAGAGAGAGAAGAAATATCTACTCGCGATAGCAGGATGAACACAGTGGAGGTATAATAAAGAATAGGAAGTATAAGAAGGGAGATGAAACAAGGCGAGAAATGGAGTAAAGGAAAGAGGTATAAGAGAAAAGAAGTCACATAGAAATAGATTTGAAGGTAAGAAGTGATGAAGTGACCTCACTTCTTAACTTCACTACTATTTTTATCTGCCTTCTTTTTCTTTCTCTTTGCCTTTAACGAAGGAAAGAGAAACATCGAACGTAAGAAGTAGGCTGACATTACACAGGGTAGATGATGAAGAGAATTGGAGAAGAGCGACTATTACAATAGTGCATTTTTCAATCTGTGAAGTGTACCTTCTCTTTCTCTCGGTAAAATAAAATTTACCCAAGTAAAATTCATGCATCAGCTAACGTATGATAAAGTTTCTAGCTATCTTTTCATGCTGCAACAATAGTGTATCAGATGTTCACAGTTTGTGCACTCAGCAGATTATAAATAACATAATTGTGTGTGTATTTATTAAACGTGTGAAATAGAGTTTTGGCTGTCAGTATAATTTTAAATAATTGAGATTCTACATGTCATTGCTTTAAGTTTCATGAAATGTAATGAAAAAAATTAAAAAAAAAAAAATTAAGAACCTTTTAAAATTATGGAACTGCATGTAGTAAATCAGTAACGTGTATTTTACTGCATATTTAATTATTATCATTGGACCAACAATCCGTTATGAATATGCGAATGTTTGTCACGTGGAAGGACATAATGATACTATTCCTCTGTAAATTGACAGTATTTAACAGGAAAAAACAATTACGATTCAATAATTGACTTGTCTTTGAATTTAAAATGTAATATTCAAATTTAACGGGGCAAACTGTTATTATTTTCTAAATGGAGCAATTATGGAAATGACATACCCATAGCATGAAGCAAGAAATAAATGTCAAAAAGCGGTTATGGAACAAAGTGCTACGCTCTTCGCGGCAACGTAATCCCGGGCGGTCCTGTATTGCGGCGGCGTGTCTCTAAATTGCATTGCTGAAACGAGATTTGACCAGTCTTCTAGGGCCGGATTTGGAACGTAGCTTGAAGCTGCTGTTCTAAGCCGTTTTGTACAAATTAGAAGGTTGTCATATCATTGTGTGGCCCAGGTCGTCAAAATTTACTGAGGAGGGGCTACTCAATAAGTACGAAGGGCTTATTTTATACATATAGAGCAAAATGCTGTAAACTTAAGAGAAATTCGACATTTTTTTAAAGTGTTCATTCGGTAAACAGAATTTATTACCTTCTGATTCCTGACTTCTTCTGAAAGCATATGAATTACATATATAGATTGAGGAATAAATACATCTGTAGCAGAACTAGAATTACCCACGTGGCTTTAAGAATTATCAAGCTGAAGTGGTAGTGGACACGCCACATAGCTTGAAGAACTGATGATTGCTAGGGTCGGAAAGGGGGTAGGGTTAAGAACACGTATGGAGTACTGTTATCAGCTTTGGGCGGGGTCTCCTGGGCTAGCTAGAACCTTGTGACTTGGTGCAAAGACGAGCTGTGAGGATCGTCGATTCGTCGTCTCACACACGGTATTGAGCCCTTGAGTTTAAGGGTTGTGTTCCGAGGAGTTGTTTGACATGATGCCAACAGTCCCATTTTACAATCACACCTCTCGCCGACGACTAGGAGTTCATCTTCACACACTGGAGTCGTAATGGTCACGTATTGTGCGGTTCCACAGAAGTTTTCTACCGAGAATTCTAAAGTTGTGGAACGAGCTCTCTGCAGAGGTTTATCCTTAGGACTATAGCATGGGGGTTCTCCAAGTGAGGCGTCAGGAGGTTTTTACAGGGTCGGCAACGCAAGAGTAGCACCCCTGGTGTTGCAAATGCCCATAGGCTACGGTAACCGCAAAAAATATACAAAAATTGATAAAATAATATTGAAATTTTTGGATTATGTACTACTTATTTAACTTCATGCAAATAAAGTGTTTCATGGTTAGAATATGAAAAAAAACAGTATTTAATTGTTTTACAGCTACTCGTAGTAGTTGATAATTTGATTGTTGCCTGTATAAACTTTACCATTGCCTTTTATAACACATTCACCTAATAGAATTTCAAGGAACCCCTTTTAAAATGACGTTTATATTGTAGGAATAACTCTCGACTCCAAATTTTCATAACACATCTGTATCTTGAAATAAACTTTAGCTATAAAGTATGTAATATGATTTGGATTATGGAGTTTGATGCAAATTTTCATTTGCAAATGCAGGTGCAAGTGCTGTAACAAATATCTATTTCTTTTTATTTGATACCATACTTTCTTTACTCAGCGGAACTCATTAGCTTCAGTAGTTTTGATAACGACGATGTGACGGCAGGGTATTTTATATATTTATCTATTAAATAAAAAAATAATAATCTGATAAGGAAAATGTATTAAGATAACTAGGCTCGTGATTGAAGAAAGCAAGGCAAGAGCACAATTGAAGTCTTAGACGGCACGAAATCGAAGCAATTAACAGTGAAGGGGTTATTTACGCAGCAATTTATTTTGAACTGATAACAGTATACTAATGACCGACCTATTTAGAACTCATTGGTGCAATTCCTCGCGTGATTGTTTCGGGAAAACCCTAAATATTTTCGAGACGAAGAAGCCTATATAAAACTCGGAATTAAAATTCCAAAATAAATTTAGCAGTTTTTATGTGATGCGTTAAAAACTGACAATTCAAAGTAGAAGTTTGATATTAAAAACTGTATGTACAAATGTAACGATGTATCGCTAACATTTGTAGGCTGCGGTAACCACTTTACATCAGGTGGACTGTATGCTTGAATGCCTCCCGATTTTATGTAAAAAAAAATTAAGTCTGAAAATATATACTGAATGTTTTCACACTACGGTATGCATTAAACGTGAAAGATATACCGTATCTTAGATAAATAGCCTCTCTAGTTTGCCAAACAGAAAATTGCCGACACTACCCATTCATTTGCAGGTTAGTAGAGGTGAATGCGCCTTTTATATTGCTTAACAGAGTTCGGCCCTGAGCAAATGAAGTGGTCTCGTGACTTTACATGGGGCTTATGAAATAAATTACTATGCTGCAATGGTTCTGAGGATTTTATTCAATGCTTCCCTTATAATTGAAGGGACTAGGCCGTATAAATTGTCCGGATATATAACTTTTGTTAATTAATTGAGTCAGTCAGTAGCAATTGAACCGCGTGAAAGTAGAATAATGTATTAGCCGAAGAAGGTCAAGATTTACCTACCATGACCAAATCGCCAAGCAGCTGTATTTATATAGCTGTGTTTCGGATTGAAGGGTGGCAGAGAAATTACTGGGTACTGATATTGTCTTAGGTTTTCGCGATTGTTATACATTGAATTAAACAATTTTTAAGGGAAGTATCGCGTGTTTTATTTATTTTGTTGAACCTGACGTTTCGAATGCTTTGCAGAATTCGTGGTCGCAGGAACACTGGGTACTGTGACGTGAAACAGCCTTAGGTCACAAGATGCGGGATGCGGGCCGAATGCATGTTTGCCAATCTAGTTGTAAAAAAAAACTTACATAATTTTGCAATAACCCGAATACGGATATAATAAATAATACGAATACTACATTAAAATGTAATTTAATATATTCGTATTCGAATATATTAAATTACATTTTAATGTAGGTTTTAAATATAAACGCTACAATAAAACAATAGTTGGAAACAACGAGTTGTTGCTCTTTTATAAGAAGGTGATATTAGGAGCTACAGAAACCGGCGACCGTATTAGGACTGGGTCATGTGGCGCTCGGTTTTCTCTACCTACCCCGCAAGGGATTTAGCGTGAAGATATAGATAGATAGCGACAGCTGAAAAGAGATTTTGAACCGAGCATAATATCTAAATAGTAAATATATCGAAATCGTGGTGAAGAGGTAAGGCAAAAACTCACGAGAAAACTATATATATCTATGCAATAAATATTTAAGCATTATACATATTTATTGCATCTTTCAAGATAATGCACGACTGGTGAGCAATAGACAGTAAATTATACCACTGATGTTGCAAGCATCTATTGTGGTGACTGGTTACATCATAATTTTTATAATTTCGCCTTTTAATTCGTTATCGTTCATGTAAATGATACCAAAATTTGACTGATAAGAAAAAATATGTAATAAGACCGACTTTTGTACTTAAATTATAAGTTTTATGTTAATATATTACTGATTTTAAAGGTTATATTATATTTACGATTGTTGGTTGCCAATTAGCTTTGGCATTTTATCAATACATTGCATTTAAAAAAAAAAAATCGGCCAAGTGCGAGTCGGACTCGCACATGTCCGTACCATTATCTATAAAAATCAATATCGAGCAAAAATGAGCAAAAAAATCTCGTTTGTTGTATGGGAGCCCCCTTAAATATTTATTGTTGTTATAGCGCCAACAGTGACATCATCTGTGAAAATTTCAACTGTCTAACTATTACGGTTCATGAGATACATCCTGGTGACAGACGGACGGACGGATGGACGGAGAGCGAAGTCTCAGTAATAGGGTTCCGTTTTACCCTTTGGGTACGGAACCCTAAAAACGAAAAGTCGACAATGGAAAAGTAGAAAAAAAGATAAAGAGTTAAGTCGCATTAAAACAGTCCGTCTAGGGGAGTCTTTTCAGGGGTGGCAACGCGCGGACGATTATTTTTGTATTGCAAGTTTTACAGTAACCACTTTAAACCAGGTAGGTCGTATGCTTGTATACCTCCCGATGTAGTATAAAAGATAATAGTGACTAAATTGAAAGATTTTTGTCACGGAATTAGTTTTTGTCCCAATCGTTTTTTTTATAAAAGTTCAGGACAGTCAGAATAAGGCAATGATTTCTGTAGCAATGTGGTTAGCAAGTATATTGTACAATTAAATATTGTTTCAGTAAGATCTATCTATCTATCTATATTTTCACGACTGATCTCTTGCAAGGTAAACAGTGAGATCCGAGCGCCGCAAGACGCGATCCTTAAACTCCGCTAATATTCTTAACATTTATAGCTCCTTTTCTTTTTAGAAAATTTATTTTAAAAGCTCTTAAAATTATATGTAACTCAAGATTGTTGCAAAAGGTCTTTTGTTAAAGTCACAAAAATAGTTATATTTTCAAAAATGTAGCCTATATCACCAGAACCAACCAAACGAATCGATTTAAAAATTGGACGAGTAGTTTAGATGCTATGTTTATTAGATTTATGATCATACTATTTATGAGGACTTGGCGTCAGACTATTCAAATGTGAAATCAGACCCAGATTCAGAGAGAAATACATTTCTTCGACTTGTGAATTTCCTCAACATGATTCCTCATTCCTTCACCACCGAGCATGTGACAATTATAAATAAGTACGTAAATTCGAAAACACGAATTTATTGGTACATGCACATATCAGGATTCGAACCAAAACCTGTTGGTTAATAGGCTGGTTCTTTATCCACTAAGCTGCCGGGAATCGAACCAGGAACAGTTAATAGATTGACACGGGCAGGAGTTTATTAATAGTTTGGTTCTTTATTCACTAGGCTTTTACTGCTCTTTTCTATTCTGAATTAATAATATTTGGCTAAATAAAATAAATAGACAATTTGACTTCAATCACTTTTTGGTCTCCCGTCGCCAATATACATAAAATAAAATATACACAAAATAGTTTACAAAATAACGCCTGAATCTATTAATTAATAATAAGTAATCTCAACATGATAATTGTAAGTAAAAATCTATGAAATACCTCCTCTAGGTATACGGCAATTTATGAAAATTATTCATTCATAAGTCTTTGATAACTAGACTCAAATAATCTGATATACGAAATAGATTGCTGTTGTCTAGACGCCCATGAAATATTGCTAAGTCCACTATTCATAAATTTTCGTACGATATTTTAAATTGAATTGATTTTAAATTTATTAGTAGACATCGACAGTGGGTTGTTTAAATATTTATAGGTATAAAAGCACCAATGCTGTACACTATATTTTATTAATGTACGTGTACTCCCAAAATCTACAAGATAAACAGAATTAATATTAGATATGAATGAAATTTTGTAATTTAGTGTATGTTAGTAATCGTTATCGTACATACATACGAGAGTAGCAACAGCCTAGTAGATAAAGAAGCACCGTATTAACCGAGTGGTCCTCGGTTCGAATTCTGGTAGGGGCATGTACAACTAAATTCGTTTTTTCCCGGATTTATGTACAATATTTGTAATTATCACGCGCTCTGCGGTGAAAACAAAAACGTCGTACGGAAACCCGCAAGTCCAAGAAATTATATATCTTGAGTCGTGTGATCTAACCTAAGACAGGTGTAGTTAAACCCATACAAGATCACTCACTAATTTATCTATCTCTCTAATACAGACATTTATCTCAGAAAGTGTTAGACATACAAACGCGAAATTGGTCACGGGACATGGTGAGCTCATGTAGTTTAAAACATTTTTTTAAATATAGTCTAAGCGATTGGAGTGGGTTCAAAAAGTCATTTGAATTTTCTAAAGAAATAGTTGTACTACCATATGAATAAGCTTGATAAGCGTATTCTTACATATTTTACAAACTTAAATAAAGTTTTGTTGTGTAAACTTTGAATTTTCATAAATTTCATATCTAACGTACCGCTACGGACGAAAGAACGAAAAAAAGTCATCCATCTATATATTATCTATCTGTCTATCTATAACTTCACGCCAAATTCCTCGTGGGGTACCTACATAAATATTCTATTTTATAAAATCGAAAACACGAGCGACAAATGTATACCTAAATGTACACGTAAGTATTCAAAGAATCTCCGGATCCTATGCAGCGCATGTGTGAGCTATCCCTGATCGGATGGTTTTTATTCTTAACATTTACCCTACTGTCATATTCTGACAGGTATATAAGTAATTTTTTTTTTTGCCGGCAGCACGCAGTGGCATGTTTTATTTTTAAATTAACCGCGTGATTGAAATAAATATTCGATAGTTAACATACTTGATAGATAGCATACTTTACTTAGTAAAAATGTACGATATAAGTAACAATAAATATTTTAACCGTAGTAAACATGGAATTAATAACAATTGACATAGATGCTTTGTAAATTTTACATTATGTCAACTCAAAGATTCTCCTATTGGTTATATGAGAACCACCTCCACTACTATAAAAAGTGATTTCGTCTTTAAAATAATATACGTAAAGCAATTCAAAATAGTTGCAGGCCTATGCGTATAAACTCGATGGTATTTCTAATTATTAGCGATAATGAACGCCCGGCATTTGGACCTCACTTTCTATACGGTTTCTACGTGATAGGTTTCGTGCCTTCCGCCGTCCTGCCGGCACGTTCTCCCTACTATTTTCAAATGTAGATCAGTTTACAAGACTCGATTGCAATAGATTCAATTATTATAATACACAACCCGAGCCGCTGATGACAGAGAATTAGTAGAAGATAGAAATTTATTCGAGACCATAATTGACGATATTGAAAAAAATGTAATTTCAATATTAAATGTAGATGTGGAAACTTTTCTACAATTAGCCTCAAAGAAGATTAGAAAAATAGTAATTTCAATGGGAGAAATAGAAGTGTCGTTAAACAATTGATGCTAATATAAAGGTGGCTCACGATATTACACTACAGTTGCACTTTCTTTACAAATTGTAAATTTTTTATAAAGATAATTTAACAGTGCACTTACCTGTTTTGACCAATTTGAAGGTGACTTGTTGTTGATTTTTGAGCTGTTCATTATGTGTGGGATGAGTAAGTTCGCGGAGTGCCATTTCTATAGAGGGTTGCTGCATCACGCGCTCGCGGCCGCGAGGCGGCGACGCCTCCTTGTCCTTGGACCGACTCAGCTTTCTGAAGAAACTAACTTTCTTCGACTTAGAATTCGACCCTGAAAAAAATGTGAGCGAAAATTTATTTAAACTGACAATCAGATACTTTTATAGATGTGGCATTGTATATTAGTCATAATGTTGCTAAGATTATATTATCTTATAAATCGACGAATGCACAACATTCGAGGTAAGTTCTTAGTTTAAAACATAAAAAAGCGAAACATGTTAGGCAAACATTACTGTCAGTAACCACCATTCGAAGTAGTAAAGCGTAGTTATATTAATAATGTCATGCGCAATGAACGCAAAACTGAAATTTCAAATTCACACTCGTTCAAAAACCTTCAAGAGAGGAGCGATGTCCCGTTGGCGTCGAGTTCGATGAGGCGCGGGCGGAGTTTGAAGGAGAGCCGCTACTAGGCGCCGGTTCGGAATTAGGTCTTGGTGGAAGGAGACTAAGAGATGAAGTAGAAGCGGGTGAGGGAAAATGTGCTGCCGATACATCTGAACGACGATCTGGCTCAGGAGTTGTCACTCGAATTTTTGCCGTGAACTGTGGTGAGTTAGCAACCTCGAATAATGCATCGAAATCCCGATCGAATATGTTCTTCCTTGAAAATGCTGGAGTAGGCAAGGGGGCCGGTAGTTCGAATTCATCAGGGGCGGGAGTTCTAACAATTTTGCCAAAATCATTATTCTCATGGCGGCCTAGCTTCTTGAGCAGTTTAGCTTTCGTGCGCTCGCGCAGCGCCGGCCGTTCTATGGACGGCGTAGGCGAGGCCGGCGCGCGCTCTGCGAGCTCCGGGGGCGCCGTTTTGGGGAGAGAAGCGGCGCGATGCGGGGCGGGGGTCGGGGGTGAGGGTAGTGCGCTGTTCGGCGCAGGTGGCAGCGGCCCGATGAGGATGTCGAGAGTAGGCCGCTGCCGTTGCCGGGGCAGCGATTGCGAGTTGTATGTCAGGGAAACTACGTCATCCGCAGGATATATTACGTACATCCCTGGCGAGACCGCATCGCGCCGGCCCCTCGCGCCCTCCGAAGAGGTTTACGCGCGTCTTTTGACCTTACTTCTGCTAGTTTTGTTTGATGATTCTCTGTTGGACATATATCTTCAAGAGAACGTCTGTAAAGACTCAAGTCATAAGTCGAGAACTTACGACGATGTGGAATGTTTTTAGAAATAACGCAACTTCCAATTCAGGAAGGTTGAAGAACGATTAAGGAATGTTTTATGGGAGGGATTTTGAGCTATGAAAAGGAGGTAAGAAGGAATTCTTTTCTTGTAACACGATCCACAATTTAGCACTACGCATCTTGAACCTATAGGGAGAAACAAATATAAATAAAAGTAGTACAATATTTAAGCAAATAAAAATAACAGTGGAACATAACATAATGTAAATATTTGTAATCAAAATAAAGCTACCAATGCAGAGTTGCACGACAGTACAAACAAAAAGTACACTAGGTTCGAACAACTACAACAAGAACAAACTCGCAGTTGTGTTGTAACACGCAATGCTATGTTGACATCGGAAATTACTTTTTGTTACATTTTGCTGAAAAAGCAATATTGTACTCGTTTTTTTAGGCCTTCTGTCATGCAAATGGAGGTAAAACATATTTGATTAACTTTTGAAATAAAAATTTACAGAAGAAACATTTTTGAACAATTTGTAACATTTTTTGCACCAGGAGTGAATACTGGTGTGAAGTAAACACCGTAGCACTTGAACGCTCGCAACTAGGAGTGTATGTTAAAACAAAAAAAATCCTTTTTCCTAAAGGTTGATATATAATACTCCTATAATACTAGTTGATACGTATAATTTGTCATACTTATACATAAAAGTACAAATGATTACAGTCATGTATAATTTTACGGTACATATCAATAGAAACTAGTTCGCATGAACTAACTGGTAGCGGAAGCATATACATTACATGAAAATACATCCGTATAACCTGAGCAATTGTGAAGCGGTATTTGTGTACATTGTACACAACATGTACGATAATAATGTAAAAATAAGAAGATATTTTACTACGAGTACTTATGTAAAATTTAATTATGAAAAACACTTGGTCTTCTACCACACCTCTTTAGCATAATAATGACGACGAAAAAAGAAAAATAATAAAAGAACTCAGTATCGCCACGGTGAAATTTTAAGTAGTACTCAGAGTCAAGTTACCCTCAGCTATTGTGGTGGTACTTGACCCGCTTGTCTCGCTGCCTAGTTTACACTCTAGACAATCCATATTTATAATAGTCGCCACACTACGGAAATACAGTGTCAATCAATATCAATAACAGTATAACTAATACATTATTAGTTATAAATATTTTGTTGTTTATAACAAACCAAGCCGGAAAAAGTCAACTACACGGCCTAGATGAAGTTCAAAACAACGATCTCTATAGCGCGGTTGAGTTTCAAGTAAGCTAGCAGATATGTCTTCTTAGTACACTGGTTAAAACAATAGTGGTGTACTATTTACGATTTATCCTTAAATAATATTCAAGTGGAATAGTGTAACCGGAATTCTTTAAAAATAGAATTAACCAGAAAAGATATCAAAGTAATGTTTTTTTTTATTTCTATATTGTTCATCGTCCGCAAGATTGCTCTGTTCTTCTCCCAAATAGGTTTTGGAGGGGAAAATATCAGGAGGGAAAAGGAGGATATACGCGAAATATGAGCGTGAACGTTTTTCCCTGAATCAAAAAATTGGTTAAGCGGTTAATTGAGACTGTGGAGGAAAAACGCAATCAATTTTTTCTCTTGTTTAAAACAATAAATGTACAGTTCGTCTCCTATAACGTACACAGCATAGGAACATGCACCATTTCAACACATACTCGTTTTTCTATTGCTGTTAGTCCACTACGAATCCAACGACAATAGAGTTTTTTTTTTTTTAACTTGCTCATAATATTCACCAAATGTTCTTGAATCACATTTTATGTGATACGACGGTTTTCTTCTATTTTGTAAATTAACATAGCAATCTTACAGACGATGTACACTATTAAAATTATAGAGAAGTCATTGCTTTCTTCTTTTCTCGTTAATTCTATTTTACTAAGAAATATGAATGTGGGAATGCGAATGGGTGGCTCAGTGGTTAACGGCCTGCTTTATGCAGATGACACGGACATAGCAGAATCATCATCCGAACTGCAAACACTAGTCACAACAATGAAAGACGATTGAATGAAGAAAGGCTTACAATTGAATGCGAAGAAAATCAAAATAATGGTATTTGAAAGAGAGACAACCTGAACGAGCACTAGGATTACGGTTGATGATGTAGTGTTGGAGCAAGTGGATGAGTTTGTATATCTTGGAAGCGCTTTTAGAAGCGATGAAAGGTACACCGCTGATGTGGAGAGACGAGTGAGTGCAGGGAATAGCGTGAATGGAGCGTTAGGTAAACTGTTTGGCAGCCGAAATCTAAGCCAGAAGGCACAGCTCGCTGTACACAACGCGCTGTTAATCCCAACACTAACTTATGGAAGTGAGAGCTGGGTATGGCAGACAGAGCATGAAAGTAGAATAAATGCGGTCGAGATGCGAGCACTGCGAAAAATTTGTGGCATAACGCTTGCTGACCGCGTTCGAAATGATGACGTACGAAAGAGAGTTGGACTGAAAGAGAGTGTCGGTGTTAAGATAAGAAAGAGCATGCTCAGTTGGTTCGGACATGTAGAAAGAATGCGAGATGAAAGAATGACGAAACAGATATACAATGCGAAAGTGGAAGGATGTAGGAGCCGAGGAAGACCAAGACTAACCTACCATGACCAAATTGGTCGTGTTTTATCAGAAGGTGATGTCAGGAGCCTTAGGAACCGGCGAGCGTGCATGAAAAGAGCTTCTATGAATATGAAAGAAGCGAGTGAAGTGTGTAAGGACCGCGTCTTAAGGCGCTCTGTTCTCTCTGCCTACCCCGCAAGGGACCTGGCGTGAATATATACATACTAAGAAATACGAACATAAATGTGTGTTATTTTTTGGGTAAATATTGACTACTTACATAATATAGTTTTAGATGAAATTTCAGTTTAGACCATTTCGTATGAAAATCGGCTAACAAAATGAAATATCTTACTTGTAAAGGAAAAATCCTCCGAGAACATTTTTTTAATTTAACGGAAAAGTATTGCAATTGGAAACACTATTTGATTTTACCTTTAATCATAAAACTTTACGACTGTAAACATAAAAAAAGTATACCTATATAAATATATGAATCCCGTTACGATGAGGACGCGAAGGTGAGGTGTCCATCGAATACAAAGCTTTCTGACGCCTAAATGTTTGTGTAAGACTTTTTTTCGAAGTACACTTCGCACATACAAATATTTATACTTCTCCGGATCTAATTGATATGTCACTTTTTGTCAGCTTCTATCATTAGCCATAAAATACCAGTTATTACCTGGGAAACAAGGACGTACTTCGTGCAAATCATCAGTTAGATTGTCACGACCACATTTAAACCAGTTTAAACTTAATAAACAATGGCATAGGATGGGACTTTGTCAAAAATACCAATCGAAGTCTATTGTGGATTAAGACCGCAACGAAATTTGTAATAAATCATCGAGCGAAAAATTTTTCTAGTGTAATTCATTTCGTCGTACGACGTTCGTCGATATGTCTCCGTATTTATTCAAAATTAAATAAAATTTTCATCGTCAACTTTTTTTACCGGCCAATTCTAAAAAGTTTCATTGTGGTAGTTTTTGATCATTCTAATTTTCGTTATTTGTAAATTTGCACCCGTACTTAGACGTATCGATAGCAATTAATAAAATCAATTCTACCATTCATATGGAATTATCAGGTAGTTGAATGATTACAATTATAATATTAAATCATCTCACTACTTCGATAATATCATGATGAAACAGGCCAGTAAAAATAATTATAATTAAGTGGAACGGTACATTTTCACCTTTAAATTTGTGACCTATTTAACGAGAACTCAATTTAAATACCCATTCGCAATAAGGACGATAGTTGCAGATCCAATTGCACTAGCAAAGCGATTTTATTGAACCAGTCTATTTGAAAAAGGTCATTCATGGCGGAAATTTTATGTTGAAATTCGTATGTTGATTTTTTCTTTACTATGCCAAGATAAAAGTAATGTTATAGAACCTTACATAAAGTTACCATTTAACTAAAGTTATTAATAGAAGTTATATTTTGTAGATTTTCTTTAAAGTTACAACTACATAGAATGCAACGTTGTATACTGCGTAACACAACGTTGTCTGTTAACGTTATATAAGTTACAGTTTCGTTTTTAATTGAGACTTTCACCGATGCGGTGTTCAACTAGCAGGATTCTTATATACTCGAGAATAGTCTAAATTTATAGTATACGATTTCTTATTTCTCTATTGAATTTAAACTGATGATTTAAAAATATGTAAATGGATCCGCACTTGAGATTAATTTATCCTCAACGATGTTAAAATTGTTGTCATTGTCAAACTTCATATCATAAATTTACATTTGCATTTACACACTGTTTCTATGGGGAACTTAGCCACTGCTTGCTCCAGAGATTTCTTAAGACACAATGTTGGCGTGTCGTTTCGAGCAGGCTATGTCCTCTAAAACTGACCATAATTTGTGGTCTAAGGGGTTCAGATCTGGACTAGACATGGGCCAGTCTTTAGCTTTTATAAAGTCCGGACCATTGGTTTCGACCCAGGCTTGGGTAGGTACATGGTCATCACCCTGCCTCTGTAATTGTCTGGTGGAGTCTTATCACGGAGTTGATAAGACTCTGCCCGTGTCCATTACAAATACCAAACCATTACAGACGCAGGATGATGACCACGTTGTACTATTCCGACCACTTGAGCGGCTTCTTTAGAACTGTGTGCGTACACTTTGTCATTTTGCTTGTTATTGTGCTCTCAATCGTAAAAATTTTTTCATTGGTTAAGACGATATTTCTGTGCATTTCACTTGCGTATCGGGACAGGAGGCATTTTGATCGATTCATTCTCTTTAACTGTAGAGATTGATATGGGGCATGTCCTGTATATCGACAATAAGCCCCGAGCTTCAGGTCTTGGTTTATTATACGCGACAGAGTCCTAGTGAGAATCTTAAATTCTTGCGATATTTTATTTTTATTTTTAATGGGGTTTCGGCAAATTCTAGCTTTAACAGCATTAACAGTCTTTATAGTTCTAACAGCACGCGGTCGCCGCGATCTTTTATAGTCTTCAACAGAGGAAGTGTTGGTATATTTGTCGATAGTACGATATACGAACATACGGCTTTTGAAGTATCTTGAATATGACTGACGAAGCACTTTTTGGAAGGCAATCACTTTAATCCTATTTTATTTAACACCCCATTCCATGTTGTAATTTGATAATAAACACAAAAAGAATATGTTTTCTGCAGCCAAATAACAACTCCGTAAAGGGTTGTTGTGTTCCTGCGTGTGAGAGAGGTCACCAGTAAGCTCCTCAGGAGTTGCTGTGTTAGCAGCAGTATTAAAAGCATTCATAGGCTACGTTAACCGCTTTACATATGTAAAGTATGCCGTATGCTTGTATGCCTTCCGATGTTATGTAAAACGGTGGGAAATCGGAAGAAGTTTTTAACATAATAAACGCGTACCAAATTCAAAATAATTAAAGGGTTGAAAAATGAATATGGAGAAGCTTAAGGTCGCTCGGTCAGCGATAAAATTAGACATGTTGATATCCGCGGGGACTAAAGTAACTGAAATAGCTCATACGATAAGCAAGCTAAAGTGGCAGTGGGCCGGTCAATTCCTTGTAGAGTCGATGAACGAATATGGCCTGGAATGATGATGATGATGACGGATCTTACCAGTGACGATTGACTGGTATGCTTTGAAGCGCATTTAAAACGTACTTTATCAGTAGACAGACCCACACTGCGGACTTACAGCGGTAAATATCTTTCTATATTTTCACGGCAACTTTCTTGCCCGATAAACACAGAGAGACGAGCGCCGTATGAATCGGTCCATTTCACAGATTTCACTCGCTTCTTTATTATTCCTAGCTCTTTTCATGCTCATTCGCCGGAGTGTATCTGTTATTACTGGTAAACAGAATTGAAAAAAAATGTAAAATCTGTTTATAAATGACGGACTTCTGTGGCTACAACCATAAAAAAATACAACCGAATTGATAATCTCCCCCTTTTTTTGAAGTCGGTTAAACAGTACCAGTATTACTAACTTCTGAGATCAGTTGGAGGAGATTTAAATATTTAATTAGATTTGTTTTTCAAATTATGAAACCATTGTTTGCCTGTTTTCGTTGATATCTATTCAAATCAATGTTAATTAGTTTATGTTGCCGTGTTCTGTATATACATTACATTAGCTAATACACACTCTGAATTGTGAGTAAAAGTAATCACATTAGATCCACTATGAGAAAATTGCAAAACACGCTAGTTTGTCAAGATTCTCATTCATTGATTCCAGCTTTATTATCTAACCCACCTTTTGACTCACCGATCGTGTTTAAAATTGGAACCGAATCTATGTCGAACAAAGATCTTTTATGTAGACTGAGTCAATATTTAATCTATTCGTATTACTTATTGACACATTTATAACAGTAGAAGATCGGATTTAGGTAGAGCCATTGCTCTACGCCTCTACCTAAATCGGTGACATCATTACGTCATATTTCATGTATTGTCTTGTAAAAGACCTTTTTCCTCAATTATTTCAAATTCATTGCCGCGCGCAGATCTACTCATAGAGTTCATATTGGATGTAGTTCATATTTATAAGATTTACACAGGAATCGTAAATATTTTCGGAAAAAACTACCTGTATGTAAACCCTGAACCCACTGTATTTATGTACTGTATTTAATTTAAATCTCTCTCTTTTTCTCTTAATCGCATTGTCCGCGTGTTGGCACCCCTGCTGCTAACATAGCAACTGCGTATTAGTATCCTGGTTACCTCACTCATTCGCTGGAACTCAACAACCCCACAGGAACTTGTTATTTGGCTGCGATTTTCTTTGAGGCGAAATTACTTCTCCAGTCGGGGTGCTATGATACACCCTGTCTCTCATAAAAACTCCCAGATTGAAACAAATAGACATACATACAAATTTCTGTTCTATGTGGGACTCGAACCCACCAACCAGCCTTGTAAAGTAAACCAACCGCCACCAGGTTGGTTAAATTTCATTCAATCAAAAATCGTCCTTTCTGCATGGAAGAGTAACAAACATAGATACATCGTCACTAACATTTAGATTTTCAATATTATTAGCATGTTAGTTCAACAGTTGTATAATTTCTAGTATGGTCTGTGCTTCTTGTCAATTTGTACGGAAAAATGTTTCGTATATTATTATAAATAATTGGGTTGCTATATATTAAGTCATGAGAATGTTCAAATAAATAGCCATTACTTGTAATTTACTCATTGAATACGGTAGCTAAGTTGATAGGAAACCTTTGTTATATTCAGTACACATAGATCATATTTTTGGAGTGACAAAGCTAATGGGGAGATTTAGATTAGATATTGTTTACCATTTCTTAATATAAACGAATTGTTCTCCATGAAACAAAATATGTTATCCGTAGTATTAATTCTAAAATACTTCTTCATTTACTTTATTAATAGACATAGTACTCTATATTGGTCGATAATTGCTTATATCAGGTTTCTCACCTTTTCATCGATGACACCATGACATTTCTATAGCAATTTGACGTTGAAATGGAATACAATGGTTAAAAATGAATAATGCGGGAATTTGTACCGCACATGCAGATTTAACAACAAACCACTGAAAGTTTTAAGATAGTCAGCCTAGACAATCCATAATCTTTCCGTAGTTTGTTAGTTTAACAAAGAAAGTAAATGTGGTATTTTCATTTTTGTGGCTTATATTTTGGTTTGATGGACTCATGTACTACTTTTTATATACTATCTAGTTGGCAAACAATATATGGTCTGCTTGACGGTAAATATCTTGTGGCAGTTGTTGGTGAGAACTACACCGAGTACTCCAAAGTCGGTTAGGGCATTTTATACATTCGTCGGTCAGAGTGGATCCCAAGAAAACCCGCAGAACTCTTAATCTTAGATTGCCTTTATTGACTGTTCAAATAGAAATTCCTTGAGCTATATAGTCCAGGGGCATTAAATGTCACAATTGCACATCGTAACGCCGTTTTCGCTCATGCCGGTGGTGGCCTCAGCCGACTTTTCCTAACATTTCGGGGACCCGTTCAGTGAGCGGCAAACGACCATTTGAGGAAATTATATGTGATAATAGCAGATAGATATAGTAGGCGTTCGTCCCTCTTTTCTAATAGTAAAATACCAACAATCCCACATATACCATATTAGCTATTAGATTTCCAAATTATTTCGTAATAATAGTAATGCCTTCTGAAGGAGGTCGTCGCAGGATGCATATAATCAGCGTATTTAAAATTCGTTTCACTACATAAAGACACACACATGTTACAGTTAAACTATGTACGTATGTACCAAAGGATATATATATTTCGAATGTGGATCCTGCAAGTGTTCATACAAAGTAACATATATCGCAATCTTTAATGGAGTAAAAGTTACTATTTTGTCACGTCCTACGTACAAAAAAGATAACTTAGATTGACAAAGTCAGATAAATAAAGCCATTGAAGTTTATTTTTTGTGCAAAATGCGAAAAACATATCCATAACCAAAATCGTTAAAATTGTAGTCACTGGTACAAGTTGTAAGTTATAGTAGGTAAAGTAATCTTTATAGTATATTGTGTACAGTGGGAAATACTAACGCGTGGCTAATTAGAAGCACGAGGCCGAAAGCTCAAATAACGAGCTAACATCCCTTGTACCCTTGCAGAGAAAACTCCCAATCTTATTGTGTCTGAAATTGACGATATATAGACTAAAGTATCCGACTGTTGAAAGTCAACTTCAACCCAACTAAGACAGAAATCTAAATTCTAGAAAATCTCGTTAGCTCTAGTTTCTCAATTTCAGAACACGCTTTTTATTGCCTTTTTATACGCCTTTTATCATCACCAAGAGCAGTGAGATCTCCAGTGAAGTTCAGATTCGAAGTCACCTGTAGGAGAAGGTCAAGCTGGCATAAAATTTTTGATGTGCTCAGTGGAGCACATCTCGCTCGACGTAAAGATTTAGATTCTAGAAGTCTCCAGTCAGACCTCACCGATTCAACGTAGCGCCGTATTAGTTTTAGAGTTGTTCAGTATACTGGGCCATTTCCACAGCGCTACGATGAATTTAGAGTGGACCTACTAAATTTTTGAGGTCAATTTCTTAGCGTTATCCCTTTTCCGAATCCATCAGTATTAGCGGATTTCATTACCTAAGCCTAAAAATTTAGCGAAAATACTGGTTCTGAAATTGAGGAGACAGCCGTCAGATCAGAAGAAGGAAAACCAGGCCTACTTTAGGGTAGGTCACACGTCTTTCGAAATATAATTTCTTAAACGTGCGGTTTTCCTCGCGATGTTTTTAAAGTGATAATTGCAAATATGAACATGGCAGACATTTAGTAGTACATGCCAGTATTCGAACCGAGGATCTGGTGGTCAACATTTCCTCGGTTATTTCGGTTAAGTACCTCCACTTCATAGAAAACCGCAGTCAAATAACAACTCCCTAGAGGGTTTTTTTTTTTTTGTTTGTCTGGTCGTAGCAACCTGGCTATTTGCCAGGCTGTGTCCGACCTGACAGTTTTGATTTTGGGGCAAGGGTCCTCGCTAATGGATACGGGCGACCTTTGCCACTTTGATTTGAGTGTATGATGTTTTTTATTTGTGAGTGTTTAATTATGGGCTATGTATTGTGTATTTATGAGTAAAGAGATGATGTGTGCTGGTGTGTAATTATATGTAATGATGTAATAGTACATAATAGTATACATAACGATGATATTTATGATTATATTATCATTCATTTTTTTTTTTTTTTCCTTTTTTTTTTTTCCTTAATTTTTTTTTTATATATTTTTTTTTTATTTTTTTAATTATTATTATTTATGACTAAACTAAACAATTAATAAAATAAACGCAAAATTAAACTTTATGCAAACTAATGTTCAAGTGGCGAACATACGAGTATTAAAGGGATCAAATAGAATGAACATGAATTATCAGTTTTATAGAGTAACTTTGCGAGTATTTAACAGTGAAAATTTAAACAATTTAAACCACCTGTAAATGAACGTTATACAAGATCGTTTGCAAGTGGTGCATTTATTATTTACTAACAAAATGTAAATTACCGTTATTTAAAATAATGGGCACATATTAGTCGTAAAGAAGATGTTACAATTTAAATTAAATTAAAATGTAATCATTACTCAAAAATAAAATAAAAAGAGGGTTGTGTTTCTGCATGTGAGTAAGGTCACCAGTAAGCTCCCAAGGAGTTGCTGTGTAAGCAGCAGAGGAGGCGTCGCGCGAGTGATACTTAATATATAGCAAGCGTTAATAGGCTACGGTACCCGCTTTACATCAGGTGGACCGTATGCTTGTATGTCTCCCGACGTAGTATAAAAAAATACAACATTGTGACAGATGAACTGGTAAACAGTTGGCCAAACAGACGTACAGACATCGGAGTTCTAGTAATAGGATCCCGTTGGTAACTTTTGAGTATGGAATTCTAAAAAATACTCTTGATGATTTATTCGCAAAATCTATCGGGGACTGTATTTTTTAGAAAGAAGGCTGCAACATAGTGTGCAAAACTTGATACTTGATATCGTGCATGTAGTCAGTAGAGCGCGGTTCGGATGGGAATGGAGGTCGAGTGCACCCACCCACACAATAGAATGTCGTCCGACCTCTCTCATTATAGTGAAAAATTTTAAGGACGTGAGAAAACGAGCATGTGGGTATGCTGCGAATTTTGTAATTCAAGCCTTTGTGTTGACTGAGAGCAAAACCAGGACAATTTAGAGTTAGTGCCCTCCTGTTACTACTTCCGGAATTATTGACGTGTAGCACATTCTTTTTTTATAGTGGTGAAAGCTATTATAAGAAAATATAATGGATAATTAGAAAACACTTCATTATGAGGTTTCGTTATGGAGAGTATAAGGAATTTTTTAATCGACTAATTTATTATTACTCGTCTGTTCCTGCGGCTTGTGATTCCTAATTTCGTGTTTTTAATTTTTTATTTCGTTAAGTTTTGATTTCGTTTAAATTACACATCTTCTATATTCATTTCGCTCTTTTATTGAGAAGTATCTAGTCCCTGCAGATGTTGTACTGTTTGAATAATAAGAATCCCTAGAAATCTTCTCCGTGTTATAATATTAAATATGTCAAAGTTCATTTATTTTATCGACATAACATTAATTTTATAATGTAATCGTATATACACACATCAAAAGTGTCTAGGGATCAACATATATTTTTGCAATAACTTTTCTCCTGATTGATATTAATTAAAATTTTCTTTAAGGATTCATCAAATAAAGTGTTTTCGTTTGTCTACAGTAACGATAAACCAATTCACCTTTGCATTAATAAAGAAATTTGCCATTTTCATAATAAAGGGATTTTTGACATTTGAACCACTAACATTAAAGTTCGAAAAAAAGAATGAAGAAACAGTTTTCTTTAAAATTTTATTGGGTAACTTAAACAATTAATAATCCGTGTTTCTACCGCGAATACTAACAACACAAGAACATCGGTTTGGCATACTCAAAATGAGTTCATCCAAATCACGCTGTGGAATGGCCGCCCATGTTCGTTGCAACAACAAAAAAAGGTCTTCTTGCGACTGGATACCCTCCATATTCGGCAGAGCTCTTCTCTGTAGCATATCCCATGCATGGACACGGAGACAAGACCGATACATTCAAATCACAACTCGAAGAGCTCCAACAATAACCGCCATGATGTTAGCCGTGACGCTTCATCACTCTTCAGGGAACTTAATTAGCGACCAAACAGTCAGAAACCGCTTGCATGAAGTGAACCTTCATTCCCGAAGACCGCTAAGGGTACCACCTATAGCAATGCACAATCGTAGGATTCGATATCAATGGGCTCTTGAACACAGAAATTGGGCAGAAGAACAATGGCGTTTCGTGTGCTTTTCTGATGAGTCTCGTTTTGGTATGAGACCGGATACAAGACGTATACGACACTGGAGAACCCCTGGACGCCAACAGCGATTAAAATCCTGCCAGGAAGTCCATCCTTATAGTGGTGGAACCATCATGGTATGGGCGGGTATTTGGATCGGCGGAAGAACTGAGTTGATTTGGATCAGAGGCAACCTCAACGCTCAAATTTATGCTGAGACGATTGTATCAGACGTCATCGTTCCTCTACAAGTGCAAATCGGTCCCTTATTCCAGTTAATGCATGATAATGCACGACCGCATACCGCAAGAGTTGTAAGACAGACTCTCGCCGCAGCTAACATCAATGTCATGCCCTGGCCTGCTCAGTCGCCAGACTTGAACCCGATTGAGCATGCATGGGATATGCTACAGAGAAGAGCTCTGCCGAATATGGAGGGTATCCAGTCGCAAGAAGACCTTTTTTTGTTGTTGCAACGAACATAGGCGGCCATTCCACAGCGTGATTTGGATGAACTCATTTTGAGTATGCCAAACCGATGTTCTTGTGTTGTTAGTGTTCGCGGTAGAAACACGGATTATTAATTGTTTAAGTTACCCAATAAAATTTCAAAGAAAACTGTTATTTCAGTCTTTTTTTCGAACTTTAATGTTAGTGGTTCAAATGTCAAAAATCCCTTTATTATGAAAATGGCAAATTTCTTTATTAATGCAAAGGTGACTTGGTTTATCGTTACTGTAGACAAACGAAAACACTTTATTTGATGAATCCTTAAAGAAAATTTTAATTAATATCAATCAGGAGAAAAGTTATTTCAAAAATATATGTTGATCCCTAGACACTTTTGATGTGTGTAGGTAGGTATAAATAGAACAGATATCCTATCGATACCATATAACACGAATAAAATTTATCAAGTGTATGGATATTAGGAAAAAGCAAAGAATTACACAAAATACTCTATACCACACACATATTTACAAAAATTGGTACGCAGGAAACATAATTATATTCCAATGTTAGCTTTACCTCAATCATACTTTACACTACGAACTAAATAAAAGCTGGATGGTTCATCTGCGTGTAAAAAGAAAATTTTTTAAGTTGAGGTTCGGATCTATTTTTAAAGGGCTACCGATTTTTCTGTATCGACGATTTCAATAAATTCTGCTTTTCTTTTTATTTCAAAGTTTTCATATACAATAAAATATAATGATAATATACAAAAATACCCGAAGATAAAATATTTCAAGTAGAGTTTACCGAGCTTGAAAAATCATTTATGTGGCCTGCACGAGAGTCGTAAACATTGAATATACAACTTGCACGCTGTTGACCTGCCAAATTAAACCTGAAACCTCAAAAATCACTGTCAGTGAAGCGATTATTTTATCGCTCCGCCACCCAAAGTACCGTTTTATTGTTTCTTCACCGAAAATAAAATTCATTGTGCTATGGAATGTTATCATATTTTCTGCGTTTATGCTCTATCCATAAATTCTATTTTGACAAATATACTCGGGGAAACCATTTTAAAAATAGAAAGTATGTAATTAAGAAGTAAGTATTTGGTGGTTCCAAGTCGGTAAATACCTATCGGCTGTAAGATGGCTGACTCAAAAGATGACACCGAGTTATTTACAATCCAAGTTTATAAATATAAATAATTTTTAACTCTGAACAAATCAGGCAAACCAGCTAAATATTTTAACACAATTTAGTGTTAAAATATGTAGCTGGTTTTCCTGATTTGTTCAGAGTTAAAAATTATTTATATTTAAAGTAAATTCAGTACAAAGCCGCTGAATGATGTGCAAAATCTTAAAAGAATTCATCATGAAAATTACACAATTGATATTTTATTGCTAGTACCTTGGCGATAGAGTTCCGTTCGGCGTATTATATGATTTCGTATAAAACCACGTTATCTCAAGAAACCTACATAGATATCCTTAATAAGTGGAATTTAAATACAACATTTGATCTAAATAGTCAGATCCATTATGGAGATTCATATTTATACACATACAATAATTACTAATTCAAAATAATAGTAAAGAGTTTGCAAAAGATAGTGCTGTTAGTGGGCTTCGAACCGGAGCCTTTGTGACCGTACAAGATAGACCGTACGTACGGTGCGACCAAACGGTCGAATAGCTGATTGTTATGATACCTATACCTTTTAATTTGTTTCTACTGCTTTTGTTATTTTGTACTGCAATGTTGTTCTTTTAAGTATTGTCTATCTATCTATCTTTAACTTCACACCAAATCCCTTGCGGGGTAGGCAGAGAGAACCAAATGTCCGGTGACGCGATCCTTACACACCTCATCGCTTCGTTCACATTCAAGGCTCTTCTCATGAACGCTCGCCGGTTTCTAGGTCTACTGACATCATCGTCTTATGGAACACGACCAATTTGGTCATGGTAGGTAAGCCTTGGCCTTCCTCGTCTCGTATGTATTGCTTGAAGGTAATTTTTCATTTTTCTTTTTCGTTAATGTTTCTGGAGCTTATTGTTCATGGTATCGAGCTTGTTTTCCTGAAAATTATAAAATTTATAACGTGTGGATTTTATTTAGTTACCGTGGAGTTTATTTTTTCAATATTTCATTGAAGATCTTCAAAAGTATCATACCGATAGATAGAAAAGTCAAAGGATTATACAAAGCAAATTTTTTTTTCTTCATTCATAAATATGCTTATTGAAAAATAATATAGGCATATATATATATATATATCTATATGTTTGCGTTTTATATATATATATATATATATATATATATATACCTTTTACAAAATTTGTTATGTGGTTGAAGTAGTTTTTACAGTAAATCACTTAAATTGTGACTGTACGTCTCTTCTTTATATGTTTTTTTTTCATTTTGTGAAATGAAATATTAACATTGTCTATGCTTTATGATTGCCGGTTTTAAAACAATACCATAACTTGATTAAACAGTAACCTATTATTATCAGCTATAAGACAAAATATACACATGTTTTAATGTTGAAGGCGAAATGTGATGGTGTTATGTACTTATTGTTGTAATTGCCTGTGATTTAACTTTGGTGTTTTATTTTTCAAGCATTCCGCAGAATCCCTAAACGATTTCGGTTTAAAAAAATAGCTAACTAATTGACTTTTATTTACTATTATATATTGTAGGTATACCGAGTAAAATTTTATCACATTCCGTACAATTACGAGTAAGTGCAGGTCAACCTATACACTTTACTCTTTGTTCCGTTCTTATGACGTACGTAATAAGATATACAATTGCTTTTGGAATTTTAAGCGTGATCTGCCCTTAGCTGTATGAGTACCCGAGACTAAGAGGTAAAATTAACAAGACAATCTTCCGTCAAAATTAGGTGAAAGTCATTCAAACTTTTTCACGATAAATAAATTCTGTCCAGGGAGAATACATAATTATATTGTGTAACAAATATTGTGTTCAGAACCGTATATATTATGTTGGTACAATAGTTAAAATTTAATTTTATAAACAATTTAAACGTCATAAATTTTATATTTTATAATGTGCTCATTTATATTATCTGTTGTTTTTAAAAACTATAAATATGTATTTCAACGTGATGAAAATGAAATCATTGGAAAAACATGTTAATTGTACTATCGTAACCGATTCATTATTTTTAAAACGTCCTATTAAAACATAAGTATTTCTGTGCTTAATGGTCCCCTGCCTTGTTTTACGCGCCGTTTTCCGCGACTTTACTTTTGTAATTGCACACCCAGAGGTTACGAGTGTGCACCTATTTTTACCAATTAATTGGTCAGCCTTAGATTAATACACAAAAAATAAATATCTAAATCACCTACAATATTTTAGGTAATTTAGGTAGTGTAGTAGTAGTAAGTAATTTCTCATGAGATTGAATCCTACTAATATTATAAATGCGAAAGTTTGTATGTATGGATGGATGTTTGTTGCTCTTTCACGCTTAAACGGCTGAACGGATTTGAATGAAATTTGGCACGTAGATAGATTATGATCTGGATTAACACATAGGCTACGTTATTTGACTCCACGCGGGCGGAGCCGCGGGAAGCAGCTAATTTAAAATAAATCCTGTTCTCCAAATAAACATTATTTTACAGTTATTAAAATAATACTAAGATCTAAATTTGCAAATCATAATGTGATTTGTCAATTCATCTTTGCGTGTATGGGTATGTGGTTTGATTACTATGATGATATTACAGAGAAAAATGATAGCGCAGTGGATAAAGGCACAGCCTATTAACTGACGATTCCTGGATCGAATCCTAATAAATTCCACAACTAAATTCGTGAAATTATATTTCAAAAGATAAAAACCAGACCTGTCTTTGGTCAGGTATCTAACAAAGGTGTGATTTTCCCTCTAGGTTTTGATGGTCAGACGGCAGTCGTTCTATGTAAAAATCAATATCTTAGCCAAGTCCTTAGGATTAGGTAGCGGACCTCGCCGGGATAATGCTACGAAGAAGGTTACAGAGTTCTTCACAGCAGCAACTACGCAATAATTTAATAGAATTCACTCTCAAGCACTCTACAATCCTCCCTGCAGTTGTTAATTGACCTGGCTTCTCCGTAAATTACCTTCTAACACAAATATTACTCTTTTGTTAGACCTTTGGTTACTATTTGATTGAGTGCACCCTGCGAAAGATTCTTTGGCTCTCAAGATTATGGTGATCCACATATACTCTCAAGCTGAGACAAGATTTATCTCGCCAACACGAATCTCCTGACACACAGACTCTCAGGTCCACATCCGCTATAAATCTTTCTTTATCTTAGTCTTGCTAATGAAATAAAAATTAAATATATTTCACTTGAGACGACACCCGTCCGCTAATTATTTTATCTCCTCATATTACGGTAGAGATATAAATTTAGTTGGACGTAATCTTTCAGTACAAAAATAAATTGCAGTATTATTAACTCGGCCCTTGACTCGACTCGCGGGTGTTTTCTAGGACACGCCGGCTTAGTTCAGTGTTAATGTTTCGTAAATGAATTACCTGCTATATTTACCTATGCAAAACGCGTTATCTTTTCGTGGTCTCAAAAATTTTAACAAGTCAAAAAAACTTAATTTGCTGTAAATAAAGATAACGAATAATAAGAAAATATTATACTTATTACGGAACTTTTTGTATTAATCTAACGAAATGTTGCAATATTTAGAAGTTTGGTTGGATGCAGTGCAGTATATATATTGACGAGCTCGGTGGCGCAGTGGTGAAACGCGCTGTTACGCTACTTTGACACCAACGCTCGTGGGTTCGATTCCCACACAGTACAAACATTTGTGTGCACGAACATGTCTGTTTGTATTGGTATTTGGGTATTTTCTATGTATAATAAGTATGTATTTACAAAACAATGTATTTACGTATGTTTATCAATTGTCTAGTACCCATAACACAAGCTTCACTTACTTTGGGGATAGGTGGCGCTGTGTAATTTGTCCGACAATATATCAGAGATTTTCAATAATTTGTGTCCTGCAGAGCCCATGCCCGTAATATATTTTCTCTATTCTGTAGAGTCCTTGCATGTCGCTTGCTTTAATACCTGAGAGTTAACTAGACCGTATATCGATCACGCTGATGTTGATGATAATGGTTATGAATCGAACTAATTTCATTTTCTCCTATTAAAATAACATAGCTTGTTAATCGCATTAACATACTAATGTCATTAATATTATGAATCGAAAGCCAGTCGAAAAATATTTTTAATTAATTCGAGTATTTTAATATATTTAATACGAATAACACCGTTTTTCTAGCCTTAATAACTCTCCTCGTTACATATTATTATTTCTGAGCCGCACTAAAATACTATTCCTGACATTTTCCGCATAAAATTAACCCAGAAAAGTGAACACAGCTAGTGCGAGTGTCATTAGCCTGGAAACAGGCAATTGCGGGGTGCAACTTATTTCCCCCGACGCATCAGTATCCGATATGTATGAGGTGATGCAGAATTGCATATGAAGTCCAGGTATGTGATTTTTTATTCAATAGTCAATTAGTTTCTGTGGAATGATGGAATAAATACGAGTATTCTATATACGATTCGAACTAACAACGAGCAATCTTGTAAAAACTTATGCTTTACTTCTTTTATATCCACACAATATGATGGTATAGTGCTGGTACTTTTGATATTTTTAAAGTAATTGCATATATGCACATACATCCAATTATCTAAATTAGACAAGATAGTATCTACATATTTAGACTTAAAGAAATAATTAAAATTCCTAATTTGTTAACAAATATGTTCTCTTTTACATTTGGAAAATACTCGTTATAAAACTCAGATACGAAAACTGTAAAAAAATTTTTGTTTTGACATCGCGTGCCTCATAATTGTAGTGAGCTAGATAAGACTGATTTATGTTCAAACGTAAAAAAAAAACAATGGATTAAGTAACTGACTACTTTTATTTAATTTATTTGATTAATAGATTGCACATACCTTTGATCAATCTTCTGATATGTCTGAATACGAAACTCTTCTATTGTTAGTTCGGTTTTGTTTTGATATGTAGTTCAAAGCCTTATTTCATAGACACAAAAATATTATTTTTATCAAAGCGTCTCAAGTCATGTTTTTAGAAGATTTTCGAGACGATTTTGCGATATGTTAATGTTACTTGATATTCGCATCTCATGGTTTTAAAGATGCCTACCACATGGCACGGGGTGCCTGTTTATACTGGGATTTCGTATAAAATTACGTCCGAAATTGTTTTATGGATAGCCATTCGTCACTACCTTTCTGAATTATTAACGTATGTGTATGTACATAGTTTATGACGGGTGTTCCACTACGATTCGCTTTATAAAGCAATTTCTTCTGAGTTGTCAAACAAATGCAACAAGAAACTAGTCAATATTTTCTTTATAATGCTGGTAATGATAACACTACCATGCATACAGTTCATGTTGTGGTTTCTGTAGGCAGCTCTGATAATTATCTTCAGGGGAACACATGAAAGAAATAACAATAAGACTCTGATTGGCAAGTTCACGGATTAACATACACGGTATACGAAGCACTGGCTTGCAACATCGTCAAAAAAAGAGCAATGGGGCAGATGCAAATTGAAATTTGCATACCTGGATGACCCATAAGAGGTCACTGGAGGCACTGGACAAGATCTTCGTGACAATCAAAACATTTTTGGTGGAGCCATGATTCTGTTTTTCAGTGATTTTCGACAGACTCTACCAGTTATTCCCCGATCAACTGTACCTGACAACTAAACGCGTGCTTAAGTCATCATCTTTGTATATATACGCACAGCAAAACGAAACAAAAACACAGTATATGAGAAAGTATTACATTGCAAATATATTAAATACATTGGAATTGAAAAAACACGTTTCATTTAATAACCAAACGAAATTCAAACCATGTCAGCTATAGCCATTACTATTGATCTCAATGAATTGAAGTTGGAAAGATGATTAGGAAGTGATTATAACTAATCAAAATGTTACAAAATAAAGTATTTAAATCAGTAAAGCCGTTTTTGAGTTTTTGCGAGACTAACAAATAGCGATTGTAGTTGACACGAAGTTCACCGGGGCAGCTAGTCTTCTCTATAATATAAAAATGAATCGCTAAATATGTTGCTAAGCGCAAATCTCGACAACAGCTGAACCGATTTCGCTAATTCTTTTTTTAGAATATTCCTTGAAGTACGAGGATGGTTCTTACGAAGAGAAAAATTAAAAAAATTGCCTAAAAACGTCTAAAAAGAACATTTTTCTATACTCCCATACAAAAGATTCGTAATAATACTTAAAAGTCAATTTGAACTTTAATACCATACCATAAAGTTTAAGTGTTAGTGGAGAGGTTCCGGGAAGGAAAAACAATTGAGTGACGTTAGTAAAAAGTATAAAGGAGAAGACGTTTTGATACCCCGCATTCGAATGATTGCGACTGACATACCATTCGAGTTTAAACGACTGCAGTTTCCAGTACGGCTTCCTTTCGCTATGACTATAAACAAATCCCAGGGGCAGTCATTAAGTGTTTGTGGTATTCATCTAGAAAACCCATGTTTCTCGCATGGTCAATTGTTTGTTGCCTGTTCCCGTGTTGGAAAATCATCTGCTCTGTTTGTTTACGCGCCAGGTAATCAGACAAAAAATATCGTGTACCATAAAGTACTACAATAAAAATGAAACTTAATTTAGAATACGTAAAAATAAAATGAAATATAATAAGTAGGTATCATAATAAGAAATCTGAAATTGTAATTTTCGTTGTGATTTTTAGTGACTATTAAAAGAATTTTAAGTGTTTTATAATTTTTATTTTTTGACATAATGTAATTGTTGACTTATTAACTTTCTTTTTTCTTTTTTTATCTTACTAGCTGACCCGGTTTCCTGAATATAATAAGTATTAAAAAAAATTAAGAATCGACTGTTAGGCGGTACGAAGTTCGCCGGGTCAGTTAGTCTTATATATAAAATTCTCGGGTCACAATGTTAGTTACCATACTCCTCCGAAACGGCTTGACCGATTTTGATGAAATTTTATCTTTTTTTCATACCCCTAAGTGATAAGGGTGGTCCACCCTAAATTTGTTTTTTTTTATATTTTTGACAAAAATTTTTATTATCATTTTTTTTATGATGTGGCATTAAAAATACATACAACCCTAAATTTTCACCCTTCTACCATTAACCCCTATTTTTATAATACTAAAATAATCATTGGAATAATGTATATGGCAAAACAACGTTTGCCGGGTCAGCTAGTGTTTAATACACACATCAAAAGTGTCTAGGGATCAAGTATTTTTATGCGGATTTCTTGAGATTGAGATGTGGCTTTGTAATAAAAAAATATATAAACGTATACGACACTGGAGAACCCCTGGACGCCAACAGCGATTAAAATCCTGCCAGGAAGTCCATCCTTATAGTGGTGGAACCATCATGGTATGGGCGGGTATTTGGATCGGCGGAAGAACTGAGTTGATTTGGATCAGAGGCAACCTCAACGCTCAAATTTATGCTGAGACGATTGTATCAGACGTCATCGTTCCTCTACAAGTGCAAATCGGTCCCTTATTTCAGTTAATGCATGATAATGCACGACCGCACACCGCAACAGTTGTAAGACAGACTCTCGCCGCAGCTAACATCAATGTCATGCCCTGGCCTGCTCAGTCGCCAGACTTGAACCCGATTGAGCATGCATGGGATATGCTACAGAGAAGAGCTCTGGCGAATATGGAGGGTATCCAGTCGCAAGAAGACCTTTTTTTGTTGTTGCAACGAACATGGGCGGCCATTCCACAGCGTGATTTGGATGAACTCATTTTGAGTATGCCAAACCGATGTTCTTGTGTTGTTAGTGTTCGCGGTAGAAACACGGATTATTAATTGTTTAAGTTACCTAATAAAATTTTAAAGAAAACTGTTATTTCAGTCTTTTTTTCGAACTTTAATGTTAGTGGTTCAAATGTCAAAAATCCCTTTATTATGAAAATGGCAAATTTCTTTATTAATTGCAAAGGTGACTTGGTTTATCGTTACTGTAGACAAACGAAAACACTTTATTTGATGAATCCTTAAAGAAAATTTTAATTAATATCAATCAGGAGAAAAGTTATTGCAAAAATATATGTTGATCCCTAGACACTTTTGATGTGTGTATATTTAGAAATTTATTTTAACTTATTCTTAAGTTTCGTAAGAGCGAATTACACAGGATCTCAGGAGCAATGAAGGTACATTAACCTCCACTTCACATACGCGGCTAACGTTATATGGGTCGTAAAGACAACGAACCGCTACGTTTATATTAGGGATACTTTACTACAGTACAAATATCCACGCATCATACTAGACTGAATAATGAAAATCCTTCTCGTTTCGGAAATTGAAATGAGATATAACATGCATACATAGATGAACGAAGTATACTCTATATAATAGAAAAATGTGAATTGATGTTGAGAAAACTTCTAGGTAGTTAAAGCCTAAGCCACTCGTCACTACGTCACTCAACACAGTAGAAATAACGCTAGGTAAGACGTTTACACCATTTGTGCCGCAGGTAACTATCGAGAGTAGTACTGTAATAGTAAAAGTATAATTTCTAATAGATCTTCGCCTTTCTAGTGTTATCCCGATTCCTAATCTGTTAGGATTGGTGGGATTCTCTACCTAAGCCTAAGGATTTCGCAAAAATTTTTTGCACATAACAACTACTATGGGACTCTACAACCCAGAGGGAAAATT
The DNA here is from genome assembly GCA_947507595.1 of Pyralis farinalis. Classification (NCBI taxonomy): domain Eukaryota; kingdom Metazoa; phylum Arthropoda; class Insecta; order Lepidoptera; family Pyralidae; genus Pyralis; species Pyralis farinalis. The sequence goes on from OX382267.1 coordinate 15,511,049, forward strand.
AGAACTTTCTTAGTTTACGTCTTCTGAAATATAATATTTTGCATGTGTGGCTTTCCTCGATGCCGATGCCGATGTTTTCCTTCAGAAATAAAACCACATTTTTTATACAAGATTTGGATACATGCATACATGGTTACAAGCATACGGCCCACCCGATGCAAAGCGTTCACCGTCGCCTATTAATGTTGGTTAAACATGAAATATAACTAGCTTGTTACATAGCAACTCCTTAGGCCCTTACTTGTAACCTCACTCACTCGCACGAACAACTAACCTCCAGAGAGTTGTTATTTGGTGACGTCATTCTATAATTTCCTCAGAGGGGTTGCTTTGACGCCTCTACCTCTCCTTAATTAATGTATTTATTAAGGATCCATTTTTTACTACATGTTGAGGTATCTTCCCTTGCTCCACTAATAGCAAATAATGTAACAAAAATCACATTAATCACGGACACTAAGAAAGTCCATTGTGAACAACAGGAAAAAATCTACTTACCTACGCCATGATGCAGAATGTTCTATAATAAAGAGTATATATCATCATTATTTCAGTCGAATAACGTCCACTGGCGAACATAGGCCTCACCTTGTTATAGAAAATATGTATGTATACAATTTGCCTTTAGGGTTTCAATTGTATTTTTTATATTACGTCGGGTAGCAAATGAGCAAGCGGCTCGCTTGATGTGCAATGGTTACCGTTGTCCTAAACCGCTTTTGATACAAAGAGTATGCTAGCGCGCTTTCGCCACGACTGTTACAACGACAACGACTTTGATTGAGTTTTCGTTTAATATCTCAGATCAGAATACTATACTTACTCATCATACAGATCTATTATTAAATTTAATTTTGTTTACTTTCTTTCACCTAATATTATACACATCACAAAGTGATCTTATGAAGTACTTAAAAATAACTTCCAAACCACAAGTAAAACAAATTATACTAATTTGGAAATATTCTTGTTTGCAATACATTACTGAATAAGAAACAAATTACACTACATACGTCAGAATGTAGGTAAGCCCGCCGTATCTGCAAAGTTTATAAATAGAATAATCTGCTATAATTATTGTTGAAACAGGGTTGTTGAAATAAAATTATTTCAGGACAATTAAGGGAATATTTCTAGTACAGTAATAAATTACACAGAAAATCTTCAAAATCGTTGATAAGCGGTACTGTTTCCTCCTTACCTCCGAAGTTTCTCCTGAAGAAGAAAACATTTGAAATTTAATTTCAGAATTTTTTTTTACACAATGTCAGGAGGCATACGAGCATGAGGCCCACCTGATGTAAAGCAGTTACCGTAGCCTATGAACGCTTATAATATATTAAGTATCAATCACGCGATGTCACTTCTGCTGTTAACACAGCGACTCCTTAGGAGCTTACTGGTGACCTCACTCACACACAGGAATACAACAACCCTCTAATTGGGGGCCAGTTATTTGGATGCGGTTTTCTGCGAGGTGGAGGTACTTCCCCAGACGGGCTGCTGTTATTTGCGACATGGCTATGAATGCTCAATCATCAAGGCTTTTTATAGTCATAGGCGCATACTTTCGGTTTTCTAGAATCTCAAAATTTAACATTGACGCCTTGAGGCCCGTTATATACTTGTTGCCGTAACAAACAAACACGTACCTAAATTTAATACAATTAATAGAATTACGGCAACAATCAAAAAAGTATTGAACCTCTACAATTTTGTCAGTTAACTATATCATACACCCCGTATGTATATTTAGGGCAATTATCATTGTTCAATCAATTATAATCAAATTATCATCATTTATAAATTTTATGAACATTTTATAATGCCTGTGTGTAATAATGTAAATTATTGTAACAATCCATTAAATTTTATCGGTCGTAAATGCATTGAAGATTCTCTTGAAACTAGTTGACCTTTATAATATCTCTATGGACTGTTTAACATACATTTAGCGACATTCAGTTGAAATATGATAATGTTAGCCGAAGCACTTTTGATACAACGTTAAGTGATGCTTTAATACAAATCTTCTAGACGTAAAAAAACGTATGAGTTGATTGATAAACTATTTTGAACTTTAGTTATTTGTTGATATATGTCATTATTACATTATACTAGCGACCTGCCCCGGTTTTATTAAATAATGAGAGATATGGAGAACCGATGCCACGGTTTCGCGTTGTAACTAAACTCACCGCTACGGGTCGGGGGTAAGCAGAACGTGCAGTTCTTATTACCTAGTTCACGGACCAACATGGCGTCACTTAACGGCTTATAGGTTAAAATATCTTCCTATTGGATATTTAGGAGCTAATACACTACGTTTTGGTGAATAAAGGGGCCTTTACGCGTCGTCAAGTGGTTTATTGGTTTGTCATAGATAGAAAGAACTAGAACTTTATTAAAATTTTAAATAATAAAATGTTTAATTAATATTACATCATAAATCATCATCAGTTCAGCAGAGGGACGGCCACTGCTGAAGATAGGTCACCCCCTCAGACTTCTACAGTAATCGGTCCTGTGCCGCTTGCATCCATTGGCTCCCTGTGATCTCTAAATATCTAATTTGTACAAAAATACGGTTTTTGTTACTGAACTATAATACATAGTTAGATATATTCGTATAGCCTCGCGGACTTTTTTGTGGATAATGAGGCAATAAAAACTTTATAGTACTCATTTCTATACATATTTAGTACATTATCTTATGTCTCATCAATATTTTTCGTAGAACACGCCAAATAATGACTTCTGTAGCCAAAGTTTTGGTATATTGGATTACATTATTGTACTTCTCGTAAGTTTCTATAATTGATCGAAAAGAACATACAGCTTATATTACCCACTGATAATGTAGCTTTCTATTTGTGATAGAATTTTTAAAATCGTTTAGTATTTATCGACTTTATTCATTTCTTATGGCGGTCGGTTCTCTCTGCCTACCCAGCAAGGGACTTGGCGTGAAGATATATATACATACAGGTAGATCAACTAGCGGATGAAATTTATAATAGATGCCTGGTCACAATAGAAGAAGTTGTATAAGCGTTAAGAGGACAAAACTTACAGCAGAGGTTGACTCAGCCTTAAAGGTCTGAAGGTTTACACAACTGGGACTACCTACGGTAAACAAGTTACAACATCGATTCTATAGCAGAAGTAGTGCCATGTCAAGTAGTGAAAGTAGTTCCCAAACAAGTCAATATAGCCGAAGTACTTCATAAAACTAAATTAATTGTTTGGGTACTATAGCTCATAAGAGTGGTTTCGAAACCCTAAATAGATCACTGCAAATTTTAAGAAATAATAATAGTCAAATGGGGGGAGTAACTGTATTGTTAGCATGTGATTTCCGGTAGACATTACCAATAGTACCTAGGGGAACGCGAGCGTATGAAATCAAAGTGTGTGTGAAACAGTCTCATTTGTGAGCATCAGTGTTGTCAACTTTCTTACAAAAAACATGAGAGTCCACCTGATTACTTAAAATTGGAAATGGTAATTACCCAGAGTGGATAATAAAATAATTCTTCATACAGAGTTATGTACAATTGTGATCACTGTAAAAGAGCTAATATCTAAAATCTACCCAGATATTAGTAATAATATATATATACACACATCAAAAGTGTCTAGGGATCAACATATATTTTTGCAATAACTTTTCTCCTGATTGATATTAATTAAAATTTTCTTTAAGGATTCTTCAAATAAAGTGTTTTCGTTTGTCTACAGTAACGATAAACCAAATCACCTTTGCATTAATAAAGAAATTTGCCATTTTCATAATAAAGGGATTTTTGACATTTGAACCACTAACATTAAAGTTCGAAAAAAGACTGAAATAACAGTTTTCTTTAAAATTTTATTGGGTAACTTAAACAATTAATAATCCGTGTTTCTACCGCGAACACTAACAACACAAGAACATCGGTTTGGCATACTCAAAATGAGTTCATCCAAATCACGCTGTGGAATGGCCGCCCATGTTCGTTGCAACAACAAAAAAGGTCTTCTTGCGACTGGATACCCTCCATATTCGGCAGAGCTCTTCTCTGTAGCATATCCCATGCATGCTCAATCGGGTTCAAGTCTGGCGACTGAGCAGGCCAGGGCATGACATTGATGTTAGCTGCGGCGAGAGTCTGTCTTACAACTCTTGCGGTGTGCGGTCGTGCATTATCATGCATTAACTGAAATAAGGGACCGATTTGCACTTGTAGAGGAACGATGACGTCTGATACAATCGTCTCAGCATAAATTTGAGCGTTGAGGTTGCCTCTGATCCAAATCAACTCAGTTCTTCCGCCGATCCAAATACCCGCCCATACCATGATGGTTCCACCACTATAAGGATGGACTTCCTGGCAGGATTTTAATCGCTGTTGGCGTCCAGGGGTTCTCCAGTGTCGTATACGTTTATATATTTTATATATTTTTTTATTACAAAGCCACATCTCAATCTCAAGAAATCCGCATAAAAATGCTTGATCCCTAGACACTTTTGATGTGTGTATATATATATAAATAGTTAATATCCACGATAAATCTGCAGAATGGTTATGCGAGCGTACTATCCTAACACCAAAAAAATGACCAAGCCACAATCATGAATGAAATTTATTTAAGTTCGTTGGAAAGAGTTGAAAGACGTTATAAATCAGTAGACTCAGTGATAAACAACCATAGCGCCATGCATTACCTGGATGAGTTTCTTATCAAATTAAAGCCTCCCGGTTTCCTAACTCATATATTGCAGGCTCGTGTACCGAGGGTTCCTTATGTTCCTTCGATCATATTACAAAGTTCATATTTGACGCATGTTTAATGTTTTTAAAAAACCATGATTAGGTGCATCCTCTAATAAGAATGTGATGTGTTGTGGGGAGACAAGTGAACACAGGGAATAAAAAAACTTCTTCACTGTAAAAAGTTGAGCCTGAAGACTCTCACGATACACAACGCCGTGCCGGTCTTAATGCTAATACGTAGGTCACACTATAAGTTTTGCGTAACTTAAAAAAACAACATGTTATAACCAAAATATTATGTTTATTGCTTTTCAAAATACTCTCCTTTACATTTTAAACATTTTTTCATGCGATCGAACCATTTTTTTAAACTGGAGGACCACAGATCTGAAGGCATGTTTTCTACGTGCTGATTGAACGCTATCACTGCCTCTTCGGAGTTGGTAAAAGTGAAACCTCTCATCAAATCTTTGATTTTGGAGAAAATACAGAAATCACAGTTTCAAAAAATGTAACATTCGAAATTCAAATAGTTCCGATTAGCTAGAAGTGCAAAACTTTTAGTGTGCCCCATGTATATAGAAATAAGAGCATGATAGTAGTAGTACAAAAGGCGTCAAATTGCAAGCGTTGCACTAAATCTGCGGCCTGTTGCTAATATACCGAGTACGCAGAGATGTAAGAAAAGGAGTTGGCCTGATAAGGAGTATCGGCTTTAATATATAAAGAGGCATGTGCCCTTGGTTCTGACTTGTAGATAGAATGCAAGAGGAAAGATGTACCACATGATAGTGAAAAGTCATTAGAATCGAGACAGGCCAGGACTAACCCACCACGACCAAATTGCTTAGTGTTTTATTAAACGGTGGTGTTAGGAGCCCTAGGAAACGGTGAGCGTGCACACAAGCGAGTTGTGAATGTTAAATAATGTATCAAATGTTATTAAACAACCTTTTGTTTACAACAGTTAACTGATGTGAAAAGTTTGTAATACATTACATGTAGTAAAAATTTGACCCCTATTAAAATGTGCGTTCCATAGGGGAAACCCTATTAGTTAGTACGAGGTGCTAACGAATGAGTTCACGAAATGTAAATATTAGGTTACTGAAACGGGGTCACAACATTTTGAATTAACGAACAAATGGGTGTTTTCAACCATTTTTTTCCATTATCCATTATCAATGTCCGTGTCTGTCCCCAAAGACCGCTCGCTAACATAATTATGTTCGATCACGTCTCTTTTATAAACGAAATCATTTACCTACTCGAAGAAATTACGAGGTGGGCCTTAATTTTTATGGATAATCCTAACTAAATAATATCGTTGATTTGATTTTCATCAATTTAGATATTTCTTTCTATTAGATTGTATACCCATTGGCGTAAAAAAATATGGATTTCAAAAAAGCACTGTTAATAAATTAAAATAGAATGTTAATTGTTTGTCATCCTCTTTTCTTAATTTTGAGTGACAATGAAAACTTTAAAAGAATTGAATTCAACTTTATTTAGGACGCCATCAATTCATATCCATTTTAAATCTTTTTAGCATTAAGTTCGGTGACGTGTTTGTTTCACTTTGTTACATAAAAGATTATTTTTCTAAGTGCTTGTCATCAAAGCCTTATCACACTTTATAAGTATTACATGATATGTGAGATCCATCATAGAAGTATACATGGAAGAATAAAAAAATGATTTATGGAAAACACAGAAATATAGAAAATCGGTTATTGAAAGTTTTCTTTGCTGACTTTTTCAATTTTTCAACAGGTTCATGTTAAACCTATTGAAGTTCTACCTGTAATACCTCTATTTATATTTAGGTTGAAATTTCTAAATCAGTTAATATATTTCAGATATATTGGTGAACACAGATCCTTCTCCATTTTTGAAGTCATTTAAAATAGCTATGTAAATGAAATGACAGTAGATTCATTCAATTTAATTAGTTAAACCCAATTAATTACATGGACTTGAAGATTATTATGAATTTCAATCCAAAATAATTTATAAAGGGTAATTATTCTTTAGGTTACTGAAATGGGATAAATTACTTACTAAAGTTATTTTAGAAACTAGTATTCACTAGAGTATCGCTGTCAAACCACTCTCATGTTACAGCTTTTCGGGCACAATGTTTAAGAATTAAGTAATTTTGGATTTCACGAATTGAGGAGCTTGATTACATCAATATACGTGTCAGTCTAAATAGAAGATATCAATTAAGCAACGTTGACCGGAGCCTGTCTACGGATGGATTTAATGTTTTCGATAGGTGGTAATCGTTAAAAGTACAAAAAGGTAGAGCTGTGTGTGAAAGTGCTTCCAATGCCAGGCTGAAGTATCTCCACTTCACAGAAAACTGCAGTTGAATAAGAAGACATTGTTGTGTTTCGGTAAGTGAGTGAATGTATCAGTAAGTTTCTGAGGAGTTGCTATGTTAACAACGGAGGTAGCAATGCACGAGCGATACTTCTGGTATAGCAAGCGTTATAGGCCACAATAACCACTTTACATCGGGTGGGCAGTATGTTTGTATGACCCCTGACCTTGTATAAAAATATCAATCCTCGAAAAGGAGATAAGTATCTCGAGGTTGTTACGAAATTGCGACAAAGTCAAGTAGATATTCGAGAATTGAGATTGTACTCAATCTTTCCTTGGCATTACAAGGTGACAGATATTTGATATGCTAGGTGATTTTCTTACCAAATTAATTTTTATATCATTATATAGATAAGTAATAAATATATTGTATGTAATATAAGACAGTAATTTAAATGTGTATTGTATTGTGCTTTTGTAAACCTGTCAAAGTCAAAGTCAAAATCTTTTTATTCCGTAAAAATGGCTACATTTGTTTGGAATCGTCACAATTTTTTTCCCTACCGTGCAGTTTATGACTAGGTGAGCACTGATAAAAATACTGCCAAAAAACTCAGGCATCCCTCTTTTGGTACCCAAACAAATTTACATATTTTAATAATTACATTATAATTGGATCGACTCACGACCCACTCTCCTCCTGAAATGTTTAGTAGCATTAAAAATGATTCTCGAGATTACACTATACTTTAATGTTTTATAAATAATCTGTCCTAATATTACATTCTCTTCTTCCTAGCGTTATTCTTAACCCTTCGAAATCCGGGTGGTCGTATACGACCGCGAAATGTATGGGAAAACGTATATAACGGGTTCTGACTGCTCAATCCATTAGAATTGGCGGGGTGCGCTACTTAAGCCTAAAGATTTGGCGAGAATTTTGATTTTCACAACCATAAAATAAATATATTATAATAACATAATTAAAAATAAAAATAAAATAAAAACATGCCAGTTCTTTATCCACTGGGCTGTCACAGCTCCTACTAATATTACATATATACTAAAATAATTCTTAACATCCACCTCGATTTTTCTAATGATATAATGATATATGATAATATATAACCTAACAATATCAGCGATAATGAAATCCGATGATCTGATCACAGCTGAGATGATCAAATTAGGTGGCTCTTACGTACGGGACGCCTTCTGGTACCTATGCAATCTATGCTGGAGAACTGGAAGGGTCCCAATGGACTGGAGACGCGCAGTCATCGTGCCCTTGTATAAAGGAAAGGGGTCACGCATGGACTGCGCCAGCTATAGGGCCATCAGTTTGATCAGCTTAGCAGCTAAAGTATATGGAAAGGTGATTGAAAGGAGAATGAGGGTGAAATCCGATGAATTGCTGTGGGACGCACAAGAAGGTTTCCGAAATGGAAGGGGATGTACGGATCAAGTTTTCTCGCTCCGCAATATTGTAGAGAAGCATCTGGCCATAGACCAGAAGGTTTTCTGCGATTTTGTGGATCTTGAGAAAGCCTTTGATAGGGTTGTGCGAAAGGAACTGTGGGACATATTGCCAAGATATGGGATTGACGGTTCACTGCTCCGTGCTGTGCAGTCCACTTACAAGGATTGCTCAGCATGTGTGCGGATAGATGGTGGCATGTCACTCTGGTTTGATGTCAGAATTGGTGTCAAACAGGGTTGCATGCTATCTGCTAGGCTGTTTATCCTGTATCTCGATAGTTATCTGCAGAGAATAAGGTCAACGAATGTGAGATTGCGCATGGGTGACCTAGTGGTTAACTGTCTGCTGTATGCAGACGATGCCGTGTTATTAGCAGATACACCATCTGAACTGCAAACACTGGTCACAACGATGAAAGACGAATGTCTGGAGAAAGGCTTACTACTAAATGCGAAGAAAACAAAGATAATGATACTTGAAAGAGAAGAATCCAGAACTAATGTAAGGATTACGATTGATGATGAAGTGTTGGAACAAGTGAATGAGTTTGTATATCTTGGATGCGCTTTCAGCAGGGATGGAAGGTATACCGCAGATGTGGAAAGACGAGTGAGTGCTGGGAATAGTGTGAATGGAGCGTTGGGAAAACTTCTTGGCAATAAAATCCTGAGCCAGAAGGCACAACTCGCTATACACAATGCAGTGTTGGTCCCAACTTATGGAAGCGAAAGCTGGGTATGGCAGAAAGAGCATGAAAGTAGAATAAACGCGGTCGAAATGCGAGCGCTGCGCAAAATTTGTGGCGTAAGGCTTGTAGACCGTATTCGCAATGATGATGTTAGAAACAGAGTTGGTCTGAAAGAGAGCGTCGGTGTTAAAATAAGAAGAGGCATGCTCCGATGGTTCGGAATGCAAGATGAAAGAATGACGAAGCAGATATACAATGCAAAAGTGGAAGGATGTAGGAGCCGGGGAAGGCCAAGACTTACCTACCATGACCAAATTGGTCGTGTTCTATCAGAAGGTGATGTCAGGAGCCCTAGAAACCGGCGAGCGTGCATGAGAAGAGCAATGAATGTTAAAGAAGCGAGTGAGATATGTAAGGATCGAGTCACGTGGCGCTCGGTTCTCTCTGCCTACCCCGCAAGAGATTTGGCGTGAAGTTATAGATAGATGAAATCCCTATGCGGGTGAAGCTATGTACAGAAACTAGTCAAATAATAAAATGTCAAACATTTATAAAAACTAGCTTCTCTCTGTAAAAAAAAAGCTAAATATCCTAAAGGATTTTACGCTTGATATATGGTTGACTATATGTAAACAACTGTACCTTTTACGCTCTACTTAAAATCTCCTTGAATTTTCCATAATTTTACTCCAGGGATTCGTATTTGATTGTAATTCAATAATATGAGGTAAAACGTTATAACAAATTGATACCAATATAAGTCAGGAGTTATTGGAAAGTCGTTTAGTCGTAAAATTCGAGTTTGCAAATTCTGGGGTATATAATTATATTATTTGCAACGTTTACAGGATAAACTGTTTACAGCGTTAATTTCATTTCCCTCATCGTGTAATCTTTTAGGGGTGTATAAGGGATTTTCATATGTTTTTTAAAGTTACTTAATCATTTTTAAGGATGTGCAAGCTATTCATACTTGGAATTCACAGTTTTTTACAATTCCATTCATTTACCGCTCTAGTACTTAACTTATTCCCATGCTATAAATACTTTTATATTTCCCTTTTCATATAAAAAAATAACCTGCACATTATTTATTTATTCCGATATATTTATGTATTTCTTCAACGCGATAGTATTGAATAACTCAGCATTCACATACAAGATAGATACGAGTAGCATGTGAATTGCATATAAATTTTATTCCAGAAAACCTTTAACTTTTAAAGTCCGGATATAAAAAGTACAATTAACTCATGACCATTAGAGATTAGAAATTATGTAAATTTGATTAACTCAATTAACTCATGACCATTAGAGATAAGAAATTATGTGAATTTTATCGATTTACTAAATTGCACGAAAAACTAAATATTCGACCAACTGACACTAGCTACATTTTGGATGTTTATTGTCGAAACACATAGTATCGTGGTTGGTACATATCATTCATTGCAAGTTGACAGTCAGCAGTATTGCTAATATCTTTCTAATTTTCTCCGCCAGCCAACTTAAAGTTGTAAGCGAATATAAGGGGGTATAAGTACTACGAGAAACACACGTTGTCAACTTTTGGTTAACCAACTTAAAACTGCGTTTATTCTCTCTTCTTCTTATTTATTCTCTCGCCTTGGGTGCTTTAAAATATTTTACTATTTATTAAGAAAGAACCAAGTAATTTTTTAACATCCTCATTTATTTTTAGTTATTGTTTATTCTTACTATTTTTATAGTTTTATTTTTTCGTCAAGGAGAGATAAATAATTAAATCTTATCTTTTTATTGCGTGGCATATCTTTTCGCTTATCTTAATCTCATAAATATATATTTTTTAATTAACTAGTTGTCATTGCATTGGCCGTAGATCTGAAGAACCAATTGTTTCAAACCCGCATGTCATACGAGCCAACGTGTTTTGGTACTAAAATAATGATGAGCCATAAAACCCCCTAATGTTTTTTTACTTAAAATTTTATAGAAAATAAAATAAAAATTACCTTACCTGCTGAAGAAGAGATTCTAATGTAGTAAAACGGACGTGACGGAACTAACAGTTTCGGGAACGAGCTATCGAACGTCACCTCTGCATTTGTTGAAGCAGGGTTAGGAACGAGTGATATCGCTGGTGTTGATATAGGATATGATCGCTAGTTACGATTGGGCAGGCCGAACGCTGTTTAACACTTTCTATATATTCCTCAGTGTTATAAAAGTTTTCCGCCAATTTTTTATCTTTTTTTTTGTATGCAGTTATAATTTATGTATATAGTCAGTTAAGTAAAGCATACATAAACGTTTAATAACTTTTTAATAAAATCCGGTAAAATAAATATTTTCATTTTAAACTTACCAACGTACTTTTACGATCCCTGATGATTGTTTACATAGTTTCTAGCCTTTTGTGGCGGAAAATTTATATGCTAAGAGACTGTGTGTTCCTAAAAGCAGAAATTGTAGGAAATGTGCACTTCGTGTGTATAGTCCACTTTGTGGGTTTATTACAGGTGAAGGAATTCGCCTAGTTTTCTAATGAAAATTTATGTGATGGTCAGCGGGGCTTACCGCTGCCGCGTACCTCCCCTTCGATGCTAATAATCTTAGTTAAGTCTATTTGAAAAATTGCTTGTACGCAATTGCGTGAGATAAGGAAAGTAAGAGATGGGGTAGCAATAAATAAAAAATATGGCGGTATTCGTCATAAATCTTGTGTAAGTAATGTAAATACCAACAAAATGCTGGCATTTGCGTTCCACTCTAATATATAAAAATAACTCATACTTGTACGCATGTGGTTTACCTTGGTTATTTTGAAGGTTTCATGTCCAAAGGGTGAAATGGAAGTTCTATTCCTGCCACTAGTACGCCTACTGTCTGTTTGTTTGTATATCACAAGTCACATACTCGTAAATTAAATTACTCAAACAGCTGAAATTTGTACAACTTATGTAAAATATTGGGGTCCATATTTATATATAAAATTAAGTGTACTATTTAGCTTTGTTCTACCAATTTTGTTTCATAATCATCACTCTGATAATTAATGTATAATAATAAACATTGTATGTCATATATATAGCTTGTGTTAAATGAATGTATGAAAAATAATAATGATTAGGAACTTTATAAAATTAAAGTTCCTAACTTTAATTTTATAAAGTGTTTAATCATTTATATTTCATAGTATTAATGGCAATAAAATTATTCATAAGATACGTAAAGTTCTAAATTTGTTTGTAATATATTCAGAAATCCTAAACATTTTGGTAGTAAAAAGTAGTATCACTCGCCATCCCCGATAACCAAAGGGGTAAATATTATATAACAACAAAATATATGTTTTTTAGAATGAATAGCAACGAAATTTATAATTTCGGTTGGTGTAATTTTCAATGAAGATATAAATCGTAAAACTTTTCAAATGTACAAAATCTTTTAATATAGCAATTATTAAATCTAACAAACTTTTGGTATGAACAAATTATATTGGTATAAAATTCTCGAAATCTATCAACTTTCTTTAGATATATTATTAAGCATAATAATCATTGCTTATATTGTCGATTTTACAAAACACACGCTGTCCTAACCAAGTAAAATATGTAGAATTCGGTGTGGTCGCAGTTTTACACTAATCTAAAACTAAAAAAAAAAAGTTAACCTACCCATTTAAACAATATATAATTTGATAAGTATACATTTTGATTGTTTGTCTTTTAAACAGTACAATTTTTGAATGGTATATTATTTGGCATGTATACCGCACAAGTTGTACAGCAGCTGATATTTAGTTAACATAAACGTTATAAAAATGATTGTATACTTTTCAAAATGAAAATTTTATGAATATTATAGCTATTATAAATATATACCGTAACGATTATTATCAACATTATTATATCTTAAGAACATTATTGAAATGAAAATATTTTAAATGCTATTATAACAAACAATACGTACCCGTTTTTTAGAATTAAAACTTCAAAAACATATGATTACTTACCAGGGACGTTGACCCTATTTTTATTTCTTTCAAAACTTCAAATATTAATAATATATTTAATAAACCAATGTAACAAAGATGACTATCAGTAGGCATTTAAATGCAATCAAATAAACAATTTTAAACTTGACCGACATTCGCCGCACTTGGCCGCATAACAAAACTATGTGGGAGCATATCTTCTCGCTGTAAGCTATTTTGGCATCTCATTATCTCCCAGTGCCAGAAGACAACCGCACGGAACAAGGAGTAAGATCTTGAGAAAATACACGATAATGCTATGTATAAATTCACATTGATTTTCAGCGTTGTGCGAACAAGTAAGCCAGTAAGTACCGAATGCAAAATCCGTAGACTGCCTGACCTGTTACTTTAGAAAAACAATATCTAACTTAAACGACAATGAAAAACTCGATATTCTAAAAACATTGTATTCTGTTTCATTCCGTTATGTCTAGGAGCACGTCAAAAAGATTTGAACGAGCGTTGCATTTATTACCATAAACAATAAGACTAGTACATTTTCTCGAAGGGTTCAGGGCGTTAAGGTTCTTTGTACAAAAGGTCCTATTAGACAGTTTATACATCGCTAAGGCTTTATAGTTTCTTTGTAACCATAATTTCTAACATGTTGATTTTATTCATTAATAAATATTTAAACATTGGACATTTTACGGTAAAATGCGTAACATGATGGTAGCTTGGTACGAGGGACACTCCATGGGTAGTATACAGAAAGTATTGCGAACGTTCCATATGATGAGGGCTATATAGGTACGCATTTTTATACAAGAGTTGGGTAACCGAGCCACCTGAACGTAAGCATCATCGGCGTCCATAGACATCGGCTACATTATTGCATCACTGACAAGTTGCCTTAGGGGGAATGTGGAGTCTTTTCTTGAAGTCCCCTTGAAGAAGTTCAGGAAGTTTACACGATGTCGGGAGACGTACAACTTGATATACAGCTGTTGTCATAGCCTATGAATGCTTGAAATACATTAAGTATCACATCTCTAACAAAGCAACTCGTCCTAATTTCTCTCACACGCAGGAACACAAAAACCCTCCTTATTTGGCTGCGGTTTTCTGTGAGAAGAAAGTATTCCCCAGACAGCTGTGACGATCTTTTATCACATATTATCTTATTTGTTAGTGAACACAGTTCAAGGGGTACCTACCCATGATTTCATATTTCCAGAAAATGCTTAAAAACTGTACGGTCTATGACCACAATAAGCATAGAGAGTGGATCGATCAAACCGCCTTTTGTGCCGGTGAAAGGCACAGAAATATCCTATTTACTGATGAAAAATTTTCACGATTGAAGAGCACCACAACAATTAAAATGACAAAGTGTACGCACACTGTTCTAAAAAAGCCGTCCAAGCGATTGGAAATGTACAACGTGGTCATCATCCTGCGTTTGGGTTTGGTAGGGGTGGCTTATCAAGGAGTCACAAAGCTTCATTTTTGTGACAAAGGAGTGAAGTCTTCAACCAAAGTGTATCAGAAGATAATCTTGGATCGTGTTGTGAAATCTCTCAGCAATACACTTTTTAAAAATGTACCATAGCAGCAGGTTTCTGCACCTAGTCATAAGGCATAAACTACCCAAGCCTGACTCGAAACCAACGCTTCGGACTTTATAAGAACTGAAGACTGGCCCTCGTCTAGTCTAGATCTGAACCCCTTAGACTACCTACAAATTACGGCCAGGTTTAGAGGACATGGCCTGCTCGAAAAAAGACATTGTGTCTCTTAAGAAATCTCTGGAGCAAGCAGAGGCTACATTTCCCATGGAAACAGTACGTAAATCAATAGATTCATGGCCAGGCAGATTAAAGGCCTGTATGAAAGCCTTTTTTTGTGACTTCTATAAGTACATATAAGCTTTATTAAGATTACATTACTTTACAAAAATAAATTATGGCTGGACTAGGTATATACGAAAGTGATACTCAGAGCCTGGTATTAAATCAAACAGCCTGGCTTCGCAAATCCATGATATAGCTTGCAAAAATACTGAGAGAAGCAACGTCTCTTCATGTAGACAGCAAGTTCAACCAACTGGAAAGCCGACTGGGTCACAGATACGATTGTAAGTGCTTTACGTTGTACGCGGGCAAATAGTATAAGCAAATACAGGAACGCGTTTGGCTTTAGCCACAGATGTCCGGTTTCATACTGAACAGCGTTAATAAATTTTATGCTGGACTTGGGCTTTACATAGTTGATTTATTAATAAAATTTGTAAACAAAGCCAGCAAAACGCAATTGAATTAATGGCATTAACATTAGCAAGATTAAATTTTGAGACAAAAAGGGGTTTAAAATAAACAATAAACGATTTTTTATTTTCGCTTATCTGTAGTGTTAATAACTGATTAGAATGAGACATGCTTATAGAAGTGTTTTAAGTGTTTTGAAAATTATTACACTTATAATTCAAATGTTAGGTTTCACAATGTAAAAACGGATAAGTACTAAGGATTATTGAGAAACTAATGCCACGTTTTTTTATATTTGTGATTCATTGAAATGAATGTAACAGATCATGTAATGAAATTTAGTCGTTAGGACGGCCTTAACACTAGTTTAAAATACATGTTATAAGGCTATTATTATTACAAACAAATGTGATGAAAAACCTGTTGCTCTCGATGAATATTTTCTACATTGAACTCCATTTACGAACATGTAATGAGCAAAATGAAATAATATTACTGAACATATTGAAAATCGTATACCGTTACGAGTTTACGAGTGTAAATTTTATTACTACAAGCGACAAAGGAATTAAATTATTATACGATAAATTGGAACCATAAATACCATTTTCGTCAGAAATTTCCTTTGAAGAAAGGCCGTGTTATCGGCAAATCTCAATAAGGGGCCTTTGTATCAAAACATGTCAACTTCGGAAAGTTCTTTTTTCTTGTGGATCCATTTCGTTTATCATCCCTTCCATTTGAAGATTCAGTATGTATGTCTTTTACTAATATATTTAAATTTCATTGTCAATAGTAATAGACGTCAACAGACAAGATTTTCTAAATGCACACAGCAGTGTCGCAGCCAAGTTCGGAAAAGAAAAAGCGACACACCGACCAGTGTACATTACATAAAAATTGTATGTCTGATGAAGCTCTCTTGAACACATTAGAACCCAAATTCGACCTATACCCATACCCCTAATAATAATTAAGTATTAATAGGTACATATATAAAGTATCAATTTTATCACTGAATTACTCATCTAAAGCTTAGATCACTTCTGATTCTGAACTTAGAGGTATGAAATTTGTCTTCATGGTAGATCATCAAAAGTACTCAAGAAAAGAAAATGTACTAGAAAACGACATTACTATCGAGTTTAAATAAAACTTGAACTGAAAAAAACTGAAAAAGAACGTAACCGTTAAATAAAAGTTATTCAAATTTTTATGTTCTATCTATATCTTCACGCCAAGTCCATTGCGGAGTACACAGAGAAAACCTAGCGCCATATGACTAGGTCCTTCTACACACTAGACACACCTCACCGCTTAATTAACATTCATAGCTCTTTTTAACCTACCACAGCTCAAATCTCTTCTATTCTATCTTCTGTTTTGTAATTCTTTCCTCTTGTTTCTTCTTATCACCAATACTCTCTTTCGAATCAGCTTTATTCCTTATATCTTCATTACGAACTTGGTCTACAAGTGCTGCAGATATTGCGAAATACTCGCATCAAGGCCTCGTTACTTCGCTTACTTTTATTCTCTGCCTGCCATATCCAGCTCTCGCTTCCATAGGTTAGCATTGAGATTAGCATCACATTGAGTGTGGCGAGCTGTTCCTTTTGGTTGAAACTCTTACTACCTAGAAGTATTCCCAACGCTCCTTTCACACTATTATCGGCATTTACTTTAAAATTAAAAAAATTAAAAAACTTTAAAAATATAAGATATACTAACCAAAACTTAAATAGCAAAAGGGGCTAAGTTCCATAGTAGATCCTTTAATTATAAATGTTCCATTAATTTTTACTTTCTTCTATCTATCTCTATAACTTCACGCCAAATCCCTTACGGGGTAGGCAGAGAGAACCGAGCGCCACGCGACTCGATCCTTACATACCTCACTCGCTTCTTTCACATTCATTGCTCTTTTCATGCACGCTCGCCGGTTTCTAGGGCTCCTGACATCACCTTCTGATAGAACACGACCAATCTGATCATGATAGGTAAGTCTTGGCCTTCCTCGGCTCCTACATCCTTCCACTTGTGCATTGTATATCTGCTTCGTCATTCTTTCATCCTGCATTCTTTCTACATGTCCGAACCAACGGAGCATGCCTCTTCTTATTTTTTACTTTCTTAACATCTTTTATTTCGCTCACAAAAACGTTGTGTGCTAAGCGCCTAAATGTTTCAATGATGCGGGCCTACTGACCAATGGGACGATATTTTAACCAATAAGCCGATGAGTCCGCGATGTTGATCCGCGAACTAACCAATAAGATTTGCGCGTCCTACTTTACACCCCGACCCGTAGCGGTGAATTGAGTTACAATGCAAACTCGGTTCTCTATAGATTATTTCCTTTGTGTTGGAGAAGGTATAGATAAAAAGATCACTACAGATAAACCCCCGAGCAGTGGTAAGTCAATTTTATAAAAGCGATTTAAAGAGAGGTAGGGCGCATCAAAGCAATCCGTCTGGGGAAGTACCTCCACCTCACAGAAAACTGCAGCCAAATAAAAACTCCCTAGAGAGTTGTTGTGTTCCTGTGTGTGAGTAATGTCACCAGTAAGCTCCTAAAGAGTTGCTGTGTAAGCAGCAAAGGAGGCATCGCGCGAGTTATACTTAATATATTACAAGTCTGCTTTACATCAGGTGGGCCGTATGCTTGAATGCCTCCCGATGATGTATAAAAAAATCGGCCAAGTGCGAGTCGGACTCGCGCACGAAGGGTTCCGTACCATTATCTATAAAAACGGCAAACAAATCACGTTTGTTGTATGGGAGCCCCCTTAAATATTTATTTTATTCTATTTTTTAATATTTGTTGTTATAGCGGCAACAGAAATACATCATCTGTGAAAATTTCAACTGTCTAACTATCTCGGTTTATGAGATACAGCCTGGTGACAGACGGACGGACGGACGGACGGACGGACAGCGGAGTCTCAGTAATAGGGTTCTGTTTTACCCTTTGGGTACGGAACCCTAAAAAGCGACAGTAACGCTATCAGTTTATTCCTAGCGTACACGCCTGAAGTTCTTCTTGGCCATTGTAAAAAGAGAACAGTAATATTCATAGTAGCTCCGTTTCACGAACACACAAGAATGAACTATGTACACGTTGCTATGAGTACGCAGTTACTACGCTACCTATACTACCGGTCGGTACTCACTCGCAACGCAGCGCATAGTGAGTTGGTAATCGCGCAATTTCACTCAATGTCGTTAACCTGCAGAACGTACGTACGGTACGTATGTACGTACAGAACGTGTCGTAGACCTGGAGAATATAAACTCGAATTAGCGTCGTTGTTTTCATAGTAATGAGTATAGCTGTTTTCATAGATATTCAATTCAGTTTTGTCGTTTTACACGACTGTTTAAAACAAGGAGTGTAATGATTTCGGGTTTCGTGTATATTATTACACATATGTTAATACGTTTATCACCATTGCTACTAAACACCTTAATTAATTCTGGTATATGAGTTATCTTTGGATTGCTCACATTATTCCGAGTTACATAGGTCATGTGAAGTCGCTGGCAAAAGTCTGGTACTAGTATATTTAGATATTTAATAATCGGAGTGTCCACAACAACTGTACAAATCTAGCACCACGAAGTGCATGAATCAGCTATCTATTCTAAACATCCGGAACTATACATTGAATTGGCAAACATATAAGTTAAATACCAATAATATACACGGAAATGTACTTACGTTTGAGATAATAAGTAACAAAATTGACGAATGATTTTACGTACAATTTATCCACCTACCGAAGAGATACAGATTTAACGTTATGGGTACTCACATGTGTATAAATGGTACACATATTATACTAGACATTAATAACATATGATAGCTATCGATATCTTATTGGATAAGCTTATACGTGTATACAGATTTATTAAATTTGCAATATCTGTGCGTCACTATTATTTTGCGGGTTATATTTTATCAATTTCTTTTATCAGGCCTATTTTGAGCATCAAAAATCTTGCAAAAGTTTTGCAAAAATCTTTCTAACTGGGTTCTCGTAGTTTTTAGATAATTACTGTAATTGTAATGGGTTCCGTTCAATTAGAACTACTCTTCGGAGTATAATTTATTTCTGTCATCTCAGACATTTTTTGTATGGCCGATGGGCATTCCCCTTTATATGATACTTGCTTTTGATTTAGACGGGACATGCAATTTATTTAATTTATTTTTTCTGTTCGATTAGATCGTGCGAGCTGCATGCTGTCAAAGATGATGGTGAAGAGAAAGCTATCGGAAGGAATTCTCGTGGGTAGCCCACTTTATGTCTAATCTCTTCATTCGTTTAGGGTTACAGCCGTATAATGAAAATAAATGTTATTGCATTATCGAAAAAAAATTAGAAAGACCTTATATTTTTTTCCATGACAACGCTATTCTGTTTCCTCCTACCGTCTCTAATTGGAAAGTTATATCAGTTCAAAACTATGGTCAGCCAATTATCCAATATCCATTAAGTAAGATTTTCTTTTCTCTCCACACACTTCAGTAGTTGAAATATTATTCACTACATGGGGAAACCCTGTAGTAGTAAATGATATTGCAACTGCCAAAGTAGTATTATTAGCTCATTCCCATTTCCTTTTCCCTCTCTTGCTCGATAATGATCCTAACTTTTGAATAAGTTAGAATAACTTCAAAAACTTTACATTCTTTATTTATGGGCTCGGTGGCGCAGGCATGAACAATGCGACTGTGACACTAACGCTCGTGAGTTCGATATACACACCAGATAAACATTTGTGTGCATGAACATGTGCTGTTTTTCCTGGTTTGGGTGTTTTTAAAAGAGGTAGGACACATCAAAGCAGCATGTCTGGGGAAGTACCTCCATCTCACAGAAAACCGAAGCCAAATAACAATTCCCGAGAGGGTTATTTCGTTCCTACGTTTGAGTGAGGTTACCAGTAAGCTCCAAAGAGGTTGCAGTGTTGGCAGCAGAGGAGGCATCGTGCGGGTGATACTTAATTTATTACAAGCGTTCATAGGCTACGGTAACCGCTTTACATCAGATGGGCCGTATGCTTGTATGCCTTCCGAATTTGTATATAACAAATAAAACATTCGATTTGTTTTTACATATATTCGACCATGCTTTGGAGGTTTGAAAACGTATGAAATGACTGCTAGTAGAAATGTTAACATGTGCAGCCTATTTTCAAAGTGCTATTTAATACATCAGCACTGTCCTACTTAAGAGGAAGAGTGCAATGGCGTGTCGTGAACAATCGCATGCGCTTCTGGGGTATTCTCATCCTTGACAAAGGAGGTCAATAAGTCAATAGATATAATTCATATGTTTAATCTAAATTTAAAGTACTTCAAAGATACTACGATAACGATAACTCAACTAGTATCAATTACTACAAGATGAGTAAATAAAATGCAGTTGAAACCACTTCCCTATGTACTTTGCTTGAAGTAGGTATTGCATAAGCTTCCATAAGCTGCAATTATTGCTTATCGTTTACAAACAGACCTTTCCACATTAGCGTTTAAAAAAAAATACGTGCATATTCATGTATTTCTGCTATAAAAATAAATAAAAATTTAATAGGTGAAGAATTTTTGTAATTTAAAATTTTGAACTTAATAAACAAGGTAACATTTAACTATGCTTGGGTACCATTAAACCTGCCACGTACAAATGTAAGTACAAGCCTCTAAAATCGGTACGAGTCCCAACCTAATTCAGCAATGTAAAAGGTACTTTGTTAAGCAATAAAGGATTTACAGCAACCTGGGAACTTACTGACGCGGTACGTTGCGTAGAATAAGTTCTAATTAAATTAATTTCCACGATCCCCGACACAATGTTGCAAGATTTAAACAAGCTTCATGTTAGTGACTTTGTTCAAAATACAAATGAAACGTTGCTTACGGGAGTCTACCGACATATAGGTAATGTATATATATTACTAAACCCATTCAACTTTATTATAGTGTTTTTTATTGGGAAATAAAACCAATCACGAAGAAAACAAACGTATTATATGTTCACTCTAGCTAGTCCATACTATCCACACTCATAATTGAATTTACGTGAGTAATTCTGTATTTTTTTTTTTTTTTTGCAAACGCACGATTAAACTACCAAACTGATTGTAATGAAATTTAGCACAGAGATAGATATCCCTTTGAACGACGCAGTGAGCAAAAAAGGTAGTTTGTTCAATAATGCAATAAATTTTAACTAGATTTATGAGCATTATTATCATTTACTTTAACTTCGATTTCAGTAACGAAATTAGACATTGTTGGTGATTTAAATATATATACAAATATATATGGTCTGGCCATAGATACTGTTACATTTCCCGCCGTTTTACATATTTTTTTCGTATTTGTTATCAAATTACAATATAGAATGGGGTGTTAAAGAAAATAGGATTGCAGTGATTGCCTTGCACAAAATGGGCAATGCAAAAGCTTGATATCAGCCGTATGTTCGTATATCGTACTATCGACAGATATACCAACACTTCCTCTGTTGAACACCATAGAAAATTGGGGCGACCGCGTGCTGTTAGAACAAATTATAAAGACTGCTAATGCTGTTAAAGCCAGAATTCACCGAATCTCCATTAGGAAACGAAAATTGTATCGCTAGAAATGAAGCGGCGCTATCGTCGATATGCAGGACACGCCCTAAATAAATCCCTACATTTGAAGAAAGCGGATCGACCAAAACGCCTGCTATCCCGATACGCAGGTGAAGGGCACAGATATATACTCTTTACTGACGAAAAAATTTTCATGATTGAAGAGCACTACAACAACCAAAACGACAAAGTGTATGCACACAGTTCTAAAGAAGAAATGATCATCGTCCTGCGTCCGTATTGATTTGGTGGGGGGTGTCTTATAAGGAGTCACAAAGCTTCATTTTAGTGAAAAAGGAGTGAAGACTTCAGCTAAAGTGTGTCAAGAGACTCCCTTGGATCGTGTTGTAAAATCTCGCAGAAATACACTTTATAAAATGTACCGTGGACTTTCCAGCAGGACTCTGCACCTGGTTGTAAGACACGAACTACTCAAGCCCAGCTTGAAACCAACGTTCCGGACTTTATAGGAGCTGAATACTAGTCCTCAGTTTCAGAGGATATGGCCTGCTCGAAACGACACGTCGACATAGTGTCTCTTAAGAAATCTTTGGAAAATCCGGTGGAAGCAGTGCGTAAATCTGTAGATTCCTAGCCAGACAGATTAAAGGCCTGTATCAAAGCCAAAGGTGGCCATTTCGAAAAGAATCATAGTTTTAATTTTTGCTGAGACTTCCATAAATATGTACATATAATTTTTCTGAAGATTACATTACTTCATAAAAAATAAATGCATATTGTTTGTGAATTTACGGCCGGACTAGGTATATATGTAAATCACCAACCATATCTATACGCTTACGTTATGTATGTTTAAAGTACTAAACCTCTTGCCTTTTTTGAAACATCGTGCTATAGTACCCAGGGAAAACCTCGGCAGGGCCTTCATTCCAGAACTTAATATTTTTTATATCATAAGATCATTCAATATCATAAGAATTAAGAATGTGAAAATTAATCTATCGTCCTGGTCAAATATGTGTTAATTTTACCACCTCTCAATGAATTGTTTGTCTAAATTTTTACATAAAAAAAGAAACTAAATATCGTAAACAAACATTAAACTTGAAATTGATATATTTAATTTGAAATTGAAAAAGTGAAGAAATAATTTAATTATTGTACAAATCAATTAATTCTCTACTTTTTCGAAAAAGAAATGTACATTTTACTACGTCAATCAGACCGCGTATACACATGCATATGGCATGGTATATTTGTACGTCGTGACCGAGTTACCCGTCAAGGGTGCTACACACGCCGCGGGCCGGCTGCCGCCGCCGCGAATTAATAATTCTACTCAACACGCATTCATTCCATTAATAAATTATCATCCGCAGTTGACTTATATGCCACACCCCGTTTCCCTTCCATCACATTCATTCATTCTCTTGTATTTCGGCGGGCATATATGTAAAACACAAAAAGGAATTTAATAGTCGTTATTAACGTACGTATATCTTCACGCCAGGTCCCTTTCGGGGTAGGCAGAGAGAACCGAGCGCCATAAGACGCGGTCCTTACATACTTCACTCGCTTCTGTAACATTCATAGCTCTTTTCATGCACGCTCCTTTTACTTGATTCCTGGGGCTCCTGACATAACCTTCTGATAAAACACGACCAATTTGGTCATGGTAGGTTAGTCTCGGTCTTCCTCGGCTTATACATCCTTCCACTTTTACATTGTATATCTGTTTCGTCATTCTTTCATCCCGCATTCTTTCTACATGTCCGAACCAAGTCTATAGTCGTTATTAATGCTACCTAACAGCGACTATATACTTTAGTTGTTATGAACTGTAAAATTCAAATATCTGTTCAAAGTAGTTCTGCCATTAGATGCATTGGTAAGAGTTATACTTTCGTAATTTCGTAACTGTCTACATAAAATCTGACAACTTCCTTTTCTTGTGTTTCAAATTGTACCTTATTTTACACTTTCGAACCTTATTCCATTTTGGTGTCAATTTAATTAAGTGGTAGCATGGAGCTGAAATGTTAATGGAGGTGGCTTACAGGAACTTAACTTCGCAATGTTGAAAGGTTCAACACTAGGAAAACAGGTCGGCTTAACTTCTCTGCCGGAAGCGTCTACCAACCTGATACGCTGATGAGGCGCTTAGTCGACAGCTTTCATTACAAATCGCAATTTTTATTCTTCAATTGATTTAATTTATAATAGTCAAATATTTAATTAGAGAGTAGTGATAGCCCAGTAGACAATGAGCCGACCTATTATCCAAGGGTTGGAATTGTGGTGTGAGCTAGTGCCACTAAATTAATATTGTAAAAATCTGTATTTTCGTCAAATCGTTAGGTTTAGGTACCCCGTCAATCCTAATGGATTAAGAAACCGGATAACGGTAGGCAGAAGTCGCGTATTTAGTTTAGGAATTAAATTATAGCATTGACGTTGGCGAGAAAGGCCAAAACTCACTTAGCACAATTGATTTGCCCGTGTCTGGAGGTGGCGTCAGGAGGTCTAGGAATTCGAGAACGTGCATGAAGAAGAGTTATGAATATTAAAGAAACGAGTGAGATGTGTAATGGCCGAGTGATGTGGTGTTCGGATCTCTCTGCCTTCTCCAATGCAATGGTTTACCGTGAAGATGTAGATAGGTAAATATTGACGAGAATAAATTGTAACCTTATATTATTTGTGTGAAAATGAAACATATCGAATTTAAGTTTCTAACCTGCAAGATATTGCTATGCTTTATGGCAGTGTCTCGCAAACATTTTATGTTCAAGGGACGCCTACTAAATAAAATAAAAAAATAAAGGTATTTCGAAAAATCTGTCTAGAAAATAGAGATTTTAACGCTCTTTCCTTACCCGGACTTCAACGAATATTTGAAAAATAGATTAGACGAATCATTTCATCCGTTCTCGAGTTTTGCGCTTAGCAACACGTTTAGTGATTATTTTTTATTTATATAGATTTATTTACTACTAGCTGATACAAGATGACTTTGTCCGCATTTTTTCGTCTCTAAATCTCCTGGTAATATGTTGAGCATACCAAAAAATGTATACAAATCGGTCGAGACGTACGTTTTGCGTACGGTAATTGATTTTTTTTTTATATATAGATAGAGATTTTTTTTTAGATATAGATCTATCTATAGAAGAAAATTAAAATCAATACATATAATGTGATGATCATACATAAAGATATATACTTAGTCTGGCTATAAATACTGTTACAATTAAAAATAAACAAAATATTAAATTTAAATTTGGAATCTGTCATTTTTATATGATTGTTCATTGAGTTTTCTCATTTTGGCGCCAATACATTGCACAATATTTTGCGATATTAAAATGGAGTGGGGTGATAAAGAGAACCGAATCGCTGTGATTGCATTACCAAAGTAGGTATGCCAAATGCAATTTTTAAAACTCTCCATACGCTTGGTATTAGTAAAATGTTTGTGTACCGAGCTATTAATTATTAATAGGTACAATGAAACCTCCTCTGTTTGTGACAGAAAAGATCCCGTCGATGGCCGTCCACGTAGTGTTCGTACGAAAAAGGTGGTCAAAGCAATAAGGAAGGAATACTTTTGTGAAAAAGGTATCAAAACATCGGCACAAGTGTATTAAGATACCATTCTTGAGAAGGTAGTGAAGCCCCTTAACAACACCATGTTCAATAACCAAGAATGGTCCTTCCAGCAAGACTCGGCGCCGGATCATAAATCGGTCTACGCAGTCTTGGTTGGAAACGAATGTTTCGGACTTCATCAGAGCTGAAGACTGGCCGTCGTTATCGTTAATCCGCTGGATTATGATTTATGGTCAGTTTTAGAGAGTACGGCTTGCTCTAAACGCCATGATAATTTGGAGTCCCTAACACAATCCGTACGATTGGCAGTGAAGAATTTTCCCATGGAAAGAGTGCGTGCTTCTATTGATAACTGGCCTTAACGTTTAAAGGACTGTATGGCAGTAAATGGAGACCACTTCGAATAGGCTTTTTATATTTTAAATTATTTTATATTTATGTATTAAACTAACACACTGTAAAAGTAATAAATGTTATTTGCAATAGAATAATTTTTTTTCTTTGTTTCAGTATTTATGGCAAGACTCGGTATATACGTAGTAGGACTCCAATGTTGCACTTTATTAGTTTCCTAAATATTAACAACTGAAATCTAACAGAATTGTAGAGTTGACACAATTGATATTTTGACTAGACCAGTGGCGGAGTGGTTAGCAATGCTACTTTAGCACCACGGTTCGTGGGTTCGATTTCCGCACAGGGCATACGTGTATGAGCATGTCTGTTTGTCTAGGTTTGGATATTTTGAAGAGCGGTAGTGCGTAACAAATCAGGCCGACTGGGGGTAGTGACCCCACCCTACAGAAAACTGTAGCCTAGTAACAAGTTCCTGCAGGGTTGTTGTGATAGCCTATGAACGCTTGTAACACTTTAAGTATCACTTGCGCCATGCAACCTGCGTTGTTTACAGAGCTACTACTTAGGAGCTTACTTGCTGTATGCTTGTTTTTACTTTAATAAAAAAATGGGAACGAGAAACATTTTCTCCACTTTTCAATAATAATAAAAAAACATTACTCAAATTGATTGTTGTCTATTAGGCTTCTATTTTTTTAGTGTAAATAACGCGATATTTTCACAAATTGCTGTTTTTTTTTAATTCGATGTTGTTTTAAACTTCGTTTGTTTGCATACAAAATAACGACTTGTTTTGGAACATTAAAAAATTACTGGTACACTATATTCTATAGTATTGTTTATACGTATAATTATTGCAATAAGTATTATGCTATAAACAATATTAAACTGAAATAATAACAAGAGGAGTAGTTGAAATATGTGAATACATTCCGTACTTACGAAACAGAACAGCAAAGAAATTACCATAAAATATGTGGGACATAAATTCAGTCAACGCAACGTAACGAGATCTCTGTCAACATCGCCTTGGCTATCTTTTTACGCACCTCATAATGTGCATATTATTTTTCAGCTTCACAAAACTTTCTTCTTAGCAATCTCTCCTAAAGATAACCGCTGTGCTGCCGTATTGTCTGGCTGTCTGTAAAGCGGACAATCTGAAATAAGTAACGTGTTTGGTAGACAGTACAGGAAAAATAGTTTTTTTAACTAGCATACTTTTCCACCTATAAATTCTCCGTTAATTCTCGTATCGTAAATTGTATATGGTAACAATTTACGAAAAAAAAAACAAAAATTTAAAATTATTTATAATCTGAAACAGTTGACATGTTAGTTTTTATACTTGGTACAGGGGAAAATAGTATTATGTTAACTAGCATAGCTTTTAGAAATTATCAAAAATCGTACAAACGTTAATATAAATAGTAAAAACATATGCGTTTGAAATTTAACTTTCCTAGTCAGTAAGGTAAACAGTAACTCTTAATCTTAAAAGAAACCTATGACTGTAAGTTGTTGCTCCAACACATTACTTCTAGTAATATAGATATATAAGAATAATGCATATGAAATTCCACTAAGAGACACCTCTGCTTTTGTAATTGTGTGCCCAATAAGCATACGATCCGTCAGTTATGATATGAATACATCGCACAGTTCATCGCCATTAAAGAGTATCGTTTATGTTATATGCACCTGCGCTACTAATACAGCACATCCCCAGGAGTGTGTTAGTGATCCAACTCATTAGCAGATCCGCAATAACCATTAAGTTAATTATTCTGTGACTAAGGCTTCAAGTAAGGCGTACGAACTGCCTCATTAGCGCTGCATATTTCTATCTAAATAGCACTCTGATCTACTCGTAGCTTACGTTCAGTAATGCCTCGATTGTGGTTTGAGATACTTCAAGCATCAATGATATTGGTTTTATATATTGTTATTCACCTATCTATGTCTTGGGACCAAGTCAGTAAGGCAGAGGGAACCGAGCGCTACATGACTCGATCGACACACCCCACTCGCTTCTAGGGTTCATAGCTCTTTTCATGTTTTATATAGCAATAGACGATAAATATTTATCATTATTTACATTACATTTATTTTCGCAAATTGTTCATTTATGTTTGTACTCGTAAGCAAATGAAATAATTATTGTTGCCAGAAACGCTTTAATTAACATTACGTTTTAGGAAAATAGAATTTTGATTTCAAAGTGTGCCATTGAGTAATAGAGTAAAAGCGACTTCCATTAATTGGATGAACTCGTATTATTCAACATATTATTCAATAAATGAAATGCTGTTGTCGAAGCGAAATGTTTTGATATTAAAAATTTTATAGAATGAGGGGATGTAAAACCGTTTTCTTTTATTATGATAACAATGAAGATTAAATATGTTATCATCAACAGAGATTCTTTTGAAATGAAAATACCCAATCGGGTTAATTAAGTTTAAGAATATCGAGTATTTCAAAGTTAATAGACTGATAATGAGAAACTTCCAGAGCTCGGGGAACATTGTCGTCGGACTTAGGTTTTTGTAAGAAAAAATATATTTAAAAAAGTACGCTGATACTAGTACAAGAATAACTTGTGCACCGAAAAGTGGATCACTTCCCAAAATACCGCATTGATATTGGGGACATACTTCCAGAAATACTTTCGATATATTAACAATTGAAATTCCGTTACCACAATTTGTTATGGCGAGTCGTTATTACATTTAGGCAATGGAAAAGAATATTACATGACATTTTAAGACTTGTAGCACCCTTACAAATCCACTATTCGTCGTGTTGTAATTACGAGTACATCTACTAAGGCTTTATACGTGTATGCGTTAAGGGTTTTCTTAATTACCAGAACGAATTGTGGGCGAATTGCATGACAGTCACGATACGAATTTCGCTGTGTGGTCTTTCTTTGTTTGTGACAACACGTTGCGGGCATTTTTATAAGAAACACAAGTTACATTGTTATTTTTCAGTGACTACAACGTATCGTGAGTTAGTTTTTCTCGTTGAGCGTTTTCGTTCTTTGAGCATAACATACACGTATGCATGTTCAAGGTAGAAGTGTAGCCTTGCTCTAACTAAAGGAATGGGTAGTTAATGTAGTAGTGTAGTAAAAATGTGTTTTATATAAGCGCAAATGGACTTAATGTCATTTTTTGCTAATCTATTAATATTGCTGATAATGTTCTGTTATTAAATTTATTCATGCTATCCGTCGTCTGTTTTGTTAGTGTTTATTACAGAAAAGTAAATATTTTCCATACATGGATTTATTAATTCAGAGTTGCTTCCTCTACCCCGTAGCAGCAACTGTGAGCATGCCACTGACTCATTCCTAAACATCGTTTAATAATTACGTAATATGAGTGCTGATATCTTAATCGGCAATCTAATCTCTGGTATCGGAATATTTTCAATATACTTAATGTGTACACTGTTATATGAATATGGACATACGTTCTACTCAATCCATATTTTGAACGTAATACAAGCGTATTTTAGTACCCAAGAACAATAATATAGTGCCAGATTTTCCTACATTATTGTCACAAATAAACTACTTGATTGCGCATGAAGGCACTTCGGACTCTCAAAAACGTTGTGTTTTAACGCCTGAATATTCTGACCAATATTCTCATATTCTGACCAATGGGAGTATATTTTGATCGATAAGCCTATAGGTGCCGCGATGTTGCTCCGTAGCAACATCGCGGCACCTATATGCTAGACTAGCCGATAAGAGCTACGCGTTCTACTTTACCCCCCAACCCGTAGCGATGAATTGAGTTACTATACAAAGTCGGTATCATCGGTTCTCCTTAGGTACTTTCTCTCACGATTAATGTGCAGGTACTACGCTATTTTATTACTCACCACACCGCATGCTGCTCAATAATTTACATTGGTTACATTTAATTTTGAAATGTCTCAAATGTAAAAGGTGCAACGTTCAAACACACCACCGTTCCGAAACGTCATGGCGATGCTCCATATTCCATGACTACTACACCACCTACTATTATATATTTCCGCGACGGGTGGTGAGACTTTTTTGTCCGTTTATGACCCGGCGTGCGGCGACATTAACGGAGCTATTGAAATTTCGCTTCGAAAGTGTGGCATTGGGGGACGCCTGACAGAAGCGAAGGTAGGTATTAACTTTTTTTTGTATGTAATATTATATTTTATATTGAAAATTATGTGAGAAATGTGTACGACATTATTATATTTATATTTTTTTTAGCTAACTTGCCCCCGGGGGGTGTGTTTGTGTATTTGAGACA
Organism: Pyralis farinalis; assembly: GCA_947507595.1. Classification (NCBI taxonomy): domain Eukaryota; kingdom Metazoa; phylum Arthropoda; class Insecta; order Lepidoptera; family Pyralidae; genus Pyralis; species Pyralis farinalis. Next base: position 15,541,412 of record OX382267.1, read on the forward strand.
GCAGTAGATATTACTTTGACCTGAAAGTGAGGACTGTTTACAGTGATGGTAACATTTTTGTTCGTTTACTTCCCGGTGGCCTAGTAGGCAAAGCCCTTTCTTTACGGGATAGGCCCACCACTTATTCCCACCACTGTGTCTCCTGTGTAGCCAGAATTAACAGCGGCCACCACCAAAAATACAATGAACAGTGAAGTCCATTGCTATCCCGGGGGTTAAACTACAGCTGCCTTGGAACTCACAACGAATTTAATCAGAAGAAATTTATAAGAGAATGAAGGGTAATGAATGAAGGGAAAAAAGGGAAGGGAATGGCGAAAAACCCTATTGAAGTTGCATCTCAAAATGTTTATTAGAATCATTTGACTCTTACAATTTTAATTCAAGTGTTAAGTGGTATTGTGGAGTCAGGCCATTATGAACCAAAACCTAGCTTGCACTTGTGCTATGCTATTCACCAACAAAGGCTTTGCTGAATGAGAGGCAGGGTAGATAGATTTTCAATTGAGAGCACCCCTACTGGGGATATTTCCCCTGTTTAGGTGGTGATATTTTCCATTCAACATGCAAGCGACTTTCTTTGCGTTAGAATTTCGAGGCTTGTTGTGTTTCTGCGAATGAGTAAGATCACCACTGAGCTACTGCGTAAGCAGTAATAGTTTTTGTCTTACAAGCGTCGAAATGTTAGGTAACTAAATATCACAAATATATATATAATATATTCAGTTACAAATAAATTAAATGATGATCTTCATTGAAAGTTTCAAAGTTTTCTATTTGATATTAGAGTGAAATTAAATATTACTTACTTCTTACTTAACACTGCATTTACTAACTGTCTCAAAGTTTCGTAAAAGTTTGGCCTCAAGTGTAGAATCGAGACATCTGGGAAGGTAAAATATTTATACAGTTATTTACTTTATTGGCCAATTTGCGCTAAAAGGAAAGTTTATCTGATCTTAATTTTATACCTTAATTTTCAAACTATGAATGCCGCACTATGGTCACAGTTTTCTAAAAAAAGAAGAACATCTAAGCATTTAGAACGGGCTGGTTATAACATGGACACAGTAAGAATATAGCTGGTTGGGAGAACGCACTACCAGTGACTAATAATAATAATAAAGTACCAATGACCTTATTATGACGACGTATCAACCCCACTTATACATTAATAGTTATTACTACTACGACCTTGATTCTTACTAATTCGTAATTTGAATTACATTAATATCAATATGTGGTAACGCGAACATGACGGTAAACTTCGTTTATTATTTTTTACACAACTTTTTATACGAAGCTTTTATTAAGTGAGTCCGAGAATTTTAATAGTGATGCTAATAAGCCAAATATTCTCAAAATCATGAAATAGCTATTCATAAATAAACATTATTGTTATAACAATATTTTTATATAAAACTTATTTACCTTTTTTAACAGAATACCTATACCATTCGTTGTTTTATCTATATACCTAGTACGGCCATAAGTTCTGTTATAAATGAATATCCACATCAAACCTTACTCATCCCACTGCTGGGATACGGGTCTCCTTTCAACCGAAGGGGTTTAGTGTATAATGACGGAGGCCAGAGTTTTCAAGCCGCCTGAGGGCCACTGACTTAGCTTACGACTGTCATCTATCGACATCAGCCGGGACCGACGGCTTAAAGTGGAGAAACTCGAGATAGATAAACCCATCCGTAGAGAGGCTGCGTGCCTCGTGACCAGGTGCAGAGTCCTGCTGGAAAGTCAAAAAGAAAATGTATTGTTGAGATGTTTCATAATACGATCCAGAACAGTCTATAGATACACTTTGGCTGAAGTCTTCATTCCTTTTTCACAAAAATAAGCTTTGTGACTCCTTGATAAGACACTCCCTACCATTATAGACCATTACAGATGCAGGATGATGACCACATTGTACCTATCCGACCACTTGGGCGGCTTCTTTACAACTTTGCTATTGAGTTTGTTGCAGTTTTCTTCAATCGTGTTTTTTTTTCATCAGTAAAGAGGATATTTCTATGCCTTTCACCTGCGCATCGGTACAAAAGACGTTTTGATCGATCCACTCTCTTCAACTGTAGTGATTGATTTAGGGCATGTTCTGTATATCGACGATAAGCGCCAAACTTCAGGTCTTGTTTAACACGACAGAGTCCTAGCGGGAATATTTATTCCTCGCGATAACATTTTTTGTTTCCTAACGGGGTTTCGGCGAATTTTCGATTTAACAGCATTAACAGCCTTTGTAGTTCTAACAGCATGCATTTTATGGTCTTCAAGAGAGGAAATATTGGTAGATCTGGCTATAGTATGATATAGGAACGTACGGCTAGTACCAAGTTTTTGAAGTTTCTTAAATATGACCGACGGCTCGATTCCCACTTTGTGCTAGGCAATCACTATAATCTTATTTTCTCTAACACCCCATTCCATATTATAAATAAATAATAAACACGAAAAAAATATGTAAAACGTCGGGAAATCGAAAGAAGTTTTTAACATATTAACCGCGTACCAAGTTCAAAATAATTAAAGGGTTTATATTCCGAAAGACGTGAGACCTTACCTAAGAATGATCTGGTTTTCCCTTTGGGTTGCAGAGGTCTGACAGCAGTCACTCAATGTAAAAATCAGTATCTTCGCCAAGTCCTAAGGCTTAGGTAGCGAACCCGCCAATCCTAGTAGACTAGTAAACGGGATAATGCTAAGAAGAAGAAGACAATTCGTTATTTTATCTATACACACATGAGTCTTGATAAAATGTCAGAACTCATAATGTATCATTGGTATGATACATGTGGCATGGCATAATAGATACCTTAGTTAACGCCTCGATTACAACGCACCTTCTCGCACATTAACTGTAACTTTACTGCAAAGTTATCACAATATAACATTCTAAAAGTTCTCATGATATACTTGATCTGCGGTCGACAGTCCCAGCGACATAAGAACATGAAACTGGATAAAAAAATCGGCCAAGTGCGAGTCGGAATCGCGCACGAAGTGTTCCGTACCATTATCGCCCAAAAATATATATTAAAGAATCTATAAAAACGGCAAAAAATCACGTTTGTTGTATGGGAGCCCCCCTTAAATATTTGTTTTATTTTAATTTAATTATTTATTCCTAAAGTGAATATATAACTAAATATTCTGTGAATATTTCAAGCGTCTACCTGTTATCAATATCGAGCAAAACGAACAAAAAAATCGGCCAAGTGCGAGTCGGACTCGCGCACGAAGGGTTCCGTACCATTATCTATAAAAACGGCGTAAAAATCACGTTTGTTGTATGGGAGCCCCCTTAAATATTTATTTTATTCTATTTTTTAGTATTTGTTGTTATAGCGGCAACAGAAATACATCATCTGTGAAAATTTCAACTGTCTAACTATCACGGTTCATGAGTTACAGCCTGGTGACAGACGGACGGACGGACGGACGGACGGACGGACGGACGGACGGACGGACAGCGGAGCCTCAGTAATAGGGTTCCGTTTTACCCTTTGGGTACGGAACCCTAAAAATCACGTTTGTTGTATGGAAGCCCCCTTAAATATTTATTTTATTCTATTTTTTAGTATTTGTTGTTATAGCGGCAACAGAAATACATCATCTGTGAAAATTTCAACTGTCTCACTATCACGGTTCATGAGATACAGCCTGGTGACAGACGGACGGACGGACGGACGGACAGCGGAGCCTCAGTAATAGGGTTCCGTTTTACCCTTTGGGTACGGAACCCTAAAAATGATAAATGTATCTACTAATCTTTGGATTAATACAAAACCTAATGCGATAATTATGAATGTGTTCTTTTTGGTATAAATTTTAAGAATTAATGATAACTTTGTACCCACGTTATGGTATAGTAATTCAAATTCTATTACCACTTAAGAAATGACATGTGCTTGTGAGTGACAGTAGTTCTACTAACATGAAAAGGTATATAAGGGTAATGGTCAATGAAACGTTTTATGTTGCACTAAACTCTCTTCCGACTGACAGTAGTTGCTAAGGTATTTAGCAACTTTTTAACTCTGACACGAAAGTACAGTAGAACGATAAGCGGTAGCATAACTTCGGAGAAATATCAAAAATCGCCGTTCTCATGCAAATGCGCATTGCTACTATAGATTTACTAAAAATTGTTCACTACGTTCAAAATATTCACGAAGTGTATGATATTTAGTCAAGTATACAATCTCTATTTTTAATAAAAAAAAACAGAAAATTATGTATTAGAGAGGCATAATTGGTGCGAGTTTGAGGTGATAGTGCTCCGTCCGTCTGTTACTTGCATTTTTTAATAATAGTTAATAAAAGAGAAAATATTGTGCGTGCCACTATAGTGTATTTTATAAAATGTTAACATCCGAATAAATACAAGTTTCGCTGGTCATATGCGATTATTTATAGGTATTCCTTCTCACCTTTACAAGCTTTACAAGTAACACCTTATAAAAAACTCAGATCGTATGTTTCTCTTCAATTTAAACATTATACTATTAGTAAATAAATAATTAAATTGTAAGGTCATAGTTCATATTTTAAATAAAAATCTTCCTATTTTGTTAAAAAAGATATGTTTACAATGACTATCAACAATGATAATATCCTAAACGAGGCATTTACTAATTAAAGTCGTAAATACAAACAAAAACATTCGCCCAATTTATTTCCATTAGAGCCTAAACCTAAGGGTTTTGCGAAATACTGATTATAAAATGAAGCAACTGACGTCATACTCATACCTCCACAGCATAAAGGGAAAACCAGACCTTTCTTATATTAGATCCCACGTCTTTGCACATATAATTTCTTGGAAGTGTGGAATTCCTCACGAATATTTTCCTTTACCATCAAGTGATTATAAATATGTACATAAATCCGAATTTACCAATTTAATAGTAGGTATGTGTATATGCTCATACTAGGATTCGAATCAGGGATCAGTCATTAACAACGTTTAGAATTATGTTTTATAGAAAGAAAAACCGACATGTCCTAATGAAGTTTATAGCCCCCTTTATTTGTAGAGAAGAGACAAAACAAGTTATGTTTGTTTACAGATTCTAGTAATAGAGTATGTACAGTCTATACGTTTATAGATTAATTTTTTTATTGAGTCGGTACTATTACTATTACCCGCTCCGTCCGTTATTCCAATTAAAAAAAAAATTTTTTTTTGTAAATTTATTTACAAAAAATAACTTACCTACCATAACCAAATTGGTCGTGTTCTATCAGAAGGTGATGTCAGGAGCCCTAGAAACCGGCGAGCGTGCATGAGAAGAGCAATGAATGTTAAAGAAGCGAGTGAGATATGTAAGGATCGAGTCACGTGACGCTCGGTTTACTCTGCCTACTCCGCAAGGGATTTGGCGTGAAGTTATAGATAGATAGATAGATACAAAAAAAAAACTCCGATTCCAAAAACATCTGCTATGAAAAACGCACAAAAACATACAAAATAATTGCTTCACTTTCTTTAAATAAATGTATATAGTGACTGTTAGTATTTTAACAGAAAATATAAATATATTTTTAGACTACTTAGAATAATATAAATGTATTAGGACAATAATATAAATATATTGTTATTTTAGGAGTCGATGCCAGCCAAGATTTTAATATTTTTCGGGAAATCTTAGATTTACATAATAAATAAAGTTACCTACGTTGATGTGATAATGTAGCAATGCCTAATTAAACCTATTTACAAATATACTCAGCAAATGCGTTGTCTGATTATGTAGCAAACATATCACTAGAGAAACAGATTTATAGCGTAATTCACTAATTGTAAAGAGAGATTTAATGTACGTAGGTGTTAGAGAAACTATAAGGATGAAAAATCGTTCAATAGTTTTTAACAAGAGCTAGCGACTTGGCCCGCCTTCGCACGGGTTCAGAAGAACTATAATGAGTATCTCCAGTGCTTTAGGCTATGCCTTGTTTATCTGGCAGTTCATTGAGAAGGGATATAGTCAAGCGATCTTTTTTCTTGAAATTGTAGTCCAATATTTAGACGCCTCACTGGTGGCATTTATTTGTAGTAATGAAATTTACAGATTAGAATGCACCTAAGATATTTTTATCACTGAAATATCAATTCTAATCATTGAATATATGACAATAGAATGGTAAAACAAACAATTTTATTTTGAAATTTTTATACTGAAATAGCATCTAAATTTAAGACTTTTTCAGTGAATATTCCTATAAAGTTCTTTGAAAATTGCATTATTATAGTATTACAAGCTCTTCAAAACAATAAGTGTGTACTTGATAGTTTAAAGTACTAGGTAGCTTAAAGTTTAAGGTCTCGGGTTAAATCCTAATAAGCGATCACTGGTACTTGCTAAATAAAAATTATCATTGAAGATCATTCCCAATTGAAGATTGAAGACAGATTATTGAGATAAACATAAATCGATAAACATAAATCATCTCCTTCAATAAATATGTTTAGTAGGTAATTTAAATACTAACTTGGCAGACTAAGTATTCAGGTACAATATAAATATAAATGTGTATGTTCTTCAGATATTACACATCATCATAATATGTCCTAGTTCATGTTGGATAAGACTTATTTTGCATGACAGTATCACTCATCGATAAGTTCTCTAAGCTTATTAAGACCTAACAGTACTAGTTACTTCTTTAATCTATATGTACGTGTTTGTTGAATACTGCATTTGGTTTATAAATCTAAACTAAGATAGTAAAATACTACACTATCGAGTATTTTTCCATAATTTCCATTAGGATTGTATTTTTACCCTTTTATGGGAACAAGGACAGTCTTGTAGTAATGTGAATATCTTCCTGATAATGTTAAGGGAGAGGACATGTATTACAAATAAAAAAAGAGGTAAAATGCCCTACGCTTAAAATATTATAGGTCAAAAGCCTAATTAACCAATCGGATTTTTTTTTTTGCGTATATTAATATAACAAAGAGTGTAGATTATAGATAGATTTATAGATCTGTATATAGTAGATGAAAGTAGATTCATATAACAAAACACTACGAAAGTTATTTCAGTTGTTCTTCTTAGTCAGAATAATCCTATTTCTAATAGCTCTTTTTAAAAGTTAACAAGATCACGTATAACAATCTAGCAACATTAACAAACAAACTCAGTTACGTAAACCAAAACTTAATAAAGATCGAGCCTTCTTAATAAGATTAGTTTCCAAAACTACTATTATTTGGTATCACCAACATAGTTTATTAATAGGTCAAACTAATATTTGTCTTAATTCGGCATCTGACTGATATGAATTCCCTTTAGAATACGTAATATTATATTTATACCGAATAGTTTGGGAAATACTTTAATAGTTATAAAACCTCAGGTAATCAGAAAGCTATATTAAGCTGAAGTGTGTAATATTTTGGTTTCCAAATTTGTTTAGGATTTACGAGTGTAAAGTATGCTTATTACCAAAATCCACATATCAGTTTTTGAAAAAATTTAAGGAAATTGATAATTATAGCTATTTTTCATGAATCTTATTAGGTATTATGATTTTTAATCTACACTTATATAAGCGGATGAGGCAGTTTATTTGTAGGCGCACATCTCTGGAACTAGGTACTAGTCGGACTTCAAAATTCTCTATGAATATGATAGCTCAATATTTGAAGACGGTTAGGCTTTTCAACATCACGATACGACTTCTAGATGTAGATACATACTTTCAGCTAAATATTTTATTTGTGGAGATTCTATAAATTATTTATCTATAACACATATTCTTAACACTAAACACACACACACACAGACGCACTGTTAAACTAGCGAGTGAGGTGAGGGACCATGTGGCGCTCGGTACTCTCTGCCCATCTCGCGAGAGATTTGGCGTGAAGTTATAGATAGATAGACATATTCTTAAACCTTAAAATGTTCAAGTAGTGAATGAAAATATAACATCACATGCATATTTTTCACTTAATATATAATAATAGAAAACGCCTTCCTTTACATAAAAAATCAATATATCCAAGTAAACCTTGAAGACTAATATATCTACATGTAAAATATTAAAAACGTAAATACCGGAGTTACGCATCATCGTGAATTCAGCTCTCTGTATGATCGTAATACAATACAAACAGGCAATTTCCGTACATACAAATGTGTCTCTGGTTTTTTCTGAAAATCAGAATACGCATATATATGGTTCTAATATCAACAGTGAAATTTATTGAACCAATCGCTTAGAAGCAGTAGGAAAACTAAGAGACATTCAAAATCGTCGCAATCACATAGATGAATGAAACTACACGATTCTAAGTAAAGCTCGCAGTCAAATCAGGTTGGCCTTCGAATCCTACAAATTCCCTTCTTATTACAATAGTAGATATAGTAACTTAATATGTATTTAAAAATAAGAAGTGGCTTACTATGTTCACTTCACTGATTAATGGTTTCAACCTAAGCTTAATAAGTAATTACAGAGTTCGTAACTCAATATTTAACGGCCTCCTGCTGTTTTATATTTTAGATTTTCATTGTTGCTCATTGTGTTTTTTATTTAACCTAACATGCTTTGTTATTACAAATAAAAACCAAAAGAATAATGTACAAAATGAGAGAGATTTTAGACCTTTATTTATTTTATGGTATTGACCAAATACGAAAATTAAATTTGCTCATTAAAAACTTAAAGAATAATATAATGCAACAAAGAAATTAGATAGATGTGTTTTGAAATAAGCTATATATAGCTAAATATATAGCTTATTTCAAAACACCGTCCAGTTCTATCATCATAACAGGCTCTTTAGGCATCGTAATATTACTCGTATTATCAAAGCTATGTGTCAGTATGTCTTAAATTTCACAATATAAACGCTTAAATATAACATAAACGACATAAATGATGCCCATTGTAGCTTGGAGTTTGGTTTCAATAATATTTTCGTTGTGCACATATGAAACCTGCTGCAATCTGTGGGGCTTCAACTATCTATTCCCATAAAAGTAACATTGTTTATAAGCTCTGGAATTACAAGAGAAACGCTAATAAAATTCTTCATTTTAGGTTATTTTTTGACGGGTAATATCACCTACATTTTTCAGTTGGATTATAGGTATCTACTATATATAATGTATTTTAGGCATAAATAAATAAATAATATTATTCTTCAGCTTCGCACGGGTAGCAGAGCATATACGTAGCTCCCAGTCAGCACGACTTTTCTCGTAATCTTCACAATCATCGTCACAATTCAGCCATATCATATACATAATTATTATAATATTATTTGATATTATTGTTATATTTCGAAAAGCTCAACTCGATGTAATATTATATTTCTTGTCGTAAGAAATATAAAATTATATAAAGCATTTAAACACGGGCGAAACGAACTATACTCTTATATGGTATGGTATACTTTCGTATAGAATAGAATAAAAGTGGGAACATTAAACATATTACATTTGTAAATCAAGACACCCAGCAATGTTGCCATGTAATTAATTCAAACGAGTTTTTTAAACTCATCTTCTGTTAAATACACGTAAGTAGCGAAAATATACATGAAAAGTCATTATTATCGAAATATACGAAATACCTGTGTACTTATACGTTTTGCGCAATAAATGGTAGATTATGTTAATATTTATTTTCAATTGGCTGCCTTTCAGGCCTTCAGTCGAGTACATCATTTACCTTTGAGTACTGACAATAATTTCATTTAAATGGCGAACCGGAACTTTTAGTTACGTTATCATATTAAAGTGTTGTTAATTTTACGTAATTGATTCTCCGGGAAATTATGGCCTAAAATTTTGGGAGACGTAGTGAAAAATAATGATTTGAGTTTTAATGTTAATCTTAACTGTGCACAACTTGAAACCATGAATGGGCATTCTCCTTCACTTGCAAAAAAAAATACGTTAAAATTGTGATTGAATTTTTTGTTACAACGTTACAACAAAATGATCGACTTATGTGGCATGAGTACCACGTACACCTTCCTAGCTCCTTCAACATTCGAAAAATAGCTGATATTATAATGTATTGTTATCAAATGGATTCTTCTCTAGTGCGCTCACCATAAGTTATATAATTTTAAGCCATTAAAATAATTTCGTCAAGACTCAAGTTTCGTCAAGAGATATACTAAATTTCACGCCTGAAATGAACTTTTTTTACATCTATACAATCCGAGTTCGGGAATATTTCTCCCAACAACAAGGTCTATCCTACAAAAATACTTTTTTTTATTTGGAACCAAGAATAAAAATATTATGAATAAAAAGTTATGACTATTTAAAAATGATTTGTGTTACTATAATACTAGCCATAAAATAAAAGATATTACCACACTATTAATAAATCATTCATTTACGTCGTTATAGTGAGGTCTTGAGATACCTAAAGAATACTGTTATAATGGCGGTCTGCGTCCAAGATCTGCAGTCTAAGCTCATCTAATTACAGCGAGGAGTACGACCAGGCTAATATATTCCCGAAACTTTCACACCTGCTCTGTAGAATTTGTTAAAGGCACTCTGGTCTGCAAAACACTTGATACCATTATTACGTCGGATATTTGTCAAACTGCCGTATCTCAAGTCGTAGAACTGTGGAACATTTAAGAACTATATCGTGAAGCTAATCCATGGATTAAAAGTCACACGGTAACAACGAAGAAGGAGGTTTCTCTGATGGATGAAAGCGGAAACGAAAACTCAAAAGCAGCCAGCTGAAGTCATAGTGGGCATATCAAGGGTTTAGCTGTGGAATTTCGGAGTTGCCCATGTTTCAGAATCAAATCAATTACACTTTTCTGGTCATTCCGTTTCCATGTGTATACGTGTGAATATTTTTGTAATGTATTCGATACAAGGAGGTTTCGTTCATATACACGTCTAAAATTAGCTTACCTGCATTATTCGCTCTCTTATTACCGTATGGACCAAGTACAGACTTATAATTGTGTCATTTGGTTCCAACACATCCATCCATTCAGATCTCTACATAAAGTTATTTGTTCATTCCCTTCAGCCAAATCCAGATAGCACTTAAGGTCTCCCAAAGCTTCTCAAGCTCCTAAGAATTGGCTGACTTCACGGGAGCATATGCTGCAACCAGAATCTCGTAATCCCCAGTTTTATTTTAACTCCGAGAAGTTTTTGGTCTACTATAATATAGTAATCTCTCACACCAGAGGTTATGCGAGATTGAAATCTATACGACATCTATAATCTGCGCTTGCATAATCGCCCTGATTCGCCCCGGATGACAGGACCATCATACTACCGGAAAGATCTTCAAATAATTTCGACAAGAAGTGAGATATACTAAATTTCACGCCTAAAATGAACTTTTTTCCATTTATACAATCCGAGTTCGGGAATAATTCTCCCGACAACAAGGTCTATCCTACAAAAATACTTTTTTTATTTGGAACTAAGAATTAAAATATTATCAATAAAAAGTTTCCTTTCCACTTCCCCGCGCTAACCCGCTAACTCGCGCATCGGTGCGATTTTGGTCCAGAATCGCAATCCACCGTTTTTTTCTGGATTGGCAGTATAAATGTGTGTACATATAACAAATTGGTCTCAAATTACTTTTTGCGACACAAGAATAACAGTTACATAAGAATAACGTGCTTATTTTTGACAGACTTCAAAAACGAGGAGGTTTTGTGTTGGTCACCTATCTTTTCTATTTACATGTTCACCAATATCTTGGGGACGGTGCAATTGATTTAAGTCATTTAAATTGGTTCTATTAAATTACATTTGAATTTAGTCCCTCACAAATTTAGATGGATGAATGAAACAAATATAACCTGATGATGATTTAACAACCTTCTTAAACTTCTTCTTCTTATATAAATCTCAAGTCAGACCGCACTTGGAGTACTGCAGTCTCCTTTGGACGGGAGCACCTGGATACCAGCTTGGACCGTGTGATTCGATTCAGAGACGAGCTGTGAGAATTGTCGACAATCCTAAGCTTACACACGGTATTGAACCCTTAAGTTTAAGGCGAGATGTTGCCTCCCTTTGTGTGTTCTACATGGTTCTACCGATTGTACAACGGGTTGTGTTCAGAAGAATTGTTCGAAATGATGCTAACAGCTACTTTTTAGGGTTCCGTACCCAAAGGGTAAAACGGAACCCTATTACTGAGACTTCGCTGTCCGTCCGTCCGTCCGTCCGTCTGTCACCAGGCTGTATCTCACGAACCGTGATAGTTAGACAGTTGAAATTTTCACAAATGATGTATTTGTATTGCCGCTATAACAACAAATACTAAAAAATAGACTAACATAAATATTTAAGGGGACTCCGATACAACAAACGTGACTTTTTTGCTCGTTTTTGCTCGATATTGATAACGGCAACAGGTAGCTTGAAATATTCACAGAATATTTAGTTATATATTCACTTTAAGAATAATAAATTAAATTAAAATAAAACAAATATTTAAGGGGGGCTCCCATACAACAAACGTGTTTTTTTTTGCCGTTTTTATAGATAGTGGTACGGAACCCTTCGTGCGCGAGTCCGACTCGCACTTGACCGATTTTTATAACCGCACCGCTCGCCGACGGCGGGAAGTTCACCCTCTCACACTGGAACCGCAATGGTCGCGTACTGTGCGCTTCCAGAGAAGTTTTCTTCCGAGAACTCTCAAGCTGTGGAATGAGCTCCCAGCCGCGGTTTTTCCAAGCATGGAGTTCTTCAAGAAATGCGTGAAGAGGTTTTTAGAGGATCGGCAACGCATGAGTGATACCCCTGGTGTTGCAAAGGTCCATAGACTACGGTGACTGTTTACCATCAGGCAGGCCGTATGCTTGATTGTTTATGAACTCATTTATTTTTTATGACTCCGTCGATAATTTCAAATAATTTTTAAATGGCAATATTCAATGATAAACTACATAGATAGTTCGGATAAAACTTTTAAATTCAAATTGAAACCGATTCCAATCAAGTCAGGCATCGATAAATATGAAATATTACTTGAAAACATCGACTTCAGAGAAGTGAGTTTCACTAATTCATTTATGAGTTTTCATTTCATTATTTAATCCTTTGCTCCGAAAAGGCGTTATGCGGGCAATTGTGAATTTGCCGGGATCCTCTTAAGCTATATTCTCGTTACTTCAGTATTGCGTATAGCGCAGGCTTGATTTCAATATATCCCTTTGGGGAACAATATCTATTCTTCTACCGAGAACATCGCAGATCGAGTGTGATTGCAGACAATAAATTCATAATAATTGCAAAACAAAATAATAATTGCAAATTATCGAATAACTATCAAAATATTTTTATTTTTCAGCCATATTTTTTTACAGACGGCTTATATGTACCATAACAAAACTTGTTCAGTTTAATTCAGAATTTAAAGACTTATTAAAAGCATGTGGCTGATTGGAGATCGATAATCGGTTCAGTTTCAGCCGTTGTCCTTTTAATATAGCATGCGGCTTCATTAGCACATCACGAAATGTAACTATACATAATAATACTACTAGGTAATAAAACAAACAGCTGAGGGTGGTGACACACCTGCAGAAATTACCCCGGAGTTTAAACGTACAATACTCTTTTCATAATGCCGAAACGCTACATATTCATGTTGCAGGAAGCATTGCAGTAGAGACACGGCAAATTTGGGTGACGTAATTTCTAAAAATATGTGAATAAAGCACGCAGTTTTTATTTATGCTATTAAGTTTCTCCCAAAACTTGACTAGCTGTTTACAGAGTCAACAACATGCGATTAATACCTCTAGTGTTGTAAAGCTAACTGTTTACGTTCTGTAGCCTTTTGTGTGATTTAAGTCTAATAGTAGCATAAATAGATAATTCTCTATCTATTTACTATAATATTGTAATATCCCATAAGAAAAACTTGTCACATAATGGAATATAAGCTCCCACGCGTAATGGCTTAAGTAATAATAAATAATACACTATCATTATTTATAACAGCGATAAATCACATTATCGGGATCACGTCATTGATCACTGTTTTATTATTAGCCGATAGCTAGAACGTAGGTGTCACTTAGATGTCCTTGAGCCTACGAATTGAACGGGAGATCATCTGATCGCTGACCTCAAGAAGTTCGTGATAAAGGGTGTCGTGTAAGAAATATCGTCCAATATGGCTTGGCGAAACGGGCAAAAAGTAATATTACGAGACAAATACTAAGTTGGCATAGCATGAAGTTGTCGAGGGAAATGTATTAATTGTGGTAGATTCTATGAATAGATAGATAATTATCTATTTAAAACAATTGGAAAACATGTTTCTTTGGTAGGTATATTTTTTTCTGGGTATACTATTTATATGATGATAATTATGTTATTAGATGCTAGATTATTACATGTTTCGTTTGTAAAGTTCCCTGTCTATCGACACTGGCTCGCTGAAGGGGGCGATTTACTGTCATTTGACCTTTTTACTTTGAGAACTTAACATATGGTAACTATTTTGGTTCAATATCGTACTTTGTGTGTGAACTTGCGTATTACGAGAGATATTGTCAGGATTTGTTGTTTGACTGACGTCAACATCTTCGTTACAATGCAAATTATGTATGTATATCTTCACGCCAGCTAAGTGTATAAAATGTAAGTATATAAATTGTAAGTATATAAATGCAAATGATATTACTCGCTTATTTCTGAAATTCTAGCATTTCTAGCCATATTGGACGATATGCAAAATGGACAAAGATTTTTATGGACCTTGTGGAAAATATGAACAATTTCGTATATACATAATACTAATGTTAAGTAAATTTCCGGGAAATTAATATAATATAATATAATATAATATAATATAATATAATATAATATAATATAATATAATATAATATAATATAATATAATATAATATAATATAATATAATATAATATAATATAATATAATATAATATAATATAATATAATATAATATAATATAATATAATATAATATAATATAATATAATATAATATAATATAATATAATATAATATAATTATAAATCAGTTCATAGGTTTAGTTGTGTAAAGTTAACAAACCCAGATAAGGTTTGTTCCACATTTATGATACTCGTAGATACTCGTATCAGACAGACCTAACATATCTCAGTAAGACTTAAGTGAGTCACTAACATCTTTAGAATCAAAACCAATTTCACATACTAATGGTGCATCCTACTTATTAACATGAGAGACTCTGACCAACGAGGGTTCTTAGAGTATCTCAACCTCACAGAAGACTAGCCAAATAGCACCTATGATGGGGTGTAAATGGCTCGATGTCAACTTTAGAGCCAAAGCCAACTTCACTTGCACGTGGTCCACCCTGCTTATCAACAGACGAGGCTCTGGCGAAAGAGTGGTAGTACACGACGTTAGTCCGACTGGGGAAGTACCTCCACCTCGCAGAAGACGGTAGCCAAATTACAATTACAACTGGTCCCTGGAAGATTGTTGTATTCCTGAATACAACAATCTTCCAGGCTTGACAGCGACGATAGCAACGTGCTAGCGACATTTTTTTTTGTTTCAAGCGTTCATAGGCTACTGTAACCGCTTTACGTCGGCGGACTTGTTTGCTATCCGTCGTAGTACAAAAAAAGCACCTCCCAGAGGGTTACTGTGTGCATGCGAGTGACTGAGCTTACGAGTAAGCTCTTGATGAGTTGCTGTCTTAACAACTGGGATAGCGAAGCATAAGCGTTACTTCTAATATAGCAGGCGTTTATAGGCTACCGTAACCACTTTACATCAGGTGAGACGTTTGCTTGTTCGCTATATAAAAAAAATACTCTCGTATTCACTTCCTCAGTGGCGCAAAATATTAATGATAGTAAGAAAACCATAGATAACAGAAACAATGGGAGATGTGACATACCACGCGAGTTTACACCGGGACGGTTGTCGCCGAGTTTCACCCCACCATAAAACACTCACACACTTAAATAAATAAAAATATCATTCTACGCACACAAGTACAACGACACACATTTGTTAAGAAGCTGTCATTGGATGTTTATTTAAACAACACCCAAGTAAGCACGCACTACTACATTTATAAAGCGGCAGAAACAAGCGGCCGTATCTCGAAACTGTACACACAGTGAACGAATAATATTACTCGCTTTACATTGCGTGTTGATAATCGAGCGTTGGCGACTGTATAATGGTAGAAAAGCAATGTATGATTAAGAATGAGAAATTTGATATTTATAATTTGTATCGTGGTAAGGCCCTGGCAGAAATGGCGTCAGAGAATTTTTGAAATTAATTCTGTATTTATGCTTATAAAACGTAATATTATTTGTACTTATAGGTGATAAGTGATTCCATTTGATTTAAAGTTAACCACTGCACTTCTATTTTTGCAAAAAGGTAACAGCACAACTTGGCATTTTGCTAAAACAAGGAGCAACGTATCTCAATCGAACTTGATTGCAACTAACTAACTGTTCTTGGCAATGTTCTCGTTTTGAGCATATTGCGGCGACACCAACCACGCCCCCTCGTCACATCTCCCGTTGTTTCTGTTATCTATGAAGAAAACGCTGAACTTGTCTAATACGAAAAATTTATTCTCCGAGCGCTACAAAACTCAATTACGGGCAATGGACTGAAAAACATTAAGGTGGCCTTTGATTGATTGATTTGCTGAGCTTATTGATGCGCCAAAATTAAACGATTCATGTCTATTTGGTTACTGAAATAAATCCGTACATAAATATGAATGGCTTTGTCGCTAAATAGTGATAAAAGCAAATATTTGCGGGTGCGTACCATATGGCATGACTAGACATAAATGCACTATTGTATTGTTTGCTGATTTTATTAGTTATACCGCACTGTTGATGTAATTCCAAGTGATTAATTAAACTGTTAATAAGACAAGTGAACAATAATTTCGAAAAATATATGAGTCCACAATGATAATGAATATTATTATTAGTAATAAAAATATAAATAAAAGTGATTACGCCATGACAAAATATTTTGAATACAAATGTTGCATTGACTATTAGATCAAATTATTGGTGTATAAAATAAAATGAAAAATATATGTACGAGTAATAAATGAAAAGTTCAAAATATACCGTTTTTATACAAAACAAAAACTATACAATATAAAAGTTATTGCACTCGAATCTAATTTTTTTGTTTTTATCTGTCTAGTAACGGTCAACACAGTTATAGCAAATTGTATAAAAGCTTTTATTGCCTTTGTGTTTTTATTGGAACTCTGTTGAAAATCTGAAATACAACTTTCAGCAAACATTCGCTTCATTTTATTTAAAAATATCGTTATATTTTAAATAAAATGAAGTGATATGAAGAAATAATACGTTCGAGAATCGAGAAATAAAGTTCCGTTGATCGAAATTATTTGCGAGTGGTTTACTGATTTTCGTTATCATCGTACAAGCACAAGTGATACTGTCCGAGGCGCCCTGATAAACTCAAAATATCAGAGATGATTGCCAAAATTCATGATATCGTATTGTATGTAGAGTGGATGTATGTGAGATAGTTGGAATAATAGGCCAGATAAACGTGTGTGCTAAACGTATACTTGTATATACATATTACACTAATGTTTAGACGTTAACAAGTTTACCGCTTGCTGGACGTCGCGTTTATTTACCGTGGATCAAAAACGGATGCGTCTGATTCCAACAGAGGCAAGTGTTGTTTCAATGGTATGACGACTGGATAGTTTTACGCGACTTTGACACGAGCGTTGGCTTGTGAGTTCGATTCCTACAAAGGACAAACATTTGTGTGCATGAACGTGCCTGTTTGTTTTGATCTGGATGTTTTTAAGAGAGGTAGGGTGCATCAAAACAGCCCGTCTGGAGAAGTACTTCCACCTCACAGAAAACCGGAGCGAAATAACTCCCTGTAGGGTTGTTGTGTTCTTGCGTGGGAGTGAGGTCACCAGTAAGCTCCTAAGGAGTTGCTGTACTCGCAGCAGAGGCGGCATAGTGCGAGGGATACTTAATGTATTACAAGTGCTATTGGCTACCGCTTTACATCAGGTGAACTGTATGCTTGTATGTTCGACGTTGAAGTAGTTTTATCAGCCAATAAAGTAATTGCTATCATTTCTTTGAGATATACGTGGTATATATAATACACATAGTTACAGTTCTGCTTTGGAAGCATCTGTTGATTACGGCAATCACTTTATATTGACCGCCGTTCGCCTGTGTGTTTCTCGACATTGTATCGAAAATAAAACGTATCGAAAGTACGCAGTGTTAACAGTACTTCCTACGTCCGAATAAATGAAGGTGTAATGACAAAATATAGTTAATGAATCAGCAGCAACTTGTTTTAATAATAATAATTGTTTTCAACGTCTCACCTACTTCAATTCACTGCACTGTAATATATTCCTATATGCGTTTGTATTGTTTTTATTTTAATATGTGTCTTAAAATAAAACCAGTTGAGAATGCGCAAGCTTGCATTGCCAGAGGAACACCTGGCTCGTCAATTTTATTAATTTTTTTTAATTTGTCGGCCATTTTGGCCTTGTTTCTTAAGAGATAGGAACGGTGTTCCTGAACATTCCTATTCTACTTTTTTATGCTGAATCCGAATCTGAAGTCAAAATTCGTACAAACACACAGATAAACTTAGATTTCATATAGGAATGGTGTTCCTGAATATACTGTCTCGAATAGCGTTCTACGATGAGATTTTTATACAATTTTGAGGTTGAGTATTAATGCTATATGATATTTCAACATGAAATATTATATAGTAGTCCGTTGACATACCTAACTATATCGTTTTTTATTTGGGTGATTTCTTAGTCACAAAATAACATTCAATTGAGATACAGGAAAATTTTATCTGAACTTATTCGAATACGCCTGTGTTTTGATATTCTGGCTCGTTGGGTATAAAAAAGAGTCACATGAATTTACTTATGAAATGTACTTATGTTTATTACGTTACATCTAGGAAAACGTCTAATATAGAAGTAGTTAAAAAAAAGTGTGTGTGTGTGTAACGTAACAAAACAAAAATAACTCCAAAAATTTCATTCTGCGTACCAGTACAATGTTTCTAAAACAAAACGATAGTCAACTTCTGGGCGTCGTTTATTGATGTCGGTATGTGACCAACACAATGGTGTCTATTTTATATGTCGGTATGCGCGCGCATTGTAAAAATTCACTCCCATCATTTTCACAAACGCGCCAAAGATGTACAACTTCAAAAAAAATGCTTGAAACTACAATACGTGGAAATAATTGTATGAAACTACTTGTACATTAAAATTGTTGTTTCCAACTATTATTTTATTGTAACGTTTATATTTAAAATCTACATTAAAACGTCTTTTAATATATTCGTATTAGGTATTCGGATTAATGTAAAATTTTGTAAGTATTTTTTTCTAAAAGAGGTAGGGTGCACGAAAGCAGTCCAGCTGATGAAGTAACAACTCTTTATTTGGCTACTGTTTTTCAATGTGGTTGACATTGAAAAACAGTAGCCAAATAAAGAGTTGTTGTGTTATTCTGCCAGTCATAGCGGTTACCAGTAAGCTCCTAAGAAGTTATTGGTTAGGAAAAGCAGTTGAAATGCGCGAACGATACATTATGTATAACAAGCTTATTAAATAAGATGAATGGTAACCACTGTTTATATGCATGCATCCCGACGTTGTATAAAAAAAATAAAAATCATATCAGTAAAACGTTATACGTGGAAATAATTGTATGAAACTACTTAATAGTTTTTTTTTTGCCAATCGCAATGTGCGCAAATCAAACAGTAGCTAGGCATTCTGTTAGATTTGCGCAAATCGGCTTACTCTATAAATATGCCGCTAATGATGAGGCGGCTTTGTAATCTTTATTGTCTTAATATGTCTATATCTACGTTACATGATACATTTTGATATACATATTCTAAGAATTTAATCATATTACAAATTCGCAAGATAGACAGATAAGCAAAAATAATAATAAGAAAAATATACAAATTAATGTCACAATACTTATTAGATTCTTGTTAGTATTATCATTGGTTTATACTACTTAATATTTCATAGCATAATAGATATTTCCAATTTTTGTTCAGTTGTATCATGTATGTTTAAAACATGCGTTATAGCAACATAAAAATGTCATTTAGTATATTTGTATGAATATTACTTGTAAAAGTATGCACGCTTATTTTTCGAAGAAAGGCAGGGCGGATGAACGTAGCACAACTAGGGAACGTGTACCGTTTGCACTCCAAACCCCACTATAGTGACCATATAATAACGAACGTAATTCAATAACATATTACGATTGAACTACGATCGAATTTACATGCCCCATTGTTATTGGAGCAGCGTTTCCTGGTTACACGAATATGCCACGAAATATAGCAAGAGAGGTAGGATACAATAGTGTGCTGTCTGTTTTGGTCAGGTGCTTTCAAGACGAGAAGGGCGCATCAATGCAGCTCGACATGTAAGATTAAAAAGATACCTCGTATTCTTTAGACAATGAAAAGTTGAATTATGACCTCTTTTTATTTCTTTATTCTTTTTTTATAGTATGACTAGCTTTTACCCGCGGCTACGCTCGCATTAATAATATATGTATATATATTTTAATAAAAAGTATCCTATTTTACTTCTGATACCTTCAAGAATATGTGTACAAAGTTTCATGATGATCGGTTCAGTAGTTTTCGCGTGAAAGCGTAACAAACAAACGGACTTTCACATTTATAATATTAGTGGGATTAACAAATATATAAATTGTACAAACCAACAAGCACTCCTAATCACTAACTAAATAATAAATAAATTTAATTTCAAAAAGAAATTTCTAACCTTTTCACAGTATATCTATGTCTGTACCAAGAATCAAACCCATGAGCGTTGATGTTAAAGAAGCGTTACTAACCACCACGCCACCGAGCTCGTTAAAATATATTGAACGCATGAGTTGGTAAAAGAAAGGATAATACTCGTAATAGGGGTTAAAGTATGGAAACACGAGCAACCATTGTAACTCTACAGGAGCTGCAGTTAGAAATCATACGTCAACCTCCGTACTCGCCAGACCTTGCTCCAACTGACTACCATTTTTTTCATGATTTGGACAATTTTTTACGTGGTAAAAAATTTCTTCCCAGGAAGCAGTACGTAATGCTTTCACACAGTTTGTCAAATCTAGATCCCCAGAGTTCTATGGCAAAGGCCTAAATAAACTTCCTACTAGATGGCAGCCATGTATAGATAATGAGGGTAAACATTTTGATTAAATAAATCTCTATCTCTATAACTTCACGCCAAATCCCTTGCGGGGTAGGCAGAGAGAACCGAGCGCCACGTGACTCGATTCTTACATATCTCACTCGCTTCTTTAACATTCATTGCTCTTCTCATGCACGCACGCCGGTTTCTAGGGCTCCTGACATCACCTTCTGATAGAACATGACCAATTTGGTCATAGTAGGTAAGTCTTGGCCTTCCCCGGCTCCTACATCCTTCCACTTTTGCATTGTATATCTGCTTCGTCATTCTTTCATCTTGCATTCTTTCTACATGCCCGAACCATCGGAGCATGCCTCTTCTTATTTTAACACCGACTAGACTAGACTAATAGAGTTGGTCTGAAAGAGAGTTCAGACCAACTCTATTTCTAACATCATCATTGCGAATACGGTCTACGAGCCTTACGCCACAAATTTTGCGCAGCGCTCGCATTTCAACCGCGTTTATTCTACTTTCATGCTCTTTCTGCCATACCCAACTCTCGCTTCCATAAGTTCATAAGTTCGCTCGCATTGTGTATAGCGAGTTGTGCCTTCTGGCTCAGGATTTTACTGCCAAGAAGTTTTCCCAACGCTCCATTCACACTATTCCCAGCACTCCCTCGTCTTTCCACATCTGCGGTGTACCTTCCATCCCTGCTGAAAGCGCATCCAAGATATTCAAACTCATCCACTTGTTCCAACACTTCATCATCAATCGTAATCCTTACATTAGTTCTGGATTCTTCTCTTTCAAATACCATTATCTTTGTTTTCTTCGCATTCAGTAGTAAGCCTTTCTCCATACAGTCGTCTTTCATCGCTGTGACCAGTGTTTGCAGTTTAGATGGTGTATCTGCTAATAGCACGGCATCGTCTGCATACAGCAGACAGTTCACCACTTGGTCACCCATGCGCAATCCCACATTCGTTGACCTTATTCTCTGCAGACAACTATCGAGATACAGGATAAACAGCCTAGCAGATAGCATGCAACCCTGTTTGACACCAATTTTGACATCAAACCAGGGTGACATGCCACCGTCTATCCGCACACATGCTGAGCAATCCTTTAATATAAATAATAATATTTAATAATAGTTACGTCGTAAAACGAGTTTTAATTTTTCAGTATAAATCGACAAATTCATACTATATTATTAATAATTCACAAATGCGGTACTTATAGCCAAAAAGATATCACTTATATTCGTCAATTTCCATTTACTGCTAACTATTAATTCAACTATTTCTAAAATTGCTAATAACCAGTTTTATAGTTATGAAAATATTTAGTGTTTAGTACACGGTACCAAGTATAATACAATTAAACGAAAAATATGCCCACCCCGCAATGGACGTGGCGTGATGTTATAAATAGATAATACAACCTTCGCTCTGTCTCTCTTACGCCAAAACGTTAGTTTGTTAATTAGCTGGATGCCTCACGTCCTTTTCCACTTTTGCTTAAACTTTAAAAATGGTAGTCAGCCATTTGTAATACTATACTATGTTTGGACTTTTTTATATCACTGAGGTGGAAGCTGGTTAAATGCTAAGCAGTTAACGTAGTCCATTGCAACACCAACATCACCAGAGGCATTATTAGTACGTTGTCAACAATGTAAAAGCCTCTTCACGTCTTTTAACAAGCTCATGCTTAGGAAAAGCTCGGTAGGGAGTTCACCCCGCGTTTTGAAAGTTCTCGGAAGAAAATTTCTTTATATTTACGTAGTGTCTACGAAAAGTAAACAAAAAACTGAAGCAGAATCCCGTACTGAGGATTTCCTCCGAATGTTTCGAAATTCTTATTAAATCTTAAAATACTTCATATAACAACTATCTCCTTCGATCAATAATGAAATATCAAACACAATTTTCTTAACGCTGGCGTACTACATAAAAATGTGAAGTCTACTTGTGAACGTCCTCTATTTAAAGTCAGTTATTAAACAAAAATAGTCTTGTGTATGTTACAAGGTTACAAAATTGATGAAGCGAAGTCAATGTTTTCAGCTTATGAAAATATAGTCTCAGTTCAAGCTGACATTGGAATTTTGAACAACACACGATCGTTTCTAGTGATCATTGTCATAAAACTATTAAAAAACAAACAGATGTGTCTAAAGTTGTCTAAACACATGATTTAGTATTACGGCTTTATTTATTGTCGGTTCGCGTTCATAAAAAATACTCCAAAGAAATTACATACCGAATAATTTATAGTCCCTTGTGATAAAGTTATTGTGTAAACGCTATATAAATTATCTTCTAAGCGATTAAACATTGATACTGTATAGTTCTTGATGCCAAGTGATAATAAAGGGAATATTAACTCGACGAGCTCGGTGGCGCCGCGGTTAATAACGCGACTTTGACACCAACGCTCGTGGGTTCACCGGCAGCCCGTCTGAGGAAGTATCCCACCTCACAGAAAACCGCAGCCAAATAACAACTCTCTGGAGCGTTGTTGTGTTCCTGCGTGTGAGTGAGTAACCTCCTAAGGAGTTGCTGTGTTAGCAGCGGAGGTGGCATCGCGCGAGTGATACTCAAGGTACGAGTATTACGAGCGTTAATAGGCTACGGTAACCGCTTTACATCAGATGGGCCGCATGCTTGTATGCCTCCCGACTTATTATAAAAGCAATGAAAAATGTTACGGGTCAATGTCAGTTTAACTAAACGTTACTAATTAAACGTAAATTATTTTCTGTGTGGAAGGCCCTTATTAAAATAAAAATTAATTCACAAAACCCTGTTCGTTTGTTACATATTAATTTTGAAAATATAATACTGGTATATATGGTCGTCAGCATGTTGCACTATTATGCAAAATTCAACATTTATAAATATAATCCTTTCTGAAATAAACGCCTGTGACAGAGCGTCAGAGAGTAGAAACATACGTGAGTGATCTTATTAAGATTCCGTTTTCAAGTTTAGTTAAGTTTAGTACTCTTAAACATAAGGTCACAAGGAAATACACTGCCTAACTGACATTAATTAAAATGTAAACACTTCAAATGTTTGTAATTATATCAATAATTGTAACTTTATCAGACGGAGATTTTGTACAAAAGTCGTCGCGCAAGTTTAATACTTATACAGTAGTTTGACGAGCTCGGTGGTGGAGTAGTTAGTAACGCTATTGTGAAACCAACGCTCTTGGGTTCGATTCCCAAAACAGGATAAACATTTATGTGCATGAACATACATGTGTGTTTGTCTTGGTCTGGGTGTGTTCTATGTATCATAAGTATGCATTTACAAAAAGATGTATTCACGTATGTTTATCAGTTGTCTAGTAACCGTAACACAAGCTTCGCTTACTTTGGCGCTACATGGCGCTGTCTAATTTGTACAACAATATCTATTTATTATTTATTTAACTAAGAACAAGTGGGAATAATATTAAGGTAATTATAAACACGTTGTAATTTTACTGATAAATATTGAAATTGCGACATAAGGGTACGGAATGGATAAACGTGGATATCTAAAATGTTGCTAAAATGATGTAACGTAATTTAGCAAGTGCGGCATGGATGGGCCAATAATTTGTTGGTGGGCCTTGGCTCGCGTGGTGACAATGAACGCTCTACGACTCATGAGCTAAAATTACTTTGAGCGGCCCACCTGCGTCCGGGATTCAACGCTCAGCTGTTTGCTTGGCGTTCGCCTCTTAAGAGATTTCCTCGAGCCGCGACCTTTTGAATTTTTAAGCGCCAGACTGTATTGTCAAGCTTCCGGATTGACAACGCTGACACCGGAATTTGCTCATTACACCGGCAAATTTACAGCCCCTTTTATTTTGTATCATATTTTGCGGACTAGGCGGTGAAGTGAGTTTTGGATTAGTTATTTTTGCTTTCTTTACACTGTGTGTGGGATTCAAATAAACATTTTATTTTTGTGGTATTACATGACAGTGTATTTACAGGAGTTTATTCATATGTTTCTTTACATCTTACTATTATTTTATACACAACTAAAAGAAGTTCCAAGAAAATAAAAGATGTCTTTACTCCTTTTATCCCATTTTCAGAAATGAATAGAAAATACATGGGTATTATTATTCTAGTCTTCCCCTTTATCCTAGCGTTATTCCATTTCCTATTCCATTAGAATTAGCGGAGTCCGCTACCTAAGCTTGACATAATTGAATTTGACATTGACATTGAATAATTTGGCGGAGATACTGGATTTGACATGAAACAACTGCCGTCAGATCTCAACAACCCGCAGGGAAAACCAGACCTTACTTAGATTATGTTAGTCTTTTGTTGTAACTACATAGCAATTATATTTGGAAATATAATTGCTATGTAGTTACAACAAAGGCGGCATCGAATACTTACTCATTATTTATTTTAAAGTAATTGTTAATTGTCCCTTATTCGTCATCACTCTATATTTATTTTAGCATACTTTCTTGTGTTGCTTAGGTACTAAAACAAAATAAGACATTATCTTACGACCCAACCAATAAAGTTGAAGGAAGGAAACACATTGTAGCACTGGTTACTCCAACAAAAAGCACTTTTGCAAGTTTGCGATACAATAACCGTTCAGTACACTCAAATGTATAATGATAAATAGTGAGATAGACATTTACAATAAACAACAATATGAGTGTAAAATAATGTTATCCGAATGGATAAAACTATTTACTTATGATGAAACGGAAACACTAATGGAACAGTTTATTAAAAATATAGTGTCGTCGAGGAGAAGCTTCTAATGCATGGCTACAAAAATTGACGCCAATATTATAAATACGAAAGGACTTCTTTTTGCCTGCTATTTATTTCTCTTTTCGAGACAATTCCCGACTTTAATAATGGTTAGTTAGATGATTGACTTTGAGTGTTAGTACAATAACGGGACCCACATGAGTGAAGTTCTGAAAAGTAATTATTTTCGTCTGTATTTTTGCTTAATTCTCTTAAATTTTACGTGATATTTGATGAAGTTCTTATCGTTAGAAAAAAACATTCCAAATATTTGTGTGTTATGTAGCGAAAGTCAAATTTACAGAGAATTTATTTGTTTTGCTGGTGTGAGGAAAAAGTCTACTTTGTACTTCTGCCATCGGTTAGTGCGTGTGAACTAGCGCCGGCCAAAACCTACTCACTGATGATGTGCTTGTCTCCGTCATGATTACTACCACGGATTACTACGATTGACTCTGCCTTTATCCACCAACAGTAATAACTATGGCAAGGTCGGTGGTTGCACAAATCTACTAACGGTAGTAGGGCAGGCTGGTGTTACTTCGCATTAACTAATAGTTGACGAAAGCACTCAATGTAATTTTCTTTTTCAAACAAACATAGCCGTGTCACAAAGTACGTATTGCGGCGTTTGCCCGAAGCCGTGTGGATAGGTACGTACTTAAAAAGATTGTGAAGGAAAATAAATTAGCTGATTAATTTATCTATTGGAAAGTTGCACATACATATTATTAAATTTCATTTCTTTATATCACTTTTTTATTTCTATGCTATTGATCCCATGTCGCTGAAAATCTATTCAGGACTTGGATAACTCAAGATATGCACAGCGGTTCAGGAGAATATTGAGCACAAACTTTTGTTTATTGTTGTATTGTTTGTAGAGCAACGACATATTAAATAAGAAAACGATCAAGCTTAAGTCGGACTAGCACTCGAATGGTTTCGTACCACCGTACAATATTTAACGCATTGAATAAAAGATCTGTTTCTTGTACGGTGACCGCATTTACAAATTATAAAAACGAATGTAAGGAGAGAACATACTGCGTCGACTTCCAACATGGATATATGATATGATGACAAATCACATGCCCACTATATTTTCAGTATAGAGCAAATTTTATAGACTTTCCCAATCTATAAAATAGAAAAATTAAAACTTTATCACACTCGTCCGCTTGTATGTAATTAGCTTAGCGTACTAATTAATAACATTTCTTCAGGTCCCAGGCAACCTTGTGGTGAAAAATCGGTGAAAAATCAACAAACAGATAGACATCTAGACAGGGCTATTGTCGTAATAATATGCATATTATAATATTGTAAAGTCCTCCTATAGCATTCTAATAGAAAGACTTCAAAACACATGACCTATTTTGGTTAAAACTTAAGTTGTTTCTCTACAATTTTACTAGATCATTTTTATTAATTTCAAATATCTTAAACAATTACTATTATAGCTTCTCAACTAGCAAAGCATTAATGGACCAAGAAATACTATAGTCATTTCAGGCTTTCGTGAAAAATCGGAAACAAGACCGACTGATCCTGTAATGAGAATAGATTTACGGGATAATCCGGCTTTACGAAATAAGACATGCTCTTTCGCAATAAACCTCAAGTTACAATAAGATGGAGATTTGTGTAATATATTATATTTGCAATTTATCAATATCATACTTGCAATGACAAAACTAATAAGAAAATTAATGAGTAGAATAAGTAGAGAGGTAGGGCGCATCAAACCAGACTGTCTGTAGAAGTACCTCCACCTCACTGTTATAATTTCAATTATAAAACATCTTATCACTTCAGTCTATCCGTTATTTTACAAAATGTTCCTCAGCAACGATTGGCTAGACAAGATTTCTGAATACTAGGCTAACCTTTACTAATACGTTATTCATTGCAAAACCATTTCATATTTAATGTATGCCTTAATGTTAAACGTGTAATAAAAAATATACCAGAAACAATTTGTGTACACGATGAGAAGTCCTCTCTTCCATATAATATTCATCCCTCATTTAACTTTTTTACGAGATTAGTTTTTTATCCTCTCACAGTACTTACAAAGTGCAATATGTGTTAAAAAGTGATAACGCTTGTAATAAAACGTGGATCACTCACGCGTTGCCATCCCCGCTGTTACCTCTTCAAGAGCTAACCTAACTCAATCCGAGTATCACAACTATCCGCCAAGGAGTTAATTAAGAACAGTTTTCTTTAAGATGGAGGTATTTTACCAGTTAGGTTCTTTTGTTGCACTCTAGTTATCTCTCTTTCGCCAGAGACTCGTTAATTACTTACAGGATCTACCACGTGTAGGCGAGATCGCCATTATAAGCGGAATAAGGATGCTAGTGAATTAATTACACCTCTAAACAAACGTATTTGTAGAACCACTGGTCTGATCTATGTTTTGAAAGGCTGAAAGTCAGAATCCTAAAGTTTCATTCATTTGAATTTTTTTACAGCGTCGGGTGGCATACAATCCAATGTAAAGTGGATACCGTACCCTATAAACGTTTGCAATACTTGAAATATCGCTTGCGCAATACCACCTCTGCTACTAACATAGCACAGCTCCTTAGGAGTTTACTAGTAACCTCACTTACTTACAGGAATAAAACAACACGCCAGGGAGTTGTGGTTTGGCTGCGATTTGCTGTGTACCTTCACCATACGGGCTGCTCTGATGAGCCCTACCTCTCATAATTCATTAAAATTTAAAATCTGATTTCAGAAGAGAAAGATAAGTTCACACAGAAGTGTTTATGTACCAGTTGTCTAGTTACCACAGCACAAGCTTTGCTTAGTTTGAGACTAGATCGCGCTGTGTAATTTATCTAACAAAATAAATGCCTAATAATTAACAACACGGCCCAACGGCGATTGGTAATGAGTATCAACAGTCTGTCCATCACTTGTAATAACGAACGGTGTCAAAATACAATAACTGAATCACTTGCTAAGACATATTCGTTACCCAGAAGCCACAATAATTCAAGTATCTAGTTTTACGAAACCTTAATTCTGTTTCCAGTTGCCTGGCAGCACATAAGCTATATTGACACAGAAATTTAGTCGCGACCTTAACTAACAGCATAATTAGCGTAAGGCGGCCATTCACACGTAACAAGATTAGGGCACCTTCATTTCGTACTGTTCACGTATGCGGAAAGTTAAGAACTTAGCTCCCCCAAGAGGCAAGAGGTATAAATTATGAGACCGTTGTAAGAAACTTTGTCAATGAATATTAAGTATAATAGAAATTAATAAGATTATGTTATTGTTTTTAACAATATTCGATAAAGATTTAAGAATTTTCTTTTTAGATAATATGTAGTATCAAAGATATTTACTATGGTTAGCATAAACATGGTTTATTGTCTTGACTGACGAAGATTCTCTTGGCATATTTTTTATATTTTATTTT
This sequence comes from Pyralis farinalis, assembly GCA_947507595.1. NCBI lineage: Eukaryota > Metazoa > Arthropoda > Insecta > Lepidoptera > Pyralidae > Pyralis > Pyralis farinalis. The sequence continues at coordinate 15,570,893 of OX382267.1, forward strand.
CTGTTTAATCGCGTTACTTCGGAAAATATCTTTATAGAAAACATAAAAACCCCTATCCCATATACAAAATCCCTAGCCTATATACAAAAATGGATCCAATATATAATAATATTGTCCGACAATATTATTATAGGTATATTAATATTAAAAATTGATTGTTTTAAAGTAAAAGGGTATTTATAAGAAACAGTTTTCAAGTCACCTAGACGGTAGTACCAGGTACCATACCAGTAGGCCAATTCTACTAATAAAATCGCAACAGCATTGCTGTGCGGCGTGTGTCAAAATGCGTACATTTTGACGTTTCGTTATTGTGTTAAGCGATTTGACAGGATCGATATTGCACAGCGCTGTAGTAAATGACTCGCTATGCTGTTAAAAAAACCTTAATTGCGGCTGCATGTTTCTTGCAATATAATCGTATTTTGATAAATTCTTTTGACATTTGTATAGCGGTGACAGAGGTTAATTTATAGTGCTGCTAACGTTAGTCTTAAGCAACTTAGCGCAGTGAAATTGAGGAGATTTACAATTATACTTAAGAAGCTGCCTCTTTTCCATGTGCGGCCGCTGCAGTGCAGACAATCTTAATAGAATACATGTATTGACACTGCACTACTCTTGCATGACTTAAATGCCAAGCGTAAACGTGTAGCTTTAGGATTTAAGTAGAATTGGCGTACAGATATGGTGCTGAAGCTGCGTGCTTCTAAGTTGGGTACTATACTAACTCGTCATTTCACTCCACCGGATATGTCCCGTATTCTTGGATTACCGGCAACGTGTCCCCGGTGCCCAAAAAAACCGATAGATCAGCTGCTCCGATAGCATGGATTTAAATGCTATCCCGCAGATTTATGCGCTGTCTCCGACGCTGTCTTTGCTACATAGCAATGACATGTTGTTAATTGATGACATTCATTGTAATGCGGACGGCAGATTGTAACTTTCTTCCCTAGTGAAGGAAAATTGCAATAAGCTTGTGTCTAAAATTCCTTCTTCCAGAACATAACACTTCACATCCTTAGGATCCTATGGCTCCTATCCTCTCTCACTTACAGGAAAATAACAACCCTCCAGGATGTTGTTATATGGCTGCGGTTGTCTGTGAGGTGGAGGTATTTCACGAGATGGGCTGCTTTGATACTCTAACTCTCTTAAAACACACAGACCAAGACAAACGGATATGTTTATGCACACATGTTTATTTGTGTGGGAACCGAACTCATGACCGTTGTTGTGAAAGTAGCGTATTAAAAACTCAGTAACAAATTATATAATCACGCTCACAGCATGCACAGTGCATAACATACATAATAAATGAATAAATAGAGTGTTTTTCATTGCGGAAAAGTGCGAAAGTACTCACAGTTGCATTTGGTGTTGCAGCGGTAATAAAAACATTCCATTTTTCGGTTTTAATCTCTAGCATTAAGTATGAGTTGCATGCTTTATGCAGACGATGCCGTGATCACCATCTGAACTACAAACACTAACTATGATGATGAAAAATTATTGCATAAATGTGTGGTAACAGGCTTAGAATCGAATGCGAAGAAAACCAAAATAATGTTTTTTAAAGAGAGGAAACCCAAATGAACATAAACGGCATGCTCTAACGAGCTACCCAACTACTGAATGGTCCCAACTATGCTCAGTGGAACTACCTAAGTATGATAGAGTTAAATGTCAACTGCTTTTCGTGGAGACTAGATACGATTGAAATTGTTCAAAATTAAAGCTGCCCCCGTACAAGAAAGTGTTTTTATCAATGTCTTTTTTAATGAAATATTTTTAAACAGTCTTCTTCATTTTAGCATAGTTCATTAAGACCGGCGGAGTCCGCTGCCTAAGCCTAAGGATTTGGCGAAGATACTGATTTATACATAGAGCGATTGCCGTCAGACAATTCAGAGAGAAAACCAAACATCTCTGAGGTAAGGTCACACGTCTTTCGAACTATAATTTCTTGAACGTGCGTAGGTACCTCACGATGTTTTCGATGACGATTTTCGATCACGATGTTTGATATGTACATGTAAAATATTTTTAAACAATATGCTGTGTTAAATATTACAGGGTGGTACAGCCCTTGTGTTTTCATTGAAATGTATTTTTTTTGTTCATCTTGCGCCATTTAACTGTTATTTTTCAGTTATTATCTCTCTAGCACATGCTTGCCTTGCAAGAAATTGCTACAGTAATAGCAGCCTCTATTGTAATTTTTATTGAAAAATAGTACTTATATGTATTTTTTTGTTGTCGCAATAAAGGAACTTTGTATTCTATTTCATATACGTATGTAAGTTTTGAAAAATAAGGAAGAAAGAAGTGCATGCAACAAATTTAATATTATAAATAAAATATAAACGTACATTAATCAAAAAAGACCGTTTACTAGGCAAAGAAAAGATTTTTCTGTTCTAATAGCTACAGGTAATTATACAATCTTTGGTAGCGCTAAAACTATACACGTAAAGTAGCCAAGTCATAGACTGTTGACAGGAAAGGATAAAGCAAAATATTTTTATGACACAAATGAGGTCCTTAGTATTTAAGAGTATTGTATTAAGATTAACCTAAACCTAAGACTATCTTGACTATGCAGCATGGCGAAAAGAATTGTTGCTAACTTACACATTTTCTTTTAATTCAATTACATTTTTCACAGTTACACACACACATCAATAAGTTATTTACGTGAATCAAGGAATAAACCTCGCGCGATTGCGATTGGTATTTGATTAGTTTTTCATTATTAAAATAAATAAAACGAATAAAATAACTATTGCATTTTAAGATTTTGCATACTAATCATGGATATTCTTAAATATCTTCTGATTACATTTAAAGAACACAAAATAAGACAGAAAATACCAGCTTGGTCGTTAATACCAATTAAATATGCAGTAAGGCTAAGCAGCGCTGAATAATGAAGGAAGTTTTAACTAACCTGCCTTAATTGGCCTAGCGAGATTTCTTTTCACTGCTTCAATTTAACATTCTTTCATTCGCGCAGAATAATTCAAGCTATCCCACGGGAATACACAAAAGTTTTATGGAATATTTCGCAATTTTAATATCACAATAAAGTTTTCCTTCACGTACATATTTTTCCCGTGATCTAATTTTCAAACTTAAATTTTTAAACATTTTTCAGTTTTTAATTAATAAAATATCTATCCATATTATTTAATTAAATATGCACACAAAGTTGTTGATTATATATTTGTATCCGTCATGTTGTACAGCACCACTTTCAAGATACAAATTTGTGTATTATTCCATAAATATTACCAAAAATATATTTGAGGTGAATTATTGTTTATTTAAAATTGCTTTGAAGTACACACTTAGCACTTATGTTAGATTTGAATTTCTTCGAGAGTCACCGTGTAACGAATGTTTTTTAACATTTGGTATTATATGTACAAAAAAATTATTTATATTCGTACTTAAATTGCGGAGCACGATAAGTTTTTTTCCCAGTTTTCATAAATTCTCCGTTACTAATATGACCTTTATATCTAAAAATGCAGTACATAGATAGCCGTATCTATTATTTCAATAAATCTTTTTGTAAGCAAAATCTTATCACAATTTGACGGTACTTCTGAATTTCCGATTTTAATGTTACCTTCTAAGAACATGTACTTCGGCACTGAGTGAGAATAACTGAGTTTGACGATACGGATTTTATAAATCCGTACAACATAATGGGCTTTCAACCTTTTTAGACCCGAAAAACATATACATATTTAGCTTTACATATGAATGAGCGAATTTAATAACGTTTATTAACTTTGCTATCTTTGAGCACCAGGTTTGAGCAATTTTTGATGGATTAATCTTCGTTATTTGTATCTATATCTAATTATGTGTATACCTATGCTTAAATACCTTTAAATCTTTGTTTATTTTCAATAATTTATGGAAGAATTAAGAATCGCATATTTATCATTGAACTTTACACAGTATATCAGTTTGTTTTCCAACTTTGTATTCCGAATTCGACAATCATTTGGTCTTCTCAAAGACTGCGAATGTTATAAGTCAATTAAGTACGCCGTTGTATTTTTGATTTGTTTAAAATAAAGTTTAATAAATAAAAGGAAGCGAGATAGCAGCGGAGGAAAGGGAAAAAGAAAATCAAGTTAAAAATGACTGTGGAGGTTCGAATAATATCTTCGTTCATAATAAATCGCTTTTTTGGACCATATTTTTTATTTGCCATAGCTGTCACGTGCTACAATTTTGTTCGGCGTACTTTTTTTTAGTATACGTCAAACAAAAAATCTTGTCGCCTAAAAATCTATGGCGTATACGTCCCAGGGCATAATGTTATTTTATAAATCTAATAGGCATTTGACCTGAAATGCGCATTCATAAACCGATTTAGCATAATCTTTGAACTTGTAATTTTTACTTAGACCGAATATTTACAATCTTCAAATAAGTTAACAATTTTGATGAATGATGTAAATATACAACTCAATAAGGTATGGTTAATAAACAAAACAAGCAATTGGACCCCCGATTGATTAAATAGTGCAACCTTAGGTTTAAATACTGCTAGTTTTAATATCGCATATCAAATAAAGCGGCAAGTCAGCGATCTTGATGGAGTGCTTGATTTGTATTTACTCACTAACGAGTACTCGCCCTAGTACCTACTTAGCCTACTAAATAGCAAGTGAGTCTACTTTCTCTTGTAGACTGAACTGACTGAACATTGACTCTCTGCGTACTAAGATGAACACTAAGAGATTTATCTGTTTATTAATATGCTAATTTAATTTAATTAAACTAAAATGGCTTATAGGGATCACAAAACTATGATAAAGTTTACATATACAAACTGAATCAATGTTTGTGGAAAATCCAGTCGAAGTTCCATAGAAATAAACAAAAACAAGAACCGGCTGAGGCTCTTGATAATATTTCCAATATTTTTTATATTTAAATGTTGACATGCATATCTTTTGCGAATCTGGCTTAGAAATAGAACTGACTGGCCGGGGACGCAAAATGTGTATAAACAATTACTCACCCTATATACTCACCTACTCACTCAGTTAAGTATCAATTTACTGTTTCGCCACTGTACTTGGTACGTGTGATCAAAGCATAAGATATACAAGAAAATATATATGTACCTAAAATTCACATCAAAATATATTACGTACATCTATATATTGCATATAAATATCTAAAGATATTTTATAATAGCTAACCAAAAATGGTTAATATGTAAATTTTTGGAAGTTCATTTGTCTGAATTCTATTCTAAAGTATGCACATGCAAAAAAATAATTAATTTGACAAGGTCTAGATTTTAAAGCAAAAAAGTTTAATTTGCAACTCGGGGTAAATTTGTTTCTTTTAGGGCATGGACACGAGAAAATTCTAATACTTCGGTATGCTGAATTTAATATTACAGGTTTGTATTGTGAGGTCTGTGTAATTTCTCTATAAGCATGTAACATCATTATTTATTATAAAGTTAGTTGACTAGAAGTATATTGCCAGATTTCATTCTTTAATTAAATTTAATAAAGAAATTTGGCAATATACTTCTAGTCAGGTACCTTTATAATAAATAATGATACTAATAATATATATACTGTTTTAACATATTTTTCAAGTTTTATAAACCACAAGTCTTTGCTTAATTATAGTTTCACTCCCATTGTTTTTTGATATCTTGATACTACTCGTAAGTAGCCTTTGTTTTTCTTGATTCCAGGATAAGTCTTTATCAAAATTTGTTGCGAGCAGTTGGCTCAGAAGTTCGTCAAAAAAGGTGTGGAGATGTTTTATAAATATTGAATAAGCACTATTTTTATATTCAATGGATTTGAATATAGAATTGTGGGAACTAAAAATCTTTGGGTGCTAATAGCTATCCCATGTCCCGTTTGCATAAACACGACCTATAGGGAGCCTATTTCGCATTTTCACATTTTTATTGTGAGTCCACGTATATTTTATTTAAAGCTTCCTTTCCATTCACTTAGGCAAAGCTCTATATTCTGATATTATTATGTTTATAAACAGAAAAATCAAAACCCATACGGCAAATCAAAATAATTGGCTCGGCATTTTGCATGTAATGATGCACTCGATAGAAAATATAGTATATGATTGGTGTCATACAAAATACATGGAAATGCACATAGCATGCTACACAACACGAGTCTTCCAATCGAGGCATATATAACGCTTTTCTCAACCACGTGTGAAAAAAATAAAGGAACGCATGTGAAAAAATCCTAGATATTCCGTATATCGTTCTTATGGCTTACACAACAACAATTTCTGGTAGGCTTATAATGACTTCTCTCAGAATCTTTAGATTTATATAAATTAATATTCACAACTCACCAATTAATTTCCGCACGCATACAAGACTGCAGATATTGCCAATAAAAAAATGCGATTCAACTTATATATAAAGATGGACATCGCTCGGTAATTAGTAAAAAAATCGGAACTAGAACTAAAATAATTAATCTAGAACAATGCTAATGAGTGCTATAGGATGGTTCTTTATTTTCAGCCATTAATCTAATTACATATTAACTGCCTGGTCTTGACCTGAAGACAAAACTATCGATGACATCCTGATTTTTTTTTGTGTGTAAATACGTTGTATCATACAAGAAGCGAAACCTTATCTGAATACAAAATTTGATCCAAATTGTTCCGAGAGTATTTATATTTATTTAATATTGCTTATTTACACTAATAGAATCATATACTAATATTTCCATTACATTTGTAAGCATGTTTGGCAAACATCAATTTGTGATTAAATCTATCTATTTAGAGAAGACATCACGCCAAACCCCTTGCGGGATAGGCAGATAGAATTAAGCTTTTATGTACGCTCGCTTATTTCATTTATCATTATTAACGTGCACCTCAAAAGATGCATACTGAAAGATCGTCCTCCAGTGCGCATGAAAAGAGCTATGAATGTTACAGTGCGCTCGAGAAGTATAAGTATCGCATCATGTGGCACTCGTCGTTTCACGTCTGGTGCATATATATGTATATAGACATACAAAAATATCTTTGTAAAGACGTGTAAAGGAGCATTTGATTGAACACTCCCCAATAAACATTTCATATCAATATTCAAGTAGCACAAAAATATACTTGTCGGCCTGAGGAAAGACCTTGATCTTTAATAACATTGTACCAAAGTTTTCTCTGACGCCTGAAATACATTGACCGTTCTATATATTATTTTAATTTATATAACGCAAATTGAGTTGTTTTTATAACAAAGACATATTTTAAATAAAATTACCTTCAAGAAAGGAGTTTGGCATTATAATAATATTTATAAATATCACACGATGTCATTGGACTTGGCACAAGAGTATGGGATATCTACTATAGATTATGCCACTGTTTCGTATGTATGCCGTGCCTTTTTCTGTCACAACGTAATATTATTTAAACCTACATCAAAGTGAAAACGGTCATTTAAAACTTTACTACTATGGACTCTAGGTAATGCGTGACGTTTTGGTAGTCATTAAAATATAAATATTTGGCGATATGTTTGTATATTATTTTTGTTTATCTTTGAGTAACATATCGTTAACGTGAATTTGCAAAAACTCTCTATTTGTTGTAACTGTCCGATTGGAGAGGTAGGGCGCATCAAAGCAGCCGGCTGGGAAAGTACCTCTACCTCATAGAAAACTGCAACCTCGTAAAAAACTCCTTGGAGGTTTGTTGTGTTCCTGCAAGTGAGTGGGATTGCCAGTAAGCTCCTAGGGATATTTTTTGTGCTACAACAAAATACGTTGCGGATTTGTGTATCTTTCAAAATAATCACGGAGAAAATTTAAAAAGAGCCAATGGATCAGCGATCCTCTGGTATCGCTAATGTTTATATAAAACCATATCGCCAAATATTTCTATTTTAATGACTATCAAAACGTCACGCGGTGGTCACATTACACACACATTATCAGGTGGCCCATATGCTTGTTTATCCTATTTGATACATATTAATACGTGAACCAAAAACTTTGTTCCCATTTTTACAAAAAATACGCGGACGGAAAGAACTTTAAGCTATCCTATGAGAATTATTCTTCGGTATTTTATTTCACTGGGTCGTAAGAGAGAAGTCAATTGAATAATCTCTTTTGTAAGTACAATGGAATAGCGAAGATTCTACTTAAAGTTTAGCCATTACCGAGATATAATATACAAGGAAATATTACATTTTCGGAATAAAAAGTATTCCATATCTCGAATCGGTATATGACCTATCATCATACCAAATTTAATTAAAATCTACGTAGCAGTTTTCAAGCGGCAACCATATAGAGGCTATATCATTGTATAGTACACAGGAAATATCTTGTTGTATAAATATATTCTTGTTACAATTTGTGTTATCCGTTGTTTTTTTATACTACCTCGGAAGGCATACAAGCATACGGCCCGCCTGATGTAAAGCGGGTACCGTAGCCTATTAACGCTTGCGATATATTTGGTATCATTCGCGCAATGCCTCCTCTGCTACTTATACAGCAACTCCTTAGGAGCTTACTGGTGACCTCACTCACACGCAGGAACACAACAACCTTCTAGAAAGTTATTATCTGGCTGCGGTTTCCTGTGAGGTGGAGGTACTTCCCCAGACGGGCTGCTTTGGTGCACCCTACCTCTCTTGTTGTCGTAATTTCGATTCTACATGAACAGATCTGTAATCTGTTCCTATAGACTCAAAATTATGATGCAAATGAGCAATCCTTGGTCCATTCGATAGCTCAGCTTTAATCTATTTTAACAACATCATCAAACAATATAAATATGATTTTGAAATACAATAAAGCAATTAATGAAATGAATTTATGGTAGTTATATAAAGAAAAATAGTTAAACCCGAGACAAATAGTATTAAAATTTAACCTTTACACACGTTTCGTTATTTTTTATGGTCTACAATTATTTGTTTTTCTGTCTCCCGTTTTAACACATTGTTATTAGGTCGATCTGGACGAGTATTTTATTTTTTACAACGGGAGTCAAACAACTATATGGCTCACCTACCCTCCAGATAGTTATATGGTTACTGTCTTCTGTGACATGTAGGTTCTTTGACAAATGAGCTGTATCTGTCTTCGCTTTCAAACCCGCGGTTTGTTGTAAACAAGCCTACCTAACCTACCCTGCAAACTTTTGACGAGCACGGTGGCGCAGTGGTGAAACGCGCTGTTACGCTACTTTGACACCAACGCTCGTGGGTTCGATTCCCACACAGGACAAACATTTGTGTGCATGAACATGTCTGTTTGGCTTGATCTGGGTATTTTCTATGTATAATAAGTATGTATTTACAAAAAAAAAAATGTATTTACGTATGTTTATCAGTTGTCTAGTATCCCATAATTGAAGCTTCGCTTACTTTGGGGCTAGGTGGCGCTGTGTAATTTGTCCAACAATATTTATTATTATTATTATTAAAACTAAATAATAAATATATAAAGTGGAAGAATTTGTTTTTGTTTGAAAGCGCTAACGTCCGGAACTACCAGTTGGATTAAAATGCGTGTGATATCTCATTTCTTGAAGATTCTTATAGGCGGTTCTACATCACTTTACGACCCTTAGAAGCCGAGAAAAAAAGAAAGAAAGTAATTAAAGCGGTTCCCACGAGATACGCGCGATCGAAGTCGCGGGATGCGGCTAGTTATATAATAAAATCAAAGTAATCGAATATCGACAATAATTAATTGTTATATCTACATGAAACTTGTCAATTTCAATGCAGTTCAGATGATAATACAATATCGTACAACGGATCTCTAGGGTTACTCTCGACGGTAATTCCAATTAAAATCAAATTCAGATGTCGAAGTTTGGAGTAATATTTCGTAATTCGACTATAGTTTGTCTATCATGAGAATGATTTTCATTGATAGTGTTTAACTACATAGATAATCAACCAACAAAAACAAACAAATCTGGCGCTACTATTGTGATTCAAGAGTTTTGTTGAAACCCCGACTGGACCGATTTGGTTTTAAAGTAACCTTCTTCTTACCCGTTTTCGTAATCCTATTAGAATTGGCGGGGTCTGCTAAGAAACGTGAGGCTAAGGATTTTTGCGAAGAAACTCGCTTTAACATGGGGAGACTGCCGTCATGTCTCCACAATCCACAGGGAAAACCAGGCCTTTCTTAGGTTAGGTCACGCGTCTTTCGAAATATAATTTCTTCACCATCGAGCAAGTGATAACTGCGAGTATGTACATAAAACCGAAAACATGAATTTAGTGGTTCATGCTACTATTCGAATCGGAGATCAGTTAGTGAATAGATTGGTTCTTTATCCACTGGGCTATAACCGCTCGACGTAGAGCTTGGTTCGTAAAGTAACCGCACTGTAATGATGCAGGTTGGAAGCTTTATCTACGTAAAAACAATATTTGAATTTCAACCGCTTCTTGTTGCTATATTTACGAAGCTTGGCAATCGAGAGAAGTTCTGATGATGTTCCGATGAATTATTAGCTGGTTTTTATACTATGCTAAATATTAGCACATAATTTAATTGTCACTGTTTTACTTCACTTATTTATATAGTGTAAAGACCCAACTCGTATGTCATCTTTGTATTGCAATGATCTCCAATAGGTGTTAAAATGGGAAAAAGAAAAAGAGGCTCGTGGGTTCAATTACTACACAGAACAAACATTAGTGTTCATGAACATGTCTTTCTTTTTATACAAAGTCGGGTGGCATACAAGTATACGTCCAACCTGATGTAAAGCGGTTAGTAATGTATCACTCGCACGAGTATCCTTCTCTTTCGCAACTTCTAACTCTTTGGCAGCTTACTAGTGACGTTACTCATACGCAGGAACACGACAACGCTCCAGAGAGTTGTTATTTGGCTCCGGTTTTCTGTGAGGTAGAGATACTTCCTCAGACGGGTTGCTTCGATGCGCCCTACCTCTCTTAAAAATACTCAGACATAGACAGACGTTTATGCTCATCCTGTGCGGGAATCGAACCCAAAAGCGTAGACGTCAAAGTAGCGTTATTAACCACTGCGCCACCGAGTGTTGTGTTAGTCTCGGTGTTTTAAGCGAAGTACAGTGCATCAAAGCAGTCCAACTGGGAAATTACCTCAACTATGTTATATTTTTTATTAGTACATATTATTCTCTAATTTTACATGAAAAATGTATAGTTTCAACCCATGGATATTATGTTGCATAGGTACTTAAAATAAATAGTAAATTGCTTAAGTCTTACAGTAAATAGAAATGCGGTACGCTTATTTTAAAACAATACAATAATAAAAGAGTGTCAGACACTGTTGTGTCTTGAAGTCCGTGCTATAATTACGGAGCTATTTAAACTACCTACTTTAAATTAGCTAAATGTTGTGAATTTGAAGTGTCCTCATTATGAGCCAAATAAAAGTAGAGCATTGGTACTAATACATATACTGTGTGACTGGCAGTCGGTGAATACCTACTCGAAAACTCAAAAACAATCTTATTTTAAGACACAATTGTAAAATCTTAACTTCCGTCGAACGATTATCTCCGCTGAAAGAGTTATGTAGAAAATTGCGAACACTCTGCTACCACAAGAAAATTATTATATAAAAATAAAATATTAACTACATACCTACAGATAGTATAATTTCTATTATAACTTTTTCCTGTCATGATTAAATAAATAACTTTTAATAACACAAAAAAACATATTCGTTTATTAAAGGATACTTACCAGTTTAATCCAATAATTTTAGATTGTAGAGATAATACACACAAATTACACTAAAACACACACTATTCGTGATAAATATTCTTACTAACTACAACACTTAATGTCTTTCAAGCACTTGAGCTAAAAACAGTAATGATATAAATTAAAGTTCACACTATATCGATAGGTATCTCAAAGTCATTGGTCAAAGTTGCTTATTTGTCTAAGAGTTGTTAAGAAGGATAAAAATAATGTCCAAAACCGTGTAAATAGTTTTATAAATGGTGTAAACTTTTTAAAGGTTGCAATTAGAAACTTTCAGTCGTTTTTTGTGTATATATAGGTTTCGAAAAAAAATTTCCCTGAGATACATGATGTGTCGAACGAAAATGAATGTTATCTGCTATTATTTTTCACTAAAATTGGCGGAATCGTCAATCACTAATCGGTAACTCGACAAAAGTTCTCCAAAGTGACTATGATTGTCATTTTAAAACTGGCACATTTTTTAAGGTTATCGTAAGGTTTGGGTTGTGTAGAACTGAATAAAAAATGAGTTAGCGTGTTCGTTAAGTCGATCGTAGTCCATCGGGGAAAGAAATCGCGCGTTCGCGACTAATGCGGCGAGCGGGCGGCTGACGCGCGGGCTATTGGAGGACTGAGGTCCCTTGCCAAGTTTAGCCAGCCAAGCCAATAGGGCCGGTGTGTCGTGCCGCAGCAACCCTCGTCATGTACTCTACTCGACCGACATGCAAACCGACTGTGCAATTTTGAAAGGCCGCTGTATTTTTGTTCTGTCGCCAATATATTACGTTAACCTAATTATGTCAATCTATAATCGCTGGGCAATTATTAATGACATGTGATATTTGCGATCAGTGCAGGTAAAATATAGCAGTGTTTCGAAAAATCATGAAAATCCCAATCCGTTTTGCATTGACTGTGGTGGTTATCGCCTCGTAATTAAGATTTCTGCTCGATAATCAATTTATCAGACGCCATTTTCTTCTTTGCGAATTGTGCCGTAATCTCAAGTGCTAAAATCAATGTCTCTCTCAACTCGGCACGTACAAGTGCCGAGTTAGCACTTTTTTATACTACGTCGGAAGACATACAAGCATAGATCCCACCTGATTTAAAGCGGGTACCATAGCCTATTAACGCTTGCGATATATTAAGTACCACTTGCGTGATGCTACCTCTGCTGCAACTCCTTTGGGAGCTTACTAGTGACCTCACTCACACGCAGGAACACAAGATCCCTCTAGGGAGTTCTTATTTGGCTGCGGTTTTCTGTGAGATGGAGGTACATCCCCAGACGGGCTGCTTCGATGCGCTCTACCTCTCTTAAAACATCCAGGCCAAGACAAACAGATATGTTCGTGCACACAAATGTTTGCCTTGTGTGGGATCGAACACACGAGCGTTGGTGTCAAAGTCGCGTTATTCACGACTAACCCACCGAGCTCGTCAAAGCACATGAGACCTTGATGAAAAAGGGGCAGGGTGTGATAACAAATAACAACAAAGTTCATGCGAATGGTAAGTTCACCAGAAAACAGGTGACAAGTTGCTGCATTAGTAGCACGAATAGCAGTGTGCCTGAGATTTTCCATACATGGGCTACGGTAGTCAGGTAAAATCAGGCGGGCCATACATCTGTATAAACGTAATATGTTTGGGCTATCGAATTTAATCTTTATTTTTCAAAGTTTGACTAATAAGTAAAGGATGCATATGACTTATAATAACACCAAATGTGACGTTGGTGTTGACATAAGTTTACAAGAAATAAGATAAATTATGTATAGTCTAAATTTGTCCATTAATAAATATATCAGAAAATATAGCCAGTGCCCGGACCCGGCATGTGTAATTCAGGAGCGTCGGGCTAGTACTATAAAAAAATATTGGCGCCTATTCGCATATTTGCAGCTCAATTTTCTACACAGCAGCAATTAAAAACCGCTTATTGTACAATTGTTCAGAGATCCAGACATCTAAGATTCGGCAAAACACATGACGCTTCGTGACGTCACTCGTGCGCCTGTCGACGCTGCGTCTATTCTCGTCTGGGCGACATTTCCGCGGACGCGTGGACCGACGCGGCATACCGAGTGTCTTTGGCAACGAAATAATTTGACGACATCCAAAGGTCAGCTATACGATTATTGTTTTCTATGTATTTGTATGTATGTATGTACAATATCGTCTCATTGCTCGTGAATATTATCTAAAATCAAAGCAAGAGGTAATACAAGTACAAAATGAAGATCTTGGGATCTAAGAGGCTCATTATCAAAATTAGAGACCAAAACAACCACTACAGTGCTATAGATTTGCATCGTGGTAGGTTGAAATTAGACTAAATCGCCCTCAATCGAATACTTTTGAGAATTTTGGCAGAGTACTCCCGATGTCAGCCTCAAGTAATTTACAGTGTTCCTTCACATGGGAAGATGAGACCTTAGTAGGGCCTATTTATGTGTCACCACTACTGTCGATCGCATAGCAATATATGGTCGTCATTCTGGTCGTCGAAATCAATGCTAGAGCAATTTAACACCAACATTAGTATATTTGCGCATAGGATTTTGACGAGCTCGGTGGCTCAGTCGTGAATGACGCGACTTTGACACCAACGCTCGTGGGTTCGATGCCCACACAAGTCAAACATTTGTGTGCATGAACATATCTGTTTGTCGTGGTCTGGTTGTTTAAAGAGGGATAGGGCGCATCAAAGCAACCCGTCTGGGGAAGTACCTCCAACTCACAGAAATCCGCAGCCAAATAAAACTCCCTAGAGGGTTGTTGTGTTTCTGCGTGTGAGTGAGGCCACCAGTAAGCTCTTAAGGAGTTGCTGTGTAAGCAGCAGAGGAGGCATCGCGCGAGTGATTCTTAATATATTAGTGTTAATAGGCTACGATAACTGCTTTACATCGGAATGCCTCGCGACGATGTATAAAAAAAAATACAACAAAGATTTGTCTGCACGAACATATCTGTCATGGTGTGGTGGTTCAGTATGTGTTATAATATAATATTTATTTTTATTAGTTATTCTGTATTTACATATATGGTATTTACGCATGTTTATTAATTCAGTATTAGGCGAAGTTTTGTTTGAAACTAGATGGCGCTAAATTATTTGGTAATTTGGTTGCCCTAAGTATATGATATATAAGTATCATAGATATAGTAAGAGTAAGGTATTGAATTTCTATTTAGAATATACGAGTACTATCATTGAATTGTGTAGTTTAACAAAAATGGAAGCCGATTAACTCTAACCTTTTTCATCCGCTAATAAAATAAGACTGACTCCAAATGTAACGGACAGCCTACTATTATCCCATTACCGAACGAGGGGTTTATCACAGGGAAATCGTTAGCTAAATAAGGAAGCTACTCAGCATAAACACTACATTTACTAGAAACAAAAGAAGGAGGGAGAGAACAGAAGAAATCTCTGCAATAAATATGAAAAACCATCAGTATATTTTACACGGAGGTTACATGGTTGTTATGTATAAAGTTTTAAGACTCGGTTGTTAATGTGACGATTACTATGGTGTATACAGATCTAGGTTAGAATAAAATAATATAACTATTGGAAATTTACCTACAGTTAAACTTACAACCAGATATTGTATCTAAGGGTTGTTAAAAAACCTACATCTATTATTATAGTAGGCTGTGTTAACCCTAACTGATTAGTAGTCTAGGCAATTTCTGAGTCTTAAATATCTTGGGTTTGATTTTCTAATTATTGTATCAAGATAGCTATTAGAATAACATAATGGACCTGTTATTATGCTGCCTGAGATGTTGTCGGAATTTGAATAATCAACCTTGTATGGAAATGTGTTAAACGCACGATTAGATATTTCATTTATCGTATATTTTGTATTCTTTTTATACTATTGAGTTAGTAAACAAGCATAGGGCCTGCCTGAAGTAAGTCATCGTAAATTTCTGATATTTGCAACACCAGGGATGTCAATCATGCATTGTCGACCCACTCCTCTGCACACCTTTCTTGAAGAACCCCATGCTGTACTGCATTGGGAAACAACTTGGGAGTTCTCGGAAGAAAACTTCTCTCGAACCGCTTCACATGCTAGAACCGCGACGTTCGCGTACTGTGACGCGAACATCGCGGTTTTAGCGCGTTCTAGCTGAACTCCTCGCCGTCGCGAGCGTGGCAAATTGACAAAATAAATTGGATAAGGCTACCAAATACGCACATAGTCCACCTGATAAGGTTCCGTAGCCTCTGAACGTTTAAAAATACAAAGAGTTCGCGCATTGCCACTCACACTACTAATACAGGTGCTCGTCATTATCTTACGGTTAACCTCAGCCATTCGTAGAAACACCAATACTTCAAACAAGGTATTCGGTAAGATAGATGTACTTACTCAGTGGGATACATACTAAATACGCTTGCGCACTACTAATACTTTTGCCTGATCATTGCATGGTAGTTTGTAGGTGGGCTAGTTCATACAATGACAGTGTGTACCCAAGTATTGTATAAATAAATAAATCATTACTACTTGATTCACGCACGGACTAGAGAGTGCTTTAAGTATACTGTGAACTAAAGAGAATGAATTGCATTTTACTGTACCTAAAGCTTGTTAAACTGTAATAGTTGGCAATCATTCGGACAATTTCGTCTTCAGAATCAACTGTTCGGAATAAGTGATGTCAATTTAGTAACGTCTGCTGTCTATAAATAAATGGCGTGCAAATTTATGTAAATCTATTAACCCGTTTTAGTGGTAGCTATTGTAATTGTCGTAAATGTAGAAACTCAAATTTTGTTAATAAATAAGTGAATATTTCAAATCCATGGGTTTTGTACCATTTTTATGCTTACGTGTGTAGGTGCTTATGCACAAAAGTATGTACACGCCAACATAAACAAAAGGTTTGTACCTACTCAATGTTATCTCAAATCGCTAACGCTATTAAGCTATAACTTTATTTATCGGTGGCTCAGTCGTGAATGACGCGACTTTGACACCAACGCTCATGGGTTCGATTACCATACAAGGCAAACATTTGTGTGCATGAACATGTCTGTTTGTGCAATTTGATCCAACCTGCTTTGTGTGCTTCCGCCACCAATTAGTTCATGCGGCCTAGCGCCGGCCGGCACCCACCCACTACTGTTAGTGCGTGCATCATGCCGACGCTGCCATGGGTGCTCCGGTAGTCTCTGCCTCGGCTGCTGCGGTCGTCCGCCATCTGGAACAGAATCCGCATGCCCCCTCCACCACCGTCGCTGCCACGACTGGCCTGGTCGTCGCTGCGACACGTGTTTCGCCTCTCCACGAGGCATCATCAGGCGTTGTAGACGTTAATCGTAAGAGTAACATGCTACAAGTGACAAATCCATCGCAGTGCAGTCCCTTATATTGAATTGAGGGTGGGGGTGGATGGTGTGAGCGAAAAGATATTTAATAGTGGGGAATGGTTTACGTCAGTCTGTTTGTTCATGAGAGTAATTTTAGAATTTTTATGTTTATTAATTTCTAATTGTTCCCTAATATTTAGTTTTAAACCTTTGTCTATGGTGTGTAAAATTTGATATGTATTAGTGGGGGATAAGTTATGTCCTTTGTCTATGAGATGCTCAGCGAAGTGTGACCTTTCTGGGCGATTGTTTTTATACGCTGATACGTGTTCGTGAAATCGTGTTATAAAGTTACGTCCCGTTTGACCGATATAAACGTGTTCACATTCATCGCAGAACAGCTTATAGACGCCGGACTTTTTATTGGGTGGGATTTTATCTTTAGTGTTACAAAGTGACTTGAGTGAATTATGGGATTTGAGAGCAACATGTATGTTATTTTTTCTAAATATGTGAACTATTTTGTCAGTGATTTTTCCCAGGTATGACAAACTCGCAGTGTATTTATTTGTCGAAATATATGGAACCGCGTACAATAGTCTGTTAACGATACTACTCGTCTTTTTACGCAATAATTTATCGATGGTAGATTTGGAATAACCGTTTGACTTCGCGATCTGATATATTACATCAAGTTCTTTGTTGTAATTATCCTTACTTAATGGAACGCTCATCAAACGGTGTATCATAGTTTTATACGCTGCGAGCTTGTGTTGCCAAGGATGGCTGGATGACGCGGGAATCGTGGTATCGGTATGAGTGGGTTTACGATATATCGAAAATTGATGGAGGGATTGATTTTTAGTTATGGTTAAATCTAAAAAGTGAAGTGAACTATTTTGTTCTATTTCTAAAGTGAATTTAATTTTAGGGTGGATTTTATTTAATTTGGAAACAAAGAGATCCAATTGACGATTGGTACCTGTCCAGCATATGAGAATATCGTCGACATATCTATAGTAATAGAATATGTGTGGTTTACCGATTATGTGTTCGCGTTCGTAATTATCCATAAATAAGTCAGCCATCAATGGACTAAGAGGGGACCCCATTGCTAACCCTTCTTTTTGAAAATAGTATTTATTATCAAACTGAAAATAATTTTGAGACATGCAAAGTCTTGTCAGTCGTAATATGTCATCTGTCTCGCCAGGATGAATGAATTTATTTTCTAAAGAGGACTTGAGGATTTTTAGACAATCCTCGTAAGGTACGTTAGTAAATAAACTTTCAACGTCGAGTGAAATTAATTTGGAAGAAGGGGGTAGTGTTAAGTTTTTTATACTATCTATTAAATGTAAACTATTTTTAAGACTGTGTTTTGGCTCAAAAGATATCCTTTCACGGATATGTACATTAAGAAATTTTGCCAACTTATAGGTGGGAGCTCCAATGTATGACACAACTGGCCTTATTGGAATATTGATTTTATGTAATTTTGGTAAACCATAAAGCATAGGAGAATGGGGATTCATGGGAATAATTTTGAATTTTGAATATGAATTATCCGGAAAGATATATTTCGAGCCGTTAACAGTTAACTTTAATTGGGCCAAATATTTGTTGGTGGGATCTTGACTTACCGTCAAAAAGCTGTCTGTCTGGCAGACAGACAGCTTTTTGAAAAATTATTCCCATGAATCCCCATTCTCCTATGCTTTATGGTTTACCAAAATTACATAAAATCAATATTCCAATAAGGCCAGTTGTGTCATACATTGGAGCTCCCACCTATAAGTTGGCAAAATTTCTTAATGTACATATCCGTGAAAGGATATCTTTTGAGCCAAAACACAGTCTTAAAAATAGTTTACATTTAATAGATAGTATAAAAAACTTAACACTACCCCCTTCTTCCAAATTAATTTCACTCGACGTTGAAAGTTTATTTACTAACGTACCTTACGAGGATTGTCTAAAAATCCTCAAGTCCTCTTTAGAAAATAAATTCATTCATCCTGGCGAGACAGATGACATATTACGACTGACAAGACTTTGCATGTCTCAAAATTATTTTCAGTTTGATAATAAATACTATTTTCAAAAAGAAGGGTTAGCAATGGGGTCCCCTCTTAGTCCATTGATGGCTGACTTATTTATGGATAATTACGAACGCGAACACATAATCGGTAAACCACACATATTCTATTACTATAGATATGTCGACGATATTCTCATATGCTGGACAGGTACCAATCGTCAATTGGATCTCTTTGTTTCCAAATTAAATAAAATCCACCCTAAAATTAAATTCACTTTAGAAATAGAACAAAATAGTTCACTTCACTTTTTAGATTTAACCATAACTAAAAATCAATCCCTCCATCAATTTTCGATATATCGTAAACCCACTCATACCGATACCACGATTCCCGCGTCATCCAGCCATCCTTGGCAACACAAGCTCGCAGCGTATAAAACTATGATACACCGTTTGATGAGCGTTCCATTAAGTAAGGATAATTACAACAAAGAACTTGATGTAATATATCAGATCGCGAAGTCAAACGGTTATTCCAAATCTACCATCGATAAATTATTGCGTAAAAAGACGAGTAGTATCGTTAACAGACTATTGTACGCGGTTCCATATATTTCGACAAATAAATACACTGCGAGTTTGTCATACCTGGGAAAAATCACTGACAAAATAGTTCACATATTTAGAAAAAATAACATACATGTTGCTCTCAAATCCCATAATTCACTCAAGTCACTTTGTAACACTAAAGATAAAATCCCACCCAATAAAAAGTCCGGCGTCTATAAGCTGTTCTGCGATGAATGTGAACACGTTTATATCGGTCAAACGGGACGTAACTTTATAACACGATTTCACGAACACGTATCAGCGTATAAAAACAATCGCCCAGAAAGGTCACACTTCGCTGAGCATCTCATAGACAAAGGACATAACTTATCCCCCACTAATACATATCAAATTTTACACACCATAGACAAAGGTTTAAAACTAAATATTAGGGAACAATTAGAAATTAATAAACATAAAAATTCTAAAATTACTCTCATGAACAAACAGACTGACGTAAACCATTCCCCACTATTAAATATCTTTTCGCTCACACCATCCACCCCCACCCTCAATTCAATATAAGGGACGGCACTGCGATGGATTTGTCACTTGTAGCATGTTACTCTTACGATTAACGTCTACAACGCCTGATGATACCTCGTGGAGAGGCGAAACACGTGTCGCAGCGACGACCAGGCCAGTCGTGGCAGCGACGGTGGTGGAGGGGGCATGCGGATTCTGTTCCAGATGGCGGACGACCGCAGCAGCCGAGGCAGAGACTACCGGAGCAGCCATGGCAGCGTCGGCATGATGCACGCACTAACAGTAGTGGGTGGGTGCCGGCCGGCGCTAGGCCGCATGAACTAATTGGTGGCGGAAGCACACAAAGCAGGTTGGATCAAATTGCATGTAAGTTTGACTTTCGCAAAATAACGCCTGAATCTATTAACTATGTCTGTTTGTCTTGGTCTGGATGTTTTAAGAGAGGTAGAGCGCATCATAATAGCCCCGTCTGGGGAAATAGCTCCACCTCACAGAAAACCGCAGCCAAATAACAACCCCCTAGAGGGTTGTTGTGTTCCTACGTGTAAGTGAGGTCACCAGTAAACTCCCAAGGAGTAGCTGTGTTAGCAGCAGATGAGGCATCGCGAGTGATACTTAATATATTACAAGCGTTAATAGGCTACCGTACCCGCTTTACTTCAAGCAGGTGAGCCGTATGCTTGCATGCTTCCCGACGTAGTATAAAAAAAGCTATCCTGTTTTCTAATCCCTTAGGATTGGTCGGCTACCCAAGCCTAAAGATTTGGTGAAGATTTGACATGGAGCGATTACCGTCAGGCTTACACAATCGTGACGGCAAATCTAACCTCTCAACTTTCGAAATATAATTTCTTAGACGTGCGGATTCTTCACCGACGAACAAGTGACAATTACAAAGATGTACATAAATCTGAAAACGTGAATGATAGGTGCATGCTCATACTAGAATTCGAATCAAATGGGTTAATTGGATTTATCCACTAGGCTGTCAGTGTTTATCTTATTGTGGAAATATATATTTAGTTTTATTGTACACAACATGAGTAATACAAATATTTACATACTGATTATGGACATAAACGATGGATGACATCACGGACAAAATGAAGAGGGCAACAAAAAAAAAAACACCTGATTTTGTATTAAGTCCAAATTGTGAAGAAAAAAAATCCACTGAATAACATTCAGCATATCGATGACTGCAGCTAAGTACCAACTTTGTATGAATGTATATCTTCACGCCAGGTCCCTTGCGGGGTAGGCAGAGAGAACCGAGCGCCATAAGACGCAGTCCTTACATAGTGCTTCTGTGACATTCATAGCTCTTTTCATGCATGCCTTTTGATAAAACACGACCAATTTGGTCATGGTAGATTAGTCTCGGCCTTCCTCGGCTCCTACATCCTTCCACTTTTGCATTGTATATCTATTTCATCATTCTTTCGTTCCGCATTCTTTTCACATATCCGAACCAACGGAGCATGCCTTTTCTTATCTTAACACGGACACTCTCAGACCATGATACCCTGCTCTCACTTCCATAAGTTAGCGTTGGGATTAGCACCGCGTTTGTGTCACCCCGTTCCCCTGGGGTGATGGCTTCAGATGAAGCCTTTATAGCCTTCCCGGCTAAAGGCAGTCCCAGGGGGTGTTTTAGTCAGTGGAAATCTGACATAACCAGTTCGTTCGCATGAAATGGTATCTTTGAAAGATTCCACCTCCTCCCTCCCTTTTTCCGGAGGGTGCCCCTCACGGAAGAATGACCAATGCACACCCGGGTGTGGTCCGTCTTGTGTGGGTCTTCAAATTTCTTGGGCGAAAAACAAAAAAAAAAGCACCGCGTTGTGTACTACTAACCTAGAAGTTTACCCAACGCTCCATTCACCCTATTCCCTGCACTCACTCGTCTCTCCACATCAGCGGTGTACGGTGTACCTTCCATTGCTGCTAAAAGCACTTCCAAGATATACAATCTCCTTCACAACACCTTATGGAAGTTAAGAAGACAGAATTACTTCATAGAAAATATCATAGAGCGCATCAAAGTAACCCCGTCTGGGGAAGTACCTCCACCTCATAGAAAATCGCAACCAAATAACAACTCCCTAGAGGGTTATTGTGGTCCTGCGTGTGAGTAAGGTCAGTAAGCTCCCAAGGAGTTGCTGTGTAAGCAGCAAAGGAGGCATCGCGCGAGTGATACTTAATATATTTCAAGCTTTAATAGGCTACCCGTTTTATATCAGGTAAGCCGTATGCTTGTATGCCTCCCGACATTGTATAAAAAAAGACGTTGTATTCATGGACCACGGCACTCCCTTTGGCACTCTCTTTACATCAGTCCGGCTTGATGCTTGCTTGTCACTCAACGCAGTAGAAGTAAACCTAGGCAATTCATTTACACCATTTGCTGCAGATATGTATACTATCGAGAGTAGTACTGTAATAGTATAATTGCTAATAGATCTCCTTCTGCCTAGTGTTATCCCGATTTCTAATCTGTTAGGATTGGTGGGATCCTCTACCTAAGCCTAAGGATTTCGTAATAATACTGATTTTGCATTTAACAACTACCATCGGAGTCCACAACCCAGAGGGAAAATTAGAACTTTCTTAGGTTACGTCTTCTGAAATATAATGTTTGTGTTTGTGTGGGTTTTCTCACGATGTTTTCCTTCAGATATAAAACCACATTTTTTATACAAGATTGGGATACATACAAGCATACGGCCCAACCGATGTAAAGCGGTCACCGTCGCCTATTAATGCTGGTTAAACATGAAATGTAACTAGCTTGTTACATAGCAACTCCTTAGGAGCTTACTTGTAACCTCACTCACTCGCAGGAACAACAAACCTTCAGGGAATTGTAATTTGGTTACGTGATTACAAGTATTTCCTCAGTAAATAGTAAATAATGTAACAAAAATCACATTAATCACGGACACTACGAAATTCCATTGCGAACAACAGGAAAAATCTACTTACCTACGCCATGATGCAGAATGTTCTATAATAAAGAGTATATGTCATCATCATTTCAATCGAATAACATTTACTGCTGAACATAGGCCTCACTTCATAATAGAAAATATGTATATATGTATATACAATTTGCCAAGTAATAGGTGTCATTATGACTCATGCTAAATGGGACAGCATCAGAGTTAAAATAACTAATTAAGCTCTGTAGCATACAAAGCTTTTACCAGGGAAATGAATTTTTTGGCATATTTCTGGCTATTCGCCATTCTACAATCTCTTGATAACACTTTTTATATAAATGTGCGGACTTCTTGTGTAGTAAATTGTTTGTTACTATTTGCTGTCTCTGTCCAATGTATATACATTATATAATTAAACTAAAGCAAATTGTTCAAATCATTATAAGTACCACGCATAATGCAGCACTGTGAACAAATATAACTTTTATTTAATGTTTACAATAACATGTTCTTGGTACGTTTAGGGATTCTATGTAGAATATTACGAGAGGTATACCAACGAGAGATCGTGCTGAGTTACGACCCCTCAAGCTTTACTCGTAAATGTTGGGAACGACCAGTCCTCTTGCTTTAAATATCTACCTGGTGTAGTACCTCCACCTTCCCTCTTCACCAAGGCTCATCCAAGTCTATTTCTTATGTTATGGCATTCAGAAAAAGATTTTTATCTTATAGCGTTCTTCATTCATGTAGTCAGTTTTTAAGATAGGTAGGGCGCATCAAAGCAGCCCGTCTGGGGAAGTACTTTAGCTGCGGTCTTTTGTAACTTACAGAAGAAATAACAATTGCGGAAGGATTGTTGTGTTCCTGTGCGTGAGTAAGATCGCCAGTTACTTGAGAAGTTGTTATGCGGGCAGCCGAAGGACCGGCAGATATCGAACCGTGTGGCGCGGAAGACTGGCGCGGCGGTCAGGGAGACCCGGTGAAACGGCTGACCGCTGGTCGCTCGTGGATCAGTAGTTTCCGAGCCCGGGAATTACATAATCTCCGCCTCGGGAGGCTGAACCGCCAATCCGCGAAAAATCCCTGTTGTAGTGGTTGTGCCGGAGAAGACGACCGGAGTGGACCCGGCTGCTGCAGCAGGGGGGACCGGGGGTCTAGGTGAGACGTATGTTTTGAGGCACTGGCTATCAGCCTAGATATAGCAAAGGCGTTCGATCGGGTCTGGCATCGGAGTCTTCTATGGAAGTTACCATCGTACGGGCTGCCAGACGGTTTGTGCATATGGGTGCAGCCAGCAGATGCATAAAAGCCGGTAGTTGCTCCGATTGCATAGATATGAATGCTGGCGTCTCACAGGGCTCTTTATTATCACCGACGCTATTTCTGATGTACATCAATGTCAATTGAATGAAGGAAAGCCGCATTAGACTTGTGTCTGAAATAGAATGTAGGTACTTTGAGTAAAGTATCTAACTGGGGGCGATTGATCTTGGTTCAACTCAACCCTACCAAGACACAAGTCTGCGCGTTCACCGCTAAGAAAAGGCCGTTTGCTGTGGTCCCCCAATTCCAGAACACGTCACTCACCATTGCTAGGAGTACTGGCATTCTCAGTGTCGATATCTCAAGCAATATTCAGTACCGCAGTCACCTGGAAGAGAAGGTCAAGCTGGCGTCAAAGAAACTTGGTATGCTCAACAGGGCCAAACAGTACTTCAGCTCAAGATAAATACATACGAGTATGTTATATAAGTCCCAAGTCAGGCTACTGTAGCCACCTTTCGATGGGAGCACCTGGATACCAGTTTGTACCTTGTGACTCGTTGCAGTGACGAGCTGTGAGGATCGTCGATGATCCTGAACTCACATACGGTATTGAACCCTTGAGTTTGAGAAGAGATTTTGCCTCCCTTTGCGT
This sequence comes from Pyralis farinalis, assembly GCA_947507595.1. Taxonomy (NCBI): domain Eukaryota; kingdom Metazoa; phylum Arthropoda; class Insecta; order Lepidoptera; family Pyralidae; genus Pyralis; species Pyralis farinalis. Next base: position 15,596,009 of record OX382267.1, read on the forward strand.
GTTCTGCGATTGTATAATAGGTTGTGTTCTGAGGAGTTGTTAGACATTATGCCAACAGTTGGATTTACAATCGCACAGCTCACCAACAGATGGGAGTTCATCCTCATACACTGGAACCGCAATGGTTGCGTATTCTGCGGTTTCAGAGAAGTTCTCTACAAGAACTATTAAGTTGTGGAATGAGCTCCCTGCCGAGGTTTTCCCAAGGAAGTATAACATGGGGGTTTTCAAGAAGAGGCTCTTACAGGGTCGGCAACGCAAGGGATATACTCCGGTGTTGCCAATATCCACAGGCTGCGATAACTGCTTATCATCAGGTAGACCATATAATTGTTTGCTACCTTAATGGTATAAACAAAGTCATCATCCGTCCCTGGTGTCTCTGTCTCTGTGGTCTTATTATCTCAATGTATATTTACATGTTTTATTTCTATTTGGTTGTTATGGGTGATTGCAACGTAAGGCATAAATATGACAGCAGATTCTATGATCGCATAGATCTGATGGATAAAACTGATCGTCCTTCAGCTGAAGTGAAGACGATGATAATATAATGAAGTAAGATTCGCAAGACATATATTTTTAATACGACATATTTGTAATGAATTTATTTGTTCATTTTTTATACAGTTGAATGTTAATTGGCAAGGGAATATAATTTTGATGCCACCAATCTGACCAAGTTGATAGTAATCCGACTGGCTTCGTCAGAAACTGAAATTTTGTGTCTGATTGCAGTCTCTACAATCGGCACATTAGAATGTGTAGGCGACCTGAAAAAAGGAATTCATTGCATCCACGAAATAAATCATTTTAATAGACGCAGTGTTGTAACTTGGGGCGGAAAAAAAGTTTGGCAGGAACCATATTTAATTCAAAATATTGTATCTACAGCTCCATATTTTACACTTTGCACAACGAGTTAAACCCAGGTTCATGGTGCTGCAGGATAACACTAACAATGAGCACGATTAGTGAAGCACTTAGAGCGGTAGATCTAGCTAATCAGCATCCAGAAGCCAGAATTTAAATCGAATTCGTTATTTGTGAGATTATGAAAAGAATAGTCAAAGAAAGCGACATTTCCGTAAACGCGAATCTGTACTATACTCATAATAAACGCTCTGAACAGACATTGCGAGGGGAATCCCGATGAAAATGAGAGCAGCATAAGACAATATGTTATTGAAAGAGGACACCTTTAAACTTGTTAACTGAAAAGTAAGCACAAGCTTCAGAGTATTATTTAACAAAATATATAACATTTTAGACAAATGTACAGGAAAGTTGATCTAAATTATTTTGTATGCTTCGGCCACCAGTAAGTTTACGTAATGGCATTTGTCGCCACCACCCATCAAAGTTAGTAGATGCATACCGTATATCCGCTATCGCTGTTTCTCTAGCTGCTCTAGTTATCTCTGCGCCTCGTGTTTCCTCTTCTTATATGTAGATGTTAGTCTTTATACGTTTCCTTAAATTTGGCAATCAATCCAATATAAAATGACTTGCTTTTAATAAATTTAAGCTGCAAAAATCTGTGTCGTCGTGAGTGTAGTCTGTCTATAGAAGAATTTGTTTATTTCAAGTTGTCTTATTGATCTCCTTCGAATTTCAGAGGGCACTATAAGCCTTGAGTAATATAGCAGACGGATTAGTATGGATTGATGTGTAGGTTCTGTTACATATCATCATTTGACACTTGGCTAACTTTATTTAAAAACCTGTAACAGTCTAGCCATCTTACTTATCTATTTATTTTATGTAATTCAGCTTTACTAAAGTTACAGTTCTTTTAGTCTAATAAAAATGATATTTTAAATCATAATTTATAATAACATTATTAGTACTTTTATTTAACTCTCATTTATAATAACTATATATATTTATAGAAGAGTAGTTAATGTCTGTGCAAACTATACCTATACCTCCGGCCATAAGTTCCGTTACAAATGAATATGCATTTATTTTTTTATAAAGTAATGTTGAATTAAACATCTTTTACCGGAAATATCGCGTATTTTATTTATTTTGTTGAACCTGACGTTTCGAACGCTTTGCAGCGTCCGTTGTCGCAGGAAGACTAAGGTGACATTTGTCTTACATTGGTTATTCAATTATTACATCTACAGACATGGATGAATTAATTATATATGTTCCGATTCACACAAAAATCGCTCACGGTGTCCGAACATTTTTTAGTAGATTTCTGGGTTTGTGACTTGATTATTTTTAGGACTGGATCCCAAGCAGGTGGAACTTGCCGTCGTCCATCCTTATTGTAATTTGATAATAAACATGAAAAAATAAACGCATTTCAAATTAAATAAAGTGTTGAAAAAAGAAGAGTTATAATAATAATAAATAAATATTGTCGGACAAATTACACAGCGCCATCTAGCCCCAAAGCAAGCGAAGCTTGTGTTATGGGTACTAGACAACTGATAAACAACTGATAATACGTAAATAGATTTTTTTTGTAAATACATACTTCTTATACATAGAAAATACCCAGCCGAAGACAAACAGACATGTTCATGCACACAAATGTTTGTACTGTGTGGGAATCGAACCCACGAGCGTTGGTGTCAAAGTAGCGTAACAGCGTGTTCCACCACTGCGCCACCGAGCTCGTCGAAGAGTTTCTATGTAACTTAGTTTATAGCCAGACTAGTTACAATAGAACAATAAATAGATGTGATGCCGGTCTTAGAAAAATAACTTAATGCAATGCCAGTACTAAAATTAAACAAACATAATATCTATTAATTATAGTTTCCTCCCTTTTCCGATGCGACTTTACAAATTAAATTCCTCATATATGAAAAATACTAATGTTTCTTATATCTGATTTATGAAGTCTGGTGTCGTAATAGTCGCTCGATTTAATATAAGTCTCCTATTTAAGCTAAGACGCTAAGAAGCTATTACATTCTGAACACAAACGCTCAAATATCGAAAATGTAGGCGAGAGCGCCATCTAGTTGTAACAGCATAATATAATAATAGCAGCAAAAAAGTCTGACGCTAACTACACGATTGCTTTCAGTAAACTTTTCATGCTGCTACCTGAATAAAGAGAGATGGCATTCCTCTACGATAGAGTTAAAATCTAAATGAAGTAAATGTGAGTAATCTTTCCCAAGATGTCGTACCTGTTTTTCTCTTTTCCTTTTGGAATTTTTTAATATATAATTAGCACGGCCTTTTAAATTACATAAGAACTCGTGGACAACACATTTCCTATATTTCAATTTTTAGGAATACGTTCCGATTTCCAAAGAGTGTCAATGGCAGCCTATTACTAAGGTTGCTTGCTCCTCTGTTTGTTAATCTGTCTGTTACTGGGAAATGTATATTTTGAACCATGATAATCAGATTATTGGAATTTTCACAATGTATAATACTATCGTTGGTATAACAACACATTAAATCAAAATAAACTTAAGCAGTTTTCTTCATTTTATTTTGTTCCCTAAGTTATTCTTTAGGTATAAATTATCTTTTTTATATGACTTTAATCAGATGATTGTTTTAAAAGTAGGTACCTAGAATACCAAGTACCTAAGTCACAAAAATAAGTTACAAATTTATATAAAACCGTATATATTTTTTGGACTATTTCGGACAGCCTGTGTTATTTGGTTTAACCAAATAACACAGGATGTCCGAAATAGTTTCAATAAAGTGAGAACCAGGAATAATATGACTTTGTTATTGTCTAAATATCTGATCTACAATTTTATTCGTAAACCTTAAATCACAATAAATAATTACAAGACCGCAAGTCGATTATAGTACGGAAGCTGCACGTTACAATTAGGTCAACAGGGGGTCAAGGCTTCTATCAAAGGCTACAGGGGCCGGGCGGTCTAACCCTCCTTCTGGTGTGTACTTGTCTTATATTGTAAGCCCGTAGGTATGTTGTATTATATTTCGCTCATTTGTTGTATCACAAAGTATTCTATATTATAGCTTGAGTACCTTGTATCCATTATACCCTGAGGGAATCTACTAATAAGAAATTGCGTAAAAGCCTGTTGTATTTTGGGATAATTAGCGTTGTACCTAACGTATATATTTTTAAAATTTACCTTTAATAATAACGTATACCATTAAAACATTTAATAATTTTCTAAAGAGCATTTGGTATGTAGGTAGTATTTTTCATTTTATTTATCTTATATAACTATCAAAATATATGTATATAATTGTAGTTAAAGATACTTTATTTATCATTAATTAATTTTATGAATGTAACTAGGACTGATTTTAAAAAGAAGAATCGTCAATTAAAACTATAGAATTTCTTTCCAATGTTGTGTATAAAGGTAATATTATTTATTTTGATTTTCCTGTTACACAATTGCAAGTTATCACCATCCTAACTATATTTCGGCATTCACAGACGATGAAATTAACCTAAGGATTTTCGCCACATTCCATTTTACAAAGCGCCAGAGATATTTTTTCTGCGGGCAACCTGAGCGCTTCACGAATCTACCTTCTTCTTCTTTCCCTACTTATTTATAGTGACATGGCGTATCTTGGTCCACTGAAAGAAATTCTAAAGGAAAACTGCTCAAGAGGTTTCAGAATGTTTCGATCCCGTTTAGTTACGGAATCTGTATATATTTTTCATATATTTAGAAAATAATTAATTTAACTATATTTTTACTACGTCCTATGTATTTTGGGTATATTTATTATAAACTATTCAATAAATTGTTGTCCTGGGCATCTCAGATTGACGAAGTCAGCCGCAAGATCTTCGCTTCTCTGCACTCCTTGAAAAGACTTCAACATTTTCTTCCTGTCAATAACAAAGCATTACTGATGCAGACTCTTCTGCTTCCTGTCCTGGATTACGGCGACATAGCTTACCTGGACCCATCTGAGGAATTACTCAATAAGTTGGAGCGCATACAAAATCTGTGTATAAGGTATGTTTTTGGTTTGCGGAAGTTCAATCATGTTACAGAATATCGCAATCGTCTTAATTTGCTACCGGTGCGTCTTCGCAGAACTCTCCATATCCTTAGTCTGCTTTATCATGTCCTTTTTCATCCTACGGCTCCAAATTACCTACGGGAAAGATTCACGTTTCGCACTCTAGATGATCGTCTGCGGTCTTGCAACAATCCATCTCTACATGTTCCTGTTCCCAACTCCTACAACTATACCAAATCTTTTAGTGTGTTTGCAGCACGTTTATGGAACTCCCTTCCAATAGATGTGAAAATGGCACAAACAATTAATTCGTTCAAATCCAGTGTGATGAAGCACGTGGTCAATACTCCCGTTACATTGACCTAGTAATGTTATGTATTATGTTCGTAATTTATTGATTTATTGTGTGTATTGTTTACTATTTCTTATATGTGTGTGTTATACATTCTATACCACTCTTGTATATACTAGTATTTTTATCTATGTACCTATTTTGTTGATCTTAGTATCTACTTACATTGTTCCTTAACCCTCGTTAAGCTTATATCTCCTTTCAGGTTCTCTATGGTTGACAGGAAGAGGTCCCGAATGGGATAAGTCCGCCATTGTACAGTACTATTTTTAACCAAGTCATGTAATATATTGTTATTTTATTTATTGTACAATAAAGTTTTCTACAACAACAACAACAACAAAATTTTATAAATTTACATGAAATTTCTCTTTTACAAATTGTTTAAGTATTTATCTACATAAAAAGTATTTATTAAAGAAATTACATTATACCTGTAGTTCATATTCATACACAAGCAATTAGGTTATATAGGTAAACACTTATAGGGCGATAACAATAGCATTAAAAGATTACATTTCCGACAGAAATACAATCAGCAATGCATGTATCTAATTACAAAATAGATATTTTTCGAGAACAAAGGCTTGACTCTGCTCCTGGTGATAAGTGAGATAAATCTAATAACTGTCATCTCATAAGAGGTCTGCTTCCAAAAATAACCTTCCCAAGTGACATGGTTTTGCATAGGGTTGTGTTAAATAAGTATAACAATAAAGCAACATTCACATTGTGCACATCTGGCGATTAATCTGACGATTGGTTGAGTTTTAAGAATATATTAGTTTAGAGTTTATGCAAAATGTAATAATAAGTGCAAAAAAAAATTGTTTACACTTTAAAAATCACATAAATAACGAGTTAGGAAGGGCATTCAATATCTACTGAAATGAATAGACTTATTTTTAAGAATTTGCGATGTTGAAATTTGGATTTATCTTTTCCTAAGTTTGACATGCTGCGCGAGTCGATGAGCGCGCAATGATCCGCCATCTTGAATTTCCTTCCCATTCCAATTTCACTATGAGAGGGAGCTTGCGGGAAGTAACAGCTGTGAACGTAAAACATTGCTCATCCCTGTTCTAGAGTTACTTTTTTAAAGTTTGCATATATATGTGAAATATACGCACATAGGAATTAACGTGAATCATCAGAACTTTTATATCGATAAGTAGTGAGCAGAGAATCGTGTGTCGAATTATCGATTTTGTATATTTGAGCGGTTAAAGACAGTGGCAGTGTGTATTTAATTTAGTGGTGGCGGGGATCGGTTTTATAGGGATTCAAAAAGTGTAGGTGTTGTGAGGTCTGCAAAACAGCAGCGAGAAATCGATAAACGCGTAAAACTCTGACAGTCCCGTTGCGTGGAGCGAATGTGAAAGGGACGGCGCTACTCGACGTGGTTTGCTGTTATACCATCGAAGGGATTTTCAGCGATAAAAATAAATAGTACTTTAATACCTTCATCTAACGGCCATATTACAACCCGCTGCGAGAGAACTGACAGAAGGTTCGTAGCACACTTTTTATTTAGACATTGGAGTATACAATTTTCAAAATTGTAGAGCTGTTAATTTTTCTGTTGCGTCAGAAAAAAACATATTTCTTCGTAGCGTCATAAATAAATATATTGTGCTTTAATATTTGGTACGTTTGTCAGTATGTGTTAATATATATTTTTTTGTGTTGATTTTATCTCTACATATTGAATAATCATATAAGTAGATATATAGAGATGCCAGCATTTACATAACCACAAAATCTGAGGGGTTATAATTATACCGTATGTGACGTTATACAGTAAACACTTTACGTCAGGCGTATCATAGTCTTGTATGCCTCTCGACGTTGCGTAAATAAAAATATTTATGAAAATATTCTTTTTGTGCAAAGTTTTAAATATCTTTTTTATTCTGTTTTATTTGAGATTAACTGAATCAGTGCAGCATACAGATGTCGATTTACTATTAAGAATTGAATCTGAAATTACAGAACATATGCATAAAGTATGTATTTTGCTTTTACCACTAAGTTGGCAAAAAAGCCTTGCTAACACTGTGAAAGGCTCTTTACGCATTTCGTGAAGAACCATATGCTGTAGTCTTTTGGAAAAATTTCGGCTGTACGTTCATTCCACAACTTGAGAGTTCTCGAGAGAAAACTTCTCTCGAACCGCACAGTATGCAGTTCCAGCGTGTGAGGGTAAACTCCCCGTCAACGACGAACGGCACATTATCAAATAATTGTTCAGAACGCAACCCGTTGTACAATAGGTAGAATGTACAAAGGTAAGCTTAGGATTGTCGACAATTTTCATAGCTCGTCTCTAAACTAAAGCACGGTGCTAGCTAATATCTAGGTGCTCCCGCCCGAAGGTGGCTACAGTACTCTATGTGCAGTCTGACTTGTGACATGTATAACATAAGTATAAACCACATGCTGAAATACTGATTTTGCTCTGTTGAGCATATCGAGTATCTTAGATGCCTGCTTGACCTTCTCCTCCTGGTCACTTCTGTATTGCAATCCACCAGTGATTTCAACTCTCGCAAACAGGGTTTTCTTAGCGGTGAATGCTCAGACTTGTGTCATCATGGGGTAGAATTGGAAGAACAAGAGAGGTAGGGCGCATCAAAGCAGCCCGTCTGGGGAAGTACTTCCACCTCACAGAAAATCGCAGCCAAATAACAACTCCCTAGAGGGTTGTTGTGTTCCTGTGTGGGAGTAAGGTCACCAGTAAGCTCCCAAGGAGCTGCAGAGGAGGTATCGCACGAGTGATACTTAATATATCGCAAGTGATAATAGTCTACGGTACCCGCTTTACATCAGATGGGCCGTATGCTTGTAGGCCTCCCGACGTAGTATATAAAAAAAAAGTTCAGCCGCACTCAGATACTTTAGTTCAAGTACCCTAAATTTTAGACACAAGTTTAGCGATTTTCGTCTTCAAGGGAATAGGGGATGTTAGCACGGCCTGTACAATAAGTGTCCCCGTTTCTGTCATCCGCATAACAACGCATGCCATCAATTGACAACATGTCATTACTATGCAGCAGATATAGCAATCGAGTACATACAGAGCTCGTGGAGCGGGTGTTGTTTTATGCTTCTACTCGATAACAAGCTGGCAATCCATTTGCATAAAACCTTCATGGCACACAATAGCTCTTTCGATAGAACACTGATGCCAGACCCGACTTTGACTCTCAAAGGCTATAGGCCAAATTTCCATCCGGTTTCAGCAGTGGCGGTATGGATGGTTGACAGAAGTTTCCCTCAGCGACTTTAGCAAGCGACCAGAGATAATGGCTCCCAGAGCGAAGGTTCGCAAGCCGCTGAGGAAAACTTCTGTCAACCGTCCATCCGTGCGAACTCGCTCGCTAAAGCCGCTGAGGAAAACTTCTGTCAACCGTCCATGCCGCTAATGCTAAACCCGGATGGCAATTTGGCCTACAGCGCCAAAGAGAAAGTCGATTTGCTCGATAATCTCTCTGCGTCTAACTTGAACATGAATAATAGGGGAACTGTAGGTACTCCATACCATCCCATGGTGTGGTAGCGCCAAAAAGCCGGAAATGTCAATTCATTCATAAGTCGAGTGGGCCAAATGGCATATCGGCAGAGGGGCTTCAGTACACACAGCTTCATCTGTATGCTCCAGCGTTGTGTTTTACACTAACGCGTCTTTTCGTACTCCGCTCATGGAAACCTCTAATGTGCTTTCGGTACCTAAAAAGGGCGATAGATCAGATCTATCAAATGCTATAATATCTCTTCTCTCCAAGGTGAAGGAGTTGTGACATTCCTTCGCTTCGAGTGTGATAAACACACAACTCCTGAGATAAATAGATAAATATTGTCGGACAAATTACACAGCGCCACCTAGCCCCAAAGTAAGCGAAGCTTGTGTTATGGGTACTAGACAACTGATAAACATACGTAAATACATTTTTTTTTTTTTGTAAATACATACTTATTATACAAAAGATACTCATAGGATCACGACTTGATCAACGACTTGATCAATGTCGAATTCTATCACGCTCTTTCAACTGGTGATCTTCTAGTGTATCTTACACATAGCTGAGTTTCGGCGATTGAGAGTCAAAGTGAGACAGCTGTCAGCCTCGATATGGGGAAGGCGTTCGATCAGGACTGGCATCAAAGTTTTTTATCGAAAAAGCCATTGTGTGCCAAGAAGGTTCTTATCTCGTAGAAGTATAAAGCAACAGTTGACGGTAGTTACACGAAGGCCTGGGTATCAATACTCGCTCCCCACAAGCTCTGTATGCCTCCGATGCTATTTCTGCTGCATATTAATGACATGTTGTCAATTGACGACATTTATTGTTGGATGACAGCAACGGGGACAGTTATTGTACAGGCCGTGCTAACATCCCTTGTTCCCTCGAAGACGAAAATCGATAAACTTCTGCCTAAAATTGAGTGTACTTTAACCCATTAAGCACCAAAACAAAACTACCAGAATATTTTGCCTAAATTATATATTTCCAGATTTGTAATAACCCAAATAATCATAATAGAAATACAAGGGCTGTATGATAAGTACCCGTGTTTACCTACAGATGACACCACTGGCGCAAAATGTGTATGCCATCATGTAGCGCCATCTTTACAACGATGACTGACAAAATTTCAGACAGATTTATCGAGTAGTTTTATTTTGACAGCTGTTGAAAGTCATCAAGTTCGTGTTTATTTGCAATCATGGAGAAAGAGCAATATCGATCAGTGATTCGATTTTTTTTTGGATGGGAAGACGTGTGAGGATATCAAAGTAAAGTTGCATGCCGTTTATAAGGACCATGCACCTTCGATGACTACCATCAGATATTAGAGGTTTAATGAATTCAAGCGTGGCCGAACATCCGTTTTTGATGAAGAGCGCCCAGCCCGTCCGATTGCGGTGACTACGGAGGATATGGTTAATAAAATCCATGATATCGTGTTAGCAGATCGTCGGGTGAAGGTCAGAGAGATTGCTGACATTGTACACATCTCAATTGAATGTATACAAAATATCCTACACGAAAAATTGGGCATGAGAAAGCTATCGGCGAGATGGGTGCCGCGTTTGCGTTTGCGATAGCCTTGAGAAAGTGGAGCTAAAACAGAATCGCATGACAACTTCGGAGCACTGTTTAGGCATGTTTGAGCGCAATCCGAAAGAGTTTCTTCGGCGTTTCGTGACTATTGACGAATCATGGATCCATCACTATACGCCAGAAATGAAAGAACAGTCAAAACAGTGGATTTCACCCAGTGAAACTGCTCCAAAGAAGGCGAAAACGGTTCCATCGGCCGGAAAAGTCATGGTCACCGTTTTTTGGGATTCGCAAGGCATTATCTTCACCGACTATTTAGAGAAAGGAAGGACAATCACGGGGCAGTACTATGCTAATTTATTGGACCGATTCAATGCTAAATTTATAAAAAAACGGCCCCACTTGGCGAAAAAAAAGTCCTTGTTCACCACGACAAAGCACCTGCTCACTCGTCCGCAATCGCCACAGAAAAACTGGTCGTATTACGGTACGAATTGCTACCTCACCCACCCTATTCTCTAGATTTGGCCCCATGCGATTTCTTTTTGTATCCAAACATGAAAAAATAGCTTGGGGGAAAGCGATTCTCGTCAAATGAGGAAATCATGGCCGAAAAACCTATTTTGCGGAGTTCTATAAATCATTTTTTTGGTTAATTTATAATTCATTTTCATAATATAATAATGGTAGGCTTGAAAAAGTTATTATATCGCTATCGTCTTTTTCACGCTTAACTGTACACCATCTCTTTTACTTATTTATTGATTTACCAACATTTGTATTCATTGTTTCCTCCATCAACCATGTGGGGCCGATTTTTAGTATGTATTACATAATAGCCAAATGTAATAAACACTTGTAGGTAAATACATCATGCACCATAATTTATTAATATTATTTAACACAAATAATCCAAAACTTTAACACTTTATTGATTTGAGTTTAGTAAATAGTATTATTTGAATTATACCAAAATGAATTATAATTTATTAGAGCCAATTCAATCGTATTAAAGCAGATTAAATCGAATCAAATTAAATCAACTACTATCTATCTATAACTTCACGCCAAATCCCTTGCGGGGTAGGCAGAGAGAACCGAGCGCCACGTGACTCGATCCTTACATATCTCACTCGCTTCTTTAACATTCATTGCTCTTTTCATGCACGCTCGCCGGTTTAAATCAACTACATTACATCAAATTACATTAAAATTATAAAATACATTAAATTAAATAAATCCAATTAGATTAAAAGAAAAAAAAAACAAATTAAATCTCTTCACATCACCTAGTGGTTTAATGCAATCATAATTGGGCACCATTGTGCAATCTTTGCATCTGACAAGTAACATTTCATTTGTTTTGTCAATCTTGACCTTGTTTTTTCATCTCTTTTATGCACTTCTGAGGCCATTTCTTTGTCCTATTTTCACGGACTGTACCAGTTACAAAATATCCGAGTTTTTTTTTAAATCAGCCTTCAGAATGTGACTAGAAAAAAAAATTGTCAAAAAATTTTAATTTAGTTTTTTTAAAAGTATCTTGACAACTTTTAATACAAGAAGTTCATTAGTGGCATTAGTTGATTTTTCGCTGTAAAACTCTAAAACATAGCAGCCATGCAATTCTGTAAGAGCAAACATCCTTACATCCTCGGAAACATCGGCTGTTATAGCCTTGAACACAAAATTGCAATTCCTTGGTGTCGCTTTTCATGGTTGTGCGACACTAGCGCCGCAAGGCTGCGTTTGGAATTGGAATTCTACAAGCCAAACAGCCTCGCGTACGCTTACAGCCTTATAGAATACCAAATAAAAATCCATGATCGCAGTAGACGATGTCAAAGCTGTGACATCTGTGATCACAGCGACGCACACAGCCATTACGAGTCGCTTAGAGAATTGCATGGCAGTAACCGATACTAGCTGCTACCCAGTTCTTATAACCAAATCTAACTGGCTTTCCACGTATAAATTATTTTGCCTATACCTATAAATTGTTTTTCATATTATTCTACCATAGATTCGTCTATGGAAATGTTTTCGTCTATCATACCCCACTGTATAAATTTAAAGGTCTGATAAGATGCCTGATCATTGTTGGTCAAATGAAGATTTATTTTTATATCGGGAAACTTGTCATCTGTCACGACACTCGGTCGTGGTAGTATGATGGCCTCATCGTCACTTCCTTTAAGCACAGGCTGAATGGCTTCTTCTAATCCTTTATAATTGTCAATAGCCGTAAAACGACTAGTAGTCATTGTGTGTAAACTGGAACAAAAACAAAGATTATTTGTTTATGCATGTTGCCGCAGTACTTGAACGAGTACAGCAGTATTTACGTCAACATATTTCCACTAAAATTTACATTAGACTTCTATAATATGTGAATTATTGTGCTAGTATGAGCTCTAAGTATAGATAAACGCTAAAAATTAACTTTAGTTTAGAGATAATAATAAAATAATAACTCACTTGCATCGACTTTCTGAACTATGTTTTTGAAGCGCTCACAAAGGCATATTTTGTGATCTACCCCCATAAAATATAAATAACCAACTCAAAATAAAACTTTTTATATAATAAAATTCTTTCAAAATAAAACATATCCATTATTTATTCGTAGCCCATAATAGACATACAAAGCGCGTAATTGTCAAATCTATGTTGCGATGTTTAACTGTACTTAAATACGGCAATGTACTACGGCAGCGCTAAACGGGTTCTAAAGCATTTAACTGAGTGCGGCTGAATTTGTTCCAATTCAACCCCATGAAGACACAAGTCTGTGCGTAACGCGTTCACCGCTAAAAACCCTATTTGCTGTCGATCTTCATTTATAATATATCGTTTTTTTTCTATTCTTCTGATTCTCGGTGACGAGAGTTTGTGTTGAAATCCTCCAGAAAATTCACCTGGAGGAGAAGGTCAAGCGGGCATCCAAGATACTTGATATGCTCAACTGAGCAAAAGCAGTACTTCAGCGCGTTGCTAATACTTATGTTATATATGTCTTAAGTCAGACCGCACATAGAGTACTGAAGCCACCTTCGGGCGGGAGCACCTAGATATTAGCTACCGTCGTGATTTAGTTTAGAGACGAGCTATGAGAATTGTCGACAATCCTAAGCTTACCGTTACCTTTGTGTGTTCTATCGACTGTACAACGGGTAGTGTTTTGAACAGTTATTCGATTTGTGCCGTTCGTCATCGACGGGATTTACCCTCATACAATGCAACTGTAATTGTAGCAAACTGTGTTCCTGAGAAGTTTTCTCCCGAGAACCCTGAAGTAATGAACGACCAGCTGAGATTTTTCCAATGGACTACACGAAATGTGTGAAGAGGTCTTTACAGTGTTAACAAGAAATTTTTTGCCAACTGATCTTGTGAATCAGTTCAGAAATTAGCTGTGAGAATTGTCGACGATGCTAAGTTACCACACGGTATTAGGACATTAAGCAAGAGAGATTTGCCTGCCTTTGTGTATTTCATTGATTATACAGCTAAAAGCATAACATTCGAAGTTTAATTGTAAATTCTATTACGTACGCATAAGAACGGTACAAAAGTCAAAATGTGAAGTGCACATAGCTGTGCAATGTGCAATGCAATGGTGGTGTTCCGAGGAGTAGTTCCATATGATGCCAAACAGCTTCCTCCTATAACTATATCACAAGCCAATACGGCGGGGAATTCATCTGCCTGTATTCGAACCGCAGTGCGTACTATGTAGTTCCAGAGAAGTTTTCTTTCGAGAATTCATAAACGCGATATTGAAATTTTTCCTTTTCAAAAAAGGAAAGAGATTTTTTTCCATATCGGGAAATTCACAAGTGGACGCCACTGGTGTTGCAAGTAGCTATAGGCTACGGTAACTGCTTACCGTTAGATAGGTTGTACGCTGGTTTGTCATCTCAATAGCATGTAAATTAAATGTAATTGGAATTAAATGAAATCTTTCATGCTGATAGCTTATATATTAGTCCAATATTACGTTTTGTCTTAGAAATGTTCAGTATAACGTGAAAAAACCATACATGACACGTGGGAATCCGCAGCCTGTAGCTAGTTTTAAATATGCATATCTTCTAAGACCTACGCAGAGACTATGGAATCTAGGACGAAATCCAAGCATTCTTTGCATTCTCTATTTGCATTATAGCTCTATGCATTATGTACAAAATAGTTCTACTGAAAATTAATCGTCCGTTTACATGTTTTTAATAAATCAAAATTTATATTAGAAATATATATCCCCTTTTGAACATAGCTTATTTCACTTACCACATTTCAAGTTTCTAATATCAGTGGTTTAGGTTATGTATTGAACAATCAGTCAGTCAAGGCACCTACTTACTACATACATACGTAAATAGGTAAAGAGAAAACTGATTTCTATATTTTTCTTTGGTGTTTGTCAACTGGTTTTCTTCTTTATTTAGTAGCTATGCACGAGCTCTAGTGTTATCGATAAAAAAATGAAAACAGTAGAAAAAATAACCAAGTTTGAAACGTACCAATTCACTAGGTTTTACTTCAATTATGAATAATGATTATGGTCGTATTTCTACCATTGAGACGAACACTGATATACGTAAACCAAGCGATAGGTTATAATATACCAAGAAACGTTATTATCACGGAATCGTATGAAAACATCAAAATATTGATGAAAAATCTGATGTGAGTGAGGTTACCATCAAGATCCTAAGGAGCTACTGTGTTTGTAGCAGGCAGCGCAAGAGTGACTCATAATGCAAACATTCATAAGCTACAGTAACCACTATATATCATGGACCGTATATTTGTATGCGTCCCGATATTCAATATAAATAAAATGTAACTTTTTTTATACACCATTGGTGAGCTAGAAATCCTTAGCGCTGTCCGTAAGCCGTCAATAATTCTTCCTCAGTTGGAAATGAAGGAAACTTTAATATTTTGCTTCAGGATGAGAAAGGGCGACGTAATGTATCGATTTCTGGGCACAACAGATTTCCTGCGGGTTTTCTTGCGTCCCTTTTTAATCAAGTGTTATATTATTGGAGCAATACTTCTACTTCTTTTTGAGATGCACCAATGTTATAATCATTGTCATTAATAGAAGTTGAATCGAAGGTTCTATGTTATGACAAATTTTCCTAGTGTCTTTCATATTTTTCATCTCGTTGAAAAAAGTTCAGGACAGCCAGTCACCGAAACATTATGTAATTCTCATGTGTGTTTTGTTTACAAGTATATTTTATGATCGAATCTCCCTCCCTACCCCTCCGGTCTTAAAATTGAGTTACACATACATTAGAAATAATGATCTAGGTTCCTACTTTTCGGTAGTCGGATTCTAGTTTTTTGACTTGTATATATTTCTTTACACCAGGCGGTGTAGGCAGAACAGAACCGAGCGCCATAAGACGCGGTCCTTACACATTTCGCTTGTTTCTTTAACATTCATAGCATTCATGCATGCTAGCCGATAACTTAATTTTTTTTTTCTGTTCGGTGGGTAACCGACCTTTATAGGAAATCGACGATAAAAGGCATAGTAGTATTCATTACGTTTTGTAAAAAATAAGGAAATGATTATGTTCTTTCATTTATTAGGTATATGTTTTCAGATAGAACACATGACATCTAGGTATTTGCTTAGTATTGAGCACAGTCAAGACCTTTCAACGTCACCTATTCCGTCAAAGGCACTAAATCATGTGGGTCACATACAATAGTTTCCTTGGGTCCAGCTGACAAATCGCTGATAAATGAATTTTTCCAATGAACTTACCCTTAATTTGTTTTAAGGTTAATTCCAACTTTAAATTATCCGAAAATGCATTTATTAATATTAACCACAAACTTAAAAAGTTCAACCTTGATATATTGGTATTATAGATACGGTTCTCAACGATGTCTGTCGTCATATGCCTGCCCGTTCAGGCAGCTATCTCAGTGATATTCAATTTTCAATATAATTGTTTTTATACAGTATTTGTTTCGTATCAAACCTTCTTAAATAAATTGATACTCAGATCTGCCGAAATATAGCGCTAAATATTACTTTTAATAATTTATTTGAAAACCTTCAACGAAACCTCATATTGATTTTAAAAGCCCTTCAAAATGTCGTTGTTGGAAGGAAATATTATTTTCAATATTATAAAAGAAATGTGACCTACTTCATACTGATATCAATAACGAATCGAATGACTCCTCTGTTATTAAAATCGAATGAATAGTTTATTTGCTACGATACAGGTAAATTAAAACATATATAATATGATAACGTGATTGTTAAAATTACAACCCTTCCTTTTGGTTTTACCGTAGCTGGATAATACAAGGACATTTTATGCAGTGTCAGTAATCGTCCATAAAATCGATAGATTTTTTATATATATTTGCGTTAGCACATATTTATAGAAAAGGCTCTTAGCATAAGTCCGCCTTTCACACCTTAAATTTAAAAATACTACAATAAATAGACTTTATTTACCACTGTTTGTAAAATTTACGTAAATAAATATATGATGTTTAATAATGGTCATCTGAGTATTATAATCATCTGTTCATTATCCCACTAAAGTTGTAGACAAGCATGTTACCTGCCTGATTGTCATCGTAGCTTATGGATACATGCAATACAACGTCGTTAGCAACATATGTTTGCGTTTCTATTAATACCGACGTGCATGACACGCGATGTAAACGCATGTGAGTAGCCCTTTTGAAGTTAATTTTCACGACCCTTTATATCAATAATTATGTAAATTAAATGCGATGCAGACGCGTTTAGTAGCACTTTTGAAATGTGTTTAGTTTGATTTCATCAAAGCTCAGTACGTCGCATTAAAAGATCCACTTCTATGCTGTAAAGGGCAAAGCAGTGGGGCCCGATACTTTAAAAATAATGAATTAGTGTAATAACTTTTACTAATGTGTTAATAAATGTCTAAGAAATAAATTATAATTTATGAATATTATATTGACACACCCATAGCTGCGTATAATAACCGAAACGACATTGTAACAATAAAATTTTCATTGCGTAAAAAATCTGCCTTTTCTAATCGTAACCAATCTAATCCTGTAATATATACACTCACTTCAGTGAATCTGGAACGGTTGGTTTGAGAGTAGGTAGAGAGAACCGAGCACCACATGATACGGTCTTTATATACCTCATTCATTAGGCGATTTCTAGGCCACACCCTCTGATAACACACGATCAATTTGGTCGTGGTAGATGAGTTTGCGGTTGATGAAAGCGGTTCAATACGCAACCACAAAACTAATACAACCACCAATGTAATTTACGTACTAATGGCTTCTAGTAAGCTCGTTGTTGACAGTAGATTCGTTAGGTCTTTTATTCCCCATATATAAAAACAGGAGTTCCGCGTCTGCCTCATATAGATCATATTTGTGGTAAGATCATATATTTGTGCCGGATTCATGTATATATTTACAACATGTATTTGTTTTTTTTTTTATACAACACCGGGAGGCACACGAGCGTACGACCCGAGCGATGTAAAGTGGTTAGTGGGTAGCCTATAAACGCTTGCAAATACCACTTGCAATATATTTGCTGTTAATACAGCAACTCCTCAGGAACTGGTAACTTCCCTTACTCGTAGGAACACAACAACCCTTCAGGAAGGCTACGGTTTTCTGTGATGTGGAGGTACTTCCCTAGACGGGCGACATTGCTGAGCCCTCTCTTGACCTTGGCTTGAACCAGAGATGTGGTTTTTATAACAATCGTGTTTGTATGGAACCTGTCACACAAAAAACCGCTCCCCCCTACCCACGCCTGTTGGTTTTAGCTTTAACTCATTGCATATTGCTTATTTTTAAAACCCAAGCCTTTAAATCACTATGTTTTCAGAAATTTTGTGATACTTTTTCTTTACTATTATTTTTAGCGTAAGATTTCCTTCCTTATTATGCACAAAGTTTGCGGCTACAGCGGTTTGGGAAAGTCAAAAGCTTCAAAGTCCTATGAAATAGACTTGTGTCTTGGTCAAAAAACGATGAAGGACTGTTTGAGTTTTCTTGAACTAGTATATCAAAATAAAATGAAGCGATTGTACAGTATTGTATGTAAAGACCGTTTGTGATTTTGCAACCAAACTTACGCGACCTTTTTATAAAATCTTAAGGTTGTTTCATACTAGTTGCTGAGATAGAAATGCTATATGACAGATAACGCTCGACCAATACTCTTTATAAATATTACATGGTCATAAGCTGCCACTAATACCACTATAGATTAGGCGGGTTGAATGTTTGTTGTGAATGAATGGCGTAGTGTAAAAGAAATAAAAAACGGGTTGTGGCTGTGTTGGTTATACTAAAAGAAAATTATGTGAAGCAGGTTTTCCCCCTTCGTCCCTTCCCATCGCGCGCGATGTGTCATAGTTCGCACTCAATGTAACCAATTTTTTTATTCTTTAGCTATCAAGCTGTGTAATAAATGTTGACGAGCTCGGTGGTTCAGTCGTAAATGACGCGACTTTGACACCAACCCTCGTGGGTTCGATTCCCACACAAGACCAAGACAAACATACATGTCCATGCACAAATGTTTGCCTTGTGTGGGAATCGAACCCACGAGGGTTGGTGTCAAAGTCGCAGGACGCATCAAAGCAACCAGTTTGGGGAAGTACCTCCACCTTACAGAAAATCGCAGCCAACTAACAACTCTTTGGAGGGTTGTTGTGTTCCTGCGTGTGAGTGAGGTCACCAGTAAGCTCCCAAGGAGTTGCTGTGTAAGCAGCAGAGGAGGCATCGCGCGAGTGATACTTAATATATTACAAGCGTTAATAGGCTGCGGTACCCACTTTACATCAAATACAAAAATATTTATTTCAGTTAACATGATTCACTTATTATTACAGTGTACGGAGGTACCAGGTAAGTATAAGCTACTTGTGTTTGGCTAACTCCGCTCTTCCGTATTATCTAAATAGGTATACATGTTAAAGAATATTAAGAAGAATATACATATATATATTTAAAATAAATGTAGGTAGATCAGGTGGGCCGTATGCTTGTATACCTCCCGACGTAGTATAAAAAAAAAGATGTGTCATAGTTCTCACTCAATGTAGGTAATCATTTTTTTATTTCTTTAGCTATCAAGCGGTGTAATTAAATTTTGGATGCAAACGATGGATATGTGGCTACAACACTAAACTAATCCCCCGATTTTGTTATCATCAGTTTTCTGAATTGCTTCCCACTATGGAGGTAAATTTAAAAACGTATTCTTGTCAAAAACGATTTTTTCGTCATATGAGAAGTAATTTCCCGCAAATATATTTGGCTATTACTTAGCTATGTACGTAAATAGGCTTATCGTATAGGATGTGACAATACGGTATTATCTGAAATTAGTTTCGTGTAGGTGCATAAAGCAACATATTTCCGTTTCGAATTGAATATAAAATTGGTCCCTAACACATAAATAATAAACATTGTTTTCCTTTAGACCGTAACAATGATAAAACGCTCTGTTTTTATTACTCCAAAGCTAACTGAATGTGGGTTTTGCATGTATGTTAACGCAGGGTAATAAAGTTGGTTTTCACTTAATCAATATCAGTAAAAGAGACGGCCCATGAATTGCATTAGCGATATATCGTTAGTTAAACGATACTAATTGAAGGTGGTGGTAGTGGTGATGGTGTTACGTTAAATAATAGAAATGGATAGTAATATTGACGCTGCCATTAGTAATGCAAGTTTAAATGATGAGGTACATCGTCAATCTATTAAATATTCATGCAATTTGATCTAACCTGCTTTGTGTGCTTCCGCCACCAATTAGTTCGTGGGGCCTAGCGCCGGCCGGCACCCACCCACTTCCGTTAGTAGATAGAACATGCCGACGCTGCCATGGCTGCTTCGGTAGTCTCTGCCGCGGCTGCTGCGGTCGCCCGCCATCTGGAACAGCGGCGCTTACAATTAACATCTACAATGTCTGATGATGCTTCGTGCATAGGCGAAACACGTGTCGCAGCGACGACCAGGCCAGTGGTGGCAGCGACGGTGGTGGGGGCATGCGGTTTCTGTTCCAGATGGCGGACGACCGCAGCAGCCGAGGCAGAGTTGCATTTACTAACAGTAGTGGGTGGGTGCCGGCCGGCGCTAGGCCGCATGAACTGATTGGTGGCGGAAGCACACAAAGCAGGTTAGTTCAAATTGCATGTAAATTTGACTTTCGCAAAATAACGCCTGAATCTATGAACTAATTAAATATTCAATAGACCCAGGTTATTTTTCGTAAGTCGAAATTAGCAATTTGGTCAATACTACAGCTTTATATGTTTTCGAAATCAGTTTGTTCAGTCAAGTCAACATCAAACTCAAACTCAAACTTACCAATAGTTGACGTATATCAAGAATATCGCTGCCATGGCAGCTCTGACTCTTGTGGTCGTCCGTGCCTAAGCTCCTGCGGTAATCTCTCCACTTCCTAGTAATCTGTGGGAGAAGATGCTGTGATCGTCTATTCGCTTAACCAATACAAGACAGGCTCGCTGCTGCCGCCTCGTATGATGTATTTGTCCCTTCGTATATCCATCATCTGAAAATACATACAATGGCTGCTATCCTAGCTGTTGTGGCTGTTTCTGATATAAAATTATTTCCACGATTGAAGTATATAAGAATACCAGAAATGTTTTAAACTCCACAGCTCTCTCCAAGTACACACTTGATAGAGTAGTGTTGATTCTAATGGTCTTCGACTATCTAATTAGATTGTATCTTCCTACAAATTCTAATTGAATCAAATTAAATCAGTAATCAGGTTTCAATATTTCTGGCACACTTTTAAACAAATTGGAAACATAATTTAGAAAATTATATTGACGCCCTCACCTAATAAATATTTCCCCGATTTTCGACTTGCCCCTTTAGAGAGCCATTCTGCTTGATTCTAAGCCACCTGCATCCATCGACCTATCAGGGGCAGGATTTTTTTTATACAATGAGTGTGCAGTGGCGCTTGCAATACATAAAGTATTACTCGCACGTTGACATCATTGCTGTTAACACAGTAAGTCCTTAGGACCTTATTGGTAACCTTATTCACTCGCAGGAATATAACAACCCTCTAGTTACTGTTACTTGGCTGCGGATTTATCTCTACAATCTAAATCTATTGAAAATATCCAGATCAAGACAACTAGATATATTCATGCTGACAATTTTTAGTTCTGCGTTAGAATCGAACCCACGACTGTTAGTGTTAAAGTCGCATTGCTAATCACTCCGTCACAGCGCTCGTCCAACATATGTGGTTTTAGAGAGTTCTTGAGTGAACAGTCACATTGTTTCAAGAGGTTCATGGTATTGATTTTCTTTACGAATACAGGTGATGAAAATAAGGTTTACTCAAAAATAGCGTAAAGAGGTTTTTAGAGTACTGGCACAGCACGAGTATTGTAACTGTATATTATTCGATATTTAGTACAGATAAAAATGGTAAAAAGGAGAAAATGTAGATAATGCCAGCTTGTCGCATAAATTGAGAAAATCGAAGGCCAGTTTGTTTTTTGCGTTACGTAACTTTGAGGGATAAAATAGAATTGTTTTAAGATCACTCTTGTGCCCATCCGTCAGTCACAGAATCCTTGAAAAGTAAGTAAAGTAGAAATTTGGAATTTTGCGTGGATAGTTCTTGTTAAAGCGAAACCCTAATAGTGTAAACCTAATCCCTTTTTTTAAGGGTTCTCGGCCACTCTTTCAATAAATTTTACGGGGGTGCCCGCACACTTTCATTATAAATGCATTTTCGAGAAAATATCGAATATATACAGTATTAGGTATTTTCAAGTCTATCCAAAAATTTTATATTTAAGTGCCAAAGAAAGTTTGTGTACAGGCACTACGTTTTGGCTCTATTATTAAAATGAGACACCACCTCCCGTTCCATGTCATTCTTGTTGCTCACTGTCATTTCATAACTTAGAAAGGTACTTTCTTGTTGCTATTTACTCTCTATGCGCCATGTTGTATAAGTCACCGAAAATACAAACTATATTACACTCCTTTTAAACTCTTATTCTAATACATTAAAAAAATTATGGGAGCATTAAAAATCATCCGAACGTTCGAATGGAAGTCATTGGTCATTGTCATTTTCAGTTGTTACATGAAATCTTTACTTGTCTATGATTTTTTATGTATTGTTGAAACTTACATCTTGTTGATCAAAACTATAATATCCAATGAAGGTTTACAACTTTTTCTACATCGTTTGGCCCATGTCCAGGATATTACGAGGGGTGACGCAATAAAACAAAAGTTATACAAAGGCATTACTGTAAAGTTGGGGAAAGGAGATATTATTTGCTGAAGATTCAAGTCAATTTCATTTGCTTATATCAGTGCGTCCTTTTAGCGGAAAGTACCATTCAAATATCTTTTGAATCCTATTTGTAATGTAATACTAAATTGTAAAAAAGTTCGCAATGTTACGATAAGAAAAACGCTTGCACAATAATATTAAATATATCTATTTTATAACATGTGTCTATCTCTAGGTTAAGAGTGTGCGTCATATGTCACTGGTGGCATTTTTATTTATAATTTTTGTGCTCTTTCGCTACCAATTACTGCGATCTGGTAGAGGAACCACATGCACTCGCTTCTGTTGTTCCCCTGGACACTTGTTTTATCCTCTCCACGAAGAATTCTCAGGCGCAGTTGATGTTAGTCGTTAAAATATTATATTACAAATACGATTCTGCAGTAAATTTGACTATCGCAAAAAAAAAAAAACGCCAGAATATATTACCCAAAGTCTTCATGCGACCACGGACGCTGCAAAGCGTTCGAAACGTCAGGTTCAACAAAATAAATAAAACACGCGATACTTCCGTTAAAATTTTTTTAATTCAATAAAACTACGAGCTAAATTCAATTGATTATTTGCAATTTGATAGTTTTAAAGATATAATTGCCACTGATATCACATTGAACTGTAAAGCGCGCGGTTGCTTTTTGCGGCATACGCTGCGGAATGCGCGCGGGAAGAGCAACCCGTTTGCCACGTCAGCTTCACGAAAAGTCGACATTCGTTCATTCGACATTTAGCGTTCGTTATACACCGTGTGAAGCGCATTGCATTATTTTTGACATTAAAACTATATGACCTTGTTTCATGCGGATAACACTGCGCTACGCACGCATGTGCGTTTGAAAGATATACCGCGCCGCCGCCGCTGCGATCAAACAGAATATACTGTGTCCTTCGTGAAGATCAACGTGCTTATAGCGCAAAATGTATTCTAAGAAAAGAAAACTATCAGTCATCAGTTGTTAGAGCAAGAAGAAGAAGGGAGTTGTTATCTGTAGGCAAATGAATCTCGCAGTGAGATTGACCCTATATATAAAACTAGAGAATAGACCAAACACGAAAACTGTATTACACATGTATTTAACGAGTTACTACAACTTACAAATAACATGTACAGCACAGTGATTGCATATTTAAAAATTCGCGTAAAATGTGTAGCATAGCCTACTGAACAAAACGTATTCAAATGCGCTGTGCGCAAGCGTCTACCGTAAGCGTTGAACGGCAACGGTTCGCGCAATAAGCAAGGATACTTCATATGTATACATTAAGGTAAGGTTTTTTTTTTTGCGGTTAACGCATTCCGTCTCATACTGCGCCAAACGTAAAAATCAATGCGCGGTAAATACTTTACATGTAATAAAATAGTGCGCGTCAATCACAATGTGTCTTCCGCAGCGTATGACACAAAAAGCAACCACGCGCTTAAGGCGACACCTCGATCGTGAAGCTTTAAAATGGCTTCGCCCAATCACCCCGCGCCCCTCAAGTGACACTCTACGCTCGATTTGTAAAATTTGAAATTAGCGCCTAATAGGTAATCTGGGGTCAACGTATAGTCAATGCAAACGAACAGAAAAGCTACGGAGTCGCGTCACACATAAAAAAAAAATATAATATCAATATTTAATAAAAATTATTGTTATATATATATATATTATAATTATTATTTAGCTTTATACATACTGAACCAAACATATTTATTTAAGCTAGACGGAAAACAATAGTAATAATAGTAAAAAAAAACAACAGAAACGTATTCACTTTTAAAAAGAGAGAGAAATCAATGACATCGTTATATGTTTATATCTCTACAAGTTAACATGTCTCGGTATCTATGTTGTTCTTACTTAGGTCTCGTCCAGTGGCGCCCTCATCGAATAAAAAATCATATCATAGCATAGAAGATAAACATTATGAAATCCTATGTTGCATTTATTACGAAGATAGTAAAGTATTTTTACGTCATTAAACCAACACTCAAAATATTCCACTATCGTTGTTATAAGCAAAAGTGCTAAAAGAGGCCGTTTTTGGCAATTATGCCTATAACAACGAAAGCAAAACATTTCAATTGTTGGTTTAATGACGTAAAAGTACGTTATTGTATTTGTAACACACGCAACACAGGACTTTATAATGTTTATCTTCCACGCTATGATACGATATTTTATTCCTTGAGGCGCCACTGGACGGCATGTATCCCCTTAAGGAGAATGAAACACCAGCTACATAATACAACATTGTTTATCGAGAGGCTAAAGCGGGCCATTTGTTGATTCGGGCACATATGTTCGAGTGTCATAATGGCTGATAGCGCCGAGTAAACACAGGATTTTTTATTTCGAATAAATAAGAGAAATAAAATTATCAGATTGAATTAGAGAAAGTATTCCCGCTATTACTACTAGTTTTTATATAATTTTCGCAATACATTAACATAATGTGACCTCCAGGATTTTTTCTTTACAAAGAAGTTAAGGGTTATAACTTATAACACACACTTTAGCCCCTCTACGTTATACCTTTAATGCTATTTTTTAGAGCACGAAGAGTAAACATTTTATTACAAGCTTTTAGCAACTTTTAGTGCATAAAATGGTATACGGCATCTACACAACTTTCACGCGTCATACCTAACATCGACGAATATATCATTCAGGTATTTACTGAAAGATTGCGTACCTAAATGATAAAGAAATTGTATATTTTGATCATTAAATATAAATTTAACCTTTACCAAAAATTTATCAAGCACTTGGAATCCAATCAGCGAAATGTGAAAAAAACACAACCAATATTTTAGGGTATCCTTCGAAAGAATAAATTATAATGATTAATTTCATCTAATGATATAGATTTATAAATTTATGGAAAATATTTAGATTTAACATTCAATTATCACTAAGATTTTAAAAATTGCTGTTTTTGACCCTAACCGTTATGTAGCTAAATAAATTGATAAAATTATAATTTATATAATTAATTTTTATTCCTTGAGCCTCTTTAATAAGCACAAATCTTGATTTGGTGCCTTCACCACCAGGCTACATTCAAGCTATTTCACGTAATATATATAACCGCTATGAATAAACAAACGTCTTGAAGTACTCGTTTATCCTTGGCGCTAATTTTGGATTGGGATTGCAAAAAACATATTTTTAAAGAGTAAATAGCTCTAGCCATCTACCTTGCTTGATGCATCGCCAGGATCCAGGAGGTCTGATTTTAATTTTTTTCTCATTATCTCCTCCTAGGAATATAATGGATAGTTCAATTACTTCCCGATAATCGTCACGTACAATGTTTTTTTGTAATTCTTGATTATAAAATATCAACAATTCTTTTATTATTGTATTACCAAAATGTTGTGTGACAATATCGGTGTACGATTGAATAGCAGCAGGATTAATAGTTTTCCAGTCGTCTCTAAATTTTTTGAACATTGGGATATCAGGGCTGCTTGTGACTTGGTGGATTTTTGATTCGATTTGACACAGCTTTACCTTGATCCTGGCCGGAAGAGCTCTCTAGTTTGGGTACAGCCAGAAGTTGTTCATTTTCTCTAAATGAAATTAAAATTGGCAGGCGTTCTTCTTTAAGGCTTCTCACGTCCAGACCAGGTAACAATTTCCCATTCCAGTAAACGGTCACCATTTTAGACATATTATTTTGAAAATCTGATTTTATAGATTCCGCTCTATCTTTTCTACTCTGAGTGCTAATGCGTTGATAGACGATTTGTTTATCGGTAAATCATCACAGCTAAAATCTAGTGCTTCTACTACAGCCCGGTGTATATAGACAGAATCCCTTATGCTTAATTGAGATCTATCTAAATCTGCAACTAACATAGGCGTGATAAAGTCTTCCTTCCTCGTAACACATTTGGTCATGTCTTTTTTTCTCTTCTTTTAATTTTCTCTGTTAGGTCCTTTCTTCTTTTTCGGCTAACTTTTTTTTGTGCGCCTGCTAAACATCCTGAATTATTTATATAAATATTTTGTCTTCTTCTATTGTAATCCGTTCTAAAGCATCAGCGTGTTCTATATCGAATAAACTATCTAAATTATTTTGAAAGTCCTCACGGCGCTTGTAAACATCTTGTATTTTTTTGGAAATTTTTTGCAACTCCCTCCTGGTGAAGATTCACAAGTTATTTTACACAGTTAGGTATATCTCTGGTAGGGATCCTAGCTTTTTCCCTAAATATAATACACTCTCGAATGACTAGGTATGCGCTTTCACTAACAGTCAATTTAACTTCGCGAATTTTATAAAAAAGTACAGGAAGAACATGACGGTTAGACTGTAATTTTGCGCCTATTATTTGATAATTTACGTCTCCAACTAAGAAAATACTTGATTTATTGCTTCTCAATTCCAGTGCTATCTTATAAAAGTTAAAACATTACGTATTAATCACGAGAATAACTGACATTCAAAATTAATAGACGGTTAGGTAATTATGACAAAGTTAACGATGCTCTCACTAAAGTTATTCTTTAGTTTAGTGTTAATAATCTGCTTTTAAATGATAAAAAGACTAAAGTAATTAAGTTCTCAACACCTAATGTAAGACAGGTGGCTACCAATGTACATGTTAATGGAACTAATTTGGCCTCTGTGGAGACAACTGTGTTCTTGGGTATAACAATTGACTCCAGACTACAAAGGGGCCCACAAATTGAAAAATTATCAGGAAAACTAAGTTCTGCAGCTTATGCAGTGAAAACTATTAGACGGCTCACTGATATTGATACGGCTAGAATAGTTCATTTCAGCTACTTTCATAGTATTATGTCATATGGAATTCTTCTTTGGGGTAACTCCGCGGATATTAACACCATCTTTTTATTGCAAAAGAGAGCCATAAGAGCTATCTACAAACTTGGTCCCCGGGAGAGCCTTAGAGAAAAATTCAAAGAAATAAATATTTTAACAGTCGCATCGCAATATATCTATGAAAATCTTTTGTATGTCCATAAAAACATAGACTCATTTTGTAAAAAGAGTGATACTCATAGCATAAATACTAGATATAAGCATAATCTTGTGTTATATGCAAGCCGTCTCCACAAAACAAGTAATTCTTTTATGGGGCAATGTATACGGTTCTATAACAAACTTCCCAGCAATATAAGAGAATTGTCAATAAACAAATTTAAAACTACTATTAAAGCCAAATTGTGTAGCAGGGCATATTATAAAGTATCTGACTATATTAATGATAAAAATGCCTGGGAGTGAGTCGATCCAATTATAATGTAATTAAGAAAATATGTAAATTTGTTTGGATACCAAAAGAGGGATGCCTGAGTTTTTTGGCAGTATTTTTATCAGTGCTCACCTAGTCATAAACTGCACGGTAGGGAAAAAAATTGTGACGATTCCAAACAAATGTAGCCATTTTTACGGAATAAAAAGATTTTGACTTTGAATTTGAACAAATGAATACCGCGAGTACGTGCGGCACTGCCGCGCAACTTGTATGAACATGTTTCGATGTAATTCGGCACGGATTATCGTAATCCAAATAAGTTAAAAATTTATTTCCGAGTGTTTTAAAAGCAAATGAACAAAACTAAGACATATGCGTTAGAAAATAAAAACTTTGAAAAATAAGGGACACCCTAATATACATATATACAAATAGATTTTATAATCTATTCATATTTAAAAAAAACATGTGACAAATGATTTTCTTGCTGTTTCATAACTTTAACTTCAGTATAATGACATTTATTGTATTTTACTTATGTATACTCTGTGTTTTGTATTGTTGTACGTTTCCTTGTTATTTATTAAACTCTCAAGAAGAAAGAACCAGGACCATCTCCGATGTTGCAAAATAAATTTAATCCGTACAATAGTTCAATACTAACCACAATGTATAGAATAGATGATTTTTTTGTGTTTTCAGTGTTGGTTCATAGTAAATATTATTTGTTTTCACGAGTACCATGGGTATAAGTATACTATCTATCTATATCTTCACGCTAAATCCCTCGTGAGCGCCACATGACTCGGTACTTACATACCTCGCTCGCTTCTTTAACATGAAACATACCGAGTTTTTTTAAAAACTATCAAAATATACTATTTTACTAGTAATTTTTTTAATACAAAAAAAAAAAAAAATCCTCCACTGGTTTTCTATCTTCTGATTGGATAAATTTCCAACGTAAACTAACCTTCACCTACGTACAATGTCTAAGTCGGAGTTCGGTGAGCTTATAATGGTTACTATGAGTTTATCGTCCCGTATGACACTTACGTTAAAGTAGCATATAAATCGAGTAGTGATTCTTCTAGTGGAATATGTTTATTTAGTAAGTTTCTCCTAAAAAACAAAAGTATTTTATAAGTTTTTATTTTAATACAAAGAAATAAAGAGTCTCCACTGGTTGCTATGTGCTGAGAGCGCGAACCTTATTGGTATAAATTTCCAACGTAACCTGACCTCCACCGACGTACAACTTCTAAGTCGGAGTTCGGTCAGATTATAATGGATATAATAGGAGTTTGACGTCCTATATAGGTACGCGGTCAGCCTGTGGATAATGTATACCAATTATCAAATGTTACTGTTTATTCCTGCAAAAAATAACTCTTATTTAATTAATGCAGTTTTATATAGTGTTATTAAGTAAGCAAAATTAAAAAAAAGTTTGAAGAGGAATTAAATAGCTTGGGCCAACCATACCTAGGAACTGTTCTAAAAACTAGAAATATGTCTACACAATGTTATTATAATATGTTTAATGAATATAATAATTAAAAAAAAAAATACCTTGTCTTGTTCGCCTCCACCATTCTACGAACATTTTCTTTGTATTTTTATTCTATATATTTTCTTTTTAGTGTTCCCCATTATTACAACAGTATAATAAATATATATAAACCTATAATATTAGTTACTACTTATATCTAATTATAATACACTTACGCTAAACTATAATATTGAATATTTACAACTATTAATTATAAAAACTTCGGTGTCGCGATGTAAATGGAGCGAGCTCGAGCAGACAGTCGACATAGGTCTCACCTCGAAGCGGGCTGCAGCCGGACTGGCTGGATGTAGTTAGTCAACGCGTTTATAATCCTCATTACCGCACAATAAGGTCGAAAACACGTAGCACCCAAGACGAATGTGATCGCTTAGAAATTGTCAGAAACTTAAAATATTTTTAAAAAATTTCATGTTTCACTTATCAAAATATGCAGCAACCATATTATAAACATAGATATTACTAATAGATTTAAGTAATTTTGAAGCGTATAAACAGAACAACTTCGTTGTAATTTCAAAAATAATGAATTTCAGGAGGTGTTTTCGAAAGTAATTATTATCGAATCAATTTTACACAATCGCGTATTTGAGCAAGCAAATTCAAGATAAAGAAATGAAGTTATTTATATTAAAATCTTAGATCCGTCAGTTTAGTCATTAGCCTATACTATTCGATGAAAGTTGGTCTAATTTTTCGATGTGTCGCCTTAATGCGTTAAATTGAATATTTTTGATATATTACTTAGTGAACGGAGCAGTGATAAAGAACCGGCTTATTGATCAACTGGTCCCCGGTTCGAATCCTGTTATGTACCACTAAATTCGTGTTTTCGAATTTACGTACATTTGTAATTATCACATGTGCGGTAGTGGGGGAACACATCGTGAGGAAACCCTCACATTCAAGACATTATATTCCGAAAGACGTGTGATGAAAGGTCTGATTTGTCCATTGGGTTGTGGAGGTCAAAAAATGTGGAGGGGAAAAAATATCTTCGACAAATCCTTAGATAGCAGACCCCGCCAATCCTAATGGATTAGGAAACACAATAACGCTAAGAAGAATATCAATATTGTTGTTACGAAAATATGTGACTGCAGAACTGTAAAACTGTACGCCATTTCTTTTATTTAGATTTTAAAAAATCTATGTAAATTTCTAATTGACCGAATATTGACAGACAAAAACAAATTATAGTTCTAGTAATCTAAAAACTACTACTACTAGGTTAATGTAATAATCGAATTAAAACTTAATTTATTCACTATAGCTGAACATATGGACAAATTATTATTTGTTAATTATATTGTATCGTACTTTTTTATTTTTATTAATATATATATAGTAGATAATATTATTGTACGAGTATCGTACCCTTATCTATTGAGGTATCCTTATTTTCACCACCAGACTAGATAATATTATGTAGACATAGTTGCAGAGTTATATACTTCGATAATTACTAGGTAGTGATTAACATTGGGTTCGTTTGATTCCATTATATAATTAGCTAAAGACCAACAAAATATTATAGTAAGAGTATATGAGATTTTTGTTTTTTCAGATGGCTGGCGGTGGAGACCCAAAATGGCAGAAGGATGCGGCAGATCAAAACTTCGATTACATGTTCAAGTTGCTCATTATTGGAAACAGTTCTGTAGGGAAAACCAGGTAAAGCATTTTTTTGTACCATGTCAATCTCCATGTAATTCCTCGTAATCTTATTGTTCCAAATATTACCTAGTAAATAAAAAAAGAAACCATTCTAGAAAGTTTGTTTATCAAATGCGCACATACAAGCATGCGGCCTACCTGATGTAAAGCAGTTACCATAGCCTATAAACGCTTGTAATACATTAAGTATCACTCGCGCGATGCCACTTACTCTCTACTCCTAACACAGCAACTCCATAGGAGCATCTTGGTGACCCCACTAACACGCAGGAACATAACAACCATGTAGAAAGTTATTATCTGGATGTGGTTTTCTGTGAGGCGAAAGTACTTCCCCAGACGGGCTTTGCACCCTACCTCTCTTAAAAACACACAGACCAAGATAAATAGACATGCTCATGCACACAAATGTTTGACCTGTGTGGGAATCGAACCCACGAGCGTTGGTCTCAAAGTAGCGTAACAGCGTGTTTCACCACTGCGCCACCGAGCTCGTCAAAACTCAGTAGCGCGTGATAATATACAATATTGGAACGAACATCTAAGAGATATATTTATACATTCAATTTCTCTTTGCGAACACTGATAAGGAATCCAGTCGCAGTAAAAAAGTAACTTTGTGATCGGAGTGTAGGGGAGAGGATAGGGAGAGGAATAAAGGATCGGTTAAGGAAAAATAATAAAACAATACATTAAAATCAGATGACATGTAATTATATACACTTAAAACCAACCTCTGGTTAACTATGCTTAAAATGAAAAACAAAAAAAAAAAATAATCAACAGAAAAATTAACGTTTTCATAGTGAAATCAGCTTTTTTTAATAGTGTGAAATACCCGTTTTGCCCTAAGGGCGCAATATGATGAGCATCCCTCATCGCTCCATTTCTGACATTGAGAACATTCGATCCAGTCTTCCATTGACGGATTGACAAATAACTCTCTGCACACAGTGCAATAGTATTCTCTCTTATTATTATTTTCTTTCCACTTTTTTTTCTGAACTCTTTTGTTCTAGAGCCACATTTCTTTTTGTCTTTTGTCTTATTCAAATTTTTTCTTCTTTACTCCAGAGGTAGAAGCACTAAGATTAACTTTAAGGTAAGCTTTTTAAAATTTTCTTGCTGTAACTTGACAGGTCTACTAGTTAAAATTGCAGCATGTGTGTTTTTCGACCTCTATTTGCCTTTTTAAACTCTTGTTGAGATAAAGGACGAATTTTTGTAAGAATTTTTGAACTCAGTGATGGGGACGAATCTGCCTCATTTATTCTATTAGTGTCTAAGTTATTAGGTGTCACATAATGCAGATTAGGTCAAGGTATTCCATATTTTAAGGAATCTCCTTTGATACTTACCTTCGTTGATTGCGTCTTGCATCGTTAGCTCCGACCAAGAAGCTTCCAAGGTTCGCCTTATGTAATTAAACACCATCTGTAATAAGTAGATAAATAATAAAAGAAAAGCTCATCATGCCTTCACATAGGTAGGCAAAAAAGGTATAACCCGTTTTACCCGCACTCGTTTTTCCCGATACCTCCCTCACATCATACCTTCGTTTATTACACGAATCGAGTGTACTTACCTTCCAAATATTTTATCTTTTGCCCAGTAAACAACTCTAACCTCTAACAGCTCTGTCTAACTTGCACGGTTCACCATGGCCAGCTGATTCAACTGCGGGTTGGCACCACTAGCGCTATGTGTAAATGTTTCGTCTCGATCTTGTATCAATCGTGTGTACGACTATATATCCCTCTTGCGCAACATGTTCTTTTTGCCCGCCCTTCCCTATATTTTTCAAATTAATCTTCATGAAATTTTCAAATGACCTAATAGTTTCTTTCGTGGAATAAGTTATAATTTAAAGTCTGGAAGAAAACTACTAAGAAGAGAATGGGGTTGAAATCCGGCCGAATGCGCCAGATGGATTTCGGATTTGCAAGGTATGCACAAATCAAGGTTTTCATTTCGCAAAATCATAGAGCATCTGACTATGGACCAGACGGATTTTTGCAATTTTGTGGATCTTGAGAAAGCATTTGATTAGGTTGTAAAAAAGGATTTCTGGGTCATTTTGCCCGGATATGGCGTGGACAGTGATTGAGCAATGATAACCCAGTGGATAAGGAACCGGCCTGTTTATACCAACAGGTCCCCGGTTCGAATCCTGGCATGTACCACTAAATTCGTGTTTTCATATTTACGTACATGTTTGTAATTATCACTGGATTGGCGGTGAAGGAAAACAACGTGAGCACCTGTCTAAGAATTTATATTTCGATAGATATGTGACCTTAGTTTCACTGCGGGTATCCTCATTTCTGATTCAATCACGCAGAAAAACTCCAAGCATAGCTCTTTCCATAGCACGCTGGGCGACCTTGAGCTTCCCCATACGGCCCGCAGTGAAGAGCCACGTTTCAGTTTCATATGTCATCACTGGCAACACACACTGTCCAAAGACCTTGCTCTTCAGGCGTTGTGGTATTTTGGATGAGAAGATGTGTCGGCAGTTTAGCGAACGCTGCCCAGCCGAGTTGTATCCGTCTGTTGACCCCTCGGTCGAAGTTGGACTTACCTAACTGAATAACCTGCCCTAGGCAGACATATTCGTTAAAACTTCGAACTTAGTGCTTCCAACCGTGACCTGAATAGATGGAAATAACTAAGTAGAACTAAGGTAACCAACATAGGATAAGCAAGCTGAAGTGACAGTGGGCCGGTCACGTAGTTTGTAGAACCGGCAACCGCTCCGCGGTGAAGAAAGATTCTCGAATAGCGTCCCCGTACTAGTACACGCAGTGTGGGACGAGCCCCCATTAGATGGAGCGACGACCTCAAGAGGTTTGTAGGGAGTCAATTGATGCAGGTGGCACAGGATCGAGACGAATGGCATTATGAGGGGAGGCATATATTCAGGAGTGGACGAATACGGGCTAAGATGATGATAATAATGAGACGTGTGACCTAACCTAAGAAAGTTCTGGTTTCCCCATTGGGTTGTGAGGTCTGACGGCAGTCGCTCCATGAAAAATCAGTATCTTGATTCTAAATATTCTTCTATCTAAATCTTAGACTCAGTCAAATCTGAAATTCTGCCAATCTTAATAAATCAGGAAACGGGATAACTCTAAGAAAAAGAAGACGTCTTCTGTGTTTTATGTCTTTGTTTATGGTTCAATTTTGATTTTGTGAGTCCATTGATGTGTAGTCTATTGATGTAACGTTGATATAAAATATATTCAGGTTTAACGATAAACTAAAAAAAAATATAAAATGAAATTGAAATAAAAATGCAAATAGAAACATCCATATAATTATTTGAATAGCTGCCGACTAGAAAGCTGATTTTACTATTTATTTTTTTACTTTTAACCATTAATATGTATGTATGTATGTATATCTTCACGCCAAGTCCCTTACGGGGTAGACAGAGAGAATCGAGCGCCATAAGACGCGGTCCATTCATATTTCACTCGCTTCTGTGACATTCGTAGCTCTTTTCATTCACGCTCGTCGGTTCCTGGGGCTCCTGACATCACCTTCTGATAAAACACGATCAATTTGGTCATGGTAGGTTAGTCTCGGTCTTCCTCGGCTCCTACATCCTTCCACTTTTGCATTGTATATCTGTTTCGTCATTATTTCGCCCCGCATTCTTTCTTCATGCCCGAACCAATGGAGTATGCCTTTTCTTATCTTAACACCAATACTCTCATTTAGACCAACTCTTTCTCTCACATCTTCATTACGAACGCGGTCAGCAAGCGTTATGCCACAAATTTTGCGCAATGCTCTCATCTCGACGGCATTTATTCTACTTTCATGCTCTCTCTGCCATACCCAGCTCTTACTTCCACAAGTTAGCGTTGGGATTAGTACCGCGTTATGTACAGCGAGCTGTGCCTTCTGGCTTAGATTTCGGCTGCTTAGAAGTTTACCCAACACACCATTCACCCTATTCCCTGCACTCACTCGTCTCTCCACGTCAGCGGTGTATCTTCTATTGCTGCTAAAAGCACTTCCATGATATACATTCTCATTCACTTGTTCAATACTACATCATCAACCGTAATCCTAGTGTTCGTTCTGGTTGTCTCTCTTTCAAATACCATTATCTTTGTTTCTTCGCATTCAATTGTAAGCCTTTCTTCATACAATCATCTTTCATTGTTTTAACTAGTGTTTGCAGTTCGGATGGTGATTCTGCTTAATACCGCGTCGTCTGCATAAAGCAGGCAGTTGACCACTGAGTCACTCATTCGTATTCCCACATACATATTTCTTATTCTCTGAAGACAACTGTCCAGACACAGGATGAATTGCCGAGCATACAGCATCACTGTCTGACACCAATGTTGACATCAAACCAGGGCGACAAGCTGCCGTCCACCCGCACATATGCTGTACAATCCTCATAAGTGTATTGCATAGCCCGGAGTAGGTCACCGTCAACTCCATATCTGGGCAAAATTCCAGAGATTCTTTCGCACGACCTTATCAAATGCTTTCTCAAAGTCCACAAAAGCGCAGAAAACCTTCTGGTCTAAAGCCAGATGCTTCTCTGCGATATTGCGGAGTTAAAAAACTTGATTCGTACATCCTCTGCCGCTTCGAAATCCACCCTGTGCTTCCCAAAGCATGCCATCGGATTTCACCCTCATTCTCCTTTCAATGATTTTTCCATACACCTTAGCTGCTAAGCTGATCAAACTGATGGCCCTATAGTTGGCGCAGTCTATACGTAAGCCCTTGCTTGGGCATACAAGGGCACGACGACTGCGTGTCTCCAATCGCTCGGGATCCTTCCGGTTTTCCAGCATAATTTTCTCAAAAACCTGAAGGCGTCCCCAATGTAGGTACCACCTAGCTTGATCATCTCAGCTGTTACCATATCGATTCCCGCTGACTTTCCATCTTTCAAACTTCGTATCGACCATTCAATCTCATTCATAGTAATGTCTTCATGGTACGCTGGTATTGCCGAGTCAATCACAGACTCATCATTCATACATTTCTCTAAAATATTCACTCCACCGTTCTAACACTTCCTGAGTGTTAGCAAGAATGCCACCAGCTTTACATCTTATCTTGTCCATTCTGGATGCTGACGAACCACTTCGAGACTTCTTTACCTCTCTCCAGAAGAGTTTGGTATTTGCCTCGAAGTTCTTCGTCAGCCTCTCTTCCTTACTCATAAGCAGTCTTTCACGCTTCTCTTTCATTAAAGCTTTGGTGTCATTCTTGCATCGACGATATATTCATTTCACCATTTCTTGAATCAACCCTGGTGCAACGATGATACGAGTATGTAATCCAGCCATGCTTTTCTCTTTTCTTCCACGGAGGATTGAACGTCCGCATCCCACCAGGCATCTCCTCTCAGTGTTCTACGTCTCTTTGTGCATCCACATGCAACGTGCCTTCGCACTGTCCACCATACTTTCTTTCAGAATTTTCCAACATTCGTCTACATCTGAGTCGGAAAGACTCGCGTTCGCAAGTACGTACTCCTTACACTTTCTTCTTCAAATTTTTCACTCCTTATTCTTTCATGATCTTCGAAAGGAATACGCACTTGCCAGTGCCTCCACTTCTTGAAAAGGCCCACAAACCGGATTATCAGCAGATAGTGGTCCGTTTCAAGAGTGGGACCTCTGAAGGCTCTTGTATCTAACGATTTTCGGAGACATCCATCTATCAAAATCAAATCAATTACATTTTTCTGTTCATTTCATGTGTAAGTGTGAATGTCCTTATGATGGAAGAGCGTGTTCGACACAAGGAGGTTTCGTTCCATACATACGTCTAAAAGTTACTTACCAGCATCGTTCACTCTCTTATCTCCGTATGGACTAAGGACAACCTCATAACTGCTTCGCTTGGTCCCAACCCATCCATTTAGATAACCATATATAATTATCCATTCATTCGCTTCAGCCAAATCCAGAATACCCTTTACAGTCTCCCAAAACTTCTTGAGCTCCTGGGGATCAGCGTGGAACGAAGAAGCATACACTGCAACTAAAAACACTCGCGTAATGCCTAGTTTTATCTTAACCCAGAGAAGTCTTGGACCTACTAAATCGTAATCTTTCACACCAGCGGCCAAGCGAGATGAAAGCACGACCCCTACGCCAGCACTGGCATGAACGCCCTGGTCCACACCGGACCACAGGGCCATCATGCCACCGGAAAGATCTTCGGTGTCGCTTCCCTTTTTTCCCTTCCCTTGGCCTCTAACTCACTCAAAGCATCTAGGCATCTCACGTTCATTATATCTATCAACTCATTCATCTTATCTTTCAAATTTCTTCTCAAATTTCATGTGCCTATACGACACTCAACTCTCCTCGACCCGCCGGGATGGGCGTTGCGTGGTGGGTGACGCCCCCCACCGCCGCATGCCTTAGATTCCGTACCGACGGGGGCGGATCGGTGAGCGTTGCCTCGGGTCCTAATTCGCGCATCTGTGCTGTTTGGGTCCAAAATTGCAGTGAACAGTATTGAACTAGGAGGGGCGCGGCGTTCACGCTTCTGGTACCGACCCCTGAAATGTTTTTATTTTGTGATAATCAAAATGTCTTGAATATACCAATAAAAGAATGACTTAAATTGCCATAAAAAAGGAATGATTTCGGCAAATGTTCCTTTTTATTTCATAACATTCTTGATTTCTTTTTCCTTTTCTTTGCATATTTTGAAGCCTTAATCTGGAATTTGCATAACAAAAATCAAACATCACTAAAGGGCAGTGAGACAGGTAACTTGAAATATACAAGTTTCCTAGGAAAGGTTTAGAGACGTAGCTGTTTCTGATCATTTGCATATAAAATTTTAGAAAAGAGAACAGAATTTACCTACTTAGATATATAAAATATAAGTCTCTACGCAATATAAGTCTGTATGTAAAATATTGTGTACGAATATAAAATATATTCTTGTCTATAGATACAAATGTTTATACGACAAGCTAATTATTGTAGTCTAACAAGTCATTCATTTCTTCATCAATTTCATAATGCTGCATTACTGAAACAAATGTTTACAATCCTGTGTCGATTCTATCCAAATGATTGTAGTCATGAATCATTTGTGCAAACCTTTTCCATTGTTATGCACTTTGAAATGGAGATTTGTGACCTAAATTTTAAACTTAAAGAAAAATAAAATATTTATTTATATGCCAACGATACATAGCGAATGGTGGCCATTATAAAACTGGTTTTATTAGGGTTCCGTACCCAAAGGGTAAAACGGAACCCTATTACTGAGGCTCCGCTGTCCGTCCGTCCGTCCGTCTGTCACCAGGCTGTATCTCTTGAACCGTGATAGTTAGACAGTTGAAATTTTCACAGATGATGTATTTCTGTTGCCGCTATAACAACAAATACTAAAAAATAGAATAAAATAAATATTTAAGGGGGCTCCCATACAACAAACGGGATTTTTAGGGTTCCGTACCCGAAGGGTAAAACGGAACCCTATTACTGAGACTCCGCTGTCCGTCCGTCCGTCCGTCTGTCACCAGGCTGTATCTCATGAACCGTGATAGTTAGATAGTTGAAATTTTCACAGATGATGTATTTCTGTTACCGCTATAACAACAAGTAGATACTAAAAAATAGAATAAAATAAATACTTAAGGGGGCTCCCATACAACAAACGTGATTTTTTGCCGTTTTTATAGATAGTGGTACGGAACCCTTCGTGCGCGAGTCCGACTCGCACCGATTTTTTGCAAATTTTTGCTTGATATTGATAACGGCCACAGGTAGACGCTTGAAATAATCACAGAATATTTAGTATATATTCACTTTAAGAATAAAGAATTAAATTAAAATAAAACAAATATTTAAGGGGGGCTCCCATACAACAAACGTGATTTTTTTTCTGTTTTTATAGATAAATGGTACGGAACGCTTCGTGCGCGAGTCCAATATTTTAATCTGTTGCTTTCGGGTACGTGCGAGCATTGAGATGGTCAAGTTTTGTCTCTTATATCTATATATAATATGAACAAATATGCTTGTTTATATATAAGATGAGCGTCTTCCCAAACCTATATAATTTAATAGATATATTCTTTACTATAGATAGACCAATCTTACTTACCTAAATTTAGATTCAGTAATCAAAGTAATCTACATGAAGATTGTATAGTTGTTAACCACATAATCTTCCTCTTCACAAGTTGTTTAGCTGTTAATATATGTGTTTTAATTCTTTATGTAAGCACAGTATGTTATTACATTAAAATACGAAACTTAACTCATACATTTAGCGGAACTTGCTTTTTATAAAAGTTAGAAACAAATATTAGATTTTGAAAATAACTTATTTTAAAATTCTAGTACTCGTACCTACCTATAATGAACATTTTAAATCTGATAGTTCCAGGCATTTATATGTTTTATACACAGAATATACATTCAGGAAAACATATTTTTTTACTAATTTTGAGATAACAAGCGTACATATGCGTATAGCCGTTTGGATATTTGCAACATCAGTCATTGTCGATCCAGAATAATCTATTCACGCCCTTTTTGAAGAACTCCATGTTATAGTCTCCAGGAAATATCTCGTCATGGAATTCATTTTACAACCTAATACTTCACGGCAGGGAACTCCTATGGGACCGTACAATATACCAGGTGTGGTGTCATTCTAGGATGTACCTATGTATGGATTTCTTGTCAGTAGCGAGTGGTAAATTTGCAAAATGAAGTTATGGATATCATATCAATTAATTTCTTGGAACAAAGTCCATTCAACAATCGGTAGATCATCCAAAGGAAGGCAAAGTACCTCCGTATACTTAGGAGCTGAATGCCAAAAGCTGAAATTATCTATAATTCTCTAAGAGTGGCCGCTGTAACCTACGTTCATCCAAATTTGACGAAATCGGTGGCTCAGTCATGAATGACGCGACTTTGACACCAACGCTCGTTGGTTCGATTCCCACACAATACAAACATTTGTATGCATGAACATGTCTATTTGTCTTGGTTTTAAGAGAGATGGGGCGCATCAAAGCCGCCCGTCTGGAGAAGTACCTCCATCTCACAAAAAACCACAACCAAATAACAACTCCCTAGAGGGTTGTATTGCTGCGTGTGAGTGAGGTCACCAGTAAGTCCTAAGGAGTTGCAATGTATGAAGCAGAGGAAGCATCGCGCAAGTGATACTTACTATTACAAGAGTCAGTAGGCTAAAAAGCACATTATGGTATCAGGTTCGTATATATATATCTTACACCGGCTAAGATATCTATTACATCAGACAGTAGAGTAATCGCTGGAGTTTGGATGAGGGTTTGTCATAATTGGTCGATAAATTGGGTGATGTCCAAGTTTTTCCTAAGTTATTTTCCAAGGATCTGTTCCTTTAGGCGGTTTTCGTGTAACGCCACAAATAACGATAACATTGTCATACATAACGATGTATAAAAATAAAATATTTCTGTCCCTGAATATTACATTTTCGAATCATTTATATTCATTACTAATAATAAATTGGTAAATGCTAATATTCATTCGACATGCATAATGTTTTTTTATTGAATCGGCTTCGGTAAATTCCAGAATATTTTATTTTTTATCTACTGATGGTGGTTCCACTTGCGTGCAACCCCGCACGCTCAGGAAGGAAGATCTTGTTTAGATAGTGGACCCCGCCAACCCTAATTATAAATTATAAATTAGGAAATCGGATAAGGCTAGGAAGAAGATTGACATGAAATGCCATTACACCCAGAATAGTAGTAGTTTCATTTTTGAAGTAAAACTTTCTTTACGCACGCTTGACTTGGGGAGTAAGCTGGTGAATGCGTGACGATTTCGTTACGAAAAGTGTGATCGGGCGAGGCGGACGAAAGTTGAGAGGGAGATATAAGTTAGTGAAGATAGAAAGAGAGAGAGTTACGTTTCGTATATCTAAGACACAGTGCAGGCCTATTGTGTGTAAGTTTTATTTCAGTCGTGTGGTCTAAAGCACACTCGTTTTTTAGTTCTAGTTGCATAATCTTTTATCTTTATCTACGTAGGCAACTTCGCTCCTATATAATAGAAGAACAGTTATCTAAAATTGCAGAATTACATTTCTGGGAAGTACTCAGATGGCACTTTGAACTCCAGTACCTCAACCCAGCCCACCCCCAGTGTTTATAAGAGTTCCCATCGACACCGAACTCAGCGGATCCGAGTGCAAAAATTTAGGTCTTCAGTGCAACACTCCAGGTTCCGAGTAACCCAGATAA
The DNA here is from genome assembly GCA_947507595.1 of Pyralis farinalis. NCBI lineage: Eukaryota > Metazoa > Arthropoda > Insecta > Lepidoptera > Pyralidae > Pyralis > Pyralis farinalis. Next base: position 15,637,482 of record OX382267.1, read on the forward strand.
AAAAGCGCTTCTCTCTTTAGACCCTTCAGGTATGAAACTTGCGTGTTCCGATTGTTTAGCAACCGCAATGCCCTAAGCCGCCGTCCTACTCTTCTCCAGGGCCGGCAGATCCGTCGCTTTTATTTTTTCTTCAATCTGTGATGCTTCACGCGCGCGTCTTCTATCCGGTGACGCGGTGTCGACCCACATCGACCTACATTTTTTTGTAAACTGACTATGCTGTTGCGTAGTCATAAGGGTGTCTAAAATGTAGATGTAGATGTTGTCTCTTCCATGCTTGTAAATAATGAAAAGAAAGATAATACTAGATTTTGAAAACAGCTATATTAGACAGAAGAAACAAAAATCTTCTAAGTTAAAAGTACTGGGAAAGCTGAAATAAAAAAACTTTTTTATTATGTTCTCATATGCTTGAGAAACACACTATAAAACACTTGCTTGGCAGAAAATTTGGTTGGTGTACTGTTAAGCAGCGATACATGTAAAACATTGTTTCCTTGTTTTCTACGATACGAAGCACATTTTGAATTCGGCAACAGCGACGATTCTTACACGTGTGTATAATGTTAGCAGAAATTATTTTTGATTGGTTTTGCTACGAAAATGCTACGTTGGAAATGTCGGCCGATAAAAATGCAGTTGCATGGCAAGGGCATACACGTATTGTCGTGATAACGTTTACGATAATATCGGCCGTTAATAGGTCACATATATGGTAAAGCCTTTATATGCTCCGAATGTGTATTTATCTACAAGGAAACAATAAAATAATACTATTTTTGTTCCAGTTTTTTGTTTCGCTACGCGGACGACTCTTTCACTTCAGCATTCGTGTCGACCGTCGGTATAGACTTCAAGGTGAAGACAGTATTTCGCCATGACAAACGCGTCAAACTTCAGATATGGGTTGGTATAATTTTAAATTTGGTGGTGGTTAAATGTAGTAATATTTTTAATATATAGTTAGTAGATCGCTAAGCACTTCGGTAACTAATTTGAATTTCCTACGAGTATTCCACGCGTTTAGTACCATTTATTATACCATATACTATAGCCAATTTTGCCAATTCGTCACAAGACAGTTGTAAGTAGGTACATACACGGCCTTAAATAATAAATAATAATGTTTTAGTATATTTTTTATTTTCGTTCCACTTACATTTTTTGTAGAAAAATGAGTAATTACAGCGAGGTTTAAATAACTTGCATGTAAGTTTCACATGAAAAGTATGATTAAGATATTTACGTAGTTTATACCAACACATTTAATCTCAAGTTGTAGTTGTGATGCGGAGGTGCATATAATGCTTCGGGTAAAAACGTATATAATATAGGGGCTAGGGTATACACGATTTACTCATGTACTATTTTAATCTTATTTTCATTACTAAATATCCAAACCAAAATCATAGAAATATCTGGAACCGAGAAACAATAAAAAAGGTTATTGCAAGAGCAATTAAATGAAACATAATAGTGTGGTTTACTTTTATCTTTCTTGTAAGATCGCGTGAATAGATACCGAGAAACTGGCATTACGAATTCAGCTTAATAGCTAGGTATAGAACTATGACTAGTTGAAATGCGAAATTGGCAACACGTGTACACGCATATCGCTGGAAATAATGTCGTAGAAAATAGTATACCTAGATTTTGTTAGTATTCCGAGGGAAAAACTTCTTTTTGGGAAATATTTTCTTCGATATTTTGATAGTCTCAAGTTTAAAATCTTTCCAAGCACCCTCTCTTAGTTCATGTACTTTAACAGATACATTAACAAACAAATCAGTTTAAAATTTTATATATTTTTATATATTATCATAATGAACCTTTGTCCTGCGCTGTACGGTTTTGAATAACTCTCCCCTACTTGTACAGTTACATAAAGTCTTACGTACGTAAAATAATATAAGAGAATAATCAATTATAGAGAATCGCGAGTGTGAGAGAGAGATACAATGATTTGAATAAAATGAAATAACATATGTTGGGATTTGTTTCGATAAGTACACTATATATATTCGCCTAAAGATAAGATTTAATGAGCTCGGTGGTGGAATGGCTAACGTTAGCCACCTATGCATCAAGGCCCGTGGGTTCGATTCGCACACAGGGCAAATATTTGTGTGTACAAAACAAACATACATGGACATGTATGTTTGTCTTGGTGTGGATGTTTTCTATGTAAATATCATAAGTATGTATTTAAAAAAAGGTATTTACGTATGTTTATAAGTTGTATATTACGCATAGTACAAGCTTTGCTTAGCTTTGGTCTAGATGGCGCTGTATGATTTGTCCGACAATATAACTACAGTCTGCCCATTAATACTGTTACATAGAAACTTTAATTTTTTTCAACTTTAATTATTTGAATTTAGTTAGCGTTTATTATGTTAAAAACTACTTGCGATTTCCCGCCGTTTTACATATTTTTTCGTGTTTATTATCAATTTACAATATGTAATGTTAAAGAAAATAGGATTAGTGATTGCACAAAGTGGGTATGGAGCCATCGGTTATATTCAAGATACTTCAAGCTTGGTATCAGCCGTAGGTATGTTTGTATATCGTACTATCTATTGATATACCAATACTTCCTCTGTTGAAGACCATTAAAGTCTGGGCGCCGCGTGCTGTTAGGACCACAAAGGCTGTTAAGGCTGTCAAAATATAATTCGCTGAAACTTCATTAGGAAACAAAAAATCTTATCGCGAGAAATGAAGATTCCACTAGGACTCTGTTCCGTATAATAAAAGAAAACCTGAAACTCAGCACTTATCGTCGATATACAGGACATGCCCTAAATTAATCCCTAGAGAGAGAGAGAGAGAGATTCGATCAAAACGCATTCTCTCTTAATACGCTGGTGGAAGGCAAAGAAATATCCCCTTTACTGATAAAAAAAAAAAAACATGATTGAAGAGCACACTACAGGCAAAATGGCAAAGTGTACGGATACAGTTCTAAAGAAGACGACCAGGGGTCGAAAATGTGTAACGTGGCCATCATCCTGCGTTTGTAATGGTTTGGTTACGTCGTCTTGTCAAGGAGTCACATAGCTTCATTTTTGTGAAAAAGGAGTGAATGTTGTGAAACCTCTCAGTAATAAACTTTTTAAAAATGTACCGTAAACTTGCCAGCAGGACTCTGCACCTAATCAGGCGCAAACTACCAAAGCAACGTTCCGGACTTTATAAGAGCTGAAGACTGGCCCTCGTCTAACCCAGATCTGAACCCCTCAGACTACAAATTATGGTCAGTTTTAACTCTTCGAAACCCGGGTGGTCGTATACGACCGCGAAATGTATGAGAAAACATATATAACGGGTTCTGACTGCTCAAAGAACATGGCCTGCTCGAAACGACACGCCGATATTGTGTTTTCAAGGAATCTCCGAGGAAGCAGTGGCTTAATTTCCCATGGAAACAATGCGTAAATCCATAGATTCGTGGCCGGACAGATTAAAGGCCTGTATCAAAGCCAAACGTTGCCATTTTGAATAGAATCATTTTTTATTTTTGCTGAGACTTCCGTAAATATGTACATATAAGTTTTATTAAGATTACATTACTTCATAAAAAAATAAATATATATGCCCGGCTAGGTATCAGTAAGTAATAAGTCCCTTTAAATCCATGAACATCAATTTTAAGAATTTCTCGTTGAATATTTAATAATATAAATTATTAAAACACTAGAAGTTAACCATTGAGGTATCATTAAAATCGGATATGTAGTTAAAATGCTATAAAGAAGCACTCGTAAACATAAATATATACATATACTTGACTGCTAAAATCTCAAAACACTTTCTATTGCCTTTTCCGTAGTTGCTTCAAAAATGCCGAGGTAAACACTTGCGTAGACATATAAAAGATTATATACATATGCTCACACGGAGTTTTGGAGGAAAGTCTAATTATAGATAAAGTTGTTAATCACAGGGTGATGTAACCAAACTACTACTTTAACCAATAATTTATGCTATGACAATACATATTGAAAGACGGCCGCCACTAATAAATCAGCCAAGGCTCGACATGCACGTAATTATTACTTCCACTGCATAAACATATAGCTTGCGAAGGAAATAAAAATTAAAGTTATGAAATGGGTCATTCAATACCAAGATACGTCACTTTTCCATTCCATAAAACTTTGTATGCATTATTTATTGCACTAGCATACACAGGAAATTGCTTATTAAAGGTGTACAAAGGTGAGCTTATCTTTACCAGCCATAGTACTCGTAGCCATAGCCATACCATGGATGGTAAAAGAAATAGTCAAAGTCGGGTGACAAAAAAAATGATGCGGAATAGTATTATGTATCATAAAAATAATATCTACAGTAATCTAGACATTGAAATTACAAATTTGATTCATCGACTGCTAATTTACAAATTACACGTTTACATATAAATGTTGTGGACAAAACTAAAGTTTTTGAAAATTACAAATTAAACTGTAGACAGAATCAAGCACTGACACTGGCATAAAAAGAATAATTGAAACTTGTCTAAAACAAATTCTATTAACACCAATAATCAAATATTATATTCATAACAAATAAAATAATAAAAAATATCTTGTAAAATATTATTCCTGTCTTGCCTACACATTTACGATACTTGTGTATTTCTCAAGCAATTATTTTATATATTTAATAAAGCAATTGACGGTAGCTACAGAAGGCAATGAAATTCTTTAAAACAACAATAATATTACAACAAAACTTGGCTATTTAATAAGTTACTAATGGACATAAAAAAACATTATGACAAAATTGTACATATGCTTTAATGAAACAATAATTTAATAATTGTGATACTTTGATGTTGATTATATTTCTCTTTTACCTACTCGTACATTTGTATTCTTACCAAGACTCACTTTGGATACCCGTTGAAAGAATTTCCCTTGGAACTTTATGGAGCGGTTAATAGAAAACTTAACGATTTGTTTAACATTGTTGAAAAAAAATTAAGCTGTTCGGTATAGGTTATCATTTCATAATCCTTAAACACACTGCAGCACGGTAACCCAGTCCAATTTTAATCAGTGTAAACTGAACAGTCACCAATTGTCATTAGTTGCAAAATTGCATGTTCGGAGGCCATAAAGAGTCGAGCTGTCGCAGATGCAGTACCGTGTTACCTTGTGTCGTGCCCATCGATTTTGCAAACAAAGGATTTTAATCGTTACGGCAATGTAGCTAGAGTTTACATTCGTCTAACATGCGAAATATTGCGTGATGTATTTACATGTTGTTTATTTATTATCATTCACTGTCATCAATACACGTCTCCATTTGATTTGCGCTCGGATCTATGGTTTTACACCAATGAGCCAATAAATCATCAAAAACATCTACTAACAATATTAAAAATCTGTAAAATAGTGGTGATAATATCATTTTTATATAGAGGTTGCGCAAAGATTAAAAATACATAGTAGGAATAAATGTGGAGGTTTTCATAGTTTCGGGTAACCCAAATGATGAATAATACACATGGTGGCAATTAAAATGATACCCCGGTCATGTGTGTGAGATACCATTGAAGCTTTGAAGTGGATAATTTTATTTCGGCTTAAAATGAACCTATAAGGTTCATTTTAAGCCGAAATTAAATTATACAACATATCGGCAACTATATTTTGTGTAGTCCTGTTTGATTTAGACGTTATTTAGACTTGATGGTATTACACTAGGTATAAAGAAGTAAATATTTGCAGAACTATAAAGGGAACAGAATTTATAAGACTTGTAAAAGATCTCTTTAGAGACTTAGGAACCTGGATTCAACAAACACAAGCAACGAAAAACAATTTACAGGTGTGGAATTTCGTTTATGATATTTTATTTAGAAATAAATGGATAAAGGATTTAGAACATTGTTTCCTACTGGCTCCTGAGAAATGAGGAAGTACAGCAAAAATAGGTATATCCTAATATGTCTCAATAATACTTTGTAACAGAAATGTAACAGGAAAAATACATTGTAACCCGTACAAAATAAAATCATAAGGACGATGTCCACAAAACTAGTTTTCCGTGGACAATCTCGGTGCAAATTGCTAATGATTTAGGACTTGACCTACAATTCCAAAGGTGTAGAGATGTGAGATTGGCACAAAGAAATGCGGGAAAGGAATATAGGGACAGAAATGGGCGAAATTTTGTACACAAGAAAAGAGAATACAAAACAACAACAATAAAAATTAATTTCGAGTTCAGAGGCCATAAAAGCGTGCAGTCGAATAAAATGATGATACAAGCCTTCACAGTGATGAAACAAGATTAGATGAAACGTAATTTATTGAAAAAAAGTAGAAGAATAGTGAAAAGTACTAGAGAAATGATATTGATACTGGAGAGATCGATATTGATGAAAGAGCTAATTAGCCTTCCTGTATGTCTTTTGTCTACCTATGTAGAACTCTACATAGTTAACACAGTTGTTAGTTAACTTTGAATGAATTGATTTAGGAAAATTGCATTATAACTATTTTATTTTATGATGAACTTCGATGATTGCGTACATATAGTACGCATGAAAGTACTGTCGTTGTTTCAAGCAGCGCATGCGCAATGTGCGGAATGGAGTTTTCGAGGCATTTAATGATCGACCGACGCCGAGTATTTATTTACCATTATCTATTCGGTACTAAGATTATCAAGATCAATATATGTATTAGGTATATTACAGTCGGTTTTTCAAATTTCATGCGATCGGAGATGGCGAAGGCCAGTATCTCAGAAGCTTAGGAGATATTCAGTATGCTACTGAGACATGGTTATGCAGAAAATAATAATAACTGTGTAGTTTAGACGCGAAGTTTTAACAGTTTCGCGTCTAAAACACACCCTAATCCTGAAATTATGTGGTCTGTCAGCCCAAGTACTTATTTTACAATTCGACTTATCCTTCAGTGCTAATACACGTTCTAATTTTTTTTTGTTCAACATAGGGAGGCATTCAAGCATACGGTCCCCCCAATATAATGCGGTTACCGTAGCCTATGAACACTTGTAATACATTGAGTATTACTCGCGCGATACCACCTCTGCTGCTAACACAACAACTCCTTAGGAGCTTACTCGTCACCTCACATACTCGCAAGAACACAACAACCGTTCTGATAATTGTTATTAGGTAGGGGCTTTCTGTGAGGTGGAGGTATTTTCCTAGGCGGGCTGCTTTTGATGCACCCTTAAAAACACCTAGATCAAGACAAATAGACGTGTTCATGTACACATTTTTTTGTCCTCTGTGGTAATCGAACCACCGAGCGTTGGTGTCAAAGTCGCGTTATTAACCGCTGCGCCACCGAGCTCGTCAATCCGAGTCGTCATATGGGTGCAATATTTATTGGTTTGATAAGGATATTCGGAGTATAGAATAGAGTATTTAAAAACAGTGGCATTTATTCGGCATAAACCATTCAGCAGCTTAGTTGACAGACACGCTTAGATGACTAAATATTGTCGACACATAATACTGCTATACGGTATACGATGTATATACACATCAATATGAAACGAATAAGGAAATAATTGAATCAAATGAATAAAAGTCAATACTGTGCTCTAGTTTAATTTATTTCATACAAAATCATTTTTATTCTTAATATCCATTGCTGTAGACAAAAATAATTGGTTTTAACTCAGAATATTATCATTGTATGTATGATAGCCATATTATTTAAAAATATGTTATTTATTTATTTATAATCACTTCAATTTATAACATTAATTTAGTACTATTAAAAGTGGTATACGGGATGGTTAATATGTTATAAATTACCTTGTCAAGGCACACGTGATTTGACCTTACAATAATTATTATTTTTATCAAATTTATGACAATTTACGATATCATTTTACTTACGACAATTTACATTATACTATGACAATTTACAATATACTTTACTTACATTATAACATTTATCTATTGATTATTATTCTAAAGAGATTATATTATATTATTTATTATGATAAGTCATTCATTTATCAATTATGTAAACTATGTCAATTTCAAATTTTGATTCATAATAATTTTTTAACAATTTATTTATACAACAGTTTAAATACTTTATATTTTTACAATTTATCCTCTAGGTATTCTTTAACTGAATAATAAGCTTTTGCCAGAAATAGTCTTTTCACAGTTCTATCAAATTTACTACTTTGGAGGGCCTTTACGAAGTCTGGCAAATGGTTATATAATTTGACAGCCATATAAATCGGTCCATTCGTAAATAGTTAACTATTCTTATGTGCTTTATGTGCACTTAGGTGCCATATGGTGCGCTGCGATTCCTATTTTCACAAATATACACATGCTGGTGCCTACATACCCACCGACTTAAGTTTTGGCATATTTATTAGTTGATGTATAAAATAAAAATGTATAAAAATGGTGATTTCAGGATACAGCAGGCCAAGAACGTTATCGTACAATCACCACGGCGTACTATCGTGGCGCAATGGGTTTTATTTTAATGTATGACATAACGAATGAAGAAAGCTTTAACAGCGTTCAAGATTGGTAAGTATTATAAACTCGGCGTTATTTGACGGCCATAATATTATGGGTCCTAATTTTGTTTGACAAACTACATTGGTTTAAACTTCTCTTCATCTTCTTTGCGTTATCCCGTTTTCTAATCCATTTGAATTGGCGGGTCTGTTACCTAAGCCTAAGGATTTGTCAAAGATACTGATTTTTACATGGAGCGACTGTCGCCAGACCTCTACAATCCAGAGGGGATAACCAGATCTTTCTTAATATTGGTTTAAACTTCTAACCTATAACAATTGTGTGGCATAAGTACTATTTTCGTCCTTATATTACCTTACATTAAATGTAGAAAACGACGAGTACAAAGTAGTATTATAAATCCTAATTTTGTTAAAATACATGAAAAACTACAAAAATAAATAAATAAGGTATATCCAGACGTAATTTATATTTCGGTATATTATACCCTAATCCCTCAAATTTGCAACTTGCCAATAAAATAGTCAATGTGTAACTTTGCAACATATTTTTCATGCGTTTATAGTTTTTTTTTTACATTATTCAGGGAAACTAATACTTAAATGTACAATATAAATAATTACAATGTGCAATATGTACATTCTATATTAGATAATGTAATTAAATAATACTAGTATGCCAATTACAAGTTTCAATTTCTATTATAGTATTTGTATACTATTCAATTTTAATAAAACGTTTTATTACAGGGTTACGCAAATCAAAACATATTCTTGGGATAACGCACAAGTAATCTTGGTAGGAAACAAATGCGATATGGAGGAGGAACGTGTGGTTAGTTCGGAGCGTGGCCGGCAGCTAGCTGACCAGCTTGGTGTGGAGTTCTACGAAACAAGTGCTAAAGAAAACATCAATGTTAAGGTACGCTCTTTACCTGACTGCGCGATACCAATGTATTTGTTAATGTAATTACAGGCTTATACAGGGTATAACCGTTCATTATTTTAGTGATTATTTATAGGGGATTTATTTAAATGAAAGGCGCTGTCGCTTCTAAGAGGACGAGAAAGATATTTTAGATAACAAGTCTGTCAATCGATAAATATGGCGAATCCATGGCAGTCAGCCCAGATATCGCCAAGGCGTTTGATCGGGTCTGGCACAAAGCACTTCTCTCCAAACTTCCGGCATACGGTCTGCCCCTCCAGCTTTGTAATTGGATTGCTGGCTTCCTGCATGAGCGTAAAATCCGCGTCCTTCGCGGTTCATGTCAGTGAATGCCGGTGTCCCACAGGGCTCCGTTCTATCGCCCACCCTCTTTCTTCTGCATATCAATGACATGCTGCCACTTGGTAATATTCATTGCTATGCAGATGACAGTACGGTCCATGGGCGAAATTTCGGTCGGCCTGGTGCTGGTCGGACAGAAATCGGTGAGAGGCGTGAGAATCTTGTCGTTGAACTGAATCGGGTTTTGGATTTGGATTTGTGAATGGGGTTCCAATAACCTGGTTGAGTTTAATGCTGAGAAAACTCAGGTTTGCGCGTTTACAACAAAAATGTCCCCCTTCCTTCCCACTCCTAGTCTTCAGGGTGCTTGCCTCGAGTGCGAGATAGCCTGAATATGCTGGGTATGAGTATTCATTGCGACCTTAACCAGCGTTATTACATCGAGAGCCTCATCTCAAGAAAGCTCGGAGTCCTGAACAGGGTGCGCCGGTTCTTCGCGCCGGACCAACTTTGTCTGCTTTATAAGACACAAGTTCGGGCCTGCGTGGAGTATTGCTCGCATCTCTGGGACGGCTGCGCACAGTATCTTCTTGAGGCTCTCGATAGGTTGCAGCGACGGGCTATCCGCATAATTGACGACGAAGAGGTCACCAAAAACCTAGAACCTCTTCAACTCCGTAGGGACATAGGCTCTCTAAGTGTATTTTACCGCCTTTACCATGGCGAGTTCTCTGAAAAACTGTTTTCCCTAATCCCACCCTCACCCTTCCGTCATAGAACCACACGTGCGGGCTTGTGATGTCATAGTTCCACGGTTGAGAATATCTCTTCGCGTACCAAAAAGTTCGGCAACTCCTATCTTTGTCGTACCATTAAAAAGTGGAACGCCTTGCCTGCACATGTGTTCCCTCCTTCCTACAATATGGGATCCTTCAAACGAAGCGTGAAGAAGCATTTTGCGGGTCAGCATAGCAGCGTCAACTGACAGGATACGGGATGTAGTATGTTGTCAGTTGCAGTTGCGATTTGGGCTCCTCTTTCGCTTACCATCAGGCAAAGAGGGGCCACTATGCTGAACTATATATAAAAAAAGAAGTTGCAATCTAACCCGCTGTTCGAACATTTGTTCATAAGACGCTTTTTCCCTGTAGATATATAAAAATCCATACCTGTTACCCATAGCAGCTGGTCCAATAGCATGGACTTCAAGGCTGACATCGCACACAGCTCTATCTATCTATTAACGATAGTGGATGAGTGCCAGCTGGTATAAATTCACATGCTGTATGTATGTAACTGGTGGCGAAAGCGTACAAAGTAACAAAGATCAAATTGCATTTAGAAAGAGCGGACGTTCTTATTCGACCTAATGTTATCCCAATTCCCAATCTGTTTTTATTTTTAATCAATGTATAGATATGGGCGTATTCCCAGACTTAGTGGTATTTAGTAAATCCATTCCATTGTTGAAGTCAGGTGAAAAAAGTGAACTGGGGAATTACAGACCCATATCTATTTTGCCAGTATTGAGTAAAGTATTCGAAAAGATAATGCTTGATCAATTTTCCAAATCTATTTTATGACTAATGAAATTTTTCATAGTGCACAAAACGGATTTACCGCAGGTTAATCCACTACAGATGCGGGGGTAGCATTGGTCAAGCATGCTCTTAGGGCATTGGAGAAATCCCAGGATACTATTGATCTTTCCAAAGGTTTTGATTGTTTTTTTTATATGTTAGAGGCGGGCATTCGAGCATATTGGTCACCTGTTGGTAAGTGGTCACCACCGCCCATAGACATCAGCAACACCAAAGGGTCACTGATCCAGCCCATTTAGGGAAACATAGGCTCTTTTCTTGAAGGTACCCATATCGTATTAGTTCGTGAACACCGCTGAGGGTAGTTTATTCCACAATTTCGTCCTGTGTATCGCCCATCGGACATTATGGAGTTAGAGGTAAAGCCCATAATTTAGAAGCAGGAATAGATTGCGTATGCTGGTACATCAGCTTGCAAAGACTAGTAAATCATTTGTTGTAAATTGTATTCGGTTCTATAAATTACCTGAAAGAGTTCTGTCCTTGCCTGACAATATGTTCAAACAGAGTCGATGAATATCTGACAGAGATGTCTGAATATGATTCAACATACGTATTAATATATCTTTACCTGTACCACTTGTTACCATTATAGCCTGTCATAAATTTATTGTAATAGAAATTAACGATTTGAAAAGAGAACAATATTGATGAGGTTCTTTTGGCATTTCCTCTTCGCCGGTGGTCATTTAAAATGATAGTAGAATCAAAAAAAGAAATCAAATCTATGAAAAATTAATTAGATAAAATATTGAGAATGTAAGACGTATCTTAGTGCTCGTGAGGGTCTAGGTCTAGGCAAATAAATAATTTTTATCTTTTATCTTTATTAGGATTGCCGGGGTCCGCCACCTAAGACTAAGGTTTTGGCGAAGGTACTAATATTACCATGGGGTGACTGCCATTAGACCTCCATAACCCCGACGGAATATCAGATCTTTCTTAACTTAGACCACACGTCTTTCGAAATATACTTTCTTGAACATATTGGGTTTCTTACGATGTTTTCCTTAACCACCGAGCAAGTGACAATTAAAATTATGTACATAAATCTGAAAATTTATCTTGGTCTGGTTGTTTTTAAGGAAGGTAGGGCGAAACAAAGTTGCCTGACAGGAGAAGTCCTTCTATCTCACAGAAAACTGTAGCCAAATAACAACTGTATTGGGGTTACTAGTAAGCTCATAAGGAGTTACTGTATTAGTAGCAGATCTGGTCATGCGCCAGCGATATTTCCTATTTTACAAGTATTTATAGACTACAGTACTCACTTTACATAAGGCGGCCATATGTTTGCATGCCTCCCAACATTGTACGAGTATTAAAAAACTAGAACGGAGGTGAAGTAATTTCAAACTGATAAGGCGGATACATAATTTTAGTTTATCGATCCACTTATATTTTACTTATATTTTGAAACCAAAGCCTTCAGGTTTTGCGGTTATTAAGGACAAAAAGGTATTTAGAACAACAGAAAATCTGTTAGATAGTTTAGTAAATAACGCCAGTGTTAGGTTTGAGGAAAGAAGTTAACATAAAGTGTTTCCCAGGCGATACCTGATTATTAAAATACAAATTAGTATAAATCAATATGAAGTCAGTTATACTCCAGTTTCCGATAACAAAAAAGGGTTTCATTTATGTTGCATTTCACTTTTTTTCCAGGCCGTATTTGAGAGATTGGTGGACATCATTTGCGACAAGATGTCAGAAAGCCTCGATTCCGAACCGGCCATGCTAGCTGGAGGAGCCCGCGGTCAGCGCCTCACAGAACAGCCTCAAGGCAGCAGCAGCCCTAATTGTAACTGTTAATAGAATACAATTTATTTTGGCAGCTTCTCTGTTTTCCAGAAAATCTTGTTAGACAAAAGACCATATATATCGAAATTAATGTCAACATTCCAATTTATGTGATTTCATGTCGATGTTTTTGTTTAATACATAAATTTAAAGTGACAATACATCCGCTCTTAATTAACATGCTGTCGAATTCTAAAATAAACATGCTTGAACATATACATATAATTTATGGGTAATCTTGTGTTACATCGAATAAAATAAACTGTGCAACATCCACGCACCATTCTGCCCATTCGATTAAAAATCCTAACATAATATTGGACTGGAAAGGATAGGGTATAAACATCAATAGCGAGTACATCACTCACCTTCGATTTGCGATATAGTTCTCATGGCGAAATCGTTCGAGGAACTTAGCGCTATCCTCAATGATCTCAATAGTGTTTCCAACCAGGTAGATCTCAAGATGGACATATACAAGACTAAGATCATGTCAAATGTCTATGTTACACATATGCCTGTCACAGTTGGAAGCACTAAGCTCGAAGTTGTTGACGAATATATCTACCTAGGGCAGGTTGGCCGAGAGGTCAAGGATCCAAATCGGGTGGGCAGCGTTCGGGAAACTTCGACACATATTCTCGTCAAAAATACGTCAACGTCTGAAGAGCAAGGTCTTCGAATAGTTGTGTTGCCAGTGATGACATACGGAACCGAGACGTAGTCCTTCACAGCGTGCTATGGAAAGAGCTATGCTCGGGGTTTCTCTGCATGACAGAATGCGAAATAAGATATCCGCATTAGAACTAAGGTAACCGACATAGCCCATAGGATAAGCAAGCTGAAGTGGCGATGGGCCGGCCACATAGTTCTTAGAACCGACAACCGCTGGGGAAGGTTCTCGAATGGCGCCTTCGTACTGTTACATACAGTGTAGGACGATCCCTCACTAGATGGAGTGACGACCTCAAAAGGTTTATAGAGAGTCAATGGATGCAGGTGGCACAGGATCGAGACAAATGACACTCTACAGGGGAGGCCTATATTCAGCAATGGATGATTACACGCTGAGATGATAAAGATGAATGTTGAAATCACAGAATGCATAGGAAGTGTAACAAGTGGACATATTTGTTAGTTTGACTGAGATTACCGTGATTTTTCTAAAGCGTGTACAATGCGGACATATTTGTTAGTCTGTTACATGCATAGGCAGAATAGGATATAAAGCATCAGGTTGAATGTTACAGTTAGAACAATGACTTTGCTTGACTACATACTTTGTGAGCGTATACAAGTTAAAAAAGAGTAACAATGATCGTCCATTTCCATCAGTATCAATTTCATGCCCTTTCTCGACACGATCATAATGACGCAACTGATCGATAAATTGAATTGGAATACCTGATCAGTTATTTGACATATGCGAGCACGCTAACTGGCATGCTGACTAAGAGCAACTGTATTGTGCATTTAATCGATCATTTTTTGTTAATGTTACAATAACTAATAATACGAGTATTATTATTTATGCTAATACGAGTATTATTATTTATGCTAATACTTTATAATAATGTATTATGTTATTTTGTGTATTCTTAGTTTAGCAACATTATGTTGTAGACACGTAGCAAACCCCACACTGGTGGTTATTTAATAATGTTCCTTGTAAATGGGTATAATTCTACAATACCTTATATATGGCATAGCATATAAATCGCAAACAACTTATACGATTAGTTCGAAATTATGTTATATTCATCCTACAAAATAACTTTACCAAAGCATAAATTTGTTACAATTTTGAGCATAAAATATATTAAGACAGAATTAATTGAATACCTAATTGAGTATTTAAGCATGAGTAACAATACATGAAAAATACCTATGTAATAGTATTATTAATTATATAGGTGTTAGGTAGCTATATCCATGTATATTGCGAGCTGGAGTAGGGATCTGATACTTCTAATAGTTGTTAATATCTTAATGATGAATTTATGGCATAAATATATTTTGGATTATTTATTCGCTTGTGACTTATTTTAGCGCTGATTTTAGTTTTATAGTTGTTTATGCCTATAAATGTTTAGATAACGATATATTCGTATAATTTACAACGATAACCTACTGTAAGACATCACATATTTTTATATTTTTCGCCTTTGTTTACTACCCTAGTAATGTGGCATTAAATGGTGTTATGGAACAGGGATCTTTGATAGTATTTGGCTACATGATCTCTTCGAAAATTCTATTCACAACACGGACCAAAGTAATATTTTATTCATTCCGTGCAAAAAGCATTTTAACTGCGCAAATGTTAGTTACAACAAAATAAATATTAAGATTGGCAAGTTTAAATATGTAACATCGTATTTTTATGTAGGTATATTAAATTGTTGTGCTCTACGTGTTAAAACAAATAAAAATTTAATAAATAAAATAGTAACAAAAATCTTCTTAAGCATAATATTAAAAAATGTGGTTTATATTTTATTTTGAATACAGCATTGAATATTACTATTATAATTTCTGGTACCTATTTATTCTATGAAAAAATCCCTATTATGAAAAAGATGATTTAAGCTTGCCAACCATTCTTTGAACAGATTTGCTTATGACACTGCTATTTATTACTGCTATTTATTATGTTTGCTTGATATAGTAGCTTCTCATTGTTTAGATATAATTAGTGTCTATTGCTATTACACTTCGTTGCTTCATATGTAAGGTAGTTAAATTGATAAATGTTTCTTGTTATACTTTGGCGTAATCTAATATCATAAAGTTATATTATATTAATGTTACCTTCAGTGTATTTTAACTGCATGTAACTGAATATGCTTCGGATCTTGGCCTGCAAATTAATATTCTACGAATTGGGTGTTTGTAATGAACCCACCCGCCATGTTTGTAAATACGTTTACGAGTGTATAAAAACAATTGTATAGTATTATATCTACCTACATATAAATCTGTTTGTATTCTTGTTACCTATGCTATGTTAATGTCTAACTATAGGTGTTTATTTAATCACAATCGTTAGTCTAGTTAAGGTATTATAGTAACCCACGTTACTACCTTTATTTCATTGCATCATCTTGGACGTATTGAGCAATGTATTCAATGTGAATCCGTACAGGATAACACTAGATTTACTATTATCTGTAGAGGACATAGACAATACAATTTATATCAAATTCTGTTGAGACATGAGCACATTATTTTTTTAAAAACTAATTATTAGGTAAAATAAGTTAAGATGTGTTACATCAGTTTGATGAACTGTAAAACATATACGTACTACATTTTAATCGAAATATTTTACGACTTGTTAGATCATCGCTTCTAAATTCAAGTCTAACATTGCATACCTCGAATGATAACAAGTTTATGAAGAATGCTTATGACGCCAAATTTATTATTGTTAAGGGAAATACAATTGTATTTATGGTATACTAACACAGTATTTGACTAGATATTCCTGACAATTTCATTTTCATACAGCTTTTAACATACCGCTTGATTAGAGTCATTTGCTTAACATGAATGAAATGAACAATTCGGCTTATCGAATGTTCAAATGGAATGTATATAGAAATGTCAATTTGGCGAAATCAATTAAAATGTGGACCCAAAATTACTAGTACCATTCGGGGTCGTTTAGATTTATTTGTATCAAACGATATACCTAACAGATGGGTGTACATTTCTCAATTAGTTTGAAATTGTCTATAAAAGTTCTAAATGGAGCCTGCATTGGCCACCAACAGTATACTTAAGATCGAGCCATATAAGAAAGTTGTAATCGTAGATGTATCGTATCTAGCAGTGTGTGTGAGTCCCTTAGCAGGGCACGAAAGAGGCATATCGTAGTGACGGGCTTTAGGTAGAAATGTTGTTTAGCAAATATAGTACTTCATAACACAAATCTATAGCTACTTAATTTCTGCCGAAATTATTCGTCGAAAATAAGCAAAAATAATCATATATTTAATCGGAAATTTCATCATGAAAATTTCGCTCATAACCAACAGGAGTTTATATCGACTAGTTGTCCTCCATGAAATTGTATGTTATAATATTTGTTGTGTGTTATTAAAAGAATTATTTAAAGATACACCCATGTAAAAGATTCACGAATATATATTATAACATATTAACTGTTTGTTTGTTTACTTTATTGAGCAATATTTTGCTATACTTCTCTAAAACCTACATTCGGAATAAATATTACTGAACAAATAAAGAACACTTATCAGATAAAAGCGAAAAAAAATCCTATTTATCTAATCAATATTTGCTAAATTTACATCCAACCAGAAAACTTTGAAGTAATATGGACGTCGCTTAATATATGAAGTAACATAGAAGTTGTTACAAAATAATAACGTCAATGTTTACAATTAATTACAAATTGTGTCATTTATAACGATTACCATGTACCTAATTTATTTGTGTCAAGCATGAGTATCAATTATATTAAAATAATTACACCACAATATAAAAAATAATGTTACGAGTACTTCATGCATTTAATGATAATTGTTTCATTTTATCATTATTAATGGTAACTTTGTTTCAAATGTAAGGCCATCACAGCTCCAAATAGACATATTTAGGTATAACTTTTCATTTTAAAGGAAGTTATTTAGTGTCAAAAAAAAATATCCTGTAACTTGTGGTTTATGGTTTACCTACGTGTTAAGGCTAGTTGAAATAGTGTATGAGTGTGTGTTGCACCCGAGAGCGTGCATGTGCGAACGTGTACGCGCTTTGCAAGTTGTTTTTGTAGCAACTTGATTCGGAAAGACAGAGAGAAGAAAAGTATTTATTTTTTATAGTAGGATATTAAAAAACATATTGCACTGAATGTCTGTAAATTAAAGCTTTTAATAGCGTACTACAGAAATTTTCCGATTCAAATAAACAAAAAACCAAGATCACTTGAAAAATGCGTTAGTAGACATCATATTCAGATAGTAGTGGATCATATTCAATAAATAATAAAAATTCATTATATCACAATAAACCAAATTCAACGAAATTTCAAACACACTGTATATTAACAACGAAGTAAAATATTTAAATAAGCAAACAAATACACGGAGAAAATAAGCGCACCCGACTCGCGAGGAAGCGGGAGGGGAATGTGTGAAATACTTAACTAAAATGGGTGCTACGATTCAATTCTATACACTCACAGTGGTTCTTCCTATGGAAATGTAAGGAATGAATTGTAAGAGAATACTGAGTTATGATAATGCAAAGATTTTATTATTGGCGGTACAAAGCTTGAAGGAAGCTATGTAATTTAACAACTTTGCATCTTACATATTATAATCAAAAATTAAACAAAATTTCGTGTACTTCATCACAGACCTTCGCAGCAATCAGCTTTTGTACCGTCTGTATCTACATGCATTAAATAAAATATTGTTTGTATGTTTGATTGTACCTGAAGTCAATTAGGTGTATACACCTATTTTGAACTTTCTGACACGGTATAAATTATCTAACAGCGAAGTAGGTCGCTTCGATCGATAGGGTCAGGGCTTCAACGATTTATAACTTTTACCAACAGAAGGTAGAAAATACTTTGAGTGCACATAAATTATTCGCTTGCTAAGATTGAAGGTAAAGTAGAAAGTTGTAAAGTTGTGAAACCCCTTGACTTTTTGCCGCCTGTCTTTCTGATCGAACCGGTAAAAAATGCAATCTGTCTAATTTTGAAGCACCCGTAGTACATTCCTAAACGTACTATATCACTAACCTTCAAAGGTACAAGCCCGTCTGGGAAACTACTTCCACTTCATGGAAAACTGTAACCAAACAACAACTCCCTGGAGGGTTGTTATGTTCCTGTGAATGAGTGAGGTCCTAAGTAAGCTCCTAAGTAGTATTTGTGTTAGCAGCAGAGGTGTTGCAAGTGTTCATAGTCTACGGTAATCGGTACATCAGGAGGGTCATAAGCGTGTAAGCCTCTCGACGTTTATTTAAAAAAAAATCGTTAACAAGAATATTAAAACGTCAATAGACACAAGATATATATTCGAAAATCCTACAAAGAGTTCCGATCCAGTTAGGTTCCTGATTTCATTTCATCTCTAGTTCCTTTCAATTATTCTGTGGTAATCTGATGATGACAAAGCAGAATCCCTTTCAATTATCCTATTTTATAAAGAATACAATGGTTTTGAATGATATTTTTTTATTCACTAGGTAACATTTGGAGTAATGAGTTTATATGGAGATTGACATGGTACAAAACAAAAGCTTTACCTGGTTTTCCCTATAGAACTGTTTCCAATAATGAGCAATGTGTGATGTGATGTAATGATGATGCAATGTATGATGATAATGAGCAATGAGCAAATGTAATCAAAGTTTTGATCTGCCGCCTTCTTCTGCCATTTTGGATCTCCACCGCCGGCATCTCTGGAAAAAAAATCATCCATCTGGAAAAAAAAGAAATATTATTTTAACCTATACATGTTATATTTTGTTGACTCATAGGTAATTATGTAATGGAATCAAACTAATCTAATCTAACTACTTAGTAATTATTGAAGTATATAACTCGGCAATTATGTCTACATAACATACTTCAGTCTGGTGGTGAAAATAAGAATACCTCAATTCATAAGGGTACAACACCCGTATAATATACCTATCCTGGCCATATGTTCTGTTACAAATGAACATGCATTTATTTTTTTAAGAAGTAAGGTAATATTAATAAAACTTATGTGTATATATTTATGGAAGTTTCAGCAAAAAAAAAAATTGATAATTTTTTTCACGCCAAATCTCTTGCGGGGTAGGCAGAGAGAACTAAGCGCTACGTGACTCGATCCTTACACATCTCGCTCGCTTCTTTAACCCGGCGTCATAGGGGTGGAAAATTGTTACACGGAAGTGGGGGATGGGTCATAATTAAATAAAAAGGTAATGTAATAATATATTTGAGTGTCTGTTTAAGGAAATTAATTATTTGTTACCAGCATTATTTTACTAATATTAAGGTAATAAAACACCAAAAAAAATCATAAAGTATAAATTTTTAATCATAGGAACAAGGCTTTAAAAAAATATTCAAAAAAAAATCTAGCAAAATCTAAGTTAGTTATAATAATTATCAGTCTTTAATTTTTACTGGTACTTTTATCAATCTACTAACATAAAAAAGTAATGAAACATTAATTAGAATCATCGTTATTAATACAAAAAGAAAGGTACTATGTTGAGGACAAATATGTTTTTTGTGTATTGTTCAAATTACGGCACTTGTAGCTCCCAATGCAATTACAGCCCGACTGACTTCACGGCACAAACATGTAAAGGGACTCAATAACTCCAGCTACTGAGAAGAACGGTAACGTCACGAATAGTTTTATAATTACATATAGGCAAACTAAAAATGTGCGGGTAATTTTGACCCAGCCCCCATGACGTCGGGTTAACATTCATTGCTCTTCTCATGCACGCTCGCCGGTCGGTTTCTAAGGCTCCTGATAGAACACGACCAATTTGATCATGGTAAGTCTTGACCTTCCTCGGCTCCTACATCCCTCCAATTTTACGTTGTATACCTGTTTCGTCATTTTTTCAGCCTGCATTCTTTATACATATCTGAACCAACGGAGCATGCCTCTTCTTATTTTAATACCGACGCTCTCTTTCAGACCAACTCTGTTTCTAACATCATTATTGCGAATACGGTCTACAAGCGTTACGGCACAAATTTTGTACAACGCTCGCATTTCGACCGCGTTTATCCTACTTTTATTCTCTCTCTGCCGTACCCAGCTTTCGATTCCATAAGTAAGCGTTGGGACTAGCACTGAATAGTGTAATGTGAGCTGTGCCTTCTGGCTCAAGTTTTTACTGTCAAGAAGTGTTCCCAACGCTCCATTCACACTATTCCCAGCACTCACTCGTCTTTACACATCAGCTTGGATGCGCTTTCAGCAGGGATGGAAGGTACACCACCTTCCATCCCTGCTGAAAGCGCATCCAAGATATATAATCTCATCTACTTGTTACAAAACTTCATCAACTGTAATCGTTACCTTGGTTCTGTTTTCTTCTCTTTCAAATACCATTATCTTTCTCCATACAATCGTCTTTCATTATTGTGGCCAGTGTTTGCAGTTCAAATGGTGTTTTTGTTTCTGCATACAGCAGATAGTTCAGCAGTTCACTTTTTTCAAGCTTCCTATCGACCAATCGATCTCATCCATACTTACGCCTTCGTCGGACGCCGTCAACGTGGAGTAAGCATCAGACTCACTTACATTGCCAGCGTCCGAGGAATAGTCATACATTTCTTCAAAATATTCACTCCACAGTTCTAATACTTCGTGAGTGTTTGCAAGAATGATACCAGCTTTAGACTTTATCTTGTCCATTCTAGATGCCGACGGACACTCCGAGACTTCTTTACCTCTCTCCAAAAGAGTTTGGTATTTACCTCGAAGGTTTTCGTCAGTCACTTTTTCTCATTGATAATTTGTCTTCCACGCTTCTCTTTTACTAAATCATCGGTATTATTCTTGCATAGATACTACATTTCTTTCTTCTTCTCTCTCATATTTTCATTAGAGGCAAAGATGATACATAATCCAGCCACGCTTTACTCTTTCTTGCTACGGAGGATTCAACCAACTAGGCACCTCTTTTCAATGTTTTATACCTCTTTGATCATCCACATGCTACTTTTGCACTATCCACCATACTTTCTTTCAAAACTTTCCAGCAATCATCTACATCTGGGTTGGCAAAGCTTGCATTTGCTAGTCATTCGCTTACCAGATGTACATACGTTCTCCTTACACATTGATTTTGCAATTTTTCGCATATGTAGCATTCGGCTTTCCTCGACTCGCAGTTATCAATAAAGAGGATATTTCTTAATAGATTCAGGCGTTATTTTGCGAAAGTCAAATTTACATGCAATTTGATCCAACCTGCTTTGTGTGCTTCCGCCACCAATTAGTTCATGCGGCCTAGCGCCGGCCGGCACCCACCCACTACTGTAAGTGCGTGCTACATGCCGACGCTGCCATGGCTGCTCCGGTAGTCTCTGCCTCGGCTGCTGCGGTCGTCCGCCATCTGGAACAGAATCCGCATGCCCCCACCACCACCGTCGCTGCCACGACTGGCCTGGTCGTCGCTGCGACACGTGTTTCGCCTCTCCACGAGGCATCATCAGGCGTTGTAGACGTTAATCGTAAGAATAACATGCTACAAGTGACAAATCCATCGCAGTGCCGTCCCTTATATTGAATTGAGGGTGGGGGTGGATGGTGTGAGCGAAAAGATATTTAATAGTGGGGAATGGTTTAGGTCAGTCTGTTTGTTCATGAGAGTAATTTTAGAATTTTTATGTTTATTAATTTCTAATTGTTCCCTAATATTTAGTTTTAAACCTTTGTCTATGGTGTGTAAAATTTGATATGTATTAGTGGGGGATAAGTTATGTCCTTTGTCTATGAGATGCTCGGCGAAGTGTGACCTTTCTGGGCGATTGTTTTTATACGCCGATACGTGTTCGTGAAATCGTGTTACAAAGTTACGTCCCGTTTGACCGATATAAACGTGTTCACATTCATCGCAGAACAGCTTATAGACGCCGGATTTTTTATTGGGCGGGATTTTATCTTTAGTGTTACAAAGTGACTTGAGTGAATTATGGGATTTGAGAGCAACATGTATGTTATTTTTTCTAAATATGTGAACTATTTTGTCAGTGATTTTTCCCAGGTATGACAAACTCGCAGTGTATTTATTTGTCGAAATATATGGAACCGCGTACAATAGTCTGTTAACGATACTACTCGTCTTTTTACGCAATAATTTATCGATGGTAGATTTGGAATAACCGTTTGACTTCGCGATCTGATATATTACATCAAGTTCTTTGTTGTAATTATCCTTACTTAATGGAACGCTCATCAAACGGTGTATCATAGTTTTATACGCTGCGAGCTTGTGTTGCCAAGGATGGCTGGATGACGCGGGAATCGTGATATCGGTATGAGTGGGTTTACGATATATCGAAAATTGATGGAGGGATTGATTTATGAAACATATTACCCCTCACTTTGCGCGGATATTGGTCGACGAGTCACACCTTCACCACATGATTATAACTTTGGTCTGCCTACCAGTTCATTAGCGAATATGAGAATCTAGTAATACGTATATTATTTTAGGATACTAATACCATGAAAGTTTGAAACAAAAGGTATATTATCCATTTGGGCCATTCTATCTACGGTCTCGAAGGTAAATATACGCTTATTGAATTATTTCTTATCTCACTATACTTCTTCAACGATAATTAGATTTCAACGTGTTTTAACTGATGTTACTGAGATTAAAGATTAACTAAAGTTTCCTGTATGCTTACAGACCTTCGGGGTTATTTATATTAGGAGATCGTAGCTAGGATTGTAGCCAGAACAATTATTTTAGAAATAAATCTTCATATATCCATATTAAATAAACTACTGGCTAAAGGAAGGGATCAGAGATTCGCATATGACACTTAGTATATGCTTAACACGTGACGCGTCGCGGTACAAGAAACGAAAATGTACCCGTAGTCCCGTACATTTGAAAATTTGCCGTTTTGTTTACAAATATCCAATTTGCGAATTGTTTTGAATAATCATGTGTGACGTGTTATATATTATCATTATTATCGATGCTTTACTCGATATTTTCAATTAAGTTATTTTCCAAAAATGAATGTACTAGTCTGTAGGCTGAGACCGAATATGGGACTCTGTAAGCACATTTTTCTTATATCCGGCCTCAGTCTATAGGACGCGTCATGGATTAAGCTAATTGTGAATACACTTGAGTATATCAATCTGGTTGTAATGATGAAAATCACTAAACAAGTCAAAAATTTGATTTGGCACCGTATTATTAGCTAAAGTCCCAAAACGAATTTTGAAAAACAACGAATTTCTATCGAATACGAATAGTTAAATTGATATTTAGGTTTATTTAAAATAAAAAGAAACAATTTACCACTATAAATATGTTATTTGTCGAAATATATCTCACTGGAATTTTGATATGTTGTTACGAAGTGTTTACGAAGTTTGTTTTTGATATTCATAATTTTGTTAGTGATTTTTAATTTGACTATTATATAAGATATCTTTTTAAAGCAATTTAAAAATGAGATAATGTTTCTGCTTTGGCGGCCAAAATTTATTCATTAATCCTGTACTCGTGAAAGAACGCTAATGTACATTCGGTGCTCATAAAGGGCGCTAGATCAGACCTATGAATTACAGGAATATTGCTGTAATCTTTTTCTTTCTTTTTTGTATGTTACTAAGATAGTAAAAAGCGTACGGTCTTCCTGATGGTAAGCAGTTACCGTGACATATGGATATTTGGAATACCAGGGGTGTCACTCTTGCGTTGTCGACCCATGTAAGAACCTCTTCACGCCTTTATTGAAGAACCCCATACTGTAGTCATGCTGTAGTAATGCTCGTGTGTGAGTTCAGGATCATCGACAATCCTCACAGCCCGTCTCTGCATCGAGTCACAAGATCCTAGCTAGTATCAAGGTGCTCCCGCTCAAAGATGCCTACAGTTCTCCATATGCGGTCTGACTTGGGACTTATATAACATAAGTCTTTGCCCAGTGCTAAAGTACTCTTTGGCTCTGTTGAGCACACCGAGCTTCTTGGACGCCAGCTTGACCTTCTCCTCCAGGTGACCTCGATACTGAACATCGTTAGAGATCTCGGCACCGAGAATCCCACTGTTCTTAACAATTGTGAGCGGTATGTTCTGAAATTGGGGAACCACAGCAAATGGGGTTTTCTTAGCGATGAACGCGCAAACTTGTGCCTTCTTGGGGTTGAATTCGACCAAGTTAAGTCGCCCCCAGTCAGATACTTTCGCCAAAGTACCATTCATTTCAGACACAAGTTTATCGCGACTTTACTCCACAAGGGAACGAGAGATATTTGCAAGGCCTGTATAGTCTCCGGTGCTGTCGTCCGCATAACAATGAATGTCATCAATTGGCAACATATCATTGATATGCAGCAGAAACAGCGTCAGAGACAGTACAGAACCCTGACGGACGCCGGCATTGATAGCCATACTATCGGAGCATCCACCGTCAACCATGGTTTTATGCATCTGTTGGATAAAAAGCTGGCGACCTGTTTGCATAAACCCTCAGGCAGCCCATATGATGGTAACTTCGATAGAAGACCCTGGTGCCAGACCCGATCGAACGCCTTCGCCATATCTAGGCTGACACCCAATGCTTGAGGCATTGACTCTCTATCGCCAAAGCCTAGCGGTGTATAAGATACACTAGAAGATCACCAGTTGAGCGACCATGGCGGAGACCGTATTGATAGTCGCTAATCAAGTCATGATCCTCTAGGTATCCTAGGAGTCGTGTGTTTATCACACACTCCATCACCTTGGAGAGAAAGAAGGGAGGTTATGGCGATAGGCCTGTAATTCGATGGGTCTAATCTATCGCCCTTTTTGGGCACTGGGTGCACTGTGGCGTAAAGGCACAATGTAATAATGACAGGTAATAATTTTAATCAAGTAAAATTATTAATCTTCATACCCTGTCTTCCAGGGTTTGAAGACGTGTTTATCTAAAGCGATGGAGCGTGTAATTACCACGCGGCTTCTGGTATATCTGGAAGCTCATTACCTAGGCAGAGACCGAGATGTAACCAAACAGGGTTATGTGCATTTTGCGGTAAGCTTTTTTAACGAATCAATTAGCCGGCCTTACGTAAGTAGATGTCGCCAATTGTTTGACGTAGGTCCTATGGCAATCCAGTGAGGTTTGGGTACAAACTTTCGGCCCAGTCAGTGACTATTGTTACAACTTTTCACTGTATATAGGTAAAGATGCTCAAAAGTCCAATGATACTGGCGATAGCTTGGGTTCAAGAGTGGTAGTTGCTGGAGGTGTATGCAGATCCAAGCGCACATGTGGACTACTTCGACATTTTTTTCAGTAGTATGCAATTGATGAGTAATTTGAAATCTCAAGGGTTCAGAGCTATGGGGACAGTAAGAGATAATAGAACTATAAAATGTCCTATCATGACAAAACAAGTAATGAAAAAGAATGAGCGAGGTCATTCCAATCATCGTTTCGATAAAAATCATGAAATATTGTGCGTTAAATGGCATGACATCAATGTAGTGTGCCTTTTGACTAATTTCGATACTGTTGAATCTTTTGTGAAAACTAATAGATATTCTAAAACAGCAAAGGCCAAAGTGGCAGTGAATCAACCAAGACTTATTCATAATTATAATAAAAACATGGAAAGAATAGATAAACATGATTGCTAGATTTCTAAATGTCTAATCCGTATCAAAGGTAAGAAATGGTACTGGTCTCTAGTCAGAGTTTTGGATATATACCTAGTGAATGCATTGATTATTTACAATCAGGTAAATAAAGGTGACACTCGCTTTCACTCACTGCTCACTAGCTGCACAGTTCCGTGTTTTCTTTGCTTGGGAAGTAATGGGTTAAAAAGGTCACAAACTACACCGATTGCATTTTCTTGTCTTCCCAGGCTTCCAAGATGACCTGTAGCAACGTAGTTGTAGCACCAGTAGTAGATTGGACTGTCTTGAAACTTGAAACCCATATTGGCAGCGGTGCAGCAGCCGGTTTGTTTGAAAATAACATACCGAATCCGAAGAAACAATTATTTTTTCTATTTTCAATGAATATTCACGGTATTTGTGTATGCCAGCTTAAAACTAAATATTTTTTAAGTAGTCTTAATTTTGTCAGAGGAATAATAAACGAAATTTTTGAATTAAATTTAAATTGAAAAATAAACTTTTCTTTTAAAGTACAACGGCTTAGCGTATTGCTACATAAATACGTTTAAAATTTTTGACTATACTGAGATGAGAGTACTTCCGAAATCATAAAATTTTGTGCCGTATTATATTTTCTCATGTCATGTTGTCGCAGGGGTTAGTGCCCGTGGAGCAAGGAGGGTCGGTGTTCACTTAAGAAGAAAACAAGATGTAATCGGATTTCACCCTCATTCTTCTTTCAAAGATATTTCCATACACTTAAGCTGCTAAGCTGATCAAACTGATGGCCCTATAGTTGAGGAAGTGCATACGTGAACCCTTGCTTTTGTACAAGGGCACGATGACAGCGCGTCTCCAATCGGTCGGGTTCCGGTTCTCTAGGATAATTTGCTCAAAAACCAGAAGGCGCCCCGAACGTAGGTGCCACCTAGTTTGATCATCTGAGCTGTAATGATATCGATTCCACCTGACTTTTCATTTTTCAAACTACGTATCGACCATTATATCTCATCCATGGTAATGTATTCATGGTACGCTGGCATTGCCGAGTCAGTCACAGACTCATTCACAGTGCCAGTATCCTGGATATAATCAAACATTTCTCTAAATTATTCACCCCACCGTTCTAACACTTTCTGAGTGTCAGCAAGAATGCCACCAGCATTTTATCTTGTCGATTTTGAATGCTGACGAACCATTTCGAGACTTCTTTACCTCTGTCCAGAAGATACATTACATTCATACAATACTCTCATTCCGCAATTCATTCTTCCATTCATCATCTTTCAGTTTTGCCCATTTTAGAACGCCAGTGAACCATTATAATTATTTCCAAATTTCCCTCTCCATAATGCGCCAGTCCAGACACGGGCGACAGCGACCTTCACAGCTCCACCTAGCCACCGCGATCCCATCGACTTTACAGGGTATAGCCGAGGTATACAGCATTAGTCCTAGGTGGAGCTGCTCTGCTTGTTACGTTCTATGACAGCCGTGGCTAGACAGACGCAGTATTTTATAAATTTTGGTCTATTCTGCCCCATCACTATTTCGGAGACTGATTCTTCGGTGACCCGCATTCCCAATTCCTGCTCCAAGTTAAACCTCTGTTTGGAGAATGCGGGACACCGAAATAATATGTGCTGCATTGTCTGGTCCACGCCGGGCTTGCAGAAGCACGATGGGTCATCCGCGCACTTGAATCTGTGCAAGTAAGCGGAGAACCCACCATGCCCCGAGAGTACCTACGTATTGATGCTCGACGATGCCGTAAGCCGCCGCCGCACTCGGGAAGAACATCTTCGTTGTCGAAGCTGTTGTTCCCAATTTGTATCTCCTGTCCCATTCGTCAATGGTCTCCTTGCGGATCATACCGTTGACGAATGAGACAGGGCAGCGGTCGTAATCTGTACTTTCACTGACTTGACGTACATACGTACTCCACGACTCATTGTGTTGAATATAGTTAAGTAGTAGATAATGAGCTCCGGACTTAGCTGCGATTCTAACGTGCCTCTTTCGGTACTCCTATTCGCTTGGCGTGATTTTCAGCTCATGGAAGGAGGCTTTGGTACACCCGATCCAAAAAAAGGTGCTTCCTCGATTCCGTCCAACTATAGGCATATAGCAATAACTCCCATATTTTCCAAAATCATGGAAAATATCAACAACCAGCAACTCTTAGACTATTTAGAGGATCGCCATCTGAGAGATCGTCAATACGGCTTCCACCGTGGCCACTCGGCTGGCGATCTTCTGGTATACTTGACCCACCGCAGGGCGAAGTCTGTAGAAAGCAAAGGCGAGGCTTTAGCTGCTAGTTTAGACATTTTGTGCATGGGTTGCCAGTTTTCTCATTGGGCGGAGCATCAAGGTAGTTGATGGTGCGTGCTCGAATCTAATGTCCCTGAACGCTGGCGTCCCGCAAGTCTTTGTGTTATCTCCCACTCTATTCCTTCTGCATATCAATGACTTGTTGCATGTGCGTAACATTCTTGCTATGCAGATGACAGTACGGTGGACGGAAGATACAATAGTTAAGCCAATAGTTTTGTGTATGAAATTGAGACATCACTAGAACAGTTCTCAGATTGGAGTATACCAAATTTAGTTCAACTTAATCCCCTAAATATACAAGTGTGCGACATTTATCTTGTGATTGCCGATAGTAATCTCCAAACGATATACGTACATTTCTAATCGGATCTGAATGTTGTAATATGACGGTGTAAAGATGCTAGACTTGTACTTAAGACAAGCAAAATAAAACTATTGCTTATTAAATGCTTATATATTAAATAAAATCCTATACAGAACCTAGTAGCTCATGATCATAGCTTTAACATATTGTCAATTATAAATCGTAAATATTGATAGATATTGTTATAATCAAATATTTCTCTTATATATATTTCTCGTCTTAGATTCATTTTAGATGACAAGTTTAACTGAAGCCGTCACATCGAGCGTGTTTGCGATTAACCAAGACAATATCTTGCGAATATCACAATTCTGAAATACCGAATGTCATTCAAGGTGAAACTTTGCTTATTATCCAGACTGGTAGACATATATATTATATGGCCTTAGTAGCTACGGTCGTACATAGAAGACATATCTTGGGTAAATCTACAAATTTCGAATTAAAATTTTAACATCGTTAGTATAACCAAAAAAAAAACATTTGCATAATGACGACGGAAACGGTTTCTTTAATCATTGCAAAATTTTATCAGTGTACACTCAAATGCATTTTTTATTACTAAAATAACAATATTCAACGACTTTTTAAAGAACGTTGTTCAACATTCTGTATGCACCGAGCCTTAATGAACCAGCTTCGTACACAGCGCGCGAATAATGCATATGGTGAGCGAAATGTCGATTACATTGTCCCGCTACTTATTAATTCCTCCAAATTTAAGTAAAAATATAGATAATAATAATAATATGAAAATTAAATTATAACAATATTTTGTAGCTGCATTAATACTGTTTAGCACATCTCAATGTCAACCTCAGTGGTTATTATACTTGTATAATCAAATATATAACAAATATTGTAGTAATGATAAATAAAGCAATTGTATTTTTTTGTAACCATTTTTGTCACTACTTTTTTGGAATGGATTGATTTATAAAAGATTTTCGATTTCTATGAGAGTTTTATCTTTCGTTTCTGGCAAATACTTACGTAAAACTGACATACACAAGGTACTTGAAAGTGCAACAGTATAGCTACCTGACTCGGTATTTGTTATCTATTTCACAATATCTATTGCATAAATCATACACACAGTCTTACCCGTGCTATAATAAAAGTTGTGTAATACTACGGTTAGTAACACAGGCTTAAAATCTTTTTACACTAATTTTTGAATAAAAGTTTGTCTTAGTTAAACTGCTCGATGGAGGTGCGTTGCTATCATTGCAGAACTCCGCGTGATTTTGCAGAAATAATAATCTGTTCCAGCTCTTTTTTTCTCTTTTCTATTTGAACTTTTTAGCCATTGATGTTCTTTTCTTTTACACTCGTCAAATCTGTCTCTACTTGCTAACCAATAAAGAGATTCTGGGAAAAATATGCCCGTTATTAGGATGTAAAATGAATACATAATCTGTACTAGAGCGATATATTTTCAGTAAAAAAACGTACCTACTAATATCATTTGCCATCCAAACACCCCAGGTGAAAGAAGCAGACTTCATGGTAAGAAAAAAACGTCTGTATCTTGGCGTTGAAAACTCTGTTACTATTAGTACAAAAACAGGAGTTTGGCCTGCCGCTATAATACTCAACCTCGCTTATTATAATATGATTAATATTACTACTAAAGTAGAAAACAATGGACGCACTAAAGACCATTATAGTACTCGTAATTAACCTAAAAGTTAGCTTTCGTCCAAAGTAATTGATAAAGCAGGTAAGATAAAAACCCATGGAATTGCTCCGTAGCCGAATAAAGCAGCTGTAAAAAGAAATATTTTCAATTTTAATTCACAATATGTGTTATGCAATAAGTACAACTAAGCTCTGACTTATAAAAACTTATATGGAACATAGCTAAGCATATAGAGACTTTTATTAGCAAACGAATAACTCTTACAACTGGATTT
This sequence comes from Pyralis farinalis, assembly GCA_947507595.1. NCBI lineage: Eukaryota > Metazoa > Arthropoda > Insecta > Lepidoptera > Pyralidae > Pyralis > Pyralis farinalis. The sequence goes on from OX382267.1 coordinate 15,668,601, forward strand.
ATTTATACCACTAAGGTCACAAACAAGCAAACGGCATTCGCGATGGTAAGCAGTCACCGCAGCCCACGGACACTTGCAACAGTAGTGGCACACACTCGTGCGTTGCCGAACCTTCTCGAGCTTCTCGGAATATAACCCATTGTGAAATCGATTGAGCATCGTGAGTGTGAAGGATGCAGAATCTCTCCCTACTCAAGTATCTAATGCCGTGTGTCAGGCCTAGGGTCGTCGATAATTCTTACTGCACAATTTTACACTGAATTACAAAGCCTAGCTTACCCCTAGCACCTGGATACCAGATCCAGGTGCTCCCGCCCTTAGGCGACTACAATACTCCATGTACGGTCAGACTAGATATTTCTGTAATAAGAGTCTTTGTCTTAATAAAATGAAAGAGTTAAGTAATTACCACGTGTTATGGTGCCGATCTCTATTTGCCTACCCCTCAAGGAACCCGACTTAAATATATAGATAATTAAGGACTTCTTCACTAAACTGAAAAATATTTATTTTCCAAAATAATAAGAGCGAGGAATTTAAAAAATATTATTTACCCGTACGCATATGAGAAAATTTCATAAAAGATGACCAATCATTAATTGTAGGAAGACACACATTTTTATTGATTCAAATGATCTAAAATAATATGCTCCCTGAGTGTTTAAAAAAAATTGGATGTTCATACGTTAATTTTTACGAACATTCGAGACTAAGCCTTGAAACTGATACAATGTACCTATTTAGTTATTACTTACTATTATAAAAGGTGGAATAGTTTGTTTGTTTGAACGCGTATTCACTGCAACTACCAGTTAAAAATTATTAAACAAAAAATATGTTTGTATTTGATAACCCAATTCTTGAGGAAGGTAGGCTACTCAACATCATTATACGACCCTTAGAACCCGAGCAATAAGAAAGCAAGTAAGAAAAAGCATTTGCTACAGGATACTGGGATAGACGTGGACGAAGTCGCCGTCTGCAGCTAGCAACTTCAAAAGTCTCGACGGCTATTTGGTATACTTTGCTTAGTTCTATAGAAATGATCATACTTTTTTATTAGATTATTTAGATAACGCTAATACTCGTAGATGCAGCTACATTTAGCCCCTTAAGAAAGCTACTCTAAATACTCCTGTTAATAAAACTAATGTGCTTTTCAAACGTGTATACAAAATAAAATGTTTGTAATTGAGCACAAATGTGATAAAATATAAATTTGTGCTAAAAACAAATGTCTTCGTAATTATAAATATTATATAGATTCTTATTTGTTTGTGATGAAAGAATGACGAAGCAGATATACAATGCAAAAGTGGAAGGATGTAGGAGCCGAGAAAGGCCAAAGAAGGCTAATACTTATGTACGGGCCCCTTCGATACGACCCGTACACTTTCGTAGATGAATATAAAAATAATAGAATGTAGGCACTGGCGGGCTTCGTTCTTCGACCTCCGGTTGTAAGTCGCAGGTCTGTGGGTTGGTGCAGAATGAAACGCCTGTTGCTGTCTTCAGAAGTATGGAGCCGTAGGTACTTCCTGCTAGGTCTGGACTGGCTTGGCTGTTGGAGTGACTTGGCTGGCTATCTCACTGTAGTGTGAGCGCTGAGTGTAGCGGACGACTGGGGCCGATCAACGATGTATGGCCCATATTTATACCTCCGCTGTGCGAGCGAGAGGCACATGTGTGGGAAAGAGATAGTCAGTCAGTCAGTCAGTAGTTCATGCACCCACGGAAGGTGCGTACGGGCCTCGAGCAGTAGCTCTTTACCCGGGCCGACTCCGGAAGCTATCGCTTCCGGGTGATTTCCTACTGCGAGTACGCAGGCGTGGAGGGGGGTTTTATCTGACTGATGACTAGGTGGTGGTGGTGGTGGTGGTGGTGGTGCCGTGTTAGACGACTCTTCGCAAGAACGAAAAAAATGTGTGTGATAGCACACATTGGAAGAACAACAACGCAGAACGAAACAGAAGAGAAGGAACAATTTTACGACTTTGGCCCACATTCAGACGGATGAATCCGAGGATTAATCCGCCTGAATGTGAGCCCCTACAAAAAGGAGCCCTGCGGCCTTATGGGACGCCCGTGGACACACAGAGCCAGATACATACAGCAGCTGCTAACCCACGTGACGTCCCTGGCATGACGCAGGGCAGTCAACCCGGACGGACGAATTTGGAGGCGCATTGAGACGGATCTATCCGAGGATTTATCCGCCGAAATGCACCCCGGACAACGACCCCGCGGCTGCTGGGGAATGCCAGGGGCACTCCATACACCAGATACATACAGTGCAGGATCTCCCCTTGACACCCCCGCAGTCTACATAGGGCCCGACACAGAGAAAACGAATATAAACTACGGCCACTCTTGCCGTGGCAGACCGATGGAAAAGATGCTTAGTGCGGGTCTATGAGTGCATGCTACATACAGGTTTCATGCATCCATAGGCCCCACTGCTGGGAATAAAAAATAATTAATTAGTAGCAATAGTTTGTACCCTCTGCCTACCCCTTCCGGTGTTGGCGCGAGGATACATATGTTACTCGAGTTGACCGGGAGCGCATATACAGTGTATATGCCCTCCCGGCCAACTCTGTTAGGTTGCAAAAGGTAGAAGGAAAGAATTAATTTTACCTCTACCCACCCTTCCTGGGGTCGGTAAAAGTATATATATTTTTGGTTTTTGGTTACAGTCGAGCTGGTCGGGTGTGCCTGCAACTGCTTGCTGCACCCGGCCCGCTCCACTGTGACTGTAGAATTATGTGACCTCTGCCTACCCCTGTGTGGAGTTGGCATGAGGATACAGAATATATCATGGAATTTGTCTGCGAGTGCACTCAGTAGTTGCGTGCACTCGCAGACAGACTCCTATTTAGGACATTAAACCTCTAATTGTTTACTCTGCCTGCCCCTGCGGGGCTGGCGCGAGTATGCAAGACGTGGATTTTGTAACGGACGGTACGAAAAACAGTTTTATTTTTATGGACGAATATTTTAGGACGACACTAACTATTGGGATTTGTTGGAGGGGGTCCCGGGTATATCATCCCTCGGGATCCCTATCCCAGGACGACACATGACAACACAAATGACGAAACAAACGACAACGGCATTGAAAAATTTCAAAAAAACGCTTGTATTTTTGTTTTGTTGTTTGATAGGCTGTTATAATAACTATGTGGGATTTTGTTGACTCCAACGGGACACTGCCGTGAAGGTGCCCGAGGGAGTTCGTGTTTTTCCGGGAAGTTTGACTACATGTCTGGTTTCACAAGTTATTTTACTTATGAGACCAGACATGCAATATTTTTTGATCTAACCTAACGGGGCATGCTATTTAGTTTAGACAGGCGCAGCACCACACCACGCTCAGATTTCCTGTAGTATGCCTCGCGGGCCGTCGCGACGCCTAGCTTCTGGTGGGCGCGCGTGTAGTGGTGCAATTTGGTGAAGGTGGGTATGGCGGGAGTGATCAGCGCGGTCGTACATCTTCCGCGCTGATTGTTGAACGAATTCTTGCACCGACTGCACGCGCGTGTCGCGGGCTATTACCGCGTTTTCTACGTAGCGGCCCGCGTTTGTGCACATTCGGAGCGTGATGTTTTGCTGCGCCTGTAGTCGCTTCCTCTCCTCTGGTGAGCAGAGCGCGTACCATGCAGGCGCTGCGTAGGTGAGCCTACTTCGTATGTAAGTTTTATAGATACTAACTTTGGTACGCAGTGGTAGCTTTGATGTTAGAACCGGTCGCAGAGCTACACGGGCCGCTTTGGCCTGTGTTGTTGCATGGTTAACATGTGCAACCATGCTCAGCGACCGGTCCAAGTAGACTCCCAGGTAGCGCGCTCTGCTCTGCCAAGCGATTGTTTGACCGCGCAGTGTAAGCGGAGGCGGGACGTGCTTGAGTCCGACCTGTAGCGCGACCGTCTTGTCCACGTTGACGGCCATCCGCCACAGGTCGAACCATTCCGGCAACAAGTCCAGCACTCGCTGCAGTCTTCTCGCTGCGATCAGCGGCTTCCGGGAGGCCGTAAAATAAGCGCTGTCGTCCGCGAACAGCGCCAGCAGCACACCTCTTTCCCCCTCGCGCCTTTGCGCCTCGGGCAACTGAGGTATGTCGTTCGTATACACCGCATACAGCGCGGGTGACAAGCAGCTACCCTGCGGTACTCCTGCAGTAATTGGGCGGGTGTGTGATTCGGCGTCCTCCACAGCAACTGTGAAGGAGCGGTCGCTTAAGAATGAGGCCATCACTCGCACCAGCTGTGGCGGGGTGTTGGTGTGCTCCAGTAGCTTGAAAATTAAGCCTTCGTGCCACACACGGTCGAAGGCTTTCTCTATGTCGAGGAATACCCCGACCGTAGTGCGGCCGAAGTCGCGATGTTCCGTGCAATACTGGAGCACGCGGGCCAGTTGTAGTGTTGTGGAGTGCTGCGCTCGGAATCCAAATTGTTCTTCTCTGGGGGTCAGGAAGGGCTGGATCCGGCGCAACAGTAGTCTCTCCACTACTTTAGAGCTGTGTGCGAGGAGGGTTATTGGCCTATAGCTGGCCGGGTAACGACGGTCCTTACCCGGCTTTGGTAGTACTATTACCCGCCCGGGGCGCCAACACCGTGGGAAGTGCGCAGTTCGCAACACTCCGTTGGTGATGCGTGCTAGTGCGACGACGCCCCTCCTGGGTAGCTGCCTGAGCATCATATTGGTGATTCCGTCCGGCCCCGGCGCCTTGCGCTTGGACAATCGTAGGAGGGTCCTTTTCACTTCCGCTGGTGACACGTACAGATTTCCTGCTAGCGGTGGCGCCGGGGTCGTAAGAAACTGCTCTACGCGGTGCATCACGTGCTCGTGGTGTTCGCGGACGACATCTGTGGTGTTGGGCGGTACAGGGTTGGGCATGAAGGTGTTGGCTAGGTGTTCAGCCAGCACCTCCGCCCTCTCGGCAGACGTGTATCTCCTTGTGCCCGTCGAGTCGTATAGCGGGCACGTAGGCGCTTTAGGTTTAGTCAACTGCCGGTTGAGTTGGTACAGGTTTGCTTTGTCCTCGGAGACTGTGTCGATTAACTCATCCCAGGACGCTCCTCTCCATGCATTCACCTCAACCGACAGTTGCTCGGTTAGCCTGTTGAGGTCTTTCTTGACCTGTGGGCATCGTGTGCGCGACCATAGTCTTCGTAGTTCGCGTTTATCTTTAATTTTCTCCTTCAACGCCCTTGGTAGCTCACTGCGTTTGGGCTGGGTGGTAGTGAGGGAGGAGGCTGCCTCCTTAGCGCTTTGGATGGATGTTGTTAGATATTTTGCAGCCTCCTCCACTTCTTCGGGGTTTGTTAGTGGCCCTGATAGTGTAAATTCCGCTAACGCCTCGCGGAATGTTTGCCAGTTGATATTTTTCCTTCGTGGCCACTCAATGGTATACGGTGACCCCATGTTTATGGTCGCTAGGATGGGAAGATGCTGTGTGTCGGTGGTGTATAACACCTCTACCGACACACAGTGGCCGAATGATTTAATTAGTGCGATATCCAGCACGTCTGCCGAGTGGTTGGCTCTGTTGGGAACGTGAGTAGGGGAGGACGGTCCGATCACTGAGTAACCATTGTTTTGGGCGTGGTGCTTGAGAGTACGCCCCGCCGGATTGGTTACCCGTGACCCCCACAGTGGGTCCTTAGCGTTCAGGTCTCCTAATACTAGTGTAGAACCGCCCTCTGCGAAGATAGCCTGTAGGTCGCCTACATGGACGACGGGTCCCGGTGGGCGGTAGGCGGCAAACACTCGCATCTCTTCATCACCTACCCTTAGCCTCACTCCCACATTAGCAAGAGAGCGAAAGGGCAGGTGATCCAACTCCTCGTGTATGCAGTCGCGTCGTACTAGTACCGCTGTGCCGCGGTATGCGATGTCCTGCGCCGATGTTTGGTCCCTGCGATACACGAAGTAGTTGGGGATGCGAAATGCTTTGCCTGGCCTCAACTTGGTCTCTCCCAGTAGAATGACGTGAGGGTCTACATCCTGGGCAAGAAGTCTGAGCTGGGGGGCCTTTCCGTCTATGCCCCCGGGATTCCAGTAGACTATACGCAGCTCACTAACCATAGTGGGTTAGGAACTGCATTAGAGCTTCCGTTGCCGCCGTCCATATATCAACCCCGGCGGTAATCGCTTTAATCATTTCTACTAGGATCCCAACGATTCTTGCGATGGGATCGCTAGTAGAGGTGGTCTCAGGGCGAGGGGGAGCCCTGTGTGCGTTCTGTCGCAAGTTGGTGTTTCCTGGGGCCGAACTTGTGCCCGTAGTGCCGTTGTATGTTGTGAATACAACACTGGGCCGAGTAAGTCTTTGTGGGGCGACGCCTGCGTCGCGACGCTGTGTGTTAGCGGCGCCTCTATTTGTCTGCGTGTTATATGCACGCACCGGCGACTGCGCACGAGATTGTACTCGCGATTGGGCCCGCGACGTTGCTTGCGACGTCGGTCGCGAGTCCTGCTATGCCCCTTGTTGAGGGTTTGCCTTCTTCTTCTTCTTCTTTGGCCTCTTTTTCCTAGGTTTGGATCGACCTGGGTTTGCGGGGTTTGCGGGGGGGGCCAGTGTTGTTGGCATTTGGCCGGCCTGGCTCGATAGCGGCGCCATAAGCGCCTCCTGCGCGCTTGCGGGCCCTTGACTGCTTTGATATTTTGGGCGGCCGCGGCGGTCTCGTCCGACTTGCCAGCCCTCTGCTCTTTCTTCCTCTGTTAAGGGAGGAGGGGGAATGTTGGTTGGCCTAACTGGGGGTCCTCCGGGGATCTGGATTCCCCTCTTCCTCGCCTCCCTTCTTAGCGCAGCGCATCGCCGATCGTTGGCCGCGTGGTTGCGACCGCAGTTTGCGCATTTAAAGGAGGCGGCATCCTCCCTGGCCACTTGGCATTCTGCCATTAGGTGTTCTCCTGCACACCTGATGCATCTCGGGGCTCGGTAGCAATTTCCTGAGGCATGCCCGAACCCCTGGCATCTGTGGCATTGGGCCAAACGCCTTGTGCTCCTCCATGCCTCGATTGTGATGCCTGGCATGTAGAGGAGCTCCTTGATTGCGTAGAGGCCGGCTAGTTCTCCTTGGGACAGGTGGTCCAATTGCACGTGGAATACTCCTCCTGTATTTCCCATCTTGGACGTGATTGGTCTTACCAGTCTCACGGCGTATCCGTTCGACTCAAGTGCACTCTTGATTTCATCAACGTCGGTGTAAATTGGCAGCCCTCTAATTGCCACCTTGGTTGGCAATTCTTCCTGAACTGAGTAGCAGTACCAGGACAGTGCAGGTTCGCGCTCTCCTAGTTTACGCAGATAGGCTTGCACTGCCCTGTACTCTTCAGGGCTCTTGGGCATGAATCGCACCCCCTGCTTGAACGGACGTGCGTTGGGTGCGTGGCCGAGAATAGCGTGCAGGTGGGCGAAGTGCTGGGGCCAGTTGGGCAGCGTCTCAACCACTAGTGGAGGGTAGCTGCCACTCGACTTCTTTGACGCCTCTGCCTCTGTTTGTCTGGGTGGAGGAGTGGGGGTGCGTCTATGAGAAGGTCCCGGTTGCTGGGATGCCATGTGGGCGTATGATGCAGGCTGACATTGGCTTGGTGGAGTAGGCAGGGAGTAGGCATCCATAACGTTGGCTTCGGCACTGACCAGTCTTCTGTAAGAGGTCTCTTGGGAGCCAGGGATCTGATCTTCCAGGTCGATGGGGTTGGCTAGGTCTTCGTTGGAAGTGGCCGCTGTGGACAGCGGGGTTGGGACCTTAACCGGAGTGCTTTGGCGTAGTGCCAGAAAAGAGGCTGAGCTTGAATCTGAGCTATCTGAAGAGGGTTCAGAGTTTCGGCGCTGGCGTGGTTTCTTGGTCTCCTGTATGATGGTAGTTTCAGGAGACGTGGAGGGTCGAGTTAGTCTTTTTGGCATACGTGTGCCAGTACTAGACGGACCGGCTTCTAGTTGCTCGATCTTACTTAGTACTTCCTTTATGAATTTCCCTTCTTGGGTCGGGGGAGGAGGCTTGTGGGTTGGGATTCCCAATTTAGAGGGCGAAACTTGCGTGATCTTCCCAGTTTGAATGTCACGCTGGACGATTGTTCTGCCACCGAATGGCACTGAAGGCTTTCTTCCTTTTTGGGGAGCTAGTGGGGCCGACCCTTCAGCGGGTTGCTTCTTGGGTGGCGATGGGCTAGCTGGTGGCGGCTTTCGATCGGCCATTGTAAGGCCTGCGGGCTAGGCCCGCCCGAAGTGATACGACAATTTTGCCTGTATACCGTAGGGTATCAGCCAAAATCTCAAACACTCGAACGAACCGACAACTCACTTGGTGGGACGATTCCCGACTCGGCCGAAACGAGTCCGGGATGGACGAACAGGCACCCGTTTTCCAGAAGGACTAACGGTTGCGGACAAACAAACGAATAACAGAAACGAGTGAGGGGGACAGACGAGTACAATGAACGGATAGTTGGACTTAATTGCCGTTCTTCCAATGAAGAACGACAATTAGCTCCCGTCGCGTGCCCTTGTGCCACACAAGGTCACGGACGAACAAAACAGGGACAAGACAAACAACACAACGACAACACGAATATAAAAACAATCAGCTGACTACCCGACCGAACAGTCCAACGCACCGCGCGGAAAACCGAAGTCTCCCGATCGGCGCGCCGAAGCTACCCGAGCGGACAATCAGCTGGAGCGCTCTGCAGAAGCAGCGGTGCTCAGAAGGCTGTGCGAGGACGTGAGTCTACGAGAGACCCGTCCGAGCTACTAGCTGCGCCCCGGCCGGTTAACCGAAGTTTCCCAGTCGAAGGCGCCTCTTCGCGACTCGAACAGGCCAAGAGAGTATGCTGTAAGACAGCGGAGGTGGCCAGCGACACTTTCCCTTCCCTTTGCAGGGCGGTACAGGTGCTTGACTGCTGGCCAGTTGACAAGTCGATGTGCCGCAAATTCTCGTTCGCGAATGCGTCAGAGTCAGTGCTACACAATCGGACAGGTCCACTCTCTTGGGAAAGAGATAGCAATAGCCAAAATCGCCCAGACCTAGAGGCAATACCTGATCGTGCTCGCTTTATTTGTGTCTAAAATGTTTGTAAGTTGTACTATTATTTCATACATTTGACCCTTTTTCATATAAAACCATAAAAACTTTTGCTAAAGTTATTGTCGAAACTTATGGGTCAGTGAAGTTTTACATAAAAATGTTTTCATTATAAACTTAAAATTACGTTAATAGGTACATCTATGCACTATTGAGCTGTTGCAGCCAGTAATTCGCCGTTATAACTTTATTATATACTTGGCTTGCAACAGCTCGTACCTATACTAAACATGTAAAACTTATCTCTAACAAAGTATGTATGAAAACTGTGTAAACCTATTCTAATCCTTACATAAACAACTAATACAAACAACTATAACTATTAACTATATAAAAATGTGCATCACTTATAACTACGCGCGACGGTTATTTATTTATGTACATAGTTGTCGCGAACAACTTACCTACCATGACCAAATTGGTCGTATTCTATTAGAAGGTGATATCAGGAGCCCTAGAAACCGGCCAGCGTGCATGAGAAGAGCAATGAATGTTAAAGAAGCAAGTGAGATATGTAAGAATCGAGTCATGTGCTCGCTCGGTTCCTCTGCCTACCCCGCAAGGGATTTGGCGTGTAGTTATAGATAGATAGATAGATTACCTGTTTATTTAGCGGCATAGAATTCATAATAATTCAATATTATTCTTATTAACTTGAACATCATTTGTTTGTTTTAAACATCTATTCAACATAGTAGTTAATTATTCAAATACACAGTCCTTATCTTACTTCCATATGCCGCCATAGCAACTTTACAACAGGTGGGCTATATGTTTGTGTCTCCCAACGTTAAGAGAGGAAGGGCGCATCAAAGCATCCTGTCTGGGGAAGTACCTCCAGCTCACAGAAAACCGCAGCCAAATAACAACTTTCTAGAGGCTTGTTGGGATCCTGCGTGTGAGTGAGGTCACCAGTAAGCTCCCAAGGAGTTGCTGTGTAAGCAGCAGAGGAGGCATCCCGCGAGTGATAATTAATATATCGCAAGCGTTAATATGCTACGGTACCCGCTTTACATCAGGTGGGCCGCATGCTTGTATGCCTCCCGACGTAGTATAAAAAAAAAGTTGTATAAAAAAACCTTTTTTTATCAAGGACATCATTTTCGAATATATGCTACGTCGATATATTCGACACAGTTAAAAGCGTACGTGACGACCGTCTCGTCATTGGTGACGCCGACGAAATAGGTATTCCCAACTTCGGGGCGCCTTCTAACATCAATGTAAATATATAAAAATACACTACCTACTACTACTACTAAATATAAAAATTCCTACCTATTTCACAACACAAACACCTAAGTGAAAAATATATCACGATAAGATTATCTACTCTATTCATCAGTGTATATATAATGATGGCAAATGGCAAAGTTAAAATATATTAATACATCCCACTGAATCATTTCCAGGCATCTCTATCAGTCAGATATTCATAGATTCTACGAGTACAATAACCCTTCTTACATAGAGTATTTTTCATGGGCTTTTTGAACATATTGTCAGAAAAGGTCGAAACTGTTTCAGGTAATTTATTATGAATCGAATACAATCTACAACGTAATATCTAGTCTTAGCAAGCTAACTTACCGTCATACGCACTTTATATTTTTACAAGCATACATTATGTTTTCCTAAACTTACTGAGAGTAATAAGTGATGCAGTGAGCAGATTTGTTACTATCAATATATAAATTATTTCAATATCATCCGCTTTTCCCCACAACAGTATACTATACGGTATAATGCTGGGAAAGTAAATGAAATAAACTAAACACGCAGTAGCCTCATCCGCCAATTTCTGATTCTCCTAGCTGCATATGCAGTGGAGCTGAGCGTACTGGCCAGTTTATTTATGTGGGGGGCCCACTACAATTTAGAGTTAAAATATTTCCAAGAAATATAGTATCAAGATAATATCGAGCCCTGTGACACCCCTATATTAACATTACTATCTTCACCTTTGAACCCATTTATGTCAGCAGTCTGTATCTATTGTTTAGGTAAGATGCAATCGAATTGGGCCTTACACCTACTTCAATTATGGTACAGCTTGACCATGCTGTGTTTTGAAAGACCTGTAACCTAACCTAATAAAGATTTGGATTTTCATCTAGGCTGTGGAGATCTGTCGGTCGTCGCTCTTTGTCAAAATCAGTATCTTCGCCAAATTCTTAGGCCTAAGTAGCAAACCCTAATATATTAGAATACGAGGTAAAGCTAGGAAGATCCTAATCTATCTGAAGTAAAAATGATCCTTCGTCATAATCACGAGATTCATATCGTCGCTCATTTAGGCGTTTCCCGTATGCTAAAGAGAGTATAGTTACTTAGCCTGTAGTAGACTTCTTAGCTCTGCCTCCATGTCAAATAATGTAAGTTGTGCGAAGAATATAAATCGTTTAAGAAAATCTACTGTGCTCCCATGCCTACAATTAGTATACCCACTACGAATGGACAGATTCCAAGAAATACGGTATCTAAAAACACTGTATAGAGTACAGTATTTTTAGATACTGTATTTCAGTATCTCTCTCTATACAGTATCTAAACAAAATGTATAGAGTACAGTATTTTTAGATACTGTATTTCCTAGTGGAATTGGTCACAATATGTTTACACAGTACATTCTACAACTCACTACGTACCTCATGCATGAACTAATGTTCGATTTAACAACTTATATTCCTAATCGGGTATTCCAGGAACTTAACCAATTTACCAACGCGCAAGGAATAAAACAATAGTTTACATTTTACTACAGTAGCTACTTGTTTAGAATTCGACTCCAATATCAATTTTCGTTTTATATAACGTCGAAACCTCCGTTCTTATCATTCCTATTGCAATATATTGTAAACGCTATTGTAGCCAGAAACCAATTATCCGACCTTGATTACCTCGCTGTAGCTGTACTGAGAGCTCGCTGATAACTACAAACAGTAATTTACCTACAGAAATAATTCTACAAATTACCTACAGAATTAATTCTAAACTCTGTTCACACAAATTAAGTGTTTAAATGTTTTTAATGTTTTTTATTTTGTTACTACTCGTAATAAGATCCCTATTGAGATAATTTCAAAAGTGGTTACTAAAGAGCTGGCATAATGTGAAACAAGCTTTTTATTCAGTAAACTAGATATTTGGAAACTGTTAATGACTGAAAGTAATTTATAATTTACAAGGTTATCGTTGATTTGAATAGATGGAGGTTTCCGAAAGTCATAGAACACTGAGAGGAGATGCCTGGTGGAGTACGGAGGTTGAATCCTCTGAAAAAAAGAGTAAAGCATGGCTAGATTAGGTATCTATCATCTTTACGCCAGAGTGATAGTATGAAAGAGAAGAAGAAAGAAATATACCGTCGATGGAAGAATGAAACCAAAGCTTTAGTGAAAGAGAAACGTGAAAGATTACCTACTCATGAATGAGGAAAAGACGTTGACGAAGAACGTCGAGGCGAATACCAAAACTCTTCTGGAGAGAGGTAAAGAAGTGATTCGTCAGCATCAAGAATAGACAAGATAAATGTAAAGCTGGTGGCATTTTTGCTAATACTAACGAGGTGTTAGAATAGTGTGGTGAATATTTTAAAGAAATGTGTGATTATTTCCAGGACGCTGGCGCTGTGAATGGGTCTGTGACTGACTCAGCCAGCGTACCATGAAGACATTATTATGATTGGTCGACATGAAGTTTCAAAAATGAAAGGTCAGCGGGAATCGATATGGTTACAACTAAGATGATGATGAACCGAAGCAGGTGGCATCTACGTTAGGGACATTTTCCGAGAAAATTATGCTGGAGAATCGGAAGGGTCACGACCGACTGGACTTGCGCAGTCATCGTGCCCTTGTATATAGGCAAGGGATCACATATGGACTGTGCCAACTATAGGGCTATCAGTTTGATCAACTTAGCAGCCAAAGTGTATGGAATTTTCTTTGAAAGGAATATCAAAATGAAATCTGTTGGAATGCTTTAGGAAACGCAGGATCAATATCGAAGTGGCAGAGAATATACAGATCAGGTTTTTCACTCCGCAACATCGTGGAGAAGCATCTGGCTGTGAACCAGAAGGTTTTCTACTGTTATGTGGATCTCGAGAAAGCATTTGTTGAGGTGCGAAATGATTCTAAGAATATTTTGCCCAGATATGGGGTTGACAGTGACCTCCTCCGTGTTTGCAATCCACTTATGAGGCTTATACAGCATGCATGCGGGTGGACGGTAGCTTGTCGACCTGGTTTGCCATCGACATTGCCGGCAGCCAGAGATACGTGCTGTCGGTTCGGCTATTCATCATGATGACATATATCTAGACAGTTGTCTTCAGAGAATAAAAAATATGAATGTGGGAATACGATTAGGTTACTCAGTGGTCAACTGCCTGCTTAATGCAGATAACGCGGCAGATACAATAGCAGAATCACCATCCAAACTGAAAACACTAGTTAAAATAATAAAAGATGATTGTTGTTGTTGAAAGGCTTACAATTGAATGCGAAGAAAACCAAAATAATGGTATTTGAAAGATAGACATCCAGAATGAACATTAGGATTACGGTTTAAGAGGTGGTATTAGACCAAGTGGATGAGATTGTATATCTTGGAAACGCCTTTAGCAGATATGGAAGGTACACTGCTGATATGGAGAGACGAGTTAGTTCAGGGAACAATGAGAATGGAACGGTGGGTAAACTTCTGGGCAGTCGATATCTAAACCAGAAGGTAAAGCTCGCTGTACACAACGCGGTGCTAATCCCAATGCTAACTTATGGAAATGAAAGCTTACCCAGCTTTCACTTTCATAAGTTAGCGTTGAGATTTTATTAGATTGGCAGAGAAAACATGAAAATAAATGCGATCGACATGCGAGCATTGCGCAATATTTGTGGCTTAACGGTTACTGAACGCGTTTGTAGTGATGACCAAATATAGAGAGTTGGTCTGAAAGAGAGCATCGGTGTTACGATAAGTAAATGCATGCTCCGTTGGCTGGGATATGTAAAAAGTATGCAGGAGAGTTGGTCTGAAAGAGAGTGTTTTTTTTTTGCTCGTTGCGGAGCACAACTTAAAAGAACGCTCAGTTCTACTATCGGCGTGTACTCGAGCGCTTAGAAGTTTCGGGATTCCGTAAGGGACATTCTGAATTTAGCATGGAATGAAACTCCTTACCAGCAGGTAAATCAATTTTACGAATGTATGTATGGAGTTAAGAATATAAACAAAGCACCCTTCACTTTCGTTTGCTTGGTACCTATCAACTACAAACCTTTTCCTTCATGGTGCCAACCCAATTGGAACTAAGTGAGACAGCTACAATGGTCTGCTTAGTCCGTATGAAGATAAGAAAGTGAACTAAGCAGGTAAGCAAATTTAGACGTACGTATGAAACGAAATCTCTTTGTGTCAAACAATTTATTCCGTTATAATATTATATATATATATATATATACATATATATATTGGACACATGCATATGTATACATAGAGACTGCATAGATAAAAAAGCGTGATCGTTTTGAGTTTAGTTGCAAATAAAAAGGTATGTACATCCCTGATACACGCTGTGCTTAGTTTGAGACTAAATTTAGATGTGTAATTTGTGTTTGTAAATATGTTGGATAGTTATTATAGTCGGATATTATTATATTTGTGTACATGAACATGTTTGTTTGTTTGGAAATTTTCTATGTATAGTATGAATTTTCAAAAAACGTGTGCGTCTCGGGACGCCCGACAGAAGTGATAACTTAAACTAATCCGCTGCCGTATGCGTGAGAGAAAGGGAAGCCAGACAGACTGGCGCCGTAACGCGTTACGTAACGAAGCGGTTTACCATGCCATAAGAAGTTATCACTTCAAAAAAATGTATTTACGTATGTTTATCAGTTGTTTAGTACCCATAACAAAGCTTCGCTTACTTTGGGGTTAGATGGCATTGTGTAATTAGTCTTACAATATGTATTTATTATTTATAATTATATTTAATAATAAAACAATTGTTTGATGGTTGAGTTCTTTGTACGTCAGGGCAATATAGTAACAGCGAAGGTCGGGTTTATCTGATCATTGTGAACAAAACAACATTGAGTCATGCGAATGGACCTTCATTAGGAAGTCCCAAATTGAACAGTGTTATTACTCTATCAAAAATATTTGTGGCTGAATACACTTGTTTATAAAAAGTATAAAAAATATTATTATTTGTTTTCCTTGTGTTAAAATCAAATATTTACTGTAATAGTAAAAATTTTGTTTTTAAAACAAGTTATCTTAAAAGCGGTACAACAAACTGATTGAGTAAAATATCGTCTCTTTTTGTCATTATCTCTCCAGTAGCGATCGTGACGAGGGATGCTTGGTTAATCAGTGATATGTCACTCAGTTCCGTACTACGATTAGTTACATATAGCTTGTATTTATTATTTTTTGATTTATTAGTGTGAATTACGAATTTGTTTATTTTATATTAGAGGGGGGCAAACGAGCATGTGGGTTACCTGATGGTAAGTGATCACCACCGCCCACATATATCAGCAACACCAAAGGGTCACTGATCTGTTGGCAGCCTTTTTAGAGAAACAAAAGCTCTTTTCTTGAAGGCGCATTTGTTCCAGAACACCGCTAAGCGTAATTTATTCTACAACTTCTTGGTAGAAAATACCCCAAAAAGCGTACTGTAGTGAATAGCCTAATCAGGTCATGTTAATCAGGCATGTTCTTCTCATTGTGTTTACCGATAACTCAGATATGACTTCACATATTTACATAATTCTTCAAGCACACTCGAATTTGATACAAATTAATTTGTAGACTTGATCATTAGTTTAAAAATAAAAATAAACTTTCTATAGCAGTATTTCGTGATGTTAGTATTAAGTACAATCGGATTTTACTGTTTATTACATAAGTCATTTGATTGAGTACGCCTCAAAAATATAGAAGAAATTATGTTATAACTGGATAAATTGTCTACAATACAGGTAGGTCAGAAAAAATTCTAAAGAAAAGGTGAAATAGGTGGACTTTTCCTCTTACACTGGAAAAGTCGATATGTCGAAATAAATCACTACTACCTTTATCACCTGCAAGATAATACTCGTAATATAACTGTTAAAAGGCACCTTTCTCGTTGTGCTTGTGTACTTGAAAGATATTATTTATTTAACATTTCTCCTGACATCACCTTCTGATGGCACACGACCAACTTGGTCATGGTAGGTAAGTCTTGGCGTTCCTCGGCTCCTACATCCTTCCCTTTTTACATTGTATATCTACTTCGTCATTCTTTCTACATGTCCGAACCAACGGAGCATGCCTCTTCACACCGACGCTCTCTTTGAGACCATCTCTGTTTCTTACATCATCATTGCGAATACGGTCTACAAGCCTTATACCACAAATTTTGCGCAGCGCTCGCATTTCGACCGCGTTTATTCTACTTTCATGCTCTTTTTTCTCTCTTCTAAGCTCTCGCTTCCATAAGTTAGCGTTGGGACCAGCACTGCATTGTGTATAGCGAGTTGTACCTTCTGGCACAGGTTTTTACTGCCAAGAAGTTTTCCCAACGCTCCATTCACATTATTCCCAGCACTCATTCGTCTTTCCACATCTGCGGTGTGGTGACCTTACATCCCTGCTGAAAATATTAGATTTATGTTAATTGTTATTTTTAGTTTATTGTACAATGAAGATAATATCTTTATATCATTAACAGGTCTGATGCAGTCGCTCCATGGGAAAATCAGTATCTCGCCAAATCCTTAGGATTAGGTAGCGGACCCCGCTGATCCTAATGTGTTAGGAAACGGGATAACGCTCAGAAGAAAAAGAAGACGGAGGAGAAGATATTTCAATAACAATAATACACAAAAGGATTATGTTTTTGCTTAGGGGGAAATTACATTTGAGGTACGGTAAATAGTACTATAAAGAAACAAAAACGTTGTAGGAGGGTATAAATAGATGCGACGACTCAGTTGAGGTCTTTTATCTTTCTATGAATGTTGTTACAGTTTAGTCGTACACGCTCGTTGCGGCGGAGTCCTGTTGAGTTATTCAGAGGCTGTTAGATTTTATTGTTTTCGCCTAAAAGATTTCACAGCAGATTTTAATTACCACATTATTGTGTTAGTCGTGCAACGAAGGCCAATCTATGTTTGGAACTAGATTCTATTTTCGTGCAAGGCTTATGTCATCCCACAACCACTAGTTCTGATGAGCCGTATGATTGTGTAGCAATGGCTATTTTGATATATAAGGATTTTTGCGGTTACCTCAAGATATGAAAATAGAGCAGTCATAGCCTTGCGCATAAAGAACCACCCTCTTAACTTGTGAATAATGGTTTGGGCATCTACCACTAAAGAGAGCAGCCCGTCTGGGGAAGTACCTCCACCTTACAGAAAATCGGAGTCGAATAACAACTCCTTAGATGTTTGTTGTATTCCTGCGTGTGAGTGAGGTCACCAGTAAACTTCTAAGGAATTACTGTGTAAGCAGCAGAGGAGGCATCGCACGAGTGATACTTAATATTTACAAACTTTAATTGGCTTCGGTAACTGCTTTACATCAGGTGGAATGTATGGTTGTATGCCTCCCGGCGTTGTATAAAAAAATCGTATTTTGGATTTATGTACTTAATAGCTGTATATACTCGTAGGTAGAAAGATAAATTAGAACTTTATTCCGACAAGTAGAATATGATATACAGATACAGATATACAGATAATAATTTTGTCATTAGACCGTCACGGGCACTTAGACACGTCGTACATTACTTGCTAAAATTATCTATTGTCATTAAATTGCTGTTGTTTTATTTCTACTAGGTTTCGTACCCAATGGATGCCGAAGAGTCTAATTAGTTAGAGTACGTTGTCTATTTTTTATTCCACTAAGGTGACAAACAGCATACGGCCCAGGTAGGTAATGGAAAGTTGTTACCGTAGCCTATCAACAGGTGTAATATAAGTAAGTCACGCTTTGCCAGCATTCCTGCCAACACAACAACTACTGTGGAGGTTACTGGTAACCTCATTAACACGCAACACAAGAACCCTCTTCCTTGTGAAGTAGCTCCAACTGGCCAATTCAAGAATCAACGTCGTGTCGTTTCGACTGTATTCGTGTTTGCGATAGTTTAGTGCGGTTCGACAGAAATAAGTGACGATTGATCGTATATGACACAACTCTTCAGTTTTTTATAATAAAATACTCGTACATGTAATTTAAATTTGCTCCGTTGAGACGGACATGTAGACAGCATGTAGAAAGAAATAATTACGAAACAGATATACAAGGCGAAAGTATAATAATGTAGGAGATATATAAAAAGGATCAAAGAGCCGAGAAAGACCAAGACGATGAGATGATTTCAGAAGTTCTAGAAACCGGCGAGTGAGCATGAGAATAGCTACGAGTATTTTAAAGAAATTAGAATAACATGCTACAAGTTATACTAACGATTATGGGTGGGTGCCGGTCGGAGCTAGGCCGCATAAAGTAATTCGTGGCGGGAGCAAACAAAGCAGGTTAGATCAAATTTTAGTTTACCAAAATTTAGTTTTTTTTTTATATTTTTTTTTTTTAGCCCCAAAGTAAGTGAAGCTTGTGTTATGGGTCTAGACAACTGATAAACATACGTAAATACAATTTTTTTTGTAAATACGTACTTATTATACATAGAAAATACCCAGACCAATACAAACAGACATGTTCAAGCACACAAATGTTTGTACTGTGTGGGAATCGAACCCACGAGCGTTGGTGTCATAGTAGCGTAACAGCGCGTTACACCACTGCACCACCGAGCTCGCCAATTAAATAAATTAAAAGTAAAAAACCTTTTTAAAATCAAGCTTTTATTTAAATGCTCTAAAAAGAAAAAAATAAAATTTTATACTAAAACTTTTACTGTTAACTTATAAGGTCATTTCACATTTGACACAATTTATAGGATATAAAAGCTTGTCGCGAGATTTAAGTACTCGTATTTACTTAGTTTGAAAATTTTAATAGATAATATTATTCACATCAAGTTATTTAATTTACTTGCTAATCTACAAGTAAATCTCGCGACAAGCTTTTATATCCTATAAATTGTGTCAAATGTGAAATGACCTTATAAGTTAACAGTAAAAGTTTTAGTATAAAATTTTATTTTTTTCTTTTTAGAGCATTTAAATAAAAGCTTGATTTTAAAAAGGTTTTTTACTTTTAATTTATTTTTTACTTTTTAGTTATCGCTGGACACGTTTCTCAGTCTGTTCATCTCATTCAACGCATCATTGTTGCATGGTGGTGAGCTTCGTTTAGACGGGTAAGAGCTAATATACAACAGGGTTCGCCCCGGTGCCCTGAGGTGGTACGTTCGCGACATCATATTACACCCTGATGCCACTCAGTCCTCGGCACGGCCTCACCTTGACTTGGGTGTTTAGAGAAATGTGCCCCTTATTTCAGCTTGAAGCTTACTTGTGCCTTACGAAACACAGTTCCGGGTTTGATTTTGGAGTAACAATTCGACCTCAATATCATAATCGACGACTCCAAAAACCCCAATACATCAAAATTCCAGACGGATTGGAGCAATGGAGTTGATATTCAGCATCTTTTTTTTTAAACTCGCATTCGTATTCTCAGTAAGTCCTTTCACTTGATACCCATATTATAAGCAAGCACTAAAAACTTACTCCACTATATTGGTTTAGAGTGACGTCACTTTATTTTTTGACTTATTCTCAGCAAGTCCTTTCTAATGATACTCATATTGTAGGAATGAATTGAAAAAACGTGTGGCACTCGGGGACTGCCGCGGTAAAGCTATTGCATAGCATTTTTTTTTATCAACTTATGCAATTATAATTATTTTTTCATCACTTTCTTCATTAATTAATGACTTTGTTTATTCATATTTAAAACACTTTATACACAAATTTTACGCGTATAGCTATTCACCAGCAACTGCTATTCACTGTTGTACATAGGTACACCTATGTATACATATATACCTACATGTATACTTACGGGGCGCACATGCGGTGAGTGTGGCATTATAAAGATATGACAGATACCTATACACCTATATACTTTTTCACAAACAGCTGCTTACGTATTCGTCCGATTTCGGAGCAGCTCGTCTTGATCCGTCCGAGCTTCGTACTGTCGAACCATATACATACACGTTATACAGGCGGAGTGGGGGGGAGGTGTTAGGTTTTATTTACGTTACGAAATTTTTTGATTCGGTCGCCGCGCTCAAAGCCCGCGATAAAAGCTAAGCAATAAGTAAAAGTGCCCATAGACTGTGTAACAACCCACCACCGCCCATGGCTCCACCGACCTTGTGGTCATTTGAGCCGAATCGCGGGAGATGCAGCACGGCACTTGCTGCTTTAAGGCTCTTCGCCGTGCCATGGGCATTTCTTGACTCCCTACAAATTATTTGATTCTATGTCCTTGTCTCAATTTGTATGCTCTCTTCCCCTTCTGGGGCAGCGACATCCACATTAACGCCTTCGCTGTCGTCCATAGGCGCTCTTCCTCCGGTCTTCTCGAGCCATTCCGCTGCGCTTCTCCGTGCGTGCCATCCGTAGGCGAACCTGCGCAAAGCAGCGAAGTTCGCCGCAGACGATACGAGATCGGTGAAGTACACCGGACCCGGTTGGTCCTTGGAGCGCTGTATTCCAGCCATCATTATACATCGTAGGTCATCATACATAGGACAGGACCACAGTATGTGGTCTCTGTCCTCCTCGCTCTCTCCACACTCGCACATGCTACTTTCATGTCGTCCCAACGCATTCAGTCTCTTCCTGAATATGCCATGTCCTCCATGGATCTGGGAGGTCTGATAATCCGGCTCGACCCAGCTTGCGCTCAGTCGGCCAGCCACCTCCGGGAAGAACGGAAAGTTTCCTCCCCTTCGTAACCGCAGTCCAGCGATGCTGCCACTCGCGCATCGTAGCGTCCCAAATATCGCGCTTTCGCTGGCTCAACTCCCTACCGGTCACGGATCTACGCGCTCCCTCCATTCGTCCAACACGAGTCACCTCCAGGTCTGAGGGGAGTACTCCAGCCAGTACGGGCAGGGCAACGGTACTGGTGGACCTATATGCTTTGGTCAGTAGTATGAGTGTCTGTCGCTGACTTCTTAGTACGACACTACGAAGAACATACGCTGTTAATCGGTGGCACCATATGGCAGCTGCATACGTCAGCGTAGCCACATACATTCCCTTGTACAGGACCTTTATGGCTTGGTATTTAATTCCCCAAGATGATGCCGTAACCCTCGACATCTTGCCAAAACATGCAGCGGCTCGTTCTCCTATCCGGGTGGCGTGTTGCACAAACAACATGCTTGAGTCCAACTCCACGTCGAGGACCGTCGCAGACGTGACGCTCCTCACTGAGTCCTGGCCGAACTTGATTAAAGGTGGCCTCTGTAGTTATCCCTTCACAGACATAGATAGCGACTTTGTGGGGGAGAAACCCAGTCAGTTACGGGCGCCCCAGTCGCCAATAGGCTCAGAGCCGCTTTCGCGGCTGATTCAATGGCCGATCGTGAATTGGCCTCAATCATGCGCGTCACGTCATCGGCGTAGGCAACCATCTTTACTCCTTTCGGTAAGGGCAAAGGCAACAGATCGTCCATGAGGACATTCCATAGCGTCGGCCCGAGCACGGATCCCTGCGGACACCCCATGGTCGAGTCCTTCCACAACACCCTATAGGCTGTGTAACAGTTTCACATCAGGCGGGCTGAACATTTATTTGCCACCCGACGGAGTCTAAAAGTGTCCATAGGCTGTGTAACAGTTTCACATCAGGCGGGCTGAACACTTGTTTGCCACCCGACGGATCATCATCATCATCTGATGAATATGAAAAAAAAAATCTTGTACCAATTTTCTTACTTATTTGCCACCCGACGGATCATCATCATCATCTGATGATTATGAAAAAAAAAATTTCTTCTACCAATTTTCTTGTTTCCCACCCGACGGAGTCTAAAAGTGTCCATAGGCTGTGTAACAGTTTCACATCAGGCGGGCTGAACACTTGTTTGCCACCCGACGGATCATCATCATCATCATCATCTGATGATTATGAATGATTATGAAAAAAAACGAGCTACATGGTAGGCGGAGTAGGGGGTGTTAGGTTTTATTTTCGTTACGGAATTTCTTAATTCTAAAGCTATGCAATAGCTTAAAAATATTCGCCAACTTGGGTGTTCCGCCATGTAGGATTTAGAATGACGTCACACAGTTAACCATGCATTGTCATCTAAACTGAACGTGTATACAAAATTTCAGCTCAATCGATTGAAGATATCTGCTTCGAAATTGATTTTCAAGCTTTAGAAGTCCGCCATATTGGATTAAGGGTGACGTCACATTATTCTTCGAGTTATTCTTATCAAGCCCTTTTATTTGATACCCATATTGTAGGAGTGCATTAAAAATAGTTGGCCCGCCATCTTGGGTATGCCGCCATGTTGGATTTAGAATGACGTCACACATTTAGTCATGCATTGTCATCCAAACTGAAAGTGTATACAAAATTTCAGCTCAATCGATTGAAGATATCTGCTTCGAAATTGATTTTCAAGCTTTAGAAGTCCGCCATATTAGATTAAGAGTGACGTCACATTATTTTTTGAGTTATTCTTATCAAGCCCTTTTATTTGATACCCATATTGTAGGAGTGCCTTAAAAATAGTTGGTCCGCCATCTTGGGTATGCCGCCATATTGGATTTAGAATGACGTCACACATTTAGTCATGCATTGTCATCCAAACCGAACGTGTATAGAAAATTTCAGCTCAATCCGTTAAAGATATCTGCTTCAAAATTGAGTTGCAAGATTTCACCCGAACATACTTACATACTTACATTGCAAGTTAAATAAAAGCTTGTAAAAATTCATATTACAAATAGACTAAGCTAAAGCAGTTCACTCACAGCGCTTCATTTTTGTTTACTTCTACCATGTCGTAACTTGTGACCAAAAGGTCCCATTCGAATAATTTACACGTACATAATAAGAAGGAATTTAGGTACTTAGGCATTATCATTCTTGATTATGAAACTCTTAGTTGAATAAGAATTAATATCATGATATGAATGTCATCACGAGTTACGAAAGAAGTATATCGAACAATAGTGAGTTGATATATCGGCAGGGCCACCCTAGACGCACACGTATGAATCAAATACAACACAAATACAAACAGTCATATACCATATCCATAGAGGATTACTATGTGCCTGCCTAAATGAGTTAGGTTACCAAGAACCAACGAGGTGTTACAGCAGCAGCGGTGCGGGCGGGATACTCCGTGCAGCTTTGTTAGCCAAGGGCTATCGCTTCACATTAAGCGACCGACACACGGCGACGACATTATTCTAAGTTATTTAAAACAATATATTTTCAATAAAATAATCATGTCAGATATAATTGATTTAATAGACACGTGAAAGAAAATAGTACTATTTCTGAGTTGTCTCTAATTAACACCGTAGTTCTACCGTAGAATCGACAAAAGGTTTCAGTTTATCTTCAAATTCTTGCCAAGAACAAATTCCTTCTTCGCATATTGATCTTATAGGTTCTTCATTTAAGTAGAACACAACATTGTAATCTTCTACGTCGTCTTTTATAATACATCTGTAACATAGATATATTTTAGTAGCACGTAGGTTGATACAAAATGATAAACACTTGTCAGTAAGGACCGTATCGGAAATGATTAGAAAATAAATATGGGCATATTACCAAGAATGTCTAAGGAAGGTCTTACAAAATAATTTACAAACGCTTAGTTCATTAGAAAAAAAACACATTTTCTCGGACAACCAATTTGGGTTTCGTCGTGTTTTTACTAAATCTGATACTTTAGTTACGTTTTTGAAAAAAATGTTGAACGGATAAAATATAGAAAGAAGTAAAAAATCATAAGTTTTATTATTAAGTAGAAATTATCCGGCTGAAGATTCTAAAACTTTTAAATTCACTATCTTACATAAGCAAAGTGGGGGCACGAATTGACTATATTCGATATGAAAATATGCTGTACATGATGTTTTTCATTACCTACAGGGAGACGAATGTGGATATTTTTACTCACCTGTTTAGAACAACAATGAAATTTGAAGAAAACGCTGATATTTTACTACTTCTCCAATTCCTTTCAGTATTTCTGTGGGCTCCGCTCAGATGTTCGTTATCTTTGAATAACCCGAGAGTACTGTAAGCCATAGATAACATCGTTGATTGCGTGAAATAAGCCACGATATCCTTCCCTGCTCCCTTTTTCGCATCTTTGAAGTTACGAAATAAGTCTGCCAAGGGAATACGACCAAAATTTTCATTTATGGGCATTCCGTAGCCTGCGGTGTAATAATTATTTAAATCTTCTATGTATTCGAGAACTTGTAAATCAGACGTTGTAAAGAGAGCGCACCAGGGGCTTAATTTGTTTTCAAATCCAGATGTACTATATCGACATAAATTATATAGAGATATTATGTCTGCATCAGTTAATTTGTAGTCAATACCAGTACGTCGCTGCATTCTATCTTTCAACTAAAAGAAAAAAATCTGATGTTTTATTACAATAGTAAAGTATTAAGTGCACCGGGACCACACCGAAAGTTATTACAATTGGCCCTTATAAAAATTCATTTGAATTTCGTCTCAACTTGATTCACGAGCATTTATCTATAATACGGAAGAGC
Source organism: Pyralis farinalis (assembly GCA_947507595.1). NCBI lineage: Eukaryota > Metazoa > Arthropoda > Insecta > Lepidoptera > Pyralidae > Pyralis > Pyralis farinalis. The sequence continues at coordinate 15,693,445 of OX382267.1, forward strand.
GACGCAACGTGTCTCAAATAAATTGTGCATGAAACCATGTCAGAAGTTTGAAAGAAGTTCTGCATGATTGCCAGATATTTTGTATAGCGTTGTTAGATTTGGACGCCAACAAATATGATTAAATCGACCACACGATGACAGATCATAAATGGAAATAACGATGCTACGTAATCTGTCATTTAACAATCGAGACTACGCATAATACACAACTTATACGAATATACGGCACTTATAGCCGGAATGCGTCTGATGATAATTCCACTTAGGCCTAACACGACTAGGTTACATTGTTTTAATGTTATGCGGACGACAGCACCACTTCACTCACTCACGACACTTGTTATGCAGATCGTGCTAACATACCTCGTTCCCTTTGTGGAAGAAAGTCGCGATAAACTAAAACTTTTTAATAGAGATAGGACGAATTAAAGCTGCCCGTCTGGGGAAGTACATCCATGTCACAGAAAACCGCAGGCAAATAACAACTCCCTAGAGAGTTGGTGTGTTCCTGCATGTGAGTGCAAGCTCTTAAGGAATTGCTGTATTAGTAACAGAGGTAATATCGCACAAGTGACACTTATTGTATTGCAAGCGTTTAAAGAAACCGCTTTACATCAAGTGGGCCATATGCTTGTATGCCTTCCGACGTTGTATAAAAAAAAATGTGTATAAAATTGAGAGTACTTTAACTAATGTATCTGGCTAGGGGCAGCTAATCCCATTTGCTGTGGTTATTCAATTTCAGAAAACAACTATTACCAACACAAAAGTATTGAGATTATCGGTGTCGACATCTCCAGCGATGTTCAATATCGAAGTCACCTGGAGGGGAAGTTCACACTGGCGTCCAAGAAACTAGGTGTACTCAACAGAGCAAAGCAGCACTTCAGTGCGGGGCAAAGATTTATGTTGTATAACTCTCTAGTCAGACCGCATACGGTGTACTGCAGTTACCTTTAGACGGGAGCATATGAATAGGAGCTAGGACCATGTGATTGGGTTCAGAGACATACAGTGAGAATTGTTATACACGATATTGAGTTCAGACTTAAGTTTAAGGACAGATATTGCCTCCTTTTGTGTGTACTACTGATTGTACAACGGGTTACACTTCTAACCAATTCCCACGATTCATGAAAGTCAAAAATACACACATCAAAAGTGTCTAGGGATCAACATATATTTTTGCAATAACTTTTCTCCTGATTGATATTAATTAAAATTTTCTTTAAGGATTTATCAAATAAAGTGTTTTCGTTTGTCTACAGTAACGATAAACCAAGTCACCTTTGCATTAATAAAGAAATTTGCCATTTTCATAATAAAGGGATTTTTGACATTTGAACCACTAACATTAAAGTTCGAAAAAAAGACTGAAATAACAGTTTTCTTTAAAATTTTATTGGGTAACTTAAACAATTAATAATCCGTGTTTCTACTGCGAACACTAACAACACAAGAACATCGGTTTGGCATACTCAAAATGAGTTCATCCAAATCACGCTGTGGAATGGCCGCCCATGTTCGTTGCAACAACAAAAAAAGGTCTTCTTGCGACTGGATACCCTCCATATTCGGCAGAGCTCTTCTCTGTAGCATATCCCATGCATGCTCAATCGGGTTCAAGTCTGGCGACTGAGCAGGCCAGGGCATGCCATTGATGTTAGCTGCGGCGAGAGTCTGTCTTACAACTCTTGCGGTGTGCGGTCGTGCATTATCATGCATTAACTGAAATAAGGGACCGATTTGCACTTGTAGAGGAACGATGACGTCTGATACAATCGTCTCAGCATAAATTTGAGCGTTGAGGTTGCCTCTGATCCAAATCAACTCAGTTCTTCCGCCGATCCAAATACCCGCCCATACCATGATGGTTCCACCACTATAAGGATGCACTTCCTGGCAGGATTTTAATCGCCGTTGGCGTCCAGGGGTTCTCCAGTGTCGTATACGTCTTGTATCCGGTCTCATACCAAAACGAGACTCATCAGAAAAGCACACGAAACGCCATTGTTCTTCTGCCCAATTTCTGTGTTCAAGAGCCCATTGATATCGAATCCTACGATTGTGCATTGCTATAGGTGGTACCCTTAGCGGTCTTCGGGAATGAAGGTTCACTTCATGCAAGCGGTTTCTGACTGTTTGGTCGCTAATTAAGTTCCCTGAAGAGTGATGAAGCGTCACGGCTAACATCATGGCGGTTATTGTTGGAGCTCTTCGAGTTGTGATTTGAATGTATCGGTCTTGTCTCCGTGTCCATGCATGGGATATGCTACAGAGAAGAGCTCTGCCGAATATGGAGGGTATCCAGTCGCAAGAAGACCTTTTTTTGTTGTTGCAACGAACATGGGCGGCCATTCCACAGCGTGATTTGGATGAACTCATTTTGAGTATGCCAAACCGATGTTCTTGTGTTGTTAGTGTTCGCGATAGAAACACGGATTATTAATTGTTTAAGTTACCCAATAAAATTTTAAAGAAAACTGTTATTTCAGTCTTTTTTTCGAACTTTAATGTTAGTGGTTCAAATGTCAAAAATCCCTTTATTATGAAAATGGCAAATTTCTTTATTAATGCAAAGGTGACTTGGTTTATTGTTACTGTAGACAAACGAAAACACTTTATTTGATGAATCCTTAAAGAAAATTTTAATTAATATCAATCAGGAGAAAAGTTATTGCAAAAATATATGTTGATCCCTAGACACTTTTGATGTGTGTATCTATTCCTTCTTGCAAGGCTTTCTCTCATTTTTCTTTGTCATCACACCTTAAAGCTTGCTTCACTATAGGTACGTGGCTCTATGGAGTTCACTATATTACTTACGAATTCGTTTCGTGTGTAGACATAAATAATCGGGCCCGGACGTACTGATATTTGAAGTGCTTAATGAGTCCGTCTCAATTTGAGAACCAGACAACTGGGTAATATCGCTGTTTGGAAAAGGTACTTGCTCCGTCTTAACAGGTGAAGTAACAGTGAAATCGCAATCACTAGATAATACAAGGAACATTGGTATATTGTAAACTCCCCTAATAGGTTTGGCTCTTAAAACTATATTACCACTTTTATATATTTTAATATATTACAATGTGCATTATAATGTTTTTTAAGCTAGGAAAAGAAACTGAACTAAACAGTTAGTCAAGGTACAAATATCACAACAGTCAAAGAAAATGTTGTGTCTCTAATACTTTCACACTGTAATTTTTCACCATTTGCAACACCCACTTCTTTATTCGATGATGCTCTTAGATGACCTATTCCATCACCTCGTGCTGATATGTGATTCGTCGTGCTAGAATCCATGAACCATCTTAAATTATCTCTATCATTGCCAAATGTCAACAGAACTAGATGAGATGACTGTGTGCACTTTTGAGGACAGTCTTTTCTAAGATGTTCTTTAAAATTTGCACGTGTAGGAGACCAAAGCTTTTTTTGGTAATTCAGATACGTAGAAGTTCCGCCTTGCTTTTTATTACTGTTCTTCGATTTACTCTCTAGCTAGCTTCGATCGCAATTCCCACAGTTTTGACAATTACTTCGTGTGGTAACAAACAGTCATTACTAGAATCTACATTTTCCGTTCATACTCGTAGTTCATCTTTGAATAGTTTCATCTTAATCAAGTCACTAGTGATCTTTGCACCTGCGTGTTTAAATGCCATAATCATAGGCGTATATTAAATAAATATACAAGTACAAGGCTAACTCATAGCTCTGACTTGGTCGGCTAATGAAATAATTTTATTTTCCATACAATTCCACGTTAGAATGGCTATCCAACTTGATAGAACAACTTGATAGACTACGAAGTCTCTGGTTTCGGTTGAGCCCTCTAGCATCCCAGATCTACTTAGCAGTTTCCGCCTGCAAGATATGTGCCTAACATAACTTCACTTAAAAGGAGTTTCTTTGTGTTCAAGTTGTTTATGAACAAGTTATTCAAAATCAGAAAATTTTAATTTGGAATCTCCAATCCCGATAATTCTCACAACTAGCAAAGTAGACGTCAGATAAATGTCGCTTGATATTTTTATAGTATACGAAAAATAAAATCTTAGTTACTCCTTTATTTGTTTGTGACGCATAATCTCGTGAGAGAGACTAGTGGAGATAGGGAGTTAAACTTCTCAAAAATAAAGGCAGATGAACACAAATATTTTTTTATATTAAAACATATATTCAATGGTGAGAATACAGTGACAACTTCAAAACTAGATAGACTTAAATTCAATTATATGTCGCAAATGATTATAGTACTGAGCAACTGACTCACAACAGATACATAACGCAAAAAGTAGAAAGATGTAGGAGTTCAAGAAGGTCAGGACTCTGCTATGACCAATTGGTCATGTTTTATAATAAACCTTAGAAGCCCGTGTGCATGTAAAGGTACAGCTATGGTCTAACAAACGGTTCCCACTGCTTACCCTGCAAGAAACTTGGTCTAACGATATAATAGATAGATAAATAAAACCACTTACCGCCAGAAATTCGGAGCTCCTTTGGTATTTAACCTCTTCCTTTAAGATTGAATAATTTCTCATATTCGTTTCATACATTTCACAAGTTCTGTAAGGCTATCAATTTATGGTTACCATATATTTAATTTGATTATAAATTCATTATAAGTAATATTATTTACTATTGAAGAGAAAAGAACTTCATGTTTCCATATACATACGTTTAATGTTTTTCAACCAAAAACAAAGAACAGTAATATAGATTTACTTTGAATGCAGACAGGGCGTATCAAAGTAGTCCGACGGGGGAAGTAATTCCCCACAGAAAAACTGCAGCTAATGATAATTTCCTGGAGGTTTATTGTGTAGGAACAAACGAGCGAATGAGTCATATTACCAGTAAGCTCCTGAGGAGTTGCTGTGTTAGTAGCAGGGATGACAATATGCGCAATGTAGTGCCATACTTATTATATTGCAAGCGCATATAGGCTATGGGAACTAATTCACATCAGGAACATGGCCATGCTTCTCGACGTTGTATTAATAAAAACATCTGGATTCGTATCAGAGGAAAAAAATCTGTAGAGATATATATTATAAATCGATTATTGCATGCAAATTTATTGAATATTCGCTTTTCCACCTTATTGACAAGTATGGGTTTCTATTTCAAAGTATTTATATAATTTCATATTGCTGACTGGTCTGTATGAAAAATTTTAAATAAATTTTGAAAAAAATTTATTTGGTTAGTAAAGGAGCTTATATATATATATATATATATATATAAGCGCTATACCCAATAATTGAGTAAACTAATTGAGATAATATAAAATACTTTATGAAGAACGCAGGTAAACAACTAGAAGTTTTGTAGTACTGCGAGTGTCTGAAATCACTGGTATTCTCCTGAAAGACACACGATATTAATGCCCTAACCTACATATAGCTACGGTACATACGGCGAATTAATATGTACAGTCAGTGTCACTGTTACCGCTGTACGTATCAGTAACCAGTATTGTAGCATTTGTAATTCATTTAACTGGGAATATAATACATACATATTAACATATTATAATTCTACAAAATTATTTCGTAGAGAATATCTCGCACTGCAAAGTATGATAAGGATATATTAACGTATAAATAAGTTCGTGTTTTGTTTAAAGTTAAGATAATGCAGATGCTAAATGGATATGTATCTATATACCACCGAAATGGTACAACAAAATGATAAACTTACAGCTGCAATATCATTTTCTGACTTTTCAATGCTTAGTCTTCCGTTAAGACCTGTTGCAAAGCATTTAGCACTCTCTTCGGTTACTACATCAATCGCTGGCTGAAGAATGTATTGTCCACTCTTCAAATCAGACAACAGTTTAGGGAAGGCCTGTTTTAATCTTTTTCCAATTTCCATCATTTCTTGTTGACCTTCATTAGTTAGACTGTGTGGTTTATTGAACATTTTAGTGTCAATTGGCCAGTTACGTAAATTGTCGACATCTTGAACACAGAGTGAGCAATTCCCATGTGTCTGGCTAGATAGCAAATAATTTCTAATCTCAATAGCTTCTTTCATATGTTTTGCTACGTCGTTATCAGGATAGCTTTTTCCATTTCGAAATAATCCCCATAGTGCATGTGGTTCACAAGCTATAACAAATTTGCAAAATGTTAAGGTAAAAATGTTAAATATTTAGGAACACTGATGAACGTACTCAGCAAAACGAATGATTATAAATGTTTACAAATTATTTCCAGCCCATATCCTCCTTTATTATTGGCATATTTGCAATTAGAGCAGCGAGAGAAAACGCTGTCAAATCAAATATGCATAGAATTATTACCATCACGGTAGATAAGATAAAATCAAATATACCTACCTATATTTAATATTGCAATTAAACTCGTTCTTCACTTTGTATGTTATTTTATTGCGGTCAATATAACAATTTAGTTTTATGAGTTTATGAAATCTATATATATAAAAATGGAGTTCCTGACTAATTCACTGACTCATCAACGCCGAAGCCAACCCTTGAACCTAAAAAGCTGAAATTTTGCAAAGACATAACTTTTGTAATTCTCACGAGAGATAAGAAAGGATTTTTAGATTTCAATTTTTCAAGTTAGTGACTGGAAACTTTGTACAGATACCCTCTATTAGAATGCAAAAAAACAATTTCAGCGTTTTCAAAAATTCCACCCCTTAAGGGTGTAATGGGGGTCAAAAGTATTTTTTGAACTAAAAGTTGAATTGTTAAGAAATTGTTTTTTTTTAAGTGAACTGCTTTAGACTTTGTAAATATACTCTCAATCAAGATATCAAAAAAGCATTTTCAGCATTTTTCAAAATTCCACCTTTAAGGGGCTGATAAGGGGGTTGACAGTTTGTATGGAGCAGAAGTATTTTTTGAAGTTAGTGACTTGAAACTTTGTACAGATACTCTCTATTAGAATTCAAAAAAAGTATATAATTTCAGCGTTTTCAAAAATTCCATCCCTTACAGGGTGTAATGGGTGTCAAAAGTATTTTTTGAACTAAAAGTTGAATTGTTAAGAAATTGTTTTTTTTTTTTAAGTGAACTGCTTTAGACTTTGTAAATGTACTCTCAATCAAGATATCAAAAAAGTGTTTTCAGCATTTTTCAAAATTCCACCTTTAAGGGGCTGATAAGGGGGTTGACAGTTTGTATGGAGCAGAAGTATTTTTTGAAGTTAGTGACACGAAACTTTGTACAGATACGCTCTATTAGAATTCAAAAAAAGTAATTTCAGCATTTTCAAAAATTACATCCCTTAAAGGGTGTAATGGGGGTCAAAAGTATTTCTAGAACTAACCCTTGAACCTAGAAAGCTGAAATTTTTTAAAGACGTTACTTTTGTAACTCTCACGAGAGTTAAGAAAGGATTTTTTGACATTCAACCCCTAGGGGGTGAAAAGGGGTATGACAGTTTGTATGGAGCAGAAATATTTTTTCAAGTTAATGACTTGATACTTTGTACAGATACTCTCTATTAGAATCCATAAAAGTAGTTTCAGCGTTTTCAAAACTCCACCTTTAGGGGACTGAAAAGAGGGTTGACAGTGTATATGGAGCAGAAATATTTTTTGAAGAAGTGACTTGAAACTTTGTACAGGTACTCTCTATTAGAATACAAAAAAAGTGATTTCAGCGTTTTCAAAAATTCCATCCCTTAACCCTTAACTTAAAGAAATATTTTGACCCCCATTGCACCCTGCAATGGGGGTCAAAATATTTCTAGAACTAAAAGTTGAATTGTTAAGAAATTTTTTTTTTTTTTTAAAGTGAGCTGATTTAGCCTTTGTAAATATATTATTCTCAATCAAGACGTCAAAAAAGTAATTTCAGCGTTTTTCAAACCCTTAGGGGGCTGAAGAGGGTGTTGACAGTTTGTATGGAGTAGACATATATTTTAAAGTTAGTGATTTGGAACTTTGTACTGACACTCTCTATTAGAATCCAAAAAAAGTGATTTCAGCATTTTCATAAATTCCACCCCTTAAATTGTGTAACGGGGGTCAAAAGTATTTCTTGAAATAAAAGTTGAACTGTTAAGAAACTGATTTTTTTAAGGTGAGTTACTTAGACATTGTATTAAAAAAGTAATTTCAGCGTTTTTCAAAATTCCTTCCTTAGGGGACTGAAAAGAGGGTTACCGCTTTGTATGGAATAGATATATTTTCTTAAGTTAGTAAATTTAAACTTTGTACAGATACTCTCTATTAGAACTTAAAAAAATGGTTTCTGCGTTTTCAAAAATTCCACCCTTAGCGAGGTGAGGCGAGGTGAAAAGGGGGTTGAAATTGTGTTTGAAAGAGATGCTAATCTATGTTAATAGAAATGGAGTTCCTGTCTAATTCACTGACTCATCAAGAGGTTCCTTTTGTAATGCATATGAGAGATAAGAAAGGATTTTTTTTATTTTAACCCAGGCAGATATTTTTTTAAGTTAGTGGCTTGAAACATTTATCTTTTTAAAATAGGCAATGCTGAGTATAAAGAGGTGTTTTGAGTGTATTTGATACTTTTACTAATTATTTTTGACGAGCTCGGTGGCGCAGTCGTGAATGACGTGACTTTGATACTAACGCTCGTGGGTTCGATTCCCACACAAAGCAAACATTTGCGTGCATGAACATGTCTGTTTGTCTTGGTCTGGATGTTTTTAGAGAGGTAGGGCGTATCAAAGCAGTCCGTCTGGGGAAGATTCTCCACCTCACAGAAAACCGCAGCCAAATAACAACTCCCTAGAGGGTTGTTGTATTCCTGCGTGTGAGTGAGGTCACCAGTAAGCTCCCAAGGAGTTGCTGTGTAAGTAGCAGAGGAGGCATCGCGCGAGTGAATCTTAAAATATCGCAAGCGTTAATAGGCTATGGTACCCGCTTTTCAACAGGTGGGCCGTATGCTTGTATGTCTCCCGACATAGTATAAAAAAAAATAATGCCCACTGTACTAAAAAATAAGAAATAAAATAAAAATAAGTAAAACTGCCGAAATTCCAAAATCTAGGTACGCGTGCGAAGCCGCGGGCATAAGCTAGTCTCATATAAGAGAGTACCCAACTTAAGAGTTTTGAAGAAACAGCTCAATAAAAGATATTAAATTTATTAACAGCCAAGTCTGCCCAGCAATATATTACCATGTTATTACTTATATGTTTTTTATAATTAGTTGTTTCGACTTTTAATTTTATGTATTTCCTCCAAAATGCGATGAAAAACGTTGTGTGCTAATACTAATTACACAGCTTAACTTGAGCTTGTAATTCGTTGGCAATACACAAATTATAAACTCAAGCCCATTCATGTTTTTTGCAAATTTCGATCATACTCCAATTTCGACAATTAAGGTGATAATTAGATTTTCTAAATTGATTTTCTTCTTTAAATTGTTTATAATTGAAATTTATTATTTGCATTAGGTTGCTTTATATGTTATTATATTCAATAGTATTGCTGTAAATCGGCATCCGGTAACTTTTGCGTTTTGTTGTTTTATTAAATGACGTGTTTACGCTAGGTGTGCAATTTTTGTCGTTTCCAAAGCATTAAATGTTTTATGCATATATCTTTATAATATGATTTAGTCCGTGAATAAGGAGAGATCAAACATGTGTATATTGTTGTCCCAAAGTTGTACTTTTATTTACTACTAGCTTATACCCGCGACTTCGCATGCGTAGTTTTTGGAATTTCGACAGTTTTACTTATTTTTATTTTACTTCTTATTTTTTGGTACAGTCCGCATTATATAGTTAGTAAAAGTACCAAATATTCGTATTTGTGTAGTAATGAAGATATGTCACGATCTGTTAGGTTTTCATTAACTATTTGATATTGACTGAATACACTCAAAGCACCTCTCTATTAAATACACAACATTGCCTATTTTAAACACATAACTGTATAAAGTCACTAACTTCAAAAGATATTTCTACTTCATACAAAGTGTCAACCCCCTTTTCAGCCACCTAAGGGTTTGAAAAATGCTGAAATTACTTTTTTGGTGTTTTGGTTGAGAATATATTTACCAAGCCTAAAGTAGCTCACTTTACAAAAAATCAATCCCTTAACAGTTCAACTTTTAATTCAAGAAATACTTTTGACCCCCATTATACACTTTAAGACGTGGAATTTTTGAAAACGCTGAAACCACTTTTTTTATTCTAATAGAGAGTATCTGTACAAAATTTCATGTTACGAACTTCAAAACATATTTCTACTCCATACAAACTGTCAACCCCCTTTTCAGCCCTCTAAGGGTGGAATTAACAGTACAACTTTTAATTCAAGAAATACTTTTGACCCCTATTACATCATTTAAAAGGGGTAGAATTTTTGAAAACGCGGCAATTATTATGTTTTTGATTCTAATAAAGAATATCTGTACAAAGTTTCAAGTCACTAAGTTCAAAAAATATTTCTGCTCCATACAAACTGTGTACCCCTTTTCAGCCGCCTAAAGGTGGAATTTTGAAAAATGCTGAAATTACTTTTTAATTCCTTGATTGAGAGTATACTTACAAAGTCTAAAGCAGCTCACTTTAAAAAAAAAACAATTTCTTAACAATTTTGAAACAAAACAATTTTTAACGGAAGTATCGCGTGTTTTATTTATTTTGTTGAACCTGACGTTTCGAACGCTTTGCAGCGTCCGTGGTCGCAGGAAGACTTAATTTCAATGTGTAACAATCGCGAAAACCTAAGACAATTTCTAAACAATTCAACTTTTAGTTCAAGAAATATTTTGACCCCCATTACACCCTGTAAGGAGTGGAATTTTTGAAAACGCTGAAATTACTTTTTTTGGACTCTAATACAGAGTATCTGTGCAAAGTTTCAAGTCATTAACTTCAAAAAATTTTTCCGCTCCATACAAACTGTTAACCCCCTTTTCAGCCCCCTAAAGGTGGAATTTTGAAAAACGCTGAAATTAATTTTTTGACGTCTTGATTGAGAGTATATTTACAAAGTCTAAAGCAGGTCACTTTAAAAAAAAATCTATTTCCTAACAATTCAACTTTTAGTTCAAGAAATATTTTGACCCCCATTACACCCTTTAAGAGGTGGAATTTTTGAAAACGCTGAAATCACTTTTTTGAATTCTAATAGAGAGTATGTGTGCAAAGTATTTCAATCGAATAACTTTAAAAACGTAAAGTTTCATACTAACTTTGCATCCCCGTTTTACCGTTAAGGGATGATTTTTGAGAAAAATATTTTACCCGTGTTTCATGCCTTTCAATAAAGAACCTTCATGCTGAATTTCATTCGAGTAACTTCAAAAACGAAAAGTTTCATACTAACTTTGCGCCCCCGTTTAATCCCCTAAGGGATGAATTTTGAAAAAATATTTTACTCATGTTTCATGGCTTCCAATAAAGAACCTTCATGCTGAATTTCATTCGAATAACTTCAAAAACGGCAAAGTTTCATACTTCATTTGCACCCCCGTTTTACCCCCTTAGGGGATGAATTTTCAAAAATCCTTTCTTAGTGCTCCCCTACGTTACAAAAGGAACTCCTGTGCAAAATTTCAAGTTTCTAACCCTTATAGTTTATGCCCTGCGTTGATATGTCAGTCAGTCAGCTTCTCATTATATATATATAGATTAGAATTTTATTTGTAGTCGCCACTATTCAATAGAATTTTGGTGTATTTAATTATAACTTTTATTTGAAAATTCAAAACTTGTTACTTTGCTGCTAAAATTAGTTTCCTTAGTTTCAAGTAATTTATTTTTCACTTATTACCAGAGATCTCTAAAAACAGGTATCTAGTTACCTATGACAATTTTAATACCTTAATATTATAAAATATTACTAGTATATCTGATGAATACGAGTGTAGGTGACATAGGCGGTAAAAAAATTACGAAGTAGTGTCGCCTTTGTTCTCAGAATTATAAGTAGCCTCTCGTCTGCAATTCTTTTCTTACTGCCCTTAACACATAACACATTATTTCATACTTCTTCTTGTACTACACTGTAAACAGTATTGTTACTAATTAAAAGTAATGTCACTATATCTGATAGTATAGTGGACTATTATATAGTTTATTGTTGAAAATAATGTTCAAGAATTTGGACTTTTAATAAATTTATCATGGGCCATGCATGATTTACTATCATGTATATCGTCAAAGTAAAAGTTCAACTGCACGTGATGCATCATGCTTGTAAGTCAACAAGCTACCGGCGAAAGAAAGATAATGAAATAAAGAAAACCTCGCCACAAACAAATAGTTTTTAATAGTTTTAATTTTTTACATTTTCCGAATTAATTTCAGTGTAAAGTGCCTACTTACCTTTAACCTTAATGACCGAGTCCCGTATATCACCTCTGACAACATTATAAGGAGTTTTCGTTGCAAAATATTTGTATGGACATCCACTATTCCAGAAACAAATTGATGTAGTCACTAATCTCAATACATAGCAAACTAGTACTATTGACAAAAAATATTTCATTATTATTAGAGATTCCAAATTTATTCATTGAAAATATTCTTTAGCTTTGAAGTTAGCCACCCAATATACAACGCACTAAAAGACGACTGCATAAAATGGTCGGTGATTTTATTAAAAAGCACGGGACCGGTTTTGTTTTACAAAAAAAGGTGCCGTTATTTGTCCATATAAATCAATGTTCTTGTTGTTCATTCAAGATAAAAGGATTATAAATTTTATAAAGGCATCTTTCCATCGATCTTTGAAATCTATCAGCAGTTTCTTTTGTTTGATTTTGTCAAACTGGAGTAAATTATGGTGTTTTTAGAAGTCATGCAAAAATCTTGCATCGCAATGCTATATTTGCTTTTGTAGGACGTTTTGTGTGTATTTATATAGGTACATTTATATAGGACAAGAAGAGCTCGATGGCGTCGCTGTGAGTCTCATTCTCATTCTAACCGGACACGAAGGTTAAGCAATGTCGATCGCAGCTTATCTATGGATGGGTATCTGGCTGGCTCAAGTTTTTCCGTGCTTTGGAGGACACGTTATGCCGTCGATCCCGGCTGTTGTCGATAGATGACAATCGTTAAGTCTGTGGCCCTCGAGCGGCTTGAAAACACTGGTCTTCGCCAATCCGCATTTGAGCTGCGTGGTGGAGTATACAGTGGAATGAGTAAGGGTTGATGCGGTTATGACAAGCGGCGGCTCCATTCGCTTTCATATGAATTTTTAGACATGCGGTAACCTTAAACATTTGTATTAATACAAAATAAATTTTAACTGAATGGCAAAAAATACATTATCATATAGCGTAACAATCTTCCAATTTTAATTTATATGTCTAAGTATATTACAAACTATAATTTTTGTTATACATGTAGTTACTTCTGTGACGACTTAAAAAAACGACACGTTTCCTTGTACATATTGTTCTCTATGAAAAAAATGCTATACACATTATATCCATTATGATAGTACATGGATATTGTGGGCAGCAACAGCCAGAATCTACCATAAATATACTCAAGCCATAGCAATTTATTCAAGCCATAATCAAGCTGACATCAGTCACATCGTCATAATTGGTAATAAAAATTCTGGAATCATAAAAATATGAATATTAATTTTATCACCCGTATTATTTTATTAGCATGTTATTACGAGTATAAAGCTTATGGTGTAGGATAATCACACAAATTTCGGGTGCCACATATATTGCATCATAGCATATGTTACGAGTACAATACATTACGTTTAACTGCGGGTGAAGTAAAGGAAATATATTTTGACTATCAAAAATGAAATAAGAGTTACGTAAATATGAACTTGTTGAAAGTTTACGTATCAATAATCTTCAAATTTCAAAATTGATTTCTACATTTAAAATTTAGTTATTTTGTATAGTACAAAGGGAAGCAAAGTCTCTTCTTAAACTGGAGGGCTTAATACCATGTGGTAAACGCTGCGTGCTCGCGACTTGCATCTGTACCCGTTGAGTTGATGCGCTGAGAATTATTCGAAACAAGACCGGGCCTTCTCTCGCCTAAAGGTAACTGCAGTATTCAATATACGACAAAATTTTATATTTGCATTTATTTCAGGTTAGTAAAAGATTATTCCACTTAAACCGGTTTAGAATGGCAGAGAGAACACTATTTACCTATGCCAATGTTATTGCACTATCGAGCAGTAATAAAAATTAAAGAAGTATCATCAATAAAAAGTTGTATATCCACCATTTTCTACACCATGTAAGGCAGGTCATTCACACGACTAAAAATAAAAAGCTGCACTGCACTCACTGGTAAAAACTATGATTAATATGACATGTGTATCTGTATGTCTATGAATGTATGTAGATGTATATATTTATCTGCTTGGATATGCAGATGTGCGTATATGTATACCTGTGAGTACGTTTGTATGAACTTAAGTATTTAGTAGTATATTTAAAATTTGTACTGAGCCATATACCTATTTTAATCTTTTTTCCTCTAGACTAAGGTTGTCTAGAAATGCTTTATATGAAGTTGATAGTTTAATATGTTTACTGTTCTATGTGATGCAATAAAGAGTATTGTATTAATCCCTAAGATTTTGCCTTCCCGTGTTTCACTGATTGCACTATTGATTATGTTCCGAAGAGTTGCTTGTTATGCCTATGACTTCATACTACAATCGACCCTTCGTCGTCAACAAGGAATTCACACTCGATCTGCAATACTCTTATACTGCATACTATTTGTGTCCAGAGATATTTTTCTTTCGATAACACTTAAGTTGTGAAATGAACTACTTGCCGAGGTTTTCTTAAGAGACTACAACAAAAATTTCTTCAAAAAAAGCTTGAGAGGTTTTTATAGTGTTGGCAATGCACGAGTGATGTCCCTGGTAATGCAAGTGTTCATACAGTAACTGCTAACCGACAGGCAGCTTGTATGCTTGATTTGACTATAAGTAGTTTACAAAACTATTTTTGTAGTATAAGTGAATGATGTGCAAAAATTATACTTTTGAATATTTATTATGTAATAGCGAAGAAATTATTTGTCTATCGTTGGTGTCTATAGACAAATAATTTCTTCGCTATTACATAATAAATATTCAAAAGTATAATTTTTAAACATAAGTGGGGCCACTAGTCGGAAATAGAATTTTTTGTGGAAGAAAAAGAATATTAACTACGTGGAAGATTTCTTCTACCAACTACTCATTTAAGTACTCACCTACTACTCCTTTAGTATCAATATGTACCGTCAGTGATAGCTTAATGGTTAATGAACCGACCTATTTACGACTGGTTCCTGGTTCGAATCTTGGCATTGACATGTTCCGATACATTCGTCTTTTCGGCACTTATGTTGGCACATATTTATAATTGTCATTTTACTGGGAGGTGAAGGAATATACAGCGAAGCCCGAATCTCGAAGAAATCTCGATAAAATGTGTCATCAGACCCTTCTTAGGTTTGGGCACACGTGGCAGCAGTCATTACATGTCAACATTTGTATTTTTTGTCAATATCATGAGCTCAGAAAGCCAACAATGAGAAAGTTAATAAATTAAAAAAACGGGAAGAAAATAAAATCGTAATGGAAATAATTATTAGCTCCGTTTAAATCTTTCTTTAGTACGTGGGGTTTACAATAATAAAATGTGGTAGTAGGAGTTTCACGCATATTGTACAATCCTCATAAGTGGGTGTGCAACATAATCAAACTTCACATGACATAATTTTACTTAGTACATTTCTTTTATATATGTAATCTAATCATATAATCCATATTTGACATAATAGAGATCATACATTTTTATTCCTTACACGAGAATATGTCGCTATCGAACAAACGCTATTAAAGGGAAGCGCTTTGATGTGGTTTATGCATACAATCGATCTTTTACTCGTGTGCCTGAACCAGTTTTGTTATATTTATTTATTTTATACAACGCTGAAGAGGAAATAACTTGCCTCATTTGTTATAATGCCTTAACTCATATGCATTCTACTGCGCATATTATCAGGTGCGAACGAGAATTTGAGTTTCCAGGTCGAGACTATGTAGAAGAGATCAGTGAAGAAAATTACGCCGCCTTATGTATATTTAGATACGTTAGCTTAACGAATATCTCACTAATATAACGTGATGGTCTGTCGGGGGTCCAACATCGTTATTTGTCGGTGATATTATCTTGGTTGACGACAACAACCTTCATCGAGCTAGAATCGTCGTTACTAAGTGGGATCATCGTCCAATTCAGACATCCGTTTCTAAAGTGTAAGCTTTCTAGGACCTCGCGTTCATGACAGTATTTCGAACTAGATTATCTATCAGTCTCACTTTCACATTCTACGTACCTGTATGGCAGTTAACTCTTCTCAACTCGCCAGATTGAGCATAATGGAAATTGTAATTGATAGGTAGCGATAGCGACCATCTGGCATTACTGAACATTATTTGCTACGTGTAATATGTCATTTTCAAAATTAAGTCACTTACCGTTTTAAAATATTTTTTATTTTTCATTCACACGTATATTTAGGGGGACCTTTAATAGAAAAGTAAGCCTCGCTAAATATTCTACTTACAGGAAATTCCAGAAAAATATTTTATTTTTAATATTTTCAAAGTAATGCCATCAAGCAAGTTTCGTAAAGATTCGATATATATTACAGGTAAGTACCTGTAATCATCCACAGTGACGACGGTGTCTATGAAAAATGATTACGCAGATTTTATTAATCGATATTTTGAAAACAAATATAGCAATCTTGGCCTATCCCATCAATAGTTACAGATAGCCAGAATATTCAAGTAATTTTATTCTGTTAAAATCGTAGATATGGATCCGTATTATAACATAAAGTTGGTTATTAAGGCATAGCGCGCAAAAGTTGTGTAGTTTGTCCCACACATTTATATTTTTAAATATTCAATGTACAAATTCAACACCGCATACTGTTTAATTATTATGTATTTCTTATGATTATTTATTACAATCGTACCTAACCACAATAAAGAATGAGTCGACGATAACCTGTTTTTGGTATAAAATTTTTAGGATCTTTGGCAATATTACACTACTTATGATATAAATGAGTGTATCCTTTTAAACAACGACAACCCATATACATTTATTTCCTAATAAAATAAAGCACTTCATTTAGCTGTAGCTAAGCACACATAACTATATGATTTATACTAGTACTCCAATTTTGTCGGAATCAAATCAAGAAAGCTGAAGACACTTCGCTATATATTCATTTGCAATGGTAATCTTTCGTTAAAATGTGAAGCCTGAATGTTTATTTTTAAGCAATAAACCCTTCTAATGCATTATAAAGAAGCAGGTATACACATCATCTCTACCTATGTGTTTAACTAGCTACCTAATGATTTTAAAAAACTGACTTATGTAATCGATTCCGATATTTTATGAGTCTAAAATAATATACCTACATGTTTATTGTAGTCATCATTACCTACAAAAAGTCAGCGAAGCTATATGTCAAACTATTGGAATTAAAGAACAAAAATTATTGTTTATTCAAATTAATCAACCCACGGGTAGAATCAATCAATCAATGACATTCATCTCATGATATTGATCCTTGTCCAACTAAATAGTTTCAAAATCAAAGATATATCTAGTATAGTATAGTCTAAATTCCTCCTTAAATTATTCGAATCAGATTTTTTATGCATGAGAAGAGCAATGAATGTTAAAGAAGCGAGTGAGATATGTAAGGATCGAGTCACGTGGCGCTCGGTTCTCCGTGCCTACCCCACAAGGGATTTGGCGTGAAGTTATGGATAGAGAGATCTATCTACAACAAACTTCGTGAGAGCACTACGCTTAGACAAAGAGATTTGTTTCGTACACATTTTTTTGTCATAGTGTATCCCATTACCAGATTTTGTATTTCTTAATGTTGATATTACTGACTCATTCAGCGAAAGCGAGGTATTGGTTATAAGGCATCATCATAACCGAGCACTTGAACGACGATATCAATACAAATTTATTAAATTTCAGAATGAAACATGTTCGCTATGTAATATACGTACTTCACTTAATTACTTATCTTACTAACCCATCTCCATCATATCACAAGTTCGATATCCCTAGTAAGGATGATGATAAATATTTTTATACTACTCGTACTAAAGTAATATTACCGGATGTTTTCTTCTACAAACGCATCGCTCGTCATCGACAGAAACTTCCTCTTCACATACTAGAACTACAATGGATGCACCTTATGTAGTTCCAGACGAATATCAGAAAACCGATGGCTTATAAAATAAATACCATTCAAAAATGGTGTTTAGATGATTACACAGATTCAATAATGTTTATGATGTTGCAACTGCTTACGCATCAAGCAAACCAAACACTTGTTTACCACCTTACATGGAATAGAAAAAAACAGTTATATTTATTTTTGGAATATGCGAAAATAATATTTTAAATACAGTATTATTATCGCGTTTTATTTACTTTTTTATATATTTTACTGAAAATAACATTTCAATAAAATGTACTTTTCACCGCTACTCTGACAAACCTGTACATTTCTGAAAACCTGATCATAAACCATTATCTTACATATGTTTAGGTGCACAGTATCTATTCACTGTAGTTAGCTCAGGCAGTTAAGTTTTAATAAAGAAATAAAGCCGGCAGATATAAATTGCCAAAATGAAACAAACAATTTGGCACAAATATTTAATTTTTTCAACTATCATCTTCGAGAACTTCATCAATTGGACAGAAACCTTATATTCAATTCCTTGTATAGTTTTCGTGTTCTTCGTCCCTACATGAACAGAAATGAATTAATGTAGGACCAAATAAAAAGTTAAATAATGTTACTGTCTTATTAATGAAGTTCGATTATTACGATTAATTATTTATTTTCATTTATTAGCAATAAAGTCCTCTTTATTATGTACACGTAATATACAGATAAAATATCTAGTGTCTGCTTTCAATAATATCTATATTAAAATTGGCGTTTCTTTCTTTAACCTTTCTTTCTTTAATTATGAGGAAAAAAATAATATATAAATCGAGTCTAGAGAGAATCATTTGTCGTATTCAGTTAACGAGTACCTAGCTAATATACACAAACTGCGACCGATCGTTTACTATTTGAATAACTACATTATTCAAATAGTACATATACTTATATATAAATATTATTATAATAATATTTTATTTTATCTATTTATGTAAAACTTAAGTGAAAAATCACAATTTAAGTAAGTGAGTTATATAAATAAAAATAATAAAGCTTACTATTATGAATAACATAACAAGAATATAAATTATAAAATTGTTAATTTGATCGGAAACAAAACGATAGTGATTTATGTCTTTGTAATTTTATTTAAGTTTATACGTACTGTAAATACTTACTGTAAATCAGCTTTAGTTAGCCCTCGAGAATTTCCCTAGTATCATTAGTGTCTTTCATTCACTAAATAGATACATTGTTATATCATAATACATATCATTTATATTCAAATTACTTTTAAATTTATAAAGATTTGATTTCATAAATATTGTTCAATATGTTTCACGAAATACTGATGTTTACAATATATTTAAAGCTATATTTGTTTAAATTTTTTTAGTGTGCATGTAGGTATTTAATACTGTGATATAAAAAATTTAAAACATTAATGTATAATAATATTCTAAGTTACACAAATAATACTGATTTTGTCATCCACTTTAGTACTGTAATTACTCTGTAGAGAAAATAAATGATATTTATTATTATATATAGATAAAATTAGATATAGATCATCATATAGATGTACTTAAAAATAGTAATTTAATATTATCTAACTATGAGCATTATACTTCTATATACATTAAAGAGAGAAATGCATAAGACTTTAAATATCACTAGATGACTCACATCCAATAGAATTGTATGTCATTACTATATCAAATTAATAATTTGGTCCAAAATTTGGAAAAAACATAATTTTAATTGCCGCGTTATCCAACATACAGAATGTATCAGAAATAGTAAACCAATGTAAAGAGAAATAATTTAAGTCATTAATAACGTAACTATTACATTTATGTAATAACGTAACTATTTACATAATAAAAAAGTAACTATTACATTGCGTGACTGATCTGCGTGCAGCTGATCTATTAATGTCTGATGTATGTATGTATTGTTCGATATACAGTTTAGTTTCTTTTCACGTCTCTCATAGTAAAAGCCGTTTGAATTAGTAAGTAATCTCACCACCTGCTGGATTAATTTAACTTTTCTGATACACCCTTTACAAAAATGCATAGAATGCAAATTTCGAGGATAAATACGACATTAAAGAAAGATAGAGTCGCTAAACAATATGTAATGTAATTGGAGAATAAATATGTCATTGAATTTATAGCAAAAAAACCATACAAATAAATTATTTTAAAAACGATGACGAAAGTGTACACAACGTCATTATTTTGAGGACATCACCTACAATTAAAATAATACGAAACAAAACCATAGGTACACCGTGTTAAATATTTAATATACTTTGAGGGCAACTCATGTATTAAATGGATGATAGAATAATTATTAACAAACGTTTACGTTTATCGAGGATACTGCTCTATCATCTCCGTCATCAAAACAATCTATTTAATTTAGGGATAACTATAAAATGAAAACCAATGCAAAGGAAGTACGCCAACAAAAATATAACGCAGTAACTTGATAAATATCTAATGTATATAAATTTAAATGTTTTTGTTAGTTGGTGTAACAATAGGCATTAAATACTTCTAGGTATATGTAGTTAAACAAACGTAAAATGGTTTCTAATAATACTAAAATAAAATATATGCGTAATGTACCTCCTTTGCAATGATACTGAAAAGACTGAAGTCATGTCATTTCTAACTAATAGATTGGGGATCAAGAAACTTTATTTCCTACATGTATCATATACGCTTACGAAAAAATTATAAATACACGAAATATGATTCTAAATTTAACGGCTGAAGTTTGGCTACCTGAAACATTTCAATGTCGAATTACTGAAAAGGTATAATTTTTTATAGGCCCAGAATACTTCATCAAATTAAATAGATTCGATGCTCCTGGTATTTTAATGCGCTTTTTTGGACATTTTTTTTCATTCCTGTTAGCTCAAAAGAGAAACGCTTAGATTATCATAACAACTTTTCTTTAAGTACCTACTTTAAGGCAAATTAATATAAATAATTAAATATCAGGTAACAAAAACTCATCTGCAAGTAGACGAATAAGCAAATTGTTTTTGGGATACATGTACAGGCCGTGTGTATGTACTGAGAACTTTAAACGAGCAATTATTATTGTACATGTAGAAGTAAATCTCGGAATGGCTTTAACGATTTGAATCAAACCTTTTATTTAGAATGCTTTACTTTTTAATGTTTATCGATATAGTATAAAAGGTGAATATTTTTCAATAATAAATTATAGACATGATATAATTGTGCGATGTCTGGACATTTCACTGACCGGTAGTGTATAATTTTGGAATTAAGTACACGTACACATACTCTTATTTTGTTAGCAAAATTTAAATATAAACATTAGATATAACATACAAATTAAACTTAGCTGATGTTTGTTTCTCCTCTACTTCATCAGTTATTATATATTATAATTTAAAATTGGCATTGAGTTGGGGCATTCTCACTATTTGCGTGATCTTCTTCCATTGATTTTTTGAGAATTACTTAGTCTGGCCATGAATACTGTTACAGTTAAAAATAAACAAAATATTACATTTAAATTTGGAATCTGTCATTTTTATATCATGGTTTTCTCATTTTGGCGCCAATGCATTGTACAATATTTTGCGATATTAAAATGGAGTGGGGTGATAAACAGAACCGAATCGTTGTGATTGCATTACACAAAGTAGGCATGGAGCCAAATGCAATTTTTAAAACTCTTCATACGCTTGGTATTAGTAAAATGTTTGTGTACCGGGCTATTAACAGGTACAATGAGACCTCCTCTGTTTGTGACAGAAAAAGATCTGGCCGTCCACGTAGTGTCCGTACGAAAAAGGTGGTCAAAGCAGTAAGGGAAAGAATTCGAAGAAATCCTGTTCGAAAGCAAAAGATTTTATCTCGGGAGATGAAGATAGCACCTTGAACCATGTCGCGTATTTTAAAAGATGACTTAGGACTTGCAGTCTATAAGAGACGTACTGGTCATTTCATAACTGATAATTTAAAAAGAATAAGGTGGTAAAACGAAACAACTACTGAAGCGGTACGCAAAAGGGGGGTCACAGAAAAAAATTGTTTAAGGGTTGAGAATTTTTTTACAATTGAGCAACATTTTAACAAAAAAAATAACCGTATTTATGCTCAAAGCTCTGAGGAAACTTCCCAATTAACCGACAGAGTGCAACGTGGGCACTATCCGACTTCAGTGATGTTTTGGTGGGGTATTAGCTATGAAGGAGTGACTAAGCCATACTTTTGTAAAAAAGGTATCAAAACATCGGCACAAGTGTATCAAGATACCATTCTTAAGAAGGTAGTGAAGCCCCTTAATAACACCATGTTCAATAACCAAGTATGGTACTTCCAGCAAGACTCGGCGTCGGGTCATAAAGCTCGGTCTACGCAGTCTTGGTTGGGAACGAACGTTTCGGTCTTCATCAGAGCTGAAGACAGGCCGTCGTATAGTCCCGATCTTAATCCGTTGGATTATGATTTATGGTCAGTTTTAGAGAGTACGGCTTGCTCTAAACGCCACGATAATTTGGAGTCCCTAAAACAAACCGTACGATTGGTAGTGAAGAATTTTCCCATGGAAAGAATGTGTGCTTCTATTGATAACTGGCCTCAACGTTTAAAGGACTGTATGGCAGCCAATAGAGAGCACTTCGAATAAGCTTTTTAAATTTTAAATTGTTTTATATTTATGTATCAAACTAACACACTGTAAAAGTCATAAATGTTATTTTCAATAGAAATTTATTTTTTTCTTTGTTTCAGTATTTATGGCAAGACTAGGTAGGTGTACTTGAATGTATTCCCATTATTTACATTTGCAATGCAGGTATCCGTGTCAAAGAATAAGCAGTTATCACGTGATGAATGAAACTTGAATTTCATTTAAAAGATCGAACTTAAAATAAACTACTGTGATATTAATTTTATCGTATACCAGCTATGCTCGTTCATTTTGTCACTCAGTCTGTTCAATACAGCTGAAATATGTTAGGCAGGTTAGTGTTCAATTATCCAAGTAATTTAATCTAGAAATTTCAGAGATTTTATGTCTTGAACAAACATATTTTTTATTTATAGAAATTATCGTATCAAACATAATAATAACGAGGTTGGGAGTAATATTTTCAACATTAACGTTAATGTAATTATTAATTATAACTAGTGGAATGCCTCTCTTGGTATTTTATATTTTAATGAAAAAATAACTAATATATGTATACATACTCTTTATTATTTAAACTTCACTAAAGTGCGTTACTTTAGTGAAATTTTAATATTTGTAAATGTAGAGATTTTATATTTATATTTGGAAGTAAATATATAGACACATGTATTAAAAATTATTTTGTAACGTTTGTGTAATTTGAATATTTTACTAGATATTTCCTTTAGCAAAAGCGCTAATATAAAATCCTACTGAGAAAATATTGCTTATCCGTTAAACTTTAAGGTCTTAAAAAGGTAGTAAGCTAATGCTAGGTAGCATTGAAGGAATAATAAGATTACATAGAGAAAAAAAATCTAAACTAAACTCTACTAGGTGCAAGATTAGGAAAGAGTATATTTATAGATCTATGAGTAGAAGAGGATACGTTCATAGGTTATGTATGATACTTAGCAGTATAGCCAGAGGCAAGTACTCACGAGTCGGGCCCGAATACTCCGTTTACTATAAATAGTACCGACCAGCGCTGACGGATGAGAGACTAAATAAAGCTACCTACGGCAAAATCGTCAGCCTACTTAGCGGATCCAGTATACAGTGTCGCTACTAATGGTCTCTTCTACTCAAAGTTACATCACGATATTATAAGTATCATTACTACCTATTACGATACAATTGGCAGTTTCATTTTTTTAAAGTGTATATTTACACTTATAAATTTGTTTCTAATTAAGCTATTTATTAGAAATGAAATTAAAATATTTAAATAGAGGCATAAAAGGTATGTGGTATATTCATCATTATTATAATTTTTATGATAAATACATGTCAAGATATTATTAATATAATTAATTTGGTTTTAGTTGGCATCCACTTCTTTTGATCAGCCTTAACATTTTTAAACAGATTTAGATATACAGATTATGCTCGAATTTATTAGTACCATTTTAACGTAACAAGATATGTTAAATTGTTTTTCTGATACTACACTTTTAAATAAATCAAACCTAACAACTCATTGTACATTTGTATTAAATCAATTAATTATATTTGTGCTTAATTACTTATTTTGATAAATACACATCAATATGAGTATTTATCAAAATAAGTAATTTTCTTATAAACATTTATTAACGCATTCAATTTTAAGAAGCTTCTTTTTTTGTTTTTGTTTCTTACCAATGCATCTGATGGTAACTAAATAGGTAATTTTATTATTTAAGAAAATAAAAGGGCCACAAAATGCCGTTTCAGTTTATAGCAACATTAACTAGCCAATTCAAACCTTAGTGGCTTTAAATTGTTTTCGTTTCTTACCAATGCATCTGATGGTAATTAAATAGGTCATTTGTTAGGCAGGACATAAGTGTGAGTTGGGCTCGTAAAAAGAGGGTTCGGTACTCGATAACCATTCATCATCAGCACGTATCTACTCACTGCTTGATAAAGGCCTTTCATAACGTTTTCTACCATATCGATCCTGTGCTATACGCATCCAGCTACTTCCGATATCCGACTTCCGTCATCGATCCATCTTGAGGCCGATTCACAACGCTTCGTAGTTCCTTACGCGACCTCCACTCTTCCTTCCCCATCAAACTCGGCAGATATGAAATACTTTCTTCTTAAAAAATACTTCATCTTGATGGGAGCATTGTCGGCAATTTCCGATTGATTTTCTTGTTTCGGATTTGTCGTCGGAAATGTTGAATGCTCTCTCCCATCGCTCGCATTGTGACATTTCTGTAGACCCACCAGTATTTCTTTTTCTGTAGACCCACCCAATGGTCACAGTTCGGGGTATATAGATATAATAACATAACTGACATCAATCATGTTATCATAATTATTTACACGTGCATAATGTATAGCTAAGATCACATCAGGCTCGATGCTATAGTCCACATGTAACTCTTATTGCGTGCGTCATAAGAATAGTAAAATCGTCAAAGTATCAATCGTAACATATATTTAGTTGTATATAGATATACTTTAATATTGCTATTAATTTTTTATTAATTTTAATATTTGAAAGAGAAGAATCCAGAACTAATGTAAGGATTACGATTGATGATGAAGTGTTGGAACAAGTGGATGAGTTTGTATATCTTGGATGCGCTTTCAGCAGGGATGGAAGGTAGGTACACCGCAGATGTGGAAAGACAAGTGAGTGCTGGGAATAGTGTGAATGGAGCGTTGGGAAAACTTCTTGGCAGTAAAATCCTGAGCCAGAAGGCACAACTCGCTATACACAATGCAGTGTTGGTCCCAACGCTAACTTATGGAAGCGAGAGTTGGGTATGGCAGAAAGAGCATGAAAGTAGAATAAACGCGGTTGAAATGCGAGCGCTGCGCAAAATTTGTGGCGTAAGGCTCGTAGACCGTATTCGCAATGATGATATTAGAAATAGAGTTGGTCTGAAAGAGAGCGTCGGTGTTAAAATAAGAAGAGGCATGCTCCGATGGTTCGGGCATGTAGAAAGAATGCAAGATGAAAGAATGACGAAGCAGATATACAATGCAAAAGTGGAAGGATGTAGGAGCCGGGGAAGGCCAAGACTTACCTACCATGACCAAATTGGTCATGTTCTATCAGAAGGTGATATCAGGAGCCCTAGAAACCGGCGTGCGTGCATGAGAAGAGCAATGAATGTTAAAGAAGCGAGTGAGATATGTAAGGATCGAGTCACGTGGCGCTCGATTCTCTCTGCCTACCCCGCAAGGGATTTGGCGTGAAGTTATAGATAGATAGATAATATTGCTACATACATATGTATAGATATTAATGTTTTTGTTTAATTAGCAAGTAATTCATTACGTTTTACCTACAGTACATGATTTCTATGATTTCTCAATAGCAAACTGAATCTATTTTTTTTATAATTCCAGTATCTTTTATTTTATATGTTAAATTGACTTGTCATAGGAACCAGACCTCTACTACTAGGTGCCAATTAGTAAACATTAGCATTCACTTTCAATTGTATCATTTCAATTTCATTCTCCTAGTCCATAATTTTACATTCTTTATATGCGTTTATTATAGCCATTTATTAGAATCGTAGGACCAACACACCTTTTATGTCAATAAAATAATATTTTTTCAAAAATGGTCAAGTGTGAGTCGGGCCTCGCGCTTTGTATATTTCACACCATACCATTTACACAGGAGGTGAAATTGTATATTAGGTATTTTAAATATTTACAATAATCCAATTTATGTAAAGTCAAATTGATTTATTAATTTTAAAAACCCTAAAGTTCATATTATCGCTAATATTTTTTCTACATTTTCGACATAATGATGCATTTACTACTTTTTATTATTATTAATTATTTTAGTTAATCGGGTACCTTATTGATGTCACTCTGCTGTCTGTCTATCCGTATGACACAAGTTTCTACGTCGTAAAACAAAATAAGTTCCAGAATTAGAATTAATTCTTTCGTAAATAGTCCGATTCTTTACTGACTACCCCTGTGCGACCTATGTCATTTTTGAATTCGGTAGTAAACAAGGAACCCTTATAGTTTCGTCATGTCCGTCTGTCTGTCCGTCCATCAGTCCGTGGCCTAGCTCGATAGAGTGATCCATGAAAACGTACAAATGTCATAGAGTATGGACATCTTTCTACGTGGATAAACGGAAGAGTCCCAGTCTCAGCAAGAACATTTCTGGGGTCCATCTCAAGATAAAAGTATTCACAAATCTTAAATTTCTATATAACATGACCATGTTCTGTATTTAATATGCAAAAATACAATAATAATAAATACATAATATAAATAGTGATGAATTTTTGAGCTGGAACCAATTAAAAAAAAATATATATTTTTCGCATTACTTCGATGTAAGAAATAAGTCAGGAAATAAGTTTTTATTTATGTTTCTTAAACTCAAGTATGCAATTTTTTACACAAATTAGTAGTTTTCATTATATATCCACTCAACGGAAACACAACTCTAAATAAATATAATTTTATTAGTAGGTAGGTACTACATTTCAATTTAATCATAATATAATTATGCTGCTGATAAGTTACATGATACGGTGGAGTTATTTATTTTTAAAATACTCACTATGTCACCAGGGGTGTGGCCAAGGGTACGATTGGTCTAAAGGGAAAAAGAAGTACGAGTACAACATTGAGTGATAAAATTGCTACACAATCTACTTTTGCCTTTACCTATTGGGTCTAGAAGCTTGTGACAGACAGACAGACGTACTACAAAATAAGTGTTAATTTTCACCAGTTTCAGGACGGAAGACTAATTTTTGAGCGCACATTTTATTGTAGGTAATGGCATCCTAATATGAAAAATGATTTCGGTTAGTTTAATTCTACTGTTGATTCACTATTTTGTAATGCATACATGATGTAATTATTCCGGAATGCCAGATCATAGTGATAATAAGCACGGAGCAGAAATGTAAAAGCATTTGTTGATACATCATTATGAGATCAGTTTTGTAAAATGTCATATTATCATTTTCTAATTGCAGTGCAATCTAACATATTTTTTACATTCGAGTAAGTTCAATAATCGAATGAAAATATCTATCTCACCAACTACATAGACTAAAGGATAAAGCACTTTATCTCGTGGTCACCGCTATTTTTATATATTAACATACAATTTTCATTTTTATACATATTTATCGAAGCTACAATTTTCAAATTCCTATTAAACGATTAATTTGATTTCTGGACGTAAACATCTCCAAATGTGATAGTACCTACCGAGTACCGATATTTAGATTGTTTGACGCGGATCCAGAAACTGTGATGTAATTAAATGTTAAAATAAGGCAGCCTTTTAAATACAATAATACCAAGACACTGAAATGAACACCGATTATCTAACTAACGCCTGTAAGACGTGTCCGCATCAAACAATGTAAAAAAGGCACTAACTCAACCACTTCTCGTCTAATATCGCCTTCCTATCGCTCCCATGCTGTACAGCGATCAGAAGTTCTTTGCGATTCTACAGACCAATTTCTTTCCACAGGCTTACTGAAAAGCATGTTTCATCCAGGGTCTTGTTTCGGATCTAAGTTCGCTCGTCTCTCCTGCAATGCCGCTAACAGAGCCTCCCTTACTTCACGCTCCGAACTTCTCCATAACCGTATAAGTTCCTCTTCTGATAGCAGCGACAGTTCCGATCGTGCACCCATTGGTGGCATTCTAGGATAAGGCGGCGCTGGAGGTAAATCGTGTTCTTCTGACACGAGAATTTCGACACTTGCTCTCGAAACTGGTCCGTCTATACTGAGATAGTTATCTGATCTTTCTGAGACGTCTTGATATGATCTAGTGGATGATCCCTCAGCTCTTCGAACCATGGGTGACGGTGTTCTTAAACGAGTATTGATATCGGGCGGTGAGTTGGTGAGGCAACTTATATCTCGGCTTAATCTTCTGCCAATATTAAGACTAGTTCGTTCATATATGTTAGATACAGAATCAGAGTCTAAGACTGAATCAGTGCTGAATCTCCGAACGTTGAGGCCGGCAAGGCTGCATCTTTTTCGCCGAGTTCGTGGTGAACGGAGCTGGCGAGGTGAACGTCCTTGAGGACGAGGGGAACGTGCAGGTACTTCAGGTGATGGTGAAAGGAATTTAGATTCTGTTAAATCTTCAGAAACTTCTGTCGTTTCAACAGGTTCCTGTTCTTTTATAGAACCCAAAGAGTGGTCACGTTGTTGTACTCTAAAAATTAAAATGTAATTATTTAAATTGGCAATGATATATTTTTGAATTTCTCGATATATCCACAGCGGGATCTATTACATACCTCCTAATTGCCTGAATCATCTCGTATAACTGTGCTTTACTCTTACGGCGTCTGCGCTGTTCATGTTCCTTCTGAAACAAATGTACTCTCCTGTCGTAATCTGACAAAGTAATATTTAATCAAGGCACATAAATTGCGGACGAATAACATTTGAAATGTTATCCCATGAAATTACACACACACAATATAAACTAAAAACAGTATAAGATACATTCCATTTATAGGCTCGGTTGTTCAAATGTGAATGTAATTCGTTGACTCATTTCTTTATAATTGCTACATTATTTTATTTAATGCGAATATTGTAAATTCGATGGATGGATGGATGAAATTTCTTGGACGTGTACCTTTTTTGAATTTCTTGAGAAAAGAGAGATAATACAATTATATTTCGAAAGACGTGCGGCTTAACCTAAGTAATATCTGGTTTTCCCTATGGGTGGTGGTCTGACTACATTCGCTTTATGTAAAAATTAGTGTCTTCGCCAAAACCTAAGGCTTAGATAGTCGACCCCGCCAATCGTAATGGATTAGGAAAACGGGATAACGCGAAGTAGAAGAAGATTGTACATTTCGATACGTTATTCGGCGGGTAGAGGAAAGTAATAAGTATATCTACTTTACACCTGTTATGTTTCGATATGCTCCACAGAGATTGAACTGAGATGAATTAGATTACTTAAATATTATAAATTTTTAAGCTATTAGCTCCACTCATACACAGGTTATATTAATTTGAGAGTACCTATTCTCTCAAATTAAGTGGTCTAAATAGTGTGTTGAGCACTAAAATGTGAATAGTTGGATGTTGTTAAAATTTAATTTATAATAATGTACTGCTGTACCTATTCTGTTGAAGTTTTATTTGTAGATATTTTCTATCTCCTTTGTATCCAAGTACAACATATTTTTGTCTAGTCAAATTATTTATTTTGTAGCCCAATAAGGCTTTGTCACCTAGTAGATAAATAAACAATTATTATTACCCTTTTAACACTTTTTTGGAAAAGCGAAGTGAAATGTCCTTGCCGAATTGTATTTACTAACTCTCGTGCAGCGTGATGCGGTGACACCAATTCTACGCAGTTTATAAATCTGTATAGTTTCTGAAACAAAACAAATAACATTATGTTAGTATTAAAAGACCGTCGCATAACATGAGGATGGCAACTATACTACACGCAATTCAAAAAGATTATGTCGGACTCACAATGACAAGTGCCCATTCAGCGTTAAAAGCCGCAGTGAACTGTGACTCCGTCGGCATAATCCGAGCAGAAGCCGTCTTGGCTTCACGCTTGAGTAGGGCAAACAAAGTACCTTCAAAGTGTGGGAGTGGACACCCGCAGGCTGAAGTTGCGGTACGCCGTAGTCTTTGACTTTGGTACTTTAATACCTAAATCACCATTTACCCCTTGTTATTTTACACAATTACGAGCAATATGATACTTTATTGCTCCTGTGAACTTTGAATATTTAGTACATTATACCGACTTTAAATAGTTCTATAGTCCTTCTTGTTAAGGTGGATATAATTTAAGAAGGGATCATCAATTTGATAGCCACGTTTTTTGATGATAATAATTTTGGAAAGGAATGAGTGATTAGAATAGAATGAGCATTACCGTGATAGGAAATTGAGCGAATATAAGGTAGTCCTATTTCACATATCAGCGCAACCTTTGAGGTTTAATTTATCTATTACTACATTACCTTCATGTAAGTACCTACACACATCATAGAACATCATCAGTAAAAGAGTTAGTTCACAACACACGCAAATAAATCTATAAAGTAACAAAAGAACACGGTGATATTTAATTAGGCGTCGTCGCCAGACTGAGAAGTACATTATGAAAGATCGCAGCAATGTAAAAATGCCATGGAAGATTTGTTGTGTGCTTCGAATAATGTGCCAGGGAACTCGTTTGTCAACGGAGGGTACGACAGACGCAACAATACGCATACTATTCATTGCTTGACTGCTCCGAGACTATGTATGTGATAATTGTTTTTTTTTTTGGTGTTATAAATGTAATAAAAATAAAAAATTATTTACCTATGGTATACATATAATAATAATAATAAATGTAATTCAATGACGTCCAATTTATTACTAGGTAATTAAGTAATTTATTACTAACATAACACATACCTGGCTAAAGAACATAATATTTCTGCTTCTCCATATAGTTCCTTTAGGTTGATGTCGCAACACGGGCAGTGTGTATTTATAAAACAGGTGCTCAAGAATCAATATGAGGCAGCCGACGATCATTCCCACTCCAAGTAAAATGAAAACACCCGCCACCGCTGCCACACCTTAAAACGACAGAATTCGTTTAATGAAAACTACGGCTAATTTAATTAAATTAGAGAACGTTAATGTTCAGAGCGGAATAATAATTCAAACCGAACATTCTCCGGTAAAAATATCTGTAGCATCAAAGTTATCCACTTTTGCGTATTATTAATTCTTATCCAGCGTGAAATACGAATAATTTTTTCCACCATTCGTAACGTACAACGTCAATGATTCGAGGAGATTAACGTAAGTTAAAAATACCAACGATTTGAGACGGCAACAGAATGTTTTTATTTTATAAAAGGCGCGCCATTGTGGCGAATTTTTTTTGTTAAGGAACAAGTTTTTATTCTTTATATAACTTTAAGAGAAGTATTTTAAAGTCGAATTTGGATACTGATCATCTGATATAGTGTTCTCGCATTAGCTAGTTGATACTTATTTGTATTATTAGGAGCAGTGATAGCCTAGTGGGTAAAGAACCGACCTAGTTACCAAGAAGTCTCCGGTTCGAATCCTGGCATGTACCACTAAAGTTGTGTTTTTGGATTTATGTACATATTTGTAATTATCACTTGTTCGGCGGTGAAAGAAAACACTGTAAGGCAACCCTCACGTCCAAGTAATTATATTTTGAATGCCGTGGGACCTTACCTAAGAATGATCTGGTTTACCCTCTCTGTTGTGTCTGACGGCAGCCGCTTCATGCAAAAATTTGTATATTCGCCAAATCCTTATGCTTAGGTTGCAGACACCGCCAATCCTAATGGGTTAGGACACGGGATAACACTAAGAAGAAGAAGACTTATTTGTATTATAATAGAACGTTTCATAAAACGTTGTGGGCCACTTCTCATAAATATCAAATACAGAGATCAAACGAACAAAAGCCAGTCTTGTTTATTTAAAATGTTTTAATAAATTTGAAGATAAACCAGACACTGATGTTCACTCCGAATTGATTCAATTACACAATCCATCAAAGTGGCAATTTGTTGGTTGTCCGAACTAGCGATTGTTAAATTGATTGATCGTATGTAACTACAAGATCGGTTAATGACCTTGCTAATTAAATATTTTAGTAGTCAATCGTTTTTGTGACTTACTAATTGGATAAAATAGTCAGAAACGATTTGTTCATACAATTTCATAATTGATAAAATTTCAGCTGATGTATAAATGTATTCACGTGAATTTTGTCTATATCTTCACGCCTAGTCCCTTGAGTATTGGCTGATGTAAACCTGGTAATGATACGTGACGTATATTCGATGTGTATCTAACGGGCAAAGACCTCTGGAAAAGGTTTAGTATGTATGTATGTATATCTTCACGCCAGGTCCCTTGCGGGGTAGGCAGAGAGCGCCATAAGACGCGATCCTTACATACTTCACTCGCTTCTGTAACATTCACAGCTCTTTTCATGCACGCTCGCCAGTTCCTGGGGTTCCTGACAAAAAAAAACTTAAGAACTAAGCAAAGCTTGGATTGTGCTATACAATCTACAGACACACATTACTACTACTACTATATCTTCACGCTATCTCCCGTGCGGGGTAAGAGAGTAACCGAGCGCCACGTAACAGTCATTGCACTCCTCGATTCTTTAATGTCCTTTCATGCATGCTCGTCGGGTTCTAGGGCTCCTGACATCACCTTCTGATAACACACAACATATTTGACCGTGACAGGTGAGTCTTGGCCTTCCTTGGTTTCTACATAGTTTTACTTTCGCGTTGTATATTTTATACACATTGTTGTATTAATACATATTTATTATATATGGAAAACGCTCGGAAGCGAAGGAAATCAACCCCTAACCACTTGGTGTTTAAGACGCCATTGCTAGGCACACTACTCTCGGGCTTGTCAGTACGAATTGTAAGTAACCATATTAAAACAGATATGTATAGTTGCTTCTGCAATCTTTGCTAATGGTTGATTCCCTGCTGATATGCTGAATATGTTACTACTGATGAAAATGCTGATACGTTTAAACATTAATTTAGTAGTTATTAGTAGTATAATACAGTTATACCTACTTTAATGATGAAAATCAGCTTTAATGACTTTGATATATCATCATATGTATATGGGACGCATCTAATATAAGACGTGTCTAAGTGACCGTTGGGCTCTAGCGATCACTTATATATGTTTTCTATTTTTTAAATCACAAAAAAATATCAGTTACCTATATGAAGATGAGCTGTAATATAAACTATTAAGTTTTATTATGCGACGTTAGGTACTGATGATTAGCATAGAAACTTGAGCAATATCGAATAAGTACAAGCGGATACGGAAAGTTGAGCAAAGCAATGCTTATATTCCGAGAAGCCACTGCATTTCCGAGAAGTTTGATAACTATTTCTGAGATTTCTACGAATTGTACCTACCTAATACTTCACACCTCATCACAAAGAATAGAACAGGATGCTCATAGTTATTAAGTCGCTTTTAGGACGTTATCTATCTGAGTATTTTAATGACAAAAAAATAACATAAAGTTAAAAAAAAATTACAACTCATAATAAAACATGTCAGAATAAATGATAGAAAAAGATCGCTCACGGTAAAGTTTTTTTTTGACGTGGGCGTTGTAACGACGAAAGGGAATTACGTATAATTCCCTCGAGTCGTTTTATTTTAACCATGTTTCGTCAAGAGTTTGTCCGGAATAAGAAACAAACATACTGTTCGTTCCAGCTCATTTTTTCAAACGATAAATCCCATGTTTAATCTTTTAGGTCGGCTGGCGGTAATGCCTCTCCCTACTCCGCGCCTCGCTGAGGGGTTGGATTAACGCGGGGTGGCGATAAATTCTAATGAAATTTCCGCTAGAGACGAACCAGCTGACTATGTAGATGTAGGTAACGAATCTACATTAAACAATAGCTCGTATACAATGCTAGACGAAACATCGCGAAGAATGATCTTTTATTATAAGCAAACAGTCGTGTTATTAATTTAGGAATAATGCTTGTATACTCAGAAAAGCAATTTGTCCATTTTCTGATATAACTTGGTTTTTGCTAGAATTCCATATAAGAAAATATAGGACATTACACTCCAAATATTTGACGAATGAGATCTAGGCAAAAAATAACGTAAGACTTGCGATTTATGACGATGCTTTTGCTGTACATTGTGTATGTGTAAAATAATATATTACGCCAAAGTATGTAAAGAGGTACAATTATAGTTATTACAAACTTGCGCGACATACCCGGTTATTACAAATGGTTAAACACATACATGCGCATTCTTCTATAGTTAAATATAATTATAAATAAATAGTTTACAATTTACAAGTGCGTGTTTAAAATTCTTTCGTTAATACTCAGATTATTGCTTGCTTGTGTTTCTGTTAAAAATCATATCTTTAGGAAAAAAATAATGTGACCCATCGTAATAACTGTTATAATATGAACTAAGCTACTCGACCCAGCTTCGCACGGGTGATCCAATCGTTACCAAACTTCACAGGATCACCTGCTGGGCTAACCTGAAGATTCACTGAAAATTTCATCAAAATCTGCCTAGCCGTTTTTGAGTCCATAGAGGACATACAGACAAACATTCATTTATATATATATATATATTATTTATATATTATTAGTTATTTAATCTATATATATATATATATATATATATAGATATATATATATATATATAGATTAAATAACGGCAGTGCATTAATGAAATAATAATTAATTGTTTGTTTTCTAAACTATACTAAATATATAGCTTATATTTTTAATACTATTTTCATTTTTTATTTTTAACTTTCATTAAATTATTATCAAGCGTGTCCATTCACTATCAACATCAAAATATGTGCATATCATTTACTATTTTTAAATATTAAGAACAAACATTTCTATTCCGTTAAAGCCAAAATACAGAGGAGAAGGAAACCTGTCACCCAAAAAGCGAGCGCACCGCGTCGGAGCGCGCCCGCTTCTTGTGTGACCAGGTTGCATACAAACAGGAATGGTACAAAAAATTCCGTCCTGGATTGAGGCGGGAATAGCAGGAAAGCGGTGAAAATTTGTTGTTGCTATTTAAAAACAGAAAAAAAGTACTACCAAGCCCTAACTGCACTTTGTTATCGGTTCAAAACATTGCGTTTAATAAAAAAATTAACTTTACATGTATAATCAAAGTACTTACATACCTAGAGGTTTTGGTTGTATTCCGTAATCTGTACTAAGTTTGAAACAGGGAAGACCTCCATACCACTTCTCTGTCAAAATGTCCATATACCCATTTGACGAATATTTAGCTATAACCGCTGAAATGCTGTCCTGTAAAAAATACCAATGAGTAAATATTAATTATTTTTTGTGAAAAGAGAGTACATATTTATAAATGTCACTCGTCTGGATCACATGGAACACAATGGGGTCACATCTGCTATGATTCGCCTGTATTCAACAAACCGTGGAGAAATGAGTTCGGCGAAAGCGCGCTGTCATGACTCAAAACAAAAACTCTCTCTGATCCGAAGATTTATGTTACCAGTCGGCGTAAACCTCAAAGGTATATTGAACAACAACATCGAGATAAAATGACATATAATCGGCGCAGTCTGGGCTACATGACACCCTGCTATCGATCACAACATTAGAAGGCTCGTGAGTCATCCATCAATCTTGCCTTCCAAAGATCGGAACGACCCCCCGGCATGTCGTACTCATGAAAATATTCGTCACTTTGTAACCGTTGCTTTTAGCTAGCCCGTGCAAGTATGTCACCTGTGAAACGTTGCCATTTGTCATAAATCTAGGATATCTACCTACATTAACACAAAATAACATTATGTATATCTCTATGATTTTATGTAAGTTTTCTCGTTGAATTTATTCATTTCGCAAAATATGTTATGGTTGTGTTACTTATTTTATGGCAGTATATTCTTTATACAATAATATCAATAACTAAATAAAAATTTTTGGTAGTCTTCTTAATGTATCGAAAAAAAACTCTGGGTTGTCTTACTTCTTCAAAATGTACGAAATTTCTTGTTAACTAAGCTATATTGATTAAATAATAAGATGATTGATTAATTTCCTGTAAGCCATGGAACTGTGCGTGAGTTTTAAGAACGATGACTTGTCTATATATTTTACACGTATATACAACAGATCTGTCGGCGTTTTCAATACAAGGAATTTTAATACACGGTATTGAGCCCTTAAGTTTGAGGATATATTTTGGCTCGCTTTGTGTGTTCTACCTATTGAACAACGGGTTTTGTTCTCATGAATTGTTCGAAATGATGCCGGCAGCTTCCTTTTACAACCGAATTGCTCACCGACGACGGGGAGTTCATCATCACACACTGGAGCCGCAGTGGTTGCACACTGTGCGATTCCAAAGATGTTTTCTTCCGGGAACTCTCAAGTTGTGGAATGAACTCCCTGGAGGGTTTTCCAAGAGACTGCAGCATGGAGTTCTTCAAGAAAGGCGAGAAGAGGTTTTTATGAATTACTGCATACCATCAGGCAGGCCGTACGCTTGTTTCCACCTTAGTGGTATAAAAAAAGGACCTTTTGTAATTAATTCAGGGACGTATTCTATTCTAAACCTTTCTTTACGTATCAGTATTGTTTCAAAAATCATGCAATTTACACTATTTCTCGTAAAATATATAAGTAGCAGATTAATTACTCTGATATAATACTAATGTGATACCTTTACCTTCAAAGGAAATCCCTTCGTCATTCCAATTGCATAAGTATCTTCGGCAAGAGTATGATCTCCGACTCGCTGAAGTTTGCATCCATGATCGGTAGCACGATAATAGTCGAGAACAGGAGTATCCGCTAACAGAAGATCCAGGGTACCGTTTCTAAAATCAATAATTCAAGTAATACTGATTACGTCTTCATTTATATTTTCCTTTTTAGTGTAAAATTATTAATTAATAATTTTACTTAATCAAATTATTAATTAATAATTTTACTTAAACAAATTATTAATTAATAATTAATAATTTTACTCATAACATTAACATATGCATTTAACATATCATAACCGGCAAGCTGAAGTGTTCAAGCATGGAAAACGAGCCCTCAATGTGGAAACGGAACATAAATATCCTACCACAATATAAAATGAATTATATGTTAAGAAATATGACGTTATAGGCTATAGACCCAACTAAGTTTGAAACATTAAAAGCTTCAAATTCAGGAGAACTTTTGTAAGTTTGATCTTCAAAATATTTTATTTCTCGTCTATCTTCTTCGCCTTTATTTATTCTTGTCATATGGAACATTACATTCCTATTCTTATTTCTCATTTGTACCTTATATCCTGTTACCTCAAAAGTCACTTTGGCGATTTTCGTACCATTACCTCCACTATCTTTCATTATCAACGACGTCTCCTTTATTTAAAAAACGAATTTTACCTTAGCCTCTGAATTCCTTCTTCGATATTTTGAAGCGCATATCGACGCATATGTTGCGCCAATTGGGGGTTATTGCGTTGGACATAATATTCTGATACAGACGATCTGGCTGTACCCACACGCAACGACAACCACTGGAAATAAATTGAAATCATGGTGTAAAACTAAATAAATTATTTAGAATTACCTGTAAAGTAATTATAAAATGATACTTACATTGCTTCGTCCTTGATAATCGTCTACGGCGTTATGAAAAAACAATCCTGCTATTAAGGCGGCTATATTGGCAGTGTAACTGGCAACAAATATTACAGAAAAACCACCCCAAACATTTATGAGAAATTTGTTAGGCCAACTCTTAGGAGCTTTGAATGCAACTAAATGCCCACAAAGAAGACCCCACATTACCCAAAGGGCACTTGAGATGCTGAAGTTTTTTGACCTTTGACGTCCCCAAGGATTTAATCCAAAAGGGGATAACCATTCATAAATTGCTACGGCAATCGCAGTCACATTGAGAGATGTAAATATTGCTATCCATAACTCTGGAGAAAATGGCAAAAGAAATGCAAGTAAAGGTATATCGGGTCTTTGATTCGGTGCAGCCAGAATTGAAATTCCACTAAAAAAATACGGTTGACTATAATCAATTACTTCAGCTCTCGCTGATGAAACACTTAGTGCTGCAAATGACATGTGAGCTGCTCCAGATACTAAATCACCTATTATACCCGTCCATTTTTCAGGCTCATCATCATCGTCATCGTACAAATAATCTTCATCAAAATCTTTGAACCCACTTCGATACTGAGCGCGGTAGCTTTGCTGATTTGTTAAAAAGTCATTGGAGACACTGCTATATTCACTTAATTTATGAAATGGTTTAACAAGTTTTCTTGATCCATATAAACCATCTTCTACAATATATAAATGAAAATCGAACTCTAGCTCCTGAGCTATATTTTCTAAAAGATCCATTGCCAATCCATAACAGCAATGTGTAGCCATTCGAGTAAATATAGGTTTTGGGGTAGGGAAAAAGAAATCCTGATCTATGTCTCTTTCTAGTTCATTAAAAGCAAGTGTAAGATTATCTCGATCAGAAGTCTGAGGTCGATGACAAGAGAGACCTCTAAGGCATTGACCATCTTCGTCAAGTTCACCTTCCATTACAAATGGTGGAGCTAGAGCAGTAACAATACGAAAAATCGTCCGTGCTCCATCCGATTGTCCATGAGCAACCAGACGACCACCTGGCCAGACTATGGTATGAAGTCTAACATTGCGTCCTTGAACTCTTCCTACTTGCCTCCAAATATTCCCACCTTCCATGCCTGGTACCAAATTTAACAAGGCAAATGAAGCTGTCAGAGCACGTTCCGGTCTTTCAGTACCTCCAGCCAAAGCTGCTGCTGAAGCCATTCGTGTCTCTCTATAACAAAAATAGATATAAAATAACCTTCTTGTATTTAATACAAGTATTAGTGAAATACGTCTAGTTTATACAAGTATAATTAGTTGGACAAGTAAAATAATTTTAAAAGTTTATGTCAATAAGTTTTAAGTAACTTTCCTACATTTGTAAAACTTAGCTTTTACCGCGACAACTGAAGTAGTAATGCGCGCGAAACCGCTAAATCTTCCAGAAGCTTAGTAACATTTAGAGCACCCCAGGTGTATACCGACT
This sequence comes from Pyralis farinalis, assembly GCA_947507595.1. NCBI lineage: Eukaryota > Metazoa > Arthropoda > Insecta > Lepidoptera > Pyralidae > Pyralis > Pyralis farinalis. Next base: position 15,733,048 of record OX382267.1, read on the forward strand.
GAATATTTCACGACAAGCGGATAAGTACTTCAACAAGGTTTATGTACCTAACATAAAATATAATTTCAACATAGACTGGGATAGTATTGTCTTAGGTTTTCGCGATTGTTACACATTGAATTAAACAATTTTTAACGGAAGTATCGCGTGTTTTATTTATTTTGTTGAACCTGACGTTTCGAACGCTTTGCAGCGTCCGTAGTCGCAGGAAGACTAAGGTGATATTTGTCTTACATTAGTTATTCAATTATTACATCTACCGACATGGATGGATTAATTATATATGTTCCGATTCACACAAAAATCGCTCACAGTGTACGAACGTTTTTTTTGTAGAAAGTAAATAATCAAGTCACAAACCCAGAGGGTTTGTGACTTGATTATTTTCAGGACTGGATCCCAAGCAGGTGGTACTTGCCTACCATCTTCTCTATTTTTCAATGTAATAAATATTGGGGTGTTTTCTTATTTCAATAGCCAGGTTTCAGATCAGGTTCAACAAAACAAATAAAACACGCGATACTTCCGTTAAAAATTGTTTAATTCAATAGACTGGGATTTTAATACAAAGCAAACTGAAAGTATCATTGACTACAACGTATATTAAACTATACCCATATCAAGGTTAATATACTAAATTTATAGATTAATCGATCATTTCATTATCGAATTAACTGACAGATTTAATGGTATATAAGTAACTATAGTAAAACTATTGAACAATATAAACAATATGATGATGAATTGTAGTACCATCTATTATTAAGTTATTTATATCTATTTACGAGAAAAAATGAAACTGATAATGAAAAATAAATAAACCTTTATGTTACATACATTTCTTTGTATTATATATTATCATAATACCTAATTCCATTCCTAAGCTAAAGTATGTAACATTGAAACTGCGCAACACAAACAGGCAGATTATTTTTTGTATTAATTTTCTTTTTATATACAACGTCGGGAGTCATGTAAGCATACAGTCCACCTGATGTAAAGCAGTTAGCGTAGCCTATTAACACGTGTAATATATTGAATATCACTCGCGCGATGCCTCTGCTGCTTACACAGCAACTCGTTAGGAGCTTACTGGTGACCTCACTCACACATAGGAACACAACAACCCTCCAGGGAGTTGTTATTTGGCTACGGTTTTCTGTGAAGTGGAGGTACTTCGCAGACGGGCTGCTTTGATGCGCCCTACCTCTCTTAAAACATCCAGACCAAGACAAACAGACATGTTCATGCACACATATGTTTGTCTTGTGTGGGAATCGAACCGACGAGCAATTACTTTTAAGCCGGTACTAGGGACAATCATTTTCATTCGTATATACTTATTACTCGTATAATACTTAAAATTAATTGTAGTCGTTCACTGTTGTGGTCTACATACAAAAGAAGGAGGAGGAGGAGAACGAGGTAATGTACCTATATCAAGATGTTCTAATAGCAGTTTTCTACAAAAAGTACAACAAAAATCTCGAAAAAGATCTTCAGTTTCGTAAAAACCTATTAAAATACTCTTAATGCATTGCCTGTGATAAAATACATACATAGCAAAAACTAAATGTATCAAAAACTTACTAAGATAAAAACTAAATCAATGTTCTAAAAGAGATGATTGCAACCGACGAAAGCTTAATGGTCGCGTTAACCGGAGTGCGTGAAATAGCATTCATCAGCCTGACCTATTTAGCTGCCCTAATTTCTGAATGAACTAAAAATGGAACTATCTTCGACAAGTCATGTCACCAGACAGCCATCATTCTAGCGAGTCAGCGTGCACAGGCTGGCAGACAGCCAAAATTTGCTTTCGTGCAGGTTCCGTTAATTTGTGATAACGTTATGGAGACGGATTTTAGTGACCGTGTAACTAATTCCATTTTGTTATGAATTCTAGAAACACGAGTTTTTAGTTTGTAAAACACGAATTATATTATCATGATTTACAGTAACTAAATATAATATATAATGTATAATTATATAATCACATAATGCAGATACTTACACTGTTTATGAAATTTTCAAGATGGGAAATACATTCGTAATAAAATAATTGCTGACTATGAAAAAGTCAGTGGTCAATCGGCATTGGAACTTATTTGCTCCTCAATAATGAAAAAATCGGCCAAGTGCGAGTCGGACTCGCACACGAAGGGTTCCGTACCATTATCTATAAAAACGGCAAAAAAAATATCACGTTTGTTGTATGGGAGCCTCCCTTAAATATTTGTTTTATTTTAATTTTATTATTTATTCTTAAAGTGAATATATAACTAAATATTCTGTGAATATTTCAAGCGTCTACATGTTGCCGTTATCAATATCGAGCAAAAATGAGCAAAAAAATCACGTTTGTTGTATGGAAGCCCCCTTAAATGTTTATTTTATTCTATTTTTTAGTATTTATTCTTATAGCTGCAACAGAAATACATCATCTGTGAAAATTTCAACGGTCACGGTTCATGAGATACAGCCTGGTGGCAGACGGACGGACGGACGGACGGACAGCGGAGCCTCAGTAATAGGGTTCCGTTTTACCCTTTGGTTACGGAACCCTAAAAACAATATTTATATCATTATTTCATAAACACAGAACACATCAAATCACTTTCATAGCCTAAATTTAACATAAATTACAATAACGTAGTTAATAATTATGTACCCACAATTGTGTTTAACAAAGATTGAAATGTATTAACAAAGACATTACAGTATAAATAACAGCAATTAACATTTTAAGACTTAGCGGCAACACACAGTCTACCCTTTTAATTACCTCACGGAAATAAAGCGAATTAAAATCCACAGGGTGAACAAATTAACTAATCTTGAGCACGGTACTTATAACGATTTTTACTGCCCTTTTTAGGCAAGGGTCCATCAATATCAAAAAAAAATATATGACTCCAGTCTTTTAAGTTTATTTTATTGAGAAGATGTTATTAATTTAAGTCGTTTATATGTATGGGTAAATAAGTGGACAGAAATTTACGTAATTTTGAATAATGTTAACGATGTCAAAGTATTAATATGAGAAGTAATCATGGAATATAACAATAGTTATTATACAATGTGTTAGGGATCCGGCTTCCGATATTTTACTGGTGTATTATTTAGACTATTTTATCGAAAAAAAAAACCCTCAAGTGGGGGTCGGAACCATACTCTCTGGTAGCTATTTTAAAATTTCATGCTTCTTATTATTTCTTTTTAAATTTGACTACATCAGATTAATAAAAGTTATCACAATAAAAAACATAATTATAACTTTTATCAATTAAAAAAATATAATAATTTCTTTTTTTTTTAGTTTTCTAAGTTTATTTCTGAAACAAGAACGTATTATTACTTTTTTAGATACCCTATAAGGTAAGCTATAAATCGATATTCTAACTATTAATCCTTATCTTAATTTTTATTGTTAAATGGAAACCTCAATCACTTGGGTGAATCTGGATAAATAAAAAAAATGGTTATAAGGAAATAATAATACGTTTATTAATCAGGTATCTTTCGAAAAAATAAAGTTCACTAACGCAACATATGTTTAAAGTAACCACTTTATTCCGTAGACAAAGAGTGACAGCCCCAGCCACAACTTGACCGATTGCTCTTTGAATCAGAGGCGGATCATGTTTTCTGCTATGTCCATGATTCTTTGCAAAACTTCTCCACGATTATTCGAGACAACTGTGTAAACCATAGATAACAGAAACAACGGGAGATGTGACATACTACGTGAGTTTGCACCGGGACGGTTGTCGCCAAGTTTCACACTATCATAAAACACTCACGCACTTAAATAAATAAAAGATGTCATTCTACGCACACAAGTACAACGACACACTTTTGTTAAGACGCTGTCATTGGACGTTTATTTAAACAACACCCAAGTAAGCACGCACTACTACAAACACTGATAAAGCGACTTTGCTGGGACACACGGGTCGATATGACTTTGTCGATATTGACAACGTTATATCGATCTATGATCTATCAAGAAGTGTAATGTTTGTAATAAAATATTTATGGGGTGTAAGTGGATCAATGTCAACTTAGAACCAAAGCCAACCCCACTATACTATATAACAATTCCCTGGAGGATGATTGATTTCATGCGAGTTAGTGAGGTCACAAGAAGTTGAGTTGCTGGATTGGCAGCGAGGGTGACGATGAAAATATAGATGAAATAATAACTACAGTAAAGACTTATAATTTTTATCTAATACTAGCAGTCTATTGACACTTCGTATCGATAGTGAAGTCAAAGCGCACCCCTAACCGGCGGCAGAAACAAGCGGCCGTATCTCGAAACTGCACACACAGTGAACGAATAATATCACTCGCTTTACATTGCGTGTTGGGAAACGAGCGGTGGCGACTGCGTAATGGTAGAAAAGCAATGTATGATTTAAGAATTAGATGTTGATTATTTAAAATTTGCATCGTGGTAAGGTTCGGGTAGAAATGGCGTCGGAGAATTTTTGAAATAAATTTTGTATTTATGCTTATAAAACGTAATATTATTTGTACTTACAGGTGATAAGTGATTCCATTTGATTTAAAGTTAACCACTGCACTTCTATTTTTGCAAATTCAACAGCACAACTTTACATTTTGCTAAAACAAGGAGCAACGTATCTCAATCGAACTTGATTGCAACTAACTAACTGTTCTTGGCAATGTTCTCGTTTTGAGCATTTTGCGGCGACACCAACCACGCCCCCTTGTCACATCTCCCGTTGTTTCTGTTATCTATGGTGTAAACCTTCTGCTTCATCATTCCCTAAAGATTGTAATCTAAGGGTGTTAAATCGGGGCTACGTGGTGGCCAAACGATTCTCCCGCCTCGTCCAATCCAAGGATCCTAATTATTGTGAACATGTTCTCTGACAATCTATGCAAAGTGTATCGGGGCCCCATCTAATATAAGAACCATTCGCCTTATGTGTATCAAGAGTATGTCAAGTAATATTTCTTGAAATTGTGCTTGTAAAAACTCAAGAAATCTTTGAGCATTCATTGCATTTGGTAAAGATAAAAGATAAAGATAAAAAATCTTTATTTGCCATTGGGCCCTCGCGGGAACTTAGACACATCTTACATTTTTTGAAATATAATCTTGTTTGTTTATTGTATCTTATTTAATTATCTTATTTTACTTTTTTCCTTTTTTTAATCTATTAGCATTTCGGAAATGACGATTGGCGAAGAAGAAATGCTGAAAGAAACTTGCCAATATAGGTAGGTAATACAACGGTACCTATTAATAAGCCCTCGATCATTTCCGCCCACACATTAATGGAAAACTCATGCTGAAACGTGCTAGGTCTAACAGTGTGTGGGTTTTCTTCTAAGCATAGATAATTATTTCTGTGGTTTATAATACCAGCTCGAATATATTTAGCTTCGTCAGTCCGCAACACTCGCCTAAAATAATTAGAATAATGTAGAGCTTGTCAAATGATCCACCCACTAAACACAGAGCGCATTGTGTAGTCAGGCTCAGTAAAGTTTTGTACTCTTTTGAAATAATAAGGGTGTTCCTTAACTTTTCAGGACTTTCCACACTGACCAATGAGATATATCAACCATTAGTGCAATACGTCTAGTGCCGAGTCTCGGTTCATTGACGATGAGACGCAATATTTGTTCCTCGTCATCTGGCGCAATCAAACGCTCATTCAGTTGTCTTTAGATACCACGCTCACTGAATCGCAAATGGATTGGCGTAAAGGTTCGAGCCATGGAAATAGGTCTTCGAGGAATCTCCTGCGATACTCGTCAACTGCAGCGGCAGCGGTTCCATTACAAAATCCATACACGAAGTGTATGTCGGCTACATGTTGAGGTGGGTAATTTCGATGAGCCATATCCATAGATAACAGAAACAACGGGAGATGTGACGAGGGGGCGTGGTTGGTGTCGCCGCAACATGCTCAAAACGAGAACATTGCCAAGAACAGTTAGTTAGTTGCAATCAAGTTCGATTGAGATACGTTGCTCCTTGTTTTAGCAAAATGCCAAGTTGTGCTGTTGCCTTTTTGCAAAAATAGAAGTGCAGTGGTTAACTTTAAATCAAATGGAATCACTTATCACCTATAAGTACAAATAATATTACGTTTTATAAGCATAAATACAGAATTAATTTCAAAAATTCTCCGACGCCATTTCTACCAGGGCCTTACCACGATACAAATTATAAATATCAAATTTCTCAGTCTTAATCATACATTGCTTTTCTACCATTACGCAGTCTCCACCGCTCGTTTACCAACACGCAATGTAAAGCGAGTAATATTATTCGTTCACTGTGTGTACAGTTTCGAGATACGGCCGCTTGTTTCTGCCGCTTTATAAATGTAGTAGTGCGTGCTTACTTGGGTGTTGTTTAAATAAACATCCAATGACAGTGTCGTAACAAATGTGTGTCGTTGTACTTGTGTGCGTAGAATGATATTTTTTATTTATTTAAGTGTGTGAGTGTTTTATGGTGGGGATGAAACTCGGCGACAACCGTCCCGGTATAAACTCGCGTGGTATGTCACATCTCCCATTGTTTCTGTTATCTATGGCCATATCGTTACAATAAACAAACAGAACGAAACAGTAACGATAAGAAAAACAACTTGGAGCGTTCAACTAGGGCACAAAGCAGTGATCACAACGTCGGCCGAGGGACAACTGGTGAGGTTGACCTTGTTCGAGTGTGTCATGCGGGCAGTGCTCAGTTATCTCATTCACACCCTCATATATTTTTTACTTACAAACAACGACGGAAGTCATACAAGCATACGGCCCACCTGATGTAAAGCGTTTACCGAAGCCTATGTTGGAATACATTAAGTATCACTCGCGCAATGCCTCCTTTGCTGCTAACACAGCAACTCCTTAAGAGCTTACTGGTGACCTCACTCACACGCAGGAACACAACAACCCTATAGGGAGTTGTTACTTGGTTGCGGTTTTCTGAGGTGGAGGTACTTCCCTAGACGGGCTGCTTTGATGCGCTCTACTTTTCTTAAAATATATATAATAACACTCCTCTTATTCGCACATCAATAGAATGTGAGACGGTGTTTATTTCCACACTTTTTAACAAATTAAACCATTCACAGAAATTGTAACTCCTGAGTATATATTCCTTAAATAACGCTATTGATATGGATATCTATTTGTAGCTTAGTTTATAGGGTATCTAAAATAGTAATAATAAATCATTATCAACGTTCTCGTTTCAGAAATGAATTTCGAAAACTAAAATAATTTTGAAATAAAACTATATTTTTTATAGGTTTTGTGTATTTTTATCATAGTGTCAGATCAATCATTAGATAATTGATATCAGGAGCTGCAGAATCTTAATGGTAGCAAATTAAAGCCATTTTTATCGTGATAACTTTTCTTAATTTGAAGTAAACAAATTTTAAAGGAAATAAGTTGAATTCGTAACATGAAATTTTAAAATGGCTGTCATTTCAAGAGAGTGAGGTTGCGACCCCCACTTGGGGGTTTTGTTTTTCGATCAAATAATCTAAATAATACGCTAGTAAAATATCGGAAATCGGATCCCTAACACATTGTATACGTTATCACATAACATGTATGATTAATTAACAAATAAGTTAGGTAACAGTGAAAACAATATTCAAGACTTTTTATTAGCAGTAGTAAGAATAACAGTACTTTAGCGAAATTTATCAATATCGTGAGGATAAAATTGTTGAGATAATATCAAAAATAGTGAAAAACTCGTCTCCAAACGTAAGAAAACTAAAAAGCTCTGATAATTATCGACGAAAGAATAGAAGGACGAGAGATAAAAGAGACTGGAAGCTAAGGAAATAGACAATAGAATGGATAAAATGAGGAGAGTAATACACCGTCATATGTTATATAAAATACCTTGAAAATGCCGTAAAGGCGAAACCGGTCGGTAAAAATAAAAATAATAATTAAATAAAATTGTGAAGTGGAATCTGTACAAGTGCAAGTATTATCATTAACGAGAGTGATACAAATGGAAAAGGGGGTTAATAATGTAATTATTACATATAGTAAAACATCGAAGAGGAAGATAATGAAGAATGAGAAACATGCTAAAAGGTATTAAAATAGATGAGAAGACTAAGCTGAGAGATATGATATGTAACATAAAGTTACTAAATTCAGGCGTTGTGAAAATCAAACGTAGCAATTTGATCTAACCTGTTTTTTACGATTACTCATCATGTTCGATAAGCAACAACGTGTCATTATGGTTCGTACTAGACTCGTAGCCTAGTTATAAATACAGAACATAAATAAAGTAAAAGAAGAAAAAAAAAGCGCTGATCAAAGTTAAACAATTAGGGTAAGCATTATTTACAATAAATTTATGTCAGCGTAGCGGTACAATAATAATTATGTCAAGTGGTAAAATTAAAGATGGTAGCCTGCGCTGAGCAGAACCCAAAACATACAGTTTTGAATGAGGATGAGGATGAGCTCGGTGGTGCAGTGGCGAAACGTGCTGTTACGCTACTTTGACACCAACGCTAATTCACGAGCCGATTTCCACACAGGGCAAACATTTGTGTGCATGAACAAGTAATTTGTCTTGTGAAGTCTGGTCTTGTGAAGTTCTGGTCTGGGTGAAGAGAGGTAGGGCGCATCAGAGCAGCCCGTCTGGGGAAGTACACCCACCTCACAGGAAGCCGCAGCCAAATAACAACATTTTTGTCGAGTCCCTGCGTGTTAGTGAGGTCACCAGTAAGCTCCTAAGGAGTTGCTGTGCTAGCAACAGAGTTGACAGGCATCACGAGAGTAATGCCTATTGTATTGCGAGCGTTCATAAGCTACAGTAACCGCTTTCCATCAGGTGGACCGTATTCTTGTATGCAACGTCGGGAGCGTTGTAGAAAAAAAAGATATATCAAATTTGAAGTGCGTAGCTTGTACTCTTTTATTCCGAAATTGGACGGAAACTTTATATATATACTAGTTGTGCCCGCGACTCCGTCCGCGTGGATTTAACAAATTTTACTAACATGGGATTTATTTATTTGATTTCATTATAATTACCCCAATAAGCAGAGTAAAATAGCGAACAGCAAAATAATAATAGATATGTATTATGTACTTCGTCCGCGCGGATTAGTTATTTTTTTATTATTTATTTATATTAATAAAAATAAATAAAATTTCTAAAATAAAAGTAACCTAAGTTACTCCTTATTACATCAGCTATCTGCCAGTGAAAGTCCGGTCAAAATTGGTTCAGCCGTTTCAGAGATTAGCCGGAACAAACAGACAGACAGACAGACAAAAATTGAAAAAATATTTTATTTAAATTTTGGTATATGTACCATGTAAACATCTATATGCATTTAGTAAAAAGCGGTCATTTATATTTATCTGTATAGACGATCATAACTGTTCCGTTCACTCAGCTTCGGTCCGAATAACTAAAAACACATGCCAACACAATCGAATAAATGTTACATTGATGATAGTTGATTATCAGAAACCGATTAGAAAACAACTAGTACACAAAACGGGAGCCCTCTGTAGTCATAATTAATAATAGTACTCTCCAAAATCTCGTTATCTGTTGTGGTACTGGATTACTATTGAGGATACTACATACAGGAGACTACATTATGTTTCCATATTCACAGAATTCCCTTCAACTTCAAGTGTGATTAGTTGGTTGTTGACCTAATATAAATTAATATTATGGGGTAATTTCACTATTATATAAATTATGTCATCAAAGTAGCCAGACTGAGGAGTAATTCTACTTCACAGAAACTGCAGCCAAATAACAACTCCCTGGAAGGTTGCTGTGTTTCTGCGACAGAGTGGGGTTACTAGTAAGCTTCTGAAGCATTGCTGTGTTAGCAGCAGGGGTGGCAATGCAAATGGTTTAATACTTCCTGTATAGCGGACTACGGTAACCATTTCACATCAGGTGGACCATAAGCTTGTATGCCTTCCGACGTTGTATAAAGTGTGTACATTTTTGATGGTCCATTTATTATAATTCCATACCGAAATGGAAAAACAGAAACGTATATAAACGTATATATTACTCACGTATGTTTTATTTGTACAAGCATACAACCCACCTAATGAAAAGCAGTAGCTTATAAAAGCTTGCAATACAGCAAGTATAGCTCGCGCAAACGACATCAATCAAACACGCAAGTAACGTTAAGCCGTCGCTCCCGGGTGTTGTCGACTACAGGCCTACAGACGGCTTGAAAACATAGACCTTCCCTAATCCGTATTCGTATAACGTGGTCGAGTAAGATCTAAACTCCTCCGTTCAAAGAAGATCTGTATCCAGCAATGGGATGAGTATGGGTCGGTGTAGTGGTGTGATGTACATAAATAAAAAAACAGTTTATTTTTCTTGATGACTAATTGCATTAGAAAGTCGCATGTAAAGAACAGAATGAGCATTCTGTGTCAATTTTAGAATTTGCTGTAGGTACGTATTTAGGTGTCTGAATTTTTTTGTTTAATGAATTTACATAAACATTTTACTTTATTTTTCTCCATAACTGCTGCTACCATGACCAAATTGGTCGTGTTTTATCAGAAGGTGCTGTCAGAAGCCCCAGGAACCGGCGAGCGTGCATGAAAAGAGCTATGAATGTCACAGAAGCGAGTGAAGTATGCAAGGACCGCGTCTTACGGCGCTCGGTTCTCTCTGCCTACCCCGCAAGGGACTTGGCGTGAAGATATATACTGCTGCAGTAATAATATACTAGCGACGAGTGCTGTTACTTTTTCTGTTGATGGGAGTGCAGTGCAGACTCTGCACTGCAGAGTGGCCGGCCATACGTTTTCCCATATGTTTTTTTTTCTAATTGGAACGATTTTGGACCGTTCTTCCTCACCAACGAACATTTAAATTTCAAATTAAAGGATACAAAACTACAATATGTTAGCTATTAGTGTGTCGATTTTGGAGTTTCTCACTATTACCGTCTAAACGCTAGCTGGATGACATCAGTCTACCCCAAACGACAATTTTGAGGGTAATGTAGCTCCGCTGGCTATCGCAGCTCTGCCAAAAATTAATGACTTTGTTTTCTCTGAACTACAGTGAAACAATCTTAGCGTAACTTAAAACTGATTAGAGTTTCAGCGTAATGAGATTAGTAGTGTAAATAAATACGAAATGTATGTTCTATGCTTTATTTTATTTTGAACATTTAAAATTTACTACAATTTGACAATTGATATGCCACCGTTCTTTCTAAATATTTTAAGGTTGACCTGCTAAAAAGAGGATTCACTTTGAAATTACCAGCCGAAAGACAAATATCAATGTTCAAATATTTATATTTTGGATTCCACTACTAACAGTGAAAGTTCCGAATAAGAAAAGTGTTTTGTTTTTAAACGAAGAATATGTCGTTTACATAATGTTATCTTCGATACACGATTATATCTAGGAGGAAGACCGAAGCTGTATGCCGCTCACGTTTTTCATTGAATTACGCTTTAAAAAATGCGAGCCAACCGATACGACTATTATAAAGGTCAAGTTCAAAAAGCCCTTGATTCTTTAATTTACTCGTAGGACTAAGTGTTCATTCTGGTAAATTGGTTATAAAGAATTCAGACCAAGACTACAGTCGTTAACATATACGAAATTAAAATATTATGTACCTATGTAATCACTGAAATAAGCAATCGTTTATAGAAAGTACCGAAGTAGCTTCATTTATATTGCATGTCTTAACAATTCGTTTACACGTCAAAGCTTAAGTTCTTTAAGTACAAAAAATAAATGTTGAATATTGTTTCATGTGACGTGCCAATTCGCAGTTGAGCAGTGAGATGGAGTTTGTTTTAAACTATTACGGGTTAAAGAAAAACCCTATTTCAGAAGTGGGATGAGTGTGAGTTCAAATGGGGACTCCTAGACTGAATGACTAGATAAATGCATCATACGAGCATTATATATAACAAATTTCATTGGCTTTACTTACGTATTTACAGTGTTTAGCATTTCTTCAGTGATAATAATATATAGAATTTTGTACATAATTGTCAGATCAGCTTTAGTGGAGGCAAAGTTACGGCGGCGATTCACCGTAAAATTTTGAAAATGGTATTCACATGGATTTGTATACCGTGTAATACTATCAAGCAAGTAATTTAAATAACAAATACTGAAATACATAAGCTTGTGAACAGAGTACAAAACGAATAGACATTAGTTTCGGTTTTTGCAATGTAATAACTAACACAGAAAACATTATTAGCATAGATAAATGCTAATAATCGAGACACAACTTGCAGTTGATCAGTTAACAGTACCACTTTTAACATTATTGAAATACAAAGTAGGTAGGTAAGTATTCTAATAAAGTTAATAACAAGATAAAGATTTAAATCTGTTTTAACACTTAGTGTAATAACCTGGTTTGCTTAACATATGTGCTTATTAGATAGTAATAATGTATGAGTTTCTGATTCATATAAAATAACAATGTGGAGCTTTCGAGAAATGGTATATAAAATATAAAACTCTCCCTCTAACTCTCTCTGGGCGCATGCATAATACTTATTGAATAGGAATGGAATCAGATACGCCTTTGCGAACTATTGCAACAATCTGTTTTAATTAACATAGATGCTCAACCCATCGGAAAAGTAGGAGATATATCGCTCATTCTAATAAAATTACAAAGTTGAACCTTCGTCGGAGGAATAATGTTCACCTAAACTAGTCAAAAAGCCATTAGATATAGAAAGCTAAAATTTTGCTTGTAGTTGGTTCCAAAGTCCCGGAGGATTTCGTAAACAAATTGATACTACTACACTTTTTAGATATCTTTTAGATTTGTAATATATTTGATCCGTCAATATGATATTAATAGTTTGCAATCTGCAATTAAAGTTATTAATAGATATTCAGCCCAACGTTGCCCTTCAATGAACAGTTAAAAGCGGAATATCCAATTTTCGAGAGTTATTGGAAAAATATGATTAAAGTGCCAATATTTTGCAATCGGATGCTCACAGTTTTAGGGAGTTTCAAAGTAGCGTAAATATTAAATTGGACGATTCATTAGTAACTAAAACCAAGATAACGGTATTTGAAAGGGAAACAACCAGAACGATCACTAGGATTACCGTTTATAACGTAATGTTGGAGCAAGTGGATGAGATTGTATATCCTGGAAGTACGTGGATGGAGCGTAATCTTGAGTTAAAATTGGGTATGGTAGAAAGAGCATGAAAGTAGAATAAATGCGGTTGAGATGAGAGCATTCCGCAAAATTTGCGGCATAACGCTTACTGCCCGCGTTCGTAATGATGACGTAAGGAAGAAATTTGGTCTGAAAGAGAGTATCGGTGTTAAGATAAGAAAAGGCATGTTCCGTTGATACGGACATGTAGGATGAAATATACAATGGTCATGTTTTATCAGACGGTGATGTCAGCAGCCCTAGGAACCTGCGAGCGTGCTTAAAAAGAGTTATGAATATTAAAGAAGCGAGTGCTGTGTAAGTCTCGCGTCTTATGGCGCTCGGTTCTCTCTCGCTACACTGCACGGGACCTGGTGAAGATATATATACATATATAGTTTAGGTATCAAATTTTTATATTATTTGTCTCAATATGCAAATAACTTTATAATTTCTACATTTCGTTCAGGCGATCACATAGCCAGATTACATGAATACGTAACAAAATCGTGAAGTTCTTAGCAAACGAGCGACCCTCTTGCATATTTTATTTTCCATGATACTCTCAAACGTAGGCTCTAATCTTCACTAAGAGTCTGCTAAGCTATAACTTCAACGCAGTTACAGAACTTAATATCTCTTATAATCTCTTCAATGTTCAAAATGGTAAATAAAATGATATCAATTTTATCTCTTTTACTTTAATGTAAGCTAGACACTTCTATACTGCTGTGTGGTAATTATATTTCAAGATTATTGAATAATTACGCTAGATGCGCTATGACACATGCTCTTGATAAACAAAAAAGAAGCATAATGTGAATGTACCATGGTGAGTGCTCTGAAGAACTATTTTCCCTTATCCCACCCTCTCCCTTCCGTCATAGAACCACACGTGCAGGATTGCGATGTCATCATTCCACTGTTGAGGACATTTTTTCTTGTACTCCTATCTCTGTTTAACTATTAAAAAGTGGAACGCCTTGCCTGCACATGTGTTTCCTCCTTCCTACAACATGGGATCCTTCAAACGAAGCGCGAAGAAGCACCTTGCGGGCCAGCATAGTAGCGTCAACTGACAGGACACTGTAGTCCTTTGTCAGATGCCGCTGCAATTTGGGCTTCTCTTTTCGCTTACCAGCAAGCGAAGCGGAGCCACTATGCTGAGCCAATATAAAAAAAAATCTTAAAATAATATATTTGTGTGGTTTTTATTTTTAGAACTACATTAAAAAACATAACGCCTCGTTTTTATAAGTTATTAATTAAGAATGCTATCATTAATATTTGTAACCTGTGTATGCTCGCTTTCGTTATTACGGCTTTTGTTATCTGATCAAAATGTGAAAGAAGATAGCAAAGCTCTTCGCACAAAGGATAAAAGACATTTTCCTTGGAGTGATCTTACGTTTCAGTATTTATTGCCACGGAAAAACATGTAATATAAGACGATCGATTCGCAGAATATAGAGAATATAATGTGCCGCGTATTGTCACCGACACAGTTGTATGAGGGAGGTAGGTATAGATGCTGTAACTCGCTGCACATATTGGATTTTCGCGTTCGAGTCTGCATCGCATTTCGTACTTTTCCAATTTTCTAAGCGGTTTTGTTACAAAAAGCCAGAAGTGGCTTTGTACCGAGTAAGTTAGTTTCAATAAAGTGAAACAGCTTTAAAGCAAAAGAGTACATTGAAAGTTAATAAATTCTTTCAAGTTACTTGAAATCCTTAAGTGGTAAAAAATTAAAAGGAATAGGATTATGCTTTTTATTTCAGGCTTAGTTTTATTTAACAAATTTCAACTCGACAGATTAACTTGTGGTGAAATATAGTGAAACGAAATATGTTTTCAGTAATTAAGTGATGATATTTTGCTATTTAAATTTTATCTTATTGACCTATAGTAGTGGAAATTGGTTTAGAAGAATCAAACATTAAATCGTATTTTACAAAAAAAAAAGTTACTGGATCAAATATTCTAATACAAGGTAACTTAATACTTTTAATAAGATAGCCCCTTCCAGTAGCAGGCATACAGCTATCTTTTCTAAGACCACATTTAGTAGTTGAGGAACCCTCGTCAATGTCAAGTGGTCACGCAGAAGGCAAGGCAGATCGCTATGGCAATAAATAAACTAAAACTTCTAAAATATCTTAGAACTGATTCTTTCGTGGCTAATATTTCCTTGTCAACAATTTAGATATCAAGATATGCTACAGCCTTGTTGAGACAGGATTGATGAATAAGAAACATTTGAGCACTCACTCCCTCATCTAGCGATAGGCAGTGATTTATGCTATACATTCTTTAACAAACAATTTTTGTCCCTACAATTATTTTTTATTTGAAATATTATGTTACTGTTGTCACATCTTGCAATATTTTATAGAAGCTGTATTTTTCACTCACATCACTTCATTTTTAAGCTCTTATACATATTTTTATTTATCGGACTGTACGTCTGTTGCAATAAGTTTACAGTGTCAAAGGGTATGCACCTGAAATTTGGCATAGAACTAGAACATTTTACTACGTTCCAATTTTGTTAGAAAGGTCAGAAGTGTGTGTTTTACGGCACAAACCCAATTTAACGTAGTTATGTGTGGATCGCCACTAGTTGATAGAGGTAGGACACATGAATATTACAATAACAGGCAGCGTAACTAGGTAGTGATCTGCCTTATGAGAAGGCCAAATTCCATAATGGTTGCTGTTATATTTGACAACACTGTGCAATTGTTTGATATACTTCCATTTATAACTGGCCGTCGTGTTTAATCGGCTTTATAGTACCTACCAATGGAACGGTGGTGGCCCCACGGTATAACCGCACGCCTAACAAGCGTGAGGTTCCGCGTTCGAACCCCGGCGGGTACCTATTCGATTTTTACGAGTAGGTACAATTTACTTGCGTTCGGCTACCACTTGCTTCTTGTGAGGGAAGACACCGTGAGGAAACCTGCACATGCAGATCTTCTGGATATGTAATCATGATTAATTGACTTGTCTGGTTCCCCTTTAAGGATTACGGAGGACAGATGGCAGTCGCTCCAATTTTGGATTATCCATAGTGGATGCAACCGAGACTTACCGTTTGATGAGTGAGTGACAGTACCTACCAATAACTTCGAATAGTTTGACGAGTTCCATATTAATCTAAACGCATACAGCGCGATATGCGCCAATTAAACACGATACGTATTAAAGAGGCGATAAAATGGAACCAAATCTCCAAAGTCCTCGTCAAAGATCTATCTATTGGGCAAAGTCAACTGCTGAAAAGCTGAAGACCAACACTGGCGTCATTATTTCTATGAATATTGAGATTTTGAGTGAGATTGAGAATATCTATGGACAGCTGTACACATCGTCACTACAGCCTACAGCCGAGCAACAGTATTTTATCCCCGAAACTCTTTACCGCAACATTTAAAAATGTCTCCAAGGTTTGGGACTGGAAAGGATGGTATAAACATCAATGGCGAGTACATCACTCTTCTTCGTTTTGCCGACGATATAGTTCTCATGGCGAAATCGCTCGAGGAACTTAGCATTATACGGGGTTTTCTTTGCATGATAGAATTAGAAATGAGGATATTCGCAGTAGAACTAAGGTACTAAGTACCGATAGAGCCCAAAGGATAAGAAAGATGCAGTGGCAGTGCCACTGTTGGGAAAGAATGGCGTCCCCATACTGGTACACGCAATATGGGACGAGTGGGACGACTAGATGGAGCGACAACCTCAAAAGGTTTATAGAGAGTTGATGGATGCAGGTGGCACTGGGTCGAGATGAATGGCTCTCTAAAAGGGAGGCCTATTCTCAGAAATGGACGAATATGGGCTGAGATGATGATATATAATAGGTGTAAAATGAAGGCTTTTGTAATTTAAAATAATCAATTATATATCAACAAAAATTATCAAAAATGTAATTAGCCCCGACTATAGAACTTTAGTTTTTTTCTGTTCAGTCTTACAATATTTACATTCAATGCGGCATTAATATCAGACTTTGTTATCTCTGCTACTGTTAATACAATTCGGAATAAGACACTTGGTTGGCGAATCTAGGACGAACGTTTGGGTGTCCAGCGATGTCTGTAGGATAAGATTTTATGTAGCGTAATGCGGGCACATATAAACCGACCAAGCTTCGCCTTTTAGATAGAAGGGCATAAAAGTAATCTCGCGCCGTTCTCGGACCCGCTAGTCAATTTGCTTTTATGATGATACCCCACGCTTGTTACCATTCTATTATCGTCTTCTGTTTGAATGCAGTACAGTAAAAATGTAAATTGCTTTTAATTGACATCGTTTCATTAATGGCTTTTAGTTTCCTTGAATTCACTGAGTCAATTAGTTATACTATTTTATTGCACTAGTAAATAAAAGCTTGTTGTTAAATTTAGTCCGGAATAATTAAACATTACAAAATTATTGCTGTAACAAAATATGCAAATATAACTTTCTGACAATGTTAGAATTGTAAATCTTAATCGATTCTGGCGAGAGAATCTCTGTCCATTATTATAAATGTAAAGATAAACGAGGTCTTAATATTACAGAATAAAGATCCACCTTAGCGGAATGCATTAAAATTGGTCTTATATATAATTATATATTATAGTATTACGCTGCGGATTTATTCATAAGTCAGTCTGGTATTATAAAACCATCAAAGTTTAACAATAGGTTTTGCTGCGTCATTTTCATGTCATTATTTTTTCGACGGCAATCATTGAAAAAGTTTTAATACCTATGACATGTTTCATAATAATTATATTAGTTCTTTATTGGAAAAAAAAGATTAACGTAATCTTTTGATGTGAAACATCTGTTGGCGCGCCTTGGCAGTAAAATCAAACCTTATGCCGGAGTCTCTCATGCCGTCATGCGTAGAAGGAGATTGATTAACTTCGGGGCTTTTGAACCACTGATTGTACATCTACGAAATAGTACGTAAAATTCTTAAGTGATTTATTACAAATGCGTACATAATGAAACGTTTTTTTGTACTCTGGAAAACATTATTATATTAAAAAGGAAATTATCGACATTTTTAGTACTCAAATGCAAATGTTTCGCAATATCATTTCAGTTCAGAAATTCAACAGGCGTTCATGTTTAAAAACTTACAACTAAAAACATTGTAAAAACTAATATCAAGGAAATATATATAATATATCAAATTATATA
This sequence comes from Pyralis farinalis, assembly GCA_947507595.1. NCBI lineage: Eukaryota > Metazoa > Arthropoda > Insecta > Lepidoptera > Pyralidae > Pyralis > Pyralis farinalis. Next base: position 15,751,452 of record OX382267.1, read on the forward strand.
ATTATTGTCTAATCGCTCAAAAAATTCGAATCAGTGATGTTAATATTGAATCAAAATATGAGTGACAATCAAGTAACCAAAAATAAACAAAAAGTTAATAATGATTAAAGTGCAGGCTCCGGTAAAATGTTCAATATGTGCGCACAACCCTTTGCTTTGCGAAACACAATTTACCGATTCAAACCAAAGGTTAGTAAATCATTTGATAATATACCATTTCTTTTTACTACAATTCTATTGTATTTGTTCATTTGGCGTTAGAAATGTGGATAATACCTCTGTGAAGAGAGATGGCATTATCGTGAAACACGTATTTGCGAGCAAGACAGATCATGAGGTTTTTTGTCTCTATTTGCGTATAGGGTTCTGGTGACTGAAATCAAAAGTTTTTGTTGTCACGAATATTGATAAAAGTGTAATCCTGTATATTTTTTTTCATTTGTGACCTATAGATTACGTTAAAAGGTGCGCTGAACACATTTACTATTTATGAATTATCTTTTGGAGTTTTTATTAAAATATGTTTAAAAATATATTGATTTTATTAACAAACTCTACTCTTTTTTTTAATATTAATTTGACTCCATTATTTATTGGTTTTTGATTTTCATTTATTAAAAATTTGAATATTCACTAACATGTTTCACATCTGTTGGGCGTCCCGTGACGGCCACCTTTTGTTTCAATAAAGAGCTTCGCATATGCTATAAGTTGTAAAGTTCAAATTAATTCTTTTACAGAATAAATACAATGCACAAATATTATTGCCTTGTCTTTACGGTCTAAATGAAAAAAAAAGAAAGTAATATATATGTAGATACAAGCCTTACCTAACAAACTCTGTAGAGAAGTCAGCAGCTGCGTCACTAGGTTCATCCCAACAAGAAGCCACAGCATCACTAAAGAATTGCGCTTGTGCCGACCAGGCATCACAGGCACGCAGCACTCGACGCAGAGCACCAACGGTCATACGCACCGCTGCTCGGACAAATTCAGGATCTAAAAAACCATAAGTGTTACATGCACTATTTAAAATAAGTAAACTGCATTGGCGGACTTTTAAACAACTTCGTGTTAATTACCTTGCATTACGTACAAGCACAAGTAATATAAGTTGAGACTTTTGTCAACTCAAGATCATTTTATATTCGAAATATCTTCATTCTTATTCTTGTAATAGTAGAGAATACAATTTTATTCTTAACAATTAACTGGTATATATGTTCCTTAACAATGATACGTTTTATACATGATAAGGGAAACGCTAACATTGGTGCATATGGTATGGTATATATATATAACAGAGGATTTATTAATAATGCACTTCATATCGAATATTCATTTCATTTCAGGGTCGGCAACGCATGAGTGACGCCTCTGGTGTTGCAAATGTCCATAGGCTACGGTGACTGTTTAACATCAGGCAGGCCGTATGCTTGATTGCCACCTTAGTGGTATAAAAAAAAAAAGAATAGCTGTATTTTAACTGCTCCTACGACACTTAGCATTGATCACTATGTAATATTATTTATTTTCCGATGCAGATATATTAAATAAAACCAAATATACTTCATTACTCAACGGAAAAACTAAACGAATTGTTGTATTATATAAATAAAAATGAAAGTACTTACCTATCCCCATCGGTTGCGGATGTAAAGCCAATAGCCCCACAGGAAGACTATTAAAAATCTCTGTTATATTATTGTTAATATCTTCACTTTCATTGCCTTTCATTTGCTCTTTTTTTACATTTCGATCTCCCCTTTTCTCGATATTATCTCTTACATTATGCATTACAGACGTTTGCACCGTGGGATTCATTATGAAATCACTAATATCACTTGAGAATAATATATTATCTTTTAGTGCTATGTTTTCATTATTACTATGTGTAATTATTCGTGCTAATGACTTCTCTGCATTATTCACATCATCTACATTTATACTATTTACATATTTATTAAAAGATTCGTTCTTCATTTTACTATAAGTAGTATTTCTACTATTATTTCTACTAAAGAAGGGCATTTTCTCCCTCTCAATTGAATTCCTTTGGATTTTAGAAGTTTCAACGCCTTTGTTATTTACATAATAATTACTAATATTCTTTGAACTAATATTGCGACTACTGCCAAACGATTGACTAAAATTTATATTTAATAATTTGTTAGTTACTATGTGCGCTTCCGACTTATTTCTATTTCTACTTATACGACGAAAAATCGATTCCACTGATCTATTATTAAAATTAATGTCACTGTTTAACATATCTTTATGATTTTTGTCCAGATTTCTTGATTTATTTCGATTTTTTATCTCTGTTGTGGAATTATTGTCTACATCATGTCTTCTACGGCGATTCAAATATTCGTGTCCTACAGTATCAAGATTTCCTCCAGAAATTTCAAAATCCTGATTTATATCCTCTGTGTAATGTGTTCTATTGCCAATATTATGGAAGACATCAAAGTCCCTGGAAGCATCTATCCATACCCAAAAAAAATTACCCTCGAGCATATTGAGACGTCTGGCTTCATCCATTACAAGCTTAGCATAGTGGATGTCACATATTAAGACGACTACACCTCGGGTCAGCCTTGATATCTCAGCAAGACGCCTGAAGAAAATTTCAAATTTATTACAACAAAATTCACAATTATTATATTTGTGCTCATTATCGTGTTATATAAATGGAAACGTGAGAATGGGCAAATAAGTATCCTGCCCAACCGACGTGAAGTAGTTACAGTAGCCGACGAATGCTCAAATACTTGCGGGAAAACAATAAACCTCCAGGAATTAGTTATACGAATAAAATTTTTGATTGTTAAATATGATAGCGAGCCACTTATAATTCTACTTTCATAATAAAAAGAAATGACATCATGTCACAAAATATGTCATTTTTACCTGAAAAGGATATGGCGAGAGTACTTTGTGGGAAGCGAAAGCCATTTAGGATTAAGCGGTTGAGCGGTAAGAATTGAAGATAGGTCCTTTCTCAGGGAGAATGTCGAATAGATATCTTCCACGGCAAGCAAGGTAAAAGAGTGCCAGTGTGTATGCAACAGAGTGGCCCTGTAATTAGAAATGGAAAACTGATAAAAACAACATTAGGCAAAAAAATATGATATGGTAGATAAACTGTACATAAATAGGCACGTCTTGAAATAAACTAGATTAATTATGTCAGAGGTAAAAATAACACCCGTATCGACATAGAACTGTCAGATAAGCGAAGGCGAGTTACGCAGTCAGATACGACACGTTTTATGTACTGTTTCGAAAGGAGATATTGTTCTATCGATTAATACCGCTTTCCAATTATCAAAAATATGCGTTATGATTTATTTACATTTGCCTTTAGAAAAACAGAATAAGTCTGCGACTACTTGTCGGTCGCAGTTTTTAACTGTGATATTTTTCTTTCTACAAATATTCACAGATTTTTTACTGCCTTCTAATAATATCACATGACAACTGTGTAATTTGTCCGACATATTTAGTAGTATTATTATTTATAACTACTTTGGTTTAATGAAATACAATGTTTTAATATGACTGGGTATTCAGATTTCAAATGTTATTTTTTCCACTTAGTTCCAACAATTTGTTAGTAACATCTATTGACATTATTACTTCTCCAGTTATTTATATTCTATACAACGTATGCCTTATTTGTATACGGTACCTTATTTTTATACAGACGTGTCATTACCTGAGTGCGTGTAGTGTTTCTCTTGCAGTAATTTCGAGCCGGATTTCCAGAGGAAGCAAGTCCTACAAAGTATACAAAATATTATGTTAATTAAATAATACTATAATATATAGGATATGTTTTATTGTTTCGTTACTCGTAAAAAGTCAATATTTCTTCTGTAGTGAAAATTATACCATTTTTCGAATACAGAACTTTCTAATCATGTCATGCTTTTTAAGAGCCTTCTATTAGTTCACGTCCAGATGTAATCGCCGCTAAAGGAGGTAATAAATGACCATCATTTTCCATGACGTAAAGTCTCTGTTCACATTTCCTGCAAGAGGGATATCGTTCCAAAAAAGTTTTCGCGAGACGAGAAATATCGTCGAGTTTCCAAAATATCACGAGTATCATAAAATCTGTTTCATCGTACCAGTAATTCTACCATAAGTATTTTATTATTTATGTAATAAGGCATTCAAGCACGTGACCTGCCTGATAGTAAGCAGTTACCATAATCTTTGGACATTTCCGACTTACTTTGCCATGTTAAAACCTTTTAGCGCTTTTTTCTTATTGTTATTACAAGCTTTTATCTAACTTTTATTGTTAACATGTGTAAGTCAAGTGTTGGAAGCAAAAGTAGAACTACTTCCTGACCTTCTATTGGACTCAAATTTGGTATACTTGCGTATCTTCGGTGGCAATGCAATAATATGGCAGCATGGAGCTGGCCTGATGATGTAGTCGGAAGACGGTCATAGGAACTGCTAAACTAAATAAGACGAATCGAACGAGTTTAGACACATTTTTTTTGGTAAGCACTCTGATGCTACATGATATCCAGGGTCTGAAGATGAAGACGGTAGGTGATCATAGGAACTTCTGAACTAAAAAAGATAGACCCGTCGTGTTTGGGCTCGTTTGATTTGTCTTGGCAAGTACTCTGGTGCTACATTATTACCCAGGGCCATTTTTTATACCACTAAGGTGGAAGAAGAGCCTACGGCCTGCCTGATGGTAAGCAGTTACGTTGCCGACCCTGTAAGAACCTCTTCACGCCTTTGAACTCCATACTGTAGTCCCTTGAGAAAACCTCAGCAGGGAGCTCATTCCACAACTTAATAGTTCTCGGTAGAAAACTTTTCTGGAACCGCACAGTACGCGACCATTGCGATTCCAGTGTATGAGGATGAAGTCCCAGCCGTCGGTGAGCTGTGCGATTGTAAAACGAAGCTGTTGGCATAATGTCGAACAACTCATCAGAACACAACCCCATTATATAATCTGTAGAATACGCAAAGGGTGCCAAAATCTCTTTTCAAACTCAAGGGCTCAATGCTGTGTGTGAGTTCAGGATCATCGACGATCCTCACAGCCCGTCTCTGCACCGAGTCACAACGTCCTAGCTGGTATCCACGTGCTCCCGCCCAAAGGTGGTTACAGTACTCCATATGCGGAGCGAACACCTAGTGAAAATGTGCCCAAAGGAAGTCTGTAATAAAACCACGTATCCCTATTGAGTTTGAGGTCATTTGTATTATCCTGGCAAACATACTTTCTTGAGAAAAAGGGTCTTGACCTATAGGAGTATATTTGTTTTTTAAGATTGCAGTATGGAACACTACAAAATATTCCATGTACTCATACAAACTCGACCATGCTACTATTTTATAATACGTACAATTAAAGTAAATATAGTTAAAATAATGAATTAAAGCAATTAAAGGCCTTATACCCCGCCGTTTATAAAGAGCTTTTGCGCATCAAAATGTTTAATATATTACAAACACGTGTCAACGTTATTATTACATGCCGTAATCGCAGTTTTCACGTATATCACATGATAATATAAGGGCATACCTATCTTTAGAAAGAGATGAATATATATCTTAAGACATTTATGCTTTGTGGTGAAGTACGTGACGAGAGAGCGTGGCCAACTGAATGCGAGTTGGTCAATTACCTTACTTTCGTATTGCCATTGTAGAGCATGTACGACGTATATATAACTATAAAAACATCTTGGTAATGTAATTTTATTTTCACTGAAAATTATTAATTTTGTGATGTGAGGTTCTTTCTCTTTGGATCAACCAGAGGCAAACGTATTTAGCATAAGCCAGGGCTTTAACTCGCTTTAGACTAGTTAGTAAGAAGGTAACTAAGGTAATCTTCACATCACATAAATTAAGCTCTAACGCTTCGCGGCCGCTCTGCACAACTGTCACGTACAGGCATTATTTCATGCGGTGGTTGGCTATTCTCAACTTTATCGTAGCAGGCACGATTAATCATACAAGACATATATTACAATAGAATCATTGGCACCACTACTAACACATCCCAATCATATATTGTATTTTCTGTAGTAGGTATGTTTCGCTCCACGTGCACTGCAAGGGACCTGGCGTGAAGATATAAGGGTTTTTCAATAAGGGCGGGTAGATGTTGAAAAAATAAATCAAGGTGTGTGTGAGTGTATTTTTTTATTTGCAAGACCTGTATGTGCCATTAAGTGTGGAATGTGACATCGTTCAAATGCCCGCCTCGGCTTCGTACAGTGGCACGAATCCTAGTGGTCCAATTTTCAATGACTCTCGCATAGATCCGGCTGAATTTGAGCGATAGCCTGTGTTATGTTCACCTTTAGGGCATCGGTCGATTGTGGTTTATTTGCGTATACCTGCGACTTCAAGAAACCCCACAAGAAAAAGTCTAGCGTGGTCAAATTGTATGACCTTGGTGGACAATTCACATCGCCCCTGCGAGAGATTACTTTACCCTCAAATCGCTCATGCAGAATGTCAATCGTGGCGTCCCCTATGTAGCACGTAGCGCCGTCCTGCTGGAACCACATATCGTCTAGGTCCATATGGTTCTATTTGGGCCATAAGAAGTTGGTTATTGTCGTTCTGCAGCGCTCGCCGTTGACGGTGCCCGCCTCACCAGCGTCGTTTTGAAAAAGTACGGACGTCGCCGACCCAAAATCCACACCAAACGGTAACTTTTCGAGGATGCGTTATCACCTGGTGAACCTCGAGTGGGTTGGTGTCGTCTCAAATACGGCTGTTTTGCTTGTTAAGATTGCTATTCATCCAAAAATGCGCCTCATCGCTAAAGATGATTTTTCGGGCAAAATTGGGGTCCTTTTCCAAACGATTCGAAGCCCAATCAGCAAACAAACAGCGTTGTCTATGGGCATGAACTTTGATCTCCTGTGTCATTTGGATCTTGTATGGTTATAAGCTTAAGTTCCGACGCAAAATTCGCCAAGTTGAAGTCTGCGAAAGACCCGAGTTCTTGTGCACAGCGTGGAATCGACTGCCTCGGGTTCTGCTGTACACTTTCACGGACCGCGGCGATGTTCTTGCCCGATCCTGCGTTCCATGAACGTACAGATCTTGGCTGATTGTTTACCGAACCGGTCGTCTCAAATTTGGCCACCAAACGTTGAAGAGTCGACTGTGAAGGGCCACCACGTCTACCGTAAAAAGGGCGCAATGCGCGCAACGTTTGCACTAACGAACACTCATTTTGATAATAAAGTTTTATCATTTGAACGTGCTGTTCAATCGTGTAACTTGCCATGTTGATTTGGCATAAGTAACTGAACAATAAACAAAAGATTTTACAGATGTCACCAAAACAAAGTGGCCGCTACGAGCCGCCAAAAACTACCCGCGCCTATTGAAAAACCCTTTACATGCATGTTTCTAAGGACAATTGTTGCTTATATTTATTAATTATTTAGTTCAAAACTATTAGTATATTTATAATAAAACTGAATTAAATTTGTAATTGCTAGTTATATACGTCTTCGTGGCATAAAGCTCTTTTTTTCGAAAATTAAGTAACTAATTTCTTAGTAAATACGCTATCTACGTACATCACCTAAAACTTTCGATTTTTCAGGCATCACTCAGTTTTGGTATTGTTTCTACCCCCGACAACGAAAAGGGCACCCTTTAGGAAATGGACAAGAGAAGCGGAGAATGCTCATGCATACCTTCATCCCGATCGTGTTAGTTATGTCAAACCCTTACTGAGTAAACACCCCTGGGGATGTCTTTAAGCCGAAAGGTTACATAAGCTTCATTTGTAGCGATCGCCCCAGATGTGAAGTGACAGAAAATCAGTTACTTTTATGTTTTCAAACTTTAATCAGTCTCTTTTCTCTTTTTTACCACCCCTCGAAATTTCTTTCTTCTCCCTCACCGTGTCCTCTGTTACCTTTTTAATTTTTTTATTTTGTCGCCGTTATACTTTTTTGTAAATTATTCGGAAAATATTATTAGGATTTTGCACTTGATTTTTACTACTTCTACTTCACCGTAAACAGATTGTTCAACATTCTTACGGTAGACTTGAAGCTTAAAAAACTTATTGCTTACTTTTTTTGGAGGGCTAATTAACACGAATTACCAATAAAAGTAGTAAATTAAATTTTGTAGGAAGATGTGCATATCTTTACTTCAGGCTCCTTGCAGGATAAATCAGAAAGAACCGAGTGTAATCTCATTCATGGATGCTCACCGGTTCCAAGGCTCCTGACATTACCTTCTGGTAAAACACGACCAATTTTCTCATGGTAGGTGAGTCTTCATCTTTTTTGGATCCTACATCCTTACTTTTGCATTGTATATCTGTTTCGTTATTCTTTCTTCCTGCATTATTCATCTACATGACCGAACCAACGGAGTATGCCTTTTCTTATATTAACATAGACACTCCCTTTCAGACCAACTCTCTCTCTTACTCTTTATTGCGAATACTCAAATCAAAGCTTTTATCAAAGTGCCATACCCAGATTTCACTTCCATAAGTTATTGTTGGAACAAATATTGTTAAAATCCTTAAGACTGTAAAAGAAGTGGTCCTTTAACTCATTTCGTCAAATATGATTATGAAATAGTACTTATAGTAAAGGCGTTTTTATACATCGTCTTATGAATGGTTGGTTAATTTGGTAAGTTTTTATATTAAGCTCGAGTTTCCCTTCTGGCTCCTAAATGCTTTGTCTATATCGACATAGTTTCCCCACAGCACAATGCCGAACAGAAAGAACACAACCATGTTAGGCAGTAAGAGCTGCTGCTCTAGACAAAATATGAAAAATATCTAGTGTAGGCAAAGAGGTCTATCGTTTTGCATATTATGTTTATATTTTCCTTCCAATTAAGGTCTTTTTCTTGTTATTATTCACATATAAGTTTGATGTATTTACAAATTCATACAAAATAGTTTTATTTCATTGAAGTCAGTTTTCACGGATTTTACACCTTAAAAATATTTATTTTTGATGCAGAGGCAAAAACAGTGATTTCTATAATTTAAGGTACTTTTTATAATATGTTCATTTTGTCCTTCATCTGTCTGGTTATCCCACAAGGGATTTGGCGTAAATGTGTATGTTTTAATAGAAATGCCAACTGACAATTTCCTTATCTTGGGGAAGACCGCAACTAATCGAAATTTACCAGGAGGGTTAACATATCCCTGCAAGTGAATAAGCATCATCAAGTAGCTAGCGAAAGTTACTGTGTATTCAACAGGATTGACGAAACACCTTGAAAATGTTCATATGCAATATTCGCTTCATATCCAACATATCGTATGTTTTAAATTCATATAATAAAATAATAATATATAAAAAATATTATACGTCCACAAAATACAAGCTACATTTTTTTTCATATTTATAAAAAGTTATTTCTTTGTTCTACGTAGTCGTCTAGTAAGTGGAACAGTTGGTGAAAACGTGGTATCGAAAACCGATTAAGTAAATCAATCGGTTTTCGATACTGACTGAGTGTCGGACCGATTTTTTGGCACATAACATAAATCAGTAGGGTTAGCTTTTGGTTACATACTACAAGTATATATACAGTTTTTTTTAATACTGATGCCAGTTTGCTTTCTAACGTTGTACGCCGGAAAGCAAATGAATTATTTTCAGTAGCCTACGGATACTTGCAATATGAGAAGCATCGCATTTTGTCACTCCCGCTGTTATCACAGTATCTTCTCTCTTGAGAGTGAAGTTACTAGTAAGTTCATATTTTCTAGTATCCCCGCTACCCCGCTCACATGCATTAAAACAATCATCCTTCAGGAATTTGATTACTTTACTACTTTACGTTTGACATAAGAATGTAATAATTCGCACACGCTAGGAAATGGCTCGAGTATTTTAATCTATTTATATTCTGTCTTTAATATCAAACACGTTGTATAAAAATATATCGATTCCGAACATATTGGAAAATTACGGCGTGAAAAGAGCTATTAATTTGAAAGAAGCGAGTGAAGTGTGTAATGACCGCATCTTATGGCGTTCGGTTCTCTCTGCCTCTGCCGCAAGGGACCTGGCGTGATACATAGATACGGCAAAATAACAATTTGGATGATATTTTCTGCGTGTAATAAAGACAACAATAAGTTTCTGAGTAGGTATTCCATAGTAGCGCTGCAAGATCTGCAAACCTCTACAGACTATGGCAGCTTTACTCGAATAATAGTACAAAAAATGGTTTCATTCTACAGGAAGTACATACTTCACACACTGGAACCAAAATGGTCACATATGTGTATATATAACGATATAGCAATCATTCATATATTACGGTTTATTAACTTAATGTGTCAACATGGCAAGCCACGTTGCTGTCTTAGTGGTTTAAAATAGCATAAATGATGGTAAACTCACGTTGGCTATGGTATAGGACAGATGCAGATGGGAAGGCGAGGCACGCAGCACTGGGATACCGGCGCGAGTGGCAGTGGATACGACAGCGGCAGCCGCTGCCCCTCCGCCACATACGAGCAACGCCGCGACACGGCGCCCACCCACCGCCGAGCATGTCCGCTCCAGCAACCGCGCACTAAATCTGAAACAGAATAGCACTTTATTTACAAATACAAAGATAGAAACACCCCAATAACGAAATCAATTGCCATCTCAACTTGTCAGTGAGCTAAGCTGCGCATGCAATTGGAAGAGCCTGACAATTGACGGAAGTGGAAAAGATAATTACTGCGTACCGCGTACTGCGTATTTCAGCTACTTTCACAGCATATCGTATTGTATACTGTTACGGAGAAAAGCGGCTATTTATTTAATATGGGCTCCAAAAAATCATTATGGAACTATTCAAACTAATAAATATATAATTCTTTTTTATCCGTATAAATATTTGTAAAATCCGGAATATGTAAATACGTAAAAATATGAAGTCATTTACAAAAATTTTGTCATCAATACTCGATTCTTCGAGCAATGTTGCTTACCAACTACCGCTTGTGCTTGCTGATCCTCAGAGTCACGTCGGTAACTCCAGTTCTATCACATGTGTACAATGTGCTCTTTTCTCAAAACACGGCTATCTCCATCGCTGCAAGCATGAGCTTTCGTATGAGGCCGATAGTAAGCGACTATGTATCTGTGCCGTAAGACACTATTAGCAACACATGCTAGATGAAGACTTTCATCTTAAGATATTGAAGTATTTTGGACAAGAAAATCTTTCGCAATTTTCCGAACTCTCCATTCGATATATCCTCTTTCTCGAACTTGGACCTACCTAGCTGGATTCTTTGTCCAAGGTAGACATACTTGTCAACAATATTGAGAACTGAATTCCCAACTGAGTGACAACATATACATTCGACATAATGTTCGTTTGTTCCATGTTCATATTAAAAACCACTCGTTCGGTTTACTCAAGTCCTCCAGCGATTCTGCCATGATTACTATATCATCTGCAAATCGTAGGTGAGTGGTGTCCAGTAGCTTAAAAACATCTTTCACTACAGCAGAGAATTGTTTCGGAGAAATAACGTCTCTCTGTCTCAATAAAAACTTTGAGAAGTGAATAATATAAAATAAGAATTTATGTAAAAAATACGACGTGCCTAAGTGCCCGCGGAGCCCAACGGCAATTAAAGAATTTTTATCTTTTATTATTGAGATCATAACTAAACAGGGTCTTCTCAACAAAAATGGAATAGGCTCACGATTCGCGAAGGCATAGTATAACATACGAGTATAAACAATAAAATCAGTCAAACTTAGAAGTTTCTTTTTGAAATCGGTTACAAAACCGAACACGTTCCAGTTTACCTCCTGCTCTCATGGCTCCGTATTGGTATAGAAAAAGTATAGAAATAATAGTAAAGTAGTTTATGACACTGTCACATAAAGATCATAATAATCACGAGAGCGAGTTATGATGTTATGTAACATGTATATTTCCTAGTTATATGTAGCATTATAGACTATGTTATCTACACTTATAAAAGTAATAAATCTTAATAAATAATTCATACGGTGTGCTACGACAAGCCAACCGCTGCGAAATAACAACTCCCTGGAGGATTTTTGGGTTCCTATGAGTAAGTGAGGTAAAATTTTGAGAAATTGCGTTGTTAGTAGATGTATTAACAAGTGATTGAAAATTCCTAAATTGCAAGCATTCATAAGCTACAATTGTCTTTTTACATTACAGGTATATTGGAATTTTCGCATATTATCATAATTAAACGGTTTATGAAATTAAATTTTAATTAAACGGTTTATGAAAAAAATTGACGCGTAAATAACAGAAAACCTCTGCTGTGCATGAGGCTTACCGCCAATTTCATGCCGCCACAACATGAACGAGCACGATATGGGAACTAGCTTATTTTACCATTAAACGCGGCCATAATATAAATACCTACTACTGAAAGAATATCCTTCCAGCTTCCTTACCGTGTATATTTTATAATTAACATGTTCTTTAAAATATTTTTATTTCTGGTAAATCAACGTAAGTATGCCATTTCTTTTCAATTTTATATCACAATTTGAAAGTAATATACCTATGGTATAATATCATTTTTAAAAGTTGTGCTATGAAATCCAGGCAAACTTCAAAAGTTTGTGATATCAAGTTTTGATTGCGTGTCAATTACCAAGAAAATGTGTGTTTGATGGACCAAAACAATTAACCCGGCGCCAACGACATGAAAATAATTACGTGGACGATGACATCGGTCCATTGTGACCCTAATTTTAAGAAGAATATTTGCAGTAGGTAACTCACTTAACTTTCAGAAAATATTTTTTTAATAAAATTGAGGGTGAATTTCGAAATATCAAGGATATATGGATCAAGTTTTCTCACCACGCAATATCATGAAGAATCTGGCAATGAAATAAGTTTTCCGCGATTTTGTGAATTTTTACACAGTATTTGGCAGGGTTGAGCGAAAGAATCTCTGGAATATTTTGCGGAAAAGGTATTGAAAGTCCACTAGAAGAATATACAACCAGTGTGCGGGTGGACCGCAGTTTGACACCCTAGTTTTGCATGAATACTGGTGTCAGAGAGGGTGTAGTTCGCTCAGTTATTCATCTTGTATCTGGACAAATTTTCTGCAGTGAATAAGATTCATACACGTAGAATTGTCAATGGGTTAACAAATAATATATTATTAATATTGTAACTCATATTGGCCTAAGAGGAGCATGTGTATCATACAATGCAAGAAGAATCGAATTAAAGGCGGCAACTTTAGAGTCAACATCATTTATGGAAAGTACAGGTTGCCAGTCAATCTTAGAGAAATCATCACGCAGAGCATTTAAATCTATTGAGTCATAGATTCGTGCGAAGCTAAATAGCTGTATATCTGCGGTAGTAATTTTCATAATATTTTCAAAATTATCCAAAAATGTATCCCCAGTTACTGAAGACTGAATTTATTAACTCAAAACTTTTCGTCTGCCCTTTTTGGCACACGCAGGAATGGTAACGAAGATCATTCTTTACATTTTGTTTACATTATAGGCGTCTTTGTCTTCTTGTTAACATTATGTAATCGAAAATATTTTACTACATAATATTGAATAATACCTGAAATATGATTCTTAGGTTTGAGTTAAGTACTAAATAATAAAACATCCTTAGAAGAGCTTCAAATACACAATTTCTGTAATATATTTCAATTAATTAGTGCTAGCGGGAAGAGTAACTGAACATCGCAAAAGTGGAATCTATGGTATGAGAACCGCAATCGCGAGCGTTCGTTCATAATGAGGTAAACCTTTGTGGAGCGATATTTTCGCTTGTGGTTTCTTTTGTTTAAAGAGATCCAATTTTACATGCTTGATATGTTTAGCGAAATAATGTCTTAAACATAACAACTTCGTAATAATTTTGTAGCCGTGTACTTTGTACTCGCTTCTGTAAATATGCTTTGTTCAGAGTTCAACGTAACGTTACTAACAATATATCCTGACTTTAACATTATGAGGCATTGTTATATTTAATTTTACCTATTATAGTTATGTGTCATTTAATTTGGTATCCGCATGTAACTAGGAACAAATAAATACTTCAGTTACTCTGCCGGATTATGGTTTTATTTCGAATTAGTTCATGTAACTCATTCGTATTGTCATCATTTTTTAAATATAAACCAATTAAGAGTAACTTTGAATTTAAACATTACAACTTTCAATCATATGTGGCATCCGGTTATGAGTCTGGATGTTTAAAAGGAAACGAAAGCGCGCGAACGGTGGCGCGCTTTAGCAGAAGCAAGAGGTCGATACTGGGAAAAATGGGGAGTTAGTGCAAACGGCGGCAAGTGACGAGGTCTTGGGACTGTCCTCTCGTTTCGTATTTTCCTGAACATTGATTACAAGTGTTGTATGTATGTATATCTTCACGCCAGATCCCTTGCGGGGTAGGCAGAGAGAACCGAGCGGCATAAGACGCTGTCCTTACACACTTCACTCGCTTCTTTCACATTCATAGCTCTTTTCATGCACACTAGCCGATTCTTAAGGCTCCTGACATCACCTTCTGATAAAACATTCCACTTTCGCATTTTATATCTGTTTCGTCATTCGTTCATCTTACATACTTTCTACATGTCCGAACCAACGGAGCATGCCCTTTCTTATCATAACATCGACACTCTCTTTCAGACCAACTCTCTTTCGTACGTCATCATTTCGAACTCGGTCAGCAAGCGTTATGCCATAAATTTTTCGCAGTGCTCGCATCTCGACCGCATTTATTCTACTTTCATGCTCTTTCTGCCATATCCAGCTCTCTCTTCCATAAGTTCGCGTTGGGATTAGCACCGCGTTGTGTACAGTGAGCTGTGCCATTTGGCCTAGATTTCGGCTGCCTAGCAGTTTACCCAACGCTTCATTACCTGCATTCACTCGTCTCTCCACATCAGCGGTGTACATTCCATCGCTGCTAAAAGCGCTTCCAAGATAGTCAAAGTCAAAGTCAAAATCTTTTTATTCCGTAAAAATGGCTACATTTGTTTGGAATCGTCACAATTTTTTTCTCTACCGTGCAGTTCATGACTAGGTGAGCACTGATAAAAATACTGCCAAAAAACTCAGGCATCCCTCTTTTGGTATCCAAACAAATTTACATAATTTATTAATTACATTATAATTGGATCGACTCAATCCCAGGCATTCTTATCATTAATATAGTCAGATACTTTATAATATGCCCTGCTACGATACACAATATACAAATTCATCTACTTGCCCCAACACTACATCATCAACCTTAGTCCTAGTGTTCGTTCTGGTTGTCTCTCTTTCAAATACCATTATCTTGGTTTTCTTTGCATTCAATTGTAGTCTTTTTTCATACAATCGTCTTTCATTGTTGTGACTAGTGTTTGCAGTTCGGATGGTGATTCTGCTATTAATACCGCGTCATCTGCATAAAGCAGACAGTTAACCACTGAGTCACCAATTCGCATTACCACATTCATATTTCTCATTTTCTGAAGACAACTGTCCAGATACAGGATGAATAGCCGAGCCGACAGAACGCATTCCTGTCTGACACCAAAATTGGTATCAAACCAGGGCGACAAACTGTCGTCCACTCGCGCATATGCTGCGCAATCCTCATAGGTGGATTGCACAGCACGGAGCAGGTCACCGTCAATCCCATTACAAGTGTTGATTTAAAATTATATTGTGATACGAATTGCATTGGATTTCTCATTGCACAACTACCCACCATACGACCGTATAATGTCAGATAGACCGACATTATACGGTCATACGAAGTTAAATCATATGAATACGACATCAGAAGTTGGTTCGAATTTTGCTAATGAGTAGACCCCGTCATCTCGGTGTACTGACGTCACGATAGAGTACTATGGGAACAAAGTGGCACACAACGTATTTTTTTTCTATAATGGCAATTTAAATTTTTGAACTGGATTTTAACTATTTACACAACCATCATCTGGTCTCACTATTAGTTTTTGCTAGGACTTGGCCGGCAATGAGAAGCGTTTTACTCTCTTTATTTTCGCACAGGCTACTTACTACAACATTTGCTATATTTTTTTTGATGCGTCGGTAGTTTCATCTACAGAAACGTAAATATAAGCATCCCGAAGCTCGTCTTGGATTTATTTATATATTTTTTCGCATTGTTTACGTAAGTATTGCAACCGGAGTGTGGACTCTGAAGGTGAAGCTATCGAAGCTGCGTACTTGCCATTCAAGTAATTTTGGATAAAAGATCGAAATTCTCTATTGTCCAATTTAAATTAAATTGTGTAATAATGACTCACAGTGGCGGTTATAGTTCAAAAATCAAAATCGCCAAATGCAAACCCATTATCAGCATTCATCAGCATTAAACCCCCTGCACCTTCATTAATCTATAAGCTGACAAACCAAATGAGAATGCAGCTTACGCTAGTCGTCTCTACACTTCATTGCTAAATCTATGGAAGGATTTGAGTATTTAGCAAATAACAGTGACAACCGTAATAGCGCACTTGGCTCAAATCACTACCTGCCTGATATGTGTTACTTTTACAACGGAGGTCGCAACTCGTAATAAGCTCCAGCAAGTACTTCCAGCATTCTCTCCTACCTAAAACAAAAGATGCCAATGGAAACATGCTTACACTAGCGAAAAATGTCCCAAGTTCACACCGCTATCGCAATTTAAGTGTCATGAGGCAAGCTCGGATACAAACAAGGGTATTGTCGAAAACCGAAGAAAACTATTCCATCGTTGCCGATGGCTACAACAAGCAGCAGCCCGGTGGCATGTTACAAGGGTGGTACGCCAGGCCACATCGCAAGCCGCTGCACCAGGAATGGCTCTAGCGCTGCGACGTCGCCGATGGAGACCGCGATGAAATCGTTGATTGACAAGCGTACTTACAAATATGCTCACGCGACGTGGAAGACCAGTCGCCACTTATACAATGTAGCCGTTGCCTAGATTACGGGCATAGCAAGCGATTCTGTAAGGAAGCAGTGGATCTTTGCAGTCAATGCCACTCTCGAACTTGTGCGGAGGTGGGGTGTTGAGAACAAGCTGAGGTTTGCACCGAGCAAAACAAACGCAATGGTAATAACTCGAAAGCTAAAGTACGACACCCCACGTCTGAACATGGGCGGGGAGGGCATAACCACGACCAGAGAGATCAAGATTTTGGGCGTCATCATCGACGATAGGCTGACGTTTAAACCGCATGTCGCAAACATCTGTAGGAGGGCCTTGGGTGTGCACAAGCAACTAATACGAGCCGCAAAGATCACATGGGGGCTCCAACCGGACATAATACGTACTATTTACAATGCAACCGTGGAGCCGATCATTTTGTACGCCGCCAGAGTGTGGGAGACCGCAGCCCTTAGACTAGGCATCAAAAAACACCTCAACGCTGTTCAAAGAGGCATAGCACAGCAGGTCTGCAAGGCGTACCGCACGGTGTCGCTTAACTCGGCGCTGGCTCTGGGATTTTCCCACTTGACCTCCGAGTGCAGGAAGCGGCGGCTCTGTACAGGCCAAGAAAGGGGGAGTCCCGGCCAGAGCTATGCGATAGGGAAGTGGAAAAATCAACATCAGCCCTAGAGACCCCGCATCCTTCTGAGATAGAGGTCGTCGGCCTGGTGGACCAGACGCAACTCGATGCCGTTGGGGAATATGACATGCGCATATTCACCGACGGCAGTAAAATCGAGGGCAAAGTAGGGACCGCCTTATCCATTTGAATCGGCGGCTCTGAAGTTAAAGCGATCAAATTAAAACTCGTGGACTATTGCACGGTCTACCAGGCCGAGCTCCTTGCAATATGGAGGGTCACTGAGGAGGCCCTAAAGAGGAAAGCGACATCGTGCGGAATCTACAGTGATTCCATGGCGGCGGCGACAATTGACTCTCGAATCCGGCAGGAGTGTACTGTCTGTCCTTAGACCGTTTTTGTTCAGCGTAATATTAGACCTAGTGTCGGACAGCATCAGAGATGCACATGAGCAGCCTCCGTGATTCCTCATGTCTGCTGACGATATTGCGCTAGCAGACGTGGTCGAGGGGCGCCAGATGCGACGCGTGAATTCTTAGAGAAGGATGCTTTGAAACTGAATGTGGCGAAGAGAAAGTACTTGGCCTGCAATAAGACAGATCCGACACTCGTCCGCATTGGCGAAGACACGGCCGAGCGCATGGTCCGGTGTAAATATTTGGGATCTGTCCTCCACGCGTCCGGTGACATCGATTGCGATGTTAATGCACGTATTTTAGCGGCTTGGGCTAAGTGGCGTGAGATAGCTGGTGTCATCTGTATCTAATGCTCGGATGATGAAGAATCTTACATTAACTATATATAGTTTGCTTAGGATGTAGGAATCGAAGAAGACTAAGACTGACCTGTCATGACCCAATTGGTCGTATTTTATTAGAAGGTTTTTTTATACTACGTCGGGAGGTATACAAGCATACTGCCCACCTAATGTAAAGCGGGTACCGTAGCCTATTAAAGCTTGCGATATATTAAACATCACTCGCGCGATGCCTCCTCTGCTGCTTATACAGCAACTCCTTGGGAGATTACTTGTGACCTCACTCACACGCAGGAACACAACAACCCCCTAGGGAGTTGTTATTTGGCTGCTGTTTTTTGTTAGGTGGAGGTACTACCCCAGACGGGCTGCTTTGATGCATCCCACTTCTCTTAAAACATCCAGACCAAGACAAACAGACATTTTCATGCACACAAATGTTTGCCTTGTGTGGGAATCGAACCCACGAGCGTTGGTGTTAAAGTCGCGTCATTCACGACTGAGCCACCGATCTCGTCAAGTCAAATGATGTCGGTGATGTCAAGAGTCCTAGAAACCGGCGAGCACATATGTAAAGTTATGATTGTTAAAGAAGCGAGTGAAGTGTGTAAGGACTGCGTCTTATGGCGCTCGTTCTTCTCTACCTACCCCGCCTTTCACGTGAAGTTATAGTTTGCTTAACTTTTTATTTTGAATTTGGTTTATTTTATTATTTTTATGATTCGGATAAATTATATTTAAGGTATATTTTAGATTTATTGGTATATATTACATTACATATTAAATTTGGTTATACTTTTATGACCGTAGTAACATAATAAATTCCAAATGTTTGGAGAATTATAGCTATCAACTTTGAACTGAATTCTATTTGCATAGAAGTTGCATATATTATAAGTATCTCACTATCCCCTTTGGAGAAAACCAACATTACCTGCATGCAGTACGCTATACTAATTAACAAATGAGGCTTTGGCGTAAGAGTGGTAGGGCGCATCAAAGCATTTGCTGTGTTAGCAGCAAGGGTGACAACGCGTGAGCGGTACTTTAAAAGTAGTAGGTATAAATACGACAACTACTTTACATAAGGTGAGTTGTATGCTTGCTTGCCGTTCATATTTGTACGAAAAAAATAGGGAACGGAGGCGTTCATTAAGAAAAGATTTTTTTTAAACTCCTACAGTGTACCAATACCGTGAAAAATCCCAAAAATACCGCGGACGAAGTATAAGGTAAACATAAATTTAATTATAAAATCATTACAAATACGTTATATGTTGAAGTACTTTATTTAAATGAGGGATTAATCGAAAATCTATAAATGATTAAACGGCAATGAACAGTTGCAGTATACGTCTCAATTACCACCGCAATTGGATCTCAACAGATCATTTACACGCAACAGAGTGCTCCTAACTGACCTATTTGCATGACCCATAATATACAGCATGTATCTAACATAAAAGTTATTGATTCATTTAAAGACAGGTGAGTAGGCACAGTGATTTTCCGATAAGGCCGTTCGACGGTATTTATTACTGCATTCAATGTAAGATTGTGACACCAGAAGTCTTCTTCTTCTTATTGTTATATCGTTTCCTGATCTATTAGGATTGGCGGAATCCGCTACCTAAGCCTAAGGATTTGGCAAAGAATACTGATATTGACATGGAGTGTCTGCTCTTAAGACCTCTGTAACGCAGAGGAAAATCAAACCTTTCTTAGGTTAGGTTACAAGTTATACGAAATTTCTTTTCTTGAACATGTTACAAATGTATGAACAAATTCGAAAATACAAATTTAACTGTAGATGGCCACACCAAGATTCGAACCAGGTTTTTTTTTAATGAATGTTACATTCACAGGCTCTTTGGCCCATGCCTTTGTTTGTTTGTCAGGTTTTATTAGTTTGATCATTTATTGTTCGCTCCGCAAGTGCGAACCAGGAATTAGCGGCTAATAGGTTGGTTTAGGTACCTACACCAGAAGTATCACTTACATATTGATGAACAGATAGTGCTAGTACATCTCTCTACGCCATTAGCACCATCTTGCATCAAAATCCAAGGAAAGCTTCACGAACGAACGAACGAAGTTCACCTCCGCAT
The DNA here is from genome assembly GCA_947507595.1 of Pyralis farinalis. Classification (NCBI taxonomy): domain Eukaryota; kingdom Metazoa; phylum Arthropoda; class Insecta; order Lepidoptera; family Pyralidae; genus Pyralis; species Pyralis farinalis. Next base: position 15,771,889 of record OX382267.1, read on the forward strand.
GAGTTTATTTTTCAATCACATTATTTATTCGTTTGAATTCATCACAGATAATTTAAATCGGTATTTGGACGGATAGCTATACCTAGATTTATTGATTTTTAAATGTAAAACTTGTTATGGGTTATCTACGAATAAAAGCGAGTAAATTTGCATTTGGAATAGTTACTCTTGGTAAACGATGTCCTTGGTAAAATCAGGGAGTTACTACGTAGCATTTTCGATCGATTGATCTTGTTTTAACTAGTCCATCTTTGTCAGCGAATTTCCATTTATTTCACAGAATAGCTCTGTATAAGTTTATAATGTAGGTACTTATCTATAAAATAAATAGAAATCAGTTAATAAATCAAAAAGCTATGGCATACTTAAAACTAAGCTATTTAATAACTCTGTCGAACTTAATGTAACGGCTTGTATTTGAAACCAAACATTTATATTACTACGAGTATATTGCGTCATACAGAGACACCATCGAACTAATATCAGACAATACAGTATTAAAATTACAATTTCCCTAAGTTTTTAGGGCTAAAGCCAATTTAAATGGCCCTTTATTTTCCCTATCGATTAATAAACGAGTTAACTGGTAAGAAAAAGTAGGGCATTGCGATATTTCTCACTCTATGGTCGACTGGGGATGTACCTTTACCTTGCAAACGACCGTTGCTAAACAAACTCCCCTAGAGAGTTGTCGTTTTCCTGTGTATTAGGAAGGTCAACAAAGAGTCCTGGCAAGGTGTTATATTGACAGCGGGGGATGGGAATACATTTTACACTAGATTGTTTGAAAATATGTTTTCAACAGTAGGTTCAGTAAAGACGACCAAATGCGATCGCACCGGGGACACCGTTGTATCAGATTAAATAATTATATTTCTCCCATATAATAATCTAAATAGTTATTAGTTATAGTCTAAACTGATCTTAAAGCAGTTTTCAAGAAGTTCAATGATATATAACCAAATAATAATACATAACACAAATATACTCTGCATGTTTCTCATTTTTATATAAATGTTTGTTAGTTTTAAACTGAGAAATTTATGTCCGTTTATAGTAGTAAATCAAAATATTTTTAATTTATTTTATTATGGGACTTCTTAATATTTTAAGGGACTGATCTAACTCTATTCACATCCTTTAATATTATTTTATTTATAAAACAAAAAACTTAAATAAGATTCGACAAAGAACTATGACTAGTCTGATAAAGATAACACCAACTGTACGTATTACAGTGACACGTTCAAAGATTATGTAATTTCATGTACTTTTTGCTATTTTATGTTCGTTCGCAAAGTTCGCCGCAATAACACATGTTAGGCCAATATGTCGACTCACAACGGTTCTAAATATACAGCCCTATAAAGGTACGATAGGCGGAAAGACGAACAGCAGGCCTAGTATTCCGTTGACATCTTTTGAGCACGGCGAAATAAAATAATAGATAGTCCTAAGTCCACACTTCTCCTTACTCCATTCATTACTGGACCGAATTACTTCTACTACTACTAGTATGCTCAAACAATGAAAAATCATATATTAATGATCTATTCAAATATTAGATTGTAGTTATCGCTATTCTGTTATAATTTATGCTCTTATTTTTTTTATCGTTTGCATTTGTTCTTTTTATCGTGACAAATGTAAATATGGAAAAATATTTGCATCGAATTTTCGACATTTTTGTAACCTAAGTGGCTTAATTTCTTCAGAGACAAAGCCAGTCCATGATGCAAAAAATAAGTTAGCCCACATGGTTACTTGTATTTGTGTGGCTGAGTATAAAAAAATACTACAAAGAAATAAATCTTATTAAGGAGTTTCTGAAATCAGAGAATTTCCACTAATTTATGTTCTCCGCAACATGTATACAGAGTATCTCATTTGAAACGAAAAACAGGAGATCTAATTGCTATCACTGTGCTGCCATATGTCATACTAGTACTATGTAAAAAAAATTTAAACACAAAAAATATGGTTATCTGTACTAATATACAAAGCGGAAAAGTTTGTTTGTAGAGTAGAGTTTGTATGAAGAAGCGCCAATCTCCAGAACTACCTGTTACCTGTTAGAACTACTAGTTGGTTTTGAAAAAAATATTTTGGCATTTAATAGCCCAATTCTTGAGGAAGGTTATTATAGGCTATTTAACATCACGATACGACTCTTAGCAGCCAAAGAAAAGGAAAGAAAGTAGGCAAAGGGGTACGCGCAGACGAAGAAGCAGGGTGCAGCTAGTTTTATCTATAAACATGATCCAAAATCAAAAACGCAATTAGGTATATAAAAATATTTTTCACTAGCATTTCATGAGCATTTTTCTGACATGAAAAAGAAAGAAAATTAAGACATTGCTACTCGGCCTTCTATCTCATAAAATTAAGTACTTACTTACTAATTTGTTGCATATAAATGACAAATTAACGTAGCCTAAAAGCTATTGCAACCAGTTCACGTTACACACGTAGTACGTTTGATTGTCATACATCCTGCAAAAAAGTTCATACGAAAATAACCTATCGTTTATCTATCGATCTGTCTGTTTGTTAACTTTTCCGAACTAAACTGCTTATTAAATTTTGTACAAAGTAGTCGTAAACCTGGAGAAGGATGCTACTGAGTTTTTTTTTCATACAACATCGGGTAATATACAAGCATACGACCCACCTAATATAATGCGATTACCGTAGCCTATGAACGCTTGCAATACATGAAGTATCACTCGCGCGTTGCGACCACTGCAATTCCTTAGGAGCTTACTGTAACCTCTCTCACTCGCAGGAACATAACAATCATCCAGGGAGTTGTTCCTTAACTGCGATATTTCTGTGACGTGGAGTTACTTCCGTAGTTCGGCCCAGTTATGTTCATTCACAGAAATATTTGTACCGTGTGGGAATCCAAACCAAGAGCGTTGTATTAAAGTAGCATTGCTAAGCACCATTCTACCACCGAACTCCTCAGAGTGTGTCGTTCAAATTATTTAATATATTATATACATATAAATATATTAGTTGTAATATATATATACATTTAAATATATACATGTGTATCATAATATTATATAGAAGCGATTTTTATTAACATAACAATGACACAATTGGTACATCACCCTGTGTATGCCTTCAATAACATTATGCATCTTACGATGCGCTAACCAGAGAACCACAATACTGTGCGGTCTCTATTCACTCATTCAATGTCTCAGAAGTCGTTTGATATTTTAAGTGTTAAAAGCCTTACCGTGTGAGTCTGCGCTCAATATACCAATGTCTACCCGAGAGTATCCTAAAGTATGGAGTCGTTTTGAGAGGCTCGTCGAGGATGGAAGAACACTTAAATTCGAAATATCCGATATTCCCGAATCAATGTGGAGTACAGCTGTGGAGTTTATGCTTGGTAATTATATAAGAGAAGATGTGTGGTGGGCTACTGCAGGTACGTACTTGAGTTTTTTATTTATGATTACCTACCCGCCCCAGCTTTGCCCGGTAATCCGATCTCTACCAAAATCCACAGTATCACCGGCTCGGCTAATGTCAAGATTTGCTAAAAATTTCATTAAAATCGATCCAGTCGTTATCGAGTCCATAAAATACATATACATATAATGATTTTTATTAATTGATAAAGATTTATATTAGGTCCTTACCTATAAACTTGTAGTTTATTATCATTAAAAGTATATTTTTAATTAAACGAAGTATTGTCCCCTATTGTCGATGCACTGTTCTATTTTAATAGAAGTGCATTAATGATCTTATACGTACTGGTCATAAATAAGCTTCTTTTGACATAGTTTGCGTTTGAAGTAATAGCTTAGCTGCCTCCTCTATACTGAACAGGTGCGACAGACGTTTTTGATTATCGTATAGAATTCATTTTTCATCAAAAGGGACAATCCTGTTTAGAATCTCCTCATTTGCTCATCTATTTGAGAAACTAAGACGATACGATGTTCTTTTGTTTCTCTTTACTTGCCATACTTGGTCTAGATAGTTTAATTAAGTCAATTTAGATTTTTTCACAATAAGAACAATGATATGACAAAAAAATCTAGCGGCAATAAAACAAATGAATAATGGATTTTTTTAAAGAAATATCTATATTTACTTTGACTTTGATATATACTTTGACTTTGGAATGTAAGTAGAATAAAAAATATACATTTTCATTTCGTATATAAAAATTAAAAATACTTTTAACGTAACGTAACGTAAATTGCCGATTATACGTTAATATTCATTTTAAAATGTATTGCACGTGGTTTTCAGTTTTCAGTAGGGACCGTAAACATTTTCATTATATAAATTAGGCTAAACGTTAACTCAGGATATTAGCTGAAACCGTATAAAATACGCGTCGTAGTTTTTATTGGATGCGTAAACAACTGATGCACAAAAAAGAGATTTTTTAATACAAATCCATTATTTTGGCTTTTCACATATCGCGGGAAATTTAGTATTACATCGAAGGGGTTTCTACGCATTGGATCTATATTCTCTTGCGTCTGTTAAGTTACTGGGATTGCTACCCATGATTGTAGAGAAATCATTAAACTTTGACATAAAATTCGACAAAAATTAAAAACAATGCAAAAATGTAATATTTTATTACTTGTAAAATGTTAAATAATAATGTATTCCAATTCAGCAAGAAGTAAAGGAGTTATTTTAAGGAAGAAGCACAAATATCGATATAATTGACAAGCTATTATTTGTAATATTAATAACGATCTGGTGTTGAATGGAAGATAGTATAAATATATATAATATAGGATAAATCTTAAAATATTATTGTATATACGAATCCTCGTACGTATTTTGTCAGACTTTGTATCTACTCACAATGTTCCTAAAACTCTCGCCAAGCTTGTATCTCCTTTCGGTTTCTCTGTGGTTAACTGGAAGAGATCCCTAATGGGATAAGTCCGCCATTGTACAATATTAATTTCTACCAAACCAAGTACTTAATCATTGTAATGTTTTATTGTACAATAAAGCTTTATATAACAACAACAACAATAGTAGCGACATCAATAACTACCAACTTTTACTGAACGCTATGAAATGCTAAGCGACATCATTTTTCGACACTGTGACATAAGCCACCCAATTTAAAATGTTCCTAGTGTCATCATACAAATTATTATTACACAGTATTATATTAGTCGAGTATAACGCCGACATTGACGTACAATAGTGAATCATGGGTATGGTAGAAGAAGCATGAGAGTAGGGTGAACCTTGTTTAAATGAGATCGCTGATGAGATGAGAGTGATAAGAGTTAGAATAATTGATGCCGTAAGAAATAGCAAAATAAGATAAAAATGTCGAATGAAAAATGATGTAATGACCAAATATTTTAAAAAGTATGCTGAGATAGACGAAATGACGGAAAAGAGTTATGAAAGAAGTACATCGAACAAGAGTGAGTGAAGATATCGGCAGGCACACACATATGGAACAAATAGCCGATGTGCTGAAAAAGAACCTAATCAAAAGCACCCGATGAACCTGGCGTTCCAGTCTCTGCCTACCCTAATCGGAGAAAGGCGTGATGATATGCATGTATATATTTTTTTAGTTAAGTCGATTTGTTTACTAAATTCCAACAATCGTGGCGCCCGTGGCGGTGACAGCATATTAAAGTAGAAGTTAAATAAAGTTTGCAAGCAATTTGTAATTTACTATATAGAGCAAAACACTATAACAGTGAATTACAAAACCAATACATCTAACAAACTATAATTAAGAATTGCTTAATCGCTGGGTGAGAATTTTTTGCAATTGGCTAAATCCCAAGTTACGTTAGAAAATGCTTTCTTACGTAAGAAAATGTCTAAGTCATTAGCAGTATTTCGGGTACGATCCTCCGCCCAATTACGCTGGGGATAGGGAGGGCACCTCAAATGTGGTGTCATTAAACACCCTTCCCTGGCAGCGGGCTTCTCTCCAAAATTATAACTTCATTGTACGTACGCAAGAAGCAGCTAAAAGTAAATAGGTAGGCAAATGTCCTCAAGCTGTTCCGAAGAAATTGTGCGTAAATGGTCTATTAGCATTTTCACAGCGATTTCGCGTCATAACTGGTTTTTCTGTCCTGATTTATTAGTCACGTAAATCATAAATGAATGCAAAGGTATAGCGCTACTTTAAAACAATCTTTGAATTGGCGAAGATGCGATTGAAGGTTACCTTTGAAAATTTGCCTTACAATCTTCGTCGGAAAATGTTGCGTATTTTCATGTTTACTGATGAAATTAAGTAAAATTTGTTTTATAGCATATATTGTATTACAAGAGTTGTAAATGAATTGAACCATTTTATTTTGATCATTACCTGACTTTGTTGTTGTAAGTACATTATAAAACCATGTTAAATGGGTCAAATACATCCGTCAGGAACGTCAGAATACGTCAGTAACCCAGTAACAGGCGACCGTGCATGAAAAAATCTATGAATGTTAAAGTAACTTGTGACGAGTATAAGGACAGCGTCTTATGACGCTCAGTTCTCTCTGCCTACCCTATAAGAGACGTAGCGTAAAGATCTTCATACAACAATTTCATGCTAAAGATATTATAAAAATGTATATACACATTTTCATTTAACATACTTTGGTACTTATTTGTACGTATAAATAATGTAAAATAAGGTTAAAAGCGTAAAACCCTTTTAACACATACAATGTTTTTAAGGGCTTAAAACATAATACAATAGGTGTTATGTTTTTTACCCTTGAAAAATTAATTATGTTATAGACATTCGATATAGGCATTCAGTTCAGGCGTTCGTAGCGATATGGATGCAACGAGTAGATCCTTTGAGAAGATTAATGCTATGTCCTACAACCACCGAGATCCGTTTCTGAGAATATTGATGGAACAATACTAGTATATCTATGAGTAGGTCACGGCACGTATTGGGACTATTGCGAATATGTGAGAAATTACTGGTCTAGTGTAATGAGGTCTGGAGGGATTATTTGTACTGGCTTATTACAGAAGAGGGACGGAAACCTGCCATAACTATCACATCTGAATGTTACTTTCGGCAGGCGGTGGCTCACCACTCACTGGTTGAACATCCGATCCATCAAGTGAGTGGCGTGGAAAGAAACACCGGCGTGAGTGACTCAAGGGTGTCTAGAGGTGTGCTGCGCTTTTTCCGAAGTTACTCGCGGCGTTATGCCCTTTACCACTTCCACCCCTGAAGCATATCATCTGATAGCGCAATATGATCTCTCTGGACGGGCAATGAAGGAAAACTAGAGCTGAGAGTCCTTCGGGCCTTCTTGACTTTCCTCGACACGCCGGAGACGAAGGCACTGATCGACTCGATATGCACCAACTGCTCGCTACAAGCGAATATTATTAGTATTATTAACTCAAGCGGTATAAGAACTGCAAATGGAAAATAGCGATGTTTAATTTTTAGGGTTCTTTAAACATAGGACAAATCGGGAATCTGTCGTTGGGATTCTATTGTCTTTACATGCAATTTCATCTAACCTACTTTGTGTGCTTCCGCCACCAATTCTATTGTGTATCAGACATCATGTCATGGATCTCTCTTTGTAAACGAAATAACGTAGAATATGAAATTCGAACGTCTTGTATAGATAAATAATTATCACGGCACGAATTACAACTGAATATTTCTTTGGAAATTCAGTTGATATAGTTTTAATGATGGTCTTGTGTGTGAAGGTCTTGTATTGGAGACAACACAAAATTAAATTTCCTGGTTTATGGGATATAGTCAGCTCTTAAATATAAAATTATTATTTGTAACTTATTAAGCACTAGCTGAAGCCCGCAGCTTCGCACGCAAGAGATTTGGGCTTTTAGTAGCCTTTATGCCTCTATAGACCTCAAATCCTTTCTGTTAAAAAAAAAAAACAAAGTTCAGGGTCGTAGATGCAACCATAGAGCGATTCAATTTTTCGTACAGCGCCATCTATTGACCTTTACGGGAGGCAACGTATATTTATTTTATTTTTATTAAATCAAAAATGCGTAGTTATTTAAAAAATACGTAATCTATGAAAATAATAAAAATAAAATTGTAAAGTCTTATGTCTTAAAGTTTAATGAAATTCTTCTATTTTGTGAATCGCACCCCCGAAGGGGAAGTATTTCCCCCTAATTTTAACAGTTTTTAATTTTTTACGCAGATACCCTAAATATTTACGGGATAAAAAGTACCCTATATTCTGCTCTGAACAGTCTTTCTACCTACCAGTGAAAGTCCCGTCAAAATCGGTTCAGCCATTTCGAAGATTAGCGCGGACAAACAAACGGACAGACAGACAGACAAAAAAGTTAAAAATGCGTATTTAGGCTTTGCTAACGTGAATATAATAATATGAGCTTAAGATAAAGGCTTTATTTTGAAATCATAGACAGACACTTCATTTTTTTGATATGTATAGATTATATATCTTTTAATATTTTTTATTATTTGTCATCGCACAATAGATAGAAAAGGCAATCCGTCAAAATTGATAGTTTTAGATCATTTTTTCATAACTTATTAGAATAATAATGATGTTATAAATGTATTGTTTTAGAGATAGAGCCTATAGGGCCTACATAAAAAAAAACAATAGTTTGGAATTTATGCATTACGTACCCTAAAACTACATTAAAAATTAATACGAATGTCTTGAATTCCTTATTATGTTTGTTAGCTGTGTCTAAACGCAGCAATAATTTTAATTAATTATTCCAATGTAAGAACCAAGATAGAGAACGACGATGCATGACGCAATGGAGGGAAGCCGATTCACGGCTCGGTTTTATATATTTTTTTTGTATTTCAGACATTAACAATTTACAGGCATTGTCTGGTTTTTTGTTGTTTGATTCACATATACCAAACAAAAGTGTAATCACATTAAATATACAATATGTACAAGTCTGTTAGGAAGGCTTTGGATTGCGAATTATTAATAAGAGAGCATGAAAGAACGGTCGAAATGCGAGCGTTGCGCAAGATTTGTGGCGTAACGCTTGTAGACCGTATTCGCAATGATGAAGTTAGAAGCAGAATTGGTCTGAAAGAGAGCGTCGGTGTTAAAATAAGAAGAGGCATACTCCGTTGGTTCGGACATGTAGAAAGAATGCAGGATGAAAGAATGACGAAGCAGATACACAATGCAAAAGTAGAAGGATGTAGGAGCCGAGGAAGGCCAAGACTTACCTACCAGGATCAAATTGGTCGTGTTCTATCAGAAGGTGATGTCAGGAGTCCTAGAAACCGGCGAGTGTGCATGAAAAGAGCCATAAATGTTAAAGAAGCGAGTGAGGTGATCGAGTCACGTGGCGTTCGGTTCTCTCTGCCTACCCCGTAAGGGATTTGGCGAGAAGTTATAGATAGATAGATAGATAGAATGATTAATAAGTAATTCAAGCAATTTATGCGGCAGCTTTTCACGTGTAGCATTTGCAGGGCAGCTAATTAATCTTGTGGTATATTGACAGGCACAGCGAAGAGTCCCGAGGCAGTGCAAGAATACAGAGTGCTACTGACATCGATCATTAAGCAGAAAATGAGTTTGGCGTGTTTCCTTGCTGAGGGAGACGGTTCAGGACACACGCTCGTTGGCGTCAACATGTGCTTACCCCAGGAAAAGGGACGCTTTGTTGAGCACAAACCAGTTAAAAACAGTTGTTATATATTTACCACAGTGGGTGCGGGGGATTCAAACACTAATCATATTAGTTTAATATAGATAACAAATAACAAAGCACGACTAAATCGATACAATAATAACATTTTGAAAGCAGGAGATATTTTTTTTATTTTATTATGGTATTTTTGCGGGGACGGTAGAAGAAAACCGAGCGGCACATACTCCGTCGTTAACCACATCACCTGCTTATTAACTTTCATATTATAACACCTTCTGATAAAACAGGGTTAATTTTATCGTGGTAGATGAGTTTCAATATTTATCAGCTCCTACTCTCGTGTTGTATTTGTTTCCGTAGTCTTTATTAATGCAGCGATATCCTGTTTCCGTAACCGTTAGGATGGGCGAAGTCCACTACGCTTAACCTAAGGCTAAGGATTTTTGTAGAAATATATAGGGAGAGCCCTCTCCTGGGTTATATTATAGGTTTTTAGAGTTCCGTACCCAAAGGGTAAAACGGACCCTATTACTGAGACTCCACTGTCCGTCCGTCCGTCTGTCACCAGGCTGTATCTCATGAACCGTGATAGTTAGACAGTTGAAATTTTCATAGATGTATTTCTGTAACCGCTATAACAACAAATACTAAAAAACAGAATAAATAAATATTTAAGTAGGGCTCCCATACAACAGACATGATTTTTTTGCCGTTTTTATAGATAATGGTACGGAACCCTTCATGCGCGAGTCCGACTAGCACTTGGTCGGTTTTTTATCCTCTGGGCTACACGATCTAATTTTATACTTTTTTGTTACATACACGAATAACCCTTTTTTCATTATTATTTTGAGCTCCATTTCGTTGCCATTGCTATTATTTCTTTCCACCGAATCCATTCCCATTTATACACTCGCCCTTATCCATTCGAGTCTGACCTAGTTTTCATCCCTCGTTATTTCACCGGCATATTTTGAAAAAAGATGATGTAATTTAATTTAAAAGAAACGGACATTTATAACAGGTTTCAATATTGTTAGTAGCGTATATTTTTCATGTAGGTTCAAATTGTTTTCTGTTAATTTAGGTCCGAGTTTGGTTTAAATAAATTTTGCAAAGGTCTCATGATTAGTTAATAGTTCTTTAAAATATTTAAAAAACCGTGTTCTTTTATGTCTGTGTTTTGATTCTATTTCGATTCTTATTTTTACATGAAAAAATGATCGAGGATCATTCTATGTAATGTTGATAAAAATTTAATATATATATGATGAAGATTTGATGTGAAAATGAAAAAAAAAAAAAATAATCACTATAATAAAAAAGTGAAACCGATTTCAATAAAGTTGTTTCCAGTAAACCGCAAAAAATAAATTATTTTAAATAAAAAAAAACCCTTCAAAAAACACCCAAGAACTAAAAAGCGAAAAATAATTAGTCACAATTACTACTGATATATTATATTACCGATTGATATTATGTGCCTGGCACCAATTCCAAAAATAGTATCGTGTCGTAAGTAATTGTGACCAACTATTTTTCCTGGGTGATTTTGAAGGTGTTTTTTTTTATTTAAAATATTTTTTTTTTTGTTTTTTAGTGGTGTTAATAAAAAAAAACAGAAATTGAAAGTCCTGATCAAAAACTTTTGCCGAGGGGTTATCACAAACCAAAACATTATCTGTGTATATTTTTGTTTGTGTTGATTTTCTCAAAAAACGCAGAATTAATTTCGATAAAATTTATATGGAATCACCTCTGAAGTATGACCTACCAAACAAAAAAAGAATCATCAAAATCAATTTATAATTGAATTTGCGGAACGATCGCGTAACAAACATGCAAAAAAAACCATGCAGTCGAATGGAGAACCTCCTCCTTTTTGAAGTCGGTTAAAAATAAAGAGTTAATTTGTGAAATCATAACTTTACCGTACTTATATGGAACTTAATCAAACGCTAGACCGTTCTTTATAGAAAGAATTTTACAAAATGGGGTTACAAATGACGATGATATCGTATAAACGCACGGACAATCTAGTCAAACATATGAGTCTAAACAAGAACCGCTGAATTTTTTAAGTTGCTTTAAAAGGAGTGCCATGGCATACCTCTCAAGTCTCCATTAGCTTCTTTATGATGTTACTCACTCTTAAGAATATAATATTTCAGGAAATCATTATTTCACTGTAGTCGTTTGTAACTAGTGCACCAGTTTTAACCATTCAAATATATTGAATACAGTTGACTTACGTAACTATTCATATTTCAATATTGTATTTAATAATGTAGAAATATATATTACGTTTACTAACATCGCCGAAATCGGCTAAATTAATACACAATAAAATGAGCGCTAATTAAAACTACATTTACTTATAAACATAGCACAAAGTTTTGCCGTGAAGTGTAACACTTCAAATGTTGTTTGCGTTGCCAACTGGAAGACTACTTGGAAAATATTAAAAAGGATACTGAATGGTCAAATTACTTTCAATTATATAGGAATAAGAATAACAAAACACCCCAATTTCAATAGAGAAGATGGTTGGCAAGTACCACCTGCTTGGGATCCAGTCCTAAAAATAATCCAGTCACAAACCCAGAGATCGTTTGTTTGTTGTTGGTCGTCCGAACGTTTTTGAGTACAAAAACACCGTGGACACCGTGAGCGATTTTTGTGTGAATCAGAACATATTTAATTATTCATCCATGTCGGTAGATGTAATAATTGAATAACCAATGTAAGAGAAATGTCACCTTAGTCTTCCTGCGACCACTGACGCTGCAAAGCTTTCGAAACGACAGGTTCAACAAAATAAGTAAAATACGAGATATTTCCGTTAAAAATTGCTTAATTCAATAGATAGGAATAGTTATTCATAATATGTAATAGGAATAGTAATTCATGTACAAAGTTCCTTTAAATGCCACCAGTATATCAAATTGTAATTTCTAGTAAAAGCATTTGTATACTGTAATAATGTACTACAATGCATTTTTTATAATAACCAATATATTTTGTTACAAAAGTCCATGTTCATTCAACTACTGGTATTTAGGTCTCTCTTCACCCGATAGACCAATAATGACTGTTATCTATAGACATAGTGCCTTCTGCGTACGAAGAAGTATGGTGTAAATAAATCAATCCGTGTGTAGGCTTCGGCGATTTAGCTACTATGGATTGCTGATTCTCTTGCCTGTTTGCTTAGACTTACCATCGGGCTTGTCATATAGTCAATCAATTAATGATTACTGAAATGAATGCTTAGAAATAACCACTACCACTAAATAGTATAGTTATATTAGTTCGGTGATTTTATTTTTAACAATAATTGAAATATAGCATGCCGCATTAACAAGTCAAATTATTGAGAATTTTTACATGTTTTTGATGCTAGAACTATTAAAAACTATTAATTTATAGTAACTTTGAAATCAATAATAATAAATATATTAAAGGTTGAAATAATATTGCTTTGCAGCCGAAATCGAAGGCTGGTTTGCTGTCGCTACGCATGTTCGCAGAGGCAATGAAAGTGACAGTGATATATGATAAATACAACGTGAATGAATATCTCATGGGAGCCGGCCTTTCGGTGACACCCGTGTACAGGGGGTTGAGCATTGCCGTAGAACTGTTTAAAGCAAGGTAAAATATAAATTAATAAAAAAATATAAAATGAATGCCCGCTTTCACACACACTATCCTATGACGAAACTGAAAACCTACTAACTATACTAAATTGATTAAATTAATTGATATACTATACTAATAACTACCCGCTATTCAAATATTCATCCACTACCTATCACACACTCTCACACTCACTCTCATCTCAAATAACCCCCCTATATACCAACTCTCACGCTTACACACACTTGTACTCTAACCATAAATTCTTAGTCTAGAAATTAATAACGCTTTGCGTAGACACGTACATTCAATACCATACACATCACTTACTTGATTCTTTAAAATGTTCAAGAATTTTTTTGCTTTCTTAACTTTTCTGCTACACCTCTGATCCTACCTGAGTATTAACGACCTTATTTCTAGATAAACAAATTTAATTGTTTATTAAAAAACGAGGGAGCCTGGAGACCCATAACACTGGCGGTTTTAAACCTTCCTAGTATGGGCTCTCCACACCTAGGTTTAAATAGTATCTAGACTAGTTATTAAGTTAGTATAATTATAATTGTAACACTAACCTATTGGAGAAAAAATTAAAATTATGAATTATAATTATTAATGATTTGATTTGACTGCAAACTACGCTTAGCGCGCGTCCTTGAATTTATATGGGTCTTTAAAATTTTATCTGAGTATATTGTTGCTGTAGTTGCGTGCAGCTCTAGTTAACAGTAGATGGATATGATAAAACGTAAAATTTATAATAAAATAATTTAATTCAAGAAACTCTTTGTAACTAGAAATTCGAGATTTGAGAGTAATGCAATTCTATTTCAAATTCACTGAAGAAATGTTTTATTTTCAAAGAGAGATGTTACTCTACATTTTTAAAAGCGAAATACTTCATAAGTATTTAGCGTGTACAAGGCGGCACAGATCAAATTGTCTCTAAAACTCAATAACCACTTACAGAGTAAGTAATCATGAAATCTCAAAATTTATGAAGCTCATGTACATCCCTCGAACAAAACAGTTATTTCGAAACGAAATCGCAAAATAGTGCAATGGAAATTTGACATTTATATGAATAGCGCATGTTTTTAATGAGAACAAATACCTTAAGATTCGGAAGGTTAATTGTTTTCTATGATAAAATATCTATATTAGCGTTTTTAGTCTACTATTATGACATAGTATCGAATCTCCATGAAAGTTTGCGTCAGAAAAAAGTCTTTTTAGTGGTATTTTTTTTCAAATAATTCGTGAGTGATAAATTCGTTTGTGTTACCTTACTGAATTCAGTCCAACCTCAAACGTACGCTAGAATTGTACTGCGGTTCTCAAGGTAACAAAGTTACTGAAATGCGTTTAAGTTATTTTCCCGGCAACAATACCTACATAAAGTCGTTCAGAAGAAACTAATTTAAATTCCGCGCAGCGACTGTTGTTCGTTGTTGGGCAATTACTCTGCTAGAACTGATTAGATAACATTTGAAACTAATTCTTGCAATTCATGTCTATAATGGATAAGAAATTTAAATATTTTTATAAATGTTGTTATCAGTATACTAACCACGTTACAGGTGACTTCTTGTGTATAGTGTATCTAGATTATAGGATATAACAGATAGCTGGTATTAATGATCAACATCTCCTAAACAACTTACACGTCTTTTCTCTTTTATATGTTGACGAAGATACCTCAATTTCTTTCTTACACGTCTACGCGAAGGGCTCTATTTCACCTTTACAGGCCAATGCTTACGGTTCAATTTATCCCTTACGCGTCAATGCGGACAGTTGTATTATTCAAAATATGTTGTACACAGTGAGGGAACTGTTTATATTGACAGTTTATTACATTGTCAGTGTTGCGTCTTTTTAACTAGTCTCTTTTACACTCCTATCACAACTGTCAGATATGACAAAAGATTTCATACTCATATTTGCATAAAAGTAGATAGAAAGATAGCCAGATTCATGCAAATGGATGGACCTTATTTATGTGCATAATCAGATAAATTAATTTGCTAGCACTGATACTCGCTTGACAGAAATTCTTGACATGCTTAATACTTACGTATTTTGAGGTTACATGTTTTGTTAATTTCGTTTTCTCTTTTTTTCCAGATTCATGTTGTCACATACATTGGGATTTCAAGCAACTGGCGGCATATTCACAAGTGTTACAGCGCAACGCGTCGCAGAAAAAGCAGACATGGAGTGTATCTTCGAAATCACATACAAGAAATTTGGAAAAGAATGTGGTGTTAAATTTGACACGAATACGGAATATCTGAAAATATATGCTATGCGAACTGGAAATAAACAGGTGTAATAAATTTAAAAGTTGTTTCACAAAAAAATATATCACGGGTCTTGTATCGGTTTCTTCTTTATTTTTGTACGTCGGGAGGCATACAAGCATACGGCCCACCTAATGTAAAGCGGGTACCGTAGCCTACTATGGCTTGAGATATATTAAGTATCATTCGCACGATGCGTCCTCTGCTGCTTTCACAACAACTCCTTGGGAGCTTACTGGTGGCCTCACTCACACGCAGGAACACAAAAACCTCTAGGGAGTTGTTTTTTGGCTGTGGTTTTCTGTGATGCGGCCTACCTCTCTTAAAATATCCAGATCAAGACAAACAGACATGTTCATGCACATAAATGTTTGCCTTGTGTGGGAATCGAATCCACGAGCGTTGGTGTCAAAGTCACGTCATTCACGACTGAGCCACCGAGCTCATCAGAATTTCTGATTGAAGATTAAGGTACGAGTATATTAGACAGATTTAACAAAATGTGTTACACAACCGTAATTTTAACAAAGGTACATCTTTGTCATCAACAGTTATTTAAATTGTTATGATAAAGTTCTCAATTTTATGAGGATAGATGAAATGGAACAAAAATACCCAGTAAATACTCCGTTTTCACGACAAAGCTAAATTAAAAGCACCCAAGTCAACGAGCATGCATAAAGAGATTGATGATGGCAACCGGAATTTCATAATCACTGTTTCATCTTTGTTAGCCTGTCACAAAAATAAATAATACTACGGCTCCTAAATGGTTATGAAAAAGCAAATTATTATATATGAAGAACCGAAAACTAAAATACCAACTCACTTGGCAACATAATTACAAGTATGAACAAATTGTTTTACACGAAATGCAAAGCCAAAAAGAAACTGTATAATTTTAACAAATAAACTCTTGTATAATATCTTCATTCACAACTCAAAGGCCAAATGTAAGGCGGTATGGGAGATTACAAAAAATAATAATAATAACAATTGGGGTACAACGTGAACTAAAATACCACTAAAAATGTAAAAACGTCGTAAGTAAAAGCACTAAAAATACCCGAGCCGTCGGATAAAACAATGTCGCTTCAATAATCCTAAAATCTTATTCAGATGTGTCAGATACGGGATCAATCCGTATTGAAATTTTCCCTATCTTAATTATTTTTATTGTGTTTACAGTTAATATAATTAATATGGGTGAAAACCCATAATAGGTAGATACATACATGAAAATCTTATTCCTATTTTTTGTTTTACTACCGATTTGTGTTCATAATAATCACTGTTCATAATTTTGCCCTCATATTTTTTGTTCATAAATTGTTATTACTACCAACGGAACTCATAACAGACTGTTATCATATTTTTTTTTATACTGTCATTACTAAGGACATGTGTCAACTCATAATATTGTTTCTCAGAAGTTTCCGTGATAACAGACAATGTTCGGTTCTGGCGCTTCGCCGGCCGCTGCCGCGGCACGCTCGATTCACTCGCTTGGCTTACGCGCTGTAGGGTCGCAGTTCTACCTCTATTTTTGCTACTACCTTCTATTTTTTCCATTGCAATCCAATGCGGATAATAGTTATGAATAAGAAATATATGAAAACAAATATTATCTAGTAAAAACCAGGTATATTATTAGTGATATTACGAATTCTCATGATTATGTGTTTCGATCATTAGTATTAAATATTTTTATTAAGAATCCGGAAATCTGAAAATATTTCTCATACCATTTTACATCATAATGGTCACTTATGATGTAAAATGGTATGAGAAATATTTTCAGATTTCCGTTAATAGAACTTGTCAAAAATGTGCACCAATCGAAAGGTTTACAACATTATATAAAAAAATCAGCAAATTTGAGCTGAGAAAAATAATAGAATAGGCAAGTCACCCGCTAATAGCCCGATTCTTCACTGTCGGTCGTCGTGGTGGTTGGCAGCCGATATGCGTTCAATTCCATGTCTGTGAGTGTGGGTGGTGGGAGTTCCCTGAAATCGACGCGAGGCTAAACTTCCATGACAACGACATCTTATGAGGTTAAAGTTTACTTGAATTCAAATATTGGAGACTGTACATTATATTTAAAGTAGTGAAAAATACAAGCGACAAAGTACGCATTAGATAAAAGGGACTCTGTGCGACTTATACATGATATGTTTTGCACACGTCGTTAAATCTGTAGTCATTGTGTTTTGAACAATGATTTGACCGAATTAAAAATGTACAAATTGTAAAGAAGAGTGGGTATGTCAAAAATCATTAACTTTATTTGCACTAGTTTTCTTTATGAGTTGTGCAAAACTTTCATTGCGCCTTATTCACAGGCTTGTATATTCTTATTTAGTTTCAGACCAAAATAGGAAACTGGTAATTAGGCAGGCGGTATTTTTACCCAATCAGGGCGAAAGAAGTTATGATTTAAGCAGGCTACGCATTTGTGTATTTAAGTTCATCTGTTACGGGATACACTTTAAACTATTTCTATTGTTAATTGTTGTTGCGCGGGCTTTCCAAATTTAAAAATATATAACGAAGGGAATAACCTTATGCCACGGATAGGGATCGCAAGAGCCTTGCTCGACCTCTGTAAAAAGTAAACAAGGGCTACCGTGCATGCTGTGATGGCTAAAGTTGAGCGAGCCAAAAGGAAAATCCGTCACGCGACCTGGCTCATTGACACACTGACAGGACGCGCGATGGAGCTGCCCGACGTACTTACTCTTCAAGCGAAAAGTGGCCGTTCCTGCAAGTCTCGGTGGAAAGGCAACAGTTCCGATTCATTAAAAAAAGCTTCACGCTGATATATACCGGTGCATTTTGTAGAGAGAACGGGTAGCCATTGTGCTCTCCGAGGAGTTTCCGACGGCATCTTGGAGGTGAGCCGCTTCAGTGACCGCCATGGGACCATAAAGGTGCTTATCGATGAAATTGTAACCCACTTATAAGTGCTTATGCGCCACAGGCCGGTTGTAGGCGTATGGGGAGGATATTCGTCAGATGTGTGCAAAACTGCAAGGTCATACCGAGCAAGAGTCTCACTGCACAACTTCGTCTCTTCTGCGCAAAACTCAAGGAAAGTCCGATCGAGCAGTGCGGAATCCAAATTAGATTGTGGCTGCTTGATGAAATCGTATCTCAGCAGTTCGCATCGGCGGTGCTTGGAAAAATTAAGGATGGGCGCGTATTTAACTAGGAGACTTGGTGGTAGAACGACACAGTCCAGAGGAACATTAGGGTGAACTCCCACAGGAAAAATCGCGAACCAATGGAAACTAAGTGTCTAGTTTCCAAAGGAAAGGGATCACAACAAGAGTGTGTCAGTTGCGGCGGTATAAAGACAATGTTTCACACTGTAAAGTTCTTCGAGCGGATAATGAAGTCCCGAATCCTGTAGGAGAGCATTGTCTCGGATTGTCAGTATGGTTTCCCGCCTGATCACGGGATCACCCTGTTTTTGTTCTAAGGATGGTGAAATACAGGACGATAAACACGCCTCTGCATCTTGTTTTAAGACAGCGAAGGCCTTCGACTGTGTTCCACGCGTGATGATCTGGTAGATACTGAGGTCAAAACGGGTGCCTGAAGCGTATATTGATATTTGCTGGGTGTATCTCGACTGCTATTCCATAGTTAATAATTCCATAAGACTGCAGTTGGAGATGCACATCCCTTTTTAATCACCATTCCTACTTAGTCCGTTTCTATCCAGCGTAACATTAGATGTAGTATCCGACAGCATGAGGAATGCATATGAGTAGCCTTCGTTGTTGCTCATGTATGCTGACGATAACGCAACGATCCACTTTGATAATTAGTGAACGAAACTTTAAAGAAGCCACGGAACGGAATGCTCATGACGTTACTTTTTTTATATATACAATTTCGGGAGACATACAAGCATACGGCCCACCTGATGTAAAGCCCATAAACGCTTGCAATACATTAAGTATCACTCGCGCGATGCCACCTCTGCTGCTAACACAGCAACTCCTTAGGAGCTTTTTGTGAAATCACTCTCACGCAGAAATATGCATGCAGCACACATGCGATTTTTTTTCGAAAAACGCGCCCTGGACGTTAATATTTACGTGAGTACTACAGTTTATGATGAAGTTTCTATAAAGAATATCCTAAGTCAGTCAACAATCTGCGAGTCTTATTAGAAATATCCTTGACTTTAGGATCAAATAAGAAACAAATAGAAAAGTAAATAATTTAACAGTAGGATACTATAGTGTCAAGCAAAAGGTAAGGTAATTTGTGTGCCGTTGCTCTTAGCTTCATGATAACGTAGAGATTAGTAAGGGATGATAAATTATACCCATTCCTAAGTGCCAGCGATCTCCGCAACTAAGTGCCGGACATTCATGCAATTTCAAAGGTAAGCCTGTCACATGCAAATCGTGTCGGGAATTTGAAACTTTACGTGTTAATTTACATTCATAATACCCGCTTTACTTTACGGCTATGACACTCAAAAATACGATTTTATATAAAAAAGAAAGTAATTTACAAGATGTCGAAACTGTATCATAACAAACATTCTCTTTAGGATAATTTGAACTTGTATGTTTATAATGCAGAAATATTTTATTAGAACATGTACTATGTTTTTAAATTTTTAATATTATCAACAGGTAAATATTGTGTATTTACACATAGGGGTAATTTCTGGACCTACTTCTGATTCGTTTCGGATTTTTTTTTAATTAATAAGTAGCTATAATATACCTCAGTACTAGTCTTATAGCCGATATCGCTATCGTGGGTATAGCTCACGTTGGCAGTATCAGTAATTAACCAAAACAATGAAATACGTTTTTAAAAAGATATAATCCGTTAACATTTAAGGCAATGCACGATGGTAAATAAATTTCGAGGTATCAGTGGCTCATCATCATGTTTAGAAAAGCCAACCTTTTCTGCATTTACCACACTTCGATAATTAGTGAACGGAACTCTACTCGTAAATAAGTTACGGAAAGGAATGTTCATGACGTAACTTTTTTTTATATACAACCCACCTGATGTAAAGCGGTTACCGTAGCCCATAAACACTTGCAATACATTAAGTATCACCTGCGCGATGATACCTTTGCTGCTAACACAGTAACTCCTTAGGAGCTTACTGGTGACATCATCACACGCAGGAACACAACTACCCTCTAGGGAGTTGTTATTTCGCTGCGGTTTTCTGTGACGTGGAAGTACTTTCCCAGATGGGCCGGTTTGATGCGCCCTACCTCTCTTAAAACATCTCTATTATCTCTGTCTCTTACATATTTACTGAACGTACATAATTAATTAGTGACTATACTGGAAAAGTTAAGTTGAAGACCGCAGCTAGATAATAATTTAACGGAGGATTCTTGTACTTCCGTGTGTAAGTAAATTGCCTCCTGAAGAGTTACTAGTTGTGTTTCAATCGCACTGAGTTTTCAAGTCGAAGTCAACTATATAAATCGACCAAACTACAATTCGGTTTTGATCAACAGAGAAATGTCTGCCTGATGGTAAACCGTCTTCGTAGCCTATGAACATTTGCAACACCAGGAATGTCACTCGTGCGTTGCCGACCCACTAAAAACCTCTTCACGCATTTCTTGAAGAACTCCATGCTGTAGTCCTTTGGAAAAACCTCCGCTGACAGCTCATTCTACAGCTTGAGAGTTCTCGAAAGAAAACTTCTCTGGAACTGCACAGTACGCGACCATTGCGGTTCCAGTGAGTGAGAGTGAACTCCCCGTCATCGGCGAGCGGTGCGGTTATAAAAAGTAGCTGTCGGCATCATTTCGAACAACTCTTCAGAACACAACCCGTTGTACAATCGGTAAAACACACAAAGAGAGGCAAAATCTCTCGGATGTAAGCTTAGGATTGTCGACGATTCTCACAGCTCGTCTCTGAATCGAATCACATGGCCCAAGCTGGTACCCAGGTACTCCCGCCCAAAGGTCATTGTAGTACTCCAAGTGCGGTCTGACTTGAGACTTATCTATATATATAAAAGGAGAAGCTGACTGACTGACATATCAACGCAGGGCCTAAACTATAAGGGTTAGAAACTTGAAATTTTGCACAGGGGTTCCTTTTATAACGTAGGGGAGCACTAAGAAAGGATTTTTGGATTCATCCCCTAAGGGGGTAAAACGGGGGTGCAAATTTAGTATGAAACTTTGCCGCTTTTGAAGTTACTCGAATGAAATTTAGCATGAAGGTTCTTTACTGAAAGGCATGAAACATGAGTAAATTATTATTTTCAAAATTCATCCCTTAGGGGGTTAAACGGGGGCGCAAAGTTAGTATGAAACTTTGCCGTTTTTTGAAGTTATTCGAATGAATTTCAGCATGAAGGTTCTTTATTGAAAGGCATGAAACACAAGTAAAATATTTTTCTCAAAAATCATCCCTTAAGGGTGGTAAAACGGGGATGCAAAGTTAGTATGAAACTTTGCCGTTTTTGAAGTTGTTCGAATGAAATTCAGCATGAAGGTTCTTTACTGAAAGGCATGAAACATGAGTAAAATATTTTTGTCAAAATTCATCCCTTAGGGGGTTAAACCGGGGCGCAAAGTTAGTATGAAACTTTGCCGTTTTTGAAGATATTCTATTGAAATTCAGCATGAAGGTTCTTTATTGAATGGCATGAAACACGAGTAAAATATTTTTCTTAAGAAATTCTTAATTTTTCTTAAAAAAAATTATACCTTAAGAGCGGTAAAACGGGGATGCAAAGTTAGTATGAAACTTTCTGTTTTTGAAGTTTTTCGATTGAAATTCAATATTAAGGTGTTTCATTGAAAGTCATGAACCAAATGTAAAATATTTTTTTCTAAACTAATAAGTATAAAAGATTTTCATTTACATTATCAGATTCGAACCTGTCGAAACTCTTCTATCTAGCGGGCCGTGCACGCACGGATGTGCCGCGGTCGACAAGTGGGCAACCCGAATGCAGAAAATATCTAACTGTTTAAAATTTAAAACCTCCCCGACAGTCCAGAAAGTCGGTTCGTCATTCGCCCTTTCATTTCAGTGCTGGACCAATTTTCACCAAACATAGCTAAGAACACTCCCGACTAATACACCTTTCAAACAAAAAAAATAAATCTAAATCGGTTCATCCGTGCGGTGCGGGAGCTACGATGACACAGAAAGACTCAGAATCACACACACCCTCACTCACACATGTCTAACTTATAACACCCCGTCGTGTTTTCGTCGGGGGTTAAAAACAGTTAAAAACATTTCATTTTTGTTACTTTATGATATACATAGTAATGTTTAATATAACTTTAGAAAAACAAATACCTCAATCACAACCTGATATTATTTCCTTAAAATAGGTGTCCTATTGAAACCAATTATTTTTAATGCGCTGATATAAATAAGTTATAATTTCAAAAATATTTTAATTGTAATTATTTCACATTTTACACTATTAAACACTTCCGTTGATAGACGGACGGGATTCCCCTGTTTGTATCCGAGCCTGAAAACTATTCATACATTATGCAGATCGATTATATGATGTTTAATAGGGAAGTACCATTAATAAAATTCAGAAAATGCTAAAAGGAAAATTAAAAATGTTTTTAATGATCTTAGTATTTGTTTTTATATATGAAAGCTATTGATGTCAGGTATGTTAATACAATTATAAAGACCTACATAGTCGTGGAACTATATGAGTAGCACAGTAATAAATGGATACCTTGAATTACATAGATTATCACAGCTCGCTAAATTCAAGTTTATTTTATAACACTGCACTTCCCCGTAGACCTCGCCGTAGATTTTCTATAATTGCTACTGCAACTACGAAGGCTTTGGTGTCCCACTGGGGGTTAAATCCTGGTCACGTAATTGTGCTCGGAATTGGATTGGCCATTTCAACATAACTTTAGCCTTGTTACCTATACTCTACTATTTATCTATGCCATTGTCACATAATGATGGTCATTTTAATTCGAAGTGTATTTTTACGACATGCTACGAGAGTCGACATGCACCGACAGCACCAGAGCAGTGATACCTTATGGATCAAGAAACATACTATTACTATTAACCTATCGGTGCCTGGTTCGAACCCTTGTGTGCGCATGTACCGTTAAATACCTACATGTTTTTTGATTTATACATGTTAGTTCATACAGACATGAAAGAAAACAACGCGAGGAAATCCACATTTCCTAGAATTTTTATTTCGAAAGATGTATAAACCTAACCTAAGATAGGTCTGGTTGTCTCTCTAAGTAAGTGAGCGGGGTATATCGCAATTGTTCATGGGTCAAGATAACTTGCTTTACGGCAGGCGGGTCGTATACTGGTTTACCGCTAATCGTAAAAAAACAAATAAGAAATCTAGTGCAGATTGTTTGAATACAGCCCCAACTCAATGTAATGATAGATTATACTCTGATATTCGAATAAAATCTAATTAAGTCTAATTAAAAATGGGGCAATGTTGACCATATTGCTTCATTTTTAATTAGATGCCCGCTTGGATTGTCTACTTCCTACAGTGACTATTACGGGTCACTACTGTAAATAACCGGAGGTTTAATTAAGAGGAAATTCACTAAGGATAGGGGACAATGGAATTGACCCAATATACAGGCACGTAGAAGGATAACTGATTTTAATTAGATAAGCATTTCAAATAGGTATCGTGACGAATGTTACACATAGACATTATTTCTGTAACTTGATTTCATTACAATGCATATGTATAAGGAGCTATAAACCGTTCAGTCACCGACTGAACGTAAGGATGTGCCACGAATTACGGTGTACGCTCGTTCGGTGGTGCCTCGATCGCCGCGACTCTAAGTAGTGTAAATCGATACGCGTGTCAGTCGAGTGTGGAACACACAAGTTTCAACTATCTATGGGCGAGTTTAGGAAGTCATCTCTACTTTCTCCACCGGGACGCCGCACCGTAAGCCTTCGGTTCTGGCTTTTATCAATAGATGACAGTCGATACGCAAATAGAGGATAAAGGTAAAAATTATTTATTTGCCTTTTGCCTGCCAATATTATATCTTAATAGTTTTTTAAGTTTTTCTATTTATTAATCTACCAGCCTTTCAAATGACCATTGGCGAAGAAGAAATGCCAAAAGAAAGTTGCCAATATAGGTCTTCTTTTCGAAATCATCTTATACATATTACGATAAATATAATGATATGAGTGTACATAGTGCGCTCGGTTCTCTCTGTCTACCCCGTAAGGGATTTGGCGTGAAGTTATAGATAAATAGTGTACATAAAGTGATAACAAGTGGTACAATTAGAGTTATATTAATTCATGTGCTAAATCTTTTCTATACATCTCTGTCAGTTAGATATTCATCGATTATATAATAACCAATCTTACATATAGTATTTTTGATGTGCCTTTTGAACATATTGTCAGGCAAGGATAGAACTATTTCAGGTAATTTATTATAGAACCGAATACAATTTACAACAAAAGATCTATTTATTAGTCTTATTCCTGCTTCTAAGTTGTCACTAAATTTTAAAAACGATTCTATATTTTTACGAGAATACATTATGTTCTCATAAATATACTGAGAGGTAAACGGTGAGGATATTTCTTTGAATAGTTCTCTAAGTGATTACCTGGAGCCCATGTTATAAATAGAGCGAATGGCTCTCTTTTGTAATATAAAATAGTTTCAATATCAGCTGCTCTTCCCCACAATAGTATACCATATAACATAATGCTGTGAAAGTAGTTTATTTATGTGGGGCCCCCACTGCAATTTTGAGTCTATCGATATTTTCCAAAAATACAGTATCATGAGTAAATTCTAGTATAATATTGTCAATGAAAACTTCTGTATTGGAAGAAAGCCACATTTGAAAGACTAAATTTTATACATTTGGTTTTAGTTGAATTGAATAAAAGATTATTGCATGTGAACCAATTTAGAATAGCAGATAAACCACTATTTATCTCGTCAATATTTTCGCACCGGCGAGCAATATTAAAAATTAAAGAAGTATCATTGGCAAAAAGTAGTATATCCGCCGTTTTCTACACCATTTTGGGTAGATCATTTACCTACACTAAAAATAAAAAGGGTCCCAACATAGAGCCCTGGAGCACCCCAATATTAACATTACTGCCTTTAGATTTGACCCCATTTATGTCAACAGTTTGTATTCTATTGTTTAAGTAAGTTGCGATCAAACCACGGGCTTCACCTCTAAATCCATTATGGTCAGCTTGAGCAATAATGTCCGATGGCCGACACAATCAAAAGCTTTGGAGAGATCACATAATACCCCAATAGCATCCTGGGATCTCTCCCATAAGAGAGAGGTAAGGCACAACCCAACTGGAGAAGTGCCTGTACTTCACAGAAAACCGCGGCTTTATAACATGTTCCTAGTAGTGGAGGTATGTTGTATGTAAATTGTGTATAAATTAAATAATAATCGTAATAAGTAAAAGTATTACGATTACAAAATTTCATATAGTCCACTGAAACTAAAATAAGATCGGGTAATTTTCGAGTCGAATTTGCCTATCGAAGGTTTCGTACGTTCTCTGGATTGCACAAAGTCAGTCTGTCTAGGGTTTTTCTTGACTTTTTAATTGATTTCTTCCAATTTATCTAAACCAGATCCGTAATTGCCTGAAATCAAAGTCAAATTTGAACCGAACGCAAGTCACGCTTGACCTAAACATGGCTTAAATCTAATCCTAAACTCGGATTAATAGCAAGTATGCATCGTACTGTTATTAAATCAGATAATCATCATGTTTGTATATCAATATTTTTAAGGATGTCTGATAAACTATGCTACTTAGAAAGTGTTAATTTTTTGTGTAATTTACACAAACCTTTAACTATTTTATATTTTTTACTTTACACATGTAAAAGTTCAGCTAGTAAGAATGATATCATTTTATTAAATCATTTCTCAAAGAAACTATGCCAGTTAGAAATATCATCTATTTTTTCTAGTAATATTTACATAAACTTTTATCAAATGTAATTATTTGAGGTTTTTTGTTTTATAAACGCTACGTATAAGGATATTGTATTAATTTTTGACAGACATGGATGAACGCCCAAAGCAGTACTTTGGTACAGTATCTTCAAAGCATATAAACCTTCCTTGTCATGTTTGACCAGGCACATTCATAGTTACCTACCGAAATGATTTTTGAGTTTATCGTACTAAAAGATACCAGCATCCACTTTTACAATACATTTTTTAAGAAAGAGAAGTCAATATCTCTTCTCATACAGTCCTGTAGGTACATCCAATTACAGTAATAAGGCATATTTGATATGACTTTCGTAATAAACACAGCAATAGCTACGAGTATAATTATCTAACAGAAAAAGAAGTAGGTAAAACATGTGAGTAACTACATAGCAAATTTACATAGTTATTAAAAAAACTTTCTGTAACACCTGCACCTCTCAATTTATAATCGCCCGCTTTGTAACAAGTGGCTTTTATTAAAGTAATATGTTTTAGATGCGTTCCGTACTACAAAAGGTTCAAAGGGAATCCATTTAAGGACACAGACGGGTTTGTAACACAAAAGGAAAAACGGAATCCTCATAAGATTACATGTCCGTCTGTCAGTGGGTTACAGATTTTTACCTCAGGTGGGTTAAACATTAGAGGCTGGAAAAATAACCCCAGCACCAATAACAAGGAGACAATCTGTCGTTTAAAAACTCTTTTTATGACTGTCATTTGTTATTATGGGGGGTATTACTCGTATCAAATTATTGTGGTAACCGCTAAAAGAAAAACCTATGGCTATGATTTTGTTCAAGCTTTGGTGTCTTGTCTATTGGTTTTAGTCTTTTTTAGCTCTATAGTAAATTCACGACCATGATAGCGGAGTGGTTAGCTATGCTATTTTAACACCAAAGGTGGTGGTTTTGATTCCCACATAGCACAAATATTTGTGTGCCTCTCTTAAAAACACCCAGATCAAGATAAATAAATATATTCGTTAATTGTTTGCCTTGATCTGGGTACCTCTCTGGGTAGGAGGTATCAAAGTAGTTCAACTGGAGGAGTGTCTCGATCTCACAGAATATCGCAGTGCAATAACAACTCCTTGTAGGGTTGTTTTATTCATACAAGTAAGTGAAATTACCAGTAAGGGTGGCTACGTGCTCACGATATTTCCTGTATTACAAGCGTTCATAGGTTATTGTAACCACTGTAGGTAATATCACATGACCGCAGGCAGCTATGCCTCCTCAAATTGCATATTAATAAAAGTTAAGCAAAATTATCCCTGCCCAAAGCTAAGTGTGCTTAATTTACTTATTATTAAATACAGCAGCAGAGGCTAAGCAATAGTTGTAGGAAAACATATTTACCCTCCCTTTTCCAAACTGAAGGTGTTCCCAGTCATATATGTGATTGAGGGTATTATCGTACACACTTCACATACACACAATAGGGATCAGAAATAATATAGCGATATGGATGGTACTTAGCGTATTTCAGTAAAATTTTAGTAGATAGAATTACCCAACTCTCTAATGACTAAATCGCTCTTTATATCATGGTGACTTAGTGTTTTAATATAAGTAAATATAACGAATGTAAAGGGAAAACTATAGTAGTAGGTTTCCTTTTCTACTAGTTGTTGTCGACCAGTTTTTTAGTACCGAGTTTTATTTAAATTGTATATAAGAAGTGATTTGAAAAATACATTATAGTTATATTGGGCCCCATTTAACATGTTTCATAGAAACTCTACCCACAAATTGGTCACATTTTTGGTCACAAGAGCATTCAAAGTCATAATTATTTGAATTAAAAACTTAAAAGCCGACTTTCATAAGTTCAAAGTATCTTCATCGAACTGTTATGGAGTCTATTATCTTGGGGCAATTTATGTTATACAGAAGAACCTAGGTAGGCTTGCATAAGACCGTTGCATAAGATAGTTTTTTATTCTAAAGTTTTCCAACCCTAGCCTTATGTACATGGCCAAAGCATTTGAATACGTTGATCACATTATATTACTGAACAAATATAAACATAAATAAGCTAATTGAATTAGATGAAATGATCTTAAATTGATTGATTCATATTTAACTCAAGAGTAAAATACTCAAATTGATGCAACAGATACTAAATCATAATGTGATTTACAATTGCAATCTACCCGTAGACAGTTAAATCATGGTATCTCACAATAGAGTATATTGGGCCGCCTATATTGTTTGTAATACATATTTACGACTTGCCGTTAGCAATGAAGCACCGTATGACATTGTTTGCTGCATGATAGCATAATTTCACTTACTAATATTAATGATGATAAATGCTCTCAAAAAGAACATACGAATCAATGATTAATTTGGATAAATTAAATATTTGGGAATTAATAGTAATCATTTCAAAATTCTTTCAGGTAAAGCTAAGAAAATTTAAAATTTAGTGAAAATAAATAAATTGTATAAAATTAACTAACATTAACTTTGGTAAAAATATTAACAAAACTGAGTAGTCAAAACTTTAAAGTTTAAATTGATATATATGTCTTAAACATATAAACCCAAATTCTAATATTTTGTATAATTGTTCAGTATTTGCTGTAAAGATGTGTTATATTATAATGTTTGATGATACTCGTCAATATATTTGACAACAAAACCATATACTTTATCTAATTATTTTATAGGAACTTTTTATAGTGTTTATAACAATATATAGGACAATAAGCTGTGATGTAATCAGTGTAGAGCTGCCCCAGTATGAAAGTGATTATTTTCGCAATTATGCTCGTACATGTCATTTGCGCTGTAAAATATTAAATTAAGCGTATTTGCGTAATAACAAGGATTATAATGGATTTGTTTATAATATTACTAGCTGCTGCCCGCGGCTCCGCCCGCGTGGAGTCAAATAACGTAGCCTATGTGTTATTCCAGATCATAATCTACCTACGTGCCAAATTTCATTCAAATCCGTTCAGCCGTTTAAGCGTGAAAGAGCAACAAACATCCATCCATACATACAAACTTTCGCATTTATAATATTAGTAGGATAATGTTTATTCTTACTTGTTAAATACACAAAACTTAACAAAACACGGTGAAGTAATTCAGTCATATTGTTTCACATGTTATTTTTATACGCCGGTGATCAGGTTTTCTTCATTCTGCATCCTCGAGGGACAAATTATAAAAAAAAGCCGTCAAACGCGAGTCCGAATTTGTTTTTTCAAGGTATAGGTCGTAGTCCGTATAAAATATTTTCGCAAATTAGTGTCGCAAAAAAGTATTGCTTTTTTGTGATAGACTTTTTCCTTTACTTGCTACATGACATTGCTTCTTACTATATCTCATAATTCTAGATTAACGAGAAGTACCTTATAGGTTTTGATTCCCTTGCGAGTGTCAAAATATGCGCATAAACGAGGTATAAACAGCCGTATCTTTTGATTACATTGATTTTTTCACTACTCGAAGGGATTATCTGACTGAGTATTTGATATTAATTTCAGCTTGATATCTCCACACCTTTCTGAGAAAAAGGATCTTAACGGACAGATAGATGGACAACAAAGTGATCCTATAAGGGTTCCGTTTTTCCTTTTAAGGTACGGAACCTCAAAATCGTTTAATGTAATGAATGAGGTTTTTAAAGCTATGAATAAGAAAGCAAATACAAAACCGAAAACTATGATGATTAAAATAGAAACAACATCACTTTATTTTTTGTTTAAAATTAATATTTGAAATTTATATAGAACTGCCTGAGCAAAGTTTTCAGCGTGGTCAATACATAATTTATGGAACCTTGTTAAAATACCATTTAGTGTTCGTTATAGGTCATTTTATAAAACTTATGAAAGATTAATTACCCATATAACGTTACTATAGCGATGTCACTAATTTTATTTTAGACAAGTGTTATATAAATATGAATACAATCACAATTTAAAAGTGCTTTATTATGTTATGTTTTTATTGTATAATAAAGCACTATTATTACACAGCGCTATCTAGTCACACAGTAAGTGAAGCTTGTGTTATGAGTACTAGGTAACTGATAAACATACGTATATATATGTATATATGTTTATAATACAAAGAAAACACCCAGACGAAGACAAACATGATATGTTCACGCATAAAATGTTTTACCTGTGTGGGATTCAAAGCCACGAGCATAAATGTTAAAGTAGCGTTAATAACCACTGCGTTACCGAGCTCGTTCAATGGAACACAAGCTTACTTTACAATATAATTATTGACATTCATTCATTGGTTGTTATTTTTTAATTATACTTTCAGTATTGTTTTTTCCTAAAGCATATCTGCAACATAATTTATTTTATTGAGGCGTGCAAGATCTTAATCATATCATGTTGAGCTCGATTCGCTCTGGCTATCTCGCAAAAGCTTTAGCGTGGACAAAAGGTGACAGTCCCTACGAGGCGATTTGAGAACATTTAGTAATCGAAGTTTAAAAGCATTTATATGAAAGTTAAGGAACTACCACACGTTGTTATTGCATATTTCGTAATGTTAGAACAGAAATGGATTTATATTGATTGCCAGAGTGGCCTTGTTTACCACCAGACGTAAAATAAAAAAATTAGGCTACTGCATTAGAATCAACCCGACTGGGGTAGAAGTACAAAACAAAAGGTTACTGTAACTATATAAAGCTTAAAAATAGAGAAGGAAACCCTACACAACAATGGAAATCAAAACTACAAAACTATCGAAGTCCACAACACGACGCGACGCGGATAGAATGGGACCAACTTCAACAATATCCATAAAGTGTTTCACTCCGAACAAGACGTGTATTGGTCTTGTTTGAATCGAAACTTGAAATGGTATTGTGGCAGAGATAGACAGCGGTTTCTCACACTGTTCACTTTTCAATCAATTGCACTCGTTTCGATTGAACAGACAAATTCGTAGGTTCGGCATGGGACACACTCGTTGCGTGGGTGGTAGAGACGCGTCGGTGTCTACGTGAGTAGACTCCTCTCATTCATATGCACGAATTCGTGAGACTTGTATTTCGAACGAGTTACGTGACTCATATTAATCTACGGATGTATAACGAGAAGAGATAGGTGGTAAGGAAAGATATACGTATATTTCCCAATTTAATGTGACCACAATATTGACAATGTAGAAGGTATGTTAATTTCGATCGTCTTAGAGATTACACCGAGTTATTATTATCGTATTCAGATCTGTAGGTATCACAATACCTCCTCTTTACTGGATATTGCAGGCAACTGATAATTATTATTGAGAATTATTGTGTTCCTGCGAAGCTATGGTAACCGTTTCACATCGGCGATCCGTATCTAAAGACACTACAAAACAATTGTAAATAGTGATAAATAAATCAGACGTACCATACAAAAGTTTCATCCATTCTGGGCTAATACCAGGTAACGAGGCTCCTTTTTTCTTAACGCTTCTGATGTTTAACTTATTAATTTGTTTCTGTTTATTGACTTACTCATATACTTTATCACCAAGTTTAATATATAAACAAAAACATTTTCGCATATTACTGGTACTATTGCAAAAACCAGTTGAGTTTTATGGGAAGCATTCACCGCCGATTCAAGGCTCGTAAAACGTATGTCTCTAAGAGTTTAGCTTAGGAAACAAAAAAGCAAGTATGTGTATCTCAGTTCCGATGTGCGACTGGAGTTTACTCGAATGATAATTATGATATATATCGAATAGAAAAAGAGGGTAAATGAATGCATCTTCTGAAATAATAAGAATAAAATTTTTATTATTCAAAAATACGAACTATTATAGTTCGTATACATATTTTTCAGATTCATCTACGTTACGACTCGAATCATATTCTTCCAATGGTTTTTAACTTTAATCACTTCATGTATGTATATGTATGTATGTATATCTTCACGCCAAGTCCCTTGCGGGGTAGGCAGAGATATATACGCGCCATAAGACGCGGTCCTTGCATACTTCACTCGCTTCTGTGACATTCATAGCTCTTTTCATGCACGCTCGCCGGTTCCTGGGGCTTCTGACATCACCTTCTGATAAAACACGACCAATTTGGTCATGGTAGGTTAGTCTCGGCCTTCCTCGGCTCCTACATCCTTCCACTTTTGCATTGTATATCTGTTTCGTCATTCTTTCGTCCCGCATTCTTTCTACATGTCCGAACCAACGGAGCATGCCCTTTCTTATCTTAACACCGACACTCTCTTTTAGACCAACTCTTTCTCTCACGTCTTCATTACGAACGCGGTCAGCAAGCGTAATGCCACAAATTTTGCGCAATGCTCGCATCTCGACCGCATTTATTCTACTTTCATGCTCTCTCTGCCATACCCAGCTCTCACTTCCATAAGTTAGCGTTGGAATTAGCACCGCGTTGTGTACAGCGAGCTGTGCCTTCTGACTTAGATTTCGGCTGCCTAGAAGTTTACCCAACGCTCCATTCACCCTATTCCCGGCACTCACTCGTCTCTCCACATCAGCGGTGTACCTTCCATTGCTGCTAAAAGCACTTCCAAGATATACAATCTCATTCACTTGCTCCAACACTACATCATCAACCATAATCATAGGGTTCGTTCTGGTTGTCTCTCTTTCAAATACCATTATCTTGGTTTTCTTCGCATTCAATTGTAAGCCTTTCTTCATACAATCATCTTTCATTGTTGTAACTAGTGTTTGCAGTTCGGATGGTGATTCTGCTATTAATGCCGCATCGTCTGCATAAAGCAGGCAGTTGACCACTGAGTTACCCATTCGCATTCCCACATTCATATTTCTTATTCTCTGAAGACAACTGTCCAGATACAGGATGAACAGCCGAGCCGACAGCACGCATCCCTGTCTGACACCAATGTTGACATCAAACCAGGGCGACAAGCTGCCGTCCACCCGCACACATGCTGTACAATCCTCATAAGTGGATTGCACAGCACGGAGTAGGTCACCGTCAATCCCATATCCGGGCAAAATGTTCCAGAGATTCTTTCGCACGACTCTATCTTCACTCACTTCATGACTTGTTTAATAGTAATGCACAGTACATAAAAATAAACTAAACTCCAAAAAAGACGCAATTGTCACAAAAGTTGAGAACAGTTCTACATCTAAAGCTTTCAAATACGCTTCCGTTAGCTTAGAGTACGTACGTACGTTCGTACGCGTTATCGACGATATAAGACATTGCTCTGAGGACGCTTTTTGAGAACTTTTTGTAAAAGTCTGGTTGAGCAAGTATTGACATACCAATCCGCAATCACTTCTTCCTCCTAAGGATAGCGGATCCCACTAATATCAAATAATTACAATTCTCCAAATTATTAGGCTTAGGTACCTATAGGAAGATACAGATTACGACATGGAGCATCTGCTGACGCACCTTAACAAGTCAAAGATACTTCTCTTAGGTTAGATCATAAGCATTTCAAAATATAATATCTCGGGTGTGCGTTATCCCACGATGAGTTGCTGCACCTTAATAATGTCCGTTATAAACGACAATCTTAGTGGTACATAGAATCGACCCTAATTTCAATAGCTTAATAGGCTGGTTTGTTAGACTCTGGCCTATCATACCAATCAATAGTCACTGTCCTTTAATATTCAAGCAATACTGTGTAAAATCATAATTTACAGAAAAAAGAAGCAACTATATTCTTTCCAATACTTAGATTTTTCTTAACTTTCGTTAGTAATCTTCAAACGAAAAAATGCATTTTGCTGATTAGCTTTCTCTTTCCGGTTCAAACCAGTACACGTAGGTTTTGTCACCTGTCACAATGCTATAGACAGTATCGTTCTTCATCAAACTTAACTATCATTTTACGACACTATAGAATAATGCAGTCATTTTTCGTCCTCCGCCAAATGATGCGGTGTCAAATCATCGAGTGCAAAGATTCTGTATTTTCAGATGCACATGCAAAATATTTTCCAATTAACCCATTCCAACGTGTACAGTATGAATTTGCTGACGAGCAATTTTTTTAGCAGTCTCATTTAATTTGAGGTACGGTATTAATTTAAGACTCGGATACCATAGTCGTATCATTACATTCGCCTGTGAATCACGTAAACACAAAGCTACGAGATTGAACTTTACTTTTGAAAGTCTCTGGCACCTTTTTAACTGACTTAAGCCACAAAAAAATCGTAATATATCTAAAATTCTCTATTGTAATCCATTATAATGTTTGACACATAATTTTCGAAACGAAACGAGAACCAAATGATTATCTCGTAAGTTAAATTAACATGTCCCCTGAGAGCTCACATTAAAATTTTGTAATTGGTTTCGTATTTGTTTTATTTTAAGTGGCCAGTTCCAGAAATTTTCATTATGCCACACGTAGTAGAAGGATAAAATCAAAAAAGAAAGTCTGGAGCCGTAGGTATCACACAGCCAGCCGGCGTTGTACGGTTGTAGGCAAAGTTTGCAGACAATTTGTTCACGACTGGTGCCTAGTAAGGAATAGCCAGATTTCACGTTCTAATTAAATCAACGTTCGACGCATCATAGACCTAAGCGCCCTAGTTTACTGCTATATTATTTTTACACTTTTATAATATTTATGTATAAAACTCTATTGATCATTATTATTTTATGAGAAGTAGGGTGTATTAAAGCAGCCCGTCTGGGGAAGTACCTCCACCTCACAGAAAACCGCAGCCAAATAACAACTCCCTAGAGGGTTGTTGTATTCCTGGGTGTGAGTGAGGTCACCAGTAAGCTTCCAATGAGTTGCTGCGTAAGCAGCAGAAGAGGCATCGCGCGAGTGATTCTTAATATATTACAAGCGTTAATAAGCTACGTTACCCGCTTTGCATCAGGTGGGCAGTATGCTTGTATTCCTCCCGACGTAGTATAAAAAAATAGATCAGAATGCAGTTGGTAAATGCATAGTTTATGCATGGTGAAATTGGAATTTAGTGGTAGGCGGTGTAAGTGGCTTAGAGGTCAAAGCCAAGCTCCCCTATATGTGGTATACCGTGTCAAGTAACATAGGACGTATTAAAAGAGCCTGACAGGGAACGTATCTCCGCCTAACAGGGAACCACAACGAAGTAAATGGCGGATTGCTGTGTTTCTGCGAGTGAGTGGTAAACTCCTGAGAAATTACTCTGTTAGCATCGCGGCTGTTAATATGTGAAATATATTTCTTATTGCAAGCATTTTTACGCTACAGAAATCTTCTAACAGGTGGATCGTATGTATATTTGCCAAAAGTTGTAGGATAAAAATACACATTATAACGTTTAACATAACTTACCTTTCATCTTCTGGTAGCTCGATATATAGAGGTTGTAACGTAATGTTGCGCAGATATAGTGGATTGTCCCCAGCGAGGTAGGTGTGCGAGATCTCCGCCAGAGACCGGTTGAAGGAGCGCACGACGGCGGCGGCCGAGGGTGGCGCGGCGATGCCCACGAAGAAGGCGGCGCGCGTGTCCGCTTGCAGTACACGTAGTTCGCGCCCAGCGGCTGTCGCGTACGCGCACCACACCGCGCACGCGTACCACGCTGCGCACAGCAACCACGCGCGCCCGCGCATCACGCCCCCCCGCACCGACCTCACCGCCGCCCGCACCCCTCCCTCCCCCCGCACCGCGCCGCCATCGCCAGCCCCCGACCAACACCATCCACGCTCAACGTTCCACCCTGCACCACAGATTTAACGCACTTGTGTACATTTACTCACTAAATTGACTTCAGATTGTCTTTTTATTTACAAAATTCGCGGATACACTATATACAATTTACAACAACAAACTAACACTGTATGGACGGTTAAATATCATGAGAGCTTTTATAGATATTTATGGCTTTGAACTTCAGTTGACTGCAGCGTATCTGTAACAACAGAAATAACATTTTACTAAGTAGATAATGGGGATTAAAGTATGAAATCGTCGTTTTATAGTAATAAAAACTTATATATATTTTCGAGTGAAACTTTTTTCACTTGATACCTATGAGGCTTTTCTTTTAAAAATATGCAACATTTGATTTTCGAATATTCAATCTGAGTAATTTTTGAATACGAGTTCCGGCGCGGAACTAACGCGGCAGAAACGGCTCGCAATATCAATGCTGCGTTTGGAGAGGATGCTGCTAATGAATGCACCGTACATTTTTGGTTTAAGCGCTTTCGTAATGCAAACTTGGACTTGAAGAATGAACCATGTGGAAGACCATACAGGTGAATAACGCTGAATTGAAGGAGATGGTGAAGAAAGAAAGAAATGAAGAAAAAAGCCGATCCGAGTCAAACTAACGAACTTCGAACAATGCTGGTGAAACTGTCAGTGAAACAGCCCCGACTTGTGAATCGATCTTCTTAGGTCTTCTTCTATAGCTGCTGAACTCGTTCTCAAACAGAGCGTGGTAGAATGCGACACAATATTTGAATTTTCAGCTGTAAGCCCAAAAGATGTTTTGAACGCTTTTAAATCAATAAATATGAAAAACACTAAAGATCTGTGGGGTCTATCTGTCAAAACCATATCTTCTATTATTATTTCAATCGCTCCACATTTAGCTACAATTTTCAATTGTTGTGTGGCATCTGGTGTATTTCCTGACTTGATGAAACATAGTAAAATCATTCCATTATTTAAATCTGGTGATAGTTCGGACCCTTCGAATTTTCGACCTGTTTCCATACTGCCCATTCTCAGTAAAATTTTTGAAAAACTAATGCTTAGCCAGTTGCTCAGACATTTTAATACACATAATTTGCTTCATAGGAGACAGTTCGGATTTACGAGAGGTTGTTCAACTATAGACGCAGGGATTCATTTGCTTAAAAGTATATTCGCGGCATGGGAAGGTTCGCAAGATGCCTTGGGAATTTTCTGTGATCTGTCTAAAGCGTTTGACTGCGTGCACCATGACACTCTTGTCAGAAAATTACACCACTACGGTATCAGGAACAAGGCTCTCGAACTTCTGTCTTCTTATCTGGGCAATAGGATACAGAAGGTCGATGTTAATGGTAAAAGATCTTCGGGGTCCCCTGTAGTCAT
The DNA here is from genome assembly GCA_947507595.1 of Pyralis farinalis. NCBI lineage: Eukaryota > Metazoa > Arthropoda > Insecta > Lepidoptera > Pyralidae > Pyralis > Pyralis farinalis. The sequence continues at coordinate 15,809,544 of OX382267.1, forward strand.
GGGAGTCCCACAGGGGTCAATACTAGGTCCATTCTTATTTTTAGTATATATAAATGACTTACCTTATTATGTAAAGGATAAACATGAGATTGTATTGTTTGCGGATGATACCTCTTTGACATTCAAAATTAATAGACAGTTAGGTAATTATGACGAAGTTAACGATGCTCTCTCTAAAGTTATGCATTGGTTTAATGTTAATAATCTGCTTTTAAATGATAAAAAGACTAAAGTAATTAAGTTCTCAACACCTAATGTAAGACAGGTGACTACCAATGTACATGTTAATGGAACTAATTTAGCCCCAGTGGAGACAACTGTGTTCTTGGGTATAACAATTGACTCCAAACTACAATGGGGCCCACAAATTGAAAAATTATCAGGAAAACTAAGTTCTGCAGCCTATGCAGTGAAAACTATTAGACGGCTCACTGATGTTGATACGGCTAGAATAGTTTATTTCAGCTACTTTCATAGTATTATGTCATACGGAATTCTTCGTTGGGGTAACTCCGCGGACATTAACACCATCTTTTTATTGCAAAAGAGAGCCATAAGAGCTATCTACAAACTTGGTCCCCGTGAGAGCCTTAGAGAAAAATTTAAAGAAATAAATATTCTAACAGTCGCATCGCAATATATCTATGAAAATCTTTTGTATGTCCATAAAAACATAGACTCATTTTGTAAAAAGAGTGATACTCATAACATAAATACTAGATATAAGCATAATCTTGTGTTACATGCAAGCCGTCTCCACAAAATAAGTAATTCTTTTATGGGGCAATGTATACGGTTCTATAACAAACTTCCCAGCAATATAAGAGAATTGTCAATAAACAAGTTTAAAACTACTATTAAAGCCAAATTGTGTAGCAGGGCATATTATAAAGTATCTGACTATATTAATGATAAAAATGCCTGGGATTGAGTCGATCCAATTATAATGTAATTAATAAATTATGTAAATTTGTTTGGATACCAAAAGAGGGATGCCTGAGTTTTTTGGCAGTATTTTTATCAGTGCTCACCTAGTCATGAACTGCACGGTAGGGAAAAAAATTGTGACGATTCCAAACAAATGTAGCCATTTTTACGGAATAAAAAGATTTTGACTTTGACTTTGACTTTGACCATTATTACTCCATGATAACGCAAGACCTCACACGAAAAACCGTTGTAACCACCAACCATACGTCATCCAAAGTACTCGCCAGACCTTGCTCCAACTAACTACCATTTTTTTGTCATTTGTACAATTTTCTACGTGGTAAAAATTTTCTTCTCAGGAGGTAGTACAAAATGCATTCACCCAGTTTGTCGAATCTAGATATAATATAAACTTCCGATTAGATGGCAGCAATGTATAGATAATGAGGATAAATATTTTGATTAAATAAATATGTTACATCTTAGAAATAAAACGAGTTTTAAGTTTTCAGTACAAATCGCCAATTTCATACTTTAACCCCTAATTTTACGCCATAGATATTGTTTGAATTAGTTTTTATAAAATAAACCGATACTAATCATATAAAAGCTTTTTTAGAATCATAGATTGTGATTTTTTTTGTGTTGTTAACAAAAATAAAACTTATCAACCGGTGAAGAACTCGTATGAACAAAAATTTTGAATGAAATCACGTATTCGGAACTTTTCCGACGGTCGTAAGGTAACAACCGGCTTTTTGGCATGTTTGGTTACAACTTTAGCTGCATAACAATTTTAATGTTGCTATGACTAAAAGATAGTTACTTTAAGTCACAGCAACATTTAAATTCTTGGCTTACGACCGTTAGAAAAGCAATAGATGGAGAAGGTTTTAAGAACCAACGCAATACTTATCCAAGGCGCGTCTAGAAACTGAGGACGTAATCCAAAATATATAAGTAGCATTGACAGCGCTGTCTGTCATGTTATGTCTCGTTATGTCCACATTCTCGTAGACTCAGCCAAATCTTATTTGTGCAGAAAGGATTCGTTAATTACTTTATCTCGGTCGTCACACTTTACCCCTACGGAGGGGACAATTTCGCAAAGCCTTAGAGCACTTGTCTTGACGTAACCTATTTATTTTCGTGAAAAAGCGAGTTCAGTTAACGTTGCTCATTAATTATTACATATACCTATACTCGCTGTAACAAGAGAAACCTACGAATTACCGTAACACGCAATGTGAGCCTTACAAGTCTGTTAAGCTTTTATATTCAACTAGCGTCACTGTCCTGACTTCATCTGGACAGACTTTGGGGAGATGCAAACAATCATGCTTATGACTTTGATTTTTACTTTCAATTATATATATATATATATATATATATATATATATATATATATATATATATATATATATATATATAGTTATACTTTTTATCCTCGTTTCTTCCCCGTAGAGAAAAGATAAAAAAAAATCTTGTAAAAATATTTGCGTTGTACCCATAAGATCAACTTTATGAATATCGATAGTTACATCACAATATACGAGTATTATTCCCTGAAATTCCCGCGAAATGATATTTTCTACCGTAGTCGTATATCATAGCGCTGATGAAATAACCAAAAAAAAAACAATACAGCCCCTAATTCTGTGAACTCGTTTTATATTATCAAGAAAAGATGGATCTGTAGACCCTTGTCACTGGGTTCAATGTAGTTAATTGAATGTGACTTGGGAGGTGTCTTCAGTATTGATAAATTTACTTTGTCAACATTATTAATGCCGGAATACCAGAAGTCGGAATAAAGTTAAAAGCTTTTGTTTAAAGAAGAAATATTTCGTCGATGCTTTCATTTTCGTAACAAATAATTATTGCTCCGGAATTTAATTAAATATTACCTTATTACCCTATTACAAAATCATTTCGCCCCGCGCAAAAATTGTTTTAAGATTGTCAGCTCGACTGCCACCATTGTAGATACAGAAACACTCTCAGCAACTCTTGTACGCTGCATATTGGTGTCATTATTCCAGGAAAATACGATGTCCGACGAATGCATTGGCTTTACGAATGCATTGGCTTTATACAACGTTATTTGCAGATGGAAGATAAATACGACGATTTAAGAGAGGAATATAGTTATGAGCATTTTTTTAATTGAGCATAGAAATATTAACCTATATTTCTGATCAGTACCAACATTCATTAGCAACTAGTGGTCACAATTTTAAAATGCACATATTACGTACACATAGGTATATAGTAGGGTAGGGTTACACGATGGATTATAATTATATCGACATGAGTTAGTTTTCGCTATTAATCGTATTGGCGATTTACCTGAAAATTTTAGAAAAGACATACGTATTTTGTTTCCAACATTTTTTCTATTAGCAATTGTCCTTTTTGTTTTGTTTAAACGAAACAAGAAATTCGGTTGACAAATAGAGAAGAAAAGATTAGGTAAGAATTGTGACAATCACAACTATCATGTTTATTTTAATTCTAAGATACACTAGGTTCAAGAGAACTCTCAAGCTGTGGAATGAGCTCTCAACCGAGGTTTTTATAAGGGACTACAGAATGGAATTCTTGAAGAAATGCGTGAAGAGGTTTTTAGAGGATCGGCAACGCATGAGTGACGTCCCTGGTGTTGCAAATGTCTATAGGCTACGGTGACTGTTTACCATTAGATAGGCCGTATGCTTGGTTTCCACCTTAGTGGTATAAAAAATGTATATTTAGTTTTTGATGACTGTTAAACGAGTAAATTGTGGCAACGTATTTTACTGATGTAGAAAAACTGGTGTATTATTACTATTGTAATCTTGTAAAGAAGTGAAACTGATCATCACTTCTTTACAATATTACAAAACTAATCAATTTGTCATAAAATTTATAGAAAGTAAATGTTTTCTAAAAAAATGAAATTTATTATTATATCTAATTCATCAAACCGAATAAAGTTTATGTGTGTTAATATGACTATTCGTCGCTCAGTAAATCAGTACTTCACTTACTGTGCGTCTGGAGCTAAAGTAGATTGAAATATGTGAATTGAGGATGAGTAATCGCCCTATTGGTTAACTGTATTTAAATATCTCTGTCATTTTCATTCCTAGCTCTCAGCCAGAGTGAGTTATTTATATGCCCTATAGGCAGCTAGGGTAGGTACATTTACTTTTAAATAGTTAATAGATTTAGGCGTTATTTTGCGAAAGTCAAATTTACATGCAATTTGATCTAACCTGTTTTGTGTGCTTCCGCCACCAATTAGTTCATGTGGCCAAGCGCCGACCGGCACCCACCCACTACTGTTAGTACGTGCAACATGCCGACGCTGCCATGGCTGCTCCGGTAGTCTCTGCCTCGGCTGCTGCGATCGTCCGCCATCTGGAACAGAATCCGCATGCCCCCACCACCACCGTCGCTGCCACGACGGGCCTGGTCGTCGCTGCGTGTTTCGCCTCTCCACGAGGCATCATCAGGCGTTGTAGACGTTAATCGTAAGAATAACATGCTGCAAGTGACAAATCCATCGCAGTGCCGTGCCTTATATTGAATTGAGGGTGGGGGTGGATGGTGTGAGCGAAAAGATATTTAAAAGTGGGGAATGGTTTACGTCAGTCTGTTTGTTCATGAGAGTAATTTTAGAATTTTTTATGTTTATTAATTTCTAATTGTTCCCTAATATTTAATTTTAAACATTTGTCTATGGTGTGTAAAATTTGATATGTATTAGTGGGGGATAAGTTATGTCCTTTGTCTATGAGATGCTCGGCGAAGTGTGACCTTTCTGGGCGATTGTTTTTATACGCCGATACGTGTTCGTGAAATCGTGTTATAAAGTTACGACCCGTTTGACCGATACCTCGCGAAAAGCGCAGCGAAATAATAACTCCCTATAAAGTTGTTGTGTTCCTGCGTGTGAATGAGGTAAGTAAGCCAGTAAGCTCGTATGGAATTGTTGTGTTAGCAGCAGAGGTGGCATCACGTGAGTAATACTTAATGTACTGCAAGCATTTATAGGCTACGGTAACCACTTAACATCAGGTGGGCCATATGATTGTATGCCACTAATCACGTACCACGCACTAACGCAATTTTTGTATAACTTCAAAACGAAAATAAGGTCGTCATCTATATTTGTTTTTACTCCAGATTTTAATAGGGTCTAAAAATTCTGTAAAAAGTCTGTATGTGCCTGACTATTACACGCAGTACTCACTAAACCTATGATTTAATCTTAATATCTGTAAGAAATATTGCTATATCCTGTATACGTCTATATATTTTCTTGAAATTTTCTCGAACTTGAATATGAGAAACTTGTGAAAACTATCACTCTTTTTGGATCAAGAAACAAGTAAAATTTACGCGTATTGTCATTTTCTTCTACTGTACCTACCAAAATACATTTCGAATTTCAAATTCTTATTTACTAGGAAAAATTCTGTATTATATTGGCATCGTTAAAAAATATTTTAAACTTAAGACTTAAGACAAATCCAGTCAGTATCATCTGTAGGTGCTGCACTTTGTCAATTAACAAACAAAGCTCTCGTAAAAGAGAGCTTTGCTACAGCAATAAGCTGTCAGACTGAAAGGTATCTCCTTACCTTATAATGACCGCCGGCAAATAGCAACCCCTGGAACTTGTGTTCCTACAATTCAGTGAGGTCGCAACTTGAAGATTTGGTACGTTAGCAGCGATGGTGATAACGTGTGAACGATAGACCTTCACGTTCACACTTTTGATTCCTCTTGAATTTATAGTAACCGCATGATGGCAGTTGGGACGTTTATTAGACTTTTATAGGAAAAACAAGCTTTTCAGGTTACATTCAGAATAGATGTAACAACTATAAGATTTAACGGAAGATTTTTTCCAATTGCAGAACTTTTGAATCACAAAAGATAAAATATTATATTTTACAAAATGTCGTAAATATTATGGAAATTAAAAAACTAAATACAATAAATGTGTATTGCTTTAGTACATTTGTGAAAAGTACACTCGATCAAACGAGATTATTTTCATGGTATTAACAATTGAACTCAGAATTGCGAAAGAAAGAAAGGCGAGCTCGGTGGCGCAGTGGTGAAACGCGCTGTTACGCTACTTTGACACCGACGCTCGTGGGTTCGATTCCCACACAGTACAAACATTTGTGTGCATGAACATGTCTGTTTGTCTTGGTCTGGGTATTTTCTATGTATAATAAGTATGTATTTACAAAAAAAAAAATATTTACGTATGTTTATCAGTTTTCTAGTACCCATAACACAAGCTTCGCTTACTTTGGGGCTAGGTGGCGCTGTGTAATTTGTGTGACAATATTTATTATTATATTATTATTATTATTAATTGTATGGATAACTATTCTTCTCCTTTTAAGTCTTTAAAATCAAAAGTTTATGTAATACGTTGTATATCAGGCAGTCTATTAGTCACAGTTTTATAGGCACAGAATATAAATCATTGTCGTATTTGTTGATATACTGCTCGTTTCTAATTTGTAACTCCATAAAACTCGGAGAGTTTCTAGGCGTCTAATTAAGTTAACACCTAGTTTTTCACAACCGTCTGTTTTTCCCCACTGGGCCACAATTAGCTAAATTAAACCTAGGAGTTTCGTAAGAGAAAGACGTAATGCAATTTCTCGTTCAAATAGGACTGGCATGACTGGATAGTATTAATGAAAATTGCAGCAAAAATTACGTTCGGCTTGGAGAGTAATTTTGGACTGAAAGCGAGGTGGCAACCTACAAAAGTAAAAGTTCTAAAGTTGTAAGTAATCATAGTCTAATAGATTCAGGCGTTATTTTGCGAAAGTCAAACTTACATGCAATTTGATCCAACCTGCTTTGTGTGCTTCCGCCACCAATTAGTTCATGCGGCCTAGCGCCGGCCGGCACCCACGCACTACTGTTAGTGCGTGCTACATGCCGACGCTGCTATGGCTGCTCCGGTAGTCTCTGCCTCGGCTGCTGCGGTCGTCTGGACGACGGGTCGACTGGACTGGACGACTGGACGTCGGGACGACTGGCCTGGTCGTGGCAGCGACGGTGGTGGTGGGGGCATGCGGATTCTATTCCAGATGGCGGACGACCGCAGCAGCCGAGGCAGAGACTACCGGAGCAGCCATGGCAGCGTCGGCATGTAGCACGCACTAACAGTAGTGGGTGGGTGCCGGCCGGCGCTAGGCCGCATGAACTAATTTGGGGGCGGAAGCACACAAAGCAGGTTGGATCAAATTGCATGTAATCATAGTCTATTAGGCTGGGTGTTCCACCGTAATGGTATAAAAATTGCAAATCACTGAAGTCCAATATAATATTTTATCTATCATTGTGCTGAAACCTTTTACTAATTACCTTAACATATTTATCATTCTTAAAAAGACAATCAGTGACATCGTACATAATCCTAATAGTTGGTTGGTTGGTACAAAAAAATAAACGAAAAAACGGGGTAATAACAAAAATAATAATAATAATAATAATTAATAATAACTAACTAACTATTAATAATAACGGTAATAACTAACCCGCGGCATGAATGCAAATGAATGACCTCATTCATGAATAACAAAGTTTCATATCACAGGTTGTTAAACTGACATTATGTATTTATTTGTATCTCAAAATAGTGAATATTTCTCAAAATATTTCTATGTAATATTGTGAACACATGACACATTCGCTCAGATTAGATAGGTTTTCTATTACTACTAAATACTAGCGGGATCGTTAAAGATGTACAGAATATATGGACTACACAATTCTAAAAAATTAACATCCGGAATTGCGGAATCTCTTCTGCTAGCAAGAAACGCATAACTTACGGACTGAATATTACGTGAAGCTATTGAAATGTGCCTCGACAATACAGCCATCTTCACGCCGAGAACACACAAAGTAGAGAAAGTGACGCCCTCGATGGAGGGAATCAATCAAATTAATAGCCCCAGAAGCCACATACCCTATTAAGTATTCAACATCAATTTATCATGTGATGTGATATTTTACTATGATCAAAGCGATGTTAATAGGCACTCCTACAACATACAATATTATGTATGTTGTAGGAGTGAGTATTACCATACCTAATCTGAAAACAATAAAGAAGCATTGGCAGTATGTATAACACAATAAAATGCAAGTAATCATACTTGAAGGTACTTGAAACTATACTAGTCTTAACTTGAATATAAAAAACTGATTATGATGGCACGTTATGATAGGCACCTTGTTTAACATGTCTGAATTATAAAATCGAAAATTCTAATTTATAAACTGAAGGTAAAACACATCTTGATTTGCATTAATACGAAATAAAATATAATCCATCTATCTATAACTTCACGCCAAGTCCCTTGCGGGGTAGGCAGTGAATAGCCAAGACCAGGAACAGCTTTATAACTGTCTCGCTTGGTCCTAACCCATCCATTCAAATCTCCACACATAATCAATCTCTTTTTCATTCCCTTCAACTAAATCCGGAACATCGCTCACAGACACCCAAGCGTCTTATGTCGCTTGGTCCTCTTTCGAAGGAAGCTGGCCTGAAGATAAAGTCAAAAATGTATGATATTAATAATGTAAATATTTCATTCATATAAAAGATACTCTAATTAAAGAATAAAATTCATATTGTAACAACTACACCACAATCATTTTCCTGAATGGCAATTTAATATGATATGCCACCAAAACATTATTTAACACGACGTAGCCTTTAAAATTATAGTTATTTGTAAATTTATAAAACAACGAACAACATAAACAAGTGACATAATAAAATCAAAGAGCGTAGTTCACTCTGATGGAATCGAGGGTATCATTACAGGCAGATTATTTTATTAAAATTATGTTGAAGAAATGTATACAATGAAAAGTAAATTTCGCATGAAAATAATGATCAAGGGAGACACTGGATCCAAGCGCGCAAAGCCATCTTTATCCTGTAGATCCTAAAAATAAAATAATAAATTTCAGCGCTGAGAGGCAATTTGCCGCAAAGGCTTCTTACGAAAATATTTAAATAAGCTATAGCATTATCATCTCATTAAAAGTTTACTGGCAAGAAATTATTGTTAATATTTTAATTTGAGACGATTTAAAAACAATGCTTATTCAGTATATTTAATACTAAATCGAGCTGGCTATACTTCACTAAGATTGAGATTTACTAATGAGAAGTTCGATGGTGTCATTAGATTAGATTGACTGACACATACTGTCAGTCAATTTAATCAAACGCGCAGGATAAGTGACGTCAACCACAGCCTGTCTATTGATGGGGTTTTCTATCATGAGCTTTTCCGGCTTCGGAAAATTTGTTAAACTGTCGGTCCTGGAAGACACTGGCCTTCGTTGAGCAGCGTTAAGGAGTAGCTCTAAACCCCTTTGGTTGAAGGAATACCCGTATCCCTACATTAGAATGAGTAAAGGTAGGTGTGGTGTGTAGTAATACCTTAAAATAGACAAATAATTGTTGTACTTATAATATTATTCGGATTGTATTATAATTTCTAATAAGTTTTATAATTCCATTAAAAAGAAAATTAAAAGAATAAAGAAGAAAATCCTTCTCAGACATAATTATAAAAGCATTGCAGACTAGGTAATATTTACGTGACTAACAAATTTGACGTAGAAAGTGGAGAAATTTTCTTTATTTTCGGTATTATACAAGAGCCCTCCTTAAAATACTTTCATAATTACACACAAGATATGAGAATTACACGTTAAGTAAAGCTCGAAACCGAGCACTCCCCTGCCGCACTCACGGTAATTAAACGTGCGTAACTAGCAACCGTTTATTTCAAAGCATAGAAATCCTGTACTGACATGTGAAACTAATAGTTGATGATATAGAGGAAACATCACATAAGCCACAGTGTACAAGGCTTCCAAATATTACGTGTAAACTCGACCCAATTCCTCTCGGGCGTATTACGTGGGTCGAGTTTTTCCATACAAACTTTAGCATCCTATTTACCCGCTTGGGAATGACGTCTAAAAGAATGGAAAACCACAAGTGTTGTTATTTTATTCATATTAGATTACTGAAATCAAAATTGAAATTAATATTCTCGTAAAATGTATGAATGATCTTTTATACACTCCTTTAAACGAATCATTATCATATTTAAAAGAAACTGACGGACTACCATATAAACGTACAATGCAACTCGTTAGATCAATAAAATTTGAAATTTTGATTTAAACCACCCTGCAGATTAAAAAATTCATAATATAAGACCAGATAAAAATGACTAAATTAGGTAAGGCTTTAGAAGACTTTTATTGTACCATCCAAAGTGTCGTAGTCTCATCATATGGAAATCATGGAATGCTGATGATAACTTAGCGTGGTGACCGTCAAAATTAAGAGTTGTCCCACTAAAACGTTCTTTTCAATTCTTGTTTAAATATCTCAGGATTAATTGAAGAGAGAATCACATGCGCTGGGAGCTAATTCTACAGTTAGAAACAGATAGTCGAATATCTCTAGTACATGATTATACCGATGTTATAATCGTATGAGGATGTGAGCTCAGGCCAGCACAAAAGTTTTCGTGAAGCAAATATTTATGAGGGCAAGATTGAAGATCTCTACGGCACATTTCCCTTCGACGCGATATGACGGCTCTCAACTATACAACAATACTCATAAATGGTCTAAAATGCTATTCTTATGTTTTGAAACATGGGAAGTCTGTTCAATGTTTAATCAGTAATACAGTAAGAAGTTTTTTTATTTATTTTTAACAATAATAATAATGTATTTTATTATTCTGTAACCTACTATAATTATGTTAGATACTTATAGTTGGTTACATAATTTAAGCAAGGAATATGAGGCTATGTAGATAACATTTTATAATTTTCGAGTTTTAGCTTCTGTAGCTAGGTGTGAATCTGTCCAGCTAAAACTGTTATTTGTAGCGATTGCAATATTTGACAGCCTTACAGTAGCCAACCCCTGATTTGTAATATTGCCAACCTTACAGGGATAAATTCTTGTATTATTTTTTATTATATCATGTTAGTACATTAATATATTCAGCTTGTCATGTATTCATTTATTTTTACCAGATTCTAAAGTAAATGAAATACATATTAATGTACATATAATATCATTTTTATTTATATAATTAAATTAGAATGAACCCAGATTATGTACCCTTACTGTCTTTAATAACTCGTTTGAACTTCTTGATCATAAATCTTTGTTATTCAATAAATCAACGCAATTATCCACATGGATACGTAATAAGTAGAAACTAAATCAAAAGGTTCCGTTACCTCATAGATCCCTTGTTTCTGATATCTTGCAGACTCTGAATTCACTTTGGAACTAATTAAAACTTTCTCGTAGTACGTGGAAGGTGCTATCAAAAATGCCAAGGGATTTTATATCAAGGAATAAAACTTACTGCTTACTATTCCTAAACTTTTATAATTTTATGTCACCGTGTTGTTTTAAAGTTAAATTTAAGGTAATAGATTATAAATAAAAATCGGCCAAGTGCGAGTGGGACTCGCGCACCAAGGGTTCCGTACCATTATCTATAAAAAATGCAAAAAAAATCACGTTTGTTGTATGGGAGCCCCTTTAAATATTTATTTTATTATATTTTTTAGTATTTGTTGTTATAGCGGCAATAGAAATACATCATCTGTGAAAATTTCAACTGTCTAACTATCACGGTTCATGAGATACAGCCTGGTGACAGACGGACGGACGGACGGACGGACGGACGGACGGACGGACGGACGGACGGACGGACAGCGAAGCCTCAGTAATAGGGTTCCGTTTTACCCTTTGGGTACGGAACCCTAAAAAGTAATGTCGAAAAGCTTTCATTGATCAATTTGGGTGCTACATGCAGCTTAGTTCAGATAATTAGTTGAAAGAAGCCATGTCACGAATATTATCTAACCACCTTATAGGTTTATCTTTTTCATAAGAATAATAACAGACAATTATTTAAGAATAATTAGTTTATTATACTTTTTATAAAAAGTGCAAGAAATCGTAATTGTCACCAATTGTAATTTATTATCTCGATGCCCAACCCCTAAGAGGTTAGAGCTAGACATAAATATCGTCGGCAACTTAACTTTTTCGATAATTTGGGGCAGGCTCGTGCGAATACGCAATATAATGCTCTCGCTCGTCGTCCCAAGTTAATAGAAATCCCCAGCGTACTCTTTACCTCCGGAACAAAATTGACTGTGTTTTTACACGATGCAATTTTCCAATCTCTCACATAGCTTTAGTTAAGTGTGGTCTACAAAAGGGGTTTATACTCGTAGACTAAAGGATTTTTATATCACTCAGCTGCACGACGATAATAGTCAATAGTTACCATAGACTAAGTGCACTTGCAATGGAAAGGACATCACTTGTGCATTGTAGGGTCTGAACAAACTTAATACCCCTTTTGAATTGATAAAACAGCTTATTAACCGACAGGTTCCTGGTTCGAATTGGCAGTGAAAGAGAACAACGTGAAGAAACCCGCGCGTTCAAGAAATTATGTTACGAAATATGTGTAATTTAACCTAAGAAAATTTTGTTTTTCCTATAGCCGTGTAGACCTAGCAGCAGTCGCTACATGATAATATTAGTGTCTTCGCCAAATTCATCTGTTGAGGTAGCGGACCCCACCTATCCTTAAGGATTAGGAAACGGAATAACGATAGAAGAAAGCCATCTATCGGGTTAACACCGGCAGGGAGCTCATTCCACAACTCAACGTTTCTCGGAAGTAAACCTATGTGATTGATTGTGTTATTTTTTTTTATACTACATCGGGAGTCATACAAGCATACGGCCCACCTGATGTAAAGCGGTAACCGTAGTCTATGATCGCTTAATACATTAAGTATCACTCGCGCGATGCCTCCTCTGCTGCTAAAACAGCAACTCCTTCGGAACTTACTGGTGACTTCACTCACATGCAGGAACAAAACAACCCTCTAGGGAGTTGTTATTTTGGCTGCGGTTTTCTGTGAGGTGGAGGTACTTCCACAGACAGACTGCTTTGATGCACCCTACCTCTCTTAAAACATCCAGGCCAATACAAACAGATGTGTTCATGCACATAAATGTTTGTCTCGTGTGGGAATCGAACCCACAATCGTTAGTGTCAAAGTCGCGCCATTCACGACTGTTCGACCGAACTCGTCAAAATACCATGTTATACCCGCATAGCAGTAATTTAAATAACTAACAAAAGGTAAGAAAATATAACTTCTCTCTGTCTACCCGCAAATGACCTGGCATGAGGATATTCATACGTACAATTTAAATAAGAGTGGTATGGTGTAAATAATCAGCCCGATCGGGACAGCACCTCTCTGAAATCTCTACGCAGCTAAATAAGAGCTCCCTGGGGGGTTGTTTTATTCCTGCGAGTAAGTGACTAGAAAGCGTCTGAAGATTAGCGATGTTAGCAGAGGGGTTTGCAACGTCCGAATGATGCTCCTTGTATTGCAAGCGTTTACAAACCCTACGGTAACTATTCTTTTTTTGTGGAAAACGGAACCCCACCATAGCCTATTACACGAAATATCGCTCACGCGTTACCACTCGAAGTCGCCTGAACCCCTTCAGAATCATCATTTTTCTGTTTGAATGAGTTGTTTGTTCTCCTACTCACTATCAGGAATTCAACAATCCTCCAAAATGTTCTTGGTGGGACTGGTTTTTAAACATTTCATACTTTGGTATTATTTATCCCTTGGTATTGATAGGTACAGTATCGGCAACGCATAATTAATTCGATCTCCCTAGCAATGCAAATGTCCTTGCAATGAGATAACTATTTACTATAAGTCGGATTGTATGTTTGTTCGCTATTAGTAATACCAAACTGTTTGTAAACATATGTAGCAGAAAAGCCCAGAAATTTTGAGCCACGATAGCTCGTCAACTGCCTCGCTTAGTATTAGTAACCAAAAGTAACCAACCAACCCACTCTCAAAATGAAAAGTGGCAATAAATATTATATATTATTATATATTATATTAAATATAATAAATATTTCTTCAAGATGGACGATTTTCAACTTGGCAGCTAATCTTAAAGTAAGTACTTGATCAAGCAAGTAAGAGTATTAGTTTTTTATTTTAAGTTACTGATTAGATTGGTCTAGCAAAGTATTATCGTTAATTAATCCAGTTTTTCTCTTTAAATTATAGTATTAACCCTTCGAAACCCGGGTGGTCGAATACGACCGCGAAATGTATGGGAAAACGTATATAACGGGTTCTGACTGCTCAAGATTTTACTATAAGATATTCAGCAAATAATGCCTTATTTAAAATTAACTATAGTATGAAACTGATGAAAAAGTAAATTGTTCTAATTTAGTTCACGTCAAACAAAGGCAATAAAACAACGCACCAATCAATAATGCCTTCTACTATAATGAAACGTGTGTTGTACGAAATCCCCTTGGTCCCTCGGGCGCTGTCTACAAAAACAGTGTACATCAAATAAATCGCAGTCGTTAGAGAGGACTTCACTAGTTCATCGCTTTGGCCTTTTCGCCAGGGACTGCTTGCGTGGTTGCTATGATACGAATATATTTTTCCATGAGTTGTAAATGAACACTATAAATAACATAGATACAGTTGCAGATATAGATCCCGTTTCCTAATCCATTAGATTAGCGGAGTCCGCTATTTAAGCCTAAGTATTTGGAGAAGACACTGATTTTTACATGAACAGACTGCCGTCGTACCTCCACAACCTAGGGGGAAGACCAGATCTATCTTAGATTAAGTCACACGTCTTTCGAAATAGAATTTCTTGGACGTGTGGGTTTCCTCACGATGTTTTCCTCCACTGCCGAACAAGTCGCAAATATGTACGTAAATCCAAAAACGGAAGTAGTACATGCCCCCGCTAGGATTCGAACCGCGGACCAATTGGTCAATAGGCTGGTTCCTTATCCACTGGGCTATTACTGCTCAAATTATTAACTTAAATAATTAGCACTGTTTATTTATTTAACACTTATTTGAGCGTCATGCCAAAATTTTGTTTCTTTGTTATAGCTGTTATTATATTAACCGATGTATTATAATTGTCATTATAATGCAATAAAGTAGATTACAAGAGAAATAATTAAATATCTCTAAGTTCAATATTGAAGATTTTTTTTGCATGAACTGTAAGATAAGTAATTTGATAATTTTATATTTTTTTATAATCCAGGTATCCACTACATGTTTACTAATACGCAAGTAACATACTCGTATAAATACCACCTTGCACAATGATTAAATAAAAATATCAAAGAAAAAAAAAATAGTTACCGGGGTACAACGTGGGAATTCGCAGAAAAGTATATATGTAATAAGGAGATCAATTTTGAACATCATTTCACGTTCTCTGGTAGTATATAGGAATGTTTTTATTGATTCAGTTTAGTCTGCAATAGTCCTCGGAAGAAAACTGAAAAGGTAACGTTTCTGTATTTGAACAATCTTAATTATGGAAAATTAATTGGACTTTAAAAATTTACAAACTGCGAGCAGGCAAACGATATTTACAGAGGATAATTTGAGCTACTACGATAATTTTGTTTAATACTGTCACCCAATTAAGTAGAATGGGCCCCTGATTCGACCCCTAAAAATAGTTGGACTGCTAGACCCTCCAAAACTGAATACAGAACAGACATTTTTTGTGACTTTATTAATGTAATCTAAGGGCAACAAAATTATTTCGGCTGGTACCAGATGTTGAAAAACGACGATCCGAAGTGACCCTCTTATCTCGTCTCGGTGTAAGTAGCCCCAGGCTGAACTGATGAAAGCCAAAACTTTCCCTATTTGTGCCCTATTTCTCGTGAAAAGTGGCATTTTCCTGCTACCCACTGAACAAGTAAAAATGCAGTGGCCACCCTAACTTTTAGATGTTATATCTTAATATCAAACCAAGATATCCGGTAGCTTTGCTGACTTCATTGTTATAATGACATACATATGTCGCACTGTGCAGTGTTCGTTTAAATCAGTGCAAGTTATACTATCTATTACATCTATGCCAATATTATATAATCCGGTATTAGAGTAAAAGCACATTATTGAATCAAATATAGTGTGTACATGCTCCCTTTACGTTTATATAATGTATATGTTTCTTTAGATTTACGTTTAGTACGTGATTAAGATTTACATTAGCATTTAATATAGTATACAAACCAATGTAATTATAAGTTATATACATACTGCCATACATCATACGAGTATATTGTTTGCAAATAATATAGTTATGGTTGTCATGCGAAAAAGAATACAATGTAAAGAAACATGAAAATGTACTATCTATAATATAGCAGCATGGCTTAAATATCATAATTTGAAAACTAACATGGATAAAACCAAATTTATCCATTTTAATGACGAAGTAATAATAAGTATGGTGGATGTACAAAAATATACACAGTGATATTCTTAGGATTAATAATTGATAAAAAAGAAATTGGAAGAATCATATTGATTAAATTTGTAATAAATTAATATATGGATGTTTAGAATAAACAGATTACGAAAAATTACATTTCAAAACACAGCTTTGCTACGAGTAGTATACCATGGACTTGTTGAATCGGTTCTCAGATGTGGCCTGATGCCACGGGAGAAAGGAGTAGTAATTAAAAAAGTTCGACAAATATTTACAGTGCCTGAGGATGCCTCGTGACGAGCGAAGTAGCTAGGGCAGCAACGGCGGCGGGTGTATGCGGTTCATGTGTCCGATGGCGAACATTCTTAGGGACGACCGCAGCAGTCGAGGCAAAGACGACCGAAGTAGCCATGGCAGCGGCGGCATGAATCTACTAACGGCAATAGGTGAGTGCCGGCCGGCACTAGTTCGCATGAACTAATCGGTAGCGGAATCACGAAAAGTTGTTTAAATCAAATTGTTTATAAATTAAATTTTCGCAAAATAACCACACAGGCTATGAACTACCATATTATATATAATTTAGCGTGAATTTTTTTGGTTATATAATTTCAATAATCCCTCAAACTGACGCGGAGTCTCAATTTTGCCAAATTTTTATTTGACCAATCGGATTCACAATATGTATATATTAATCTGTTTACATTTGGCGACTATATTAAGTAACTATCTATCTAATAACATCTTCATAGCAAGTTTCTTGCGGGGTTGAGAGGATGCAGCTTACCAAGCAGCAACGAGCTTATTACCTTACCGTATTGTGCATATCCACACAAAAAAATGTGGGTCGTAATGAGAACCTCCTTCTGAAGTCGGCTAAAAAAGGATCGCTTGTAACTTTCCTCAAAGCATGAAGAAATTGTGATTACGTCCATGCACGATTGCTCTATCTTACACAAGCACTTACTCGGTAAACGGCCGGGCAAACGTTTGCTGAGTAATCTACGTCCACATATCGCTCCCGTTCGGTTTACATTTTGGTAACATCGAGACAGAACATGCGATCGTAATTATGTTGTAGGATTTAGATTACAGAAAACATACGAGCTTTTTTTTTAATTTATAATACAACATTTTATTTTTAATATCCGCGTTTTTTTGGAAAAGGTATGTAAATTTAAAAAGTAAAACCTTATCTAAATATAAAATTTTAGGCCTTATCGTTGGATACAATAATTGATAGTTTAAAGTATGTTTAAAAGCTTTAAAGTATTATTGATTAATTCTATGTATCAATGATAATAAAACGTGAATAGTGGCATATTTATTTGCCGCATACATTTTTTACCGGTGTAGACAATATTTGTAATATAGCTAAATAAATCTACACTCCACTAAGGCAAAAAGTGATGTAAAGTTAACGGTGATGAAATTAACATTGGTGAAGATTCTGTTTCATATAAGGTGAATGAGATTAGTGCAGTAGAGAGGAGAAAACCCTTGTAAGATGAATTTTCCCAATGAATATTTCTCAGTTTTTCGTTAAATTAATAAAAAATGCAACATATTTCAGCAATGCAAATTAGTATATACCGTGAATGATACCGTGAAGGATGTGTGTGATATGTTCCGTATGAACTCGAAAATGGCTGGATTATCTTTGACAAAATACTTCAGATTAGCGCAACGGGTAATTTTGTGAAGTTTGGTAGCGATTGAATCACCCGAATTAGGTCCCATGCAAAGCCGGGATAGGACATTAGTATTTGTATATTTTTTTAGGATGAGCATCAATTAAATAATATACGTATTTACAAAAATACATACAAATAGAAATTTTCAGGCTCAAATGTGTTAAAGACAAAATATTCATACCTTAAACTTACAAAAAACCGCAGCAAAATTAATAATTGAAATCTGAAAATAGAGCTCTTAAACATGACACACCAATTCATTTAATATGAATAAAATTTAATGTTATGGGACACAATATAAATTAATCTCACAGGTATACAATTTTGTGTCTCGCTGAATCATGTCAATAATAAATAAATATTATAGGTTATTTTCATTCAATTCTGGTAAATATATTGAGTAAGAAAATTTGTGCTTAGATACGAGTAAATTGTATTGAATTGCTCTTTCATGACAAACAAGAATGGAATTTAATTATTTTAGCCTGTATAAAGAAATATTAAACAAGTGCGTTGGCACTTCCGCTGGTAAATCAACGTCTCCTCTAGAGATTCCTAGGTATCTCAGGTATTCTTCTAAGTAAATTCTTCAGGAAAATGTATTAGAATGATAGTATTGCCTTAGGTTTTCGCGCTTGTTACACATTGAATTAAACATTTTTTAACGCAAGTATCGCGTGTTTTATTTATTTTGTTGAACCTGACGTTTCGAATGCTTTGCAGCATCCGTCGTCGCAGGAAGACTAAGGTGACATTTGTCTTACATTGGTTATTCAATTATTACATCTACCGACATGGATGGATTAATTATTTATATACTCGTATGTTCCGATTCACACCAAAATCTTGTCAAGTACCACCTGCTTGGGATCCAGTTCTAAAAATAATCAAGTCACAAACCCAGAGATCTACTCAAAAACGTTCGGACACCGTGAGCGTTAAAAATTATTAGGATGATCTTAAGGTGAAGTCATAATCTTTAATGACATAGTAAAAAGCCGTGAAACAAACAAGAGGCGAGAGAAGTTTTTCAAAGGGCAGTTTAAGGTTCTTCAAAAAAGGAATATAGAGATTTTACAAGACCGGCAACACATAAACGATATCTATGGTATAAGTAAGTATGGTAAGTCCATAAGGTACTATAACGGTTTACCTTCACAGAGGTCGTATACTTGTTAGCCACTTTATTGATAATAACAGATTGATATTAATTTATAAGAGTAACTGACAAGGTAGACATATACTGTAGTATAAATCCGTCGCTCGTCGTGGATCTATATATATCTATCTCTTGACTTGGACACTTTTATGCTCGCTTGTAACAACTTACCTTGTAAGCTATATGCATTCATAGACTGTGCCATCATCATCATCAGCTGCTAAATGCAAAATTGGTCTTAGCGTAGCTTGAGGTGTTCGTTCTTATTGTTTAACCCTGTGTACCAGGGGGTATCTAGGGGGAATCCGGCACTGTATACAACTTTTTTTGTCGGGGTACATTTAGAAGTGATTAATTTTCGGAATCATCTATTTTAATGCATCCTACACTGGGTTCGTTGGCTTCGGCTGCCGTGTGTGTAGTCCAGGGACATCACGTAAAAACGTAGGTGCTGTAAGTATTTGATAGCGCCGTGTCATGGACATTCCCAATAGCCGCAGGGTCTATGTAGGTGGCTGCAGACATGATTAATCCTTAGATTCCTCCGCCTGAGGAAAGGAACGACTTTAGGTTGAACCTAAAGTTGTTCCTTTGATGTTGAAATTGTAGAACAGCATTCAGTCACCATCACTACAAGTCAGTCAGATTTTACACATTAAATCCACGCTCGCGTTCTCGCGGGAAAATATTACCCTGGAGCGGAAGCTTCCGGAGACAGCCCGTGTAATGAGCCTTCGCTCGAGGCTCGTACGCTCCCGTGAGTGCATGACCCACTGATTGACTGACTGTAACGGCTGAGAAAACTTCAAGAGCATTTTTAGCACACACCTTGCTTATGCCTATGCTTAAATATAAGTTTAAATAGTTTATCATGATGTTTTATATTCAAAGAGAAAGGAAGATAGGTAGAATACTGTTCCATTAAAGAATTACCTCCTCAGAAGATCGCAGGCCAGTAATAAGTCCTTGAAGGGTAAATTGTTTCTGCGAGTAAGTAACGTTAACAAAATGCTAACGTTTATGCTAACTTTAAAAAAGATATTTAAGATCAGCGAGCAACCGTTACATTGCCGTCTGGCAGAGTGACAGCATGCCATATACACCTATGGCGGTATTATCCGAAAACCCTACTAGCTGTTAGCATAACAACTTTTCTATTAGCTTTGGTGACCTTACTCGAGCACAGGAATACTACAATCTTTACAAAAACTATATTATTTGGCAGCAAACTTCTTGACGTGTTATAATATATGTAATAACAATAGAATTACATATATTATGACATTTGCAAGAACATCGCTTTGAAAATGCAAATGTGAATTACGTATACTATAAAGTAACAATGATGATATAAATCAAAGGCTTCATGATAAACAACAAGTAAGGATCTTGCAGTACAATTTTCCGGTGGTCAATAGATATGCGTATGTATTCCATATAATCCCAGAAAGCTTTGTTGCGGTCAAATACAGTGATGAAGTTTCAACACCCTGTCTGAGTAAGCTGTTCGGAGAGTTCCTGTTTCGGCTTGTAGATCGATAGTGATAACACAAAAATACGTATGTCGACAGGATCATATATCTTCTAGTTACTTTACGATATTTCTATTTTACTGCTCTATTAATGTCTACTATTATAATAAAGTAGAGTTTACAAGTTAGTATACTACTTCATTACAAATTTTTGCTTAAGTATCTTGTGCGGCTAGTTGTAATTTATGTGAGTCTGAACTTATGAACTAATATAATAATGAGAAAAAAACTCAAAAATACTTAACCGATTTTAAACATTATTTCTCATATAGAAAGATACTTTATCTGTGAGTAGCACAATCTATATTTTATTTTCGAAAAATTAGAGGATTATGAAATTTGCAATAATGTAGAAATAATTTTAAAATGATGCGTACTATAAACATGTCGGTGGTTTCCGAGCATACGCCAAAAAATGTCATTTTTTGGGGGGCTGGGAAACTATAAATCAAAAGATGATGATATTCGTATCATACATAATAATCCTTATTAATCTAAATAGTTTCATAATCAAGAATGATTATGCACGTGCAAACTCCACTTTAAATTATTTATATCGAACCTTTCGTTTAGAATTTACGATGAGTATAAAATAAAGTAAGAGTAAAAATGCTAAAAGTAAGAAAAATGCCATAGTATGAGCCCTACGTTTGGCATATAAGATACATATACATTTTATTTTTTAAACTAGAAAAAAATCAATATTTGTAATATTAATTATACATACTATTTCTTATGACTTTAAGCGCTAACTTTAAATAATAAGGAAGTGTTGTTACGTTCTATGTTGTATGTGTTGTATGTTCTACTATACGATCCAAATAAAGTTCTAATTAAACTTACTATCTATCGAACCGAGCGTCACCGGGACTTGTCCAAGTGTCAATCGGGCAATAGTATAATAATATTAAGGAATATCTGATGAATAAGGAGGCACTACAATACAATTTTATGGATATCGATAGTTACGAATATATAGTTCATATTGAAATTAAGTATTCCACCTATATTCGTAAAGGTTCGTTGCAGCCAATGATAGTGATGTAGTTTCAATATACTATCTGATGTCTGCTGTACGAGAAATACCGCAGTTCTAAATTGACGTTCAAATTTTATTATACACTTTTGTACGTTTCATACATGACCAGCCCAAAAAATGTAGTCGATTATTCGTCACATCTATATTTCTCATTTAGCAAAGTTTTGTTTCCAGATGTAAATCTGAAAACAGTATAATAATCTAGCGGCAAGGACTATCTTACTTGTCGTGAACAAGAAACAAGTGAAAAGGCATTACAATGCAACTTTATTTGCGACAATAAATAATGAGTACGTATTCCACACTGACTTGTAGTATTCCATCTAAACCCACAAAGCTGTTTTGGAGTAAAACAGTGATGCAGTTTCAATGCTCTATCTGAGTAGCTATTATACGAGGGTTCCCACTCTAGCTTACGAATCGGTAGAGATAACACAAATAAAAATACCCAGATGCTTATTTATAGTTATTACTTAGTAAGGTTCATAACTAAAATTAAATAAATACACAATAAAACTAAAACTAAATTACATCTGAAATTTAATAAATCTAAAATAATAATAATATTCTAAAATAAATCTAATCTGTTTAAGTTAGTTATATACATTTAGCGATTTTTCCAATGCTGTTATAATGAGACATACATAAGATACAGGATACAATTTAAATACTCGTACTTCTTATTACCTGCATTTTATAAAATAAACAAAAGTATTAATAGAACTTTGTTTCTGTATATAAATCGGCCAATACTAAAATATTTTAGCGACCAGAACTATCTGATACTTGCTAGAAGCAAATAGAAAGTATGGATATTAGAACACCAATCCCGTAAAGCTTCGTTGCAGTCAAATATACAGTGATGCAGATTCAATGCTCTGTCTTAATAGCTGTCTGATATTCGAGAGTTCCCACACCGGCTTATGAATCGATACATGTAACACCAATATACATATTCTCATACTTGTATTTGTGTTCTAATATATACCTTGCATGTTTACATTTCTAATGTTTTATACAAGCCTATGGCCTACTGATGATAAGTAGTAAGTGATCTTAGCCTGTGGACGTATGCAACACCACTCGTGCATTACAAACGTATGTGGTTTTTGCAAAACTCTTAAAAGGCATTCTACAACCTAGTTTTTGGAAGAAAATTCATCTAGAATCGTATAGTAGGCGATCATTGTGATTTCAGTCTATAAGGATTAATTCTTTGACGATACCGAACGGTGTGATTGTAAAAAGAAGCTGTGGAAATAAATTTTAACATCTCCTCGGATTATAACCCCTTGTGCAAATAGTAGAACATAAAAACCGCCCAAGTGCATGCCGGGCCACGCATAGAATAGGTTTCCGTTGTTTTTTTTTTTTTTGATCTGACTACGTTGTTAGCCCCGAGTGGGCTGTTACTACGTCACCGGAATGGAGAGGCGGGCGTGAGGCGCCACAGCCTAATAAACAAACTATAAACGACAGCCTAAGGGCCCACGAGAGGGGTCGAACCTCGGCTTAGAACGTCGTTGGAGAAACTAATCGAACACGCGGGTTCGTGCCTGAAGGGCCTTATGGAGAGAGGCTCCCAGGTACCCGGGCTACTCGGTACCTGGTGTATCGCGCATATCCCTAACTCTTCGCGCCCGGACCGAGCGCGGTGTGTATGTGAAGTGTTCGGGTTGGAGTCGGAGGAGGAGAGGTAGGGGGCGTTCGCAACAGTAATGCTATCATCGGGATCAAAGAGTGAATTTCGCGGTCGGCCACCAGGCGTCGATCCGTAGCGCGGGCTATCAATGGGTTGGGGTGTTGGGAGGCAGTTTCGAAGTAGCGCCTAGACGCTTCCTTCATGAAACTGATGATGGAAGGGAGTTCAAGGTCGAGATGGAGATCTGCGACCCTGAAGTAATGAGGGGCGCCGGTTGCATTGCGAGCAAACCGGTTTTGGATGATCTGGACCTTAGCCAGATGGCAGCGCGCAGCATGTGCGTACACTACGCTGGCGTAGGTGAGGACGGGGCGGATACAGGCTTTATAGAGTGTACACTTATTTCTAAGTGACATTCTACGATTCCTGAATATCGGAGCGCGCCGGCCTAGGTAGAACGCGGCTTTGTTCCTAACAGGGGTGATGTGAGGTCCAAACGTCATTCTGGATGACACCTAGGTATTTGGCCTTCTCGCCCCTTGGGATGGATCGGCGGAACAATGAAATGAATAGGTTTCCGTATTTGCTTCGCTTTGCTAAGATTGATGAAAACGAAACCATAGCGCGATGTAATTTGTGAACAGCACCATCTACTATAAAATATCACAACTAAAATTATGGACAAATTCAAATTAACTATGAAATTGCCTATGTATCGCAGGGGAGAGTTACACTACTTGGCTGTTCAAATTAGAAACTAGGAAGTAAAACGCTTAGTGCAGATAGGTGCAATGCCATATTCTATGACGTTTATACGTTTTCATAAAAGAAAATACGTTTTAAAAGTTTATCGACTATTACCCTGTAAAGCCTGCTTAACCGTGATAGCTTAGAACGGACGGACAGACAGACGGACATAGCAAAACTATAAGGATTCCTTGTTTACTACGAAACCCTTAAAAAGGAGGTATAATATCAGCATCTAAGTTATGTAAGTGGCTCAATGTCACCTTTAGAGCCAAAGACAACCTCACATACACGTGGGGCACCCTGCTCGTCATCAGACGAGGCTCTGGTGAAAGAAAGGTAGGGCACGACGTTAGCAGTCAATATATAAACTGTTCTAATGGGGTTGAATTCGACCAAGTTCAATCGCTCCTAGTCTGATACTTTAGTTTGACTTCTCTCAATTCGAGACACAAATTGATCGGGGCTTTCCCCCCATAATATCTAATAAGTATCCCGACCCGACATATTATTGGCATGGCAATGAATGCCAATTGTGTAGGAAGAGATAGCACAGAAACTTGCGATATACAATTGCTATCAATAACGGTTCTTAAGCATCTACGGGACAAGAAGACCCATTTGTAAAAGACCCTAAACCCTCTGGATAAATTCGATACTATATCTAGGCTGATAGCCAATTCCTCTTGCCAATTCTTGACTATTAATTATCTGAGCCAAATAGTGTGTAAGATACAATAGAAAATCTCCAGCCGAACGACCTTTGGAAACCTATATTGACTTGGTACTATCAAAATGTGTTCGTTCAGGTTTTCCAGGAGCCGCATTATATTATGCTCATCTATTTTCTTCAAAGTCAGTAGAATCAGACCCATCGAAATACAAGCATATGTCTGTAATTTGATGGGTTTGATTGACCTTGGAGATAAGAAATGTGAAAGTAACAGTGCTATCACCTTCTATTTCTACCGGATGATTAAGCGTGTGATAATTAAAATAGTAATATTAGTCGTGCATAAACTGTGTCACATTGGAGATGCTAGCTAAGTAGTATAACAGTCACAACGAACATAAAATTTCGAATTTAATGTTCCTCGTAAAGCTATTCGGATAATTATCAAATAAATGTTAACTGTTCTATCACAAAGTACGTGTGCCGCTCCGGCAGGCGTCTGGACGAACGTCCAGGGAAATCGGGTTAAGCGAGAGATCGCGTTAGAAGTCTTAGGACAGAGCGCGATCTCGCACGCACACATTTACGTTACATTTACAGGCATTCTCTAGTCTCTAACATAACCCAGCTGCGATTGTTGATGGCGAGCGCGAGCGTACGTCAAGTGTTGTCAAAATGAACCAGCGGTATTATTATGGTTGTAGTGTATTTTTTTAAATACAACTAAAAACTGTGCCTACTCTTTCTTCACTTTTCCAAAAGATGTTGAGAGGTAAGTAAGACTAGTTTTTCTCTTATTATTAGGCATATAGGTACTATTTAGAAATAGCGTTTGCTAGAACTTACATTTTAGATGTCAGTTATTAAATTAAATGTAATGTTTCACCTACCGTCAAGTTCCGTTATTCATGCTTTCAACAGCGTTTTAGCCAAGTTCGAGAGCGAACGGACGACGCTAGGTAAGACGTTAAAAGAAATAGGTATACATTGTATACCTGTTTATTTTAGTATCTTAATCGTAGAAATAACATAGGTTATTTTAATTACAAAAAACAACTAATTAATTTTACAAATCAAATGTTTTCTTTTCAGTAGAAGGCTAAATTTAATTATCCCAATAATAATAGGTGAAAAGATCCCATATTTTCTGACGCACATTCAAAATTGAAATTTTCAAAATTCTTTAAAGACATCAAACTGTCTTGAAGAAAGGCTCTTTTCTTAAACTATTGCTACCAATCGAAAAACACTACAACAACAGTAAAAAGTGATACATAGATTATATGAAATTCGTTGCATGTAGTGTGAGCAGTCAGTGCACCCACGGTGTGGCGAATGCATGCAGTTCATTGGCATTGGCTGTCAGCCTAGATATGGCAAAGGCGTTCGATGGGGTTTGGCACCGGAGTCTTCTATCGAAGTTACCATCGTACGGGCTACCCGAGGGTTTATGCAAATGGGTTGCCAGCTTCTTATCCAGCAGACGCATAAAAGCCGTGGTAGACGGTAGTTGCTTCGACAGCATGGATATCAATGCTGGCGTCCCACAAGGCTTTGTGTTGTCCCCAACGCTATTTCTGCTGCACATCAATGACATGTTGTCAATCGACAGCATTCATTGTTATGCGGACGACAGCACCAGAGACACTTTTTATATAGGCCGTGCTAGCATCCCTCGTTCCCTTGTGGTGGAAAGCCGCGTTAGACTTGTGTCTGAAATAGAAGGTACTTTGTGTAAAGTATCTGACTGGGCGCGATTGAACCTGATCCAATTCAACCCTACCAAGATACAAGTCTGCGCGTTCACCGCTAAGAAAGCCCCATTTGCTGTGGTTCCCCAATTCCAGAACACGTCGCTCGCAATTTCTAAGAGCATTGGGATTCTCGGTGTCGAGACCTCCAGCAATGTTCAGTATCGAGATCACCTGGAGGAGAAAGTCAAGCTGGCGTCCAAGAAACTCGGTGTGCCAAACATTACTTCAGCTCGGGACAAAGACTTATGTAATATAAGTCCCAAGTCAAATCACATATAGAGTACTGTATCCACCTTTGAGCGGGACGATCGCAGCAGCTTGGCAGGGCGACCGAAGCAGTGGCAGTGATGGCATGCATCTACTAACAGTAGTAGGTAGGTACCAGCTAGTTCGCATGAATCGATAGCGGAAGCACACAAAGTAGTTTAAATCAAATTGTCTGTAAACTTGACGTTCGCTAAATAACACCTGATTCTATTAGCCAAGAGTCTTCATTAATACAGAAGTTAAAATACTATTACATATCATAATCTGAAAGCGTGATAAAATTTTCCTTATGAATATTAAATCATAAGACATTGAGAGCACATCTCATACCTTTAGTATGTAATTAACCCTAATTAAAATTGCATAAGAATAAACGCTACACACGCTCAACTACGAGCGTAGGGTACAAACTTTCTGCAAACTATCTACTAAAGTCTCATATTATGTGCTAGTAACGAGTGATTAGATCGCAACGGTCTTCGTGGAATTTTCGGTACGAAGGAATCTAACCATTTCCAACTATCAGCTTTGAAAATAAACACGTACGATGAGGGAAGTCTTGGGCTTGAGCATAAAAACTGTTGATAGTTTTTACGTGCAACAATGTTCCATTTCAAAAATTCTTCTATGGGTAAAAAGAAATCCAAGTAAATTGTAAATTTAAAGAAATTACGTACATTTCAGTATAAAACATCAAAAGGAGCGCGCCGCCTTCAACATCAAATCACTATCGAATCACACTTCGATTTACTTCATAACGAATTTACAAACTTTGGCTTTAAGATACTTCGTGCCTGCATGTTAATAACAAAATGCCCCTTGTCCTTTTTACCTTTATGGCCAGGATGCAATAACAAATTTCCATCCTAGATAATTACATTTATAGCCACCGTCCTCGTACAAAAATAATGTTTATTTATTAGATTATGATATGCATGCCTAAACATAGATTAACAATATCAAGTGGTACTTATGCTTGTATACTTCCGGACGTTGTATATAAAAAATACAACAATGACCGAAATGTTTAAACCATTTCTATTACTAAGATAACCAGTTAGCCAAATTCAAATTCTAAACACGAACCATTAGGAGCTACTTTCGAACCTTCTGCAATAGACCTCATAATACTTAGACAATAGAGATGGATACATAAAGGGAAAATCTGGAAACCAGAAACTATCAATGTTTTTTGAGGTTAATGGTGTGATTATTTGAATACTGGGTAGGATCTAAGGCGAAGTTTTAATGGAACTTCCTCTTGTTACTAGGGTTATCCCGTCGTCTAATCTATTGGGATTGGTCTAGCCTGCTGCGTAAGGTTTTGACGTATATATTGATTTTTACATGGAACGACTACCGTCAGACGTCTACAACCCAGAAGCAGAATCAGAACTTTCTTATGTGAGGTCAGACTCTTTCGATATATAATTTATTGGACGTACGGGTTTCCTCACTATGTTTTTCTTCAACAAAGACCAAGTGATAATCACAAATGTGTTCATAAATTCGAAAACTCAAATTTCGTTTGTACATGCCACTCCAGGATTCGAACCGGAGACCAGTTATCAATAGGCCGGTTCTTCATCCACTGAACAATCCCTGCTCTATGTGTTATGCTGTTTAATTTAACATTACGTCACAATGGATGAACTGATTTAAAATTATGTATATCTTCACGCCAGGTCCTTGTGGGGTAGCAGAGAGTACCGAGCGCCATAAGTCACGGTCTTTACACTCACTCGCATCTTTAACATACATAGCTGTTTTCATGCACCTTAGCTGTTTACTATTTTATTGAAGTCAAAACTTCTTTAGCGGCGTTGTGCACTTTTTGAGATGAGTAAAAAATGTTAAACTCGCGTCAGGACACGTGACCCTGACCGTAAGATTTTGGTGAGAATTAGAACTTAAGTTCGCTGCAGCGCTAAAACATTAGTTACCTCTAATTAAACAATTAAAACATGAAGCGCTAGATCATTCATAGGGCATTATTTTCTCGCGACCAAAACGTTGTAAGCGCCATGAAATTCTTAGCACTTACGCGTTTCGTTCAACGTAGTTTATCAACATCGCTGTTTGGTCCGCATATTCAAGTTTTCGCTTCTGCCGGCACTCCCGGAGTGCAACCCGTTTTTTTTTTAATTTATTGCAAGGCATACAAGGATACGGCCCACCTGATGTAAACCGGTTACCGTAGCCTATGGATGCTAAGTATGAATCGCGCAATGCCTCCTCTGCTGCTAACACAGCAACTCCTTAGAAGCTTACTGGTGACCTCACTCACACGCAGGGACACAACGACGAGTTGTTATTTGGCTGCAGTTTTCTGTGAGGTAGAGGTACTACCCCAGAAAGGCTGCTGTGATGCGCCCTATCTCACTTACAAACTTCCAAACTAAGACAAACAGACATGTTTATGCACACAAATGTTTGTCCGGTGTAGGAATCGAACCCACGAGCAATGGTGTCATAGACGCGTCATTCACGACTACGCCACCGAGCTGGCCAAAAATCAAGATTTTAAAGAATTTAAAATTAAGCATTTGTTAGTGATATCCTGACATAAATTAAATATGAAAATGGGACCAAATTTATTAAAATGAAATCACGGGTCGCCTCGGTTGCCGATAAAAGAGTTGACATCTGAACGGGTGCCAAGTTACAGGGCTAAGTGGTCTTCAATTAAATGAAAGTTAACTCTAAAAACTCTAAAAAGTTTTTAATGTTCTTAAATTTATTTTAGTATTTTCATTCATTGGCGATATAATTAAAACTTGGCAAGTTTCAGTCTAAATATATATTTTATGTATTTTGAAAGTGACTTTGCTGACAGTCAATGAATATTACTATTAGGAGTACATAGTGTCCAATTTTATTGTAATATACGCTTAAAATGTTGCTAGTACTCGTAGTTTTAAATTTGTACTATAAATATTCGGATGGATGTAAAACATTTAGTTTTATAACATCAGTATCAAACAAAGTAACAACTTTTCTTTGTACTAAATATCATTTAAGAAAGTGCTACGGAACTTGGAACCCGTTCAGATCTTAAGTTAAGATTCTTAACTCTTTTCGGTAACCAAGGCAAGCAGTGACGCGTGTCGTTTGTACTGCAGTTTTTGAGTTCTTTTTTGTCGGAATAGAAAAAACGATTAGACTGATTTACATGTTCTGTATATACTTATCAAATCATTACTGTGACTAGCATTTTATTATATTGGATATCTTTCTGAAAATACATTCAACAAAAACATTACCCGCTAGCAGTCGGGCATAAAAAGGGGTAAATCTCAAAAGTTTAATTAACCCAAAAAGTTGGTTGGAGTAAAACTTGGGTATTAACACTAATATAATTACCTAGCACCAAACATATGTTTTTAAATCCTATAATATGCTATTTTAAATGACAACCGATATGGTTAAAAAAAGTGTTACCTTATTCACATAACAACATTTCGTTTTAAGTTTCGTTTCATGTTTACTGCTTTTCACAAATATTATCTATATTAGGAGACTTATTGTCTACATTTAACAATCATCATTATCATTAGAGAACAACTAACTTTGCTACACTTTCCATAATGCCGTAATGATGAAAATCGATCCAATCGTTTGGACAATATGAGGTAGGTAATAAAAATACTTCCTTAACAAAGAATATATTGCAGTATGTGTATATTATAGCAAAACGACTTTATTTTATAACGATCTGATATTACGGTAGTCTATATATCAAAAACCCCTTAAACGCCATATGTGAGCCGCGCAGGCAGAAAGTACAGGTCTCGGTTGGATGATCCCCAATTGATTGGAAATGTTCGATATTTTATCGGCTTCCCGCGTTTGTTAGACATCTAAAATAAAATTCTTAGCTTCCATCTTTTGAGCCGCTTTTTGGAGTCGATTGCAACAATAGATGAGAGTAAACGAGTGCTTACTTTGGGGGAAATATGATGAATTAGCACAAATATCATAACAAATTATAACATTGTGTCTTTTTACATTATTGCATGAACAAAGAACATACAATCTGCTTCATTGGAAGCGGTTACCACAGCCTAAGAACGCTTGTAATGTAAGAAATGTAGGTACGTGCTATATCTTACATTACAAGCGTTCTTAGGCTGTGGTAAAATGTCACCTCCGGCTAACACAACAAATGGGTTAGCCTCTGGCACTGATAGCGAATATTTAATTTGAATACATGCAAACATCTATTATTTAAATGGATTAATGTAATAATTTTGCATATATGTAGAAAAGTAACATGAATCCCTGTCGACCCCTGAATAAATTTGATTACACATTTTTACACGCCTAATACTGCAGCTTTAACGCTAAGTAGTAATAATTCTTATAAACAAGACAATCCTATTAATTAGCGATCTATCTTCATTCTGTCTTCTTCGTCTAGCGGTCCGATCAATCTAATCTATCGTACTCCCGAGCTGCACAAAAACGTCTATTGTGGATTGTACGTACTTTTTCTTACACCGCTACATCCGGAGTTTTATCTTATCTCATAGATAATTTTGCCACATAATCTAACGATAGCATGAAATCTTACCCTATGCTCTATCCATTTTATTATTCACCGTTTGACTGATTGTGCTGGTCTAAAGGGACAGAGTATTATTTACAACGAAGTCTAGACCAAGGTATGAATGTTATGATTTTTTATAGTTACCTTTTCTATATACGTATGTACCTATACAAATATATTATATGTACGTCGGATGGAAAATTAGCATAGACCATTTGTTGTAAAGCAGTTACCGTAGCTTTAAGTAGCAGAAAAAATATTCCTCGCATGGTGCCTCATGACCTCATTCGCCCACAGGGACTCGAATTTGAATGCGGTCTTCTGTAAGAAGAGTACCACCATCATGTAAAAGGCTAAACTGGCAACATAAAACGTATGACAGACTGCTGTGTTATATAGTATAGAGATGACTAGCACCAAGTCAATAAAATATTAATAACGCTTATTTTACAAAAGGTATCTAGCCCTCTGTTAATTCTTAGTTACGTTTAAATTTATTTTAAGTCCCGTAGCTGAAGTTACATATTGTTATGTTGTAATTGGCTATACGCAAATGGTTATCGCCTTTTAAATCTTTAAGAAATCATAGAAAGAAAGATAGTTTCTCAAATCCACTGCTTCTCGTTATTGTGAGAATTATTTTTTCTACAAAAATATGCTGCATACTAAGACGCAACGCTCTGAGCCCGCCAAGGCGGCGCCAAACGGCGGAAATGTTTCCCCAGAATATTTTCAATACAAACCCAACTTTCCCTAGATTACGAAGCCTTCTTATAATATCCATGTGATCCTATTTGAATTTTAAATCTTCGTGGCTTCTGCTAGTAAGAATACCATTTCTGAACACTGGAATTTATATTTAAAGTTACAGTTACGGCAAAGTCATTCACAAAGGAATGAAGAATGGTATTAGTAATTAATTTGTCACACATACGGATATTTACTTCTAACGGACTTATACCTCTAAGATGCTAAATAAGCGTATAACCTTTTTTTTATAAAACGTCAGGAGGTGTAGAAGCATACGGCCCACCCGATGTAAAGCAGTCACCCTAGCCTATAAACGCTTGCAATACATTGTCACTCGGACGATGCCACCTCTGCTGCTAATACAGCAATTTCTAAAGCTTACTGGCGACCTCGTTTACACGCAGAAACACAACAACAATCTAGGAAGTTGTTATTTGGCTGCGGTTTTCTGCGCGGTGGTGGTACTTCGCCAGACGGGCTACTTTGATATCCTGCCTGATGGCCTACCTATTTTGAAACCTGCCTGATGGTAAACATATACTGTATCCTATAAACTTGCATCACCAGGGGTATTACTCATGCTTTATAGACCCTATAAAAGCCACTTCACACTCATTTTAAAGAACCTCGTGCTGCATTATCTTCAGAAAACCTCTTTATTCCACAACCTTAGAGTTCTGGAAACAAAATTTCTCTACGAAAATACGCACAGTATGCAACCATTGCTGCTTCCGTGTATAAGAATAAATTATCTGCCAACGGCGAACTGTGCGGTTACAGAAAGAAGTTCTGTGTATCATACGGAGTAACTCCCCGAACTTAACCCATTAAACAACCTATAAATTAAATCGGAAAGAGAGACAAAATATGTCCTTAAAGTTAAGGGTTCAATATCATGTTCTCATAGCTTACAATTCTCAAAGCTTGTCTCTCAAGTGAGTCACAACAACCTAGCTGTTATATAAGTACTCTCGTTCAAAAGCGACCAAGTAAAGTTGCGGCGGTTAAGTGTTAACGCTTAAAAGTAACAATAAAATAATAAAAATAGTTCATGAATGCACAACGAACCGAGGACCCGGCACCTAAAATATTACAATATAAATGTCAAATGCTTTTATAAAAAAAAAAACTGTTTAATTTCATTTAGAATACTGGACCAAAGGCAACTCTTATTTATACATTACTTTGACGAAGTAAACATAACCTAAAACTCAAATTCGTGAAGAAAAATAGGTTTAGATAAATAAAGCAGGTAAGTAGCAACTGACTTACCCGTCAAAGATATCCAACGTGTAACAGGTAATGATACTGTCTGGCTAGTAAAATACATTACAGAATAAAAACTCCTCCCGAATTTTGTTTTAAACAACTTCAGGAGGTATTCAGGCATACGATCTACCCGATGTAAAGCGGTTATCAAAGCCAATGAACGCTTGCAATACTTAAACAGTTTAGACAGACAGATATGAGACTAAACTTTATTTAGTTTCCCTATTTACAATTGACGTATGAAACCATTGTTTGATTATGATCATAGGGCTGGGTTAACTATGACATGATATGCTTACTCAGCTTTAGGCTAGATTGTACGCACCTAATATCTGTGGAGATATGTTTATTAATGATTCGACTCCTTCGATGTAGCGCGAATTGCTTACAAGATCTGAATGGAACGTCGATAGCACAGTGGCGACATACATACACGTAATGAATGAAGAAACATATCTCGTTAATGTTAATACTTGCACATGTACAGATTCCACTTCACAATTTCATTTAATAATTATTTTTACCGACCGGTTTTGTCTACGGCATTATCAATGCATTTTTACATAACATCTCAACAACAAACATATATTATGCGAAAGTAATCCGCACACATGCTATATGATTCTCATACGGGTATACCACGGAACAAGACGCTGTCAGTTCGACATTCTGGCAATATATCAAAGAGGTAATTTTGAACAATCCTGTCAAGTATTTTACGTAACTCCACAAATTCTTAAGATTTAGAAAACGGCAGCAAACCTTCTGCTCTATAACTTATCGGTATACTTGTGCGTTACCACCCCCGCACGGATTAGGAACTTACTGGTAACCCCACTTACTTGCAGGAATACAACAACCCTCCAGGGAATACTTATTTGGTTGTAGTTTTCTGTGAAGTGGAGGTACTTCCTGTGTGGGGATAGAACTCGCAAGCGTTGGTGTAAAAGTAGCATTACTAATCACTCCAACACCAAGTACAAAAATTGACATATTTAATCTTCTATTCTAGGGTATTTGTGCTATTATTTTCAGCAATATTCCTCAGTAAAGACCTGATGAATTGCTGGGTTAGATGAAGGGTGGCAATGCGTAAGCGATAATCCAAGTATTTATTGCTATAAATGCTAATATAAGGTAACCGGAGTGGTGGCCCCGCGGTATAACCTCACGCCTAACAAGCGTGAGGTTCCTCCGCGTTGGAAGTTCGGCGGGTGCCTACTCGGTTTTTGCGAGTAGGTACAATTTACTTGCATTCGGCTACCACTTGCTCCCGGTGAAGGAAAACACCGTGAGGAAACCTGCACATGCACATCTTCTGGATGTGTAATCAGGATTCATTGTCTTGTCTGGTTCCCCTTTAAGGGTTACGGAGGTCAGATGGCAGTCGCTCCAATGTAATAACTGGACTCGCCACATCTTGGATCAAGATCATAGTGAACCCTGGGCTCTGTAGTGGATGAAACCGGGACTTCTTTTACCGCTTTATGAGTGTGTAGGTTAATATAAGGTAACTGTAGCTGTACGTTTGTTTACTCGAAATGTAATCTTAAAAAACCATTACTAAATTCGAAATACCTACTGATCTCGACCCCCACCGATCCTGCATTAGTTACCATAGTACGACTACAAAGGCGAAGGGCAGATTTACACTCGGAACTTTTGACATTTATGAGGGTTATTTTATGAGGGAAGTTTCATTAAAAATAAATATTAAAATTAGATCATGTTTTCTCAATTATAAGTTGAATGTTAAAATATTACCCAGCGGTAATATAACACATTTTTATAATCACAACGAATTGATCCCTAACTTAATAACTGTTGTGCAAGTTTATTTTTACAATATGTGTGAATATACGAGTATTACAATATTTCATTCTTTAACAATCGTCCCTATTGCACCTATTATAATTGTAGCCCTTCATCATGAAGATTTAGAGTCTATCAATTAACTAAAACTTATTTTTATACCAGTAATCCCGCCGTTGCATATCCTCGTCTTTTAAATTTAAATGAATAAATAGCAATTGTAGTTCATTAATGAAAATGTTGTTTATGTAAAGTTAGTACTAGCTACTAGATAAGGTAAATGCAAATTCAAAATGTTAAAGTGTATATAAAATATAACGCCTTAATAATGTACATACAACGACAGCTCAAGCTATGCCGACCATGCAAATCTCACCTTTACTGCTATGACATAAAATGCATGGCTGTATAGCTTGATCTGTCGTTGCCTGTACATACAAGTGTTGGTATGAAAATTGCTGGCGGGAAGGAACGCCTTAATTTTACGATTTTTGACGAAACGAGAAGCTTCCTTATATAATTTAAGAAACTATACTAGAACGTAAAATATGCTAGCAATGTTTTCATTCCTTAAATTAAATCTAATATTCTATTAATAGTAATCTATTAATAATAATATCCCTTTTAATAATAAGGCTCATACCTTTTATTGTTCCATATTCTCTCCGCTCTCACTTTTATAAAAAAGCGTTGAGATTGGCAACACGTTGTTTACGACGAGTTGTGCGTAATGGCTTAGGTCAGCAACCACAGTGTTTGCTGTACTTATTTATCTGTCAACGTCAGCGGAGTACCTTTAATTCATGGTAAAAGCAATTTCAAGATATACAACTTCTCTAATATACAATTGATCATACACATATAGGTATAACTAGTCTGGCCATCAATACTGTTACATATAAACTTTTTTTTTTAACTCTTAATGCCGTTAAAGCCAGAATTCGCCGAAACTTCATTAGGAAACAAAAATCTTATCGCGAGGAATAAAGATTCCCGCTAGGAATCTTTGTCGCATATAATAAAACAAGTTTTTTTAAGTTGTTTCTCTCCCAATAACTCAATTAATTAATTACTCACATTAAAAGAAATTAGCGATATTTATATGCAAAATGACACTTTTATAGGTAAGGATTTAGTAATACAAAATTCCACTGTTTATCTTGTCAGTGTAATATGATGCGTTACCTGACATTTAGACATTTCATATGGGAAAATGTAAAAGGGATTTCTTTTAGGATAATTTTATTCTCCCTCTTTCTGTACCATGAAGAATCCAATAATCGTTATTCTGTAATTAGATAGAATGATACTACACTTATAGCATTTACAGGTAACATTCTTCTATGGGGCAATGTATACGGTTCTATAACAAACTTCCCAGCAATATAAGAGAATTGTCAATAAACAAATTTAAAACTACTATTAAAGCCAAATTGTGTAGCAGGGCATATTATAAAATATCTGACTATATTCATGATAAAAATGCTTGGGAGTAAGTAGATCCAATTATAATGTAATTAATAAATTATGTAAATTTGCTTGGATACCAAAAGAGGCATGCCTGAGTTTTTTTGCAGTATTTTTATCAGTGCTCACCTCGTCATAAACTGCACGGTAGGGAAAAAAATTGTGACGATTTCAAACAAATGTAGCCATTTTTACGGAATAAAAAGATTTTGACTTTGACTGACTTTGATCATAAAATTTGGTGAGAAGCAAGGTCTGGTAAGCACAAGTAAAACCACCAATAAAAATACAAACATCGGCATTTTGTAGGTATGAAAAACAAACAAAAAATATATACACATGTGATTATTTTTAGTTTTCAAATGTTAGTAAGTAATTACATATGGTACCTATAATGCTGGCATCTTATCGAGATGGCTCGAAAATCATTTTGTGCTACAAGAAATATTTACACTGTTATTGTACTGTACTCCTAATATATTTGTTAATACGGTTAAATTTATTAATAAACTTTATTAAATCAATATAGATTATTGTATAAATTGTAGTTGGTTTATTTTTGTTATTTGATGCCTACATTTTTACAAAAAAACTCTGTATGTGTTACACTTTGTTTGAGTGAAGTGAAGCGTCACGAGGAACGCTCGGAATTCGGGGCACGCATATTTGGCGTGCTTCCAACCTAACCTTATAAATATCTAATCGGATCCGCCCGTTATTTTTACACGGCTGATATATATTTTTTTCAATTTCGTAAGACACGTTTTAAAATACTAAGTGACATGATGATGAAATCTGTATTTCCATTTTACGACGACCGCATATTGACATTTATATCATAATCGCGCCAGTAATTACAAAAAACGCGTGAATCATTGCTCATGCTTTGTTTTTTGTTTTAAATCAAAAATGTTCTGAATTTGAATTTGATTATCATATTATCTCTTTGCTAATAAAAATTGTTAAGCTTGGGATATGAAGGTCTGAAGTCTAAGGAGATATTTTGCAATCCTTTGTGTATTCTACCGATTACACAATAAATTCTGTTCCGAGTTCCCACGACTTCCTTCTATTGAAAATGACCATAAAATACGGTAATTGCTTAGCGTCAGAAAGGTCATACGCTTGTGTGCTACCTACTAAGGTAGAATTGAATACTAAATTGAATATAAAAAAAATCGGCCAAGTGCCAGTCGGACTCGCGCACGAAGGATTCCGTACAACTATCTATAAAAACGGCAAAAAAAAATCTGGGAGCCCCTTTAAATATTTGTTTTATTTTTATTTAATTATTAATTCTTAAAGTGAATATATAATCTACTGTCTACCTGTTACCGTTATCAATATCGAGCAAAAACGAGCAAAAAAATCACGTTTGTTGTATGGGAGCCCCCTTAAAAATGTATGTTATTCTATTTTTTAGTATTTGTTGTTATAGCGGCAACAGAAATACATCATCTGTAAAAATTTCAACTGTCTAACTATCACGGTTCGTGAGATACAGCCTGGTGACAGACGGACGGACGAACGGACGGACGGACGGACAGCGAGGTCTCAGTAATAGGGTTCCGTTTTACTCTTTGGGTACGGAACCCTAAAAAGGAGCTCTTAACGGGGCATGCAACTAGACACTTCACTTCATAATTTCCCCTTATTCCTTTCTGTTAACACACTTTGAAAACTTGATCGAAGCAATTTCAATAGAGCATTGGAACTTCGCAAAAGTTTATTCGTAGTTCATCCTTAGATTTCACCTCGGTACAAAGGACAGCGTATGTTCGAAAAAGGAAATAAAAAGTAGCATATAACTTTACGTGTCGCCATTACAGCAAATCGGCGTAGAAGCTCTGCTCCCTGTCACACTTGGAAATGACTCGACTCGTTGAAGGTGAAGTTTACAGTCTTCGACAGAACTTCGTAGAGTCTTTCGTGCCGTATGCATAGACGCGACGTGGTTCCTATTGCGCCTTTATGCGATTATATGGCGCCTTACATTGGACTATTTCATCTTCAACTATTTAATAAAAATATTTTAGTTGCATGCACTCATATTGTGTTTATAATATATTAATAAAAACAAATGATGATATATATTAATATTAAACAACTGTAATAATAAAATATAGTATAATTAAAGTTATGTAGTAGAATAAATTGAAATAAAAATAGTAATATAATTTGTGAAATTGAAATGTGTATTTTGAAGAACGGTAATATAAACTCAAGTAATATATTTTTCAAATGAAGTGATTCGCTGGTTGCAAGCAAAGTAACCCGCTGGGAATCCTACCGGATTCATAGAAATGAGGAAAGTTGAAGAAACATTAAATAAATTCTACAGTTCATCTAAACCTTTAAATTGAGAATGGTGATTTATCTCGTAAATGTTACTAACGTGTATTGGTAATAGTATTGTATTAGGTTTTCGCGATTGTTACACATTGAATTAAACTATTTTTTATTTTGATAGATAGATTGTAGTAAAAGGTATTAAATAGATAGAATTATTCTTTCCTATGCACGTGTGGTGCCGTGTCTTACGTTGCGTACGTAAAAATGAAGTTAAGAAATTAGTGTGTATTTAAAGTACTTTGCTGTATCGAATTAAAACAACGTGTTTTGCGCACCGCATTTATTGCGAGACAAAAACAAACAAAAACAATCCCCGTTCACCCTCTTGTAATCGGTTAGCGGTTACCTACATAATACATAGCATCTCACCACATAATTAAAAATATCCTAATAAAAATCTAATCTCGAAGTGGCAATTACTTAAGATAACAAACATATCATTTTCAGTGTTATACTGCTTGCGACTATATATAACGCCGCCAAATAAGTTAGATGATAACTTGTACATAAAAATTAATTATTAAGATAATATTTACTCAATCTATCTCAAATCCATATCGTTGAACTGGGCGTCTCAGTCGCCCTGACGCCTTGCATGTAATCGGATCTGTATCCTTTGAAGACGGGCTGGGCGGCACTGCTGATGATTAATCTGACATTTGTAACGCCATCTGGCTATTTGAACTCTCATTAGAAATACTTTCACATTCCGCAACTGGAATGGGTACGGATTCAATAAACTGGCGGGTTTTGTCTTCATCCGTTAATTCCTCTTGGTCGCCTCGACTCTGGTGGTCATTAGCCGATTGCAATTCTGAGAACCAACACCTAAACCTCCTCTTTTATTGGTCGATGTGTTTTCTTACCTACACCGTCATTATCTTTTAGTTAGTGGTACCCAACCTTTCTACTATTTTTCCGGGAACCCATTTTTGATTGTCATTGAAATCCATCAGGCAAACGTAATCGACTATCCCCGCTTTTCCATTTGTCATTGTTGTGATTTTAAAACCCTCATATATCTTGTCTTAAACCATCTAATCTCGTTCTTAAATTTCTACCCTGAAGTATACGAGTAGGGCTGTCGCCTGTGGTTGCATGTACCGTATTCCTATACAGTAACAGGTATCTATGCAGAGCTTTCACGTTTACCTAATCCTTAATAGCTATTTTATAACGGATTTGCAATGCTTTACAGCGTTTTCTGCGGCACTATTAGAGGACG
The DNA here is from genome assembly GCA_947507595.1 of Pyralis farinalis. Lineage (NCBI taxonomy): Eukaryota > Metazoa > Arthropoda > Insecta > Lepidoptera > Pyralidae > Pyralis > Pyralis farinalis. The sequence goes on from OX382267.1 coordinate 15,849,850, forward strand.
GATGATGTGGTGCAGAAAAATATTGTTATATACCGTTACAATCTAAAAAATATTTTAAAATATTACTGAAAAAGGGGGTCCATTGTCGGAGACCACTATCCTAGGTAACCCAAACTGAGAAAATAGACGCCGCGATATCCTTATAACCTCCGATGCTTTAGTGGAAGTCACTTTAAAATCTTCAACCCATTTCGACGTAGCATAAACGACTACTATCACACTAGGTCCATGATTGAGGAGTATGCGCTGGCGATGCTGGCACTAGCACGCTGCACGTCTAGCAAGTATGGCAAATCGCCTCCATCGCTTCATCTAAACCGGCCCACCACACGTAACTCCTGGCTAGACCCTTAAATTTTACAATACCTAAATGAGTCGCATACAATTCTTTAAGCACCCGGCTACGACAGGATTCTGGTATAATCACTCTGTGACCCCACATCAAACAACCTAATTCCTGTTAGAGTACACATAATTTACATATAGTAACATCAAATAAACTAGCATTGTTTATTGTTATAAGGTTGTTATTACTGTCTCTGTATGTTAAGTGTGTCTTGTCTATTGTTATTAAGACTTCACTTCATTTATTACACGCTGCTACAAAAACACGTTGTTTTAATAATTCCATATATAATTATTTTCGCCGGTTAAAATATAATTGTGCTCTGGCCACCACTTTTGTTAATTCGTTATTTTCTAATGGTAATCTCGACAGTGTATCGGCATTGTTTTATTCGTATGTATGTATTCCATGTCAAACGAGTAAACAGATAAGATAATCGCTCATCTTTGCAAGTGACTCGCTGCCATACTATACAGATTTGGATCAAAAATTGTAGCAAGCGGTTTATGAACTCTCCTTAATAAAAAAATGTCTACCATGCAAATATTGATGGAATTCCTTTATAGCAAATATGATAACAAATGCTTGTATATTATTTCTCGGCGGGCGTGAGGGCACGCGACGCATAGCTGGTCGGGCGCTCAGCGCTGACACCAGCCTGCTTTTGCACAGCACTGTCTCACTCCCCGCCCACTCCCATCACGAGACACTGTTAGCAACGCATCGGGATTATAGTGCGAAAGCACGTCTGCAGTATTTAGAAGATTTTTAACCATATGGAATGGAGCTCATGTTTCTTACGAATTTGGCATAAAAAATTACCCAAAAAGACCTTAGATCTGATAACTTCATCGGCCTAGGCAAGTTAACGATTGCTTCAATTTTTTTCGGATCGATATGGATTCCATTTTTATCAATAATAAAGCCTAAGTATGCTACTAAATCTGCAAAAAATACACACTTGTTTTTATTTAACTTTAATCCATTTTACTGCAATCGCTCGAACACTCGCTCGAGTGTTTTAATATGTGACAAACTATATTTACCTAGCCGTAAGAAGCAAATCGTCCATAAAAATGGACACTCCGGGAGTACCTATCATTACAATAGTCGTTCGATGCGTTGAAATATAGCTGGGCTCGATGTTAATCCGTACACTAAACGATTATACATAAATAAGCCACGATGCGTATTAAGGTGACGACAAATCAATTTTTGAAAACTGCGTACCCCCACTTAAATCCCCAAACAATTCTTTGATACGCGGTAAGGGATACTTGTCGACCAGCAAAGAGGGGGTTAGTGTCTATTTATAATCGGCGCATATGCGTAAACTAGCATTAGGTTTTCTCACCGGAACCACAGGCGTAGCCCACTCTGAAAATTCAACGGGTTCTATCGTCCTATTTTGTAACCTCTAGCACTCCGTCTATTTTTTCCTTAACAGGTTAAGGACCAGAGCGGTCCCTGTGGGTGGCGACTGGAATTATACCAATCCAAAACTAGCGGTCCCATGCGACCGCCACGACTTACCTGCCTAAAGTATTCGGCCTGCCGGTTTCTTATGGAATATCTAAGAAACGCGGACCACTGTCATTCACATTAGCAAGCACCAACACTAAAATATCAAGAGATTTAGAGAATTACTTTGATTTTACCCGAACATAAACATTTCATAGAAACTCCAGTGAAATGAAAGTCGATTTTGTGAAGTATTAGCTTTTAATTACTTTGTTAGCATAATTGTATTGTCATAAGACTCATAAGAAAACAAAATTAAGTGTTCCTTCTTGTTTAATTTGATTATTAAATTAAAAGAAAAAATAAATACATTTTAAGTAAATGAATTTAATTTAGCACGTGAATACTGTAACATTCCAAGCAAAAGTGAGGTTGTCCTTCACATATAACGCAATAAATCACAAGCTTTTCCACATTATTTTTAGGAATAAATTTATGTTATTTTTTTTGTTGGGTTGTTACCTGACAATATTTTTTTACTTTATTATCGCAAGCGTTAATAGGCTACGGTATTCGTTTTACATCAGGTGAGCCGTATTCTTGTATGCCTCCCGACGTAGTATAAAAAAAGCTTTACATCGAGCTCGGTTAACCATTGCCATCCTATTAAAGATTCTCCATCGATTACAAACAATTCTAATCTTATAGAAACGTTCGCATAGCTTACCAAGGCTTAAGTATGGTATGGTAAAGGCCGCACTTTGCTGCCATTGTAAAATCGTAATATTACTGAGCACGCACATAATGGTAACTTGTTTAATAACCTATTATAGGAATTGCTACTAATACATGACAAGGCACTACCTGTATCGAGTTTCATTACTAAATGTCTTCCTTCTAGGAGCATCGGAATGCTTACCGCGGGATATTTGCTCAGCGACATTTCTTCTGACCTCTTCTTCTGACGAACTATTCTCCTCTCTCCTGGAGCCTTCTTCGGTCTCCGCAAAAACTGACAGGCTTGTTCGCGACGCCCTCTCTTGTCTTTCTTGGCCGCCAATCCATTCGTCTGTTTGCTGTTCGATTTCTTTTTATATTTGCCAATTTTATTCGGACACATACGCTGTAGGTGTCCCACTCGTTTGCAGTTTGTAATCCTATTAATATTATAAATGCGAAAGTTTGTATGTATGGATGTTTGTTGCTCTTTCACGTTTAAACGGCTGAACCGATTTGAATGAAATTTGGCACGTAGATAGATTATGATCTGAATTAACACATAGGCTACGTTATTTGACTCCACGCGGGCGGAGCCGCGGGCAGCAGCTAGTAACTCATAAGACCGAAAATGGCAATCAAACGATTGGTGGTACTCAGAACCATAGGATGCACATCAATCCGATTTCATATTCTGATCTGATCTTTTGGATTACGATTTATTGATTATCCGTGGAGGTCTTTACTTATTTTATTTTCTGTACATTTTTCTACAAGTGCATTGTTTCCGCTGCTTCTAATGCAGTTACCAAGGAAATGGCCTTACTATAAGTCAAATCTGTTTCAGTGAACGTGTGTTCCTCGAGCCTGCTACCGAAGCCGCAAAACCTCGAAAGCCGTTTCAACTCCGCCACGTAGCACACTGCACACCCCCTTGTTGACGCCGTTGACGGTATTTATACCGTTCCGCTATTTCCGAAGGTTGGGGTTGTAAATGGTCACCGAGTATAGCAATTACCTCCTCGAAGACTAGCTTAGAAGACACTTTTGGACTAGTTAAATTAACGATGAGCTCGTACGTGCCACCAACGGCCGCCAGCAATGTAGGCAAATGCAATTCCGACTTTACGCCATTCGCCAAAAGGTACATTATTAATCGATCATAGTATGTCAACCAATTTCGTCTTCCAAATTAAAATCTCCTATTTTACCAATTGACATTGTAGCACAATTTGCATGCACGATATAATTATATACTTAGTATTCACTGTTTTGTTATTTCTCGTTGCCAACTAGTGTGTATCTAAGATATTTTGCTGTATCGAATTATAACCACGTGTTTTGCGCACCGCGTTTATTGCGAGATAAAAGCAATGTTCGTTCACCCTCTTATAATCGATTAGCAGTTATCTAACAGATACACAATACATAACAGAAATAAAACCAGCTTAGTGTGTATGATACGTATGCATTATCGGTCTTCAGTGATATTTTCGGATCTTATCTATCAAGAAGTGACGACGGAAGCAGCGACTCAAACATATTTTTGTGGAAAATGAATCAAATGACGAGCTCGGTGGCTCAGTCGTGAAAGACGTGACTTTGACACCAACGCTCGTGGGTTTGATTCCCACAGAAGACAAACATTTGTGTGCATGAACATGTCTGTTTGTCTGGGTCTGGATGTTTTAAGAGAGGCACGGCGCATCAAAGCAACCCGTCTGGGAAGTAGGTACCTCCACCTCACAGAAAACCGCAGCCAAATAACAACTCCCTAGAGGGTTGTTGTGTTCCTGCATGTGAGTGAGGTCACCAGTAAACTCCTATGCCGTATGCTTGTATGCCTCCCGACGTTGTATAAAAAAAAAGAAATATCGGGCCAGGTGACGTGTATCTAGATAAGATTCTTTAGAAAGTGATTGAAGCTCTTAATACTGCTATTTTCATAACCGTCCTTTCAACGAGATTCAGTGCGTGGTAAAATTTGATCCACAAAACGTTGGCTAGAAAGGAACGATTCTGATTTTATCAAAAGCTCCATTATAATTTACTTTCTCTTTTAGAGAATATGACTCTAAATGTTGCGGTAATATTGAGTAAATAAAACATTCCAAAAGTGTGGCATTGGCCCATTTTCCTACAGAGTAAGTGCGTTTTTCAATCCAACTAGTCACATTGTTTAAATGATTGTATTAAAACCAATGGCGATTATTTATGAATGAACCTCATATTTCGAATACATTATTGTAGCAATCGGTAAAATAGCGTACACACGGCATAAATGCTCTATGTAATAAAAAATATAATGATTTCCTGTCAATATTTAGGGCATGACTAGGTACAACAGAGTTTTAATCATTGTAGCACACGAGGTTATTACTCACCAAAAGGGATATTTCAGATCTCATCCATCATCATGATCGCGTAATAAGTTGCGGCCATTTTTTTCCATAATTCAGATTAATTGATGTCACACCGCATATAAGGCGCCTCTACACGGTGCGGGCCATGCGGGCAATATTCGAATATTGAGGCACTTATATGCAAGCATTAAATAAAATATGACGCATTAATTGATTTAATGGAACATGTAGAGTGAGGATAAAGGAAATACACATTCAGGCAGGCTCTGGTCTGGAACTGGAAAAAGTGCGAGTATTTTGAGATTCAAGTATGTACCGAGGACAATTCATACTCATCAGCACTAGACACAGATACCTACTAGATACGGATCTTCCTTTAATAAAAGAGGGTATTTAAAAAATATATTTCTCCATGCTGAATGTCAATATGTGGTCGGACATCCTCATTACATTAGTGAAGATGTCCGAATATATATTGACACACTCTCTTTATGTCCATTTTAATATATATTAAGTCTGACAATATTCCAACTATGTACAAAATTGTATTGTAAGCTACTAATGAAAATAGTGCTTAATAGCCTAGTAAAGCCACTAGGAGCAGTGATAGGCCAGTGGATAAAGAACCGGGATATTGCCCAACTGGTACCCGGTTCGAAAATTCGTATTTTAGGATTAATGTGCATATTTGTAATTATTACTTGCCCGGCACATCCATGAAATTATATTCGCCAAGTCGTAGGCCAAGGCTTAGGCAGCGGACTCTGCCAACCCTAATGGGTTAGAAAACAGGATAACGCTAAGAAGAAGAATCTAAAACCGACGCTATCTTTAGAACATGAACTAGACTGGGAACTGACTAATACAGTCATTTTGTTATAACAACCACATCCGCGACTTGTCTAGATAATTAGCTTTTGTAATTATGAGCATATCAATAATTGGCGAATTGCCTTTACATTAGACTATAGCGGTCAGTTGGTAGTATATCAATGTTCGAAGGACACAGATTTAAAAAGTAGACCACTGACCACAAACAAGCTTATTAAGTATAAGAATATGTTGGTGGACAGGTTACCTTTATAGGATTACTCAGAAGACAATCCCGACTTGCTCTATACAAAATTGTTTCATGTTATATCCAGTGAACACCATAAAATATTCAAAAATTAAAAGATTAACACCAAAAATAGATTTAAGTTTAATGATTGGGAAACTACAGGTATATTAAATGGTAGAAACAAAGTGTTTGAATTATATGGCGAAAAAACTTATAGATTTGGCCCAGAATTTGTTAAAAATCAAAATCAAAGTTGCAAAATCTATGTATGCTAAAAACAAAATTAAGCACTTGACAAATAAAATAAAGGCAGTATGGGATATTGTTAAAAAAGAAACAGGTTAAGATAAACCTCAAGATAATTAGTATTCTGTTAAACACCACAATCATACTGTAACAGATGTTAAACAAATAGCAAATCTATTTGATGACTACTAATATCCCTTACATCATACTGACTCCCTTAACTCATCTGTACATGTTGCAGCTGAGTTGTACAACCAAGAGTGGAGCTTGTTCAATTTATACATATTCAGTCTAGCGAAATAATTAAAAGTTTTAAGCAATTCAGAAGATCATTGGGGAACGTCCATAAAAGTCTTTTATTCTATTATTGAGTCAATAACTCAACATTAGGCACTTATTTTTAATCAATGTAGAGATTATGGTGTGTTCCCAGACTTGATGAAATTTAGTAAATTAATTCCATTGATCAAGTCCGGTGAAAAAAGTGAACTGGGGAATTATAGACCCATATTTATTTTGCCAGTATTGAGTAAAGTTTTTGAAAAGATAATGTTTGAATTGCTACTTTATATTAATTCCAATATTTTTTCATAATTTTTCATAATTCACAATACGGATTTACAGCATGTAAATGCACTACAGATACAGGAGTGGCCTTGGTCAAGCATTGGAGTTAGCGCATGGAAGAGATCCCAGGATGCTATTGGGATATTCTATGATCTCTCCAAGGCTTTTGATTGTATCGACCATCAGAGATTATTGCTCAAGCTGTCCCATTATGGAGTTAAAGGTAAAGCCCAAAATTTGATTGTAACTTACTTAAATAACAGAATACAGACGGTTGATATAAATGGGGTTAAATCTAAAGGCAGCTATGTTAATTTTGGGGTGTCCCAGGGCTCTATATTAGGCCCCTTTTTATTTTTAGTATATGTGAATGATCTGCCCTATATAGTGCAGAAAATACGATGAGAGGTGTTCCTCTGCCAATGCAAGCTTGCGCATTCTCAACTGGTTTTTATATTAGAAAAGAGAGCCATCCGCTCTATTTATAATTTGGACTCGAGGGAATCACTTAGAGAACTATTTAAAAAAATAAATGTGCTCACGGTTACCTCTCAGTATATTTATGAGAACATAATGTATTCTCGTAAAAATATAGAATCGTTTTTAAAATTTAGTGAAAATCATAGAAGCAGGAATAGATTGCGTATGCGTACATCGGCTTACTAAGACTAATAAATAGATATTTTGTTGTAAATTGTATTTGATTCTATAATAAAATACCTGAAACAGTTCTGTCCTTGCCTGACAATATGTTCAAAAGGCACATCAAAAATACTATATGTAAGAAGGGTTATTACAGAATCGATGAATCTGGCTAACAAAGATGTTTGGAAATGATGCAGCACATGTATTAATATGTATATCTTGAATTGTGCCACTTGATATCACTATGATGACGAGCTCGGTAGATCAGTCGTGAATAACGCGACTTTGATACCAACACTCGTGGGTTCGATTCCCACACAAGGCAAACATTTGTGTGTATGAACATGTCAGTTTGTCTTGGTCTGGATGTTTTAAGAGAGGTAGGGCGCATCAAAGCAGCCCGCCTGGGGAAGTACCTCCACCTCACAGAAAACCGTAGCCAAATAACAACTCCCTAGAGGGTTGTTGTGTTCCTGCGTGTGAGTGAGGTCACCAGTAAGCTCCCATGGAGTTGCTGTGTTAGCAGCAGAGGAGGCATCGCGCAAGTGATACTTAATATGTCGCAAGTGTTAATAGGCTACGGTACCCGCTTTACATCAAGTGGGCCATGTGCTTGTATGCCTGGCGACGTAGTATAAAAAAATATATATGTACACACACAAATATTTATTGTAAGATAAATTTATGATTTAAAAAATACCTATTTTAGCAAGTTTCTGTTGGCATTTCTTCTTCACCAATGGTCATTTTCGAAATGCTAGTAAATAAAAAAAGAGAGATTCTCTTATGAAAAATTAATAAGATATAATATGATTTGATTTAAAGAATGTAAGACGTGTCTAAGTGCCCGTGAGTGTCTGATGGCAAATAAATGATTTTTATGTTTATTTTTTTTTTTGTTATTTACTGACTACGATTGGCGATATTGCCTGTGTCCGCTTAGATTGACACAAACAGCGACGTCATTATCGAACTCCTCGCATGCACGACAGAACTTCTTAAAAATTAATGCTTTATATTTTCGAAAGTAAACTAGGCATATCGGTTTACCTTTACCAAAATTACATAAAATTATTTAAAAAAAATGGATTGCAATCAAAACAAGACATAAAGAGCGTCTATTATCGAACTAGAAATATCGAATTATCTAAATTGGGTTAGGTTATTAGAACTCAATTAAAAATTATCCTGAAGTCACGTACCTATTTATAAATATACATAATATATATAATACCGAAAATAAAAAAGGGATTTTAAGTTATATTCACAACAAAGAAATATTATTTTTCTTTAATAAAATGTAAAATAAAAGGCAGTATTTCGGAAACCTGAGACAGTAAAGTCAAACTCACAATTGCTCGGTTGTATTGCAATTTATTGTACACGAAATTTCATACACAAGATTGTAGGTCTATTGTGTACCTAGTTGATATAAAATGTTGCCTAAAATACTAACTGTACAAAAATAACAATGGTTTGTAACACAATCCGAACTGGAATAAAATAGTAGCAGATACATCAAATTGCCTGGCAGTGGGGAAACTGTTTTCAGAAAAATATTCCAATTACCAGAGTGTTATTTGTGTGTTCTGTAAACGGTAGAACAAGGGTCAAATTTCTCACGATATAAATGAAATATATTGGTGTTCCTAAATTACTTTTTTATTTAAAGCTCGCAGTAAGCTTTTAGCGGTAAAACAGTATTTTAAAATGTTTACAGTAACTAAAACGAATGAAGAAGTACGTACATACTATAGAAAATGGATTTAACTACATTGTTTTGTTCGTTTTGTTTGTTGTTTGTTTTGTTCACATGAATGATTTTAAAATATATCAACTTTAAGGGGATTCTATTCTATAACTTCACGCCAAATCCCTTGCGGGGTAGGCAGAAAGTACCGAGCGCCACGTGATTCGATCCTTACATATCTCACTCGCTTCTTTAACATTGCTCTTCTCATGCACGCTCGCCGGTTTCTTGGGCTCCTGACGTCACCTTCTGATAGAACACGACCAATTTGGTCATGGTAGGTAAGTCTTATTAATTTCATAAATTCATTGCCCGTTATCAACGTAAGGGGAACATACATATTTATTTTAATTTCGGATATTATTGCAATTGCCTTAAAAGTAAAAAAACATTTTTATGTACTTCTCTTATACACTGTTGGGAGGACAACAAGCATTTGATGCAAAGAGGTTAGTATCCTATAAAAGCTCACAATACGAGGAATATTGCTAACTCATTACCAACCGCGCTGTTAACATAGTCAGTTTTCTGGAGCTAGGCATCACAGAAATAGGCAGTTAATAATAACCGGAGCAGTACGTAGTAATTATTAAGTAATCTATGTCTAGAGTGTTATTATTTAGCTGCGGTTTACCGAGAAACCGAGTGTTTCTTCCTCAGTTCTTCCTTTCTGCTTTGATGCGCTTTATTAGTCTTTTCGCAGTCTAGTTTGTCAATTAGCAGGATGAACTACGTGCAGACGAGAATAGAATAGATATTTTTTGATGACTGTTCACATATAGTTAAAAAACATAATATAAATAGATTTACACCGTAAACTTACACCGTACAGGGGATGCAACATTTTTATACATAATGAAATTAAATAATTAGTTTTACATGTGAAATAACATATAATACAAGGTACGAAATACATTTTAAAAGCCACCTTTTTAATTCACGCTTGAATATGTTTCCATACATTGAACGTCTTATAACAGATGTCTATATAATTAGTCTGGCCATAAATACGGTTACATGGAAACTGTTCTTTTTTTTCAACTCTTTAATTATTTTGTAATTGGTTCGCGTTTATTATGTTAAAAACTTATTTCGATTCCCCGCCGTTTTGCATATTTTTTTCGTCTTTGTTATCAAATTGCAATATGGAATGGGGCGGTAAAGAAAAGAAGATTGCAGTGATTGCCTTGCACAAAGTAAGTATGGGGCCGTCGGTGATATTCAAGGCACTTCAAAAGCTTGCTATCCGCCGTATGTCCTTACATCGTACTATTGACAGATATACCAACACTTCCTCTGTTGAAAACTAGAGAAGATCGCGTGCTGTTAGAATTACAAAGGGTATTAATGTTGTTAAAACCAGAATTCGCCAAAACCCCATTAAGAAAATAAATCTTATCGCGAGAAAGTAGATTCTCGCTGTCGCGTATAATAAAGCAATACCTGAAGCTCGGTGTTTATCATCGATTACAGGATATGTCCTCAATCAATCTCTACAGTTGAAGAGAATGGACCTTCTGTGCCGATACACAGATGAAAGGCTCAAAAATATACTCTTACAGATGAAAAAAAATTCACGATTGAAGAGCACTACTCTATCTCTATAACTTCACGCCAAATCCCTTACGGGGTAGGCAGAGAGAACCGAGCGCCACGTGACTCGATCCTTACATACCTCACTCGCTTCTTTCACATTCATTGCTCTTTTCATGCACGCTCGCCGGTTTCTAGGGCTCCTGACATCACCCTCTGATAGAACACGACCAATCTGATCATGATAGGTAAGTCTTGGCCTTCCTCGGCTCCTACATCCTTCCACTTTTGCATTGTATATCTGCTTCGTCATTCTTTCATCCTGCATTCTTTCTACATGTCCGAACCAACTGAGCATGCCTCTTCTTATTTTAACACCGACGCTCTCTTTCAGACCAACTCTGCTTCAAACCTCATCATTGCGGATACGGTCTGCAAGCGTTACACCACGAAGAGCACTACAACAAACAAAATGATAAAGTATACGCACACAGTGCTAAAGAAGCCGCTCAAGTGGTCGGAGAGGTACAACCATAGATAACAGAAACAACGAAACCGTTGTTTCTGTTATCTATGGGTACAACGTTGTCGTCATCCTGCGTCTGTAATGGATTGGTGGGGGGTTTCTTATCAAGGACTCACAACGCTTCTATTTTTGTGAAAAAGGAGTGAATACTTCAGCTAAAGCGTATCAAGAGACTGTCTTGGAACATGTTGTAAAACCTCTCAGCAATACACTTTTTAAATATTCCCAGCAGGGCTCTGGACCTGGGTCACAAAGCACGAACTACCCAATCCGGGCTCGAAATTAACACTCCGGACTTTATAAGAGCTGAAGACTAGCCCTCGTCTAGCCCTACAAATGATCAGTTTTAGAGGATATGACCTGCCCGAAATGACACGTCGACATTGTGTCTCTTAAGAAATCACTAGAGTGACCAGAAATCACTAAACAGTGCGTAAATACATAGATTCGTGGCCAGACAGATTAAAGGCCTGGTGGTCATTTCGAATAGAATCATTTTTTTATAATAATAATAATAATAAGTATTTATTTATCACTTTTTTACAATATCTCATTCTGATTGGGTATCCATTTAAGTATATATATATTTGTGTTTGGAGAGCCCGCTCTTCCAAAATAGCTTATTAGTACTTACAATTAAACGTAAATAACTGCTTACATTTTGGTAATTCAAGAAAACACAAAGTTACATACGTACTTTACATACCGCTATGTTTATTATATATAAATGTATAAATATAAACATTTAAAATTGGTTTAAACTACTAGAATACATAGTACTTGAAAATATTTTATGTAATTGAAAAAACAGGTAGGCAATAAGTTCGGTTCATGAATAAATAGGATTAGGTGATGTGAAGTATAATGTAGTTGGTACTGTATTATATTACGCGCATAATAATTCTATATCATCAAAGATTTTGTTTTGAAGGAAGAAAGCGACAGATTTTTTACATGCATGATTAGTTTGTTCATAGATATTACAATGTTTATGTACAACAAAAATTTTATGTTTTGTTGTACTTATAAGTTTTATTGATATTACATTATATCATAAAAAAAGAAATGTACTCGTACTTAGTCTGGCCATAAATACTGTTACAATTAAAAACAAACAAAAATATTACATTTGAATTTGGAATCTGTTATTTTTATATGATTGTCAATTGAGTTTTCTCATTTTGGCGCCAATACATTGTACAATATTTTGCGATATTAAAATGGAGTGGGGTGATAAAGAGAACCGAATCGCTGTGATTGCATTACACAAAGTAGGTATGGAGCCAAATGCAATTTTTAAAACTCTCCATACGCTTGGTCTTAGTAAAATGTTCATGTACCGAGCTATTAATAGGTAATATGAGACCTCCTCTGTTTGTGACAGAAAAGATCGTTCACGTAGTGTTCGTACGAAAAAGGTGGTCAAAGCAGTAAGGGAAAGAATTCGAAGAAATCCTGTCCGAAAACAAAAGATTTTATCTCTGGAGATGAAGATAGCACCTAGAACCATGTCGCGTATTTTAAAAGATCACTTAGGACTTGCAGCCTATAAGAGACTTACTGGTCATTTCTTAACTGGTAATTTAAAAAAGAATAGGGTGGTAAAATTGCAACAACTACTGAAGCGGAACGCAAAGGGAGGTCACAGAAAAATTTTGTTTACGGATGAGAAATTTTTTACAATTGAGCAACATTTTAACAAACAAATTCACAGTATTTATGCTCAAAGCTCTAAGGAAGCTTCCCAATTAGTCAACAGAGTGCAACGTGACCACTATCCGACTTCAGTGATGGATTGGTGGGGTATTAGCTATGAAGGAGTGACTGAGCCATACTTTTGTGAAAAAGGTATCAAAATATCGGCACAAGTATATCAAGATACCATTCTTGAGATGGTAGTGAAGCCCCTTAACCACCATGTTCAATAACCAAGAATGGTCCTTCCAGCAAGACTCGGCGTCGGGTCATAAAGCTCGGTCTACGCAGTCATAGTTGGAAACGGACGTTTCGGACTTCATCAGAGCTGAAGACTGGCTGTCGTCCAGTCTCGATCTTAATCCGCTATATTATGATTTATGGTCAGTTTTAGAGAGTACGGCTTGCTCTAAACGATATGATAATTTGGAGTCCCTAAAACAATCCGTGCGATTGGCAGTGAAGAATTTTCCCATGGAAAGAGTGGGTGCTTCTATTGATAACTGGCCTCAACGTTTAAAGGACTGTATGACAGCCAATGGAGACTACTTCGAATAAGCTTTTTATATTTTAAATTGTTTTATATTTATGTATTTAACTAACACACTGTAAAAGTATGTTATTTGCAATAGAATTTATTTTCTTTGTTTCAGTATTTATGGCAAGACTAAGTATATTCATTTGTGCGAGACCTGCTTTAAAGAACAGGTTTTTGAGGAACCAACAACAATACATATTGTACGTGGATATTGCATTTGCAAGTTTTGTTTTCGGATTAGGCATATGCTCCACAATTTGTTAGTTTGCAGTAATAATTAAACATAACAATATCTCTTCCCATAATGTATCAAAAACTACTTCATGTTAAAATACGAGTATTTTATTTAAAGCCGTTTAATATCGCATAATTCAGTGGCAATATAATCATAATCATATATGAAATTCCTACAACGTTAGCCAACTTTAGCACAACCCTTGAATTTAACCTTGTCCCTACACATTTCCATTTGTCACTCCACGCCCGTCTGGGTAGCCAATTAGGGTTGTCATTATATTATGCGACTGGACATAAATATCTTTATTTATATTAAAAAAAATATCAGCTTATTCCAGACCTTCTAGCGTAGAATGATAAAATGACAACGTTACACGACAGAATTACGTTAATGCTCCATGGATATTGTCCATAGAAAGTTTTTATTGGTTGCATCTACAAATTAATAATTACGTAATAATAATTATATACAAATGTACTAAATAGATAATACGTTAATCGGGGTAAGTAGCTCGGTTCTGAGCGCGCATGACTCGGTCCTTACACACCTCACTCGCTATTTAACATTTGGTACATTATCTTTGCCTTGTGGGCAAGGGATTGACGAAGTTATGAATGATGAAGAAAAGGTGCAGAATTAAAAAACATCGCAAGCGTAGCTGCGCTGCACTCTGAAAGGTAGCAGTTTAAGTCCCTTGAAAAGATGCGTTTTTAAATAGTGTATCTGTCTATTTAATTATAACTTCACGCCAAATCCCTTGCGGGGTAGGCAGAGAGAACCGAGCGCCACGCGACTCGATCCCTACACACCTCACTCGCTTCTTTAACATTCATCGCTCTTCTCATACATGCTCTCCAGTTTCTAAGTCTCCTGACATTACCTTCTGATAGAACACGACCAATTTTGTCATGGTAGGTAAGTCTTCCTCCGCTCCTACATCCCTCCACTTTTACGTTGTATATCTGCTTCGTTATTCTTTAAAAATAATTTAAAGAACTGGTTCGTCATTCATGTATCCGTTAAAAAACTGGTACAAAAGTTCAATGTGCCTATTTATACAATCTTTGTACGCAAATATGTGTCCTCATATTTTCTTAATTCAAAATTATTTTAACAAACTGTGTATAAAACTATATATATGTCAGATATACACAATATAATTTTAAATCAACACGTGTAATCAATGTTCAGGAAAATGCGAAACGAGAGGACAGTCCAAAGACGTCGTCACTTGCCGCCGTTTGCACTAACTCGCCCTTTTTCCCAGGTCGACCTCTACATTCTGCCAAAGCGCGTCACCGTTCGTGCGCTTTCGCAGAATTTAATCCTATCCTTACATATCTCACTCGCTTCTTTAACATTCATTGTTCTTCTCATGTACGCACGCCGGTTTCTAGGGCTCCTGACATCACCTTCTGATTGAACATGACCAATTTGGTCATAATAGGTAAGTCTTGGCCTTCCCCGGCTCCTACATCCTTCCACTTTTGCATTGTATATCTGCTTCGTCATTCTTTCATCTTGCATTCTTTCTACATGCCCGAACCATCGGAGCATGCCTCTTCTTATTTTAACACCGACGCTCTCTTTCAGACCAACTCTGTTTCTAACATCATCATTGCGAATACGGTCTACAAGCCTTACGCCACAAATTTTGCGCAGCGCTCGCATTTCAACCGCGTTTATTCTACTTTCATGCTCTTTCTGCCATACCCAACTCTCGCTTCCATAAGTTAGCGTTGGGACTAACACTGCATTGTGTATAGCGAGTTGTGCCTTCTGGCTCAGGATTTTACTGCCAAGAAGTTTTCCCAACGCTCGATTCACACTATTCCCAGCACTCACTCGTCTTTCCACATCTGCGGTGTACCTTCCATCCCTGCTGAAAGCGCATCCAAGATATACAAACTCATCCACTTGTTCCAACACTTCATCATCAATCATAATCCTTACATTAGTTCTGGATTCTTCTCTTTCAAATACCATTATCTTTGTTTTCTTCGCATTCAGTAGTAAGCCTTTCTCCATACATTCGTCTTTCATCGTTGTGACCAGTGTTTGCAGTTTAGATGGTGTATCTGCTAATAGCACGGCATCGTCTGCATACAGCAGACAGTTCACCACTTGGTCACCCATGCGCAATCCCACATTCGTTGACCTTATTCTCTGCAGACAACTATCGAGATACAGGATAAACAGCCTAGCAGATAGCATGCAACCCTGTTTGACACCAATTTTGACATCAAACCAGGGTGACATGCCACCGTCTATCCGCACACATGCTGAGCAATCCTTGTAAGTGGACTGCACACCACGGAGCAGTGAACCGTCAATTCCATATCTCGGCAATATGTCCCACAGTTCCTTTCGCACAACCCTATCAAATGCTTTCTCAAGATCCACAAAACCGCAGAAAACCTTCCGGTCTATGGCCAGATGCTTCTCTACGATATTGCGGAGCGAGAAAACTTGATCCGTACATCCCCTTCCATTTCGGAAACCTCCTTGTGCGTCCCACAGCATTTCATCGGATTACACCCTCATTCTCCTTTCAATCACCTTTCCATATACTTTTGCTGCTAAGCTGATCAAACTGATGGCCCTATAGTTGGCGCAGTCCATGCGTGTTCCCTTGCCTTTATACAAGGGCACGATGACTGCGCGTCTCCAGTCCATTGGGACCCTTCCAGTTCTCCAGTATAGGTTGCATAGGTACCAGAAGGCGTCCCGGACGTAAGTGCCACCTAATTTGATCATCTCAGCTGTGATCAGATCAATTCCCGCTGATTTTCCATTTTTCAAGCTTCGTATCGACCATTCGATCTCATCCATAGTTATGCCTTCGTCGGACGCCGTCAACGTGGAGTAAGCATCCGACTCACTCTCATTGCCAGCGTCCGAGGCATACTCATACATTTCCTCAAAATATTCACTCCACCGTTCTAACACTTCCTGAGTGTTCGCAAGAATGACTACCTAACTATATTAAAAAACATATATTATGTTTTCCAAAGTACGCCGTCAAAGGAACAGCCGGATAGGCAGTCGGTGTAAACTTAGTAACACGTTCTCGTTGGCCTTTTTTGAACAAAACTCTAAATAATTAAAATAATTTACCCCTAAATAATACAACACTCACGCGTAAAACATAAAATAAAAAGTAGGAACATTTCATCGAGAAAAAAAATTAATGCTTATTTGTTCTTTATACATAAATTAATTAATGAAATATTTTTTTTACTCATGTTTGTATAATAAAAATTTTATTGGATTAAAATGAAAGATATTAATTACAACAGACACTAAAACGTTCTCCCACTCTGTAAACAGTTGTTTGAAGTCGGAGATGGGGAAAAATTTCACTTTTCGTTTGATCCGGACCAGTTAGCCGCATCATACTTCAAAACACTTCAATTTGATAAGAAATAACATATTAAGAGTACTCTACGACTACTAGAATACATTTTATATTTAAAGGAAAATGTATACAGTGGAATTATTTTGCGTGAACGTAATTGAAGTAATAGACACGACTGACTTGATTGCATAATCGATTATGTAGTAGTTAAAAGTAGTATTTACTTTGCGTCTAGAGATCGTAGTTACTTTATTACAAAAGTCACTTTGGAATGTAAGTCGATAGTATATATGTAACAGAAACTCCTGTTTGTTCAATTAACCCTCAGTATATCATACTAATGACTTTAAGGGGGTTTTTAAAGAAAAAATATGACGGCTGAACTTGTCTACTAAAGGAATTAAGGGAGAAGATTGTTCGCCAGGTGGAGTGACTCAGCCGTCGCGATTATGGAAATCAAAAGGCCGAGATTATGCAGTTCACTGAATACTGATTACTGATGATTATTCTGTGTAAACACGTTTAAATTTGAGCATTCACCAAATACATTTGATTGTTTCTTTAAGTAGACTTAGTATTTGTAGCTTTTGTTTTTATTGAAGCTGTATCGCACACAAAAAATCAAGCTATGTAGAAAATTTCAAACACCTCTTTTCCATCTCGTTTTCCTACTACCTACTCTATGAAATAAATAACAATCCAACCCCAACACGAAATATTGGCTAAAATTATGTAATGTCATGTCATTGTCATGTCATCATGTTTAGTTTTAATAAAATGAACATGAATCTCATCAATTTTGATTGGGTACATAATCAACTAACAACATTAAGCCAATCTAATTCTTTTGTCATGGCCATTGTAATACCGGGTGATTGAAATTGTATTCAAGAGTAACCGTATACTATTCCGCTGTTACTCTTGTCTACTATACAAAGTACAAATAAACTTGTAAAGACGGCAACTGGCACTCGTGCCGTAGTCTCTAACCTCCATGTTGATGGACTAAGCTGTCATTGATGTTTATAAGTTACATCAGTAACTGAAAAAGTGAGTTAACAGTAGTCTTATAACAAATGTTAAAACTGAAAGTTACAGCATGAAATAATAGTATATACATCAACACAATATTCAATGATTGCTTGATTCGTGTAATTGTCAACATAAACATGCTATAAACCGTAAACTTCTTGTAACTGTAGATAAAGTAGCCATCTACTGACTGAGAAAATTATTTATTTTAATTAAGTTTTTCCATCACCAACCGAAAATTGAAGGTCAATTTGGATTTAAGAGACTGAAAATATTGGTGGGATACAACTGATATATATGTACCTATATTATTGTCACAAAATAGAACATTTTTTTTATACAATGTCGGTAAACATACAATATATACATAGGTATATACGACGAACCCGATTTAAAGTGGTCACCGCGCGTTGCCATCCTGGCTGCTAATACACTGCAGCAATTCCTTACTGGTAACCTCACTTGCAGGAACACGACAGCACCCAGGGAGTTATTATTTCTCGCCTCGGTTTTCTGTGTCCAGTCTCGGGCTGGTTGATGGATCCTATTTCTCTTAGAAACACACATACCAAGACAAATGTTCGTACTGTGCCAGAATTGCACCCACGAGTCTTGATGTTACAATTACTATTCACATCAATCGATGTAGTTATTAAAAAAAAACTATGGAATCGAAGGCTAAAAGAATGTTGTGTGGTTCTTCAACTTCAAGTCACGGAAGGGCAATAAAACTTCTTCAGGCCACTGGTGTGTGTTTCGCTAGATTTGATACTAGTTTTTACATGTAGCTATATATACATATACCTAGTACTTGTATGGCTTCCGATGTTGTATAAAAAAAGCCGTCAAGTGCGAAACCGACTCCGTACGAGGGTTCCGTAAAAAATATTTCCGCAAATTATTTTCACGATATTTTTTTTTCTGATGTAACTACAAATTTACGATTTTCAGATTTTTTTCTTTACTTGCACTACATGATCTTTCTTCGTACCAAATTTCATGGTTCTAGGTCAACGAGAAGTACCCTATAGGTTTTAATTCACTTGCGAGTGTCAAAGTAAAATAAACGGGACATAAACGGTCGCATCTTTTGATTGTATTGAATTAGAAGTTTGATTTTGTGCTCTGCTCTGCTCGAACCTGAGTATTCGGTATTAATTTTATCTTGATAGCTCCACCCATCCCTGAGAAAATGGGTCTTGACAGACCGACAGACAGACGGACAACAAAGTGATCCGGTAAGAGTTCCGTTTTACCATGTGAGGTACGGAACCATAAAAAAATCGGCCAAGTGCGAGTCGGACTCGCGCACGAAGGGTTCCGTACCATTATCTTTAAAAAAGGCAAAAAATCACGTTTGTTGTATGGGAGCCCCCTTAAATATTTATTTTATTCTATTTTTCAGTATTTGTTGTTATAGCGGCAACAGAAATACATCATCTGTGAAAATTTCAACTGTCTAACTATCACGGTTCATGAGATACAGCCTGGTGACAGACGGACGGACGGACGGACAGCGGAGCCTCAGTAATAGGGTTCCGTTTTACCCTTTGGGTACGGAACCCTAAAAATGATTTATTGAGTTCTATTTTGTAACAAAAATGTAAATATATATCAAAGAGTTGTGTAACACTAATATTTTCGGTCCGATAAATCCAAACTGACCTTTCGTTTTCGGTTAGTGATGGAAAACTTAATCGGGTCACGTCCTCTCAATAAAATTTTGATGGACTTTTGAGCATTTTCTCAGTCAGTAGATAGCAACTTTATCTACCGTTACAGGAAATTTACGGTCTTGTTGCATGTTTATGTCGTCAATTACAAGTCAAGCAATATTAGGCAAATTCTCTCACTGAATATTATGTTGATGTAGGTATATAGTAAGGCTCTTTAGGCTGTAACCCAGTTTTACCATTTTTTACGTGATTATTATTAACCCACTTACTTAGTTACTGAAATAACTGATAATCTTCAATGATAGCTCAATCCATCAAGCTAATCATCAATTAAAAACTAGAAGATAGGAAAGTTAGACTTTCAGTTCAAACTGAACTATAGAATTAAAGTTTTGTTGATAGGTATGCATATTACGCATTCCTGAGTCGCTTTATACTATTTTTGAGTCGCTGGCTTTGAATCCATGGGTACGTTAGTTAAAGATTAATGTTATTTTTTTACTGAACTGCTAAAGTATAGTTAAAAAGCTGGTTTGTTGCATCTTGAAATCAGGCCCGAAGTCGTATTATAACAAAAAAAAAATGCGTCTTGTAATAAGAAGTCTTTGCAATTCACTAATATGCAAAATAACCTGACCAAGTTTATTTAGACTTTGCATAGTAGATAAGAGAAAGGGCGAAAAAGTGTACAGTTACTTTGTAATAGAGTTCCAATTAACCGGTATTACAATAACCCCGACAATAACATTGGCTTACTGTTGTGGGGTGATTATCGAACTAAACACAATTCATGAGATTTAATCTAATTTTGGTAAAACTAAACATGTTGAATAATTTTAGCCCATATTTCGCGTCGGTGTTGGATTGTTATTTATTTTATAGAGAAGAATGAAATCAAAATTTGAAGAGATGTATTTGAAATTATGTACATAATTTGATTTATATAGTTCCATTAAAGCAAAACATACAAATAGAAGGCTGCTTAAAAAACAACCAGATGTATTCGATGAATACTCAGATTTAAAGATGTACAGACAGAATACTAACGACGACGGCTTAATCACTGCACCACCATCTTCTCTCTTAATTCTTAAATAAATATCACATTTTTTCTATAAAATTACTATAATATACTGAGGATTAATTGAATAAACAGTAATGTACGACGATAGTATATATGTAAGAAAACTTCTCTTGCATATGTACTACCGAAGTACATTGCAAAGTGACCTTCAGAAAAACAATAAGAATAATTTATTTTCTTGCAAAATGTAAGTAACAATCTTAAACCATATCTTACCTGTAGAGTAGGTATTCAAGCATTTTTAAAGTAAATTATATTAAAAAAATATAATAAAATGACTGCGACGTCTAGACGCAAAGTAAATACTATCCTCTACGACTATATATTCCATTATGGCAATCAAGTCAGTCGTTTCTATTACTTCAATTACATTCACGAAAAATAATTAAACTGTACACATTTTCGGTTAACAAATGAAGTATACTCTAGTATTCGTGGAGTCTCTTGATACGTTAATCCCTATCAAATTAAAATATTTTAATCCGGCGCTTTAGCACGATGAGGCTAATTGATTGAATCGAACAAAGAGTGATATTTTTCCCCTTCTTCGATTTCAAACGACTGTTTACAAAACGGGAGAACATTTTACACTGTTCGTTGTATCTTCAATATATTTATAAGATAGTTATAATACAATAAATGATGTTTTATTATGAAACTATTAATATACACCTCTTTCTACTCCCTCGACCTTCATTCGGGGTTTATTTATTCAATATTTTCCACCTTCCGTCTCTTCAGCCACTGTACTCATCTTACTGTCTAATTTCATGCTTCTAGATTCTTTTACTCGTTACCTACCTATATTCTGTATTAATAGCGCTCCCATTTTTGCTATTTTAACCTTTTTATATCCAAATTTTCTATTTATAACTTCTCTACTTTACATTCTGCTTGTGTGATAAACTTTATGTCCCCTTGTACTACAAACCTTATTAATTGAATTCGCTTTTAGTAGGGTCGCAAAATATAACAAAATAACATGAAACGTTTCAGTATTTCAATTGCTTTACACTATTAAATAAATAAATAAATATTGTCGGACAAATTACACAGCGCCATGTAGCCCCAAAGTAAGCGAAGCTTGTGTTATGGGTACTAGACAACTGATAAACATACGTAAATACATTTTTTTTTTGTAAATACATACTTATTATACATAGAAAATACCCAGACCAATACAAACAGACATGTTCATGCACACAAATGTTTGTACTGTGTGGGAATCGAACCCACGAGCGTTGGTGTCAAAGTAGCGTAACAACGCGTTTCACCACTGCGCCACCGAGCTCGATATTTTGTTACAGCCCTAAATTATTTATACGTGTGCCTTTCTTTGTATGTTTATTATCTTTTTAATATAATTATGATACACAGTATAGTTAATTTTCATTTTCATTCACAATATATAAGCTTAGTTAATAGTGACATTGAGCCTAAATGTGCTTAATTAAATTTTCTGACCGCGACTTGTATTAAAACTCCCTTTATACAAATGCATCTGAACAAAACCATTGTTAACATTTCAGCCTACATGTAATTTCTATCGTCGTAAGAATAAACATAGCGATGAAATTAATTTGCGACAAAATATATTTATAATGATAGGGCACGCCTTGTATCAGTTTCGATGGGTTGACAGATATACTGCAACAAAATTCCATAACAGAAAAAAGGCAAAAACGATATCGATTCGAAATATTGTCACAAAAATAAGCTTAATTATTATATAGTTAATAGATTCAGCCGTTACTTTGCGAAAGTCAAATATACTGGCAATTTGATCTAAACTGGTATCTGTCAAACAAAAAGTGTCGAGTAATAATATTGCTCTTTCTAAAGCGGATAAAGGAAATACGTTAGTCATCATATATCGAAATGATTATAATACCAAGGTCAACGACGTTTTACAGACATATGACTTTTTGACGGTAATTCAAGATCCCACTAACAAATAAAAAAACATCAACTAAGGGGAAGCGGAAGCACACAAAGTTTAGATCAAATTGCCTTAATTATTATACTACGAATGAAAATTGACGCTATTTATAAAGGAATAAACATTTTCATAGTCATAGTCAAAGTGCATAGTTGAGTTTAAAGCCAATTGAAATCCTATTATGCATTTATCGTGGTGAAATTTCGTATTTATCTTAATGCTATGACATAAACTGAACTTTTAGCTCCGGAAATAAATTAGTATTTGCAGTAACAATCATCAGTAAGTTATATCCAGACCTGATTAATTAAAATTTCATTTCGGATTGAATATTGTAAATATAGGTTTGTTTATTCTATTTGAAGGATTCCAATTTACAATTTTTAGCTCCGGCAGCTGAAACAAAGTTTGCGATAATTAATCAGCGCAAATATTTATTCAATTCAAACGCACAAGTTTTAGCTCTTGAAACTGAAAAGCTATGTGCATTCAAGTTGCGTTTCACACGCGTACTGGTGTTATCTGTTAAAATTGTAAATGAAATTTATATAGTTTGTTTATGTTTTTTATATTGGGATATAAGTAGTTCATCATCTTTGCTCCAGTCAATCTCACTAGCGCGAAATACAACCTCTTAAACAGAATACGATCTTATCAAATACAAATGAACTTTTATGGGATCACTTTGTGGCCCGTGTATCTATATATATACAGGATGGCCGGAACATGGACGCCTACTTGTTTGACTACTTTGCTTGTTTATTTGACTGTGTTTTGCATTCTGATTTGGACTTTATTTACTTGGAAGTGTGAGATGAGTTACACGTTAAGCGAATATGCAGAAATGCATTATTTTTAAGGATTTGCACGAGGCAACGGCCGTGAAGCAGCACGACTGTATCGTGAACAACTGCAATCTGTATAAAGAATAATAACCCAAGTCCAATATTAGCAGTTGATCTAGAATCATAAAATTAGCACGAAGCATAGACTGATAGAACTAGAAAAACTGTCTGACTGTTTTTAAGAAATCAAGGCACTCCCGACTCTCTGACCTTTGAATGACAGCAGGGAAACTTTTTCCTCTTTACGCCGTAAGGCACATATTTGGTAATATTACTTAATTTTCAATAAATAGGTTTGTTGTTGTTTGTTTGTTTTTATAACTTTATTGCATTATTTACAATTATAATTATCTACAAGTATTAAAAATTACATGATTTGTATCCTTGAATCGGTGTTTAATTCAACGGGCTTATTCCTTCGAGGAATCTCTTCAAGCCAACCAAAAAAAAAGTACAAAGGTACTGGGTGTCAGGAAAATTTTATCGAAAATACAACCAATATCATTATTTGATATAAACTTGCATACATTGCTTTTAAAGTTACTAAGTTTTGAAGTGACAGCAGAGTTAAGATAAATAAAAAATATCACTTATAGTAACAAATTCGATAGTATAGCTATTTTTTAATATTCTGTTTAACACCCGCTTAATGTAAGGACCGCGTCTTATGGCACTCGGTTCTCTTTGCCTACATGTACCTAAATATGTGAAAACTAGAGCTGTAGAGGGGAGCACCGGGTGGAAGGCATGACACGATAAGCTGAAATAGATCACAGAAACCGGGCGAGAGTCTAAAAATTATTTCAGTTTGACTTGTAACCTTCGAAATATTGTAGAAAAAATTACGGTATTTTATTTCTTAAATGTAAACTTGAATATTTATTTTTAAAATCAATGTGGCGGTAAACAACTCATAACATATGACCCACTTAATGATAACTAGGTACCATTGCTCATGAACACTGGCACATTGCTCGTTCGTTGCCGATATTGTAAAAACCTCTTCATGCCCCTTTTTAAAGAATCTCAAATGCAATAAAAACCATTTAAGCGTTAATCTCCAAAGGTTATAATAGCAATTGCTTCATTGATCATTTCGTTCTTATGATTGTACGATAGTCACGAGCACGAAGCTTCCCTGGTAAGTGTATTTTTTGTATAATTATATAAAAATGAATGTATAATTTGCGGTGATTTCAAAATAATTCATATAGGCGTTACAGTAGGCGTAGGCAATTACAAAAAAAAAAACATTGTGTGAAAATACTAGTGAATACATATACTTCTGTATAACCTTCGTATCTATGACATTCATAAATAAGTTTCAATAATTATATTTATTATTTTAATACGAGTATAACATACAATACTCACAAAACCGCTAAAAATACAACCAAATAAAACACACCCATTAGGTATCCCAATAACGTAGGCTTGTCTGAAAGTGTAAATAAATAGATGAAGAAAAGAGACGCTAAACAGACTCCCATGGTAGGGCGGAATGGCTTCTTAACGAAAATTGCTTCGTCTCGGCACAAACCACCAGCCGTTTGCCGACTACGGGATAAATCCGAGGTACTTTCATGAAAGAAGGTTTCCGACTACGTTTAGTTCGTGCTGAACAATATGTTACGCGTGACTCCACTTCCTTGGATTATGAATTAACGGCGTAAAAAGTAAAAACGTATTTTGAAAAACTGAAAAAATATTACATGCGTGTGTCAAAGCGTTTATGCGAAATAAACAAACTTTTTCTTTATACACAAAGATTAGTCTTGTGCTTATTATATTCACTAATCAATTATCAAAAATTTCGGCTTCAGAAATATATTTCATTAAATGTGTGACATAACCTAAGACGGATCTGGTTTTCCTTCTGGATTGTGGAGATCTGACGTCAATTCACGTTCAAAATCAATATTTTCGCCAAATCCTTAGTCTTATGTAGCGAACCTCTCTAATCCTTGTATCAGGAAACGGGATAACGTTAAAAATAGGTAGAAGGTAGGAAGGAAAAACTAAAATTCTTATTAATAACTAGCTGTTGCCCGTGGTTTGGCCCGACCAGTAGCGGGATGCTAAATAGCCTATATAGTCTTCCTTAAGAATTGGGTTACCAAATTTTTTAATTCCAGTGATAGCGCCAAAGATTAGCGCATACGAACAAACTTAATTTCAAAAACAACTTCTTTCGCTTCATATATTAGTATAAATATGTTCTTATTGACATCTGTACTGGTTAATTTACTGACACACGTAAAAGACACAGTAGTGGGTAAGCGTGAGTATAGCTACTGGTGGATATCCGTACCTCTTGGCCCATGCATATTCACGAGTGGAGCTCGGGCCAAGTGGCTCAATGTTGCTTTGAGCGTTAAACTGCCGCTTTCCTCATAACTAGGCAGTTTAAAATCTAAACTAACAGGTCACCAAACAAATATGATAACGTAGCATTTGATTTTATTTTCTTTTATTTTTTTGCCTAAATTCCGCTGCAAGGCTGTTAAGATCATAATTGGTGTATCGAGTAATTTTATGTGTCCGGTGGCTAACGATTCCGTCCGATCATCCCGTTTGACGTTAAGCGGTAACGTTGTCCTTATGTAATGTTTGTTGTACATAAAGTATCCCCCGGCGTTGTGATCACCGCGCCTAATCCAGTAATATCAAGTGATCTAGTGTCTGTAATGTGGAAGTACTTCCTCAGACTGGTTGCTATTTTGTAGCTGTATTTTTTAGATTCACGTTTACCTATTATAAAGATGCACAATACATGTACAGACGTTTACGTGTTTGGAACTATTTCTGAGTGTATTTTTTCATAATTACTTTAAAATAAGTTTTTATATATATTTGGCGGTTGTATACTGTGCGAAGTTACTACATTAAATGGGTTTCCCTAAATCGAATTGCAATTGATTGATTTTTGTTGACAAAAATCGATTCGCTTAATATTCTAATCTTTTAAATTAGAATTCCTTAATTTTTTTTCGTTATTAGGTACTATAATGTCAATAAACTATATTTACATATACTCTCTATATATACGTCGTTCCAGTAACTTGTATTTTAATCAATGTAATATTTATATTATCTGCGCTTCTCCAGGAAGCCTCTAAGTCAGTTGTCACATCCAACTGTCTACCTGTTATACCTGTAGTGCGTTTAGTGTAGTTCGTTGAGCATTCTGACCAAGTTAGCGCTAAATTGTCGGTTGTTCCCGTAGCTAACGACTTCTAGCTGTATTCGATGAAAATACTATATATACTAATTTGCGCGTTATTGTACAACACCATTTGTGTACTAGGTTTTTTTTGTGAGCTCCAATTTAATAAGGGAAGTTTGAATAGGATGAATTTGTAAAGGTATTTTAATACCGCCTTTTAATTTGAGAAGACATTTGGTAATTTTAAACGTCAATGAAACCTGGCTACGCATGCTGTATGGAATTAGAAATGTTAACGAGAAACAGTTCTAGTAAGGAATGATACGAGGATATATACAAAACATATAGGTAATATACTTTGACTAACAGTATGAATGTACTGTTAGTCAAAGTATATACTTTCACCAGCAGTCGCGTATACCATATACCAAATTACCTATATGTTTTGTATATATACTCGTATCATTCCTTACTAGAACTGTTTCTATTGATTCTCTGAGCTCGTTAACATTTCTTATTCCATACAGCATGCGTAGCCAGGATTCATTGACTTTAGCTGAACTTTTGTAATCTTTATTTGTATGGTCGGTTGAACAGAGAATTAGTGTTCGTGTGACTTGTTTGTTTGTGATTATGGTGAGGAAACTGAAATCCTTTTGCATTTATTGATCCTTGGCATTGCAACGTTCTGTCAATTTACTTTGGCGGTGGTAGTAGTGATTGAGGATGTTATTAATGTTTAGGTTAAGCGTAAAATTTACTAGTAGCAATACTGTGTACCCACAAAATACTTGCTACCTGAGAAAGGTTCAGGACTCCCCAGAGGTTGTCAGTACTACGAGTAAAGTGGCCGACCTATTACCCAATCTGCTTGTTATTTGGGCTATATCAGTTACTGTAGCTCTACTGTGGATATCCTTATTTATTATCGGGACCCATACTGTTACGCTGTTGTCTTAATTCCCTTTGTCATCATTGGCAAGACACACTGTTCGGATGTAGTTAGGACAACAACCTTATGTAGTAAGGACTTGTTATTGAAAGATGTAGGAGCTAAGGAAGGCCAAGACTTACCTACCATGATGTAAAGATCGAGTCAAAGCTCGCTTCTCTCTGCCTACCCCGCAAGGGATTTAATGTGAACTTATAGACTTGTCAATGCGTCTAAGAAGTCTACCCTACTATACATTTGCTTATTCAGTATTTTAAATAAGTGCTTTTCCTGGTATTAACACACTCCATAATCGTAATTTGTGTGTTATTATTCCCTACTCAAATTGTATTAATCTGAGTACAATTATGATACTCGTACTTTGACTACAATCATTTGTAGTAAACTAAGGTATGCCTCCGTATATGTCTGTATAGAACGCTTCCTGGCTATAATTATAACACAAATGTCTTTGTTTAACTTTCTTCTAATTCAAATTAACTGTTCCATTATCTTCTACACAATTGACTGTGCGATTAGACATTCGTCAAAGACGTTAATAAATCAAATAAGAATTTATTTTCTATATTGTTATCCAGACGTGATACGCTGCCGATGAATTCGACGACAAGGCCAGCAATGAATTATCTGTATAAATGAGATGCGTATTACGAAAATTTTTCGTCTTCAGACAAAGATCTATCCATGTAAAAGTAATGGATAAAAACAAACAAAGAACAGATTTTTTACTATTCATAAACAATCAATCATAGAACATATTCTATGATTTATTATTTCATTTTGTCATGATCAGGAATGTCATGTTATTAAAAGAGCGAATGTGAGCATATACTTATATTTGTACTGTTATAAATAATAGGTTACGTTAGAATAGGTTATCTGTTTTTTTTAACAATCATGCCGTAATTTACTACTCAAAACAGCTATTCCATAATATTGCCCGCTATTTAAACACTGTAACACAGAATATATCGCATAGAAATATAACTAAAGGTATATCAGCAATCGACAAACCAACAAAGTCTCTCCATATCGATTATAAACATCAATGGATACACGGTCATAAGATAGTCATATAACAACTAGGCATTATATTCATCTAGTTATATATCTCATTAGACTTTAAATTAGTGGCTTTTCTCTTTGCAAATCGCTAATATCAAATCTCAATAGTTTCTTCTTATGCAGTTTCCGACTTATTGAAATCGCTGTTAGTTCCTTCATGGCAGTTACAGTTTCACCCGGATTCTGTTGTGAAATTCACTGTTGTACTTTATGATCTAATCTATCAAACGAGACAGTGAGAATGTATGGTAGTCCTTATGCCCCTCGTGCCTTATTTCTACAGCAATATTTAGACGTAAAGTTAGACGTAAATAATCGTAAATGTACAATACTAATATAATTTCCTACGAGTACTTATTGAAATCGCTGTAAGTTCCTTTGTGACAGTTATGGTTTTATCCGGATACTTTTGTGAAATTCACAGTTGTACTTTGTGATCTAATCTATCAAACGGGACAGTGACATGCATGGTAGGCCTTCGTCCTTATGCCCATTTTCTAAAGATTCATCATCTCTCTAAAGCTTTTGATTGTGTAGATCATCAGACATTGTTACTCAAACTGAACTATTATGGAGTTACAGGTAAAGCCCAGAACTTGATTGCATCTTATTTAAACAACAGAGTGCAGACAGTTGACATAAATGGGGGTAAATCTGAAGGCAATAATGTTAATATCGGGGTGCCCCAGGGTTCTATTTTGGGTCCATTTTTATTTTTAGTATATGCAAATGATCTGCCCTACATGGTGCAGAAAATGGCGGATATAGTACTATTTGCTGATGATACCTCTTTAATTTTTAAAGCGCCATTGTGAAAATATTGACAAGGTAAATGGTGTTGTGTCTGCTATTTTAAACTGGTTCTATTAGCTTATTATAGGATTGATGAATATGTAACTGACAAAGATGTCTGGAAATAATTCAGCACAGACTACTTGTTCTTAATAATCTTTAATTTTACCATTTGATATCATTATTGTACCAATATGCTTATGTATTGTTTGTTTTTGTAATATCTAATTGACAATTTTAAAAGAGACCTATATTGGCAAGTTTCTTTCGGTATTTCTTCTTAGCCAATAATCATTTCCGAAATGCTAGTAGATAAAAAAAAGGAAAAAGCAAAATGAGAATTAAATAAGATACAATAAGATTATATTTCAAAAACTGTAAGACGTGTCTAAGTGCCCGCGAGGGCCCAATGGAGAAAGACAATAAAGAGTTTTTATCTTTTTTTTTTACATTATTTTTACGATAATATTTAGACGTAAATAGTCGTAAATCTACAATACTTACATACTTAGCAAGCAATAGTTCATAATTTATAAATCAATATAAACGATCTATTTTGCAATTCGAATATATAGAATTTATACAACTTAACAAACGTAGCAATTTCCCTCGCACGCGTGCATAAACGAGTTGGACAGCTGGCTGGCAAATTGCTTCTGTACCTACTAGTTTATAAGCAGTTGTGATGATTTAAAATAAAGTAAATCCTTTATACATTTGTTAGTCATCAATTTTGTGTGCATACATATTTATCTTAAGACTTCTATTTTAATCACGTGAAAAAGCACAGAATCCGGAATATTCTCCTCTGTTTGTTTTTTTAACTTATAACATTATTAGCTCAATTCTCTTTATAAACAACTCTATATGAGAAGAATAATTTTAGGCTTCCATAGTAAGTAATAATTTATAATAGTTTCATATTATATGTACGTCTGACCGTGTGGTATAAACGCAACATCAATAAAGTTATGCGAATAGGATACTTCCCATACATTTATAGTGGCGGGTGATTTTTTTATCATTGCATTCTAGCGTACAGTGTATCATTGAAAGGGTATTTTTAAAATGGTGTGGAATTTTACTAGCAATTCTCGACAAACATAAAACTTAATTGGTTAGTTGCTAATTTTACGTCAATTGTAAAAAAAAAACGTTTTTGCAGTACCGATTACATACTAGTACAATTGACGTAAAATTTTTGTTGTTTTTTTTAATATATTTTATATATAATATAAATGTAATTTATATATTTTTGTGAGGTAAATACAAAATAATTGTAAGACGCTAGAGAGATTTAATCTATAAGAGCGGCCAAATTAGTTACAGAAAATTGAACATTGTTCATTTGAATTAGGAACCAATCGAATGAACATTTTACCAAGGTATTTCTAAGAATTGCTATGGTTAACAAATTAAAAAGTTATGAAATAAAAACTTTCAAAAATGAGAATAATATTATATAGGTATATGACTACCCGGTTCCAAAAAGTAAACAAAATATTTGGAATGTGCAAGTGGAGCTCTTTCATATACCCACTTGAACTAATAGCCGCACTTTGAAATATCGACTTCACAACCTATGTCTAGCTATGTTTTAATACTCAAGCCATTTCATGGATATTGCAAACAATACTGACCGTTAAGTATAACAGATGATCAATTAGATACCACTTGATCAACAGAAGTGCGCAGGGATATGAATCCAAGACGTAGAGGTCCCTTCAAGAAGATTGATATAATGTACCTCCGACGTGTCCTGCTTCAGGAAATCTCAATGGAAAAATGTACTATGGGTACATTTTTCCATTGAGATTTCCTGAAGCAGGACACGTCGGCAAGTCTTCGGCTTGTATATGTAGTACTGAGGTGTCATAGAAGAGGGACGGATGCCGGCCATAACTATCGTATTTTATCGCTATTTCTGATAGTCGTTGTCTCGTCTCAATCATTGAAGGGGTCCGCGAAATATCGGCAAAAGTCGGCCGGTGTGTTTGAGTAGCAAGTGTCACGGGACGTACTGCACTTCATCGAGGCTACATGCGTGGATAACACCTCATAAGCTCTTTATACATCCACATGTTCATTGAGCTCTAACGACTCTTCCCTGGAAAATCAATGAAGGTAAGCCGGATCTTCTTGTGTTTCCACTCAGCCAGACGAAAATACGCAGGGGACGAAGGCCCTGATTGACTCTCTCAAGCACTACTAAGATTGTCTAACGCATCGCTACTCACCACGGCTTATTAGTAACTAGCGTTCAACGTTTAGGAGAAATATAAATCTGTATTTTTTTCAAATTTACTTGTATATTTGTTTGCCCTAAAACCCATAAACTTCTGAATGTCGCCGTTAAAACATTGTCGATTCAATAAAACGTTCTTGTTTTCCTGGAATATTGGTAAAACGAACGTCTGTAATGTGAAATCGGATTTAAGCTCTGACTTGTCACATCGTTGTGTAAAATGTACTTTTTTATGTTTTATGTTACTTTTATCATATTTATTTTCTTTTCTTTACTCACCCTATGCTATAAGGTTACTAAGAAGCTCGTGAGATTTGCTGAGTCGGCAGCGTTGCAAGTACTCATCGGCTATGTAGGACTACGGACGGTATGCTTGTTTCCGCCATATAGCGGATAAAACTGTATTCAAAATTGCTCAACAGAATGTATCTTTATACATTTGTACTGTAAAGTTGTACAACTTTGGTCACTGAAGTATACAAGATATTTTGTAACACAAAAATTATACCCACTTTCACAAGTTTTTATAACAACCCTTCTCATAAAAGTATATTGGTGTCCATTGTCAAACAGTGAAATATTTTTATCTCCGACGAAATCGATATTGGCGGCTTGTCTGCACAGTCATGTCTAAAACTCGTTGCGGACATATAGGTATAAGTTATTAGAAGTAACTGTACATAATGACGAAACTTTACAAATGTGCTATTCAACTTTTAATGTTTACATTTTATATTGATCTATTTGAAATTTATATTTGAAATGCTGACTAGATAATTTATTTAAGTACCTATGCCTGATATCGCATATAGATAATTGTTAACTGGTACGCAAGAGAAATAGGTTCAATATTAGGCTTAGAGTACTATGTTTCCTAATATGTGAATAGATACGCACATTCTCTATGCATTTCAAAAATAAACATTTAAAAAGGGCTTTTACTTTATTATTTTGGTTTCATCATAGCACGGCTGTGTTTCTGTATAACATCGCGTTTCCTCAGGAGAGACACCTATATATATGAAATTAAAATGTAAAAGTTTATCTAAATACAAATTTTGACCCGTTTCTGAGATACACGGAATAGTTACAAACGTTGTACAACAATTGTTCGTTTAAAATAATATGAAAAAATGTACTAAAGACAGTGCTATCAGTAGGTTTCAAAACCAGGGTCTTTGTAGGTGATAGACCGTATATACGGTGGGAACTAATTTTACGTATTTGGTCCTACCGTATGGTATTAACGATTATACTGACGAAAAGCTACTATTAGTGTTTAATGCGATTCGCTGTTCTTTACATTTTTTTTCCGTAAAATCGTATTTTCTCATGAAAAACAGCTATATAGATGAACTTAAAAAGCAAAACGTTAACTTAATACAAAATTTGATCCAAATCGTTAGAGCTGTTTCCGATATACCTACCCGAAATATATACCCAAATTGCCTAATAAGATCCTACACTAACCGTTACGAATCTCAGTGGATCAGCTAGATATTTGCAATGATTGGTGTTTTGAAGTTACGTATATGGATTTTTCATACCACGTAATGTCGCAAAAAACACACCCATGTAGGTTGATGCAGAGGTCTACAAGAGTCTTGTATGCTACTTAGTAGGGTGTAATAAGCATTGATGAGTATAAATTTAGCTTTACACATAGATGATGTTGAGCTGTACATGCTTATAGTTTAGGTCTACTAAATGACTTTGTATAATAGTTTTCAATCATTTTAAAAAAGCTACTCAGGAATTGAGCTGAAACGTTGAAGAGAATTCATGATCAAACTTACTCGTAGCTAAGAGACTATAGCAAAGATTATTTCAAGAATGGCGTAAAGGGTTTTTGTAAGTGAACTTTAATGGCGAACTTAATGTTATATAAAATAATATAGAGAGATAATTCAAAAACATATTGGCAAAATAGTATTGTTACATAATATTACATTGTTTAACTCTTAACATGATCATAATGTTTACAGTACATACAGCAAACAAAAGAAGGCACAGCTCGCAGTACTCAACACGGTGCTAATCTCAACGCTAACTTATGGAGATGAAGCCGGTGAAACAGAGAGAACATGAAAATAGTATAAAAGTAATTAAGATGCGAACATCGCGGGGTGTATAATGTGTCTTGTAGCGCTCGATTCTCTCTGCCTACTCCGCAACCTGGCGTGAAGATACAGATATATAACAAACTACATGAAAACATTTTATAATACAATTAAAAAAATATATATAATAAACGGATAGCTGATTCTAGCTCCAGATAACAACACCCCTGGTGTTGCAAATCTCCGTAGGCTATGCTGACTGTTTACTGATAGACATTATGCTTATTTGCCACTTTAGGGATATAAAAAAAAGAAATACAGGTACATTTTCCTTTTAAATTCATAGTATATCAGGATTCATAATATGTGGGCGAGGGTACTCCAGAGTCGTACAGTCATGACAGCGAAATAATTTTGAGCAGAACCTGGTACCATTTGAAAGGGCAGATACATCTAAGTCGATTGCAGATCGCTACGCCAATTAAAACTCAACAGGTTAACCTTTTAGTGTTGTGGAAGTCTGACGGCTGTCGCTCCTTGTTAAAATCAGTATCTTGGCCAAATAGCGACTTACGTAGCGAACCCCACCTATCCGATCCAATCCAATCAATCGATAACGGGATAACGCTAGCAAGTAGAGTGTAACATTAACATACTTATTACATAACTTAAAGTAATTAAGAGCGGAATACTGCTTAGGTCTACACAGTGGGACTTTTATCTACAAAATCAAAATAAATATAAATGTCCACCGTGGACTAACAGCGAACTGAACGCATCGAAGTATACCAATTAATATTTGTATTCCATTTAGAGCAGTTTGGCAGCGAATATTCGAGATTACATTGTATTGCAATGTACTTGAAGGTTAAACAAGGAAATCTTCTCTCGTCTAAAAGAAAATACCGAAGCCATCACTGTACATTCAAACCACTATGACCAAAATTTATTATGATAGAACAGTTCCCTTCTCTCCCTGTTCCTATCCATGTATGCATAATTTAGCATCCATAACATAAATGTACATTTTGTTTAAGACAATCTGTGATACGTCCAAAAAAATGTTATACAGAGGTATAACAATATCATTGAAAGATGTAGTTTCTACATGTCCTTTTCCTGTATATGTGTATATAATCCATTAAAAGCCACTGTTAGGGTTCATCCCCGAACGGTGTCAACGGGAACCTATTACTAAGATACCACTACCCATCTGTATGATATTATGCACTACATAAAAATTTCTGAATGAATTTTGATGAAACTTTACACTGTAAATGTATATTAACGGTAAAGGTGATATTAAAGGGTCAACATTCTGATATAACAGATCCGGTAAGATGAGATAAGAATTGAGTTATACCTGCCTATTTCCATTAAAAATGACATTGCCTACTACAGCAGTTAGTGCTAGATGAAATCTATTTGGATGGGCCATCCAAACGCATGGAATACATTGAACGCATCTAAAGTCACTTAGGACTAGAATTAATAATGTATACACTAACTGTAACTGTATACACTACTTCAGTGTAGTCATTGTTGTAAAATATACTACTATTACTAGGTGATAAAACGTCCCACTACACTCACACTCAACAGCACAGTTGCGTGGCATTACTACCGCGCATTGCGACATGACAGTCTTTCGATGGCAAAGCGGAAATCTGCGAGTGATCTCAGTATCGATTACAAAATTATTATTTGTTTCCGAATTTTGGTGTTTGGTGAACGCGAGGAAAGTGTTAAAAAAATATGTATAGTCAAAATAATTTGATTTTCATGTCTATTTTATCTATGCCACAGTAAAAAGGGAATCACAAACTTTTTCGTAATATTAGAGATTACATAAGTAAAAGTCATTTATTTTAAAAGCGTTTGTGCTTAATATATAGCTAAAAATACTAACTTAAACGCTAGGGTATGTTTCAATTTGATGAGTCATATTATCAAACAAATGTCATGTAAAGTTTGTCGGCCATTTTGACCATGTTCCTTAAGAGATAGGAACGGTTCCTGAACATTCCTATTCTACTTTTTTATGTTGTATCCGAATCTAAAGTCAAAATTCGAATATTCGTAAAAAGCGACAGACACACGCACACACAGACACACACACAGCCAAACATATAGATTTCATATAGGAACGGTGTTCCTGAAAATAAATATTTTTGTTCGTTAATTGTTTTGCATAATTAAGACTATGACATTAAAATGTTTGATATTCATTATTTTTGACCTGTGCATATCCGAACGGAAACCTGATCGATATGTGTCTTGAATGTCATAATATTTTTCCTGGAAATTTGTCCGCACTTATCCTACTATATCGTGAGAATTTTCGAAAATATGTTCTTAGTTGATACCAACGCCTTCAGAAAAACCTTGATAAAAAAGATCAAAAACCTAACACAAAAACTGCTGTATTTGCAGCTGTTTATATCCTTTTAAAGATTTGTATCACAAAAGTACGTGATGAAGTTTTTACATGATCAGTAAAGCGCGAAGATGCCCCTAATGTTATAAAAAATATACTATTTATTTAAATATACTTTATTTACTGATATTATAAAAAATATACTACGAGTATTTACCGAACGAACAAAAAGTCAATCCTGCAAACACCAAAATCGACACAATTTACCTTGTATACGGTCAACCACGAATCGATGATGATAATGTTGGCAATAAAGGGACGTATACACGTACAGCTTCCGGCTCCTGAAAGTTTTGTCACGTCACGTCGTGTTTGTCGGTTTTGGTTGACGCCAATAACAAATATAATACTCGAAGCTCTTAACCAATAAGATATATGTATATATATATATATATATATATATATATATACTTAGAGTTTCGGCTCGTATTAAATACATACATACAAATGTAGGTCTATATGTATTACGTATTATGTACATATAATAAAAATATCACGTAATGGTATTTTTCATACAAATTCGTTGAAACCGATCACATGGTCTGTCTGATATAAAGCAGGTATCATAGCTTACCGAGTGGGTCGCATGCTTATTTGCCATACGACGTTGTATAAAAATAGGCGCAGCGCATGACATAAAAAAAGCGGCCGGAAGCGGCTGGATGTGGAAAGCGGAGGATCGCTATGGTGGAAGGCATTGGGGAAGGGCTATATCCAACAGTGGGTAGTACAGGCTGGTGATGATGATGATGAGGCGCAGCGCAGTAACATATACCTACTGGCAAGTTGCATGAGCACCTTTAAGGAAGTAAAAATATCACTATTTTAGAGTACTAAACGCTAACGGACTGATTAAGCTGAAAACGTAGAATTTTAAATTTTAAATATAAAGATAAAAGTTTCTTTTGAAAATTACTATGATTTCTTTGTTAGCCCTAAACATTTCCGCAGTAGCGTATTGTACTGTATTGTATTGTAGCCTAACTATTGACTCGTATGTAAGCTAATAGCGCCATATAAAATGTCATGGCCCACCAGAGTATGAAAAACATATCCACAGAATACATAAATTACATGTGCCCGAATTAACAAAGATATATTTACACTTCACAATGTTTTGAGTCGCATTACCCACTGTGAACACTGTGAATTATGAAATAACAATAAAAAGGTATTTTAATAGTATTGTCTTAGGTTTTCGCGATTGTTATACATTGAATTAAACAATTTTTAACGTAAATATCGCGTATTTTATTTATTTTGTTGAACCTGACGTTTCGAACGCTTTACAGCGTCCGTGGTCGCAGGAAGACTAATTACTATGACTAAGGTGATATTTGTCTTACATTGGTTATTCAATTATTACATCTACCGACATGGATGGATTAATTATATATGTTCCGATTCACACAAAAATCGGACACTGTGAGCGATTTTTGTGTGAATCGGAATCAAGGTATTTTAATATTTGTTAATGTAAAATATGAACACATTTCTATTTATGATAATTTAATTTGAGTACTTACCATCTCACGATAGATACACACATTAAGATAGCATGAATACCTAGAGAATGAGAGGAATAGCTTAATAAAACCCATATTTATAACTTTTATTCCGCTAGATCATGAAATTGAACAAGGTTTTATTATTACATTAAAAATACGTTGTAGTCTAAAATGGCTACAGGTATATCTATGTGGTCTGACCCAAGATAACATTAAACTATGCTTGCAGTATGTGCTCACTTCCAACGGTGCGGCTACCTTGAATAACTAGTCGCCCCATAATACTGTTACATAGAAACATTTATTTTATTAACTCTTTAATTTTTTAATTTGGAACGCGTTTATTATGTTAAAAACTTCATTAAATTTCCCGCCGTTTTACATATTTTTATATATAGTATTATATATATAGTATTTATTACCAAAATTACAATATGGAATGTGGAGTTAAAGGAAATAGGATTGCAGTCATTGCCTTGCTCAAAGTGGGTATAGAGCCGTCAGTCATATTCAAGACACTTCAAAAGTTTGATATCAGCCGTATGTTCATATATACTATTGATAGATATACCAACACTACTTCTATAGAATACCATAAAAGATCGGGGCGAGTGCATGCCATCAGAACTACAAAGGCTGTTAATGCTATTAATGCTAAAATTCGCCGAAACCTCATTAGGATACAAAGAATCTTAGCACGAATGAAGATTCCTTCTACGAATCTGTCGTGTATAAAAAACATGACCTGAAGCTCGGCGCTTATCGTCAATATCCAGGACATGTCCTAAATCAATCCTTACAGTTGAAGAGAGTGAATCGATCAAAACCCCTTCTAATGAAAAATTTGCACGATTGAAGAGCACTACAACAAGCAAAATGACAAAGTCTACGCACACAGTTTCAAAGAAGCCGCCCAAGTGGTCGAAAAAGTACAACGTGATCATCATCGTGCGTCTGTAATGGTTTGGTGGAAGGTGTCTTATAAATGTTGTAATGGATCGTGTTGTGTAACCTCTAAACTATACACTTTTTATAAATGTACCGTGGCTTTCCAGCAGGACTCTGTACCTGGTCACAAGGCACGAACTATACAAGCCTGGCTCAAAACCAACGTTCCGGACTTTATTAGTGCTGGTCCTCGTCTAGCACAGATCTGAACCCCTTAGGCTGTAAATTGTGATCAGTTTTAGAGGGCATGGCCTGCTCGAATTAACACACTGAGATTGTCTCGAAATCTTTGGAGCAAGTAGTAGCTAAATTTCCCATGGAAATTGTGCATAAATCCATAGATTCGCAGCCAGACTGATTAAGGGTCTGTATCAACGCCAATGGTGGTCATTTCGAATAGAATCATTTTTATTTTTTGCTAAGACTTCCATAAATATACTTAGTCTGGCCATAAATACTGTTACAATTAAAAATAAACAAAATATTACATTTGAGTTTGGTATCTGTCATTTTTATATGATTGTTCATTGAGTTTTCTCATTTTGACGCCAATACATTGTACAATATTTTGCGATATTAAAATGGAGTGGGGTGATAAAGAGAACCGAATCGCTGTGATTGCATTACACAAAGTAGGGGTATAGAGACAAATGCAATTTTTAAAACTCTCCATACGCTTGGTATTAGAAAAATGTTTGTGTACCGGGCTATTAATAGGTACAATGAGACCTCCTCTGTTTGTGATAGAAAAAGATCTAGCCATCCGTAGTGTTCGTACGAAAAAGGTGGTCGAAGCAGTAAGGGAAAGAATTCGAAGAAATCCTGTCCGAAAGCAAAAGATTTTATTTCGGGATATGAAGATAGCACCTAGAACCATGTCGCGTATTTTAAAAGATGACTTAGGACTTGCAGCCTGTAAAAGACGTACTAGTCATTTCTTAAAAGGAATAGGGTGGTAAAATCGAAACAACTACTGAAGCGGTACGCAAAGGGAGGTCACAGAAAAAAATTGTTTACGGATGAGAAAAATTTTACAATTGAGCAACATTTTAACAAACGAAATGATCGTATTTATGCTCAAAGCTTTATGCAAAAATGCTTTAATGCGCTCTGCATTAAAGCAGCCCGTCTGAGGAAGACCTCCATTTCACAGAAAACCGCAGCCAAATAATAACTCCTTGTAGGATTTTGTGTTCCTGTGAGTGAGTGAAGTAAGCTCCTAATGAGTTGCTGTGATAGCAGCAGAAGAAGTTTAATATATCACAAGCGTTCATAGGCTACGGTAACCGCTTTCCACCAGGTTATATATAAAAAAAACTTACCTCTTGCATTCTTTCTGACTCTCTTTTAGACCAACTTTCTTGCGAACTTCGATCTTCATTGCGAACTCTGTCTACAACCGTTACGCTACAAATTTTGTGCAACGCTCGTATTTTGACCGCGTTTATCCTACTTTCATGCTCTCTCCACCATACCTAGCTCTCACTTCCATACATTACCATAATAATAACAATGTAATATTTTGTCGCACTACTTGAGTATCACACAATTATAAATACGCGAGAGAATTTGATATCCTAAATGGTTATGATTCTCCGGATTCCAGTACTAAGTTATAGGTCATTGTTAGAACAAACAAAGGAATGTCAAAATTACGAGTATATTTTAACGTATTCTCAACACGAGGTAACATTTCCTTATCTTTCTTATAAAATATTGCGGAATGGAAAGCTAGCGGGTTGGTTATAATATTAGCTTCGGATAGCGGAAAACAGAAAAGAAATCTAAACTAAGTCGTGTCAATCTGTACTGCACCGAAACCACACCTTTTGTTTTCAGGTCGGAGCTAGGGCTGCCATCATAACAAAACAGGAGACGGCAAATCCTCTACTACTATTACTATCTATCTATAACTTCACGCCAAATCCCTTGCGGGGTAGGCACAGAGAACCGAGTGCCACGTGACTCGATCCTTACATATGTCACTCGCTTCTTTAACATTCATTGCTTTTCTCATGCACGCTCCCCGGTTTCTAGGGCTCCTGACATCACCTTCTGATAAAACACGACCAATTTGGTCATGGTAGGTACGTCTTGGCCTTCCTCGGCTCCTACATCCTTCCACTTTTGCATTGTATATCTCCTTCGTCATTCTTTCATCCTGCATTTGCTCTACATATCCGAACCAACGGAGCATGCCTCTTCTTATTTTAACACCGGTTTTTCGGTTTTCCGGTTGTCCTCAAATCTTGAAATTTAACACAACGAATAACCTTATAGCGTAAGTAAAGGACACAACATAAATATTGTATATATTTTTTTCTTAACTTTATAATAATATACTATTCGTAACATCAGTACGCCAGTACCACTTGTCCGGTACCACATATCCGGTTTATTTAATTATTTTCGGTAATTCATTACTGCAATATTAATAAGCATACTGTGATAAAAAGCAATGACAGCCGACTGGTTCCTGGTTTTAATTCTGTTTTGGGGATATACCCCTAAATTCGTATTTACAGATTTATATATGTATTCGTATATTCGTATTTCTACGGCGATGAAGAAAATCATCATGAGGTAAACTATACGTCTGAGAAATTACATTCCGAAAGTCGTGTGATCTAACCTAAGAAAGGTCTGGTTTTCTCTTTGAATTGTGGATGTCTGACGGTAATCGCTCTATGTCAAAATCTCTCATGGATCTCAACAAGAAACTACTTGGCCGACCAGAAACTACTATTTTCAAGGATGGCCAGAGTAGAAGCAGATTAAACTACTTGAAATTAAGTATCAGCTTTTGAAGTAAGTAATAAAATGATACTATTTTATTGACTTTAAATTTAACAGATAAAAACGCTCTGGACTATCTAATCAACCATTAATTTTTATTACTTAAAAGAACGGATCCTAAATCTAATCGTCGCTCGTATGGAAAAGTATATCCAATAAGACAGTCTAAAACGTCAATCTCAGTGGTTATATACAGAAGATGGCACGTTTGGGATGTAGTTAAACATTCGAACGTTGTTCATCACTCGCTTTCACTCATTTTCTTCAACGTTTCTTACTAATTTTTTTTTTTCAATAATTATTTCTCTTCGTCTATATA
The DNA here is from genome assembly GCA_947507595.1 of Pyralis farinalis. Taxonomy (NCBI): domain Eukaryota; kingdom Metazoa; phylum Arthropoda; class Insecta; order Lepidoptera; family Pyralidae; genus Pyralis; species Pyralis farinalis. The sequence goes on from OX382267.1 coordinate 15,891,757, forward strand.
TAGATCGTACTCGTATAGATAAACTCATCCGCCGGGGCTCACCTAGAATAATATACCGCAAACCCGTAGTCCGGAAATGCATGGTTCAAATCTTATAATTAGAATCCAAGTCATACCCCTACACTCCGAGTCAATCCCGGAGAGGAGGCAGCCCTACTCGGAACTGTGTCACTAACCGACATTTGTATTGTCTGTACTGAAAATAAAGAAACGTAATACAATTGTTTGAAATGCTGTCTTGTAGCGCGTATTTTTATAAATATCTCCCAAATAAATTTCGTTATAAAGGCTCTACGGATATTTCCAGGTAAGCCAATTTGTTTCATAGCACAATAATAAGACAATTGCAGAGATACTCTAAAAATACTGCAAGTTCTAGGCAGTATATTAAAATATGCCAATTTTGGAGTTACATGAAATAAAAATTGTATGCTAGCCAAAAATATATAATGGTATGGTTTTATTTACTGCTACTCGTAGTAAAGCGCAGGGAATTACACTGTGGCATAACAATTTAATGGGAAATTACTGTATGAATCATCAATTTGATTTTGTGTAGGTATTTCAGTGTTTCTTTAATTTAATTCCTTATTCCACTTCCTTGTAATTAATGGATTGGCTGTACTATAGTATTCGTAAATAATATATACCCTTTATTACTAATGACCTGCATTTACTGTTATACTTTTGTAAGTATTAATTAGCTTATTAGATAGGCAAGTTTAATTAGTAACTTGGACTACACGTCATACTGTACTTCTGAATTAAACAAATATTTTTACATATAATACTAATGGAAAGAATATCACAGTTTTAATATTGTTTTGTTTGCCCTTAAATGTATGTGTCTTGAATCTGTGGGCTAAACTGAAAATATTTTAAAGGTCAACTTCTTAGCGTTATTCCGTTTCCAAATTCATTAGGATTGGCAGGGTCCGCTATCTAAGGCTAAAGATTTGGCGAAGATACTGATTTTTACTTGAAGCGACAACCATCTGATCTCCACAACCCAAAGGGAAAATCAGACCTTTCTTAGGTTAGGTTAGGAATATTTCGAAATATAATCTCTTTGACGTGTGGATTTCCTCGCGCTGTTTTCCTTTACCGCAGAGCAAGTGATAATTACAAATTACAAATATGTATATAAATCCGAAAACAGGAATTTAGTGGTACATACAGGTTTCGAATCGGAGTCGGATTGGTTAATAGTCAGTTCTTTATTTGCTAGGCTGTGATAGCCTAGTAGTGCTCTTGGAAAATGTGTCTTTAACGGTCAGCATTCTTCAAAAATATTTTTTTTGTGGGACGTATATAAGCATACGGCCCACCTGTAGTAAAAGTAAAGCGGGTACCGTAGCCTATTAACTTTTGCGATATATTAAGTATCACTCGCGCGATGTCTCCTCTGCTGCTTACACAGTAACTCCTTGGGAGCTTACTGATGATCTCACTCACACGCAGGAACACAACAACCCTCCAGGAAGTTGTTATCTGGCTGCGGTTTTCTGTGAGATGGAGGTACTTCCCCAGACGGGCTGCTTTGATGCGCCTCTCTTAAAACATCCAGACCAAAACAAACAGACATGTTCATGCACACAAATGTTTGTGTCAAAGTCGTGTCATTCACGACTGAGCCACCGAGCTCGTCAAAATTTAATAATTAGTATGTAATTTTGGATCTTCTTTAAAATCCTTTAACGAATATGTAATATGAATGTCTGGTTGCAGTAGCCCTGTATTATAAAATTGAACTATAACTATAATATAAAATATAACTTTCACATTTTTTCTTCGCTGGTTAAAAGCTTCGTTAATACCAATATTCAGGACTTTAGCACGACTAAAAGTATCCTATAAATATTGATCACGTGGCAATTAATATAAAAATATGCATTTGATAGGTCATAACTTTTTATTAAAATCACCAACCTGGTGACCCACTTGAATATTTCACTGCACTTTGAGGCCTTAATGTTTGATATGTAATTCAGGTTCATCATACATTCAGTATCTTTAGAGGCAATGATGCTTGACAGACAGATAGACAGACGGACAACAAAGTCAACCGGTAATGATTAATTAGGTAATTGATAATATTATTAAATAGGGTTGTCAATAAACTTCCGTTTCTGATGACAATGTGTAATTTATGAATTAGAATCAATAGCACAGCAATAGAAAGTCATACATGTGTCACTTAAGTCTGTGCATTTTCCATTGAAAATAATATAGTCAACATTCTCAGATCTACTACTCATTGTCGCTAAAAGCTTTGAGCTAAAGCCAATAATATCACGCGCTTTCTTTCTTAATTTTATTTCAATTTTTATTTTAATTAAATTAATATTCATTTTATAACTTGGCATTGGAGGAAGACCGAGACTAACCTATCATGACCAAATTGGTCGTGTTTTATCAGAAGGTGATGTCAGGACCCCCAGGAACCGGCGAGCGTGCATGAAAAGAACTATGTGTCAATGTCACAGAAGCGTGTGAAGTATATAAGGACCGCGTTTTATGGCGCTCAGTTCCGTCTGCCTACCCCGCAAGGGACTTGGCGTGAAGATATACATATATACAATAATACGAATGTGTCTAACTTAACTGACTGAAGATCAATGCACAACTATGAGCCCCTAAAAGAATATAACTTAGAATACCATTTACCTATAGCATACAGATAACATATGTATCCCACGCGAACTCATATTTTGTTACTTGTAGTTCTAATTTTATAACTACTGGTATAAAACATTGTCAAGTTTCATACGTATGAAAGTAGGTAACAAATTCAACATTAGGAACATTGTACCTGTTTACAGCTAACAACTATGTAGTCCTATGAAACTTGACATCCGTTTATTAAATAAACAATTGTCACGACACTGTCACTCTTAGACGTCGTTTGCGACGTACTTGGCCTTTTCCCACATTTATGTGTGTTTTTTTTGGGATATATACACGATACATTTATACTGAAACAAGGAATCAGTATGTGTAACATATTCATATTGTAAAGTAATTTATTTGTTCTGAATTCTACGATCTCATATGTACAAGTATCCAACTAGTTTTGAAACAAAGCCGTATTTACATAGGAAGTTGGTAAGTTTCCCTGTTTGGACGGTCGACCCTTAATCTCGACTTATCCGATAAAACTTCGAACCTTCAATTACGATAGTCTCAAATTCAATTATTTTAGTTACTACAGTATCAATTACATACCTAAATATTATTTGAGATATATTCCTCATCAACCAATGCTCACCCACTGCTGGGATAAGGGGCATCTCAATGCTGAGATAAAGGTTTATAGCATGCTCCACCACGTTACCCAATTGCGGGTTAACTTCATTGGTTTTCAACACTGATTATGTTTTACCTTCAATGACTAGGGTCATCATTGAACTCAATGTAGTAGATTTATTGACATTCCAATTTAGGAAATTTATTATAACTGCTCCAATACTCGAAATTGGAAATTTGTCGAAATGTTTTTGTTGAAAATCTACACGCCCATTCCTAAATCAAACTGTCGTTCTTAAATCAAATCAGAAAACCAATGTTGTCGACACCGTTCTCAAAGTTTTAGCAAAGCAGAATGTGCAAATGAGGCTTAAACGAAGGAGAGGTAGAGATTTTACCTAGTTGTTTTAGGAGTAGCCTTACTTTGAAAATAAGTTTACTTTATCGCCTGTGCCACACCAAATAACAATCTTCTAAAGATTTAAGTTGTGTACTCTTGCGAGTGAATCCGATCATACTGGAAATTCTTGTGAACTGCGCCATTGACAGCAGAGTGACAACGCTCACTTATGTCAACCAGTAACTTACTACTACACAAATGTCAACCAGTTGTCATAATAACTATCACTCATCAAAATGCAGAGGTATTATCAGTATTTAACCCAATATCCTGATATTTCCATCAAATACATTTTAATTTACTTTATAGTTTTGATTTACTCTAATGAGTAAATTACATTAATAATGTATCTCATTCATGAGCGAAGTGACCTATATATGTCATACCGAACACTAACAAAGACTTCATATAAAACGCTTGTTACGAGTCCATACCTAAAAGAATAAAAATGGAATTCTTATTAAAGCACATGTATCAAAGGACGTACGGAACTTACGAATCGTGAATCCGACCCACACTTGACTGGTGTTTTATATATTTTACATTGTATATGCTTAAAACATAACACTGTCAAATATATAAACACAACCTAAGTTAACAGCACAGAAGCACTTAACAATGTCGCATGGCGCGATTTATTTCTTCAAAGTTTACGAGGAAATACTCCGTAAATTTCCCCTCTATCTTCGTGTTTTAATGGGTCAGGTTATAATTTACTCCGTGAAAATCATTTTCCTAATAAATTATATTTTTTTTTTACTTTCTCAAAGATTCTCAGATTCTTCTCTCTTTCAAATGTCAACATAAATGCCAATATAATTTATTACAAACGCTTGTCAGTTATAATAAAATGTAATAAACCGGTGTTGTTGTTGTATGTCTACGCCAATCCACATTTGAGCAGCGTGGTGGAGTATGCTCTAAACCCCTTCGGTTGAAGGGAGACATGAATTCCTGCAATGGGATGAGTAAGGGTTGATGTGGTGGTTGTTGTATTATAGTTATGGCAGGCGTCCGTCTCTCTTCTGTCATAGCCCAGTACCGGTAATCACTCTAGATGACATGAAATAGCATATTTTTTTCCGCATATTCGCAATTCCTGCCAAGACCTACCTGCCCACCCAGAGGGGTGTATTTTTCCATCAATATCCCCTGGAGCGAGTCACGGCGGGTGTACTACATTACATTAATCTTTTCGAAGGGACCTCTACGCGTTGGATCCATGTCCCTGCGCACGCCTATCAAATGACCGGGATGAATACCCGTGACTAAAGACATATACGTAATAGTAATATTGGTTCCGTGGGTAATAGTTTTATTCCTTTCTTAGTTTTTTCATTGCAAAGAAACATTTGATTAATTTAGTGTCAGACTACAAACTACGAGTATATTACCAGCAGCGGCTGATAAGTCGACGTTATGAGATAAAAACTTTAATTGCGATTATTACAAGTTTTCTTTTGAATATGGAACCCTAAAATATCGTCTTGAATGATGAGTATGTCTAAGGTAAAACTTACTTTTTCCTGTGTTTTAATTGTTCAAATAGGTTCCGTATTTTACAATACAACGCAAGTTAGATTTCAAAAGAAATATTGTAACAATCTTGAATAATGAAAAAAAAAGTTAAAAGAATCTTAGTAAGACTTTTTAATGCTGTATTGTTTTAAAGTTACAAGGTGAGATAATTGAATAATCGGATGAAAAGTATTTGAAAATGTTGTAAATATATTGTCATCACGAAAATACCCATTTGTGTCAAACCGCCTAGAAATTTGTAATATTCCGGTGTCGTGGCTCGGCACAAATAATATCAACACAAATGTGACATTTTACTTATACACGAAAATTGTTAGGGAAGGAAGTGATACGGTGTATGATAAAGCATACAATATACAGGTTGATACAAATTTGATAGGTACAAGCTTTGATGCGAAATACAAATAATGGTGTTGTCAAAAGTAAATTTATATGGTGTTATATGTTCTCAGGAAACGAATGTGACGAGCTCGGTGGTGCCGCGGTTAATAACTTTACTTTGCCACCGACGCTCGTGGGTTCGATTCCCACAGAGGACAAACATTTGTGTGCGTGAACATGTCTGTTTGTCTTGGACTGGGTGTTTTTAAGAGAGGTTTGGACGCACCAAACCAAGTCTGGGAAAGCTCACAGCAAACCACAGCTAAATAAGAACTCTCTGGAGGGTTGTTGTTTTCCCGCGTGTGTATGAGATGACCAGTAAGCTCCTAAGAAGTTGCTGGGTTAGCAGCAGAAGTGCCATAGCGCAAGCGATACTTAATTTATTACAAGCGTTCGTTGGCCACGGTAACCGCTTTATTACGTGTGCCGTATGCCTCACGACGTTGTATAGAAAAAAAAATATTGGCGGGGTAGGGTGATAGGCGCGAGTGATGTTCCTTGTAATGTACAATTGAAACCGCTTCACGTCAAGTCGGTAGTATGCTTATTTGCTACCAGACAGTTGTAAGAAACTTAACTTTTTAAGAGAGGTAGGGAACATCAACACTGCCCGACTGGGAAAGTACCCCCATCTCACAGAGAACCACGGCCAAATAACGGCTCGCTGTAGGATTATTACATTCCGATATACGAGTGACTGGGATTGCTAATGTATTGCAAATGATCATAGGCTACGGTAACCACTTTACATCGTATGGGCCGTATAAAGAAAAATAAACTCTTTGTTTTAGATATTTAATATCATTTATACAATAGATAAATAATAATAATAAATATTGTCGGACAAATTACACAGCGCCACCTAGCCCCAAAGTAAGCGAAGCTTGTGTTATGGGTACTAGACAACTTTTTTTTTTTTTTTTTTTTTGTGACGCGGGGAAAAATGCGTTACGCACACCACCGGTGCCTGGGTGGCCTCCGGTGGTAGTGTGGGACTCCCCGTCGGCTGTCCGACGGTATACCCACTAAACAACCCCGCGAAATGCCATCGGCCGCGTTGGTGTGGTGCCCCGGATCTGTCAGCAACAGGGCACATGGGTACTAGACAACTGATAAACATACGTAAATACATTTTTTTTGTAAATACATACTTATTATACATAGAAAATACCCAGACCAATACAAACAGACATGTTCATGCACACAAATGTTTGTACTGTGTGGGAATCGAACCCACGAGCGTTGGTGTCAAAGTAGCGTAACAGCGCGTTTCACCACTGCGCCACCGAGCTCGACAAAGATGGAATCTGTATGACAAAATAGTTCAGTAGCATTTTCCCCTCTGATAGTCGATCGCTTATTTTTGTACTTTAGTAGCTATATACAAACTTAAGCGTAACTACAAAAAAAAAAAATTAAAACAGCGCAAAAGAAACTTGAAAACATGCAAATTCACAGTGTTTACCTAAAATACTTATTCAATAATAATTGAGGCCGAATTTCAATCGTTATGTTATGACCACTAGTAATTATAAATAGAAATATGTTACATTGTAATATGTATCAAAACATGGCGTAATTATATTTTGAAGAAATAAATGTAGTCCAAATAAAAGCATCCACCCGTAATTATTTTAATTTACAAAGATCACAAGGAACGAATTGCAATGGCTATTTAGATAGGCAAAATGGCAGAATTAAAATGAGGATATCTAAATTCAGTGATTGTTCGCTTTGCGTGCTCGAAAATTTTAATCGTGATAAATAATTTGGATGGATGTGAGTTTCGTCTCACAAACTGAGTGTTCCATAATGTAGTTATAATAGGGAAATTTATCCATTTTCAGGAACACCGTTTCGCTATGAAATCTATATGTTTGTCTGTGTCACACACACTGTCTCTTTTTTTCGAATATTCGAATTTTGACTTCAGATTCGGCTTCAGCATAAAAAGTAGAATAGGAATGTCTGAAAAACCAACCTCCTATCTCTTAAGGAACACAGTCAAAATAACCGTCAAATTATAAAAAAATATTGAATTTTTATTTCAGATTCGATAAGTAAATTAAAAAGTAGAATAGGAATGTCTTAAGAAACCAATATCATATTTCTTAAGGAACATGGTCAAAATGGTCGACAAAGTTTAAAAAAAAATAATTAAATTGTTATATAATTGACGAGCCAGGCGTTCCTCTGGCAATGCAAGCTTGCGCATTTTCAACTGGTTTTTTATACTACGTCTGGAGGTATACAAGCATACGGCCCACCTGATGTAAAGCGGGTACCGTAGCCTATTAACTTAAAAAAATTGTAAAATATTAAATATCACTCGCGCGATGCCTCCTCTGCTGCTTACAATACAGCAACTCCTTGCGAGCTTACTGGTGACCTCACTCACGCGCAGGAACAAAACAACCCTCTAGGGAATTCTTGTCTGGCTGCGGTTTTCTATGAGGTACTTCCCCAGACGAGCTGCTTTGATGCGCCCTACCTCTCATGATCCATACATGGTTCTTACTGAGAGAAGTGACAACGCAGTGGTAAAGGAACCGGCCTCTTAACCAACTGCTCCCTGGTGGTACCACTCAATTCGTATTTTAGGATTTATGTACATATTTGTAACTATTACTTGTTTGGTGGTGAACTAAAATAAATACGTGCGAGTTTCAGATTAAAGATTTGCGATGATACTATTTTTAATATGGCCCGACTGCCTGAAGACCTTCAAAATCACGTTAGACCAGAAGGAAAACATCGTAAGGAAAACCTCACCTCCGAGAATTATACCTAACGTAGAAAAGATCTGGCGTTAGAGATCTGACGGCAGTCAGTCATGGCCATCAATCAATCAGTAGGTATTATCAAATCCTTAGGCTTAAGTAGCCCGCCAATCCTAATGAAATAGGAAACGATATAACTTTTTTTTTATACGGGCCCACCTGATGCAAAGCGGTTAGCGTAGCCTATTAAAACTTGTAATACATTAGGTATTACTCGCGCGATGTCATGTCTGCTGCTAACCTCACTCATTCGCAGGAACACAACAACCTTCCAGAAAGTTGTTATTATTTGGCTGTGCTTTACAAATAACATTGTGGTTTGGATAAAGTCGCGGTATTAACTGCTGCGCCACCGAGCTCGTCGCATATATATATGTTTAAAAATATATTCCTCCTGGACTAATAATTATTATTTGTTCTATTGGCTAGCATTGATATGTTGTAATAGATATGCTAAACTTTAAATAACATGGTTACACTCACAGTTTATGAATGCCGTTTTTTGATGTTAAAATCCAAGGAAATCACTCAATGTTTGACACTTCGTAAGTACATATAGATTTTACAAGGGTGCCAAACATGCGACATTAGCATTGTTATTGTAAGATCTACCAAAGTAAGTTATTTATATATAAATATGTAATATTAAAACGCCTCAGTAATGTATTCTTCTTTGTTTGTCAACTGAATCTTTTTATTCAGTGCCTATTGACGATTTCTTTTTCTTCTCAGCGTTATCCTATTTTCTAATCAATTATGGTTGGCGGGCTCCGCTACCTAAGCATAAGGATTTGGCGAAGGTACTGATTTTTACATGGAGCGGCCGTCAGACCTTCCACAACTTAGAGGGAAAACCGGACCCTTTCATAGGTCAGGTCACACTCTTTCGAAATATAATTTCTTGGATATATGAGCTTCCTCACTAGGTTTTCCTTCATCGCCAAGTAAGTAATAATTACAAATATGTACATACATCTGAAAACATAAATTTGGTGGTACATGCCAAGATTCAAACCGGGGACTAGTTTGTCAATAGGTTAGTTCTTTATCCACTAGGATATAACTGCTCTTACCTATTGACGATTATTAGCAATAAAAGAAAATGGACGCGGCAAAAATACCTGCAAATTCATATAGGTAATGTTTTTCTGAAGTTTTCAATAGTGACTGGGATGGAATTTCGACCATTGGTGACCACAGGCGACTACCAGTCTTTGTAGTCGTGTCAAAATTTGACCCGAATTCAGAGGTAAAGCAATTTTAGTTTCTAATTATATTAAATCTCACTGAGCCCAACCTCTCTTTTGCCGGAGCCTCGTCTCTTAGTAAAGAGGGTGCAGAAGGTACAGGTGAGATAGGCTTTGGCTCTAAAGATAGAAAGTGATGAGCCACTAATGTCCCAAAATGTCAATGAGCCTTTCCTCTCTCAGTACTCGTATATGAATAAGGATTATTAAAATAAAATTGATATTCTCTTTCATTTTCGGAAGTCCAATTAACGAGAGGTAAAGTATAGGGCTTGTGTTAGGTAGGCGAACCCAGCGTGAGAAATGAGAGGACTTGTATCCAATAAGGGCGAAAATAAGGCAAAATGAGGCGAAAATTGTGCTCCAAACAAATTGAAAGCAATAACGTTATTACTGATATAAACACGAGCATGAATAGCAATGAATTCGTATTGTTGGTGATACAAAATGTAGATTTTTTTATACCACTAATATGAAAAACAAGCGTAGGATATGTATGATAGTAAATAAATATCATAACCTAAAGATTTTCGCGGCTCCACAGACTCTGTTGGGTTTAAAAATTCGCGCAACCTAAATATTATTTTTATTATTGTTGGTAGTTGCGCAAATGTACTCGTATCTCTTTCTTCCTATATATTCTGTCCCTTTCCGCCATGCACACGTCAAGACCCCCGCTCTGGCGAGTGCGTCGCTACTGTTCTACTGAAGAAATTAACAATATGGCTGTGTTCTAACCGCTCCGCAAATTTAATTGATTTATATAATTATTATTGTGAAAACTGGAACTAAGTGCACGAAATAACTATTCTAAGACTGTGAACGTTCATATATACTGTTTTTGAGACGATCCGAGGTCCGTCTGTGGTTTTATGAAGTAACCGCCACGTGATCACGCTGCGTGCCGCCGGTCTACCTTTTCATCAGAAGACGAGTTGGCCAGCATCAAGTAAGTGTGCATGGCTATCCTTTTCCATTGTCTCAGTATCCGCAAATTGTTTGCATTTCCCGCTAATACGAGTGCATTTGTTTTCCATTTTCAAAAACCGCAGTTTTTCTGAACCAACCTAAAATACAGTCCACTTATAAACTTCTCATAACCGCTAAAAATAATGGAAATTATCTACCATTGTTTTTTTTGGTCCTAGCGATCCGAATATTTTTATTATCCTAGCGATTTACTTCTATTTTTTATGAAACCCGCAACCCGACTAATTTCAAATTATATTGCCTTGAACGAAGCGCCTGTTATATTTCTTTAGTAAACATTCATTAAAACTTGTAATCCGCTATTCAATGTATCTATCCGCAAATACATAAGTAGGTAGACATTGCTCGTCTACGTGAAGGTACAAAAACCTGCTGCATTGCATAATCGGTTTTGTTGTCATTTTTTATTTATTAATTTCATAACCCGCACCGCACTGGCGACAAATACCATTTATTTATAATCGCGTAATCAGCATTTTAGTGCATTCACGAGTGTTTTGCATTTTATAATAACGTATTAATTGGTTATTGTAGGTAGAACATTCCTACTTGTAATTTCATATTTCGTATTATTGCAAACCGCCATATTGAACGATTGGATAAGTGAATCCATCCGCCGCTTCATTCGATTGATTAGTTCGATAAATTATCATTCACTCGCTCACCATAGACGCAACAAATAAATCGTTCTCTCTAGCTTATCTGTTGCCGATTGTTTTAGCATACTTCATTCACTAAGTAAAGTGAATTGCCAACATTTTAAAATAATTCCGTATTTTGCCGTTTACCTACCTATTTTTTATTTTTATTTCGAAAACTTATACCTACAAAATTAATATGAGTACAACTGAGAAATCAGCTGCCATTGGTGCAGAAGAGACTAAACTCACTCTTTTACAGCACAAACGGGATTCTTATTATGCAAGAATGCAAAGGCTTTACTCTCTCTCTAAATCGGCTGACACAGACGAAAATAAATACCAAGAACTTATAGATAGTGCGTATTGTATAGATTCACTTCGCGCTGACTTTGAAAGGACTTTGGATGAGTTTAATAATCAATTACTTAAATTAGAACCCACTAGTTCTATTAATTATCAACCTTTAGATTCATTTGACGATATGTACTCTCGTGTGAAACGTATTGTTCAACTGCGTAACATTAATAGTTCACCCGCTACTTTAAATACTGTAAACGTTGCCAAGCCCGAGTTTACCAGATCGTTACCGAAACTCCCGTCTATTGAGTTAATGTCATATGACGGAGACGTACGAAAATGGCCGCAATATTATAATCAATTTAAAAATATTGTGCACAATCATCCTACCTTATTGGATAGTGAGAAAGTCTTTTATTTGACTAGTACCCTGACAGGTTCGGCTGCGTCTGTATGCGCTGGTCTGCAAGCAACCGCAGAAAATTATAGTGTCATTTTGGATGCATTAGTTCACAGGTATGACGACCCCCGCACACTCGCATCGGCATATATAAACCAAATGTTAGAATTTAAGCCGATTAGCAACAATAGTGCTTCTGGATTGGAATCATTTATGAATACTTTTAACGCGTCGGTCGAAGCGCTTAAACAATTGAAGTTAGGTGACTTAACCGATTTTATGCTTCTTCACCTCGCTCTTTTAAGATTAGATTCGGATACTGTAAAATTATTTGAAATCACATACCGTAAAAGTAAAATACCTACGTATAAAAATCTTATTGACTTTGTGCAGGAACAGACAAAGGTTTTGAGTCGTTCCGTTACAACTACTATTAATCGCTCGCAAAATAAACCTAAAGGTAACTATTCTATTCCAACTCCTAGGTCAACTAAGTCTTTTGTCAATACCGAGGGTGGTACATGTGACAGTAATAATTGTAATCTTTGTAATCAAAACAAACATGATCATTTATTCAAGTGTCCGAAATTTATGAAAATGACACCGCAACAAAGATATAACTCTGTAAAAGATACTTCCGCGTGTGTTAATTGTTTAAGCATAAAGCATAAGGTATTGTCATGCTCTTCTACTCACAGGTGTAATACCTGCTCGGGCAAGCACCACTCGTTATTACATTTCAAACCGCAAGTTATTTCTAACTGTAGTGTCGCCGTCAGTGCGCCCGCGCAGTCGCACTATGACTCGCCCGCTACCTACCCCGCTATCGCACATGGCTTAGCGCGCGGCACATCGGCGACGGAGTCCGCCGTTGAGCGCGCGCCTTGCTCAACTTGTTCACCCGCTCATAAGATTGTTTTTCATGAACCAAATGTAGGTTCTAACGCTACTAATGGCTACGCTTCTGTGTGTACCATTTCTCGTGAGTATCACGACCGCACCCGCACCGCTACTACTACTCTGTTAGGTACCGCTAAAATAAATATTAAAGATAAATATAACCGCAACCACTCAGTGAGATGTCTGGTGGATCCTGGCTCACAGAGTGACTATATTTCAATTGATTGTTGTAAGCGATTGTCGCTTCCTATTTCTTCGCAAAACCGCTACGCTGAAGTTCAAGGTATAGGGGGAACTTCACAAAAAATTATTGGTGTAACTAAAATTGAATTTAGTTCTCGCTTCGATAATAATAAATTCTACACAATACAACCTATGGTGGTGGACCGCATTACGTCACAGTTGCCGGACGCGCGCGTTGATACCTCGGCGTTGCGTGACGTCATTCGTAACTTGCCATTGGCCGATGACGATTTTTCGATGCCCGGTCCAATTGATATACTATTAGGTGTAAAGATGTATTGTGAAATTATTCTTTTTGATAAAATTATAGGTAAAAATAATTGTCCCTCCGCTTTTGAAACTTCTTTAGGCTATGTTATCATGGGTGACGCACCTATTTGTTCCGCGCCTGTTACATCTCGAGCTTTTTGTTCCTATACTAGAGACCCGCTTGATGAGACTTTGGAGAAATTTTGGACGGTTGAAGAAGTACCAGAGAAAAAATATTTAAGTCCAGACGAGCAAGAGTGTGAAAATATTTACACTTCTACAACTATTCGCAAGGAGGACGGTAGCTTCTCGGTAGATCTTCCATTCAAGTTCAGTCCAAATACGCTCGGTAATTCTTACATTAACGCTAAAAAACGCTTCTTATCTCTTGAGAAGAAGTTTTTCAAGTCTCCAGAACTTCATGAAAAATATAACCATATAATTCAAGATTATATAAAAACAGGTGTTCTTTCTAAGGTACCTCTAGATGAAAGTATTTTTCCGGGGTACTACATACCTCATCATCCCGTGATACGTAGCGATAAGGCCACTACTCCCGTACGCATTGTGCTTGATGGTAGTTGTGCCACCGATACTGATGTGTCTTTAAATGATATATTGCATACTGGATGCAATTTACAAACAGACATTTTTAAAATACTTCTCAATGTCCGCATATATCGTATTGCGTTCTTTGCAGATATACGTCAAATGTACCTCTGCATATGGACCAATTCTCCGCACCGCAAATATCAAAGAATATTACATCGCTTCGATAATAAGTCGCCACTCGAAATATACGAATTTAACAGAGTCACTTTTGGACTTAGGTCTTCGCCATTTTTAGCCATACGCACTCTGCGTGAGCTAGCCAGTCTAGAACGAGACACATATCCTCTTGCCGCTTCCGTGTTAGAAAGAGACGTATATATGGACGATCTGGCCTCCACTTGCTCTACTGTAGAGGAAGCTGTAGAGACAGCTAGTCAGTTAATATCGCTCCTAAAGTGTGGAGGATTTGACTTGGTCAAATGGACAAGCAATTCTCAACTATTACTTGAGCACCTACCAAAGTCTCACCGATTATCGGAATCTATCTCGTTCGATGACTATAATTCATTTAAAATTCTTGGCCTCCGTTGGCTTCCCGCATCAGATCAGTTTGAATTTCACATTTCACCACCGCAATTTAATTGCACAAAACGTGCTATATTGTCTGTAACCGCTAGATTATACGACGTTCTAGGGCTCGTCGGTCCAGTTATTCTTTTCGCAAAATTACTTATAAAGGAATTATGGATTTTACAGCTTCCTTGGGACGCAACCCCCCCTAACCGCGTTGTCCACCAGTGGCAACAATTTATGAATGAATTGCCTCTTCTTTCGCAATTGAAATTTCCCCGTTATATGGGAGTGGAGAAGGGCTCAAAAGTGTATTTACTTGCTTTTGCTGATTCAAGTGAAAGGGCTTATGGATGTGTGATATATCTCTATGTTATAAATGGATGTAAACCCCCAGTGGTTAGTCTAGTCTGTTCAAAGTCACGAGTCTCATCTCCTTCGCGTATAATCACATTAGCAAGACTCGAATTAAATGCTCTAGTTTTATTGGCAAAACTTGTACGTGCCGTATATGACACTTTGAGTTTAAGACATCCCATTGAGAAAATTTACGCCTTTTCTGACTCCACAGTCGCTCTATGTTGGGCGTGCTCTTTACCCCACAGATTCAACACTTATGTTGCTAACAGAATTTCACAAATTCAATCGTTGTTGTCACCTAATGACTTATATCACATCGCTGGTGTACAGAACCCAGCTGATTGTATCTCTCGCGGTCTTTTACCCTCTCAGTTCATAGAACATAATTTATGGTTTAATGGTCCATCTTGGATGTCCTTGCCAATAAGTGAATGGCGAATTGAACGTTTTTCACCGACTTCTGATACAATATTACTTGAGGAGAAAACAATTTCTCACATCATAATGAATGTAGACGAAGATCCGCTACTTACACTAAGTACAAAATTTTCGTCTTGGTATAAGTTTCTCAGAGCCACAGTCTATGTGCTGAGATTTATTAAGAAATTACCTCGACATGACATAATTACAACTAACGATTTGAATAACAAGGCTTTAGAGTTTCTACCGGTGCCTAACGTTAGTACTGATAAATCTAAATTAACCGCGCGATTCTCTTTAATGGATTCACTTGTCCAGACGTTTTGGAAACGTTTCAAAATGGAGTATCTCCATACTCTACAAATGCGAGAGAAATGGAACTCTACATGTAATTCACTTCGTGTAGGCACTATAGTACTGATAAATGAAGAGAATGCTCCACCTCTGCAGTGGCCGCTAGGAATCATAACCCGTATCTTCCCTGGAAAGGATGATGTAGTGCGGGTTGTTGAGGTTAAGGCAAAGGGTCGTCTTTATAAGCGTCCTGTAGTTAAACTATGTCCTTTACCGATTGAAATGTAGAGTCATTATAATAACGTATTTAGCTTATTTCGCATTTTTAGATAATAAGTGAATATGATAAAAATAATGTTAACGCTAGTTCTTATGAGTGATTTAACTTTGTTACTCAAAACTTTAATTTGATTTTTTGAAGTGGTTACTTCAAGGCCGGGAGCATGTTGGGTTTAAAAATTCGCGCAACCTAAATATTATTTTTATTATTGTTGGTAGTTGCGCAAATGTACTCGTATCTCTTTCTTCCTATATATTCTGTCCCTTTCCGCCATGCACACGTCAAGACCCCCGCTCTGGCGAGTGCGTCGCTACTGTTCTACTGAAGAAATTAACAATATGGCTGTGTTCTAACCGCTCCGCAAATTTAATTGATTTATATAATTATTATTGTGAAAACTGGAACTAAGTGCACGAAATAACTATTCTAAGACTGTGAACGTTCATATATACTGTTTTTGAGACGATCCGAGGTCCGTCTGTGGTTTTATGAAGTAACCGCCACGTGATCACGCTGCGTGCCGCCGGTCTACCTTTTCATCAGAAGACGAGTTGGCCAGCATCAAGTAAGTGTGCATGGCTATCCTTTTCCATTGTCTCAGTATCCGCAAATTGTTTGCATTTCCCGCTAATACGAGTGCATTTGTTTTCCATTTTCAAAAACCGCAGTTTTTCTGAACCAACCTAAAATACAGTCCACTTATAAACTTCTCATAACCGCTAAAAATAATGGAAATTATCTACCAGACTCTCTCGCTTGTTATCAAGCCATAAAAAATCTCTTGACTATTTTTTTTTGAATCTCTTTGTTCTTAGCCTTTTGTTAAAACTTTAGCAGAAAGTTTTCGTGGAATTCACACTCACAATATAGATGTCTTCGAGCTCTTGGACTATAAAGGACACGGAGAAACATCAATGGCAAATACATCACTCACCTTAGATTTGCCGACGATCTAGTTCTCATGGCGAAATCGCTGAAGGATCTTAGCGCTATGATCAATGACCACAATAGTTTTCCAACCGGGTAGGTCACAAGATGAACATAAACAGGACTAAGAACACGACGAATGTCCATGTTATACCTATGCTGATCACGATTGGAAGCACTAAGCTCGAAAATGTTGACAAATGTTTCTAGCTAGGGCAGGTTATACAGTTAGATAAGGCCAACTCTGACCGAGAAGTCAACCGACGGATCCAACCCGGCAGTGTTCGGGAAACTGAAGATCAGAGTCTTCGGACAGTGTTCGTTGCTAGTGATGACATACGAAACTGATACGTGGTCATTCACTTCAAACCGCATGGGGAAGCTCAATGTCGCTCAGCGTGCTGTGGAAAGAGTTATGCTCGGGGTTTCTCTGCATGACAGAACCAGAGATGAGGATATCCGCAATAGAAGTAGGGTAACAGTCATAGCCTAAATGATAAGCAAGTTGAAATGGCAGTAGGAAGACCACATTGTTTGCAGAACCGCCAATCGCTGGGAACGAAAGGTTCTCGAATAGAGTCCCCGTACTCACACGCAATGTGAGGCGACCCTCAACTCGATGGAGTGACGATCTCAAGTGGTTTGTAGAGAGTCGGTAGATGCAGGTGGCACAGGACCGAAGTGAATGGCACTCTAGAGGGAAGGCCTATGTTCTGCAGTGGACGAGTACGAGTTGAGATGATGACCAGATGATGAAGTATATTTCTTAAAGGCAAATGTTTTATTTTATTCAAGAGTAGATTGGTACTCGGAAATATATAAACGGTAATAACTTGATTAGAAAAAAGCTTTTATTTTCTTGTGCCACTCATTTTACTTAACGCTTGGTATATATTACTTTTTATTAATTACTTTATTTTACTACTAATTTGTATTTTTTTTTCAATTGTCCCCTTTGCTGTATTCGGTTACAACATGACTTTTGAAGTTTCATATACGTTTTGGATGTTAACAATGTCTTTTTGTTACCCTTAGGTAACAAAAAGTTGACAATATTTCAACTTTTAATGTTCTATAATCTATGAGAATAAATATGTGTAATTAATATTAACAATACAATATGGGTGACAAATAAAAACAACATAAGTTGTACGATTATTTGTCACTATTTGTATTATAGTAATATAAAAAAATATTTACAATTATAAAAATACACATACGTCACATGTGATTGACTTACTCATAACGAATGCACTCTGTATTTATTCATGGTAGTAATAAAAGGAATGAGGCTTTATAGCCTTTTAAAAAGGATCTTGAATCGATTATGATGAATCAGAACTCAATTGAGTGTGTTAACTCTGAGCCCTAAGCCTTTTGGAGACTACAAATTCGACTCAAGGGTTTATTTTTAGCATCGAATCAAATTAAGAAAATGACGAAAAGTTCCGAACCCTTTTAGAATGACGCGGTTCGCGGGAATCGCGATTTGAGAGTCGAATGTAGGTATACTTTGCAACGAAATGTTCGTATGAATATACCCACATTTTGTTACCTCGTACGTAAGGTTATGTATTGTTGTTATATGTATTTTATTAATTAGAGGTTAGGAGGACATTATATGTAGGTATTCCATTTATGATAAAAGAAAGGAATTTTCTTAAATGGTACTCAAGACCCAGCTATACCTATACCTGCAATCAAGTTGTTAGTATGTATGTAGAGTGTATTAAATATAAGTTTACTACAGTATCACTAGCTTTTGGCTTTGTTTACAAGAATTGTCCTATTAGTCAATCTTTAAACCAAATTTCATCAATATCACTCTTAGCGATTTAGCGTTGTAAACTTGTAAGATAAACAAACAAAAACACTTATGTTCATAATATCAGTTAGGACACGCGATTTACTATCTTAAAAGACTCCGGCCTATTAAGTCGTTAATCTTTTAGTAAACTATTCAATTCATTTAACTTTCGAATCGATTTCGGGTTCTATCACACTAGCAAAATGCATCTAGTCATATTTTTAAAGTCCAGTACTAAAAATTAACTACAACGGCTTAAAAGTGTTGAGACCTTTCACCACTAGTTCACTGCGATCTGGGCGCCTATAACAAAGACTTTAATTACCAAGTATTGAAAGTCAATACCATTGTTAAGCAATTTTTATGCAAAAAAAATGTATAATACTTATGATAATATGTAAGATTTACAACTCACGGACAAGCACCCTACTTAGTTCCAGTTTAAAGTAACTGCAACTAAGTAGGGTGCTTGTTCATTGTTCGTGGTTATTTTCCGCTATTTAAAGCTTGTTTTAACGCTGACGGTGCTTTTTAACTGAAATATGCCTACAAGGCAATGAAACAATCGTCATAGATCTAGATTAAAAAAGATTTTAGTGGTAAAAATGTTCTTGCTCATATTAAATTTACAAAACTAAAAAAAAAATCTCTAGCTCGAAACCCACTAATCTAATTTCCGTTAACATAGATTCAACTTAGAATCACTCTGATCAAATAATATTAAACCGTATTGAACTTCATCCGAGAGCAGTGCCCAGTGAGCCCAGTGGATAAAGAAACGGCCTATTGATCAACTGATCCCCGGTTCGAGTTCTGGAATGTACCACCAAATTCGTGTTTTCGGATTTATGTACATATTTGTAATTTGTAACCCATTGAAATTATATCTTAAAAGACGTATGACCTTGACTAAGAAAGGTCTGGTTTCTCCTCTATGGGTTGTGGAGGTCTAACGGCAGTCGTTCCTTATAAAAATGTGTATCTTCACCAAATCCTTAGGCTTAGGTATTTGACCCGGCCAATCCTAATGGAATAAGAATTAGGATGACATTAAGAAGAAAGTTTCAACTTCATCCAAGTTTTTAGAGACTAAGATATAAACAGACAAGTAAATTAAACTTTTATCACTCACTTTTCATGTACTTAGTTAAATACTTATATTTTTATTTCGTTTAGTACTGGTACGGGTATCTGTACCCGCTATAAATTTTATCGATGACGGGAAACATTTCGTATGCATAAGGCATTCGTTATTATTCAGGTTGTTCGTTATATGTTTATTGATACCGTTATTGCCCAAAATTTGAATTCGCTGGAGAAACATTCTCTCAATTCAGTAGTTTTATCCTTTATATGATTTACGCATCCGATCTTGGCTTTTTTCAAATTTAGATTCTATTGGAAGTTTGTTGATATGTTTACGTTGAAAGGCCTATATGAAATTTATATGTTTGCCTGTTTGTGTGTGCGTTTTTTTCGAATATTCGAATTTTGACTTCAGATTCGGAATCAGCATAAAAAAGTAGAATAGGAATGTTCAGGAACACCGTTCCTATCTTTTAAGGAAAATGGTCAAAATGGCCGACAAATTAAAAAAAAAAAATGAATTGTTATATAATTGACGAGCCAGGTGTTCCTATGGCAATGCAAGCTTGCGCGTTCTCAACTGGTTTTATTATGTGTTTTGAATGGCTTCATTTAAAGGTAAGTTGCTTAAGCACTAACTTACCGAAATGAGATATCTAATACTATTGCAAACCTAATAGGTACTATTATCAATGTTATAGTTTATAAATCAATTTTAAATTTAACTTATTCGTGCGGCGGCTATCTTTGAATATAAAATAAACCTAAGCGGTGTCGCTTAAAGTTCGTAACCTAATCACCTGAGATTACAGCCATGAACATAATTTTACTAAATTAATTTGGCTTAATTTCTTTTGCAAGCAATTTCATTAAGAAAGAAATCGGACTCGTCACAAAGATTTTGAAATCTACATAGATTTTTCAGTATCAATAATTTGTAAGTTCTCTATAAATACTCTATAATGAGCTATACTTCTACTTACTTCAATATAGAATGTAAATTATATGAAGTGGATTGTTACGACATACATATAAAACTGTGTGATAATACATACTAACGCATAATGTATATTGACAAACTATCAGAAGATACAATCTCCACAATTTGTATTTCTATTTTTGTCTCATTAGTACCCTATCTGTTCCTCTGGACTCCTGAACACGATAACTGACTTCGTTCGGAGTGTAATTATTGATCCATTAACTTTGGGAACGGTCATTAAAATTAAATGTCAAAGCGACGGAAGTCCAATTTAAGCAATAGGTACTTCTTATTCACAAATATTTTATTCAAATTAGGTACTTCGCGAATGTTGAAGGGATTCATCAATTATACTGTATTGGAATAATTTATATTCGACAGCCGTTATGTTCTTTGACTGTTTTCTTTTTCTTCGTACTACAGTCGATTATCTGGGTTTTCAATACTTTGTCCCATAATAAGCGTCCGTAGCCTGTTGTAAATTGGTTACCATAAACGTTTTGCATTGCCGCACGTGCGAGCCCAGTAGTAGACAGCAATTACTCACTATTTTCCATTTCTTTGTACAACGGTTACCTACCTATTGTAAATTCGATTTATTTTTTACGACTTTGAATTTATCGAAATCGTTTCACGTTTTTTTATTTTTTATTTTACCGAAAACACAAATTGATTTCGGTAAAATAAAAAAAAATATTCCGATTTCTGTTTGTTTCAGAAAAAGGTTTTTTTTGTTTCCAGAAAAAATAATTCTAATATTTTTTAGAGGACACAAATTTAAACAGTAACAACATTCGAAACAGCTTTTGGTATTCCATGATAATGACAATAAAACACGAGTAATTTAAAAGAAAGTCGAGTATCATTTGTTCCGTTTTGATGGTCACAATATAACCTGAACTAATGCAACTTTTTTCTTTTTTTACCTACGAAGTTGAAGAGGTTCAAGGTTTTTTGTGACCTCTTTGTCGTCGAATATACGGATAGGTCGTCGCTGCAATCTATCGAGAACTTAAACTTGAAGAGATGCGAGCAACCTGGTCCGGCGCGAAGAACCGGCTATAGATATATTGTGATATATGTTAAATTGTAGAACTAATGGAGAAAATGGGTACAATTTACACGACAGTAATGCGGTGTGTATTGGAAACAAACAAATATACTGATATATTTGATGTGTACCTACTATATAACCATGAGCATTACTAGATTCCGCCCGCTCCGATCGTTTGGAATTTCGATGAGAAGAGATAGCGATATATAGCAATTTGGACGTGAAATGGAAACAAACTGATACATTTCAGCATTATTAAATATTGATACTAATTACTTAACGGCGAAAAATCTGTTAGGATATTGGAAGGCCGTCAAGTTTGATACTTTTCGACAAATCTTGTGCAATCTCCATTGACTACGAATGATCAATTTTGCCGCATCGGTTTTGTGTCGGCAAGTTTATTTATCTTAGTATTGTCTTAGGTTTTCGCGATTGTTACACATTGAATTAAACAATTTTTGTAATTTGTCCAACAATATTTTATTTATTATTATTTATTTAGTTTACATATATATTCGGCAATTGATTTATATTTACACAGATATTTATAAGATTCAGGCGTTACTTTGCGAAAGTCTCTATTCGGTAGCGGTAGTCAGAAAGCAGTTTGGATCGGATTGCCTGCAATTACTTTGAATTTTCACTTTTCAGAATAAATTTCAATGTGCTCGGATATTTTTATTATAAACAGTATTTAGGCAGATATTTCATCACGTGTTGAAGATTCGACAATATCGATGAATAAGCATGACGGACCAGTACAGAACGAAAATGAAACTTGTTTTTAAAGCCAGGATTCCCTAACAGATCGAATATGCGAGTCATACCCATTCCCTTGACTACTAGTTTGTTAGTTATTTAATTACTCGATTTTGTGACACGATGAATATGGTACGAATGTGTTCATTTTTTTCGGAAGTTCGTATTATTTTTTTTGTCAATAGCTATTAAAAAAAAACAATTCATATATGGATGAGAAAAATGTACTGAACTGTTTTGTCTTTTTGTCTATTTATGTATAGATAAAATTGAAGCTAGATTTAAAATATTAATTTTATATAAAAAAATATATTAATGTTCCCTTTTTGGCATTATATTTATTTTCAGGAACACCGTTCCTATATGAAATCTATATGTTTGTCTGTGCGTTTGTCTGTGTGGATTCCGATTCAGCATAAAAATGTAGAATAGAAATGTTCAGGAACACCGTTATCAAAATGGCTGACAAATTAAAAAAAAACTGAATTGTTATATATTTGACGAGCCAGGTGTTCTTCTGGCAATGCAAGCTTGCGCATTCTCAACTGGTTCTTTAGTGTTATTAAAAGAGCTAAGAATATTAAAAAAACAAGCGACTTGTGTAAGGACTGCATCTTGTGATGCTCAGTTCTCTCTGCCTATCTCCTAAGTGACCTGGCGCGAAGATATAGATAGATGGATAGAGATGGAGGGTTTGCAGATGATGATGCAAATGTCTCATAAGTTCCATATTTTTATCCTAATTTGATTACCATTATTTAGGTACATTGAATTAAGTTGCAACTGCCTACCTGTAGCCTAAGCCTACCTGTTGGGAAGCGATTTTCGTAGCACAAGGAGTTGTCGCATACTATTAGCGCTACTAACACAGCAACTCGTCAGTTGCTATTTGTCTGCGGTCTTCCACAAGATACTTCCCGGTCATGTTACAAATGATCGTATGTCGCCGTATGTAAGGAAGATAGAACGCCTTTCCTTCGGCGGTTCCTTGTTTGCTAATCGGTAAGGCCTACTACGTACAATCTACACGCTTGTAAAGATGTTGATGAATCACTTACGAGATGTAAGTAGCAAAAGTAAATATCATTAACATAAATAAGTAATTTCAAAATTAAGTCTAGCAAATATTACAGTACTGTAGAAGTACTACTAGAAAATTATTTAAGTTATAAAACGTACGCTTCTTAAAATAAAATGTATTGTATTGTGTACATTGTATATCTTCACATTCCAGGTTCCTACGGAATAGATAGGGAAAACTGAGCGCCATGAGACGTGGACCTTGCACCCTAGACTCACTTCTTTAACATTCATAGCTCTTTTCACGCACTCCCGCCGTTTTCTAGGGCTCCTGACATCACCTTCTGATAAAACACAACCAATTTGGTCTTGGTAGGTAAGATCTTCCTTGGCCCCTACAAATTCTTCTTATATTAAAAAAGAAATTGTATTTAAGGCCAACTCTCTTTCTTACATCATCATTGAGAATGCGGTCAGCAAGTGTTATGTCACAAATGTTGCGCAATGCTCGCATCTCGACCGCATTTATTCTACTTTCATGCTCCAAAGAACAACACCACAATTTAAAAAAATGTGACGTGTATATATTACAATGTTTGGGCGTAACTAATAAAAATAATATTTTTTCTATTACAACAATTAATACCTGAAATTAGTGTCATAGTCAAATTTTAAGAAGTAAAATATCAAAACGTAACTGTAGGTAGAGTGACAATTATATTTCACTATCGTAAACTTTTATTATATTATATATGATATATCGATATAATCGATATATCATATATAATTACAAAAGTCATTACTTTCATCTATTACGTGTAAAATACCCAATATAACATGTTGTCGACTAAGCGCAATCAAACCTATTTGGATTGTGCTCGTTTTCCCAAGAATTTGCTAATAAACGGGGGTAGAGATATATTGGCTCATGAATTATTGATATTCCTACTGAAGATTTCGGACTCGTCTGTAAATGCGCTAAAGCGTTTAAAACACATAACTTATACTGATATTAATAAATCTGAATGAACATTTTATAATTTTACCTCTTCGTAAAGGTAAAATTATAAAACGGGGGAAATCTCTTTACTGTTACTTATTCATTGATTTTAATTTTAAAATAATTAATAATAAATAAATGCTGGGCATGCAGAGGTAATATAAACTTTCTGCGCTGATCCTTTTTACAAAAGTGGAATGAAGTTTATCGCATTTTACAATGTTTTCGTAGTATCTACATTGTCGACGACGCGACATGCGTTTGATTTAAGTATAATTAATTACTAACGACTTAGCTATAATTATTGTAACACAAAATGGATTACTAATCGTGTGTCTGCAAAAGCCTTCGAGAAGTTGTTTGATTAATGAAGATAAGTTCAAGTGCTGTCGATACTTCAGTGGCTGGAAGAGTTTTTAGGTCGCGAACATTCTTAAGGCGGAGGCCAAGCGCTTGTTCTCATTAAACTTAGTAAGTCACGTCGGTGAATAAAGTGTTCTTACTAAAACTCTGGTAATAAGCAAGAGCAGTTACTATTCAGAATCACGTAAGTGAAGTAATACCTGGTTGTTTTTACGAATAAATAATAATTCGTAATATTAAACAAACATACAAAACAAATTACAAAATTGACCTATTGTTAAGCAAAGGATAATTTCCAAATCAAAGAAATGTGTAGAGACTAGTAAACTGCCTTATCATAGTATGTAAACATAGGTACTAGATGCAAACTGTGCAAAATCATCATCTCTTATCTTCTTATTATAATCTTCTTATTAATGAGATTTTGCACAGAGGCTCCTCAATACATATACGCGTATGCAAAAGCATGAAAAAAACTATAGTATATTAAATTAATTTGCATAAAAAGAGATAAACTTTCTTGTATAAATTTGAGCAAAAGACGTCATGATACTTTATTACTTTTAAATGTCTAGTAAGACGGAGCTTCCCTCCTTTTTCTTAATATTTTTTTGTATAAATTTGTGTTTGAGTAAAAAAATGTATAAACATACGCACGAGTGACGCTCCTAGTATTGCAAGTGTCTATAGACTGATATTCGGTAACTAATTACCATTAGGTTAACCACCGCATGTCAGATACAGATCAGATATCGCAGTGTAGATATTATTATGAGTATATAGTGTGATTTTTAGATCATGTACACCAACAGTTGACTATTTTCACTAAAGATAAAGATTAAACATATTTATTAGCCATTAAGTCCTCTCAGGCACTTACATAGGTCTTACATTCTTTAAATCAATTCATATTATATCTTATTAATTTTTCATAGTTTTAATCTCACTTTTTTATTATAGCAGCATTTCGAAAATGATAATTGGCGAAGAGGAAATGCAAATGAAACTTGCTAATATACTCGTAGGTCTATCCTATTACAATAAATGTATGTCCGTGTATATTGATGTTAAGTGGTACAATTAAATATATATTAATACATGTAGTGATCATTTCCAGATATCTCTATCAGTCAGATATTCATCAATTCTGTAATAACGCTTCTAACATAGAGTATTTTTAATGTGCCTTTTGAACTCATTGTCAGACAAGGACAGACACTGTAAAGTTTATAAAAGGATACTAGAAAAGTCACGATTAAAATCTACTTCTTAACTCTATTTTATTGACTTAGAACTAAATCTCTTTCAGTTTTTGTCTCGCACTGTTAAAGTATCTTTTTTATACAATGTCGGAAGGCATCCAACATATGGCCCACCTGATATAAATCAGTTGCCGTAGCGTATGAACGCTACCTCTGCTACTAATACAGCAACTCCGCATGAACTTACTAGTGACCTCATTCAGACGCAGAACACTACAACCTACCAGGGAGTTGTTATTTGGCTGCGGTTTTCTGTGAAATGGAGGTACTCCTCAAGATGAGCTGCTTTTATGTGCTGTATCTCTCTTAAAACACCCAGACCAAGACAAACAGATATGTTCATGCACAGAAATGTTTGCCCCGTTTTGGAATCGAACCAACGAGCGATGGTATCAAAGTAGCGTTATTAATCACTGCGTCACTGAGCTCGTCAAAGCTCGATATTTTTATGTCAGTTATATAAAAACATGAGAACTAGTAATACAGAATTCAGCAAAAAGTCTAAGTGATCTGATTTCTCAGAAAGGATTCCGATAACCCACGTTGGGAAGCAGAGTTATGTCATGGCTGCTACATTGTTTCCACTATCTTTCTCAGTCATGATAAATGATGCGCAGAGGTACAGTGTTCGGAAAGTTCAACCTTACCTTCACACTGATAAAAGCATTTTTGAACTTTAGAGTGAAATATTCCAGAGTCCTCATTCGTAACATATTCTACGTTAATGATATGCACCTGATGGCATATCCTACAAAAGGCAGGATCCTACAAAATAACAATTATGTATGCAGTCCAGAACTTCTCCTATTTTGCATGAATTGTAAATATGATTATGAAAATATAATCATATTCCAAATAAACACAAAGAGAATGAGACGTCGAAAGTTCGGCAATAAGAATCCAATCTGATTCTCTAAAGTTAGCGTTACGTGAAGCTAGA
Source organism: Pyralis farinalis (assembly GCA_947507595.1). NCBI lineage: Eukaryota > Metazoa > Arthropoda > Insecta > Lepidoptera > Pyralidae > Pyralis > Pyralis farinalis. The sequence continues at coordinate 15,918,749 of OX382267.1, forward strand.
ATTTTTTTTAACAAACTGACGTATACAAAGTAAAGTTATATGAAGTACAAACCATGCAACCAGTTTATATAACACAAGGTATTTTGATACTAGTGAATATTTCGAATTGAGTGGATTATACGAGTCCATTACGAAACGCTGTCTGTAAGCATCGTGGTACCAGAACTGCGGTCGGCGCATATACTTATTTGGCCCGCCTGCCTTCTTGAATGGCACATTACTATATTGATTCTTGCTTAGATTTAAATGCTTTTGAGGTCTGTCAGCTTTTTGAATTTGCTTTTTGCGTTATTATTTCATTGCTACTGTTTTGTGTATTCTATTGTTGAATTTTCAATAATCATACTGTACAGTTTTAATCGTTTCATTGTTAAGTTTTAAAAATTTTCATCCAAGTATGCTTTTACGGCAATGCTAAATTCAATATTGTAATTATGGAGCTAAGTACTAAAAAAAATGTTCGCCATGAAAAGACCTTTAATTACTGAATACTGTAGTTCTGATGAATAGTACTGCCAAATGTTTTAGTATTTTTACATTGAGTAATAAACTATGCCCATAGGTATAATCCTGGTTTTTTATTTTAAACATCGTGTAAACTTAAGTTTACATAATTTCTATTTTCTCATGGCGCGGACTTTAAAAGACGTATTGATCTTTAAATAACCCGGAAATCACATCTGAAATGACAATAGCTTGACGTCTGTGCTCAACTGACGTTTGTGGACTCACATACATAAATAAACAAGGCTATCTAGTTCGGGCAATTTAAAGAAAATTCAGTTAGGAGATGTAAATAAAATAGCTCGTGAACAATTGTAAACTACCGAAATAGAATTTTTCCCCGAGTTGTTGGAGAGAAAAGCAAACAGAGCTGCCCATATGTGCACTTTAGAGATGTATTTATATGTTATACAATAATTTATAGCACATAATAGTAATAATAAATCGGGATGAACAGCGAAATTGGTCATTCGAAGACCTATATACTAAAAGCGATATATAAGTCGAGACAACACCTTAAACTTATACCCAACATAATTGTTCCCGACTCTTTTCTGCACGCTATGTGACGACTTGATGAATTTTGTATTGGTGACTCACTGAAGAGCTATTGGAGAGAATAGCGAATGGCAATTTGATTTAAACTACATTATATGCCACTACTACTAATTCGTCATGTGAACTAGTGCGGGTCGGCACCTACACACTACCATTATTAGATGCATGGCGTCACTAACTGTTAACTGCTAATTTAGATCAAATTGCCTGCAAATTTGACTTCCGCAAAGTAACTCCTGAATCTATTAGCCATAGAATGGAGTATCATTAGTTATCGGATATGGTAAAATGAAAATTATAATATTCATGTATGATCAACGATGCAATATATATCTCGGCAATATGCCCCACAGTTCCTTTCACACAACCCTATCAAATGCTTACTCAAGATCCACAAAACCGCAGAAAACCTTCTGCTCTATAGCCAGTTGTTTCTCCACGATACTGCGGAGCGAGAAAACTTGATCCGTACATCCCCTTCCATTTCGGAACCATCCTTGTGCGTCCCACAGCAATTAATAATTATCAATTAGTAATTATCATAACAATTAGCGACCCGCCCCGGCTTCGAACGGAGCAATGTCGTTACTTAAGAGTTGGACTTCTTCTCATTTACACTATTTTCTGCCCTCACTCCCATCTCCATATCAACGTTGTACCTTTCATTCCTGCTAAAAATGTATCCAAGATATACAATCTCATTCATTTGTTCCAACACTACATCATCACTATTATATTATTACGTTCGTTTTGGTTTCTTATTTTCCAAATACTATTATGTTTATTTTCTTCGGATTGTGTTGTAAGCCTTTCTCCATACAGTCGAATTTTAACATTGTGTCTGCTATTAACACTGTATCGTATGCATGAAGCAGACAATTAGCTACAAAATGTAACTCGTAAATTCCCCAAAAGTGAATTCGCATTATCCGATGATACTCGGTTTGATACCCGTTGTAACACTACAATATATTGTTGGAAGTGGAAATATGACTGATGAAGTCCAAAAAGTTATGAGCAAATTAGGTGGACTTTATCAGAAGAAGGCTACTTATTCTTGAAACTAAGGTGAGCAAGGACCACGTCTACACACACTACTACAGACGACGCTCGGGTCTTCTGCCTACGCATGGGTCCTAGCATATCTTTTGAAATTATTTTAACGCCACGTAGCTAATCACATTACAATGGTAAAATTACACGTGTAGAAATGACCAATATATATTGAAAATAAGCAAGTTGTTTTTTTTATTGCTCTCACTACTAGTATGTCCTTAGTAGAGTACTGCTATTTTCTCAAATGAATTGCTATTACATATAATTAAACTACCTTTTCTTATTCCACGATTGTCACACAAATTTACCATTCATTTTTGAAATCAAAATCAAAGTAATCGGCGTAAATAATCGCAATAAAAAATTTACCAAGCGAATCAAACGATTTACTACTAAGGTTTTATGGTGCTGTAAAAAGACGTCGATAGGTATTTTACCACAGAGTGGAGAGCATGTATTTAAACTCGGCTTTAGGGTAGAGACATGAAGAGTAAGCAAGAGGATTTAAGCCATAGTAACTGAGGAAATCACATAAACCTAAAATGTTTTCGACCTTTCCCGTAACTGATTAATTGACTGAACTTTACATACCGGACTTACGTGAGAGTTGTAATAATGCAATGCTTATTATAATAGGGGTTCAGAGTGACTTTTGCAATTACAATATATTATATTATATTAGGAGAGGGAGGGCGCATGAAAGAACCCGTCTGGGAAAGTAACCTCTACCTCATAGAAAACCGCAGCCAAATGTCAACTCTTTGTCTTAAATATCGCGCGATATTTAAGACAAGCTAAGTTAATAATCGTCGAGTCAGTGAGACCGAAGGCGAGCGTAGGCAGCGATTGGAGGCAAATATAATGCGAATTTCTTAAGTGCAATCTACCATGGCTCCAGTAGAATCCATATAGACAGTTCAGACGAGAGTCAACAAAATAGACGGTCGAAGATGACAAAGTATCTATGAACGTTTGGCGTTCAAATATGAACCAACAGTCAATGACACCGCTGATAAATCGGTCGACTACTGATCAATGAACACTATTTGTAAATATTCCAATGATATAACATTTCGAAGCGTCAGGAGTATTTTGTGCGAGCAAAAGGTAAATTAACACAGCTGACACCGACACCAGAGCCACTGGATTCATTCATATCCGTCGCATCATATATACAAACGTTAAAATTTTATTGCTGCTCTTAAATGAAGAATTTATGTTCAATATACAGATTTTAGGACAAATTCACCGTCGTGCAGTAGTATTCTAGCAACCAGTTAATTGTGGTTACAAATTTCTATATATTTTCTCTTGAATATTCTGACACTGAAGTTAATCAATCATGTAGATAAGCGAAAGATCATCATGCAACTGCCACATCTAATTCATACAAGCAAAACAATCAATGGGTCTAATTGTACAAAACTGCCTTAGAAATGACATCGTCGGACGCCGTCGTCGGTCTACTCAGAAACTAGAAGGCGTCCTTAACGTAGCCACCTGCCATCGCTTCCCGCTGACTTTCCATTTTTCAAACTTCGTATCGATGATTCAATCTCATCCATACTAATGTCTTCATGGTAAGTTGGCACTGCCGACTCAGTCACAGACTCATTCACAGTGCCAGCGTCTGGACATACTCATACATTTCTCTAAAATATTTACTCCACCATTCTAACACTTCCTGAGTGTTAACAAGAATGCCACAGCTTTACATTTTATTTCGTCCATTCTGGATGCTGACGAACTACTTCGAGACTTCTTTACCTCTCTCCAGAAGAGTTTGAGTGAGCTCTTCCTCATTCATAAGTAATTGTTCACGCTTCTCTTTTACTAAAGCTTTGGTTTCATTGTATTGTCTTAGGTTTTCGCGATTGTTACACATTGAATTAAACAATTTTTAACGGAAGTATCGCGTATTTTATTTATTTTGTTGAACCTGACGTTTCGAACGCTTTGCAGCGTCCGTGGTCGCAGGAAGACTAAGGTGGTATTTGTCTTACATTAGTTATTCAATTATTACATCTACCGACATGGATGGATTAATTATATATGTTCCGATTCACACAAAAATCGCTCACAGTGTCCGAACATTTTTTAGATCTTTGGGTTTGGGACTTGATTATTTTTAGTTTGGTTTTTCTCTTTTTTCTCTTTCTTTGGTTTCATTCTTGCATCGACGGTATATTTCTTTCTTCTTCACTTTCATACCATCACTCTGGTGCAAAGATGATACGTATTTTTTTTTTACATTCTTTGCATCAGTTCCTTTAAAATGACGTTTCGTTCACTTAAAAAACGTACAGCACAAATTCATTCAAATTCCTTAATAATATAATATTTACTTAAAAATCATTGCGGCTAATTTTTTGAATGTAGCTCGGGTTTAATTCATTATATTACCAATTCATGTGAATGATGTTTTATTAAAAAAATTGATACCTACACAATTTTGCAGCGCGATCTTAGGCTATAATTAACTCGGTTAAGTAGTGCCTGTTAATTACCTGTCATCGGGCCATTCAGCGGCCCGTATTTTTTGCTATTTGATATCTTCTAATAAATTTACACAAGTTCATTGCACGGGATCCTCTTAAAACGTTAATGTTGTCTAAAACGGGTTTATATTCACTGATGAAGCTATAGAGCTCAACATCCTTCGGGTTTTAATGACATAACGCGATGTATTTAACCAGTTAACAGACCTCCACCCCAGACATTTGATAACCTATTTCTAAAGGAGGTCTCCGCAAGTCATTAACTAGACCTGTCTTTATCGGAATGGCAAGATAAAGGTCTTCTAATATTAAAGCCTTTATTTTCTTCTGCGATAATCAGTTTTTGTTCCTCCAGCGGCCCGGGTTCACTTTCCTATTGATTTTATCCTATCCAAACTCAGCCCTTGATTTATGGTCGCTTTTACTTTCTCCATCGTCGGAAAGTTGCGATAAAACCGACAATAGAAATATAACGACTTCATAAAATGATACGCGACAAATAACTAGCATAGGCTACGATACGACATCAGATTGCTTATAATAAAATTTGTCTGGCCATCTTGAAGTAAAAGTTACCCTTTTTTAGGGTTCCGTACCTTAAAAGGAAAAGCGGAACCCTTATAGGATCATCTTGTTGTCCGTCTGTATGTCAAGACCATTTTTCACAGGAATGGGTGGAGCTATCAAGCTGAAATTAATATCAAATACTCAGGTCTGCAATCTCTCCGATCAGTGAAAAACTCAAACTTCAAAGTCAACGCAATCAAAAGATACGGCTGTTTAAATAGTTTCGTTTCGTTCGTTTATGCGCATATTTTGACACTCGCAAGGGAATCAAAACCTATAGGGTACTTCTCATTAACCTACAGTCATGAAATTTGGTAAGAAGCAATATCATGCAGCACAAGTAAAGGAAAAAATCCGTATACCGTAAATTTGTAGCTCCATCACAAAAAAATACTTTTTTTGCGACAATAATTTACGAAAATATTTTTTTACGGACCCTCCGTGCGCGAGTCGGACTCGTACTTGACGGCTTATTTTTATGAATTTGCATTGTGTTATATCTAAATTTGACTTATCCTTTTGGCTGTAATTATTAAGTTCCACACTCGCGTGTCTAGAATCCCCTCAAATACTATAAGGCTATTTAGGGATCTCTTTCATTTGGAAGATTATGTAGTACTTAGTTAAAGTAATACTAGTTTTTTTTTAACTCTTGTTATTTTGTACAATAAAGATATTATGCACATGCATAGATACACGATCCCAATGCTGAGGCAAAATATTAATAATAAATAGCTGGGCTATTACGTCGTATGTAATGTATATAGTATACTACACTTTCACCAGCGATGTATAAAATGTTTTTATTAATTGACTGTTGTTAACTCATAATCTTAATGCATCATATTAACTAGTAACTGTATTAAGTATCTCAATTTACAGCTATGAAAATAATATTTCACGGCTGGTGCTTTTGTAAGCGAGAGAGAATGTGAAGGTTTAATTCAGCACATCAACTGCGGAGCCGCGTTGAATGCTTGGTACTCAAAACTCATATTTTCACAGTTCACAGGCAAAATGTCGTAACGTGATAAGTGCCGTTTAAAACTCTTTGTAAATAATATTTGTTGGGTGACTCGTTATTTAATAACCAAATACGTTTGTCTTGTCATTGTCCAGTACTTTTTTTCCATATACTTATTCTAACTACATAATCAAACCTGATACTTCAATGCATACAAGGGCTCTTCTAATTCATGCCACTTGCACAGCGGTCTTAAAGATGATATAATAACTCTCTTTCAGACCAACTCTGTTTCTAACGTCATCATTGCGAATATGTTCTACAAGCGTTACGCTACAAATTTTGCGCAACGCTCGCATTTCGACCGCGTTTATCCTACTTTCATGCTCTCTCTGCCATATCCATCTCTCACTTCCATATGTAAGGGGTCTCAACAGCCCTGCATTGTGTATAGCGAGCTGTGCCTTCTGGCTCAAGTATTTACTTCCAAGAAGTTTACCCAATGCTCCATTGACACTATTCCCAGCAATCACTTGTCTTTCTGCATCAGGTGTACCTTCCATCCCTGTTGAAAGCGCATCCAAGATATATAATCACATCCACTTGTTTCAACATTTCATCATCAACCGTAATCCTTACATTTGTTCTGTTTTCTTCTCTTCCAAATACCATTTATTTTTGTTTTCTTCGCATTCTTCACACTCCACCGTTCTAACACTACCTGAGTGTTAGCAAGAATGACACCATTCTGAATGCCGACGAACCGCTCCGAGTTTTCTTTGGCTCTCTCCAAAAGAGTTTGGCATTTGCATCGAAGTTTTTCGTCAGCCTCTCTTCCTCATTCATAATTTGTCTTTCATGCTTCTCTTTCACTAAACCCTTGGTTTCATTCTTGCATAGACTGCTTTCATTCTTACATTTCTTTCTTCTTCTCTCTCATATTTTCATTTAGGGTCAAAGATTCCACCTCCGCATCCCACCAGGTATCTTCTTTCATGATCTCCGAAAGAGATACGCCACTCGCCAGTGCCTTCACTTCTTGAAAAGTCCCACAAACCTGCTTACCATCAGGTAGTGGTCCGTTTCAAGAATGGGATCCCTAGAGGCTCTTGTATTATCTATTTTATCTATTAAAATCAAATCAATTACAGTTTTTTGATCATTCAGTCTCCATATATATCTACGTGTGAATATCCTTATAATGAAATAAAGTATTCGACACGAGGATGTTTCGTTCCATACATAAATCTAGAATTTACTTACCTACTTCGTTCACCCACTTATCTCTATAGGGACCAAGAACATATTCATAACTGTCTCGTTTGGTCCCAACCCGTCCATTCAAATCTCCACACATAATCAAACTTTCATTCCCCTCAGCTAAGTCTCCTCTCCTTTCCTTCTAACTCCTTCTCAAGTTCTCGAGCACACGCTGAGCTTACGGGAGTGTATGCTGCAACCAGAAATACTCGGTTGATGCCCAGTTTTATACGAACCCAGAGAAGTCTAGGCCCTACCTAACGGTAATCTCTTACACCAGTGGCTAAGCGAGAGGAGAGTACGATACCAACACAAGCACTGGCATGATCGTCCCGCTATACTCCAGACCATAGGGCCATCATTCCACTGGGCAGATCATCAGTGTCGCTCGCATTGCGCTTAGTCTCTGTCACACACAAAGCATCTAAACGTCTATCATTCATTACGTCCATCATCTCGTTTGTCTTATCATTAATTTCCCCTCTCACATTCCACGTGCCTATGCAGCACTCGGCTCTCCTCGACCCGCCGGAATTGGCGCTGCGTGGTGGGTGACGCCCCCCATCGCCGCATGCAGTTATGTTCGAACCGATAGGGCGGACCGATGCATGTTGCCTCAAAGGGCGCCCTAATTCGCATATCGGTGCGCTTTCGGGCCAGAATTGCAATCTAATTGAGTGGCAGGGGTCGCGAACGAGCGCCCTTCTGGCACATGACCCCAACAACTTAACAAAGTAACTTACCTAGTTATTAGAATATGTAATTACTTCAAATAAAATATGCTGATGTTTATAGTGATGGAAGATCCTTATGATGGCCTTAGTTTTACTTGCCATTCAATACATAAAATATTAACATTTATTAATAGCAACTAAGTTAACAAAATTAAAATCGTCATGGAGTACAGGAACAAATTAAAACTCGATTTCAAATTACGGTGAAAACAGATAACTTAATTTGAATTTGATCTCTTACGTAACAGATTCAGAAACTCCTAATGAAATTAAATTGATTTATTATCAATAAAGGTGAGTGATCCCTAATGAAAATATGCAAAAAATATTTCAAATACGACAGTCTACATTGATCTCAAATTTCATACAAAAATACAATTATGCTTGAATATAACGGAATATTTTAACATAAATATACGATGGTCTGATAATGATTAACGAATGATCAATGATGCCTTCAGAGGCTAGAACGTGTACTATACATTTTATTTTTTAATTGTTAAAATACTTGTCGACATTTTTATACTGTCATAATATTTTACATATAGTGTACGGAATTATTTAGGTATAGTTTGCTCGTTGTCTACATGAGGATATTGTTTCAATTAAATATTGATATCTGTCGGTAGGCAGCACATTAGTTTCGTTATTGTTAAAGAATAAAATTAAAACTGGTCGATTCTCATGAATATTTACATTTGACAGCTTAAAATGCTAATTACGCCCTAGGAAGCGTTTCATTCGTTTAAATATGAAGTTCCTGACAAAATACATTTTGTTTATATGGAGAGTAAGGGTTTAATCCCTGATCGAGAAGATCAAGAGCCGTTTGACATGCGAACAGCAGGTAAATTATGCTACACTTAATTTCTGTGATATTGCCTAAACATTTAACATATATTTAATAATTTGAGCAGTCTCTTACGACTTATAACGGTTAAAAATGATTTTAAATGGTCGAGAAAATATCTTTACTAAATACTACCTATTATTAGCCTTAGCGTTGTAGTAAAATTTGTTCTGTTTGAAAACTTGCAATATTCAATTGGCGGGTACTCTTTACCGAACGCTCTCAGCTTTTTGTTTTTCTACTTTTCAGTAATATTTTAGGTCCTATTAATAATTCGATTCGAAAACATATTTTCCTTCAAATACCCCTATTTTTGCGATGATAATAAATAATTTTTATAAGTCGGCTAAGTAATTTTTGATAATATTTTAATATAGAACCAACAAAAACAACGCGCTTGGTTATATTTTTACTCTTAAGTTTGAAGCTATTTTATTTCCAAGTTACATTGTATGGTATTAGGGTGACTTCGTCAAGGATTGTTCTTTCATTTTTCCTGAACAGTCAGTGCACAGCCATATGATTGTAAAGTACTACTCCAAGGTAAAACGAACGAAGAAAAATATAAAAGTTTGCAAATTAAATTATTAAAGTTTACTTATGATGAAAAATCTACTTAAAAATAAAACAGATTACTTCGTCACTGTGAGCCTAACAAGGGCAATCTGTTTTATTGTCCGTGTAGCTGTACGTTATAGCAGCTTAAATGTTTATAGCATAAACATAACTGTGGTCGGACGGCTGTGCGGCGCACATAGTAAGCCGTGATAACTTATTTACAGTCGTTAGCATCCGAAAAATACTTTTTGTCTGTAATTGAAATGGTTTTTTCTCAGTGCGAAATATTCATAGAATCACTTCGAGTTTTGCACTTTTAACAAAGAGAAATTTGTTGGGAAAATTCATGACCAATCATATTTGTTACCTATGATATATGAAAAATACTCCCAAGTTAAAAGAGCCCGTGGGCAAATAACAACTCTTTAGAGGTCTGTTGTATTCCTGCGAGTCAGCGAGACTAGTAGTAAACTCGTGTGGAGAATGGCACTTCTCCAGGGGAGTTTTTATTTCGTTACGGTAGGATTTCTTTTAGTTGCTTTTCCTATCCTACTTTTAATGATAACTACGGATGTAGTAACGGCCCCTGGAAAACCTTGAAAAACTTCAGGTGGGGAGGTAGTTAATTATATTTGTACGGTCCTTCTGCCCAAGCTTAAAATCAGCAACAATTCTCACATCTGGTTTATCAACCGAATCTGTACCTTATCTCCAGCTTTTGTTTAGGTACTTCAGTCTAAAAGTGATTATACAGTATGTGAGTTATGACTAATCACTTATGCGATTCAGATCGTTGCATAAGCCTTTAAAACGAGTCGAATTGCATTCCTCTGGTGAATGCACCAATTTTGCACTTTGTACAGTTTTCACGCCAACTTAATCTCTTCCTACAGACTTAGGAACTGAACTTCACTAGACCTCTACACTTCAAAAATGTAATTTGCATGGGAACAGATATTTTTTTGACTTGAAGAACCACAGCAAATGGGATTTTCTTAGTGGCGAACGCAATTATTGATAAGCAACTGCATACGTTGAAAATAAATAATAATATATTCATAGAGTGAGTAGCGTTTTACAAAACACTGATTGCTGTTAAATAAATACACACTGTTTGGCTAATAATATGTATCTAAAGCATTATGAAGGTCTCAGAAAAGTACTTACTTTTACTTTTCTGAGACCTGAATTTTCTAAATCTATTTAACGTTCCCTGGGAAACACACGGAGATAATTAGCATTTCGGTTTAAGAGGCAATTAGCTAAAAAATCACTACGGGCTGGACGAATGGGGGAATGTATTATATACACAAACATTTCACCTATTTTTCGTAACGAATAATCATTGCTTTTGTTATATAATTGAGGATGTTAACCGTGACCTCATGCCAGGGACAAAATCTTTGTACAAGTCCATCATTTTGTACCCTGAGGCAAACAGAAATTGAATTTCTTAACATGAAAAGAGAAATGTACTTACTTCATAATATGATTTCCATCTTTTTGTGTTGTCATAATAAGATGTTCTCCATGTATTGAAATTATATATTGAGGACAATAAAACATAACGTAAAATATATATTATGAAATATTGAAACTCACTGATTGATAAATCACAAAATCAGGTTCAACAAAATAAATAAAATACGCGATACTTCCGTTAAAAAATTGTTGCAGTTATTTGGCCAGGTGATAAAGATGAACTTTGATTGAGATTATTTCTTGCAATATGTAATTGAGTACAAGTATTATTCACTAAAATAATAAGATCCGTGTTTTAATCAATATCCAATCCTATATTATCCTATATAATCCTATCACAGCTCGCCGGCGGCTGGGAGTTCATCCGCACACACTGGAACCGCAATGGTCGCGCACTGTGCGCTTCACGAGAAGTTTTCTACCGAGAACTATTATGTTGTGGAATGAGCTCCCTGCCGAAATTTTCCCAAGGGACTACAGTATGGGGTTCTTCAAGAAAGGCGTGAAGAGGTTCTTACAGGGTCGGCAACGCAAAAGTGACACCCCTGGTGTTGCAAATGCCCATAGGCTACGGTAACTGCTTACCATCAGGCAGGCCGTACGCTTGTTTGCCACCTTAGTGGTATAAAAAAAAAATATAAAAGGGATAAATGAAAACGTAACTTTTAGTATTTTGTAATAAATTATAGAAAGTTTTGCAGTTTGTTTTGACGTAGTACGTAATACGTAAGATGCCGGTAGTAACAAGTATCATGTGAATATTTTCACGTGCGCATGATATCTTTACTGTAAAAAGATACAGCTACGTGATTGCCAAACGGTTGAAATTGCCAAGACAACCCTTGTAAGAGTTTTATAATATTGGTACTGGATCAATATTTTAAATAAATTTAATTAATAATGATCTTGATTAATAAGCTTTTTTCTATTATTTTAACATGTTCGGAAAGACCTATGAATGTTTAAGAAGTGATTAATGTGTGTAAGGACCGAGTCAATTAGCGTCCATTTCTTTCAGCCCACACCCTCACTTCACGGCGAGAAAATATAAAAGATAGATGATATATGTATTGTAAATTATTTAATATTAGTAAAAGAGATATTTCTACCCAGTGCTAGTTATTCCTTATTTACTAATACAGTATTAGTATTCAATTGCTAAAATTGCATATTTATAGTATACCTATTGTATACATTTCCATACAAATGGTGTTAATTAGTACGTTTTAAGTCAAACTAATCAACATGCAAAGGAGGTAACAAACTTTGTTTGAACAGACCGGAACGACATAGGCAGCTTGTAACAAAAGCCGAAAATTACCTTTAAATTCTAAAGTACTCCTTAAAAAAATTAAATGTGCCCTCTTCCCTTTGTGTAATATCTTGGAACTAATTACCGAGAGTCCGTCTACTTAGTTAAAAAATACGAAATGTTGCTCATTAATAAAACACTTCACAGGATCTCAATTGATTACAAATGACAATGATTTAAAATTACTTTTATTAGGATGGTTTTAAATGTATAATAGTGGAATACTTAAAACAATACATTCATATTAGAGCAGTATTAAGTATGTTATAATTGTGAAGCTTTATAAATGTCATTGTTAGTGTATAATACGATGATAAATAATATTTTGTGCATATAACACAAACGTATTATACGGGATGATTGTCATATTTTATTTATGCTATTAAATAAAGAGTTTGTTTGTATGTTGGAGCACGCTAATCTCTAGAACTGCCAGCTGGTTTTTTTTTTTCATTTACTAGCACATTTCTTTTGACTATTACATTAGACGAGCTCGGTGGCGCAGTGGTGAAACGCGCTGTTACAATACTTTGACACCAACGCTCGTGGGAGCGATTCCCACACATAACAAACATTTGTGTGCATGAATGATTGCCGTTGTATAAAAAAAAATGAGATGACCCTTAGAAGAAAAATAAAGAAAGTAGAAAAAGGGATACGCACGAACGTAGTCGCGGATTGTAGCTAGTATGAATATATTTGTAAATATGAACGACAATATGGGTGCGACACAATTTATGGCTATACCGTAGTAGTATTTGCGGCGGCATGAGCTACGGCAACAGTCATAATTAGAAACTAGTACAGTAGTAACATACTCGTAGAATAGCAATTTGGTGAATACTTTTGTATGTCAAAAAAAAAATCTGATCCCTAACAGTTGTGCAGGTTAAGTTTCAATTTAATGCAGCAAAAGGGTGATAGTCGCATAAAGCTTGTAGATTTGAACATGAAAAAGGGAGACGAAATTATGGATTAATTTGACTGATATTTCATTCATAGAAGTTTCAATGAGTTCCTTGAAAACGTTCTGAAGTGTAAGTGATTAGGTTCCTTGTAACTTGACCCTCATTTGGCAGCAGATTGCAGTAAGCTGCAGTTACACAGCTCCGTTAGCTATATGCTTTACTTCCAATTTGTCATTATCTCGGTTAAAAGTTCGACTTGCAGTAGGAAGTAGCATATTGGATACCTATAAAGTTGCTGATTTTTAATACTAGTCAGTATGGTGAAATATTTAATTATACGCAGAATTTCAGATTCTTTTATAATATAATGTACTAATAAGTTTTACAAAGCTTTTATTTTAAGAGAGGTACGGCACATCAAAGCAGTTCGTCTGGGAAAGTACCCTTCACCTGCCCTGTTCAGTGAGGTCACCAGTAAGCTTCGAAGGAGTTGCTCTGTAAGCAGCAGAGGAGGCATCGCGCGAGTGATACTTAATATATCGCAAGCATTAATAGTGTACGGTACCCGCTTTACATCAGGCGGACCGTATGCTTGTATGCCTCCCGACATAGTAAAAAAAATGTTATCTTGCCGTTTAATTCGTCTTTCATATCGCTCTTTCTGTGACCGTTAAAAACTAGAAATAGCGCGTTATTTACGAATACGAATTACGATCGAAGCAATAACATACACGACGCCCGAAGTCAATAACGTTTATGGATCAGATACCGTAAGTGAACGTATGGTGCGTTTTTACTTTGATCACTTCCGTTTTGGAAACTTTGTAACTTTAATCTCAACAATGAGTCGTGTAGTCGACAGGAGATGAAAGTCGATAACGATTGGAAGCCATCGTAAAACAGATTTATCGGAAACTGTGTCATAATTAGCGACAATCTCCATCGTAAGTATAAACTATTCTAATTCATTTATGGTAAATAAGGATAATAAAATAAAACTAAAAGTGATGACCCTATGAACTCACTGAATAACAAAATCGCGTCAAAGCTTACCTTAATTAACACAAATGACACATAAATGAGATGATACTGATTTGTAATGTCACTTGTAATCAAAAGTGGATCTTGTGTGACAATTGAAAACGTCCGTCGCACTGTTTTGTATAAAATGGAGATAGTGAAATTATACCCCAAAACGTAAATTGGGTCATTGTTCATTATAGTTTCTTGAGAGCATACTCAACAATAACTACACGGAGGAATTGTAATAGATAATGGACAAATTTGCTGTCAAATAACCGAAACTCGTCAAATATATATTCTTTTTTCACGTCATCGCATGTCCGCCCACACACACCGCACAACCGAAAAACTGAAGGAATAACAACTAAAACTTTCAGTCATCTACGATCTACGAACTCACCAGATCTGACTCCAGTTGATTAATATTTTTTTCATATAAATTTGGATCGCTTTATTTAGCCTTTCAAGAGCCCGTCGACAGTAATTACCAATACTGTCATTAATTAAATATATATTTTACATAAAAATATTAATTTTTCCACATCCTTTTGGACCAGAACACTAGCTTGGATCTTTGTATACGCATAGAACCGTCGAGTCATAAGTCTGATTAGAGACTTTGTAGGCCGCGCTATGCCGGTAATCAACGGTATGCTTGATTATCACGGTGCGGGTATAAAAATGTTTTTAAGTCGTTTTCGTCGAATGGAATGCAGAAAACACAATCTTCGATTTCTATATCATTATGATATATACGAAATACAACTAACTTGTACTATTCAAATATTTAACGATTGATTTAATATTCAACCGCTGTCGTGAAAAATTCAATACGTCTTCAAAAAAATTTAATCATTATTAAAATAAAATAAAAAGGATATATAATTCGTGAAAGAATAATTTGACTGAGTTCATCATTATTTTCTGTGCGGTGACCCTAAATTTATCACAGGCCAGGAGATGGAGCGTGTAGAATGGTTTGGTGTGAATTATAGCATGCGCCCACCTTCGCCTGCCACCGTGTCAATTAATTCATCTCATTTGTTCTGTATTAACCAAAAAGCAATATAAAGCCCTCCGCATGATGTTTAATTAACCGTTATAATTGAAATTAATTAATTTGAATGCTTAATAAAGGTTAATTATTATTTTAATTCCATCGCAATTACGTCCGATTAAAACATATAGGGTAACTTATTAAAATATCTTATTTTTGAGGTATACATGGATCGCCATTATATCTAGAGTCATAGCTGTCCTCACTCGCACGTCGTGCATCAAGTCAGTTAGCAAATTACATTTTCCTACATATAACTAAGGTCAACCATAAAGCAACTGTTATGTTTTTTTATACCACTTATATGATAAATGAGTATACGGCCTGCCTGATGGTAGGCAATGACCGTAGCCTATGAACACTTGCAATACCAGCGGTATCATTCGGTGCGTTGCTGGCCAGCTAAGACTGTGTGTTTTAACACACTACCTATTGCACAATAACCACATGGTTTACGGGTTAGGTAAGCTTTGGTAGTCAATTCGAAGTCTTTAGGCGGTTGTAAGACAAGGTGCCATCTAAGCATCAATCATCATCAATATTCATTTGGTATAATATAAAATATTTGTAAAATATCTAAATAAAGCACATTCATTTAGCTGATCAATAAGTAGGAACTCAATATTGTAAGAATATTTAGTAGATCGATTAAAACTTTGCTAAGTATCGGTATACGGTAGATTATACTCGTAACTTCTTAGAAACCCCTTCCCTTTATTATATAGAAGCGTGCACCACGAGTGGGTGTGGAGGGTTTTGACTCTAAAAATGGCAAGTGCACCTAATAGTACAGAACCCTCGGTCCCTAAGCCTAACTCGCCGTTAACCAGCCTTATTTATTGTTCATTTTGCGATACCTGCCGTCCCATTCACGTTTCCCATATTGTAATGTGAGATTTTCCCATTTAATTAAATTATGTTGAATTAACGTTAGGTATTTTCTTTTCATTATCCGAAAAGGACAAAAAATGGCAACATAAATACAACCGAACCTTTTTGTATGCTGTATAATATATTAAAAAATCAAAGGGTGTTTTTTCAACTACATGCTGCCACAACTAATTCTACGAGAATACCTAATAACTATAATCTTCATCCCCGTATGGGCAGAAATAATGTAGAAAAGAACTATCAGCTTTTCTTTGTGATGAAATCTGTTTTGAATTTTACTTGCTGAAAATACTCTACATAACACTAATGTTCACAAAAATATACAAAATATATTTTCAGAAAGAGTAAATTATCATAATATACATCACCGCCATTTATAATTGTGTGTTTCACAAACTCACTCAATGAGTGTAGGATGTTAAATGGAACGTTTAATCTCATGGTAATTGTAATGGTGTCGATAAGTCACAGACTTAAAATTTAAACAAATTTGAAAATTGATTGAAAACATATTCGGCGGCCAGAAATTGAGAAGTAAATCTAATCGGTTCATTACTTGATTTCTAACGTCATTTACTGCGAATAATGCGATTTATGCAAGTGCGGCAAATATAATGCCATTTGGGATGTTTTAGGCACTCGAATATTTCATAATAACTGTCATCAGGCCCACAGGTCAGATATTCTCAGGCTAGTATCTCGTCCAAACCCAAAACTAACTAGATATTAGTACTCTTTTAATAAGTCAGCTGGTAGTAGTGTGATCGCGACGACGGCGCCCCGGCGGCGACGGCGCAACGACTCATGAGTCTGCCCCCTGCCTTATGAAAGATTCACTACAAATTGTTTATTTGTATTATGCATGTGTTCAACCCTTCAGGGAGTAGTTACTGGAATGCGGTTTTCTGTGAGATGGAGGTATATACCCGGACGGGCTTCTTTGATGCACAGCAACTTCCTTAAAACATCAAGACAAATAGATATGTTCATGCACACAAATGTTCGTCCTGTATAGAAATCGAACAGACGAGCGTTGGTATCTTAGTAGAGTTACTAACCACTGCGCCACCGAGCTCGTCGCTACGCCTTTTTTCGCTATATGAAAAATACATGAAAGACACTATATACTATACTATATTATTTAATGTTCTTTTTATTTGTTCAGAGAAAACTATTGGACCCGTTTCTGAAAGAAGTTAGCAGATAGGTACATGTATTGTTATCTAATTGTTGTTTACAATAAATTGCACAAAATAAAAATAAAATATGTAAACCAACGGAAACACCATAATTTATAATATTTTGAAACCAAATATAATATGTACTACAATATTATTTGTGG
The DNA here is from genome assembly GCA_947507595.1 of Pyralis farinalis. Classification (NCBI taxonomy): domain Eukaryota; kingdom Metazoa; phylum Arthropoda; class Insecta; order Lepidoptera; family Pyralidae; genus Pyralis; species Pyralis farinalis. The sequence continues at coordinate 15,936,313 of OX382267.1, forward strand.
TTTCAAAATATCTATGTTATATATAAAATATCCATTCAATATCTAGGTACCTTCATTCATTCCATGTAATTAGAATTACATAGAATAGTATTAATTATATATTCAAAACAGACAATGTGAAAGTTACTGTTATAGGTGCATGTTGACATAAGTCGTTCTTACATATATATGAAGCTGTTAAAATTAGTGCACACAGAGAAATAATCAGTGCGTTCAGTATATTTTTACACTACCAACGTGACAAACACACGGACTACCTAATGGCAAGTAATTGTTGTAGCTTATGGACACTTCCAACACCAGGAGTATCACTCGTGCGTTACCGGCCCTGTAAAAACCTCTCTAATGTTAAGCTCTGTTCAAGTATAGACGCTAATTATATTAGTGGTTAAAGTATAAAATTGCCGATTTGTACTGAAAAATTAAAACTCGTTCTTTTTTTCTAAGATGTAATATATGTATATATGTATGTTTAATCAAAATATTGACCCTTATTATCTATATATTGCTGCTATCTAATCGGAAGTTGTTTATATATGCCTTTGCGATAGAACTCTAGGGATCTGGATTCGACAAACTGTGTGAAAGCATTTTGTACTGCCTCCTGGGAAGAAAATTTTGTACAGCGTAGAAAGTTATCCAAATCACGAAAAAATGGTAGTCAGTTGGAGCAAGGTCTGGCGAGTACGGCGAATGACGTATGGTTTCTAACTGCAGCTCTTGTAGAGTTAGAACGGGTTCTCGTTATCATAGAGCAAGAATAGTGAAGATCGATTCACGAATCGGGGCTGTTTCACTGCCAGTTTCGCCATCAGTTTTCGAAATTCGGCACAGTAAACATCTGCTGTTATTGCTTGACCAGACCTGAGAAAGCTATAGCGATGGTAAGCTTTGCTTTACGGCACTGTTGCGGCATTTCCAGCCATTGCCTTTTTCGCTTACGGTTATCGTAAAAAATGCACTTTTCATCACATGTCACAATTCGATCCAATACTTCTTCATTTCTGTACTGATTCAACAAAAGTTTCAACACGCGTTTCTTTCTGCAGATCAGCCAAATCATGAGGTAACCATTTTCCATAGTTTTTGATTTTGATTGATTTAATGCAAATGACGGGCTGCTTTGGTGCGCCCTATCTCTCTTAAAATATCCAAACTAAGACAAACAGACATGTTCATGCACACAAATGTTTGCCTTGTGTGGAAATCGAACCCACGAGCGTTGGTGTCAAAGTCGCGTCTTTCACGACTGAGCCACCGAGCTCGTCTAAAGCATCGTTGATAATGGAAGTCGTTTCTGTCGCGCGCGTGAAATTCGTATTCAAAAATTACTCGGATTTTCGAAGTATCCATCTTTCCCGTCTAAGATGAATAAAAAAAACAATTGAAATTCAAAAATCAAAATCGAAGGTATCATGTGAAAAAAGTTTCATTCGAAAATCTCACACCATGAAGGTTTAATGCCAATTCAAAGTATGTGTTACTATAAAACGGCAATTTCATACTTTAACCCCTATTATATCAAACTTTGCTGTTATTTATTTCAGCATTATGAAGTTCTTTATTAAATTTATTTATACACTACCCCGTAAAGGATTTGGCGTGTAATTATAGATAGATTATAAAATGTCAGATATGTACGGGCGGATGCGGATGTATAAATATGTAGAATAGATTTTGCCATATTTGTGTATTATACTGTTTGTAAAAGACTACAATTGTATTTTTTATACAATGTCAGAAGGCATACGGCCCAATTGATGTAAAGTGATTACTTTAGCCTATGAACACTTGCAACGCGTTAAGTATCACTCGCGCGATGCCACCTGCTGCTGCAACTCCTTAGGAGTTTACTGGTAATCTTTCTCACTCGCAAGAACACAATAACCCTCCAGAGAGTTGTTATTTGGCTGCAGTTTTCTGTGAGGTGGAGATTACCCGGACGGGCTGCTTCGATGCGCCCTACCTCTCGTAAAAGCACCCAGATCAAAACAAGCATTCATGTTCAAGCACACAAATGTTTGTCCTGTGTGTGAATAGAACCAATGAGCGTCGGTGACAAAGTCACATTATTAACCGCTACGCCACTGAGCTCGTCCAGAAGCCGAAGCCGCCTCATGTACCCTGTATGCTTGCAATACATTAAGTGCTGCTCTCGCGATCTCCTCCCTGCTGCTAACACTATAACCCTCCAGAGAGTTGTTATTTGGCTGCGGTTTTGTGTGAGGTGGAGATACTTCCACAGATGGGCTGCTTAGATGCGCCCTGCCTCTCTTAATGTGTTCAGATGAGTTGCTTGATATAATACCTACAGCCTCCTTCTGCAAATTTATAATATCTTTGATACCAAGTATCCCAAACAGAATTTTTTCAGCAAAATTAAATGTTCAGATTCGACTCCCCTCGCTGTTTGATTAATGTAGCTAATATGCAAGTGTATGTCACTAAATCATTTTTTCTGTACTATCACGTCCAAAGTCAAAGTCATATTTATTCCCTGAATATATCATACCAAATAAATGGATACATGACAGTATGAATCGTCACATTAAACTATTGTTATAGGAAAGGAAAGGAGGTTATAGGAAAATATGTTGTTACATAAATAACTCTTAAAGAAATTCGTGGATCGTAGATATAAATATTTCTCTGTAAAATATAAACTTTCTTTATTTATACAACTTTATCCTAATAACACTTTACAATATAGAGAGGTAGGGCGCATCAAAGCAGCCCATCTGGGGAAGTACCTCCACTGTACAGAAAATCGCAGCCAAATAACAATTCCCTAGAGAGGTTGTTGGGTTCCTGCGTGTGAGAGCACCAGTAAGCTTCTAAGGAGTTGCTTTGTCAGCAGCAGAGGTGGCATCGCGCGAGTGATACTTAACGTATTGCAAGCTTTACATCAGGCGGGCCGTATGTTTGTATGCCTCCCGACGATGTATAAAAAGAAATCTAGCGCCATATACATTATTTATTTTTGGAGATATTTATTTTTATGTGAAATATTTCACAGATGACTCGGCCTTGTTTTATTTATAATTATTTCTCCGCGAAGTATTGATTTTATTTATTTATAAAACTTTATTCTATTATTACTTCACAATATGGCTCCTAATGTTCGTATCTCAAGACCATTTGAATCGTTCACCGTCATTATAAAGAATCTATGATGCTGTTACTTGAGACAATTCTGAACATGATAAAAACACTGCGGTTCCCGCATTTATAGTAGCACTCACAGCCGTGAAATAGCAGACAAACTGCAAACACGTCGCCTGCGCTAGTAATCCGGATGATGATGAATTCCATGCTTTGAATGGTATGAAAACTCGTAGACACGCGCTTCCATGAACTTCATATAGAGAACATATAAATAAATAATAAATATTGTCAGACAAATTACACAGCGCCATCTAGCTCCAATGTAAGCGAAGCTTGTGTTATAGGTACTAGAAAACTGATAAACATACGTAAATACATTTTTTTTTTTTGTAAATACATACTTATTATATATATAGAAAATGCCCAGACCAAGACAAACAGACATGTTCATGCACACAAATGTTTGTCCTGTGTGGGAATCGAACCCACGAGCGTTGGCGTTAAAGTAGCGTAACAGCGCGTTTCACCACAGCGCCACCGAGCTTGTCAATATAAATATACTAGTCCTGCGCTATATTTCAAAGAATTATTATAGAGTACTCTTACGCTATGATGAGATTTGCGGGTGTGAACAAACGATTCATATTTTTTGTGCAGTTACCTTTATAACAAAATGAACCGCCTTTTGTTAATATATCCCTTAAGAAAACATGAATGTAAACTTGAAGTTAGTACGTGTCTTAAAGCGCTTTCTACGAATCCACGGAAGAATTACTAATTCCACAGACATGAAATAAAATCCCGTGAAATAGGAGCCCTTGATGTGTCCTGCTCAGCTCCACTATCAAGACGTTTATATAGATATTTAAAGAATCCAGATAAGCGAGGCCACCCTTTTTAACTTCTAACCAGGAGCATTGACCACTCTCTAAAGAACTGACCTATTGACCAAACGGTCCTCGGTACATATTCTAACACGCATAATTTGTGTTTTCAGATTTACGTACTTATTGTAATTATCACTTGCTCGGCGGTGAAGGAAAAATATCGTGCACGAGAAACCTGCACGTCCAAGAAATTATATATCGATAGACATTTGACATGTGTATTTTCAAGCCGCCCGGAGTACGTGATCGACAGCTTTATGTGTAAAAAATCGATTCGAGTTTAATTAACAATAGAATCGATGAATCATCTATTCTATTGTTAATTAAACTATTAAAAGACATACTCATCATCATTGTAGGAACAATGACGGTACGGATGGCATACGATATCTTAGCGAATGTGGCCCTTGATCACTTCACACTGCAATGAAACTTGCCCAATTAAGTAATCAGTGGCGTATATTTAAAATAATTAAAATTGACTCGCGTATTTGTTGCAGCAATTCAATGCATAAATCATTTTCTTACAGTTCTTTAATAGAATACAAACTTAGATATATCTTAACATTACCGCACCATGTAGTTTGCGAATGCTTGAGTTTCTATATTTATACTTCTGTTATTTACAATTCTGTTGTTCAGCATGCGAAACCACGTGAAAATTGTCTGCGTCCCCAAAATATTACCAGTACGTGAACGTTTACTCTCTCTACATATACGTGCGTATTACTTGCTGCCAGTGTGAATCGTCCGCCGTATGTATAAAGTATCCGCTACCTCACGTATCTCTCCAGTCATCTTTGCAGGTAGCTGTAAATAAAATAATAAAAATAGCTGTAATCGACTGCACTGCACTATACGCTATATGTTTATCTACCATACACGTAACTGCTACATACTCACCAGTACTCTTCGCCTATAGGCGCTGTACACTGTATTATTTTTGAACTCTGTATCTATTGTCCTTATTTTTATGATGCCGATGAATAATTTTCTTTTTATCAAGTTCATCGGTGTTTGCGGTATTATTTCCTTTACTTTTTCTAGTTCCTTTCATAAATACTCAACTGACGTTGATCCTCCCGATTCGGCTTTCACGCTTTTGTCAACATTCATTAGTGTATTTCGTGAGAGGCGAATAAATTTGTAGTTTTCAGGCCTTGTAGCGTATATACTCAAACAATTGGTATCTAACTCTTTCATGAGCTTAATTATTTCTTCTTATTACTTTTTTATCCGTGCTTGTATACGATTTTACGCAGTTCTTTTTTCTATTTCTTTGTTTCTTCGGTAGTCCTACAATATTTATTCAGGTATATTTGTGTAATCTCCGCACACAGGCAGTTCTCCTTTATTAATAATAAAAAATAATGTGTTACTAATAACTACATCGACAAGAGATACATTTACTAATATCGAGCTCTTCACCGTCTCGTAATGATAACATCAGGAGAGTGAGCCATAAACATTAATACGTGAGACAGGCGCGACGCACACGAACGTAGGTACTGATTAATTATTAATTTAGTACTGAACTTAATTGTCTGTGCAATGTACCTGTAATTTCAATAAACTATTAACCAATTAATTACTATTAATTTGTTGTTCTAAACTTCATGGCGATAATACTTAATACATTGTTTTTTCCTATTTTCTTGCTGCATTAAAATCGTTGTCTGCTGTATCAAATCTTTGGCATTACTGTTGTTTGTGGTATCAGCTAGGCGTAAGCAAATAATATTAATAGTAACTCATTAATCCTAATTAATCAATGTATACTTTACAATCAATATTTGTATTACTTATATTTATTCAAGAGTGGTAGTCTCATTGGTGAAGTACCTCCACCTCACGGAAACCCGCAGTCTAATAACAACTTCCTAGAGCGTCATTGTGTTCCTGCACGTAAGTGAATAAGCTCCTGAGGATTTAACTTGCTAGCAACAGGGATAGCAATTTGCGAGCGATACCCGTAAGCTTTCATAGGCTACGACAACCACTTTACATCAGGTGCGTTTGTATGGCTCGTGACGTTGTAATAAAAAAACATATTTTCTTATTCAGTGTAAGCAAAGGTTGAGTATATCGACATAGATATATAAATAAAAGAAATTGATAGCTTACCATTTGACATAAAATAATTTATGTATTTACCTATTAAGTTACTATTTCAAATGTATTTTACCATGAACATAATAATGGCATTATGTGCAGGTCTCCTTGCCGCATATTCTATCTATTGTGTTGCCAGTTGGTAACAAATCATGTTCTATAGCAGCAATAATCGATTAATACTCCATCATAAAGTTTCAACAGAGAGTTATGTCTGATATCAAAGTTGTGTTTCAACAATAGCTTTTGGCAACGTTTTAATAAATAGGTAATTTGCTAACGGAGCCCTGAGCTCCAATATATATAGGCCAATTACCAATCTTGATAATGACTGGTACGAATTGGATTCTCCATAAAAACTTATGACATACAAGATTTTATTCATATTCAGTTGTTAGATATTAAAATATTGACTGATACAGATAATCTGATGTACCTTGCTTGCTACCACGCAGGATCATGAGCTCGATAACAGAATCCTACTGTAACAGGCATAAAAGAGCGTGATTAGCTAGAAATACAATAGCCCGCTAACAGTTCGTCGGCTTGAATAGACAGTGAACTATAAGGAAATTAATAATATGTTTTAGAATCTGAAACGGCGGTGTAGTTTCGATTACACAATATGACTTTACTGCGCTTTATCATGCTTCCCATTCTATTCAACATTTGATTAATTCTTTTGATTATTTAAAAAAAAAGAAGCTAAATATAAGGGCTCGGTGGTAATATCCTAGTCTTCCAAACTTGGTCAATTTTTGTATTGTGTGAAAATGCTTTTGGAAGCACAATAGTCGCGCATGCCATCCTAATCTGATGACTAATGTAGAAGAAGTAATCTGTTTAATGTAGAAGAAGCGATAGAGGTAGGTATGTTTGATGTATGTAACGTAACATACATGCCATTATGGTTGTCTCCGATTCGAGTGGGCAAAGGCTATGGAATGCCAGGTGCACAGGGTTAAACATACCTCTTTTGCTTCTTTTACTTTTATTAACTTCTTCATACATGACTCATAGTCCACGGCTTGAGTCCAATGAGCGCTTAACTTTAACGTTTAACGTTAGGTTTGTAGTTAATAAAACCATCATTACTCTATGCATGACTTTATTTATCTCGAGTTTCTCTGGCTTCAAAAGCCACATTAAGCCGTTAATCGAGATTGTTGTCGATGTATGATAATATTTATTAAGCTTCGTACGGCATAAAACACTGACTTCAGCCAATCCGTAGCTGAGCAGAGCGTCGGAGCTCTGAACGTCTTCGGTTGAAGAGAGATTCTTATGCCTGCCTGCAGGATGAGTAAGTATTGATGTGGACTTCTTAATGATATTCGTTCTATCTAAAATGATTATGACAAATGAACCGCGCCTTAGCAGGCCTTCAGCAATAACTTAACGATTATTGGCTTTTATGTCGCCTTACGTCCATTTCGTTTCTATGATTATGGCATCGAACTTCCGACCTTGACAAGACGATGTCGGCTGTATGGCGCCTATGACACATTAGTGTGGTTCAGCAAAATATAAACTCATCACTAAACTGAATTGATTAGTTATTAGTTGTGGTTCATGGGCCGTTAAAATATTATTTTTAGGTTATTACCTTCTCAAAAATCTATATATATATAAAAATATGAATGTGTGTGGACTCAAAAACGGCTGGGCAGATTTTGATAAAATTTTCAGTGAATCTTCAGGTTAGCCCAGCAGGTGATTTTGTGAAGTTTGGTAGCGATCATATCACCCGTGCGAAGCCGGGGCGGATAGCTAGTCTTGTATAAAAATAGCTACAAAACAGAAAGTAAATCAATAATTTTAAAAGTCTGAGTCTAAAAATTTTGCGAAAATACTGATTTTTACGTAGAACGACTGCCGATATACCTCCGCAATTCAAACCAGGCTATTCATAGGTTAGGTCACATGTATTCAGAAATATAATTTCTGGGAAGTGCGGGATTCTTCACGATATTTGACTTCACCGCCGCGGCATAGTATAATCAAACTATGGCCGCAGCGGCGGGCAAGTCACAATTACAAATATGTTCAAAGACACAAATTTAGTAGTACTTGTATCCAAGTTTTTAACCAGACGAGTCGGTTAATAGATCTACTTTTTATCCGCTAGGCTATCACTACGAAATTGAAAATCCTTGATTAATAAATAATACCAATTGTTTATTTATTTGCAGTATTGTAATAGCAAATAAGCTTATCTCTGAAATAAATCAACGGGGTAGCTTTTGTTTCATTTTGAGTATTGATTAGTAACAATGGCGAGAGAGATGTAAATAAATTATTTTTTATACATCTTCAACAACATAACAATGAAAAACTCTGCTCACCTAAATCTATTACGGAGGCATATAAATACTTGTAATACGAGGCTTGCCGCTCATATGATGCACACCATACTGACAGCAGCCGATGCCTAATTCGTTTTAAGATACAGGTAAAAAATAATTATATATCACTGTATGCAATCACGTGTTTATGTATTCACATATAGTGATTTATATATTTATATTTAATAGAAAAGTCCGATGGCCGAATGCCTAGCAATGCCGACGTCAACGCTGCGGATCGTAGGTTCGATTCTCACACAATAAAAGTTAGTGTGCATGTACATGTATGTTTGTCTTGGTCTGGGTAGTACTAGTATTTTAGAAGGTTTATAATAAAAACGTTATAATCAAAACAGTTTTTAGATATTTTGAAAAAGTACCTAAGCAGTTGCATAAATTTATTTTAGCTTTTATTTCCATACATTTTTACTTATTTTTTCTTGCTTCTCCAGTCGCTCGTAATCCCTGAGTTCTCTGTCCTGTAGTCTCTTTCGCCAGAGCCTCATGGTTTAATCGCCGGGTTCATAGTATCATCGTCGTGGGTAATCGAAGCAATATACATAGCTAAGGATGAATACATGCTGATTTATGGCAAACTTTTGTCCAGATTACCACAAAAGTACAAAGACAAAATTTGCATGAACCTGCAGTTGACTCGATAGAAAATTTACATACAATATTTGGTATGGTATTTTTTTGTATATAAAACTACTCGTAACTGAACAAGCCCCCCTTGTCTTTGTTTTATTTTAGCTTAACTATTGATTTGAGCTGAGTATTGAAGAGAGCATGAAAGTAGAATAAACGCGGTCGAAATGCGAGCGTTGCGCAAAATTTGTGACGTAATGCTTGTAGACCGTATTCGCAAAGACGATGTTAGAAACAGAGTTTGTCTGAAAAAGAGCGTCGGTGTTAAAATAAGAAGAGGCATGTTCCGTTGGTTCAGGCATGTAGAAAGAATGCAGGATGAAAGAATGACGAAGCACGAATAGACGAAGCTAGCGCCGTAACGGCGAACTATCTACCAGTACTAACCTGAACTAACTATCCTAGTTTTTCATAGATATAATAAACCTCTGAATGACGCAGTGGCGTTCACTAAACAAAAAGTATTTAACAAAAAGTGTTTTCAAATAATAAGGCAGTTTTAATTCTGTTAAACGTGGAACCTTTCATTTCTTTTCTGCTTGTATAAATGATCAATTTGCAGCGTTTTCAAATGCCGAGTTGGAAATGTTACAAAATCTTTTTATTTTCTGAGTAACCTTTTATTCACCTCGAGGCGTTGTCGTGGCAATTAATGGTAGGTTATTAATTTGAAAACGATGTTAACTTCTGAACGTTTGAGAGACAAACCTTGTATAATATAGAAATCTTAGTCACGAGATATAGTGTTTATGTTTATGTTATATTCACTTTCAATACATTTCTCAATAGTTTGTCAGATTGTGCTCCAAAGATCGATCGGGAAGGTTTAAAAAGAAAAAGTTTTCAGCATTTTCATATTTTCATAATATACCTATGATCGAATTTGTACATACTTGTAATATTTTTTTAAACGGTGATGCATCTGCACATAGTACCAATTTTAATTTATCTTTTTTTAATACCACGTCAGGGAGCATACATGCATACGGCCCACCTGATGTAAAGAGTTACCGTAGCCTATGAATGCTTGTAATACGCGGTTCGCTTTATGTCACAAACCTCTAAAGGCTTTAGTCCAGATGAAACGTAGACTTCGACATGTTATGTACATATTTTTATTTATTCAACGTCGGGAGGTACTCAAGCATACGCCCCACCTGATGTAAAGTGGTTAGTGGTGGTGTAAACGCTTACAATATATTAAGTATCACTTGCGCGATGCCACTTCTGCTGTCAACACAGTAACCCCTTAGAAGCTTATTGATATATTGCCATAGAATATTGCCTACTTCATATGAACAATATACTCGTAATTGCGACAACAATTCGAACAGCACCTTACGGAAAGCTGACCTCGCGTAACGTGTCTTGCAAGATGGCGACTACCGCATCTGTAGCACATTGCATACTTACTGTTTACTTAATTTCGGAGCGAGTACTAGACTAATTACTTATATAACCGTTGTAATATCATATTCTCTTTAATAAATTAGTCATATTTATTTTCTCAGAAATATATTCTAAGTGGTTGATGTTATTTTAAGGAGGAAAATAATACTTACTTTTAAATTTACGCATACATGCTATAATGTCTTGATCTTGATTACAAACGGCATATTTGGATTATAGTACAAGAAACTACTTCAAATCCCTTGCGGGGTAGGCATGGGGGACCGAGCGCCACATGACTCGATCCTTATACACCTCACTCGCTTCTTTAACATTCTTTGCTCTTCTAATTCACGCTCGCCGGTTCTAAGACTCCTGATAAAACACGATCCATTTTTTTTTTAATGGTAGTCATATCCACAGGCTCTTTGGCCCGTGCCTTTGTTTGTTTGTCATTTTTTTTTTTTTGCCAGATTGTTAGTTTTTTATTATCGCTCCGCAAGTGCGATTACAATAAGTGCCTTATTATTATTAATATTTTTATTACTAGTTTTTATTTTTGTTTTTGTTTTAAGCAGAAAGTGGGACGAGAGACGCGGGCAGACCAGTCCCTCCGAGCGGCACCCGTTCATGAGTTGACGCAGAGGGCAGCCATCACCGTGTTCAACCATATTTTAGGGAACTCGATGACCCGCCCCCCAACGCCGCCGCCCGTCTAGACATTTTAGTGAGCACGACTGCTGGCATCTCTCATCTCTATCTCTGCTTTAGTTACTTTTGTTTCTTCCGGAAAGGAAGGGAGATGGCATCCCGGAGCCTTGCCATGACGCTCTTCCCCTCTCTCAGTCTACTGGTTTGGGAGGAGGAGGAGGGACCGCTCTCTGGGTCTTCGGAGCTTTGGGTCAACTTTTTGATGACCTTCTCGTCTCTCGCCCTCATCGCCATCTTAAGGTTATTAAACAAGATCCATTTGATCGCGGTAGGTAAATCTTGGCCTTCCTCGGCTCCTACAACCTTCTACTTTCGCATTGTATATTCTGTTTCGTAATTCTTTCTTCCTGCATTTTTTGCACATGTCCGAACCAATGGAACATGCCTCTTCTTATTTTAATACCAACTCTCTTTTTGACCAACTCTGTATCTAATATCGTCATTGCCAATACGGTCTATAAGCTTAACGCCACAAATTTTGCGCAACGCATGCATTTCGACCGCGTTTATCCTACTTTCATGTCTCTCTGCTATATCCAGCTCAGCAGGGACCAGCACTGCATTGGGTATAGTAGTAGGATATAGTATAGTACAAGAAATGCCTTTTTAATACTTTCAATTTTATATTTCTCCCTCTACCTCACCCAGATTGTTACATCACTACGCATTTTGTCTTCATTTAGAGGGATTATCTTAATACTTTTGGCTTGAGTTATTCGAAGAAAGTGTTATCTCGTACCTAATAATTTAGGAGACCGTTATTTTCTTTCTACGGAAATATTAATTAAATGTAGCTTGCATTTTAAATGGCACAAGTTAAGACAGGTAGAGCGCGTTAAAGAAGTTCGATTGGAAAAGTAATACCGTTTCACAAGAAACCGTAGCCAATTAACAACTCTTTGGACGGTCATTGTGTTAGTAGTTAGGTTTCTAGTAAGCCTTTAAGAGGTACTAAATTAACGGCAGTTAATAGTTAATTAATGTATAGTTAAAAGTTATAAATAGTTAAAAGTTAATTAACGGTAATTTATATTAGGTGAGCATTTAGCTTATATGCCTGTTAATGTTGTTTAAAAAATAATAGAAATTTATATTCTATCAATCACAAAATATTAATGGTTATGATTTTAGTAGTTTATGTCTATCTATCTATAACTTCACGCCAAATCCCTTACGAAGTAGGCAGAGAGTTTGAGTTTTTAGTAGTTTATGTATGCCTTTATATTTGTGTTTACATGTGTATTATCACAGCATCTAAACAATATTATCAATAATGATGTCGAAAAATGGCGATAAATTTGATAATATGTAGTAAACACACGAATTAGCGCTATGTTGGATGTGCTGAGTATAAATTTATACCCGTATTACTTTCTCGTAATAGAAGATCGTGAAGTGATCTTGAGTTTCCTGATTTTGATGAAAATTGTTCACGTCACTTTGCAGGAAGTCTTCCTGCGACCACGGACGCTGCAAAGCGTTTAAAAATTTTAAAATTGTTTATTCAAAGTGTAAAGTTACATTTAATATACTTCACTGGATGTAAACCATTTTTAATGTCTAATATGTTCAAACAACAAGTAACTTATTGTCATACTTACACAACTACACATAGTAAAAGTCCCTTAAATTTTAAATGTAATATACTAACGACCTTACTAATTTCAATATTAATATACAGGCTTTATGATGATACTTAGAGATGAACTTAAAAAGCAAAACCTTATCTAAATGTATAATTTGAGCCGTTTTCGAGATACACGATATTTATTTAGTAACACAAATTAATAGGGCATACATTAGTAAATAAAGCAAAATCTCATGCAAGCAAGATTCAGGCGGTATTATGCGAAAGTTAAATTTACATGCAATTTGATCAAACCTAATTTGGTGGCGGCAGCACACAAAGCAGGTTAGATCAAATTGCATAATTTCCTTTGCAACACATAACAAACAGATTTATCCGATGTAGATGTTCAGATTTTTTTTACTCACAGATTTTGAAAACAATTCATTAAAAATATTAAAGGTTACCGTACCAACTTATTACAAATGTTTTTTAACGGTACCAATAAAAACAAATGGAATTAATAACCAGTTGAGAATACGCAAACTTGCATTGCCAGAGGAACACCTGGCTCGTCAATTATATAAAATTTAATTATTTTTTTTAATTTGTCGGCCATTTTGACCATGTTTCTTAAGAGATAGGAACGGTGTTCCTGAACATTCTTATTCTACTTTTCTATGCTGAATCCGAATCTGAAGTCAAAATTCGAATATTCGTAAAAAACGCACACATAGACAAACATATAGATTTCATATAGGAACTGTGTTTCTGAAAATTATATAAATCAACATTAGAACTTGTTTTGTAGTTAATTCATTATTTGGTTACATTAATTGCATATTCCTATCACTTGCTCATTACAGAAATAAGTAGGGCGAAATGTTATGTACGACAAAAATCGCAGTGCAATAAATGGAGGCAGGGACGATTTGTAATAGAATTAATGATTTAAAGTAAGAGTAAATAAATATCACTGGCAAAATAGGTACCGACCTAAAAATATATGGCGTAACTCGTAGAGGGCTATACAAAAGGGTACCTATACGTTTTACCCGAACAGTACGGTTGTTTTGTTAGAAAGCATTTAAAAGTTATATATTACCGTTGTCTTTGGTCTGAAAAAGGTCTAATGTATTTCGTTGGATAACCAAATTAAGAGAAGAATTTTACACTTAAACTGGATTGTTTTCTACAACGTAATTCAACGGCCTTAATGGGAGGCGAATAAGCGTAGATTTTTACAGATACCCAAATAATTAATTTACGCTGAACTCTAATTGCCTGCGTTTAGTCTGTTCGGGAAAGTTTAATAAATTAAAAGGCGCTTTTTGTATCAGAATAAAGGTGACTTTATTTGATGCAATATTTTATTCCACATATGTGCGAAGTTATTTTTTTGTTATACCGCAAAGGCCAACAAGCGTACGGTTTGCCTGATAATACGCAGTTATCGTAACCTATTACGCTTGTTATACATGAAGTATCAATCGCGCGTTGTCATCTCGGTTGATAACGCAGCAACTCCTTAGGAGCTTACGGTAAATTCTATCACGCCCAGGGGCACAATAACCTCAAAAAAAGATGTAACTAAATAGCAGCTGGATGGGTGGTGGAGCAGATGCAAGCCTCCACGACGTTGTATGAAAATCTGTACCACTTAGTATTGTCTTAGGTGTTCGCGATTGTTACACATTGAATTAAACAATTTTTAATGGAAATATCGCGTGTTTTATGTATCTTGTTGAACCTGACGTTTCGAATGCTTTGCAGCATCTGTGGAGTCTTCCTGCGACCACACACACACTTACTTTATTTAATTAATTATAATACATTAATTATAATAACTGTATATTTGTTCATACAAGGACAGAACTTATACAAGCATACGGCCCACCTGATGTAAAATGGCTACCGTAGACTATGAAGGCTTGCAATACCATTAAGTGCAATTTGATCCAACCTGCCTTGCGTGCTTCCGCCACCAATTAGTTCATGCGGCCTAGCGCCGGCCGGCACCCACCTACTACTGTTAGTGCGTGCAACATGCCGACGCTGCCATGGCTGCTCCGGTAGTCTCTGCCTCGGCTGCTGCGGTCGTCCGTCATCTGGAACAGAATCCGCATGCCCCCACCACCACCGTCGCTGCCACGACTGGCCTGGTCGTCGCTGCGACACGTGTTTCGCCTCTCCACGAGGCATCATCAGGCGTTGTAGACGTTAATCGTAAGAATAACATGCTACTAGTGACAAATCCATCGCAGTGCCGTCCCTTATATTGAATTGAGGGTGGGGGTGGATGGTGTGAGCGAAAAGATATTTAATAGTGGGGAATGGTTTACGTCAGTCTGTTTGTTCATGAGAGTAATTTTAGAATTTTTATGTTTATTAATTACTAATTGTTCCCTAATATTTAGTTTTAAACCTTTGTCTATGGTGTGTAAAATTTGATATGTATTAGTGGGGGATAAGTTATGTCCTTTGTCTATGAGATGCTCGGCGAAGTGTGACCTTTCTGGGTGATTGTTTTTATACGCTGATACGTGTTATAAAATTACGACCAGTCTGATCTTGCTGGTGACTTCACTCACTCGTAGGAATACTACAATTATTGTCCTGGGAGTTGTAATTTGGCCGTGGTTTTCTGTGGAGTGGAGGTACTTCCTTAGACGAGCTGATTTCCTGCGCTCTTAAAAGCATCCAGAGCAAAACAAACATTCATGTTCGTGCACACTAATGTTTGTCGTGTATGGGAAACGAGAACCTCGAGCCTTTGTGTCAAAGTAGCATTTAGGCAGGTAACCTCTATGCTACCCACCTCATCAAATATATCTCCGCTAACTCATCTTTTTTCGAAACAAAGAAAACAAGCATATGGTCTCCTTGATGGTAATCAGTTACCGTAGCCGGCCATAGGTACAGGAGTATCACTAGTGCGTTGTCGATCTCGCATTTTAATTAAAAATTTTGGTAAGTACACTGTCGATATCAATATAAAAACGACCACGGATGCTGGAAAGCATTCGAAACGTCAGGTTCAACAAAATAAATAAAACACGCGATACTTCCGTTAAAAATTGTTTAATTCAATAAGAAACAATTGAATAGAGGAAAAAATCATAACTCGCGAACAAAGGTAAAAATAAAACTTATCAAACAATAAAAGTTTCATATGAACAATAAAGTATTTTCACGTCGCTTTCTTAACATCTGAACGTGCCTGAAACGGCCATTTTCAATTTTTAGTGTTTCGCCTCGTTTTGCATTCGTATTTTTGTTCACTAGCTAAGATTTGTATTGTTGAGCTTTCAAGTGATCGAAGATAAAGGTATAGTAGTCGTTTATTTTTGCCTTTTAACCCTTCGAAACCCGTGTGGTCATATATGACCGCGAAATGTATGGGAAAAAGTATATAACGGGTTCTGAAGGCTTGGTTTATAGAAACCTGTTAAGCAATTTGGTATAAAACATTCAGTTACTAATATTCAAAATGGTTTTCTTTAACCTGACTATCAATGATGGCATTCATATAAACAAAAATGAATAATACTTTCTTCATAAAAAATAGTAAAAGAGGTAAACTCTGAAAATTGTTGACTGATTTGGAACGTAATGTTCAATTAATATAATCGAGCAGTGCTGAATCTGTCAAGCAAGCACGATCACGGGCTATGTTAAGGCCAGCAACAGTAACCGGTTATAAAAACGCGCCTCCCCAGCGGCTCGTTATTTTGGATCCTCCTGCATTCCCTGGGACCATCACGTCCAATAGTCTTTGTATAAAATACACTCCTGATATAAAATACACTTAAAGCAAAAGAACTGTGAGTACAGCTTGCAAATTTTAACCGTAGAAAATTCTGGGTAAATCGTTACAAACTAATTGAAATAAGTAAATTCCAGACTTGTCAGTCAATCATCCTTCGTTTGTCGTTCAAATTCTTCATTCTAATACTGGCTATCATCATATTCGTAATAATTGGATTATTACTGTAATTTATAAAATAATAGGTACTTGTTTTCAGCTACTATTAAGTACATACTCGTATTATTTTTCCTCTTTATTTCACTTAGCCTGCAGTAACTAAAGTGCTTCTATTACAATTTAGTGCAACGAAAACGTAAAGCATGCTTAAAAAACCTCAGTTACAAAAAAAAAGATGGGTAAATAACTGAATTACTTTCCTCCTTTTCTCTCAGTAAACTTATAATTCATGTAAACTCCTGAGTTTACTCTGTACAATTCAAAGTAGGTACTTAATTAGCTATTTAAATCGAAATTGTAGCTTGCTTTGAGTTCCATGTAGTTGCTTTTGTTACCTTGTTGAAGAGTACCTACTGGTAAATGACAAAATTTCCTTGCTTTACCTACTTAATGTTTAATTTAGCTTCAATCAAACATTAAATAAGTAATATTTTATGTTTTCAGTGCAAAATGTCACCAGGTTCTATTGTTAAAAATACCTACTGTTGAAAAGTGGTTATGTACTTGTTTCTATAATTTTGGAGTTGAATTAAGTCTACAATTCGCCTCTTAATATTATCTAACCTTTCGCAAAGAAGACTAGTGCCATAAGACACCTAATTTTAATTAATATTACTTCTATATCAATTTCAGTTACCTTAGTACTTAGTTTCAAGAAGTGCTACTGAATTGGCAGTTGATTACATCGTTAACTGTTGTTGTAACTTTGTCATAAAACTGTAACTATCTACCTATTTTTTCTCATTCAACAATTTTCTGCCAAGGGACACCTGTCCCTCTTGACCCTTACATGTCGTGGAGCAACTTCACTAGGTTAAAGTTGAATAACTTCTCTAATTAAGGCTCTTCAAGGCATCTACATGTATTTCCTTTCCACTTTCTTGGTTCTCTGTTCACACGTCGCTATTGCTCAGACAGCCATGTTAACTTACGCTTGGCTTAACCTTCAGCAGCGGCAGCCAGCATTCTTTAATTATGCTTTCTTCTGTGTGTGTGTTTTTTTTTCTTCTTACCGATCAATTCACGCCGAAGACGAGGCAGAATGAGGATACCATACTCATAGGGCTATGCATTATTGAGGGCCAACATAAGTTACAAAAGAATCATAGATAGGTTCGCGCACCTCGCCCACGACTACTTGTAATCTATATTTCTTTTAGATTTATGTTTTAATCACTTTTCAATTATAACATATTCCTTTTTTTAAACAACTTTTTGTCACCGCGGCCTATTGACGCTCGCAACACCACGGGGATGTTAGTGTGACCTAAGGCTGTTTCGTCACATTACTCGGTAATTTCTCTGCCATATCTCACCCTTCAAACCGGAACGCAGTTATATAAATATAGCTGCTTGGCGGTAGAAATAGGTGAGACAGAGGTACCCACGCAGACGACTTTTATACAAAGTCTCTCTGTGATAAATATACCTTTACCGGTATTATCAGTTTTCTTTTTGTATTGACACTTCTTGCTACAGGTGTCTAACCCTCGTGATAGCACTTTCTATAAAGTTAATCGCGGCGGCCTTATAACATTTTCAACCCTGAAGCTTACAACTAGTCCGGCCATAAGTTCTGTTACAATTTAATATGAATTTATTTTTTTATGAAGTAATGTAATCTTAATAAAACTTATATGTACATATTTATGGAAGTCTTAGCAAAAATAAAAAATAAATGATTCTATTCGAAATGGCTTTGATACATACCTGTCTGTTTGGCCACGAATCAATGGATTCGCGCACTGTTTTCAATGGAAATTTAGCCACTGCTTGCTCCAGGGATTTCTTAAGAGACACAATGTCGGCGTTTCGAGCAGGTCATGTCCTATAAAACTGACTGTAATTTGTAGTCTAAGAGGTTCAGATGTGGGTTAGACGAGGGCCAGTCTTCAGCTCTTATAAAGTCCGGAACGTTGGCTTCGAGCGAGGCTTGGGTAGTTTATGCCTTGTAATCAGGAGCAGAGTCCTGCTGAAAAGTCCACGGTACATTTTTAAAAAGTGTATTGCTAAGAGGTTTCACAATACGATCCAAGTCACTCTCTTGATACACTTTGACGTCATTTTCACTTCTTTTTGTCCCGATCTTTTATGGTCTTCTACAGAGGAAGTATTGGTGTATATATCGATATTGCGATATACAAACATACGGCTGATATCTAGCTTTTGAAGTATCTTGAATATGGCCGACGGCCCCGTACCCACTTTGTGCAAGGCAATCCTATTTACTTTAACAACACATTCCGTATTGTAACTTGATAATAAACACGATAAAAAAATGTAATACGGCGGGAAATCGAAAGAGAGAGAGAGAGAGAGAGGAGAGGTTTAAGAGAGTTAGGGCGCACCAAAGCAGCCCGTCTTGGGAAGTACCTCCACCTCACAGAAAACCGCAGCTAAATAACAACTCCCTAGAGGGTAGTTGTGTTACTGCGTGTGAGTGAGGTCACCTGTAAGCTCCCAAGGTGTTACAGTGTAAGCAGCAGAGGAGACATCGCGCGATTGATACTTAATATATCGCTAGCGTTAATAGGCTACGGTACCCGCTTTACATCAGGTGGGCCGTATGCTTGCATGCCTCCCGAAACAGTGTAACAGAAAAAGAAATAAGTTTAACATAATAACCGGTGTCCAAATTCAAAATAATTAAAAAGTTGAAATAATTAAAAGTTCCTATGTAACAGTGTTTATGGCCAGACTAGTTATACTGAACGGTTAATATGGCGGACCTTCTTGGGTGGACCGCTTTGATCGATAAAGATACACTGTAGAAGTAGGCCCTGAAAGATTCTTTGGTATAGTCGATATCCATGATTGATGACATGACCTAACATTAATAGCTACCCTACTTATTTATTTTTAACTAGCTGTTGTCCGCGGCTCCGCCCGCGTGGAGTCAAATAACGTAGCCTATGTGTTAATCCAGATCATAATCTATCTACGTGCCAAATTTTATTCAAATCCGTTCAGCCGTTTAAGCGTGAAAGAGCAACAAACATCCATCCATACATACAAACTTTCGCATTTACAATATTAGTAGGATTTTACTATACATTCGTTTCTTAGCAAGAACCTCGTTAGCTAACACCACTATGCTCCACGTGTAATCCGGGTTGACTTTGGTTCTAAATAAAATCGTGAGTCACTTACATCCAAAACTAAATTAATTTAGTTTGAATTGTCTCAAAATTGATCTAGCTTCATTGATCCACCAAAATATCTTATCGTAGATTCATGAAAAGCTGTCATACCCTTTTGATGCCAACACGTTTCTTTTGTTAAATGTCTCCGATTTACCTTCCAGTAAATCACGTCACGTTTCTGAGGGGAATCTAGATTTTATCATGTTAGTGAATAACCCTGCTATTTTATGCTCTCAGGAGTAGCGTCGCAGTATAAATGGACGCAGAGTTTCACTTGAATCTCGTAACTGTTTCTTGCTGGTTTTAGTACGCCCATTTCTGGATTATTCTGTACTTTCGGCGCCCTTTCATTTGCAAGGGAGTTATCAACTAAGTTGTCTATCATGGTCAGACTGCCACTGAATACAAAGACCCCTCATAAAATAAGATATATTTTATAGCGTCACAGATATGGTTTCAGGGAACTGTTTATTTTTAGGTTCTTTAGATCTGTGTACAATGTCACAAATATGAACTGTTGTTTTTCAAATATTATCTAATATAATACGTATGCATGATGTGGTTATACTACTTTTGTAATTATATTAATTACATGAACGTTACCAACGTTGCAAGTTGCAAGAAATTAAAAGAATTCTTGACTGTGCCGGGAAGTACAATAGCGTTTTAAAACTAATCTAATAAAAAAAAATGTGGGCGATATATAATTTTGCGTTTAGCAAAATTATATATCGCCCACATCAATACTCACTCATCCCACTGCATGGATACAGATCTCCCTTCAACCGAAGGGGTTTAGAGCATACTCCACACTCAAATGCGGATTGACGGATTGTATATACAGTATACATATTATTTAAGAGAGTTGGGCATAGCCCGGCTTGGGATCTACCTCCTACTCACGGATAACTGTAACAAAATAACAACTCCCTGGAGATTTGTTACTAGTAAACTCTTGAGGAGTGTCTGTGTTGGCATCAGGAGTGGCAATGTGCGAGCAGTATTTCTGTATTGAAAGCTGTATCAGCTGTAGTAACTTACATCAGCATAACATCTGGTGGCAACGTTGTATATGAAAATATTTGTTTTTGATATGAATGTCATAACATAAACAAATATTTTCATTATTAAATTATATATATTTTTACTATATTATATTATATTATACTATATTATATTATATTATATAATATTATATTATATTATATTATATTATATTATATTATATTATATTATATTATATTATATTATATTATATTATATTATATTATATTATATTATATTATATTATATTATATTATAGATATATTACTATTATTAGAAAAATCATTGCACTAAGTGACTTTATAACCTTCTATGTAAGTATTGTAGTACGATACCTACATATTATTTGTATTAATAGAATGGGCGATTTGGTGAATATTGAAGGGATATGGGAATATCTCAACAAAAAGTTTTCTAGTGACCTACAAAAGGTCACTTCTTATTACTAAAATTAAAATGAAAGGTCTCAGAATATTCGGACCAAATAGAGCATCCATCAAAATAAAGTACGATCGTCCGTGGTGGGTTGTATATATTCCGGATCTCAATGACATTTTGCTACCCGAGCCACGCAACTTACCAACGCCAACTAAGTCTGTTTTAGCTAGCAACGTTTTATGATCGCAGCTTTCACCTTATGGAAATGGCGTCCCGACCCCTCGACGCTTGTAAAATAGAATATCGCCGGAAAATGATAATTCAATCGTCACCAAACCGCCTGAGGTCAATACTAATGTCAATACAATAATGGTGGTTAAGGAAGATTTACACTGTGAATGAAGCCATTGTGGCAGTTGTTTTCTTTGACATCAAGATTTTGGTGGAAATATATTTAAATGCTTTAGTAAAGTTTAATAACTACGCTGAAAAGTGTTTGTCTGTGCATATGTGTCTGCGCGTTGTAAACGATTCCAGCTAAAACAATGTACATACAATTTGATACACAATATTGTTTTATATACATGTAGAACGGCCTATTTTTTTTCTATTTTGATTTTGATATTAATGAGGGTTTCCATGCAAGCAAATATAAAAACATAAATATTATTTTTTCAAAAATAGGACGATAGAACATTTTAAAAATTAGAGATGATTAAATATAAAATATTATTTAGAACGATCACTTTTTCTTCACCGCAGAGTGGGTGAAGAAAAACATCGTGAAGAAACTCGCACGTCCAAGACGTGTGACCTTCCCTGAGAAAGTTCTAGTTTGACCCTCCATGAAAAAAAAACAATATCCTTGTTAATTACTTAGGCTTAGGTAGCGAACCCCGCCAATCCTAATGAATTAGGAAACAGGATAACGCTAAGAAGAAGACTAATTTTAATATGAAACGACTCCCATCAGGCCTCTACAACCTACAAAAAAATAGAGCTTTCTTAGGTTACGCCAGACGTCTTTCTAAATATAATGTATTGGGCGTGCGAGTTTCCTCACGATGTTTTCCTTCACGGCCAAGCAAGTAATGATTATAAATATGTAAACAATAAAGATTGAAAAATAGAATAGAACAATCTATATTACGAGCAATTTTCTGTGCTTTAAAGTGATTTGATCCCTATCAATAGGTCTATCGATTGCGACTATAAAATATAGGCTTTTTTATTTCACTATGACTTACACATTTTAAATAAAATATTTTTATATGATGTATACATTTTTAAATAAAATATTTTAAAAATATCTCTGGCTTACTACTAATATATAATCTTTGGAGCCAGAGTCAATTTCCCTACACATGGTGATAACTAATAAGCGAAGCTCTGGCGACAAAACAAGTAAAACATAACTGGTGAAGAACCTTGAAGAAGAAGCTCGCAATGAAATAACAACGTTCTGAGGAGATGTTCCGTCCCTCAAGTGATTTAGATTGCTAGTACGCTCGTAACGGGTTACAACGAAAAGGGTATATACGAGTGTACTTCTTGTATAGCCAGTATTCACGGCATCAAGTAATCACTTCACATCGTTGTTCAATCAAAAATTGTGAGTTTACTGTTTAGTATACTCGTATACTATGGATTATTAAAGCTTTTCAAATGTATATGTTAACGAGATTTTTATACAAACCATTAACGGAATATTTGTTTTTTTTAACTTTTGCATAAAAAATCTTACAAAGAATATACTATTCCCGACAATTTTTTTACTGATTCTTAGATGTGTTTAATTATAGTTTCACTAAATGTTAGACAAATTCAGTGTAGTACCGGTTGAATTGAAAAGCTACTATCGGCTACCAATATAAAATGCAATTCTTTACCCTAAATACAGATGGATATATGTATTATTTTATTATTATCTCCTACACAGTTATATGATTATAATTTTCATTAACAAGTACGTATATTCTTACTTTTCCAAAGATAATAAGAGTGAAAATTACTGCCAGAGTTACGCTACAACGTTACATGGGCTATATAATAACTAAGACGAAATAGAATTTTGTATATTTGATCAAAAAGATCTCCCACGCAACATGTCTTATCTACATAACTTGAAATACTAATTATACCTTTATTAATTCTCAGTACAGTTTGACATGTAAAATAATAAACTATTTGTGAAGTTTTACACGTTAGATACAGCATAGATCTTTCATATAATATAGGATTTATATATATATATACATATAGTACATCATTATTTCTTAACATCATGGTGGTATCCTTATTTTCTCCAACTGGAGTTTTAAAATAATGTTTGGGTGTTTCTTCAGGCTATATACAGTACAGTAACTTATCTATTATAGATCTTTTGTACGTATTTCCATGATAGGGGAATTTTCAAATAATGAAGTATAGAAAATATACCTTGTCCAGCTATAAGTTCTACTACAAATGAATATGCATATTTTTATGAAGTAATGTAATCTCAATGAAACTTATATGTACATATTTGTGGAAGTCAGCAAAAAAAATGATTCTATTCATAATGGCCACTTTCAGCTTTGATACAGGACCTTAATCTGTGTGCCGAATCTATGGATTTACACACTGTTTCCATGGGAAATTTAGCCATTGCTTGCTCCAAAGATTTCTAAAGAGACACAATGTCAGAGTGTCGTTTCGAGTAGGCCATGTCCTCTAAAACTGATCATAATTTGTAGTCTAAGGGTGCAGATCTGAGCTAGACGAGGGCCAGTCTTCAGCTCTTATAAAGTCCGGAACGTTGGTTTCGAGCCAGGCTTGGGTAGTTTGTGCCTTGTGACCAGGTGCAGAGCCCTGCTGGATTCGTTGACCTTATTCTCTGCAGACAGCTATTGAGATACAGGATAAATAGCTTAGCTGATACCATGCAACCCTATTTGACGTCAATTTTGACATCATACCAGGGTGACATTTAATCATCTATTCGCAAACTTGCTGAGCAATCCTTGTAAGTGGACTGCTCAGTATGGAGCAATGAACCGTCAATCCCATATCTGGATCAGATCTGGCAATATGTCCCACAGTTCCTTTCGCACAACCCTATCAAATGCTTTCTCAAGATCCACACAACCAGAAAACCTTTTGGTATATGGCCAGATACTTCTCCACAATATTGCGGAACGAGAAAATATGATCCGTACATCTCCTTCCATTTCGGAATCCTCCCTGTGCCTCCCACATTCTATCGGACTTTCAGTCACCTTTCCATATACTTTTCCTACTAAGCTGATCAAACTGATGGCCCTATAGCTGGCGCAGTCCATGCGTAACCCCTTGCCTTTATATAAGGGCATAATGACTGCGCATCTGCAGTCCATTGTGGCCCTTCCAATTCTCCAGCATAGATTGCGTAAGCCTTCAGAACCCGTTATATACCTTTTCCCATACATTTCGCGGTCATATATGACCACACGGGTTTCGAAGGTTTCGAAGTACCAGAAGGTGTACCGGACTTAAGTGCCGCCTAGTTTGATCATCTCAGCTGTGATCAGATGAATTCCCGTTGATTTTCCATTTCTCAAGCTTCGTATCGACCGTGTCGCCACGCCGTCAATGTGGAGTAAGCATCAGACTCACTCTCACTGTCAGCGACCGAGGCATACTCATACATTTCCTCAAAATAAAATATTCATTCCACCGTTCTAACACTTCCTGAGTGTTCGCCAAAATGACACCAGCTTTAGACTTTAGCTTATCCATTCTGGATGCCGACAAACCACACCAAGAATTCTTTACCTCTCTCCAAAATAGTTCGGTATTTGCCTCGAAGTTTTTCGTCAATCTCTCTTCCTCATTCATAATTTGTTTTTCACGCTTCTCTTTCACTAAAGCCTTGGCACAGTACCACACCAGGCATCTTCTTTCGCTGTTTTATGCCTCTTTGCGCATCCACATGCTTCTTTTGCACTATCCACCATACTTTCTTTCAGAACTTTACAACAACATCCGAGTCGGAAAGTCTTGCATTTGCAAGTCTTTCACTTACCAGCTGCACATACATAGTTCTCCTTACACTTTCATCTTGCAATTTTTCGCTCCTTATTCTTTCATGATCTCCGAAAGGGATACGCACTCGCCAGTGTCTCCACGGTGACAAATATTAGGGATAGTTTATATCCAGCAGCGACATATGCACATGCTGCTAATGACTATAATAGATCAGTATTATTATTTTTTTTTAGTAAATAGTTAGTTAGCCTTTGACATACTTATAATATGAACCAAGTCTTCTACCTTCCATGCAGTACATCGGCAAATTACCTGCAAGTAAGAAAAGACATCCTTAATTTATTTACTTAAGTTTTAGTGCACACTATTAAATATACATTTATACAAAAAAGGTAAACTTAATATAAAACATATTATTTCCTAGGTTTTAATAGTTAATGTGGAAACATTTCATTTTTGCGATCTGTATATGTGATCAAAAAGATGAAACGCGTTCGATATTATGTAGTTTGATTTATTATATTCAGTTCATATTTGTACCTAGTTCGATTTTTATACTAATAGTATATATATACGACGCTAGTAGTTAGTATGCAGACTTGTAAAATATTATTTTTGGAAAGTGAACAAATATATATAGCAATTTTTACTATTGCCTCTCGAAACTCATGCGAGTATTTCATTGATCGGTTGCAATGAGAAAAATGCTTATTTTTTAGTAACTGTGAAAATAGGTTTTTAATTTGGATATATATAGTTCATGTAAATGCACTTGTTATATGAAAAATATATGCAAACAGAAAAAAAACAAGGTGAATATACTGGCTGGTTGGACGATAGTTTTCTGTTGTTCAATGAAAAAATAAACTTAAGTTGCTTCCAACAGCGTTACGCGCCGGTAGTTCGGATTTTAAAATAATATACACGACCTCTAAGAAATGCTATCTAGCCTACTGCGCTCGGGGATAATGTAAATTCCCATTAGTAAAAAAATCATTATCAGATCAATAGTTACAGGGAATTCCCTCTTACAGCCAAATTAACAAATTTACCTTCTTATACTATTAAAGTAGATTTTTTCATGCAACGTCGGGAGGCATTCAAGCATACGGCATACTAGTGTAAAGCAGTTACCGTAGCCTATTAACGCTTGTAATACATTAAGTTTTACTCGCGCGATGCCTCCTTTGCTGCTAACACAGCGACTCCGTAGGAGCTTACTTGTAACCTCACTCACACACAGGAACACAACGTTGTTTTTTGGCTGCGGTTTTCTGTGAGGTGGAAGTACTTCCCCAGATGATTTTTTTTTTGATGCGCTTTCCCTCTTTTAGAACATCCAGACCATATAATACATGAAATAGTACTATAAAATAAAAGTAATTATAATACTAGGTGATGGTGTTGCCAAGAGTAGAGTAACAACTAGGGAGTTACGAGTAAGTTAACATTACATATATTTGTCATTTTTAACAAAAGTTCACAAATTTAAATACACGATATCTCTTCTATTCGAAGACAAACAAGGTTTGGTTCACGTCTCTGTAAATATTTTCAGAGATAGGTATTCTTTCGGGGCACTCTTCAAAGCTTATCCGCCCCTAGTCAAGCGGGTTGATATAGTTTCCTAAAATAACATGTATGTTTTCCTACGATATTTCTTTCAATATCTTGTGATATTTCGACAAAGTATATAGTTTTAAAATATGCTAGATACGTATATATTTAGAGATTCTTTAAAATAAGCAGATGATTTTGGACATCGGTAAATCGCGCGATTTACTTAAACTGTTTCAACTGATAATTTCACAGATATTTTCTGCTCACTACTTAAATACCTAGATATACTTCTCTGGGACAGGCCCACCACTCATGCCCGTTAATACCGTTTTTCATGACTTCAAAGAAACATTGGAAACCGTCCCACTGACACAGCAACACGCAACTATAGCATTTTAAGTGAAGTTCGTAGTAAAATGAAACCAATAGAAAACCAAACCGAACCAAAAACCCAGAGTGGCATTTTGAGTGAGCTGACTGGTCACATGTCTGTGGTGAGCGTCTCACTTTTTGGATACTTGCAAAGTGAGGACTCTACCGCTCTGTCTAAATACGTTAGCTTTGAATTGTATCGGATATAGTAGTAGACAGATTATGTCTACTGTAACTTAGACATTACAATACCTATACCTGTATATATATGACCCTATAGAACAAATAGTTGAACTGTTTCCTTGGACCTACTGAAAGTGTGATAATTATAATAAAACATCAACTAGTCTAAGTCAGACTACCTATACAATAAGCATTCCATTGAAACTGTAGCTTATACAAGTACGAGTAATAAATTAAAAAAAATGATTTTTTTTATACTACGTCGGGAGGTATACAAGTGGCCCACCTGATGTAAAGCGGGTATCGTAGCCTATTAACGCTTGCGTTATTATTATTAACGAATAAGTAAAAAAATCGTCACAAAATAATTACGGACATAATATATGTAACTTATATATGTATTTTTTATATATATAATTCTACTGTCCGTGTGTATGTCCCTGAACTTCTCCTACTAACGGTTTTGTGTGTTTAAGTGGATTCAAGAATGGTATAGATTCACAATTTGACACAATTTAATGTATTGATAAGATTCCCACAGGACAGGCCTAGCCTAGTGTGGGAGTTTATGTAAAACACGTAAACAGATGTATACTAATTTTGAAATAAATTTATTTATTTATTATTTATTTATTTACAATTTGACCTGGTACGTAGCGCTGCGATCGTGTGACAGGACTTATCGTTTTCATCTTTGGATAGTGCAACGTCTGTTTGACTCCGCTGTCACTGTTTGGGTCCGATGGTATATATATATATATATATATATATATATATATATATATATATATATATATGTACAATAAAAGCAAAATCGTTAGTTTTGTAAATCTTTAGAAATTATGCGACTTATCGTATAATTACCTGAGATATAAGCATGTATGTATACAAATACATAGATACAAGGCTCGTACGTCAGCAATCAAATCAAAGTAAACGCACGTTTTAGGTTATTTTCACAGCAATAAAGCCATTGAGGCTAATGCTTATGATGATTTTCAGCAATTAGTTCAAGTGTGACCAAAATTATAAAGGTCAGCCGCAAACAAACCCCTGGCCAAACCTCCCATTGAAACGTGATTTATGTCAAGTACGGCGCCTGCCACGACAATGGAATTCCATTTTATGCCGCCATATAAATTGCCAAATAAACGCCACTCGTTAATTGACAAATAAATATTGTCGTTTCATATTAATGACATGAGGACGTTAATGGCCTGTTAGTCTGTTGGGCGTGTCTAGTCTTATTAAATATGCAAGTTAAGCATCGGCCATAGCCAATGATTTGTTTTTTTATTGTTTTGTTGATGTTAAATGGCAAAATTAAATCCTAAAACCCTGGCCTCCACTAATTCACGATAAATCAGCTTGGCGGGATAACTCGAACCCACGTCTATTGAAGGGAAACAGTATCAGCAGTAGATGGGTATACTCATAGATATGGAATATTATTGACACCGATATTAATATTCTTTGCAGCATATGTAACGATGTTAGATCTAGCATGTGTGTTATGCAGAACCATGAATATATTCATACGTAGTTTTATCTAAAATCTTTTGGATATTTGCCAACCAGCAGGCTTTGGTTTACAATAGACAAACGTATTTACTCTATGACCATACTAAATCTCAATTTTGTTATCGCGTCTGAAAATCAAACCGCAAACTCTCTTTACTTTTTTATTCATCAGATCGTTATTTCGCTTGAAACAAAGGGATCCCATGGGACTTTGCGAAGGATACGGCTGTATAGGTTAAACAAAACAGCATGGTAATAATATCCATCGGTCACAGAACTCGGTCGTAAAACAACGATAATTTTCTCCAGAGATATCGTCGCGTCACTCCAAGGCTTTCTACTCTAATTGAGTTATTCAAAATGTATTAAGGAATTTGTTTTTGTTTCCGTTACGAATTTGTATTTAACAATAGTGAAATCTTCAATTTACTAGGGAAATACTACATATATATCATCACATCTGTCTCTCATTGGGGTAGGCAGAAACGACTATGGAACGCCAGGTGCACTGATCCAAACATACCTGTTTCGCTTCTTCCACACTCATTAACCTTTTGTCGCATGCTCTTCTGTTTCGGATGCTTTTGACTTTTCCTGGCCTAGGGCGATATCTCCACTCACTCTTGCTCGGTATACTTCTTTTGTATCATCATCATTGTTTTTTGTTTGTATATATATATATGTTTTGTATTCTGTTGCCATCCATTCTTTCCAAATGTCCGACCTATCTCAGCATACTCTTTTCAATTTTTGTCACATCTCCTTTCGTCCGAAGGGGTTTAAAGCATAATCCACCATACTACTCATCTGTGGATTGGCCAGTGTTCTCAAGCTGCCCGAGGGCTACTAACTAACTTAGCTTAACAACTGCTATCTATCGTCAACAGCCGGGACCAACGGCTTAATTAATATGCTCTCCGAAGCACAGCGAATCGAGACAGACAAACCCGTCCATGCACAGACTGCGGGCCACATTGCATAACCTGCGAATTCAGTTAGAATGATACGTATAACAACGCCATCGAGTTCTCATTATTGATTCTAATGTTAATAAATTATAACTAAAAATGCACCGAAGGTACCATACTACTCGTAACATTCATTGTTTTCACACGAAGTCGGAAGTATGCGAGTATACAGCCCACCTGATGTAAAGTGGTACTGTAGCCTATGAATGCTTGCAATACACTACGTATAGCTCGCGCTATGCCACCTCTGCTGCTAACACAGATAATCCCTCAGTAGCTTTGTGATAACCTCACTCACTCGCAGGAACACAATAAACCTCCAGGGAGTTGCTATTTGACTATTGACTGTTTTGACAGTTTTCTGTGAGGTACTCCTGAGACGGGCGGTTTTGATGCGCCCTACCTTTCTTAAAAACACCCAGTTCAAGATAAACATCCGTGTTCGTGCACACAAATGTGTGTTCTATGTGGGACTCGAACCCACGAGCCTTGGTGTAAAAGTAGCATTACAAAACACTCCACCACCGATCTTGTTAATTTTTTTTATCACACACACACACATTCTTGCACAATATCAATAAAGCGGCGTATCTGAAATAATTCCACGTTTGTTTTCCTACAACCAAACATCCACTGATTGCGTCTTCACATATACCCAAGAATAAATACGGAATAGACATCTTTGAAGCAAATATAAGCTTATAAGTCTTAACACGTACTTTCATACTTAACTACAAACAAAAGCCCCTAGGAGTTGTTGTGTGAGAAGCGTGGTGGTGGCTTTTAGTATTACGAGCCTTCACATGGCACAGTAACCGCTTCACATTATCGGTCATATTCCTCTTTGGCTTCCGAGCAAGTATTAAAAAAAAAAATTTTGGTAAAATTGATCAAATTAAAAGTAAACTTTAACGACGATCAACTTAAGATAAATAAATGCGTGTTCTACCGATTGACTACTCAAAAGTTCCTGAGATATCAGTGAAAAAAGATATCCTACGCTTCCTAGTTCATCGACTTCAAAAAAAGTCTCTCCTCGTTCTCAATTCGCTTATATTTTATTATTGAAATCAAAGTAAGTATTATTAATAATTAAATTTACTAGTAACAAAATAATATTTCATTATGTTACTTGTACTCTCATGGTGATGCAATATTAGCCTCTGCTTCTCTCAGAAAGAAGTCGTCCGCCTTGGATCTAAGATCACCTCTGTGCCAAATTTAATTACGAGTTCTGCGGCCGGGGAAGGATTACAAACGGACAGACATTTATAATAATAGAATTAACTTTAGTTAAAAAAAAATGTAATATTGGTGCGGATGATAAAAAAAGAACTAGAACTGAAAGTCAGACGACGAAAAAGTAGCAAGTATTTTACTTAAAGGAATCCGGCGCCGAAATAAAAAGCCGAACATTGGTGCTTACAATGTTCAATCCACTTACAGAAGACTTCCCGCTGCGTTTGCTCCTTGTTTCTCATTAAATCTTATTGTAGGACCTAAACCAATTTGCAGCCAATGAAACAAGGATTGTTACTGTTACAATTTGAGGAACTTGATAAGTTTTATTTTGAATTAAATACCTTTTTCTATTTCATGTACTTTTGTAATTTAATAAGTTATATCAATTTTGGAGCATCAAGAGCTTAATTTCATCGCTAGAACAGTATATGGAAATGCAAATAACTAAAACTTTAACTAACCTACATTGTTTAACTAAAAAGCGAGTGTCTGTTAAAGACCCCCTCTTTTACAGACCCTTGCTTTTTCGCCACAAAAAATTAGTGAGCTATCTATCTGACTAGGGAATTGTAAAGATAAATTACTAACATTAATAACTTTCGAGAAGTTACTTCACCAGTAGCTACAGCTTTGAATATTTCATCGGTTACGGTAACTGCTTCACTTTGTGTGGCCTATACAACTGTTCACAACTTGTCACACGACCTAGCATAATAATATCTTTAATTAGGTGATCAATTTCATCAACAATGTGTGTCGCGTCAATAGTACCAATGGTATTGCAAGCGTCCCTAATCTAGTTCGTCATCAGGTAGGAAAACGCACGTTTTTCCGCCTTATTAGTATAAAATGATATTGATTTGTGTAGGCTTTGCTATGAAATCTTTGTTATTGTGTAAAAATATAAAAAAGAATCATTTACTTTTCGGACACGTGACCGTCATAAAAGTAAATTATTTTCTCATCCTGTGAGTATGGTATTACAAAGGAAGAACGTGTTTTACAATATACGAGATATGTAATAAAAACCTAGAAGCCATACAGAATCAATGAAATAACTATATTTGAAGAGAAGCTTCATGGGCAACTGGTATATACTATAATATCAGTATTATATTACTCATGCGGGATAAGTAATATCTTTGCGCCCGTTGTTACGAGTGATAAGTCGCTATTTGCCCATTTTAAAATTTGAGTGCGACAAGTAAATTTGGCGCACGCAAATTGACGAGAAATTTTATTTTTTTTACTTTTGAGTCTTCACTTTTTGGCTAGGGGGTTTGTCCAGGGCTTCGCCCCTGGACCCGACCAGGGCTTCGTACCTGGACCCCACCAGAGCTGCGCCCCTGGATCCCAATTTTGAACGACGGAATAGTTCCGCATTCGTAATAAAAAATAGTATCTGCAACTCGTGCGATGTTGTCCTGCCATGCAATTCTCTAAGCGTCTCGTAATGGCTGTGTGCGTCGCTGTGATCACAGATGTCACAGCTTTGACATCGTCTACTGCGATCACGGCTTTTTATTTGATATTCTATAAGGTTGTAAGCGTACACGAGGCTGTTTGCCTTGTAGAATTCCAATTCCAAACGCAGCCTTGCGGCGCTAGTGTCGCACAACCATGAAAAGCGACACTAAGGAATTGCAATTTTGTGTTCAAGGCTATAACAGCCGATGTTTCCGAGGAGGTAAGGATGTTTGCTCTTACAGAATTGCATGTCTGAACTTATCGCACTAGTTGCACAATATACTATTAACATACTGATAGCAATGATTTTCATCACACACATACACACCTGGTATAACACATTTGCTAAATGTTATAGAACGACTCAGTTTTTAGTGAAACTTAATTACATCAATCAAATTTCAGTTTTGTTCTAGGACAATAACATAAAACTGGAAAGTTAAATATGTATATAAAACAAGTAATATTGCTCTGAAACATAATTAATATTACGATCATGCTATAATTACGTGCATGTATTATGAGAAAGTTATGACACGAATGACTATTTTCATGAAAGGATTTGTAGGTGTACATTAAAATTAAATTCTACAAATCCTATAGTGAAAATATCCGCTTATTTCAATACTACGGAGTAGATTGAATTGAATAAATACATATAGCCTTTTTCAATCAAATTTTAAATATGTCACAGTATGTACCTACACAATATAAGTGTATTTCTATGACATACTCGACGTAATTTAAAAGTGGAGATAGTTTTTTCATTCCATCACAGAATGTTTAAACAATCACTGTATACTGCCGTAATCATTCACTTATTCTAATAAATGGAAATCTGTGGCTATTACAGCAACTCCTTAGGAGTTTACTGGTAACCTCACTCACACGCAGGAACACAACAACCCTCCAAGGAGTTATTATTTGGCTCCGGTTTTTTATGGGGCGGAGGTATTTCCCCAGACAGGCAGCTTTGATTCACCCTACCTAGACCAAGACACAAAGACAAATAGACGTGTTCATGCCCACAAATGTTTGTTTTGTTTGGGAATCAAACCCACGAGCGGTGGTTTCAAAGTAACGTAACAGCGCGTTGCATCACTGCGCCATCGAGCTCGTCAAAACAACGTTGTGACAATTCGACGTCTTTTGCAGATTGAATTGAATTAAATTATACTTACAATTATTTTAATTAACTTTACATTTATTTGCATACATTTACTTTTGAAAATCTTTTAATCGCTTATCTGCGCTCCGTTCGCAATTTCATTTCTTTTTAGTAGCTAATATGACTATGACTTAGGCAGTAACAGTTTAAAGGTTTATTACAAGAGTTTATCATATTACGCATAAATACATGTGGTAGAAGTTGAAACGATGTGTCAGTATATTGTTGGCATTAAACGGAACTATGTGGTTCCTGCCTAACTCCCTGATACGAACGACGGCAAACTTCGTCTACTATATACGGCGAAGTGTATACTCGTTAAGAAACTACTTCTATTTCGTAATTAGGTAGGTATTAAGTGCACTGTTTTACGAAAACGTAGATGTGTAGTAAATAATGCTTACACTTTATTGCTAATAGTAAAAAAAAAGATTATCTGTATTACCAATAATGACGTGAGCGTACACGTGTTTTCCATTATAAGTAACTTTTCAGTTTCCTTGAACTTATATGAAGTTGTAGTTATATTTCCCTAATCTTCAAAAATTCACAAGATATTTTCAGATTTTTCTATCGTGATCACAAACAAAGAAAATATACCTATTTATTGTTTATCAACAAAGCTATATTTATTCGTAGCAACA
This sequence comes from Pyralis farinalis, assembly GCA_947507595.1. Classification (NCBI taxonomy): domain Eukaryota; kingdom Metazoa; phylum Arthropoda; class Insecta; order Lepidoptera; family Pyralidae; genus Pyralis; species Pyralis farinalis. The sequence goes on from OX382267.1 coordinate 15,970,757, forward strand.
AAGTGTGTCATTTTTAGGGTTCCGTACCCAAAGGGTAAAACGGAATCCTATTACTGAGGCTCCGCTGTCCGTCCGTCCGTCCGTCACCAGGCTGTATCTCATGAACCGTGATAGTTAGACAGTTAAAATTTTCACAGATGATGTATTTCTGTTGCCGCTATAACAACAAATACTAAAACATAGAATAAAATAAATATTGAAGGGGGCTCCCATACAATAAACCTGATTTTTTTGCCGTTTTTATAGATAATGGTACGGAACCCTTCGTGTGCAAGTCGGACTCGCACTTGGCCGATTTTTTAAATTTCTACACTGGTTTAAGCATATTTTCTTACGAGAAAGGACCATGGGCAAAATTTTAAGAGGCATGTATCCCCTGTGTATTTTAATAATATTAAATCAAATGTAATTCACATGACACATATATATAATGCTATAACTTTATAGAAGCGAACGAAATGATTCGCGTACTATTGTTGCACTACTTTTTATACTATTTCCTGAATGGGTTGCATTCGAGATGATGCCCCTTCGTTAAATTCACTGCCAGGTTAACCTTCAGGTTGATACTTTTTTTCAAATTGCGAGCGTGCATGAAAAGAGCAATGAATTTGAAAAAAGTATAGCTCGCTCAATCAGTTCAAACACTTCATTATCAACCGTAATCCTTATTTTGGTTCTGGTTTCTTCTCTTTCAAATATCATTATCTTGGTTTTCTTTGCATTTAATAGTAAGCCTTTGCCAGTGTTTGCAGTTCAGATGGTGTTTCTGTTAATATCACGGCATCGTCTGCTAACATCAGACAGTTCACCACTAGGTCACCCATGCGCAATCCTGCATTCGATGACCTTATTCTCTGCAGACAACTATCGAGATAAAGAATAAACAGCCTAGCAGATAGCATGCAACCCTGTTTAACACATGCTACCATCCATCCGCATACATGCTGAGCAATCCTCGTAAGTGGACTGCACAGCACAGAGTAGTGAACTATCAATTCCATATCCCAGCAATTTTTCCTACAGTTTCTTTCGCCCAACCCTATCAAATGCTTTCTCAAGATCCACAAAAGCGCAGAAAACCTTCTGGTATATGGCCAGATACTTCTCCACGATATTGCGGAGCGAGAAAACTTGATCCGTACATACCCTTCTATTACAGAATCCTCCCTGTGCCTTCTACAGCATTCCATCGGATTTCACCCTCATTCTCCTTTCAATTAATCCTGATTAAAGCTGATCAAACTGATGGCCCTATAGCTGTCCAAGCGTAACCCCTTGCCTTTATACAAGGGGACGATGACTGCGCATCTCCAGTCCAATGGGACCCTTCCTGTTCTTCAGCACAAATTGCTTAAATACCAGAAGGCGTCCCGGACGTAAGCGCCACCTAGTTTGATCATATCAGCTGTCATCATATCTATTACCGCTAACTTTCCATTTTTCAAGCTTCGTATCGATCATTCGCTCTCATTCATAGTTATACGTTCATCGAACGCCGTCACCATGGAGAAACCATCAGACTCACTCACAGTGCCAGCGTCCGAGGCAAATTCATACATTTGTTCAAAATATTGACGACATTCGCCAGTAACAACCGCTAGTAGAAGCATTCATTACTCTTTGATTAAACTGTGTAAATACCATCAAAATCATCAGCAGAACGCACACCTAGATGATCAGAAACCTTATTGACTTGCTCCTGACGTTGAAGTATCTGGGATGAGAGTTCCAAGTGTAATAACGTATCATATCTGATATCGTACGCATATCAGAGGAAACGTTCGTATGATTTTTTTTATTTTTTATTAATTTAAACCTATATCAATACAATTTATAATAATCGCGTCATCGTGCCAGAAAACCTTTTCAGATTTGAATTGACACTAGCCATTCGCCTGAGGTACATATTATTATTTCTTTAAAATTTAGATTACACTTATCACCTAATTACCCAACTACTCAGCATTATACCAATTTCTAATTAATGGGAGTACAACTGTATGCAATAATTCAATCTATCTATACATTTTTAATTTCTAATTGTCACATTTTAACAAATTGGTACGAAATTGTAGGTACATTAGTAAACGATTGTTGCAACCGCCTCCTGAGTGCGTCAGCCCGTGCTACCCTCTCACGTCGGTCACACTCACATGTTCAAATCGCCTTATCCAATCGAAAAAGCTGGTCAATATTGTCCCTGGAGGTGGATTCACCATTCACCAAGACGAACAAAAAATATATTAATAGAAATTTGTCATTTCGTTCTTGAGATATTATAAAAAGCGTTTCAAATAAAATGTATGAGAAATTAATTTACTTCATAATTTTTTCCTTGTTTTAATAGTATTATGCTATTCCGTGCGGAGACAAATCAAAGATCATTGAAAATTTTCCCTCCGTTCTCGAGTTATAAATAGTGTAATTAACTCGACTTTGTTTTATATAGGTATAGATTAACTTGCGAATTCCATGTAAACCCCATATAATAATAAATAAATAAATATTGTCGGACAAATTACACAGCGCCATCTAGCCCCAAAGTAAGCAAAGCTTGTGTTATGAGTACTAGACAACTGATAAACATACGTAAATACATTTTTTTTTGTAAATACATACTTATTATACATAGAAAATGCCCAGACCAAGACAAACAGACATGTTCATGTACACAAATGTTTGTACTGTGTGGGAATCGAACCCATGAGCGTTGGTGTCAAAGTAGCGTAACAACACGTTTCACCACTGCGCCACCGAGCTCGTCGAAATCGAATATATTTCATAAATGTCGTCATAATGAAATATGATACTACTTTGTTAGTGTGGAGGGGACTTTTCTGCCCATGGTCCTTTGGTCATATTCTATCCCACTATCTAAGTCAAATTTGAAATTCTAGTTAGAACAACATCATGTGGCAGATAGACGAATGGACACCGGAGTGAGAGCCAATGGTTATTTGCTGGGACTCATCACAAATTATGTTAATTGTGGTGTAGCCCTAAAATTAGTTGAGAAAGCTTAGTTTATTATTTATATACATATATACATATCATCACGCCCGTCTCCCATTGTCTTTCATTCTTTCTATATGACCAATCCATCTCCGCATGTTTTTATACTAATTGGTTCTATATATTTTTTATATAATTTCCAAAATCTAAGTGGTATAACTTGAAAATCTAAATCTTAAACCTATGGATTCGCAATACGAACTATATTTGTTATTATATGTATAACATTTTTTTTACCAGTAAGGTGGTATTAAGCATACGGCCGGCGTGATGGTAGCAGCAGTCACCGTGGCATATGGACTTTTGCAACACCAATATAAGCACTCTGACATATCTTGTCTTCGTTAAACATTCATTGGGCATTCCAAAACACGAAATATACAGAATCCGATATTTGAGAAAAGAGGTAGGTAGGGTATGTAAAACTTCTATTGCATTTAAAGCTAAACAATATTTTTTTACAATCGCAACAAAAAACAAAAGACACCACTTGGATTTACTTTAATAAAATGTTATGGTATATAATTAAATTCTCGTAGTTCAATTATTCGTAGTACAAATAAATACACTGCGAGTTTGTCATACCTGGGAAAAATCACTGACAAAATAGTTCACATATTTAGAAAAAATAACATACATGTTGCTCTCAAATCCCATAATTCACTCAAATCACTTTGTAACACTAAAGATAAAATCCCGCCCAATAAAAAATCCGGCGTCTATAAGCTGTTCTGCGATGAACGTGAACACGTTTATATCGGTCAAACGGGACGTAACTTTATAACACGATTTCACGAACACGTATCGGCGTATAAAAACAATCGCCCAGAAAGGTCACACTTCGCTGAGCATCTCATAGACAAAGGACATAACTTATCCCCCACTAATACATATCAAATTTTGCACACCATAGACAAAGGTTTAAAACTAAATATTAGATAGTTAATAGATTCAGGCGTTATTTTGCGAAAGTCAAACTTACATGCAATTCGATCCAACCTGCCTTGTGTGCTTCCGCCACCAATTAGTTCATGCGGCCTAGCGCCGGCCGGCACCCACCCACTACTGTTAGTACGTGCAACATGCCGACGCTGCCATGGCTGCTCCGGTAGTCTCTGCCTCGGCTGCTGCGGTCGTCCGCCATCTGGAACAGAATCCGCATGCCCCCTCCACCACCGTCGCTGCCACGACTGGCCTGGTCGTCGCTGTGACACGTGTTTCGCCTCTCCACGAGGCATCATCGGGCGTTGTAGACGTTAATCGTAAGAATAACAGTCTACAAGTGACAAATCCATCGCAGTGCCGTCCCTTATATTGAATTGAGGGTGGGGGTGGATGGTGTGAGCGAAAAGATATTTAATAGTGGGGAATGGTTTACGTCAGTCTGTTTGTTCATGAGAGTAATTTTAGAATTTTTATGTTTATTAATTTCTAATTGTTCCCTAATATTTAGTTTTAAACCTTTGGTGTGTAAAATTTGATATGTATTAGTGGGGGATAAGTTATGTCCTTTGTCTATGAGATGCTCAGCGAAGTGTGACCTTTCTGGGCGATTGTTTTTATACGCCGACACGTGTTCGTGAAATCGTGTTATAAAGTTACGTCCCGTTTGACCGATATAAACATGTTCACATTCATCGCAGAATAGCTTATAGACGCCGGATTTTTTATTAGATATTTTTTTATTAGATAAAATCCCGCCCAATAAAAAATCCGAAAATCCAAAATAACGCCTGAATCTATTAACTGTTCAATTATTTTTTAATTTACCAACATTTAGAAGATATAGTTTTAAATATTGCTATAAATAAAATTTATGTCAGCATATTGGTATAACAATTCATACAGGCGTATGTATACTAGTTAAGTACTTTTAAACTTTCACGTTTGTTTAGGTACATCACTATTGTATAGCGCCTATATACTCGTATAACGTCTCCGAAAAATCCGGAAAATAGAAATGCAAATCGTGGTAAGTCCCGTACAATAGTGATAGTTGTCTACTATAAATTATGCTGTTTATTATCTCTGGTATATTTATAGTATAGTATATATGACATCCAGGCGGGCAACAATCTGATCCTTTAAAAAAATACTGTCGTTTGTCCAACTACAATCAAGAATGATTAACGCTATTTATCGGTCACATGGATGGCAATAAATACAACGTCGATCGTCGAAACAAATTGTTACTTACGAGTAGACAAAGATTTATTTTCCTAAATTACTGTTATCCCGTTGAGTCCAGACAAAGTAATGAATTTTTGGAGGTTACTCCTTAAGAAGCGATTTTGAGTTATAAGGCCCGGTATGGAAATTTTATGAGGAATAAAATCCAGTGAACCGTTAACAAAAATAGATATGATTGATTTAACGTGCGAGAGAATGAGATTGAATTATCGGTAGGATTTAACTGAGTTTTTTTTACAACATCGGAAGCCATACAAGCAAACGGCCCACCTGATATAAAGCGGTTACAGTAACCTATGCACGCTTGTGCATTACATTATTATTGTGCAATACATTAAGTATCACTCGCGCAATGCTTTCTCTGCTGCTAGCGCAGCAAGTCCTTAGGATCTTACTGGTGGCCTCACGCACACGCAGGAACACAACAACCCTCTAGGGAGTTGTTATATGGCTACGGTTTTCTGTGAGGTGGAGGTACTTCCCCAGACGGACTGCTTTAATGTGCCCTACCTCTTTTAAAACATCCAGACTAAGAAAAACAGACATGTTCTTGCACACAAATGTTTGTTTTGTGTGGGAATCGAACTCACGAGCGTTGGTGTCAAAGTCGCGTCATTCATGAGATAGAAAGCATAATACAGTGTTTATCAGGGACTGATTGTTGTACGTGTGTTAGCATATTACGAAGCGTGATATATTTTATGAATATTTTTATGCACTATTAAACAAATCATCAAGAGATTAAAGTTAAATAAACATTGGAATGTGGAAGAAATTAATTCGAGTGGTAATGAAGAAGAATCCGAAAAAGCCGTAGTTCACATTTATGGGTAATGTAAATTTTATTCTTATTATTTTAGAAGATGCGTTCGTTTACCCTCTTTTTCTATTCCATATATACCATAATTATCATTCGTAAGGAGTAAACTCCAGCCGTGCGTCGGAGCTTACACAAAAATCCTTTTTTTTTTCAATAAATTATACAAATCAATTCAAAGAATTGGTTTGAAAATCATTTTTCTTTTCACTAGGTTTCTAACAAACGATCTGCTTTAAGCCAAACAATTGCCGTAACTTGGACCTATGTAATTCCAGATTCATCAACTGTGTGATCCTTTAAAAATACCTTTACGCCTTTCTTGAAAAATATAATCCGGTAGTCCTATGTGTAATCTGAGAAGGGACTTCATTTTACAACCCTTTAAGATTCGCGGAAGGAAACCTACTTGAAACCGCATAATGTGCGGCGACGTTGGTTCTAAAGGGTCAGAATCAGATAAATGTTTACTTTCAAAAATTGCACATTTCCTAAGTCTATATACATACGATCATTGGAACGTAAATTGATGTTGTTAGCCAAAAGTAGTTCCTAAGTCGTTGCGTTAACTAATTAATCAAACTACCAGAGTTGATCTCCTTATCTCTAATCAGCCCGCAACGTTACAGCTGTTTAGACGTCGTCGTTGTGTGTTTGAAACTTTCTTGGCAACATATATGATGTTACATTGAAGTATATGCACTATCATGTCGGCTGGTGGAAAGTTCCTAATTAATGTCTTGGCAATGAGTTTATCTACAAGTATAAAACTATACTCTACCTAACATATTGACAGATCACGCACCGCTGAACCTAAAACGTAAAATATGGGTTCAATATTTATGTACTCTTACTAGAAATGCATGGATAAAGTCTACAGTATTATATAAGATTGTATAACACTGTAGACATACTAACAGCTCGCGACTACGTTTGCATGTATCCCGTGGGAAGAGCTTTTTCTTATTTTTCCTTTACTTCTAAGGGTCGCATCGTGATGTTGAAAAGCATGTAACATTCTTTGAGAATCGGCCTATCAAATGTAAATATAATTTTTCAAATCCGATTGATAGTTCCAGAGATTAGCGTATTCACATATACAAACTCTTCCGCTTTATATGTTAATATAGTAAGTTTTTTAATTTATGCATATTCGGCCAAGTGAAATAATTATAATTTTTAAACAGTTGGATATTAAAAACGCAGTGGAAGATTGAGGAATGTCAATGAAATTATTTTATTGACTTACTATGGCGGCATAGCTCTACACTTGGCACTTATCTTTAATCGATTTATAGATACGGGTGTGTTCCCTGATTTAATTAAATTTAGTAAACTGATACTATTATTCACGTCAGAGGAAAATCGTGGAACGAGAATTACGTACATGTGTATATAATACCTCAGCTTAGTCGAAATTGTTCACTGAAAATAGATGTGGGTTTACTTTTCCAGTTTTGAGTAAAATGTTGGAAAGCTTAATGCTTTTATTGTATTAATGTTCAATTTCATTAATTATTTTTTATTATTTGTATCGGGATTTTAAGACGAATGAATCTTTACATTTACGGTTTTACATCAAGTAGATTGACTGCAGATAATGGTTGGTTAAGAATGTCCTTTCAATATAGGAGATATTGCAGGAAGATATTGGAATTTTCTGTGATCTCTCCAAAGCTTGGTTTGCTTGGTTTTATGGATCGCACACAACTTTGGTTACAAGCATAGCTTGAACTATACTTATTGTTATACTCGTATGTATACTGAGCAGTTAGTGATAGATTTCGCTCCGTAAACCCGAAGACCTATTATTCATTTTATTTATTTATATTTAAGGAAAACCAACAGCTTACAAAAAATAAAGTACAAGACACATTAGACAATAGAAAGCCAATAAAAAGTTCCCACAGATCTATCCAAATTGTTTGTCTAAAAAACCATTGACTCCATGCTTTATACGTATGCAAAGCATTTGAGTGTTTTAGTTGGAGGAGAAGATTGAAAATGATGCACAAAATGAGAATATCGAAACACCTATTTTTGTTTCGACCAAACTCGATATTACCGTAAAAGTCAGACTAGACCATTGTTTATTACAGCCATTAAAGCCAGAGTGGCGTCAGACAGACATATAAGAGACGAAGGGCGCATCAAAACAGTGCAACTATGGAAGTACGTCATAGGAAATCGCATCGTAATAAAAACTCCTTGGAGGGTTTTTGCGTTCCTGCGATCGAATGAGGATATTACTAACCTCTTGAGAACTTGCTGTGTTGGCAGTAGGGGTAGCGCTACTGCGCTTGCGACACTAACTGTATTTCAAGTGCTCATAGTCTACGGTAATCACTTTACATCTCATGTAGATTGTATACTTGCGTATCTCGCGACATTTTGTATCCTTTTTTCACAAGTTTTTAACGTCATTGGGTAGTAAATTATGACAATACATACAGAGAGGTAGACTTTGTACAAAAGTCATCTGCATGGGTACCTTTGTCTCACCTATTTCTGCCGCCAAGCAGCTATATTATTTAGCTGTGTTCCGGTTTGAAGGGTGAGATTTGGCAGAGAAATTACTGGGTACCTACTGTGACGAAACATCCTTAGGTCACAAGATTGGCAGCGCGCAAGTAACATCCCCGTGGTGTTGCGAGCGTCAATAGGCTGCAGTGACCGCTTACCATCTGATGTGGGCCGCATGCATGTTTGCCAATCTAGTTGTATAAATATATATATATATATTACTACTGCATTGTAAATATTAGATACATAAATACAAGGTAGCGCTGACAGTAATTGCAACTGTTTGTACAGTAGATTTAAAATATGTGACGTTATAATATCCTTTGGTAGTTTGACACTTTAACTTATTATATAACTATTGATGCCATGAATTGAAAGGTATCGAGTATAAGCAGCTTACAACTCTAGCCTCACAGAATTGCTTTGTAGTAGGAAATTTGAACAATTCCCTAAGCACGACCATGGAGCGCAGGATAAGTCTGAGTCATAAAATAATTTCAGAAACTCGATGGTGTTCATGCGTGCTAATATATTCGAACACGTAACTTAAGAATCGTTGACTGTTGACTGTAGCCTGTCTATGGATGGGTTTAGTAGTAGAGTTTCGATAAGTTAAGCTGTTCGCCCGACTGCCAATAGGGGAAGTACCGCTACAGAATCGTAGAGTGGTAAGGTGAAAGAGTGGAATTACTCGTAAGCTCCCAAGGAGCTGCTGTATTAGGGGTGGCAATGCTTAAGAGTATTTTTTTTTATACCACTAAGGTGGCAATCAACCATTTGGCCTGCCTGATGGTAAACAGTCACCGTAGCCATGGACATGCGTTGCCGACCCTCTATAAACGTCTTCACGCATTCTAGAAGAACTCCATGCATTACATTTCCTGTATTGCCGTTCATAGGCTACGTTAATCAATTTACATCAGGTGTTCGTACTACGGTTGTATGACTCCCGACTTTATATATAACATATATATAAACATGCATCAATGATAAATCATAGTGTTCAGAATGAATTTCAAGATAGCCAGCTAAACTCAAATCAAATTGCGGTCGTGCGTGGACAGTGAGAGAAATGTTCTACCTAAATGGACTTTGAATGTTATGGCGGAAGCAAACCGGTGCGAACTCTCACCGCTAAGCTCGTAAGGGTTATTATATACTCAAAAAGAGCATTAGAAATAAAAAATACATTAACATTTTCACATAGTTTCTTACATTTTCACACCTTCTTGATCATACCATACCATAGAGAATTAAAAAGCAAAAAGTGAACAGAAATTTCCACACCCATTTCATATTTCTCAACCTAAGTTCACAACGACATACAACACCAAGCGGAGTGTAAGTGTATTAACATAGACAGCAGAATGATGTGTCTCGGAAAATATCAAATGTCGTCCATTATCGGTTGTCCGGAAGTCTACTAAGTTTCCTATACATTTATTCAGATGTAAGACTTTATTCACTATCGACTTAGTCGTAAAATTTTGTTTTCTATTTGTATTCTGTACAACAAATAAGATTTCAAATTAATATTGCTCGTAATAAAAATAGAATATTTTGTAAAAGACATTAATTTTTGACAAGCTCTAAATAGCGCTTTATCCAGGTATCCTCAGAATTATCGGTACTACTTTCTATACAGATGTAGAATGTATGCACACTAAAAAAACTCCATATATTATTTTTTTTATTAATTTATTTATTTATTTAAGTTTACAATGATTGTTTATTACTAATTTGATATTAAATTGTAAACTTAACTTATAGGAACTTAATGTCTAAAAATTTGTTTCTTATATCTAAAATACATTTTTTTTTATATTTAAACACTGTACAAACAGTCATGCTTAATTAGTAATTTTATATAACTTCAGCGGTGACTACCGTGCCATATGAGGTATATGATAGCTGTCAGTCGCCTCTCTATCAGAATACAAGACGTGTTATACAATAATTAACATCTATTTTATATGATTTATATTGTCAGTGTTAATACTCGTATACGATCCATCCAACCATTGATTGGTTGATTGTACTTAGACCTTTTTAAGGTCTAAGGTATTGTACGAAATGATTGGAAAGTTACTCATAAAATTTAGTAAATGCTCTGGTGAATGGATAGCCTATGGAAGCTAACTGTTTGCGTGTTTTAATTACAATATATTTAATAATACTATTTATTTATTATCTATATGTGATTGTATTCGTCACTGTTCGGTTAATATTTTTTAAACTTTAATATGTCCTCTGTTTCCTCTTAATCTTAGTCAGGTTTTTAAGCCAATTGTCAATCATTTCTTACATGTATTTAAAACACCAGGATAAATGTTTAGTTGGTTGGTAGCTTTATTGTAAACATGTGAACTTACTGCATAATATTGGCGTCTGGTCTGGGCAGCATTGCATTTTATTGTTTCTCAAATTCGAGGTATTCTGCGGGATTGTGGTCTAGGTACATAATAAAATAAGGTAGGCTGTTGTTTATTCGATAAATTATAAATAAATGTAAGCGTGCGCATTTCGAGTATACGTTTGTGTAATAAATAGTTGCCCAACCGTTAAAACCGTGCATTATTTATACAACTCATCCGAAGCATAACGACGAGAATTACCCAACGTAGCTTTGAGCTCTCTGTGCATGCTCTATGCGTATCATATGAGTTTTTCCTATTCTACGCCACGCAGATATAAACATCATTGACGAGCTCGGTGGCTCAGTTGTGAATGACGCGATTTTGACACCAACGCTCGTGGATTCGATTCCTACACAAGGCAAACATTTGTGTGCATGAACATGGCTTTTTGTCTTGGCCTGGATGTCTTAAGAGAGGTAGGGTGCATCAAAGCAGCCCGTCTGGGGAAGTACCGAGCACTTCACAAAAAACCGCAGCCAAATAACAACTCCCTAGAGGGTTGTTGTGTTCCTGCGTGTCAGTGAGGTCACCCGTAAGCTCCCAAGGAGTTGCTGTATAAGCAGAAGAGGAGGCATCGCGTGAGTGATACTTAATATATCGCAAGCGTTAATAGGCTACGCTACCCGCTTTACATCAGGTGGGCCGTATGCTTGTATGCCAACGTAGTATTAAAAAAAAAGAGTTGTGGATTTCCAACGAAACAATAGTAAGCCGAAATCAGTATCTTTGCCACAACCTTAAGCTTAGGTAGTTGGTCCACCAATCCTAAGTGACTAGGAAACTGGATAAGAAAAAATATATATATAAGAATTCAGAAAACATTTCAACACAACAAGCTGATTCCTATATTCAAACATAGCCAAAGGTAAGTTAGGAGATAACTTATAACATGTTTCTCTTTACATTTACCGCCATTTTATATGACCGCATATTGCGTGGGTCGAACACAATAGAAGTCTTTTGAATCTTTACTACGAGGAAATTGCGGTCTCCTCAAAAGCGACATCGTGCAACATCAAATTTGAATGCAATGAAAATAAAAATTTAAATAACTGCAGAAAGACCTTTTTACGCTACATCCATATACCTCACACATATTATTTTTCTTGTGTGATACAAGTAAGATATTCTGGAGCTTGACGTCGTTGCGCGTGTCGGTCCAGTGGGTAAGGAACCGGCTTATTGAGCAGCAGATCCCCGATTGGAATCCTGGCATGTATCAGTAAATTCGTGTTTTTGGATTTATGTGACATCTCATTTATGTCCTAGTCCAAAGGTATCTTGAACATAGTGTGTGTGTGCGGTTGTAAGGTGGCATCAATTCCCGAAGACGCAACAGCTAATGCTATCTTCCTTTGCCTTCTGACCTCAGCCAGTAGTAATGGAGACAAAAAGGTTTTGCTTGTACCACCGGGTGTGTCTCACTTGCTCGGCGGTGATGGAAAACATTGTGAGGAAACACGCACGTCCAAGAAATTATATTTTCAATAGACGCGCGACCTAACCTAAGAAAAGTCTGGTATTCCCAGTGGGTTGTGGAGATCAGACGGCAGTCGGCCCATGTCAAAATCAGTATCTTCGCCAAATCCTAATGTATTAGAACACAAGTTAACGTCAAGAAGATGAAAACTGTATATTAAAAAAAATAACAGATTTTTTTTTAATTTTATTTTATTTAAAATGTGTGCGGAAGCCAAGTTATTTGTGCGGCAGCTGGGAAGGCGCTTAAAGAATAGTGGTGCTGACCTTCGAGCCGAGTCATACTTGACGCAACGCATATCCCTCGCGATACAGCGGGGGAATGCTGCAAGTGTTATTTGCACTTTTGCGTCAGGTACGATTCGGGGCGGACTTTTTGACTTGAATAAATAAATTAATTGACATGTAAAAATAAAAAATGAAGTAATGTAATCTTAATAAAACTTATACTATTTTATTTAATTATGTTTCCTTTACCTTTCAGAGCCTAATCACTTGGTTGATATTGTTAAATATAATTACTTCTTATACATGTAAATGCTCTCAAATTTTAATTTAATCCACATGTTCTCAAATTTTCTCATATACATGTTTATGTTTGATAAAACAAATCTGAGTAAGTCGTTTTCATTAACACTTTATTAGCCGAATCGATTCAAACATTAAAATTCAAGAGGGTAACACGTACACAAACAGTGGTATATATATTCCATGTATACATACTGGTAGGAATATATCTTACACGTACGAGATTCGAAGAGAATAACAAGTGCGCCGTCCTTTCGATAAAGAGCCTCATAAATCTCACGGTAGGTAGGTTAATAAGGTAAGATTATGAAAAATTCGTGACTCTTGAATTGATTTTCCACCATGAATACTGATAAAGTTGGTAATATGTTTTATGTTAACGCATTTATCCGTAATGTTTTCTTAAATCAGGAAGTTGTTTCCAAGTCCCATATTTCGGTCTTTATATAAAAATTCATTACGCCTATTAAACTTGCGCCTACCCGCTAATCCCTCTGGTATCTATCCCCGTGGGAGAGTCCCAAAAACTTTTGTAAACGATTGCCTGCACATAATAAGGAACCGTCTTTCAAAGTTTGATAAAACTGGCTTGTATTTCTTATACATATCAGTCATTGTTTAAGGCGCTGACGGCTTGTAAGCAATCGTATGAATTTATCTCAGTTGTAACAATTGGACGTGTACGATATACGTATATTTATAACGGATCATAATGCATACTGTTTTTTTTATAAATATTACTTAAAACTGTCAATTTTGTAAGTCGACCTCTATATAATGGCATTTAACAACTCAGTTTTGACATACTTATTATTTTCTTAAGTTACACTGAAAATGTCTGGATTCTGATAAATAAAACCAGATACAAGACTATATACTTTTGTTTTTATTGTTTGAACACATTTGTTGATTTTGCATTCACTGTAACCATTGTATAAATTAATTCAACCAACCTTTCTTATGGACCTTTTTAGTCGCCGATTAAAGGCAACATTGGTTCTACATTTGAAGCCTCCAAATGCACTTCTGTTTGCTTAGCAGAATGTGTGTACGCGTTATAGTGGTGACCATTGTCCTCCAGTAAACTTTGCTATCTATTTTTGTCAGTCACAAGTGATTACATATGGTATTGTTGGTAGATATGGTAACCGCAGCCACTGGTCGACCGTTAAATGCATCGCCATGGAAATCATTCACGTCTGAGCTCTGTGAATCACGCATACACAAAGCTACGAGATGGAGTTTCGTTGTCACATACTTATTGAATTGTCTCCGGCATCTTTCTAATTAACTGCAGCAAAAATGGTTATAAAGCGCATTTTTTTTCGATTAAATTCAGAATTATTTTCATGTAATTTTCTGAATAAGTATCTAAGGAATGTAAGTTAAAAAACGGAATACTCGAGTGCTTGTTCCACTTGGCCAATTTGAACTCGTAGTAGTAAGGTTATTCATCTAGTCTGGCCATAAATATTAACATTTATTATGGTAAACACTTCTTTCTATTTCCCGCCACTTTACATATATTTTCGTTTTTAGTATCAAATTACAATATAGAATGGGCTGTTAAATAAATAGGAGTGCAGTGATAGCCTTGCATAAAGTGGGTATAGAACCGTCGGTCATATTCAATACACCTCAAAAGTTTGGTATCAGTCGTATGTTTGGATATCGTACTATCGATAGATATAGTAATACTTCCTCGGCGATCACATGCTGTTAGAACTACAAAGACTGTTAATGCCTATTAAAGCCAAAAATCGTCGAAACCCCATTAGGAAACAACAAAATCTTATCGCGAGAAATGAAGATTCCAAAACAAGACCTAAAGCTCGGCGCTTATCATTGATATATAGGACATGCCTCAAATCAATCTTTACATTTGAAGAGAGTGGATCGATCAAAACACCTTCTATCCCAACACTCACGTGAAATGTACAGAAATATCCTCTTTACTGAGGAAAAAATGTTCACGATTGAAGAGTACTACAACAAGCAACATGACAAAATGTAATGCATACAGTTCTAAATAAGTCCCCCAAGTGGTCAGAAAGGTACAACGTGGCCGTCATCCAGCGTATGTAATGGTTTGGTGGGGAGTGTCTTATCAAGGAGTCACAAATTTCATTTTTGTGAAGAAGACCTCACCCAAAGTGTATCAAGGGACTATCTTGGATCATGTTATGAAACCTCTCAGCAATACACTTTTCAAAAATGTATGTAATGTAATTCCATGTATACATACTGGTAGGAATATATCTTACACGTACGAGATTCGAAGAGAATAACAAGTGCGCCGTCCTTTCGATAAAGAGCCTCATAAATCTCACGGTAGGTAGGTTAATAAGGTAAGATTATGAAAAATTCGTGACTCTTGAATTGATTTTCCACCATGAATACTGATAAAGTTGGTAATATGTTTTATGTTAACGCATTTATCCGTAATGTTTTCTTAAATCAGGAAGTTGTTTCCAAGTCCCATATTTCGGTCTTTATATAAAAATTCATTACGCCTATTAAACTTGCGCCTACCCGCTAATCCCTCTGGTATCTATCCCCGTGGGAGAGTCCCAAAAACTTTTGTAAACGATTGCCTGCACATAATAAGGAACCGTCTTTCAAAGTTTGATAAAACTGGCTTGTATTTCTTATACATATCAGTCATTGTTTAAGGCGCTGACGGCTTGTAAGCAATCGTATGAATTTATCTCAGTTGTAACAATTGGACGTGTACGATATACGTATATTTATAACGGATCATAATGCATACTGTTTTTTTTATAAATATTACTTAAAACTGTCAATTTTGTAAGTCGACCTCTATATAATGGCATTTAACAACTCAGTTTTGACATACTTATTATTTTCTTAAGTTACACTGAAAATGTCTGGATTCTGATAAATAAAACCAGATACAAGACTATATACTTTTGTTTTTATTGTTTGAACACATTTGTTGATTTTGCATTCACTGTAACCATTGTATAAATTAATTCAACCAACCTTTCTTATGGACCTTTTTAGTCGCCGATTAAAGGCAACATTGGTTCTACATTTGAAGCCTCCAAATGCACTTCTGTTTGCTTAGCAGAATGTGTGTACGCGTTATAGTGGTGACCATTGTCCTCCAGTAAACTTTGCTATCTATTTTTGTCAGTCACAAGTGATTACATATGGTATTGTTGGTAGATATGGTAACCGCAGCCACTGGTCGACCGTTAAATGCATCGCCATGGAAATCATTCACGTCTGAGCTCTGTGAATCACGCATACACAAAGCTACGAGATGGAGTTTCGTTGTCACATACTTATTGAATTGTCTCCGGCATCTTTCTAATTAACTGCAGCAAAAATGGTTATAAAGCGCATTTTTTTTCGATTAAATTCAGAATTATTTTCATGTAATTTTCTGAATAAGTATCTAAGGAATGTAAGTTAAAAAACGGAATACTCGAGTGCTTGTTCCACTTGGCCAATTTGAACTCGTAGTAGTAAGGTTATTCATCTAGTCTGGCCATAAATATTAACATTTATTATGGTAAACACTTCTTTCTATTTCCCGCCACTTTACATATATTTTCGTTTTTAGTATCAAATTACAATATAGAATGGGCTGTTAAATAAATAGGAGTGCAGTGATAGCCTTGCATAAAGTGGGTATAGAGCCGTCGGTCATATTCAATACACCTCAAAAGTTTGGTATCAGTCGTATGTTTGGATATCGTACTATCGATAGATATAGTAATACTTCCTCGGCGATCACATGCTGTTAGAACTACAAAGACTGTTAATGCCTATTAAAGCCAAAAATCGTCGAAACCCCATTAGGAAACAACAAAATCTTATCGCGAGAAATGAAGATTCCAAAACAAGACCTAAAGCTCGGCGCTTATCATTGATATATAGGACATGCCTCAAATCAATCTTTACATTTGAAGAGAGTGGATCGATCAAAACACCTTCTATCCCAACACTCACGTGAAATGTACAGAAATATCCTCTTTACTGAGGAAAAAATGTTCACGATTGAAGAGTACTACAACAAGCAACATGACAAAATGTAATGCATACAGTTCTAAATAAGTCCCCCAAGTGGTCAGAAAGGTACAACGTGGCCGTCATCCAGCGTATGTAATGGTTTGGTGGGGAGTGTCTTATCAAGGAGTCACAAATTTCATTTTTGTGAAGAAGACCTCACCCAAAGTGTATCAAGGGACTATCTTGGATCATGTTATGAAACCTCTCAGCAATACACTTTTCAAAAATGGATCGTGGACTTTCCAGCAGGACTCTGAACCTGGTCAGAAGGCACGAACTACCCGAGTCTGACTCGAAACGAATGTTCCGGACTTTATAAGAGCTGAAGACGGGCCCTTGTCTAGCCCAGGTCTGAACCCCTTAGACTACAAATTGTGGTCATTTTAGATGACATGACCTACTCAAAACAACATGTGACATTGTGTCTTAAGAAATCTAAGGAGCAAACAGTGGCCCAAAAATTTCCCATAGGAACAGTGCCTAAATCCATAGATTCGTGGCCAGACAGATTAAAGGACTGTATCAAATCCAAAGATGGCCATTTCGAATAGAATATATTTTTTTTTTGCTGACTTTTGACTTTCATAAATATGTACATATAAGTTTTATTAAGATTACATTACTTCATAAAAAAATAAATGCATATTCATTTGTAACAGAATTTATGGCCGGACTAGGTATATTCAATTTTAATTTAATAATCTTATTTTATTTAAGTAAGTACGCATAAATAATGTCACTGTTATTTCGTAGATAAAACGGCAAGTGTTATCGAGTTCAACTTTTATCTTCAAATCCTGCCCGCTTATTGCAATTCCCGAGAATTATCAGGGAAAATAAATTGGGCAAACGGTACGATTTATTGCTCTTCTTAATGCCCGCTGACACGCACTTAACGCACCTTAGTTTGATCACACCATTATCACAGACGTTACAGTATGTCCCGTGTCC
Organism: Pyralis farinalis; assembly: GCA_947507595.1. Lineage (NCBI taxonomy): Eukaryota > Metazoa > Arthropoda > Insecta > Lepidoptera > Pyralidae > Pyralis > Pyralis farinalis. The sequence continues at coordinate 15,988,715 of OX382267.1, forward strand.
GATATTGTTATCCCAATATGAAGGAGTTGTTGGAAATCTGCAAAGAGATTCGTTAATATTTCTTCATCTTGCCGATGGCTAGGAGAGAAATGATAACAAATTCACTTACGACTATTTTTTATTCCGTAGAACGACCTATGCTATCTATCTATCGTCAAAATAAGCTCAATTAAGTGTACGGCAGACACGCGCACTGACGGTATGTGTTTTTTTTTTATCGTAATAGACCATTATTATGTATATATAACAAACTTAGTTACAAGTTTTTTTGTGAAGGATTTTTGAAGTAAAACTTCTTTACGCATGCTTGACTTGGGTAGTAAGCTGGTAAATGCGTGACGAGAGCGTTACGAAAAGTGTGATCGGGCAAGGCGAACGAAAGTTGAGAGGGAGATATAAGTTAATGAAGATAGAAAGAGAGAGAGTTACGTTTCTTATAAGACAATTAGTTTATTCATGTTAACTTTTAGACACCCCTTATATTCCAGGTACTAATATGCTGCTTGACTCTGCTCGAGCTGCCTAGAAATTCTATTAAATAATGTGGCATATACAACAGTATCAAGTAGTCTTCGATAAATCACTAAATTTTATTGGCTTAACTTGCGTTCGTAAATGTATATGTAGTCATATATAAACGTATGTATATATATTTAAGTATCTAACGTTTTTCTCATGTAGTTTATCCTCAAGTACTGTCTTTTCGATTCAATAAAGTATATTTGTATTCTGTTCATAGAAGTTATTTAACTTGTTTAATCATAAAACATTATCATTTACCCTTAGGAATGGATACTAAAAACTTAAACCTTATCTTATTCTGTGGCTGTATCAATCAAGATTCCACCACATCAACCCATACCCGTCCTGTCGCTGGGATGTAGGTCATCCTGTAAATGCAGAGGGAATTAGCGCATACTCTGCCACGCTGCTCATCTGTAGATTACGGAGAGGAGTATTTTCAAGCCATCCGAGGGACGGAATCGACGACTTAATGTGCATACAATTTCGTTATAATTTAACTTTTATTAGAGCATCAGATTATAATGCAACAACTAGAAGGGATTCGAATTTGAATTGGAAATACATAATTATAATGTCATTTGTGTTTCACGGATCACAACCGTTGCAGTCTATTGCGTCTTATTGTAACATACGAGCACTACATAGCTAGTTGGATTACGGAGGTCGAATATTTTACGTTATTTTAAACTTAACCTTCTTCAACATATCGAACAATTGTACAAATACTACGTATTTTGATTGATAGTAATACATAATTAGCCATTTATATTTCAAGACGAGGTGGCCGAGAGGTTAAGGCGTTGGACTGCTAATCCAATGTGCTCTGCACGCGTGGGTTCGAATCCCATCCTCGTCGGTATACTTTTTGATACTAACCCTATTATACAGACAAAAATCAAATTTAGGAGTATGAGACATATCCCGTTGTTTATTATTATTATATAGTATATATCAGGTTATACTCGAGGCTCCGCTTTTGGAGGCCTAGTTATTGCGGTACCTACTAAGATCTTCTTCTCCAAGTTCCGGGTTACCTTTTAACGAAATCTTTACGATACACTTAAAAAAATATTTATGATAAGTCAAGAAGCAAGCAAGGTCTGAAAGAAGATGTAGTGACAAAAATTGAGAAAGGTATGCTGAGATGGTTTGGCCATGTCGAGAGAATGAACGAAGAACGATTGACGAAAAAAGTGTATAAGGCGAGCGTGAATGAAATTGTTGGAAGGGGTAGACCTAGGCGGACGTTTCGAGATCAAATCAGGGACGTCCTGAAAAAAGGCCAGGTCAAGAGTACCCTAAACCGAAGAGCATGTATGAAGAGAATAATGAGAGTGGACGAAGCGAAACAAGTATGTAAGGATCGTAGCAAGTGGAAAGAAGTGGTCTCTGCCTACCCCTACGGGATAGAGGCGTGATTATATGTATGTATGTATGTAAGAAGCAAGCAGACAGAGAAACAGACAAAGTTACTTTTGCATTTATTGAATAGATAATAAAACAGCTGCATAAACTTAGGGAAAAATAATCCGATAATTAGCCATTCATAACATGAGACGAGGTGGCCGAGATGTTAAGGCGTTCGACTGCTAATCCAATGTAATCCGCATTCGGGTTAGAATCCCATTCTTGTTGGTACATTTTTTAACACCCCAAATATATATCTGATGCTTTTAAATATTTGTGTGCATGATATCGTATTAAACAAACGGATAAACCGATTTTGTTTAGGTGTATTTTATTTGAAATAGGAATTTATAGCTGTTAGGATGTAAGTGTCTAATTCGTAAGCTAAAGCTAAGAGAACGTAAGACACAGCTTATATAAAGTAAATAAAAATAAGATCAACTGAGAAGTACTAATGCTTTTTGCAATGCAGCAATTTTCTAGAGAGCAAATGGATCCGAGCGAAAGGTATAATCTACCAATCAACCCAGAGTAGTGGAATAAATAATGCAAATGTTGAGCACCATACATTATAATCAAAGATTGCTTGATTACGTTTTTCAAGAAACATTATAAAAACGGATGCTATATCTGTCCATTAGAAGCTAAAAAGTAGAGTTATACGTATTAATATTTTATACGTTTTACACTTGTATATTTCACAATATAAACAAGGCACGACCGATGCATCAGTTCGCTCTTTATTAAATTTAATTTGGTACTAATGCACGGTATCGCTTTCTAACTCATTTAATAATGAAATTAATATAATACATCCTTAGAATATTCAATTTTAGAATGATTTGGTTGTTAATTAATAAAATCCATTTATTTATAATGATTTAATTTTTTTGTAATTATTTAAACAAATAATTAAAATACTTCTGTTTAATGTATATATAAATCTCCTCTACAAATCTTCTAATAAAAACAATCACCACCGGCACCGTACAACTCTATTGCCCCAATGACTACGTTGGTAAATTATAGAACATTCTTACAGTACCAAAAATTGCCGCCTTTTGTATAGAACCCATAACCCAGGCTAGAGTCAAACCTATGAAAAATATCAAGAGTTGTTAATTATTATTATAAATACTAGGCTTTATTGACGGTTCCGCTTTCGTAGAACTAATTACCTCGTTACTGCGTATGATCTTTTTCAACTCCCGGGTTACCTTAAATAATAATAATAACGTCAGATATGATAGTTATGGCAGGCGTCCGTCCCTCTTATGCAATAGCCCGGTTCTAATAATACCACCAAATCTCATTTTAATAGCCCACTTTTTTCCGACATATTTCCAATAGTCCCTGCCGTGACCTGTTCATTGGTATATTGTCCCATTAATATCCCCTGGAGCGGGTCACGGCGGGTGTACAACATTACATAGCCTTTACAAAGGGGTCTCTACGCGTTGGATCTTTATCCCCGCGCACGCCTATCAAATGACCGGGATTAATACCCGTGAATGGAAAGAATAATAATAATGCTTTATATTCTTGCTACCATCACTTATGAATTACAGGTTTCCATGTTACCCTGAGGCCTGTGGTAGTTATAAAACTGTGTTACAGGCCAAAGTGTCTATACGATACATTCAAGATTTTATTTATGGTTAAGAAGCCAGCAGAGAGAAAAATAAACACAGTAACTTTTGCATTTATTGAAAAGATAATAAAACAGCTGTATAAAATAAAGAATAAATATTCTGATAATTGGCCACTCTCATCATAAGACGAGGTGGCCGAGAGGTTAAGGCGTTGGACTGCTAATCCAATGTGCTCTGCACGCGTGGGTTCGAATCCCATCCTCGTCGGTACATTTTTTACTATAGACCCAAATGTATATTTAGTTTCGTTATATGTGTAATAAGGTAGCAATCAAACGGATATTGTAGCAAAGAACGGAGTGGTTTTATTTCTATTTATTTTATTTGAAGCAAGAATTTTTAGGTGATGGGATGTAAGTGACTAATTCTAAACTAAGCTATTAGCTGCACAATGATACACCGTGCTGTTGTACTAATGAAACCCTGCTAAGAGAAGTTAAGGTACAACCTACATAATGTAAATAAATTATAATTATTGCATATTTTATTATTTGAGATTCGGTTATGTACCTATTTTAATATTTTATGACATTTTAGTCGAATAATATAATATGTATATGTCGCATCCGGTCATGAGTATGGATGTTTAAAACGAAAAAAAAGCGCGCGAACAATGGCGCGCCTTGATGACTTTAATGCTTCGACACTGGAAGATATGGAAGGTTAATGCAAACGGCGGCAAGTGACGACGTCTTGGGACTGTCCTCTTATTTCGTATTTTCCTGAACATTGATTACAAGTGTTGATTTAAAATTATAGTGGTACGAGTATATGAATTGCAGTGGACTTCTCATTGCACAACTACTCAGCATACGCCCGTATAATATCGGATAGACCGAAAAATCATACGAACACGACATAATATACATTCATGGGTTTAAAGTCTCATAACTTTTATCCTCTTATGCATAAAACTCATAACCAGTGCAGTGGGGGTATTGAAATTGTCTCGGAAAGCCATATTCGAAACGCATTCGAAGTTTTCACACAGATTCCATACAATTTAACAGATAAATAACTTTTCGATTCCGACTCAAATATGGCTTTCCGAGGCAATGTAAATACTCCCACAGATCCACAACAGAACTTATTGAAATTGTCGAAAGTTATTGATTATACAGATGATTGATATTATTATGACTAGATTCTACTCGCTGCTCCGCTTTCGTAGAACTCGTTATTACGTTACTAAGTATGTTCTCCAGGTTCTAGGTTACTTCTGTACCAAATGTCATTCGATACATTCAAAAGTTTAATTATAAAATGTTAAGAAACCAGCACAGAGACAGATGGTCAGAGTTACTCTTGATATCTATCCACATACAGAACGAACAATGAGACGACAGTACACAACCCTGCTTGATACCAAAATTGACATCAAACCAGAGCAACAGGCTACCGCCCACCATATGTTTTACACTCCTTATAAGTGAACTTTAGAACACGTAATTGACAATCAGTATATACATTTTAATTTAATCCACCCCTTGTTTTCCACGTGCCAATATGGTGCTGGACTCTCCCCAAGCTGTCTGGAAATTGTATTATATAATGCGGAATTTATAACTGTATTAAGTAGTCTTCAATAAATCACAAATTTTGAAATTTGATTGCTTTAACTTGCGTTCGTTTATATATATATATATATATATATAGTTATATATTTACGAATATAATTATCTACCATTGTTTTCATGTGGCTCAGCCTCAAGTATCTTTTTTATTTTATGTGATTTAATAAAAAATATAGTATTCTGTTCATAGAAGTTGTTTATTTAATTAAAACAGTATCATTTAATCAGATTTAACTAGATAAGGTTTAAGTTTTATTATGTGGCTGTATCAATCAATATTCCACCACATGGACCAATACCCGCCCTGTCGCTGGAATACGAGTCTTCCTTTAAACGAAGAGGAAGTTAACGTTTACTCTCAGAATACAGAATAAACCAGAAGGAGCCTACAGCCGATAATACACGCGGTCCGCTGTGTCCAGAAACATTTCGCAATCCCCCGCACTCCTCATACTTCCCACCCGTACAGTATTGCTAGCTTAGTGAGAGTTCGCCTCTTTTAGGGTAAATTAAAAGTGCTATATTAATATAAAAGATGTTATATTAATATACTGTTATGCATAAAAAAATGCTTTAGTAAAATAAAACACAAGTCATTTACAAAAAATATGTCTTTACTTAGGTACATTTTGTTGTAGTAATAATATTGCCGTTTTGATTCTGAGGTAATCATTACATTTTTACGTTTCGACAAATGAAGAAGTCTTGCTCTTTGCTTTTATAATTTCATCAGTGGGGAACTGAAATTCCATATATAATTATTAGAATAGTTTTACAAATAAACAAATATTTATGTATAGATATAGATAGTTAAACAAATATTTTTGTAAAAAAAAACTACTATTTACCCAATTTCACATATGCAGACTATATACCAAAAACATTAGTTTAGTATTTCAATCCTTATTATTAAGTCAATAATTATTATTTATTTCAGGTAATATTTATATTAAAACATCTCAAATAATGTAAGCCTATGTTTACATTATCATATCGTAAATACCTTAAAATTAAATAAATGTATTTACATATTTTATATTAATCAAACTATTTTTTAATTACTTAACATGCATTTATTATTTATTTCATCAATGTCAACTTTATAAAAAAGTAGGGAAATGAAACCAGTAAAACTGGCAACATGAACAAAATGGACTCGCCCAAATTGTTTACGACTATCAACGAGTAAAAGAAATTCATTATTTAAATAAAATGAGATGTAAATGCGCTAGTTACACATGAAATGTGATCCCATCTTGTTTTTTTATGCTTCTAACTGCATTCTTGCAGGTGAGAACCGCACGAGACGGCATTATTTAATAAAAACTATCGAGAAATTTTTACGCGTAATAGACACGGTGGCCAAATATATACTAGTCGTCCAAATGTCAAACTACTCTCATTGAGAGTAGTTTGTATGGCTTCAGTTTTGGGCGCGTATGCGGTTTCTGGTTTATTCTGTATTCTGAGCGTTTACTACGCCACGCTGCTCACCTGTGGATTGTGGAGTATTTTCAAGCCGCCCGAGGGAAAGGATGGACTGCTTAATGAGGTAGATCTACCTCATTATAACAACGAATGAGTAAGGATATTTTATTTAGTGCAACAACTAGAAGGGATGCGAATTTAAAAAATTATATGTAAACGTTATTGTATTGTCATTTGCTTTTCACGAATCTCAACCTTTTCTGTGTATTGCGTCACATTGTAACATACAAGCACTACATAGATAGTTTGATTATGGAGGTCCACTATTTTACCTTATTTTAATCTTAATCTTCTTCAACATTTCGAACAATTGTACAAATACTACGTATTTTGATTGGTTGTAATTCATAATTAGCCATTTATACTTTAAGACGAGGTGGCCGAGAGGTTAAGGCGTTGGACTGCTAATCCAATGTGCTCTGCACGCGTGGGTTCGAATCCCATCCTCGTCGGTACACTTTTTGATACTAGCCCTACTGTACAGATAAGATTCTATCTATTACTAGAGGGAGACTTTGTACAAAAGTCGTCTGCGTGAGTACCTCTGTCTCACCTATTTCTACCACCAAACAGCTATATTTATATAGCTGTGTTCCGGTTTGAAGGCTGAGTTATGGCAGAGAAATTACTGGGTACTGTGACGAAACAGCTTTAGGTTACAAAATTGGCAGCGCGCGAGTATCATCACCGTGGTGTTGCGAGCACCAATAGGCTGCGGTGACCGCTTACCATCTAATGTGGGCCGCATGCTTGTTTGCCAATGTAGTTGCATACAAAAAAAATCTATGAGAAATGTTGGGAGTTGTTAATTATTATTATAAATACTATATTTTACTAGCGGCTTCGCTTTCGTAGAATTAGTTATCGCGTTACGAAGATGTTCTTCTCCAGCTCCCGGGTTATCTCTTCACCAAATGTTTATACGATCCATTTAAGTGTTTATTTATGAAAAAGCAGAGGGACAAATGTGCAAAGTTACTTTTCCTTTTATGGAATAGATAATAAAACAGCTGTATAAATTTAAGGAAAAATAATCGGATAATTAGTCATTCATATCACAAGACGAGGTGGCCGAGAGGTTAAGGCGTTGGACTGCTAATCCAATGTGCTCTGCACGCGTGGGTTCGAATCCCATCCTCGTCGGTACATTTTTTTAACACCCCAAATCTGAAGTATTTCGTTGTTTGTGTGCATGATATTGCATAATCTAAACACATAGTTGGATTTTATTTGCTTTATTTGAAATGTGAATTCTTAGCTGTTAGGATGTAAGTGACTAATTCTTTAACCCATAACTTGGCAAAATGAAAGACAACAAATTGTTCGGTAATCTGGTATAGTACGAAATCGTAAATAAATGAAAAATTATTTCAAAAATGGTTTTCGGACATCAGGCACATGCCGAAATATGTGTTGTTTTCGCATTCCACAGACGAGCAGCTTGAACAGAGAAAGAATTAGTGAAGAAGTTTGTGGAGTGAGGGAGTGTTTTCAGACGAAAATAAAAAAAAGTCACGTCGTGAGGGATTCTCACTATGGTTGCCTCTATGGAAGTAAAAACATTATTTTAGATAAGAAGGCGTAGAAGGATTAAATAATATGGAGTATAAGAGGGAAAGTATACGCAAGTTTCTGCGATAACAGATGGGAAGCCACTTGAGTTGCGTACAAAATTTTGAAATGTGGTCATACTTACGAAAGCCATAAATGAGAAGAATACACAAGTTTTGAAGACGCTCAAGTTCATTAGTCTCCTGTTCGATGTGATCTAGATAGCAAGAGTCTGCGTAATCTAGGGTAGGAAGGAAAGGACCATACTAGTGCAATTTTAGTATTGATTGGACGAGCTCGGTGGCGCAGTGGTGAAACGCGCTGTTACGCTACTTTGACACCAACGCTCGTGGGTTCGATTCCCGCACAGTACAAACATTTGTGTGCATGAACATGTCTGTTTGTATTGGTCTGGGTATTTTCTATGTATAATAAGTATGTATTTACAAAAAAAAAAATGTATTTACGTATGTTTATCAGTTGTCTAGTACCCATAACACAAGCTTCGTTTACTTTGGGGCTAGGTGGCGCTGTGTAATTTGTCCGGCAATATTTATTATTATTATTATTATTTATTGGAAGAAAATTTCGAAGTCATCGAAAACAACCAGCGGATGCAAATATCTTCCTACTGATCTCGGCCACCTGAGGAATTCAAGACAAGGGTCGATCAAAATATATACCAAGGTTTTTGACTTGCCCAGTAAGCTTAATTTGAACTCCATCGAAAATAATGGCATTAAGACTAGACCAATTAATCTTGGAGATAAACCGAGGACTATCAATAATAATAGCTTGAATTTTTTGTTGGATTAACTGTAAGCCCATGCAATTTACTCCAAGTATATTCTTGATAGATCACAATTTATAACACGATACCTATGAACAGATCGATGAGCTTGATAATAAATTTGAATGACATCGGCGTAGAGATGGTAAGAAGATATTCTTACAGTTCTTCCTCCAGTGTACAACAAATAGTCTTATTTTGAAATACCTGTCAGTACTCTCTTCCATATTTTCGTTGTTTTTAAAGTGCAAGTAGAGTCAAGTAAGCAGTGACAATTTTGGTTACTTGTTCTATTCTTATGTTAAAGCGCCAGTATGCTGGTAACTGTATAAACCCCATCAAAAATTCTATAGCAAGAAAATCTTGGATGTCATGAAATGAAATAAAATTTGTTCTGACTGCAATGTATTATTTCTCATTCCCTGTAAGAGTGAGGGAGACAATATCGCACTTTCATTAATACGACAGAGAGAGTGCATTATATCGTCTGCCCGCAGTTGGAACCGACCTATTTATGAACTTTTGAAATTTTATAAAACACTTAAAATCGCAATAAGTGTTTACTTTAAGATATTTAAAGGGCAGACAACCTGAGATCACGTTTTAAAAGTCAAATTTCACGTTCTTGGAATTCTAGACACGCCCAAAGGAACCATCGCCGGGGATAGTGAATCCCCATTTTACCTACGGCAGGTAATATAACTAACATCAATATGCAGTTTGCTGAAATACCGTAAGTCTGCCGCTGGCTATTACGTTTGCCTTCTTTACGAAACCCATAACCCAGACCATCTGGTTAGAATCTTCAATCCTATGGAAAATATGGGGAGTTGTTAATTATTATTACAATAGTTAGGTTTTATTTGCAGTACCGCTTTCGTAGAACGAGCTGAGCTTTTTCTACTACTGGGTCACGTCTTTACCAATGTCTATACGATATATTTCAGAGTTTATTTATAAAAAGTTGAACACCAAGCCGAGAAACAAATGCACAATGTTACTTCGCATTTATTGATAGATAATAAACCAGTTGTATACATTAAAGAAAAAAATTATCGGATAATTAGTCACTCTCATCATTGACAGGAAGGGATCGATCGATTAATGCGCATACAATTTCTTTATAATTTCACTTTTATTAGATATACCTCATTGTAACAACGAATGAGTAGGTAAGGAACTTTTATAGTAGCATTAGCTCATAACGGAACAACTAGAAGGGATGCGAATTTGGAAAATTATATGTAAGCATTATTGTATTGTCATTTGCATTTCACGAATCTCAACCGTTTCTGTGTATTGCGTCACATTGTAACATATGAGCACTACGTAGCTAGTTTGATTATGGAGGTCCAATATTTTACCTTATTTTAAACTTAATCTTCTTCGACATTTCGAACAATTGTACAAATACTACGTATTTTGATTGGTAGTTAGTTCATAATTAGCCATTTATACTTTATGACGGGGTGGCCGAGAGCTTAAGGCGTTGGACTGCTAATCCAATGTGCTCTGCACGCGTGGGTTCGAATCCCATCCTCGTCGGTATCTTTTTTTATCTTAGAAACAAATTTATATTTGAGGCTTTTAGTTATTTGTGTGTATGTGATAAGGTAGCAATGAAACGTATATTGTAGCAAACGAACGAAGTGATTTTATACGGTTTATCAGTAACACCGTTCCTATATGAATTCTATATGTTTGTCTGTGCGTTTGTCTGTCGCTTTTTCTCGAATATTCGTATTTTAATTTCAGATTCGGATTCAGCATAAAAAAGTAGAATAGGAATGTTCAGGAATACCGTTCTTATCTCTTAACGAACTAGGTCAAAATGGCTGACAAAGTAAAAAAAAAATTGAATTGTTGTATAATTGACAAGCCAGGTGTACCTCTGGCATGCAAGCTTGCCCATTCTCAACTGGTTTTATTTGAAATAGGAATTTTTGTGTGACTAATTCTTTATAGCTAATCTAAGCTATTAGCTGCACAATGATACACTCTGCCGATGAACTAATGGGACTCTGCAAAGAGAAAATATATTATAGCCTTCATAATATAAATAAATGATAATTATTGTATTTTTTAATATTAGTCAGCTGTTTAACTTTTTTGAATATAACTAATTACATTAAAATGCATAATCATTATGAATTTTTTTGAAAAAACATTTGAATTTGCACAATATCGTCATTTTTTTTTCTTACTTATTTCTTCATCGTATATTTGAGTATGGTCTTATACTAACTAGCCTGACCATAAATATTGTTACATAGAAACTTTTGATTTTTCACTATTTAATTTTTTCAATTTGGAACGCGTTTATTATGTTAAGAACTTCTTTTGATTTCCCACCGTTTTACATATTTTTTTCGTGTTTATTATCAAATTACAATAAGCAATGGGGGTGTTAAAGAAAATAGGATTGCAGTGATTGCCTTGCGCAAAGTGGGTATAGAGCCGTCGGTCATATTCAAGACACTTCAAAAGCTTGGTATGAGCCGCACTTTCGTATATCGTACTATCGGCAGATATGCCAACACTTCCTCTGTTGTAGACAATAAAACATCGGGGAGACCGCATGCTATTAGAACTGCAAAGGTAGTTAAATGCTGTTAAAGCCCGAATTCGCTGAATTCGGGCTTTAACAGCATTTATTTACCCATTAGGAAACAAAAAACCTTATCGCGAGAAGTGAAGATTCCCGTTAGGACTCTGTCGCGTATAATAAGACAAGACCTGAAGCTCCGCGCTTATCGTCGATAAGTAAATGACATGCCCTAAATCCATCACTACAGTTGAAGAGAGTGGATCGATCAAACCCCGTTCTGTCCCGATACGCAGGTGAAAGACACAGAAATATTCTTTTTACGGAAAAAAAATTCATAATTGAAGAGCACTACAATAAGCAAAATGACAAAGTGTACGCACACATTTCGTCAGCCCTCCACAACCACGAGGGAAAACCAGATCTGGGAAAACCAGATCTTTCTTAGGTTAGTTTATCTTTCTAAATATATTTTTTTGGACGTGTGGGTGTCCTCCTGGATGTTTTCTTTCACCGCCGAGGAAGTGATAAATATGTACGTAAATGCGAAAACATGAATTGGGTGATACATGCCGCCTGGATTCGAACCAGGGACTATTTGCTCAATAGGTCGGTTCCTTATCCACTGGGCTATCATCGCTCATATTATTTCTAAAGAAGCCGCCCAAGTGGTCAGAAAGGTACGTGGTCGTCATCCTGTGTCTGTAACGATTTGATGGGGGGGTCTTATCAAGGAGTCACAAAACTTCATTTTTGTGAAAAAGGATTGAAGACTTCAGCCAAAGTGTATCAAGAGAGTCTGATCGTGTTGTGAAACCTCTCAGCAATACACTTTTTAAAAATTTACCTTGGAGGACTCTGCACCTGGTCACATGGCCTGAACTACAGAAGACTGGCTCGATACCAACGTTCCGGACTTTATACGAGCTGAAGACTGGTCCTCGTCTAGCCCAGATCTGAACCCAAAAAAAAAACAAAATGACTATAAATTATGGTCAGTTTTAGAGAACATGATCTGCTTAAAAAATCTCTGGAGCAGCCAGTCCCTAAATTTCCAATGGAAACAGTTCGTAAATCTTTAATTTAATAAGATAAGATTAATGGCCTGTATGGATGCAAAGCCAAAGTGGCCATGCCACAGCCATTTCGAATAGTATATATTTTTTTATATTTTTGCTGAAACTTCCATAAGTATGTACATATAAGTTTTATTAAGATTGTTTTTTAGATTAACATTATTTCATAAAAAAAACCAGTTGAGAATGCGCAACCTTGCATTGCCAGAAAAACACCTGGCTCCTCAATTATATAACAATTATATTATTTTTTTTAATTTGTCGGCCATTTTGACCATGCTCCTTAAGAGATAGGAACGGTGTTCCTGAACATTCCTATTCTACTTTTTTATGCTGAATCCGAATCTGAAGTCAAAATTTGAATATTCGAAAAAAAAACGCACTCTGAGACAAACATATAGATTTCAAATTGGAACGGTGTTCCTGAAAATGCATATTCATTTGTAACAGAACTTATGGCCGGACTTTTTTGAATATATTATGACGTTTTATTCGAATAATATCACATGTATATTTATATCATAGGTTAAAAGAGTCATAACTTTTATCATATTCCCCAAAATCATGTCTTCAATTATCAGTCGAAATGTACCATATCTGAGAGCAAACTTCGAATTTCTCACTTTTACATATGAATCTGGTCTATATAGGAGCGCTGGTATTAGCAGTCCAACGCCTTAACCTCTCGGCCACCTCGTCTTAAAGTATAAGTAGCTAATTATGGATTACTACCTAATATTTGTAAAAAGTATTTGTACAATTGTTCGAAATATTGAACACAGTTAAGAGCGGCATAAGCTAAGCGGCACCCTCATTGTTTTCATTAACAACGCCGAATTTAAGACCAATTCCAAAAAACGCTCAATACAGGAACTATAGAACCATATTTATGTTTTTTTGAGACATTCAACAATAAGTCATAATTTTCATTATTTCTATAATTGGCCACGATAAGCAATAATTAAATACAAGATATGTTTCAGAAAACCATAAATATGTTTCTGCATTGCCAGAATTTAGCGTTTTTTTTTAATTGGTCTTAAATTCAGTGTTGTTAATAAAAACAAAATGAGGGAGTCACTTAGCTATATGGCCCCTCTTAAGTTTAAAGTAAGGCAAAATATTCGAGTTCCTTACTTAAGTACTCGTTAATACAAGTAGATCTATTGAAAGTGAAATTATAAAGACATTGTATGAACATTAAGCCGTCGATCGCGTCCCTCTGGCGGCTTGAAAATACTCCTCTCCGTAATCTACAGATGAGCAGCGTGGCAGAGTATGCACTAATTCCCTCTGCATTTGAAGGAAACCTATATTCCGACGACAGGACGGGTATGGGTCCACATGGTGGAATCTTGATTGATACAGCCACAGAATAAGATATGGTTTAAGATTTGAGTATCCATTCCTAGGGTAAATGATACTGTTTTATGATTCAACAAGTGAAACAACTTCTATGAACAGAAAATCATGTTAAATATAAAAATTCATTATTTGCTATTGGGCCCTTGCGGGCACTTAAACACGTCTTACATTTTCAATATTCTACCTTAATGTATCTTATTTCATTCTCTCGTGTTACTACATTTCTTTTTTTAATCTGCTAGCATTTAGGAAATGACCATTGGCGAAGAAGAAATGACGAAAGAAACATACAACTCTGTATCCATAGTAGATTTACCAGCTGTAAAACCGTATTGCGTATCATGAAAAATTTCATTGGTCTTCAAAAAGAGTTGCGATTGATCAAGCATTATCCTTTCGAATATTTTACTCAAAACTGGCAGTATAGATATGGGTCTGTAATTCCCCAGCTCGCTCTTTATTGAATCACATAAATCTATGTTCTTTATTGAATCACATAAAAAAGAAAATACGTGTGAAAAAACCAAGTGGGGCTCTCCGAGACAATGTGAATGCTATTTTGTCGGAAAGCCATATTCAAAACGACTTCGAAGTTTTCACTCCGTTTCCATATATTTTGACTAACTTTTGGATTCCGATTCGAATATGACTTTCCGAGACAACGTCAGATCCAAAGGTCCCCAGATCCTAACTTTTTTTATACAATGTTGGAAACCATACAATTATACGGCCTACCTGATGTAAAGCGGTTACCGTAGCATATGAGCACTTGCAATATATTAAGTATCACTCGCGCAATCCCACCTCTGTTGCTAACACAGCACTCCTTAGGAGGTTACTGGTGACTTCACTAACACGAAACACAACCACCTTCAAGGTAGTTGTTTATTGGCTGCGGTTTTCTATAAGGTAGAGGTACCCTAGACGAGCTGCTTTGATGCGTCCTACCTTTCTTAATAAACTTATCGAAAATATCGAAAGTTATTTATTATACCCATAATTGATGTTATTGGTTATTACTAGATTCTACTCACTGCTCCGCTTTCGTCGAACTCGTTATCACGCTACTAAGAATGTTCTTCTTCAGGGTTCAGGTTACCTCTGTACTAAACATTATTCGATATATCCAAGAGTTTGATTGGGAATTATTAAAAAATCGGCCATGTGCGAGTCGGACTCGCGCACGAAGGGTTCCGTACTATTATCTAGAGATACATGCGATACAGCTTGGTGACAGACGGACCGGACGGACGGACGGACAGCGGAGCCTCAGTAATAGGGTTCCGTTTTACCCTTTGGGTACGGAACCCTAAAAACAAGCACAGAGACCAATGGTCTTACTTTAGCGTTTATTTAATAGATTACGAAACAGCTGTATAAATTATTGGAAAAATAATCGAATAATTAGCAATTCATATCATAAGACGAGGTGGCCGAGAGGTTAAGGCGTTGGACTGCTAATCCAATGTGCTCTGCACGCGTGGGTTCGAATCCCATCCTCGTCGGTACATTTTTAATCCTAGTTAATTACAATTAATTATCTATATAAGTAAGTTCCTACATGTATCTTTCCAACTGTCTGTATATCACAGCTCCCAATTAGAAAGAATAATAATAAGAATTATTTCGTCCCGGTTATTCAGAATATTTCTTGGCTTTATTAGAAAAAAAAACGAGTCAGTGGTTGATGATATATAATTTATTATATTATATTTTAATTTGTCTATTTCACAGTAAATCATGATATATTTTAAGTTGAAATCTCAAGTCATCAGTGAGCTCATATCGTATTTCGTTTGACTGTTTTCTATGAATGAATAATCTTTATTGCATTAATTGTGGCACAATAAAATCTTAAAATTGTCATTTTATCATGAAATGTATTTACAATATAAGAACTGTTTTAATTATTCATCACTAATATTGTAAATTATTTGGACTGATACCAAGAAAAATGTTGTGTTATAGCTTAATATTTTTAATTATTTTAAAATTTACACGGTGATATATTCAACAGCATTCCTATGGTTTTCACTGTTTTTATATATGAATATCTTATCTGTACGTAAATATAGTATATAAATATAAATTTCCATTCATTTATTCACGTAAATAATATGAATAATACGTAATTAGTCTTAAAGCTACTTAATTGTGATAAAGGATGAGAAATGATATTATTATGATTATTTAATATATTTAATGAATGGAATAGAATAATTTTATTTTATACTAAACATTTACATAATGATCTTCACAGAATAATTATAACACACATACACACATTTAACTAAAATATAGCAATGTACAAAAAAAGCCAAGTAGGAGAAAAATGTGGATGAATATGAGTGTATGAATTAACAATTTCACTGATATGATACTTATATATTATAAACAATGTGGGTTTCCTAATCGGAGTGGTCCGATTTTAGCCCATTTATTCGATTCCGTACCGCAATCGGTAAAAACGGAGCCTAAATATGTAAAATAACGGAGTTTAACTTAGTTGTCCGACTCCTGTTCTGTCTCCTTGTTAAAACTCTTCTCAAGAGTTCTGACAAGGAGACAGAATAGGAGACTCTCAAGAGAAAAAGAATCTCTAATTTGTAGCTCATGAAATAGAGGTTACAAATTAGAGATTTTCAAACTAATATTAATTATCTACTCGGAACGTCTGCGGTCACTTGTATCTGTAAAAAAATCATGCTTCTAAGTCAAGCAATAAAAAGATACGGCCCTTTATGGCTTATGTTTTTACCCTCACAAGTAAGTCAAAACTTATAGGGTACTTCCTATTTACCTACAATCATGCAATTTGTCAAGAAACAAGTTCTTAGAACACATGAAAAGGAAAATATATTTGCTGCTATTACAAACTTATACTTGTGGTTGGAGAAATAACCGTAAAGTATATCGTTCGAAGAGCAAACTTTCTTTCAACTATAATATTACGTTAGCCTTTCAATTCGATGATCTCTTCCTTGGAGCAATGATTGGTGCTTTAATAGTTTCAGTAATGTTAATTATTGTAGTGAAAGTAGCTGAAGGCACAAATTATAGTCGTAAACGTTTCGAGGACTAAATTTCAGGACAAATATATTCAGAAAAAGGGACAAAATTCCTGGAGACGATTCCGAGATGGAAGCACTATGTACACCCATATTCGTCCGTTTTTTTTTTGATGTAAGTGAATTACCAGCATACTTATCAAGTTAACATTACCTGCATATGGTATACATCCTCCCGGTTACGAAACAAAGCTCTGACACTTTGTTCAGTTGCTTGCCACTAACTTTACGATTAAACTGGATTCTGTTCGCGACTTCGTCAATAAAAATCCCTTTATTTCAAGAATCCCAAGCCAACTCAACCTATACCGAAATACCTATTCGTCAAGTATGGTGGTCATACACGTAAATGATTAGACATACCAAGAAGAATAGTTTGAGGTAGGTTTGAGCCATATTTGTGTATAGGTTTGAGTCAGTTTGGGACCAGAACAGCACAAAGATAAGTGATGTTTTCGTAGCACAGTTTTTACAGAATTCGTCAAAAATCACGTACAAAACGCTATGCAGCTCAAGGTATCGTATAAGTACGCAACACAAGAACCTCGAGTCCGATGGCACCTGATCGGCGTTGTTTCAATTTACTTGTTGATAAGTTAATTTGCACTAGTACCGTACAGTTACAGTGTTTTTTATCAAGAGTCTGTTAGAGCTGAGTCTATGACATTCTAATTAAAATCTGTAGAGCTTGGTGGTAGCAATAGCCACTTAAACGTCAATAGTTGTGAGTCAGATTCCCGCACAAGACCAATATTTCCATGCATAAATAAAATACATCTATTTGTCATGGCTTGGGAGTATTATATATGCCATTAGTATGTATTTTCTTTTACAATCACACCATTCGCTTTTTTTACAAATGCACCGTTCGCCGACGGAGCAGAGTTCGCTCTCTCACACTGAAACGGTAATAGTTGTATACTGTACGGTTCCAGAAAAGTTTTCTTCCAAGAACTCTCAAGTTGCGGAACGTACTCCCAGCTGAAGTTTTACCAAAGGACAGCAGCATGAGGTTCTTCAAGAAAGGCGCAAAGAGGTTTTTGCGGGGTCGGCACATTGCCCTGATGTTGCAAATGCCCAAAGCTACGGTACTGTTTGCCATCGGCAGGCTGTGCGCTTGTTTACTACCTTAGTAGCATAAAATATACAAAAGTATTCTCGTATGTTCAGCACCTAGGTTGTACCCATGGTACAACTTTTATGTTAATTTTATTATTTCTATTGAGATAATGTACCCTATATATCAAAACAAAGACATTAAAACTGCTGTGTAAATAAAAAAAAACTGACACAGTTCAGATATATTCTGATAATTAGCCATTTACATCACAAGACGAGGTGGCCGAGAGGTTAAGGCGTTGGACTGCTAATCCAATGTGCTCTGCACGCGTGGGTTCGAATCCCATCCTCGTCGGTACATTTTTAGATATTAAGACAAAATTAATTTTTGTTTAACACATGGGTTCATTTATCTGATAATAAGTGTGTCTTTCAATATAGCAACTGGAGATTCCATTTGCTATGGTTCCCCAGTTCCAGAATACGCCACATAACATTGCCAAGAGCATTGGAATTTTCGATGACGAGATCAACCTGGTGTCCATGAAGATGGCGTACACGTCTTGTGGTGTAGGTAGAGAGAACCGAGACATACATGACTTTGTCCTTACACACATCACGACTCCTTTAACATTCATAGCTATTTTGATACACCTTATTTTTAAGAGTCACTAAATGTATTAAAAAAAGCCATTCGTTGTTCTTTAGTTCCGAAGTTTGTGTAGTGAAAACTTTGAAATAATCAGGATAGATAAATGATTATCATCAACATCTTTTGCAAACATATTCGTCCACAGTGACTGTGTCCAACTGTTGGACGTAGACCTCCCCTCTAGAGATCCCTTCGCCTCGATCCTCCTGCACCCATGACTCCCTACTAAACTTTTAATATCTTCATTCCATCTAGTGAGAAAACATCCCACACTGCGTAGACTCATACGGAGGCACCATTCCAGAACTTATTTTTTCCAGTGGTTGTCTGTTCTACAAGCAGTATAGCCGATCTACTGTCACTTCAACGTGCTCATCCTTTGGGCTATATCAGTTACTTTAGTTCTACTGTGGATATCCTCATTTCTAATTCTATCACGTAGCGAAGCCCTTTCAATAGCACGCGTAGCAACCTTAAGATTCTGCATACAATCCGCAGTGAAGGGCCACGTCTCTGTTCCTTATTTCATCACTAGTAACACATATGTTCGAAGACTTCAGTCTTCAGGTTTTTTCGACGAGAATAAGCATCGAAATTTTCCGAATATCGTTCAGCCCATTTGGATCCGTCTGTTAACCTCTCCATCGAAGAAAGTAACTTACCTAACTGAATAACCTATCCTATGTAGGTATATCGTCCACGACTTTGTGCTTTATGATTATATAATATAAGAATAGTGGTGCTGACCTTCGCGCCGAGTCCATACTTGACGCAACATATCCTTCGCGATACAGCGGGGGAATGCTGCCAGTGTTATGGGCACTTTTGCGTCAGGTACGATTAGGGCGGACTTTTTGACTAGAATAAATAAATAAATTGACATGTATATTTGTACTTATCTTAAGATTTATTTGAATTTATAACATTATTGTATTTTGCTGTTCCTGAGATTAAAATTGATTACCTATCCATTATTAATAAATATAAATTTAACACAAAAAAAAACACATTTGAAATATGTTTGCGTCAGGTTGGAGTTAGGTATGAGTCACGTTTGGGTCTCGATTGGTTCAGTTTTAGGTCAATACATATTGAAATATGTATACTACATGACGTTAAACAATTATAATAGCCTTTTTATTGATTTTATTATTATAATCGGTATTCTGACTTCACTTCTACTTCAAAAGCAATAAAAATATTAAATTTATTAATATTATTTAAAATAATTTATTTTTATGTTTTTATAATCTTTCATTATTACTTATCAAAAAGTATTCATGTATGTTTAGGAGTACAGTTTCGATGAGCTCAGTGGCGGAGTGGCGGAACGAACTATTAGGTTACTTTGGCCCCGATGCTCGTGGGTTCGATTATAGTAATAATAATCTTTATTTATTTACTGCTCACAAGGTTTACAATAAGTTTACTTAGTTATTACGATTGTGATAAATAAATCCTTATGAGAGTCAGGAGTCTGAACTAGGCCGACGCCTGTACTACAGAACTCCTGGCTCTCCCTGTTAAATCTTATTTTACAATTATTACTCAAGTAGGTACATATTGTAATTATTTTGCATAAAATCACTATAGTACAGAGATACAGATTACTCCTTATGTGAAATCGTTTGATGATTCCCACACTGGACAAACATTTGTGTACATGAACATGTCTGTAGTCTTGGGCTGGGTATTTTTATAAGAGGTAGAGCGCATCAAAGCAGCCCGCCTGGGGAAAAAAACCTCCACCTCACGGAAAACCACAGCCAAATAAGAACTCCATAGAAAGTTATTGTGTTCCTGCGCATGAGTGAGGTCATCAGTAAGTTCCTAAGGAGTTGCTGTGTTAGCAGCAGATGTGGCATCGTACGGATGATCTTTAATGTATTGTGTGGGCCGTATGCCTGTATGCCTTCCGATGTTGCATAAAAAAACCTATAATTCTACTAAGTTTAGCTTAGTTTTGTACCAAATGGCACTGTTTAGTGTGTTCGTAAAATATATGATAATTTCATACCCTCGAAATATCAATGTATTTGTAAATAACGATACGAAAACATCTGTATAAATAAAAAATACCTTTATAATTTACAAGTATTCTGATAATTAGCTATTCGTATCATGAGACGAGGTGGCCGAGAGGTTAAGGCGTTGGACTGCTAATCCAATGTGCTCTGCACGCGTGGGTTCGAATCCCATCCTCGTCGGTGCATTTTTAACTCATTAATCAAAAATAAGTTTAAATTATATATAATAACGAGTGTTTCAATATAGCAACAGAAAGTTAGAGTTCTGGTTCATTCTCATTATTTTGATCATTCACTTTCATTCATTCTTTTGACGTCTTTAAACATGCCGTAATTTACGAAAGAGTTGTTTCATAGTAGACGTTACAATTAGAGTAGTTCGATCTTTTTACTGTCCAAAGCTAATCCAATGTGCTCTACACGTTTAGGTTCGAATCCAATTCTCGTTGATATATTTTAACTCTTAAATCTAAACCTTAGAAACTGGCAAGCGTATATAAGAAGAGCAATAAATGTTAAAGAAGCGAGTGAGGCTTGTAAGGAGATCGAGTCATGTGACGTTCGGTTCTCTTTGCCTACCGCACAAGAATTTGGCGTGAAGTTGTAAATAGATAGATAAAAGAGTGTTGTACATATTTAGTCATAACATTTGTAACATATAACTTAACAAATGTTACTACGTTATGATTAAAAGCTAGTTACTGTTTGCGGTTCTATACGCGTGATATGTATGTATGTATATGTATATCTTCACGTCAAGTCCCTTGCGGGGTAAGCAGAGTGAACCGAGCGCCATAAGACGCAGTCCTTACATACTTCACTCGCTTCTGTAACATTCATAGCTCTTTTCATGCACGCTCGCCGATTCCTGGGGTTCCTGACATCACCTTCTGATAAAACACGACCAATTTGGTAATGGTAGGTTATATATGCGTGATATGTTTAAGCATTAAAACTAAAAATATCTTAAATGTTGACCCAGAATATAAGCTATCATTGAGTACAGTTGCCATAATTATTAAAAGCTTTCTAAACCTCGCTGGTCTGCTCGCGTGTACGTACATATGTATTTGTCACTGGTGTGTTTTATATGTATCATAAATATATATTTGCAAAACAGTTATTAGGTTCAAGGCTAGTTTACTTTGGTACTAGATGGTATTGTGTAATATGCCCCTAAAATGCTGATTAATTTCATACCCTCTAAAGAGAAACATGAGAAAAGAAAAACATTAAAATAACTGAATAAATAAAAAAATAATAGAATAGGTATACTATATAATAAATAATAATAATAAATAAATATTGTCGGACAATTTACACAGCGCCATCTAGCCCCAAAGTAAGCGAAGCCTGTGTTATGGGTACTAGACAACTGATAAACATACGTAAATACATTTTTTTTGTAAATACATACTTATTATACATAGAAAATACCCAGACCAAGACAAACAGACATGTTCATGCACACAAATGTTTGTGTTGTGTGGGAATCGAACCCACGATGTTGGTGTCAAAGCAGTCCAACGCCTTAACCTCTCGGCCACCTCGTCTCATGATACGAATGGCTAATTATCAGGGTACATGTATAACGATATAATAACGATATGAAATCATTGTATGGGTTTGTTTACACTTTAGCTTTTGCATAGACAGTACATTCTTCTTTCACACTATTTCAAAATAATATTCCTCGCCTCTGTGTTAATGAGCTTTATTAACCACTTCGCCACCACGCTCGTCAAAACATGTCTGGGTATCTTGGTCTGGATTATTTTCTAGATCTACCAAATTGGTAGGCGCCGCGGCAGGATATATGAATACATTAAGTACTATTGTTAATCTTTTGTAACAGAACGTGATTGTTTTAGATTTATTTATAAATAATATCTTTGAAGCATACGTAATTAATAGCCTGTTTATTTAAAAAATAATATGTCTGAAAATAACGTTCTATTACGAACTAACCAGTTAAACTATTAATCAACAATGGCTTTACCACGCCGCGTCGTACCTTAATTATCTTAAATTGGATGCAGGTAATTCAATTAACCTAAAATATATACATTATTTAATATTATATTCTTTGTAATGCTATACTACACCTACACCAACTCTAACTCATCCCTTCGACCTGAGGAATTTAAAGCTTACTCCACCACACTATTCAACTGCGGGTTGGCAGAAAATAATACTACATTACTATACAATGTTATATAATTTATTTGAATGTAGGGAATACTGAAGCTACTGACCCGATTTTGAAATATTGTACACTCGTCCATCCATACTCACCTCTCAAGCACACTACTAATAAATACAAAAGCCCCTTCGAAATATATTCCTCCCTACAGCCGAGTGGGTTTGCCGTATTCTCCGCTACAATACTTAATTGCGGATTGGCAAAGACCAGTATTCTCTAGCCGGAGCGGCGCCTAAAAGCCACTGACTTAGCTTAAGGAAAATAGCTATTACTAGCGGATTAATAATCTACGAAAAATAGCAATTTTCTTAAATGTTACTTATGAATGTCGTATGACACTAACACACATCTTCACGCATTCACGCTTCAACATGGCATTTCAGTGAAGTTTTGATGACAAATACCTATTTTTAACTTTAATAATATCTATTGCATACATTTTTTTTCATTAATTCATTTATGGAAAATTTATAATGCGGCTGGTTACCATTAAATTTACTAGCTAGTGATGAGATAGCAAAAAGATAGAGATAGCGACAAGCCCGATGGCGGAATGGTTAGCAATACTACGTCAACTTTTTACTCTTGGGTTCAATTCCCACGCATTATAAACATTTGTGTGGATAAGCATGTCTATTTCTCTTGGTCTGGATGTTTTCATAAGAGGTAGAGTGCACCAAAGCAGCCCTACTGGGGAAGTACCCTACCTCATAGCAAACTGTAGCCTGAGTGAGGTTACCAGTAAGTAAGCTCATATGGAGCTGTTATTAGGAGTAAGGGTGCAACATCCGAATGATACTTCTTGTTTTGTAAGCGGTCATTGGCTACAATAACCATCTTAAATCAGATGGTATGCTTGCATGACTTCCGATAATACATAAAAAAGGAATGTAATACATTAATTATTAAACCCACAAACTAAATAAATTCTGCTATTCAATACTATTCATTCAAGTGCACACAGTGCAATGCTATAGCATAGCAGAATTATCCCGTTTTCTAATCACTTAGGACTGGTGGGGTTTGCTACCTAAGCCTAAGGATTTGGCGAAGATACTGATGTTTAGATGAAGCGACTGCCGTGAAACCTCCACTACCCAGTGGGAAAACCAGATATTTTTTAAGTTAGGTCGCACGTTATTCGAAATATAATTTCTTAAACGTGTACGTTTCCTCTCGATGTTTTTCTTCACCGTCGAGCATGTCAAAAATATGTAAATAAATCCGAAAAAACAAATTTAGTGGTACATGCCCGATCCGAACCGACGACCAGTTGGTCAATAGGTTGGTTCCTTAACCACTAACTATGACGTAGAAGCCAGAATGAATATAGGCTAGGAATCCCAATGTGTAAAATCCATCTTTATGATTGGGCGATACGACGTCACTATAATACGTATACAGAAAAACGAGAAAAAAAATCTGTAGGAATCCGTTAAAAAAATTTACTTATTACCTGCGGTATTTGAATCACAGTTTACATTTAATTATTTACTAGTACTAGAAAATTCCCGAAACTTAATACGGTTTCTGGGAAGCCCGTTGAAGTTACAAACATGTAACATATACCCAAAGGAATATTTTCGCAACTGTAAAGTGGAGGGTGAAACTGCTTTACGGAGCGTCGAGATTTTTTGCACCATCAACTTTCAGACGGGTTATACCTCAGTAAACACGTAACGAAGTTTTTAACAACTGAGTAGACTCGGCGACAAATTATGCAAGGCTTAGCTACTACGGACTATAGAAAGATATTTCGGAGTCAACTAAGTAAAAAAAGAGGATTACTTTTTTTACTTGTGAACATTGTTGTGAACATTTTACACGAAATATCTTTATAAGTATGCAAATTCATATAAAAATATATCTTGCATAATGTTTACCTTTTCTTATTGTTATTGTTCCCATAGATTTATCCTTTTTTGAATTCTGGTGTATTTTGTACTCAAATGTTTTGTTTTCTTTTAATGTTCTTTAGTCGTCATACCATATCATTACGCCTTTCAAATCCACGTCTACGATCATAACAAAAAAAAAATTACATTGTTATCCGGTATACAAACACGACCTGAAGCGATTGTTATAGCCTGTGAACTCGTGCAATACATTGAGTAATGTTCAAGATATGAGTTATGTTAGGGTTTATTTAATTGTAGCATTCCGTTTCTTCATATTACGTCTCATATTGAATACAATCATCGTCTTCGCACAGCTGCTACCGAATTAAAAATGATGAAATGAAATAGTTATGATGAGACTTCGGTGCCTATCAATCTGTATCACTTGTATAAAAGTAACAAAAAATGCCATTAACTTAAAATTCGGCGTATTTGAAAAACTTTCATGCATACATGTCATAAACTAAATAAAAACTTTATCATCACTATATGATTGTTAATCCCGGCGTCCTACGCTTTCACTTCGGAGTCCACGGTCCACTTTCCGGCATTTACCCCTACATTTCGCGCGATCTTTGGCATCCCTTACAATGAAACCATTGGCACGCATGTCGTCTCTCATGACGTTAAGTCAACACTTCTTGGGCCTACCACTTCTACCATGACCTGGAGATAGCATAACTAAACATTTGTTTACTTGCCGATTTTCATAAAACATGGCCGTACCTAAGTAGACGACACACTTGCAGTTCCTGTGCTATGTCACGGATACGGGTACTACCACGAATATGGAACTCGCTTCAATCCGCACATCCAGCTCAGCTCCTTCTTGTCCCGCTCAAGTTCTCTGCCATATATATGGACAGGTCTAATAATGGATTCATAAACCTACCCTTTCAGCTTAACTGGCATTCTCATGCCAGTTTTCACCACATTTAGTTTCAGATCGTTATTCTCAAGTGACTATTCAAGTATTCACTCGCCACACCAGGTGCCCTCAGTCCACATCCGCCAGCGCAATATCGTAAGCATACATAAGTAACCACGGAAGCTTCTCATATGTATCTCTGATGCTGTCTGACACTACGTCTAATATTTCGGCGAACACGAGCGGGCTAAGGACGGATTACACGTGCATTTCGGACTTTAATATATTTTTAAGATATACAGAATCTGTATATCTTGCGTTGTGGGCCGACGTTAGCGTCAGTCTAACTAAGCAAAATTTAGACGATATCCACCATATAGAGGCTTTTGGGGAGCTAGCTTTTTTAATGGGAATAATGAGCGTGATTTTAAAAGATATGTATTTTATACAATTTTGAGTGTAAGCGACTCATCTTTACAGTCAAATCAAGGTGTTAATTAACTATTGAGCCTGGCGACAGAAAGCTACGATGCATTAGAAAACCCTAAGAAGCAAAATACTCCCATTCTACATAACCACAGCCAAATAATAACTTTATCTTTATTTACTGCTCACAAGGTTAACAATAAGTTTACATGGTTTTTACGATTGTAACAAATAAATCCTTGTGAGAGTCAGGAGTCTGAACTAGGCCGACGCCTGTGAAAACTCCTGGCTCTCCCTGTTATATCTGCCTTGAGGGTTGTTTCATTTCTGAGAGTGAGTGAGGTTCGCAGTAAGTTTCCGAGGAAATGCCGTGTTGACAGCAGCGTTTGTGGGAATGAGTAGTCCTTCTTGTGTCAAAAGTATTCATAGTCATTATAAAGTATTTAATGATATTACACGATGTGGGCCGTATGCTTGCTTGCCTCCCGAGTTGTAGTAAAAATATTAAACTATTTTTAATACAACTTCGGGTCCCAGATGATATCCCTGTTTTCGTCGTATTATCATTGAATATTATTTATGTTTGTTTGTTTGTAGAACTTTATTGCATAAGGGTTTACATTCGTAAAATATAAGAATTTAATTTGCAAAGGCGGGCTTATTCCTTCGAGGAATCTCTTCCAACCAACCATATGTTAATTCGATTAGGAACATGACACTCATTTCTTATCATTTAAAGAATAACTTGATACCTATTATTATGCAAATACACACTCTTGCACAATGTAATGAAATTTACATGTAAAAAAAACATCTGTCTCTTACGTCAATCCACATTGAGTTCGGTACCCTCATTTCTCTACTTGAACTCAAACTTTGCCGATTTCGTAAGATTTGGCAGCAGTGTAAGTTTTGATACTTAACTCTTAGGAGCAACGAATAGACTTTGAGGTAAACATGGGAACAACTCCAAAACTAAATGGCAGTTTCACAGTATCTACAGAGTTATATAATTTGACTGTGAAATCAATACGTACATGTAACAGTTATACTTGCGCAAATACTAACGATTTTTCCCGTAGACGAATTCAATTACTTAACGCGTTACTAATCTAATATGCTTCGCACGCCGTGAATGTTACCATTTTATGTTACCCATTTATAACCGACTTCAATTAAAGGAAGGTTCTCTGTTTCCCCGGCATGTCAACGCTGTGATTGTCGCGTTTAATACTGTTTATTCCATTAACCTTTAGTCAAAAGATCTCATTAACGTTATATACGTATACACATATGTGTTATAAACGTGTAAGATTAAAATGTGATTTCAAAGAAATCGTGAAAGCTTAACTTCGTTGTATTTACATTGTAATCAGACAGTTGGAGTATCACAACAAAAAATTAACTTTCATAATCATAACGATTCGTAAATTCTGAAAACTGACTTATGTCTATCTACGAGTATCTATAACTTCACGCCAAATCCCTTGCGGGGTAGGCAGATGGCGCCGAACGCCATAAGAGGTGGTTTTTACATACTTAACTTTTCAACATTCATAAATCTTTTCATGCACGCCGGCCGGTTTCTAGGACTCTTGATATCACCTTCTGATGAAACACGACCAATTTGATCATGGTAGGTTAGTTTTGGTCTTCCTCGGCTCCTACATCCTTCCACTATTACATTGTACATCTGTTTCGTCATTCTTTCACCCTGCATTATTTCTAGATGTCAGAACCAACGAAGCATGCCTTTTCTTATCTTAATACCGACACTCTCTTTCAGATCAACTCTCTTTCTTACGTCGTCATTACGAACGCGGTCAGCAAGCGTTGCGCCAAAAATTTTGCGCAATTCTCTCATCTCGACCTTAAATAATAAATACTTATTCTACTTTCATGCTCTTTTTGCCATACCCAGCTTTCACTTCCATAAATTAGCGTTGGGATTAGCACCGCATTTATTATATATATATCACTCAATAGTGACAACGAGTATCTATCATGCTCTGGGTCACAGTTACGGTAGCGCTTTAATGTACTGATCTGAGTTTTGACAATTCTTCTCTTATGATAACCTGCATTCTGCTTTTTCTATGTTTGCTAAAGCTTTGAATGTTGTACACATCAATGCGCAGAGCGTTAAAGAAGCGAGTATGTAAGGATCGAGTCACGTGGCGCTTGGTTCTCTTTGCCTACCCCGCAAATGACAACTACCAACTACCGCGCATTTGGCGTGAAGTTATAGATAGACAGGATTCATAGACGTTTCAAAACGTGAGGTCTCATTACACAAGCACAAAAAAAATATATAAATCGCCACATTATATTTATATGTGTACTTTCGATTCTATGTTTAAAAATTATGGGCTCAAACCAAGTAAGTATACGAAAAAATAAATTAAAAACACTGTTTCAGAATAATCTCTTTATGTTTCTATGTAAGTCAAGAAATCTTAAATCAAATTATACAATATTAATGCTTACCTTCCAAACGTTCAAAATTACCTTTTTAAAATTACCTTTTTGTATGTCTGATGTTTTTGCTCTAGACGCCATGATAATTTGGAGTTCCTAAAACAATCCGTACGATTGGCAGTGAAGAATTTTTCCATGGAAAGAGTGCGTACTTCTATTGATAACTGGCCTCAACGTTTAAAGGACTGTATGGCGGCCAATGGAGACCACTTCGAATAAGCTTTTTATATTTTAAATTGTTTTATATTTATGTATTACACTATCATACTGTAAAAGTAATAAATGTTATTTGCAATAGAATTTTTTTTTCTTTGGTTCAGTATTTATGGCAAGACTAGGTAATTACTGCATATAGAGTTGTAGAGAAAAAATATTTTTATGTATCTACATATTTCTTATTCTACAATAACTCTTGAACTGATGTCCTAATTCTATAAATGTTGATGGGTATGTATTTAAAATATTGGTTATTTTTTAATGTTAATTTCTAATATACGTATGGAACCCTCGGTGTTCAAGCACAAGTTTTATTTTAGTGGTTTTTTATATATGCGTGTAAGAAATGTAAACACAACTATGAATTTTGTGCCGTAACAAACGACCGATGTAGACCATGACACTCGGTACTCTCTGTTTTGGCGTGAAAATATACGTTGATGTACGGTCGGTGTCAAAAATGCACATAGCTTACAGGTTGGAAATCGCATGAACACCAATAAGGATTATTCTGCTAATGGTACACACACATTGACACATTATTTCAATGTTGTAAACCTTAAAACAACCTTTAGGTTCAAAATATTTTTCATGATTGTCTTCCATACTGATGTAATTCTCAACCTTACGGGGACGATTTTAAGTTCAAAATATTTCTACTGAATAAGGATATATTAAGCTAACCTTACATTTTAAAAGCACATTAATATTTCGTCCATTCATGGCAGATTCATGCGATTGGTTAAGAAACAGACAATCGTATCCCGTCCCAGGTTCGAAACTTGCAATATATTTGGTTTTAATAATATCTTTTTTTTATCAGCAATAATGATAATACAATATTATTCAGTAATTTCTCCTATTCAAATCAAAATAGGTCAACATAATATGTAATAATAATAAAAAACAAGATATAAAGTAATATTTTTTTTTTATTTCATTTAAGCACAATACGAAACAATGTTGGAAGATTTTTCTGCATACCCACTTTACTGCAAAGTTGTTAAGGTTATAGCTTAAATAATCGTTTTCCTGACGAAAAGATAAATTGAAGCTAGACATTATTACAATAAAATTTATGATATTTATAATTTGGCATGGACGGCGGGGTTGCAGTATAATTTATATAAAAAAAACATACATTACCTATATTCTACACTTCTACGTAGGATCCTCTACCCCATATTAAAATGTAATGAAATCTATATTTTATATTCAACAATCGCATATAATTTTACATTAAATTAATTTTAAATACCTGAATAAGATATTAATTACTAACATTTATTTCTCTCTAAAATTAATATTTAATAAACGCACCCACGTTTTCAATAACAGAAAGTAAGCGCCACCGCAATGACCCAACTAAATATGGTTATTCCAAATAAATCTGTTAAGTATGGTTTTTGACTGGCTTTCTATGATGAAAGCCCTCCTTATGTAAGGCTGGATGAACAATAGATACCAAGGTGTCAAATAAATTCGCAACCTCAGCAGTCGACGAGGAACCAGTGTTATCAAATTGTTGACACATAAATCTCCTCTGTCACTCATTGATAAGTCGGGGACGACCACTTTTCAGCCGAGTCGAAGCATTCCTCTTTGTGACGGATCACCCAACATTTAACGGTGATCCACTAAAACGAAATTAACATAAACTTGTTATAGATTACTATTCAAAAAGGATAGCCTTTTTAAAAACGTATAGACGTTAATCGCTACATAGCTATGAGTCATAATTTATTATTATTTTTATTTATTTATTATAATTAATTATTGTTATCAATATATATTACACTAGTCACAATGATGAAAGACGAATGTATGAAGGAAGGCTTACTACTGCATGTGAAGAAAACAAAGATAATGGTATTTGAAAGAGAAGAAACCAGAACCAATGTAAGGATTACGGTAGATGATGAAGTGTTGGAATAAGTGGATGAGTTTATATATCATAGTGGAAATATCAATTAATGTAAGGAACATTTTAGCCAAAATGAGTTTATTACACCATTAGATTCAGAATGTTCTGTTCTATCGACTGGTATACTTGAAATTTGATTATTGCAACAAAAATGTCCCTGTCCCCCAGAAGGCGCAGCTATACACAATGCAGTGCTGGTCCCAACGCTTATGGAAGCGAGAGCTGAGAGTATGGCAGAGAGAGCATGAAAGTAGAATAAACGCGGTTGAAATGCGAGCGTTGCGCAAAATTTGTGGCGTAACGCTTGTAAACCGTATTCGCAATGATGAGGTTAGAAGCAGAGTTGGTCTAAAAGAGAGCGTCGGTGTTAAAATAAGAAGAGGCATGCTCCGTTGTTTCGGACATGTAGAAAGAATGACGAAGCAGATATATAATGCAAAAGTGGAAGGATGTAGGAGCCGAGGAAGGCCAAGACTTACCTACCATGATCAAATTGGTCGTGTTCTATCAGAAGGTGATGTCAGGAGCCCTAGAAACCGGCGAGTGTGTACAAAAAGAGCAATGAATGTTAAAGAAGCGAGGGAGGTGTGTAAGGATCGAGTCACGAGGCGCTCGGTCCTCTCTGCCTACCCCGTAAAGAATTAGGCGTGAAGTTATAGATAGATAGATATATATTATATATACCAAAACGGATTTTATTGTAAGTATTTTTGTGTTTGTGTCAACAAACACAAAAATACTTACAATAAAATCCGTCTTATTACTAATTTGAGATATATTATATGCCATATTATGCAACGCAATAATGCGTGTTCTACCTTGCATACTGGTATTAGCCTGCATATTTGAAACAGAACGTATAGAATTGCAATCGAAGACACATAATCACTCTCACTAGCGAACTAGGAACGACAAGTTTAAAATGTCTTCGTATAGTAACGTAACATAATTAACTTTTTATCATATTTTTTTTTGAGGGAGAATAATTACTTCTTACTACCCTACCTACTCAGGAGTACTGTGGCTGTTATCAAGTCTCAGCTAACGGGCTATTGTTGACTGCTCGGTGACACGATGATTTACTTTCATATTAAATAAGATTTGATCATTAATGCAACGATTTCACAAAATAGAATCTTATAACAAAATTTGACTGTTAAAAGCTGAGATTTGAACCAGGGACTGAGAGTGGCGATAAGTTTGAGTTGGTATTTTGCCATTTGACCACTATTGTCGGTATTTAATTACCTACGTGAAATTATAGATGTTATTCATTCATTTCTGTATAAATAGAATAAAGCTATATCTGTCGGTACTGTATCGTATTCGTTAATTTCTCGGTAACGTGTAACGTAATATAATGATTGTTGTTTGGTTATTTATGCAAGTGTGTTCGTACCAACCGACCACCAGTGTGTTCAGAGAATTTTGTCCGCTCGTTCTATATGGACTTTTGACGTCGACCATACTATATAATAGTTGTGTACATAATAATAACCTAATTTTAAATGTAACCTAGATTATAATACAGTGGGTGTTACGATTTAATAGAATATCAATTTCATCATCTTATGATTTCAACTAGAGGACGACTCAACTCAAGACAGAATCAAAGTTGAGTATTCAGAATGAAGTGAATGGAAAATCCGTTCAATACGGGCAGGTATATTGAAATTGAATCGAAGTTCGACGTGATTCTAGAAATTTCTGAAATCTGCTAGAGACGAAGTGAAAACTCGGTTCGATGCATTCGAAATCGTCCAATCAAGACCGGATTATGGTGCAAGACTGAAAGTACGCCATCTTCTTTCTATATACTCACGATGCTTTAATATAATAATATAATATTTTTATATTAAAGCATCGTATATTACCGTAAACGGCCTCACGATATGCACGCAAACGTAACCATATAGTTTTCACAATGCCCACGGGGTATTAGCATTACTTAAATAAAATTTATTCCATCTTACCCATACCTCGAATACCAGGTTCCAACTTAAATCAAATATTCCATTTTCTTTTCCTTTACTTAGTGGGATATTAGACGCATATATTCTACATTTTATTAAATTATCACCTGCTTGAAATAGTTATCATCGTTATTACAATTTTTGTTATTTAAAATAGATAAGTCATATCTGACTATTGCTTTCTCCTGACCTTGCTTTACTTAAATTATTTACATTATCTGTGTAAATAACATCAATAATAATTTATTGTGTATTGTCAATATTTTGTTTTGCTCATAGAACATACAATAAAATTCTTGACTTTTATTGAATTTACTTAAAACTTTTATATTTATTTTAGTGTTAAGCCCGCCTATGTAAACATACACATTTTTAAGTTCACTGTATTTTTTTAATAAGAAATGGCTTCAAAAATTCATTTCTGTGTACAAAGCCAGGAAGCATACAAGCATACGGTTCAGTTGAAATTAATTCGTTATTATGTTATTAATATCATTCGCGTATTGCTATATATTGTATTGCATCCACTGCTGCGGCTGCGGTATTTCTTTGAAGTGTAGGTACTTCTCCAGTCGGACTACGATGATATGATATATAATATATTCATACACACAATTTATGTACATATTTGTAATTATCACTAGCTCAACGGTAAAGGAAAACATCTTGAGGAACCCGCACATCAAAAAAATTAAAAGTATTGAGACACAGAATGTACAGAAATTACAATCACCAATCTTAAATAATTTGTAGATTAATAATTATATTCATCGATCTTAATTCACAATGTATTATTACTGTTAATAACTAAGCAATAAAATATGTCTGACATTATGTTACTTACAAAATAAGGCTTAAAAAAATACCGAAACTAGACAATAAATACGTGATATGTACTGAAACCTAGAAAACGCAAACAATAATTATTTGTTATCTTTGTATATACATTGTACGTTACGGTAATTGAAAAGAACTCTCTAAAACCTGTTGGTTTGGAAAAAGGTACCCATTCTTGTTATTCTAAGTGATTCGGACAAAAAAGGAATTCTTGTCAGTAACATTTCTTTCATCGTTTGGCATCAAAATACCTACCGTAAAAATCCTTTCCGGCTTAAGATCAAAGGATAAGTTTTGTGTTTGGCAGCGAAAAAATAGAGAATAAACCGAGGACGATTTGGGAATAGATTGTGTAGTTGCTAAGTTCCCTATTTAGGTGATGATATTGTAATTACCCCAAAATTCATTTTAATATCTATATTGAAAG
Organism: Pyralis farinalis; assembly: GCA_947507595.1. Lineage (NCBI taxonomy): Eukaryota > Metazoa > Arthropoda > Insecta > Lepidoptera > Pyralidae > Pyralis > Pyralis farinalis. The sequence goes on from OX382267.1 coordinate 16,022,744, forward strand.
TCCTACTTTGTACATTAAATATAGTATTTTTAGAGAATAGATAAATATAAACGTATTCAAGGGAATTAATTCAAACTTACACTGGGTTCTGGATTTCTTATTATTTGGTGCTTGACACAATATCCAAGCTAAAGTTGTACATACTACCGTTTATGAGATTAAAAATTAAAATTAAAAAAATAATGATATATCATATGTTTGGGGATCCTCCTTGTTTAGTAATTTTGAATTTATTTATTTTTATATTGATACCCGTATGATACTTATGATACATAGAAAACACCCAGACCAACACAAACAGACATGCTCATACACACAAACTATTTGTCCTGTGTGGGAATCAAACCCACGAGCATTGGTTTAAAAATAGCGTTACTAACCATAAGTAATCAATTAAATAATCACAAAACAAGGCACAAAAAGAGACAAAATAGATATATCCATGGGTCTTTCCATACAAAAAATATTTATTTACAACAATAACAGCTCAATACTGACTAAGTTTGACATATAACTTTATTATACGATACTTATGTAATAAATTAGATATACCGTTTCCGCTTGTAGCTTATTTCTAGATAGGCATGTACGTAACGTTATTTTCGAATGTAAGAAACAGATAGTGAGTATTCTCCGTTTTTGTGTTGTACGAATTATCGGTATATCAATTTCCAATGGTATCCGTATTGGATGGATGAGCATTAACGAGGATGTTAATGCACATCGGTCAATTTCGAGTCATATTTTGTGCGTCTTAGTTTACGTAAGTGTATCCATAATTAATGTTTGTTTTTGTGTAGTTTAAATTTATACTTTACACTGAATATCAAATTCTGAATAATGACAGGTGCTCAATAAAATGTTATATATTGGTCGTGTTCTTTATTAAACTTAATTTCTATAAATATGAACTAATTACCTTTTTTCAAAAGCTCGATGGCGTCGTTGCGCGTTTCGTTCTAACCGAACACGCAGGTTAAGCAACGTCTACCGTAGCCTGTCTATAAAAATATAACCCCATCCGATGTGTCTATCTCGAGTTTCTCTGTGCTTTTGAGAGCACGTTAAGCCGTCGGTCCCGGCTGTTGTCGACTGATGATAGTCGTTAAGCTAAGTCAGTGGCCCTCGGGCGGCTTGAAAATACTGGCCTCCGCCAATCCGCATTTGAGCAGCGTGGTGGAGTATGATCTAAACCCCTTCGGTTGCGGTGGCTAGGTGGAGCTGCGAAGCTGGACCGTGGCTGGACCGACGCTGTATGGGCAGGGAAGTTTGAAAATATATAAAATTGTTTCACCGGCGTTGGAAGATGGGCCCAATCAAAAATCTTTTATAATAAAACTGAAAGATGATGAATGGAAGATGAATTGTGGAATGAAAGACAGTATGATGTATGAATGAGTTAGATTTATTTATGTAGTATAATTTTAAAGATTAAGTAGAAAATGGTTAAATATGTTACAAATAGAGCCTTGCCGTAATTACTTGCCTTGCAGGGGTGCACGATATATAAAAAAAAACCCTTCGTTTAATGGGAGACCCTTTCCGGTATTCCTGCAGTGGGATGAGTAAGGGTTAATGTGATGAGGATGATCATGATGACCTTTTCTTCAATTACTGTACACTAATTAATATTAGTCACTTTTTTCATTAACAATACTAGTTTTCGATTCCGTTTTATGTATATAATCACGAAGTAAAATTATTTTGATAACTTATCAAAATCCTTTATGGGCAAGTTTACCGTGAAGAACAATATTAAATTGAAATATGGGCACTTACATGTTAAGAATGTTCCAAACCTTTGTGAGTATAACACAAACAATATTAACATCATAAAGCCAGGCTAAGGAATACAGAGAAATCTGTTTGTTATTTCATTGTAAAGGAGCGCATATTTTCAGAAATCAGGGCTTCGTAATTATACGAGGGGCGACATAACGTCGAGATACGAATCGAAGCGGGGATTACATTTCGCTTTTTGCTTCGAACTTGTTTTCGTATCTGGAGCACCCGAAAGTCCTGCTTGACCCATTTTGTGGCCATTTCACTTATGGCTTTTTTGTATACATTAGCAACTATGAAAATTCTACGGGTATATATGGGAATGCTATCTGTGCCTACACAGGCAACTTATTTAAAACTAACTTGTATGCTTCCGTTACCAATTAAGTAAACATAAAGTAATTTAGATCAAGTTGCCTGTAAATGTGTGTTCGTAAAATAGCACCTGGATCTTTTAATTATTTGTGTAGATATCCAATAAGTACCAAATTGGGCCTTTGGTCACAGGACTAAAATAACTATGATAATTTATATTAATGAAAGATTGTTATTATGAATTCACGATTTCTATGATACACTAACCCGTGATTTCGTTCGTGTGGATCTCGATGTCCCGTGGGAATCGCTTTATCTTCCTTTCTTTCTTTTTCCTCGATGTCTAAGGGTTGATCATGATGTTGAATAGCAATATACAATAATATAATCTAACAATATAATGTTCCTCAAGAATTGGGCTATCAAATATGTAAACAATGTTTCAAATTCGATTGGTAGTCCCAGAGGTTAACGCGAACAAACATAAAAACAAAGTATTTCGCAAACAATTAAAAGTAATTGGAAACAAAGGTTTGTAAAAACGTATGTACTGGTTTGAAGACACGAAATATTATTCTGTTTTTGAAACTGCTTTCGAACTTCGATTTCCAATGGGGCAGAAAGGGTAGCAGGATCGTGTTTGAATATTCTTAGAAATAGTGGAGCAGCTGAACTCTAGTTCTGATGCATGAGGCTGCACTGAAATGTAGATCGAGGTGCAAGGAGAACAATAGTGTCGTTACGCTGGTTCGCCTAATCACAATTTAAGCAGCGTCAACCACAAACGATTTACCGATTTAGTCATCTCTAGATCCTCCGTTCAGAAGGTGCATTATGATAGAGTATACTCTGAGCCCCTTTCAGTTGTAGGAAGACGCGCGTCACATGATAGGTAAGTATACTATGCTTCATAATAGAATATATGATCATAAAATCTTATCTGGAGAGAATTGGTATATTCGATATGTTTTTTAGAAATAAAAAATGTAACTGGACTCTAATACCGACACAGAATATAAAACGGTTATTTTGAGAAATATCGTTTATCTGTCTGTTCATTTTGAATGTATCGCACAAAAACTACTCATCGAATTGATATAAAATTTAGCACGGTCATAAGTTACAGTCGCCCATATCCTAAGCTAAGATTTAGGCAAATATCATACTAAATAAAATGTTATATGTACTATATAAGGCTCCTATTAAAAATTTGCAAAAATAAAGCTTCACCCGTACACTACCGAACACAGCAGCTATTTATGATTTTCCAATAAATACTTTCGTTCAGCTCTGTTTGGTGTCCGATTGTTCCAAACCAAATTTGTAAGCGAAATCAGATTGAGGGCTAATTAAGAAATTATATTCAAAAGCCTTACTTTAATACACCCTATCTCTGTTAATACCTAGACCAGGACAAACAGACATGTTCATGCACGCAAATGTTTGGCCTGTGTGGGAAACGAACACACGAGTGTTGGTGTCAAAGTAGCGTTATTATTAACTACTTCACCACTGAGCTTATCAAAATATTGATACGAGTTCTAGAGAAATTGGTATTGAATAACACAATAAAGGAACCGACGCGTAGAATAAACATCACTATTGATCTGTACTTTCGGCAGAAGCGGCATCTTCTTTTACCGGATGACCGAATTAATGTCAAGAAAAAATGACTGAAGACAACACCGGTGTTAGTAACTTAGCGGCATATAGAGGTGTACCTCGTGGCATCTCTTTTGAAATATTCTCGTCTGAAGCATGTAGGTCTAACGACTTCTCTCTAGATTACTAATATCGGTAAGCCAGTATTGAGAGTCCTAAGTGTCATTATGGCTAAGTGCCACTACTCAAACCAGCGTAGGCTCACCGGACACGATTCTTTTTTATACCACTTAGGTGTCAAAATTAGCATTTTCAACACCAGAGGTGTTACTCGTGCGTTGTCAACCCTGTAAAAACCTCTTCATGCCTTTCTTGAAGAACCCCACATCCGAGGTTTTTCCAAGCTGCAGTCCCTTGGGAAAACCTTGGCTGTGAGTTCATTCCACAACTTGAGAGTTCTCGGAAGAAAACTTCCCTGAAATCGTACGCAACCATTGCGGTTCCAGTGTGTGAGTGAATTCTGCGCCGCCAGCGAGTGGTGTGGTTTAAGAAAAACGCCGGCATCATATCGAACAATTCTTCAGAACACAATCCATTATACAATTAGTGGAACACGCAAAGGGAGGCAGTCAGGGAGAATCCCAACGTTTTTGGCGATGGTAAGATGTGTATTCTAAAATCGAGAAACTACAGCAAATGGAGTTTTCTTAGCGGTGAACGTGCAAACTTGTGTCTTTATGGGGTTGAAAAGTTCAGTCGCCCTCAGTCTGATACTTTTATTAAAGTACCCTCAATGTCATACACAGGTTTATCGCGGCTTTCCTCCACAAGGGAACGAGGAATGCAATTTTTTATACAACGTCGGGAGGCATACAAGCATACGGACAACCTGATGTATAGCTACCGTAGTAGTTACCGTAGCCGATTAACACTTGTAATATAATAAGTGTCACTCGCGCGATGCCTCCTGTGCTGCTTGCACTCACACGCAAGAACACAACAACTCTAGAGGGAGTTGTTATTTGGCTGCGGTTTTCTGTGAGGTGGAGGTACTTCCCCGGACGGACTCTCTTTAAATATATAAACTATCCAGACAAACAGACATGTTCATTCACACATATATTTGTGTTGTGTGCGATTCGAACACACGAGCGTTGGTGTCAAAGTCGCCTCATTTACGACTGAGACATCGAGCTCGTCAAATATAATCAGTTGACTACATATCATGGAGCAGACACCGTCAACCACGGTTTTTATGCATCTGTTGGATAAGAAGCTGGCAATCCATTTGCACAGACCCTGGGGCAGCCCGTACTACTGTAACCTCGATAGAAGACCCCGACGCCAGACCCGATCGAACGCCTTCGCCATATCTAGGCTGAATGTCAATGACTTATATGAAACTTTAGACAGAAAAATAGAAAACTGTGAAACTAACAAAAGCGGTTATTATCTCATTATTTCTTATTTTTCGAAATATAATTGAGCATATATGAAAAAGTTGGGATGGTACATAGAACCTCAACTTAACCGACTTCAAAAAGAAGAAGGAATACACTATATCGTTGCCAATTGTGAGCCGAATTCGGACGCTAGGTTCTTCTTATTGAAAAATAATAATATTTTTTCAACAAGAACCTAGCGTCCGATTTGCCGCAAGTACATTTGATAAAGAATCAATTTAATTTGGGTATGTCCTCACGATTTTCCAACCTATGTACGAGTATGTTACATAATGTTAAGACAAAACCTTACCATAACTTATATAAAAAATTATGTGCACTTGAGTTTATAATCGTTTAATAATTGTTGTCTTGTCTGAACCAGTTTCAAGCTTCAGAGGGCACGTTTCAGCTATTGTCGTTAGATAGCTGGCGTAATGCCAAGACTAAAGCCTTTAGGCGCAGATGCTTAAAAACTGGCAAGAGTAACTGCGCTGGCCACTAAAGCTTACATTACACAAATCCGGTACAGTCACATGCAAAATCAGCTTCAAGAGTCTTCCTATAAAATTGAAGGGAAGTACTTATTGGGATATGAAGAGCTCAGTGGTGTGATCGTCCTTTTCAGTCTAACAAACCCTCAATTTAAGTGAGTTCTTGCTTCTTGGGTTTTGTTCTGAACTTCGTAGGATACGTAAAGTTGGTGATACTATCTGTTTTCGATAAATAACAGTCGTTGTGCTAAATCACTTGGCTTCTGACGGATTGAAAACACAGACATCCGCAAATCCGCAATTGAGATTCGATTCGATAAAATAATTGAAATGAGCCCGGGCTACACTGGTTCTTCGGTATATATATGTGTGTGTATCGTTTCCTTGGGTTCTTTCAGTCGTCAGTTATAGTCAATAAACAAATCATTAAACAAATCTAATCATCTTGTGACTTGAAAACAATGGTTTTTAAGATTTGTGCTGAAGTAGGTACTAAAGTACTGGGTTCAAGGCAAGCGTCAGCAAAATGCATCCAGCCCTAGGATGTATGATCTTCTATCTCTATCATAATATCGACTTGATAATGCAATATTCGACGTACACTTTTATGTAAATTCAAATACGCATCAAATAACTACATAGGTGCTTCATAAGCTGTACCCAATCAAATCAATTTCGTCTAATGAATCAAAACGAGTGGTAACACCAAAGTAATATGTAATTATATCGAATATGAATGTTCGTAATTATATCCAAACATTCATAAGTGCATTGACTTGGCATACCAATGTATATATTTATGGTGATAATAATTCTATCATACAGACCTCCGAATTAAGTTTTTTCAGTTCTCACAGAGAAAGATCTTATAACATTTTCTGAATAATTAAAAGCGAGTTTGGAAAGCTTGCAAAATTTATCCGTAAATCAGAGCCTCAATTTAGAAATCAAAATTTTAAGACTGGTGTTTCGGGCGAATTTTCGGTAACCTCAATTGCGGTCAAAGTTACTTCAACATAGTTTCTGTAAGCTTATTGGCCAACAAATTTATAGCACGAACGAGCTCGACTGACTTAATTTATGAACAGAAAATCAAATGAATACTGTACTGAATTCGAAATTCAGAGAATGTTCTATCTAATGTTTGAATTTCATAAGTGCATAATAATCGGAGCAGAAGGAGAAGTATAGAGAAATTATCACACAAGGCTTTAAAAATAAAAAGGGAGAATTGAATAATTTGAACAGCATGGTATGAGAGATGAGGAAAATCAAAAGAAGTGAGAAACTGTCACACTACTGAAATGATGGGAACAAATAAAATGCCAATTTTACAACCGGTTTATACAAAAGTAATATGTACTATATATGACATATAAGCATACGGCGTACCTGATTGTGAAATAGTTGTTGTTAGACTATGATTACTTCAATGCTAGCAATACCGTAAACGATTTTAATAAACTTATAATCAGGTGCTTGTCATAAAGTTGCGAGTTACACTGAGTGCATACGTGAAAAATGATACCTGCTATCGCAGCATCTTCTCAGGAGCTTCCTGGTGAACATGCTTACCTGCTGGAACACAACAATTATTTATTAACGAAATTAACATTTAGCTATAATCTTTACTAGCTGCATATGTAATTTAATAATTTTGAAGAGTTCGATTAGTAGCGCTACTTTGACACCAACGGCGGTGGGTTCGATCTCCTTGCAGTACATTGCGCAAAAAATTACGTGCATAAACATGTTTTTTGTCTTGGTCTAGGTGTTTATTAGAGAGGTAGGGCGCATAAACCCCCTTCTTGTGTAGTATCCACCTCTCAGAAAACCGCAGCCAAATAATAACCCCCTGGAAGGTTGTTGTTTTCCTGCGAGTGATTGAGGCCACCTGCACCAAACTCTTAAGTTCCTCTGTTTGTATTACAAGTATTGACAGATAACGGTAACTGCTATACAATGTATAAAAATACATTTACCAAGTCATAATAATAACAAATAACGGCAATGCCTGTTTCACATATCCCATATCATATCCCAAGATGTTGCTGTGTAAGCAGCAGAGAAGGCATCGCGCGAGTGATACTTAATATATAGTTAATAGATTCAGGCGTTATTTTGCGAAAGTCAAATTTACATGAAATTTGATCTAACCTGATTTGTGTGCTTCCGCCACCAATTAGTTCATGCGGCCTAGCGCCGGCCGGCACCCACCCACTACTGTTAGTAAGTGCAACATGCTGACGCTGCCATGGCTGCTCCGGTTGTCTGTCTGTTTGTTCCGGGTAATCTCTGAAATGGCTAGACCGATTTTGATGGGACTTTCAATGGCAGATAGCTGATGTAATACGGAGTAACTTAGGCTACTTTTATTTTAGAAGTTTTATTTATTTTTATTAATATAAATAAATAATAAAAAAATAACTAATCCGCGCGGACGAAGTCGCGGGCACAGCTAATAGCATATATAAATGTTTTCTTTGGATGTAAGCTTACCACTACAGAAAGCATCACTCGCGTGTTACCAACAGTGTTAAAACAGCAACTCCTTAGGAGCTTTCTTGTAATCTGACTCATTCACAGAAACACAACAATACTCCAGGAAATAGGCATAAGTTCCGATGTAATGCATGCACAATAGACATATATTTTCAAATGTCTATATTGTCTTTTACTTAGCTGATAGCCCGCTACAATTCTATAATATTTATAAAATAAAAGCTCTATATAGAAGAAATTAATCGCAGGTGCAAAATTAAATATACAACAAATTCCATCCTTAATGTGTTTGTAATATAATTCGCATTTATGTAGAGTGCACACGATTATGCTATCCTGGGGTGAAATTGTAGAATGTTACACTGCTATCATAGGGCTATAAATGCGGAGGGTGCCGTTAGGGTTGTATTAATTCTGTGTTTATTACAATGCTTTGAATAAGTGGGTAACATTACTCCACATTAGAGGAAATACCCTTTATTCTTGAAACTGTAATTTTATCCTTGCACGTGACCTTTCCTTTAACGCCCGGAAGCTTACCTCCTTGAAATTCTTGCCCTTTACAAAATTCTATAGAACAAATAATAGATATGCGATATTGTATTTTTAACTTCCAATTTTTAGTATAATGCACCAAAATGGAAAAAAAAAATTCAAAGGTGAGACTTAGCCAGTCCGTATGACACAGGGACAGGCATATTTTTAGAGTTTCGTACCTCAAAAGGAAATACGAACCCATGGATCACTTCGTTGTGTCTCTGTTTTTTTTCTCTGGAGTGTGTGGAGGTATCAAGTTGAAATTAATATCAAATACTCAACTCTACAGTCATTTGGAGCAGTGAACATATCAAACTTTTAAGTTAACGCAATCAAAAGATACTATAATTATGTCATGTTAATGCCACATATTTTGAATCAAAACCAACAGGGTACTTCCCGTTAACTTAGAATTATGAAAGGCAAGAAGCAATGTCACGTAGCACTAGTAAAGGGAAAAATCCAAAAAAAAAATTGTAGTTATACCATAATATATATTATTTACTATTACAAACTTATTTGTAATTGGTAAACTAAGTTTCTCCTTTAATCGAGATTATAGTATATATATTTAGTTCATTAGTCATTAGAACCATGTTCGGTACTTACACAGTTTTTGATACTCGATACCCGTGATGGACAGATTATTTACAAACATACAGGTTTATACGGAACCTCAGTTTGCGAGTCCGATTACGGTTTTTCGTACGTAAACGTGCAGTCTACCTGATGTGAAGTAGTTACCGTAGCCTCTGAACGATTGATTTCTACACGATCGATGGCGCAGGGTTAGTAACGCTACTTTGACACCAACTACGAGCGTTGGTTCGATTCCCCCATAGGACAAAATTTACAAGTTGTCTATCTCGGTCTGGGTATTTTTATAAAAGGTAGAGCGCATCAAAGTAGCCCGACAGGGGAAGTACCGCCACCTCACAGAAAATCGCAGCCAAATAACAACTCTCTGGATGTTTGTTATGTTCCTGCGTGTAAATGAGGTCTCTAGTAAACTTCTACGGAGTTACTGCGTTAGCCGTAGTGGTATCACAGCGCGAGTGATATATGCAATACGCATCATTCGCGTAAATATCGTAAATAAATAATGGGCAAATATCACTCTCGCGTTGCCATAGCAACTCCCTAGAAGTTTGCTGCTAACCTCACTCACTGGCAGAAACACGACAACCCTCAACCCACTTTTAAAGTAAGACTACTCGTTTAAGTGCGGTGTCATTTAGAAGGGCTCCATTTGCACATTCCAAAACAGTTTTATTTTTTTATACTCCTTACATTTTATGGACTGGTGTCGTATAACATATTGCACAATGCTCTAAACTCCTTCGGTTGAAGGGAGACCCGTGCAGTGGGATGAGTGAGGGTTTATGTGGAATGTGGTTGTATAACACCCCTTCTTACCTCCGAAATTTGTAATCAAAATATGTGTACAGTATAAAAATCAACGTAAATATTACAAGACAAATGTAACAACGTTTCAACTTGCACAATTTTTTTAAAAACCATCATACTCGTAGATAAAATATTTGATTGTTGTGGTATATTTTTATTACATAATAATTGATAAAAAAAAAAAAAAAAAAATTTTTAACTACTTATAACCAAAATAAAAGTCGATTTTGTTCAATCGTCACACTTCATTTTATTTTAATTATAATTTAGTCATATGAATATGCTAATATTATGTCTTTAATTGTTAATCAATTATATTAATAAATTATATTTCGACGAGCTCGGTGGCTCAGTCGTGAATGACGCGACTTTGACACTAACGCTCGTGGGTTCGATTCCCACACAAAGTAAACATTTGTGTGCATTAACAAGTCTGTTTGTCTTGGTCTGAGTGGAGAGGCACGGTGCATCAAAGCACTCCGTCTGGGGAAGTACCTCCACTTCGCAGAAAACCGCAGCCAAATAACAACTCCCAAGAGGGTTGTTGTGTTCCTGCGTGTGAGTGAGGTCACCAGTAAGCTTCCAAGGAGTTGATGTATAAGGCATTGCGCGAGTGATAATTAACATTTCGCAAGCGTTAATAAGCTACGGTATCCGCTTTACATCAGGTCGGGACGTATGCTTATATGCCTCCCAACGTAGTATAAAAAAATATATATTAAACAATATTTTTAGGCATTTTAATTGTAGTTGGGTTTTAGTATTTAATTATTATTATTTTATTATTTTGGGGTATAACCAATTGCCACAAGATGCGGTCCTCATACACCTCATTCGCTTCTTTATTATTCATAGCCCTTATCATGCTTATCGCCTGTACCTAGTACTCACTTTCTGATAGAACTAGACCAGGTTTGGTGAACCTTCCTCTTTTAACTATTTTTTTTTGTGAAAATAAACGATAACTTTATGCTTTTTTTTGTTATCTCTATATTTCGAAAATGAAAATCGTCAAATGTTTACGATCTCTATTTGGAAACTTTATTAAAAAGCATAATGACATCGCCTGATGAAATGTTCGCTGCGAAATAATCTCGAAGCAAAGTTCCCTCATCATTAATCTCACAAAGGTCTCTCGCCTTTCTTTTGGCTCTCTTTGTTTGCTGTTGTCCTGTTTCATTGTTAGCTTATTTGCTTCCTCCGAAAACATAATTTTGTATTTCTCTGTTTCTAACTTTATTTAGTCTTACTTACTTTTAAGCGCAGAAATAAGTAAGTTTAAAGTATTAATCGGATTAATTTGGTTCTGATTCTAAAAGTCCCTTCAAAAACATGATTTCATAGTTAAAACGTCTTAATATTTGTCTTTGTCTTAACGTTACCCCATTTCTTAATCCATTAGTATCGGCGTCGGGTCCGCTACTTAAGGATTTGGCGAAGTCGCTGATTTTTACATGGAGCGAAAGCGGTCAGACGTTCACAACCCTGAGGGAAAACCAGACCTTGCTAAGGTAAGGTCACACGTTTCCTTACAATGTTTTCCTTCATCGCCGAGCTAGTGATAATTACAATATAATTCAAAAATACAAATTTAGTGGTGCATACCAGGTTTAACATCACAATATTTAACTACAACTAAATAGTTTTTGTCTCTCTTACTATACCTTCACGTCTAGTTCCTTGAGAGGTATTTATATAGTTTTTACAAGTTTGCAAAAACTCAATGGTTAAAGTTATAGAAGTAGTGTTATAATTTTTTACAGATTGGAATCAACACTAGTCTAATAATTATGTTTTATATTTAGTAGCATATAACAACCACTTACAACCATGTTACTTTAGTTGCAATGTACGCTTGTCTAACTCTTGATGTTGTATAACAATATACATTAACAGTTTTATGTTATACCTACAGAATCTACATATTGTTCCAGAGTTCATTAAAAAAATAAAACTACATTTATCATATTATATATATTAGGAATATAGTTCTAAGGGACATATTATTTTTATACTACTAAAATGAAAAATAAACGTACACCTGTCTGATGGTAAGAAATTAATTGCTCATGCTCAATTACAATGTATTTATTCACCATGAGAAATAAACTCGATCGTTGTCGACTCTTTCCCCCCTTTTTGGTGAACGTACACTATAGTCTCCCTCGTTAGGAAGTTCAATGGAGAATGTAACGTTTTCGGTAAGAAATTCAGCTGTGAGCATCATATTTAACAACTCCTAGGAACACAACCAATTGTATCATAGAATTCTCAAGTAGAATACACAAAGAGAGCCAAAGTCTTTCGTTACACTCAGTCTAGAGATTAGAATTAGGACTCAATAATGTATGAGTCATAACTCGTCTCTGACCGAATATGTCAGTCTAACCCACTCGCTTTATGAATGTTGATAGCTTGTACTAAGAGTACTAGACAACAGATAAACATATGTGAGTACCTATTGTTTATGAAGGCATATATTACATATAAAATACTCAAGCTAAGCCAGAGAAATAACTTCATGTATAAACATAGTCTTTGTGCGGGAATCGAATTCACAATCCTCGGTGTTAAAGTCGTCATCGCTAGCCATTTCACTACCGGGTTCGTCAAACTTAATTGTATAAAAAATAACTATAGTGTTATCCCCTTTGCTTGCTCTGTCGCGTCAGTCGCTGGGAATTTTAAAAGCCCGTACTCGAGGTCCAAACTAAACACCAAATGACTCAAAACTGTGGAATATAAATTTGTACAATATTTAACGATCCTCTACTTCTTCGGATTCTGTCACCTGAGGTGTGTAAACATAGCTATGGCATTTTCAGACTTAGGTTGTTAATTGCAAAATAGTATACATTTTCATAATAATACACCCGGCTCTATAGCTAGACTGGGTATATTTTACTATTAATGCCGCAGCATAGACGAGAATTAATAAGTAGTATTCTATGAACAAGACATAAAGATTTATTGTATCTTCAATGGATGAAATAACTAAATACATACTACTCTTTGACGGTGACCTGCTCCGTGCTGTGCGATCCACTTTGAAGATTGTGCAGCATGCGTGAAGCATGGGCTGCTTGTCGCTCTGGTTTAACAGCAACATCATTAGTGACAGACAGGGATCCGAGCTGTCGGCTCGGCTATTCATCCTTTATCTGGACTATTGTCTTCAGAGAATAAGAAATATGAATATGGGAATGTGAATGGATGACTCGGTGGTAAACTGACTGCTTTATAATGACACGGTATTAATAGCACAATCATCATTCGAACTGCAAACACTAGATACAACTATGACAGTGATTATATGAAGAATGGCTTACAATTGAATGCGAATATACCAAGATTTGAAAGAAAGACAACCAGAACCACCAACAGAAATAAGCGAACGATGTAATGTTGGAACAAATAGATGATGTTATTAGAACTAGTCTATCCGTAAGTACTGTTACGTAAAAAAATTTCTTTTTTTCAACCCTTTAACTTTTTGAATTTGGAACGCGTTTATTATATTAAGAACTTCATTCGATTTGCCGCCGCTTATTATCAAATTACAATATGGAATGGGATGTTCAATAAAATAGGATTGCAGTGCTTTACTTGCTCAAGGTGGATATGGAGCCGTCGGTCATATTCAAGACACTTCAAAAGCTTGGTATCAGCCTACTTCTTCTTCGTCTATCGTAATGCAAATTCATTTGTAAGAGAACTTAAGGCCGGTCTAGGTATTAGGGGTTAAAGTATGAAATTGCCGATTTGAACTGAAAAATTAAAGCTTGTTTTTTTCTAAGATGTAACATAGGTATTTATTTAATCAAAAAAATCTTCACTCATTATCTACACATTGCTGTTTAACATTTATGCCTTTGAGATAGAAGTCTAGGGATCTAGATTCGACAAACTGTGTGAAAGCACTTTGTACTGCCTCCTGGGAAGAAAAATTATCACCACGTAGAAAATTGTCCAAATCACGAAAAAAATGGTAATCAGTTGGAGCTAGGTCTGGCGAGTAGGTACGGAGGATGATGTATGGTTTCTAACTGCAGCTCCTGTAGAGTTACAACGGTTTCTCGTGCAGTCTAAGGTCTTGCGTTATCATGGAGCAATAATGGTGAATATCGATTCACTAGTCGGGGCTGTTTAACCCCTATTACTTTGGAAGTGCTTCTATGCACTGCCCATCTTATAATTAAAATCTTGACAGGTATTCATTATAACGAATCAGAAAGAGACAGGTAACTATCAAGTGTTGCGTATCTCTCAAATCCGAAAGAGATATAATGATGTGTCAAAAGTAACTTAAAAAAATGGATGCAGTATAGCAGGGATGGATAGTACATCGATGATGTGAAGAGACGAGTGAGTGAGAGGAACAGCGTGAAAAGAGCTTTGGATAAACTTCTAGGTAGCCGAAATCTAAGCCAGAAAGCACAGTTTGCTGTTCACAACGCTGTGCTAATCCCAACGCTAACTTATGGAATTAAAATGCGGTCGACATTTTAGCAAATTTTGTGCCATTCTTGCTGACTGCGTTCGCAATGATGAGTTAAGAAGCTGGTCTAAAAGAGAGTGTCGGTGTTAAGATAAGAAAATGTATGCTCCATTGGTCTGGACGTGTAGAAAGAATGCAGGATGATGATGAGATTGACGAAACAGATATATAATGCGAAAGTGGAAGGATGTAGGAGCCGAGAAAGACCATAACTCTCCTACTATGACCAAATTGGTCGTGTTCTATCAAAAGGTAAAGATATCAGGGGCCCTAGGAACCGACCAGCGCGCATGTAAAGAGCTATGAATGTTAATTAACGAGTGAGATGTGTATGGACCGCGAGTGATCGCTTCTCTCTGCCTACCCCGCAAGGGACCTGGCGTAAAGATATACATACATACATCAAGTAAACAGCCAACGTTAATTTAGCATGCAATTATCATTCTGATCAACTATTATAATATTTAACGAACGTATTTATTAACCAATGGTCATTTTAACGCTCACTGAGCATTTTCCATTCACTTTAGTATCGGGCTGTATTATTATGCACAAACAGCTCCAAAACCAAATGTTTGTATAGTTATGTGTATTCAGTAAACATTTGTTTTTGTAATGTCGATTTTTACACCGAAATATACGTGGTGTTTTAAACGTAATTCAAATGCATGTTCTTCCTATTATAGCACTCGTATGGAAAAAAGTATGTAATATAAGGTAATTCGCAGGAAGATAGTTGTAATTTTGTGAGTTTTAAGTGACTCGTCAACATTTTAGAGTCATTGCAAACCTCATCTATACGTGGCACGCACTACCAACTAGCAGACGCGGCACTAGCGAAAGAGAGGTAGATCACAGCAATATTCATTCAGACCGCGTCAGAGTGATCGATCACGTGCGGGCGAGTTAGGTTTTCATTTAAATATAGTAATAGAGCTAATTATTATATTTATGGATCTATGTTATTTTATAGGGATCCCTTCTTTTCGCATAATGTTTTTTTTTACTAATATACTTATGGTATGATAATACTTAGCCATTATTGTTTTTGGCATTTATTTAATGTTGATATAATTATCTTTTAGGCTAATTTGTTCAGCCATATAATTTTAAGTCGCATAAGGTTACTAGGCATAATCACTATTAGCCTAATATTATTTGTGTAATGTAGAGTAATCAAGAGATTAAGGTGCGGCGGCCCCCTTTACCGCCGATATGTTTACATACATGCCTATAAAAATATGTTTTAATATCATTACGCATACATTAATTTATGCTTTAAAATGTTATGCTTAGAGAGATTATGCTTAACAAATATGCGTAAGCTGTTATGCGTAAATAAAGTTATGCGTAAATATCATTAGGATAAACAAAAGTATGACATGATGTCTTAAAATTGTATGCAAATGTAAAAGTATACGTATATTCTTCCTAAAAAAATTATCTACTAAAAAACTCCGCTTATGCTAAATTCGGCATTTTGTCCATCAAAGTAAATAGAATTTTACTTTAAATATTAATTGTGATGTTTTCAATTATTAAAGACAACACAAAAAATACTCAGCGTCTTTTCAACCTGTTATGCAAATACTGTCTCTTGAATCTTAACGTGACTCTTGTATATCTAATTACTTTGTTGTGTGTATCAATTTGCATAACGTAAACACGGTGTAATAATAAATTTAATGTGGGCACTGAGTGTCTCTTCTGTCGAAATTTTGATAATATGACTCAACGTAATGTTCGTAAATATAAAGACATTTTAGGGGCTTGAATAAAAAATACTACTCTTTAGTCTACTTACTAACCGCCACTGAAATTCCCATCTGTAATACCTGGTAGCCGGAGTGTGAGTAACGATTGGTGACCGTGTTCACAACTATGATATATCAAGGAAAGTTGGTTTGAAGAAAGTGTCAGCATTGAGATAAGGAAAGGCATACTCAGTTAGTTGGGGCATGTAATAGAAAGAATGAAGCATGAAAGAATGACGAAACAGATATACAATGCGAAAGTAGTGGGATTTAGGAGCCGATGTCAGGAGTATGTAAGGTGTATAAGAGATCTTTCAGCGCTCGGTACTCTCTGGCTATCCTGCAAGAAACTTGGCGTGAGTATATAAATCGATATACGGTTATATCATTTTTTGTTGCTGAGTAGGCAAATCATTAGCATGTATGGGTATAGGTCGGGAGATTGAGGTATTACCCGTAGATTCGGAATTGCTTCAAATCAAAATACATTGCAACCTCATTGGTTCTAACTTAGGCTTAAGACATAATATTAACAATCAATGGACATATAATTAGTCTGAGGAATAAATGAATAATTGGTTGATGCGGCAGGCGGACATGGAATGCTTCATTCCCATTTAACGAATGCGATACAGGAAGTATCGCTCGCGCGTTGCCACCCCTGCTACCGATACAGCAACTCTTTAGGATCTTACTAGTACTCACTCACCCAACCGCGACAACCCTTCAGAGAGTTGTTATTTGCTGCGGTTATCTGTGAGATGGAGGTACTTCTTCAGTAGGACTTCTTTGATGGGCCTCATTTCTCTTAAAAAACACCTAGACGAAGACACACAGATAAGTTCATGCGCACAAATATTTTTGATCATACGTACTTAATACAGATTAATACACAAAGAAATTATATTTGTTTGTCTGTGCATGTGTGCATATTTCTTATGTTTTAACGTGAAAACTATGGAATCGTGACTATGAGGAGAATATACATATTATTGTAAAATGAATAATATTATAATAACATTGGTATTAGTAGTTGTAACAGCAGGCTATAGTCTCTTTTATAATATTTGAAGCCGTAAGAATATGAGTGGATTGGAGGGCGTGTGCAATCCCCTGATATCCGTAAGAAGGGCCGCGCTGGGTAACACTAATATTTTTATAAGCATTGATCTGGGCTATCCTCCAACAGTTTTCCGACTTTGCACTCAGCCAATTCCCAGTTTGCGAACCCTTCTCTGTTTTACCAACTATTATAAGATTTTCAGACATTAGTCGTGATGTATGACTTAGAAATGTATTGTGTTATCAAAGATGGTAAATTCGCAAAGAATGTTTATTTGTTTACCGAGATTCTTTGTGTGTAATATTTATTTATTTTTATCTGTCCATTCTTCATGAAGACATAGTATGTTCAAATAGAAATTTCGATGTTAATTTAAGTAAAGAGATTACGAGAAAGCCTTCGATTCAATCGAAACTTGATCTGTTCTAGAGTCCGGAGACAGCGATGTCTAGTAGACCACCGCTATATCGAGGTGCTAAGATACCTGTATAACGCTGCAACAATAATTGTCCGTATCCAAGATCAACAGTCTAAGCCTATCCAGCTGCAGCGAGGGGTGCGTCAAGGTGACGTTATCTCTCCGAAATTATTCACCGCTGCGCTCGAAGACGTATTTAACACGTTGGATTGGAGGACACAGGGCATAAATGTGAATGGCGAGTACATCTGACATCTCCGATTTGCCGATGACGTGGTAATAATGGCGGAATCGCTGAAGAATCTCAGTCGAATGGTAAACGACCTCAATGCTGCTTCTCGATCCGTGGGGCTAGGGATGAATTTCGATAAGACGAAAGTCATGTATAACTACTTAGTCATTCCTAGTCCGGTTGTCGTCAAGAATGCAACTATTGAAGTGGTTAAAGACTACGTCTACCTCGGGCAGGCCATTCAGCTCGGCCGAGGTAACTTCAACAAAGAGATCGATAGACGCATTCGACTGGGCTGGGCGGCTTTCGGAAAAGCTTCGGCACATCCTCACTGCACGAATACCCCAATGCTTGAAGACTAAAGTCTTCAATCAGTGCATCCTTCCGGGCTGGTTCACAGGCTACAGGTTGCGCAGCGAGCGATGGAGAGAGCTATGCTCGGAATTTCTCTAAGGGATCGAATCCGGAACTAAGAAATTCGACGGAGAACTAACGTTGTCGACATAGCTTTTAGAATCGGCAAATTGAAGTGGCAGTAGGCCGGCCACATCTGCCGAGTCAGCGATGGCAGACAGGGTAGGAAAGTCCTGGAGTGGAGGCTGCACATGACACGACGAGGCGTTGGACGTTGGACTCTAGATGGACCGATGACATAAAAAAAGCGCCCGGAAGCGGCTGGATGCGGAAAGCGGACGATCGCACATGGTGGAAGGCATTGGGAAGGCCGAAGGCAGTGGGTAGATACAGGCTGATGATGATGATGATGAAGTTAAGTAAAGAGACCAATTCTAGGAAAACTATAAATGGTATTCTTATAAAATCGAAAATAGCTCTGTCTGTCTTTAACAGTAGTAAATAGGTGAACTCATTTTTGTGTTTCATGAAAAGATATGTTTAAAACACAATTCGAACCATACAAAAATACTTGGCCTATGTTTTTCACTATGTCATGATGATAACACTGTGGGTAAAACTGATGTAAAATATTGATATAATGAAATACAAGAATTGCACAATGAAAAAGTACCTAATTGTAAATGTAAGTAAGTGTAAATAATTGTACTATAGCGGTTTTGCAAGTTAAATAAGCTTGCTTGAAATACACGGCTGTTAAAAGCACTATTCTAATGCACCACATTTACACAGTGTTCTCTAGAATCTCTATGAAATTATAATAAACCAAAGTAAAATTTAATTAAAATTTTGTAAGAAGACTAAACTGCTTTTTATGGGACTGCAAACTATCATAAAAACGTGATATTGATTTTTGATTGTTTAACATTAGACGATGTGTGTTTCCTGACGTAAACACCAGTACTACAGTTGGATTAACTTAATGTATCAAAAAATATTTACACGTCTTATTACTGTATTCAAAACTTAGAGCCCCTGTTTGAACATGATAATTCGGCTTTCAAATTCAAATATCGTTCATTCCAACAAAAGTTAGGTATTCCATCTGTTGTTTTGTGATCTAGTGTATATATAATGAACTTATTACTAAGATCTACATAATAAATGGAATGAAAGTCTTAACGGGAAACCTGCATAATGATAATTAATGTTTTATTTCATCAAATATCATTGAACCACTGATGTTATAAAAAAAAATTAAATAAGAAGTTCCCACATTACATCAGTAGTCAAATTAAAAAAAGGTTGAAGTCCAATGACACTATTGGATATTGATAAAAACTCAGATGGTTAGGTGGGAAAAAAAGTAACCATGCATAATGCGTTGGTTCAGATATGCAAAAGAAATGCAAGATGAAAGAATTACGAAATATATATACAACGCGAAAGTAGAAGGATTTAATAAGAGCTGAAGACTGGCCCTCGTCTAGCCCAGATCTAAAGATCTAAACCCCTTAGACTACAAATTATGGTCAGTTTTAGAGGACATGGCCTGCTCAAAACGACACGCCGTCATTGTGCCTCTTAAGAAATCTCTGGAGCAAGCAGTGGCTAAATTTCCCATGGAAACAATGCAAAAATCAATAGGTTCGTAGCCAGGCCGATTAAAGGCCTATATCTAAGCCAAATGTGGCCATTTCGAAAAAGTCATTTCTTAATTTTTTGCTGATACATACTTTCATAAATATGTACATGTAAGTTTTATTAAAATTAAATTACTTCAGAAAAAAAAAATCGTAACAAAACTTATGGCCAGACTAGGTATAAAGATTACAGCACAAGATAGAAATACTTCCAAATGGAAGGTATTTAACCTTTTTTCGAGTTTTTAGAAAAGAATAAAAAATAAAACCAGAAAATCTCTATATTAGAATGAATAATTTTTAATAAGAAATGAACAAAATATGCTCTTCCTAATATGAACAAAATGAATTTAATAGAGCAAATTTGCTTGGAAATATTTTTTTTACGATTTCGTTTTCATAATGAAAGTTTTGTTTTTACATCAGTTCTTCAACATACAGTCAACCCCAAAATTTTCAAAATTAAATACAAAAGTGCAAAACTCTCTCAGTCTATGCGTGTACAAGTATTCCTGAGTATGACTGAACTGCGAAACGGGTCATTCGTTATAGAGATAGTTTAGGAACTGAAGAAGGACATAAGGTATTTTACTGCGGTAACGGAATCTTACGCGAACAAAACCGTGGTCAAAAGTTAGTAGAATACAAGGGAAAAGAAATAAAATTAAACATCCAAATGATAGCAATTCGTAGCAATCTTAGAAGACATAATCACAGAATATTCATGAAGGTTCGACCGATCTGAACTTAAACATAAATATTCATTCGTTCAGCACCATGTTTTGGACATCGGAAGAATTGTTCCCAAGCCCAAATGAAATGAGATAATGACCGCGAGCGGGGTTATAAACGACCTTTTCTGCGCCGGGTGTCCTGGACCCTGACTAAATTATGACCTCACCGTACGGGCCACACTTGCCTGATAAATGTACACCCAAAATTCCCACGCAAAAGTTATATCCGTTGCAATAAGGACAAAAAAAATGAGTGTGACGTGATGAGTTTGCCAAATTCTAAGATCGCACGATCTGTGAAATATGTCTGGATGTCTTAAGAATAGCTTAGGATCTAGATTTATTTTTAACTAACTTGAAAAATGTTGAGATTCTCAAGTCGAATGTACTCGTATTTCTTTATGTATGGTATCTTTGCTTATTGTAAACTGTTTATCATTTTTTCATCGGGCAATTTCTAGTATTTAATTGGTCTCCTATAAATCTGGTGATATGAAGGCTTCACTAATGCCTGTTTTCGGTGTTGTTAGTATTGTATTATATTACAACGAACCGAGTTTCATATCACTACGTTAACGATGAAAAGCACGTCCAGCCTGATCTTAAGTAGTCACCGTAGCCTATAAACGGAGGATGTAATACAAGAAATATCATATGAACATAGACGATCCTATATTATTATAAGCATACATTTTCAGCGTAGAATAGTTTCTATCATTTAACCATTTGTTAAAAGTTATACGCTTTTGTCTATTAGATAAACATCTGTAAAAAGTTAATTTTACAACTTCCCTGGAATCGTGCTGTACTATGAATTAATTATTGGTTTTTGTTTAACTAGGCGCAATATCTATATATATATGTAAAACGAATGTTTGTCTGTATGTCCTCTATGGACTCAAAAACGGCTGGGCAGATTTTGATGAAATTTTCAGTGAATCTTGAGGTTAGCCCAGCAGGTGATCCTGTGGAGTTTGGTAGCGATCATATCACCCGTGCTAAGCCGGGGCGGGTAGCTAGTATAGCAATAAAAAAGTACAAATATTACTAAAAATAGTGATTGAGCACCAAAATTTGTACTACACATAAATTTCACTATTGTAGGTACGAGTCTTACTGCGAATAGTTTCATAGAGATTAACGGGGTGAGTTTATTTTTGTTATCTTCATTCAACCGCTCATATAATTATATACTTTGGATATATCTTCTAAATATACGCTAAGTGAGCCAACGTGGGCTTTTTTGCCCACGTTGGCTCAAATATTTAACTGATGATGCCCCTAAATTGGCACTAAAAAGGAAAAACAGTGGAACTACCTACTAAAATAAAAAAATAAATATATAGTTAAACCATATAGTCATTGAACAATCAGAAAGGGTTACCAACACTGCAAGTGAATCTCGGCATTACAGTACGTCATTCCACGATATGTGTGCTTACTCTATTCTTGCATCAGTCTCTCTAGTTAACCAGACGTAAGTACATTTTAATTAAAAGAGTAATACTATTGTTAGTAAGAACTGAATTTTTTACAAAGATTTTCGAAAAGAAAAAGTATTGTACCAATAATATGCCTTTAAAAATCGAACTGCACATAGTCTATATTAACGTATGTATTCATGTGAGCAATCAAGTTTCAGGCCCAGTTCACAGATCGAAATTTTAAACCAAATTTGACAACACTTCTTTATTTTTAATTTTTTCTCGCTGTACACAACGCGGTGCTAATCCCAATGCTAACTTATGGAAGTGAGAGCTGGGTATGGCAGAGAGAGCATGAAAGTAGAATAAATGCGGTTGAGATGAGAGCATTGCGCAAACTTTATGGTATAATGCTTGCTACCGCGTTCGTAATGAAGACGTGAGAGAAAGAGTTGATCTGAAAGAGAGTGTCGGTGTTAAGATAAGAGAGGGCATGTTCCGTTGGTTCGGACATGTAGAAAGAATGCGGGACGAAAGAACGACGAAACAGATATACAATGCAAAAGTGGAAGGATGTAGGAGCTGAGGAAGACCGCGACTAACCTAATTAGTCGTGTTTTATCAGAAGGTGATCAGGAGCCCCAGGAACCGGCGAGCGTGCATGAAAAGAGCTATGAATGTCACAGAAGCGAGTGAAGTATGTAAGAACTGCATCGTATGGCGCTCGGTTCTCTCTGCCTATCCCGCAAGGGACTTGGCGTGAAGATATACATACATACATACTTCTTTATTAATTAAATGAATAACCCAATTGATTATGAGAATCAAATCTCACATGGCTCAAGGTTATAAATGAAACAAAAAATAACTAACTCCAACTAAGTCCTGACTGGCATACTTTGTATAATAAATTAAAAATATTTTTTAACATATAACTAAGCATATCAACATTACGCAACGCAGCTTTAATAAAATGAGTAAACACTATGCTTTAAAAGCTACTCGTAGTTAGTTACAAAATGTAACTACCACTGCAGTCATTTTGAAGTTGAAACACTAGGTATGAAAAATATAGCAGTACATATTCTGCAAACTGTCTCTGTGTTTAAATTGCTTTGTTTTAGCAAATTTTGCAAAAGCCTGCCCGCTATAATATCGCCGCCCGCTAGGCTCATAGTCAAAGTTAAGCTATTTTAGCCGGATGTTTTAAGTTTTAAACCTCAGTGGCTGTCTGGTTTCAATGTATTTGTTTAATTTATATAGAATGGTTCTTAACTAATGAAACAGTGCTTAACTTAATGAAAATCGCTTTAGACCCCTAAAGCGATCTCTTGGGAAAAGATGCGAAAATGTAGATTTAATTTTACAAGCAATTTGATCTAAACTACTTGTGTGCTTCCGATTAGTTCATGCGAACTAGTGCCGGCCGGCACCCATCCACTACCTTTAGTAGATGCATGCCGCCGCTGCCATAACTACGGTTGTCTCTGCCTCCGCTGCTCTAGTCGTCTCTCTGCGAGTATTCGCCAGCCGAAATGTGAACTACATGCACCCGCCACCATTGCTGCCCTGGCTGCTCCGGTCGTCTCTGCGACACACGTTTCGCCTCTCCACGAGGCATCCTCAGGCGCTGGAGATGTTAGTCGTTAGAATAACATGCTACGAATGACCTTATTATCAATTTGACCATAATTCATTTAATTTAAAGTTTGAAAGTTATTGCATTCGTTAATTCAGGATTCTGTACCTCAAAAAGAAAAACGGTACCCATATAGGATCACTTCGTTGTCAGTCTGCCAAAATTCTTGTTCTCGGGAACGCGTCGAGATATAATGTTGATAATTAATGCAAATACTCAAGTGTGTAATACTCAAGTACGGTAATTTATACCCCGTTCATGCCGCATATTTTGCCTCACGTAGGAGAATCAAAACCTAGAGGGAACTTCCCGTTGACCAAGAATCATGAAATTTGGCAAGAAGCAATATCATTGCAGCACAAATAAAGGAAAAAGTCCGAAAACCGTAAATTTGTAGTTACATTACACTGCTCTCAAAGTCAGCTAACTATAGTGACTGCGGGCTGGTCATAAAAGTATATAATCCTGATTGAGGGAAAAATCTAGGATGAAGGCCGCGTATCGGACAATGAAACGTTAGGCATCCCTTGGTTATAGGTCCATCTATGATCTCAAACGCGCTGTAGAAAGTGGATATGGAAAGCGGACGATTGCAAGTGGTGGAAAATGTCAGTTTCATTATATCATTACGCCTGTCTTCCATTAGGGTAGGCAGAGACTGTGGAACGCCAGGTGCACTGATCCAAACATACCTCTCTCGTTTCTGCCACACACATCAACCTCTTCATGTATGCTCTTTGATTTTGGGTGCTTTTGATTTGGCCTTTTTTCAACGCATCGCCAATTTATCTACATGTGTGCATCTAGGGCGGCCCCTACCGCTATCTCCACACACTCCTGTCTGATACACTTGTCTTCGTGGGTGTAAAAGGCGACTAAGGCAATTATCCAGAAGACGGGCAGCACCGTCCCATTATTTTTAAATATTTTATAATTTACTGCGGTCACTAACCCACCTGCCAAGCGGCCATCGGGCAACGAAACCAAAAGGGACAACTGCTGGTCGACTTTATGGAGAAGGAGGAACTCTTTATGATGAACTCCTTCATCAAGAAGCAGCCGCAGCGCAAGTAAACCTGGAGTAGCCCGGATGGTTTGACGAAAAATTAGATAGACTTCACGGTTGACGTCACGGTTGGAAGCACTAAGCTCGAAGTTGTTGACGAATATGTCTACCTAGGCCAGGTTATTCAGTTAGATAAGCCCTACTTCGACCGAGAGGTCAACTCGGCTGGGCGTTCGCGAAACTTCGACACATCTTCCTAAATACCTCAACGCCTGAAGAGCAAGGTCTTCGAATAGTGAATGTTGCCGGTAATGACATACGGAACCGAGACGTGGCCCTTTACTGCGGGCCGTATGGGGAAGCTCAAGGTCGCTCAGCGTGCTATGAAAAGAGCTATGCTTGGGAATTTCAGAAATGAGGATATCCGCAGTAGAAGTAAGTTAACCGACATAGTCCACAGGCCACAATCTTCGAAAAAAGAAAGAAATCGCTTTAAGCTGAAGTGGCAGTGGGCCGGCCATTGCCACTTCAGCTTAAAGCGATTGCTACTGATTCCCTCTTAAAGCGATATTGTAATCGACAGTGCCCCACACACTTGTACCCCACAAGATGAAGATTAGGTTGGGTATGGGTGCAAAAGCAATAAGGACTCAATTTTTCCTTAAACTATTATTAAAATGATACAAATTTATCACTCGTCGGTATCCCAAAACATGTGAATCACTCAAATTACCACACTTTTCTATATTATTGTACAAACATAATTTACGAAGTTTCACATACTAGGTACTATTCCGACAGTACATTTTCGAACACGACATTGCATACGGTAATATTTAACTTGTGAAAACAAAAGTCGTTTGTTTCGTACAGTGTATTAATGGTCCATATAGTATATTTACAGAGCAAACAATACGCTGGCTTTGAAATAATGTCTGCCTTTGTTACAGTTAGTACTGCGTTTGACTTTCAGCTTGTTACTATTAAAATTAATGGTGTATGAACTTAATTTTTCCAATAATTACAAATCTTTAAACAAATTGAATGAATATTCAAATGTAAATGTAATCAAATTTTAAATCCTTCTAATGTAGTAAGGATAGTGATACAAACACAAAATGAAACGGTTTCACCAAATTGGACCCATATCTGTCGTTAAATGTTTCCTATTAAAAAGTCATTTTCAAATTTGATTTTAGATGGGCCGCTTAGAAAGACCTTACCTTACATTTTGAAGTACATTTACACAATAATATATAGATTCTATCTATCTATAACTTCACGCCAAATCCCTTGCGGGATAGGCAGAGAGAACCGAGCGCCACGTGACTCGATTATATATATACTCCTTACATATCTCACTCGCTTCTTTAACATTCATTGCTCTTCTCATGCATGCTCGCCGGTTTCTAGGGCTCCGGTTTAGAGATTCTATTACTCTATTATTTCGTATCACGTAGAACACAGATTACGAATAATAAAATAAAATCTAATAAATTGAGCATCAATAACGTGTACATCATTGGAAGAAAATCAACAATATTCATTTTCAATTATATTCGATGCTTACCAAGCTTTTTATGGATGGATAAACGGAACGACGTCATAAGAGTACGGAACTATAAATAGGTCAGTTTGATTGTGATCAAAATTCATATCAAAACATTTATTCACTTTACTCGTACATACAAATATACTTCACTTCAATTAATAAATACAATACAATAAACGAATCATAAAATATATCACAGATGTAAAGTTTAGGTACCACTATAATGTTGTATCAAAATGTAATAAATAATTTGTTTCACATTTTTTCGCGTTCATTCGCGTCTGTATCCTTTCTGCCCACAGAACCAGAGCGATTTCATACCGTAATACTGTCAACAATACTATTTTACAATGTATTGTAAACTGTTGGCTTTGTCAATCAACCCTGTTAATTACTCCGGTCATCCCCGTATTAAATTTATCCATAAACTGGAGGAAATGGAACCACTTGACTATAATCTATGTGAAGTTAATTGTTGTAAAATGGACTAAGTATATTTATACTTAAATAACAACAATATTTAGTAAATGAACACTAAGAACTACCCCAAAGAACTACCACTAATTCAAATATAGTCGTTATACATATATGTATAAACGTTCCTTAGTTAATGTAGGCGATTGCTAAGGAAGGATTTCCCGAAATTCATACGGAGTTGTAAATATATATATAACATAAACTACGTGAAATGTCTTGCTTCCTAAATAACGGTAACATGTTTTCGTACATATTGTAAGAATTCTCCGATTTAAATCCTCAACTTACTTTAATAAGGTGTATTTGGTTTTATTTGTTATTTTTTAAATAAGTTTTTTATTATTAACCTCTTTTTAGGGTTCCGTACCCAAAGGGTAAAACGGAAAACCCTATTACTGAGACTCCGCTGTCCGTCCGTCCGTCCGTCTGTCACCAGGCTATATCTCATGAACCGTGATAGTAAAACAGTTGAAATTTTCACAGTTGATGTATTTCTGTTGCCGCTATAACAACAAATACTAAAAAATAGAATAAAATAAATATTTAAGGGGGCTCCCATACAACAAACGTGATTTTTTTGCTAATTTTTGCTCGATATTGATAAGGGCAACAGATAGATGCTTGAAATATTCAAAGAATATTTAGATATATATTTACTTTAAGAATAAATAATTAAATTAAAATAAAACAAATATTTAAGGGGGGCTCCCATACAACAAACGTGATTTTTTTGCCTTTTTATAGATAATGGTACGGAACCCTTCGTGCCCGAGTCCGACTCGCACTAGGCCGATTTTTTTCAATATGTGTAAAATGTTGTAGCCGGCTTCAGAAAAGTAATATCGTCAATTTTTCATACATATTATTACATCGATTTCACAAACGATTTTTTTAGAATGATTTCAAAGCTTTTAAAAACACAGCATTGGCTTCATCTGAAGGTGATTAGGAAATAAAGTAGTATTTAAGTAAAATACATACCTTCGCTTCGACTGTAAAAGTTTTGTCAAACCATAACCTGCATGATCGGTGCGTATGTATGAGCTTCATCACCTCATGCCTCGCTTCCCGATGAATATACTTTTATGTATAGGTACGTCGGGCGTAAAACCAAAAAATACATCAACAAAAACAGTATCTAAAAATAAAGGTAATTGAAGCATTCTTTAAGACCTTCGGTCCCAACCGCTCGAAGAGTCAGATTCTCGTTATTAGTCTATTATGAATATTCAAATGACGATGCATGAATTGTTAGATTGTAAAAATCAAAAACTGTTAAAATGCGAATTTTAGTACTAATATGATAAACAATGATTCCTGCAAATTTTCTGAGTTCTAATCAAATGACTATGTACAAACCTGCGACGCTTTCGTTGCACATTAAAATCCCTACAGATGTATTTGTAGGTAAAAAAAGTTTCTTTTTATAAGTTTACTGGGACTAAGACGCGAGCAAATGTTAAAATAAAATTACATAATAATTATATAATACATGTATGTATACTGTAAATGTACATAAACTGTGGCATTGCAAATAATGACTATCTGCGGTAAGCAGACTGCTGACCCAAATCACGGCACACTCCAAGGTGCTCCAAGTAGCGTTCAGATAAATTCAATTTGGCCAGTAGCACAAAACTTCAATTAAGTGAACAATAGTTTGCGAGTGGAGTAAAGTTTATCTCAAAATTATTAAGCGCACCCTTTATTCTTTTAGGAACAATTAGCTTTACGGAGTTGTAACGTACGTTCCCTTTGCTTTTTATTACCGTATCTGAAAGAAAAAAGGAGAATTCTATTGTTGTTATTCTACTCTCTGTCCGTCCGTATACCTCAGGTTTCTTAAGCAGATTCTATATGGTGCAAGCTATCAACTAGTAGCCGAATCTCTGTCAAAAAACATATAGGGTATAGCCATATCTTGGAGAGATGAAGGGCGAAGTTGTGATGTTGTTAAATACTGCATAGATCGCTGTTGTGTCACAAGTCACAAATCAGTGAGGTTACCAATTAGTTCCTGGAGAGTTCCGACATTGCTGTACGCGTTGCCAAACCCGTTAAAGTGGTACTTCCATAAGAACTTCATAGTGGCGGGATGCTTCTAATTAGATGTGGCACGTGGCTTAACGCTCATAAAATTAATTAATCTGAGTTAAAACAATTTAATCCTCGCGTCGCGTTTAAGTCGCCTTTTCTTAAATTCATAAACTTAAGAAGTAAAACCGGACCTAAATACTAAATTTGAAGCAAACTGTTCGACTCGTTTCCACGATATACGGATATATTTATTTTTAATCGCTCGTATAAAGTAAAAAATGTATAAAAAAATAGATCCGTTAGTGGACTTCGAACTAGAGACATTTGTGACTGTACAAGATAGACCGTATATACGATGGGACCTAATATGTAATAAACATAATGGCAAATAGCTGGTATTATCTAGTGTTAAACATGATCCGCCATTTTCTAAGCGATTTGTGTAAAATAGCATTTTTCCAGGAAACACACATACATAAATAAACTTATAAGGCATAACCTAATCTAAATATAAAATTTGATCCAAATAAATATTATAATAATTAATAAGGATTAATACCCGTGAGTAGAAAGATAAATAAATAATATAATAATAATAGTATAATAGTAGTAAATGAGATACTCAACATATATTTCTTTATACATATATATACAAGAATTGCTCATTTATGATATATAAGATACCTATACTTACCTATGACACAACTTACTTAATGGCAATATGTATAATTTCCAGAAATTGCTGTTATACGAGTTCATAGTAAAGACAGATTTTCAATATCAGATGCAACGAATAACAAACCTTTTTTTTTCTATCAAAGAAAGTATTTTATCAGTCAAATGTGAGTTTAAAAATTTATAACTTGATAAATACGAGTAAAATCGTAAGATAATGTTTTACGGAGATCAGTTCGCGGAAGTTTTTACTTTCAGAGGGAAGGTGTTTCGTTAGAATTTTTAAGATATTCCTTTCAAGCATAATATATCTCAAAACGGTTGAAATAATGGATTATAATATTAAAAGTGTATGAACCAACTTGTAAATAGTGAATGTAACTAGTCCGACTATAAGATCTGTTACAAATGAATATGCATTAACATTTTTTTTTGATGTAATCTTAATAAAACTTATATATACATAGTTATGGAAATCTCAGCAAAAAAATAAAAAAATATTCTATTCGAAATGACCTGCTTTGGCTTTGGTACAGGCCTTTAATCTGTCTGGTGTCGTTTCGAGCAGGGCATGTCCTTTAAAACTGATCATAATTTGTAGTGTATGGAGTTTCAGCGAATTCTAGCTTTAACAGCATTAATAGCCTTTGTACCAGCGCGCAGTCGCCCTGATTTTATGTGGTAATCAACAGAGGAAGAGTTGGTATATCTGTCAATAGTACAATATACGATTATACGGCTGATACCAAGCTTTTAAAATGTCTTGAATATGACCGACGGGTCCATACCCACTTTGTGCAAGGCAATCACTGCAATCCTTTTTTTTACACCCTATTCCATATTGTAATTTGATAATAAACACAAAAAAAATATGTAAAACGGCGCGAAATCGAAAGAAAATTTTAACATAATAAACGCGTTCCAAATTCAAAATAATTAGACTTGAAAAAAAGAAAATTTATAAGTAACAGCATAAATACTAGCCAGCCAGACTAGTTAGTATTGGTAATGTTTTAATGATTCCCATACTAATTCGCGCGTGTTTTTACCCGCCTAATGATAGTCTACTAAGGATGATCTTTCACCACCGATGAGGTAATCTGAAAGAGGTTTCTTGCAATTTTCTAATAACCTTTATACAACTTCGATGTAACAATATTATGCGCAAATAAATGTGCAATAAAGAGTACAGTACGTTAATACTTTAGCTATTTTCTCTATTTTTTTGTAGAAGGAGAAAGAACGCCTTCTAGTCTTTCGAAGAAAAAAAATAGAACCTTTTAAATGCAGAAAAATAATTGTACCACAATAAAAATATGTGTAAGATCTAAAATAAAAAAGGTCAAATAAAAAGAATAGGTTTCTCACGGCATTACTTGAAACAAACTGGATATATATGAATTAAATTTTAAATTTTTTACTAGTGCTTGCATAGGTATGGCTAATCATATTGTGTAATCATGATATAATCAAACATATTTCAGAGTGGCGATGGCGACAATCGCTCGACTTGCGATAGTCCTCATATTGCGCATATATGGATACACTTGTTGTCTCCCTATCTTGAGAAATAAAATATTACATTTGCCATGTCTATGTATACATGTGAACTGCACTTTAAAGAATCAAGTCTAGACTATGTAATGCGTTATGCATATTTAATTTTCAAACACAATCTAGCCTATACGAGTATTACCCGATTGAATGTAATTTTACTATTATGTAGTAGGATATGTAGGATTGTAAATTTACTATTATGGTGAAATAAAAAACACACAATCGTAAGATTGAATGAAACATTACAATCCTCTTCGGGTTAGCCAAGTAACATTTAAGGATTTAAGGTTTAATATTTATGAGTCGAACCGAAATATTAATAAACAGCCAATTTGATCCAAATTATTGTTGATGTTCATTTGAGAGCACTAGTTTATATTGCCTCTAAATTTGCCTTCCGCAAAATAACACCCGAATCTATTAAGCAAATGAAAATATTAAACAAATACCACCTGAGTAGAGGTCAGACAATTGTGTATTGAATCGATCTGCAGTTTTGGACAGAAACATCGAATAACTTTACATGCCCTCTGAATTTCATATGAATCGTCAATACACAATGTTGGAATAAAACTGATGGAAGCTACCAGAAAAGTTGCCAATCTTTATGTTCTAAACTTGTACATTATAATATTTTCCAAGTAGTTAGAAACATCGGGTCTTTCAAAAACTTTGAGTGTCTATTGTGGGACGTTCAAAGAGTAAAGTTTGGTGACATTTTGTAGACAGTATTTTTATGAATGTGATGGTATTGCAAAAATTACTAAAGTTTATTTATTACAAATGTAATCATACTATATCTTACTCTGACAGGGACAGTGAAGCTATGGATAATAAACACTGTTTTCTGTGTAGCAAGTCAAAACTGGAAAGGAGGAATACTTATTGTCTCATCTCAATTTCCCTTAATCTGTCCAACAGTTATAAATTCTCAGAGCCAATCAGTACAAGCTAGAAGTTTGATTTATGGCACATTTTACTTTTGCTAACTTATAATAACACTCAACACTATATTATAAGAATGTGTAGGTAATGCAAGTACAGAGTGAAACTAACATTCCGTCAATCGCTCATTTTTCGATCAGACTGGCGAATAAATTTACAACAAAAGTACACCGCCTTCAGATGTTTTTTTTTCTCTTCCTTTTTTGATATTCATATGGTTGTAGTTATGTATACAAATATTTAGGAGTAGATAGTAGATGACAACAAGACGTAACAAAAAACAGATGTTTTCTTTTTTTTTATTAAGTCTACTTAATAAAAGAATATCAAAACTCCTGTGAAAACAGGTGATTTTTACGAAAGTCAAACTTTAATTTTTAGTGATCAAATTGTAACAAAAATGATCGGAAATGAGTATTTTTTTTTTTGATTACTTGTAAAATAAACTTATAAGATACTGTAAACAATATTTGTATTCTACTAAATAAGCCACAAACTATACCTCACATACGATTCTTGCTTATGAGACATTCCGTACAAAAAGCCGTTGGAGTTACTACGTAAATATTTGGTTGGTACAACCTGTATTGTACACAAAATATACAAATTTCAGGTCTGTAAATCATTTCGTTCGCGAGATAGAAACCCGCGATTGCGGCATATACGGGACAATCCATAATGTATTTCCTAATATAAAGCTTTTTATATAAAAAGGCGGAACTAACTTCATTGAAATCGGCAATAGTAAAAATAAAGCAATTATGTAAATAAGCTTGAACTCAATGAAGTAAGTAACTTCCATTTCATCTTTAAATGTTTTATTACATAACTTTTTACTTTAACTCTTTAAATATGAATCTCCATCATATTTACATCAATTATTCACACAATACATGACATTATTAAAGGCTTAAAATTAGAAAAGAATTATGAAAAAAAATTATTGCCGTGGCTTTCATCTACAGGTCAAAAACATGATTTGATAACTCTCAGATACAACCACCTGAATAAGTTAAAAGAAAGTAAGCACTCTAGGTATACGTGTCTATAATTTTACTACGGATTTTATATACTTAATGTTTATTGCTTGGTAAACATAAGACCTCTTCACGAATAAACCCTTTCGAAGAAAAACATTTTTTTCAAATTTGCCCACAAATAACGATAATATCATTTTACATACATAAAAACACAGATGAACATAGAATTTCTTCGTATTAGAAGCCGATTAAAGTATATGGGATTATTTAAGCCCCACACTTATGTCAGAAAAATATCATGTACGAAAAAAAGGCTCGATGAAGAGCGGTTTTGAAATATATGTTTTTAATGTCTTTATAACTAAGCATCGGACATTCACTAAATAAAAATGTGAACAATACTTAAATTCAGATCTATGTTTGAGCCGTTCTCGAGATAACGATTTCTTCGTAAACCGAAATTCATACTTAAACATAAGAACTGAAATAGAAAGAGGACTTTTCGAACTCTTAAGTTGAAGAACGTACTTTCTGCCGAAGTTTCCAAATAACAGTTCTTCAAAAAAAGTGTAATCTTTTTACAGGGTCAATAATGCGCATCTGTTATTGCGAGTATCCATAGACAGCATTAACTGCTTAGCAGCAAGCAGGTCTCGTACTTTTACACATTAATCATATAGAAACAATAAATCACTTTTTTTTTTGAAGATTTCTGTTCTCGTCCATTTTTATTCATTTATATATATAAAAATGAATGTTTGTCTGTATGTCCTCTATGGACTCAAAAACGGCTGTGCATATTTTGATGAAATTTTCAGTGAATCTTCAGGTTAGCCCAGCAGGTGCTCCTGTGAAGTTTGGTAGCGATCATATTACCCGTGCGAAGCCAGGGCGGATAGCTAGTTGAAAATATAAAAATCACAGCGTCATGCTTCACAAAGAAAGGCTTAGGCAGCCTTCACACATATTTGTATTTTCTTAAGAATATGCTCTTCAGGATATGTGATTGAAGAGGGTGAGCCAAGTTAGCGTAGTATTTTCAGCGGGGGTGTCAACGCAATAGTGATACAAAATTGATAACGTCGATCAGCTACGGTGGCTACGGTAGGTTCTTCATATCATGCCAACCGAATACTTGTTTACCGCTGAACCTTGTATAACAAAATGATTAAAATGTAAATCTCCCGTAGGTACCGCTATGTGAGCAATACTGAATCCTATGTTAAATTCGAAATAAATACCCTTCTTTGGTATTCGGGCAATACTTTTCAACTGTTAGTGGCTCACTATCACCTATAGAATTATAGACGCACATGATGCTATTTAATAAACTAACTATATATATATTTAAACAACGTCGGTAGACATACAAGCATACGACCCATCTAATGTAAAGTGGTTACCATAGTCTATTAACGCCTGCAATTCATTAAGTATCACTCGCGCGGTGCCTCCTCAGCTGACTGGTGACCTTACTCACATGCAGGAACACAACAACCCTCTTGGGAGTTGTTATTTTGGCTGCGGTTTTCTGTTAGGCGGAGATACTTCCACAGACGGGCTGCTTTGATGCACCCTACCTCTCTTAAAACATCCAAACCAAGACAAACAAACATGTTCATGCACACAAATGTTTGTCTTGTGTGGGAATCGAACCCACGAGCGTCGGTGTCAAAGACGCGTCAGCCACCGAGCTCCTCAAATAAATAAACTAACATTGCTAATTAATAAACGAGACTCTGGCCGAGCACCCGGGAAACCACTTCTACTATCAGAAATTCACAGGCAAATTACAATACTCGGAAGGATTGTCGTATACTTGTGAACGAGCGAGGTTACCAATAAGCCCTTGAGCAAGCAGTGTTAGCGGAGAAAGTGTCAACGCGTGCATGAATCTTCTTTTTATTGCAGTCGTTCAAATGCTTGTTTGTCTCCAGACGTTATATAAATAAAAAAATGTACTACACTATCGGACGTTACATAAATGAAAAAATGGTTCCAACTATACTACAATACTATTGTTATACTACTCTCACTATCGTAATGTAATTAAATTTGGTATGCATTGAAATCAGAGATAGATTACACATTAACAGTAAGTACGCGGTATACCGTCTACTAATAAATACATTAGCAGACAATGCTTATATCAGTTAATATTAAAACGTTAATTACTTGTGGTAGCATCATTACCCGATGGTATTAATTGAGTGAATGACATAGCAATATGATTATTAAACGATAATAGTTACTATTATAATAGATTCCTACAGCAATTTTATAGAAGACATCATTGCGAGCAGGTATTGATTTTCACGAATTTATTTTCCACATACCAAAAAAAGCAAGGTCAAATAGGACATAGGGCATGTGTGATAAATCATGCTTTGTGTCAATACCATGCGAGGTTTTGTTAGACCAGTGAGATGACACAGCAAGGCATTATTCGACAAAACAACGGTAAGTAGTCTAAATTGATCGAGTTAACGAATTTAATACTTTATTATTTGAAGTATTTCGCCCTTCTTCTAAGTACAATTGCTAAGGAAAAGAGCAAAATTATTCGAAAATAACGATACTGCGCAGTAGAATGTTTGTGATGGCGGTACTTCTCCATTTTGTCATAAACTGTAACGTAGTTAGCGATTTTTAAGACCTAGTTAGGACTTCAATAATATGTATGAACGGTGACTACAGTGACACTACGGCGGCGTAGGTATGCGGCTCTATACTTGGCGGCTCTATAGCTGGTCACAGATATCGGATAGCGAATTTCATCTCAGCGCAGCCAGTTACGCAACCACCGCACTCTATGCACTTGACCTCAGATTCGATGCTTCTTTACTTATGCACGCGTCGCTTTCATACAAATTATTTAATAATTACTTAGTTACTAAGCAGCTACGATAACCTCCTTTTATTCAGAAAAATATATTTTTTTTACTTCAATATTAGACGATAAATAAAATCAAACGACAAACACCGTTACATTTAAATATAAGGAAGAAACGTAAACTCTACCAACAACATCTAATCCTTACCTGAAGTTTTACATCCGAACTTTTAAAACTGAAGCAACAATGCAATAATGTCACTGAAAAATGTTTTCAGTCCGAGTTCTTATTGCACGCACTATTGTAAACTGAGAAAGTTTATATTTGAGCATCGGCGCGGGTAGGCGAAAGTTGAGGCGGGCGGGCGAGCGAGTGGAGGTGTCGCGCGCCGCCCTAGAAGTGGCGGGCGCGGGCGTCTTCGGGGCGTGCGCGGGGACGGAGAGAGGCCGGGGCGATATCGGAGAACGCATGCGTTGTTAGTGCGCGCCCGGAGAGCGCTGACGTCACACGACAACCGCCACACTGCCGCCCGATGTTCACCCCCAACACTCATTTCGCACACTCCGACGTCTACGACCGTGACTCACAAGCCAACACTACACCGCCCCGGGGTAAACAGAATCTGTATGAGTATCTCAGCTAGGTCCCTAAACTAGGACCCTATCGACTAAGAAGCGAAAATTGAGCTCTGGTTTATGTAAGAGGTTTATGTAATCGTCTGCAACGCAAAAAGAACCTCAGATCTAAAGCTCGTGATAAAAACATTTGAACTATTCTTAACTTACGCAATTATATTAGGATCGACTCATACATATTTATGTCAGAGTTTCATTCAGTTTCCTAACAATGAAAAATCTAATGAAAGCTCTTGTCCAACATTATAAGCTTGGTATATATTTATAAGAATGACAATAAAAATAAAATCCTTTTTGAAGTTAACGTTGCCAAGTATATTAAATTAAAAATATATATATTAGGCGTTCTTTAGACCAAATTATTACTGACGAAGTAATATACCTATTATTATCGTAATGTTATGTATTTTCTCTATTTCAATTACAGAATGTGCACAGATGATCTTTTTTTTGGGTCTTTCATTATTCTACAGCTACCTAATAGGACTTAAAACTTATAGGTTTTAAGTCCTATTAGGTATTACTTATATTTAATTTAACATGATACCTATAAAGTGCAGTAACTAAGAGAAATAATAGAATTCGCGCCTTCCTTTCTACTTTAGTAAATACGACATAGGTTGTTCATTTTAAACGGTAAATCGAAATTCCAAAATACAAACTTGATATTCTAAACAATGCAACCAAGAATGTAACCAAACTATTAATATCCATTTGTATAAGTCTGTCGCTGCAGTTTGCTACATAACTAGGACGTTAGAGCTTTACAATGTATTTTGAATTTATGAAAATAACAATAGGGCGTCGTATTACATATGCTACGCATTTTGTAAACTTGTAGTTTGTAATAGTGTCTCTGCGTTTAATTGTTTATTTAACTTTACTCTAATTGGAACAAATAGCTTGAGAGTAATCTTTCTAAATTGCAAAAAAATTGTACCCATGCATATTCTATGCATTTATTCTGATTCCATTACTCATGTATACACAGAACCTGAATTTTGCTTTTAGTTCAAGTCTTTCTTTCTCGTTTCAATTTCTTAATCGTTTTTAAATTTCATAGTACGCTAAAAGCCTGCACATAACGCTAGAGAGCAGACTCAATATATTGGTGAAATTTTAATCCGTAATAAATTTGACAATCTTTATTACATTGAAACATTTATTAATAGTAATTATTATTATCTAATGATATTAAATATCCTATACTATTTATAACTATTATAATAATACTATTAATACTATAATATTAGTATAATACTATTATAACTATTTATAAATCTTTTAGCATTACACTAAATTACCTATTCTGTTAAATTTAAAGAAATCCTTTAAGCTGTATTTGAGAACGCGATTACACGTATAAACACCCACAATGATTGTTTGGCAGTATAGAACAAACATTTAAATATAAAGTAGTTCCAACCAGGCAGACAGATTCAAAGAAGCTACTAAAATCGCCGATTGGATAAACTTGAAACTTGAATTGTATTGATAGCGTGTGTATAGAAGCGAAATAAGAAAAGATTTTAGGGCATTCATTCGCTAAGAGGATCAAATTGGGGTTCAAGGTTCGTTGGCAAAGAAATATTGCTTGGGACGATAGAAATGGAATATTTTGATGCAAATATCTCTAAATACTGCTACATTTATGAAATTTATTTATTTGCAAATAATAAAACACGTACCTTTGAGGTTCATGAATTTAAGTTATTCGAATAAAAAAGGCGGTGAAGTAGATATTAATGAACGAAAATGATTATAGAATTTTAGGTAAAATCGAAATTATAAAATCAAGACATGTTAGTGACAAGATAGATGTTAAGTAAGAAGAGAGTCGGCAAGTCAGCAAAAAGATACGAATAATAGGAAAAGTCAGAAAGTCATAATAGGTACTAAGAAAGTTACGTAATGGCATTGGTTAAGAAGATAAAATAAGATACACGCGACAGACGGAAGTGGAAGGAAAGCGAGAGTATCCTTTATAATGAGCAATTCCTTTTTTTAAATCTAAGATCAAAGGAATTTAGACAAAGGAAAATCAAATATAACGGAATAGGATTATAAATATTCTTCTTAACTAGCCTATTTTATAAGATTATTATCTACTAGCTTTTGCCCGCGACTTCGTCCGCGTAGACTACAGAATAAATCACCCTATGCAAAAAAATATCCCGTCTTATTCCTTGCCTACTTCATAATGGGGAAATAATTTTATACACTTATTATACTTAACAATAGCTACGAAAGAAAAAACAAACAATATAACTTTTAAGCAAGGATTTTCATCATATTCCGAGGGATTTTCAAAAAACCCTAAAAATGGATTTTAGTTATCGTAATAACCTACTTTTAAGCTGAATTTCAAGTCTCTAATAAATAAAGTTACGGAAATAGGGCAACTTTAAAGCGAAAATATAAGTAAATCTTTTTTTATTCCCGTTCCTGTGGGAATTTCGAAATATCCTGAAAATTGTTTTTTGTTTCCATAATCACCTACTTATATGCCAAATTTTAAGTTTCTAATACATATGGTTACGGAGATAGGGTAAATTTAAAGCGACAAAATATAAATAAATCCTTTTTATTCCTGTTCCCGAGGGAATTTCGAAAAATCCTAAAAACGGTTTTTAGTGATTGCAATCACATATTTATATGCCAAATTTCAAGTCTCTAATAAATATAATAACGGAGATAGGGCAACTTTTATAGCGAAAATATAAATCCTTATTATTCCCGTTCCCGTGGGAATTTCGAAAAATCCCGTCTTATTCCTTGCCTACGTCATAAAGACAATATCTGTGCAAAATTTCAGCTTCCTAGGTCCAAGGGTTTGGGCTGGGCGTTGATGAGTCAGTCAGGACTTTGAATTTTATATATTAAGATTATTTAAAATTAGAAAAACAGGCTAGTGATTATGTAGTAATCTATAGACGCTTATGCTATATAACTTGTCTTTCAGTCACAAAGTTATATAATATTAATTTTTCCTCAAAATTTTGCGTCGTTCTTGTCAGAACCTAAACAATCTTTGAACCAAATTTCATTGAAATTCGTTGAGTAGTTTACCATGAAAAGATAATAAACAGGCACATAGACCAACACACGAATTTATATTATCAATATAAATGAATAATAGAGATGTAGCCCCTTTTCCATAATAGTCATTTGCTTCAAAAAATACTTGTCTGGTTTTAAATTGTTTTCAAAAATAATATCAACATAAAAACAATATTGATAGTGTTTATTTCGCATTGTACCCATAAAAGTTACGATCATTGAAAAACTGCTTTATAAAGCGACCCGGGTCGTCACAATAAAAGGCAGTTGGCATAATAACTCGCTTCAGCTTCGATACTGAGCTCCTTCATTCTGGTTTAACCCATTACCCTCGTTCGTGAACCGCTACTTAAGTCGTTGGATCAACACGGCTTTATTATCAAGAAGTGCTCCCAGAGTGTGACGTGCGAACTGTGAACCTAAATATCTAGTTATAATATCCGTTTTTTTACGCAAAAAATATATATCAATTTTTCGGGGTAATACTTAGCACAGTCGAGTATGTTTAAGCTTTAAATTTGCCGGAGATTAACATATAATTTTGAATTTTCATGGTTGTTATATTGTTATGATTTGGTTTTATATTTTTCCGACATTTCGGCGATGTTCACGACATGGTCACGGGATGACTCCGGGAAAATATAAAAACTATATATATATATATATATATATTTAGGGGGAAGAGAGCTTGATGGCGTCGTTGCACGTGTCATTCTAACCGAACATGCAGGTTAAGCAACGTCGACCGCAGCCTGTCTATGGATGGCTTTATCTATTCAAGATAGATAAAGCCTTCCATAGACAGGCTGCGGTGTTTCTCCGTGCTTCGGAGGGCACGTTAAGCCGTCGGTCCCGGCTGTTGACGATAGATGACAGTCGGATAGTTAAGTCAGTGGCCTTCGGGCCGCTTGAAAACACTGGCCTCCACCAATCCGCATTTAAGCAGCGTAGTTGAGTATGCTCTAAACCCCTTCGATTGAAGAGAGACCCGTATCCCTGCAGTGGGATGAGTAAGGGTTGATGTGATGATATATATACATTTAAATACAAGTTATTCAACTGGTCAAAACTACTACTACTATAACTTCACGCCAAATCCCTTACGGGGTAGGCAGAGAGAACCGAGCGCCACACGACTCGATCCTTACATACCTCACTCGCTTCTTTCACATTCATTGCTCTTTTCATGCACGCTCGCCGGTTTCTAGGGCTCCTGACATCACCTTCTGATAGAACACGATCAATCTGATCATGATAGGTAAGTCTTGGCCTTCCTCGGCTCCTACATCCTTCCACTTTTGCATTGTATATCTGCTTCGTCATTCTTTCATCCTGCATTCTTTCTACATGTCCGAACCAACGGAGCTAAGGTCAAAACTAAGATTTTTATAATATGTTTGAAAAGAATTATCATGGCAAATTTTGGAAATTTTGATTGAATCAAGTAAAGAAATACTGAAGTTTGCTTGTCTAAAATTCCCTGCTAAATTTACGAGTTTATTAAACTTAACTAAACTTAGGACCTTGTGGTTCAGTGCAGAGACGAGCTGTGAGGATCATTCATGATCCTATACTTACACACGGTATTGACCCCTTAAGTTTAAAGGGAGATTTTGCCTTCTTTTGCGTGTTCTATCAATTGTACAATGGGTTGTGTTCCGAGGAGTTGTTCGACATGATGCTAACACTAGATTTGCTGTCGCGCGCATTGCATATGTTATTTTTTTTATGAATCTAAATTGGCAAACAAGCATGCGGCCCGCATTAGATGGGTAACGGTCACCGCAGCCTATTGACGCTCACAACATCACGGGGATGTTACTCGCGCGCTGCCTAATAATCTTAAATCTAATCTTGTGACCTAAGGATGTTTAAGGAAGGAGTAATTTTTCTGCCATATCTCACCCTTCAAATCGCAACACAGCTATATAAATATAGCTGCTTGGCGGTAGAAATAGGTGAAACAGAGTTACTCAGGCAGACGACTTTTTGTACAAAATCTCCCTTTGGTTACTCAACAGTACATTATATACAGAACGTTGACTAATTCGAACGGAAGTGGTGTTATAGTATACGTAATATATACAACATAGCCGTTGAAAAGTGATAAAGTTTAACAACTACTCGACTATAGTGCTATCGTCAACGTCTAAAAAAATGCCATAAGATGCATGCCATGCCAGAGAGACAATTAGAACGCGTTAGATTTTCTTCTCTAGTACAAAAGTTGCCACTGTGGCTGTATCCTTAATATGCCAAGCTATAGTGTTAAGAACAAAAAAAAAAAATTAAAATAAGGTGTTTTTAGGGTTCCGTACCCAAAGGGTAAAACGGAACCCTATTACTGAGGCTCCGCTGTTCGTCCGTCCGCGTCCGTCCGTCTGTCACCTGGCTGTATCTCATGAACCGTAATAGTTAGACAGTTAAAATTTTCACAGATGATGTATTTCTATTGCCGCTATAACAACAAATACTAAAAAATATAATAAAATAAATATTTAAGGGGGCTCCCATACAAGAAATGTGATTTTTTTTTGCCGTTTTTATAGATAATGGTACGGAACCCTTCGTGCGCGAGTCCGACTCGCACCTGGCCGATTTTTTTTGTTTTTACGCTCCACCGAAACGACAACCCATAAAATAACGCCTAAGCTAATGTAATCGTACATTCTTTTGAGAGAGACACCCTCCGGGACCCGATGGGGGGAAGGTGGTGAACTCTCATGAGTATACTTACGGTCGGCTATACGGGTTTCGTTAGACTCTTGCTGATTAAGCACCCCCTAGGGCCTTGAGCCGAGGAAGCTTTAAAGGCTTTATCAGTCGCGATCGCCCCAGGAGATAAAGAGTGACGCAAAAAAAGTTAAAGACATGCCAATTTATGTTTTCCTAAAATTTTCAATAATTGTTGTCGATAGCGGAGTTCACCTGTAAGACTAGTTTGGTGTAAACTTGACTTTGTTGCGATCTGGTATGGTATGGTTGATATATACCAAGGATAATATTTTAATAATTTTTAGTTATAGGGAGATGAAGGGAGATCTGAATTTAGTAGTAGTAGTGGTAAAAGAATTATTGGAACTAATTAAATGGCTCGTACTGTACGTACGTAATGTAATTAATACGTAATTAATTACGTATTTAATTACGTAATTAAATACCTCTAATCGTTGAATGAGATTATGTATAGAAAATATTCGGAGTTACTTCCCTAGCAGGGTTATTTTTTAAATAATCTCTACTCTACATCTTTGTCGCCTGAGCCTCGGTTGCTTGTAGGCAAGGTATACCACATGCACGATTAACCAAGACATTATTGCTATAGATGCCTGTAACCCAATTATTTAAAATGATATGATGTTTTAGGTTTTTTGGTTTGGCTATGTCATAAGTACGGTCGAATCTTGTTATATTCACTAAGGTGGTAAACAAGCATACGCCCTACCAGATGATAAGCAATTACCGTAGCCTATGAATACTTGCAACACTAGAGGCGAACCTGAAAATGTGTCGAAATTATGATGTAAATATCTTAAATAAAATTAAGGTAATGCTTTAAAGTAATATCAATTTAAATATAGAAGAAAAAGAAATTAGTTCAACACTATTTCGACTGCTGAAACGTTACTTCGTACATTAAGATATTTAATCTATAACTATCAAAATGTTCTCTCTTGCTACTTTTAACTTGTACGAGTATGTATGTATATCTTCACGC
The DNA here is from genome assembly GCA_947507595.1 of Pyralis farinalis. NCBI lineage: Eukaryota > Metazoa > Arthropoda > Insecta > Lepidoptera > Pyralidae > Pyralis > Pyralis farinalis. The sequence continues at coordinate 16,066,060 of OX382267.1, forward strand.
CAGATTCCTTACGGGGTAGGCAGAGCGCCATAAAACGCGCTCCTTACACACTTCACTCGCTTCTCTAACATTCATAGCTCTTTTCATGCACATTCGCCGGTTCCAAGGGCTCCTGACATCACCTTCTAATAAAACACGACCAATTTGGCCATGGTAGGTTAGTCTTGATCTTTCTCAGCTCCTACATCCTTCCACTTTCGCATTGTATACCTGTTACTTTTAACTTCATTTCTCATTTTCGCTTCAACATTCATTATGAATAAGATCCTTACCGAAAATTCAACGAAAACCATTCTAGATATTTATAAAATAGGAACAAGTAATTAATCCCACGAAATTATCTACTTTAGTACTAGTTGAGATAACGCACGACTAATTTCAAATGCGATGATACGATGAGGCGAATCATGAGTGCACTTATTATTAATTTGTTTAACACCATGTTTATGAATGAATAAGTTATGAATTTAGTCATGGTAAGTAAGTCTCGGCCTTCCTCGGCTCCTAAATACTTCTACATTCGCGTTGTATATTTGTCTCGTAATTCTTTCTTCCTGAATTCTTTCTACATGTCCGAACCAAGAGAGCAATCATCTTCTTATTTTAACGCCGCCATTCTTTTTCAAAAGTACTTAAGTCGTTAACTATATGTCGCTCAGCCTGCTATGGGAAGAGTTTTCTCTGCTTGATAGAATCAGAAATGACAATATCCTCAACAGAACTAAGGTTAGCCCAAAGGATAAGCAAGCTGAAGTGACAGTGGGCCGGCCACATAGTTCGTAGAAATGACAACCGCTGGGTTCTCGAATGGCGTTACCGTACTGGTATACGCTATCTAGGAGGACCCTCTACTAGTATAGTAGCGACGAGCTCAAGAGATTTTCAGGGAATTGATGGATGCAAAACGCAATTGATTGAAACCAATGGCTCTCTAGAAGGGATGTTAGTCCATAGTAATGTCATATTCAGCAGTGAACAATTCGGTCTGGAATAAGGGACAAATGGTGATATATTATAATATTATTTTAAGAGCTGAATTTCTTTTCATAAATTTCAATAAAGTACAAGAATGGTCGTATTTTTTTTTAAATTGTCGGACAAATTACACAGTGCCACCTAGTCCCAAAGTAAGCGAAGCTTGTGTTATGGGTACTAGACAACTGATAAACACACGTAAATACATTTTTTTTTGTAAATACATACATATTATACATAGAAAATACCCAGACCAATACAAACAGACATGTTCATGCACACAAATGTTTGTACTGTGAATGGGAATCGAACCCCCGAGCGTTGGTGGCAACGTAGCGTAACAGCGCGTTTCACCACTGCGCCACCGAGCTCGTCAAAATATTGACGTCGTATTGACACCTATGAAAATAACACTATAAAAATGCTATTTACAAGAGTTTAACGATAAATTCCCAAAAAGCAAACGACCAACTAAAACTATTGCATGCATAGTGAAAAAAACTGTTCACATTTCCATAAAGTGTTGATTTGACTGATTATACGTTTTTGAATAAACAAGAATAATTTCGCATATTTACTGAATGCTTGTGAACTGTTTCACTATGAGTCCCAACGGTCGGATCACAATTTATTTGTGGAGCAGATTGACTCATTAAACTCGCAATCTATAGGCCACTGTGTGTCCCAGAAGTCTATTGTTCAGGATTGCCAGTTAATTTGCACGCTGGTGCGAGGTTGTGAAGTAATTGAACGCGTACTTTTTGTGAACATTAAGGTTTGTCGGTGTCCAGTGTGACATTACGAATATTCCATAAAGGCGTGAAGAGATTTTATAAGGCCGGCAACGCAAGAGTGACACCCCTGGTGTAAATGTCCATAAGCTGCGGTATTTGCTTACCATCGGTCAAGCTCCACTTTAGTAGTAAAAAAAAATCCTACCATTTTGTAAACATTCCGTACCATGAAGTGACACAATGATTGCAACTCTACTTTTTTTATACAACGCCGGGAGGCGCATATATACGTGGGACACTCGAAATAAAAAAAAAAGTGTTCTATAGCTAAATATTTTTTTATTATAGTTTTTCAAAGTACTCTCCACCAACCTCTATACAAAGTTTCATGCGTCTGAACCAGTTTTCCAATCCTTTCCAATTCGCCGCAGACACCTCATTTACAGCCTGCTCAAATACTGACAGCGCATCTTCCGGCGACGAAAATCCCTTTGAGCTCATTTTTTATTTTTGGGAAAAAGAAGTCAGGGCTCGTGACCCAGGAGTTTGACCGGCGTGCTGTCCAGAAAGTACCGCGTTTTTGTGATCGAGCAGTACCCCGCGGAGCCCTGTGTTTGGTCGCTTGTTGTTCACAATGGAGAAGAAAACGCCTAATGGTATACTACCAAATGTTTGACAGAAGTCAAGCATTTGGTAGTATACCATTAGGCGTTGATGCTTCTTAGTTTCTGTAAAGGAACTGACACCAGGTAGCCAGTCAAATTGTAAAAGCTCGTGGTCAAAATCTAGCGCCTCCGCTTTTAATCGCTTCACTTTGGTAGGCGTAGATTCGTTTTGAAATACCAAAACCGTCGACTGGGGCTTCGTTTCTGGATCGCATCGATAAATCCAGTACTCAACCTGTAATGATGTCGTAAACATGCCGACATGAGCCTGCTTCTGAGCAACGGTGAAGTTGTGCGACACTCAGCGTCAAACTCCTCACGGGAAGATCCAAGTATAGAATTTCGTAGAGGCTTCCCGATCTAATCTGCAGTATGTGATGAATCTCTTGATACGTAACTCGCCTATTATCTTGGATTAAATTTTTCACTTCTAGCACGTTTTCTTCCATAACAGCAGTCAAAGGGCGTCTTCTTTCTTCAACCCCCAAAGGTAGTCGACCGCGCTCAAGCGCGGTTTTATATAACGAATTCAAACTCATTATACCAACGATACACTTGGAAGGTTCATCCATGAATGTCATTTGAAGTCTATCGTACGATTCGTCTGGTTTCAAGCGCCACTTGAAATCGTAAAAAATTGTCCCCGGCGCAGATCCATTTTTCAATGAGACACGATAATTTAAATTACCTCGTAAAAATATGGAGGCAAATTTAGAAATTAGAACGTACCTATTTTTACTTATAAATAATCATATTTTCAAAATAGATTATAACTAACTAGTCTCTCATATAAAAAACTTTTTTTCGCAATACTTTTTGAGTGGCCTGGCACAAGCATACGGCCCACCTGTAAAAGGGCTACCGGTAGCCTATGAATGTTTACAATACATTAGATATCATTCGCAATGCCGCTAACCAATTAAGTTAATAACTACTGACCACTGTGCCACCGATCTGGTTTGCTTAAAACTATGCAGTGCTGGTCCCAACGGTTATTTATGGAGGTGAGAGCTAGTTATGGCAAAGAGATCATAACAGTAGTATAAACTCAGTCGAAATGTTGCGCAAAATGTGTGGCGTAACGCTTGTAGACCGTATTCACAATGATGATGTTAGAAATAAACAATATTGTCCTGCAACAAAAAAAGTCTGAAAAGTATCTTGGTCTTAGAATGGATAGCGGTCTGATGTGGAATAAACAGATCGAGCACATCAAATCTACTCTCTCATCACTAATTGGTTCACTTTCACACATCGCTCGGTGTATTCCGCCTCCGATTCGGTATACAATCTATAATTCATTAGTAAAACCACACTTACTTTATTTAATAGAAATATGGGGCACTGCCAGTAAAACAATATTAACTAATCTACAAATTACACAAAACAAAATAATAAAATTACTTTTTCAATATCCTTTTTTAACACCTACTTCGAAAATATACGCCGAAACAAAATTAATAAATGTATATCAATTATATATCTGCAATTCTTGTATTCTCATTAGGAAGATAATAAACAACTCTCTCCATACTAAGTTAGCGTTCACTACAATCAAACAAGTAACGAAAACAAGCACGCGTCGAGCTAGTTTTATGGTAAAAACTATGTAAAAACTATAATAACTTCCAAGGTTCGAACGAACTACGGAAAAAAATGTTAACTTTTGAAGGCGCACAGCTTTACAACAAAATACCGTCTAATATAAAAAATATAAAAACATTTAATGCATTCAAGTTAAAACTAGCTCAACATGTTGTTCAACATTTCTAATAATTTGAACATTCTTGATGCAATAAATAGTTATAAAATCAATGTGATGACGAAGAATATATTATTAAGCTATTATTAATATTCTCATGTAAGTGACTTTTTGTCTTTTTGGGAATAAAATTTCTTTAAATCTAAAAACAGAGTTGGACTGAAGGAGAGCGTCCGTGTTAAAATGAGAAGAGTTAAGCTCCATTTGTTCGGACATGTGGAAATAATGCAGGAAGAAAGAATTCCGAAACAGACATACAACGCAAACGTGGAAGGATGTAGGAGCCGAGGAAGGCCGAAACTTACCTACCATGACCAAATTGATCGTGTTCTATTAGGTGATGTCAGAAACTTTAGAACCGGCATTCGTGCAGAAGAGCAATGAATGTTAAAGAAGCGAGTGAGGTATTTAAGGATCGAGTCTTGTGGTACTCGGTTCTCTCTGCCTACCCTGCAAGAAATTTGACGTGTAGTTATAAATATATATGTATTTAATATGCAACTTTCGGAATTATTGTTTCTGTGCTAGAGTGAGTCAGTAATTCAATAGATTGTTATGTTAGCAAACAATGGCAACTCTCGAGCGATATTCCCTTAACCACTTAACATCAGGCGGGCCGTATACTTGATTGCCTTCCGACGTTGTATATAAAAGAACAAAAATATAAACAGAGTACTTAAAGCTTTCCCTACTAGTCAATCTTAACGAAATGCCGAGATAAGATGTACGAAATGCCCAGGAAAATATATGCCGTACACATTTTCACATAATGGGTATATAAATTACATTACAAAGTACCGTGTACTTACTAGGATAAAATACACATATACATACATAGAAGTTAGAATTAAATAATATTAATATCCTTCTCTCTTAAATAACGGGCGTTAACCCCGGTCATTTGATAGGCGTGCGCGTGGATATGGATCCAACGCGTAGCGGCCCCTTTGAAATGATTTATGTAAACTACGTAATTTAACGGTGGGGGACTACTGCACAGTTGCGGCGTCAAAGGTTACATGAGGTAAAATAGTTACATCTCTTCATCTCATATTTAGCATTATACAATCATCTACAATTGATACTTTGTTCTATTTACGGTATTTGTATTATTTATTACTCCAAACTGCTTCAAGCAGCTCTTAATACTTTCCAGCTCTGAACCTATGAATAGCTTGTAAAATATTTTCTAAATCAAAATGATATGTATATTATAAGTTATCAGTATAGAGATAAAACAAAATAAGAGACAATCTAGTTAATGAACACGGAAAACATAATAGAAGTAAAAACTGGAATACGAGTAGATATGAGTACAGACAGCTCAACTCTTATCAATAAATCACAGTAATTCATCATCGTTGGATAATGAATATAGAAACCTAAACAATAATATTAAAATTCTTGTCTGTCTGTCTCTCTACTGCGCGCACATAACACATGGACTAATCAACGGATTTTGATGAATATTATATGACTATACTTGTACATAGCAACTTGAGCCAATATTGAGGTTATTATTTTTCTGAATCTTTACACAGTTACTGGGAAAAACTTCACAAATAAATTATTTACAACCTTAGAGTGACTAATAAACAATGCATAAATGTAGGAATCGCGAGATTTGCTTTATTAACTAACATAGTATTTCATAATAATAAAAACACCTTATTTTTGCGGCCTATCTTAGGAAATAAAAATAAAAGTACCATGGAGATACGAAAGAGTTATTAAGAAACGAAACAGCTAAACTTAAGTAATATTACGTTGTTTGTCTCATGCTAGAAAAGCTGGAATTCGGAGCTCCGTTCTACTTACATGCCACCGAGTACAACGGGAATGGAGTGGCTGGACACTTAAGAAATACCGCTGCAATTTATCTCGCTTTAGCTGCAATGACTTCATATAGTGTTTTTTAAGCGTTTATTGAGAACATGACAAATATTAAAGATTAAATGAAACTTTGAATTAAAAGATCGTACTTTGTTATAAATTACCTGGAGGTTATGTTCCCGTGAGTAAGCAAGGTGGCAAAAAAGCTTATAAAGAGTTAGGAACGATACGCCAAACGCTTCACATCGTGCCTAAGCTTGTTTTGCCAACTAACATAATACCTATAAAAAAGCATTGAAAGAAAATGCTATAAAACTCGACATTAAGGATACAGTTTAACTAACGGCATCCTAGATAATCTACTCGGATTAAATGGCCCTTTATTTATTAGGGAAGCTTTTAGTGATCAATTTCTTCCGGTGTGCGGTTACTACCAACTTTCCTAAGCAGATCTAGTTTAATTAACCGAACAAGAATAGAAGCTCAAGTGGCAGATGTTATTGTTAAGGTATTTTTATATTTCAATACTAGCTGTCATCCGCGGCTTCGCCCGCGTGGTGAAAGGGAAACAACGTGTTTTTCTGTGGGAGTAAGATATTTTGCCGCGGTAAAAGTAGCATATTTCTCTGTCGGACGTTCCATATAAAATAAATCTCCATACAAAAAAAAAACACATCAATTCGTTGCTCAGTTATGATTTGAAAAAAATATGACTTAATGACTGTATGCGCTCTAGATCTATTCCACAGGACAGTGACACATGTTTTAACTTATCAATGTACACGTAATATAAACAATCTCTATATAAAAATATCGTACAGGATTTATAAATGATTCCGGAATAAAAAAATCAAATCTGTTCAGTGGTGAATACGATAATCGTAGTTGGTACGAGTATCATAATCCTAAGCACCTTCATATTTCAGTTACAATATGTTCCTGTAAACGATATTATAAGACTGATTACTAGCGAGCACATGTTAATTTTAGACACTCGAATCTCAGGAGTAATCCGTATAAAGTAAACTAATAGCGAGGAATCTCTGGGTGAAGCAGTCTTCGCGAAGGGGTCATCCCACAGGAACACATCACCGAGATAAAAAATAGCCTTTTTATCCCGGTGATGTATTCCTGTGGGATAGTGTGAGATAGTAGTAGATAAAAAACCGCTGATACGTGAAAGCGAAATAAAACATTCATATTTAGTACGATTCAAACAGTTAAAAATATAAACTATCCCACGTATAACCGGGATAAAAAGTAGCCTATGTGTTAATCCAGTTTCATCCAAATCAGTTAACGCGTTGAGGTATGAAAACGGAACAAACATCCATAGAAAATATAGATAGAAAGTCTGAAAGATGGACATATAATATTAGTAGGATTTTCACAATATATAAAAGAGTATTCATTTATCCAGCGAACATTATATGCATACTGTTTAAAATTTCATGGCAACAGAGTAAAACAGTTTTTACACCCTGAATACCCGCCATTCTGTGAAATCCATTAATGCACACTGAAAACATGTGTTATTTTTCATTTTTGTATGTCCAAATCTAAAAGAGCACTGCTGTGTTAAATTCTACTTCATCGTCCATATTCTAGGTAACAGAAACACGTTCAGTTGGGCCATTTTAATTTCCTTTATTTCACAGAGTGTCTTTACGATAGTGAGAATTACTTTTCGTACAAGTTCATATGGCATTCCACAGAACTCGACGGCGAGAGATGATCGATCACAACGTCATTCGGTTCATCGAACAAAAACCAACTTTCTGGCTGTTATAATATATCGAAAATGTTGTAAGCAAGTTTAGTTAAATATTCCGCAAAAGTAGAATGTGCGTACTGCCTACGTTACCGTTTCGTTAAATAAATAATGCATGATACTTACGTACCTTCACAGTACAGATTCTAATAATTGTTTTCTTATAAATACTAAGCGCAAGTCGTACCTACTAGCGGTGGAAAGGGTTCCGTAGGCGTATAGGTGACATTTAACATTTTAATTCTTGCAGTATATTTGCAGTTCTATTGCATAAGGGTTTAGGATCTGCAACGCATGAGTGACCCCTGGTGTTGCAAATGACGGTAATTGTTTGCCATTAGGCATCTCCATGCTTATTTGCCACCTCAAAAGTATAAAAAGAAGTAGTTATCTGTGGTTACCAGGCGACGCTAAAAGTTTTGCGTTCCTGGCTACTCGTACCTATCATTTTCGATTCTATACATCTTTAAGTTCCTTGCGGGGTATGCAGAGAGCACTGATGGCAACATGACTCGGTGTCCTGCACACCTCACGCGTTTCTTTGACATTCATAGATTTTCTGCATGAAAATTTCAAATTATCAAAAAGCAACTGATAGGTGAATTGGCTTTACTTTTTTTATTTAATTACTGGCAACATAAGCGCAGTTGGCGATATGAATATGAGGCTTTCATTTTCTAAATATACATACACACGTACCTACGGACAGTCACACAGACAAACACGACGTACGAGTATATATTTAGTCCGGCCATAAGTTCTGTTACAAATGAATACCTATGCATTTATTTTTTTATGAAGTAATGTAATCTTAATAAAACTTATATATACATATTTATGGAAGTCTCAGCCTAATGGATAAGAACCGACCTTATGACCAACAGGTCCCCAGGTTTGAATCCTGGCATGTACCACTAAATTCGTGTTTTCAGATTTATGTACTCGTACATATTTGTAATTACTACTTGCTCGGCGTTGAAGAAAAAACATCGTGTGGAAACCCGCTCGTTCAAGAAATTGTATTTCGAATGACGATTTCGTTGAATGTATGACCTTACCTAAGAATGATCTGGGTTTCCCTCTGGGTTGCGGAGGTCAGGTGGTAGTCATTTCATGTGAAAATTAGTATATTCGCCAAATCCTTAGGCTTAGGTATCCTAATGGATTAGGAAAACGGGATAACGCTAAGAAGATTTACTGAAGTCTCAGCAAAAAAATAATAAAAATGATTCTATTCGAAATAGCCACCTTTTATACCTTCGATCTGCATGGCCACGAATCTATGGATTTACGCAATGTTTCCATGGGAAATTTAGCCACTGCTTGCTTCGGAGATTTCTAAAGAGACACAATGTCGGCGTATCGTTTCGAGCAGGCCATATCCTCTAAAACTAACCATAATTTGTAGTCTAAGAGTTTCAGATCTGGGCTAGACGAGGGCCAGTCTTCAGCTCTTATAAAGTCTGGAACATTGGTTTCGAGCCAGGCTTGGGTAATTCGTATCTTGTGACCAGGTGCAGAGTTCTGCTCGAAAGTTCACGATACTCGTACATTTATAAAAAGTATATTGCTGAGAGGTTTCACAACACGATCCAAGACAGTCTCTTGATATACTTTGGCTGAAGTCGTCAGTCCTTTTTCACAAAAATGAAACTCTGTGTCTCCTTGATAAGACACTGCACCAAGCCATTACAGACGCAGGATGATGACCACGTTGTACCTTTCCGACCATTTGGGCGGCTTCTTTGGAACTGTGTGCGTACACTTTGTCATTTTGCTTGTTGTAGTGCTCTTCAATCGTGAAAATTGTTTCATCAGTAAAGAGGATATTTCTGTGCCTTTCACCTACGTATCGGGGCAAAAGGCGTTTTGATTGATCCACTCTCTTCAACTATAGGGATTAATTTAGGGCATTTTCTGTATATCAACGGTAAGCGTCGTGTTTCAAGTCTTTTTTTATTGGACGCGACGGGGTTTCGGCGAATTCCGGCTTTAACAGCATTAACAGCCTAACAGCACGCGGTCGCCCCGTTTTTTTATGGTCTTCAACAGAGGAAGTGTTGTTATGCCTGTCAATAGTAGGATATACGAGCATACTGCTGATACGAAGCTTTTGAAGTGTCTTGAATATGATCGACGGTTCCATACCCATTTTTTGCAAGACAATCACTGCAATCCTATTTTGTTTGACACCTCATTCCATATTGTAATTTGATGACAAATACGAAATAAAATATGTAAAACGGCGGTAAATCGAAAGAAGAAGAAAGCGTTCCAAATTCTAAATAATTAAACATTTGAAAAAAAGAATAGTTTCTATGTACCTAACAATATTTGTGGTCAGACTACACGGGTGTGGTAACTATACTCATTTACTACGAAATGTTTAAAAAGTAAAACCAACCTAAATGCAGTCAATGCCTACTTACACTGCTGCTTTATTTTTACAAGAGTCGGTCACAATGAAGCCGGTTTCAAATTTTTACTATTTTTTTTCATACCATTTGATTTTGTCACAAATGAGTCATCATCATTAATTTTTTTTTATTTATATATTTTATTGAATTCCCCATAATGCTAAATGAGCTTTCGACTTTCTGGAGCACTCGGGTACCCGTGGTGTCGTTACGCACACACATACAACAGCTCGTCACAAACTGCCCTGCGGCGTTATTTTATTATTTCATATTATTATTATATTATATTATTATTTGTTGCTGTACCAGCTATGGTACTACACACTTTTTTAAGAGTGGTAAGGTGCATCCAAGCAGCCTGTCTGGAAAAGTACTTCCACTCCTCGTGATTCGGAGCTGTGAGAATTGTCGGCGTTCCTAGCTAACTGATGGTATTGAGCCCTTAAGTTTAAAACGAGAATTTGCCTCCCTTTGTGTGTTCTTCCGATTGTACAACGGTTTGCGTTCTGAAGAATTATTCGATATGATGCCGACAGTTCCTTTTTACCACAACCGCATCCCTCACCGACGTCGGAGAATTCATCCTCATACACTGAAACCGCAACGGTTGCGTACTGTGCGATTCCAGCGAAATTTTCTTCCATAAAATCTCAAGTTGTGGAATTCCCAGCCGAGATTTTATCAAGGGACTACAGCTTAGGGATCTTCAAGAAAGGCGTGAAAGGAATCAGGCCATCTGGGTTATTCAGTCTTTTCCAATGTCCGTCCTTTCGAAGCTTAGAACTTATAAGCTCCATGCAATATTTAAGTTTTAAATATTGCATTTAAATATTTACAACTTAAATATTGCATGGAGCTTCTAAGGTCGTAGACTATCACTGGGTCATATACTCATAGTTCGATCTGTGCAATGATATGTCAATGTTAATCAGCTTCTTTTACATCTTATACAAAATAATTCTGAGTTTTAAATTGAATAAAATCAAAATCACAAAACAAAAAAGCCAACATTACGTAGGTAGTCACATACGAAAACTGAACTTGCTCGGTGTCAAACCACAATACCGTAACAAGAACTAAATGAAGCATCCCCATAGCTAATTCAATAGTTAGTTGTATAGCAAGTTTGAATTTCGCACAGTAAGTATTAAAACTTAACCTATTAATTTGTTACTTGGTTAGTCACAATTATGATTAATTCACTTATATAATATTGTAATCTACGAATAAATATTGTAATCAAATCTTGTTTGAACGATTCAATTATGTTAACATCATAAGCATGTTGGTTTTAAATAGACATTATCGATTTTGCTGCACGAATCAATATGCGATTCACAAAGCTTTAGCATTTTTGGTCTATTGCACTTACAATGAAATATAACTGCCGTGAACTTTAGTATAAACATAGAGTCAAAAATTAACACGTCACTTGAGAAGAAGTGAGCATCGATTTAGCTATTTTCTAGGAATTAGAGTGATCTCATTAGTTTGGTTATTTTTATTCGGTAGTAAAAACTATAATAAAAATGACGAAATTGAAACTTTTGTTCATAGCCGGCCGGAATTAGGATCAGACTGGAGGATAACTCAAAAGACAAACTCAAGTAAGCCGACATTTCACTTGCAAAACGGTATAATCCCAAGATGGCATGATTTCGCAAACTAGTTTTGATTAAAGATAAGATAAAAGATAAAGATAAAAAATCTTTATTTGCTATCAGGCCCTCGCGGGCACTTACATTTTTTTTTTAAATATAATCTTATTGTAACTTGTTTAATTCTCTTATTTAACTTTTTTTCTTTTTTTTAATGTACTATCATTTCGGAAGTGACAATTGGCGAAGAAGAAATGCCAAAAGAAACTTGCCAATATAGGTCTCTTTTAAAATTGACAATAAGATATTACAAAATAAAATTACATAAGCATATTGGTACAATAATGATATCAAATCGTACAATTAAAGATTATTAAGGACAGATAGTCTGTGCTGAATTATTTCTAGACATCTTTGTCAGTTAAATATTCATCAATTCTATAATAAGCCCTTTTACAGAGACTATTTTTAATGTGTTTTTTGAATACATTGTCAGGAAAGGGCAGAACTGTTTCAAGCAATTTATTATAAAATCGAATACAATTTACAAGAAAATATCTACCAGTCCTAGCAAGCCGGTGTACCGGCATACACAACTTATTTCTACTTCTAAGTTTTTCACTGTCAAATTTGCAAACGACTTCAAATTTTTACGGGCATACATTATGTTTTCATAAATATATTGAGAAGTAATAGTGAGGATATTTATTTCTTTGAACAGTTCCCTGAGGGATTGATTCCCAAATACTTAGTAAGAGTTTTTAACCTTCTTAAAAAAAGAAACAGGTGCTACCTAATTATCTACCCTACCAAAATAAAAATAAGTAACCGTAACCGCACTTATGGAAGCTTGTAATACTGGAATATTATTCAGGCGTCGCTAACCACGTAAAAAGATTTTAAACCTTTTTTTCAAGAATTCCATATTATAATCTCTTGGTAAAGACTAGGCAAGGAATTAATTCTTTAACTTAATTAATTTGCAAAAATAACCTCTATGGAATAGAATATCATGCTAGCAATTTAGTTCCAGTATATGAGTATAATTTTCCTGATATTATTTTATATCCCGATACATATTATGCACATAACACCGATAATATGATATTTATAAATTTAAGTTTAGGTTATCGAAAATTTCATGTATTTTAGAATTAGGTTTATGTCGGGCTTAGATAGAGATTGGGTTTTGCAGAGTTTGATTCCGGCTTAGTTCTGGCATAAGTCAAGCTTACGTGAGGTTTGATGACAAGCAGTTACTGTAGCTTCTCAAATCTGTAGATCCTGTAAAATTATCAATCCTGTCCTGATCCTGTAAAATTTAAAATTGTCAATCCTATAAAAGCCCTTTGTTGCGTTTTTTGGTGAACCATTTTCTGTAATACCCAGGGAAAACCTCAGTAGGAAGTTGAGTCCACAATTTAATAGTTCTTGGTAGAAAAAATCACGTTAACTATTACGATTCCAGTGAGTGAGTATGAATTCCCAGAAATACGACAGTAGTGAGTCACTAAAAAAAGATCATGTTCTCAATTCAATATACATTTTTACAAAATAGCAATATTTTTTAAAGTAAAATAGACTACTTATAAATTTCAGTAGAGCAGAAAAGATTGTAATAGGTAGTTCCCGTATAAATAATGTAGTCGTTCTAATTTCAAAATCCGACTTAAACCTAATCCTAAACGACAAGAAAAATTCGATAACCGAAGCTCGGCGTAATTAATAAATACCACAATATCGGCGGCATAATTGTTTTTTTGCGTAGGTAAGTAATATATCTCGAGATATAAAATAATATCAGGGAAAGCGGTTACCGTAGCCTATAAACACTCGCAAGACCTTCACCTCGTGAATACCTCACAACTCCTTTTTTTAGGAGCTCACTGCTGGCTTACTTACACAACAACTCCCCAGGGTGCTGTTATTTGGCCGCGGTATTCTGTGAGGTAGAGATACTTCCCCGGAAGGGCTACTTTGATACTATTTACCACTCTCAAAAAACTACTAAAATGCATGTATGGTATTCGATTCCATAGATTCTTGTCTAGGTTTACCCAAGATTATATAATATAGAGTTCTTGAAAAAGGCCTAAAATCGTTTTACACGGTCCGGTAACGCGTGATTGATACTGCGGTATTACAAACGTCCATAAGTACGGTTATAACACGTAGGATGTATGCTCGTTTTTATCTTTACGGTGTAGATAAATTAATAGAAACTATTTCTTTTGTGAAAAAGGTTAAAAACCCTTACCAAGTATTATGGCCCTAATCAAAAGTAGTTTGCGAATTCATGCCATCTTGGGATTATACCGTTTCTGAATATGAAATGTTCGCTAACTTGAATTCGTCTTCAGAGTTATGCTCCTATATATATATATATATATATATATATATATATATATATATATATATATATATATATGTATATATGTATACGTACGTATATAGGTATATTCTTAACTCCTGCCAGCTATCAATATACATCATCATCGGTACAGTTTTATCTTCTTCGACATTTTCATTTGAGTTTTACTACCGAATAAAAATAATCAAGCTAACCAGACCCTCTTTTAGCAGAGGGAGACTTTGTATAGAAGTCGTCTGCGTGGGTACCTCTTTCTACCGCCAAGCCGCTATATTTATATAGCTGTTTTCCGATTTGAAGGGTGAGATATGGCAGAGAAATTACTGGGCACTGTAACGTAGCATCCTTAGATCACAAGATTGATAGCGCGCGAGTAACATCCCCGTGGTGTTGCGAGCGTCAATAGGCCGCGGTGACCGCTTACCATCTAATGCGGGCCGCATACTTGTTTGCAAATCTAGTTTGATAAAAAATACCACTCTAATTCCCAGCAAAAAGCTAAAACGCAGCTTTCACATGAAAATCATAGTTAGATTCTGAATAGGCCCATCAACTAACGAAGCTTTTATCATAATCGATTTAGCCATTCCCGAGATATATGTAGTTCTTGTGTTTTTTCCATAGGCATTAATTTATTAAAAAAAGAAAACCTAAACCTATTTCAAAAGTAGTGAGTCACCACAAAACGTGTTCACAACTCAAAAATTTATAGTCAGACAGACGCTTGACCAATTGAGAATATTATATCTACAAATTCTAGGTAAAACAAATATTAATATTTAGTTTATCGCGAATAAACTCTTCGAAAGTTGTTTTTTCTTTAGACTGCACTTTCTACTTTTTAATGTAACATATATCATTGAACCTTGAATATATGTAAACCTGTCAACCAATGATTACAGCTATGTTGCATTCATAATTGTAAAGCAGTGCCAGTTGTAATATTCAGTTAGTATTTATGTTACCCCAAATTACTACACCAGACATTAGTAATTTCTAGATATTTTCCTTTACATAAGCCTGATGGTATACATATCTCAATACTACCTAATACCGGGTATCTTAATCATCTAAAAGTGGTCTAGAATTCTAAAGTATGACTCAGTATCTGAGTGATAGTGAAAAGTCATTTTTCGGACCCTAATATCTCAGGAATTGTCAAGTGTAGGTATACTTTCTTTACACGAAGAAGATAATGAATAAGACACCAAAAAGCAAGTGTCATGCCTGCTTTGATAGCGTATCGTCCTTCAACGCCAATGCGTCGAGTCGACACCAATATTACTCAAATACTTTCAACGACATACAAATCCAAGAATGAATTTCGTCAAATTGTTGCTGCAAACGACATCTATATCTTTACATATTGGTTAAAATATAAAGTATAGAATACGCAAATGCTGTGCTTTGATCGTGCATATCGAAATGAGAAATTAAAAGCAGTCTCCAGTACATTTTGATTTGTACATGACCTGATAGATGGCGCTACTAGCCTATTGTCGTTATAATAGTTTTGTAACATAGCACAGAGACGCAATACTTCATATTTGCGGCACTATTTTAATAAAAATATAATATAAAAAAAATACCGTGCATTTAACGAGCTATGAATGTCAGAGAAGCGACTGAAATGTGTAACGACCGCTTTTTATGGCGCTCGGTTCTTTCTGCCCACCACGCAAGGGACCTGGAGTTAAGAGATAGGTGCATACATACATATTTCAATACCAATCCTAACTAATAGTCAGACTTGAAATTTAAAATTCGTGCACAATAATTTGCTGATCTAGTAGATCCACCAAAGCTTCCTATTTGATATGCCTACATAATTCAACCTTAAAGACTACTATTAAGATAGGTACCCAATTCGTACGATCCATATTACTCCTGCCGACTTATTAATATTTATTTTTAATCTCTATATTTGATATTTAGGTCATACCCGCTTCACCGCAGTAGCGGGATACAAATTAGCTCAAATATTAGCACAAGATATTTAATCTCGAGACAGTGTTGGCTCTTGGTGTCGGCGATCGCCGACGGCCTCGCGCCTGTGGGGGCTTGCAAAAACTGTTTCGTAATTTTTGTGATTATTTGATTAGCAATAATACTTGTAAAATAAAATAAATGTCTAATATCATTAGTACATAATTCAGCTCATTTAATTTAACATTTTGCTTTCTGAATTGAAAATGAGAAAATCAAGGCGTACGTCCATGTTTCGTCTAACGCCGTGATGCTGGTGTTATAAGTTTCCATAGGCTACGGTAAATGTTTACCATCAGGTATACAAATGCTTGTATACCTGATGGTAAACATTTAAACAGCAGGTTTACATCAGGACCGTGTGGCCCACCTAATGTAAAGTACTCGTAGTTGCCGTAGCAAATGAACCCTTGTAATATACGAAAAATCGCGCACTGCCACACCAGCTGCTAACACAGTGACTGGTCAGGAGCTTCCTGATGATCTCACTCATTCGTAGAAATACAACCATCACCAAGTAGGAATAGTTGGTATTGTGCTGCGATTTTGTGTTAGGGTTTTTATTTTACACCACGTCGGGAGGCATACAAGCATACGGCTCACTTGATATAAAACGGTTACCGTAGCCTATGTACGCTGGCAATTAAGTATCACTCTGCTGCTCTGCTGTTAACACACCAACTCCTTAGGAGCTTACTGGTGACCTCACTCACACGCAAGAACACAACAACCCTCCAGATACTTATTTGGCTGCGGTTTTTCTGTCAGGTGGAGGTACTTCCCCAGATAGACTGCTTTGATGCGCCCTACCTCTCATAAAAACACCCAGGCCAAAACAAACAGACATGTTCATGCCCACAAATGTTAGTCCTGTGTGGGAATCGAACCCACAAGCGTCGGTGAGAAAGTCGCGTTATAAACCGCTGCGCCACCGAGCTTGTCAAAAGTACTTTCCCAGTCGTACTGTGCCATACTTCTTTTTCCTTATCAACTGGCATCTATCGAAATCAGCCGGGACTGATGGCTCAGAGACTTCGAAACAAGTAATCCCATTCAGCTAGTACACGGTCGACGCTGTTTAAATTGAGTCACAGACGAATCGAGCTCCACCATTACAAAAAGATTGTCATTAACGTCCCAAATAATCGTCGACTTATTTCATATTTATTCAATACTTCATATCGTCATATATCCATAATAACGATTATGGGTATATGATGATATTAATTCTTGAATAAATCAGACCGTTTAGTAGAGAGTTGCCCGACGCAGTCTAAATTGGTACCTAAATTATTGGAATTAGAAGTATGCACGGCGAAAAATGGGTGCAGCTAATGTCAAACGTAAACTACAACCGTTCGCGTTCGGCATTCCGTCCGAGACATTTGAATCGTGACAAAAACAGTTGGATCAATGATATTACGTATATTAATATATGAAGAAAAAACTTGGTACCCCTTTTTAAGCACGTTGCACACACGAAGGTTTTATTGCGAACACATATTTGGCCTAATAGAAGTTCATAAAGAGTAGGAGTGTAAAAAGATAAAATTTGTGTATAATATTTGTTACAAATATAATAAACAAAATAAAACTCTTCAGAGTGAAATACAAAATGCGGATAAATAAATCAAATACATATTGTCATACAAGATGGTCAACCAGTCACATCGAGTACAATCGATAAACATGACGAATCTATGGCAGTCAGCTTAGATATCGCCAAGGTATTTGATTGGATTTGGCATAAAGTACTGCTCTCCAAACTTCCGGCATACGTTCTGCCCCTCCAGATTTGTAAGTGGATTGCTGGCTACCTGCATGAGTGTAGAATCCGCGTCCTTACAGATGGATGCGCTTCGCGGTTCATGACAGTGAATGCCGGTGTCCCAAAGGGCTCGGTTCTATCGCCCACCCTCTTTCTTCTTGATAGCAATGACATACAGCCACTTGGTAATATTCATTGCTATGCAGAGTATAGAGTACGGTCCATGAGTGATATTTCGGTCGGCCTAGTGCTGATCGGACAGAAATCGATGAGAAACATGAGTCTTATCGTTGAGCTGAATCAGGTTTTGGATCTTATAAGCCTTCAGAACCCGTTATATACCTTTTCCCATACATTTCGCGGTCATATATGACCACACGGGTTTCGAAGGGAATTCATGGGAAGGGAATGAATGGAATTCCAATAACCTGGTTGAATTTAATGCCAAGAAAACTCAGGCGTGCGCTTTTACAATAAAAATGTCCCTATTCCTTCCCATTCCCAGTTTTCTGGGCACTTTCCTCGGTATGCGAGATGGCCTGAATACGCTAGGCATGGATGTTCGTTGCGATCTTAACAAGCAAAACTACATCGAGAGTCTCATCTCAACAGCTTCAAAAAAATTCGAAGTCCTGAACAGGGTGCGCCGGTTCCTCACCAGCCAGCTTTATCTGCTTTATAAGACCCGAGTTGGGGCCTGCGTGGAGTATTGCTTACGCTCCGCACAATATCTTCTCGAAGATCTCCGGGCTATCCGCATAAACGACGACGAAGAGGTCACCAAAAACCTAGAACCTCTTCAACTTCGTAAGAACTCGCTATGCGCATTGTACCGTCTTTACTTTGGTGAGTGTTCTGAAGAACTGTTTTCCCTTATCCCACCCTCTCCCTTCCGTCACAGAAACGCACCTGCAGGCTTGCGATGTCACTGTTGAGAACATTTTTTCGCGTACTATAAAGTTCGGCAACTCCTATCTCTGTCGTATCATTAAAAAGTGGAACTCCTTGCTTGCACATGTGTACTCCTTCCTATAATATGGGTGTGAAGAAGTGCCTCGCGGCATGGCAGCGTCAACTGACAGGAAATTGTGGTCTTTTGTCAGTTGCCGCTGCGATTTGGGCAGGCGAAGCGGAGCCACTATGCTGAGCTTGTATAAAAAAAGGAAAGACTTATTCTGCCCATGCCAATATGTGATATGTGGCACATATCACAATATTATAGATAGCCAATGATTGAGCTCCATCATCCTACTTTGCTATCATTTTACGATATCACACTTACACTCAGTCGTTTCTGGTATTCCGTCAAACCACGCGTGTCCATGGAGTACAAAATTTCCTTAGTTTCAGATCAGACGTAAAATCAACTCAAAATCGAGTCCGGACCCGTGCTTCACCTAGGTTCTCCACCTGGGTGAAGCACGGGGTCTTTTACACTTGAATCATTCGAAAGTGTAACACGGCATGATGTTGCAGACAAGACAATTTTTTGTCATTCTCGAGTAATTGATGTACGGTATTAATATTAGATTCGGTAACCGCAGTCGACCTTCACGTGCATCGTTATAGAGATGTAATCATCCACGTCAAAGTCACTGAACTACGCATACATAGAGCTACGAGATAAGGTTTCATCACCAAATGGTCATAAATCTTCAACTGACAATCGTAAAACATCATTTGTCCGCACTAGGGATGGATTTTCAAAATCCCCTTTAGTTCCCCTGCCAACCTACTTTATAATTTAATATTCATTTCCTCTTTCTTCCTGGCTTTATTTTTACTCCTTCATAACTTCCATCTTCAGTTCACCCTCCTGTTCTGCACCGTTTTTGATTGCCTTCCCCTGCCACATTGTTGATGTTGAGGTAACAACAGGTAAGACAACTCACAGCTTGTTCTGGCAATTTGGCAATAACGTCATATTCTAAATATATTCTAGTTATTTTGTAGTTACTTCTAGTAATCTAGTCGTTATAATTACCAGAATTAAACATAAACATTTTCAAAATTCATAAAAACAAATTAAGTGAAAAAAGTTCTGTATGCTTTTTCAGTATATTTGTTAATATGATATGATTCAATAAATAACATTTTTGGTAATACCATCAATAACAATCGTATCAGTATCAATGTTTAAAGCCACTGTTGCTGCAAATTAAAATCGCTTTATCAAAGGAACGTAATTTCATTGTAGCTATAACTTGATGTCGGCTTCAATTAGGTAGGGCTCACTTTTTCATTTAGAATACATTTTCAATAAAAAACCTTGATATTGTCTTTCCAGATTTCTAGGGTAATCGTAAAATTAACATTGTTAGTCATTGATACTTAATCAATCTTAAAAAGGGTATTAATATGTGATGGCTCTTTATGTACAGTATACAAGTAACTATATTCTATCTGTCTATAACTTCACGCCAAATTCCTTGCGGGGTAGGCAGAGAGAACCGAGCGAAACGTGACTCGATTCTTAGTCAAAGTCAAAATCTTTTTATTCCGTAAAAATGGCTACATTTGTTTGGAATCGTCACAATTTGTTTCCCTACCGTGCAGTTCATGACTAGGTGAGCACTGATAAAAATACTGCCAAAGAACTCAGGCATCCCTGTTTTGGTATCCAAACAAATTTACATTCCCAGGCATTTTTATCATTAATATAGTCAGATACTTTATAATATGCCCTGCTACACAATTTGGCTTTAACAGTAGTTTTAAATTTGTTTATTGACAATTCTCTTACATTGCTGGGAAGTTTGTTATAGAACCGTATACATTGCCCCATAAAAGAATTACTTATTTTGTTGAGACGGTTTGCATGTAACACAAGATTATGCTTATATCTAGTATTTATGCTATGAGTATCACTCTTCTTACAAAATGAGTCTATGTTTTTATGGACATACAAAAGATTTTCATAGATATATTGCGATGCGACTGTTTAAATAGTTATTTCTTTGAATTTTAAGCAGTAGAGGAGGCATCGCGCGAGTGGTCATTAATATATCGCAAGCGTTAATAGGCTACGGTACCCGCTTTACATCAGGTGGGCCATATGCTTGTATGCCTCCCGACGTAGTATAAAAAAAAAGTCTTGGCCTTCCTCGGCTCCTACATCCTTCCACTTTTGCATTGCATATCTGCTTCGTCATTCTTTCATCCTGCATTATTTCTATATGTCTAAACCAACGAAGCATGCCTCTTCTTATTTTAACACTAGTAACTATATTAAAAAGGTAAAATGGTAAGCCAGTGAATTATA
Organism: Pyralis farinalis; assembly: GCA_947507595.1. Taxonomy (NCBI): domain Eukaryota; kingdom Metazoa; phylum Arthropoda; class Insecta; order Lepidoptera; family Pyralidae; genus Pyralis; species Pyralis farinalis. Next base: position 16,087,202 of record OX382267.1, read on the forward strand.
TTATATATTATACTGGAAAAAACAAAACCTTATGACCTCGACGTTCACTATTATACATGGACACCAACCGACATCCAACTCCGGTTACAACAAATGCCAATATCACACATAATATGTATGGCAATATACATAGTAATAAATCACTATAATGTTAATTAACTTTATCATTAGGTCTGTCTATTAACATTTCCATTAGAGAAAACTTATCTTTACTACTTATCTTTATTTCGATAATATCATCTATTATATAACTCTATTAAATAATGAATTTTATTTGATTTTTATTACATGGAAATGTTCATAAGCAAGCATTCTTTTCGTTGATAATGGCAATAGTGATCTAAAAACCTTTTGTACTACCAAACAACTACAATCTGAGAATATTTTAAAGCTATTCACTTGTCCCCTTGCATCTTTCTTTAAGTCGACTGATTTATGTTATGAGTATTACATCCATCTGTAGATAAACTACATACGACTCTGGAATTAGTTACATAACTTTCTTGGAGAACTTCAGAACAATTTATACTTCAGGAAGAAAACTCAGAGATGTTGGAAAATGTTTTCTCAATGTGAATGGATTTCTCAATGTATGTATGTAAAACTTGCGGGGTAGGCAGAGAGAAACGAGCGCCACTTGACTCGGTCCTCACATACCTCGCTCGTTTCTTTAACATTCATTGCTCTTCTCATGCACCCTCGCCGGATTCTAAAGCTCCTGATATCACCTTGTGATAAAACACGATCAATTTGGTCATAGTTAAGTCTTGGCCTTCCTCGGCTCCTACATCCTTCCACTTTTGCGTTGTATATCTGCTTCGTAATTCTTTGTTCCTGCATTTTTTCCACGTGTCCGAACCAACGGACCGACCCTCTCTTTCAGTCCAACTCAGTTTATAACATCATCATTGCGAATACGCTTACAAGCGTTACGCCACAATTTTCTTTATTTTATTTGCGTAATATTTGTGTATATTTTTGTTGTATCGCTTTGTTTGTTCTAATTAATACAAGAATATGCGATTTTTTTAGACAATACCTTGTTTCCATAATATTTGATAAACAAAATTTGAAACATCCTAACAAATATTATAAATGTGAAAGTGAGTATATTTGTTTGTTTGTTATTCCTTCATGTCTTGACTATGCAGGCGATCATCATGAAAATTTGTATACATATTGTCAGGGGTACAGAGAAAGTACCTACGGGAAAGCGAAACACCACAATTTTTCTACTGTAAATGGCGCTGCATGGCGCTGCAATCGTCAAATCCTAATTATTATTGTGAAGTCCATGGAAAAACAGTTCCTGTTATTATAACTACTTTTAAATTTATACAACTCAGTTCTTTCTAAAATCGCTTAGTACGATGACAGTTCAATAGATGGCGTTAATCGAACTCTGTTAGATATAAGAGATTGCAGAAGCATCATGGGGAGGCTTGGCCGTTTTATTAGCAGGTGACCTTCGACAAACATTACCCGTGATACAAAAAGAGGCCCTCCAGCCAAAGTGTGTTTGGAATATTCAAGGTTATGGGAACATGTAAAAAAAATTGACCACTTTAATGATATTCAGTCCAGCCATTATGCAGAAACCCTATTAAATTGGTGATGGGCGAATGGAAATAGACGCGGAGGGGACGTTGCCTTGACGGGAAAGTTTCGTAACGCTGTAGACAGTAGACCAGAATTAGTGGCGAAAGTGTATCCCAATTTACAAAATAATATAAATGATGAACAGTCGCTATGTAAAAGAGTATATCCCTTTCACATAGCTCCGAAAAATGACACGGGATATAGTTCATGAAGTAATTGGAGACACGACAGAATATTTATCAACTGACGCAGGCAGGAGGTAGGGTGCAAAGCATGTCTGGGGAAGTATCTCCACCTTACAGAAAACCGCAGCCAAATAAAAACTCCCTAGAGGGTTGTTGTATGAGACAAAGACAAGCTGTGAGAGTTATCGCTGATCCTTAGCTCACACACAGCGTTGATCCCTGAGCAGTCAGAACCCGTTATATACGTTTTCCCATACATTTAGCGGTCGTATACGACCACCCGGGTTTCGAAGGGTTAAGTTTAAGGAGACATTTTGCCTATTATTGTGGTATTCGACAATATTGTGTTTCGAAAAGTTGTTTAATATGATGCCAACAGTCCCGTTTTAAAGACTCACCGCTCACTGATGGCCGAGATTTCATCCCTGTATACTAGAAGTACGGTTACAAAAAGTTTTCTACCAAGTTGCGGAATGAACTGCCGAGATATTCCCTAGAGAATACAGAATAAGTTTATTAAAAAAGGCAATAAGAGGTTTTCACAGGGTCGGCAAAAACGAATGATACTCGTGATATTGCAATTGTCCATAGATTACGGTAACTGCTTAAATTGAAACAATTAGATTTATTGGAAAAAAAATACCCAATAATATTTAATATACCTTGAAAACTGTGTAAGAACCGCGTCTTATGGTGCTCGGTTCTCTCTGCCTACCCCGCAAGGGATTTGGCGTGTAGCTATAGATAGATAGATAGAAGTGTAAATTATTTCCTAAGGTACCCATACATCAAAACTTCTACTATTATCATTTTTGGAAGTATAAGAAGTAGAGAAAATGTATAAACCTACTGGATATTGAACACGAAAGAAATAGCGAAAAAATACCAAAAACAAACATAAAAAGGGATGTTATTGCAATAATTGAACCAGCATTCAACAAAAATACACTCTTAATACTTGTATTTTGAATATCCTGATGAAATTATCTTTGAAATTAAAAACCTCATTTAAGATCAGCCAGTACATTCGGGGCCTATGATTTTAGTTTTGGATTGGGACATACACATAATTAAATTCCGTCAAGATCAAATCAAATACACACGCTGACCGTGCGAACTTGATTCGCTCATGACTGCATTTGGCTACGCACTATACGCGTCATCTTCAAATTTCTGCGTTAGTTGGTTTTTGAGAAAATCAACTATGATAGATGCACAAACAAACACGAAAGTGATCTAATAATAATTATGTTCCTTTCTTTTAAAGTACGATTTTTTAAAATATGCTTAATCAAAAAATACGAATATATTTTATTTGCTTTTGTACCACTATATTAGAAAAGTACTTGTCAAATGAGTAGACAGCGTGTATCGAATACAATAAATGCAATACCCGTGATAGTATTGTGGAAATATCTTCACGTTATTTTCAAATATACGATGCTTTGACTTTCTACTTGCTAATGGAAAATCCGCAATAAAGAGTTCAAGCACAATACGAGCATTCACGAAGAAGCTCTAACAAGAAGCTTCTACAATATTTTCTATTATTTTAGATGTATGTAAATTGTTATTTATTTATACTTCTATTAAAATAACTTAATAATTTTGACGAGCTCGGTGGCTCGGTCGTGAATGACGCAACTTTGACACCAACGCTCGTGGGTTCGATTCCCATACAAGGCAAACATTTGTGTGCATGAACATGTCTGTTTGTCTTGGTCTGGATGTTTTAAGAGAGGTAGGGCGCATCAAAGCTGCACGTCTGGGGAAGTACCTCCATCTCACAGAAAACCGCAGCCAAATAACAACTCCCTAGAGGCTTAGATTAGGAGGAGTAAGCTCCCAAGGAGTTGCTGTGTAAGCAGCAGATGAGGCATCGCGCGAGTGATACTTAATATGTCGCAAGCGTTAATAGGCTCCGGTACCCGCTTTACATCAGATGGGCCGTATGCTTGTATACCTCCCGACGTAGTATAAAATAACAAGTAATAGAACTAAAAATCGCAGGCAATCGTTTGCTGTAAGTCGGCGACGGCTGCATTCACCTCTGTTGATAGCAAAACGCTGCTCGAATGTAAGATGCCTTAAGCAGAACTGCAAAGGTTCTGCTATGACTAATTAACACTTTTTCATCATATTTGATAGTTAACAGCCGCATATCAAACGTACAAAACGGACCGAGAGACTTTCTTTTTTTATTTCATTCCAACTTAATCATATATTTTAAATCTTAGGCAATGGCAAAATATATGAAATAAAATGTTTTCATTTTGGTCATATATTTTGCTCCTAAGGTTGTGTTATATCGCCCAAATAGTAGTAATCGATTCAAAGCCTTTATTTTGCTACATCATATCGAGATTTTATATTTGAGAAATGTGGAAGTAATTGCAATCAGCATGTACTCGTAGTTAAAGACAAATTAGAGAACTTTTTAAGGATTAGACGAACAAAAATTACCGTCTATGAATGTACAATGAAGGGTACTTATAATTTAATCTCATGCCGGAATTGTAGGTATTATCATTACTAACTACTCTTTTCTTCTTCTTAGCGTTCTCTCGTTTCCTAATCCACTAGGATCGGCGGGGTCCGCTACCTAACCTAAGGATTTAGCGAGGCTACTGATTTATACAAGGAACGCCTGTCGTTAGATCTCCACAACCCAGAGTGAAAATCAAACATTTCTCAGGTAAGGCCACACGTCATGCGAAATATAATTTCTTGGACGTGCAAGTTTCCTCACGATGTTTTCGTCATGCCTAGATTCGAACTGGGAGCCGGTTAGTCACTAGGACAGTTCTTTATCCACGGGGTTATCACGGCTCCTAAATCGTAACTAACTGCGTTCGTTATTAAACTGTGTTAACTATGTAGTATCCAAGTATTTCCATAACTACATGTGTGTTTATGTTCAACACATAGGTATATGTATAGATATGGAATTGCGTTTACCAGTATAAAAAATAATTTGTTGTTTTTACGAAACCGATTGGCATGATGTATTGTTAACAATTACATTTTCTAGTCAAAGTAGCTACATGGATAATTACAAATTGTTGTAAATGACAATAGGTAACAAAGAAATCAAGCAATTACTCGTATATTCATTGCCATGTCATATACGCAGCTATTAAGAAAGTCAAAACATTATTAGATGTAACAATAACCTCGGCAAAGTGACATATTGTTGTTCATGACATTTCGTTAAGATCAGCTTAATCGTTTTGTTCATTATGATCTTTTAATATAAGCGATTACATCTCACTTTCGATAGACAGACATAGATTGTGCTCCCAAGGTGATTGTATTTTTCTTATGGGCATTATCGGTTAAATTTCAGACAGGGCTTAAGGCAATAATTAACAAAAATATATGAAATGTGTTTAATTTTCGTACAAAATAATTGTTAGTTTTTTTATCAAACGTCACACAGTCATATAAAATATATGTGTTGAGCATATATATATTTTTTACAAATAAGTTTTGGCAAAAAATACCAGGACCTGCCAATCAAGCCGAGTATTGAATTTTAATTCAAATGACTACTGGCATTTAACTATGTCATAAAGTAAAATAAATTGCGTCTGGGTATGGTCGGTAATGTTTTAACACTTCCTGTTAATTTTGCGAAGAATGTAGTTCGTAAAGTAGATTAATTTTATGAATTGTGCCTACTTCCGAATATCGTACCTGTTCGTATTTGGAGTAGTTTAGATTGAGAGTAAACTTGCTTCGAACCCTCTTATAAACAGTTTAAATTACTTATTCTTCTTTTTATATCACCAAGATCAATCAAACATAGTGACTGCAATCAGATATTAATAAACATAGAGCTCATTTAGTTACGGTATTTTTCAACCATGATATGGGCAATTACCGTAGCCTAAAGATAATTGCAGTACTAGATGACCCTCATAGCAGTAGTCTACCCTAGCGTAGGTGTAATATATCTACATGACTTAATTAACCCCATTATAGTCCACAACGATTTTTTATTTTCTTTTTTTTCAATTTTTTTCATATTCTTTCAACAACTTAAGTATACGTTGAGGAAACCCCCTTTGGAACAGCATATTACGTGGTAATGTGGGTCCCAATGTGAGAGCATGAGTTTCCGGTCAGTCATCATATCAAACTACTCATCTGAATGCAACCTATTGTACAATCGGAAGAATATACAACTAGGCGCTAGGTGTTTAATACTCAATAATATTTGCAGGCAGAGAGAACCGAGCGCCATAAGACGCGGTCCTTACACACTTCACTCGCTTCTTTCACATTCTCTCTGCCCACCCCTGCCCGGACCTGCCGTGAACACATACAATATTTGTATGCTTAAGATTGTCAATATTTTTTCTGTAATTTTTGATGCAAGATCGCACTCTAAATAGAAGTATTATTCTAACAAACTTCAAAGAGCTTCCTGAAAGAAATTGTACACGTAATTCCCTTGAGCAATGATTTATAGAAGTTACTCATCTTCATCGAAGAATGTTATGAATCGATGAATACATTTGGATTGACTTTATCTTAAAACACATTATGTAGAACTGAGATATATTGAGTGCCTTACAAAAATTAAATTCTATCCGACATTGCTTACTTACTGAAGTTTATTCTGAAGAAATAATAATATTGGAGATTTTAAGCATCTGGAGACATATACCTCGCAGAGGATCTGGCGTGAAGATATTGATAGATAGATAAATAGATAGAGACATTTATAAGATATGGGTTTAGCATGACTTGACATTAGTCACTATGATGACCTATTAATTGAACCACGCCTCTCCACGAATTCCGATGCAATGCCGAGTTAATGCCAAATTCTGATCTGACTAGGAGGAAAGGTAATATACCAAATATGAAATTGAAATTATTGAAATTGAAATTAATTTATTTGTAAGTAAATGTTACAAAAAATTTTGTTGCGCTGCAAAATGCAATATGCAAAATTAAATCCATGTAAGTCATAATATACAATGACATATTTGTCTAGTAACAAAGAGAAATTTGAATATTATATGAAAAATAGTAGGCATAGAAAACCGAGGGCCAAAAAATAAAAAAATACTTCAAATACCTCGAGTCACTGGCATGTCCAAATGATTTCCGGCCAAAACATTTCACGATTACGTGGCATGAAAGTAGAACAAACAAACACACTCTGTCATGTTTTTTCTAACTTTTATTTCTACTGTTTATAATATGTTTTATTGACACTCTAAAGTCAATTATTACTAAACAAAAAGAGAAAAAATAAAAATATTTTAACCAAAAAAAAAAACATCGTCTCCAAAAAAGTTGGAAAAACAAGCTGTCGGCATCATATCGGACAATTCTTTAGAACACAAACCGTTTTACAATGATAGAACACAGAGGCAATATTACTAACTTAAGGGCAAAAAGCAGTGTGTTTTCCTGTGAAAGCGTAAACTTGTGTCTTCATGGGGCTAATTTGGACTAAGTTTAGCCGAGTTTAAGTTTAACTAAGTAGTCAGATACTTTAGTTAAAGTATCCACAATTTTAGACACGAGTTAATAGTCCACCTTTCCGCCAGCAGTGAACTACTCTCTAGATTTCGTACTTTGAGATAGATATTTTTCCCTTTCTTCACTCATCCCATTTGAACGGTGTCTCATATGTGCAGCACGTTTAGATGGTTTAGCCGTGTGCACTTTCGATAAATCAGTTACGCAGCACAAGATTCACTAAAAAGCAAAAAATATTTTTTTTACAAAAAAAAATCACTGGCTCATAAACATCTGCTATTAAAAAATGCACTAAAAGGTATGTACTAAATAATTGTTTAATTTCTTTAAATGACCATAGACAAATATTATAGTGTCTATATGTACTTAAACAGAAATTAGAATTATATTTTTAGGCTAATTGGAATAAAATCAATGTATTAAGACAAAATAGTATACATTTATTGTTATTATTGGAGTGGGTGCCAGCGCATTTGTTGTGTATGTATAGAAACAGGTCTACATAGTCTACATACATGTATTGCTTCATTATTGCATTAATATATTTTGTATAATATAATCTAAGTAAATTTCCCAAAAATCTTAAAATCTAGGCTAATCAAACCCCATTTGCTGTGGTTCCTCCATTTTAGAATATACTTCTTACCATCGCCAATAACATTGGGATTCTCGGCGTCGACATATCCAGCAATGGTTAATACCGAGGTCACCTGGAAGAGAAGGTGAACCTGGCTTCCAAGAAACTGGGTGTGCTTGCTCTACAGAGCAAAAGCAGGTACTTCAATGCGGGGCAAAGACTTGTATTTACTTGTCCTTTGGGCGGGAGCATCTGGATACTAGGTAGGACCATGAGATTCAGAGGCGACGTGTGAGAATAAAATTGTTACACATGATATTGAGTCCTTAAGTTTAAGGAGAAATATTTTGTCCGTGTGGCCTCTATCACTGTTCAACGGTTTGTGTTCTGAACAATTGCTCGATATGATGCCGACAGCTTGTTTTTACAATCGCCCCACTTGCCGACGACGAGGAGTTCACCTACATACACTGGAACCGCAGTGGCTGCGTACTGTACGGTTTCAGATAAATTTTCTTCCGGAAACTCTCAAGTTGTGGAATAAACATTCAGCTGAAGGTTTCCCAATGAACTACAGCATGGAGGTCTTCAAGAAAAGTGTTTAGATAGGCTTAAAGTATAATCATAATGGGAATGAAGAGGATTATACAAGGTTGTGTTGATGATTGATTGATTTGCAAATGTCCAAAGGTTACTGTAACTGCTTACCATAAAATGGGATAAGATAAAGGGATAAAAAAAAATGTTGACCGTCAACACTGAATGACATATTTTTTCCTGCTACTTTTAGGGTTCCGTACCCAAAGGGTAAAACGGAACCCTATTACTGAGGCTCCGCTGTCCGTCCGTCCGTCCGTCCGTCTGTCACCAGCCTGTATCTCACGAACCGTGATAGTTAGACAGTTGAAATTTTCACAGATGATGTATTTCTGTTGCCGCTATAACAACAAATACTAAAAAATAGAATAAAGTAAATATTTAAGGGGGCTCTCATACAACAAACGTGATTTATTTGCTGTTTTTATAGATAATGGTACGGAACCCTTCGTGCGCGAGTCCGACTCGCACTTGGCCGATTTTTTTAAAAACCAAACTACTGAATGCGTTTCGATAAATTTTCTATTGGACCAACCTGAAGTTACATCCCTTCAACAAAAAAAAAAATCATATTGGATTTTAAATGACAGAGTTCTGAGGTAATATCTATCTATAACTTCACGCCAAATCCCTTGCGGGGTAGGCAGAGAGAACCGAGCGTCACGTGACTCGATCCTTACACACCTCACTTGCTTCTTAAACATTAATTTCTCTTCTCATGACTTTAATTAATTTCTCTCCTCTTTGACATGCACGCTCACGGGTTTGTAAGGCTCCTGATATCACCTTCTGATAGAACACTACCAATTGGTCATAGTAGGTAAGTCTTGAACTTCCTCAGCTCCTATATCACTTCAATTTTACGTTATATATCTGCTACGTCATTCTTTCATCCTGAATTCTTTCTACATATCCGAACCAACGGAGCATGCCTCTTCTTATTTTAACATCGACGCTCTCTTTCAGACCAACTTTGTTTCTAGCATCATCATTGCGAATACGGTTTACAAGCATTACGCCACAAATTTTGGGCAACACTCGTATTTCGACCGCGTTTATCCTACTTTCATCCTACTTTCATGCTCTCTCTGCTATACCTAGCTCTCGCTCCCATAAATAAGCGTTCGTTGGGACCTGCACTGTATTATGTATAGCGTGCTGTGCCTTCTGGCTCAAGTTTTTAGTGGCAAGAAGTTTTCTCAACGCTCATTTTTGTCCACAACTTATTCCTGCCCCCCCCCCCCCCCCCCTATGAATAAAAATTGAGAAAATAATTAAATAATACTGCCGAATAGGCCTGAAAATGTCAATTCGGGGGTTTTCAGGGTCGCTGATCACGATCCCGTCGCCAGATTTCCCAAATTCTTCTCCCCCCTTTTCTAATTAACCCCCATGTGTTCATCCAGCATTTTTTGAAAAAATCCATCAGAATTGGGGGTTTTAGGGTCGCTGATTACGATCATCGTACAAAAACCCCCAGGTCCACCGTTTTATTCAATTCAGATGAATTGTTTCAAAAAATGCTGGATGAACAGCATTCAGAGTTAATTAGAAGAGAGGGGTGGGGTATTTTTTGAATTCTGAAGTGGGGATCGTAATCAGCGATCCCTAAAACCCCAAGTCCACCGTTTCATCCATTACTGATGGATATTTTTTCAAAAAATGCTGGATGAACACATGGGGGGTTAATTAGGGAAGAGGAATTTGGGAAATCTAACGACGGGATCGTGTTCAGCGACCCTGAAAACTTACGAGTTAATATTTTCAGGCCTATTCGGCAATATATTCCCAGCAGTCACGCGCACGCAGCGTTGTACTTTCGATCCCTGCTGAAAGCGCATCTAAGATATACAATCTCATCCACTTGTTCCAACACTTCATCATCAACCGTAATCCTTACATTGGTTATGGTTTCTTGGACAGTTTCAATGCCAATTTCGCCATCATTGTTCGAAGTTCAGCACAGTAAACATCTGCTGTTATTGCTTGACCAGGCCTGAGAAAGTTATAGTGAATAACGCCATGAAGAGACCACCAAACAGTTACCATTACCTTTTTATTGGTAAGCTTTGCTTTAGGGCACTGTTGCGGTGTTTGGCCTGGGGTCAGCCATTGCATTTTTCACTTACGGTTATCGTAAAGAATCCACTTTTCGTCACATGTCACAATTCGATTCAATATTCCTTCATTTCTGTACCGATTCAATAAGGCAACCTAAGTATCAACAAATGTTTTCTCTGCAGATCAGTCAAATCACGAGCCACCCATTATTCATATTTTTCTATCTTTTTTATTTGATGCAAATGAGTCAATATTAGGTAAGGTAACGTTAAACCATGCCGCTAATTCCTGGATAGTTTGACTCGGATCGGCTTCCACGATCTCCTTCAATTCAGCGTTATTTACCTGTGTGGGCGGTCTTCCACCTAGTTCGTTCTTCAAGTCGAAATTTCCATAACGAAAGCGTTTAAACCAAAAACGCACGATGCCTTCATTAGCAGACTCCTCTCCAACCGCAGCATTCATGTTGCGAGCCGTCTCTGCCGCGTTACTTCAGCGTCGGAATTCGTATTCAAAAACTACTCGGTTTTTCGAAGTTATCCATCTATCCCGTCTAAGCTTTATAAAAAAACAATTGAAATTAGAAAATCGAATGTTGCACATTTTTTAAAAGAAAAACCTCATAGGTATCATGTGAAAAAATTTTCACTCGAAAATCTCACACCATGAAGGTTTAATGTCAATTCAAAGTATCTATTACTATAAAACGGCAATTTCATACTTTAACACGTATTATATATGAAACCGTTTGTAATAAACAGATAGAGAAGTCGTGTGTGAAATCGCAGGTACAGATAGTTATCTATTTAATTGAACAATACTGCTACTGTAATCAACGCATCACATATGTATAGCATTAAGAAATCGAACAACTATTGCACTTTGCTATAACGAGCAGCTAAATAACTATCAATGAAATAATAAAAAGAAGTAATAAAAAAATATCTCTTTACTCTATTATGCATTTGACCACATTTTTTTTTTATGAAAACAAATTATATCAATATTAATTTGTTTTCAAAACCAATTTAATAATTATTGTGGTCAAATATTGATCATCGGTTACCAGTTTAATTAATTTGCTACCTACATATATTTTTGACGTCCTTGTTACAATTAGGAAGCTATGTCATGGTCAATTCGGGTACAATCAGGAAATATCTAAAAACTAACTAAACTTTATATACAGTGTTCAAGTGGACTGGTATATATTTAAACTTCGATTGCTTCCTACTATTTTTAACTGGAAAAAGGACCAGTTAAAGCTAAATTAAATACCAAAAACTCTCTAAGCACATTATAACGAGCGATTAAATAATACCTAATTATGGAAAGCGTGATCATGATGCATCTTATATTAGGAAACTTCTTATTCAAATTATACTTTGTTAATTTTCAATTTTCTAAGTCTTAAATTACACCCTACTGATTTTTATGACAAGCTTGATTTAGAGTGCCGATTTTACAATTTCTGATAACAGGTGCTTGGTCTATCGTATATGTACTAGATTATCAATATACTTAGCTCCATTGACCTTATAAAGCAAATTCGAATCGATAAGATTGATCGGTGAAATTGTAAATTGGCCTATATATTCAATAGTTTCCTAATCGAAGCGTACTGAATCAGATTATTGGGTTGCATGCGAGGTCGCAGCGAGCACGACCGATACGAACTTACCACTTCATCACTTGATACACAATACGATTGATGCGAACCCTTGAGCACAGGTTGCGACACGAATTCCGTACAGTTTTGATGTCATAACGAATTAATAGCTGATTAACCTTGCCGTCAGCTACATGTAGCGACGCCCATATAATTAATTTTTAATTTTCGTAAGAAAGTACAACTTTGCCAAACCTGCAATGCAATGCTTGTTAGATAAGTAGTAATATCTTTGTCGAAATGTGCAAATAATTTCCTTGTCGGTGGCATTGATAATTGAATTATTTATAACCACATATGTACAACTATACGTCGTAATTTACATCGCAATGTCTATCTTCCTGCACATGATGTAGGTACATGACTTGGTAATCGACATTTTTGCGTTCCCTGCCTGCGCCGCTATGCAAGGAAATAAAGCAATACTCACCTAAAATTTCAATGAACCATGTCAAATACTTTGCATAGCAATAAATTTGCCTTAATCTTGCACAAATATTCCTAGGCGGGCTTAGGGTATACTGCAATTATTTTTCCGCGTGTAAGCTCAAATGAATTGTGGGACCTCTGTTTTTCTCTTTCCTTAGCACGTGAAGTAGAGCCGTGGCGTGGCAACCACAAGGTCTCTCTGCCGAGCTACCTAGAGCCGCAAGCGTGCCGCAAGTAAGTAAAAGTAACTTTTAACAATACCTTGGCGGCGCCTGCGCGCTGCGTACGTCAGTTTTGCCAACTCCTGGCGCGCGGCGCTACGTGTCTCTCTCACGATTTTTTCTCGGCTCCGAAACCATCGCTAGTGTCGTTTCTACTATCAGAAAGTTTTATTGCTTTCGTTTCTCCATTGAACATTTTGCCGATGGATCATGCCGGATAAAATAATATTGTGATTTACTAATACGTGCAATTTTATGACTTCAACAGAGTTCACTAACATTGTTGAGAATTTGAATTATTGTAATTGTTAATATTGCCGGCTATATTGGATGTTATCTCAGTCCAACGTAAGTGTTACATTATTTTCAATAATAAGGTTTTCTTTTCAATGTCTGTTCTATATTATTATCAAATTATAAACATGTGCTAATTATTTTTATCACATTAGGCGACTAGTCCATGCAAGATGCACTTTGAGTAATGATAAATATCAAGCTAAATGTCAATAGTTGTGTAAAACATTCTGTACGTCATTACAGCGGTTTGTTAATGAGGTGACGAAAGTGGTGGTATTGCCCACGAGTGGTCAAGTGGTCACCCGGCCAGTCGGTGAGCGAGTGATTAGTCCAGAAAGCAATCGGATCATAGGAACTGGTTTATATTATGGACACGTGTCGCCTTGCCGCCACTGATACGCGTATATCACAGTTGTCACAGTATATTGCTGGAACCTGATTTACCTACATAGTGGATATGTTGAAATAATATTATGGTTATAATAGTCTGTGTGATATTTTGTAGGTGTTATTACGTAATGTGTCATAATACATTCATTATGTAAATTTATGAAAAAATAAGTTACTGTAAATCATATAGATTTTCACACAACATGAATGTATATTCGTCAAGACATGGCACTTTTATTAGCTTAAATATAACTATAAAGCATAACAACCTGAAACTGTATACACTCAAACTTTACAGTCACAACTTGTCAAGATTTTAAAATTATAACAATAACTGTTAACTATAAGCAAACCAGGCGCGTCTTCCTCGGGGACATACGACATAGCGAACATGGAAAGTGCATAATTATATTGGGCAGGCGGTATTTTACTCACGAATTTCCAATAGTGTACATTTTACTTTCCCCGCCTAATTTGCAATGCATAGGATACAATAAAACTAGTAGAGGCTTTAAACACCGATGTTTTTTGAATTCGTTATCTTTCATGCATATGCAACGGCAATATCCAATCGCTAAAATATATGGTCGACGACGCCTTCCAATCAATCCACTGATTTAAATAAACTGTCTCTTTCCAAGTTACGAAACTTGGATATTTCATAAAATGTCTCGATCATTATGAAGAAATAAATCAGTACGCAACTCATATACAGTTCAACATTTTATGGATAAGAAATAAAAACTACAAATGCACTAATAATTCCGCCTATTGCACCCATTAAAGGAATATAGGCAATAATATAATTCAAATTGTTATTTTATTTATACTGTAAACTGTTATATTGCAGTATAAAATTTAGTAACCATGTTGTGATAAGTACCAATATGACATTCTAAATTCAAGTCACGCGCACTACTAAACATCTTCCAACCAAACAACATTCCGCGGAATTGTTGTTTGAGCAAAAACGTTCGCAGCCGTAAAACGATATCATATACTTTATCTACTCCTAGTTGCCATAATATTCACTTCAACGTTTACTTAGTGTCATAACGGTGATATATTGCCCAGCTCGAATGAAATCCTCGCACCTAATGTACATATATTTCATTTCAAAATCCTAGCACCACTCTTGTGAAACGTGCTCGAAGAAATTAGTTTCAAATTGGGTAACGTCGCCTCAGATTCATAGGAACTAATTACACTAATAATAATATACATGTTTTTAATAAAATCATCTTCTGTAAGTAATGTGAGTGTATATAATTTGATATTTAATTTTCAATTCATCAATCAATCCGCGTTCGACCTTTATGCAGTGGCGCAACTAATAATGCGCGCGTGCACCCGCGCCTCGCTTCATCGAGCGCTTTCGACGACCCTACCGAGTGCAGAAAGCCTAAAACACTTTCTGTCTGAAATATTTCAGAAAACAACCTTGATAAGTCATTTTAAACGAGAACAAAGCCACGACTGACTTAATATAATGCCAATCACATAATAAAAAGAAACTTCGGGCGATTTCATACTAAATTGAATAAAAAAATTAACTGACCTACATCAAAATTATTTACAGCATTATTCTGATATATTGTAGTTATTTTATGCAATAGTGCCCCGACATTGACTTCATACAGTTGTTGCACTTGTTTCTATCGTCAAGTGTCTGTACTTGTGACAATAGAACAACTATTTCCAGTAGTGCAATATGTGTTTTGTTGTCAACAGTTGGATAATGAGGTGTTTCAACACTTCGACGACTGTTTAGCATGCGTTCAACATACACTGGCACCTGACTCTCTAAAATGTTCAATGGCTTTGACTCATCCCGGCCTTCGCTTCTTGTCATCGCCCAAAACCTCACAAATACCAGCTGTCATGAAAGCGTTGACAGGTGTTAAAATGACCACGCGAATAAAAAAAAATACATGTGACCTCCTCCTCCTGTCCGCCGAATTATGTAAGTAATCTTTTAACACATGACTGGCATCGAAGTCCACTTCTTTGTGTTTTACTTAATAACCCACAATACATATATATATATGATTGTATAATAAATTAATTGTAGTTTGTGAATGTCATTGTTCGAATGACATTTACATTTAGTGATTACAATTTCTTTTTTACCCTCAATGTGCCAATCGGACATTTCGTGATGAGTATTTTGGGTTCATCTGTTATGTTATTATAAAAAAATCTAAATCGTAAGGTATATTATTCAGCATTAAATATGCTCGCGGCTTTAGTCGTTGAAAAATCTGTATTTAAGGGGATTATAAGTAGATGTCCTTCCCCAGATCCCAGGATCCCTTTTTATCCACTACCAAAACAATCAGATTACATCACCATAGCCATGAAATGGTAACAAATAGACAAAGTTGTTTTTGCATTTACAATATTACTAGAACCGTACTCAATTATAGGGCCTGCATGGTGGTTTATAGTTACTGTAAAACATAGATACCTGCAATATCAAGGGGATACTTCTGTGTTGCCAACCCTTTAAAAATCCCGTCATAACTTTTTTGAAGAACCTCGTGCTGCAGTCTCTTAGGAAAACTTCGGCAGAGAATTAATTCACGACTTAATCATTCTTAGAACAAAACTGCACTGGAACCGGACGGTACGTGACCTTTGCTGTATAAGCGATAATTATCTAAATAGATTGAACGCAAATGTAGGTCGCATCTATATCATAAATTGCTTTATACGAGTATATTGAGTTTTGAAGTTAAATTAAATCGCAAATATTTGACAATACGGGATCATTATTTGGCTGCACCGACGAGTACTTGGCTAATTGTTTTCTAAATCAATTTGGTAGTCGTGACGCAAAGCAATAAGTGGCAGCAAAGCAGGCTGTGTGTCGTAGAATTCGTCTGCGTCTAGTCGTGAAGGTCGGCAGGTCGCACGGAAGACACCCCGCGATGCGCCCATACCGCGTGCAGAGTGACGCAAGCGCAGTGTGGCAATTGCAACGTTACATAGTTGTACGAGCAGCGACCGACGTGCCACTGCTTTGTACGACGACCTATTTATATCGGCACAACCCGCTTAAAAGCCTTCCACTATCGTCTTATTCGTAATTGATCGGCGCGGAAACCTTTTTGAACTAATTATAAACGAGATTTTCTGACGTTTACTGAAACTTATCTATGGTACTCTCTGTGGTTGCGGTTCGTGATCGAGATATTAAATTCCACTAATATTATAAATGTGAAAGTTTGAAAGACCGGGACTAACCTACCATGACCAAATTAGTCGTGTTTTATCAGAAGGTGATGTCAGGAGCACCAGGAACCGACGAACGTGCATGAAAACGGCTATGAATGTCACAGAAGCGAGTGAAGTATGTATGTACCGCGTCTTATGGCGCTCGGTTCTCTCTGCCTACCCCGCAAGGGACCTGGCGTGAAACCTACTGTTTTCATCTTGCTTCCTCGCTTACTTTAGTTGTTATTAATTACCTTAAATAACCCACCCTGTTATATAATTAGCTAACTATATCAAGGTGCTACACTACACTGCACTAGTTTAAATGAAGAATAAAATATTTTTTTTAACTCTTGAATTGGATGTTTTTCTTAAATAAGTCGAATCAGTATTTGACTAAGTCAGCGCAATATTTGTGGTAGGTAAGACATATCGCAGATTTAAAAATGTTCTATCGGATCACAGTCCTAACTGTCGTTGATTATATCTTATACCATCTCCGAGAAGTATATTACTCGGCTATTACTCTAGCATCTAGATCGATTGAGGATTCATTTTCGATGGCCCAACTGTCAGTAGGCATCAATTATTTTGTAGAAATCTGACCGTTCTGATCGCTTATAACATAGAATCAGCTTAATTTTATGGGTGTTTGAAGTACAACAAGAACAAATCCAAGGCAATCGCAACTTAGAACTAATCGATTGTCATGTCCATGATCGATATTTTCACGCAATTATATTCAGTTCACCCTAGATTTTCACGAAAATTGCAATTTTCCTCAAAATTTACTTGTATGGTGCTCGTATCTCTGGCAAATTCAAGAGACTAGGCGTGAAGATATAGGCAGAGAATGTACCTAGCGAATGTACAAGGCCGGCAAGGACACTCTGTGGCGCATTTTTTTTTACTCACCGGGTTTTTAACGTCATGCCCACATTAAAACAGGTTATGATTTCCTTTAAACCTAAAAATAATGAAACAGTATATTTGAGTACTTAACTGAATCAAAGGCCATGTGGCAGTTTAAAGTGTGGAATCTTACCGAAATGAACTGTATAGTAATAAAGAAATTGAAAACCGGTAATTTTGATCACGATATTTTTATAAGAATGCCGGCTGGCAAAAAGGTATTCTGCCCGTCTGATATGATTCGTAAGCTACAATACGAGGAGCGTCGCTTAGACATTGCTATTTCGTCTGTTTACGCAGCAACTCTTCAGGAACTTACTAATAACTTCAATAATATCCAGAAAGTACTTTTTTGAGTACAATCTTCTGTAAGGTAAAGATAATTCCTCAGTCGGGATGTTTAATGCTCCGAAGCCTCATTTACTAAATAGCACACGTGCAAGTGAGGTTTAGCTGTAAAGATATATGTAAAGTTAACCATTTACATTCTGAGCATCCTTACTTACATATTAAAGGTAAATATTACCCACACTAACTTTACCTTGTAAATTTTTCACCACATCAACCCATATCATTCCACTGCTGGATAAACGTTAAGTCAAAGAAGTTGAGAGCGTACTTTGCTAGGCAATTCCACTGCGATCCAGTGCCAAAAATGACTGCGGGATGAGGAAGGCTAGTGTAATCTGACATATTATATCTACAACAGTTAGCACTGCCAAATTGCTTTCTGAAGCTCACAGAAGCTAAAGTTTAAAACGCTAAGGGCAATGTTACTGATTTGCGAGTTTATTTAGAAACAAGACAAATTACACACCTACTCGAGGCAAATATTCGGCCTTGGGCTTCCAAATAGACTCTTGTTTGTAATCCTATGTTACCCTTAATATACAATTCACTATTATGTAAACTTAGGTAGGTAATCAATTGGAATACAACAGATTGTGTACATGTCCAAAACATTAATTGTAATTAAGCGTGGTAGGATTTAATAATTAAATCCTACCAATAAAACATACCATAACTACAATGCTTATCTAGCACCAGAACTTGAGACAGCATATTTTAATAGAAATTCTACGGGTTTGTAGGATAACCTCACTTTTATCAGGGTTAATAGGTAGTAATAAAAATGGATGTAAACTGGCAAATAAAAGCATAACAATTCTTCAATTGCATGACCGGAAAATAACAAAGCTCATGCAAAACGTCTCAGCAGAGCACACAGCGATTGCAATATTATTATTGAACCGGCTATTAATAACTAACGATAAGTAATCACAGTTGCTCACGCGACAGCAGAGATGCTCGGTCGTCGACCCTACACATGTGTGAATACTCAACCGGTGACTCTGCATACCTTCAGTACACAAACACTGTAATTGGAAACCAATGTTGTTGACAAATGAGTCCATTTTACTTAACCGCAAAGTTAAAGTTCTGCTTTATTTGCAGGTTGCAAATGTCTTCATAATTTAGTCTCTATTTTGAGTTTTGAGATTTGAGCGGCTTGTGTTACACGCCGAATACACTCACTAGTATTTGGCGCATCTTACTTAAGTAAACACAATATATAAAATAGTGAAAGTGAACTAGCCGTCGCAATATTTCCGCGCCCACATAAATTTTGCGACATATTTAGGATTCCGCGCATAACAGTCACTCTATTAGTAGATGTTATGTCAATGAATCGTTAGATTTCTTACATAACTCTCTTCATTCTGTACACACTATTCAACATTTGCTGCCAAATATTACCGACTTTTATAAAATTAGCACTTGGTAGGCAAACGGGGTTACCATAGCTAAGATGAGAATTATAAGCAAGTAAGAAATTAATAATATACCCGTCTGCCTACTTTTGACAGTTTACGTCCGTCATATTAATTTCATTCAAGTGTCGCATAGGTCATGAAATATGCGAAATAAGGAATCTAACAACACCCAACAATACAGGAGGTTACAACGGAATTACAAAGGAACTGATGATACATACGCTCAGAGAACTACTTCTTGGTTCCGTAAGTCCAAGTTAAAAAGCGGAACTTTGAACAGTGAACAGTGAATTTGCTTTCTAAAATCTACTGAACGCATTCATTTGAAATTTGGTTACACATAAAGTTTGAAAACTTTATTAAGTTTAATACATAGCAAATAATTAATATTTTTGAAATTATCTCAAATATGTATTTTATAATTTTAAAATAATATTAAAATCATTGAAAAATAAATGAAAATTAGCCATTTGCTACTCCCCTCATTTTTCAAAAACTGCTCAGCAATTACAAAAAAAAATTGAAAATAGTTATTTTAATAGGTAGTTTAATTGATAGCCTTGATATGAATTAAATGTTGTAATAAATTAATAACACGTTATTATGATGTTGAGGGATTATTCTTGGGATAAATTATTTTAGTTAAAATAAACAATTTACATCAGATTTAATATATCATAAGATATTCATGGTACAAAAATTTTTCCACGGTTCAACTCGCTCTTGTCCTCTAAGATATGTAAAATCAACACTTATTTAGTTGGAAGGACCTAAAATCAATCTCATATTTTGATAAATATTTACTTTTCCTTTTTGTAAAATCAGATTTATTTAAGGATTGATTTCTATGTAATAAAAAGATAAAGCTCTGACAAGCGCGTTGGCGCAGCGGTTATTTAAGCGACTTTGTCACCGCCGTTCGTGGGTTCGATTCCCACACAGAACAAGCATGAGATGACGATGAATATTGAATAGCTTCTAAACTTCCTCAAGAAATAGTTTATCGATTGCAAAAACTTTTTCATATCAGACTGATAGTTTCAGAGATAAGCGCGTTTATGCAAACATTTTTTTATACAACATCGAGAAGCATACAAGCATACGGCCCACCTAATATAAAGCAGTTACCATAGCCAACTACAGCTTGTAATAAATTAAGTATCACTCCTGCTATACCTCCTCTGCTGCTTACACAGCAACTCCCTAGGAGCTTACTGGTGACCTCACTCACACGCAGGAACACAACAATCCTCTAGGGAGTTGTTATTTGGCTGCGGTTTTCGCCGTATATTTATATGTCAAGAGCAACTATGTGTGTAGGTACGTGTATATAAATAAAATTGCACATGCAATGTAGCACCAAAGTTTAAACTGAGGTCATCTTACTAATTTGTAGAGACAGCAATTAATCTTATTCGGTTGTGGTATTTCGGATTCTAGAACTTGCGGCTTGTTGGATTGGTAATTGCTTCAATATCTCGGTATGTCCTACATCTCGCGGAAATATATTAAGTATATTTATACAATCCGTATATTAGACCTATCTATCTATAACTTCACGCCAAATATCTTGCGGAGTAGGCAGAGAGAAGCGAGCACCACGTGACTCGATCCTTACATATCTCACTCGCTTCTTTAACATGCATTTCTCTTCTCATGCACGCTCGCCGGTTCCTAGGGCTCCTGACATCACTTTCTGATAGAACACGACCAATTTGGTCACGGTAGGTAAGTCTTGGCATTCCTCGGCTCCTACATCCTTCCACTTTTGCATTGTATATCTGCTTCGTCATTCTTTCATCCTGCATTCTTTCTACATGTCCGAACCAACGGAGCATGCCTCTTCTTATTTTAACATCGACACTCTCTTTCAGACCAATATAGTACCGTATCATGTAAATATATTTTCCACAAACATACTTACATATAACGTGTAAGAACATAATTATGTGCATATCACGATTCAGTACTTTGAGGAGAGAGTTGAAGCGCTTCTATTTTACTTGTCAAGAAAATAATTTCCGGGTTTCGTAAAGTACGATGACGTTTTACTTAAAATTTATACAAGTATTTACATTATAGCTTCACTGTTTTTATTCCGCAAGGTTGAGATAGTTATTTGATATCGTTATGTAAAAAATATAGTAGCAAATAAAAATAATTATATCTATTCATCATCATTTCATCATCAACCAGTCCATGTTTACCTAATAGCGAGTCTTATATAGATGCAGACTGATGATTTCCCTAATGGTTTCCAACATTTGTGATCACCTTTCCGCATTTGTAGGCAATTTGCTACTTTGTTTACTTCCGTACACATATAGACACTAGTATAGATCAAATTGCTCGATATTCGCCTAAATTGACAACAAGTAATTTAACAGTCAACTTGAAGTAAGTAAAGAGAATAAATAATAATAGGCGACGATTTTTATAGGCAACTAAAAGTAGGCACTAATTGTCTTTTTTTTTATACAACTTCGGAAGTCAAATATATAAACAGATATGTATAATGTTGTTACACATTGCCACTCCTATTGCAAATATATCAATTTCTTAGGAACGTACTGTGAACCACACCTACTATCAGGAACACAACGACCCCCCAGAGAGTTTTGGTTATGATCTTCTTTAAGGAGCTATCAAAATTCCTAGTAACAAGCACACATGAAACGAGCTACAAATGGTAAAGAAGCGAGCAATTCGTGAGAGGACTGCTTCTTATGACGCTCGGTTGTCTCTGAATGTAATGTAATGTAAGGGACTTGGTATGAAAATATAGATAGATAGATTTTCTTTGATGTAAGGCCAGGCTTCTCCCGTGCTCTCTATCAAAGATAAGATAATATGCGACGAACTCGGTGGCACAGTGACGAAGGGCGCTGTTACGTTACATTGACACCAACGCTCGTGGGATCGATCCCCACACAGGGCAAACATTTGTGTGCATAAACTGTTGCCTGTTTGTGTTGGTCTGGATATTTTTAAGAGAAGTAGAGCGCATTAAAGCATCCCATCTGGGGAAGTACCTCCGGAGGAGAGTTGTTGTGTTTCCGCGTGTGAGTGAGGTGACCAGTAAGCTCCTAAAAGGAGTTGCAGTGCTAGCAGCAGAATTGGCATCGCACGAGTGATACAAACTTATTGCGAGCGCTCATTGGCTACGGTAGTCGCTTTCCATCAAGTGGGCCGCATGCTTGTATACCTTCCGACGTAGTATAAAAAAAATGAGCCACTCACACTCTAACTGATTGAACATGTGATTGCGTGTGTGTCTTAATGTGTAGAAACCACTCCGCTGCACTGAAAGGATTTCATACAAGAACCGTCTTAATAGCGTAGGGCAAATAATATGTGCAGAGCACATGTTGCGCAGGCGACTAATTGTGCGAGTGTCCATGTGATAAGTTATCGCCATCATTTGTGGTCACGATCTCACTCAGACGTCTCATTCGACTACGATATTTAACTTTCTACGTCAACCATTACCGACTGACATTTGTGGACCGCCACATAATTTATTATCCTCATTCAATCCCAGATGGCCTTCTTGACAAAAATGTAACACTACAAACATGGCAATTATAAAACTTGTTACATATACAAACACAATTGTGACAGTCGATAAAATCGTAAGCGTATTCGCTACTCGGTTCTTGACGAGGGCAATAAAGAATATTTCGTCCACAATTGTTTATTGCAAAATGAAAATGATTAAGGAGCAGACGTATTATCCGCTCTAATCTCGCTTGACACAACTGCCAGTCTGCTGTTGCACCTTTGACCTTGCACGTGCCACTTTCAAAACAGCGCCGCATTCCTTGTAGTAATACGGTGTTCACGCGATTCGCGCCAACTCTATTGTTCTCCGGTGTCAACTTTACGCGATGGAATTCCTGTCGTATTCACTCAGTTACCTTCCGGACATGTACCTCCTGTTAAAAAAAAATATACTACGTCGGGAGGCATAGAAGCATACGGCCCACTTGATTTATAGCGGTTCCGTGGCCTATAAACGCTTGCAATGTGTTAAGTATTACTCGCGCGATGCTACCTCTGCTGCTAACACAGCAACTCCTTAGGAGCTTACTGGAGACGTCACTCACACGCAGCAACGCAAAAATCCTCTAAGGAGTTGTTATCTTGCTGCGGTTTTCTGTGAGGTGGAAGTACTTACCCAGACAAGCAGCTTTGATGCGCCCTACATCTCTTAAAAACACTCAGACTAAGACAAATTAAAACTATGAAACATGTATAGTACATGTTTAATAGCAAAATGCCAGTACAATAGCAACTCCTTAGAAGATTGTTGTAGTCCTGCGAGTGAGTGGGGTTACGTAAGGAGTTCTTTAGGAGCTTACTATTATGCAACTCCACTCAACCCTAAGCTGTGTTAGCAATAGGGGCGTAAATGATACTTCCTGTATTACAAGCGATCATAGGCTACGGTAACCACTTTACATTAGGTGGGCCGTATGCTTGTATGTCTTCAGACGTATAAAAAAACATTTTTAATGAATGCTTCTCCTTTTGTATTGAACCTCAATGCAATATATCACGTACCTAGACGTTCATCTAAGAATTATGTCATCGATGCCGGCTGTTGTCAACAGATAACAGGCGTTAAACCAAGTTAGTGACCCTCCCCCCACCCAATTAAATTACAGTGTAAGTAGCTCACCATCATCTGTATAATATCATAAAACTCTGGCAAAAAAGACGTAAAGCTACTTCTTTTTTATATTTCTCCAATAGGAACGCTGCAGCGTCCACGAAATACTTACATGACAGACAAACGCAGCCAAATAAGTTGCTTTGTTAAACGATAGAGTGGCAATACGCGAACTTCTTAAACCACAAGCATTCATAGACTATTTTAACCGCCTTATATTACTCGACACGCATACATGCTTTCCTCCACTAGCAGTTTAAAAAAATCGCAGTAGAGCGGCGTGATGGAGTATTTTCTAAAGGGAGATCCGTATCTTAGTATAAGTATATGAAAACTCAAACAGGGTCATAGGCTATATAGGACATTGCATGTCTCACATGCTCATTTAAACAGACACGCGCAACGACTATGTAATCACGTTGCACATTAATAGACGTGAATGCCTTTTTATAAATCTATGGTGGCAAACAAGCGTACGGCTCGCCGGATGATAAACAGTTCATATAAGAATAAGAATCTTTTAGTAACAGAGATGTTGCCGTTTGATAAAACCTTGAGATAATTCGTTAGCTATCTATGGATTTGTGGGACAAAAACTTTCTTGGAACTACACAGTACCGAACTATAAATATAAATGACAAATAAAAACATTGGTTGGTCTGAGCCTTAGTATCCAACAAAATAATACAACTCTGCAGGGTATATACTCTACTGTGACAAATTCAAGCCAGCTGCAAACATTTCCAGTTTCACAGTTGTGATCCATTAACGTTCAATACCCTAGTCCGTGTCCGTGATAGCCGTGGATAGGTAGGCGTATCGAAGTTATTATTCAACTTGATGTAATAATAGAGTGTCGGATTTAATAGCTGTGTCGTGATAGCAGCCTTCCGCCGGGTGACACAGAAATAAAAAGTGACGAACAGAAGTTAATTCGTGACTCGTGCCTGGTGAAATTTGTAACAACCGCAATAGAGGGAAAACTTGATGACTATTTTTACCATCTCGCTACATCAATTTTTTCCCCTATTTATCACACGTCTGTTAACAGTGGAGATATAGCTACCTATCTATATGTATGATCTATATGTGTGCGTCTAAGGCGGTCAATAGGGCTCGTGCACATATAGATCAAATTAGTGGCGTATTAAAAAGGGCTAAATCAAAAGTACCCTAAATTGAAGAGCATGGATGAAGAGGTTGGTGAATATGGAAGAACAGACTAGAGACATATGTTTGGATCAGTACACCTGGCGTTCACATACAGGCGTGATGATATGTATGTCTGTTGACAATCTAGCCGCATTATCTTATTTCTTTATATGAGGAATTCTTGTATATATATTTCCTACAAGTTCTAATGATTTAAATAAAATTTTGATAAGGCTTTTCTGTTTATGTTTCTCCATACTGGTACAATAGGTAGAGAATAACGTTATGTTAATAGAAATAATCATGGAACATACATTTGTAATGTATCTAGTACACTGGTAGCGATCCGCTCCAGGGGATATTAATTGGATATTAAGAGATTAGGAGAGTATTGTAAATATTGAACGGGTCAACCTTGAAAAGTACTTATCTGAAAGCTTTTGTTTCTGTAATTCGCCTACTTCTCCAGTTAGTTTATACCAATAGTGGTATAACACTTCTCGTCTACCGTTTGACACATTTGGCATGAGTTGAAAATTTACTAATGTAGGATATGAAGAGTGTAATTCACTAACCAAACTAAAGTTTATTAGTGCTGAAAAACACACACATAACGGATTTATTTAGAAAACTAAAAAAATATTATTGTTGTAATTCCATTTGACAGGCGTATAACATACATGTTACGTATTACGCCTCCCAAATGGAATTAGCTATATTTCAATTTATACGGGCAGTATATTATTGGATTTGTTTCATAAATAGACGCTACGGTTCATTGCTATTAGTAAGCAGATTAAGTAAACTCTTCCATTGGATTCTTAAGCAGCTAGCCAGGTACTACATGTTTGGTACTGAGTATTAAGTACACAATTCAGTTTGTGAGATATTTCCCTACCGAAAACGAGATAGTCTTGAATTGATTATGTACTATCATTCATGAATCATGAATGGTGTGTTTATTAGTAATTTGAATTCAATAACATTTGTACCTTTAATATAGTTGATTACTAATATCCAAACAACTTAAGAAACTTATGTAAATATCAAGAATTTTATTCTAGTAGGTACGTGTATTTACCTCATACTAGTTAACTGTTTGGGAAGTTAATTTATTTTACAAGTTGTAATTAAACATGCTATCATTTTACGGTTTTACAATTCATATTGTCACACGAGAACAGTTCTTTCGCAAACTGACTTGACCGGCTCAGATACAATTAACCTACAATTGATTTCACCAAGAAAACCAGCATATGTTGAAATGGTATTAATAAGGTAATAATTATTATTACGACCGACCTTATAAGGAATTTAGAACGTAAAAATTTATAAAAAATATCATACTGACTTCAGTTGTAATCATTATGATTTCATCTAATCTGTTCGAAATTGTGAAATAACACAAAGGTTTGTAAGTACCAACGTTTATAATAAAATTATCATATTGGTACAAAGTATTGTGCTACAGTACAGTGCGGGTCTATCGTAAGCACGGAATAGAAAACCTTATAAGTATACTACGAATTCAGAAATCAAACTTTGGTTTAGGATAACGGTAGTCATCTGCTACTTAACCAGTACAGCCACATTTGCCTTGAAATCACCGAATCGACAGAGTCGAAAATTTGAGAATAACGATTTCAACTACGTCTAGTTTCTAACTATTGAATGATGAATAGATACCTAATATATACATCTTCTTAATTCTGTTTAGATTAAGAGCTAGTAAATGGTATACAACATTTTATTAGATTAACAGAACCTTAACAACAAACATTAACATAAGTATTTACTAAACGCTGATCTTCATCACAAAACCTGAAAACCAAGACGATTGAATTAAACAATTTTTACGCAAAAACGCAAAAACGCAGGAAGTCTTCCTGCGACCGCGGAGGCTGCAAAGCGTTCGAAACGTCAGGTTCAACAAAATAAATAAAATACGCGATACTTCCGTTAAAAATTGTTTAATTCAATGTGTAACAATCGCGAAAACCTAAGACAATACTAACCAAGACGATGTCGTATATACAAGTATTTTATAATTATAAAATGTATTCATATATTCATATCATAAATCTAAAATCATGATATGTATTTAGAACAATTTGATGAAGCTGATCAAATCTTTGCAAAATACCGGTGTAACCCTGAAAATATCCTTGGCATTAAATTTTCTAACTTGTAACTATGATGATAAAAAATGGAGTGTGACTAATTTGAAATAGATTTCAAATTATACGAGAAACGATATAGAGCTGATGGTGCGCCTTAGATTTTTGCATTTCGTGTACGACGCGCGGCAGAACATATATATTTTTTTAATTGTGTCCGCATCCGCATATCGTTTTGTGCCTATTGTGATGTCATTATTGTATTCGAAAATTTACATTAGGACATGAACTTTAGATAATAGAACAATGTCATGCAGATATGTTTAAGTATGAATTTTATGCTATTTCTATGTAGCATTCAGCATAGTTAAATATATCAATATTTTTTGTTTCAATGTAACGTAACACCGCCAATATCATCAGCAATACGCTTTAGATTTTAATTTCTAGTAACCAGTATTTGTTTAATTACTTTACTTATATATAAAGCAAAACAATATATATAATTTAGTTTTGATTTATATATATTTTGTACGTATTAGAAATTGATAAAAAAATATTATCTTGTATGTAACATTCATAGAGAGGGCTACCATAATTTTATTAGCAATTTATTTAAAAATACAACAGAAATGCCAGATGTTAAGATTAAGAAAGGAAAGGCGTCAACTCTTTTATATTTACTAGCGTTATCTTACTAACCATTATTCTCCTGTGCTGTATAATTTATTGCCGTGTGCATGCTCTAGATAAATTGGTATTTTATAGTAATGTTGCATTAAATAAGTTCAGATTCAACTTACATTCTGATTTGATTCTGATAAAATAACTGTTATAAACTATTCCATGGAGAAGAATATTACGTAACTCAAACTTTAGAGCTTGCACGTGCAAGGCTACGTCCATTATGTACGTGGTACTACGTACATTTCTGTACGTAGTTTACACGTGTTGTGCTAACGAAAGTTTTAGTACAGAACATTAATTGTGCGAGCCTAACTTGCATTTGAACTTTGCTGTTGTTATCGTTCTCATCGATCATGAACAGTATTCTTAGTCTTTATCTCATAGCATCAGTAGACTATATAGTTTTTTTTATACTACGTCGGGAGGTATACAAGCATACGACCCACCTGATGTAAAGCGGGTACCGTAGCCTATTAACGCTTGCGAT
This sequence comes from Pyralis farinalis, assembly GCA_947507595.1. Classification (NCBI taxonomy): domain Eukaryota; kingdom Metazoa; phylum Arthropoda; class Insecta; order Lepidoptera; family Pyralidae; genus Pyralis; species Pyralis farinalis. Next base: position 16,115,744 of record OX382267.1, read on the forward strand.
ATATTAAGTATCACTCGCGCGATGCCTCCTCTGCTGCTTACACAGCAACTCCTTGGGAGCTGGTGACCTCACTCACACGCAGGAACACAACAACCCTCTAGGGAGTTGTTATTTGGCTACGGTTTTCTGTGCGGTGGAGGTTTTTCCCCAGATGGGCTGCTTTGATGCGTCCTATCTCTCTAAAACATCCAGACCAAGACAAACAGATAAGTTCATGCACACAAATGTTTGCCTTGTGTGGGAATCGAATCCACGAGCGTTGGTGTCAAAGTCGCCTGAACGACTGAGCCACCGACATCGGCAAAATAGTCCTTGAATACCGACAACAAGTTCTAATAGCAATCTATATGAAAATTAAATACGTTCGCAACGATGAGTACTGATTACGAGACCCAAAGATACTACGAAATTTTACACTACGAAACACTTTCGAAACAACGAAATACTTTTTAAAACTAAATAAATTCGACAATTTTAATGAATCGACCTGCATTCGGGTAAGTAGCGGATATTTTGTTGCGTGCCGAGTAATTGCCGACAAACCAGTGTTTTACTGATCATGTTTACACATTGTGCAAACAGCTTTACACAACACCATAACTTAGATTGGCAACCACCATTTAACTAGGTACAGTTCTACGAGCACTTCTATATTAATAATTTTTAACGTACATGAAATGTGTCATAAATAAATTATTACTGCCAACGTTGGACTTTACTCGACTATTCATAATTTAATTAAGAGTCCACTTTACTTTGTCAGTATTTAGATTGTGTAGCCATAGCTGTTTACATTGAATTAGCATAGAAATGAATTATGTAAAAGACTTTCTGTTAATAAGTGTAACAAAAATATTTTAATCAACCTACAAGATAATTATAAAATAATATAGGAAATTTCCACTTTTATACTGATCATCCTAAAATAATTTAAATAGATTTCAGACGAAATGAGATCTTATTTAAAAATTTTATTTAAATCAAGTTTAAGAATTACATAACATTCTTCGAAACTGTTCACGACCAAGAACCGTTAACTGTACATCACCTTTATCGTGTGTAAAGATACGTTTTAAAAATAGAAACCATAAATCGTGGGAGGTTTTATGTCTCTTTAATCACAGGTATTATACTTTTACAATTAATACTTCGATAGGCATGCGCGGGGGTATGGATCCAACGCGTAGAAGCCCCTTCAAGAATATTGATGTAATGTAGTACATCCGTATGACCCGTTCCAGAAGTTATCAATGGAACAATATATTCATGTCTCATTGCAGGTATTGGGATTTATGCGAATGTGTCGAAAATTAATGGACTATTGAATGAGAACTAGAGGGCTATTGAATGTTTTATGTTTATTATCTTAATAACTACTATATTTATAACGGTAACAAAAACATAACTCTGAAATTATGGGCTGTATTTAAGCAAAAAGAGATTAATGCTTATTGGTAGATATTATAGTCATAGTCATATCATTTATTACTTCATGTTCTTACGAAGGTTTTATTAGCCAACAAGTGGTTCCTCAATATGAGCACTACAATTTATTTATTTATTTACGTATTTACTAATATTTTTTATGAATTTATTATAAATTTAATAATAAAATAAAAATAACTCTTGTAAAATACAAGGTATTTCATTTAATTTATCTTCTTTAATAAGTACTTATTTTCTTTTTGCATGAATGTGATACAGTCCAAAGTTTCTCGGAGCGAAAATAATTGACAAAGAAATCTTGTAAAAATGCAATTATTTATTCATTATCATTTATTAAATTGTTTTATCTTTTGTCCCCTAATTAAATTTTATTTATATTTTTAACTACTCTTATGTAGACAACATATAGAAAATCATGAATATACTATATCAATGCGCCTACTCAAAAGACATCAACGCAAGTGGTACTATTTTGTAGACACAAAAAAAATGAATCAATGTCAGAAAAATACGGCTTTTGCTATTCTATTAAGTATTTAGTACTCGTAATTGAATCCAATCTGCTTACTGAGGTGTATTGTATTATCTTGTAAGATTTACTAGACGTGCACATGCTGTGGCGTTCACGTAAAACAACTTTTTTAAATTTTCTTGACTTCATTTTCTTGCGCTATACTTCATTTACCTTTTTAGTCTACCTTCACTACATTCTCTAAATCTATGGCACCTCAGATTTTAGGAAGGCCTGAATCAAAAAGCAATGTCTTGTGAGTTGCTCTCCCTCATCATCCCTACGCGTGAATGAGATCAATGCGTTACATACTAATTTCTTGATTGGCATTTTTCAGTGGGATGTCAAATAAAATTTCTTATGTTGACACCCTATCTACTAATGCAATAACTCCTCACCAGCTTCCTGGAGACCTCATTAGTCTCAGGGATACAACCAAGGATTAGTCAAATGTAAAATCCAGCAATTTTGAATTGTAGTTTAGTGGGGTAGAAGTATTTATTCTCTACTGTCTCTTTTTTTTCAAGAGGGATAGATTTGAGCAACATATTAGAGGAAACTACGCGGCTAAGTAAACGTAAAATGTTCCTTATATTGTACCAAAATGTAAAGTAATATACTTTATCTTACACAATGTCGGGAGGCATCCAAGCATAATGCCCACCTGATATAAAGCAGTTACTATAGCCTATAGGAATTCGCACATTACATCGACTCGACATCAATCCAACACCGTTCTAACTCCAATTTTCGAACGAGTCGTCGACTGGCGATCAACCTGCCGCTCACCAGTAGACAACTTGGCGTCAATGAGTGGACAACCTGCCGTCAACGATTGGTAAATGCGGCGGGTGGGCAGACGGGTAGACTGGCGATGCGTTGGCCGCTAATAGTAAACAAGTTCTCGACGAGTTGGCCACCACTCGATGGGTGAGAGTGGCATGTGGGTCGGTGATAGTTAGGGGAGCAATGCGTGGACCACGCGTTGTACGCTTCTTTCAATTTAACGTAGAAAAATCCACTCAAGTGTCACGATAGCTCAAAGCTCACATTTCAATTTCAGACTGTTATCTGAGTTGCAGTGGAGTCGGCGTTGAGTCGATGCGAACTCCTTATGAACGCTGGCAATACATTAAGATTTACTTACGTGAAACAGCTGTAAGCAGCATTGTACATATTATACTTCTTTCTATTGAGCAGTCAAACGTTTTCCCATACATTTCGCGGTCGTATTCGACCACCCGGGTTTCGAAGGGTTAAGCAAATATGGCAGGAAAGTTTTAAACTAGGTAAACGTAACACGCTACGCACATAAAACGGAAACATACGGCTACTTTAACGAATAGCAGTTATCACACTTTGACACTTGTAACACCAGAGACTTCTGTAATGCATTATCGACCCTTTACCAACCTATTCATACGCTTTTGCAGAAGTCTATATTATCGATATAATAACTATTCACCAATTTGATGTACCTATAACCAGAGTGCTGAATATGCAGCTGTAATTGCGTATTTTATTATTCTTCACGAGATTAAAATTTGCGGATACAGGAAATAAGTAATAATTTCCTTATTGCTAAGATTAATGACAGGGCAGCTATCTAGAGAGACTTTACCAAAACATATGTATACAAATCGTCATTTTTCTAATGCATCATTTCCGCGTATACTTTTTGTTGTCATGAAAATTATCGTGAAATATGTCTACAAAAAACCGCATTGCATTAGTATTGCAGTAAGAGTTCGTTGCCACTCCATATTATAGCAACGGACTAATTACAGCAATGTTTTAATTACATGACTAAATGTTTAGACATTCTGCCATTAGTAATTATTGCTTCCAATGTAACTTTGATAACTTATACTGTATACAATTTTATAATTTAAAAACAGTATGTATGTTTTATATTCACTTATAAAGTAATTAGTGACAAATAAGGAGCCACTCCCACTGATAAAGCAGATACTCTTCGACTGTTTTGTTACTCACTCACACACAGGTGATCCCACACTTGAAACGGACCACTATCTGGTGATAAGCCGGTTTGTGGGCCTTTTCACGAAGTGGAAGCACTTGCGAGTGTGTATTCCTTTCGGAGATCTTGATAGAATAAAAAGTGAAAAATTGGAAGATGGAAGTGTATGGAGTACGTACGTACGTCAGTCAGTCAGTGAATGACTTGCGAACGCGAGTCTTTCCGACTCAGATGTAGATGAATGTTGGAAAGTTCCGAATAAAAGAGATGCCTGGTGGGATGCGGAAGGTAAATCCTCCGTGAAAAAAAGAGGAAAGCATGGCTGGATTATGTATCATCTTTGCACCAGAGTGATGGTATGAAAGAGATGAAGAAAGAATTTTACCATCGATGCAAGAATGAAACCAAAGCTTTACTGAAAGAGAAGCGTGAAATTGAGGAAGAGAGACTGACGAAAAACTTCGAGGCGAATACCAAACTTTTCAGGAGCGAGGTAAAGAAGTCTCGATGTGGTTCGTCAGCATCCAGAATGGACAGGACAAAATGTAAAGCTGGTAGCATTCTTGCTAATACTCAGGAAGTGTTAGAACGGTGGAGTGCATATTTTAGAGAAACATATGATTATGTCCAAGGTGCTGGCACTGTGAATGAGTCTGTGACTGACTCAACTATGTGTGACAGTGTCAGCGTACCATGAAGGTATTACCATGATGAAATTGAATGGTCGATACGAAGTTTGAAAAATGGAAAGTCAGCGGGAATCGATATAGTTACAGCTGAGACGATTAAGCCTTCAGGTTTTTGAGCAAATTATGCTGGAGAACCGGAAGGGGCCCCACCGATTAGAGACGCGCAATCATCGTGCCCTTGTATAAAAGCAAGGGTCACGTATGGACTGCGCCAACTATAGGGCCATCAGTTTGATCAGCTTAGCAGCTAAAATGTATGAAAAAAACATTTAAAGGAGAATGAGGGTGAAATCCGATGGAATGCTTTGGGAAGCACAGGGTTGATTTCGAAGCGGCAGAGGATGTACGTATCAAGTCATTTAACTCGGCTACTTCATAGAAAAGCATCCGTATATGGACCAGAAGGTTTTCTGCAGTTTTGTGGACCTTGAGAAAGCATTTGATAGGTTCGTGCGAAAGAATCACTGGAAAATTTTGCCCAGATATGGGATTGACGGTGACCTGCTCCGTACTGTACAATCCACATAAAATGATTGTACAGCATGTGTCCGGGTGTACGGAAGCTTGTCGCCTTGGTTTGATACCAACATTGGTGTCAGATAGGAATGCGTGCTATCGACTCGGCTATTCATCCTGTATCTTGACAGTTGTTTCCAGAGAATAGGAAATATGAATGTGGGAATTCGAATGGGTGTGTCTCAGTTGTCAACTGCATGATTTATGCAGACGACGTGGTACTAATAGCAGAATCACCATCCGATCTGCAAACACTAGTTACAACAATGAAAGATAATTACAACGCTGATGTGGAGAGACGAGTGAATGCAGGGAATAGCGTTAATGGAGCGTAGGGTAAGCTTCTAAGCAGCTGAAATCTAAGCCAGAGCTACAGCTAGCTGTACACAATGCAGCTCTAATCCCAACGCTAACTTATGGAAGTGAAAACTGGGTATGGCAAAGAGAGCATGAAAATAGAATAAATACGGTCGAGACGAGAGCATTGCGCAAAATTTATAGCATAACGCTTGCTGACCGCATTCGTAATGATGACGTAAGAAAGAGAGTTGGTCTGAAAGAGAGTGTCGGTGGTAAAGACAAGAAAAGGCATGCGCTGTTGATTTGGATATATAGAAAGAAAGCAGAATGAATGCGAAGGATGTAAGAGCCGAGGAAGACCAAGACTAACCAACCATGAGCAAATTAGTCGTGTTTTATTAGAAGGTGATGTCAGGAGCCCTAGAAACCGGCGAACGTGCATGAAAAGAGCTATGAATGTTAGAGAAGCGAGTGAAGTGTGTAAGGATCGCGTCTTATGGCGCTCGGTTCTCTCTACCTACCCTGGAAGGAACCTGGCATGAAGATATACATACATACATACACGGGGGTTATTTTTCTGTTATTTTTTATCATCCGGCCAACGACGATTTCTTTTACCACCTATGGGATTAGCAGAAAGAGTAGCTTTGTATATCTTTGATATTCTATCTATCTATAACTTCACGCCAAATCCCTTGCGGGGTAGGCAGAGAGAACCGAGCGCAACACGATTCGATCCTTACAAACCTCACTAGCTGTTCATTTATTGCTCTTCTCTGGCACGCTCGCCGGTTTCTAAGGCTCCTGACATCACCTTTACCTGATATGTGTATTAATGTCTAACAAAGGATAAATGCTATGAAGTTGTGATAAAATAACGTGAGACTTATGCAAAATACATAAAAGGGAGACCGAACAGGAAAGTATGCTGACCACATTAAATTACAAAAAAGCAACAAGACAAGGCAGTGCGTAAGTACACAGAAAAGAAGGAGAACAGGGGTATTATTTTCTATAATATCACTATTTCTAAGAAGTACCACTGAAAACGTAAGAGAATTTGTCGTCGAACTTTCGTACCTATGCATATTATGATCAGTACGTACTCGTACGAGTAGAATTGGGAGAGGAAGGTTGCAGAAAATTTAGAACCGCGGGTGACAAAATTAGGAACGTAGAGAAGATCCAGGAACATTAAGCATATATTATTTGCACGCTATCAAACTGATCATTCAGCTGATGACTTTAAAGTCTGCATTATGCAACCTATTTGTAAAATCTTAAACGAACCTACTTGCATAGGTAGTCATGCGAAATCTGGCTTGACGAATCCGGGGCGGGCCCGCTAGTGACATAATATTTGCTCATGAACTCTGACAAAAGGTCATTATTTATCTATGATAATGGACGATTTCGGCAAGCAAACGAACACATCTAACTGCCACCGTGCAACGCCGTTGGTTTCACAAGTGTACCCAAAAGCGTGCTTTGTACGCATTGTAACGGACACAACGCAAATTGTGGACAATATACTCGTATTATTAGAATGACGTTCAAATAGAGATTATATCATAATTGGTTTTGGGAAATATTTATCTAAATAGCTAAATACTTTATATGGTTTCGTGATATTAAGGAAATATCCAACAAATAACCGGTAATACTGATATTACGTAGTAATTTCATTCACCGCTGGAGTCGGGTGGTAAAGTAGTTTTACTTTATCATCCGACACCACAGCTCTCATTGGGTAGTTCGTGGATCAATATCGCGGCTTTTATCGGTTTATTGGTTAAACTATTCTACCATTGGTCACTACTACACTCGAATCACTGAGATATTTAGATGCTAAAATACAGCGTTTTGTGAGCGCGGGGTGCCTTCATGCTCAGTGACGTGGATTATTGGTTTGTGTTCCGAGCCCAAACGAAAACAGGAATATTATGCATAAAAAGGAGCTGAAAAATATATCAATATTATTTTTTACCGTGGCATATGGAATGTCATTATTTGTTGAAAACGAGTGCTAACATGTTTTTTTTTTATTATTTTGCAATAGTTACTTCACTTTAATTTATTATTTAACAGAATATTTCATAACATTGTCGTTATTGCACTATCTCACATAGTAAATAATACAATTGAAAAATAATTGTTTTCTTTTATACTGTGTTCCATGGCAAATAAGCATAACTAGGATTAATACAAAGCGATAACCGTAAGCTGTAAATGTTTGCATTCCAAATAATATCCTTTATTCCTATACCTAACATCCTTTGCTAATGCAGTAACTCCTAACGAGCTACTAACCACCTCACTCGCAGGAACACAACAACTCCCTACGGGGTTATTATTTAACTTCAATCTTCTATAAGGTAGAGGTAGGTAGAGTGTAGGTACTTCTGTAGTTACAGCCCAATTCTCAATAGTTAGTATGAAAATTTAGTTTCATAACTCCTTTACATAAAATTGTATTATTTCGCCTTGTACCATTAAAGCGGCTCGGGCACATTGTACAGTCACGCAGAAGATGCGAAATAGTCGCCGACGCTTTTAAATGTCACTGCCTTTCCCACGACAACCGACTCTATGATCATTGTGTATATAGTTCGATAATTAAAACTCATTTACCTACAATAGTGATATCGAAATTTACAATACAATTTGTTCTTATGACATATCGGAACAGTGAAAGCAGTTAGGTGATATAATACAAAGCATAAACAAACTTTCAATTTCTGATAATGCATCTTAAGGTGGCTATTTATAAGCTTTTGGGATACAAAGAAGTGATACTATATTATGTACCAAAAAAGTCACTTAAAGTAGACTATGTCATTAGAAAGGACTCTTAGAAAAAAAGATATTTTAAAATACAAAAGTTTTAAAATATGAAAATCGACCTCAAAGAAGCTTAAAATCTCCTAACTTGCTCAATCGAATGCATCTTTATTTATTTGGTCAATCAACATATTTACATAAAAACTTATCTTAACACCAATCATAACAATGTAACATAAGGTCAAAATCATACATAAATACCGATTACAGACTAACACAGCATTTTTGGAACACATTTTTGTATACTTGTCACAACAAAACCAGTTAAGTCAAAGTTCCTTATCACCTATTGCTGTTTCGGTATACGTTTCCTATATACCTACTCAAAAATATCTTTAAAATCTAGGCATCGAATCCCGACAAACCTAAGTATATACATGCAGAAAACACCTATGCATCTTATCTCGTTGTAGCAAATGAGAGTTTTGAATGGTTTTGTACAGCTTGATCTATCACTGTGTACGTACAAAAAAAGTTTATTGCTCCAATTGAATTTAGAAATAGAACACTTACAATACCAGAGACATCGCTAGCAGAACACCAATTCTGTGAAACTTCCGTTGTTTTTTGAGGATATCTTTTAAATCATTTAGTTCGATTCATCCGATTGGGAGGTGCAGAAGCACAGACAGATGGTCTAATTTAAATTTACGCCACTGTCTTTGTTGCTAGAACGAGTGAGCGAGATAAATATATTATTAAAGTGTTTGCAATTTTAACTATATATTTTTTATTAATGTGGAAGCTGTGAACCTTGCAGCAACCTAGTGATTACCTTTCAGTGGCATATTGCTACTGGTATCAAGCATCGTCATTGTTTGATTTCGAAATGCGGAACTGCAAAGATTTCACGTGCCCACCAAACTTAGCTAAGAACAGCCTCACACTTATTTCGTCAAGGTTCCAAGGCTGTAAAACAATGCGATGAAGCGTTCTTAATATACAAATTACAACTTGCGCCACTAATGGAGTGAACATCATGTATTTTGTGATTTATGAACACATTAGACGTAGGTACAAATCACAATCTGATATACTTAGCTTTTATAAGGTTGTACCAAATATATAATACGTTCATGTACTTCCGATATGCGTTTATTTAGAAACAAATATTAATTTTAGAATGTTTATATACAAACTTATAGTTAGATTGGAGCATCACGAGGCATTTTGCAACTTTTTTTATACGGCTCACCTGATGTAAAGTTGTTACCGTGGCCTATAAACGCTTGCAATACATGAAGATCACACGCGCGATGCTACTTCTGCTGCTAACACTGAATCTGCTTAGGCGCTTACTGGTGACCTCACTCACACGCAGGTACACAACAACCGAAGGATTTGTTATTTGGCTGCTGTTTTCTGTGAGGTTGAGGTACTTCTCCAGGCGGGCTGCTTTGATGCGCCCCACCTCTGTTAAAAACACCCAGACCAAGACAAATAGACATGTTCATGCACACAAATATTTATCCTGTGTGGGAATCAAACCCACGAGCGTTAGTGTGAAAGTAACGTAATTGCGCGTTTCGCCACCGATCTCGTCATACAGCTTTATACAAAGTGACAATAGTTATCATCTCAGAAACTCGTCCCTTTGTATTTAGTTTTATGTTTGTATATACTCGTACATATCTTTACTGTATAATAATTGCAATCTTTGTAATGCAGCCAGAGATACGAATTCGCTATGGTTAAATAGGGTTTATTAAATGCGAGATTATTCCAACAGGGAATCTCCAACTATTACCAAGTAGTATATTCTCGTAGTATCTTACATAGCTGCATGAGTAAACAAAATAGGTCACTACAATACTTAAAGAAATATTTAGCAGATTATTAGGGTTCCGAACCCAAAGGGTAAAACGGAACCCTATTACTGAGGCTCCGCTGTCCGTCCGTCCGTCCGTCCATCCGTCCGTCCGTCCGTCTGTCACCAGGCTGTATCTCATGAACCGCGATAGTTAGACAGTTGAAATTTTCACAGATGATGTATTTCTGTTGCCGCTATAACAACAAATACTAAAAAATAGAATAAAATAAATATTTAAGGGGGCTCCCATACAACAAACGTGATTTTTAAATAATTAAATTAAAATAAAACAAATATTTAAGGGGGGCTCCCATACAACAAACGTGTTTTTTTTGCCGTTTTTATAGATAATGGTACGGAACCCTTCGTGCACGAGTCCGACTCGCACTTGGCCGATTTTTAAAGGAATTCTTGTACAGTAGAATATTGCCAAAAAGTATTCTAATAAAGACTATGCTATATGCCGTAGATGAATTGCACTCTACGCCATACAGCATAAAACAAACAATGCGAAAGTAAAGTGGTGAAATATTATTTTATATGCAATTTGTTCTAACCTACTTTATGTGCTTCTGCCGCCAATTAGTCAATACGGCCTAGCGCAGGCCGGCACCCACCCACTGCCGTTAATAGATGGAACATGCCGACGCTGCCATAGCTGCTCCGGTAGTCTCTGCCTCGGCTGCTGCGGTCGTCCGCCATCTGGAACAGAAACCGCATGCCCCACCACCGTCGCTGCCACGACTGGCCTGGTCGTCGCTGCGACATGGTTCACCTCTGTACGAGGCATCCTCAGGCGCTGTAGACGTTGCTCGTTGGAATAACATGCTACAGGTAAAGTGAAGTGAGTTATTAACGAGTAACGTCTACAGCGCCTGAGGATTCCTCGTGGAGAAGCCAGTCGTGGAGTCGTGGAGAAGGCAGCGACGGTGGTGATACGGTATCTGTTCCAGATGGCGGACGACCGCAGCAGCCGAGGCAGAGACTACCGGAGCAGCCATGGCAGCGTCGGCATGTTGCATCTACTAACGGTAGTGGGTGGGTGCCGGCCGGCGCTAGGGCGCATGAACTAATTGATAGCGGAAGCACACAAATTGGGTTACATCAAATTGCATGTTAATATGACTTTCGCAAAATAACGCCTGAATCTATTAACTATTAAATATGATTTTATGTTTAAAAGTGAATTATCATCACACACAAGTATGTATACATAATTATATTACATTACATCAAAGTAACTTAACCTTTTGACAGTTTACGCCCATCATATTAATTGACCTAAGACGTCACATGTCTATGAAATTTCGAATGAAGACGAATCTAACGACACTTAAACACATACAAATCGAGCAAAACTGATAAATCGGTATATTTTATACTTCTTCTTTATTCCATTAAGGTGGCAATCAAGCGTGCGGTCTGATTGATGATAAGCAGTTACCGTAGTCTATGGACATTTGCAACAACAAGGATGTCACTCATGCGACCCTGTAAAAACCTCTTCACGCCTTTCTTGACGAATTCCATGCTGTAGTCCCTTGGAAGAACCTCGAGGAGTTCATTCCACAACTTGAGATTTCTCGGAAGAAAACTTCGCTGAAACCGTACAGTACGTAATTATTGCGATTTTAGTGTGTAAGGATGAAGTCTTCGCCTTCCGCGACGGCGAGCGGTGCCGCTATAAAAACAAGCTGTTGGCATCATATCGAACAATTCTTCAGAACACAAACCGGTAGAACACACAAAGGGAGGCAAAATCTCGCCTTAAACTTCGTAGTTCGTCTCTGCGCCGAATCACAAGGTCCTAGCTGGTATCCTACTCTATAGTACTCCATGTGCGGTCTGACTTGAGAATTGTATATATAAGTATTTGTTCCATGCTGAAGTGCTGCTTTGCTCTGTTACACACTAAGTTTCTTGGACGCCAGTTTGCCTTTCTCCTCCTGGTGATTTCGGTATTGAACATCTCTGGAGATCTCGACACCTACAATCCCAATGCTTTTGGCGATGGTAAGTGCTTTATTGAATTGAGGAACCGCAGTAAATGAAATTTTCTTAGCGGTGATCGCGCAGACTTGTCTCTTAATGGGGTTGAATTAGACCAAGTTTAGTCGCCCTCAGTCGGATATTTTTATCAAAGTACCCTCAATGCCAGACACCAGGTTATCGCGGCTTTCTTCTACAAGGAAACGTGGTATGTTAGCTTGCCAGTATAATAAGTGTTCCCGGTGCTGTCATGCGCATAACAATGAATGCCATCAATTGACAACATATCATTGATATGCAGCAGAAACAGCATCAGCAACAGTATAGAGCCCTGTGGGACGCCTGTATTGATATCCATACTATCGGGAGCAGCCACCGTCAACCACGGCATTTATGCATTTGTTGGATAAGAACCTGGTAACCGATTTGCACAAACTCTCGGATAGCTACGTTATGACGATGCTAACGTCGATAGAAGACCCTGATGCCAGACCCGATCGGACACGGATTGGCGGTCCTCCATAAAGACGGGACTTACGCAGTGGAGTAGGAAAGGAAATGATCTTAAATAATGCAACTTACAAACGTAATTAATATTATATTTATTAATATTATATTCGTCTCTACATACCCCGCAAGGGACCTGGCGTGAAGATTACATATTTATCTATATTGTAATTTCATTAACTCCATGATGACAATTCAGTACACTGTAACTATTTTTACATTTTTACAACTATAGTAACAAATAGGCTTTCTACATTCATCATACATGGAGAGCCTAGATCCAAATTCGCCCATTGCCACTATGTCACTATCAAAATAGTGTGTTTGATCTCATTACGATCGACGTTCCTTATGTACGCTTTCATAGATCTATGTTGCTTTGAACGTTTTGACACCAATACAGAGAACATTATTCCAACTAGATACAACTTTGAACTTGTACTTGAATTTGCCCTTCAATCGTATGAACGTTCTAAAGAGACTCTTTTGTCGACGGTGCGTGCTGAACGAACCGAGATTAATTTTTGACGACTACTGATGTATTTATTTTGTGATTGTAGCGATCACGTCGGGTGAACAATTATCACATTGTGTGATTGGTTATTATTTTGGCAGGCGAGGCCGAAACAGGCGTGAGCCACACGACCCCGCTTATGCCTTGAGACTTAGACTTTTTGCACCAGCGGACAATAGCCCGGTCACCCAGAAAAAACTAGACACGCTTTCATTTGACTGCTAACGGGCCCCCTTAATTAGGTAGCTTGATAGTTGATCATATGAGGACAATAATGGCGACAAAAACTCCATCAGTTCCGTAGTGATAAAAACTCATTGTGCGAATTGGCCTTGTTATTTCGTACATTTAATGACTGGAACTCACATAGTGCCTACATTATTATCGAAATGAAAACGGATGTTTTTATATTTATAATGAATATAGTATAGTGACACATATTATGATGAAAATACAGGTATCTGTTTATGATATATACTTTCTTACAATTACTGTAACAAAAGTTATTATTTAAAAAGTAAGCTAAAACATGAAATTAAAGTCTAAGACGAGCCCCCGTGGCATTGTGAAAAACATGTTGGCGGCGTTACCTCGTAGCGTACATAGCAATCCTTATCCATTGTGAAAGCTCTCAGTTTTGTGGTTGTCAGCAGTCTCAACCAGATGCTTAGAATTTTCACACATGAACTTGAGGGATCCTATGGGTCCAAGGCCTTGGAGCCGAGACCATAATATTTTTTGTTGCTGTTCTCAACCGCTTCCGCCGCGTCATCAATTCAAACCCTTATAGGCACAAGTTTGCGTGTTCACCGCTAAGAAAACCTCATTTGCTGTAGTTCCTAAATTCTAGAATACACATCTTACCATCACCAACAGCATTACGATGCTTGGTGTCAAAATCTCCAGTAACGTTCAATATAGAAGTCACTTAGAGGAAATGGTCAAGCTGGCGTCAAAAAATCTTGGTGTGCTCAACAAAGCAAAGCAGTACTTCAGTGCGGATCAAAGACTTATTTTATATAAGTCTTAAGTCAGACCGCACATGAAGTACCTACTGCAGTCACCTGTGGACGGGAGCACCTGGTCCAGCCAGGACTGTGTAACTCCGTTCAAAGACGAGCTGAGATGAGATGAGATGTGAGAATTGAAGATGATCCTAAGCTTACATACGGTATTGAACCCTTAAGTTTAAGGAGAAATTTTACCTCCCTTTGCGTGTTCTAACGATTGTACAACGGGTTGTGTTCTGAAGAATTGTTTGAAATGATGCCGACAGCTACTTTTTATAACCGCACCTCTCGCCGTTTAACCTTACATGCTGGAACCGCAGTGGTCGCGTACTGTCCTGAGATGTTTTCTTCCGAGAACTCTCAAGTTGTGGAACAAAGTCCCATCCGAGGTTTTCCCAAGGGACTACAGCATGGGGCTCTTCAAGAAAGGCGCGAAGAAGTTTTTAGAGAGTCGGCACCGCAAGCGACACCCCTGGTGTTACAAATGCCCATGGGCTACGGTGAATGTTTACCACCGAGCAGGTTGTATGCTTGTTTGCCGTCTTAGTAGTATATAAAAAAATTAACAAACATATAATGCAATATTACTATTTGTAAAACATATATACTAATCAGTATTAGTTAGTAGAGTGTAGATATTATGCCTGCCAAATGACACTCACATTACATTACACATTACATTCACAAAAGGTCCTTAATTTATTTTTAAATGTGAGTAGTAATTACCTGTATAAAATTTTTCTTTTTTAATAAAATTTGATGATTGATTTTAATATCTTGTATAAAAAGGCAAGTTTCTTTATATTATTTTGTGAGTAACTTAATAGTTCTCTTAAACATAAAGGTGTGTATACTAGTTTGATCTTCATTCTGCTGACCTTTACTTGACCTTTTCGCATTACAGCTTAGATTGTTTTTATTAAAAAGTTGTTTCTTCTAAGATCGTAACTAGTTAACCTATGTCAGACGTTTAATCGCTTTGTCAACTAAGTGAGATAGATACATAGTAACAAATAATATCATCGGTATGGACTAGCCTCTATTGAATGCAACCGGTTTGATGGCATAGGACTAATAATATAGCTAACTTTAGTATTAGCAATCACCTCAATAAGATGACCGCTCATTTAAAATATAGTATAAAATAAATAACTTTACATGGTATGTTTCCTCTGGTAGTTTCGTTAGACATATTTTTTGTTAAATTACGACTAAAATGGTAGTAATAACTAAAAAGTGTACCGTAAAGCAGGGGGAATCGGGACACTCTCTAAGTTTAACATTAATATATAGCATTTTTTTCCTTTGGGTATATCAACAAAATTGAGATTATAATGGTTTCGGTAGTCAAATTTTTAATTTCCTGTACTTTATGTATATGTATTTCCTTAAAAATATCAACAAAACTTGAAAAAACTAGCTTGACCCAATTTGACTCGGCTTTGGAATGAATCAGGTCACGTATGGGGATAATATATATTTTCGATAGGGCTAGCACTGTTTAGTTAAGTACCTACCCGAAATACGTAGGTACCTACATAGTATTGCGACTAGTAGTGTACTACTAGGGTTAGTATCAAAAGCCCAAATCACCCACAGCCGTCCCGATTGACCCCAGTCTAGTCCCTATTACACCCACCCGCCGCCGACCCAATACCACTGTTCGACCCATATCCCCCCATTTCTTGTTGAAATCCCAGTCATTCAGATTTTGTTACACTATAGACAAAAACATACACTTACATTTTAGCTGATCCTGTTCCCAAAACACTAAAAATA
Source organism: Pyralis farinalis (assembly GCA_947507595.1). Lineage (NCBI taxonomy): Eukaryota > Metazoa > Arthropoda > Insecta > Lepidoptera > Pyralidae > Pyralis > Pyralis farinalis. The sequence goes on from OX382267.1 coordinate 16,131,637, forward strand.
ATGCTGAATAATATTATGTCAAGTTTAAAAAAATATCATAGAAAATTTAAATTTTTTAAAGAGCAAATTCCGCAGGTTTCTGTCCCAATTTCCAAAAGATCGTTTTCTATCGAATTCGCAATGACAGGACGACTGAGTGTTGCCAGATTTTAGAAAAGATATTTCAAGCTTAATATTTAAATTCTGCCATACAGATTAAATCATGAAATAAACTCCTATTCCCCCTTGATCCTATTCCCCCCATTTTATGGTACCAAATATGAATTTATTAGGACATTGGCATTAAAGGTAAATATATTTTTAATATAAAAATGTGTATAGCAATGAGATATGTACTCAATTATAAAAATAACAATATGTTTCATTCTTTCTTATATTCATTAATTCGTAAAAAGCTTCACGCCAAATCCCTTGTTTGGTTGGCAGAGAGAACCGAGCACCACGTGACTCGATCCTTATACACCTCACCCGCTTCTAAAAGGCTTACTATTGAATGCGCTGAAAACAAAGATAATGGTATTTGAAAGAAAAGAAACCTGTGAGGATTACGATTGATGAAATGATGGAAAAAGTGGATGAGATTGTATATCTTGGATGCGCTTTCAGGAGGGATAGAAGGTACACAGCTAATGTAGAAAGACGCGTGAATGCTGCGAATAGTGTGAATGAAGCGTTGGGAATACTTCTTGTGTCAGAAAAACTTGAGCACAGCTCGCTACACACAATGCAGTGCTGATCCCTACGCTTACTTATGGTAGCGAGAGCTGGGTATGACAGAGAGAGCATGGAAGTACGATAAACGTGGTCGAAATGCGAGCGTTGCGCCAAATTCGGGGCGTTTCGCTTGTAGACCGTATTCGCAATAACGATGTTGGAAACTGAGTTAATCTGAAAGAGAGCGCCCGTGTTAAAATTAGAAGAGGTATGCTCCGTTGGTTTGGACATGTAGAAGGACGAAAGAATATCAAAGCTGATATACGACGCAAAGGTGGAAGGATGTAGGAGCCGAGAAAGATCAAGACTTATCTACCATAACCAAATTGGTGGTGTTCTATCAGAAGGTGATATCAGGAGCCTTAGAAACCGGCGAGCGTGCATGAGAAGAGCAATGAATGTTAAAGACGCGAATAACTAATATGTACCTAATAATAAAAAAAAACAATTTATACTGAAGTACATTTATATATATTTCATAAAAAAAAACAACAATAAGAATACAAGAACACGTTATTACATAAAATCTATATCTCTATACTTACTAATATATAAAGCGGAAGAATTTGTCTCTGAACCTTTTAAAAAGTTTGTTATACAATATTATAAAAAATATGTTTTGCATTTGATAGTCCAATTCTTGAAGAACTTTATAGACTATTCAACATCACGATATGACCGTTAGAAGCTGAGGAAAAAGAAAGAAAGTAAGAAAAAGGGCTTCTTACGGAATATCAAGATACGCGTGAAGAAAGTCACATGCTGCAGTTAACTAAATGTTAATCTATAGGTATACAAAAATTCCTTTAGGAATGACAACAGAGTCCTTTAGGAATGGATAGTAAGGAAAGACATACAATTATAGAAATCATATTCCTAAATCAAATAAAAATATAATTACCTTGTAAAATTATATCAAATTAACGCACGTATTAGCAAATGGAATATCTGTTCTTCATATGAAATATACCAGATGACCTCAGATCTTTCATCATACTCCGTTAAGAGTTCTTGAATTCTAGTTACTCCTTCACATTATAGAAAGATTGACATTTGCGTTTCCTGCGTAGCTGACATAAATTCGATGAGCCATGTGACCTATTACATCAACATACAATCTTTCAAAGGATTTCAGTTTCGAATCATTTATATGCCTATGAAGATAATCAATTATGTCTATACTTATAATAAAACTGTTTTTATACAACGTTTAAAAGCAAATAATATAATACTCATTTGGTAGAAAGTGGTTTATGAACAGTTGCAACGGTAACGAGGCCTTATCTGTACATAAAATGTAATTTGATTCGAAACAACACACTGCTCACTATCGTCACAACATTGAATCCACAGTGATCGTATTGTGCTGTGTCTATAAGTTAGAATATCTGATTGCCCCCTGGACCGATGGTTTAACGTTCGCTCTGATGAAGGAACTCCAAAAATTTTAAATAATGTCAAATTTAAAATTAATATATTATATTATTATCTATCTTATTTCACGGGTTTTAATCCCGGTCATTTGATAGGCATGCCCGGGGATATAAATCCAACGCGTAGAGGCCCCTTCTAAATGAATGATGTAATGTATTATATTATTATTTTAGATTTATTAAATTTTAGATGTAATTTAATTTATTGTGTATTTATTAAATTAATCTTGGTTCGCAATTAAATTTATTATTATTTTAAATTAATATGTAGAATTAATTGTATCGAACTTGAAAATATCCAGTATTAAAAGTCGATATTTTCATAAGCAGGCGCAGCGGTCATCGATCCGGTAAGCGTCTGACCGCCGACCGCCTGTAGATTAACAGGGCTCCAAAACTTGGAGAATACTTAATCTCTGCCCTTGAATGTAAAACCGTCAACCTACACCAAGTCTCTTTTACAGTGGTTATGCCATAAAAGTAAATTCGGCTACTGCCGGCGCCGGGGCGCCGAGATTGGGAACGCTCCCGCCCACCACGATAGCAATCCACATAACCTGCACTGTGTTGTACTAGAAAACATCGCCTCCTAGTCTGTCAGCTCAATGGCTCCTCTTCTTTAACCTCGACAACTGTAACAAACGCAACGGGGAAAAGGAATATATAACGACAGTGAGACCCCTCCACAATTAATGTGAAAGTAAGGAAAAATCTGTGGACTTCACCCAAACATCAACACGATCCATCAAATCGACTCGAAACTAATCATCCAACCATTCTTTTCTCACGCAGGAGACGCAAATATCCTCGTCGGCCTAGTAAATATGTGCTATCACCTTACCTGCAATAAGCACTTACTTGCGCACTTCTTTGTGCGTCGTGTCGGACGACGTATGTTGTTCCCTCCGTGTAGGTGACGATTTTCGGAGGTTATAATGCCTACCATGGAGTATAGCTCAGATTTTAATGGCTTGACTATATGGGTAGATCTGGTCATGAATTTGCTCTGGCTTATGTTCTATATTTAATCATACATTTCCAATGAGAGTGCTAGGTGTTGTAGGCCATACAGGTCTATGCTGAATCTTCTGCTGACTACATGTTGGATGCATTTAGTAATCTCCGCCTGTCTCATTCGCACCCAAGTGCCTTGCACCTGATTGAAACTTCCTGTATATTTAGATTTCTTGAATGTATTGCAAGACATACATAATGCAAAGACGATTCCAAAGAATGTGAAAATAACTAAATAGTTAGGTATAGTGGGTCCGTAGAGCAATGTGATACAGAAACCACTATTCATCAAGCGGTCAGTATACTTGTATGCTTCTAAGGCAGGTCGTATGCTCTTTTGCCACCTTTATCCTAAGACGGGTAGGGGAAGTAATTAAAGGTAACGAGTGTACAAACATATAATGATGGTCGATGTTCCACCAGGGCTACATCGTTATATATAAAGACCGCTGCGCTACTTTTGTAGCGGAACAGCGCATGGAAGTGTGTATTAAGTAACCGCTAACCTTCACATCAGGCGGGTCATATGCTTAATTAAAATAAACATGATTAAAATAAACATTTTTATAACAAATAAACAAGTACTCATGCTAACAAAAAGCAATGAAATTCTTGTAATACAGTCTGATTTAAAAATAGTATTATGAATTTTGACTTTCGCTGCAACTACATATTTTGCCGCAGACATTAGAAAGTAACACAGATAATGCGTCAGTATTTGTCCAACTCATTTAACCTTGTCAATTCAAAATATGGAAACGGTGTCACAGTATGTGCTAACACTACACCTAAGTATTTAGTATTTTTTCTTCTAATACTATTAGAACTCGCTAACCTCTAAACCACTTGTATTTTAATCACTAGGAATAATTAAAAATAAGAAAGCTTTATTTGTATGTTTCGTACTACGTAGGTGCATATGTCACTATAAATCTATACACATCGATAGTAACTCTACTCACCGTTTTACAGTAATTCCATCTAGTTCAGAAGCATATGACATTGTTTTAGTGAGTCCTTTGGCAATATAGGATGTTATGTATATCCGTACTAATATATAAAGCGGAAAAGTTTATTCGTTTGTTTGTTTGAACGCGCTAATCAATGGAATTGTCAGTCATGAGGAAGGTCATAGGCTATTCAACATAACTATACGACCCTTTGAAGCCGAGGTAAAAAAAAGGAAGAAAAAATGATATACCGTGGTACCCAGGGGATATGCGCAAACGAAGTCACGGGCTGCAGCTAGCGTACCACGAGCCTTCTTCTTCTTCGCGTTATCCCGTTTCCTATGGAATAGGAAACGACGGTGTCCGCTAGCTAAGCCTAAGGATTTGGATTTGGAGATACTGATTTTTACATGAAGCCGTCAGACCACCACAAACCAAAGGGTAAACCAGATCTCTCTTACGTTCACACGTCTTTCGAAATATAATTTGTTGGACGTGTGGGTTTCCTCACTATGTTTTTCCTTCTGCGCAGAGCAAGTGATATTTACAAATTACAAATATATACAAAAATCGGAAGGCACGAGTTTAGTGATACTCGTACATGTCAGGATTCGAACCGGGGACTATTTGATCACTAGGCCGGTTCTTTATCCACTAGGCTATCACTCCTCAGCTAGTGTACTACGAGTTTATATTTATATTTATTTAAGTGACACGAAATGTAACTGCTTGTCAAAAATTATGTAGATAGATCGACAACATTGTAACCGAGAGTTCCGTAATAGAAATGCTAAGTTTTTACGCTTGCCACGCTTAATGACGAGCCTACACCGTTCGCCTTCACTAGCCACGTTAATAGCAAAAACTCACAACCCAGAAACGTAAACATCTATTATTAACAGTCAACATCATAAATAAAGCATTATACCGTTGGATGTTTTTATGATACATTGTTGAGAAATTTATAGATATCTAAAATATCATGGTTATTAGAAACGAGATAAATGATGTCACGTTTACGGGGCTATATAAAAATTAATATCATATGTAGATAGGTGACTATGTAGTAATAATATGAATACCTAATAGGTAACTGGGTAATAAACAGAGTCGCAGAAATTATGATGACCACGAAAGGGGATGACTCTATTCATCAATATAAAAATTGTGGGGGATCGAATAAAAAAATCCATATAAAAATTCAAAGGAAGTCTCGTCCTAGAACTTAAAAGGAAATAAAATTTTATGACGGATTATGTAGCAGTTCATACAGGAAAGTTGATTTTTATTTATCACAACTTACAAAGTACACATGTTTAGTATATGTAAGCAAAGATAAATATATGTTTTACAGTTTTATACATTACTAGCAAAAGATACTCATATTAAATATCCCAGGCAACGTATACGTAACCCACTTAACTGATAGGCGAGAAACTCAGATTGCGGTTTCTCACCTACCATTTAATGTAGAACTGAATTTATGTATAGCAGGTATTTACTTTACCTATTCCAATCATCCGAGCTATAATATCAATCTTATTTAAGCAATGCGTGATAAAGTAGAATAGACTAATTACTTAGATTTAGAGTAATAATTTCAATTTACTAGTCAATGACGAGCTCGGTGGCTCAGTCGTGAATGACGCGACTTTGACACCAACGCTCGTGGGTTCGATTCCCACACAAGACAAACATTTGTGTGCATGAACATGTCTGTTTGTCTTGGTCTGGGTATTTTCTATGTATAATAAGTATGTATTTACAAAAAAAAATGTATTTACGTATGTTTATCAGTTGTCTAGTAGGTACCTATAACACAAGCTTCGCTTACTTTGTGCTAGATGGCGCTGTGTAATTTGTCCGACAATATTTATTTTATTTATATTTATAATGTATACACAACCAATAAAATGTTACGACATTGTATTCCACAGTAAAATCCTGTGGCAGCACAAAAATTTTCATTGTCAGACTTTCAGCATTTAGTTCAGGAGTACACTACTATGATGATCTCACCTCATTTTATTGAAGATTTAATGAAGATACTCTAAAAACTTATGATTGTGACATACAAATACTTAAATTATGAATAAGTCACGAGATTACTTGACTTGATATCTATATCTATAGGTACCTATGATTAAATAATGCTAAATGGGAGGCTGCACACATGTGATTTTTTTTTACCACTAAAGTGCGAAATAAGCATACGGCTTGGCTGATCCTAAGCAATTACTGCATCCTATGGACAACATCAGGGATATCACTTGTGCGATGTCGCCCTTGTAAAGCCTCATGCTATGTCTTAGGGAAACATCGGCAGGGAATTCATCGAGTTCTTAATCGCTATGGTAATTTCACCATTTTTTTGGATATGCCTATAATGTTTTCTATAATATAATGTCTGTATGTTTTAGGATATGCATCGAGAGGTGCGTTGGAGCTAGTGAGTTCCTGGCATGAGGTGAGGGCAGCACTGCGCAGACATGATGCGGGCGAGCTTAAGTGTCGCTGCCCTCGCCGACTAGCCGACACGGCTACACTACACTTTTGTTACAAAGATTGAGGTATGTTCCGTATCAATTATAAATAATTATGTAAAATATCAAGTAGTAAATATCTCGTATCTAAACGCTGTTTAAACGACAATTTACGTAAGAATAGTAGGCCCAAGACACAGTGGGCGGCAAATGTCATTTCTAAAATTATCGCAATACAGCCTACCGGACCCGCGACGCAGCTGCTTGTTACTTGTTATAACCTAGGCCTTACGTACTATTTCAAAAAGGTTTTCCCAAGCGTGTCATCTTTGATTATGAACAAAAATCTGCGCCCTCATTTAGCTGAGAGAAACTCTAATACTGCAGTGTGTCAAGGATACCGGACAAATTGATATTACATCTAGTGACAGTTTGCAGTGCGCTTACAAATTCATTGAATGTCGCGTTTTCTATCGCTATGACTTGTTACTAATTTATCATAAGGTTTTGTGATAATAGTATTCTAGACGACAAATCTAAACTAGAACCGTACAACATGATAATTATTGAAAGTAGAGAAGCGTTGTCCAATTCATTATAATGTCATCTTCAAATTTCAATTGAAATGCTGAGTATTGAATATTAATTTCAGCTTGATAGCTCCACCCGCCTTGAGAAACAGAGTCTTAACAGACAGACAGACGGACAACAAAATGATCCTATAAGTGTTCCGTTTTTCCTTTTTTGTTATGGAACCCTAAAAACAGCAGGATCAAATGGAAAGCATCCGAAACCGATCAACATACATAAAAAGGTTAAGAACGTTGAAAAGGCGAAAGAGGTAGACAAATTAAAAACTATTCTGCATAAACATATTATTTCATGCCAGCAAGGTATCAAACAAGCGTACGGCCTGCCTGATGACAAGCAATAAACGTAGTCTATAAACATTTAAAACACAAGAGATGTCAGTCATGTGTTGCCGAAATAAATTACCATACCTACTGGGAAAACTGAGCAATATATTGCAATAAATGAAAATATACCTACTTTCTGCATTTATTGTGTATTTAATGTGACATTGTGATGTAAAATGTAGCAAGTCAAAGATTGCATAAAACTTTTAGTTGATATTATTAGTAAAAAAAATAAGACACGCTGGTACACATAATAGTTGGTTACAAACTCATAAACCTACTCATAATGGTACATTATAAGCAGATTTAAATTATTTATGCTGTATTTTAATCAACAAAGAATATTGTCGAAATACATGATAGTATTTCATATTCTTTCATACATATTCAACCATTTCGAATTTGACAATCGTAAATCGATAATAGAGTAATCATAATTGCAAATTGGCAATTGAATGATACTAAACGCAACCGCCAGTCCAGTCCGGTAGAGGAAAATATTGCAATTTGATAGTTCGGCGCCGCCGTGGCCGTTCTAAAATTAGCATCACTTACAAATGTCGTTTGATAAGAACTCCATTCCACATTAATGACCCTTAATGTGTCCGTATGTCATGTCTGCAATTAATTAGAAGGGTGTCATTGCACGATCTGGCACTCGCTCGGTTCATGATTGTACTTAAAATACACTCAATGAGCAAAAAGACTGTTCTTTTTCATAAACACGTACTTTAGACCGCGTTTATATCAATCGTATAGTCAGCCACTGAGTGTGAAGAAACCTATAATCGTTAGTAGTCTAAAAGTGAATATGTTTGGAATAACATATATTTTAAAAATGGCAGGGCGCAAAGTAGTTTGTCCGAGGAAGTACTTCCATCTCACAGAAAAACCACAGTCAAGTTACAACTCCCTGAAGGATTGTTATAATCCTGCGTGTGAGTGAGGTCACCGGTAAACTCCTAAGGAGTTTCTGTATTCGCAGCAGGGATGGCATCGTACGAGTGATACTGGTAACAGCTTTAATTCAGGTGGGCCGTATACTTGTAGGACTCCCGATGTTAGAGTCCAACAGTGCAACCAATCCGTTAACGCAGTAACGACCCATAGGGACCAACTACATAGCCAGTGCCAAAAAGAACTTTAGAATCAAAGTCAACATCACTTGCAGGAGATGCACCTGCCGATTTACAAACTAAGAATACAGTCAAAAAAAAATTTGTTGTTATTGTGGTGATGTGACTAAGTAAGCTTTTAAGAAGATGTTGTGGTAACAGCAAAGGTGACAGTTAGCGAGAGTTATGTCTTTTATTGCCAGACTATGGTAACAGCTTCACATTGTGTTGTTTGTCGACCGATATTATATAAAACCCCGCTTAACACTTGCTCGTAGTTCAAATGTTTACTTATTCTACGAGTATTACCTAAGTCGCAATAAACTTCTACTTACACTCTTCAATAACAATAGCTTCATTTTAGCTGTAGATTCAAGTGCCGCAAATAGACACCTTGATGACTTACGGCGTGATCTTACATTTATGGATGTTTTCGTAATTATACTTAATATAATCCTATAATTGCCAATTCGTACAGTTCAAAAGTATAGTACTTTCAAAAATATTTGTGATATTAAACAATTATATTACATTTGTGAGATATTTCAGAGTCACGAAATACCGTATCTTCATTGCTAGTAAGCATATTACAAAAAAAAATACCAGTGTATAACCATTAACCAGTAAAAATCCAACTGCCAATTATAATTATCAGTAAGAGAATCATAAAGATGGAGCTCAAAATGTCTTTAGGTCAACTATGGAAAGACGTATTGTCCTTATCTAAATTGGTACAATTATTTATTACAAAAGAATAAATATTACTGACCTGAGGAAATTTTAGGGTTCCGTACCTCAAAGGAAAACGAAACCCTTACCCACTTCGTTGTACTTTGTCAAGATTTTCTTCTCAAGGACGCATGGAGGTATCAAGTTGAAATTAATCTATACATATAAATAAAATTGAAGTGTCTGTCTGTGATTTCAAAATAAAGCCTTTATCTTAAGCTCATATTATTATTTTCACGTTACCAAAGCCTAAATACGCAATTTTTACTTTTTTGTCAGTCTGTCTGTCTGTTTGATTGTCCAATCTTCGAAATGGCTGAACCGATTTTAACGGGACTTTCACTGGTAGATAGAGGACTGTTCAGAGCAGAATATAGGGTACTTTTTATCCCGTAAATATTTAGGGTTCCTGCGTAAAAAATGAAAAACTGTTAAAATTAGGGAAAAATATCTTCCCCTTCGGTGGACTTTGCAATTTTATTTTTATTATTTTCATAGAATACATATTTTTGTAATATAAAGTAACTACGCATTTTTTATGAAATATAAATAAAATACATATACGTTGGGTTTACGTTGTAAAGGTCTATGGTTTATGCAAGGTGTATGGTTGCATCTACGACCCTGAACTTTATTCTATTTTTTTAAACAGAAACAACCCCAACCCTCGGGGCTAACTACATAGTCAGGTCAAAAAAAAAAAAAAAAACAGAAACAATTTCATGTCTACGGAGAAATAAAGGCTACTAAAAGCCCAAATCTCATGCATGCGATGCCGCGGGCTTCTGCTAAGTACTAAATATGAATCAAGTCTGCAATTCCTTGGATCAGTGAAAAAATCAAACTTCTAAGCATTCAAAAGATACAGCCGTTTATGTCACATTTTAGACACTCGCTAGGAAATCAAAACACAGTACTTCCCGTTGACCTACAATCATAAAACTTGGCAAGAAGCAATATCATGTACCACAAGTAAAGGGAAAAATTCTAAAATCGGAAGTTTGTAGTAACCGTTCAAAGAATATTTTATTGCGATTACAAACTATATGCAGTTGGTTTTAAACTAACCGCAACCTATTTCGATGTATTAAAACAACAATTTACCAATGGCAAGGATATGTTTCTCCTTAAATTCAAACGTCTTTTCGTTTGAGCATTGTTCGGTGCTTTCATAGTTTATGAACTTGAATAACGTTACCGAATTATTTTGGTGTACATTGAAGTTTGTACGGAACACTCGGTGCGTGAATCCGATCTTTTTTATTACACGGCACTCAATCTAATCTAGATGAAACTGTTTCTTTTAGTAGGTAAGTAGTAGGTTCATGTAGCTCAAATTCATCAAATACGGAATAAAAAACGTTGTTGTAAGCTGAATACTTTCGAATAATAGAGAAAGCATTTTGACATAAGTAGGTAAGTAAGCCTCTTGCTTGTTAGTGACAAGTGATCCACCTATGGAGGAGATATAATCTAAGTGAAATGATCTATTTACTTATTCATATGTGAAGAAAGTCTAACTGTAAAAGTAACCAAATTTTAGCAATAAATAACCAAGCGGGTTCGTTATTGACGATAAGTATAAAATATTTTTATTGATAAGTATTAAACTTATTACTTGACTTAAATATTCTTATTAATTGGTCAATAGGCAAATATCTTTTTTACCCATTTTATTGCCTGAATACGGTGAAGCCAAAAGGATGGTTATGAGTTTGGCAGGATATGTATGGATGTATATTCATCTGTCACAGCGTATCTCCTACGCTATTCTTCGTAAATTAACAAATAAGGTATCATTGGAACTGTCTTACAGTTCCTCTGGTTATACGTTTTAAGACGAAATACAATATGTAACATGACGTCTTACAGCGGCATAAAGTATCACCAAAAAATAAAAATACCCTGTTTAGTGTCGAATTAAATGTCTCAACGACTACATAAGGGAACACATATAGTTCATTTATATCTATTCTTACGTAATTACCTGATAAAAATAAATGCAAAATTACTTAAAAAATTGTATTAAGTAATTAAAAATAAAATACACCCAAATAATTCGTAATAACGCTCTTTGAAGAAAATTTTCGTCATTTGAGATGAAATCAAGTGTAATCCCTTTATAAGAAAATACATCCTACGCCAATAATTTAAAAAAATGTTAAAAGCTAAAATTTTACTATCTACGAAAAAATGTTCACTGAAAAGGTATAAACAACACTCCAGGGAGGAACATGTTTTATTATAATTGATAAACAATTATAAATATAATATTAGACTACTTATATTGAGTTAAACAATAGTCAGTTTTGTTTAGTTTAGTTTGTTTATTTACACGTCATTATTAAATATATCTTGTAACGACAGGCATATATCATATTAGGGCCTGATGTAATATTGATTACCGTGCCCCTGAACGCTTGCAATATTGGTCATAGCACTTGTGCGTTGCCACCCCTGCGGCTAAAACGGCAACTCCTCAGAAGCTTACTGATAATCTCAATCGACACAGCAACACTTTCTTTGAGATGGAGGTACATCCCCAGGCGGACTGTGCCCTACCTCTTTTTGCTATCTATCAATCAAAAAATACCGACGGTTTAACATGCCGTCGGAACTGACTGATGGACGGAGGAACCGATCGTCTATTACGATTCTGTTTTGATTTTTATTTAATACTAGCTTTTACCCGCGGCTTCGCTGGCATTGATAAAAAATATTTTTTTTTTTAAATAAAAAGTATCCTATTTTACTTTTGATATCTCCAAGAATATGTGTACAAAGTTTCATGATGATCGGTTTAGTAGTTTTCGCGTGAAAGCGTAACAAACAAACGAACATTCACATTTATAATATTAGTAGAATGTGTCCATCAACTCATCTAATTTTGGTGAAGATTGAAAGACGAGACGATTGGGATTTGAAGATAAACTAAATAAAATAAAACTTTTAGGTAGGAAAGTGAAACCGACTTCATTGAGGGTAGTAAAATAAAGCATGTAAATGTGAAAGGTCTCGACTTCTATGCATTCGATTTCACTTTTTTTAATTTAAATGTTTAAGACCACATAAATATTTTTTAAATCTTTTTAATAGCATCATGGACGTAATAGAATAGAGGTTATTATGGTCGACAGTTTTTCCATACAAACTTATTACCGCATCTCTAGCTTCAATTTTCAGTCCAAAGTACATCTTTAACTCTTTGAATGAAATGGATTGAATACTTTATTTGGAATTATAACTTACTAGCTACTACGTCATGGGGGTCATGTGCCAGAAGCCTGCTCGCTCGCAACCCCTGCCAATCCATCAGATTGCAATTCTGGACCAAGAGCGCGCCGATGTGCGAATTAGAGCGTCCCCAATCCGCCCCCATCGGTGCGAATGTAGTCAAGTCAAGGAGAGCCGAATGCTCCATAGGTATGTGGAATGTGAGAGGTGGATTGAATGATAACATGAACGAACTGCTGGATGTAATGAATGAGAGACGTTTAGATGCTTTATATGTGACAGAGACTAAGCGCAAGAGGAGCGAACCGATGATCTTGCTGGTGGCATGATGCCCTATGGGACGATCATGCCGTGTCGTACTCTTCTCTCGTTTAGCCACTAATTACTGTTTGGTAGGGCCTAGACTTCTCTGGGTTCGTATAATACTGGGCATCATTTGGGCGACTATTTCTGGTTGCAGCATACTCTACCGTAAGGTCAGCGTGTGCTCATGAACTAGAGAAGTTTTAGGAGTCTGTGAGGGATGTTCTAGATTTAGCTGAAGGGAATGAAAGAGTGATTTTGTATGAAGATTTGAATGGATGTGTTGAGACCAAGTGTAAATCAACTTTTCTGGAAGCGGAGGCACTGGCGACTGGCATATCCCTTTCGGAAATCATGAAAGGATAAGTAGCGAAAAATTGCAAGATGAAAGTGTAAGCAGAAGCGAAAGACTTGCAAATACAAGCCTTTCCGAAAGTTTTGAAAGAAAGTATAGTGGACAGTGCAAAAGAAGCATGTGGATGCACAAAGAGGCATAAAACATTGAAAGGAGATGCCTGGTGAAAAGCGGAGGTTGAATCCTCCGTAGCAATAAAGAGGAAAGCGTGGCTGGATTATGTAGCATCTTTGTCCTTGAATTAAAATATGAGAGAGAAGAAGAAAGAAATGTACCGTCTATGCAAGAAGGAAACCAACGATTTATTTAGCAAACGAGAAGCGTTAAAGACAAATTATGAATGAGGAAGAGAGGCTGACAAAAACTTAGAGGAATATACCAAACTCTTTTGGAGAGAGGTAAAGAAGTCTCGGAGTAGTTCGCCGGCATCCAGGATGGACAAAATAAAGTCTAAAGCTGGTGTCATTCTTGCGAAGCACAGCTGAGATGATCAAACTAGGTAGCACTTACGTCCGGGAGGCCTACTGGTACTTAAGCAATCCGAACAGGAGAACATAAAGGGTCCCAATGGACTGCAGATGCGCAGTCAACGTGCCCTTGTACAAAGGCAAGGAGTTACGCTTGGACTGCGTCAGCTATAGGCCATCAGTTTGATCAGCTTAGCTGCAAAAGTATAAGGAAAGGTAAGTAAAAGGAGAATAAGGGTGAAATCCGATGTCCGATAGAATGTGGGAGGTACAGGGAGTATTCCGAAATGGAAGGAAATGTACGGATCAAGTTTTCTCGCTCTATAATTTCGTGGAGAATAGCCATAGACCAGACGATTTTCTACGGTTTTGTGGCTCTTGAGAAAGCATTTGATAGGGTTGTGTGTAAACTGTGAGATATATTGCCGAGATATGAAATTGACGGTTCACTGCTACGTGCTGTGCAGTCTACTTACAAGGATTGCTCAGTATGTGTGCGGATGAGGGTAGCATGTCACCCTGGTTTTATGTCAAAAATGGTGTCAAGCAGGGTTGCATGATATCTACTATACTGTTTAGTCAGTCTGCAAAAAAATAAGGTACACGAATGTAGGATTGCGCATGGATGACCTAGTGGTGAACTGTCTGCTGTATGCAGAAAATGACGTGATATTAGCAGAAACACCATCTGAACTGCAAACACTGGTAACAATGACGCGACTCGACGAGCTCGGTGGCGCAGTGGTGAAACGCGTTGTTACGCTACTTTCACACCAACGCTCGTGGGTTCGATTCCCACGCACTACAAACATTTGTGTGCATGAACATGTCTGTTTGTCTTGGTCTGGGTATTTTCTATGTATGATAAGTATGTATTTACAAAAAAAAATGTATTTACGTATGTATATCAGTTGTCTAGTACCCATAACACAAGCTTCGCTTACTTTGGGGCTAGATGGCGCTGTGTAATTTGTCCGACAATATATTATATTATTTAATGATAAATGATAAAATTAAATTATATTATAAATGCGATTGAATGGAGAAAGGGGTTACTATTGAATGCGAATAAAACAAATATAATCCTATTTGAAAGAGAAGATACCAGAACCAATGTAAGGATTACGGTTGATGATGAAGTGTTGGAACACGTGGATGAGATATATATCTTGGATGCACTTTCAGCAGGGATGGAAGGTACGCCGCCTATGTGGAATGACGAGTGAGTGCTGGGAATAGTGTGAATGGAGCGTTGGGAAAACTTCTTGGCAGTAAAAGCTTGAGCCAGAAGGCACAGCTCGCTATACACAATGCAGTGCTGGTCCCAACGCTTACCTTTGGAAGGGAGAGCTGGGTATAGCAGAGAGAGCATAAAAGTAGGATAAACGCGGTTGAAATGCGAGCGTTGCGCAAAATTTGTGGCGTAACGCTTGTAGACCGTATTCGCAATGATGAGGTTAGAAGCAGGGTTGGCCTGAAAGAGAACGTCGGTATTAAAATGAGAAGAGGCATGTAGTTTTCGTTCTTCGTTAGTTCGGACATGTAGAAAGAATGCAGGATGAAAGAATGGCGAAGCAGATATACAATGCAAAAGTGGAAGGATGTAGGAGCCGAAGGAGGCTAAGTCTTACCTACCATGATCAAATTGGTCGTGTTCTATCAGAAGGTGATATCAGGAGCCCTAGAAACCGGCGAGCGTGCATGAACAGAGCAATAAATGTTAAAGAAGCGGGTGAGGTGTGTAAGAACCAAGTCACGTGGTGCTCGGTTCTCTCTACCTAGGTAGATAGCTACTTCGTCCGCGCGTGTCCCGGTAGGGGGATTTCCATACTTTCTTTTTTTTCTCTCCTTCTAAGGGTCGTATCGTGCTGTGGAATAGCCTACAGCCTTTCTCAAGAAACGGACTATCAAATGCAAAATGGAACTTTTTAATGGAACGACGCCTTTAAAGGAACCAAACTCTTCCGCTTTATATATCCTAACTTATTACTATTCTTTATTACATCGTAACAACAATTACAAAGGAGTATTCATTGTTCTGTTTTTCGCTATTAGAGACAGCTTCTAGAAAAGTGAAACAAATCGATGATCAGCACATGAATCGTAGGAAATAGTTTAGAATCATCACACACAAAGAAAAGTAGGTCGCGACAATATGATTTTGAATGTCTGCTACAGGGTGCCATTAGCGATTCGTATATCTCAATGATTGATGAGTATCGATCATATTGCAATCTGTTGCTTGCATTATGGTACGTCGTAATACTATTTTGTATAGTGGTCATTCAAATTCAATAAGTTCAAATGCATTAATATGTGTAATTACGACATATAATGTGTAGTCAAAAAGGAAATGATGCAAGTATATTTAAATACATTTTGGGATTTCATATATAAAAGTGCAATTATGGTACACTGAGCTTTCCCACGGCTTCGTTAGCTTATTCAGATTCGACACTATGCGTAAAACGTTATACTCGTTATTGCTGATGTTTTAGACTTGTGCCAATTCGTCAGGGGGAGACAGTTCGTGCATAATGACATTGCGAAAAGACGAAGTCACTATCTGAATTATCTATGGCAATGGTTAGCTTAGATATTCCGTGCAATAACATTTTATCGCTTTACATAATAAACGAATAGCGGATTTGCGTACTTAGTGACTGTAAATTAAATACTCATAGTCTAATGTAGAATACACACAAACAATTTTTACTTTTTATTCATTTTAAGAAGTCGAGAGGCATACGTCCCCCTTATGTAAAGCAGTTACCGCTGTATATATAAACACGACACTTAATGTGTTGTAATTGGGTTCGTACCAGAAGCATGCACGTCGCGACCCTGCCAATCCAACACTGGATTGCAATTCTGGACCAAAACACAAACCGCACGGATTGGGCGTCCCCCGTAGGCAACGCACACCGATTCGCCCTCGTCGGTGCGGGTGCGGTGCGGTGTAAGTGCATGCGACGGTGGGGGGCGCCACCCACCACGCAACGTCCAACCCGGCGCCGTGGCGGGTCGAAGAGAGCTGAGTGTCGTATAGGAACGTGGAATGTGAGAGGTGGATTACAAGATAAGATGAATGAGTTGATAGATATAATGAACGAGAGATGCCTAGATGTTTTGTGTGTGTCAGAGCGATCAAGCGAAAGGGGAAGATCTGCCCGGTGGCATGATGGCCCTGTGGTCCGGGGTGAACCAGAACGATCATGCCAGCGCTGGCATAGGAGTTGTGCTTTCATCTCGCTTGGCCGCTGGTGTGAAAGATTACGATTTAGTAGGGCCAAGACTTCTCTGGTTTAAAATAAAACTGGGGATTACGCGAGTCTTTTTGGTTGCAGCATATGCTCCTGTAAGCTCTACTAATTCCCAGGAGCTCGAGAAGTTTTAGGAGACCGCAAGGGGTGTTCTGGATTTAGCTGATGCGAATGAACGGATAATTATGTGTGGAGATCTGAATGGATGGGTTGCGACCAAGCGAAGCAGTTATGAGGCTGTGCTTGACCCATACGGAGATAAGAGAGTGAACGATGCTGGTAAGTTACTTTTAGACGTATGTATGGAACGAAACCTCCTTGTGCCGAACACGCTCTTCCATCACAAGGATATTCACACGTACACATGGAAACGGAATGAACCGAAAAGTGTGATTGATTTGATTTTGATAGATGGACGTCTCCGAAAGTCGTTAATGGATACAAGAGTCTTCAGAGATCCCACCCTTGAAACGGACCACTATCTGGTGATTAGCCGATTTGTAGGCCTTTTCAAGAAGTGGAGGTACTGGCGAGTGCGTATTCCTTTCGGAGATCATGAAAGAATAAGAAGTGAAAAATTGGAAGATGAAAGTGTGAGGAGTACGTATGTACGTCTAGGCAGTGAAAGACTTGCGAACGCGAGTCTTTCCGACTCAGATGTAGACGAATGTTGGAAAGTTCTGAAAGAAAGTATGGTGGACAGTGCGAAGGAAGCATGTGGATGCGCAAAGAGACGTAGAACACTGAAAGGAGATGCCTGGTGGGATGCGGAGGTTCAATCCTCCGTGGATAAAAAGAGGAGAGCGTGGCTGGATTACGTATCATCTTTGCACCAGAGTGATAGTATGAAAGAGAAGAAGAAAGAAATATACCGTCGATGCAAGAATGAAACCAAAGCTTTAATGAAAGAGAGGCGTGAAAGACTACTTATGAATGAGGAAGAGAGGCTGTCGAAGAACTTCGAGGCTAATATCAAACTCTTTTGGAGAGAGGTAAAGAAGTCTCGGAGTGGTGACTGATTCGGCAGTGCCGGCGTACCATGAAGACATTAGCATGGATGAGATTGAATGGTCGATACAAAATGAAAAATGGAAAGTCAGCGGGAATCGATATGGTTACAGCTGAGATGATCAAACTGGGTGGCACCTACGTTAGGGACGCCTTCTGGTTTTTGAGCAAATTATGCTGGAGAACCGGAAGGGTCGCGAGCGATTGGAGACGCGCAGTCATCGTGCCCTTGTATAAAGGCAAGGGCTCACGTATGGACTGCGCCAACTATAGGGCCATCAGTTTGATCAGCTTAGCAGCTAAAGTGTATGAAAAAATCATTGAAAGGAGAATGAGGGTGAAATCCGATGGAATGCTTTGGGAAGCACAAGGTGGATTTCGAAGTGGCAGAGGATGTACTGATCAAGTTTTTTCACTCCGCAACATCTGGCTTTGGACCAGAAGGTTTTCTGCGGTTTTGAGGACTTTGAGAAAGCATTTGATAGGGTCGTACGAAAGAATCTCTGGAAAATCTTGCCCAGATATGGGATTGACAGTGACCTTCTACGTGCTGTGCAATCCACCTATGAGGATTGGATTTGTGAGAGTGGACGGCAGCTTAACGCTCTGGTACCAATATTGGTGTCAGACAAGAATGCGTGCTGTCGGCTCGGCTATTCATCCTGTATCTGGACAGTTGTCTTCAGAGAATGAGAAATATGAATGTGGGAATGCGAATGGGTGACTCCGTGGTCAACTGTCTGCTTTACGTAGACGACGCAGTATTAATAGCAGAGTCACAATCCGAACTGCAAACACTAGTTACAACAATGAAAGATGATTGTATGAAGAAAGGCTTACAACTGAATGCGAAGAAAACCAAGATGGTATTTGAAAGAGAGACAACCAGAACGAGCAAGTGAATGAGATTGTATATCTTGGAAGTGCTCTTAGCAGTAATGGAAGGTACACCGCTGATGTGTAGAGACGAATGAGTGCCGGGAATAGGGTGAATGGAGCGTTGGGTAAACTTCTAGGCAGCCGAAATCTAAGCCAGAAGGCACAGCTCGCTATAACACAACGCGGTGCTAATCCCAACGCTAACTTATGGAAGTGAGAACTGGGTATGGCAGAGAGAGCATGAAAATAGAGTAAATGCGGTCGAGATGCGAGCACTACGAAAAATTTGTGGCATAACGCTTGCTGACCGTGTTCGAAATGATGACTTACGAAAGAGAGTTGGACTGAAAGAGAGTGTCGGTGTTAAGATAAGCAAGGACATGCTCCGTTGGTTCGGACATGTAGAAAGAATGCAAGATGAAAGAATGACGAAACAGATATACAATGCGAAAGTGGAAGGATGTAGGAGCCGAGGAAAACCAAGACTAACCTACCATGACTAAATTGGTCGTGTTTTATCAGAAGGTGATATCAGGATCCTTAGGAACCGGCGAGCGTGCATGAAAAGAGCTATGAATGTGAAAGAAGCGAGTAAAGTATGTAAGAACCGCGTGTTATGGCGTAACTAACAACTGCCCCACCTAGTTCTTACTACTTTTAGTGACCAAAAATCGTAGGAGCCCCGAAACTTTAAGTTGCATAAAAACAACAATGGTATTTTTTTCTCTATGGTTACTTTAGTACTTTATTTGGGTACTATGTGCGCTGCTGCATAGTTTCTTTTCGCCCGACTGCAGGAAGACACTCTTATCTTTTATGTATGTTATATTCTTTGTTAACACATATCATCTAAATGGCTGGGTGCACATTGGTAACTATGGTTTCGTTATATTCGTTCTAACAACTCAAGTGTCCTCAAAAGAAAATGACAGATTTAAGGCGACATTTTGTGCAGTTTATAAAAAATGATCTATTCGAACCGATCGAGTTTGGTGCCAAAATGCAGGGATTTTAAGACGGTCATCAAAATATGTACAACGTATAATATATTCAAAATGAGTTTGGAATATTTAATTGGCAATAAATTCCAATTATTCTAATAGGAGAAGAACCCAACACGAATTCGTGCTGCGCTCTGCCGCCTTAGATTTTTGGTCATAGCAGGACCGCTTGGTCCAAACATGTATCTGGGGAAGTACTAACACTGTGACGTTACAACAACCACCACTAGGTAAAATCCCTAATTAATGTAGATTTTTGCTGTCCTGATGTCCTGGAGACTACACGTCCGACCATTCTATTTCTCGGGGAGGCGCAAATATTCTCCCAGGCCTGCCTGAAATATCTTGCTTGATACTTGACCCGAGAACAAAATCCAACACTATTTTGTGCGTTGTGGCGGGGGTTTGCATGTTCGTTCTTAAGGATATTTGTTACCGATGTCGTCATAGCCCACAAGGCCTGTCGGCATTGCGGACGTGCGTGGAGCGTAGCCGTCACACCCGGATCTAAGCCTGTCTTTACAGGTTCCAAAGCGGAGATACAGATAGAGCTCGACCATTCAAGTAGCAAATGGCGACGTACAATATCCTTCCGGAGACTTAATGATTTTGAAGACTTTCATACCCTACGTGCCGAGTGATGATCTTGTATATTGTAACACATATTATTTAAAAAACTGTAGAATATAAAATGCATCACTTAAAAGTCTGAAATAAAAATAAACTATTCATAATTCAAAAACCCAACCATAATATATTCATAATTTGATATGAAAAATCAACTTAGAAGCAGTCAACTAAAATATCAACACGATACTAAAAAGCACGTGAATAAAAAAGCAAAAATAAACTAAATCCAAAAATTCAACTATTGTTTAGCAAAAAAAATCTACAGGAAGTCTAAAATAAAAAGTGTATAAATTTGGTAGCAGGTCACACTCGTTTGCAAATTAAATCGCAACAAAAGTGACCGCGTGAGCTTAAACTTTCTGCTTTTATATCTGTTAAACCAAGAATAGAGAGGGATTTTCTTTGTTTATTTTAATTTTGTTTCACATTTTCATTTCTTATTCCCCTTGCTTCGAGCTTTTTAGTTCACTACTTATAAGTAGTAAACTTATAATGACTTCCGTGCAGTGGGTTTTTTTTTATTTTAGACGTTTTAGTGCAGCATTCTTTGGGGATCAACCTCGATTTACATAATCAATCAAGCCCACAAGAAATTCCTGTTATAGTTTAATGCACGCAAAAAATAACCTGCATTACCAAACTAGATGAACTTGCTGTTAACAATTAAGGAGCCCTATTATTATTATGGCCACATCCACAAACTAAATAACCAGTTGACTGCGCATGTAAGCCCCCTCACTCACGAAAACATAGTGCTTAAGCACCTAAATATCTCAACGATTGGAGCCCCCATGAAGCGGTGAATTTATTTCGGTTTAATCGGGTCTTCATGTTATTTTTTTTTATGACCACGTCTCACCATATTGTTTTGTAAACAAAAATATAAAAGTATTAACATTACTTTAACATAACACAAAGACAATACTTAACAATAGGATGAAGCCAGTGTTGTTATGTTAATTCTATACGCTAAAAAATTTTTCACAATGCTAATAGCAATGAGACAATTAACATCATGGTTACCGATACACAACGGAATACGATAGCCGATAAATAACACTGGAACTGTTAAATAAATCCACACAATACGTAACCATTTTCACGTGAACGTGTGAGGCTTATTGATTGACAGGTGGTAACGTGATAAAGTTGTGGGCGCCGGCGCGGACGGCCTTGACTGCCCGATTGTACTGCTACCGGAACACCAGCTACTGTTCTTTCAATTCAATGTTTAAGTACCTACATATGTGTCTAATGGCCTTTTCATATCAGAAATCGAATTTCGGTTATAAATTTGAGTCTGTACATGGATATTTTTTTTTAATAGTGATATAGTTGGACCCTGAAATTTATTGACAGAGACTAAAATAGTTATTTGTAGCCAAAATTTTGTTTGAATACTTCTACTTATCAGTCAGTCCATTACACAAAAAATACTGATCTAGTTTTTGGGAAGTCTATTGCAAAAGACTGACAGCATAGAGTTGTTCTCTAGTGATGCACCTAATGTTGTTAGCGTACCTAGGCTGCGGCAATTGTTTACTATCACATAGGTCAAACACGCATTGCAACTTTAGTGGTAATATTACCATGAAAATGAAAGAAAATAGACGCTTACTGGTGACCTCACTCACACGCAGGAACACAACAACCCTCTAGGGAGTTGTTATTTGGCTGCGGTTTTCTGTGAGGTACTTCCCCAGACGGGCTACTTTGATGCGCCCTACCTCTCTAAAACATCCAGACCAAGACAAACAGACATGTTCATGCACACAAATGTTTGTCTTGTGTGGGAATCGAACCCACGTGCGTTGGTGTCAAAGTCGCGTCTTTCACGACTGAGCCACCGCGCTCGTCAAGTCTTTATTTTAAATATTATCTCGAACTCATGTTCAAAGGGCAAATTAAGTCATCATCGTGTCTAGCTGTTAACATTAGACGCCAGTCATCATACCACGTCATTCAATTTGGGACTGCTGATTTCAATCCGGATTGGAGCAGGACATTCTAAGCCTAAACATTCATTCAAAATGCAATATCGAAAATATTCATGGGATATCAGAATACACGTGGGGGAAGTTCAGGGAAACTTCTAGCAATTTATACTTTAGAGGACGTAAAATTAAAAGTAGCTTGTCTTTGAAAGGCTTTTCTCTTTATCTTATCTTACTCTCTATTATTTCTCTTTATCTTTATATTATCTTGAACTCATGTTCAAAGGGCAAATTAAGCCATCATCGAGTCTAGCTGTTACTATTAGACGACATTCATCATACCACGTCATTCAATTTCGGACCGCTGATTTTAATCCGAAATGGAGCAGGGCATTCTAAGCTTTTGCGATTGCAGGGGGATCCGTACCCTTAGTCGACAGTATTGGTACATAATATGTTCATAATATCTTGTTTGAGTAAATAGATTTATATATTTTTTTATACAACGTCGGAAGGCATACAAGCATACGGCCCACTTGATGTAAACCGATTACCGTAGCCTATTAACGCTTGTTATACATTAAGTATCACTCGGGCGATGCCTCCTCTGCTGCTAACACAGCAACTCCATAGGAGCTTACTGGTGACCTCACTCACACGCAGGAACAGAACAACCCTCTAGGTAATTGTTATTAGGCTGCGGTTTTTTGTGAGGTGGTGGTACTTCCCCAGACGGGCTGCTTTGATGCGCCCTACCTCTCTTACAATATATTCATTTAGAAGTGTTTAATACACATTTCAATACATTCTAATAAACTAACTAGATTAAAGAATTACAGAGCGCTATAACTGCGTCACCGTGAACGTATACCTAGATAAAATATATATATTTATGATATGGTAAAATATAATTTTGACTTGTTGCGTTTACACACTTTTACATATATAATCTAGACACACCCAGTGTTTATTCCTTTTATAAATATGATTTCCAAGTTATTGCAGTATTTCAATATCTAAATAAATAAACACGTATAAGGTTACTTAGTAAATTAAGTTAAAGATTACCATAAAAAGCTATCAGTATCAAAATAAATTATACATCTAAACAGAATGCTTAATTTTCACACAGGCTATTTACGGTTGTAGAATTTGTAAAGATCGCGTTACTTGGTTGTGCATTTGTTTTGCTTATAGTTATTAAGTTGAATGGATTGTGGTTGAGGTCTGCTGCGATACGGCTATTCAAACAGCCGGAGAATTGTACAGAAATGTCAAGGGCGAAAGACGCCATTAACCGAGTTGCACGGCTAGAAATTATTATGAACATCACCACACGGTATGTGAGAGCAGCATGAAACACAGTACGCTTTAAATTATAGTAATGTTTTTAACTACATTTCTTGTTATAAATTTCTGTCTTGTTATAAATATGCAGAAAATTACAATAAGGATATTTATTTCTTCGGCAAGTTTCCCTAACTAATAGCCTGTAGCCCATTCTAAACAGAATAGCTCTCATTTGTTTCTTTGAAATTGATTCTTTAGATGTATTTCACAGCAGTAACATAGGGTACAGTATTATGAAAGTAGCTGAAATGAAGTAAATACTCAGTAGCCACGTTCATGAAATGCCGAATTCTCTTGAGTCTATAATGTATAATCAGCAGAGCCTAGTCAACTTTTATATATGTGAGGACCCCATTACTATCTTAAATGTACTGCAACTAACTGAATTGCCACTGTCAAGAAATACTATTTATTGCTTTGTCAGGTCTTACATTTGAAAGACATTTCATTATGTTTGAATTTGGAAAAAGTTTTTTCTAGTAAACCAGTTTAGAAATGCAAAGATGACACTGTTATATTTTTTATTGAGATAAAATAGTATTTTGAAATATTTCTGCATCATACACGAAACATCATTAATGTTCAATAAAAACAAGAACCAGATCTGGAATTGATATCAGGGGAACCCCATCTTTGAGATGTGCGCATTTAGATTGCACGCTTTTTTATCAATGTAAATGTAAAATATCATTTAAATAAAATACAGTAGGTTTGTGGGCTATTCACCTCACTTATTAATTATTAGTGTTTGAGACAATTAAAAACTTTGAAAAGTTGACAAAAGCTCCAATAAACTTCGAGACCCCTCACGTGTATTTAATGCATACTTTACAGAACAATCATTACATCAATTGTCAACTAACCAGTTACAAGGATACTTACTTGCCTGTACTAATGTCATTCAAATTTATGGTATCCCGTGGGAATATTCCAAAATCTTTTTCAGAGAATATCTGCAGGTTTACGTTCTAACCAACTTCCATGTATCATTTCAAGTTCTTTGTAACACCAATTTGGGCTGCGCGTTTGGACAGCGTCAGGCAACCACTTGCTTCTTTTATTACATATTACACATATATGGCAAAGGTTCTACTTTATTATTTCAACATTGTTTATCAACCAGCAATATACCTATAAAAAACATGATCAGTACAACCAGTCTAAGCTTATACTCAGTTCAAATATCAGGGCCAATGTCAATGTATATTGAATCAAGTTTAAGACAGGTTACTTGAAAATCAAAATGTATTTATTGTCGAACACAGCTATTACGGTAACTACAAATAGAGTCTCACTGTGCCCTGTCCTTGTGGACATACAATAATTTAAATAATATAAAAATAATAAAAAATAATTTAAAATGTCAATAGGATTCCATCAAATTATCATCTTAGTATTCTTTAACATTATAATAGCATTTATTAGTCAAAAATAATTTCAATTTAATTTTAAATGTCACTAAGTCTAAAACTAGCTCCAAAACTATCTGATAATTTATTAAAAATATTGGGACCCATACCAATCACATTTTTACATAACAGGGCAGTTTTGTGTCCACCACATGCCAGCTTCTGTGTCTATTGTGACCTAAGTTGAACTGGCCTCCTTCATGTTTAATAAGTGCGTGTCAAATAACTGTGGTTTTAACAATAAGCGTATTTCCATTATATAAATGCATGGTAGAGTAAGTACTCGTAGTTTAAGTGATTTAAAGATGGGTACACAGCTGTCTCTAGATTTTAATCCGCACATTGCTCGTATACATCTTTTTCATTTTCCAATTAGTTACCACAAAATATAATACTATAGCTTAAATGTGGTGCAACTAGCCCATGAAGCCACTAATGTCACTTCCCAATGTGACTTTTTTGTTAACGTTAATAAATAACCTATAAGCCGACCTGCTAAGTTTTTACAAACTTGTTTAACATGTTATTCTGAGAGAGAACTATGTTTAAAATACGTGACAAAGTAATAAATTACCTTCCAGCTTACATTATAGCTTAATAATAGGAAAGAAAATTGAACAAAATTGTTAATGGTGTAACGAAGGTCACATTGCGCTGTTAATAGACTTAAACATACTTATTTGTTGACCTCCTATCGGCTATCTCAAGTAACTACCTTTTTGTTTGTGTTAATATTGAAATTTATTTACCTTTTTACAAAATAGAAAAATGTTGCCCTACTGAACGATCGACATTATTCACTCACTTGCAAAAAACAGACACTAATGATTTCCTCCGTACATTTTCTTTCGAACTTTGAATAACATGTCTTTATTTTACTTAAAAGCCACTGACAAGTTAGATAATTTTATGTTTTATATTTGTAGACAATGTCATCATGACATTCGACTATATATTCA
Source organism: Pyralis farinalis (assembly GCA_947507595.1). Classification (NCBI taxonomy): domain Eukaryota; kingdom Metazoa; phylum Arthropoda; class Insecta; order Lepidoptera; family Pyralidae; genus Pyralis; species Pyralis farinalis. The sequence goes on from OX382267.1 coordinate 16,157,784, forward strand.
TAGAATGTAGCCACATACGCCAAATTTTTACACTCATTCACATAATGAGAATTTTGATTATGATTGATTCAATAATTTGAACTTGTAACAAAGTAAATTGATATTATGCGAATATATAAATTAAACGCATAATTGAATTCAACAGTATCTTCTCAGCGGGTTATGATTAATACCTGCCCATTTTTTTGTAACAGTCTTCATATTACGCTAAAAACTATTACTGTGATAGTAATCCACAGTAATATCCCGAGTAGTTTTTAACTACAAACTTATCGGGAAATACAGACATCAATATTGTTGTGCGGGACTGGGATTGTATTTATTATTTAGAGAAAAATAAGAAGCAAGCTGACAATGAATATTTTACTGAAACCAAACTATCAATCTGACAATACTTTAAAAACATTATAAAAAGACATATCAAAGACAATTACAAAAATAGTTTTTTAACAATTGTAGTACAGTATATGATTCATTTACATTACAAACTTATGGATATATTCGTGTCTCACTTTTCAACAATATTTTACAAATATTGAATATGCATTAGAAAGAGCTATACTCGGGGTTTCTCTGCGTGATAGAACCAGAAATGAGGATAACCAACATAGCCCACAGGATAAGCAAGTTGAAGTGGCAGTGGGCCGGCCACATAGTTCGCAGAACCGACAACCGCTGGGGAAGAAAGGTTCTCGAATGGTGTCCCCGTACTGGTATACGCAGTGTGGGTATACCCCCCACTAGAGATGGAGCGACAACCTCTTATTCAGTTATGCAGTTTCTCTTGCATACAATATATATGAAAGTTGCTTTTAACAACTACACTTTAGTTGGCCGACTATTACTAGTAGACCAATAAAGCCTACTCCTACATGCTTAATAGTTTACCTTATAAATTCGTTACATTTTTAATATTAGAAAACAAGTCAAGTATAAAATAGGGTGGTTTATATTTATCGGCAGGGAGCATAATACTAACAAACAATTCAATTTTAAAATAATTTATAAACGCTTCATTATACGAAACACGATTTAAGGTAACCACAATTTTTTTAATAAACCTTTCCACCAATAATTACATATGGGCTCCACAAAAAAAAATTGCTTACTATATTATAATTTTCGAAATGTCTTCGCTACATTCCAAATAAATGCGCATCTGCCGTTTCCGAGAAACATTTTTTTTAGGTTTAACGTAGCCTATGAACATCGCGTTAATGTTAATACTTGCACTTGTACAGATTCCACTATGTTGTCTCTGCTACTCACCCACGAGCGTTGTCGTCAAAGTATCGTTACTAACCACTGCGCCACCGAGCTAGTCATATATATTCATAACTAGCAGAAGCCCGCGGCTTCGCACGCATTAGATTTGGGCTTTTAGTAGCCTTTATTTCTCTTTTTTGAAATTGTTTCTGTTTAAAAAAAAAATTAAGTTCAGGGTCGTAGATGCAACCATAGAGCGATTAAATTTTTGAACAGCGCCATCTATTGACCGTTACGGGAGGCAACGTATATGTATTTAATTTATATTACGTAAAAAATGCGTAGTTATTTTATGTTACAAAAAATACGTATTCTTTGAAAATAATAAAAATAAAATTGCAAAGTCCCCCGAAGGGGAAGATATTTCCCCCTAATTTTAACTGTTTTTCATTTTTTACGCAGGAACCCTAAATATTTACGGGATAAAAAGTACCGTATATTCTGCTCTGAACAGTCCTCTACCTACCAGTGAAAGTCCCGTTAAAATCGGTTCAGCCATTTCGAAGATTGAGGACATTGTTTGTCCGGGCTAATCTTCAGACAGACAGACAAAAAAGTTAAAAATGCGTATTTAGGCTTTGGTAACGTGAAAATAATAATATGAGTAATAGTCTCTGCCTCGGCTTCTGCGGTCGTCCGCCATCTGGAACAGAACCCCATATAATGATCTGTTTCGTTTATGTTGTACTACCGCGCCACTCGCCTACCAAATTCCAATTAGACACTCAAAGGTTGACTGGAAGAGATTCCTTATAGGAATAAGTCCGCCTTTAATTTATATTTTTCATTGTTATTTTATGTACAATAAAGATATTACAAACAAACAAACAAACAAAATATCTTTTCGCTCACACCATCAACCCCCACCCTCAATTCAATATAAGGGACGGCACTGCGATGGATTTGTCACTTGTAGCATGTTATTCTTACAATTAACGTCTACAACGCCTGATGATGCCTCGTGGAGAGGCAAAACACGTGTCGCAGCGACGACCAGGCCAGTCGTGGCAGCGACGGTGGTGGTGGGGGCATGCGGATTCTGTTCCAGATGGCGGACACTGCAGCAGCCGAGGCAGAGACTACCGGAGCAGCCATGGCAGCGTTGGCATGTTGCACTTACTAACAGTAGTGGGCGGCTACCGGCCGGCGCTAGGCCGCATGAACTAATTGGTGGCGGAAGCACACAAAGCAGGTTAGATCAAATTACATGTAAATTTGACTTTCGCAAAATAACGCCTGAATCTATTAACTAAAAAACTTATCGTCTGACGTTAATAATTACTTGTCTACTACTTAATAAAAAAAAATATTACTAAGTTAATAATGGTAAACAAATCTGTAAGTAAAAAATACTACTTAGATACGTATTTTAATAAATAAATGATATTCATTATTATGTGCAATTATTGTATACAGATTCCGTTGTCATGTACGGCTTGTACTATTGAACTTTTATTTATGACGCCTTTATATGGATTATCGAGAGACAAGTTTGAAATATGTGATCTAGTATTATAATATCTGTCTAATTAAAGTTTTTTACATTAGTGCGGTTACAAAAACAGCTTGACGTGCGTTGACATTTCCCGTTCACATTTTTTGCTAGTTTAGTATTCCGTGACAAAATTGGTAAAAAGGAACACGCCATCAGCTCGGTGATCTGGTCAACTGGTCTGTCCATATGTCTCAAGCTGTTACAGCCAAACAGTACAAACTACAGACCAAAGTCATGGGATACTGTACAACAATTTAATAAGTGATATCCTTATGTTATATATATATTTGTATACAACGTTGGGAGTTACTTGAAATGAATCAAGTGTTTTATCATATCATTTGAACGCTAACTCTACAAGTAGCATCACTCGCACGTTGCCACTGCTAACACTGCATTTATTCTGGAGTTTACGGAAACACACACGCAACAACCGAACAACTTTCCAGGGAGCTATTGATACTGAGAGCGCGGCATAGTACTATCCTGAACAGGTTCCTGTAATGAGATCTATTTCTTTTTCGAATAAATACTTCCCTTTGTTATTGTCAAATATTTTGCAGTAGTTTCGTTGGGTTATAGGATTAACAAATAGATGAACCCGATGGTGAAATGACCAGCGATGCCTATTTTAGCAGCATGGCTCTTGGGTTCGATTTCCGTTGAAAGCATACATTTGTGTGAACATATTATATTATCTGTTTGTCTTGGTATCGGGGTTTTCTATATATTATAAATATGTACTTACAGAAAAAAATATTATCGTATGACTAGGTATTTCTATTAGCATTAGTATGACACTTTTCTAGTATTACATAGTAAAAGCTTTGCTTAGTTTGGGACTAGATCGTGCTGCGTAGTTTGTACGAGAATGTTTATTTATTTACATTATTGTTTCAGTGAAGAAGTGTGTCAAATAATAACTACTGTCTTAAGTAGAACAACTACACATGAAATAAATCAATAAAGTTTGTAATCTAACTTAATGTTTTCAAAATACTGGACAAAAGGAAAATATTTTCCGGCATTATTTAACTTATGATTTTAGGGAAACTTGATCTTGGACTGCATCTTCTTACGAGGTTAACTACCTGGCACTTTGTCTTAAAATAATAACTAAACAGTTTTAATTAACATACAAATTCACCTGTAGTAATTGACATACGGAACGGTACAATTGAATCACGTGATTCGATGCGCACTTGATCGATTAATCATACATACTTACAATTGCATGTCATACCAAATAAGTTTTAATTAGAACATAATTATGATACGCAATAAAAACTTATGATAAATGTTAGTTTTTTGTTTCAACAACATCCGTCGTCACCATTATTCTGTTTATTCTTTATTTTTTTGCATACTTATAGAATGAACTTTAAGACTGATGACAATATTCATTTTTTGAACACTTGCATCGGTCTATAATATTGAAATTAATGTTCCTATTATCAGCTCTCTATCTCTGATTGGCACTTATTATTATTATTGGCACTTATTCCTCAACTTCTCATAGTATGTAAAGTTGTGCATTCATTAAAGTAAAAGTCATACGGCATAGGTCTAAAATATTCATTACCTAATCAAAATTTAAATGACTTAATGAGAAACATCACTTACCAACAGTTTAATAGTTGATGAACAATTATATTGTTAATTTAATTGAAGGTAGTTTAGAAATCACAAGCAACGAATAATACACACGTTATAACAAAATTATGTGCAAGTGCGTGGCTGATGAGATAATGCGTCACACTAGCATTGTATCTGGGCGGAGATACCGTAATATCACGGCTTTTAGCATGTTTACACTGCAGTGAGGATAATCTTTGAGTGTACTTAGTTTAAGCTAAACGAGCCCATAGTAATAACACCAACACTAGAATATTTTGTATTTCACTGAGTCTTCTCCCTAGCGTTATCCCTTTTCCTTATCCATTAGGATTGGCGAGGTCTGCAATCTAAGCTTAACCCTTCGAAACCCGGGTGGTCGTATACGACCGCGAAATGTATGGGATAACGTATGTAACGGGTTCTGACTGCTCAAGGATTTAGCGAAGATACTAATTTTTACGTAGAGCGACTGCCATTAGATCTCCATGACTTAGAGGGAAAACTGGACCTTTCGTAAGTTATGTCACGTGTCTTTCGAAGTATAGTTTCGTGGGCGTGCAGATTTCCTCACAATGTTTTCCTTACACGCAATTAACAGTTTTTAAACCATAGAATAAAATGTTACTCATATACCACCATGACATGCATTGAAGTATATATTCAACAAGCAGAAAATTTTCGAAAAGTATAATAATGATGTTATTCATGAACTATTCCAGAGGATATTACTGGAATGCACCTACAAAAGAAATTTCGGCAGGCATTGGTACTGTTCATAATAATTGAATTATCAATCTTTTTTTTCAAGCTATATCCCTTGCGCAGTAAAGTGTCTGAGAGAAGACACCCTTGGCAGTGTTAACGAATCTTCGACGAATCATGGGATCAATCAAACCCAGGTTATGGGAGCGATCCTCGGCTCCTAAATCCTGTTTCACTTTCATGTTCTCTATACGTTTCATCATTATTTTTCCCCGCATTCTTTCCTCGCGTACAAACCAGCGGAGCTTACCTCTTCCTATCTCAACACAGACGTTGTCTTTCAGACCAACTCTCTTTATTGCATCATAGTTGCGAAAGCGGCCAGCAAGCATTACACGTTATGGATATAAAATATGGAGGTACTAAAATAACGGAACATTATAGGACAGAGACGTACGTCTGTTATATCACTGGATAGCTCTCAAAATGTCATTAAAAGTTGCACGAGAGCAACACTAGGCCGAGATATAGGGAAGTAGAGACGTCTGGTGCGGGTTCTCTATATTTTTTGCTATGTCAGTTAACACTTCCTAACATGTTTGATGTCAAACAAATATAGGACGTGCCCAAAAGTAAGCAGTGTCCTATATGATCCTACATATATACCTTCGAACACTTACATCGCTAAGGGAGTACGTGTGCATAACTCCTATATATTGAAACATATAGCTTTAATAACTCAACTCTGAACGATCGATGAATGAAAGTCAGAACTAAAAGTCTCACCAAGCTTCTTGAGTTGCCACTGGCGCTGTGATCGACCAAAAAACTATGAACACGTAAAATAATCTGGAGCACTCGGTATCTTTCCGTGTCCCCCAGTATTTTTGCTGACTACAATTCGCCACAAGCTAGATTGTGGTTAAATTATTTATATTATATATCTGTATATTATATTAGGCGATTGTTGCTTGCGGATCCGTCTCCTTGGAGTTTGGCTTCTTAAAATTATCCCAGCAACCTTAAATATTTTCGTGATAAATATAATCTAAGTATTATTCCATTTTCCATTTGACGAGCTCGGTGGCTCAGTCGTGAATACGCGTCTTTGACACCAACGCTTGTGGGTTCGATTCCCACACAAGGCAAACATTTGTGTGCATGAGCATGTCTGTTTGTCTTGGTCAGGGTATTTTCTATGTATAATAAGTATGTATTTACAAAAAAAATGTATTTACGTATGTTTATCAGTTGTCTCGTACCCATAACACAAGCTTCGCTTACTTTGGGCTAGATGGCGCTGTGTAATTTGTCCGACAATATTTATTATTATTATTCCAGATCGGATATAGTAGGTTAGTACAAATATATATATTATATATATATATACACGCACACTAATACAAAGTAAAATTATATCTAATCTGCATTTTTGGTACAACCCTATAATAGTAATATCGTTAGTATAAAGACGTGTATGTTCTACGTGAATACAAATTTTGATACAGTTTTACGTAATTTACTTTGTTACTCGTAAACAAGCCGCGAACCGCGAGTAAAAGCGGGTTGAATGTTGAATGCGTCGGGTGAGTTATGCAACGGTGCGCCGCGTGCCTGCCGTCGCCCGTCAGCCACAGTCGTGCTGTCCGACAGTAGCCTAGCACCGTCGTCGTACACCTTGTCACACGATAAGTAATCGACCTATCTAGAACTACCATCGAAACTGCGATATTCAATGATTGTCACTTGTTTCTTGCTGTGCAAACGAAATATTGGCGGGAACTGCCATTTCATAGATCACAGATTCGTTATTCTTGAATTCTACTCTAGCGTTATTTTTTTATGTTATTTAATTAGCGTTATTGACCACAATATTTTGGGATAATAGATGGAATTCATGTTAATTGCATGCTCTATCAGTACGCCTTTGGGAGTGCAGAGCAACGTAACCGCGGTTTTAATTATCAACACGCGCGATAATAAAAATAAACCTATAATATATGCATACAAATAATATGATATATGAATACATATAATAAAACGACATGTATTAAAATAAATATATGTCTACACATACATAATGATGACTCGCTTGCTTATTAATTGTCTACCTTTCAAAATATATTTATTTACTTTCACTTAGTTACGAACATTCCACCAAAAAAGACCTCCTAACATAATTACAAACGCACATTGGCTATTGAGCATTGAGCGAGGATACCAAGCGAATCCAAGTCACACATTCCTATTACACGGTCATACCAGCATCAGTATGTTTCGTCTGGAATGTGTCGGAAAGTCTGGCAGATGTTGGCGGATTATCAGTATTTACATCTTACGCCGTCGCTGTCTAATAAGAGCTCCCTGGAATATTATTATTGTTCCGACAAATAAGTGTAGTTTCCACTAACCTCAGAAGAACTGTTGAGTTCGTGTAATATTTCTTGATTTTCAAGAGCACATAGGTAGCGATAAACACTATACATCACGTTGTCGCAGCTTATTTGTCATCTGTGACGATATAAGAAAGATTATCTATCAATAATGGATTCATTCCTCAATAGCACCATCTATGGTTTAACTATCTTTAAGTACAAATGAAATAAAAATCCGTACAGTCTTCCTGAAGGTAAGCAGTTTCTATAAACTGTAAACGATTCCAAATTCCTCCTTAAATTATTTACTGTTCCATAAGATCAACTATCGAATAATTGAAGTACTTTTGTATATCTAATGATAGATCTGCAACACTTGGCTAGCGCGATAGATCAGATTGTGAATTTCCATATTAAACGTGCAACGGGTCTATAAAATTAAGACGTAATACATACCTTGCCTGATATGATTGGAGGTTACATATACCTACTCACCAGTATTAATTTTATTAGGGTATACATTACAGAGCTGCTCGGTTTAATGATTTACTAGTCAATGTTAATTGACCGGTCAATTTTAAAATAGAAGTAGCCATAAACTAGTAATTTACAACAATATTAAAACCGGTTACATGTGAACAAATTATTTAATCAGCGAGTATATATTTACGAATGTTATTGGTAAACTTATCTTACAAAATATATTTGCAAATTATTGTATAGTTACGCTATACGTGTGTATGTTATTGTAAACTTGACAGATAAGAAAGCATAAAAAGGTATAATATAACTCTAGATTTATTAAAGCGAATAATCTCCCTAAGATAATTATTCTCAATTTAGTACCATGGTATGATGCTGTACATATAAACATTACACTATATCAGATGTTACTCCTTTCCAAACAAGTTCGACGTGGACAATAAACAATAAAAGCTACGAGTAAGTTTTCTATGGGCTGTGGTGATTACATGCCATCAGAAATCTGTCGGACGCAACCTCAAAATAACCCCCTAGCACACTTTTAATGAAAATAAAAAAGTTCAATTCAAAAAAATTTAACATTCTATAAAAAGTCACACAGATATATATTGCGCTCTAAATACTCACTGTTCTCCATATAAGTATGTATGCCTTACGAAAATGCCTCTATATCTCGGATTTAATGAGTGAGCCTACAAGTAGATGCAGGCCTACACAGAATAATCTCCAATCTATGCGTGTCTATTAGTAAAAATTACCTTGAAGATTATAATAAGGCATCCAATGGAAAACATTTGTAATGCCCTTGGCTCGCAATAACAATGATTTGCAGCTGATGCACGCACACCGCGTACCACCCACCTCACATCAATTTTGCATCTAATGGATGAGTCACTGAAATGCTATCCAATAATTTGTGAACATCGTTTTGTCCTTAGATATTGGACATTTTTTGCTTACCTGGCAAGACGCAAATAAAATACGCGTATAAAATCTTTACGTATAAGTTTTCATCATAAATATGTATGTATGTATATTATCACGCCAGGCCCCTGCAGGGTAGGCAGACACAACCGATCGCTATGAGACGTAGTCATATCAATATAGTCTATCAATGTGAATAGAGAAATAAATAAGACGGGTTATTGTTATTTTTAAGATAAGCGCGGCAAGTCGGTAGGAATATGATGTGTGCGTGATATCATAACGTATTCTGGTATAATTGAAAGCATTAAGGTTCTATCACATGTCAATGTACGTACGTATAGAGATAACTATTGGAGATATTTAAAAGAGCGTAACAAGAAATCTTATCAAACATGCATGAACATATTTGTTAAGGAAGCGAAGGAAGAAGAAGAAATTTCACTGTAATTCCTCCGCTAGACGGATACACATAAAAAATATAATCATTTAAATACCACTAACTCGGCAAATAAGGGTTACGATCTGCCTCGCAGGGCTAAAACTATAAGTCGAACCAACTCTGTAAAAACACCTTCGCGATGCTTTTATATTGCAGAACCCCATGCCTTAGTTACTTAGAAAAATCATAACCAATAACAACGACTTGGTCACCATGCAATTTTTAGCAGACTAGTCTCGATTACTTCTTTTTATTTATCTATCGCACAATGGGTTAGAAACATTAATTTTGTGTAACGTAATTTTTTTATAATACAATAGTACACTATTGCAAACACCAGATTAAAACTACCGCTTAAATGTCATCTCTGTGGTGATGACCAGCATTAAAACACAATTTTATTCCGCTTTAATTAGAAATTACAAGTCATACAATTTTTATCACATATATTTAATGCGCTCGGCTCTCTCTGCCTACCCCGCAAGGGTGTACCTGGTGTGAAGATATACATACATACATATATATTTAACATATCCCAGATCCCAAATTATGTGTGTTTTTTAAGTAACGAGGAAATGATATCTTTAGGCACCAAGAATGATGGTAATACCACCTTTCCAATCTATGTCGTGCGACTTTCGCCCTAATTTTAAACAGTAATAAATGAATCCTGTATGATATTTACGTCATTATGACAGTATTACCAAGTAATTTCCTTATCGATACAACAAAGTTTGTCACTTTTAAGAACAATATCATTGACATCCTATGACAGTAACCTGACATGAAATTCTGATTCACGGTGCTAGAATAATAGGTTTCTTAACTTTACTGATTGGAATGCTTTCTGGAAACGGGGCAGAAACACACATTAAATACTGACGGTGTGGTAGGGATCTGTTCCATATAAATCAGTCCCGAAACAGTAATGTACGATTTATTTCACAAGGTACTGGTTTTCTCAGACTCTATATATACAGATTTTGGACTTCAACGTAAGAAAAATAAATTAAAGGAATATCCACTACCAACAGAAGTAGTAGGCCTAATAAAGTCGGTTAATTATTCAGTTTTGGATATTAATGACAGTAAAAATGTCGTATCTAAGGAAAACTAAGCTAAAACTGTAAGCACAAGTTTTTTTATTATACACGGATATTTTTTTTTTTTTTCATCTGTATATTTGAGGAATGCTAAGCTTAAATAATAATTTGTTAGTAGCTTCTTATTAATTCGGAATTATAATATAATATTTCCTACTACTATGTTGTTAAAGTGGAATAAAAAATAATCGTATTCGTTTAAAAACGTTTTCTTTGTGAAATTCATGACCCAGGTAAACGGAAACTTTGGTGATGCGGGAGCTTTGGGAAGGGAATGTTGTTAACTATTGTATTATATAAAGCGCCCGCATCGACTTTTATATTTTTATTCGGAAAAAATATCAAAGTTTGGGTTTATCTGGGTCAGGAATTTCACAAAGAAAAAGTTTAACATTTATGTACTTGTATCATGTCTCTGTGTGTCAGAATAACTTGCAGGCGCTTACAGGCGTCTTATTTATTAAACAACTTTTCTTATTTTTTAAATCAAAATCTTATTATTATTTATTTCTCATAGACCTCATGCTTTTTTTAAATCTTCCAATGTTTCAACAATGATTATAATTAAAATCTAAAAGAAACTTAGGAATATAAGTCACATGATGTGGATAAAGGTCCGCGCAGATGAGAGACAGTCCTCGGAGTACTTTTGTCCGTCAAAATAGATCACTTAGAAACTGAAACACATAATACACACGACAGATTAAAAGTACCGTAGTCTAAAAGTCCCCCGAACAACCCGGGAGATCGCCAGACCAAACCGTACAAGGGAAGCGAAAGTTCACGGGAGCGCCAGAAATAAATAGATCTAACGTGCCAGGACGCATCAACTAAATTAATAAAATTCATATTAACTAGGATAACCATAATAATACGAACCATGAAAAAGTGCATTGTTTTCTTGAGTACGTCATTATTATACCTAGTCAGGTCATAAGTTCTGTCAAAAACTTTTGATGTAATTAATGATACACTTTTTGATATATTCAAATTCAAATTCAAATTATTTATTTTGCAAAAACATAAGTACAAAAATAGAGATGTTGTGTGTATCATAATAAAATCCGTTATGTTTTGCCTTTCATACAATTAGGCATGCAATATATTTTTTTTTACTACGTCGGGAGGCATGCAAGCATACGACCCACCTGATGTAAAGCGATTACGATCTTCGAAGCTTGAATCTTTAGTATATCGTTTGATAGTGCGATAAATAAACCGTAGTGTTATTTTAATTTTTTGTAGAATGTTGAAAATCTCTTTTGGCGCGTAACCACAGCGGTGCAACGCGTTAACCGCGACTATATCTTTCTTCTTCGACCGCTCCATATTTGAAAATGAATGCAAATTAATTTATTTTTTATTTTCGTCAAGCGGGAACTTTCAATTTTTAATTAGTTAAAATATTTCTGGCCAGTATTCCAAAATTAAAATAATAAGATTTTGTCAGAACTTATTTTTATTATATTTTTGGTATATTATATGCCTATTTTAGCTAAATAAAACTGCATTAAAAAACGTAATTAATTATGTACGTACCTATCCAGGAAGCTTTCAAACAAGTCGTAATCATATAACTAGTCTGGCCATAAATACTGTTACATAAAAACTTTTCTTTTTGTCAACTCATTAATTATTTTGAATTTGGAACGCGTTTATATGTTAAAAACTTCTTTCGATTTCCCGCTGTTTTACATATTTTTTTCATGTTTATTACCAAATTACAATATTAATGGAGTGTTCAAGAAAATAGGATTGCAGTTTTTGCCCTGCACAAAGTGGGTATGAAGCCGTCGGTCATATTCAAGACACTTCGAAAGCTTTGTATCAGTCGTATGTTCGTATATCACTATCGACAAATATACCAACCCTTCCTTCGTCGCAGACCATAAAAGATCGGGACGATCGGGTGCTGTTTGAACTACAAAGGCTATGGCAAGTGTCAATGGTAGTGGGTGTCTTATCAAGGATTCACAAAGCTTCATTTTTGTGAAAAAGGAGTGAAGACTTCAGCCAAAGTGTACCATGAGACTGTCTTGGATCGTGTTGTGAAAACTCTCAGCAATACACTTTTTACAAATGTACCGTGAACTTTCCAGCAGGCTCTGCACCTGGCCACAAGCCACACTACGAACTACACAAGCCTGGCTCGAAACCAACGTTCCGGAATTTATAAGAGCTGAAGACTGGCCCTCGTCTAGCCCAGATCTTAACACCTTAGATTACAAAATATGTTTAGGTTTAGAGGACATGGCCTGCTCGAAACGACACGCCGACACTGTGTCTCTTAAGAAATCTTTGGAACAAGTGGTGGCTAAATTTCTCATGGAAACAGTGCGTAAATCCATGGATTCGTGGCCAGACAGATTAAATGCCAGTATCAAAACCAAAGGTGGCCATTTCGAATAGAATCATGTTTTTTATTGTTTGACTTCCATAAATATGTACATATAAGTTTTATTAAGATTACATTACTTCATAAAAAAATAAATGCATATTCATTTGTAACAGAATTTATGGCCGGACTAGGTATTTAAATGTGATCCCGTGATAAGCTACGTAAGTAGGCAAAATAATCACCATACATAAATGAATGGTAAAAAGAGTTTCCTACAAATTAAACGAATAAGAACTTTGAATTGCATCTTTATGATACCACTGATTCTGATCTGTACTACTTTTCTGACTTCCGCTATCAGTTAGATCATGCAAACCAGTGCTATACAATAGTTTTGTCATTCTTTGTTCGTAGCTTGTTTTTCTCGCGATTAATATCTATAAGCCTAAAGATGTCTCGTTGGGAGGTCAAATTCAGGTCGAAGGAACGACCAGTCTAGCATATATTGCATGCATCTTCGGTTTTAATTAGTAAGCATGTGCAAAGAAGGCAACAAGACTTGTTCCAGATTATAATTTATGACACTTTCTAAGATTTCTTCATCAATTATCACTTTTCTTCTTAAGTTTAAGAAGAAAAGTGATATCTAGTAGTAGTAATCTTTAGGGGATCCCTAAAAAATATCGTAAAACTTGAAAAAGGACTCGAAGAATCGGTTTATAATGATTATAGCTGTAGGTAACGCAATTTCCTTTCGCAGAGATTTGCTAATCAGTGTAGTCTACCGACACCATATGAAAATGTGGTTCATCACTTACACAGAATACTTAAAACTACCTTAAATAAGCAAGTGAATCTTAGTCACTTAGGTCACTAAATAATACCGTATTTTTCTACAAGAAATCACTGTCTAACAAACCAACTTTAATGACCATCCAAGTAATTAATTCATTTCCGTTCCAACTTCGTCTTGTCCAAGGCCTTCAAGCGTTAAAATTTTACTTTCAATGTAAATTGGGCCTTCAAATTGATAGTTACGCGAATTAACATTTCTATAGCGTAAAGACACCTTTTAAAGAACATATTTTACAAGGTATGAATTGTATATTATTTCATAATATGGTCTATCGAGAGGGCATGCTCATGACACAATTACCGTAAAATGCAGTCTTACTCAAACAATGTCACGTGCGCTTCTAATGTAGTCTTCTGTGAAAAAAGATGTTCTAACAATTTTTATCCTTTGTTTTCCCTTTTTTCGAAAGCGCTTCGCACGCTTACAATCGCACCGTTCTTCATCAAGAGGAAAAAGTCCTCCTCACACATTGTAATGCAGTAAGCGGCCATTGTGGTCACATACTATACGTTTCCAGAAAACTTTCCTTCCGCAAACACTTTAGTTGTGGAACTAAGTCTACAGCATATGGTTCTTTAAAAAGGGGGTGAAAAGGAATATTACAGTAGCCCATATAGATGATTGTAACGACAGAGACATGAGTATTGCTTAGATATGGTAATTCCTTGTTAAACCACCAGACCGGCCATAAACTTGATTGATATCTTAGTAGTGTAAACAAAAATATTAACCTAGTACGATTGTCGTCAAGAACTCGTGTGTTGAGGTCTCTCAATGATCGTTTCCTGCCGGTACAAAGGGAGAACGACTCGCTGGCAGACCGTAAAGTATAAAGCTTTAGCAGCTATATTGAACATAGAAAAAGCCTCCGAACGGATATGGCAAATGGCGTTACTTTTCGTTTTTGGACAAGTTTTCTTTTATTTTATTTTACCCATACAGCCAGCCTTCTTTTCAGCTACCGAGTATTAAAATCGAGGTTGACGGTTAAGTTGAAGAGATGTAGGAATGTACATAGACACAGGACGCTTCATAGCAGCCCGACTTGGAAAATACGTCTACCTGACAAAAAACCGCAGTCAAATCATTAGTCCCTGAAGGGCTCGTGGTTTCGATTCCTACACAAACAAACATTTGTATCCATGAACATATCTGTTTCTAGTTAATAGATTCAGGCGTTACTTTGCTAAAGCTAAATTTATAGGCAATTTGATCTGAACTACTTTGTGTGCTTCCGCTCACACAAAGTAGTTTAGATCAAATTGCCTGTATTTCTGTGTGTCTTGGTCTGGGTGTTTTTAAGGGAGGTAGGACGTACCTATCAACGCAGCCCGTCTGGGAAAGTACCCTCCACCTCACAGAAGAAACCGCAGTCAGTCCTGCAAACGAGTGGCGTTACCAGTAAGCTCCTAAGGATTTATTGTATTAGCAGAAGAGTTGGCAACGCGGGAGCGACTAGGGTAAACACTTTACTTCAGGTGGACCGTACGCTTGTATACGTAGTATATAAAAAGAAAATGCACGATATATCACCCCTGAATGCTGCCAAGACCTGACTATTGAGAAAAAAGTGATGTGATAACAAGTATACAAAAATGCAGCCGGTATCGAATCATAATGTAAGTGTGAACGGTTATGAATGTTTTCCTTAAAATCAAACACGTAATGTATCGTGCAGAATGGTGTACTTATTGAAGAACGTTCAATTACATTACACGTACAAATTGAGGTAATTGTGTAACGTTGTAATCTCTTACTCAATTAAAATATTCATGTGGAAGTTGTACATTACGGAACTGAGATTGTGTAGGTAAATAAAAAGATTAGCTTACATGTGGCCACCAAATGAAAGGTCATGGGAATGCATCTGCGCAGGAGTTGAATATCACGCCGTATAATGACAAAATAAATTTTAATTACTACTATACAAACTATACTACAACATATACGTAAGCATCGAAATGTGACACAGGAAATGTGTTTTATATAAGTTATGATTATTACGGCCACATCTATTCGTGATGCTGTAATTCGAAACAATTTCTATGATTTGACTTCATAACGTCATGGTGAATTAAAAATAACATGATTATGGGCATGTGTTCTGATCGCTGTTGGTCAATTACATTAATGCTAGTGTTTGAATGTCATACAGTTGTTACGATTACTGCTACTTACATATACACTTGAGGTAAGTAAATACGTGTATGTTTGCAAAAAATAAAAATAGATAGTAACCTTTATAATGAATAAATAATAATAAACATTTAGGTGCATTAACATGTCTTTTTGTTTTGGACTGGGTTTTTTTAAAAAAGAAGTTCGCCAGCGTCAAAGCTGGCGAACTAGAGGAGTATCTCAACTCTTTAAAAACCTCATGAAGGTTGGTTTTTGTAAATGAGTGAAGTTACCAGTAAGCTTCAAAGAGCCGTATGCTCCCGACGGTGTATAAAAATAATGTTAGCAGATTCATGAGAATTTTCTATCAAACGTATTATTACGTGGAATACAAGGCCAGGTGTGTGGGCCCAACACATATATTTTTATCAGTCGGTATCGGATAATAACTAGATAGTAATACACGCTTGTATATCTATATTTACAATTTCGGCATTTTAATCTAACATTTTAAATACACTTTGTTAATTATTTATTAAATAAAAATAAATATTGTTTTTAATGTTGTTAAAGGAGAATATTAAATATGTCTCTCCACTACCAAAAACCACGTGTATTAATCCCGATTATGGATCAAATACGTCGATACTCCTTCGGGAAGATTGAGGTAATATACTCGTAGTACACCCGCCACGACCTGCTCCAGGGCAGTACGTACACTGTACTGCCCTGGAGCAGGTCGTGGCACGAACATATTTTGGCTGATTTTAGAAACTATTGCGAATATGTCGGAAGTTGATAGGCTAGGGATATGAAATTTGGAACAGTTACTGGTATTGAGTTATTGCAGAAATCATAATTTCTGATCACTGCTTTCAGCAGACGGTGACACACCACACTCACTAGATGGGCTCTTGAAATGCCAGAAAAAGGCCGGACCTACCTGTATGAGTGACCTCTAGAGCGTCTAGACGCCCCCGGGTCACTTATACTTCTAGAAGTACGCTGCACTTTAAGGTTACTCGCGGTATTATGCCCGTTAACACTTCCACCTCCGTACATTCTTCTTCTTAGCGAACCCTCCTTGGACCGACAATAAAGAAAAATCAGAGCAAAAGTCCACTATTATATTATGATAAGTATATTTAATTTTATGTTACATTTTTATTATACCTATCTTACCGAGATGTAGCCTAATTGGATCTTTGCAGGAACTTCTCAGCTAATTAGGAAGCATTAAACGTGTGCGTAAGTTTATTGCACACATTACTCTGCAAAAACATCCACATCCTCACATTCCTATTACACGTACTCTTTGTCGTATGTCATAATCACTTCATTCCTTCAGAAGCTATACCTAGCTTTTGAACTAGAAATATACTTGGTTATTGATTTTATAGTCGCTATTTAATTTTATTAACATTTTATGTAAACTATTTATCCATTTTTATATTGTTTGCCCCAATTGGACATAGTACACATATAATTGTACCATAACACCCACGTCAATATTCTCTCAAGCACTCCATTTTTGACCGGAAGTCATTCCTTAATGGGAGCAAATAAAGTTTTCGAATAAAAAACTAAATATTTATATTGACAAAATAGTAAGCATAACAATGTATGAATCATGATATGAACTCACGCATTGGCCAATTTTATTAATGCATTAAAAAGACTTATTTTTTTGACTCAGTTTGACTTTGTCATTATCCAATCAAGAAGTCATTCATCATTGTTAATAGGTGAACAAACAATAAAAAACTTCTATGAATGACAGAGGAAACGTCTCGGAATGTGACGGAGGCGGGCCGTCGGCCGGATACCCGGCCCAAGAGATGAACAAATTGTCAATTCCCGCTTGTGAATACTGCGACAGCGATTTCGATAGCGATTTAATTGAAATAGTGAATTATGGAGACCAAATAATAGTGTATAGGTACCATTAGTGTAGCATAGTAAGCATTTGGAGCAAATAATTTGGGAGCCTATGTTTTAAATATTTGATAAATTCAAATAATTGAATCCCATTTGCATACATAAAAGTAAAGTATAAATGATAAAGTCAAGCGTCATTTATACGACAAGTTGGACAATAAAAAAAATAAGTGTTACTTATTCTACATGCGAAGTTGAGCAGGTGAGAATAATGAAAGGTGACAAAATAGATATGTACTTCTATTTATCTGGTCACCACTAAACCTTACCAAATGTACAAAAAATCAAAACGATCGTTTAAAATGCTGATACGTACGAAATCAACAATTTGGCGTACATATCAGTATTTTTGGAAAAAAAATTTTTTTTTGCTTAATTTATTATATTCCGGTCTTGCGTACCTATCTAACATAACACACCTATCTAATGAAATCAGTAAAATATATCACTACTTTATTAGCTTATGAACAAGATGCAGAATGCGATGTTATCGCTAAAAATCTCTTGCATACTACCGAGCATATATCTTTTCAATTTATGGTTTTTACGCTGATACCAACGAATTACGCCGCCGCTCCTTGCAAGAAGTGACAAAGCATGCCCACGCCCTTTCAATAATCTTGTTGCGTGCGCGATGTCGTGCTCGTGCTATCACTCTGACCTTCGTCCTGCATACCGTCGCCGACTCATCCAGGATACGCACTATTTGCTAGGTAGCAATTTGACAGATCAATGACCTGTGTAAAGTGCTACATACACAGAATAAACATTATTGAAAAGTTTCTTGATACGCAACATTTACAAAGGTTGTGACATAACAAAATGACAATGCCCGATCATTTTATGTTTCATTGAGTCTTACTTTAATATTGAACATCGTTTAGACACAAGAAACTATAAAATATGTGTTATTTTCTTAAAAAACATTTATGGTGAACCCTACACTTTAGAACACTTAAACTATCTGAATTTTCGGTATGCACTCTCATGCAACTTTCAAGTTGATTCGTATGGTAATGTTTTAGAATAAATAGTAAGTTATTGCACAAGCGTTCAACTTTTCGTAAAAAGTACCTATTGAACTACCTAAATAACTACAAAATAGTAATCAATTCTATTCCTTTCGAGGCAATTAGATAACAAGTTGCCATCGAAGTCACGTAAAGCCTTTCTCTATACATTAAGACCATAGCAAATAAATACAAATTGCTACCCTAGTAGCAAGTAAGTGGAGGCTGGTGGAAATACGATCTGATTCATACTTCAATTGTTTTTAAGGGGCTCACGATTCATTTGCTACCATGACACATGCTTACTCTCATTGTAGCAGGGTACGTGATTATCTTGTTATTCGTTACTATAATAGAGCAGAATCTGATATCAGGACTCATTCTACATTTGACGTGATATACTTCGGAGTTCCAGCATGGAAAAATGGGAAAACCATATAATTACGCAAAGCAAGGTACGTCACCTTTTTCAATTATGTACTGTTGCAATTGCGAAAATTTTCAGATTTAAATGTTTCGAAATACGCGACAGACGTGATTTAAGAACTGCATCCATAAACGTAACAATGTACGTGTTGTGTAGGCGGAGGATACGCGTAATTGATAACCATAATCGTGTCGTGAATCAACCTCAAGTCTAAATACACAACCGGTAGTTAAATGGTCCTAAAATGGCTTAGATAATATTCACCACGTGTGTCGACATAGGTCACAATTATTAACTTAATTTGTCTACTGAGTAGGCTGCCATTGTTTGAAGTTTTATTTCGTGCATCGCATGTACTGTCTTAGAGCTGATTTATTCCATATATTCAACTGTGTCACAATAATACGAGTCTCCAATAATAACGCTAAGACAGACGGATCTCTGCTGATAAATCAGACAATAATACCACGATTATTCTACATTGGAACATTAAAATGTAAAAACCTGACAAGATCCTAATATTACGAACATTCAACATTTTGCATTTTCTCGCTATCGTGACAAGCTTGATCATTTACAAAACGAATGACATGACATTTTTATTATCTGCGTATCATATTATCATAGGGAAAGGATCTCAGGTCGAAATTGGACCGATTTCGTGGGTGTCGGTCATCAATTGAAATTGATTGTAATTCGCCGTGGCACAAAAGACATGCGACCCGATGACCAATGCGCCGCGAGTCGTGACCTTTTATTCCAGCGGTGTGATTGCTTATTACATAATGTATGTAATGTTCATACGAACTATTGAAGATACCTATTGTAATGTCGATTTTAATCAATATTACATATAGATAGTTTGTGTGCAGCTGCTAGCACTCGCATAATTAGATACGTTTGACATGATCCATTGTGATTATATGGCTATTGCTTCGTTAGAGAAATAATAGATAAGATAAATGTTAAATCCGCCAAATCAATCATCCGTTGATCCACGCTTAACTGAAAGAGTGGAAAGAAATCTAAAGATACAGAAAGATAAACCATCTCTTCCACTTATACTCATCTTACTACTGGGATAATGGTTTTCATTCAATCAAATTTACTTAGGCTACACCCCATAATGCTATCAAAGGTAAAATTTTGCACAGGAATGTAGAAAAATCTATAACACATTTTAGGCACCAGCTTGCTCTTACGATGGATAGATGTATACATGATGAATGGCATTTGGTATGCTCCACTACGCAAAACTACTATAGTCGCGCTCGCTCTACTTACTTTGACTACGAATAGTATATTGCAACAATATTTAATAGCGTTTATGATCGCTTTCCAATTATGTAGTTACATAGTTACGATCTAGTTTTTGTTATATGACAAAAATTTCAGTTTTGTCAACTCTGTTAAACATTAAAAATATTTTTATAATTAAGTAGGTATACTTTGCCGTCTACAATCACGTCTGTATGGAATTGGGCTATTTACCGAACAATCTGTCAGCCAAGCGTAACAGTGTTTTGAATTTTTATTTCATGTTTTCTAGCTGTTTTATTTTAAATAGAATGAAGTATTTCACTTTCTTGTGTCCAATATTGCACTGCGTTGCATTATTCATAACTTTATTATTTATGAAACAGTATATTTTATTAACAATATATTTAAGACATTTTATGTCTCCAATTTAATTTAAAATAAATTTATATAGTTTCGAAATATTCTAAACGTGTTAAATTGTAACTTTAATTTCAAAGCTTTCTAAGTATTGTGTCCTTGGTCATATATCTCGTAATTGTCAATAAACTAGTTACTGCCCGTTATTTATCTCCACCCGTGAGCAATTTTTCTTATTACACAACAACCTTAAATAAAAGTAGTTCTTGGGGCACTCGGGGATGATGATCCTAACAGTGAAAGGTTTTTAGAATCGGAGCGGTACTTCTAGAGATTATCGCCAACATCCACATTTTATAAAAGAAAAAAATATTTGCATAAAATACATATATATCATCATGCCTGTCCCCCATTATACAGAGACTATGCAATGCCAGGTATACCAATTTAAATATACCTCTCTCGCCGTTTCCACACTCTTTTTAATGAACACAGTCATTAACGCGACTTTGATACAAACGCTTGTGGGTTCGATTCCCATGCAGGACATACATTTGTGTGTATGAACATGTCTGTTAGTCTTGGTCTGGGTGTTTTTAAGAGCGGTAGAGCGTATCAAAGCAGTCCGTCTGGGGAAGTACCTCCATCTCACAGAAGAAACCGCAGTCAAATAACAAATTCCCTAGAGGGTTATTGTGTTCCTGTGTTTTGAGTGAGGTCACCAGTAAGCTCCTAAGGAGTCGTTGCGTTAGCAGCGGAGATGGCATCGCGCGAGTGATACTTAATGTATTATCAGCGTTAAGAGGCTACGGTAACCACTTTACATCAGGTGAACTGTATGCTTGCATGACTCCCAACGTTGTATAAAAAAAAACTCATTAATCTATATATGCTCTTCGGTTTCGGGTGCTTTTGATAAACGCGTTTTCAGCATGTCAGCTATTTGATCCATATATGTGCATCTGGCACCAATTATAAAGTTTGTATATATTCCAAGTAAACCACCGCATACAAAGCGGTTGAACCGTCGATGTGTTAATGCATCTCTTTTCTACTTTAATTAATACAACTTCCAGGAAACCTCATGACTGGCTCGCTAGCGAATATCGCAAAAGTTGCAGTGTAGATAAATTTGATTTGAATTAAGTTTAATACCAATGTCTTGAATATTAGTTATGGAAACAGTTAGTAACTATTATTTAGTATCTATACATTTGAGAAGGATTGTGCTATATTAAAAATATTAGTTAATGATGTTGTGTATTAGTTAATTATATGTTTAATATAAGCTGTGCTGCATTCTTTAAACTAGCAAATAACGCAAAAGTTGCAAGAGAGGTAAAACAAAACTAGGGAATTACTTAACCTGACATAAGGCAAAATAACTACTACACTATATTAATATTGTGTTCCTGCGTCTACTACTTCATTTCCGGTATCTCTGTTTACTACCCTACTTGTATAAAAAAATCGGCTAAGTGTCGAGTCGCACCGAGGGTTCCGTACCAACTTGTAGATATGTAAATAGTTTGTTCATCATGGGAATCGAGTCTCGAAGAATGTTCCCATTTTTTTATTATTTTGTAAGTTTCCCGCATAATCAGTTCCCAAAACGAATAACTTTGCCGTTGGAAAACTGTTGGTCCCATACATCGACATAGGTCGCGGTTAGTTTACCAACTGCAAATTGACATTGCTTCTAGCCAAATTTTATTATTCTAGGTCAACGAGAAGTACCCTATAATAGGTTTTAATTATCTTGCGAGTGTGAAAATTTGCGGCATAAATGGAGTATAAACGACCGTATCTCTTCATTACGTTGATTTAGATATTTAATTTTTTCTCAGCTCCGAGGACTTACAGACCTGAATATTGGATATTAATTTCAACTTAATAACTTCACGCGTGACTAAGAAAAAAGTATCGACAGAGAGATACACGTACAACGAAGTGATCCTATGAGGCTACCATTTTCTGTTATAGTGCCTAAAATAACCTAAATATGCTCTGCATGTATTCCTAACTGTATAAATACAGTTAATACATGTAAATAGATAACCCGTTATACCTGTCAATCGTAAACGAAAAAAATAGAGTATCAATCAGAGGTTTTAATTTATTGTGTTCGTGAGTAGCTGGCGTAATACGTTGATCGACATAGCTGGCACCTCAGTATGTATACATGGTACATGTATACATACTGCTGCTAGTTCGGGCGCTGGCTACAAATCGACCTCGTTATCTGACATCGCAATGAGACCCACAGCACCAACACATGCCATCTGACATCAAATGTGGCTTTTTATGCCCAGAAAAATATCAGGGAAAGAAGAGATACTCGTAATTCATCTCATACTAGCAGCACTATTACTGGAATTTTGTCCTTTAGGATCTTCTTGTACTACTAAATATATATAGAACTTTTGTTACTAATTTCGTTCCAGTATTAAATGAAATACCAGTGTCATCTACTCATGTTATGGGATTATACTTGGCGGTTGTCCCTGCAACTTAAGAGGTTCGAGTAGATATTACTAAGTTGCAAATAGGCAAAGGCCAGCCTTTCAAACCGCCTGTAGAACACTGACTTAGCTTTATGACTGCTATTTATCAACAATACACGAGATAAATAAATGATAAGCTCGCTGGTGCAGGGTTCAGTAACGCTACATTGAAATCAATGTTCTTGGGTTCAATTCACACACACGACAAACATTTGTGTGTATGATTATATATGTTTATCTTATTCTGTGTATTTTAAGTGAGGTAAGTTGCATAAAAGCAGCTCGTACGATGCCTTCCGAAGTTGAATACATAAAAAACTTATGTGTTCAATTAGACTGGCATGCAAAACGCTATCTAAGTTCT
Organism: Pyralis farinalis; assembly: GCA_947507595.1. Taxonomy (NCBI): domain Eukaryota; kingdom Metazoa; phylum Arthropoda; class Insecta; order Lepidoptera; family Pyralidae; genus Pyralis; species Pyralis farinalis. The sequence continues at coordinate 16,181,363 of OX382267.1, forward strand.
TGGATTCAGCTCCTAGACTACCTACAAATTTCATTACGATACCTACAAAAAATAAAACTTTTGAATATGAATAATGATTGTCAATTTGCTATCGCTATCCCGAAACAACGTAAAGCACGGTGTTGAGGATATCACCGTGGTATCAGATATCGAGTTTCAATTTGCAGCCAGCGCTCGAACTATACATACACAAATGCGCCTAGTGACACACTTGATGACATAACGGACTGCGCTGCGCGGACGCACATAACCCGTTACACTTACACCTCGCAGACAACACACAATACACATATAACAACTATATCGAGTAGTGTCTCAACTTCAAAAGGACCAATGAAATCAAAAGTGCACTCTTCACATTTTATATAAGCCGCGACGCCGAGGATAGCGATACAAGATATATAACATAAGCCACCATGTTGGATTTCCTTTGACATCTACTGCCTATAAACAGCGAAATAGAAATGCGTCTATCTCATTTGTTGTTCTACGACGAATTTAAGAAAGGTAGGGCGCATCAAAGCAGCCCGTCTGGGAACGTGCCTCCACCTCGTAGAAAACCACAGCCAAATAACAATTATCTGGAGGATTATTGTGTTCCTGCAAGTAAGTGAGGTCGATAGTAAGCTCCTAAGGAGTTGCTGTTAGCAGCAGAGGAGGCATTGCATGAGTATGAATGAATTTTAAGCGTATATAGGCTACGGTAATCGCTTTACATCTGCATAAAATCATAACTTAACATAACTCCTTTTGAATTCGCCGTAGTCTAGTAAAAATACTATATACAAAGGGAGATCTCTCTTAGATATCTCTTCCAGTCAACCTTTGATTTCTTGATAGGAATGTCTAACTAGCGAACCCGAAAGACATTGCGCGTGTTCTACCGGATTCAATTGTTCAATCTCTAAACTATCCAGAGAGCTACTCGAAGATGAACAAAAACTATCAAAATCGACCGATTTTGATAGTTTAGGAGCAGTTCAATTACATACACACATACAGAAAATACAATATGAAAAATACTAAGAGTAAATGTAAGAATAGTAGTTGTAGTATTGATAATAGATAAAGTACCTCCCTTTCTATTTGTGAAAGAAGTTTCAAAATCGGTTAGGTATTTATTGAGTTTATCCGTTACAAACAAACAAACAAATAATCGAATCTTACCTCTTTAAAATATTAGTGTAGATACATAGAAAAGTAGAATACTAAGAAATAGTGATAGCAAAAATAGATAATAAATAGAATGTACTGCAGAAGGATATTACTCACTAATTAAAAAATACTGAATTCGCTCTTTAAGATATTACGAAGCACATTTGCAGTATACTATACCTATATATTAAATAGTGTATGATGATGACAATAATCGGCTTGAGTCAATAATGAAATATGTTCAAACTTACCATGTACCTCTAGTAAGCTCATTAAGCTTACTTAGAGAGGCCTTTGACGTCAAACTGATGCATTAATTTTAAAAACGATTTATCTTATCCAGTAAATATTCAGTAAAATCGGAGTATGCTACATCTGCAAGTTTTTAATAAGATTGCCAAGCATTTTCTGCAACGCGTATTTCTTGAAATCGCTTTACGTAGGTACATGGAAACCGAGGTTGGGTTGCCATAAAGAGGAAAATTTGAATATAACTCACTTCTGGCAACAACAAGCTTTCAAGATCGATTTGCAATACAAACTGTAATATACGTACGCACACACACTATTACTTGAGTGTACACTCATGCAGGCACACACATATATATGTACACAATAATAGAAACACACAACAGTAATATGTAAACTTCTAGAAGTCTGCTTGGCAGATATTCGATAGTCAACCTACTACAACGTCATGTTCTGTCGAAGGTCTTTAGATACTGCATTATACATTAACTCACTAGTCGCAGTGAAAGGTTCCGTATGCTACAATTTTGCTTATGCGTATTTAATGGAGTTATTGTGGCATATTCTGATGTCTACGCCGATAAAGGAACCTGCTTACTAAATTAAAAATACCTACATTTGGCTACTTGCTGTGTTTATTCTCAATTTTTATCATCTCCAGAGACCACAAACTGATCTATTGTTCGTCTTTTTGCGGAAACATTATTAATCGCTACCCTGTGTATGGCATAAATTGTATGGCGAGATGGCTATTTGCTTATTAGTAAGATATAAAGACTTCTTTCTATATATCTAAAACTTCACGCAAAATCCCTTGCGGGGTAGGCGAACCGAGCGCCACCTGACTCGGTTCTTTCACACAAAGCCCTTACAAAGACTTTCTATTTCAAAAAGTAATTTATTACAAAATAAAAACTATTCATCAGATTAACCTAAACATTTAAACAGGTCTAAGTTACGTCAAAATTACACCCGCTATAAAAAATCTCTGTTGCTACAGAGCATCGGAAGAAAATTTGAGCACTAATGTTGATTAGGTACACTAGAATATACTAACACACACACGCCACATAGACACATACACACACCCATAATTTGAAAAGTGAGGCCTTAGAGGTATAAAACGTTATTTATAGACAGCGATCAGTTCTTTGTTCAAAGGTAAGACACTGTAAATGTGTTGCGACATCACACGTACGAACATCTGTAAGACTACAGCGGGCGAAATTAAAATGAGAGCTGTGCTCTCGAATTAATTGAATACATTCAAGATCCTATTCAGTACTCAAGTTACATCACACGGTACGTGACAGCACGTACGTAACAATTTTTAGTTACCTATTGTTCACTTGACATATTGATAACAAGCTATCAAAATAGAGAGAAGAGTACTTGATTGGCTGAGTAAAGTGGCCATGACTAGCTCTCGGATTGTTATATGCTTACGATAGATATTGTTTTTTTTTTTTTTTTATACAACGTCGGTAAGCATAAAAGCATACGGCGCACCTAATGTAACGCAGTTACCGTAGCCTATTAGCGCTTGCAATATATTAAGTCACTCGCGCGATGCCTCCTCCTCTGCTTACACAGCAACTCTTTAGGTGCATTACTGGTGATCTCACTCACACGTAGGAACACAACAATCTTCTAGGGAGTTGTTATTTAGCTGCAGTTTTCTGCGAGGTGGAGTGGAGGTACTTCCCCAGACGGGCTGCTTTGATGCGCCCTACCTCTCTTTTAAAAGAAACCACCGAAGGTTGACCGACCGAAGTCACCGAGCGCTGCATAAAATATACTTACGAAGATTTTTGATGATTTTTAAAAAACCGTTCGCTCTTGAACTATATCTAACCTAAACCTGACTCAAACCGGACCAAAACCTGGCCTAAAGTAGACACCCAAATTTCACTCGAACTTGATTCATACCTCAACCCCTAAGAATCTCTCCATTCTTATATTCAATAAAGAAGAAAACCATGGAAAAACAGAAAGTGGAGGAGAGATCCATCAGTAAGTGGAGTTAAGCGATGGGGGGGAGGGGGGTGATTCTAATTGAATTAGTAAATCAGATAGAATTAAATAGAAAATTTGACGAGCTCGGTGGCGCAGTGGTCAGTTACGCTACACCAATGTCTGTCTTCGTCTGGGTGTTTTATTTGTAACATAAGTATGTATTTACTATAAATAAAATTACGTATGTATATCAGTTGTCCAGTAACCATAACATTATCAAATCCATAATATGTTACATTGGACATATTAAATGATCATCTACAAGTACAATAAAAGTTTTTACACAACAAATATTTTAAATATACTCGTACCTACTACGTCTTTAGGTATAACAAATACAATGAATATTTTTTCGCTGGTATTTATTAAATTAATTAGTAATGAAACACTCCATCTAATCGACTCTCTGTCGTAAATAACGCAATCTGAATAGAAATAAAACCTTTTTAATCCCAAAGAAATATGTAGGTACATAAGTTGTTACTACTATAGTTCATTCGATAGGACAATTTAAAAAGCAATAAATATTTTGTAATGGAAGATGCCTCTCATCGATAGCAAACAAGTAATATCAGCACGAACTATTGTATCGTTATTGTCCAAATAATATCATCATAATATCTAAGTGTCAATTTATCTTTTATAGGTCGAGTTATTATTTATTATATTGCTAAATAAAATATGATTAACGTTCTTGTAATAACCCGTATTCTTGTAACATGACATCATATTTTCTTGTCTTTTTGCTAAGTAAGGTATAGATAATACACTTCTGTATCGAATTTCATAAATAAACTCATTTGTAGTAGCGGGATAAGTTTTATGAACCTGATAGTTAATACAGAGCGAAGCTTTGTTAAGTGTTCCTTTACATGCGGCACAATAGTAATAAATATTATATTTTGCTTGTCATCATAGAGGTTAAATTATTTAAAAATTTTAATGTTACATTTCACAAAATACTATGAAACTTTGTAGTATCTCAACATATTGTGTATATACAAGTAATTTATGACCTATATACAATTTTTACAGTATATATATTTATTAGTTTAATATTGAATGAAGAAATCGATACTATATAATTGTATTATTGTTTTGACTGAAAGCTATTAAGAAACACGTTAATTGTACTACGAATCATGGTTTGCCAGTATCACGTTGCATTGGCTTTATTTATATTTATAGCGTTTATTTTTACATCGAGTTAGATTTGAGTTGAAAATAAATTGAACTTTAAGTTATGTTAAAAACAAATGAGAGTCTTTTAATATACACGAGAAAAGACTAAGTTTCTCAACAAGAAACACTCATCTTCATCAATTTGGATCTACCTACCAGAGGGAGACTTTGTACAAAAGTCGTCTGCATGGGTACCTCTGTCTCACCTATTTCTACCGCCAAGCAGTTATATTTTATATAGCTGTGTTACTGTTTGAAGGGTGACATATGGCAGAAAAATTACGGGGTACTGTGACGAAACATCCTTATAGCACAAGATTGGCAGCGCGCGAGTAACATCCCCGTGGTGTTGCGAGCGTCAATAGACTGCGGTGACCGCTTACCATCTGATGCAGGCCGCATGCTTGTTTGCCAGTCTTGGTGTTTAAAAAGAAAAACCTACTGTTCAGTGTAGGCCTAGCACTAAGGTCTTTCATCAAACGCGTTTTTACTTATTCTACCAACTTTGACTTGGCAAATACAGTTGGTCCACTGTCCCTTCAGCTTGCTGCCTTTGACAGTCAACCCAACTTCTGTTTATCGTCAAATTTTGTTATTCCGCATTCTATCCCTTAGAGAAATTCCAAGCCCACAAATCTTTCCCTCACGCGCTGTTTGGCATTCAATCTGGGATCCAAGTTCTAGTCTCTACATATTGTGTGACGACGAATCACTGACTTCGGTTTTCAAGCATTGGGGTATTTATACGGTAAGTATAAACCGAAGTTCCCCTAATACAGCATCGTCATAATTTCAGCAAAGTCATAATTTTGGTCGGGATAACTTTAAGAGATAAGAGTCTTGAAGTCCCGACCAAAATATGACTTTTCAAAGATAGGGTTATGATATAAGTAGTACTTGTCTAACTCTATAACTGAATTCTCGACGATGACCGTTCCTCACATAAGACTATTCTTTATTAGTCTTCCTAAAGTTTATCAATACTCCGCCGTTTGAGAAGCAGCCTAGCATCAGGTGCTGTAAAACCAGTGATTAAGGATTTACTTATGTTTGAACATTGGTGCCGCAGTTACAAATCAACCGATATCTTTAATTATGTTCATATGCGACCGACGGTGGCGATCGCAAATCGCGCAGCCACCGGTACACTTTCCGAGTGTAAGAGGTTTCAGTTTTTCTTGGACGCAATATTAAACACAAATTTTATGAAATTTACATTTAACTAAATTGCAAGTTAATATTTTGCTAATAATTCAGTTTACAACATTTTCTGATTTAGGTACAGTACAATACAATCAAGCGCGAGCGGTTGCATGGCACCACCATGTTCCGCAACTGGTGGACGGCGTGGTTACGCAACCAGGGTTAAGCACGACGGTGTATGCAACCGGTTGTATCCACTGCAGTACCAGGGTGAATGTTCCCCTAAACGATTGCGTAAAATTTGTATTTATTACTTAATGTTTAGTAATTAGGTAAAATATTTTATTGTTTTTAAATCTGTGGTACGTATTTTGTATCGAAATTAATTGGCATCACCACCGATCTAGGTGTGTGCAGTTACTGTCACCCTTATATGACGCTTACACAAAAGCAGTGTTGATCTTTAACATTTATAAATCTTCGACACACGGCCATGAAATACGTAAATCTGAGAAAAAAAACTTATGTCTTACTCAATCAATGGTGATGTATCAGCATATTAACGTTGAGAAAAACGTCGTGAATTTACTCTTTTACGAGACTAAATTTACTCTTATTTTAGACGTCTATAATTTTAAATGTATAACCTTTAGTGATTCTCTCTGAAGTAAACTCAATTTTTCCAACTCTCCCCAATGTTCTACTAATGTAATGACATAAGGTTTTGAATTACTTAAGTATGCAAAATTCTTTGTATTTAATAAAAAACCTATTCATTGTTTGAAAGTGTTTAAGTTACTTCACTCAACTGCTACTGTTTAACATTTCAGTAACAACTATGCAATCATAATTAAGTAGACAGAGAATAACGAAAGAAAAAGAAATTTGTAACAATGCTGTAAACAACTTGCCGTGTTTTGGAAATACGAAAATAATTAGAGCTCTTGTTTATTTCAATAAACAACTGAGGATGAGAAGAGCTAACATATAGGTACCTTATCTCACTGATTGTATGTTATACTAATGTAATGATAGCAGTAGGTAACTTAATAGTGATATAAGTATGTCTATCGACTTCCATCTTGTGTTATTCCAGATGAAGAATTTGTAAATTGTATTACGATTTGTAACTTGGCTCTCACGATTTGGAACATTTTATTATTTAGAAAAGGTTTTTATTTTTTAAGTTTATAGGTGAAATAGGAATTTCGGTCATCCAGGTATATCTTTGGCTTAAAATGAACCTTGAGCTAGGAGAATTGTAAATGATCCGAGTCCATATTGAATCCTTGAGTTTAAAAAAAGATTTTGCCTCCCTTTGTGTATGTATGTACGTATATCTTCACGCCAGATCCCTTGCGGGGTAGGCAGAGAGGATCGAGCGCCATAAGAATCGGTCCTTACACACTTCATTCGCTTCTTTCACATTCATAGCTCTTTTCATGCACGCTCGCCGGTTCCTAAGGCTCCTGACATCACCTTCTGATAAAACACAACCAATTTGGTCATGGTAGGTTAGTCTTGGTCTTCCTCGGCTCCTACATCTAAGCCACCACTTTCCACTTTCGCATTGTATATCTGTTTCGTCATTCTTTCTACATGTCCGGACCAACGGAGCATGCCTTTTCTTATCTTAACACCGACACTCTCTTTCAGACCAACTCTTTCTCTCACATCTTTTGCCACAAATTTTGCGAAATGCTTTCATCTCGACCGCATTTATTGTACTTTCATGCTCTCTCTGCCATAACCAGCTCTCACTTCCATATGTTAGCGTTGGGATTAGCACCGCGTTGTGTACAGCGAGCTGTGCCTTCTGGCTTAGATTTCGGCTGCCTAACAGTTTACCCAACGCACCATGCACGCTATTCCCTGCCTCACTAGTCTCTCCACATCAGCGGTGTGCCTCACTTTATGTGTTCTACTAATTGTACAATGGGTGGTGTTCCGATGAGTTGTTCGATATGATGCTAATAACCTCGTTTTACAATCACCCGTGTTTCGAGTGTCCCAGTCGTAACTGAGAATTCATCCTCGCACACTAAAACCTTAATAGTCGAATACTGTGCAGATGCAGAGTAGTTTTCTACCGAGAACCCTTAAGTTGTAGAAAGCGCTTCCTGCTGCGGGTTTCTCTAGGGACTTACAATGAAGTTTTTACACAGTCGGCAATGCACAAGTGTGGCAGGTGTCATAGCCATGGTAAGTGCTTATCACTAGGCTGGCCATATGAATTTTTGGTACTTTAGTGGTTCAAAGAAACACCTGGACAATACTACTTTTGTTATTAGATGTTATTTATTTTTTTATTGTCATCATCATATCAGCCGAAGGATGTCCACTGTTGAACATAGACCTCCCCCTTAGTCTTTCACAGCGATCGATCCTGTGCTGATCGATCCAACGGCTCCCTGCGATCTTCACAAGATCGCCGGTCCATTGTGTGGGGGCTAAACTCTGCGTTTTCCGGTTCGTGGTCACCATTCGAGATCCTATCTGTCCCAACGGCCATCGGTTCTCAAAGCTATGTGGCCTGCCCACTGCAACTTCAGAGAAATTCTGAGCATGGCTCTCTCCATCGTACACTGTGCAACCTTGAGCTTTCGTATGAGGCCTATACCAGTAGTAAGGGACCACGTTTCTGTGCCGTAAGTCATCACTTGCAACTTTGGTCGAAAACTTTCGTCTTGGGACATTGAAGTATTTTAGACAAGAAAATTTTTCGCAATTTCCCAAACGCTGCCCGTCCGAGTTGGATTCGACGAGAAACCTCTTTCTCGAAGTTGGATCTACCTCCTGCGTGCAAGAAGTATCATGATAACCCTTGAAAACAGCTCATAGACTATATATTTTTATTGTATCTCGTTTTAATAAAATTGTGTAAATAAATATTCTATCATTTTTTTTACGCTATTTCAGTTCAGATGATAGCGTATTAATTTGATGCAGCTGATCTGTATCTTCAGAAATTTAATGTACACGTCCAATATTAATAAGAAAAATAGTATTTAATTTTTTTGTATATATATATGTATATATATATATATATATATATGCATATCAGTTTTAATTGTACAATATTTAAAGTACATATACATATATACAATTGTACATGCATATATGAATGTCGGATACCACATCAACCCTTACTCATCCCACTGCAGGGACACAGGTCTCCCTTCAACCGAAGGGATTTAAAGCATACTCCACCACCCTACTCAAATGCAGATTGGCAACAGAGGCCAGTATTTTCAAGCCGCCCGAAGGTCACTGACTTAGCTTGACGACCAACATCTATCGATAACAGCCGGGACCGACGGCTTAACGTGCCCTCCGAAGCACGGAGAAACTCGAGGTAGATAAATCCATCCATCCATCGACCGCAGACTATAGTCTACGGTCGAAATTACTTAACCTGCGTGTTTGGTTAGAATGACACGCGCAACGACGCCATCAAGCTTTCGTATAGTTTTTCACAATCGAACCGCTGAATAACTGAAAATTTTGTACAGAGATCGTCTGGTCCCTGCAGAAAAAAATAGAGTACTTTACAGTGATTAGGCTACATAGGCGAAGTCGTGGATAAAATTTTGTCTCCTCTGATGTTCTCTTCTTTCATAAATTTGCTATCATTCTCGCTTAATTGCTCTTACCACTTTTATGCTGACGATTTGTAAATTTATGCTCAGACCTCTGTCGATACATTGAATACCGCTATAAGATAAATAAATATAGATCTCAGCAGAATTAATACCTGGTCCAAAATTTATGGAATTCCCGTGAATTCCACTAAGTGTCAAGCAATTATTATAGGCACTTCACGTCAAATTCCAAGACTGGACGCTAATTCGTTATCTGCTGTCATGCTAACGACTCGATTATCCCCTTCAGCACCAACGTTAAAAATCTTGGTCTCCATATCGACTGTACGTTTAGCTGAACTAATCAACTGGTTGAAATTAGTCGGAAAGTCATATCAGCATTACGATTTTAACCGATATAGAATTTTTCTCCCTATTGCGGCTAAAGTTACTCTTGTGCAATCCCTCATCCTGCCCGTAATCGATTATGGTGATGTGTGTTATCCTGATCTCAATGCAGATCTGCTTGATAAGCTGGACCGGTTAATTAATAATGCCATCCGATTTATCTTTTGTCGTCGTAAATTTGACCACATTTCTTCCTACCGGTCTAAGCTTGGATGGCTACCTATTCGTCAACGTCGAAATCTAAGGTTACTTTGTATTCTCTATTCTATTCTTTCCAACCCTCATTCTCCAGAATACTTGAAATGCAAGTTTCAGTATCTCTGTGACTCTCATAATCTCCCACTACGTTCCTACAATTCTCTCTTACTCTCTATCCCTCTTTTCCGCTCAGGCTTCATGTCCAACTCCTTCACTCGGCAATCTGTCAATCAACTCTGGAATGCGTTACCAGTATCTATTAAGAAATCGTGCAGCAAATTTGTCTTCAAAAAGAAGGTACACCAATATCTTTTTCAAAGCTCGACAAGGCAGTGAGACCGTAATCATTATTTATATATTTCTATTATTTTAATATACGTTGTAAGAGTTATGTATGTCTAATACGTTTGTATGTATCGTATGATTTATATGTATGTATATATAATGTATAATGATATGAAAGCATACTTTGATTCTATTATAAAATGATATTTGCATAATTAACGTCTCAGTAAATTGATTCAATTTATCATAACGGGGCTTTTATATATATAAACTTCTTAGCAACACCAGCCGCCATATCTGGCGGCGCGGGTGCCTTCAAAGAGTGTTGTGTTGCGTATACACAGTATCGGCGTTTGTCTCGCTTATTTTGCTCCAGATTCGTGCCGGTCCACTGACCGTTGGTCTTACGTCGAGGAAGCCACGCCCTAGGACAAACTGACACAACAGCTCATTGCAACAGCTTTCACGATATCGCATAACATTCACTATTATGTGTTGACTTGTGAATGACCGATACAATTTGTATGCCGAGATTGTTTAAAAAGCAATGCAATCAAGATGAGCAGCTCGGATCAAATGAAATTCGTATCCGACGTGTCGATGATTTATGTGCTAAAAAAAAAATCTCTTTATTTGCCATTGGGCCCTCGCGGGCACTTAGGCCCGCCTTACATTTTTAAAATATAATCTTATTGTAGTTAGCATTTCGGTAATAATCATTGGCGAAGAAGGAATGCCGAAAGATACTTGACAATATAGATTTCTTTTCAAATCTTCAATTTGATATTACCTACAATAAATTTATGTCAACATATTAGTACAATAATACTGATATCAAATAGAAGAATTAAAGACATATAATTGCATGTGTTTTATTATTTCTAAATATCTATATCGTTTACATATTCTTTAATTCCGTAATAAGCCTTTTTAAAGAGAGTATTTTTGAAGTGCCTTTTGAAGACATTGTTAGAAAGACACCGAACTGTATCAGCAATTTATTGTAGAATCAAATGCAATTTACCAGTCCTAGTAAACCGATGTACTGGTATATGCAACTTCTGCTACTGCTTCTAACATTTTCACTGAAGTTTAAAAACAATACATTTTTACGAACATACTTTATATTATGATACGAGTAAATATACTGAGAAGTAACAGTGAGGATATTTATTTCTTCCCTGAGTGTTACTTGGACCAATGATAATTACAATATTTTGCAAACTGTATAAACCTCTATAAACTTATTCTTAAATTTAATGGAATGAACTGCCTTCGTCATCGTTTACAGTATGAAGTTTGATAGTTAATCTTATTATCTTTTTTTCATATTTATGTTGTCTTTTTACGTAATTTGGTTTAATTAATTTACTTCTTTATTATATAATTCTTAGTTATTGTAAAGAGATAAACTTCATAATCTTATTATTTCATATCTAGTACCAGCCGATTCCTGTACTCCGCTAAATCAGCCGCTCATATCCAAAGTCTCTTGTGCCACCCGCCCCAAATTATCAGTGATACTGTTATAAAATATATGAAATGTTAGTTACTTTACGTAGCAAGCATTATAAATACCATACGTCACATTATAGATTAAACGGCCATTTAAAATGAAAAATGGGCTAAGAAGCACATTTTTGTTAAGTAGGACTTAATTGAAGACTTATTCAAAGATATCCTACATAACATAGTCTTAACTTATTTTTTTTTCTTCATCACGTGACATATTGTTTTGATTATTATAAACCCTTTAGTGATATACACAAGTTTAAGACGAATCGATAGTAGTAAGAAACATCAAAATCGGCCCTCACGTTTCGTCACCGAAGCGTCGCAAGGAAAGAAACATACATAGAAATATAAACTGATAAAGCAATTAGAGAGCTCGATCGCATCGTTGTCATTGCGCGTGTCATTCTACCCGAACACACAGGTTAAGCAACGACCGTAGTCTGTCTATGGATGGGTTTATCTATCTCGAATTTCTCCGTGCTCGAACAGCACGTTAAGCCGTCGGTTCCGGCTGTTGTCGATAGATGACAGTCGTTAAGCTAAGTCAGTGGCCCTCGGGCGGAATGAAAACACTGGCATCCGCCAATTTCGCATTTGAGCAGCATGGTGGTGTATGCTCTAAACCTCTTCGGTTGAAGGGAGACTTGTATCCCAGCAGTGGGATAAGTAACGATTGATGTGATGATGTAATTAAAACAATTTTACCTACTTTCTGACGCTCAGTGGGATAAAAAACCTGGAATTGGAATCGTAACTTCACCAAACTTATTTGCGACTAATCAATCTTGGAGCTTGCAAAGCATAAGCAGAATTTCCCTAATTACCCCTTATTACTACGGAGCCTAAAACCGTTAAAACTGACTGGGGTGAAGTTGTTATGAATTTTCTAATAAAAATAAAAATAATCTAAATCCGCCTTAAATTACCGAAGATATCGCATTACCTCAGAACGAATTTGACATACAACATCCAAATTTTGACACACTTACATAATGTGTAGCTTTTTCATATGCCGATATAAGTTTCTTGTCAAAAGTAATGCAAGTATTAAGTAAAATATATACAAGTTAGGACTGTAAGTAGCTCTGTGATCTTTAGTCAAAGCTAATCTCACATGCACGTATCGATATATTTGTGATCTTTAGCCAAAGCTCACCTTACATCCACCAGCTATGTTAAGTAACAGACAAGACTCAAAACAAGAAAGGTGCTTTGATGCTGCCCGACTGGAGAGGTACCTACCTGCACCTAACATAAAACCGTAGTCTAATTACAACTAGCTGAAAAGATTGAAAAATTGTTGGGTTCCTGAAAGTTACTGAAACGACAACACGCTCTCGACTTTGTATAAAAATAAAACATTGTTTCTGTAAATCATTTGTTGTCATATAAAAGAGCTCAACGAGTCTATCTCATTTTTTAAATATATTTTAATACATATTTATGCATACTTATAGTTGTGTAGTTTCCGAGTTATACTTTCTCTCGACTCATTCTTAACCATTTTTTTTAATTCAATATAGTATAGTGTAATTCATTATACATTTGTTTTGTATTGCTATTTTTGATTATCTCTCTACTACTCTATATTAAGTTAAGTTGAAAACATTTTAAACAGACACAATGTCAAAATAACGGCTTTTACTAAATGCATATGAATTTATACACGCTACTTATACCGAAATGTCAATTTTCAAACTTTTGTCTCTCTGTATGTCTGTTTGTTCGACTAATCTTCGAAACGGCTGAACCGATTTTGACGGGACTTTCAGAGGCAGATAGCTGATGTTAAAGAGCTTAATGGTAACATCACTCACTCACAGAAACACAATGCCCTACAGTTTTTATTTGGATGCGGTGCGGTTTTCTTTACATGAATTTAGTACTTCCCCTGTCGAGTTCCTCCAATGCACACTATCTTTCTTTAAGGCGTATTAAAGCAGGCGGTGTAACCTCCAACTCACAGAAAACTGCAGCCAAATAACAGCTCCCTAGAGGGTTGTTGTGTTCCTGCGTGTAACTGAGGTCACCAGTATGCTTCTAAGGAGTTGCTGTGTTAGCAGCAGAGGTGGCATGGCGCGAGTGATACTTAATGTGTTGCAAGCGTTTATAATCGACGATAACCACTTTACTGTATGCCTCCCGACGTTGTATAAAAAATAAACAAATATTCTAATTTTTGGAAACCTTGTTTAGATTAAGAAGTAACAGCAGGTACTATAAGGTAGGAAATAAGAATAAGATAATATGATAAACGAAGTACAGCTTTCTATGAAAGTATCACTACATAATGGATTAGTGTATCGCGTTACATTTTAAACAGATATTACATCACGATAATGGACTCGATAATGGTTTGGCACAAAAAGGGATTAATAAAACCAAGATACTTTCTCTGATAGACGCTGAATGGACCGAAAAGGCATGCAATAACAATTAATATGATTAGAGAGGCAGTTTCATATTTAACTAATGACCTGTCTAAAATTACGTACGCTTTCAAACATAAGTGTGTAATTACATCTTATTCACAGTAACAAATAACAGAGGCACGCATAATCTATCGTTAGGTGTGCAAATATCAGCCGGCAGTAATAGAGAAATCGTGACAGAAATGACTTCATTCATTTATCTATTCTGATTGTAATCGATAAGTATACTTGCCTAAGAAGCCGTGTCATCATTGTGAGTAATCTCATCTTTGTCAAGTCAAAGTAGAGCAATTTAAATCGCCCACTTGCTAAAACAAAGTGTTATGTCGGTCTATATTAGTTTTTATGAGACATCTTTTACTTGCAGTTTTATCTATAATTCTGTGAGCTTTTTCTGGTAAGAAGAACAAAAAGTTGTTCTTCTGGTAATAAGAACAAAAAGAGAAAGAAAACGTGGTAAATAAAAAAAAAACATAACCTAATTGGTGGCGGAAGCACACAAGGTAGGTTGGATCAAATTGCATGTAACTTTAAAATCTTTTTGATATTAACTATTACGGACTAAGCTTATTTAGTAGGCATTTTAGGGGATGTAGAAGTTTCGTAAAATATTAGTCTATCAAGGGGAAATCCGAAATATTTTTAAAATGTAACCCTATAATGAAGCTCTTTTCGTTTAGACTTGTGTCATCACCTTTATATGAGTGTTCTACGACAAATCATGAATTTGAACAAACAGCACATCATGTTCTCTGGGAGTGCAATCTCTGGCGTCGGGAGCGGAACGATATGTTAAATTCCTAGCGTGTCACATCCGGGGTAGTATACTATTCTGATTTGGTGGCAACAGGGGAGAATTACCAGGCGTTTAGGCGGTTCTGCAATCTATATTATTGGAATCAATGTGTTAGGTAACAACTCACAGTTTAGATCCCAATAGTGTTAGATATTTGATAAACCGTGGTGCACGGCAGTTGAGCTTCACTTGACTAGTCATCTCTTTTAGGTTTTTAAATGCCTTATTTGTCATATTGCTGTCTCTCACTTTGCCAAGAGGGGAAGTCAATTCCAAAACTTCCTACTCCTACAAATTTCTTCTGATTAAATTTGTTGTGAGTTCCAAGGCAGCTGTAGTTTAACCCCCGGGACGGCAGTGAACTTCACTGTTCATTGTCTTTTTGTTGGTCGCCGCTGTTAATTCTGGCTACACAGGAGACACAGTGGTGGGTATGCGTAGTGGGCCTGTCCCGTATAAAAAAAAATGTAAACCTATTTACACTAACAAAAAGTTGCTAATTATTGCAGAAGCTTCTCAAGTAGTATACGTATATAGCACAAGTAAATGGTTATTCAATATTAAGACATATTTTGTTAAGTAGCAATGTAAATGAAAATGTTATTTACATTTTAAAACCAACCAACAGAGCTCATGTTTGAATGTTATGATATGTGATAACTGATAACAAAATTAACCGACTTGAAAAGGAAGAACTCATTTTGACAGTATGCTGTCTTTAGGTGTTATCTTTGCCAATTGTCAAACAATATTGTAAAATGTTTTCGTTTCGTTTCGAAAATTCTTTTTTTTTATGAAGACTTAGTTGATGTTAATTTGGCGAAGTACTAACTTCACGAAAGTTATTACAGATATCATGCCACAGATTAAAACAAACGTCATAAGCTGCACTTAAAAAGATAGTAAAATGCCAATTAAGTAGGTATCAGGATGACTTCGTCTGGATTGATGTTTACATAATGAGTTAATAACAGCCCACATTTTTTTTATCAATTTAAAATATTCCCACCTCAAAAACTATTAATCAAAGTATTTTAACACAGTTCCATGTGGCACTTCCTCAATTACCTCAGGAAAGTAGAGCACTTTTCACATCGAAATGTTTAATTGTCTTATGCAATTTTGGATGGGGCATATCGGAACAATTCATTGTAGATGGCTAATTGTAAATGTCGCAACACTATTGTAGATTTGATGCGCGTGCGAATAGCACAATCCGGCTATTGTTCCGTTGCATATCATTGTTATGTTTGCACGGCTTGTTATTAAAATGTAACCCAAGTATTAATATTTACTTGGGTAGCCAAAGTGGCTAAGAACGACTAGCCTCAAAGCTCGCAACAAAACATGTTCAGTTTTTTTTTAGTATATTGAATGAGTAGCATGCGGCTCGCATGATATACGGCAGTTACCGCGGCCCGTGAGTGGCATCAAAAGAAGTATTCCTCGCCTCACTTCCTTGGTAACTTTACTGACTTTTTGGAGCACAAAATCCCTCCAGGGAGTTGTTATTTAGCTGGGGTCTTTTATCCTTTAGGCCCTTATTTCCAGTCGGGTAGTACTTACGTCTGTTCCGCCAGAGCCTAGACTTCATTACTAGAAGGTAAAATGCACCCGTAAGATTAGCCTTGTCCCCAAAAAAAGACGATGTATCTTTCAACCTTGTTGATAATATTCCAGAATTTACTAAGCCTATTTGAAAATGTGTATTAGTACATAAATTTTTGAATAGGCCCATTTATAAATAACTTCGGGAAAACCTTTTACGGTACATTACTACGCATAAGTCTACTTATTGTTTAGTTGTTGGCAGTAACGACTTTACAGATTTTGATAAAATTTACATGATATGCTATGTTTAAACATAGTATTGACCCAATTACAATTTGAATTTATATTCTACCGATTGTTCAGAAAGATTATCTTCCTATCTTCATCACCTATGTTCAAAAATCGTATATAATAACTCAGGATGCCTTAAGGTCTGACTAAACAAACTATTCACAAAACAGAATTCAAGCAATTATAACAACTTCCCCTATAACAGGTAGTTAAGTATTTTTGACTTTAAATCCCATAAACGTACGTGAAAAGATTTGTATGGTATGTAAGAAGCGAAAAGTTATAAAAGTAAATTACATGGCGAGGCAGTTTTGCGATTCAGGGCATTCGTAGGATGTGAGATTATTGCTCATTGAAAAGATACTTTATTAAATACATTATTAAAATCAGCATCAATCGGAAGTCAAACTCATCCTACACGGTAATGTTGTCGTTAGCCGGTCATCACAAGTTTGATGGATAAACAGACTTTTGAGCCACGAGATTCTCATTTTGAATAAAAAAGAGAGAATTAAGAAAAATACCTACGCGTTGGTTTGTGTATTTGATGACGTAGGATACTCTGCATACGCCGCATAGATTAAGTTGCTTATCTATTATTTATATCTATGTACATTATTTTTTGATTATTGAATTTTACAAATAAACTGTTGCTGATGGGGTTATCTGTTGGTTTCAGATGCGACGGCAGGCTCGGCTCTCAGCGGGCGGCGCGCTCGTCGTGCGCACCGCCTCCGCTCTGCAAGGTAAACTCTGCAAAACCTACATCAATTTTATTCTTTTCTTTATACTACATCGGGTAGAATCTAAGCATACGGCCCTCATGTTGTGACGTGGCACGGCTACTGGACGCTTGCAATTGTAAGGCTCACGCGTTTCCTCCTATATTGCAGAAACTTTACTCAATCAAGGAAATATTCACACAAAATTTCATGCAAATCAGTCGTTTTGGAACAGTTAGGTGATAAACTCATGTACAGAAGAATTGTATATACTGCAAATGAATGATTTTTTGTTGCGAACTCTTTTGTTTTTAGAGATGCAGGGCACATCAGAGCAGCCCGTTTTGAGAAATACCTCCACCTTACCGAAAACCGCAGCCAAATAACAACTCCATAGAGGGTTGTTGTGTTCCTACTCGTGAGTGAGATCACCAGTAAACCCTATACAGGCTGTGTTAGCGGCAGAGGTGGCATCGCGCAAGTGATACTTAAGTATTGCAAGCGTTCACAGGCTTCGGCAACCGCTATACATTCGGTGCTTGTATGCCTCCCGACGATGTATAAAAAACACACTTCGAAGCTTTCCACATTATCAGTGACTCTAACAACGTTTCAACTCAAACTTATCGGCGATTGAGGGTGTGTTGTCTGAATGAAAATGGCTGTATCTCTAAGGGAAGGAAGTTGTACATTTTGGTCGTGCCTCTGAACTGAACAACTTCGAGTGAAAAAGTATATACAGAAAAACTATTGCTATAGGGTTTACTTTATTTTATCGGCTTTAATCGGTTTTATATACTTTTATTTCAGTATGGCTGTGGTTGCTGATATTCATATTTCAAAACGAATTTCGGATATCATGGTCCATTAAGCCAGGAGTAAGTATTAGTCCGTATTTTAGATATTTAATAGTGTATGGTAATTTTTATTTTGGCTATTTGTTTATACTGTGGTGCTTAGTAAACCGACCGGAGCTAATTACCATATTTTCAGAATGCTGTTCACATTTTAGCACAATTGCTAGGAACAATTATTTAACCACGAATTAATTACTACTAATGCTTATATACTATATGGTGATAAGAGCCCTTACTAATGAAGGATTCCGTACCACCGTACAATTTTGAATACTACTCGTACATCTTCTTTAAAAATAGTTTACAAAAATAAAAAGTACGTTTTTCTATGGGGACTCCTTTAATTTGCCTAAACATTAACTTATTTTTTATTATTTAAGATCAGGAACCAATGGTCCGATGTTGAAATGAGAGATGATAGCACAAAGAAGAAGGCCTGGAACGATCTGCTAGCTACGAGAGCTAATAGTTCAAGGTGAATAAAGTGACAGTACTGAAAGTGTACTGAAAGAACGGTATAATATGTTAAAAAGGAGAGTTAACCAGATAGTGAAAAAGAAGAAAAAGGAAAGCAAAGACAAATATGACAGAATTCTCCAGTAATTTCCAGGCCAATGTGAAGCTACTCTGACATTTACATTTAGTCAGAACAGTCCGAGGTAAATCTGGAGATTCGAAAGTAGGTGGTTTTGAAAGTTTATTTGAACGAGGTAGAAAAGAAAGGAATAGAAATGGAGATGCGAATGAGAAACGTAACTGTGAAAATAACATTAGTATGGAAGAGATAATGAGTGCAATATAGAGAATGAAAATGGGTAAAGCTGCGGGATTTGATAGGTTATGTGTCGAATTGCTCAAAGCGGGTGGAGGAATCATAGGAGGCCTGCTAAGTATTTAACCTTTGCAGGCGTTCCGGCCGTGTACCTGGCAACTTGGTAAAGGCCGTGATTGTGCCGCTGTACAAAGGTAAAGGTTCACAGCAGAAATGCAAAGTTATCGTGGTATACGTCTCATGAGTATAGTAGGCAATTTGTATGCAAATATACTGATTGGAAGAGTGATATATGTAACGGAACCGAAAATCTGGGATGTGCAAGCGGGGTTTCGAAAGGGAATGGGATGTGTGGATCAAGTCTTTTCATTAATGTGTATTACGGAGAAAGCCTTAGCAAAACCTAAACGGGTTTTCTGCGCCTTCATTTGTTCGACGTTCTTTTACCGACTTCTCTGAGATTTATAAATAAATACAAAAATATCGTTTTTAATAAAATAATATTAACTGTGTAAATTGTATGTAATATGTAAGGGAAACCATGAAACAACTTGACTAGAGAGTCTACGGCGAAAGAGAGGTAGGGCACATCAGTGTATTTTTGACAAGCACGATAGCGCAGTAGTTAGTAACGCTACTTTTACACCAACGCTTGTGGATTCGGTTCCCACACAGGACATACATTTGTGTGCATGAACACGTCTGTTTATCTTAGTCTGGATGTTTTTAGTTGTATTAAAACAGTCCGTCTGACCTCAAACTCACAGAAAACCGCAGCCAAATAGCCACCCCATGGAGGGTTGTTGTGTTCCTGCGAGTGAATAAAGTCACCAGTAAGCTCTTATGGAGTTGCTGTGTTAGCAGTAGAGGTGGTATCGAGTGATACTTAATGTGTTGCAAGCATGCATAGACTATGGTAACCGTTTAGCATCATGCGGGTTGTATGTTTGTATGATTCCTGCCATTGTACAAAGAAAAGAATTACCCGACTTGTGTAATACCTCCACATTACAGAAGATCGCAGTCAAATAACAACTCCGTTGATGGTTGTTGTATTCCTGCGATTGAGTGAGGTTAGAAACCGGCGAGTGTCCATGAGAACAGCAAAGAATGTTATAGAAGCGAGTGAGGTATGTAAGCACTGAATAATGTGGCGCTCGGTTCACTCTGTCTACCCCATAAGAAACTTGGAGTGACGATATAATATAGTTTAATTTTAAGTGGACCAAGTGAGCGGTGATAGCCTATTGAATAAAGAACCGGCCTATTGACTAACTGGTCACCCGTTCAATTCCTGGCATGTAGCAATAAATTCGTTTTCTTTTGGATTTAAACGTGTGACCTAATCTAAGAAAGTCTGGTTATCCCTCTGGGCCGTGAAGGTTTGACAGCAATCGCTTCAAGTAATAATTAGTATCGTCACCAAATTCTTAGGCTTAGCGTTGATTGCAATGCGCTAACAGTGCTAAAATTTACATACCACAATATTTAACAATGTACAGAATTTAGTCATGCAATTTTAAATAATAGATATTTTGCAAATGCAAATTGGGTGAAACTGTAAAGCTTATAAGGTGTGATTTTAATAAATAAATAAAAATAAATAATAATGTCAATAATATTCAAATTAGTAGAGTAGTATTCAAAGTCATATATAACGATTACATAATATAACGTATTATAGGAAATGTCACCTAATTATGTCAATTTTAAATTATTCTATAACTTCACGCCAAATCCCTTGCGGGGTAGGCAGAGAGAACCGAGCGCCACGTGACTCGATCCTTACATATCTCACTCGCTTCTTTAACATTCATTGCTCTTCTCATGCACGCTCGCCGGTTTCTAGGGCTCCTGACATCACCTTCTGATAGAACACGACCAATTTGATCATGGTAGGTAAGTCTTGGCCTTCCCCGGCTCCTACATCCTTCCACTTTTGCATTGTATATCTGCTTCGTCATTCTTTCATCCTGCATTCTTTTTACATGTCCGAACCAACGGAGCATGCCTCTCCTTATTTTAACACCGACGCTCTCTTTCAGACCAACTCTGTTTCTAACATCATCATTGCGAATACGGTCTACAAGCCTTACGCCACAAATTTCATGCTCTTTCTGCCATACCCAGCTCTCGTTTCCATAAGTTAGCGTTGGGACCAGCACTGCATTGTGTATAGCGAGTATTATTATTATTAATTTTAAATCATAGTGGAGTACAATCATTTCTTCACAAGCCATGCAAACAGAAATGCTTTAACTGGTATAAATTGCAGTTCCATTACTTTTTAAGTTATTTTGTCATAAATCATGATACAATTGCAATAGCAATTTCTCCTAAAATAATGCGTTCGTATATAGGTCAACAACAGTGTTCTAGGATATCTGGTCGGCTTGAATAAGTTTATGGCGTCCTTTCGAGTTTATTCTTGACAGTAAGTATATTTAATTTACGAAATAGCGGTATACATAAAGTTAATGGACATATCGCCCGAACACACTGTATCTGAGATATCGGAACTCTATTTATGTCCACGGAGTTACCTACACTAGAGAAGAATCCCATACTATAAATTTCATTGCGCCTGAGGCCATTAAGGCGAACTTTTCGTTTACTTAGTTTGCAGGGCATATGCAAAACGATTTTCTTTTTTAACGTGTTATGTCCATGTACATTGATTGTTTATTGTGATTTCTAGAAAATTTATCTCATTTAAGTATGTAACAACAGTAATATTCCCGCCCAGCGGTGTTGCCAACTTGAGAATGTAGAATAAATATAGAACCTCTTGAGTTGCAATTGTTTATAAGCTACAGTATGTTTGGCAAATTTATTTCTTTACTGACTATTGTAACCAACCTATGGAAACCAAGGAATATCAAATTCCGCCAATTTTCGTCAAGCTGGCCGAATCATGTCCGGAGTGTTTGTAGAATGGGTCAAGTCGTGGGTTCTACATTCTTAGAGGCTAAAATAACATTATTATTTGCCGAGTACAAAGAAGCAATACCGTGGTGGTGCGTAATGCGGGTTATGTTAAATAATGTATGAAAAATGAATATATCATTTTTTTGTGCCAAATGTAATATAAAGTACTCGTTGTCGTTACAATGCTGAAGAAAACCCTATCTCAGCGGAGAAAGTGATCCTGCTGATTAACATAATCAATTTTTACTAGCGAATCCACATCAACGTCGCAAAAAAATATTCGACTAATACTATAATAACAATTTTCAACATTATGTTGTTTTATTTCATGGTGGTGCTGGTTTGAATATTAGGTACAAGAGTCTTCAAGTCATTTTAGATTAGATAAACTAAATTCAAAATAAAATATTTTCAGTACTTGGACTTCGACAACCTTCCAGAAACTAACTTCACGTGCGAAGGAAAAGTCATCGGGGGATACTACGCAGATCTGGAGACATCCTGCCAAATGTTCCACGTGTGTACTGTGGGCCAGCAAGAGGAGCCCATGGATATTAAGTTCCTTTGTCTAAATGGCACAGTCTTTGACCAGGTAAGCACTTTTATCATTACACGTCACCGTCTGATACGATTCATCCGTATACAATATACCCTCACCATGACAGTATGTTTCTACTCAGAGCGTGCGATGGCCTATGGCCAACATTTATCGAAAACGGGGTGTTCACAAGCGTAAATATTAATTTATGTTTGTGAACATCCCATGAGGAGAAATGTGAATTTATATGAATAAATCCTCACATTTACGAGGACTGTTGACAAGTTGACAAGTTGCTCTTCGTTCTTTCTACAGTCGATAACTATAGTAACATACTTTTCGTATGTTTATATAAAATTAAGTTCTTTATTAGGCTTACTACTACTGAATGCGAAGAAAACAAAGATAATGGTATTTGAAAGAGAAGAAACCAGAACCAATGTAAGGATTACGGTAGATAATGAAGTGGAAGTGGTGGAACAAGTGGATGAGTTTATATATCTTGGATGCGCTTTCAGCAGCGATGGAAGGTACACCGCAGATGTGGAAAGGCGAATGAGTGCTGGGAATAGTGTGAATGGAGCGTTGGGAAAACTTCTTGGCAGTAAAAACTTGAGCCAGAAGGCGCAGCTGGCTATACACAATGCAGTGCTGGTCCCAACGCTAACTTATGGAAGCGAGAGCAGGGTATAGCAGAAAGAGCATGAAAGTAGAATAAACGCGGTCGAAATGCGAGCGCTGCGCAAAATTTGTGGCGTAACGCTTGCAGACCGTATTCGCAATGATGATGTTAGAAAGAGAGTTGGTCTGAAAGAGAGCGTCGGTATTAAAGTAAGAAAAGGCATGCTCCGTTGGTTCGGACATGTAGAAAGAATGCAAGATGAAAGAATGACGAAGCAGATATACAATGCAAAAGTGGAAGGATGTAGGAGCCGAGGAAGGCCAAGACTTACCTACCATGACCAAATTGGTCGTGTTCTATCAGAAGGTGATGTCAGGAGCCCTAGAAACCGGCGAGCGTGCATGAGAAGAGCAATGAATGTTAAAGAAGCGAGTGAGGTATGTAAGGATCGAGTCGCATGGCGCTCGGTTCTCTCTGCCTACCTCGTAAGGGATTTGGCGTGAAGTTATAGTAGTAGTAATAGTAGTAAATTCTTTATTAGATAATACAAAATTAAAAGATAGTTTTTATCTATTTGCATGACGTTTCACACGAATATATATTTATGCATAATGTTTGTTGTCATTTATAATAAAATAGGTAGAATAATTATTTGAGGGCATATTTATTTTTAATTCAATTTATCGTTTATCAATAACTTGAATAGCGACAAATGCTTTTATAATATTGATTAAAACCAGTATTTGGACATAACAGATGTTATACTTTTAAGCTTTATGGTTTAACCATTTTATTAAGCCTTTCTTATTTAATGTAAATAACATTTTGTTCATAAAAAAATATACATTTTATAATTATGCCCTCTACACTATGTTAATTAAGATTTATTAAAGTTACAATTATGCCAACGAAAGGATTACATCATAGATAACAGAAACAATGGGAGATGTGACATACCACGCGAGTTTACACAGGGACGGTTGTCGCCGAGTTTCACCCCACCATAAAACACTCACACACTTAAATAAATAAAAAATATCATTCTACGCACACAAGTACAACGACACACATTTGTTAAGACGCTGTCATTGGATGTTTATTTAAACAACACCCAAGTAAGCACGCACTACTACATTTATAAAGCGGCAGAAACAAGCGGCCGTATCTCGAAACTGTACACACAGTGAACGAATAATATTACTCACTTTACATTACGTGTTGGTAAACGAGCGGTGGCGACTGCGTAATGGTAGAAAAGCAATGTATGATTAAGAATGAGAAATTTGATATTTATAATTTGTATCGTGGTAAGGCCCTGGTAGAAATGGCGTCAGAGAATTTTTGAAATTAATTCTGTATTTATGCTTATAAAACGTAATATTATTTGTACTTATAGGTGATAAGTGATTCCATTTTGATTTAAAGTTAACCACTGCACTTCTATTTTTGCAAAAAGGCAACAGCACAACTTGGCATTTTACTAAAACAAGGAGCAACGTATCTCAATCGAACTTGATTGCAACTAACTAACTGTTCTTGGCAATGTTCTCGTTTTGAGCATATTGCGGCGACACCAACCACGCCCCCTCGTCACATCTCCCGTTGTTTCTGTTATCTATGGATTACATATTTAGATGACTATATGATTATATACTATAATCAATAATGCGAAAAGTGATCATAATTTTTTATATACAATGTCGGGAGGCATGCAAGCATACGACACGCCTGAGGTAAATCGGTTAACGTGGCCTACGAACACTTGCTATACAGGAAGTTATTATTCGGGCATTGCCACCCCTACTGCTAACACAGAAACTCCTTAGTTTCTAGTATTGGTACCATTCACTTCCAGGAACACAATTGCCCTACAGGGAACTGTTATTTGACTACGAGTTTCTGTGAGGTGGAGGTACTTCCACAATTAGGTTGCTGTAAAGTACCTTTCTTCTCGTAAAAACACCCATACGAAAACAAAGATGCGCACAAAATCTTTCTCCTGTATGGAAATCGAACCCACAAGCTTGGGTGTTAAAGTTATCAAAAGATTAGTCTTTAAAATGTTTGTTTTTCTGTTTGGTTGTACACGCATCACGTAAAAATTACTACACAAAATAAGATGTAGTTTCACATTTATATTGCTGAAGGTACATATATCTTACAATTTCATGGATACTTCATCTTAATACACGCTGCTAGCGGCACCGCAGTTACAAATAAACACATAATTGAGTATCATCACTCCTTCTTTTGGACCTAGGACCATGACGAGCTTGGTGACGCAGTGGTGAATGACGCGACTTGACACCAACGCTCGTGGGTTCAATTCCCACACAGAGGTTTGTCATGAGGTAGGGAGCATTAAAACAGCCCATCTGCGGGGAAGTACCTCCATCTCAAAGAATATCGCAGCCAAATAACAACTTCCTAAGGGGAACACAACATCCTGGGAACAC
Organism: Pyralis farinalis; assembly: GCA_947507595.1. Classification (NCBI taxonomy): domain Eukaryota; kingdom Metazoa; phylum Arthropoda; class Insecta; order Lepidoptera; family Pyralidae; genus Pyralis; species Pyralis farinalis. The sequence continues at coordinate 16,207,060 of OX382267.1, forward strand.
CAATAAGCTCCTAAGGAGTTGTTGTTAACACAACAGACACGCAGCAGCGGTGGCATCGCGCGAGATACTTATTGTATTGCAAGCGTTACGGTAACCGCTTCACATCAGGTGGGCCATTTGCTTGTATGCCTCCCGACATAGTATAAAAAAGAACCTAACATATCGATATCTTCAGCATACTAATTCTAAATTCGTGCGATTGACTAAAGTAACTATTCTTTGTTCAACACTCCTAAACTCCAAATAATTTAGATAAAACACTACCCATTCAATCTATTGCGCTATAACGTGACTTTGACACCAATGCTCGTGGGTTCGATTCCCACACAAGGCAAACATTTTGTGTGCATGAACATATCTGTTTACTTTGGTCTGGATATTTGAAGAGAGGTAGGGCGCATCAAAGCAGCCCGTCTGGGGAAGTACCTCCACCTCACAGAAACACGCAGCCAATTAACTACTCCCTAGAGGGTTGTCGTGTTCCTGCATGGGAGTGAGGTCACTAGTAAGCTCCCAAGGTGATAATTAATATGTCACAAGCGTTAATAGGCTACGGTACCCGCTTTACATCAGGTGGGCCGTATGCTTGTATGCCTCCCGATGTAGTATAAAAAAAAACTTAACTATTATCAAAGCGTCGTTGCGTAACTGATGAGATACATCTCTTACATGTATTTGATGCTAAGATGATGGGAAGCCATTAACACTCCAATGTATCTAAATTTATATGTATCTACATAATATAATATTAACTTTGTTGTCTTTGTATATTACAGGAGACAAGAGTATGCGAAAGAGTAGACGAAGTAGATTGTACAAAGTCTGAAAAGTTCTACAGTTTAAATTTAGAATTATATGGAAGTACTGCACCACCCATTATACAAGTAGATCAACAAAAAGACCAAGCTCAATCAACTGAACAATCGCAACAAAATACTAAACCAAGTCACGAACAAGAAGCCGATCCAACTATAGCTGATTCTCCAGCTACAACAACACGCGACTCGAGCAAAACCAACAGTCACACGTCCGATGTTGCAGATTCTACTGAAGATCCTACTCAAGAAATAAAAAAAGATGAACCATATCACTACAATCAGCCAACACACCATCCCATTCAAGTTCCAGAACAAGAAGAGGCTGAAGGTACATTACATATTAGTAGCGATTTTAAAGGCTATATTGGCCAAACTATTCTTTTGTACGTGTGTATGTACTCAAATCTTCCTAAACACCTGGATCGACTTCGATGACATTTTATGTGTTTGATTCAGTGCGTACTTGGATAGTTTAGATTCATAATATAATTGAACGTAGGTGACGTTGCAATTGGGTTCTAGGTTTGTTTTACTTTCGTGCAGTACAGCGATTGTCCACTATTGTTCTATATAAATGCACCATCATCATCATCTCAGCTCGTTTTCGTCAACTGCTGAACTGCCTCTCCTCTAGAGTGCCATTCGTCTCGATCCTGTGCCACCTGCATCCATCGATACACCTCTTGAGGTTGTCGCTCCATCTAGTGGGGGTCGTCTCACACTGCGCGCACCAGCATGGGGGCGCCATTCGAGAACCCTTCTGCCCTAGCGGTTGTCGGTTCTACGAACTACTCGTATATGGCCGGCCTATTGCCACTGCAGCTTACTTATCCTTTGGGCTATGCTAAATATATACTTTAGTTCTACTGCGAATATCCCCATTTTCGATTCTATCACGCAGAGTAACCCGAGCATAGCTCTTTGCATAGCACGCTGAACGACCTTGAGCTTTCCTATACGGCTTTCGCCATGAAAACTATATCGTTGGCAAATCGAACGTGAGTGATGATGCCAGGCCATTGATGTTTATGCCGTATCCCTTCCAGTCCAAGAGCTTGAAGACATCTTCCAATGCTGCAGTGAAAAGTTTCAGGTATATAACATCGCCCTGTTTTACACCTTATTGCATTTGAATCGGTCTCGTACTCTGATCCTGTACTCGGATACACATCGTTGCCTTACTGTGTAAGCACTTCAACATTTCGATGTGCCGATAGTCAATTGGGTATTGCGGGAAAGACTGTAGGACCACCCATGTCTCAACGGACATCAAAGGCTTTTTCGTAGTCTACGTACACCAGACATAAGGGCAATTTATACTCCTCAGTCTTCTGTGTAATCTGGCGGACGGTATGTATGTGATGTATGGTGCGAAAGCCTTTTGCGAATCCGGCTTGTTCGGGAGACTGAAATTTATCATGTCTGCGTGCGAGACGGTTTGTGATCACTCTCGAAAACTGTACATAAACGCGGCTCAGAAGCGATATCGGCCTATACTTCTTCAAAAGGGTCTTATCGCCCTTTTTGAAGAACAACATGATCAGGCTTCTGCTCTACTCTTCGGGTATTTCACCGGAGTGTATGAGGGAATTGAATAGCCTCTGAAGGACAAGTATCGGCTTTCCGCCCGCTTTCAGAAGCTCCACCGTAGTTCCGTCCTTACCCAGTGGTTTCCAATTTTTAAAGTGTTTGAGAGCCATACGAATCTCATACAGACTGATGTGCGGGATATCTTCGGTATAGTGGCGGGTCAGTTTTGCTCTTGGGTCGTTAATAGCACCTTTGCTCGGCTGTAGCAACGATGTGTACAGCTGTCCATTGAACGTCTCCATCTCACTCAGAATCGCAGTCTTCGTAGAAATAAGGGTGCCAATGTTGGTCTTCAGCTTCGTTAGTTGTCTTTGCCTAACAGACAGATCTTTGGCGAAGTCTTGGAGCCTTGGTTTCGCTCTATCGCCTCTTTAATACGAATTGTATTAAATCGGCATATGTCTGCGTGGCGTGAGAGCTCGATGTCATCGTTGCACGAGTCATTCTAACCAAATACGCAGGTTAAGCAACGGCGACCGCAGCCTGTCTATGGATGGGTTTTCTATCGCGAGTTTGTCCGTACTCGGAAGGCACGTTAAGCCGTCGGTCCCGGCTTTTATCAACAGATAACAGTCCTTAAGCTAAGTCAGTGGTCATCGGGTGGCTTGAAAACACTGGTCTCCGCCAATCCGCATTTGAGGAGCGTGGTGGAGTATTCTCTAAACCCCTTCGGTTGAAGGGAGGCCCGTATCCCTGCAGTGGGATCAGTAAGGGTTGATGTGGTATGTATATGTGGTGGCGTGTATCTCGCTCTATGCCTTGGATATCTGCCTGTTCAGCCGCCTGTACCCTGGCGTGTGAGCTGAAAACTACAAACACATTTTTCGTCTAACCTGCGATTCTGCGTGTTAGTCAAGAGCTTTTGTGTTCTTTTTGGGCAATGTTGGAGAAATTTAGCTCCCACTTTATGGACAGTTTCGACGAGCTTACTGTTGATATCGTCCGATGTCATGTATACAATCATCTAGGCACTGAGAACGATTATGAAGGTCGAGTTGAAACCTTTCGGGGTTTTGGATCAGGGTACGAGATGGACGGGGCGTAGACTTCACCAGGCGAGACCTTTCCCCCTTTATGTTATGATTCAAGATGCTTCTTACCATCCGGTGATCGCTTCCGGTTTTCACTCTGTTGATCACAGAGACATCATTGTACAAACGCCGTTTGGTCGTCAAGATGAAGTCTATCTCGTTTTTCTTCGAACCATCTGGCTACTCCAGGTCCACTTGCACTGCGGCTGCTTCTTGAAGAAGGAGTTCATCATAAAGAGTTCCTTCTTCTTCATGAAGTCGACCAGCAGTTAACCCCTTTGGTTTCGTTGCCCGATTCCAAATTACCCCCACTCTCAACTCATCGTACTGTTTCGTGTCCAGCTTTGTATTGAAGTACCCCATCAGCACTGTGTAGTGAATTATAGAGGTATTTTTTTTAAAAAAACGTCGGAAGTCATACAAGCATGCGGTCCACCTGATGTAAAGTGGTTAATGTAGCCTATGAACGCTTGTAATACATTAAGTATCACTCTCGCGATGCCTTCTCTGCTACGAACACAGCAACACCTCACTCACACGCAGGAACACAACAACCCTCTAGGGACTTGTTATTTTGCTGCGATTTTCTGTGAGGTGGAGGTACTTACCCAGACGGGCTGCTTTAATGCGCCCTACCTCTCTTAAAATATCCAGACCAAGACAAAGAGACATGTTCATGCACACAAATGTTTGACTTGTGTGGGAATCGAACCCACGAGCGTAGGTGTCAAAGTCACGTCATTCACGACTGCGCCACTGAGCTCGTCAAAATGGTATGTATGGCCTTGGTGATGTCTTCCTTCCTTCAGCGAATATCGTTTGCTAATTCTGAATATAAGGTACGCAACCCTCGCCGACCCAGCCGCGATCTTTGCATATAAGATATAAATGCATGTGAAATACTTTCTTCGTACTAAAAATATTTAATTTCAGATTATCAAGAAGATGAAGAAGGTTTTGAATATGAAGATTATTCGCAATCACCAACAACGACCTCTGCACCACCTACTACAACTACAAGAACAACAATACGACCAACTACGAGATCCACAACAACCACAACGGCAAAACCGCCCACCACTACAATACTATTGTCCCCGACTTCGTCACTTCGCCCATCACCTTTGACTCATTTACTTTCTTCGCCATCACCAGCATTATCATCTTTGTCACCCCCTTCCTATTCTTCTCTATCTCCACCTGTATCATCTTTACCCACGTTAGATCCCTCTCTCCTTTCACCGCAAGAATTTATCTATCGCCATCGAGGTCCAAGTTCTGATGCGATATCATTCCAACGACAAAGTTTTCGGCCCGCCGATGGAGTTTATATTACGCATGCTCCGCCTCAGCAGTTTGACCACTTTCAATATGAGTCGTCAAGAACTGCACCACGGCCAGCAGCGCCTCGACCAGCTCCATTTGTTCAGCGACCACAGCCTGCTCCATTTCGTCCTACTACTCTAGATCCTCGAGATCAACTGCTGCGTCCTGGACCTACATTTCAGTCTTCAGAAAGACATGAAACGTCTGTAAAGCATAAACAGCAGTCATACCCATCACCACTACCTCCGCAGAGACCTTTGCCTTTCTATTATGACAGAAAACGCAGCGAAGACTCTGAAGACGAGTCTTCTTTATCTCCTCGATCAGTAGCACCTCCAACTCTAACCGATAAACCTCCAAATAAACCAAAAAGTCCGCCTCGAGTTATTGTTACCGCTAGTGCTTCTGTAAGTGATAGCAATGGTAAGAGACTAAATTATACCGTAGGGAATGTTGTGAGTGCCGTAAAGCCAATTGTAAAAATAAATTATGATGATTATAAAGAGTCAGACCTTCTGTTCGATCCATTCTTTCTAGATGTGCCAAAATTACAAAAACGACGTAAGAATAGATCGTATAGGAATAGAACACAACTGAACGTTGCCGATACTGCAACTGTATTTGAACGCACGTGGGAAAAAACGACTGTTACTACTTCCCCAGTAACATCTAGAGCGACAACGACTGAACGGCCTACTACGACAGCCATTTCTACGACCACAGCAGTGGCTTGGAATCCGAATGATTATGTCGATGATAATTACGAACCACATGCCTACATCCCGCCGGTGCCTCCCCTTGCTATATTGGTACCTCAGGATGGAAATAAATTTAGAAAACAAGAAAGACAGACAATTCTTGATTTAGTTGACGAAAAAACACAAAACGAAGTTGTATCTGAAGTTGGTCTCTCAGACGAGTCTAAGCCGACATCATCTACAGCGCAGACAACCTCTAGTCAAAGTGTGGGCGCTGATGCGGCGCCCCCTGTCGCCTCGCTGCCACCCCCGCCGCCACTCGAGGCGCCCGCCTGCGCCACCTCGCGCACAAATGACTGTCGGACTCGTACCTAACACCTAATATTACTCGTAGCTCAGTTTATGCAGAATAAACATAGGTACTTCCATACTTAGATAGGTAGTGAATTTTTAACAATTTTAACGCAATATCAGAATTTTATTGAAGTGAAAGCATGTGAAACCAAGATATCATTCTCATATTGCGTCCTACGTTCTGTCCATTCATGACAAGTTCGATTGTTAACGTTAGTGTATTTATATAGCGTGGCTAATTATTACCGTTGTAAATAAATTCAGTTTTAAATTTATTGCTATCAGTGTACTTTGAAGAATTCATTTTATATTTAGCTATATTTATAGCCGATTATTTTGTAAATACTTTAAAATATACATTATGTTTTATACTGAACACTGTTTATCATTAAGATCCCTCAAAAATACAGCTGACGATGAATACTGACATGGATAGCAGGTACTTTTACACAACTTTTTGCGGAATTAGGATTATTAATCTCACTTTCTCTGCACCAATTTGTTTATCCTCTCTTATAGTGCTATATTGTCTCTCTATTCATTGTAAGTCAGTCACAGAAAAACTTCAGTGGCAAAAAAAGAAGAAAGCAAGTAACCCAAATTGGCTAAATAATGTTGGTACCTATATAAAAAAAACAGTAACGCTTTTAACCCGTTGCAACTGTTTAAATTCAATCAGTTAGTCCATATTCCAGATCGCTTAGAGATTTTTGATTTTTTACGGATGTAATATGCAAAAAATGGTAATATTATCTCTATATCTATCTATATTTTCACTCCAAATCCAAAATCCAAGAGATATAGGCAAAAAGAACCGTGCGCTACGTGATTCGGTTCTTCCACACCTTACACGCTTCTAGATCTATTCATAGATCTTCTCATGCATGCACGTAGTTTCTAGAACTCATGACATCACCTTCTGATAAAACGCGATCAATTCGGTCATGGTAGGAAAGACTTGGCCTTCCTTGGCTCCTAGAAGTAAAGGATGGGAATATATTTTCAGACAGCAAGAGCGCCTGCAACATGTGGCTCAGTGTCCCTCTAGTCTCAGAGGCTTCGCGAGCTTCGCAGCCTACGGAATTATAAATAAAGTATATTTTTTTTGACAAAATCGTATTGAATTGAGATTGCAGTGTTCAGTTCAGGTTTCAGGGCATATAAGATTGAATGGTAAAAAGGATGTTTTTTTGTTACACAACTAGATTGGCAAACAAGCATGCGGCCCGCATTAGATGGCAAGCGGTCACCGCAGCCTATTGACGTTCGCAATACCACAGGGATGCTACTACTACTACTACTATGCTGCGTGGTTTGTAGATACCATCTTTTTATTGCAAAAGAGAGCCATAAGAGCTATCTACAAACTTGGTCCCCGGGAGAGCCTTAGAGAAATATTCAAAGAAATAAATATTCTAACAGTCGCATCGCAATATATCTATGAAAATCTTTTGTATGTCCATAAAAATATAGACTCATTTTGTAAAAAGAGTGATACTCATAACATAAATACTAGATATAAGCATAATCTTGTGTTACATCCAAGCCGTCTCCACAAAATAAGTAATTCTTTTATGGGGCAATGTATACGGTTCTATAACAAACTTCCCAGCAATATAAGAGAATTGTCAATAAACAAATTTAAAACTACTATTAAAGCCAAATTGTGTAGCAGGGCATATTATAAAGTATCTGACTATATTAATGATAAAAATGCCTGGGATTGAGTCGATCCGATTATAATATAATTAATAAATTATGTAAATTTGTTTGGATACCAAAAGAGGGATGCCTGAGTTTTTTGGCAGTATTTTTATCAGTGCTCACCTAGTCATGAACTGCACGGTAGGGAATAAAATTGTGACGATTCCAAACAAATGTAGCCATTTTTACGGAATAATAAAAAGATTTTGACTTTGACTTCCGACGTTATATAAAAAAATATATATAATAACATTTACACATTTTCTGCTAAAATATATATTTATATTAAATTCTTGAACATTTAATAACAATAAAAAATGTTATTTAGACCGAAATAAAAAATCGAAAGAGGTGGCATCTATGCGGCCGACGAGCTAATAATTTCGTCACTGTCTGTCAATCTAAACTTCATAAACATAACCTCGAAATCATTCTAAATTATTACATATCTATCTTTTAATATTACTTCAATAATATATGTCTGTAACAATTTAAGCAGCAGGAAATTATTAAGTTATGTCATTACGCAATGATGAGGTTAGAAGCAGAGTTGGTCTGAAGGAGAGCGTCGGTGTTAAAATAAGAAGAGGCATGCTCCGTTGGTTCGGACATGTAGAAAGAATGCAGGATGAAAGAATGACGAAGCAGATATACAATGCAAAAGTGGAAGGATGTAGGAGCCGAGGAAGGCCAGGACTTACCTATCATGATCAGATTGGTCGTGTTCTATCAGAAGGTGATGTCAGGAGCCCTAGAAACCGGCGAGCGTGCATGAAAAGAGCAATGAATGTGAAAGAAGCGAGTGAGGTATGTAAGGATCGAGTCGCGTGGCGCTCGGTTCTCTCTGCCTACCCCGTAAGGGATTTTGCGTGAAGTTATAGATAGAAATCATTAAGTGGCGGTCGAAATGGCCCACATCAATCATTCTTTGATCTCAAAGTAAATACATCAAATAAATTTTGCTTGTTGATATTGAAAGTGATTAACTAATTGTCGTTTAGGCTGTTAGATAAAAACTTAATACGAAATTATTGCTTTCAGTGACTTATAGTTATACTACTAGAAAGTCCCTAAGCCCAAACTGAGAGTGTCCTTGGTCTCATGGTAATGAGCCTCGCCACTCGAACTTGATGATTCCAAAAAAACTTTTATTATCCGTAGGCACATGTTCTTTATCACTGTTTTCCATCGCAAAAAAGAGGGATATTACAAGTTACAATTTCTTTAGAAGTAGAAATTATAATATATTATAACTTTATTCGCTAGCTCTGAATACTCTAAAAACGACGCTATAATGAATGAGGAAACAAGATGGCCCCAAAAGAGACACCACAGTGAGCGCGCCAAAATGTTGGCGGACCGCAAAATAGTGGCGCCGTCTAGCGGAAGAGAGGATAACGCTAGTCCGGAACACACAAAAAACGAAGGGCTAAGTCAACATGGATTCTGGATATAAAAGACGGAACAAATAATAAATGTCTTTATTTATTTATTATTTATTACCTTTGGGCGGGCGCACCTGGATACCAGCTTGGACCTTGTGATTCGGTTCAGAGACGAGCTGTGAGAATTGTTGGCAGTCCCAAGGTTACAGACGGTATTGAGCCCTTAAGTTTAAGGCGAGATTGTGCCTCTCTTTGTGTATTCTACCGGTTTCACAACGGGTTATGTTCTGAAGAATTGTTGGATTTGATGCCGACAACTTCTTTTTAAAACCGCTCCGCTCGCCGACGGCGGGCAGTTCATACTCACACACTGGAACCGCAATGGTTGCGTACTGTGCGGTTCTAGCGAAGTTTTCTTCCGAGTATTCTCAAATTGTGCAATGAACTCCCAGCCGAGGTTTTCCCAAGGGACAACAGCATGGGGTTCTTCAAGAAAGGCGTAAAGAGGTTTTTACAGGGACGACAACTCATGACTGACATCCCTAGTGTTGCTAATGTCAACAGGTTACGGTAACTGCTTACCATTAGGCAGACCGTACGCTTGATTACGATCTTGAGATCTTAGGGGTATAAAAAAAAATCTCATTAACATTCCGTTATATACTACTTCAACTGCAATATCTTAGAGGGGTTCGTGAATGTAAAAGTGTGTAAAAGTGTATTTATTTGTTTGTTCTTTTTCAAATCAAACCTAACGACGGGTTGGTGTGTTTTTTGTTTTGGATGGAGATTTATTTTGTATGGATGGCCCGACAGTGACATAGCCTACTTTTTACCGTGGCAAAATATCTTACATCCACAGGAATACACGCTTTGTTTCCTTTAACCACGTGGGCGAAGCTGCGGATTACAGCTAGTAGCCAATAATGTGATCAAATTAATAAATTTGTGTTATTACGAATCATATCGTACGCTAGAAAATAAATAAAAAATATGAATCACTATTCAATACACGTACCTATCTGGATAGTCACAGATTCCGGCCATTTTTTTTAACTTGTTCACAACATCTCTACTATATACCACCAGATTTATATGTATTTTTCTTATAGTATTCATAACCGTAAAATGATGCTGCCAGCGCCACTTCGGCTGTAATACAGGTTTTTACAGACACTTGCAACACAAGAAGTATCGCTCGTGCATTGTAACTCATTGCATTGAAACTTTTCGTTTTAATAACCTTTCACGTTTATGTTTTTTTCTTTATGACAATTGTGACGACAATTTAGATCATAAATACCTAACCATCGAGATAGCTTTTTGATATAAAATGCAAGTTATTTGATTACATTGTTTGCAATTTTACAAATATAATACAATCATCATGAATGCGTCATCATCAAGTATTATGACGGTTAGAGAAATGATTGATATGGCATTCGGAGAACCTGATGTAAGTCTGCACTATCATGCTACACCGGGTTTGCATACTTATTTATACATCATACCCAAACACATCTTAAAACGAGAGCTACTGGACCGTCCGAATAACGATCTTCCAGTAAGGCAATTTTTTTTAAATGTTCTGTCGTAGGCTGATAGGTACGATAACCACCACCTGGCAAGCATTACCCCTGCAGCTCGTCTACGTCCCATAAATTTAAATAAAAATAATACATGAAGTAAAAATAGTGTCAAAAAGAGACTTGTCACTGTAGGCCTCTAATTTTAATATGATACAGTTGAATTACAGTAAAGGAAAAAATAAATTGACTGGCGATTTCGATTAGCACAAGTACCTGACTGGTAAATCGAAAGGTATGCATTATACGAGTAAAAATAAACTTAGTACTGTAAAGTTGAAGATTAGAAAAAGTGTGTACAATGACTCGGGTATGGCTAGCATATGTCCTTGACAGACGTCTGTCTGATGAGTGCGGTGGCTCAGTCATGATGACGCGACTTTGACACCAACGCTCGTGGATTCGATTCCCACACAAGACAAACATTTGTGTGCATGAACATGTGTGTTTGTCTGGATGTTTTAAGTGAGGTAGGGCGCATCAAAGCAGCCCGTCTGGGGAAGTACCTCCACCTCACAGATAACCGCAGCTAAATAACAACTCCCTAGAGGGTTATTGTGTTTCTGTGTGTGAGTGAGGTCCCAGTAAGCTCCTGAGGAGTTGCTGTGTAAGCAGCAGAGGAGGCATCGTGTGAGTGATACTTAATATATTGCAAGCATTAATAGGCTACAGTAACTGCTTTACGTCAGGTAAGCCGTATGCTTGTATGCCTCCCGACGTTGTATAAAAAAATGTCGAGGTGAGACATAGTACGGGAGCATGAATGAGAGACGTAGCGTGAACTCAATAGTGCGAATCGTAGGGATAATAATTATGGATAAAATAGATTTTATTATATTATAATACAATCTACATTCAACGACAAAGTTCATTAAAGTAGTAATGCTACAACAAGGCTCGCGGGTTCCATTACCAGACAAGACAAACATTTGTGCGCATGAACATATCTGTTTGTCACGATCTAGTATTTTTAGTTAGGTAGAGCGCAATATAGAACACCGAATTCAACTATACTGAAAAAAAAGTTTCTATATAACGTTATACTGGTAGATAAGACTTAAGTCATATTTCTGTAGTTAAACAAAATTGTTAAACATGACAATATTCTTGTTGTTGTAGAAAAATGTGATTGATCACAAAATGATTGAGACAATATTATATCTTCTTGCAAGGCAGTTAAGAATGTTAGAAAGGCGGGTTGAAATAGAGCTATTTTCAGACGCTGAATTACATAATACTAGTCTTTCAGTGTCAGAAATTAAGTTACATGCCACTGTTCCTATCAAAAGAAAACGTTTTTTGAAAAAAGTAGTCGCAGGAGGACGTGCAACTGCTTCGAGTACTAAGGCTAGTGCGACAAAGAACGCAGCAAAGGACATACCTGGTATTGGTAGTAAAGCATCTAGTGGTGGCAAAACTCTAAGAGGTGATATATCATCACCTGTTAGAGCTTCTGCTGAAAAGCTATCTAATGACGATAAACATTCAAGAGGGAAATCGTCGGATCGGGCATCAATTAAATCCTCTACTACCGACAAAACGTTAGATAAAACATCAGCCGAGGTGCCTCCGACTGAAACATTTATGCACAGAACTTCATCAGACAAAACTTCAACAGAAAAAACATATATTAAGTTATCTACCGATAAAACTTCTCCCGCCAAGTCATCGGCATTTGAAACTTCTATTCCTAAAGCAAGCACTGAGAAAACATCTACGATTAAATCATATTTTCAAAAGACAAAAAAATCTTCGTCTGTAGATAAAAGCATGACGAAAAAATCGCCTACCACAGAGAAATCATCGATTAAGTCTATCATTACAAATACTACAACATCTTCATCAGCCAAGGTATTCTCAAATTTAACAAATTTTGTGTTATTGAAATATAGTCTAACTTCTATTTGCTAATCAGAAATACAGCCCTCGTCACAGGATTATCGCAAGCTGTTAGAAGAAATAGAAGAGCGTAGAGAAATGGAGCTTCGTGTTATTCATCAGGTGCAAAAGAAAAGCAATTACATTTTTTATAGATTTTTTTTTTTATTTTTTGCCCCACGGCAAGGTTCCTGTCATGGCGTTAACTGATTTCTTTATTTTTATTTAGTTCGCAAAAAGTAGTGAGTACAGCCCTATTTTACGTAAGTCAAACTTTCCTGTTAAAAGTGATAATTAAAAATCAATTTTCATATTATGAAAAGATTCATATAGATTTTCATATTTTGCAGAGAGCAGATTCTCATGAAGTAAGAGAAATGACTCCAACACCTATAGCTTCCATGGAATCAATTGGTGAGGTCTATTTATAGGTAAACATATAAACTTATTGTAAAAAACATATACCATTTTTACGTATCTTTCTTTTCCAGAGGTTCAATATGAAAGACTACTTGTCGGTAAGATATTATACATTTTATAGACAACAAGATATCTCGGTACATATAATCGCAACAGTTTGTAACTTTTGTTTTACCAGTGGAAAGAGTACCAAGTGAAGTAAACGAAACCCAAGCCCGTAAGTTATAATTTATCACCTTTAATGTTTGTCAATAATTATGGAACTTATATATTTACAATTATTTCTCCCCATTAGGACGTTTGCAAGGTGATGCGCGCCATCGTACTCCCCGTATATCGGTTGTAACTCAAGAAGACTTCTTGAAATTAGCAGAGGCAGTACGCCACCTCCAAACTCGATTTGCCGTACCAGCCAACCCAGATTTTCCAGAAAATATAAAACTGATGCATGAGCTTCGCAAGGGCGCTTCCTTGACAGATGCTATGGCTGCTTTACAGTTATCAGCACGACTTGAAGCTGCGGAAAAAACATTGGGAAGAATGGTGTCATTAGTCACTGATCTTGCTAAATCATCGCCTGGTATAGACACCAACCGAATGGCCGAGAAGGTATAAATAATTATTAATTTATTCTATTTATATATATATTTATCATTTGAAGTTAATTTCAATCAAATTTCACGTGAGTCCAGTACGAGTCACAACAGTAGAGGTACGAACCTAGAGTTCCGTGCTCTACTTACGACATCTGAACTTTAATGGTGGGATTGTATTTGTGTGTATATTTTTATTGTGTATTAATTTAATTGTTTGTTTGTTCAATTTTGCTACATGGGTCGGCATGCTCTTTTAATTGTACAAAAATAGAAAAATTCGTCAACATCATAAATCTTCTTGGCAAATAAGTTCGATAAACTATCTAGTGGTAAAGACCGTGCTTTTAGGTACCACCTTAAATTCATAGCCATTTGAATGAATTTAAATATTTACAAAAATAAATCTCTTATTAGATATTGTATATTATAATAGGATCAAGAAACGAAGGGCATACTAGAAGGAAGAAAGAACATGCCACATAAGAAGTCAACAGATAATAGTAAATCTAACGGCATAGCTGTAGAAGCTCCATTTGAAGAGAATATGATTAGTGAGTTATCAGAAGTATTGCCATCATCACAGTCGCCAGTGGCAAGAAAAGACCGTAAAGACTTCAACAGTTTTATTACTTCGAGCGAACTAAAGTAATATATATATATTTATAAACAATGTAACTATTTTCATGACTTCAATAATGGTAAGTTAATTATTATGTGTTTTAGTTCTGCACTCGAAGAAATGTATAATGATTTAGTAAAGAAAGTGACTGAAATAACTATTCGAAACAAAGCAAATGCAGAGCATGCATTAAAAGTTGTCAATAAATTGGGTGAGACTTTTTACAACGTGACATTAATATATTAAAAAAAATTGCAAAGTAAAACCCTCTTTCTCTCAAATGGAATTAGGAAAGTCGTTCTGATACGGCCATTACTTCTTGAAGACTGCTCAAAGTGAAATATTATTCATATTTTTATTATTACTAAAACCTTTTAAAGTTAAGGCTCTAACAACATCGAATATAGCACTAGAATTGCAAAATAAGCCAAGCAATTATACGAGTAATAAATATTGCAGAGAATGTAAAAAAAAATTCATGTTTAGCAACATTATAATTTTCACGACAGTCGTTGCAAATATGTTTTTTTTATATAATAACTACAAACAAATAGTCGCAAAATAAGTGTACTTGTGACATAGCACGTACTACAAATATTATTTCTATAATACAAACCGAATGATCATTCGAATGCAGCTTCGTTAAATTTTTATTCATTATTACGATAACAATTTTTATTTATTATTTAAATAGCTTTTATACCTTTAATCTAACCTTTTTTCGCTGTAGATGAAAAATTGAACGCTTCGTTGGATCTCGGTAACCGGATGAACAATTTAGAAACATTAGTAACGGAATACGCAGAACAAATTAATATTTTGGATACCGGATTATCATCGCAGGTAAATAAAATGCACTTTTTTTTCAAGAAGCTATATGTAAAATATTAGTCACTCATTATCTATTTTTCCCTCGATATTACTTTTAAAATAAGATTTAATAATTACGCATTTTTTGTTCTACCCGAGATGACAAGCTATCAAGAACAATTAATGCAAATGCAACACGATCTTGAGGGAGGACTAGAAGTTATGGCTGAAGCTCTGAGTAGCGCAGGAAGTGATACAAAAGGTAGATTTAATCAATAAAAGTTATATTTTACATGCAAACGTATAAAACTAATACATATCGAAAAAAGACAGATAAAGTATTTTCTTCTAACACACTTCTTCACTAAATTAATATATTGTTTTGTTTTCAGCCGTGGCCGAATTAAATAAACACTTTACTAATCTTCAATCCGATTTTGAAACCACACAAATGAGACAGAAAGACTTGAGAGATATTCAGACTTCTTTGTCTTTGGATCTTCAAGTAATATTATAATTCATTCTATTATATAATCATTCATTGTTGTCTCACTGTGATAAAACCTGCGATATTTTTTCATTCACATTCTCCTGTTGCTACTTATTTGCCAGGCTTCAGGATTATATTCACATTATAAATAAATTGACGGTTTAAGACATTAAGGTAGATGATGAAATTAGTATATATTTTAATTATCAGGATTTATGGCAGCAAATAGAAATTCTTCGTGATACGAAGTCGGATCGTGCAGAAGTGGCAGATGCACTTCATGACAAAGCGGGACTCGAAGCTTTGAATGGAATTGTATCGTTACAACAATTTAATGCGGTAAGAGGTGATTTAGAAAAAAGGATTGGAGCTGCATACGAAAAATTCAATAGTCAAGAGACCATTTGGCAAGTAAGTTGTGTCGAAACGTTAATTATCTCCCCTGTGAATTTTACTAAAAGTCATGACTAATTAAATATTTTTCTACCTACAGAAAGTTATAGATGATATATTCAGGGAACTATCAAATAAAGCGGATTTGATTCAAGTGGTCGCCTTAAAAGATAGCATCCATGATAACATAGATAAACTGAGATGTAAAATTCAAGGGATGATGGACATTGTAGGCGAACCAAAAGCTGCTGCAGTCTCCAGAAGATTGCATCGTGAATCAACTTGCTTGTCTTGCTCAAGTCCAGCATATATGGCGTTAGAAGAACCAGTAGTTCCTGTTTTACCAGCTTTTCCAGCAGGAAGACCTCCGACGTTGGGAGCTGAAGATACTAGTAAGTCGAAAGGGGATGGTGATCATGGAATTTGCTATGCTGGCTTACCGATACAACATTCTGTAGATACAAGGTACGTTACTATGTATTATGATATAAGTGCTTATAGAGTTTATAAGTATTTACATCATTCGAATAATTAATATTTCTACAAATGAAATCTTCTTTGTAAAACCTGTTAAGCGTGTATATACATAGGACATACTACAAAACTAAAATGAAAATCAATATTCATTTAAGCCTTTTAGTTTTAACGTTTATGAACAGTCTGATCAAATATGTGATTGATGATAATGTTGATATTCATATTTTTTCTCTTTGTTCTTATACATTTTTCGTATATCTTGTTTACCGTAGCCGTCCACTGGCATTTTATGTTTTACTATTAGCACCTACAGAACAGGTTCACAAAACGCGTCATCCACGTTCTCACAATTATCATAAGAAGACATATCAATATCGATCTCGCTTCACTCAATCATATTATAAAGTATTAATCATTTAATTAAAGGGATCTGGGAAAACAAACCCCGTTGAAACTAAATCAGCTTAAGCAAAGTACGGAGATCGCAAACGGCCAAAATCTCTAGTTGTTTTGCCTTTGAATACTATACTATATTATTTAATCAGACTGTTACTTGTTTTGAATACGTTAAATTGTTAACACGTTAAACCACAATGAGGATTACTTTCCAATATCTATTTAAGAAGCAATTGGCGACGAAACTAAATTATTTTATAATTTAAGACAACTGAGAAGGGATCCCGATTCTCAAGATATATTTAGTAAGACCTAGTTTGAGAATCGGAGCCCATTAAAATGCTACAATTGTAGTTTCAGTGTAATAACAACATTACATGTAACATGTCATATTAGTGAAATAAAAATATTTTGTTTACCCCTGTCATTTGATAGGCGTGCGTATATGAATCCTACGCGTTGAGGTCTCTTCGAAAAGAATGATGTGTATTTTACCCGCTGTGACCTGATCGAGGAAATATCAATGGGAAAATGAGCAGGTATTGGAAATATTGCGAATGTGCCGAAAAAAAATGGGCTACTGAATGAGAGATCTGGAGGTATTATTAGAACTGGGCTATTACAGAAGAGGGACGGACGCCTGCCCTAACTATCATAATTCTTTGCTTTGCTTCTTTCTGCAGGCGGTGGTTCGCCGCTCACTAGATGGACCATCGAAATGTCAGAGAAATTCGGCCTGGGTCAACACCGGTGTGAGTGACTCAGGGGTGTCGAGAGGTGTACTATTCTTTCTCCGAAGTTACTCGCGGCGTTATGCCCTTTAACACTTCCCCCCGGGGCATATCACCTGATAAATCAATGTACTCTATCGACTCCTCTCTGGACAGCCAATGAAGGCAAGCCAGAGCTGAGAGTCCTGCGGGCCTTCTTGACTTTCCGCTCCGACCGACGAAGACACGCCCGAGACGAAGCCCCTGATTGACTCTCTGGAGCACTCGGGTACACGTGGTGTTGTTACGCACGCTCGCGACTAGCTGCCCCGCGGGGTATTATTATTATTCTGTTATTCTCACGGATATTAACCCGGTCATTTGAAAGGCGTGCGCGGGAATATGGGTCTAACGCGTAGAGGCCTTTTTGAGAAGATTCATGTTATGTTGTACACGCACCGAGACCCGCTCCTAAAAATATCGGTAGAACAATATATCCATGACCATGTCACGGCAGGTATTGGGACTATTGCGAATGTGTAGGAAATTATTAGTATATTGTAATGAGGTCTGGAGGGATTATTGGTACTAGATTATTGCTAAAGAGGGACGGACACCTGCCATAACTATCATATCTGACTGTGACTCACTGGGTGGACCCCCGATATGCCACGGAAAGTCGGCCGGGGGCAACACCGGTGTGAATGACACAGGGGTGTCGAGAGGTGTGTTGCGCTTTCTCCGAAGTTATTCGCGGCGTTATGTCCTTTAACACTTCCACCCCTGGAGCATATCACCTGATACAGCAATATGATCTATCGACTCCTCTCGGGACGGCCAATGAAGGCAAGCCAGAGCAGAGTCTTGCGGGCCTTCTTGAGTTTAAACTCCGACCGACGAAGACACGCCGGAGACGAAGGCCCTGATCGACTCTCTGGAGCACTCGGGTACCCGTGGTGTCGTTACGCACCAACAGCTCGCCATAAGCTGCCCTGCTGGGTTTATTATTAATAGTAATTTAAAATAAATATGCATGCGCTTAAATTCATACCTAATTTACTGAGCGCTATCTCTACTACAATGATCATGATAGAGTGAAGTATAAGATGTAGTACATAATTTTTGATATATTTATTATTAACAGGGCGCATATTTGTCACCGATATTGCGGAGGTTCCCATACAATGTTGAATAATAATGTAATTAACCGTATGCCCCCCGGAATTATAATTAATCCGATAGTAAGGGAATTCACCACTGAAGTTGGGACCGATGGAAAAGTAAGTAACAGTCAGAAATGTCACTCTATTACAGCAACTATAAAAAATGTAATTAAAATACTAGGTACGTCAACTCCCGCTTATTCGACGTCCGGTTTATCCGAACAAACTTTTCCGAATGCCGCTGCCAAAAAAGGAGGACTTTTTCTGTAATAACGCAAAATAAACTAACTTTGTTACTCTCATGGGGGGTCATGTGCCAGAAGCGTGCTCATTCGCGACCCCTGCCAATCAGTCGATTGCAATTCTGGACCAAGAGCGCACCGGCGTGCGGATTAGGGCGTCCCCCATAGGCGACGCGCACCGTTCCGACCCCGTCGTTGCGAATTTAGCTGCATGCGGCGGTGGGGGGCGCCACCCACCACGCAGCGCCAATTCCGGCGGGACGAGGGGAGCCGAGTGCCGCATAGGCACGTGGAATATGAGAGGTGGATTGAATGATAAGACGAATGAACTGATAGACGTAATGAATGATAGACGTTTGGATGCTTTGTGTGTGACAGAGACTAAGCGCAAGGAGAGCGACACCGATGATCTCCCCGGTGGGATGATGGCCCTATGGTCTTGAGTAGACCGGGACGATCATGCCAGTGATGGTGTAGGTGTCGTACTCTCCTCTCGCTTAGCCACTGGTGTAAGAGATTACTGTTTGGTAGGGCCTAGACTTCTCTGGGTTCGTATTAAACTGGGCATCACGCGAGTATTTCTGGTTGCATCATACGCTCTGGTAAGCTCAGCGTGTGCTCAAGAACTGGAGAAGTTTTCGGAGTATGTGAGGGATGATGAGTGAAAAATTGCAAGATGAAAGTGTAAGGAGAACGTATGTGCATCTGGTGAGATACTTGCAAATGAAAGCCTCTCCGACTCAGATGTGGATGATTGTTGGAAAGTTTTAAAAGAAAGTATGGTGGATAGTGCAAAAGAAGCTTGTGGATGCGCAAAGAGAACAGCGAAAGGAGATGCCTGGTGGGATGCGGAGGTTGAATCCTCCGTAGCAAGAAAGAGGAAAGCGTGGCTGGATTACGTATCATCTGTGAAATGAAAATATGAGAGAAAAGAAGAAAGAAATGTACCGTATATGCAAGAATGAAACCAAGGTTTTAGTGAAAGAGAAGCGTGAAAGACAAATTATGGATGAGGAAGAGAGGCTGACGAAAAACTTCGAGACAAATACCAAACTCTTTTGGAGAGAGGTAAAGAAGTCTCGGAGTGGTTCGTCGGCATCCAAAATGGATAAGATAAAGTCTAAAGCTGGTGTCATTCTTGCGAACACTCAGAAAGTGTTAGAACGGTGGAGTGAATATTTTGAGGAAATGTATGAGTATGCTTCGGTCTCTGACAATGAGAGTGAGTCAGATGCTTACTCCACGTTGACGGCATCCGACGAAGGCATAACTAAGGATGAGATCGAATGGTCGTTACGAAGCTTGAAAAATGTAAAATCAGCGGGAATTGATCTGATCACAGCTGAGATGATCAAATTAGGTGGCACTTACGTCCGGGACGCCTTCTGGTACTTATGCAACCTATGCTGGAGAACTGAAAGGGTCCCAATGGACTGGAGACACGCAGTCATCGTGCCCTTGTATAAAGGCAAGGGTTCACGCATGGACTGCGCCAGCTATAGGGCCATCAGTTTGATCAGCTTAGCAGCAAAAGTATATGGAAAGGTGATTGAAAGGAGAATGAGGGTGAAATCCGATGAAATGCTGTGGGACGCACAAGGAGGTTTCCGAAATGGAAGGGGATGTACGGATCAAGTTTTCTCGCTCCGCAATATCGTAGAGAAGCATCTGGCTATAGACCAGAAGGTTTTCTGCGGTTTTGTGGATCTTGAGAAAGCCTTTGACAGGGTTGTGCGAAAGGAATTGTGGGACATTGCCGAGATATGGGATTGACGGTTCACTGCTCCGTGCTGTGCAGTCCACTTACAAGGATTACTCAGTATGTGTGCGGATAGATGGTGGCATGTCACCCTGGTTTGATGTCGAAATTGGTGTTAAACAGGGTTGCATGCTATCTGCTAGGCTGTTTATCCTGTATCTCGATAGTTGTCTGCAGAGAATAAGGTCAACGAATGTGGGATTGCGCATGGGTGACCTAGTGGTGAACTGTCTGCTGTATACAGACGATGCCATGCTATTAGCAGATACGCCATCTGAACTGCAAACACTGGTCACAACGATGAAAGACGAATGTATGGAGAAAGGCTTACTACTGAATGCGAAGAAAACAAAGATAATGGTATTTGAAAGAGAAGAATCCAGAACTAATGTAAGGATTACGATTGATGATGAAGTGTTGGAACGAGTGGATGAGTTTGTATACCTTGGATGCGCTTTCAGCACGGGTGGAAGGTACACCGCAGATGTGGAAAGACGAGTGAGTGCTGGGAATAGTGTGAATGGAGCGTTGGGAAAACTTCTTGGCAGTAAAAACCGAGCCAGAAGGCACAACTCGCTATACACAACGCAGTGTTGGTCCCAACGCTAACTTATGGAAGCGAGAGCTGGGTATGGCAGAAAGAGCATGAAAGTAGAATAAACGCAGTCGAAATGCGAGCGCTGCGCAAAATTTGTGGCGTAAGGCTTGTAGACCGTATTCGCAATGATGATGTTAGAAACAGAGTTGGTCTGAAAGAAAGCGTCGGTGTTAAAATAAGAATAGGCATGCTCCGTTGGTTCGGACATGTAGAAAGAATGCAAGATGAAAGAATGACGAAGCAGATATACAATGCAAAAGTATAAGGATGTAGGAGCCGGGGAAGGCCAAGACTTACCTACCATGACCAAATTGGTCGTGTTCTATCAGAAGGTGATGTCAGGAGCTCTAGAAACCGGCGAGCGTGCATGAGAAGAGCAATGAATGTTAATGAAGCGAGTGAGATATGTAAGGATCGAGTCACCTGGCGCTCGTTTCTCTCTGCCTACCCCGCAAGGGATTTGGCGTGAAGTTATAGATAGATAGATTGTTATTCTTCAATATTTAAAAAAAAATCGTTTTCAACCATATTTTGGCGCCTTTCAACACGTTCAACACATTTTTTTTAGTCAAAAACATGTAGGCTTATTCACAACCATATCAATAGCATTCTACGTATGCACGTTTTACAATCATATTTCGCGGTTAAGACTCAATTCATGGTGTTTCACGCAAGAGTAATCGGTCGCGGTTTATCCGAAATTTTCGTTATCCGAACCGGCCACCATGCCGTCCCAATCATTCTGATCCCGATTATCACGGATAAACGGGAGTTTACTGTACGTCTATTTCAATTCATTAATTGTTTAAGTTATTCCTTCGTTTCATTTCTATTGTGTTAGCGTGATAAAAAGTTCCCACCGCCCACCCATAGCTGAGGCCAGTTTCTTGCATGCAATTAATTTCAGGCATATAGAACAGATGAAACTGGTGAAGTAAAGCCCTGCTTTCCATGCAATCTACCTAAAATTGAGTCACCGGCGGAAATTCCTGAAGAAAATAAAGGTAAACGATATTACATTTAAAGTAATTGATTACAAAAATAAAAAGAGAGAAAAAAAAAAAAAAAAAAGAAAAGTTACATTTGTTCATTAGGATTCAAGCTTATATCTAAACTACGTTCGTTTCTTCAACTATTTGAGAACAACCAAAATGTATACAAAAATATTATAGTTAATAGATGCAAGCGTTATATTGCGAAAGTCAAATTTATATCTGGTAATTATTGTTTCGTAATTTGATCTATACTACTTTGTATGCTTCGCTATCGATTAGTTCCTGCAAACTAATGCCTGCCGGTACCTGCCGCGCCGCTGCCATAGCTGCTGCAGTAGTCTCTGCGAATGTCTGCCATTTGAAACATGAACTGTATATATACAAGAATTGCTCCATTTAAAGTAATAGGATTTTATACAATCTGTGGTCGTGTTACATATCGGCAATGTTAATAAAAATTGTCAACTTATTTTTTTTTATAAAATTGCCGATATCAAGGTACTTTATGTATGTGGCCCAAATTTTTAAATAAAACTAGATAACGTTTTCACATCTTTTTGTTTTTCTTTCTATAAATAACTAAAAAAGATTACCAGTAACTTCTACTACACTGCTCACGTAAAACGCATTTTATATAAACGTGGTTAATAGATAAAGTCTCTATATTATTGAATACCAATATTACTAGTGTAGAGTATTAATTTAATTTAGTAAGACCATATTGACCGGAACGCTCGTAGCACCGTTGAAAGGTTGCTACCCCCTTGGATGGTAAAATAACAAAATATTTTCACGTATATTTTTATGTTCGAGATGTGGCAAAAGTAGTTTCATCAAGTAGAAATGTCCCCTTGAGTCAGTCACTGATTATTGTACTACTAAACTAATATCTTATTTTTCTTTAGTTTTATCAGGCCACGACACACAGTCAGATATGACCCCTTCGGATTTCTGCCATTTGTCAATTGCAGTAGGACCACCACAGACACACGAGGAAACCCCTTCATCATTGCTGCCTACTGAAGAAATGTAAATAATTGTAAAATGTTTCCGTACATTGTGTTGTTTTTCTGTTGATCAATGATAGGTATCAAAGAACGATGGCGAACTTTCATTGTTCCATTTTCTTCCATACTTGCTTTTAGTTGAGTAAAAGATTTTTATGTATATTTAGAAAAAGAAGACCTACATGAAGCGTCCCTAAATGAACCAACAGCACCAGTTCCAAACACTGGTAGCTAAAAGATTTATTGTCGAAATAGGTCTGGATTAGTTTCAGTAAAATATAGTATTCACGTAAATTATTGAAGTATATACCTATATAGATGCCAATATTGCGACTTATGACGATATGATAGAATTTAATAGTAATAGTGGATGAAGAGGTAATTGTAAGACACGTGGGCGTAGTGTGACTTGAGCGATGCGTCGTGCGATTGTCGTGTGACTCGACTTGTGAGATGTCGTGCGACGTTACCAAACGTTTTGACGTGCTCGGTGCCGCAGCAGTGGTGAAATGCGCTGTTACATTACTTTGACACCAACGCTCGTGGGTTCGATTCCACACAACAAACAAACATTTGTGTGCATGAACATAGCTGTTTGTCTTGGTCTGGGTGGTTTTAAGAGAGGTAAGACACATCAAAGCAGCCCGTCTGGGGAAGTTTTATTTAAATTCTTCATAACTACTTCTACGTGACAAAATTTAGTCTCTTCATCGACCTTAAAAAATATAACATTTTCGTATCATTATTATATTGTTGTTATTTATAATTAATATGGTAGTTTTGAAATTTAATTACATCAACATCAGTCGCTGTTGAGCAGGGTCATAATTAACAAGTTAGAGGTTTACACACAACTCTCGAGCAAATCACGGTTGCAGTGAGTTACGCGTAGAGGAACAGTGACCCTTACCTCCGACAATTCCAGCTATTTACGGCATAGCAGGTAGAGATAAAGTTACATAATTAAAATGACAGTATTTTCTTGCACCTATCAGGACATATCATCTCATCCTATATATTATTTTTTTGGCACGGTTCCCTCTTCACTCTTCATCTTTTTTATTATTATTATTAAATTGTGTTTTCTTTGTATATAAAACACACGAAAGCACAATGCGATGCGCAGTGAATTTAATTCGTTTGTGAATGTGAGTTAAAATAGCAGAGCCGAGTGAACTTGTTTCATCAAACAATGCAAGAATAGGTACCTAATCGGTTTGATCAACTGATATAGGCAACAATAATTAATATAAAAAAATAAAAATATGTTTTTAGTAGGTACTTAGTATTTAACAGATCACTAAATTTGTCGTTACTATTTTACACGGCTTAAACAAACTTATATTAGTTAATTTTTAGTTTAGGGACGCTTAAAATGTTCTTTTGATATCTTGAAACCTATAATACTCATCAGTTTCGTGTCATATATTATAAAACGTTTGTAATAAAATCGAATTTAAATTTTACTATAGTTTTTTTTAATATTTTGATTGAGTAGCAAAATTTAACTGACCAATATGGACCACAGACGTATAAAGAGAAAGCCCTTCCGGCAGACAATGTCCTCATCCTATAATATCCTCATTCAATATAGTCCTGATCTTATAAACCATTTTTAATAAGTCTTCATTTTCAAATGTCTGCATTTCAAAACATGTACAACTGATAATGCAGGTTGTTATAACTGCAAGCCGTAAACTTATAGATAGTAATTTTAGATGAAAACTAATATCTTGTACTATTGCCAATAGCTCCAAACTGAATTAAAACTCGAATTTTGATAAATAATAATATAAATTAATTTATATAATGCGGCACGTAATTTAGGTACAAAAAATTATCTTTGTATTTCCCGACGTTTCGGCTGAGTTGCAGAAGCCGTGGTCACGGGCGGACAGGCGGCGGTGCGCGGCGTCGTCGGCGCCGGCTGCCCTCGTTGGTTTTTTCTTCAACTACCCCGTCTTGGTCTTTGTATTTGTCATAGTCACTACACACGACACAATAATGTCCACCGGCGCATTCGACGATAAATCGGGAGATTTTAATTTACCTATCACTGGCTGCCCGTCCCTTCAAGTCCCGCATTATATAAATGTATGTAATTATACAACGTGACAATTTATAAACTTACAATATAAATAAATATCTATAAATAACAACTTGTTTTACTCTTATTGAAATTAGCTAATGTTGTGGCATAAAGTTAGGTATTTTTTGTGAAACTACAATTATGAATATATAAAACTACAATTATGAACCTTATGTTAGTTACTGGGCCATAAAATTACCCCTTTATAGCATAGCGACAATGTAGAATTACGACTTTTTATGATCAATACATTGTGATATGCAGATAATATAGCACGGAGACTTTTTTAGGATTTAGATTTTCTAGGATCAGGACAACATGAGAGGTCATTATAGATTGAGGTTGCTTTTTCATACAATGTCTGCCGTAAGTGAAAAAGCAGATCTTATATATTACGAAACGTACCAATTACACTCACCATCAAACCACACGTATGCTTTGGCTAAACGGGGGACAAATTCAGTGACCTGAAATATTTATAATGACTATTTAATTTGATGGAAAGGGAGTCTTTCTGCATCATGTCACTTAACTTTTCAACAATGCATAGCTCGATATCGTCGATGCATGTGGCAGTTTAATTCGAACGGTTAAGAAGCGTCGACTGCAGCCTATATTTGACTGGGTTTAGTCTTCTCGAGTTTCTTCGCGTCAAAAAGTGCGTTAAGCGGTCGGTTTCGGCTGTTTCCGGTAGATGACAGTCGGTAAGCAAGGAGAGGTAGAGAGCACAGCCCGACTGGGGAAGTAACCCCACCTCACTGAAAATCGCAGACAAATAACAACTCGCTGGAAGTATGTTGGGTCACTACGAGTGAGTGATATTTCCAGTGAGCTTCCGAGGATAGCAACGGAGGTGTCAACATCAGTCAATCTCACATCAATCAATCACTCACGAGCGATATAGGATGAAATTCAGGTACTTTCTCGGACTAGGAAGTACAAATAAATAGCTTATAAAATTGAACAAATCGAGAACAATTAATTGAATGATGATACAATCATTCACTTGCCAACACATTATTTGGTGATTTGACATTTGGTGCTGTCAATTTGCTGAATTGAATCGAGGACTTCTTCCCGCGCTTTTGACGAGTCACATTGTTGTTTTACTTGAAATTTTTACAATTCAGTATAAAATTAGTCTTGTGACAATTTCGATAGTATTTTGTAACATAAGTGCTAGTGAAATTATACAGTAATGAAAAAACTTAAATATAACACGTTTATGCACTTTTTGGAAGACGTGAATAAGTTCATCAAGAAAACCTTATAAAATCACTATCGTTTTATGAGT
Source organism: Pyralis farinalis (assembly GCA_947507595.1). Classification (NCBI taxonomy): domain Eukaryota; kingdom Metazoa; phylum Arthropoda; class Insecta; order Lepidoptera; family Pyralidae; genus Pyralis; species Pyralis farinalis. The sequence continues at coordinate 16,233,488 of OX382267.1, forward strand.
GGTATATAAACAGGGTTGATTGGGTCTAGGTACCCTTCCCAAGTATTTTTTCAGCAGATTTCCTGAAGCTGGAACATAGAATTAAGATTTTCAAATGGTTCTAAACTGATGACTTGGCTGTATAGGCTAGATCCCTTTGCATTTCCCCTCGGTGATAAAAAGAACCAAAAAAAAAAAATCGAATTAAAAGTCCAAGACTTCTTCCCGCGCTTTTGACGAGTGACATTGTTGTTTTACATGAAATTTTTACAATTCAGTATAAAATTAGTTTTGTGCGACAATTTCGATAGTATTTTGTAACATAAGTGCTAGTGAAATTATACAGTAATGAAAAAACTCAAATATACACGTATATGCACTTTTTGGAAGACGTGAATAAGTTCATCAAGATGACCTTGTAAAAATCACTATCGTTTTACGGATGGTATTTAAATTGGGTTGATTGAGTCTGGGTACCCTTCCCAAGTATTTTTTCAGCACAGTTCCTGAAGCTGGAACATAGAATTAAGATTTTCAAATGGTTCTAAACTGATGACTTGGCTGTATGGGCTAGATCCCTTTGCCTTTCCCCTCGGGGATAAAAAGAACCAAAATAAAAAATTAAAAGTCCAACTAGAAATAGTCTATACTCTGTGGCGTAGACAGAGTAACGCTCTGTGGTATTCATTCCATTTGACATTTAATTTACTACATTTATAGGCTTTTCAGGAGCAGTTACTTATTATATCATTTATTTATAACCTTTGGTTTACATAAAATTAAATCATCTTCGTCAAAAGATTTTAACGGTGTGATAAAACTTTGCAAAATACTGTGACATAACCTAATACTGTGTACTTACATACATCAACACAAAACAAGATATACCAACAAAAGCGCAATAATGCATAAAATTCTGGAGTTTCAAGCAGTCGTGTTGGCTGCAGGAAGGGGCTCCCGATTGCCAGACGTTGGTGGTACAGTTTGTAAATGTCTCCTTCCAGTGGGACCATATCCTGTTCTGTGGTACACTTTGCATATGCTTGAAAAAGTTGGATTTCAAGGTAATTAATTGCTCTTATTTAAACGGGGTCTCAGATTTCCTTTATTTGTCATCGGGTTTTTATTAATTAGATAGCCACCCTCACCCCTCCCCTCCCCCTACCCTTAATTTAATGACAAAAGGGGATTCACTTTGAACATTAGATATTGTTTGAAGCACTGAAGGGAAAAAATATAGAATAAAGGCACAGGTATTGAGCAGTCAGAACCCGTTATATACGTTTTCCCATACATTTCGCGGTCGTATACGACCACCCGGGTTTCCAAGGGTTAAGGGACGAGGGGGAGATGTGGGATGGGGAACGGGTAGCCACTGATACCCCACCCCCTACGAAAGTACATAGTTTAGGAGAAATATAAATTTTAAATTATCTACAAATAACCTCAAAAGCACCTAGGGATAGCAGTGGGGAGAACCCTCCAACCTCCAGATAACATTCCTATGACAATGTAATGCACCAAAAATGTTACTAAATTCTAACCAAAAGTGCTCAAAGGAAAGTCAACGGAGCCAGGCTTCGAAGTGCTCCTATTTCTGGGTGTGGGGTCTAAAGAGAACCTAACTAACCTACTGTTAGCAGTGAGGGTTGGTTGAATACATTTTTTCCTGGTGTTGTATCTTAAAATGTGGTGATTTATAATTTTAAGTGTGACATTCAAAATAGAAGATTTATATTCCGTTTACAGTATTAAATTTTGATCGAAAAAGAAATACGGGTTGCTACAACCATCTGAATAATACATTTAATAAACATTTAACATTTCAACACATAACACATAGAAACAGGGTAAAATATGTTCCTTTTTGCCTAAATATAACATTAAAATTCATTTGAAAAGGTTAAGGTACATTCCCTTTCATGAACATCAAAAATAATTTAAAAAACTACACATCTCCGTGGAACAGGTATGATATACTTAGAAAGAAGACATCAATCCCTACATAATTCAACCATTATCTACCCCAAAAGCCTACACCTCTATTCTATAGCCAACCCCACTGAAGAATGTTAAGAATTTAATTGGCCTTTCAATTCCATGTGTCCCTTAAATTTCAGTTAAAATTTAGAAATGCTACTAGGCATCAATAGGGGTTGGCTTAAGTGTCAAGGCTAAGGGGAAAGGGAGTGCAAGTCATAGAATCCTGTGCCATCTGTATCCATCAATTCCCTATAAACCTCTCGAGGTCGTTACTCCAGCTAGCATAGCTCTTTCCATAGCATCCTGAGCAACCTTGAGCTTGTCCCATTTATTTGGGCACACCACACACACTCACAGGGAAGGGCCATATCTTAGTTCCATATGACATCACTGGCAACACACTATCCAAAGACGTAATTATTTTGAGATATTTTGGATGAGTTGAAGTTTCCCAAACAATGCCCAATCGAGAGGATTTGTCTGTTCATCTTTTTGGTCTAAGTTGGAGTTAACCTAACTGAGCTGAACTACTTTGAGCTTTGTGTTCCCAACCGTGACCGGCATAAGTGTAACATGGACATTTGACATGATCTTAGTCTTGTCCATGTTCATCTTAAGACTTACCTGGTTAGAAACACTTTTGAGGTCATTAAGCATAGTGTGAAGGATCTTTGCCATTTCACCATAAGAACTATATCGTCAGATGACCAAATTGAATGTGAGTGATGCATTTGTCATTGATCTTCATACTGCATCCTTTCCAGTCCAAGAGCTTGAAGACATATTTCAATGCTGCGGTGAAGAGTTGCTAGTATATAATGCCACCCTGTTAGTAAATTATATATTTTTTTTTACAGATGCAATGGTAGTTGTACTCAGTGAAGATCAATCAACTATAGAGAATGCATTAGAAAAATGCCCCTTGAAAATTAAATATGAGCTAGTAGTTATACCATCTGAGGAAGATTGGGGCACAGCTAATTCATTGGAGCACATAAGCAGTAGAGTAACTACAGACCTAATAGTTGTCTCTGGTGATTTAATAACCAATATCAACCTTAACAATCTGCTAAACCTCCATCGCAAACATGATGCGGCACTCACAACATTATTCTTCAATAATGGTCTGGAACCATGGATTGAGCTCCCAGGGCCTAAGACTAAAACTAAACCAGACCGTGATCTTGTTTGCATTGATAAAGAAACTCAACGTTTGGTATTCTTAGCTAGTGCAAGCGATTTTGAGGAGAATGTTACATTACCCAGAATACTAGTCAAAAAGTTTGACTCCATTAGCTTATACAGTAGGCTTCTTGATGCCCATGTATATGTTATAAAAAAATGGGTAATAAACTACTTAGTAGATATTGATAAGTTTACTTCTGTCAAAGGAGAACTAATACCTCACATTATTAAGAAACAATTGTCTAAACCTAAAAATCAAATTGAAAAGAAAGGCACATCAGAAAAGAACTTGGATATTTCGAAAGACATATTTGACTATGCTGTGGAAAAGGGCTTAGAACGCAAAATTAAAGAAATGTCAGCCTATAATGATCACAAACTTGGCAGCAAAGGTGTGTACTACAATGACATACTGAGATGTTATGCACATATATCAAACAAAAACACATATGGTATGAGAGTTAATACACTCTCAACATTTTATCTATGTAATAATAATGTAAGTATATTTGTTTATTATGTTCATAAATAGCAAGTGAAACATGTGGCTATATCTGAGACAGAGGGTCGCATTTAGTAATCAGCACAATAATTGAATTCAGACTTTTTAATTTTAACCTCAACTAACATTTTTTGGAACAAACTATATGTTACATTATGAAAGGCCTGGTTTTGTAATGGAAAGTTAGACATTTATGTGGATGAGAAAATAGTTTTATCCAATAACATAAGTATGATAGCCCAGTGGATAAAAAACCAGCCTATTAACCAACAGTTCCTGATTGCATCCTGGCATCTGTATGTGTTACTAAATTCCTCTTTTCATGTATGTAATTATCACTTTCTTGGTGGTGTATATAACATCGGTAGGCAACCCACATGTCTAATAAATTATATTTTAAAAGACTTGCGACCTAACCTAAGAAAGATGTGGTTTCTCCTATGAATTGTGGAGGTCTGACCCCAGCCGCTCCATGTCAAAATTAGCATCGTCGCCAAATCTTTAGACTTAGATAGTGGACCCTATGAATGCTAATGGATTACGGATAACACTAGGAAAAAGAAGATCAATCTCCAATAAATAACAATTTATGGAGTCGAAAAAAATCGAAAATGACTTCACTTCCTAAAATGTTAAAATTGATAAAATCAATGATAAATACCTTTCGCTGACATTTCAGATACTATCGAAATGGGAAGAACTTACTGGTTCACCTCTAGTAGACAGATTTCATCCGAACAGTGAAGTAAAAACTAAACAAATAGATGAAAACAGCACTGTAGGGGACAAGAGTGCAGTCAATGAAAAAACATCAGTTAAAAGTACCTTCATTGGTACTAATTGCAATATTGAAAATAAAGTTAGGCTCACTAACTGTATTGTAATGAACAATGTGAATATTAAAGAAGGGTAAGATATTATTTGTATCAATTTCATATGTGTATGTCTAACTCGATGAGAAAATTGCTTGCATCATTGCAATTCTCATACTCATGTTAAACAATGTAGATTGCAGCCGATCCCTGTGTGGGTTTTGTTTATTTCGAGTGCATTAGTTGTTTATATTAAGCCATCCGTCGCTAGATCTCTTAATACATGTTTGCTCGAACAAACACGAAATCTCAAAAAATACTAAAGCTGGGATCATAAAATTAGTCTGTAATTATTTATAGATAGGAATAAGGCAAAATCTTATAGAATCTGTATTTGAAGTGTGAAAAGACAGGAGTGTTAACGTGATTTGAAATTATTTTATGAAATATAATACAACTGTGAAATTGAGTATGAATATTGTTTACTTTAAAACTAATACTTAATTAACTTTGACGAGCTCGGTGGCGCAGTGGTGAAACGCGTTGGTACGCTACTTTGACACCAACGCTCGTGGGTGCGATTCCCACACAGTACAAACATTTGTGTGCATGAACATGTCTGTTTATCTGGGTCTGGGTGTTTCCTATGTATAATAAGTAGGTATTTACAAAAAAAAATGTATTTATGTATGTTTATCAGTTGTCTAGTACCCATAACACAAGCTTCGCTTACTTTGGGGCTAGGTGGCGCTGTGTAATTTGTCCGACAATATTTATTACAATATTTATGACAATATTATTTATTTATTATTATGTCAAAATCGCGTCATTCACGACTGAGCCATCAACTTTAAATTATCAGTTTATTACTTTATATTAGATTGTTTTACATTTATTATTTTATATTTCAACTTCAATTCATGTATTTATTTTATTTTCAGTTGCGTACTACAAGATTGCATCATCTACACAGGTGCTACAGTGAATCCGGGCTGCTCTCTCAATTATTGCTTAGTGGGCCCCCACCATGAGGTGCCTCCATCGACCGCCGCCACCCACCAGCTGCTCGCTGAAACAACTGATAACATGATTACGCTTGGGTGATAATAATAAGTTTATGCGTGTATTGACACAAAATTGTAATATATTTATTATAAAAAATTCTTTTATCTAAACTCCAAAGTCGCAAAATAAACTTGAAGTACTATCTATACTCTCAATCTATGACGTAGGGTGAATGACCACCGTGTCGTCATCATGACACGCTGAGCACTGCGACAAGAGATCGTCTTTAATGATGGTAAGAATGTTCCAATTACGCAGTAGCCAATGAATACTGCTCATCTGTGCCGTCGGGAGAGAGGTCTCGAGTCGTCTTGCAGTGGTACACCAAATGTGACCTGAGACCTTTCTTATTTCTTTCGCGTGACTTTCAATCAGGTAAGTATATTATTTAAAAATTCATACTAACTGGTTCATCGCATATTACCATATACCTTTCCTTATATAAGGATGCATCATAGCAGCCTGCTGTAGAAGTGCGTCATCCTCGCAGAAAACCGCACCAAAATAACAAGTCTGTGGAAGGTCGTTGTGTTCTTGTGTGTGAGTGGGGTAAGCTCCTAAGGAATTGCTGTGATAGCAGCAGAGGTATCGTGCGTGTTGTACCTATTGTATTGCATTAATAGGCTACGGTAATCGCTTTACATCAGGTGCGCCGTATGTTTGTATGCCTTTTTTAGGGTTCCGTACCCAAAGGGTAAAACGGAACCCTATTATTGAGGCTCCGCTGTCCGTCCGTCCGTCCGTCTGTCACCAGGCTGTATCTCTTGAACCGTGATAGTTAAACATTTGAAATTTTCACAGATGATGTATTTCTATTGCCGCTATAACAACAAATACTAAATAATAGAATAAAGTAAATATTTAAGGGGGCTCCCATACAACAAACGTGAATTTTTTGCTCATTTTTGCTTGATATTGATAACGGCAACAGGTAGACGCTTGAAATATTCACATAATAATTAGTTATATATTCGCTTTAAGAATAAATAATTAAATTAAAATAAAACAAATCCTTAAAGTGGCTCCCTTACAACAAACTTGATTATTTTGCCGTTTTTATAGATAATTGTACGGAACCCTTCGTGCGCGAGTCCGACTCGCACTTGGGCGATTTTTTATACAACGTCCGAGGACATACAAGCCCACCTTATGTTAAGCGGTTACCGTATCCTATCGTAATGTCATAATGACTCCCGACGTTGTATAAAAAAATGACTGTGTACTCATTAATACTGCAGTAAGTCACATTTTAACAAAATTGAGTCATTAATACTGACTAGGTATTAATAACTCATTAATACTGCAGTAAGTCACATTTTAACAAAATTGAGTTATTAATACCTAATCAGTATTAGGGAAAAGGAATTAACGCGAAAAAGATGATATTAAACTATATAAAAAGTCTAAAACAAAATGATCATTCAGATCAACAAATCATTGAATTCATATGTCATCTATTTTTACAATTCAAAGGATGACTTTCGTAAGAATCGAAATTAATTTGACTAAATAGAAAAAATATCCACTTACGATGACTATTGTTGCGGTCTTAATCAACAACAATGTTATAATAGACTTCTACCGGCATAATCAGGCAAATTTAGGGATTGGTATCAGCCTACAAAAAGACTTACAGGAACATTTAGACGTAAGGAAGTTTTCTACTAGATGGATAAAATGCCGAAAACACCGTCGCTTGGATTGGTGCCTCGAAATATTTGAAAAGTATATCGGAAGTGACTCGAATGCCGTATGTGACATTGTCAGGTAATTAAAGCTGAATATAAAACTAAAATACAATCGGCCCAATGAATATTTTTATTAGAAGATAAACAAAAGTTAACAAGGGCAGATGTGAAGTGAAAAAACATACATCTCATTTTTGGACGCGTCGTTTCGCAACAATGGTGCTAAGAGATAAAAGAACTTGGTAATTTTAATCTAAACTACTCTGTGTACTTCCTCTACCTATATAGTTATAGTTCATAAGAACTTGTGCCGGCCGCACCCGCCCTCTGCCATTAGGAGATGCTACTGCGTCAGCTACTGAATCAGACAGTTTACCAGGAGATGTGCTTCAGCTGCAAATTGATAGGTTCTTGTTCGACACATTGCACATCAATGATGCATCAGAATGCCCATTGATAGCATTCATCGCTGTGCGGACGATAGCACCGGGGACACTTATTACATAAGCCCACCCATATATAACATCCCCCTTTCCGTTCGTGTCTGAGACTAAGAGTACTTTAAGTAAAATATCTGATTGGGTCAGTTGAATTTGGTTCAATTCAACCTTGAGATTATTTAACCGCAGCTAAATAACCTCATTCGAAAGAATACAACGACCCTCCAAAGAAATTGTTATTTCTGTTACTTGGGGTAAATAAAAATACAGCCCAGCTTGTAGATGCTTGCAAAACTACCTTGCCACCCTTACTTCGAAAACAGCATCTCCTCAGGAGTTTTCTATGTAAGGTAGAGGTACTTCCCCAGTTAGGCTATTCTCTAATTCTTATGCGCCCCATTTCCCTTTTGCCAAAGCCTTATTTACTAAAGTACGATACACCACGTCCATTTGAGTATGGTTTGACTCCAAGAATGAGAGCTATTTTTGGCTGCGCTTTTCTATAATGTGGAGGTTTCTTCCGTAATGGTAAAGTAACATTTTAGTTTTTACTATATTCCGTTCATTTGTCTGTGCAGTATGTCATTGATCATATGTGAATGCGTAATACCATCATTGTTCATTGCATCGTGGACGTATATTCTAGGTATTTCACGTAATAGCCTGCGAGTGTGTCAGTGTGCATTCTAATCTATTGAAAGCTATCGACGCCAACTCTTGAGAAATGTTTAGAGACTATCCTATCATTAACATCCAATTACCTCACATGTACGAGTGTATGTGATTGCTTACACTATGCAATCGCTTGCTTGTTGAGAGGAAGGCAAACCACCATGGTAAGTGATCACCTGAGACATCAGAAATACCAGAATACCTATAACTTTAGGTACGATAAATAGATTCAGACGTTCGGCTACTCGACATCAGATCCAATAGCCAAATTGACCCGACACTACAACGAGGATATCCCGGACATCAGCCTGCCGAGATTAGGATAGCTCTTAAACAGCTTAAGAACAGCAAAGCCCCAGGCGATGACGGAATCACATCTGAACGTCTGAAGCGGATGGAAAACCAATACTTAGAGTCCTCCAGAAACCTTTCAATTCCGTCATCCTCGAGGGCAAAGCGCCACAGGCATGGGACAGAAGCGTGGTCGTGTTGTTTTTCAAGAAGGGTGATAAAGCTCTATTGAAGAATTATAGGCCCATCTCTCTTCTGAGCCATGTCTATAAGCTGTTTTCAAGAGTCATCAAAAATTATCTCGCACGCAGGTTTGATGACCTCCAGCCTCCCGAACAAGCCGGCTTCCGGAAGGCAAAGACTACTGGAGCAACCATGGCATCGTCGGCATGTTGCATCTACTAACGGTAGTGGGTGGGTGCCGGCCGGAGCTAGGCCGCATGAACTAATTGGTGGCGAAAACACACGAAGCAAGTTAGATCAAATTACATGTCAAAATCATAAACACTATAAAGATATATGACATCACTATATAGATATATTGACTACGGCTGAATAAAACAGACCTTTATTTTAATTACAATCTGCTCATCTAAGTAGTTCAATATTATATTTTTTTATTAATTTATATTAAGAAATATGCCTACTTTGAAGTCTTGGCTATATATATATATTTTGACGAGCTCGGTGGCTCAGTCGTGAATGACGCCACTTTGACACCAACGCTCGTCGGTTCGATTCCCACACAAGGCAAACATTTGTGTGCATGAACATGTCTGTTGTCTTGGTATGGATGTTTTAAGAGAGGTAGGGTGTGTCAAACCAACCCGTCTGGGGAAGTACCTCCACCTCACAGAAAACCACAGCCAAATATCAACTCCCTAGAGGGTTGTTGTATTCCTGCGTGTGAGTGAGGTCACCAGTAAGCTCCCAAAGAGTTGCTGCGAAAGAGCAGAGGAGGAGAGAGAAAAAGATCGCAAGCGTTAATAGGCTACGGTATCCGCTTTACATCAGGTGAGCCGTATGCTTGTATGCCTCCCGACGTAGTATAAAAAAAACTTTCGGTAGGTAGGCAATTTTTATATAAGTCGGGTTTTAGTTTTTAACTTTAATTTTGTGTAAGTTACACTAAATAAAAGATTAGAGATAGGCTAGTGGTGGTAACGCTAGCAGGGAGAAGACTACTACACTCAATAAAAATATGATGCGCCGCTGAATGTTATTTACATTCTTTATCTCGGCTCCCTGAATACACTTTATACGTAAATGTAGTCACTTATGGCTACTTTATAATTATTTTTGCTAAAGAAAGTTGTCCATTTTGCAATATCTACCTCATAGTAAAACATTCAGTAAACAATTTCATCGTATTTAAATATGACATACTGTCCACGTATGCTTACACATTTCTTATTTTGTGGGATAATGTGCCTTTACGACTTGCTTACATTATATATCATAATTATAATATCTATCTCTTTAGTTACAGAAGTTAAAATTGTTAGCATAAACGCATTTATTCCAATAATTGTTGTTTTCCGGTTTTTGCTGTTTCGTAAGTTATCTTTTACAATAAGAAACAATGCGCGAGGTCTGTGGCCATACCCCACTCACACTTGTAAGTTTTTTTTAAATATTGGTACATTATAGATTGTGTACACCCATCAAATGTGTGTTATCTGCGTCATCGCTTGAAAGAGGTTGTACAAACAAATATAATCTCGCATTCACAGTACTAGTTAGGATTTCGGTATTTTAGCCAAAGCCTATTTCCACACAGAATAATGGTTAGGTAACTGCATACCAATGCATTGCCTACATATTTAGAGAGATGTTATTTGAGATTAGAGAGAGTAACGTGATATGCAAGTACACACTGTTACGAAATTCAGAGTTCACAATGTAGCAAGATATGGCATAGATTTTAATCAAGTATTTCAGGGGAGTGAATTGTATTAATTAGTACCGGTGTCGATTTTCAGTCTTCTACACTCACCGTCTTATTAAATACCAAATAACATTCTGTAATTTTCACAGTTCGCAATGTGAAAAGTAGATCGTTTTCTGGTGAATTTATTGGGCCCGTACCAAGACGCCTGTTTAAAGTTCTATTCATTTTTATTTTTTAATGGACAATTCACCTCAATTTCACTTAAATATAATTCGCTACTTCGTAACAATTAGTCGAAAAACATTTTAAGTAGTTTTTTTAAATCGAATGCTTCCCTTCCATTGTGTTCCTTTTGGAGGAAAGTTGATTTCATTTCACTGGGCGTGATAGAAAATTACTGTGATAAACGCCAATCATGCGAATTTATGCGAGCATTTATGTAATTTTTACAGGGTCGGAAACGCAAAAGTGATAACCCTAGTGTTGCAAATGCCCATAGGCTACGGTAACTGCTTACCATCAGGCAGGCCGAACACTTGTTTGTCACCTTAGTGGTATAAAAAAATCAGAGCGAGATTATTTTACCCAATAGGGTAAAAACAAACCTACGTCTACTACCTTGCGTATAATAAGCTGTATCGCAGGCAATGAACACTTGCAACACGCTGTAAAATCTTTTTCACGCCTGTTTTGAATAACTTATGTAGTCCCTTGGGGAAACCTTGGCATAGAGGTCATTCCATAGCTTAAAAGATCCCCGCAGAAAATTTTCTAGCGTACGTGTATAAATTCTCTGCCGACAGCTAGCAGAGCGTATGTAGAAAGAGGCTGTTGGCCACATATCGAACAGTTTCTAGGAGCACACCCCATTGTACGAGCGGTAGAAACCAAAAAAGCAAGTTTCTCCTTCAGCTCTCAATGCAGTGTAGGTGCGATTAGGATCCTAGACAACTCGTCTTCCAACCAAACCACCAGGTCCTAGTTGATATCCCAATGCTCTCGCCCAAAAATTAATACAGTATTCCATGTCTGTTGTTGCATTTGTCGCATGTTGAGATTTGTGTAAGCTCAAATCGGACCTTTTTTTCAGTCTTTGTCTTCTTGTGTACTTTCTTTATAGTTGAAGTATCATCTTGCTCTATCCAGCAATGCTCTTAGTTTCTAACTTGGTTTTGTACTACAAATCGTTCCTACCGATGGTAACCGGAACGCTAAGGAGAGTACACTCTAGTCGAAGGACTACGATAAAAATGCGAGCATTTTTGTGGTAAACGCCCAAACTTGGACTACACCAATTCAGTCTTCAATAGATGTCTCGCAGACACAAGTTGTGTTTGGCATTTATCAATGGAATCTCTACAGATATTGAATTGACGGACCCAGCTGTACTGTCATCCGCATGGCAATGAACGTTGCACACAGGAAGCAAAAGAATTAGAAAGAATAGAGTGGATGTTAAAACGCGACAGGGTTAGGGTACCTACACCAAAATTCATGAGCAAATGTATCCGACCTACAAGTAGCGCCGTTGAACACGACTTTGATGCTACTCTCAGAAGGTAAGTTGGTGTCTGAAGAAACCCTACGAGTATCTCAAAGGAAAGAAGCTTAAAAAATTTGAGCCTTGTGCCACTCTCTTACTTATTGTAGGCGACTATCATTTTAATGATCTAGAAAAGATCACATAACCAGGCAAAGATATCAAACCAACAAGTAAGAACCCATAAGAAAGGAGTTACTGTGTTAGCAGTAAGGGAGGCAACGTACAAGCGATACTTCTTGTATTGTAAGTGTTGATAGCCTACGGTAATCACTTTACATCAGGTGGGACGTATGCTTGTTTGTCTCCCAATATTGTATAAAAATCAGATAGCTGATGTCCTTGCGTTGAGCGATGACCTTTAAAATAACTGGCACAATACAACTATCTATTTCGTGCTAGACATAGACTAGATTACTTGTAAACGTTCAATATGTACCACGAACCTACCTACAGTTATGCTAAGATGACGTATATATATTTATCAAAAGTAGTGATGGCTCAGTGGATACAAAAGCGACCTATTAATCGACTATTCTCCGATTCAAATCCTGCTGCAGACTAAATTCGTATTTTCGAATTTATGCACGTATTTGCAATTATCACTTGCTCAGCGGTGAAGGAAAACATGGTGAGAAAACCTACGTATACCAGAAATTACATTTCGAAAGACGTGCGACTTGAAAAAGTCTTGTTTTCGCTATGGGTCGTCGTGAAGTTCTGATGCCAGTCACTCCATGTAAAAATCAATGTCTTTGCCAAAATTAAGCCTATGCCTAGCGGACCCAGTTCCCCTAAAGCATTATTAAACGGGATAACATTAAGAAGAAGAAGACGTATACAATGTGATCCGTCGCGAAGTGAAAGCCCACCGTTTTAGAGAGACAATGAGAAAAACCCAAAAATGGGGGGTCTACTGCTCTAGTATTTTATTTATCATTTTTTTTTATAACGGATTTTAAGCAAACTGCGATTTTTGTCATTTGTCAGTTTTTGATGTTTTCGTAATTTTCAATTAAACGTTTTAATCTAGTCAGAAATTGAGCACAACAAAAAAATAAGTGCCAAGAAACTGAATTTTTTCATCGAAAATAGAATTAATTTTACTGTAAATTAAATAAAAGTTAAAAAATTCCATAACTTACACATATATTTTTTTTTTTTATTAATAATCTACATGATATTTTCAGAAAATAATCAGAACATTTTTGTAGCTCTCTTAAAATCTTCATAACTTACAAGCTTTTGAAACGTGACCTAAATTATCATTAAAAAAGCTACAAGAGCTATTCAATTTCCATGAACAGTCAGTAGGTAAGTTTTTGTGAATAAAAAGAAGAAGAAAATTATAATACAACAAGTTCCTATAAATTTTATTATAATCTAAACCAGTGTCTATGATAATAAATGAAAATACTTAGTTACCATTTGTAATTTTTTTTTTATTAACGTACAATAAATACATATACAGGATAAGGCTCTTAAAGTCATGCTCGGTGTGGTTCGTCGATCTTGTGCATGGTCTGCAGTTATTTCTGTTGTGCTCTACGAGAATGATACGGATGAACCCCTTCCTTTTTCAATATTCGCCATATGGCTATTTTTAGTATTGCTAATTGAATTGCAATGCGTTAAATACTTGTTGTTGGGTCAGCCGTTACGAGGTTTAACACATCTTCTTCTATTGCAGCGGCAGCGTTAGGCTGCACTACTGGTTTATTTCGTCTTCGGGCTAAACCCAGTTCAGCCATTTGACCATGAACGGTGATAAAAGAACGGTACTCTAACACGACTCTGCCAGGATAGCGGCGCTTGTACTGCACTACGGCAATAAATAAATATGTTACATCTTAGAAAAAAACTAGTATTAATTTTTCAGTACAAATCGGCAATTTCATACTTTAACCCCTAATATATAATATAAACACAATCTTCATGGCGTATATTAGGTAGCCATTATTATATTTCCTTGCTACGAAATTTTACATATTGTGACAACTTTTTCTTAAAAACACTGCCGGATACAGTTTACTAATTTTATTACAAAAATATAGGAAAAAATCATAGATGCATAGAAAACCAGTTGAGAATGCGCAAGCTTGCATTGCCAGAGGAACACCTGGCTCGTCAATTATATAACAATTCAATTTTTTTTTTTAATTTGTTGGCCTATTTGACCATGTTCCTTAAGAGATAAGAACGGTGTTCCTGAACATTCCTATTCTACTTTTTTATACTGAATCTGAATCTGAAGTCAAAATTCAAACATTCGAAAAAGCACACGCACACACAGACAAACATATAGATTTCATATAGGAACGGTGTTCCTGAAAAGTCTGTCTGTGACAGTCAATTTGACAAGATATAAATTAATTACGTAACCTTCACTAGTTTACTTCACGTTAGCAATGTATCATAATGCCATAGATAAAAGAAAAACTTTCACTTTTGACATTCTAAAATTAAAATAATTATCATGTTTTAAGTTAAAACAATGACAGAAACCTCAATAAAAGTATTAAAATACAAAGTATAATTAATTATATATAATTTATAGTAATTTCATAAGAAAGTGCAAATGTGGAATATTAATATTATCGATAGGTGAAACTGATTACCAGCGAAGTTTAAAGACAGGTATTAAGCTATCTGCTATTATACAATACTAGCTTATGCCCGCGGCTTCGCCCGCGTAGATTTTGGAATTTCAGCAGTTTTACTTACTTTTATTTTACTTCTTATTTTTTAGTACAGTCGGCATTAAATAGTTAGTAAAAGTATCAAATATCCTTATTTGTGTAGTAATGAAGATATGTCACGGCCTGTTCGGTTTTCATTAACTATTTGATACTGGCTGTATACACTCAAAGCACCTCTTTATTCTCAACATTGCCTATTTTAAAAACATAAAAGTTTCAAGCCACTTAAAAAAAATCTGCCTGGGTTGAAATTCAAAAAAATCTTCCTTATCTCTCATATGCATTACAAAAGGAACCTATTGGTCATTGAGTCAGTGAATTAGACAGGAACTCCATTTCTATTAGTATAGATTAGCGTCTCGTTCAAACACAATTTCAACCCCCTTTTCACCTCACCTCACCTCGCTAAGGGTGGAATTTTTGAAAACGTTGAAAACATTTTTTTTTGGATTCTAATAGAGAGTATCTATACAAAGTTTCAAGTCACTAACTTCAAAAAGTTTTCTGCTCCATACAAACTGTCAACCCCCCTTTCAGCCCCTAAATGTGGAATTTTTAAAAACGCTGAAATTCCTTATTTTACGTCTTGATTGAGAGTATATTTACAGTCTAAAGCAGCTCACTTTAAAAAATAACAATTTCTTAATAATTCAACTTTTGATTCAAGAAATACTTTTGACCTCCATTACACCTGGGGTGGAATTTTAAGGGATGATTTTTGAGAAAAATATTTTACTCGTGTTTCATGCCTTTCAATAAAGAACCATGCTGAATTTCATTCGAATAACTTCAAAAACGGCAAAGTTTCATACTAACTTTGCGCCCCCGTTTAACCCCCTAAGGGATGAATTTTGAAAAAAATATTTTACTCATGTTTCATGCCTATCAGTAAAGAACCTTCATGCTGGACTTCATTCGAATAACTTCAAAAACGCCAAAGTTTCATACTAAATTTGCACCCCCGTTTTACCCCCTTAGGGGATGAATTTCCAAAAATCCTTTCTTAGTGCTCCCCTACGTTATAAAAGGAACCCCTGCGCAAAATTTCAAGTTTCTAACCCTTATAGTTTAGGCCCTGCGTTGATATGTCAGTCAGTCAACTTCTCCTTTTATATATATAGATAAGACACATTTTTTTTTGTTTTTTTTTTATACTACGCGGGGAGGACTACAAGCATAACACCTAACACTCTGTAACACCTGATATAATGCGGGTACCGTAGCCTATTAACGCTTGCTATATATTGAGTATCACTAGCGCGATGTCTCCTCTGCTGCTTACACAGCAACTCCTTGGGAGCTTACTGGTGACCTCACTCACACGCAGGAACACAACAACCCTCTCACTAAGGAGTTGTTATTTGGCTGCGGTTTTCTGTGAGTTGGAGGTACTTCCCCAGAGGGGCTGCTTTGACGCGCCTTACCTCTCATGTATATTTATAAAAGACATTGAATCTTTTATATAGTGTGTCTTATATTTTCATGAATTATACGCAAATGTGATGCATGTCTGTATAGTGCAAAACATTGTATGTATACCGAGGAGTTAGGGATTACAAATACGAGTCATAAAATAAATAAATTATATCTCGTTTGTAATACCTATGAGTATTTCAATCACTAGTTATCACGATGTATTATCACTACCTATACGTTATTTTCCTTATTAACTTGCTTGCTATGCTTGCTTGTCACCTCAGTGGTATAAAAAATACTTATTGCCCCAAAGTGGGATTCAACAAAATATCTTTCAATTAATTTAAATACATTACACATATCATATTGTTTAATCAGTAATACTTAATAAGTTCGGTTATAAGTATTACTAGAGTTATCTAAATTTGTATAATTTCGTTTGCCACTGTCATATCAAAAATAAACAAAAGTCATATTTATCATTCCATTAACAAATAAACGAGTAAACTTTAAAGAAACTATTACTAGTAGTCTAAACAGAAATCATCGATATAGGTTTTTCAAAACATTTTGATAGTTTCTTATACTATAAGAATAAACAAGCGTGCGGCCTGCCTGATGGTAAGCATTTCCGTAGCGTACCTACGGATAGTTGCAACATCAGGGGTGCCACTCGAGCGCTGTCGACCTTGTAAAAACCTCTTCGCACCTTTTTTGAAGAACCTCATGCTATTTGGTAAAATGTCGACAGGGAGTTTACAATATTCCACAACGTAAGAGTTCGTGGAACAAAACTCCGTCCGCAGCTGTGTTCGCTGGAAAACATTTGCGGATCCAGTGTGTGAGAATAAATTCCCCACCTACGGTGAGCGGTGCGGTTGTAGAAGGGCAGTTGGCATCATATCAAACAGACAACTCATTGTACAAACATAAAAACACGCAAAAGCCAGAATAAATTTCGCCTTAAACTCAATGCTCAATGCCTTAGGATGCTTAGAACATCGATCACTAATTCAAGTTTAGGATTATCAACAATTCTCACAACTCGTCTTCAGGATGTACTAATTTTCCTTGTTACTAGATAATGCTTATAAATAAAGCTTATAAAAAAAACCATACTGACGAAATCGCGAGCTAAAGTTATAAACAAGTAAATAGTTCTGGTGGTTACGTAATTATGTGCATATCAAACTACAGTACGATAGGCATTTGACCTTCACTTCTAGATTCCACTATATCAACCGTAATTACTAGGAACAAAACATTATGTAACGACCGATGCAACTACTTATAGCTTGAAAGCAGTTTCGACAAGACCTTCCATTATGGTATAATCGCAGGAAGGAGCTTATTAACAGCCATTTACATCAATATCTACACCGAACAAGAATAAAATCAACTCAACCGTTGAATTCAGATACAAATTAAAAAACTTTGACAAATAAAACTATGTGAAACTAAACAGCAAAATGGTTTTTCATACAAATTACACAATACATTCTAGCCCCAACTACGCAGCGCTTACACTGTGAATGCTGTATTACTAATGAATATACATACCATATATTTTGTTATTATATCCTGATCGAAACACAGATATTCGTGGATAAAAATATTAATTTTTTGTGTGAATCGAAACCAAGACCCTGCGTGCCAAAGTAGCCATTGCAAGCTAGTGACGACTGATATTATTATTATTACTGCAGATATACAAATACTAGCAGGTAAATAATTACTGTACTAATAATACTCTTAGATATTATTATTTATTCAAATGCCCGATTCATAAATTTTGCACTTGCAATGATTCATATAATGACGTGTTATAAGAATAGTCGACAAAGATGTACAGTAAAAATATGTATTTATACAAGTTATGTAACTGCAAACTCTTTTAAAAAGGAACTCCTTAAGGGTTATGAAAAATAAATGAAAGCGTCGCCAACTATAATACTAAACAAACAATAATATATAAATGGTAATTTCAAAACATTAATATTCCGCTACCGCATATGTCACTGGCTGGCGTAACACGCGGACTTTTCGGATGTATAAAAGTGATAAAAATTAATTTAATTTCAATAGAATAAAAACAAAAAACTAAATTGTTGTATTTATGCAATCTAATTTGAAAATTAATCAACGTTTGAACCAACTAAAACATATTACACAAGTGAAAGATTAGTCACAAGTTTATTAATTATGCACGCATTGAATTAAAATTTGGTTTTCATTCCAAACGGTGAAGTGAATGCGATCTAGTAGTAGGAACAACAAAATGTTCCAAAAATGGCCTTTTTAGTGGTAACATGAATAGCGTTTTTAAAGACAAGCACATAATATGGCTACAAAATTAATTATGTATATGTATGTTATAAAAGAACGATACAAACATAGTTCAAATAAAAATTCAATTATATATATATATATATATACATAAAACATTGGAGTTTACTCCTTAAGAAACGATTTCGGGTTGTAAGGCCCGGTACGAAAATTTTATTAGGAGTAAAATGAAGTGTTACCTAAAAGTAATGTCGTTACGCTCGTCCGCTTAAAAATTGACAAACATATATATCTGTAGGATTTAACGTGCGAGAGTATGAGATAAAAGGTATACAGTGTTTATTACAGGGTCCGAGCGTTGTCCGTGTGTTAGTATGTGTGTGTGCGCGCCTGCGTATTACGAAGCTTGGTATATTTTACGTATATTTTTATGTACCATTGAACAAATCATCAAGTGATTAAAGCTAAAAAACGTTGGAAAATATGGAAGAAATTGATTCTAGTAGTAATGAAGAACAATTCGAAAAACACGTGAATGCGGTTAATTGGTAAGCCTAAAAAGTTTATATTTATGAATATCATAAATTTTAAATTATATTCTTATTATTTCAGAAGATGCGTTCATTTACCCTCTTTTTCTATTCGATATTTATCATAATTATCATTCGTAAGGAGTAAACTCCTGTCGTGTGTCGCAATTGTCACACACACACTTTTTTCGAATTATTGGAGTAATCCGAAAATAATATTTACGAGTATTTGCCTATAAGTAACACATATTGTACATATATAAATATTTAAGTATAAAGTACCCTATACTATTCGATTCTCATGATATTCATGCTAATTGACAAACTTAGCAAAGCCAGCTTCACAATCGTGACAGAAAAATGAACATCGCCATACAAATTGCTTGATCAGTTGACTTTTGTGTGGGGAAATAAAACATCCTTCTTCTTCATCATCATCTTTTGCAATTTCGTGAGCGCGGATTGCCTTCATGCATGTTAATGTACTCTTTATATCTCTCTACTATATGATGGTACTCCTACTGTACCTACTCTTTGTGTACGAATCCCCAAAAATGTGTGTATCGTGTTACCTATATTTCACATTTGTACGTCAATTCAATGCCTACATGGTTACGATAACACAACTCGTGAAGAGAAATAGACCAAGCAATCTATCCATGTCGCAATTCCACATTCACCGTGTGTTGTGATATAATGTTTGTTGCAGCGCATCTGATCGAGTTACAAGACATAGGAAAAGACCTCATTGCACGGCTGAACCCAGTGACCTAAAAAGTACTCTGCCGTCGCCAACCAGTACTGGAACAATCAATTTGAACCAAATGAGATATGATTGGAAAGTTCGGGCTACCACAGTATAATGTTTTTTAACCATGTTCTTTCTTTAAAAAATAAATCGCCGGCACTGATATTTGTAATCACATTTTGAAACGGGCGCCTACTTTCTCGTATAATCTCTTCTTAGCGTTATCCCGTTTCCTAATCCATTTAGGATAAGAATTTGGCGAAGATACAGTTTTTTAAACGGAGCGACTGCACTCAGATATCCTTTGCACAGGGAAAACCAGACATTTCTTAGGTCATATCACATGTCTTTCGAAATATGATTTCTTGGATGTGCGGGTTTTCTTCACGATGTTTTCCTTCACCGCCGAGTAATGATAATTACAATGTGTAATAAATAAATGAAGTAGTGGTACATGCCGGGACTCGAACCGGGGATTAGTTGTTCAATATGGTGATTCTTTATCCACTCGGCTATCGCTGCTCATAATCTCTATTGACCTCATACAGGAATAATATAATATTATTTGAACTTGTTAATAGCAGTCAGAACCCGTTATAAACGTTTTCCCATACATTTCGCGGTCGTATTCGACCACCCGGGTCTCGAAGGGTTAAAAATTGGTTTCACAATATTTCACCTGAATTTCACATGCAAATTAATGTATATGTTTTCACATTAAATTAGTTTTCTTCTTCCTTGGACAATAAGCACGTCTATAGTTACAATTTATTATTTCAAAGCTTATGTTATACTATGATGACATTTGTTTACAAATAGATTTCTTAGGTTATAGATTTAAAGATAATAAGGCAATTTTACTAAACCATACCATAGTATAATGTTATAGACATGTTAGGTATTATTAGTTTAGGATATCTTCCTTGGTAGCTATTAAGCTTCCTTTCTATTATCCTATTTTGAAAAGGTGGGCGTGTATCTTCATAAATGCATTTCACAAATATGTATGCACGGAAATTACAACAGAGTTAACTTTTCAGGAACACCGTTCCCACATGAAATATATATGTTTGTCTTTGTGTGTGTCTGTGTGTGCGTGTGTGTGTCTGTGTGTGCGTGTGTGTGTCTGTGTGTGCGTGTGTCTGTCGCTTTTTTCGAATATTCTAATTTTGACTTCAGATTCGGATCAGCATAAAAAAGTAGAATAGGAATGTTCAGGAACACCGTCCCTATCTCTTAAGGAACATGGTCAAAATGTTCCTCTGGCAATGTAAGCTTGCGCATTCTCAACTGGTTTAAATATGGTTTACAACTTTTTTTCAGGAGATAGGCATAAGAAGCGTATACACTGTTTCTGTGCTATAGAACTCTATTCTTATCTGTTGAATTACCGTATGTTGTACTATATCGAAGACGTAAAACTACGAATTCACGATATGGTAACAAAGCTGCTTTTTGGTTTCCTATATTAACTAGCCACCATAGCGCGTACAAGAAACTATTAACTTTTTGCAAACTTTCGCTACCTGTGGCTTCCACGTACAAAGCTTTTCCAGTGATATTCCCAAAATCTGATAAATCAATAATCTGATTTGGCATAATATTATTCTGAATAATTGCTCAAAAAAATTGAGCTTAAATTGTGACGAGCTCGGCGTCGGGTGCTTATCAAAGGTTGCTTTAAGTTAATTGTTATGATATTATTGATAGTTGGAAATTTGTTAGGCGTTTGTTAGAAATATAACGTACCGATATCAATTATATAACGTTAATTGAAAAAATAATAGTACTTATACATATATTACCATATATACCTTTGTATAAGTACTGTTATTTTTGTACTCCCGCATTATTACACGATATTTTTTGTGTAATAGTTGACAAAACTAACATCGTGTGGCAAAGGATGTACCTATAGCCAACCTAATGATTCTTTATTGCACATTGATATTCAGATTATTGTTACATAAATAGTGTACAAAGGTGAGCGTATCTCTACCAGAGATCTCTTCCAGCCAACCTCATAGATGGTTAAAGAATTCGTCAATGAACGAGTGATAAAGTAACAGCTACAGGTGAAAAAACAGTGTTAAAAATCAGCAATGATAACAATATTAAACTTAATATTTACAAAGTTGACTCATAAACATTGAATATTACAAATCTTCATAAATAAATAAATACGTATGTATTTATAAAAGTAAATACATACGTATTTATTTATTGATGATATACACACATGCATAGATACATACATATACGAGTAAACAATACAAATAGTTACATTAAATAAACATTTATTTTGAGGAATGTAGTGTTCTTACAATCTTTTTTTTAAATTGTGACTGATAAACAGTCTCTTATTTGCGGTGGCAATTTATTCCAGAGCAGCGTTGCACGGACAGTAAAGGAATTAAAGAAATAGTAATTGGAATGTGACATGGGATAGTTTAAGGTTTGAATGTGACATGGGCGTTGTAATCGTGTGTAGGGTGATAATAGTGGGAAACTAGAACAGAGGTAACCTAATGCGAAGTAGAGGGAGTATTGCTCACGCAATCCCACGCTGCTCCTTTTAGATGAACTTCTTCCTGATGAGCTTGCTCACTCATAAGAATACAAGAACCCTCTAGTATTGTTATTTTTCTGCGGTCTTTTGAAAGGTGGTGCATAATGTATTTCTCGAAAAATAACGTCTGTTATTAAATACTAAGTTCTGCATGCGACTTTCATGGCGCGGGCGTCCTATTATCGCAGTAAGTGGCCTATGCCCTTCAGGTTTCTACTCAGATTCTAATTAGAAGCCAAGGATCTTATAAAGTACATTGACAGCAAACGGTATCTTTTTATATTATACAACGTAGCGAAACATACAAGCATGCGGTCCACCTGACGTAAAGTGATTAGTGATATCTATGAACGCTTGCAATATAGAACATATAGCTCAAACTTTGATACGCCCTACCCACTAGGCAGTGTGTGTGTTAATGTTAACTCTACCTCTGAATATTATTGTCACTAAACATACTAAAAGGGTGTTAGGTCAGTTAATATTTCTTTATTAGTTCTGCATAAAAAATAATAAGTCACATGTTATGTTACAATTATCTTTACGACAATGATTTTCTTTTAAAACACTAAGGTAATATGTAAGATCATTTTAGGACAAATTCAGCTGGTACATAGCCGCATGTATATCATATTCAACTTTTATTGCGTACTTGCAAGAATAAGTGGTCCCCACGCCAGCATGTTACTAATTTTTACACCGCCATTCATTTTGGCTCAGTCCGATGTTATCTATCGCTAAACCTCTAATTATAACCGGAATTGTTCTCAACGATATATTATTTTAATTAAAAATGCTTTCTATCTCACAATAAATATTAATCTTGAATCTTAACTACAATTATTGAATCAGAAACTTCGAGTCTATTGAGTAATAAGGCATAAGATAATATTAGGGGTTAAAGTATGAAATTGCCGTCTGTAATGAAAAATTAAAACTCGTTTTTTTTTAAGATGTAACATATTTATGTAATCAAAATATTTACCCTCATTATGTATACATTGCTGCCATCTAATCGGAAATTTATTTATGCCTTTGCGATAGAACTCTGGGGATCTAGATTCGACAAACTGTGTGAGAAATTTTGTACTGCCTCCTGGGAAAAAATATTTTTTTTACCACGTAGAAAATTGTCCAAATCACGAAAAAAATGTTACTCAGTTAGAGCAAGGTCTAGCGAGCACGGAGGATGACGTATGGTTTCTAACTGCAGCTCCTGTAGAGTTACAACGGTTTCTCGTGCAGTGTGAGGTCTTGCGTTATCATGGAATAATAATGGTGAAGATCGATTCACGAGTCGGGGCTGTTTCACTGCCAGTTTCGCCATCATTGTTCAAAATTCGTCACAGTAAACATCCGCTGTTATTGCTTGACCAGACCTGAGAAAGCTATAGTGAATAATGTTATGAAGAGACCATCAAACAATTACTATTTACCTTTGTATGTATGATAAGCTTTGCATTTGGGGCTCTGTTGCGGCGTTTGACCTAAGATCAGCAGACAACAGATTGCATATTTCGATTATGCTTATCGTAAAGAATTCACTTTTCGTCACATGTCACAATTCGATCCAATATTCCTTTATTTCTGTACCGATTCAACAACACAAGTTTCAACACTCGTTACCTTCTGTAGATTAGTCAAATTATGAGGCAACCATTTTTTTATATTTTTTTATGTTAATAATTTCAGGCAACTTTGTTAATATTGTAGGTAAGGTAACATTAAAACATGCCGCTAATTCTTGGATAGTTTAATTCGGATCGGCTTCCACCATCTCCTTCAATTCAGCATTTTACACCTGTGAAACAGAAATACATCATCTGTGAAAATTTCAATTGTCTAACTATCACGGTTCATGAGATACAGCCTGGTGACAGACGGACGGACGGACGGACAGCGGAGTCTCAGTAATAGGATCCGTTTTACCCTTTGGGTACGGAACCCTAAAAATGGGGGTTCTTAGTTGCGAATGCGCAGACATCTGTCTTGATGGTACTGAATTGGACCAAGTTCAACCGCCCCTAGTCGGATACTTTAAGTTAATTCCCCACGAGGCATCATCAGGCGTGATGATGCCTCGTGGAGAGGCGAAACACGTGTCACAGCGACGACCAGGCCAGTCGTGGCAGCGACGGTGGTGGTGGGGGCATGCGGATTCTGTTCCAGATGGCGGACGACCGCAGCAGCCGAGGCAGAGACTACCGGAGCAGCCATGGCAGCGTCGGCATTTTGCTTCAACTAACAGTAGTGGGTGGGTTCCGGCCAGCGCTAGGCCGCGTGAACTAATTGGTGGCGGAAGCACACAAAGCAGGTTAGGTCAAATTGCATGTAGATTTTTTTGCATCTTACCACTTATCAAGATGTCACCTGGGTATTTTCAGGAACACCGTTCCTATATGAAATCTGTTTGTCCGTGTGTGCGTTTCTTTTTCGAATATTCAAATTTTGACTTCAGATTCGGATTCAGCATAAAAAAGTAGAAAAGGCCTGTGCAGGAACACCGTTCCTATCTCTTAAGGAACATGGTCAAAATGGCCGACAAATTAAAAAAACAATTGAATTGTTATATAATTGACGAGGCTGGTGTTCCTCTGGCAATGCAAGCTTACACATTCTCAAAAGGTTATTTGTTTAAATTTAAAACACAAAAATCCATAGATGTACATATATAACACGCTTCACTTACTTCTAACTGAAAACTGAAAGATCTATGAATGTAAAAATCATAGAACTTTCATGAATGTATTTACTTCAGAAACACAACTCTATGAGTACAGAACTCCTTCGACATGAAGTTCGGAAAATGGTGAGTTGATACGCAAAGCTCCAAGATGTACTTTAATTTCTTCATAATTCATAGATGCATCGAGCTATTGTTATTCCACGACGCAGCAGCAGGTCAGGTTTATTTGGTTCGATACATCGGTACCAACGTATAACGTAATAACGTAACGTATAGAGAAGGCGAAAAAGAAAGCCTGCAATCCATCTTATAGCACATCGTATCTTGCCAGGTCCGCAATGCCTCAGTAGTTTTTTTTTTTTTTACTTTTTTGATAGCACAGCGGTGTTGGCACGTCAGTTCCAATTATGAAAGGACAACCAAACCAGGATATCCAACTAAAATGTAGGACTTTGGCCACTTTCCTGGAGTGGAATTGCCTCAAGCCGCTCGGTAGGCAACGTGAATACTTATCAATAATTGTATCGCAATACATATAACCTTGTGACAATGATAATGACCCAATGAGGTAATATATGTACGCAAACTTTGACTTAGGCTATTTGAATATGCCCAAGAGCGATGACACATAACCGATGTGTATCTGAGATCTGTCGTTAGCTACAAGATGTATTCTAAAACTTTGAGATAATCAAACTTGGTGGCAGGTATCTACATCCGGGAAACATTCTTCAGAAGGCTTCTCCAATAATCTATCCTGGTAAATCAGAATATTCCCGTCGGATTGGAAATGCACAGGTGAAAAAAGTAACAGTGATAGTGCCCTGCTCCGTGCATGCCACGTAAGAGGATTGTACAGCATTTGTGCAGATAGGCGGTTTGAGGCAAAAATTGGTGTGTAGCAAAGTTGCGTGTTATCTGCTCAGATGTTCATTTTCTATCTCAACAATTGTCGACAGAGAATAAGGTACGAATGTAGATGTGTATGTGATACTATGTAATGGTGGGTAGATGTATTGTACATGGGTGGCCTATTAATGAATTGTCTACTTTATGCTAACGATGCCGTGTTATTAGTAGAAACATCAGCTGAAAACTATGATGCTAGTGGTATTTAAAAGAGTGTCAACCAGAACTTGGATACGCTTACAGCACCGATGGAGGCTAATCTGGAAATACGATTGAATACTAGGTATAGTTTTTTTTTATACCACAAAGGTGGCAATCAAGCGTACAGTCTGCCTGGTAGTAAGCAGTTACCGTAGCCTATGGATATTTGCAACACCAGGGATGTCACTCACACGTTGCCGACCCTGTAAAAATCGCTCACGCCTTTATTGAAGAACTCCATCCTGCAGTCCGTTGGGAAAATCTTGGCTGGGAGTACCAAAACTTTAGAGTTCTCGGAAGAAAATTTCGTTGGAACCGCACAGTACGCAACCAAATACGATTGAATACTAGATATAGGTTTTTTTATACCACTAAGGTGGCAATCAAGCGTACAGTCTGCCTGGTAGTAAGCAGTTACCGTAGCCTATGGATATATGCACCACCAGGGATGTCACTCATGCGTTGCCGACCCTGTAAAAACCACTCATGCCTTTATTGAAGAACCCCATGCTGTAGTCAATGAATGCCATCAATTGACAACATATCATTGATATGCAGCAGAAACAGCATCGGAGACAGTACAGAACCAACCAGCCACCGTCAACTACGGCTTTTATCCATCTGTTAGATAAGAAGCTAGCAACCCATTTGCACAAGCTCTCAGGCGGCCCGTATGATGGTAACTTCTATAGAACACCCCGGTGCCAGACTCTCAATCGCCGAAGCCCAGCAGATGTAAGATACACTAGAAGATCACAAGTCGAGCGACCATGAAGGAAGCCGTAGTTATGGTCGCTGATTAAGTCGTGACCCCTGGGTATGCCATGAGTCGTGTGTTTATCACACGCTCTATCACATTGGAGAGAAAGGAGGTTATAGTGATAGCCTGTAATTCGATAGGTCTGATCTATCGCCGTTTTTGGACACCGGGTGCACAGTGGCGGTATTTTATGAATTCGGGACTTGCCTAGTTGAGTAGGAAAGCACGAAAAGGCGCGTTAGCACAGAACACAACTCTGCGGCACCACCATCACCACCACCACTGCCGGTATACCGCCTGACCCACTCGACTTATAAACTTCGAGAGAATAATGCCCGCCGGACATCTCGCTGGCTAATGGAGATTACCACCATTGAGCTACCGCAACTACGGGGACGGGACAGTTCCTCCGTCATTCATATTCGAGTTAGAGGCAAAGAGTTTACCTAGTATTTCGGCTTTCTCTTTGGTGCTATGGGCTGAACTGCCCATAACAGAAATTTCACTCGGCATCTTTTCGAGCGACCAGAAAGTACGGCACCTAGAGGGAAGGCTCGCAAGCCGCTCGCCAACTCTGCTGACGAAATCGAACTCTCTTTTTGCTCTAGCAATTACCCTTTTACTGGACCTCGAGGCAGCATTCAGTTTGCGCTTCAAAACAGAGACATCAGGATCCCCAGTAGCACAAGCCGTGGGTCAAGCCTTGTAAGCAACCTGCTTAAGAAGATTGGACACCATTAAATCACGATACAAATTACTCAGGAGTAGTTACCCGTGGAGCATTGCCCGGGTAAGGAACTAAAATTCGAAACCCGCAACATAACCGTAACAAGTTATACGACCCGATGATGATGAAGAAAATTGACTTCTCTACAATGCCGATTAAACCACGGTCGCTTTTTGACTCCTGCAGTAGCTACAATGCGATTGAGAATATAGCATTCCATGCCATCCAATATCACCGGAGCCACCGCGGTTATACAAGAATCAATATCATCTGATTCGAAGCACATCTGCTTCCACGGGTACGAAGCGTAGAACTCACGCAATGGGATACATTGCGTGAGTTCTACGCTTCGTTTGTTGACTTATAGTGATATACGCGTATACGCCATACCCGACGACATCCGGCAGGCCGAGGTGGGCCGCGTTCGACGAGCCAAGGAGCGCATCCACTGAGATGTGAGATGTTATACTCATCCAGACGTGTGGTCAGCAGAAGGTCCAGTAGACAGCGTGCATGGTCCTCTACATCTGGTATTCTTTTGGGAGAATGAACCTGTTGGGAGAAAACATAGGCCAGAGCTAATTCATGAGCAGATCTTCTCGCGTAGTCAGAGCACTTGTGTGTTGAGTGGCTCAAGCCACTGAGCAAAGTGGACATTAAGGTCTCCCAAAATTGGGTATTGTTTCATAACTCTGTCTGTTACCATTTGCAGGTGCTCGAATAATCGAGCTGAGCCTGTATCACCGCTATAGGACCTGTAAAGATACAGATGACAATGCGAAAATGGAAGGATGTAGGAGCCGAGGAAGACCTAGACAACTAACCTTCCATGACCAAATTGGTCGTGTTTTATCAGAAGGTCAGAAGCCCTAGGAATCGGCGAACGTGCATGAAAAGAACTGTGAATGTTAGAGAAGCAAGTGAAGTGTGTAAGGAATGCGTCTTGTGGCGCTCGGTTCTCTCTGCCGATGACGATATACATACATACTCGGCTGGTGAGGATATTTGTGTGGGACGCGCGGTCTCCAAGTGATGATGGACCGCGTTCATGTTTGAGTGTAAACCACTGATGTTGCAAAAGTCCACATTCGTTGTGGAGGAGGTGGCCTCTATGAAACACTTTTCGTTTCCCTTTTTGCCATAACGTGTTGAAGTATAAAATGAGAGGTCAGTGAATGGACAGAGCTAAGGACAAAAGCGCGGTGTCTTTCACTACAGCACATCGCAGGTAGTGCGGTTTCAAGGCGCGGCCGGCGGAAGAGCCCCCGGTCCCCCTCTGCTGCAGCAGCCGGATCCACCCCTGTCACCTTCTCCAGTACGACCACTGCAACAGGGACTTTACACAGGGCGGAGATTGAGCAGTCAGAATCCGTTATATACGTTTTCCCATACATTTCGCGGTCGTATACGACCACCCGGGTTTCGAAGGGTTAAGTGATCCCCGGTTTCGGGAACCCTACTAACCTGCGGGCGGCTGGCGATCAACTGTTTCACCGGGTCTCCCTGACCACCGCGCCTGCCCGCCGCCGCGCCCACACTGTTAGTGGCGATACGACACATCCGCCGGTCGTCCCGCCGTCCACGCAACGACTTCTCAGTTATCAGGCGACCTTACTAATGCACAGGAACACAACAATCCTTCCGTAGTTATTTAGTCAAGGTCTTCTGTAAGGTGGAGGTGCTTCCCAAGATGGATATTTAGAGCATGAAGTCATGCTATGCCCCACCATAACAGAAAAAAAAATCTGAGGGAGTGGAGCACAGCATGACCTCTAGCGTGAATAGAGTCTATAGTGTGGATGAAGCACTTTAAAAACTACTAGACAATAAAAGGCTCTTGCTTCAAACTTTTATTGCTGTACAACTAGTGTTGTAATGAAAGCGAGAACTGGGTATGGCAGAGAGAGCATGAAAGTAAAAGGAAGGAAATACGAGCGTTGAGCAAAATTTGTGGCGCAAAGCTTGTATACTATATTAAACCCAAAAGCTGATAGATAGGAGCCGAGAGAGGCCAATACTCATCTACCATGTACATATTGGTCGTGTTTTAGCAAAAGTTGATGTCAGGAGCCCTAGAAACAGGCAAGCATGCATGAAACTGGTTGTTAAACGTTATAGAGGTGAGTGAGATCTGTAAGAACTGAGTCACGTGGCTCAATTCTCTCTACCTACCTGTCAAGGGACGTAGAGTGAAGATATAGATAAAACGTATATTTAGGTGGACCTATTCATATCTTTGAGGTTGGATTCTTTTTTGGATGCTTAATCAGAATCTCCTAATAACCAATTCAAAATTGTCGTGTATATATTACATACTCTATACACGACCACGACACTGTTAGTGGCGGTACGTTTTATATACTTTATTATTATATACTTTAAACCATTTATAACAATTCAGTGTTGAGTGAGGTTGAGTGCATTAAAGAGACGTAATAAAAAAAGACGTGTTTTCATAACCAAATTTTGCAACGTACTGTCACAATACAGTGAAGTGGCCCCAATATTAGATTATTGCAACAAGGAGATTATTGATAATTACGTGTATTGGGTCAAAGTGATGCCACCGATAAAAAAAAATACCTAGACCACAGATATTAATCTACAATAATCATTGGCATATTGCATCGAATGCGAAAATAAAATATATAATGTCAAAATTAAGATTCGGGCATGGAGAATGACTGTATTGTAAGATTACTGTAAAAGGTGGATTTATATAATATTTTCAATATTATTCTGTTTTCATATTAAATGGGATAGGAAACTCGTATGAACATGCAATATACGAATCCCTAAACTTAAGAATGAATAAGTGAGATAGGGCACATCAAAGCAGCCCGTCTGAGGAAGTACTTCCACCTCACAGAAAATCGCAGCCAAATAACAACTCCCTAGAGGGTTGTTGTGTTCCTGCGTGTGAGTGAGGTCACCAGTAAGCACCCAAGAAGTTGCTGTGTAAGCAGCAGAGGAGGCATCGCGCGAGTGATGATTAATATATCGCAAGCGTTAATAGGCTACGGTACCCGCTTTACATCAGGTGGGGCGTATGCTTCTATGCCTCCTGACGTAGTATAAAAAAGGTAATGTTTTAGCAATAGGAATAGTAATATATTTTTTTACAACCTGATATGCTTGAGTTCATTGTGACCATGAATTTTAAACTTTATTTCACTGCATTACTATATCAAGGTTATGGTAATGATGGTTGACATATCACGTCTGATTAACTCTCTTACTTTATTTACTAACAATTAGGTAGTTTAAAAATAAACGAATATGTTTTTAAACTGTTTACATCCGCTTTAATAACTCTATGCTGACGACACCGCATAGTCTATGACACTCCGGTGATAGATACGAATCTAAAAACTGGTGACGCTATTTAGGTCAGAGGTGGTCACAATGATGGACATAATTACATAAACATACGGTCAAATAATTTGTCCTCTTTTTTGGTCAGCTGGTCAAAATTGATCTGCAAAATGCAGCTCACCTCTTCCTCTCCATTCGGAGTGGTAGCTGCATCTGTATCATATCATTCGATTAGTTCATCACAAAAAAATCTTACGTAATAACACCTGAATATATTAACAAGTTTTATTATTAACTACTTATTTAATTTAATGTTGGTGTTGGCAATTGAACTAAATAACCATTTTCATTCACTTAATTGTTAAACAGTTATGTTATGTAAAGTATTGTTCACCACAAAGGCAATAAAACAGCTTAATCGATTACCCAAAAATTTGTAGCTTTTTTGCTGTTGTTAGTTTAACGATCAGCGAAGTTTCAGGTTCGATTGCTTTTATAGAAATTTCTATGAAGTATATTACCTAAGTACTACTCTATTTATCTACAGTAATCACAAAATTATGTTTCCGCGACTAACATGAGAACATAGATAACCGGCACTATAGTGATCCTTTCTCTCGGTATCAGACAGATATTGTGAATGTGAATCAAAATGTTTTTTGTTAAGACAGTAGAATACTACTTTCAAAATAAATGACTCTCTAGATGCGTACTGAATTCACGTTTCAATTACTCATTACATAGAATCAACAATACGTATCATTAAAAGATATTGAAGGTTTGATTAGTGGTCTGCATCGGTGACCGGTGAGGTGAGGCAGGTATAATGAAAGTGGTGCGGACTTCGGCGTCTACGGCGGGTCTAGCGGTGGCGTCGAGGCGCACCACCAGCCGCAACCTACCGATCCATCGACAGTCAACACCGCACTTTCACGAGTCGCGCACGCGCATTCCCACCGGCCCGTTCTTACAACACTCGGAAACGTACCGAAATTACGTGAGTCCATTTAATGCCATTTCCATTCAACGTGTACTTGCTCTTTAAATCCTGACGACATATGTAATATAAAGCCTATTGAATAACAGGTCGCATTTTAGTAGCACCCGCGTTTGTTTATGTGCATTCATCGTTGCATACAGCATTTTCAGAGGTGTTTGGACTTGTTGAAGAAGCGGAAGCACCGGCTGGCATGTAAATTATAAATCACAATTACCTAGGTAAGTCGGAAATGTATTTTGAATATTATTTACTGAACTTGATGGGAAATTGCTTTAAAGCGATGTGAAGCTTCACAGAAATGTAGCAAGTTTCTGTAAGAAAAACTGGTCTAGATAACGAATAGTCTAGAAAGCGTATCGTACATAGCACGTAGCTGACGTATTTACGTAAACATTTTAAGATGGTTTTGTTTGATAAGTTATTACATATTTTTATTCAAATCTGAAAAATTTTGCAAGAATTGTGAAGCAAGCGTAGACCGTAGCGTGGCTACGAGCTATTGTGAAACAAGTCACTTGCAACTACTCCAACCTAAACATTGTCACATAAATACATAATACATTTGCGTCATTATATGGTCTAACAAATGTTTGGTTATATAATACAACAATGAGTGCAATGTCAAAACCTGCTAAGTTATGTCAATATAGCTGTATTTGAGGAAACGCTTCCGACTCTATAAATCGCAGCGAATCACGTAAAAATACCCTCCACGCACCAGTGCAGGCATTCAGTAAATACGTAACAGCTAAAAACTGGTTATTACGCCGACTTATTTTTTAACAAGGATATCATTTTAAATTAACAGTTTTCTAATCATTAATCAGTAAATTCGTAAAGGACCCCATGATTTATTTATAATAACTGCTCGAAAGCCTTAGTTCTTGCATGGTAACTGAAACATAATCTTTCAGTACCCATAATGGTTGAGCTATATATATTTTATGAATCTAAAATTTGACTACAGGTAAGAAATATAAGAACATTCATTTCTGCTCTAAAAGGTTTGATGTTACGATATGTATGCACTATGTTAAACAATGTATTGTTTTCTTACTTGTTATGACAGACCTCGATAAATTTCTAGAAAGGCATATATTTCTATACATAAATTTTATCAGTTTTATGGATAACATGTTACATGATCCTTACCTTTATAATTGTCTAACTATTGTTATATAGTAACATTCTAATATTATTTTAATTCCGTGTCCCATTATGTCCAATGCGCTCATTGTCCGTTTCTAATTTGACCCGAATAAATCACTATCTTATGACTTATATTAAAAAACGCTGCCAATTGCAACACGGAAGACGATACGTTAGAGATGAAACTGCTTCCCTTATGGCTTTCAAATCATCATTATTGACTATCGTTTTCTGACGGCTATAAGGATAGCTACTCATTGTTGAGATCAAAATTTCCAGAACGTAAGCAATCAATTAAGATGCATTGAGCGTTTACCTGCAGTACCTAGACCAAACACGCACTTGATGTTGTGTACTGTCTGTACTACATTGCTGCTACGATAGAACTCGTTTGAAAAAATAATGCCCAATTTCTACATATTCGTGGTCACAAAAAACCAACTGAACCGCGAGAAAACTGACTAAATTAACAATTGGTCTAAGAAATATAGCTGTGCATCATCATATATATATATATATATATACGCTTCCGGTGTTTCATCGGAGTGTATGACGGAATTGACACAGCCTCTGAAGGATTACAAGTATCAGCCTACCGCCCGCTTTCAGAACCTCCGCCGTAACTCCGTCCTCACCCGGTGCTTTCCCGTTTTTAAGCTGTTTGAGAGCCATATGAATCTCATACAGACTGCTGAGCTCTTGGCTCCGTTACTAGCACTGTTGGCCGGGTGTAACGATGATGTGTACCAACTGTCCATAGAACTTCTCCATCTCACTCAGAATCAGCCTTCGTAGAAATAATGGTATCAGTGTTGGTCTTCAGCTTCGTAAGTTGACTTTGCCCAACAGGCAGACCTTTGGCGAAGACTTTGGAGCCTTGGTGCCGCTCTATTGCCTCTTTAATACGTATTGTATTAAATTGGCTTATGTCTCACCGTATGCATTTTTTGGATCGTGGCATGAGATGGACGGACGGTAGACTTCACCAGGAGAGTGAAGTTTACAAGACCTTCCCTACTTTATGTTAAGGTTCAAGATACCTATTACGATCCGGTGATGGCTTCCGGTTTTCACCCTGCTGATCACAGAGACATCTTTGAACAAACGCCAGTTGGTCGTCAAGATGAAGTCTATCTCGTTTTTCGACGTCCGGGCTACTCCAAATCCATTTGCGCAGCGGCTACTTCTTGAACACTCTCAGCTCATCGTTCTATTTCGTGCCTAGCTTTGCATTGAAGTCCCCCAACAGCACTGTGTAGTGAGTTTTAGAGGTACTTATGGCTTTGAAGATATCCTCATACATAGCCTCCACCTCATCATCGGGGAGTGACAAAGTTGGTGCGTAGACCTGTATTGCCTTCAGCGAATAACGTTTGGTAATTCTGAGTATAAGGTACCTACGCAATCCTCGCCGACACAGCCTCGATTCTTAGTACGTTATTGACGAGGCACTTACCGACGATAAACTCGACACCACCTTCGGACAGATGGTCGCCCTCCAGGTAGTAAATCAATTTGCCAGATTTAAGGATCACTGTGTCATTTTGTCGTATTCCTTCTGAGGTGGATTTTTGTCATATTTGCCACATTTGGCAGGCATTATTTAAATATATTAAAATCGGGGGATGCTGCTGCCTATCGCCTGAACAATCTCCTTAGTCGCCTTTTAGGATACCCACGGGTTGAGATGAGGAGCCTATTCTTACGCCGAGCGCACACCGCCAAAGCTGTACTGCGCGGCATAGTTGTACATATAAATATCTAAATATCATATATATATATATATATATATATATATATATATACGAGTATATAATGCAAAATGCATGTAATGTAATAGTCGATAATGAACACATTTTTTAATTATACATAAATATTACATGTAATAAAAAGTTCTCAAACATTCCAGTCCATGAAAAAACCTAGGTCAGATGGTATCAGGTTATCCTGAGATTATAAATTAAATACTTGCTAATTTTGAATAGGTACATAATATTTACACGAGTACTTCGTTGTTTTCTGGTTCGATTCATATTCGTTCTGAAGTAAAACTATGGTTTCATATTCGTTCTAAATTAAAAGTATTACACAGAATTTTTGACACTGCTCTTTATTATATTGCACAAAATTTCAGAAAAGACTAACTACACATTTAAATTACAGGAAATCCTCCCTATACTTGTGGCATAATGGACATTTTGTAGTAATAACAGATTAAAGTTCTCATTATTGTCAGTATTTTGACAGAAATCATTTCCTGCATGTCATCATTGCACCAGTAAATATTTGCCATTATTTTGAAAGGGGACTTCGATGTTTATTTGTCTCCACCAAATAATAATTATACTCGTGTTATTTACTTCCCTGCCTTGTTTCTCTATATTGTTATCATTACTAACCTTAAGAATCCTACGTAACGTTCTCAGAATAATAGGATATATAATTTATTAAAAAATCTGGTTCTAAAAGGCCGTATCAAAAAATATTTTAGAGGTCAGCGGTGCCTATTGCATTATACGTTAAATTATATAAAAAAATTCGCAGAATCCAATGCAAGTGCCTTTCTGCTGCTGCACCATTCGCCATCCATAGAAATTCATTCTCACATTTTAAACTTATAATGTTCGTGTCACTGTGTAGTTTCAGCGAATTCTTAGGATGTGGAATGATTTTCATGTAAACGTTTTTCCAAGAAAAAATCTACGAGACAGAATGTAACAACTTTTAAATTGATTTCTGTTTACACCTATAATGCGCATACATATGTTATAGAATCATCTATGCGTTTATTGATTGGTAAGTAATGCTAGTTAAACATCAAGGCTCATTGATTCGATTCCATAGAGGACAAACATTTGTGTGCATGAACATGTGTATGTCTTAGTCTAGGTTGTTTAATTTGAGTACGGCGCATCAAAACGCCCCGCCTGTCTA
Organism: Pyralis farinalis; assembly: GCA_947507595.1. Taxonomy (NCBI): domain Eukaryota; kingdom Metazoa; phylum Arthropoda; class Insecta; order Lepidoptera; family Pyralidae; genus Pyralis; species Pyralis farinalis. The sequence continues at coordinate 16,269,465 of OX382267.1, forward strand.
ATTACCTCCACCTCCGGTTGTTGTGTTCCTACGAGTGAGTTAGGCACACATTCTAGGCCTACGGTAACCACGTTTCTCAGGTGGGCCGTGTGGTGTATAACGAAATTGTAAATCAGCCAAGTGCGAATCGAACTCGCCACTAAGACGTCCGTACAATCTTGTAAGTATGTTAATAGTTCATCCGTCAACCGGGATCGTGTCTCGAGAACTATGAAAGTACTGAACAACGCTCTACCGAAACGTCAAATTACATTGAGGGAGAAACTTAACTTTGTTAGTTTAGCAACAGCAAATAAATTTAATATATTTTTTATGTTCTAACTACAAATTCGTTTTACAAAATATGCGGCATAAATCGTTTGATCGTTTGATTACGTTAATTAATTTTTTTTAACTGTTCCAAGAGATTGCCGATTTAAGTGTTTGATATGAATTTCAACTTGATACTTCCAAGCGTTGCTGAGAAAAAGAATCTTAACAGACGGTTTTCCGCTTTTTCTTTTGAGTTACAGAACCGTAAAAAATATAGTTTATGTGTTTATCAATTATCTAAATTCGTTATTGTACTTTTCTATTGTTGTTTATTTTGTAAATTGCGTTGTCAATGTTATATTTGCTTTATTGACTAGGTACTGATTCTTTTTTTTACTAGTAGAGATTGATTTTAGTCTTTGTGGTCAGTAAACTAAAAATGTATATACATATTTATGAAGAAGTGAACATAAACGATCTTTATAGATTATTTGGATCATTATCACATTGCACAATAGGTATTGTCAGGAGCCTTGTCGTGTCTACTAGCAAGGCGGAGCACGTGCGCCGTTGGGCAAGCAGCGGGCCCCTCGACGAACCGCTTGCAAAACGCATCGCTTTCTAATCACTGGAACCTTCGGTTATATGTAAAATTTGTATTTTTACTTCTTTTTTTTAATTCGTGTCATCTTCTATGAGCCCTTCTAAGAGTTCTCCTAGTCTGCGTAAACAAGATAGGTGACGACGATCAGCAGTGCTTCAATACAGCTGTACCACTTCACATAAGCAAGCTTCTTATTTACTTTCCGACGAGAGATAAAAATCTGTGTTAAGAGACAAAAACACCCGCTATGCAATTAGTTAATTAGAAAATTCCCAACATATTTTGCAAATATGTCTTATATATATATATATTATAATATACTGTAGACGTCTTGAGTAGAATATAAATATTGTGTTTTTCACCAAAAATAGCAAATCGGAGCACTTAGGAGCTTACTTTGGTAACTTGCCGAACACTAAGTGGCAAATATGGAGCACTCAAAATGAAAAATGTTTATTTCGTAATGTGCTTATCGTATAAATACAATATTTTTTGCTACATGTAGACAAAAATAAATTTTGTATTTAAAAATTAACATATTATTTGATATTTATGTAATTAAGGTGTATTGTGAGTGATTTTTGTGTATCTGTATATTTTATGGTGTATGTTTACCACGCGTATTGCGAGGATTATGGGTTGTATAAAAAGATTATTATATCAAATACTAAACTACAAGCACTTCTTTTTGGGACATTTTTTAGCTACTTTGTTACGATTTTTACATACGTATTACTTTTGTGGATAGATATTAATATTTTCATTAATAGTACGAGTACATATCTGAGCAAATTGTGAATATTGGCATTAGACGAATTTTATTGCTGTAATTTTGTTTGTAATTTTAATTGTCTTGGATTTAATTTTTCACTGCTAGCATGTTTTCTTCCGTAACAGCCGTCAAAGGGCGATCACTTCTTTCTTCATCCCCCAAAGTTGACCGCGCTTGAATTCGTTATACCAACGATACACCGTTGCCTTGGAAGGGCCTTCATCCATGAATACCATTTGAAGTCTATCGTACGATTCGTCCAGTTTCAGGCGACACTTGAAATCGTAAAAAAATTATAACGCGAAAACGTTCCCAATTATAACTGGCCAGTCTCTCATACATAAAAACTTTTTTTCGCAATACTTTCTAAGTGGCCTGGTACATTAGCAGGATATCTAAGCGGCTTAAAGTACATTAACTTAAGCAAGCACCTCTGTCCCCTGTCAACCTCCAAAAACTTAGTTTTAGAAACTAAGTCTTTTCAGAAATTAAATGCCTCAATATTATTAAAGATCCAGATTAATCTCCTTATTCGATTACTAACATTTTCATTTTAGTAATACCAGGAAACACGAAAATATAACGCCTAATTATTTATTTGTAGATAGTATATTGTGGGATAATTCAATTACTTATAATCACATTCATGAATCTTAAGTTTAAAATTATAACTAGGTTGACTTCTTTTAGTAATAGTTAAAAAATATAATTCGCGGTTGCGCAGGTTAGTTTTAAGCCAATTAGAGATTTCAAGGAGTTCGGATTCGCTATCCCAATCCACGATTAGACAACTTCTTTCGTAGTAGTTTTTATATGTTCGGGCGCCTGCCACGCCCATACATTTGTGGTATACAAGTGTAGGAAGTGAGGCAGCATCAAAGGTCATTTTTAAATGTCCTAGGAAAACTGTAAGGCATTTATTTTCTATTATTTATTCATTTCATCTGAAATTTGATAAAATATAATTTCTGTATCTAAAACAAATTGGGAATCTGATGGTAAGTAAAATTTACTAATGTAATTTAGAAGGCGGTAATTAAGAAGTTTTTCTATGATTTTGTATACCGATAGACGGGATGGTGATATGTCTATTCACATCTCAGGTTTAACAATTGACTTATTTATTTTATTGCCATATACTGATTTTTAAACGAAGTTTAATTAAATGATATAACACGGGAACCAGATAATCTCTAGCTAGCTTAGGAAACTTCATTGAGATGTTATCCAAATGCACTATGCAATTCTTGGACTTGAAAACCATAAGTATACTAATAACCTCTTTAGTATACTTATGGTTTTCAAGTCCAAGAATTGCGTAGCGTTGTTGTGTTAGTTAGTGTTGATCTGTGTCGATAATAATAAACGAAATCTGAGCATCGATGCAACAGTTATTCGTAGCTGGTTGATGATCTATCGTCGTCATCATTCATCATTTTCTTCGTTTTAACTATTTCAATAATTTCGTGCAGAAATTACGGTATCTTATGTACATTATTTTTAAAGATTTGTTGAGCAAATCAGATCGTTACATTCTGTTATTCTACGCATAATTCATAGATTGATCGAAGGCTTAATATATCATATTATTCAATTTCATTAATTGAATTAGAGAATAACTCTGTAAACTGTTGTGCAACGAGATGAGGATTATTTATGATCATCTGAGCTTAGCAGGTTAGATATATTTGGGTATGGTTATCAGCAGCTCGCTCAAAATCTATAGGTTTGATTATTTTAGGATGTTTGATTAGACTAAATGATTTCTTTAAGATTTAACATATAAAACTTTTTATATCTCAAAATAATAAAACCATACGATATTCTGCGAAATCGATTTTTTTAAGTAAGATAAAAACAACTTAATTTGAAAAAATGGCTGCGAGAGGTGGATATAGCATAGAGAGCATAAAAGTAAAATAAATGCCGTCGAAATGCGAGCGTCGCGTAAATAACGAGGTAACGCTTGTAGACCGCTTACGCAATGACAATGCACAAACAGAACTTTAACTCTATGTCTGCATCGTCATTGCGTACTCTCTTTCAAGCAGATAGCAGATAGGTTAGGATATGAAATTACAAGAAAAAGTAATCACGAAACATATATACAACGTGAAAGTGAAATAATGTAGGAGCCGAGGTAGGCAAAGATTCACCTACCATGATGAAATTGGTTATGTTTTGTCAGATAATGTCAGGAGCTCTAGAAACCAGCGAGCGCGCATGAGAAGAGCTATGAATGTTAACGAAGTGAATCGGGTGTGTAATGAATGACCGAGTCACGCGGCGCGCAGTTCTCTCTGCCTACCCTGCAAAGGAATTAGCTTGAAAATATAGGTAAAATAGTACATAAAGAAGGAATCATACATATAAACATTGATGGAAAATTATTTGTAACATTGTAAAATAGGATTTTGAAAAAATAGTGACCAACTTTCTTGAATTTTATAATGGCGAATAGTTAAACTATTGAAAGAAGTTAAAGGTATAAAATATTAAACAAATCCAATCATCGTATAGTATAACACTCAATTTGCATTTAGCACTTGACAGCTATGCTATAAGATTGTTAAGGAGGTATACATCTCTATTTATTGAGATTCATCTGAATGGTTAATATTTTCTATATTTCGCCGGATAGTGTAGGTAATCCGACTAAAGTAGCCTGTGGATGCTTGCGATTTACCGAATATATCTCACGTATTTCCATCTTCACTGCTAATGTAGTACCACTTCGACATCCTTAACCGTCCAAGGAGTTGTAAAGTAGCTGCGGTCTTCAGTAATGTGTTCTTCTTAACGTTATTCTGTTTCCTAATCCATTAGAATTGGCGAAGTCCGATACCTAAGATTTGGCGAGGATACTGATTTTTACACGGAGCGACTGCCATCAGGCCTCCACAACCCAGAGGAAAAGAAAGACCTTTCTTAGGTTAAGGTCATTCGAAATATAATTTCTTAGACGCGCGAGTTTTCTCACGACGTTTCCTTTACCGCCGAGCAAGTGATAATTTGCATGTAATTTGATCTAACCTGCTTTGTGTGCTTCCGCCACCAATTAGTTCATGCGGCCTAACGCCGGCACAGCGACTTAAGTTTGAGATATTTTTTCTCAGTTTGTGTGTTCTAATGATTATATAATGGTTTGTGTGCCGAGGAGTTGTTCGATACGATGTTATCTTCTTTCTGCAACCTTGACTTGGTCAGATCCTCAAATACATCCTCAAATACCGGAGCAACCGTTAAGTACTGGAATAAAATTATTACGGGACCGGGAACACACGAGTGCTGCCTTTAGTATTTCAAATGGTCATATGCTAACATTTACTGTTTATCATCAGGCTGGCCATTCATTTTTATTGCCACCATTGAGAATTAAAATTGCCATACTTAAAAGAAGTAGGACGCATGAAGCAACCCGACTGGGGAACCTCTCTCTACCTCACAAAAAACAATAGCCAAATAACAACTACCTGTAGTGTTGTTGTATTACTACGAGTGAGTAAGTTAAGCTTCTGAGGAGTTACTGTGATAACATCAGGAGTCATAATACGCGAGCGACACTTCCTGTATTGCAAACGTATAGGCTACGGTAATCACTTTTCAAGAGGTATGCCGACATTTTATATAAAAAAAATATAAAACTAAGAAATAAAATAACTATTGTCTCTTCAAAGCTGACCAACCAACGACGTTCATGGCATGCCAATTCATTCCACTTGTGTTTCTCTGCCACAGTTCTATGCTCTGATTCTTTAAAACTAATGGTGTAATGTCACAGTACGTTTAATACAATAGCACAAGATGAAAACACAAATTGTCTCACATCTTCCATTTGATAAACAAAACAAAATAAGTAAAATGGCGTAAGATTTGTTCGTCGGTATCAATTAATACGCTGTTCACACACATTAATAGCAGGTGTTGCATAAATTCAATTGCGACACACGCTTCAAACAAGGTACTCTCATTATTCTCATCGTCCATCCGCTACAGAATGGCAGGAAGAACAGCGGTCTGCTATTAAATGTTGCCATTTAACAAATGTGGGAGATACAACCGAACGGAGAAAGCTGATAGCTAATGCCAAGTCGTATTTTCATTGCCCTGCATTTCCTGATTTTTTAATATTCTGCATCTATAACACATATTTGGTACACTGTACTAAATTTGGAAGAATTGTTGCCCGTAGAAGATCGTATAACCAAACGGTATAAGGTAGAGGTTTCAATGGTTTATTTAAATATGGAGCCATAATTTTCGTGTTTACAAGCGGAAATTATGTATATACATTTTCTTAATTTTGTGGGTTAACATACACACAAAACTATTATAATATTATATACAAAGTCAGCAGGGAAACAAGTATACCTCTTAAAAAGTAGCTACCGTATCATATAAACGCTTGCAATACCAGATGTTTCGATCGCGGGTTGATAACGCCGCTGTTATCGCAGCAACTCCTAAGGGACGTACGCATTAACACAACAACTCTACAAGGAGTTGTTATTAGAAATTTTCTGTAAACTGGAGGCACTTCGATGCACACTACCTATCTTACGCAAAACGCTCATTTGTTAGCAGGCTGCATTTCGAACAGATGAGTATGACTTTGACTCTAATGGACCACTCTAGTACACTTTCCGCCATGTCCCCGCATAAATATAAACCATTTTTGAGAATTCATTTTTATTCGAAAACACTTAAAAAAATTGTTATGTGGACATTTCAAGAATTAGTTTATTAAATGTATAGCAACTACGCTGTATTCTTAACTAGTTTAGTTTAGTTTTCGTATTACAGGATTTATCCCGTAACAAAAGCCCTAAATGTGAGGCTTCTGTTACGTATATGTTTTTGAGTATAAAACTTTGGAATACTAATATGCCACGAAAATAGAAACATGTTTTACTCCTTTATAAAGTTCTCAAAATTTTAACTAATATCATAAATATAAAAGTATATTTATTTGTATTTTCACCTCTCTCTCTCAGCTAATCCCTATACTGCTCGTTTCTGAATTTCTACACCATGAAATTTATATGTTAATGTATCCAAACAGGTTTAAAAGTCCATTCTAACCATTTTGGTCTCTCGTTAGAATGAACTTACGGAACTTCATACGAGACAAGTCGAAAGCGAAAGCTAGTTAATAAAGTATTAAACAAATCCATCAGTCGTAAGTGCAGTACGTAACATTCAGAGCGCGAAATCCGACTCGAGGTTTTCATCTTTTTCTTACTGTTGTTTGCAACATTTAACTACGCGTCTTCCTCACATCATCTTACTTACGTTTATCTACTACAGAACTATAATTCACACATACAATGAATAAAGAAGCAGTAGAAATTCAACGTTTTAAGTAGGCCATACAGATTTCTGAATTTAATTATTTATTTACTACTTCCGTATAATGATAAAGACTAACTGTTTTAATTAATTAGTTTTGACTTTTTATTCAGCTCATCATAAATTAAGTTTGTATTGTGTCGATAGATTAGGAGTTATAGTATTGAATTATAAAAAAAAATATGTTTTACATATTTTTTATTTACGAAAACCTCAAATATATATAAAAAAAACTTTATTTATAAGGCAGTCTTGGTACGTGCTCTCTATAGTTACATGCATACAAATCCGACTGCATTGAATTCTGATTTTTCGCATAGACTTTCCGGTACCATCACTCACGCCACGGTGGTAATCGAATTTAGGGTCCATCAGCTCTTTATTTCCACATCACATAATTTAAGAAGCTCATGGTCACCTGATCTTGTGTTTGATGTTTATCTCTGTAGGTATGACATTTCAATAGCCATAAATTAGAGAAATTGATAAATGGTTATTAAATTCAGTATTGGCATTAAGAATCTGACATATTCTTCTGATTCTTCTATGACTTTTGTATGGTTTTGATTTCAGGATTCAGTTGCTTTCCTTATCTTATAAAATATTTCATTTTCAAAAAGCTTCACAGACAACAACGTATGTTTTCTTTGAATGATTGTAATTATATCGCAAATGCTCGTGCAATAAACGGAAGGAATAGAACAAGAAACCTTTTGAAATTCTTGGGTAGTAAATTCCTTCTGAATTCTCTTCATGGCTTGCAACGAATACTGATACGCTAATTGTGTGAGAGCTATTTAAAAGAGTACGAGACTTACATACGCACAGGATAATTTTCCGCTTTGTCAATTGCGCTGTATACAAGTATATTATTTGTACAGTACATGTCACTTACATGGCTACGTTTTTTCTTAATTGTGTATCGAATATTTTGTATCGTATCGTAACAGACTTATAAGTGCACTTCTGAATACAATTGGAAATACTAAAATAACAGTAAATACTCTTGCCTATTTTTATTGTCTTACGCAATGGTCTCTGTCGTACAATTATACACAAGTTGCTCCAGCAGGTAGCAGTTCGGAGTGACAATGTGTTTGAAGCTCCTTGTGTTACAAACGGTTGTACGATACGATATACATGGCAAGTACACTGTTTGACATTACCCAAAAATTATATGCATGTGGACAGGAAAGCAGGCATTCGTTTATTACAACATGTTTTCACAGGTATAGATTTAAATATATATATATATATATAGGTATAGATTTATATATTTAAATTTAAATATTTTAGATCTGTTGAATACTTAGCCAGAAAAGAAAAATCGTAGCACTTACATTTCAAATTTACTGGGCCAATATTTAAAATCGGTCGTAAATCTTTTGCACTAAAAAGTATGTATTTTATTTAAAAATATGTGCAACATGCTTATATGTCTCATTTTTGTATACCATTTGCTCATTTTCATATTTTATTACACTAGCATATAACTTGCTAACGTTTGGTAACGTTTACTAAAAATTGTCGATAGTTAATACAAAATTGCTTACTGCGATAGAAACTCGTCTTCAGTCATATTTACAATGTTTAATGTGATTGTTAGATATCTTTCCGATTCATTCATTAGCAATTACACGAGTTATGTCCTATTTAATTTATGCTAGATCCCAGAACGCGATAATAAAACGCACGAACAATACTTTTCTTAGAAAAATGTAATTATTGCTTAAAGCCACTATATCACGCTATGCTTTCGAAATATTGTAATATAATGTTAGAATAATAATAGTGTATGGACTCACTGTGTCAATAGGTCCAAAGAAAAGTGCATAGAGACGTGCGAAAGTTCATCGCATTGCATAAGTACGTTTGATACGATACTGGTATCTAGTCAGTAGGTAAATATGTAAAACTGTTGCACAAGTATTGCAGAATATTACGTCCCACCGGCTAATCGCCTCTTTATTACAGCATCGGCGAACATCGCTGCAACAATCTATATTTACCAAATACACACTTTGTATAGATGCAACATGCAGTAGTTACAGTTTCTAGTTAATATTTACAAATATAATGTTAGTTTATTTTTCCTCTTTATATTAAATATGAGTAACATACGATTTTTTTGGAAAGATATGACGATTCCTAACCAGAGTAGAGTCTTGAAACATATGAAAATAGTTCACCTAACTCCAACAACAATAATGGCCACCAAGCTACTGGTGTCCAATGGAATGTCAGCATCCAAAAAAGAATAAGATAAAGTCTAATATCGATGTGTTTAGTGATTAAGTAAGGACGGATTAGAACGGTAAAGTACATATATATCATACATATGCATTGACTACTAGTTGTAGATCTCAGACAATGTGAAGAAGACCGTTGTTACATTTGTTTAGACATAGATAAAGGATTTTGTGTAATTGCAGTTGTTCTACAAAGAGATATTGAGTGCAACATTCACACAGAGTCGTAGATCAATGTCAGTTAAATACTTTCATATGTGCAACGATGAGAATATGAATTACATTGCAGAAGATCGCAATTCCGAAGTTTAAATAGCCATAGAAGATAGTAATCTCTTATCTGGATCCAGGTACGGTCACGTCAGTCATCAGTATCGTCTTATATAAACGTTACCTATTAGAGATGCACAAAGCAATATTTGATCCATGATTATCCTTGTATTTGTTACGGTGTGGAAAAGAATATGATACTGTTTATAAACACTGTTAGGAAAAATCTATGAAATCTTTCTTGGATATGAAATGAGGAGCTTTTTATATCACTACGGTGGCAAACAAACATACGGTCCCGCTGATGGTAACCAGGCATCGTAGCGTATGGGCATTTGTAACACTAATTGTATCAAACAAGAAATCACAAAGCGCGAGCGGTAATCGACTTATACTGCAAGCATTCGTAGAACCAGTGGCGGCGTGTGGTGAGGGCTTCGTAAAAAAGTTTCTTGTAATTTTTGTCATAATTTGATTAGCAGTGATGCATAATTCAGCTAATAATATTTTAACATTTTCTTTCTGACTGGAAATTGAGAAGCCTCGCAAGGCTGACGTCGTCGACGTCTACGTTTCGTCTAGTGACGCCTCTGCGTACAGCATTGTAACCGATTCATGTCTATATGCTTGTTTTACCTCCCAGCGTAGTATGAAAATATTTAGCGATTGATCCTTACTGATGTTGACAATAGATAACAATCATTAGGTAAACACAGCTGCAGGTCTACAGAATGTTTTAATATTGGACACCACCAACTGCAGAGTTCACTCACTCTGGTGGGACGATATAATAAATTACACTCGAAACTTATTCGATTGAAAGGAGACTCGTCTCCTTTTTTTACAAATGTATAAACCAGGCAATAACAATTCGAAACATTTTCTTACACTTTGGTTTATATTTTGAATAATACCATTATATAATACCATTCTATTCTCTACTTTTGTAAGTTGTATGTGCTTCTTTCTAATTTCTGAATAAGTGTATGGGAACATCGTACAATTTATATAATTATCATCATCATATAATTATTGTTTAATAAGATTGTTAATAATAACTCATATAACTGTGCTATCTAGATACACAATTGTACTTTTCCTGTCATATTTTTCATACTATTATAAATTCTAATTATGGCAGATTTTATCTTTATAAAATTTTGATAACTTGATATTCCTACGGTGAGACCCACTTTATTTACGTTTACGCATATTCACGCAGTTCCTTTATCTTTACTACCATCGACGTAATTGAAGTTTTATTTTCCGTTTCATGACCGAGTTTGTCATTATTTAATTAACTAATTTGTTTAAGCTATGAGGAAACTGAGGACTCGTAGAACAATTCTATTTGTAATACACAAGTAGAAATATATTAAAATGAGAATATGGTAGGAGAATGTGATGGCTACTACCAATACTACCAAAATTTACATAAACCTGGGGGTAGAAATATGCACTCACATTAAACCTGTGTGTGTGTGCACACTTGTATCTTTTATATATTACAATAAAAATTCAAAACACTGTTCTTACAAGTATCATTTCTGTATTGTTATAAAACTGAAAGGTTAGATACGAATAATTACAGGTAAAGAAGACTGGTACATTTATAACGTACTTTTATTAGTATTAGAAGTATTTATTTGAAAAGATATTATTTTGTAAAGACAAACTCGTCAATTTGTGTTTTCTGTTTCTAATATTTATAAAATTAATTAAGAGTCGAAAATTATAACAATTAAAACAATATTGTTTTGACAAAATTAAACGGAAGTTACACGCGCAAGGTTTGATTACATCGCTTCCGTCTCACCTGATGGGTCTACATTACACGTGACGTATCATCACAAATATTGATGTCATAATTAGTATATTTTGTTTAGCTCTCTGCTAAAAAACGCGACCTTACTACAACAATTTTCAGCACATACTTTTGTTAAAGGTTATAGCTGTAATGAATGGCACTATTGTTTTTGTCACTTTTTTAATGTAATGGCAAACGAGCATGTGGGTCACTTGATGGCAAGTGGTCACCACCGCCCATAGACATCAGCAACGCCAAAGCGTCACTGATCCCTTGCCAGGTTTTTAGAGAAACATAGGCTCTTTTCTTGAAGGCACCCATATCGCATTTGTTCGGCAACACCGCTGAGGGTAATTTATTCCACAATTTCACCGTACGTGGTTTCACAGAAAATGCCTCAAAAAGCGTACTGTAATGGATTGCCTCTCATTAAGATGGTGAGGGTGAAATTTAAGTTTATGTCGAGTGGTACAATAGTGGAACTCAGCGGCTGGTATTAAGTTGAACAGCTCCTCCGAACACTTCCCATTTGTACAGTACTCAAAGCGAAGCAACGTCTCTTCGTGTACAAAGCTAGTCTAGCCGAGCGGAGATCACTCGGCCGCCAACAATACGAACCGCTCTACGTTACATGCGATCAAGAGGAGTAAGCAAATATTGTGGCGCGCCGGCCCAAAGATGTAAACAGTATTCCATGTGATGCCGGATCTGGGCCTTATAAAGTTGAAGGCGATGTTGAGGTGTAAATTATTGTTTAGCTCTATTGATCACACCAATCGTCCTGGACACCAACTTAGCCTTGCTCTCCAGATGACCGCGAAACTGTACACTGCTCGATATGTCGACACCCAGGATACCGATGCTAGGTGTAACGATGAGGGGTATACCTTCTAATCGAGGAGCTTCAATAAATGGAGACTTTTTCGCAGTAAATCATGCTTGTATACTCATTTTCTTCTTTCACTGTAAAAGGTTTGCTAAGTTTGACCGCGTTCTGGCACTCGTGGGATAGTTTGACCTGTAATACCAATCCCAGAGTATTTTTTATTTATTTCTAAATTTTAACCGCTAATCATTTGACAGTTCTGTTGAAAAAAAGTAAACTATAACTATTTATTGACAATTAGTGTAACTAAAAAAATATTGCATGTCTATTATTGTAACAAGAATATGTGTAATACAAGGAAAATCGTTGCCTCACTCGTGAATCACTCGCAAGTACTCAATAACAGGAGTTATTATTTGACTGCGGATATGAGTGAAGTTAGTTTACCAGTTAAATCTCTCTTTTTCAAGAGTTTCGTTTGCAATTCATTGCACCACGTGCAAAGTGCATTGGCTCTGACTTTACTAACCCCAAAATTGAGATGTTATTGACCAGCATTGTCAAACATCTGTTATAAAGATTTATATCATATTTATTTTATTTGTTAAGGCTATTGACTGACCAAAGGTCAGGCGAGAACCAAACTCTCATCACGCTAAAGAAACATTAATGCGGCAATTTAGTTCAAAGTCAAAGAAAGTCCGCAGCAAATACAGTATGCGTAATATTAAATATAGGCATTCTCGTACCGTGGCACACTACCCGTGGCCTCTTCTCATACTGGTCACTCCTTAAAGTTCCGCATAATGACATGCGTTTTATTATGAATGTAGTATGCCTCTTTAGCTATAAGCAGTAACCAGATACAATTGTTACGGCATACTTTACGTTCAATAAATTCGCAATGATAGTATTGTAGCACTGACCAGCCACGTTCGTAGAACAATATCACATTATTTTTTATTTGCATCCACTATCGCTCATTCAATTTGAGTGTACTTACTATATTTTGTTAGTAAACACAAGTAATCGTTGCGGGAGTCGGTCCAATAAAACACGAATTTCAAGCATCATCGGGTCCGGCTCGACCGAGGATGGATTTATTTATATGGCACTCCTCCGACATCCGAGGGCCTGTAAGCGCTACTGTTGTTAAAAGACTGGTTATAAATTTATTTTTATCTGACGAGCTCGGTGGCGCAGTGATGAAACGCGTTGTTACGCTACTTTGACACCAACGTTCGTGGGTTCGATTCCCACACAGTACAAACATTTGTATGCATGAACATGTCTGTTTGTCTTGGTCTGGGTATTTTCTATGTATAATAAGTATGTATTTACAAAAAAAATGTATTTACGTATGTTTATCAGTTGTCTAGTACCTATAACACAAGCTTAGCTTACTTTGGGGCTAGATGGCGCTGTGTAATTTGTCCGACAATATTTATTTATTATTTATTTATAATATTAAATAAGCGAGCGAAGTATGTAAGGAACGCGACTTATGGCTCTCGGTTCTTTCTGCATGGGACCAGACGTGAAGATATACATACATACATAAATAGTTAAATAAACCTACCACAATTTCGCAAACAAAATTGGTACACACAAAACCTCTTTTAAATACCCATCATCGTGACAATAAAAATTTAATATGTCACGTCTTTATACTGCATAGAGGCTTCTAATACCATGGCCTAATGACCAGCACTCAACGACCTCAATATACTTAGTGACATAACACTCATAACAGTTACGTTAGTAGTTCTAGTTCGATGCTCCCAAATTATTGTGTCTCATAATATCCTCGCAATACAAAGTGTTACAAGTACGGTTTCCGTATTGTTGCAATGGACAATTTTCTATTAATAACGCACATGCACGCTGTAAGTTCTTCCCCCGCAGGCTCATGTAACCGGTGGTAGCTCATTAATAATGGCCTGCATACTGCAAACGATGGTTTGTATCGTAAACTGTATTTCAACATCGTTACTATGTTCCGTGCGTCTCCCTGTCCGTTTCTTCGCGACTTAGTTTTTTTTTTTATACTACGTCGGGAGGCATACAAGCATGCGGCTCACCTAATGTAAAGCGGGTACCGTAGCCTATTAACGCTTGCGATATATTAATTATCACTCACGTGGTGCCTCCTCTGCTGCTTATACAGCAACTCCTTGCGAGCTTACTGATGACCTCATTCACACGCAGGAACACAACAACCCTCTAGGGAGTTGTTATTTGGCCGCGGTTTTCTGTGAGGTGGAGTGCTTTGACGCGCCCTACCTCTCTTAAAACACCATGACCAAGACAAACAGGCATGTTCATGCACACAAATGTTTGCCTTGTGTGGGAATCGAACCCACGAGCGTTGGTGTCAAAGTCGCGTCATTCACGACTGAGGCACCGAGCTCGGCAAAATTTTTATTGGCAGAGCTGCAATAGCCAGCGGAGCCACATTACCCTCAAAATTGCCGTTTGGGGTAGACTGATGTCATCCAGCTAGCGTTTAGACGGTAATAGTGAGAAACTCCAAAATCGACACACTAATAGCTAACATATTGTAATAGATTCAGGCGTTACTTTGCGAAAGTCAAATCTACATGCAATTCGATCTAACCTGCTTTGCGTGCTTCCGCCACCAATTAGTTCATGCGGCCTAGCGCCGGCCGGCACCCACCCACTACTGTTAGTACTTGGTACATGCCGACGCTGCCATGGCTGCTCCGGTAGTCTCTGCCTCGGCTGCTGCGGTCGTCCGTCATCTGGAACAGAGTCCGCATGCCCCCACCACCACCGTCGCTGCCACGACTGGCCTGGTCGTCGCTGCGACACGTGTTTCGCCTCTCCACGAGGCATCATCAGGCGTTGTAGACGTTAATCGTAAGAAGAATCGTAAGCTGACTTGTAGCATGTTATTCTTAGTACAAGATAACTGTAACTTGGTATGGATATACGTATTAATCACATCGACAAAGTATTAAAATAAAATACGTAATGTTTATCGTTTTTCTCGTCTATCCCCTGATGCCGTGTGCCATTAGTTACTATCGTTAAAAAATATTGCGGGTATGTAAAAACCAATTTTCAATTCAGGAATGTTCAGAAAATATAAAGATTTAAGTTTTTATACTTTTCACCACATGATGTCAAGTATATATATATATATATATGTTAGTGCATGTGCTATGATCGATGTACCGACATACGCAATTTATTTCGACTTTTAAGATTTTCACTGAATTTGGAAACAACTTTGTCTTTTTAAGTACATACACATTTTCATAAATAAATTTAGAGGTAGCAGTGAGGATATTTATTTCTTTGAACACTTCTCTTTTGGAAGATAAAATTATATTATAAAATTGTTTCATTCTCAGCCGCTTTTCTCCTCAACAGTATACCAAACATTATTAAATATTTTGAAATAACTTTTGACATGATTAGCCAAGTCAATGGATCAAATCTGAAGTCATTTCTGCGTATTTGCTCAATTATTTAACTTACATTTGTTTGAATTAATAATATATGTATTTACGTTTGAATATTCTTTGATACTCAATAGATAATACGTGAAATAGTTTGTTGTAAAGCAAGTCAGAATCATCTACAGAATAATCCAATAGCGGAAACCTGTTTGCAATACTTTGTTGTTGTTTTATTAATTAGTTTGTGGTCAGTTGTGAACATTGTTATACTACTAACTGACCACAATGATCCGGACACAAGCTACCAATTATTGATTTATAAATATGTTCTATATCTATCTATCCATAAATTCACGCCAAATCCCTTGCGGGATATGCAGAGAGAACCGAGCGCCATAAGACGCAGTTCTTACACACTCACTCGCTTCTTTAACTGTTTTCATGCATGTTCGCCGGTTTCTAGAACTCTTGACAACACCCTCTGATAAAACACACACAATTTGGTCATGGTAGGTTAGTCTTGGTCTTCCTTGGTTCCTACATCCTTCCACTTTTGCATTGTATATCTGTCTCATCATTCTTTCATTCTGCATTAATATGTTCACAGTTACGTAATACATTATCAAGACAAGTTGCAGACGTAACCGTTGTGCGCATAGACTGACAGAAATATATTTAGTAAATTAAAAGATTTAAAAACATAACACCTACTTGCATATTCACTAATATGTATATATTTATTCACTAATATGTTTATTATAATTTTTTTGCATCTAAAAAAATTTCTCTGCATTACTACTAGCTCAATTGCAGATAATCACTACTAGGAGGTCTATATACACGAATAATTATGTAATTATTTTCGACACATAACATCTTGATTCAATAGTTGTTAATACAATCACTGAAACCTCTAATCGAAGATTCTCTATTAAAGCAACTAACGATTATATAATGATTAATAGCAAGTAATATTTAAATCTTGCTTAACCATTGTTCTGTGAAATTTAAAATAAATATAATATGTTTTTCTAAACAGAACTGTTTTATTTCTCTCTTTATATTATTATATCTCTTTATATTAATATATATATATATATATATATACTAGCTTTTACCCGCGGCTTCGCTCACATTGATATTTTTTATTATTATTTTTAATAAAAAGTATCCTATTTTACTTCTGATACCTCCAAGAATATGTGTACAAAGTTTCATGATGATCGGTTCAGTAGTTTTCCCGTGAAAGCGTAACAAACAAACGGACATTCACATTTATAATATTAGTAGGATATATATACGAGTATATATTATATCTTGTCTGTCAAATAAAAGTGACTAATAAAATTGTTAGTGTCAAAAAATACATAATTGTCATTATGACAAATGTTAATAATGTGTATGTTAGCATTAAATTTTCGTGAATGGCATATGGGTATGCTTATAATAATATTTTAATCACCGTTGAGGCCCGCGTGTCTCTTATACATATTATAAAATCATAGTAGAGTCGAGTTTATACTCCTAAATGAACATTTGTTGTGTAAAATTGTGATGTAAATGGACTCTTCTATGTATACAGAAACCATTGATGACATTTTACATAGTGATAGATCCCCCCTCAGTGCCCAGGTAATTTAGGTATGTTCTTTTAAAGACGTAAATATATAAGGTTTCTGCGTATCAAAGAAACTATACGCGGATGTAGCCATAAACCGCTAGTTATTAAAAAAGATACAATCTCAATCTCACATTATTTATTCAAATTCGTCAACACGTCCAA
The DNA here is from genome assembly GCA_947507595.1 of Pyralis farinalis. NCBI lineage: Eukaryota > Metazoa > Arthropoda > Insecta > Lepidoptera > Pyralidae > Pyralis > Pyralis farinalis. Next base: position 16,286,802 of record OX382267.1, read on the forward strand.
AAAGAGAAAATTGAGATGATGACCTGACGAATGAGTCGACATTAAGTGTACAAGCGAGACTAGCGCTTGACCTGTTTTTATTCACGGTTAATATAATTTTTCACAGTCTCGCAGTAATTATAATACTATCAAATGGATATTTAGTATTGTCACATTAAATAAATAATAAAACATTTTCAAACGATTGTTACGATTATCAACAAATCAGGCATGGCAAATTAGATAAAATAACTATGGCGCATGACATAATGACTGACCTTCACCTCCAACCTGAAAGCTACTAAGTAAATAATCAATTTTCTAATAACTTTCATCAAGCTAGTGGAAAAAAGAAATTCTATACAGTTAGCCTCGAAGACAGCAAACCAGACCGAGTCTCAGGAGAAAACAAAACACTTTCGCTGCCAACTGACCCAGAGCATTTAGACATCCCAGACACGACTATCGCCTGTATATTTTTAAATTATACACAAATAATGTATTGTCTATGTAAGACAATGGATTCGTGAACGAATCTATTGAAGAAAGCCATGCAGAGAATGTATCGAAAATTAGACCGGAGTTAATAATATGTATATTAATTTCATATTACATATTCACCCATGCCGGAAACAGACATATCCTGTAACAACTGTTAAGGCATATAAATGTGTCAATTTATGAATTAATCTTCAGGAGTTATGAACCTTGACATTTTTTTCATTCCATTGAAATGAATTTAGGTATGTATGTATGTATATCTTCACGCCAGGTCTCTTGCGGAGTAGGCAGAGAGAACTGAGCGCCATAAGACGCGGTCCATGAATTTAAGTAGATGCTTACATGTCAATGGAATGAAAAATATAGGGAGAAGAAATGTAACCAATGGACCCTACGACAAAACCCTAATTAATTGGTTTCTGTAGGGTGGAGTTACTCCACCGAATTGCAGCTGTGTCCAACCACGCCTTTAGACGAATTTATTCGAATTTGTCAGGGTCTAAGAGTGGTAGACTTTAGTTCGGTATTATATTATTAAGCCTATACGTCTATATATGTCTAAGAGTGGTAGACTTTAGTGTGGTATTATACTATTATGCATATACATATAGGTACTGAAATAGTTAACCATTAGGTAACGAAGAGCATAACTCGCGAGTAGCTTATTATCAGATTTATAACTAGATTTAGATAGCATCGTACTAAAATTACATAAACCACATAACATTTCTCTATATCAAAGTTATTGTTGCAATTTTGTTTGTTATCATCAATTCTAGTGAAATTATGTTAATACCCCGGATATTTTTCCTTTGCAGAAACATTCTTCTACAGTATGAGTAATAGAATATAGTCCGGTTGCGGACTGGCTCGTCGGTTGGATTCCCACAAAGAACAAAAATTTGTGTACATAAATATGTCTGTTGTCTTGGTCTAAATGTTTAGAGGGCGCATTAAAGCAGTCCGAGTGGAGGAGTATTTCAACCTCACAGAAAACCGTAGCCAAATAACATCTGCATAGAGAGATGTTGTGTGATTGTTGTGTTGCAAGTGAGTGGGGTTACCAGTAAGTTCCTAAGGAACAACACTGTGTTAGCAGTGTTAGCACAATGCGCGCGTAATACTTCCTGCATTGCAAGCGTTCATAGGCTCCGATAATCACTTTACATTAGGTGCGCCGTATACTTGTGTGCCTTGTGCCATTGTACCTATGTAAAAAAATAGGGACAATTGTGATAAGTTACCTTGATAATACTGTCATGGCATGTGAAATGTTAGCGCTTTACCACTAATGAAATGATACTGTAATAATAATGATACATACATATCATCACGCCTGTCTCCCATCAAGATAGATAGAGATTATGGAACGCCACGTGCAACGATCCAAACGTACCTCTCTCGCCGCTTCCACACGCATCAACCACTTCCTGCATGCTCTTCGGTTTCGTGTGATTTTAATTTGGCCCCTGTTCAGCACATCAAATTTTTGATCCATACGTGTGCGTCTAGAACGGCCCCTGCCGATATCTCTACTCACTCTTGCTCGATATACTTCTTTCGTAATTCTGTTAGTAATGATTTAATACAAATATGTATTTTTGAATTTTTTATTATTTATTTATGTAATAATTTTATTTTCTTTATCTTGTGTCATCACTTCTCTGCTGTAAGATTTTCTGAAAAAAAGGCACAGCCATAAGACAGCTATTTTCTGGCTTCTGTATTTAATGTACTATTCTTTGATACTATAAAGTGTAGTGCAATATAATACAATAAGTGTAGTATATTATACTGCACACCCGGTAATTCCTGTATAGATTTAGAAGTTAGTAGCACGCATTTACCCATATCAGTCAATTTGACCTCATGGCATACACTGGTCGCGCGGGGCTGTGGGACAGTGTACGCCGGAGACGGTACCGTCGTCACAAGGACGTTGCATGCTTGCTGTTAGCAATGCACTACTCCACTGACCCTCTATCGCTACCAATTCAAAGATTACCACAAATTGACTAATGGCAAGTATTATGTATTTCTAAGTATTTTTAATGAAACCCCATTAAAATGAGTAACGATATTGCATTTATTTGATATAATTATGCAGAATATGTCATTATATAGACATTTAATGTAAAATTATATTAACTATCGTCATTCCTCATGTATTTTATTACAGATTTGTGTCAAAATTCCTACTTATAATATTATTTAGAAGCATGATGGAACCAAATTAAAGTTAGTTCAATTAATTAATAGGTACTTCATGTATTCCATATCAAAACAATGATAGCACTAGCGCATATTGAACGGTTTACGAAATATGCAGGAGGAAACTTCAGGACGACACTTTGTCGTCATGCACGCGGTCACCACATAATAACTTTCCACCCCACTACCGCTTCATTTGCTGACAGAGCTTACTGAAGAGCTATATCGACGGCTTGCCTTTATCGAATTTCCTCATTCATTGATGAAGCTGAAAATATGTGCTGAAAGTGGCTGAAAACTAATTCATTTCATACTCAAGTGATAAGGAGGGTAAGATACTTTACCTAGCATTTATTCATATAATCTTTTTTAATTCAACACGCAAGCACGATTTTTAAAATGAAATTCAAATTAAATGCGATTTGTCACGTGTTAGTTAATCACTTCATCGTTTTTTGCATGTCGCAATACATGACTTTTGTTATGGGGTCCCGACTAACTCTAAACTGATTGTATGGGTTTGGTACAGAAATAATCTGAAACCTTGAAGATATAGTTCTCCTCGTTATGATATGAGAGCCGTATGTATATACATGCCCACACCAACGAAACCGCGAGTAACTAATAAAATATCTCACATTGTATACGGTAAAACATATCTCAAAAATAACTAGTATGGTAAGTATACACGTTATGTAAGTATTAATTAAATAGTACATTATTCATGTCGTTCACGAAATAAAAGTAAAAGGTACGTAGAGTGTAATATCAGTAGATAAACGATAGGTTTCTCTACTAGAGTCTACGGGCGCACGAATGTTTTATTAGAAATCATTTAATAGCATCTAGACAGTTCGTATTAGCTAATTCTTATAAAGGTGGCATAAAGGGAATGGTTAATAAAGCAATTAGATATACCTAACAGTTTGTACATATCCACATTAAATAGGTACAAATATTACACGAAAGAAATGCTCACCAATGTCATTAAATATCTTCAACTTTTACATTTATTTACGGCTAACATGAACATATCTAAAAGTTAATCATTGAATGTTGATGAAAAACACTCGAATACATTTATATATTAAAAAGACAAGGCCAGTTAAGGATTCGTCCATCGAAGTTTCCGAAGTTTTCATGAATCGCTAAATGAACCTAAGCCCGATTCACCCTTGTTGTAGTGAGTGTATGGTATTCACGGCCGACTTTTCTTAACCGCATATCAAACAAATTTAGGTCAGTACTTTGATTATTTCTAAAAAAATATGCGTACAAAGTCATTGATTTTTTTCAGTAATATTTAGCAAAGAAGACTTCTCCCCCCTCACATCACGTTGGTTCAGAAACACGATTGAGGTAAAACAATTACATCGCACTTTAAAGAAAATGTAATAAAAAGCTTATTATGTTAGAATGTTAATCATCCAGTATTGATAAAATTTTAATTTATTGCGAGCAGAAACACTGTTGACCGATTGACTCAATTCGCAGATTCAAACTGTTTCGTGCTAGATACAGTCAAATGGAGTATTTTAATACTAAAGCATCAGTCCAGAGCTGTAAACAGTATTCCATGTGAAGTCGGACCCGGGCTTTACATAGTAGAAGATGATGCTATATCCTATAGTCTGCCCACTATTATCTTCTCTGAACCTAATTTGACTTTGGTCTCCCACTATATCAAATAAGAATCTTAAGAATAACTCATAAATAGCCAAATTTTATGTCATACCATTGGTTAAATTAATCAATTTATCATTTCTAATATTTCAATATCTAATTACATCATTAAATAATGTTACAAAGTTATGTTCTCACATCAGTCTCCTAGTTACATAAGTCGAACATACCACGCTAGTACAGGCAGTCTCGATTGCTCCCACTTTCTCCGCTAAGTCTCTACCAGTCAATGGGATCAACTTTTGGCAGAAACCTGTCCTGTCCACAAGTTCGAGCATTGACCTCCGATTATAATAATGTTTAATAATACTTTTACCTCTTAACAGCAAAAAATACACTTCATATTCAATGTTTTAATATGCAAGTTTCGTTTCTCTTTATATCTGTATAAAAAAATAAATTACAGATTTATCGATATAAATGTTACTGTAAATTCCAAAATCCGTAACTTATCTACTAGTAAAATCACAAAGTTTTTACGAGCACTGGAATCTTGGAGGTTTAACTAATAATATCCTCTAGAAGTTAATACTGCCATTTGTAAAAAACCGATTGAAAAGAAAGCACCGGGTCTTCAGTATAAATTTAAATCGTTCTGGCACGGTGAGATCAGTAAGTATATAATAGTACGGTCAGTATTACTATATCTCGCGCTGATTGGGTACCGTAATATAGCGCATAAACCTGTTACATTCAGTTTTTCGTTACATTATTCGAGCAACGCTAGATCATCGAGATAAAAGATCCAAATCGTAGGCATAATATTCTCTTTATAGATTTATAATGCAAATATTTTATTTATAGGTTAAGTGTGCAATATACAGAACTGTAAATCTATTAGATTCACATTTTATTATCTGTTAGATTAATTGTATGTAACTAGTTAGAACCTATAAGTTCACAATGAAGAGATGAATACCTACAATAACATGTGTATTGACACTGACAATGATCTTCAATCAAACATGACCTTTAAGCTACACACTACATACTACTAGGAAGTTGAGATTAATCTACCTACTCTACGCACTAAAAGCAATTTATCTACTAAACAACTTTACCACACAACAGTAGTTCAGGTTGTATATTTATCTATATACCTATATTCAGCAATTGAAAATTAAACATTTCCTCTTCTTTTCCAGGTTCGAAAAAGTTACGACGTGGAGAAACTTTCAGTACAAAATGTGAGTGAATTTTTGCGTATGTATATCTAAATCTATCTAAAGTGTAAATCGATTACATTTTTAATACTGATGAAATTTTAAGGAAACTCCGTTATATGAAATTTATCCATTTAAAAAAAATGTTAGTATGGGATTAAAGAAAGCTCTAATTAAAACCTCGCTTTTATAAAAACCCGACTTAATTGGTATGCTTATCTAACTACGTTATATACAAACGTTATATAAAACAATATATCAAATGTTGTATAGTGTTTCTGTAGATCCAAAACCATGTGAATGTTTTGGCGTCGACCATCCATTACGATGGCCGTTAGATAAAATAAAATTATCTAATCCGATTTTAGAAAGTGTAGTAAGCCCGTAAGTACTCATTACATAAGCATCGATGGTGACATCTAATAAATAACAAACCATGAATTGATAAATAAACATTTATAAATTGTGTAGAGTACTTATTTAGTATAAGTGAACGCAAGAAACATTAAGATATACATCCACTAATATATTAAATTGAATTAACTCACCGCAATCCGTATGTAATAAAATATGATACTAGAAAAAAACAAGTATAGCTGTAGACGTGATGGTGCCATCACGTCATCCCATTATGGTAGACAGAGGCTACGGAATGCCAGGTGCACCAATTGTAACATACCTCTTTCCCTTCTTCGACATTTGTCAACCACTTCATAAGTGCTCGTCGTTTGCGGGTGATTTTTATTAGGCCCTTCCACCCTCCATATGGTAGATGTGACATAGGCGGCCTCTGCCGATATTTCCGCCCATACTTTCGCTAAATACGCCCTTCCAAAACTCCTTTGTTATCTTTCTTTCGAATTGTTCAGTTCCCCCTCTGTTACATTTCAGTATGTACGAACACATTCTACGTGCTTCTAAATATAAAAAAAACAAATTCAACAAAAAATATAAGTAAATATAACTTACAATTGTATACACGTAGGATAATGAGATCTTTTATTTAAAATTGTTTTAATTGTTTACTAAATTGACGGAAACAAGTATTTCCTGAAAAAAGTTGCAAATGCTATTAGTATTTTCTTATTGTTAGTATAGAGCTTATTATGGAGCCGATGAATATCTAACCGCAAAAGATATCTAAATTCTGCTTAAGCCATTTTTGAGTCAGTACTGTATATCAAATATCCAAATAATTCTATTTGCTATTTACAAATAGAATATGGTAACATAGATGACCAGATATAGTGACATTCATAGATTTCCGATTTTATGCTCAATATCGGCAATATCGGAATGATAAGAGTGGAATAACTTTTAACAATACCTATAATATAAAATAAAACTGTAATAACAATTAGTCATACATTATGAAGTTTCGCAATTGAGTTAATTGCTCAATTGCCAGATATCACAATGATACAACAATTTAGACAGTTGTACAATTGAAATTCGGTTTCCATCACTGGGTCAGCTCGATGGTACCAAATTATTGTATTTAACAACTGAATTATAGTCAATCACCTATATTCATGATGGTATAACAATTACAAGTGGGTGAAACTCGGTTCCTTCTATCACTTTTCAATGCCATAGTTACAAAATATATATATATATAAATCCTACTAAAACATTATAAATGTGAAAGTATGGATGTTTAGATGTTTGGATGTTTGTTCGTTTTCAAGCCTCAACGGCTGAACGGATTTGGATGAAATTTGGTAAGTAGATAGATCCTCATCTATCTACTGGATTAACAAACAGGCTACTTTTTATCCCTGCAGTATATTCTTGTGGGATAGTTTGGATGTTTAGATGTTTGAATCTTACTAAATGTTGACCTTTCGTTTCGCTTTCTCGTCTCAGCGGCTTTTCATCTACTAGTATCCCACACTATCCCACAGGAACATATCACCGGGATAAAAAGGCTACTTTTTATCTCAATGATTTGAAGTTGTTAACAGCAATAAGTAATATTTTTTTTTGACCTGACTATGTAGTTAGCCCCGATGGGGCTGTTAATACGTACTAAAGCAAATCGTCAATAGAGGGCTTCATTATGTTTGTGCATCGCGCTACGCAGAAATATATTAATTCTAATTAACGTTTCGTTATATTTTATACACCTTAAAAGTGACAGGGATGCTTTTAGGTACCACCTTATGCTTTTCGCATAATCAACTTTATGTGTGTTGCTCCCGCCCGAAGGACCAAATTTTATATGTACTCGCCGAAAGTAATAATATATTATCGTCTGCAGACGCATACTGAATGTGAAGTTGCTTCGAATAACGATATCAACTACGATTATCGTATTAACAACTGAACGAATTTGTTTTTTATTCCGGAAACATTAGGTATATAGTAGGATACCTACTTTTGTATAAAGATTGTTTATATGACGTACATTCTGTGTACTAAGTATCGGGAATTTGTCAATAAAACAAAAAATACAAATTATTCATCTAAATTTATTTTATCGCCTTCAAAGTAGGCCCCATCGCTTGCAATACAACATCTCCACCGCTTCACCCAGTCTTCCATACATTTTTCATAGGCTATTTGCGGTATGGCCTTTAGCTCATTCAGCGAATTTTCTTTTATGGCTTCTATCGACTCAAAACGTTTTCCTCGAAGTGGTAATTTTAACTTGGGAAATAAAAAAAAGTCAGACGGAGCCATATCAGGTGAATACGATGCTTGGTCGAGAACTTTTGTTGAATTTTTCGCTAAAAACTCTTTCACTATAATGGCTGTGTGTGATGGTGCATTATCATGGTGCAGCATCCATGAGTTGTGTTGCCACAAATCTGGACGTTTTCGGCGGATACTCTCACGCAAACGCTTCATGACGCCTAAATAATATTCTTTATTCACTGTTTCTCCCTCTGGAAGGAATTCGGAGTGAACCACACCACGGTAGTCAAAAAAAACTGTCAGCATCACCTTGATTTTGGAGCGACTTTGCCGCGGTTTTTTGGGTTTCGGCTCGTTTTCGAGACGCCATTCTGAAGACTGTTGGCTTGTTTGCATGTCGTACTCATAAACCCATGTCTCGTCGCCAGTTATTATACGTTTCATAAAGGTCGGATCCGTAGAAGCTCGGGAAACCATGTCTTCAGCGACATGCTTTCGCTGCGCTTTTTGAACAAAATTGAGCTCTTTTGGAACTAGTCGAGCGGCGACGCGTTTCATGCCTAAAATGTCAATGAGAATGTTGTGGACGGACTTAAAAGATATGTTCACCTCACTAGCCAACTCTCTCAGACTCATACGTCGATTTTCGAGCACTAGCTTCTTGATTCTGTCGATGTTTTATCTGGTCGTAGCGGTTGAAGGTCTACCAGAACGAGGCAAGTCTACTACTACTTCTCGGCCTTCTTTAAAAGCCTTATACCATTCATAAGCCCTTGTTTTCGATATACACGATTCGCCGTAGGTATTTCGCAACATTTTTAGTGATTCACCACATGAAATATCATTTGAAACACAAAATTTAAGACACACTCTTTGTTCAACAATATTTTCCATTGTAAAAATCGCCGAGGACTCAAAACTATGACCAACAAAAAGTGTAGTTTAAAACAAATTAAATGACAGATCCCGCTCAAATTTTGCGCGCTAAATCAGTACAGTGCTACCAACATGCAGTAAAAAAATTAGAACGACCTCTTTTACGCGGGTCTTTTTATTGACATATTCCCGATACTTTTTACACAGAGTAGTATAGTTTCTAACTGCAGCTCCTGTAGAGTAACAACGGTTTTCTCGTACAGTGTGAGGTCTTGCATTATTCTGAAGCATTAATGGTGAAGATTGATTCACGAGTCGGGGCTGTTTCACTGCCGGTTTCGCTATCATTGTTCGAAGTTCGGCACAGTAACATCTAATGTTATTGCTTGCCTAGACCTGAGAAAGCTATAGTGAATAACGCCATGAAGAGACCACCAAACAGTTTCCATTACCTTTTTATTGGTAAGCTTTACTTTAAGGCTGTGTTGCGGCGACTGACCCCAGGTCAAACCTGGGGTGAGTCATTTCATTTTTCGCTTATGGTTATCGTAACGAATACACTTTTCGTCACTGTCATAATTCGATCCAATATTCTTTCATTTCTGTACCAAATCAATAAGGCAACACAAGTTTCAACGCGCGTTACTTTCTGCAGATCAGTCAAATCATGAGGCACCCATTTACCATATTTTTTTTATCTTATTGATTTGATCGAAACGAGTCAATGTTGTAGATAAGGTAACGTTAAATTATGCCGCTAATTTCTGAGTAGACTCTGGGTAGAGATAGTTGACTCGGATCGACTTCCACCATCTCCTTCAAATCAGCGTTATTCACCTGTGGAGAGTTCTTCCACGTGGTTCGTTTCTCAAATCGAAGTTTCTATTACGAAAGCGTTTAAACCAAAAACGCACAGTGCGTTCTTTAGCGGTCTCCTTTCCAAACGCAGCATTGATAGATATTGCGAGCCGTTTCTACCGCACTAGTTCCGCGTGGGAACTCAAAAATTACTCGGATTTTCGGCGCCTCCATCTTTCCCCTCTAAGCAATCGAAATTCGAAAATCAAAAATTGCACATTTTTTAAAAGGAAAACCTCATAAGTTTCACTTGCAAATTTCACACCATGAAGGTTGAATGTCAATTCAAAGTATCTATTACTATAAAACGGCGATTTCATAGTTTAACCCCTATAAACCTATAGGGGGTTAAAAACCGGTCCGGGGTTAAAAAACTTTATATAGGCTGATAGTTAGAGAATGGAACTTAATAAAAACCAGTTGAGAATGCGCAAGCTTGCATTGTCAGAGGAACACCTGGCTCGTCAATTATATAACAATTCTAAATTTTTTTTTTTATTTGTCAGCCATTTTCCCATGTTCCTTAAGAAATAGGAACGGTGTTCCTGAACATTCATATTCTACTTTTTTATGGTGAATCCGAATCTGAAGTCAAAATTCGAATATTCGAAAAATCGACAGACACACGCACACACAGAAACAAACATATAGATTTCATATAGGAACGGTGTTCCTGAATAGAATGTTTAGAATTTATTTTAAAATCCTTTTTTTTTAAATCCTTCAAATGGACTTCCGTAATGAACTTAATATGAGGCCGCTTGGATACTAAGACCTTTCTAATATATAAAGAATTTTTAAAATCAACCCACATTGAATTGAGTACCTCCACTATTTAGTGTGTGAATGTTATTGTGCTTTAAAACGAAAATCACTATGTTTATGAAAGTTAAAAACCGTTAAATCGACCGAATTAAGTCGTAGCTCACAAACCCCATTCGGGACCGATCATAAACTTTCCAATAAAAAAAAATCAATGGTGAAGGTATCGCGTAAAATCAAGAATAAACATACAAATAGAATTAAAAGAATTTGAATTCGGTTAAAAAATCTTCTTAGATTCGCTTATTATGACTTACAAATATTATTGAGAGTTAAATAATTGGAAACAGTCATTTTTAAAACCGTGTAAGATAACATTTGGTGTTAAGCGGTTACCATAGCATCCTAGCATTTGCAAACGACGGGATGCATCATGCGCAGATTAGAACTTGCCATTGTTAGATGTGTGAACACAGTTGCAGTGTAATAGTTGAGCCAGTAGGCTGTCATTGCCTCAGCAGCCGAGACAAGGGGCTTTCTCCTCTCATGACCCCATTATTAAACACGTCTCTCAAACGTAGTGCTGTACACGTTTTTGCCCCCACAAGGCTCGACTCCAGCCAACCCAAATTTCACCAGACCACCCATTGACAAAAGCGTGTGAAAGAAACCATTGCTTTCTATCTTTTATTTATTACCACTATGGTTTTATAGTTCATCAAACGACAAGAAAGAAGCCGAAGATAACATCGTCTGTTTTATGAGGGATAGAAGTATCTGTAAGTTATTTTGTAGCTGGCCTTTTAAGTTGTGCATGTGAATATATTATGACATCAGTTTGAATGTTTCAAGCATTTGAAAACAAATTATTTGTAATGAGGTGTTTAATCCTGGCAGGGTCGCCATGTAATGAGGTGTTTATTTGAAGCGACTGTCTTCAAAGAAGGCTCATTTAATACTCTTTTAAATATTATGAGTATAATACATTATTACATAGGATTAGATACACCTTATAGCTACATACATCACAATTTATAGCTATAACAGAACATATTTAAGTACCATAATCTGCTTTCTTTAAATATTATAATTTTTCGTAAAAATTCTATTAACAATAATTCTTAGTTAATAGATTCAGGCGTTATTTTGCGGAAGTCAAATTTACATGCAATTTGATCTAACCTGCTTTGTGTTCCGCCATCAATTAGTTCATGCGGTCGTCCGGTCGCGGCAACAGCCGAAGCAGAGACTACCGGAGCAGCCATGGCAGCGTCGGCATGTTGCATCTACTAACGGTAGTGAGTGAGTGCCGGCCGGCGCTAGGCCGCATTAACTAATTGGTGGCGGAAGCACACAAAGCAGGTTAGATCAAATTGCAAATCAAAGCACAATAATTCTATAAATTCAATGCTGTTTTATAAGTGAAACACTTGTGAAGGTAGACACGAGTTCAAATGAGACTGTTCTGATGTTCAAAATAAAAATAACTAACTAAAAATACTAAAATAGCAGTTGTCTTACAGACTATGATGATTCACTATAGAATGAAATAAGTAATTTAGATAACCTACTTAATACGAGTAGTATCTACATAAAAATAGTATTAATAAGATGATTCAAAAATCGCAGCTAAATCAACTATAACAAAAAATCTTTGGGCAGTCAAACATATTGAAGTAATCACAAGAGCTTGGCTGCGGTTTTCTGTGAGGTGGAGGTGCTTCCCCAGACGGGGTGCTTCGCCCTACGTCTCTTAAAAACAAATAGGCTAAGACAAACAGACATGTTTGTCCTGTGTGGAATCGAACCCACGAGCGTTGGCGTCAGACTAACGTAACAGCACATTTCACCCCTGCGCCACCGAGCTCGTCCTTCATTCAGCACGAATAAATAGAACATCTAAATAAAAATATGGATGATATATTTATGAAGTAGGTAAGATGGATCTCTACGGATTTAAAAATAAAAAAAAACATTTATTATTGTAAAATAGCCGTTGTGATACAAAACCTGACGGTAAGGCAATACAGAAAGAAAGTTATTTAGGTGAACTATATAATATGAATATTTAACAACAATGAATTAGCAATACAAAAACAAATATGATTTTCACGTTCTACCCCTCAAGGAATCTGGCGTAATAGATGCGTAACGTAAAAAATCCAAAAACGTATACGTATATCAATTATAAGAGTTATCCCATTATCCTTACTCTATTACTGTAACGCATGGCATAACATTTATGCAGGTATATTATCTTTATTACTATAACGAAATAAAGACGTATCGTCTTATTTCACTATTCAATATAGCATGGATCATTAAATTAATTTAATACTACAATACATTATCTAATCACGCTCAGCAAATAACCTAACCTAACCGTACTCTGGCAGAAGTAATTATTATTCCAATTGCCAAATCGTCATTAACAATACGTAAGTGTTTATACTCGTACGTAAAGTTGTTGTCGCCCGCTACATAATAAACGTGGGGGCGTAATTATTCACATGCAATTGAGAATACGGTTTTTGAAAGATTTGAAATGTTGCTCAAAACATTAAGAGTAACATTCGTTTCAAGTGTAACCATTTTGAAGAAAGATTGCTACAAAGTTTAATCTTCTTCATAAAGATTATTATGAAGAATCTTTAATAATAATTGGTCGCACACGTGACACAATATCAATTATAGTTTTATTTTGAATTAGATTTATTATTTTGAATTATTAGAAGAAATAGTCATTTTATATCATTCGTATCGTAAATTGAAGTTTTATTTTAATGTTATTACGCTTTTTTATAATATTTAGTAATCATAACATGTTAAAAATAAAAGCGTAATAAAGCCGAATGAAGGGAGGGACACGATGTGTGTGACTTAATTAATGTTAAATTAATTTTATCCTTCCCTCTTTCCTCTTTAAATTTATTAACTAACCTCTCATGTTTGCGACCTATTTTCAATATTATTTCAATATCAATATTTTTTAGTATGCGCCCTTAATAATATAATGCATTTTTAACGAAGATTTGTACCATCTAAGATATGAGATGCCAAAACAGCAATTTCTAAACTCTATATGGCTGTCAATTATATGCACATCACACAAAAACGTAATTTTTATTCTAATGTAGTTTATATTCGCGATTGCATCTTTTCTCAGCGTTTTATCTCGAAAATATTTAGGGTAGCTGAGTAAAACTAGAAACATCAAACACCGCACTGGTGAAGCCGAAGGCCGCCCCTATATCAAAATTCAATTACCTGATGTACAATATATATATAATACATGCGTGTTTGAAGATTATGTCTTTTATTTTTACTTTAATTGCACCATAAAAGAGAAAACAAATAAAATTTTACCATAAAAAAATGTACTCATACTTGTCATTAAGGTGATTAGGCGAATTTTAACATCCTGTTTAAATTCTCATAATTCCTAATACTTCTAGTTAGAACGGTGCTTACCCATAAATTAATGTAAATATTTGAAACGCGAAAAACACAACTTGTAAGGCCGCATTTATATTCGTTACTTGAAAATCTTGACATAGATCGGTTGTCACACTTATACTCGTACAACATTATTCACCAGTGCATTCCTAACCATCGTCTAACGTCTTAACTAATATTCATATGTTCAAAAGGAGGCCGCTTTTCTATTTTGTAATGATCCTTTTTAATTTAAACTACTTTAATATTATATCACTGAACCGAGCTTGAAAGAAATTTTGTATAAACTTAGTTTGAAACTTGGAGAAGGATACATGCATACTTTTTAAATCCACACAGGTAGAAATTAGTACTTTCCTAATATAAATTAAATAGCTTTAACTATTCTGCCGTTGGATATAGTATTTAATAGGTAAAAATAGTAAAAAAGTACTCCAATTTAACCTATAGATATACACTTAGTATTGTATGTGAAATTTTCAATCTATCTGCAATAACCATCTTGTGCAATAAACATCTTAATTTCGGTAATGATACAATTATGACAATTTAGTTTGAAATATAAGGCAATATTTGTATCAATTCGACAAATAAACAAATTTACAGACAAACAAACTAGTTCATACTGTATTACAATCCAGTTCTGAGCTATGTATCAAATTGAGGTTATTATTAAGTTCCTTTAAGATGGATGAAATTTGTAACGAATATACAAAAAAAATAAACAGACATACTATAAAACGAGATCGTACTCATTGTGATCCAGTCCTGAACTAAGCATCCAATTTTGAGTCTTCAGCTTTTTGGGAAATTATTTTAAATTCGATCACAAACTTGGTACCCAATGGACAAACAAATAAATAAACATACAGAAAACGTGCTAATAAAACATGGTAATAAAATACTAAGTCATTAGAATTTCATATCAGTTTCGGTTATTTTTATTAATAAAGATTTTTGTATGCATTTCGAAAACCAAAGAAATCGTTATGTGCATATTTTTTATACCACCTACGGTTCAAACCAGAATACGAACCTCCGAATGTGATGTGATTGGCACAGCATGCATAACTCAACGCTTATTAATACAATTGAATCACGATATTCGGCGCTAGAGTAACTAACTCAGTTCATGGCTGTAATATTCCGTAGAGGGGAAGTGTATCCAAGGCTGTTCCTAATTGTGATAAGAAAAGACGTGCTGTGCCCTTGCAATAGTCTCTAGCAATTCACTAACTGACAAGGTGCTATTAGATTAAAAAATAAGAATAATTTTAAAATTCAATAATTGAAAATACAAAATTCTTAGCAAAACAAAAACTATATTATCGTATTACTTACAAAAACATATTCTTAGCAATAGGCTTTCTTGCTTCTAGAAGCATTGATGGAAGCTGTTATTGAAACCTTTACTCAATATTTTGTAACTCTATGTTTGTTCTCTTTTTATTTTATGGTTTATTATTTGTTTTTTTTTCTGTTTTAAAATCCTTCACTGAAACATAGTGATCTCAATACTCAAAGTAACTATATCCAGCTGACCCTTCCCCGTGGGGAGGACCTGGGTGACTTATAGTACAGGTATTGCATACCTTTTTTAGGCACCAGTTCCTCACAATTGAGGTTCATTTCTTGACAATGTTATGTTTGTTTATTATGTACTTAACCTGTGTGTGATGGAAAATAAATATATATTCTATTTAATAACTAAAAGAATTGAGTTGAGAATTTGACGTGTTTAAGTGTCCGCAAGAGCCCAATAGCAAATATAGAATTTTAGCTTTTTGCCCTCTCGTTGATTGAAGGTTGTTTTTGCTCTCTGGGGATGACGGTAAGGAAGTGATTACTTCAAAACTGTCTTCATTTTCTATGCTACGAGTAATGTTGCAACCCATCGCGTCGCACGTAAAATATTAAAAGCGCCAGATTACACACGCAACGTTTCGACAGAATTTCATCTGGCATGGTTACATACTTAACGCTAACGCGCAGCTCTGCGCAGACTTGTTAAAATCACTGGCATTTGAGATTAGATGTAATGTATTCATATGTGTTTTATAAGATTTGTTATTATTAATAATTCAGTTCAGCATTTTAGGCAAAGGGCTGTTCAACTTTAATGGAGAATGGCAGCTTTAAAATTTAAACTGAACCTTATGTTGCTAAATAGTCAGTCTTTGGTAAATATTCGAATTAATTGAGGTACATATACATCAGCGGAAATAAAATTCAATCATTTTTTAATTCTGAATATTAGAATAGAAATGGTTCACGAGTAAACAAGGCCAACCTTTAAACGGGACTAAAATGAATAAAAGTATAGACCGTTATTTGACCACCCACGTTAATATATATCTCTAAAATGTGATAACAAGTATTATCATTATACTAAAGTCATCTCTCGACTACAATGGAGATTTAAACGATTTTATTATACGCCGGGAGACATAAGCATACAGCCCGCCTGGTATGGCGGCTACTTCAATGAACGCTTCCAATACAAGAAGCAACGTTCACGCGGCACAACACAATGTTTGCATGCACATGCATACTGCACTACGCTCTGCTTCTATAGACTGACGGAGGTATTTTATATTATTTCTTTTGCAAGGTATAATATACATGCTATTGCCTGAACGGAACATTGTATTTACATATTATTACAAAATACTGTATGTGGTTGTACTGGTTGGTACCTCTGACTAAGTACCAAAACAGACGATATAAAATAACAGAAAATTAATTTGGAAAAATTCTACCACAATTACGTCCAAAATATCTTTAGTTACTTACAAATTTATATCTAATAAACCTATAATTGCGTAATTACATTAATAATTTAGACGCGATCGGGTTTTGTTTATTGGCAAACATTTCCAAGTCTTGTGTTGCCGTAAAATTCTCCACCCTATTGATATATCTCGATTTAAATCTTAAAGACAAGTACAAATAGATATGTTCACTTACACGAGTGCGACAATTGCAGTTTTAGTAATAGAGTAACTAATGCTTACCACTCGACTACTCGTTCGATCAAAATATGACATCCATACATTTTTTATATTATATATTGTATTACTTAGTTACCTACCTAAGGAAATTGCGTAATAATGTATATGCACGAGAATAGTTACATAATAAAATTTTACCTGCAAAACGAGTTTAATAAATATTTTTAAGGTTTACTTTCCAGTCAACAAAATAAGTTAAGAAAGTATTGCGATCATAATTTTTTCTACTTCATTCTTTTTAGGGTTCCGTACCCAAAGGGTAAAACGGAACCCTATTACTGAGGCTCCGCTGTCGGTCCGTCCGTCTGTCACCAGGCTGTATCTCTTAAACCGTGATAGTGAGACAGTTGAAATTTTCCCAGATGATGTATTTCTGTTGCCGCTATAACAACGAATACTAAAAAATATAATAAAATAAATATTTAAAGGGGCTCCCATACAACAAACGTGAATTTTTTGCTCTTTTTTGCTTTGTATTGATAACGGCAACATTTATCTTATATTTATCTTATCTTAAAAAAATGGGGCTCCCATACAACAAACGTGATTTTTTAGCTGTTTTTATAGATAATGGTACGGAACCCCTCGTGCGCGAGTCCGACTCGCACTTGGCCGATTTTTTATTTTATAATTTAGTTCAGCATTATGGAAGTAACAAGAGAAAAAAAGTGATTAAGTGTATTAAGTAGAGTTAAGACTTTTTACATGAATTTAAATGGGTACAATAAATAAATTTAAGGTAAAGTTTTGCTTGGAGTTGGACGAAAGTGCAAGTGTAGTTCTAATTAGATAAGACGTGAATCATTAAAAAAAATGAAATCTACTAGGGAAAGAAATTTTATATAAACCGATACAAAAATATTACCGATAAAAAAGTTGGAAGTAACGGGTACCAAGTTCCATAGCAGTTACTTTATAAATAACTGTTGGAATGTACAACGTTATTCAGTTCATTTAAAAAAAAATTGGTACTTTCTATAATATCGCATTTGGAACTTCTAAAAATTTTAATTGTCAATAAATTGCGTTTAAAAAATTATACACCTCCATTTAGAATTTTTAATAGGTTGATAAGTATTAAAATCATGTGACGAGATATAGTAGTTTTAACTTCTAAATTTCTGTTCATTGCCCTGACAGATTACACTACGTAACTTATCATACAGGTTTATGGCCAGCTGGATGGTAAGCATTTATGCCAGTAGATTTAAGCCTAGAGATGCAAGAAATATAACTAAACCAGCCTAACTGCTTTCTAGTAACTTCATTCATGCGCAGGAACATAACAATTCTCCAGGAAATTGTTGATTATCTGCAATCATCGGGTAGAGTTGGAAGTAGGTACATCACAATATTAACCATTCAAAAATTATAATAAATTTACAATTCGAATTTAGCCTATGTAGTGGCAATAATATAAAGTTAACTGTATAGAAACGAGATTCTATGGGCAGGTAAAACTGGTAAATATTACCAATGAGTGTTTTTTTAAAACCTGCCTGCTTTCACTGATGATAAAAAGATAATTAGTTACTTAAAACATAAAGATTGACCTAAATACAAATGGAACTCTCCATGCACGCTCTTACAACCATTTACAACATTCTCGCAACCCACATACCACATACGCTGACCTCCTTGCGACGTCGCTTATAAAGAACATATAATGCCAACAAGCATGTTCTTCATACCGTTTTTCTAAAATATATATCTAGATTAAATCAAAAATAGCACTAATAATGATCGACATTAATGAAATATCTATACATCTATACAGATAAATAAAATTGGAGTGTCTGTTTGTAATATTAAAATAAACGCTTTTTACTAAATGCATATGGATGTATACACGGTACATATATACCAAAATGAATATTTTTACAATTTTTGTCTGTCTGTCTGACTGTTTGTTCCGGCTAATCTCTGAAACGGCGGGACCGATTTTGACGGGACTTTCACTGGCAGATAGCTGATGTAATAAGGAGTAACTTAGGCTACTTTTATTTTAGAAATTTTATTTATTTTTATAATATAAATAAATAATATTCCACACAGATGAAGTCGTGGGCAGCTAGTTTAATATAAAAATGGTTTAAAAAGCTAAAGTTCCTACTACCGTTTCCTGCCTCTATAAATATCTATTATAAGATATAGGTGGGGTATGGTGGGGTGCATCAAATTAGTCAGATCGGGGGATATACTTCAAATAATAGAAAACTCCCTAAAGGTTGTTGAATTCCAGTGAGTGAGTGAGGTTACCTGAAAAGAGTTGCTGTTAACAACAGAAATAGTAACGTGCAATCAATACTTCTTGTATTGCAAGCGTTCATAGGCTTCGATAGCCACTTTACATCAGGTGGGCCGTATTCTACTCGTAGTATACTTCTGGAAATTGTATAAAAATATATTATTGTACCGCATTGATAACGCGATATCGTTATATTGACATTAGAACTATTCTCAATTGCCAGATTTCATGATATTACTACAAAATGAGGTGTATGAAATTTTGTTCGTTAGATTTTTATCAAGCCTCTAATCTTCATCGTCAGATCAGTTCAATAGTGTATTATACTCAAATTGTTACGTTGAATTTCGACGTACTCTACGAGTATTACAATATTATAATGAAGAATACTTAACAATACTGTAGGTTTATCTTATTATTTATCTAATATTTTTATGTAAGTATTCGAATATACAATACTTGCTAATTGCTGTCCAATGAATCATAGAATGATTTATTGCATGTCGCTTGTATCGTGATAAACTCGATATTTCACTACTTTTGCATAACAGCTTCTACTTTTTAAATCACGAGTTTAATGCACCTGCTTGATAAGTAATAGCGTTTAAGCATTTTGTCGAGTTTCTAATTTGCCTGTAGATCCTAGCCTATATAGGTAGATAGCCAATATCGGGTGCATCTAGTGCACCTTAGTCAAATAAAAAAGGGCATAATTTTTTTTTTTACTTCAGTGTGCAGTGATGGACCAGTTAATAAAGAACCAGTCTATTAACCGGTGGAGCAGTGGTGAAACGCGTTGTTACACTACCTTGACACCAACGCCCGTGGGTTCGATTCCCACACAGTACAAACATTTGTGTGCATGAACATGTCTGTTTGTCTTGGTCTGGGTATTTTCTATGTATGATAAGTATGTATTTACAAAAAAAAATGTATTTATGTATGTTTATCAGTTGTCTAGTACCCATAACACAAGCTTCGCTCACTTTGGGGCTAGATGGCGCTGTGTAATTTGTCCGACAATATTTATTTATTTATTTCCTGGTTCGAATCCTGGCATGTGCACGTACCACTAAACTCGCATTTTCGGATTTGTTTACACATTTGTAATTATCACTTGAAAGTTTGAAACCCGCAACGGGACGCTGTTGCGGGTTTCAAACTTCCAAGTAATTATATTTCAAATACGTGTGACCTAACCTATGAAAGGTCTGGTTGGCGCTCGGGTTGTGAAAGTCTGACGACAGACCCTCCATGTCAACATCAGTATCTTTGCCAAGTCTTAGGTCCATCTTAGTCCATTAGCATTGGCAGGCGGACCCTGCTAATGTACCCAGCGAAAATAACTAATAAAGGGAACGGAATAACGCTAGAAAGAAGATAATAGTGTTAATTCAACCAACAATGAACCGTTTATACAGCAATCACAGTAGTGATATCACACAAACTAATTCTTGATAGTAAAAAATAAATTTAGCATTCTTTATTGCACCAAATTAAAATTGTAAACAAAAGATACTTATAAACTATAGCACAATAGGCGGTCTTATCGCTAAGCAATCTCTTCCAGACAACCTTACGATAAGAATAAATAAATAAATAAATATTGTCGGACAAATTACACAGCGCCATCTAGCCCCAAAGTGAGCGAAGCTTGTGTTATGGGTACTATACAACTGATAAACATACGTAAATACATTTTTTTTTGTAAATACATACTTATTATACATAGAAAATACCCAGACCAAGACAAACAGACATGTTCATACACACAAATGTTTGTACTGTGTAGGAATCGAACCCACGAGCGTTAGTGTCAAAGTAGCGTATCAACGCGTTTCACCATGCGCCACCGAGCTCGTCACTATATTGATTTATTCTGCAGTATGTGAATTTTTAACTATCTTTGACGAGCTCGGTGGTGCAGTCGTTAATTACGCGACTTTGACACCAACGTTCGTAGGTTCGATTCCCACGCAGGGCAAACCTTTGTGTGCACGAACATGACTGTTTATCTTGGTATGGATATTTTAAGCGAGGTAGGGCGCATCAAAGCAGCCCGTCTGGGGAAGTACCTCGACCTCGTAGAAAACCGCAGCTAAATAACAACTCCAAGAGGGTGGTTGTGTTCCTTAATGTTATAATTATTATATGGTTAGTGATGCCTAATGTTATAAATACAAGATAATTATAATACAAGCGTTCATAGTCTACGGTAAACGTTTTACATCAGGTGGGCCGTATTGTATGCCTTCAGACGTTGTATATAAAAAAAATACTTCACATACCTATTTACAAATCAGTACATTGATATCACTGTCATGGATCCTGTGCGCCGGGGAAATACCAGACTTCGCGCCTTTAAACGACCATTCAGCATACTTACCAACGACAGATACCTTTTATAGGTTCTTTTTCATCAGCCTTAAATTCGTCTACAATTTCATCAATTTTTAATAGAGTATAATGACATTTTATCAAGAGTAACCAGATTGAAGACAGACAAAAAACCACCTAAAAAAACGAATAACTCCATCTAGGATTGATAGGCTGTTGTGTGCTATTTGAGGTCCCCAGAAACTAAACTAAACTGGGTGATGCTACGTTAGCAGTGAGGGTAGCAAAATCGTTGCAATAAATTTATTACAATGTAATAATAGCCGCTATGTCGGACAGACCCGATACTTGTTTATCACCCAACGTAGTATAAAATATATATATAAAGTGGTCGCATATTTGAAGTGATAGAATCAATTAGACAACAGTTATTTTCGATTTAATAAGTCCTCATCTTGTTAAGGAACTCTCATAAAATGTTTTTTTAAACAACTAGATTGGCAAACAAGCATGCGGCCCGCATCAGATGGTAAGCGGTCACCGCAGCCTATTGACGCTCGCAAGTCGCAACACCACGGGGATGTTACTCGCGCGCGGCTAATCTTGTGACCTAAGGATGTTTCGTCACAGTACCCAGTAATTTCCCTGCCATATCTCACCCTTTAAACCGGAACACAGCTATATAAATATAGTTGCTTGCCGGTAGAAATCGGTGAGACAGAGGTACCCATGCAGACGACTTTTGTACAAAGTTTCCCTTTTGGTATGAATATTCCTCAATAGTAATGACACACGATCTTAGTACGTAACTACTGTTAGTGTAATATTGAAAGTGTTGTCTATTTTCTCAACATTAAATAACGAGCAAAGGCGAAAATCGTTTCAAGTTTCAAGCTTTCGTGGTGTATACAAAAGTGACAGTGACAGCATTGACAAGTGCAGGCGAAAGCTGTAGCTGGTGCATACGGACGAGGCATGCAACGATCAGACATGCTACACAATATCACATTGGTGATTCGTTTAATAAATCTAACATCATGTCTTTTTACAATACCATCACGATTATAGATATTTTAATTTTGTCAATATCACGTTCTTCCCTATGAAATTGCCGTTGTATATAGTTAAAATCATATATATTTTGAATAAAAAGTATATACATAACTAGCTACACCCCGCGACTTGATCCGCACGAATCATGATTTTCCGTAGAAACCGCTCTTTCTACTTTCTTTCTTTTTCCTCAGATTCTAAGGGTCGTGTCGTAGTGTTGAATAGCCCATAACCTTCCTAGAGAATTGGCCTATCAAATGCAAAAATAATTATCCAAATCCGACTGGTATTTCCAGAGATTAGCGCATTCAAACAAAAAAACAAAGAAAATGTTCCGCTTTATATATTAGTATAACTAGTCTGGCCATAAATCCTTTTACATAGAAACTTTTCTTTTTTTCAACTTTTCACTTATTCGAATTTGGAATGCGTTTATTATGTTAAAAACTTCTTTCGATTTCCCGCCATATTTTTTTCGTGACATATTTTTTCGTGATTCTTGTCAAATTACAATATGAAATGGGTTGTTAAAGAAAATAGGATTGCAGTGATTGCCTCATACAAAATTGGTATGGAGACGTCGGTCATATTCAAGACACTTCAAAAGCTTGGCATCAGCCGTATGTTGATAATTATATCGCACTACCAACAGATATACTATGAAGGATTAGGGCGACCGCGTGCTGTTAGAACTACAAAGGCTGTTAATGCTGTTAAAGCCAGAACTAGCCGAAACGCCATTAGGAAACAGTAAAACTTATCGCGAGAATGACGATTCCTGCTAGGACTCTGTCGCGTATAATAAAACAAAACCTGAAGCTCGGCGCTTATCGTCGATATACAGGGCATGCCCTAAATCAATCCCAACAGTTGAAGAGAGTGGATCGTTCAAAACTCCTTCGGTCCCGATTCGCAGGTGAGAGGCACAGAAATAACCTCTTTACTGATGAAAATAATTCACGATTGAAGAGCACTACAACAAGCAAAATGACAAAGTGTATGCATACAGTTTAAAAGAAGCCACCCAAGTAATCAGAAAGATACAACGTGGTCATTATCCTGCGTCTGTAATGGTTTAATGGGGGGTGTCTTATCAAGGAGTCACAAAGCTTCAATTTTGTGAAAAAGGAGAAATGACTTCAGACAAAGTGTCTTGAAGACTGTCTTGAATAGCGTTGTAAAACCTCTCAGCAATACACTTTTTAAAAATTTACCGTGGATTTTCTAACAGGACTCTGTACCTAGTGGCAAGGCATGAACTACCCAAGCCTAGCTCGAAACCAACGTTCTGGACTTTATAAGAGCTGAAGACTAGCCCTTGTCGAGCACAGATCTGAACCCCTTAGACTACAAATTATGGTCAGTTTTAAAGGACATAGCCTGCTCGAAACGACACGCCGCCATGGTATCTCTATTTTTGCGAAGGGTCGTTCATATATTTTTGGGATGAGCGGTATGTGAACGACCCTTGTCGTGGAGAAAGTAAAGACTAGGACAACTGACGAGTCTTCTTTATTTTTTGACAGCGAGATTGTTATGTTGTATCTGTTGTTTTAGATGTGAAATGTGTACTTAACAACACTAATCCACCAAATATTTGAAAATGCGAATTGTGGATATATGGTATATAAACATGTTCCAATTGCAAAGATGTTCCAATTTCGTGCAATAGTTTTTGAGTGATCCGGTAGATACATATAGATAGACAGATAAACTAAAACTCTAAAGATAATAACTTGGCTTCTATTACTCTTCTAAAGATATTATCTTTTCTTGAATTTATCCTATGAGTTCATCCAGCAATGGAAATATGAAAACAGCAACAAATTTCCTGCAGTACATTCAGACAAACAAAATTCTAAAAATAATTGTATTGGCTTCTATCTCTCTTATTAAAACCATCATATTAAGTGTACTTAAATATCTCCTGTACACAGATAATGGTATTACATATATATATACATATGTTACTAATGGATATGTTACCTAGTAATATGAGTTCAGAAAATTAAAAGATTGCATTGATATTTTCTTATGTTCTGAAGATCGCCACTTTATGTAGACTTACTTAATCAATAAATAAATTATCATTATCATCGAACTGGTGATCAAGGTAACAATTTGTTGAACCAATCGCTAAGCTCGCAATAACCGTATTCGAAAGATAATTATGTACATTGAAACGTGAACAATTTAAATTATTTATAGCAGATATTGCAGTATTGGTATTTTCATCGCACTTAACATCAAAATATTCAGCAATGTTAATTGAGTGATTTCTACAGAATAATACAAAATATTTTTATTCCGAATGCACAATATACCTAGTCTTGCCATAAATACTGAAACAAAGAAAAATAAAATTCTATTGCAAACAACATTTATTACTTTTACAGTGTGTTAGTTTGAGCAGTCAGAACCCGTTATATACGTTTACCCATACATTTCGCGGTCGTATACGACCACTCGGGTTTCGAAGGGTTACGTAAATATAAAACAATTTAAAATATAAAAAGCTTATTCAAAGTGGTCTCCATTGGCTGCCATACAGTCCTTTAAACGTTGAGGCCAGTTATCAATAGAAGCAGGCACTCTTTCCATGGGAAAATTCTTCACTGCCAATCGTACGGATTGTTTTAGGGACTCCAAATTATCATAGCGTTTAGAGCAAGCCGCACTCTCTAAAGCTGACCATAAATCATAATCCAGTGGATTAAGATCGGGACTAGACGACGGCCTTCAGCTCTGATAAAGTCCGAAACGTTCGTTTCCAACAAGGACTGCGTAGACCGAGCTTTATGACCAGCCGCCGAGTCTTACTGGAAGGACCATTCTTGGTTATTGAACATGGTGTTGTTAAGGGGCTTCACTACCTTCTCAAGAATGATATCTTGATACACTTGTGCCGATGATTTGATACCTTTTTCACAAAAGTATGGTTCAGTCAGTCCTTCATAGCTAATACCCCACCAAACCATCATTGAAGTCGGATAGTGCCCACGTTGCACTCCGTCGACTAATTGGGAAGCTTCCTTAGAGCTTTGAGCAAAAAATACGGTCATTTTGTTTGTTAAAATGTTGCTCAATTGTAAAAATTTTTTCATACATAAACAAAATTTTTCTGTGACCTCCCTTTGCGTACCGCTTCAGTAGTTGTTTCGATTTTACAACCCAATTCTTTTTTAAATTATCAGTTAAGAAATGACCAGTACGTCTCTTATAGGCTGCAAGTCCTAAGTCATCTTTTCAAATACGCAACATCATCAACATCTTTTGCTTTCGGACAGGATTTCTTCGAATTCTTTCCCTTACTGCTTTGACCACCTTTTTCGTACGAACACTACGTGGACGGCTAAATCTTTTTCTGTCGCAAACAGAGGAGGTCTCATTGTACCTATTAATAGCCCGGTACACAAACATTTTACTAATACCAAGCGTATGGAGAGTTTTAAAAATTGCATTTTGCTCCATACCTACTTTGTGTAATGCAATCACAGCGATTCTGTTCTTTTTATCACCCCACTCCATTTTAATATCGCAAAATATTGTACAATGTATTGGCGCCAAAATGAGAAAACACAATGAACAATCATATAAAAATGACAGATTCCAAATTCAAATGTAATATTTTGTTTATTTTTAATTGTAACAGTATTTATGGCCAGACTAAGTATATATATAATATATATAAGGAGAAACATGTAAATACTATAATTTAGCATAAAATAAAATAAATAAATAACAACACATTTATTTATTTTATTTACTTTTCGGATAAATTATGCAAAAGTCTAAACTAATAATATCAAGAATAACCAGTTGAGTATGCGCAAGCTTGCGTTGCCAGAGCAACACCTGGCTCGTCAATTATAAAACAATTCAAATTTTCTTTTTTTTTAATTTGTCGGCCATTTTGACCATGTTCCTTGAGAGACAGGAACGGTGTTCCTGAACATTCCTATTCTACTTTTTTATGCTGAATCCGAATCTGAAGTCAAAATTCGAATATTCGAAAAAAAAGCGACAGACAAACGCACAGACAAACGCACGGACAAACGCACAGACAAACATATAGAATTCATATAGGAACGGTGTTCCTGAAAATACACAAATATCCATTTAAAACGATTACAATATCTACGAGTAGCAAATATGGACCATGTAAAACACAGTTACTTGTATTCGTGTCAAAGAGGCTTAAATAGATTTTTGCATTTACCCAATAGCATGTGTACTGGTATGTCAGTTTCAAACCTTCTAGAACAAACGAATACGTAACGAAAGTGTAGAAACGCAGCCAAGCAACTCAACGCTTATTGCGCGCGTTGAAGTCTTCTGTTCGCAAGAAATTACAATAGCATAAATATGACTGTTGCTTATTGTAAGGTCGTACGCATCGAGGTGTAAAATTTCTCGCATGTTAATACAATCGTGTGAATAATTATTAATTCATATGACAACTGTGTAAAGTTTTTGTAATGGTAATTTGATAACTAGCATCTGAGGATAGTTCGTAGATAGTATATCGCAGCATCCGAGTCAAAGACGACTGCATGCATCTACTAACGGTAGTGCTTAGATCACAAAGTAGATGCATAGATCAAATTACCATTACGAAAACTTCTCTAGTCCGCCTGAGAACGCCTCGTGGAGTAGCGAAAACGTGTCGCAGCGATGACCAGAGTAATCAGTCCAGCAATATGACGGGTGCATATATCTTTCAACTGTCATATATATGCAATGAGAATAAGTTTATTATAATTAAGTTTATTAATTTATTTTAATATCTACTAGACTACTCATAATTAGCAAATACTGTATTTGTTATTTATTTCTATTTATTAATGATGGGATAAAAAACCAACATTGGATAATGTCGGTAACTAAGTGGCACTGAATATATTCCACTTATTTACAAAGTAATTCATTATACAGTGACCGAGCATACGCACCGCATGTACATGCTATGTTTTATTGATGGCACAACATGGTGGTAATGCGTCATCAATGAGCAAATACATATACATACCATTAAAAAGACACGCGACGACGTAAAGGAACCACGCAATATCCTTTATTCTACATAAAAAAGACCACTTAGTTCACCTATTTGCATTCAACCGGTGGTATTTCCTCAAAGAACGTAAACAAAGCAAGCTGTGGCATAGGCCGTTCACTTCTCTTATTTGTTTGTTAGCTTTCAACGCACGTAGCATAATAAACTACTTCCCTCAATAGATGGTCTAATTATAAGGAAATAAACTTCAAGGTACATGAATTTAACAATTAAATAATTAGAAACTCGACAATAAATGCATTTTTCTGTTGGGAGAACGCATATGAGGTTAAGCATTTGGAGCGTAGAAATACAGAACTCATTAGCATTAATTTGTTTATAAACTTAATAGAAAATCTTCCTAAGGTAGACTAAATGAAGCCATGTGTATATTCACAGTTAAATAAACCCAACTGTTACTTAGATTTGACTGTTTGATAATTCATAAAGTCCTAATTACTGGAACGTGCAGTTTATCTCATGATTAACTATGACTATAAACCATTAAGAGGAAGTTAGTTACCTGTATTAACAAACTATGTAACATATTACTTTCATAAAGTTTTAATTATGCATAAAATTGGCTAGAAAGTCAATTAAAGTTTATACTGTTTTTTTTTTGTATTTTTGTATTCGCAAATTTTATGGCAAACATAAGGTTCAAATCAAAAGACACTTTTAGGCAAATACATTTCTAATTCTATAAATAACTACAGCGCGGTATTAATTTTCTTCCAAATAAATAAATTTACTCTAGTAATACATTTACCCATCTTTAACCTTATTCATTGATAAGGACTTACAATGCGTGATTATAATAAATAAATAAAATCAACGATGCCTTCAATCAATACAATCGATTTGTGGCGTAAACATAATTTTGCGATTCCACCGTGTTACAATAACACAGAAACCTTTCAAAAGAGGTCACATTTATTTTTATCTGAGATGTAAAATGAAGTCTACTCATACGATTTGCAAAGCGATGCAATTCGATATGCAGATAAACACGCAACAAGTGAACTTGCGTCCCAGATACTGACCGCGGCGATGACGTAACAACAGAAAATAAACAACAGGCGAAGCCGTTTTTAGGCGAAGGTTTCTGTAAGTTTTCGATGTTATTGAAAAATATAAATTTTTATTTTTTAATCTATTCATTTTTTATGGCTCTTTAAGAAAAGGAGTGCACATCAAATAATCTTTAATTATACAATTTGATATTATTATTGTACAAATATGCTAATATGAACTTATTGTAATGTCTAATTGACAATTTTAAAAGAGACCTATATTGACAAGTTCCTTTCGGCATTTCTTCTTCGCCAATGGTCATTTCCGAAATGCTAGCTGATTAAAAAAGAAAAAATAAATGAATTGAATAACATATAATAAGACTATATTTAAAAAAATGTAAGACATGTCTAAGTGCCCGCGAAGGCCCTATGGCAAAAAAATATTCTTTATCTTATCTTTATCTTTTATTAAGTATCACTCGCGCGATGTCTTCTCTGCTGCTAACAAAGCAACTCCTTAAGAGCTTAATGGTGACCTCACTCACACGCAGGAACACATAACACTTTTCTGAGAGGTGGAGATACTTCCTCATACGGGCTGCTTTGATGCGCCATACCTCTCTTAAAACATCCAGAACAAGACAAACAGAGATGTTCATACACACAAATGTTTATCTTGTGTGGGAATCGAACCCACGAGCATTGATGTCATTCACGACTGCATTCAAAATTAGAATGAGATAGTATTAGTAAGCATTATACAGTGTTTATTACAGGGACCGAGGGTTGTACGTGTATTTTATGTATATTTTTATGTAATATTAAACAAATCTTCAAGTGATTAAAGTTTAAAATACATTGGAAAATGTGGAAGAAAGTGATTCGATGAAGAAGAATCCGAAAACACGTGATTAATTCGTAAACCTAGAGTTCACATTTATGTATAATATAAATTTTATTCTTACTATTTTAGAAGATACGTTCATTTACCCTCTTTTTCTATTCGGTATATATCATATTTATCGTTCGTAAAGAGTAACCTCAAGTCATGCGTCGGAGCTGACAAACTCACACCTTTTTTTTATTTAATGTAAAATAGACGGTTCAAGATGAATATCTCAGGGCAAGTAACATATGTATATACATACTTGGCATCGAATTTGAAATGAATAATTTTATGAGAATAATCAATTATTATCAGGTCCGCCGTTATTTGAAGACATAGTATTAGAGATAATAAAGAGAAAAATGACGTTTTGTATTAAAATTTATATAAATAAACATAACAAAATAAAAACCAGTTGAGAATGCGCAAGCTTGCATTGTCAGAGGAACACCTGGCTCGTCAATTATATAACAATACATTTTTTTTTAATTTGTCGGTCATTTTGACCATGTTCCTTAAGAGACAGGTGTTCCTGAACATTCCTATTCTACTTTTTTATGCTGAATCCGAATCAGAAGTCAAAATTGGAATATTCGAAAAAAACGCACACACAGACAAATGCACAGACAAACATATAGATTTCATATAGGAACGGTGTTCATGATAAAATTCTAAGAGATAGGAACTCTTTTAGATAAACGGCCTGAACATATATTCAGTGGCTGATATTGTCGAATAACAAGTGTTAGTTAGTTCCATAGTCAGGCTGCTTGAACCAAATTGAAGACTTGGAAAAGCAAATCGTCTTAAGACATTATAATTGACTTGTTAAAAACCTGGTATCGAAAAATAAATGATAAGTTGGTACACCTTATCCTTGCATAATTTTAAATCATACTGATGTGAGATTTCGCAGTAATTGAGAAATAAGTTTGATTTGCAATGCTAAAAATACTTTTTTATACTTTACTACATTCATACTAAATAAATGCGAGAAGCTAAATTTGTGGCATAACGCTCGCTGACCGTGTTCGTAATGATAACGTAAAAAAGAGAGTTTGAAAGAGGGTGTCGGTGTTAAGATAAGAAAAGGCATGCTCCGTTGGTTCGGACCTGTAGAAAAAATGAAGGATGAAAGAATTATGAAACAAATATACAATGTGAAAGTGGAAGGATGTAGGAACCGAGGAAGACCCAAGATTAACCTAATATGACCAAATCGGTCGTGTTTTATCAGAAGGTGCTGTCAGAAACAGGTGAGCGTGCATGAAAATGGCTATGAATAAGAAGAGAGAGAGGCAAGTGAAGTGTGTAAGGACCGCGTCTTACGGCGCTCGGTTCTCTGTTCCTACCCCGCAAGGCACCTGGCGTGAAGATAAACATGCATACTATGTTCATTGTATACATTGAACACTGCTCAATGTAGGTCACAAAAAACTCGGTTAAGAGAAGGTCGTTTTTATCTTCGGACAGTTATTATCAATCACAAAATGTTATATAATCGAAATATTAAAGTGATAATTCGCTCAACGACCTCGAACTGTGCGTCATTGTCGTTCTTAATGCGAGAGAGACAGAAGCAATGATGTCGTTAGGAGACGTCGAAATCATAAATTCTGTACAGTCTCTTTAATTATGAGCAGTCTTGAAAACACCTACGTCTAAAAACTAAACGTCACTAAACCAGAGGGTCGTTGAAGTTACAATGAGAGTCCAGAGAAGTATTTCAAGAGCAGCCGGGGTTAAAAAGTATGAGCTTCCTTGTATTAATAAGTACAAATGTGACTATGCTACCTTGGCATTTCACATCCAACGGGTCATATGCATGCTTACTGACGTAGTGATAGAAAAAGGGTAAATATACTTAGTCTGGCCATAAATACTGTTACAATTAAAAATAAACAAAATATTACATTTGAATTTGAAATCTGTCATTTTTATTATGATTGTTCATTGTATTTTCTCATTTTGGCGTCAATACATTCTACAATATTTTGCGATATTAAACTAGAGTGGTGTGATAAAGAGAACCGAATCGCTGTGATTGCATTACACAAAGTAGGGAGATGAAGATAGGACCTAGAACCATGTCGCGTATTTTAAAAGATGACTTAGGACTTGCAGCCTATAAGAAACGTACTGGTCATTTCTTAACTGATAATTTAAAAAAGAATAGGGTGGTAAAATCGAAACAACTACTGAAGCGGTACGCAAAGGGAGGTCACAGAAAAATTTTGTTTACGGATGAGAAAATTTTTACCATCGAAGAAAGTTACAACAAACAAAATGATAAGGTGTATGCCCACAGTTGTGAAGAAGTGAGCACGCGTATTCCGAGGGTCCAGCCAGTCCAGTCCAGCGAGGGCATTATCCTTCATCAATCATGGTTTGGCTTGGAGTCTCATATTCAGGCTTAACTGAGGTGTTTTTCTGTGGAAAAGGTGTGAAAACCAGTGCCGTAGTTTACCAAAATACCGTCCTAACAAACATAGTAGAACCTCTTTCTCAAACAATGTTCAAACACAGACACTGGATATTCCAACAGGATTCTGCACCAGCTCATAAGGCACGAAGTACTCAAAACTGGTTGGCCGCGTCGATTAAGGGCATGTATTCAAAATGGAGGAGGGCATTTCGAATAATGTAAATAAAATTTTATTGTACATTTAATTACCTTGCATTTAATATATAACTTTTCCATAACTATCAAAAAGTGTATCATTAATTACATCAAAAGTTTTTGACAGAACTTATGACCTGACTAGATATATTATTAAAAAAATCATGAAGATTGTTGAGCTAAATAAATTAGAAACCTTTTTTTTTTCATATTTACCGGACCTATTACATTTGTTTTATTTGCAATCTGCTCGTTATTGTTATCTGCCTTAACAAGTTAACAATCTACTTGTAACTCGTGTCCTTTCTCACTTTCACCGATACTATCGCCATGAATATAAATACTAACAATTGCTTTTATTTATAAAAGTCAAGTTTAAATTCATATATATTCTCATAAAAAAGCTTATACTGTCAA
Source organism: Pyralis farinalis (assembly GCA_947507595.1). Classification (NCBI taxonomy): domain Eukaryota; kingdom Metazoa; phylum Arthropoda; class Insecta; order Lepidoptera; family Pyralidae; genus Pyralis; species Pyralis farinalis. Next base: position 16,319,572 of record OX382267.1, read on the forward strand.
ATATACATAATAATATGTCATCAAACTAACATTCTCCTCTCAAAATATTTCTAGTGCGACTTCAAAGACAGTAATGACAACAATTGGAAAATCACCAACAATCATTGTGTTCTTGTGTAATTTGTTATACGGAAAAGTGATTATTGTAAGCACCGTAATAGTTTTAAATTGCAGCAGAGCAGTAGTTTTAATGTCAATTTATTTTAATGCCCGTATTCTGAATTTCAAGCAAATCATTCAAAATCGATTTGATAACGGTCTTTGTAATATGTTTTTATTTAATGTTTGTTATTTAATGTACAAACATGAAGGTCATGGGCTTGAGACGTTATTTTTACATATCAACTGTGAAACTGCGTTCGTCACGTCACTGTGAACGAATGATGGGCTCTAACAAAATACTTATTTATTACTAGCAACTACTTAACATCACCTGCTCGCTGTGGTATAAGTACTTGATAAATTCACTACAAATAGGGTATAGGCTCATCATTTCAAAATGTACCTATCTTTTTCGGTTAGTCAGTAGTAGTACAGTTCTATCCTTGCCTAAAAGGTTAATATAAAGTTGATGAATACCCATCTTATAAGATGTTCAGACGTGAGTCAACCCTGGTACCTATGTATCTTTATTTTAGCCACTTTATGTTTATTACATCGATATGTTTACATTTCTCTAACGTAAATTGACAATCGAGAAAATAGTTTATATTGACAAGTTTCTTTCGGCAATTCATCTTAGGTATTTCCGTAATATTGGCAGTTTAAAAATTTAACGAAAATTATGAGAAAGAATTCATAAAAATGCAAGACGAGGCCAAGTGACTGAAGGGCAATATAGCAAATAAAGAACTTTTATGTTTATTTGTGCAACTGTGCGTAAGTATTTAAAATGTAAATCGTTAAAAATAATAAATATCAGGACTGTTATGATCCGTACAGATTTAGTAACTGAACCTGTATTTGCCTCTCACATGCCAGAATAAAAACATTTGTCATAACATAATACTGTATTTTTACTTTTTTATACTACGTCGGTTGGCATACAAGCATACGGCCTACCAGATGTAAAGCAGGTACCGTAGCCTATTAACGATTGCGATATATTAAGTATCACTCGCGCAATGCCTTCTCTGCTACTTATACAGCAACTCCCTGGGAGCTTACTGGTGATATCACTCACACACAGGAACACAACAACCCTCTAGGGAGATGTTATTTGGCTGCGGTTTTTTGTGAGGTGGAGGTCAGACAGACTGCTTTGATGTGCCCTGCCTCTCTTAAAATATCCAGACCAAGACAAACAGATATGTTCATGCACACAAATGTTTGCCTTTTGTGGGAATCGAACTCACGAGCGCTGGTGTCAAAGTCGCGTCATTCACGACTGATCCACCGAGCTCGTCAAACTGTACTCGTACTGTATTCATAATTATTATTTAATTATATGTTATGCTTATTATTATGCTTGTGATTTTGTTTATACGTAAAATATAATTAGTTCAAACGATTTAAATTGTATAGTTACGAGTCGCAAACTACAATAAGGGGCGTTACGCACAGTCACTATAATTTCACACTCTGACATTAGTCAGTTAGCGGGTTAAGGCAGTGTACGTAGATTGCGTCACCGGTCTACTTCCGCACCGACCACCACCTGGGAAGTGACTTTTTGTATCACTAAGGCGGCTTGCTTTTTTTTTTCAAACCAATTGATGAGTTCTTATAATCTTCCGGTTGTCTTTATCTTACATCAGACTACCAATCCTCGTTTAAATTATCAGTGAAAGTTGATTATACTACTAAATTATATTATTTTATCATTGTTATGGATATTGGTTACTTCATCACTTTCTTATCGTAATCAGTAAGTAATTTATTGTCCATTGGAGAAGTTTGATAGTTATTATCATCTTACTCGGCCTCTACAACTCTTTATTCCCTGATGTTATTGACAAATTCACTACATGAATAAAGAATAAATTCTAATCATTTTACTTCTACCGGAAAAATAATTTCTTTTCTTATTATATGGCGTTTATGGTATACAATGTCAATATAATAAGAAAAGAAATTCGGAAAAATCTTTTCTTTTCTTATTATATGGTATACAATGTCAATATAAAACAGAGTTTTGTTTGCTGTACCGAATCAATAATAATATATGTAACGCATGTATAAATGCAATTTTAATGATACCTACTTTCGTAATTGGCCTTTAGATGTACTAATTGGGTCATCGCCTTGACCAGCCACTAAAGAGGATTGACATTCTTCTGTTCTAGGCTTCGACCATGAATTTAAAACTATTCTTTATTTTTTTGATAAAATATCTACGTTAATGCATTGCGGACAAATTTGTGCCAATAATAGCATTCTATGATCGACTGCAGTGCAAAAACCAACGCTGTTACAGTATCCTAAGCGTGTAATCAAGGGTCAACGAATAATGCTTGATCAACCTTACCTGTACCAAAGTAAAGAGTTAATGTTAACGCGCGGATTATTGTTGGATCATATTTTTGACGTAGGTACAAATCAATCTATTCATCGGAATAATAGGCCCGAAATAATATCCAAGCTGATGTTGGAATATAAATGTAATTTGATCAAATCTAAAAAAAAATAATTTAATAGAATTTGCACGAATTCTATTACATTCTATGTTTTTTACATCCAGCAGAGCAAAATTTTAGTAACTTGTTTTCATAATAATCAGTAACAATACAAATAATTGTTTAGAGATTTATATGAAATGTCATTAATTTATTAATTCATCTACAATTGGTGTACAAAAGACATGAATGTCAGTTGACTTTCATAAAATTTTCAACACTGTCGAGTTATTGATAAGAAACGATATACAAATTCACGGCTGATACCAAGCTTTTGAACTCCATACCCATTTTATCCAAGGTAATCACTGCAATCCTATTTTATCCACCCCTTTCCCTTTCCTTTTTACACCCTATTCCATATTGTAATTTGATATAATAAAAACTAAAAAAAAATATGTAATACGGCGGGAAATCGAAAGAAGTTTTTACAACTACATTATACCTAAACGCATTCTAAATTCAAAAAATTAATTGTAACAGTATTTATATATGTATTATCTGTAACAGTTTCACAGCTGGTATTATTAACTTACATACGTGAATATTTTTTAAATAATTTAGAGAAAACGCCTACAAGCACACACGACACAAGCAAAATGTTCATGTTTGCCTTATGCGAGAATCGAACCTGTGACCGTTGAGTTCAAGGTTGTTCACAATTGTTAAAATATATACATTAAAACCGACATATTTTTATACGTATTAATATACATTGTATAAGTTTAATTAATGACGATGAACCATATGACATAAAACTCGGAGAAAGTTTCATATAAATACAGTGACAGGAATAATAAAGACAATATCATTTCACACATTTGCTTTACATGTATAGGGTATAATATATGTGAATATTTTTATCAAGCTATCTATAGCACAATGTAAGCTCAATCAACCGGTGTGAATGTAAAAGTCAAAATATAATAGTTATATTGTATGTATATCTTCACGCCAGGTCCCTTGCGGGGTAGGCAGAGAGAACCGAGCGCCATAAGACGCGGTCCTTACACACTTCACTCGCTTCTTTCACATTCATAGCTCTTTTCATGCACGCTCGCCGGTTCCTAAGGCTCCTGACATCACCTTCTGATAAAACACGACCAATTTGGTCATGGTAGGTTAGTCTTGGTCTTCCTCGGCTCCTACATCCTTCCACTTTCGCATTGTATATCTGTTTCGTCATTCTTACATCTTGCATTCTTTCTACATGTCCAAACCAACGGAGCATACCCTTTCTTATCTTAACACCGACACTCTCTTTCAGTCCAACTCTCTTTCGTACGTCATCATTTCGAACGCGGTCAGCAAGCGTTATGCCACAAATTTTTCGCAGTGCTCGCATCTCGACCGCATTTATTCTACTTTCATGCTCTCTCTGCCATACCCAGCTCTCACTTCCATAAGTTAGCGTTGGGATTAACACCGCGTTGTGTACAGCGAGCTGTGCCTTCTGGCTTAGATTTCGGCTGCCAAACAGTTTACCCAACGCTCCATTCACGCTATTCCCTGCACTCACTCGTCTCTCCACATCAGCGGTGTACCTTCCATCGCTTCTAAAAGCGCTTCCAAGATATACAAACTCATCCACTTGCTCCAACACTACATCATCAACCGTAATCCTAGTGTTCGTTCTGGTTGTCTCTCTTTCAAATACCATTATTTTGGTTTTCTTCGCATTCAATTGTAAGCCTTTCTTCATACAATCGTCTTTCATTGTTGTGACTAGTGTTTGCAGTTCGGATGATGATTCTGCTATTAATACTGCGTCATCTGCATAAAGCAGGCAGTTAACCACTGAGCCACCCATTCGCATTCCCACATTCATATTTCTCATTCTCTGAAGACAACTGTCCAGATACAGGATGAATAGCCGAGACGACAGCACGCATCCCTGTCTGACACCAATATAGGTATCAAACCAGGGTGATAAGCTGCCGTCCACTCTCACACATGCTGTGCAATCCTCATAGGTGGATTGCACAGCACATAGAAGGTCACCGTCAATCCCATATCTGGGCAAGATGTTCCAGAGATTCTTTCGCACGACCCTATCAAATGCTTTTTCAAGGTCCACAAAACCGCAGAAAACCTTCTGGTCCGTAGCCAGATGCTTTTCCACGATATTGCGGAGCGAAAAAACTTGATCCGTACATCCTCTGCCGCTTCGAAATCCCCCCTGTGCTTCCCAAAGCATTCCATCGGATTTCACCCTCATTCTCCTTTCAATGATTTTTCCATACACTTTAGCTGCTAGGCTGATCAAACTGATGGCCCTATAGTTGGCGCAGTCCATACGTGAGCCCTTGCCTTTATACAAGGGCACGATGACTGCGCGTCTCCAATCGCTCGGGACTCTTCCGGTTCTCCAGCATAATTTGCTCAAAAACCAGAAAGCGTCCCTAACGTAGGTGCCACCCAGTTTGATCATCTCAGCTGTTACCATATCGATTCCCGCTGACTTTCCATTTTTCAAACTTCGTATCGACCATTCAATCTCATCCATGCTAATGTCTTCATGGTACGTTGGCGCTGCCGAATCAGTCACAGACTCATTCACAGTGCCAGTAATAGTTATATTCACCTCTATAATCCCATCTTATCTGGCATGTAATACAGGTTTTTCAATACGTCCTTCAAAATGTGTGGGGGAATTATTTATGTACTTACTGTTGTAATTCTTAGCGTAAGAAATAAAATACAGGGTAGCCGGAACATTCGACGCCCAAAAAAATGTAGGTCCCTCGTATCGTGGGGTATCCGAATCACCCCTATGTATGTTCCGCGACTTTTTATAGAGTTTCGCGTTATGTTTTTTTTTAATTTTTCAAAATTTTCGACCTGACCAATTTAAAAAAGTTCTAAATAAAAAATAGAAGACTTTTACAAGATTTTTTTGCAACTGAATCTTCATGAGTTGTACTTTTATGCGTAAAATAATCAGCTTCGTAACTTTCATGAAAGTTGTAAAAATGTTAGTCTAAAATGAAAAGATTACGTTCGGTGAATAATGACTTAAATATTCAACTTTCAATTAAATAGCTAAGCAGGTGACTTCATGGTTCTTATGTAGGCCTCTAAAATGCGCCAGACTCTTAGCTTTCATAATCATTAAAAAAAGTAATACTTAATTACTTTGGTAAAGATCGCCCCTCAAGGAAAAAATAGCCGCACTTAGGATTGTCTTTATATGTCTCTTCGGCATCTCCGCTTCAATTCGTCGACCGACTAGTGCTGCATCCTTTTCTTTCAAACCTACCGTTACAATTTCCCATATTACAGTAACACTTTGACTCTCAACGTGAGTCGTAGGCTATCAGCATAGTATTCGCGGTTTCAGTATTCAGGAAAGAAAAAAATTGAGACCACTTCCTGTATTCGCGTCGGAAAATGACATTATTCGCGGATACAAAATTACGATTACACATATAAGTTAAAAAGAGATAGTATTGAAATTAAACTATTTTTACCGGAAGTATCGCGTGTTTTATTTATTTTGTTGAAACCTGACGTTTCGAACGCTTTGCAGCGTCCGTGGTCGCAGGAAAGACTAAGGTGGTATTTGTCTTACATTAGTTATTCAATTATTACATCTACCGACATGGATGGATTAATTATATATGTTCCGATTCACACAAAAATCGCTCACAGTGTCCGAACATTTTTTAGTAGATCTTTGGATTTGTGACTTGATTATTTTTAGGACTGGATCCCAAGCAGGTGGTACTTGCCAACCATCTTCTCTATTGAAATTGGGGTGTTTTCTTATTTCAATAGCCTCGCGCAACATTCTCGGCATGTAGCGATTCTCCTTGGCGAGGATTTGTGGTTTATCGAACCGGATGTAATGGTTTGGTTGGTCCAGTGTATGTTCACATACTGCAGAGTTTTTATCGCGCCTATTCTTCATATCAGCAATGTGTTCTTTCACACGAGTACCTACGCTTCTCTTTGTTTGCCCTATGTATGATAAACCACATTCGCAGTCTAATTTGTATACTCCTGCATCTTGTAGGGGGATATTAGACTTGATAGGTCTTAGAAATTGACTGATCTTCTTATGGGGCTTGAAATAAGTTTTAATTGAAGCTCGCCGTAAGATGTTGCCAATTTTGTCTGTGACTCCCTTTAAGTATGGTAAGATGGCAGGTTGACGTTCAACTGTAGGTGGCTTCGGGCGGCTTCTGTGACGCATGCGAGGGAGTGTGTGACTATTGCTCCGTAGTACTTGTTTGACATGTTGGAGTTCCTCCTCTAGATGCTCAGCGTCGCAGATGCCGTGTGCTCTCTGAAACAAAGATTTGCCTACGGTAGCTAACTGACATGGATGGTGGTGTGAGTTACCATTGAGATATTTGTCTGTATGGGTGGGTTTCCTATACACTGTGTGAGTAAGTGAGTTGTCAAGTTTCCTGGTGATTAATATATCAAGGAATGCTAGTGAATTATTTGCCTCTAATTCCATGGTGAATTTGATTTTATTGTTGATGGAATTAAGGTGGTGTAGGAATATAGACACTTTATCTTTGGGTATGAAAACAAAAGTATCATCTACGTACCGTTTGTACATCTTCGGCACAGCTGGTGCCATCGACAGCGCTTTCTCCTCAAGGTCTTCCATGAAAATGTCAGCGACAACAGGAGAAATGGGAGAGCCCATAGCTACGCCATCGATTTGGGTGTAAAATTCGTCGTTCCAAAGAAAATAAATAAAAATAAATAAAACACGCGATACTTCCGGTAAAAATAGTTTAATTTCAATGTGTAACAATCGCGAAAACCTAAGACAATACTAAGAGATAGTATTGTTCAATATTCAACGTTTTCCCACTTACAAAACAAATAAATAGGCGTCAAAATATAAACATAAATAAGTAAATATTATTTGTGTTAAGCCTAAAGTTCTTTGATAAAAGTGGACTTCGGCGGTACAATCTTTTAGAGGTGTCGCAAAGTTTCTAATACCGCTACCGTCGTAAAAAAACCTGACCGAAAATTTACGAATGGCAAGTGAACTGTGTGATCACACAATTGAACCGTTTTTGGAGCGATGCCTTATTTTTAAAAGGAAAATTGATGATGCCTCAGCTGAATACCAGGCGGAATGAACAGTCCTTTTAAAAGCTGAAAAGTAGGAAAAAAACACAAATTATTTTAAAACAAACAATTCAAACAATAATAATAATAACATGTATCTGTCTGTTATTTGGGATTAATCAGACTTTATTTATTTATTTTATTTTCCTACCTTGTACGAGTACACTGCTTCACCCACGCGAAGATTGAAAATTAGTTGCTTCTATTTCGATAGCAGAGTGTAATATTACAACTTTCGAAAAAATACGTAACATGTAAACTTGACTCTGTTACGGCTTTATTATTATATACATAGATAATAAAACCAAATTTCCTGTCTGTATGAAATTAGCTATATTTAATATTCGAGGTACTTTTCCACCACTAAGTAAGCTAGAAACCAGTACTTTCTTTCCAATTATTTCCGCATGTATCTTTTAACGAATCAAGTCTCCATTGTCCATAGCCCCGGCTTCGTAACATATTTCCATTTAAAGATAGGTCAAGTTCGCGCTAGTCTTCAATTAAACTGCTTATTTTAATCTTTTATCAATAAACAATATATGAATGTATTACAAAACTTACAACAGCTGATATTTAACGGTAGTAATGATATTTATTGCATAATACACGTGAGCAAAGTGTTCCGCGTTCCAGAACCAGGCAAGGAAACGCCGCGAGGCGGCACTGAGGAAACCGATCACAGTGCTCTATCAGTAGTAAATTACTATTACAAAGAGGGTCTATATATGGAAAGCAATACATAATACAATAGATAATGCTCTTAACAAAAATGTATTAGCTATATTACACATTGTGTATAATTCTTTATATATATAATTCTTCTGCCTGTGTGTATATCACTGAACTATTCCTAAATGGCTAGACCGATTTGAATGAAATTTGTTGTGTATATTTGAGTATATTGAGATTTTGACAATTGGACCCGTTAGGTAGTTCGGGTTCAATAAATTTGTTGGTTGTTGGTTGGTTGACCTTCGTTTTAGTTCGTCTTCGGGCAGAAACCTCTGCATCTGTCAGGTATGCTAGTTAGTTAGGTGTATATAGATATTGATATATTGCATAGTACCTAACATAATTATTGAGAACTATAAGGTATTAATCTATATATATATTTTACTTATTAGGTCCACCAACGTCTATTTATTTTATGCACATTACATTTAAACGAATACTGCAATAACGAGATCTAATGTAACCGATAATTACGCTGCATAGACCAAAAGTTAACAATAAAAAAAAATATATCCTTAAATGCTTGAAGAAGCTCGTACTCATAATAGAGATTTATTTAAATTACTTATTATTACCATTAATTATAATAATAATGTAGTATTGTCTTAGATTTCGATTGTTACACATTGAATTAAACAATTTTTAACGGAAGTTTCGCGTGTTTTATTTATTTTGTGAACCTGACGTTGACTTGACTCGAGTCTTCCTGCGACCACGGACGCTGCAAAGCGTTCGAAATGTCTGGTTCAACAAAATAAATATAACACGCGATACTTTCGTTAAAAATTGTTTAATTCAATAATAATGTAATTACCATTAACTGCTAATTATTATTTGATCTTGGATCGTGCAATTTTTATAGTCAAGGTTCAATAGTTTCGATAGATTAAGGAAGTATTGAGAGCTCAATGGCGTTGTTGCGCGTGTCATTCTAACCGAACACGCAGGTTAAGCAACGTCAACCGCAGCCAGCAGCCGCAGCAGGAAGTATAACAATCGATAGGTCGCTTCATATCCTTTATAAATGCGTGTTGTTGATCGCGTTAATTCTCAAAGAAAGTATTTTTTGAATCGTTTGTAATTCTTGTATGTACTCCAAGTTAACAATATCTACATCAGAACTAATAATAATAACTAATAAATACATCGGTATTAATAGCAGAATCATCATCAGAACTGCAAACACTAGTTACAACAATGAAAGATGATTGTATGAAGAAAGGCTTAAAATTGAATGCGAAGAAAACCAAGGTAATGGTATTTGAAAGAGAGACAAACAGAACGAACACTAGGATTACGGTTGATGATGTAGTGTTGGAGCTAGTGGATGAGTTTGTATATCTTGGAAGAACTTTTAGCAGCGGTAGACCGCTGATATGGAGGGACGAGTGAGTGCAACGAATAGCGTGAATGGAACGTTGGGTAAACTGCTAAGCAGTCGAAATCTAAGCCAGAAGGCACAGCTCGCTGTACACAACGCAGTGTTAATCCCAACGCTAACTTATCGAAGTGAAAGCTGGGTATGGCAGACAGAGCATGAAAGTAGAATAAATGCTGTCGAGATGCGAGCACTGCGCAATATTTATGGCATAACGTCTTCCAAACAGTAATCTCTTAATACACCGGGCCAAGCGAGAGGAGACTACGACGCCTACACCGGCACTAGCGTGATCGTCTCAGTCTACCCCAGACTATAGGGCCATCACTCCACCGGGCAGGTCATCGGTGTCGCTCCCCTTGCGCTTAGTCTCTGTCACACACAAAGCATCTAAGCGTCTGTCATTTATTACGTCCATCCGATCGTTCATCTTATTACTCAATCCACTTCTTACATTCCACGTGCCTATGTAGCACTTGGCTCTCCTCGACCCGCCGGAATTGGCGCTGCGTGGTGGGTGGCGCCCCCCACCGCCGCATGCACCTATGTTCGCACCGACGGGGACGGATCGATGCGCGTCGCCTCCGGGGACGCCTTAACCTGCACATGGGTGCTGTTTCAGGCCAGTATTGCAATCTAATTAATTGGCAGGAGTCGTGAATGACCTCTCAATAGATAGATAGCCTGTTTAATTACATCCCTTTCGACTTCAATACTATATCTATGATAACAGTGGTTGCCTTGCCTTATTTAATAGTTTAAGTTCAAGTATACTAAGTTAATTTGCTTTAAAGCAGTCATGTCGTGTTTATTCGAGGACGCCCCGGTGAGGTATGTTCACGCCGCAATATTAAACGTAGGTAGGTACCTAGTAGAAAAAGCGTAGTGGAGTAGGTACACATTTAGTAGTAAAGTTTTCTGTTTCTATTTTATCTTGATGTAACGCACATAAGCGTACATTATTTCAGTATTAAGCTATAAGATAGAATATAGTTTGTAGCACAATGTAAACCACCTTAAATATTTACAAGTTCCATATAATAAAAATTGCAACGGAACTAAATCAGTTGAAATAATTAAAGTAATGTTTACATGCAATTGTATTATATTTAAACATATATGGATCTAACCTGCTTTGTATGCTTCCGCCACCAAGTAATGTTGTTACATCTTGTTCTGTGGTAATAAATCATAACAAATCATTTAGATGTGTTGAAAGTCAACGCTACTCCAACAAGCTGTGCTTATTGCTAGAACATTTATAATTGTAATAACACGAAATATATACAACAAACTATCTAAACAAATAAGGGTATGTAACACCCAATTGAATTCAAACAAAGAGTACTTTTATTAAGCTTCCTAACAATCAAAGTTCTGAAAAGCTCATTAATATTATAAAAATAATGGTCCAGGTCATATCTAGGTATCTAAATATTGTTGACATTATATATATATATATATATATATAATGTCAACAATATTAGCAATATTGTCATATCTAGGTATCTAAATATTGTTGACATTATATATATATATATATATATATAATGTCAACAATATTTAGATACCTAGATATGACCTGGACCATTATTTTTATAATATTAATGAGCTTTTCAGAACTTTGATTGTTAGGATTATTATATATATATATATATATATATATATATATATGTGTATGTTATTGACATCTTTGTTATACCCTAATAATAAATACCTATACCCTAATAATATATATAATGAATAAATTAATTGTATTATTAAATCCGGGAATAAATATATCTGTATTCAAATCACGTATTTAAACATATATGCGATAATATCGTAATCTGCCAGCTATATAGGCTGTATGTAACAAGTTCACGGTACGTTGGTGTCAAAGTAGCGATACTAACCACTGCAAATTATACAGGTTACTTCCTTAGTGCCGGTGCGCCACCGTGCTCATCAAAATCTATACGTGTATCTAACTTAACCAAAACTAAGCTTCCTATGACGTACTTTTTTACACCACTAACAATCGAGCATACGTCCTGCGTTATGGCTAGCAGTATTTTCAGTAAGTCAGTTGTATCTACGCATATTGAAAACTTCTTAAACGTGCAACATATTATTCAAATCATTCGCCGTAAGTGTATGCGGTATTTAACGCAAGAGCAAATCGGCAGTTTTATGTTATTCTATGTTACATGGCATTTAGTCGCTGAAATATATATTTTTATTTTGTTCCAGTTAAGGCGTAATGCTAAGGCTCCACCTGACAGACCGGCACTTGCGAGTGATGTTGTGGTGCATTCTCCTAGGACTGCAGCCCGCGTTCGCCGGCATTCTTGACCCGTTCAACTGGGCGCGTTCTGATCGCATTGAGGTCAACATACCGTGGCTACCATGTATGTTATGTAACTGTTTGTACCTAGCTTATTTATGTTAAACTTGTTTTCGTATATAGTAAGTACTATCAAGGCTTTGTCTTCTTCTTCCTAGCGTTCCTATCCTAGTCGCTAGGATAATCAGGGTCCGCTACACAAGCCTAACGATTTAGCAGAGATACTGATATTTGACATAGAGCCACTGCAGCCAGACCTTCGCAACCCAGAAAGCAAATCAAACCTTTATTAGGCTAGGTCATATGTCTTTCAATTTATAATGTCTTGGGCGTGCGCGTTTCATCATGATGTTTTCCTTCACCGGCGAGCACATGCTACAAATATGTACATAATTCCGAAAACATGAATTTAGTGTTACATCCTCACACCAGGATTTGAACCAGGACTTGGTTAGGGACCAGAAGTTGGTTAATAGGCTAGTACTTTATCCACTAGGCTAAAAACACTCTCAAATCACTTAGTGGTTAACATAAAATCAGGAGTGATGTCCCTGATTTAATTTATTTAAGTAAAAAAAAAACAAAAAGCGCTAAGTGACAGTTGAATTTACAAACATAACAACGATGTTTTGTTTCCGCCAGTTATCTTAAATGTAAATTAGTTTTGCTCGGATAGCAAGTGTACTTCTTTACAGTTACAGATTTCTCGCTTGTTAAGAAAGAAAGTAATGAGTCACGAATCCTGTACCACTTTCTATGTACATTTTGTCAAAGGTAATGAAATGTTTGACGTCCATTGGTCTCATATACATACGTATAATGAAAATTGGTAAAATACAGTTGTAACTAAAAAGTTAAAAAATAAATAGGGTATTTATTACCACCCTAGACGGAGTGGACAAACGGTATTAGTATATTATTTTTCATTTCATTTTCTACTAAATACTGTGAAAAGACATATCTCAAGGACGAAAATTACGTGGCTGTTAAAATTTATATAGAGATCGTCACAGGAATACAAATTCATTGGCATCTTGGCATAAGGTAATTTCAAATGAAGTTAAAGAAAAAACATTTAAATATAATAAATGGTTTTGAATGTTTAGAAATACACACCCAGGTTTTCGCTAACACATCTGTTGTTGCAAATAGATTTATAAAACAATCGTAAATCTACACTAAAAGAGACAAATTTATACAAGATACACAATTACGATACTCTAGTGACATTAACGTTGGTTATTTCATCATCATCATCATTTATTTGCAATGAGTACATCAATACATATAATGATCTTAATAATGTAATTAATGTATTCAGCCTGCTCGCAGGCGTACAAATATTAATTGGATTTTAAGCACGACTTTACAAGATTAAAATAATACAAATAAAATAATATAACATTTCAAGCATTTAAACAGTCTAAACTTTAATCAATAAAATATTATGTTTAGTCACTGTAATTTTATAGAATGTCAAAATTATTATTCTTCGTTTTATTTTCGATATAGTTAAATGGATATAGGGAAATAATGATATAAAAACAATTGTAATACATAATAGTATAAATTCCGTTAAATTTTAATTATGCAGTAAATATATCATTTATGTTTAGTGTCCATGAATTCTTTCACGCTGTAGAAACATTTATCATGTAACCCATTCGTTAGAGTAGTTTTGAATTTATTTTTATTTAAACATTTTATATTATTCGTCAGTTTGTTAAATATATGTATACACATGTTGTACGCATTTTTCCTATATACATCTTTACACTCTTTTGGTTGATATATTTTAAGTATATAATTAGCCCTAACATGTCTCTTAGTTACTTGCGTAAATAATTTAAAATATTTAGGATAAAGGTGTTGCAATTTCTAATTAAATCGTTTTTTCGATCGAAGTTTAATTAAATTTCAATTTAATTCGTTAATTATGTTTTTAAGTTTTAATGATATAAGTGTTCGACTATACCCGGTGTAAAAAGTAAAAAATACAATCAGAAGTAAATTCTGTTTATCCACCCTGCCTAGGGTGGATAGACGAACAAGAGTTTCCGAGTATCCGCTCTAGGTATACCCTAGGGTGGCTGTTTAAGAGTGGATAAACGGAACAACGCAAATTTTCAATAACAATTGTGGCGTAATTTCGACAACATGGTCGGGCGAATACTAAGTATGAGATGAATATTATTATTTCGATGAATCATTATCTTCCATGCCTGTCTTCATATGCCTGTATGCTCAAATCACGTGGGGATTTCCAAATACGAGTACTTTCTTAGCGGCGAATAAAGCCTCCAGCAGCAAGCATATCTGAGCCAATATTTGAAGCATTTACTATATTCTATTTATTTATAAATAACAGTGATAGTTTAGTGGATAAAAAAGTGGTCGTGGTTCAAAACCTGGTGTTTCACTAAATTCGTGTCTTTGGATTCATATACATATTTGTAATTATCACTTGCTCGGCGGTGAAGGAAACCCTCGTGAAGAAACCCACACGTCCAAAAATTATATTCGGAATACGTGTAGCCTAACCTAAGAAAAATCTGGTCTTCTTTCTGTATCGCTGAGTTCTAGTTAAAAGAGGTAGGGCGCATCAAAGCAGCCCGTCTGGGGAAGTACCCCCACCTCACTGAAAACCGCAGCCAAATAACAATTCCCTAGCGGGTTGTTGTGTTCCTGCGTGTGAGTGAAGTCACCAGTAAGCTTCCAAGGAGTTGCTGTGTAAGCAGCAGAGGAGGCATCGCGCGAGTTGTATATGATTTAGACATACTATAGAGCATATGTGGGCAACACCCGGCCCGCAGGCCGCATCCGGCCCGCTGTAAGGTTTGATCCGGCCCGCGAGGCATTTTGAAAAAACCCAATTAAAAAAAAATTAAGTACACTACTTATATATACTCACGGAATCAACTTATATATATGCACTACTTTTAAACGCGGCCCGCGAACGTATTTGCATGCTAAAGTTTGGCCCACAACATGTCAAAGGTTGCCCATACCTCCTATAGAGCGACTGTGTGTAAACACAGTCGCTCTATAGTATGTCAAAATCATATACGCTAGAAATAAGAAGAAGTCGACTGTAAGCTATGAATGCTTGCAAGTATCGTTTGTACGTTGCTTCTCCTCTGCTAATGCAATAACTTCTGAGAAGCGGAGCTAACCTCACTCATTCGCAGAAATCCAACAATACTGTTTGAAGTTGTTATTAAGGAACAAACAAAGATATGACGATGAAATGAAAAATAGTTAATAGACTTTATTTAGATTGCTTTATAATACTGCCTCGTCACATGGCAAACGTTTCATCAGATGTAATGTGGTTAGTGACAATCATAGAGCTTGCAAGCCAAGAATTATCCATCGCGCTTTGTCACCTCTGCGTTCAATCCTGCTAATACAGCTCCAGATGGCTTAGTCGATTTTGTCCTCTATAGTAGAGTAGTATCTCTTGTACGAAAAATGTAATAATTCGGTTACCTAGCAATGGGCGTAAATTTGCAATATAACAGATGTGCCCTATTAACAATTTAAATAATAGATTTTATAAATTTTATTTTCAGTTGAAAATGAAACAAGATGCTACGATGAATTAGGATGCTTAAACATCACGCGAAGTTGGTATCATCTCATACACCGCCCGTTTAATGTTTTTCCACTACCGAGAGTTGTAATTAACACAAGGTAAGAATACGAAATTGTTAAAATAACCCCTATTAATACTGATCAGTCAATGTAAGTTTTATGACTCATTTCAAGGTGTCGTTTAACATTTGTTTTGCATATATAACTAGCACTACTGGACGGCATAGGCACTCAAAAGGTCATGTTTACTGAAGATGTTAGAGTTAATAAGTGACCACGAAACAAACACGAAACCAAACGATTTTTGCTATTCCCAAAGATACATGAATTTGTGTCGGAAATATGCTACGCTGAATTAATTATTCACCTGAGGTTGTTTGCGCTTAGCTAGCTTATTTCGCTGAATTCTTGACGTTGGTCCCAAACTCACATACGGTATTGAACCCTTAAGTTTAGGAAGAAACGTCGTCAGCGAAAATACGGGTACCATCTCTTGCTCGCCGCAAGGTCGTCGTATAACAGGTGCTTCAGGGTGTCTTACATAGCGGGACTTACATAATTTTGTCCATGGACCATCTTAATCCAAGAATTTGTAGATGAGCTCAAATAATTCCAACTTATCGCACAGAGGTTGTAGATGGTCTCGTCTGGATCTGGTTATGACTCTCTTAGTGATCGCGAGATCGGTGGAGCCATGCGTAGGTTGTGTCCTTTCTATGATTCCACTTGTATATGACATATGGAGCCGAATCGCGGGAGTAGTGAAATGCACATGCTATTCGTCGGCTCCTACTAATGTTATTTAGTCTATAGTGTTTCTGGTTAGCTTTTTTCTACTTCCTGGTATGACAATATACACAAAGATGCTTTCACTACCCTCCGAAAGCGCTCGTGGTTTATCTTTCTCTTCCTCCCGTTTTTGATCCCTCTCCGCTTACTCGTCGTCGCTCCTACGCGTGAGCCACGTGTGAGCATACCCTCCTCTGTGATGTCGCATTACCAGCTTTCTTTGTCCCAGTAGGGTCCCCCTGTGTTTGTGCCCCTGTATTATCCACTTGAATTCTATCCCAGTGGACTGGGACTGGTTCGCCGTCAATATCAGCGCACTTGCCGAGTGCCAAGGAGCCGCCAAGGCCAACTCCTAGACTAGACCATCTTATCTGACGTTTGCACTGCTCAGAGCTCTCCTAGAGCTTCGCACAAAAGTCCATTGGTTTCAGTTACTCATCTTGAAGTTGACTACTTTGCTGATATGATATATAGAAATCGATTAGGGTAGCGCCCAATCCAAAACTGCCATTCGTGGTGGTACACTATGCGTGGCACTAGACCCTACTTTTCATTTTCATTTGTTTTTACGGAAGCTACAACACTCTGACCATACAGGTCGAAGGGAAAGCCTCGTCTGTAGAACAGCAGGTATATCAACTTGCAGATGAAGTTGGCTTGGGCCCCGCAAATATTAGTGGGACCCTATACAACTAGATGTACAAGTTATAAATATGCTTGTACATCTATTGAGATATCAAATTTCCTGAATTTACTGTGTAAGGATTAGGACTAAAAGTAGATTTAGGTAATGTTAATATACTAAATGTACGGTAGGTTAAATGTATATTCGGCATTGCAATAATTCTATTATCGTATCTACATACATAACTGAACTAGGACTGAAATAATGTTCCATAATAATGATTTTCAGGTTTATATTGTACACAAAGAAGAATCCTACAGACGGTCAGATATTGAACGTAAACGTGAACAAGACCATCGCCAAGTCAAATTTCAATCCAAGTCGGCTCACCAAGATGATAATTCACGGATTCATCGATACGCCTCTCTCCAATTGGGTATGTTCATGTTGTAAGCGGCTCGTCTTCGTTTTTTCAACCAAGTTTATAGTTTTTTTTTAATACAACGTCAGGAACCAAACAAGTATACGGCCAACCTATTTAATCTGCTTCCCAATGACATGAAGCTACTGGAAGGTAAAGCCCTTAAGCCTATATTGACTAAGTGGTTATTGGAACACTGTTTCTATTCCACTAAAGAATACATTGACCACTGTAAATCACAAAATAAATAAATTCTATTAATGCGTATAATAATAATGTAAATGATATTTGTATTATAACCTTAAATTTTATTAATACTATTTTTTTTTTGTAATGACGTGATACTTATGATTTGCATGCCTGCTATCAGGCTTAATACACGGCACTGTATGTTAAAATAAGACCTTTATGTAACTGTATTAGCAAATAAATGATTATGATTATGATTATGATTATAAGGTAAGTTAAAACCGTAAATGCTTATACATAGTACAAAGAAGATGCGTACAAAGTTAAGAAGCGTCGACTACACCTTTATATGAATTTAAACCAACGCAAGAATACCACCGACATACAGTAGGTAATAGAATAGGTTGGCAGACGAATACCCGAGCTGTACACAACCAGCAATCAACAAACTGGGAGCACACTAACTGTTCCACATCGAGCAGATACTGCAAATAATAATATGGATATATAGATAATATGTTCCTTATTTTTTTACACACCATCGGAAGGCGAGCAAGCATATGCGAAATGGCTACCGTGGCCTATGAACGCTGACAATACAAAGAGTATTGCTCGCACGTTGCCACCACCGTTGCAAACCAAGAAACTCCTCCAGAGTTCTCTCGTACCCTATCTCACTGGCACAGGAATACACAACCCTCCAAATAGTTGTTATTTGGATCGGTCGTTTGTGAGGTGAAGGTACATCCCCATTCGGGTAACTTTGATACGCACTACTTCTATTTTGTCAGAGTCTCTTTAAATATTACGAGTATGTAGTACGCATGTAAAAAGTACATGGGCGGTTGACTTTGACTCGAAGGATAGTAAAATAGTAAGCTACTTGCACCCCAAAATAATAAAATGTCTTCGTATTCGTAGGTCAGTGAAATGAAAGATGAGCTGGTGAAAGCCGGCGACTTTAACGTCGTGGTGGTAGATTGGGCAGGAGGCAGTCTTCCGCTGTACACACAAGCCACGGCCAACACCAGGCTAGTCGGCTTAGAAGTGGCGCATTTTATCAACACGTTACAGGTGAGTTCACTCATATCTACCTCTATGAGTGGTGCCTTTAGCCTAGTCGGCATGTACTTTGCAAAAACCTTGCAAAAATTCCCGAGTTAATAAAACTTTCTATCTAGAGGAGCTACACTTAATTTGCCAACCACATTTCCTTATGTTAATTCGAGAAGGACAAAAATTTCTCCAGAAATTCAACATTTGGTTCAGTTTATTGCTTACTTCTTTTTAAATCGTGCATTTTTGTTTAGACACCATTTTATATTAGAAATTTGTAGTACCTATTTCCTTCAAAATTTTTAGCAAAAGATACGGGTACAGCGAGCGATGAACAAAAAATTGTAATATGCAAAAAACTGCAAGGTCGAATGTTCCACTTCATAGCTTATCAAATAGCATTTCGAGTTCTAGTTCCATTTCAAAAGCAAAAAAACAACGCTCTTTAAAACCCCCTAGAACGAACTACGTGGGGCTTACCCCTCCACTACTCCGTTCTTTGTCGAATTTTCTATTACAGTATATATGGAAGATTAAAAAAATCAGGAAATCTGAGCCCGTTTTAGCTTTGACCTCCAATGAATGATTGAATTTGTATAATAGTAGGTACTAATTCAAAAGTTATAAAGAGTGAAATATATAAACGTAAAAATATATGAACATTCAGTATTGAAAACCAAAATCATGTTTAGGCTACAGTTTGACAGGTGTGCCCTTGATTATCATAACAACTACATCCTACTAATATTATAAATGCGAAAGTTTGTATGTATGGATAGATGTTTGTTGCTCTTTCACGCTTAAACGGCTGTACGGATTTGAATGAAATTTGGCACGTAGATAGATTATGATCTGGATTAACACACAGGCTACGTTATTTGACTCCACACGGGCGGAGCCGCGGGCAGTAGCTAGTTATAAGCTAAAAAGAATACGATATTTCTTTACCAAATGTAACACGCTCCTGACTATTTGCCATTGTAGCTCGTGTCTAAATAATTACAGCTCAAATCAAATACTTAATAAAAAACTGAAAACTATAAAACAATAATCAAGTATTTTAGAAATATGTAGATAGGAACTTAATGAACAATTAATTAGAATATGTGCGGAGAGGGAAGAGGTCAACAATTCCGTTTTCAACAACTCTAAGCTGTATATTGTAACCCAATAGAAGACGAAGTAGTAGCAGAAAAGGAGTGTATCTAAACGTCATCATCATCATCTCAACCTGTATTCCTCCACTGCAGAACATAGGCCTCCCCTCTAGAGTACCACTCGTCTCGATCCTGTGCCATCTACATCCATCGACTCCCTACAAACCTTTGGAGGTCGTCGCTCCATCTAGTGGGAGTATCACGGACCGGGATGTCATTCGAGAACCTTTCTTCCCCAGCGGTTGTCGGTTCTACGAACTATGTTCCACCCACTCGCCCCACTGCCACTTCAGCTTGTTATCTTGTGTGATATGTCGGTTACCTCAGTTCTACTGCAGATATCCTCATTTTTTATTCTATCACGCAGAGAAACCACGAGTATAGCTCTTTCCATAGCACGCTGAGCGACCTTGAGCTTCCCCAATCGGCCCGCAATGAAGAGCCACACCTCAGTTCCCTATGTCATCACTGACAACATACTCTGTTCGAAGGCCTTGCTCATCAGGCGTTGAGGTATTTTGGAAGAGAAGATGTGTCGAAGTTTCCCGAACGCTGCCCAGCACAGTTGGATCGGTCTGTTGATCTCCTGGTCGAAGTTGGACTTACCTAACTGCATATCCTGCCCTAGGTAGACAAATTCGTCAACTACTTTGAGCTTAGTGCTTCTAACCGTGACCGCCATATGTGTAACATGGACATTCGACATGATCTTAGTCTTGTCCATGTTCATTTTGAGACCGACCTGATTAGAAACACTATTGAGGTCATTGAGTATAGCGCTAAGCTTCTCCAGCGACTTCGCCATGAACTATATCGTCGGCAAATCCAAGGTGAATGATGTATTCGCCATTGATGTTTATACCGTATTCTTTCCAGTTCAAGAGCTTGAAAACATCTTCCAATGCTGTGGTGAAGAGTTTCGGGTATATACCATCGCCCTGTCTTACATCTTTTTACAATTGGATCGATTTTGTAATCTGGTCCTGTACGTTACCTTACTTTTCTTGCACGGAAAACCTATTTAATACTTACCTTTTATATTTTTTTGTTATTATTAGCGCGTATAGTAATACACTATATACTGTGTGAAAATTTCAAGTCTCTACCTATCACGGTTGAAATGAAATACTCGTAGATATATGACAGACGGACAGACAGCGTAACCTTAGTAATAGTATTCTGTTAGTACTTACCGTTTGAGTACTGATCTCTGAAAAGTGTTCAAACGTTGTAATTACTCTTCCATCGCCTTTTGGTGATTTTTTCTAAAAGACTATCCCCTTTTTAGGGTTCCGTAATAAACAAGGAACCCTTATAGTTTCGCCATGTCCGTCTGTCCGTGGCCTAGCTTAGAGACGCTTGATACTAGAAAACTGTAGTTTGGCATGTAATAGGGGCTAAAGTATGAAATTGACATTTTATAGTAATTGATACTTTGAATTGACATTAAACCTTCATGGTGTGAGATTTTCGAGTGAAACTTTTTTTACATGATACCTATGAGAATTTTCTTTTAAAAAATGTACAACATTTGAGTTTCAAATTTTAATTGTTTTTTTATTCAGCTTAAACGGGAAAGATGGATACTTACTACGAAAATCTGAGTAATTTTTGAATCCGAGTTCCGACGCGGAAATAACGCGGCAGAAACGGCTCGAAATATAAATTCTGCGTTTGGATAGGATACCTACTGCTAATGAACGCACCGTGCGTTTTTTGTTTAAACGCTTTCGTAATGGAAACTTCGACTTGAAGAACGAACCACGTGGAAGACCGCTGTATTAAATTCAGCATGTGTGCCCACACAGGTGAATAATGCCGAATTAAAGGAGATGGTGGAAGCCTCACGCCCGCCTCTCAATTCCGGTGACGTAGTAACGGTCCACAGGGGCCGACTACGTAGTCAGTGTCAAAAAGAAGCCTAATATTCATGTGCTTAATTGCTTATGCGTTTAATGCGTTATGTATCTGGATAGTCAGTTGTTGTGTGACTTTGACAGTGTTGTTATGTGACAATTTGGCTAACCGGGACTTTATAGAATCTTCCGGAAAATACCACTCGATTTTTTAATGTCCCTTACATCATTTGACAATACTCAGAAACTTGGTTTTAAATGTTAAAAAAATCCAATATGCCTGAATCCCTATTATTTTAGACAACTATCAATTTTTTTCGCAAGCAAGCAAAACGAATCAAATACGGAACCCTACTCCATATCCATACTTATATACGTACATGCAATACTTTCATGCATAGTAAACCATAACATTGTGATGTCATAATTAATTGCGCGACAGTTTAAAAGGGTCATACAGATACCTAACAACAATTTTGCAGCAAGAACACGGTTCAAATTATAACGAAGCTATTGAAATGGATATTCCAATGTTCTTTTGATCATTTCGACGTAAAACTAGGTCTTGGCGGTTATGTATATGAGCAGTTAAGCCAACTAAAAAAAAAAATCCCACGTTAAGAGCGCGTATTTCTTAAAATATTCTATAAATATATCTCAAAATAATGAACCCACGATTTATCGTTGGTTCACCAAACATCCATAGAATGCTTGTGTAAGAGAATGTATTCTAAATTGAATTCGACTCTTTATTTTTTATTTCTTGCATAAGGCAGCCTCACTCTTTATAGAAGAGTCATGAAAGGCAATCAGTCAGTAAGCAATATGGCGGAACAATACTTAATTTATGTAAATTATAGTAAAAGCGGCCATTTTACTCGTTCCATTAATGAGTATTATCCTATAATTCAGTACGGCCATGCCGTCTTTTTATACCAGTAAATTGACAAATAAACATACGGCCTTCCTGATTGTAAGCAGTTAGAGCAGTTAGTCCATGACCACATGCTCAGTGCGTTGCCGTCAATAAAGTCTACTTTTTGTCCAAGACGTACGATGTGTAATGATAGACCTTGCAAAGTTAAGAGATTAGTTTTACTTGAGATCTTATACATACTCCACACTAAAATCCTTAGAGCTTAGAGTTGGCCACTATTTCATGGTTTATATTATATTCTTTAGTTATGATTAATTTATTTTCAATATCATTAGGAATAACATAATGATATCCGTATTTACTCATTTCTATGTCTATTTTCATTTTTACAGAAAGAACACGACCTAAATCCCCTTGATGTACATATAATAGGTCATTCATTAGGCGCGCACACAGCAGGATATGCTGGAGAGAGAATACAAGTAAGTAACCAATTAACTAACAATGTTGGTAAATTGTCGACATTGTCGATATGAACTATTGAGTCTTCATTTTGTCTTTGATTTAGTGTCTTATTTTGTAGGGCTTAGGAAGAATAACTGGTCTAGATCCCGCTGAACCTTACTTCCAAGGTATGCCAACGAGTGTGAGATTGGATCCCACCGACGCCCAGCTTGTCGACGTCATACACACAGATGGAAAAAGCATCTTTCTATTAGGTACTTACCACATTGGGTGTAATTTTATTGAAAAATCATTAAGCACATTCGCTTTTCTTGATACCATATTATGTGCTGTACTTATCAGTTACCTAGTCTGTATAATAATCACTTTTTATCTTGTGATTATGTATCATATTGCTAAACTACCACATTTGGATAAGATACTAAAGTTTGTTTCTTTTCGAGCTATATTTAATGCTTCATAAAATACGAATACGTGCCGAATAAATGTATTTGTATGTTGTAGCCAGAATTCACAGAACTGTACATATGGTTATAAAAAATATTTATTTCGCTCAGTTTATTTACTTATTGGTTATTGCTTTTTAACATCTTTTTATATTAATATTGTGTAAATTAGAATTTATAGAAAACTACAATTTTTTTATTAAGAAATATACTTTATTTAGAATTAACACATCAATTTGGTCTTCTCTATGTCATATACATTTTAATCGGGGATATTATTTTAGGGAGTAACCATAATCGGTATCTTAGACAATATGTGAGATAAGTCGACTGCTTTGTTGCTACAATTTCATTAACTTACTAACACACACACATTTATATATTTATGTAAATCTAAAACATGCTATTCGCTGTAAAATCAAAATCATTCATGTATATAATTTATGTACGTTTATTTGTCGCATATTCCAACTAATTTATCGACGTGTTTATTTCACACGTGCGACAGATTTTGTGTTTATGGCAGGATATGGAATGTCGCAACCCGTCGGCCACTTGGATTTTTACCCGAACAATGGAAAGGAACAACCTGGATGCGATCTCACCGAGGGTCCTCTGGTACCTCTAACTCTGGTCAAGCAAGGTTTAGAGGAGGCCTCTAGAGTACTTGTAGCTTGCAATCATGTTAGAGCTATCAAACTCTTTACAGAATCGATTAACGGGAAATGCCCTTACATAGGTAAGAATGGCAACCATTTTCTATACAGAGTTGGAGGTAAAACTTGTATTAATAATATACTTTTATGTCTCATAGGACATCAATGTCCATCATATCAACATTTCTTGGCCGGCAAGTGCTTCCATTGCGGTCACGGATGCGCAATAATGGGGTAAGGTATTAAGAGTTGCATCCCATTTAATTGAAGATGCGTGGCGTGTCTTCGGTGACGTATCGTGTTCAACTGAAATGTCCACTACCAGGTGAGACATTTCCAAGGCTACCGACGATACGCGACGCATCATCCGTTACATGTGGGCAAACCGGAACTTACAAACCATACTGAAAAATTTACGTTGGTGAACAAATTTCATTTCCGTTTTGAAAATATATTCCAAAGTAACCATACATGCTATTTTAGATTCCACGCGGATAGTTCCCCGGGTCTCATTATTAATAAAAACAACCAATCTGAAAACGAGGTCTTTCCATCTGAGGAGCATGACACCATTGGAGCCAAATATTATCTCAGCACTGGCAAGGAACTACCTTTCTGCCGTGAGTAAACATAAAAGTAAAAAAAATATCCCTTTCTGACCTAAACATATATATATACGAGGGTTATTGATTTCCTGCGTGTAGTGAGGTCACCAACAAGCTCCAAGAAGTTGCTAGTTAGCAGCAGCGGTGACATCGCGCGAGTTATTCTTAATGTATTGCAAGTTTGTGAGCTGTAAGCTTGTATGCCTTCGGGCGTTGTATAAAAAAATATATATATTACATACGTGACTTCTGTCTTTTCTTTTTCTTGTGCGGGTAAACGGAGACGGACGGGAATATGTCTAAGTGCCCGCGAGGGCGAGGAGGGGCAATTAAAAATTATTTATCTATTATCTTTCTCTCTGTGTGTCTCTTTTCTCAGTTCTGGCAATTAGTCGCTTTGATAAAATTGAACCTTTTTACCTGGATAACATCCAGAAGTGATTAATAAATCCAATTCTCGTGGACACTTCATTTTTCCTAGTGGATTCAAGTTTATGACAAATTAATATCTACATCAATAGGACAGCGCGTGACTTCTCTTAATATGTTTAATAATAAGTTTTATTAATACATTTTATTTTACAGAACGGCATTATAAAGTATCCATCCATTTAGCCAATCCTAAAGGCGCGGAATCATGGGTTCAGGTAAAATACTAATATTTACCCACATTTATGAAAAGTATTTTAGTACATTTTCTCTAATGATATTTTTTTACCCTAAATTTGTATTTTTCTTTAATTACAATTACCGTAATACCTACATAATAATAATATTATTTACACATTGTCATATTCAGGCAATACTATACGGAATTTATATGTACTTACCCAGAATATACTCGTAGAAAACCTATTTTTAACTTGTGTTATCATTTTACAGGGTTTCCTGAAAGTAACATTATTATCAGATCGCGGTGTAATACGGGGAATGGATCTCACTCCAAGCAATTATGTGAAGTACGTACCTAATGATCATTTAAATTACCTCACTAGTACCCAAACTAGCACAACCATTGAAAATAAAACTTATGTCGCAAAATCATCGTTACGCTAGAAATAATTATAATAGTAATAAAATTTTAATAAGTGAACATGTTTTATTGTATTTGGGATAAACCGAACGTGATGTTTAAAGGTGGTGCTTTACGACACGTCCCCCCCACCAGTGGCGACATCGTTGTGTTTAATTTAATTAAGTACGATTACTATTTTGGAATTAAAATCAATTTTACCATAATTTTACATAAACAATATAGACTTCTAAACAACCCTTTGATGGCATTCGTAGGATCTGCGCGTCCATTAGCAACAGGCACTTCATTCATACAAATTAATTAAGTAGTTATAAAAACTGTAAAATTGCCATAATTCAATGAAAAAGGTGACAAGGTGATTTTTTTCTAAGAAAATTAATATACTACTCATAAAAAAGTAATATATATTCTGATCGTTTATAGTTGTAATTTGAAACAGTCTTATAAAGACAAATCTATACCTACACTATTCGAGTTCAAATAGGCATACTATTTCTGTGTTTCAAATTTTTATTTCTGGAACATAAATACTTTTTGTTTTTATTTCAGACTTGAACACGGTACAAGCTACACCATTGTGGTAACACATCCAATGGATTTAGGAGGAAAAGTTAGGAAGGTAAGTAGTACATTACTATAAACACAGAGATGTTAGTGGTTGAAAATACGTTAGTAACCAATCAAATTAAAAATTCAAACAGGGTGAGCGATAGGAATTTTAGGAGTCTAACAACCATAATCCTTGCAAGGACGTGCTTTTCTCAAGCACGCGAGAGTAGGTATTACAATTAAAATATTAAATCGGAAAACTTTCCTAGACTTATTTTGGTAACAAGTAGACGGCCCACATAATGTAAAGCGATTATCTAAGCCTATGAATGCTCGTAAGGAGCATCACCCCTGCTGCTAACAAAGCAACTACTTAAGAGCTCAGGAACTCAACAACCCTCGAGGGAATTATTATTTTGCTGCGGATTTCTGTGAGATCTACTTACTTCCACCGTTAATTTGCACCTTTATAAGAGAGAGAACTGATACCTCAAATATCTGGAACTAGAGCTAAAATTTTAAATCTTGTATATTGCTATCGGGTACTTTGGAATGCATTTTCGTTTAGCCCGAGTAATCGAATCGAATTGTCAACTTCTAGGCTTCTTTTTTCATTACTTGCGCTTAGCATGATTAAAAAAAATTACAGTGATACTTTTTAATTTTAACGTTTGTATAGAAATCGGATGTATAGATGGAAATGCAATGTTACTGATATCTTTCACGTGCGAAGAACCCGTAGTGTGAGTTTACAGAGGTTTATTAAATATAACATTTGTATGTATATAAGTGTTTGTTGAATAAAGTGCGCGATGAATTAGGAATATTCATGAAATCAGACAACTATTGTTTATCCGTTGACAGCGATTGCAGTTACAAATCATTGAATTTGATCAAATTTGGCAATATTTTGTAAGCAAAATAAAAAAAAAAGTAATTCTTTACTATTGAAAATTCTAAAAATTAGTAACTAAATATTCTAACGACTGAGAAATGTAAAGTTTTAGTAATACAAAACTTTCGAGTGACATACATTTTTCTAACATACAAATTTATATTTAAAAAAATATTTTATACCTACCTTTATTACATTTGATACATCATAGGTACTGTTGAGAGGTTTGACTTACAACCTGAATTAGTGACTAACACTTTAAAATACAGCGCGCATCTTGCATTACAATATAATTAAAAAAATAAGAATGAATGCAAGTGGTTAAATGAAGTCAACCATTTCGAGAGCTTGTTTACCTGATAGCCGCTGCCAAATACCGAACCGCAAAAAAACAACGCCCCTGGGCTAATGAGATAACCTGTCAGTTCCTCAACAGTTACTGGGTTAGTAGCGGAGATACCATAGATAACAGAAATGGGAGAGATACACCCGTAAGCGATGCCCTTCGAGTGGTAATATTCATAAGCACTAGTAGCCAAATCACATCATGCGTACGGTGTTTTTTTTGAGGAGGTCGATGGCGTCAATGCTCTTGTCAGTCTAAACAAACAGGCTTAATATAAGCAGCATCAACTGCAGCCTGTCAATTATAGACAAGTTTAGTGGAATCAGCGAGGTCCTGTGGGCGCGGGCACGTTAGACAATCAGTCCCGGCTGATTTCTGTAGATGGCAGTCGTTAAAAGCCAGGGCACTGCCTCATTGGGGACGTACACCTCACCATAACCTACAGCCAAATCACAACTCCGTGGGTAGATGTTCTTTTTCTGCATATGAGCGTGGTGGCTTCGTATGAGTAAGTTCCTGAGGCATCGCTGTGTTAATAGCAGTGGTGGCAACGGCAATGCTTCCAGTATTGCAAGTGTTCATAGGTTAAAGTGATCACTTTAAATAAGGTGGACAGTAGGTAAGCGTGAATGTGTCCCGACGTTGTATAAAAAGATGTAGTGGATATATAATAAGCCCCCTGTAATGTTCGGTTTAGAGATGTTTTATTTGTATTACTAATATTCGCTCTGGATTTGTTTGTTTGTTTGTATCTGTCATTATGGTGATTTGAACAAAAAGAATATGTAATTTTGTATTTGAGAAATTGTAAATAATTTTTAATTAGTAGATAATCCAGTATACACTCTATGAAAACTAACAAATTTTGAAATAAAATATTTAAAAATAAATTACAAGCCTTACAAAAAAATCCTGTACTTTATATGCCTATTTAATAAGAAGATCATCAACCGTAGGTACGCATCAAATCTATAATAAATATATCAAATGTATAAATAGGTACGTAGGTACATAAAATTTAAGCAAGCGCTGATGAATAAAATTTTCAATTTTGGGAATGTAACTTTGTACAACAAAAATAAAACGAACTTATGTTAGGCGAAATTTTTATTTCACCTAAAACATCAGTCAACTCCCTGGAGGGTGGTTGTGTTGCTGCGAGTGAGTGAAGTTACCAGTAAGCTCCTATATGCCGTGTTCGCAGCAGAAGCGGCAACACGTCAGCGATACTCCTTGCATTGCAACCATTCTTAAGCTATGGTTTCTATCGGGTGACCCGCGTGCTTGTTAGCCTCGTTGTATACAGAAAATAACTCATGTATGTTTGCAGGTCGAGCTATCGTGGGAGTACGACATGAATGTACTGGAACCACGATCTCTGTGCATCCTATGGTGTAATGATCGACTGTACGTTAAGTCTGTCATTGTTGATCAAATGGAGCTACCAAGCAGAGGGTGAGCTTTGTTATTTATTTATCAGTGGAATAGATAATACATATTCGTCAGCTTGATTCACCAGTTCAGCAGTGCTTTTTATAGATAATTACCACCCCTCCTTATATCAATATGAAACTTGCATATTTAGATACTCTCGATACTTCATATTGGTTTCGTATTCGAAAATTAAAACTACAACCCTGTTCCTATCACTCATTCAAATATTCAGGAGATAAACGTCTGTAAAAAATTAAGTAAACGGGGACAGGATGTAGGTATTGATCAAATGGGAAGTCACATAAGACGATAAGGAAATTCGGAGAAGTGATCATAATTATTACCTACCTGTATCAAAGTCGCGTTTTTTCAGGAAAAACACGTATACAAAATTTGATCCAAACCGTTAGAGCCATTTCCAAAATACATGAAATATATTTGTACATACGAGTATATACAAGAATTGCTCTTTTAAAATAATTGAATAACATTGTACATAGTGAAGAAGTAAATAATTACTGTGTATATCCATTGACAAAGGTTTTGACACGTTTGTTACATATTTTGTTTGTTACAGGAAACGAAATGTGGACTTCAGCAGCAAACTATGCACGCCGAAACGCGAGTTTGCTGAGATTCCCAACCGGGGCTCCGCCAGTTTCTACGACAATTGCAGTAGATAGCTGTGCCATACACCCAACATAGGCATTGTTTCACGTCAAAGTCTATGTTAATAGACTAATTAAAGCTTTAAAGGACTCGACAATGGACACTCGTAGTGACGAATGTCAGGTCACGAACTTGTTTATTGAAGTGCTCACACTGATTCCAGTGAAGTTGTTACAGGGTGCAGAAAGTTGACTTTCTCTAAATTATACATATTTGTTAAATATTGTTTGTAAATTATATACGTATATATACATACTTGTTAAATATTGTTTGTAAATTATGTAGGTAAGTAGATGTTAAGATTGTTTTACTTTTACAAAGAATATGATGTAATTAAATAAAATACTCGTCGATACATATTAGATTTAACTTATATCTTGTCGTTGAGAACCCTGATTACTAGTGTAACACCTCCAAGAGGTAGTTTTGCATGAATAATTATTATAAAAATATATAGTTACTAGAAGGGGTGCGCTATGCAATTACTAAAGTCGTTACAAAGAATATGCTCAAAATAAGGACGACGAAGTCCTGCGAACAGAGCTCCTATTTCTACGCAAAGGGTTTAAAGGGACCTAAAAACCTACTGCTTAACAGTGAGCTTACTGTAAGCCATTTTTAAGTAAACTCGACCGCAGCGTAGGAGAAGTGATTCAGTGCACCAATGCATAACAATCTTCTATTGTTATACCTCGTTTATTAATGGAAAATATACAGCCCGTAAGTTTTCTTTCCATTTTCAGGATTACTTACACTTCTACGAAAGTAGGAGCCGAGAAATACATACGACAAATTAGTTGAACATTTGCCTACAATACATCATTCTCCTTACGATCTGAAGGATATGGTCACTCAGTGAGAAACGGCGTATCTAACGATCGTTCTATCTTATCATACACATACGTTCGTCTATCGTTTTGCTTTAATACGATACTTTTATCCCAACGTCTCCAACCATGTATATGATAGGAGGGTCGACGCTATGTTCTACGAAAAGTAAACAAAAATATGATTGGTTAAGTCAATGACTTAATGGTAACTCCATTACTAGATAGATAGATAAGCCATTTATTTGTATCTCCATCACACACAACAGTAAATATTAGCAGGTAAACAATGAGTAAACACTAAATACAATAGTAATTGTACAATACATTGTGTGTGGCAGTGATACAAAAAGGCAGTAGTAGCTCAGTGCATTATTTGCTCAAAGAGCAAACCACTGATTTTCAGCAGCTGCCTGAAAATTAAGGAGACGCACGCAGCAATAACACCACGGATGTTATTTTATGTTATATATATATATAT
Organism: Pyralis farinalis; assembly: GCA_947507595.1. Classification (NCBI taxonomy): domain Eukaryota; kingdom Metazoa; phylum Arthropoda; class Insecta; order Lepidoptera; family Pyralidae; genus Pyralis; species Pyralis farinalis. Next base: position 16,350,696 of record OX382267.1, read on the forward strand.
ATATATATATATATATATATATCAGACCATCAGACACTGCTATTATTTAGGAGTGCCTGATGGTAACTTAATCCTTATTGAGTTAGAGGAGCAGCCTACAAGATGGTTGAAATTGTAGGCTAGAAATTTAAACTGTTTCAGGAAGAATAAATTTTGGGTTCATTTTTGTTTATAATATGTTATGTCTCTTATATGACGTAAAAATATTTACAAATAGTACAATTTGTTAACAACACCTCTTTGGAAATGGAATTTCACGCTTGGCTTGGAATTTGAACAGTGGCGTAGCGTGCCTTGTCGGGGCCCCGTATAAAAATTTTTTTGGAGGCCCTTATATGGAGGTAAAGATTTTTCACAAAAGAAAAAAAATATTGTGAGAAGAAATATTTATTTATCACATAATTTACCCATTTTACAAATAAAAATCGAATTTTAAATATTCACTCTCCTTGCCTTTTTTTCGGCAAACTGATTTATTAAATCATTTATGGCTGATGATGATTTTAGTTTTTCTAAAGTTTCTGCCTCTATGGACAATAGTGAGATGTCTAACAGCCGTTCTTGTCCCATCGAAGTTCTTAAGTAATTTTTTATTAGTTTTAATTTTGAAAAACTTCTTTCTGCCGTTGCGGTTGTAACTGGAAGGGTCAAGAATAAAAAGCATGCTGTGATTACCTCGGGAAAACTGGATGCAAGACTATTGAATTTTACTAGCAATAATTCAATGAGTTCTTTAATGGAATAAATTTTTTTAATTTCAGAATTTAAGCATGTTTTTAGAGCCTTTAATTGGTCACAAAGATTAAGTGAGATGTCTTTACTGTATTTAGCAGACAGTTTTCCGGAAGCGTTTAATATCTCTTCGCTTGAAGAAGATAGGAGTTTCTCCGGTTGTAATATTTCAAATATACTACTCAGGTTGCAAAGGCTCTGAAATCTTTCTTTAGTTTGAGAAATTAATATATCTAAACAGCAATAGTATACATTGACTTTGAAATAGGATTCCGGGTCGGAAATTCTCTCATCTTGTGATAACTCATCAAAAAAACGCTTCGTTATCTTTCGCCTACTGTTTTTAAAAACAGTTGTTACCCCCCACTCTTTTGCTAAATCTTTGGATTCATTTAGCAAACTATTAAATGAATTCTGATTTCTTAATTGGCACAGTCCATTTAAAAGATTACTTAATAAAATACTAGATTTCTGTAAGTCATTATTTTCATGCTGTAGAGCTTTAGAAACAGGATTAATAATTTCAAATAGTGAAGAAAAAAATGTAACGAGCACTAAGAAATCAAAACTCTCTAAAATGTTAATTATACTTTTACATTCTTCACGTTCATCTTTTTTATTTGAAATTAAATTTAGTTGGTACAAAGTTTTCATGATTAGTAAAAAAATTTTCTTTACTGCTAATAAAGCGTCGTTCCTAGAAGACCATCTGGTAGGACATACCTTTTTAAGGGTAATCAAATATTTTTCAGATGAATCGTCACTTAGCATAGCCCAGCGTTTTATACTATTGCCAAAAAAAGTATATATTTTTTCTAAATTATCGAAAAAAGTCGATACTTCAACGACATGTCTCGCAGCATCGTTCAAAACCAAGTTTAAAGCGTGCGCAGCACAATGAACATAATCGGCATTTGGAGCATGCTCTTTTATTAGGGTTTGTAATCCTCCATACACACCCGACATAACATTTGCTCCATCGTATCCCTGTCCTCTACATTTAGTCAAATCAATTCCATATTCTTTAGTCAAATTTAAAATGACAGTTTTCAGACCTGCAGCACTGCAATCGGTTACTGCTATGAATCCTAAAAAGGACTCACAGATTTTTATTTCTTTAGGCACATTATCATCATTTTCTGTAACCGAGATATATCGAAAAACTACAGATAGTTGGTCAATTTTTGATAAGTCTTGTGTTGTATCCAGAATTATTGTCAGAAATGGAGCTTTTTTAATTTCTGAGATAATACTGTTCCTAACGTTAGTACCAAGCAAACTAATAATTTCGTTTTGAATCGTAGGGCTTAAATAATTTATTTCACCTTTCGGTTTTAGAAGAAGTTCTTTTAAAGTTGCATCATAGTTAGATAGCAGACGTGAAATTGCCATAAAATTGCCAGAATCAGAATCATGCCCCCTCAAAGGTAGATTACAAGATACTAAAGTAATTATAACATTAATTATACGATGCAGTACATCTCTCCAGAATGTAATTTTACTATCGATTTCACTTTTCAATAGAGTATCGATGGTATTTCCTTGCAACCAATTATTATAAGAGAGTGAGGCACTAATATGCTGCTGTGACTTTTCATGGTCAAGAATAGTTTGTGTGAAATTGCTTCTAACCGAAACACCGTTAACCCAAGCAGAGGAGTACGATTTGTTTTGACGATCTGCTAATAACCAACAGAAGTGACAGTACGGTTTGTTTAAAACGTTAGAATAACATAACCATGGTCTTATAATTTTTATGCCTGCCTGATTGAAATATGAATAATAATAAGCCGAAAAAGGTCGGTTATTTTCTGAAACTTTTGGAAATGGTCCTTGTGGTTTAAATGGACCCAATTTAAAAATTATTTTTCGTTCGCATTCAGTTAAATTGTCACCAAAATTTCCTCTATCTGATGAAATTATATTACAATCTGCATTATCTGCAGATATATCAGAATCGTTGACTTGGGGTTCCTCGATTTCTGGATGGACATCCGATAAAGTATGTGCTTGGCTTTCTTCTATTTCCGGATGGATATGTGACGAAGAACATGCTTCAGAAGAATCTAAAAATAAACGAGTAATTGTTAAAAAATAAATACGAATGCTTTGATACTAAACTAAAAAGAGTTATATATAAATAAATAACGTTACTAAGGGTCACAGTTAGAGAGTGTTCAGTTCAGACGCACACAGACTCTACGCGGATTGTGCTCGTACCTATTAGTAGATACAAAATCACCTGCAGCCCGTCCGTGCATTACTATACACCTGCGTGCTATTTAAACGCAGCGCGTAGTGTAGTGGCCATACAAAACGAGAACCCGAAAGCGAGTCTGCACATCTGAAGTTCTCAACACGCAATTAACGATACGATACGGACTGATAGACAAACAACAAAACAAATCGATCCTATAGATAAGTTAGAATTTTGTTTCTTTTTTAATCAAGGCACGGAACCCTAAAAACAGTATAATTGTGAAAATCGAGGGGGGAGACAACTTTTTGTGACGGACAGATGGACAGACCGAAATTAAAAGATTTCCTTGTTTATCACTACGGGCCCCTAATAAATGGGTTGGGTAGTAGTGTAGTACTTACCTTTCCAATCTAAATCACTCACAGTATCTTGTCTCTGAAAAAATGAAGAAATTTTGGGCACTTTTTTTATAACCTCGTCCCTTTTCTGTTTAATTTTTCTTTTCTCAGCGCCGCTGGGATAATCTCTTTTCCTTTCACTCATTTCTTTTACAAATCGCTACTAATACTGCTAAACCAGAAGAACAATATTGTTTGTACTGAATTACAATGTAATGCACATTTATATAAAGCGCGTAAATAAACAGTGCACTGCACTCCGTGGTTTAACATCCAATGCAAAGTACAACAACGTACACGTACATCGCGATATCGATGAAGGATTCCCGGGGATTCCCCGCTGAGTTGAAGATGAAGTAAGTAAAACGGGGAAGTCCCGCAGCCCGCCATAACGATGTAGTGTTGCCAACTTTTGAACGCACGCTTAAGGCGGGAAAAAAAGGAATTGCTTTATAGAATTTTGTCATTTGTAAAATAAAATAAATTAGAAAGTTTTTATTCTTTTTCCTTACACACTTTGGGGGCCCCCGTGGCCCGGGGGCCCCGTATAATTGATACGGCAAATACGGCGGTAGCTACGCCCCTGAATTTGAACTAACAAACTATCGATTTCCGATCGAGAGCTTATTATTACTTAAACACGATACAATTCATACAATACAATGGTGTTTATTTCTTTAGATACAGATCCTTGGGCAAAGAAATATAATTTTGCTTATAATCAGAATACCATACAAACGCAAATTAAAACTTAAACTACATACAATATATGCTCATAGTACAAGATTTGTATGTAGGTGACACTACGATATATGTTTCAGTTTATGATATGCGTATCGTATAGTGTTGCCTAGAGTCATTCGAGTAACTGAGCGCAGTGGGTAAGTGAGCGCAGTTTATCTATCTCCCGAATGGGGTGCGGGGAGGGATTGTTTGTTTGGGTCGAACCATGAACCAAGAAGTATATTATTATACCATGGAACAGAGGCGCTAGAGTGTCCAACCTGTCGCGACCTGTCTCATAGGCGTGCAGTTAACAGATAACATTTTTGAAGTAAAATTTCTTCACGCACGCTTGACTTTTTTTATACTAGTCTAGTCGGGAGGTATACAACCATACAGTCCACCTGATGTAAAGCAGTTACCGTAGCCTGTTAACGCGTGCGATATATTAAGTATCACACGCGCGATGCCTCCTCTGCTGCTTACACAGCACTTGGGGAGTAAGCTGATGAATGCGTGACGAGAGCGTTACGAAAAGTGTGATCGGGCGTGGCGAACGAAAGTTGTGAGGGAGATATAAGTTAGTGAAGATAGAATGAGAGAGAGTTACGTTTCGTATATTACTGTAGGGGCAAGAGAGAGAGATGTGAGCACACATTTTCACACTCTCTTATAGCCGGTTGCGTTTCGTATATCTAAGACACAGTGCAGGCGCTATTGTTTGTAAGTTGTACTTCAGTCGTGTGGTCTAAACGTGATCTGCTCTTAGCCGATGTACACATCTGTTACTGAAGAATAAATCTCTGGAGGCAAAGAAATTATTGAGCGTGGGAAGAGCAAAAGAGTTGCTGCAAGTACCATTGGCATTAGTGAACATTGTCTTCGAAAACGACTTAAACTGAACACAGCTGCATCTTCGATGGGCCGATTCAAGCCAACACTCAATAGTGAACAAAAATCAGAGTTTGTTACCTACTCATTGCAAGCTGAAGGATGACAGATATTTTAGTCTGACTATTAATGATTTAAGGCGCTTAGCATTTGAATACTCAGATGGCAACAAATTTGATAAATCATTTAAAATGGCGGCCTGTGACTGGTTGGAAGGTTTTATAAAACGCCATTCTCATTTATTTATACGAAAGTCGGCTGTTACAAGCTTGGCTACAGCTATGGAATTCAATAAATTTCAACTGAACCGATAAGTATAAATTTAAGCCAAATCGTATTTATAACGTCGACGAGACCGGAATAAATAACGTGCCTAATAAAACTCCTAAAATTGTCACTACGCGCACCGCTTGCCATCGACACTCTGGAACTACAACGGTCGTCTAATCTGCTATTCTAGAAGGGCTTTCTTCATAGAATCGTATATTGTGTAATTAACTCCTTGCCGAGGTTTTACCAGGACCTCGTCAATTCTGATGAAGTTTATATTATCTATCTGAAAAGGTTTTTACATGGCCTGTAACGTTAGAGTAATGTTTGGGTGTTGCAAATGTTCACAGGCTACGTAAACTACTTGTGATCAGGCAGGCCGTACGCTTGTTTGGCACCTTGATGTTGGTGTAAAAATGTGTTTGAGAACCTGTCTATATATCTTCACGCCAGGACCCTTGCGGGGTATGGTAGTGAGAAACGATCAGATACGATACGAGAACGATATGGTAGTGACAGAAAATTCGGACAATAATCCATATTAACCGACCTTTAGGTACTGTGGATTACTAACTAAGTAAAGTAACAATAACCCCATTTTCCGTTCCAACCTACATTATTTATTCGTAGGTTCCAACCAACTAAACCGATCAACTGAAAACTGATTAACTATTTTATTCCTTAACGGACCAATGATTTGGTTGATCTGTTAGGAAATGAACGAAACAACTATTATTATTCCTAACAAAACAACTATTTATATAAGTTGATCCGTTAGTAAGTAATTTCAATTCACATACTGTTCCTTGCATAACCATGTAATCTACTTATATATAAATAAACAAAAACCAAACAGTTTAGTACCCGGTTGTATTTGTTTATCAACTGATTTCCTTCTTCTTTAGTTGCTATTGAAGAGTTTATGAGCTATTAATAAAAAAAAAATGGACTCAGTGGTAAAAATATTTGGACACGTACAAATTATGGTAAAATTTCGGCTATCAAGCGAACACTATATAATACTTATTTTTTGTATATATGTAATAACTGGCCATATGCAAAAATTATCTCTATTTAGTGACAAAAGATAAACTATGTAATTTCAAATTGTCAAAGTGATTTAACCTGTTTTACGTTAGTACGGTTACATACAGCCAATAAAGCACGGCCAATAATACACCCGATACCCGATTTTTTTTGAAGTTATACTACTAATGCGACTTGCAAAAAGGTGCGTTAAACGTTTAACGCCACCATGGAGCGGGAATAGAAAGAGACAGAGCGAAAGTGAATGCGTGGTACTCGAACACAAAAGTACAGGTTGAAGCTGCTAAATGTTTCACGATATTACCGGTAGATGACGCTATAGTTAAAATCTGCAATAGGTTAAAACTGCTAAATGTTTCACGGTATTACCGGTAGATGGCGCTATAGTTAAAATTAAAATATTATTATTTAATATAATTAATACTAAATATTATTAAGTTATTAATGTTAAATATTTATTTATTTGTCATAGTATGCCATCAGCCTGTAGGGCGATTCTACTAATTGCAGCTGCACTGCTGTGCGGCGTGTGTCAAAATGCGTACATTTTGACGTTTCGTTAAACGTTGCTGCTGTCAGGTCAAAATGTACGCATTTTGACACATGCCGCCCTGCAGTGCTGCTGCAGTTTTTAGTAGAATCGTCCTACTGATCTTTATATGGATGTGTGTAGTTATTGCCTCGCATCGGTGTTAATGGGTATTTTGTCAACTGACATACTTTTATCAAAGTATTATTGTTTAATTTTCAAAAGTAACTTAGTATAAAAAAACGAGTGTGCTTTAGACCACACGACTGAAGTAAAACTTACAAATAATAGGCCTGCACTGTGTCGTAGATATACGAAACGTAACTGGCTATGAGAGAAAGAGAAAGAAAATGTGTGCTCGCACCTCTCTCTCTTGCGCCTACAGTAATATACGAAACATAACTCTCTCTCGTTCTATCTTCACTAACATTTTTTTATATACCACTAAGGTGGCAATCAAGCATACGGCCTGCCTGAATTTAAACAGTCACCGTAGCCTATGGGCATTTGCAACACCAGGGGCGTAATTCATGCGTTGCCGACCCTCTAAAAACCTCTTCCCGCATTTCTTGAAGAACTCCATGCTGTAGTCCTTTGGAAAAACCTTGGCTGGGAACTCATTTCACAGCTTGAGAGTTAACTTATATCTCCCTCTCAACTTCCGTTCGCCTCGCCCGATCACACTTATCGTAACGCTCGCGTCACGCATTCTCCAGCTTACTCCCCAAGTCAAGCGTGCGTAAAGAAGTTTGACTTCAAAAATAGGATTAAATTGTTAACCTTTATTTTTAACAGGCATTTGAAGACACTTTCAGAAATATTGAGGTAGCATTTAGGCATTGCTTTATAAGTATTATATACAATATAATATTATTGAGTACTCTTTTTAAAGGCTCAAGGATAATGTTTTAGAAAGTTACTTCAGACACTACTTTTAGACATCACTAAACAAAGAGACAGACATAATAAAACAATTGGTTGCATTTTCTCAAACATGCAAAAAGACAATTCCCTACGTTGAGTACATTATTTATTGCATGAGAGAAACTAAACAAGATCTGAAGAAATAATATGAGGACTTCGCGCCGTGGATCAAATTAATAATATGTTGTTTAACGGTTTCCCTGTGACCATACAAGCATAAGTGATGCTGAATAGATATTCAACATCGCTATTTTTTATACTTGTATCTAGTATCTTGATTTCAACAGAGCATTCTATTGGTAATCATCAAAATCCATGACACTAAATTGTATGATCGCAGAGTAGCAGTATACTCGTACAAACAGAAACAGTGTATTGCTTCTGGTCAACCTACGCCAAAGATGGTGCCTGAGAAAGCAGTAGTACCTAATAACAATCTAAAGGCAGTACGTGCGTTAATATCGGTGTGCATCAGGATTCTATGTAGGGTCCCTTTTTGAAGTAAAACTTCTTTACGCACGCTTGACTTGCGGAGTAAGCGGGTGAATACGTGACGAGACCAATACGAAAAGTGTGATCGGGCGAGGCGAACGGAAGTTGAGAGGGAGATATAAGTTAGTGAAGATAGAAAGAGAGAGAGTTACGTTTCGTATATTACTGTAGGGGCAAGAGAGAGAGGTGCGAACACACATTTTCTTTCTCTCATAGCCAGTTGCGTTTCGTATATCTAGGACACAGTGCAGGCCTATTATCTGTAAGTTTTACTTCAGTCGTGTGGTCTAAAGCACACTCGTTTTTATTTTATTTTTAGTACCTACATGGAAATGATCTGCCTTACATGATGATCTCATCCGTCACGACTCCTAATAAACCACAAAACATACAGTCAATCAGGCTGTCTTTGGCCCAGTTTGCACATAAAAAGTTAGACCAATGTTTAAACCTTCGAAACCCGTATGGTCATATATGACCGCGAAATGTATGGGAAAAGGTATATAACGGGTTCTGAAGGCTTACAATAATACGTTACTCAAAAAGATACATTTATTATGGTGGCTTTATGTAGCCTACTTCCAAAAAGTTTGCTCATTTACCAATAATCTCTAGGAAAATAGTTTCAAAATTCGATTTAACCGCTGGGCCAATGTTAGATTGTGAGTTGGGCTTGGATTAGCCCAGGTCCCAATTGTAGGTTGTTTTTGCTTATTTTATTTTATTTAAAGCATTTTGTAACATTGGCCTGCATATTTACCATAAAAACTACAGCTGAGAGCCATAGACAATAATAATGTATACATTCGTTTTCATTTATTAGTACTAAAATGGTTTTTTTTTTTTTAATTAATATTTGAATGGCCTGGATAAAATTCCTTTTAGCCAAGTTTATATTTTTAATTTCTTTCTTCTTTATTTATATTTTCATTCTTTTAAAATTTTCTATTTATGTTTCTTTCTTTTCATTATTCGTTTCATATTTTGTTGATAGTAGATGTTACAAAATTGAATAAAGTACGATAATCTCTTGTCTGTCAGCAGTTCCTGAACGCGGCGGGGAACGTTCGTGTTATCTTGACATATGTCCAGTATGTCATTTGCTAATGACAGTCTTTGTAATTGAAACTTTTGACATTCCAAAATAATATGTTGGAGATCTGCATTTTCTTTTCCACATTCTGTACAAGCGCTAGAATTAATAATTTTCATTCTATGCAAATGAGCAGGTGTTAAACAGTGACCAAATCTTAATCTGTTTATTACGGTTATGAATTTTCTACTTTTGCAATCATTGTTTTTGTGATACCAGGGCTTATTAGGTAAACGTTTTTGTATATTACCGTACCATTGTCCTTTCGTTTCCAGCGTTTTAATCCAATATTCATTCCATAGACTGGCTGAAGATTCTCTTAGCAGGGTGAAATAATCAGTAAATGGAACTGTCATTGCGGTTCGATGATCATTGTCATAATCTCCAGCAGCCGCTTGATCAACTATTTCATTCCCCGTAATGCCTTCATGAGAGGGTACCCACTTAAACTGTACTATTTTGCCTACTATATATAATTCATTTAACATTTGTCGAATGTAATAAAGAATATAATTAGTCTTATATGTACAATTATTATTTACAAGTCCTATTAAAACACTTTGAGAGTCGGATACTATCAGATACTCTTTAGCAGATTCTAAAGATTGTATGTACATTAGAGCTTGATAAATAGCATACGATTCTGCTGTGAAAATACTTGCTACTTTATCAATATTATAACATTTTTTAAACTTTTTCTGTGGATCATAAAAGGCAGAATGTACACTATTTACCGATTTTGAACCATCAGTATATATTCTATAGAAGTGAACATTTTGTGAAATATATTCTTCATATTCAAACTTGTTAGTTCTTATAAAATCAACTTTGATATCATAAATAAGGCTAGCATACTTTAAATTGTACATAGGCCATCTGCCATTATTTTTATAAATATTTGTAGCTAAATTATTAGTGTGGGCTACTATACCTAACATTTGTGGGAAAGAACCTGTAATAAGACTAGTAGGCGACACATATGTTTCAGATTGTGAAGAAATAGAAAGTTGCACTGGATTGGGAACCAGCAATGTGTCTAAAGTAATTGACTTATTTGCTGATAGCATCTTTATAGCAAATCTCTCTGCTAAAAGTAATCTACGAATAGATAGAGGCATAATGCATGTTTCAGCTTCCATTGAATTTATAGGTGTGGTTTTCATTCCCCCGCTTATTATTCTCAATGCAATATTTTGCACAATATCCAGTTTTTTAAGAAAAGAGGAATTAGCATTCAAATATGCTAGACAGCTATAGTCAAAATGACTGCGGACTATACTTTTATATAGCATGCTCAAAACTTTAGGGTCAGAACCCCAAAAAGTACCAGCTAAACATCTCATAATGTTAATTCCCCTCAAAGAATTTTCACAAATATAATTTATATGATTGTTAAATTTTAGTTTATTATCTATTTTAATACCTAAAAACTTATGTTCAAGATTTTGTGAAATATCATTATTATTATATACAATATTTACAGGTGAATCTGTACCAAAAACTAACACTGAACTTTTTTGACAATTTATGTTCAGCTTTAGTATTTGACTGTAATAATTATGAAGTTGTTGTAGAGCTTTATTTACATTACATTCTGCAATATTTAAATGTTTATTTACTGAATAAATCAATAAATCATCTGCGAAACTTAATATTTTAACATCGCCTGTGATGTGTTGTGGCATTTCAGCAGTATAAAGATTATACAATAAGGGTGATAATGATGAACCTTGCATTAAACCTTTATATACTGTATTTGGGCCTGTGAGGATATTATTATGTTTAACATAAAGTGTGCGTTCATAGTAAAAATTATAAATCCATTGTATTATCTTTCCAGGTAGTTTGTATTTGCTTAAAATGTGAACAAGTTGATGTAAATCTACGTTATCATAAGCACCTTGAACATCAAGAAATGCACATACTGCAGTAGAACGAGACAGTTGACATTTTTTCATATCATTAATGAAGGAAACAAAACTTTCAGATGCACTGTGGCCTTTACGGAAGCCAAACTGACAAGAAGGTATAAGTAATTTTTGTTCAACAAAGAAATCTAGTCTTAGTTTTACCATTTGTTCAAGTAATTTACCTATACATGAAGTTAAAGAAATTGGCCTGTATGACTGAAATTCTCCAGGTGGTTTATTCGGCTTTAGAATTGGAATAACACATTGAGTTTTCCATGAGTCTGGTACTAATTGTTTACACCAAAGGTTATTAAGTATATTCAGTAATATTTTTTTACATGTAGGATGAAGCTTTTGAATCATTACATAAGGGAAATTATCTAAACCAGGAGCAGTACTTTTTCGTGAATTAAGTGCCATACAAAATTCTTTATAGTTAAACGGTTCAAGCAAAGACTTACTCTCATCACAATCATTATTTAATAAGAATAAATTTGTAAGGTCATCATTAACTGAAGTATTTTGCTGAGTTATATTATTAATAAAATCTGGTATCCATTCGTCATTTTTATAACAATTCCTATTGGTATTAATACGTTTAAATCTACGAAAATGATTCCAAATTTTACTAATAGAAGTATGTCTATTTAAACTGTTACATAGATTTTCCCAACTGTTTCGTTTAGCACTACTTATGACTTTCTTTTTAACAGCATTTAAGCGTTTGTAGTCTAAATATGATTCTGTAGTAAATTGAGTCCTATATGTTCTTAAAGCTTCTCTGGCTTTTCTTACTGCGTCAGCACAATCATTGTTCCACCATGGAGCTGGTGTGCGTACTATATTATTACTGGAAGTTTTTCGCATTGGTATATGGTTAGATCTTAATGTATTAAGTAAGTCGCAGAACTTTTCATAGGCCAGTAATGGATTAGCACAGTCAAAATCATAATTGTCAATGTACTTTTCTGAATCAGAATAATAATTTACCCAATTTGTTTTATGAAACAAATATTTTTCAATGTTATCATTTGAACAATATTTTGATGGTAAAACATTGATTTTGGTGATCGTTGGATAGTGATCACTGCCAAGAGCATCATCTGCTACTCGCCACTCACAGAGAGGAGCAATGACAGGGCTGACTAATGTTACATCAATAGCAGATGCATTACGATTTGGACCTTGGATAGTAGTAGGCAAACCAGAATTCAATATACACAAATCTAGGTCATCTAAAATATTAAATAATTGTGTTCCTCTTGACTTAGTAGTAGCACATGCAAATGCTACATGGTGTGCATTAAAATCCCCAGATATAATGCATGGCTTAGGTAAATCTTGAATAATTTTTTTCAGTCTATTAATTCTTAAATTGTTATTTTTAGGTGGACAATACACACATAAGATTGTGAGAGGACCAGCATCAGTCTGCACACTCACTGCTATACTTTGGATATCCTCGTAAAAATGTGTGAATAAAGGAGAATATTTAAAATTATTTTTAATAAGAATACCTACTCCGCCGTGATTATTCTTTGCATTTTTACCAATAAAATTATAACCTGGTATATAAACAGTGTTTTTATTTTTAAGCCAAGTTTCATTAAGACACACATCTATATTATTGCTTTCCAAAAATGATTTTAAAAGAGGTTTCTTATTATTTATACTCTGTATATTATGTTGTACTATTTTTAAAAACTTATCCATTAATTAGATAAGTTTTTGAGTAAAATTTCTTTAATTGTGGAAGTCTTTTTGGGAGCATTGTCTGTCATATTACCCAATATTACCAAGGTTTTCACGATAGCATTAATTATTTTATCATTATTTACAATGTCATTGTTAGATGCTATCTTAAGTCTTGAAGATGGTTCAGTAGTTAGTTTAGGACCAGTATAAACTGGTGGAGGCCTAACTTTTGGCAATGAAGGAAAATTATTGTTACCGAGTACATTGGCATATGTCATTTTCTGCTTGTTAATTTTATCAACCTTTAACGGGCACAACTTTGAAATGGCAAGGTGACCACCACCACAATTACTGCATTTAATATTCTCATCATCTACTTCGCAGTCTTTGTAGGAATGCTCACCAGTACATCTAGAACATATTTGTTTATTTTTACATACTTTTGCAGAGTGGTTAAATTTCATGCACCTATAACACTGCATAAGCGGTGGAATATATGATTTGACACTCATGCACCATCTATCTAAATACACGTAATTAGGCAAACAGCTAGTGACAAATGTAACTGATATTGTTTTAAGAGGGAATAGTACACCCTCTGAATCTTTTCGCATAAACCGTCGTACAGCTACAATTTCGTGTTCACATGAGAGTTTTCTATAAAGTTCTTCGTTACTTATGTCTTCAGCAACATGTCGTATTACTCCTATTTTTTCAACAAAGGATGCTGGTATGTATGAACGCATTTTATGTTTTTTCAGAAACTTTTCATTATTTAGAAAGTCGTTTGCCGCATTTGCTTGTTTAAATGTGATTTGTACTTTATGTGCATTCACCCTACTAATCTCATATTGACCCTTCGTTACTTGAGTAAGAATGGACTGAATATAGCAAGGGTCACGATTGCCCAGTTTGGTATCATCTGTACTTTCAAGAAAAACCGTAAATTCTGTATGATTGGAGATATCAGGATATAATCTTTTATAGTTTGGGTTTACGTATGGTTTATACTTATCTTCCGGAGGCGGAGATTTTTCAAGTCTCCGCTTTTTATTATTGCTTTCTATCTCATCCGTGCCTCCGCTATCGGAAGCCATCGTCCTTTCCTTCCTTATTTTGGCGCCAAGCAATGAAATAAGAAATTTAGTTTTAAAAAATATTTTAAATAGTCCGCCACAATCGACTTTCCCGCCAAAAAAACTACTAAAATGGATAATAAATTATTGCCATAGGAAAATCAACACGGTTTTTATTCAATCTTATTTTTTTGGTCAACAATGCGTTTTTAACTTATTTACTGACTTACCATATAGCTAAGATAATGAAAAAAGTATCAAAATAATTAAAATTTTATTGGCAGAGCTGCGATAGCCAGCGGAGCCACATTACCCTCAAAATTGTCGTTTGGGGTAGACTGATGTCATCCAGCTAGCGTTTAGACGGTAATAGTGAGAAACTCCAAAATCGACACACTAATAGCTAACATATTGTAGTTTTGTATCCTTTAATTTGAAATTTAAATGTTCGTTGGTGAGGAAGAACGGTCCAAAATCGTTCCAATTAGAAAAAAAAACATATGGAAAAACGTATGGCCGGCCACTCTGCAGTGCAGAGTCTGCACTGCACTCCCATCAACAGAAAAAGTAACAGCACTCGTCGCTAGACGTCGTACAGGGTTCCATATATTTTAAAAAAATTAAAAATAAAATATTTAAATATTTTTTAAATTTAAATATCAGCTCTGCCTACACAGCTTGCTGTTATTTACTAGTTTAATCCTACATATCATGGGGTTAAACTTTGAAAAATTTCTATTCCATTCCATGGCCAGGAAGTCGTCTTATATGATAAAATACCTTTCTTTCTTTGAATATTAGTGTCATTCAGCATTCGTATGATATTTGTATCATTCATTATACAAAACTGAGCCACGGCCTTTACCACATTATAGCCAATCATCTTAAGGTCCAGTCTACCGTCATGTACTTCGTATGTCTCTATAGAAAAAAAATCTTCCTGTGCTATATCCAAACCACATTCTTCTTCATGTGTCTTCATCTCCTTCCTCTGCCCTTTCTTCACACTTATCGAATATATCTCCTCCCAATATTTTGAGAATTTTGAACTTTGGCCCGGGCTCAAGTTACCCTTATTCACCGGTAATAATTTACCTGTTCAATATTTATGGCAATATCATGGGAATTAGCTAATTAACTCTCGTAATTTTTGAAAGAAATGATAGATAGACACTTTAAAATAACACTTGCCTCCTTAAGTATTCAAATGACAACACAGTAGACAACTTTTTGGCGCTTTCGTAACAAACCGCTCTATTCACACCACAGAAAAAAGCAACTGACGTCTCAACAATGGTAGATGTCAATTATTTGGCAGAATCTGAGCATTTACGAAGATATATTAGAATCGATGTTTACAAATCTAGTTTGAAATACATAAAATTATAGGAAAAAAAAATCTATAATATGCATTTGAAATTTTGGGCCAATTTTATATTGAAGGCTTAAGTTACCCTGATCGACTGTAACTAAAATAAACAGACAATAAGTATATATTTTTTTAAATAAATAGTGTGGCAAAAATAGTTTTGATTTTATGTAGGCATAAATTCAATGCCACAACATAACGAAGAAAGAACGTGTAATACACAGAACTTAATGCTCAATTCTGAAATCTGTATCGACTTCTTCCCGCGCTGCGCTTTTGACGAAGTGACATTGTCGTTATACTTGAAATTTTTATAATTCAGTATAAAATTAATTTTATGTGACAATTTTAATAGTATTGTAACACAAGTGCTAGTGAAATTATACAGTAATTAAAAAACTCAAATATAACACATTTATGCCCTTTTTAGAAGACGTTAATAAGTTCATCAAGAATACCTTGTAAAAGTCACTATCGCCCAATTCTCAAGTAATTATTCAGCACAGTTCATAAAGGTGGAACATCTAATATGTATTAAGATTTTGAAATGGTTCGAAACTGAAGATTTGGCTGTATGGGCCTCCCTTTGCCTTCCCCTTGGGGATAAAAATAATAAAAAAAAACTATGTTCTGATTATGATGATGAACGAACATTAATTTCTTCAAACGTATGTAATGATTTAATTTCTCTCCTGTATTTCCTTTATAACATGTTGTAAACATAAAAATCAAGTTTTTATTCCAAACACATGTCTTCGACATCTTCCAAACTAGTATTAGGATTAGCATGCACTGCGACGTTAGGTATAGTAACGTACGTCCATATGAAACAGCAAGCCGATAGGTAAGATTATTATAAAGCCAAATAATTCATTTTAATTAGCAAATGTTTCCTATATACATCCATAATCAGGTTATCAGAAAATATTTGGTACTTGGATTGGGCAAACAGTACCGAGTGTATAGGTATAACCCATCTTTTAATTACAAAACGGATATTGGTTACGTTTGATAAATTAAAATCATGTGTTGTTAACAACACAACTGTGGTGTTGTTTTCCGTTTTTTTTTTGTAACAATACCACCATAGTGAAGTTCTGAACTTATATATTAGTGCAGATTTTTACGGCAGATTGGCTATTCATGAACATGATTTTCATCTCAGTGTCAGACTGAAAGCTTGTGTTGGCATAGTTAAACACTGTCAGCTCTATGTCGACCAACATAAATCGCAGCCTTGAATGTCTCTGCATCTCATTTTTTTCTAGGAATATGCTTTATCCATTGATATTATTTGAATTTAAACTCCATACTGCTAATTATTTCTTAATACAAAACCAAAACAATACAACTCAAGAGGGCTAAGTGGCGCCCTCATTTTGTTTTTGTTAACCCGACATATATAATATGGAATAACGGTACACCCGGGCTCGACGGGTCAGTAAAACTGACTAGCAACCAATTCCACAAAAACACTCAATACTGGCACTGTAGACACATATTTATGTTTTTTGAGACATGTTCTGTTTATTATATAAGTACAATTTTCATATTCATTTCAGTCATAATTTTGATTATTGCTGTAAGTGGCCACAATAGGCAATAATTAAAATTTTGCTTACTTGTACATAGATAATAAATACAAGATATATTTCAAAAAAACAAATTTCTACAGTGCCAGTACTGAGCGTTTTTTTGGAATTGGTCTTAAATTCAGCATATTATACCAAATTAATAGTAAACAACATCACAGTAGTTCGGTCCAGTAGTGTCATTGGCAATACATGTAAATATAACAAACAGTCTTAGTGTCTGTGTGTCTTCTTATTTACAAACTTTATGGGAAACTCAATAGTATGTAAATGTTATCTAAATTGGCAGAGACGAGGAATTAAATACTTCATTGCTGATGGTGACAATTAGTCTAGCTAAATAGTTTTATTTTACCAGTTCCACCAGCTTTCATTGGTTCATAGTATACTAAGATAGCACCAGATACATAGAGCTTGTCTTCATTACAATCATCTGTACTGTAAATATTATAGTCGGAATGATCATAACTTAATTTATTTTCAGAGATAAAATGCATGAAGGGGTGCTGAAAGATATTGAACGACAACAACGGAGGAAAATTGAAAACCTATATATATTAGAGAAACAGAAAGAATTAACAAAACAAATGCAAAAGGAATTAAAAACATAGAATGTAAAAACAATTATATGGTTTAACTTTATTTATTACTATACTAGATTAGAAATATATTTTGCACAATACCTATTTTTTTTCTTTTACCCAAAAATCTAACATAACATCTCTAAGATTCAAATGTACACCTGTAGGTTGAAATGTGTCTATTCTGTCTTTATAGCCATCTAATGCTTGTTTTTGTTTAGCTACTGCAGCTAGGCATTCAAAAGTGCGTGGCTCCCAAGATGCCAGATCGGACAGTGTCTTACGATCAAGCATTATATTGGCACGTACCAAGCCTTCCTTGAGAGAATAAAATGTAATATTATGCTGTTCACAAGCAGCAGTAATACGAGTTTCCCGTAGTTCCTTCATATCTCGTTTTTTCAATTTCCTGGCTTTTGATGCATACACTAATGCTCGGTGAACATTACGAACTGCAACCGAGTAGCAGTTTCTTCGTCGGCCTATGTAATGTGCAGCCAATCTAAAAATTCTCCTTTTTCTCCATAATTCATCTGGCCCGCGGCAGCGAACCCAATTAATCACTGATAAAAACACCATTGCAATCTAAAAAATATGTATAATTAAGTAGGAGAAACAAAAATAAGGAACTAAGAACTAAACACATTAAACTCTTCACTTTAATGGTTGATGAACTTTTCCTATTTGCATTAATCTCTGGCCACATTGGGCATGCAAAGAAACTAGGTTCGTTTCACAAATTTGTGTAGCTGGAGTTATTTATCTATGTATCGCGACTCAACTCCAATATTAAACAGATGCAGTAGCAACAAGCTAGGCTAAGAATAATCTACCTTGGCATCGCATGCAGCGTAGCCTACGTTTTATGTATTAAAATCGGTATGTACACAGTAAATGTACTCTCAAATGTATAATTCATCATCATAGTCTAGTGACTATATCTACCCATTGCCGGACATTAAGTCTGCTTATACTTATCATCACATGTTCTGAAATCGCACCACCATATTCTATACTTTCCTCCCCTATCTGTCATCTACAATTGAACTGCTTTGGTCAAATCTCTAATATAATAAATGCATTAATTAAACTCACGTAATTTATCAATCTATTACATGGGCTTCAATATTAATTTAGATAAAAATCAATGGTGTTAAAGAAAATTAAT
The DNA here is from genome assembly GCA_947507595.1 of Pyralis farinalis. NCBI lineage: Eukaryota > Metazoa > Arthropoda > Insecta > Lepidoptera > Pyralidae > Pyralis > Pyralis farinalis. The sequence goes on from OX382267.1 coordinate 16,369,386, forward strand.
GAAATGAAAAATATTTTAACGCAATGATTTGACAGTTACGTCAGTGTTTCCACTTAAGACTTTGGTTTTACCCTAGATTTTTTAGAAAAATGCCCTAAAAATATTAATTCCTAAAATTAGAACGTAAAATAATAAAAAACGAAGTCAAGTCATAAAATATAAAACGCTTACAAAAATAAATTTTGATGTTCATTTAGTTTTCAAGATCACGAGCCGGAGCATTACTTTTACAACTTTTCGCAGCACTGAGCATTGCAGTACTAGGTTCCAAAATTGAGCAGTTATTAGCTAAAACATTCTTCATTCAAACATTCATTTTAATATTCCGAATTTAGTGTGTAATATCCCGTTAAGGGTTTCGTTTTTGAGGTTATTTCTTTCGCCCCTATTTACCATTTTTATTTTACAGCCTAAACGAATAAATTATGAACACTGCCAAAATTTTGTGCCCGCTGCATAGATAACATACTCTTTGTATTATACCCCTAAGTTCCAGTGTCATTAATAACCACGATTATAAATAAAAACATTATGTAAACTAAAATTAGGTGGATGATACTCGATACGGGTTTGGGGAATTCCCTACAATAAATTCGTAAAATCATATAGTACACAGGTTTACCACCTCAAGTTAAATTTTACGCTGAATTTTCCTAAATCCCTCCCGAAGTAAAAAAAAACCCTAGGCCATCCATGAAATAAGTAATTTTGCCCTAAAAAGGGGCGAAATCCCTAAAAGTGGAAACACTGAGTTACGTAAACCTCTTTGTATATTCCCCGACGTATGATGCAAAGGATCTAGCCCAAAAATCCAAGTCGTCAGTTTAGCCATTCTAATTTTATTAATTCTAGATATAATATTTCAGCAAAGTTCCAAAAGCTGGGTTCAGGTGTTAATACCACCTGTAAAACGATAGCCAACTTTACAAGGTTATCTCAATGTACTTTTCCACATCGTTCAAAAAGTGCATATGGGTAGATCAACTATTCTTTGCAAAAAACATGTCCCTCCATCAATTAAAAATATTTAACTATGTAAAAACAATAGTTCCACTACCACACACACATAAATGGCGGAATGTCATTGCATCATCCTCAGGCATTAATTGCCACAATTGAGTCTGTTAGAGCCATCTATGTTTTTATCTATAACTTTTAAGAACAGTAACTTAGCGGACATCTGTTTGGTATTGGTATATCTGTTTGGTATATCTGTATTTGTTTTGGGACACAATTTGTTTATTTTTTTCTAAGTAGCAAAATCATACTTAAAAATCTGGGAAGCATTTAAGGGCGTTTAGAAACCGTTGTAGAAAGTCACATGAGTAGAAATGAATACACTTTTATATAAAATTTTAAAATTATTGCGTCAGGGAACTATTGAAGTAGACATGGGGACAGGAATAATTTGTATGGGGAGTGAATCTTGTCACCATAAAAGCAATAAAAAATATTAAAATTATATAATTGAACGCTCTTTAATATCAATTCCAAGTATTCTAAATTACTGTTTGGATATAAAATTACAGCTATTGTTTTTACATAGTTAAATATTTTTAATTGATGGAGGGACATGTTTTTTGCAAAGAATAGTTGATGCACCCATAAACGTGTTGAAATTTAATTTTCTCATTAGTGTGTAAGTTAAGTTTACTAGGACAAAATTATCATATAAACCGAATGAAATGTAAAAAATTCAATAATAACAACAACGTTATTATTGAAATTCAAGAAAACAAAACAGATATACAAGGCAAAAGTAGGGGCCGTTAAGGCCAAGACTTACCTACCACGATTAAATTAATTAGAGTAAGTGATGTCGGGAGCCCTAGAAACTGGCATAGATATGGTAATGATGACTGGAAGCGAGTAAGGTGTATAACGAGTCATGTGGCGCTCTGTTTGTGTCTGTTTGCCCAACCCCGCAAAGAATTTGACGTAGAGTTATAGATAGATAAATAGAGCAACAATGTAGTTTGCGCGATGTCACATCTGCTGCTTGTGCAGCAACTCCTTAGATGTTTACCGATGACCTCACTCACTCACAGGAACAAAACAACCCTCTAGGTAGTTATATGGTTGTGATTGTTTTATAGATGGAGGTACTTCCCTACTACCTCTCTTTTTGGTTAAAGTTGTTGTTTTAGTTAAGTTTTTTAATTGTGTTCCGCTTTTATATTCTATTATAGTAGTTTCTGTTTGTAGTGTATTATGCCTTCAATTAAACAACAACAATATATTGGAATAATTTATTGTAAAAATAATAAAAGTTTAACATGTGTACGTCTTTCTAAATCCAACCAGAACAGAGAGGCGTTGCCCCACAGATATACAACAAAATGTTACACATAGACAAAGAGAGTTGACAAACTGCAGTTGTGAATCAGTAGTACAGTATACTACATATACTCTCCCCTATAAATATAAACGTTGAGGGGGCTTAATTGTTCGATACAAACGTCTTAAACACATTTTTGAGGAGGTCCTGGCCACAGGACAAACCGTATCACTTTCACTACATGAAGAAATATTTAAATAAGTACTTTCTTGTAGTGGTGAAACAATGTTGTCACGATAATCCTGTGTCTGTAGTGTTATACTAAAAGGTTTTGCTACATCAGATTTTGAAGTTCTACAGAAACTGAAGGATGTATTGACCTACACTCAACATCCTCCTCCTTGTTAAATTCATTACTGACAACCACCTTTGAGGGAGAAGCATTAATGATTTGATTCAAATGTCTTTTCCATATATTTTCAAGTATTACTTTACACAAATATAATCTCTGACCTAACACCTCGTCAATACTTAATAAACTGCTTCTTATTACGATTTCTATAATCTCTACAATATACTATGTATGTCTCCTCCCCTTTATGTATACAATACTTCTCTACATTTTTTATAAACCAACCTAGTTTGCCAAATCCCTTGCGAGGTAGGCAGAGAGAACCGAGCGCCAAAAGACGCGGTCCTTACACACTTCATTCGCTTCTTAATATTCATGACTCTTTTCATGCATGCACGCCGCTTAGTAGGACTCTTGATATCACCTTCTGATAAAACACGACACTACATCCTTCCACTTTTGCATTTTATAATCTGTTTCGTCATTCTGATTCTTTCTACATGCCCGAACCAACGGAGCATGACTTTTCTTATTTAACACCGACACTCTCTTTCAGACCAACTCTCTTTCTTACGTCATCAATACGAACGCGGTCAGCAAGCGTTACGCCACAAACTTTGCGCAATGCTCTCATCTCGACCGCATTTATACTACTTTCATGCTCTCTCTGCCATACCCAGCTTTCACTTGCATAAATTAGCATTGGGATTAGCACCGCGTTGTGTATAGCGAGCTGTGTCTTCTGCTTTGATTTCGGCTGCATAGAAATTTACCCAAGGCTCCATTCACACTGTTCCTGCACTAACTCGTCTCTCCATTCTCATCAGCGGTGTACCTTCCATCGCTGCTAAAAGCGCTTCCAAGATATACAATCTCATCCACTTGCTCCAACATCAACCGTAATCCTAGTGTTCGTTCTGGTTGTCTCCCTTTCAAATACATATATCTTGGTTTTTCTTCGCATTCAATTGTAAGCCTTTCTTCATACAATCATCTTTCATTGCTGTAACTAGTGTTTGCTGTTCGGATGGTGATTCTGCTATTAATACCGACGTATTTATTAGTTACACAGCAGCACATACAGCGGCGTCTGCATAAAGCAAACAGTTGACCACTGAGTCACCCATTCCAATTCCAACATTCGTATATCTTATTTTCTGTAGACAACTGTCCAGATATAGGAATGACAGCACACATCCCTATCTGACACCAATGTTGGTATCAAACCAGGGCGACAAGCTGCCGTCCACCCGCACAACATGTTGTACAATCTTCATACGTAGATTGTACATCATGGTTGCCGTCAACCCCATATCTGGGTAAAATGTTCCAAAGATTCTTTCGCACGACCCTATGAAATGCTTTCCCAAGGACCGCAAAACCGCAGAAAACTTTCTGGTCCATAACCAGATGTTTCTCCACGATATTGAGGAGTGAAAAAACTTGATCTGTACATCTGCTGCTGCTTCGAGACCCACCCTGTGCTTCCCAAATTTGGCGTGAAGTTATATATATATTACAACTTCAAGTTACAAGTTGTAATATATATTATGTATATACGTATATATATAACTTCCTTTGAAACTTTAATTGAACCGGCGAAGCATTGGTTACCACATGTATACTTTTATATGAAAATAAGTACCTGTTCATTAATGTTTCAAATAAAACTCCATCGTTTTCACTATTTTTTAATGCTTTGTACAAACTTGATTTGAAACTTCTAACCACATTTTCTGCTAGTCAATGGACTAGCAGAAAATGTGCTTCACCCCAATTTTATCGTGCATCAAATGTGATGCAGGATAAAATTGGGGTGAAGCTAAATGTTTAATACCATTTTTGTAGTGTGTGAATTCCTGAGATACAAATGTTTTAGCATTATCTGTAACTAAAATTTTAGGTAGTCCAGGCCTACTGAAGGATTCTCATTTTTTTCGATAGCAGGCTTACTATCGAACCCTTTCATAATAAAGGTTTCTGACCATTTAGAATACGAATCAACAATTAAGAAAATAATTTTGCTATCAATGGGTCCCAAAAAGTCTGTATGAATTCTTTCATATGGATAAACAATTTTTGGCCATGGAATAAACCAAAAAATTGCTAATGCTTCTTTATGGATCACAGAATTTTTTTTTTTCAGGTTTAGAATAAACTTTCTTTGTCACTTAAGTATAAAATTTTTGGATAGACTTGAAAATACCTAATAGTGCATATATTCGATATTTTCTCAAAAATGCATTTATAATGAAAGTGAGGGATCAGGTTTACACTATTAGGGTTTCGCTTTACCAAGAACTATCAACGCAAAATTCCAAATTTCTACTTTACTTACTTTTCAAGAATTCTGTGACTGACGGATGGACACAAGAGTGATCTTAAAACAATTCTATTTTATCCCTCAAAGTTACGTAACGCAAAAAACAAACTGGCCTTCGATTTTCTCAATTTATGCGACAAGCAGGCATTATCTACATTTTCTCCTTTTTACCATTTTTATCTGTACTAAATATCGAATAACATAATAATATGCAGTTACAATACTCGTGCTGTGCCAGTGGGCCGATTCTACTAAAAACTGCAACTGCACTTCAGCGCGGCGTGTGTTAAAATGCGTACATTTTGACGTTTCGATATTCTGTTAAATGATCTGACAGCAGCGACGTTGCAGGAATGTTGCAGTAAATGAATCGCTATTCTGTTAAAAAACCTTTGCAGGAAACGTGCAGTTGCAGTTATTTAGCAAAATTGGCCCACTGTGCCTGCACTCCGGCCGGTGGTGGTGGCGTAAAGGGATGAGCCGAAAGTGTCACAGGGGTCTAGAATTTATTTTGGAGGGCGTTTAAATTATACATAATAAAAATTAATAAATAAAAACATATTTTTTTTACATAATATATTTTTATTGCAAATATTCCCATGAAGAGAATGAATATAAAAATAGAATCTCTAGCGAAGTTTGGGTAATGTTCGTCTACCTCTGTACTACATCATCATCATCACTTTCCACACTCTGCAGGCTTGAACCGCTACATGCTTCAAATTTGTTATTTACAGACAGGATATGCCTAACGTTCAAGTTTTGATCTTTGTTGAGAACACTCGTAGATTCTTTCTTATTCATTACAATTTTCAGAATTAACAGCTGTAACAATAATTAGAAACAAAATTTCATTATTTCTTTTTACCTTTGGTTTTGCTTCGTAGGTATTTGACGTGAAGCTACGAGTATATTGTATGAAGTCGTTTAGGCACATATCTACTACCTACAACCTTACGAAAGTACTTCAGCCAACTTTACGATTCAGTTTAAGTTTTTTTTGTACTAAGGTGGTTAAACAATGGTAAGACCTGCCTGGTGGTGAGCAGTTAGCGTAGTCTGTAGACATTTGCAACAACAGGAGCGTCACTCGTTCGTTGCAGACTGTAAAAACTTTCTTGCACTTCATGCCGTAATCCACTGGGAAATCTTCGAAAATAAATTCATTGTACAACATAAATTGGAAATAACTTCTCTGTAATCGCACAGTTTGCAACCATTACAGTTCCAACGTGGGATGATCAATTCCCTTCGGCATCATATCGAACAACTCATTCAGTACCTATTCACCGCTACCAAATCACACGTCTTTCAATCTCCAAGAGCATTAGAAATCTTGATATAGACATCTCTAGCGAAGTTTAGGTATAATTCCTTAACCCCCAAGAGGAGAAGGTCAAGCTGGTGTCGCAGAAACTTTATGTGCTTAACAGAGTGAAACAGTACTTTAGCTTCTAGAAAAGACTTTTTGTTTTACAAGCCGCACATAGAATAAGGGCATGCTACAGTCATCTTTGAAGGGTGCACATGCCAACTAGGATCTTGTGTGTGTTCTACCGATTGAACAATAGGTTGTTTTCTGAAGAGTTATTCGATATGATACTAAGAGCTTACTTATACGATCGCATCGTTCGCACTTTTGAGAACTCTTTAAGTTGTGGAATGAACTTCCTACTGAGATTTTTCCAAAGGAACTACTGCATGAAGTTCTTCATGAAAGGCGAAGAGGTTTTTAAGTGGTCGGCATTGCACGTATGACGCATTGGATTAAACGGTGACGTCGCTTCTTTAATGATGTGTAGTCTAGTGACTGTAATTTTTAACTTTCTTTGAACGTACTTACCTATGTATTGCTTTCGTCATATATATTTGAGGCCGATCTCCGATCACTTACACTTTGTTTTTTTTTTGTTTAACTTAATACCTATTTCAAATTTTACATTTCAATACATTCGCAATACTTAGTAACTGTGAATTGAAACGCGAATTGGACATATCGACAACAGTGCGGTTAGTGCGCTGTTGTCGATATGCAAGGAGAATCAATCTTGACTAAAGGACTTTTAATCAACATTTGCGGTAAAAATCGCGCGCCGATCAAATATCCTTTCAGACTTTTTTTATACAACGTCGGTAGGTATATAATCATACGGCCCACCTGATGTAAAACGGTTACCGTAGCCTATGTACGTATTTGCCAATAGGTCCATTCATTAAAGTTTAGAATGCCTTAAGTTTAGAGTATTCTTACTACTGCTGTAGTAAGTTGTTAGAAGGCTGTACTTTAGTACTAAATTTTTTATACAATGCCTTGAGGCATACAGGCATACGGCCTACCTGATGTACTGCGGTCACCGTAGCCTATGAACGCTCGCATTACATTAAGTAGGTATCACTAGCGCAATACCACCTCTGCTGTTAACACAGACGTGCTGTTGTTTCTTCACGACGGGCTGCTTTGATGCGCCCTACTTCTCTTACCCAGATCAAGACAAGCTCATGCACACAAATGTTTATTCTGTGTGAGAACTCACGAGCGTTGGTGTCAAAGTAGGGTTATATGCTCGTCCTTATGCGTATAATTGCACCTCAACGTCCAGCTAGTTAAGTATAAGACTCGACAGTTTTTTTTTAAACGGTACAGGCCCACCAATCATTCCCACTCACTCACATTAAGGCGATAACACAAGACTAATAAATAAATATTGTCGGACAAATTACACATCGCCATCCAGCCCCAAAGTAAGCGAAGCTTGTGTTATGGGTACTAGACAACTTGATAAACATACGTAAATACATTTTTCTTGTAAATACATACTTATTATACATAGAAAATACCCAGACCAAGACAAACAGACATGCTCATGCACACAAATGTTTGTATTGTGTGAGAATCGATCCCACGAGCGTTGGTGTCAAAGTAGCGTAACAACGCGTTTCACCACTGCGCCACCGAGCTCGTCAACTAAGACTAAACAAAAAGAGCTTAGCTCTAAAGTTTCCATGCCCAGTTAAAAATTGCGCAACGGGATGATCGACTTCTAACCACTCTTTATTTAATCTGTCTCGCGCTGATTGAAAGAACAGATACAAGTGTCGTCCTGTAGTAAAAGTTTCCCATCTTTCTTGCCATTCAGACAGCAAAGTTTCAAGTACCTCATCAATTTGGTTGAACAGTCTAAGTGTTTTGTAATGATCGCGGTGTTTTATAAAGTCAGGTGCATGTTTTAGAGGTTACATTTCTAAGTCAACTGGTAACACGCCTGCCAGCACTGGTAGTGCCTCGGTGCTCACAGTTCTACACAATTTAAATCAGGCAAGGCAAGTACTGGCTAGTTTTTCTATGCTTAATCTGGATATTATATATATATAATGGCCAAGTTTTAATTTAGTCGTACCGTTGAAAAAGTACGATCGAATAAGGGAGTATATATATTGATGCAGCAACATTGGCCAATAAGCCTTATCGAAGGCACCTGAAATGTCTAAGAAAATACCTACAAGTATTTACTATCCGAGTGTTCCACAATTTTACGCACCGCAAGTGCTGCATCAACAGTGGACTTGACGATGGTAAAGCCGTATTGATTTTATAAAATTGAGTTTACCCAGCGATGGTAGTAGGGTGAAACTCGACTGATGTGAAAAACTTGCAGTACCCTATGAGCGGTTGTATTACAAGGAGCATCGTCCCCGTGTTAGAACTCCTGCTGCCAACGCAGCAATCCCACAGACGATTTGTGGTAACCTCCAACACAGACTGCTGCTTATTAAATACAGTTGTATCCTCCCTCTCTCTTAATCAGAAACCGTTTGCAACTAAGCAGGGTGCACCATATGCTAATGAGATTAGCTTTGTTTCTAAAGATCGCTCACTCTTCAATAATGTTATGAGGTCATATTTTGACGAGCTTGGGGCCGGAGTGAATAGCAATGCTAATTTAGTGCATGTCATAGCAGCCCATCTCTGTGGAAGTAACTCGACCTCAAAGAAAACCACAACCCAATAACAACTCCCTGGAGGGTTGTTGTGTCGTGAGGTTATCAGTAAACTCCTAAGGAGTTGCTGTGTTAGCAGCAGAAATAGCATCGCTCGAGCGATACTTCAGGTGTTGCGAGCGTTTATAGGCTACGGTATTCATATTATATCAGATGGGCCGTATGATCGTAAACCTCCAAACGTATATACCTATGTATAAAAAAAGAAGATATACAGGGTACCGTTACCTCAACTAGTATTATCATAATAAACATTGTAAGGTGACAGATACTCGACACCAGGATGACCTGATGCAGTAAATCGTGACAGCCGCTCGTGTTGATGGAATACGTACCCAGCTCCATCAAATAATTCGAAATACACGAACCACTTTTACAACAGCTGTAAAATAAACAAGGTATTAGGTATGTAATTGATATTTAAAGGTTTGGTCAGACAGCAAACGGGGCGGGACGGCGACGCGACGCTGACGGGACGGGACGGCGGCGCGACGTGGATGTCACACACCGCGACGCGGGGCGTGCCGTCGCGCCCGCGCCCGTGCGAGGCATCTCTTTGTATTCTATGAGTATTGAGTATTCATTTCAGTAGTCAAACAAACAGCGGGACGCATCACGTCGCGCCCGACGTGACGCCAGCTTTGTAATTACAACGACATGGACAACGAAACTGTGGAAAAGCTTATCGAAATCGTTCGTGGCCACGTTTTTCACACGAGTCATCCACAATATAAAAATGTTAGCTTAAAATCAGAGATTTGGGAACACCGTTTCCACATCTGAATCACTTGATATCTTGTCTAAAAATGATCGAGAAACGCCGAGTTTTGGTCAGACAGCGTACGGGACCGGACGGCGATGCCACGCTGACGTGACCGTCACGCCGCGTCGCGCTGTGACATCCACGTCGCGTCGCTGTCCCGCCCCGTCCGCTGTCTGACCAAACCTTAAGCAGTGATAGCTCAGAGGATAAAGAAGGAGCCTAATTAACCGATCCTAGGTTCGAATCCGGACGAGAGAATGTACACTAAATTCGTGTTTTAGAATTTATGTAGATATTGTAATTATAACTTGCTTGGCGGCTCCGTATTACCGTTGTCACCGTCAGGAGTACAACAGAACGTCATGAAATTTCCTTACCGTTGTCCCCCTAAGTACATACTTAAGTTAAGATTTCACGCATCGTTGTCCACTTTAAACGTGGGTATCCTATTCAAGGTCACGTGTTATAAGTTTACTAGATTTATTACTACCTAAATGATTGAATATACACTACATATTTTTAAACAAATACGTTCTATACATCAATCGTAAATTACAAATGTTTGTGCCGCAATCACGTGTAAAATAAGTTGCACAGATATTGACAAATTTGATAGGAAATGGAAATAGTTTATACCCGTAAGCTAAATATAGTGCACTTTTTATCCGGTAGTACCCACGGGAAATAAAACTTACGCGGCCGATGCCGCGGGCGGAAAGCTAGTACCTATATAATGAAATAGCCAATGTTTACATTTTAGGTAATTTTTTCTCTTCTCACTATTAATAATGTATGTAATAAATATTAACTATTAATTCTCACTATTAAGGCATCTCATAATTTAACCGCAACGGGGACAACGGGATGTAATTTTAATTATTTTATTAAATTCCCTAGTCCCCTTTCACGGGGACAACGGGAATACAAGGCTAAACCTAATGGAAACGGAATAGCACACTAAGTAAAATAAGATAGGTATTTGATAATAAATTACTAACATGACGTAACTACACACGCGAGCAAAAGTATGGAATCACTCTCTTGTGTAAAATATATTGCCTAAAATAATAGGAAATCGAGCCTTTTTTTTATCTATCTATAACTTCACGCCAAATCCCTTGCGGAGTAGGCAGAGAGAACCAAGCGCCACGTAACTCGATCCTTACATACCTCATTCGCTTCTTTCATTGCTCTTCTCATGCACGCTCGGTTTCTAGGGCTTCTGACATCACCTTCTGGTAGAACACGTCCAATTTGGTCATGGTAGGTAAGTCTTGGCCTTCCTCGGCTCCTACATCCTTCCACTATTGAATTGCATATCTGCTTCGTCATTCTTTCATCCCGCATTCTTTCTGCATGATTTTCTATCCAGCTCAAGAACGCATAGGCATATGAATATCAAGTCCACACCCGGTTGACTTCTATATGGTGATGTCATTTGTGAACAGCGCCACCTAGTGTAAAATATCGGAACTAAAATTACGTATGTATGTGTGTATATATATATATATATATATATATATATATATATATATATATATATATATATATATATATATATATATATATATATATAACAATTTAAAGATTACAATATAACCTTTAAAATGGTACCATGTTATAGTGTTCCGTAGTAACCAAGGAACCCTTATAGTTTCGCCATGTCCGTCTGTCTGTCCATCCGTCCGTCCGTCCTTCCTCAGCTCAGAGACGCTTGATACTAGAAAGCTGTAGTTTGGCATGTATATACATATTAACTATGCTGTCAAAGTGGTAGAATAAGGTCTTGAAAAAATATTTTTTTGGTGGTACCTCCCGCACGTAAAGTGGGGACATATTTTTTATTCGCGCCTACAGTCCATATAGAGAATTTAAAAGGAAAACTATCACCGGCCCCCACGCACCACTCGTAGATGCACGTTTCTCTAACTCACTGACGCTCTTTCGCCAGGGGCTCGTTGGTTAATTAGAAGATACACCGCGGAGAGCTGAGGTTAGCTTTAATTCTAAAGATGATAACGAGCAACTTACACCTTTCTATCTGACTTATGAAGTTATGAATTGAAACCTCTTTGCCCAAGAGTTGCGAGATGAGGTTCTTTAAATAAGTTTGATTGACATATACACACATCAAAAGTGTCTAGGGATCAACATATATTTTTGCAATAACTTTTCTCTTGATTGATATTAATTAAAATTTTCTTTAAGGATTCATCAAATAAAGTGTTTTCGTTTGTCTACAGTAACGATAAACCAAGTCACCTTTGCATTAATAAAGAAATTTGCCATTTTCATAATAAAGGGATTTTTGACATTTGAACCACTAACATTAAAGTTCGAAAAAAAGACTGAAATAACTGTTTTCTTTAAAATTTTATTGGGTAACTTAAACAATTAATAATCCGTGTTTCTACCGCGAACACTAACAACACAAGAACATCGGTTTGGCATACTCAAAATGAGTTCATCCAAATCACGCTGTGGAATGGCCGCCCATGTTCGTTGCAACAACAAAAAAAGGTCTTCTTGCGACTGGATACCCTCCATATTCGGCAGAACTCTTCTCTGTAGCATATCCCATGCATGCTCAATCGGGTTCAAGTCTGGCGACTGAGCAGGCCAGGGCATGACATTGATGTTAGCTGCGGCGAGAGTCTGTCTTACAACTCTTGCGGTGTGCGGTCGTGCATTATCATGCATTAACTGAAATAAGGGACCGATTTGCATTTGTAGAGGAACGATGACGTCTGATACAATCGTCTCAGCATAAATTTGAGCGTTGAGGTTGCCTCTGATCCAAATCAACTCAGTTCTTCCGCCGATCCAAATACCCGCCCATACCATGATGGTTCCACCACTATAAGGATGGACTTCCTGGCAGGATTTTAATCGCTGTTGGCGTCCAGGGGTTCTCCAGTGTCGTATACGTCTTGTATCCGGTCTCATACCAAAACGAGACTCATCAGAAAAGCACACGAAACGCCATTGTTCTTCTGCCCAATTTCTGTGTTCAAGAGCCCATTGATATCGAATCCTACGATTGTGCATTGCTATAGGTGGTACCCTTAGCGGTCTTCGGGAATGAAGGTTCACTTCATGCAAGCGGTTTCTGACTGTTTGGTCGCTAATTAAGTTCCCTGAAGAGTGATGAAGCGTCACGGCTAACATCATGGCGGTTATTGTTGGAGCTCTTCGAGTTGTGATTTTAATGATCGGTCTTGTCTCCATGTGGTGCAGCGATACCGTCCTCCATGGCGCTCAGCCACGGTACCAGTGCTTCGGTAACGTGTCCAAAGTCGACTGATAACACTCTGACTTGTATTCAGAGCTAAAGCCACAGTACGTTGCCGGGAACCAGCTTCTATCATTCCCACGGCTCTGAGCATTTCTTCCCTGCTTAAATGACGTCGCCGCTCCATAATAACGTTGGTTTTAATCAGTAGTAGGGAAACAGTAGCACTAATAATGTCTTCAATGCGTTGTATGTTTTTATAGGGAAAATATTGACAGCTGATTTTCATCTTTTACTCGAATTTGATTGACAGTTCCTGTTTCAAATTATGAAATGCACCAAAAAGGATCCATATAAATTTATAAAATCATAAATTTATTACAAAGCCACATCTCAATCTCAAGAAATCCGCATAAAAATGCTTGATCCCTAGACACTTTTGATGTGTGTATGTCAACGAAGCTTCCACAAGGTGTAAACGAAACACATTTATAAACGGTTTTATTTAGCTTGCCTTGTGTCTTGTGTGGATCAAATCTGGTAACTAAATTTTACTCCCTTCCTACTTCCTACCGATTGATTTTTAACATTTAATTCTGATGACAATATAATTATGTGTAAAGTATATTAAATATTGTACTTAAATCTAAGATGGCCGACGCCACAAGATGGCAGATTTTTTTTTAACTGACTTTCTGATTCTGATTTCGGATCCGATTATCTAGTTTTGATGAGCTCGGTGGCGCACACGTGAATGACGCAACTTTGACACCAAAGCTCGTTTTTTTTTCGGGTTCGATTCCCACACAGTACAAACATTTGTATGCATGTACAAATCTGTCTGTCTTGGTCGAGATGTTTTTAAGAGAGGTAGGGCGCATCAAAGCAGCCCGTCTGGGGCAATAACTCCACCTCACAGAAAACCGCAGCCAAATAACAACTCCCTAGAGGGTTGTTGTGTTGCTGTTTTAGCAGCCGAAGAGGCATCGCGCGAGTATAACTTAATGTATTACAAGCGTTAATAGGCTACGGTAACTGCTCTACATCAGGTGGACCGTATGCTTGTATGCCTCCCGACGTTGTATAAAAAAAGCAACCCCTCAGAGGAAATACCTCTACCTCTCAGAAAACCGCAGCCAAATAACAACTCCCTAGAGGGTTGTTGTGTTCTTGCGTGTGAGTGAGATACCTATAAGCTCCTAAGGAATTGCTGTATTAGCAGCAGATAAGCCTTCGCGCAATGTATTACAAGCGTTCATATGATACGGTAACTACTTTACATAAGGTGGGCCGTATGTTTCCTGACGTTGAATAAAAAAAATATCTACATTCCTTACAAGAAACCCCTTAACTCATTTTTTTGTTTATTTTTATATACGCCTTATATAAAAGTGGTATAAAAATATTTTTCGTCTAAATCACACCTAGCATATATCCTATCCTTACAAAGTCAGAATTAGTTAGGTTAGACAAGTCCTTCGAACAAAATTGAGCACTCATCATCTTCAAGGTACGATCACACTATACCTACAATGATACAGATACACTATACAATGTTATATATTTACCTCAACGGTACACTGTCAGTAAATTTCTTTTTACGACTATTTAAAGACTGATCCCATTCGTAATCACGTATTTTATCATACCAATCGCGGGAAAACCAATCCTTAAAAGAATGTAACTGAAAAAAAAACCAAGTATATTTTTACTACATATAAGTAGCTAAAGATATTATTTATTTTATGTTTTTAGACAAAGAATTAATGTTACCTACCCCGCAACATCTCAAAGACCACTGCAAATTGTCAATAAACCGTTTATATTTTAGATTATTTCTGTAGCTCTGCATGCCGTACGTTATATACTCTGTAGCATTTATATTACAAGAAAATATTTTCTTTATACATAAAGCAGAGCCCACACTAGTTATTATAATTATCCAAACAATACATAACCACAACGGGCAGCAAACCACTGTCGCTTTGTGACTGTAAAGGAAAGATATCGTTATTTTTTTTGGTGCCGAATATTTCACTGTAAATAATGCTCACCCTTCAGTGGCTGGCCTTTATGGCTCACGCAATAAGAGGAAAAATAGTGGTGTGAATGTCTAGCATGAATTGTTATATTATATTGTGTATACTCCACACCGCTACCGGTGTACGAATCTCCATTCAACCGAGAGTTTTAGAGCGTAACGTAACTACTTCGCTATACTGGCTCTGCTGAGTGTTAACGAATTGCCAGTACTTTCAAGGCCCCTAGGCTATTCCTTGGTTTAAATTAACAACTGTCATCAATCAGTGACAGCCGAAACAAACTTATATATTATGTAATTTACATATTATAAAATACGAGGGTCATTTGAAAAGTTCTTAGCCTAACATACTTAATGAAACCACACGATTTTGAGTTTCTTTTTATTTTTCAACATACTCTCCTCCGAGCTCAAAACACTTTTTCCATCGACCCGGTAAGGCTTCGATACCCGTTTTAAAAAAATCTTCGTCTAACTCCTCAAAATAAGCGTCCACGGCGGCTATGACCTCTTCATTTGTAAAAAAATGTTTACCACCTAAATATTTTTTCAGCTTTGGGAACAGATAAAAGTCGGACGGTGCTAAAACCGGTGAATATGGGAGATGAGGTAACAATACGAAGCCACATTGATGGATTTTTGCCATGGAATGCACAGAGGTGTGAACGCGCGCATTGTCCTGATGAAACAAGACTTTTCTTCTCAATAAATCTGGACGTTTTTCTTTGATTTCTTCTCTCAAACGACCCAACAGGTTGCAATAGTAATCGGAGTTTATTGTTTCACCCTTTTTTAAATAATCCATGAGAATTATACCGTTTACATCCCAAAAAACGGATGCCATGACTTTGCCCGCCGATAAAACCACCTTTGCCTTCTTTGGGGTGGGCGATCCTGCTCTTTTCCATTGTTTCGACTGTTCTTTTGTCTCGGGTGTATTGTGGTGAACCCAGGTTTCATCCATGGTTATAAATCTTTCAACAAATTCTATTGGGTCAGCTTCATGTAACTCTAAACAGTCGCGAGAAGTTGTGAGTCGGTTGCGTTTTTGTTCCACTGAAAGCAGTCGCGGTACCCACCGCACAGACACCTTAGAGAATCCAAGTTTAGTAATAATTATATGATGTGCTCGCTCAGATGAGATGCCTACAGTCTTAGCTATCTCCTCGACAGTCAATCTTCGATCAGATAAAATTAAATCACAGATTTTTTCATTGTTTTGATCAGTGGAAGCAGTCGAAGGCCGGCCACTACGGGGCATCATCTTGAATGGTCTCACGACCACGTTTAAACTCTGCCACCCAGTTTTTAACAGTCGCATACGAAGGAGCGGACTCACCCAAAGTAGCAGACATGTCTTCATGTATAGCTTTTGGAGTTAAACCTTTCAAATTCAGGTATTTTATCACTGCACGATGTACAATTTTATCCATTTTCAAAAATAGCTCTGACTTGACTTACGGTATCACGTGTAAACGAACAATGAGTTACTGTGAATAAACTAAACTGTGCATACTTGTTGCTAAATAATGTAACTACAAAATGAGGGTAGTTATAAAAAAAAATCGGCCAAGTGCGAGTCGGACTCGCGCACGAAGGGTTCCGTACCATTATCTATAAAAAAGGCAAAAAAAATCACGTTTGTTGTATGGGAGCCCCCTTAAATATTTATTTTATTCTGTTTTTTAGTATTTGTTGTTATAGCGGCAACAGAAATACATAATCTGTGAAAATTTCAACTGTCTAGCTATCACGGTTCATGAGATACAGCCTGGTGACGGACGGACGGACGGACGGACGGACAGTGGAGCCTCAGTAATAGGGTTCCGTTTTACCCTTTGGGTACAGAACCCTAAAAAACCAGTGACTTTAACCATGTTAGGCTAAGAACTTTTCAAATGACCCTCGTAGATTAATTTTCTTTCATTACAATGTATGAATGACAAAGATTACAAATATACTTACTCAATTCGCTTTCCGTTTGCTATAGAACAAAACATGTGAACGTTAGTTGGCAGCATTATTATTCCTGAGAGCAGCACAAAAGCATTAATCAAATCCATTCCAGTTAGTAGCAACATATCCCCGAGACCTGTCAAACAAAATATGTAAACACCGGTGTCTGCCTCAGAGACGTGGAGTCACAAATGCAAAATTTTAGTCATCCATATTGACATCCTCATAAAACCGTGGTTTTTCAAATATCGCCAACTTGACAAACATCTGTTATTATTAGGTTACGTCTTGGCCATGTTTGAACCCCGGTGTTCTTAGCGAAAATAAAAATTCTTAATAGCTCTTTGTGCGAGTGCGGTTTGGAAGAAACCTTTGAACATCTTTACTTTAATTGCCCAAAACCTGGAGATCTTTGTATGACTCTCTCAGAATATACGCCGTCCTATTAATGTTCCCTACTTACTCATCCTAGTGTATTCTGCTTTTATCTGTTTTGGTTAAATTTATAAAAAATCATAATATCTATGTGAGTCTCATTACCTTTTGTTAATTAGTTCATGTTATGTCACCCATTTTTATTTCTATCTATACTAACTACTAATATATACTTATCAGGAGCCTTAAAACCGGCGAGCGTACATAAGAGCAATGAATGCTAAAGAAGAGAGTGAGGTCATCGAGTCATGTGGCGCTCAGTTCTCTCGGCCTACCCCGCAAGGGATTTGGCATGAAGTTATAGACAGACAGTACTTTCAAGGCCCCTAGGCTATTCTATTATATTTTTCTAGGAATGGTACTAACAGAACTATATGTTTGTGTTGTGTTGTTTTACATATCACTCAGCGGCCACTTGCTATTTGCTTTCTCAACCTCGACATTGGCAAAATCATCGTTAAATAATCAAACGATGGAGCCAAATTATTAAAAATAGAATACAATAGGTATCTGCTTATTACATTTTTAATTTCAAATATGTAGGTACTGTCTACATTATGGTAACCATAAGTAGGTACCATAATGTGGAGTAGGTGGGTAGAGGATACCTCACTATTTGTCAAAAAAATTTAAATAAATCTTCGGTTACTTTTAACGCTCTTTAAATGGTAGGTGCATAAAGTAAATGAAAGACGATATTTACCTTCCTAACAACTGGATATTCCAACCGGAAAACATGAACAGTCAGTCACAAAGAAATTAATTACATTTAAGAAAAACTCATGATATTTTCGATTTATTTCTTACTAGCAGTTCCATTTATATGGTTGAAATAAATGAAACGTTAATATCGGAACATTTTATATATGAACCAGGACAAGCGAGATAAAAAGTTCAAATCGTTGATATGTCTCATTATACCGGAACGGATGGAACCCTAATCTATCATAAGTATTTAGATTATACTTTGTTAATAAAACATATACTAATCTACCTACGAAAATAAAAAAAATCTCATGATGCGGTTCAGTTAAAAAGTTTGCTAAATTCGTGTTACTCAAAGTATACCCAATTCATTCTAGTACTATTCTAACATGGGCTTGCAACATTTCTCATGGAATGGAACACATCAATATAGCAGGTAATTTCTAGAACATAACATACAGTATTCTTAATTTCAGAATAAAGACGTTATGCTGCTTAGAACTGTGAGAGCAGGTCAAGCGTAGTGATGATTATCTTCTCTCGGGTTGAATTCTTATCAAAAATTTTGCTCGTGTTGATTTACTGATAAAGTGCGAGTCGAAGTCGCGCACCGAAAGTTACTGAAGATCCGTTTCCTGAAGTGCATATCTAAGTTTTAAAAATCTGCTTAAATCGTCATTACTTTTTTGTACGTCTTTATCTAAACCTGGTCCAAAACGGACACCAACCAATCCCAAACCTGAAACAAAAACTTGTACAAACCTGACTTAAATTTAATCAAACCTGGCTTAAACCTCAAGGTCAAGTGTAAGTCCGCTTGTGTACTTTAGCCGCGTAGCTAAGTTGTTTGCGAAAGAAAATCCTTGTAGTCAGAATGATTGATATGAGAGCAAAGTCGCGTTCAAGTTTTCTTAATTGAGAGTGCTTTGACTAAAACTGAACTTTGTTCAATTCACCCCCGTCATTCACCGCTAAGAAAACCCCACATGTACATGTATTGCATTATTCCTCAATTCCAGATCACGCCAATAGCCAAAAGCATTAGGATTCTTTGTGTTGAGGTCTCCGACAAAGTTCAGTTCCGAAGTCTCAAAGAAGGTGACATCCAAATAAGTTGGTGTGTTTAACAGAGCGATACTAGGACTCGCTTAGCATTTGCGATCTTGAAAAGTTAAAACCCTAGTACTAGAAAGCGAGTGTTGGCAATTCTGTCAAAAATACTAAGTACTAGTAAAATACTACTTATGTGCTCTAGTCTGATCATCTACTGTGACAATTGCGTGAGTTTTTTTTATATAATACGTTGGGAGGCATACAAGCATACGGCCCACCTGATGTAAAGCTATTACCATAGCCTATTAACGCTTGTTGTGTTGTTACCTCCTCTGCTGCCTTATACAGCAACTCCTTAGGAGCTTACTGGTGACCTCACTCACACGCAGGAACACAACAACCCTCTAGGGAGTAGTTATTTGGCTGCGGTTTTCTGTGAGGTGGAGATACTTCCCCAGACGGGCTGCTTTGATGCGCCCTACCTCTCTTAAAACATCCAGACCAAGACAAACAGACATATTCATGCACACAAATGTTTGCCTTGTGTGGGAATCCAACCCACGAGCGTTGGTGACAAAGTCGCGTCATTCACGACTGAGCCACCGAGCTCGTCAAAGTGAGTGTTCTTGACACCGCAAAAAGCGGCATTATTCTTCGATAAGCGATCACGTAAGTAGGTCTTGATAGTCTTATACAGCTAGAGAAGGTTAGTACGATAAATGTAGTAAGCTTACATAAAAACAAAATTAATGACCATGTAATAGCAAACATGGACATCAACCATAGAAAACATGCAGACCATACAACAAATGGATGATTTTGACGTTTACATAGCATTTTGAAATAATGTTAATATTAGTCACTTAAAAATTCTTATGAAATAAACACTAATAATATAAAAGCTATAAATTTATCTTAAAAGTGTGTCTTCTTCACTTTCTGACGTTTTGTCAGACGTATTTGATTTGGTAACGTCAGAGATAAAAAAAATAAGTTTAATGTACCTCTTTGAGGTAACTCTTTAAGGTAAATATATTAATTACTATATAGATAATTAGGTAAAGTTCCTCTAACTCAAACGATTATTAAACCAACAATATGTCAATTAAGATATATTTAATGTGTTCGATGGCGCAGAGGTTAACGCTACCATGACGCCAGCGCTCGCTTGATTTACACACAAGACAAACATTTGTATACATGAACATATCTGTTCGTATTGGTCTGTGTGTTGTAAGAGAGGCAGGACGCATCAAAGCATCCGTTCTGAGATAGTGCCTCCACCTCAAAGAAAACGGCAGCTGAATAAAGATATCTACCTAGAGTGTTGTTATGTACCTGTATGTACTCGTATTTAAAATAGATGATTTTGTTAGTAAACTTTTTTCTTATGCCACGTCGCCGTAGTATACAAGCAGACGACCAGCATTATGTGAAGCAGTTTCCATAGCCCATGAAAACGTATACTGGAAAGAATAACACTCGGACGTTACGGCACCCGTTATTGACGCAGCAATTATTCAGGAACTTAGTTTAGTAATAAACTCACTGGCAAAGTTACAAAACACTGAGAGATGGTTTTCGCCTGCAATATTCTGTTAGGCGGAATTACTTCCCTTACAGCTTATAAATATCCCTGTTCAGTTCCGTATAGGCCATATCTGTATCGAGTAATATTCAGTGAAATCCACCGAGAAATGGATATACGAAAAGAAAACTTCTTGCCAGCATAAATTACACGACGCGGGAAAATGGTTTCAAAGCGCGCGCTAAGCTTTCAATTAAAGTAATGCCTGTTGTAATAGCATGCCTCAAGTGTACTTTTGACTACTCAATAACGCCCGAACGGAAACTAGCTGAGCGTGAATGTAGCTTATATCAATTACAGTAAAACTCCCAGCGTGCTCATGCACTGTAACCTGTTATTTATAATAAAACTTCACGAAAAACAAGTACATAAATATATATTTCCATAACATCATATATTATAATAATACAAAAATATGAATGATTAAAAAAACGCGATTATATCTACATGTTATATATATCAAAGAAATTAAAACAAAAGTTGTGGATTGAGACCACGTGTTTCAGTAACTTAATTATGCACAGTTACCCCATGTATGCAACAGTTAATTTTATCTACACTGTATTCAGAAATTATATTGTGTAGATGCATTACCAATTCTGTAGCTATAACTATTATATTAATACTCGTGGAAGAGTTTATATTACTTCTTAAACATCACTTGCTAAACTTTGTAAACTGCTTTGTATGTCCATAAACACATAGACTCATTTTGTAAAAAGAGTGATACTCATAATATAAATACTAGATATAAGCATAATCTTGTGTTACATGCAAGCCGTCTCCACAAAATAAGTAATTCTTTTATGGGGCAATGTATACGGTTCTATAACAAACTTCCCAGCAATATAAGAGAATTGTCAATAAACAAATTTAAAACCACTATTAAAGCCAAATTGTGTAGCAGGGCATATAATAAAGTATCTGACTATATTAATGATAAAAATGCCTGGGATTGAGTCGATCCAATTATAATGTAATTAATAAATTATGTAAATTTGTTTGGATACCAAAAGAGGTATGCCCGAGATTTTTAGCAGTATTTTTATCAGTGCTCACCTAGTCATGAACTGTACGGTAGGGAAAAAAAATTGTGACGATTCCAAACAAATGTAGCCATTTTTACGGAATAAAAAGATTTTGGCTTTGAAACAGCATCGAAACCTTGTTGTTAGTTCGAAGACGTACTCAAGATATTTATATAATAGATTTGCTACATTTTCGATGGAATTCAAAATACAAGTTTATTTTTTTTAACGCTTAATATATAAATGACTCTTGAGATCCTGTACCTTCAGCAAATGTTAAAAATTAGTTATTTATTTTTATATTTTCATCTTTCAAAAACTTTGGTCAGTACGCCTTTTCATATTATATTTAACAATCGGTTAGTGATGTGTGTCACTCATTTAGTGTAGAACAAGATGAAGTATGTGTAAATAATAAAGGCGGTATAGTCCACGGCACGCGAATGACCGAGTTGTTCATTGATAATCGATCGGCAAGACGAGTACATATAATATGAAACCTGATATGGCACATGCTTGACACATTGCAGGTTATTTGAACGCATTTTAGAAAATATACGATGTGTGTAGATAAAAATATTTTAAAAAATAAGATGGTCATATAAATAGATATTTTACGGGCTATATTATATTATTACTTAAACACTTTACCAACGCTTATATAATATAATGCGTATTTAAAAATAAGTTTGTTGTCACCTTAAAAAATAAGAGTGATAACAATAACGTAGAAGTAATTAATTTGAAAAGTACAAAATTAACAAATTAAACAATGGAAAACATTTACAAACACGTGAACAAACCATAACGAAAGAAATATAAAGAGTACCTAACCAAATAAATTCGCCTTTAAATGCACATTTTAATTGAATTTTCATTAGATATACTACATGCAAAGTTTTAAGTTTTATAAACAATTGCACATAGTACAGAAAACTTTACACATGATGTTTAGTCACCTACTTAATTTTAGTGACATTAACCCGGTAAGTATATTGTAATACATATATAACAAAACAACAACCCTATACCGTTACTTTATCTATCGTATTTTGTATCAATCCTCAACTTTGCACTTTTAGCTTATTGTAATAAACAAATAACAATCCTGTAAAATAATATCTATGTTAGGGATTAGCGGACTAGGTATAAATAAATTGGTATCATGATTAATAATTATTAATAGACGCAAACACTCCACCGATATAATTGTACATTAGATAAAAAAAAGGTAACAAAGACATGAGTGGACTAGTTTTAACTTTACATATATGTTTAAAAAATGTATTCTCATTTAGTTTCAATTTACGACATTGGTAACAACTCCAGTCACTTCTTTATTATACTGTTTATTTCAAACCTGTTTTTGAGTAAAATTTGTACAAATTATATAATCAAGCAACGTTTTATTCAGCAACTGTCTCTTGAGTAACATCGCCCATCTTCTTGACATTTTTGGCGACGTTGAATTCGCAGCCAGTGGTCACTAGGATGTCTTCTACTGTTACGCCATCAGCCAGTTCTGTCAACGTAAGCCCTTTTTCCTTGTCGACTTCGAATACACACTAGAAAGAAATAATACAACGTATTGATTAATGTGTTCAAGTACATATTTAATAGCTCCATGCGATATATTACCCAGCGAGATGTCCGGTAGCGTTGCTCTCGACATTTGAAGTCTAATCGCACATACTAGCAGTGGTGCTGAAGATATCTGCTCCCAAGTTGTGGCCTGCACTGGCGCGCTTTTTAGCGCTTTCGTATTCGATTGAGCGAGTTCCGTCTTCGTGGACTACGACTTATGTACACAGGTTACCAAAACCGGTGATAGATCAAACGTATACAGGCCTGTTGCTATCATCTCCCTTCTCTACAGGTTGAACAACGCGTTTCGTGGGCTACATGAAAGATCACGACTTAAACGATACGGCTAGCAGCACGGCCATTTTGACTATTGATAAATATAATTATGTATATTGTAAATACGAGTAGAGCACACGACTCTCTTTTGTAAGATAAACAAAATTTCATACATTTAATATATTGAGTAATTTGTCACTGTTTGTTTTCCTTAATAAATAATAAAAAAATAAAATAAAAAAAACCATTTAGCACTTGTCCCTACAACTATATAAGAGATACGCTACTATAAGAGACTAGTGGCATACGGAAGAATAGACAGCAGAATGACAAGAATAGGGATCCCGTTTTGTTCTTCGGTGTGGAGCCCTAAGTATCAGACCACTCAGAAAGTATCGCGAAAAAAGTTTATATGTATGAGACAGACTGGTCATTTATTTACACAAATAGGCATGTTCCAATTTCAAAATTTCTCTCCACATTTTTTGCGAGCTAATTTAAATTATCGTTCCTCATTGAAAAATGGATC
The DNA here is from genome assembly GCA_947507595.1 of Pyralis farinalis. NCBI lineage: Eukaryota > Metazoa > Arthropoda > Insecta > Lepidoptera > Pyralidae > Pyralis > Pyralis farinalis. The sequence goes on from OX382267.1 coordinate 16,393,528, forward strand.
TGCGCCGGTCACATCTTCGCGCTATGATTTTTACGATTTCAAGTGTTGCCTTGAAATCGTAAAAATCAATCGTAGAAACCGAACGAATCGTACGATAGACTTCAAATGGCATTCATGGATGAAGGCCCTTCCAAGGCAACCGTGTGTCGTTGGTATAACGAATTCAAGCGCGGTCGACTAACTTTGAGGGATGAAGAAAGAAGTGGTTGCCCTTTGACGGCTGTTACAGAAGAAAACGTGCTAGAAGTGAAACATTTAATTGAAGACAATAGACGAGTTACGTATCAGGAGATCCAGCACATGCTGCAGATTGGATCGGGAAACCTACACGAGATTCTACACTTACATCTTCGCGTGAGGAGGATAGTTTCACGCTGGGTGCCGCACAACCTCACCGTTGCTCAGAACCAGGCCCGGGTGGAATGGCGCCGTGATATAATAAACAAATTTGAAGCAGGGTCGTCACGGCGTGTTTGCCACATCATTACACGTGATGAGTCTTGGATGTATCGATACGATCCAGAAACGAAGCGCCTGTCGACGGTTTGGATGTTTCAAAACGAATCAACGCCTACCAAAATAAAGCGATCTAGAAGCGGGAAGAAGATTTTGATCGCAAGCTTTTTCAATTTTACTGGCTACCTGATGTCAATTCCTTTACAGAACCAAAGAAGCATCAACACCGAATGGTATACTACCAAATGCTTGGCAGAAGTATTCTCTGCTGTGAGGGACAAGAAAACCAAACACAGGGCTCCGCAGGTTACTGTTCCACAATTTAAAAGCGCCCGCGCACACCGCGCTCAAAACGGGGGACTTCCTGAACAGCACGCCGGTACACTCCTGGGTCACCCTCCTTACAGCCCTGACCTAGCACCGCGTGACTTCTTTTTATTCCCGAAAATAAAACATCAACTCAAAGGAATACAATTTTCGTCGACGGATGATGCGCTGTCAGCGTTCGAGCAGGCTGTAAATGAGGTGTCTGCGGCGGACTGGAAAAAGTGTTTCGAAAACTGGTTCAGACGCATGAAACTTTGTATAGAAGCTGGTGGAGGGTACTTTGAAAAGATTTAATAATAAAATATTTACCTATAGGACACATTTTTTTATTTTCGCATAACTTTCTGAGTGTCCCACATATGTGAAAATAAATAGTTAATAGATTCATGCGTTACTTTGCGAAAGTCAAATTGCCTATGTGAAAATATTTATTGTACATACCTTTTCTGTTATAATCATATCGACACAATTTTTGCCTGTAAGAGGCAATGTGCATGCTGGTAGAATTTTATGGGCACCGTTCTTGGCGGCATGTTCCATTGTAACCACAACTTTTGTCCTAGGAGCAGAAACTAAATCCATGGCACCTCCCATACCTTTGACCATTTTACCCTAAAAAAACGCAATATACAATCGACAGATTCAGATGTTATTGGGCAAATATAATATTGAACAAAGTTACTCAAAAAAATTATATTATTTCTTACGGGTATCATCCAATTCGCCAAATCGCCATATTGGGAAACTTGCATAGCTCCTAATATAGTCAAATCGATGTGCCCTCCTCGGATCATGGCAAAGCTGTCGTCAGATGAAAAGAATGAAGCGCCTTTAAAAAACATAAGTCATCAATAAATTTCTAAAACGATCAAATTATAATTTTTATAAAGTATAAATGAAATTGTACCAGGCAGGATAGTGACGGTTTCTTTTCCTGCATTAATTAAATCAGCGTCCACTTCATTCTCAGTAGGGAAGGGTCCAAGACCAAGTATACCGTTTTCTGACTGCAATAGCACTTTTACATTCTTCTGTATATAGTTACTAGCCAGCATTGGCATACCTAAAATGATAAAATTAACGTAAGGGACAATATAGATATGTACGAAAATTTACAAAGAAAACCTAAACCTCCTTAATACTAGGTCATGTGCTAAGCAAACACATGGTCTGCCTGATATAGATCGCGTTACTGTCTTTGAAAGTTCGTGTACAACGACTCTATCCCCCGAAAAAATATATTATGCACGCCCCCCGAAATTATAACAAATTACCACCTACTATTGATGAACTGTGCCCATGTTCGCAAAAAAATAAATGATTTAATATGATTTATTTTACCGTTTGTTAATCTACTAACTAGGGTAAGTCACGGATAGATGCCGCACTTTTTGAAATCTCCTCGTACATTGTATTATATGTATAAAATCAATAAACTGATTATAAATATTTAAAGTGTGGTCCTTTACCCACAAATACATGTACCATTTATTCTATTGTGATTGTTAGTGTATGAGCTACAACTATTTTCACAAGAGTAATATTTTGCGGATATGTGCCGCACCCCGGATAGTCGCGTCACCCAGCAAATTGAGTGGAAGGATAGTTGCCCCTTTGCCCAGAAAAACGTTTATATTTGAGTTTGTGATCAGCTAATACTAATCTGCAATGATATTGAAATACGAGTACATATACAAAACTTTCATTTAGTCGAGAACATGCCGTTGCCCGTTACCGTCTGTAGGGATAGATGCCTCGCCATGAAAAGTCTGTGGGACATATATCTTGTTATTTGTCTTACTGAACATGAAAGAAAACGTAAAAATTTTTTTTGAAATATTTACAAATTATTACCGGATGCGACAAAAATTATACAGTAAAAATAAAAAACATTCTCTTGCGTCTAAAGCTTTCGAAGGGCATATATCCTTGAGATTTTGAGTGAAAATCAAATACGTGAAAAATAGACGTAGCACCCTAGATTTTGTTCAAGAGGAATTGGATAATAAATATTAAAAACTGCCAATTTAAATAACATTATCATATAACATTAAAAAATATATATTGTTAAAAAAACATTTTATTTTAGCCTTGCCGCAAAAGCCGCCTCCTTAACGTACGCGCTGGTATATCATACAGGCATGAAACTTGGTCAATGCCTAAGAATTTTTTTCAGGTCTACTAAAGCCACCTCTAAGCTCTTCTGCGTCCATTTAATTTCACTGGGTTGTACCCCGGGCTTTATATTTGCATTTTAATGCTGAAACAATTAATAAATATATTAATTTATCATTTTTTAATAAGGGATAGATGCCACGATCAAGGTATAGACGCCCCAAGGAGCACCTATCCCGACCAAAATCGAGGCACCTATCCTTTTAGCAGAGTATAGATGCCTTGTTGTGGATTTCAAAATAATAAAGTAAAAAAAAAAAACACATTAAAACATATTTCTATATTCCTCGCCTTATGATCAATACATAAAAAAAAAATCCACTCACCAAGTAAAAAGTGTTGCGCCTTTAAAATCGAGCTCTTAAAATATCTTACGAAATTTTTGCGCGCCAAAATTTTGTTTACAGCACTGTTGCACGCAGAGCTGCTTCACTGGGCGCCCCGCGGCAAATTATTTGAACTCAGGGGGAGTTCTATCTAATAAGATTCAATTTGGACTCAAGGTCATTTCCCTAGCATGAGTTTTTGAAATCATGGCACCTATCCAACCGCGGCAACTATCCGTGACTTACCCTACATGAAGTAAGGCTACTTCAGTGCCACAATGAATAAAATATGCTCTAATACCTTGTAAGTTCCACCACTATGACATTAATTAAAATGTTGATCACATAACATTAGACAAAATAAAAACACAAACAAGTTCTTTAAAATGAGGATCAGTAAAGTTATAGCAAATTCAATAGAACTAATGTTCACGATATTCTTTATGAACTAAGATTGATATATCTTTTTGAATTATCCTAATCGGACCATTACTTACGAAGATATTAAGTAATAAACATATGCCATTCCTGTCGCTAAAAGTCAATGTACGCGGGTGCGTGTGACGTCACTGTGACGGAACCGAGCGCGGCCATTCCAAGTTCACCAGTGCTGAAATCCGTGGTTGGAAACTACAAAGGTAAGGGTACTGCTTATTTATCTACGTATGTAGGTACTTATTAGTAATATTTAATCTGTTAGTGGTAGGAAGGCGTAAGAAAGAATAAATGTAAAGTGTAAGTACAGGGACGTATTCATAACTTATGAATAGAGTTTATAGTATCTTGATATACTGAATGTTGTTTTATTCATTCATATGAAGATCATTTCGCGTATGGCTGTTTAACCTACCTTGTTGCGCTTTATTTAGTGCATGGTTCTCTATACTTGCTGATCTATGTATGTCAGAAACCTTAATATTGGTTGCCAATGGCTGTTTTTTTTTTTGCTATCTCGCTTTTTGTTACAAATCATTAGTTCAATGTGTACTTAAGTAGGATGACTTGAATATAAAGCAAAAAATATATAATATTTTTTTTATACATATATTTTAATGCCGTTTTATTTATTTATTACAGATCGGCACGTGAAAGCTATGGAGATGATGCTGTAGGTTTTGTCCAAGTCCAGAGGTCGGGACATGTTTGTACGGTAAAAGCAAAAATAACGCCTGAATATAGAATAAAAAGTAAAGCGTATTGCTGCACATTTACATGTGATGAAAATGAGGGGACGGTTTTGAACGTGGATTGTCATGACTGTGACAAAAGGGAGGCTAGCTATAGCGTAGCATTTTTAATGTGGCTCCATAGACGCAGCGAGGAGCCGTCTCCCACTGAAAAAAAATGTTACTGGGCCAAACCAAAGCTGGCTACTATAGGTACAACTACAAAATTTATAAAAGCTAAAGATATAGTTCGCAGCTCAGTTACTATTGAAGTTAAAAACACTGATAACACTAAAGGAGACCAGTTTTTCCTAGCGGTTGTGTAAAGCATAAAGGCAAATTCTATTAAAAATCAGTTATCAGCATACGTTACAAAGAATGAGTTGAAAAAATTTTCTTTGCATAATCTCGTTCAACAATACAAAAAGGAAGGCAATAATATAAATAGCGCAGATGATTTTATTGATTATTGCTCTACTAAAATCACCATGGAAGAATGTCACAAAGCAGAAGAAGCAACAGTTTGTTAAGATAGTTCACCGTTATGGCATGAGTTAAGGTATTGTAGAATAACCGCATCTAAAGTTCTCGAAGCTGCACATTGCAAGACTCCTGATGGTGTTTTAGTTGAACAAATATTTGGTGCCTCTGTACCAGAGACTCTGTCGATGAATAGAGGCAAACGATTGGAATCCGATGTCAGAGCAGAAGTAGCCAAAACAAGGAAAATAGCCGGTAGCCTGGGCAGAGGGTGTAGTTTTATAATCTCTTTTTACAACGGAATACCATTTTTTACGAAGTTTTGGGTCTTTCGGCACGTTAAAAAATAGTTTTTCTGGCGTTTTAATAGAAGTGTTTGTGCATTTCGGCACTATACAATATCTATACATAGTTAAAAAAGCGAATTAGACACAAATCGGACACTTAATTTGTTTTAAAGTCACAATTAAAGAAACAAAACACTGCGCGCCTTATCGTTGCTAACGGCTAAATGGCGGCGACCGTCACAGTGACGTCACAGCTACTTCGACGGCCACTCTGTGAACTTCGCTAGTAATTCAGTCATAACTTCGTCAATTTTTGTCGTAGAACAAAAATTTTTGTACTGTATGCTAAGAATTTCTTAGCTCTATAAATCTGTATTCTCAACTAAAAACCGTACGGATCCTCATTAGCATATCTACGAAATTGTTACCAACCGATTCCTAGATTAGCATGCATTCCATCTTTGAATTCCAAAGCTGCTCTTCTGATAATTCTTTCCCTCATTATATCAGCAGCCTTCTTTTCTTTGCCTTTAGCAGGCTGGGTGATAGTTCTTCTCTCTATCCTCTTTTCATAGCCGTCTCCTTTGATAACTCTATGAACATATATTGATGGCACATGAACGAAATCAGGTTCAATTTCATCAACAATCTCCTCTACTTCGGCGATGGTAACACGAGCAGCTCTACACATAGCTGGATTAAAGTTTCGGGCACTTTTCCTAAATATTAAGTTACCATGTCGATCAGCTTTCCATGCTTTTACGAGGGCATAATCGCCGGTGATGGCCTCTTCCATGATATAGTTCTTCCCATTGAACTGCTGTTCTTTTCGAGGAGAACTTGGTATGTCAATCTGTAAAGTTAAAAAAGCTATTTACAAGGTCCCAGCTGGTATTCGCGTGACTACAGTACTCTCCAAGTGCTCTGTGACTTAAGACTTGTATGGCAAAAATCTTTGTCTCGAACTGAAGTACTGTTTCGTTCTATTCAGAACACCAAGGTTTTTGAGGTCAAGCTGGCATCTGGGCTTGGACTGGAGAACCTCCAGGTGACTTAGGAACTGAACTTCGCTGGATATCTCGACATAATGTATCGCTATACTCTTGGCGATGTGTAAGAGGCGTGTTCCGAAATTGAGAGACAACAGCAAATGGAATTTTCTTAGCGGTGAACGCGCAAAATTGGTAGGGTTGAATTAGACCAACTTTAACCGTCCCCAGTAGGTACCTTGATTAATGTATCTGACATTAGTCAATGTACCTTCAATTTAAAAAAAAATGTACTAAAGTGATGCGTAATCCAACCACGCTTTCCTCTTTTTCACTACGAAGGATTAACCTCCGCGTCCTGAATCAATTAGGCCTTTCAATTATGTCTCTTAGCGTAACCACATGCTTCTTTCGCATTTCGCATATCTTCCATATTACATTTCAACATCCGAGTCGTAAAGTCTCGGGTTCCAAATTTATTTCACTGACTAGACGCACATGCATAGATTTTACTTACTCACTCACCTTCCAATTTTTCGCTTCTTATTCTTTCATGATCTCCGAAAGGAATACGCACTCGTCAGTGCCTCCACTTCTTGAAAATGCCCACAAACCGTCTTATCACCAGTTAGTGGTCCGTTTCAAGATTGGGACCTCTAAAGACTCTCCATAGACTAGAAGGTTTTCTGCGGTTTTGTGGATCTTGAGAAAGCCCTTGATAGGGTTGTGCGAAAGGAACTGTGGGACATATTGCCGAGATATGGGATTGACGGTTCACTGCTCCGTGCTGTGCAGTCCACTTACAAGGATTGCTCAGCATGTGTGCGGATAGATGGCATGTCACCCTAGTTTGATGTCAAAATTGGTGTCAAACAGGGTTGCATGCTATCTACTAGGCTGTTTATCCTGTATCTCGATAGTTGTCTGCAGAGAATAAGGTCAACGAATGCGGGATTGCGCATGGGTGACCTAGTGGTGAACTGTCTGCTGTATGCAGACGATGACGCCAAATAGATCTGCTAATAAGCAGAAACACCATCTGAACTGCAAACACTGGTCACAACGATGAAAGACGAATGTATGGAGAAAGGCTTACTACTGAATGAGAAGAAAACAAAGATCGCTACCCGCTACGCTTCCCTTACGCTTCGTCTCTGACACACACAAAGCATCCAGGCACCTCTCGTTCTTTATGTCTATCAACTCATTCATCTTATCTTGTATTCCACCTCTCACATTCCATGTGCCTATATGACACTCAGCTCTCCTCGTCCCGCCGGGTTGAGCGTCGCGTGGTGAGTGGAGGCCCCCGCCGCCGCATGCAATTGATCTCGCACCGACGAGGGCGGATCGGTGCGCATCGCCTCCGGAGGACGCCCTAACTCGCACGCCTGTGCGGTTTCGTCCAGAATTGTAGTCCAGAGTATTGGACTGGCAGGGTCGCAGCAATTTATATGGAATATTACGTTCAGCACAAAGTGGTTATACAACATGTCCATACGTCTAAAATTAGTTTAACTATATTATTCACTCGCTTATTTTTATATGAACCAAGCACATCAACGTAGCTGTGTCGTTTGGTCCCAGCTCATCCATTCAAATCTCCAAACATAAAAACTTTTCATTTATTTCCCCCAAATCTAGAATATTTCTTTAGGTCTCCTAAAACTTTGCACCCCAACTTTGCACGTAGCCCGAGATAGATCACATAGGCAACTAGTGGGAAAAGGTCTCAGCAACAGCAAGTCCACGAATGTCGTCTCCCACAACATTATACGTGATTGCCGATCATTATCGATAGCGGTTACTTTGTTGAAAAGGTTGCATCCTTTGTATATTAACACACAGCACAACATTATAAGAGTTCTGATTTAGTCACCTGGCTGCTAAACTGACACAATTTACACATCTCCATCGCTTCTATAAGATTCATATTTTCAACTAAGCTCTAAACATATTTCTCCAAATACAAGATTATTAGTTTAGCTTTTTTTCTAGGCGCCTACAAAAACAGGAAGTAGATCACTAATCCTGTCCATTTTATGAATACATTTATGTAATAAACTTAGCCACAAGTAGTAAAAAAAATAGTAAATGGTAATTGTAATCATACCTTTCCATCTTTCGTATATTTAATTGGAGATCCACCTTCATGTATTAGGGTACCATATCCAGTAGGGGTGAAGAAAGCTGGTATACCCGCCCCTCCAGCTCTGATGCGCTCCGCTAGCGTACCTTGTGGTGTCAACTCCACCTACAATATAAACAATTGTTATATTTGCACTACACGGCTTATATGGAACAATAGGTAAGTAATTTTTTTTACTAGTTAATGTCAGATATTGAGCGTTTAACGTCATAGCCTTAGGATTGGAGCCGAATGTATTATTATTAACGTTAAAGTATACTAGGTACGAATCTCGCCATAAAACTTATAATAGGCGTTAAAGTATGAAATTGCCGTTTTATGGTAATAGATACTTTGAATTGACATTAAACCTTCATTTTCGAGTGAAACTTTTTACACATGATACGTATGAGGCGCCGCAACAGTGCCCTAATGCAAACCTTACCAATAAAAAGGTAACTGTTTGTTGGTGTGTGGATCAACTATTCTTTGCAAAAAACATGTCCCTCTCATCAATTAAAAATATTTAACTATGTAAAAACAATACACTACATTAATTTCAATTAATTTAAGTTCCACTACCACACACACAAAATGGCGCAATGTCATTGCATCATCCTCAGACATTAATTGCCACAATTGAGACTGTTAGAGCCATCTATGTTTTATCTATAACTTTTAAGAACAGTAACTTAGCGGACATCTGTTTGGGTATTAGTTTTGGGACACAATTTGTTTATTTTTTTCTAAGTTTGCTACTTCTAATCTAATCATACTTAAAAATCTGGGAAGCATTAAATCTATGGAATATACTAAGTTTAGAAACCCTGAGATAGCTACTTGTGAGATTGAGAAAATGTAGGCATTTGTCCACTGGTACTGATAAATAGTATAAGTATTAAAAAGTCATAAAAGTCTTGAAAATATAAACGTAACTTTGAGAAGTAATAAAAACAAGTGGAATTGTAAATTGAAAAAAAGGAAAAGCATTTTCGAAAATTTCAGTCCAGAATAATCCATTTTTGGCACTTTATATATTAGGAGTTAAAGTATGAAATTGGCGATTTGTACTGAAAAATTAAAAACTCTTTTTTTTTAAGATGGTAACTTATTTAATTAATCAAAATATTTACCCTTATTATCTATACATTGCTGCCACCTAATCGGAAGTTGCACATTTTTTTAAAGAAAACCTCATAGGTATCACGTGAAAAAAGTTTCACTCGAAAATCTCACAACATGAAGGTTTAATGTCAATTCAAAGTATCTATTATTATAAAACAGCAATTTCATACTTTAACTCCTATTGTTAGTAGGTATAGATCTATAAAATATTTCTAATATATATTTACTTAAAAATATTTTTTTATAAATAAGCTAATAAAACGTTTTTAAAATAAGTTTTTACAAATTGGTTGTGGAGTTGCAACTTAAATTGTAAGTGTCGAAAATTACGGGAAGCTTTCCATTTTACATCAGGTGAGCGTGAGCCATGTTTCTATGTCTCTCGATGTTCTAAAAGAAAATATAACTTTTTAAATTTTGTAATTTTTGTTCAATCAATAGCCCTAAACAGACTGATATTATTCGATGCGATTTCGAAATAATATACGATTTGATGATAATAAAGTAACTATTCATTGATTACACTGATAAGTTGATAACTCTAGTCTACAGCCAATATGCAGTGGCTGTTGGTGCTTCTATAGTAACTACTGTGTACGTAACATCAACTCATAATTAAAAATTCCGTACCACGTAAGAATTTTGAGATTTTCTTACTTAATTTTATTATGAAATTCCAAGTAATTTTGTTGTTCTATTTGCAACGCATCGATATATAATTTTGATTATTTGGGGGTATTTATTTCGAATTTCACGTGTTTAGTCTGTTTTATTTGTTGTTAATCCATTCAAGACTTGAAGGAAGTCATAAATTTATTGCGATAGCTGCAGAGTGTGGGGTTTTGTGAAAAATAATGTCTAAAGTAAAAAAAAAACGTGGTTGTAATATATCAATGGACTCATTTTGTTATAACTGTGGCTCGAATACACCTAAATCACAGGCCAAAAAATAACTAAAATGACTGAATTAGCATATCTCAAGTATTCTAGTTTTACTATAACGAAACAATATCGTCTTTGTCATTCAGAATTACTTTTGCACGCTCACTCACTAAAGTTTTGGTTTCAATCTTGCATCAACGTAAATTTATTTTTTCTTTTCTCCCATACTATCACTTAGGTGAAATATGCGACATAATCCAACTACGCTTTTCTCTTTTTTTCAGCGAAAGTATCATCCTCCGCGTCCTATAAAAGTTTTATGCTTCTTTTGCGTTATCCACCGTACTTTCTATCTAGCATTCATACACATCTAAGGAAATCGCAAATCTTTCACTGACTAGACGTGAATATATGTTCCTAACGTTTACATTTAATTTTTCACTCTTTATGCTTTCATGGTCTCCAATATTAGAACATACACAAACCAATATACAAAATAACTAAAATCTTGATATTTGATATTTTGACACATTAAATAATATATATATATATATTGTTCACGGGTCTGACAGATCCACCAGGCACGCCGTGTGGTTTTTACCAACCCAAGAATTAAAATAATGAAATCACAAACTAATAAAGATATACGTGAAATCATTGCATTTTAATTTGTTATTAGCTAGTAATAAATGAATGGCAAATTAATAATAATTAGCGTTAAAGCATGTTTAATAACATTAATATAAAATGTTGCTGTTTATTGTGTATTTTGGGAAATTTACAGAATTTCTCATTATCGCTTTATATTAATATCTTTATAGCTAGTAGTCATTCAAGTGTCTACTAATAAAACTATAAATAAAATTCTTGTCTGTAGTTAAGTACAATACACGTAATTCTAGTTTGTAACCAGTTCAGCGCCTCTATAGGGAGGCCACATATTATTATCGATAATATTGTCTTCTTTATCACAGATTGGATGTACTATCTAAGAATAAAAAAACATGTTCTTGATAACTTTTAGTGTGAAGTGGTTTACTATCATCTTTAATGTCAAAGCCAACCTTACCTTCTCATGGTGTACCCTGCTAAAACAAATAAGGCTCTCAAAGAGGTAGGGCGCATCAAAGCTGGGAAACTACTGAGGTGAGGATTATGATGTCAGGATGAGGTGGCCAGTAAAATCTAGAGGTGTTGAATTGTTAGCAGCAGGTGTATAAACACTACATCGGTAGACCATATGCTAGTTTACCTATATTAAGCCTGCTACACACTATTCCGGCGTGTTGTTGCCACGTGTGCCTATTTAGTATGTCTTTTCATAATAAGTCGCCATTCGTACTCAGCAGCAGCCTTTGCCGCCGGCATAGTGCGTAGCAGGCTTTATATAAAATAGACTTTAAAGGGATGAAGACTTTGCATTGATGTTATCAGTAAGGCATTTTTGTAGATTTGCAGACTACTGGATAAATAGTTTTCATACTACAATTTTTTTTATCCCTTACCTCCAGTTCTCCCGTTAAAAATTGTCTTTCAAATTCTGCATTTTCCCCCACATATGATGAAATCATTCGCTTGATCTGTTTGCCCTTAAGTAAAATTCCTAATCCAAAACTTTCAACACCTAGAAAATAAATTATGACATCAATAAATTAAGTTATATACACAACATACCATAAATATACAAACAGAATAGCACACTTTATAATATTTCATTATAGGTTGAATTATAGGCAGGCTCTTGGGTAGCTAGAGGTTGCATATTACGGGAGACGATGGTCCTTATTAATGGTACCCTGCATTTTTTTTTTCATTAATATGAATTTCTAATAACAGTAAGTAATAATTCACTCTCTTCCCAGCATGCTTATAGATATTTTTACAAAAAAGATTGTAGAAAAGGAGTATAATGTCCGCCATAGTTAAGCATCAGTCAATTGTCAATGAACTGTAATTAATTGTAATCCTATATTTCTATTACTAATTCCACCCATCAATTAAGTTAACGACATGAGAAAATTAATTTGATTCCAATTGAAAATTACAGCATTCTCTTCCTAGGTTCCAATATTGCATTTTAATTTCAAATTTGAAAGTTTATTTCACCTGTACGATTTTAAAAATGTATGAGGTACATATGCATACTTATAGAAATGAAATAGAAAATATATTGCAATTAAGTACACAGATTTAATGTGAATTTTAAAATCCTGCTAAATATCATCTAGTTTCTAAAACATGTAGGTAACCACACAATCTACTAATACTCGTGAACACATACAGACGTACTTTCAAAGCCCAGCATTTCAAACTTACTATTCCTTAATCGGTTCGATCAATAAAATTGAGTGTCGGGTATGTTTCCCAACTGTAAATTTTAAATAGCTTTACATGCATTTTAAGAAACCATGAATTTAAAAGATGACAAATATATATCTTCTTTTGATTTTATGGCAATTATTCAATTGTAAATATAATATTCAAAATTGCAATTAAGTTAATAGTAAATTAATTGTAGGGCGTATCAAAGCAGCCTATCTGGAGAAGAACCTCCACCTCACAGAAAACCGCAGCCAAATAATAACTCCTTTGAGAGTTGTTGCGTTCCTGTGTGTGAATAGAGGCACCAGTAAGCTCCTAAATAGTTAGCTGTGTTAGCAGCACAGGTGGCATCTTGCAAGTGATACTTAATGTATTGCAAGCGTTCATAGGCTATGGTAACTCTAGATGTTGTCAAAAAAGAAAAAGTGTAAAATGTATAATGAGCGTACCCAGCTTTTAATCCAGTGAGGCAAACCAGACTTTTTTAAGCTGCAGTTCATAGGCAGTAAGATCTAATCTCCACATGACAATTCAATTCAATTCAATTTATTTATTTTGTGAACATAGGTGATCATAAAGATGTACAAACAATATATAGATGTGTAGCTCTATGTCCCGCCAAAGGGCATACAAAATTCATTAAAGTGTAAGTTAAAATATGAATAATTTAACTAGAAAACAATGGTAATTAATATTGTCAATTTAATGAGCAACATGAACAAACGTCAATTTAAATTTCTCTATGATAATGTCAATGAATAATGTCAATTTTATAGATGATAATAATAAAAAGGAATTTATAATGTCAATTTAAAATTTTAAATCTAATATAAATAAATAGTAATAATGATGATTATTTCTCCATTATACATTATCACTTAGATATTCATTAACTGACACAATCCCTACACATGACTCAATCACTTCTTTAACATTCATAGCTCTTTTCATGCACATTCACTAATTCCTTGGGCTTCTGACACCACCTACTGAAAGCACACAACCAATGGTAGGCCAATCTTAGTTTTTCTCAGATCCTACATTCTTCTATTTTCGCATTGTATATCTGTTCCATCATTCTTTCCTCCTGCATTCTTTCTGCATGTTCGAACCAATAGAGCAAACCTCTTTTTATATTAACATATTCACTGATTCCTTGGACTTCTGGCACCACCTACCTACTGAAAGCAGACAACCAATGGTAGGCCAATCTTAGTTTTTCTCAGATCCTACATTCTTCTATTTTCGCATTGTATATCTGTTCCATCATTCTTTCCTCCTGCATTCTTTCTGCATGTTCGAATCAATAGAGAAGTTTCCATAACTCACTGAAAACTGCAGCCAAATAACAACCCCCTGGAAGATTGTTGTGTACCTGTGTGAGTGAGATTAACATATGATAGTCTTTCTTTCAGACTAACTTTGTTTTTTACATCACTATTGCAAACTAGATCTACAAGCGTTACGCAGGAGATTTGTAAAATGCTCGCATCTCAAAGGTGTTTATACTATTCAAATGTTTCTCTGCCAAAAACAGCTCTTGCTTTCATACGTTATTATTGGCATTCCATTCCATACCATTTCACTATTTCCTACCCTCTCTTCTACACATCAGCGGTGTACTTTCCATCCCTGCAAAAATTGCATCCAAGATACAAAAACGAATTCGCTTGTTCCAACACAATGTCATCAACCATAATTCTTGTGTTCCGGTGATCTCTCTTTAAGAAATCATTAAATCAAGAGAGCTGTGATGCACCACAGCTGCCTAACTGGGTAAGTACCTATAACTCACTGAAAACTGCAGCCAAATAACAACCCCTGGAAGATTGTTGTGTACCTGTGTGAGTGAGGGATTGAGATTACCAGTAAGCTCCTAAGGAGTTAGGAGGAGGAGAGCTGTGTTATCTGCAGGCTTATAGTAACTGCTATAGTAACCGCTTTACATCAATCAGGTGGCTTATATGCCTACCAAAGTTATATAAAAAATGTAAAAAAATATGACAAGCTGACAGCATGCACCGCTGCTTGCTGCGTCAACCATCCTCTCGCCAATGCCTCTCCTGCGAGGAGCCCCGCTTGTTACACTTATAGCCCTACCTCTTGTAAAGTTAAATATGGGATGTATATAAATAACTATTTGTTACTTAATACCTTGAGGCCCGTTATATATTTGGAGCTGTAATGCTCATGGTGGAATTCAGCTACACGGGCCTCAACAGGTTAAGATTTATAAGAGCTACAATTAATGCAGCACTGGAGACTTTGCAGTGACAAAAACTAGTGAAGAACTTATCCCAATTTAACAAACTAACAAGTAATAACTTTCATTTTAAGATAAATTTTGGGTGGAAATGGTAGAAATTGCTTATTGAAGACAGAGTATAACTTTCTTCCTTTGACCCCATATTGATTGATTTTTGGTTTATACACGACAATGTCATGTTAAGATTAATTTTGCAAAATACAGTTGTGCATAAAGAATAACGGGAATCATGGTAGAAGTAGACCTCACATAGTATGTCAGTTCAATAGTCAAAAGTTTAATGTAACACTTTGAATACTGTTTTAGGTAGATAATAGGCAGTTGGGTAGCATACCAGCATTATTGGAGACAACAGTAAGCCCTGATACTCGGCTCTCATTTAAAGCTTTAATTAAATTCTCGGGTATTCCACACAGGCCAAATCCTCCAACAAGTAGTTTTGATCCATCTTTTATGCCACTTATTGCCTCTTTAGCACTGCCATATACTTTATCTTTTTTACTGTTTGTAGTACTATAGGCGGCACACGATATTACCTGTAATTTTATAATGATATGAAAAGAATTTAATACAATATACACAGTTAAAACACACCGTTTCCTAATCCATTAGGATTGGCGGGCTCCAGTACCTATGGCTAAGGATTTGGCGAAAATACTGATTTTCACATGGAACGAGCGCCGCCGTCAGACCTCCACAAGCCAGAGGGAAAACCAGATCTTTCTTAGGTTGAGTCGCACGTTTTTCAAAATATATTTTATAGACGTGCTGGTTTCCTCACGATATCATCCTTCACTGCCCAGCGAGGGATAATTAGAAATCCGAAGGCAAGAAACTAACCGAAGAACTTATCATGTATACAAATAAAAAGGTATTGAAAAAATATAACTAAAGATACATTATTAAAAGATTACCATACCTTAGTAACACTGTAGGTGATACAGGATTTTGAATAACCATTTATTTTAATTAAAAAGTTGCCTGTAAAGTTAATCATATTTTTTTTGTAAAATTACGACGTACTTGTTTACTTGAAGTGTCACTGTCAATTATTTGTTTATATAGCCGGCTGATTGTCAACACATGCGCAGGCCAAGGCAAATATTCTTTACAAAAGTATCTACATTGAATGATGCCAAAAGAAACGTTTTATTTCAGTAAAGTTATGTAATTTGGAGGATTGAGAAAAGATGTGTACCGTACACTGTATCACTATGCGCGATAAAAAGATAAGCATTGAATTATGTATGAGAATTGTTGTTTGTCTCGAGTTTCACGAGGTCAACAAGGTTGTCGTATATAGATATTTATAGTTATATACTTTGTTTTATACGCATAAGATATATTCACATGAGTAGACCAGGGTTCCCTCGTCGTTTCGGTTTTATTTATTCGGCATTAGAGAAAACATTTGGAGGGTAATGAATAATCGTTCGAATGAATAGTGTATTTTGTATACCATACGTAGGTAACTTTTTATATAAGTAATTTGGTATTTCTTTGCAATATCGAGATGTAAACCAACCATCCTACACATGCTTTTTACTGCCAGTCAACAAACGAAGCTCTAACAAAGTAAATAGCTCGGACATATCTATTTTAAAGCAGCCTAACTGAGAAAGTACGTTCGCCTACATCTGATGAAATACAGATAGAGATGCGCGAGTACAAAATAGTTTATTATCAGTATTTAGTTAAATAGTAGGTACCTTTACCTTGAAAAAAAACAGGCACTTAAGCAAACAAGCAACTTTATTGTTACTATTAGTTTTCTAATAACTTTAGGTAGTTTTATCTTTATCATAATCACCATTCACCATCATGTGAGCCCGTATTATTCGAATGCTGAACAGAGGCCTCCCCTCTGCATCTATCAACTCTACAGATCTTTTGAGGTCGCGGTCGTCGCTCCTCAACTAGGTCGCAGGACAATACTTCGTGTGGAGGACAGCCGGTACGAGGATGCCATACGTGAACCTTCCTCCCCCAGTGGTTGTCGGTTCTACGAACTATGTGGCCAGCCCATTGCCACTTCAGATAGCTTATTTCTTTCTATCTTTTTATTTTATGTCATTTACTTAATTTCTACTACGGATATCCTCGTCCTATTTTAATCATACATCCTAATTCGCAGCAAAACCTCGAGCATAGCCCTTTCCATAGCACGCTGAGTGATCAGTTTCGTATGTCATCACTGTTCGAAGACTTTAGTCTTCTACCTGGTTAAAAACACTATTGAGGTCATTAAGCATAGCAATTAGGTCGTCAAGCGATCTCGGCATGAGAACTATTAGGTCGGCAAATCGAAGGTGAGTGATGTATTTGCCACTGATGTTCATACTATCTTTTCCAGCCCAAGAGCTTATAGACATCTTCCAATGAAGGTGAAGAGTTTCGGGAATATAACGTCGGGGGTCATGTGCCAGAAGCGTGCTCGTTCGCGACCCCTGCCAATCAGTTGATTGCAATTCTGGACCAAAAGTGCACCGATGTGCGGATTAGGGCGTCCCCCGTAGGCGACGCGCACCGATCCGCCCCCGTCGGTGCGAATATAGCTGCACGCGGCGGTGGGGGCCGCCACTCACCACGCAGCTCGAATTCCGGCGGGACAAGGGGATCCGAGTGCCGCATAGGCACGTGGAATGTGAGAGGTGGATTGAATGATAAGACGAATGAATTGATAGACGTAATGAATGATAGACGTTTAGATACTTTATGTGTGATAGAGACTAAGCGCAAGGGGAGCGACACCGATGATTTGCCCGGTGGGATGATGGCCCTATGGACTGGGGTAGACCGGGACGATCATGCCAGTGCTGGTGTAGGTGTCGTACTCTCCTCTCGCTTAGCCACTGGTGTAAGAGATTACTGTTTGGTAGGGCCGAGACTTCTCTGGGTTCGTATTAAACTGGGCATCACGCGAGTATTTCTGGTTGCAGCATACGCTCCCGTAAGCTCAGCGTGTGCTCAAGAACTGGAGAAGTTTTCGGAGTCTGTGAGGGATGTTCTGGACTTAGCTGAAGGGAACGAAAGAGTGACTATGTGTGGAGATTTGAATGGATGGGTTGGGACCAAGCGATACAGCTATGAAGCTGTTCTTGGTCCGTATGGAAATAAGAGAGTGAACGAAGCAGGTAAGTCAATACGAGATTTATGTATGGAACGAAACCTCCTCGTGTCGAATACTTTATTTCATCATAAGGATATTCACACGTATACATGGAGAAGGAATGACCAAAAAAGTGTGATTGATTTGATTTTAATAGATAGACGTCTCCGAAATGTTATAATGGATACAAGAGCCTTTAGAGGCCCCACTCTTGAGACGGACCACTACCTGGTAGTAAGCCGGTTTGTGGGCCTTTTTAGGAAGTGGAGGCACTGGCGAGTGCGTATCCCTTTCGGAGTACATGAAACGATAATGAGCGAAAAATTGCAAGATGAAAGTGTAAGCAGAATGTATGTGAATCAAGTAAGTGAGAGACTTGCAAATGCAAGCCTCTCCGACTCAGATGTGGATGATTGTTGGAAAGTTTTAAAAGAAAGTATGGTGGATAGTGCAAAAGAAATTTGTGGATGCGCAAAGAGACGTAAAACAGCGAAAGGAGATGCCTGGTGGGATGCGGAGGTTGAATCCTCCGTAGCAAGAAAGAGGAAAGCGTGGCTGGATTACGCATCATCTTTGCCCTTAAATGAAAATATGAGAGAAAAGAAGAAAGAAATGTACCGTCTATGCAAGAATGAAACCAAGGCTTTAGTGAAAGAGAAGCGTGAAAGACAAATTATGAATGAGGAAGAGAGGCTGACGAAAAACTTCGAGGCAAATACCAAACTCTTTTGGAGAGAGGTAAAGAAGTCTCGGAGTGGTTCGTCGGCACCCAGAATGGATAAGATAAAGTCTAAAGCTGGTGTCATTCTTGCCAACACTCAGGAAGTGTTAGAACGGTGGAGTGAATATTTTGAAGAAATGTATGAGTATGCCTCGGACGCTGACAATGAGAGTGAGTCGGATGCTTACTCCAAGTTGACGGCGCCCGACGAAGGTATAACTAGGGATGAGATCGAATGGTCGATACGAAGCTTGAAAAATGGAAAATCAGCGGGAATTGATCTGATCACAGCTGAGATGATCAAATTAAGTGGCACTTACGTCCGGGACGCCTTCTGGTATTTATGCAACCTATGCTGGAGAACTGGAAGGGTCCCAATGGACTGGAGACGCGCAGTCATCGTACCCTTGTATAAAGGCAAGGGATCACGCATGGACTGCGCCAGCTATAGGGCCATCAGTTTGATCAGCTTAGCAGCAAAAGTATATGGAAAGATGATTGAAAGGAGAATGAGGGTGAAATCCTATGAAATGCTGTGGGACGCACAAGGAGGTTTCCGAAATGGAAGGGGATGTACGGATCAAGTTTTCTCGCTCCGCGATATCGTAGAGAAGCATCTGGCCATAGACCAAAAGGTTTTCTGCGGTTTTGTGGATCTTGAGAAAGCCCTTGATAGGGTTGTGCGAAAGGAACTGTGGGACATATTGCCGAGATATGGGATTGACGGTTCACTGCTCCGTGCTGTGCAGTTCACTTACAAGGATTGCTCAGCATGTGTGCGGATAGATGGTGGCATGTCACCCTGGTTTGATGTCAAAATTGGTGTCAAACAGGGTTGAATGCTATCTGCTAGGCTGTATATGCCATATATACCACCCCACCCCCTTAATGGTATTCAATAACTATGGCCACAGTATGTAGGCGTGCATTGTCATGTATAAAAACAAATGTATCTCGTAAGAATGGAGCAAATGACACTACAATTTCTTACAAAATATCAGCTACATATGGTGCCGCTGTTAGTGATCGACTCATTCTCAATGTCAATGAGTTCCATACGTGCCCCATACAAATACCTCCACATACCGTAACCCCACCATATATCTCTTTACCAATGATGTTGCACTAACTGAGCGTACCTCTCTCTCGGGCGACTCGACACTTTAATCCTTCCATCATTAAGCTTCAGGCAAAATCTGGACTCTTCTGTGAATTTGACTCCAAATTTCGTCATTCGAATTTTTATGATTGCAAGCAAAATTAACTCGAACTACTCGTTGACATGTGGAATGAAAGTAGCCTGTGGCTGGCAGGCCACTAATCGTGAATTTATTCCGGCCGATTTCAGCCCTCTTTTCACAGTTTTTATGGTTACTACAACCTTTCAAACATCTTGTAGCTTTGTTGTTGTTGTCTTGTCTCAGTTGTTGAGGTCCGGTTTCTAAGTAAAAGGGTAATGATAAACCGGCCATCTCTGTTCATAGTTGTTCGTTTATGTTCCTGCCCTGTAAGTCTCATATACTTTGTAGAGGTGTGCCTAGTTTCAATTAAAGTAACACTTACTTTTTCAATGGAATATCGGTTTTGATGACTTTCTTAGCCTACCCTTATCGGAAGGGTGCTCATTAACTGGCTACGCCGATTACGGCCTATTATTTATGAAAGCTAATTCAAGATCAAGTATAGAAACACTAGCTGGTACTTGCCTTGGCCTGATTTCAGACTGGGGCTATCGTTACCGTCTCGCTTTCGCACCCCATAAAACATATTAGCTCTTACTTACTCAATGGAAATTTGCAGGTTCCGCCGCGATTTCACTTCAATGGAGTATCAGTTGCAAATAAAAACTCAGTTTGTTACTTGGGATTACTGTTTAGACAAAGGTTTAAATTACACTGAACACATAAAGCAGGTTGGAGAAAAAGACAAAAGAACTTTTATGCGTTAACTCGAATTTCCACCTCGACGTGGGGCTTGACTTTTAAACCGTTAAAAATTATTTACACTGCCACATATTTAGGATGTATTACGTACAGTTCACCTGCATGAGCTGATAGGGCTACCATAAGTGCTGCACGTCGTAAGTTGTTACAAAGTCAGCGTCTCGCTTTAATATTTCTATGTAAATCGTACAGAACTGTGAGCACCGAGGCACTACCAGTACTGGCAGGCGTGTTACCAGTTGACTTAGAAATACAATGCGCCGCGCTTCAATGTACATTGAAGCGCGGCGTTGTACTACACCTCTAAAAACATGCACTCTGACTTTCTAAAATACCGCGATCGTTCTGCAATCTATGCAATTATTGGAATCGATGTGTTAGGTAACAACTCACAGTTTAGGTCCCAATAGTGTTAGATATCTGATAAACCGTACGTTGAGCTTCACTTGACTAGCCATCATATTGCTGTCCCTCACTTTGCCAAGACGGGAAGTCAATTCTAAAACTTCCTACCTACTCCTACAAATTTCTTGATTAAATGCGTTGTGAGTTCCAAGGCAGCTGTTTAAGGCCCGGGAAAAAATTTCAATGTTCATTGCCTTTTTGGTGGTCGCCGCTGTTAATTCTGGCTACACAGGAGACATTGGTGGGAATGAGTGGTGGGCCTTATTACAACGACAGAAATTAATTCCTTTTTTTGACATGGTATAAAAATTATCATTACCTACTCGATAGATATGACTAACACTTTAATTTGTAAATTTTGAAGTCTATATCGAGAGAATTTACTCAGTCTCTGCACAGTTTCCCAAAAACTACACAATTCAGTTACATGTCCGACAACGACACGGAACTCCCTAATTATTGCATTCTCGACGATCCCCAGGGCCTTTTGTCTAGACTAAGTTGATCCCAGCCCTACAGTTAGAGAAGCAGCATTGTGATCTTTTAATATCCAACTGAAAGTCAATGGAGTCAATCATTATGACCACGTCATCAACAACTAAGAGATGTGAGATGTGGCTTTCAGTTAAAGTCGTCTTCCAGTGCAGCTGTGAATAGTTTTAGAGACTAACGTCTTCCTTTCGTATACCTCGCTGCAGTTGGGTATACTTAGTCCCTGGATGCGGACAGATATTGCTACAGTGTTACGCAGACATCTCAACACTCTACTGTTGACTGTAGCCATGGTTTACTTGACACCGCTGCATGAACAGAACAGACCAAGTTTCTATCCAAGAAAATCATACAGAATGACAGATTGTACTCAGTAGGTAGTATTCCGCAAAATCTGCGACTATGTATAAATATGACATGGTAGCCATTAAAAAAACCATGGCCATTTCTGTGACTGTCATCAGACCAAGATTGGTTCGAGATGTCAAAACCGTCGCCGACTTAGGTGGCATGTCTAATTTACATCGTAGCAAAATACGACTCTATTCATTATGTATTTGTTTTGTGTTGTGTGCTTTTACGTACGTTTACTACTTAATTTACTACTAATTAATAATACTTCTAATTAATAGAGAAAATTGGTTCAATTGGGCTTAGTTTACTTTATGGTTTTCATAACCAATCAGTCATCTGGAAAAGTGAATATTCGTCTTAATTTCTTATCAATTAATTAACTTAATTATTCTTCTGCCAGTATTTACCATGAAAAATGAACGCAATATCGTTTACACAACACAGTATACCAGTATTTTGTATAAGCAGAATCATAAAATCATCAACATATAGAAGAAAGAACCACGTACAGCCATGCAATTCTCTAAGCGACTCGTAATGGCTGTGTTCGTCGCTGTAGTTACAGATGTCACAACTTTGACATCGTCTACTGCGATCACGGCTTTTTATTTGGTATTCTATAAGGCTGTAAGCGTACGCGAGGCTGTTTGCCTTGTAGAATTCCAATTCCAAACGCAGCTTTGCGGCGTTAGTGTTGCACAACCATGAAAGGAAAGGAAGGAATTGCAATTTTGTGTTCAAGGCTATAACAGCCGATGTTTCCGAGGATGTAAGGATGTTTGCTCTTACAAAATTGCATGACAGATGACGGCACCATCCATATCGTTATCATTGCAAAAGATAACGCGTGCGCCCATAGGGGCTGCAACTTATATCCGACTCTTCACACTCTTTGACAATCTGACAGAAGAGTTAGCTTCATGTTTATGTTGGAAGAACAGTATCGAGCTAATACACAGATATGTCTATAACATAGATAAGCCACGATATTCAACGACAAATAAAGAGGCACACAATAATCACAAAATATATATTTTATTTCAGTTTTACTTACTTAATTCATTCATACAAATAACCTTGATTCTTAATCCTATATCACTAATGACGTAATGACTGAAAGTACAAACAAAACTTAAGCATACCTACAGTTGGCATTTTCGTTATAATTTAAAATCATTATTAAATAAATATTAAAATTATTATCCAAACATATACTTAATGCTCTACGCAGTGTGTTGAATTTGATTGGTCATTTTACAAATAATGTACATTTGCATATATTTATTTATGTAGGGGCATAACTAATTATTGTAATTTCGGTAGGTGGGTGCATTTCTTTCAATTATATATAGGCAGTTACATATTATGTAACCAGCTCCTAATAAATTTAAAATTATTTTGAATTATTATGTTCTCATGGTAATGCACTTTTCATGGAAACTCTTAATTTAGGGCAGAACCTACTTTAGTAATTGTGAAATGTGGCAATACCTATTTCGAACTCTGTAAGTAGGTAAAATCGAATATTGAAGACTTTTTTACCACATTAGAAGTAATTACCCGTAAGTAAAACATATTTATATAGCTGTAAAACGTAGGTAGTTGTCAAGTTGTGGTTAGACGTAGGTATAGAGAACGCACCCTATCATCATCATCATCATCTTCATCATACATGGATAGCCATGCAAATTAATTATTATATCATAATGTTCTGACTACATTACAAGAGTTAAAGAGCTTAACTGACACGGTATTGTAACTTGATCGTCACTATTTTTAATTTTTTACTCCACAAAGGTGACAAACAAGGATACGTTTGGTTATTATCCACAGTGAATTACCATCTTATCTATTACAAACATCTTATGATGTGCCTGTCTTTGACTGTTCATAATTAATATCGGACTATAGGTACGTTTGGTGCGAACACGTCATATGTGACGTAACGGTATCGCAAGACGAAATAAGTATGCAAACTGCAATAAATCCATAAAATACAGTTTCTAATGTGAAAGTGATCCTTTATAATAATTATAGTTCATGTTCTACAATTATGATATTAGTAATGCACCGTAAAGTTAGTTACAGAGCTTGTATTTGCTTATCAACAGTTACACTCAAATTACGGCATGAAACATAACTTGTTGTACTCACAGAAGAAATTTAACTCACAGAAGTCTCTTAGGTATAATCCTTAAAAGTCTGTAATTTTGGTATTAAAAATAACATGTTGTGAAATAGGGTATTTATGTGTATTTGATATTTTTTTTTAATTTAATCTCTTCATGTATTATTTCATTAGTACATAGTGTTTTGTTTGCTGCGTCCGTGGTGTCACAAGGCTGGTTTCGGCTGAAAATCAGTGTCGGGTCTGTCACACAGGTTTCGACAATATACTGAGCCGAGACCAATTTGTAACATCGCATAATACTGTTAGCTGTTATTCATTAGTTTGTTTTATGTATTTTGGCATATTTGTCTTGATTTTGTGTCTAATTAACTTTACAACATAGTTACGCATATATTGTACAGTGTTGTGTGATGTACAAATAAATGATTTTCTTTCTTTCTTTCTTTCTTTACTCTACCCACCTATAATTGCCGTACAATTTTTGACTTCAGATCAACTAATTTTACTACAATCAAAACCATTTCTTATATATAATGTACATAATTTATATTACCTATGCGCAATACTTATAAAAATACAACACAATAGATAAGGATTTTTTAAATCTATTTTTGTAACAAAATATCATTTAACTGTACGTATAAATAATACTACTACTACATAAAATCTTAAAATTTGTACAGTGGCCACAATATATTATTTACACTTCAGTATTCGTTAGTACCTGCGTTGCATCTATATATACATATTCAACGACAGTGCTAGCAGAAGTTTTGAACGTTTACCAATAAATTAAATTCTTATTAAAGTTCGGCAGCCAACAGAAAAGAGTTAAGGTAATGACCATATTACCTATTTTGCCTAAAATACTTGTTACGATGGGGACCGTTTTAGAGCCTCACAATTTGAAAACTACATTGCCCTGGCCAAAAATGCAAAAATTAAAGGTTGATTCGTTCGTTTGACACATGCTGCCAAATTCAAACCGTGCATGCATGCCAGTGCCTTGTAATTTTTCTCAAATATACCTACATTGTTCGAGCACAATGAGTAGAAATATAATTGAGATACTTGAGTGTCCAAGACGTATGTAGTAAAAAAAGTTATTTAATATTAAAATCACACTTTCACGGAAAAATTGCACATTATTTGAGACATGAACCAAACAAACCTACATTGTAGCCATTGTCTCTGACTTGTTTAATATTAAAAGCAGCCGAAAATGCTTATATACCATCCATGTAGTTCCTAATGGAATGAACAGTAAAACTAAATGAAAATTATACTTGTATTAATTGTTGAACTGAAGTCGCAGTATAGCTTCTAGTATTCAAATAAACATATAAAACAATATTAAATAATTTTCGTGTGGGATTAACTACTGATAAACGATTTATTTGTTTCTCTTTTTTGCCCATAAACAAGATGTATAATATAAATGTATAATAACATAATTTAACAATGGCTTCAGAATTTTTGAATTGGCTATATAACTAATTTCAAAAACCAAGCATTGCATGTGGTTACAAATGGGTGACCCTACTTTAAAAGGATCGAGTTTTTCAGATCACCGACATTGTTAAGTAATGCATAGGTATACAACTCAGGTCAAAATTGATAACATCCTACTAAGCACTAGTGCGATAGCATGCGACATCCTGAGGTCTAAGACTAAGGCACTTAATTAAAAGCAAAATATCACATTTAAGTTATTTGTACAAAAATAATCCTCTTGACCACGGAATGCAATAAGTGCAACTGTAACATTGTTTTGCTCATCACATTTTATTATAATATATAATTTAACTCAAACGGCCTGACCTCGCGTCTGTGATAACACCCCACAATTCAATAATAAATTCGTCTGTGAAGCCAAACTCTTGTAAATCACTGTTGTCGATGGCATCGGCCAGTTGCATGGAGTTGGTCTTGCGGTCGGAGAGGTCCCACATCTGCGTTGCCAGATCCGTATCGTTTATGCCCATAAATTGTTCCAATAATAGATTAATTTTCTCGATACCCAGTTTGGATTTCTCGTCGTGCTGAAATTTGGAGAATAAACAGATATTTAGCAAGAAACTCTTATATGTAGTTTCATCATGTTTGTCTGTCTGTTCGTACGTCGCACGTCACATGATTTTATTCCCAGACTATCTAAGCTGGAGGTAAAATTTGGTGCAAATAGTTTTTTTTATACCACTAAGGTGGTAAATAAGCATACGGCCTCTCTGATCGCAAGCAGTTACCGTAGCCTATGAACACTTGCAACACTTGGGGAGTCACTCATGCGTTGTCAATCCTGTAGAAACCTATTCGCTCATGCTCGCGCTAAGAGCCTCATGCTGTAAGTCGTTAGGGAAAATCTCGGCAAGGAGTTAATTTCACAATTTAAGAGTTCTCAGTAAAGTAAAGAAAAGTTCTCTGGAATCGCACAGTACGCGACCCACTTCGATTCCAGTGTGTAAAATCCATGGAGTCGCGCCTGGTGCAGGTCACTTGTGTGGATAAGGCAGTGGTCGGGTGAGCCAATCGATCCACTAAGATGTTAGAGTCATCTGGACTGCATGGTCCTCTATACCTAGTATTGTCGTGGATGGAAGAATCCGTTGAGAGAAACCATAGGCCAGAGCAAATTCATGAGCAAATCTTCCCCCGTAGTCAATACACCGTGAGCCAAGACATCCGGCATGGTGGCCACTTAAATCTCCCAAAATCACTAACTTCTTAGAGGGATAATGTTCGATGTATTTGTCGGTCGCCATTTACTGCTTACATGCGTGAATAAACCTGCAAAGGCACGCGTAGACCCAGGTGTCGACATCGTGATCCACGCGTACCCATATTACCGACTGATCCCTGTCTTCTAAACTATGAAGTCGACGGCAATAATTATCTTCCCGAACGAATATTCATACCCTGGTAGAGTTATAGTAAGATGTGTTGGCCGGTGAGAAGATTTGTGTCGCCATAAGGAAACGTATGTTCGGCCGAGTGGCTTCTACAATAGGCGTTGATGGACCACGTTGATGTTCCAGTGTAAACCCCCGATGTTGCAAAAGTCCACATATGCTATGCAGGGGGTGGCCAACGCGTTTCGTTTTTTCAGTTACACCATTATTGCGTACTGAGATTTACAAAATAAAAAAAAGAGAAGTTGTTGAGCGGACAGATTGGATGACAAAAAGCGCGATGTTTTCCACCACAGTACAGCGGGTAACATTTCTGCTACAGCAGCCATGTCCACTCCGGTCTACATACGGCAATGATCATGCCATAGAGACTCCCCTCAGATTGGGGTTTAAGCCTCCCTAGCTGGAGATTAAATTTAAATACACATACTGAGCAAAATTGATAATTATTGAGTACTTATTGCTTTATATACATTGTATTTTTGTTATCATAGAAGAGCGGGGTCCCTTTATATAGGCATTGTTTACTTAAAAGTAGATCCCATACACTGTATTAGTTTTTACTGTACGAAATGTAATAAAGACTTTGAATATTTTTTTAAATGATCTCCGATTAGTGACTCCTACTACTGCCTGACCACCGTGGCGCCAGCCTGCCGCGCTACACATCGGTCATCCCGCTGTCCACATAACAACCTCTCATTGAGCTGGCAAACTTACACACGCACAGGAACACTACGATTCTCACGAAGTTGTTATTTAGGTGCGCTATTCAGTAAGATAGAGTGCTTCCCCAGACGAATGTTATGCTTAACCATTACAGCAAACGCTTGCAATACAAGAAACAATCCTGTATCTTGGTATTCAAATATTTGTTAAACTACCGACAGGAGCATTTTTTGTGCAAGCCCGACGATCGCTTCTTTCTATTATATTTTTTTATAAATTTTCTATAATCTTTTCACATAAGTAAACATACTAAAAACTCTGGGTGTTAATCATAAACACAAATTATCATGTTTACGCCCGATGATCATTGACGAAGTTTAACGACTGTTATCTGTTCACAGCAGCCAGAACAGGTGACTTACGTACCATCCAACAAGGAGCAACTTGAAATAACTAAATCCATCCGTAGTAACATAATCTTAACTATTTTTTCTAAAACAAAAGCAGCCTAAATTCCTCCTTCTAATATCAGTTATCTGCTAATGAAAGTTCCGCCAAAATCGGTCCAGCCGTTTCGGAAAGAACGAACAGATAGACAGAAAAAAATCACAAATCTTGATTTTTGACATAATTACTATTCATTCATATCCATTTAATAAAAATTGATTATTTTAAATACTACAAATTAACTACTTGTATATACTATATCTATGATATAATTAGATAATATTACCAACCTCGTTTTCTATAGTTGCTTGTCCATTAGCTTTAAATCTAAGTGTCTCCTTTCCGGAACCATAGCTTTGTTTTTTGCTTGATTTAGCACTGCCAGACTTAGGACCGATACTGCCAAAGCCACTTTTAAGCGGTTCTACGAGCCGCATTATGAAAGTTGTGCCTAGTGGTATGTTTTTTAACATTTTTGCAACTTCATAATGTCTCTTGCCGACCATGTTCTCTCCATCTAACTTCTCAATGTGATCGCCGACCTGCATAAAACGGTTTAAATTCTTTAATCGGTTGCTTCCTGTTAAATTCTTAACAAGGTGAATAGCCGGCAGTCGTTGCCATTGTTAAGTTATTTAGATTGAAGTCGACTGCTGTATCTAGCATCAATCATCATTTTTTATACCACTAAGGTTTGCAAATAAGTATACGGCATCCCTGATGGTAAGCAGTTACAGGATACTATGGACACTTGCGACTTTGTTGACCATGTAAAAACCTCTTCACGCCTATTTTAAAGAACCTCATGCAATATTGCCTAGGGAAAATCTCGGCAGAGAATTCATTATACAATTTAAGAGTTCGCAGTAGAAAACCCAGTCCTCAGTTGAATTACCAGCCGTCAACGAACGGTGCGATTGTAAAACAAAGCTGTGGCATCATATCAAACAACTATTCAGAACACAACCGTCTGTACAATCAGTAGAACACACAAAGTGAGGCAAAATCTCTCCTTAAACTCAAGGGCTCAATAGCGTGTGTGAGCTTAGAATGTTCGACAATTCCCACATCCTGCGTCGAATCACAAGTACTGTAAAAGCCCGAACTAAGGTAAGACTTAGGTTTTACCAAGAAATGTTAAGATTTACCGACATGAGTTGGTAAATGTAAGTATTAATAAAAAGGTGAACAATTCTTTTTATATACAACGTCGGGAGTCATACGGCCAACCTGGTGTAAAGCGGTTACCGTAGCCTATGAACGCTTATAACATTAAGTATTACTCGCTCGATGCCTCCTCTGCTGCTAACTTCTTAGGAGCTTACTGGTGACCTCACTCATACGCAGGAACACAACAACCCTCTAGGGAGTTATTATTTGGCTGCGGTTTTTGTGAGGTGGAGGTACTCTTAAATCATCCAGACCGAGACAAACAAACATGTTCATGCTCACAAGTGTTTGTATCGTATGGGAATCGAAGCCACGAGTGTTGGTGTCAAAGTCACGTCATTCACGACTGCGTCACCAAGTTCATCAAAATTTTTCAACTTTTTTCGGACTTATACCATTAAAACCAAGTATATGCTAAATTTTACCAGAAGAGGTTGGTACATGTTCGTTTTGGAAAGAAAACAATAAGTACTTTATTTATTTCATTTAACTATCAGTAATCAACAATGTAATTATTAATCATATTACCAATCAGTCAAATTCATACCTATATAAAATACTTTTATTTGGTAAGTATTAATGTTTATTAATTATTGGTAACTAGAAAAATTAAAATTATTATTAATAAAATAACACAAATTAAATTGTCTTCTTAAAAAAACATAAATCGGCTTGGTTAATCTAACATAATCATTGCTTTTCTTATTATTTAGTATTTAAATAAAGACAATTTACCCATTGTCACTAACTAATATGTAGTAAATAAAAATTACTTGTTACAACAAGGAGCGCTATTGTGGCATTTAGAATTGCAAAGTAATCGTGATGACTTGCAAGCGCATTTCTTCGACAGACATTTTTTGAGACAGTTACATTCTTTGAATCCTTGTCCTCCAGTCAACTTTCCGACAACTACTCGAAGACTCACTTCTTTATCTCTAACAACATCTTCTATCTTTTTAAAATCTTCAGAGCATGAAGTAAATTGGTTCTGAGTATAAAGCTGTTTTATTACTCCAATTTTGGTACCAAGTTGGTAAAAGTCGTTTTCCTTTACATCTACCACAACTGCAATAATGTTTTCGGGTCAGTTTTAGCTCTAGATGGCAGGTACTCTCATTTTAACATTTTGACACATTTGGTATTATACTTATTATACCTACTTATTAACCGATATGGCTTTCATTCTTTGAGAATGATTTTCTAAATTCAATTTAGCTTTCTTACTTATTGTCTGGACAGATTCTATCTTTCTCGGTATTACATGTTCTTGAGACTGAGTTGCGATTTCTGTCTCTGAATACCGTATATCTCTGAATAGTTACATTAGTATTATCGTTTATTTGCTTATGCTTCGACTTTTCGGTATCAATAGTTTTGTTTTCTTGTTTAGCCTTCACATTTATTCGTAGGCCTTCACACATTCACTGTTAATGTCCTCTTCTGACTCATTTTCAACAACATTGTCTTCCTTGTCGTGTTCAATTGCATTTTCGTCGTTAATATATTGTTCTGTGTTTTATTGCGAATGTAACAAATTTTTTAAATGTTCTTCTGATCTCAATAATCCATTCTTTAGGAATTGCTGACGTTGCAAACTTCATGGGACTATCAAACATTGCTTCGTAAGGAGACCGACCATTTAATTTCCTCGTGATGTGCTCTATTTTTCATGGCCTGGATGAATTTCAAGACCACTTTGATGACTGATTGGTTTCCCTCCACGTACTGAGCATATTCTTTATGTCTTGATTAGCATGCACCACTGATCGTTGACTCTGGCTGTGCCTTGGCTTTCCATGTACTATTTTAACATCCAGCCAAATAGAGCATAAATTCTCAATTACTTGGTTACCAAATTCCCGACCATTATCAGAATAAAGGATGTTAGGTGCTCCAAAAGTAGAGAAAATATCCAGGCGATGGTATGCAACTTCTGCTGCGTGATTAGTTTGAAGTGCACGAAGGATCACAAATTTAGTAAGAAGGTCTTGGTAAAGGAATATGAATTTATAATTTCCATCAGCGTTAGTTTGTAGGTCTATGATAGCTACTTGACAGCGTTAGTTCAGTTCACTATGAAGTATAAGCTTAAAGACAAAGCTCTTTTTCAAAATCTTCTGTTTCTTTTGACAAGGCTGGGATAGCTTTAAATATGTCATGACAGCCTCAACTGTAATATTTTTATACTTGTTTAAACTTTGTGTACAGTTACATTCCTTAAGCATCCTCGTTTTTCCACCGTGTCCAACAGCAACATGCACTTCTCCGAGAATGTTGAACAATTCTTCATAACAAACGTAAATACTTCTATCTATCTATCTATAACTTCACGCCAAATCCCTTGCGGGGTAGGCAGAGATAACCGAGCGCCACGTGACTCGATCCTTACATATTTCACTCGCTTCTTTAACATTCATTGCTCTTCTCATGCACGCTCGCCGGTTTCTAGGGCTCCTGACATCACCTTCTGATAGAACACGACCAATTTGGTCATGGTAGGTAAGTCTTGGTCTTCCCCGGCTCCTACATCCTTCCACTTTTGCATTGTATATCTGCTTCGTCATTCTTTCATCTTGGATTCTTTCTACATGTCCGAACCATCGGAGCATGCCTCTTCTTATTTTAACACCGACGCTCTCTTTCAGGCCAACTCTGTTTCTAACATCATCATTGCGAATACGGTCTACAAGCCTTACGCCACAAATTTTGCGTAGCGCTCGCATTTCGACCGCGTTTATTCTACTTTCATGCTCTTTCTGCCTCTGCTGCTCTTTATAGCGAGTTGTGCCTTCTGGCTCAGGTTTTTACTGCCAAGAAGTTTTCCCAACGCTCCATTCACAGTATTTCCAGCACCCACTCGTCTTTCCACATCTGCGGTGTACCTTCCATCCCTGCTGAAAGCGCATCCAAGATATACAAACTCATCCACTTATTCCAACACTTCATCATCAATCGTAATCCTTACATTAGTTCTGGATTCTTCTCTTTCAATTATCATTATCTTTGTTTTCTTCGCATTCAGTAGTAAGCCTTTCTCCATACATTACGTAAATACTTGATTTTTTCATTCTTTTCTTTCATCCGAGCAATATATCCCTTTTCTTCATCGCCTATAGTTAAAATATCATGGCGCTTTTTTTTATACGCCTGTAATGAAGCTTCCTTTTTTTTCACGTTCTTTGCAGTTTTTACTTCCTCTAAACACTTTGAGTATTTATCCTTATCGAGGTAAAAGTTATTATCTTTCATGCTTACTACGAGCTCGTCCATTATTTCATAAAATCTATTTTAT
Source organism: Pyralis farinalis (assembly GCA_947507595.1). Lineage (NCBI taxonomy): Eukaryota > Metazoa > Arthropoda > Insecta > Lepidoptera > Pyralidae > Pyralis > Pyralis farinalis. Next base: position 16,426,102 of record OX382267.1, read on the forward strand.
CATATCAATATGGAAGTTACTTCCAGACAGTAAAATATAATCAAATATCGAATTACACTCACTTTTGAACTATAAATTACTTTAAAATATCCATATAACAAACAGAAAACGAATTAACTTGCGTGTTCAACGATCGACTGATGCAAGCTGTGGCGGTAAAGGGGGGTGGTACGGGAAACGGGGGGTTGCAAACTGCTCGCGAGTTCGAGATAATGTGGCGAACACGTCCTGATATATCTCTTTATCGACATTTACCGTGTATTTGAAGTAAATCTTAAGATTTGCCAAGTGAATGGTGGTAAATGCTCGATATAAACGAAAATTAAAACTTTCGAACTTTTACCATAACTAGATGGTAAATCTTAGGATTTACCGTAGTTCCTGCTTTTACAGTAACGTATACATACATACATATCATCAAGCCATATTTATACGCTTCTTTCACACTCATCAACCTCTTCATGCATGCTCTTCGATTTTGGTGCTTTTGATTTGGTCCTTTTTGGACACATCACCAGTCTGTACAGACCCCGTTTACCCTAATGCAAGCACTTGAATCCTTATACAAGGACTCGAGTGCCCGTATCAAAGTACTATTCTCGTCATATATGGAGAGCGTAAAGTTCGTTCGTCCAAAGTTCGTCCCTCACCTGTCATAAGCCTTTTCCAAGTCAACAAACGCGCAGAAAACCTTTTTGGGTTTTGTTAAGGCGTTCTCCGTTATACACCTTAAGGTGTAAATGACTTGATCCACACATCCCATCACCTTTCAAAACCCCGCTTGCACATCTCAAATTTTTGGTTCTGTTACAGACATCACTCTTTCAATCGGAATCTTTGCATACGTTTTGCCTACTACACTCAAGAGGCTTATACCACGATAATTCTTGCATTCCTGCTGTGAACTTTTAACTTTGTACAGCGACACAATCACGGCCTCAACCCAGTCGTCCGGTACACAAACACCAGCCCAGGTTGAATAAAAGATACAGGCCAGCTATGATTCCTCCATCCGCTTTGAGCATTTCGGCAAATATCCTATCATATCATCCAGCTTTACCCGTTTTCATTCTCTTTATAGCATTCATTATCTTTTCCATGTTATTTCATTTTCACAGTTAAAATTTTCATTCACATCTTAATTTCTATTTCTTTCATTTCTGCCTCGTTCAAATAGACTATCAAAACATCCCTGCCATTCCTTCAAATTTTCTATCATATCCTTAAAATCGTATACAGGTATATGTCCATGTATGTACATAGGTACTATTTATATTATGTAGGACGATTGATTCTAGCGTCTGCTGTCGATATGTATATATTATATATATTGATGAACCGATTACGCTAAAGCTGATATAAGTACACAACACAATCCGTCGACTTGTTTAAATATTAAGACCCATTTACCAAACATATAATACCAAGACACGAGGCTTGGTATACATTGGTGATTTTTAAAAATTCATGAGGTAATCCGTATCTAATAACATCGTTCAAAATGTTTACCTGTATATGACTTATCCTTGATGCTATTGAATCTTCCTTGATTCTTTTGATGAAAGCGTAGCCCGCTCCGTTGTCAGTAATTGTAAGCCCTAAAGCATCTTCAGTTTTCACTATTTCTATCTCCTTTGGTCGACCTTTTCTATGTGCAAATATAAAATCTTCTAATCCTATTTGCCCCCCAAGAAGTTTCTTCATGTCTACTTTATGAGTATTCAGCGTGCAAAATAGTATCTGAAACCATAGAAATATTCTATTTTTACTTCTGCTTGAAACAGATTTACAGCAAATAATCATTAATTTAATTAACCACGCCCCAACGTTGCGTGGCTTTGGGGCATTTTCTGGCAACTAAATGACTAGGCTCTTTGTCTGGTATTCTTTGAATGCTTCGTTAAATTAATATTTATCACATAATTTGATGTACTATGCCAAATTCAGTTTCGCCATGAAATATTAAGTCATAGCTCTTTTGATATAATTTAGTAATTCGACAGATTGGACATATTATAATAGGTATACGTAGTTATTGATTATAATAGGTATACAAATAATAATAAATGTTTATTCTCTTCTCACAAATGTACAGATTACACAAGCACCACATACACAAAAAAATATATTAAATACAATAGATAGGTTAGTCAATAACATAGTAAATGGTAATAATTTTCAGATAACTATATATTGTACCTAATAAAATTTGTTCAATATCACTTATATTTTGCCTTGACACCTTTAGTCAAGTCTACATTATCGTGTAAACGTTACAAAAATTAGTTTTACCACAAGTTTGTATTGATACTCGTAGTTATATGAGTTTTTAATTGAAGTTGAGAATGATAGCTAATATTTGTTTAGCCATACGACTGTTGTTTATGATCCGACTTTAAATGTCCTACTAATATTATAAATGTGAAAGTATGGATGTTTGGATGTTGGTTCCGTTTTCACGCCTCGACGGCTGAATGGATTTGGATGAATTTTGGTAGGTAGATAGACGAGGTACTGGATTAACATATAAGCTACTTTTTATCCCGGTGATATGATCCCATGGGATAGTTTGGATGTTTACAAGTTTGAATCTTACTAAATATGGATGTTTTATTTCGCTTCCATATCTCAGCGGCTTTTCGCCTATGGAATAGATCTAGAGCGTAGAGAATAATAGAATTCATAGTCATAGAGTCCATATGTCATGTAGAAGAGTTCGTACAATTATGAATGTAAAAGTGTATTTATTTGTTGGTTTGTCCTTTTTTTCAAAAAAAACGGAGTGACAGAATGATTTTTTTTTTATGGAGATTTATTTTGTATGCTACTTTTTACCGTGGCAAAATATCTTACTCCCACAGCAAAACACACTTTATTTCCCTTTGATCACGCGGACGAAGCCGCGGATAACAGCTATTACTTTTATAAGTCCTGTAGTGAAAAAGTTAAATGTACACACAACTATATAAACAACGATAAACTAGGTGCCGACTTTAATGATTTCGTTTTATTTATTCCATAGACATAAAACATGTAACGCAGTTGATAATAGAAATAGATCATGAATAACTTCAGTCACAGAACAAGTAAGTAACGAATACTTTGTAGTTATGGGTAAAAAATTTACTAGATAATATTTAGCCTTACCTAATAAGAATATCAGAAAGCTAGATCAGTCAACTTATTACACTAACTAAAAAAAGTATTTTACTCGCAATATGCATGGCTCTTAGGTACAATCTACGCATAGAAGGTCATTGACATTTTACCTATCAAGGACTAGAAATACTGGTGGTGCGAGTCACTATTTCTACGAGTATTTCTAGACAGGTAGAATGTTAGGAATTCCCGAACGATATACTTATTCAAATTACGATGGATACAAGAATTTTTTTATGTTAGTTGTATCTATTTACGAGTCCGCTAGGATATTTATTTATTATTTGCTACGAACTACCAATGCTACGACAGGTTCACTTGGCACCAATCGCAGGCATGCTGCGAGCTCGGTCCTTGACCCACGCGTATACTGGGTCATCGTACAGTCACACCACACATGCCGGCGAAGCGTTACTGCAGTCACTTGCCTCGATCGTCCAATTTCATAATATTATGTGAGAGCGAGACTGCGCCCCTGGGCCAATCCACTTCCTGGCCGCTCAGCCGAGCGCGCTTCCGCATACAGTGACATTATCAACTCGCTCATATAAAATCAGCAACACAATATCTTTAGCACCGTGTAAATAATATTTTGTTCAATATATCAACTATAACGCAGACTTTTATTTGACTAATATAAACAAAATTACAGAATTTTCTGAAATAATTTAAAACAAATAAATAACATATTTATTCTGATCTCTTATTAGCCCTAACAAAACTCGTCTTAACTCCTCAAACTATGCAATATGTGTAATACATATACATTTTAATTACCACAATTCGATTATAGTTATTTAAATTATAGTCCTCTATAAATATGATTTAAACTACACAGAAATAAATTTTCTTTGAAATGCACCTATCAATCTCGGTCTGTGCGAAAAACTACGTTACTAGCGTTACATTTTATTAAGGAGAATTGAATACCAAACAGGCACGTAAAATGTAAGAGGTGAATTGAAAGATATGATGAATGAGTTGATGTTATGAATAACTCATCTACGTATGTCTTATTTATAACATCAACTCATTGATGCTATGAATGTGGCAAAGTGAGACTATTTAAATGAAATGGCAGCGACACCCATGATGTTCCCATTGGCATGATAATATATAATATATGATTGTATAAGTATATAATCACGAAGATAACGAGAGTTTTACTAATCGCAGTGTATGATCCCATGAGCTTGGCAATCCTCAAGAACTTGAGGGAGCTTTGTATGGGATATCTGTATTTAGCTGAAGAGCATGAAAGGGTAATTATATGTGAAGATCTGAATGAAAGGGTCAGGGTCAAACTAAACAACTACAGTGCTGTTCTTGGTCCATACGGAGATAAGAGAGCGAATGGTGCAGATAAGCCAATTTTATTAAAAACAGAATCATTTATTCGAAAATGTTGTTGAACATGTTGATATACAACATAGTAATGCATTCATATTCAATAGCGTATGCATTCAGTTAGATAAGTACATAGGTAATAATTTTATAATTATACCTACATATTTACGATTAATATTAGTTGTCAATTATAGCATTTACATTAATAATATTTTTAATTATTGATACAATTATAATATTACTTGATAGTAGGTAGCTAGATAGGTACTATTATTAAACAACTAGGTATCATTAACACAGTTTTAATGGAATACATTTTTTAGGTGTCAGGTGATGTAAGGAGCTCCAAAAAACGTACGTTATAGAATCGAGTGACGTGTAAGAACCGAGTCTTGTAGCGTTCGTTCTCTCTACCTACTCCACAGACTTGACTTGTCGTAAAGAGACAGATAGACAAAATCTGCATCAAATTTATGGGACCACCATGAGTCAAATATACCTTTTGAACTTACGAAATAAAGTTAACCGTTTCATAGTTATTGGAAAAGAACGTGGTGTGTCTATGTCGTGGACACGGCCGTAAGTTTTACGTGAATAAGTATTCGTAACGGGTAAACGGAAGTAGGTAAATTATTATGAAAGGAAATTATGATACAGCTAATTAATCTCAAAATGGCGGCATTTCTACATCAATATCTGAGCTACATTGTTGCCACCGACCATTTCGTGTTTATGTAGGTCCTACTATAGTTAGATCAAGTAATAAAAGGGTCTAACTCGAAGCTGTCACTGTGAATTACATTCATTCATTCTCACGATATGACCTTGACAACAGACACGCCTTTAGTGATTTCACAAGCTGTGAAATATCAGGAAATTAGTGTCGTGCCATTTTTGCCTATAACCTTTACGAACGAACCCCAAACTTTCTCAAGGGCAACCATTGTCATGTCTACCCATAATAACACAAATACGATTGGTGGAAAGGCACCTACTTAATACTTATTGTTTTTTTATTGCACTTGGCGTAAAAACACATTATCCTACATATTAGTATCTATTATTCTGAGCATAATGTGTATTTAAATTCATTATACATTTTAAAAATAACTGTAAGGTATACAATTTCAATTTAACATAATTATTACTCGAATGCGACTAAGCAGTATTGTGTGTCGGAAGGTGATATCAGCATTCGAAACGGTAACTTTTGGCTTTGATACAGGCCTAATCTGTCTGGCCACGAATCTATGGATTTACGCGCTGTTTTCATGGGAAATTTAGCTTGCTTGCTCCAGAGATTTGTTAAGAAATACAATGTCGGCGTGTCCTTTCGAGAAGGCTATATCTTCTAAAACTGACCGGTTCAGATCTGGGCTAGACGAGGGCCAGCAATAGTAACAGAGGCTCGAAACCAACATTCCTGACTTCATAAGAGCTGAAGCCTTATGAAGTCCACAACGCTGGTTTCGAGCCAGGCTTGCGTAGTTCGTGCTTTGTGACCAGGTGCAGAGTCCTGTTGGAAAATCCACGGTACATTTTTAAAAAGTGTATTGCTGAGAGGTTTCGCAGCACGAGACAAGAAGTCTCTTCTTTTTTACAAATTGAAGCTTTGTGACTCCTTGATAAGACAAAAAAAACCCCTACAAAACCACTATAGACGTAGGATAAGATGAGATAAGATAAACTTTTATTGCCAACTGTGTACAAGGGTTATTCATACATGTGATGTCATAGTCTCAATAGTTTTCCCATTTCGGACGTACAATATATTATTCGCTATCGTTAGTTTTTCACATTCTTTGTTATAGTAATATGTAAAGCTATGTCGTTGAATTATACAGTTCTATTAAAGTATTCATTTAAATTATAGAAGTACTTAGATATCAACCAATCTTTCAGCTTTCTTTTCAATTGCGGGCCATCAAGCGATTTAATACATTCTGGAAAATGATTAAATATTTTGATTCCTGATATATAAGTTCTTTTCTTTTGTATAAAACTAGAACATGTATCAATACGTATGTCGCATTTATATTGTGATCGTGTGTTTGATTTGAATTTACGTTTTTTAAAAATATATTCAGTATGTTCTTTTACAAATAAACTTATCTCCGGTATGTAGATACACGTTAAAGTTAAAAATTTGCTTTTTGAATACACTTAATGATGCACGCTTTCAACATTAGGTATATTTAATTGTTATACACTTCTTGCAAGTAAAAATGTAGACTGAACATTAACTGAATTCCCCTAAAATATTATGGTATATATTAAATGAGGATATACACACCCATAAAGTACTGAAGTGAAGCAACATCTATAGAAGTTACATTGATTTAAATCGACAATGTGTACATAAAAGCTACTAGAAATTCTTTTATTGATTTTAACAATGTGCGCTTTCCAGTTAAAATGAGTGTCAATGTTAACACCAAAAAAATTCATGCTGGTGTTTTTTTATATACCACTAAGGTGGCAATCAAGCATACGACCTACCTGATGGTAATCAGTTACCGTGGCTTATGGACATTTGCAACATCAGGGTGTCACTCATGCGTTGCCGACCCTCTAAAAACCTCTTCACGCATTTCTTGAAGAATTCCAAGCCATTCCCTTGGAAAAACCTCGGCTCGGAGCTCATTCCACAGCTATTACATTACACATTATATTATACACTTGTACAGGTCAGCCATTGCATTTCTCGCTTACGGTTATCGTAAAGAATCCAATTTTCGTCATGTGTCACAATTCGATCCAATATTCCTTCATTTCTGCACCGATTCAACAAGGCAACTCAAGTTTCAACACGCGTTTCTTTCTGCAAATCACTCAAATCATGAAGCACCCATTCTTCATATTTGTTTATCTTATTTATTTGATGCAAATGAGTCAATATTGTAGTTAAGGTAACGTTAAACCGTGCCGCTAATTCCTGGGTAGTTTGACTCGGATTGGCTTCCACCATCTCCTTCAATTCAGCGTTATTCACCTGTGTGGGTCTTCCACGTGGTTCGTTCTTCAACTCGAAGTTTCCATTACGAAAGAGTTTAAAACAAAAACGCACGGTGCGTTCATTAACAGTCTCCTCTCCAAACGCAGCATTGATATTGCGAGCTGTTTCAGTCGCGTTAGTTCCACGTCGGAACTCGTATTCAAAAATTACTCGGATTTTGAAAGTGTTCATCTTTCTGAATGCTGCTGAATAAAAAAACAATTGAAATTCGAAAATCAAATGTTGCATATTTTATAAAGAAAACCTCATAGGTATCATCTAAAAAAAGTTTCACTCAAAAATCTCACATCATTAAAGTTTAATGTCAATTCAAAGTATCTATTACTATAAAAGTGGCAATTTCAGCTTTAAATTTTAAATTATATTGCAGACAATTTCATGTTAACCTTTAATATAGTTTTATAATATATGTTCTATCAATTTTCCGATTAGTAATATATAATATAAATATATCCGAAAACAATACGAACGTGTAGGATTAGGTACCATAAACATAATACGTTACACATTAGAAGGGTCAATTCTTTTTGTTTATATTTTTTTATAGATTTAAAAATTATTTTGATTTTCGGATACCCCAATGTCTACTAAACTATTTAACACCCATTTTTTTCGTGTGCATATTTTCTATCAATTGACTGATACAGTATTTATTTGAATTACTTTAAAATGAAGACGAAGTTAGTTTAGTTTCTCCACGTAGACAGTTAGGAGAGTCGCGCTTAATCTATTTCAGTTACTTTCACAGGATTACGTCGTTTGCTGTACTGTTATGGAACAGCGACTGTTTTTTGCAAAAAAAATCCGACTGACAAGGATGTTTGGTAATTATTTAACACATGTAATTTTACCACACCTTTAAGTTTATCATTTGACATCATTATTTTAGAATCACTTCTTCTGATAAGAAAAGGCATGCTCCGTTGGTTCGGACATGTAGAAAGAATGCAGGATGAAAGAATGACGAAACAGATATACAATGCAAAAGTGAAAGGATGTAGGAGCCGAGTAAGACCAAGACTAACCTACCATGACCAAATTGGTCGTGTTTCAGAAGAAGGAAGGATCAGAAGGTGATGTCAGAGAGAGCTCGATGACGTCGTTGTGCGTGCCATTCTAACCAGTACACAGATTAAGCAACGTCGACCGCAGCCTGTCTATTGATGGGTTTATCTATCTCGAGTTTCTCCGAGCTCGGAGGGCACGTTAAGCCGTCGGTCCCGGCTGTTGTCGATATATGACATTCGTTAAGCTAAGTCAGTGGCCCTCGGGCGGCTTGAAGACACTGGGCTCCGCCAATCGGTTGAAGGGAGACCCGTATCTCTGCAGTGGGATGAATAAGGGCTGATGTGGTGGATGTCAGGAGCCTTACGAACTGGCGAGCATGCATGAAAAGAGCTATGAACGTTAAAGAAGCGAGTGAAGTGTGTAAGGATGGCAAGTTCCTTTTCGCATTTATTTCCGAAATGCTAGTTGATTTAAAAAAAGGAAAATTTAAACTATGAGAAATTAATACAATGCTATAAGATTATACATATATATTGTAACAAAGTCCCAATGGCAAAAAAAATAATACTTATCTTTTATCCACTAAATCATGTTATTATATAATATGTTATTATTATTTGCTGTAACTGTAATAAATAATATCACTCTGCTGATGTAGGTACTGAATTACTTACCTACATCAGGACATGTATGACAGGGGCATTTATCCCGTGTGTCAGCATATTTACTTATATATTTTATTATATTGTAATGAAGGTTAACTACACATGTGCCCATATAATAAACTACTTTGTCAGCAATTAATCAATACTATTGAATGACAACGATAATGTCGCTTCGAGATGCCCAAAAAAGGTAGAAATTTTAGAAAACATATGTATAAATTACATCTTTACTAAAATGTATCTATGTGTACCGCACGTACACGTATGGACGTATGTTATGATAAGCGCTCGTCTGACCTAAAAATGCTCAAACCGTAGCTAAACTAGAGCAGCTAAATCAATGTAACTGTACAACTATAATTTCATATACGGTATTTGATTTATAAATTATATTCTATATTATGGAAATATGGAACATTGGACTACAATTGTTTCTAATTAATGTAATGTAAATCATGGAACAATACCATAACATGACGATATCACTGAGTCATACGTAACACTACGCAGATTGTATTAAATTGAATCGTTTAGCATATTGTTATCGAATTGATTCAAGTTTTATATATAATTTCATGTGGTTGAATCTTTTTATAACAAGAAATAAACCCGGTTGGGTGGATATTAACCGATACCTACTCAGATCTTTTATAGTACCTATATAGATTAGATATATTCTTTCTATAGACCCTGTATAAATATAAGTAGGTAATCTAATTTCAAGATGAGAGTGTGTGTAAAACTCTTACAAAACGTAAAATGATCAAACTTGTCAGTGACTTGTAAATAATTAAAGATATGTTTTACAAAATTAATATGAAAATGTATGGGGGAAATCATTTGTGCCCGTTTTTTTTATGTGTATTCCACAAACTAAGCAAAGCTTGCGCTATGGTTACTAGACAACTGATAAACATACATGGATGCCTTCTTTTTTAAATATGTCGCAGGATAATTGAAAAACTGATCTTTACGATAATCCTAGAACTATTGCAAATGAGCGGATAATAGGAAAACCTAACCTAACCTAAAATGGGTCGTATTTTTGCAATGATCCTGAAAATACCACGGATGATTACGAAATTTTTTTTTAGATTCCTATTATCCGGTCATATGCAGTCGCCCTAGGATTATCGCAAAGCGTTTTCTCTAATTACCCTACGACATACATACATACTTACTTATAAACACCCAAAGCAATACAAACAGATAGGTTTGTGCATACACACAAATGTTTGCCTTGTGCGGGAATCGAATAAGTAGCCATTGTTAAACATTCCACCACTCGCTAAAAATTTCTTTAATGGGAAGTATTTGCCCCAAAAAATTAACTTCAACTTGCTCCAAAGGGCAATAATTGTTCAACTTACAGCCTACATAGCCTACCGAGTCATTCTAGACTATTTTCGAGAGAATATCGATGTTTGTGTGTGTGTGATTTACCAATAGGCAAAATGTTAATTTTTCAAAATACGCGTCATTTTATTTTACTTCTTTTGATTGGTTTCGTTAAATGCCTTTCAAGATTTCGCTTCTACTTCTATGATCACTTTTACAGGCTGGAAGAAAAATTACATAGTTTTCAAATATTATACATAGTTCACTAATACCACTAATTTAACTCAAAGATTTGTTTCTGAAAATAATTTTAACTGCAATGACATTATTTAAAAAATGTCACTGCAACCTAAAAAGCGAGAAAACTGGAAAAGTCAATATTGTGTATTTTATTTTTATACCGATTATCAATCAGTTTAATGAAAATAAGAAATTATCTCTAATAAAAGAACTTAGATGAAAGATCCAATAAACATTGAATCATTCTGCGTTCTGCTGTTTTTGCGTACTTTATGTAAGTACCATGAACTTGTATATATATATATATATATATATATATAGTTTAATTGCTACATAATATGCAATTAAACTTGGTTTAAACATTGTTCACGTAGTTGCATAGAAGTATATAATCGTTTTATAATAATTACAGTGAGCAAAAGTACCTGCCAGGTGAATCAAAAGGTGCACAGTTTAGGAGGTAAAATAAACTTTCAGTATAGTTAAAATGTGGATATGGTTTTGAGTAAACGTTTTAGAAAAAATCTGTACAATGACAGGCGGTTTCGAATAGCATAAGACGTTGATAGGCGAGGAGAAAGATGCTAAGGGCGTTCGAGTAAGAGGCGTAACGTGAATGCATATAGTGCGAGTGAGACCGTTTATCTAATGGAGAATATATCCGATGTGTTAATAAAAACGTGTGACACAGACATTTTAATATTAACACCCTTCGAAACCCGTGTGGTCATATATGACCGCGAAATGTATGGGAAAAGTTATATAACGGGTTCTGAAGGCTTACTGCTCAGCTATCATCTAACAATAAATACCATCTCCGCAATAATAAATTAAAAATCTATATGGAATATGGCACTAACAATTTAAAAAAAATGGATACATATTTCTGAACTACATACAAAATTGGGACCCTCTATATGCCAAAGCTTACTGGGATTTTATGCATTGACCAGTTGCGATTTTAATCCGTCCTATTTAAGAAGAGGAAAACAAAACCTTTTCAAATATTGCAGAAATGTAGTCAGTATCAAAAAGCATTTGCAGCATTAGGAAATGCAAAAATAGTAGAGGAGAAAGAAAATATTTTTTCGATATTCGAAAAATTTGTGTGCCAAATGTACGGTTCGAAATATCAAAAAATAAATGACGCGCGGTATCAGAAGTTCTTTGCACAATATGACACGAATAATACTAACATATTCATGAAAAAAGTTATAAGTTATTATGCATCAAATCTACCTCCGTGCCAACCCGAACTGCAACAACAATTATTAAGAACTGCATTCATTACAAATATCTGGCGGAATAGTCATTTAAAAGAATCAACAGTTCTTACCCCTGAAAATAACGGTTGGAACTTAATTGATGACCTTTATGATTTCAATTGGTTTGAGAGGAATACGGTTCCTTCTTCTATATACGACATACTTATACAAGAGCCTACTTGATGCTGCCGAAGCACAGTCAACTGAAACTGAGGAATACATTTCAGGTAACATACAATTTTTTGAATCAATAATATTCAATATATAGTCCTATGTAATTGAGCGCGATATTCATTTTTTAATGACATTATTAATTTATTAAAATATTTTTTCCTATTCAGAGGAGGAACTAAATTGGAGGAATTCAGAGAGAACATTATCGAAGAGTCAGAGGATGATGAAAAAACTAGTAGTGTCGGATATTGATGAGGAAAATTAATGTAAAAACTAATTAGATTACACTACAATTAATAAAATATATCATTTTTACTTTCATTTAATGTCACTCGCACTATATGCGTTCACGTTACGCCTCTTACTCGCATGCCCTTAGCATCTTTCTCCTCACCTATCAAGGTCTTATGCTATTCAAAACCGCCTGTCATTGTACAGATTTTTCCTAAAACGCTAACTGAAAACCATGTCCAAATTTTAACTATACAGAAGAAAGTTTATGTAACCTCTCAAACTGTGCATCTTTCGATTCACCTGGCAGGTACTTTTGCTCACTGTAATCGCCTGTCATTTTTTTTTCATAATTTACAATGTATAAACTAAATCATATTAAATTTTTAAGCTTACAGAAACAAGTTTTTATATCTTATTTATTTTACAATTTAAAAAATAAAAGGGATGATGACGTGCAGGGCTGATGCCTGCCAGGTCATGGTTATTGCCCTCAGCGTGCTATAATAAATATATATCATAATTCTACAAATTTCTAGCCTTACAGGAAAACCGTTACTCGGTGGGTTCAGTAGCTCTTGGACTATTCGTGATGTTTTGAAAAGAGAATTTAGCTCTAAAGTCTCTTCAACATTTCGTCGCCGTAATCCTAAACCTCGTAAATGTCACGGTTCTCCCCTGTTGGACTTTTCCTGCAGTTTCAGAATGTCAGTAGGCTAGTTGATATTTCTTTGATCCTCGTCATAAAACTGTAAATGCCAATTTTACCACTTTTGAACCAAATGTATCTTTTTCTTCTACCTTTTGACTAGCTTTCGACAAGTTATTTACTAATAGATTTTGTGCAAGTTGTTTTTCTTACACTGACACCTATGGGTCGTTACTACATCACTAAATGGGGCAGGCAAGTTTGGAGCACAAGGGTATAGCGTCGCGTATTTAGCCGCTATGTAATCGGAACATGCGAATTCCATACCTGAAGGGCCTACGGAGAGAAGCGTAGTACCTATATCGTGCAGAAGCCCTAGCGCTTCGCACTTGAATCCGCCGAGTGTTTCGACGATAGTAGGAATCGTCGTTAGTTTCTCAAAACCGTTTAGTGTATTTTTGTTGTTCTTCCCAATATAATATTGGGGCCTAAATTTGACTTTGAAAAATGAAATATCATCCGTCGGTTGGTCTAGTACGGACTATGTAAGTAGTTATGTATGACGTAGGTACTCGTACTGTACTGCGTGTTGCATGCCAGGTCCGCAAGGGTATTCACATTGGCACAAAATTACACATACCTACGTAAGTTCTAAGGTCAGATTTCAAAATCGATAATTCCCTTACTCGATTGTATAACATGACGGAACCGTATTCTTTTTTAGAGCGATTCGTCACATAGCGTAATTGTTATTTTAAAAACAATTTAATGAACTAAGTCACCTAATAACATGCCTTTATAAAGGCGACCCGTTCTAATTGGTCTATCAGTATGAAATTTGACAAATAAGTGCATTTCAGATATCAATACAAAATATGATAGAATTGGGCTGACCTGATGATGAAGAACAAAAGTTGAATATGTCGAGTGTAAAGAACCCAATTAAAACCACTTCTAATTTGCAGTAGCATTATGAAATTTGGTGACGAACTACCATGCCTACACGGCATAATCTGGCATAACAGTGGAGGTGGCACCCCGACTCTTACCAATATATCCATCAGTTGCGTGCACTCCATATAGGCAAAAAGACATTGCCTACCCTATCAATTTGATGAATACTATCCGATGTTTCTTAATTCTTAAACATAGGTTATAACTAATATTTCGTATTAAAAACAAAAAATTAAAAAACAGCTCCACCTATCGGTATCGGTGCAAGTTATTAAAATAGATTTATTAATACCCGCTACATCGATGTGCTACACTAGCGCCACAATGGGAGCTTAACGGCAGAGACACAAACTATTTCTGTCTAAATTGACATATGTGTGCCGCGTTGGTAACACGAATAGTGTAGTGTGCATTCCTGTAAATACACTGCCCACAATAACACAAATAACGCACACAATTGCATAGTTTAGACAATGTCTTTTCAACCGAACCACGACGTAAATTACCGAAGTGTCGAGAACATTGCTACGTAACTATTTTAAAAAGTAGTTTGCTCTATATAATTATAGTGAAAGAAACTGCCATTTCTTTTTTTCGTATAAATTTGATGTTAAATTTTATTTTGTTTTTAAACTGGGCCGCCTTTGTTTGTTTATTCAAGTTGTTCAGGTGGTGTGTGTGTGTAGGGAAAATAAAAAATGATGCATTTTCAAAACTATCTTTCGGTGAAAAAGAAACAAGTGATTGAGAAAGGCCGCTGTACACCGGATTTGAAATTAATACAAACTAAAGGCAAAGTTAATCGTAAGTTTAATGCAAACCCGAAAGGCCGCTTCGAATATCTGCAAATTGATATGTAGATATATAAAATCAATCAATTTATAGATATTTGAGGGGGCTAACCAATCACATACATCATTATTTCCACAAGACTGGGTAACCAAAATCAACATGCTGTATTTTTTGGTAAGTTAATAGCTTTAAAAAAAATCTGCCTAACCTGTCAAAAATCTCTGTGCACGCCACTGATATCCATCTAGTTTGCATTAGTTTGCTCCGTTAGTGAGCCCAACTTGTATTATATCGAAATGTCTACATTTTTAACAACATATCGTTTTTACTTTTTATTTGTTCAATATTATACAAAATAGATATGTATCGGAGTTCATAAAATATCCATTAGAATATATCAGAATAATAATACGAGTATTAAATTAACGCTACATTGCGTTACGAATATATTGGCAACGATGCATGTTTTAACATCAATGTTTTTATGAGCGATGTTGTATCCTTATTTTATCTTCACTCGGTTTCAGTCCCACATCATTCATTGATTCACTCACAAGTCTGAAGACAACTACCAATGGAATGGGGTGGTAAAGAAAATAGGATTGCAGTGATTGCCTTTCACAAAGTGGGTATCGAGCAGTCGTCGTCGGTCATATACAAAACACTTCAAAAGCTTGGTATCAAACGTATGTTTATCGTACTATCGACAGATATACCAACACTACTACAACGACTGTTAATGCTGTTAAAGCCAGAATTCACCCAACCCCCATTAGGAAACAAAAAGGCTTATAGTGAGAAATGAAGATTCCCGCTAGGACTTTGTCGCATATAATAAAACAAGACTTGAAACTCTGCACTTATCGTCGATAAACAGGACATGCCCTAAATCAATCCTTAAAGTTGAAGAGAGTGGATCGTTCAAAACGCCTTCTGCCCCGATACGCAGGTGAAAGCCACAGAAATATCCACTTCACTGATGAAAAAATGTTCACGATTGAAGAGCAACAAACTAACAAATGACAATGTGTACGCACATAGTTCTAAAGAAGCCGCTCAAGTGGTTGGAAAGGTACAACGTGGTCATCATCCTGCGTCTGTAATGGGGTGTTTTATCAAGGAATCACAAACCTTAATTTTGGTGAATAAGGAGTGAAGACTTCAGCCAAAGAATTAAGAGACTGTCTTGGATCGTAAAACCTCTCAGCAATACACTCTTTAAAAATGTACTGTGGACTTTCCAGCAGGACTCTGCACCTGGTCACAAGTCACGAACTATCCAAACCTGGCTCGAAACCAATGTATAAGAGCTTTATAAGAGGTGACGACTTGTCCTCATCTAGCCCAGATCTGAACCCCTTAGACTACAAATAATGGTCAGTTTTAGAGGACATGGCCTGCTCGAAACGACGCGCCAAAATTGTAGAGCCAAAAATGTAGAGCCATCAGTGGCTAAATTTCCCATGGAAACAGTGCGTAAATCCATAGATTCGTGCTGAGACAGATTAAAGGCCTGTATCAAAGCCAAAGGTGGCCATTTCGATAGAATCATTTTTTTATTTTTTTTGGGCTTTTTCATAAATGTGTACATATACGTTTTATAAAGATTACTTTACTTAAAAAAGAACAAATGCATATTCATTTGTAACAGAACTTATAGCCAGACTAGGTATAAGCACACTGCACAAATTCTAATTTGTTGGGTACATTGCCTTGATAAATATTATCACATAGATAGGTAACATTTTATGCGCTGATATAAAGTGCCATTGCCTTGATTTGTTGCACGATAAATGAAATTAAGTAATTACCTAATTATATGCATATATAATCTGAGGAAGCCCGCCTCTATTGAACTGTACCGCCACTTCATCCGTGAATAATCCGCGAGTAAGATAAAAAAGGATAAAAATCCTTTTGTCATTGGAAATTTGCGGGCACTTAGATACATCTTACATTAAAAAAAAGTATATTGTAGTTCATTCATTTCTCATAATTTTGTTTTTTATTTTTTTTTATTTACTCGTATTTTTAATATTATTACAGTAATGACCATTTGTAGATGAAAAATAAACATTAGGAGAGGACGGATCTGTAAATGTATTATAGAATTGAATACCATTTATTACAAATGTCTTACAGTCTTAACAAGCTGATGTACACACACACATTCAACTTATATCTTTTCCGCTTCTAAGATTTTAACAGAATTTTTGACTTTTTATTTTTACGAGCAAACATTATGATTTCAGTTTCGTAATTTCCTGAAGCGCGTGGTATGTACAACGGTGCAGATGGCTTTCTTTTATAAAAATTGTTTCAATACCGGCCGCTTTTCCCCACGGTAAAACCAAAACTATGCATATCTCATTCAAACACCTCGGTGAGTTACACCTACACACCACCACCACATCGAGCCGAGGCTCGATTACACTATGTGTAGCATTTTCTATAATATACACTCTTTCAGTCTTGATTTTTTCTGTACATACATGGCTCATTGAAATTCGAGGCGCCGAAAATAGACAAAAGGAAAAATAGGCGGATTAATGTAGACAATTGTTCATCATTCTGAATATCAAAACAGTTCTATTGCTAACACATGTCATGCTCGTTCATTACATATATCAGCACATTCACGATATCTTTCAATTCACCTCTAACTTCTACGAGCCTATTCGGCATTCAGCTCTCTTCGACCTGCCGAACTTGGCGGTGCGTAGTTCCCACTACTACATGTACTACCATTAGCTATAGCAAGCGCGAATCGGTGCACATCGCCAAGGTCGCTCAATCCGCTCATCAATATGGTTTTGGCCCAGAATTGCAATCGGCTCTATTGGTAGGGGTCGCACGGTTCTGATATATGATCCCCTAAACTAACTACATACTTATATATTCAACATTCTGATAGGTATTAGATGTTTGACCGTTTCTCATCGTTCTATCATCACGAAATTTGGTAAATGAGTGTAGTTCCGATGATAACACAATAATCTGGTCGATGTATTAGACTGACAATCAAGAGGTCATAGATTCATCCCCTCCTACACGGGGAGGTGATTTTTTCCATTATAAGAATATGTAAGAATTTTCTGGATATGTAAGATAGTTCTGCTAAAACAACTGGGTATCCACACTATTTTCTGCTAAAACAACTGAGTCTAACTCTTCCTGTCTAAGATGTAAGACTGATATCACCAAAACACGTTTTGGTGATATCAGTCTTATATCTTAGACAATAATCTAATATAATATCGCTGCGATATTTAACTAATTATATCTATGCTTAATATCATACATTATTTAATGTAATATGTACGTACTTCTAGAGAAAAATCTACTTCTGTATTTCTGCATTCACTTATGTATATACTTGGCTATTTTTTTACGGTTCGTTTACGGCAGTACTATTATCTCTATTTACTCTGTATTTTGGTACATCGGCTTTTTATCGGCTTTCGCATATTAAATATAGTTGAGTTGAGCTCTATCCAACAACACTTCTGGAACTTCCATGCAGTTCTTCGAAACCGCCGAAAGTCATCCTAAACTTCTTATCCAGCCGGCTGAGTCTGATGACCCACCACAGCCCTCTCTCTCCCGTCACCAAAATCGTAGGCCGGGCAGTGTCATTTCAGATAAACCTAATAAGCTTTCGAGAGCTATGGACCGCTATGCAGCGGTCGAAGCGTCCCTTAAAAGGGTTAAAGTCCTCCATGTGAGTAATCGTAAGCTGTGTTATAAAATATTATCTATGTTATACATTGAGGTACAATAAATAACTTAAACACCAATAATGTTATATTATATTTATTAAAAACTTTAATTAAGAATTCCCCGATTAGCTACCTAGTCGGTACTTTCTTTGAACAATACGATAAAATCGTAACCTACCTATATACAAATTAGATTCGGAATTATTCATAATACTTATGTGAAAAAGTGTGCAAGATTGTTGCTTCAATTGCAATCATCTCGGTTGAGAATGTTGAGATGATAAAAATGAGATACTGAGGGTAAGAGCCGCTCGAGTAGGTAGGTATTCACAGAGTCTCGCAGACATGCTCATGTCTGCGAGACTGTGAATACCTAAATAATCATTGTAATATTTAATAATAATACAAAATTGTAATAATGACATTATTTGCAAGTAATAACTTTTTGACATTGTAGTAGCTAAAATAAAGTAACTGTATTATTGTATATAAACTGTATATAAACCAAGTATTGCATTTGTACAGTATTGAACGCAAGAACGACATTATTAGGTACCTACTGATAGTGTCTGTCTACTATAACACCATTCACCAGGTGAGTTTTTAAAAACATGAAGGAAAGAAGTTTTTTTATTATTTGCAATGTGATAATTACGATAGCAATAACGATTTCAAAGTAACATATCAGATTGAGATTGGGTATCGATAAAGATCGATAAGCCAAGCCAATTACTGCTTTGTAGGATAACAAGTATTAACAGACTAGTGATTAACTTTTTAAACTCTTAAGTGTATGGAAAATATGAACACTTTTAAAAAATTAAAGACCTATTGTAGATTTATTGTCACCTTGAAATAAAGTAACAATGTCAAACATTATAGGATATAGATATAGATATTTTGGCGTATAAGCGAAACCCAATCTTTAGAGTAAAAAGCTGACGTCACCAGCACGTGGTACAGCCTATCGACTCAATCGACTGGTACCTAATCCAGGACTCGAGGAAAGAGTAATCCGTCGAAGGTGAGGTGAAGGGTTATCTCCACGTAACACGAGACCACAGCAAAGTGACACATCCCTGAAGAATTGCGCGTGTACAATACTCTTTGTATTGCAGGAGGATATGCTACTGTAGTCTTTTGACACTAGAGCCAGCTGTATGTATATATTGTTAGCTTATTTGTATTTAAAATTGTCAATGCAGGCAGTGGATATATTAGTACTTATAGGTTTATTCTTTTTTATCACACAACCTAAAAGGAAGGATGTTACACGTTTAGAGCCATTATCTGTATAACGATATATTTATCATAGATAATATTTTAATTAAGCTATAATTAGGTGCTAAGCAAAAATTTTTTAATAAGTAATAATTATAGACTATAACTAAAATGTATGAAAATCGTTGAAGATATTTCTATACCTACTTGTTAAAAAAATATTTCATTTACCGTCCTCAACAAATTGAAATTTGAATCAAAAGTCAAATTATTGTAATTTATTATCTTTGACATTACGTTGAAGTAGGTACTAACATGTAACTGATACATATGATGACATTTCATAATAATTTAATTCCATGTTAGGTATAGTTTAGGTATCTAAAATGCGATTAGTTTCCCAACCGGTGACACAGTAACGTCCCACTGGGGCCCAATTTTATAGACCAGTGGTTCCCAACCTTTTATTGATCAGGTTTTATTTTTATTTTATTTTTATCAACCTTTTATCTTTTATTTTATTTTTATTAACTACATTGATTTCTTTTTTTTTCATAGGGACCTCTATATTCTAGAAAAATAAATTCTACCAATCCAAATATAAACTTTTATAAAGAAGTATTAGTAAGTAATTCTTTGACCTCGAAGGCAACACGCTCATGGTACTATTACAATCGAAAGCATAACATGTGGAAAACAATATACAATAATATCATGTAGTTACTACTATTATATTATCACGCAAAGTCCCTTGCGGGGCAGGCACAAAAGCAACGGCCAAATGACTGTCCTTACATCCTGTATCATGAAGCTGGTATTACTATATACCTATACCATCACATAACAAATGGAATTATTAAATCTTTCGTGGACCATAATTTAGACCATATTTTAAACCACTTGTTAGGCACCACTAGTATAGACAATATCAAAAAAGGTACATTAATCGAATAATTTTTTCTACTTAGTATGTCGTCGGTTAACAGAAACAAGGCACAGATTAAGTAATAGTTACTTACGTAAGCAGTGTTTAATTTACTGTTGTCTGGTCAAATTAAACTTGTATTTTACTTTAATTTATTGTTAATTAAGTCTTACTTGTTTCAATAATGGTTTAATTAGAACCAGCTCATAAAGATAAGTAAGGAAATGTATATTTTATGTTTAGTTACAAACATCACACAGTATGGTTATTATAATTACACATTTTTAATAACTATGACTCTAAAGTTTCAATGCGGGTCCTACTGACTGTATTGACGTACAATAAAAGTAAGGATTACTCAGTCAGTCAGCGCGAGAGCTCATTACCCCGGGCAGTCTCGGGGAGCGTACCGCTCCCGAGTAAATGGAACCGCGAGAACGCTGTCGTGGAAAGTGGATGTTCGTCTGACTGACTAAACTGGATGAATTCAAGGATTAATCGCGTCAGGATGCAGCCTCCTACGAAAAGGTCCCTGCGGTCATTGGGCGTCCGTGGACCCACACCGCCAAATATGTACAGCACCTACGTCTACACGTGACGTCCCTGGCTACACGCAGGGTAGACGATGAGCCAGATTTGGGGGCATTAAGACGGATGATTCCGAGAATTAATCACGTCTAAATGGGGCCCCCGACACGACACGATATCCCCTTGACACCGCCGCAGCCCACAGGGTTAAGGATGACTCAAGTTTGTACACGTAGAGACTAAGTATATTAGCAATACCATAAATAAAATCGGTCGCACGCATGTGTGTGCGGCTTTAAGGATCCCATGATCTTTTTCTATTTTAGTGGGTAGGTACATTATGAATCTGCGTTTTCACTGTCCGTTATTTAAATACAGTAAGTGCCTGTATGTTGCATGACATATAGACGACAGATTTCCAAATTCCTATTTAACCAATATTTTTGAGATAGACCCCGTAAACATACATATTTGTACTCAAGAGCTACGAATAATGTCACGTGCCGGAATAATCCTTTTTTGAACTTCTTTTCATATATGAGACCATTCATGGGAAATATTTTAGGTCTCATCATCATCATTATCAACATTTCAGGTCGTATTCGTCCACTGCTGAACATAGGCCTCCCCTCTAGAGAGCTATTCGTCTCAATCCTCTGCCACCTGCATCCATCGACTCTCATCTCTCATCGGATCACTGTCTCATCCGGACCCAAAGAGAAAGTCGAGTTAGAAGCAAAGAGATTACCCAATCTCTTTGCTTCTAACTCGACTTTGGATGACGAGGGAGATGTGCTACCTACCATCCTGAGGTGCAGTAGCTCATTGGCGGAGATCTCAATTACCCAGCCAGATTCCCGATGGGCGTTACTCTCCCTCGACATTGGCCATCGAGTGGGCTAGATGGCATGCCGGTAATGGTACTAAAGCTATGTGCTCCTGAGTTATGTCCTATTCTAATGAGTTTTTTCGTGCTTTCGTACTCTGTCCTGGCTGTCCGAGGGTTTGTGGAAATGGGTCGCCATCAAATGCATAGTAGCCGTGGTAGACGGCAGTTGCTCCTATAGCATGGATATCAATGCTGGCGTCCCACAGGGTTCTGTACTCTCCCCGACGCTGTTTTTGCTGCATATCAATGATATGTTGTCAATTGAGGGTATTAATTGTTATGCGGATGACAGCTCCTTATTACGCTTATTATACAGGCCGTGCTAACATCCCTCGTTCCCTTGTAGAGGAAAGCCGTTATAAACTTGTGTCTGAAATGGATGGCTCTTTAGCTAAAGTATCTGACTGGGGGCGGCTTAACTTGGTCTAATTCAACCCGGTAAAGACACAAGTTTCCGCATTCACCGCTAAGAAAGAAAAAACCCCCATTTGCTGTGGTTCCTAAATTCCAGAACACCTCTTTCCATCACCTACAGCATTAGGATGCTTGGTGTGGAGATCTCCGGTGACGTTGAACATCGGAGTCACCTGGAGGAAAAGATCAAGCACACGTCCGAAACCTTGGTGGGCTCAACAGAGTAAAGCAGTACTTCAGCGCGGGACAAAGACTTATGCTATATAAGTCTCAAGTCAGACCGCACATGGAGTACTGCAGTAATCTTTGGCCAGGGGCACCTGGATATCAGCTTGGACCGTATGATTCCGTTCAGAGACGAGCTGTGAGAATTTTCGACAATTCTGTTCCTATTCTGTTCTCATTAATTATTAATAATATTGTACATTCTCTTTCCTCATGCTATCACCTATATGCAGACGACTTACAGATTTATACAGCTGCTCCACTATCCAACATTTCTCACGCTATCGGTGTCATCAATAAAGACCTTGCGGCTATCGCAGAATGGTCGCATAATTTCGGGCTAAAAATTAATGCAGCTAAATCTCAATCTATTGTTGTTGGAAGCCCACATTTTATTTCTAAACTTCAGATCTATGGGCAACCCAATATCGTTTTTGATGGTAATATCATTCCATTCTCTTCAACTGTTAAGGATTTGGGCATCATCATCGATCATCGACACTTTCGCGGGCTCCACAAGTTAATGCAGTTAGTCGAAAGATTTTCGCTTCACTCTATTCTCTAAAGCGTCTGCAATATTTCCTTCCTTTATCAACTAAGATAATGCTGGCTCGCTCTTTGCTGCTCCCATTATTGGATTATGCAGATGTTGCATACCTTGATCTCACTGTGGAGTTACTCGATAAGATGGAACGTCTGCAGAACCAATGTGTCAGATTTGTCTACGGGCTCCGTAAGTTTCACCATATATCAGAGTATCGCCAGCGTCTTGAGTGGCCACCGATTAGAGTTCGCAGGAACGTTCACTTACTCTCTCAACTATATAATATCTTGTACAGTAAATATGCTCCTAATTACCTTTGCGAACGAATGCAATTTCGACATGGTGACGTCCGCCTGCGTTCGAGTAGTATACCCATCCTTAACATACAAACTCATATTTTGTAAACTTACTCCATCTCCTTTACTGTCAAATCGGCAAAGCTGTGGAATTCACTGCCATCCCATTGCATATAAGATTGGCGCCCTCTTTTGAGTTATTCAAATCTCGTTGCATTGGATTCTTCAGTATAGACACGGAAGCCAAAGAATGATCTTTATCTTGAGCAATGTAGGTACTCGGTTCCACTACATTCGCCCCTAGTTTGAATGTGTTTTTGCTTAGGTACTTATGTATGTATGATTTTTCTTTTACTTTTATTTTCTTTGTGTTATTTTTATGTAGGTATCTGTTTTTACTGTTGCAATGACTCATGTTATTATTTCATGATATTTTAGTTTAAGAAGGTACAGATAGTTTCTCTGCCTATGTATGTATTTCATATTCCTACCAAGCCTATAAAGGTTGGCTGGAAGAGATCTCTTACAGAGATAAGTCCGCGTTTGCACATACTAAACATTTGTAACTGTATATGTTATGTGTATTTGTGCAATAAAGAGATTACAACAACAACAAAAAAAGTGAAAGATCCATATATCATCACTGGCAACACACATCGTTCGAAGACTTTGTCTTCAGTTTCATTTTAAGTCTATAGAGTTCTAATTTTTTAACCATTCGTACATTTCATTTCGTTGATTGGAACGGAAAAAGAGATCAAGTCGTCATAACCGTTCCAATGATGAGCATACAGAGATAAAGGTTAAAAGATAATTAAATATAGGTTTGGAGTGTAACTGACTCACTTTTCTCTTCAGGGTCAAAGTCAACCTTACCTGCGCTTCACCGGGCCATCCAGCGGTTAGCTGAGTTTCATACATACTAAATCATATATATATGAAAGCGTATATACAGTTTGGTGTGTCATGTACAGTAAAAACCAAAAGGCCTCGGCTGACATATATGAAAGTTCTACGGCAACAATAAATCTAACATATTAGATAGTATTCAAGCGTTTCTAAAAAATACTCTCTCCTCTATGTCGGTCCACTACATGAAAATAGCGAACCATCTGTTCGATTGCCTTTATATAAAATGTGAAGACAGTTAAAAACCGAATCGTATGGTACTGCATTTCTGTTCTGCGTATAAGGAACGTACACCAACTAAACATAAGAATACATAAATAACTATAACAATACATACTTATTTACCTATATAAACAACTGTAATATAATTTATTAGATAATATATATACGTATAGGTATAGATGTACCCCTTCACTGCAGGCCGTATAGGGAAGCTCAAGGTGGCTCAGTGTGCTATGGAAAGAGCTATGCTCGGGATTTCTCTGCATGATAGAATCAGAAATGAGCATATCCACAGTAGAACTAACGTAACCGACATAGAAACAGAAAGAAGAAAGCTTCTCGAATGGCGTCCCTGTATTGGTGCACGAAGTGTGGAACGACCCCCCACTAGATGGAGCGACGACCTAAAGAGGTTTGTAGGGAATCGATGGATGCAGGTGGCACAGGATCGAGACGAGTGGCTCTCTAGAGGGGAGGCCTATTTTCAGCAGTAGACGAATACTGGCTGAAATGATGATGATGAGATAATATGTTGGACGACTACATCTTGAACAGGTTCTCTAAATGATAGGCATGTAACTTCCTTTTGAAATATATATATAATTTTCCTGAGAGAAACTCTAATGGGTTCGGGCAACGCATTCCAGAGTCGTGAAGTTCGTAGAGTAAAAGAGTTAGACATGAAGCCCGAACGGAAAAGTGGAATTAAGAGTAAATGGGAGTTGCTTGATCGAAGTTGACGATTTTGAGAATCACAAAGTTACTGAAACTTACATTTGAAGTATTCAGGAGAATGGGATTAAAAGAATTGTAAAAAGTGTGCAAAGTAATCTTAAATGGCGACTCTAACGAAAGGGAAGCCATCAAAGCTTTGACCGGTAGAGCGTAATATGGTCAAATTTCCGAAGACTGTAGATGAATCGGATAGCTCTGTTGATGAACCGGTCCAACTGGTTAAGTAGATCTTTCTTAAATACATAGTTTGAATGTAAAGCGGCTGCGGTTACCGTAGCTTATGGATAAACTACGGTAAGCTACGGTACGTAGCCGCTTCGTATGCTTGTTTGTGCCTAGAATCTTTTAATGTATTCTAACTATAATTATAGGTAGGATTATTGTAAAGGACCTATTATTGAATGAATGAATGAATATAATATAATAACTTCAAGACGGAGGAAGTTCTCAATCCGATTCGCATGTTTTATTATGTTTGTAGATTGATAATATTTTTTATTGATAATGCTAGCGTCCCATATAGGTAAGTAGTACCGGTATTCCCACATTAAGTTGGTTAAATTACAACTTCATTGAAGTCGGTTACGGTTTTAATATCTTAATAACAAAAAAATAAATAACACTTTTATATTAAAATAATTATTACTGTGCGATGACATGAGGTACAGAGGTTACTTGTGTTTGCCCCACATTAAAATACTCGTAACATATATGCATAGACTGCATCGACCATCGACACAGCCCACGTGGTATGGCGCCAGCATCTGTATACCGACGGACAAACAAGAAACTAGACGTTAAAGTTTCACTTGTTAAATTTAACTCTCACTTTAAGTTTAGTTCGTAAACGTTTTATTTATTTAACAGACTCTCTCAAGCATTGTTTGAAAAACAACGAGTCACTTACCCATGCCCTCAATAACTCTGTGAAAACGAAGTCATAAAAAGCTCTTCTCTTAGCTGTTTAAGAGGTTCAGGAAACTTAGAAATCAAGTTATTCTCGTTTTTCATTCAATTTGTTCATAGTTTTTTTATCAAATTGTTATAAAATCATATTACCCAGTTGTTATAAAATATGCATTATCAATGGTCGCAGTAAGTGAATTGACGTAAACAAACACTTCTATGAAGTCTTTGATCATAAATACAAGTTTACAATGCACATTTGGCCCAAAAAAGTAGAAGTTACCAAGTGTACAAAAATAATTTTCTGTTAATGCTTATCTATGCACATAAAACCTAAAAGTAATCTTATTAGGTTGGTATAGATAATGGTATAAGAATTGAATATTTGATGTACTTTTCTGGAAGAAAGAGACCTTGCCGTATTGTCATTCAATACCTAAAATTTTCCAACAGTTAAAAATATCATTTTTAATATCAGATGCATATTATGATCTTTCTTATTCTTTAAAACCCTTTCAAAATTTGAAAATATACCTACTCGGCGTATGGTCTGTACGGACTCGTAGTACGTACGCGTGGAGATATGCGGTTATTGCAACAATCATATCTTCAAGCTAAGTCCATTGCAGAATATGCAGAGGGAACCGAGGCCATACCTTGCTCGCTTCTTTGACATTCATAGATCTTTTTACGCCTCGCCATTTCCTAAAACGCCTGAACCTGTATCACTTTCTCATGAAACATAAACAATTTGGTCGTGGAAGATAAGCCTTTGACTTCCGTGGCTCCTACTTCTAGTCTACTTTTACGTTGAAAACATGTTTTGTCATTCTTTCTCTTCTTTCTTTTGTCTCCTTTCTACATTGTCGAATCAACGAGCATACCTCTTCTTAAAACGACTCTGTTAATTCTAATTCATCATTGCGAATGCGGTAAAGATTTCATGCTACG
This sequence comes from Pyralis farinalis, assembly GCA_947507595.1. Lineage (NCBI taxonomy): Eukaryota > Metazoa > Arthropoda > Insecta > Lepidoptera > Pyralidae > Pyralis > Pyralis farinalis. The sequence continues at coordinate 16,453,424 of OX382267.1, forward strand.
CTTGCATTTCGATAGCGTTCGAATATTCTACTTTCATGTTCTCAAAAGTTATCATAAGCTCGCTTCCATATGTTAGCGTTGAGATCAACACCGTGATGTGCAGTGAGCTGTGTCTTCTGGGTCAAGCATTTACTGCCTACAAATTTTGTTAAAGCTCCATTCACACTATTCCCAGCACTCACTCCTCACCTCCACATTAACGGCGTACCTTCCATCCCTAGTAAAAGCCTGCTCCATTACCTACACAATTTGATCCACTTGTACATCACGTCCAACACTACACACATGTCTCTGTACAAACACCATAATAATTTTAACAATGGTTTTTGCATCTTTTGTACATGCTAAATTAACTTTAATACCGTGACAATGTTTATGTTATAAAATTTTATTGTCTCTTCTAACATTAATATGTTTCTCTCTTTTGAAAATGTTCTGATATAGGACGTCAGATGCATATTGATAACTTCTTCATGACACTACGAGTGAGGTTCTACTGAGCTGGGTCTCGGAGCTTTTTCGGAAAAGCCCGGTACCAGTTTCTCACAAAGTATAGGACACAGTTTAAGTCAGTCAGTTTGTTATCGTATTTGCGAATAAACGCTCTTATTATTATTATTTAAAGAAACCACAATGATGCAACGAACACAAATATACTTTATATAATTAAGTTTAATGAAATATGACGAGCTCTGCGGCTTAGTCGTGAATGACGCGACTTTGACACCAACGCTCGTAAGTTCGATTCCCACACAAGGCAAACATTTGTGTGCATGAACATGTCTGTTTGTCTTGCTCTGGGTGTTTTAAGAGAGGTAGTTTAGTAGTTTTTCTGCATCCAAGCAGCCCGTCTGGGGAAGTACCTCCACCTCACAGATAATCGCAGCCAAATAACAACTCCCTAGAGGGTTGTTGTGTTCCTGGGTGTGAGTAAGGTCACCAGTAAGCTCCCAAGGAGTTGCTGTGTAAGCAGCAGAGGAGGCATCGCGCAAGTGATACTTAATATATTACACGCGTTAATAGGCTACGGTACCCGCTTTACATCAGGTGGGCCATATGCATGTATGCCTCCTGACGTAATATAAAAAAATAAAAATCCTAATTGTGTCTAAGAGACGCGTGTGCACTTTTGGTTTTTATGACGATTTTATATTTATGCACAGTAGTTTTGCAAACGAAGAGTTTAGATCTTTTTATTTTGCTTGTATTTGATTTTTCTTTTTGTGCGAAATGATGTTGCCGCAAGGCGTTGCCAATATGATGATAAGATAAACTAACTAGTTACATAATATACTTAGACTTAACAATTTATGCTAACACGGAGTCAGTCACCATCAAAACTATGCTAACATGATTTTATCGCTGCGGCCACCGCCACGAGATAAAGCAACGTTGGCCCTGAAATTTGAATAAAAATAACCTACATACCTAGGTAGGTAGATAGATACTTAATGAAAGGACACAGTGGAACGATACATAATAAATTAGCTTACTTATAATATGTGTATATACATGTATCCAAATCACAACACGTGTTTCGGGGGCTAGGCAGAGAGAAACGAGCACTACATATTGCTACATACTACATATATAGCTCATTCGCTTCTTAAACGTAATTTAATTTTTATTTTACGGTATAATATGACGTGACCGCTTGAGGGCGATACGATCAATGCAATCGTGGCATACTAGCATAAATGGAACTGGAGTGGAACGCACTCTATGAACACAATAAATTTATTGAATCCGTCGATTCGATAAAGTCATAAGTCACTCATTTTAAAAAAATACTTTGTTGACGCATTCATTGTGTTGTACTTTTCCTGTGAAAACTGTATTTACTTATAATATATATAACTGTAATAGTATCCATGAGGATTCACCATTTCCCTCCCTTTATCCGGAGCTCCCCCCCCCCCCCTACAACGCACGCAACGCAGAAAATTGTACAACGCACGATCTTAGCGGGTTATTCCTTCTTTTGTGGGTCAACGTTTTCGTCGGGCGTAAAAACAAAAAAAACAGGATCGAATATAAAAGAATCTATCGACATTATTGCAAACAATATAGGTTTTTATGGTTTCACAATTTAGGTAGGTTATATCACACGAAATTATGGTATATCGTTTTTTTTTTATACAACGTCGGAAGACATACAAGCATAGGGCCCATACATGATGAAAGCGGTTACCGTAGCCTATGAACGCTTGTAATATCTTAGTATCACTCGCGCGATGCCTCCACTGCTGCTGACACAACAACTCCTTAGGAGCATACTGGTGACCTCACTCAAACGCAGGAACACACCAACCCTCTAGGAAGATGTTATTTGCGGCTTTCTGTAAGGTGAAAAAACTTCCCCAGACGGGCTGCTTTGATGCGCCCTACCTCTCTTCAAAACATCGAGACCAAGACAAATAGACATGGTCGCGCACACGAATGTTTATCCTGTGGGAATCGAACCCCCGAGCGTTGGTGTCAAGGTCGCGTCATTCACGACTGCACCACCGAACTCGTCAAAAACATTCCCGAGTCACGGGCAAAAACTTAACAATGCCGACAATTTGAAAAAATTCGAAACATTTTATACCTCTTTGGTGTGGAAGTACCGGAATAGAAGCAATAAGTATCTTAAAATCAGGAGTACCCCGACTGGTGTAGAAGTTCTTAATCAAATAATTTATTAACTTTTACGTTTATATACATGAGTTTATACATAAAAATACATAAATTATTATTAACTATAGCAGTCATTGAATTCCCCAGCAGATTTGTATTTTTGCAAGTGAGCAAGGTCACCAGGAATGTCATAAATGGCGACGGTTTTATGATTACATTTAATCTATTGATAAATGTACAATACATTAGCAATAGACAAATATGTATAATAATTATTGGCAGAATTATGAAGTAATTTTCACCGATAACAATAAATACTTCAGTACCTACGTTGAATCAAAGACGAGGGGAAATAAATTTTAATGTGTATACAGGTTCTTACTTCAATGTGTATGTACTTACATAAATGTGATATAATAGTATCGTTAATTTCTCATCGATAAATCATAATATACCTTTATTTAGAACTACTCGGTAAATACTAAGAATCTAAATATGTTACTCGTCTCTTATTACTCACGATCACGAATCAACTGCGAAATTTAAGACTGCCTGATGATCGAAGTAGGCATGTGAGTACTGTTACTCATTCTATGTTAATGAGACAACTAAACAAAAACATATTAGACACTTACATCGTCCGGCGAGAAGTCATAGCACTCGGCTATCTTCTGGTACAGCTCCTTGACGTTTGAGAATCCAGAGATGAGTCCCAGTGGACTCCCGTGCGCCTGCTGGCAGTGGAACACCAGCTGCGACTTCTGTGATCCATTATTATTGTCGACTCCGTTGGGTTGAGGCAGTGACTCCTCCACTGGTGTGGGTGGGGTCGGCGGTGGAGCATACTTAGGCCCCTTTTTCTTGTTAAATATCGACATTGCAATCGAACACTATGTAACGGTTTTTCTTGAGAACGTCAGTCCGCGCACATTCTCCACCCGTCCACAGTATTTAATTGCCAAACAGCCGCTTATCTTGTGAAAACTTTAAAATGTACCGTCACGTCATAGCACATGATAAGTTATCGCCCAATAGCGATGTTGGATAAGATTATGCAGTGTTTCGTTGAAGGTAATACTCGTATACTTCAACGGACTGAGCGACAAACAACGCGGCCGAAGCGCGCAAGCGACGGGAGTAGCTACACGACTGAATTGAAATGATGGAGGCGTTCGGTCGCCCGCAGCGATAGAGCCGGCGTTCTCTGGCCATGACGCGCACCGCTGATTGTTGGATTCTACAGACAAGCAGAGCGTCTCACCTGCAGCGTTACCATTTCCAGTTTATTTGTTCCCACCATTCATCACAATTCATCGCAAACCACGCTCACTAATCGCTCTTGTCATGCTAACTTGAAACACGTGAACGCATACACAAGCTGTATTAAGTGTTACATTCTCGGAAATATTAGCAAACATGGTAAACATAATAAAATATCCTGATTACATACTACATAATTATAAACTAAAAATTACTAATGATGACAAGAAATGTGGTAAATAGATATAGGTAGTTGACGACCATTAATAGCTAAGCTAATTAAAACCAGAACAACTAATATGGAAAAGAGTATTTCCTTCGTACTTCGTCAAGCTAGTTTTTGCTAGAATAACGTCATCAATAATGAGTAAACTGCTTTGTGTAATAATTACCTTTGTTAAAATTCACATGAACATAGCGCAAACGAATTAGGTACTTATACTCGTACATCAAGTAGGTACAGTCACCACCGGGCCACTCCATACAAGAACCACACGATTTAATCATCATTCTATTATTTGTTTATAATAATACAAAGCATCTTACAAACGCATGTTTATGTAATTTTAACATGATTTTAGACATTAAAATTGGTAATGTATTATTTGATACTGCCAGTGGTTAAAGTGGATAATACAATGGTTTCATTATCACGTCAAGAGGTTATTTCGCACAATAAAATATTTGTAATCATGAACATGTATGTCTCTTTACCTAGGCCCGAGTGGTTTTTTATGTTACTATGTAATTAGAATTACAAAGACTTTTGCATTCGGTTCCGTCTGCCTACCCAGCAACGGATTTGGTGTAAAGTTTTGGATGGAGATAGATATTTTACTTAGATACATAAGTTTATTCAGTTGTGTTGTAGTACTCACTCACAAAACGAGCAACGCTTGATTTAGTACATTGAAAAGCTAATATAAAAATTAATACTAATATAAAAATACTTAAAATAGGTACCTATTAAAATGTCGATTATTAGCGCCTGAGCAAAATAAATAGCAAAGTGTATTTCAAGCTCTTTCTTTATCATAAAATTGGTAGGTGTTGTGTAGTAAATAAATTATAGACACTGTAATTAACCAAAACTATTGTATGTGTGTATGTATATCTTCACGCCAGGTTCTTTACGGGGTAGGCAGAGAGAACCGAGCGCCATAAGACGCGGTCCTTACACACTTCACTCGCTTCCATAACATTCATAACTCTTTTCATGCACGCTCGCCGTTTCCTGGTGCTCCTGACAGTGACAGCACCTTCTAGTAAAACACAGAAAACACGACTAATTTGGTCATAGTAGAATAGTCTTGGTCTTCCTCGGCTCCTACATCCTCCACTTTCGCATTGTATATCTGTTTCAACATTCTTTCATCCTGCATTATTTCTACATATCAGAACCAACGGAGCATGACTTTTCTTATCTTAACATCAATACTCTCTTTCAGACCAACTCTCTCTCGCTTACGTCATCATTACGAACGCGGTCAGCGTTATGCCACAAATTTTGCACAATGCTCTCATCTCGACCGCATTTATTCTACTTTCATGCTTTAAAAAAGATAAAGATAAAAATCATTTATTTGCCATCAGGCCCTTACTTAGATGCGTCTTACATTCTTTAGATTAGATCATGTTGTACCCCGTCACAACATATAAATAAATGTTCCAGTTTGTACCCAAGGTAATGTAAGTAAGATGTGTCGGCCGGTGAGGATATTTGTTTCTCCGTGAGGAAAAGACGGGTCGGCTGTCCGGTCTCGAGATGGAAGTGAAGCGTGAAGATTAATATGAGAGTGAAGTTCCCTGATGACAGCACGGCGGGCGGAAGCCCCCCGCCCCCTGCTGAAGCAGCCGGGTCCACTCCGGCCTTCTCCTGCACGATCACTGCAACAGGGATTATTCACGGGTTGGCGGTGCAGCCTCCCGGGGCGGAGATCATGTAATCCCTGGGTTCGGGAACCCTACTGACCCGCGGGCTGCCAGCGTTCAGCCGTTTTACCGGGTATCCCTGACCGCCCCGCCAGCCTTCCGCCCCCACACTGTTCGTGGCGGTTCGATATCTGCCGGTCCTCCCGCTGCCTGCATAATAACTTCTCAAATGACTGGTGATGATGTGGAGGTGCTTCCCCAGACGGATACTTAGAGCAAGAGGTCTTGCCATGCCCCGACGCTACAGAATGTCTGTTGAGGCGCAGCACAGCACGACCCCTTGCTGGGTCCTACCTCTCTTAAATCTGGATCAATCGTTAAGCAAATTTGGCCACCAACCGATCCCAAGCGCCGATACCAATCAAAAAATTTGTTCTTGTACGTTCTGCTCCTTAAAATAAAAAACATGTCTATACCAATCGCGCAAATGCTTTAGGTAAAAGCTAGTTAACATATACATTTGGCTAAAAACAAGGACAAGTACCTACAATCTATGCCAAAACCTATGGAAGTAACTATCGATGACCCGAGCGCTTTGATCTATGCTTGTGTCAAAGCATTCACTTCATTTGATACAACAAAAGCCTGCATAAATCATTGTTATGCACTTTTGGGGAAGCAAACCAACATTCGTTCTAATTGTATATTGCGCCTTGATTCATCTCATCATCCTTTATAGAAACTTTGTACGCAATTAAGTGTTTTAAAAATGGAGTGTGAAGAAACTTTCCATAAAACATCTGTTAAACATGAAGTCTTGTAATAAATATACGACGGCGACAGAAATAATAACAAATCTTATTATAGTTACCTTAAATAGGTTTGACAGATATATAAAAAATGGTCAAATAACTAGATGTGAAAATGGTAAAAGAAAAATTATTTCGCACATGTGTAGGAGACGAAAAACTTGATGAGGTAATACCAAGAATGCAGCAAAAATATATGGAAAGATAATTGAAAGGAGAATAAGGGTGAAATCTGACGAAATGCTGTGGGAGGCACAGGGAGGATTCCGAAATGGAAGGGGATGTACGGATCAAGTTTTCTCGCTCCGCAACATCGTAGAGAAGCATCTGGCCACAGACCAGAAAGTTTTCTGCGGTTTTGTAGATCTTGAGAAGGCATTGGATAGGATTGTGCGAAAGGAACTAAGAAAGCCCCATTTGCTGTGGTTCCCCAATTCCAGAACACGCCACTCACAATTACTAAGAGCATTGGGATTCTCGGTATCGAGATCTCCAGCGATGTTCAGTATCGAGGTCCCCTGGAGGAGAAGGTTAAGCTGGCGTCCAAGAAACTCTGTGTGCTCAACAGAGCTAAACAGTACTTCAGCGCGGGGCAAAGGCTTATGTTATATAAGTCCCAAGTCAAACCGCATATGGAGTACTGTAGCCAACTTTGGGCGGGAGCACCTGGATACCAGCTAGGACCTTGTGACTCGATAGAGACGAGCTGTGAGGATTATCGATAATCCTGCACTCACACACGGCATTGAGCCCTTAAGTTTGAGAAGCGATTTTGCTTCCCTTTGCGTGTTCTACCGGCTGTATAATGGGTTATGTTCTGAGGAGTTGTTCGACATTATACCAACAGCCTCGTTTTACAATCGCACAGCTCGCCGGCGGCTGGGAGTTCATCCGCACACACTGGAACCGCAATGGTCGCGCACTGTGCGCTTCACGAGAAGTTTTCTACCGAGAACTATTAAGTTGTGGAATGAGCTCCCTGCCGAGGTTTTCCCAAGGGACTACAGTATGGGGTTCTTCAAGAAAGGCGTGAAGAGGTTCTTATAGAGTCGGCAACGCAAGAGTGACACCCCTGGTGTTGCAAATGCCCATAGGCTACGGTAACTGCTTACCATCAGGCAGGCCGTACGCTTGTTTGACACCTTAGTGGTATAAAAAAAAAGAACTGGTGCATATTGCAGAGATATGGGATTGACGGCTCACTGCTCCGTGTTGTGCAGTCCGCCTACAAGGATTGGTCAGCATGTATGCGTATAGATAGCAATATGTCACCCTGGTTTGATGTTAAAATTGGCGTCAAACAGGGTTGCATGTTGTCTGCTTGGCTGTTTATTCTGTATCTCGATACATCTGCAGAGAATAAGGTCAACGAATGTGGAATTGCGCATGGGTGACCTAGCGGTGAACAGTCTGCTGTATGCAGACGATGTCGTCCTATTAACAGAAACACCATCTGAGCTGCAAACACTAGCCACAATGATGAAAGACGAATGCTTGAAGGAAGGCTTACTATTGAATGCGAAGAAAACAAATATAATTGTATTTGAAAGAGAAGAAACCAGAACCAATGTAAGGATTACGGTAGATGATGAAGTGTTGGCACAAGTGGATGAGTTTGTATATTTTGGATGCGCTTTCAGCAGGGATGGAAGGTACACCGCAGATGTGGAAAGGCGAGTGAGTGCTGGGAAGTGTGAATGGAGCGTTGGGAAAATTTCTTGGCAGTAAAAACCTGAGCCAGAAGGCACAGCTGGCTATACACAATGCAGTGCTGGTCCCAACGCTTACTTATGGATGCGAGAGCTGGGTATGGCAGAGAGAGCATGAAAGTAGGATAAACGCGGTTGAAATGCGAGCGTTGCGCAAAATTTGTGGCGTAACGCTTGTAGACCATATTCGCAATGGTGAGGTTAGAAGCAAAGTTGGTCTGAAAGAGAGCGTCGGTGTTAAGAGGCATGCTCCATTGGTTCGGTCATGTAGAAAGAATGCAGGATGAAAGAATGAAGCAGATATACAATGCAAAAGTGGAAGGATGTAGGAGCCGAGAAAGGCCAAGACTTTCCTACCATGATCAAATTGGTCGTGTTCTATCAGAAGGTGATTTGGAGCCCTAGAAACCGGCGAGCGTGCATGAAAAGAGCAATGAATGTTAAAGAAGCGAGTGAGGTATGTAAGGATCGAGTTGCGCAGCGCTCGGTTCTCTCTGCCCACCCCGTAAGGACGTGAAGTTATAGATAGAAATAAACAGTTGGTAGGGTTTTTACAATTTATTGTTATTTAGCAGTAAATCTACGAGGAGGCTACAGCTTTTTTGGGAGTAGGTTTCCCTTCCTTGAAGCCATTGCGGAAACGCCTCCTGACAATCTTGAGGTGACGCATGCGGCCAGTACCAGTGGTCTTCCTGCGCTTGGCTTTCACTGACCAATGGTCTGCAAAAAAACAAAGAAAAGGTTGGGTTACAAGAGTAATTTGAAATTGTTAAAGACTGGTGGTGTCTGTACTGGCTGATTGGCGGCCGATTGGTGACTACGTAACCCTAAGGATTTGGCGAAAATACTGATTTTGACATGGATCGACTACCGGACACACCTCCACAACCCAGTGGGAAACCAGACATTTGTAGATATGTGGGTTTTCCTCACGATGCTTTCCTTCACCACCTATAATTACAGATATAAATAGATAAATAATAATAAATAAATATTGTCGGACAAATTACACAGCGCCATCTAGCCCCAAAGTAAGCGTAGCTTGTGTTATGGTACTAGACAACTGATAAACATACGTAAATACATTTTTTTCTAATATACATAAAAAATACCCAGACCAAGACAAACAGACATGTTCATGCACACAAATGTTTGTACTGTGTGGGAATCGAACCCATGAGCGTTGGTGTTAAAGTAGCGTAACAGCGCGTTTCACCACTGCGCCACCGAGCTCGTCTAACAATATGTACATACATCGGAAAATACAAATTTATGGTAGGTTGGTACATGGCAACACCAGGGGTCATTTAATCACTGTTTTGTATCCACTGGGCTATCATTGCTCTCTAATTTTTTTATTTGATTGAGTCTATTACTAAGTTGTAAGTATGTAAAGTAAACAAAACAATTTCAGTTTATAACGTTGTGCATTTTGTGAATGATATAATTTCTCGTTTTATCTACCATCTACTTATGTATTGTATGTATGGATGTATTAAACATCTAATAACTTCGCACAAAATTCATTACGGGATAGGCAGAGAACCGAAATTAATGTATTAAACATCACACAAAATAAACATATTTTGTTTATCTTGTTCAGATATTAAAATTGCTTTACCTACAAATACAAGGAAATATTCCACATAATGAATATTCCCTCAATCAGTGTAGGAATATATAAATCAACATGAAAGATAAATTGACGAAATATTAACAAGATTTAGACATACATCTATCTGTAAAATTTATATGTTTATTATGAATGAAATAAGAATAAAGTAACAATGGGTAAGGTAAATCGAGAGGGTAAGGTAAATCCAGAGAGAAGTCTTAAAAGAGCCAGACTATAGCAAATTTTAAAGTTCATTTTTATATATTTCATGGTGTCTTGCAATTATTTCCACAAACGAATTAAGTAAAATGCAAAAATACACCAAAATAAGCAGTGGAATTAATTGAAACATGGAAACATAAATAATATTATTTTGTTTCACTACTAGACATTAATAAAACTCACATATATTGGAAGATGTTATCAAGCTTGTATAGGAATGTAGGTTCCAACACCTGTACCTGTAAACTAACACTTGAATTTGTCCAATTTACTAAATGCGGTCTATCTTTGTTGTGCCTTTCTCGTATAGTCCAAATATGACAGTAGGGATAATAAACACATTCATAAAATGTAACTTGGAACATATTCTCAATGTAATTTAAAAAATAAATACATATTTTCTAAACCCTGCTGAAATTTACTGTTGTTACAAATTGAATCACTACATATTTGTAATTATCACAACTTCCACAGTGAAAAAATTGTAATGCACATCCATGAAATTATATTTGAAACGACATGTTAACCTAGAAAGGGTCCGATTTTCCCTCTGGGTTTGTTTAACAGCAATTGCTGTCCCTGTCAAAATTAATATATTCCCCAAATCCTTAATGTTAGGTAGCCAACCTTACTAATCCTAATGGATAAGGGAACAAGATAATGCTAGGAAGATAAATAGAATCACTGTCCTCTGTCTTAAGTTTACATGAGAATGTACAAATTATATTAAATTATACAAAGTAACATAATGGAGTTATTAAAACAAGAGAATTGTAATCAGACAATCTGTAAAAATTATATTACATAATTGAAACATCATTTTTTCATAGTATTGTCTTAGGTTTTCACGATGGTTTTACATTGAAATAAACAATTTTTAATGGAAGTATCGCATGTTTTATTTATTTTGTTGAACCTGACGTTTCGATGCTTTGCAGCATCCGTGGTCACAGGAAGACTTCCTAAAAAACCTGCAAAGCATTCGAAAGGTCAGGTTCAACAAAATCTTTTTTTCATATTGTTTCATGCATATAAATGAGTAATTATTGTAGTTATAGTTTTAGATACAAGTATTTCGAATAAAGTCAAGACCAATAATTTTAATGCTTATTGCTTCACCAGGTTTGGATGAAATGTGAGGCGAGTATGATTTACTTGAAGCTTACTATGACTTACTTATACTTAGCTATTTATGTAATATTAAAAATTGAATATATAAAATATGTAATGGATTTTCTACACAAACAATATTTTAAGAGGGTGCATTGCTGTGCATCGATAATATCAGTTGGTTCACCGCTACAATTAATCTGTTGCTCCATTGTGATGTGAAAGAAGGACAAACACACTTTCAAATTTATAATATAAGTATAGATTTTTAATGCCACATTGTATGGTAACAATGCATACAACTGCTCTGAACTGAAGCAGTTAACAATATAGTATGAATGATTATAGCGCAAGGAGTTTTGCACCTTGTCACCCTCTGTTAACACAGCAACTTCGAGCTTCCTGTTCACTTGTAGGAATGCAACAATATGAATTGTGACTTGCTTATGGTCTTCTATGAGGTATAGGTAATTCTGTCAGAGGACTATCGCTGTGCCCTACCTCGGCAGGGTGCACCACGTGCAGGTTGGCTTTGTCTATGAAGGGTATAGTAACTCACTTACATTCTAATATACTTTTTTTATACAATATCAGGAGGCATACAAGCATATGGTCCACATGATAGAAAGCCATTACCATATATCCTATGAATGCTCGCACGCAATACATTAAGTATCACCTGTGCGATGCTACCCCTGCTGCTAACACAGCAACTCGTTAGTAGCTAACTGATGATCTCGCTCACACGCAGGAACACAATAACCCTCCAGGCAGTTGTTATTTGGCTGCGATTTTTGTGATGTGGAGGTAAATTGGGAGGCATACAAGCATATGGTCCACCTGATGGGAAACAGTTACTGTAGCCTATGAATGCTCGCAATACATTAGTATCACCTGTGCGATGCTACCTCTGCTGCTAACACAGCAACTCGTTAGGAGCTAATTGGTGATCTCGGTCACACGCAGGAACACAACAACCCTCCAGGCAGTTGTTATTTGGCTGCGATTTTTGTGATGTGGAGGTAAATTGGGAGGCATACAAGCATATGGTCCACCTGATGGGAAACAGTTACTGTAGCCTATGAATGCTCGCAATACATTAAGTATCACCTGTGTGATGCTACCCCTGCTGCTAACACAGCAACTCGTTAGTAGCTAACTGGTGATCTCGCTCACACGCAGGAACACATCAACCCTCCAGGCAGTTGTTATTTGGCTGCGATTTTTGTGATGTGGAGGTAAATCGGGAGGCATACAAGCATATGGTCCACCTGATGGAAAACAGTTACTGTAGCCTATGAATGCTCGCAATACATTAGTATCACCTGTGCGATGCTACCTCTGCTGCTACACAGCAACTCGTTAGGAGCTAATTGGTGATCTCGGTCACACGCAGGAACACAACAACCCTCCAGGCAGTTGTTATTTGGCTGCGATTTTTGTGATGTGGAGGTAAATTGGGAGGCATACAAGCATATGGTCCACCTGATGGGAAACAGTTACTGTAGCCTATGAATGCTCGCAATACATTAAGTATCACCTGTGTGATGCTACCCCTGCTGCTAACACAGCAACTCGTTAGTAGCTAACTGGTGATCTCGCTCACACGCAGTAGCACAACAACCCTCCAGGCAACCGTTTTTTGGCTGGAGTTTTCTGTGAGGTGGAGGAACTTCCCCAGACGGACTGCTTTGGTGTGCCTCTTAATACTTTTGAAACTGGTTAACAACTCTAATGTTGATAATAAGATAAAAATACACACTCTCGCTCTCACAAATGCAGATAGTGAACAAATAGTGAGATAGCTGGCAGAGAAATACGTTAAAGTTACTACAAAACACATATTTTGATACCTAAAATTTTATTCCTGTCAACAAAACAGAATTATCAAAATGGATCATACAAAATAGTAAAGCGCTCAAGTTTCACACACAGAGCGTAATTGGGATTGCTGAAGATCCAAATTGCATTAACCTGTTGTTTGCCGGGCGGTCGTTTACGACCACAAAATGTATGGGAAAACGTATATAGCAGGTTCTGACTGGTTAAATTGCCTGCATGCTCTTAAGCATAATAATGCAAATGCTTGTTTACCTTGACATTGTATAAAATGACACCTGACATTGTACTAAGAATGCTGTTTACTGTTAGTAATCAAGTTTAAGGCACTAAATGTGCGTAATCTTTCAAAATATTTTGCCATCCGTGTCATTTTACTACTGCTACTATAACATCCATCTTCACACTAAGTCCTTTGTGGGATCGGTAGAGAGAGCAGTGTAATATGACTTAGTCATTACACACCTTACTCGCGTCTCACCTCATATTTATACTCTTCTCATGCATGCGCTCACCAATTACAAGAGCTCCAATTTGATTGTGTTACGATCTTAGTCTTCTCCAACACCTACAGCATGCTACTTTCATCATTCTTTCTTCCTGCATCTATCTATGTACGAACCACATATACAAGCATTACACAGCAAATTTTACATAATGGTTGTATGTCAATGATATTTGTTCTACTTTTATGCCCTCTCTGACAAACCCAGATCTCACTTCCATACATTAGTGTCTAACATGCTATTTCTTGTTATTTTCATTGTCACCCTAAACCAGCGGCTCTAGGTTGAATACTCGGAATCGCATTTTCATGTATACGCCTTAGACAGGGTGGACAAACATAATTTGTATAATTTTTTTTTTACTAATTATCTCCCCCAGCTATATAGGTCAGTGAAAGAGAAACTGGTTATTTGTGAAAACTTTTTTAAATAATGATAATAGTAGTTTGGGGGCATTTGTGAAATAGGTACTGTGAAAATACAAAGCCAAAAATATGTATATGTGAGAATTCATTTGAAGATGCTCACATGATAACAAAATCATGGTATAAATTTAAAAGACAAACATCCAATACAGTAAAGCTTTTGAATGTTTACAAAAAACACTGTGTCTTCACTAACATTAGAATAGATAGCAATGAATTGAAAAAGAAATTGCAAATGCACATTAAAAGAAATGAATTTATACAAGAGACACAAAGAAGTAGTATACTCAACAGTGAAATTAATGTTGTCATTTACATAATATATTGGCAGAATTTATAATTTAAATTGTTGATCTTTCAATCAAAGTTTAACATGTCATATGGTTTTTTTAATAAAAAATTATTAATAGTATAGTTATAATTGTGTATTTTACTGTACTTGGGGAACAAAGTCAGAAGAGCAAATGAATTCGTTATTTACCCTGGGGTAAACAGATGGACACAAGTTTCCGAATAGGCGACAAGTTTGTACACATTTTGTTAAATATATTTGAAGTAGGCCATTCACAAAAAATTAGGACTAGCATACAATACAATTTGAGCAAATCGTTCACCAGATCTTAACCTATGCCATGAAGGAATTGTTAATGTCATTTTGGAATTTTATATACACTCACAAAAAATACAAGGGCATAAAGAAGGAATCTCTCTAACTAATACCGCTGCAATACGAGATTTTAGCATACTGGGATTACGATATTGGTATGTAAATCACTACTCGGTGTTAGTATATCGATAAACCGATTTCCTCCAAAAGAAAAGGATTAGTTATCGTACTTATTTCAAAATCCTCAAAAGATGTAGACGTAAGTTAAGTTTTAAGTTGAAATTGAAAGAAATGAGTTAAAATTATCATACATACGTACAAAACGGTACATAACCAAACAAAAACTCACATGATCGTAGTTTCGCCGCTGGGTACCCACATTGAGCGCATTTGGATTTCTGAATATGGTATGATGATCTACCGCATCTTCTGCACAATGTATGTGTCTTATTACGGCGCTTGCCGAAGCTTGAAGTACCCTTCGTCTGGAATAAACATAGTGCAGATTATAACCACACAACACTTTTTAATAAAATTGGACAATAAATAAATTATGATTTTCAATTTTAAAGAAGATGACTATTAATTACTGTTCAATAAAACTAAAATTTTTTTAGTAAAGAGAAGATTATTTCAGATTTAATTCAAAAAATATTAAATGTACCATTTTGTCGGAACTGACAAGTAATGAAAGAAAGTTGAAAGAACAACAACCAGTGTTACCACTTAAGATTTTAGTTTTACCCTAGATGTTTTAGAAAAATGCCCTAAAATACCCTAAAAAAATTTATTCCTAAAATTAGGACGTAAAATAATAAAAAACGAAGTCACTTATAAAATATAAAACACAAAAATCAATTTTTATGGTCATTTAATTTTCAAGATCACGAGCCGGAGCATTACTTTTGCAACTTTTCGCAACACTAAGCATTGCAGTACTAGGTTCCAAAATTGAGCAGTTATTAGCTAACATTCCGAGTTTAGTATGAAGTATCTCGTTAAGGGTTTCGTTTTTGAGGTTATTTCTTTCGCCCCTATTTGCCATTTTTATTTAACAGGCTATACCGATAGTCTAAACGAATAAATTATGAACACTGCCAAAATTTTGTGCCCGCTGCATAGGTAGCATACTCTTTGTATTATAATACTAAAGTTCCAGTGTCATTAATAACCACGATTATGGAACAAAACATAATGTAAACTAAAATTTGGTGGATTATACTCGATACGCGTTTGGGGAATTCCCTATAATAAATTCGTAAAATCATAGAGTTTACCACCACAATTTAAATTATACCCTGAATTTCCCTAAATCCCTACAACTTCACGCCAAATCCCTTGCGGAGTAGGCAGAGAGAACCGAGCGCCACGTGACTCGGTTCCTTACATACCTCACTCGCTTCTTTAACATTCATTGCTCTTTTTATGCACGCTCGATTTCTAGGGCTCCTCACATCACCTTCTGATAGAACACGACCAATTTGATCATGGTAGGTAAGTCTTGGCCTTCCTCGGCTCCTACATCCTTCCACTTTTGCATTGTATATCTGCTTCGTCATTCCTTCATCCGGCATTCTTTCACATATAGTACTGCAAATGTGAAACCACTGGAAAAACCGAAGTGTAATTCTATTTTCCCATTGAATGTTTGCAGTCACAAAGATTACCCGCGCGCTAAAATGTTAGAAATATCCAGTGAAGATAGATGCAACAAATACATAGCGTACACGGTGGCAATACTGTCCCAGCAGGATTTTTAACGGTAATAATTACAGACTGGCAACACCACATGATCACAATATGATTGATCAGTGACAGTGACAGTACGTAGTCGCCTCAGAGCGTAGACAGAGTAAATAAATACTCTCCCTACGCCTCAGAGGAAGTATACCTAGAGTTGACAAACGCGTACACCCGTAAGGGACGGCAACAAAAGTACATTCAATAACAAGGTTACCAGACTGTGGAAAATTTACCCCACTAATGCGTATCGGCAATTTGAAATTTACAATGTACCCAGTTAACTGTTTACCATAAGAAACTTTCATAGGATGTGTATTGTGTGCTATAATAATATACTCATAATATGATATTAGCAATATAAAAAAAATCGAATAAGTCGATACAGCCATTTTTACACACAAAGTAATAAAAGTTAATATATAGATACGTATGAAAACTACAGTATGTGAATAGATCAACAAACATATTTGCCCTTTAATATTATTAGAATAGTATTTTTTTACGCAAATCGAGTTACTGTATAGATCTATTAATTAATAGTAAGCCTGAGTTACTTTCAGTAAGATCTGTGAAATCATTGGAATAAGGATAGGAGATTAGTCAAACCTAGCAGAGTTATATAAATTAAACAATATATTTTTCTATTTTAAACATATATTTAAAAATACAAGCGGTAACATGGTACTAAATATAGACATAGATATGAGATAAAAGATAAAAACACGCAACTATTCGTGCCTTACAAACATATTAATGTTTATTTTTTCATAGATTTTTATTCTTGAAATCAATGTTATTAGATCGATTTTTCCACATCATGTTTTTATATAATTATCGTGAGAATGAAACAGCCGTCGAATATTCATGGTCACATTTACATACACGGTTTTTAGTTAAATCTTCTTTACAATATAAATGCGGATTATTCCTTCTTAAAATTAAACATATTGCATAAAAATTTTCAATAATTGTCATGTAAAAAAGAATTAGTGCCAGGGATGATTTAAGTGTAAATATTAAACAAAGTAATTAATTTGTATTGCGCATCATGGTTTTCATTAGACTTAAACGAAAGCTACAATTGATCAAGGATTATCCTTTCACATATTGTACTCAAAAGGTGGTAAACTGCTACGATCCCTTAATTCCCTGGTTCACTTTTTTCCTCTAACTTGTATAATGATATCTATACATCGATTACATTAAAATTCTGTAAAATGACAGATAGTGCAGCATTTTTATTTCAAGTCGTTTAGTTTTTGACCTTAATGTAGCTAATTTCTTCTTGCGTGACTCAGCCAGTAATGTTTTCAGTCTCAATTCAAAAGTAAGCTTTAATTTTCATGGTGTTAATGTAGTGTCCGTCACAATTGGAAGCCCTGCATAATCGGTCTGGAAAATAGGACAATTTTAATTTTGTAACGCATTATTAGCATGTAATATCGACAGCCTAGTACTAACATTATATTAAAACTACTGTCAATACTATAATTTAATTGAGCTTTACACATTTCAAAGTTTACAAATTCAGACAATATAAAATGCTTGATTAACTTTTATGTGTTGACACAAAAGCATGTGTGTGTGCTTGATTAACTTGATTACCGTGGCATCAATAATTGGTATAGAATAATCTACACGACTACCCTCAGTATCTTTCACAATTACCTGTATAAATATAATCAACCCATCAACATCATATCAACCCATACTCACTTCATTACTGGAGTACGGGTCCTTATTTCAACCAAAAGACCCTAGAAGATATGTCCCGAAACTACTCAATTACGGATTGCCGGAGTCATTGGAATATTTTCAAATATTTTTGTACTTCAATTATACTTCAATTATTTCAAGTCTGTACGTGAAACTTTCTAATACAGACTAGCAGACGAACAGGCAGGCATGTAAATCATCTAACTTAGTTCCTTATTTTTTTAGTACTTATCATCATATATACTCGCCAACAAACTGTTATAATAGTTTGGCGAACATAATAATTTGTACTATGTAACTGTATCGTGTAAATAAATAAATAAAAAACAATATAATATAACATTCCTATTCTACTTTTTTATGCTGAATCCGAATCTGAAGTCAAAATTCGAATATTTGAAAAAAGCGACAGACACACACAGACAAACATATAAGTCAAAGTCAAAATCTTTTTATTCCGTAAAAATGGCTACATTTGTTCGCAATCGTCACAATTTTTTTCTCTGCCGTGCAGTTCATGACTAGGTGAGCACTGATAAAAATATTGCCATATAGATTTCATATAGGAACGGTGTTCCTGAAAATACTTTAACTTTACCATCCTTATTTTGGTTGGATGAATCACATGCCTGCCTGTGTAATTTACGAGTATATACTAACAGATGTTGTCCTGCCCGATAATATTAAAAGTTTCAGAGGATACGACTGCAGCGTAACTTATTGCATTCAGTCCAATTGTGAATCTAAAGTTAAATAATTATCTCTCTTCCAGTTAAACACACATATTTTTTTTGTCAAAAACTGTCCAGCCGTTTTACGTGGACAAAAGAATTATATATATATATATATATATATATATATATATATATATATATATATATATATATATATATATATATATAATATATATATATATAATATATAAAAAATAATAAAATCATGTATAATATAATACAGTCAGGCATATACATCTAATTCTATTCTTCTTTTCCCTTTAGGCAACATTATGAATATAGACAGTAAAACGGTACTAGTTTCCAACTTGGACTCCATCGAGTCATGATTTTTGGAAAGAAGGTAGTACATTTTTAGTATATAATCTTTCTTACAACTAATATACATATGTCCATGTATATATTAATAATTAGTAGTGAAGTAAATATTATGCCTAAAGTTAGTTTGGTTGATTTTCTAAGTATTGAGACTCAAATTTAATTTAACAAAATATTACAAATGTTAACTTACGTGTATGGTGGATGTTGAAACTGACGACTTATCCAAATAAACTTCTTCCGAAAGCAGTGATCTTTAAAATGTTTGGAACATATGCGACTGTACTCGGCTCCCAATTCTGTTGTCGTCCAGTAGCAAAAATCCATGCATTACGCACACTGACGACTTTAGGAAATCTAAAAAACAAACATACATCTAAGATTAAACATGTTAACATTTTTAATTTAAAAATAAATAAATACATTTTGACGAAAAATTATAAACAAAGAAGTCTACGAAAAGTAAGAAGTTAAAAAAAAAAGGTGTCTGTACCCATATAATTTACCCATAATTTCGGGGTGTTTTCCCATACTACATACTGGTACCCCTAAAACGCTCATTATACCGATAAATTGAAAATACAACAGAAAATGGCCGACGCATTAACCACAGACAACCTTCAAGATTTAGGCGGTTTTTACTATAAATACTTTTTGTAAATTAAACCGATATTTTCATTTCATTTTACGTTATTATACAAACAATTTATTTTAAAACTACATGTGTATCTAATTTACGCAAAATATTTGATAACTACTATTAAAACTTTATACTTACGTATGAAAGGTTGTTTTCGTATTTTTGCTAACTGAGGCTTTTGCAGCCTTTTACACAGCAACGTACCATTGTTAAAGTAAAAAGACAATCCCAAACAAGCAAAGGAACACAAATATGCACTAATATTTCGCTTATATTTAGTAATTTATGCAAACAATTTGTTGTACTACAAGGAACGAAATGATTGTTTGCCACGAATTTGTTTTTGTGGCAAATACAAAATAGTGATACTATGACAGGGACAAAAAATATTTTATATGTTTCTTTCCTTCTTATGAGGAACTGTATACATCTATCACGTTCTATCTTGGTATTATTATTTGCTTGTCACCTCTAGGTATACTTCCTCTGAGCACATTACAATCATACAGATTATTACAGATATTCAACTCGTCAGTGGGTAGGACAACATGGTGTCAGATGCTCTGTCGAGAGTCGTTGAAGAAATCTCATCCCCATCTCCAGTAAAGTACGACTCTTTGCGGAAAAACAGAAGACGGACATTGAACTTGAAGCACTCCAACCAAACCAATACCTCTAAATTAAGTACCTTCAGCCGCACAATTATCCAAACAAAGTTGCGATATCTCCACAGGAAAGAATCGACCTTATATTCCCCAACCAATGAGGAAATCCTTATTCAACAACATACATAATCTATGTCATTCCGGAAATCGACCTACCAGGAAAATAATAACACAAAAATACATTTAGCCTAGAATGAACTCGGATACAAACAAATGGTGTGACTATAGTTGTAAAGCAACGGTTAACAACGGATATTTATCCAAAGTAGACGTTGATAACGTATAAAAAACGGTTGAAAACCGGTTATTTATTCGACTGCGAGCTAAAAAAGAGATTAGGTTATTACAGTTTTTGTTCCGTAATTTATATCATAATTCAACTCCGTTGTACTTTATTTTGATATATCTCGTAAGTTTAGCCAGCGTTTGCAATGTAAGCGCACAAAAATATATTTTTTACGACACCACATTAAAATCTTTGAAATTCTGGTCTTATCTCTACTATAATAGTAATGTACCTGTTATACATATAAATCTCCCTATTGAATTACTCTGCCTATTGATAAAAACTCCTTTATAATCTGTTGCGTAGTTTAAAAAATCTAAAAGCGTACAGGCGGTGGTGAGCAACTTTGTTTTATACTACGTAGAGATAATTGTAATTACTAAATACATTCGTTAAAATACGAAACTTGGTAAATTATTATTGCACATGGGTCGTAGTTTGTGCAATACGTTGCCACTTCGTGCATCATGTCATGCATGCTCATATATGCCATGCGCAGGTGAGATGGGTATACGTATACCTAGTTTTTACTTCAATAATAAATTGAAGTGATTATTTCAAAATAAAGGTACTTTTACCTACACTGAAGTATCTCATGAAAGTTACTTTACATATAAATTATCTTTAATTAATTTACTTAAAAAAAACCGATTAAGTACCTATATAAAATTGGCCTATTCTATCAATTAGCTAGGAGGAAAAACTGATACCATTTAAAAAAACATGTTCTTACCTGTTTCAAGCCATTTACAACCGTTGACAACGGTTAAAAACAAAAACAACCGTTTTCAACCGCTCGGTTGAAATCGTTAACAACCAGCTTTGCATCTATAGGTGTGCCGTGTGACTCATGCTTGCAATGTAAAAGGCCAAGTAACTAGACACACTACACAACGCTCGAGTCATTTTTGCCTACTCAGCGCTTTTCCCATATACATACAGATATAACCGGGCCGTTACAGACCTCACGAGGGAAATTATTCCTAATAACAATAATCGTGATAATGGTCCATTTCCCGTATCGTCCACTACCTAATTGGTCCACTCCGCGTATCGTCCATTTCCTAAAACTTTCATCATCAGCAGCAGCAAATTGCAGTTCACTGTTAGATTTAGGCCTTGATGCGAGTTTTGGCTCTTCGCATACAGTTTCTGCCAGCTGCCTTGCGCAGATCGTCGCTCCATCTCGTAGGGAGACGTCCCAAACTATGTTTGCCTTAGACGCGGTCTCCACTTTATCGATGCTGTGACAGATGTGACCAGCCCACTGCCTAAGCTATCTCGAACATCTTAGTTCTCTGGAAAATCTCTTCGTTTGATCTGGTACATGTTCCATCGAACGGAACACATAATATTTTTTTTTTCGTTTCTAAACCTGATCTAACTGTAAGTGCAAAAGATTTTTTTGTGTTTAGATAAGTTAAAAGTTACAATTTGATTTATAAATCTCAATAAAATCAATAATTTATAAAAATTGTTTCACTTTGTTCACTAGCTTATGGACAATTATGAAAATGGTATTTTTGGGAGTGATCATTTTAGCACAGGACGTTTTAGGAACTTGACTAACAAAGTGGACGATTTAGGTAATAGTCTTCTTAGCAGTGGACCTTTTAGAAAATGACGTTATAGGAAGTAGAGCAAATTAGGAAGTGGACGGTTCACAACGTCCACTTCCTAATTTCAACGGAAGGTTCAGATTTCGCCCTAAACTAAAATGCCTTGTCGCACTGTACAGTGTAAATTGCGCCTAAAAAGCCCTTGCCGCGTGGTCGAAATCTGAATAATGTTCTGTCAATGTCAGTCAAAAGCTTGTAAAGCATACATTTGCGAAAAAAAGCGCGGGAACTTTGATAAGAAAAGGCGCTCTTTTTCAAATATTTTTTTGTTAATTTAATACTATCGCGTATTTAGTTTCATTCAATTGTAATATTGTATATTTATAGATACTAATATATAGGACGTATAATAAATTAATTAATATGGGTAAAGTGAAGAAGCGCAAAACAGATCCTCCTGACCCTGACGGAGCGGTACAGTCGTCATCGTCCGATTCTGACGATAATGAACAGCAAAATAAATATGAAATATTTAAGGTACCAGGGTATTCCAGAAAGTACCCTGAAAATAGTAATAAGACAGAATATGTCGTATTCGTGTCCCACAAAAATGAGAATCAACAATTCTCAGATAAAGACAGAATATCCATTTCAAATGCCATACGAAAACACTGCGTTACAGGAATACTACATTTACGTTCTATAAATAAATTTAAAGTTGCAATTACCTTTGACCATTCGAACAACGCCAACATGTTCCTAAAAAATAACAAGATAATGGATGAACTAAGCGTCAAAGCCACCATACCTGCAGCTGACACTGAAGTGACTGGTGTACTTACTTCGGTTCCGACTGACTTAACTAACAAACGAATTTTTTCCCTCATTGATAGTTCCAGGAATGTCATACAAGTCCGACGGTTCATGCGGCGGGTACGTAATGAATCTGGTGTAGTCTCATATCAACCCACGCAAACAGTTGCAGTCACGTTTGCTTCTACACAACTCCCAGAACATGTTTATCTCGACAACTGGAGACATCAGGTGAGCGTATATATTCCTCCACTTAAGCAGTGCCTACGCTGTATGCGTTTCGGTCACATAGCGAAGTTTTGTAAAAATGCTGAAGTGTGCTCAATTTGCACCCAAAACCATAATTATAAGCAATGTACATCAGATTACACTAAACCCAAATGCGCTAATTGTGGTGGTAACCACATTGCCATTTCAAATACATGCCCTCAGAAGAAACAGAAAATTGAAGAAAATAAAATTAAGTCCAAAACTGTTAGATATTCTGAATTATTTAATGAATCTGCTTTTCCGCAATTACATACAAAATCAATAGAGACGCACATACAAAATTTGTCCAAGTCTGATTTGTTCATTGATATGCTTATACAAGCTATTACAAAAATTGTAATTAGACAAAAAGATACACCTATTAATACTTCTTCCGTAAGAGAAATATTACAGGAAACATTTAGAACTAATACTCCCCTTCTAAAATAATGGATACACTTAATATAATGCAATGGAATGCACAAAGCATTACTAGCAGTAAGTCTCTATTAACCCAATTTTTATACGATAATGATATTCATATAGCAATTATATCTGAAACCTGGTTAAAACCTCATCAAACATTTAATATTAAAGGGTACAAAATGGAAAGAAATGATTCTAGTAACAATCACAATGGCGTAGCTATTCTGATTCATAACAGTATTGATTACAGCAAAATTAATACCTATTACAACAATTCATTACAAAACATTTGTGTACGGATTATTATCAAAAATAAAGAGATTAGTATAGTTAGTTTTTACAGTCCCACAAACAGTGTTCCATCATTTGACAAACATAAATTAGATTCCATAATAAAATCAGTGCCTGAACCAATGATATTTGCAGGAGACTTTAATGCTCATCATACAGTGTGGGGATGTAACGCAGATAATGCTAGAGGTAGAGATGTCTTGGAGGTGATTGACGAAAATGAATTAGTGCTTCTCAATAATGGTGAAGTGACTACAGTGGGCTCACTGACTTGGCGTCCCAATGCCTTAGATTTATCCTTGGTGTCTTCATCATTAGCTCTTTCTTGTGATTGGTCTGTCTATAATGATCCGCTCGGTAGTTACCATTTACCTATAATTATAAAAATTGTTATCAATAATAACGTAAATAGCAACTTTCAACCTCCTGATATGAACACTACAAATTTGCCTATGTTTCCAAACTACAAACTAGTAGATTGGAACAAATATGGAAAATGGGTTGATATCCTGTTAACAACCTTTCAACCCAAAAATCATACACCTTTAGAAGCTTATAATCTTTTCTGTAATATTCTCCATACAGCAATACAAAAATCCCTCCCTCCTCATACCCCATCAGCTTCTATTAGTAACTCTACTAGGAGAAAACAAATCCAACCTTGGTGGAATCAGAAATGTTCCGAAGCTGTCAGAAAATCTAAATTGGCCTATCTAGATTTCAAAAATAATCCTTCAGAAGACACATATGTTGAATTTAAAAGGTTACAAGCCCTCAAAAAACGTATATTAAAAATAGAAAAAACAAATAGCTGGATTGAACTATGCAACTCCTTTCATCGATGTACTCCTATGTCTAGAATCTGGAATTATATGCGCAAATTTAATAAAACTTATTCCTACAACAACACTGATGACACTTGGGTTAAAGATTTTCTGCAAAAGTATACCCCGGACTTTGTAAGCAATAAACCAAATCTTTCATCACAAAATGAAGTCAATGATGCCTATAAATTTCTAGTTGAACCCTTTTCCATGCAAGAATTGGTAGCTGCAGTTTTATCCAGAAAAGACAGTGCTTTTGGCCTTGATGGAATTCCATATATCATGCTCAAAAAACTTAGTGAATACAGTTTAGAAGTTTTATTAAATGTACTTAATTATTTATGGCAGAGTAATGAAGTACCATACACATGGAAATCAGATTGTTTAATACCAATTTTAAAGCCAGATAAACCTAAATCACTTCCAAATTCTTATCGACCTATTGCACTTACATCCTGTGTGGCAAAAATTTTTGAGCAACTATTGAAACAGAGACTAGAGTTCTTTGTTGAACAACATCATCTACTACCCTCTAATCAATATGGATTTCGAAGGGGCAAATCGGCTCGTGAGAGTATTTGTCAACTTCATCTTGATATACAGCACAGTCTCAATAAGAGAAATTATTTATTGGCCATATTTTTTGATATTGCTGGTGCTTTTAATAGTGTAAACATTGACATTCTTTGCACTGAGCTACTTAATATAGGATTTCCTAATAAAATAATATACTGGTTTAAAAAGTTCTTAACTGAGAGACAAGTATTTGTTAAATATAATGGTAAGCTATATGGTCCTAGGCAAACATCTATAGGAGTTTGTCAAGGTGGAATATTATCACCTCTTCTCTTCATACTGTACATTCGTCGTTTAAATATAATTCTGGGTTCTGAAGTTAAAAATCTCCAATTTGCTGATGATCTCATTGTCTATGCATCTGGCATCAATATAACAGATATTACTAATATTGTTAATAAGTCGTTGAAAGAATTGTGTAAATACTTTTCTTATTTAAATCTTGATATAAACCCATCGAAGTCAAAATTACTCATTTTTGGGAAAAGTAGTAGTAATAATCCAGTTGTGCTCTATAACAATGTACCTATCCCTGTTTCATTAGAAGCCAAGTTTTTGGGAGTGACATTCACCTATAATTTATCCTGGAGAAAATACATTCAAATAATATCTGCAAGAGCCAATAAAGCATTTAATATCTTAAAATCCCTATGTAGAACATCTTGGGGAGCTGATCCTAAAATATTATTGGTTCTGTACAAATCTTTGATTCGTAGTCATTTTGAATATGGGTTCTTTTGTTTTGCTAGCAATCAAAAGTTAGTGGATATCCTGGAAAAAATTCAAAATAAATGTTTACGACTTATTACTGGGGCATTTAAAAGCACTCCTATAAATGCAATGCAGGTCGAATGTAAGCTTTTTCCATTAACACCTAGATTTACATATCTTAAAGAAAAATTTGTATTAAAAATATATGGCAATATTAATAATTACCTGTTTTCTAATTTGCTGCATTACTCTCTCCTATCCACCCCCAACACTCTATACATTCTTCAAGGCTTTTCTCAATACATTACATTCCTTAGAAGTTTTCAAATCTATCGATCCACCCTTCCGCCATGCTATCAAGGTACTTTTAATAGCAAATTCCCTGCAATTAATATTATTATTGATCATAAGCTATCCACCAAAGAACAAGTTTATAATAGATTCTCTGAATTGGTTGGACATAGATTCTTGTACACAGATGGCTCGAAAACTGACTTGAGCGTTTCATATGCAATTTTTGATAGTGTACTTAACTCAGGAGTTGGTAACAAAATAAACTCTAATGCTAGCATATTTACTGCAGAAGCTGTGGGTATTCTTGCAGGATTAAAACATATAAAATACCAAAATCAAGGCTGTCGCACATGGGTCATAGTTACTGATAGTATGAGCGTACTGAAAAACCTTAAAAAAAATAAACTAGATGCTAATACAAATTACCTCATACATACAATAAAACAAACATGGCTAGATTTGGATATAGTAGATAACATTAAAGTGCAATTTATGTGGGTACCATCACATATTGGTGTGACAGGAAATGAAAAAGCTGACATTTTGGCAAAAACTATATGTAATTCTCCAGCTCCAGTCCCGGATTGCAACAGTGGTCTATGTATATTTCTTCCCTGTAATGATGTTGTTTCAATCCTTAGACAAAGGGTCACTAATGTTTGGAAATGTCAATGGAATTATACAACACTAACTGAAAATAAAGGCCTATGGTATGCCAACCTCAATGTCCCCGTAGGATCATTACCTTGGTTTTGCAAAAGCAGTTCTTACAATAATAGAAAGTTCTATACAACAATTTGCAGGCTCCGTTTTGGACACTGTCGCTTGAACTACCATCTTCATCGTTTAAAAATGGTCAATAGCTGTCATTGTGACCGGTGTGACTCCCACGAAGAGCAGACTTTGTCTCACATAATTTTCTCCTGCTCATCATTTGGCATTCAGCGCCTTGTGCTAATGGATGAGCTGCTAGAACTATACGGCAACGCAGGATTGGTACCGCGCTCCATACACGAGCTTCTTAGAAATTCTGCCACTTATATCCCACTGTATAAATATATATTGAACACGGTTGAGCAAATTTAAAACAACTTCTACATTTATTTGTAAATATAATTTATGCGACTCTAATAGATTGTATATAGGTAGATACTTATGTGAACATAATTATTTTAGTTTAGGTTATGGTAGGTTTAAATAATAACAAAAGGTTTATGTATAGGTAATTGATGACTTTGACAATTCGTTTCGACTGTTGACTTATACGCTGACAACTTATTACCCGGACTGACAAATCGTATTATGAACGAGATTATGAAAACACAAAAAAGAAGAGAAAATTAGCTGAAAATTGTCCTGATATGGCATGAATACCAGGATTTAATGGTTATGGAACAAAAAGAGAATTACAAATATAATATTACGGAAGACGTTAATATCGTTAGACTGAACCTCTAACGGAAAAGCTATTAAGAATTTATGATTTTCTACTGAAGACGAGGCAGCATGGTCATTGACCTTAGCCTGTCCCATAAAGGGACGAAAGCAAAAAAAAAAAAAAAAAAAAAAGCATACATTTGCCGGCCTTTTTCATCTTTATATTGCGTTGTCGTAAATTAATACCTATTTTGAGTTCTTGTACGCATTTAATTAGTACTTAAATACAGGTATTTTATATGTATATAGAAACTTATAAACTGTGCTTTGAACAGATTGACGTAAAAAGGGACACAGAAAGTTTTTACATAATTGCGCAAAACTAGGATCCTAGCATAATTTGGTACCTACTCGAGCAAGATACATCTTCATCGTTCTATACTTACCAGATTTGTCTTTTTGTTCCGAGATTTTGAAGCAGTTTAGCAGCCGTGAAGTAAATTTAAACAGGGTTTATCAAAGGTAAGGCTAATTAATTAAATGAAAATTATAAAAAAAACCTCAAGATTTGTTTAACTCACATTAAAATAAAATTCGTAAACGTGTGCTTAATTAAGAGTTCTATGACCAAAAAAAAAAATCCATAACAAACAAAGGAAATCTGAGCCTCAATTTTATAGTTATTTTATTGTTATAGCCAAACAAAGTGTAAACAACGAAACGTAGGATATAACTATATATATAACTTACAAATTACTATACTGATTTAACCAAGTCTCCTACATGCCTTTATATGGTATGAACAGTCTCCTTGTTCGTAGAACACATTAGAGTGTGCCTGAAACACTTTTTGTTCAATCAAAGTAATATGCCAGCACTGCTCTATCCAGTTTCACTCATTTTCACCTAGAACAACATTTTCATAACAAAATTTCAACAATAACAATATAAAAATGGAACACAATTACAAAACTTAACAAAAACAAATTAAACTGAAAAATTTAAGGAAGTGTAAAAATAATTGGGAGCAGAAACAACAGTGTCAGTTGTCAAAAGTAAGAATGATGAATATAATATTCTTCATACATCATATGTGTTAACGGTTTATGTTTATAGGGAACTATAATTATGTGTTCCTACTTCACAACAGAGATTCACAACATTAAAAGGATTTTTTAAATATTGACAATTATGAATCTTTCGTAAAAAAATATTTTAATACAGAAATTCTTATTTGTATTGCATTTTAATAATGAAATACAATTTAATAATGAAATACAATTACTGTCATCTTGTGGGGTCATGTGGGGTAGGCACGAGAGAACAGAGGGCCATGTGAACCGATCCTTACACACTTCACTTGCTTCTTTAACATTAATTGCTCTTCTCATGGACGCTTGCCAGTTTCTAAGGGTCCTGACATCACCTTCTGATAGAACACAATCAATTTGGTCATGGTAGGTAAGTCTTGGGCTTCCTTGGCTCCTACATCCTTCTACTTTTGCATTGTTTATCTACTTTGTCATTCTTTATTCTTATTTTTTTTTAAATTCCGTGCTAACTATAACAGATTACACCTCCAATTTTGTGATAGATGGTTGAGTTTGACACATTAATAATAGACATATTGATGAATCCCTTGCCGTATCCTCTATAACTTTGTATCATATGGTACATAAACTATAATTGATACAAAAGCGAATGCGCGGGCGCGCATACACACACACAGACAGCATGTTTATGTATGTAATACTAAGCCACCCTTAAGTAGTCTTCAAGTCACCTTTTTCTTTAAGTCGCCTTTCCGTTTCTCTGAAGATAATTTAATGTCAATTTTGAGGCATCTTTAGGATACCTTTAATATGGTATCATATTCCCAAGTTACCTTAACGTTAACTATAGGTCTTCTTCAAATTGGCTTGCATAATTGCCACAAGACATTTTAACTTTATTTTTAGTCATATTTTATCATGTATATTATTTCAGGAACATATTTAATTTCAATCCAGTCGATATATTCACATTGACATATACCCCTTTAGGTAAGAATCAAAAGGATGCTCCTTTCTTTGTCGCCATACTAGATTTCAAATAGTCACATAGGTCACTGTATACGACTTTTCAGATTCTTTTATATCCATATCGAGAAGGCTATAAAGAAATGTCATCTACCATTTCGTGTCTGACGTAATTTGAGATTTGGAATAGTTACATAACATAATGTATCCTACTCATGATTCCCTTTAATTTAATTTCTATATCGGGGGGGGGGGTCATTTTGTATTTTGAGTAACTTAACACAACAATAATATTACTCTTTCATTTGATAGGTCTAGAGGGTTGTAACGAAAAAACTGATCCGCCATCGCGTGTTTGCCATTACAATACAATACTCTTTATTGCACCACATAGGACAGTATACATATTAAAATGACAACTTAAAATTAAAGTACAAAAGGCGGTCTTATCGCACAGTGATCTCTTCCAGACAACCTTAGGATAGAGGAAAAAATAAAAGAACAAAATAGGTAGGTGGCGCAGCACAAATAATAAACATACTAAAGTTGAATACTTAGTTCATATAAACTTACACACACATAATATAAATACTCATACATACAAATACTTACATAAAACTATATTTATACGTACACATACAGAAATACATGTACATAACATTATAATCACTGTTTTAAGTAAAGAGTGCAGTGACAGCCAATCTGTCTAAAGAACCGAATAGATTAAGCTAAGTCTAGGTAAGAGAAAGATAAAGAGCCTTAACCTGATTTTTAAAACTGACCACAGTTTGTGCATTACAGATCGTTAACGGCAGAGCATTCCAAAGCCGCACAGCCTGCAATTATTTTAATGACTGCATATTATTTTTAATGACGTCATATAGTTAGTTTTATTCTACTCATCATACCCTTTCATTTGACACCCATATCGATGGGGTTGTAAAGAGCAAGGCAATCCGCCATTTTGTGGTGGCGGCCATATTGGATCTACTATACTGTATTGTCTTCAGAACCAAATGTGTGCAAAATTTCAGCCTGAATGGTTGTTGGCAAGTTGCCGAAAAGTCGATCGTAAGATTTGTCCCAGACAGACAGATAAGAATAAAAACTTTTAATAATAACCTGTTTACATTTTATCTCAAGCCCAAGGAATGTAGTATAAATAGAATGTGGTTTAAAATGAACTGTCAATATTATTTAAAATTATGGCTCATACTTCCTTTATTGAGAACTGAGTAATTACGTCATATCATATGGGACAGGTTTTGTTGTCATATATAGCCAGTGAAATATTTCCAGTAAACAGAAACCTTATCCGTACATCCTCTGCCGCTTCGAAATCCACCCTGTGGATTTGGATGTACGGATAAAGTTTTTTCACTCCGCAACATCGTAGAGAAGCATCTGGCTTTGGACCAGAAGGTTTTCTGCGGTTTTGTGGACTTTGAGAAAGCATTTGATAGAGTCGTGCGAAAGAATCTCTGGAACATTTTGCCCGGATATGGGATTGACGGTGACCTACTCCGTGCTGTGCAATCCACTTATGAGGATTGTACAGCATGTGTGCGGGTGGACGGCAGCTTGTCGCCCTGGTTTGATGTCAACATTGGTGTCAGACAGGGATGCGTGCTGTCGGCTCGGCTGTTCATCCTGTATCTGGACAGTTGTCTTCAGAGAATAAGAAATATGAATGTGGGAATGCGAATGGGTGACTCAGTGGTCAACTGCCTGCTTTATGCAGACGATGCGGCATTAATAGCAGAATCACCATCCGAACTGCAAACACTAGTTACAACAATGAAAGATGATTGTATGAAGAAAGGCTTACAATTGAATGCGAAGAAAACCAAGATAATGGTATTTGAAAGAGAGACAACCAGAACGAACACTAGGATTATGGTTGATGATGTAGTGTTGGAGCAAGTGAATGAGATTGTATATCTTGGAAGTGCTTTTAGCAGCAATGGAAGGTACACCGCTGATGTGGAGAGACGAGTGAGTGCCGGGAATAGGGTGAATGGAGCGTTGGGTAAACTTCTAGGCAGCCGAAATCTAAGCCAGAAGGCACAGCTCGCTGTACACAACGCGGTGCTAATTCCAACGCTAACTTATGGAAGTGAGAGCTGGGTATGGCAGAGAGAGCATGAAAGTAGAATAAATGCGGTCGAGATGCGAGCATTGCGCAAAATTTGTGGCATAACGCTTGCTGACCGCGTTCTTAATGAAGACGTGAGAGAAAGAGTTGGTCTAAAAGAGAGTGTCGGTGTTAAGATAAGAAAGGGCATGCTCCGTTGGTTCGGACATGTAGAAAGAATGCGGGACGAAAGAATGACGAAACAGATATACAATGCAAAAGTGGAAGGATGTAGGAGCCGAGGAAGGCCGAGACTAACCTACCATGACCAAATTGGTCGTGTTTTATCAGAAGGTGATGTCAGAAGCCCCAGGAACCGGCGAGCGTGCATGAAAAGAGCTATGAATGTCACAGAAGCGAGTGAAGTATGCAAGGACCGCGTCTTATGGCGCTCGGTTCTCTCTGCCTACCCCGCAAGGGACTTGGCGTGAAGATATACATACATACAGAAACCTTATTGTTATACTGTATATACTTGTATGGAAAGTATAACGTACCTACTGTAGTTAATCATACTTCTATGAGTTCCATCTAAATATAAACGTTGTTCTTTATAATATATTAAATTCTAAAATATTGATTATCTTTTTTCTAGATAACTGAAGATGGAACTTCTAGATGTTATGAAAAATTTGACTATTAAAGCCAATTTGAATGAGAGTGAACAACAATTATTCAAATCTATAGCAGCTGATATTGATGATGTGCCGACAGAAATTGTTTTAGCTGAATATTCAGATAAAATGTTGCTCATCATATCGCAATATCAAAAAATTGGAAGTATGTTGATGATACAGAAAGATCAGGTTCATAGTCCCTTAGGAACAAATGATGTTTATACAACAAAGGTTATTTTTGGTGCTACAGGAGAAGAGCAACAGGTTGCAGCGAGATATTTAGCAGAAGCAATAAAAATTACGAAACCACTGTGCATCTTCATAAATTTAAAATCATATGACATTGAGACAGTGAAAGCTTGCAAGGACATAATACTAGACATTAGAAACGAAGAATCAGAAAAGTAATATGTCTTTATCCAATATAAAACAATTCAAGCCTGCGCATATGTACTATGGTCAACTCGTCCTTGGGCCGCCTGGTGCTGGAAAGACAACATATTGTTCTAAAATGGCTCAACTACTAATGAAATCGGGAAGAAAAGTTGTAACTGTAAACTTAGACCCTGCTAATGATATGATGTCTTATGAACCCGATATAGATTTACGCAAGCTGATTAATTTTGAAGAAGTCATGGACAATAATAATTTAGGACCTAATGGGGCACTATTGTATTGTATTGAATATTTGGAAAAAAATATAGACTGGCTCTTCAATCAAATAGACAATGATAATTTTACAAACTTTATATTTGATTTGCCAGGCCAAGTTGAACTTTATTCTCATCACAAAAGTTTAAGTACAATATTTTCTAAACTGGCTAATGAAAAAAACTTTCAGTTATGTGTTGTACATTTGGTTGATTCACATCATTGCTCAGATGCTGGTAAATTTATTGCGGCACTAATGTTGTCGCTCAATGCTATGTTGAAGATTGGTCTGCCACATATTAATTTATTAACCAAAGTAGATTTGTTAAAAAAGCACATGAATAAGTTACAGTTCGGAATTGATTTCTACACAGAAGTTTTGGACCTAAATTATCTACTAGATGCATTAGACACTGGTACATTCACAAATAAATATAAAAAACTTAATAGCGCCCTTGTGTCCATTATTGAAGACTATAGTTTGGTAACATTTCAGCTTGTTAATATGATGGAAGAGCAAAGTTTAGTTAATATAAGTAACTTAGTAGACAAAGCTAATGGATTCGTGTTTAAAGCCAATGAAGGCAGAAATATAAATAGTATGTTGGCATGTGCCATGGGTGCAGGCGAGCCTATTTGTAATGATTTTAATGTGTAATTAAATCCCTATATTGATAACATACTTTTAATTCATTGTCCTGTTATTTCAATCCTGCCGTTTATAGATTAGTTTTTTATACCACTGGTGATAAACAAGCGTATGGCCTGCTTGATGGTAAGTACTTTAAGGCCTTTGGACATTTGCAAAATCACAGATATCACTTGTCTGTTCCTTATGTTGATTAAATTTCGAAAATTTCTAATTGTTTTACCGCCCAGCGTATATTATCTATTACCGTGCCCGATGCGCCCCTCTTAGATCAATAAATTGAAAAACTGGGTTCTGCAATACATATTGATATTGCTAGCAATTTCTTGTTTCAGAAACTTTACCTATATATACAACATACGATGTCAACGCGCGTATTTTTATTTGTCACCCGATAATATAAAGAATGCCGAAATGGTTTGGTCATTTAGAAAAAATGAATGACAAAAGAGTTGCGGAAGAATTGTACCAGGCAACAGTGAATGGAGATATCGGTAGGGGCCGCCCTAAACGCACCCATATAGTCTGATGCGTTGTGATGTGTTGAAAAAGAAAGGGCCAATCAAAAGCGCCTAAATCCGAAGAGCATGCATGAAGATATTGATGAGTGTGGAAGCAGCGAGAGAGGTGTTTGTATCGGCGCGCCTGGCGTTCCATAGGCTCTGCCTGCCAGTGTGGGAGAAGGCGTGATGATACGTATGTAGTATAAAGAAATATGAGAATTACTTTAAAAAAAAACACATACTATATTATGATATGAGACAGGAAAATCATATAAGCAGCGCTACTGGGGAAGTACCTCGACCCTTTTTGTACAATGTCGGGAAGCATACGTCCCACCTGATGTAAAGTGGTTAACGTAGCCTATGAACGCTTATATGTCAATATACTCTCACTGTAAAAAAACTCCGCGTCATTGAGCGTTAGCAGTTGAGCAGAAAATTTAGCACAAAACTTTTCTTGTTCTCGGAACCCATGGGAATAAAACACACGCACCACGCGCTATATAACTAAATTATAACAACAATATTTGTAAGCAAGCAATTAAATTGCCTATAATTATTATAGGCGATTTAATTACTTCCTTTCGCCTCTCCAGTTAGAAGTTGCTTATCCATTACCAACGCTACCATATATGCTCAGCTAGTCCTTCCACACCTGCTGCGGTCATCTCTGCACTTGTCCACAAACTAATAGAAGACGCATAATTCTGGACCTACCCTGACTTTTGTTGAATTTGTTAAATTGTTCCTTTCCTAGAGATCCCATGTTAAAACATGCTACGACGTAGTATAATGTGGCAAGATTTTTTCAAGGAATATCTCACACGTTACCATCTCAAGTGCTGACGCTGCATCTCCTCATTACTTCTCAATAATCTCTAACTCTCAGGAACACGGCAATGCTGGAAGGATTTGGTATCTTGCTGCGGTTTTTCGAAGATAGTTATGTTGTTTCTACATAAATATGGGTCTTCATACCTTTAACCTCGTTAGGTGCCTACTTTGGGGGTGAAGTTACTCACGTCCGTAGGATTTACCATCTTTTCCTAGAACCACCCTACACGTGCCCCCTGGGTGGTGCCAAACGAGTAACAGGGGTGTTCTGGAATAACCCCCAACGCCGAGTCACAGGCGGCGGTCATTTAACCTGTCTATAGGCTATCACAAGCCTGGAGGAATTAAATCGTCTCCAAAAGTGTGAATGTCGTACCTTGGGAAAGTACTACAGTTATCTCCCAACTCTTAATGAAATGTCTGATAATAATGAATGCGATTTGCCATGCGAACCGGCTAGCCCCCGGCGCTCGCGGGTGTCCGGGCCCGCGGGTGTGAAATCTGTAACCGAAGACTACACAGGAGTGGGCGACCAGGCCTCTGTGTCAGTTAATGTTACTGGCAGCAACAGCAGCAAAAAAAAAACTTGTACAACAAGCTTTTCACCCCAGTTTGTTTCTTTCAAGACCCAGATCTGCATCTGTGGGAAGCAAACAAGTACCTAATTTCTCTGTACCGCAGAAGAACAGGACAGAACCTGAAACTAAGGATTCAACTTCAGGCCTTAGCAACACACCTAACCCGCCACCATGGCAGAAAGTTCTAGACCTGACCTGACTGACTCCAACTGCTAATACCAACTACTCTCTATGGAAACTCACCAAAAACTATGACAAAACACCGCCAGCCCTGCCCCCTCTTAGAAAACACCATGGCTGGGCTAGAACACCTCAAGAAAAAGCAGACACCTTTGCTGAGCATCTATCAAAGGTGTTCTGTCCTAACCCGTCGTTTGATGATGAGGTCGATAAGGAAGTCGAGAGTTTTCTTTCTAGTGATAACCAGATGTCTCTTCCACCACGGTCGGTTGCAGTTAGTGAAGTATGGCGGACAATCAAAAACTTAAAAGAAAAAAAAGCGCCTGGATTTGACCTTATCACAAAGGAAGTACTAAGACAAT
This sequence comes from Pyralis farinalis, assembly GCA_947507595.1. Lineage (NCBI taxonomy): Eukaryota > Metazoa > Arthropoda > Insecta > Lepidoptera > Pyralidae > Pyralis > Pyralis farinalis. The sequence goes on from OX382267.1 coordinate 16,489,765, forward strand.
TGCCAAAAAAGGCTGTAGTGTTCCTGACGACATTGTTCAACGGAATCTTGAGAGTTCAGTATTTCCCACATATATGGAAAGTATCACAGATTCTGATGATACATAAAGCTGGCAAACCACTGAATGATGTATCTTCCTATAGGGGTCTATAGGAAGATACATCATTCAGTGGTTTGCCAGCTTTATGTATCATCAAAATAAGTCTCCTTCCAATATTTTCAAAGGTTTTTGAAAAACTCCTGCTTCACAGACTTAAACCAATCCTCGACAAAGGTAACATCATACCGTCGCACTAGTTTGGGTTTCGACCACTACACTCCACTGTCGAACAAGTTCACAGAGTTTGCGATAGGATTAGACAAAGCTTAGAGGAAAAAGAGTATTGCTCCTCAGCATTTTTGGACATTTGGTCGCGTCTGGCATAAGGGCCAAATATATAAAATAAAAAAGTACATTCCTTTCAGAACGACTGTTCCAAGTTAAAGTAGCTGACTCAACGTCCAAGCTTCATGAGATTGACGCTGGAGTCAGCAGGGATCAGTGTTGGGTCCAATCTTGTATACCGTCTACACAGCCGACATGCCCTTGGAAAATGGCGTGACTACTGCTACGTACGCAGATGACACCGCAATCTTGGCCAGCGATGCGGATCCTGCTGTCGCTTCACACATGTTGCAGCGCGGACTTGATGGTGTATCAGAGTGGCTGAAAAAATGGAGAATAAAGACCAGCGTAACCAAGTCTGTGCATATCACCTTCGCGCTGCGCAAGGGTAACTGCCCGCCGGTGCAGCTTGAGAACACAACCTTACCACACAAAGAAAGCGTTAAATACTTGGGTCTCCATCTTGACCGACGTCTTACTTGGAAAAATCACGTAAAAAGTAAAAGAGAGGAACTTAACATTCGGTCTAAGAATCTTCACTGGCTGATTGGACGGAACAGTAGGTACATTGTCTCTTGAAAATAAGTTACTAATCTATAACACAATTCTCAAGCCCATAGGACATACGGCATACAGCTGTGGGGAAGTTGTAGTAACTCAAATATCTCAGTCCTACAAAGATTGCAAAATATAATCCTCAGATCAATATGTAGAGTTCCATGGTTTATCACTAATGCGGAAATACATAAGGAAGTACACATAAACACAGTCAAGGAAGAGATCCTTATTGCTGCCGAAAGATATCGGGGAAAACTAGAGACCCATCCTAACGAACTGGCTGCCAAGCTGCCAACACGAAGTTATCAAAAGCGACTTAAAGGGAAGGATATCATAATTCCTGAAGAATGAGTAGAGGTTCTCACTGGAGAACACACTCTAAATGTGACTGCAGCCTTCACTACTTCTCTATACTATACTTATACTCTATATATATTATATACTCTATATATATATACTCTATACTATAATTCTCTGAAGAGTTGTGTTCCTGGAAATGACAGATGTAAAAAAGAAAATCTCAATGAGGTGCTGCGTTAGCGGGGTGCCAGGGTGTTAACGCACAACTTTTCTTTAGAGATAGTCCACGGTAGGTGCCCTCGGAATCCTCAGATCAGGTTGGCCGTATGGTTTGCTAATTCCCGACGTTTGATAATTCGTTTACAACGTTTAATGTGGAGGTTCTGCGGTTGGCGCTAAAATAGTGTTTTGTTCATAACTCTAAGGCGGTAAACAAAGCATACACCACAAAGTGACGATCAATTCAGAATTTTATAATTTCCGAGCTTTTTTGCCTTTTTAATTTGATGTATACAAGTTAGTATTGCTTTATCACTTACGTTAGGCAAAAGTTAATTTCGACGTGATTTAAAATGAATCTGCTACAGACATAAATTCTTCGTTGCCAATTTTTATCTCTGCTTGGTTGAACCTATCATTGTCCAAAAATAAAATCAATTCACTCCCTTTTTGATCTCTCTCTCCTCTTGCTATACCACTCCAACCCGTCGTTAATGTTGCGTGCCGACAGTATTATGTTGCCACAAAACAGCGGCATTAAAGGAAAAGACGGTCGGAAAACAAATGAACAGATTTTTTAAATATCATGTGTTATTAAAAATAATAGTAATTAATTTGAATTTGGCATTCTACATAACATCTACAAAAATCGGCAAATTCGTTTGTGGTTTATAAAATTTTATAAACAACAATCTTTATACACATTTGATGTGTACTATGAACTACTGTTGTAAATTATAAGGGATGGTTGTTTTGGGTTAACAATAGAAATGTAAACATTCAGGACACAGTCCATTTTTCATGCAATTAAGGTGGCAACAAGCATCGAGTTTGCCTGATAGTAAGCAGATACCATACCAGGCATGCTTATTATAAGTTATAACACCAGGACAGGAGCATCCGTTTTGCTGACAACCATGTAAAAACTTGAAAAACTTCACTTCTTTGAAGAACCTCATGCTAGTCTTCTGAGTTAGGAATACGACCACATGGATCAATAGGTGGCATTGGGCCCAGGCACATAGTTCGTAGATCCGTCGACCGCTGGGGAAGAGAGGTTCTCGAATGGCGTTCCCGTGCTGGTACACGCAGTGTGGGACGACCCCCACTAGATGGAGTGACGACCTCAAGAGGTTTGTTGGGAGTCGATGGATGCATGTGGCACAGGATCAAGAAGAATGGCCCTCGGGGAGGCCTATCTTCAGCAGTGGACGAATACATGCTGAGATAACCTTTAATTATGATTAATTTTATTTTGGACTGATAATGCATCAGAGCGTTACTTTTATTAATTAATCAACGAAAAATATTTGTCTCATTAATCGTTGAACGTAACGTGAAATAAGTAACAATAAACAAGATTAATTGATTGTTGATTACTTAACCCTTCGAAACCCAGGTGGTCGAATACGATCGCGAAATGTATGGGAAAACGTATATAACGGGTTCTGACTGCTCAATAAAGTGTAATGTATGCAGAATCTGCACCGGTTTTGATCTGCGCAGTATAACTGCTTTAAAACTTACGAATGAGTTGGACAATTCGGGAATTAGATATAATGAACCGAAACGCATGAAAGAACCTGGATGACATCATTATATTATACTTTCATCCGATTTATACGTGCATGCAATACTTCGACTCAATCCTATACTGACAATGGGTCAAATTTATCTTCCAAGTATTAATTACACACAACCAAAGCTACAGACAGTATAAAAATCTCTTCACGCGCTTTAAGCTTTCCCCTGTCCAAAGTACTTTAATTAAATCATATTGCAAACATAGTAGACATTGTTGACAGGTGGAGCTAAATAAAAGTTTGCAAAATTAATAAGATTTAAAGAGATTTTGACACGGTCACGGTCGGCAACGAATGAATGAAAAGCTCCTGGTGTAGCAAGTGACCATAGGCTACGCATAAACTAAAATAGTAATTAATGTTTTTAATTTTTTTTATCAGGTTGGATGTATGATATAACAAAACAACACTTATTTGTCTTGCTTCATATGTAATGTGCATCCACAAATAATATATATTTACTGTTGCCAAGTTAAATTAATGTATCCATTGTATAATATTAACTTGGTTTGAGGTTGGATGGTCCTAATGCTAATAGGTCGTCCGGAAATATTTTTTACTTCGCTATTTACTTACAAAGTAAATAAATATTCTAAACATCCAATCTAGTAAGTTCGATATCGTTGATTATATTCATGTTCTTCATTGCAGATGTCCAAAACTAGAAAAGAAATATTTGAAAAGCTTTTAGAGACAGAAGTAGAAATAGATAATCTACTGAGGGATAAAAAAGCAATTCAAGTGAACCTTTTACATCAGTACAACGACATTAAAGATGCAGCTCAGATTGTTATAAACCATATTGCAAACACTGAAGGGAGCACTGTCACTGAAGTACACAAAAGATTACAATTGAATGATTGAAATAAAAGACATTTTGTAATGATGGAACGTTTTATTTGAAGACAAATACAACTCTTTACAATTTAAATTCATCCAATATTTTTGTGTTCATAAACTAAAATAGTAATGAACGTTTTTAAAATTTTACATTGCAGGTTTACGTACTTAAGTTATAAGTGTTTTCAAAAAAGCCACAGTTCCATGTTAGCTACTTCAATTACGAAAAATGTTATGTATTACATGACAAGTATTCTAATATATTTTGATTATATTATGTTGACAATATTAAATGACCATTGTCAGCAAACAAGTTTATAAGATGTAGTAAAGGTATACTGCTGAATAATCTAAAACTATAGCGAATAATGGATTTAAAAGATAACATAAAATCTACCTCCGTTGAGTCACAACTAATGTTACATTTAAAAAACGTGAATCATTTTAATTAGGGTGAAAGAAAAGGTGTCTAATAAACATTCACCAAATGTAGAATGTAGTGCGAGTGCCCTACAGCACAAAGATCCGATAGGGTCACCATGCCACCGCTCATTGGGCGCTAATACACACATCCCTCTCGGGTGCCGGTACAAACAACCCATTATAAGAAGTGCCCTTCAATTAAAAAAAAACAATATTTTATATACCGAGAAAACATTACCACCCACGTTATGATATCGTCAACCCCCTAACATGCTTTTGTTACAAATATTGCTTACAAAATCAAAATACATTGAAGTTAAAATTCTAAACTACACATTGTGTTTATTTGAATAAGCAAGCAAGAATATATACGTTGTATTATAAATGTATAATATAAAGTGCGTGTCGCGCTGGGCGACAGCTAGCGAATAGTTAGCAATGTGAGCGTTCTCCAGCAAACGGAGTGGCTCGTGTTGCGTTGTGGGGGCGCCACCGGCGGCACCGGCCGCCAATGCCCGCCCCCGCGGCGCCGCCGGCTTACTGCGGCGGTGCGCATGCAAAGTCTGATACTTTAGTTTGTTTGACAAATAGTCTTTGAACAGCGCCGTGGCTGTTTAGTACGTGTGCACTGCACTCATGATGTTTGTTTAAATCAATTATATGTTATTGTAGCAACATATTTTGTCTATGTTCTGGCCAGGTTACAGTTAAGCGTTCCAAAAATTGTAAAGTCTTCATTTTTGTTCCATTCTCGACTGTCGTGAACTGTCCAATTACAATAAAGATCGTCTGCTCGAAATGGAATGTAATTTTTACCTTGATAATTGGTACAGTTTTACCACTCAATCGGCGTTAGCAAGACTTTGTCTCGATTATTTTCGTTAGTCATTCCAGCTAAATTTAAGTATAACAATATAACAAATTTACAAAAATACATATAAATTGAAGAACATTCGCAATTTTAAATTTCCGAAAATGCATATAAATATATCACTAACAATCTAAGATTTCCTATCGAAATAATACCCTATAGGATGTGGAAATGTCAATATGCGAATGTTCGTTCAGTTTCATCAAACGTCTATCGTTAGACTTAAATCTATGAGTTTCAGACTCGTTTCAGGCAGTCCTACAGATTTCAAAGCACCAACAATCATTCAATAAATGCATTTTACACTATTCTCTTTATTCCTCCTATTATTATGGTATTACTGAAGATCTTAACACATAATCATAGGGCAACACAACCGTAGCTCTTCACAAAATACCCTTCGAGAAGTGTACGAAATGTAGGCGGTCCCCAATTCAGAAGACTGCATTCATTGAACACACAGACAACATTTGGCAAACGGTCAGAATATCGTGAAGCATCGTACTAGCTCACCAACATACTACTCAATAATACTATTTAGAATTTAAACAGTCTGATTTGGGGAAATTGCATATTATAAGTGAAGGGTGTTTTCTGAGGAACTATATTTTAGACTAAGCACCTGACACACATCAATACCTAAATATTGTATCAAGAATCCCCAAAAACAAGTCTGAACACAACTTGGTTTAATCTATGCAATCGAGAACCCTGTACAACTATGTACTTTGGCGGCACTACCGTTTTGATTATTGACGTTATATTTACCATTATGATTGTCTGGGATCACATAGACCAAACCATACTTAAAAATAAAAATGATGATTTGGTAAATTGTAAATATACTATATGTAAATAAATAATGCTGACTCAGTACCTCATATGCTTAAAAATAAAACATATTACTTACTAAGTCATCTCACTTTTCAATTAAACATGACTTAACAACCAACATTAATTTATTAATAATATATATTTTCTAATTATCACTTGTCAAATAACGGGTGCTGTTGGGTTCTTATATTTCTAAGAGATATTGTAGTACCTCAAATAATAGAACCTATCTCTTCGTGAATTTTCATATTTGCTTTACTAACCCTCAACATTGTGGGTAAACGGTAGTGTTAATTTATCATCTCAATGGCAAATATCAAAACACCAAAAGAGGCAATATGTCTTATTAGGGATTATTGAGACAAAAATGTCTCGGTTGTCAATTGTTTAATAATATTATTATTAATTGAACACTGTGTGTGTCAATTAAAGTAATATAAAATCAGTCTCAAATTTGGGAAGTCTTTTAGATCTTCAGGCACGTATACGTTATGTCTGATGGATTCCCATCTCACAGACAATAACGAAATCTAAACAATAGATTTGGTTATTTTTCTGTTTACAAATGTACTAACCAAGCACGTGCTAAAACAATCATTATTGATGTCATTATTTCCCAAGGTAAATTACTTATTACAGTATTTACTTCAATTTACGCTAGTGAATGTTCTGTTGATTTTGTCTTAATTGATGACTGTCTGCAAGACTGTTAACATTCACTAGCAACTCAAACATTAACAAACAAGTAAGGTAAGCTTTCCTCGAACAAATGGCAATTACTAGAAATTAAGGAACTAAAAAGTGAACGTAGGAAATATCAAAAAATCAAAACCGGCGACAAATGTGTTCACATATTTTTTAGTTATTCACAATCTTACAATATATTGCTTTGTTTTCTACAAATGTTTTTATCTAACTTTAATATTTAAACATTCCTTAAGATTTGACATCAATCAAATTTTAATAACTAAAATTTTATGTAAACACGTACGAAGGGCACTCAATATATCATCAGTGCTATACTGACAAAACAATGCCAATAATTTATTTTTCAATACGTGGAATAATATAGTCATCAGATTCAATCAGATTATGAATGTCTTATATCAAAAAATAAAAGCGAATTATATATGATCTAACAAAATTAATCTAACTTTGCATTCGTAATACCCATAACTACCCAAGTACATACCCATTACGAAAAACTATAAATTTTAATAAATAAACATGTCACTAAAGGCCGTTGTATAGGGGGCAATGCCTAGGTGAGCGGAGTTAGTGGTGCGTTGGTTATTGACCTATTGTGATACTTTTATTTATTAAATTAATTTGCATGTTTTTCGTAAAGATTACAATTTATACATTACCTCCGCAAAGTTTATACGGTTAATTTTGTTAGATCGTACATATAACTTGCATTCCTTTGATCCATTCAAAATAATACTGACCATATATTGGAGACCCCTCGTATTCAACGGGCCGTACCTAAACTACCTTGAAAAACATAAAAGTTACCTTAGCAGCTAAAGTTAGTTAGTGACGGGTGCGTCACCTTGACCAATATGCTCCTTTTCAGATTTGTGGCTTTGCTCCGCCACCTAAAATATATTCGTTAATTAAAATTCATACAACATGTTATTGGTAATATGAAATGTATTTAAAAGAGGAATTTATTTGGAAAGTCCTGTGATCATGGTAGTGTATGACAATTATTTATTCGGCTATCACCTTAGTATTTTCGTTCAGTTCCATCATTTGAGGGACGTTAGCTTTCTGATTGGAACCTTTCTTCTTACCCTTCCCGACATTCTTCTTCAAATTTTTTGCAGTCTTAGCTTTTTGTAGTTGTGCGCCTGAAAATATCCACATGAATATTTACAATTGAATTGAGTACCTCCTTTTTGCAGTCATGAGGGTCATTTGGCTATATGAAGAACAAATCCATACATACAATTCGATATCTGAGCAACTTGACAAGTAACTTTTATAAATTCACCAAGGGCTTGAATTGTGTACTTAAAACGGTTGCAATAAGGTACATTTTTTTTAAATATTGCACTTAATAGAGCGTAAGCGATATATACTAGGCAATTTCATACTCTGAGCTACCACCGTGTGTCAAAGACTTAGCGTGATCGAGTTCAAGTGAGTAATTTAAGATATCAATGACAGTATAAATTAAACACTACTTGGGTCTTTTGGTGTTTATTCTGACATAATAAACATCGCGTATTAGTATTAATATGCCATTGTAATAATAAAACCATTGTTTAATATTTATATTATATATAATAAAAAAGTGTACTTGTGGTTGTCCCCTCGAGATTAGCTTTTATTTATAGTAGATAGATAGATGGTTGTGCCATATAGTTTTTGGGATAACTTTATTTGTTTGTAGTTTGTTGTAATTTGTAGGCAGTGGTAACACCGCCCACAGATAAACATCATTATATTTTTAATCCGCCACTCAAACCTTCTAACATTGTGTTTCTCATTTATTACTGTAGGAGAGTACGCAATACGCATGGCAAGTAGCTAGTTCGTCTGAATCATCTCCAAATAATCATTTATACATATTAATTTGCAATATGTCATTTTTTATTACATTAATATAAGAATTGCTTATATGCAGTTGGACCATGGTACCTATTTTTATAAAGAGCGGAGAACACGCTCTTTAGTTTTAAAACAAAATTATAAATAGCGAGAATACACTCTTTAATTTACGATTTAGTTTTAAATTAGCAAGTAACATACATAAATTATGCGAAGTATTTTTTTCTGTCAGTCTATCATTACAACAATAAATACACACTATTTACAGTCAAAAATAATAATGTATCGATGACTATGGCTCACTACACTTACGCGAAGACATTCTTTCTATAAAGGGTGTATTGAAAAATATATGGTAGGTTTAGTAGGTCTACATACCATCGCTTTCATTGTCTGGAGCGACACTGTCCTCATGAGGACTCGTTTCTTCATTTTGAGACGAAATCTCTTCGGGTCTCACCGTTTTACTGTGAGACAAATAATCTAAAATATAGAATCGCGAGGTGCCACACTCCGACTCAAAGAGTCGAATCTTTTGACGTTTGACTGAAGAGTGTTTGCAGAAACTTTAAGGTATTATTTAAATTGATATGTTGCCTTTATCCATTGATCTTTAATCCAGGACCATTCGATTAAATTAAATGTGTAAAAAAAGTTGTTTAATGCTCAGTAATTATTAGAACAATAGAAAAGGCCAATCATGCTTGAAATAGGAGTTCAAATTTAACTCGTTGCGATTCAATATACAATTATAGTACAATAACTAATAAATAGATAGTATCGCCATGAGAAAGCAGTGATAGCCCAGTGACCCGGCTTATTGACCAACTGGTCCCCCGTTCGAATCCTGGCGGAGGTATGTACCACTATAGTCGTGTTTTCGGATTTATGTACATATTTGTAATTATCACTTACTCGGCGGAGAAGGAAATTTCATCGTGATGAACCCCGCACACCCAAGAAATCATATTAGGAAAGAAAAATCAGTATTTTCGCCAAATCCTTAGACTTAAGTAGCGGATCCCGTCCATCCTAACGGAAAAGGAAACGGGATAACACTAAGAACAAGAAGAGGTAGTCAACATAATTTATGGTTACATGGTACGTCTGTATTTTTTAAAGTCTCATCATATTCTTCACTTCCGCACTATAAGTAAAATTTTGACGACACTGCTCTTTTGGGTTTATATTTTAGGCTTCTTTTGCATTACTGGTGCACAAGAAAAGAAAGTGAACTTACCCATTAACAGTGAGAGTGATGGCCTTGGCAGGTTCGTCTTGGTCACGGCGCGCACGGCGCGGGGCGCGCGATCCGGACGTGGCCGCCGGAGCACCACGACCACGAGCGCGGCCCCGACCTCCCCGTGCTCCGCGCCAGCCACGACCTCCATACGCGTTGCGCGGTGGCGGTGTGTACCCCACATAGCTCACCTGCCGATCAAGCTTTTAATTCATATGTTATTTCCGTAATGGACTGTTGGTGCCAGGTCTCCAGGATATATTTACTACAGCAGTTCCATGGGGCCAATATGATGCAATATCGTTCATAGCGTATGTCTGATAGTAGACTTAATACTCGTACTATTATATAATAAACAAAAAAGAAATGATCATTTTACATTTTTAATTACATGATGTGAACAATAGTGCAATTTAAGCTGTAAAAAATAAGTAGCGCAAAAAACGATGATGATGTAAAGTATCTCGCTGTTCTATACACATCCGGTACGCATGGGCGTGAGTCTAATCGCGTATAGTTTTGCGGTTGTTTTGGTTTAAGAAGATTTTTTATTATCTTCCCTATGAATAAAAATGGCATTATTTTTATTCATACTCATATGTGAAATTTTTCGACTCTTAGACCTGTTACAGGATAAGAATTACATTCAGCTCAAGAAAGGCGAAGGTGACCAACCAAAACGGGCAAAAAAGTATTTTACGTACATATGGAATAATTTTTCTTTGTGCAGAAATCAATTGCCTAATAAGTCGCTATGTTTCTAAAGCACTATGTTCACAAAGATATCTACTATGTCATATAGAAGTACATAGATTGTAAAAAAACAGTACTATCACATCATGCAAGGTATCTCTTTCTGTCATATGGCAAAGCTGCTAACTTCACCTCACATCACTACACACTAATCACTTCCTTTTGTGACTCTATTCCACATAGCGGTATAATAATTTTATGTTAGTTTTTATTGTGCTAGTGAGTCTAGGTCTAAGATTCACTGGCACTGATTAATCGTGTCTGAACTTCCACCTGTAATTACAACTACAGTGCGGTTAACGTAAGAATGGGATTCTGGCAGGTCGGGATCGAACGGGTGACATAACTTTAAAGCGGCGTTGAATTTAAGATAAAAAAAAATTGCTACTATTATCATGTCAACTTAAAATAAATGTTATATTTTTGCACTAAATTTAATGTTAAATAAATAAGACAATATTTTTTTTTAATTATACTATGCTGTTACAAGGATAGATCAACTGTTTATTTTTGTAGTAATGTCCCAAAAATAACAGGTAATAGATACGTTATTTGTCGTTAAACTATACAATAATGTGTTTTCTTTTAAATAATTTGATAATAAAGAATGTAGTTAGTTGTTATTATGACAACGTGGTTACAACCACTCACCCTCTTAAGTAGTTTTTCACCGGAGTCAGAAATAAAAATTGTATGAGTGAAGGACGCATCTGCAGTGGAAATGGTTTAGATGGTGAGGATATATGAAAAGAAATTTGAAATAAATGGTAAGGCAAGATTAAACCATACACTGTGTGCTAACTGTCTAACAGAAATACGGTTTACTGAGCACGCGCGGGTTTACATAGGTACGAGTGGGTCGCATGAAGGACAACATTCTAAGAGGGGAACATAAAGAGGACTTAATATTTCATCAATGATTATTTCAAATTTCAATATTTCGTTTACATTATTAGATATTAAAGGTAATTTTTTGGTGGAAAAAAAGGAGAATTTTTAATTCTCGTTCGCTCCGGAAAGATATAAATTATTTATTTTGCCATTAGGCTCATACTCATGGGTATTTTTACCAGTATTGTGTGAAGTGTGTAAGGACCGCGTCTTATGGCGTTCGGCTCTCTCTGCCTACTCCGCAAGGGACCGGGCGTGAAGATATACATACATTCTTTAAATCAGTTCACAATTTATCCCATTAATAGCTTTAATTTCTCTTTTTCAATTTAGCAGCATTTTGAAAATTTGCCTTTTGAACATATTGTCAGACAAGGACAGAACTGTTTGAGGTAATTTATTATAGAATATAATTTACAGCAAAATATTTACTAGTTTTGGCAAGCCGATATACCTATCCAATCTATTTCTGCTTCTAGGATTTTTACTATATTATACACGTATATATACTGAGAGGTAACTGTGAGGATATTTATTACTGTGAATAGTTCTCTAAGTGATTCCCTGAAATGCATGTTATAAATAGAGCGGATGGCTCTACTTTGTAATATAAAAATAGTTGCAAAATCAGCCGCTTTTCCCTACAACAGTATACATCATACGAGATAATACTGTGAAAGTAGCTGAAATAGACTAAGCGCGCAGTAGTCACATCCATCAATTGTCTAATTCTCCTAACTGCATATGCGGCGGATATACACATTTATGTGGGGGCTTCGTTGCAATAAAAGATTATTATATGTGAACCTGTTTAGAAACCAAATGAACAAGCACCAATTACGTTTATTAGGATATTTAAAAGGTAGGTCTACCTGTGCAGGCGGGTATCTGTGCGCACGAGTAGGGTAGCTGCCGCCGCCCCACTGTCCAACAACAACGCCTGCGATCTCAAGCCTCGCGCCGCGCCCGCGGCCGCGTCCCCAGCCGCCCAGCGCACCCCCCACCACGCCTGCCACCAGCGGCAGCGGTGGCATCGCAAACTCAACCTCCAAACCTTCTAGGATCGCCTTTCGCATACGCTCGACCTGCATACAAATCATAGTAAATGAGTTAAAATGTTTTTATTATTAGGTTAAGAATTATCTCATTGATTATAAAACAAAATAGCAAATTATTTTTGTGACTGATGAGGATATATAATACCGACGGATACGGATAGAGCTCACCAACCATGCGTAAATCAACAATCAATTTATCGAACATGAATGAAATTTGCCAAGAAATCAATTATCTCTTACAAGTTCTTCGGTGGCTCAGTCGTGAATGACGCGACTTTGACACCAACGTTTGTGGGTTCGATTCCAACACAAGGCAAACATTTGTGTTCATGAACATGTCAGTTTGTTTTAAGAGAGGTAGGGCGCATCAAAGCCCGTCTGGGGAAGTACCTCGACCTCACAGAAAAACGCAGCTAACTATAAAAGTTCGGGGCGACAGCGGGCAGTTAGAACTACAAAGGCTGTTAAAGTCAGAATTCGTCGAAACCCCATTAGGAAAAAAAATCTCATCGTGAGACAACGGAGCTTATCGTTGATAAAAGGACATGCCTTAAATTAATCCCTACAGTTGTAGAGAGTTGGTCGATCAAAACGCCTTCTGTACCGATACACAGGTATAGACACAGAAATATCTTCTTTACTGATGAAAAAAAAAATCACGATTGAAGAGCACTACAACAAGTAAAATGACAAAGTGGTCATCATCCTGCATTATAAATGGTTTGGTGGGATGGGGGTGGGGGGGTCTTATAAAAGAATCGCAAAGCTTCATTTTTGTGAAAAAGGAGTGAAGACTTCAGCTAAAGTGTATCAAGAGACTGTTTTGGATTGCTTTGATACATTTTTTTTAAATGTACCGTGTAAATTAATTAAAGTGTAAATGTAACTTAAAACGCTTATCAAGGTATTTAAACACTGGTACTGTGATATTAAAGTTAAAGTATGAAATTGTCTATTTGTACTGAAAAATTAAAACTCGTTTTGTATAAGATGTAACATATTTATTTATCAAAAAACTTACCCTCATTATCTATAGATTGCTGCCATCTAATCGGAAGTTTATTTATGCCTTTTTGAGATAGAACTCTGGGGATCTAAAGTCGACAAACTGTGTAAAAGCATTTTGTACTGCCTTCAGGGAAGAAAATTTTTTACCATGTAGAAAATTGACCAAATCACGAAAAAAAATAGTAGTCAGTTGGAGCAAGGTCTGACGAGTACGGAGGTTGACGTATGGATTCTAACTGCAGCTCCTGTAGAGTTACAACGGTTTCTCATGCAGTGTGAGGTCTTGCGTTATCATGGAGCAATAATGGTGAAGATTGATTCACGAGCCGGGGCTGTTGTACTGCCAGTTTCGCCATTATTGTTCGAAGTTCGGCACAGTAAACATCTGGTCAAGCCTGACCAGACCAGACCTGAGAAAGCTATAGTGAATAACGCCATGAAGAGACCACCGAAACAGTTACCATTACCTTTTTATTGGCGGTAAGCTTTGCATTAGGGCACCACTGTTGCGGCGTTTGACCTGGGGTCAGCCATTGTATTTTTCACTTACGGTTATCGTAAAGAATCCACTTTTCGTCACATGTCACAATTCGATCAAATATACCTTCATTTCTGTACCGATTCAACAAGGCAACTCAAGTTTTCCCCAGGTAAAAAGACAATAAGTTGAGTGGACAAACAAGTTGAGATGAGTATATTGTAAATATCGTTTGCCAAAAACTACAAACATTTAAAGGACAGGGTCAGGTGATCTGCAGAAACTGTTGAGTCCCGCAGATATCAGGATTGATATAAGCGTTGTTACCTTACATATAAAAATACATATATCTATCTATCTATAACTTCACGCCAAATCCCTTACGGGGTAGGCAGAGAACCGAGCGCCACGTGACTCGATCCTTACATACCTCACTCGCTTCTTTAACATTCATTGCTCTTTTGCTCCTGACATCCCCTTCTGATAGAACACGACCAATTTGATCATGGTAGGTAAGTCTTGGCCTTCCTCGGCTCCTATTTGCATTGTATATCTGCTTCGTCATTCTTTCATCCTGCATTCTTTCTACATGTCCGAAACAACGGAGAATGCCTCTTCTTATTTTAACACCGATGCTCCGTTTCAGACCAACACTGCTTCTATCCTCTCAACATAGAGTGGTGCATGACATGGAAGTGCTTCGTAAATAATTGTGACAGTACCTTGACTATAGTGTAAGTGGTTGTCACAGACTGAAGGTACTTGCAGTAGTGGGAGCGACGCACATCGATAGTTATGATAGTACCTTGACGACTGTGTCGAGATGGTTGTCACAGAGTTGGGCGAGGTGCTTGCAGTGTGTGGCGCGATGCAAGTTCCGCTGCAGCAACTTGCCGTCGAAGTAGAGCCAGGGCGCGGCCACGAGCCAGGGCACGGGAGCGCCGCATGCGTCGTTCGCCAGCAGCGCCGCCTCCGCGCCTGCCATTACCAACGCTCCAAGCTGTACGCCGCGAGAACTCATACCGTTCACCTGAAACAGTAATAAAAACATTTAAGCTTTGCTATACTATCGTTCAACAGTAAATGTGTGATGATGTTGGGTTGTGTTTTCGTCATCCGTCTGGTAAATCATGGGATCTGGCTATGATTTACCTTTACCATAAAAATTGGGTAACCTGCAACGTCTACTTATTAGAGATGTAACTTCATTCAGACGGACGTATGCGGTTGTCGATATCCGCCTACTAATCTGATAGCTGCCACAGCCTTTCAAAAAACATACGAATTTGGTTGTGAGAAACATGATTATCATTTTGGTGTTAAACTTAGAGATCAGTTTGGTGTTAAACTACAGTCAGTTTCAATTGTGACCAGTTGGATGAAGATTATGTTAAGAATACAGGAAGTAGATACTATGCGTGAGAAGTAAGAGTTCTTTCTAGACCAACCTAAAATTATATAAACATGTAGAGTATGCTACCGAGTAAACTTCACCTTACAGCTGAATTGTTGATCAAATATAAACACTAAGTAAAAAGTGAGATTATCAGGTGATACCGTTTGTATCGAGTCAGTAGCTTACACACAACTGTTTCAGATAGAACAGATCATAATGCTTACTTTATCAACTATATAAACATGAGATTTGATAATCATTGAATTATGTACAAATAGGGAATAAAATAAACATATATACATACAAAAGAAAAACTAGCTTACTGTCATCTCCTGCAGGTGTAGTGCGTTCATAAGATCATTGGAGAAAGCTGTGGCCAAGAATGCATCTAATTCTTGGCGCCTCAGAATTTGTAGTTGAGATGTCATTATAAACCTAAAAAAAAATACGATTCTATTAAGCGATTGTTAAACGCTAAAGCTTGATGTACGCGCCGTTTGAGCGCATTAGTTTCGCGCACAAGTTTTTAGTACCATTCTCGCAATAAAAACTGTAACGACATCGTATCATCACCTGTTTATAAAACTTGAATGGCATCGGAATTTAGTCTTGGGATATGGAAATACTACTAATGACGAAAATTCTAAAACTTTCTCGTCGAAAACTATATCGTCGTGATAACATCTCGTAGTTGTATTTTCACTTTAAACCACATAAGATAACAAAGACGGTGACAAAAATATACACGATGAACTGCATTGATAAGGTTATCACAGCTACAAAACATTACCGTTCAAAGTTTCAATTGCCATTCTTATATATTTACTAGTTACTCGCCCCGGCTTCGCACGAGTGATCTGATCGCTACCAAACTTCACAGGATCACTCGCTGGACTGATCTGAATTTTCGCTGAAAATTTCATCAAAATCTGCCCAGCCGTTTTTGAGTCCATAGAGACATACAGACAAACATTCATTTTTAAATATATAGATATTGCAAATAAAAAACGGACAACGAATATGCAGTGAGCTCACCTTAGAACAGTAGCCAATATAAGAAGATGTTGGGGAACATATGTAGTATTCAGCATTAACGGCGTGTCTGATCGCATACACGAAAGGAACGCTCGCATACGGCGACATTTATCATCTTGAGCAGTTCTGTAAATAAGTGTGCATACTTTATTTATAAGTAAATATAGTTTTTTTTGACACTGACTATTTAGTTGGCCCCTGTGGGCCTTGACTACGTCACCGGAAGGGATAAATATAGTAAAAATTTTGGGATACAATAACATTATCTGTTCTAAGAATTAACCAGTTTTCCTCCTGCTATGCTTTGCAATAGTTATACTTTACAAATTTCCTGTTTATCGCTTCTTTTTCCTTCTTATATTACTACCTCTCCTACACTTACCCTCTTTACCCTAAACTCTTCCATTTCTTACTTCAATTGATTTGCTTTTGAATTATTTTGGTCAAACAAACTTTGTTTGATAACCCTTTTTCTCCTGGACTTGAACATGGGACATATTTCTCATTGAACAAACCCAAGTTGGATTGATATGTAAAAACAAAATGGCGAAATAAATCTTCCATTAATTGTGTGTAAAAGCATTTATACTAACTTTTAAGTAAATTTGAATTAAAAGTCGGTCAGTCTGACTTGCAAACCGAGGTTACCTCCCTATCATCATTTGAAATATAAATTTCCTAGGAACCTGCCCAATATTCACCAAAGACTGTATTGGATTGACAGATATCGCTGACAATGTACATACATACAACAAATGTATTTCGCCCAAATAACAATAATTATACGTCAATGATCTCGATGAGATGAATGTGGTTTAGTAACTATCGAGCCACAATTTTTAACACTGTATGTAATGATTGTAAATAATATTTTGTCATTCCAATCAACTACAAATGCCAATTCTAGGATGTAATTCTGCTATGAGACATTGTCTTATGATCATAATCCATATCCTATGATTATGACTTGCCATTTCTTGAAGAAGACGGGACGATCTTACGAAAAAGCCGCTTTTCGGATTTTTTCCTGTACTGATGGTAAGAGATTTTCTTCTTGACGACTTTTTATATTATCGAGAAGCAAAGCAGACGACTCACTTAGTGTATAAATGTTACCTAGTTGATTATTGTTTGCACTACAGAGTATTGTTCGCTTTGGTATCTGCGTACTGGCAACATCACACGCTCTCAAGAACGCCATCCTCCATGGAGGTGTTTGGCTGCGATAATCTGTAAGGTGCAGGTACTTTCCCATTCAGGCTACATCCACGCGTCCTACCTCTGTTTTTCCAGAATTTCGTCTGTTCAATGACAGGCATCGCCACAGTTTTGTCTCTGAAGATGATAGTGGATCAGCCAAATTAGATTCCAGGGTAATTGATTACTATCCCCAATTCTTTACAGATTTTGATACATTTTTTTTAATAAAACAATTTTTAACGGAAGTATCGCGTTTTTTAGTTATTTTGTTGAACCTGACGTTTCAAATGCTCTGCAGCATCCGTGGTCGCAGGAAGACTGTCTTGCCTGCTGCAAAACCTAAGGCAATACATTGTTTTTTTTGTAGTTTATCTTGGTTTTTTGTAAAATATAAATATAGACTAGTTTTGCAAATATCCTTTGGCTAGATATATTCGGTAACTGCGTGCGTACAGGCATTTGTTAGAAATAAATTACAAAATCTAAACACCGCTTGAATCAATGTATATTTGTTTACCTGTGTGTTTGTGTTCAAAACAGTGTCCAATTATTCAAAGCTCACCCGAACCAAAGCCTCTGCACCGTTGGCACCGGCCAGTCCAGGACCACTCCCGACACCATTTCAGGATTCTTTCCAGGGTTCACACGAGAGTAAATCCATTCTGCTATCTGCACGGTACATGCACGTTCATTGGATGCAATAGAGGTGCTTGCTGTGCCTTCCTCTAAAACAAGTTTTTTTTTATATAAAAATATATGATTATAGGAAAAGTATACATTCTGAACTGCCAGTCTACAAAAAATAATTACGCATTGGTTTAACCAAATCTTCAATACAAATAAAGTCGCACAAATATTATTTGTAACATGAAGAAACTTCTTGACAACATCGATAATGGTGTTCCGTTTAAAGTTGATCCCGTATCAAAAACATGCCATAAAGAAGAGAGAACAAATTATATGACCGAGACTGCCGGCTGTTTATTTCTAAATTAATCTTACTTTAAAACAGGTATGGGCAACCTTTGACATGTAGTGGGCCAAACTTTAGCATGCAAACACGTTCGCGGGCCGCGTTTAAAAGTAGTGCATATACACACATCAAAAGTGTCTAGGGATCAACATATATTTTTGCAATAACTTTTCTCCTGATTGATATTAATTAAAATTTTCTTTGAGGATTCATCAAATAAAGTGTTTTCGTTTGTCTACAGTAACGATAAACCAAGTCACCTTTGCATTAATAAAGAAATTTGCCATTTTCATAATAAAGGGATTTTTGACATTTGAACCACTAACATTAAAGTTCGAAAAAAGACTGAAATAACAGTTTTCTTTAAAATTTTATTGGGTAACTTAAACAATTAATAATCCGTGTTTCTACCGCGAACACTAACAACACAAGAACATCGGTTTGGCATACTCAAAATGAGTTCATCCAAATCACGCTGTGGAATGGCCGCCCATGTTCGTTGCAACAACAAAAAAAGGTCTTCTTGCGACTGGATACCCTCCATATTCGGCAGAGCTCTTCTCTGTAGCATATCCCATGCATGCTCAATCGGGTTCAAGTCTGGCGACTGAGCAGGCCAGGGCATGACATTGATGTTAGCTGCGGCGAGAGTCTGTCTTACAACTCTTGCGGTGTGCGGTCGTGCATTATCATGCTTCATAGACGAGCTCGGCGGCTCAGTCGTGAATGACGCGACTTTGACACCGACGCTCGTGGGTTCGATTCCCACACAAGGCAAACATTTGTGTGCATGAACATGTCTGTTTGTCTTGGTCTGGGTATTTTCTATGTATAATAAGTATGTATTTACAAAAAAAAATCTATTTACGTATGTTTATCAGTTGTCTAGCACCCATAACACAAGCTTCGCTTACTTTGGGGCTAGGTGGCGCTGTGTAATTTGTCCGACAATATTTATTTATTTATTTATTATTTATTTAACTGAAATAAGGGACCGATTTGCACTTGTAGAGGAACGATGACGTCTGATACAATCGTCTCAGCATAAATTTGAGCGTTGAGGTTGCCTCTGATCCAAATCAACTCAGTTCTTCCGCCGATCCAAATACCCGCCCATACCATGATGGTTCCACCACTATAAGGATGGACTTCCTGGCAGAATTTTAATCGCTGTTGGCGTCCAGGGGTTCTCCAGTGTCGTATACGTCTTGTATTCGGTCTCATACCAAAACGAGACTCATCAGAAAAGCACACGAAACGCCATTGTTCTTCTGCCCAATTTCTGTGTTCAAGAGCCCATTGATATCGAATCCTACGATTGTGCATTGCTATAGGTGGTACCCTTAGCGGTCTTCGGGAATGAAGGTTCACTTCATGCAAGCGGTTTCTGACTGTTTGGTCGCTAATTAAGTTCCCTGAAGAGTGATGAAGCGTCACGGCTAACATCATGGCGGTTATTGTTGGAGCTCTTCGAGTTGTGATTTGAATGTATCGGTCTTGTCTCCGTGTCCATGCATGGGATATGCTACAGAGAAGAGCTCTGCCGAATATGGAGGGTATCCAGTCGCAAGAAGACCTTTTTTTGTTGTTGCAACGAACATGGGCGGCCATTCCACAGCGTGATTTGGATGAACTCATTTTGAGTATGCCAAACCGATGTTCTTGTGTTGTTAGTGTTCGCGGTAGAAACACGGATTATTAATTGTTTAAGTTACCCAATAAAATTTTAAAGAAAACTGTTATTTCAGTCTTTTTTTCGAACTTTAATGTTAGTGGTTCAAATGTCAAAAATCCCTTTATTATGAAAATGGCAAATTTCTTTATTAATGCAAAGGTGACTTGGTTTATCGTTACTGTAGACAAACGAAAACACTTTATTTGATGAATCCTTAAAGAAAATTTTAATTAATATCAATCAGGAGAAAAGTTATTGCAAAAATATATGTTGATCCCTAGACACTTTTGATGTGTGTATTTAAGCAGATTCCGTGAGTATATATAAGTAGTGTACTTAATTTTTTTTTAATTGGGTTTTTTCAAAATGTCTCGCGGGCCTGATCAAACCTTACAGCGGGCCGGATCCGGCGCGGGCTGGGGGTGGCCCACATGTGCTTTAAAACAATGTTTACAAAGATATGGGTGCTACGTGACGTTAAATAGTTCATGTTGTATCTCAAGAGTGTTTATCCACCGCTTGCTTCTGCAGCTTGTACACGAATTATATTATATTGCATTTGAAATTGTAATTTGACAAAGTAAATACCTACGCACTGTTATATTCTTTCTTGTTCAATAACTTGAGATTATTGATTGCGAATTAACGCCGGCCGTCACCGCCGGCCCACTACCGTTAATAGATGCATGCCGTCTCTGCCATGACTGTCCCGGTCGTCTCTGCTTCTGCTGCTGCGGTCGTCTTTGCGAATGACCGCTATCTGACACATGAATCGCATGCACCCACCACCGCTGCTTCTCCGTTCGTCTCTGCGACACGTGATTCGCTTCTCGACGAGGCCATCTTCAGGCGCAGTAGATGTTAGTCGTTAGAATAACATGTTATTCTAAGTTCCTTAATTACAGTAGTAATTTAAATCAAATTGCCTGTAAATTCGTAAAATACCGCCTGAATCTACTAACTATTCCAAAATTTGTTACCTTTAGCCTTCTGTGCCATGAAACGGTGGTGATGCATATTGTAGAGAATGGCGTACACATTCTGTCTTATCGGTCTGAAGAAGTGATGTATGGAGGGTATTTCGCGATGATTGTCGTCCTCCATCAGTACTGGTAGAGTAATCTGGCGATGCGTGAGGACAGAGAGCATACTAGGATGCATGAGGCCACGTGCATGTCGTTCTGCACATGTTCGAAGAACCTCAGCGGGTGCAGGTGGGCAGTTGTCGTCGCTTGCAGATTGCTTCCCAATGACGGCTACCTGGCGACCCTATAATTATTCATTTCTTACATAAGGCCCTTAAGTACAAGTGTTTGAACCCAGTTATTCCTGGTCAAATAAAAAAAAACCTATTTTGATAGTCAGTTGATAGTTGTTTACAGCTGAATAAATTGCAATAAATTTGATTGTTTGTTAATGTACCTACAAACAAACAACATAGTTAAATGCCCACCCAAAAAATATGAGCAAGAGAAAGGAGTTCAGTAAGTATGAGTTGATGCTAAATTACTTATGCTGCCAGTTATTTCGGATACATATATGTCATAATGCTTGTCTTGTACATGGATCACACTGAAAACGGACGCAACCTATGCATTGGATGAAATGGCAAAAGAAAGGGGCCACCACATTCTATGGCTTCCACCGTACCATTAACTAATATAAACTCTGCTGGGTGAAATTCTAGGTAAATTTTAATTTAACATATGAATATTACACATAATTATGTATGTACAAGCATGTTAAAGTAATCAACAGCTTCGCAAAAAATGTGCTCATAAATAGGGGCGCCGTTTTCTTCGCTGAAAACATTTTCATATGGCAACCTTTGAGTGATTTTGACAGGCATTTGAGAGAACTTTTGACAGATTTTATATGAAAAATTATGGTAGTAAAAAAAATTTACTTGTACATTTTGAAAACTAGACACGATTCTGTAGCGTATCTTAGGTTTGTTCATCTCGAGCTCCTCCGTACTTTGGGAGACATGTGAAGCTGTCGGTCCCGATTGTTGTCATTAGAAAACAATCGTTAAGCCTAACTCTTTTAGTTGAAAGAAGAGTCCTACCCCATGTTTTATAGGTTGCATGTATTTTTTACATCATACTCATAGACGATGTTATAGATAGGACATTAATTATATCACTTTCGGAATCGAAGGACGAATCCAGGAGCGACGATACAAACGTCATGTCATACTGACATTAGTTTAGGCTGTGAACCATTAAATATATTAATATTTAATTTAATCATAATAATAACATTTAATAATTAATAACATTTAATAATAATTACATTTTATTTCGTTTCATTAACCATCACCCTAATAAATTTGTCCATCGTTAGTGTGATTGAAACTACTTCACAGTTTCTACTTTCTATTGTCGAGTCACATCTCTAGTAGAAAATAGCTACTTGTCGACATAATACGTAATTACGCATGCATATCAAATAAATTATTTTTTAGTTTTTTTTTTACGGTAAAATAAGCATGTTAAGAGATTTTTTTAACAAATGTTCATCTTATAACGTAACATATAACAATAATTTGCAATAATAAATGTACGAGTTTCTAACAATCGTTTCGTTTTGTCCAATATAGTGAAATTAACAAGTTACGTTCTAATGACCTGTCAGCCGCACTAAGCTATAACACACGGAGTGTAACCTCAGAACATTAACGGGCTTAACTGTGACGAAGTGTCGATTGTCTGCACAAAGATGTTGCTAAACTCATAAACAGCATTGGAATCATTGTCTCAGGAGACGAAACGCTTTGAAGCAGAGAAAAAGCAGCAGTTAATTAAATGAATGTTCGAAAACGAACGACTAGCAAATTTGAGGCAGGCTATGTAAAATATTTCTATATAAAATATGGAAACATGATCAAAAACGGTTGCATTTTTTTCTCCCGCACGGATTTCGTTTGCACAGTCACACTTATAGATCAAGAGTTTAACACACCACCATTTGTATACCTAGTATGCTTAAACAATTACGATAAAATGACAGAGAAGCCGCATTCTCTTGCAATATGATAATGTTTCTTCGAACACCTCAAATAAAATAAAGGTTTTATCCTTCGAAAAAGTAGAGCTCGTGACACATTCTATACATAGTTCTGACCTCACATCAAAGATTTAATTAGAAATTTATCTTTTCAAAGTCAGAAGAGGACGTGAGGGCTTTCAATCACAAGGAAATCATTCCGTCCACAACGAAATCAGTGTCGGAATTCAACCGAATGTAAGTCTTAAATATGTAAAGGAGAGTATTTTAAATAACAATAAATAAATTGTTTGACTCTCAACTTGTGATGACGGAGTCGATGGTTTAACTAGAATAGAAAGACGAGTGAATGCATGGAATAGTATGAACAGGGATTTAGGAAAACTTCTTGGCAGTAAAAACAGGAGCCAGAACAGCCAGCTGGTTATACACAGTACGGTGCTGATCCCAACGCTAACGTACGAAGGCAAAAGCTGGATGTGGCAAAAAGAGCATGAATTTAAAATAAATGCAATGCGAAAGTCGGGATGCAAGCGTTGCGGCATAATGCCTGATAAAGATAAATCATTCATGCGGCACTCATGTTGCTCATCACACAAGCCTATCACACAAGGGACTAAGTGTGCCCATATAGAAAGATAGATGATTAGTTTATTTATGAGTTACGCAAAATTTCTAGTGCGCCCTAGGAATTTATGTAATTTCTGCATTAAAGTTCCAACGCAATAGTAAAACATAATTAAATAATACAGATTTTTTGGTTTTAATGTTAGGTAATATTATAGATAAAAGGTACAAAAGGTATAAAGGTGATTACATTTCAAAAGTGGCCTCAAACATATAAATTATATATATATTTATGAGATCGTCTTTCAAACCGTTATATTTTCAAATCTCAATCAAAATATGTTTTAAAGTTTTTTTTTCATTCATTTGCTCTATATATGGTGTTCTTAAAGTATATGCCCAAATTGAAATGGGAAATAGTATTATGTATGCTGATTATGATAGTAAATATATTTTATGCCCCACGTGTTACAAATTCTTTCATAGAAAAATAAAATCCGTCATAAAAAATAGTTTTCTGTTGTATGTACCAACCAGCTAGGAAAATACAAGCAAGCCGTTACGGTACGCAGGTACAATACGCCTTCCCGCGCATGCGTCATCTACGCCACAAGGCGCACGCGCGGCGCGAGCGGCCATTGTTTCCCAGTGGCGCGCATTACATACACTAGTACGCGTGACCGTAATCATGCCTGGACGTCGTTATTCTAATCAGGAGTATCTCCATATGGTACTTTGTTATCGCGAGTCTAATAACATCACTGCAGAAGCGTACGTGTTTATACTTCCAGCACGATGGAGCACCAGCCCATTACGCCTTGTGTTCGCGAGTATCTGGACGTTACGTACGCCATGTGAGGTGGATAGGAACATTTGTATAGAACGCCAGGATGCGTGCAACAATTTTGTATTTAGTGTCGTGATTGAGATGTGTAAATAACTTGTAAATAAACTGATGAACTTTTAAACAAGCCCAGTTAATGTAACAAACGTTATCCGATAGCTTTTTATTTTTCAATATCAAAATATCCACGTCTATCTAGTCTTTAATGTTGTCGTAACAAACACTAAATACTCAAATTTAACGTTATTACATTAATTTGACAGTCCAAAGCCTGTGTGAAAGTGTGATGGAAAGTTTGTGACCTTTTTCAATAAAATTGGATCAGCTGTTATATCCGGTAAGTATTCTAAATTTCCATTTTTATTTAAATAGATAGGTAGCTATCAGCGTTACTCTACCGGCATAGTCATAGGTGTTACTTTTTTGAATACAACGTTGGGAGGCGTACGGTCGACCTGATGTAAAGTGGTTATCGTAGCCTATAAACGCTGTGGTCGTCGCTGCGTAAATGGCGTGTTCGATTAGACCCGCGACCCGTGCATCGACCCCGTCAAACTGAATTATTAACAACTGATGATGATGATGACGGGGCAATCATTATGCACCATGAACCAAGTAGTCACTTTATTTATTTGATATTTCAAACTTTTTTGACGATGCCGGGACACGAAGTTTCTTGTCTATCGTAACAGATAAACGATATTCTTTCTCCCATTGAAGTTCGGGCATATAAAAAAAAAACACCTTATATAGAGTACATAATCCACAATGCTGTTTTTATTACGATGTCACACAGCCTATGTTATCCGTAATAACAAAAGAATTTTAATGATGTACGTCTAAATCCATTCAGTAGTTTATGATAGAAATAAAAATTTACAAACATGCATACCATATAGTATATGTTATGCATTATATTTCCTAGAGAACTTTAAACAGGTTAAAAAAATCATGCTGTAGCTCTCACCTTATACGAAATTAAAAATTATAGATTAGAGGAAAACTTACCAGGTAAAAAGTTTTAAAAGTTAAAGGAAAAGCTCAATCATTCGGACAGGGGATTCGCCTAGTATATAGGAATATAGCATGCAAGTTTTTAATTAATTAGGACATTACCTAGAGTGGTGTTTGATATCCTTCTCTTTTATGCTGCTAACTTTTGTGTGCTATAATGGCAATGTATAATTTAGAATATGGCACACCTCTTTAGATGTCGATGGCTTAGATGTAGACAGCTGTTTTTCTGCGGTTTTGTCTAGGGGCAGATGTGAGGGCGCATCCCCTGCGTCGAGTGAGAGAGCGGCCAGCACCTGTTGCATGTCATCCGAATGCTCCTCGGTAGTAAAGTCGGCGTTCATTGACGCATTTGCTGTTGCCAATTTGTAATCTTCCAAGCCTTTTTGCTGTAATTTGTTCAATTTTGAATTTTTTGTCTAATCCAAGCGCTGAGTGTTTTTAAATAAAAAAGAAACAGGGTGCAGTAGAAATGTGAAAATAAATTTAACAAGAAAATAAAATTTAAAGGGAATATGAAATTAAAGAAAAGAGAAACCACTTGGCGCACTTATGATAAATTTGTATGATTTCAATCCATGCAGAATGACCAGTGATAAATTTTCCAATTGATGCCAATGATACTAATGATAATGTAAAAGGCGTGGATGACCATAGCAATCGAGTCGTTTTTGGGTTGTGACACTGAAAATATTAAACCTCGTATTCCGACGCGTCGCTCGCCAGCTTGGAGGTGTCCAAGTCCATAGATGTAGATTGAGGGCTAATGTCAGGCTTTTGATTCTTTTTGTTATTTTTCGGTCTGCGGCCTGAAATATAAAAAAAATGTTGTTTAGCTTTTCAGGAACACCCATCCTATATGAATTCTATATGTTTGTCTGTCGCGTTTTTTCGAATATTCGAATTTTTGACTTCAGATTCGGATTCAGCATAAAAAAAGTAGAATAGGAATGTTCAGGAACGCCGTTCCTATCTCTTAAGGAACATGGTCGAAATGGCCGACAAATAAAATAAAAAAATTTAAATTGTTATATAATTGACGAGCCAGGTGTTCCTCTGGCAATGCAAGCTTGCGCATTCTCAACTGGTTATTACTGTAGCGAAAATATTAATTTGCCGTAACATTGCCTAGCGAAATGTCACACAAGACGAAAATATATTATGAACTTGACCTTACCAGAAGCAGTTCTGTATTTCAAGAAACCATCTTTTGTTCCATTTAGGTAATACTGTACAGCTTGCTTTAGTTTGGCAGCCCGGAGGTCATTTAAGTCACCAAATATTTCAATACATGCAGCATCAACATCAGAAGAAGGCAGGTCTCGCACAAACTGACACATGGTCTTGACTAAAGTTTCTGGGGGTACTTGTTGCTGTAATTCATTGTTACCCTTTAAAAAAATCACACAACCATCATATTATTTTTTTAAACACGAGTCTTCCTAGATCAGGTACATAATAGAATAACTAAGGAAGCTAACTTCAACCACTTCCACTTTTTGTTTATCATGAAACTTGGCAACTAAAAGTAGTTCTGATGACAATAGAGTAATATGCTTGGCTGGCTCAGCAACCTTAAAAGGAAGTCTGAAGAGATTCAGAACACAGTATATTCATCATGAAAGTATAATTAGTATGTATTATAACACATACGCTTACCTTAAAGGCACTCACATTCACAATAGAGAAGATCACGACAGGATAGGATATGCACTACATACATTAATTTTGCTCAGTGTCAATAGTCGGAACTATTTTTTCTATGAAATCAAGAAAGAATCTGCTGTTTCGTACAAATCTGAAATACCTAATATGTGAAATCGAAGATTTTGTGTAACAAAAAAGATTTTTATTACAATTCAGCCACCGAGAAAATAGTTTATAATTTCAAAAGAACTCTATTTGTGAATGGGTCTTAAACAAAAAAAATAATAATTATTGTTAAATATTAACAGAATTCCTTACCTTCTTTTGAGTAATTCCGAGCCTTTTGTAGAAATCTGTGAGACTTTGCTCTGAAAGTATTGTACCACCAAGCAAGGCAGCCATAAGACAGAGCCGATCCTGCGGCACATCCAACACTCCTGGCAATTCGTGAACCATGTATTCTTTAGTTTCCAGTGACGACTACAATAAATAAAAAATACAAAGTAAAAAAAAAGTAAGTTTTGACAAACCTACTTATAAAATTAAAACATTTCGTGTATATACCCTGTAGGTCAGCTTCAGCTGTGATGAACTGAAATATCTCGGTGGCTGAAACACTAAATATTCACCAGAACATCCAACAAGACCTGCATATGTTTTCTCACGGCACAAACCCACCACTTCTTGACAGTGATCATCACAAGACACCATCTGCAAATATACAATTATTAAAGAATATGCATTTAATCTATACATATAAATAAAATTGAAGTGTCTGTCTGGGATTTCAAAATAAAGCCTTTATCTTAAGCTCATATTATTATTTTCACGTTACCAAAGCCTAAATACGCATTATTAACTTTTTTGTCGTCTGTCTGTCTGTCTGTTTGTTTGTCCGGGCTAATCTTCGAAATGGCTGAACCGATTTTGACGGGACTTTCACTGGTAAGTAGAGGACTGTTCAGAGCAGTATATAGGGTACTTTTTATCCCGTAAATATTTAAGGGTTTCGACTTAAAAAATGAAAAACTGTTAAAATTAGGGGGAAATCTTCCCCTTCGGGGGACTTTGACATTTTATTTTTATTATTTTTATAGAATACGTATTTTTTTAAATATCTACGCACTTTTTATGTAATAAAAATAAAATAAATATACGTTGCGTCTCGTAAAGGTCAATAGATGGTGCTGTATGTAAATTTAATCGCTCTACGGTTGCATCTACTACCCTGAACTTTGATTTGTGTTAAACAGAAAGGATTTGAGGTCTATAGAGAAAAGACCAAAAGTCATGCGCGCGAAGCCGCGGGCTTCAGCTAGTAAGTAATAATAATATAAGTAATTTACCAGCAGGGCAGCTTATGGCGAGCTGTTGGTTATTAATAAAATCTAAAAGGGCCCGCCACTTTCAGCTCTGGCTTGCCTTGCTCCAGTGAGTGGCGAGTACCAATAATACCTTCATATCACTTTACAAAAGTCCAATAATTTCCCATACACAACCATAATAGTCCTAATATCTGCCAAAGGGCTCATGAATATATTTTTCCATTGATATACCCAGGAGCAGGTCATAGCGGGAGTACAACATTACATCAATGTTCTCGAATAGGGCTTCTACGCGTTGGATTCATATCCCCGCGCAAGCCTATCATATCGACCAGGGTAAACCCACGTAACTTTAGAAAAAGAAGCAGGTTCTATCGAAAAAATGTTTTAAATGTTTTTTTCATTCTGTTAGGCAATAGGTTTGAGCTAAAATGAAATTTTATTAGTTATAGAAGGTACGTATATGAGACAAATGTTTGTCAAATTTTACTTTACAATTATTGCACACTCGGTTTCCAGACACATTTCAGAGTGTCAACTTTTTTTATTTATGATAGTCCTATAAATATTGAGTTGATAGTGAATTCAATATAATATTGTAACTTACAATAGGAATATTCAGATATCGTAAAGCTGTTCTCAGACAGGAATGTAACCCTGTTGGTGGGACCCACCAAACCTTAGGCGGAGGAGTACCCTTGGTTACGATGTGACGTAGCACCTGTAAAGGAAATCAATTATTTAAAATAATACATATACAATTTAAAAAAATCACATAGATCAACGCAGTCAACACTGTTGGCACAAACTTGGAAGTAAAATAGTTATTTTAGTAATTATTTTTTCTCCACCCTTTGCTTTGAATTTTGTATAAAATATTCATTGAGATTAGAAACGTCGATTTCCTACTCACTAGGAGACATCAGCAAACTAGTCAACTGTAAGGTAGAGTCTCACTGCACAATAAATATACGAAACCCAAGGAGAGGCGCTTTCTGAACGCTGCCGACGTCAAATCATATAGTGGGTGTTTGATGAAACCAAGTACCAGGTGTTTGCCTCAGTTACCAGCGACAAGGGTGCTGGTATTAAGTGTTATTTTAGTAATTGACGGCGAATCAGTTCAGTGGGATTCAGGCGGACATACAAGGGACGTCGAAGTGTGTGTGGCTTGGCACAATCAAAAGGGATGCAGGTGTGACAAGCAGACTTCGTGGTAGAACGACACAGTCCAGTGAGGGATTAGGGTGAAGAAAGCCCTTTTTAGTAAGTAACAAACATTCAGATCTTCTGAAGACCCCTATGCGTACAATCGCAAAACATAGCACAAAGTTTTAAGTCAAGAGCCAGATGAGACCGTTTACAAACTCTGTATGATAACTTGGAATTGTCAGAGTGGCAGGTCATCTATAAGTTGGCACATACCTGGGTCAAATTGGTACAGGACTTATCCAAGTGCAGCTGTTTAGGACCTTGCGGTGAAGGTTCTATTTGGCGCTTATATTTTATGTATAATAAGTGTTACAAAAAAAAATATATTTATGTATATTTATCAGTTGTCTTACTTTGGGGCTAGGTAGCGCTTTGTAATTTGTACGACAATATTAATTTAAAAATTTATTTATAATGTTAAAGTCAATTCAATTCAATTCAATTTATTTATTTCGTGAACATAGGTCAATACATGATAAATATTACACAATGAAAAAGTCTCCTCTATGTTCCGCCGGAGGGCATACAAAATTAATAATGTGATATGAGTTATGACTATACAATTAATAATCTAAGCAGTCAAATAACTTGCAGCGGTTTATAGTTTCATTACAGTCAACGGTGTTATTATAAGTTATATAATGTCAATGTAATAATAAAATAAAATATTAAAGTCATTAGATTAATAAAATGTCAAAAGTGAAAATGACAATTCATTGATTCTATTCTAATGATGTCTAGAAAACAATGTATTATTTTATTACGATTTGTCGCTGAGATATTCGTTTACTGAGTAATATACCTTATTGATTAGAAAGTTAAATACATTTTTCTTAAATAATTTCAAATTGTCTATATTTCTAATTTCATCAGGCAGTTTATTGTATAGTTTAGGTGCCATTGCATATATACTTTTATGTAAAAAGGTAGTTTTTGTCTGCATTAAACGGAGCTTTCCTAAGCGACGTCGACTTTCTACTTTTTCAAATAATTTAATATTATTTTTGACAAACATAACGCTTTCAAGAATGTATATTGAAGGTAGAGTCAGTAGCTTTAGTTCCTTAAAGTAAGTTTTACACGTCTGAAACGGTTTTAATTTCAATATGGCTCGTAAACATTTCTTTTGTGCTAGAAATACCTCATGTATGAAATTGCCGATTTGTATTTTATTTAAACGAGCTGCTGAAAGAGATGCCGGCTGTCTCTCCTAATCAGGGACTAGTGCCACTTATAACGCCTGAATAAGTCACCGGAAAAATCCAGGAGACCAATGGAGATAAGCGTCACTCACCAGTCTTAGGAAAGCGATTGAAGCAGAATTGTGGCAGTTACTGCGGCATAAAGGTTATGACTCACACTATGCACACAATTCACAAGCGACTCCCGGATCTGGCAGGAGTGCAATGTCTCTGACTCGTACTCACGGCTTCCGACTTGATCAGTGGACCATGGACACCATTTCTGCCGTAAGGGTCGTCATGGAAGAATACACGAAACGGACGAAAAAATATTTTCTGTGTTTAGTCATGGAGAAGGCCCTCGACTGTATTCCTCGCGCGATTATCTAGTGGACATCGAGGTAAAGGACGCATTATGGGCAAATATCAATATATTTGCCGAGACATGTATCTGAGTTCCGATTTCATAGTTAGGACGGCCGTTAGCGACAAAAACCCGGGGTTCACTAGGGATCCGTCCTTAGTCCGTTTCTGTTCAGCGTAATGTTAGACGTAGTGTCGAACGGCATCAGAGATGCATATGAGCAGCCTACGTGGTTCCCTGGTGCGACGAATGAATGCTTGCGAGAGTCGCTTGAGAACGGCGGTCTAAAACTAAATGTGTCAAAGACAAAGTACGTGGCCTGCAATATGAGGGATCCTATTCTCGCATTCCATATTAGCGAAGCGCACGGACCGGTATAAGTATTTGGGATCTGTCCTCCACGCGACACGTAACATCTATTGCGACTTCAAGGCACGTATTTCAGAAACTTGGCCCAAGTAGGGTGAAATCACTGATGTCACCTTTGACTATAAAATGCCGGATAAGCTGAAAGGGCAGGCTTATAAATCTATAATTACACCTTTCCTTATATATAGCTGTGAAGCGTGGCCGGTATTTGAGCGATTCAAGCAGGAGCTGAGTATCACAGAGATGAAAATCACACAGAAATGTGGATCGCGTACAGTAGGGCAAATCTACTAAAATTCTGCAGCAGCATGTTTACGCTTGTCATGCCAGCCGTGCCGTGCCAATACTTGTATTCTATTCTACAACTACGCTGCAACTGTCCATATCCTGCAAATGAACTCCTTAACTCCTGTCATGTTACCATATTTCAATTCATTAATTTTACTTTGCAAAAGTTGCTTAAGACTAACGTTAACAAAACTAAAATAAACTTCTACAAAACTTCTGTCACCACTATACAAATGTCAAAACAATTTATTAGAATACGATTATATTCAGGAAATGTTCAGATGCAATGTAGGTTTTTTTACAGAATAGCGAGTCATTTACTGCAGCGTTGCTGCAACGTCGCTGATGTCAGATCGCTTAACATAATTTTGATACACGCCACGCTGCAGTACAGTTGTAGTTTTTAGGGTTCCGTACCCAAAGGGTAAAACGGAACCCTATTACTGAGGGTCCCCTGTCTGTCCGTCTGTCACCAGGCTGTATCTCATGAACCGTGATAGTTAGACAGTTGAAATTTTCACAGATGATGTATTTCTGTTGCCGCTATAATAAATACTAAAAAATAGAATATAATAAATATTTAAGGGGGCTCCCATACAACAAACGTGATTTTTTTTGCTCATTTTAGCTCAATATTGATAACGGCAACAGGTAGACGCTTGAAATATTCACAGAAAATTTAGTTATATATTCACTTTAAGAATAAATAATTAAATTAAAATAAAACAAATATTTAAGAGGGGCTCCCAAACAACAAACGTGTTTTTTTTTCCCATTTTTATAGATAATGGTACGGAACCCTTCGTGCGCGCGTCCAACTTGCACTTGGCCGATTTTTTAGTAGAATCGGCCTACAGAACTCCCGTATTTGCGGCAGCCTCATGTTCGTAACATAACAAACTGCAAGAGCGTCACCTACAATGTATTTTAAGAGAGCTAGGGCGCATCAAAGCAGCCCATCTGGGGAAGTACCTCTACCTCACAAAAACATAGCCAAAATAACAACTCCCTAAGGTTGTTGTGTTCCTGCGTGCGAGTAAGGTCACCGGTAAGCTCCTATGGATTTTCGGTGTGTTTGCAGTAGGGAGACTTATTGTATTGCAAGTGTTTGGTAACGGCTTTACATCGGGTGGGTCTTACGCTAATATGCTCCCGACGTTATTTAAAAAAAATATTGGTATGACTACGCTTTAAGTAAACTGGCAAGTTACGTGGGGAACAAATATCTAGCGGTGCCCTCATTGACGGGTCCCGGTAGAAGGGATAGGCTCAAAAAGTACTAGCTTGACGTCAGCGTATGATATGCATGCCAACGGTCTCACAGTAAGAAATGCCAAAGAACGCGCAAAATGGAAAAGTGAATCTCAAATTCCGAAGCGAAAGCTTAGGACGCCATGGATGATGATGAATATCCATTGAGGTGTTGGACACAAAACTTGATTTATTTCGAATCAGATAAAGGAGAAATAGAGGTAAAAACAAAAAGGGGTGTTGTTATGTGTTGCAACACATTTTTTTTCCCCAGTATGGCATAAAGGCGTGAAGAAGTGTGGAAGGTTTCATCCTTTACTAAGAAAAAGAGATAAAAAAGACCACAAGATCGGCTAATATAAGAACTGTAGGTACTGTTACAACCTGTAGGGGAGAATAGAAAGAAATAGAAAGAAGTTTCATAAAGTGAGCATCCTGTTCTAAAATTATAAAACGGATAACCATTTTTCTTAATAGTTTCCCAGGACTGTGACGGCATTAGTAGAGTACAGAAGAGAAAGTCAGCTAATAGTAAAAGGAAAACAGGTGAAAGGAAAGTGAGAGACATATTCTGGCAATAGGGTAGAGAAAATTGCCTTGCAATATTAAAATATAAACTTCCATATAGAGCACTTAGACTGTTGTACCTGTCACTAGCTGACTCTGTCGTCAACTACGGCCTGTGTAGTTATGGATTGACATACAAAACATATATAGACGATATTTACAGGTTGCAGCGTAGAATTCTAAAAACAATAATTCCAAAACACGTTATAAAACAATGTTAAGATGACCAGGCTATATTCCAGTACTGTAAAGTAATGAATATATTTGATAAAATTAAATTTAATATACTTACTCAAGTAAATGATCTTAGATGAAATAAGAAGAACAGCCAACTTGAGACAACTAAGGCATACCCCTAAATATCGTCTAGCCAAAACTAAAAATGCATATGGCACTAGAATATTAAAATATATCATACCAAACTTAATCAATGAACTGCCAGCGGAACTTCAAAAATTATACATCGAGAAACACAAATATAAAGGTCGATACAAACATTATTATTTACAAAATGTACACCTGCGAAATGTGTGAGTGTTGTGGAACTGCACGCGAACATTATATTTTAGTCACTGCATGTTGATGTAGCAATTGAACGATGCACCTACACAGATAAACCTTTATAGGTTTTCGTGTAAGTAATTATAAATTGTGAGATGTAATATTTAAGGATAATGATCAATAAATATAAAAAAAAAAAAAAAAAAATGAATGATGACGTAGAAGTCAATAGAGTATGTACTAGAAAAAGAAGGATGTTTGAAAAGCGAGAAGTAGGATGAATGAAAGTCAGAATGCCTTTGTAATTGTTTGATAATAATGCGACAAAGAAATGGGGAGTTCTGAGGAGAAAAAGGAGAAGTCATGTCTCCTCTCTATGCTCTTAAAATAAAAGATATTTTCTTAGGCTCTAACAAGTACATTGCATATTTTCCATTATAGTTTGTTGTTGAGAGTTTGTGTTTATCAGTCTATAGGGCAAGCTTCAAAATTGCTGAACTAATTTTATGAGACTTTCGTTGTTAAATAGAGGGTTATATAGAATATAACCAGTCTGGCCATAAATACTGTTACATATAAAATTTTAATTTTTTCAACTCTTAAATTATTTTGAACTAGCTGCTGCCTGCGGCTACGCCCGCGTAGAGGCAAATAACGTAGCCTATGTGTTAATCCAGATCATAATCTATCTACGTGCCAAATTTCATTCAAATCCGTTCAGCCGTTTAAGCATGAAAGAGCAACAAACATCCATACTACAAACTTTCGCATTTATAATATTAGTAGGATTTAAATCTAAAAACTTGTTTCGATTTCCACAGTTATACAGATTTTTTTTTTTTTGTGTATCAGCCATATGTTTCCATATCCTACTATCAATAGATATACCAATACTTCCTCAGTTGAAGACCATAAAAGATCAGGGTGAAACTGTGTGCTGTTAAAACTATACAGGCTGTTAATACTGTTAAAGCCAGAATTTGCAGAAATCCCATAAGGAAACAAAAAATCGTATTGTAAGAAATGAAGATTCCCGCTAGGACTCTGTTGTGTATAATAAAACAAGACCTGAAGTTAGGCGCTTATCGTTGATATACAGCACATGCTCTAAATCAATTGCTACAGTAGTATGTACGAGAGTGGATAGATCAAAACGCCTTCTGTCCCAATACGCGGGTGAAAGGCACAGAAATACCCTCTTTAGTGATAAAAACTTTTCACCATAGAAGAGCACTACAACAAGTAAAATGAAAAAGTGTATGCACATTGCACACAGTTCTAAAGAAGCCACCCAAGTGGTCGGAAAGGTCTGTAATGGTTTGGTGGGTGGTATCTTATCAAGGTATATTGTCTAGCTCAGATCTGAACCTGTTAGACTACAAATTATGTATGTATATAATGACACACGACGTTGTGTCTCTTAAAAAATCTCTGGAGCAAGCAGTAGCTAAATTCCCCCTGGGAAACAGTGCGTAAGTCCATACATTCATGGCCGGACAGATTAAAGGCCTGTATGAAAGCCAAAAATGGTCATTTTGAATAAATATATTTTTTTATTTTTGCTGAGACTTCCATACATATAAATTTTATGATTACATTACATCATAAAAAAATAAATGCATATTCATTTGACAGACCTACACTTATGGGCAGACTAGATATAAATGATATAGAATAGAACTACTCGTAATAGTATAATTCAGATAATGAGCAAAGATTAATTTTGGTATGTAAACTTACAGAGACGGGTTAAACCCTTCATAATACAGGATTTTATACAAAGAGTAAATTATATCAGATTGTGACAAATAAAATATATGAAAAATGTTCTGAGAATTTCCTAGTATGGAATTGGCAGGTGAGATCAAATTGATATTATTTAACCTAATAAATAAATTATCAGTTAATTAAAGCAATGACCAATATAATAATTTCCTACCATAAATTATTTTAGTAACAAAATATAAAACTAGAGCAGAGATGTATAATAAGAATTATAATTGTTTATTTTTTATTCAACCTATATTGCTATGACATAAGATGCAAATGTGTATGTATAGCTTGCTTGGTGTTATCTGTACATAGATCTATTTATGTATACTGTGCTTATTCATTGCATTAAGATATATATATATTGGATATAGAATTCATACTCACAGAATTAACACGCTGCCGGTATGTTGTTTGGGTGTGAATCCAATGCTGTGGAGCTGCAGGAGGAGCAGGGTGTGCACCATTGAAGCAAACACAGAGTGCCACCTGATGTTCTGCTAGAGCCTGAGCTAGTGTTGTTAGAAACTGAACACAACGAGCCCATTGTCCTCCACATGCCCAATCTATAAATAAAACATACAGTTCTCTATATGAAACAAAACTAACCAGCAGCAATAAATGTGTGATAGTACTTATCTCACTCATAGCAGTAATATGTAAGAAGTGACAAAATATGTTGAATTTTGAATGAGGTATCTCTGAACCCCAGTGGTGTACTATGTTAGATAATTTCAAAAGATATCAATAATTTAGACCCTATCTTTGTTACAGACATATTAGAGCTAATAGTGTGTTCAGGTAAAACGCAATACAAAATCAAATGCATGATGTATATATATATATATATACATCAAAAATGAAGAACCAGTAATTTGTATAACATGTTTTGAGATGAGATTAGATATAGCTATGCAAGCAGTAAAGGCACTGGGAACTTTACTATGTTATATGCATTAAGTGCTTTCTGGTTAGGAAGGATTTGGTATTTAAAATAGAATAGTTGTATAATCAATGTAAATAACAAATAGTAAAAAGTATACATACAGTACATTCAAGAGATTAGCATTAGGTATGTATACTTAAAGTAGGTATGTAAATAACCTGTCTGCACTTAAACTAAATTATTAAACACAAGATTGTATGCATTTACTTTCATAAATTTTAGAAATACCTACCAGAAAAATATCCTCCGTAAAGGCGATCTAAGCAGCCCTCTGCATCCAGTACAAGTCGAAAGCCGCCAGCTTGGCTTCTGGCTATTCGAAATAAATCAACTCCTACTCCCTCATTTTCTAAAAATACTTGTAAATCTTGAATACCCATGATTTTTCGACAATTAGCGAGCAGATTGCGACAACTTTATCAGATCGAACACGTTCGTTTATACAAATCCTGCAATTTCACAAAAATATTTTGACGCCAGTTTTATTTGAAGTAAAATTCTATAATTCTAGACCCTAAAGTAATTAACGTTTAGTTTGATTACCGTGACAAAAAATTAAAACTATAAGTAAATTTTATGCTAGCCGGCATGAATTAATCGAAGGTTAATTTCTTTATACATATAGAAAGGGATAATAAAGAAATTAATACTTGCGTACGTGAACAACAACAACAATGTTAAGGCCGGAAATCCACAAACCTTAACAAACCATGCCCAAGGCGAATTAGAATAACCAAATCAAAGAGATGAAAAAGGAAGCCATTTGTAATTTTCAAACCCTCCCTTGACTTGCCTGCCTACCTATGTACTAGAACGTCTAGAACTATGTTATTTATTGCATTCGTGCAACTGCTGCACAGAATAAAAATCAATATCACGTGATACATAAAGAGCCCATTCACGGCCCCGCGTGTAGTTAATGTGCTAGCTATTAGTTTTCTACAAAGCTATCCGCTTGCACCCGTGTGCAAAATCAGTAGCCGTATTCACAAAGACTGGAAACATTATATTAGAATAGGATGCGACAAGGTATCTGTCAAAATTTATTAAGTTCAGTCAAAACTTTTCGAATCCGCTACGAAAATAGCTTTCCGAAACATTGTAAATACCCGGGGAAAGGAGTTTAATATCTAGCACACAAGATAGCAGGGTTGTTTGAGTTTTATATCTAGCACACAAGACAGCAGATTTGTTTGGTTAGGTAGCCGTCTCTGATGCCGAATAGACCGCGCACTTGTCTGGAAATGACTGGAATTTGGGCAGTTAAATCACGCTACACACTGGTGAATTTTGTAATCAACTTGTTGAGTCGACAAACCGTGCTGTGAATAGACATAATAAAGCCTACTTTCAACTTTAAACGCTCGCTTGACCGTGCGCGCGGCACACTGAACAGTACATGTATCGCGTCTCCGAGCGGCTGCCGTGTGCCGTGCGTGCCGTTTCGGCACTATTTATTGCCATAGTAAGTTTTATTAGGGCGTAAAGTCATAGAACCGTGGAATTTTCCACCACGTATGCGTTTAAATTAATTTATTATGGTTATGATAGTGTTTAGCTATATGTTTCTGGTATAAGTAAAAATTTATATTTCATCTAAAATATGTAAATACAAAGCATTAATTTCAACCCATAATTTACTCGCCCGCACTTGATGCTCAACATTTGCAAGAGAGAGCTTTGATCATTCTGTGAATTTTAGTATTGAACCTAGACCAAAAATAAGTACTTTATAAGTAACTTAATACATTTCCAAGATTTTGTTTTGGAATATTGCCACTAACACATGTAACTTAATTTTTAAATAGTGCAAATATTTTAAAGATGAAATCTCGTAGTGAGCTGCACTTGGCATGTCTTCTGTTTAACGTGATCTAATATCAAATTCCACCTTAACTTGCCAACAAGCTGACGTGGTCCCATGATATACACTCGTATAAGACGCGCGCCTCAGATAGTGGTCTCGTTTTGCCACGACATCGGACTGCGGTCTTTAGATGATGCTTTAAGTTCGCTGCGTCCAAGTGCTGGAAAGATTTGCCGCCGCCTATTCGTAGGTTAAACACAATAAGCGCATTCAGAAGTAGCTACAAGAGTGTATTGTTAAGGTCACAAAAAGGTGAAAGATATTCGTGAGTCACCTGAAAAAAAGGCGCGGAAACGATCTTGTTCATGCGTGCATGCTCGATAGGCGAAATGACTGCTTGCTTGCTATCTCGCTTCCACTTGATTACTTTTTATTATTTTTTTATCATTTCAAGTTTTTATTTTTATTATTACTTTTAATATTATTATTTATTTATACATAATTATGCATACATACCATCACGCCTGTCTACCGTTGGGATAGGCAGAGATGGAACGCCAGGTGTGCCGATCCAAACATGGTCTCGCTTTTTCCACAGTCATCAACCTCTTCATATATTTATATTCTTTTTGTATACATATTTGCTAAATTGCAATGATAATTATTTAATTTAATTGTTGTATTGATTCTGCGCGGTTCGTGACTGTCCGTGAGAAATATCTACGTAAGGTTTCACACAATACCAGCGCCTGGCTTGCGCCATGGCTCGTGCTTACGTGCTGAGTCAGGTCTTTTTATACGGGGCGCTGCGACACACTTGACATTGTTGAATGCTATTGTATAAAAGTGTTGCAATATTGTTAACTGATGTGTGATGAAGTGTAATGTTCCTTTGTAATATTTTTAGTGTAGTAGTGCCCTGTGTAATGTAAACAGTTTCTTTCTTTCTTTCATTTCCTAATGTTTCTGTATAAAACATAGTTAGTAGATTTTACAATAGTGATAAAACAAGCTTCTGAAAGTAACAGCAGCGCTCAGTCACAAAAATGCTCTTGCCTTTGCAGTTTTTCGAGCTTCTTTACAGTTGATTTTTGAATGATGGTAACACTACCATTTTAGTTTTTGCAAACAACGGCATGTCTACTAACCTTATAATTGTTAAAATTTACACTGCGATTATTGAAATATAGTAAAATATTGCAAAATCTGTACTACTACTTTTTAACTGCGTACTGTAGTGTCCAGGGCTAAATATTTGGTGCATGAAAATGTAAGGCTACAGGTATATCTCTAACAGAAATTAGAATCACGGAAGGGATATTGTAAAATAAATCAGTTCCGAGATATGACGTAATATTCTTAGAATTTTATAAAATAATTATAAAATCACGGTAACAATTTATTGTCAAACTATTGTATCCAATTTTGACTACTGAACGTTCACGGCAGTCACTTTCTCGACTGACCTCACTTTGACTACAATCGCGACACCGAAGCAGTCATTTCTAAGGGAAATCAAACTTTTCAGACAAATGCATGGCCTGAAGAAGAAAGAGTTAAAATAATGTTTTAAAATGCGAACTATTTTATTACCTTTCAAAATATAGATGCAAAACTTTGAGGTCACTTCATAAAAAATATCCAAATTACAATAGTTGTTTTTTTATTTAAGTACCTTATGTTACATTAGTTACAATTACACGGAAAACATTCGTAGGCAGGAAAATGTTCATAGATGGAAAAGTTACATATTTGGCACCAAAAAAGGAACTAAGCAAGTTGCATTGGGATAGAGATGCAAAATTACGTAATTTTACCGAAAAGTCTGGTAAAATACAAACAAATAAATTACGGTAAGATACCGTCGAGTTACGTTTGAAATTTTAATTTGTTTTAGATCCCACGCAGGTAAAGTTTCGAAATGAAAATGCGACGTTGCCGTTCAGCTGTTAGTGTGCGACTACTGGTCCATGTAACACCTGAAAATAATCACATACTTTAGCCTGATTTCGAAAAATAATATTACTTAAGGGGTTATCAAACTAATATACTATTACATGCTAAATATGTTCGTATAAAGAGTCATTCAAAAGAAAAATCAATACTGCAAAGGGATTTGCCATTGCAATCGAAGGATGGATAATTGTCATCGGCAAAGCTTTATTTAATTTTATAATAATAACACCTGATCCAAGTTTTTACAAGTCCATTGCACCTGGGATGGGACTGAAATGGGATGCGGAAAATATATTGCTCTGCTGCTTATTCTATATTTATTTATTACGTACTAATTTATAAAAATCCTCATATGTTTTGCGATGAATATATTATACTATAAATTTAATCTTCAAGGATATATATCACAGGCATTTGGGATATTCATAGACAAGTACATCGCATAATCAAATTCATCAAACACAAGAACTTTTAGCATTTTTTAGTGAATTTTACTTTATACCGTATTTTACCAAGGTAATTTTACCGCTTTACATATCTAGATGTATAATAGGCCTATCTGAAATCCTACACAGCTTTACTACTAGGAGCGCGATCATTTGTCCCAAGGTATCGGGTTTGTTGTATCGGGTTTCTGGCGACAAGGGTTGCGTACCTTGTACTTAGAATTACCAAACGGTATTCGTTGAAGGCCATACATGTCTATACAGCGTACGATATAGCGGAACCAGGTCTTTAGTCTTCGCCAAAGATCTATCTGTTTGGTAAAGTCAACTAACGATGCTCAAGACAAATACTAGTTTTATTTCTATGAAGACCGAGATTGTGAATTAATTAAATGGAGAAGTTCTATGGAGAGCTGTGCACATTGTACAAACATTTTTTTTTTGTATTTCAGCGCAACATATGTACTTCAGAACAAAATACGTTATTAAACCACTTGACCGTTTATTAGAAGCTTATAATAATGAGATAGGCACTTCCGTTTTCCGTTGTATTTCTCTTTCTTTCTACCCTATTGCGTGGATTTTACTGTCTCTTTCGCACCTTCCCGCCTTTTTCACTAAGCGTGGGGATCTGTTGCGAGGTTTTGAGAAGCCAACAGAGCCCTTGTTCGTCATTGGCGTGAAATTCTCCGTTGTGATAACATCTACAAAGTATCGTTACTTTGATAAGTGGTTAAAAGTGTTAAAAACCACGTAAGTTGCACATAACATATATCTTTCTGGTCTTATAATATTTAACGGCTTAACCGTTCGTTCTTGTTTTTTATTTTTATTAATATGAATATATCATTTCTTACATCGAATTAAGAAAGTACCTACATTCAGCCATTAATTCGTTAACTAGATATATTTTGATGCATTTTGCTTGCATTTTGGAGACAGTTTATCATTAATGATTTGTTAACAATTGTTTTATTATCTACCCTCCAGTTGCAGCATTATTTTTAAATTGTCATATTCCAATGTTAAAATAAATTAAAGAATTCGTAATGGATAACGAAAGTGAACCTGTCGCGATTACCGCAAGAACCTCTAAGGCAACTCAAGTCCGTAAATCACGTTCACGTGAGAGGCGGGTGAGAAATGCATCCTCCAGTAGTAGTAGTAGTAACAGTAGCTCGACATCTTCGTCCAGCTCCTCCGAATCCCCGCAGGATTCGAAGAAAAATAAAAAACGAAAACGTCGAGCTCATTACAAAAAACAAAAACGTGAACGTCGCCTTTTAGAGAAGTTATCGAAAGAAGTGGGCGAATTAAGAAATATGGTTAAATATGATAATTGCCTCGAAAATGAAAATCAATCGTTAATCTCGGATGTTAGTGGCGAACTTTATAATAGCTGCTGTGCTCCCGGTGCAGTGGAGGTTGTTTCAGCACAGTGTGAGTCAGGGCCGAGCTCTGAGATTAAGAATATAACTTTTAATATAGAAACTAAAACTAAGGATCCAGCTGTGCCACCAACGCCTCAGGAATATCTAAATGCTTTAAATAATATACAACGCTTTGGCAGTAATGCGTGGTCCGATGTGCGATATTCTGATACTCAGAAATTATATTATCATTCGCCGGGCTTCATCGAGCTTGAAACGAATGAAGAACTGAAGGCATATGATGTTTATACCCGCCATTTAATTTATTCAGATAAGTCTTATGCCGCTATAACTTTTTGTATTCTAAAACAAAAAGAAGTATTCCTTAATAGCTTCCGTAACCTAATTGCATGGTCTAGATCATCCGATGCCTCGTTATCTCATTTGAATGAAAAGATTGATGAACTATTTCTTAGAGGTGATTATCATGAAGTCTCCGCAGATCTTTTACAAATAGCTTGCAGACACAGAGCGGAGGCTATAGAAATGCGGAGGGACAGTCTAAAGTGGGTTCGCGACCCACTAGTAAAGAGTGCTATTAATAAAATTCCTCCAACGAACACTCATATTTTTAATCATGAGGCTCTTATGTCGGTTCTGGAACGAGCTGGTGGAGTGAGGAAGGCTCTCTGGTCAATAAAAGAGGCTAATGGGAATACTTTGCGAGTAAAACCCATTAATACAGCTCAGGGCCCCTCGCAGCGGCGTCCATATCGCAATGTGCCATCGCGTGGTACTACAGGGAGTAGTGGCCAATGTTGCGAATACGGTCTAAGCGCACAACATTGCCACCACAATACATCCTCGCAGGTTGGTTATAGGTCCTATGGTAATAATACCAATAAAGAACCACGTAATTACAATCCCAATAACAGAACCTCTTCCTTTCGGTCTCGCGGATCAAGGACAAGAGCAGTATCACAAAGGGGGCAGAAGCGTTCAGGCTCACCCTATGGCAACAGAAATTGCAAAAAACAGAAATATTGACTACCAACATTTTCAGGCAGGACGGTTAGCACATTATGCCAGCCGTTGGAAGAGGACAGGAGCTACAGATTTTATTTTGAAAATAATAACAGGGTATCGCATACCATTTCAAAACAAGCCACCTTTGAAAAAACCCGACCTGAAGAGTCATCGGCATCGCACGCCGGAATCCAACGTAATGACGTTTGTCATAGAGCAAATGAAACGTCAGGGTGTCTTGGAAGCGGTTGCTCCCTCTCCAAGTTTCATTTCCCCTGTGTTCCTCGTACTAAAAAGCGATGGTTCGAAACGGCCAATTTTCAATCTGCGGTTACTCAATCAGTATGTGCAGACAGATCACTTTCGACTCATAAATATGCATCGCATACCATATTTCATCCAATCTCAGGACTGGATGTGCAAGGTAGATCTCTCCCAAGCGTATTACAATCTACCGATAGCTCTGTCGCACAGACCATTTCTGCGGCTCATATACAAAAGCGAATTGCTACAGATGACGTGTCTACCATTTGGACTGAGTACGGCACCAAAAGTGTTCGCATGCCTTTCGAATTGGATTGCTCAAAAATTACGAGATAAGACGTGAGGGTAATCGTATACCTCGACGATTATTTACTTGCAAACCAAAATCCGGAGGTTGTAAAAAATCATGCGAGTCTACTAGTAGAAACCTTGAAATATCTAGGTTTCCAGATAAATTACGAGAAGTCTGTTTTAACTCCCCAAAAACGTATAACTTTTCTGGGAATAATTTGGGATCCTTGGATAAACTGCAAGCTCTTACCTGCAGACAAAGCGGCTGCTATAACCCAAAAAGCATCGCACGCTTTACAAATCCGCAAGATATCGTTGAAAGACCTGCAAAGTCTGATAGGCTTACTAAATTTTGCAAGTTTTGTAGTACCTCGAGGAAGATTGAACCATCGAGCAGCTCTCCGCTTCTTAAACAGGTTAC
This sequence comes from Pyralis farinalis, assembly GCA_947507595.1. NCBI lineage: Eukaryota > Metazoa > Arthropoda > Insecta > Lepidoptera > Pyralidae > Pyralis > Pyralis farinalis. The sequence goes on from OX382267.1 coordinate 16,534,476, forward strand.
CCGTGCATTCACCAACGGCAAAATACTCTCTCCCGGTACAAGTACAAGAAGAGTTGAAATGGTGGCTACAAAATTGCAACCGTTCAACGTTGATTCATGTGCCTCCACCAACTCATTTTCTTACCACCGATGCTTCGGACATAGCGTGGGGAGCGCATCTCAACAATCTCCCAATGTCTGGCACTTGGAACCTCGAAGAACAGCAATTACACTGCAACATAAAAGAAATGCTAGCCATCTTGAAGGCCCTTCTCAAATCTTTCAGCTAATCGACAAACACCAGATAAATTTCAGAATTTACCATCTTCCCGGCAAGTTAAACAACTACGCGGACAGCCTATCCAGGCACCGCAGAATTCCAGAATGGCACTTACTCCCACATTGCACGAAGAAGGTTTTTGCGAAAATGGGAACGCCAGTAATCGACCTGTTTGCATCGAGAACAGCTCATGTGTTGCCAATTTATGCAACTCTAGATCTCAGCGACTCCAGAGCAATGATTCACGATGCTTTCAGCGTAACCTGGAACTTCCCACTAGCATGGATCTTTCCTCCTCCGCCTATAATCCCTTGGGTTTTAATGCATCTGAATCAAGCCACAGGAATTTACCTAATAGTGGTTCCACTTTGGAAAAAGGTTTACTGGAGAGCGGATCTCAAATCGCGAGCAATAGCACCGCCGTTCACGTTGACGAACCTGAAACGCTTTCTAATAGACACGGCAACAGGTCTGCCACCGCCCAAAGTTCAAGACATAATTTTAGAGATCTGGAAATGTGGGGGTGGTCAGAAAAAATAGAAACTTGGAATTCTGAACAGAAATCCTTACTCAAATCCTCCTGGCGGCCTTCAACGTGGAGAACTTACAAAGTGGCTTGGGATCGTTGGTTAGCGTGGGCAGACCAGCATGGTGTAGATCCAATGCATCCTACTGGGCCTGAGTTAGCTCGATTTCTAGCAGATCTGTATTTAATCAATAATTTATCATATAATACAATTCTTCTTCATAAATCTGTAGTTGCAACACTTAGCAACGCAGAGTCTTCTAGCAAATTGAGTAGCGACGTAATAGTCAAGCACATATTAAAGTCGATTTCCTTGAAGCTACCTAAAATAACAAAACCACTTATATGGGATATCGAAGTTCTTACCACTTACTTAAGGACTTACAATGTAAAGGGTGATAACATTTTCCAAACAGTTCGCCATACAGCAGCGTTATTAGCGTTGTGCTCTGGTCGCAGAATTCATGATCTAAGCTTACTAAGAGTAGACAGCAATCACTGTATAGTTAATAATGATTTTATAATATTATGGCCAGAGTTTGGATCAAAAACAGATTGTAGTGAATACAGACAATCAGGATGGAAAATATTAGTAAACTCAGAATGTCAAAATCTGAACCCAGTATTCTGGGTGAATCAAACTGTATCATTACTAAATGAAAGGCGTGTTAGTTCTGGGTCAAATTATTTATTCATAAACTTACGAGGAAAGCCTTCTCCAGCTTCTAGTACATTGATAGCGGGCTGGATAAAATCTCTTATGAAGGAAGCAGGCATTTCTGCAACTCCAGGAATCGTACGTTCCGCTGTAGCTTCTAGAAATTGGATTAATAATTTTCCTCTAGATGATATTCTAGCTAGAGGAAACTGGAAATCTGCAAAGACTTTTCAAAATTTCTATCGTCGTGAAGTAATGGTTTCCACTTCCATTAACTCCGGCATTACCCAGCTTTTTAATCCAATTAATTAATTTGAAACCGTAATAAGTGAAATAATGTTTGTAATTAAACTTAATGTATCTTTCTTATTCTTTAATGAGCTTTGAAAACTTAATAATAGTTAGCAACTATATTAAGCCAATTTATATGTTTTCAGAGGATTGAAAACGTGATTTGTTTTTCTAGTATAAGAAATTGCTGACGGCAAACATTTTAATTTAGGCATTAGTAATTGTTGCTTGGTTGCTGTAATCAATAACAACTATGTTTTGTCTTTACTATACTTTCAAAGTAGCATATTTATACAAATTTAACAAATTTATATGCCTTATGTTTGTAATGAAACTAATTTTTTCTTTATTATTATTTTATTTTTATTCACGGGTATTATCCCGGTCATTTGATAGGCGTGCGCGGGGATATGGAAACAACGCGTAGAGGCCCTTTTAAGAAGATTCATGTTATGTTGTACACCCACCGAGACCCGCTCCTAAAAATATCGATAGAACCATATATCTATGAGCAGGTCACGGCAGGTATTGGGACTATTATTATTATTTTTTTTTTCTTTCGCACCTGACTTTATAAATAAATAACTAAATTACAATAGTAATATAATATTTTTACGCATGGCTGCTAAATAGTTCACTCGGCATTAATTTAGTTATCAACTTATACATACTTCTAAAGGTAACCTAGTCACATTAGCGTCTATTTTTCACCAGGCGATAACAAACCAGTCTCATTATTATAAGCTTCTAATAAACGGTCAAGTGGTTTAATAGACGCGTTTTACCTGAAATAAAACGCATATTAAACTACTTACCTTTATTAGAAGCTTAATTTCTATTTCTGCCTGGTGCATAATAATTTCGACACATTGACGAACAAGGGCTCTGTTGGCTGCTCAAAACCTCGCAACAGATCCCCACGCCTAGTGAAAAAGGCGGGAAGGTGCGAAAGAGACAGTAAAATTCACGCAATAGGGTAGAAAGAAAGAGAAATACAACGGAAAACGGAAGTGCCTATCTCATTATTATAAGCTTCTAATAAAGGTAAGTAGTTTATTATGCGTTTTATTTCAGGTAAAACGCGTCTATTAAAATGAAGATTTTTTTAAATTCGCAAAAATAATTTGAGATTTTGGAGTCTGGAGGTTCCTTTAATACTCTTATTTCGTTTGAAGGAGTCGCTTGCACTAGAACTACTTGAACATGTTGATGACCTACTACTACTAATGGAGACACAGCGTTTTTTTGTGCGTGGCTGTTTAAAATTCTTACGAGTATTCTTACTGTCACTTTTGGGTAGCGGTGGCAGCAAGGAATCACCTGCTTGTGGTTCTGGATAATGACTACGCTTACTTTCGGATTTGATTTGATTTTTATACAGTTGAATTTGGCAAAAACTAAAAAGGGTCAAGCAAGCAGAAGGTGCAAGTGCCTCGTCCCCCTGACTAAAAGAAGCAGAAAAGAAGCATCTGGAGAAGAACCTCCACTCGCAGAAAACCATAGTCAAATAACAATTTGGAGGGTTGTTATGTTCCTGCGTGTGAGTGAGGTCGCGAGAAGTTAGCAGCAGAGGTGGCATCGCGCGAGTGGTACTTAATGTGTTGCAAGCGTTCATAGACAGTAACCACATCAGGTTAACCGTATGCGTATATGTTGTATAAAAAACAATTACTAGTAGGGATTGAACTAGTGTGAAAGATCACAGCTGTATACGTAGAAAAAGAACCAAATAGCAAAGAAAACAGGCAAAAAGCCTGACGCCCGTCTGTCAGTCTCAATAAGCTTTAAATAAGGTAAGTATTTAATAAGAGTTTTATTTCAGGCAAAACGTCTTTAATATCAAAACGATTGGATGTTGTAAATGCTAAAAATACTACACAAAACTGACATCACTGAGGCACACACTCTTAATTTAGTTGGCTTAAAAAATATAACTTTGTACTTATGTCACGACTTAAGAAAAAGTTAAATAATTACGTAAAAAAGTGTGTGCTATTCTAACCCTTTCACGTCAACATATAATAATTTCAATTAATTTTACGTTTTAACATAAAGATTCTTCTAGTTTTACACATCGATAGATAAACATATCTTGAAAACTTACAAGAAGTTATCTAAGTACTCAATTTTGTGTTGCGTTACAAACCATTTAAATAAAACATATACATACCTCACCTCAGTTTAATAACCCTCCTTTTGGGCTTCGGCGCAGTTGGGTAAAAAAAAAGCAAATTAATTTAAAGTGGAACGAAAAACAAGTTGCATTCACCACACCATTCAGGCCCGCCAATTTCAGCTATGCAAGGATGGTTGATAACTGGAGATTATTCTGTTCCAGGAAATTGAAAATAATAAAATGGCTATAAGCTCTACAATTACTACGTTAATAGCGGCGATGAAATGTTTTTTTTGCATGAATATTTGTGCTGCGACTCCTGTAGGCCAATTCTACTAAAAAACTGCATCTGCGCTGCATTGCTGATCGCTTAACGAAACGTCAAAATGTACGCATTTGACACACGCGGCGCTGCAGTGCAGTTGCAATTTTTTAGTAGAATCGCACTACTGTAATCGAGAAGTAATATTAGAGCTTTGGGGCGGAATTCGAGATGGAGACTGTTAATTTTCACTATTTCACGTGTAGGTGATATCTTCCCTCTCTGTGCCCTACGTATTTATTTTTATTATAAGTAGCTAGGTCTTCTTCCCGCGCTTTTGTCGAGTGACATTGTTCTTATATTTGAAATTTTTACAATTCAGTGTAAAATTAGTTTTATGTGACAATTTCGATAGTGTTTTGTAACATAACTGCTAGTGCAATTATACAATAATGAAAAAACTCAAATATAACACGTTTATGCACTTTTTGGAAGACGTGAATAAGTTCAAGTTCATCAAGAAAACCTTGTAAAATTCCTATCGTTTTACGGGTGGTATTTAAACTGGGTTGATTGGGTCGAAGTACGCTTCCCAAGTATTTTTTGAGCACAGTTCCTGAAGCTGGAACATAGAATTAAGATTTTCAAATGGTTCTAAACTGATGACTTGGCTGTATGGGCTAGATCCCTTTGCCTTTCCCCTCAGGGATAAAAAGAACCAAAAAAAAAAATTATAAGTAGCTAGGAGCTTCTTCCCGCGCTTTTGACGAGTGACATTGTTCTTATTCATGAAATTTTTACAATTCAGTGTAGAATTAGTTTTATGTGACAATTTCGATAGTGTTTTGTAACATAAGTGCTAGTACAATTATACAATAATGAAAAAACTCAAATATAACACGTTTATGCACTTTTTGGAAGACGGGAATAAGTTCATCAAGAAAACCTTGTAAAATTCCTAACGTTTTGCGGGTGATATTTAAACTGGGTTGATTGGGTCGAAGTACCCTTCCCAAGTATTTTTTGAGCACAGTTCCTGAAGCTGGAACATAGAATTAAGATTTTCAAATGGTTCTAAACTGATGACTTGGCTGTATGGGCTCGATCCCTTTGCCTTTCCCCTCGGGGATAAAAAGAACCAAAAAAAAATATATATAAGTAGCTAGAAAAAAAAGTCCGCGCCACGCTCAGAGGAAAGATACTTTCTCTGAGGCGCAACGAAACAAGTCCCGCGACCCGCGACAAAACAGGGAACTAAAAATGACAGCCCTGCCATGATGTCATTGCTTGAAATTTGTTCGTCTCGTTTGGGTCAATGTTTTTTTGGTCAGTTCCAGTTTTTACGATGCCAAAAGTGATAAAAAGTGAAGCAGAGAAATGATTCTCAAGGTGAATGAGTTTTGTGAAGAAGAAAGGAAGAATAATGACGTTCTAATTATATATAAAACGTTCGAGCTCGCGTCGCTGCCATGACAGATAATATTTGGGGTTGCCAAATGATAAAGTTTCCCTAAATTTTGGTGTTATTTATTTGTTTTTCATTTTGATTGGAGTATACCTAGCCTAACTAGTTGAATACTATATACTTAGAATGATATGAATTCTATTAGTAAGTATATACATTTTATAACTTTTGGTTACAAGTGTTTCAGAAAACACTGTTACTAGAATTACTAGTGAAGGTAAAATTGCGACAACGAGCAATCAAAAACCAAAAATTGTGACACTGGGAAAAAGTAGGCCACATCCTAAAAGAATTGATTGAGACGATTTTGATATTTCAGTCATACGTCAAAAAATACATTTCTTCTGTTTAGTGACAAAGGAATTGCCTACTGTCAATAAATTGAGACTTGGCTTAAAACAAGATATAAATTTTAAAGGAAGTAACACAACACTACGAAGAATATTGAAAACAATTGGATTTCAGTTTAAACGATGTCAATCAAAACGGAAAGTTTTACTGGAACGCTATGATATAACAGCTTGGCGTGCCAGGTACATAGAGAGGATGAGAAAAAACAGATTAGTTGATAAGCGGCCTCTTTTGTTTTTAGATGAAACATATGTTCACCCGACATATCGTGTGAAAAAGTGTTGGCAAAGTGACGAAGAACAAGGAGTTTTAATTTCTGATTTTGGCTTTTATTTTTTTATTTACTCATACCCCCCACATAAACTCTTTTTAAATATTTCCAATGTACAGACATCGTCCAGTTACAATTTTATTATAGTATAGATTACTAGCGAGGAGGAATTTACTACCGAAATACAAAGAAGTAAAATAAAAATATAGTGCTGGCAACATTTTGGCTTGCGACTGCAGCGTTGCGTCTACGGGACTTCTGTTGTGGCGCGTACTTTAGGACCTCTTCCCGCGTTTTTGACTAGTGACATTGTTGTTATACTTGATTTTTTTATAATTCAGTATAAAATTAATTTTATGTGACAATTTGGATAGTATTTTGTAGCATAAGTGCTAGTGAAACTATACAGTAACGAAAAAACTTAATTATAACACGTTTATGCACTTTTTGGAAGACGTGAATAAGTTCATCAAGAAAACCTTGTAAAATTCCTATCGTTTTACGGGTGGTATTTAAACTGGGTTGATTGGGTCGAAGTACGCTTCCCAAGTATTTTTTGAGCACAGTTCCTGAAGCTGGAACATAGAATTAAGATTTTCAAATGGTTCTAAACTGCTGACTTGGCTGTATGGGCTAGATTACTTTGCCTTTCCCTTAGGCGTTAAAAAGTACCAAAAAAAAAGAACAAAAATAAAATAGCTAGGTTTAGTTTGACTTTGACGTGACGTGAGTGACGAAATAAATGAATTATTTCGTTTTGTGTTGCTTTCTTTTTGGGCGTTGTAATTTACAAAATTATCATGTTTTGACAATTGATTAAGTTTGTAATAGTGTTGTTTGTAAATACTATTAAACATTATTATAAGAAATTGTTTTCAACCAATCAAAATCTACAATGCTATAAAGCTGTATACAAATACTTCATCATTACAATATAAAATTGATTACGGATCTAAAACAATTTCTTGAAGTACGTTATGCCGGAGCAAAGCAATGATTACCGAGTTGTAGTCTTCGGAGCAGGTGGTGTAGGTAAAAGTTCTCTCGTTCTACGTTTTGTCAAAGGAACATTCAGAGAATCATATATACCAACGATCGAGGATACATATAGACAAGTAAGTTATTCTTGCTTAAATAAATAATTCTGAGGCAGCGCGTCATTCATTTTATAACATTATTATTACTCACCTATATAACTGCTAATTTGTAATATTTGCTAAAATGAATTTCTAAAAGTGAAATTCAATTAATATGAAATATAGAAATAAATAATAGATTTTATTCATGCAAGGCTAGTCTCTTATACCTTGACGGTTAGCTAGAGAGTTGAATTTTTTATCACTGATGGTACTCATTATTAACACTAAAATACCAAAATCTTAACCGACGGAAATTAATTTGTTTTCGAGTAAAAAATTGTTGAAATTTACGAAAATATTAGTGAAATTTTGACATGGGGTGGGCTTTACTAACGGGGCGCACGATTTCGGGGTTGGTCAGGGTTGCATTATGTAGGGGTTAGTCTCCCCTTTCAAATGACACTACTTGGAGCGGCTCAGCTTTAGATTAACCCCTTGAGCACCAACATAGGTCATATATGACCAGGCTTATGGCGGTATGCGTGTAAAAAGTACATAGCGGGCCTCGACGGGTTAAGTAACACCTGATATCAGCACCATATTTTTTTTATGAATAGCTTTACGGAGATGCATTATTTCTTACGCTAGAATTTATTGAAATTTACAATGTTTTTTCAAAGAATCGTAATAAAATCGCCATGTTTGATATAAATTATCAAAACATTTCATTATAAGCATTAGAAACGTCAAACTCAACGTAACAATGTAGATGTCAAGTGCATTTGTAATTGAAAATACAAGAATAAACAGTGAAATGGAAATAAACATCGTATTTGTCAAGTCAATATTGCTCGTCCGCCATTTTGTTTCATTTGGTAGAATTATTGTTAAGATGATTATTATAATGATAACTTTCAAACAAATAAAAATTTTGTAATAAGTATAGCAACAGAAATCTCAGTTGGTTAAGTTAGGTTAGAGTATGACAAACAATGCACGAGCCGAGCGATCGAAGCGAGCGTGCCGAAATTATTCAAAGTGATTGTTCGAATTTAAAAGATTGTAGGTGACATAACCTCAAAAAATTAGAATGTTAATAACTTTAAAACTATGCGTTTCCGTGTTATAGTTCCCTCCTCTGGAGGTTCCTCTCCCCTCCCCCTCACCCCCCTCCGCACTCCCCTCCCCTTTTACGGTGTTACTTAATCTAAAGTGCTTCCCTTGGAGCTCCAGGAAATATCTACTTTTTTTTTAATTATTATTTTAGTGCACGTGAAATGGAACGTATTTTCTTCAATAAAAATATAGTTTGTTGTAAAATTTTGTCAAATCTTTCAAACAAATAAAAAAATTGTAATAAGTATAGCAACAGAAATCTCAGTTGGTTAGGTTAGATTAGAGTATGACAAACAACGCACGAGCCGAGCGAGCGTGCTGCGGTAGCGGCCGGCGAAGTGCCAGAAGCTAATTGTTGCCATTTTCAAAAAATTTTTCAAAAAAAATAGAAATTCTAAAATTAAAAAAATATATATATACATCTCCGTTGGTTTTGGGGTTAGCGTCAAGGTATAAGAGTCCTTCCTCATGCAATTTTAAAGAGTATGAAACAATTTGTTTGCTAATACTCACCACTGTTCATATTCTATTATGTGACTTACCACCCTACTCTTCTTGGTCAGTCATACTATAAATACATATAGACAAGTAATTATTAAATACATAATTCTGAGGGTGTGTCATTCATTTTATAATATTATTATTACTCACCTATATAACTGCTAATTTGTAATATTTGATAAAATGAATTTCAATTAATGCGAAATATACTATGAATAAATAAAAAGTCAGGAAATGTAACTGCACTCAAAAAATGACCCAATGAAAATCGTGTACAAGTGGGCAGGGCTTAACAGTCGTGTACACGCGTCGCTTAGTCGAACATTTGTCACGCAAGCGAGCACATGTCAAATCTTTGTGTACGTTTTCATTTTTATCACTGTAACTCAACTAAAAATCATCATGATTGGTTGTGAAGTGGTGCAGGAGCCATACAATATTTAAATGTCCTGGGATCACTTTTCACTAGTAATAGTTGCTCAAATATAATTATAATCAAAAATGTTCAAATACGCTATGAAATCGAGATGGTCAATATTATGCCAAATGAAGTCAGTCAATTTTAGACTTTAGTAGGAACTTTTTTCCTCTTGATAAAATATTTAAAACGATGAAATTATCAAATATATTTTCCTACCAATTTAATTCATCAAAATAACTGGATAGCTGCAGTTAGCCTGGAAAGACATCAGACGTCAGCTACAGAGGTCAGACCATAGATAACAGAAGGGTCAGACGGTAGTCGCTCCAATGTAAGCTGGACTCCAGCATAGTATAAACAAATAAGTAGGCCGACTCGAGCCCCGAGCGAACGATAATAGCCTAAACACGTAGGGATGTCGTTTATAGTTTATGCAATCGTCAAAAAATGCATAGTCTATCTATATACAAAACAATTTTTCCCTGTAGGGGAATCATCAGGGATCTATAATACAAAGTTTTTCTTAATTATTTTTTGTACATAGACCAGGAGCTGACTACAATTTTTTCATTACCTACATCATGTTACTTGTTTAGTGATTTGAAAAATTACAGTTGAAATAGGATTAATTCAAACGTGGCTTTACTGAATCATGTATTTATTTCATGTATTTATATTACGGTCGGTACCAGAAGCGTGAACGTCACGACAGTCCAGTCTGTCCAGTCCAACACTGGATTGCAATTCTGGACCTAAACACAAACCGCACAGACGCGCGGATTAGGGCGTCCCCCATAAGCGACGCGCACCGATTCGCCTTCGTCGGTGCGGGTTAAAGTGCATGCGGCGGTGGTGGCCGCCACCCACCACGCAGCGCACAACATGGCGGGTCGAGGAGAGCTGAGTGTCGTATAGGCACATGGAATATGAGAGGTGGATTACAAGATAGATATAATGAACGAGAGATGCCTAGATGTCTTGTGTCTGTCAAGAGACCAAGCGAAAGGGAAGCGACGTCGAAGATCTGCCCGGTGGCATTGAAACAAAAGCTTTAGTGAAAGAGAGGCGTGAAAGACTACTTATGAATGAGGAAGAGAGGCTGACGAAGAACTTCGAGGCTAATATCAAACTCTTCTGGAGAGAGGAAAAGAAGCATCCGGAATGGACAAGATAAAAGGTAAAGCTGGTGGCATTCTTGCTAACACTCAGAAAGTGTTAGAACGGTGGAGCGAATATTTTAGAGAAATGTATGATTATGTCCAGGGTGCTGGCACTGTGATGAGTCTGTGACTGCAGTGCGGCAGTGCCAACGTACCATGAAGACATTAGCATGGATGAGATTGAATGGTCGATACGAAGCTTGAAAAATGGAAAGTCAGCGGGAATCGATATGGTTACAGCTGAGATGATCAAACTGGGTGGCACCTACGTTAGGGACACCTTCTGGTTTTTGAGCAAATTATGCTGGAGAACTGGAAGGGTCCTGAGCGATTGGAGACGCGCAGTCATCGTGCCCTTGTATAAAGGCAAGGGCTCACGTATGGACTGCGCCAACTATAGGGTCATCAGTTTGATCAGCTTAGCAGCAAGTGTGTAGAAAAATCATAGAAAGGAGAATGAGGGTGAAATCCGATGGAATGCTTTGGGAAGCACAGGGGGGATTTCGGAGTGGCAGAGGATGTACGGATCAAGTTTTTTCACTCCGCAACATCGTGGAAAGGCATCTGGCTATGGACCAGAAGGTTTTCTGCAGTTTTGTGGACCTTGAAAAAGCATTTGATAGGGTCGTGCGAAAGAATCTCTGGAACATCTTGCCCAAATATGGCATTGACGGTGACCTTCTACGTGCTGTGCAATTCGCCTATGAGGATGAGGCATGTGTGAGAGTGGACGGCAGCTTATCGCCCTGGTTTGATACTAATATTGGTGTCAGACAGGGATGCGTGCTGTCGGCTCGGCTACTCATCCTGTATCTGGACAGTTGTATTCAGAGAATGAGAAATATGAATGTGGGAATGCGAATGGGTGGCTCAGTGGTTAACTGCCTGCTTTATGCAGATGACGCGGTATTAATAGCAGAATCAGCATCCGAATTGCAAACACTAGTCACAACAATGGAAGACGATTGTATGAAGAAAGGTTTACAATTGAATGTGAAGAAAATCAAAATAATGGTATTTAAAAGAGAGACAACCAGAACGAACACTAGGATTACGGTTGATGATATAGTGTTGGAGCAAGTCGATGAGTTTGTATATCTTGGAAGCGCTTTTAGCAGCGATGGAAGGTACACTGCTGATGTAGAGAGACGAGTGCAGGGAATAAGGTGAATGGAGCGTTGGGTAAACTGTTTAGCAACCGAAATCTAAGCCAGAAGGCACAGCTCGCTGTACACAACGCGGTGCTAATCCCAAGGCTAACTTATGGAAGTGAGAGCTGGGTATGGCAGAGAGGGAGCATGAAAGTAGAATAAATGCGGTTGAGATACGAGTACTGCGAAAAATTTATGGCATAACGCTTGCTGACCGCGTTCGAAATGATGACGTACGAAAGAGATTCGGACTGAAAGAGAGTGTCGGTGTTAAGATAAGAAAGGGCATGCTCCGTTGGTTCGGACATGTAGAAAGAATGTAAGATGAAAGAATGACGATACAGTTATACAATGCGAAAGTGGAAGGATGTAGGAGCCGACGAAGACCAAGACTAACCTACCATGACCAAATTGGTCGTGTTTTATCAGAAGGTGATGTCAGGAGCCTTAGGAACCGGCGAGCGTGCATGAAAAGAGCTCTGAATGTGAAAGAAGCGAGTGAAGTGTGTAAGGACCGCGTCTTATGGTGCTCGATTCTCTCTGCCTACCCCGCAAGGGACCTGGCGTGAAGATGTACATACATATACATGCGCTCGATTCTCTCTGCCTACCCCGCAAGGGACCTGGCGTGAAGATATACATACATGTATTTATTCAAATATAATTAAATGATTATGAAATTGTATTGAAGTTATACTTCTTTAGGCGCGTTATGAAAAAATTATGAGTGAAATTTTAAGATACTGTAACACAAAAGTTTGAAGCTGCCCTGTAAAAAACAGCTTGAAACTGCCCGCTAAAACGCTTATTAAGTCAGGAAAAATATGCTCAAAACTGCAGCCAAATAACTCACTCACTCGCATGAACACAACAACCCTCCAGGGATTTGTTATTTGGCTGCAGTTTTCTGTGAGGTAGTAACGTCACTCACTCGCATGAACACAACAACCCTCCAGGGAATTGTCATTTAGCTGCAGTTGCTTGTGAGGTGGTAAAGTCCCTCACTCGCATGAACACAACATCCCTCCAGAGAATTGTTATATGACTGCAGTTTTCCGTGAGGTAGTAACGTCACTCCCTTGCGTGAACACAACAACCCTCCAGGGAATTGTTATTTGGCTGCAGTTGCCTGTGAGGTGATAACGTCACTCACTCGTATGAACACAACATACCTCCAGGGATTAGTTATTTAATGATGCCAGAGAAGTATAACTTCACACACGCGTACATAAGTACACGTACCAATTTTTTTGTACACTAAACTAGTTTTTATTTTTTCATTTACTAAACTTATCAAAATTATAATCTTTATACTCGGAAATTTAATATTTTTACAGTAGCCTAAAATGATAGGCATTAAAAGTACTTTTTTCTGTAGGAAATTTGGGATTTTTTAACAAAATTACACATTTGATACAGAAAAGAAAAATCTTTTTACTTTTTAGCCATCTTTACGAATTTGTAGTTAAAGTAGGTAGGTACACGTACAAATTATTACGAGCGGGAGCGCAGCGGCGGAGCGTGCGTGGGCGCGGGCGGTATTACGCACGGTGACGTAGCCACGACTGGCGTACCTTTAGCAGCGATAAATTATGTCAGTGTGTGCGTGCGATGATGCATACGTACGGGCGGGCACACATACAAACCGCGTTCGGTGCGTATGTATGAAGATATCCTACTTATTTGATTTTACTATGACTCCAGGCTCCATAGTGGATGCAACCGCGATTTACCGCTTGAAGAATAAGGATTTAAACTCATCGTTCAAATAACTACTCAGCCGGGAATGAAACCCAGGGCCTATGCGCAGAAGATAGCTACACTGCTAACTAGGCTATACGTGTTATCAAAATAATATTGTCATAAATAATTATTCGTAGTGGAATTCCTATCAACTATGTTACGTTATGGCTGGTATCTAGGGAAATAAGTTCGCCATTGCATTTCAATTATATTGTTTAATTAATTCTGTTTATTTTGTGCAATAAATTGATTACATACATACATATTATGGCCTTTTCATTTCACTTTTCTATTTAAATACCAATTTAGAATCCATTCGTATGTATAACAACTTATCAAATAATTGTAATTAAAACATAATAAAAAAAATCTTTTATTTTATAGCATAAAATTTTTATTTTATTATATATTTGTTCCTTTTCACTTATAGCATAACATCGTCCACGCCGCTATGACTCAATTGCTACCATTGGCATTGCAGTCTGCGCGCGAACCAATCTGTGCTCTTGTTTTGAATTTAAACTAATCACTAGGCACGTGTATTAGTGTAACCTAATTGATTCGTAATTTGAACATACGTCGTTTTGGTTTCACGTAGCGCCATTTTTTGTGTGGAATTTGTTCTGAGTTACAGTTCCTGACTTATTATTTATTCGTAGGAAATATAGAAATAAATATTAGATTTTATTCATGCAATTTTAAAGAGTATGAAACAATTTGTTTACTAAAACTTACCACTGTTCATATTCTATTACTTAAGTGACCTACTACCCTACACTTCTTGGTCAGTCCTACTTGGGGATCTACCTCATTTCTTAATAGTAAAACTAAACTGAGGTCTGGGTGGGTGAACAGTTTTTATATTTTCAAACTCGGATACAACTATATTAATATTTTATGTCTATTTGTATATTTTTAATCATAGAAGTTTTACCAAAAAATATTTTATCATTTAGGAAATAGTTTCTTTATAATGTATAATAAACATTCTCTTTATTAGTTAATGTAAGTAGAATCTATGAAATAGCTAATAAAGTCATTGTCAGTGGTTAATGATTATTTAGTTCACAATGTTTGTGAATTAAATAATCCAAAACAAAACCAGTTTGCTGCCTGTCTTGTCAATTATATTCTAACAGACACAGCAGTATATAACATGACATGGGCTGTGTACATTTAAAATGGCGGTTGCAATTGTGCATTTGCTGTGACTGCTTTATCCCATGGTGCATCCTATAGATTTAAAATATTTTATTTAGAAATATCAATTTTCAAGTTGTTGTTTGTCAATAAACACAAAGGGTAATTTAGACTGTTGTTTATCTAATTCAGTTTTTAATTTAATGTAGGACTTTGTGAGCACATTTCCTATATCTGGCCTCAGTCTACACGATGCGTGATGGATTAAATACTTTCCATCCCTGCTGAAGGAATACAATCTCAAAAGGTCCAACACTTCATCATCAACCGTAATCCTTACATTGGTTCTGGTTTCTTCTCTTTCAAATACCATTTTCTTCGCATTCAGTAGTAAGCCTTTCTCCATACGTCCATCTTTCAACATTGTGCCCAGTGTTTGCATTTCAGATGGTGTTTCTGCAAATGTTTCTGCAAGTGATGACATACGGAACTGAGACGTGGCCCTTCGCTGCGGGCCGTATGGGGAAGCACAAGGTCGCTCAGCGTGCTATGGAAAGATATGCTCGGGATTTCTCTGCGTGATAGAATTAGAAATGAGGTTATCCGCGATAGAACTAAGGTAACCGACATAGCCTGCCAATTCAGCTTACTGCTACTTAGAGCCACGACGATAACTCTAGTTCTGCTACTGATTCTGAATCTATCTCGTGGAGAAACTCCGAGCATGGCTCTCTCCATCGCACGCTGTGCAACCTTGAGCTTCTGTATGAGGCCCATAGGAAGCGATCACGTTTCTGAGCCGTAAATAATCACTGGCAACACACACTGGTCGAAGACATTTGTCTTGAGACATTGAGGTATTTTGGACGAGAAAATCTTTCGCAATTTGCTAAACGTTGCCCATCCGAGTTGGATTCGAAAGTTTCGATACGAAGGTGAGTGATATACTCGCCGTTGATATTGATGCCGTATCCTTTCCAGTCCAGTAACTTGAAAACATCTTCCAGCCCTGAACAGTTTTTGAGAAACAACGTCTCCCTTTCTCACTCCTCTCTGCAATTGGATAGGTCTCGTACTCTGGTCCTGTAGTCAGACGACATGATCGCGTTTTCATATATACTCCTCACCACTTCGACATACCTCTAACAATTCGGCACCGCTGGATAGACTGGAGCACAGCCCAAGTCTCAAAGATCGAATCGAATCGCCTTCTCATAATCCTCCGGAGGCTGAAAGTCGTCAAACCTGCGTGCAAGACGATTCGTGATGACCCTTGGAAACAGCTTATAGACATGGCTCAGAAGAGAGATGGGTCTATAGTTTTTCAATAAGGATTTGCCTGCTTGCCTGTACGGAATTGAAAAGCTTTTGAAGGATACCATGTTCTGGTTTTACAACCGCTTTCAGAACTTTGCTGTTCTTGGGCTGTCTGTGTTCTGAGCCATCCTAATCTTGTACAGGCTGATATCCGAGATATCCTCGGTGTAGTGTCGGGTCAATTTGGCTCTTGAGTCTGATGTCAAACCAGAAGCGGATTCTGGTGATTTGGTATATACTGTCCGTAGAAACTGAATCTCTAGATCGTACGTTGCTATCCCGCTGCAAAAGTAGAAATGATCAGCATCATAAAAAAAAATTAACCTTTTTATTTGATAGTTCAGACTTTTTCAAAATGTATGTGTATACATAAGAGGTTTTAATGCGTTCATATATATATATTCATTATTTCCCAATAATTCTACATATTATTATATCTTCACGCCAGGTCCCTTGTGGGGTAGGCAGAGAGAACCGAGCGCTATAAGTCGCGGTCCTTACATACTTTACTTGCTTCTCTAACAATCATAGCTCTTTTCTTTCCCGTCAAAATCGGTTCAGCCATTTCGAAGATTAACCCGGACAAACAAACAAACAGACAGACAGACAAAAAAGTTTAAAATGCGTATTTAGGCTTTGGTAATGTGAAAATAATAATATGAGCTTAAGATAAGGGCTTTATTTTGAAATCACAGACACATCAATTTTATTTATATGTATAGATGTAACGTCGCCGAAATATGTAAAATGGAAAAACAAAGCGCGTTAAGTTCCGTACTTACAATAGTAACAAATGTGATACAGTTGCGACACACATGACTTTAATCTTTAGGTTTATCATTCACCAGCAGCTTCATCAAAATGTTAAAGTTGTACGAGTAATTGTTTTATCTCTTGCTGTATATTATACTCGTATATTACTCAGTACAATATAAATTTATGCCAAGTAACTACCACTGTGAAGTGAATAACTGCATCATTTTTTTATAGCACTAATATGCGAAACGAAGGCGTGAGGCCGACCTGATATAAGCAGTTTTCGTAGCCTATGGACATTTGCAACACCAGCGATGTCACTCTTGCGTTGCCGATCAATTTGCAAACATTTTTTTTATACTACGTCGAGAGGCATACAAGCATACGGTCCACCTGATGTAAAGCGGGTACCGTAGCCTATTAACGCTTGCGATACATTAAATATAACTCGCGCGATGCCTCCTCTGCTGCTTACACAGCAACTCCTTGGGAGCTTACTGGCGACCTCACTTACACGGAGGAACACAACACCCCTCTAGGGAGTTATTATTTGGCTGCGGTTTTCTGTGAGGTGGAGGTACTTCCCCAGACGGGCTGCTTTGATGCGCCCTACCTCTAAACATTGCAATTTGTATCTTATTAATCACAAGTTTAATAAATTCGTGTTTGAATAGTTTCAAAAGTCATCTTGTGTCAAAAGTGTAAGACGTGTTTCAACACGGAAGGTATTCATTACTTATGGTGAATAACACTATTTGTAAGTAATTGTGACTATATGTATGAGGTATTTGATAACTATAATTTTTGGCAGAGCTGCGATAGCCAGCGGAGCCACATTACCCTCAAAATTGCCGTTTAGGGTAGCCTGATGTCATCCAGCTAGCGTTTAGACAGTAATAGTGAGAAACTCCAAAATCGACACACTAATAGCTAACATATTGTAGTTTTGTATCCTTTAATTTGAAATTTAAATGTTCGTTGGTGAGGAAGAACGGTCCAAAATCGTTCCAATTAGAAAAAAAAACATATGGGAAAAGTATGGCCGGCCACTCTGCAGTGCAGAGTCTGCACTGCACTCCCATCAACAGAAAAAGTAACAGCACTCGTCGCTAGATGTTGTACAGGGTTCCATATATTTTAAAAAAATTAAAAATAAAATATTTAAATATTTTTTAAATTTAAAAAATATCAGCTCTGCCTACACAGCTTGCTGTTATTTACTAGTATATTCTGTTCTATAACTTAAATTAGATAGATAGAGAAAAAATCTTATTGAGTATATTATCAAGGACAAACCCATAAATTGTAGATATAATACCCTTGAATCTATTGAAAGTTTGCCAAAGGCTATCTTATGTATTTTGGCTATATGCCCTGGAAGACGCATTCACACTTGGCAATGAATTTTCCATGATTTAGCTGGTATTATAATTGGTATACTTGCATAGCATCTTTCACCATTGTGACTAGTGTTTGCTGTGCTATTTGTTTATCTGCTATTAATACAGCATCATCTGCATAAAGCAGACAATTCACTACTAGCTTACCTATCCTCAATGTTACTTAGATCTTATTCTCTGTAAACTGATATTAAGATCTGAATAAACATCCGAATCAACAGCATGCAACCCTGTTTGACACTAATGTTGACATGAGACCTGGGGGACTAACTGCCGCCCACCCGCCTTCATGCTGTACAATTCTCATAAGTGGACTGTAGTGCAGTAAGTACCACGTCTCCACAATATGCCCCAGCGATCCTTTCGCACAACCCTGTCAAATGCTTTTTAAGATTCACATACCAAATGCTTGTACAATATTTCAAAGTGAGAAAACTTGATCTGTATATCCTTTTCCATTTCGGAATCCCCCCTGTGACACTACAGCAGTTTATCATCATTCTCCTTAATTACTTTGCCATATACTGTTTCCGATAAGCCGATCAAACTGATGACCCTATAGATAGCACAGTTCATACGTGATCTATATTTTTGGTCATGGGTGTGTGCATACTTGCGTGAGAGTTGTGATGTCCTCGTTGTATTATGTGTGATGTGTACGAGTAAGTGTATGTGCATGCGTGCGTGCACGTGTGTGACGCGCCCGTGACATGCACGTAAACAAAATTATGCGCTCTTTTTTCTTCGAAAGCAATTAAGCTGTTTACGGCGCACAGTGGTCTGAAAATAAAGCTCCATACTCATAGAAACTTAATGTAAGAAATTAATAAATAAAAAATATGATTGTGTTTTGTATACCTCCCTTTGTTTTATTATTATAGTATGAAGGGTATGAGTAGCTCCTTTCGTGAGAAATAAAATAATTAATTAGTTAATAGATTCAAGCGTTATTTTGCGAAAGTCAAATTTACATGCAATTTGATCTAACCTGCTTTGTGTGCTTCCGCCACCAATTAGTCCATGCGGCCTAGCGCCGGCCGGCACCCACCCACTACTGTTAGTATGTGCTACATGCCGACGCTGCTATGGCTGCTCCGGTAGTCTCTGTCTCGGCTGCTACGGTCGTCCGCCATCTGGAACAGAATCCGCATGCCCCCACCACCACCGTCGCTGCCACGACTGGCCTGGTCGTCGCTGCGACACGTGTTTCGCCTCTCCACGAGGCATCATCGGGCGTTGTAGACGTTAATCGTAAGAATAACATGCTACAAGTCAAAAAAATAATTTATTTTATTTCTCACGAAAGGAGCTACTCACACCCTTCATACTATAATAATAAAACAAAGGGACGTATACAAAACACAATCATATTTTTTATTTATTAATTTCTTACATTAAGTTTCTATGAGTATGGAGCTTTATTTTCAGACTACTGTGCGCCGTAAAAAACAGCTTAATTGCTTTCGAAGAAAAAAGAGCGCATAATTTTGTTTACGTGCATGTCACGGGCGCGTCACACACGTGCACGCACGCATGCACATGCACATACAAAATACAATCATATTTTTTATTTATTAATTTCTGACATTAAGTTTCTATGGGTATGGAGCTATATTTTCAGACCACTGTGCGGCGGGTGTATACCGTAACTTAGCTCAGATTACATTTTCGATTTTATCGGAAAGGTAATTTTCTAGTACGTCATCTGGGGTGCGTAACGACTGTGGGGCGATTAGAAACATTTACAAAAAAATGTATGTGCCCTTTTTTAATGTGCTTATGAAAAATAATATCTTTCATGTATGGGCACCATAAAAAGGGGCATTTAGGATGTGTTTTTGTTTTTTTCAAAAACGTTGCTATTCCTGCTGCAGTGAATGATGAACGCGTCACACGCGTGCACGCACGCATGCACAGACACTTGCTCGCACTCGTACACATCACATACAATACGACGAGGACAACACAACCCTATGTACGCCTATGTACAACCCGTGACTCGGTGTGGAGTGCGCGTATTTGTTATACACACCCCTGATTACCGGTACTAAAAAACGAAAATTTGATATCTTATGCATATTTTCTGCAATAACTCGTGATATCATATATTGAATGTGTTGTTGTAGTTGTATTACCTAGTCCTTATGTTGCAAGAGTCTAACACGGACGATAACTATCCGCATGCTTATTTACCATATGGAGTTGTATAAAAAATAAGAATTATAATTCGCAGTACGACAAGCAAAGGCTTATCGATTAATAGATAATAAGATATAACCAGTATGCATATCACGGTACATTGAAATAATTTAGTTTATGCAGATTTATGTTCTCACTATGGTGGTAAAATTTAATCGTTGAATTATAAATAAAGGATTTTATTTTACAGGTGATAAGCAGCAACAAAACAATATGTACTCTACAAATAACTGACACAACCGGATCCCATCAGTTTCCAGCAATGCAGCGATTATCAATAAGCAAGGTAATTTCTTTCTTGTCAACGTTGACTTGCGAAACCACTATTATTTAGTGTGACATGGAATACTGTAAACCTCGCAGCATAGTTAATTTAAAGTCTTATTCTTCTTAGCGTTATCCTGTTTGATGGGCGGGGTCCACTGCCAAAGCCTACTATGATTTTTAGGATTTGTCGAAGATACTGCTTTTGATGAAAAGATTGAAGCGTTAGGTCACGTCTTTCGAAATATGATTTTTTAGACGTGCGGGTTTCCTCACAGTGTTTTCTTTCACTGCCGAGCAAGTGATAATTAAAAATATGTACATAAATTCGAAAACACGAACTTAGTGCTACTTGCCAGGATTCGAACCGGGGACTAGTGGGTCAATAGACCGGTTTTTTATCCACTGGGTTATCACTGTCCCCGCTTTAATTAATTATGCTGTGCCGCATAGTTAAAACTGTTTAGTACTATTATACGTGGGACACTCAGAAAGTTTTACGAAAAAAAAAAATCTATAGGTTGTATTAAACAACTTTTAACGGAAGTATCGTGTGTTTTATTTATTTTTGTTGAACCTGATGTTTCGAATGCTTTGCAGCGCCCGTGGTTGCAGGAAGACTAAGGTGACATTTGTCTTACATTTGTTATTCACACAAAAATCGCTCACGTGTGAATCGGAACATATATAATTAATCCATCCACGTCGTTAGATGTAATAATTGAATAACCAATGTAAGACAAATGTCACCTTAGTCTTCCTGCGACCACGGACGCTGCAAAGCATTCGAAACGTCACGTTCAACAAAAATAAATAAAACATACGATACTTCCGTTAAAAATTGTTTAATTCAATGTATAACAATCGCGAAAACCTAAGACGTACTATGTTCTATAGGTAAATATTTTTTTATTAAATCTTTTCAAAGTACTCTCCACCGGCCTCAATACAAAGTTGCATGCGTCTGAAGCAGGTTTCGAAACACTTTCCAGTCCGCCGCAGACTTCTTTACAGCCTGCTCGAATGCAATACTTTCTGAGTGGCCTAGTATAATCCGTAACAAGAGGTGCTATATATAGGTACAATAGCGTAAGCCGCTCGGAGATGGAAGTCACCGTATTTTTTTCCCTTATAATATCGGTTCAACGAATTCTCTCTTTTCACTTCAACGTCCTTAACTATGGCAAATATAACCAGTTGAGAATACGCAAGCTTGCATTGGCAGAGTAACACCTGGCTCGTCAATTATATAACAATTTACTATAACTTCACGCCAAATCCCTTACGGGGTAGGCAGAGAGAACCGAGTGCCACGCGACTCGATCCTTTCATACCTCACTCGCTTCTTTAACATTCACTGCTCTTTTCATGCACGCTTGCCGGTTTCTAGGGCTCCTGACATCACCTTTTGATAGAACACGACCAATTTGGTCATGGTAGGTAAATCTTGGCCTTCCTCGGCTCCTATATCCTTCCACTTTTGCATTGTATATCTGCTTCGTCATTCTTTCATCTTGCATTCTTTCTACATGTCCGAACCAACGGAGCATGCCTCTTCTTACTTTAACACCGACGCTCTCTTTCAGACCAACGCTCTTTCTAACATCATCATTGCGAATACGGTCTACAAGCCTTACGCCACAAATATTGCGCAGCGCTCGCATTTCGACCGCGTTTATTCTACTTTCATGCCCTTTCTGCCATACCCAGCTCTCGCTTCCATAAGTTAGCGTTGGGACCAGCACTGCATTGTGTATAGCCAGCTGCGCCTTCTGGCTCAAGTTTTTACTGCCAAAATGTTTTCCCAACGCTCCATTCACACTATTCCCAGCACTCACTAGCCTTTCCACATCTGCGGTGTACCTTCCATCCCTGCTGAAAGCGCATCCAAGATATGCAAACTCATGCACTTGTTCCAACACTTCATCATCTACCGAAATCCTTACATTGGTTCTGGTTTCTTTTCTTTCAAATATCATCTTTGTTTTCTTCGCATTCAGTAATAAGCCTTCCTTCATACATTCGTCTTTCATCATTGTGACTAGTGTTTGCAGCTCAGATGGTGTTTCTGCTAATAGGACTGCATCATCTGCATACAGCAGACAGTTCACCACTAGGTCACCCATGCGTAATCCTACATTCGTCGATCTTATTCTCTGTAGACAACTATCAAGATACAGAATAAACAGCCTAGCAGACAACATGCAACCCTGTTTGACACCAACATCAAACCAGGGTGACATGTTGCCATCTATTTGCACACATGCTGAGCAATCATTGTAGGTGGACTGCACAGCACGGAGCAGTGAACCATCAATCCCATATCTCGGCAATATGCAATGCACCTCAGTTCCTTTCGCACAACACTATCAAATGCCTTCTCAAGATCCACAAAACCGCAGAAAACCTTCTGGTCTGTAGCCAGATGCTTATCTACGATATTGCGGAGCGAGAAAACTTGATCCGTACATCTCCTTCCATTTCGGAAACCTCCCTGTGCCTCCCACAGCATTTCGTCAGATTTCACCCTCATTCTCCTTTCAATTATCTTTCCATATACTTTTGCTGCTAAGCTTATCAAACTGATGGCCCTATAGCTGGCGCAGTTCATACGTGATCCCTTGCCTTTATACAAGGGTACGATGACTGCGCGTCCCCAGTCCATTGGGACCCTTCCAGTTCTCCAGCATAGGTTGCATAAGTACCAGAAGGCGTCCCGGACGTAAGTGCCACCTAGTTTGATCATCTCAGCAGAGATGTTATCAATTCCCGCAGACTTTCCATTTTTCAAACTTCGTATCGACCATTCTATCTCATCCATAGTTATACCTTCATCGGACGCCGTCAACGTGGAGTGAGCATCAGACTCACTCTCATTGTCAGCGTCCGAGGCATATTCATACATTTCTTCAAAATATTCACTCCACCGTTCTAACACTTCCTGAGTGTTTGCAAGAATGATACCAGCTTTAGACTTAATATAACAATTTTTTTTTTAATTTGTCGGCCATTTTGACCATGTTCCTTAAGAGATAGGAACGGTGTTCCTGAACATTCGTATTCTACTTTTCTGTGCTGAATCCGAATCTGAAGTTAAAATTCGAAAAAAAAAACGCACACACAGACAAACATAGATTTCATATACGAACGGTGTTCCTGAAAAGATATGTTACTACAACTTTTATTTTCTTCGTTGCTTGGCTTATGGAGCCACTGCCTCTTCCGGGCTCAAGGGCCTTACACTCCGCACGCCAGACGCCTTAAATCTCGGTCCGCCCGATGACATCGTGTAGGTTACCAAAAGTGGAAAGGATTGCGTAAATTCTACGCACCTGTAGATTTGCTTCAAATCAGAGGATATTGACAATTGTAGAACCGCCGTATCCGGGGCAGTTGTATAAGGCATAAAATGCTACTTTGCTGTTGGTGCTGAGGGAATGCTGGGGCTGCTGAGGGAGTTAAAACGCGACGTGGTTTTGCCAACTTTGCACAGAAGCTAATCGGTTCTAGTAAGCTGCTTATGAGGACCACGGCGCTTGCAAATTGAGACCCTTATTAATAGGCTTTGATTTGAAATGAAAGTTATATGTTGCCTCGAAGTTCGCTAAGATACTGATTGCTAGAGCCAAATTCAATTTCGGCGGCAGAGCGGCTTGAGAGCTTTGGCCCTGTGATCTGTACTTTCTGGTCTTTCGCTAAAGCTACTGATGTAAAAAAATTACGTTTTGTTCATGCCACTACTGTGAACACCGGACTGTTTGGTCTATGGTGCTATAGAGAAAGCATATTTACTGGGTAATCTCTTTGTTTATAACTCTACTTTGAATGACGGCGAGACTGTGTCACATACCATCCCGTTGTGCGTCATTTACCTCAATTGCTCATGACTTGTGGATGTTGCTCTCTATTAACATTCATAAGTTGAGTGAAATAGACGGGATATCAGCAGTGACGCCGATGCTGTATGCTACCGAGTTGTATTCTTATTCGTATTTCGTCAGGCAAGTTTCGTCTTCGTGGAACTCTTAATGTGGACCCGGTGCCCAAAGAGGGCGATACATCAGATCCATCGAATTAGAAACATATCGCTATCATTTCTCTTCTTTCCAAGGTAATAAAGTGTGTGATAGGTACGCGTCTCTTAGTATACCTAGAAGATCTAGACTTCTAGTGATCTTTTAGAGCAGAGGTTCCCTGACATTTTTTCTCATAGACCACTTTCAAAATTTAGCTGGTTCCGGTGGACCCCCTGCAGCTACATTTCTACCATATTCCCAAAAATCAACAAAAAATGTTAAGATTAGATTTTTGTCACGCTAACGTAGACCTCCGTCGAGTTTCCCGTGGACCCCTGGGGTCCACCTGGACTACTTTGAGAACTAAGGTTTTAGAGTATGTTACACAACGTTCAGTTTTGGCACCAGTACCTCGATCGAAGTTGCTGTCGAACAGACTGCCCGAGGCTGTGTGCAAATGGGTTGCCAATTTTTGGTCCAGCAGCAGTAGACTTAAAGAGAAAAACATGACTATATTCTTCACTAAACTGTTTAAACAATAAAATAATCATAACTGCAAGGAAAATAATAATAAATATGATCATGCAGTAAAAAATTAAACGTATCTTTACTGTTTTACCATGTTATTTAGACCTGCTAAAAATCATATTAAAACAGTCAAATAATACTCTACACAGATATTTGACTGCGCATTTACTATTATATGTTGCCATCAATGTGTGCATTTTTGATGGGTGATCATAAATTATTAAATGAGAGCTTTATTTTAAACACTATAATATTCAAATTAGTAATTGGGGGTTAGTTAAAATAGGTTAGGCACATCAAAGCAGCCCGACTAGGAAAATATCTCCACCTCACAGAATACCTCTGCAAAATAGCAACTACGTGAATGGTGGTGTTTCTGTAAAGAAAGTAAAGTTCCCAGTAACAACAACCCTCCGTAGAGCTGTTATTTGGCGTTCTGTGAGGTGGGTTATTTCGCCAGTCGGGCTGCTTTAATGCTCACTGCCTTTCTGTCAGCCAGAACCTCGTTAGTTAATTAGCATCGCTCCGCATTGACGGTGAGTTTATCTTTACCACAACTGTCGTCTATTCTATAGATCGTGACGAATTTTGGCATTTCTTAACTACTAAGGGTGCTTTCATCTTACCCCTGTAAAACCGCACTGATGCGACATCTACTAAGTATATTCCTTACGAAGTATGTTTAGTAAATATATTATGCCCACTTAGTAGTGAATATACATAGTAGATGACGTATTTACATATACCGAACTACTTTAGATTGTGTACTTATTTATTATCATTTATTTTACAGGGCCATGCATTTATACTGGTATATTCTGTCAGTAGTCGACAATCGTTAGAAGAGTTAAAACCAATCTGGCAGACGATAAAGGAAATTAAAGGTACAGAGTTGCCAAATATACCAGTCATGTTGGCAGGGAACAAATGCGATGAAAGCCCAGAGATCAGGGAAGTGTCTGCGACGGAGGGGCAGGGACAAGCTCAGACCTGGGGCGTTTCATTCATGGAGACATCGGCTAAAACTAATCATAATGTCACACAGCTATTTCAGGTCAGTTTATGAAAGAAAAGTATACCCATTACTATGGAATAAATTATTAAATATTATGTGACGGTTACAAGGATAGCATACAGAATTTAAATGTCTCTCAAAAGCTCGAGACATGTACATTCCCCTTTAAACCTCTAAAGCTTCTATCATATATCAATTATATTGAAGATGGCGGGATTTTTTTTAAATAGTATACAGCGTGGCGCCAAAAGTTTTAGCCAATTTTTCAGACGACGCTTTTAGTTCTCAAATTCAAATTTTATGAAGATTCGCATTACAAAACTTTTCTGGGTTAAACTGTATTGAAAAATTGTATGGATTTTCATTACGCAACTGCTGCTTACTGGAATGAGAATGACGTTTGTGATTGTGATTGCAGTTTTAAAATTGTAATTTTTCTAAAAGGGAGTAGAAAAAATAATTTGATGAATTATTTATACAATTTTAAATGCCATTTCTTTAACTGTTATATTACAGGAGCTGTTGAATATGGAGAAAAACAGAAACGTTTCCCTTCAAGTAGACGGGAAAGGTAAGAAAAAGAAGGATAAGGTAGTGAAAGACGCCGGCGAGCCGTCTGCAAGTGGGAGGGAGAAGTGTCACGTGATGTAATGTACGTGTTATACGTTAAGTTTCATTGTAAACCACCGACTTCGCAGTTGTACACAACCACTTTGATTCTAGTCATTAAATATATTTCCCCGATGAATTAGCACGAATTTGGTGTAAGACTCGTAACGCATTACATAATTAGTAATAATAATTTAGTACCACACTTAATTATTACAGTAATTTCCATTATATTGGAGCTTGATAAATGCATATTTTGCTAATTTAAGAGTTAAGTTATTTACACTAGTTACATAAATAATGATGACTGACGCAACATTAATAGAGTGGAGATAATCTGTATATTAGTGTGAAAATACAACGAAATAAAGTCTTTAGGACTTAACTGTTAATCATTTTTAATCGGTTGAATAGCCATAGTGCAGTATAATGCATTGTAACAAACATTCCGTTGTTTAAACTATGAGTAACTATAATATTTTTAGACATAGGGAAATGATTTTTTCGTATTCAAAAATATTAATTGCCTTAGTGGGTAAATATGAACAATGAATTGAATCTAGTCAATGCTTTTAATTTATATTAAACGTTATTTATTTACTAGAGTTAAAAGTAGATAATGTCATAGTGGGAAATATTAAACTGTGCCAAAGCGTAGTAATTTCAATATCCAAATGTACATCAGAAAATATATTCTACACTTTAGAATATTAAACGAAGAAATGAAAGTAAGCTTATCAATTACTTTATTTCTAAATTCGCACTACGCAGTGAGAGGTGGAATTAGTATAGCAGCTTGTAGATCATGTCTCGGAATATAGGCGCTACTTGGTCATTTTAGGCGCTATCCTGTGATCGTTTCGCTTTATTTCAACAATAGTAAATATTACATACAGCAGTTCAAATTCAGGTTATGTATTTAAATATTTACTTAAGTAAATTTGCCTCTGGCATCAGAAGACCATGCAAACATCAAAGTATCGAGCGAGAAGTGCTCTTAGCTATACATCGTACACACGAAAGATAAATATTTGTGTGCATGAATATGTCTGTTTGTCTTACTCGGGTTATTTTCTGTGTGTTCATGTATGTACTTGCAAAAAAATGTACTTATCAGTATATGAATAACCATAATACAAGTTTTGCTTAGTATGTATCTAGATAACGCTGTAAAATTAGTCCGACAGTATTTATTTATTGCAAATACAATGATTAATGATTCTGAAACCACAAAAAAAATCTGCTGTAATGTAAGAACACGTTGGTATCACAGTATGTCACGAATTTGACGGTTGGCCGCGCTACCTATTGAAATTGTTCAACCATCAACACATATCTAAGTGTTCTATTTTAAAAAATCATAATTAAATGATGACTGCTTCATTTGCGTAATCGTAACGTTGTTTTGAGTGTGGCACGGAAGGTGTCAAACAACCTAAAAACAACACACTAAAGTACCGCGTGTCATGCTATGGAGTAATCACGAAGTTGTGTTTATCTTGTGGCAATATTTTTGTATTACATTGAAAACACATTTACCAAGTCGTAACTACAGTAAATAAAGTCTTGAAGTAGGAAGTAGTCACTCGGTGGCAACTAAACGCTGTTACCTTGTTGCGATTATTTATGTGTAAATGTTTTGTTTCTGCATAGAATTGGGACGAAAATAAACTACCATTAGACCATAATATTGATAGTATGGGAAATGACAGATGGCAGAAAGTTTTCTCTTAGTATGTCTTTTATATCTTATCAATTATTTTTTAAGCGATTCGATCTAGGATAGTCCTTAAACTCATCTCGCAATGGCATTATCAATTTTAAAGAATGATCATAATGAATAGTGATGAAGTTAAAGATCTTAAATATCTAGTCATTTATTATTAAAAGTAGCCGTCGCTAGTTTATATGCACTTTATTTAATTAATATCATTCACTACATATCCAATTAGATTTGTCCATAATTATTATACAATTTTATCTAGTTCGTAAAATTATATATATATTTCACGAATAAAGAGTACGAAATACAGCTCAGTATATAAGTATAATATGTAGCTTGCATACACATCTCATAATTGTAAATGTGTGCAGTAATATAGTGTGGTCTATCATGATAAAATAATGTAGCCCAGATATCTTAAATAGACATTTGAATTTGAGCGTTATTATTTCACTTGCCAAAAAATATTGACTACAATATTAAAAGCTTCTACGGTTTAACTACCGGCACTCGAATAAAAAAATGATCGCTTCATGCTTACTAAATACACTAAATTATAAGATATAGACGAATAACAACAATGTATCTTGTTGAAATTGTTAATGTATAATTTATTGTCTTTGATTGGAGTTGGGACGAAAAACCTTTTTTTTAAACGTAAGTCGTTGACAAATATAAATACACATTTATATTTGTCAACGACTTTCGATTCGACGCCCTGATTTATATGAATTTTGGTAGGCATGTATGTAAGAAACGTTTAAGGTGTAAGAAAATTGCGATGTTCAGTATTTTCGCCTTAAACTCTCCAAACATCCTAAACATTCTAATAGCCTTAATAATAATATTTTCTTGAGAAATCCATAGAATAAATAATCTATAGAATAAATAGAGTATCCTTTCGTGTGATTAATTACTATATGTATGTAAGAAGGGAATAACTTTAGTCGAGTGACGCTAGTGGATCCAGGAGGAGCTTGTTAATATTTTAAATACCTAATTGACAATATTTCAAAAAATATAGGTGGTGGTTTTATAAAATAAAAGTACTAATATTTTTCATTTGCTGAAACTCAGATTTTAATTTTGAATATTTTTACTGGTTATGACGTCACATGACAATCACAAAAGTAATCACAAAAGCCTTTTAAAAACGAATTAAACATCAATAACAAGCCAAAGGATAAGTGACTGCTAAGAGCAGTAATAGCCCAGTGGATAAGGAACCGGCCTATTGAGCAACAGGTCCCCGGTTCGAATCCTGGCATGTACCAATAAATTCGTGTTTTCAGGTTTATGTACATATTTGTAATTATCACTTGCTCGGCGGAAACGATGTCGTGAGGAAATCCACACGAAAGAAATTACATTTCGAATGAAGTGTGACCTTATCTAAGAAGGATCTGGTTTTCCCTCGTGTGCTGCGGAGGTCAGACGGCTGTCGCTCCATGTAAAAATCAATATCTTCGCCAAATCTTTAGGCTTAGGTACCGGAACCCGGTAATGGATTACGAAACGGGATAATGCTAGGACGAAGAAGAGAAGAACGAGCCAAATGTAATGTTTAATAAAGCACGGCAATGCCAGGATGTGGGTCATGTGAGGTTTAAGGAGATAACGGCGGTCGGTGAAGCACAGCAACCACCGTGACAAAATTGTGTTTCGTTTTAATGTTGTCCAGTGTTGAAGTTGGTGAGATTTTATAACCCGTTCTTGGATTTGCTCTTAGGCCCAGATTTGGACTTGTACCTTTACTCTGGACCCAAGTTTAAATGTATATGGACCTTGGAAGCTGACTTAAGTCTGGGCTCACGTCTAAACTTGTATCTTGGTTTCAAACTGATTTACATGAATATGGTTTTTGAATATATATATACCAATCTTTCCAATAAAAGCTTCCGCTTCACCTGGTAGGTAAGGCGTAAGTGAATTCTTAGAGCCGAATTCCACTTCACTCTCAGTTAGAGTCTGAGAGTGAAGTGGAATTCGGTGAAAGAGAGGTAGGGTACTGTTATAGAACCAGTTCCGACTGCTGGAGTACCTCCACGTTACATAAGACCGTAGTCATATAACAATAAATTATGGTCATCCTAAATAAAGCGAAAAGTAGATCCCTCCCATTAATCTCCATGGGTTAGTTTTTGAAGATGGTTTGCATCAAGATAAGTTTTGTCTAATGGATAAAGAACCGCCCTTGTAACCAACCGGTCCTCGTTTCGAATCCTGGCATGTACCACTAAATTCATGTTTTCCGATTTGTGTACATTTTTTAATTATCACTTGCTCGGCGGAAACGAAAACATCGTGAGGAAATCCGAACGTTTATAAAATTGCAGTCGCTCCATGTAAAAATCAGTATTGTCGCCAAATCCTTAGGCTTAGGTAGCGGACCTGGCCAATCCTAGTTAATTTTAAACTTTGGTCAAGGAAAACTGTCGTATTTACCATTCGAAATACGACAGTTTAGAACAGTGATATCTCATTCGATAAAGAGCCAGCCTATTAACCAACGGTCCCTGATAATTACTTGTTCGGCGGTGAAGGAAAACATAGCAACAAAACCCGCACGCCCAAGAAATTATATTTCAAAGACGTGTGACCGAATCTAAAAAAGGCTTTGTGTTCCCTCTGGGTTGTAGAGGTCTGCGGCAGTCGCTCCATGTCAAAACTAGTATCTTCACCAAATTCTCGGGTTAGGTAGCGGATCCCACCAATTCTAATGAATTAGGAAATGGGGTAACGTTAGGAAGAAGTGACGTCAGAATTTTTATTTTATAATTTTGGCGTAAATTTTGTGAATAATTCAATCACGTGATGTTCTCTAATGTCAGCACTTTTAATTTTTGAAATAACGTCAATTACATTGTAAATACATGAACTTATTTATGACATGTAAGTTACTGGCTCTGGGCTTACAGATAGCAGTTGTTTTTTCGTAGCCTCAACTGTTTGTATTTCAAAACGCATTTTATATACATACTTATTTACTGTTTTATATTTGCACTGTTCGATTATTTGCTTATTGGCATAATCTGAAATTTATTATATAATACAAGAAAATTGTTATTCACTATATTGTTATAGCTGGACCAAAGTTGTTTGATGTTATTTGATGTAATTTTACCATAGTTAACGTTTTTTTATTTAATTTATATTCGTCTCTCTGCTAAATGAATCTTCTTTCCACTATTTTTGTCATAACACTTAACGCTCACCTTAATTCTTGGGCCTTGGTAATATTAAGTTGAATAAAAATAACGTGTATTGTGTAATATCATCATCATCTCAGTTTGTATTCGTCCACTGCTGAACATAGGCCTCTCCTCTAGAGTACCATTCGTCTCGATCCTGTGCCACCTGCATCCATCGACTGCCTTTAATTGTGTCATATGGTGAATCTGAAATACAAGTTATTAATCGATGTCGAATGTACACCAACGATCTAATAGGGGATTATGCGACATATGTTAAAATTAGCTCTGATAAATTGTAAAATAACTAATGCGATGGACGGTTTTCTTATTTCGCATATGCCAGCTTGTGGCGGCCAAAATATATCGTATAGTTTAAAAATATTACACTATTTTAAAGACTTGTATGATTTTTTTTTCATATGGTAATTGCTTGGTTGTACGGAATACGTTTTGAAGACACTCATAATGTCAAAAAATAATCATAATGTCCTCCCGACCAACTTGTCTGTTACTGTTACACAGTAAAAAAGAGTACAAGCAGTAAGAAAACTTCAAAGACGCGTTCGAAATTGTCGCATCTGTATGCGTACGACCATATGATTGTAAGTGAAGTTCGAAATGAAGTTAGTCTCAGATATGCATCAGAATGATCGGTCACTGCTTACGTTTAACATTGAAATAGTTTTAGAAATTTTCTACGTATTTGTTTTATAGAAGTTATGTTTTAAGGTGACCAGCCGTTCAGACGTTAACATTGCTGGTCAGTTATCTAGTGAGTAAAAATTAGCTCATATGAATCGATTTTTGTTTTATACAATAGTAATAGTTTGTTTTAACTACTGCTACATTCATATGGATC
Source organism: Pyralis farinalis (assembly GCA_947507595.1). NCBI lineage: Eukaryota > Metazoa > Arthropoda > Insecta > Lepidoptera > Pyralidae > Pyralis > Pyralis farinalis. The sequence continues at coordinate 16,566,866 of OX382267.1, forward strand.
ACATAGCTTCTAAGGATAAAAATCTTCTATCAATTTGCCAGTTCTAAGCCTTCAAGCGCGCGTCCTTCAGCACAGCAGAATTACCAAAAAATTTGGTAAACTTTATGATGTCAAAACAATGTACTAAAATATAGTTAAAAATAGGGACTAGGGTATTTGATGAAAAAAATTGAATGATATACTTAAAAAGTTATTAGTTTAGTGAGTGTGTTTGACTGTACATACGGAATACTCACCTCTCGTACGGGCGAACGGCCAAAGCTAAATGTGTTGTCTGTGTTGCAAAAAATGGTGATAATAATGACGAAAAATATGAATATAGAAATCCTATACTTTATAAAGCTACAGTTATGGTAGTGAGTGTGCTGAATAGGTCAGGCTGAAATACTAATACAAAATTCTGTAGGATTCCGATAAGTTGGTCGGTATTAAATTGGACGTCATGATTTACATAATATGACAATTGCATTTTCATTTAGAGTCGTATTGCGTACAGCTATCAAGCTGGACATATATAGGTGAATTTGTTTGGTTCGTGGATGGCTAATAACGAAATTAAGAAACATGAGAAGATACTTATGAAGTCTTCTCATATTTCTTTAATTCTCACAGTTTAGGATTTAGCCGTAGCACCAGAAAAAGTTACCTGTATATATTATTTTACATATTTAAAGTGAAGAGGGTAAAACGTACATACATTTCTGCCGACAGTGAAAATCTATTTTTATGAAGATATGAAGTGTAAAATCACTGACCTAAATGTAAGTAAAGTTTTGAAGAACGATTATGAACATTTTTCCATAAAATCTAGAAAAAGAAGCTGTCACCTCTCTATTACGTTACGTTTATTTTAGGTTGAATTTATTTTTGCATAATACATTGTTGTTACCAAGCGTAGTGTTTCTAGTGTTAAGACATAATTTTCACTAAAAAAATTTGTTTGCGAATTTCCGCTAACCAAATACCCATCTGGGGCTTTACTGTTATCTAAATTTCATACCTATTTTTACTTAATGCATAATGCATTGAAACGTCTATAGTAATACACTCTATTTATGTAATTATCCTTCGAAATGGTGCCCATTGTATTAAATGGCAATAATGTTATAGTAGGTAACGATAATAATAATAATAAAATTTTCATCTTAGCAAACGACGTAGTTAACTTGGCAACTATTAATAAACGACAAAACAAATTCAATATTTGTGAATATATTACTAGAAATATAGTTGTAGCGCCTCCTATTTATGGCAGTAACATAAATAAGACTTTGAATCCGGTTTCTTTATATATATAAATAGGCAACTATGCGTTGCCATCAAATTAACTAGGCTCCGGTAAAATATACAAGGTAACATACGGTCAGTTTCGTTCCAAACATTTAACTTCACTTTAGTGACCAAAAAACACTAAATAATGGGAACGCGAAGCGAAAAACAAAAACTTGAATGGAGCGTTGGAGGGAGCACTCGTAGAAATGTCGGCGTAGACTCCCTCCCGCCTATTTCTCTGGATATCGGGTGTAAAGGGAATCTAACGTAACTTATTGTGTGAATACCTTAACGATTGCGGTTTTCATGAATTTGCTCCGATATGAATTTGACTAGTTCGGCCATTTAGAAACGCGACCGCAGTAAGCATGGCTGTAGTTCAAAACAGACTGAGCTTTTCACGTGAATTGGATGGTCTACTGTAAAAATGCTAAGCGGAATGTTGGACTTGAGTCTCTCCGGGCAAAAGACTATACAAAATAGTATTCTTACATTTAACAAGTTGGGTACGTTCAACATTCAGCACGGGCGAGAATAGTTTACCTGTGGATGGGTTTGTTTATTATGAGCTGATCTGTTCTTCGCTTACCACGCTATGCCATCTCTGTCGTCTGTTACCTATAAATGACAGATGTTTAGCCAAGTGGGTTGCTTTCCAGCAGGTCGGTGATACTGGTCTTCGTCAATCCGTAATGGAGCGTCGAGGTAACGTACACGTTGAATCCCTTGGTTTGAAGCGAGACTCGTGTCTCAAGAATTCGTATTGCTGCTTATCGCTAGTGATCTATTGCGTTTATTCTCTCACTGTGACAAACAATCCCGACTTTATAGTTAGTTACTCAACTATAGTGAAGCCAAAAGAATGGTCATGAATTTAGCAGACTATTTATGTATGTATGTGTGGGTATATGTTCATCTGTAATGGCATACCGCCGAAACTATTCGACGTTATGAGGTATCATTTCTTGTTCTTCCGCTGAATATATAATAATATATATATATATATATATATATATTTACATTAGAACCTTGTTTTTATGTTTTCAGTGGTAATTTTTTGTCGGAGGATTTTAAACATTTTTTTTTGAGTCTGCGCTTCCTATGAGATTTCAACAGATATGGCGTTATAAGTGTTAGGTGGTCGAAGTCTACCAGTTTTTCTCCATGGCTAATATTTTATGAATATAATTAATAATTCGATAATATCATTTCATGAAAACTCGTCCTATACTAGTGTGACTGACTTTCGCGCATTTTGTGCTTCTATTTGAAGTCAATTAAGTGTGTACTCTTCTGATTTTATTTTAATAATTAGTGTACGCGATTTCTTGTGATATAGTCAATGACGACATTTAGTTCGAATTACCGTTGCTCGCGGGAGAGACCAGCCAGGTAGTTATAGCATATACTACCAAAGCAAATACTATTTAAACAAATACAGTCGTGGTGAAACTTGCCTGAAATATACCACAGTGCTGGTGCATATTTTTTTTAATATATACCTATATAAACGCCAACCTTTGACGCGCTCAACATAAACTAGTGAATCTTTATGGAGCAAGCTCTCGGTAAGATATTCTTTAAGCCTGAATATATAACCTTTACATTAAAATTTAAGACTCCGTATCTACGTATAGGGTGATTAGTCCGGATTTAGGTTCTATTTTATAGCAGTAGAGTATAGTGATAGAAGCGCGCCTCATTAGTTTTTTGACAACTTGGCTCGGGAAGGATGCTTTTCTCCTGAATTAAAGGGATGGTTCTAGTTGTAAATATTGTTTTGTTATAATGTTATTTATTAAGAGGTTGCGAAGGTTTGTTGACCAATAGCAGTGTAGATTGTACATGTAAGTACTGAAGTGAATCCAGACCTGCTTGTTACCGTAAGGTACAGTCATATATTGGTTTTAAATAATGCTTACTACATTTGAACTGGAGGTTTCCAATTTTATTGTATACTTAACTACCATTTAATATTATATTTTCGAATTGATCTTGAGACACTTTTAACTAAGGCATCACAGAAATAAAAGAATAAAATAATAATCAGCCGTTTTATTTTCTTGTAGTAACAATAACATTCATTTTCTTTGTATAAAGAGTGTAAAAATACATGTGCTAAATTATATTATGTTAAATAGATATATTTTTGTAAACGTTACACGCATATCATAATAATCCTTGTAGTTTTTAAGCCACAAACTTAATAATATTTACTTGAGACACCTAGCACAATAAATTTAATTTATATATTAGTAGGTCACTTCGAGTCAATCAAGTAAAGCAGAACAGTTTCGATTATGTGTACGTCATGTATGCGCGCTAAAATAAGTTAGGTACCGTGTCTCGGAACACACACGCTCTTCTCTTGTCTAAGGATCTTGCATCTTATACTTAATCCATTAAAACACGCCGGGCTGGAGATTAGCGCAATTCGGCTAAAAATTGTACAATTAAAATTTCGGACCTGTTGTTAAAACAGCTTTACAATTCATTAAGTAAGATTTTTTTAAATTGTCGGGTGGTAGTATTATAATATATATTAAAATTTTATTTATAAAAAATATTATGCATATACTACCCTTTTCATAAATAATATCTTAAATGGGCAGAATCAGTTTCTTATATACTTAGGATAGCAAAATTTTGATAGTAAAAAATTAATAGTTCAATGAATTTCTTTACAGCCAACTTAACTTAGATTCGCGCTTACACGAATAAAACGTGTACATACATTTAAATTCGGAACATTCAGATTACGTTATTCAACCGTCAACACCAGCCTAAATATTGGTACCAAATTCTTAAGCACACGAAGTCTTTTTTATTTTTATAAAAACACAGTCAAATTTTCGAATTAAGCAATTAGTTTTTAAGTAATATGAAAACGCTAACAAAATATACAAAAATCCAACTTTTAGCTTACATTTACAATTCAAAGTTACAACACGAACCGCAACTGGTAAGCAAAGTATAACAACTCAACGGTTGCTGAGGTATTGACTGCTTGTAACCAATTAAAAAAGCTAAGGATTCTTGCGTAATACGACTACAGTATGTGATCAAAGTTTATTTATTAACAACGTATCAACAACGAGCGATGCACTGCTCCACGCAGTGACAACCTGCGTCCCATCGCCCACGCAGGCCCTTGGCTCGCCTAGTATATCGGTGGAACATAACATCTCATAACTAGTGGCGTGTATTGTAATAACGATTTCTAAGCGTGTACTTTTTTGCATAATACGTATAATAATGTATAATGATATGATTAACACACAAGGAAAAGAAAGGACATAGTTAATTTTCATAAATATAAACGGAATATTATAAATAATTAGGCCTCACTGGTAAATTATATATTAATCATTTCTTCGATTTCTATCAACCACCTATCTAACACAAGACCTATATTTGGAGGCTTTCCTTGGTATCTACTTCCTTCTACTTTGCGTTTTATATGTTTTGTTATTCATATCTCTTGCAAACTTTCTATATATTCGAGCAAAGGATACCTCTTCTTACTTCTTACTTAACATTTAATGCGAAATCGATCTACAAGCGTTACACCGCAGATTTTGTGCAACGCTCTCATCTCGACGGCGTTTATTCTACTTTCATGCTCTCTTTGCTAAACCCAGCTCTCATTATCGTTGGGAACTGCACCCTGTTGTGTAAATCAGTTGTGCCTTCTGGTTGAGATTCTTACTGCCTAGAAGTTTTCTCAGCGCTACATTCACACTATTTCTTGCACTCACTCATGTGGAGAGCCTTCCATCTTATTCCGTTGTTTTGAACACTACATCGAAAACCGTAATTCTTGCAATTGTTCTGGTTTCTCTCTTTTAAACACGATTATGTTTGTTTTCTTTGTATACAGTACCTTTCACCATACAATTATTTTTCATTATTGTGATAGTGTTTGCAGACCGGATGCTGTGTCTACTATTAGTATGGCATCTTCTACATAAAGCAGACAATTCACCACACGCAATCCTGTGTTCGTAGATCTTATTCTCTGTAGGCAATAATCAAGATACAGGCCCTAACGTTGACGTACACATTAAAGAAAAATATGGTTATGACTAGAAGTTTGCTATTACTATATGTTACTAATATAGCTTGCCATCAAAATTGGGTGTTCGAATATGTTGCTGTAAACTGGTTTTCGATTATTGGGATGAGTTGTTTACTTGGTGTTGATTAATGGGATTTTCCATTCTAAATGGGAGTAGATTACTAAACAATACGATTTTATTATTTTTAAGATATCGCATCACTTTCACAGCTGTTTGTGTACTCAAACAAACATTGAACTCTGATCGATAACTATATAAAATAAGTAATAGCAAACGAATATTAAAAAAATAATTGTTATCGTCCCTTATAATGCGGAGAATTGTGCATTTTATCTTACCTATTTATTACATGTTAAGTAGTTGTTTCTCATATTATCAGAACCCAAAATATGAGATGAAGAACATCTAAAGACGTAAAGTATGTACGTTGTATTTATTTCGCTGTAGCAAGTACTTAAATGTTCGACCGATTCCTTTGTTCTATAGAATCTGACGTCATCGGACAAAATGAATCTATTTTTCTATAGAACATATAGTACCTATTTTAATTTCTCCAATTGTTCTATGGGAAAAGGAAAATTAGAACTCCAATTATGAGACTGACCACTAGAAAATATTTATTTATATTGTCACTTGTAGAAGTTATTGTTGGTATGTGTTGATCATGCGCTGATGTATTACTTATTCCTCGTGGGCAGTGTTCATTCGATCAACGCCTGGTGTGCTTTTTTTTATTTATTGGCAAATTCTGATACGTAGCACCCATCATGCATGAACTACACGTGTACGTAAAAATAAAAAAGGTAGTATACCGACGTGTCAAACATGCATGGAACAATTTGAGAAAAAAATTTCATCTCACTTTGTACGTGATAGAAGTAAACTTTCAGTTCAAGATTGAACCGCTTTTTCATTCAATGGAAAAAATACATTTTGTACGATGACGTCATGTTCTACAGAACAAACTTTAATGATTCATTCAAGTTGTATAAGTACGGGGGTAATCCGGCAAATATAGAATTATCACGTTGGGTAATTGTGCACAAATAGCAATATTCGAGTGGTTTTGTAATTTCAGTTATTCATGGAAAACGATGTTTTTATAACTAGGAAGATTTCTTTATACAATGTCAGAAGACATACAAACGGTATGCTCACCTGATGTAAAGTGGTTACCGTAGCCTATGAACAATACTATGCAATATGAAGTATACATTGCCACCCCTGCTGCTAACACAATGATCATGCAAGGAGTTGTTGCTTGGCTGCGGTTTTCAGAGAGGTGAAAGTATTACTACAGTAGGGCTTCTTTGACGCGCCCGACCTCCCCGAATACCTAGTAGCTACCAGTTCTCTGTTCTGGCAGAGTGTGAGGTTACCAGTAAGAAAGTTGTTATGTTAAAAGAAAGGGTGGCGACGCGCGAGGGATACAGAAAGTACCGCAAGCGTTCATCCGCTCCGGTAACTATTTTACAACTGATGGGCCGTAAACTTGTATGCCGCATTTTTTTTTATACAACATCGGGAGGCATACAAGCGTACGGGCCACCAGATGTAAAGTGGCTACCGTAGGCGTATACGCTGGTAATACACTATGCCTCCCGACGTTTTAGAAAAAAAAATCTTATAAAATCCTCGTAAGAGTGCAGGGTTCTATTATTGATTTTAGAAAAATTGCTATTTCCAATTTATCAAGTTTATAAGTGTGAGGGCTTATCATGTGATCGCATAGTACATTTTATGAAATTAATTGCGTATAGAACGGACTGTAGCTTAACGTGTTTAGATTTTCTACATATCAAAATAACCAAAATTATATTTACAAACTATGTGCTAGATTTAATTAACATATATTAATCACTAAAGATCACATAAATTCGTAGCAGAAAATATAAGCAATTGTTGATCCTACCAGTTAGTTAAAGCTATAGTATATATATATATATATAAGTTCATAGTATATAAGGACGAAGTAGGAAATCCAAATGAAAATTAACAGCAACAATATATGGCCTCTTTGCATTGCGTTCTTTGTTTCGCTTTCATCTGCAGGGCAAATGTCATGTTCTTATCTCATCTCATGATTAACGCCGATATAGATTTTTTATTTTAACAAACGATGCCGGGGCTTCAGGTTTTTTCAAGTTTTATTGAGGGATTCTAAAGTTTTCCGGGATAAAATAGCCTTTTAACCTGTTAACCAAGAACGTAAGCTATCATCGTGCAAAATCAAAATCCATTAAGTAGTGGTTGCCGTACGCACAACGGATCGACAGGTATGCAAACTTATAAATATTCTTCTGTATCTATATTAGAGCCCCGCTACAGTACATAATTAAAAATAATGCTCCGTGTACAACCTATGGCATGCTTTTTCATTATCTGTATATTTAATATCCGAGCAATAAATCATGATTTATAGTAGGCTCATTTTTATCACTGAGAAAGCTTTTATACACACTTACGACCATATTATTGAGCATCTCCTCCACCATCTTCAGTGCTGAAGTGGAACACCACATTTTTTCTTCTTCGTGTACTTTGTTCTACACATAATAAATCTTTTCTGTCAAACGTTATAGAGGGCAATCTCCCTGTGCTCGCAGATCTTCGTAACGGTGCCGGTATGGACGCATTAGTTGATTGTATGTTTTGGATAGGGGTACGTGTGTTGGAGATGGCTTGCGAAAAAACATCTAAAATTCTATTCAAAGTTACTCCACTTATTCTATCTGTATTTTCTTCAGTTCGGGTTCTTATTGAATTCTGATTGTCATTTCCAGAAAATACCGTTCTGTTACGTTGCCTTACCGCTATACTGAATAAAGGAAAACTTAAACTGAATGGAATGTTCAGTATATAATTAAATAGTATTAGCACCAAAAGAACAATCAATAAGGCGTTAAAAGAAAGCAATAAAATGCCATACAATATTTTATCAAACGGGTACCACAGGCCATCTGGAAAATAAAATGAAATAGAGTTCAATATTATTCTAAATTGATCAATGTAAATAAAAGCTCGCAGTAAACGGGGAATTACCGTAAAATTATATTATTAGTATGTATATCATTATACGATCACACTTCATGAATCATGACTATTTTTTATATATAGTATTGAAAGAATCAAACTACTTAATTTAAACTGTTTATACCTAAATAATTAAACTATGAAATCATATCGACCTACGCTAAGTCTACAGCGGTTGGAATGATTTAGTTGTTTTAGAGAACATAGTGTGCTGTGTGAACAAAGCTAGTCCGGTGTGAAGAACCGGATTCAGGACTCCGAGATTTTTTTAAAGCTGATAAGAAGCTCTCAATGTAATTTTGTTAGTTAAGATCGCAACGAATATCCATGGCTAGCATATTCAAGCTATCTCGCATACTGAGGGAAGCGCCCTGAAGAGTGGGAGTGGGATGGATGGGAACGCTATGTTGTAAACGCGCATACCTGAGTTTTTTTGGCATTAAACAACCTGGTTATTGGAACCCCATTTACTAATGATCCAAAACCCGATTCATCTCAACGACAAGACTCTTCTCATCGATCTGTTCGACTAGCACCAGGCCGAACAAAATATCGCCTATGGTCACTGGTATGGTCCATGGTATATAATATTACCAAGAGGCAGCATGCCATTGATATGAAGAATAAAGAGGGTGGGCGACATAACGGAGCCCTGTAGGACACCGGCATTCACTGACATGAACCACGAAGCACATCCATCTGCAAGGACGCGGATTCTACGCTTATGCAGGAAGCCAGCAATCCACTTACAAAGCTAGAGGGGCAGAAGTGCTTTATGCCAAACCCGATCAAATGCCTTGGCGATATCTAGGCTGACCGCCATGGATTCGCCACATTTATCGGTTGCCTCCCTCCAGGGGTGCGTCACATACATCTAATCACCCGTTGATCGTTTCGGACTAAAACCATACTAACGATCATTAATTAGGGAGAGATCTTCTAGCGGATCAATTGTTTGTTCAGGATCCGTTCCATGACTTGAATAACACTGAAGTTACGGCAATGGGGCGGTAATTTGATGCATCAAAACGGTCTCCCTTTTTGGGGACCGGCTGCACATTGGCCTCTCTCAACCAACAACTCAACCTTGAACAAGGTGGTGGGGGAGTGCACCGCGGTAAGACCATGTATTCCTATTTGCGCTGTCATCGGAAGTGTGCATACATCGGAAGTGTAGAGAAGGGAAGCGTGAAGCGAGAGAGAATTGCCACGACATTGGAGAAGACGAGCGGTGACCTGTTTCTCCATTAGTTTGTCGATAGAGGAGCTGTATTGATTCGTCGGACAGAAGGGCCCCTGAACGAACTAATAAACATTTCTGGGGTATTTTCGCAGTTCATACAAACTTGTGCCGGCCGGCGGGTGGGTGCCGTTAGTAGAAGCATGCCGTCTCTGCTTCAGGTTTAGATATTGGGCAATCACGGGGACCACAGCAGCCGAGTGAAGCAGCCATGACAACTACGGCAAGCATCTACTAACGGTAGTAGGTGGCTGCCAGTTGGCGCTAGTTTGCATAAATTCATTGGTGACGCAAGCACTTAAAGCAGCGTAGATCAAATTGCATGTAAATTTGACTTTCGCAAAACAACGCCAGAATCTATTAACTATCCACTCGTATGTATAAAGATCTTACCAGTTATACCGGATATTATTATTTTCATAGTAGAGCTGAGGGATATCATTGGCTCAGAAATTATCGTAGTGAACATTCTAATTGCAATTTTAAGCGGATTCATGTGTTTCATAAATGCAATTAAATCTGGAGGCGGTGGTGTTTCACAACTTGAAGTCCAAAATTGCCATTTGCACTTATTCAACGCTGCTATAAATCTTTCAAGTTCCTGTTGTTCAGCTTCCTGAAATTAATTCATTAAAATTTATTACTAAAATACACGATCGTGTGTCTTCTATGAGATTGGTGCAAAGTTTTATTAATAAATATTCTTAATTAGACAGAAAGCCAAAGCTAAATAAACCGCATAATAAGCACGAATCCGGTGGCGGAGTGTGTAGGAATGGTCCTTTAACCCAAGGTTCGTAGGTTCGATTGTCACACAGAATAAACATGCGCTTGCATGGAAAGTACCGCCACCTAATAGACAACCGCAACCTAATAACAATTTCCTTGAGAATTGTATTGTCGTGAGCGTACACGGGCTACCATACCCACTTCATATCACGTGGACCATATGCTTGTATGCCTCCCGACGATGTAAAAATCACAAGCATTAGTACAATTTGGTCCGTACTTTATCTGAGCAGCCGTTTCTACCTCACAAATTGCTGTAGATTATTGTAGCGCTAATAGAATGAAAGTCGGTACGCTTAAACAAAATATATAAAACGTGTTTGGCTTGAGCGAGTGCAATGCATGTCAATGGTTTCGATAACAGGTCCTAGATATGTAATATCAAATGAATGAGATTGGATAAGGCAAACGACGCAAGTGATCTTTAGAATCAAACCAGAAAGTTAGATGTCTTTTTGATTACGTGTATGTAAGTTTGTTATGGAACCTAAACTGGTGTTTTATCTTATTTCATACTAGCTGAAGCCCGCGGCTTCGCACGCATGAGATTTGGACTTTAAGTAGCCTTTATTTCTCTGTAGACCTGAAATTCTTTCTGTTTAAAAAAAAAAACAAAGATCAGGGTCGTAGATGCAACCATAGAGCGACTCAATTTTCATACAGAGCCATCTATTGACCTTTATGGGAGGCAACGTATATTTATTTTATTTTTATTACATAAAAATGCGTAGTTGTTTTATGCCACAATAAGTACGTATTCTGTGAAAATAATAAAAAAAAAATTACAAGGTCAAAAGTATGAGCTTAAGATAAAGGATTTATTTTGTAATCCCAGACATACACTTCAATTTTATTTATATGTATAGATTACACAAATTATTTTCACAGAATACGTATGTATTCTAAAAAAGTATATGTATTCTAAAAAGTACCCTATATTCTGCTCTGAACAGTCCTCTACCTACCAGTGAAAGTCGCGTCAAAATCGGTTCAGCCATTTCGAAGATTAGCCCGGACAAACAAACAGACAGACAAAAAGTTAAAAATGCGTATTTAGGCTTACGTTATCACGTGAAAATAATAATATGAGCTTAAGATAAAGGCTTTATTTTGAAATCACAGACAGACACTTCAATTTTATTTATATGTATAGATGTATAGATATGATGTATAGATTTATCAAAAAACCTGCTCTAGGCCCGTAGAAATTCGATGGAAAACCAAAGTTGTCCACATGAGCCTTAAACTCAGCATGCTGAAGTGGCAGTGTGGCGGCTATATCTGTCGAGTCAGTGATGGATGACTGATGGAGGTGAAGATTAATAGTATTAAACTACGATCTGAATACATGAATCCTCGCTGTTGCGCTTGCGAACAGGTTGATATCACACTGCGAGCGATTGAAAGAACTCTGCTGGCAAGGTATTAAAGGCTTATATGCAGGAGTGGGAAGAGACAGACTGATGGTAATGATGGACACTTCAAGATATTTAAACAACCTAGCTAGCATTTCAGAAGTGAACATTGGCGAAAAATTGCAGAAATAAACTTGCCTTTCTAAACCTTTTTTTAAATCGTCAATTAGATATTATAATAAATAAATGTACATACGCAGTACAGGTAAGTGCACATAACACTTTACATTTGTTCCGTTCTTATATCGAACGTGATAAGAGTTACAATCCACTTCAAATGATTAGCTTAATCTACTCTTAGTTGTAAAATAACAATAACGTAAAGTGGTAATACAACACACTATCTCTAGTACCTATCGTCCACAAGAGACACTTGGTAATAGAATTAAAAACAAATCCGCAACATACCTTGTAAGAAATAAATACTTCGTAAAAATACAGCGCAATAAATATTATTAGCAAAACATGTTTATGCGACATCCGGTTATGGAGCCAATTCAGGGCGAACAAAGTCGCTAGGGCACCAAACGTCCACATGATGTATATCTAAAAAGCAGAAAGAAAATATTAGGCAACATATTTAATCTTCTATCTTCTTCGGTCCTCTCTGTCTATCCCGCAAGGGAGTTGGCGGGAAGTTTTAGATAGATAGATATATAATCTTCGGAGTATTGCTTCTGTATACTGCTCACCTGGTAATAACAAAAACCAATAAACCTGTTGACTGCGCGTGACGGGCCCCTCTCACACACCAAAACGTAATGTTTTAGCGCCTAAATATCGCAGCGATTCAAGCCCACTGACTAATGGGAGAATATTTTAACCAATAAGCCGCTAATTGACGCGATGTTGAACCGTGAACTAGCCAATAAGAGCTGCGAGCTTTACTTTACCCCCCAACCCGTAGCGGCGATTGTATTTACTATGCAAAATCGTGTCATTGGGTCCCCATTGGTTATTTCCTTCATGAGTGTTAATTATCATATGCATCAATGAATAGAAAAGGCAACCCGAATCTTCATACATCGAATTTGCTGTTGTTAGTCCATGAATTAAAATACTATGAAGTGTATATAGATTGTGAACGAAAATTTCAGGAAGAGCTAGAAAATGTACTGCTATTTTGCGGAAGTCAAATTTACAGTTAATTTTATACTAATTTGCGATATTAATAATGATCTGTGTTCTGTAGATAGTGATCTTAAATTAACCCTTCGAAACCGGGTCATATATGACCGCGAAATGTATGGGAAAACGTATATAACGGGTTCTGACTGTTCAAAAAACAGCGAGTCAATTGATAATAATAATAATCCCCGTAGGGTAGCTTGTAGCGAGCTGTTGGTTGGTGGACGACACCACGGGTACCCGAGTGCTCCAGTGAGTCGATCAGAGCCTTCGTCTCCGGCGTGTCTTCGTCGGTCGGAGTGGAAAGTGAAGATGGCTCGTAGGACTCACAGCTCTGGCTTGCCTTCATTGGCTGTCCAGAGAGGAGTCGATAGAGAATGAAACCAAATTTTAGTGAAAGAGAGGCTGACGAAGAACTTCGAGGCTAATACCAAACTCTTTTGGAGAGAGGTAAAGAAGGCTCGGAGTGGTTCGTCGGCATCCGGAATGGACAAGATAAAATGTAAAGCTGGTGGCATTCTTGCTAACACTCAGGAAGTGTTAGAACGGTGGAGCGAATATTTTAGAGAAATATATAATTATGTCCAGGGCGCTGGCACTGTGAATGAGTCTGTGACTGATTCGGCAGTGCCAGCGTACCATGAAGACTTTAGCATGGATGGGATTGAATAGGCGATACGAAGTCTGAAAAATGGAAAGTCAGCGGGAATCGATATGGTTACAGCTGAGATGATCAAACTTGGTGGCACCTACGTTAGGGACACCTTCTGGTTTTTGAGCAAATTATGCTGGAGAACCGGAAGGGTTCCGACCGATTGAAAACGCGCAGTCATCGTGCCCTTGAAAAGGCAAGGGTTCACGTATGGACTGTGCCAACTATAGGGCCATCAGTTTGATCAGCTTAGCAGCTAAAGTATATGGAAAAAACATTGAAAGGAGAATGAGGGTGAAATCCGAAGGAATGCTTGGGGAAGCACAGGGGGGGAATTCGATGCGGCAGAGGATGTACGGATCAAATTTTTTCACTCCGCAACATCGTGGAGAAGCATCTGGCTATGGATCAGAAGATTTTCTGCGGTTTTGTAGACCTTGAAAAAGCATTTGATAGGGTCGTGCGAAAGATTCTCTGGAACATCTTGCCCAGATATGGGATTGACGGTGACCTGCTCCGTGCTGTGCAATCCACCTATGAGGATTGCACAGCATGTGTGCGAGTGGACGGCAGCTTATCGCCCAGGTTTGATACCAATATTGGTGTCAGACAGGGATGCGTGCTGTCGGCTCGGCTATTCATCCTGTATCTGGACAGTTGTCTTCAAAATGCGAATGGGTGGCTCAGTGGTTAACTGCCTGCTTTATGCAGATGACGCGGTATTAATAGCAGAATCATCATCCGAACTGCAAACACAAGTCACAACAATGAAAGACGATTGTATGAAGAATGGCTTACAATAGACATGATGACAGATTTTGAATTTTCCTTCTATAATGTAGGTAGACAGCTACTATTTTCAAAAAAAATATATTTCAACCAATAAACATAGTTTTAACACTAATTTATGTATTTTTTGCTATCTAATTTGAAATAAGCGCGGAAATGCTCAAAAGTGTCATGGCGTCGCTTGTGACGTAATGACTACGTAAACGCGGCATTGTGTCTATGCTGAATTAAGAAAGTGAACTAAATATTTTTAGTAGTAGTAGTAGTAGTTTATTTTCCAAACAAGAAAATAATAAGAGATAAGTGGCTAAAGCTCGCAAGGCGAAACCCATCAGGTGTTGTTACTAAGTCGCCACTTTATTTTTATGAGGACCACTTTGATGTAAGTATTTACACTATTTACTATAGATTAACCCGTCAAACGCCGTTATATACCTATTGCCATAACGCGCATGGTTCGATCAAACCGCTCGGCATTCAATGGGTCAATACGTGTGTAACTCAAAATCTTCGAGATGAAATATGTAAATGATTGTTGACCTGTATTTTATTGTGGTTATGGTTACTTTGATCTTGATTTATCGTTGTTGATATCAATTTCAATGGACTATTTAATCTCTTTTCAGCTGCCAAATGATATGAAAAATTACATGCAATATCATGTGTTAGGATCGGTGTCACAAGTGCGTATGATACCAGGATGTATTCCCAAGAAATTTGCATGGCAATCAGACAGACAATTACGAACAAACAACTCTGGGTAAATTAGAGCTGTTTGCCTTAGTAAAACCTTGTTCCATTGTTGATGATTATCGGATTAAGTATTTTTATTATAAAACCACGAATAAACAATAAACTCAACTGATTAAATGATGCAAAAAATAATCGAAACGTGTAATCACAACAAAAATTCAAGCAACATGGCCATATGTACGTAGTCGTGACGTCACTCGCTCTGATTGGTGGTTCAGTTAACATGGCCGATTGCCGTATTTTATACTTTTATTTTCGTGAAAATCTTATTAATCTCAATGTTTATTTTAGAACTGAGTCATTTTATGGAATTATTTTGACATATATTTTTTCTAAAACCATTTATTCTTTGATTCTTTAATACTGTCATCATGCCTATTGAATACGAAGAAAACCAAGATAATGGTATTTGAAAGAGAGACAACCAGAACGAACTCTAGGATTACGGTTAATGATGTAGTGTTGGAGTAAGTGGATGAGTGTATATCTTGGAAGTGGTTTTAGCAGCGATGGAAGGTACACCGCTGATGTGAAGAGACGAGTGAGTGCAGGGAATAGTGTGAATGGAGCGTTGGGTAAACTGTTTGGCAGCCGAAATCTAAGCCAGAAGGCACAGCTCGCTGTACACAACGCGGTGCTAATTCCAACGCTAACTTATGGAAGTGAGAGCTGGGTATGGCAGAGAGAGAGCATGAAAGTAGATAAAATATAGATATAATAAATAAATGCGGTTGAGATACGAGTACTGCGAAAAATTTGTGGCATAACGCTTGCTGACCGCGTTCGAAATGATGACGTACGAAAGAGAGTTGGACTGAAAGAGAGTGTTGGTGTTAAGATAAGAAAGGGTATGCTTCGTTGATTCGGACATGTAGAAAGAATGTAAGATGAAAGAATGACGAAACAGACATACAATGCGAAAGTGGAAGGATGCCGAGGAAGACCAAGACTGACCTACTATGACCAAATTGGTCGTGTTTTATCAGAAGGTGCTGTCAGGAGCCTTAGGAACAGGCGAGCGTGCATGAAAAGAGCTATGAATGTTAGAGAAGCGAGTGAAGTGTGTAAGGACCGAATTGATTTGTTGGCTGACTCTTTGGTTTCTTTCAAAAAGTCACTGTGTGCTTTTAAAACCTTGTCGTAGTTTCAAATTATTGTAATATTTGAAACTTAAACTTTTTACAATTTATTATTCGAACCGGTGTTAAAATACATGCATGTATTGATTCCAAATCTTACTCTGCATTAATTGTGTTGTGTTTGCCTATTATTGTTTTTACACAGTACTTTTTGTTTAATTATGTAATGTTCTTAGACTTAAGTTATTGGTGTAAATATGTTGGTAGACATTATAAAAAACAATGTGTAGTTTTCACCTCCAGTAAACTAACGCCGACTGGCACCACTTTATTCACTACCGTTAGCAGATGCATGCAATCGCTACCTAAGTCAATACTGTTGTGGTCGTGTCTGCGCTTATATGTATCCAAAATTATTTTCAATTCGATACATTAGACATTATGTACCAATTTCGAACATCTTATAACTTAATAACTTTTGCTCCTCTAACTTTGCTTTAGAAGAATAAGTGCTAAATATAAATACTGTAAAGCAGAATATTTGCCGCCGACACTTTTTAAGCAGCCAAAGACTAGTACGTATGATATGAATCATACCTACGAATACTAACTGATATGTTCGAAAAGTCAAAATCTCCCTTGAGAAGCTTCTTTTGTGAAACTTGATTCACGGGCAAAAGAGACCCTTTATGGCTTTTTCTCCATTCTGCATTATGTGCTAGTGCTAAGTATAATTGAAATTTTTGTAGTTTTATATGAGTACCTAATTCTCATTTAAACAAATAAAATATTGCCATGTATTGCTACGCCATGGGAAGGCGCTGCGAGGGAGCCGGCAAACTAACTGGCCTGCTGGCCTCAGAGTGCAATGTCTATCCGTGCGGACTGTACTTACGTAATGTATTGTAACTAATAATGGAGAGCCACGGTACTCGAATCAGCCTATGGCCTACATAGGCCTAGTACCATTGCTCTACATATGTATGCCAGTAAGACTTAATTACCTTATATTCCGTTAAGTAAATCTGGACATAATCACTCCATGCCATTATGACCTGTTCAACTATAGTTGGTTTGTAAATAGCTTCTTCTATGTAACTCATAGTGATACGGAGAACTGATTCCGTTACAGCAGTGTTTGATTTCATATATTTATCCAATGTGCTCCATCTTTCTGGATCAAATCTCATTTGTAATAATACTTCAACACTACCATCTTCATGTTTCTGAAAAATGATATAAGTAGTAACAAAAACAAGAAAATATGACATACATAATAATTAGTTCTTAATAATCTTTTGACATACATACATTGGAGAATGACAGAAAATGTAGTGATTATATCGAGATGTGAGTATTGCGTAAAATGTCAATGTCCACAAAATATCCTCGAGTTTTTATGGACACTGAGTATATAGTTTATTATTATTATTTCATTTACATTATAATTTACCTCGATTGTAACACTCCACATTCGACAATGTACCTATTATATATTACCGTAATTATGTATTATCTACTACAGTGGGCACATTACGACTTTAATGATTTATTTAATTCACGTATTCATTTACCCCCTATTTTTCGCGGTTGGTCTGCGGCTGTAGCAGAATAATCAGCGTTTTGTTCAACAGGACAAAACAAGTAGCTGAGTTACAGCCATTTTGTGTTACTGCGGCACACATATGATTTTTTTTCCCCCTCTACAGTGAACATGTTTCTTTGTATTGCTTACATTTATAAGCATAATTGTAACAAATTGTTATGTGTGTGCTGGAGATACAAATAAAGAATCTATCTATCTATCTATCTATCTAAAATTTGGTGCAATGACGATGTAAGAAAGATAGTTACTTTTCAGACTCACTATCTTGGTGGACAGTGTTGGTGTTACGATAAGAAAAGGCATATAATAAGAATGCAGACCGAAAGAACAACAAAATTACGAAGGCCAAGACTCACTGGTCGTGTTTTATATGG
Organism: Pyralis farinalis; assembly: GCA_947507595.1. Taxonomy (NCBI): domain Eukaryota; kingdom Metazoa; phylum Arthropoda; class Insecta; order Lepidoptera; family Pyralidae; genus Pyralis; species Pyralis farinalis. The sequence goes on from OX382267.1 coordinate 16,585,075, forward strand.
AGCTGTCAAAAGTAGGAAGCGGCGAGTGTGCGCATGGAAATGGCTATGAATGTCATTAGAAGCAAGCAAACCCCTCAAGATCTCACTCTAGTCCTGTGTGCAATTTTCACTCCTGTAGCATCACAAGTACATTTCATTCAACGTAACAGCAAGGAGCATCTCAAGAGGCTTACATTGGGAAGCTGATTAATGATCAGATACAGAAGCAGTGCTCCTTAGCACGGCACATATTGTGAGGTTTCTGTCCACAGAGACAGACCTTTACTGCTGATAGATAAAGTTACAACCTTCTTCCTGATATTGTGGGCAATTCTGTTTATATTTTTAAATGTCAATAATAAGAAAAGCAAGAAGTACATGTTTAATATTATGCAATATCAGTAATATTATATATCCACAGTTTTAACTTTTTTTTTGTGTACTGTGATCAGTCTTTTTTCCCATCGACTATGAGCAGATACTTTGAATGTTCCAGCTTTGTGGGAGAAGTGACTCACAAATCCAACTCGATTATGTGGTTCCGCTTCAGTCTTTTTGTGTAATTTATACTTCCAAGTCCAACTTGCTGCCAGAGGGTTTGGATGCATAGCTATTTGCTGTTTGTAGCTAGACATAGCTTTATTTCATCATTGACTGTGTTGATATGTAGCTTCACTGTTTCTCAGGAACCATGAAGCGTTTGTCAGGTTTCTCAGAATGCCATTTTGAACTCTCTGTATGATTGCACTATTGGGTTTACAAGCAGATTCGCTAAGCTGAATACCGTATGTCCATATAGGCTTTAGTATGACCTTGTAGATTAGAAGTTTATTGTCCGTACTTAGCACTGTGTTTCTTCTAAGTAAACAATGAAGTGTCCGATATCTCAAATTCAGCTGATCATCTTTTTTTTTGAAGGTGTTTTCTCCAGGGAGTTTTCGGTCTAGATGTACCCAAGTACTTAACAGACTCATTGTGTAGCAAGATGGCATCTCCCAATTGTACAGGTGGACAGTTTCCAGTGCGCAGTGCAAATGTGACATGTGAAGACTTCGAGGCACTTGCTTTCATTCGCCACTTTGTTAACCACTGCTTGATTCTGTCTAGTCCTTGTTGGAGAGCTTGTGACACTTTGTAGCGATAGTTGCTGCTTGCGTTTTAGGAAGATCGCACGTAAAGATTGTGTACAAAACAAGTCCCAGCACTGATCCTTGCGGTAAACTTGCATTTATGTCCTGAAATTTAGAGGTATATTCACCATCCTCAACTTGAAATATTCTTTCAGAGATATACGATTTCAATAGCTCGAAGTATGCGTGGGGCAGTAGGGGTTTGATCTTACAAAAGAGACCCTTATTCCACACCCTATTAATGCCTGTTGAACGTCTAGGAAAGTTGCCGAACAGTATTCCTTTCGTTCTAGGGTCCTTCTTATATGGTCCACAACTCTGTGCACTTGTTCCACAGTGCCATGCTTTTGTCTGATTTAAATTGGTCTGGGATTTTAGATCGTTCTTGTATTGTTTTCATGATTCGTGACAAGATTTTCGCAAAGAGCTTAGAGGTAACAGGTAGGAGACTAATCGGTCTATATGATCCATCTTCATTGATTGGCTTCCCATCTTTGGGAATCATTATGATTTGTGAGATCTTCCATATGGTTAGATAATAACCTACTCTTATTTTACTATTGATAACATTGCTAGAAAGACTATTCCTGTTGTGTGAACCTCTTTGGTGGTTTGATCAAATCCTGAAGCCTTTTTATTGTAAAGTCGAGATAGGAATTTAAACACCTTTCGTGGAGTGGTATGTTTAATGGGGATATCTAGATGGAAGTCCTGGTTCAGTATGTCGTCTATATCAGGGGTCATTACCTTTTTGGCTGGTTTAGACCAAAAAAGGTTGCCTTCCATAGTGAGTAATCCGTGAACTTAGTGGCAGTCAATGATTCCTACCGATATGACAGTTTCATTGAAATTAAACTATTTTTAACGGAAGTATCGCGTGTTTCATTTATTTTGTTGAAACCTGACGTTTCGAACGCTTTGCAGCGTCCGTGGTCGCAGGAAAGACTGCGACCACGGATTCTTCATGGTTCTAGAAGCTATCTTCATCTCCCGAGATAAAATCTTTTGCTTTCGGACAGGATTTCTTCGAATTCTTTCCCTTACTGCTTTGACCACCTTTTTCGTACGAACACTACGTCGACGGCCAGATCTTTTCTGTCACAAACAGAGGAGGTCTCATTGTACCTATTAATAGCCCGGTACATAAACATTTTATTAATACCAAGCGTATGGAGTTTTAAAGATTGCATTTGGCTCCATACCTACTTTGTGTAATGCAATCACAGCGATTCAGTTCTTTTTATAACCCCACTCCATTTTAATATCGCAAAATATTGTACAATGTATTGGCGCCAAAATGAGAAAACTCAATGAACAATCATATAAAAATGACAGATTCCAAATGTAATATTTTGTTTATTTTTAACTGTAAAAGTATTTATGGCCAGACTAAGTATATAGCCCAAACTACGGGAAATTTTAGGTTTTACCAATAAATCTTAAGATTTACTGACATGAGTTGGTAAATGTAAGGGGAGCAATATTGTGGCATTTAGAATCTCCTTGTCCTCCAGTCAACGACAACTTTCCGTCAACTTCTCGAAGACTCATTTCTTTATAATTGCTTCGTGATATTTCTTCGTAGTTAAAATATCATAGCGCTGTATACGCCTGTAATGAACAGTGGCTCCGCTTTGCTTGTTGGTAAGCGAAAAGAGGAGCCCCAATTGCCAAACAGCTTCCCTCCTTTTCACATTCTCTGCAGTTTTTACTTCCTCTAAATACTTCGAGTATTTATCCCTATCGAGATAAAAGTTATTATCTTTCTTGCTACGAACTCGTCCATTATTTCATAAAATCTATGTTTTACACTCATATCCATTTGTAAGTTACTTCAAGACAGTAAAAATATAAAAAAATTAAACTCAATTTTGAACAATAAATTACTTTAAAATATCAAAATCACAAACAGAAACGGAATTAAATTACATGTTAAAACGTGTTCAACGATTGACTGAAGCGAGCTGTGGCGGTAAAGGGGGTGGTACGGGAAGAGGGGGGTTGCAAACTGCCCGCGAGTTTGAGACGATGTGTCAATCATATTTAGACATATCTGTATATTGACATTTACCATGTTTTTGAAGTAAATCTTAAGATTTGCCAAGTGAATGGTGGTAAACCTTAGGTTTTTAAAACCCCCAACAAAGGTAAATCCTGAGTTTGACTGGCAAATCCTAAGAGTGTCTGGTAAATCTTGGTACCGTAGTTCAGGCTTTTACAGTAACATATATATCTTCACGCCAGGTCCCTTGCAGGGTAGGCAGCGTTCTGAGCACCATAAGACGCGGTCCTTACACACTTCACTCGCTTCTTTAATATTCATAATTTCAGTCACGATCACCAGTTCCTAGGGCTTCTGAGAACACAATATAAGTTTCAAATTAAAGGGTTATATACATAAAAGTTTTGTGAAAGGTCAGGCCCATAAAAGCACCCCATCTTGGGAAGTACCTCCAGAAAACCACACCCAAATAACAACTTCCTGGAGAGTTGTTGTGTTCCCGCGTGTGAGTGAGGTTTTCAGTAAGGTCCTAAGGAATTGCTGTTTTAGCAGCAGAGGTAGCATCGCACCAGCAATGCCTGTGGTATTGCAAGTGTTTATAGGTTGGAAAATCCACTCTTCTTTAATGCAACTTAGTAATTTTTGTTTTAGATAAGCAGAAAAGGTATTCTCAGTTGTGCAGTTTTTATTTCTATGTGACTTGTTCAAGAGATACTTCCAAATAAGTACGCTACATTGAATGTGCCAATGTAATGATAATTTCATGTTCTAAGTATATTTTTATACCATAACAGTTTGCATATTTTTTTAACTGTCTTGCCCTTTTTGTATCTTCTCATAGCAGGTAATTTGTGGAAACATTCACATGAGCTTACATCATCAAGACTTACCTACCATGACCAAATTGATCGTGTTTTAGCACAAGGCGATATCAGGAGCCCTAGAAACCGTGCGTGCATGAGAAAAGTTATGAATGTTAAAGAAGCGAGTGAGGTGTATAAGAACCGAATCATGCGGCGCTCAGTTCTCTCTGCCTACCCCGCAAGGGATTTGGAGTGAACTTATAGATAGATAGATCCTGAGGTTGTGTACCTGAGTTCGGCTTCCTTTCATGATAATAGCTAGTAATCTTCTAAAGAATATATTTCCGAGGGTGTAATCCGAAGAAATTATTCTCTTGTTTATCGCTTTCAAGTCCGGTGGGATATCCTCATCCCGAACTACAACAGCCGGTGTTTCGTAATCCCAAGGATCTGGTCCTACCTGTCGTTCACTACTAATTATAGGTAAGAGCCATAACGAGAAGAGAAAATACTTCAGGAAAATCATTATATTGCTGATTTGATACAAAATATCACCTAATTAAAATTGTGTAAACATTTGTGATACTGATTATGATGATTGGAGGTAAGAGGCATGTCTTTGACAGTGGCAGTAGTAACATGACAGCTCCCGTTAGTTCTTTTTATCCCCGAGGGGAAAGGCAAAGTGATCTAGCCCATACAGCCAAGTCTTCAGTTTAGAACCATTTGAAAATCTTAATTGTATGTTCCAGCTTCAGGAACTGTGCTGAAAAAATACTTGGGAAAGGTACCTAGACCGAATCAACTCAGATTAAATACCACGCGTAAAACGATAGTGATTTTTACAAGGTTTTCTTGATGCACTTATTCACGTCTTCCAAAAAGTGCATAAACGTGTTTTATTTGAGTCTTTTCGTTACTGTATAATTTCACTAGCATTTATGTTACAAAATACTATCGAAATTGCCACTTAAAAGTAATTTTATACTGAATTGTAAAAATTGCAACCGCGCTTTTGACGAGTGACATTGTGCTTATTGTAGAAGAAGTCCGTTGCACTTGTACTCTACAAGTGCGACAAGGCTTGATAAAACATGATCTTAGGCCTTTCAACAACAAAAGAACGCACTATACGCGTATTTCTGTTAGTTAATAATTCTGCTGTTTTTGACGGTGGACAAGGTAACTACTACATAGAAACGATTACACATGCGCAAAAACATTTTGCGTTATCATTACTTATCATGAACGCACATATGAAAAATGTTCAACTTAGGTAATTTTACGCACACTACTAAAATATTCTTGACAACATCCTAGAAAAAACCACTACAATGTTATAAAAGTAATAGGGATTGACTTACGACGACAAAGGTAAATGACAAAGATGAACATATAAATGTTCTATACTTGACATTGGGCCCTCGCGGGCACTTAAACACGTCTTACGTTTTTTTAAATAAATCCTTAGTATATTGAGAATCGATTACGCAAGTAGCTTTTATACGCCCAATGGACCACATTATCTTGTACCCTGACAGTGGGGAATTTTCCAACGAATCTGGTCCTTTTGTTGAAAGGTCTAAGGTTTTTATGTTCCTTTGCTCGTTTGGGATTGTCTTTTTACTTTTACAATGGTACGTTGTTGTGTAAAAGGCTCGAAAAACCTCAGCAAAAATACGGAAAAATAACCTTTGTAACACGGAACCCTAAAACCGCCGTATTCGTGTCGTGCGCATGAGTAACTGTCATCTAGCGTCGTCGTTTTATTAGCCAATAACAGACGCGAGATATTCTTAGGCCGTCTAAACGGACCACTCAGCACGTTTTAGGGGTCCGCTGGCCAGCTGAAGTGATTCTGCGCCGATGCTAACGCGCCGCGAGCGCGCGGCGACGCGAGCTTCGACGCGAATTTGCTGTTCGAGATGGTCAGTGCGAACGGTAGGACACCACTAGTGTACCCGGCAAAATCAGTCTGTTAATTTTATGTAAGAGCAGTTTTCAATGTTCTACACCTTTCATACGTAAGTATAAAGTTTTAGTAGTTGTTATCACATATTTTGCCAAAATTAGATACACATGTAGTTTTTAAATAAATTGTTTGTATAATAACGTAAAAGCAATGAAAATATCGATATTTGTTTTAGTAATCATAAGGCGGTCTTAGTCAATGAGATATGGCTATTTTAACAGAATAGGATTACTTAATTAATTATAGCAATAAAATAAACAAAGTACCGACGGCAAACTGATTATAATTATTAAAAGCAATAAATCGCTTCATAAAACTCTATTATGGATCTTAATGCATAATCAGCATAATAGAGTTTTAGGAATACGGCTGAACCAATTTCAATGTAATGTAAAACATTTTTTCATAAATTTATTTTGATATATTTCTGTAAATCGACAGAAAATACTTTTAAATAATATATTGATATCAAAACTCAGCGATTTTAATTATTTATTTATTACTTAGATACACGTTACGGGTAAGTAAAGACGCGTACAATTTATGAAAATATATTTAATTAAGTCACATAACATTAGGAAACTGAAATATTACATCATGCAGCTCAATCATAATATATCTCTTACCACACAGTCGGGTAAAAAAAAACTAATAAAGTTTGGACAAAAAGTTCAACCTTTCTCGGCTTTCTGTTATTTTATGGAAGTATCTAATAATGACTCTGTTCAGTACTCAATTTTTAATACGTACCCACCACACGCAAACATTACAAATATACTTGTTACAACATAAAATAAAAGTATTTATAACAAATAGGCAGGTAAATACGTACTTTTTCTGACACTGGCAAACACTAACATCGATTCACTTTACTCTTCTTTTCAAAATTCCGGAAACATATGAGTAACGTTTATCTTTGGTATTTATACGAGTATATTGGTGAAGAATCAAACAAGTTCATGCAAGATTGTAAGCACACACACTACAAGTCGTATTTCGTCCCTTTGCACGTCTGAACAAGCGTTGCGGACGGCGGCACCGAATATGGAATATGCAAAATTTTTACAAGTAACAGTCGCTGAGGTTCTTAAAATATTATCTGCCTACATTGATAGGTAAAGTCAAGCCAATATTTTAGTTCTTCACTATCGAAAGCAGATAAATTTTCGTGGGCCCCGGGGCTGACGAATTCTGAACCCCCATTTTTTTTGTCACGCCATCGTAGACCGCCGTCGAGTTTCCCATGAACCCCTGGGGTGGGGAACCTGCACCACTTTGGGAACTAAGGATATAAACTACTAGCTTATGCCCGCTTTTGGAATTTCGGCAGTTCTACTTACTTAATTTTACTTCTTATTTTTAGGGTTCCGTACCCAAAGGGTAAAACGGAACCCTATTACTGAGGCTCCGCTGTCCGTCCGTCCGTCTGTCACCAGGCTGTATCTCTTGAACCGTGATAGTTAGACAGTTGAAATTTTCACAGATAATGTATTTCTGTTGCCGCTATAACAACAAATACTAAAAAATAGAACAAAATAAATATTTAAGGGGGCTCCCATACAACAAACGTGATTTTTTTGCTCATTTTTGCTTGATATTGATAACGGCAACAGGTAGACGCTTGAAATATTCACAGAATATTTAGTTATATATTCAGTTTAAGAATAAATAATTAAATTAAAATAAAACAAATATTTAAGGGGGGCTCCCATACAATAAACGTGATTTTTTTACTGTTTTTATAGATAATGGTACGGAACCCTTCGTGTGCGAGTCCGACTCGCACTTGGCCGATTTTTTTTTAGTACAGTCGGCATTAGATAGTTAGTAAAAGTATCAAATATCTTTATTTGTGTAGTAATGAAGATATGTCACGGCCTGTTCGGTTTTCATTAACTATTTGATACTGGTTGTATACACTCAAAGCACCTCTTTATTTTCAACATTGCCTATTTTAAAAACATAAAAGTTTCAAGCCACTTAAAAAAAAATCTGGGTTGAAATTAAAAAAATCTTTCTTATCTCTCATATGCATTATAAAAGGAACCTATTGGTGAGTCAGTGAATTAGACAGGAACTCCATTTCTATTAATATAGATTAGCGTCTCGTTTAAACACAATTTCAACCCCCTTTACACCTCACCTCACCTTGCTAAGGGTGGAATTTTTGAAAACGTTGAAACCATTTTTTTTGGATTCTAATAGAGAGTATCTATAAAAAGTTTCAAGTCCCTAACTTCAAAAAGTTTTCTGCTCCATACAAACTGTCAACCCCCCTTTTCAGCCCCTAAAGATGGAATTTTGAAAAACGCTGAAATTACTTATTTGACGTCTTGATTGAGAGTATATTTACAGTCTAAAGCAGCTCACTTTAAAAAATATCAATTTCTTAATAATTCAACTTTTAGTTCAAGAAATACTTTTGACCTCCATTACACCCGGGGTGGAATTTTTGAAACTACTTTTTTGGATTTTAATAAAGAGTATCTGTATAAAGTTTCAAGTTACTAACTTGAAATAATTTTTCAACTCCATACAAACTGTCAAGCCCCTCTTCACTCTCGTGAGGATTATAAAAGTAACCTCTTCGCAAAATTTCAGCTTTCTAGGTTCAAGAGTTTGGCTTCGGCATTGATGAGTCAGTGAATTGGTCAAGAACTCCAGTTTTATATAGATATCTGCCTTAGATTGTGATACACGTCCTATTGTAGGCAATTTCTTAATATTACCAATCTCTTAATTTAGTATTATGGAAAGAGGAGATCTTGTTTCCATAAATATTTTTATAAACTAGCATACGGTCTGCCTGATGGTAAGCCATCAGCCTAGTCTATTTACATTTGTAACATCAGGGTTGGTTGTTATTCGTGCGTTGCCGACTCTGTACTAAAAATAGAATAAATAATAATAATTAATCCGAATATTGCAACAAAGTTTTTTTGTTATAATAATCAAAGTGATCATCACGTACGCTACGTCGAAGTACGAAATACGAATTAGAACATTCAAATCAGTCATCACTGAGGTCTATACTTTATGAGCTACAAAAGAAATCATAGCGCGTTTCAATTTGGCTTATGGCGCCATCTCTTAGCAATAATTGGAACTAATCGAAACAAATACATATATATTTTATGCCTCTGTTTTTAACCCCCGACGAAAACACGACGGGGTGTTATAAGTTAGACATGTGTGTGTATGAGGGTGTGTGTGTGTCTATGTGATTCTGAGTCTTTCTGTGTTCTCGTAGCTCCCGCACGGATGAACCGATTTAGATTTATTTATTTTTTGTTTGAAAGGTGTATTAGTCGGGAGTGTTGTAAGCTATGTTTGGTGAAAATTGGTCCAGCACTGAAATGAAAAGGCGAATGACGAACTGACTTTCTGGACTATCGGGGAGGTTTTAAATTTTAAACAGTTAGATATTTTCTGCATTCGGGTTGCCCACTTGTCGACCGTGGCACATTCGTGCGTGCACGGCCCGCTAGATAGAAGAGTTTCGACAGGTTCGAATCCGATAATGTAGGTAAAAATGAAAATCTTTTATACTTATTAGTTTAGAAAAAAATATTTTACATTTGGTTCATGACTTTCAATGAAACACCTTAATATTGAATTTCAATCGAATAATTTCAAAAACGGAAAGTTTCATACTAACTTTGCATCCCCGTTTTACTGCCCTTAAGGGATAATTTTTGAGAAAAATATTTTACTCGTGTGCCTTTCAATAAAGAACCTTCACGCTGAATTTTATTCGAATAACTTCAAAAACGGCAACGTTTCATACTTATTTTGCATGCCCGTTTTACCGCCCTTAAAGGGATGATTTTTGAGAAAAATATTTTACTCGCGTTTCATGCCTTTCAATAAAGAACCTTCATGCTGAATTTCATTCGAATAACTTCAAAAACGGCAAAGATTCATACTAAATTTGCACCCCCGTTTTACCCCCTTAGGGGATGAATTTCCAAAAATCCTTTCTTAGTGCTCCCCTACGTTATATAAGGAACCCCTGTGCAAAATTTCAAGTTTCTAACCCTTATAGTTTAGGCCCTGCGTTGATATGTCAGTCAGTCAGCTTCTCCTTTTATATATATAGATTCCACGGGAACATATCACCGGCCTCTTTTTGTATGAAATAACTGCACAGCACAGTTCGACATTTTTAGTACTACGCATTATGATATCACCGGAGCGATAACGATTATTAGACTTAGAGAATCGATTACGCAAGTTGTAATCGAGTACGCAATGGATCACATCTTATAACATGGCAGAGGGGAATGATCCTACAATGCTGGTGTTTTGGTTGAAAGGTCTAAGGAAACAATGAAATAAATTACATTATTAAAGTAATAGTAAATATCTGGGAGACCAAACTTTCGCCGGAATTTTTAGAAGAAACTATTTTTTTTTCTTAGAATTAAGACTTAGGTAGGTTAGAGGTTTTCCATCACACGAAAATTCCGCATAAGACTTAGGAAATTAGTATTTGGGAGATTATTATCCGAGAGTTTCCTTAAAGCGTTTTTGATGAATCGCTCTGTTGTTAGTCTAGAAAGTTTCACGATTCAGTATAAAATTAGTTTTATGTGATAAATTTGATAGTATTTTGTAACATAAGTGATAGTGAACTTAGTTATATAGCAATGCAAGAACTCAAAGTAACAACCTTGTAAATTTTACTATCGTTTTGTAGGTGGTTTTTAAACTGCAGGATTGGGTCTGGATTCCCTTCCCAAGTATTTTTTCAGACTTGGGTACAAACTTGAGTGAAAACTTGGGTGTATAGGCTAACCCCTTTTTTCTATCCCGTAGGGGATTAAAAAGAACAACACTTTTCCCGCGCTTTTGCCTAGTGACATTCCCCCGGTTACATAGTTTTGGTGACATTGTTGTTTTGCTATACTTGAAATTTTTACAATTCAGTATAAAATTAGTTTTATGTGATAATTTTGATAGTATTTTGTAACCTAAGTGCTAATGAAATTATATTGTATTGAAAAATAGCAAATATAACACGTTTATGCACTTTTTAGAGAAGTTCGTGAAGAAAACAGTACAACTTTTAATTCAAGAAATACTTTTGACCCCTATTACATCATTTAAGGGGTAGAATTTTTGAAAACGCGGCAATTATTATGTTTTTGATTCTAATAAAGAATATCTGTACAAAGTTTCGAGTCACTAAGTTCAAAAAATATTTCTGCTCCATACAAACTGTCAACCCATTTTCAGCCCCCTAAAGGTGGAATTTTGAAAAACGCTGAAATAAAGTTTTTGACGTCTTGATTGAGAGTTTATTTACAAAGTCTAAAGCAGGTCACTTTAAAAAAAAACAATTTTCTAACAATTCAACTTTTAGTTCAAGAAATATTTTGACCCCCATTACACCCTGTAAGAAGTGGAATTTTTGAAAAGGCTGAAATTATTTTTTTTGAACTCTAATACAGAGTACCTGTGCAAAGTTTCAAGTCACTAACTTCAAAAAAAAATTCCGCTCCATACAAACTGTAAACCCCATTTTCAGCCCCCTAAAGGTGGAATTTTGAAAACACAGAAATTACTTTATTGATTTCTTGATTGAGAGTATACTTACAAAGTCTAAAGCAACTTACTTTAAATAAAAACAATTTCTTAACAATTCAACTTTTAGTTCAAGAAATACTTTTGACCCCCCATTACACACTTTAAGGGGTCGAATTTTTCAAAACGATGAAATTACTTCTACATTTGGTTCATGACTTTCAATGAAACACCTTAATATTGAATTTCAATCGAATAACTTCAAAAACGTAAAGTTTCATACAAACTTTGCATCCCCGTTTTCCCGCCCTTAAGGGATGATTTTTGAGAATAATATTTTACTTGTGTTTCATGCCTTTCAATAAAGAACCTTCATGCTGAATTTCATTCGAATAACTTCAAAAACGGCAAAGTTTCATACTAACTTTGCGCCCCCGTTTAACCCCCTAAGGGATGAATCTTGAAAAAATATTTTACTCAAGTTTCATGCCTTCCAATAAAGAACGTGACATTTTGTGTTTTATGAGAAATAAAGAATCTTTAAACTGAACCTTCATGCTGAGTTTCATTCGAATAACTTCAAAAACGGCAAAGTTTCATACTAAATTTGCACCCCCGTTTTACCCCCTTAGGGGATGAATTTTCAAAAATCCTTTCTTAGTGCTCCCCTACGTTATAAAAGGAACCACTGTGCAAAATTTCAAGTTTCTAACTCTTATAGTTTAGGCCCTGCATTGATATGTCAGCCAGTCAGCTTCTCCTTTATATATATAGATGAAAAAACTCAAATATAAGACGTTTATGCACTTTTTGGAAGACGTAAATAAGTTCATCAAGAAAACCTTGCAAAATTCCTATCGTTTTACAGGTGGTATTTAAACTGGGTTGATTGGGTCGAAGTACCCTTCCCAAGTATTTTTTCAGCACAGTTCCTGAAGCTGGAACATAGAATTAAGATTTTCAAATGGTTCTAAACTGATAACTTGGCTGTATGGGCTAGATCCCTTTGCCTTTCCCCTCGGGGATAAAAAGAACCAAAAAAAAAAAACCGAATAATACGCAAAGTTTTAGCAACAGGAGAATTATTAATATATTTATTCGTTAATTAAAAAATGTCTTCAATAGATTTTGATCCAGCTATAAAGCTTTGCTTGAAACACCTTCATTCCAGTGCGTCTGATTCAACGGAACAATTAAGATTGACCCTAGACGATTTTATTAGGCAGACTTACGGGAACTCGAAAACTCTAGGTAATGTGTTGCCTAAGAAATACTTGACTGAAGAGAAGTTAGAATCTCCTAGATCGAAGAATAAAAATGAAAAAGCAGCCAGTAGTAAAACTATACCATTACCACAGCAGAGCCCGCAGCAGATACAGATTCCTGAACGTGAAAATGATGATGGCACTGTCATGGATGGCGACCTGCCTTTTGATTTCTTGGAGGAGGATTTGACTTGTGCCGTCTGCAGACAAATAGATGTCCAGGCAGGAAATCGCTTGGTGGAATGCGATGCGTGCCATGCTCTTTATCATCAAGTATGTATTATTGCAAAACCTCTATATAGACATCACTCACTTCAATGATGCGGTTTTGGGAAATTTTTAGTTTATTTTGTATATAGATAATGTATAATTGTGTGCATTTTTAATATTTCAAATTTTTTTTTTTATATATCTGAAAATAATATTTTATCAAATTGCCTGTTTATTGGATCAGTGACCATAAGCAGTTGTAACATGCACTTAGCTAAGAATTCCTTCTGTGCATTCACTTACTTCAAAATTTCTAGTTCTCGCTACATTTTCTTGCTCACCCTCTCTCTGTTCTCACTTTTCCTACATTGATCCTACAGCCAAGTGTAATATTATATGTTTCAGCTCTGGTTCTGTTTTCTGTTGATCTACTTCTCTTAATTTTCTCTTACCCCATGTACAAATTTAGTTTAATAATTTTGATTTGAAATTGTTGTAAACTTTGTACTTGTGCTTCCCATATATATATTTAACACATTGCCTATATAGTAAGAAGCTCTATGGTTATGTTTATACTCATCTCAGTGCCAATTAGGAGTTGTAATGTTTATTTTCTTTGTTTAATTATTATTATAGGTGAAATGGGTGAGGTCCTTTTCTAGGCAACCTCAGCATATGGAAAGGCATGATGCTAATCTAACAAAGGGTTCAAAAAGCAAGAAAATACTCTTCACAGAGTATAAATATAATATAGATTAACTTGCCAGTCTGAGTATAGTTCTGAAAGCTATTTTGAATCATGTCTATTAGCATAGTCAATATTATTTAAAATGAAAGAATTTAACTGTTTTTTGCCATAATGCAAATCCACTTAGTTTCATGTAGTATCACTTCATTGTAGCAAAAATTAGTAAAGCAGAAATTGGTTAGGTTTACAATGTTCATGCACATAATTTTTATTTAATTTATATGAACAGACATTGTATTTAATAAATTCAATATTTATTATGAAACAGTGTTTGCCAAATTTTTAACAATGGTCTCTATTTTGTTGTATGCAGGCTTAAACATATTTGTGTGATAGAATACTGATGCACTTTTTGCAAATGGGGTTTACTTTAGTAGTTGCATTTGTGATTCCTAAATTCATTAGGAAATTAAAATGTTTTCATTATTACTTTAATACCATAGTTGTGGTTTGAGAGGGATTTTGTTCTACAAACTGTTATGCTTTGGAACCAACTTTCTGCCGTGGTTTTGTCATGAGGGGCACAGCAATAAAATGATTCAAAAAGCAATACATGAGTGATGCACCTGATGTTGCAAGTATTGTGCTATAATAATACGAGGGTCATTTGAAAAGTTCTTAGCCTAACATGGTTAAAGTCATTGGTTTTTTTTATAACTACCCTCATTTTGTAGTTACATTATTTAGCAACAAGTATGCACAGTTTAGTTTATTCACAGTAACTCATTGTTCGTTTACACATGATACCGTAAGTCAAGTCAGAGCTATTTTTGAAAATGGATAAAATTGAACATCGTGCAGTGATAAAATACCTGAATTTGAAAGGTTTAACTCCAAAAGCTATACATGAAGACATGTCTGCTACTTTGGGTGAGTCCGCTTCTTCTTATGCGACTGTTAAAAACTGGGTGGCAGAGTTTAAACGTGGTCGTGAGACCATTCAAGATGAGCCCCGCAGTTGCCGGCCTTCGACTGCTTCCACTGATCTAAAAAAAGAAAAAAATCTGTGATTTAATTTTATCTGATCGAAGCATGACTGTCGAGGAGATAGCTAAGACTGTAGGCATCTCATCTGGGCGAACACATCATATAACTACTACTGAACTTGGATTCTCTAAGGTGTCTGCGTGGTGGGTACCGGGACTGCTTTTAGTGGAACAAAAACGCAACCGACTCACAACTTCTCACGACTGTTTAGAGTTATATGAAGCTGACCCAATAGAATTTGTTGAAAGATTTATAACCATGGATGAAACCTGGGTTCACCGCAATACACCCGAGACGAAAGAACAGTCGAAACAATGGAAAAGAGCAGGATCGCCCACCCCAACGAAGGCAAAAGGTGGTTTTATCGGCGGGAAAAGTCATGGCATCGTTTTTTGGGATGCAAAGGGTATAATTCTCGTGGATTATTTAAACAAAGGTGAAACAATAAACTCCGATTACTATTGCAACCTGTTGCGTCGTTTGAGAGAAGAAATCAAAGAAAAACGTCCAGGTTTATTGAGAAGAAAAGTCTTGTTTCATCAGGACAATGCGCGCGTTCACACCTCTGTGCAGTCCATGGCAGAAATCCATCAATGTGGCTTCGAATTGTTACCTCATCCCCCATATTCACCGGATTTAGCACTGTCCGACTTTTATCTGTTCCCAAAGCTGAAAAAATTTTTAGGTGGTAAGCATTTTTTTACAAATGAAGAGGTCATAGCTGCCGTGGACGCTTATTTTGAGGAGTTAGACGAAGATTTTTTAAAACGGGTATCAAAGTCTTACCGAGTCGATGGAAAAAGTGTTTTGAGCTCGGAGGAGAGTATGTTGAAAAATAAAAATAAACTCAAAATCGTGTGGTTTCATTAAGTATGTTAGGCTAAGAACTTTTCAAATGACCCTCGTAGTTTATTATAATTGAGGCAGTACACCTGTTTGCCTCTTTAGTGATGTAAGAAAATAAGCATATTCACCACTCATCTTTATCTCTACAAATTATCATTCCAATACATCTATGAAAAAATATTACATTAATATAATATTTTATACATGCATTCAAATACAAGGTTCACAGCTTTAGTCACAAATTCATCAGAATTTCAACATTCTTTATCATTCTTGTGAATTTTTATATTAGGCATACAGATATTTAATATTTGTTATTCACTTTACAGGATTGCCATAAACCTGTCATAAGTGATAATGACATGAGCTCAGGATGGCAATGTGCATCGTGTCTCTCATCACAAGGATTTACTACTGCTGGGTTTTCGAGTAAGATTTCGTCTGCTTCTAAATCTCCAACGCATATCTCTGGCTCTACGACACCAGTCAAGATCTCATCTAGTAGTTCCTCATCCACCTCTCCATCTAAAGTTGTAACACCTAGCATTAATATTATATCAGCTGATAAAAGACTTCAGATAATGAAGAAAAAGGCAGCTAAACAACAGGAAAAGAAAAAGAGTTCAAAATAATAAATGCTAAGGTATTCAGTTTGATTTTTTAATTTTATTGTAATTTACTAAGTTAGTTAATGTGAATAAAATTGAGATATCTGCAACATTTGAATCATTCAGTTTTTTACATGGATAATGTAAAGATAATGTGGGTGTTTTCACACTACTCCAAGTTTTCATTAATACAACCAGTGAAATTATATTGTCAAACACTTCTTTGGAACATGGTTTCGAAACGTGCGTGTAACGTGCGTGCGTTAATAATTGGAATAAAGGGGTAATAACATACTGATGAGTCGTTACACTTTTATGCATTTTCTACTTCACCAACCCAAATTCATTTTACTGCAGGGATATGGGACTCCCTTCAATTAAAGGGATTTAGAGCATACTCCACCACACTATTCTCAACTGTAGATTGGCAGAGGCCAGTATTTTCAAGCCGTCCGATGGCCACTGATTTACCCTAATGACTGTCATCTATCGGCAATAGCCGGGACCAACAGCTTAATGCGCCCTTTGAGTACGGAGAAGCTCGAGATAGGTAAACCCATCTATAGACAGGCTATAGTCGACATTCCTTTACCTGGGTGTCCAGTTAGAATGACACACGCAACAACGCCATCAAGCTCTCATCTTATCGAGCATTATACTTTGTCATTTTGTGCAAAAATATAAATATTAGTGAGGAGTATGAATTGCTCCACCTAATGGCGGATATACTACTGTTTGCCGATGATACTTCATCGCCCGCTATTCCATATATATTGACAAGGTAAATAGTGTTCTATCCACAGAATAGAAAAAACAAGTGGAAGTGCTAAGTGACGAAGTTGGTACAGAAACCGTTGTCGCCAAACTCACACTAGTAAACCTATTATCTTATATTGCACTACAAATAAACAATAGCTATGATTGGTCGTTTTTGTTTTAGTCAAAAGTAGCTGAAATCAACAAATGCTACATTTGAAAATATACCTTCACGTTGTCGAATAAAGTATATTTTGCTAGAGTGCAGAATGTATTTACGATGTTTTGCAATCTCAAGTCGGACTGGGTTTGATTATCGAGCAAATACTGTTACTCGACGATAGATGGCGGTGTCATCCATGGAATCAATTATAAACTTAATTCATATTAGTCATAAGTTTAACATTTGCGTCTTATGCCCCATTTCTATTGCTACTCGACCAGTGCAGCTTCAATTGTGTACATCGAATTACATTATCGATATCGATAGATACCTTGGTTCTTATTCAACAAATTAAGACTCCAGTCGTGAACGATGTGACTTTGACACCAACGCTCGTGTGTTCGATTCCCACACAAGGCAAACATTTTGTGTGCATGAACATGTCTGTTTGTCTTGGTCTGGATGTTTTAAGAGAGGTAGGACGCATCAAAGCAGCCTGCCTGGGGAAGTACCTCCACCTCACAGAAAACCGCAGCAAAATAACTCCCTAGAGGGTTGTTGTGTTCCTGCGTGAGAGTGAGTTCACCAGGTAAGCTCCCAAGGATTTGCTGTGGAAGCAGCAGAGGAGGCATCGCGCGAGTGATACTTGGCAAGCGTTAATAGGCTACGGTACCCGCTTTACATCAGGTGGGCCGTTGTGTATTTTAGATAAAATAATATGCCATATTATTTATCGATAAATTTGTATTGGAATCGACGCAACACTAGCTTCGCTACTCAGGCAAGTGTGCCTTTTCTCATAGCTAATTATATGTTGCACTTTCTCGAGTAGGATTCCTAAAAATCAATATATTTTGTTGCCATCTACGAATACCACAGCCAATATAGTATACAGCCTTAAGGTAGACATATTGGAAACTAAAAAAGTAAAACCTATTAAATTAAACTAATATAAAGTCTCGAAATATATGTTATATATATTAAAATAAATGTAAAAATAAAACTAAAAACAATATAAATAAATAAAAAATAAACTTTCCGATTGTAATTAGGGTTATGGATAAAACCTAATAAAAATTTAAATACCGCTAAGTACGTACCACTTAAGGTATTTTGTCTGAAAAAAAAGCTACTTAAGAAAAACTATTTAAAAAATCTCTAAAGATACATTTACTCTTCGTTTATCCCAAAATGTTTAAAAAATAAATGTCCACCCGTGCGAAGCCGGGGCGGGCCGCTAGTGGCAAATAAATTGGGTTAACCTTGAATTCCGTAAACGATTTAGGGTTTAAAGTAACTTAGGTTCCTTGAATAGTCTCTATCTACTAATGCGAGTCTCATCCAAATTAATTCAGTCATTATGGAGATAGAGGTATTACGAGTATAGAATCGTCAATGCGCAGGAGGTTAGTGATGTCTTTAGCAAGCATTCACAAATCGGTCTTCAGGCTCGTTTCGCGCCTTAGTGTTTGGTAGGCTATGGTAACGTCTTATTTATTGTAAACACCTCTTTATGCTCCTTTTCTCGGAAGAAAACTTGTCCAGAATGGAACAAAAGCGACCATTATGGTTCTAATATGCGGTGAATTCATTGGCTATGGCATGCGGTGCGGTTGCAGAGGGAAATCGACAACATATGGAACATTCGAACACACTAATTAAGTGAAGTAAAGCGCATATATGCAGCCTGTTTAGTGGGGTGCCTCCACCCGTTAGCAAACAACAAGTCACCGGATGGTTGTTGTGTTCCTGCGAAGAATATATATATACTTGTAGAATCCTGAAAGACAGCCCATTGTACAGCTAAGAACAGATCGCGCTGTACACTCGGATTGCGATTGTAACTCTTATTACGTGCGAGCATAAGAACTGTACAAATCAAAGTGTTATACTTGACGTACACTTAGCTGTACAGTCGTTAGAACAAACAACGAGGCAGTTTCTCTGAACCTCACAAAAACATCTGGTTCGACATCTGGTTTAGGCATGTGGTAAATTCGTGTTGTCGGATTTATGTACATAAATATCTGTAATTTGTTGTCATTTTCGAAATTTGCTCTGGCGGTGAAGGAACACATCGTGATGAAACCCGCATTTCTAAGAAATTATATTTCGGGAAATACGAGTATTATGATTAAGACAGATAAGGTTCATCAAATCAACCCGTCTGGAACTCCCTGAAGGGTTTTGTTTCTGCCAGGGAGTGAGGTTACCAGTAAGCATCTAAGGAGCTGCTGTATTAGCAACAGTGGTGGCATCGTCGAGTGATACTTAATGTATTGCAGGTGTTCATAGGCTACGGTATTACATCCCATACATATAAGGATTTGGCGTAGTTGATAGCAAACCCTGCACATACGTAATGAATTATAAAATAGAAACTGAGACGAATAAGACTAATGCTTGCGCCCCCTTGTATTCGTACGGTACCCCTTATAATGGTACGGAACGCTTAGTGCGCAAGCCCCAATTCGCAACCGAAATTTTTTTAAGGTAAGTAAGTAGTACTTAGAATAATTTCTTTCAGTCCTTTTCTCACATTCTTTTCATATTCTAATTCCCATACGGATGACCTAGTGAACTCCTAGTAAATATCTATAGGTACCGGTAGGTTATAAACAGATTATTTTTTCCAATTTTACTGACTGGAAGGTAAAAATAATTTCCACCACTAAGTGGTGGTTTCGGTAAGCGTATCCGATGGGCACATGACCGGTGTTTTAAATCAATAAGGTGGAGAATATGGGTTCGATCTGTCTGATGACAGTTACCGTAACCTGTAGACGCTTGCAACGTTAGGGGCGTCAGAAACGTGTTGAAAATCGATTAAATAATAAATAAGCAGATTAAATATGGTCGACAACTAAAAGATAAACTGCGTAATATAAGTAGAAAAATGAAGGTATAGGTACATTTTGTAGCCATGTCATATTAACTATGCCTGGTGCCAGCGGCGTAGCGTGGGTGTCGGCCGCCCGGGGCGGAAGACAATTTTGCCGCCCTCTTATTTAGGTATTTCAATTTAATGTATACTATACATTACATACATTAATTCTAGAGGACTTTTCGGTAAGAACAGTCATAATTATTTTGCATTATTCGGGTTAGATTTTAAATTAAAAAGTTACAGTTCACACTCTTAAATATGTACACGTAGTGGAAAAATTCAATTTTTCACAAAGCTCAATAATTTCACGACCACTATACGTACTTATTTACACAGAAATTACAGTTTTAAAGCGTAACATAAATTACGATACGCGACAATGTGAAATGTACAACAGACGATCCATCAATAAAACTTTCTTTGAATTGTTAAAGCAACAAGTACTTACTTACCCGTACCTATAGTTTTTAAATTAAAATACCTACGGGGAATCCCCGCAAGTCAGTATAGACGGTGTTGCCAGCAGTCGCTACATAATATGTAAAAAAAGGGATTCCCCTAATTCGTCACAGAATAAGTAATGCAAAATTCCGTGCTCTTTTCAAAGTCCGAATTTGTAGTTGCGCTAAAAATATGAAATGGTTCAAATATTTTTATTATTTATTGACAATTTTTGCCACCCCCTAAAAAGTGCCGCCCGGGGCGGGCCGCCCCCACTACGCTACGCCACTGCCTGGTGCAAATCTTTTTAAACGTTACCTACCCGTTAAGGCAAATATAAAATACTTTTGTATCTTTTTCACCCTGTGTTGTCAACGATTTATTTTTTACCTTTAGTACCTTTTCTGTTTGGTACAAAAATCATACAAGAAGAAATTAACTGCTACATCATTTTAGCCGTTTGCTTCCCTTAGATCCCTCAGAAGATTGAAAAAGTTTCTACCTCTCGATACGAAAAATGTGCTCGCAAAATCTTAGCTACTTCCTATTCTTACTTAGGTACTGTCATCTCATTACAGAACAACAATTAGATAACCTTGAGCCTTTAGCATTCTTAGAAAACGTGCATATTTGGATATCGCTTACATCACTATTTCTACGATTTTTTTCTCCTCACAAGTGGCTCTCCGTTAGATTTCATATTAAATTTTTATTTATTATTTAATTGAGAGCTCCATGGCTTCGTTGCGCGTGTAATTCTAATCGAACACGCAGATTATTAGCAACGTCGACCGCAGAATGTATATGAATGGGTTTATCCATCGAGAGTGTGACCATTCCTGGCACGATTTCCTTATTTTTTTTCTGGTACAAATTAATGTGAAAAGAGTACTTTGACGTACTTTTGAAATTAGAAAATGTACTCTTATAGATTCGATACTACAGTATACCTAGTCTTGCCATAAATACTGAAACAAATAATAAAAATTTCTATTGCAAATAACATTTATTACTTTTACAGTGTGTTAGTTTAATACATAAATATAAAACAATTTAAAATATAAAAAGCTTATTCGAAGTGGTCTCCATTGGCTGCCATACAGTCCTTTAAACGTTGAGGCCAGTTATCAATAGAAGCACGCACTCTTTCCATGGGAAAATTCTTCACTGCCAATCGTACGGATTGTTTTAGGGATTCCAAATTATCATGGCGTATAGAGCAAGCCGTACTCTCTAAAACTGAACATAAATCATAATCCAGCGGATTAAGATCGGAACTAGACGACGGTCAGCCTTCAGCTCTGATGAAGTCCGAAACGTTCGTTTCCAACCAAGACTGCGTAGACCGAGCTTTATGTCCCGACTCCGAGTCTTGCTGGAAGGACCATTCTTGGTTATTGAACATGGTGTTGTTAAGGGGCTTCACTACCTTCTCAAGAATGGTATCTTGATACACTTGTGGCGATGTTTTGATACCTTTTTCACAAAAGTATGGCTCAGTCACTCCTTCATAGCTAATACCCCACCTGAAGTCGGATAGTGCCCACGTTGCACTCTGTCGACTAATTGGGAAGCTTCCTTAGAGCTTTGAGCATAACTACGGTAATTTTGTGTGTTAAAATGTTGCTCAATTGTAAAAATTTTCTCATCCGTAAACAAAATTTTTCTGTGACCTCCCTTTGCGTACCGCTTCAGTAGTTGTTTCGATTTTACCACCCTATTCTTTTTTAAATTATCAGTTAAGAAATCACCAGTACGTCTCTTATAGGCTGCAAGTCCTAAGTCATCTTTTAAAATACGCGACATGGTTCTAGGTGCTATCTTCATCTCCCTAGATAAAATCTTTTGCTTTTGGACAGGATTTCTTCGAATTCTTTCCCTTACTGCTTTGACCACCTTTTTCGTACGAACACTACGTGGACGGCCAGATCTTTTCCTGTCACAAACAGAGGAGGACTCATTGTACCTATTAATAGCCTGGTACACAAACATTTTACTAATACCAAGCGCATGGAGAGTTTTATAAATTGCATTTAGCTCCATACCTACTTTGTGTAATGCAATCACAGCGATTCGGTTCTATCTCCCCACTCCATTTTAATATCGCAAAATATTGTACAATGCATTGGCGCCAAAATGAGAAAACACAATGAACAATCATATAAAAATGACAGATTCCAAATTCAATAATATTTTGTTTATTTTTAATTGAAACAGTATTTATGGCCAGACTAAGTAGATGTGATGGTTGTGTCCAGTAAAAGCTTTCTGGCACGACCACGCGAGATATTAGGATATTGAGATCAATTTAGGGGCATTATTTAGTACAATTTAGTACATTTATTTTCCAATTTTGGAAAATAAACGTACTCAACTTTCCATGCCACTTTACACGTGGTTAAATTAAGCGGTTTTTGCAAGTATCATGCACTCTCATTTTTATATTCTTTTTTATTTAATTAGCTTCTAACAAATAAATGACGCCCTTTTAAGTTTTTAAGGAACGTAAAAGTTATTTTCCTTGGTTTAACAGAAATCAAAAGGTTAACATTAACGCTCGGCATTATCTGTCGCTAAGAGAAAGAGAAGAGAAAAGTCGCAGTTTGTATTTTTTTATTCGAATATGCAAACCACAGATCTGTACAAAAAGTACCTAAACGTAGATTATATGAATTAACTAAGCAAAATAAATCATAGCTAGAATTTGAAATAGAAAAAATGTTAAATGAATATGAGCATGTGCTAGTACGCTTGCCACCATACCACTGTAATTTGATCCCAATCGAAAAAATACGGGCCATTGTAAAACGTCGCATTGCAGAGAAAAACGTGAATCAGGCAGGTAAATGAAATTGAAAACTTAACTAAGAATGCCTTCGGGTCAATTACCCAGAAAGGGGGGGAAAATGTTTGTGTACATGTAGAAACAATTAAAGATAAATATTTTATAATAAACGTACTCAACTTTCCATGCCACTTTACACGTGGTTAAATTAAGCGGTTTTTGCAAGTATCATGCACTCTCATTTTTATATTCTTTTTTATTTAATTAGCTTCTAACAAATAAATGACGCCCTTTTAAGTTTTTAAGGAACGTAAAAGTTATTTTCCTTGGTTTAACAGAAATCAAAAGGTTAACATTAACGCTCGGCATTATCTGTCGCTAAGAGAAAGAGAAGAGAAAAGTCGCAGTTTGTATTTTTTTATTCGAATATGCAAACCACAGATCTGTACAAAAAGTACCTAAACGTAGATTATATGAATTAACTAAGCAAAATAAATCATAGCTAGAATTTGAAATAGAAAAAATGTTAAATGAATATGAGCATGAGCTAGTACGCTTGCCACCATACCACTGTAATTTGATCCCAATCGAAAAAATACGGGCCATTGTAAAACGTCGCATTGCAGAGAAAAACGTGAATCAGGCAGGTAAATGAAATTGAAAACTTAACTAAGAATGCCTTCGGGTCAATTACCCAGAAAGGGGGGGGAAAATGTTTGTGTACATGTAGAAACAATTAAAGATAAATATTTTATAATAAACGTATGTAGTAGTGAGAGTGAGTCATCGGATTCTTACGCGGAAGATTCAGATGATGACCCTAATTGTAAGATTGATGGAATTGAGCCTTTGCAGGACCATAGCATATTAATAAATATTATCTATATATTATATTGTTTTATTGAGTAGAAAAAGTTAACAGCTATTAAATAAATCTTAATTACGGGGGTTTTACATTAGCCCACTAACAGCATCGTGCTCTAAGCCTACCTTGCCTGCAAGTTGGTGCACCCTGCTTATTAACAAACGAGACTGGCACTATCTTTCGGGCGTTCAGACGGCAGTCGCTCCTATAAAGCCATCAAACTATGGAGAGAAGTAGAAGGGTGAACCCCGACCCTAGCTCGAAAGCGTCTAGGGCGCATGCATTCGGGATATAACGCCGAATGATGGTGAATAAAATGTTAACAACTGTAAATTAAATTAAAAATAGACTGAACTTCATACTTCTGTACACTCTCGGGGTATGTAAGAGTGATCGTAATATGTATTTAAATGAAATTCAGTTTAGAAAATAATGCATATTATTTAACTATACCATGACCAGCTGTAGTTCATATTATAGTTAAAGTGTATTCATTATTTTTGCAGCAAAAAATAATACGTACCTACCTAACTAAAACTATTACAAAAAGCATAATCTTAGTCACTCACAAGTATAATTTTACCCTTTGAATAGGCAAGGTTAGCTTTACTTAATATGGCAACATTAACAACACCACCAGTCGCGCGCAGACTTAATTTTTTTTTTATCTGGCGCGCACTCGTAAGCTACATATTTTTTTTTAATTTTATAAAGCACTTCATTTAAAGTGCTTTTCACGAAAGAAGTCCCACAGACGCAGCGCTGTCGTCGCCAGACAGTGTGTTGCCAACATTACAGTTTTATTTCCCCAAAAAATAAATTGTAATTATTTTTCGAATAGAATGGATTACATATTGACGAAACAATTGGTAATTTAAATTTTAAATCTTTGAATTAGTGTTGTAGAAAAACCAAACCTTTCGAACATATTTGATGCGGTTTTCAGGGTACAGCTTAAGCTTAATGTCTTTGCATTAAATCTAGCAGCAGATATAGATATGAATGCTTAATATTATATAACCAAATAAAATAAAAAAAGTTTTATATATTTTAAATTTTTATTGCATAATTGTGGTCATCAAACGGAATTATTCCAGACATACTGCAGTCACTATCTGAATCATCCATAATACGAGTATCACTGTCCTGATCTGACTGTGTTTCGCTGTCGCTTTCAGTACATATAATAAATCGGTCCATCTTCGTCTATCAGACCATCTTTTTTAAAATATTCATCTTCCACACGTTCCACGTGTGTGCATTGTACGTTCCAATATTCTGGGGTTACGCTGGCAAACGCGTCTTCCGTCAATTTTACAATTTGCTTCGAATCTTGGGCGACATTCTTTTCTGCCACGCGTCTTTTCACGAGACTCCATATTTTTTCTATTGCGTTCAAGCCGCAATGATATGGTGGCAGTTTAACCATTTCGTGGTTGTGCCTTTTTAAAAGCTCATCGACAGCGTAAGTCGGTGATCCTCTATTTTCTTTAATTAGACCAAACAGTACTGGTTTTGTCCAGCTCTCTTCAAAAAATACGCCCTTTTCTCGCAACCACTTCTGCATTTCAATTTTTAAAATTTGACATGGTCGGGGCTTTGTTTATTTGAGTACAGTGATATGGAGCATTATCCATAACCACAAGAGACCTCTCGGGCAGATTAGGTACCACCTTTTCAGTCATCCACTTTAAAAAATTCGTAGAATTCATGTCGTCATGATAATCAGAGGACTTTGACTGCGATTTGAAAATTAATAATCCATTATTTATGAAACCGTCTTTAGAACCGGCATGAGCATTATCCACCTACTTCCAGCTGAATCGGAAACGAAAACTCCAGGTTCTTCATCACTTTGCCAACAACTTTTTGTATGGTAGGTGTTGTGAATGTATGTTTCATCCAGAAACACCACAGGTCTTTTATCAACTGTTCTGTTTTTGCGCATTCTCTCGATGTATTTAGCACGCCAAGCAGTTACGTCATAGCGCTTCATAAGTATTTTTCTCTTGGATTGACATCGTTTGTATCTAAAACCAATTCGATGCAAGATTCTATGCAGTGTTGTAATGCTGCCTTGAAAATCCATATCCTGTTTTAACACTGCCCGCAACTTGTTTAGTGTAGGCTGTTCTTTCTTAACAGTATAAAACTCTTGAATTTTATGACGGATGGCACAAAGATCAAAATCGTCTAAATGATTTTTTTTTGCATGTGGTCGACTTTTCCCAGGTGTAACAATTTTCTTAGCCGAATTTGAAGCTGTTGTTCCTTCTTGAGTTACTCTTGACACGGTTTTCTCAGAAACACCTGCAAAATATTTTTAATATTATAGCTATACGAAAATGTAGTCTCATTTTACATTTTAGAAAAGAAATGTAAAAATTGAAAATATAATATTTATTTAATTTTATAAAATATAATAAAATTTTGTATTTAATGATTTTAAAGTTAACATAATAAAGTGAAATTTTACACTAGCGCTGTAGCTAAATTATAATTCCCAAGCAAAATGGTAAATATCACTTAACTAGCAACCCCAAATCTGTACCTGTCATGGCAGCAACTCTCTTCCGAACATTGTTCAATGGTATCAAAACATCTTGATTCCGCTTTTCTTGTTCACAAAATTCCTTCACTTTAAGTATCATTTCCCGGGCAGCACTTTTTACAACTTTAGGCATTGTAAATAACACTTTAACTACGTCAAATCAAACAATAATCTCACCAGCGTCCGAATACACTAACAACATCTGACAATGACATATGGCCGATCTGTCAATTTTAGATCGACATTTTGCCGTGGGACTTCTTACGTGAAAAGCACTTTAAGATTCAAATAAACATCAGTTGGCAATGTACAGTTCGGATGTAAAAAATTGGACATGTTTTTGTATGGCAGGTGGCGCTGCTTGCCGCTTCGTCCCGGCAGCAAAAAAATCTCACGCGCTTCTGAAAGAGGCCGAGCGCGTAATGCACGACGGATCTACGAATACAAGATATTTTTCAAAAAACATAAATTTGGTTTGTTTTGAAATTTGTTTTTAATTCAGCGTTATTAGTAAAAACAATGAGGGTGCCACTTAGCTTTATACACCCTCTAAAGGAATTTAAAAGGAATTTAAGTTAATTAAAAATACTGGAATTATTAGGGGTTAAAGTATGAAATTGCCGATTTGTACTGAAATATTAAAATACGTTTTTTTGTAAGATGTAACATATTTATTTAATCAAAATATTTATGCTCATTATCTATAGGTACATTACTGCCATCTAATCGGAAGTTTATTTATGTCTTTGCAATAGAACTTTGGGGATCTAGATTCGAGAAACTGTGTGAAAGCATATTGTAGGTACTGCCACCTGGGAAGAAAATTTAAAGTAGAAAATTGTTCAAATCACGAAAAAAATGGTAGTCAGTTAGAGCAAGGTCTGGCGAGTACGGACTGTATGGAGGATGACGTATGGTCTAACTGCAGCTCCTGCAGTTACAACGGTTTCTCGTGCAGTGTGAGGTCTTGCGTTATCACATGGAACAATAATAGTGATCAATTCACGAGTCGGGGGCTGTTTCACTTCTAGTTTCGCCATCATTGTTCGTAGTTCGGCACAGTAAACATTGTTGTAATTGCTTGATCAGACCTGACAAAACTATAGTGAATAACGCCACGAAGAGACCACCATTACCCTTTTTATTGGTAAGCTTTGCTTTAGGGCATTGTTGCGGCGTTAACCTGACCTGACCTGGGGTCAACCATTGCATTTTTCGCTTACGGTTATCGTAAAGAATATAGAAACACTTTTCGTCACGTGTGACACGTGGATTCTTTATATATACGTACGTACGTTATATACCTATATACGATTTCGATCCAATATTCTTTCATTTCTGTACCGATTCAACATGGCAGCACAAGTTTCAACACGCGTTTCTATTTGCAGGTCAGTGAAATCATGAGTCACCCAGTTTTCATAATTTTATATTTTATTGATTTGATGCAAATGAGTCGATATTATATTTATAATCTCGCACACTATGAAGGTTTAATGTCAATTCTAAGTACAATCTATTACTATAAAACGACAATTTCATACATTTTCACCCCTATTATTTATTGCATATAGTATTTTTAGTGTCGCAACACAGCAAACAATTATATGTACGATGGTTTAAAAAAAGCGCATAATTGTGACGGCAACAAAGAAATCAATGCTGTACGAGATAATGTATGCAGCTATTTAAGGTTGCCGTCTAGGAAATGAAATAAAAGACACACCTAAATTTTAGTAGGTACATACTCTCTGTCATCATTTAAAGTCAACCATCTTCAACAAATTGTGGAGGAATATGTCATAATGTTCCACATATTTGCATATGGTATTTCCCTACTTGCGTTTTATCCAATTATTGAAATAAACCACCTTACCCAGGGCGTATTCTAGTGTGGATGTCTGTATAAGCTAATTAAATGTGTTAAAAGAAGTGCGAGTGCATGATACTCGTAACTGCCAAAACCGCTTTTATTTTTAAAAATTATGACAATAGTTATACCTATATTTATCTCAATATCCTAAAATCTCGCGTAGTCGTGCCAGAAAGCTTCTACTGGACACGACCACCACATCTATGATGTAAGTAGTATCGAAACTATAAGGGTACATTTTTAAATTCAAAACTATATTAAAGTACTTTTTTTTTTTATAAATTTGTACCAGAAAGAAAATAAGGGAATCCTCCGTGGTCGTGCCAGGAATAACCTCACCATCTCTAGCTTCTCCGGTTTTGGAGGGCACGTAAATAAGTAATATTTTTTCGTTACAATGATTTCCGATTGCTTCATGAACTGTTGTACAGTTTTATTGTATTTTAGGTTTTATTTCTTGAACTGGATAGGATAGATTATATGCTGTAAGATGCAAACTTTTCGCGCCTGAAAGCGAATATCATAAAAATCAATTAAAATTACTGCAATATCAAAGTACCCCCAGCTTACGGTAGCCTAAATATTGGCTATAAGTTATCATTACCGCTGTGTAAAATTTCATCCCTATCCGTTTAGGAGGCATGTTTGTATATATATATATATATTTTCTGGATAGGGACACCCTAATCACCTAGCGGTATGAATTATTCTTTACGATCTATTCTCATACCTACCAAATATACTCGTACATAAAAAAATCATAAAAAGCGGTCGAGCTGTTTCGGAGGAGTGCGACAACAAACACCGTGACACGAGATATTTATAGATATAGATTTACCTATAACTTCACGCCAAATCCCTTGCGGGGTAGGTAGGGGGAAACAAA
Organism: Pyralis farinalis; assembly: GCA_947507595.1. NCBI lineage: Eukaryota > Metazoa > Arthropoda > Insecta > Lepidoptera > Pyralidae > Pyralis > Pyralis farinalis. The sequence continues at coordinate 16,614,358 of OX382267.1, forward strand.
CCACATGACTCTATTGTATTGGATGCATGGTATTTTTTATGTGGTAGGTAAATGGGTCTTGTTCATAGTTGCAACCAAAGATAATAAATACTTACTCTTTTAATACTAGTCGTTGCAACCCACCTATACGATGTAACTCGGCATATAAAACTGAACAACTTTACGTCCATTTATATCCCATGCTGCTTTGAGAGCTCAATGGCGTCGTTCCGCGTGTCATTCTAACCGAACTCGCAGTTTAAGTCGTCGACCGCAGCCGGTCTATGGATGGGTTTATCTATCTCGAGTTTTTCCGTGCTTCGGTGCGCACGTTAAGCAGTCGGTCCCGGCTGTTGTCGATAGATGACAGTCGTAAAGCTAAGGCAGTGGCCCTCGGACGGCTTGAAAACACTGGCCTCCGCCAATCCTCATTTGAGCAGCGTGGAGTATGCTATATACTCCTTCTGTTGAAGGGAGACCCATACCTCTGCAGTGGGATGAGTACGACTTGATGTGGTGGGGGCTGCTTTCGCTAATCAGTTTAGTTTTGCGGGCCGAAGACAGCAAAAGACAGAATTTAATAAAATATATTTTCTACTACCTATATGCGAAGCTTTTTGATCAAATAATAGTAAATCGTTTTATTCCCAAGTAATTATTATATGGTTCTGCTGGAAGTATCACACACAATCAATTTTGTAAATGATAACACTAGTATATACAAGTAAATAATTGATTTACGGCAGGCTGGTTAGTACCTACTGTGTAAGTATTCGTCAAGCTTAGGTATATTATAGGTACCCTAATAGAGCGTCAAGTTCGTTACATCGCACACTCGTCGCCATCACGCAATAGTCAAACTTACCTCAATACTGTCCCATTCCTCAAAATGTTTAGGTAACAAAAAAAAAAATGAAAACTGGGCGAACTTTGTTAGATTAATTATTTCGATTCGAACTACTTCATGAGATCAGCCCTATAGGTACTAATTAGTCAGAACTAAGTACACTTAATTGCCAAGATTCTACAACGAGAAGTGACGAAAACGAGGCGAAGGAACTGAAATTCAGTTCATGCGATTACGTGTATGGGTAGACAAAAAACCATTTTAAAAATAAAATTACAAGCCAAGAATTATTGCAAACTGAACAGATGTGGAAAAATATTGGCGTAAACTGGTAGCTATATAACAGACACAAAGCAAATATGTATCTCTACACATTGCTAATAAAAAAAGTACTTACTTCAGCAGCAAAAGCTTCCGTCGTTTTTCCAATGGTGTAACCAATCCGGAAAATGGGACGTTGCTATTGGCTGATATTTATTACGGGGCGGTTCGGCACAGATTGGATGCTGCAGCGTACTTCTTAAAATGTACTCGCTTTTGAGGTTTATGCTACAGGTTATAGTGTCTACATTTGTGTAACAGTATCAATCTGAAAAACAATCTTGTTACGCCTCCCATCTTAACGTTAGTCGAACAGTTTTCATGACGATATTAGTTTCAGGGTGGAGGGATGCGTAGGTGTCGTCACAAATACAGTGCGGATGTTAAAAGTGAAGTTTTTATTACAGCAAGTGTACTAATGTCAATTTGTCACGTGATTGTAAATTGTTTTTGAGGTAAGATATCAAATTATTGATACTCTAGGTATTGATTTATATTTACGTTACATTAACATAATGATACAAAACCTAACAAAATTGTAGCAAGTGTGAAACCTACGTAATTAATAGCGGAGAAAAAAGTGAATTGGTCCCTGCGGCATTCGTTAGCAGCACATGTGATGAGTTTTGTATGATTTTAGACATAAGGATGAACAACGGTAGAGCACGTGTACCAAAATGTGCCAGATGTCGCAATCACGGGCTTATTTCTAGCCTTCGAGGTCATAAGAAAGCCTGCGCTTACAGGTTGTGCCAATGTCCTAAATGTGGGCTGATCAAGGAACGCCAACGTATTATGGCAGCTCAGGTAATAATTTTCCATCCTTATTTCTATCTTCCAAAAGAGTAATAGATATAACAATTTCCCGTAGATTTGTTCTTCTTATCTTAAATTATATTATCTTAATCTTAAGGTTAGCAATCGCATTAGAAACGTGCGAGTGATATAGGACTTTTGCGTAAAGCCACATTAATCCTTTACTTAATTGCAGAGTTAGATAGGTATGCTTGTTAGCCACGCGAGTATTATACAATAATAAATCGAGTAACAATAAGTAACACTAGTGAACGTTTTTTAGTTGAAATTGGTGATCCTGACTTTATAACAAAATACCTACCAATAGACATTGATTTCGAAAGATAAATACCTAGTTCTCAAACTTATTGACACGCCAAAACCTATATGTACATATATAAGTTAGTAATTATTTACAGAAGTCACCTAAATTTTTACTCCAAATCAAACATTTGTATTTTATAGCAAAAATATATTAATACAAGATTACGAGAGTAAGATGTCATGGGTTCCTTTTAGTGTGTGTTTTTGAAATAATTGTAATTACCTTTTAATTTAATTCCTCGTTCCCTTGTGGAGAAAAGCCGCGAACAACTTGTGTTTGAAATAAAGGTACCTTGACTAAAATGTCTGATTGGGGACGGTTAAACTTTGTCCAATTTAACCCTATCATGACACAAGGCTGCGCGTTCACCGCTAAAAAAATGGGGTTTTTACGGGACTTGCCTCTTACCATCTCTGAGAGCATCGCGATTCTCGGTGTCGAGGTCTCCAGCGAAGTTTAGTTCTGAAGTCACCTGGAGGAGAAGGTCAAGCTGGCGTTCAAGAAACTTGGTGTGCTGAAAAGAGCGAAACAGTACTTCAGTTCGAGACAAGGACCCTTGTTGTACAAGTTTTAAGTCAAAGTGCTGACTTGAGACTATGGGCGGGAGTACCTGGATACCAACCTAGGACTTTGGGATTCGGTGTAAAAATGAGCCGTGAGAGTCGTCGTTGATCCTGCTTTCACGCGGTATTGAGCCCTTGAGTCTAAGGAGAGATTTTGCCTCCCTTTGTGTGTACCGATTATACAATGGACTGTGTTCCGAGGAGTTGTTCGACATGATACCAATAGCTTCATTTTACAATCGCACTCCTCGCCGACGGCTGGGAGTTCATCATCATACCTACACTGGAGCAGCAAATTTCACATCTGACCCGCACGCATGAGATTCTGGGTTCCTTTTGTACGAGTCTTTAAGAGTTGATCACCCAACGTATAGACAGTTTTCACGAGCTTGTTGTTAATATAGTCCCGTAGGTGTACGATATAGGTGTCATATTAACAGCAAGCTCATAGGCACTGGAAACGATTATGAAGTTCAAGCTGAAAGTTCTCGGGATTTTGAAACTATGCACGAGATAGATGGAGCGTAAACCATTCGGTGATTGTTTCCTGTTTTCACCCTGTTGATCACCAACCCATCATTGGAGGCATACAAGCATTCGGTCCACCTGATGTAATCGGTTACCGTAGCCTATGAATGCTGGTAATAATAAATAAATAATAAATAAATAAATTTTGTCGGACAAATTACACAGCGCCATCTAGCCCCAAAGTAAGCGAAGTTTGTGTTATGGGTACTAGACAACTGATAAACATACGTAAATACATTTTTTTTTTGTAAATACATGCTTATTATACATAGAAAATACCCAGACCAAGACAAACAGACATGTTCATGCACACAAATGTTTGTATTGTGTGGGAATCGAACCCACGAGCGTTGGTGTCAAAGTAGCGTAACAGCGCGTTTCACCACTGCGCCACCGAGCTCGTCGTAATACATTAAGTATCCCTCGCGCAATGTCACCTCTGCTGCTAACACAGCAATTCCTTAGGAACTTACTACGGACCTCACTCACACGCAGGTACACAACAACTCTCCTGGGAGTTGTAATTTGGCTGTGGTTTTCTGTAGGGTCTGGGTTGCTTTGAAACGCCCTACCTCTCTTAAAAACACCCAGACCAAGACGAACAGACATGTGCATGCACACAAATGTATGTTCTGTGTGGGAATCGAACCCACGAGGGTTGGTATCAAAGTCGCGTTGTTGACCGCGATGCCACCGAGCTCGTGGATCTAAAGTGAACAACATATTTGTAAAAGATACATTTTAAACATCAATTAGTCACCTTTCAAGTAGATATGCCAAGAGCCTTCTTCATCTCAACATCCTCTATCATCTCAGAGAGAAGGGAGCTTTTAGCGATAAATTATTATTATAGATGGGTCCGATATTCTCCAATTCTAGCACTCGGTATATATTTGCGATCTTCCACGATAATGGGACTTGCCAAGGCGAATACGAAAACGTAAAAAAGGAGCGTTAGTACCTATAACTTATGAATGTCGACGGAGAAGTACCACTCACCACCAGAGAGATCATAACATATGAACAATTGCAAGAGTCATTACTACACCGGTTGCTAACGCAGCTACTTTCCAAGAATTTAATACCTCATTCTATCATAGAACACTTTCTCCAGGGAGTTGTTATTACATTGCGATAGGTAGGTTTAAAACTGTGTAGAATGTATGTCACGTCACTTATTAAATTTCAAAATATCGCTGTGCCCTTTGTAACAAACTTTCTTTAGCCGGATCCTCTTTATCTAGTATTGTCTTAGGTTTTCGCGATTGTTACACATTGAAATTAAACTATTTTTAACGGAATTATCGCGTGTTTTATTTATTTTGTTGAAACCTGACGTTTCGAACGCTTTGCAGCGTCCGTGGTCGCAGGAAAGACTAAGGTGATATTTGTCTGTGGAACATATATAATTAATCCATCCATGTCGGTAGATGTAATAATTGAATAACTAATGTAAGACAAATACCTCTTTATCTAGTTGATAATTCGTAAATAATTCCGTTAACCAACCAGCCTGTTCCGTACCAAATTCCATCCTAATTCTAAAATAACATGCAATTTAGAGGCGTTAATGTGTTTTAATGTAGTGAAATCGAGAAGAGCTAATGCGGCGTCTCAGTTTATTTAAACAAGTGGCACGTGTTTACCGTACACGCCGGATGAAACATCGATCGGTTTACACTGTAATGCATCGGCGATGTCCCGCGCGCCGCCGTCGCTGCTACCATCGCTCGCACATTCACAATTAGGTAGGAAAGTATTGGGAAAATAGCTTGCTGGTGGCATTTGATTACGCCGCTGGTTTAGTGGTACCGTTTGCCTTTAGACACGGAAAAATGGGTACCTGTAATTTTAGATTCTTTATGTCAATGTTTGTTGATATCTTATTTTTACAAATGAATTACATTAGTCTCGCAAAAAAAAAAAAAATGAAATTGGCTAGATTCAACACATTACCGTGAAGGTTTAGTAAGAAAAACAAAACACGCACGATGTCATGGGCATCGGCTAGTTGCTTAATTTTGTGTGGCATTATGTTATTTTCTCATCCGTATCTACGAGTATAATAATTGAAAATACATAACAATGCGACAAAATATATGTAACTATAAATTGAAGGACTATACAAACAAACAACCAATAAAGAGTTAGAGACTTCTCCATAACCAGAACACTGAGTACCCATTCCGTACCATTATTAACTACCAGTGGCGAAGGGTGGATATTTTCAGAAGGGAAGCCGGAGTATAAAAAGTCCACTCACCAAATGCTGCCCGCTCCATAATGCAAAAATATAGGCCCCACCTTCATCATATATGGAAGCTGTTTATATACGAGTAACTGTGTCTTTCAAGTATGATAATGGTGGTTTAGAAAAAAAGCCTTTTTAGTTAAAGCAGTATGAGTGGCATGCGTTCTTTAGTCTTAATAAATGCTTGATTACTTTGAAAAATATTTCGAACCCTGCTAGTAAAAAATCAAATTGAAAAGTTAACAAAAGTAACGATGACTATAAAAATAACGACCATCTACGACCACTACGACGACCTAGGATTTATTTATATTCTAAAGCAATTCGTCTGTTCTTTTTAACAAAATCAGATAAAACACTGTTGTAAAAATAGTTTTGAGAATGTAGTTTCCTTCGACAGGAAATAATCTGTTAGACAACAGTTTCATGAATAAATGCCATAACGAACCAACGAACGACTATACGACGCACGGTCGGCACAACACAAATTAAAACAACTCACTCGCCACACTTCCGCACTAAAAACAAATAAAATTCAACAAGAACAAGACAAGAAATTGACAAAAAACAAATTCAACAAAACTAAAGTTTCCCGCTACACACTCATACGCAGTACATACCTATGCACTATCCGCCATGGTCATGTATAAAATCCAGGCAAATAAAATGTATTACGCGATTTACGCGCCAGTCACGATTTTATGCCGCTAAAATCATTCTTAATTTAGAATCATTACAATAAATCCTGCCAAATAAAATATATTACTCGCCAGTAGCTACATTCATTCATAATTTAGAATCTTTATAAGTACTATTACTTCATATGATCTTTCTCGCTTACACTTGCACGTTGCTAATTACCTTACTCTGTCACAAGCCGCTATTCTCAGAGTTATTTCGAGTATTGTTTTCGCGTGCTAAAACGAGACGGAACGAGTAGCAGTAATAGGAGCCAGTTCATAGAAACGAAAGGGATAGATACTCTGTATGAGATATTGTATTTTGAAGAAGTAACCCGGTATTTTTCGGCTTGCAATTAGACTATTGCTATTTAAATTTTTTAAGGCGTTTAGTAAATTCAAACTATTCAAAGTGAGTGTGTGAATATAACAAACTAAAAATGTCGTTGGCCCATAGATTAGATTTTTCGTAAGGGAAGCCGATGGGAATCGGGTTATATGGACTCTTCGCCACTGTTAACTACCCACTTATTAAGATTTTCTTTGCTAAATTATAGTTGACATTTATTTGAAAATGGCACAAATCTCTGTGTACATTTTGGAGTAGATGGTGATCGATGTGTAATTTGTTCAATACTAATTTATTGTTATTGTATGAAAACGCACTTAAAATAAAATTGATTCCCTATTTCTCCGATATGGTTCGACGGTTCAACCGTACAATTTCCCTAAATATTTTAGATATTGGCAATATGAGTCAAGAATTATATATACTCGCTGGATTTATTGGTGATTTTGAATATGTTTTATCCACAAACATAAACCAGAACTTTAACTTTCACTACATTAAAACAAATATTTTGGTTGCTTAGATGCTTTTCCAACGCTCTATCCACTCATTCGTCTCTCCACATCACCGGTGTACCTTCCATCGCTGTTCAAAATGCTTCCGAAGTATTCAGTATCATTCACTTGTCTTAATACTGCAAGTATTACGTTTTTATAATTTTGGTGCGGAACACTAAAAAGATTGATTAATGGGGTATAGTATAATATGTATTCTGCGGTCGTAGTTTGTGTGCGGATCGAGTTTTGTTTATGTTTCCAATGAAGAGACGATCTCGCCGAGGGACCTGCAGCGGACGACGGCGCCCCTCGTGCCCGCTACACCAAACACAAATATACGTTGTTTGCCATTGATTTTCCGCTAAATTAACTTATAAACTTAAGATTCTTATCACTTATCCTACGCATATATGCTATCGTGGTTCTTTAAAATCATAGGTAATTTTAATTTTTAAAAATTGCAAAAGCAATATTTCGTTCACTTGAACTATTACCGAGTTCTAAGATCGCAGTCAAGCCTTCATGTTACTGTTTATTCTTATACCACTACACCTTAAATTCATAAACAAAGCCGTCAAGTGCGAATCCGACACGCGCTTTGAGGGTTCCGTAACAATTTTTTTTTCGCAAATTATTGTCGCAAAAAAGTATTTTTTTGTGATGGAACTACAAATTTACGCTTTCCAATTTTTTTTTACTTGTTCTACATGACATTGCTTCTTACCAAATTTCGTGATTCTAGGTCAGGAATATGTGCATAAACGAGGCATAAACAGCCGTATCTTTTGATTGCGTTGCAGAGACATCTGTTGCGTTGACTTAGAAGTTTGATTTTTTCTCTGCTCGGAGAGATTACAGACCTGAGTATTTGATATTAATATTAGTTTGATAGCTCCACCCGTTCCTGATGACCCGTTCTTGATAGACAGACAACAGACGGACAACAAAGTGATCCTATAAGGGTTCCGTTTTTCCTTTTAATGTACGAAACCGAAAAAAAAACAAACAAGCGTACGGTTTGCCTGGTGATAAGTTATGGTCATGGACATTTGCAACAACAGTGGTGTTACGTTTGTCTTGCCGACCATGTAAAAACATCTTCACATCTTTTTTGAAGAATCCCACACTGTTTATGCTCTTGGAAAATTAGAGTCTCGGCAAGGAGAGCAATATGAACTTAAGAGTTGGAATAAAATATTGTTCATTTGGATCCATTAGGTTGTTCATAAGGCTGACCGTATGTTTTTGCCATTTATTGTAAAATATTCAGGACAATTTTAAATTCCTCAAATGGTGTCTATTTTGTATTTTAATTCAAATAACATTTTCGATGTAGTGAAAGTTTAAGGAAGAGGTCTTAATTCCATAAATAGTGATTATGATGTAATTTCATGGACTACGATGGTCATGGTATCTGTAGCTTTTCCATGACCAGGTGGCTCTGAAAAGGCAACAAGCAGCTGAAGATAAAATAGCTCTACATTTGGCTTCTGTCGAAAGCGGAACGTCTCTGGAGGCTCTACCACCAGGACGAATTTTTGGAATGCGTGTCACCAGACCCTGTCCAAGTCCTGGACCGGAACCAGATTCCGCTGCCGACGATCAAACGGTGAGGTTAGAGTAGTATATTTAGCTGAATCTAGTATGTTATATACCTATGTTATGCCGGTGATGTAGTGAATTTAACTAGACTTCTCTAATGTAGCGAATGTCAGCTAATGAATATATAATGGCATATTGTACAACTACGGAAAAGGTATGCATGTTATGAAAATGATAAATATAACAATTTATTACCACTTTGTTGTATTGTATTTAAAACATAACAAAATCATTTATTGACTTTTGTTGTCAGCCCATTCATATCGACAGCGAGACTAGTGATTCGTTGCCAGACTGCTGCAGTGCCTCCCCAGATTCAGCGGGTAGTTCTGGCACAGCTTCTCGACAAAGGTAATACGCGATTCTTTTACTTTTAGAACTTATTGCTAACTATATTTCTTTTCCATTACCAATCATATAGGCAATGGTTTTCACCATTCCGAGGGCAATTTAAATCCTGGCTGTTATTAACTGATCGACACATAAAGCCAGTGGCCGGGCTTGATAAATTGATCATGTGATATCTGCAATAGAACAGCGTGAAAGACTTGTGTTTGTTGTTTGTTTTTATAACACAAAGGCAGCAAACCAGCAAACCAGCTTAGGGCTTGTTTGATGATACGCAGTTACTATATGTATGGATAGTACTGTTTTTACGGAATGTGAAACAAGTAGCTAAATGAAAATCTATATATCAGATTATGTCGTGTACAAGTTTATATTAGAAGGGGCATGAGTATTTGATGTAAAAGAGTCGATGTGGTGGATGATATACTTAGGTAAATATCGGTGAAGAAGACCAGAATGTAATTAAAAGCAGGATTACTAACAACTATGTGTGTTGTGAAGTTGAATATGGTGCCATAATATGGAATTTACTTTAATTGAAGTTTGTCAAACTAATTGAAAAGGCATTAAAGAAATTTGCTCAATTTTAGTAGCTTAATGCACTATTATCAGCTACTTCGCAATAACGACATAAATATTCGCTTATATAAATATATATAAATCCTAGAATATTGCGGCTGCATGCATCGGCACAGGTTTTTTACATATAGAAAGAATGCAGGATGAAAGAATGATGAAACAGATATTCAATATGAAATAAGGATTCTGTTCTCTTTGCCTACCCCGCACGGGGCCTGGAATAAAGTGAATTTAATTATTTTAAAATTGTCTTACAATTTTAAAATAATCTAAAAATAATTAAATTGGTTGACTGGTACAATTTTTGTTACGACTTAGGTGTATGTATGTTTTGATATAAATAAATAAAAGATGTGTGAATTATAAGAATTTCGTAATATGAATAAAGTGAGAGTGAGTAAGAGTGAATCTGGGTGTGTACAAACGAAGAAGTATGGAGGGACGTTACATATTGTGACCGTTAGCACTTCTTGGTCTCTAACTTCTCGGTTTCTGTAAGATGTAGCCGTAGCAGCGTATTTGACACTCTTGAATTTTTTCTGCACGTCACGGGCATGAGGGCTACCGCGAAAGCGAGAGTCCCTGACGCGGATCCTAGGCATCAGTGCACACAAACCTACCTACATTTTACTGCTCTGTAAAAGATCGGGACTAATGAGACATAGTACTATATACGGTGTAGAATCTCGTATCATCATTGAATAAGTGTATCAGTTTCTGTCAATATGATTACATTACATGCCTACAAACACTTTCTGACGTAAATTATAATACAAAGATTACTGCTATCGGAATCGGGAATTCATGAAAATTATTTTATTGTAACGTGTAGAGGAGGCGCCAGCGAGGAGGGTGTTGAAAGCGAAGGAGCAGTGAGCACCGCTGGACTCGAAATGTTAAGGAAATTGTTTCCTGGCAAGAAGCGATCCGTGTTGGAGCTGGTACTACGTCGCTGCAATCATGACTTGCTTCGAGCTGTTGAACATTTCAATGCCGTTCATGTATGTTTAATTATTTTTACTCTAAGTTACGAATATAATACCAATAGTCTTAGTAGACGAGGCTAAAGAAATAAATCTTTAACTTGAACAATTGCTAAGAATATTTGTGAGCTTATGGTGAAAGGTCAGGCTTTCTATAAGGACAATGATAAAAAAACATATTTTATTATCCAACGTTAGGAGGCATACATACAAGCATACGCCCCACCATACCGTATGAATTATGAGCGTGGTTATCGTAACCTACGAACGCTTGCAATACCGGAGTATTTCTCGCGCGTTGGCACCTCTGCTGCTAATACATCATCTCCACAGCAGCTTACTGGCAATCTTACACACTCGCAGGAACATAACAACCTTCCATCCAACTATTGACTGGGAGTTATTATATTGCTGCGGTTTCATGTTAGGTGGAAGTAGTTCTCCACACGGGCTGCTTTAAAGCGCCTTATCTGTCATAGGACAGGCGTCGTCGCACAGGGTTAGTAGGTGATGGACTGCAAGACCTAGAAATTTGTGCAAATATTCCTTGTGAAAGTTTTGGAATTAGTCACGGAAATAGAAAGAAGTCACAGGAATGTTATAGTGTGTAAATTAAATACTTCAATACATGGTTATTGTTTTACAGGGCCAACGAGACAAATTGTCTAACACAGCAACAAGTACGAGCTTCGATACTTCTGTTTCAAGTACGGAAGAGGTAGCGACACGTTGGTCAGCGTTCAGGCCAGTTGGTCCCAGAGCGCCTCTACTGCCTGCGTTAGTAATGGGAAGAGTCTGCGGGTCAGAATGGCTCGTACCATTGCCTGCATTACCAACGCTTTCCACGCCCTTGTTGTTACCACTACAACATCATGGCACCTCAGCTCCCTGCAACCCTTGTTCTCCAGATTGCAGACAGTGTAATTCACATCATTGAAAAGTGATATAATACGTGTTATTAATTCTTAGTTCATTTAATTGTAATCTTGGATTCATTTGAAGTCAAGTAGTGTGTGTTATATATAAGTACTACTGTAAGTTATGTATTGCTGTAATATGTTACCTTAGATTTTGTAGGTAATGCAAAATGCTTTGTATAGTAATTGTTGGTTTAATAAATTTGTTATAGTCTAATAGAGTAAATGATTTATTTACAACAGGAATTACTAGGATTGGCTATAAAAGCGTCAATCCATCGTCAATTCCATCACATTTTGATCACGAATTACAAATGAGTGATTAATTTTTTCTGACATCACGGGGGATGTTCACGTGGCCTCGGAAAACCATATTCGAATCGGAATCGAAAAGTTATGTATGCAGATTCCATACATTTTGATAGATTACTTTTTGAATCCGTTTTGAATATGGCTTTCTGAGGCAATGTCGCCCACTGATGTACAGTCAGACTGATTGCCAAGATACCACTTGTTATGTGGAATATCTAAAAAAATATATACTTTTGTTGACCGCAAGAGAAAAAACATAGAATGCGAATGTATACATATATTTCACTCGATTTTAATGTTTATATATATTTACCTAAAATAGATAGAAGCTCTTAAGAGGGTTTTAATACATATACGTTTCAGCAAAAATAAAAAAGGAATACTTCATAATTCTACCGCATTCATTAATATCATGAAAACGGACGTTTTAATGATATAAAGCGGTTACCGTTTTGAATCTATGAAATCCTCAGAAGCTTAATGGTAACCTCACTTACTCACAGGGATATACAACCCTACAAGGAGATGGAAGATACTTCTTCTATCAGGGCGTTCATTATATTCTGTTATCTACCTATCGGTCATAGAACCTCTTCCGTTTTAAAAATTCCTTAAAATCAGTGACACATGGATAAAAAAATAGTAAGGAGCTACGTGGTTTAATCTTCTGTTTAGTCAGGAGATAAAATAAATAAGAGTAACCAGCTTAGAGACAATGGGACGACCAAAATCCAATATACACAAATGAAATAAGCAAACAAAAAGACCCTGGCGCCGCCCGGAGCTATTATCGCAGACAGATACAAATGCGTGACAATACTGACAACCACCTAAATTAGAACTGATTTAAGCCAATTTTATATTGATCTTTATTAACTTCCACACACGGCTGCGACTGTATGGGGATTTTCCTATCGGTAAGTAGCTTATGTCCTTCTCTAGGTCTCAGGTTAACTTTGTTAAATCTTTACCTATATATAAAACAAATTTAGGTTAGTTATAAATCGAGAACGGCTGGACCGATATTTGTGGTCTTTGTTTTGTTTGATTTGTCTCCGCATCGAATAGCAGAATATTAAAACATGGAAAAATAACGAAAAAAAAAAATTATGATGAAAATTCATTTTCTCATTTCACTGAATATTTTTTTGTTCATCATGGCGAGTGCTGAAACACCTCCAGCGACCACATTGACCAGTTTCTGATCGATATTTGTTTTATACGACTTCGGAAGGCCCATCTGATGTAAAGCGGTTACCATAGCCAATAAATATTTACATCATATTATTTTTTTTATTTTTTATTTTATAATATTTCTTTATTCGCTCTCTTACAGTCTTTATAGATGGCTTAAGTCTAGGTACATTATACAATTATAGAGATCGGCTGAAACAGACTGGTGTCTGAACTAAGCCGAAGCCTGTGTCTCAGTACACCAGCTCTCCCCACGAGATGAGACAGAGGTAGAATATTAAGTATCATTCGCGCGGATCCACCTCTGCTGCTATTACAGTAACTCCATAGGAGCTTACTGGTAACCTCACTCACACGCAGGAACACAACAACCCTCTAGGGAGTAGTTATTTGGCTGCGGTATTCTGTGAGGTGGAGGTACTTCCCCAGACGGGCTGTTTTGATGCACCCTACCTCCCAGGCGATTCATTTAAACGAACGTTGCTTCTGATATGCCACGTTATTACACTTGGAACGCTCATCCCAGATATTTCAAAGTCTGAAGCAAGGCAATATGGTTCCTGATCATCCGAATGTGCGTTCTGCTGATGCTTTTGATCGTATTTACACAATTTATTCAAAGAATGACGAATGCTTACACTTGTGGTTGTTGGTGATGAATGTTCGTCGGCCGACATCATTTGAATCACTTCGAACTGTCAATGGTGTAGTGTGCCCAATATTTCATAGTGCATATCAACAAGCAATTTGCTTGAAAACGATACTCATTGTGACATGATAATCGCTGAAGCAATTGTTATATATTCAAGTACTTCCCACGGAAACCACATGAATTGTAAAACAAAAATGTATATGTACCTATATCAAAAGACATTTCACATCGAATTCGTGTCAGTTCAGGGAATCCGGATCTCGAGGTGAATGAACAAATACATAACCATACTTTGTTTTTAATCGAAGACATGTGGTACATCATGCGCGGTAGTTTGTTAGTGAAGTTAAGAATGCTACTGCCAAATCGTGGAATAAACGTCGCTTTTAGTCGAGAATTGAAATGAGAATGTGAATATGTTGGAGGGAATGTACCATTGTTGAACCTCCAACAGAAGGATGTATGCAATAGGTTAACGAAGGTAATTGATCAAATCAATCATTAAATCATCAAATCTGTGGCGCTATGAGACAAAACACTTCAGCCGCCGGGAAACATGCGAGTTGCTTTGTTAAACGATCCGTAGGTATGTCGCAGGTTTCTCCAAGTAATTACCGAGTATAATGCTCGTATTCCTGTCGACGAATCTAACGGATTGATTTCGCTTCCGTCGAATTTTGCAATTTCTTCTCAATGAAGGTCGCTCATTAACAAAGTATTCCCGAGCATCTTTGATGGCCACGAAAATCACAATTGGTTGAGTAAACAAGTAATTCTTGAAAAAAACAAACATTTAAACTTGACAATTTAAAATTAAATCGTTAGTCTACTGCATTCCTTCAAATCTACCGACCACGAGTACCTATGTAACAAACTAAAACGAAGCAACCACCTACAACATACAACTGAATGTTTAAACTCATTGGATCAACTTGACTAGCTCCCGCACAATTTACAACTGAAGGTTAGCTCGGCAGTCAATTCAACGAAGGGAATCGACTCGAATGCAACACATCCAGCAAATATCTTACTACAAAATAGTACAACAATGGTACTCGAATAATTTCGTTCGCTTCTATAAGGCTAATGCTTTGCTGCCATGTGAATGTCGTTAGTTTTAATAATTAAAATATGTACTTTCTTCATATTTTTGGACATTTATTATACTTAATTCTTTTTGACTATTGATTTTGTCTTAATAAAACTTGATTTATTTCACCTAATAAATTAACACAACATTTATTGCTTCTGAAGCGGTACGTAGTTCCCCGGGTCAGCTAATCTTATATACATATAATAAAGCACTTCCGTGATTAGATATACCTACTGTAGTATTCCACTTCAAATGTTGGTTCTATCATACAAAATTTTATCAAAATCAGTATAGTGGTTAGACATGGTTACACTCGCATTATAATGGGAAATGTATATAATTACACTTGGTAAGACTATGTGAGTGTAATAAAGAATTTTGTATAGATCTAGATAGTTGCGACTACGTCCGTATCTCGGTATCCCGAAAAACCGCTTTTACAACTTTCTTTCGTTTTCCTAGGACACTAAGAGCTGTATCGTGATGGCTAATAGCTCATAAACTTCAGCACGAAATCGGCTAAAAAATGCAAGCAACTTTTCAAATCCAACCGGTAGTTTCAGAGATTAGTGCCTTCAAATAAACAAGCACTCAAACAATCTCTTTCGCTTTATATATTAGTAGGTAGGTACGAGTACTAGATGTACTCCGCATCTTCGTCCGCGCATATCTCGGTATCCCGTAGGAACCGCTTTTTCTACTTTCTTTATCTGGATTTATAAAGGTCGTATCGTGATGTTGAATAGCCTATAAACCTTCTTCAAGAATTGGGCTATCAAATGTAAAAATATTTTTTTGACTCTAACTTGTAGTTTCAGAGAATAACGCGTTCAAACAAACAAACCAACTCGCCGGCTTTAAACATTAAAATAGACAGATTGTATTGTACAAATAAAAGTTTATTATTGGGGGATAAATTATGTTTTATATCTATAAGATATTCCGCGAGAAGTAATCTTTCTGGGCGACTGTTCTTTTACGCAGTTAGGTGGTCATGGACTCGTTTTTGAAAATTACGACCAGAAATGACTAATACAGGAAGTATCCCTCGCGCATTGCCATCCCCGTTGCCAATACAGCGACTACTTAGGAGCTTTCTTGAAACTCTTCTCTTAGTTGTAATTTGGCTGAGATTATCTGTGGTTGGAGGTACTTCTCCAGTGCGTCTGTGCCGCTTACCTTTTCCTTTCTTTACTTAACGACCGTGTCACTGCTTTAACCTACGCTCCAAGCATGAAGGAACTCGAAATGACTAAACCCATCCTTAGACAGGTTGGGATCGACGTTGCTTATCTTGAGTGGCCAATTAATTTGATGCGATCATCGGTATATATTTATGATATGCTCCGTTGTAAACGTCGCTGTGGCTACTTCTGTTGTTTAATATTACTTTTGAATACTACACTTGCACATTTTTATACTATCTACATCAGGTAGCAAGCAAGGTACGCATGATGACAAGAGGATATCACTCTTTACCATCCTCACTGCTAAAGTAGCAACACCATAGGACATTCCTGGTGATATTGAAGACAACAAAAACAGCAGTAATAGCCCAGCGGATAAAAAACCGGCCTATGGACCATTTGTTCTCCGGTTCGAATCCTGGCATGTACCACTAAATTCGTGTTTTCGAATTTATGTACATATTTGTAATTATCACTTGCTCATGCAGTGAAGGAAAACATTGTGAGTAAACTTGTTATCTAACCTAAGAAAGGACTGGTTTCCTTCTGGCTTATGGAGGTCTGACGGCAGTCGCTCCACGTAAAAATCAGTATCTTCGCCAAATCCTTAGGCTTAGGTAGAGGACCCTGCTAATCCTAAACAGCCAATATCTAGGAAATTGTTATGGCTGCATGCTACTGTAAAGTGAAAATATGATAGGTAGACATCGCTAAAGAGAGATAAAGATACCAAGATATC
Organism: Pyralis farinalis; assembly: GCA_947507595.1. NCBI lineage: Eukaryota > Metazoa > Arthropoda > Insecta > Lepidoptera > Pyralidae > Pyralis > Pyralis farinalis. The sequence continues at coordinate 16,631,099 of OX382267.1, forward strand.
TTTCGTCTGAGGCACGATTGCTAAATGCCAGTGTGCACTATATACATGCAAGTGCAAGTTATATTATTAATATATATACAACCTTTTTTATGGTTTTGTTCATGTCGATCCTATAAAATGTCATTATCAAAATTTGTGATAAAAAATAATTTAGAAAATTTAAATATTTAAAATATAAATGTTCTGTTGACGACCGACCAGAAGAAACAAGGGCAGTCTACGCTGATATCTGTAACACGTGCAGGTGCAGTGCAGGTTTTTTTAACAGAATAGCGAGTCATTTACTGCAACGCCGCTGCTGTCAGATCGCAGAATAACGAAACGTCAAAATGTATATATTTTGACACACGCCGCGCAGCAGTGCAGTTGCAGTTATTTAGCAGAATTTACCTACTGCTCGCTGGCTGAGGTTCACTGGCGAGCTCCTCTACAGCCGGCAGCCTCATTTCCACCTCCTTTCGGGACCGTAACCGCGTGCTGCCGACCAGTGAACAGTGAACTTTGGTTAGATCGAACCAATGGGAATCCTCGAAAATAAAACTAGCCGAACTTTAGAATCAGTCTTTTTTTACAATCTTTTTTTGTATTAGTCCTAAATAAATTTGTTATTCCCTTTTTATTTGCCTCTTTTTTAATTAGTAGATAATATTACAAAGTTACGTTGCCTTTGGTGGTTAGGTACTACTTGGGGCACACTAAAAGTTTTGCACTGCTAGCTAATCGGAACTATTTGAATTTCGAATGTTATATTTTTTTGAAACGTTGCAACCTACTTAGTAATAAAAAAACAATTGGCGGGAAATCATTTGTCAATTGTTTTTTATCACACATCAAAGTTCTACGTACGCAACGAAAATGGAATTGAGTCGAAAAGATTTTAGAGCGATGATTTTTTATGATTTTAAAAGTTCTCTCTCTCCGCAAGACTGTGCTGCTCGTCTTCAAAATGCTTTTGGGAGAGAAGCACCTTCTTTGAGCACCGTGAGGCGATGGTTTGCTGAATTTGAGAGAGGTCGAGTTTCTTTACATGACGAATTTCGTAAAGGGCGGCCTTCAACTACCGTCAACGTAAATAATGTGGCTAATTGAAGAAAACCCGCGGATTACCTATGAGACAAGTCGAGAACTGTTGGGGATTGGTATGAGCGAAATTCAGAAAATTTTACACGATGAATTGAAAGTTCGGATACTTTGTTGTCGTTGGATCCCTCATGAACTGACAGCGGAGCAGAAGCGGGCTCGCGTGGAATGGTGCTCACAGATGCTACTGAAGTACGACCACGGACATTCTAATGCTGTTTATGACATTGTCACAGGAGACGAAACGTGGATTTATTGTTTTGAACCCGAAAAAAACAGCAATCTTGTGAATGGGTGTTTGAAAATGAGAACAGGCCAACAAAAGTGAGGCTGGCTAGAAACGTTGGTAAAAAAATGATCGCGTTTTTTTTCTCAGCTACGGGTCCCATCTGCACAATTCCACTTGAAGATCAAAACAGTGTTAATGCCAAGTGGTATTATACCATTTGTTTACCCAGGGTGTTAGAAAAAGTTCGCGAAAGGCGACCAAAGAGCCGCGTTCTCCTACATCATGACAACGCTTCTTCACACACGGCCAACAAAACAAAGTCATTTTTAACTTCCGAAAAAGTACAACTCGTTACCCATTCTGCGCATAGCCCCTACCTAGCATCCTGTGATTTCTGTATTTACCCCAAAATCAAAGATTTGATGAGAGGTTTCACTTTTACCAACTCGGAAGGGGCAGTGATAACATTCAATCAGCACGTAGAAAACATGCCTTCAGATCTGTGGTCCTCCTGTTTTAAAAAATGGTTTGATCGCATGAAAAAATGTTTAAAATGTAAAGGAGAGTATTTTGAAAAGCAATAAACATAATATTTTGGTTATAACATGTTGTTTTTTTAAGTTACGCAAAACTTATAGTGTGACCTACGTATAACATTCTTGCACACCTTCAGGTAAATTAAACAATGCCGACTACGTACGCGTTCATTGTTCATAATTCAATCAGAATATATACATATTCAGTGTCGATTACATTAACTTGACATACTAGTGTGTCGTTACCAAAGACCACCGATATATTCATTTAAACCTATGTTATAATACGTTTATTATCATAGAAATAATGTATAACATTATTATAATAGTATTGATCGTTTTGTTTGTATCATATGACATAAACTATTTTGTGCGCACTTTATTTACCGTGTTTAGTGGGAGAATTTATCAAAAACAAGCCTCCCTAAGGGATGTCACAACCATTTATGGTAAGCTAATAAATGAGACATATATTTGTTAATCTACCTCAGTCATACAAAAGCATAGGAAAATTAAAACTACCTTTTATATTAGGTACCTACTTTTTATATTGCTGGTATCTCATCTAAAAGACTTCAGTCACCTCGATTTGAGAACGAAACAATTTACTAGTCAGTCGACCTACGAGTATATGTAAATTAAGAATGTATGAATTATTGTACCATCACGGAACTAAGCTTTTGTTAAGTTGACAATATAACAATTTGGTACCATCGAGCTGGTCTGGTACAATGGTCTGGTGGTATGGAGACCATTGATGGAGGGATCCACAGGGCTATAGTTGTGTACATTTGTTAATTGTTTTAACACCCTTTATTAAGGTTTCAGGTCGATCAGGGCGTTATCAAAATAAAATTAATAAAAGGAAGAATGATGCAGTATATATAAATCTAATTCAGATTTCATTTCTTATTCATATCACTGAAGTGGCAAACAGTCTTACGGTTTAAGTTATGGTAAGCAGTTAACGTCGCGTATAGTTTCTTGTAACACCAACGGTACCATTGCCTTTTTTTGAAGAACCCCGTCTCGCGTCTCTTATAGCAGCACTAAAAGTTTTTCTTGAAAGTTACATTGTCGCCCTTACTATCAATGCCGTAGATACTTTATTTAGAGGTTTTTTATACAACGTCGGGAGGCATACAAGCATACGGCCCACCTGATGTAAAGCGGCTAATAAACGCTTCCAATACATTAAGTATCATTCGCGCGATGCCACCTCTGCTATTAACACGGCAACTCCATAGGAGCTTACTAGTGACCTCACTCACACGTAGTAACACAACAACCCTCTAGGGAGTTATTATTTAGCTTCGGTTTTTTGTGAGGTAGAGGTATTTCCTCAAACGGGGTGCTTTGATGCGCCCTACCTCTCTTAAAATATCCAGACCAAGACAAACAGATAATATGTTCATGCACACAAATATTTATCCTTTGTGGGAATGGAACCCAGGAGCGTTGGTGTCTAACGGAACAAAGCGCGTTTCGCCACTGCCCCCCGAAATCGTCAAAGGTTTCTGGTAATCTAACTCAATTATATACAAAAATAAGAATGCCATAGAAAAGTACCTACTTTCAGTTTGCTGGGATTTTCAAAAACCTAGGGTGACTTTGGTTTCAGAAAGAATTAAATGTATGCAACCTTCCGCTAAGATTTATAATTTACAATGTTTCTATTTTAGGTGTATGTACTTTTCAAGACTGTGACGTCAGATTTAGAAGTCTACGTCTAGCTAGACTTGTTCGTGAGCTAGATTTTGCGCGGTTTCATTTTTATGATCGCACCGGTATATATACCCGCAGTCGTGCTCTTAAAATTAAATCCCTGCAAAAATGCACATTGACACTGATGTTGGAACCTGTACCACTTTTCATGCCATATAGAATTGATACGAAGGTAAGGAATGGTACGACGTGAATTTAACCTATATTGTACACTACGTTACGTTACTGTCTATCATGTAATAGCGACAATTAGGTACAAACAGAGCAAGTATTGTACAATGAAGGTAATCGAGTATACCCATTCTCTGTCTAGTCTGCCTTTTATTTGTACATAGTCAAAAGGTAACCTACCGTGACCAAATTGATCGGGTTCTATCAGAAGATGATGTCAGAAACCTAAGAAACTGGCGAGCGTGCATGAGAAGAGCAATAAATATTAAAGAAACGATTGAGGTTTGCAAGGATCGAGTCACGTGGCGCTCGGTTCTCTCTGCCTCGGTTCTATGTGGCTCGAAGTTATTGATAGATAGATAGTTGGAAGGTATACAATACTTAAGACCAATTCATTAACTATTATCGGCGCGAGTTTTTTTGCTGCTAACACAGCAACTCTTTAGGAGCTTACTGGTGAATTCACTCACACGCAGGAACACAACAAGCCTACAGGGAGTTGTTATTTGGCTGCGGTTTTCTGTGAGGTAGAGGTACTTTTCCAGATGGGCTACTTTGATGCACCTTGCCTCTCAACACCCAGGTCATGACAAATAGACATGTTCCTGCGCACAAATGTTATTCCTGTATGGGAATCGAACCCACGAGCGTTGGTGTCAAGTAGCGTTTACTCACCACTGCGTCACCGAACTCGTCAAAATTCGTCGACTATTACCAGATGTAAAAATATTTTATGTATATTTCTTACAGCAATTTCTTTTTCAATGATACCGCCCACGTGACTTAAAGTGGTTGTGTTAGTCCCAAAAGTTATCGCTCGCTGGTAACTACAACACAGTCATCGTAGATATTATTGACGTATACGTAGTTACACACATATGTCGTAAAATGTGCTATGTAATTAATTATGAGATTATGACTGATAATTAATAAATAAAAAAAAGCTATTACCGTCATCTATGAATATAAAAAAAAAATACTACTGCGCAAATTATTTTCGCAAAAATATTTCTTTTTTGTGATTTAATTACAAATTTACGGTTTTCGGATTTTTCCTTTATTTGTGCTATATGGCATTGCTTCTTCTTCTTCTTGCCAAATTTCATGATTCTAGGTCAACGGGAAGTACCCAAAATATGCGCATAATCGAGGCATGGACAACTTATATGTTTAGATTGCGTTAATTTATAAGTTTGATTTTTTCACTGTTCGAATGGATTGCAGACTTGACTGCTTGATATTAATTTCAGCTTGATAGCTCCACCCGGCCCTAAGGAAGGGTCTTGACAGACGGACTGACCGGCAGTCAGCAAAATGACCCTATAAGGGTTCCGTTTTTTTGAAGTACGGAACCCTATAAACAATTGCAATTTCTTTCGGCACTGCTACGTTTTAGTCAATTTGCTTACCGTCGGTCGGCTATTTATCGCGTCAACAAGGTCCCAATTATCTATGGATCTGTGACCGCACCTAAAAACCTGCAGTGCTTAAAGGGAGCGATATCATCCACATTGAGAGAGATTCCTCTAAAGTAGTAGCAAAATAAGATAATTAAATAAGATACAATAAGACTATATTTCATCAATTTGAATTTGTTACAGCTGATATATTGGGATGATTGTTCATTGTTTTTTGAACACGAACTGATAACAATATCCGACGGCAAAGTTCGGTGCGCCCTCGTTTCCCGCCAATACGCCGTTGGCTTTCACGGAGATTCAACTGAAGCTCTACTCAAAGGTCTACATGGTTTCGAGAATATGCCTTCCTGTCCAGAATTCATCACACACTGGATGATGAGCATGAAAATCACAAGCGATAAGTTAAGACCGGATTCGACAAATGAAGTAATGTAACACAAAAATTAACGAGTATTGCACATTACCTTGTATCATGTTTATATAGCTATCTATTACAATATGAATTTAGCAGAAGAAATAAATATTTAAGTTTTTTCTTAGTAACATATTTGTTTTGACCTTAAAATAGGAAGATTTTAAAGGGCTCATCTGATGCAATAGTCCCAGGGGTAAAAAAGACGACGCAAGCGTCACTCTAAGCAAAGCAAACGCTTAAGAGTATGACGGCGTGCCTTGAAGAGGCCGCATAGAAAGTTCAAGGAAGTGCTGTTGGATTGAAGGAAGTGTAAGGTCTCGGTGTAATTCAGCAGTGCTCTGACACCATTGAGCGTTAGTTGCTCTTCGGTAGAAAAGGATTTGGATGTACGTCGCCATTCGAGAACCTTTTATCTTCGGCGGCAATCGGTTGTATAATGTGGTCTGCCCTATGCTACTTAAGCTTGCTGTACCTTAGAGTGACATCTTTAAGTTTTACTACAAATGTATTCATTGCTGAATCTATCGTATAGAGAAACTCCAAGTATGGTTCCGTCCATCGCAGGTTTTGCAACCCAGAGCTTTCGTATGAGTTAGATATCACGTCTCCGTGTCATATGTCATCACTGGCAACATATACTGGTCATAGACTTTCCACTTGAGACATTTAGGTATTATGTACAAGAAGATTTTTTTCGCAATTTCCCGAACGCAGCCCATTTGATTCGGCGTCGACAAGAAACCTGTCTAACTGTAACTTTACGCCAAATCCCTTGCGGGGTAGGCAGAGAGGACCCAGCTCACCTCACTCGGTACTTTAATATGTATTGCGCTTAAGCATGCCACTCTTTATTTTAACACTGACACTCTCGTTCAGACCAGCTCTGTTCCTAACATCATCATTGTGAATACGGTCTACAAGCGTTACGCAAATTTTGCTGAACACTCGCATTTCGACCGCGTTTATTTTATTTCGTGCTCTCTTTGCCATACCCAGCTGTCGCTTAAGAGACCTCTCTCGAAATTGGACCTACCTTGCTGGACTGTTTGTTAGTAGAAATACTGGCCAAAGTCACTTCGAGAACAGAGTTCGCAACTGTAACTGGAGTAGGTACATATCTTACTTAAACGTTAGTATTTTCATATTTTAGCAAACACGCGGACATATTCATTTCAATTTTTAATTACATGCTTCCATAGCCTATGTACGCATGTAATAGTTACATGCTAGGAGTACCTAAACATAGCTCCCGCGTAGCAACCTTCGCTTTTACGCATGCAATTTCACATTGGTATTACTCAGTCGTAGGAACATAACCAGGGAAGGGAAATGTTATTTTGATATACAAAGGTAAGTTTTCTTTTAGTAAAATCATAAATCAGCACTGCTCGATATTTGAGATAGGTACTTTCCCTTCATATCAAATACTTTCTATTCCTTTCGTGAAAAGAAAAAAATATATTTATAGTAAACACAGGCATATTAGTTTGACAATAACTGTCACAAATCTGTTATTCACAATACTGTTATTATTATTACCGCTAATTTGACAACCTTTACATGAACAACTGAAACATTTTGATATTATTTGTGTTTCTTCTTATATTTATTTAGGTACATTTGGGCATTTCGCAATGAATATTTTTAAGTAATCTTCCTACTGATTATAATATATAGGTGCACACGTATTACTCGTAGATGTATGTTACCTATAGTTTTAAGTAGATAATTGTTTAGTAATACTTAATTAATGACGACGCCATCGTCTTTATCATTCGTCATTAAAAAGATCAATTAATTAATTCAATAAGAAACGTGAATTTGAACTAGACTATGTTGTGATGCGGCTAACTTCAAGTCACAAAACCAGTTCAGTGACTCTACAAGTAAACTATCAGCGATGTTCACAACCATCAACGTTGCATCATTTGATTCCTGTCAGTTAGTGAGTTAGTTCATTACCTACTGTAAAATAACACCAACGTTCTAATTATATATAACTTTCTGTAATATAAAATAATCAATTACATTATGTATTGTATCATAGCGACAGTTGTTGCTATCTTGTATATTTGTTGGGATGTCAATTATTTCCTCAGAATCGCTTTCACCATAGGAATCGGTAGGCTATTCCAAAAGAAGTGCGGCGTTAATGACACTACAACTATTTACGGTAAGTTCTCTAATTTATATGTATGTGCATATTAATTATATGGTCCGAATCGTTTGGAAAACTATTTTATTTTCATTTCATTAGTTTGATAACCTATACAAATATAAGTACCTATTATTTGCATTCGGTCCTAGTGGAATGAGTACTTTTTACGGTTTTGTTGTAAACATGCGACCCTTATAGTTTTGTATCTTTGTGTGTTTGTCCGTGTGTCGTCAGTATGTATTTCCGCATGTATATTACAACCATTTTATTAATCCTCTGACTTAGAAAACTAAAATGTAGTACACTACATTTTACTTTTATAGATATTTATAACGTTAACAAAGTTATGAAGTTAAATATATAATAAGTACAATTAAGGGTATTCCTAAATTAGGTAAGAGACGAGGGCGGGAAGGACGCGTAATTGTTTTTTTTTGTACACCCTATCGTATGCAGTAGGTAAGTGCCTACTACAAAAAAAAAAAAAAAATTTTAATTGATGGTTTCCTTCAAACATTTACCTACAATGTAATGAATGTAAAAAAATGTAAGTGTTTCCTAATATCATATTCTTAAGTCTCATGTCAAACCGCAAATGCAGCACAGTACTTCATGTACCTACTACCGTAACTGTAGTAGGCCTCTTTGGGCGGGAGCACCTGAATACTTGGGACTAAGAGAGCAGCTGTGAGAATTGTTGACGATCTTATGCTACCACTACTTTAGGAGTAACCTTTACCATATGCGTGTTACCATTTACTTATATTTTCCTAATATTCCTTGCGATATCAAACCTGGTTGGCACGGTCCATGTCATACTTGTATCTTATTCTTTTGAGCTGCATTTCTTCCGAATTATCCTATGTTACGGCCTCCCTAATAACTGCTTACCATCAGGCAGGTTGTAACATGGGATAAGACTGGTCGATACTCTAAATTTCAGAATACGTAAAGGTACAAACAAAATTGTGATTCACTTAAAATGACGCTCTAGTTTGCAAACCATGGAAATCCTAGGAAGGACCCTGCATGACTATGAGTATTTATGTGCTTCTATAATTACCTACACTGTTACTCCCATTAACAGTTACCTACAAGGAATATGCTTTTCGTCGGGTACGTGACGGCTAAAGAAAGAAAAGGGTGCACAAATTATCTACGGGGATATTCACGTTGCCTCGAAAAGCCATATTTGAGTAGAAATCGAAAGTTTTCACTAAAATTCCATACATTTTGACAGATAACTTTTCTATTCCGTTTCCAATATGGTTTTCCGGGGCAATGTGAATACTTCCGCTAGAAAGGTTGACGTGTAGGTAACACGTGTACCACATAACTGAACCAATTTTAAGATAAGATGTCACGACCAAGTAATTGCATTTTTTGGGTTTATCGGGGTCAAAAGAAATTATTACTATTCCTCCAACACATTCAATAGTCTTATAAAATATTTTATGAGACTGTTGGAGGAGTTGCTGTGTAAGCAGCAGAGGAGGCATCGCGCGAGTGATACTTAATATATTACAAGCGTTATATAGGCTACGGTAGCCGCTTTACATCAGGTGGGCCGCATGCTGGTATGCCTCCCGACGTAAAAAGAACTTGGCTACTTAATTCACAGAATGCGTTTGTATGGAGAAGATCGTATAACATTTTAATATGCTGCTATGCAGGTTCTTTATAAGGCTATAGGATCTTAATTACCCGAATTGATGAATTTTACTACTGACGCATATTTAATTATTACAGGATTTTGCACCACGCAAGATGTCGATATATTTTTGAGGCACATGAACAATGCTCGCTATGTTAGGGAGTTGGATTTTGCTCGGTTTCACTTCTACGACCGAACAGGCATCTACGCCAATATCAAGGCGGTGGATGGGCACGCACTGCAGGGCGCGTCCAGCATCCGGTACAGAAGAACTATTCCCATATTCACCGCTTACAAGGTTGAGACTAAGGTGAGTTCGAAATTTTTAGCCTTATTATTTCACAAATGCCTAATGGTGAATACACGCAGCCCAGTGGCTTAAATGGCGGAATAATGACATATCCACATATATACTTCAATTTTGAAACAAAAAATAGCAGTAAACACTAAAAAGGCAAAATATTTATCAAATAATTCAAGCCTGAAAACTCAAAGCATCTAGTTGTTTCAGTGAAATCTACATTCTAAATTGTATCGTCACCGCAGATTGAGTAAATCACCAACATTGATAGAATAGTGTTAAAGTTATCCAAATCTGTTGTACTGTTCTTGAGAAACATATGCGACGAACATAGACCTTCGTCCTTCGTTCTCAATCGTTCGATTCATTAGATCGATCGTCGAACTACCATGAGTTGTTGAAGTAAAAATGCGTGACGAGAGCGTTACGAAAAGTGTGATCGGGCGAGGCGAACGGAAGTTCAGAGGGAGATATAAGTTAGTGAAGATAGAAAGAGAGAGAGTTACGTTTCGTATATTACTGTAGGGGCAAGAGAGAGAGGTGCGAACACACATTGTCTTTCTCTCTTTCTCTCATAGCGAGTAGGTAAGTTTCGTATTAAGACACAGTGCAGGCCTATTGTCTGTATCACACTATGGAGCTAAAGAAGTTTTACTTCAGTCGTGTAGTCTAAAGCACACACGTTTTTTTTTTCTTGAAAATAATCTTAGTAGTTCGTCGATCGAATTAATGAATCGAACTAGTGAGAACGAAGGTCTCGCCCTCTCGCTCTTTGCTAACTCCTTAGGCGTTTACTGGTAACCTCAATTACTAGCAGAAACATAGCAATCCTCCACAGAACTGTTGTTTTGCTGCGGCCTTCTGATGATGAGGCTGTAAGGTTATATTTGTGATGATGGTTATTACATATAGGTACCACGTGTCTTAAATAGCGAATTCAAAGCCAAAGTCTCGCCCTAACATTATATTTTTATGCAAGTCAAATAGATATAGTCGGCAACGATACACGTATCAATAAGCCTTGTAATATTGTGTGGCGCGCTATCGAAAAACGTATTCCAATTTCTAAAAAAAGTGCTTCTATTCTTCAACCCCATTGATATTTGTTCATTAAATACTGATATAATTTCAAGAGAGGTAGGGCTCATGGAAACAGCGCGACTGGAGAAGTACTTCTACCTTCGAGTAAACCGCAGTCAAATAACAATTTTCTGGAGGGTTGTTGTATTCCTGCGAGTAATTAAGTTTATCAGGAAGTTCCTAACGAGTTCTTAACGTGTGGGACAGCAACGCGCGTGCGGAGCTTCCTAATTACATTCATATGCGTTAATAAGCTACGAAAGTACTTTACAGCAGGTGATCCGTATGTCTGTATATCTCATCTCATATTGCATAAAAAATATTAATTAGTATAAAAAAATGCTTTTACCTGAATGGAAGGAAAGGTCAGAAATTTGTACTTTGTAGTCCATTGTAGCGGATGCCGCACTTAACCTCGGTTTTTAGGAGACAATGATGGAACTGGCCGTTGCGCATATCCCGACGAAAACCCTCCTTAATAATAATACTAAATTATACATTAAAACACAATTTTATATTGTTACAGTTAGTATATTGGGAAGAAAAGACATTGTTCATCGAGCAGAAGTTTATAACGTTAAACGACGGTTTCGTACGTGCCGTGGTCCTCTCGAGACAGAACCTCCTCAACGTGGACGTGGCCGCGCTATTCAAAGGTATACCTGGAGCCGACTCTAAACCGGAGCGTCCAGAGGAAATAAAACACTGGCTTGAAGCTATTGAAATTTCCAGTGCAAAACTTAGGAAGAAGGAATAATTTTATTTTGTTTAAGTAATGTGTAAAATGCATTCATCGGCATTAGACAAAGAGATTAAACAATTTAATAGTAAGACTTACTAAAAAGTTTAATCCAAGTTTAGTCTCTGATGTATACGGGATCGGGATCTTTTCTCAGTTTATGGAATATATTTTATGTACATTGGTATCCTTGCCTTTTTAAGAAGTTGTTTGAAAGAATTGTTAGCGGCATAAATGTATGAAAAACAAATAACGAAAAATTTTCTCAATCGAAAAAAGTTATCACAATGAATCATAAGGGGGTCAAGAGCGAGTCCTTGTATTATACACTAATGACATTTGAATTTTATATACTGTTTTAGTCTTGTTGAACTTGTGTGAAGATGTTGTTCATAAAGTTTGGTATACATGTATTTCCGTAGTCCAAATCTTTCCTATGTTGCATTTATAAGAACGTTTTTATTTACTTTCTACATTCATATTTGTTTTCGATCACAAGCTTTGTTTTTTATTCAACTAAGTACAAATATAATTATCTGTATATATACTCTCTTTAAATATTGACCTATTACTATTGCATGTAAACAACATTTTATTGTAAACCCATTTGACTCTGAGAACTTGTAACAGACGACGATCAATTTTTTATACGGAACTAACAAATCTACCTATGTAAAAAAAATTGCTTGCAATTTACAATGCATGTAGTGAAAATGCAGATTATTATTTATTTTACATATGACCGATATAGCAATGTGTATAAAATAATAAAGGTTATGGTTGTTACTATTCCCTCATTTTGAAACAGCCCTCGTTAAAACATCTTTACAGATGGTAAAAAGTAAATGTCATAGGTATCATATTACATTAATTTGGTAGACCACCCGTCTGCCGCTCTCGTGTTGTGTTACTGTTTACACAACCTGCGCGTTATGAACACGGATTTGTTGATGTTAGCGAACAAGTGGTACGCAATTATGACTTTTATGCTCGTTGCTTATAGAGATACTTGTTTCTTATCCTATAGGTAAATGAGCATATGATGTGAAGCAGTTACCATTGCCTATACAGAGTGTGTCGAAAGTTAGTGCAGCATACGGGGGGTGGTGGAGTAATAAAATATACGTACAAGATGTTGCTGAAGTGACAGACAAAACTGATTCTATTTATTTAAATGAACAATTTCTTATATTTATACGGGTTTATATTGGAGGTCTTAAAACATTAAAATCTATATCTCGATATAAACTGTATTAGCAGCTGACTTCTGTATGAGTAAATTATGTCAATTTCGATCCAATAGTAACAGTTGTTCAGATTAATTGGTAAAATCTTCTCATGCGCTTTCTGCGGGGATGGAAGGTACACCGCAGATGTGGAAAGACGAGTGAGTGCTGGGAATAGTGTGAATGGAGCGTTGGGAAAACTTCTTGGCAGTAAAAACCTGAGCCAGAAGGCACAACTCGCGATACACAATGCAGTGCTGGTCCCAACGCTAACTTATGGAAGCGAGAGCTGGGTATGGCAGAAAGAGCATGAAAGTAGAATAAACGCGGTTGGAATGCGAGCGCTGCGCAAAATTTGTGGCGTAAGGCTTGTAGGCCGTATTCGCAATGATGATGTTAGAAAGAGAGTTGGTCTGAAAGAGAGCGTCGGTGTTAAAGTAAGAAGAGGCATGCTCCGTTGGTTTGGACATGAGAGAATGACGAAGCAGATATACAATGCAAAAGTGGAAGGATGTAGGAGCCGGGGAAGGCCAAGACTTACCTACCATGACCAAATTGGTCGTGTTCTATTAGAAGGTGATGTCATGAGCCCTAGAAACCGGCGAGCGTGCATGAGAAGAGCAATTAATGTTAAAGAAGCGAGTGAGATATGTAAGGATCGAGTCACGTGGCGCTCGGTCCTCTCTGCCTACCCCGCAAGGGATTTGTCGTGAAGTTATAGATAGATAGATAGATCTTCTCATTTCTTTCTGACTATTATAATCACATTTGGATTACCTTGTTTGTTCGGCAATAGTTTCTATTTTTGATGTCATCTTGCTGTGACTAATTAAGTTTTAGTGTAGTAGTTTATTTATAACTTTTTTAAGAGAGTACATACAAAAGTCGAATTATGTACGATCGACTTTTCCAGAACTAATAAAACGACGAGATATTGGAGTATAAAGACAGGTAATTAACCAAATTGTTTAAATATGCTTTATATAATGTTTTTTCGGCATTTATTATTGTTTATGTACCTATATCGAAATTCAATTCGCGTCTGGCTTATCAATAGACTCTCGGTCGTAATTCCCACTCTGCTGTCCTTAGATAATACACAATCATCGATGTACATAATGCACTTTGAGTTTAATTTGGATGAAAGCACTCTGTTTTACAGTAGGTTAACAAAGGCGCCTAATTGTAATAATGACCGAGCGTTAATTATGGTATGCATCAAGCAGTTAATAATTCAACTGGTAAACATACATATAAAAATGACCTAGGTTTGTGTAAATTACTGCGTCAGGTGGAGTCATACCATAGTGTCATATTATGCTCAACCAGCTGTCCTAACCTGATTAACTGGAAAACAACGCACAAGCTAAACGCACAATCCAAACGCAGAAGCTGAAGGGAAGAAGAGAGAGAAGAGAATAGAGAAGAAGGAAAGGTGTGACGACGTAAAGGTAAGCAAGCAAGTAAGTGGCTGTGGAATCGCTATTTGAATATCTTAACGTCTAAACATCTTCAGTTAGCATGACATGTATGAGTATGACATCGTTGTTAATAAGTACGAGTATCTTACATTTAAATAAAAATTATTTAAAATACTATTTAATTATAAAGTTATACCCACTTATCTAAAGACAGTGTACCTAAAACAACGAAACCAGTCATTTTAAAGACCGTAGACTACTGATACACGATAGATAATAGTCATCATGGCTATTATTATCAATGGAAATTGAGCAGGTAACAGTGTGTCGCACGGACTATTTTTAAACTTAAAACTTCTACATGTATGACATCAACATTATCTATACATATAAATAAAATTGAAGTGTCTGTCTGTGATTTCAAAATAAAGCCTTTATCTTAAGCTCATATTATTATTTTCACGTTACCAAAGCGTAAATACGCATTTTTAACTTTTTTGTCTGTCTGTCTGTCAATGCAATTGTTTGTCCGGGCTAATTCGAAATTGCTGAACCGATTTTAACGGGACTTTCACTGGTAGGTAGAGGACTGTTCAGAGCAGATATAGGGTACTTTTATCCCGTAAATATTTAGGGTTCCTGCGTAAAAAATGAAAAACTGTTAAAATTAAGGGAAAATGTCTTCCCCTTCTGGGGACTTTGCAATTTTATTTTTATTATTTTTATAGAATACGTATTTTTTGGAACATAAAATAACTACTTACGCATTTTTTATGTAATATAAATAAAATACTAAAGCCCAAATCTCTTGCGTGCGAAGCCGCGGGCATCTGCTAGTTGAAATTATAAGTCTCTTGTATGTAAATGAAATTAATTTGAAAGCCTATTTAGGTAAATTGAATTATGCTGAAGTATATTTCAGTGTTGATCACTGTTATATTGTTTAAATTGGTTTGGTATCGTAGGAATGCGTGTGAAGTAGCTGCTGTTTTTTCTGTCTACCTTATTAGCTATCTGGATAGGAAGCCGCCGCCGGCCGACCACACACGTCACGACACACGAAATAATGTTCCCGCATTAGTAGTCTTGACATTTTTGACAAACTAAATTCATAATGGATCTCCACAGAATCTAGTATATTTAACGTCATGTCAAATCAAATTAAAACAAAATAATAATTCTGTCAACACATTTTTTCCATCGAATTATGATGAATTTGTAAATATAAATGATGTAATGACATTTTAATTACTAATGACATTCTAAATGATTACGTTCGACTTCTCTATTCCAGTATCGAACAATCCATATTTTACCACCACTGGTAACCGAATTTGACACGGACACAGTGAAGTCACGTAAAGTTATTCTTTCAGTCCACTTATTCCCAACACTGGTTGGGGATACAACCAGTGAGGGACGGTCGTATTTTAAATTCTCTATTTTCCTAGTAGGTTATAAAATTTGTGACGGTAACTACTAGGAAACAGGGAGAATTTCGAAACGGCAGAGGATTTTTTTATATACCACTAAGGTATAAAACAAGCATACGGCCTACCTGATGGTAAACAGTCACCGTAGCCTATGGATATATGGCATCACCAGGGGTATCACTCATGCATTGCCGACCCTCTAAAAACCTCTTCAAAATAATAATATCCTTAACATATGCATTTTTGATCACGCGTGTACATAGGTACATACAACTAGTAGGAAAAACAATTCTTACATTATGTGGGAACATTGTGAACTTGCATTTTCGAATTCATTTATGCTCACCAGTACTAAGACAGTAGATACGATTGAAAATAAAAATCTAATCGTCCATCCATTGCAATTCCTATCTGATCATTCCATTGGAGGAGGTGTGAATGCGAATATTTGTAGTAGCTCTGTATTGCAAAATACTTGAAATAGCATCATAAATATAGGCAGGTGAAGCTTTCTAAAAACCGGGCCTTATACTCGTAAAACCAGAGGTTTTTTGAAGTCAGTTAAAAATAATGAAGCTTCAAGTATCAAATTCAATGAGCGACGTATAATTAGCAGTGGCACTAACCGTGTGTGTCTCGTCGCTGAACAATAACAAAATATCCATTAACTTTAGTGGTTTCTGTTCTTTCATTCAACAGTAAAAACATAAATGAAGTTTTAAAAAAGTGGCAGAACCTGTTGAATTACTACAGTAACATAAAATTATTGAATTTAGAAATGTCACAAAGGAGAATGCCTATTTATGGTTTCAAGTTATGCACAGTTCACAGTTACGATTAATATTAATAATCCAATCATTATTTTACTCTACGTCTCGTCTAAAAATTTAAGCCATAATTTCTCCGGAGAATAAATTACATAAAATTTAAAATACTCTGATACCATAACGTAGCTAACAAGTTCCAGTTCGTCATTTAAATGAAATTGTTGCAAGTACTCAAAGGTAAATAAGGTCCTCGATGGAATAAAGGCAGACAATTGAAAAGAGAAGAAGTTAATTCATTAGGAAATGATTTTGAGTTTTAAGGTCCGGTAGGGAAAGTTTATTCTGTATTCTGAGGCCGTTACGCTCGTCCGCTTTATCCTGATCCAATTAAAGATGACACACATACATCTGTAGAATGTACGGAAACGTACGGAAGAATGAGATAGAAGTATCTATAATACAGGATTTAACTGATTTTTTTATGCAACGTCGGAAGGCATACAAGAATACGACCCACTTGATGTAAAGGGGTTACCGTAGCCTATGAAAGCATGTAATACATTAAGTATCACTTGCGCGAAGCCTTCTCTGCTGCTAACACAGCAATCCTTAGGAGCTTACTGGTGACCTCACTCACATGCAGGGACACAAAAACCATCTAGGGAGTTGTTAATTGGCCGCTGTTTTCTGTAGGTGGAGTTAATTCACCAGATGGGCTGCTTTGATGCGCCCTACCTCTTTTAAAACATCCAGACCATTATTATATACATTTAAGTACCTACTCCTTATTTATACATCAAGTAATCGCTTTGTATTAAAGTAATTCAAAGTACTAGTTGCATTGTTATTGCCATGAAATAGCCTATGGAGACTTAATGACGGGATTTTGCATGGTAAATAAAATCACTGCTACGAGTCGGGGGTAAAGTAGAAAGCTCAGCTCTTATTGGCTAGTTCACGGATCAACATTGCATCACTTATTCGCTTATTGGTTAAAGTATCCTCCCATTGGACCATTCGACTCACTGATATATTTAGGGGCTAAAACACTACGTTTTGGTGAGTGAGAGAGGCCTTCATGCGCAGTCATGAGATTTATAGGTTTGTGGTTATTACTAACTAATATTTAGCCCCTTTTATCGTGACAATAGGTACTTATTCAGGAAATTATATCTTTCTCGAAGTCCCAAACCAGCTAATAGGCTCGTCTTCCTGCGACCACGGACGCTGCAAAGCATTCGAAACGTCAGGTTCAACAAAATAAATAAAACACGCGATACTTCCGTTAAAAATTGTTTAATTCAATGTGTAACAATCGAGAAAACCTAAGGCAATACTAGGCTCGTGAAAGTTCACTCATACAAACTTTTATGTATGTTTGTCACATACAGACAGAGTTGCTTTCGCGTCCATATGTATATTAGTGTGGATACGGATAATTTATACGATCCCCGTCAACGGCTACAAATTACTAATCATAAATTTCCTTTGTCATACTGTGTAAACAATTTACTGTAAACAGCTATCATTTCACTAAATACAGTGTTCAATACGAAATACTTAAGTATTTAAATTCATTGGCTAAGCGTATACAGAGAGTATGTTTTTTTAGAAAATGCTAGGTTCCGTATATTTTATTACCTACTAGCTGTGCCCGCGACTTCGTCCGCGTGGAATTTAACAAAAAAGTTATTGTTCAGGTCGTAGAGTTTACTATAACTTATTAATTCTGTATTTCGCGTATAGAAATACCTATGCTAATTTTAATGACATTCTTCCATTTTGTGAATCGCACCCCCCAAGGGGAAGATATTTCCCCCTAATTTTAACAGTTTTTCATATTTTACGCAGGAACCCTAAATATTTACGGGATAAAGAGTACCCTATATTGTGCTCTGAACAGTCGTCTACCTACCAGTGAAAGTCCCGTCAAAATCGGTCCAGCCGTTTCAGAGATTAGCCGGAACAAACAGACAGACAAAAATTGTAAAAATATTCATTTTGGTATATGTACCGTGTATATATCCATATGCATTTAGTAAAAAGCGGTTATTTTAATATTACAAACAGACACTCCAATTTTATTTATCTGTATAGATGTCGTCGTGTTACAAACAAGCACACTTTAAGCTGGATGTGAAATGGCCACCGTAATCCATATACGCTTGCATTACACAAATTATCACTTGAGTGTTGTCACCTTCACAGCCATTATAGCTCCTCAAGGGGTTTCTTATTCACTAACTGAAACACAACAACCTTATTCCGCACATAGCACGCGATGATCAGTAAGGTAAATGTAAACCCACACTTCACAGGAGACAAGAAGCGCAGTTAAAGTCAAAAACAAATAGGGCACAGCGATATTCTTTGTTATTGGTGTTTTATTCTTATACTCATGGACGAGCTGGGGTACTTTAAAATGAACTACAATCAAGACATGGATAGACGCTGTCGACTAGGTTAGACAGCATTTGGAAATCCACGTAAATAAGTAAAGGGCGTAAATTTGGTACATCCTTTCTACACAAATACTTATTAAAGTCCAAGGTTTTCACCCAGAGCGTACTATACGCTGTGGTGCAGAGAACAAAGTTGAGTGCATAAGGTTGCTGGTTGCTGCAACAGGTGCTCAAGGTTTTCTAAGAGACAGAATCCGGAATGAGGAAATTCGGCTGAAGACAGAAAGAACTGAAGTGGTGGAATTTACCCAGTTGTTTTAATAATTTAGAAATAAATAATAATTAATAATTATTTATATATTATTACAATATTTTCTTTTTTTATAATGAAAATAAAGCAGAAGTGCGTTGTTCATATCTGCTGATGATGTATGGAAGAGGAAAGTTGTAGTTTGGTTATCGGACGACGTAGGGTAGCGTTGGGCTCTCTAGATATACCCATGACCTCAAATGAGCGACGGGAAACCGGCTGGACGTGGAAAACCGAGTATTGCATAAGTTTGTATGCACTAGGGAAGACCTACAACCTCCATCATCCAATGTTATTATAATTATAAATTGTGTATTCGATTCTTTCTTTGGTTACGGAACCCAAACACAGTAATAATGGGTATCTTACCTACAAGCGCATCATTCAACAACTTTGTACTCGTATATACGCGTAGCACAATGTTGCAAATAGAATCATTTTTGATCCCCGTTGAGATTTTACTGCAAGCTATTATTAGCCAATATTTGAACACTTCTTATTGTTTGACATTCGTATCTGAAAATCCAATCAACAGTATTTTGCCAGTAAGTTTTACATACGTGGTACCAAATGAGACATGCAGTTTAATTAATCAAATACTACAAGTGTCAGAAATGGGTTGTTCCGATTACATCGTACATATGGCGGATCCACAAAAATTTATGGCAGCATTGGAGGAAGTCAATCAATTCGGAAATGCAAGAAGGAGTGACAGAAAAATTATATTCGTGCCTTTTGCTGCTGACGAGGATAACTCTGAAACGCTATTCCACATTTTATCACTAAAAGAATCTAGTTACGTACCAAACCTTTTGCTAATTATTAATTCAAACCAAAAAACTGGCAATTGCGTATTTTTTGATTTAGTAACTCATAAATATGTTGGTCCTTATGACGAAAATCAACCATTGTATATAGACCGGTGGAACTCCTGTTCTCGAACATTTGACAAAAAGTCTAATTTATTTCCCCATGATATGACGAATTTATATGGGAAAACGTTGAAAGTTGCTTGCTTTACCTACAAACCCTATGTTTTATTGGATTTGGATACGGATATCGAGCCATTAGGCCGAGATGGCACGGAAATGAGGATCATGGATGAGTTTTGCAGGTACCATTATCATTTACTTTCTAATAATATTTACTAAATAACTACCTAAGGCATTTCAACATCCGTTACCAGTTTTACCTGTTATTTTGTTATTTTTAGATGGATTAATTGTACTGTACAAATCATAAGAGATGATGAACATCAGTGGGGAGAAGCGTATGAAAACCGCACTGGGGTTGGTGTCATAGGGAATGTTATTCAAGATCGAGCAGATATCGGAATAAGTATGCTAAATAATTACGAGTACCTATAGAATCTTACTATTCAAATTCAATGGTACAAACATTCTTCTCCATTTTTGTACTTTTATTAAGTAAAATTATAAAATACACTAACAAGTATATTTTTCCCAATTTTGGCACAAAACACTAAACTGACATAATAACTAATTTGCTATTTTGTAGCTGCCATGTATTCATGGTATGAAGAATATGTTGTGTTTGATTTCTCGGCGCCCAGCATTAGAACTGCAATCACCTGTATTGCTCCTGCTCCACGGTAAGTTGCGTTTTCTGCATATTCCAGGCTTTTAACTATGATATATTTGTGATCAATTTTCGTTAAATACCTATTAAATTTAATGATATTTTTAGGTTGTTAGCAAGTTGGGAGATGCCTCTACTGCCTTTCAGCTTATACATGTGGCTTGCAGTTGCGTTTACCTTCGTTTATGCTTGTATCGGGCTTACTATTGCACAGAAATGTTCCACGGATAGGGCACTTTTGACAACCTTCGGCATGATGATCACGCAAGTTGGTTTTCTATATTCTCATTTTCTTTATTTTCTGTTCTTTTACTATCTGTTTGTATCTACTTAAATTCAATTTTATGTAGGTAAGTATGCAATAAACAAGAACGCAATCAATCAAGAATATAACATTCGTGTTGGTTGTTTGTTTTAGGGTACAATCGGTTCAATAGTAAACACAACCTGGAGCGATAACTAGCTCTGATAACTAGTGAAATCGATTTCAAATTACTTATGACTTTATTGTTTGCAATTGTGATTGAGGTATTCGGTAAACAGAGAGAAATATGTTTTTTAGTGACAGTCCGTGTTTCAATTTATTGCACAGGTACCTAATAATGATAAATACTACTGATGTGGTCGTCTGGCACGTTGCTTGCATCTGTAAAATGAAATTTTTAGCGGAATTACGCGAGAAAGCATGATTTAAAAAAATCCCGCAAAATAACACATAGATCTAATAATAAGATTGTATCCACTGTAGTCTATTCAGCATATATAAGTAATAGGTTACTACTTGATATTTTATAGTGAAATCGATTTCAAATTATTACTTATGACTGTTTTGTTTCCAATTGCGAATGACGTTTTAGGTGAACAGACAGAAATATGATTTTCATGGTACAATATTTGACTCCTTGCATACCTGGAACATTTGATTAGCGACCGTCAATATGTTTTTCATCACGGTCGTTCGCCTAGTGATTTTCTAGTGTATTGTACACACCGCCGTGTACAATACAGATATGGTGAAGGCGTTCTATCAGGTCTGGTATCAGGTATCGTACTAAATTCCCGAAGGTTATTGCACATGGGTTGCTAGTTTCTTGTCCAGCAGATGCATATACGCCGTTATAGATGGTAACTGCTCTGATAGCATGGACATCAATGCTGACGTATTGCATGGTTCTGTATTGTCGCTAATTCTGCTGCATATCAATGTCATGTTGTCAATTGATGGCTTTCATTGTTATGCGGATGAAAGCGCCGGGGACATTTATTATACAGGCCTTGCTAACATCACTCTTTTTTGTATAAAGTAGAGCTACGATCAACTTGTCTTTAAAATTATCAGTATCGGTATCAGGTATCGTACTAAATTCCCGAAGGTTATTGCACATGGGTTGCTAGTTTCTTGTCCAGCAGATGCATATAAGCCGTTATAGATGGTAACTGCTCTGATAGCATGGACATCAATGCTGACGTATTGCATGGTTCTGTATTGTCGCTAATTCTGCTGCATATCAATGTCATGTTGTCAATTGATGGCTTTCATTGTTATGTGGATGATAGCGCCGGGGACATTTATTATACAGGCCTTGCTAACATCACTCTTTTTTGTATAAAGTAGAGCTACGATCAACTTGTCTTTAAAATTAAGGGTACCTTGACTAAAGCGCCTAACTGAGGACTGTTAATCTTGGTCCAATTCAACTCTACCAGGACATAAGTGTATATTCACTGCTAAGAAAACCTCATTTATTGCAGTACTTCACTTCCGGAGTACTCCTCTTATAATCAAGGGTATAGCGACTCTTGGTGTCGAGATCTCCAGTAAAGTTCAATTAGGTAGACACCTAGAGGAAAAAATCGACCTAGCATCACACAAACTTGGTGTGCTGAATAGAACGAAACAATATTTCAGCTCGAGACAAAGACATACAAGTTTTAAGCAGACCGCATGTCACCGTCACCTATGGGCACGATGCGCCTGGACACCAGCTGGGAATTTGTGATTCGGTGCAAAGCCGAGCCGTGAGAACTACCGAGCTCCCACAAATTACATATAGTGCTCTTCGTTTAAAGAGTAATTTTAGCCTCCATTTGCATGTTCTACGGATCGTACAATGAGTTGCGTTTGAAGGAGTTTATTATATACGAAGCTATCAGCCTCAGTTTTACAATTGCATCGCACGCCGACACGTTTGCGCACGGTACCAAAGAAGTTTTCTACCGAGATCTCATAACTTGTGAAGTGAACTTGAATTTAATCGGCAACGCACGAATGGGTGTGAATGTCATTCGTGCGTTGGTAGTCCGTCCAGCTACGGTAACTGCATATCATTAGGCAAACCATGTGCTTATTTATCACTTTAGTGGTATAAATAATATAGAAGTTAGTGTAAAATGTTCAATTTTATCTTTGTAGTCTCAACACGACGCTGGTTCGACGTGGCGCATTCGAAGTGTTACTGGATGGCTCTTAATTTCTGGACTGGTACTAGACAATGCCTACGGAGGTGGGCTAGCCTCAGTTTTTACTGTGCCTAAGTACGAACCATCTATCGACACTGTTCAGGATATCGTTGATAGAAAAATGGAGTGGGGAGCTACACATGACGCATGGGTTTATTCCTTAACACTTTCTTCCGAGGTACCATTTACGGAATAAATGCAATCTTCTATATATATAAAAATGAATGTTTGTCTGTATGTCCTCTATGGACTCGAAAACGGCTGGACCATGCTGATGAAATTTTCAGGGAATCTTCAGATTAGCCCGGCGGACGCGTTCACAGGATCGTCCGGACGATCCTGTGAAGTTTGGTAGCGATTGGGTCACCCGTGCGAAGCCGGGGCGGGTCACTAGTATTTTATATAATATCGACAATTACAGACTATTATTGCGGTCTTTCTTATAACTAGGATGTTCGGCGCTACATTTATAAGACAGAATATTAACAATTGACACGTTGTCAGCCTGCTTCTCGCATCATATTCGTTCACGCGAGAATCATGTTTAAAATGAAACTCCTATTGTACTGTCGTGTAATATCTCCGCAATATATATACCTATAGTCAAGTATGGCATGGTAAACTAATAAAAGTTTATCACGCCATGCTAGACCAGAGTATTGCCGAATGTACTACTACTACGAAGAATATAGACGCAAGTCTATTGAGATTATCTAATGAGATCACACATTTGTCAATCTGTTACTGGTCTTTATCACACAAAACACAAAATACTTGACAAAAAGGAATGTTTCATAACATTTTTTATATAACATCGGGAGGCACAGAAGCATACGGCCCTTCAGGTGTATAGCAGTTATGCTGATGCTAACCCGGCAACGCCTTAGGAGTTTACTGATGACCTCAGTCACACGCAGAAGCACAACAACCCACTAAGGAGTTGTTAGTTGGCTGCTTAGATGCGGATTTTTTGTGAGGTGGAGGTACTTCGCCAGATGGGCTGCTTTGATGCGCCCTCCATCTTTTAAAACACCCAGAATAAGACAAACAGACATGTTCATTCACACAAATGTAGTCTTGTGGTCAAAGTAGCATTATTAACCACTGCAGCACCGAGCTCGTCAAATTTTTTTATAAGGGATCCTATAAGGTGCTAGATAAAAAAGATTAAAGCCAGTCTTTACAATTTGTATTTTAAAATTTATTGATTAGTATATAAGTACCTATTTTCAATCATATTTTGAATATATTCCAAATTATTCAAAATTTAACTCAACACTCCAAAACAATGGCAGTTAAACTGTTTTTACTAAATTTTGAGGCAAATCAAAAACCTGTAATTAGGATTCTGTATTGCAAAAGATAACAAAAAACCCTTAGGATCTTGAACTATCACAAGAAATCACAACTCCGAACTAAAGCCTAGGCTCATGAAGTTTGACGAGAAGCAGTGTCATAACGTAAGTTCAGGAAAATGTCCAACAAATTGTGAAGTATTTACTTGAGATACTTAGATATTTTTATAATAGGGGTTAAATGAAATTGCCGTTTTATTGTTATAGATACTTTGAATTGACATTAAACCTTCATGGTGTGAGATTTTCGAGTGAAACGTTTTTCACATGATACCTATGAGATTTTTCAAAAAATGTGCAGCATTTGATTACCGAATTTCAATTGTTTTATTTATTATGCTTACGGGAATGATGGATACTTCTAAATCCGAGTAATTTTTGAATACGAGTCCCGACGCGGAACTAACTTTGGAGAGGAGACTGCTAATGAACGCACCGTGCGTTTTTGGTTTAAACGCTTTCGTAATGGAAACTTCAACTTGAAGAACGAACCACATGGAAGACCGCCCACACAGGTGAATAACGAACGAACGATTAGTGGAAGCCGATCCGAGTAAAGCTACCCAGAAATTAGCGGCATAATTTAACGTTACCTTACCTACGATATTGACTCATTTGCATCAAATCAATAAGTTAAAAAAACATGAAAAATGGGTGCCTCATGATTTGGCTGATCTACAGAGAGAAACGCGTGTTGAAGCTTGTGTTGCCTTTTCGAATCGGTATAGAAATGAACGAATATTGGATCGAATTGCGACATGTATCGAAAAGGGGATTCTTTACGATAACCGTAAGCGAAAAATATAATGGCTAACCCCAGGTCCAACGCCGCAACAGTGCCCTAAAGCAAAGCTTACCAATAAAAAGGTAATGGTAACTGTTTAGTGATCCCTTCATGGCGTTATTCACTATAGCTTTGTAAGGTCTGGTCAAGCAATAACAGCAGATGTTTACTGTGCCAAACTTCTAACAATGATGGGGAAACTGGCAGTGAAACAGCCCCGACTCGGGAATCGATCATCACCATTATTGCTCCATGATAACGCAAGACCTCACACTGCACGAGAAACCGTTGTAACTGTACAGGATCTGCAGTTAGAAACCAAACGTCATCCTCTGTACTCGCCAGACCTTGCTCCAACTGACTATTGGACAATTTTCTACTTGGTAAAAAAATTTCTTCCCAGGAGGGAGTACAAAATGCGTTCACACAGTTTGTCGAATCTAGATACCCAGAGTTCTATCACAAAGGCATAAATAAACTTTCGATTAGATGGCAGCAATGTATAGATATTGAGGGTAAATATTTAGAATAAATAAATATGTTACATCTTAGAAAAAGATCGACGAATGTAGGATTACGCATGGGTGACCTAGTGGTGAACGGTCTGCTGTATGCAGACGATGCCGTCCTATTAGCAGAAACACTATCTGAACTGCAAACACTAGTCACAATGATGAAAAACGAATGTATGGAGAATGGCTTACTATTGACTGCGAAGAGAACAAAGATAATGGTATTTGAAAGAGAAGAAACCAGAACCAATGTAAGGATTACGGCAGATGATGAAGTGTTGGAGCAAGTGGATGAGATTGTATATCTTGGATGTGCTTTGAGCAGAGATGGAAGGTACGCCGCAGATGTGGAAAGGTGAGTGAGTGCTGAGTGAGGGAATAGTGTGAATGGATCGTTGGGAAAACTTCTTGGCAGTAAAAACCTGAGTCAGAAGGCACAGCTGGCTATACACAATGCAGTGCTGGTCCCAACGCTTACTTATGGCAGCGAGAGCTGGGTATGGCAGAGAGAGAATGAAAGTAGGATAACCGCGGTTGAAATGCGAGCGTTGCGCAAAATTTGTGGCGTAACGCTTGTAGACCGTATTCACAATGATGAAGTTAGAAGCAGAGTTGGTCTGAAAGAGAGCGTCGGTGTTAAAATAAGAAGAGGCTCCGTTGGTTCGGACATGTAGAAATAATGCAGGATGAAACAATGACGAAGCAGATATACAATGCAAAAGTGGAAGGATGCAGGAGGCGAGGAAGGCCAAGACTTACCTACCATGATCAAATCGATCGTGTACTATCAGAAGGTGATGTCAGGAGCCCTAGAAACCGGCGAACGTGCATGAAAAGAGCAATGAATGTTAAAAAAGCGAGTGAGGTATGTAAGGGTCAAGTCACGTGGCTCTCGGTTCTCTCTGCCTACCCCGTACGGGATTTGGGGGTTTTAATTTTTCGGAGAGAGAGAAGCAGATGAAAAAATAAATTCACGAAGTGCCGCCAACAACATATTATGATCGACCATATTGAAAGCATTAGAGAAGTCAAGTAATACGAGAAGAGTAAGAAGTTTATTGTCAAATTTTTACGAATATCGTCGGTAATATTGATAAGTGCCGGAACGGTGCTATGACCGGTACGAAATACAGATTGATGCTGGCTCAGTAGATTACTTAGAGCAAGGCATCTAGACTGTGCATTGAAGGAGAATAGTAAACCCCCGAGTAGTACTTTCGGATGATGTAGATTGACTTCGAGAAAAAGATGCTCGGGTGATTTATACACCGGAGGGGACTGTGAGATCATATTACTTACTCATTATGTCACTACGCGAATAGACTGCTACATCACCATAGCCCACTATTTTGGATGATTCAGTCGGGTCTTTGGTACAAGTTCTGTCATTTCTAATTAATCTGGTATTGGGTATAGAGTCGAAGGTAATAACGGTTTAAGGAAAGACTCAGAGATCAGAATCGCGTGAATATGCTGATTTGTAAAAGTGAAGCTAGTGAATCTGACTAGTGACTAGTAGTAGTAACTAGCGTCGCAATGCTTTGAGCATTGATATGTACTACATTAAAGTTCTTCACGACTGAAGTGAAGGTGCAGGTCAAATTATCGGCTAGTGAGGGTACGTCTGCTGAACTACTCTCGGCACTGCAAAAACTGTCAGATGCGGAAGACAGTGAGAAGTAATTATCATATAAATGGTACCCCTGCGCATCAGACATTAAGCTTAAGTACCTATATGTAAACAATATTAACAGTTTTATGAGTTAACCAATAAATTGATAATAAATTAAATCAGTGGACTCGCACCGGTGGTGGTCACCGCACCCCACAATCAAGTTCATTCAGGTACTCGCCAGCTTTGCGCTATTAAGTTGACAATACAAAATTAATTGATACCCAGAAACATACTTAAGTATAAGAGACTCTAAAAAAGACTAATGTTAATAGTGTTGCAGAGAAATACTAAAAATTTTGATAATTATATACAGAAACAAATGAGCTGGATCATAATTTAGGGATGTTTGTAGTAAAAAATGGGTATCCTAATCACAATTACACATTAGTTTTACTTAATACTGTATCATCATTGACTGTCAATTACTGTTTACAATACTATTTATGAGCTTACAGGAATTTTATTTTCTGTATTTTACCTACCTCTTCGGTAGGTACCCACTTTCATTTGTAAAAGCTAAGTTCTACAAGAAAGATTATATTGTATAGAAAACAAGTACCTACTTATAATATTGAAGTGTCAACACCCGGCATCGGCCAATTATCAGACTCATCAGCTCACAAGTGTATCTGCAATATCGATCAGCAAGATCACTACACAGAACGCACACCAATTATTTATGGTGCTTGACCTGGCTCCTGGCGGCGGCGCTACGAGTCTTGATGGGCAGCCGTGCTGTCTATTCGACTTGTGCCTGCGATTTCGACTGCGCAGCCTCTGGAACAGCGAGTTCCCCATTGCCTCTCATAATGGCAGTCAATTCCGGCAACGAGGCTATTTTCGGGCGAGAACCGTTCGGGCAGATCACGATAATTTTCCCGTTGCTTGTCCAGCAGCTTTTCACACCCAACAGCATGCGTGCCTGCACGAATACTGCATGACGAGCACTAGTCTGCAATACCGATCAGCAAGATCACTACACAGAACGCACACCAATTATTTATGGTGCTTGACCTGGCTCCTGGCGGCGGCGCTACGAGTCTTGATGGGCAGCCGTGCTGTCTATTCGACTTGTGCCTGCGATTTCGACTGCGCAGCCTCTGGAACAGCGAGTTCCCCATTGCCTCTCATAATGGCAGTCAATTCCGGCAACGAGGCTATTTTCGGGCGAGAACCGTTCGGGCAGATCACGATAATGTTCCCGTTGCTTGTCCAGCAGCTTTTCACACCCAACAGCATGCGTACCTGCACGAATACTGCATGACGAGCACTAGTCTGGAATACCGATCAGCAAGATCACTACACAGAACGCACACCAATTATTTATGGTGCTTGACCTGGCTCCTGGCGGCGGCGCTACGAGTCTTGATGGGCAGCCGTGCTGTCTATTCGACTTGTGCCTGCGATTTCGACTGCGCAGCCTCTGGAAAAGCGAGTTCCCCATTGCCTCTCATAATGGCAGTCAATTCCGGCAACGAGGCTATTTTCGGGCGAGAACCGTTCGGGCGGATCACGATAATTTTCCCGTTGCTTGTCCAGCAGCTTTTCACACCCAACAGCCTGCGTGCCTGCACGAATACTGCATGACGAGCACTAGTCAGGATTTCTGATTTACCAGACCACTCCATTTTAATTTTTTTTAGCCATCCATACCTGTTGTCTGTACTGACAGGTGCAAGGCAAATCGTATAAGAATAGGTCGTGGTCGCTCCGATTCAGTGTTACTCCCCAATCGTGAGCTTGAAATAATTGAGTGTGGTGAAATGTCCAACTCCAGTGACTCCCTACGAAGTTTGTGCACATTTTCTATGAGAGCTTCATTTGGTTGCTCGGGAACTTCACGCAGCAACAGTAGATTAGACCGCGACTGCATTTCAAATGTGTCCAATGTTTGCAGAACTACCATTTTAGTGCCGTCACTGCTTTCCAGATATCTTTTTTAAACTGCTGAAACTCGCCGGCCAGGGTGGCAATGTCCGGAGAATCAGAGTGGCCACTGAGGGCGTCTTCAAATGTTGACATTTTGGTGCTAAACATGTCATACATTTCATCCCTTTTCTGTTTCAAGTAAATAAAATTTTGTCAAAATGTGAATATTAGCTTGCGTTATAGTACCAGGTAATGACATTTATAGCACTTTTAGTGAAAATGATTTTAAAAAACTATGTTTAAATTTTAAGTTATCAGAAACACTTTTTAATATGTCTGTATTATATTAGGCCTACCCGCCAAAAAAAGAAGTTTAATTAAGATTACATTACTTCATGGACCGCGTCTTATGGCCCTTGGTTCTTGGTTCTCTCGACCTACCCCGCAAAAGAACATATATTATTACTTCATAAAAAATAAATGCGTATTCATTTGTAACTGAACTTACGGCCGGACTAGGTATATACATCCCATAAAGTATAAAAAAGATAATTTTAGATATAAGACCTGGTGAATTAGCCGGACAGGAGAATACCGAAGTAGGGAAGAAGACGGGAAGACCTTCACCTCACAGAAAAAACTGTAGCTAAATAACAACTCCCTGGAAGGTTGTTATTTGACTGTTGTTGTAGGTTGTGATATAAGCAGAAGGCGTGGCAATTCACAAGTGGTACTTCCTGTATTACATAGAATATGGTAAATCATCTTACATCATGTGGGCCGTATGCTTGTATGTTGTATAACAAAAAGACATGCCATTAATATAGGTACTTATTTTAATGGCTAATTATGTATTAACAATACCGCAAAGAAAACAACGACTAAGCAAATTACAATATTTCAGCCTTTACTTATGCAATTAGTAAGTCAGTTTAGAGTAACACCAGCAGAAGAACTAAAAAGGAGAAGTTTTATCAGAAACATGGCATTTTCAATCGAAAAGCTGCCTGCGGGTTGGTATAATAAAAAATGTTTTATTTTTCTAAATATTTTCATGGTCTTTATTAACTTATCGCGTATCAACTTATTACTGGTGTTTCAAATTTAATAGGTTACTTTGCTGTTGGCGATTACATTACTAAGGAAGCATTGGTTGATTTGTCAATAATGAAAGAAGACTTCTACTATGAGCAGTGTGTTGCGATGTTACGAAAGAGTTCGCCGTACACAAAGAAGATTAGTCAATTTTTAGGACGCCTACATGAATCTGGCCTTATGAATGCTTGGGAGACACAGGTAATTAGGTGGAAAAAGGTTTTATGTTTAGGTGTAATCAAAATGTATGGTCATCTACATAAATTTGGCCATAAAATGCCTGAGAGTGACAAGCAGCAAGCAGAGAGATGAAATGGCATGAAATGTAGGTAAACTTACTAAGGCGTGTGCATAATTCTAGGTCTTATGGTAGAGGGGGAGAGACAGGTAATATGGGCGAGGATAGCGCAAGCATAAATCTGGCTTTATGTAGTGTGATAAAAGGTTTACATAAATCTATTAGTTTCAGCAGGAATTCGTTCCGCTTTATAAGTGCGGTTTAAGATTTCATTATAGCTATTTCTTTTTAATCTGCAATAATGTGCGAATTCATCTGTTGGAAGAGGTGATCCTTCTTGGTTACTGCACGTAGATTTTCCGATGTTCATACTCATCATCATCTCAGTCTGTATTCGTTCACTGCCGAACATAGACTTACCCTCTAGAGTGCCATTCTTCTCGATCCTGTGGCACCTGCATTCATCGACTAGCTACAAACCTATTGAGGTCGTCACTCCATCTAGTGGGGGGCGTACCACCCTGCGTGTACCAGTACGGGGACGCCATACGAGAACCTTTCTTCCTCAACGGTTGTCGGTTCTATGAACTATGTCGCCGGCCCACTGCCACTTCAGCTTGCTTACCCTGTGGGCTATATATATATATATATAGCGCTAAGTTCCTGCAGCGATTTCGCCATGAGAACTATATCGTCCGCAAATTGAAAGTGAGTAATATATTCGCCATTGATGTTTATACCGTCCAAGTCTAAGAGATTGAAGACATCTTCCAATGCTGCGGTGAAGAGTTTCGGGGATATAACATCACCCTGCTTTACACCTTTTTGCAATTGGATCGATTTTGTACTCTGGTCCTGTACTCGGATACACATCTTTGCTTTTTTGAGTAAGCACTTCAACGCTTCGATGTACCGATAGTCAATTCAGCATCGCTGGATAGACTGCAGCACCGCCCATGTTTCAACGGAATCAAAGGCTTTTTCGTAGTATACATATGCCAAACATAAGGGTAGATTATACTCCTCAGTCTTCTGTATAATCTGGCGGATAGTATGTATATGAAGGAGTACTAGAATCGGCTTTCCGCCGCTTTCAGAAGCTCCGCCGTAATTCTGTCCTCAGCCGGTCCTTTCCCATTTTTAAGCTGTTGGAGAGCCATACGAATCTCTTACAGACTGATGTCGGGTATATCTTCGGTGGAGGTCACTTTAGCTCTTGGGTCGTTACTAGGACTGTTGCCCGGTTGTAACGACGATGTGTACAGCTGTCCATAGAACTTCTCCTTCTCGTTTAAAATCTCAGTCTTTGTTGTTTGTTGAAATAATGGCACCAGTGTTGGTCGTCAGCTTCGTAAGTTGACTTTGCCCAACAGCGATCTTTGGCGAAGACTTTGGAGCCTTGGTTCCGCTCTATCGCCCACTTTAATATAAATTGTATCATATTGGCGCGTGTCTCACCCTATGCATTTAAAGATGTGCCTGCTGTGATGTGTATACTTTGCTAATGCTTTAAGTATAATTTGCTATAGGTACTTTGAGAATGCCAAATATAGATAAAAAACGTACATCGATGATTAGGTATGAGGTAAGATAGGTATAGATATTATATTTCAGGTCATTTCCCAGCTAACACAGGCAACTTTTCAAGAAATTCACAGTCGTTTCTTTCCAGCAAAATTTGTTTTCAGTGTCAGTAAATTTGATGGAAGTAAATATTTGTGTTTATCGTAATACCTACGATGACGAAATGCGAATGACATAAGGTCTGCACTTTTCAGGTTGCTTTAAAACATTTAAACTTTGAAGTCCAACTACAAGTTAAATTATCGCACTCTAGAAAAGATGTTGACACTGTTGAACCTCTAAATTTTCGTCATGTTGTGGTAAGCTTACCTTATGATATTAGTATTTTTATTTATTATGGTATAAATAATGGAAATCTTTGCTATTGCTTACATATTTAAAAAGAGAATATCTGTTCCAATTGTCAGTTGTTACGTTACAGTACACTAAGTTAGTTTTGCCTCTAAAGATGGTGTAAGTAAGTTTGATTCTTCTCTTCTATTTTTATCTATCAAGCTAGAAGCTAGAGCTAGGCAGCTATTGCTGTTTGGTTGCAAAAATAGACGAATGTGACCGAATGGACACATACAGCCATGATAGTATGTCCAATGCGTAGTATATAGATTTGTCAGTGTAAATGTAAATAAAATGATGACATATTTCAATATATAGGGGGAAAACCACATGGTCATGGTCCAGGAGCCGAAAGCCACCAACATTATTTAAGCAACTTTTATTACTTAAATCAATACAATTATATCCCTATTCCTGATGTAGGGTGCTAGTAATGAAATTGCCTTCATTAGAATAAGCTCGTTGATTTCTGTGTAGAATAAGTTAATATGATGTCGACAGCCTTTAACAATCGGCCCGTTCGTTATTTATCAACAAGAAATTTTGGTTCACATATTGGAATTGTTGTGCAGAGGTTTCTGAGGGACTACATGGGCATGAGGTTCTTCGAAAAAGACGTGAAGGGCTCTTATAGAGTTTGCAATTTGCGAGTGATGCATCTGGTATATTATAAACGTTTATACAGGTTCTGGTAACGGCTTGCCATTAGTTAAGCTATATGTTTCATAGCGATTTTGATGCAATACCTAAGTACATATTATGCAGGAATCGCACCTGCGTCCCTTGGTATTATCGATAGCTGCTCGACCACCGGGGTGGAGTTAGTCAATTATTACATCGCCTACAATATGCTTTCTTATGCTAAAATCAATAATGGGACTATAATGTGACATTTGATTCATATTGTAATTTCAGGGTATCTTCATCATTTACGCTACAGGAGGAATCATTTCAATATTAATTTTTTTCATAGAAATATTTTGGTATAGAAAACACAAAATATCTACATAGAATTTAGATAGCTACGTATCTATTTACATTGAATTTAAGTAGATTTCGTTTATCACTTAGTGGTATACGTTATGTGAACCCCATCACGTTGACACACCTAAAATATTAATAATTTAAATATAATTTAATTTGCTTATTATGCAATTACTTTAGCTATCTAGCAGGCACTTGTTAATTCATGTAGTACCTACATATGTCTCGGAACTGTTTTGCAACGCTTTTAAATAAACACATGCTTGTAAAGCGCACCCTAGACGGTCATGCGTCATGCCGCATGTCTATGCGCTGTCATGCATGAATAATCGTTTAATCGTAGGTTGGATGATGTTTGTGAAAGAAAAATTGGTTGTCTAAGGGGGGTACCGAAAGAGAAATGTGGTGAGCGTGTAGAAAATCTTTTTCTAGGCAGAGGATGCTTTTGCAAAAAAACAAAAGCATTATTGCGCCTTTAAAAAATTGGGAGACTTATGATCGAGCAATGAGAGATACTTTGGGTCTGGTATTAATACAGCACTTGAATACTTGTGTATGATCTAGAGTGCCTGTACAAAGGGTAAATAGGACATTTACACTGTTTCTTCATCGAATGTGGTAGCGAAACATAGGTCTGACGGAAAAAGTATCGTTGAAAATTGGGTGCATGCAGCCATGCAATTCTCTAAGCGACTCGTAATGGCTGTGTGCGTCGCTGTGATCACAGATGTCACATCTTTTGACATCGTCTACTGCGATCACCGCTTTTTATTTGGTATTCTATAAGGCTGTAAGCGTACGCGAGGCTGTTTGCCTTGTAGAATTCCAATTCCAAACGCAGCCTTGCGGCGTTAATGTCGCACAACCATGAAAAGCGACACTAAGGAATTGCAATTTTGTGTTCAAGGCTATAACAGCCGATGTTTCCGAGGATGTAAGGATGTTTGCTCTGACAGAATTGCATGGCTGTACAAATGAGAGCTCTGAGGAGTATGTGTGAAGTTAGGCTTATTAATAGTGTGAGAAATAGCGTGACACGAGAACGGCGCTAACTGAAAGATGTCTTGACAAAGATTGAAAAGATAATAGAACAAAGGCGATTAGACATTTAGAAAGAATAGATAAAACGCTAAAGGTATATTGAGCGAGAATATGGGGTATTGCTACTAAAGAAACAGGTAAATATAAGCTACGGGATAATGAGTGTTCTGTAAAATATGACAATCAAAGTATCACACATTTTAAACACGTAGCAGATCTATTTCAAGACTACTTCATCAATATCCCTTACCTTTCCACTAACTCCCTTAATTCATCTTCAGATAGTGATGCTGAGTTTTTAAAAGAAAATGCACGACCTAGTATGCAACTTTTCAGTTTACATATATTGAACCAACTAAAATAATTAAAACTTAATAAAAAATTTAATTAAAAACTCAGAGGATCACTAGGGAGTGTCTATTAAATTATTTTATTGTAGGCAATACACTTTTCGTACATTTTAATGTATATATAGATATGGGTGTGTTTCCAGACTTGATGAAATTTAGTAAACTTCGAAAATATTCGAAAGGATAATGCATGATTAATTGCAACTCTTTTTTAAGACCAATGAAATTTTTCATGATGTGTAATACGGTTTTACAGCTGGTAAATCTACTACGGATTCAGGGGTGGCATTGGTTAGATATCCTTAACGCATGGGAGAGATCACAGGATGCTATTGGGGTTTTCTGTGATCTTTCAAAAGCTATTGATGGTGTCGATCATCAGGCATTGTTCCTCAAGCTGAACTATTTTGGAGTGGTAAAGCCCAGAACCTGATTGCATCTTATTTAAATAACAGATTGCAGACCATTGACATAAATGGGGTTAAATCTAAAGGCAGTAATGTTAATATCGGGGTGCCCCAGGGTTCTATTTTGGCTCCCTTTTTGCTTTTAGTATATGCAAATGATCTATCCTACATGGTGCAGAAAATGTCGGATATAATACTATTTGCTGATGATACCTCTCTCATTTGCCCGCCGCACAGTATACGATTTGACCAATCTAGCGAGACAAAAGTCTCAAATCATTATGTCGAAAATGAGCAATTTCTTAATATCATTACACATTTGAATGAACCCTAAACTTGACACTGAATTCAAAAGCAGTTTTTGCGCCGCGATCACCTCAATAATTTTGGAGCGAAGTTATAGTATTGAATTCAGGTAGTCGCCCGCTTGCTCAGTGCGACCGTAAACGTTGGCGATTGTATATGAGTTTCTTTATTTTGTGTTATTTCAAGTACGTTTTAGTGATGGATTCTTCAATTGGAGGTAATTATCTATACCTAAACTTATTTTGATTCATCAAAATACGTTTTAAGGCTTAGTTATATAGTGTTAAAGTAGACCTTCCATAAAACAACAAAAACCTCATAAAAGATAAATTCACAAAGTCTTAAAGTAGGTAGTCAAGTTGAGTCAAGTCACGGCTATGCGCTTAAAATATTCTTTTATAATTTAAGTATTTTTACAAGATAATTTGGTTATGCGATTTATTGCGATTCTAAATATATCTAATTTATTTCTTTATAGGTGCCCGAATCCGACGAAAATCGCTGTTTGACTTTTGGCGTTCTACCCCGCCTAAAAACCGATTAAACCGAATTTTATTGTTTGTCAAGTCAAGATTTGTTGATTTTATCCTCCTACAAGACTAGCAAAAGCTCCTAAAGGTCTTTTTTAAAAAGGAGTGTAAGAAAATTCGTCTTAGATGGATTCGCAAACAGAGACGGTTGGATTTATTTTTGAATTCTAACGAAGCATGGTTAAATGACGAATTGATGCTTACGATGTTCCAGAAATGGTCACCAAAACCAAGTTCCAGGGTTGGCAGACCAAAAAAAGTTTTAAAGATAGCTCCAAGAAAACAAAACACCGTAAAATTCAACATTTGTTGCAAGCATATAACGCTGAACAGTTATCTTTTGTAGCCCAATATAGTATGCGAGCCAGCGGGAAACAACGCTGCTAGTACAATTCAGGAAGTTTCCACAGCTTCACCGAAACGAGCTACTGGATATAAAAAAGCTAGGAGATTATATTCCAAAAACGAACAACGGTCTTATCTGAATGGAAAAAGCTTTGGCTTTGTTTATTTCTAATAATTTCACTGTGGAGACGTATAAGAATATACAACAAGAGTCAAAAGAAAGAGGTTTCCCCCTTTATCCATGCTATGATCAAGTAGCAAAAATAAAGAAACAGAGTTACCCTCCTGTAGAAAAATTCACACTGACAGATACGCACGCTGAGGTTGAGCTTCAAGCTCTTTTGAACCATACTGCAAGCAGAATATGCAAAAACATTCTTGGAGAAGTATTGAGACCTGACGTAAATTGCTTGAGCTACACAATGATTTACAAGTGGGGATGTGACGGATCTTCAGGCCACAGTTTATACAAGCAGCCATTTGAAAATTTCAATGATACAGATGAATACATGTTTGTCGTATCGTTGGTCCCACTAAGACTTGTGAGAAATGATGATGATGCCAGTAAAACTATCATATTAGAAAATCCACGCCCATCATCACCAAGATTTTGCAGAACTATAAAATTTATATATAAAAAAGAAACTGAGTCGTTGATAAAACAAGAATGTGAAGCTGTCGAGAAACAAATTCGGGAATTGGTTTTTTGATTTAAAACATTTTTGATTTAAAAGTCCTTTTAAAATTGGAATAAATTTTAAATAATAAATTTTGTTATTGACATAAATGTATATTATTTACTACCACTTCATCGCATAACGTGTTAATTATCAATTTAAGTCATTTGTAATCCTTTAAGTTTGAAACTGAATTTTGTCTCGCTAGATTGGTCAAATCGTATACTGTGCGCCGGTGTGAAAACATTGATAAGGTAAATGGTATTGTGTCTGTTATTTTAAACTGGTTCACATGTATAATCTTTTGTTAAACTCTACTAAAACCAAACGCATAAATTTAGTCTTCTGAATGTGACTTCTGCCAATATAGAAGTTCTCATTGGGAATAATAAATCAGAATTTGTTAAGAATACCGTGTTGCGAGACTCCAAATTATAATGGAGCCCCCACATAAATGATATTTGCCGGTAAGCTCAGCTCCGCTACTATATGCAGTTAGCAGAATCAGTCAATTGACGGATGTGACTACTGCGCGTGTAGTCTATTACAGCTACTTTCACAGCATTATGTCGTATGGTATACTGTTGTGGGGAACGGCTGCTGACATTGAGACAATTTTTATCTTACAAAGAGCCATTCGCTCTATTTATAACTTGGCTTCCAGAGAGTTACTCAAGGGAACTGTTCAAAGAAGTAAATATCCTCACTGTTACTTCTCAATATATTCATTTATGAAAACATAATTCAGCGAAAAACTTAGAAGTAGAAATAAGTTGTGTATGTCGGTACACCGGCTTGCTAGGACTGGTAGTTCTTTTCTTGTAAATTGTATTAGATTTTATAATAAGTTGACTGAATCAGTTGTGTCCTTTCCTGACAATGTTTTCAAAAAGAACATTATAAATACTCTCTGTAAAAGTGCTTATTATAGGATTGATGAATATATAAATGTCTGGAAATAATTCAGCACAGACTACCATTCCTTAATAATCTTTAATTCTAATTTTTGATACTATTATTGCACCAATATGCTAATATGAATTTATTGTAATATCTAATTGACTGTTTTAAAAGACTTTTTATTTACCTATATTGGCAAGTTTCTTTCGGAATTTCTTCTTCGCCAATTGTCATTTCCGAAATGCTAGCAGATTAAAAACTGAGAAATAGTTACATAAGATAATCATTTCACATTCATCGAACAACATCATCAAATTCATCCATATTTAAAAGAAATTGTTTTTTTGTCTCCATTTTTTCGGAAAGCTGAACTTAATTGCACTGGAATGTGTTTCAGTACTGACTTCGTTTAATATATTGTTCAAAGTTCTTCTTAAAATTCCAGTGGCATTCGCAACTCTCACTTGAAGCTTCTTAAAATAATTACCTACTTACAATTGTCATCTTAATTTTTTTTAATTTGTCGGCTTCGGTTACAAAATATTAATAAACAGATAACATACAAATAATAATAAACATGTAGATAATTTCTCGTGACCGGCCATTACGAGGTTTCTCTTTTTTTCCTATAGATGCCATCGTACAACTTTAAGTGATTTAAAGTTTGTTGTTTTGACAATTCTATATATTTATATATATTGAATTGGACGCTACCGGACTCTATCGCATTTGAACCACTACTAGCAAACGTCATATAGCTAGTGTGCGACAGAGATAACGCTCTACGAAGCCTAAATTTGCCGATTATCTCTTTCCAATGGTCGAAGTGCAATATTTACCGCCGGCACTGTACGTTATAGCTCTTTTAAGGGTTATGTTATGGCCACCCATGGAGAGAACTGAATTTGTAGCCAATAAGGACTCATAAAAATACGTATTCAGAAACTGTAGGTATCTATGAGGAAGATGGTAATGTAGGCGAATTATGTAATTAATAAGGTTAAACGATTTTACAATAAAATTATCGTAGAATTCATTGTGTTTCTTTTACATTATCTTTCCTTCTTCTGCCCAGAATTACTAAAAATTTCAAGAAAAAAATAACCTATAAGTCAAAGAGTAAATAAAGTAAGGGAGAAAGAACACTGTCTTGCACTGTTTTTGTGCAAATAATTTAGACATGACGACGGGAGGGCACATATTGTGATCAAACTTAGAATGTTTTAATTCTTTTAGATTGCGATTCAATGCAATCAGAAAGTGATTATACGATCTGCTACATTATAGTTTCTCAACTTAATTAACTAACTCAACTGAGAAACTATGATGTAGATTGCAAAAGATCATGGCATTTTCGCCACCGCCCACTTTGATAATATGTAGGTTAGGTACTTTCTAAAGAACGTTTTAATGGATCAATTAAAGTTAGATTGATGATTAGATTAAGTTAGTATTTTTAGTGACATTCAAAATACATGAATTTATAAGGTAACTAATGAGAAGGTTGAATTTGATGCATTTTAAGGAGTTTGTTAATATTAGTCTCGGTTTTATTTAAAAATAACCGCAAATCGCCCCGTTCAGTAACATAAAGCCGTATTCTCTGCTTAGTTACCAACGTTGCTACAGCACTGAATCTACGTTCAGCCAGATTTTCATTCACGTTCAGGATTCTTATCAGAAATTGTTGATCAATCTATCATAATCCCTCCATAATCCTAGGTAATGGTGTGAAATCGACTTTTGCATCCAAAATTCTTGGTGGCCATTCTAGAATTTCGTTTTTAAGTCCTCGTTTATTGTCAGTTCCATTAGTTCTTTTAACTTGGATAATCCGGTTGTGTTGACATTTGAAAAATAATCTGTCTGAAATCTTTATGTCCTGGAATCGATCCTTGAAATCTCTGAGTAGGTTTTCCGAGTGTTGGCGTTATTGAATTATACTTCTGATAAATTTACGTACTTAGTTACCTATTGAATTCCGATCTCTTCTACTAGTAGTTTAGTAGATTTTATCTTAAAGCAGCAATTCTGGGTCTTAGTTTTCAAAAAATAGCTATTTTGTTTCAAAAATAGCTATTTCGTTTCAATCAAGTTTAAATCATCACATTGAAGTTAGATGACAGGAAAACAATTTATGTAGATCTGTCAAATATGCAAATCGCTCTTTGATGAGATGAGGTTCCTGTAAAACAAAGACCCAGAATTGCGCGACACATAATTCTTCAGGGTCTTTGTTTTCCAGGAACTCTATTACACATCCAAACAGCTTGTGAAAATGTGAAGCAGCAATCGGCTGAAATCTCATTTTTGACAATGAAAAGCTGACTAAACAATCTATTATTCAATGAGTTACTTCTCATTTTATTAACTGATATGATGACATATGGCGGCGTTCACTTATTGCGCAGCAAGTAGGTACGTCGGGAACTTTTTAAGCATGCTATGAAGCCTTTGTAATGTCCTTTCATAGCCGGTGCACTATTCGTAGCAATTAACAAAATATTATTCAAAGGAATTTCCTTTTTGTCACAAAACTTTTGTTACCTGATCTGTTGTCATATGGTGGCGTACACTCACATTTTTCGCAACCGAATGCTGGCGATGAATTACGCAATGCACAGCAAGAACATCAGTAACAAAATTAAGTTAAGCGTACAGCCTTCGTGGTGTCCTGTCATATAGCCCAGGTGCGCCATCCGTAACAACTGACAAAATATTATTCAAAGGAATTTCCTATTCGGCACAAAACTTTTCCCAAGAATTTAATTTAATATAGTTTCTCCTTTCGTATCCGTTTACGAATTTGTAGCAAACAATAGTTCGTGATATATTTCCTGAACCTCGTGTATGACAAAAACAAAGCTTCATTAGTTCATAAATGAAGTCATTCAGCATTCATCAATTTGTCTTTGCGTAGAACTAATTCTGAGATTTTGAGAAATCAAAGGGAATTTACGGATAATATCTGTAGTTCGGTTTGAAGATTATGAAGCAGTGTTTTACTGTTAAAGAAATTAAATCTTCCGAATATAGTGCGATTTTCCTGTTTTAGCAATCAATAATGTGATATTGTGCAAAGCTCGAAGTCCATTATAGTCTTGCCTAGAAGTTGATGAAAAAAGTATGGCTCAATGTTGTACCTCTTTTTCATGTCTTGAAAATAGGTCATCACTTGGTCTTTCTTATCCGGGTGTATCTTATTAAACTGGTCTTGAAGCCTAGAAGGCTACATCGCTTCATTTGAAATAGTTTCTTTTTACAAGAAAGGCACAATTTTAATAGAGGTAGGGCGCATCAAAGCAGCCTGGCTAGGGAAATACCTCCACCTCACACAAAAACGCAGCCAAATTACAACTCCCTAATGGTTTGTTGTATATCTACCGGCGTGTGAGAGAGGTCAGTAAGCTCCTTGCTGTGTTAGTAGCTGAGATGGCATCGAGCGAGGGATACTTAATGTATTACAAGCGTTCATAGGCTACATAATAAATTTTATCTTGTATTATAATTTCAACAAATATAAGTATCTTCTGGAAATTAAAAGTTATGCTTCATTCTCAGAATACAGAATAAACCAGAAGGAGCCTACAGCCGATAAGCCGATAATACATGCCGTCTGCTGTGTCCAGAAACAATTCGCAATCACCCGCACTCCTCATACTTCCCACCCGTACAGTGTTGTTAGCTTTGTGAGAGTTCGCCTCTTTTAGGGTAAATTAAAAGTGTTATATTAATATTAAAGGTGTTATATTAATATTAAAGGTGTTATATTAATATTAAACTTGTGATATTAATGTACTGTTATGCATAAAAAAATGCTTTAGTAAAATAAAACACAAGTAATTTACAAAAAAATATGTCTACTTAGGTACATTTTGTAGTACAAATTTTTTATAATATTGCCGTTTTGATTCTGTGGTAATCAATACATTTTTACGTTTCGACAAATGAAGAAGTCTTGCTCTTTGCTTTTATAATTTCATCAGTGGGGGCCTGAAATTCCACATATAATAATTAGAATAGTTTTACACAAAACATTTTTGTAAAAAAACTACTATTTACACAATTTCACATATGAAGACTATATACCAAAAACTAGTTAATAATATTTCAATTGTTATCATTAAATCAATAATTATTATTTATTTCAGGCAATATTTATATTAAAAGACCTAAAGTAAACATA
Organism: Pyralis farinalis; assembly: GCA_947507595.1. Taxonomy (NCBI): domain Eukaryota; kingdom Metazoa; phylum Arthropoda; class Insecta; order Lepidoptera; family Pyralidae; genus Pyralis; species Pyralis farinalis. Next base: position 16,673,397 of record OX382267.1, read on the forward strand.
GGCTCATATCATAAATACCTTAAAATTAAATAAATGTATTTACATATTTTATATTAATCAAACTATTTTTTAATTATTTAACATGCACTTATTAATTATTTCATCAATGTCAACTTTATAAAAAAAATTAGGGAAAAGAAAGCAGTTAAACTGGCAACATGAACAAAATGGACTCGCCCAAACTGTTTACCACTATCAACGAGTAAAAGAAATTCATTATTTAAATAAAATGAGATGTAAATGCGCTACTTACACATGAAATGTAATCCCATCTTGTTTTCTTATGCGTCTAACTGCATTCTTGCAGGTAGGACCCGCACAAGACGGCATTATTTAATAAAAACATTCAAGAAATCTTTACGCGTAAGAGACACGGTGGCCAAATATATACTAGTCACCCAAATGTCAAACTACTCTCTTTGAGAGTAGTTTGTGTGGCTTCAGTTTAGGGCGTTTTCTGGTTTATTCTGTATTCTGAGTTCTCGACCTACCAAAACACCAACAACAAAAATTAAACGATTTTAATTTTCTTTACTTTATTTTAACACGTAATTACCGTCTTTTTAGACTATATTTTCTAATATGCTCTCGCCCCATCTACGCCATCACAATACTACCAATACCATCTAATGTTTTCTGGTATTCTACTGTCCTCTGAAAGTCTCAAACACCCCACAAGGGGACGTTATCCCCCATGTTGACAACCTATGTTCTACATTGTTTATGGCTGTCTTCTATCCACCAGCATTTTAGTATTTCCAGTCAATAAATTATAATTATAATAGTATGTATGTAATATACTTTTTTATTTTAATTTAGGTATAAATTTAAACTATTATTTGAGTGTTTCTGCTACCAGTTAACGCGAATTTGGCCATAACTAACGGTAGCACACAAAGTTATAGGTATTACTTTGCGTGCTACAGTAAGTTATGATCAATTAACATGTAAACGTTTATTTTCAATTTTATGTTAAAAATGTCTAGGAGTGGATTAAAGATAGTTGTAATTTGAATATATAGACGAAAAAAAGTAGTTCAAAAAAGTCAGTACAGTCAGAGAACTTTTTAAATTGAGTACTTGTATAGTAATAGGTGTAATTACGTACCTTCTTCGACAGCTTTAAATTTAAACAATAATGAACGACGTAATCTAAACATTTCCGAACCAAAATTATACGATACCGCTAGTGGTCCCTGCCTTAAAAGTCGCGCACGCGAAGGAGTCGTGCGGGTACTACTACAGTCGACGCATACTTCGCATGGATCCGAGTGACGGCGCGGAGGTTGAAAGATACCGCTACCGCCGTGTTTATACAGAGCGGTTTAAAGTTTTAAATAATAAAATATGTAATTAATATTTAAAAAAATATGTGTGTAGTTCACTCGCGACAGAAGTGAAACCTTCAAAAATGTGAACTTCAAAATAATGAGACGAATGTAGAATTTCAGGCGTAGGATAATTGTAGGGTTTATTTATTTACCAAATTTAAAATGATTATGTTTTTTATTCACATATATATTACATACATTTTCACTTATGTATTATAATTAGAATAATTAATGATTGATAATTAGATTTTTCGATAAATGATACGAGACGCTTATGCTAACTGAAGTATCAAATAAATACTTTAGTTTTGATTTGATAAATATATATTTGGAGTACTGCGTCAATTACTGCTTTTGATATTGTTGTTGAGACAGACACATTTTTAAATTAAATTTGGTGTTCAGAAACTCAAAAATGTTTTTGTTTAAATAATGAAATATTTATGTAAACTATACAAATATACACTATACCACGGTTGTTATGATGCCTTATCCCAAGCTTCGTAATACGCAGGCGCGCACACACGTACTAACACACATACAACGCTCGGACCCTGTAATAAACATTGTATAATACCTTCTATCCCATTCTCTTCCACGTTAAATCCTATAGATACTTCTATCTCGTTCTCTCGTATGTTAAATTATGGATACTTGTATCTCATTCTCTCGCACATTATATCCTATAGATGTATGTGGTTGTCTTTCGGTCTGTCTACGGTCGCTTTTTTGTTTCGTCGAGTTTCAAATCACAACTCTTCTAAAGAAGTTTTCACTTCAACAAGGAGCGGGCATAGACGTAATAAAATAGTCAGACGGTCAATCATCTCGCTGAGAAACAATTGAAGCACCACCATGGCGGCATGTAACTATTGTGTGAGTGTGTGATTGCCAGATGGAAGAAAATTTCCCATTTCTTTAACTATTTTTTGTTATACCACTAAGGTGGCAATCAAGCATACGGTCTACCTGATGGTAAACAGTCACCGCAGCCTATGGACATTTGCAACACCAGGGGTGTCAGTCATGCGTTGCCGACCCTCTAAAAACCTCTTCACGCATTTGTTGAAGAACTTCATGCTGTAGTCCCTTGGAAAAACCTCAGCTGGGAGCTCATTCACAGCTTGAGAGAAACTAACTAAAAAGAAATAAAAAAATATATGATATATACATACTGTGTTTAGAATTAGAATTTTATGGGTCGTTGATTTGTAACTTGTATTGTTTAAAATAGGTATTGATGAAAATAAATTAAACACATGAAATATAACATTACATATTCCTTTTATTATGTAGGACAAACAGATGCATACTTATTTGAAATAAATAATTCCCAAACAAATACACCAATTTTAATGACCAGACGAGGCTCTGGCGTAACAGAGGTAGGGCACGGCGACGTTAGCCTGACAGGGGAAGTACCTCGATCTCACAGAAGACGGCAGACACTCCTCGAAATGTATATTGCATATAACACTGGATTTAGATGGAATCGCTTTCCTTTCTGGACTCTCTAATGATTTGTACTCAATCATTCTTCCATGCATCATTTGACGATGGAAATCTAAAAAATATTAAAGGCGTGAATAATAATTGTTTAGTAAAAGAATCATAGGATGTAAGTTTATATGTCTATTTAAACAAAATTAGGTATCTGAATTAAGTTAAGAAAAATTAATTTAAGTGAAAACGATTATTTAATCAGAAAATTAAGTGAATTGAAATGAAAATTAAGAAAATTAAGTGAAAACGATCTTACCTATGAAAAGTAATCCCTTGGTTTTTTTTTAATTGTACCACTATGGTTCCGACAGTTCCATAATGGTACAATTAAAAAAAACAAGGGATTACTTTTCATAGGTAAGCAAGTAATTTTTCTGATTAACTAATCGTTTTCACTTAAATTAATTTGTCAAAATAATAAATCGACCGGTGTTGCCATAACTCACATTTCCAAATTAGCGTAAATGTGGGAGCTCATTTTTCTTTTGTTCTCTTGTAATTCTTACTTAATTCAGATACCTAATTTTGTTTAAATAGACATATAAACTTACATCCTATGATTTTTTACTGAACAAATATTATCCATACCTTTAATATTTTTTAGATTTCCATCGTCAAACGATACATGGAAGAGTGATTGGGTACAAATCATAAGAGAGTCCAGAAAAGAAAGTGGCTGGATTCCATCTAGATCCAGTGTAATATACAGTATACATTTTGAGGAGTGGCTGCCGTCTTCTGTGAGGTGCAGGTACTTCCCCAGTTAGGCTAACGTCCCTACCTCTCCTTCGCCAGAGCCTCGTCTGGTCCGTAAAGTTAGTGTATTTGTTTGGGCATTTTTATTTCAAATAAGTATGCATCTGTTTGTCCCACATAGTAAAAGGAATATGCAATGTTATATTTCATGTGTTTAATTTATTTTCATCAATACTTATTTTAAACAACACAAGTTACAAATCAACGGTCCATAAAATTCGAGTTCCGAAGACAGTAGCGAATCATATTTTTTTATTGCTTTTTAGTTAAAGAGAAATGAGATTTTTTTTTCCATTTGGCAACCCACTTGACACTCACACCACACATAGTTACATGCCGCCATTGTGGTGCTTCAGTTGTTTCTCAGCGAGATTCCGTCTGACTTTTTTATTACGTCTATGCTCGCTGATAACGTAGCTTTCTATAAGTAATAAAAAACAATACAAACAAAAATACATAATCTTTTCTGTATAAAAGATAATTACGTCTACTAATGATCTTTTTCTAGGTTATAAAAAAAAATACAAGGATTGCGTAATTAATAGGCTAGGCGTAGGGCTCATACTACGATATTATTATGATACGAATGTCGTCGTCATTTAATTCTATCCGCGTTTTGATGTAGGTACTAATTTGCACAAAAACGGTTAGCACTTGTAGTACGCTATTGACTACTTTTACAATGTTTTTCCACACTCAGCATAGAATGAGCTTTACCAAAAATTTTGGGCTCATTCATCGCTACAACAACGCTCCGTAATTCTATGCGCTATCTATGGCGCTCGGCCATTTTTATTTAGTCTGTGCTCGTCGTTTCCTCTTATTGGTTGTTTGTTCGAGTTGCGCTGTGCTGTCCTATCGCGGGCGCGGGAAAATCGATCGATACTTTGTACAAGCGACGTGTTCACTTCATTCATTATTTCTGTGCTTGTAAATAGTGATGTTAGTTTTATTTCCAATTTAAAAGTATAAGTAAATTAAAGGTTATGGCTTCCTGTCTTTTTTTAAGCCTTTTTTTATTTGTTACGGTTGTGTCAGGCGAATTTGTTTGGAAACATCATAACAATGATGAATTGATTCAAGTTTTAGAGGAAGTACATGAAAAATGCCCAAATATTACGAGAATATACTCTCTCTCAGAACCTTCTGTGCGAAATGTGCCCTTGTACGTTATAGAATTTTCTGATAACCCTGGTTTTCATCAAGCATGTAAGTCCAAACTATTTATTTTTTATTTTACCCTCTAATAAACGTAAAAAAAATAATCTCTTAAAATATGTACCTCAGATAAACCAGAGGTGAAATACATCGGAAACATTCATGGAAATGAAGTCCTCGGACGGGAATTACTTTTGAGTCTCGCAAACTATCTGTGTGAGCAATATATAAATAATGACCGCAGTATTATAGCACTGATACACAGTACCCGGATACATTTATTGCCGTCTATGAACCCAGATGGTTGGCAATTGTCTACAGAAACAGTATGTATATACAATATATACACCTTGTATTTACAGCTAAATACAATGTTTATGCCTTTTTTTCGTATATTTTAGGGTACCCAAGATTATTTAATTGGCCGTAACAACAATCATTCTGTAGACTTGAACAGAAATTTTCCCGATTTAGATGCAATAACATTTGAGTTTGAACGTCAAGGTGTTAACCACAACAACCATTTATTAAGAGATTTGGCACGGCTAGCAGAACCGGTAAGTTTTTCATTTGATATCTAATGTAGAAATTAATATATTATTTTCATCGAAATCTTAATTAAAACAATTGAACAGAAACTCAGCAGATCACTGAGAAGCTGGAGTTACAGGAGCAGTGGGGGTGACAATGCGGGCGATTCTCTTTGTATTGCAAGCGACTATAAGTTACAGTAACCGCTATATACTACCTATGTAGGGCGAAAGAATGTCATGATTCGCTTAGAATATGATAGATTTTTAGGAATGAGTTCCGTTTTAGCACTTGAGTTAAATGGGTTCTTTTATTACGTTTTAAATGACACTGATCTGATAATGATTTGGAAATCCGAGAATAAAAAGGCCATGTATGAGTCTGTGTCGTACTTATTTTTCGCCAGAGTTTCGTTGTATGAATGTCGTGTTATTTTTACGTTTCAAAAGAATAGCTCGAATGTGGTATTAAATGACAATAAATTTTAGTTGGAGCCTGAAACTCGAGCTGTGATGAGATGGATTATGTCTATTCCTTTCGTGTTAAGTGCTGCCATGCACGGCGGGGATTTAGTGGCTAATTACCCTTATGATGCCAGCAGAAGTGGAGCCCCAATGTCTGAGTACTCTGCAAGTCCTGATGACGACACTTTCAGGTATTTTCATGCTGAATGTTATAATGCTTATTTTTGGTTGTGATTAGGGTATGAAATTATCCGCATCGTACCTATATTTCGTTAAGATGTATCATCATATGGGATATTCTTCATATTCTGATTCTGATATTTTAACCATGCTGTCTATTTTCAATACAGTAAGTATGACAATCACTTCTTCCCGCACTTTTGACGAGTGACATTGTTGTTATAATTGAAATTTTTACAATTCAGTATAAAATTAGTTTTATGTGACAATTTCGATAGTATTTTGTATCATAAGTGCTAGTGAAATTATGCAGTAATGAAAAAAAATCAAATATTACATGTTTATGCACTTTTTGGAAGACGTGAATAAGTTCATAAAGAAAACCTTGTAAAAATCACTATCGTTTTACGGGTGGTATTTAAACTGGGTTGCTTGGGTCTAGGTACCCTTCCCAATTATTTTTTCAGCACAGTTCCTGAAGCTGGAACATAGAATTAAGATTTTCAAATGGTTCTAAACTGAAGACTTGAAGACACTAATATATATATATATTAATATATATATATAAAGTATAACAATCGGCAGCATTGTCAAAAACGTGAAGATCGCTATTTTTCATTTAACTTACAATTCCAAATTCAAAATAATTTTATATATGTAATAGCTATCCCTAACATTTCTTTCACATAATCTGTTCGAATTTTTTTCGACGATGCTATTTCTGTGATTATGATAAAATGGAATTCGCTTATAATGTTTAAATACGAGTTCCATCGTGCTACCAAGGCAGCGAACATACGGTATCCAATATCGAATCGACCATGTGTATAGACAAGGTATCGCAAGTGAACTCACTGCGTTTTTGGTTTTAGTTGGTAAACGTCGGCAACACACGTTTTTGTTTTATCGCTTGTGTTCTGTATTGATCTCAACAATGGGTCCGTTGGCCGACCGAAACTAAAGTCGACAATTAGGATTTGAAAGCCGTAACTGAAGCAGATTCCGTTTATAACACGTTGGAATTAGCAGCAGCATTCAAGATTGATTCATTCACTTGCCAAAATAAAAATGGTGCTGAAGTTATTATTTTTAAAAGTTCTAAAATATGATTAAAATGTGGAAAACAAATTTATTTATTTATTATCAAAATCTACATACTCTTAAATGCGACAATGTAGTCAAATGCATGTAATAATGTAAATTTAAATAGTCATATTAATTTTACAGTCAATACTAACCTATATGTAAATAATTTTTTACAATTAATATAATAATGAATTACACAATATTATAACGAATTACATAATGTATATCTAATTGTATGTCAAGTATCAACCACCAAGGTACATTACAAACTATTGGAGAGTCTATAGGCTCCATCAAACAGTCGGGCTTAGCTGTCCACAAATAAGTCTAAGTCTTCGGTCTGAGCGAGCATGTCCCCAATCAACTGTAACGCCCGGACAGAGGGCGCTTGGGAACCGTATATAGTGCGGGTGAAGGGCCGTTGGATGCGAGTGGGAACCAGGAGATGTAGTTTCTTAAGTAACTGTGAGCTGTTAATCCTGTGATGAAGTGCTATCCGCACTTCACAGTGCTTATTCAACAGAATGACATACCACATATTCTGTCTTACTTAATGATTAATAATTATTACGAGATTAAAAAGTTGAAAGTGTTTTATTGCTAAATATATTGCAACCAATTCACATCAAATTGGCAAGCTAAAAATTGTGATGAAATTATAATTAAAAAAGTTTCAATATATGTTTAAAACGTGGAAATCAAATATCACTTATTTCGTATTAACGGTATTGCTATTGTGAGATTAAAAAACGAGTGTTTTATCGCTAAATGTATCACAACTAATTCACTATCGTACGTTGAATATTTCTTTTGGGTATCAGCCTTTGAATAATAATTGAGAGGTTTAAAGGTCTTTACAATACTGCACCGATTCCAGACTTTGATACATCGCATCGGTCACATGCCAGAATTACGCGATGTCACATAGGCACGATAATGGAAAAACGCGTCTTTAGCGACTTTCGTCAACACAATACGAGTTTTAGCTCTAATTTTCATATGGTGTAAATAAGTATTAATTACTGACTGAAAATTTTACTTGTTTATTCATAGTTGTTATATATTATTCATAGTTTGAAGAGTATCAGTGCGTAACGTGCGCGTGGCATTTTTAAGAACCACGAACGTGAACGTGGCATGACAGCCAAACAAGCTGAATTGCGATATGTTAGCCATTTTCTCAATATTCGTTATTAACAGGAAAAATATGCTCACTGAATATCAAGCTTAGAAAATATTAGCTTACAGATCATAAAGCGTTGTGTAAATGCGGAATCGGATGCCGGACGGACTTGGTTGGTCACGTCGTTGATCGGTGCGTCGGTAATCGCGACAAGGCCACTGATTACCATTTTTCTTAACCACGAGGTGTAGTTGCTGGGCATATACCGCTGATGCGTATGCATATGACTAGCGTCTGAATCATCCTAAACTCCTTAGCATTTTTGTAACTAGATACCAGAGGCCAAACGACGTGCGGCACGCATTGGTGGTAATCCCGTCTCAATATGGTAATAAACCCAATGATTTAACAGTTTTTTTTTAACAAAAAGAGAGATTAGTTTATTTATAGAAATAGAATATTACAGAAAAATGTTGAAAAGATTGGATACAAAGAATTTCTTTTACGTACTGAACTGATCGATTGAAATTAATACTATATAATTGCTTCTACTTAACTTCTTTATTTTTTATTCACTAGGCAGTGATAGCCTAGTAAATAATGAACTATTAACCAACTGGTCCCTGGTTCGAAGTTTGCTGTGAGCAATAAATTTGTGTTTTCGAATTTATGTACATATTTGTAATTATCCTTGCTCGACGGTGAAGGTGTATTGCGAAGAAACTCGCATGTCGAATAAATAATCTTTGTTAAATCTTTAGGGTTAGATAGCGGATTCCTCCACTCCACATTAATGCTTGCGATATATTAAGTATCCCTCGCGCGATGCCTCCTCCGCTGCGTACACAGCAACTCCTTGGGAGCTTACTTACATATTACTACTTTTGATGTAGCGGTTCTGAAATATGACAATATTTCCATTAGGGAATTAGCAATGGCGTATGCTGCAGCACACGCGGATATGGCTTCAGTGCACAGACGCGGTTGTCACACCACCAGCAACGACGGAAAATCAGCATACAACTTTGGGAATCAAGGCGGTGTCACCAATGGTGCTGCATGGTACAGTCTGAAAGGAGGTAGGTACTTACATAATTCATTTTGCTCAACCCTTGCGTGGCATTGTGGCCTATCACATTACATTACATAAGTAATTTTAAAGTAACCTATTTTTGTGGAAATATTAAATCTTCCACCAACTAAATTCAGTTTCGAATTATCACAATATTTATTGTAAAGTAAATTTGTATTAAAACAATGAAATAGTTTATGTTTTTACCTTAGTCGTGGCGAATTGCAAGAGTCACACAGATTGGTTTGGATACATTTTTTGATCCATTGCAAAACTATTTCGGTAGATCTTCGTTGTATTTCCCCCTTATGATCTCAACGTCTCGAATTTCAACGAGAAATGTTTGAATAGAAGACAATCCAAAGGTGGATAATGATATACAGGAGATTCTTTACGAAGTGTTATAGTACCGTAAATGCATGTGGTGCACCCAGCCGTCATAAGTTGGTGAGATTTTTACCTCTTAATGAAGGACTATTTGAAGCCAATTTCAAAAAAGTGTTTTAAATATTTATAGTGTAATACTATCTACTAAAATTATCCTATTACATAAAACAACTAACATAACCAGATATTGAAATTAAACTATTTTTAACGGAAGTATCGCGTGTTTTATTTATTTTGTTGAAACCTGACGTTTCGAACGCTTTGCAGCGTCCGTGGTCGCAGCAGTCTTTCCTGCGACCACGGACGCTGCAAAGCGTTCGAAACGTCAGGTTTCAACAAAATAAATAAAACACGCGATACTTCCGTTAATAATAGTTTAATTTCAATGTGTAACAATCGCGAAAACCTAAGACAATACTATAACCAGATATTTCATACTTTTAAAAAAACCTAGAATAAATACAATTTTATTTTTCTTATATAACAGGCCCTCTCAGAGATAAAGGACTTAAAGGCAAAGAATTATAGACATTTATAAAATAAAGTTAATTACAAAGCTTCTTTAATATCCGTTTATTAGTTAAGGTGCAGGCTTATTGAATCTTAACCCTTAAGTATCTAAGATACCTCAGTGTATTATACAATGTCACTTAACTGTGTACGTAAAGGATAAAAATAACAAAAGCATTTTTTTTCCTTTCATTGACATTATATGCTTGTGGGTTGAGGAAGTTTTACAACCAGGAAGTAAGGACTATGTAGCCAATTTGCGATCCATTGTACTCTGGCATTTAAGTCTACAAGAAGCGGCCATGAGGCGCGAACAGATTTAGCAATGCTAATTTTAACATCGTATGTCCACTGTTATTAACCAATTACTTTTTATATGTCATGCTTATGTTATTCTTATGTCATATATAACCATAATGTACTCTCTACGCCATTTATATTAATTTTGTTGATGAACATCTATGGCAATGTACCGTAGTGAAGGTTTTATTGTTTTAGGAAAAATAAAAGTTTTTTCCTCTAATTAATCTACACTAATATATAAAATGGATAAGTTTGTGTGTTTCATGGTTTGTTTGAATGCGCTAATCTCTGACATTACCAGTCCAATTTGAAAAAACCTTGGAGGAGAAAAAAAAAAGACAGTAAGGAAAAGCTGTTCCCACGGGGTACTGGGATAACCGCAAACGAAGTCACGATGTTACTTACCTGTATAATATTTTGTGTGTTTATAACCTACTCGTTGCAGAAACTTCTAAATATGAAATGTCTAAATATGTAAGCAATAAAACTATCTCTGTAAAATTAGGTGTAATACGAGAAATATGTTTTCAGGGATGCAAGATTTTAACTACTTAGCAACAAACGCCTTTGAAATAACCCTTGAATTGGGGTGCGAGAAGTACCCAGCAGAGAATACTTTGGCCTGGGAGTGGGAAAGGAACCGCGCAGCTTTGCTTACTTACTTGTGGAAAGCGCACATTGGCGTCAAGGGGATCGTGAGCGACGACTCCGGGTTCATTCAGAACGCTGTCATATCCGTGGTGAACATAACCGGACACATGCCGAGGCCCATCCGACACGATGTTACTACAGGTTGACATTTTATTATAACATTAATATTCAGTTAGTCCACGTCCGAGCGAGTTTTTTAACATTTCACATACAATTTATGCGTGGTTGATTGAAATTGCCAAAATATGTTGTTCGGTATAGCACGGTTCTCCAAAATTATCAATTGCCGTTGTCAGATATGAAAAATATAGGTCGCCTTGTGATATACTTTTTGTACGAGTAACGACTTGTATTCCGTATGTACATCAGATAAATAAAAGGTGAAATTTAATTGATGCAGTCATGTTTGAAGGCAAGTTCGGTACGAAACATCATACATTTTTAATAAAGGGACCTTTGTGAAATTGCAAATTTTAGCGGATAGTTGTTTTTTTCGTAAATAATTATGGTCGGCGTAATGGTTATGTCACACTGACGCGCGCGGCGTTACTCCGACAATAGTACGGGAGTAGTAGTAATGCACTCAAATAATAGTAAGACCTCATATAGTACGTCCCCATCGTCGTCTTTGATCGTTGACGGGCGCCGGGTTTATTTCTGTGCTGTTATGAAATAAGGGCGAATGGCGTCCATTGTTCAGTTATAGAAAATGAATTGATGAATTAATATTTGCATCGCAATGGATACTTGATAATTGATACTTGATAATTCATAATTGAGAATTATGAAAGTAAAATTCTCAGGTCTGCAATCCCTTCGATGAGTGAAAAAATCAAATTCTAAGTCAACGCAATCAAAAGATACGGCTGTGTATGCCTCGTTTATTTTTTGACACTCGCAAGGGAATCAAAACGTATAGGGTACTGTACGTATAGGTCCTGTTGACCTAGAATCATGAAATTTGGTGAGAAGCAAGGTCATGTAGCACAAGTTAAGGAAACAATTTGAAAAGCGAAAATTGTAGTTACATCACAAAAAAATATGTTTTTTTTGCGAAAATATTTCTTACAGAGAGCAAGTCGGACTCGTACTTACCGGTTTTTTCTTTATTCAACTTGTCTGCATTTAAAGGGCATTATAATTGGGTGTATACAAAGACACGTTTTGTTACTTGCATAACAGTACCTACTAGTCAATTCGAACAGGATACAAAAAAAAAAAATGTAATGAGATCGATTTGTAACATAATTGGCAAAAAATATCTGTTTTCGTACTGGACTGGTATCACTTCACTTTGCACGATTTTTATTCATTCAAGCTGTTTGTACGACTGTGTACTAAATGCTTTACGAGTAATAAGCATTTTGTCTCTATCAGTCAACCTGGCGATACAGAGAGAGGGAGAGAGATCATTAGTGATAAATTATTAATTTATAAAGTATATCTGGCCACATTATGTCTATAAATATTGGATAAATAAAATTATATAGCAATATAAATATATATGTCAAACTCCAACAACAAAGCGAAAATATATGTCAGAAGGCGTTGTTGTTTGTAACAACCACTTATCAAAACGCATATGAAGCTGTGGCAAATAAAGATAAATATTCTGATATAGCGGAAATTGAGGTGGCAGTTGTCCTACCTCATCTCATCTCATTATATAAAGGAAAACATTAGGCAAAACGTAATATGACGATAATTTCTAAAAATTAAAATTAATCTCCTAAAAGTTACTTGGTTTGATTAGGTTAAGTATTGTGAATTATTTTCCTTAATGAAAATATTATGTAATATATTAAGGTAAAAATATTATTTAACACAAATGTAAATCTCAATGATGATGTTAGAAATAAAGTTGATCTGAAAAAAATGTTGGTGTTAAAATGAGAAGACGCATGCTCCGTGGAAATACTGCAAGAAGAAAGAGGCACGAAACAGATATACAACACGAAAGTAGTAGAATGTAGGAGCCGAGGAAGATTAAAGCTTACCTACTATGATCAAGTTGATCATATTTTATGAGAAGCGAGTGAAGTGTGTAAGGACCGAGTCATATGGTGCTCGGTACTTTTTGCCTACCCCTCAAGGGTGAAGTACGGGAAACTCATAAGACGATTTAGCGTTGCCGAGGAGATGATGCGATTATGTTAAATTGAAAGTACTCGTTATTTTATATTTCAAGTATTTTTTTATACGACGTTGGAGGGCATACAAGCATACGGTCCACCTGATAAACAGCAGTTACCGTAGCCTACTAACGCTTGTAACATATATCACTCGCGCTATGCCTCCTCTGCTACTTACATAGCAAATCCTTAGGAGCTTACTGGTGATCTCACTCACACGCAGGAATACAACACCCTCCTAGGGATTTGTTATTTGGCTGCGGTTTTCTGTGAGGTGGAGGTACTTCCCCAGACGGGCTGCTTTGATGCGCCCTATCTCTCTTAAAACATTCAGACCAAGACGAACAGACATGTTCATGCAAATGTTTGTCTTATGTGGTATTCCTTTAATAATTTAAATAATTTATTCAACGGTTGTTCGCCAGGTGTATTTGGAGACTACTACCGTATGCTCACCCCTGGTCATTACGAAATCACCGCGAGCCACCCGGGGTACTTCCCGGTGTCGCGGGCTGTCACCGTGCCGCACTACCAGAACACAGGCGTTGTGCTCAACTTCAGGCTAGAGGTAAATAATTACAGTTTCAGTTACAAGCACACTGTACTTAATGTTTATTCTTTTAGCGACTCGCTAAAACTAACATAATGCAATTAATTGTTTTTGTTATGCGTCAGATAACAAACAAGTATTACCATTACGGTTTGCTTATTTTGAGTTTTATATAAAATTAGATATGTTCAGCATATTAGTTATCAAGTGAGTGAGTCATAGTATGAGGTTGTATATGTTAAATATTAATTTCCTGCGTCGAATCAGTAAAACATCGGATCCTTTATAAGATTACTTCGTTGCTTGTATGTCTATGTGTCAAGACTCAGTTTTCTCAGAATTTTTATGTCTGCGGCTCCTTGAAACTGTAAAAAAATAAAGATACTAAGGCAAATGAATCAAAAGAATGATCGGTCATTTATGTCTTATTTTTCATATGTTTTATATGGCGCTGTGTAATTTGTCCGCAGAAATTTATTTTTTCAACTACTTAGTAGACTAGTCAACCATGCCGATCTTTAGATCGAATGTACTTTTGAGCCCGTTCGAACCTACGAATTTCATGTAATCATTTGTTTTGTATTGATGTAATCATTGGCAATAGAGCAAGAGGACTATTTTTATTAGCCAATTTCATAATTTATTTAATTTATTGGCATTTTTATACCTAAATAGGTTTTGCTTGCTTTTGTTCCGGCTTGAGATCGTGTATACACTTTTCCCACTCCAACGATATCATGTAGAATTTTACGAGTGCTTGTTGCAATAATCTGCAATATCACCTGTTCCTGTTTATTATACAATAAATGATTCGACTTTCATTACGTCTACCGGATTTGTTGTTTCCACAGGACGATGCGATCTTTGAAATCACTGAATACTGTAATTACCGCGTTCAAATACACGATAGGTATTATCTGGCGCCCAGTTGTACGTTAAGTGACATCCTTCAGTGCAGATTTCAGTTCATCAACGCAGTTATCTATGGACAGAGCATGCAGAAAAACGAAGGAAATGAAAAAAATAAAAAATACAAAGTAATAATCCATTGAAAATATAAAAAGTAGGTATAGTACTGTAAAATATAAATACTGGGGCTTCAGTATCGTTTATTTCGTGTTGTCTTGTAGCTTGTAGCACATGTATGTGCCGACCAGCTAGTCAGCATTTTGGCGACTAGTCGCCGACAATAAACGTGCCCGAGTAGATAGATGGCTTGATCGACTAGTCGGTCGGTTAAGTAATAAATTATTATACTTTTGCAGTAATTTTAAATGTCGGTAATAAATTACAATTAAAAAAAACGATTATTCACGCCTCTTGTAAGCGGATCCACCTTAAACTTTAAACTTTATTTTTATTATTTGTTGTTGCCACCATGGCATGGGCGCTGCTATGCCCATAGTAATACAGACTATGAAATAGGCTCTGTGTGATAGACGGATGGACAGACAGTGGAGCCTTATTAATAGGGTCCCGTTGGTACTCTTTGGGTAGGAAACCCTAAAAGAGATGATCTATCCAGTCATTAGCTTCCAAGTAGGTATCCTAAAAGAATTAACTGAAATAAAATTACTGTTGTTTCCAGATACACTATTTTTTCAATAGTATCTAAGCAGTAATAGTTCTTAGTATTCGTAGGTATAGCTTGTATGCAGATTTCTGTATGTCGACAATATTGTTTGATTGGTTACTAATTGACACTTATATTCTAATTGGACGGCAGGAAAAGTAACAAGTACGTTTAGGTTGCCGTGCGCCATAAAGAAAAAACGGAACCCTTATAAAATCACTCGTGTGTTTGTCCGTTTGTCACATGTATTGATTTCGCAGTATTTGATTTACAAACAAGAAACTGTTATAGCTACGTAATGTATGTATGCTCTAGCCGTAACATACAGGTCACATATTCTTTTCTTAGAAATAATGTATAAAAATTAGAGGAGGTCAAAAAGAGAAGATTGCTTTTTTAGAAATTGCTCTTCCAATTCGTTATCATCCATTTTTTTAATAATTTTGGTTGTTACCTTTCGAGATATATAAAATATGTTCAAAATTTTACCGTTATCCAACAATTTCTGATACATTCGGATTTTAAAAATTGTAATAAACTAGTTAAACTCTATAAAACTGCTCATAATTATGCATAATTATGACAAACAGTATTTATTTCATGCGGGAATTGGGCATTGTTAATATGACTATTATACAAAATCAATAGTTTTATTGCGGAGGATTTAGGTTTATAGTAAAAATATATTTACGGACGACATTAAAATGAAAGTGTCTTATCTTTGTCTGTATCTGTAACAAGTTTTCAAACAGAGAACGGGCCCAAAGCCCATCTGGGGAAGTACTAACCGATACAAAAGACTGAATGGAGGTACCTCCACCTTACAGAAGAGCCAGACAAAATAATAACTCTCTGGTGGGTTGTTATGTTATTAAGAGTGACTAAAGTTACCAGTAAGCTCCTGAGGTGTCACTGTATTACTAGCAGGGGCGGCAACGCGCGGGCGATAATAGCTATATTCCAAACATTGATAGACTACGGTAACAACTTTAAATCAGCTGAGTAGTACGCTTGTGTGTCTCCGGTGTCGTATGAAAAAGATATTTAGAGCTTTATCTTTATTTGCAACACAAATTAAGAATTATAATAAGCACAGTGACAGAAAACAAACTTGTATGTATGCGACATTTTCAATTTAGAGTAGGGAGTAGACACTCAAAATAGTGTCGATATTAAACAGCGTGCGGGCGGGCAGTCAGTGGCAGTAAGAACGAAGTGAACGATGACGTTATACAATTGCCTCTCTAGACGTAATGCGTTTTTGGAAACTGCTGTACTAAAATTGCTGTAATTTGTCTATTTTTTTGTTCGCATCGGAATATTTTTGCGGTGTTAGTAGTATCAGCTCTATATTTCTACATATTCTTAGCTAAATGAGGTGTAAACTTTATTAAAGTACTCATGAGGAATTACAGAACATCGGAGAGCAATCCGTCCTCCCCATAAAACATACTGTCCTAAACCACACACAAATATTTCACGTTTTCCACACATACGTTTGTTTTAGTTGTAACATAACAGTGAAATCTGGGTTTAGGGTCAGTTGGACATATTAATATGAGTGAACGTTACTAATATTTACGTAATACGCGAGGTACATCATTGAGGATGCCTGTCAGGCTTTATTGGATCACAACGCAAGCTTGGATATTTCGAAAGAAATTCACATTGAGTAAATAATTAGCGATTCAGTAAAATGTTCTAGTAGGATAGTGTTTACGAAATTACGTTACTAAGAGTATGTGTTTTATATTGTATTCCAAACATGTTAAGAATAAAATATATTTTTGCACATATGGCCTTCTACACAAAGCCTATATTACGTTGTAAATGTATAATGGAGGTATTGTCTTTAACCTTTGCATTTGCACCATGTAATCATTTGTGAAATGTAATATGTTTATGCCATGGTATAATGTAATGCTAGTATTCTCTTCCCACAATGACCCATGCTTAAGTTACCATCAATTTTACCATTGATTGACATGTTTATTGTAATTAAGGGGTTATTTATTAGATACCGAATAAAAATTTATTGTTAACGGACCTAATATTTGCTATCTTGTGTCAATCATCAGCAGTTTAAAACGTAGACCGTATATAATTTCTAGTTCTTGTTGCAGTGGATTTGAAGCGTTAACGTATGCAATAAAAATTGAATGTCGATTTTTGGGACTTTCAATAGATGCCCTAAATATTGGAAAAAAAAATATTACCTGGTCTCACAATAGCATGTTTTCATGAAAATTTAGAAAGTAAATTTGGAAAGAAAAACCTGAGGCATTACCTTTATTGAATATAAACGTAATAGACTAACAAAATGCTAGATAGGTAATTGATGATTATATTGTTTCACGGTAACGTAAGTTATTTCGAGTGCAGTTAATTTTTCCAGGTTGGCTGCACAAGCTAAACAAACTACCGAAACCTTATCGCACGTAGTGCGTGAATTGGCGTCCTTGGCACGCGGTGCCTGATAGGCAACTTGACATAAATCGTATTAGAAACCCTTTATTATTCCACGATATTGATTTGATTTATAATTATCACTTGCTTGGAATTTAAGGAAAACATCGTGAGGAAACCCGCACGCCCCAGAAATTATATTTCCAAAGATGTGTGATACAGTGTAATAAAGGTCTGGTTTTTCCTTCTGGATTGTTGAGGTGAGGTCTGGCGGCAGTCGCTTCCATGCAAAAATCGGTATCTTCGCCAAATCCTTAGGCTTAGATAGCGGACCCCGCCAATACTAATCGATCAGGAAACGGGATTGCGCTAGGAAGATATTGATGTAATTTTTAATACTTATCCCCGCTTTTTGGTAATCCCACCACGTTGGATTTGTGATGCCACGGGAAGGGCAAACCTGGCGTTAACATATTATGTGTAGGTACCATGATTTATGTTAGTGTCAAAATAGTATATTTTTTATACCACTAACTGGCAATCAAGCATACGGCCTGTCTGATGTTAAACAGTCACCTTAGCTCATGGCCATTTGCAACACCAGGGATGTCACTCATGCGTTGCCGACCCTCTAAAAACCTCTTCACGCATTTCTTGAAGAACTCTATACTGTAGTCCCCTGGAAAAACCTCGGCTGGGAGCTCATTCCACAGTTTGAGAGTTCTCGAAAGAAAACTTCTCGAGAACTGCACAGTACGCGACCATTGCGGTTCCAGCGTGTGAGGGTGAACTCGCCGCCGCCGTCGGCGAGCGGTGCGGTTATAAAAAGTAGCTGTCGGCATCATTTCGAATTTTGGTTATTTAACATGTTTCTTTTTCCATAATTGTGTCTAAATACTGGAACATTTTACACAACGTCTAACAAGTTATGAATTTAGCTCATCTCCAAAATTATGCAAGACCCTGTGCAAACGTTGCGAAGATACTTAATCTCGCCGTGAATGAATATTTGAATATTGATCGGCGGATAGAAACATGTTTGTGACAAGCAGGTCAGGCTTGTATAATTTGCCCACAAGTTTGTCCAACTATTGAATGCCAGGTGCACGTGAATTTTTATGACGTCACATGATCTCAATTTAGGCGCAAAGAACGATGTAGTAACAGACACGCTATTGTAAAATAAACGGTGTATGTAGATGTACATAACTTTCTTTTGGCATTCCATTAATACGAGTAGCTATAAAAATAGAGGATTCTTTTTTGGATGTCAGAAATGAACTTCAAGGTTTACGAATATTTTGAAGTACGAGGGATTACAGTTTTGAATGTAAAGTTCGATGCCTTGGGATAAGTAGTAGTATAAAACAATTTAAAAGAGTGTTTCAAGGTACAAAAAAATATTTAATATTTATATATATTCTCATATAATCTGTATTCAAAGTGTAATTTATTGAATTATACTTTTTACCGGTTTGGAAAAAAAATATTATACTCAAGGCTAAGAAAATTACAAAAGTAATCCTTCTAAATAATAAAATTGTATGGAGCAAAATTGCACATTCTTTCCGCGGGTAATGAGAGATTAAGATGCGAGATGTGGAGAATGATACAACAATAATATAGTTACATGCTAAGAAAAAGACTTAAAATAATCATGATGTATAAGCCAAAGGTTAAACGAATTCAAAGTCAATGGAAATAAACCATGTCACTACCTGGTCATCAAAATTACACTCGGAAACGAAGTTTCATGATATAATCAATTATAAGTGTTTGAAATTAAATACCATCACGGAGATACAATCTGCTAACAACAATCACGATCGATTGTAAGCGGTGGACCTAATAAAAGCGTGTTAGAAACATACAAATAGGGGACGTAGCGTCAAATAGTAATGATTTATAACAAATTAAACCATGCAACGAATCACTCTGAGAAACCATAGGGTTCTATTGACATAATTTTTCATGGGATTAAAAACAGGATTCTCAAAAGTGGTAAACCTGTACTGCAACTGTATACACTTATGCACCTACGAGTATATACCTACACGTACAGACCAACCGACGGAGGTTCAAAACGATGATCTTATTATTTTGTATACTACGTCGGTAGGCATACAAGCATGCGGTCACCTAATGTAAGGTGGTTACCGTAGCCTATGAATTTTAAGAGAGGTAGGGCGCATCAAAGCATTCCGTCTAGGGAAGTATCTCCACCTAACAGAAAACCGCAGCCAAATAAGAACTCCCTAGAGGGTTGTTGTGTTCCTGCGTGTGAGTGAGGTCACCAGTAAGCTGCCAAGGAGTTGTTGCAGCAGCAGAGGAGGCATCGCGCAAGTGATAATTAATATATAGCAAGCGTTAATAGGCTACGGTACCCGCTTTACATCAGGTGGGTCGTGTGCTTGTATGCCTCCCGACATAGTATAAAAGAAGAATGC
Source organism: Pyralis farinalis (assembly GCA_947507595.1). Lineage (NCBI taxonomy): Eukaryota > Metazoa > Arthropoda > Insecta > Lepidoptera > Pyralidae > Pyralis > Pyralis farinalis. The sequence continues at coordinate 16,693,560 of OX382267.1, forward strand.
TTGTAATACAGGAAGTATCCTTTGTTCGTTGCCCCTCCCACCCACTCGCGGGAACACCATAAACCTCCACGTGTTTATTTGGCTACGGTTTATTGTGAAGCGGAAATACTTGGCCAGTCAGATTGCAGACTTCAAAATTCGATATCAATTTCAAGTTGATACTTCACGCGTTCCTGAGAAAAAAGGTCTTTTCAGATGGACAACGAAGTGATCCTATAAGGGTATTCATACACATGATTACTTTAGAGGTACTAAATTCTAAAAATATGTCAACTAGTGTCCTGAATTATAAAAAAAAAATAGGAAACTATGTCCCTATATTGTACAACAGTATTTCCGCAAGGTTATTAGTACACATGAAATCTGAATAACGTCTGTTGGATCAATAATGTAATGAAACCCTGAAGTAGACAATTTATTATACTACGTCGGGAGACAATCAACCATACAGTCCATTTGATGTACAGTGATTACCGTAGCCTATGAACGCTTCAAATATAAGGAGTATCATTCGCGTGTTGCAACCACTACTGCTAACACACCAACTCTTCAGGAGTTTGCTGGTGGCTTCACTAGCTCCCAAGGAACAGGATAATCCTCAAAGGAGCAGTTATTTGGCTGCGGTTTTTTGGCTGGAATTTATTCCCCTGTCCCCTAGTTATCTCTTTTTCATTAGTACCAATGCTGGACCACTGTTATATATATTTTTTATATTTATATGTCGTCGGGAGTATACGAGGAGGGAGTATACAACCATATGGCCCGTCTGATATAAAGTGATTACCGTAGCCTTTGAATGCTAGCAATACAGGAAGTATCGATCGTGCGTTGCCTCCATTGCTGCTAACACATCTCAGGAGCTTACTAAAGAACCCCGCTCACACGCAGGAACATAACAACCCTCCAGATAATTGTTATTTTACTTTCCTTTTTTTTAACGTGTTGTGTTAAATTGTAAATTCCAAAATGAGGAGGTTATGGGAATTATGGATACGCAAAATTCCATAAAACTCTGTTATAGTAGAGCCTAGTTTAGAAAGACATGTGTTTAGATTTTATGCAAAAAATATAACTAGTTTCGATTTTATAAACAATCAATTTACTGTGCTTTTAAATTTTTTATTTGTGATTGATTATAATTGTTCGATTGTATAAAATAATAAAACAAAGATCTCGAAAATATTTATTTTCAAGAATTGTTTTAGTATTTCTTTAATATCATACTCGGTGAATAATATCTTTTATTTACTCGTCGTACTACGGCTCATTCAAACGCCTGGCAACACTGAGCTGCAGAAGCTGGAACATAGAATTAAGATTTTCAAATGGTTCTAAACTGATGACTTGGCTGTATGGGCTAGATCCTTTTGCCTTTCCCCTCGGGGATAAAAAGAACCAAAAAAAAATCCATGCGCTCTACTTGATGACTTGTTCACTGTTTACGGCTCTACTGTACATCTCGTAGATAAAGCTTTGTTAAAGAATATCGACGGTACTGCGAAAGTAACATTTGCTTTAACACTTTCTAGTATGCATGGACTATGTAGAATGTTGATAGTATGTAATGAAATCATTGAGCGAACGCTGAGCGTCATCCACGACCTGATTAAACCTCGTATTACCTGATGCAAAACGTAACAACACATTAAGCTTAATCAATCTAATAGAGATAAATGATGGAAATCAAATTATTTGATACGTAACAATATATTTCAATATGGCATTTATCTATATGTTACTCGATTAACCTGACTTCAACAACTTCAATTCTATGAGGTGGAGGTAAAGGTGTTTTGATGCGTCTTATCTTAAAAATACTCAAACCAAGAGAAACATTTGTAACTTGTTCGTGTTACAAATATTTGGGTTTGAATCACCGCTACCACTTGCAGGTGAGGTTGGCTTTCTTTTAATTAATGCTTATAAACATTAAGTATGAACAAAGGATGAAAGTTTTCTGACATTAAAATTACAAAAAAAAATTTTTTGAAGAAAAACTAATTTATCTATTGTGCTTGCATGAAAATCTACCTAAAGTAAGTGTATGTAATTGTCAAAATTCCAATAAGTCTGTACTAGATAAGCTCTACATCTCATTATGTATTCTACCGTATTCCTTAAAAAACAATTTATTTTGCAAGACGAGAAATACATTCTGTATGTTGTAATTTCAAATCGAAGGGTTTCTAATAGAGTATCTAAAATCTAAGAAAATGCTAATAACTATGACTTCAATTTTGAAGTTTTGCATAGTAAGAAAAAAATTGTTTACCATTGGAAAATTATATTTTACTAATATATTGCTCTTTTATTATCATCATCAATTTTAAACGTCAAAAACATAATTATAATGACAATTTGAGTATAATATGAATTTACGTGCTTCCATTTTTCCCTTTTTTTTCTACTGTTTTCATATTTTTTTTATTAATAACATTAAAGGTCAAAAAACAAATAAAGAAAATTAGTTCTCTCAAATACAGGAGAAAAAGGTACTGAGCTATTTCGTGTTTACCTTGTTTATCTATACATAGATATAGCGATCGTTACGCGCCACGGTATAAAAGTTAATTTATCAGCGCTGACGTAGATCCGCCTACAGTCTGAGTCGGGCGACGTTTGCGTGGGAGGCGAGGTGTAAGGTTTACCGGGGTCGCTTATCACTTGATATTGATAAGCTTGATATGAAATGAATGACTCTCTTGTAGTTTTAAATTACTTGGTACCAAGTTAATAATATGTTTATCATTATAGTCTGCATTAACAGCATTTCTGATGTCACTATTGTTTTAATTTATAGGCATTAGATATTCTCAAATTTATATTTAAGTTGTCACTCAGGTTGCAGTCTTCTGTGTGGAGGTATTTCCTCAGTCAAGGCTGAGCTTGAATTTTCGTCAGAACTTTGTTAATTACCAGGGTGCGCCATATTAAAGTGATGTTGGCTTTGACTTGAAAGAAATGAGAAATACCATGTTTACGACTACATAATTTAAAAACATTGCTCTAACGAAATGATGAACTAAATTGTGGGAGAAACTTAACTTTGGCGTTGGAAAACTGTTATCCACATACATGTCGCAGTTAGTTTACCAACTGCAAATAAGTTTGTTATGGCAAAAAACTATTTTGTTATGTGATGTAACTACAAATTTACGGGTTTCTTTATTTTTTTTGTTTTTTTTTTGCCTAATTTCATGATTAAAACGTTTTGACTTGATTGACTAGGTCAACGGGCAGTAACCTATGGGAGTTGGTTCCTTTGCATGTGTATTTGTAGTATTTGATATTAATCTCAACTTGATACCTCCACGCGCTCCTGAGAATAAGGTCTCGATAGACGGACAGCGAAGTGATCCTAAAAGGCCTTTTTCCTTTTGAGGTACGGAACCCTAAAAACTTTTGTGTATACTTTGTATAATAAAATGATCACTTGTTTCAGCCCACATCCAATTGGTTCGATGACGTGACAAATTTCGGCGAGTATCCACAAGGGTCACGCGGCGGACAGGCCCGCATCTACAAACGGTCGCTGTATGAACAGGTCGTCAATACTATGCTAGAAGACAAGCCTAAACAATAAATAATGCACTTACGGCGAAAATACACTGCGAACTGAACCAACAACACATAATATGCTCTCACACTAACTTCACCGTACACTTTAATTAAATCGTAGTTAAGTTACGAGCAGATCACGCTTGACGCTCAAAATGCAGTTGTAACTCTTATTTCTTACGTCATAAGAATGACGAAAATTTGACCACTGATAAGCCCAACAAAAAAAATATCGTATTTTATAGTGCCTTCAATATCCTAGACGGATATATTAAAGCCACTATAAAATACATCAGTTTAAAAGTAAATTTTACCCCGGCACTATAATTAGAATTATTTTTAAAAGTATTATAACAAATTTAAATCAGTTGTGACATTGACAGATAAAACAAGTAACGTTTAAAGACATATTTTCAGGAAACTTTTATGCACTTTCTAACTTATATTATAGTGTCGTACTAAAACAAGATATAGTTTATAAATAATTATGACTAGTATAGTTGACGCTGTAGCTTACATTCCTTTAGTGAACATGAGTTAGCAAAATTTATTTAGGAGATATCTAGTAAATTTATTATTTCGTGTACACTCCTTGAGTGCCATACAAAATGTTGAAATCAGATCATAATTATTTATTTTACAGCCATTATCACTTGTTTAACTATCAAAAAAGTAATTTTTATATTTATGTTCATTGTTGTATAACTCGCGTTTTCTAGTCCAGTTTTCCTGTTTATACCTTATCGTAGACTACACTGTATGTATATATCATGGTAGTGTGTAGTCAATCCTATGAGATATGCTATGTTATATACTTTAAGATTACTGTTCTAATATATCAATAAATACGAAACAATCAATGTAGACTTTTAGTTTAATTGCAGCTTTTGACATATACGAGCCCATATTATAATATCATTAAAACTCAAATTTCTATGAATGTTAAAATTATATGTAGAATAAATTCTTTTAACCAGTGCAAAATTTATATATACCTGTGTTTTTTTAATTTAAAAAGCTGGAACTGCCATTATGTTCTGTTAGTTATAATTTATAATTATTAAGTAAATTGAAGCCAACATTCTTGTCTAATGTGTAATATAAGAGTGTTAAACACTTAATAAAGTATTGTGGTTTGTGTGCACCTCATTTGTTTTCATATTTGTATCGTTTAAATATTTAATTTATATACAGTTCCTAATTTAGGTTTGCGCAGCTCTTCTTTCGTTTAATTTTTGACAATAATTCACAATTATAAGAAAATCTCTGTCGTTTGATGTATACAATTACATGTATTAAAATCAATTGAAAATAATGGCATATTTTAAAAAAATAACATATGTACGTACCTAGTTGTTATGAGATAAAATAAATTAAACAAAAATGCACACCTGTTGGGATATTCACATTACCTCGGAAAGTCGTATCCGAAACGGAATCGAAAAGTTTTCATTCAACTTTCATACATTTTCATAGACCACTTTTCGAATTCGATTCGAATATAATGATTCGAGGCCATGTATGGTTCCGCCCACTAAAACGTAAAGTGTAATCCTCGCGCTTTGATCTGGTAGGCTAAGCCTAAGATCCAAAAGGGAAATTTGTATTGATATTTGATTCCATAGTTAGGACTGCTGTTGCCGACACACAGTCCTTCCACAGATCGCCGCCGGGGTCATCCATCCATCGCCATCAACCCTTACTCATACTACTGCAGGGATACGGGTCTCCCTTCAACCGAAGGGGTTTTATAATTTTTTATTAGTCCAATCGACTATACACATATCCAGCAGGCGGTTTAGCCTGTCGGATATGTGCAGATCGGCGTACTTAGCTCCCCCGTATTCCAGGGTCGTTGTTAATTTCTTAATGGTCTTGTTTTCCCTTTCTTTTCTTGGGATTATCCCGCGTCCTTCAGACTTGTTGCCTTGCGTTAATCAGTTAGCCAGCCCAAACGGTGTTCTAGGTCCATTGTCTTGACCCCGAAGCGTGGGCACTCTAGGAGAATGTGCAACACATCCTCTAATACACCTGTCTGGCAGACACACCACGGCGCGTCCCTCAGCTTGAACCGGGTGGAGGTACTGCCCGAAGCCCCCATGACCAGAAAGGATTTGTGTCATTAGATTGTCCGGCAGGAAAATCCCCATAGTTTTATTACTGGTTTCCTCCTTGTAAAGGTTTTCCCATTCCTTTAGGGTTTCCTGCCTAATAACCACCTTGGCGTAAGAAATCGGGAACGCGTCGTAGTCCGCCGCCGTCTTCTTTTGCGCTGCTTTCTTAGCCAGTTCGTCTGCTCTTTTATTTCCCGGTGTGCCCATATGTGCTCTCAGCCAGTAGAGCCTCACATCCACTCCGGAAGCCAGCAAGTCATGCATGTTGGTTCTTATCACGAAAGCAACAGGATGCAGAGAGTTCGGATTCTGCAGCAACTCGAGGGATGACATACTATCACTAAGTATGTTAACCCTCGAGCAACCGCACCGCCCGGCAAACCCCGTTGCTCTCAAGATTGCCAACATTTCCGCCTGTAAAACGGAGCAGAAGCTCTCCAGCCGGTAGGTTTTGAAGACGACTTCGTCTCCATCACGCCACATAGTCAGAGCTGCCCCCACTCCGTTCCCGATCCCGCTGCCGTCCGTGTAGATGCAAACCCCCACCGGAAGATTTTCGGGGTCTATAGGCTCGTATTTTAACCAGCATTTTAGGATCATTGATAACAGAGCAATAGAGCTTGAGAGCCCGATGACCTCGTTGCACGTGTCATTCTAACCAAACACGCAAGTTAAGCAACATTGACCACAGCTTGTCGATGGATGGGTTTATCTATCTCGAGTTTCTCCTGCTTCGGAGGGCACGTTAAGCTGCCGGTCCCGGCTGTTGTCGATAGATGACAGTCATTAAGCTATGTCAGTTGCCCTCGGGCGGCTTGAAAACACTGGCCTCCTCCAATCCGCATTTGAGCAGCGTGGTGGAGTATGCTCTCAACCCTTTTGGTTGTATAACACTGCTGTTCTGCCAAAAGTGCTGAATTCGTCCAAAGATTAGGAAAAATATAATTAATGGAATTGAGGTGAGTTAGAGTGAGATAAGGAGAAAAGTCCTAGGGCGGCAATTAACGTAAGTATAAAGAAAAAGTCAAATCTTATAAAATTTACTTTGCTTTGTTGTTTATTTTTATCTGTAAGTAGTTGATGTAGCGAACGAGGATAAAAATATGTGCCGATGATACGTACGTTGTGAAATGAACTCCCTGGCAAAGTTTTCCTTAGGCACTACAGCTTGAGATTCTTCAAGTGACATTTCAGGTGTTGCCAGTGTCCATAGGCTACATAAATCGCTTACCATCCGTAAGCCGTATGCATGTTCGCCATATTAGTAAGCCCCAAGGAGTTGCCGTGTAAGCAGGAGAGGAGGCATCGCGCAAGCGATACTTAATATATCGCAAGCGTTAATAGGCTGCGGTACCCGCTTTACATCAAGTGGGCCGTATGCTTGTATGCTTCCCGACGTAGTATAAAAAAAAAATAGTAGTATAAAAAGAGACAAACATCATATGTATGTATATCTTCACGTCCGGTCCCTTGCGGGATATGCTGTGAGAACAGAGCCCCATATGACGCGGTTCTAACACACTTGGTCGCTTTTTTAACATTCATAGCTCTTTTCATGCACGCTCGCCGGTTCCTAGGGCTGTCACCTGATAAAACACGATCATTTTGATCACCGTATGTTAGTCTTGGTCTTCCTCGTGTACTACACTACATCCTTCCACTTTCGCATTGTATATCTGTTATATAGTGCTGCCATCGGTTAGACTTCAAAACTGATCAATGAGTACTTGATGTTTCATTATAAAACCCGAATGCATTTCTATTTCTGCATTATGTAATAGGCAAAAAAATTACAGTATATTCGTGGAAGGCAGAAATATTATAAAGTGCTTGATCGGCACTGAGATACATTGCATTTGCATCGCATGAGTAATACTTATCTTATTATAGGTTATAGTACCTACTCTGTAGGGAGGTACATATATACATAAGCTCGTCGTAGTAGCTAGGGTGTGTGAGTTTAGTGCCTCTCTACAGAACTAACTTACGTCGTCGATAATTAAAATGTTTTTTGCTACTCGGATAATATCAAAAAAATATCCTAACTGATGCATGCATTATTTTGCTATGTGAGCGTCAATTTATACTTGAATTGGTCTAATCTTTTTTGTCTTACACAAAATAAATAAAGGATTAATATTCAATATTAAAGGACAATTAGAAATTTGAAATCTAAAAGTTCTAAAATTTCTTCTATTGTTTCTAATGACATGGCAGAGATAAGCAACTCTAGGGGAGTTGCTTAGGCCAGTCTGTTATATCTTTTAATTTGTTCCTCCCACCCCCACCTTGGCTCAATATGGTGGTCGGCACTACGATAAATTTGTCATTTGTAACATGTTATTCTAACGATTAACATCTACAGCGCCGGATGTCTCATGGAGAGGCGACCGGGGCAGCAACGGTGGCGGATTCATGTTCCAGATGGCGGGCAATCGTGGAGATAAATGGAGCAGCCATAGAAGCAACGGTATGCATTTACTGACAGTAGGAGGTGGCGGAAGCACACAAATCAGCTTAGATCAAATTGCATGTAAAGAAATATGCTATTACTCCATTTAAGTGTCACCTTAGTCACCATAGACCGTGGCAGCTGTCGTATAATTATCCTAGTCTGTGGCTAAATGGTCTAAATTTAAAAGTACATATTTTGCACATACGCCGCTTATGGACTCCCTAAACGAAATATATCCATCCTCGTGAAAGTAGTATAACGAGATTGAATAAAAATCAGAAACTTAGTGTTAAACATTTATTAGTTTCATAGTCAACGCCGCTCACATATACAATGCGTTTAAATACTAGGTAAGTAGGTAGATACCTATATAGGTATTTCAACAGTTTCCATTATTTTATATAGTTAAAAGATATCTACGATTTTATTAACATTGTGCAGGTTTACACTGTAAAGTTGATGTAAGCTTTCGTGTACATGGATTACTTTAATAAAAATGCGTTATTTCCAGTTCCCGATATCAAATTTTAAAGCTACTTCTATTATTATTTTACTACATCGTCATGTTACATGCTAATACTAATGACATGATGTAACCTATATTTTTTTTGTATCGTCATTAACACAATCCATGTTACATTTTCGAATTTAGGTAATTTTTAAACACTAAAGTGCATAAATAAAATAATGTCTAACACTACATATCTCGCACGTATGTATTTATCAATGGAAAACGTGGTAGCGTGGTTAGGTTAAATTAGCGTTATTGATAACTAATTTGATAAATTAAAATTAATTCACAGGTATGATGTGGTATTCCTTCTTTAAGTACATTTTAAGTGTCGGCAAAAGTTCCTGTTGCTCAAGCAAATTAAAATTGTTCAAAGGAACTTTTACAACAACAAGCTCTTATAAATAAGTATGAGGGGATAGCTTCATAGACTAGTCTTCTTAGACCTTTTAGCCCTGTATTAGACAAGCTACTAAAATGTTCTTGTACGCAGTTACAATATTTAGTTTTAGAGATATCTATTTTACACCATGGTACGTTAGTCCGATGAGGCATCTACGTTAGTTATATAGATGCAAGGTGTAACAAGGTTTAGGTATATTGGTATTACCGATGGTATAATTAAAATAGTTTACAGAACCCTTGAATGTGATTTTTTACAATGAGTTTTACATCAAATCTGGATTTCCAAAATGTTTCGACGAAAGCGCTGGTCAGATTTCAATATAAAACATAAGATGCATGTAAAGGCCAACGTATTAACGTAATACAATCAAACGCTGTACATAGCTTTTTTACTTTTTTAAATATCTAGCTAATATTCAACCATACAAATTATTATTGTATTCGTATTTCTTATTTAACATTGATATGTTTTAAGAATATATACTGTATATCTTCTTCCTACGTACGTTACTGATGTCGATCTCAATACACTTATAATATCATCACAATAATTATATTTAACTACGCTAAAGTATTTATTTAATATAAAATAACTACTACCACAACTGTAAACGAGATAAGAAATTGGACGGATTCGTTGCATTTATCAGGTATATATTCATCTTGAATACACAATATTGGTAATATAACATCTAATAGGCGTAAAGGCCACTAAGGTAGGTACATTGAATTACATAATAATGGCACAAGTTAAATTCTTTAATATTTACTTAGGCGCTGCGCATAAACAGACAATTTAGTGTCTTCGGTTGCATACGGTTTCTGTCATGCATGTCCCGTTGGTCTTGTCCGGTAGCAAAAATTGTCTATGTTTGCGCAGAGCCTTAGCCGTGATATTCAGCTTTAGACAAAATAGAAATATATTTTCTTTCTTTATACTAAGCACCATTTGATTACTTTGTAATTTTCGTAAGTGTACTCATTAAGTAATATTATAGTACCTAAGAATACATATATTTTCGATTCCATATTTATGATGGCAAGAATGCCGAAATAGTAATTTTATCTACACACATGACGTAAATCCTATATTCTTCTTGTTTGAAGGGATACAAAATGTAATATTAATAATTTCGCACTTTCAGAAAACTAAATTTTTTACTTCAAAAAGTTATTGTTCTTGTAGTTCATGTTGCTGTTTATTTTCACCGATAATAATTTAAATGTAACACTCGTTTTCATTTTAAATACAACAAAATTAAATCATAACGAGCTATAATGGCGTCACCTCATAAAGTAACACATAACATAAAAGCTTCGTACATGAGCGATTATTCATATTTTAGCTCATTCATATACCATTTACGGACATGTTTAAAAGTAAATTTAGGTACATCTTTTAAAATGAAATATAATTTAAACACGGATACAAATAATGTAGTCACTATCGCACAGGATGATACTCGTATAATGTAGGCTATTATATATGATTTTTAAAATGAGAATTTAAACATAAGTGTAGATAAAGACATTTACAAACGAAACATTCTGTAATATTTGAATACACTTTTTCAAATTGGATATAAATTCGCTTATCCATTTATAGATCTAACTGGTTCATTTATTAAAGGCTACTTAAAGTTACCTGTCCTTAGTGTCTATTTCGGTGCATACCGGAGTGTCGGCTGCCGGGTCTCGATTGTACTATCGCGTAGTGGTCGCTGTTATCGGATACGGACCTGCCATCGCACAGAATTGTTTGTGAATTAATAATTAGCAAAAAGAAACGAGTGTGATTAGCAGCTTCATGTATTGTTAAAGCTTGTGATAAGTGAGATACTTTTTTTTACACCACTTTGTGTTTAAGAATAAATTACAAAAGTTGAGAAGAAAAATGTTACTCGGATGTCCTGGTTATAATTAGCAGTCGGTTAGCTAAGTAAGTGGCTTCAACCCTCGTCATTTGAAGGCAGACCCATAACCTTATTCAAGCGGATGATAACTCTGGTTTGAGTGGATGTATGTTACATATACCGATGTATACATCTGCAACATATGTTATGATTTTACATACATACATATAGGCAGAGACTACGTATGTAATAAAGTAAATGTTTATGCAAATATCCCCTAATTATATGAAATAATAGTGTCATAATAAATGTAAACTTTAAAATTAATTTTGATACAACTAAAAAAAGACTAGAATAAAATAAGAAAATTCATAGTCCCGTTTTTAATATATATTTAATCAAATCACTTTTATGTATATACCCATAGATAGTATAAGATAAAAGTGATATTATTGATTGATTGTAGGACCTTGCTTAAAACATCGAGCTTTACTCGATTATTGATATTAAAAACCGGTTAAAAGCTATTTGGTCTCACCGAGTCTCACGTCATTGGGTCACTTTTATACGGCTATAGGACGTATAAATAGTTATTAAGTTATGCATCTACTGCTTCAAAAATAGAATTTTAAAGAATTATAAGGAGAAGATTTATAATAATGTTTGGGGATACCTTACACGTGATCATTTGATCAAAAAAAAAACCGGTCGCATAACAATTGTCGCGGCTTGTTGATGATTTAATGGCAGGACATTTTCAACTTCCTATTTTAGGGGAAGTTATTGTATTAAATCCAAAATATAAATTTAACATTTTGTGTTTCTGTGCGTGTGTGTGTGCGTGCGTGCGCGGTTGTGTTTGTGCCGGCGTACGTGCGGGGGGTGCATGGGCCGTGACGGCGTGCGGTGCGAGCGGTTGTGCGTGCTCGCGTCCGTATGGGCAAGCAGTTGAAATGCTAAACTGTTTAAGTATTATATCATATTTATAATTTTTAAATAGTCGAAATCGTAATGGTACTAATGATTTCCATAGAAAAAGTATGCAAGCCTTGAAAGTTCAAAATTATAGACACATACCTTCTGTTATATTATTTGTTTTAAATTTTTTGTTTAATTTAATACAGTAGGTGAAGCTGGTAGCATCTCAATGTTAATGATTTTCAGTATATCATAAAATATCAAAATAGCGGGCTGGACATATTTATTCGTTTCTGTCCAGTATTAGGCTACAGCTGACTTTATTTTATTAGCCATTCCCATATTTTCTTGAACTAAAGAAAATATGAGATAAACAGTATACTTTCATCATCCTATCAGCCGAAGGACGTTCACTGCTGAACATAGCCCCCTTAAAAAATAAACAATTTAACTCATTTAGCCAAAAAATGATTTGATTTTAAACGTCGAACTAAACGAAATTGCCGAATTTTATTTTAGTAATATTTTATACGCCTTATTATTGAAAAAAGTTGTACATATAATTATACAGTTTGATTCTCTATTGAGGTGCAAATTATAGCAAGTGGGTTGCAAATATTATATTAATAAGTGTATGGTACAAAAACGACGAGGTGTGAGTTCTATGTATGTGGTCAGTTATGAGTAAAACTACGAATAATTAATAAGGAGAAGCGTAACTGTAGCTAAACAATGAAAACACTAGCGCTGGATTCATCAAGCGGCTTAGTCTATAACGAACATACGCGGATGAACCGAAATCTATGAGACATTGAGGCGATTCGTTATGTGTATGTACATGGTGTTTGCTTACTTTTGATAATGTGCAAGTTAAGTACGTTTTTATGATTGGTATTCTTTAAGAGTTACGCTTCTTGTCTATTACTATTAGGGATGCAAACAAAATATAAGTGAATTATGGTTACATTTGTTTTGTTAACTATTTATCGACGCAATCCTGAGAGATATATACTGGTATAGTGTGCGTACACAGTACTGACATCGGCATACCAATGAATGTCGTGTACAAGATGCATGGCTTAGACAAATATACCTATGCAGAAGGAACAGTATATCTGAACAAAATACCGTAAACCAGGACTTTGACGGTTCGTTCGGAACGAAAGCAGGCGATGCATAGAAAAAAATATCGCAGATAGTCCAAAAGAAGACAACTTCTAAAGTAGGTAGGTATAATATACTTTCTGTTGTGCTACACATGATCAAGGGCGTTTATTATGTCCAAGCAAAGGCAAAATTTGTATTAGGCCTATAATTGGAGCAAATATCTGAGCTGACTACGCCAAGAGAAGCATAGTACCGAAAGTGGCGCGTTAAAATTGAAGCTCATTCTCTTCCCACACAACTACAAAACTATGAGTGAAACGCTGTCTGGTCCGCTCGATTTATGAATATTTGGGGAGATGTGGCATTTTTCGAGGACTTTATTATAATGCCATAGAGCAATGGCAAATGGCAATGTTACCTAGCAATTAGTTATAAACCATTGCACAGGGAAATTAATGATAGAAGTTACCTTGAATAGCGTAGGCAAGATCATAGAAACCTCGCATTACGGTACGACAAGCGTATGTAGTACATATTTCTCGAAAATTTTGCTACCGAACTTATATCCTATTATTTTTTTACAGTACATTAATTTATTATTAATGTTTATTAATTATGATTACGTTATCCTTGAAATCTGTGCCTGCCGCGTTCAGCGATAGATAATAGAAACACACCCGCAACGCGCTGTGATTTAAATTGTTTGCGTAAATATTGATTACTTATTCGTATTCACTAAAATATTATGTTGCATCCCTAATTATTATTCGCAGGAATAAATGTTAATTTGTTTGTGATACATACATATTTGGCATGTATTATGTATGCGGCAATGTTAATGTTACCTCGCCGAGTGTATAGTTGATGATGGGTACCTGCCGCCGTACTGGCTCCCGTGCCAGCTGCGGTATGGGTCGTAGTCCTCAACCACCGAGGGATCTTTCTCAATCACCTGCAAATTGATATAGGTATTTTGAGGTAGGTAAGAACTACATTTCCGTACTTATAGCTCAGAGTTCCATTGTGTTTGGACTGGCGCTGTAATTTTTATATACTAAGGTGACAATAAACCGTATGGCACGCCTGATGGCAAGCAGTTTCCGTAACGGATAGATACTAGGGGAAATTACTGGATAATAAATAATGGAGCACCGATCAACACATGGATCTATGAACGACATGTTCATAGAGATCCATGTTTTGATCGGTGCTCCATTATTTATTATCCAATAATTTCGAATAGAACCCTCGAGCACTGGGTGTTTAATTATCATTCCTAATAACTCCGCATACTCGAAAAAAAATTTTTTTTATTAATAAAAAAAAATGAATTATACAGATATTGGCTATAATGTAGAAATAAGTAGTAGAAGTGATATAGAAATTATTGGGTAAGCAATGTCTTACATCAGTCCTGGCGCAGGAGCAAGTCATGGCTGTGCAGAGGAAGCAGTTGATGAGCAGCATGACGAGGAACATGACGCCGAGCGCGATCGCCAGGTACAGCAGCCACAGCGGGCGCACACCCGTCTCCGCGCACGTGAACACTGCGCAATTAACATCGCCGTCAGTTTAATAACTATAAAACAACACTTAATAGATAACTGTAAAATATAAAAGATGTGGAGTGGAAGTTGAGTTTCGCGTATTAGTGTTTTGAGCTAAATTTGATACATGTCCCAAAGTTTGACGTTATTTCCATATTGTATGAGTATAATTCATAGTACGTACATTAGATTTAACTTTTCTTAAAATATTTTTAGGTTTTTATATTAAATATTTTAGGAAATAGTGGGATGGGTGAACATTTTCGTCAGCTATTATTAACAAATATTCACAATCTTATATATTTGCCTTTGACTAGCGCGTGCTTTAATATAACTTGTATCTTATCCAATTATATTAGCTCACCCTTAAATGATTATATGACAATTGATATTTATTTTCTTTCACGGCCGTGCTGTATACAGTACATGTCTCGCTTTCTGAGCGATTTTTTTTATGAATCAATTTTAAGTCTAGCGTGTACCGTTAGGGTTTGGTTAAAGAGCTTATGACAGTTGGACAGATGCGTCTCTTGTCGTTATTATAGTATTCACCTACGTTCAGATAGGCAGTTGAAAGAATTGGCATAGGTCTTACACGGGTATAGGTATTATGTGATAAATATGTGATAACAAGGTAATAATGTAGGTACTGTCCACTTCAATTGTTGACGATCGCTTAGACTTATTGAATTGTCTACGTCTGTATGCCTGTCGACTGTAGCCTACAGGAACTGCTTCATATCAGCAGTTGCCCCACGACGAAATTCGTACTTAGTCTCCTTCTTGTTCTGTGCTTGTACAAAATATCATTCGCGCTTTGCCGGGCTCCACCGACCGGTCATTACATTCACTAGCTAGAACAAAGCAATTCTCTAGAGAGTTGTTATGTGTTTCATAACTACACTACTACTTCCTAGAAACCGGTGGCCGTGCATGAAAAGAGTTATGAATGTTAAAGAAGCGAGTGAAGTGTGTAAGCACCGCATCTTATGGCGCTCGGTTCTCTGCCTACCCCGCAAGGGATTTGGCGTGAAGCTATAGGTAGATAGATACTTCTCCAAACGATTTGCTTATTTAATACGCTGATGTTATCGCACTATCTATGCATATACCAGTATTTAAATTTTATTTACCAGCATTGTCGTTAGGATCGAGCACGAAAACGCCGGTGGAGGCGGTGACGGTGCCCTCCTCATCCGTGGGATCGACGCGCTCCGACGACTCGCAGTCTATAGCTGCACACGTGCTACCTGAAACATTATTGTAACAAAGTATAATAGGTACATTTTAGATAGACTCAGTGTAAAGCCCCTTCCTCGTGAATCATATAAATCCTACCAATTCTTTTATGACGGCGGGAGGCATAAAAGCATACGACCCACCTGATGTAAAGCGGTTACCGTAGCCTATTAACACTCGCAATACGTTAACACAGTAACTTCTTAGGAGCTTAATGGTGACCTCATTAACGCGCAGGAACACAACGACCCTTCAGGGAGTTGTTTTTTGACTGCGGTTTTACTGTGAGGTAGAGATACATCCCCAGACGGCTTTGATGTTCGTAGGATCTTAAAATAAAGCTTATTACGCGAAAGACTACTAACAATTGACGTGCTGACGTAATATCAATACAACCTAAACTTTTCTACAATATCAGATTTTCAATTTTGTAATATTTTTTTACTTTGGTCGAAAATGGCTGATAGAGCACTGTAAGAGTTTCCTAGTGAACTCCCTCAGTATCAAAAAACCATCAGGAAATTAGCATTCGACTCCGGTAAGCTGTGCCGTAGACGTTGCGGTATCCCCGTAGGTTTGGTTGCCCGTAATAATTGCTGTGTATATCTAACCTTTTGTCACTGGAAACTTGTTCGCTAGTCATTGTCATGCGTAGTTGAAGTGTGGTTAGGCTCAAAAAATAATTGCGAACTACTTTAACATCTCAGAGTCTGCAGAGAATTCATGAGAAGAGAATATACCTAATTATCGGTCGAGAAATCCTGCTGCTATTTCTTTGATCGGTTGTTTTTTCATTTCCGAGTAGACCTCCTTAGTTAGCTATTAGTATTATTTATATAATATACTTAACGTTACAAAAAATAAAGTAGACGAAATTAGGAAAAAAACCTCTGCAAATGCCGATATCACACTGGAAGTTGACTTGCGACGAATCTGGGAATCTGAACATGGACGCTATTGTGAGCTCCGTAGCTCCGTGGTCAGACTTCACCACCACGCTGTCTTGCTTCAGTGGACATCTGTAAATTTATGACCGATACATCAATATGTATGTATCATATATATATTTATTAATATTACAGTAGGAAGTTAGATTGCTTGTTAATTTGTGAATCAAAACTTTTATGGTACGAGTATTTTGTAACAGGGATGTTTCAATTTCATTTGTCACGGAGATTTATTAATCATTTCATAATTACGGAGATAATTTAAGTCGATAGTTATGTACTGATATATCAGGAGGTCTAGGAACCGGTGAGCGTGCACTAATAAAAAAGAGTTGTGCAATAATCACGTCTCATTCATCTCCCTGCCTATTCCGCAAGGAATCTGACATGAAGATTGATTATTATAGATATAGATTGAGGAATATGTATTAGGTATTTAAAATACTCACCCTTTGCCATCCAAAAGATCTGCTGTGTGGTTTTTCATGTTGAAAGCGAAGCAATTCTTCAATCTAATGCCATGAGTCCCTGAATAATTAATTAATGATAAAAAATATTTTAATCACTATAGTTTACAAAAATCATGCGACCAGTCTTGCTTCATTTAACCATATCCCGTTCTCCCTTGAATGTGCTACATGAAATGATGAAAGTAAGGAACAAATTTACTTAAATAAGTTTATATCCTAAATTACTTTCAGCGACGCATCTACAATCGCCAATTTATACTGTTGGAGTTAGCGCATTATTGCGCGCTAACTTTCGTTATTAAAATTATGTATTTTACTATTTAAAACTATTAACTCCAGAATTCAGTAAACAAGGGAGTAATGGAGACAGTTTATATCGCTTTAAATATGAAAGTTTATTTCGGTTACATTTCATTACTAGATCATGGAGTTACTACGATCTTTGTTTACCCGTCAAGCGGGCGTGCAACATCGAATTGAACATACTCGATACATTTTCATTCATAATATTGTTATTATATATCGCATGTATTTGCCATCCGTACTAGGGATCCTGGGACCTATCTTTGTTTCTTTGTGCACGAACTAAACTTTTTATCTCCCATGCCTGCGCTACCCGGACGAATATTTATTTAAGTCAGAGCGTAGTTAGAGATATACATATAAGAAATTTTTGTCTTGCCAAATTGGTTTACATTTCAAAGAAAATTTGAGGTACGTTATTCGATTTTGTAAAGTCGTGTTTTTTTTTTCACATGTGTCCTAAAGATAATTTGTTAAATACTATAATTATTGTTATGTAAATTGTGCTTTAAATGGGCGCCCCCGTCTGTAGGTTAATTACCTACCTTCATTGTTGAAACTGGGATAGAGTAACCTATTTATTCTAAAGGATGTGTAAGTAACGTTCGAATAGGTTTAAAGATTGATATGCGTTTTATTTTCAAGGAATATATATATATAGATTATTTATATATCTATTCCTTGAAATTAAATAAGCTGCGTTATTCTTATTTCAAACAATATAACAGTTAGCAGTAATTACATTCTCTAATAGATATCTACAGGCATCTATTACAACTACCATATAATATCAATGCCAAAATATCTTATGTATACCATCAGATTTGCTCAACTCTGCACGTAGAGTGTACGGCATTCCAAACGCTGCATTCAACACTTTTTGGCCCTGCTGGTTCAGCATTCGTAGCGATACCAATGATGTCTCGTTTCTGAAAACGATGAGTAAATATCGGTAACTTCAGTCGGTTATTTCATCTGTAATTAGAGGCAATGATACGCGATGCGGGTAAATTTAACTATAATCTACAATAATCTATTTGTTTGCTAACTATTTTATTTTTGCTACAATTCATAGAGGCATACCTACGCAGAACGACGACAAACAAATGCGATTGATTGATGTACGATTATTTGTTAGGTAGGCCATAAAAGAAATAGCCTGTCATATATTTAAGGACAGTCCAGAAATTAGTTTCTGCTGAGATATACACGTATATAGTTCGTTTTTAAATATCGTTCTATAATAAGAGATGAGTACCTAGGAATAATTAAAAATGGTAAATTAGCTGTTTTGAGTAATATACAATCTGAATAAATATTCTGAATAATAACCAGTCCATTGACCAAACAGTCCGTGCGATTACAGTGCTCTTTCGTTCTCTGATTACTCTTCAAATTTTTTAAACTATTTCAAATTAAGTGCATTAAGTTCATTAGACGCAAAAAGACAGCTTTCAATTTATTGACTGATTTGTAATATCTACAATATTAAGAATATATAGTAACAAATAGAAGGTAGCGAACAAAAGAAATGTTAGTGAACATAATCCTAAGAGAACATATGAGTATGATATATAGTATATATATAACATATGAGTGTCTCGACAATTAGAATTAATCTAGTTGTAAATACAATTATTAATACCTCGAGTTTCTGAATCCTGCTTTACCGCACGTTATCACATAAAACTTGTCGTCAGCGAGCTCCAAGGTCCGGTGGACGCGCACCGCCAGCGGAAGGGAGCGTTCATCAGTGCGCTGAAATAATAAATTCATATGCAAAATAACAGCTATTTTTTTGGAAACACTGGGTTCTAAGCAAGAAAACTTTTTTTAAATACGCCGCATACTGAAATGTAATATAATGCATATATTTGCAGTAGTTGACTGCAGGAAATCTCAATTACCCAACGAGATACCCGGCAAGCGTTGGTCTCTCTCGATATTCATAAGTGGAGTGGGCCAGCGTACCGGTAGTGGTGCTGAAGTCGTACGCTCCTTAGTTAAGGTCTGTATTGCCGTACATCATGCACCTGGGGTAGTAGGTAGCATATCCATTATGAACCACTACCAGTAGATACCGGGATACGGTAGTCTTATAATATATTTTCACTTTAATGTTTACATTTAAAGTATTCGAAAAATTATTCTGGAATACAACAGGAATATACTGTGATCCGCAATACTTTTTTGACAGATTCGTGACTATGGATGAAACTTGGGTTCATCAATACACTCCAGAGTCGAAACAGCAATCCAAACAATGGAAAAAATCTGGTGAACCGACCCCAAAAAAGCCAAGGCAATTTTGTCGGCTGGAAAGGTGATGCCATCAGTTTTTTTCTAAAATTCTGATCTAAGTCATCATGGTGGGCTGCCTTGCGAGAGGTGAAACAATAAAGTCAACATTCTACTGTATCCTTTTGCGTCGATTACGTGAAGAAATTAAAGACAAACGCCCAGGATTGCTCAGAAGGAAAGTGTTGTTTCATCAAGATAATGCGCGCGTTCACACGTCTGTTGAATCAATGGCTCAAATTCGCGATAATGGTTTCAAAGTACTGCCTCACGCGGTTTATTCTCCCGATTTGGGGCATTCGGACTTCCACCTGTTTCCAAACTTAAAAATCATCTCGATGGACAGAAATTTTCTTCAAATGAAGAGATTGAAGCCGCAGTAAACCAGCATTTTGAAGACCTCGAAAAATCTTTTTTTAAAACCTGCATAGAAGCTTTGGAAAGCAGGTGGAAGAAATGCATAGACTTAGATGGAGATTACGTCGAAAAAGAAACATATTTTTGTACAAATTTTATTTTGTTTTCTTGGCTAGGCCGCGAACTTTTCAATCCACCCTCGTATTTCATACCGAGTACAAAATGATGCTTTTTCTTATCCGAGGAAGCTTTCTCCACTTTGTACTCGACAGAATGACACTATATATTGTTATTATTGTGTTACGTAATTTATCCACGTGAACAAAATATAATGTAATATTAGGTGTTATACTAACATTGTTCCAAAATACTCCGCAGTAGTCTGGTGAGCCCGGCGAGGCCCCTAGGCTGATGTCAAAGGTAACCACTTCTGTACCATTGCCTTGTGCCATGCACGCCGGAGACCTGTAATGCATGAAATTGAACATCTTATTACCTTATCTTCGAAATTGGAGACTTTGATATTGGTCAGTGTGAAGATCGATACGTTGCTTTCTACTTAGAATTCAAAATCATAATATGTATTCCTGCCTTTTGATATTTACATTTCGAACCTACGGTGCTGTTTAGTAAGATCCCTTTCGTTTGGATAATTTTGTAATTAATCATGATAATGAACCACATGTCAGACCTGAGACGATAGTCAATATCGATGAAGTGAAGGCAAAGTGGAAGCAGATTCATTTCAACCACGTCAGAATTAACAACAGTTAACAAAGATAAATGCAGATTTCGATTTTTATGTAGTGGTGAAGCATAGTAGGACTTCTTGCGCTAAATATCTGACTGGGGAAGCACTTTCACCTTGCAGAACACCGCAACTATATAATAGCGCTAGCCGGCGAATATTGAACTGTCACTAGCAGCGTGAGTGCCGCAGACTAGCTCGGCGGTTAGGGAATCCCTGGTGAATCGGTTGACCTCTGGCCGCCGCAGATCGGTAGGGTTCTCTAACCTGGGGTTACTTAATCTACGCCCCAGGTGGCTGAACAGCTAACATGTGTAAATTCCCTCTTGTAGTCAACTTGCCTGAGAAGCAGACCAGGGCGAACTTGGCTGTTGCAACAGGGGGTAGGGGAGACCAGGAGGTCGTCTGCCCACCGCGCCAGCAACCGCACGACCTGCATTGTACTATGGTGGAAAACACCGCGGTTTTTGTTCTCCACTCAACGACACGACTTTAATTTTTTTACACAATAGTGGCGAAATAGAAAAGAAAGCCAGTACTACAGTGGTCACCTACTCCACAACGTATGTGAACTTTTGCAACATCAGTGGTTTACACTAAAACATCAACGGGGTTCATCAACACCGAGACCGTTCGGTCAATTTTTTTTTCTCACGGAGACACAAATATCCTCACCGGCTGACACATCTTATTATTTGTGAAGGAGAGCCTTATTTGCTTGAATTGTATGAATGTATCAACAAGGAGTGAACACAGTGACGCCCCTGGTGTTGCAAATGTCCATAGCCTACGGTGACTGTTTACCATCAGGCAGGTCGTATGCTTGATTCCCACCTTAGTGGTATTAAAAAAAATATGTGTCAATGACTATATAAGCGAGATCATAATCCTGCAAACTCTTCTGAAATCTCCCCACAACATTGAGGAAGTGTCGGGAAACCCGTCCATGTTTATTTATACATACAAGTAACAAGGCAAAACACCCCAAAAAGTCCATTCGCAACTGAATACTATTCTTATGGTTTATGACGACTTAAAAGGACACATGTCCTAAAGCTGAATGAAAAATATACTTCCAGCGAAAGCCAGCACTGAAGTCAATAAGAATGTATTAGATAGAGTACACTAGTTGGACTACACACTCGCAAATTAAAACTATCAACTCATTCGCTTATTGATTCGCTCATTCGCTACGGAATTGCGAATAAGCTATAAATTAAAAAAAAGTCGTTAAGAGGTTTTTACGGAGTTCGCATGTAACCATAACAATCGAACACATCTCTCAAACTGGTTGAACTTAACTGAGCTACGAATGCAAATTAATTTAAAGAAATTCACCTACGGTATCAATAAAATGATGTGATTCCTTCAAATTATACCTTGGCAGATCAGATATTTTTGAGTCTATGTGACCCATATACTTTACCGATCAATTTATTATATTAGATTCGTGTGTTGGACGACGTAAGGTAAACAGCACCGCCGACGCGTAGAAAACTCCTACATGGATTATTGAAAAAAAAATACCTGTGCTCTCTGGCGTGTATAATGCCATTGAATGGCTGATTGAAGGTGACCCTGATGGACATGACGCCAGGTTTACACGTCGCGTTGACAACCGGCGAGAATTCGTTGCTGTCGGCATTCTGTAAAAGAACAATAATATTTTTAACTTGTTTTAGTCACATTATTTATTCAAAAATCTGTTCCGAGGCTGAATTATTTTACGTACGGATCTTATACAACAGTTTACATATTTATTATATATATATATATATATATTGTAACTAGCCGATGTCTGTATAAAGATGTAAAAAAAATATGAGGGGTCTTTATAGGAGCAATAGAAGCCAAAATAATTGTCTTTTTTGTCTGTCTGTATGTTTGTACACGCATCAAGAAAAAACTATTGCACGAAATTGCGTGCGGTTCACATTTGCATTGCGGGAGGTCTATCTTAAAATTGGGTGCTTATTTCATCTTGATATGTCGCCTACACGGCGAGTTATCTGTAGATAAAATAACATTTTGGACAGCTGCTATTTATGTACATAGGAGATATTTAAGAAATAATAATATGAGAGGTAGGCAATAGAAACCACAACAATTATCCTTAGAATTTTTGTTTGTCTGTCAGTCTGAATGTTTGTGCGCGCATTACGCAAATACAACTCCAGGAAATTGAATTACGTTTTCGCTTTTGCATTGCTGGAGACATAACTTTAAATTTGGTGTTTGTCTGTGTATCTGTACGTTTGTACGCAAAATGCCACTACGCCCGCCGTCGTCTAGAAGCTGAATTATATTTCCATAAACTCTTATCAACTCTAATAATATCCGATTTTAGCTTAAATATAAAGATATAAAGGGGGAGAGGGTAGATAAATAAAGGGGTAAGGGGATCTCTGTCAGACAGATGGACGGATTGTCGACCTAAGTACTAGACGATTTCTTCAGGAAAGTAACATGAATTATTCAAAACTATAAAAGCTTGTTGTTATCCTAACTCCTCAATGAATTCTGATTTTTTTCTTACTTCCCCTTTCTCTCTTGCCGTAAGGTTTACACAGATTTCATGTTTATAATTGTATTCCATTTTAACCCTATTGTCTGATTCTCTCTTTCCTACTGGTCTCATACCTTGCATACATAACTTATTGTCTAAATTTTTAATGACATGTTGTTGTCAAATGGATAATTAGTGTGACAACATGCCAACATAATTTCATGTTGCTGAAGGAAGAGCTAAGTACGCGATATAACAAGGACTTCCTGCTGGCTGTCGCCGTCGGCAGACTTTCCTTCTACGGACAATGCACGCAATTGGCATGTTGTGGCGGCATTGTCCGTTTGAATGCTCTGTGTTATCAACTATAAGCATCTTCCCAAGTCTCTAACTACGTGAACATACTTTTAAGTCCCAATTTTATTATTTCTTAGTTTTATAGTTCAGGGCTAGATGGAACCAGATATTTCACTAGGGTAAATAAAATCTGTAATTGCGTAGCATTGATGTCGGACGGAATACAATTATGATGGGAATTAAATCAAGTAAAAAAGGTAAGGTGAACAGGTATGTACTAATTTAGCACAACGCCTTTAGATGGGCAGTTCTAATTTACAGAATTAAAAAAACTAATTACTACTTATACATTTTAAACACTGTTGATTACGAATATATAAAATAAAATTAACATTTTAATAGTGTTCTTTAATAGCAGCAGGAGTGGTCAACTTACTGCGTCACATTATGAGATCATGTAATATAAAATGTTCATATTCTATAACCGATGTGAAAAAAAGATAAACACCATATATCGCCCATTATTACACTAATTTTATTAGTTTAGATCTATCTCCAAAAAATGTACTATATGGCGCTGTTTAATATTACATGTAAGTTGAATCGTGATGTTACGATTGTATTGCATTTTATGACACTGGACGATTAACTACCTAAATTAGTCAGAAAGAAAAGATAAAATACTGAAAAATGTTACTAGACTACAAATACTTATTTAAGTAACATGTTTCTTTCAATAATTAAGACAATGAAGTGATTAATATCACGTCTACATTTCTTGGCCAAGCAATAGTCACCAATATCTTCAGTAATATTCACGATCAAGTTTTTATTATGTTAGGTGATATTTTTCATATTATAAGATATTATGCCTATAGTTTTATACAAAATGTAGATTATGAAGTTTTTAAATCGAAATTTCATTCCAGTCAGCGTTTAAAATCCAATTTATATTCACACATTCAATATGATTATGACGTTTCTTTTAAAAGATTAGTTGTTCGTTTGTTTTCCCTCTGTTCATTTATTCATCGATATAGCTGTTACTGTGACCATGGATTAATCGAATATGTGCGTCATTTTCAAACTCGAGTTACGAGTACGCAGTATCGACGACATATATGAACAAGCACGGCGTGTTTTTGGTTTCATGGTTTGCATTCTGGAAGTTTTATTATATACACAAATATTTATTATATATTATTATCATATACGTCGATTAGAAAGATAAATACCTCGCAAAGTGGGTAGAGTATCTACTCACAACAAAATCACGGCAAAGTTTGCTTAATTTGTTGACTTGGCACACAAAATGAAGGACTCTGAATCGAATTATCACTTGAGATTAAAACTGATCCTATATGACAATCGAAATTATCCGTGCCACTAGTTGACACAGAAGAGGCAGATAAAACAATGTTCCAATCGTAAATTAACTAAATATAAGGAACTTGAAAGTACCTGCACGCATACTAGCATGTAGAAAGACACCTGAGGGGGCATTGTTTATTAGAGCTTCGTAAGAACTAACACAACCATTAAACAGGTCCTGAAGGTGTCCTGTTGTGAAGAATGGCGACTGATGATACACAAGTTGATACATTGTAAAGCAACCACGACTCGTCAACTGCTCTATTTTTCGCGATAATGCACGACCACTCACCGTACAATCGACCATGTTAGACTCTGTAACTCTAGTGACGACTCGAAACTCTTTCTTATCAACTATACTTTTATTTATCAGACCTTGTTTCGACAAATATCTGATTTTTCCGGAAATATTTTAAAGAATTTTAAAGAACGGGACGTGTAAGTCTTGTGGCACTCAGTTCACACTTTCTAGCCCGCAAGGGACTTGGCGTGATGATATACATACATACATTTAAATTCGACGGGGAGGTGAGAAACATCTTTTTCATCGATTGTCGTACATATTTTCGTCTATCAATCACTTTTTTTATACAACGTCGGGAGGCATACGAGCATACGGCGCACTTGATGTAAAGCAGTTAACATCATGTAAACCGTAGCCTATTAACGCTTGTAATTATATTAAGCATCACTCGCGCGATGCCTCCTCTGCAGCCTACATAACAGCTCCTTAGGAGCTTAGAACTGGTGACCTCACTCACACACAGGAACACAACACTCCTCTAAGGAGTCGTTATTTTTCTGTGAGGTGGAGGTAGTTCCCCAGACGGGCTGCTTTGATGCCTACCTCTCTTAAAACATCCAGACCAAGATAAACAGACATGTTCATGCACACAAATGTTTGCCTTGTGTGGGGATCGAACCCACGAGCGTTGGTGTCAACCTCGCGTCATTCACGACTGAGCCACCGTGCCCGTCAAAAGCTCGTAAAGCAACCACGACTTGTCAACTGCTCTTTTTTTTCGCGGTAACCGCACGACCACTCACCGTACAATCGACCATGTCAGACTTACTGAAGTTACGACTCGAAACTCTTTCCTATCCACTATACTTTTATTTACCATACATTGTTTTAAAAAATAACAGATTTTTGTCAAAGTCGCGTCATTCACGACTGAGCTACCGAGTTTGTCTATAGATTCCAAGATTCTGCAGTAAGTACGTAATATTCCTCTTGATAAATTAATATTTAATTTTTGTCTCCATATGATACGTGACGTTTACGTACGTAAAGTGACAATTACCATAAAGGTATAACACAAAATAGATTCGCCGATAAAAGTATCACGTTTAACTTGTAAATGATGAATTGGATCAATGTGAACGGCGGCGCTCCAAATACGCTACAGGCATAGTAATGTAAAGTTTACATACATACAGACTGCTCCAACTATAAAATTGTAATAAAACCGGCTAACAAACACGAAAAGTACGAAATTCTGGGTATCTCATTTATTTTTTAAATAACGGTTTGGACCAGACGAGGCTAGTCCCGGATATACAGGATATTCGAGATTAGTTTCGTCCGTGTCGTGGTTTTTGAAGTATTAATAGCGCAATAGCTCTAAACGTTTCTGAGATAAAAAGGCGATATATTATAAAATATTGTTAATGTTACAATAAAAAAATATAGGGCAGGGTCTGTAATTACAGTAAATATTAAATTAGGCAGATATTATTATTGTTATTTACTATTTTTTTGCATTATGTTTTATTATTACGAAAGATCGTGAATTGATAGAGGTAGGTCGCATCAAAGCATCCCAACTGAGCAAGAACCTCGATGACAAAAATAACCGCAGCCAAAAAACTTTCTGTAGGGTGATTGTGTGCCTGCGGGTGAGTGGGGTTACCAGTAAGCTCCTAAGGAGTTCCGGGTTAGCGGCAAGGGTGAGCGGCGGAGATACTTCTTGTACTTTGATACGCAGCAAGGGTGACGGCCTTGCTGCGTTGTTTGCAAGCGTTCATAGATTACAGTAACCACTATACATCTGGTGGACCGTCATGGTGCTTGCATGTCTCCCGATGTTGTATAAAAAAAATCGAATCAACTATGTTTATGCCATAACACCGATCCTGTTTGCCACTACTACAACAAATTTAAATATTATAAGAACGTCACAACCTTAAAGTCGGTTTATTAAAGGTGATATTATTTTTAGCTAATAACAAAACAAAAAAAAGACCGGCAACTACGGTAATTCGTGTTAAATTTTATTTATATACCTAAATATTTGCAGTCTATATTTGCATTTGATGAACTGACAAAAGCATGTTAAGCAACAAAAAGTAAAGTTTCTACCATACGGACGACTCGAGTAAGTATTACATAGTCATGAAACGAGTAAATATATCACTCATTCTATTACTATACTTTAAAGAATCTGACCACAGTGCAGTAAACGTTATTATCTAATTTAAGGGTGTAAACGACAGCACAGCGCAAGCCTATTAATAGCGGCCTTATTAATACATGATGTGAAAATATCAAGTTCGTTAGCTATTACGGTGCAAAAGATACAGTCTTATGATAGATACGCCGACAAACAGAGAACAGAATCTTTGTAATAGTGTCGTTGGTACCTTTCGGGTGCAGAACCCTAATAAGTAACAATGGTAGTGATATTAATCAATGGATGTCCTATATTTCCTTAGACCTAATTTATGGTGATTTAAGAAGCTCGAAAGAACTTCTGCTACGTATGGTCTGCAAAATATTATTCTAGATGTAAACGATCTTTGATAAATAATAGACGACAAACAAACCGTTACTATACAGACGAGTCAACAAATCACGCTTTGTAATGTGAATACAACGCGGTTCCCTCGGCTGAGGTCCGAAAAGTTATTTGGCTGCTATTGTTACCAGAACTTTAGAAGTTATCAGCCCCGATACAAATATGCAAAAGATTCTTTATTTTTTGTATACCACTAAGGTGACAATGAAGCATACGGTCTGCCTGATAGTAAGCAGTTACCGTCCCTTGCCGACCCTGTAAAAACCTCTTCCCGCTTTTCTTGAAGAACCCCTAATAAACTACCTACGGTGTCAAACAATCAGCACAACCATTGTCTCTGTAAAACATTAAATTAAACCAAGTAGCTTTAATGTTATAGAATTTTTGGAAGAACTGCTGTAGTTTCTTGGGAGAAACTTCCAGGAAGTTCACTCTACAACCTATTGTAAGCAGATCCCTTAAAATTAAAATATTACAACTTTCTGTAAATTTAAAATACTCAAAGTGTGACACTCTCCAAATTATAAAGCTCTAGGTCAAGCTATCTAAGACGTGGTTCGTCTGTCACGGTATTGTTTTACACAAACAGATAAATGCGAAGCCGTTATTCACCATTTAATCTGCAGATTTCAATTTTATTTGCGTAAAACATGACGGGAATTTGATTGAATTGGATTTTATTTGTTGCGTGATATAAACAAGCATTTATGGGTCTGTTATGTTGTCCATTTATTGAAACCACACTTTATCTCACAGCACCTTTTTGTTTTGTTTTTCTGTTATTACAACAAAGTTTATGAGTTTATTTATAGCGTCTTTAATATTGAAATTGATCATTGAGATAACTATTTAAATTTATCATGATCTCAGAGCCGCTTTTATAAATATAAAAGAAATTTAATTGTAATTGATAAACTATTTATTTAAATAAATACCAAATGCTATGTGCTGGTCAGTGCATCAAGTAGAAGCGCTTGGACCGATTTCTTTAATTGTTATTTTTTTAATGTTTGTACAAGTCCGAATAAGGTTTTTAAGAAAAATTTACATATTTGCCCGGAAAATTTAAAGCGTGCTTTATTCTATTGAAAATGGGATATGCGTTATTCTCTTATAAATTGTTTATTGTGGTAAATGTGTGTCAACAGCTAACAAGAAGACAAATTGTTAATCTAGCTAATCAATCGCTAAACGACAAATTGATTCAGTTGCTTACTTTTGGTACGTATACGTAATTTGGTTTCAATAGTAACTTTGATGACAACATGAAAATTTATGTAGTAAAACTTTTTAAATAAAAAGTGAAACCGGCTACACTGAAGCCCACTTATATTAAGGATAGGGCCTCGATGATGATGTATTTCCCTCCAAGTCAGTGGAAACGATCAACAGTTATGTTTTAGTCTGCGAAATGTTATTATGTTCCAGGAAACAACAAAGTACGTATAATGTGGCCGCGGTGTGCCGTGCCGCGCCGACGCAGGGCAGGCCGGCCGCAGGTCGCACCCGGGGGCGACGCGTGCTCACGATTCCATCCACACGACCTTATAGCTTCCTAACATTACTCTATATTCTTCATAGACAACAAGTAATTTATATTCGTAATGCCTTTTCTGAAAGGTTCTGGGTTGGCGTCCATGGACTGGCCAGATGACCTGCAGTGATTGGAGAAGTATAAGACGTACGTAGTATAGTACATAGCTACATGTTCAACTTATTTCAGCTAAAATGGTAATACGAGTTTGCATATTTTCTGATACTTTGATGCAATTAAAACTACTTCGAAATTCGCCATCTGTTTATATAACATAAATATAAGGTGGTTAATAAATATTTTTAGAATAAAAGTATTGTCGCAACCAGAATTTGGATTGTGTTGTGAATGTACTCGTATAAATTATTCTATACTTTTTTAAATCTTTAATTAATTTGAGGTTTTATCCTAGGGATATATCAACTTCATCATATCTTATTATAAATATACCCTACTTGAAATAGGTATAATGTCTAGTAAATAATAAGAAAAAAATATTCAATTAAAGTCATTTTTCACAGATTCATTGCTGATTCTGAGTCTGTTAGGATAATCTGAGCTAAGCAAACATATACTGCTTTTGATTTAAACTTGTATGCTTCATTGTTCACGCTAGGTCCCTTGCGAGGTAGGCAAAGAAAACCGAGCGTGATAAGACGCGGTCATAGTAAAATCAAATGACGCGGTCCTTACACACCTCACTCACTTCTTTAACATTTATAGCTTAATTTAAAATTATCCACTTACTATTTATAACTTGTAGTCATTTTGTATTTGTAAGGTTTTCTTGCTCACTCGATATCCCATTTGGACAAGCTATTATATCATGAAACTACACCATATATTTATCATTTTATATGTACACATATATACTTGTGTATGACATGACTAGATATTTTCTTTAGATGTTGATAGTGGTATGAGGGCCTTTTATCATCGGTGTAATGATTATCGCCGAGATGAAATGACCTGATATTACGGACAGCGAAGTACCCGAGCTCCCCTCGGCTAAACTAGCTTGGGTCTACACTTATCCATGATTGCTATTGTTTATAAACCTCACGACATTTCCTTTATTCAAATTGTTTTAGTAATACTTTTCCAGATAAGCATGATGAGCAGATGCCTCCCTTTAGAACACGCTACAGATTGTACAACGGGTTGTTTCTGAAGAATTGTTCGATATGATGCCAACAGCTACTTTTTATAAACATACCGGTCGCCGACGGCGAGGAGTTTACCCTCACACGCTGGAACCGCAATGGTCGCGTACTGTGCGGTTCCAGAGAAGTTTTCTTCCGAGAACTCTCAAGTTGCGTAATGAATTCCCAGCCAGGGTTTTTCCAAGGGACTACAGCACGGAGTTCTTCAAGAAAGGCGTGAAAAGGTTTTTAGAGGGTCGGCAACGCACGAATGACTTCCCCGGGTGTTGCAAATGTCCATACCCTACTGTGACTGTTTTCCATCAGGCAGGCCGTGTGCTTGTTTGTCACCTTAGTGGTATAACAAAAAGAACAAAAGAGTGGTTAATAACGCTACTTTGACACCAACGCCCGTGGTATCATGAACATATCTGTTCATTTTGGTTTGAGCGTTTTAAGAGAGGCGGGGCGCATTAAAGTAGCCCGTCTAGAGAAGTACCTCCACCTCACAGAAAACCACAGCCAAAAAACAACTCCCTGATGGGTTGTTGTGTTTCGTGTCAGTGAGTGAGGTTGTCAGTAAGCTCCTAAGCAGCAGAGATGGCATCGCGCGAGCGATGCTTAATGTGTTACAAGCGTTCATAGGCTTTACATCAAGTGGACATAGGGCCCACTTGATGTAAAGCGGGTAACAATGGCTTGTATGCCTCCCGATGTTGTACAAAAAGATATAAATTTTACCGTCGAAAAAAATTGAAATCACAGCAGAAGTGAAGCTATAGCATTAAAATCGTCGACAATTCTCACAGCTCGTCTCTAAATCGAATCACATGGTCCAAGCTGGTATCCAGGTGCTCCCGCTCAAACGTGACGGCAGTACTCCAAGTGCAGTCTGTCTTGAGACTTAACATAAATCTTTGCCCCGCGCTGAAGTACTGCTTTGCTTTGTCGAGCTCAGAACAGAGACAGTGTTCCGACGAGCCAAGCGGTGCATCCACTGAGATATTATACTCATCCGGACGTGTGGTCAGCAGAAGGAAGAATAACAGAAAAAATCTGAAGGAGTAGAGCATAACACCACATCTCGCTGGGTCCTACCTTTCTTAAAACCGTTTTAATTCTGCCACCGAGCTGGTCATTTTCTCTCATGCTATCATTTAGGTGCAATAATGCCACATAATCTAAGACGATTTTCTCTTTTCTTCTTTAAAAATATACTTGTCTATTTAAACTAAGCGACATCGGAATTTCAAGTTTTAACGACCTATTTATATATATTATAACAAACATAAACTAGTTGCTAATTTAAGTATTTTTTGTTGGTTTATATAATCTCAACAAAACGTAATTTCTTAAACTAGTTTGAACGCGAGGAAGTTATACATTTGCATATTATAATATCCTATAAAATTTGGTTTTCATAAACATGTGTGTTTTTTTTTTATAACAGCGATGAAAAATTTGATTTAATGTATCGGTATCCGTTGTGATAGGTATGTATGGAGACTATTTGAACAGATTCAAGTATTTTCCAAGGTTAAAAGTAATTTGCATTCGTCATTTCGACTTGTTTATATCTAAGTGACGAAGTATGTTTACTACTCGTGATTGTATTGAATTATTTAAACACTTTGAGGTATAATGTTGACGTTTGAGGCAATACTAGGGATTTTATTTTATAATGGAAAAGAATGACGAAAGATATACAATGCGAAAGTAAAAGGATAGCCGAGGAAGATCAAGACTAACCTACCATGACCAAATTAGTCGTGTTTTATCAGAAGGAGGTCAGGAACCTTAGGAACCGGCGAGCATGCATGTAAAGAGCTATGAATGTGGAAGATGCGAGTGAAGTATGTAAGGACCGCGTCTTATGGCGCTCGATTCTCTCTGCCTACCCCGCAAGGGACCTGGCGTGAAGATATACATACATACTCGTACATACATACAATAAATGAAATTGAAATTTGACACTTTAGAAATATGAAGTTTAGTAACAGTAGAGAATGGCAAAAATACAAGATATCAAAATAGGCTACGAAGCGAAACAAAAGGAAGTTGGAGATATTGTACGGTGACAGGAATATGAGGAGGCAAGGTGGATAGTAAATACAAAACAATTTATACGAGTGCGTTTTTAGAAATCGCGAGCATAGCTGCTGATAATTAATACCCGATTTCAAATAATCTACCTACATATTTATATTTTTAGACCAAATCTCATGCGGGGTAGGTAGATGAAAATAAAATAATCAAATAAATAAAGTAAATCTAAAATCTCTTATTCAAATAATCAACAAATATAAATAACGATTGTCTCTGCCTACGCCGCAAGGGACTTGGCGTGAAGATATATATAGATAGATAAATAATGATCTCTAATGTGTGAAGTGTAGATAAGGAAAAAAATCTTTGCAATAAGTGATAAACGACATGTACGCAGCGTTTTCACTTCTTTATCTCATTATACCCGTAGAAATTATTTTCTATATTGAAATTGCCAATGTGAGTACAGAGACAACAATCCTCGTCTCATGTTTCGTTAACACATCGGTTTTTTAAATTATCGATATACTGTTCCAAAAAAGTAATTGTATATGTACTTGTGTTTGGTAAATTATTTATATCCTATATGTATAGGTATGCTATAGTTCACTGAGAGAATGAAATATACATGTTTTTTATGTGTCAGGATGAGTGTAATAAGCACTGCACATCTTGTCAAACAACTCTATACAGATCATTCTACCATCAAAGAACACACAAAGGTAGGCAAAGTTTTTATTTAGACTTAATGGTTCAGTACCATGGCTATATATATATATATATATATATATATAATTTATTAAGAGAAAGTAGCTGTTTCTACAGCATGTAAAAAAGTCAACTATTATAAAAAAGCATTGCTGAAAGTTTTTGCCAATTCTTGTTATACTTACTGAATGTGTAACAAAAACCGTCAGGTGTGAATCATATATGGCAATAACAATATATTTACATAAATATGATATATGATACATAAATTCTTAGTAGATAACTAAAATATGTTTGTTGTAAAAAAATATCCTGCTGAATAAACAGATATCGTACAGACAGATATAGATACTTTGGAATCCAATACATGACATTCCTTAAACTATCTTGATATGCGCTACTTTGTATCAATAATTCAGTGCATAACACAATGTTTTACTTAGATTGTACCTACCATTCGATACCCGTACCCTTAGATTACACACGATGGAATTTCAAATAAACGAACACAAGAAGCTTTCCACATTACAAATAACAATAGCTATACAAGCATTGTGAAATTGTGACAAATGTCATATTTTTTTTAAATATTGTCGAACAAATTAGACAGCGACATCTAACCCCAAAAAAGTGAAGCTTGTGTTATGGGTACTAAATAACTGATAAATATACGTGAATATATTTTTTTATAAATACATACTTATAGTATAGAAAACACCCAGATCAAGATAAGCAGACATGTTCAAGCATGCACACAAATATTTGCCCTGTGTGGCAAAGGGAGTTGTTATTTGGCTGTGGCTTTCTGTGAGGTGGAGATACTTCCCTAGACGGGCTGTTGCTGACCAAAACAAACATACATGTTCATGAACCCACTGCGCCACCGAGCTCGTCATTATATTATTTGATATATAATATATACCTATAAATGTAAGTAAAGAGTCTCAGCGATAGTCTGGTCGAGCTGTTTTTCAATAGGGTCAGCCAGCTCCATACCAACCCCACAATCAGTTCAATGGCAACACAAGGAACATACAAATTACTTCCGTACTCATAATATTAGTGTGAATATAATTCTCCCGATCCAATTTTGCAAAACGAAAAATCTGAAATAATTAACGTTCATAAAGTTTTATGTGCACACAGCGACAAGTTCTGTACAGCATCATTTTACTCGTATTGCGTAAGTTATAATAAGATCAGCTAGTCTAGCTTGAGGCGTGTCGCTGTATTGTCCTTTGTCTTATTCTTTACTCTATTTGCCAACTGATTGCATTTTTTCTTGACTCGATAACAATGTGGTTTAGTGACATCAAAAAAAAATGTTGTAAAATAAGAGAGGCATCAAAGCCTACCTGGGAAAGCAAGAGAACGCCGCCAAATAACAACTCCCTGGAGGTGTATTGTGTTCCTGCGTGTGAGTGAGGTCACCAGTAAGTTCCAGGTGTTATAAGGAGTTGCTAAGAAGAGAAACTTAAGTGGTGGTATTGTGCGGGTGATGCTTAATGTATTGCTACCGTTCATAGGATACGGTAACCGGTTTACATCAGGGGGGCCCTATGCTTGTATGCCACCGGACGTTGTATAAAAAGAGTAGTTAAAAAAAGTTGGAACGATGCAAATGCGTATCAATTTTCATAGCCCGAATTTCGAGGTTTCGATTCATGCATAAGACAATTTGTGTGCGTAAACATGTCTGTTTATATGCACGTATTTATAAAAAAAAAGTATTTACGTATGTTATAAATTGTCTAGTACTCATAGCGCAAGCTTCGCTTAATTGGGAGCTGCATGGAGTAATTTGTACGGATATATTTATTTAGTAATGTTTGTAAGATAGAGATAAAAACCATACCTATATATTTGTCATTAAACACTTAGACACGGCTTACATTTTATGAAATAATCTTATTGTATCTTCTCAAATTCTCTTATTATTTACTTTTTTAATCTACTAATATCTTTCTTTCTAGTAGGTTTTCTTTAGTTTCTAACTAGCATAGTTTTCTACGGATCATCAATAACTCTAACCGCATAACTATGTGTTATTAAAGTTTCCTTTATAAACAATCTTAATTAAGCGCTTCAAGAGGTGTGCGACGCGAATCGACTGTCACTTGACCTTGACGTTTGGGCTAGCTTCGTGTCAGGATTAGGTTAGGCTAGGCTAAATAAAAGTAGATTTATATTTGTAACTAACCCTGTTATATTTGTAAATAACTGTCCGAAAATAAACAAAGTTTGCTGCAGTAAATAGATTCGGACATCATTTTGCGAAAGTCAAATTGGTCAGCAATTTGATTTAAACTACTGCATCCAATTAGTTAGGAACTGGCGCACATGTAACAGCAAAGATAAAATCCCACCAAATAAAAAATCCGGAGTCTAAAGTTGCATTACTATAATTGTGAACGTGTTTCATGAACACTTATCTGCGCATAAAAACAATTGCCCAAATAGGTCACACTTCACCGAACAGATTATAGATAAAGGTTATAATTTATTACTAAAACATAAAACCACAGTCTAGATCAACCATTTCAAAGTAAATATTAGGCGAAGCACGTGTCGCAGAGACGACCAAAGTAGCCACGGCTGCAATGATATGGATATACTATGGCAGTGGGTGGATGCCGGCTGGCGCTAGATTACATGAACTAATTGGTGGTGAAAGCACACAAAGTAGTATAGATCAAATTGACAGTAAACTTTGCTGTGTGGTTTATGAATCATACGGTAGCCACACCTTACAACACTTGACCGGCCCTTTTTATCTAGTTTATGAGCAGTAAACTCAACGTTACTATCATCTTACAATAAAGTTTTTAATGACAAGAAACGTAATTCTTATTCATCTATTAAATAACTGTTAATAGATTTCCGCCAGCGGGATTATTTCCATTCACCATGGACGGACCATGTAAAATAATAATTTAGAAGGGTTATATTAGCGTTTTAGAACGTTTTACGATTTCTTCTCTTGATCATAGAGATTTTGTGACTCAGAAAATACATGCCATTTATTTTCAAGTTAATGATAATAATTAAACACAGTACACCTAGGATGCTAAGTTATTAAAAGCTTAAAGTTAAAATTAATTATGGAAAACGACTTTTCACATGCGAGGGATGTTGAGGTCAATAATAGTAATACCTACTAAATAGACAAAATATACAGCCATTTAGTCCCAAACTAAGCAGAGTTTGTGTCATGGGTACTAGACAACAGATAAACATGCATGAATATCTTTTTTAAATACATAGTAATAGGTACATAGAAAAAATCCAGACCAAGGCAACAGATATTTTTCTTCTGCGAGCATTGAATACACGAGTCTTGGTGCAAAAGAAGCCATCGGTAGCCATTTCACCACCGGACTCGTCAGACTGCTGTGTATTTATATGTATTTGTTTCCTGATTGACAAAATAAAAGATCTACTACGGCTATTATTGCTTGATCAATTCAGAAATTCCTAATACGGTGAAGAAGATGACAACGAAAACCCTATTGAAAAGATTTTGCCATGTTAGTGGCTCCAACAAACCAGCCGATTAGCTATCAAGGTCTAACCCAAAGAGTTATATGGTTTATCCCATCTATGGAAGTATCTTCCACCTTGTAGAAAGTCGAGGTTAAGTAACAACACCACGGAAGTATCCATAGGTTACGTTAACTGTTTACCATCAGGTACTCTGTATATTTGGTTGTATAAAAATAGTTAAAGTTACAATGGACCCAAAGAGTTAATTAGACTAATAATTTAATATACGTAGGTACCAAAAATGTCATTACATGCATTAAGAAATTTATGTAGTATTTTCTATAGGAGAAATGGAGTTGGATTAAATACAGACTAATACGAGTAATATATGGTTGTCAACTATGCCGATTGTAACCGGCAGGAACGTTGTGGCAAAGTTGCAATAAATATTTTGTTGGACTATTACGAGAGTATTACCCAATTCATCCGTAACTGCTATGGAGATAGTTTTGGACTGTTGCCACAGCATATACCCGTTGGGAATGAGGCATGTTAGGCTTCGTGTAAGCGTAAGGTATAAAGTACATAGAAGTATTAACGGCAAGCTATACAAAAAAGATCTAATCGCCGCTTCATTAGAATCAAATTTTAGCTATTATTCCTACTAACCGTTGCACAACTCGATCATCGTAGATACTTTCCCAGTACGGACTTGAATTTCGCCGGGCCCTTTCTCTTTTTCTCAAAGGACTTGGTCATCTTGATTTTAATGCGTGACGATGAATCAATGCCGATGGTGACACTTAACTACTGTCTCCGACGCTGTTTCTGATGTATATCAATGATTTGTCAATTGATGGCATTCATTGTTATGCGGACGACAGCACCGGGGACATTTATTATACAGGCCGTGCAAATAGCCCTCGTTCCCTTGTGGAGGAAAGCCGCGATAAACTTGTGTCTGAAATGAATGGTACTTGGCTAAAGTATCTGACTGGGGGCGGCTTAACTTGGTCGAATTCAACCTCAAGAAGACACAAGTTTGCGCGTTCTCTGCTCAGAAAACTCAATTTGCTGTGGTTCCTAAATTCCAGAACACACCTCTTTCCGTCACCAAAAGTATTAGTACTGCAGTCAACATTTGGCGGGGGTACCTGGAAACCAGCTTGGACCATGTGATTCAATTCAGAGACAAGCTGTGAGAATTGTCGACCATCCTAAGCTTACGCACGGTATTGAACTCTTAAGTTTAAGGAGAGATTGTGCCTCCCTTTGTGTGTTCTACCGATTGTACAACGGGTTGTGTTCTGAAGAATTTATAACCGCACCGCTCGCCGACGGCGGGGAGTTCACCCTCCCACGCTGGAATCGCAATGGCCGCATACTGTTCGGTTCCAGAGAAGTTTTCTTCCGAGACCTCTCAAGCTGTGGAATGAGCTCCCAGCCGAGGTTTTTCCAAGTGAATTACAACATGGAATTCTTCAAGAAATGAGTGAAGAGTGTTTTAGAGGGTCAGCAACGCATGAGTGACACCCCTCGTGTTGCAAATGTCCATTTTAGGTTACGGTGACTGTTTATCATCAGGCAGGCCGTATGCTTGCCACCTTAGTGGTTTAAAAAAGTATCGATGTTAATTATAGTCAGTCACTGAACATACATATGAGGTACTTTATTATCAGATAAGGTGAGCTTCTGTTTGTAAATAATTATGAAATATAAAAATATACGGAAGAAATAGTATAATATAAGCACATTAAAAGTTAGATCACATTTTCCTAATATCGGGGACGGAAATCTCTGCGTCGAGCAGCAAACATATTGTGATTTTTGATGGACGTGAATGTGCAAAGAATTAAGAACTTTGAATAAGAATTCAATTCTAAATATATATATATTTTCCTCAAAGTATATTTTTATACTTAGATAAAAATTCTCTGGTATCGGTACAATCAATGATTATTAAACAATTAGCATGGCGATTCAGTAGGATGATCGTAGACATCATGGTGATAAAAAGGAAAGGATGTACATCCTTGTACCATCGGTAGGTAAACATGAATACTTAGGTTTAGGACTCCGCTAATCCTAATGGATTAGGAAACGGGATAACGCTAAAAATAAGAAGATTCTTATCTAGGACTGATAAACAGTGTTCTAAACCTAGAATACCTTATGAACATAATGCTTAAAATATCAGTACGCAAGACTATGATGAGTACCTTATATGTTGGAACTTGCATAATTACAAGGAGACAATTTATCATTACGTTATATAAATAACATTTGGCATAATCTAATTTCGAAATATTATAATTCTTTCGCAGCATATTTTAATGCGGTCTTGATGCAGAACCTGTTACTGCCTAAACAATGGCCGGCTCTGAACGCCACCATCTTACACTTTTCGACCAACAGCCATTTGCGTGCATACACGCAATTATTTTAGATATTTAATCAAGTTTTTAGAGTAAGGGATTTAAAAGCCTTATCTCTAGAGACATAGAATGTCACTAGATTCACAATAATTAGTTATGTATATTGACTATTAATCTATTCTTATTGTAAAAAGTGATAAATCGTATTTTGTGTTTATAAAAACTTATAGCTAAGGTCTCTTATACAATAGAATGCACATAAATAGCGAATTCATTCATTGGTGTACATATTTTTTGTATTGTTAGCGAGGCCTCGGTAATATATCAGCTTTAATGACATAAGTCGGAGTTTACGCAATTCTAGCACCATGAGGTTGATTGTGCCGTCTCACCGCCATTTGTTTAACGGTCCTCTCGAAAACATTTCGGATCGGAATTGCAATAACTCGAAAAAGAATACTGGCTATATCAACATAACTGTCTATTTCCTATTGGAGTGGACGTTAAAACCACATTTCAATGATACGTAAAATATACATTACGAGTTTAAAAGTCGTTACAAAAAACGGTATCACTGGAACCGTTTGACCAAATTGGTTATGTGTTATCGCATGACTTTACCATTCTTTTATGCGGTGATTGAATCTACTCCACTGGCTTGCAATGGGTTATAGTTCTCCTTACCGTTACAATAATTGAACTTGTAATGGAATATATCCATTAATGTTTGCTGGAAATCATATGGCATTAAGAGTCATGGCCGTGGCTTCAGTATAATTACAAGATATTATGTATAGTAAAGTAGTACAGTTTGTATTGGTGGGTAGATACAGCTCGGTCCATCTTTGCTAAAGTTAGGTATTTGGCGGTTATCCTATATTTTGTTCAAAACTCTATTCAAAGCCCTGCAGCATCATAATCAAAACAAAATTTCAATAGTTCATACATTCATCTCAAAATAAGCGAATAAAACGATAGCTTTACAATTGCAAATTATGTTACAAGTAAATACTATATTTATTTCCTGCAAAGTACTATTTTACATATAATATCATATATATGCATTCGTGTTAAGAGGTTGTGGTGGCTAGTTATGCGGTTAGTTTGGATCGGCATGGAAGCGGTAAACAGGAGCTATGCGCCTACATAGGCAGTTGCGGTGAGGGAAAGTCAAAGTGACCGCAGCGGACCTCTGCACTGTAATTGCAAAAGGTCATGAATACCATAGAGCTGTATTAAAGAGATTATAGTCAATAGTCATTATAAAATTCCGCTCTCTGAGTACGTTGAATGTTACTACGTAGTTTTTATCCGCACCACAGTGACATTGGGTGGTAACTGCATTTGTGCATATGTGGGAATAATATGTACAAAAATGTCAATGTTTATATGATGTTGTAGAAAGTAAATAAGTACGTGTCCTTTAGGCAATAAATGACTCACCACAATCTAACGCACATGTAACGTATCCTACTAACTAGCAACCGAAGGTCTGACAAAAGAAATATACAGAAACTGAAGACAAATAACGATTCCCTTTATCAGTATGCTTCTAAGGAGAGTCTGTGTCAGCAACGGTCGTTACAACATGGGTATACTCCTTACATTGAATGTGTAGTTCTCATTCGGTGGACCGTGTACTTGTTTACCACCTGCCAATTATCAATCAAAAATAGAATATAGCCTTAACTAATCAAATGAGTACTTTGCTAGTTCAAGTTTTTCAGTATAAATCACTTAGGCATGCACTGTAACATACTACTGTTACAAATCAAGTCACTAAAATATAAATTAAGTACGGTGGTTTTATATCACAAATCACGCAATATAACGGCAAAAACTATTTGTTGTCGGGGTTTATCTAATTAGCTTAATTTAAATAAAATAATGAGGTATCAATTATTTATTCCTGCTTGGTTTGTACTGGCCTGCTGCAGTAAATCTATCCTATAAGGTAATGTACTCCTGTAGCCATTATAATACTCTTGAAACGGACGTCCCTCCATGGCAAACTTGATGGCCCGTTTGATATTGCCATAAGAGTACCATTGGGAGGTCAAGATTTAATTAGAAAGCAGTAAATTTTGTTATCTGCATTAAGTCAGTGCATAACCTCCATTTTGCAGCTAATAGAAAGAAAGTTTCATAGGCAAATTTTTCATGTTATATATCTACAGTATAAATTTACGAGTAATTTTTTACCCAAAAATATCTATTGTATTACAAGATTATGTCAAACATGTCTATTTGTTTTAGCGTAGGTATTCTTAGAGAGGTAGTCTGGGGAAGTACCACCACGTTATAGAAAACCGCAGCCAAATAACAATCCCTGGAGTTATGAGTGATGTTATCAGTAAGCTTATATAGAGTTGCTGTGTTGGCAGAAGTCACGCGGGAAATACTTATCAAGCGGTCATAGGCTACGGGAACCATTTTGTATCAGGTGGATTGCATACTTGTATGCCTCGCGATATTGCATATAATTGTGTCAAGTGGATGTCAAATGAAATCAGGAAATTTATTATAAAATCAAATGCAATTTACGACATAAGATCTACCCGTCTTAACATGGCAATGTACCGACATACGCAATCTATTCCTGCTTCGGCGATTTCCATTGAATTTTGAAAACGACTCTATATTTTCATAAATAGCGTTACATTATATATTTATAAATATACTCAGAGGTAACCGTGAGTATATATTATAAACAGAGCGGATGAGGAGGATATCTTTTAAATTGTAAAAGGTAGAGAAATATTCACAGAGTGTGTATTATTAAGGCCGCTGTAACAACAAATAATAAAAATAGAATAGTTAAATAGTAACGTGGGTCATCTTACAAGAAACTTGTGAAATAAAAAAGAGGATATCATACATTATGCATGCATTGTGCATGCATATATTATTTTATAAGTCATAAATATGTTCAAAAACAATAAGGCTTATTTTCTTTGAATTTTAATTTTCTATTCTCTCAGTTTATAACATGATATCTTGACGAGCTCGGTGGCGCATTGGTGAAACGCGTTGTTACGCTACTTTGACACCAACGCTCGTGGGTTGGATTCCCACACAGTACAAACATTTGTGTGCATGAACATGTCTGTTTGTATTGGTCTGGGTATTTTCTATGTATAATAAGTATGTATTTACAAAAAAAAAATATATTTACGTATGTTTATCAGTTGTCTAGTACCCATAACACAGCTTCGCTTACTTTGGGGCTAGGTGGCGCTGTGTAATTTGCCCGAAAATATTTTTTTATTTTTTATTATTTTATATCTAGGAATCAGATCCTTGATCCTATGATATAAGCGATAACGATGGCTCGCTTATGACACATCATAGAGTAAGGCATTTCAAAGCAGCCCAACCAAGTAAGTGCCCTCACCTCACATAACACTGAAGTCAAATAACAACTTCCTGGAGGGCTGTTGTGTTTGAGGGTGATTGAAATGTAAGCTCCTGAGAAGTAGTTGTGTTAGCGGCAGGAACGTGCGAGCGGTAGTTATTGTTTAGGTGGGTTTAATAAGTTACCCATTTTTGTCTAGATAAATGCTGGTAGATTAAAAAAGAGATTAAAAGTAACAAAAAAAAAAACCAAAATTATTAAGTTACAATATGATTTAATTTAAAGAATGTAAGACGTGTCTAAGTGCCCGTTAGGGTCTAATGGCAAATAAATGATTTTTATCTTTTATCTGGTGGACCATATGCTTGTACACCGCATCACGTTGTATAAAGCAAAACTGTCTTGTTAACTAACGTTAAGTTTGGTGATTAACGTTCATAGTCTAGGTCTTAATAACCTCTCGCTATACGCTTCTTATCTTATTTAAAGCACTGAAAATGATTTATTTACATAAAATATAATTTATATATATATATATATATATTTGCCATTGCATAATTTGAGTAGGTATATAAGTAACGCAATTTGTAGTAATATTAAAATTACGACTATGTATCTAGTTATAAGTCGCATTGGATATTTACGTAACCTGTAATGACTTTAGTATCTGTATTATGAATAAATAAATAAAATGTGTCATGTATGGTGTATAGTAAGGTGGCACAATTTAGCGCATGTTATGTAAGCCGGCTCTGAGCTGGTTCCCATATATATCGCATTTGATGTAACAACAAACAGACCGGTTTC
Source organism: Pyralis farinalis (assembly GCA_947507595.1). Lineage (NCBI taxonomy): Eukaryota > Metazoa > Arthropoda > Insecta > Lepidoptera > Pyralidae > Pyralis > Pyralis farinalis. The sequence goes on from OX382267.1 coordinate 16,736,812, forward strand.
GTCGGCCCCGATATAGCGGCTCGCGACTCGCGACCAACGACGTCATCGCAGTGGGTGTGCTTTACTGCTCTACTGCATTTCGTATGTGTTAACCTGTCACAAGGCTACAGCTCATTTTCAGACACAGCAATGTTTTCAATCAAACATAAAATCAATTGATACCAAATATGGCAAGTCAAATGAACCCAAATTATATAGGTTACTGATAATGATTGATAAGGCTATTTGACCTCCATCACTAGAATAATTCGACAGTAACCTATTCTTGTATTATCATCCAAAAAAATCTTTGTTGTTGGTTTCATATGATGATGATTTGACAATTCGGTGATTAAAATTCGTTTTCAAATGCTTTATTAAATTGTTGCAAAACAGGTCGATCTACTAAAATCGTGTAAAATGTTTAAGTAGGATGTTCTCAAAAGCAGAATATGTAGGTATGTTAATTTGATATTAGAACATGTGTCGGAATCAGGCACTACTGTTTCGTAACACTATTTGCGCATGCTTCTCGTTACACCATAAATTTACAGCTAGGTATTTAGGGAACCTTAAAATACTCATTTGGAAACTCTCCTGAAAAAATATAGATACTTTATCAAATTTATTCTATAGTTTGATACAGACGAATTGAAGAAAGACTTGCTTGATTGGCGACTATAGCTATACATTATAATCAGCTATTACTATATCTCCATTGCGACGTTGGCAATAATGTACTGAGAACGAAAGGGTATGTATTACGTACCATACGATATTAAATATAATTTAACGAATGACTCTTTTGTATACAGCAAGTGGGTTAAAACTATTACAATAGATGTTTTCTTGTAGTACTTTGCAGATTTATTACACCGCAATGACTTTTATTTTTATAATGCCGCACAGTAATCACTACGAAATTTGATAATATCATGGAAAAGCATGAAGGTTGAATGTTACCACCCAATCAAAAAGTAACTGACATATTTCGCAGCATATTGTTTCAATAAATCTGTGTCTTCCCACGGAAACAGTTGGGTGTTACTGATGGCTCCCAGAAGGAAACGGTCGATGGTGATTACGGCGACTTCGCGGCTCGACCACCGGATCAGCGTAAATAATGACAAGCCATTTGACTATCATTATTTGTCTCCCATATACCGTTTTAAAGCGACAATTTGCGTATTTACAAAATATACTGTACTTACTGTATGGGTGTACTTCTTATGCGGACGATATGTCGTAAAAAGCAATTTACGAATGGCGATATATCACAACATCCTCTATAGTGTTACTCTATTGTATGTAAACGATAATTATTTGTAAATAATTACCTACTTCAAGCAGGTTCAAAAATTCAATGAAAAATTGATAATATAGATATTTTCAATTTTTTCTTTCGGCCCGTTTTAATCTATTACGCTTGAAATTTTCAAAAAGTGATGTTATAGTACTAGTATCTTGTTAGTGTATTTTAATACGCTACAGCCGCTATAAAATTAAATAATGAAATTATATATTTAAAGAGATCGCCACATAAGAAACGTGTTTCATCTAATCGAACTAAACTACTTTATAAATATACATGATAAATTATTTATATTTATCACTAGTATGACTTGACAAAATAGTTATTCCAGTTTTTACTTCCTCAAGGTGGGACCATATCAAGGTACGCTTTGGTACGTGATACGAGATAATAAATAGGTACACGTCAAGGTACTTTTCAAACGTAAACGTATGTTGTGCTTATATAGTTATCTGTGATTAATTTATATAATGTTCACTATCAACATTTTTAGAATCGACGCGGCTTGCATTGGTGATGTTTTTATTATACATTAGGATAACAAACAAGTATACGGCTCGCCTGATTTGTATAGCTCGCGCGTTGCTGGTGCAGGCAATAGTATTTTCACAGAAATTTCAAATGTAAATAAGGGTGTACTTTTTCGGTGACTGGACGTTGAGGTTTACAATTGTGGCATTAAATAACATTATACACTTTATTGCACGTTGTAAAATAAAAATAAAATAATTATGAAATTTACACTAAATATACACACAAAGGCGGTGACATCGCAAAGCGATAGGTATAATCAGAAATATACATATCAGAGTGTCATTATTCTGAGGACGGTTGCCTAACATGGTGCGCTACACTTTTCGTCTACTCTAAGTGAAATTAGTTTAGGTTAAGAATATAATATCATATTTGATTTTGTAAAACCTGCTGTTTGATAATAAAATGTTTTGATTTGAAAATTAATATTATATATTAATCAGTTAATATTCATTTCTTATGAAATATTTTGGATTTTGAGTTTACGTAAACACAAATATGACTATGTTATAAACTAACTTGCCACTGTATTTGTGTTTACGACTACTTTGTTATTTTATATTTTTAGCAGAAATAACAAATTGGCATCGACTGAATATGGTAACGTTTGTTCGACAAGGACATAAGAGCAAAATCTACATGCTTTTGTAATATTTTTGTCGCTTGTTCTAAAGCCGAACAACACAATATGTCACAGATACGCCTTCCAATCGCATAAGTCGCGATGTTCTAAACAACTTGAACGAGGCATGACGTAACTTTTCAATCGGCGTAAATAGGTATGTGAACACACAGGTCCATTGTTAACTCTTACACAAAGTTGTCACGTTTCCTGATCAACATTGATAATATACGCCGGTATTGTCGCATCGTAGATAGTATTATCTCAGATTTTTGTTTGTATGACGTATTTCATTGTCTATTTGATGTAAGGTATACTTAAGGTTCTTTCTATCTACCTCTGATTATATCGCGTCGCCCCACTTCCCCTGGGGTGATCGCTTTCGATGAAGCTTTATGCTAAAGAACCTTCAAGGCTCAACCTACCCTTATGTGGTACCTCAGTGTAATTCTACCTACTACCTACTGTCGTAATCAGTCTGACGTAAGCGATCGGGGTGATGACATGTTCATGCTTGTGTTCACAACCTCTTTCTATCGCTTCACGGAGTGTACTCATTCGTTTACGTGGGGTGAAAAAATAAGAAAAACAAGAGCCTAATAAATGTTTAGTATTAATGGTGCGGCTATTTCCAATATTAAAAATCTAGTTACTCTAGACATAGAGCGTGAGCACAATAAAGAGTTGTCAGTTTTTAAAATTACCTATTAAAATAGGAAACATATTTCGAGATTAATCGAGATTTTGACGGAAATATATTATATAGACACGTTTACAAAGTCAAATATCGAGTAAAAAGTCTAGGTGTCATTCCATAGTCAATGAATCCGACTACTGTTCAAATAAACTAAAATCACATATAAGACAATAGGAAAGTAGTATATCAGAGAAAAAATAGAAACAATATATATAGAAGGAATAAACGAGAAGAAAAATATTTAAAGCTTTAGTGGAGGTGACTTTTTGCCTGGGTTCCTACTTTAAGGTAAAAAAGAACAACGTTTTATATATTTTTTAATTACTACAAAATTACTGGTCAATGTAAGGTGCAAATCTAATTAGGGCCGTGCGTAACCTAGTCTCAATTAGCTTTATTTAGCAGATTCGTATCAAGATACGCTTACGAGACTTCCCTCTGGGAGCCGTGGCCTTTGGTCGACTTATTACTATAGCTGCTGAGGGAATCTTCCGTCAGCTGTTCATCACCATTGCGAAAACCACATGGCAATTTGGCCTTTAGTGCTAAAGAGAAAGTCGATTTAATCGGTAATATCTTCCTACTTCTAACTTGAATCTGAACGCCGGAGGGTCTATGGCACCTACCATCTTTTGGTGTGGTAGCTCAATGCCATATCTCTCAATAACTTAGCGAAATGTATGTTGCGTCGGTGAGCGTTGCTCTGCTACAATATGATTAGCATTTTTCAATATGACTTTCGGCGCGGAGTTCTTCGACTGATGTCACTTGATGATGATATTGTAACTTACACTGCTGGACTTCAGACATTGAGAAGATATGGCAAAGGCATTTGATGGAATCTGTCATCCGAGTCTTCTGTCGAAGTTCCATCGTACAGGCTGCACGAGACTTTGTGTACATGAGTTGCCAGCTACTCGTCCAGTAGATACATAAATGTTGTAGAGGTTGTAGATGGTAGTTGCTTCGATAGTATGGTCATAATTGTTCGCGCATCCTATGGCTCTGTAATGTCCTCGACGCTATTTCTGTTGCATATAAATGATATGTCGTGTCAATTGATGACATTCATTGCGATGCGGACGACAGAGCTGGGGATACTTATTATTTTATACAACGTCGGGAGATATATTAGCATATGGCAAACCTGATGTAAAACGGTTACCATAGTCTATCGCTTGCAATACAGGAAGTATCGCTAGCAGGTTACTATTCCAGCTGCTAACACAGCAATTTCTAAGGAACTTTTTAGTAACTTCACTTACTCGCAGGAACAGACCAATCCTTCAGGGAATTATTATTGGAGGTATTGCCTCAGTAGCGCTGCTTTGATGCGGCCTACCTCTCTTAAAAAAATCTAGACTAACCAAGACATGTTCATGCACACACATATTTATCTTGTGTGGAAATCGACCTCTGGGGTTAAGATATTAAAGAATTCATTGCTAACCACTCCGCCATCGGGTTCACCAAAAGGCTGTAAACGTGCCGTGTCGTGCTAACATCCCTAGTGAGAAGGAAAGCCGCAATCAACTTGTGTCTGAAATTAAGGGTACCTTGACTAAAGTGTCGTTTAATATGATCAAATTCAACCCTATCAAGATACAGATCTAAGTGTTCAACGCTAAGAAAACCAAATCTGCAGTGGTTAAGATCTCCAGACAGTTCCGAGATTAACTGGAGCAGAAGCTAAATCTGGTGTCCAAGAGACTCGGCGTGCTCAACTGTGAGAAAACCTACTTCAGCTCGGGGAAAACACTTTTGTTATACAAGGTTCAAGTCAGACCTCACATTGAGCACTAGCTATTCTTATGGGTGGGACTAAACTTGGACAGCAGCTAAGTGGGTTGGTACTTCGTTAAGTGGTGCAGAGACGAGCTGTGAGAATTGTTGATGATCCTACACGGTCTTGAACCCTCGAGTTCTAGGAGAGATTTTACCTCCCTTTGTATGTTCTACTAATAGTAGAATGGGTGTTCCGATGAGTTGTTCGATATGATGCCATCAGTCTCGTTTTAGAACCACACTGACGCGCCGTTGGATATTCATTCTCATACACTGGAACCGTGATCAATCAATTCCACTGAAAATATGGGAGCTATATCGATCTCCTCTATCTAATTCCTCACAGCGACACCTTGTAACTATGCCAATTTGACGATTACATTCAAAACTATCTTTATGTTTTTAACAAATTCGGAAATAATTTCAATTGTGTTTAATTTTATTCCATGGCATAAAAATAAATTTCAACATCATTCGACACTTATCTATTTATCGTAGGTATACTCTACCATTGAAGGGAATACTTATATATCGTTTAATAGATCAAAAATATCTGAAGGTTGTATAGTTGCGTAAAAGATACATAACAATGTGCCTGTAACAATTAAATTACCTCATTGCAAATAAATAATAAAGCTAATAAATAACGAGGCATTTTTAATGAAAGGCTTGGGGATATGAATCTTTACGCAAAAGGAAATGATGTTCACTGTTGCGTGATGTCTGTCCAACTATTTACAGGCTTCATGCTCATGCAAATTACGAAACGTGGTGTTCTTTACTATTTGTGATTTCGATAGATAGAAAGGATGGCGTTACACATTACCATATCAAGCAGGGCTGGTGCATTACGTATGAGAACTTCCTCACTGGTTATCACGTCACGATCAGGCCTCAGGCCGTAGGCGCGCAATCAGAGCGTTGCAGGCACCGCGCATGCGTGGCGAATATCTTACAACTTACCATTCGAACGCTACCATATCCAAAAATATATATACTGCTATTGAACATTCAAGTTTAACTCGCCGCCCCTCATCTATTTATCATTAATTCATACAACTAGAGGAGCTTCATCACTCCACAACCTATGGGGTCGGCACAGTCATCTTTTAGTAACCGAAAAGTGAAGAACTTGGCTTTAATGATGGTAAATGAACCGCTATCACCTTATCATTATATTTTGCTTTTATATCATGTTCTTCACGATTTATTAACGTGGCTTTTGAGGATCTTTTACATATAAATCAATTGCCGTACATTATTCTCACAAAAAATAAATCGTAATATTCCGAATTATTTTCGTTTTGGTACGTTTAACACATTAGTTACTATAAAAAACCCAGATGAAGTCGTGGGGATTAACTTGTATATATATATGAGTATAAAGGCGTCTGAACGCACAGCCCTAACTTCTGAATCTACGAAATGGAAATTTTGTTTAGAGTTTCATTAGTGGTTTATTTAGGTTTTTTTAAGCAACGCTTTTTGGAGAATGAATGAATGTACGCGCGCACAAATTTACGGGCTATTCCTAGTATAAGTAAACAAGATAGATACTAACTTAGTAACCTAATTAGATTACACCGGTTACGTTATAAATGGGTAATTAAATTTAACTGTATGTCTGCTACTTTATGCAAATGTGTAACACTTGATAATATTATGTCGGTAACCTTAACATGGGCATGTTGCCATAATTTGAGTCAATTGCTAGTTAATTAACAGACAACATAAGACAAGCATACACACAAATACGAAGCCGAGCAAAAATTTGATGCACACGGTGAACTAAATTTTTGCTTGATTTTATAGACAACCTAAGGTAACATGTATATTTATTTTAATAAAGCGGGGAGTTTGTTTGCTTGAACGGGTTAATCTTTTAAACTACCAGTCGGATTTAAAAGAAAAATTCGTTAGCCCAGGTCTTGAGGAAAGTTATAGTCTATTCAACATCAGGATACGACTCTTAAAAACCGAGGTAAAAGAAAGAAAGTATAAAATGCTGTTCCTACGGGATACCGGACATACGCGGTCGAAGTTCGGGCTGCAACTAGTTGTAGGTACATAGTTTTAAAGACATGACATATTTAATTCCGTGCGTAATGAGAATGAGTGAAGTCATAAGGAAATTCTTGCGAAGAAACAGGTAGACATCTAATGATACTCTTTATATTGTAATCGTTCACAGTAATTTGTATCAATCTTGTATTGCTAACCTAGCTACTGCGTATTAGGCGATTCTGTTTTCAAACTTAGTATTAAAAAGCATATCATATTTTATTCCATTTAAATATGCATAATTTATTATGAAATTAAACAGTTATTATTACATTAACAAGGTAACGTGAAGAGGAAGATGCGACCTCGGCCCTCGTCCAAAGGCCGCAGCCGACGCAGCGCACCACTTAGCCAATCACGCGAACTTAATACCTTTTTAAGTCACTTGCACCATTATTCTCTTTTTAATAAAAATGGGACAGTCTTCGCACTATACGATATCGGTACACCATTACTTACGCTTTTTTGTACACTTTTTCTACTTTCTAGATTGTTTACCGTTAAACCAGTGAATGGATTAAGTGGATCATAAAGTTAAGTATCTCCTTATTTTATTAATATTAAATTACTGTCATTTTTTTTGTCCGATCTGAGTTAATGTTTTCATTACGAGTTAACTGAGTGATTCTTAGTAGTGGTCATCAATGTCACCGCCTTGAGCATCACATATTTATGCGATGCACGATATAGCATGGGTGTATGAATGTATCACTTGAACGGTATGTTTCATGTTCCGATTGCTTCGGTGTTGTGTGACGTCATGCATTGGCTATGGCGTTATGCGACCAAGTCTGTTACCTTTTTCCCCTAGGTATTTTTACGTGGTTTTACTATAGGATTCATTTTTTCCTATTACTCTACTGTATAAACCAGTAGAGAGAAATTTCGGTTCTAGTTGTATGAGCGACGAAGTTAAGCACCACAAGTTCTTACAATGTAATCGACAACAGCATTTCATGAGACGTAAATGGCCTTCTACAAGTATTAGCATCAGGATTGTACCACGCAAAGCCGCTACTTTGCACTTGGTGCACCCTGCGAAAGGCAAATAAGTTCTGCCGAAAGAAAGGTATTGTCTTAACAAGCATATGACGCCCCTTCTGGCTATATTGCAATTTTGTATATTACAAGCGTCTATAGCCTACGGTAACCACTTTACGTCAGTTGGATCATATACTTGCTAGTATAATACATCTAACCTGCGAACACAGTAATCAGGAGCTGACTGACAACCTCATTGACAGGCAGGAACACAGCCCACCAGGGAGTTGTTATTTGGCTGTGATTTTCCGTAAGGTAGAGTACATCCCTAGTATAGCTGTTTTGATGCGCGCTACTTCTATTTAAAACACCCAGACCAAGACAAACAAGTTCACGCATGCAAATGTTTGTATCGTGTGGTAATCGAATTCACAACCCTACGTGCTAAAGTAGTTATTGTTAACGTCTCGACCACCGGGCTAGTCGTTCCTATCGTATCTATCTAATAAACGTATTAATAAAGTTCTTCTTTGTATTATCACACAAGTAATTTAAAAACAACCTGCAATAATAATAGTGACATAAAAACAAGACCAGTGAAATGCGAGTCGGACTCGCATGCCGAGGGTTCCGTACGTTACTTAGGTACACTGCAAAGTTCGTTAACAAAATTAGGTTCTGACTAACGTAGTTACCCTAGTTAGAAACATTCTATTTTTCTTCATGTTTATTGAAACCTGACTCAAACCGGATCCAAGCTACATTCAAACCTTAGCCGCACTTTAAGGTAAACTGTGAGTTAGACTCATGCCGTGCCTTTAATCACTCCATAAAACTAAGTTTGTTTGCGTAGGTAAATTATTCATGAACAAATTTAGTTATGTGGTATATTTTTTTGATAATTTGTAATAAGCAGTGCTAGGAAGAAACATTATTCAATATTTTATAAGTTTTTCACTTTACAAAGTTCAGTTTTAAGGCGGAAGGATATAGTAAGTATGGTATTAAATTTTCTACAAAACTATGTTCGTTGACTACATATTTGTATTTTTCCTGTTTTTTTTTTTTTACTTTGGCTAACTATAACTATTATATATTTTTGCTTTGGAAGTTTATTGATGATTTGTATATAACTTCAGAAGTCAGAAAGATCATTGGATTTTCCTGTTATACCTACTTAAGAAACCCTTTGTCTTCTGCATTTTTTTCTGATATTTTGCTCGGCAAGTTCGTTAGAAAAAGAGGAGGAGTAAATGGTATCTGTGTTAGACAGACGGACAATTAATATAGTGACACCATAAGAATTTCTTTTTTTACCACCGTTTGGCTAGGGATCCCTAATAAACGTCTTTATTAAAAGTTGATTCCGAGTACACTTTTTGTTACGACTCATGTTGAGCAACGAAAAACTAATGTCTGCAGACAATGAGCTGGTTACAGAGGCTTGATTTTATCTCCAAATAGGATACGTTCCCTTAATCAAGAATGCTGATTACAATTTGGATAAAGTGCGGCTCATAAACAAAGATTAAAATAGATACACATGTATTTATTAACACACTAACTAGGTAAATGAAAACAGCCACTTAACCAGAACGGTAATCAAATAAATATAAATAATTAAACAAAGTGAAGATGAAGAAGATTAAGTGTAAAATAAAAAACTAAGTATAAAATAAACATAGGATCCTGCGCAGTTTACCTTTTTATTTTTATCACCCGGATGGGGCTCAAGTATTTACCAATTATTATAGCAAATTTTGCTACGAGTACAATAATTGGTAAGACAGCATTTCTGTTATTTTTGACCCCGTAACGAAAAAGAGTTTACAATTAGCAATTTTGCCGCAGCTTTTTCTTTATTTCTATCTAAGTCTATATCTTCAAGCCAAGAGCTCATAGTCAAAGGTGTGAATACTCATTTTTTTCAGATGTTATAAAATATGAAAAATATACTTGTACCTACTTGATCCATGAATTTGAAGTTAGAGAGGTAGGGTGCATCAAGCTGCGCGTCTGGGGAACTACCTCTATCTCACAGAAAACCGCAGCCACATAACAAATCTCAGTAGGGTTGTTATATTCCTGCGTGTGAGTGAGATCACCAGTAAGATCCTAAGGAGTTGCTTTGTTAGCAGGAGAGGTAGCATCGCGCGAGTGATACTCAATGTATGACAAGCGTTCGTAGGTTACGGTAACCGCTTTACATCAGGTGGGCCGTATGCAACATGCATGTATGCCTTCGGGAAGTTGTATAAAAAAAAATCAATACATCCAATTTGACAAGGTGAATAAATTATTATTTAAGCGTTCGTTATTATTTCGTTCGACAACTTAATGCTTATTGGAAGAAACCCACACTGGAGCTGTACAGTACGTATTAAAGTTAAACAAATTAAAATGTCACAAACTCAGTGGCGCAGTAGTTAGTAACTCTACTTTGACACGCTCGTGGGTTCGATTCCGACACAGGACAAACATTTGTGTGCACAAACAATGTTTGTCTTGGCATGAGTGTCTTAAGAGAGGTAGGGTGCATCAAAGAAGCTCGTCTGGGGAAGTATCTATCCCCACTTCACAGTAAAACACACATAAACAACCCCTGAAGTGTTTCTGTGAGTGAGTGAGGTCACCGGTAATTTCCTAAAGAGTAGCAAAAAAAAATCCTATAAATGTTTAACTATGAATGGATATGGATTATATTCAAACTACACACATCAAAAGTGTCTAGGGATCAACATATATTTTTGCAATAACTTTTCTCCTGATTGATATTAATTAAAATTTTCTTTAAGGATTCATCAAATAAAGTGTTTTCGTTTGTCTACAGTAACGATAAACCAAGTCACCTTTGCATTAATAAAGAAATTTGCCATTTTCATAATAAAGGGATTTTTGACATTTGAACCACTAACATTAAAGTTCGAAAAAAGACTGAAATAACAGTTTTCTTTAAAATTTTATTGGGTAACTTAAACAATTAATAATCCGTGTTTCTACCGCGAACACTAACAACACAAGAACATCGGTTTGGCATACTCAAAATGAGTTCATCCAAATCACGCTGTGGAATGGCCGCCCATGTTCGTTGCAACAACAAAAAAAGGTCTTCTTGCGACTGGATACCCTCCATATTCGGCAGAGCTCTTCTCTGTAGCATATCCCATGCATGCTCAATCGGGTTCAAGTCTGGCGACTGAGCAGGCCAGGGCATGACATTGATGTTAGCTGCGGCGAGAGTCTGTCTTACAACTCTTGCGGTGTGCGGTCGTGCATTATCATGCATTAACTGAAATAAGGGACCGATTTGCACTTGTAGAGGAACGATGACGTCTGATACAATCGTCTCAGCATAAATTTGAGCGTTGAGGTTGCCTCTGATCCAAATCAACTCAGTTCTTCCGCCGATCCAAATACCCGCCCATACCATGATGGTTCCACCACTATAAGGATGGACTTCCTGGCAGGATTTTAATCGCTGTTGGCGTCCAGTGGTTCTCCAGTGTCGTATATGTCTTGTATCCGGTCTCATACCAAAACGAGACTCATCAGAAAAGCACACGAAACGCCATTGTTCTTCTGCCCAATTTCTGTGTTCAAGAGCCCATTGATATCGAATCCTACGATTGTGCATTGCTATAGGTGGTACCCTTAGCGGTCTTCGGGAATGAAGGTTCACTTCATGCAAGCGGTTTCTTTCTGACTGTTTGGTCGCTAATTAAGTATACGTTTACGTATACGTTTATATATTTTATATATTTTTTTATTACAAAGCCACATCTCAATCTCAAGAAATCCGCATAAAAATGCTTGATCCCTAGACACTTTTGATGTGTGTATTTAAAAAAAGTACGAATGTCAAATTTAAAATAAACTCTCAGTTAGCTGAAATTCTATGATCATTGAAGATAGATTGGACATTCTCTAAAATTCTTTAGCTTATAAAAAAGAAAGAAATGCTTTATATTGTTGGCCATTAATTTTCTTCAATGTCGACGTTATTGTAATTAATATATGTATCCACTAGATTGTTTTTTATTTTATAATTCATTCGAAATTATACTGAATGCGGGTGTGCGGGTAAGCATTTTTATCAGTATTTAACAATATTTGCTAAACACGTTAGCTCCATTACTTTTTCGATTGTACAACTTTTCTATACATACTAATGACTCATATTTCACTCCTCAATTATAAATACTATTCTTCTTTTAGATCCTGCTTACGTATACTCTGAAATGTATTATTTTTACATATCAAATGACAGCGTCAGACTGTAAAATTGTACCATTTTTTTAGAGCTTCTAGAGTCAAAAGTGCTTAGTTTGACTCTAGAAGCTCTGTGAACGGCCATAAATATGAATTTAATTTTACATGATATTTGTTACTCCATGTAACACTTCATGTTGCTCCGTGTTTCACATGGAATAACAAACACTATGTAAAATGAAACACGTGTTTCATATATTTCAATAGATACATTAGTAATAAATTTTCGTTTCATTATGTTCAATTGTAATTTTAAATATGTATATAATTAGTGAAACGTACAATACGATATGTGTGAACGGTTTGTGATTCACGTTTATTCTAGTAATATGTATTCAGTGTGAGTCAAGACACACAATTGAGTCACAGTTAGGGACTGTGAATGAATGATGATAATACGCTGCGACAATGCATATTTTTGATACATAGATCAAAAATACTCAAAAATGGTTTTTGTAAATGCGAGAAATGCTCTCTTTATAAAGTCAAAATGGATAATAGCTATATGTCTGTGGAAAGCGATTAGTTCTCGCATCAGGTCTTCTACTTTACATTTTTTTATTTATTTTCACAGACTGAATTCAAAGATGTTGGCTAAGAATTCCTATTATAAATTTAGACAGCGAAATTATATCCTGTTGTTTTAAACTGAAATTTGGGAATCTAGAGGTGTAGATCTTTTGTTATGAATTATATTCGATTTTTTAATAAATTGCCTGAAACATTTTTGCCCTTTCCTGACAATTTTGTTTAAAAATACTCTTTGTAAGAAGGTCTATTATAGAATTGATGAATATTTAATTAACAGATATTTCTGGAAATCATTCAGCACACATATTAACATAGCTTTAATTTTACTACTTGCCATTATTATACATACCAACATACATTTATTGTAATAAAAATTGAGGATTTGAAAAAAGGGCTATATTGGCAAGACGTCTTTTGGTATTTGTAATTCGCCAATGCTCATTTTCGAAATACTGGAGATTAAAAAGGAAAAAATTTAACTATATAAAGTATAAAAAAATTATTATATATAGAATAAGATTTCATTTTAAATATGTTAGAAACGTCTAAGTGCTAAATAGCAAATATTTTTTTTTTACGTTTTTAATATTATTGTTGTTTTACAATTTTTAAGACAAGTTGAACAACGTCAACTCACAATCAAACACCTTGGCGGGGAAAAAACGCTCTAAATTTATAATTTATGAAAACACCGCCAAGTGTTACATTTCATGTCAAGTGTTACATTTCTACCTACGGTATATTGATGGCTGCCTGACGAGGTAACTTGGAGAGTCACACAGATATTCTAAGTTATTGTTTTCAAATATTTATAGAGTTACTTGCCACTATTAAGCAAGAATCTTGTTTTTAAATATCTCCTTATGTTAAATAATATTAATTTTATTATAAAAACCGAAGACAAAAAAGAACTAGTCTTACTCGCAAATATCAGCTTAAATACTGGCTTACGTTTATCAACAGTATAATTTAATAAATTAACTCGAGACACCAACCAGTTTTGCAAAAAATAAGAGTTATCATCAGTGTACTGAACTCCGTATAAGGCTTGAATGCCTTTGTTATGGTTTTGTGCATTGATCTTGAAAGCCAATTCTATAGAATCTTAGCGGTACATACGTGCACTTTCCGTTCTCTCTATTTCTAGTTAGCAAAGCTAAAATAAGTTCTATTTATATATTGTATCAAATATGCGCTGTCTATCTCTATGACGCATTTAAAAAATGTACAACTAGGTACGCCAAACAAGTTTTAAGAGTAAGAATGTTAAGTACCTTCTTAAATGTTTTCGAGTATATATACTGACTTAATGTATATGTTTTACTGGATTATTAGTAGTTTTTATTTAAATATAGTCAAGTATACCCTAACTTTATCCAATAAATCTCTCTTGCCTATAGCGTTTATATTATTTCTAAAGTAATGATACATTCAAATGGAAAAGCATTCAAGGTAGCTATAATGTACCTAATTTCGGACGGACTCTTGTGTATATAAATGTAAGCAAAGAAACTTTATTTATGAGGTTGTACGTTGTTTGTCAAGTGCCAAAGGATTGAATTGAATATTGGCATGCGTGGGATGCGTAGGCGCAGGATAGCCTTGCAATCCCAACCAGCCCGCCATTGCTGGCAATTGGCATTGGAGTCTTAATATCTGTGACATACACGACGAATGATTTTGTAATCCTGATTGTTTTACTGGATCTATTATATTTTGTGTAAATATACATTGATGAAACACGACGCTGTAGTATATAGACTGGCATATAGGTACGTTATTTACAATATTGCTTTACACTCGAAATGACTTGATTAAGTATAAGAGCCGTACAAAAGGTCAAAGCATCACGTTTGACCTGCACATATATACATCGCTGAAGGCATTCATTATTTGGATACGGCCAATCCATCTTGGTCATAATAATAATATACTACACTATGAAAACCTGCCATGGGTACCTACTACAAAGCTGATAAACTCACTTAAATGCTTTTCTTGAATACAGATTTCATTGTTTATATAAATCAAATACATAAAATGGTCATTTCCGAAATGCTAACAGGTTAAAAATAGAAAAATAGTAAAATGAAAGAATTTAATAAAATACAATAAGATTATATTTCAAAAAATATAAAAATTGTCTAAGTGCCCACATGGACCCAATGGCAAATAAAAAGAAATATCTTAAAAAAAAACACAAAGTTATCCAGTGCGGGAATGGGATCCCAACCATCGGTGCAATTAATATAAAGTTATCGTCTAGAAAAAAACTTTACTCAGAAATACATAAAATAGGATTAAACTTCTTGACCTTAAAATATTAATAACAATAATTTTTGGTTTACTGAATTATGATGATCGAGTATCATGAAGAAATTTTAATTGTATTATTAAAGTTGCTTAAAATAGTACGTCGTTAATTCTCTTTACTATGTTAATAATATACGACCATGCATGCCAGTATATTGAGTCACTTCTCTACGTTAATGCTCCTACGATCATAAAAATACGCTCGACTATAAAAGGAGGCCTACAAAACATTGACAGAGCAGAGGCGTTTAAAATTGCAGCCCTATTTGAATAGCAACGCAGCTGCTCAACCTCCTAACTCATTTACATAAAATGCAAGCGTATATGTAATATATTCTATAATATACACAAATTCCAACACAATACTACACAATGTGACTTCCATTGAAGCCAACAGATGTGATTAAACAGTTGAATTCACTCACATTTACACTATAGCGTTCATTCTACGATGCGTATAAATGTGGGTTATACGTTATACACACTTGTGGTAAATGTTGTTGCTATGATAAAGAATCATTCGTATTTCTATAATAGTAGCATTGTTGGTATTCTGTGGTATTCTTATGAAGGACATTGTATAAATTACAACAACATGAATTATGTTGATCAGTAGGTGTTGGTACATTAATGCCTTACCTTCATATATATAAAAACATATCTATATGAGATATAAAAAAGATATCTAGGTGATAGATAGATCTAATTGCAACTTCGCTTGCATGTTGTATATCCTATTTGTTAGCAATCTAGACTCTGGTGGAAGAGAGAGAGATAAAACTTACTCTTGCTAGTAAGTAAGCCCTCCGTTTAGTGCTAGTAGCGCTGCCAGCAAAAAGCGAGCGACACCCTTTTTGTTACAAAAGCCCATCGCTTTACATGAGGTGGGACGTACGTTAGTTGGCTACATGACGTAAGAAAATAGTATAAAGTGTCATATGACGTAATAAACCTTCTCTTGACAAAAATTAGTGTTAGGTAATTCTTTACATATCGCGTGAATTAAGTAGATTACATCAAAACAATATCGATTAGTATAGAATCTTGGTAATGTATAAATTGACGGAATAATTAGGCCATGATATTGAAAAAAACATATAAGGCCATAATAAAAAAAAAAGTAAAACTGAAACTGTTACATACTATCGGTATAATAATCGTTACACTTTTGTAAAATATGACAAAAAGGCTAGAAATCGGAAGTTAACTTATACCAACTACTAAAACTCATATTACCTACAACAAGATTTTTGTGAACAATGAGGAAAACTTCAAACAAGTTCTGCATTTTTATATGAAAATCGAAGATTTGCGTAGGAAAGTCATGAGACAAAGTATATCATCAAAGCCCAAAGACACTATAAAGTATGTTAGTGAATTCCTATCTCCAGCCCACAAATAAATCATTTAGGATTACGTCGACCTTCGCAAGCTTGACAGTAACGCTTTAGGTTCTCAGAATTTCTGCGAAATCAACTTTTAAGGAAATTGCGCGCTATGAATGTTCAAGGGGATCGATTTGACCATGCACGTCATTGACAAACTATCAGAAGTCATACGATCCGTCATAGCGGCTCAGCGCGAACATAGTCTGATAATTCGAACTGTGAGGTTATCGGGAATTTACCTGTGCTTGCGCCATCGCCAGCAAGCTGACGAAGATACAACTCCACACGAGCCACATATTGTTGCACTTTTGTCAACTGTCACCGAATTTATATGACACTAGTTAGTTTGACAGTTGTGTTGAAGTTAGTGAGCGTTAATGCGGCATTGCGGCCGTTCGGAGCGCGGGACGAAGCGACACTGCCGCGGACTCGGGCCGGCCGAGTTACGAGAACAACAAACTTACTTTCTGTGAGCGGATGTGTCTACACTAAACATTATTTCATTGAATTTTAAATGTTGGGTTATTCAATATTCTTGAATGTCCATACCTAATTGCATAGACTCGTAAGACAAAACGGTCTCAGTAAAAAAATAACTCTATCTAATTTAATTTCGAAAAACTCGACATTCCAATCAAAGATCATTAATTTCACGTAAAGGTAATTAAAATTCTTAGTACCTTTATATACGGAAATTATTATATATATTTAGCAATACAAAGATATTAATTTTGGTTGACAAGGATGCTTTGCAAATATTTTTTTATTGAACGATTTTGACTCATGATGAGCCAGTTTGTTCTAAATTTAATATTTAATTTATTTTATTATATATATATATATATATATATATATATATATATATGTAGTATAAAGTAATTATTAATATATGAGTTTTAACAAGTGATGTTTAAAACTACGGCACGGTAAGACAAAAACACTCCAGTGTGGTCGCGGGCCGCCGATACGCAACGTTGCGTCGACGGGCGGGCGGCAGGCATTACGACATACGCCCACACTCGCACCGTTCACCTGTACACACAAACGCACACATTCAGACAACTCGCCAGGTATACCACCGAAGCCTTCCGATAATCCTTCAACTTACCTTTTTGTTTTTAGACCGCGTCTGTAGACGAGTCTGCGTAGAGCCGTAAACTAAAATACTTTTTGTTTAACCAACTCTTGCCTTCATAAAAGGTTGAACCGCTCATGTAACATACATTGAAGGAATGTAAATCATTAACACTAACTAGTGCCGAGGAGGATATTACTGCGGTCAAGATTGCTACGAAGTGGTTATAATTGAAACTACACCAGAAAAGATTTCAACGCGCATCTAAATGGAAAAATCGATTTTATCTATCATACATTATATTTTGGATACTACATCGAGTGGTAAACAAGTAAACGATCCGCATGATGTAAAGTATTCATTGTCCAGAAACGGTTTCGATACAAAGCATTATCACTCACGCCACTAATGCAGCATCTCCTCAGGAGCATCTAACTATTGTGGTAAAGGAACCCTAATACTAGTGTGGTACTACTCGTATACATATTTTTTAATATATAATAGATATAACAAAATGACATATTTCCTGTGTCGAAACCTATCTTATAACTTAAAAGAACTATCCCTACCGCACAGGAGAATGGTGAAACCTGCACCATGTACATAGTTCATAAATATTTTTACAAAACACTACGAATTAAATAACATTAATTTTATAAGCAATATAAAGCAAAGTTGCCATATATACTTTAAATAAATATAATTGTAGTTTAATAATTATGAAAGCACGCCGCCGTCTTGCTGTTAAAAAGAAATGTAAGTACGTATAGTCATTTAAGCTACCAAGTTTCATGTTAATATTAGAAATTATTAAAATTCGGTTTTTTATGTTTCATTACAGAGACGAATCTCGTAACGTATTTATTAGGATAGTGTCATAGCGCATCATGCGTGCGTGCATGAGCTATGAATGCCATAGAAGCGAGTGAAGTATGTAATGACCGCGTCTTATGGAGCTCGGTTCACTCTGCCTACCCCGCAAGGGACTTGGCGTGAAGATATACATACATACAAATAAATCTTATAGATATACATAGTACAGAGACTTGGGACACACATACACGTATATGGCATAATAATCTAAACAAGAATAAGTATAAATACTACAGATACAACCGATATATTAAAGCGAAATAACAACGTTCTTAATGTTTGAGTTACTGAGTCTAATTTTAAATGCATGACGGCAACGAACATGCGTCTTCCTTAGTCATAGATAGCATAGCAGCTATGAATGAATAAATAGTTTCCATTAACATAGCGATGTCATCGCTTTGAGTAAATATTGATTGAGTTTAGTAGATAATTTTTTCACTGCTTTGTTAGTATCGGCCCGTTACGTTAAGTCGTGAATTCTTATCGCCGCATTCATGGTTGAAATCGGTGCCAAATGTAATACAATAGCTTCTTTAATGATTTGTAATATGTACTATATTTGTAATGCTTTTACTTTAAATTCCACCGTGCTTTCATAGTTCGATTGTTTGCGTTTCAAAAATATTAACGATCCTCAATGAAAAAAAAATAAACGCGTAAATCATTATGAAAACCGTATATTTATAATGGAAATAATTAGTCTGTGTATACATTATAAACATTACATAATTCTTGTATTTGTAACAATTAAGTGTATTTGGAGAATACATACTCGTAGCTTTTTCCCCAATGGAAAAAAATATAAACGTATAAATCATTATGAAAACCGTATGTAATGGAAATATATAAATAATCAGTCTGTGTATACATTATAAACATTACATAATTCTTGTATTTGTATCAATTAAGTGTATTAGGAGAATACATAGCTTTTTCATAATCTTAGTGAATAGGTGAATATTTAAATCTGAAGAGTTTTCGGACAGGGTGGGCGTATCGCAGAAGTACTCCAAAAAATATTTATATATTTTCTCCAGATCCTATTTCGAGGTTTTCTCTATAAGCTCTGTGAAAATACTTCCCACCTTACAGAAATCTATAGCCAAATAACAACTCCCTGGATGGTTATCAACAGCAACTCTCTCACAGGTATACGCTGTAAGTGAGTGAGGTCACCAGTAACGTCCTAAGGAGTTACTGTTTCCTTAAGATGAAACTTCTTAATTCAGACCGACATCTGTTAAAATGTATCGTAAATCCCAAAGACAAGTGCAAGCCGGCCTTAGGTCGTACTTTTCATTAACGTGCATAACTAAGTTTGTGAAGAAAAACCGTGCATAAAGATACTTACTAACGTATGGTGAACTTTTTTATGACTGTAAAAACCGTGCTCGGAAATATAATTCGACCATCTTTTAATCATAAGTATATAACCAAGTAAGAACACGCTATGAAAATCCATACAAAGCTCATCTTTACTGCTACGACACAAAATGGATGAGAACATACGAGTAGCTTGATCTATTGTCTTATCTACATAAATTGTAAAATAAAAAATAAAAAGTCATGTATTTTTTAATGCGATGCAGACAGACTTTAATATCGACATATAAACTACACACATCAAAAGTGTCTAGGGATCAAGCATTTTTATGCGGATTTCTTGAGATTGAGATGTGGCTTTGTAATAAAAAAATATATAAAATATATAAACGTATACGACACTGGAGAACCCCTGGACGCCAACAGCGATTAAAATCCTGCCAGGAAGTCCATCCTTATAGTGGTGGAACCATCATGGTATGGGCGGGTATTTGGATCGGCGGAAGAACTGAGTTGATTTGGATCAGAGGCAACCTCAACGCTCAAATTTATGCTGAGACGATTGTATCAGACGTCATCGTTCCTCTACAAGTGCAAATCGGTCCCTTATTTCAGTTAATGCATGATAATGCACGACCGCACACCGCAAGAGTTGTAAGACAGACTCTCGCCGCAGCTAACATCAATGTCATGCCCTGGCCTGCTCAGTCGCCAGACTTGAACCCGATTGAGCATGCATGGGATATGCTACAGAGAAGAGCTCTGCCGAATATGGAGGGTATCCAGTCGCAAGAAGACCTTTTTTTGTTGTTGCAACGAACATGGGCGGCCATTCCACAGCGTGATTTGGATGAACTCATTTTGAGTATGCCAAACCGATGTTCTTGTGTTGTTAGTGTTCGCGGTAGAAACACGGATTATTAATTGTTTAAGTTACCCAATAAAATTTTAAAGAAAACTGTTATTTCAGTCTTTTTTTCGAACTTTAATGTTAGTGGTTCAAATGTCAAAAATGCCTTTATTATGAAAATGGCAAATTTCTTTATTAATGCAAAGGTGACTTGGTTTATCGTTACTGTAGACAAACGAAAACACTTTATTTGATGAATCCTTAAAGAAAATTTTAATTAATATCAATCAGGAGAAAAGTTAATGCAAAAATATATGTTGATCCCTAGACACTTTTGATGTGTGTATATGAAACTTATTTTTTTAAGTTTCTGTCTGTCTGTTTCGATATTGTTATATAGCTTCTGTATCGCGTTAATATTTTAGGATACCATTTAATACCAAAAATGTTTAGGGATCCTGTGAAAATAACGAAAACGAAACTATACTCGGATGAAGTCGCGAGCTGCGGTTAGTTAATGACATAATTGTCAATATTGTATAAAGTTCAAAAATATATATTATTCACATGATTTCACCATTTTGTGAATATTCAGGTAGATATACTTACGCATTACATTTTTTCCACATAATGAGATGTCCGATCAAAAATTACAACAATACTTATTGAGTTTAGGAACAATGTATTTTATTAGTGATAATTCGTGGTGTTCGCTTAAGAGATTTTGCAATAAAGTCGACTTTTAAATAAACATACGGTCTCCCTAGTATGACGCGGTTGCCGAAGCTATCGAGCATCACTACCGTTGCTAACGCAGTAACTCCTTGCCAGCTTCCTAATGGTAAGACTTACCATAGGAACACAACGACCCTGGCACTGCTACTTTTTAAATATAGTTTTTTATATATAAGGACAATGTGCTAGCCGGCAGGGTGTACCATGTGCAGATAAGATTGATTTTTACAGATACGTTTCGCTTGCCGTCAGTGAGCGTACGATCCGCAGCGATTTTAATTGCACAGCTTGCTCCAGTGGACTCAGTTCGCTCACTACGTCGCCATTACACGAGAAAATTAGAATCTGATCGAGACTAGCAAAACGTTTGATGTGTTTTTCGAATCATTTTGCCTATTTTGCCAGCGCTCCGCGGCTAATTTGCTGCAATTCGTCATTCATACGATATTGAATCTACGATGGACTCGCCGCTCATTCATTCAACAGTCAGTCAGCGCTCACTGTTCGCCTAAAAAGTGCACAGCCTAGACACGACCTTAATAATAATATTTATTTAGACATATAATCATATGTCCGCTTTCTTCTTCAAAGTGCAGATATAAATAAATACTTTATGAAATGATAATGATGACTGATATGGAGTTTTCACGGTGAGCAATATTTGCAGAACCCTTTTGCGTGGAATACGTGATAGGTCGTGCGAGAGACTACTTGTCGATAAACGAAGTCATTTCCACGGGAAAGCTTGAATTTTATTGACGCAATGCTGGTACGAAACCTTAATCATGTGAACCCGCCTATGAATCTTGACCGCTCTGCCCATTCCTAACATTTTCTTTATTTATACGATCTTGATGGTTGAAAAAGAAATATTGAAGTATCTCTCGTGCGTATATAAGTTCTAGATAGGGTTCACGATTTCAAGAGATTGTCGTGAGTCCTCTTCTTCTTTGCGTTATCCCGTTTCTTAATCCATTAGGATTGGCGGGGTCCGCTACCTAAGTCAAGGATTTGGCGCATACACAAATTTTTACATGGAGCGACTGCCGTCAAATCTCCACAGCCTAGAGCGAAAACCAGATCTTTCTTAGGTTAGGCCACACGTATTTCGAAATATAATAATATCTTGGACGTGTGGGTTTCCTCACGATGTTTTCCTTCACCGCCGAACAAGTGATAAATATGTAGGTACAAAAATCCGAAAACACGAATTTAGTGGTACATACCCCCGCTAGGATTCGAACCGGGGACCAGGCGGTCATTAGGCCGGTTCTTATCTACTGGGCTATCACTGCTTACTGTCGTGGGTATTTCCCATTTATAAGTTACTAGCTGCTGCCCGCGGCTCCGCCCGCGTGGAGTCAAATAACGTAGCCTATATGTTAATCATAATCTATCTACGTGCCAAATTTCATTCAAATCCGTTCAGTCGTTTAAGCGTAAAAGAGCAACAAACATCCATCCATACATACAAACTTTCGCATTTATAATATTAGTAAGATATAAGTATGAATATTAAAAAAAAATCAAGTGTCAAGTTCCAGCTGTTTAACCTGTGTGTTGTTTGTCAGTCGCAAAAGCTGTAGCTATATGATAATGTTTTATAGGTACACTACCTGAACCTGACAGGCATTGTTCTGCCTGAATAAAAAGAAAACACGCCATATGAAAAACATACACACATACACAACAAATTATAAATAGATACCTTTAAATGGATATACGATTTATACGGATACATATTTCGTTGTAAAGGATGTAAAAAGATGATTGTGCAGATCCAACACATAGAGGCATGTGAGACGTAGAGGGCCTCACTCTATACGTTGGATCCATTCGAGAAGATTGATTACATCAGTAACGTAATACATCCGCTGCTGACATGCTCCAGACATATAATGAATAATATGAAATAATGTAATGTTAATAAAATTTATGGAAGTCTCAGCAAAAAAAAAAACTTTTCGAAATGGCCATCTTTGGCTTTGACCCAGGCCTATTATCTGTCTGGCCATGAATCTATGAATTTACGCACTGTTTCTATGCGAATTTTAGCCACTGCTTACTCCAGAGATTTCTTAAGAGACACAATGTCAGCGTGTCGTTTCGAGCAGACCATGTCCTCTAAAACTGACCATAATTTGAGGTCTAAGGAGTTCAGGTCTGGGCTAGACGAGGCCCAGTCTTAAGCTCTTATAAAGTCCGAAACGTTGATTTCGAACCAGGCTTGGGTAGTACGTGCATTGTGACCAGGTGCAGAGTCCTGTTGGACATTTTTAAAAAGTGTATTGCTGAGAGGTTTCACAATACGATCCAAAACAGTCTTTTGATACACTTTGGCTGAAGTCTTCATTTCTTTTTCACGAAAATGAAGCTTTGTGACTCCTTGATAAGACTCCCCCTACCAAACCATTATAGACGCAGGATGATGACCACGTTGTACCCTTCCGACTCCTTGGGTGATTGATTTAGGGCATGTCCGTATATCTACGAAAAGCGCCGAGCTTCAGGTCTTGTATTATTATAGGCGACAGAGTCCTAGGGGGAATCTTCATTTCTGGAGATAAGATTTTTGTTTCCTAATGGGTTTCGACGAATTCTGG
This sequence comes from Pyralis farinalis, assembly GCA_947507595.1. Classification (NCBI taxonomy): domain Eukaryota; kingdom Metazoa; phylum Arthropoda; class Insecta; order Lepidoptera; family Pyralidae; genus Pyralis; species Pyralis farinalis. Next base: position 16,760,746 of record OX382267.1, read on the forward strand.
CTTTAACAGCATTAACAACCTTTTTAGTTCTAACAGCATGCGGCCGCCCCGATCTTTTATTGTCTTCAACAGAGGAATTGTTGGTATATCTGTCGATATTTCAACATACGAACATACGGCTGATAACAAGCTTTTGAAGTGTCTTGAATATGACCTACGGCTCCATACCCACAGTGTGCAAGGCAATCACTGCAATCCTATTTTGTTAACTCCCAGCGGCGGAAAATCGAAATAATTTTTTAACATAATAAACGCGTTCCAAATTCAAAATAATTAAAGAGTTGAAAAAAGAAAACATTCTATGTAACCGTATTTATGACCAGACTAGTTATATACATTTATATATAAACCTAGATATACATACAGTTTGTTTGCAGGTGGACGGCAACTTATCGCCCTGGTTTGACATCAATATTGGTGTGAGATAGGGCTGCATGCTGTCGGTTTGGCTATTAATCATGTAGCTGGACAATTGTCTGCAGCGTATAAGCTGAAGGTTGAATCATGAATGGTTGACTTAATGGTGAATTGTCTGCTTTATGCAGATGATGCCGTATTATTATCAGAATATATATATTATCAGAATCACCATCCGAGCTGCAAACATTAGTTACAACGATGAAATGCAAAAGAACGGGACAAATCCTTTATTTTACATTGAACCCTTGTGGGCTCTGAGACACAATTTATTTTCTTTGTCTACCCCGCAAGGGATTTGTTGTGAAGTTTTTATATATTCTAAATGAAATCCTGTATTATTACTTTCTCAAAGCTTTTCTTTTCCTTTTTTACCAGCATTCCGAAAATGACCGTTAGCGAAGAAGAAATGCGAAACAAACTTTCTGATGTAAATGGTGTTTTTTCAATTGATAATAATTTATACTAGCCATACATAATAATAGTTTAGTTTTTATTCGGTTGACTATCACAGAATATGGAGTACTTGCGACGTAGGTACTAGCAGCTCTTCGATGTTCAATTATTATATATATTTGTGTTTCGCAACTTTATATATGTATCTATATATTTAATTATCTTATTACCAATTATAAAGTTCAAGGAATACAAATGTCATTTACCTTCAACTCAAGATGTGAATTGCATACACCGTCGGAACAGAAGTTTTTATTACAAAGTTATAAAAGACCTCACAGAACAATATTTTATTTCAGTGAGACATCTAGTGGTCAGCTGTTCAGGAAAGGTTACTAAAATGTGCAAGGTGGCGCTACAGTCAGTCGGGCACGTTACCGCCCAAAATCAATATCCAGCTGACGTGCGCCGTCCCTCGCTTTCTCACCAGTCTCGCAGTCGGCATCCCCAATACTGGTCATTATCCACACGTACGAAAACGCGCAACAGTGCTACTTACCTAAATAATCTACTCTCGGACGTATCCCGGCAATTCGTGAGTATATATATTACTTAAGAAATTAATGAACGAATTAGGAAGTCCAATAGATTCATCTGTGATAGTATCCATAACTTATGATATCAAGTTCATTCATAAAGACTTAAACAAGCAGTGTGTACCCGAATATGAATAGAATTAAAATATTAGCGGGACTCGTTATAAAGGTAGGTGTAAAGGGCGGAGATTGACCTTATAGCGCGGACTTCGCGAAAGCTGCTTTATTTTGGAACATATTAGGCACGTGCACGAAAATAGTTACGATCGTTAAAGAGGTGAGTGAGGTGTGTAAGGACCGAGTCATGAGTCGCTCGGTTCTTTCTGCCTACCCCGCAAGGGACGTTGTGAGAAAATGTAGATGTAAATATATTGGACACATTCTAACTTCAGAATTGATTGCTACTCATATTATGCCGGTTTCTTTGGATATTTTTTACCTATTAACATGGCTAATATAAATCTAATGTCAATACTTATATAATTTCGTACTATGTATTATTATTTTACTGCTAATATGTTACATAACTTTGAGGGTTCCCAAATCAACCATTACACAGACGCATTGCACGAAAGTGCTGGTAAAAAAATAAAGACGACAAAAATATACGATCAATGTTCCAATTGTATGAATATCGAGATAGTTTATTTATACAACCTGAACATATGTATGCCAATAAAATCAATGTCTCTCGAGGATTTGAGCGTAAGAAAGAAAAGTGACTCTGCTTCCTTTATTACCCGTACAGGATATATAACGCAATATAATCGAAATGATCTTATCGATTTTTTGTTCAGATATTACATTGTTTGAAAATACGTTTTCTAACGCACTGATAGATTACATTTACATTACTGTCTATTGAGTTTTTATAGCACCGATTGGGCAAAACAGGAAAGTTATGTTTTATATTTTTATGATAAATATCCCTAAATTAGTACAAAAATATGGACATATACAAAATTATATACTGTTTTTATCATACTTTAAGAATTTTTCTTGGCAAAGCCTTGTTGTTGTTTATATGAAGTTAAAACTATTTTTCAATTTTGAGAATTTCAACAGTAGAAGAGTCTGAGGCTGTACAATAAAATGCTTTGGGAAGCACATGGTGAATTTCGAAAAGCAAGGGGTTTTCAAGTATTCTCATTCTGCAATATCGTGTAAAACCTCTGAAATCTGGCTATAGACTAGAAGATTTTTTGCGATTTTGTTGGTCGAAAGCATGAAATTTGACGGGGTTGTCCAAAAGGATTCCTGGGACAAATTGCTTCGATAAGTGATTGATAGTGCTCTGTTCCGTGCTGTGCAGTCCCTTATGAGTACTTGACAGCATGTCTGCGTTCACCGTGTATTTGGACAATTGTCTGTTTTTTGCAATCGATGGCGTATTGTTAGCAAAATAACCAACTGGGCGGCAAACACTAGTCACGACTATGAAAGATTATTTATTTATTTTATTATTAAGATTGTATGAAGAAAATTGCAGTGGTTCCTAAATTCCAGAATTGATTGCGCACCAATCAATTCAACAGAGCAAAGCAGTACATCAATGCGGGACAAAGACTTATGTTATATAAGTCACAAGTCAGACCGCACATGGAGTACTGTAGTCACCTTTGGGCTGGAGCACCTGGATACCAAATTGGACCGTGTGACTCCGTTCAGAGACGAGCTGTGAGAATTGTAAACGATCGTAAGCTTACACACGATATTGAACTCTTAAATTTAAGGAGAGTTTTTGCCTTCCTTTGTGTGTTCTACCGATTGTACAACGGGTTGTGTTCTGAAGAATTGTTTGATATGATGCCGACAGCCACATTTTATAACCGCACCGCTCGTCGACGGAGGGAAGTTCACCCTCACATGCTGGAACCGCAATGGTCGCGTACTGTTCGGTTCCAGAGAAGTTTTCTTCCGAGAACTCTCAAGTTGTGGAATGAACTTCCAGCCGAGGTTTACCCAAGGGACTACAGCATTGGGCTCTTCAAGAAAGGCGCGAAAAGGTTTTTATAGGGTCGAAAATGCATGAGTAATACCCCTGGTGTTGCAAATGTCTATAGGCTACGGTGACTGTTTACCATCAGGCAGGCCGTATGCTTGTTTGATACCTAAGTGGTGAAAAAAGGAAAGACTTAAAATTGAATGAAAAAAATCGGCCAAGTGCGAGTCGGACTCGCGCACGAAGGGTTCCCTACCATTATCTATAAAAACATCAAAAAAAATCACGTTTCTTGTATGGGAGCCCCCCTTAAATATTTGTTATTTTAATTTAATTATTTATTTTTAAAGTGGATATATAATTATATATTCTGTGAATATTTCAAGCGTCTACCTGTTGCCGTTATCAATATCGAGGAAAAACGAGCATGTTGTTGTTATAGGCGGCAACAGAAATAAATCATCTGTGAAATTTTCTACTGTCTAACTATCACGGTTCGTGAGATACAGCCTGGTGACAGACGGACGGACGGACAGCGGAGTCTCAGTAATAGGGTTCCGTTTTACCCTTTGGGTACGGAACCCTAAAAACAACAAGACAATAGTATGTGAAGTTTTGTAGACAATTCTAGGCAGCCGAAAAATAAGTCATTGTTACTAATGCTGACGTATGGAAGTGAGGGCTAGGTATGACCAAGAGGGCATAGTAGTAGAATTAACGCGGTCGAAATCGAGAAATGTGTGTCCAAAATTAGAGTCGTAAAACTTGCTGGCCATGTTCCTGACGATTATGTAAGAAAGAGAGCTAGTCTGAAAGATACTAGCAGCGGTGTTAAGATAACAGATGATCTGATTTATTGCTTCGAGTATGTAAAAATAATGTGGGATAAAAATATTCCAAAACAGAAAAACAACACGGAGGTGGAAGGATCTACATCCTTCCACCTCCGTGTTGTTTTTCTGAACCGACGAAGGCCAAAACTCTCTTAACACGATAAACTTCCAAGTGTTTTATTAGAAACCAATCAGTGTGCATAAAAAGAGCTATGATGCCAGTATGGTATATGAGAACCGCGTCTTCTGGCGGTCAGTTCCCTCTAGACCTGGCGTTAAGATATCAAATATATTCAAGTAGGCAGATCGTGATTAAACATTGAAATTATATTTCTTTCTCTACTTTAAATAAAATATAAAGATTATTTAGATTTACATACTACACTTTGGAAATAGTGGTCACATTTTAATTTGGCATATTCGATTGTTGTTTTACTTATTAATAGTAACAAGATGTGTACATTTTTCCCTTTGTTTAAAAAAAATCTAATATTAACCACCACCATATACCAGAAACGACCTTTTTGTTGATAAAATAAAAGTAACCAAGGGACTTTAAAAATCAATATATATATAAAAATGAATGTTTGTCTGTATGTCCTTTATGGACTCAAAAACGGCTGGGCAGATTTTGATGAAATTTTCAGTGAATCTTCAGGTTAGCCCAGCAGGTGATCCTGTGAAGTTTGGTAGCGATCATATCATCCGTGCGAAGCCGGGGCGGATAGCTAGTTACTATATATAATTACGTTTCGTCTCTTAATACTTTTTATTGTTTTTCAAAGTACTCACCACGTAGCATACACATTACTATTCGTTCGAACCAGTTATTAAAAAAAAATCCACTGCAAAGTGGGGCTGTACAATATGGCCGACATGAAAGCGTCGACTGCTTCTTCATCGGATTGGAACCTTTGAACACGAATATTGTACTCAGTTTTACGAAATGTAAATAAATCATTAGGACTTTAGTCAGGACTCTACGGGAAATGGTCAAGAAATTCTACGCTTTCCTGCTTCAATACAAAATCGTTTGACAATGTCATCTGAATTAAAATTGCGTTACCATTACTTTGATCAGAATAATATGAAAATCAGCTATACGGTAATGCATTAACTACCCACAACAGTCAACTGCATAGTCAGACGTTAATTTTGCTTGTTTATTTGGACGTTGGGAGCTATCTAATAATTTTTGATCTGATTCTGAAAACATTTTCACAAATGAGCTTGGAACAAGGAGGTACATTATCTTTGGATGATATAGGCTACTCGTATTTAAATGTAGAATTTCTTAATAAAATTTGATATTATTAATACGCATAGATATATATAGCAAGCGTGCATAAACGAAGGTATTAATGTTAAAGAAGCGAGTGACACGTGTAAACCGACCGAGTTGGCGTTCGATTCTTTCTACCTACCCGGAAGTGACTAGTGTATTGAAAATATAGGTAAATTTCAGGATAATTACAGAAATATTAATCCTGCTTAACTAACAACGGACGGCGAGATGCATACTGCTACACTATTTCCTAATCGAAATTCAATTTTAACGCCAACTTCAAGTTCAACATAATACTATTTTCCATCAATATATTTGTCATTTCAGCGCAGCCGGCGCTATCGGCCTTCTCCAAATATTTCCAACTTCCGTATTTCAAAACATCGAAATATTGAAAAAGTAAATTTCAACATCAGTATTTCTTGCAAAATTTATTTTACCAGAAGTATTTAGTGTTTCTTCGGATACGAAATAGTAGTAATCATTTTGGGTTACTCTTATGTTATGCCTAAATTGTAATCTATATGTACACGTAATAGTTTCATTATATTATATACATCGGTGCTTTTACTCCTCGTCGGGCGGCGAAATTAAAATCATAAAATAACAAAGTTATTATATGAATCACAATATTGCCAAGTAATTGCAATCGATTTGAGTCGCGCTCAGTTCTAAAACTGTAATTTGTACCGTCCACCAAAAAAATCCACATTATCAAAGTTATGTTTAACTACTTACTATTTGGTATAACTTTTTCTGTCTTGGTTTTTTGGTACAACTTCTGCAATAAAAGTAAAGAAGTTAAATATTATTATCTCGTAATTATAGGTTCGGTCGATCATATTACTGTATAATTGTGGTTTATACAGTGAACGTTTTAACGAGCTCGGTGGCGCAGTAGTGAAACGTGCTGTAACGTTACTTTGACACCAACGGTTTGATTCCCACACAGGACAAACATTTGTGTGCATGATCATGTCTGTTTGTCTTGATCTGGGTATTTTTAAGAGAGGTTGGCATTAAAGTATTCGTCCTGGGCAGTGACTCCACCTTACAGAAAACCGCTGCCAAATAACAACTCCCTAGAGAGTTGTTGTGTTCCTACTTGTGAGTGAGATCACCTGCTCCTAAGGAGTAGCTGTGTTAGCAGCAGAGGCGGCATCGTGCGAGTGATACTTAATGTATTGCAAGCGTTCATAGGTACTGATCAACGTTTTACATCAGATGGGCCTTATGCTTGTATGCCTCCTGACATTGTATAAAAAAAAGTAAAGGAAATCCTAACTATAATATGGGGCCTAGAATGTAGAGTACATACTGTAGTTTATGAATGCATCACAAGGAATATCGTGACATTTCGTTTTTCAGATGCATTGTAACTTTTTGTATGTGGCGGTGAGTCGTTTAATTTATCTCTCTGGACCAAATAAGTAATATATCCCAATTCTCTTCGGTACGGAGATAACCAGATTGTATTAACGCTTTGACTTTGTCGGTAGACAAAATCGAGGTATCTGAATATCATGAGAATTAAGTTATGATATACTATATCATGTCGACGATGGGATCGCACTCTTGCTCTAGCGACCCTGTAAAAACCTCATCAAGCCTTTTTAAAGAATCCAATGCTGTGGTCCTTCGAGAAAACCTCTGCAGAGAGTTCATTCCACAACCTACAAGTTCTCCGGAGAAAATTTATCTGGAACTGCTCAGTACTCAACAATTACGGGTATATATGTATAATATTTTTTAATATAATATTTATTATATTATATACGGTATATCCATATATATATATATATATATTAAAGATTATGTGAAAATTAATTCCCCGCGGTCCATATCGGACAACTTCTCGGAACACAACCCGTTGTATTACCGGAGGAACAAAGTCTCTTCTTAAATTCAATACCATGAGTAAGCTTGGAATGATCGCCAATTCTTATAGCTCGCCTCTGAACTGAATTACAAGGCTTTAACCGGTATCCTCATCTTCCGGTGGGAGCACTTGCTCCCACCGGAAGATGACTACAGCATTTTATATGCGTTCTGACTTGAAATCTGTATATCATAAATTTTTGATCCGCGTTGAATCCGTGCCGTTGTGTCGCTCTATTGAGAACACCCGAGTTTCTTGGACGCCAGTTGACCTTCTTCTCCAAATGACTACGAAACTAGACTTGGCTGGAGGTCTCTGTCTATATATAATTTGACCCCAGGTTCCTTGCGGGCTAGGCAGAGTGAATCGAAGGCTTTGTAGCCTTCGATTCACTGTCCTTACACTCCTCACACGTTTCTTTAATATTCAAAACTAGCTCTCTCATGCACGCTCACCTGTTATTTGGTCTCCTTACATAATCTTCTGATAAAACATGACTAATGTCCTTGTGGTAGGTGAGTCTTGGCCTTCCTTGGCTCATATATTCTTCTATTTTAGTGTTGTATATCTGTTTCGTCATTATTTCGTCCTACATTATTTTTACATGTCCGCATCAACAGAGCGTGTTTTTTCTTAGCTAAACATTGATTCCCTTTCAGACTAGCGGAAGCAATCCGCACGTCTAAGAAGTTATAATTTCAAAAGACGTGTGAATTAACCCAAGTAAGGTCTGTTTTTCCCCCTGGATTGTGGATGTCTGATGCCAGTTACTCCATGTTAAAATCAGTGTCTTTGACAAATTCTTAAGTTTAGGTAGCGGAGTCCGCGAATCACAATGGATAAGGAAAAGGGATAATTGGCAAAAACGCGATCTTACACAAAGAACATAAAAATCTGCGGATCGTGTTAATCAATTTAACAATATTTATCTTACTCGAGAGGCGAGAACCTGGCGTTCTGTAATACAGGCTTACCAAAGCCTACCTTAGGCACCAGCTTCTCATACTAAAATGTTTACACAATTGTGAGGTCGCATAGTTGCATTACTCACATTCGTATTTTATATTTGTTACCTTTACTGTCGAACTGTGTGACAGGACAATAAAGAAGTTTTATTTATTTATTTTATTTAACCTAGCACGACCTATTCAACATTAAGATTCTTTCTTCGTAACGTTATCCTGTTTCCTAATCCATTAGGATTGGCGAGGTTTGCTACCTATGTCGAAGGATTTGGCGGAGGTACAGATTTTTACATGAAGCGACTGCCGTCAGACCTCCATAACCCAGAGGGAAAACCAGATTATTCTTAGGCAAGGTCACAATTCTTTCGAAATATAATTTCTAGGACGTGCGGGCTTAGTCACGATGTTTTCCTTCACCGCCGAGCACGTGATAATTACAAATAATTCAAATTACAAATTCGACGTTATGATTATTGCGTATTTAATCTCGCCACCATACCTCCGTACGCTCTATCTTGTACGATTACATAGATCCCTGGTTCGAACTCCACTATCAGCACTTTGTTTTAGCACAGTTTTACTTTAAACGAGTAAAAAATGCCAAACGAAACTCGGTTATCCTGTTACTTATTATCTAATTAGTCTTGTCGTTTGTTTTAATAAATATACTGAACAAGTATACATAAAAGTAGGTTCATAATAATGTATATTTCAGTATAAATAATGAAAAAATATTATTCGCTATTCTTAATTACATTTCTTTTTCGAGTTAGGCGCATAATACACATTACTGCGCCACGGACGCGTGTAGCACTGCTTTGTGTGTTTGAATTGTTTGTGATATTTTCCCTTTTTCAAGTTCCTGCTCCTCCATTATACCTATTATATTTGGAACATTCTAATTACATTACCCCAGTAGCTTTGTTATGATTTAACATCGAAGTAAGATAGACATTATTTCATAATATTAACGTTCAAAGGGTCTTATCCTCTGCCTCTTTCCTGAGGTTCCGGAGTAAAACAATAATTTTATTGTTGTTCCGGAATGCAGAGAAATGTTCGATATATTCAGACTTTACAAATGGCTTTAGTTATAGTATATGATGAATGGCATAAAGGACTACACGCGAATATTCCATTACTTGCCATTCACAAAGAAAATGTCAGGTTTTAGGAAAAATATTTCCTAATGCCTTCGTGCTATATTGAAATTTTGTATCAAGCAAAATTCTAGTCTAGGGAATTGTTATTTCCCGGTTTTATGTGAAGTGAAGGCACAGATTACTTAATAGTTACTTCGTAAGTGGAGGTACTTCGCCAGACTACTGTGCCGCACCATACTTATTTAGGAACAGCTAGGTCATAACAAACAGCCATGTTCATTCACAACTAACCTCTTCACCACATGCTGACCTCTCCATCACCGAGCTCGTCAAAGATACTCATAAAAACAATTTCTCAAAACTGAACATACAAATAAAATAGATACTTGTAGATTCAGTTGTTGTATGGTATTGTACATGTGGATCTCAACGTCAAGACACCGAAACACTTATAATGACTGTTTTTTTAAAATGGCGCAGTATAGCGGCTCCTCTTCGCCTGTTGGTAAGCGAAGAGGAGCCCAAATTGCAGCGGCAACTGACAAAGGACTACTGTGTCCTGTCAGTTGACGCTACCATGATGGCCCGAAAGGTGTTTCTTTACGCTTCCTTTGAAGGATCCCATGTTGTAGGAAGGAGGAAACACATGTGCAGGCAAGGCGTTTCACATTTTAATTGTTCAACAGAGATAGTTGCCGAACTTTTTAGTACGAGAACAAATGTCCTCAACAGTGGAATGATGACATCGCTATGATACGTTAGCAAAAAAAAGTAATTTTTCTTCTTCTTTTTAACGTTATCCCGTTTCCTAATCCCTTAGGATTAGCGGGGCCCGTCACTGAAGTCTAAGGCTTTAGCGAAGATACTGATATTGACATGAACTGATTGCCGTCAGACCTTCACAAACCAGAGGGAAGTAGATCTTGCTCAGGATAGGTGTGACCTACGTTTGTCGAAATATGTTGCTTAGCTGTGCGAATATCCTCACAATGTTTCTTTCACTGCCGAATTCGAAAACATGAATTTAGTTTAAAAAAAAAATACATGTTTTACAGTAATTTACTGTTACTTACAAAAGGAACACACGCGTGATATGAAAGTACGATTTACAACATACATATGCGAAATTATAGTTTGAGGGAGAATTCATCACGAATAACTATATAAAGCAATTAAACTCCAGCCCTCCTGGCCAATTCTATTAGCTCCCTTATTCCTCGGAACACGATGGTTTTCAGATGTACTGCACTTATCTAATACGAACGTTGGTTTCTCTTTATTGTTTCAGGGCGGTTTTAGGTTTATTGTCGTGAATGTGGCATAACTACCTACTTTTATGATCGATCTTGTTGCCTCCCGGAACAATCTCACAGGCTTGGCCGGGAGCCAGAACGTAGTTAGCCAGTTGTTGTTGACTGTTTGTTTGTTCACACCAATATCCATGACAATATCCAACACATAAATTTTAGCGTGTATACTTTAATTTCTCTATAGTCATCTTTAGAATTAAAGTCATATGCAGTGAGTGAAGTCACCAGAAGATTTTACTAGAGGGAGACTTGGTACAAACGTCTGCGCAAGGTGAAGTTTTTTAACTAATAACGAGAGCTGTACATTGAGTAAGAGTCAATCAGATATCGGCAGGGGCTGCCCTAGACACATATAGATCAAATAGCTTATGTGCTGAAAAGGGGCCAAATTAAAAGCACCTGAAACCGAAGAGCATGCGTGAAGAGATTGATGAGTGTGGAAGAGGCAAGAGAGGTATATTTGGATCGCTGCAACTGGAGTTCCATAGTCTTTGTCTACCCCAATAGGAGACAGACGTGATGATATATATGTATGTAACGAGGACATGCAAGGTAGAGCATGAAAGCTATCCCTTATTATTCCCTTAAATACCTCTCTTGCTCTGCCTTGTCAGAGTTGTCTTAACTCGTCATAAATACTCAGAAAGTATTTATGACGAGTTCGGTGGCGTAGTGGTTAACATTACTACTTTAACACCGAGGCTTGTGGGTTCCAATCCTACACAGGACAAACTTTTGTGTGTATGAACATGTATAATTGTTTTGTTCTGGGTGTTTTAAAGAGATTTAAGGCACATCAAAGCAGCCCGACTGGGGAAGTACTCCTATCTCCACCTGGCAGAAAATCACAGTCAAAAATAACTCTTTGTAGAGTTGCCGTGTTCCTGCGAGCGAATGAAGTTCAAGGGAGTTGCTGTGTTGGCAGCATGAATGACAACGCGTGAATGATTCCTGACTGTAATGCAAACGTTCATAGGCTACGTTAACTGCTTTATACCAGGTGGTCCGTATGCTTGTATGACTCCCGATTTACAAAAAAATGACAAATAACCCTAGAGGTTGTTGCGTTCCTGGGAGCGAGAAAGGTTTACTACCTGTACACTTCTACGATTTTGCTGGCAATGCGCTTGATATCAGCCTAGCTGTATTCTTGATTGTTACACGGTGTAATATAACCTCATAAAATAAAAAAGATGTTCAAACATTTTATTCTAAAATCAGTTATTAATGCTCAGTAATAAAACAACATTGTTTATTCAGTTTTGTTAATCGGAACATTCCCAAATTTATGCGTGATTTAATTATTCATGATTGTCTTCGCTTTTTGCATTGGTCCTTCGTGTTGTAAAATTCATTATGAGTGAAATAATAAAGTATTTATTCATTTATTAACTACGACCAAGTTATTTGCTTCAGTAACGATATTATTAAATATCTCGTAGCTTTAGTAAAACTCAAGGGAACATTGTACAACAAAAAAGGTTTGCAAATCACGAAACGTAAGTAATTGAAGATTACCTACGTACAATGTTATTTCCTTTGGGAAAACAAACTTGTGTGTTCACGAAAACGAAAAACAAATGAAGATGAATTAACTGCGTATAATATACCTATATATACTTATTACAAAAAAAAATGCGGTCACTGAACATACATTTAGTACATGGACAGATTTTTAAATCACTAAGGAAACAATCAAGCGTTCGATCTCCCTGATGGTAAGTAGCGAATGCCTTCGGCCTATAGATGCTTGTAATATAATATAACCATCACTTTGTTGTGTTGGTAGTTTCGATGGTAAGCAGTGACAGCCTATGGTGGCTTGCAATACCATTGGCGTCATACTTATTATAAACTTATTTTAGTAGTCAATTTATGCAATTATTATATTTTTTGGAGCTAATCATATTTAGCGTCGAAGCCGACCTCACTTGAACGTGGTGCACATTGTCGACTAGTGAACGATGCTTTGGTGAAAGAGAGTAGAACCAGAGAGTGGCTGAAGCCTGACCTACCTCTACTGAACGAACTGCAACGAACTAATTATTACACGGAGGGTTGTTGTTTTTTTGCGAGTATGCAATATCAAAAGAAATATAATTGGGAAGTACGAAAATCCGAAGAGCTTCCGGATTTTCCTACTTCCCAATTATATTTCTTTTGTTATAGAATCCTTGAACTGCTTTACATCACAGAGACTGTATGTTTCTTGGTCAGTTGACGTAGTATACTATGTTGTTCCTAGCTTTATGCTTTTTATTTGAGATCAAATATTACGATCATTTAGCCCTCTTAGTATTACTTCGTTCCAACGTTGTAAGTTATTTTAACAATTGTAATTGTGACTAGCACGTACCGTTGTCCGATATTTCACTAGGGGTAGGCTATCACCATGTAAAGTTTCGCCAAAACCTCTTTAGTAATTTCTTTCTTTTGAGAGTGCAATGTGCTCAGGTCTTCCAAAAGTTCCATCATCAAAGCAGCTTCATCATCATATGGTAATAAAATAATTTGATTCCGTTTAATTATTGTATTGCCATCGGTACTATATACACTTCCGAAATTTCAAATCGATACGACGATTAGAAGTACAAAGAATTAAAGAAAAGATATAGTTTAGCATTACATACATAGGATTATATAAGGTCATAAGTAAGTATTAACTTAACTAATAAATTTAGCGCTAATGTGCAGCTGCAGCACAGAAAGCTATGCCAGAGCGCTGGTTTTCAGTGAGCTCATATCGCCACTCAAGTAGATTAAATTTGACTTGCAAGATTGCTTACATTGCGTAGTTACGTGAAGCTAATAAAAGCGCGTTAAAAATTAAATAATGCCTGAGTGGTTCCGTTACGATAGTAAAATTCAGCTGTATCATTGTTTCAAAAAAATATGTCATGTCGAATCTCAATCTAGTTATGGCTTTATAATTTGCATAGATCATTGAATAGTATTTTATGGTTGGCATTCTGCTTTTAAAACATTTGAAGTCATCAACTTTGTTACTGTATCTACTGTCAAATCTGATCAAGGATCTACATCGTTATAACACAAAAGGATTATGTTAAAACGTAGCAAAAAGTCAATTAAGAGTAAAGGGTCTATAAGGGACTATGAATCTATATGGGGTAAGGTGTATAGCAAAGAGGAATTTGGTTTTCTAGTTGAATAGGCATTTGTTCAAACTCAACGTTGAAAAATATTCAATCTATTTATAAATAATACCTAAAGGTTCGTACCAAGCCATATTGAAACATCCACCACCACCATCTCAGCCTGTATTCGTCCACTGCTGAACATAGGCTTCCGCTCTAACGTGCTAGCGTCGCACACTACGTGTACTACGGGGACGCCATTCGAAAACCTTTCTTCCCTAGCGGTTGTCGGTTCTACGAACTATGTGGCTGGCCCAGTGCCGCTTCAGCTTCTAAACCCTGTGGACTATGTAGGTTACCTTAGTTCTAATGCGGATATGCTCATTTCTGATTCTATCACGCAGAGAAACCCCGAGCATAGCTCTTTCCATAGCACACTGAGCGACCTTGAGCTTCCTCATACGGCCCGCAGTGAAGGGGCACATCACAGTTCCGTATGTCATTACTGGCAACATACACAGTTCGAAGACCTTGCTCTTCAGGCGATGAAGTATTTGGTACGAGAAGATGTGTCGAAGTTTCCCGAACGCTGCCCAGCCGAGTTGGATCCGTCTGTTGATCTCTCGGTCGAAGTTGGACTTACCTAACTGAATAACCTGCCCTAGGTAAAAATATAGGTGACCGGCATAGGTGTAACATGGACATTCGATATGGCCTTAGTCTCGTCCATGATCATCATGTGACCTTACCTGGGTGGAAATACTATTGAGGTCATTGAGCATAGCGCTAAGTTCCTCCAGCGATTTCCCCATGAGAACTATATTGTTGGCAAATCGAAGGTAAGTGATGTATTCGCCATTGATGTTTATACCGTATTCTTTCCGGTCCAAGAGCTTGAAGACATCTTCCAATGCTGCGGTGATGAGTTTCAGCGATATAACATAACATCGCCCTGTCTTATACCATTGGACGTGGATTGGTTTTGTACTCTGGTTCTGTACTCGGATACACTTACGTAAGGCGTAACACTACGCTTACTGTATAAGCACTTCAACGCTTCGATGAACTGATAGTCAATTCGGCATCGCTGGAGAGACTGTAGCACCGCCCAACAAGTCTCAACGGAATCAAAGGCCTTTTCGTAGTCCACATACGTTAAGCATATGGGTAGATTATACTCCTCAGTGTTCTGTATAATTTGGCGGAGGTGTATGTAATTCACGGTGCTAAAGCCCTTTCGGAATCCGGCTTGTTCAGGAGGCTGGAATTATCATCAAGTCTGCGTGCGAGACGGTTTGTGATGACTCTCGAAAACAGTACATAAACGCGGCTCATAAGCTATATCGACCTATAGTTCTTCAAAAGGGTTTTATCATCCTTTTTGAAAAACAATATGACCTTCTTCCACTCCACGCTTCCGGTGTTTTACCGGAGTGCATGATGGAATTGAATTGCCTCTGAAAGACAACTAGTATCGCTTTCAGTAGCTCCGCCCTAATTCCGTCCTAGCCCGGTGCTTTCCTATTTTAAGCTATCTGAGAGACATACAGACTGATGTCCGGGATATCTTTGGTATAGTGTCGGTTCAGTAGCTCTTGGGTTGTTACTAGCACTGTTGCCCGGTTGTAACGACGATGTGTACATCTGTCCATAGGACATCTCCATCTCCCTCAGAATCTCAGCCTGCAAAGAAATAATGGCGCCAGAGTAAGTGAGATTGAGCTTCGTAAGTTGACTTTGCCCAACAGACAGATCTTTAGCAAAGACTTTGGAGACTTGTTTCCGCTCTATCGCCTCGAAAATGTTTATGAAAATTATTTTAAATTGGCATATGTCTCTCTGTATGCATTTAGAGATCTGCCTGTTTAACTGTCTGTACTCTAGCGTATGAGCTGAAGACTGTAACCTCATTTCACAAGATGCCTCGTACCATCCGGTGATCGTTTCCGGTTTTCACCCTGTTGATCACAGAGACATCATTGAATAAATGCCGGTTGGTCATCAAGATGAAGGCTACCTCGTTTTTCATCGAACCATCCGGGATACTCCAAGTGCATTTGCGCTGCGGTTGCTTCTTAAGTCTCTGAAGTCGACCGGCAGTTATCCCCTTTGGTTTCGTTGGCGATTCCAAATTACCCCACTCTCAACTTCGTTCGTTTCGTGCCTAGTTTTGCATTGAAAACCCCCATCAGGGCTGGGTGGTGAGTTTTAGAAGCATATAGGCTTTGGAGATATCCTCATATATAGCCTTGTCCTCATCATCGGGGTGTGACGAAGTTGGTGTGTAGACCTGTATCACTTTCAGCGAATACCGTTTGGTAATTCTGAGTGTAAGGCAAGCAACCCTCGCCGACACAGCCTCGATCTTTAGTAGATTGCTGACGAGGGGATTACAGACGATAAACCCGACACCACCTTGGGACAGATGATCGCCCTCCCTGTTGTAAAGTAAGTTGCTAGATTTAAGGATCACCGTTCCCTCCCCCTGTCTTCGGACTTCGGACAGTCCTGTTATATCACAACGCAACTTGCTTAGTTCCTCTTCCAGCTCCACTATCTTCTCGTCGGTCCTCATTGTAGGCGTGTTATATGCAATTTGATCTAACCTGCTTTGTGTGCTTCCGCCTCCAATTTGTACATGCGGCCTAGCGCCCGCCGGCACCCACCCACTACTGTTAGTTGATGCAACATGCCAACGCTGCCATGGCTGCTCCGGTAGCCTCTGCCTCGGCTGCTGCGGTCGTCCGCCATCTGGAACAGAATCCGCATGCCCCCACCACCACCGTCGCTGCCACGACTGACCTGGTCGTCGCTGCGACACGTGTTTCGCCTCTCCACGAGGCATCATCAGGCGCTGTAGATGTTAACCGTAAGAACAACATGCTACAAGTGACAAATCCATCGCAGTGCCGTCCCTTATATTGAACTGATTATATGTTGCCAGGGCCAGTCCGTTGTGGTGTTAGTCGCGAAGTCGGAGCCGGGGATTCTTAGCACCCCCTGCTCCGCCGATACTCTGACCGCTACTGGAACTTGGATCAGCGGTGGTGCCGGTGACTGTGGGCCGTCTTTTCGCCGTACTCTTTCTGAGAGATTAAAATCAGGGAACGCTGCTGTCCATCTCCTGAATAATTCCCTTTGTCGCCTTTTACGACAACTACGGGTTGAGATGGGGTGGCCTCCTCTTATGCCGAGGCCACATGGTTTGTATTAGAATATAATCAACAGCAATATTTTCGATGTATGTAGTCAGAATTTATTTCGTAGAAATTTGTTACACTGAACAGCGTATTATAAGTTATGGATAAGATTAGACAGGCCCTACGAATGTGTTATGAATAAAGAATCCGTGTCTTCTCACGATGGATAAAAATAGCTTGTGATAATGAAGTCCGTTATTTATTTGGAAAAGTTATAAACTTAACTTCATTTAGCGGTATTAAATGAAATACGATACGAGCTTTCAAGAAATTTTAGTACAACATACGCTATGTTTTCCTAAAATCGATGCTGTTGCTATAAAGCGACTCGTATCTTTTACAGAGCGTAATCGGCGACCGCCTTCACTCTCTTAGTAGGATTTGTTTTCCGAGTCTTCGGGCTAAACACAGGTTTTCTACTCCAAACGCGTATATATAACTTCTTTCTAATATTAGCCGTTTTCGGGATAGGGAGTCCTGATAATTTATTATGCAGGCTACATTAACAATAATGCCCGCATTAGCGTTAGCCTGAAATTCAAATAAATACGTTAGACTCTATATTTGATCTGATAATGTATTTCTAAGTACATTACTTTTAGAAGCTAACAGATTGCTCAGCCATTATTTAAAGATTTAAATGTAAATTCAATTAACTAATTTACCCACTTCCTTATAATCGAAGATAGCTCATTGCTTCTGTTGAATAATTTCGTATTAATTTTATGAATAAATAATAATTAAATATATTTCTATAACTAATATTTTAAGAGAGGTAGGGCACATCAAAGCAGATCTTCTGGGGAAGCACCTCCACCTAACAGAAAATCGTAGGCAAATAACTCCCTGGAGGGTTGTTGTGTTCCTGCGTGTGAGTGAGGTCGCTAGTAAGTTCCTAAGGTAAAGGTGACATCGCGAGAGTGATACTTAATGTAACACAAGCGTTCATAGGCCGCAGTAGCCACTTTACATCAGGTGGACTGTATGCTTGTATGAATAAATATATAAAAAAAATATTAAAGTCAATATAGCGACTAAAATGAATACAATAGGGTAACTACATCTCACTGATATTATATTATAATCAAAACAAAGTTACAAAGTTGCATGATGACACAAGAGTTAAAAGGTGCTGTAATACGGTTGTTTAGATACCATTATATAGATAGAAAGCCCGACCAGACTGAGCAGCGATAGCCTAGTGGATAAACCAGTCAATTAACCGATGATCCCTGTTTCAAATCCTGGCATGTACATGTGTGGTAAATTCGTGTTTTCAGATTTATGTACATATTTGTAATTATCACTTGTTCGGCGGCGAAGGAAAACATTTTGAGGAAATCTACACGTCCAAGATATTAAAATTTAAAAGATGAGTAACTGATAAACCTAAGAAAAGTCTGGTTTTCTCTGTTGGTTGTGGTTGTCTAATGGCAGTCGCTCCATGATATATTCTGTATCTTTGGCAAATTCTTAGGTTTAGGTAATCCTAATGATTAGGAAACGGGATAACGCAGGAAAGGCATAATACCCGACCTCCATTATCAGATCAACTCAATGGAACCATATTATTGTTTTATCATCTTAACCACACTCAATTGCTAAATAATAGCGATAATACAGTAATTAGAGGCACTTGACCTAACAAAAGCGTATTAAATATCGGCGACTTTGTTTAGCTAACAGAACATTTAATCTATATAATATATACTATCTTCACGCCAAATCCTTTGCGGGGTAGGCAGAGACGACCGAGCGCCACATGACTTGATCCTCACAAACCTCACTCGCTTCTTTAGCATTCATTGCTCTTCTAATTACCTTCTCCTTCAGAACATTTAAACTATACTAATAATCATTTTGAAGAGTAATAGGGTACGATTATAATATTATTAATCGATTTACCTAAATATCGCTTGAAAAGTGTTGTCTTCCTTCGGTGTGGACATATAGTATATTTCAACACGCCTGAGACGATTTCGTTTTACACTAGTAATCTGGGCAACCTTGTCGTGACCTATCAGTTACATTTTGTAATATTAATTAATTTAACGGAGGCACAAGGGACCAATCGCTGAAAGTTATGCTTAACGCCACTTATTTTTATGATAATCTACACTATATAGGTATATATATTACTATAAAGAGGAAAGATTTGTATGTATGTAATGAATAAACTCAAAAACTACTCGATCGATTTCAAAAATTCTTGCACCATTAGAATATTACATTATAAATGATTAACATAGGCTATAGAATATTTTGACAATAGTTAGGGATCCGTATGAAAACTTCGATAATGTGTGAAAAAGATACCAAAAAATCCTTATACCGCGTCCGCTGCTGAAACTATTGACAATAGAGCAAAACTATACCATATGTCTAACTATTACAGTTACGTCACAATAACTACTTTTTCATGTTAAAATATGCTATAGTAACGCCGGTATAAACCAGGCCACATTATTCGTACCTTAGTATTATTCCTTATTCAAATAAATCATTTCGTATTCAAGACTGTTTCAATGCCTGTAGATTATCGGACATTCCATTCCAAAGATATTACGGATTTTGTTCTGTGTTTCAATCCCTTGCTTGCGACACCAGCGGCCACAGCGGCGCGAGAGCAGCGGGGGCAGCGCGGTGCACATCTATGAGATAGGTACCCGCGCGGCTCATTCGCCCGCTACCGACATTGAATGTTTTGACTTTTATATAGCACATTTTTTCTGTGCCAGTTAAAAAGTAAAAAGCGTGCCTCAAATCATCACCTTTGTGGTAATCAATTGAAACTCTCAATTTGCGCACGAATATGAGAGCACATTTAAGTAATGCAGCGACAATTTCTCACAAAAATTACTTAAACTTGGAAACGAAAAATTACCTCCAATTGCACATAGCCTCCAAATATTATTGGATAATGAATTGGCTCAAACTGTTAACAGTCTAGAAATCCTTATAGAGACGATCTATCCCGACATCGAACATCGTCATCGTCATCGAGGGCGATCGTCTCACCGAAAAACAGCTCAGTAAATGAGATAAACAAAATGATAATTGAAAAAGTAACAGGTGATTTTAAATGTTACAAATCTATTGATAACGTGTGTAACGTCGATGATACAGTGCACTAACCACATTATTTTTTAAATTCTCTCTATCCCGCCGGCTTGCCACCACACGAACTGAAATTAAAAATAAAAACTCCCATTATGCTGTTGAGAAATTTAAGCCCTCCCAATATGCACAAGGCTTTTGATAAAGGAATTACGAGACAATCTGAATGTAGCAACAATCATCACCGGTCCCGCGGCCGGACAGCTAGCTCACATTCCGCGGATCCCGATGATACCAACAGATTTGCCCATATCTTTTAAAAGGTTACAGTTTCCTGTAAATGTATCGTTTGCCCTTACGATAAATAAATCCCAGGGACAAATTTTGTCGATGTTTGGCATCGAGAAAGTTTGTCCCTAAGAGAAGAATGCTTTTCTCATGGCTAATTATATGTTGCACTTTCTCGAGTAGGATCTCCTAAAAATCAATATATTTTGTTGCCATCTACGGATACCACAGCCAATATAGTACAAAGTGAAGCCTTAAGGTAAACATATTGGAAAATAAAAAAGTAAAACCTATAAAATTAAACAGTCTCGAAATATATGTTATATATATATATATATATATATATTAAAATAAATGTAAAAATAGAATAAAAAATATAACTAAAACAATATAAATAAATAAAAAATAAACTTTCCGATTGTAAATAGGTTTATGTATAATATATAATAAAAAATTAAATAGGTACGTACTTAAAGTAATTTGTCTGAAAAAAAAGCTACTTAAGAAAAACTATTTAAAATAACTCTCTAAAGATACATTTACTCTACGTTTATCCCAAAATGTTTAAAAAATAAGTGTCCACCCGTGCGAAGCCGCGGCGGGCTGCTAGTATTCAATAACCTTAAGTCAGTCGACATTTTCTTCACCATTTTTCCACATTTGATTTTGGTTAATTAATATTTTTTACTTGTATGTGCGTCGTAATAAGTTGGGAAAGTTTTCACAAGTCTATACTTGCCAAGGTGTACTGTATGTAACCTGAAAATTTTCTCAATGTTTTCTTGAATGGTAGTTACTTTTATTTATGAATTAATTTGTGTAAAGCTCTTCAAATATACAAGTTAGAGAGACGATTTCAATAATCTCTGAGCTGAGAATGAAATAACCCATGTAACAAGCGGAATCCAGCCTGTATAAATAAAACAATATTCTTGTAGTAGTAGTCAATAGGATTATCGATACATATCGAATCTCTCTAATATATGTTATAGTTAAAAATATATAATATAAAAAACTTGGAAATAATACGACTTAATAAATAAAACTTAATACGTCTAAAACTAAGATATAAAGTAAATAATTTATTCTGTTTTTGTACAACAATATTTTTTTTTGTAACCGGGATCAATCAACACTGAAAACAAAATATTATTTAGATACCCGTTGGTCCAAGTAGCTATTATCACAAGTAATCAAACATTTTGTGGGGCAGAATACCTTCAAATATTCCAATGAATCTAATCTAGCAGCATTAACTCTATCGTATTTTACGATATAAGCTGAAAATCAATTCCACGAGGAATGCTTCGGGCAGTACCGGCATCCGCCGACCGTGTTAGGGAGTAAGGCATTTAGCGTAATGTGAATTCAATTCATACCTTACGTCTGCTGATCTCTTCCACTTATGTTCCTTTACATTTCTTTTGTCTCATTTCATTTAATAATAAATGATATTTCCAGCAAGATATTAATAAAACTATTTGATAGTTTACTTTTCTATTATGCACGATTTTGATATGAACTAATTTGCGACTTTAACGTAAATCATACTCACGAAAAAAAGTTTCATACCTTACAACAAAATTACGTACAGTTAATTACTGAAGGATACAAGGAACTTATAAATTATAGTAGTACTAATATCCTACTAATATTATAATCACGAAAGTTTGTATGCATGGATGGATGTTTGTTGCTCTTTGACGCTTAAACGGCTGAACGGATTTGAATGAAATTTGGTAGTAGTAGTTTGGTAGTAGAAACGTAGATAGATTATGATCTGGATTAACACATAGGCTACGTTATTTGACTCCACGTGGGCGGAGCCGCGGGCAGCAGCTATATTATAATAACATTAACTTACCTACTACATTAGGGGCTCATGTACCAGAAGTGTGCTCGTTCACGACCCCTGCCAGTCGGTTAGATTGCAATTCTGGCCCGAAAACGCACCGATGTACGAGTCGAGTGTCACACACTCAAAGAAAAACGAATACAACTATATAAATATAGCTGCTTGGCGTTAGAAATAGGTGAGACAGAGGTACCCACGCAGACGACTTTTGTAAAAAGTCTCCCTCTGGTAGAAAATAGATGTGGATGATTGCTGGAAAGTTCTGAAAGAAAGAATAGTGAATAGAGCAAAAAAACATGTGGATGATAAAAAGGCTAAAATTGAGAGGAGATGCCTGGTGAGATACGGAGGTTAAATAGCAGAAAGCGGAAAGCGTGGCTGGATTATGCATCGTCTTTGCCCTAAAATGAAAGTTTGAGAGAGAAGAAGAAAGAAATGTACCGTCCATGCAAGAATGAAACCAAGGCTTTTCTGAGAAGCGTGAAAGACAAATTATGAATGAGAGGCTGGCGAAAAGCTTCGAGGCAAATACCAAACTCTTTTGGAGAGAGGTAAAGAAGTCTCGGGGTAGTTCGTCGGCATCAAGAATGAACAAGATAAAGTCTAAAGTTGGTATCATTCTTGCTAACACTCAGGAAGTGTTAGAACGGTGGAGTGAATATTTTGGAGAAATAAATATGCCTCGGACGCTGGCAATGAAGTGAGTCTGATGCTCACTCAAAGTTGATGGCATCCGATGAAAGTGGCTCTGATTGAATAATCAATACGAAGCTTAAAAAATAGAAAGTCTGCGGGAATTGATATGATTACAGCTGAGATGATCACACTAGGTGGCACTTACGTCCGGGACGCCTTCTGGTACTTATGCAATCTATGCTGAAGAACTGGAAGGGTTCCAATGGACTGGAGACGCGCAGTTATCGTGCCCTTGTACAAAGGCAAGGGGTCACGCATGAAATACGCCAGCTATAAGGCCATCACTTTGATCAGCTTAGCAGCAAAAGTATATGGAAAGGTAATTGAAAGGAGAATGAGGGTGAAATCTGATGAAATGCTGTGGAAGGCACAGGAAGGATTTCGAAATGGAAGGGGATGTACGGATCAAGTTTTCTCGCCCCACAATATCGTGGAGAAGCATCTGGCCATAGACCAGAAGGTTTTTTGCGGTTTTTTAGATCTTGAGAAGGCATTTGATAGGGTTGAGCAAAAGGAACTGTGGAGCACATTGCCGATACACGAGATTGACGGTTCACTGCTCCGTGCTGTGCAGTCCACCTACAAGGATTACTCAGCATATGTGTGAATAGATGGCAACATATCACCCTAGTTTGATGTCACAATTGGTGTCAAACAGGGGTGCATGTTGTCTGCTAGGCTATATATTCTGTATCTCGATAGGGTCTACAGAGAATAAGATCGAAGAATGTAGGATTAGGCATAGGTGACCTAGTGGTGAACTGTGTGCTGTATGCAGACGATGCCGTCCTATTAGCAGAAACACCATCTGAACTGCAATCACTGCTCACAACGATGAAAGACGAATATATGGAGAAAGGCTTACTATTGAATGCGAAGAAAACAAAGATAATGGTATTTGAAAGAGAAGAAACCAGAATCAATGTAAGTAGTTACCAATGTAAGGATTACGCTTGATGATGAAGTATTGGAACAAGTGGATGAGATTGTATATCTTTGATGTGCTTTCAGCAGGGATGGAAAGTATGATGCAGATGTGGAAAAACGAATGAGTGCTAGGAATAGTGTGAATGGAGCATTGGGAAAACTTCTTGGCAATAAAACTTGACCCAGAAGCCACAGCTCGCTATACACAATGTAGTGCTGGACCCAACTGGCTTACTTATAGAAGCATGAGCTGGGTATGGCAGAGAGAGCATGAAAGTAGAATAAACGCGGTCGAAATGCATGCGTTGCGCAAAATGCGTATCGCAACGCTTGTAGACCGTATTTGCAATGATAATGTTAGAAACAGAGTTGAAAGAGAGTCTCGGTGTTAAAATAAGAAGAGGCACGCTCCGTTGGTTTGGACATGTAGAAAGAATGCAGGATAAAAGAATGCCGAAGCAGTTGTATATCTGCAAAAGTGGAAGGATGTAGGAGTCGAGGAAGGCCAAGAGTTACCTACCATGATCAAATTGGTTGTGTTCTATCAGAAGGTGACGTCAGGAGCCCTAGAAGAGCAATTAATGTTAAAGAAGCGAGTGAGGTATGTAAGGATCTAGTCACGTGGCGCTCGGTTCTCTATGCCTACCCCGCAAGGGATTTGACGTGAAGTTATAGATAGATCGATCGACCTATTTACTTATTCGGATCTTCTTGTAACTAACACAGCGTTTTTTGCTACGTACTCTACCACGTTTACGTCGGGTACCAATGTTTCAAGTAGCGTCATATTTTGTTTTGTTAATTTTGTTTTACGATGCAAATACGGAGCGTATTTCAATATAATGAATAGTTGCAAGATTTTATTAAATAATTTATGACACGTAACTGGTTGGTACCTTATTATAAATAATTTGAGCTCTCAGGGGCACCCTCTGCTCATACATATCCAACTAAAGTACTGTGCCGTTCGTGCCTTGCCATTTAATACCCCACCCTAGAGTAAATTCACTCTCCAGACTTTCCATTTCGTTACTACGATATGTTCTACTATACTTAGGTTAATAGATATGAAATCAATCAACAATAATACTGCTTTATACATGTATCTCTTTCTAAAATAAATGATTAATTCGTTGGAAAATGGATATGAAATAATAAAACTAATTTAGTCTAAGTACTGTCTCATGTAATTTTAAAGCAAAACATATGTAGGTACTTAATCGAAAAATGTTCTAGGTATGTGTTACGAAATTGACGCGTTAATGAATTAATGGTTAAAAAGAAATGTTTACGAATATATATTCATATACATTTCTATTATTACATATGCTATTAAAATTAATATTACTAACTGTACAAGTAACAGAATATAATTTATTTAAGTTTCTGTTGAAGATATAAGAAATAAAGAAAATAATTTTGAACCGTATTTCAAGCATGTTGCAAATACTCGTAAATTCACTTACAATTTTCAATCTTAAATGCAATGTATATGTCTATAAACCTTTGCTTTTATGACTCTATATACCAATAATTCGTGGTATTGGTATAGAGTCTACTCTGTCTACTCTACTCATTTTAGAGACAATTGTGAGATTCCTTTGGGACTATAATAATTGTTGTTTTAGAAAGCAGTTATAAGGATTATTATTCAATAATCATATATTAAACTAACCATATATTGCAATTAGACGAGCCGATAGATTTGCCTGTATTTAAATATGACACATATATAATAAAAATGTAGCTGGTCGATGTCTGTACATTGAAGATATATGAGAAAACCTATTATTGGGGGACTTTATCAACGTAATAGAACCAAAACAATGATTGTCTGAATTTTTGTCGTTTGTCTGTGCGTTTGTCCGCAGGTAGTCTCAGAAATGGCTTAACCGATTTATGTGCAGTCAGTAACGTGTTATGGTAAGGTTCGTTAATAAAAAAGTTACACGCATATAAAGAATCACATCTAACAATCGTTCGATGAAAATGCTATAAAATAACTGTTCAGTCGCATTGGCTGTAACTTGGTTAACTACATACGTAAAATTAAGAAAATATCTATCTGTAAAAGTCATATAATCGGAAGTGCATGTAAAGTTAAAAAATCGGCCAAGTGCGAGTCGGACTCGCGCACGAAGGATTCCGGATCTTTAAAAACGGCAAAAAAATCACGTTTGTTGTATGGGCTTCCTTAAATATTTGTTTTATTTTAATTTAATTATTTAATCTTAAAGTGAATATATAACTAAATATTCTGTGAATATTTCAAGCGTCTACCTGTTGCCGTCATCAATATTGAGCAAAAACGAGCAAAAAAATCACGTTTGTTGTATGGGAGCCCCCTTAAATATTTATGTTATTCTATTTTTTAGTATTTGTTGTTATAGCGGCAACAGAAATACATCATCTGTGAAAATTTCAACTGTCTAACTAACACGGTTCGTGAGATAAAGCCTGGTAACCGACGGACGGACGGACAGCGAAGTCTCAGTAATAGGGTTCCGTTTAACCCTTTGGGTACGGAACCCTAAAAATGGTCAGTTTCGCAGATTTTGACAGTACCAATGTAAGTTGATCTCATCTGTGGATGATGAATCATTATAAATAAGGTTCAGCTTAGGTTGAACACGTGTCGGTTCGACACGACCACGCGTGTAGGTATACATACCTAAAGCGCGCCGACTACCGCGCCGCCGCAGCCTATTAGCATTAAGTCATCCGCAGTGAGTGCTCATATTATTTTTGTAATATATTTTGTGAGGTTAGGTTAGTAGTTAATTATAAATCGATTTTTACGAACACCTCGAACATTTTCTAATGCAGCAAATGCTAAAAGGATGAGATTAGTTAGGTCACAGGAATCTGAAGAATATTGTGAGGAGAGACTTACTGCATCTCAGAAACGTCAAGCAAGGTTACACGCTACAGAAACTTTGGCTCAGAGAAAATCTCGATTGAGTTCACATCGTTCTCGAATGATGGCTTCTCAGTTTCGAAAGAACAGTGAACAGAGTGGGACACGTTTATCCGCCGATCGTGAGGCTCATGTACTACAGGGATATTCGCTCGAGCTCACAAAGAGATCGGATTTTGCAGTCTAGAGAGCTGGAAAATAGTTTACGAATGTGTGCTACGATTAACATTAACAGCTGATCGTGAGAGACACAACAACGCCAGAATCGTTCAAAATGAAGATGAACATCGACAAAGATTGCAAACAACTAGAGAAAACTATGATCTAACTCTTTGGAGTGTAGGTTTTATTTTATTAGCTAAGTGTAGGTTATTAGAGTAAGGGAAATACGTCATGAAGAAAACTGTAAACCAACGTCAATCACAATGAAATGCCGATCGACTTCGACATACACTCAATAGAATGCTATCAAGTTCTAAACTTATTTATGCCATCTTCTGCTTTTTTCTTACAAATTAAAGGTGGTTAAATACTAGAATTCTAAGAACAGAAAGTTCTCATAACTTTCTGTTCTTAGAATTCTAGTATAAACCCAAAAACAGAAGTCCACGCGACCGAAGTCGTGAACAGTAGCTGTAAGAAATAATGTTTGTGATCCTTTTTGAAAATACCAAAGAATTTAAGACAGTGTTTATAAACTAGTGTCTACGCCGACAAAATCGCGAGCAATAGCTATGTAAAAATATAATAAAAATAACAAAACACCCAGACTTAGAAAGAAAAACTCCAACTCCTCAGCACACCACAGTTTTTCCCAGAAAAGACGTCTCCTGTTAGTAACATAACCTATTCTTATTCCGAATACCACACGTACGAAGTCACGGGCTCAGCTAGTGAATTGATAAATTTAGAAAGATTGCATAAGTTAGCCTATAAAATTTAATGGTAGGATAATTAATCTCCTTTTCTCTTTAACCCGTTATAATCTGTAAATTTGAGGTATTATTTCCCGTTCGTTCACTCTTTCCCTCTTTGACCTATTTCGTCTATCTCGCCGTACTATCTCTATATACTAAAATATACATGCATCTTTATTCGTAGCATGCATCCTAAACTTGTCAGATAAACTATTCAAATTGTCAATTTCCTCTCAATAGCAATACATGAGGTGAAATATCACTTCAGTCCTCCTTTCGTAGTGGGTAGCAGTGAAAAAGACCGGAAATTTCGAAATTTTCCTTCCTCTTTTGGTTCTTTTTTCTTCCTTGGTGCTCTCAAGGAAGAAAAAAGAACCCTCTCCTTCCATAATTTCGTACCATATCTTATGTTTCTAGCTTAATCTTAAGTTATTATATGTTTGCTCGTCCTCTTTAGCTATCTTATCTCTTCGTTTCGCCTGGCATTTATCGATAAATTTACAACTTTTGGAAGACACAAAACACCATTAATTAGTTGTAAGTATCCTATCCCTTGTTCAGGAGCTGAATACTTAACGTGCTTTATACAAATATGCAATAAGCAGTTAATTCAAGAATATTAATTTTATACTCTGTAAAATAAAATTAGTAGGTTAATCGTTTTAAACAAATGTTAATGTCAATGGGCAAAGGGACCCTGTATGCGTTTTGGACTTGATGTTGTAAGTGTCTGTAATGCTTCAAACATCTACATGCCTTCAAGTAAAAAGTCATAAGCCATAAGTAACGTAAGATTGATTAATGTTAACGTTTAAACTTCAACCACATTTAGACCCAGTGAAATAGACTTTAAGTGCAACAGAAATACTTACATAGCTATGTAAAAATGTAGACGGTGAATCCAGTTGTGTAAGGAAATAAGAAAAGAACTTGTTACTTAAAATTTAGGGGAAAGTAGAAACGTACAAATGGATGTCAATGGCCTTGTAATGGGGAACGATCCCGGGGCGATTGCGTAACGGGCATTGCGACAGTGGCGCCACGGACTACGAGCAGTATTGGCGTCGAGCCAGAAATCGACACCGTTTAAACGTGTTTGTACTGGAAATGTGTGAAAAGGGATTCAACCAAGACTAAATTCAACAGTAGACTTATGTATAAGTCTAATTAGATACAGACTTAATAGCAGTTGCTTAATATCAGCTGCGAAGTAAATAAATGATTTTTCGGACAAAACGACAATTTTAGAACGAATTCTTTCGTTACATTTCTGAGATTAAAATGGCCAAATGGTAATTTGTTTCTAAAGTCTCGAAAAAGCGGGCTTTATCAACAATTCGATCAGAAAACAGGAGACAATAGGCAGAGGGACGTTTTAATACTAATTTTCATATTTGAAACTAGATCGTTAAAATTTAACAGGCATACGACAACTCTCTAGAGAGGTATTTCCCCAGTCGGGCTGCTCTGATATGCTCTACTTCTCTGAAAAATACCCAGACCAAGGCTAACAAATTTGTTCATGCACACAAATGTTTGTCCTGTTTACAAATCGAACCCACAGGCTTTAACATAGCATTGGCAACTACTCCGCCACCAGATTCGTCAAAATGTCCAAGTTCTATGAAATAAATAGAAATATGCTGTTTTGAATAACCGAATTGACAATACCTTGTTATTCAAAACTGCAAATCCTAAATTAAAGATGGGCAATCTTTAGTTGGACAATAATTCGAAAGAATTATCCCAACGACACTATATAATAAAGTTTTCAGAAAACGTCTTGTTCTTAGGGTTATCCCGTTTCCTAATCCATTAGGCCTAAGTAGGGATTTGGCGAACATATTGATTTTTACATGGAACGACTGCCATCAGACCTCCACAACCCAGAGGGTAAATCATACCTTTCTTAGGTTAGATCACACGTATTACGAAATATAATTTCTTGGACGTGCGGAAACTATCGATGTTTTCCTTCACCGCCAGGCAAGTGATAATTACAAGATAAGTTTTTAGAAAAGGTGAGATACATAATTTTTGTGGACTCAATATAGAAGACAGTCACACATTATCTAAAATATTCTGCCTGATTTCTGTATGAATTGTGTCCCTATTTGGAGAATTACATGCATTTTTGTCATCAATTTTATAGTTAATGTGCATCTGCCAACAATTATTTCATGGAATTGGCGCCGGCTGGCACTCACCATTTGCCACAATTTTAGATAACTGTAATTCGTAGCCTATCGGCTAAGCTAAACCCGGCTCTGATATCCTTGTATCATTTACAAGCGTTAATTTATTTTACAATGCTTTATCTACATAATGTACAAATATCGTAACGGCCATTAAATGTGCAAAATAATGAATTTATTACCGCTACGTGAGAATTATACACAGGTTACTTCTATTTTCGCATTGTTTAGTTCAGTACAAACGACCTTCGCTGATAGACATTGGCGTATAACCGACAGATGTCAAACTGTCACATCTGTACAATGTCTATTACCCCTGGTGTCAGTAGTAATATTGACTGGTACCATTGATAGTATAAGTGACTAGACACTACGTAGTATTGAGAGGTGTAGGGCGTATATAAGGCAGCCCGTTTGGGAAAGTGCCCCCAACTCAAAGAACACCGTAGCCAAATAACTACTTCAAATTCCCTGGATGTTTGATGTATTCCTGTGAATGAATGAATTTTCTGTGAGGTGGAGGTGTTTCCCCAGAGGGGCTGCTTAGATCCACCCTAACTCTCTTAAAAACAGCTATCAAGACAAACAGACATGGTTGGTGACAAAGCAGCGTTACTGACCACTGCGCCACCGAGGTCGTCATATAGTTATACATTATATATATATATATATATATATATATATATATATATATATATATATATATATATATATATATATAGATATATAGATATATATATATGTAATTTCATGTATATTTACCGACCAAATTACCGGTCCCGGGCGTATAAACAGATAAATTAATTAGAACATAACAATAATAGAACCGCCGTTTTGATTGCCTAATCTGTAAACAGCACTGTTATTTTTTTTCGGGAGGCATACAAGCAAACGCCCCACCTGACGTAAAGCGGGTACCGTAGCCTATTAACGCTTGCGATATATTAAGTATCACTCGCTCAATGCCTCCTCTACTGCTTACACAGCAACTCCTGAGGAGCTTACTGATGACCTCACTCACACACAGGAACACAACAACCCTCTAGGGAGTTATTTAACTGCGGTTTTCTGTGAGGCGGAGGTATGCTTCCCCAGACGGGCTGCTCTGATGCGCCCTACCTCTCTTAAACATCCTGACCAAGACAAACAGACCTGTTTGCCTTGTGTGGGAATCGAACCCACGAGCGTTGGTGTCAAAGTCGCGTCATTCACGACTGAACTATCGAGGTCGGCAATGCCTTCCGAATTTGTACAAAAAAAAAACGTAAAACCATTTCGTAGTTTTGATTAATAGGTCCTAATAAGCCTGATTGAAATGCAATTCCGGTATTAATAGTTCTAGCATGTTTAGTCCGTAGTTATTTTATTGGTTTAGTCTGTGACTGTTCTATTTACTTATTTATATCTTCACGGCGCAGAAAACACGGTTATTTTCACAAACAACTTTGTATCAACGTCTAACGTTCACGAAAAACAATATTACTCGAATATCTTCATGTTTCTAATACTTCTGTACATGTGTATGTTACAGAACACCTCTTAGACGGCTGGACCAATTTTGATGCAACTTACTCTGTTGCCTGGATTGCTTAGATTCATAATTAGTCCTTAGTGGTGCTGTAGTCGGGTTCCAGGAATTATTTTCTTATAATTTCAGGCAGGGCTAGATCGCTATTAATCTATCGCAATTTTTTTTTCTTTCTGGAAATTAGATTTTGCACCCTTAACAAAATAAAAACGTATCATTTTCTATTCCAAACACAAGGTGACAATACATCGGCAATTTTATAACGTAATTTTATTATTTTATATAAAAAGTCACTTTTACTCAGCAGGCAAGTGCATTTGCCCCATTCTTGCCTCTATGTGATATTATTATCTGGAGGATAAATCATATAATTAGCAAAAAAAATTAAACCCAAATTGTCTGGTAAAACGGAAACGGATTTTGATGTCAGAAAAGCAAACAAAAATAGTTCTTGTTCCTCGACGGAGGAAGAATTATTTTTGTTTGCTGTTCATACAGTTGCAATTTATATTCAGAGACAAAAACTCGAAATTTCACCCAGAAACAGGAACGACGCGACGTGACATTTTTAGGAATTATTTATTGCAAGGGTACGTCGCGGTTCTCAAGCACACCGTTTGGCCTCGTCGCTTCAGGGAATTTTCACATTTTAAGATTTTTATATTCGCTAAAAGCTTTATGTAATTGTTGTGTTTTCACAAGCTTCTAAACACACTTTAAAATGTACCTGATTTATTTTTTTTATAATTCGGCGGGTAACATGCAAATATATTTATGAACCACCTGATATGAAGCAGCTGTCTTGAATGCTTCTAATTTATTCCTTCATATATTATTCTGTCACTGATGGTGAATATCGCATGTATTCATAGGTACATGGAATGTAGGTAAGGAAAATAATTCACGAGCTCGCTACTTATAAATTTTTAACAGATTACTGTTTTTTTAACACTTTTATTAACAGGAGTCTACTACGTTAGGATGTGACCGTGGGTCATACCCAGTTATGCGGAATCACGTCGATTGTTGTATTGCGTAGAAGTCCCAACCCCAACCCTTCGCAATCGGCTCAGCATATATAGTGTCAGTGTGATCTGTACTGCGAAAAACAAAAATGTACCTACTGTGTGGATCAAAAATAGTGCGATCATCGGGGTCAACAAATGAACGGTGCGATCTGTGACAGTACCTATGTCCTAGAATCGCTATCTTGTAGGAGTACAATAAGTTTTTTTGGTAGTCTTCTATAAGACGGAGGTACTATATCAATCTAATCTTTTACTCGAATTTCGTCTGCTAGTTGGCAGGCTATACCACCGTGGTACTACCACGTGGTATAACCACGTGCAGTTGGGATTGGTTTTGGTATAAGGAGAATGTATGTACATCCCCATTTTTTTGTTGATTAGACGTGAGGTCAATCCAAAAAGCTATATTTATAAAAAAGGCATTGTTAAAAGTCCAACACTTATGGAGTAATATTTATTACTCCTATTATGGCACCAGAATTTTACAAATGCCAAAGTCTTGCTCTTAGAAGCATCTAAAAATACACAATAACAATAATCATACGTATTTTTTTGTGACGTAAAATAACTACGTATTTTTTATGTAACAAAAATAAAATAAATATACGTTGCCACCCGTAAAGGTACGTAGATGGCGCTATATGAAAATTTATTCGCTCTATGGTTGCATCTAAGACTATGAACTTTGTTTTTTTTTTAAAGAGAAAGAATTTGAGGTCTATAGAGAAATAAAGGCTACTAAAAGCCAAATCTCATGCGTGCGAAGCTGCGGGCTTCAGCTAGTAGTATTACATTTTAAACATTTTTTCATGCGATCGAACCATTTTTTAAATTTTAAAGCAGGAGGACCACAGATCTGAAGGCATGTTTTCTACGTGCTGATTGAACGCTATCACTGCCTCTTCGGAGTTGGTAAAAGTGAACCCTCTCATCAAATCTTTGATTTTGGGGAAAATACAGAAATCACAGGGTGCTAGGTCGGGGCTATGCGCAGGATGGGTAACGAGTTGTACTTTTTCGGAAGTTAAAAATGACTTTGTTTTGTTGGCCGTGTGTGAAGAAGCGTTGTCATGATGTAGGAGAACGCGGCTTTTTGGTCGTCTTTCGCGAACTTTTTCTAACACCCTGGGTAAACAAATGGTAGAATACCACTCGGCATTAACACTCTTTTGATCTTCAAGTGGAATTGTGCAGATGGGACCCGTAGCTGAGAAAAAAAACGCGATCATTTTTTTACCAACGTTTCTCGCCTGCCTCACTTTTGTTGGCCTGTTCTCATTTTCAAACACCCATTCACAAGATTGCTGTTTTTTTTCGGGTTCAAAACAATAAATCCACGGTTCGTCTCCT
Source organism: Pyralis farinalis (assembly GCA_947507595.1). Taxonomy (NCBI): domain Eukaryota; kingdom Metazoa; phylum Arthropoda; class Insecta; order Lepidoptera; family Pyralidae; genus Pyralis; species Pyralis farinalis. The sequence goes on from OX382267.1 coordinate 16,794,525, forward strand.
GTGACAATGTCATAAACAGCATTAGAATGTCCGTGGTTGTACTTCAGTAGCATCTGTGAGCACCATTCCACGCGACCCCGCTTCTGCTCCGCTGTCAGTTCATGAGGGATCCAACGACAACAAAGTCTCCGAACTTTCAATTATTCGTGTAAAATTTTCTGAATTTGGTTCATACCAATCCCCAATAGTTCTCTAATTGTCTCATAGGTAATCCGCGGGTTTTCTTCAATTAGCTGCTTAACAGTAGCCACATTATTTACGTTGACGGCAGTTGAAGGCCGCCCTTCACGAAATTAGTCATGTAAAGAAACTCGACCTCTCTCAAATTCAGCAAACCATCGCCTCACGGTGCTCAAAGAAGGTGCTTCTCTCCCAAAAGCATTTTGAAGACGAGCAGCACAGTCTTGAGAGAGAGAACTTTTAAAATCATAAAAAATCATCTCTCTAAAATCTTTTCGACTCAATTCCATTTTCGTTGCGTACGTAGAACTTTGATGTGTGATAAAATCAATTAACAAATGATTTCCCGCCAATTGTTTTTTTTTATTAGGTACTACGTAGGTTGCAACGTTTAAAAAAATATAACATTCGAAATTCAAATATTTCCGATTAGCTAGAAGTGCAAAACTTTTAGTGTGCCCCATGTATTACATAGTTCAAATGTTATACTCAAGCAAATTTGAAAATTCTGTAACGAAAAGTTTTGTGCCAGCCTCTTTCTTCTAGTATTTAGTACTTTCTAGAAGTAAAAAGGCGAGATGTTCTCAGTAAAAGTATATGTTTTTTTATATAACGTCGGGAGAAATAAGCATACGGACCACCTGATGGAAAGCAGTTACCATAGCCTATTAACGCTTGTAACATATTAAGTATCAATCGCGCGACGCCTCCTCTGCTGTTACAAAGCAACTCCTACAGAGCTGGAATGGTGATTTTAAATGATAATTTTTTAAAAACTTACCAGACATATTGACCCATATTTCCAAGAGCAACGTATATATTTTTTTTAATCAAATTGTTAGTTATTTACTAATAATGTTTGGCGCTAGGTTCGATCGACCTATAAGATATAGATAAAATAAAATGCTACAGTCCGTAAAAAATACAAGGACAATATTTAACTTCGAGAAATAGCTGCTTACCTAAAAGCTAGCTACTCTCGTATCAAAATAAAATAATTTAGCTCACTGTTTTAGTTAGCGTATGATTTTTTTTCATATGTGTAATAGATAGTACTATTTTCTCCAAAGACATAACATCCATTAATCACAAGGCATGATAAAGATGAAAAGAAAATTCTATATCGCCACATAGAATGTGAAAATCCAGATATATATAAAGTGATATGCCGACACTGATGGAGGGTCGTAGGTAATTGAAGTGTTCTGTCGTATCACACGTGTCACATTAGAGCTAATACTATTTCCTTTGACAGGTAGCACCAGTTCCCTCGGCGTCTGATCTGTCATCCGACTGCGCGCCTGCTACGGTTGTTGATCCTGACGACATTTACGAATAGTTTATTATAGGTATGTAGATATTATACACTTCCAGTGGTACATAAGTATACGGGCCGTCTTTTCTGTAGAAGTTTACGTAGCTTAAGAACATTTGCGTGTTATATGGGGGTAGCAACATACCGGCGACACTATGAGTACGGCCAGCGTGCGCCTTTGCTGGCATAATGTGCTAGGAAAACAACCTCGCTTATGCATCAAGCCTTCGTGGAATTGGTATTTTCCTAATTAGAGAGTTCCGAACTAAATATCGCTGTGCCCTATCTCTCTATGCAACTCACTAGATTTTTATTTGCCAATCGGTGGGATATAACAAATGGATGGTTTTGACTCTAAAAATGATGATGAGCTACTTATACTCGTTTTACTTAAAGCTTAGTGCTCTCTGTAATAGTGAAAATTACTTGTTTTCAAGGCGTACTCGTGTGTACGCCAATAGTTCAATATCATGACAAAACAGTTTTTACAGCTACCGAAGCTCGTCACTCGTCAGCCCATGGTGACGAGCCTGACTTCTAAATCGTGAAAAAAAAATCAACACCTTCATACATGTGGTTTAATCTATGTTCTATAAGGATTCTACTTATGCACACTTTGACTTGATTTTGACTACTTATATTTACTTATATTTTTGTCAATTTTGATGTCTGTCTCATTTAAAAGTTGAGCGAACTAAGAGCAAATCATCCCGTTTTAAATTATAAATAATTACACTGTTTCCATATCAAATGAATCGAGTTGATAACTTTTGTGTGGGAACAACGATTTATTGGAAAATTATGAAGTCATGATAATCGGTGCGTGTACACCCCTGAGTACGTCATTTAGCCTTCCTGGTACACCTGATATATGCCGTGTGTTCAAGTCCAAATGTTTTCTTTCCAAAAGTCTTATTCTTTTAAAAATTACTTCACTTATATAAGAAATCTTAAAATCTTTTCAAGTTTCTAGCAGATTTAGCTCTTTGCATAAAAGCATTTTATGTTCAAACTGGGGTAGAAATATTTTCATACTTTTGACGATATACTCATATGAAATTTAATGTTTTTTTCTTAAAATAATATTTATACAAGTAGATGCAATACGCGTATTAGTTTTAGCAGAAAATGTTATTGTTGGACATTATAGTTCAGGGTGAAATCATGTAGTTATGTATGTACTAGGTGTGGTATACATCCTGGTACGGTATGTAATTAAGTAGATTTATTATATAAATCTGTTTTGATTGCCCGGTAGATAAAGAGCCGACCTATTATCCGACGGTGTGTGGTTGGAATCTTGGTGTCGAACACTATTCATGTTTTCGGGTTTGTGCACATATTTGTAACTGTCACTTGCTCGACGGCGAAGGAAATCATCATGAGGAATCCCGCACGTCCATAAAAATATATTTTGAAAGATCTATGATCTAACCTAAGAAAGGCCTGGCTGTTCCCCTGAATTGGGGAGGTCCGACGGTAGTCGCTCTATGTAATAATCTGTATCTTCGTCAAATCCTTAGACTTAGCTAGCGGACTCCAATCCTAATCTACTCCAACGCCAATTCTAATGGATTAGGAAATGCAATAATACTAGGAAGAAGAAGATCTACTTCTATTTTATATCAAAATTTGCTTCTGTTAGGCTCATGTTTCTGGAAAATGCATTGAATATAAAATTGTTAATTTTTTACTTTTATTTTTGAACATAAATACGAAAGTACTGTATTCAAGCAGTGAGATCCGGCTTCTGACAAGCTCGGTGGCGCAGTGGTCAGTGATGCTGCTTTGTCACCAATGCTCGTGGGTTCGATTACCACGCAGGACAAACATTTGTGTGCATGAACGTGTATGTTTGTCTTGGTCAGGGTGATTTTAGACGTTGTATTAAAAAAACTACTTACGATTCAATCAAGTCAGTTTAAAGGTACCTATAATCGGCATTGCCACTGAATTTATACGAATAAACCAAGTTTCATTTTAGTCAGTTATCTTAGCTTTATCTTTAGGCTAGCACTTGAATGCTTCAAACTTGAACGTTTTGAAATCTGACAAATAAAATGAGTAAAGTTTAATGATAAGTTAGTAAAAAAAATGTAATATGGCAATTTAGTTTTCATTTAAGGTCATAATCATAACAACCTGCAACAAGGTTAGTACAAACATAACAACCTGCCTAAAATATAATTTTTCCTAAACATTAACTGTGAGCAAATAGAATACCTACAATTTGACAATACGAATACTTTTGTATAAGCGTAATAAATTATATTTGGCTCTAATAAGGATATTTTGAATTCGCAATTTAGTATCTAATCTCACACGTCTACAATAGATTAGATATATTATGGAAATAATAACAAAATAATATGAAACTTCACGTTTCTACGTAGCAATTGTTACCGGACTTATTAGCATTTTGATATATTGAGTCAGACAACCTACCAAACCGCCATCTGATTTTTTCTTTTCAATAAAATCATGATGAAGGTATTGTATAAGCGAATAAAGAAGAGTATCAAAAAAATTTTCAGTTATGTCACACACGGACGATTTCTTCGCTACATTTTAATTATAAACAGGAATCTTAATTTCCGCTGTTCTAAAATTATTTCCTGATTCCAAAACAGCTTTTCCCATATCTCCCACAAAGCGCTTCCGTAATCTCTTTCTATGTACTCGAGACCGTTCAGCACTTTGTATCTGGTTTCCACTCTCCATCTCGATCAATTTTTGGTATAGATATTATTTCGGAAGTAACAAGATAGGCGGGACGGCTGAGTGTATCGCGTTCTTAACCTGTGTATGGTATTAGTAGTTTGTAGGCAACAATACTGTTTCGCTCAACTGTGGCGGGTAAGTCCCTAGCCTCCGTCGCGTACTGTCATACAAGCAAAAATTAAAATAATATTTCTCGAAAATCGAATCAAAAATGAAAGTCCCTCTTAATATTTATAAGTTAAATAAAATTGCGGTAATACAATTGATCTCCTTCATTATAGTAATACTGTCGCCAAAAGTGTTATTTAATGTTTGAATAGTAAGCTGATATCGAGTAAAGCTCGCCTTGCTATCATTAACCCCAAAATTGATGTATGGCAGTGAAATAGAGGTATGGCAGAAGGAGCATGAAAGTAGAATGATCGCTGTAGAAATGAGAGCACTGAGGAGTATGTGTAGAGTAAGAATGATTGATAGACGCGTACATAAAATGAAATTGGCGATATGCTGAAAAAGGGCCAAATCAAAATCATCAAAAACCGAAGAGCATGCATAAAGAGGTTGATAAGTGTGGATGAAGCGGCAGAGGTATATTTGGATCGGTGCTCCTGGCGTTCCATAGTGTCTGCCTACCTCGATGGGATACTTAACATGCTCAAGATTGATCGTTTAACATGATCACTATAATAACTTTTATATTCTGTAAAGGAGGCGCCAAAATAGACCGGTCGGGGTGTCCTGGAATCTGTGGCCCGCAGGCCGCGACCACATCAACCCTGTCTTTCTCAAGCTTCCGCAACTCATTCACCACCAATGTCAATTACCTGAAACGAAGGTATGTTATTATCTACTTATTTGAATGCTCATAAAACTACAAAGCATGTCAGGCTTCTCAAGAGCGTAGCATGTTCCTTATGATTTTAGTCCCCTAAGATATATATAGTCATCTCCGTAAGTGCAGAATATCTTATTTCATTTTTCAGAATATATAACTTTAAATATATATTAAATTATTTCATAAATTGTTTGTAGAGAATGACTAGTACTACAAAGCAATATTAATAAACAATTTAAATATCTTAATAAGTGCCAATTTCAATGTTAAAGGTAAGGAATAAATATTAGTAAGTAGCTCGCTATAATCTTAGAGTCATCTGCAAGCAGTGCACCCTGTGAAATAGTAAACGATGCTCAAATGCGCAAAAAAGGGGTGGAACAACACCATATTTAGGAATCGTTGTATCCGAAAGGTGTCCCTTTACTTTATTGATAACGTTATTAGTAAACTTCTGCGGAGTTATTGGGTTAGCAACGCTATCGCCACTCATTGTATTCTAAGCGATCTTAAGCTACAGTAACCACTTCACATCAGGCGGGCCCCATTTTGATGACCGAATAATAGAAATCTGCACTTATGTACTTGACTTCTAAAAAACTGTTTACCAATTTCGGTGTAACATTTTGTTTTAGAAAATAATAAATAAGCAAATTACTTTAGTTTGTTCATGCAACATCCGTTAACCTATTTTCTTTTATTTTGTTATTTAACATTTTGTATGCCTAAGCGCTAACCTGCGCGCACCCTTTGTCTACTGGCATCTGAGAGCCCACGACTTTTGTAGCATTTGCTTTCTATTATAAATTTTTCTCAGAGCAAATGTATAATCCTGCTGAATTAAAAAGAGTAACTCCGATGTAAAAGAGTTATAAATACAGAAAATATATATCAGTTTTACTTGGTACAATTGCTGAGAATCCAAACCACCGCAAAAAGGCCAAAGCCGCTTCACGTCGCTGATTCACCTCCCCGTCCGCACTTGACCCCTCCATGAAAACCCGCCGCCTGTTCACATACCGTGTAGCACCACTCATCAGCTCAGTTATTTGTATTTCACGCCGCGCTAATCAAATGAACGTTGTTGTTCGCTGGGGTCGTTCTTGCTCAGCAAACAACAGCCGCAAACCCATAAGTGCATGGCGCTTCACCCAGTCGATGTTTTGGGAGTTGATGTCGCTTTTTCAGATTAGCTGCGACTAGATATTGTGTTATCTTTGTTGCCCGGCTGTTTTCTACCTAATTACTGGCTCCGTGTTGAAATTAGGAATTAATGAGTGGCTACATAGTGTGTGTGTCGGTTTTGTCCTTCCTGTACGTGTCCCTGTAACCCGGTGGCGCGGTGCGGCGGCGGCTCGCGGCGAGTAGCTCAGCGGAGGCGTTGCGCAGATTCAGCTCGGGGGACCTGCAGTCCGAGTGCGATGAGGGAGAGGTGGACCCCTACACGGGCCGCACTGCCACCACCAGTCAGCCCAAGCCGCAGAATCAGAGGCCGACCTCCCAGGGTGAGCTGCCACCTTTTTTATTTCTCCTATCAATCAAACAACTTCAATATCAAATGGTAATCATTATATCTGAAATACGTCTAACTACTGAATATGGGTATTCCCTCCCTTTGCAAAGAATACAAAGCCTTTAGGTTTAACAAAATTATTAGGTACTACAAGTATACCAGTATGTAATAACGTCTGATCTACGCTTAAATACGTATAGCAAGATCGTACATAAATTGTATTATGTGTCAGAGAGTTGCCGAGGGACTCCGGTAATCTGGTGAGATGAGTTCAATTTGTGATATCACACAACATTATCGTTTTATACTATATGTTGTCAATAAATATTTTCGTTGTAGTAGAGTGTTATCATATGTCCGAGTAAAGGAAAAGATTTTTCGTATTTTATATAATATACTTACAAATTCAAACTATTTTTTACCATACTTTATTTACGTTTGTTTATAATATATATATGCCATTTTGTTCGATAACTTGTTGTCATTTTGTAGATAGTGACATAAACCCATTGCTGTAAAAATTTTGGGACTTCTGATCAAAAAACTGTGATAAGTAGTTTTAACAGCCATCTTTTGATATACCGAAACAAGTGAAAATCTGGGGGTGACCTTGCCAAAGCTATACCAAACTCTCAATATTGACGTTATCATGACAAAAAACCACACTCTTTCTGTTGATCAATTCCGGCCGTATTTTCTTTATTTCTTGCTTGAGTCTCATCAACTGTTGACAGTAGAGATCCGAATCGATGGTTTTGTCCGGCGGCTCATAAAGTTCATAATGAACGATGCCCTTTTAATCCCACTGTACAGCATCACCTTATTGCGAATTAATCCGGGTTACGGTATAGTCTGTGGAGCTTGACTACTATTGATCATGATCTTTGTTACACGCTCTTGCCGAATGTAATTCACTTTTCATCACCAGTGATCAATCTTATCAAAAAACAGTTCAGTTTCCAATCGCAAAAGAGTACACATTTATTAGGTGAGCTCGTGTGGCACCCAAATTTCGAGCTTTTTTGGTATGACTTTTTCAGCTTTTCAGCTGTGTCGTAAACACCAATATACCGATTTTGCTCTACTTTTTCAAAAATGGCATCGATTTTATTCGTTACAAGTCGACCAGAACAAGCTTCGTATGTGAAATGAAAATTTCGGTACTGTAAAAGCTTGTATCAATTTTTGTGCTACGCTTACTGACACTGCGTTAAGTCCATAAACATCACATTTTTTTCGCGGATAGTGTCACATTTTCCGTTTTTGTAATAACACTGCAAAATATATCGAATTTCTTCATTAGATTTATTCATTTTAACGTACAGAAAACCAATAGAAAAATGGCGTGAAATCGTTTTTACTTTTTATTTTTCTGTTTTTAAAAGCCATCTATTCAGCCAGTAAACTAGCCAGTTACAAACAGTACAAGCAAAGAGAATTTATTACAACTACTTTTTATTTTTAAAATACGAAAAATCCTTTTCCCTGACCTATTTTGCGCATTTATTTTAATGAACTTTTTGCAACAGCTACGGGGGGCAGCATTGGAAGCGCCTCTGGTCCTCCGCCCCCGGTGGCAGCTACTACAGCTGGCGGGGACCTCTCTTTGAATCTACGAGGAGGGTCCCGAGGCACTTCTGCACCATCTTCACCCGCGAAGTCGCGCGAGTCCTTACTTCAACGCGTGCAATCACTGACAGGAGCAGCCCGTGATCAGGGTGCAAATTTACTCGGTAAATACATTTTTCTCGATAATGATATTTGACTGAAGTGACTGATACAACAAAATACTTTAATAACAAATTTACTGACATTATTTTTGAAGAAGCGTATTGTACTTCTGAATGTTTTTAATTATAGAGATAAATATGTATTTTATATTTGTTAGTACCTATACGCTAAACCCAGAACCCTTTGTAAAGCCTATTTGATATCGCAGGGAGCGTAACGTCAGTTGCTTCTGTGGGTCGTGGTTACAACCGTGACCGGTGTGTGACGCTGCTTGTGGTGGACGACCAGAACACTGACTGGTCCAAGTACTTCAGGGGACGTCGCCTGCCCGGAGAATGGGATATTCGCGTCGAACAAGCGGAGTTTAAGGTTATTTTTTTTTTTTATATTTTGTTGTTCGTAAAATACAAGTTAATCAATGCGTGTGCCTGGAAGGCGCAATGTTGCGTCAACCAACGTCACGAAATCTATAATATTTAAACATTACAGTGACAGAAAATCGCAGTCAAATAATAAGTCTTTGAGTTGGCCTATGAGTGAACGTGAAAGCTCGTAAGTAGGTGTAATGCAACGTTAATAGCAAGGGTACGGGCAAATTCTCGTAGGGCAAGTATTTCTACAGTCTACTACGATTTTCTAATTAACATTGCAACTACAAATTCCTTTAGGAATATGAAATGCGTGATTTAAGCAATTTCAACGGCATCGCCTTTATGTAGAATGAACGTCTCGTGGGAACATGTGAAGTGACAAAAGGTTTTAATTATTTGTACGGTCAGTAAAGCAAGTATACTGTTTGAATTATGTAAACGCACAAGCTTAGTGTCAGCTTGTCATGTAAACTATTCTAATATTCACGCACCTGTTCAACGTAGAACTTGTATTCTGTCGGTACCCTCAAGTCATAAATATTTTGTGTGACTAATGTCCTTTAAAAATCCTTTATGGAGGTCATGAAATCTTAGCTTCACATTGAAAATGAATTCATGTAAATGGCACATAACGTTTACCTTTTAATCCCACGGGAATGCAATAAAATAAAAATGGGAACTTTAGGGGTCGTTATCTCGGTTGGCAGTTGGAAATTTAATGTGGTGGCGAACACAACACGTATTTTCATTTGAAGATATACTGCGGCGTCGTTAACAAACAGTTTGACGATTATTGTGAAGGGTTGGTCATAATGATGTTAATTTAATCGGTGGCTAATACTGAACCTTGGTATCGCACTCTCTTATATTTAGCTGTATTTTAATTTAGGATAATAATATTTGGCGACGGATACATTGTTATTTGTAATAAGTTTCAACTGGGAAACTTGGTTCATAAAGGAACACAATTGCTGAATCACATTTTTGACTTTTATTTAGATATATTTTAAGAGAGGTAGGGCGCATCATAGCAGCCCGCCTGGGGAAATATCTCCACCTCACAGAAAACCGCAGCAAAATAACAACTCCCTAGAGGGTTGTTGTGTTCCTGCGTGTGAGTGAGGTTACCAGTAAGCTAATAAGGTGTTGCTGTGTAAGCAGCAGAGCAGGCATCGCGCGAGTGATATATGTTACAAGCGTTAATAGGCTACGGTAACTGCTTTATATTAGGTGGACCGTATGCTTGTAAGCCTCCCGACGTTGTATAAAAAAAAAAGATCCATGGATTAGTAGAGTAAATATTCATACTGCAGTCAAAGTGATTGATAAATAATAACATAATGTACATATGTTGAAGTACTTCCATTTTTCATGCAGGAATTATCGGTAACGGCTAATTCCGACGGGGCAAACGTGTCGATGGCTGTATATCGAAGCGGTACTAAAGTTACACGATGCTTCAAGTAAGTATATTGAGTTAGAATGTTAACAGCTCATATAAGACCAATCTTTAATTAATTTAATACATACCTGGAATAGAATTATCATACTGTACCTTTATAATTAAATTAATGTTTGGGTATGTGATATCGAAGTGGATATAACTCGCTCTTGAGCCATGAAACATTTTGTGTTATTTCTAATTGAAATTAAAATGTGTTAAACTAATTAACAATTTGTTTGAAATAAACTTGTAATTATACTTATATGTTCATTACAAACAAATTTTTACTTCAGTCTCATGCTTATTCATTTTACGAACGAAAGCCAAGGCGTCAAACGCTTCATTCACACCTGTAGACAAATACATGACATACCTACGAGTATGATTAATATACAGTTTCCTTAGAGTACCAATTCTCCTCAATTTTATTAATGTTTATCAACAGGCCAGACTTCGTGCTGGTGAGGCAGAACGTCCGCGATGCAGGCTCTGATCATCGGGCTTTGCTACTTGGCCTCAAATTCGGTGGCGTGCCCTCTATCAACAGTCTCAATTCCATTTACCACTTCCAGGTACGTTTTAATAGTAGCAGTTTTTAGTACTTTAGCTTTTGCTAAGTAAACGGTAAAGACAAATTTAATGGAACTCTAATCTGCTAAAATTAAAAAAAAAAAATGTTCTGTAAGACGTGGCAATGGACTGATCATATTAAATAACTGATGTGCGTTCAGCTGTTGTGTTTTAATAGCAGAGGTGCCAAAATTCAACGACGTTCTCAAAGGGCGCTGATAAATTACCGTATTATACTTTATATCTCTCAAAGATTTACATTTGCTATTGTATAAAAATGATCTATTATTGTGTCTATATGGCTTGAGACATGCAATGTGTAATAATATGAACTCTACATTACGCCTTTGCTTGTATGATGAACTTATAGGATACCTACATAAGATTGATTCTTTGACATATTGAAATATCAGTATATTGTTTTGGGTAATTTATTTGTCTGCCGTGGAACTCAAACGCCCTCAGGTCCTCCTTCACTCTTCACAGTGGTTGTCGATATCATATCGAATTATTTGATATTTCACTTTATATTGGTTAAACCGAAAACTTCAGTACTATTATAGAATTGAGTTTTTCGGTTAAACCGCTTCCTAATAATATATTCGCATTTAAACAGTCTACACTTTTTGAATCGACCAACGTCTTACTGATCGGGGGCTAAAACTATCGAGTAAATATAGTCTTCTGTTAGTTACCTAGTTCTTCTTATTATAGATTGAATAATAAGATGACACGGCTTGGGCCAATAAATTTTGGGCCTTTGATAAATAAAATGTTACAGGCTTGGGCCTAAATGAATATGTTTCATAATTACGTAAAATTGTTTCGTATTCTAATATTAATTAATTCTTGTTCACTAGGACAGACCATGGGTTTTCGGTCACCTGCTTCAACTCCAGCGCCGCCTGGGAAGAGAGAACTTTCCGCTCATCGAGCAAACCTATTATCACAACCACACAGACATGGTAAGTAATAGCGTATAGGCTTTTAATGTAGACGCTTTCATCAATGTATATGTGACTGCATTTTTATAGTGTAGGTAATATGTATAGGCATGCAACATGTGAATCTTTCATGGCATAATAATTCATGATAATAATCTTCCAAGGGTAATGCACAACCATTTGTAATACTTAAAATGAATTAAATTATAAAATTAATAAACATCTTTATTAAATGTAAACCAATGTCAAATAAATTTTACCTACTGTAGGAAAGGAAAAGTAAATAGTTATACACGAACTGAGTGAATTTGCTACCATATTTCTAACAGGCACTTTGAATAAAAGATATTGTTAATATATTTTTTTATTTATTTTTACCTATATCTATAATATCACTATGTTTTGTTAATTTACAATTTAACTTACAAATAAATAAAATTAACGTTATTTTTGTCCAAGTGTAGGCAAAAAAAATAACAACAAGTGTGTTGCCTGGGGAAATAATTTAGGAAAAATTCGATATATTTTTAAATATACACATTGATGTGACGGAATGGGTGAAACCACTTTGGTACGAGAGAACTCGTCAATATGAAGAAATGAATAAAGCTGATTACGGCCACCTGAATATTTTAGTAACAAAATGTGTATGCTGCAATGAAAAAATATATTTAACTACGTATATTTGTACTGTGGAAAAAATACGATGAGAAATAATAATGTCTATCTTTAGTGATGAATAATATAATCTATCTTTAGTATTTATTAATATAAGAACTATTGAAACTACAAATTTTTGAAAAGGGTTAATGTTTAACATTTTACAAGTAATTATAAGTAATATTCAAACATATGTTTGGGAGTTTTAATGAGTACAGGCATCACGCATAGGGGTCATACTCGTACTTTTACTGTAGCTTCTATTTATGTCAGAGACGCAGGAACCCAGACTTTGGAAGTTATCACGGTTTTTAGACTCCGATATAAAACCATTCTCTTGTGTTTAGTGTAATAAATTATAGAATCATTTCATACACTTTTCTAATCTAGTAAGTATGTTATACTTCAACATTTTCTATGGAACAGCTAATATGTCTTACGACTCCAGTATAATTATATTAAAAGTGGTTCATATTGACGGATTCCACCCTGCCCTAAAGGGGAATATCGCTCATTCAAGTCCACCCGTTACACATACAATTCCATTCACTCATTCACATCGAAATCACATAACAGCTTTAACATGAAGTTGGTAATGAACAGCCCGCACATGCAGGCCAAATATCAACATGAACCGAACGGTGGTTAGGATGATTTGGCTCGATAACTAGTAGCTGCTTCGAAGATTAGTAGTACTGACTGCATCTTTTTGAGTAGTTGACTTATATAAATTACTGTAGACACGATTTTAGTCAACAATGGTTTCCAAATCAAGTCGTCATGGTGCTGTTGAAGTAATGCGCTTGCATACACCTGGTGAGTGCCGGAGCTCTGTAAAATACATAAAATATGACGTATTTTTTTATAAATGATATTAGCAACTTACGCATATTATTTAGCTATTCTCAAACTACGTAAATCATTAGCTGGTTTAAGTATTTCAGCTTTATGTTTAAGACCAAAGAAAAAAACCAATCTGTACTTTACACGAAGTGTAGGTGAGGTTGGCTTAAAACGTTAACAAACGACTAACAAAAAAGGGTTTGGCAATTGGCATAGGGCACAATTTTAATCAGGAGTCACGATTCGAAGAGTACTTCCACCTTACTGTATAACATTTCTTCCGGGGGATTTTGTATTATGCTACTAAGAAGTTGCTACGTCAGCAGCGAGGAGGGCAACGTGACAGCGCTATATGTGTTGCAAGCATCGGTTGGTTATGGTATTCATTTCAAATTCGGTGAGCCGTCTGCTTATTGGTCACTCAACGTTGCATAAACAAATCTTGAAAAGGTACTATATTGATAAACATCCTGCCAAGATTTCTTTTAGTGAATATACTTAGAGCTGTGATAGCTTAGTGGATAAAGAACCTTGTGACCAACAGGACCCCGGTTCGAGTCCCGGCATGTACCAATAAATTCGTGCTTTCAGTTTTATGTGCATATTTGTAATTGTCACTACGGCGGTGAAGGACCATATTGTGAGGAAACCCGCACGTCCAAGAAATTATATTTCGAAAGACGTATGGTCTTACCTAAGAATAATCTGGTGGTCCCTCTGGGCTGTGGAGCTCTGACGGCAGTCACTTCATGTAAAAATCATAAGTATCTTCGCCAAATTCTTAGGCTTAAGTAGTGGACCTCGCAAATTATAATAGATTAGGAAACGGGATAACGCTAAGAAGAAGTACCTGACATATATTTAAGAGAGGTAGGGCGCATTAAAGCAGCCCATCTGGAGAACGACCTCCACCTCACAGAAAAACGCAGTCAAATAACAACTCCCTAGAGGGTTGTTGTGTTCCTGTGTGTGATCGAGGTCACCAGTAAGCTCCCAAGGAGTTGCTGTGTAAGCAGTAAAGGAGGCATGGTGCGAGTGATACTTAATATATCGCAAGCGTTAATAGACTGGCTACGGTACCCGCTTTACAACGGGTAGGCCGTATGCTTGTATGACTCCCAAAGTAGTGTAAAAAAAATATGATATAACGTTTTTCTTCAATGCGGAACTCGAACCCGCGACCACTGGCACAATACAATTGTGTAGCTGATGTAATCCACAGTCTACACTTATATAATATACACCACACCAGAAAGACATCGAAGGGTTTATGTTTACGATACACGGTTTCCAATAATGATGGCGCGGCTGCGACGGTAAACTCGCTTTCGCCTATTCGATGTCATATTTTATCGATTCTTGAAATATGTGATTTATCGTTCTTAACATTTGGTTTCTATATCAGCTAAGTTAATAGGTATCTTTTGAGTATGTTCATAATTTATGGAACACAAATCACGAGCACAGAGAAAAAAAAAACAATTTTATCCCTTTGGTTCGTGTATAATAAGAATATATCGATATCAAATCATAATTGACGTCAAAGATACTTCATCAAATAAAGTACCTAATATAAGCAAACTGTTCTCAAAGCTAAACTTATTTAATAAATGCAAATATATCAACATCCATTGTAATGCTAAATTCTGCTTTTATGTGTAATGTCAAGTCACATTATTTATTGCGATCGCGATTATTTATTCTTTGTGATCTTTTCGCTCTAATCCTCGACGGTAATATTGAACTCATATTTGAGCTGAATCGGATGAAAGGTATAGAAATGCTTAGAAGGCAGGTGAACATTAGGCCATTTTACTGGTTATGCACTCGTACTTACAGGATTTTTTTTTATCACAGGTTTGATAGTTCATTCTCATCAAAAATACACAATATTAACTTCGTCAAAAATGGTGGATGTTTCTAACTGTACTATAAAGTTATGGAGGGGATTTGTTACAAAGTTTGGCACTTTTATAGTGGCTATTATTTTTTCGGGAGGCATACAACAGCCCACCTAATGTAAAGCGGTTACCGTAGCCTATGAACACGTGTATTACATTAAGCGCCACTCATGCGATGCCACCTCAACTGCTAACACAGCAACTCCTTAGGAGCTTGCTGGTGACCTCACTCGCAGGAACACAACCACCCTCCAGTGATTTGTTATTTGGCTGCGGTTTTCTGTGAGGTGGAGTTACTTCCCCCTGGCAGGCTGCTTTTTTGCGCCCTACCATTCTTAAAAAACACTCAGACTAAGAAACCCAGAATACAAACATGTTCATGTTCATAATTTATCCTGTGTGGGGAACCAACGAACATTGTCAAAGTAGCATTACTAACTACTATATCACCGAGTTTGACAGAATATTATTAGGAGTTACGTTTCTTGTCCATTATTCGTAGTAGGCATGAATAACAAACAATATGTACCTTGTCCAGCGGCAGCGCTTCTCGCGATCATGCAGGCAGATGCCGTGTCGCTCGTAACAATCGTCGTAGTTCGCTACACACGCGTTCGGTGACTTGGTACGCCGGCGGGTCATATGCACCTGCCGATATACATGTATACAATATATATACAGTTATAAACCCATTCACGAAATCAAATCTTAGTAATTTATCTTCCGGGACACGGGTCTCTTTTTAATTCAAAGGAACTTATAGGAAATGCGATGTCCTCCACACCGCAGATTAGATAATAGCTATACGTAACCACAATGATCCGCTGCGGGTTTCGGAGGCTTAGCTTAATATCATCGAACGCTAATAGCATCTCTTACTTGTACATCGAATAGTCCTTGTTAATAGCTCAAACTTCAAAATCACAATCATAAGTTAAGAATGTACTGAACATCCTCAATGAAATTATTCACGCTGGCTTTTTGCATGTTCCTATAACATACGTGTATTTTATTTCTAAAAAAATATGACTAGTTTTGCATTAGCAACAGAACATTGAAAATAATTATGTTCGCTTACGAGTTGTCGTGATTTCAATGGTAACTTTTGCTTTGAATAGGCTTATAACAAACCCATTATAGTTATTTTAAGCCCAACAGATGACACGTTATTATGTCTGTTTGGCACCCAAGTCTATAATGCCATACTCGTTTAAAAGTCGATTATTTAATGTCTTATCTATATATCCATTATCATAGCACTAAGTTTCTACTTTGTATTGTTATACTATTTACGTAATAAATGTACCTTGCACGCGCAGCCATTTTTGTAGAGCAGTCTAAACCCCTTCCGTTGTCGCGGCGTCACGTCCCGCCATCTCCTCGTATAGCCGCACAGGTTGATGTGAGCTTGGAGTTGATTAATTTTGCCTGAAGTTAGAAGAAAGTTTCATCAATTATTTATTGATTTTGAATTGATTATAACGACATTTCACTCATGCGTTTAGTACAAAGTTATTTATTTTCGTATTTATAGATAACGCAATGCAAAAGTTAAGACAAACATTATGTTGCGTTATTAATTTTGCATCTATATATATGAGTATAATAAAACAGAGGCACGATTGGCTTTTTAACAGACAAGTACCTACGTACAGACTAGAAATTTAAAGAGGATTTTTAGGTAGGTGTGCTTACTAAACCAAAGGAATCTTTTAGTTGCATAAACCAAATTGAAAAATAAATAATTCATTTTATGGCTTTGTAACTCATTGTGAGTATATCTAACAAATATTTTAGTACATTATTATATCCAAATTTCAAGTTTCTAGTTCCGGCAGTCTACGCCTGTCGTTATCAGTTAATAAGTCAGTCCGTCACGACATGGCTATATGGGTATAAAAGATAGAAAATAAAAAAGAGTTCATTAAACTGTAATTTTTACACTCAATTCTTTTCAATTTTAAGCACAAGCAAGTAGTATAACAGAATCACAAAATATCCACTATTTAGTGTGTAGTCTTTTCAAGGCGATCGTAGAAACACAATTTTATGTCGCAAAGTATAATTGTGGGTAGACTCATATAAAATAGTCAATTGAATACGTGAGCACAAAGTAATGTCAAAGATGCTTGTTTAAAATCTTTATGTGAACATAAAAACTAATCCCATGTCCATTTTCATCTTATTATATGCAGTTATAATACCTACTCAAATTAATGCCACAAATATTCACCTGTAATGACATAGGTTTCTCTGGGCTGCAAACTGACACCGCACATGGACTCCTGGGAAGCTGTCAGTATTCGACCAGTTCGGAGTGCTACTACTGCTTTAGGAGTCGCCTGCAAAAATACAACAAATATAAAAATCAATATGATAGAGCATTTCTTTGATAACAAATTATAGTACAAAAATGTATGTAATATACATTTCTAAGAATACGATATGTTTAGTAGAACAAGTTTTGTCTCGAAACGATTCAACATTCTTTGTGACACAATTTGCATAACTCATGAGGTGTTCATTGAAAAAAAATCGGCCAAGTGCGAGTCGGACTCGCACATGAAGGGTTCCGTACCATTATCTATAAAAGCGGCAAAATAAATCACGTTTGTTGTATGGGAGCCCCCTTAAATATTTATTTTATTCTATTTTTTAGTATTTGTTGTTATAGCGGCAACAGAAATACATCATCTGTGAAAATTTCAACTGTCTATCTATCACGGTTCATGAGATACAGCCTGGTGACGGACGGACGGACAGCGGAGCCTCAGTAATAGGGTTCCGTTTTACCCTTTGGGTACGGAACCCTAAAAAACTACACACATTGACATAGTATACCAATAAATAGCCAGGTCTCAATATAATTCAAGATATTATTAATTTCCTCCCAAATTGAGACCTTGGGTCCGAGTTTTAATTTCTAAAGCAGCTACTTGTTGCATGTTTTCGTCAAAGATAACACTTTTATTAACGTTATCTAGTGCCTTTTTTTGTATTGAATGTTAAAAATTTTATTTGTTTATTACCCACAATATAAGAGACCATCTCAGATTCAAAAGTTGTAAAATGCGTCATATTAAATTTAATTGAACAATCGAATAATTTTATGTGAAAAAAAGAGTCTCCTTCTTAGCGTTATCCCGTTTCCTAACCCATTAGGATTGGCGGGATCTGTTGCCTAAGTCAAAGAATTTGGCGAAGATACTGATTTTTACATGGAGCGACTGCCGTCAGACCTCCACAAACTAGAGGGTAAACCAGTACATTCTTAGGTAAGGTCGCAAAAAAGAGTATTTATCTGGCCTGATTTCTTTTCATGAATTCTATAGCTCAATATTCCTGCAACCCAACGAACATGAACATAACGCTTAATACGTTGGTATTAAAAAGTTGAATTGCTCACGTAGACCAAGAGATATTGGTTTTTCGCTAGTTCAAATAATATTACAGCACAAAATAGACAAATTTTAATCGATTTGGCATTGAAATGACGATAAGTATACTATCGTCATCGTCATAAGTACATTACTGTGGCGGAAATGGTTAGAAGTCATATCATGTAGACAGGGTTAAGAAAACGTAAAGGGATAAGGGACAAAAAGGGTCGGACGGACCGCAAGGAATAAAAGATACAATATTCGGAATAAGCCGGATGAGCATGGATGTAGCGGAATATAACATAGAGTTATAGGTACACGAAAGGGAAATAATGCAGAGAAATACTTACTTTGAAGACGTTTCGGATTTTCACTTTATACGCGTCGTAGAAATCATGGCCTCTGAAAGTTTTTTGTACTCTGCCGACGATCACTGGAATTTATAAAATTGATCTTTAGAATTCTATGCATTCTACCAAGAACTATCACATAAATATTGCCTCGTGCTAAAATGGTAATGTTAACGATGCATTGAACACCAATTGCAATTTTCTATTGGCTTCTTGCCTGCAGTTGGCGAGCACGGTAAATATGATGATGTACAATGAGATAATATAAAAAGCAAATAAAAGTTTCTATGTCTCTCAGGAAGATTCATCTTAAAAGTGAGAAAGTTTGAAGATAATTCTGTACTTTAATATCTTGTATCTAGTATATATATTGGATTAAAACGCTGAATCAACAACAAATTTCAAGTTTGGACAGAATATTCTTTCGTATTATGACCGGTTTTATGCGGTATGAAAAACAACGGGTACGTGTACAAAATCTTGAGAATACTCTAGTAGCAGTTAGAACTACATTTCTTTATGAAATGGGCACATGATTACTGAACCTCTTTTTACTAGTAGGTAGGTATCACTAAAAATATGTTTCGAATTGAAATGGTATATTATAAAACCCTACAAGAGAGTAGAGTAAGCAATAATCTCTCATGGACTTGATCACCCACAGTATCGAGAACAGTTTTCAGTAAAAATAAGAAATATATTCAAATCTCCTTACCACCTACAAAAACGATCCATGTTACATACATCGAAAGTGTAACTTAAAATGTCAATAAAAGAGGATAGACACTACAAGGCTATGTAATAATATAATAATATTGATAAATTCTATCAGAAACACGAGTTTGTTTTCAGTGGTTAGCTGTCTACTGTGTATGAACAGGCATCATACGACATGTGCGGTTATTTCTGGGTTAAAATGTTTTCTAACATAATACTCGCTTGTCGCAACACTAACGAGTAGGTAGTTACCTAATATCTACACACTGTTCAACGGTGGTTATGTGGTTAGTTATATTAATGTTATCGTAGGCGTTATTCTAACATTGACACCTATTGAAGTCAAGTTCACGTGCTCCAACCAAATTATCGAGATGCGAATACGTAATCGTATATCTATTTACATGAAAAGTATCCTTACCGAAATCGCTGGAGCAGTACTGTGTCTGCGGATGATCTGGGGCACACGTGCATGCTGCCGCGAGTCGCCAACTGACTGCCACCAACGCAAGGGCCAGCCACCTCGTCAGCATACTGTCCACCATACTCTATAAAAGAAAACAACAGTTCTAATATGTCATTTTAAACTTTGACGTTTTAAAAACGTACACATTTCATATTGGAATTGGATTTTTTTTCATTCAGTGGTGTTGAAAAAAAAACACTTATTGTCGAAACGATTTTTTTTAAACATATAAGTATTTCAGTGGTTCTTCTAAATAATTTTGACATAAGTTTAAAGTTCAGCGGAGAATATGAATAAACACTATTTTTATGCGTATGTAATAAATTTGCAATCGCAAAAGTGTTTTATCGGTAAACTAGGAGGGATAATATGATCGTAATAAGGATCACCAGCAACTAAAATCATAAAGTAATGACGATTGCACCCATTATTATTTTAGTAGCCATTCTTATGGCCACGCCCGTACACTAAGCATTTTGATGGCCAAGTCATCGTTACGGAGTGCGTTGTAAAAATACCAAGTTATCGCTCATGTGACACCCTTTGAACACAAATTCTACTACTGTAACCGAAATGATATGCCTGACTCGTTACAAAATTCATTATGCACATTGCAAATTATCGTTTTATATATTGTCGCTGTTGACACATCGTCGTTGTCAATATAAAATTTCATTTTTCACAAAAACGTATTATGCTATACATAACAAGGGTACCTATTAATCCCATCCCAATGCTAACTTATGGAGGTGAAAAGTATGGCAGACAGATCATGATAGTAGAATAAATGCAGTCGAGATGTGAGCTTTGGGCAAAATTTGTGGCGTAAAACTTGCTGACCACTTTCGTAATGATGATGTAAAAAAGAGAGTTGGTCTGAAACAGAGCAGTGACTCGGTATAAAGAACCGCCCGATTGGTCAACTGGTCCCCGGTTCGAATTCTAGCATGTATTACTAAATTTGTGTTTTCGGATTTATGTACATATTTGTAATTATCAATTGCTCGGCGGTGAAGCAAAACATCGCGAACATACCAGCACGTCCAAGAAATTATATTTCGAAAGACGTGCGACTTAAGCTAAGGAAGGTATGATTCGGTTCTCTCTGCCTTCACCGCATGGGACCTGGAGTGAAGATATACATTCTCTATATCTCTCTACTCTATATCTATATATAATAGATAATTTAAAATTGAGTAATTACAGTATTTATAACCAATATCATTGTCATAAATATTACACATATGTGTACATATTATTGTATTAATATTAGTAATTTATTTATAGTCTAGTCCAGCTTTTTTTTCTACGCATAATAGTGAAAATTAGTTTAGTTCATGTTATTACCGGCATCCACTCGTTGTCATTAGTAGATTCATACCGTCACTGTTATAGCTGATCTGGCTCATCTGTAATACATGATGTATGCAAAATACTGGGCATCTGATTTCATGTATCATCCGTTACCGCCGTGGCAGTGACGATCAAACCAGCCATGGCAGTGATGGATCCAATAAACAATACCCGAATCGTATACATGTACATCCACTTTAACTCTTGTACCGCTCAAAGGTTGCATGCAAAGGCGTCAAAATCAGAATGCATGTGTACAAAATGTAAATTATACTGCATTTAAATATAATATATGTATACACTAGAATATTAAAACTGTATTTTGACACGAGATATTTTCGGTATCATCAAAATACGACACGACTTTATTTACGCGAGTTTCAACCTCAATTTTATGCCCGTGTTTTACTATCGTCACGTCAGCGACGGTGTGGTAATATAAAACTACTTACTATGAACTGTAAGGAGTCCGAGTCGCCGATCTTTAATTATCTTACCGCGTACAACAAATTGAGCAAGAGAAGGGCTACATAATGAATCTAATTGAGCCCTAATTTGATAATTAGGGCGTAATTTCGATACGAAGCGGTGGTGTTTTTGCCTCGCACACAATTTTCAACAGAAACATCATCAATTACGTTTTTACCGAGCAGTATTAAAACCGGTAAAATAAAACTATATGCCTTTGTTACTTCAAATTTATTGTATACTTTGCATATCAAGAAAACCTACACACACATAACATCAGTAATTGCGTCACTAATACATTATAAAGCATTCAATATTTTTGACTTGACAATGTTGGTAGACGTCAGTCTTAGAGAAAGTAGTTTGTCGGGGAACATTTTAATCAATACGCGACCAAGCAATATGACTCCATCCTTTAAATGAATTAAGTTTACTTGCAAACCCATCAATTTCTATCGCGAACGCGAGACCATAGTGTTACGGATAATTTATTAGCTTAACCTTTGCGCGACCACTAGATGACGCTTGCGACCTACTTTATGGTGCAGCCTTGCATTTTTAACTATAATTTTTGCCTCTTTGTCATACTTTCAGATATATATAATAAAGTATGTAGGGAAACAACGACTAAATGGCACATTGTAACAAATATGCATATTAATATGAAGTAGCATTCAATATTTTAACAAGGCAAGAAGGCTTGTTAAATTACTAATCATAGGCTATAAATTGGGAATATGATGAAAATAGAATTGAGGTCTATATATACAATGACAGATTCTGAGACTGTTAGTAGTCTGACGAAAGCGTTTGATAACTAACTTAATCCCAAAGTTGAGCAAACTCTGTTAAAATTTAGTTTTAATACCGCACTGCGAGAGCCATGCCGGTATCGGGTAGTTCGTTCATAGAGAACTCCCCAACGTGTGTACGATTATAATTTTCATATAGCAGTATCTCTCAGTATCTATTATATGAAAAACTGAGCGCCAACATGTGAGTAACACATCTAGTGTCATATAAGCGCGTTAAGTGCAAAAGTCAAATCTTACCTACATTTATTACTCGCAGATTAAGATTATTAGATATTCCCGAGGAGCTGCGTTAACAGTGGAGGTGGCAATGCGCTTGCTAGCTTTTAATGTTACAAGTGTCCGTATGCTACGGCAACCACATTCCATCCGACGCAATATGATAACAATATAGTCCATTGGTAACAGTTTACACAGTTGGTAAGTCATAAAGAAGTTTCATAACAATTTCACATAAACCTAGAAGGGATATGAGATTTTGCATCTATGTAAACATTACTATGGAGCTCGCAGCACCCCTATATGAAACCTTCTTGTATTTTCCAGGTACCCATTATTGTAAAACGTGATGTTACTTTCGTTGTTCGTAATCCTCCAAAATCTTATATCGTTTCTATATGCACGCGGGTATTAAAGATCTTTTTATAGAGCCTGCCAAGTAAACCCGTGGTGAGGCACTATTCGCTTTGTAAACTGTTGACAGTAATCCGATTTACCCGTATTATCCCACGTGTGACATGGTTAATAACTTTACCATTCACTTGGATTTTAGACACAAATAAAACACGACCTGGACCGGTGTGGGAGCCATGTAACGCTTTGTGCCATCCATTGACTGTTTCATAAATGCCTTTTGTAAGAACTTAAAGTTAACTGCATATAGAAATCACACGTATTGAGGTCTTTACCTGAGGAATAACTCAGAATTTTTACGGTATCACGAATGATAACAGATTTGAAAATATTCATATAAAATTATTGTATCTCTTCAAAAAACTATTACTGTTTTTTTAAATAATTGCGCACTTCCGACGAGATCGGTTGGCTGAGTGGTTAGCAACGCTGCTTTGACAGCTTTTGGTAGCGAGGTTCGTGGGTTCGACTCCCATACAGGTAAACATTTGTATGATTGAACATGTCTGTTAGTCTTAGTCTGGTTGTTGAGAGGTAGGGCGCATCAAAGCAGCCCGTCTGGGAAATTACCTTCATTTCACAAAAAAACCACAGCCAAATGGTAACGTCGAGGGTCGTTGTGTTCCTTCAAATGAGTGACTGGGTACTTTAAAGGAATTGTGTTAGCAACAGGGGTGGCAACACACGAGTGTACTTCCTGTATAACACGTATGCATAGACTATGGTAAACACTTTATATGTGGGTCGTATGATGGTATGCCTCCCGATGTTGTATAAAAAAAGCTAAGCAGTTCGTCAAAAAAAGTGCAGTACCGTTTTGAATTAGGAACATGATTATTTTTATCTATTTAATGTTTTGCGACAGAAAAATGGTACCAGTCTATCACAGATACTACTTACGTAATTTTCTAATTATGTTGTTTTTATTTAATTAATTTTGGTAGATTGATGTGACCACGTCAACCACATCGTTTCCATTCAATAACTATTAATGACAAACAATTTTAATCAAAGTGAGGGTTCAAACGAAATATTTACTTATCCTTTTACGAATGTATATAGGTACAAGTTGAATTTTCGGTGATAAAGATTGTGACAATATACTCAGATAAACACCTATAGCAAAATCATTCGTTTTGATTGTAATCAATATGTCTCCAATAATCATTATGACGAGCTCGGTGGCTCAGTTGTGAATGACGCGACTTTGACACCAACGCTCGTGGGTTCGATTCCCACACAAGGCAAACATTTATGTGCATGAACATGTCTGTTTGTCATGGTCTGGATGTTTTAAGAGAGGTAGGGCGCATCAAAGTCTGGCGAAGTACCTCCACCTCACAGAAAACAGCAACCAAATAACAACTCCCTAGAGGATTGCTGTGTTCCTGCTTATGAGTGAGGTCACCAGTAACCTCCCAAGGAGTTGCTGTGTTAGCAGCAGAGTAGGCATCGCGCGAGTGATACTTGGTATATCGTAGTCGTTGATAGGCTACGGTAACCGCTTTACACACCGTGTGTGGGGTGGGCCGTATGCTTGTACGCCTCCCGACGTAGTATAAAAAGAAAATGTTATTAAATCTCCTACTTCCAATCTGTGTACATTACGACGAGCTATATACCTTTACGGGTAAGCGTGAGTTCATATCATTTAGAAAAACTTCCTAAAGCTTGTCTTCCTAAACCTTCTTTCTAAATCTTGTAACAATCACAAAAAAAATCTTGTTACAATCTTTATCACCGAAAATTCAACTTGTATATACATTCGTAAAAGGATAAGTAAATATTTCGCTTGAACCCTCACTTTGACATATATATAAATATAAAATTACTCCTGTAAATGTTAAAAAGGAGTATTGAATAGGGTCCCCTTTTTGAGAGTACTGAATAAATACTACAAGGCGCTATCTCACGAAAAATCTATTGCGGAGTAGCTAGAAAGAACCAAGTGGTAATTGTTTCATGACTCGCATCATTAACATTCAAAGCTCTTTTCATGCACGTCCGTCGGTTTTTGGCGCTCCTCATATCGCATTCTGAAACATGACTAATTTGGTAGTGATAGGTACGTTTTGGCCTTTCTCGGCACCGACATCTTTTCACGATTTATATCTTCGTTATTCTATTGTTTTCATGCAACGTAAGTATAATTACGAAGAGCTCAGTGGCGCAGTGGTTAATAACGCTATTTCGACATTAACGATTGTGGGTTCGACTTCCACACAGATTTGGACAGGATTTACAAACATTTGCCTGCATGAACATTTGTCTTGGTCAGGGTATTTTTAACAGAGATAGGCATCCAAGTAGCCCGTCTGGTCAAATACCTCCACCTCACAGAAAACCGTAGCCAATTAACAACTGCCTGGCGAGTTGTTGCATTCCCGCGTGTGAAGGAAATCATCAGCAAGCTTCAGCAACAGAAGTAGCATCGCGCGAGTAATAAATACTTAGCTTACTAGAGTAGCCGCTTCACATCAGGTGGGCCTTATCCTTGTATGTATCTCGATGTTGTATAAAAGAAAGTATTATATAAGTGTGTATAAAAGTTGCAATTAACTACATGATACTCGTAGTACTTTTTATAGTCATCCTTGAATAAAGTCCGTACAGTTCAACATAGTAGTCATAGTATATATGAAGACGAATAGCATAAAGTTGTGTTAACAACAATGTTACGATTTATGACGTATTCTCTACCACTACGTACACTGTCGTATAACATGTAATGTAAGCACTTGGACCGAGATGGAATTCACAATGAGTTACTTTGTAGCAACAAATCATTTTCATTATTATTATGCTCTACATAAGTCTCTAAACCGCAGCGAAATATAAATTCCCAGGAGTGTCACCAGTAAGCTTCTAAGGGGCTCCTGTATTAACAGCAGAGGAGTCAATACTCGAGCAATACTTCATGTATTGCGAGCGTTCATAGGCGACCGTGATCACTTAACATCGGGTAGAACGAATGTATATTTTATAAAAAAAAAAATAGAAACACAGTGTAAAATTTGATATACAAATGCAGATGAAATAGACCATTGTTTTCTTTTTAAGAATAACGTTTTCCCTGATATGAATTAATGTTCATTTGAAACAACAACTGCAATAAAGGGGGCAGTTAGTGACATTTTCACACAAAAAAAATCTGGTGTTTCCGCCACTCCTTTAATTGTATATCACAAAATACTGTTGTGATTAACTATCCTTGTATATACGTAGCACCTATTTTGAGCATAGTGTAAAATTTCATCACGTCCCTAAAACATTGTTTCTGAAATAATAGATAAAACATTTCTAACACATTATATAAAAATACAAGTTGAATAGGTACTCTGATTTAACAATGATTGTGTTGAAGATATTATAAAATTATCATAAATGTGAAAACTTGTAACAACGTATGTTACTGTAAAAATCATACCCTTGCTTTGCTTGGTTTATGGTTATCTGCCGAAAACTCTACGCAAAGCAAAACCAAACTAGACGAACAGAGCTTCAGATTGTATACTAATTACTATTAGTACCATATTAATTGGAATATGTGTGACAAACTTTACGGTGTAAATAAGCAATCGTTTAGGAAGTCATTTACTCCTTAACTATGTTATAAATCAAATTACGTTCGAAGTAAGGGCTAATAAACGCCCATTTGATTTAATACGTTATGATCGCCGAATGACGTCTAATAAACGATACGAAAGAATAATACTAAATATGATATAGATTGAGGTACAAAAATGTATACAAGATCTCTACGTAATTTTATAATATTGCTAGGTTCTTACATTTTTAAATAAAACTAAATTAAGACCCTTAGAAAGTAAAGGAGAAGGAAACAACCCGTCAAGGGGCTCATTTGGCGTGGAAACAGCTTCGTTGGACTTGATTTTCATAACAAGAGAGAGTTTCTTTATTTGCAAACTCCTCGTTACTTGTATACATTTTGTTAAACCAATTACTCACATGAATGCTAAAGATCCGTCCGTCTACATCGTTTCGGTATTATTTCTTCGGGTATTTGAGTACGAATTTGTATGGCTTTGTGTTCGCTTTTTTTTGTAAGCCACCCGACACAATAATGGCGCAGTAAACAATCCAATGTTATTATGTGATTTCGGATAAAAATCACAATGCGGAAATTTTATGGGTGCATTCCCATAGACGCGCCTGTGGTTTTGGAACGTCGCGTCGGGGTATGTTGGTACAATACGTCGTTTGTCAGGGTTCGACGAGAAAACTGAGGTGCATGTTGACATTGCACTCGTACTTCTATAGATATTATTGCGGCCTTACACTTTCCCATGCTACATGGAAATACGCCATCTGAAGCGTAATCATATGATTGCGGCCGAGATGATTTACGAGACAATTATTTATATAATATTATTCAGACTTATATGTGTTTGCCAAGTTGGAAGTTATTATAACAGCTATAAATAAAAATAACTCATGAATGTAATAAAAACGTAAGTATATATTTAACGTAAGTATAGTTAATTGAGGTAAACAGCTGTATATAAATTTTTATGGTTCTTACAATGAACTGTATACTTACATAATCAAGTAATTATATGAGGTAAGCAGATAAAATAAATATTAGTTAAAACCCATTCCTCCCACTGACACACTTACAATTCTTATTGGTCTATTAATTAAATGTGACAAACCATTCATCTTAGGTGATCTCATAAACAACAGGCAATAATTTATTTTACATAATTATGATGTCATAACATAAATCATGTGACAAGGTCACTGCACGCGTGTCTGACCAATAAAAAGCTTTTAGAAAAAATCTCTTATCTTTTTTACGATCGCTATACATGAATTAGATGTCATATATTTCAACACGGTAGCATCGGTTGGCGTTAGTACGAACAATATGTAATCATAATAATCTTTACAATATTTATATATACTATAACCTATAGTATAAATCTAAATACTGTGATAATTTAAAGTTAAATATTAGAAATGCCTAATTTATGTCATATACAAGACAAAGTCTTACTGACGGATAGGTCAAAAGACAGCTTAAACCGCTGATCTACAAAATTCGGAATTAGTTAGCTCATATGTTCCAATTAGTAGAGATGAGATAAGAAACAAAATTTGAAATTTTCTCCTCCAATTCTGGTCCAAAATTGTACATAAATATTTTTTTATAAGAGTGGAAAGTAGCATTATAGCAAAGGAGAGAGAGCAAAGTGGCAAGTAGGGTCGGAACGTAAAATATGAAATTTTGCCACTAGAGTCATATATATTTATATCTTCACATCAAGCCTTGAGTCTTTCTTCAAGTATACATGAAATGAATAAAATATATGATGTATACTAGCTACTATTCTACAAGCCCGTAATAAGTTATTCGATTATTCAGGTTATTGAAAGGCCGGTACTACCAGGCTTTTCAATAAAAGTTTTTACATCCTTTTATCATGGGTATCGTAATATGAATGGGTGGTAATTAGAACACGTCCCAGCACGGAGCGTGGCACAGTACTGATAGGAGTCACGTCTTCTTACGTAATCCCGTGCCGTTTCGAGAGCACCGCGGTAAACCGGCCCGATGAGCCTTACCTTATCACATCGGGATACATAAATGTATATATTAAGTGTACATTACTTCTCGGTGACCTGAATATAGCTACCGTGCATTTTCATATTTTGGATAGTTGATTTCAAATCTTACGGCCCATACTAACACTGCCCTGACTGGCTGACAGATCGGCAAATAGATATTTCCACTATTTTTGTTTCTCTAACCATTAATTCCCGTTTGCCGGAAACACTAACAACTTGCTATTATATATGCTATCGGATGTATAATTGTCAGCTGCATAATCAATCCTCACCATGGTGAAATCTGTCTAGTCGAAACTAGTAATATGTAATATCATGGGTATTACATATATTACCAAAAGTGAGTATTTACAATAAAACAAAACATCTATAACTTCATACCATATCCATTGCGGTGTAGGCATAGAGAACCGAGCAATAACCCGATTTTCAATAAATAATGATATTATATGCACTTAACGATTTTATTTGTATTACATATGAATATGATGTGGCACAATATAAGTGGTGTCAATTGTACATAAACTAAAGCAAAACTTATCAATTGTAAAATACTACAGGAATTTCACATTGCGTAATTAACCACAATTCAATTAGTGAAGTTCACTTCATTGGCTAAGTGAGTAATTTGTTGAATGATAATGATAACATGATTCATGTAAATAATTAATATTTTATTACGCTCTATGACCACGATAGACAGGATGAAAAGTTTTAATATTTAAATGTATAACATGTACAAAATACGAGTATAACATAATCTATAATCAACATAACATAATCTATCATGTTCTGTTCATTCTGTTTTAATTATGTAAAGCCTTATTTATAATGATATGACCATAACGAAACACAATAGGCAATGGATTATAGATAACGTCAAGCTAAATAGAAATATTAAAAAGTACCTAGTCGGGTCATAAGTTCTGTCAAAACCTTATTATTTTAATTTTGGAATACTGGCCAGAAATACCTTGACTAATTTTAAAAATATAATATTTATTTTTCTATTCCCGTTGGCGAAAATAAAACAAATAATTCATTGTCATTCAAATATGGAGTGGTCGAAGAAGGAAGATAGAGTCGCGGTTATCGCATTGCGCCGCTGTGGTTACGCGCCAAAAGAGATTTTCAACGTTCTACAAAAATTTTAAATAAAACTACGGTTTATTTATCATGCTACGAGTATCAAACGATATACTAAAGATTCAAGCTTCGAAGATTGTAAGAGGAGCGGCCGACCTCGCACAATTATGACACCAGCGGTCATCAAAGCAGTGAAGGCGCGAATCCAAAGAAATCCCGTGCGTAAACAGAGATTCTTAGCTCTTCAGATGGGTTTACGCAGAACCGCTGTCAAAAGAGTGTTAAATAAAAACCTGGGACTACGAGCTTATCATAAAAAACCGGACATTATATGAACGAGCGTTTGAAAAAAAATAGGATGGAAAGATCCCGCGCTTTGTTACGACGGTACGCGGAAAAAAATACCGCAAAATTTTGTTTTCGGATTAAAAAGTTTTTACCATCGAAGAAAGTTACAATAAACAAAATGATAAGGTGTATGCCCACAGTTGTGAAAAAGCAAGCGCGCATATTTCGAGGGTCCAGCGAGGGCATTATCCTTCATCAATCATGGTTTGACTTGGAGTCTCATATTCAGGCTTAATTGAGGTGTTTTTCTGTAAAAAAGGTGTAAAAACCAGTGCCGTAGTTTACCAAAATACCGTCCTAACAAACATAGTTGAACCTCTTTCTCAAAAAAAATTCAAAAACAGACACTGGATAATCCAACAGGACTCATAAGGCACGAAGCACTCAAAACTGGTTGACCGCCCGTGGAATCGACTTCATCGGGCATGAAGACTGGCCCTCATCTAGTCCAGATTTGAACCCACTGGACTACAAGACACGGCAACATTTGGAGGAGAAAGTCTGCGCTAAACCTCATCAGAATTTAGAGTCTCTCCTAGCATCTCTGATTAAAACAGCGGTAGAAATAGATATAAATGTGGTGCGTGCTGCGATCGATGACTGGCCGCGTCGATTAAGGGCATGTATCCAAATTGGAGGGCATTTCGGATTATGTAAATAATTTTTTATTGTATTACTTACCTTTCTTTTCATATATAACTTTCACATAATTATCAAAAAATGCTCTATAATATATAATAGTCCATCTCAACTTGACCTGCGGAAAGCATCACGTACTGAAAAGAGACGTTTGATAACACAGAATCGCTAACCAGTGTGTCATTTACCGCCTTACGTCGTGTGACATACGCGGAACACTATTATTGTATGAAATTGAATCTGTAGTCTTAATGTACAAGTTCAATGGCTATAGCTCTTACCACTGAGTAACAAATAAAGAAAGGATAAAACAAATTATTTGAAAATCTAATATGTGTGATGCTAAAATCAATGTCATCTAATATTAAACTACAAAGGAACCCTCTAGGCCATTGTTCTATAGTAGTGATATAAATTCCACATGTTTTTACAGCAGTTACATGATTCAATGTCAAAGTACAGTGGATTATGTATTCAACAGAGATGTAAAATAATTATTATTGTAACAGCGAGCCCTATCTATCTATCTATCTATAACTTCACGCCAAATCCCTTGCGGGGTAGGCAGAGAGAACCGAGCGCCACGTGACTCGATCCTTACATATCTCACTCGCTTCTTTAACATTCATTGCTCTTCTCATGCACGCACGCCGGTTTCTAGGGCTCCTGACATCACCTTCTGATAGAACATGACCAATTTGGTCATGGTAGGTAAGTCTTGGCCTTCCCCGGCTCCTACATCCTTCCACTTTTGCATTGTATATCTGCTTCGTCATTCTTTCATCTTGCATTCTTTCTACATGCCCGAACCATCGGAGCATGCCTCTTCTTATTTTAACACCGACGCTCTCTTTCAGACCAACTCTATTTCTAACATCATCATTGCGAATACGGTCTACGAGCCTTACGCCACAAATTTTGCGCAGCGCTCGCATTTCAACCGCGTTTATTCTACTTTCATGCTCTTTCTGCCATACCCAACTCTCGCTTCCATAAGTTAGCGTTGGGACCAACACTGCATTGTGTATAGCGAGTTGTGCCTTCTGGCTCAGGATTTTACCGCCAAGAAGTTTTCCCAACGCTCCATTCACACTATTCCCAGCACTCACTCGTCTTTCCACATCTGCGGTGTACCTTCCATCCCTGCTGAAAGCGCATCCAAGATATACAAACTCATCCACTTGTTCCAACACTTCATCATCAATCGTAATCCTTACATTAGTTCTGGATTCTTCTCTTTCAAATACCATTATCTTTGTTTTCTTCGCATTCAGTAGTAAGCCTTTCTCCATACAGTCGTCTTTCATCGCTGTGACCAGTGTTTGCAGTTTAGATGGTGTATCTGCTAATAGCACGGCATCGTCTGCATACAGCAGACAGTTCACCACTTGGTCACCCATGCGCAATCCCACATTCGTTGACCTTATTCTCTGCAGACAACTATCGAGATACAGGATAAACAGCCTAGCAGATAGCATGCAACCCTGTTTGACACCAATTTTGACATCAAACCAGGGTGACATGCCACCGTCTATCCGCACACATGCTGAGCAATCCTTGTAAGTGGACTGCACAGCACGGAGCAGTGAACCGTCAATCCCATATCTCGGCAATATGTCCCACAGTTCCTTTCGCACAACCCTATCAAAGGCTTTCTCAAGATCCACAAAACCGCAGAAAACCTTCCGGTCTATGGCCAGATGCTTCTCTACGATATTGCGGAGCGAGAAAACTTGATCCGTACATCCCCTTCCATTTCGGAAACCTCCTTGTGCGTCCCACAGCATTTCATCGGATTTCACCCTCATTCTCCTTTCAATCACCTTTCCATATACTTTTGCTGCTAAGCTGATCAAACTGATGGCCCTATAGTTGGCGCAGTCCATGCGTGATCCCTTGCCTTTATACAAGGGCACGATGACTGCGCGTCTCCAGTCCATTGGGACCCTTCCAGTTCTCCAGCATAGGTTGCATAGGTACCAGAAGGCGTCCCGGACGTAAGTGCCACCTAATTTGATCATCTCAGCTGTGATCAGATCAATTCCCGCTGATTTTCCATTTTTCAAGCTTCGTATCGACCATTCGATCTCATCCATAGTTATGCCTTCGTCGGACGCCGTCAACGTGGAGTAAGCATCCGACTCACTCACATTGCCAGCGTCCGAGGCATACTCATACATTTCCTCAAAATATTCACTCCACCGTTCTAACACTTCCTGAGTGTTGGCAAGAATGACACCAGCTTTAGACTTTATCTTATCCATTCTGGATGCCGACGAACCACTCCGAGACTTCTTTACCTCTCTCCAAAAGAGTTTGGTATTTGCCTCGAAGTTTTTCGTCAGCCTCTCTTCCTCATTCATAATTTGTCTTTCACGCTTCTCTTTCACTAAAGCCTTGGTTTCATTCTTGCATAGACGGTACATTTCTTTCTTCTTTTCTCTCATATTTTCATTTAAAGGCAAAGATGATACGTAATCCAGCCACGCTTTCCTCTTTCTTGCTACGGAGGATTCAACCTCCGCATCCCACCAGGCATCTCCTTTCGCTGTTTTACGTCTCTTTGCGCATCCACAAGCTTCTTTAGCACTATCCACCATACTTTCTTTCAAAACTTTCCAACAATCATCCACATCTGAGTCGGAGAGGCCTGCATTTGCAAGTCTCTCACTTACCAGATGCACATACATTCTCCTTACACTTTCATCTTGCAATTTTTCGCTCATTATCCTTTCATGATCTCCGAAAGGGATACGCACTCGCCAGTGCCTCCACTTCCTAAAAAGGCCCACAAACCGGCTTACCACCAGGTAGTGGTCCGTCTCAAGAGTGGGGCCTCTAAAGGCTCTTGTATCCATTAAAACATTTCGGAGACGTCTATCTATTAAAATCAAATCAATCACACTTTTTTGATCATTCCTTCTCCATGTATACGTGTGAATATCCTTATGATGAAATAAAGTATTCGACACGAGGAGGCCTCGTTCCATACATAAATCTAGTATAGACTTACCTGCTTCGTTCACTCTCTTATCTCCATACGGACCAAGAACAGCTTCATAGCTGTATCGCTTGGTCCCAACCCATCCATTCAAGTCTCCACACATAATCACTCTTTCGTTCCCTTCAACTAAGTCCAGAACATCCCTCACAGACTCCCAAAACTTCTCCAGTTCTTGAGCACACGCTGAGCTTACGGGAGCGTATGCTGCAACCAAAAATACTCGCGTGATGCCCAGTTTAATACGAACCCAGAGAAGTCTAGGCCCTACCAAACAGTAATCTCTTACACCAGTGGCTAAGCGAGAGGAGAGTACGACACCTACACCAGCACTGGCATGATCGTCACGGTCTACCCCAGACCATAGGGCCATCATACCACCGGGCAGATCATCGGTGTCGCTCCCCTTGCGCTTAGTCTCTGTCACACATAAAGCATCCAAACGTCTATCATTCATTACGTCTATCAGTTCATTCGTCTTATCTTTCAATCCACCTCTCACATTCCACGTGCCTATGCGGCACTCGGCTCCCCTCGTCCCGCCGGAATTGGCGCTGCGTGGTGGGTGGCGGCCCCCACCGCCGCATGCAGCTGTATTCGCACCGACGGGGGCGGATCGGTGCGCGTCGCCTACGGGGGACGCCCTAATCCGCACGTCGGTGCGCTCTTGGTCCAGAATTGCAATCGACTGATTGGCAGGGGTCGCGAACGAGCACGCTTCTGGCACATGACCCCCAACAGCGAGCCCTACCACGTCTAATGATCCCACCCACACTTAAATGTAGCAACTAATCTGGTAAAATGCCTAGTTAAAATAATAATATATGTAATATAATAAGGGCATTACCACATTATCAAAGGGCAAACTTCCCTTCGATAGCATAATATTTGTTCTATAAGCTACTATATCTGAAAAAAAAATGTCCATTAAGTGTATACCTTTTTATAATTAAGAAAGATATTTAATGCAATTTATTTATTTTTAACGCATGATACGGAGACCTAGGATGAGCTTCATTTTTTTGTAAAATCTACAACGTACTAGAAAAACAGGGTGTAACTAAACTATTTTACGGAATACGGACTGAAAATATTAAGACCATGCGTTTTATAATTTAGTTAAATTTTCAGTTACACAATGTCAATGAACTTTTAACTACGAGTACTTTCAAAACGAGTGAAGTTAAGATTTTGAAAGTTGGTCAGATCGTTCTCAGATGGTGGTGATGGATAGTTTATCTAATGTCTGCTATCAAAGGATTTTTCTAAATTTCAATATTGTATTGAACCTTATATTATATTTTTTCGAACGGAATACCGTTGTGACATTAAATTAAGTATTTAAAATAATGAGATACGTGTTTGCAAAAGGGGAGGAGGTTAAGATTTGTATGAAACTATTTTATGAAATGGAAAACAACAAAAATGAAATTTTGTCTAGCGTCGTATGAGTGAGGGAAGTCGAAGACAAATACGAAAGAAAGACTTACACCAATAAACATTTTAATTTGAGGGGCAGGGGAATCTTGTTGAGGAAGTATACATTTATGCACAGGTATCAACTAAAAGAGAATTAGTACTAGTCACTTCTCCATAAGAGGGTAAATTAAATAGACAGTTTTAAACCGCAACACAGAGACATGTAATTTGAAATTACATGCAAGCAAAGCTATAGCCAACTCCTAGTTACGTATATAGTTATGTACTTAGACTATGCATATAGTTTACCATAAATGAACTGTGGTTTTCGCTTGAGACATAGTCGGTCCGGATTGCGGTCGTGCTAACTCAAATAGAGCATTACGTACACAATGGTTTCCTCAGCCGACCGTTTTGGGAAGGATGCGGTTAATTTATTTCGGTTTGTATAATAAAACTAAAATCAGCTATATTTCAGGCGGACATTGTAAACTCTAAAGTAAAAAATGGAGATTTTGCATGTTGAAACAACATTGAATTTTTAATTAAAAACAGAAAATTTACGCACGTATAAAATAATTAACAAATGACTAATAAGCACAAGTACATATAGGTATAGTAACAAAATTATGAGAAGTTGATGTCAATCGCGAATCATTACCTACACGCAGCGGCCTAACGACCGACCTGTCGTCCCCGCGTCGAACCGACCGACACACGACATAAATCCATCGGTCAATCCTGTGCTTGATTCGTGACATTTCAATTATACTAGTAAACATGTCAATCAATCTCTACAGTCTCATCTATCCATCATGAATTTGATATCTTGATTATCGCGAATAGAAATTTTTGAACCCATAATCATAGAGTGTTTATTCAAAGTTATTGTAAAAGCAGAACAGGTATTGCGACTAATTTGAAAAGCTAAAGGAAATACTTATAATTTTCTATCCACCTATAAATTAGCAGCTTTCTATAATTCCTACTAAGTTACTTCAATTAGAGTACCGTTTGTGAGAGCCGACATCAACATCGGCGACCACAAATTGAAATTACTACGCCCAGCCTGTCAACTCGAGGGAGACTTATATTCAAACCGTGTTAACCACAAGTAAATCATATTATGAAGGTTGATTTCATAAATGTGTTACCATTACACAACTTAAAAACTAATGTCATAAATATTTATGATTATTACTCCGCAAATTAGTGAAAGGATAACGCATTGTTATGAATGCATTTATATCATCATAAAAGAATATTTCTTCCTACTCTTCATCTACGAGTTTGTATAATAGGTTAACTAGTTACTAATTAATAATCCACTATTTTCTCGATAACTAGTGGATGTGTCGAATAAGTAACAAGTTGCATGTAGCTTCCACTACCTAATATGGGAAAGATGTCAGAAATCGTCGGTGCGTATGAGAACCAAATTGACACAAAAAAACTGCTTCTCCGCGCGTCCAGCTACTTTGATACGTCCGTTCATTAATAGCCAATAAGTAAGAATTCCTCTCGTGTACGCTGACCAGCATTTTGAAAGCATTGTGTATCAATGATTCTTATCAATTACCATTCTTACTAAAGCCATTAAATAAATGTATGTACGACTTACAAGATTATATCGTTAAATAAAAAGTCGTCAAAAATTTGATTACATTACAATTTAAGTAACAATATCACTTTAAATTTCCATTCAGAGATTGGTGATAGCAGTATAAATACTCATTTGGGTACGTCAAATATCAGGTTCGATTACACCTTGTGTATGATT
This sequence comes from Pyralis farinalis, assembly GCA_947507595.1. Taxonomy (NCBI): domain Eukaryota; kingdom Metazoa; phylum Arthropoda; class Insecta; order Lepidoptera; family Pyralidae; genus Pyralis; species Pyralis farinalis. The sequence continues at coordinate 16,831,594 of OX382267.1, forward strand.
CAACCTTTAAAAATATATCCAAAACAAATTCAAAAGTTGCGAAAATAAATAAAATGAAAAAGTTGAAGTACGAGCTTTCATTAAACTGTTGAGTGAATTTGTCGAACTGTTGACAGGCGCCAGCGCAGTTCGAGGCTCAACTTAAAGTTTATTCTCGCCGCTGATGATGCATGGCAAAATGCAAAAATGCATTGCGATGAAATGTTCATGACAACAAATGGGGCGTTAAATGTCTTGAGTATCGATGGATCACGATCTTCACATCCCAAGTTTAATTTTATAACTGCATAAAATCCTGTCCAGTTACCAGAAATATCGATATTGCTTATTATTTTGACGCACATGTCGACCGTACTAATTTTTTAAATCTAAAACTAAAGAATATAAACCAAAGAGTTATCAACCAAATTTACCCGACGAAATAACATCTAATATTTGCAAAAATCCTTTCATTTAATCTAAGAGTACATTAATTTGTTCATAATTAGTTTAGAAGACAGCACAATCAGGACAATTTACAGAAACAATGTTTCTTACATCGTAAGTCGATTATGGTTAATACAAGGCAAGCTAACAGAAAGATTTAACAGTGAGCAACCCACACATGTCTACATAAAACTGGTATGTCCTGTCCTGACAAAACGGCTCTACTTATTTGTTACCCACTCTCGAACAAATGAAAGTCCTTTAACCAATAAATCTGAATGTGTGATGGTGACGAAACTACTTCGTAAACATGTAATACTGAACGTCGCAGTGTTGGTAATCTGAACTTGGCACTGGTAATAATTCCTTTGAATAATGAAATTGATATACAGACAGCATACTTTGTGATATTACTCAAATCATATCACAATATAGTTGTTGCCGTTGGTTTTAATACTAATAATTTATCAGAAGATGCTCTGATAAGCAACTACGAGTAGTTTGGTCATAATTACTGTTACATAGAATATTTTTTTTTTCAACTCTTTCATTATTTTGAATTTGTAACGCGTTCATTATTTTCCCGCCGTTTTGTTTCGTGTTTATTATGAAATTACAATATAGAAAGGGGTGTTAAAGAAAATAGGATTGCAGTGATTTCCTTGCACAAAGTGGGTATGGAGCCGTCAGTCATATTCAAGACACTTCAAATGCTTAGTATCAGCCGTATGTTCCTATATCGTACTATCGATAGATATACCAACACTTCTTCTGTTGTTGACCGTAAAAGATCGTGGCGACCGCGTGCTGTTAGAACTAGAAAGGCTTTGAATGCTGTTAAAGCAAGAATTCGCCAAAACCCATTAGGCAACAAAAAATCTTAGCGAGAAATGCAGATTTCCGCTAGGAGTCTGTCGCCTATAATAACACAAGATCTGAAGCTCGGTGCTATCGTCAATATACAGGACATGCCATAAATCAATCCCTACAGTTGAAGCGAGTGGATCGATCAAATACTGTCTGTCCCGATACGCAGGCACAAATATCCTCTTTACTGAAGAAAAAATTCACGTTTGAAGTGCACTACAGCAAGCAAAATGACAAAGTGTTGACAGTTCTAAAGAAACCGCGCAAGTAGTCGGAAGGGTACAACGTGATCATAATCCTGCGTCTGTAATGGTTTGGTGGGGGGTGCCTTATTAAGGAGTCACAAAGTTTCATTTTTTATGCAAAAGGAGTGAAGACTTCAGGCAAAGTGTATCAAAAGACTGTCTTAGATCGTATTATGAAACCTCAGCAATACACTTTTTAAAAATGTACCGTGGACTTTCCAGCAGGACTCTGCACCTGGTCACAAGGCACGAACTACCCGTGCCTGACTCGAAGCCAACGTTCCGGACTTTATAAGAGCATAAAAAAATAAATACATATTCATTTGTAACAGAACTTATAGCCGGACTAGGTACATATGATTTAAAGGATATTTGGATTTTTTAAAATCTTACATTGGTTTTCGCAACAGAGCGCACTGATTGTACTATAGACATACAAGTCTCAAGTCGCACATAAATTACTATCGTTTGACCTTTGGGGGAAGCACCTGCATACCAGTTTGGTCTTTGTGATTCGGTCATTCGCGGTACAATAGGTCGTGTTTCAATGAGTTATTCGATATAAGGAACACAGCTTTCGCCTACAACCGCTACGCCTGCCAGCGACAGCGAATTCGTCCTTATATTTTGAAACAACAATGGTCGCGTACTACACGGTTGTAAAGAAGTTTTCTTCCAAGAACTACCAAGCTATGTATTATATATATTATATGTCAATGAACTTCCTACTGAGGACACAGTACTACAGCATGAGGTTATTCAAAAAGGGCATGAAGAGGTTTTACTGGTTAAATATGAGTGATGGTGTTGCATGTGTCCATACTCTAAGGCAATTGCTTACCATCGGGTAAAGTAATACTAATATTTTAAAATGTTCAATATTTTAATTAAAAGGAAAAGACAGCGAATTATTAGGAACTTATGAAGATTCTGGTCATATGTCAATTGGATTTATATTAAACACGGTTTTATCAAATGATTATGATAGATGGAATCTAAGGAATCGAATTTCATTATTCTGATAACAATACAATAATATGGTACCACCATATCTACCTAAATTGATCTTAGTGATGGCCATAGCCACAATGCAAAGGTTAACAATATTATATATTTGGAGTCTATTTCGACTTGTCATAGTGAGCCCAGTAACAGTACATCAAGTATTTTTTAACTTTTAAGATGCTATTATTAGGTTGATCTGTATGTAACTATTTTTTAATATGAAACTATCACATAAATCTTGTAACTTAGGATTTAAATGTAGTTTCGATGGCGATACCATATGGTATAGTTAAGAGCAGACCAGTTGGACACCCAAAGCGTAATTATAATTCTTATTAAGTACAGATAAAAACGGCACAAAGGTCAAAATTTTAAATTTGACTGTCACTTAGCTGTACAATCATTAGCCACTAAGAACTACGATGGAGCTGGTAAGGTTATAAATTCCGGAGGTGGTCACGGAGACTCCTGCTTGGTTAACAGTAATTCGATCTAATTGAGGTCCCTCTGACTTGTCACAATGAATCAGCCTAATTATATTCGGATTTATACTATAGTTGAGAAAATACTTACAAGTTTTAAAATTGTTTTATGAGTAGGATAGATATGAAGTTACCTGCGTTAACCGACGCCTACCTTCTTATAAACAGGACATTTACAAAGTAATCGACCGTAGGTAGCACAGTCCAAAGTTGCACCTTGCATTATGGCCACTTCAGCTACCTAAAAGAGCCCTCTACCTAATACAGGCTATGTACTATTGTAGCCAGATTGCGAAGGCACATAAATGAAATTACCAAGGGTATCCCAAAAAGGGCATTTTCTTTGATAGTCATAAAATATTATATCATTATGCTTTTATAATTACGGGTAGATGACCTATGCTTTGTTCACAGAATTCAATGATAATAGAAAAGAGATCAAAAGAGAAAAAATGTAGCTCAGACGCAGAGGTTCAAATTATTATAACACCTTTATGTCTTTTTATACAGGTACAAAAATAGCTTATAGTTTGTATTTCTGGCAACCATAAATTATTTTTGCTTTAATTTAATTAAGCTAAATTTAAACTGTTAGGAGAAATAAAATTTTTAAAGAGTTAAAACAAGTCACAGAATTTACCTATAAATATTGGAAAAAGAATTTTGAGAAGACTAAACAAAAAAAACCTATTATTTCATTAGCAAGGAATATAATGAACTGATGATAATCAAATCCCAGCCTAAGAATACGGATTCCAAACAAAACTACTAAATAACATGTTGAAATCGATGTTTCGTGACATTTACGTACTTTGAAATTCATTCAATCTACGATAATGTTATTTAGATTGGAGGATGACTATTCAAAAGTTGTACGTATATTCAAATCAGTTTGGCACGTGGCTGTCACTTCGGAGTATGTTTCACCTTGTTGTCGTGTCAAAGTGATAAGTATGGTGATTGAATATAATAAATAGTTATTTCATCATCCTCTAATACATCTTCATGTTCTTCATTATCACTTACTATAATCGGAAGCACGCCTCGTCGGTAAATTAGCCGCCGCTATTATATGTTACCGGTAACGTAGCCTAGAGTCGTTTACATTGAAATATACTGTTTGTTTACCATTAACTGGCTTGTGATTGTCATGTAGGTGTGTTTGTCAGACCGGCCGATTCATTTTTATTTTGTGCATGTATTTAACGGACAAATATGGTGTTGTAGCTCTTGCCGCGCTTGAATCAACGGCATGAATTTATATCCATACTTACGTAAGGACTTAATACTAATATTTAAGAAACTAACCTATTACTGTATGTTCAAATATACACTGTACTTCAAAAATGAGTCATGCTTTTATTTTTGATCTTTTGCTTGTTTGTATGTCTACTTGAATGCGAAATATGAAACTCTTCTTGCCCGATTTATTTTTAGTGTTTCAGTCCACATTTGGAAGAACAGTACCTTCAATTATAATACAGTTGTATCCATCCATCTATGAGATGCTCTTAGTTTTAAGAGGTACAAGGGTAATATCCAATTGAAAGGTAACTAGGAACGTCACAGAAACATAGTTTCAATCTAAAAGAGTAGTAACGTAATCAAATATAATGATTATATTTATTGAGCATAAAAAAGTCAAATGATGGAAATTGTGTATGACACTCGCATATTGCATTAAAATAATGCAGTAGTCTAGTAAAAGTATGAAGCATGATGAACCTAAACTTGTGAGGTGGAGATATGTGTCTCAGTTGGACTGAATTTGATGCGCCCTACATCTCTTGAAAACACATGCAACATGTTTATGTACTCAAATGTTTGTTCTATGTGGGAATCGAACCCACGAGCGTTGGTGTAAAGTAGCATCGCTAATCACTCCACCACCGAGCTCGTCACTATTCACATAGGCGGCCTATGGCCATTTTGCGTCATCAGCAGCGTTTGTCATCTGTCATATAAACAGACAGACAGACACGTTTGAAGTTAGATATAATAAAAACATGCGATTTGAGACTTCACGCATATTTCAAACATTACTGTGCACATTTGCATGTATATTTTTGTTGCATATTGTAAAGATAGGCGTATGGAATGATACTTACACTAGCTTTATTAATCTAGGGCTTGGTAATTTGTCCTGAAATATTTACTTATAATATCATGTGAAATTAATTTTTCGTATATAGTTATAATATATACATATATATTCCACTTAGTTAGCGCAAATACTAAAAAACCGGTATGATTTTTTTAATGACATGTACAATGACATTATTGAAAGAACGAATACTTTTTTATAGAAAATAGTAAATGTATCCTGTGGTGGCGTAGTGAACATTGAAATTGGAGGCCAGCGTTGCATAATTAGTAGCACAGTTTTGCATCTCATAGGAAATTCAATCCGTGAATGGAGCTCATAAGTGTTGAATCAACACTTAGCCCACCGCAGGCGCGGATCGTGCTCCGGACCGCCCGGCCAGGTCACTCCGGCGCCACCCTAGGTCGTTTACACAGCAAATAAACATCGTACTAGTCTAATCGCAGCACAAGTTTGGATATCTACCTATGTGCTTTAAAGCCGGACTTTCCGATTACGCAACTTTAGTCTTAACACAAAACGCGCAAAAACGAAAGTGTCAGAATCAACAGGCAATTGTGTGTTACTCATTAGGTTGTGTATGCTAAATATAAGTAATATTTTTAACTAACAAACAAGTATACTGTACAATTGTCATCCCAAAACGTTATTTGGAAAGCAAGTTTAAACTTTAAACAGTAATAAATCGATGTGCATTAGAAAAACATACATACACAAATGCACCAAATGAGTGTGCAATGTGAAAAGAAATATTATGATGGTTTTTGGTCCGTGGCCAACTCACGTACCGTTGGTGATGTGGGGCGCTCTCGACCAACGCTCTCAATGATGACCATCCAAGTAACTGGCGCTCGTTAAACTGCAGTATTCACTGACACTAACTGTACTTCACATACAAAATTATAATCCTCTGGAAATACTAATAGCTAGTACTAATTGACCGCACAACCTTGGTATAAACTAAACAACGGACAATGCATCCATTCACACTAAATATTAAAACGTTTATTATTACAGCAATTAAAATAATTTTAATATATACTATGCCCCAGCATGAATGTTATCGAAACGTAAACCACATACCACAACTAATACAGCCAATTACTTAGAAATGTGAACAAACAACCTGTTGCCTACAAAAACAAATTTTATGACGTGAGTCACGGGCGATTTAGCTATTCTCTGTGGAGCGTCTTTGAACCGATGACCCCGAGTCCGGGTGGTTCTTAAGCAACGGATTACAAGCGAACTTGACCGCCCACAACCCACATACACAAGCACTTTCTTACATCGCTGTTGAATCTATGTTCAAGTAATGAAAATACAAATTCATAAGACAGAGTCTTGATCGCGCAGTCAGGACACTTCCTTATATACTTTACTAAATAGTATGAAATATCATTAACTATGTATAGTTATATATAATTATATACTTTAACAAAAATAATGATAACGTAAGAAAGCGAGTTGGTCTGAAACACAGTGTCGGTGTTAAGAAAAGGCATGCAACAGATATACAATGCGAAAGTGGAAGAAGGAAGAGGAAGTTCAACACTAACCTGCCATGACCAAATTGGTCGTGTTTTATCAGAAGGTGATGCCAGGAGTTCTAGACATTGACGAGCGTGCATGAAAAGAGCTATGAATATTAAAGAAGCGAGAGAAAAATGTACGGACCGCGTCTTATGGCGCTCGTTTCTATATGCCTACATAAAAATAGTATGAAAAACTAATATGTGATAGTGGAGCCTGATGCCACTATTGCCCATGTCAATCTAATCGAACAAGTAAGTTAAGCAACATTCACAGGCTATATTTAGGGTTATTTACCTCAAGCTCGTCGGTGCTTGGGATGGTACGCTAAGCAGGCGGCACCAGCTGTTTTCGATTGATGACAGTCTTTAAGCTCAGTCAGTGGACTTCGGGGGCTTGAAGACAGAAAAAATGCCCGTACTGATACAGATATTGCATCGTTAATGGTGCATATTTTTTTATTAGCCTAAATTAGCATCACTGAGTGAACACAGTACCTATAAAGTTAAATTTAAGTTTGATATATGAACTTAAAGAATTTTGAAACGGGATCGCAAAAATATGTATAGTATTTATTTTTAAAGCGACTGCGTATTTTAATTCATTGTATTATTTTAATTAAAAATAATACAATGAATTAAATTTATACTTTATTTTTATTCATTTAAATAATGGCAGATCAGATTTTTAAATTCTTAATAAATACACTTGTGTTACTGCTGGTCAAGTAAACGAAATAAATTTAATACTGGTACATTGGAATGCGCCACTGAAGCAACATCTGTTTTTATTACAACAAGTAGAAAGCTTTGTCCGTGTATATCCTGGTCTTACATCTGGATTTTCGAAAATCCCTTCTCAGCGGATGCCTTCGCCCCTATATATTCAAGGTTTGAGACCAATGGTTCCAGAAACTAGGTATGATTTGTACGCTATGCTAATTAGGATCTTCTGGTAATTTTCAATTGGTGCTGAAAAGGTTTTTTACTCCTTTAATATCGTCATTATTAAAAGCGGTAGGTCACATCAACGCAGCCCGATTGAGAAAGTACCTCCACTTTACAAAAACCGCAGGCAAATATTAACTAAGTATTTGGAGTGTTGTAGTGTTAATGCGAGTGAGTGAGGTACTAGTAAGCTCCTAAGTAGTCGCGACGTTAGGAAAGTACGATCTTCTTTACATCAGGTGGGTCATATGCATGTTTGTCCCTCGATGTTGAATAAAAAAACATAGGTAGATAATTATTATCTCAAATATTTGCTGGTGTATTTAGCACAAGTACCCTAAAATACATGGATCAACATCAAAGATTCAAAGAATCAGTGGTGGTTCTATGGTTCTTGTTATTATCGGTCGCCCATAGGTAACAGCTTTCACAACCATTATATGCCAAAGTACGCGATAGCGGTTCTTCGGCATCGATAACACCCTATCGATTCTTGGATCGGACCATTACATCGATTTATGAGACGAGATCTAAAGTTGGCGACACGTAGTAAATCGTCGGGCCAATTTCGCTGGTATCAGAATGTCTAGTCACAAAATGATGTCTCAAATGTCTTTAGATCTGAGTGTTAATCAGTAATCGATACACGGCCCTCAGTCGTGTGTTCAACTATTTTCACTCGTAGTATATTATTTATAACAGGGAACCTACACTTTTAATTAAAATCCTTCGTTCTTTGTTGCTCCAAATACATTTGTTCATAAACCATTTCTTGGATAAACCTTTCGCAAAAATATATATTTCATAGTAAAGCAAGAAGGCCTTGCGCGATGTAGGTAGATATTTATTATTGGTCATTTACATAGTTTAATGCTTAAACAGCGTTGTTCTAAAAATATTTATGACTTTATTATGAGTCATGAAAATAATATGTTGTTCACGGTTGTGTTTCTCCGGAGAGGACGGCGGATGGCGGCTGTACCGTCGTACATATTGTAATTATAGCTATTTCACTGGCGAAAGCAGCCTCGCCGTGCACCGTTAATCTCTTGCGCACTGCAAGTCTTCAACGTTAACTTTCGCGAGTAGTAGTGCATTTGATTGCACCAATGACAATATATAAGGTAATATATGCCAGTAATGCGATATGACGTCAATAAAAATATATTCACTTATACAGGAATGTTAAGCGTGGTCAGCCTATTGTTACGAAATAATAGACCAGCTTGACGTATTAAAAGATACTAGCTGCTTCTAAAATCGGATCGGTAGTACCCAAGACTACTGATGGGAGGATAGAGAGATACTACTACTGACCCTGCATCCAAAATAACATAATAGAATAGATTACAAAAATATAATTTCATGTGCAAACCTTGCACAATGTATATAGTAGATAAACCTTAAAAATGAAGCTATACTGAGAGGCTAAGCATACTTACGGTTTCCACCTTGTGAATATATGTATGTATGAAAGCATGAGCTGTTAGGTATTAGAAAATTTGGATAAATTTTTCGTGAGAGATGCTGGTATCTACTATGAAAAGAAATTTGGAATTTGTTAGAATAACGAATTGTTCAAAATAGTTCAGTCTTGGTAAAGCAAAATGAAAACAATATGTCGTAAATTTATAAATGTTGATCATTTTAAAATTCAATATGCATTTATATGTAGGTGGAATGCATCATGAGATGAAATCATTCGCTGTTATTAATCAGATCCATACTTGAGTCTGAAATGCTCCTGTGCTTCTGACACATGGCGGGTGAAATTAGGTCATAGATGCGGCACTTTTTATAGATTCAAGGCTGAATTATCTACTTGTTTGATGACTGTCCGTCTTTGCATACCTGATATTATGGGTTTAATGGTATCATTTCCCATATCCGCGACGTTGATATGACAATAATGAAAGACTACGGCGAGTACAAGTGCATATCAACTCTTGTTAATAATAGTTGTTCATAAATGTATGTAGTATACTTTTTATTGTTATATTACTTTACGTAGCGCTAGTAAAATTAGCATTAATAAGAATTGAAAATTAATTTGTAGGTACATTTTGGGTAAGTACAAATTATTCACATTTCCTGCACGTTTATTTCATAATCGAAGCCTTGTTTTTGAAATGCACACACTACTACTTTTAAGAGAAAGCTAATAATAAATACTTCTATGTAAACGCAAAACGTGACCAGTATACCATAGTAAACACCTACTCGACATAACTTTAGTTGAGGTCATTTTCATACTAGAGTATATGATTGAGATGTGACATCGACATAACGATCCCGTTACTGTTTTTATTTATAAGCCAAATCCTACAAATACCTCGAGGTTATGAACAGTCATTGCTATTGATTGACTTGAAGTCATTTGTTTAATTATAAACTTGTTGCGCTGTTCGCTGAACAAGAAACGTATGAACAGAATGTATCAATAAAAGCAATTATATTTCGGTTTCATCATCAAAATTTAAGTTTTATCCCTGTAGTTAACCAAACTATCTTTTATGAAGTGAGAGCGAATCGCTATTTTTGGCTATCATCTTCATGATTATATTACCTACTCGTAAATTCACAAATGTAAATACTCTATATGGCTTTTAAAAAATTGAATTCTAGAAACTATGCAGTGGTAATGCATAATTTGTGCCTATTACGAAAAATATGCAAATATGCTAAATAAGCGTAACATGAAATGGCCATAGCGTGGCTGACCGTTGGTCACTGGACACTAATCTTACGCGAGTAGGTATTTATTTACAGAAGTTGTAGTTTTTTTGTAATTAGTACAATATATATATATATATATATATTTATATATTATTCTTCCTAGCGTTATCCATATATATATATATATATATATATATATATATATATATATATATATATATATATATATATATATATATTTAATATTATTCTTCCTAGCGTTATCCCGTTTCCTAATCTATTTTGACATCGACCGACTGCCATCAAACTCCCACAACCTAGAGGAAAAACCAGCCAAAAAATTTAATTTCAAAACACGTGTGCTTTTGAAATTAAATTTGTTCCCATCAATACATATATATATATAATATATGTATTGATATATATATATATATATACACTGTAAAGTTTATCGTTTATCGAGCTATATTTGTTAGACCATATAGGTAATAAATAAAATACATAAGAATGAGTCAGCCACCCACTAAGGAAATGGTTTCAATTATCCTTTTTCATATTACCATATAGCCTGCCTAAGGGCTATCGACTTTAGCATGCTAATATTACATTATACGGGCATTCGACAAATCGAAAATATCTTCATGTAATTTCTCATAAAACTTGCACAGCAAAAGTTGCTAGAAGGTTGAATAAAAGGAGGAGGTTCTCAATTCCGCTGTATATTTTGTTGTATATGCTCCGAATAGCCTCTCTTGTGAACCGATTTTGAAATTGCTTGCGATTTTAAATTTGCGAAGTTACCTCACACCTCAGGGTTTAAGGGCTTTTGTAATTGTTATTATTCAGTGCCCACATAAGTTTGATGAATTTACAACCTAATATAATAAGATAATTGAAAGGAGAATGAAGGTGAAATCTGACGAAATGCTGTGGGAGGCACAAGGAGGATTCCGAAATGGAAGGGGATGTACGGATCAAGTTTTCTCGCTCCGCAATATCGTAGAGAAGCATCTGGCCACAGACCAGAAGGTTTTCTGCGGTTTTGTGGATCTTGAGAAGGCATTTGATAGGGTTGTGCGAAAGGAACTGTGGTGCATATTGCCGAGATATGGGATTGACGGCTCACTGCTGCGTGCTGTGCAGTCCACCTACAAGGATTGCTCAGCATGTGTGCGAATAGATGGCAACATGTCACCCTGGTTTGATGTCAAAATTGGTGTCAAACAGGGTTGCATGTTGTCTGCTAGGCTGTTTATTCTGTATCTCGATAGTTGTCTACAGAGAATAAGATCGACGAATGTAGGATTACGCATGGGTGACCTAGTGGTGAACTGTCTGCTGTATGCAGATGATGCTGTCCTGTTAGCAGAAACACCATCTGAGCTGCAAACACTAGTCACAATGATGAAAGACGAATGTATGAAGGAAGGCTTACTATTGAATGCGAAGAAAACAAAGATTATGGTATTTGAAAGAGAAGAAACCAGAACCAATGTAAGAATTACGGTAGATGATGAAGTGTTGGAACAAGTGAATGAGTTTGTAAAGACTCATTTTGTAAAAAGAGCGATACTCATAACATAAATACTAGATATAAGCATAATCTTGTGTTACATGCAAGCCGTCTCCACAAAATAAGTAATTCTTTTATGGGGCAATGTATACGGTTCTATAACAAACTTCCCAGCAATATAAGAGAATTGTCAATAAACAAGTTTAAAACTACTATTAAAGCCAAATTGTGTAGCAGGGCATATTATAAAGTATCTGACTATATTAATGATAAAAATGCCTGGGATTGAGTCGATCCAATTATAATGTAATTAATAAATTATGTAAATTTGTTTGGATACCAAAAGAGGGATGCCTGAGTTTTTTGGCAGTATTTTTATCAGTGCTCACCTAGTCATGAACTGCACGGTAGGGAAAAAAATTGTGACGATTCCAAACAAATGTAGCCATTTTTACGGAATAAAAAGATTTTGACTTTGACTTTGACTTTAATTGAAGTCGAGCAGTCTGTCTTCGCGGTACCTACTGAGACATTTGTAATCATCTATATACGAGTACTCGTAATAATTTATAGGACTATTACGTTCGTCGAGATTAAGATTTGCTCTATCTCGTAAGGATATGTTACACGTATGTTTTGACAACAAGCGTACAAGCAGCCTGATAAACAGTTTTGTATATTACCTCATTATTACTGATTACCATCACGCACACACTTGTACTTATTAGCCATCTGGTAAAAAATAACCTATAACGCAATTCAGTCCATACAGAGTAAGCACAGTCTAATTCGTCGGACGTAGAAATTTGAAATGTCAAGTGGATTAAATGTTTTGTATTCCAATGATGCATCATATGAGTTTGAGATTTTTGTAAATTACAAGTCTTGTTGACTAACTTTAAGAAAACACGCTTAACTGATAAAGTTCAGATAAAAAGAATGTATTAGGTAGTATTACGTAATGCTGGAATACCAAGTTCAAGTGAAATAATTTCGCAGAAATAATGTAATAGGCTTTATCGCCATGATAAGCCATAAAATACGTCATTCAACATCAGAATGGGTCGCTATGATTCATTACAAATTATTTTTAGTATACTATGGTATTCGTATAATTTACTACGAACTACAATGAATCTCACGCCTACTGATGTTCATTGACTAAATTATATCGCAATGAATAATAACTATTTACAGAAATTATGAATGAAGTCGTTCGAGCAATTAGCTACCATGTCATCATACGTATACGAGTAGGTACGTTTACAAAAATAGAATTTTCATTGTCGTTTCATATTTATACGGTTCTTATTATTGTCTTGGAACAGACGCTCGTGGAGAAACAATCCATTGAAATAAAAATATAGCCACTGCCTATCGTGACTCTTTTCCCTATAGATATCTGTCAGGACGATCGCTCGTTTTTTTTTGTATGTTTTATTCATGTTCCCAGTCTCACATGTTCCTACATTGTCTACGCGTCTGTAATTATGAAATTTATGCGTAAAGCCTTTAGGCAGATCACTGCATTAATGTGCAGACTGAGTCATCGGTGCCATGGAATAATCGAGGCTGTCCACTTGTTCAGCCGTTGATGCTGATTTATGGGACTCCTACCAATATTGATCGATGTGTCTGCAAGTATAAATGCAGCTAAGACAGGTGTGAAATCGAAGGAGATCTAGGCGGCCATTCTTATAAAGGCTTGTCAACCTAAGTAGATAACCTGTTCCATTGAACACTAAAATTACAATACAATTGACTGTCATCTTTCGTTTCTTATAAAGTATAGAATATTGTATTCTCTAAAAATATTTCCATAACTGCAATACTTAAAAAGACTATTATATGATTTTAATATTAATAACTAATGACTATAAAACGTATATACATTGAAGTCATTATCATATACCCCATATAAAGTTGTACATTTAAACAGGGCTTACTTACTTATTGCAGCTGTTATAAGTTATAAACAAATCCTAACAATAAATCTTAACAGAAATATCTGTACTACTCAATTTTTTCGATGATTTCTGCTAATTAGTAAGAACAACTGTTACTAAGCTACCAACTTCGAATTCATTACCGCCTCCAAAGGACATTGTATAATCAGCTGATTACTCATGTCGTAATTTTTAAATTTTGATATAGGTCTCATATACCATATTGTCTACTACTAGTGGGTAGAATCACCTTGTTTTGATTTAGTTGTCATTTATACCTTTATAAAAGAAAAAAAAACTGTAATTGGCTCTCTTTTGCTATATAAGTTTAATTATGTTAACACAGATGTTAGTCTTTTAATGTATGTACGTATGTACATCTTCTTCTATTATGGCAAAGGAAGCTGAAGTTGCAGTGGGCCGGCCACATAGTTCATAGAACTGTCAACCGCTGGGGAAGCACGGTTCTCGAATGGGGTCCCCGTACTGGTACTCGCAGTGTGGGACGACCCCCTACTAGACGGAGCGACGACCTCAAGGAGTTTGTAGGGAGTCGATGGATGTAGGTAGCAGTGGACGAATACAGATGATGATGATGTATGTTTCCACTCCAGGTCCCTTGCGGGGCAAGCAGACAGAATTAAATAATAAAATAAATAAATTGTGCGATATTCATATCAAAACGCAGACGAAACGTGGTCTAAACTGCTCGGTTGGTATGAACTTGGAAATTTGCATATGGTTTGATGGAGGGCGTAGGCTACTAAGAATATTTTTGAGTATTTCCGCAGGATACTGAGATATGCGCAGATGAATTATCATTCTACCTCTAATCGTTCAAATGATTTCAGAATATCATTTTCGGGCAAAAAATAAGTAGGTACACTTGGCTATGCTGTCACAAATCCATAATCTAGCATTTTGTAGTCTTCAATGTAACTTAATTTTTTTATCCTATATATTGCGGAAAAGTCTTTGCTGTGAGATGGCGCCTTAAATAAATAAGTCTATGTATAAATAAATTATTTCATTCAAGTTATAAATCAGTGCTATAATATCAGTGCGATATAACCAATAAAATTGTCCGATATCAAAATTATGTACATAATTATACTTTATTACCTGTTTGTCTAAATAGTAATTAAAAAAAAAACAAAAGTATGCAAATTAATAAAACAGAATATTTTTTTTATAATGTACGACGTGTCTAAGTGCCCGCGAGGGCCCAATGACAAATAAAGATTTTTTGTCTTTATCTCTATAACAATCATTTTTTTATTCAAAGTTGCTTTGTGTTTAATGTAATTTAATTATTCCGTCAATAAATTCACTTCATAAAGAGTTGTATTAAGTTAATATACAAATCTTCTACAGTCAAGTTATTCGTAGCGCTATGGAACAAGTTGCCGTATATGCCTGTTGTTGTTTAGCAATAATTCATTCCTTTAATTGAATCGCTGTCCCTAACCATTTGGTGTATGGATGCCATCAATAACATGTCGCAATAATTATGATACATACTCGGGTTGTATCTCTCACAGGTTGCAATCGATCATTTCGATAAAATAGCTTCTGTGCTTATTCGCAAACACATCGGCATACCGCTTTTATCTACCATCGAATAATAGTCAAATCGAGCCCATCCAATGAAATCTAACTACTTCTGCACTACACAAAAATTAAAAATTATTTTGTTAATATTAAAGTATTGCTTTTATCAGACGATAATTAGATATAAAAAGGCAATGTTTCATTGAAATCAAAGTGGTGGATTCTGCGTCTACGTCGTTTGGGCGAAATTGCTATCACGTCGAAATAAAAAGAATTATACATCGTCCATATAATAAAGGAAAGCTGTGTGCAAAATTTCAACTTTCTATGTATTTCGCTACTTTAAATGATCAACCCTGCTCCCTTTCACCCTTAAAGAATAAATTTCAAATTTTCTTCCTCAACGACGCCTTACATTATACAAACTCATCTTAACTCAATTTTACAACCCCATTCCATCGCATAAAAAAGTTTCACAGAAAGTACTACATCCCATTTCAGCTTGATAGGTCAAGTTGTTTTGAGAAGATTTCGTGTTTAGTCACCGTTTCGCTTTTAAATATCGATTACATTGATCGGTATTTAAAAGCGAAAGGCGATTGAACTAATTGTGAATATACGTAATTGTAAGTTAAAAAGAAATTAAAGGATAATGGGTACACATATATTTATGTATACATACACGTGTTTATACAAGTAAATAAATACCATACAATATTGTTTTATGTACCCATTTACATAATATACGTGTACATAAAACAACATTCTTTGGTGATTTATTTTATTACAGAATATACAAATTTGAATAGAAACTGCCGTTCTCCCGGTTCTACTGTTTTCACAATATCCTTTTGTCAACAGAACGCTCTAAGCCCCTCAAAGTTGGTTTTCTAATCCTTTGATTCTCAATTACTTGTTATAGTATCTGTCTATCTGTGAAATTAAATTAAGTATTTTACCTACGTCTATATTTATATTCGTTAAAAAGAATTGAACTGAATATATTGCTTACATTTGTTATTTCTGTGTATTAAATGAGTACATTAAAAAGGGGTTCCAATTATGAAGATATACAGACCATAAATTGAACCAAAATTTAATTCAATCAGCTATCCCACTTATTGGGCAACTTGCGGAATTGTTATGTTTATTCGGAAAAGGAATTACTTATTACCTCAGGAGATGTCTACCTACGACAATAACACTGATAAGATACAAATAGTTCTTCAATTTAGGTATTTTTTGTTAGAAATGATAAACGTTTAAAAATATAGTACTAGTCGACTTATACGAGTAGATTATAATTAAAAAAGCTCGGTAGCGCAGCGGTTAATAACGCGACTCTGACACCGACGCTCGTGAGTTCGTTTCCAACACAGGACAAACATTTGTGTGCATGAACATGTCTGTTTGTCTTGGTCTAGGTATTTTAAAAGAGGTAGGGCGCATCAAAGCAGCATGTCTGGGGAAGTACCACCACCTCACAGAAAACCGCAGCCAAATAACAACTCTCTGGAGGGTTG
This sequence comes from Pyralis farinalis, assembly GCA_947507595.1. NCBI lineage: Eukaryota > Metazoa > Arthropoda > Insecta > Lepidoptera > Pyralidae > Pyralis > Pyralis farinalis. The sequence continues at coordinate 16,848,412 of OX382267.1, forward strand.
TTGTGTTACTGCGTGTGAGCTAGGTCACTAGTAAGCTACTAAAGAGTGGCATCTCGCGAGTGATACTTAATGTATTACAAGTGTTCAAAGGCACAAAAAAATATCAGGTGGATCGTATGCTTGTATGCTTCCCGACATTGTATAAAAAAACGGTATTGTATAGCCGTAGCCACGCATCATTTCTATTATCTGTCTCTACCTAAATAAGGTACATGTTTGGTAATGGCGTGTATTTGCGACAATATTATTACTCGTTTATCATTTTTACTAAAAAATTTACTGAATTGAAGTTTTGTTTATTGTCTTTTCAGTAATCATTTTTGTGATAGTCCAGTTTTAGTTTTTAACTTGATTTTTGAACATAGCATGGTGCGAACATAGAATAGTTTTAGCCAACTTTGATGCTTCTTTTTTAAATTTTCAGATACGAAACTCCGAATAATATGCAATACCTACAATTCTTATTGCTTATAAATACAATGTTACTAGGAATTGCTAACAGTTGTACGGTCGAATGCGTTATTGTTTCGTGTTACTGAAACAGTCGTAAAAGATGCAAGTTTCGAAGCGTTTGTCTTCGCTCGTAAATCATACAGTTAACAAAGCAAAGCTGTCAAGCCAATAAACTATTATTGGCCTGCCATATATGTACATTTGACCCACTGTTACATATTACTATCATATAATGATTGCCTAACGTGTATGGAAGAAGCTGTGTAGTAAAGTCGTTCATCAACTCGTCCCATCGTAAGCTTGCCCTATTGCGACGAGTTGACGAATCAAACGACACTAGCAATTCAGAGTTTTCTTTCTGCGTTCTATTGCTATACTATGTAGAGACATTGAAGATGACTGCTGCGCTAGGATACATTCACAAAGTGAGCAACGTTGAGCTATACTCGGAATTCATGAAAAGATTCATTAAGTATCGAAATTAGTCGGACAATCAAAATGGATGGCATTGATTGCACATCAAGTTAAGATAGATAATAGTTGCCGAGTAAAGTCGTACGGAGAGAATCCTCTACGTGAACAGGCGACCTCAAAAAAGCGGCCATAAGATATTAGGCCTACCTCTTGGCCTTTCACAAGGATTGGTCCTATGCCGCTTGTGTTCATCGTCTCTCTCAGCGATCTTCAGTAGATCGTAGGCCTATCATGTGGAGATAATCCTACATTGCGTTTTCCGATTCGTCGTTCCCATTCGACATCCTACCATCGATTCTTCGAGCTATGTTGAGGCTTGCTCACTTCGGCTTGCTGATCTTTATAGCCACATCTTTTCTATTACAGATGTACTCTCCTCTCTCTCATGAATCTACTTATACCATACTAACTTATACACTTGGATATCTCACTATGTCAACTTAAAATTCATTGTGTGACATATTCAACTTACTAAAATTTAAATTCTGACTATTTAATTACTGAAGATGACCTATGTAACATACTTTATTTACCGTACATTTAAACAATAAGTTTCTAATTGAAAGTTCAGTATCAAAAAGGATAAAACGGAATCCTTATTGTTCTTAAGAGTGTATAATCAAATTTTATGTCCCAAACTAATACTTTAGGGGGTCATGTGCCAGAAGCGTGCTCGTTCGCGACCCCTGCCAATCAGTCGATTGCAATTCTGGACCAAGAGCGCACCGACGTGCGGATTAGGGCGTCCCTCGTAGGCGACGCGCACCGATCCGCCCCCGTCGGTGCGAATATAGCTGCATGCGGCGGTGGGGGCCGCCACCCACCACGCAGCGCCAATTCCGGCGGGACGAGGGGAGCCGAGTGCCGCATAGGCACGTGGAATGTGAGAGGTGGATTGAAAGATAAGACGAATGAACTGATAGACGTAATGAATGATAGACGTTTGGATGCTTTATGTGTGACAGAGACTAAGCGCAAGGGGAGCGACACCGATGATCTGCCCGGTGGTATGATGGCCCTATGGTCTGGGGTAGACCGGGACGATCATGCCAGTGCTGGTGTAGGTGTCGTACTCTCCTCTCGCTTAGCCACTGGTGTAAGAGATTACTGTTTGGTAGGGCCTAGACTTCTCTGGGTTCGTATTAAACTGGGCATCACGCGAGTATTTTTGGTTGCAGCATACGCTCCCGTAAGCTCAGCGTGTGCTCAAGAACTGGAGAAGTTTTGGGAGTCTGTGAGGGATGTTCTGGACTTAGCTGAAGGGAATGAAAGAGTGATTATGTGTGGAGACTTGAATGGATGGGTTGGGACCAAGCGATACAGCTATGAAGCTGTTCTTGGTCCGTATGGAGATAAGAGAGTGAACGAAGCAGGTAAGTCAATACTAGATTTATGTATGGAACGAGGCCTCCTCGTGTCGAATACTTTATTTCATCATAAGGATATTCACACGTATACATGGAGAAGGAATGATCAAAAAAGTGTGATTGATTTGATTATAATTGATAGACGTCTCCGAAATACTATAATGGATACAAGAGCCTTTAGAGGCCCCACTCTTGAGACGGACCACTACCTGCTGGTAAGCCGGTTTGTGGGCCTTTTTAGGAAGTGGAGGCACTGGCGAGTGCGTATCCCTTTCGGAGATCATGAAAGGATAATGAGCGAAAAATTGCAAGATGAAAGTGTAAGGAGAATGTATGTGCATCTGGTAAGTGAGAGACTTGCAAATGCAAGCCTCTCCGACTCAGATGTGGATGATTGTTGGAAAGTTTTGAAAGAAAGTATGGTGAATAGTGCAAAAGAAGCTTGTGGATGCGCAAAGAGACGTAAAACAGCGAAAGGAGATGCTTGGTGGGATGCGGAGGTTGAATCCTCCGTAGCAAGAAAGAGGAAAGCGTGGCTGGATTACGTATCATCTTTGCCTTTAAATGAAAATATGAGAGAAAAGAAGAAAGAAATGTACCGTCTATGCAAGAATGAAACCAAGGCTTTAGTGAAAGAGAAGCGTGAAAGACAAATTATGAATGAGGAAGAGAGGCTGACGAAAAACTTCGAGGCAAATACTAAACTCTTTTGGAGAGAGGTAAAGAAGTCTCGGAGTGGTTCGTCGGCATCCAGAATGGATAAGATAAAGTCTAAAGCTGGTGTCATTCTTGCGAACACTCAGGAAGTGTTAGAACGGTGGAGTGAATATTTTGAGGAAATGTATGAGTATGCCTCGGACGCTGGCAATGAGAGTGAGTCGGATGCTTACTCCACGTTGACGGCGTCCGACGAAGGCATAACTATGGATGAGATCGAATGGTCGATACGAAGTTTGAAAAATGGAAAATCAGCGGGAATTGATCTGATCACAGCTGAGATGATCAAATTAGGTGGCACTTACGTCCGGGACGCCTTCTGGTACCTATGCAACCTATGCTGGAGAACTGGAAGGGTCCCAATGGACTGGAGACGCGCAGTCATCGTGCCCTTGTACAAAGGCAAGGGATCACGCATGGACTGCGCCAACTATAGGGCCATCAGTTTGATCAGCTTAGCAGCAAAAGTATATGGAAAGGTGATTGAAAGGAGAATGAGGGTGAAATCCGATGAAATGCTGTGGGACGCACAAGGAGGTTTCCGAAATGGAAGGGGATGTACGGATCAAGTTTTCTCGCTCCGCAATATCGTAGAGAAGCATCTGGCCATAGACCGGAAGGTTTTCTGCGGTTTTGTGGATCTTGAGAAAGCCTTTGATAGGGTTGTGCAAAAGGAACTGTGGGACATATTGCCGAGATATGGGATTGACGGTTCACTGCTCCGTGCTGTGCAGTCTACTTACAAGGATTGCTCAGCATGTGTGCGGATAGACGGTGGCATGTCACCCTGGTTTGATGTCAAAATTGGTGTCAAACAGGGTTGCATGCTATCTGCTAGGCTGTTTATCCTGTATCTCGATAGTTGTCTGCAGAGAATAAGGTCAACGAATGTGGGATTGCGCATGGGTGACCAAGTGGTGAACTGTCTGCTGTATGCAGACGATGCCGTGCTATTAGCAGATACACCATCTAAACTGCAAACACTGGTCACAGCGATGAAAGACGACTGTATGGAGAAAGGCTTACTACTGAATGCGAAGAAAACAAAGATAATGGTATTTGAAAGAGAAGAATCCAGAACTAATGTAAGGATTACGATTGATGATGAAGTGTTGGAACAAGTGGATGAGTTTGTATATCTTGGATGCGCTTTCAGCAGGGATGGAAGGTACACCGCAGATGTGGAAAGACGAGTGAGTGCTGGGAATAGTGTGAATGGAGCGTTGGGAAAACTTCTTGGCAGTAAAATCCTGAGCCAGAAGGCACAACTCGCTATACACAATGCAGTGTTGGTCCCAACGCTAACTTATGGAAGCGAGAGTTGGGTATGGCAGAAAGAGTATGAAAGTAGAATAAACGCGGTTGAAATGCGAGCGCTGCGCAAAATTTGTGGCGTAAGGCTCGTAGACCGTATTCGCAATGATGATGTTAGAAATAGAGTTGGTCTGAAAGAGAGCGTCGGTGTTAAAATAAGAAGAGGCATGCTCCGATGGTTCGGGCATGTAGAAAGAATGCAAGATGAAAGAATGACGAAGCAGATATACAATGCAAAAGTGGAAGGATGTAGGAGCCGGGGAAGGCCAAGACTTACCTACCATGACCAAATTGGTCATGTTCTATCAGAAGGTGATGTCAGGAGCCCTAGAAACCGGCGTGCGTGCATGAGAAGAGCAATGAATGTTAAAGAAGCGAGTGAGATATGTAAGGATCGAGTCACGTGGCGTTCGGTTCTCTCTGCCTACCCCGCAAGGGATTTGGCGTGAAGTTATAGATAGATAGATAGACTAATACTGTAAATTAAATTCTATCAAAAAATACACAGAAACGCAATTTGTCCTCAGTAATTATGCATGAGAGAGAGAAGATAGGACAGATATGATCGTTAACGAGCAACCAAAAAAATTGGGTGTCACGCGACAGACATCGTCAAATTATCACTTTACGACAAATTGAATTGAGGTGACGAGGCAACCCTACGCTTCAGGCGTTCGGTTACCGCATACATGCGTATACATAATGCGGTAACCGAACATACACACATACATACATTTGTATAACCTAAATTTTACAGTTATGTAAGATACTTGCATATGTCTATTGTCATCAAAATTTGCTTACTATATTTTTTGTTCCATACCTCGTACAGTCAGTCCCACCTCTTTCTGAACCTGCTTAATACTCGTACAATATAGTATCTTATTTTAGTTATAGATGTAATTCTGAAAGCATTTATATCGTAGCGAATCAGTAGCCAAGAGCAGGCGTTTACTAAGGTAATGTTAGTCTATAGATAAAACTGATAAAAGATACGATAAAGTACTGTTAGAGTTAGATAAAGAAGAAGAAACCGTACGTAAAATATAATTAAAATAAATAAACATGTATCTAATATTTGTCAATAACCATATGTTTATATGTTAATAATTAATAATTAATTACTTTCATTCTCCAAAAAATACTGAAAACTAGAATGAACATTAAAAGGATAAGTGGTTATTCATCCCTTTCACATTTTCTACGTTTCAACTAAAAATGTGACAACCTGAGTGCTAATCAGTTTAGCGCAACATATTTGTTTATTTTGGGAAGTAATCTTAAAAGGAATCAAACTATTACCACATCAAACATTAAGATAGTAAAATAATATCAGTATAGCATTCTCAATAATATTAATTCAAAATTATGTTTAAAATGTTGGCACTTGTTGGTAAAATGTAAAATAAAATGGTACACATGAAACCTGTATCTTACAAACAGTCGTCTGTCTTCTACGTCACAGTAGATTGAAATGGACACCTTTAGAAAATAATGGTGATCTGACATCAATTGTAAATTTTATGAACACACACAAATTGACATGACATTTTTCGTATTGTGTACCCTCGTTACTGTCTCTCCTCACATCATACTTATGGTTTATTTTGTTTGAAAAAATATTACATTTATCCCCATATTTATGTACGTATTGTAACAGTACTTTCCATGTATATAAACACAATTACTAAAAATATGTTACTATTAGTAGGTAGATAGTTCTCCTCGGTACTCGAATTGTCTCAAACTTTGTAAAATGGTACACATGAAACCTGTATCTTACATCTTGTCACAAGATTCAAAGCGATGTTTGAATATTGTGTCGAACACAGGTAATGACCGGTTGAACGTTCTTGTTTTACAAGCTACCGTCAGATAAATAGAAGCATTGCTTCTTCTAGGCATTATAACTGATGATATTTGAATGTGGACGTTTTGATCCCTTCCTAATCTTTGTCTAGGCTAGTAAGCAAGTTGATTAAACGTTATTTATGTGAAGTTAGTATAAGCTCAAACGCAAATATATATATATATATATATATATATATATATATATATATATATAAATAATACGCAATAGTAGTATTGCGTAATATACTTTGCTTATTACTAAGCTTTACAAATAACCAATCGTAGATGCCAAAATCTGTCACGAAATGGAAACGAGTTATGAAATGGAAACGAAACCAATTTCTAAAATTAAATCCTATTGCTTCCAAATGCGCAAACATAAACTGGAATTTATGATCGCTCGCGTCTTTAAAGCGAAGTTTAGGTTATGAAAGAATGCGTCGAACAATCTGGAATGCGTTAAATAAAACCAGGTGGGCATAGGATTAAAAACAGCGTACGACCTTCATGAAATTTATTTATGCTTACAACTGTTGCAAAGAAAAGTGAATGCGTCTGGGCTGGGAGTGACGCGACCTCACCTGTTCTCAAAAAGCCAATTCCAAGACGTATTACCCTTTGTTCAGTGGCCCGCCTGCGAGTTGCTTACGACTCTCGCCGCCTTTTATTGCGGCGTCAAGTTAAAATGATGACTGTGGCGACAATTCATGCCGTTGGCGCTGCTTTAAATATGAACGGCAATATAGTTCTGTGTTATTAATGCTTATCATCACTATGGATCAATAGCATTTAATAAAAGGAAGTCTTCATAATTGTGCGCTTGATATTGAGTGCTCATAAAAGCGTTTTCCATTGGCTTTTCCAATTTGTTTGATGAGTGGCACTGTACCGTAGTTTCTCTAATTTGCGACGCTTTGTAGAGAGGTGCAGATTTCAACATGGTTTGTTTAGTTGCGTGCTAAACAAACGAGGCACTGTTTTCGACACGGGTGCAGTTAGCAGACCCTTCATATGGAAATGTCATACAGTACCCGCTGCCTCCACTAACTACATAATTCACACGATTTTCACTGCATTCTTTACCAGACATGATGGTATTTTGTTACCACTACACTCCATTCTAATTACGATGTCCCATAAAAAGTTAAAATATGTTTATTTACTACAATATACACAAATAAACTCTATTTATAATTCTTAATTTAATCAATTTAAATGGTAATTACTACCATAAACAAAGCCTATTTATTTGTTTATATATGCGAAACTGACTAACAGAGATGTTTGGATTCAGCACATGTATTAACACGTGCCCCGTCGACTTCAGTAAAAACTTCTTGGGACTTGGTATGTGAGTCAATGAGAATCTAGTGCATAGTGATTATTGAAAGTCGATAGAATTACTATGCTACATGTATTTTCAACTGCCGCCCGAGAGGTTTCGCTTAAATTAATTAATATTCCCGGCAATTAATAATTATATACAGCGCTATTTGTTAAACACGCGTAAATACTTTTTTACTAAATACAACTTTCTGACATTGCGATTCAGTATATTTGGTTTGTTAACTTATATATAATATACTAGCGGCCCGCCCCGGCTTCGCACGGGTGGACATTTATTTTAAAATAATTAAACATAACAATAATTTAAACATTTTGGGATAAACGAAGAGTAAATGTATCTTTAGAGAGTTTTTTTAAATAGTTTTTCTTAAGTAGCTTTTTTTTCAGACAAATTACTTTAAGTGGTACGTACTTAGCGGTATTTAATTTTTTATTAGTTTTTATCCGTAACCCTGATTACAATTGGAAAGTTTATTTTTTATTTATTTATATTGTTTTTAGTTTTATTTTTACATTTCTTTTTTACATTTATTTTAATATATATAACATATATTTCGATACTTTATATTAATTTAATTTAATAGGTTTTACTTTTTAGTTTCCAATATGTCTACTTTAAGGCTGTATACTATATTGGCTGTGGTATTCGTAGATGGCAACAAAATATATTGATTTTTAGGAATCCTACTCGAGAAAGTGCAACATATAATTGGCTATGAGAAAAGCATTCTTCTCTTAGGTTAAGAGAAGAATGCATTTCAGTACGTGTGGTGGCAAACCGGCAGGATAGAGAGAATTTAAAAATTCTTGTACTCGTAGATAGTGCACTGTATCTTCGATGTTGCACACGTTATCAATAGATTTGTAACATTTAAAATCACCTGGTACTTTTTCAATGATCATTTTGTTTATCTCATTTACTGAGCTGTTTTTCGGTGAGACGATCGCCCTCGAATAGAGCCAATCGAAATTTCTTTCTGTAAGATGTTCGATGTCGGGATAGATTGTCTCTATAAGGATTTCTAGACTGTGAATAGTTTGAGCCAATTCATTATCCAATAATACTTGGTGGCTATGTGCAATTGGAGATGGTAATTTTCCGCTTCCAAGTTTAAGTAATTTTTGTGAGAAATTGTCGTTGCCGTCATTACTTAAACGTGCTCTCATATTCGTGCGCAAATTGAGAGTTGCAATTGATTGCCACAAAGGTGATGATTTGAGGCACGCTTTTCTGAAAAGAACTTTTTAACTGGAACAGAAAAAATGTGGTATGAAAAAGTCAAAACATTCAATGTCGGTAGCGCGCGAATGAGCCGCGCGGGTACCTATCTCATAGATGTGCGCCGCGCCGCCCGCTGCCACGCGCCGTGGCCGCCGGTGTCGCAAGCAAGGGATTGAAACACAGAACAAAATTCGTAATATCTTTGGAATGGAATTCGTTAAATTCGGAAAATGGATTTCGTTAGTTCAAAGAGTAACCTACAGGCATTGAAACAGTCTTGAATACGAAATGATTTATTTGGATAAGGATTAATAATAGGTACGAATAATGTAGCCTAGTTTGTACCGGCGTTACAATAGCATATTTTAACATGAAAAAGTAGTTATTGTGACGTAACTGTAATAGTTACACATATGGTATCGCGGACTTTTTTGTAGATATTGATGTCCTCTATAAAACTGTAGTACATTACTTTCTCTATTGTCAATAGTTTCAGCAGCGTACGCGGTCTAAGGATTTTTTGGTATCTTTTTCACACATTATCGAAGTTTTCATACGGATCCCTAACTATTTTCAAAATATTTTATAGCCTATGTTAATCATTTATGAATTTTTGAAATCGACCCAGTAGATTTTGAGTTTATTCATAACATACATACAAATCTTTCCTCTTTATAATAATAGTATAGAAGTATAGATAGTATAGAAATATAGATAGTATAGAAGTATAGATAGAAAGTATCATCCGACTCTGTCCAGCGGGCTAGTCTATTACATACACAGAGTATCCACTAATAATTGTTTGTTTTATTCAAAGTTATTGTTTTCACCTTAAGTCGTGCACTCTGGCGATTTCCAAAGAGAGATAGGGCTACGAGATGTTTGATTATGACTGGAGAACCCTAGATAACTCTACAGAAATGCCGCAGCTAAATAACAATACCCTAAAGATATGTCGTATGACAGATATAAACAAATAAGCAATAGGTACTCGTATATTACGACAAATAACTAATATAATTCTGCCATAATCATCCTACTAATCCTACTAATATTATAAATGAGAAAGTATGGATGTCTGGATATGTAGATGTCTGGATTTGTTCCATTTTCATGCCTCAACGGCAGAACGGATTTGGATGAAATTTGGTAGGTTAATAGATAAGATACTGGATTAACACATAGGCTACTTTTTATCCCGGTGATTTGTTCCCGTGGGATAGTTTGCATGTTTAGATTTTCGAATTTCACTAAATAGATGTTTTATTTCGCTTTCTTAGCGACATTTTATTTACTATTCATTCATATATATTTACTATTCCCACAAGAACATCACCGGGATAAAAGTAGCCTTTTTATCTCGGTAATGTGTTTGTGAGATAGTTTCGCTTTCACGCGTCAACGGCTTTTCATCTACTTATTACACCATACTATTCCACAGGAATATCATCGGGATAAAAAGTACTTATCCTTTTTATCGCCATAATGTGTTTGTGAGATAGTTTCGCTTTCACGTGTCAACGGCTTTTCATCTCTACACCACACTATCCCACAGGAATATCACCGGGATAAAAAGGCTACTTATTACCCCGGTGATAGCGTAGATAGCGTTATTATGTTTGTGCATCGCGTTATTGTTGTGTTATCCTGTAAGAAATATATTCATTCCCATTAGTTCCGGTGACGTAGTAACATCCCATAGGGGCCAACTACATAGTCAGTGTCGAAAAAGTAAACGTTTCTTTATATTATGAACTACCATACTTCAACTGCTAATGCCGTAGAGGTGATTCGTGTCATTGTGCTATTATGAATGTAAACGGAGCGATGGATTGATGTGTCTTTTTTGTATGGAGATTTATTTTGTACAAAGGGCCCGACAGTGACATAGGTAGGCTACTTTTTACCGCGACAAAATATCTTAGTCCCACAGGAAAACACGCTTTGCTTCCCTTCGACAACTAGTACTCGTAATTAATAATGGAAATCATTGGCTGTTTTTCGAAAATGAACATTGCCTATTTTGAAAAATAACTGTGATTATAGCCAAAATTTCGCGCCTCTTTAGTATCACACTATTTATTTCTTTACTCAATAAAAACATATGTTTTCCTGTACACTGTATCTACATTTGCGTAAAACAAAACAGAGCTAACAAATCACACACGGAGAATGAGAGTAACAGGATCAACTCTCAATCACGCGGCATTTGAAAATGTCAATGTCATCGAATAGTGCTATTAATAATATAAGTATATTTTTTATTGAGTATCAGTATCACTATGATATGTTGTAGCAAGTGCCAAACCTAGTCCATAGACAGGTTCTATGGATCTTGATAGTCCGTGTCGAATTTTGAGCTGAAACGTGGCCTAACTTTTTGTGTTTTTCGGGATATTTTTTATAATTATAAATGTATTAAAACAACCGCTGTCTGTGGGTTTTTCATTTGATTCGTCATTCTCGGTCGTTTATACATAGATTTACATAGGGACTCTAAATAAAAATTACCTTTATCACTCACGGATAATATAATATACCTCCTTATCCATCAGTGAAAGGAAATTCAAAATCGTAAAGTAAAGTAAAGTATTTCCAGAGATTAACATACAAATAAACTTTACCTATTGATAATATTAGTGTAGAAAATATACTGTTTGCGACCACGTGTGTATTTTTAGAGTCTATCCAGCTATTTTATTGAACGGAGCTAAATCTCCAGTGCTTTTTTTTTTTAGTTTACAATTGAATAATTTGAAAAATATAAAATTTAATTACCTATGCACAGATTACAATTATCACTTGCAATGTGCGTGAACATATACCATGGGCATAACCCGACCACTCTGCGCAAGAACCGTGTGATTTAAACGTGATGAATTAAACAAACGTGTTCTTTTTATTATATACTAATCGTGTGTAGTCTTTTGTCAGTTGCAGTTACGATTTGGGCTCCTGTTTCGCTTACCATCAGGCAAAGCGGAGTCACTATGCTAAAAAAACGTAGCATTAGCATCTAAAAGGTTGAAAGATACTTTAATTTATATCATGTTATAGAGAGAGAACACAATTATATAAGCAATTAACGAATATGCCTATATTGAACGAGAATCTTTTACAAAGAGCTCGCTAGACGAATCGGATTGGGACGGGAAATTTCGAAGCAATCTTACCATGTAAATATCTCTATGCTTGAAGATCAAATGTCAGTAACGAGAGCATCTTCCCGCCTTTGTTGAAAAGCTTGGTTCTATTGAGCACAGTGCTCGAGTCGTTGGTAATGACCACTTTAACACCAATGGTTAGATTTTCAAACAAGACAAACATTTGTATGCATATTCCATGTCTATTTATCTTCATCTAGGTGTTTTTAAGAGAGCTAGTGAGCATCTGAGCAGCCCAACTGATGAAGTACCTCCACGCTATAGGAAACATATAACCACAGTAGACATAATAACAACTCCCAGGAAGGTTGTATTCCTGCGGTTGCTGTGATGACAGAGGTTGCTGGTAACCCTACAGAGCAATTGCTACGTTAGCAGTAGAGCTGGCAACACGCGCGATACTTTCTGTGTTGCAAGTATCCATAGGCCACGGTGCCTATAATATATCAGGCGGCCAAATGATTACATGCCCGACGTTATATAAAAAAAAACACCGTGTTGGGTGTGTTTATTAGACGGTTTTAATGTCAAACGGCTGATAGTATATGGATATGGAAAGCAAAGGATCGCATGAGGGAAGGTCCATATCTAGCAGTTAGTAGATACGGGTTAATGACAATGGATGAAAAATATCTATCTTAAATAAAATTTATTTATGAAATTTACTTATATTGTTTTATTCTCAACTCGCGTCGCAACCAAAGCCCATATGTGCCTCTCACATTGTTGGCAGAGAAATTGTTATGTTGCCTAGCTTTTCTCATACCATAAACAGTACGAGCGATGTAAACAATGAGTCAGGCGAGTCTAGACTAGTATAAATTCTAGTTATGTCGGTCCATACTTTCTCTACCGTAATAACAGGACGTAAGCTACCAGTCTTTCATAATTAATGAGAGGGGAAATCTTCGAGGCTGCATGCTTACCACATGCTTTGAAAAATATGATAAGTAAATTGAACACGTTATGTGAGATTTACTATCTGTATATATATTTATTTTTTTATAAAAATAGATCAGGTACTGTTGGTAAGCTTTCAATGCCAAATTAGGTTTAGAAGTTCGTCTACTCGGACGATAATTTTGGATCATGCCATTCATAAAAAATATACAAGACGGGGTTTATACCACTTGAGTAGGCAAACAAGCATACAACTCACCTGAGTTATAGTGCATACCACTGCCTATGAACGCCCGCAACACAAAGAGCATCGCTCACGTGTTGCCACTCTCGCTACTAACACAGCAAATATAGAACTACTGTCTACTACAGTTGTTGCAGTCTTCAGTGAGGAGGACTTTCCCAGCTGATGTGCCTTATCTCTTATCCGCCAAATCCCCGTTTGTTAATCAGCAGGGTTCACCACATACAGGAGCCACGCCCTAACTGTACTGTTATCGTTAATTTCTGTTGACTAACATTGTATTTTGCGAATTAAATACTCAAGATAGATGTAAGCCAGATATTTCTCCACAAATAGTTCGCTGCTAGTCGACATAACAAACGATTAGTAGGTACGCATATCTAATTCGAGTTGCATTGCATCGGGCAGTCACAGTTTGTCTAGGTCGCGTAATGGACACGGCCTCGACCTATTTCTGGAGCTCCGACACCTAATTTAGACATTGGGAGCACTCAAATCTCGGACAATTAGGTATAAAATAGTGTCAACTGCTTTCGCTGTATTTTTCTCGATGATCGAGTGGTCAGTGATTACGTACTTATTGTCCACTAGGATATAAATACCAAGGGTCGCAGATTCGATTCCCTACAAGACAAACATCTATTATGTCGTTTGCGTGGTGGGCGCAAATAATAATGCCTTTAAGGTATATAAAAAAAATGGCCAAGAATACGGGTACTAGGTATCAATGTATTGCAATACTAGTAGCTATGACCAAATTAGAGTATTTTGTCTTCAGTCATTGATCATTTGTTTCTTACTCGTGTGAACAATTATAACGTCATCTTACATCAAATGGCAGACGAATAATTTCCTCTTCCAAAAAAAAAGGCCCACTATTAAAAGCTTGGAACCCCTATATTTAAAATCTCATGAATAGGTACACAAGTATTTCAACTTATACCAAAGACAGGTCAATTAAACACAACCATTTATCTATTTGTATCTTTACTTCAAATCCCTTGTGAGGTAGGTAGGGTGAAGTAAATACAACGGGTCTCGGTCCTTTCCTTACACATCTCACTCGCTTCCTCTCGCTTCGCATTCATAATTATTTTCATGTGTGCTCTTGGGTTCCTAGGACTCCTGTTTATCAAAAGGAAATGTTCCTTCTCATGAAACACAACTAATTTGGTCGTGACGGACAGTCGTGATGGATGTAAAGACTCACCGTCTGCCTTCCTCGTCCCTTTCACTTTCATCTGTTTATGCTCTTGAATTCTCTCTACATGTCAGAAGCAACGAAGCATGCCTTCTTTTATATTATATATCTATACTTGACCTCAGTAGATTCCCCAGATACACGCAATAATTGGCAAACTCTGCCCCATAACGTTAATTTCATGGAATTGAGTCACTGGGGAGCTCATAAATAGGGATCAGCAGCAGGATAGCAACGCGAAAGCGATGCCACTTGTGTTGCAAACAATAGCCTATATACTTACAGGTTATCGTTGCTACTTTAGATCAGGCAGGTATTCTTTATAAGTATGCATGTTTAGGTCTCACAGATATAAAAATTAGATATAAAAATAAATTTATATGGCGCATGTGATCATTGTGATCAGATCACCATTTGAAAAGGGCTCGACTGTTGGACTGAGTTTTGCTACTATGTTCTTAAATTGTCAGGACAAGGTGGACATAAAAGATTATTTTAAAGAAAAAGCAGAAATTATGCCGATATTTTTTATGGCAAAATCTCAATAAAAAGTAACGTCGAAACGAAGTGGAAACTTGCATAACTTTCACCACCGATAACATTTTAAAGTATTGCTTCAGATTGCATTCTTTTTAGCAAATTATCAATATTGTTTGAAAACACGTGACAATTTTCAAACAATGGAATCTGAAGCATACTTTAAAACGTTATCGGTAGTGATCATATCTTTTGTGCATTCAAGATCGTAATATTTATCAATATGGTGTGTTGCAAGCATTAAATAGATTTCAGTTCGTGGTTTATTGCACCCGAGCGTAGCCAGGGCTGATCGCTAGTAAGGGATAGGCCATAATATAATATATGTTTACGGAAACTCAAGTAAGAATGATGTGAACTCGGATAATATGTATTTAATTAATTTTATGTAAGTATTTACAACTTTTCTTATATGATCTATAGAAATAAAATGTTTTATGTGAAAAACACCATCACGAATATATTTCAAATCTGCAAGAAGAACAAATCCGTAAAGCTATTATGACTTTAACTGGGTACGTATAATGTCGAAGTTCAGAATACCGAATTTCATAGGGCCTATGAACGGAAGGCCGAATATTATAAACACATAACACGCAGTCCGACATTGCTGGGTTAGGTTAGGCTAGACCTGAGACTATTAAAAGCTGAGCGAGCGAAGCGAGCGAGGTTCGACATGCGTTTGAACATAATTCAATGTTCTGGCCAATGTATATAATAGAGGATGTGTAATATACGACATAATAACAAATCCTCTAAATCACATTTCGATATTCTAATTTACGGGATTATGAACTTTCAGTTATTGGAAAAGAGACATATCGGAGATCAGAGCTTCATATATCGGGCATCGGTATTTAATACATTCGGTATTTACATTTTCGATGGTTTTAACGTCGGTATTTTAGTTGTAGGTATTATGAATTTTCGACATTATGATACGTACCCCTTTAACTCGGTGTCCCGTACAGAAATTATCATTCTATCTTATTTAGGTAAACATAAATAGTAAAATTTAAATTAAAAATTAAAGATCCATGTCGGAAAATTGTGACATAAAACAAATTTCAAAATATAATTAGAGCGCAATATGATTAAAAAAAACTAAGCCCAAATGAAATTTATAATAAATTCAAATGTTCGACGAAACAGCCATTAAAAACATAGACATATAATATATTTTTATTAGAAAGAAAGAAAGAAACTTTATTACATAGCGCACTACAACACTAGAAACATTACAGTTCATCAAACATCAGTTAACAATATTGCAACACTTTTAATACAATAGCATTCAACAATGTCAGGTGTGTCGCAGCGGCCAATATAAAAAGACCTCACTCAGCACGAGCCATGGCGCAAGCCAGGCGCTGGTATTCTGTGAGATTAATGAAGTTAATGAAAAATATAAATAGTTATACTACGACAGTAACTATTACATATATATAATGTTATTTATAACCGCGTAACCTGTATTGTTAAATGCACATTAATTATCAACAAAGCCACTAACACATACTACTCGTACTTAATACGAGTATGTCTAGTCTACAACAGAGGTAACGCACGACGGCAATTCATAATATTCTATATAATAGTTATTGTGGTAGAGAATTATTTATATTTTATACTGACTGCATTAATAAGAATTATATTATATTTAACATTTTTGGAGAAATATGTTTCACATTATGTTTTCCTTGTGACTGTTTCGTCGAACATTTGAAATTATTATAATTTTTATTTGTACTTAGTTTTTCTTAATCATATTACGTTTTAATGTCGTGGGTTTTTAAAATTATTTATGTGAAGTTTTTTTCATGTCACAACTTTTCGCCGTGGGTCATACATTTTTAATTCATATATTATTTGTGGCTGTTATACATTAAATTTTAATAGTAATTACAATACATTTAGTTAAATATTAAACTGCCATTATTATTATTGAGAAATAGAAAATTATGGAGAAATATGTGTACTTTAATGTGTGGCGGTCTGTAACATTAAAATTTTTCTAAGAACATGTTCAGAAATGAGACTTATACAACGCCAAAAAAACGTTTTAAAATCGGCCTATCATTTAACAATTACAGACACATATACAAACATCTCTTAAACCAAAATATATGGTACATTTTGGTTTGTTGCTCGTGTGTAATGTATCCATCACGCTTAAAAATCTAATGAATGTATCAAGATGATATTTCAAGAGAAAACTATGCACTAGCCTATGTCAGTGCATAATGTCTTTCTTTAGCTCTATAGCTAGGTGTAGAGTTTAGGGAGCAAAGTCGGTTTTAGAGCAACGCGGAAGATATCTTTCAATAATAATGGTAGGTGTCAACCAAAAGTACATGCTTTACTCAGTTTGAAACTAGATGCCCCTATGTTTCACGTTTAGAAATTATTATTATTATTTAGTTATATTATAATTTTACTTATAAATGTAACTAATGAATTGAACTAAATAATAATAACTATCCGGAAACATATTACGGCGTCATCTAGTTACAAACTAAACAAAGTATTTACCATGGCTGGCAATTGCCACTGCTATTGAAAATCTTGCCCATTTTACCCTAAAATCGGCTTTACTCTCATAACTATTCTAGTTACATAGTGTTTGCGTATAGATTTCATTCGTATTATACACCAGGATACATTAATTATCACAGGCATAGCCGATTTGTGAGTTTACATTCGTTGCATCGTTTACAATGGGCTCGTAGGTACAGCAACGCATTCAGTTCGTTCCATGCTCCAATGAAGATATTCAAGGTATTTGTGACTACGTATTCAAATGAGCAAATTATGTATAACACACCGTATATATAAAGTTAAGACATTCATTGTGTGTATCAACTGTGAATAAGAAATCAAATACTTAGTAATATATCGGTGGATGATAGGAAAGAAGCGCTTTGTATATTATTATACCTACAATGGTTGTAAATTTTCTAAAATTATAAAAAAATATTAAAGCACATGTACCTAAACAAGTATCGACGTTTAAAGTCGCTGAACAACGTAATAGTTATTTATGATTCAGGGTGGTAAAAAGTAATTATGTTCTCACAGGCCTTAACGCACAGAATGTACACGTCGTAGACTTCAATGAATCTGTTTATTTTTGTAGTCAAAAGTCTTTATATTTTATCTTTATAGATATACATTATATCTTTACTATATTTTCACCAAAATCACATAGGCTCATCAAAGGATGAAAAAAAGAATTGAGTCCGAAACAAGACAAAGACTTAAAAAGACAGCTTTTGAAAGTTTATTGAAACAAATAATCAAATCACCACCAAATACATAACACTCACTATCATTTAGCTGTACGAACTGAAAAGAAAAGGTGATTAACATTAATGTTCAATGTGATTCATTTACTCCACAACGCTAGTACCGTGTAATCAATTTCATCGTTGATACTCGTTCCTATGATTCGCAGAACACGTAAACCATTCATTCTCTGACTCACAGCATTTACGTTTAATTGTCAAACTAGCCATTAAAATCATACTGTACACTTGTGTGGAGGAAGAGGAAAATGTAGAAATACTGCAACACGGCAAATTGCTTGAGCGGCCGCCTCAGTAATAAATCACTTCTCTTGATCGATGTAATTTTTCGCCTTCCGTGTGACATTTTTGCGATTCAATCTCGTTTGTTCGTGACAAAACGAATTGCTCCGCCGTTAAGGGTCCCATAAGTTTAAGTGATAAAACCTTTTTAGTATCACTTTGCTGATTTGAAATTATAGTGCAGTTAAAATATCACATACTTTAAATGAACAGTGAAGTGAGAAGAGTGCCTAAATTAGACTCTTAAATCCTAATAATACTCGTACACCATTTTCCAGTAGTTACAATGTCTTGAGTTTTATTTTCTTTCAATCTTCATCATGACGAGCCTGGTAGTCGAGCGGGTAACTGTGGTTACTATAACAGCAAAGGTCGCAGCAATTGTCGCACACGACAAATATTTGTATGAACATGTACATGTGCATGCTTGTGTGATTTTGTATTGAAAATATGTATTTACAACAAATAACGTGTATTTTTATCAGTTATCTAGTACTGTTAGGAACTATTTTTGTAATTGTCTTTGATATGTCTTTTTATAATGTTTTTAAAGTATTGTCAGGTTGAGAGTTCGATTTCAGTAAAATATTCATTGTCAGCTTGCTTCTTATTTTTCTCTAAATAATAAATACAGTCCCAGTCCCGCACAAGTAGCCCCAGTAATTTGCTTAGTTTGAGCAGATTACTATGGCCAGCAATATTATTTTTGTTATAATTATGAAATTATTACTAAAAATAGCTCTACAACTTTAAGCAATCATTAGCTAATTTATCTTTTTTTATGGAAACCATTCACCTGATGTAAAATTAAGTATCGCTCACGCGATGTCACCGCTGGTGCTAACATAGCGCCCTACCTAATGAAACAGACATGTTTATGCACACAAATGTTAGTCCTGTGTGGAAATCGAACCCACGACAATTGGTGTCAAAGTAACGTAACAGCGCGTTTCACCACTGCGCCATCGAGCTCGTCAAATAATATATTTTTAAGTCCGATAACTTCCGCTTTGAAACAATTAAAATAAAGAGGAATTAATATTTTCGTCTATTGTATTATGTAGGCCGTCGTAAGTAAATAGAAACGTTCTCGTATCTATCGCACAGATGGCACAGACGTCCGTGTAATATGACAGGCGGGGAACAAGAAACATTGTTGTGATGCATTTTGACTGGAATTGTCAGATAGCACGCCGCCGTGAGGAATGTATGCCAGCGTGTCTAAATATAACAACGCTAAATACCTTACATAATATCGCTTATAATTTATAGTTGCAGCGGAAAGCTATTAATTACTATAAACTAATGATACGTATCATTAGCGTGGATAAATCACAGATGAGCGATGAGTGATGTGCTGTTTGAACGTAGCAATTCGTTATATTTCGATTAATGACTCGATAATGCACTTCAATTTACAGCGTCATTGAGTCCAGATCCGTACTAAACATTACCCTAGTTTCTGGGGCTGTGTGTATGTAGACACAATAATGAATTCACCAGCTAACGTATATGCAAATCAAACTCAATGGAATAGTTCGTTTGATTTGATTGGAACTACACGTGTCTCGACAAGTGTACACTGTGGTTTGAAATGTTAAATTGTCTTCTACAAATCCACCTAGGTATTATTGGATTTAGAAATAAATGCTTCACTGAGACAGGACAGTTACTTCATACGCTTTTAGGGTACATTACAGTTATGCAGGATTTCTAAATAGTTCTTGCATGGTTCTTACAAGGTCAACCATATGGCAAGTGATGGCCCCAATAATGTCGCAAGCGTCCGTCAGGTCAACATATGGCTCACTTGTGATGTTAAACCATAAAATCTGTTCATCATCAGGTAGGTCGTATGATATTTGTTATATTCTATCATTCTTGTTACGTTTAGGAGTACAACAAGAACTATAGTTAATTTATAAAATGACATTATCAAACTAAGTGAGATGATATTTTGCCTTGCGAAATTAAAAAAGCTACTCATTATTAAGTTAAAGAAAATTAAAAAACGTTTTAATTTTCTTTAATGACAAAGAATTTATCGTTTAGAATAATAAGAATTTGAAGTTTTAGCCAGGGCAAGATTACGACTAGGTACACACACTACAAATAAACAACACTCAAACAATAGTCTTGAAATGCAAACATATCAAATAGAATTTCATCTTCAGGGAAAAATTTCTTGGAATGGAAAAGTAATAAAAATCATTGAAACGTGTATCGATTACAGAATGTTACGTACCGTTTTATTTATCAATTATACCATAACAGATTGAAGGATATAACACTAATTAGTCTTGACAACGATGCGCGGATCGGTCAACGAGAGCCACCGATCGACTACTTGAATATCTTATAGCAATAGTTACTAAATTATCTTTGACACATCTAGAATTTAAGTTGTTACGACAAGTTGTTAAGCTCTAGGACATACACTGGAATAAAAATTTCGGTTGACAGACCTAATTTTTATATTACGAATATATTACATTCGATTGTATAAATAGACCTTGGTGCACAGTAATCGAGCTTCACATAAAAAAATCTATACTTTTAGGCTATCTTTAGAATATTGTGAACTCTCAGATTGCCAGGGGGAAGTAAAAACTTAAAGATCTTTGGATTAAATTCGCTTTTAGTTCCAAAGTACCCGTAGTCGTATCCCTGGGATTGCACTGCACTTCACTTTCCCGTTCATAGTCAGTTTGCAAGTTGCCGCTAGCAGTAGGAATGTATGGTGGGCATGCCTGTTAAAATATCTAGACAGCTTTTGCTCGTTCCATATATTAATTTAGAGTAATCTTAAATCTTTATTCAACTTTTACTAAACTAGCATAAGAGGAGGTTATATATTTCAATTTGCCGTTAAACCATTGCTTTGTCATCCATTTTATCTAGATATTACGCATATCTACTCTACTCGAGGTTGTTTATTTAACATAGCATAGTGTAATGAACTGCCGTAATTTATGGTCTCCAGATTTTAACTACGAAGAGTTCCATACCGTTCCGTTTAATAAAACTAATTTCTTGTATGGTAAAAATAATATAAAGATGAAAATTAAAGGGATACCCCTTTAACTTTCACTTTTTTTTATTTGTTGTTATAGTGGCCATAGTGCATCCTATGATAAATTTGAATTCTTTACCTATTACTGTTGCAAAGATAAAGAGCCCTGTGAGAGACCGAGGCACAGATAGACCGGTATAAAACGCAGATTTAGTAATAGGATTCCGTTGGCATCCATTGGAATACTAGAAATGGATGGTGTACCACACGCAAGTGAGACTGGCTTCGATTTGAAAGATATTTAGCCGTGCCGCACTTACACTACATTCGAAAAAATGATTATTTTTATGGACATATAGATGATATGTATTCGCTGAAGTGGCAGTGGGCCGACCACATAGTTCGTAGAACCGACAACTGCTCTGGGGAAGAAAGGTTCTCGAATATTGCTCCCGCCCGTACTGGTACACGCAGTGTGGGACGAAGTCGATGGATGCAGGTGGCACAGGATCGAGATGAGTGGCACTCTAGAGGGGAGGCCTATGTTAATGTTACTTTGTTCGCATGGTTCGTTCGCAATGACCAGATAACATATTCAGCACTTGCGATCCCATGGAATACGCTGAATAGATTGAAAAAAAAAACTAAGATAAAACATAAATCAGACTATTAGCTAAACAGCAATGGCACTCATAATGGGCGTTTAAACAGACAGATTGACAAACAAACAGACAAGAACAAAAAACTTTTTAATGCCAACGCTTTCCTTGACACATACTCAGCACTCCTTCTGTTTTATTAATTACCTATACATCTACATTATAACGTGTTTGTTAGTTTTATCAGCGCAATGAAGTTATGTGCTGTCGTTGATTACGATGACAAGGCACTGTTATCACTATCACGTATAATATGCACCGTGAGCTCAGCAGGGCTGATTCGTGTCAGCTTGCTCAGTACCTACTTCTCTTATCGTGTTTAGAACACTGCAAGGCCGCGACGCACTGGTTACGTGGATCGCGATGTTAACGTTATATGTGTACCTATATCATACATAGTTTTATAATTTCTAGAGAGAGCTTTCCTTCGAGAGAGCAGCGCTTCGAAATGGGAAGAAAATTACCGATTCCGAGTCGATCTAGTTTGATGAAATATGTTTAAAAAAATATATACAATAAAAAAGTATTAAAACAGTATTACATGCATTGGCAAATTCCTATCGGAATTTCCTTCTCTAAGACATAATTAAGATTTATCCAATACTAAGTAAATATTTTTACCTTTTATCAAAAGACTCACAACTCTATTCAGTAAAAGACTGAATTTTCAAACAACTTAGTAGTAGGTAATAAAAATAAATTAATTTACATTTGAGATAACGCGAGTTTCCACAATACCATATAATACCTACCTTACAAACAAACACTTTAAAATACCACAATAATATGTAAGTTTACGGAATATATAATACAAGTTTACGGAATTTAGGGTCGATAATGCAAAAATGAAGCTCTTGGGAGTCCTTGCAAGTGCACATAGGCGAAGATAATAAAATTGCTTACTGCATTAATTGATATTGCATTTAGTGGAATAAAAAAAAAGAGCCCTATATTATCGCATAAGTATGTAAGGAACCAAAGAAGAAACCGACTGATTGATTGTCAAGTCAACACAGCAGCGAAAAAATATAAAATTTTGTATGCATCTATTAAACAGTTTTTGGAAATCCGGATTTTTGCTATCGATAATAGAATTAAGCTCAGACATATGCCGTAGACTTATACTTCCGAGGAGGTATCGTCTTGAGGTGCTCGAAAAACGTGCGTACAGAGATTTTCAAAGAATCAACTTTAAACGATCCTTCCCCTCATGATGCATGCCTCCAAGTAACTTAACTACCGCATGCTGTTTGCCATCGTAGTGACACAAAAAATATTTCATAAATATAAACATTAAATATATTCGTATAAAGTTGAATCTAAAGTTATCCATTTTCTAGTAATTGTAACGAGAGCCGGCCTTTTTAATATTCATTTTATGTTAAATCGTGTATTTTTTTCAGAAATAATACCTATATAGATAAACTTAAAAATCAAAACCCTATCTAAATACAAAATTACATTTAAATCGTTAGAGCTAACAGCTCCAATGATATGGATACATAAAACATACACCACGATACGAAATATATTCATATATGCAAGATTTACTCGTTTAAAATAATAGGATGCTGATCACTGGTGAGGTAGAACAAAAGTATGGTAATTTACCTAATTGGCAATAGACTGCTGAGATGTAAATCGGAATAAGAAAGCAATGATTGTGCGGCGGGCGATTCAGCACGTCGATGGCCCACATCGTAACCACTATGATTAGCTGCTCCTCGCCGGGGTGGTCAGAACACTCTCTATAAAGCAGAAGCTACTTGGAATACATTATCGCTTGATAATGTATTATCATGTTTAACATAATCTATCCGGTTTTCTATTGCCCTGAACCTGTAAATAATGTCAGAGGATAGACTCAAGTCCTAAAATGCATGGATTGAGTCTATTAGTCCCATCTCAGAGGTTATTTATGCTTGAATCTATTCATTCTTCATGTCTGACTATCAGTTTTAAAGAAAGACAGGGCGCCCCAAAGCATCTAGGTTAGTACCAACACTATGTAGAAAACCGCAGCCAAATAAAAACTCTCTGGCGGATTGTTCATTTCCTGCGAGTGAGTGAAGTTGCCCAATAAGTTCATGAGGAATTGCTGTTTTAGCGAAATGGGTGACAACGCGCGAGCTATTTCGATGCCTCTACATAGTATTGCAAGCGGCTTGAGGTTACCACACGTTAGGCTAACACACGGTAACCATAATAAACATAATAGACACTTATTTACTTTGTATTAACTGATACATAATAAATTAATACCTATACTCATACTACTCGTATTACTTGCTTTGGTATAATTTTCGAGATAAGTTATTGGACTCAAGTTCTTAGAATCGAACGTAAAGGAATTTCACACTACTCTTCTTTCAAATGTTAAATGTATCAGATTTAAATGTAATCGTTTTATAATATTGTATTAATTTTATAATGCTGATTCGAATAAACCTCACCTACACCTACAACTAGCAAAAGAAGCCCTAACAATGGAGAAATATGGCACAGCGCTAAACAACAGACAGCCGGACGGGGGAAATACATGAGTACTATGTAACAACTCTCCAAATGATTCTTGTGTTGCTGTGAGTGAGGCTACCCTGATAGGTTGTTATGTTTCGGTGTGAGGGAGAGGAAGAGAGTGAAGAGTAAATTAAAATAAAGGAGTTGCTGAGTTAGTAACACGGGTGGCAACGAGCGGGCAATATTTTCTGCATTAAAAGCGTTAATAGGCTACAGTAACCGCTTTATATCAGGTGGGCCATGTGTTTGTATGTCTCCCGACGTTGTATAAAAAATACACAAAAAAATATATATACAAACGTGTCAAATACGTTTCATATTTATAGGTATAGGTTTTATTTTGCATCAACAAGCAATTTGTTCCAACTTGTTAGAACGACATTGCATGAACCCGAGTGTAGTAAGTGGTATATAAAACAAATAGAAGCCGACATTCTTTGAAGATTGCAAACATTGTAGCGTACGGGAAGCATAATGTTAGTGTTAATATCGTTGATTACGTCATATGAACATGTTATTATTATCATCAAATCGAATTCGTTGAAATGCGCGTTTGCAAGTTATATTGCATGTTCTAGATATATTCTGAGACACAATTGATGCATTTTAGAATTAATATTATTGAATATACGATGCACGCGGCGTTGCCCTTGTAGAGTTTTAGTTTTTTAAGTTTCCCGTACAAACTTCTCAAAATTATCGGGATGCAAATGCGTATCTATCGTAGTAACATAACTATCTCGGTGCAAAATTTTATTACATTTTTATTTTTTATTTATTTCCTAGTTTCACTGGCAGTTTGATAGGTGTGCGAGGGGATATGAATCCAACGCGTAGAGGCCCCTTCGAAAACAATATTGTAATGTATCTTTGGGAGCTTTCTTAGGCCTCGGTCACACACAGGAACATAATAACCAGGGAGTTGTTATTTAAAAAGTGTACCTTAAATTAAAAATTAGAATTAGAATATAAATAAAAGTAGCAGTACACAGAGGGGCTTCTCCCTAAACGAGATCTCTTCCAGCCAATCTAGAACAATTAACAGAATAATATGCATTGGCAAGACAACACACGTACACCAATTCACTACAGCAATATTTTAAATTTCGTAAAGTTCATCAACTTTATCTAATATCTATTACATATTGACTATTAAATAATACAATAAATATAAATGAAAAAAAAAACACACATACACACATTAAATAAAAAACCAAAAACAAACGACGACGACGACGACGAGGTTTTGATGAGCTCGGTGGCTCAGTCGTGAATGACGCGACTTTGACACCAACGCACGTGGGTTCGATTCTCACACATGACAAATATTTGTGTGCATGAACACGTCTGTTTATCTTGGTCTGGATGTTTTAAGTGAGGTAGGGCGCATCAAAGCAGCCCGTCTGGGGAAGTACCTCCACCTCACAGAAAACCGCAGCCAAATACCAACTCCCTAGAGGGTTGTTGTGTTCCTGTGTGTAAGTGAGGTCACCAGTAAACTCCTAAGGAGTTGCTGTGTAAGCAGCAGAGGAGGCATCGTGCGAGTGATACTTAATATAATACAAGCATTAATAGGTTACGGTAATTGCTTTACATCAGGTA
Source organism: Pyralis farinalis (assembly GCA_947507595.1). Classification (NCBI taxonomy): domain Eukaryota; kingdom Metazoa; phylum Arthropoda; class Insecta; order Lepidoptera; family Pyralidae; genus Pyralis; species Pyralis farinalis. Next base: position 16,874,584 of record OX382267.1, read on the forward strand.
GGCCGAGTGTGTGTATGCCTCCCGACGTAGTATAAAAAAAAACGCACATGAGATACATTCTAAGGTATATCTTCGTATCATAATAGCGGAATCTCTTGCGTACCTACGAACCCGTCGGCAGTAGTTAGTATGTAATATTTTCAAGCAATATCTTTTAATTTACCACTCATCCGTCGCAAAACAGAAACCACGTTATTAATTAATGGCAAAGCCGCTGTATCAAGCTTTTTAAAAGGTTGCAACTCATCATCGCGATCAGACAGCTGGCTTAAATTGAGATATTGCAGTGGGCCTGCTTTAGAAAGTTCTGGACAAGTGCCAAGAAATGGTGTTCATTAAATTACACAGGTTTTTCAAACAGTACGCAGGTCAAGGTTACTAGTAAATCGTAAAAGTTTATAGACTATCTGGAGGTTCGAATATTGTGTTCAAAATGTTTATGTGGTATAAAATAACAATGGTACGTCAATTGCTCAAAAGTTTTGACGAGCTCGGTGTCGCAGCCGTTAATGACATGACTTTTGTCACCGACGGCCGTGGGTTCGATTCCCACACAGGACAAACATTTGTGATGTCTGGGTTTGTTTAAAGAGAGGTAGAGCGCATCAAAGGAGCCGTCTAGGGAAGTACCTCTACCTCACAGAAAACCACAGCAAAATAACAACGAGAATTGTTGTGTATGAGTGAAGTCAACAGTAAGCTCCTAAGGAGTTGCTTTGTTAACAGCAGAAGTGGCATATTTCATGTATTACTAGCGTTCATACGCTACGGTAACGGGTTTACATCAGGTGGGCCGTATTCTTGTATGCCTCCCGACGTTGTGTAAAAATAATGCCGCGACTGGATCTGACGAGCAAAGCAAATCCAGGCTCACGGATTGAGTCTTCTGCATCACTTATGGATAGATGAATTTTACATTAAGATAAATGTACTTTTAGATGAATTTGTATGAAATTGCAGAGGAAACCCTTAACTTCACGATATCTTCGTTTTCTTCTTTAATATGTAATTTAAATGTCATTAATTTAGGGAAATGCATTTCGCAATGAATAATATTCAAAAAAAAAAAGTTGTTTTCAAGTTTCCAACATACGAATATTAAGAACCTGTAATTGACATTCTGGACACTAGTAACAAATAATAGTTTTTTAATCGCATCTTTGGTCACTACATCTGTGCGTAGTTATTATCCTATCCTCCAAAAAAAATGATTTTCAATCAAAATCGTATGTATCCACTACAGAACAACCTCATGCATAATTCGAAATATTTAAGAAATACGGGATAATAGTGAATACCTACCTATTCGAATAAAAGAAAAACCTTTCACTCCTTTATATATACGAAACACTAAAAAGACTTCATTACTTTAGTTTTATACTATCGTAAAATGCGGGCGGATTGGGTTCTTCCCAACGCACATTTTCTGAAGTAATGTGGATAGTAAATCTAACACCACACTAACTTGGGATATAGTCTATCTAGTTTATTAATGTGAGATTAATAGCACCGCCAGTGCACTAGCGATTCATCAGTGTTACCGCAAGATTGCCAATTAACCGAAACGCCGAGAATTTGATAACCAACTGTTTAAAATTGCATCTCTAAATCAACATTATTACACAGTACACAGTCATTGTATGACATGTTTGGAGGGATTGATTTATTCATTAGGAAAGTGAATAGAATGAGGTAGAAACGCGAAATGTAAAGGCTGAGACTCTCCTAACATCATGAAGAGGAGGCGTGGAAAGTGAATTTTATTTTTACAACTTATCTTCGTCCCAGTGCATCAATAATAATATTTTAATTCAGTTTATCATTATCTTGACTAGCTGAAATTGGAAATTAATTTTGGTTAAATCTAAACATTAATATTGAGCATTGACTAATAAATATTTCATTGGTTTAAAGATTCATTCTCTGCAGCAAAAACGAAATAATCAGCATACTCGTATATTTTTTACTAAAGAAGTGGCACGTCTAGGCTGGTTTATAATAGTTTTACGTAATCCATCGTGAATATTTAGCAATAAACTATGTAAGTAAGTAAACAATGTACTAAAGCTTGACCTTGGCCGACTAGGTATCCTGGATCATGTTGTTCAACAGTCCGTGTAGATATTTACGTTGAACATTATTTCATTAAAGAGTTCTGTGTATGATACATCCGTTTTGTAACAACGCAATTTTTTTGCAAAAACAAACACATTAATCACAGACATCTGCGCAAAATCACTGTTTGTAATGTAAACCTATTTATATAAATTAGGTCATTAAGAAATTACCTATTTTGGTACTGGCTCATGTCAAGATTTTTAAAGCGATATCTTTTATTATATTTAGAACTTCAAAATCAAAATAATTAAATAATACAGATATGACATTTCTTTGAAAAATTAGTTCTTCAAGTGCCTCTTCTCGATTTAGGTTCGTTTGTTTAACATTTTCAATCAGTTATGTTTCACTTATCGGCTTACAGACTACGATAGCTTATAGACTATGCTTTAAGTAATGTACAATAATAGTCCGATCCTATGTTGGTCCTGAGAACCAGAAGATGATTGCGAACATGGCGAGGATAAGTATGCAGATTCTATGCAATTTTTGAAATGAGAAATATAGTGTAGAAAAGGGTAGAGTTCATCGATTCTTGTCCCTATGATTTCTATGACAAAGGCAATGAAATAACAAAAGTACGTCGATAACAAAAATAAGCGATAATGGCCTATTAATAAGTTTTAAGGGAAAAGTGGAAGGATGTAGGAACAAGGAACTCACTTCCTGTGCCCAAATGGGTCGTGTTTTATCAGAAGGTAATGTCAGAAGCCCCAGGAACTGGGAGCGTGCATGATAGTAGCTATGAACGTTAAAGAATCAAAGGAGGTGTACAAGAACAGCGTCTAATGATACCCGGTAGACTCTGCCTACCCCGCAAGGAACTTGACGTGAAGATATACGTATTTATCATTAAAAAATATTTGATTGTTCTATATAAAACGGCAATTTCATAGAACTGTTAACATATTTTGATATCAGATCTATATTTTTAATGTCCACAGCAAAATAAAACATGATATCATCTAGTGTCAAGCATTGAGCTATAAAGTAGTACGTGGTACACAATAGCTCAACGGTGTCAGACCGTCAGTCTGTCTGTCCGTCTAGCATAAGCTCCCTAAGCCAAAATACTAGACTAGAGGCTTGACATTTGTAATAAATATAATTATTTTATAGCTCAATGCTGCGGTGTAAATAAGTCTTTATTTACACATTTTTGTTTCGATAAAGAAAACCTCAACCAAATAACAACTTCCTCGTTTGGATTTGTGTTTTTGTGTTCATTCGAGTGAGGTTACCAGATAGTTCCTAAGTACTTACTGTTTCAGCAGAAGAGGGGACAACGCGCGAACGTACCTAATATATAACGTAACACATCACATGAGGTAGACCGTATACTTGTATGCCTTCCAACGTTGTATTGTTGCAAACTGTTAATAAACGAATTCATTCACCAGTTGAAAGTGAGGAATAAAACACTAAATGCCTGAGAACTAATCCGCACTCGACAGCGTTAGATTATCGATTTGCTTTTTGTCTCCAAAATATTTAAGTAAAATTGCACCAGGAATTATTAGTAACCTTCACGAACTCGTGAACCTCGACCGCACAGTGTAGGTAGGTAAAAATTATAAAACCGGATAAATTATAAACTAAAATCTATCTTATATATAGTCGATAAGGACATCTCTTTATAGTGATTACGTCAGGCCCATCTTGGCAGCATCAATGAAAATGTGCATGCGTTCTACCCGACGCGACGGACACGACGACGCTGCCGCTTGACAGTAATTGAGTCTAGAGTCACAATCACAACCATGTCTCGATTGGAAATGATTCTTACGATCCTCTCAACTTAAATGCATCTTTTGTCTGCTAAAGCTCCATTAGTATTCAAACAACGATTGCTTTTTATTACAGCTCAGTGATTACATTAATCTAGACTACATGAATGGAATGTTTTCAACTGTGATAAATGTCGGTTATAAAAAGAGCGCCCTAAGTCGTATAAAAATGACTGAATCCTTTACAGTCCTGCCTTTTTATATTATAATATAGACGCATTGAAATAAATATGCAGTTGCGTTCACATTATCGGCTTGTGTGACGCCTTTCTCGAAATCTTCATCGGTCACGTTTATTTTGGGAGTTACAAACATTGACTACAGTACCGTGACCAATGTTCGTGCGTACCGAAAATGCTTTACCAATAAATAAAGTTGTATAAACGGACCGTATATAATATCGCTTCTTAATATGCGGACAAATCCTTACTAAAATAACAAAAGAGAGCCCAACGCTCTGCCCTGAGGGGTCATCCATATGTAATGATACGGGTTGACTGTGAAGAATGACTAAAAGTGTGACAAATTGTCACAACAGGCGAGTGTACTCGATCATTCAAACATTCCAACAAGAAACCTGAAGCGTTAACACCTTGTATACAATGATACAGGTTTGAGAAACATTGAAGCTTATTAACGTTATAAATGTAAAATTATACTCTTACCTGTGGCCCTTCTAATCAATCAAAAGGATCCTATAGGATATACTTATCAACTAATTAGGTATATTTTTATGCAGTAATGCTATTTATATGAAGGTGACGAAACCATCATACAAATACTGTACTTTTCAGAGAGAAGTACCTACATGACGGTGTTACATTCGAATCTAGTATAGGATAACTAGATTTAAATATATATAATTAGCATTAGAGATTACTCCTTCATATTATGTAAAAAAATCCGATACTCGTATTAAAATACAACTAACTTTCATTTTCTTTCGAAATTATAAAACATTTAATGTATGCTCTTTTGCATTTATAAATGGGATTTCGCATTCCTGATTTCTCGAGAGAATTTAAAATATTTTTCCTCAAGACAAAAACACACGTACTGATTTAATGTAATTTAAAATTAAGACGGAACGGTGGTATAAAAGCTTACGTTTGTTGATATAACGACATGTTGTTTGGTAGACGTGCGTTTCATTGCCCTGAATTGAATTTATTGTGATTACGACACGGAGCCAGAGCTGGCGATTTATTATTAAATGGATTCCTGTCATGGCTATTACGCTTTTGTTGAACTTGTCTTTGTAATTCAGGTTATAAATCAATATTCCAACATTAAAAGTAATATTACTATTTTCATAAAGCTTTTAACCTTTGTAACGAATAACCTAAGCCGTCTCATCTTTGATTTTGATTGAATCACATTGCTTTTTCTTCACAAATGTTGAAAATAGCAACATAACTTTAGTTTACTAGAAACAGAGGAAAAGTTATATTTAGCTTTTTTTTTAGAAATTGAATTTCATATTGTGGAAACAAAAATAGGGGAAAGCAGTTAGTAGTGACATAAAATATTGCCTACTGTGAATATTCCATCTTGGGTTTATGCACATTGCTTTTAATAATAAAGAGCATATTGGTGATACTGCAGCTTGAATAAGCTTAAGACTGGCATCTCGTATTCCCGTTACCTACGGCAAGGCGCCAACCTACTACTTCGTGTCGAGTATGTACAACTTTTATCATGACTATATTATGATAAATAAATTTAATCGCGAGCATATCTGTGTACAATAAAAATGGATGTTGTTACCGATAAACTCAGAGACCGGTCGATTGAGCAGCATGAAAGTTGGTACGTGTGTGTTTTTCCTGTGTAATTTTTTTTTTTTGGTCAGGCAGGACAATATTTACTAGTAATATCTATAAACAGATACCTTTGTAAATAGTTACATAATTATTTAGTTAGTAGTTAGTAGTTACATAATTACCAAAAATATCTATCTTTATATTAAAAATCGTCAGTTTCCAATTTAAAGACGAATTATTCTATTATATTGCATCTGTACCTAGTGTTTCATTTTCTGCCAGTTAACAAACACATTTGGGTATGATGCATAGAAAGACGTGTAGCCGGCTGTAACAAATATGGATCGTGTGTCTCGGAAATAGCGGTAACGATTTGGATTGAATTTTGTATTTAGATGAGGTTTTGCTTTTTAAGTTTATCTATGTAGGTGATTTTTCTGAAAACAAACATAAAAACACTGAGCGAAACTCGATCGCCCAGGTACTTATACCATAATTCCTCAATGTAGTAGCGGAAAGTAGAGCATTTAACTCTGGAAATAGTGATCAATTTGCACCGATGAACATTATTAACAAATATCTCGGGTGCAATTGCTCACCTTTTCCCCTTTGGATTGTAAATGGAGATTTCCCTCATAAAACCAAGGGACGAATGTGAAAACCTTTTATTTTCATAACTAAAGTCCTTAAAGTCGTAAGATTTAAGTAACTTCAAGGCGTAGTAACAGTGGTCTACCTGTGTCATTTTTAGGAAAACGTGTTGTGTAGGAGTTTCGCGTCAGTTTTGATGTGAAGCGCGTAGATGCTGTTATAAGTATATGTCATGCTATCATTACGATACTCTATTAAGTAGACAATCGAATTCCACTGAAAAGTACAGCGTATGTTTTGATAACATTGGCTATTATCCAACATGAGATTGGATTTCATCAATAGTGTTCCACAAAGCGCCATCAAATTAATCGAATCTACAGTCGCGATTTAAGAGTTTAATTCTACTCGTAATTTCGATGTATCGAAATTGGTTTAAAAAGTATCTGTACACATTTGAAGCGTAGTACTCGTTTCATAATCTTTGGGTTTGCTATGATCTGGTAAATTTATAGATAGACATTAGAAACATAACTATTTTTAAATATTTTAGATTTTAAAGTTTAAAATTTCAAATAGTGTTTTTTTTTAAGCATATTTACTCCGCATTAGAATTGATATGTTGTAGACATTTGTTCTATAGGCGAGTATTTTATCTCCTCTAATTCGAATATATCCTCGAATTTTCTCACTGTATGTAATATTTTAAAAATGCATTACAGTTTGAAATTCCCACTTCTGAAAGTAATAAAATGAAAAGTCATTCAAAAATACAGAAATGTTTATAATTGTATTGTAAAGTAACATTTTTATCAAAGAGGTCATAATTTCCTGACATTGATGTAATTGTTGGTAAAAGGATAAGAAACCGTGAAAGTCGTAACGCGGTGAGGGTATTGGCTGGCGCCTCACGTCCAGTGCCTACGTATAAATCGGCGGCTTACGTGGGAGGCACAATCGGCGGTTTCTTCTCATATAAACGGTAAACATGACCCACCGCCCATAGGATAACGCTATCGTGAGAAAATAATAGTGAAGTTGAGTTTTATATCAATTTCACGTGGTATTCATCATGTCATCGCAAATTGCTTCTAAATGTAACATTGATAAGATTACTCAGAGAATGCGGAACGCGAATTTCTTGTTCGATGTTAATTATGGGAATCAATCTAACTATATAGCATATTGGCCGCAGAATGACATGCATCTATGCATTGACCTAATACATATTACGCTTACAAAATAATAAATACACCTTCACGTAAATAAGTCTATGTAATAGTGACGAGCTCGGTGGCTCAGTCGTGAATGCCGCGACTTTGCACCAACGCTCGAGTGTTCGATTCCCACACAAGGCAAACATTTGTGTGCATGAACATGTATGTCTGTTTGTCTTGGTCTGGATGTTATAAGAAAGATAGGGTGCATAAAAGCAAAGTCTGGGGAAGTACCTCCACCTCACAGAAAACCGCAGTCAAACAGCTCCCTAGAGGGTTGTTGTGTTCCTACATGTGAGTGAGGTCACCAGTTGCTGTGTAAGCAGCAGAGGAGGCATCGCACGAGTGATAATAAATATATTGCAAGCGTTCATAGGCTACGGTACGTGCTTTACATCAGGTGGGCCGTATGCTTGTATGCCTCCCGACGTAGCATAAAAAAATTAAATGTAATTAAATAACAGATGCTGAAGCAAATTTACTGTGGTTTACAGTTAAATGTTTTAAGATTAACCAGTGTTAAAACACTCACTTACATTTTTAACGTTTTGGGGAAGAACTAAATCAATTTATAACGGACTTCTTTTGTACATTGACTAAATGGTAAGATAAATACGTAAGTTTACATTTTAAGAGCATGCATATGACCAGCGAAACTTCCAGCGAATTTAGCCTCGCTGCCTCGCTTCCCACATATCACGCACCTTATTCCAGATGGGATAAACTAAAGCTCGATTCAGCGTCGCGTCGTAATACATATATAAGAATCAGATAAAATACCTAAATGTATGAAATAAAAATATAATTACAGTGTCTGTACCATGGACATGCATGTTATGAACACATTACTAACCACCATTGTGAAATGCAGTTTACGCGAATGAAGATAAAAATCAAAACAACGAAGTTGTCATTGTTTCACGTAATTTAAGCACAATTATTTTCTATCTTTCTAACATGTTCTCTGTTAAATAACGTTAATCCTCGTTGAAGAACGATGGTTTCAATGGTGACGGTAGTTACACGTATTCGATTACTATACATGGGGGATGCTACCTTACCCCGCTAGAGATCTGGCGTGAAGATATACATATTATAATTTCATTCCCGAATTAGGATTAATCCATTTTTTTAGTTAGTATCTAGATATACAGACGTCTGATCTCCTTTTATGTAGGTACACATTTTTTCATGTTATTGGATCGAAATAAAACATTGAGAAATAACTACGGAAATCAAGTGCATTTACTTCAAGTCACATGTCACCTTATATCACACTTTCATATAATACTCATACTTTCAAATAAATAAAGGATCTACACACATTTACACCGACAAACGTTTGATACAACGATGTTTTGGTTATATAAATAGGCGATAATTAAGTAAACACGCTGTTTGCTGGAACACGCGTGATGTTGACGATGTTAGATCGACAATAATCAAAAAAAGTTATTGTTCGCGGACATGCAATTGTTTGTGTAATGAAACCACTGAAATCAATATTATTTATTATGCACAAACTTTGCAACCATATAGTATGTATGTACTTACGTATTTTGAACTATATTCTATAATATTAGGTCCCTGAGAAAGGTCTGGAAAATCAGACCTTTCTTGATTGGGGGTTGTTAATCCGCGATATCCCTTTTCTTAATCCATTAGATTGGCGGTGTCTGCTAATCTAAGCCCAGTGATTAGGTGAAGATACTGATATTTACATGGAGCCACTGCCGGCAGGCCTCCACAACGTAGAGGAAAAACGAGACCTTTCTTAGGTAGGGTTATACATCTTTCGAAGTATATCTCTTGGACGTGAGGGTTTCCTCACAATGTTTTCCTTCACCGCCGAGCAAGTGATAATTACAAATAAGTATCATCAAAAATACGAAATCACGAAATTAGTGGTACATACCAGGATTCGAATCGGAACCCAGTTAGTCAAAAGGGCGGTTCTTTATCTACTGGCTCATCACTGCTCTACGTAAAAATCGATATCTTCACCAAATCCTTAGGCTTAGGCAGCGGACTTCGCCAATTTTAAGGAATCAGGAAACGGGATAAGATAAGATTTTACATTGTTAGGTAAATACGTGTTTTCTTATTTGTTATTAGAATCGAATTAATTTGTGTGCATGAACATGTCTGTTTGTTTTGGTATTGATGTTTTAACAGAGGGTGCTTCAAAGCAGCATGTCTGGGGAAGTACCTCCACCTCGCTGACAACCAAATAGCAACTTAGTGGAGGGTTGTTATCTTCCTGCGTGTGAGTGAGATTACCAGTAAGCTCTTAAAGAGTTGCTGTGTTAGCAACAGAGGTGGTATCGCGCAACTGATTCTTAAGGTATTACAAGTTCATAGGCAACGGTAACCACTTTACATCAGGAGGACCGTATGCATGTATGCCAGCTGACGTACTGTAAAAAATAATTAAATACTCATACTATCAATATTAATTGAATATTAGTAATATTAAACAATATCAGTAAAATGCGTTTATAGGCTCGGTATGGGTGAAACTGTTACCAACTGCTTCACATCAGGTGGGTCTTATGTTTGTTTGTCTCGCTACGTTATATAAAAAGTAATGAAACCTATCAAGTGCACCTGCGCGCGAAATGATTCTGTACCACCATTTGATTTTATATTTCTTACACATTCTTTTCATCAAATTTGTTCAAAATTACGCTATTAGTTTTAGGATTATCACTGTAAAATGTAAAAAATACTAAATGTTTATTAGCATAAATGGGGTAAAAATCGCCAATCTGAATTATAATCAAAAATTATACATTAATATAGAACTGGGTCCAATGACGCTCAGTAGGCGATTCTACTAAAAAACTGCAACTGCACTGCAGCGCGGCGTGTGTTAAAATGCGTACATTTTGACGTTTGTCAAACGTCGCTGCTGTCAGATCGCTTGACGAAACGTCAAAATGTACGCATTTTGACACACGCCGCGCTGCAGTGCAGATGCAGTTTTTTAGTAGAATCGCCCTACTGTTCTCACTAGCCCGCAAGAAAAAAAAAATTGGTGTTGTATTATTTACAGAAGCAATTTTGTTCCACTATGTTTTTTAATACTAAGTATTAATTACACACATTTAAATACACGTGCTTTTTAAGTTGATTTGAATCGGATTTAATTATGTAAAACTGTAATTAAACATTGGCAACTTAAGTTACCGCCTCTTAATGTTAGAAAGCACAGTGAATTTTACTATGCACTATTATAGTATGCCATTTTAATATGGGTTAATTATTTAATATGTATACTATATTCAAAACACATTAAAATTTCTTAAGCTTTAATTCTGAGAAAATTAGTGGACTCTGCTTTATTGTAAAGTGGGGGTGGACCAATATTTGCACGCTTGTGTAACTCAATGAGCCTAACACAATTATAGCAATGCAACTAATATTATTCTCGAAAATATAAAACCTCAGGCGCTGCTGTTGCATACCTAAAGACTGTACAACATAATATACCTACGTATGAACCTCAACATGAGCTCACTACGTAAATATGCGTTACAGAATAAAACGGTTTGTGCCCCAATTCATTTTGTAATAAAAATTACTACAATGACCAAGACCAATTTACTTAGTTAACTTTATTAACGTTTAAGAAATATGGGGTTTTTTTTACATTTTTAATATCTTCAAAAAAGGTACCTAACAGTTTTCTATTTTGAACAAAACAAGCAATGATGAATTATCTTAATCTCGTCAGTGAGTTTAGTGAAGATTGATAACTAGCGTTCTAGAGAAGTAAAAGGCAAAGTAAGTGCAATGCAAGATTGTAAAGAAACTTTTGCGAAATACCAATCATGAACATTCTCGTTGCATGTACAATGTCTGGTCTCTTATGTACATACGGGAACGCGTCCATTGCTGTTATATTTAGGTAGATGACATGGTGTTGAAAAGCTAATAGCCTGCCGCTTTTGTCACCTGCACTCAATAGACGGACGTCATTGTTTTCATTCCAGCAATGTAATTCGAACCCTGAGGCGCACTTGCGCTAACACGCCGGATCAAAAATCTGTTATCGGCAAAGCTTTCCCTGCGCCGCGAGCGACACAAACTTTACATCTGTATTATCTCAGATATGGCCACTTAAATATCTTATTTAAATAAAACGGGAAACGACATTTGACGTTTCCGCCTTAATATTCGATTCGCTTTATTTACGATCATGAACTCTATCCACAGAGCTCCGCGGCTGCCCGCTTCGAATTAAGATAACAATTTTATTGGCTTCTAATTCAATTCCCAGAATGTTTCTCTTATCTTTCTCGTAAACCTTTTCCAATTCTAATGCGCCTTTCACATTGCAACATTGCATAGACAAGAATCTACTGCCGAGTCTCAACTGTGCATGAACTTGGCCTGTGTGCTCACGACACTGGGTCAACGAGACAGAGGCTGGTATTGCGCTGCGACATTCCTGATGTACTCACCGAGATAATTAATAATAGAGTGCAATGAGCACTCATGACTTGTACACGGTAATGCGCTTCAAACGTTGTCTATTTGTTGATCTGAGATAAGATTGTGTTCCGTGAATTGCAGTTAGATTATTTAGTACATAAGTACAGTTGCATACATGCAAAGTACCTATCAAAAAGTTACACTGAACAAATTTGTTTTGAACAATTGCAATTTTGAGCATTTGCTTCAAATTGAATACTTTTCTCAAAGCTCACATGATTGAAGTTTTGGCAGTGACATCTCCAGGATAAGTCCAGAATACCACAGAAACGAGTTTCCTTCGCATTTAAGCCAGGATACCTTATTTTTTCGCATTTAAAATGAATGAAAAAGTTATAAATGTAATCGAATTATGTGTGACAAGATGTCATAAATTGACTCTTGTTGTCTATTTTTAATCTATTCACAGAATCTAATAATTGAACACTTACATGATTCGATATTACCAACCACATGTCCAAGCCAAGATTTATAGCGGCAGCGACCAAAATAACGAACAGTAAACAGTTCTAGGAGTTAATCTATGTGTGCTAAATTTAATCAAAATATTGATTAATTAAATTTAAGCTATGACATCGCTCTGACTGCCGTGCACTGATTAGTATATCCCAACACTACAAAGAATCTATGATTGTAAGTAACGTTAATTCTGTAATAGACTGTAGAATCGCCAAAACACTTCATGATTATTTCTAATAGAAAATAGACATTATTAGTAAGAGTAACAGTAAAAAAAATAATGAATAAAGGTGTTTTTATATAATACATTATAAATGCATTTAATACGGAGAAAATAAACATTATTCATAATATACACTTCGTAATCATAGAGCGGGTATATCTCTCGCGTCGGGGTCCGGGTTCTGTGATTAACTTCTTCCGTGAGCAGGGTCAACAAGTGGGGGTCATAGTTTGACACTGCGCTACAGTGTGTAGGAATAGCTTTCTAATTTTATCCCACCATCCAATATTGACTCTTACAGAAATTAAATATTAATAATTATACTAAAATAAACAATGTCTAATACTTATGAAATGCAGACGACCTGAAACAAGCGGATGTGAAAACTTCTCGAATGGAGCACCGCATATGGTGGATTAATTTTTAAAAAGTGATCTGTTGTATAGATCATTGACCACTAATAAACTTATTAAATACAACAATGTACCAGGGGAAAGGTTGCCATTATTGGATTACTCTGTAGACAATCCTGATTTGTTCGATAACAAATTTGTTACATGTTATCTCCAGTAAGTACCAAAAATATTCAAAAATAAAAAGTATAATATCACAAATAAATTTAAGTTTAAAAGATTGGACAACTACAGGTATATTGGTAAGTAGAAACAAAATGTTTGAATTATATGGAGACAAGACATATAGATTTGACCCAGACTTTGTCAAATATGTTAAAAATGTTTGCAAAGTTGCAAAACCAATGTATATTAAAAACAAAATTAAGCAGTTGTCAGATAAAATAAAGGCTGTATGGGATATTGTTAAAAAGAAAAACAGGTAATGATACCACGAGATAATGAGTATTCTATTAAACATAATAATCAAACTGTAACAGCTGTTAAACAAGTAGCAATCTATTAGATGACTACTTCACTAATATCCCTTACATTACCACTAACTCCCTCAATATATTTCCGCATGTTGCTGCTGAGTTATTAAAGGAGAATGTACAACCAAGAGTAGAACTTTTCCAATTTACACATATTCAATCAAGTGATATAATAAAGAAGAAACAAAAAGATAAAAAACTTTAAAAAAGTAAAATATTAAAAACTCAGAAGATCATTGAGGAATGTCCATAAAGGTATTTTATTTTATTATTGAGTTAATAGCTACATTTATTTTTAATCAATGTAGAGATAAAGGTATGTTCCCAGACATAATGAAATTTAGTAAATTAATTCCATTACTCAAGGGTTACGTGTCAATGTGAAAATTCTAAATCCAGCAGTGAACGAATACATGCTAATAATAAGGAAGTTAATGTATTTGATGATCTGTTTAGGAAATGGATTGAATGTCATTATCATATGTTTAAGAAATTATGATCTTTTAATTTCCCAAGCGAGTTAAAAGGAAATGTTTTTCCCCGCTTTTAATAAGTTTTATTTTATTTATATTAAACCAACAAGCCAAACATTATATTAAATATTAGGGTCAAAGTGAAAAGTCATTTATAAATAATTAATCATGTGATCATTACGAGTATAAACCTAGACAGACTTGTACATGACAATTCCCTGTGAGTTCACAAACAAGTAAGAATACAATGTTCTATTCGCGCAACGAAGCAGATCTGGGACCATTATGCAATAAAATCATTTGATTAATCAATAGAGTGGGTCCTGCAAGCACCAGTAACGACGTACTTCCTCTGATGATGGCACTAATACCGGTTCACACTATGCTGGAGTTCAGAACGCGAGCACTGGCTCGTGACGTGAGACTAGTCCAATGAAGCACATCGCTTGAGCAAATTATTGTGTAATAAACAGAATTTGCGTAGCCGGCTCGCTAAGCAAGAAGTATTTTATTGTTACTTTTGTATAGCTTTATTGTCGGTTTGTTTATGAAATTAACTTAACGGATACGTGATAATAATGAAGTTATAGGTTCGGCAGAGAAAAATAACGCAAGGGTAGGTTAATTCTACTCACGAAGGAATATTAACGAATGCTAAACCTAAATATACGAAACTCATCCTAAATGCAGCTGCAGTTAGATAAAAATTAGTGGGATTTTAAATATTCCCGACTAAATCAGATATGATACAAATAAACGCGGTGTTCTCAACAAAACGACACAGCAATTCAACTCAAGTTACAGACTTCGGCTTTACAGGGCATAAACACAGTGACCCATGGAGTAGTGTGGTCTTCATTAGACGGAAGCAGTTGGATACCATCTTGACACTTTCTGACTTAATTCAGGGATGAGAAGCATGAAGATATTTTGTGAGAGTATGCAAACGGCTGTGCGCAAATACTCGTAATAACCATACTTTCAGGTCCGCATTAACGACTAAGACTATCAGGCGGGTCGTATGCAGTATTTGTTAACTTAATGATATACAAAAAACAAAAACAAAGCAAAAGACCAGTGAATTAAATTTTTTGCAAAAAATTATACAGTGATAGAATACAAACTTCATGGAATTATCTTGTAACATAATTCCACGAATTATAGTGTAGTGTACTACGAAGCAGATAGTAAAGACAGACAGGACTGAGATGATAGGTATAGGTAGGTTCTACCTATTGAGGTATCTATATGCATAGGCGAAATGATCGATGATAGTTTATTTTAATACCTGTAGACTACAAATACGGTTCTCGCTATTTAGGGCGATCATGCCATCTATTGTTTTTCATTACTCACAAAGTACTAAAAATAGATGTTTATAATTGCAACCGGTGCTATTTGCATCTCTTTACAAGCGGCTGAATGAGACAGAATGCAATTTTATCGATGATGCTTCGCTACGTAAGATATTTTTTACGTATTGTTCAAGCTGTTGACGATAGTGTACTTAAATCTTGGTGCCCGGTAATCGTCAAGACTATGCTAAATAACACTAACGATGTTTACAAAATGTGTCACGTTTACTTCTCAAGCAATACTTACGTACAGTTAACGAATGAACAAATATTCATCTATAACTAGATAGTCTAGCTTTGAACATTTATGCGTCGTCTTAGTTAAGTAATAACGATGGTACTCATATCGAATGATATATTAATCTTAAGATTATCTTAATTGACAGCTTTTCATACATTCTGAGACCTAGGCCAAGGTAATAGACGCGGTGACATAATAAAGTTAAATAAAATAATGTCAACGCATTATTAAAAAAAAAATAAACGAAACCATTGCTCCAAAATGAGGGGGAATGAAATACAAACATATCTTAAGATTGAATGTAAATTATTAATTTCATAATATCAGTGCGCATTATCAACATTATATCAGTGCGCTTTTACGGTGGAAAATATTATTCATTCAAATTTTCATTCCCAATTTCAATCGATTCAAACATTCACAATGTATGTTTAAATGGGATTTGAGTAATTCCCATTAAAAAACATCACGAATATCTAATAAATTTATACCAATTACTCTATTTACTAAACCACTATTATTTTCAAATGCAATACAAATACATCAATATGAAAACTATAAACAATAAATAAACAAATGCACCTGCACTCGTAGAAATATCAGCTATTCTCGTTATGGGCCTTAACTTTTAGGTCACTCACAGTAACTGACACATTAATCCATGCTTAGTCTCATTACTTGTTTTCAGATTGTCAATCAAATTTAGTATATCGTGTATACGCACGCGGTATCTGTATCGTGCACCTCGTTGACACGCGCTACTCGTGGCGGACCTAATCGGTAACTGAATGTTTCGCTCTGCTCGGACCAGTTATTATGCGCCCACGGAGATCATCAATAAATTCTTCAAGCCACCAACACGTGGCCGGGATGCCGGGTGCGCCAGGCGGGCCCGTGATATCACGCAGGATACCTTTCTTATCGGTGCATCGCCCGTAAAAGCTCATGTGATTCATCAAAATTAGGTTTCGCGCGGCGTGACGTCACCGAGTTATGCGGGCAATGTAAACAGTATGCACCAGGGCGAGCCATCCGCCAGTTTGTTATTGCCTGTAAACTGTGTGTCAGCTATTCCACTTGTATCCATTTGAGTGTTTAAGATGAGAGAGGATGTTTTCTCCGAGGATTGCTCATTACTGCATGATGCATAATTATGTTGTAATCACTACAATACATTGAGAAATACCCTTGTTGTTGCTGATTGCTCTTCATGTGAATTAGGCTATTTGTCTTGTAATTAGAGTTAGTACCTAGGTATCGTTACATGATTAATTCGTTTCTAACGATGATATCGGTACAGGACATCAAGCAAATTGGAACTTTGATTAAGCTTCCGTACCCAAACAGAATTCTATTGCTAAGACTCCATAGTTCGTCTGTCACTGAACTGTAAAGCCTTTGAGTCGTAATAGATTGACATTTAAATTTTTCACAAAGTACCTATGTATTACTATGGTTGCTATAACAACAAACAATAAAAATAAGATAAAACCAATAATAAAGGGATCCGTATATAAAATATATAAATAGAAATGTGTTTTATTCGGTATTTTTTACGGTGGTACGGAACATTTGTGCGCGTGAGTCCGACTTGCGCTTGGCTAGCATTATTTTTTTACTCACTATAATTAAATGAATACGAAAGCATCATCCAAATGATACTAGTTATTTAAATGTCTATATTTAATTTATCAGCTGAAGACTTTCACATTAGTACGACGATTTAATTTTTGATTTCGGTCATATTACAACTGTTTGTACCCCTAAATTTAGAATTATAGCCTCGTAGTGAAACCACAAACTAAACTAAACCGCTATTATTACTATTTGTTTTAACAAATGAGTCTAAACAGGTCGACTACATGCTGAACTGCATGTCAAATTAATAATTGCAGTACTCTACATGCAATGGAGATCGGATAAAGTCAACTTGCCGTTAACTTGAAGTCGGCTGCGATTTCGATATAGTTATATCAATAACATATTTCAACTATGGCTGGAGTTTGGTTACAATTAGTGTGATACACAGAGTCCTAATGTCGGTTGGCAGTTTCAATGCAGTTACGTCAATTACGCAATAACTGAAAATAATATATTTTTAGGTGTTGTACAGCAAACGTTTGTACCAAATTTCGAATCTTCGGATCTAGCACCTTTAACCCGGAGCAAAAACTTATGCTATGCAAATTTAAAATCTGACCGAATATGAAGGACTGTAGTCACTTTGGAGTTAGTGATTTTGGGAGATTTTAATGCCCAACATGCCGACTGGATTAGCTCTCAGTGCACTGACTACGCGGGGAGATCTGCTCATGAATTTGCTCTGGCCCATGGTTTCTTTCAGCTGGTTCAATCTCCCAGGAGGATACGAGATATAGAGGACCATGCACGCTCTCTGCTGGATCTTCTGCTAACTACACGCCCGGATGAATATACCATATCAGTGGATACGCCGCTTGGCTCGTCAGACCACTATCTCATCCGTCATCCGGACCCAAGTGCCCTGCACTAGACGCGACCCATCTCGGCCTGTCGGATAGCGTCGTGTATGGCACTAAGAATCACTTGCGCGATGCTGTCTCAACTACTAGCACACTCTGCTAGCAACTTACTGGTGACCTCACTCACACGCAGGAACACAACAAGGAGGAGGTGGAGATACTTCCCCAGACGGGCTTCAATGCGCCCTACCTCTCTAAAAATACCCAGACCAAGGCAAACAGATATATTCAAGCACACAAATATTTGCCCTGTGTGGGACTCGAACCCACGATCGTTGGTGTCAAAGTAACATAACAGGGCGTTCCGCCACAGCGCCACCAAGCTCGTTACCACTGCGCCACCAAGCAAGTGGACTATGGTTTGGTTCAGGTGATGCTTCGGCTGAGCAAACGTCGGGCTTAAATCCGGCATACGTCCGGCTTAGGACAAGCTAAGGCACGGCTTGGATCCAGCGTAGGTGTGGATAAGGCCTTGCTTAGGTTTAGTACAGTTTAAATACGTTAATTTCTATTTAGATATAGTATACCCACTACAGGAATGATTTATGTGTGGTTTAGGCACGATTTAGACCATTTCAAAAGTCGGGAAAAGGTTTTTCCCAATTTTATATACAAATTCAAGATATTTTTATCATATTTTATAGACAAGTGATTAGCATGTTATATGTGCCATTTTGTTTGTTAACTTGTTGCCATTTTGTAAACAGTGATACAATCTCATTGCTGTAGGTATTTTGGGACTTCTTATCAAACAACTGTGACAAGTAGTTAGTCAACGTAACGCTACCTAAAGAATTCTGTGGAAACCAAATTTGATAAAAATGTGAAGATGCATAGTCAGTACTATAAGGTGGATGCAGTAATACTTCCCAACTAAGCTCTCACGATATTTGCTGATTTGCTAAAGATGTGTGTGGTCTGGCGTTAACATGATGAAAAACCACACCCTTTCTATTGATTAATTCCGGCCGATTTTTCTTTGAGCTTGAGTCTCATCAGTCTCAGCAGCAGAGATCCGAATTGATAGTTTTACCCGGAGGTAAAAGCACATAATGAACGGAGCCCTTCCAATCAATGGCGTTGCGTGGGTGCCAGTAACCCAGCAGAGGCAAAGGCGGCAAATTTTAGGCAAATTTTATTTCAATTTAAAAGACTAAATCATACAGAAATTCTAGAGTACTTTTCGGCAAAAACAATCATTATTATTGTATATTGTACAGTATGTAATAATCACATGTATTAAAAAAATCTTACACGTATGTCACTTACATTGATATAACAGGCATAGAGTACTTATTATTATACCTATCTATAAATTGACTTGCAATTAAATAATAATTTTGTCTTTAAAATAAAAGCGTTACTCGTCTACTTTTTTTTAAAGTCTTTTGTTGCACTATTAATGTCTATAGCAGTCTATATCACATACCTCTTGCTCAATAGACAAAATATTATTTATTATGGATGGTTGGATAAAAGTACTCATTGTTTTGAAAAAAATTTGATTAATTCAATTATGAATAATTCCTGTTAAAATAAGAAGATTGCATCTTCTGCGTTGGTTCGGTCATGTAGAAAGAATGACGAATCAGATATATAATGCAAAAGTGGAAGGTTGTAGGATACGAGGAAGGCTAAAACGTGGTCGTGTTCTACCAGAAGGTGATGTCAAGAGCCTTAGGAACCGGCGAGCGTGCATGAATGTTACAGGAGCAAGCGAAGTGTGTAAGGATCGAGTCACATGGCGCTCGGTTCTCTGCCTACCCTGCAAGGTTTTGGCGTGAAGTTATAAATAGATAGAATAACTCCTCTTACAGTTATTATTGTTAATTACAATCGGTTCGAATCGTAGATGTGACAAAATATGAAATGAAATTGTTCAAATTACATTACAATACAAGATAATATTATTATTTATTATGAAATTTTGTCGCCCCTAAAAGTGCCGCCTAGGGCGGGCTGCCCCCACTATTCTACACCACTGCTTCCAATCCCACCATACACATAGCATCACTTTATTGCGAATTAATCCGGGTTTCGCTATAGTCTATGGAGCTTGACTGCTCTTTGACCATTATCTTATTCGCACGTTCTCGTCATAGGTTATCTACTTTTCATTACCATCATTTCTTCTACTTCCGTTGCTTGATAGCGGAAACGTCACTCACTACGATCTTGCTGAAGAATTATTAGATAGTATGGAACATCTTCAAAATCAATATATTTTTTTCGATCTTCCTAAGCTCGATAATATTTTAGAGTCTTGAGAGACTTCCGATTAGAGAGCTCAGGAAAGTACGTTTATTTCGTCTATTTAGTGTGTTATAAAACATATATGCTCTAAATATATGCTAGAGAGAGTGTGTTCAGATTTCTAGTATTGACGAACGACTACGTTCCTATGGAAATTCAAGCCTCACAATAGAAACACCTACACAAAGTCATTGACAGTCAAACTACCAAAGTTATGGAATGCACATCCGTTGAATATAAGATTGGCACCCTTCTTTGATGCATTTACTTAAGTCTGATAATAGACTGATGTTTTTGAAAATTGAGCGTTGAAAATATAAATGCCTTCTATATATATACATTGTTTTTATTCTATGACAGGAGGCAAACACCCACACGGTTTACGTGAAGTGAAGCTATTCGCTTCACCTCACCGTCAGCGTCATCGCAGATTTTCTCGAACATTGCCACCGCCGCGTACACAACAACATCTTGATGACTTTACTTCTAACCTCATTCACTCGCAGAAGCACAACAATAACCCTACTAAGTTGTTATTTGGCCGCGATATGCTGTGGGGCACGGATACGGGTAATGGATTGTGGATAAACATCACATATATCTCAATCTAAGGCCTGATAACACGAATTTAAGAGAAATTGCCTCGTGGATATGGTAAAGTGTAGTGATAATTATCTTCTTTTAGACGGGTACTAGAGGATCAATAAATATACGTCAATCATTTATTTCGTAATACTTATCATGATATGATTACTTATGAGACCCAGGAACCAGATATGTTCAAGCACACAAGTGTTTGGCTTGTGGGGGAATCAAACCCGCATGACTTTGTATTAAAGTAGCCAACGTTGGCCACTTACCTGTCGCAGTGTAAGTCCAAAAATGGGAATTTTTGAGGGAAAATTTTGAATAAAAAAACTGTATGTGCATTTTCTTAATCAATTTAGTTTATATTTGTATGTCCTCAACAAAAATGCTTAGAATTTGATGGTTCTACTATTTTATGTTTATTTTTTGAACCACACGTGCAGGCTTGCGATGTCATCATTCCACTGTTGAGGACATTTGTTCTCGTACTAAAAAGTTCAGCAACTCCTATCTCTGTCGAACTATTAAAAAGTGGAACGCCTTGCCTGCACATGTGTTTCCTCCTTCCTACAACATGGGATCCTTCAAACGAAGCGTGAAGAAGCACCTTGCGGGCCAGCATGGTAGCGTCAACTGACAGGACACCGTAGTCCTTTGTCAGTTGCCGCTGCAATTTGGGCTCCCCTTTTCGCTTACCAACAGGCGAAGAGGAGCCACTATGCTGAGCCAATATAAAAAAAAAAACAATGTAGAAATGGTATGATATAATATTATTGCATTTACGTACAGAATTGTTGGAAAACTGTTTATCTAGAGAAATTAAATTCCGTCAGTAGTAAGGAAAGAATGAGAGGCATTGGAAGGTAAGAGTGAACGTGAGAGGTGATCGAGAAAAAAAAATATAAATGACTTGGTGTAGGTACTGTAGAATTTACTGTACCGGTACTACAATTTTATCTCTTCTTTTGGTGAGTGAAAGGAGATATCAGAGGAGATAGGGTAGGGAAAATGATAGAGAATAGATAGCCTCCCTGGCTGAAGAAGCTTTGATAGTAGGTTAGGCGAACTATGATGAATAGAAGGGAAGAGCAGCCAGGGAAGTTAGATGTAGAGAGATCAGAAAATCTAATGTTTGATCATTTAGATAAGAAAATAAAATGGGAAACAATAATACTCCATTAATTATTAATATGTGCATGTACCTCTTTTTGTAATTTATTAATAAATATACTATTTATATAATCACATACGAAAACGAAATTCGTCTATGGAAACCAGTCGCAATCGCAACATTGGCTAGTTGTCAAATATATTGTACGTATTACCATAGCCATTTTTGCGTATTTTGTTCATGCTGCAACAAAACATTGAATTCTTGTAGATACAGTAGACTTTCTCAAATAAGAAATGACGTGATCATAAATACGACGTTGCTGTTATCTTTGAAAATATGCAAAAAATTTAGGATTTGCGACGATATCAAGGTTGCATTATCAATTGTTTCAATGACTCTATAAACATAGTTTTGCTGCGAAAATATTTGCACGTGCTATAATAAATTCTTGATGGTATGAAAATGGACCTACTTGGCGCATACGATGTTTGCTATGCGCATGTAAGTCTTTGCATAAAGTAGGTATATGAGAGCTCTCAATTAATTTTCTGAGCGCACGTTCCACTCTTGTTTGTCGATAGCGTAGGTAGCTCTTATCAATATAGGTCAAGACGTGTTGTTGCAATATTTCCTCCTATATACATCTTCAGGACCCTTTTATTATTGTAAGAGCTACCTCCTGGTATCCCGTGCGCAAGTAGTGCTTAATAAATGTTGCTGAAATAAAGGTCATGAGATCGTAATACATCAGTAGTAATGTGTTCATAATTTATTGATTTTGCTTGTTAAATGCTGAGTACAACACAGTATTTAGTTAGAGGTCATGTCACAATACAATAATATAGTACGAGTACCATCAAGCTTGTGGGACAATTAAGAGTTTTTTACACTGTCAGGAGGCACACAACCAACTAAAGTAAAAGTAACCGTTAAACACTCGGAATAAAGTATCGCTCGTGCGTTACTACCCCTGCTGCTAACACAGCAACTCCAGAGGAGCGCACAAGTAACCTCACTCATGCGCCGTAATACAGCAGTGAGTTGTTATTTAGCTGTGGTTTTCTGCGAGCTAGAAGTACTTCGGCCCGTGTCGGTCTGCTTTATTACGCCGTACTTCTCTTAGATGACAGAGATCGATTGTAGCTGTGGAAACTGTGAGACACTGACTATGAACATTATTATTATTTTATTGATAGGATATTTCTGAAAACAAAAATATGTTATTTTGATTTATTCGCATTTATTTTTTTATGATGTAATGTCATCTTAATAAAACTTATGTATACATATTTATGAAAGTCTCAGCAATAAATAAAAAAACAGATTCTATTCGAAATGGCCACCTTTGGCTTTGATACATGTCTTTAATCTATCTGGCCATGAATCTATGTATTTACGCACTGTTTCCACGGGAAATTTAGCCACTGCTTGCTTCAGAGATATCTTAAGAGACACATTGTCCGCATGTTCAATCGTGAAATTTTGTTCATGAATCCTAGCAGGAACATTCATACTACATACTCGCGATAATATTTTTTGTTTCCTAATGAAGTTTTGGCGAATTCTGGCTTTAACAGCATTTGTAGTTCCAACAGTACGCGGTCGCCCCGATCTTTTATGTCTTCAACAGAGGAAGTGTTGGCAGTATATCTGTCGATAGTACGATATACCAACATACGATTGATACCGAGCCTTTGAAGTATCTTGAATACGACAGACGGCTCCGTACCCACTACCCACTTGTGCAAGGCAACCACTGCAATCCTATTCTCTTCAAATACCCCATTCCATATTGTAATTTGATAATAAACGCGAAAAAAATATGTAAAATGGCGAGAAATCGAAAGAAGTTTTTAACATAATAAACGCGTTCCTTATTCAAAATAAAAAAAGAGTTGAAAAAAATTAAAGTTTCTATGTAACAGTAGTATTTATAGCCAGACTAATTATATCGTATGCTTCGATCCGCGAGCTGAGTATAAGTTTTGATGAAAATATTATGCATACGAATTTTCTTCTCTCATTTTGACTACCGGATTTCTCAGAATATATGTCTTTATCTTTTCTAGTTTTAGATTTCACCATATCGACCTTTGCGTACGTTTTATCTTAAATATAGTCACAATCCATGAAAGGAATCAGAGAATACATTTGTATGGAATCGTGTAATATTCTTATCAAATATTTTACGCTTTACGTTTGGTCATCTATCACACACATATGCCTTTACATATATGTACCTTCATACAAAATTAAAGAAGCTTACATGTAATGCTGGCGCCGACTTCATTAGGCTTCCTATTATCATCTATTTGTAGTTGTTGCGATGAAAAAAACGATACAAAGTGCATTGAAGTGCTAATTTTCGAGTTATAATCTCGACGATGAACACATTCTCGCCTTGAGCGGGGGTAACAACACCTGTAAGGTGCTCATAATCTCATCAATCATTGCATTTATATAAGTGAGCGTATCCAAAATTGGTTTAGGTCAGTTTTATTTACATGTTTAAGGATCTTGTGTTCATTAGTGCTCATGTTCAATCATTATCGTGTTCACATTTTTGTTTTATGTAAAGTTTTCGACGTAAAACGTTTTTCTGTTCGGTCAATAGGAGGTCGCTTGCAATGACTTTGTTTTATTTATGACCATTATTTATAGGAAAAATGTCATTACTCGGTATCAATATCTTCGCCGACTTCTTAGGCTTAGGTAGCGGACCCCGCCAATTTTAATGGATTAGGAAACGGGATAACACCAGGAAGAAGATGTCATAACACTGTAGTACATATACACGTATATGTAATCGCCCGACACTTTTGAGAACTAAATTTACCATCGTGTATTTGTTTTTATGATAATGCTTGGAAAATACATTAAATTAATAAAAAAAACATTAGGTATACACACTACCATGCATTTGATATATATATATATACCCAAAAATATACTGACTCTTTTGTTTATGATTCAGTTTGTGATAAAACTGAGAAGAGAATTAGTCTATAATATATTTGTCTACAGTCTTTCTGAATGTGCTAATTATGATAATGTCATAGTCATAGTTTGCCTAATAGATATTTGTGCTTTAGAACTATATTAATACGTGAAGGAAAATCTTTGTACCTTTTTTTAGGCATATTATATAAAAATATACTATATTAAACAAAATAAAACTCTTCAGAGTGAAATACAAAATGTTGATAATTAAAATCTCAAAAAATCATCAAAAAACGAGTTATTGTTTTTTTAATAGGACTATAATATTTAATAGCCAAGCTATACCATATTTTTCCTATGATGTATTTGTAAATACTTACGTAACTTACGTAATAGACTGAATTAAAAAAATATATATGTGCAATGATAATAGAGGTACATTTTTTGACAAAAGAATCTTAATATCGTTTAAACTTAAACATCGAGGGTTTATGGTCGAACTTCCACCACAGGGCGACCTCTAGTTTTAATTAATGAACGTTAAAACTAAGAAATATGTTTTGTTTTATATGCCAAAACTTGCAACCTAACATATTCCTATACCAGTGTCAGACCTGAGGTTTAAACAAATCAAAGATTTACAATATTTAAAAAGCATAGTTCACAAAGGCGAGCTTAATATAAAGTGTCCGGGAATAACAGCTGTAGTTTGATTTTGTTGTACACAACTGATTGTTCGACCCTGAACCATAGACGAATTGTATGTTCAATTTAAAAACGACATGTAGTCACCAGATGATAATGTTCAATACTTGATATTGTGTAACTATAGTCTCCATAGAAACAAATTAAATCCTACCAGTATAAAATACTTGAAACATGCCTCAGAGTGTAAAAAAAAACCTTATAGAATTACTTCGCCTGTCCATCTGTATGTCAAGGAAACTCAAAACTCATAGGCTAGGTACTTCTATTTGACCTAGGAATGATATTTGACATGCAGGAAGGCGTGAGATTTGGTTTCAAGCCAAATATCACCTACAGTCTAATACAGTAAGTAATCACACTAAAATTCGTAAATCGTCTTTTGTATATCTAAATATCGGTATGTATGTTATGAAATCATACATCAATAGCGGTAGGTACGAGTAATTACAGCTGACCTAGGATCATGAAATTTAGCATGAAGCAAGGTCTTTTAGCACTAATATAGGAAACAATCCGAAAACTTCAACACAATCTTCTCATTTAAAATACCTCAACGTTTTAAAGACTAACCGTCTTTGAACAGTTATGTATTTTGCCAACGATTTTTTTAAAAATTCAATACACAAACCCATATGTCATCAATATGGATTTGTCTATTGAATTTTTTAAAAAATCGTTGACGCGTTTGGTGGCGCAGTGATGAATGTCTGGATCTTTTAAGAGAGGTAGGGCGCATCAAAGCAGTCCGTCTGAGGAAGTACCTCCACCTCACAGAAAATCGCAGCCAAATAACAACTTCCTAGAGGGTTTTTGTGTTCCTGCGTGTGAGTGAGATTACCAGTAAGCTTAAACAGGAGTTACTGTGTTAGCAGCAGAGGAGGCATCACGCGAGTAAAACCTAATGTATTACAAGCGTTAATAGGCTACGGTAACTGCTTTACATCAGGTGTGCCATATGCTTGTATCCCTCCCGACATTGTATAAAAAAAAAGAATACGGTCTGCGATGATGATGATTATTTTTTCCCAATTTCTGTAGTGAAATAACGATTAGATAAACGGTTAAAATGAAACGTCATTTTGAAGGCAATGATGTAAAAAAATGTGGTTGTCACATTTCACCTTCCAGTCAACCGCAACCTTTAGGCTACCCGCTGTAAAGAGGTACATTAATGTTGTCTTTTCAGTCATCGTTTTAAAAAATTAATACATAAAATTGAAGTTAAATTTGTGCAGAAAACAATCCATGGTTGCTTGTAAAAAAAAATAGCTGCAAGCCATGGTTGCCATGATTTGAATTAATTGCTCCCAGCTTGAATAAGTGCGAGTGAGAGGCAAGGAATGCGCGCGTTGCTTCGTGCTGTAAACGATATATAATGAAGGGTAGTCAATGTAGTATTGTTATTCAATTTTTTATATGCAAAGCATAGAGATTTTAGCAAAATGAAAATGTTTGTCGTATATCATATGCTCTATCTATGTATATGCTCTGATGATTCATATTCAGAACAAGAGGGAGAAAAAGACGAAAAAGATAAAATGTAGAATCATAAGATATATAAGAAATAATTCGTCCACTGTTGAACATTGAGTGCCATTCGGCTCCATCCTGTGCCACCTGCATCCATCGACTCCCTATAAACCTCTTGAGGAGTTAATATATATATATATATATAACTTAACGCCAAATTCGTTGCGGGGTAGACGGAGAGAACCGAGCGCCAATTGACTCGATCCTGATAAACCTCACTCGCTTCTTTAACATTCATTGCTCTTTTTATGCAGGCTCACCAGGTTTCTAAGGCTCCTGATGTCACCTTCTGATAAAAGACGATCAATTTGGTCATGGTAGGTACGTCTTGGCTTTCCGCGGCTCCTACATCCTTCTACTTTCACATTGTGCATCTGTTTCGTAATTCTTTTCGCCTGCATTCTTTCTA
The DNA here is from genome assembly GCA_947507595.1 of Pyralis farinalis. NCBI lineage: Eukaryota > Metazoa > Arthropoda > Insecta > Lepidoptera > Pyralidae > Pyralis > Pyralis farinalis. The sequence continues at coordinate 16,902,237 of OX382267.1, forward strand.
CATGTCCGAACCAAAGGAGTGTGCTTCTTCTTATTTTAACAGCGACACTCTCTTTCAGATCAACTCTGTTTCTAACATCATCATTGCGAATACGGTCTACAAGCGTTACGCCACAAATTTTGCGCAACAGTCACATTTCCACAGCGTTTATCCTACTTTCACTCTCTCTCTCTCTCTCTCTCTCTGCCACACCCAGCTCTCGCTTCCATAAGTAAGCGTTGAGACCAGCACTGCATATGTACATAGCGAGCTGTGCCTTCTGGGTCAAGATTTTGCCGCGAAGAAGTTTTCCCAACGCTCCATTCATACTATTCCCTGAAATCACTTGTCTTTCTTCATCAGCGGTGTACTTTGCCTGCTGAAAGCGCATTCAAGATATACAATCTCATCCACTTGTTCCAAAACTTCATCATCAACCGTAATCCTTACATTGGTTCTGTTCTTCTCTTTCAAATATCATTATCTTTGTCTTGAAAAAAATAATTATTACGAGTATTAATTATAAGAAATAAACGAAACCGATTGTAATTTACTTGCTATTGAGCGGCAAGTAAACTGCAGTCATCTAATTTTTTCTAATATTCTAGTATCTGGGGCGAAATAACGTTTTTTTATATTGCATGTATTTAAATGTGTTCTCTCTCTGATTTTAATGAAACTTCGATGTAAGGTATATGTATAAATATATGTTCTTGAGAATTTCAAATTCAGGTACGGAACCCAGCTAGTACGATTCGCAATTAACCCGCTTTATTCAATGAATCTTAAAGCTCAAATCAAAGGATGATGAGGTAATGAGTGAAATAAAAACTGCTCTAAAACTTGTAGAGGCTTCATCCAACTCCCCCGCCTAACTTCAGCCACAATATACATAAATATATATATATATTAAACATATAAAAGTTTGCATATGTATGCATGTACATATACATGTATGTGTTTGTGTTTCTCTCATTGTTATTATGTCAACATCTGTCCATCTTTTTAGGGTTCCGTAACTAAAAGGTAAAACGGAACCCTATTACTGAGGCTCCGCTGTCCGTCCGTCCGTCTGTCACCAGGCTGTATCTCATGGACCGTGATAGTTAGACAGTTGAAATTTTCATAGATGATGTATTTCTGTTGCCGCCATAACAACAAATACTAAAAAATAGAATAAAATAAATATTTAAGGGGGCTCCCATACAACAAACGTGATTTTTTTGTCTTTTTTATAGATAATGGTACGGAACCCTTCGTGCGCGAGTCCGACTCACACTTGGCCGATTTTTTTAGGGTTCCGTACCCTAAGGGTAAAACGGAACCCTATTACTGAGACTCCGCTGTCCGTCCGTCCGTCCGTCCGTCCGTCCGTCCGTCTGTCACCAGGCTGTATCTCATGAACCGTGATAGTTAGAGAGTTGAAATTTTCACAGATGATGTATTTCTGTTGCCGCTAAAACAACAAATACTAAAAAATAGAATAAAATAAATATTTAAGGGGGCTCCCATACAACAAACGTGATTTTTTTTTGCATTTTTTATAGATAATGGTACGGAACCCTTAACGCGAGTCCCACTCGCACTTGGCCGATTTTTTTATTTTGCTCGTTTTTGCTCGATATTGATAACGGTAACAGGTAGACGCTTAAAATATTCACAGAATACTTAGTTATATATTCACTTTAAGAATAAATAATTAAATTCAAATAAAACAAATATTTAAGGGAGCTCCCATACAATAAACGTATTTTTTTTGCCGTTTTTATAGATAATGGTACGGAACCCTTCGTGTGCGAGTCCGACTCGCACTTAGCCGATTTTTTTTTAAACCTTTTTAATAAAAACATGAGACCAACATCACTGAAGTCTATACCTATTCATATCATTGTTTTGTAATTTTATTGCAGTCTACCGCAATAAAGGTCGGTACAATGTTTTATTTAATATTTTTATGTATTTCCTGGTGCGCCAGGTTAATTAATAAGACGATATCAATGGTAGAGACGCAAGTAGTAGAATAACTTCAATGAAACGTTCGAAATCGCCGCACTCACACATGCATACTCCGCTACTTGATACAAAGCGAATTTTTCAGTCCATTTAAATCAGTCCCGCCCGGTTTGTTTTAGAAACGAGTGGTTTACGAAGGTTTGACCAGCCTGGGTGGTGATGGTGATGGTCGTGAATGACGCGATTTTGACCAAAGCTCGATTCCCACACGAGACAACATATGCGTGTATGAACACGTCTGTTTGTCTTGGACTGGATGTTTTAAGAAAGGTAGGACGCGTTAAAGCAGTCTGGCGAAGTATCTCTATCTCACGGGAAACCGCAGCCAAATAACAACTCCCTGGAGGGTTGTTGTGTTTCTGCGTATGAGTGAGGTCACCAGTAAGCGCCTGAGTAGTTGATGTGTTAGCAGCAGAGGAGGCATCGCGCGAGTGATACTTCACGTTCATAGGCTACGGTAACTGTTTTACATCAGGTGGGCCATATGCTTGTATGCCTACCGACGTTGTATACAAAAATAAAGGTAAAGACGAGCTCGGTGACCTAGTCGTTAGCAACCACTACTTTAACACCAAAGCTCTTGAGTTTGATTCCCATGATATCTGTGCATGAACATACTGTGTTAGCGACAGGGACACTGTGTTGGTTGGCGACACTTCCTGTATTGCAAACGTTTATAGGCTATGGTAACCAGATAGACACGCAAATCAATAAACCTTTTTCACCATATGTTTATTTGCTTCTATTCCCCCCGACGTTGTATAAAAAAAGGTGTTTGTTGTTCGATGACCCACTCACTATTAAATCTTAAAAAGTTGCAGCTACCAGAACGTTTTAATTCTAAAAAAGGTCTAAGAGTTATGGTTATACCACTGATTATAGTGTGACATTATTCTCATTTAATCATCATCTGTAATATACCTTCAGGTAATTGAGTGGTATTTAAATAGCACCATACAGCTATCATTGATCTACAATCTCTTAAGGACCGCCGCAGATAACATCATACTACAAAGGCGGCAATTAAAGTGATAAATGACAATTGTCATGTCCTTTGAGGACAATAAATATCACATCGACACCGGTGCGATATTATTTCTCGCTTGTTTATAATCATTACGAGCTATTGTCAGCAAGTGATATTTGAATTGAATGCTTCCACAGTTTCCATGGGTTATCTACATCGATCGATCGGTAGATAACTCCTAGGAATAGGGCAAATGGTGTTGGTTAAGTTTTCCTTTTATTGCCGGCGCCTTATTGCAACTTTCACAAATTATTAACTAGATTTATTACTATTTATAGCACGCTCTCTTACCTTCACTCGAGACGTAGTTGTGTTATGTAAAGAAAAGATAATAAAGTTGTAAGTAGAACTTGCATGAACTTGAAAGGTCCGTACAGTTCCTATTCAAAGCTAAGGAATGCAGAAATAACTTATTTAATGAAGAATAATAAAAGTGTCCAATACATATACAATTTTAAATAATTTGCCTTTTATTTGTACTATAAAATCATCGTTCATGCAAAATTTCATGACTACTGAAATGTGTTTGACAGGCGGCAAACACATATTATTGTACGTTAAGTGCGGCTCAAGGGGATATGTAATGTTAAATATACGTATTCTAATATTACATGGTATAATTTTACTTATGAATTGACGAGTTAATGAATGAATACGAATAGGCCAGAGTAGGATAATTATACAGTTGTCTTGTTACATTTTACTCTACCGTTGAAATGGCGTGCAAACAGTAACAATATATTTTTCATATGCAAAATCTTTCATATATGTCGAATACATTAGTACTCTATATAAATATAGAACTATGAGGAAGAGAAGTCATTTCAGTTATAAGTAAGTAAGGAGTCCTGTATTTTTTAAACTTAGGTTATAATTTGAATGGTAGGTATGTTGGCCATTGTTAGAAGAAAAAATGTATCAAGTTACCAATAAAAATGTGTAGGTGTCATTGATAAAGCCCATAAGGCATGATAAAAGAGTTTCAATTTAGTTTTAGTCGCAGCATGCTGTATAGACGCGGTAGAAAGGTCGGTATCCAAAAAGTCGAAGCGAAGTTATATTTTTATGAAAGCTATAATCTAAAATTTTGGAAATCATAATACATAATACAAACATGATTTTAAATTTCGAATACAAGTAGTCATAAATGATCGTCATTGCAGGAAATAATTTACATAACAAAAAAGTGACCATAACATCGGACATCAAAAGCCCAGAGTTGTCACAGAGCCTTATTTAGTAATATCAACACATAATGCTCTTTCTTGGAGTAGATGTGTCACGATTTACAATGCGTTTCATTTTGTAGAGTTATGAGAGTGACACTTGATGTGGCCGGCTCGCCCACGCTCCGCGGTGACGGATCGTGAAGAAGGTACGGTGAGGATGTTTGCAATCACGTCGTTACGTCATGATCCGTTTGTATTCATCATTATTAAAATACAATTTAAAGCTTATTTCCAACAAGCTGTTATTGATTAAATTACTTATGACACATGTCTAATGAGAAAGTGAACAAGAAAACCTTTCAGTGATAACAATTCTGTCATCTCAACTTCATTATACCACAAATAGCTCTCGTGAAAACCTTTCTCTTGCCTATTCGAACATAGGGTTAATAAATATGCTACCTGTTGATTAGGTACAGGTAAGATATTTATAGGCCAATACTACAAAAAAAAAACGCAACTGTACTGCTGCGCGGCATGTTTGCTGCACGTTTTGATGTTTCGATATTCAGTTAAGCATATATGACAGCAGCGACGTTGCAGAGACGCTGTATTAAATGACTCGCTATTCTGTTAAATAACCGTGTCTTGCAGCTGACAGATTATAATCGTATTCTGATAAATTTATTTTGACATTTGAATATTGTTGACAGAAGTTTTTAAGAAGTTTATTTACAGTTTTGCTAACACGGGTCGTAAGAAACGTTTGCAACGTGATATTAGCTTTCTGGAGAAGCAATTAGCATTATATTTTTTTTTTTAGAAAGGGATATCTATTGCTTTCCAAACTAACATTTCAACCAACAGAAAGCGGAAGTTTCTGCTTTTCAATTGGAAATATCACCACGCGGCCAACCACCGCCTGTCTAAATGGCTAAATCTAGAATATGGTAACATGACGAGATCATTTGCATTTGCTGCCGCGTGACAGCTGAAGTGTAGGAAATTTTAATAAAATGCGTGTATTGGCACTGCGCTACTCCTCCTTGACTCAGATGACAAGCGTAAACGTGCTGCTGCAGTTTTTTAATAGAATTGGCCTACCAGAAGGCAAAATTTAAAAGCATTTCAAAAATCCTCGTCAGAGTTTGTTATAATATTATGTAATTGTATTAAAACATACTGAAATGGCCACGTGGACGCTTACACATGGAGGTTTGCCTTATAAAGATTTTTGAATGAATAAATGAAAATTTATTTGCTAAGACATGGCACATAAACAAAATTTCACACTGTATTTTAATATGTAGTACATTCATGTCTTGCCGATCTAATCGAAATATTAAAAACTTTCATTTAAGTGCCTATATAATCATTAAACTGAATGAGAATGTCAATTATACATTAATAAATATTTTGAGTGAATTGCATTTATCTTTCTTTAGGCTTGTGTCATGCATTGGAAAATTTATGTTTTTTTACAAACATGCAAGTCTAAAAAATATACAGGGTAGGAAGTTGAAGAATTTCATATTTTTGATACAGGAATTTAAAGTGTTCAATGTGCCCCGTATAGCGCTCTCAAACATTTTTATTGTATAATGAAGGCTCTTTAAGCATCCACCAATTTCCCCAAGTAATAAGGCCATATCGCAAACTGGATTTGACGTATCCATGATACACTAGTAGTACTCTTTCGGAGCTAATAATGTTTTGTGTCTATGTATTATGAATACAAATTTATCCAATTTGCAGCATAGGTAAATTGTTGATATGCTCATTCCAATTTAAATTCTTGTCAATGGTTATATCCAATAAAAGCTAGAGTTAATTTGTTGTAAGTTATTATTTGAGTAATTTACTGTCATATTGTAGGTTGTTATACAGTTGAAATTTGACGATCATAGTTTTCCCTATATTTATTTTTAGATTATTTTGGCCTAGTAATCTATCAATGTTATTAAGTTCTGCACCGTCTCTAGGTCATTTTTATTTCTGATCCATATAGTTGTATTGTCTGCAAATAGAATGTAGTCATTTTATTGCTTTTGACAAGTCGTTGATGTACATTAGAAAAAGCTAAGGTTTTTAAAATTTTTGTTTTCCAAATTCCATTCATACGGTACACTTTTAAAATATCTTATTTGAAAATTGTTACACTTCTGCAAACGAGGTGACCAGTAAGTTCCTTCACAGTTGCTAGTTAGCATTAGGGGATACTCGTAGAATTTCAAATGTTCCTAGGTAACCGCTTGTGATCAGGTGGGCCGTAATCATAGGCAATTTGACCGATTTTGTAGAGCGAGATATCGTTAAATTCGTATTTATGCCCGAAATTATGAACTATGAGAAATCCGGCATAAAATTGTTATAAAAAATTATACTATATCCAACAAGATAGTAAAATCCGCCTGATGTAAAGTGGTAATCAAAGCCAATTGATATTGTTATATTAAGCCTATTGACAACATATTGTGCATTGCCACAATCGCTACCAAGGTAGTATTTCTCTACCAGCTTCTACAACACAACAAGTCTTCAGCAGATCCTTCCTACGTTATTTGCATGCGATTTTCTGTAGGAGAGAGGACTTTTCGGGTAGCTTTTCATCGGATGTAATGACTAAACTTTACTATACCATATGTGTTTTTCCGGATTGTAATCTATCTTTTTGTTAAACGCTGATTTCATGCAAATCAATCAACGGTTTTTAAACAAGTCACCATACTTTCCCATTTATCAAGATTAACAACGGAAATTAGAAAAATTGTTAAGTTCACTGCATTTCCGTTAGCAAAACCATGGCTAAATTTAACCCTACGGTTACCGGAGTCAGATTATTTACTTCCTTTAAACCATTCGAGTATTTGTATTATAGACAGTCTTCTACAACGTGCGTCGGGGGTAGATCCAGATAAATTAGTTACGACAGTCTACGAACGCTTACAGTACCTACGTGACGTATCCCCCGCTGCTAACACAGCAGCTCTTCCGGAGTCTACTAGTACTCTCACTCACTCGCAAGAACAACAATCTTGTCGGTCTTCTGTGAGGTGGAAGAGCTTTCCCTGCCTCTCTTTCGCCAGAACCTCATTTGTTAATTTACAGGGCCCACCATGTGAGGTGAGATAAGCCACTTAGCCAGTCACCCCGTCGCATTTGTAATCTGTCACGCTTGGTAATACGATGTTAGCAATGCCCGCTATTTATCTACGTTACTATTTGTGTTATTGTTGGTGTAAATATAGATATAACTGTGATCTGACACCTACTTACATCTAATACTTTTCCTCCCGAAACATCTATCTATCCACTGAAGTGATTCCAGTATTAAAAGATTGCAAAATCATTAAACGTCGGGGCATTTTCTATACTTGACACTTGACATAAATAATATGCCATCCTGATATTATACACAGACCCTGCACTCCCAAGGTAGGTATGTAATGTGCTGTTTGGTCTTGATTTGATCTGTGGCCGTATGGAGAAGCTCAAGTTCCCTCAGTGTGCTACGAAAAGAACCATGTTTGAGGTTTCTTTCTGATAGATTTACAGATAAAAACATCCGCATTAGAACTATGGTAACTAACATAGCCCAAAGGAAATGCTAAAGTTGCAGTGGGCCGACCATATAGCTCGTAGAACCGACAACCGCTGCGGAAAAAAGCTTTTCGAATGGTATCTCCGTACTGGTACACACAGTGTGGGATAGAGCGACAACCTCAAACACTTTGTTGGAAGTCGATGGTTGCAAGGGATGAATATAGGCTGAAATAATGATGATGGTTTTGATTTGTCATCGCAGTTACATCAGCAAATTATGTAAACAACGTAACTGTCTAATTTATAGTATTATATAGTGCAATGAAATCTTGTGTATCTGAGTGAAGAACGCACAATATTTAATTAATGACTAGGTATGACGCACTCTACCTCTTAAGCTGCAAAAACAAAGACTATTTATAAGGGCATATTGTGTAAGCCACGAATGTAATCATAGGCCTGTTATTAGTAAATCATACACAACGTACGAACTGTTAGCATTTCATTGAGTTTAGTTAATTTTATGGAAGTGATAGGAATCTTAATTGCCTTGAGGCACGAAATAGGCGTGTTTTTAAATAACTATACTTAGTAAGGCAAAGCGTACGTGCGTTTTGTATGTAGTCAGTTCAAATAATAGTTATTGTATTAGTTTCAGGTTTTGTAAATATATAGTGCGGATTATATTTAGCCTATAGGATCCTCGTATCTATTACGAATTTTGTGTAGTATAGGGTTTATGATATTTTAGTTCAATTATATACTAGGTACATTGTTTGTAATACCTTGTCATTGAGGTCCTGAAAAAAATAAAGATGCAAACGTAGATGTTTTGTAGTTATGGCATAATTAATAAAACAAAATATAATTTGCGAAAAGTTACTTTTCGAGCCCAATTTGGGTATTATTGGCGTAATGACGAACTCGGTGGCGCAGTGGTTAGTAACGCTACTTTGACACCAATGCTTATAGGAAAGAGTTGCTGTGTTAACAACAGAGGTGGTATCGCGCGAGTGGTATTAAGCAGTAGCCCGTATTTTAAAAGTTCTCGAAGAGTTTTCAAAAATGTATCGCCAAAAGGTTAATGGGATTTATTTAGTAACACCTATCTCCTGTGCAGTATTAAAGGTAATCTTATCGAGAATAATGATAAGGACTGAACCACTACTACATCACTAACAATAGCGGAATTTTGTATTGTCTTAGGTTTTTGCGATTGTTACACATTGAATTAAACAATTTTTAACGGAAGTATCGCGTGTTTTATTTATTTTGTTGAACCTGACGATTCGAATGCTTTGCAGCATCGGTGGTCGCAGGAAGACTAAGGTGACATTTGTCTCACATTGGTTATTAAAGAGATGCATAGGTACTCGAGTGAAAGAACACATTGCTGACATGAATATTAGGCGTGATAAAAACTCTGCAGTATGTGAACATACACTGGACCAGACAAAACGTAATGGTGGATGGACCACAAATCCTCGCCAAGGAGAATCGCTACATGCCTAGAATGTTACGCGAGGGTATTGAAATAAGAAAACACCCCAATTTCAATAGAGAAGGTGGTTGGCAAGTACTACCTGCTTGGGATCCAGTTCTAAAAATAATCAAGTCACAAACCCAGAGATCTACTCAAAAATGCTCGGACACCGTGAGCGATTTTTGTGTGAATCGGAACATATGTAATTAATCCATCGATGTCGGTAGATGTAATAATTGAATAACCAATGTAAGACAAATGTCACCTTAGTCTTCCTGCGCCACGGATGCTGCAAAGCATTCGAAACGTCAGGTTCAACAAAATAAATAAAACACGCGATACTAAATAACAGAATATCGTCGTTGAAGTGCCAATACCTCCTATCTGACATTTTTGCTTAAATTTAGTTTTTGAGAATTGAGAGACTTAAAGTGGTTTATTACTGTTATTAGTAATTTAATAACCATTCCACAAACTGTACAGAGCCTTTCTGGTAATGATTGATGATTAGGTGTAATTGCCACCGATGCAAATTCCAACTTTAAGCCTATGGTATTAAAAAACTCAATTTAATCAAAAATGTCACTTAGGAGGTATTGGCACTTCAACGACGATATGTTATTGTTAGTGGTGTAAAGGATATTTTTGATCGCAATCGATTACTCAGGGAATATAAGTCATACATCACCCACATGTTCTGTAGAACTGCGTTTACGTCCATCTCAAGGAAGGTTAGTGGAAATTGGCATGACTTCAATAAACAATCGTTTTCTAAATGTGAAACCCTTTGCACTGACACATATTAGACATCACAGATCAAAGCAATCTACATAAATTTTAACTGATTTTATCTACATGCTTTTTTTTAATATTTTGACTGGTTTAAATATTAGGTTTGTACGTTTGTAGCTAAATAATAGATTGTAGGTTCAACGAGTCATTTACGTATATACGTCAGAACCTCTATTAAATACGGCCTAAATTTATATAAAATAATATCTTGATTATTTTTTCATAAGCCCCGTGTTTGTATCTATTGAGTGAGATGACCAATAAAAAAATATAAACTTGTCTAAACACTGCATCTTTATACAAATACAAGTTCTAAAAACTTCTCATAGACATGAAAAACAATCGTTTTCCTTATTACTAAAACTGCTAATCCGATAAAGGTGAAAATCTCTAATCGGAGTTAAGTTACAATATTTATTTATTTATTGATTTACCAACATTTGTATACATTAATCCTTTCATTATAATAGAGTGTATTACATAATAGCTAAAATATAACAAATACTTATAGGTAAATACATCATGTACCATAATTTATTAATATTACTTAAACTCAAACAATTGAAAACTTTATCACATTGTGGCTCTAAGTTTAGTACATAGTATTTTTAAAATTACACTAAAAGTAATTATAATAATAAGATACATCTATTTTAATCTATTTTATTCACAGAGACTAAGCGCAAGGGGAGCGACACCGATGATCTGCCCGGTGGTATGATGGCCCTATGGTCTGGGGTAGACCGTGACGATCATGCCAGTGCTGGTGTAGGTGTCGTACTCTCCTCTCGCTTAGCCACTGGTGTAAGAGATTACTGTTTGGTAGGGCCTAGACTTCTCTGGGTTCGTATTAAACTGGGCATCACGCGAGTATTTTTGGTTGCAGCATACGCTCCCGTAAGCTCAGCGTGTGCTCAAGAACTGGAGAAGTTTTGGGAGTCTGTGAGGGATGTTCTGGACTTAGTTGAAGGGAACGAAAGAGTGATTATGTGTGGAGACTTGAATGGATGGGTTGGGACCAAGCGATACAGCTATGAAGCTGTTCTTGGTCCGTATGGAGATAAGAGAGTGAACGAAGCAGGTAAGTCTATACTAGATTTATGTATGGAACGAGGCCTCCTCGTGTCGAATACTTTATTTCATCATAAGGATATTCACACGTATACATGGAGAAGGAATGATCAAAAAAGTGTGATTGATTTGATTTTAATAGATAGACGTCTCCGAAATATTTTAATGGATACAAGAGCCTTTAGAGGCCCCACTCTTGAGACGGACCACTACCTGGTGGTAAGCCGGTTTGTGGGCCTTTTTAGGAAGTGGAGGCACTGGCGAGTGCGTATCCCTTTCGGAGATCATGAAAGGATAATGAGCGAAAAATTGCAAGATGAAAGTGTAAGGAGAATGTATGTGCATCTGGTAAGTGAGAGACTTGCAAATGCAAGCCTCTCCGACTCAGATGTGGATGATTGTTGGAAAGTTTTGAAAGAAAGTATGGTGGATAGTGCAAAAGAAGCTTGTGGATGCGCAAAGAGACGTAAAACAGCGAAAGGAGATGCCTGGTGGGATGCGGAGGTTGAATCCTCCGTAGCAAAAAAGAGGAAAGCGTGGCTGGATTACGTATCATCTTTGCCTTTAAATGAAAATATGAGAGAAAAGAAGAAAGAAATGTACCGTCTATGCAAGAATGAAACCAAGGCTTTAGTGAAAGAGAAGCGTGAAAGACAAATTATGAATGAGGAAGAGAGGCTGACGAAAAACTTCGAGGCAAATACCAAACTCTTTTGGAGAGAGGTAAAGAAGTCTCGGAGTGGTTCGTCGGCATCCAGAATGGATAAGATAAAGTCTAAAGCTGGTGTCATTCTTGCCAACACTCAGGAAGTGTTAGAACGGTGGAGTGAATATTTTGAGGAAATGTATGAGTATGCCTCGGACGCTGGCAATGAGAGTGAGTCGGATGCTTACTCCACGTTGACGGCGTCCGACGAAGGCATAATTATGGATGAGATCGAATGGTCGATACGAAGCTTGAAAAATGGAAAATCAGCGGGAATTGATCTGATCACACTTGAGATGATCAAATTAGGTGGCACTTACGTCCGGGACGCCTTCTGGTACCTATGCAACCTATGCTGGAGAACTGGAAGGGTCCCAATGGACTGGAGACGCGCAGTCATCGTGCCCTTGTATAAAGGCAAGGGATCACGCATGGACTGCGCCAACTATAGGGCCATCAGTTTGATCAGCTTAGCAGCAAAAGTATATGGAAAAGTGATTGAAAGGAGAATGAGGGTGAAATCCGATGAAATGCTGTGGGACGCACAAGGAGGTTTCCGAAATGGAAGGGGATGTACGGATCAAGTTTTCTCGCTCCGCAATATCGTAGAGAAGCATCTGGCCATAGACCAGAAGGTTTTCTGCGGTTTTGTGGATCTTGAGAAAGCCTTTGATAGGGTTGTGCGAAAGGAACTGTGGGACATATTGCCGAGATATGGGATTGACGGTTCACTGCTCCGTGCTGTGCAGTCCACTTACAAGGATTGCTCAGCATGTGTGCGGATAGACGGTGGCATGTCACCCTGGTTTGATGTCAAAATTGGTGTCAAACAGGGTTGCATGCTATCTGCTAGGCTGTTTATCCTGTATCTCGATAGTTGTCTGCAGAGAATAAGGTCAACGAATGTGGGATTGCGCATGGGTGACCAAGTGGTGAACTGTCTGCTGTATGCAGACGATGCCGTGCTATTAGCAGATACACCATCTAAACTGCAAACACTGGTCACAGCGATGAAAGACGACTGTATGGAGAAAGGCTTACTACTGAATGCGAAGAAAACAAAGATAATGGTATTTGAAAGAGAAGAATCCAGAACTAATGTAAGGATTACGATTGATGATGAAGTGTTGGAACAAGTGGATGAGTTTGTATATCTTGGATGCGCTTTCAGCAGGGATGGAAGGTACACCGCAGATGTGGAAAGACGAGTGAGTGCTGGGAATAGTGTGAATGGAGCGTTGGGAAAACTTCTTGGCAGTAAAATCCTGAGCCAGAAGGCACAACTCGCTATACACAATGCAGTGTTGGTCCCAACGCTAACTTATGGAAGCGAGAGTTGGGTATGGCAGAAAGAGCATGAAAGTAGAATAAACGCGGTTGAAATGCGAGCGCTGCGCAAAATTTGTGGCGTAAGGCTCGTAGACCGTATTCGCAATGATGATGTTAGAAATAGAGTTGGTCTGAAAGAGAGCGTCGGTGTTAAAATAAGAAGAGGCATGCTCCGATGGTTCGGGCATGTAGAAAGAATGCAAGATGAAAGAATGACGAAGCAGATATACAATGCAAAAGTGGAAGGATGTAGGAGCCGGGGAAGGCCAAGACTTACCTACCATGACCAAATTGGTCATGTTCTATCAGAAGGTGATGTCAGGAGCCCTAGAAACCGGCGTGCGTGCATGAGAAGAGCAATGAATGTTAAAGAAGCGAGTGAGATATGTAAGGATCGAGTCACGTGGCGCTCGGTTCTCTCTGCCTACCCCGCAAGGGATCTGGCGTGAAGTTATAGATAGATAGAGACATCTATTTTAAAAAATGAACCGAAATAAAATTGAACGAAAACCTTTGTTTGAATACACGCACGCAAGACCCACGTACGTACGTATGCACACACGGGACACGCACAGGGAAAAAGCGCCGTTCTCCCAAAAATGGAGAGATTCTCCTAGAATTTCACACTTTGCCCCAAAAGGTGAAATTACAATAACTACTCTTAGAAATTACAAAAACAATAATAAAAAAAAACGTTTTTCCTACGTTGTTGTTTCTTTTATCTCTATCTATCTATCTACAACTTAACACACCAAAACCCTTGCGGAGTAGGCAGAGGAACCGAGCGCCACAGGAGTGGGTCCTTGTATAGTTTAGTCGCTTCTTTAAGATTCATAGCTCTTCTCATGTATGCTCGCCGGTTTCTGTAGGGCTCCTGACAACACCTTCTGATAAAACACGATTAATTTGGGCATGGTAGGTAAGACATGGCCTTCCTCGGCTCCTACGTCCTTCTACCGCGTTGTATATCTGTTTAGTAAGTCTTTCTTGTTTGTTTTTTCTTTGTTTCGTATGCTTTCTACATGTCAGAACCAATGAAGCATGCCTCTTTTTATTAATACCGACACTTTCTTTCATATCAACTCTGTTTGCAACATCATCATTTCGAACACGGTCTACAAGAGTTACAACTTACAACGCAAGTTTTGCGTAACTCTCACATTTCGACCTCTTTTATTCTACTTTCATGCTCTTTCTACCATAGCCAGCTCTCGCTTTTATACGGTACGGTACGGTAGCGGCAGGACCGCGTTGTACTGCGTTGTGTATTACTAAAAAATAAACAAAATATTACATTTGAATTTGGAATCTGTCATTTTTATATGATTGTTTATTGAGTTTCCTCATTTTGGCGCCAATACATTGTACAATATTTTGTGATATTAAAATGGAGTGGGGTGATAAAGAGAACCGAATCGCTGTGATTTCATTACACAAAGTAGATATGGAGCCAAATGCAATTTTTAAAACTCTACATACGCTTGGTATTAGTAAAGTGTTTGTATACCGGGCTATTAATAGGTACAATGAGACCTCCTCTGTTTGTGACAGAAAAAGATCTGGCCGTTCACGTAGTGGTCGTAAGAAAAAGGTGGTCAAAGTAGTAAGGGAAAGAATTCGAAGAAATCCTGTCCGAAAGCAAAAGATTTTATCTCGGGAGATGAAGATAGCACCTAGAACCATGTCGCGTATTTTAAAAGATGACTTAGGCCATAGATAATAGAAACAACGGTAGATATGACATACTACATGAGTTTACACCGGGACGGTTGTCGCCTAGTTTGACCCTACCATAAAACACTCACACACTTAAATAAATAAAAGATGTCATTCTACGCACACAAGTACAACGACACACTTTTGTTAAGACGCTGTCATTGGACGTTTACTTATACAATACCCAAGTAAGCACGCAGTACTACAAACACTGATAAAGCGACTTTGCTGGGACACGCGGGTCGATATGACTTTGTCAATATTGACAACGTTTAGCACAACTTGGCATTTTGCTAAAACAAGGAGCAACGTATCTCAATCGAACTTGATTGCAACTAACTGTTCTTGGCAATGTTCTCGTTTTGAGCATATTGCGGCAACACCAACCACGCCCCCTCGTCACATCTCCCGTTGTTTCTGTTATCTATGACTTAGGCCTTGCAGCCTATAAGAGACGTACTAGTCATTTCTTGACTGATAATTTAAAAAAGAATAGGGTGGTAAAATCGAAACAACTACTGAAGCGGTACGCAAAGGGAGGTCACAGAAAAATTTTGTTTACGGATGAGATTTTTTTTACAATTGAGCAACATTACAAATAAAATGACCGTATTTATGCTCAAAGCTCTAAGGAAGCTTCCCAATTAGTCGACAGAGTGCAACGTGGGCACTATCCGACTTCAGTGATGGTTCGGTGGGGTATTAGCTATGAAGGAGTAACTGAGCCATACTTTTGTGAAAAAGGTATCAAAATATCGGCACAAGTGTATTAAGATACCATTCTTGAGAAGGTAGTAAAGCCCCTTAACAACACCATGTTCAATAACCAAGAATGGTCCTTCCAGCAAGACTCGGCGCCGGGTCATAAAGCTCGGTCTACGCAGTCTTGGTTGGAAACGAACGTTTCGGATTTCATCAGAGCTAAAGACTGGCCGTCGTCTAGTCCCGATCTTAATCCGCTGGATTATGATTTATGGTCAGTTTTAGAGAGTACGGCTTGCTCTAAACGCCATGATAATTTGGAGTCCCTAAAATAATCCGTACGATTGGCAGTGAAGAATTTTCCCATGGAAAGTGTGCGTGCATCTATTGATTACTGGCCTCAACGTTTAAAGGACACTTCGAATAAGCAATTTATATTTTAAATTGTTTTATATTTATGTATTAAACTAACACACTGTAAAAGTAATAAATATTATTTGTAATAGAAATATTGTTTTTTCTTTGTTTCAGTATTTATGGCAAGACTAGGAAAAGAGGCTTCTTTTGCATATATATTGTCGAATTGTTTGTGTATATATATTTTTCATACTCTCACTTCCTTAGTATTTACGTGAAAAAACACATAAAACTATTGAAATAAACCAAAATAATATTGAGCTATGTTTCCTTTATATTAAATAGATAAACTGACGACGAAATGGTAAAGTATTTTGAACAACTCATAATCATAATAAGCTAACACTGAATCACGCTGAATAGAGACATTGTGTACATAATATATCAAAAGGGAGTTTCCTTCATATTTGCTAACGATAGTCTACGAGTATGTGAGGGAAACTCCCTTTTGATATATTATGTACACAATGTGTCTATTCAGCGTGATTCAGTGTCAGCTTATTATGATTATGAATTCTTGAGTACGCGGGAACCTCGCGCTTTTGATGTCAAATAAATTTACGTATGTTCTTTCCCTGGGTTCAAGCTATCTAGATGCTAAATTTCGTCAAAATTAGTATTGTAATTCAGCAGCCTTTAATGTACCTTTACATATTAAGATTTAATATGAAACCTCACAATTATTAAAATTATAGCATAGCGCATAATATTATTATGATGTGTATTTTTTAAATATACTCAGGATATTTAACACTTACCTATTATCAAAAACTCTGTATTTTTCTTATTGGAGAATAAAAATTAACGATTTTATTATGAAATAATAATGCTGTTCTGCATAATAAATATAAATTGCAAAAACCGTTTAATTCTGTGCACAGAGACTTTCTTAATATGTTAAATAAGCGCAATGTGGTGATATGTCAACAGAAAACAATTTCGACACAGAATCATTTTGTGCGCCAAAATATATACACACAGCAACAAGTTTAACACTTGCAGTGCCATTTTTACTCTTATTGCGTACGCTAAAGAACGGTACAAAGGTGTGACAGTATACTTGAGGTGTCGCTATGTGTACTTACGTTAAGGTATAGCGAAAGTTTTATATATGTCGTAACTTCGCCTTGACATTGATAAGAATTGTAAATTTCTGTAAATTTTTTTTGGAATGCTACCTACTGTTTAAATGTTAAAACTACAATATGATTAGATAATGTAGTCACCCTACAATTTTGATCGAGTATCCTTATCGTACGTTAATTAAAAACACATTTTGGTAACATTAAGGGTGTCGTAACACAAAGGTGAGCATATCTCTACGAAGATCTCTTCCACCCAACCCTACTGGTCATACAAACGTAGACTAACGAATCTACCTTCTAAAACAAATAAATAAGTACATATCTAAACAACAACAGCAACAGAATCCTAAACAAATGTTATATATACAATACATAAAATGATTACATCATATGCTTATATTTTATACTTACTTACATAAATATACATGAACATATGAGTTATCTATGTGTATATTCAGGCCAAGTTAGTGAAGATAAAACGCTATATGACTCGATCCTAGTAAGAAAAGCGATAAAGAAGCGAATGAAGTTCATTTGCTTCTTTAATATTAATAGCTCTTCTCGTTCACGCTCGTCGGTTGCTAGGGCCCCTTACATCACCTTTTGCTAAAAAGCTACCAATTTTGGTCGTAATAGTAAGTCTTGCACTCCTAGGCTCCTACTCGTACATCCTTCCATTTTAGCGTTTAATATCTGTTTCGTAATTATTTCCTCCTACATTTTCTACATACCCAACCAACCAATAAACCAGCAACCATTAACATGTTAAATTTTATGAAAATTTTATTTAGTTTTATTACCATAATATAAATAAATAATAAAAAAATAACTATTCCGCACGGACGAAGTACATAATACATATCTATTATTATTTTGCTGTTCGCTATTTTACTCTGCTTATTAATAAGTTATCTATATATATATATTATATATATATATTGGTGGCGGAAGCACACAAAGCAGGTTAGATCAAATTGCATAATAAGTTATCGTAAACTCTGCGAACTGAACAATAACTTTTTTGTTAAATTCCACGCGGACGAAGTCCGGAAGAAGTTTAAAATATATACATGTACATGTAATACATGTATATATTTTAATTACAACATACTTGCTGTAATTTTATGTATATTACTAGCTGTGCCCGCGACTTCGTCCGCGTGGAATATTATTGATTTATATTAATAAAAATAAAAATAAATTCTAAAATAAAAGTAGCCTAAGTCACTCCTTATTACATTAGCTATCTGCCAATGAAAGTCCCGAATATTATAGTATTTTTATGTTGTACGAAACCTGTATGTATGTAGCATTTAAATATTTTATGCAAAGATAATAATTCTTACTTTTCAATTATCCGGGAGCAATAATTTAATTATTTAGTAGCCCCAGGAACCGGCGGGTGTGCATGAAAAGGTATACGAATATTAATTACAGAGATCTATCGCAAATGCATAAATAAACTTCCGATTAGATGGATGGATTAGATGGCACCAATGTAAGGATAATGAGGGTAAATTTTTTAAATTAAATAAATATGTTACATCTCAGAAATATGAATGTGGGAATGCGAATGGGTAACTCAATGGTCAACTGCCCGTTTTATGCAGACGACGCGGTATTAATAGCAGAATCACCATCCGAACTGCAAACACTAGTTACAATAATGAAAGATGATTCTATGAAGAAAGACTTACAATTGAATGCGAAGAAAACCAAGATAATGGTATTTGAAAGAGAGACAACCAGAACGAACACTAGGATTACGGTTGATGATGTAGTGTTGGAGCAAGTGAATGAGATTGTATATCTTAGAAGTGCTTTTAGCAGCAATGGAAAGTACATCGCTGATGTGGAGAGACGAGTGAGTGCAGGGAATAGAGTGAATGGAGCGTTGGGTAAACTTCTAGGCAGCCGAAATCTAAGCCAGAAGGCACAGCTCGCTGTACACAACGCGGTGCTAATCCCAATGCTAACTTAGGACAGAGAGAGTATGAAAGTAGAATAAATGCGGTCGAGATGAGAGCATTGCGCAAAATTTGTGGCATAACGCTTGTTGACCGCGTTCGTAATGAAGACGTGAGAGAAAGAATTGGTCTGAAAGAGAGTGTCGGTGTTAAGATAAGAAAGGGCATGCTCCGTTGGTTCGGACATGTAGAAAGAATGCGGGACGAAAAAATGACGAAACAGATATACAATGCAAAAGTGGAAGGATGTAGGAGCTGAGGAACTACCTATCATGACCAAATTGGTCGTGTTTTATCAGAAGGTGATGTCAGGAGCCCCAGGAACCGGCGAGCGTGCATGAAAAGAGCTATGAATGTCACAGAAGCGAGTGAGGTATGTAAGGACCGCGTCTTGTGGCGCTCGGTTCTCTCTCAAGGGACTTGGCGTGAAGATATACATACATACATCTTAGAAAAAAAAAAGAGTTTTAATTTTTCAGTACAAATCGGCAATTTCATACTTTAAGCCCTAATATTACGAATTATAAATGTAATATGAGACTATTGATTTCGGTTAAGGATATAGATGAAATAATGTAGGTATATAATACATAATCTGTGAAAATACATACACCATACACGTGAAATATAGAAACTTCTGCTTTTTGAAAGTCGCCTAAAAATCGTCGATCTGTTGCTCCATTATGACATGAAAGAGAAACGAACTTATTTTTACGTTATAATGTTAGTTGAGTAACGTAACCTCTCAATATAGCTATTACCGCTGTCTTGTTACAGGTAACCGCAACGAAGTTTCCAGTAGTAATCAAGATAGGTCACGCGCACAGCGGCGTGGCCAAGGTGAAAGTGGACTCCTTGGCCGACTTCCAGGTAAAACGGAGCTGCTCTACGTCTTCAAACGAATTAATATGCAAATCTGTTTAATTTCATCGCTTACCGAATAAAGTAGATTTATTTATTAAGCGACTACTTCCAGTGATGAACAAGGAATTTGTTCTACGAATTTAACGAAATTCAGATGAGGCAGAATTACATTTACGAAAACTTCAGCTACATTCCAAAGTAAAATTATGTTTCTATTCCTTAATAAACCTCACTACCTGTTAGGTATTCATTAATAAAAATATATATTTTTTTCTCTAAATTCCTTTCATAGCGGATGCATATACACCTACGGAACCACAATGCGAGGTTATGTGTTCTGGTTCTTGGTGTTTGCGTTTTCTGTCCTGTTAGTTGATACATCATCAGACACGTATTACATTTATACATACAGAAACTGACTGACTGAATGATATATCCGCCTTTTGTAGGGTACAACTGTGAAGTTGATATGTCAGAATTTCTATATATATACATATATATATATATATATATATGTACACATGATGCTTAGGGATTCGGGTATCCATTAAAAATGGAGCACTAGTACATACAAAAATAAGCGCAGATGAAGTTGCTACCTCCCGTCTTTTGTACTATACAGAGTGGAAGTCACTCTAGATCTAGACACTAAAGATAGGTAATTTAACTCAAAGTAGACTTAGTTATATTTTTAAAAGAAATTAAACTACATTAATGAATTTTACGAAAGTTTGCCACACCCGCGTATGGATCAAAAAACAACTAATTTATGGCACCATCGATAGTGCCATATGAATCGAATCTCTTTAACAAACATAGTAACTTAAATTAAAAGTAGATTATTAAATCAAACAATAACTTATAAATTCAATAGGACAAGACGAAGTACTCTTACCCATCGGTTCATCCAATTTAAATATCAAATATCTCTGACGCAACTTATTTATTGAAATTACATAGCACTACGTCACGTACGTTTGAAATTGCATTTACACGTGTTTGTAATGCTGACTCTATATTACATAGTCAAGGTTCATCAATGAGTTTTGTAAATATAGAATATTAATTTAATTATAAAAATAGACCACTGAACATAATTCTTTTGTTATTCACATTCGATTGATTTACAAATTATTTTATTTTAATCAACTGCAACGGAACTAACCGTAATAACTTATCAAAACAAATTTATGTTTGCTGAAAACCTATGTTTTTTCACAGTAATATAAATTGAGCTTTGCGGTTGTACAGAAAGAGATATCGAGATAGGCAAGTACAACTTCATGAGTTTTGGAGTGTATGGTAGATGGAGTGAAAACTACAACAACATTACAACAGGTCACAGCGACAAAGTAGAACAATTCCCAGTATGCTGTATGTTTAGACCTATTTTGAAGTATCGTCGTAATAAGTCGAAAAATTTGGAATACTCCATTCTCGCATACTTAAAACGCTGAAAACGTATAAATATTATCATGATAGTCAATTGATCCAAAAAAATCAAATATCGCGCAGTCCTGTCAAAACTTGTAAACAGCAATTATTTATAATCTGCATTTTGGAGGTGCATTATGTAATTTGACGAAACAAACCATAGCAATAGTGATCAACTACTGCTTATTGCGGCCATTTGGTCTCGAGTATATTCTGTCTGTATTCATGAAACTAAGTCAACTGAGATTCTGGTTTAACTTTTGGTGCAGAATTTTGTCAAATGTGGTTATATTAGGCGACTTATACGATGGTCATCAAACTCAGCTTAGTGTATGGCAAGATAATTGAGAGCAGAATGAGGGTGAAATTCGATGGAATACTCTAGGGTGAACAGGAGGGATGCCGAAATGAAGGAGGATGTACGAATGAAGTTTTCTCATACCACAATATCATGGAGAAGCATCTAGCGCTAGAATAGAAGGTATTCTGCATTTTGTGGATTTTAAGAAAGCATTGATAGAGTGGTGCAAGAAGGTCTCTGGTATATACCTAGTCCGGCCATAAGTTCTGTAACAAATGAATATCCATTTATTTTTTTTATGAAGTAATGTAATCTAAATAAATTAATTTGTACATATTTATGGAAGTCTCAGCAAAAAATAAATAAAATGTTTCTATTCGAAACGTCCACTTCTGACTTTGATACAGGATTACGCACTATTTCCATGAGAAATTTGGCGACTGCTTGCTCCAGAGATTTTTTAAGAGTCACAATGTCAGCGTGTCGTTTCGAGCAGGCCATGTTCTCTAAAACTGACCATAATTTATCAAAGGGGTTGAGATCTGGGCTAGACGAGGGTCTTCCGCTCCTATAAAGTCC
The DNA here is from genome assembly GCA_947507595.1 of Pyralis farinalis. Taxonomy (NCBI): domain Eukaryota; kingdom Metazoa; phylum Arthropoda; class Insecta; order Lepidoptera; family Pyralidae; genus Pyralis; species Pyralis farinalis. The sequence continues at coordinate 16,924,414 of OX382267.1, forward strand.
GGAACCTTGGTTTCGAGTCAGGCTTGGGTAGTTCGTGCCTTGTGACCAGGTGCAGAATCCTGCTGGAAAGTCCACGGTACATTTTTAAAAAGTGTATTGCTGAGAGGTTTCACAACACAATCCAAAGCAGTCTCTTGATACACCTTGGTAGATGTTTTCATTCCTTTTTTTTAAGCTTTGTGACTCTTTGATAAGACACCCCTCCAAACCCCCAAACCATTATAGACACAGGATGATGACCACGTTGTACCTTTCCAACCACTTGGGCGGCTTCCTCAGAACTGTGCGCGTACACTTTGTCATTTTGCTTGTTGTAGTGCTCTTCAATGTGTCTCGAATATGACCGACGGCTTCATGCCTACTTTTTGCAGGGCAATCACTGCAGTCCTCTTTTCTATAACACCCCATTTCATATTGTAATTTGATAATAAACACGAAAAATATATATAAAACGGCGGGAAATCGAAAGAAGTTTCTATAATAAACGCGTTCCGAATTCAAAATAAAAGATTTGAGAAAAGGAAAAGTTTCTATGTAGCAGTATTTATGGCCAGACTAGTTATTGCTGATATATGGAATTGATAGTACCCAACTACGTGCTGTGCTTAGGAGGAATGGCCAGCACGTGAGCGTGTGGGCGGCAGCTTCTTGTCCCGGTTTGACATCAACATGGCTGTCAACACCAGGGTTGCGTGCTGTCGCATACGTGTACGCATAGATTATGGTAAAATATATATATATATATATCTAACACATACAACGTTTACTTGATTAATAGGCATTATAGATTGAATTATATTATTTGTTATCTTGCATGCACATTGATTTAAAGCTTAAATCAAACATATGTATACATGTTAACTACTAACTAACATTCGTATTTTTGTATTTACACACACACGCGAACTTTCGTTCGTTTATTGTCTTTGCAGTATTCTTTAAATGTATCGTACTGAAATAAAAATCTACTTATTATTCTTACTATAATCATTTCCGAAGTGTCTACCAGAGATTAAGAAAGCAGAATAAATACTATGACAATATTAATAAGTTTTCACTACAATTCATACTAATGATGCCCTCGATAAATATATGCCAAATTTGATGTCATATGTTTATTATAGCGGTAATTTCATAATAACATAGTTTTTGCTTACGGCTTTTCAACAATTGAATGAGTTTTGTAACTGGGCATACCGGTCCAGTAATGTCGTTCAAAATGAGTTTAACTCGGGTTCTCTATTCCCACAGCACGTTAAACAGTTGATCTACTCTTTTCCTTAGATAGTAATCACTAAATTGAGTCTTTAATCTTTTGCAGACCTAAGCCATAGGTAAAAACAAATCAGATCAAAAAATTTGATGAAAATATGTCCTTTCAGTTTAGGTTAATGATAATCTTCATCTGTCTTGTTGGTAGAGCACCAACATGTCGCCTTAGACTATTGCCATTATCACAATCGGAAGTTAGATTTTCGGCGCCAAACTACGATAGAACAGATTGAAATAGTATCCTTAATCCCTTCCCGTTGAAGGGAGAGGGCAATAATTGAAAATTGGTGTATGATGTATGTGTGTTCTACATAAGTTGACTTCGTTATCATTCTAATCCACCCGCTACTGGATATAGGCCGCTTTCTAATGCTTTTCGCATTGAACTGCACTTTTGGCTGCTTTTTTGAAAACATCGCTGTGCCACCAAATCACTTTATCCCGTAGTCTCATAGACGGTCCCAACTGTGACTTTCCTCGCCCAATACCTACTGGTCAGTCACATTTTCCGATATAAACTGTTCCTTCGTCTTGCCGTCTCTCGGAGCCAAGTCGAAAACCTGACTCTTGGACTCCCTTAGAAAAATCCCAAACGTAGGTCTCTATCGCTCACTTTGTGACCAGCATATTTATCAACAGTATGTGTTATTTCTAGGACATTGCTGGTGTAGTAGCCATGCTGGGAACTTATTGCACCGTAGAGCCCTATATCGACGCAAAATATGATATCCACATACAGAAGATCGGAACAAACTACAAAGCTTTTATGTAAGTTACAATGTTCGAGCGTTTCAACATTATTGCTATCCATAACATTCACTTTTTGTATGAATGGAAAATTTATAAAAAAAGGATTTTATACAGTTCTACAAAAATGAAATACATCGAAACTTAATACATAATTGTAATGAACTATTTTACTACGGCGAAGATCAACGTTAATTTGCTTTTAAAATGCCACAGGCGTTAGGCCTATGCTATAATAGGACAAATTATAATTGCAAATAATAATTAATTTAAAACGTTTTCTAGGCGTAAATCCATATCGGGAAATTGGAAAACCAATCAGGGTTCAGCGATGTTAGAAGCCATCGGTATGAACGACAGATATAAGATGTGGATAGACGAGGTAAGTAGTAGGTATACTTTATGTATTTTAAATTATAAGGCGAATGTGTGTGACTATTAAGTGGGTATTATTAATGGAGTATGTGACATAAATATAAAAGTTTCATGCTGTCATTAGTTTGAAGTTACTATATACAAGCATAACTATTTAGTTTCCCCGCTTCTTATCTTGTTAAACTTGGTGTTCTATGTCGCAGTAAGTTGAAGTCTCGGGCAACCTAGAACTATGAAGTCTATTTAGACTTAACTTGTATTATAGTTAAAACCTTTGGAGTGGCTTATTATTATGGCACCATTAATTTAAATTGATAAAGCTTGGTACTTTGATTTTTTACGGTTTTTGCTGCGGCTAGTTAAATGCTTGCAAGAGACTGAAGTTGACACTTGGCGATGGAGCCCATCTCGTAGCTCTGAACTAACGTGGTACCGAGAGTATATAAGTGGATATAATTATCTCCTTAACGATGCGCATGTATGTTGACCAGCGACTGCAGTTGGCGAATCAAATATTGATGCCGTACGTCAATTAATTGAGACTGAATAATACCTGGAGCAATTTCGCACTGTGTTAAATATTGAAAAGAATTAAGAGCAATATTTTACATGTGTATCTGAAGGTACGGTAACTTTGCGCATATAATTTGATGGAAGTCTAGAAATCACTGCGTGTACTGACATAGTGCAAAGTTTGATGGAGGAGTCTTAAAAACCAATTATCATTGGCCGTTAAGAAGGGAAGTTAAGGAAAGTTTCCTAGGTATATGTGAATGGCACATGAAAAGTCACAGAAATAGAGTAGATGATAAAAACAGTGCTGTGTTATAGCTACTAGCAGATCCCGCTTGACACTAGGAGTGCAATTGCAACTCTTATAACATGTAGATTAAAAATGGTACAAAGATCGACACTTTAGCTTGACACTTTGGTGTCAAGTTTGACGTGCATTATACTGTACGGCGCTATTCAGGAACAACTCACAAGCATCTAAGTATCGTAACCGGCGTTTTTGATGCTCGACCCGGATACAAAGCTGCAGTTCCATATATAAAATTTCTCTGATAGCCTAATGAAAAGAAGCTTCTCAATTAATTTTTGTATCACATCCGATCCTTCGGCCTTTCCTATATCTAAGCTACCGGCTAAAGCTTTGCGCTCTACCCACATGTTTTAGGGATCGAGTATGCTAAAGCCTACTTCCATTAGATGGAAGCTACGCCAAGTATATACGAGTACCGAAAGAGATACACTAATGTCGGAGCACACGTATCTTCAATATAATGGTTAGAATGAAATTCAGCGCGCTTGACTTACAAAGATCTAGTGAGACGGTGCCTTTTCTAGGAACAGTTTTCTGAGAAAACTTAAACTTTTGCCATACCACAAAACCATTGTCGGTATTAAGAACGACAACTTACGGAAGTGACCCGGTACAACTATGGCAAAAGACTAGAACGCACATATACGCACAGTGTTATTTTTTTATTTTCTTTAAGCGCGCTAGCTCGAGTATTAATCCAGGCTCGGTATTTATCCTGCTTAAGTAGAAACGTATCCTTACTAGATCTACTGCACCGTAGTTAGGACTTTCCTTCGACGGTAAGGTTAGGGTTGTAAAGTTTCATGCATTGTAGAACTACATCAGCGACAGCGTCGACACAGGTAGTGGGATCATCCAATGGAAAGCAAACCTGTCGGCATCAGGAATCGCTCGACAGTAAGCGAAAAACCTATACCAATTTGCTAACCTGTCACACTGGACTAGTGCCTGCTATGTGCGGATGAAGTGCTGGAACTCAGGAAGGAGTTATTTTACACCGAGGGCGACGGTCTCCTCCCGCTGTATTCTTCTTTCTGATATCGTTATTAATTGTATTTACGCCGATTTATGTAAGAGAGTGTTACGGCCCCTGGCGAACCGGCCCGATGAAAAGCTATTTTCATTCAACATCTTCAACCTGTACGCGGCCATACCATGACTGCTGAATAACTAGCTTGACTCCACCACATCACGTAAAATATTGTCAAATCTTATAGATAACGTGTTGGACCCACCACATATAATAGTTATTTTAAGTGGTATATGTATAAATTGAATGCCTATTAGAAAGAATACATATATTATAGTGAATAATAATTTGTATTATATAAAATGTTTTACAGGTGAGCGAGATTTTCGGTGGACTGGAAGTATGTGCCCTGGAATTGGTGGTAGGAAAGGACGGTCGTGAACACATCATTGAACTGAATGATTCCGCCACTTCGTTTATGGGAGACTCGCAAGAAGAAGATCGTCGCCATCTTGCTGAACTTGTATTGCAGCGTATGCAGGTAAACATCTAGTTTTCTAGACTATATTAATTTACAAAAGTACTTATCGGAAGTATAGATATCTTTAAAACATCAGGTCTAGATACCTGATGTTTTAAAGATATCTATACTTTCGATAAGTACTTTTTGTGTATAATAGTTTGTAAATAAATATATATCTCTCTCATCCATTTGTCCCAACACTACATCATCAACCGTAATCCTTTCGTTCATTTTGATTCCTTCTATTTCAAATAAAAGGACAAGTATAATATACTTGTTTTTTCGCAGTCAATCATAAACCATTCTCCATACAATCGCCTGTATAATTGTGACTAGTGTTTGCAGTTCAGAAGCTGTATCTGCAAATAACACGAGATAGTCTGCCTAGCGGAGACAATTCACCACTAGATCACCCATGTGCAATCCCACATTCGCAGACCTTATTGTCTGTAGAAAGTTATCGGGATACATAATGAGATGCCGAGCCAATATAATAGTACATTACCCTATTTGACATTAATTTGAGGTTAAATTGCGGCGATAATCTGTATCAGTCCTAATACCAGAGGTTCTTTCGATATATTTTCTCAAGATCCACGAAGCCGTGAAAAACCTTTTGGTTTAGGGCAAGATATTTATCTACAATATCGTGAAGTCTGAAACTTGACATCCTTACCCATTTATCCTCTTTCGGAAAAACGACTTTCATAGCCTAATCATTGCAAAAGGTACGATATCACTCTCAGGAATCGAACAGGGAACAAACAGCAGGTAAAATTGCGGGGCTAGTAATATAATAATTATGTTCCACCACATTCAGATTCTGAAAAAATATTTTTAAACCTACCTATCGCTATACAGGAACAAAAATGGCTGAATCGTGGAGATCCGGAACAATAATTAGTCAATTGACACTCGGGGTATTCAAATTAATGTGGACTGTATATAAATGTGTAAAAGATTGTACATTTACGTTCGTAACCGAACATTTACCACACGTACATTGAAGTATAATACTTTCTAAAATTTCAGTCTGTGTGTCGGCCTGGCATTACCAAGACAACTTCCCGGTCATCAGTATCGGGCAGTTCAGCCGCGACCTCACCAGAGGAGCGATCGATGCCGCTGCCTGGTTCAGGCCCACCGAGCGCTCCTCCGCCTGCTCCTTTGGCTTCGGCAGCCAGCATCGATCGCCCCCTGCCACCCATTCCAGCGGAACCTTCACAACCGCCACCACCACCGCTTACTAGACGTGATTCGCAAGGTACAGTCAGGGTCATAAGTGCAGTAGCACCTTCGTTATCTTTAAGTTTGGGTAACATCTACGCTTAGACATTTATTAAGATTAATGTAAAATTTATTCTTCCTTTAGAAGTTGCGCCAAAACAGTTATAAAATCATATTATTATGCCTTTATGCATTAAGATATTAATATGCCTTTTATACACATCCGAGGTGACAAAACAAGCGTACGACCTTCCTGATATAAGCGATTACTGTAGACTATAAATATTTGCAACAGCAGAGGCATCGCTCGCGTGTCGCAAACATTATAAATGCCTCTCATACGCCCTTTTAACCCGTACTGTATGTCATATTCTCCAACTTGAGGTAATGCTCAAGATTGAACATCTGAAACCTCAGATTTTCATCTTGTTACACTAAACTAGTTACACTAAAGTTTGATGGAAAAAAGAATTTTGGCTTCAATGTGTGAGATGAATTCTGCTAATTGGAACCGCTTAGACTGTAGACGGAATTTAAACACGCTATAGAACGACTATTTTTTATATAAGAAGGAAACGAGTGTGGGTTGCCTCCGCACTAAAGCATCATGGACCAGTTATCAAACTTTTAAGGGAAATATGGACTCTCTACTTGTCAAAAACCTTATGAAAGCGTATAAATTAACTAATGATTAAGGATTAAGTAGAGCTTAGAATAGAGTATAGAGAATTTTTAAATGAATATGTTATTAGTATTAGAATATGATTGAATCCTAGCATCCCAGTCGTCGACAGTATCATCAGCTTCGGCGGCACCAAGCACCACCAGCAGCTCGGCGCCAGGAGGTACAGCACCGGCGCCTGCTTCAGGCTCTGCAGCCGGCCGCGGAGGCTTTGCTCGTCAGGGTTCCCTTAGCGCCGCACTCACCGAAGACGCAGAAGATACCATGAAAAATCTACGAAAGACCTTTGCGGGCATTTTTGGTGATATGTAAACTGGTTACGGAATAGTTTTTGTTCGGACAATAGACGGGTTACTACAGACATTAACACAAAGAAAGCTTAGACAAGAATATTCACTAACAACATACACTGTAGTGCTACCGCGCGTCTCTTGCCCGCAATGACAACTTCTTAAAAAAAAATTGTTTCATTAAATGAAAACATTGTAATACAAAAATTTATTTATAGGTAAGTAATTTATAATTTGATGTAGATGAAATAGAGAATTTCGGTTTTGCTCGCATCAGAGCTTTTTGTAACATATAATACTCAGTTTTGAATTTAAGTGACGTTTCCCAGCCGCACCAGTTTTGAAGGGACCACCCCTTGGACCGAGTGTATGAAGCGTAACCGCGTAATAAACAGGATCGTAAGCATAGTATTAATGTAAAATAACTATAGATTTTTTACAATAAGTTTATTATAAATATGAAAATACGAATCAACTGAGCTGCATTGTGATCGAACCCATCGGTACACGGCGCGCAGGTGCGCTCCGCGCCGCGGCGCCGCGTCCTCGTGCACAGTAGTGTTTCTCTCTCTCTCAACTCCCTTCTACACTCGCTGCACTCTCATATGTGGTCACTGACATGAAATCTTTGTCGTACTACCAATTTATTCATGTTATGTTAGTGTTAATATTATTAAGGACGATTAATACGTTGTGGCAATAAGTAGAAGTGAACGTTTAAGGTTTATACTTACATATTGTTTTAAATAACTGAGAAGCGTGTTGCTTCATCAATATAATCGTAGTATATAGTCTAAATATTAAATTCAAATTCATTACATTATTTTGACTTTACAAAACAGTTTTATTTCAATGCCATTATGTTTAACTGTTTTATTCTTTTGTATTTAATGTGAAATTAAAATGGATTACAATCGGGATGTGAGCAATGCTATTTAAGACAATATTGTTAAATGCAAGAATTGATCCACATTTTATATACCCTATTACTAGCTGTATATCTAGTTTTAAGATTAGCTTGTTACACGTATATGCTCATTCAGGTGGTTTACTTAATATTTTTTGTACTTATTTGACGGTCTTACTTAGTTATAATGCCGTGTTCTTTGTATCGGCTTAGTGAATTTCAAACCCTAAATATTTGCCCAAAATATTATATATTATAATATCATCGTTAATACTAGTATTGTCTTGACCATTGTGCTATGTATATTTATTATAATTACTTATAGGTAACATAGATTTTTGAAAAGGTGAACGATTTTCGTGAACTAAGTCTGATGAACCGTCATATCAGGAAAAATCAATGTTATCGATTTCTCAAGTGCTTTGTGCTTTCATATCTGTTAGCAAATACGATATTAAGCTTAAAATACTTACATACATACATAATTAATTAGCTGATATGAATCGAAGTAGAAGCATTTAAATGTGTAGATGAAGTTCGTGCGTATACATGCGCAATGTCTATGTAAGCCATGATTATTGTAAGAGTTATTGTTTTATTTTCATTTGTATGGTATTACTGTCCGGTTACTATACCTTTGCATCACGCTCGAGTCTCGTGTTTTCGCTTGCCTCTCACCCAATGGTTGTCTGTCGTGCTGTTTATTATTTATTACCCACATCTTAATAATTAGATTATTTTTTATGCATGCATTCGTGCGCCTGAAAAAAAGACAACTCAGGGTACTGAGTTATAGTAACCGGGCTATGTAAGTAAAACAATATGAAATTATAATATTAAAATTATTATCTGGAACCCACTTGTTATCGCAGATTTTACAACGAAAAATAGGTATACATAAAATAAGTCAAATAACTCATTGCGTTAAGGCAGTGTTACGTTTGTGCTTATGAGCTACAGAAAGCCACAGTGTATAAGTAATGAGTCGACAAAGCGTTCTGTTTTATATCTACTGAAGCAGGCGAATCCACGATAGTTAATTTTAGATGTAACTTACGTTATTGAGCCTGCCTGAAGATGTCTCATACCTCTCATATGGTATGCTTAGATTAAAGTATATTGCACTCGTAACGTAGCTAGTTTGACACGGAATCCTTTAGCACAACAGTCACGATGTACGTGTAACTACTAATAATAACTATACGTAAATGTCTATAAAATGAGCGAATAAATAATTATTGTCATTACATTATTTGTCGATACTGTTTTACAATTTATTTTGTAAACATAGCTAATAGTGATTTTAGTTAATTTTACAGTAGGTTAATTACGAAGACACAATATTACGATTAGAGTGTTTAGTTAATTTTGTTTTATATTAAATGTTTATTCTACGTTCGTTAACTATTAAGATATGAACATTAAAAGTTAATATAACGCTGTTGTTGTTGTTGCTAAACAAGTTATACAATATGTACTCTACGAAATGATGTATAGTACTTCCACTAGACATTATCACGATAAAAATAGTAATTACTTATTACATAATATTTATAATGCTTAGTACTATTTACACCTTACCTCTTAAGGGCAGTAAGTTCTATGAAATTCGGATAGACACATGAACCGCCGTATGTTAAATTTATGTGGTAATGTTAAGACTTAACAAAATGCCCTCTTGTCTTAACATCAAACCTGGCTTAAAATCATACATCTAATACTTTTGATAATTAGGTACTCCTAGCTGAAAACTGTCTTTTTAGCAGTTTCAGAAACACTAGGATTTATGTTTGATTTCATTTTTGAATTATGAAAAAAGTGTGGCATGTAATCGTATAATTCATAATTATTTAGGTATTAAGCGTGTAATCATATTATGTTGCTAGACTGGCTAGTAGAGCTCTCTAAACGACAAAAGTTAGGGTCAATAAAATCTTCCAATCTAGTCTAACTGCCAACTATACTATTTTATCGTGATAGTCTTCTACAGAGAGACATGGTCGGTCACAATATTTAGATACTTGCCTTCGTTTATGACGTAAATGTGTAATTGCTCAGACACCATACACTGTCGAATAAATATTTACAAGTAGTGAACTTCGTCAAAGTTTTCTAGTAAGCACATATATTGTTATGACGAGTACTGAATAATATATGTTTTAATGATGTGACCACCATGTCTTCGAATGGAATATGTTAATGGAATTTGAATGCATGTTAATCTATATAATATAATAATAAATACCTCTTTTGGTAAGTTCTACTGATATCATCGTTTTTATTTAATTTGTTACCTTATTCGTAATCCCACGAATCTTCTCCATATCACAAAGTCCCCCCCCCCCATGTCCTATCTGCACCCGTGATCAGTGGGGGTATTCACATTGTCTCGGAAAGTCATATTCGAGTCGGATTCGAAAAGTTGGCGCACACATTTAATAAATTATGACGGGTAACTTTTCAATTTCGATTCGAATATGGCGTTCCGAGGCAATGTGAATACCCCCACATATAGTATTGATAATTGTGTAATAATTATCAATGCTATCTGCGGGGGTATTAATGGGTAATAATGACATCTTTTACTTAATCTTCTAAAGTTAATATTCCATGATGAGCAACTACACAAATTCATTTTAGAGCGAGTTAGGGATAGTCTTGGAATTAGATCAGGATGAGTTTTTGATGAATTAAAGATGATTTTTAAGATTAAGTTTTGGGGTTTGTTTTGTGATGTGTTAATGTCAGTTTTAGGAAGCATTAGGAATGAAATATATTAGAGAATTGCATTAGAAAGTATTATGGTTAGGGTATGGGTGGTTATAAAATGTGTTAAGGAATAAAAGTTTTGGAATAAGCAATACCTATCTGAGGTATAGCCTCGCTAGGGCAGTCCAAACAATAGGCGGCACTTTTATTATTTGATAGGTGATATTATGCTTGTTTGTATCTTTCTAAAAATGATTCAATTATTTTAGCAATTTCCACGGATTATTCAAATGGTTTCATAGTGCATGACTGCATTACACGAGGAAGGATAAATTCACTGTCCAAATTTCAGGTTTCTAGAGTTAATTAGTTTAGGCTATTCGCGGTCGGTCAGCTAAAGTCTTATCAGTTACAGTACTATTGTATAAGTATACATTTAGCAACATACTACATGTACAGAAACACTGGAATAAATTAGGGAAATAATTTATTACGACAAAAACATAAAACACCTGTTATCACTAAAACCAATTTTCATTAGATAAATCTAAAGATAGTCAATTAAATAGAAAGGTATTAAATAAACAATAAATAACTATAAAATTTTCATTGTTTAAAAATAACGCGTAATTAATTATATAATAAATTCTGAAAAATAATTACTAAAAGAATTTTAAAAAGTAGGTAATTACTAAATTTTTTGTCCACTGGCTCGTATATTTGTACTACTAAAATAGACTGGAATAAAATATTTTAATATCATCGTTTAGGAGCATAGTCATGTCACATTTTATGAGTAGGTATATCGCTTCGGTAAATTTTGTTTAGCATTCCTTTTCAAGTAAGGATAAACAAAGTACTTCTGTTTATTGGTAATCCAAACTAAAATATGAAAAGTTGAACATGAACTTCGAAGCGTGATAATATAAATACGTAAGAAAATTTTAGCCAGATTTATTAAACATTATGCATGACGGTAATGGAACTGTAAATTATGGCTTAAAATTATATGCTAGCCAATATCTACGCACTGAAATAAAGGCTAAAGCCACTGCCATCACAAGTAAGCGGAATAAATACGAGTACATGGTTTACGCCCATGCACACAATCAATTCTAAACTAGAATACCGCTCGTTCTATAGTCTGTGGTGAACATAGTCGTAGGCATATAATATATCAGACATCAAGTCTTACGTCTGTTACTATCGTAATGGCATAAAATATAACATTTTACAGGAATTTGTGTTAACTGAGCTATGGCGCTGCTGTGAGAACTTATGTGAATTTTATAATCATAAAAAACTGATAATATAGTTTATTTTGCGTACATATGTATCTTTACAAAACTATAGTCAAATAAAGATGTCTCAAATGTATCTAAAGTGTGGCAGATAGGGCAATCAGAATTAAGTATTTCATCTATTGTTGATTAAACTTGGGAACACACTTCATTATGCGTACATGATGTATAGGGTAAGTGAATTATGTTTTCAATCAGTTTAAAATATAGTAGGCAAGATTAACAGTAGTAAGCAATTAATCTAATATTAATTTAAATTGGCAACATTCTAAACATAAACATACTTTGCGTACATACTTCTCTTCGCAGGATTGTATAGTGCGAGTTATGTTTAGAATATATCAGAAAATGTAATCAGGAGTACCCTACTGGATCCATCCCAGTGTTGAGGCTGTAGTTGCGGTACATACCGGCGGCGGCCAGTCGGTTGGTGAACGTCTGTCCAGCTGGGAAGAAAACTGTAGGTACTGATTGGATTCCTGCAACCACAACATAGAAGAACATCACTTAGAAAGGTATTTGTGAATATTCGCCCGAAAACAAAGTGAGCACTTCTGCTACATTTCAAACATAACAAAACGTGAACACAAAGACGTGAACAAAATCAACAAAGTGATGTTGCACGCGCGCATGGACAATAAACTTTTAGCATTGAACTACGCAGCAGGTGTGTTTTTAACTGCATAGCCATTTTACTACTACATGGGTTACACTGAAAGTTTTGCGTCATTTACAACACATAAATAGCTATTTTATTTTTTTATAATGTTTAAAAAGTCATGATGGTTTCTTAAAAAAAGATCGGGAAGTCGTTAGTTTGACTTTCGCCGTGAAATGTAAAGGGAAAAATGGGAGAGTTTTGAAAAACAATAAATACATTAATGTGTCTATTTTCTTTATAAGTTAAATATTTCAGTACGCCCTAGTACGCCCTACTATTTCATTTGTTCTGTGCCTGCAACGATATTTTTATTACGACTGAGTATTGACACTGACATACAGAAGATAATTGAACTAGGTATATTGTAGTAGATGTGAGGTAAGGTAGGTAGGTACTTCCTTCTACTTATCGTGAAGTTATATTGTAATATATTGACTGTAATGTATTCATAAGAAAAATTGAGAGTGGAGATAACCCTGTGGATAAAGCACCAACCTGTTGACCGATTAGTCAATAGACCGGTTCAAATCCTGACATGTACCACTAAATTCGTATTTTCTAATTTATGTACATATATGTAATTATCACTTGGTCGGCGGTGAAGGAAAACACGGTGAGGAAACCCGTCGTTCAACAAGTTATATTTCGGAAGACATATAACCTTACCTAAGAAACGTCTGATTTACCCTCTGGATTGTGGAAGTATGACGGTAGTCACTGCATATAAAAATCAGTATCTTTGTGAAATCCTTAGGCTTGGGTAGCGGACCCACCAATTCTAATGGATTAGCAAAATGAGATAACGCTAAGAAGAAGAGTGTTTATAGGAAAATTTAGAGACCGGAGCCTGAAGGCTCATGGTTTTAGCGATTTGAGTAACTATTGTATTCTTGTATTTATTAGATATAATTAATTATATACATATATTTTACCTGTACCCTTATATGACAGTATGAAAATGAATACGTGAATTCTACGTATTGTACCCGAGAAGGCAACTCTGATTTAAATCAGGATACAGGAAGATATAAAAGTGTGAATGGAAAATACATAAGTATGCACCGAAATCTCAAAATAATATTATAAACAAAAGAAAGAAAGTAAGAAAGAAAGAAAGAAAAACATTTATTCGTACACAACACAACACTGAACAACAAACATATACACAGCAAAACATATATACAAAACTAAGCATAACATAACATAACAAATATAAACACAGCAAACAGTGTTGTGCGATGTAACAAAATGGTCTGGACTCAGTATATTGTCGAAGCCTGAAAACAACAGTAAATGTATGATTATTTTTTCTCATCTGTTTACAGTCGCCTATCAGCTGCCGCGGGAACTTGAAAACGACCGTGGTTCATTGGGCACTAGAGAAGCTAATTTTGTCAAGCAAGCCTCGTAATCACCCTGCTTGACCATGGTTTCATGGTATAGTATAGCCATAGATCAGATTCATCGAATTCCAGGCATATTGCTATAACCTCCCTTCTCTCCAAGATGATAGAGCGTTTGATAAACACGCGGCTCCTAGCATAACTGGAAGATCATATTATTCTACACTCTAATTGTGGGAATATAAATTACAAGACCGTCTTAATAGTGTATATTACTCACAATATTTACGTAAAAATGAGACATTGGTTCTTAGCCTTATGTTTGTCTGCATGAACTTTATTTTAATATATATACTATAATTATGTCTTTTTAAAAAGGTGTTTACGTATGTTTATCAGTTGTCCAGTGCAGATAGTACAAGATTTGCTCATTTTGAGACTAATATGCAATAGAATGCAGTAGAATACTTGTAACGAGACGATGACACAAGTTTGTATGAAAAGAGTTTACCCTTTAAGTTTCTATATCCACGAACATTTTTATTAAATAATTTAGAACTAGATATTGTATAACTTATCTGAAAATATTTATTATCGCTAATTTAACTTAACGATAATATCATTGCCTCTGTCGAGACTACTGCCCTGGTGCCTGTGATATAATTTAAAAAATATTTTTAAAATAGAACACAGCTTCTAGCAGGAGATAATTAGCACGCATTTGCAATTACTGGTCGACAGCAATTTTAAAGAAGTGGCCACAGTTGCGTAGATGGTTCTGGCACTTTCGGCTGTTTATTTTTGTATAAAGTCTATGGTAACTTTACTTTTATATCGGAACGAAACTACTTTCATCAACGGTCAGGGTCGCTTTATTGTGAGTCATGATGGACAGTGCGATATGTGGGACAAATTTGAGATATCTGTAACACAATTACAAGCTATGGTAACTGATAATTAGGTACTTAGAGTATAATATATAATTAAGTAAATACTGTAAAATGGGAAATTTAATCGATTATTTTTATACCCAACAATTTTGTTCCAAACGAAGAATGTTCATTATACAAAGGTACGTCAAAATGTAAAAGAAACCATCACGAAAATACAACTTACGATCACCAATAAATGCGATGATGTAAAAAAAATTAATGGTAAATAAACGAATATTTGTAATATAGTATTTTTACATCAGTAACCATTTCTCGAAATAATGTAATATTATTGAAATTATGGGTATCCGTTTTACACACAATCGCGATATACAACTACGCTACATTCTTTAATGGAAATCCTTCATAGGATTTGTGTCAAGCGGTAGCACGATTATGATTGGTGACTTTTACAGAAAGTATGTCACTATTGTAGGTATGGGACTAACTTTTTTTTTTCTATTTTACCGATATTTAGCGTAAACGTAGTCTAAACAAATAAAATACATTAAAAATGGGAGAAAAAGACGTTTATATTTATTTATTATTGTATAACCATATAGCTGACCCGGCAAACGTTATTCTGCCACGTACATTTTTCTTATGAATTTGTTCTAAAATTTTTTTTTAGGATTTTTTTTATGAAATATTCTTTACGACCTATTCTCATACCTACCAAATATACATAAAAATTCATACATTAATAATTCGTAAAAATCGGTTGAGCCGTTTCGGAGGATTACGACCACAAACACCGTGACACGATATTTTTATATATAAGATATACAACAGAAGATACTAACAAAATCAATCATGAGTAACTGACTATAAAGACACAGAAGAAATCTATATGTCTAGAAACTAGAAGATTAACTTACACATAGAGACATAAGCATCCGCTAAGAAACTTCTACGAGATATCGGGATGCGTACCGGTGAATTTGTGGGCAACCACTAGTAAACCATTTGCAATTCCTTATTAACAATAGACTTCAGGCTATAATACAATACATTTTAAAAATTGTTTTGACATTTAATAGTAATTGAAAACATAGTTTTGTGATATAATAATCATGCAAATAATTCTAAAAATTGAAATTAATTTGTGCTAACTGCTAACGGTAATACAATTTACAAACATTATGGTCCATATACGGGTACAGTGCAAGTGCGCAGGTGCTATCTGTAGGAATATAATCAGTACACATTCTAGTCCAAGAATATAAACTGACAGTCTATGTCCGAAAGAAAAAACCGAAGACATTTCGGGTGAAGATTCAGGATTGTTCTTTCTCGAATATCATTCACATTCAGTCAATTATGTACACACATTCCGGCCTATACTATTGCCTGTATGATCAAATAAAAGACAAATAGATATACGTTTCATAGTAATCACAACAACACGTAAAAAAATCCGAATCTATGGTTCATAGGGTTAAATATAAAAATCTTGTACATAGTCGAAATATTACCTACAAGCTTTGTCAAGTCCACGTAAGTAAAAACAAAAACGGTTTCAAACACGTTTTAAAATCAAGATAACGTGAATGTGAATAGATTAACTATTACATAATAAATGAAGTTAAATCTTTAAAAATATATATTTATAAACGTATTAAAATGGAAACCATTTTAATGTATGCACTGATTTTAACAAATAACATTAATCATCTTTATATTCCGTTTTTCGGGTATCGCACCTCAAAAGGGGAAAATAACCCCTTAGGAAAAGATACTTTGCTGTCCATGTATGTAAGTTACAAATTAAAACCTATGGGTTAGTTTCGGTTGACCTACGATCATAAATTACAATTAAACAAGTACCTACATCAAAAAAACATTTGGATAGATTATTTGTGTCTCATAGCACTAGGCAAGATAAAATCTGAAATATATCAGGGGAAAATATTATTCACAATCATAACTACAGGTTGCAGCTTTAAACTCGATTATACATAATAAATAAAAATATTTTATTTGGAATAATAACAAGAGTACAGAAACAATATTATACGATAACAGCTACATTAGTCTCTAAGGACTGTGTCGCAGCCAATAACGCCTATTCCCTAAAATCGTGATGGTGTTCATCATGATATGCTTAATAATGTACAATGCTAATATGTTTTTATAGTCAAATGAATATCATTAAATTTAGATGGTGCGAAAATTCATTTTTGAATGTTGATGCTACTTCTTGCACTTGCACTAGTTGACATGCAGTAAAATCTCTAGATAGACTCAAAGTCAAGGAGAAGCTTCTTCTTTTCAATAGTAAAATATAACTTAACATAGAACCAAAGTAGTTAGTTATATACTATAACCCATAGATATATGTCGTTGATAAAACCCAACTAATAGTACATATTCTTTAATTTATCTGACGATGTAGATGATGTTATTGTTTACTTTTATTATTATTTGTCCTTTATTTTTATGTATATATTTAAGAACTAAAAATACATGATATGTTATGCCAAAAGAATCTTTAAGTCGCAACAAACGAGTCTAAACAAGGTGGATTTAGGTATTATTATCTAGTAAAGAGTTCATAGGGTATAAGGTTCACCTTGGACTTTCATCATCACGCCAGTTTCACGATACCATATTGTCATATGAATTATAGCCAGCTAGAAAGTGTTGTGATGATAAAACAATTGAAAAACAAGAATTGAACTTTCTTTTCTTATATTCTATTACCTACATAGCTATAACTTTCCCACCTTCAGCTGAATAGTAAGCCAAGGTAAATTAATCTCAAATGACATTGAAATTTCTAAGCCAATCAAAATTAATCTTAAGCAAACTATGTACAATTGTATTTAAATCTGTACAGGTCCTTACTGTTCGGCAATTATTTATTCTTTACACACTTTTAAAACAACATGCTATGACTCCCCCAATTAGCAATCAAAACACTCACAGGCACAGGCCAATCATTATTAAAACTACTAAATTTAATACTTCCTTTTGTCAAAGATTTTTCTGCGCTATGGGACCTTACTTATACAATAAAGCAAACTACATACTTAAAATAGTACAATCAAACAAGTATCAGTGTAAAAACAGTATAACAAAATGGCTTCAAAATCTGACTTATGAGGAAACAGAAAGTGTTATTGAACGCATAGCATGATCGGTTTTGGTAACAATACTGTATTCCTTCGTCACTGTATATACACAATAGGGCGTAAATTTCTATCTATCTAAAACTTCACGCCAAATCCCTTACGGGGCAGGCAGAGAGAACCGAGCGCCACGTGACTCGATCCTTACTTACCTCACTCCCTTCTTTAACATTCATTGATCTTTTCATGCACGCTCGCCGGTTTCTAGGGCTCCTGACATCACCTTCTGATAGAACATGACCAATTTGATCATCGTGGGTAAGTCTTGGGCTTCCTCGGCTCCTACATCCTTCCACTTTTGCATTGTATATCAGCTTCGTTATTCTTTCATCCTGCATTCTTTCTACATGTCCGAACCAACGGAGCATGCCTCTTCTTATTTTAATACCGACGCTCTCTAAATCTAAATTTAAAATAAATAATTAATGAATGGCGTAAATTTGTTTATAAAAATACCTGTTCACACACAAACAGACGTACAAACACACTCACACCCACACCCCCATACACTAATACCACACACACACACACACACATACACACACACACACACACACAACACACAGGTCTCATTCTCCTCTTTTCTTAAGTTTGTTATTATTATTATCATACTTTTTTTTTTAATATTGTTTTCTTATTATCGTCTCAGCGGCATGCACTCGAACTATATTGATGAGTACCTACTTGCTGTGCATAAAACAGAGAGCGGGGCCTGGTGACCTGTAATACGGGTTATTTATTAACCCAGTTCAGGCAGCAGTCTCCCACAAACCTTAAAGTGTAAAATTAGCGTACGGTACCAATAATAATGTTTTCCTTAAGTTTGTGGCGAGAAATAAATGTATGTATGTATAATTGTCAAATTTCGTGATCACAGATCTAATAAAAGCGTACACATGCATACATCTGTATGTACGCTGTTATTAAAAGCTTTTACAATGTAGTATTTTTTAAATTGAGCACGTTTTGCTTCCATGCCGTTTTACGCCATTTTTTCATTGAGGATATTTTGCTCTGAAGACTACTTGCTCCGTATTAATACATTTTATTGTGTCGTTTGTGACGAAGGAGCACTTGCTTCATATAGGATAAGTAAAGTTCACATTAAATAATGTTAATGATTACAAAATGGTAGCATCTAATTTCAAAACAAGAACTCCTGTACCTAAAAGCTATATTATAAGTTAATTTGTTAAGAAATTACTCGCATGATCCCTATCGTCGCTGAAATCGTAATTTTCCTTCGAGAGTTCGTCAGATACACACCCGCGTAACGGTGTGCCCAATAAGTGCATTATTACATCGCAATTTCAACAGCCGGGCAACATTTTTTTCTTTTATTCTCCTTTGTTCTGTAGAATAGTGGCAATGTTGTACTATGAAATATTATAATGCTTTACTACCAAACTGTTGGACTAGAACGAGCACGAATTATACAGGTGTAAAACCCGCGATAACCAACTTCAAAAGCCAGGATATTTACAACTAAGAGGTAGATAATTCAAAATCGGTTCACATTGGTAACATGTCAATAACACACACAAAGAAACGTTCATTCGCATTGATAACCTCCTCCCTCTTGAAGTGGTTTAAAAACACATTAGGCAAATTTTCGTTTATCGTGACTCACAGTTACCGTGTATGGGTAAGAATGCATTCATCAAATTTACAGTCATCACATACAAGATATTAAACCTTAATTGTAAGGAGATGGATCCCTTGTGGTATTAAGAGAATAATTTCGATACATGCCCGCCTTCGCCAGGTTGCTTGAGAAACTCTGACACTTCGGGAAAAAAGATGTTGGTACCGAATGCAAATCTAAACAGACAATGATAAATAAAATTTTGAATTAATTATGCTATAAGTTAGACATATTTGACAGGGTATATTTCAATCCAATTTTAAACAAGTAAAAGAATGGGTCACGTCTAGCACTTGAGAGTACGCATCGTTGGTTTGTCACTTCTTGAGCAGTAAGTCGTTGTGTATTTGCGTGTGGTAAAGAATCTTTAAAGAAAGACTCATGTAAAGCCCCAGTTAATAACGTTTATCCAATTGTCATATCGCCCATAGTACAAAGAAAGTTTATCTTCCCACTTGCAAAAAAAAATCTGTAATATATAAAATTGTCTAGAAAATTTAAACTTCAACAAAAACCTACGGATGAGTCTGCACGTTCTTAGTACGTAAATTTAAAAATAAACTAGACGAGGTGTCAATTTGGCCTTATAACTCAAGTAACATAGACTTCCCATAATGCATGAAAAGATTCAAATTATTTTTTAAATAATTAATAACTACTAGACTATACAAACACGCACGCGCTCTACCATAGACGCACATGCAAAATCATCACGCCATCTTCTCAAAAATAGCATTGAATGACTTGCGAAGCCTTGGCTATTTTTAAAGAAATAATCAATAATCTTAGAATATTAGCAAATTTTGAAATTTTTAGAGAAATTTATTACAATTGGCCCCATTATTGGAATAAATTTCCCTAAAATAGTAAGTTGTAAATAAAATGTACGGTCAGTCCTATATATAAAAATTATGGTCTGTATGTACAGTATTCTATTTTCTTGATGTTCTTTGGTAAACTACATACTCGTATTTAGGCTGTCAACGGGTTTCTATCAGTCAGTTGCCATTTGGCTTCGGTACAGATAGAGCACATCATTCAACTTGGATGTGAAGAAAGTTGCTACAACTTTTTTTACTTTTTATAGAGCGGGAGAGAAAATGCTAATGTCATAGTAATATTAAAAACAGGAGAATAATTTACTTCATATATTTCACACGGTAATCAAAACAAGAAAGTATAATATATGGTTCTATATAACTATTATATTAGATGATAGATATAATAATTAATGGACATGGAAATGAATATTTGTCGTGCATTACAAAATACAATTTTCAGCTTCGACATTACGAAAATAAAACATTGTAATTAAAAATTACAGTAATTATAATATATTATATTATAATTAGATACGAGATGATATGTATTTACATCATAATTGTGTTGTAATACATTCTTACAATGTATATATTACAATGTATTCGTAAATCAAGCATTACATAGCGAAATGTCGCTCGTCCGATTGGCAACTAAATTGACTAAGTATTGGTTTTGCGTATTCGATATAATTTTCCGTATAAGTCAGCATGATAAGTCAGCAGCAGAAAAAGAGTCATAAATAACGTCTTACGGCGTGTGCTTAAGAACTACTATCCGTTACCCGTTAAGCAAGTATCCCTGTAGATCCGTAGGTAGTAGGTAAGTTATCTATTAAATATAATAAAATGATCTTACCAGGAGCATACCATCCATAAACGCTTGCAGAGGTTCTATAAAAAGGGTGTTGCTTGCTGACTTGACATCCGTAACCATTAAACCAGTCTGTAATCAAAGAAATCATATAATGGGTGATCATTTAACGCGGACGCATTCAAAAATCATAAATTTATTTGAAACAGTTTTTTTATGCATCTGTAGGCAACGTTTTTTAGGCCACGGATACCGCTTCACATGAGGTAGTTGTTCTAGGAAACTAGTATCCTCCACATTTTCAGGCTAGATAGCTATTATCTGTAACATACATGAAGTTAATATTCAACTCAATCTTCATGTTGTCTTGGATCATGAATTACCCGCTGATATTCTCATTGAAAAACACCGGCTGAGCATTTCAGATATTGAAGTTTCACCCATAAGCAATGGAGTTTCAATTAGCCGTAATAGGCGGAAAATAGAAGCAATGATATTATGTTAATTGCCTACTGCCACCCTTGACGCGGACATAATCGGTAAAGGAGGATTAGACAAATTAACGAATTTGCTGGACATGTATAACAGTTCATTTTGGGAAGGAATATCAGGAGCTAGAATAATGACAGATTAGCTGCAGCAACTAATGTATTGAAGAATTCTGATAAAGTAGTAAATGCCTCTTATTCTAACGGCCATGGCGTCCATGATGACATGAATAGCTCCACCAAAAATCAGCTCTTTGGTGTAACTTTTGCGCTGTAGTATTCGCTGAGTGATTGCCACAATAGCACTGAAATTAGTTATTATTAATAATACCTATGAATATTACGCTAAGAAATGTCTTTCTTTCTTCTTTAAAAACCGCTGACCGTGCAAATAAACCCCAGTATATCGTGTGAAGGTTCAGAAAATAGTTAAAGAAATTCAATATACAACCATTGTTCGAGAGAGTAATTCACTTTTTACCAGCCCAATCATCAAAAAGTTGAAAGGACCAGATTCTTGGTGACGTAAGGACATAAAGATTCGGTGGAAGCAACTGGAAATGGGAACGCAGACAATAGGGAGCAAATAGATCTTTGAGGGTCTTATAACAGAAATAAAGTATATGGAGATTACGCTGAAAGCAAATAGAGACTCATTTCGGTCGTTTCCGTAATTTAGTAATATGATCAGATTTTTTAAGCCATAAATAAACCTTATCGTCAGATTGTGTATACGTTCCAATTTAGTTAACATCTACTCATTAGCATCAAGATAACATATGTTATCGACATAATTGAGAAGAAGAAACAAAGTATGATTATTATGATTAAACATAACTTGGTAACAAAAAGAAAATTCGACGTGAGAGAGTCAAATATATAATGCATGCTTTTGCTTACCTCATTGAATTGACGAGACCAGGATAAATTACTGTCTAAGGTCAGATCCAAGTTTTTACATTTATGAGACTATGCTGGTACCATTGTATACACTATTTGGTTAAGAAAAAGTGCGTTTTAGTGGAATAACTAGAAGCCCATAGGATTTAAACCAGTTTGCGATTCGTTCCAGGTCGACATTAACTAATTGGATAGCCGAAAATATTTATAATATAATATTATATTTATAGATAATTATTACATTTATAATATAATAATTCCTTCTGCCTACTCGCCAAGGGATTTGGCTTGAAGTTGATACATAAAAAATTGTCCGAAACGGCCAGAAATTAAAAATAATAATTCCTGAACCTCGATTACATCGCCACCTATCGTCTCCAATTGTAAGTGTACACCATCGAGATAAACATCGAATACACAAATAGGTACCTAAATTTCTTCAAAATCGGTCCTGCCGTTTAGGAGTTCAGTGATATACGCACATACAAAAGAACTATATAATATAACATAACTAGCTGTGCCCGCGACTTCGTCCGCGCGGAATAGTTTATTATTATTATTTATTTATATTAATAAAAATAAATAAAATTTCTAAAATAAAGGTAGCCTAAGTTACTTCTTATTACATCAGCTATCTGCCAGTGAAAGTCCCGTCAAAATCGGTCCAACCGTTTCAGAGATTAGCCGGAACAAACAGACAGACGGACAGACAAATAGACAGACAAAAATTGTAAAAATATTCATTTTGGTATATGTACTGTGTATACATCCATATGCATTTAGTAAAAAGCGGTTATTTTAATATTACAAACAGACACTCCAATTTTATATATCTGTATAGAAGATTATTATTATATTATTACATATTATGTTATTATATATATATATATATAAATGCGTAGTTATTTTATGTCACAAAAAATACGTATTCTGTGAAAATAATAAAAAAAATAAAAGCGCAAAGTTCCCCGAAGGGAAGATATTTCCCCCTAATTTTAACAGTTTTTCATATTTTAGGCAGGAACCCTAAATATTTACGGGATAAAAAGTACCCTATATTGTGCTCTGAACAGTCGTCTACCTACCAGTGAAAGTCCCGTCAAAATCAGTCTAGCCGTTTCAAAGATTAGCCGGAACAAACAGACAGACAGACAAAAATTGTAAAAATATTCATTTTGGTATATGTACCGTGTATATATCCATATGCATTTAGTAAAAATCGGTTATTTACATGCAAAGATTATCTCATCATAAACGTGACTTATCGCGATCAAATATGATGCCTTAAAATCTACGAAGTTAATTGACTTTGCCGAAACTTTGCTGTGGAGTTTATCGAAATTCCCCTCGCCTTGTCCTTCAAAGTTATATACCTACCTACTTAATTCTTTTTCATATTCAATCGAATTTCCAAATGAGATCGTGATTTTGGTAGATTGAACATATTTCTCGTAAATATCGCAAATTGGGGTGTCATATAGTATCGCGGTCACGCTACGGACGTTGACATGGCTTTGTATGGAAATATATGTGACACTATCCACTGCTGCCCTTCGTGGATTACTACGTACGATTACGTGGTTATACAGGCCGTGCGTGCATATTCTAAGGGCAATGAATTTAATTATTAGTAATTGTGGCCACTTATAGCAATAATCAAAATTATGACTAATTGTACATTAATAATAATAGAGAATATGTCTCAAAAAACATAAATATGGTTCTGCATGCCTATATTGAGCGTCTTTTTTTGGAATTGTTCTTAAATTCAACGTTATTAATAAATACAAATGAAGTCACCACTTAGCTTTACGCCCCCTCTTAAGGAAGAGCCTTATAAGCAATACTTATGATAGATAAGGGAATGGATTTTATAAGAGGGTGCAACTATACTACATAAGGTGGAGTTCAACTGTGAAACTTGCTTCATATTACGGAAGGTATATAATAATATTCTGTTGAGTTGTACTCGTAGT
This sequence comes from Pyralis farinalis, assembly GCA_947507595.1. NCBI lineage: Eukaryota > Metazoa > Arthropoda > Insecta > Lepidoptera > Pyralidae > Pyralis > Pyralis farinalis. Next base: position 16,948,948 of record OX382267.1, read on the forward strand.
AGTGGTATGTAGTCTTGGGTTGATGTGGAATACGATCACTGGAAAACTGGTTTGGAATTTCGCATTATCGGCAAGAGTGTCGACGCACGGCCGGTACTCTTTTTTTAGGGTTCCGTACCCAAAGGGTAAAACGGAACCCTATTACTGAGGCTCCGCTGTCCGTCCGTCCCTCCGTCCGTCCGTCTGTCACCAGGCTGTATCTCATGAACCGTGACAGTTAGACAGTTGAAATTTTCACAGATGATGTATTTCTGTTGCCGCTATAACAACAAATACTAAAAAATAGAATTAAAATAAATATTTAAGGGGGCTCCCATACAACGAACGGGATTTTTTTTGCTCATTTTTGCTCGATATTGATAACGGCAACAGGTAGACGCTTGAAATATTCACAGAATATTTAGTAATATATTAACTTTAAGAACAAATAACAAATATTTAAGGGGGCTCCCATACAACAAACGTGATTTTTTTTTGCCGTTTTTATAGATGGTACGGAACTCTTCGTGTGCGAGTCCGACTCGCACTTGGCCGATTTTTTATACAACGTCGGGAGGCTACAATCCTGATGTAAAAATATTACTGTAGCCTAAGAACAATTGCAGTACAGGGAATATGGCTCGCGCCTATCAACGTGTTACAAGCATCCATTGGCTAGAATAACTGCTTTACTTCATGTGAGATGTATCTCTATTTGTTACAGACATCTAAAATCATGTAAACCAATAATAACAGTCCCTTTATGTTCACTGGTATGAAAATAAAGTAGGTAGTTATATTGCAAAAAAATTCAGAATGTGTGTATTATTATAGAAGTCATTTAATTTTTTTCTATATTAACTAATAGTCTACCAGTCTGTTAGATTAGACAGAACCATAGACGTAATAAAATAGTCAGACGGAATCTCGCTGAGAAACAACTGAAGCACCACAATGGCGGCATGTAACTATGTGTGAGTGTCAAGTGGGTTGCCAGAGGGAAGAAAATTTCCCAATTCTTTAACTATTTTTTTTTATACCACTAAGGTGGCAATCAAGCATACGGCCTGCCTTATGGTAAACATTTCCGTAGCCTATGGACATATGCAACACCAGGTGTGTCACTCATCCGTTGCCGACCCTCTAAAAACGTCTTCATGCATTTCTTGAAGAACTCCATGCTGTAGTCCCTTGGAAAAACCTCGGCTGGAAGCTCATTCCACAGCTTGAGAAAGTAACTAAAAAGAAATAAAAAATTATATGATTCGTTCCTGTCTTTGGAACTCGAATTTTATGGATCGTTGATTTGTAACTTGTTTTTCATATTTTAGGCAGGAACCCTTAACTTTTTTTTTTTGACGAGAATAAGTATTTAAATTTCCTACCGTTTTGGGAGACAATTTAGAAAACTGATGATAAAATTCAGAGGATACAATTTGGTGTTGTCATATCTATCGTTTACATCCAAAATTTAATAACACCACTTGATACCTAACGATGTCGTTACGTTGAGTGTGTGACGTATTCGCGGGGTGAGGGGAATGTGGGGAGCATCGAATGTGGGAATCGGACCCACGAGCCTTGGTGTTAAATTAGCCATTGCTAACTACTCAATCACCAGGCTCCTTGTTATGTTTAATGTAGGTCTATCCCTAATATTATACCTTCTTTGAATTCACAAGTATTGGTACGTAATGGGTAGATTGACAAAAGTGTAGATTACTGTGCGATAATTTCAATTTTATAACTATGAATGTAATTTTAGTCAATGCATTAAAATTATTTTATTCCTTCAGTTTCATTTTAAAAAATAACATATATTTCGGTGACTACATCAACGACTAATTGTTTTGTTCTGTCCATAGACGTAATAAAAAAAGCAGACACCGTCTCCCGAACTAAACACTGAAGCACCACCATAGTAAGCCAGTTGCTATACGTACGAGCCGACACGCACACATTCACACCATAGTTTGTCTACCGCCCGCCATTACGCACCGACACCTCGCCACGTGATAACCTTGTCGAAAAAAAGTAATAATACCGTCGTGCGTGGTGAAGAGCTGTCGTAACTATAGTGGTACAATAAAAAAAAAGCCAAGGGATTACTTTTTATAGGTAAGCAAGTAATTTTTCTGATTAAATATTCACTTAAATTAATTTTTCAAAACAATATATCGACCGGTGTTACCATAACTCATATTTCCAAATTAGCGTAAATGTGGGAGATCATTTTTCTTTTGTTCTCTTGTAATTCTTACTTAATTCAGATACCTAATTTTGTTTAAATAGACATATAAACTTACATCCTATAATTCTTTTACTGAACAACTATTATACCTTATACCTTTAATATTTTTTAGATTTCCATCGTCAAATGAATGCATCATTTGAAAGAATGATTGGGTACAAATCATAAGAGAGTCCAGAAAAGAAAGCGGCTGGATTCCATCTAAATCCAGTGTATTATGCAATATACATTTCGAGGAGTGGCTGCCGTCTTCTATGAGGTGGAGGTACTTCCCCAGTCAGGCTAACGTCGTGCCCTAATCTCTCTTTCGCCAGAACCTCGTCTGGTCATTAAAATTGGTGTATTTGTTTGGGCATTATTTATTTCTAATAAGTATGCATCTGTTTCTCCTATATATAATAAAAGGAATATGTAATGTTATATTTCATATGTTTAATTTATTTTCATCAATACCTATTTTAAACAATACAAGTTACAAATCAACGATCCATAAAATTCGAGTTCCAAAGACAGGAACGAATCATATAATTTTTTATTTCTTTTTAGTTACTTTCTCAAGCTGTGGAATGAGCTTCCAGCCGAGGTTTTTCCAAGGGACTACAGCATGGAGTTCTTCAAGAAATGCATGAAGACGTTTTTAGAGGGTCGGCAACGGATGAGTGACACACCTGGTGTTGCATATGTCCATAGGCTACGGAAATGTTTACCATAAGGCAGGCCGTATGCTTGATTGCCACCTTAGTGGTATAAAAAAAAACAGTTAAAGAATTGGGAAATTTTCTTCCCTCTGGCAACCCACTTGACACTCACACATAGTTACATGCCGCCATTGTGGTGCTTCAGTTGTTTCTCAGCGAGATTCCGTCTGACTATTTTATTACGTCTATGGTTCTGTCTAATCTAACAGACTGGTAGACTATTAGTTAATATAGAAAAAAATTAAATGACTTCTATAATAATACACACATTCTGAATTTTTTTGCAATATAACTACCTACTTTATTTTCATACCAGTGAACATAAAGGGACTGTTATTATTGGTTTACATGATTTTAGATGTCTGTAACAAATAGAGATACATCTCACATGAAGTAAAGCAGTTATTCTAGCCAATGGATGCTTGTAACACGTTGATAGGCGCGAGCCATATTCCCTGTACTGCAATTGTTCTTAGGCTACAGTAATATTTTTACATCAGGATTGTAGCCTCCCGACGTTGTATAAAAAATCGGCCAAGTGCGAGTCGGACTCGCACACGAAGAGTTCCGTACCATCTATAAAAACGGCAAAAAAAAATCACGTTTGTTGTATGGGAGCCCCCTTAAATATTTGTTATTTGTTCTTAAAGTTAATATATTACTAAATATTCTGTGAATATTTCAAGCGTCTACCTGTTGCCGTTATCAATATCGAGCAAAAATGAGCAAAAAAAATCCCGTTCGTTGTATGGGAGCCCCCTTAAATATTTATTTTAATTCTATTTTTTAGTATTTGTTGTTATAGCGGCAACAGAAATACATCATCTGTGAAAATTTCAACTGTCTAACTATCACGGTTCATGATACAGCCTGGTGACAGACGGACGGACGGAGGGACGGACGGACAGCGGAGCCTCAGTAATAGGGTTCCGTTTTACCCTTTGGGTACGGAACCCTAAAAAAAGAGTACCGGCCGTGCGTCGACACTCTTGCCGATAATGCGAAATTCCAAACCAGTTTTCCAGTGATCGTATTCCACATCAACCCAAGACTACATACCACTACTACGAGTACAACTCAACAGAATATTATTATATACCTTCCGTAATATGAAGCAAGTTTCACAGTTGAACTCCACCTTATGTAGTATAGTTGCACCCTCTTATAAAATCCATTCCCTTATCTATCATAAGTATTGCTTATAAGGCTCTTCCTTAAGAGGGGGCGTAAAGCTAAGTGGTGACTTCATTTGTATTTATTAATAACGTTGAATTTAAGAACAATTCCAAAAAAAAACGCTCAATATAGGCATGCAGAACCATATTTATGTTTATTGAGACATATTCTCTATTATTATTAATGTACAATTAGTCATAATTTTGATTATTGCTATAAGTGGCCACAATTACTAATAATTAAATTCATTGCCCTTAGAATATGCACGCACGGCCTGTATAACCACGTAATCGTACGTAGTAATCCACGAAGGGCAGCAGTGGATAGTGTCACATATATTTCCATACAAAGCCATGTCAACGTCCGTAGCGTGACCGCGATACTATATGACACCCCAATTTGCGATATTTACGAGAAATATGTTCAATCTACCAAAATCACGATCTCATTTGGAAATTCGATTGAATATGAAAAAGAATTAAGTAGGTAGGTATATAACTTTGAAGGACAAGGCGAGGGGAATTTCGATAAACTCCACAGCAAAGTTTCGGCAAAGTCAATTAACTTCGTAGATTTTAAGGCATCATATTTGATCGCGATAAGTCACGTTTATGATGAGATAATCTTTGCATGTAAATAACAGTGAACCAAAAGTATAAACTCGTAAGTTGCCGGAATAGCAGCGTGTTGCTCTTTATTATTAAATGGTATTGACAGATTGTTATTGGGAATTAGCAATAGCTAATGTTTATAGGCAACGGTGACCAGTGATAGTCTAATAATAGATAATGAACCAGTCTATCCTGTGTCCTATTGAGTTTATAATATCCTGTATTCTGGTGTGGGCATGTACCACTTAGTCACGTATTTCGAAAGACGTGTGACCAAAGCTAAAAACGGTCTGGTTTTCTCTTTGGCTTGTAGAGATCTGACGGCATCGGGCCATGCCCATATCCCTATCTTCGCCAAGTACATAGGTTTACGCAGCGGACGTCGCCTACCCTAATGGATTAGGAAACAGTACGCTAGGAAGAAGAATGTTTAACCGCTTTCCATTCGAATCAAGTTTACCCCGTTTTGTTCATCAAATTACCTAGCAAACAAATTAATGAATTAAATTAATTATTACTAGTATTTTCCCTATGGGAATATTTATAATATAATATTTTATACATTTTAACAGAATCACTATTGAAAAATTGAGGAAAACATATCGTATATGAACTTGCATGTTTCCAATATTTTTCTACTGCTTTCAATTTATTTATTGATAGCACTAAAGCTCTTTAAGAGCTACAGAAAAAAAAAAGAAAATAAAATTGGATGACAAACAGAGGAGCGTGCGTAAGCTAGTTCTCAGTTATATAAAGTTTTTAAAAAATCATTCAAAAAGCTTATTACTTAGAACCTCTTCGAATAGCTTTTTGAAACAATGTTTTTTATACTACACCTGGTCGGAAAGTAAGTTGTAACTTGCGTAAGAATGGGTCAGAAAGTTAGTCTTTGTAGTCCTACAAATATGCGGGCGGCAAAACTATATGAAAATCCATTGTTAACGTGCTAACCGGGAAGAAAAAGTATATGAAAATTCATTGTTAACCTGTTGTTCTTTTTTTTTATTTTGACAGTATTAAAATTTTAAAAATGATGTTATTTTAATTCAACTACAGTAAAGAATAACCTACATTGTCTCAAACCATCATTAATCTCCCTAACAAAAGTATTAAATTAAATTTCTATAACTGTAGTAGGTAATTTGAATATAAACTTCCATTAATAGAGATTTTGTTTTATACTTTACTCGCAGGTGTAGTATAAAGCACTATGTATCACTCGGCGAGAAAGTGCGATTCCCAACTTGGGCGAATTCATTTAATCCTAAAACTTCGCCCTCGTTGGTAATCGGTCACTTTCTCCTCTCGGTGAGCGAATGAATGAATGTACTATTGTAGTTCAATTGCGCAAATACACGTCATTGCAGTACCTTGCTCTAAGGCCGCTATTCCGATATTATACAAGAATACAAGAATTACGGAAATATGAGAAATGTGCAATATTAAGAATAAATTATTATTATGACTCATGATCCTATTTCTAAGATATAATTACCCAGAATGTTGACATGTAATATATGTGGTAGCCACATTTTAAGAAATCCGACACATATTTTAATTAAAGGTTTTTCAAGTTACAAATATATTTTTTTAAATCCTTAAGAAAGCAAGAATGTCTTTCAAATCGACTACTAAAATGGCACGCTTTCGTCGTAATATCTATTTTTCTTTATAATGTTTATTTTCCTTTATAATGATTCTCAAAGACCCTTTTGTTCTCTTCTGCGTTCTCGCTTCCATCCGTTGCTATCCTATACGTTCACCTTGCGTTACCAAGATGCTAACCCTTCCTAGTATACATTTGATATATGATTCTTACACTTGTTACACACCACGTTACACACTGTGCTGCATAACTGTGAAACCAACTACTCCCATATAATCATGAGCATTCATCATTCACTACCAAATAATCAAACACCGAAAAATCCCTACGATTATATATATCATTAATAAGAGCATCAATAAGATACTCTATCAAATTCCGAGTGTTCTGCAGCACGATGGATTCGCTACTTTGTCACGTCATAAAACTTAAACGCGACGGATTTTGATTATTCTTTCAGCAATTCATTAGTATCAAGCCGGCGATTGCTACTGGATATAAGGAAAATGTAATTGATTTACCCAATTACATGAAACCTATCAAATGGAATAACATATTAAAGGAAATAACACGGCCATTCATAGGTAGGCCATAACAAAACAAAAAGGAGAAAGTTAACAAGCGGTTAGATCTTTGAAAGTTTCAAGAAGTGAACACTTTGGATGTTAATGGCAGAACCTTTCCGCGCCGTACAGATTGTACCGAAAAAAATATATCTTTTCTTCTTAGCGTTATCCCGTTTCCTAATCTAATGATTTGCCGAAGGTACTGTTTTTGACATGGAGTGACTGTCAGGCCTCCACACACCAGAGGAAAAACCAAATCTTTCTTAGGTTAGGTCACACGAAATATAATTTCTTGATCGTGCGGGTTACCTCATGATGATTTCCTTCACTGTCGAGCAAGTGATAAATACAAATATGTACATAAATCCGAAAACACGAATTTAGTGATACATGCCAGGATTCAAACCTGGGGCCTATTGGTCAACAGGCCGATTCCTTATGTTCTTAACCGAAAAAACCGATATTTACCGAAAATTCTATATAATCCTACTAATATACCATACAATATACTAGCGTATAAGAAGTATAAAGTATACAAGATTTACCAACGACTGTAGTGATACTATGTTTCAACAACCGACTAACGTACCTACTTTTCGACGAATACTGACACATAATTATATTCTCATAAAAATAGCAGGAGTACTTACGGGGATGTTCAAATCTTTTAGGCAAATTGCAAGTAACGAATACATCTGAGGTTTTTAATTCAGGTTTTTTTATTTCTTTCTGAAGGCTGCTTCGTTCTACGCACGTGGCTGAACAAAACCCTGGCTGCGTTTGCCGCTCCGTGGGCACCTTATCGCTCATTATCAATATATTATCGCAATATCAAACTGAATCAAAAAAGGAATAAAATAGGTAAATCAAATTGATTTAATCATGCCAAACACTGTTGCCATGACTACTATTTATACGTTTCTTGGAAACGGAGAGGTAGAAATGTCGTATATACTTATAGGTATAGGTATTATTACTTATTACTTGGAACCTCTTCGAAGAGCTTTTTGAAATAATGTTTTTAGGTTGTATAACTACGTACCATATATATATATATATATTATGCATTAATGAATTTAAGGATGCTGCGATCCTTAAATCAATGCGCAATAGACATACTCATTACTTTTTAACCCTGAACGGTATAAGGTAACTTTTACAAATATGTCTGTCTCCGTGTATCTTTTTTTTATTATACAATGTAGAGAAACATACAAGCATAAGACCTCACCTCACCTCATGTAAAGCTGTTACCATTACCTATAAACGCATACAATGTATTAAGTGTCACTAATACAGAAACTCCTTAGGAGCTTACTGGCAACCTCACTCATTCACAGTAACACAACTTCAAGTAACAACTCCCATGGAGGGTTCCAGGGAGTTGTTATTTGATGGGTTGCTTTGATGCTCCCCACCTCTCTTAAAACACCCAGGTCAAGACAAACGGACACGTTTATTCATGCGCACAAATATTTGTTCTGTGTGTTAAACTAACACACGAGCGTTGGTGTCAAAGTAGCATTATTAGCCACTCCGCCACCAAGCTCGTCTTTTTGGTATATGGTCAATTTTTGATCAGAATGGACGCAATTTTTTGTTAATAGCAATCTATTTTAAATTGGGTGAAGATCACGTCAGCGAAACAAAGAATATAAACATCTTCCATTTGGGTGAATGGATCTAAGTTGAGTAAATGGAAAGAAACTTCTTCATTCGTACGCTGTTATATTAGATCCTACAATATAGCCTAGTATCCTTGACTTGATGCCCTAACCATCAATGCATTCAGACAGACACATCTCGTCTATATCATATAACGAGTAGATTTAGTCTGGGACTTTGCAATGGCTTAAAATTTGCCAAACAGTATTAACTTGCTATTTCTCGAGACGTCGAATATTGACCCCTAGTAAAAATTGTTTAATAAAAATGACTAAGGACAAACAATATTAACTGACTACTATTTAAATGTAAAGGCATAAATAGATAGATCAATAATGTAATGCAACGATCCTCATCTATACGTGTACTATTTCAGTAAGGTGCACTTAAACACACGGTAGGTGTAAAGTATATTAAAATGGCGTTCCACTTCACGTACTACTAAATGAAAATTAAGTTCACTAAGCGTGTAACTTTATCTGAGGGTGATACGTGAAATATAAGCTCGACGTACAGTTCGCGCTCGTAATGAGCAATGTAATAAACAAATATATCTTATGTACCGCACGGAAATGTATTGACTTTTAGTAGCCCCTTCCTTCCCAATACTTATTGGGTATCTCCATAATAATATGTATATTGTAGTTTTACTACTGATATAATTTTGATGAAAATGGAACACTGTGAGTGTGCAATACACAGGCATAGACAAATATTTGGTACGGACGGTATTTTGGTACGGATTTATGCTTCGCTCGACACGTAGACGTAGCCGTCCGGCGAGGTGCGGAGCCCAGTGGTAGCAGATCATGATCAGAGATATGTTATTATCAAACTATTAACGTACATTGGCCAATATGATGATAAGGGAGGTAAGATCTTTTCTAAGAATTAAGGTCTCACGGCGAGTGTAAACTTGATGTACTCAACAATTCCTCATAACCTGATCAGCAACGAGCGGCAACGCAAGAGTGTTGTTCCTAAAAATATATTTGTTACATAAATGTATACAATGTTCCATAATAATTCGGCAAAAATATTCTTGGTATAGCGACAAACATTATAGGCACTCTGTCGTGGAAGTCATAAAATACATATCCCATCAAATGTAGTCATATACCTGTACACATAATTATGATGGAACTTAAAAAGAAGAGCGTTTTGTCATATAAGATTGAAAATACCTACTAAATGTCTCCACATATATATTTTTAATTGGTAGGTTAACTTCTAACTGCATCAGTTCATCAGATAGCTGTCAAGTATTGCGTATCTTATAGATTCGAATGAGTGATAGAATTGTCAGGTAAAAATTAACTTTGTGGATGCACTACTTATATAAATATAACCGAATTCGACATTAAGTAATAGATGTTGTTAAAAGATCAATTACATATGTCTAAACTGTTAGTTACATACGTTACGTACAGACAATATTTTTAAAGGAACGATATCGGTATGTGTACGTTAAGCCTTAGCTCATTGGGCATGCATTAGACTGAATATATTAGGCCTTATCAACAGTATCAGGACGACAGCCGACAATAAACGAGTGGGTGCCTATCGCAACTACCTACTGCCTGCATACGGCGTGACGCAGTACAATTGAAACGATCGCAATCCCGACGTGTTGAACTCACCAAATTTAAAATACAATTAAATTAAAAGTCATGCGTGAACTTCATATAATATTAGCCAACGTGATTCGACAAAAATCTCTTCTAAGAATAGATAGACCAAAAACAACCATATCATTGTCAATGTCATAATGAAATATGGAATCAGTGTTTCCGAAACTGTGTATTGTGAATATAGATCCAAAATGAAAACAATAAGTATGAACCAACCGATAAATTTAAAAGTGGTTAGATTTGAACTTGACTTTACTACTTTGTCTCAGGAGCCAAAACCCGTGAAAAAACATAAGGAAATTAAAGTTCCCAATCTTATGTTGAATAAAAAACCGTCTGAAGTTCCACCTCCGCCAACAATTAAAAATAGTTCAAAGGTAGGTAGATAAAAGTATGTTTTTAAAGCTATGTGCAGTGACAACCAAGCATGAGATCTGCCTGTGCGAAGTGGTTACCGTACTGCTTGTTAGATATGGTACTCGCGCCTTGGCAACCCTGTTGCTAGCACAGGAACACTAACTACTAAGGTATTAGGTACATTTAGTAAAAACATTTGTTTTATATTACGTCGGAATAACGCATACGACAGCATACTACTGATATGAAGCGGTAATCGCACCTTGTGAACTCTCGCAATACAAGAAGTATATCTTACTCGTCGCCACCTCACTACATACGCGACTATATAAATACTGCAATATTACTCGTACTCTTTGCTCCAGTACAATAAAGTTATTGGTTTTTAAACGTTACCAGTTCTTTTCTTCCTTCCGTTATCCTGTTTCCTAATCTATGAAGATTGGCAGGTTCCGACACTTAAGCCTAAGGATTTACGAAGATACAAATTATTACATAGAGCGACTGCCGTCTGGCCGCCATAATCCATTGGAAAAACCAGTCCTACCGCATTTTGGAAATTATAATTTCCCAAGAAATTGTAATTCTTTTAAATATACTTTCCTGGGCATGCGGATCTTCTCACGAAGTTTTCCTTCACTGCCGAGCAAGCGATTATTTCAAATATGTACATGAATCCGTAAAACATGAATTATAGTGATACATACACACACCAGGATACCAGAGACCGGCGGTTGACCTTTCAGAGTACCTATGTCACCCAAAAAGTAGGCAATTATTTTTTTCATAAACATGCATGCGATCTTCTTAATATGGCGTAGTTACCGTAGCGAATGTATGCTTAGAATACAAGAAGTATCGCTTATAATTTGCCCTCCCCGCTGCTAACGAAGTAATTTCCCACCTTCCTTTCCTTCCTCCCTCGCAAGATCATAATCACCTTCATAGAGTTGTTCAAAATGAGAATATATCATACGTAATTTATTTGAATTTTACGCAAACTTAGTTGTTGAAAAGCAAAATCGATATTGATCAAAAATTAATTAATAATGAATAGATAAGAACTTCTGAAATGTTTGTTTCCTTTGATATTTTTTGTTGGTTTGGTTAATATGGATAAGAAATGGCACGAGCCTAACGACACATTGGACCTGAGGCCGTAGAATAACTAGTAGGTAGTGCTAGGCACTGCAGTTAAGTAAACAATATCCTGATATAAAGTTACCTTTTTAAGAACGTTTCAATACAAGAAATACCGCTGGTGCGTTGCCACCGCCTGCTACTAACACAGCGACTCATCAGGCGGGAGAGCTTACCAATAATTTCACTACTCGCAAGAAAACTGTCGTTTTCTCTCAAGAGAATTAAGTGGCTCACTATCGTCTTTACAATTTACACCTACTTTTCCCGCACGTGTCCCCTAGTATTTAATAACCAAGGCTCTGCCAAAAGGGAGGTAGGGTGCAAGTAAGCAGTTCGATTGAAGAAGCACCTCACAGAAGACTGCAACCAAAAAACAACTCCAGTGGGGTGTATGCTTGTTTGCCTCTCGAGATCGTATAAAACATCTCTTTCAAGAATGATTAAGTGCTAACATTTCAATTGAATCAAAACCGTTTTCAAACGGTACTTATTATACAGACGATGTTAATCTCATCTTTGACCAGTTTGAATCCTTTGTTCTGTTGCAAAAAATTCTTAATCATTAGGTATAATTCTGAAAGCCAGAATATTTCTTCCTCTGTCAAATTTAAAGCTGTAAGCATGTTAAAATATAATCATGAAAGGTATGACAGGAAAAAAAACATGTAGTTTTCCACACATATTTTAAATGTATTTTATTTATTTATTAATTAGAAAACAAAGTACAAAACATACTTATTTTAAACTTTACCCATCTGCTTAATCCTTATAGGGTTTATGTGCAGATGAGGAGTTCACTAACACAACTTCAACAAAAATCAAAGTCCTCAAACAAACTAATCACATATTTTGTAGCTTGTAGCAAGATTATAGAAACAGATTTGTTGGAAGTTCAGTTCTGTCCAATCGTTCACCATTAGACATGGTATGAACCAATGAACAGAACCATACCTACAATAAATAACCATTAGTACAGCTAGATTCACCGCTCCCAATATTCATTTCCTAAGCTTGTCTATTACTGGCGGGCTAATTTTCTTCTTGGATTTTCAAATAACACATCTAACAACATAAAATACTTATGTATGTACATATCGTCCACATTGTACAGTTCGCTAAATACATTTTTCTTTTGTTGCCTGTAACAATAGAAAAGGAATGTCAAAGAACTCATTGAAGAATTGCTCGATGACTTATACGCAGATCAGCGGGAGTGGTCCACTAGCGCTACGTACTACAGCCATGGGTACGTATTAGAGTTTTTCTTTCTCCCCAGTTTCAAGCATGTAGCAGAACTTGTACAACCGTTCAAAATCAATATTTTACAAAATGACCTCATTTAGTAGTATACAAACATGAAAGTAACAAAAAAAACCGCGTCCCGGATCGCTGTTGTTTCCCGCTTTTTCTGCCGCGGTGAGTCAGTTTTCGTTCTTCTTATATGTTTTATCTAGTCATAAAATAAAATGGTGGTAATTGTAATCGCCCGTATATCTATAACTTCTCTCCAATTCCTTTTAGGGGTAGGCAGAGAGAACCGAACGCCATAAGACGCGGTCCTTACACACTTCACTCGTTTCTTTAACATTCATAACTCTTTTTATGCACGCTCGGCGGTTTCTAGGACTCTTGATATCACCTTCTCATAAAACACGACCAACTTGGTCATGGTAGGTCAGCCTTGATCTTCCCCGGCCCCTACATCCTTCTACTTTTGCATCGTATATCTGTTTAGTCATTTTTTCATCCTGCATTCTTTCTACATGTCCAAACCAACGGAGCATGCCTTTTTAACACCGCTACTCTCTTTCAGACCAACTCCCTTTCTTACGTCATCATTACGATCGCGGTCAGCAAGCGTTACGCCACAAAATTTGCGCAATGCTCTCATCTCGACTGCATTTATTCTACTTTCATGCTCTCTCTGCCATACCCAGCTTTCACTTCCGTAAATTAGTGTTGGGATTAGCACCGAGTTGTGTACAGCGAGCTGTGCCTTCTGGCTTAGATTTCGGCTGCCTAGAAGTTTACCCAACGCTCCATTCACGCTATTACCTGCACTCACTCGTCTCTCCACATCAGCGGTGTACCTTCCATCGCTGCTAAAAGCACTTCCAAGATATACAATCTCATTCACTTGCTCCAACACTACATCATCAACCGTAATCCTAGTGTTCGTTCTGGTTGTCTCTCTTTCAAATACCATTATGTTGGTTTTCTTTGCATTCAATTGTCATCCTTTCTTAATACAATCATTTTCCAGTGCTGTAACTAGTATTTGCAGTTCGGATGGTAATTCTGCTATTAATACCGCGTCGTCTGCATAAAGCAGATAGTTGATCACTGAGTCACCCATTCGCATTCCCACATTCATATTTCATATTCAATATTATTTTATATTAACTCTTAAGCGCATAGGTTACTTATTATAGCCACCACATATATAGGCCCGTTTCATTATCAATTATGTAGGTATTGAAAAGCTACATTAATATCCATACCTAACAGTAATATATTATCCACAGATCTACTTCAGTGGCTTCCTTCACGTCATCACGTGCTGAACAAACTGTTGCCATTGAACGCAACTATCTAGAGTCTTTATGTAAGTCCTTAGTTTAAGATATAGAGGTGAATTAAAAACAACAGAAGTAAGCTCAAAGTAGAGTCACAATCCGCCCGACATTCTATATTAACATTGTGTACATAATTAATGCCACTATTAATTAATACTACTGCTATTCAAACAAGTGACGTTTTTGTACTGGCGTGAAAGGTCACGGATTCGTTACTGACACCGGATCGAGTGGTAGCAGAAACCATACACACTTGAAACCTTGAAATATACCAGTTGCCTAAATATATTTTAAAGTCCATTGTGCATAGGCTTTGCGCTTGGTAGTTTGCACGAGTCAGTGAGGTTATTGTTAAGTGAGAGCGGGGCAACGTGCGGGCAATAGTTTTTGTAATCCTGTACTTTCCGTATATCAGAGGATGTATGCTTGCTTTCCTAACATAGTAATCAAAACTGGGGATATACAAGTCGCCCTATTCGGCGGGTTTTTTTCTTTCTTTCTTTCTTAGTCGTTATATAGTAGCTACAAGCGAAAAAACTAATTTTATTCTTCTACTTTTTATCACGGCTTACAAACTTAGCGTGTTTAGTATTCGTAATTAAAATAGTGTAGGTATATCATATAGTAAATGATATGGAAATGATACAAACAAAAACTCTTCCAAATGGCCAAACAAGGAACGGGGCCGTATAAAGGCCGATATATCAATAATTATTATATACAGTAACTAAAACTAACCGTATAATACTCAGACAAGATGATAATACTCAAATTACAGGAACAAACATAATAATATTTTTAGAAACAAATATGCAACAATCAGCTAAAAATGTAAATATATATAAATATAAAATATGTGTAAATATTTAAATTTAAATGTATTATGTGTAAACTAATGAAAACTTTAAGGCGAATACCAACGTCTTTGGGAGAGAGGTAAAGGAGTCTTGAAGTTGTTCTTTGGATTTTAGAATAGATAACATGAAATCTTAAGTTAGTAACATTCTTGCAAACTCAAGAAGTAACACAGTGAATGACTGTAATGACGTCACGTCGCGTCATCATCGGGTGTTCGTCATAGAATGGGCGAAACGATCCTTGAAAAGTGGAAAGACGGCGGTAGCTAATAATTATGGTCTCGGCTGATGGCAACTACGACCGCAACGCCTTTACGGGAGAAACTTCAAGGGCTAGAAAGCATAACTCACTGAATACAATGTGGTGCTGAACCCAAAGCTAACATGCGGAAACGAAAGATGAGTATGACAAACGAAGCATAACACTATAATAAAAGCAAACGAGATCCGAGAATTACTAAAATCTGTGGCGTATCGCTAGGTGATCGCGTTCACAACAAAGATATAAGAAAGAGAGATGGTCTAAAAAATAATTGGTCTACAAGTCTTGACACTTAAGATAACGAATAATAACGTTTTGTCATTGTCCTTAGTATGAATTTTAAGACACTTTCAGTGTTTTTATTATTTCTTTTTATACAAATGCGCGTTTCTTCGGGAATGACACAAATGTCGATAAACTTGACATTTTATGAACATAAAATTTGATTCAAATCGTTATAGTTAATTCTGAGATTCACGAAACATATTTATATACATACGTACAAGAATTGTTCGTACAATATAATAAGATAAGAAATATTTTTTCCTGCAAGCTTACGTGTATGATGGATGATTGCAGCTTTAGACGAACTTCGTGCACAGACAGATGAGTGGGAGCGGAAATTACAGATATCAGGTGAACGATTATCGAGGAGTGTTCGATCCCGGGACCGACTGCGTCGTCAACAGAAGAGGCTCTGTGCTGCCTTCACTGTACTACTTCGACACATTAGTGAGTGCCTCTAACTTAATAGATATTATCATGCTATATTTATACGAAACAGAGTGTAGGCATCAACCATTAAACAAATATGCATATCCGTATGCAACAAAATGTTCCGATTGCTGAAAGCAATCTTTTCTGATCATGATATCCCGTCTGTGTGGCCTACCCACACAGACGGGATATCAAGATCAGATTAGCATTGCAATAAAAAACAGTTCCATTGAAATGCTTCCTGTCATTATATCAGGTTGTGCGCTTTGGAATATAGATTTTTTTTAAATAATGTCGTTTTAACTTCTATTCGGTGCTAGGATCCTTGTAAGTCTTGGCCTTCCTCGGCTCCTACATCCTTTCACCTTTGCATTGTATATTTGCTTCGCCATTCTTTCATCCTGCATTCTTTCTACATGTCGGAACCAGCAGAACATGCCTCTTCTTATTTTAACACCGACGCTCTCTTTCAGATCAACTCTGTTTCTAACATCATCATTGCAAATTCGGTCTACAAGCGTTACGCTACTAATTTTGCCCAACGCTCGCATTTCGACCGAGTCTATCCTACTTTCATGCTCTCTCTGCCATATTCAGCTTGCACTTCCATGAGTTAGCGTTGGGATTAGCACCGCGTTGTGTACAGCGAGCTGTGCCTCCTTGCTCAAGTTTTTACTGCCAAAAAGTTTTCCCTACGCTCCATTCACACTATTCCCAGCACTCACTCGTTTTTCCACATCTGCGGTATACCTTCCATCCCTGATGAAAACGCATCCAAGATATACAATCTCATCTACTTGTTCCAGCACTTCATCATCAACCGTAATTCGTACATTGATTCTGTTTTCTTCTCTTTCAAATATCACTATCTTTGTTTTCTTCGCATTCAATAGTAAGTCTTTCTTCATATATTCGTCTTTCATCATTCATACCAGTGTTTGCAGTTCAGATAGTGTTTCTGCTAATAACACGGCATCGTCTGCACACAGCATATAGTTCACCACTAGGTCACAATCAAATCTACACAATCCTACATTTGTTGACCTTATTCTCTGCAGAGAACTATCGAGATACAGGATAAACATCCTAGCAGATAGCATGTAACCCTGTTTGACACCAATTTTGACATGAAAACAGCTTGACATGCCACCATCTATCCGCACACATACTGACGCACAATCCTTGTAAGTGGACTGCATAGCACGGAGCAGTGAACCGTCAATCCCATATCTCAGCAATATGTCACACAGTTCCTTTCGCACAACCCTATCAAATGCTTTCTGAAGATCCACAAAACCGCAGAATACCTGCTGATCTATGGCCAGATACTTCTCCACGATATTACGGAGCGAGAAAACTTGATCTGTACATCCCCTTCCATTTCAAAATCCTCCCTGTTCCTTATTTATAATTAACTGTCATTATTAATACTCCCCAAGAAACTTGGTTGAATATCCATGTGATAATTTTATCAAATTGTTTAACCAATATAAGTTTAATAACCTGTCAACTTAGACCATTTTTCCTACCTAATAAAATAATTCGATAAGTCTTAGTTGAAACACAACAATTGTGTAGACAAGGATATGCGAAGATACTAGTAACAAACATAACGATATTTGAAAGAGAGGAAACGAGAACGAACGCAAAAATTAATTAATTAATGATATAATGTTGGAACTCTTATGCGCCCGGCAGTGAACAAAGGTATATTTGCTGATGTAAAAAGATGAGTGAGCGCTGGGAATAGTGTGAATGGAACATTGGCAAAGATTCTAGGCGGCAAAAACTCGCTTTACTACGCGGTGCTGGTCCCAATGCTAACATATGGAACATATGGAAGTCATAGCTTATTATAGCACAGAGAGACAGCGTGAAAATAGAATAAAAGTGGTCGAAATGCTAACTTTGCATAAAATTTGTAGCGCAACCCCGAATTGCGATCACAATAATGATGTAAGAAATAGAGTTGGTCTGAAAGCGAGTATCAGTATTACGATAAGGAGATAGTTAATAGATTTGGGAATTATTTTGCGAAAGTCAAATTTACAGGGAATTTGATCTGAACCACTTTGCGTGCTTCGCCTACCGATTAGCTGAAGTGATGCAATCGCCCAGAAGGGTCATACTTCACCGAACATCTTATAGATATAATTTATTCCCTACGTTAGTTTTTAGATAAATTTCTTACACACAACAGATAAAGAATTCAAATTGAATATTAGAGAAGAATTTAGAAATTATTAATCGTAAACTTTTTAATTTCTTTTAAGAACACACACTGACGTAATCATCGGCCCTCTATTAAATATATGCTTTTACTCACCCCTTCCACCCTCTCCACCATCTCTATATGAGGGACGATACTGTAATGTAAGTATTTGTCATTAGTGGCATGTTATTCTATCTATTCACATCCACAGCATCTTACAGAGTATTCCTAGTGGAAAGGCGTAACACATGTCGCAGAGACGACCGAAGCAGCCATCTAGTAACTGTAATGGGTCGGTGTCGGGGGCTCTAGTAACTTACGAGCATGCATGAAAATAACTATAAATGTTAAAGAAGCCACTGAAGTATTTAACGTCCAATTCATATGGCGCTCGGTAATCTCTGCCAAGTATGTACTCAAGCGATTTGGGGTATAGAATTATAGATAGATAGAAATACTATTATTAGTATTAAACAAGCCTAACAAGGACACGCTAAATTAATCACAAAATGATTAATGAGTGATGACTATAACGCGACGACGATCAAGTACCTCAAGGTATTATTTAATTACGACGTCGTAATTTATGTAACTGTATATACAGAGAAGGCGCATCAAAGCAGCATCTGGGGAAGTACCTCCACTTCACAGAAAACCGCAGCCAAATAACTTACTATATTATATACTATACTTAACTAATATTTATTTTAATATATAAAATGAAGTGCCAAACGTTTGAATTTTGACGAACATAATAATAATGAAATATGTATGATTGAATAGTGAAGTATGTAAGGACCGCGTCTTATGGCGCTCGGTCCTCTCTGCCTACCCCGCAAGGGACTTGGCGTGAAGATATACATACATACATACATGTATGATTGCTGTAAACTAAAGTTATTTTAAAAAATATGTGACCTACCTATATACATGTATACATAGGTACATATATAGATGCTTGAATAAAAGTTTATTATAGGTACTATTTGTTACTCCAGTAGTGCAGGTGACTAACAAATAAGAGCGAGTCAGAATATACATAGGTAACAATAACACCAACAATCTTGAAATCCTCTAAACCATTTACTATTTTAATTGAAAAACGCTTCACGTCAGAAACCTTACTAGGGAGATAATATTTCATTCATAGATTTAAAATAGCCTTACGTACTGCTAAGGCCACCGATCACAGGGTGATTCCTGTTTATCTGTATTCGACACTGACGTACACAGCGGCGCTAAATCGATACGCTACGCACACAAGCATCCTACTAAGGGTCTACGGCGCATGTCCAAAGGCATTCACCACGAAATTCTATAACGATGTATTATCGTGATAAGCCCCCATATTTTCTATTTCTGGCGCCTCAAAGTCGCTGCGGCGTGAATTCTTTTGCAATATGATGGTGAGGGGTCTTCAGCCCCGCCGCTTCCTTTCGCAACTTTCCCAGTAAACATCGCATCAGCTGGTTGACTACGCAGTCTCAAATGCTTTCGTGATATGGCATATAATTATTCAGAATTTTGTTCAGTTTTCTTTATGACAATGCGTGTTTTGCCTGTTCGATGTGTATTAATTAAGTTTCGCTTGTAGCCTGACAATGTTTCGGTGGTGTGGTTCCGCAGTGAAACTGCATCGAGTTATACTGTTAGTACGTTCGCGTAGTGTTTAGTGCAGTTCCAAAAGGCATGAGTTTATTATCCAATGTATACGGCGTGCAGCACAGATGAGTGCTATCCTAAACTCCCTCAGGAACCTAGCAGCTTCGTCGAGGGCCAGCTCAGGTGTGTGATCATAGTGCAAAGTGCAACCGTATACTAATCCTATGAATCCTTTCAATTTCCTCAGTAGATTCATACTTCTTTTGCATTTATTAAATAATGGTTTCACATTCCTAAATAGCTATTATTTGGAGCTCATTGATTGTGTTAATGGATTTTGGATTAATAACTAAAGTAATTTACTATGTTAATTTCCGACCCTTCTAATCCTGCCTTTTTGATGTCAAACACATTTTTGGTTACGAGAGAGCTAATTATTGTGTAGCTTTTATTTAATACTAGCGCTATACCTTATTTTATATATCGGTACATATGAACAATTGGAATAATAAGTATAAAGAAAAAATATCTCTTTGGAGTGATAACCATAATTTGAACAATAAGCATTTATATTGATAAATGTTGATGCAGGTCCTTTGTTCTACAGTTGATACTCGTATATTCTTTCTAAATTTTGAATGACGTATAGCAACATGCTTAGGCCAGCAAATTTGCCAATTTTCTTTATTAAATACGATGCATATCTTTTTTACCTAATTTCACAATAGCACAATTTTTATTATAAACTTTTGTAAATTTGTTTATTGAATAAGTTTGTAGGTTAGAGTGTTCATTGTTCTTTCACGTCTATTTAGATCGGCACTACGAATTAATATGAGGAAAAGTAAAACCCTGTGCTCATGTGGAGTATTAACTAAAAGAAATAATAGGTACGTCATGAAACTCATTTTCTAATTCTAATTTTGTTTTAGTACTTATATTTTTCAGTGAGTAATGCACAATTGGATATCGGTAGCAAAAACGTATCATCTTCTTAATCGCGTTAATGAAATATTCGACGAGTTCATATTACACCTAAGTATAATAAATTATATTTGCCATATTAATTTTGTTATGATATTGGCTTGGCACAGTAAAGGCCTGTCATAGAGATGGATAATTTTCGAAATCTGGATCTAATATAAATATAATTAAAATTCCTATTGGTAAAATTTGTAGTTTAAGTGCCAGTTACAGCTTTCCATGCTAGTAATATTACTTAGTAAATATATTTTGGCGCCTGACAAAATACCTCATTTAGATCTATTGAAAATCAATATTTCATGAGGTATTTATTAAATATTTTAATATACATTCAGTGCGATCATGTTTTAATAGCTGGAGAGAGTGGCGCTCGTTTCGGGGTGAGTCCAGGCGGAGGCGCGGGCGAAGGCCCCGGCGAGGGCGGCTACGCAGAGTGGCTGCATGCGATGCGGCTTGTTGCGCGCCTCCCCGCCGGAGTGCCGCAACACTTTCGCAAGAAGGTACATAATATGCATTACCCTACAATTTCACAACAGATATAATATCATCATATGTTTGCACGGCATAATATCTTACAGTAAAGTGGGCGCCAAGACGACCGTTACCTTTACTTACTCATTTTTAACAGACTGAAGCCTATTTCATATAGGTACTTCAGTCCGCTGTTTAATAGGAAATATCTATTGTGTTCTTCTAATCCGATTATGCCTTCCTGGAATATCCATTGATTGCCAATAAGTTGAACCTTTGTAGTACTTTACTTAGCATAGTAAGTGCAAATTCAGGCGGTCGAGTGGAATAGTCAACGGGTAAGCATACGGTCTACACGATGGTAAGTATTTTCCGTAGCCTGTGAACAAAAAAGCAACACCAAATGAATTACTATTGTTGCCTACCCAAAAATCACTTCTCGACCTTCAAGAACTTCATCTGCCACAGCATAGCACATGTTGTGTAGTTTATGGACACGCCGGTAGAATGGAAAGAACCTGCACAGCCGTCAGGTTAACCCTGGTATTCTCGACTTTCTAGAATTTAAACATAAAGAGTTACTGACTTGCAGCATGTAACCGTTTTACCACGTCTCTCTGACCGATTAGCGAACAATCTAGCATGCCGCGCCTATACTTCCAGTGGCTGTTCGACAGTCATCGGTCCCTTTGCTGTCAGCACGTGTCTTCTATGATCCCTCGTGTCCTCGCAGATATACAAAAAAATCCTGAAATTTATACATTCTAAATATAGATTTTCATCTTGTTATTTTCCGGTTGGGTCAACAGAGTTGACATCAAACAAAACTTTTGATTACCGTCTACGAATTCGTTACATTTTTAAGAAGCCGGCTTAAAATAGATATCTTATACATAGTGAATGGATGCATGATATTTGTTGGAGTGATTTACTAACAATTATTTTTGTTAAGCTTGTCTATTATCTTACTTTAAAATATTCAGTACATACAGTACATACAGTAGTAGACTTCGATTAATGATTTGTCAATGCTGCCTATAAGCGCAGCGTCGAACAGTTATTAATCTAAGGATAATGGAATGCGATATATAAATGTCTGGCTATTATTATAGGTTACAACAAATTATAACATTAGTAGTGTTCCAATTTGATAGAATTTTATGGAACAACTAACATTAAGCTACTAACACTGTTAGCAGCAGAGGTGGCATCGTTATAGCTATACAACTTCTTGTATTGCAAAGCATTCCGTCCGATGGGACGTATCTTTGTACGCCTCCCGATGTTGTATAAAAAACACTGTTTTCCGAAAACAAATTCTTCTAACACGAATATGTATTCTTTTAAAACGAACATAGGTCGTTACTTTGTTTAAGTGTAAAAACATTTTAACAACAACACACTGTGACTCATCCCATACAACCTTCGCTTACTTTGGGGCTAGATGGCGCTGTATAATTTGCCCGACAATATTATTTTATTTATTTACGAGTATTTTACATTTACTTATTATCTATGATACACATTACTACATTTTTTAAATCGTATCTCAAAATAAATCATAATATAATATAAATAAGATACCCTTTCTTAGTACTAATGATAATCAAGTAGATATAAGTATCTCTGTACTCTGACTTTTATTCCGTAAGTAAATCGCACTTTTAGTCTCATCGTAATCTGGTCTTAGCTGTAGTTCTTTATGGTTCGGTACAGTTATGGCTGACCCTGGCGGAGCGCCACTTGACGGCGAGGGGCGTCGATTGGCCTTCTGCAGAACGGTCTTGCTTTCGAGGCACTGCACAGCCCGATGACACAGAATTGGGCGCACAAATACTTAAAGTAAGTTTCCACAGTAATCAAAAAATTAAGGTTTCAAAATACATTCGTCGAGATGAGTACAAGGTCATTGGAGTCCCGCCTGCCTGCTTCAATTTTTGCCTCGCACACCCTAGCTAATCCAAACCATTTCTACTCATACGTGAGAGAATTGTAAGTTTATTATATAATTTTGTCACCTATCCGTGAAAGTGTACTTGGAACTTTTTAGTTTTTATCATAATGACGAATGATTTGCGTCTTTGAAATAATTCATAGGTATCTGGTAAAATGATCAACAAATTATTTTTTAAGGATTTGCACCGCACTGGCTGCTCCCTTTTTTGCGGTACAGAAGGGCGAGAGAATCAAGCCATGCTCCGACGAGTATTATTAGCATATGCAAGGTAAGACAGATTGTGGTTTTATAAGTAATTTGCATTATAGAAACTCTAAAAATATGACCAAAATTAAAGGGGATATTCTACTCATTATTACTAACAAATATTATGAGGAGACCAGCTAAAAAAAAAAGACGTAGGCCGCAACAAAGGCCATCTCCATCATATGCTCATGAGCCTACCATGTTGTATATTGCATAAAAAACATGATATACAGCCCAGCCCGAGTGGTCCAAAAGAAGCAATAGAAGCAAAAAAGGCAATACTACGTCTTCAAAAATAGATTTCAATCTCATCTCACTAATTTAAAAATATAAACAACTTATAGATTTTGATAGGCTTTTATTTATTATTTCTTGAAAAACTGACAGATAAATATGACAATATATTCAAAATAACGTAATTTTCAATGCGCTGGTGGTATGAAACTGCTTTTTGCCAAATTTCATGACCTAGGCAAAAGCTTAAATCAATTTCAATAAATACAAAAGGTTTCTTGTAGAATCACTATGTTATCAAACTTTCTATCGGTCCGTATCCCAAACCTATAGAGATTAGATTTGAGATTTCTTGATATAAAAACAGATAAAAGGATTGGTAAAAGGAATTCTTATAAAATTCTAGGTTGTTCTTCTTGCTCGTCTCGGTTAATAATTCTTTAGGAATTAATTTGACCTTGAAGTACCGAACCCTTATAAGGCACAATTTATATTCTTCATCTCTTTTACATGGGCGAAATGAGATCGATACTATTATTACACGAAACTTATGAAGTTATTTTTATATCGAATCAAAAAAACACGTTTTTTTTTCATGAACACATTATATAGGTTTGCCCATTACGTTTGAAATATAACATCTGCTAAATAGCCACCACTCGCTGTATAATAAATGCGATGAAAATATTTATCGCATTTTTCACATTTTGGTATACTTCCTGCGATTTATTTCTAAAAGCGTCTTCAATATTTTACTTAGCTGTTAACATAGAAACGGTCATTTGGATATCCCAACGAAAATAATCAGGGGCTGTCAAATCCGGTAATCTTAGGGGCCAATCGATGTCACCATTTCTTGAGATTAATCGATCGCGAAACAGCCTGGCTAATGTATTGATTGTGTCTCGTACTGGGACTTGTGGCTCCGTCTTGTTGAAACAACATGTTTTCTGATTCAAACTGATTCATGTGAAGCGACAAAGAAATTCATGGTAATCATCTCACAGTAGCGATTTCTGGTCACAGTTACGGCGGGATCTGCAGCGTCTCCAAACTATTGTGTTGTTGAGAACGCTGCTCGGTAAACAAAGCTGAATATTGTACTATATTTTCACGGACACTTTCAAACAACTGTCGAATGTGAGACAGAAAGAAAATGGCAGTAAAAATTTATATTCTACCGCTATTTTCTTTTTTCAGGTGGTTACCCTGTATTATATGAAGAAAATCCTCCCCTTGACTCATCATAGCATTATCTCGTCCAGACCCAAGTATCGTGCGTCAAACGCGACCCACGTGAACCTAGCTTCTATGTCTAAATCTATATATATGGGGATACATCACGTGAATTCTATGCATCATACCTCTGGGGGCAGCGTTACTTCCAATATGTAGACAGGTAGAACTCTTATTGTACAGGAAGGGCTAATGTTAGTCATTACTTTGTAGAAGAAAGCAACGAAGTATCGGAAACTCTGGGTACTCTAATAAAAGATGAGGGAGGTTGAACTTGGTCCAATTCAAACCGATCAACTAAACTAAACGCAACTGTGCGACACTTGGCTTTTTTATTATTAAATAAATGAATCAGTAAATATAACAAATTTAAAAGGAAATGATGCAGTGGGGTATATTAATATCAGTAGTTCGTTAGCAGCGAGTTTACTATAAATTTTATGCTATCAGAAATATATTCTACTCAACAGGTAGTACGAAGGTATACGGAGAAATGTAGCGAGAGATGGAGATTTTGAATAACCAAAATTCACTATTCTCCAATTGACACTAGCTCCACCAAGAGCTTGGCCTCAGCTAAAACTTTTCAATGAGTACTTTCTAAAATAAAATTATGTACGCTATAACATTATAACCAACATGGCATAAGTAACTTACCATACAGCTTCAGCGGTAAGAAAAAGGAAGCTAGATCTATGGCAGCATTTTAGTGATACTTTTAACAGGACTCTTATATGTTAATTTACCTATACCTTCACGTCCCTTGCGGCATGGGCAGAGAGAATCAAGCCCCACTTGACACAGTCCTTATCTACCGTAGTAATAGGTCTGTAAGATTCAATTTTAGCTATTTTAATTTAATAAATTTTACAGCATAATTTTGAAAATATTTTATAGTTTTATCTACTATTTTATTATCTTACAAGGCTCCGTATGATATAACACAAACAAAGACAATAAATATATCAACCTAATAATTGTAATTTTATTTTGTAGATGGAACAAGGACGTTGGATACTGTCAGGGCTTCAACATGTTAGCTGCTATTATACTAGAAGTTATGGACAAATCTGAACCAGATTCGTTGAAGGTATTTTCTTTATCACTTGTTTCAGTCTGTTGTTTTTGTCTAATGATGAGCCTATAAGTAGAAGAGGACGTGATATATTGTCACTATGAACTAGCTTCTGATCGTCAAAATAGCTGCGACTTTATTCTCAGTCTGTTTATTCGCTTAGTAAGCGCTCATACTCTCGTATGCCTCAGATATCCATGCTACCTCCTAAAAACCTTGGATTCAAAAGAAAATGAATTCAAAACAAAATCCTCTTTGTGTAAAAGGTAGAAAAGATGACTATACGTTTCTAACCAGCGGACCCTAGTAACACCTAAGTATATTATCGCAGTTCAAAACAAATTACTGCATAAGTATATAATTTCATTAATAAATTCTGTAAATAAAACATACAAAATAAAATGTATGTCAGCATAGTGGTACAGTAATAGGTAATGACCTCAAGTGGTAATATTAAAGATCATATTAATATGGTTGCGTGAGCAGTGATAGCCCAATGGATAAAGAACCGGCCTATGAACCAAATGGTCCCTTGTTCGAATATACCACTAAATTCATGTTGTCTAATAATGTACATATTTGTAATTATCACTTGCTCGGCGGTGAAGGAAATCCGTACGTCCAAGAAATTGTACCTCGAAAGACATGTGAAGCAAAATCAGATCTTATCTAAGAAAGTTCTATTTTCCCTCTTGTTTGTGGAGGTCTGACGGTAGTCGGTACGACGGTAGTCTGAAGTCGCGCCATGTAAAAATCTGTATCTTTGCCCAATCCTTAGGCTTATATAACGGGCCCGGTAATCTTATTGGATAAGCAACGGGATAATGCTAAAAAGAATAAGAGGATATTATGGCTGTCTCACTCGCTCCTAAGACTTTTACTGAATATTGAAACTTATGTTTTACGAGTTTATTATGTTTTCATAAACATACTAAGAGGTAACAGTTCTACCTGAAGATTACATAAATAAGTATATAAAGTATAGGTATATAAAATATTTTCCCCATTAACATTGTACAATTTGCAATAGAGAGTTATATATTTTTGCATCCGCACATCTATAATGATTTTACAAAAAATCGTTATTGTTATCTTATTCAAAGAGAAATTAATCAAACAATATTGTGGTTTCAGGTGATGATTTACCTGGTTGAGGCAGTTCTACCAGAAGGTTACTTTGCAGACGATTTGCGTGGACTATCAGCGGATATGGCTGCGTTTAGAGATTTGCTCAGGTTACGTTTGCCTCGCCTTGCACATCATATGGATCATTTACAAAGGATATCTGATGGTAAATAATCTTTTTCTACATAGCGACATAATGTTTACCCTCCATCACAATTATATTTCAATTTCAACCAAGCAAATGTTTTTACAATTTTTTCATACCTACTTAGGTAACAACAAAAATGCGGTATGCCTGATGTTAAATTGTTACCGGTTAGATACGTGTAACTCTTGAACTATCACTCGCATGTTTCTGCCCGGCTGCTGATGCAGCAACTTCTCGCTAGATACTTGTGGACTTTACTCACTTGCAGCACGCACCATAAATTGTAACAAGAGGACGCACTAATAATAAAAAGCTTTAATTGTCAAACATTCAGGTAAATATATCAATGCTGTGAATGAATATGCCCAGCATCTCAACTGCCTAGTACCTGCCTGATATCTTTGTCAAAGTAATCTCAGGCAAGCTGTCAGATACGTTTTCCTTTCAGACTTCTTGAATACGTCCATGCGTAGCACTGTTTAAAAAACTTAGAAAGCTGCACTGATCGTAGCTTTGTGCAAACATCTAAGAATCGTGGGCTACTTAACATCTCTGGTAGGTTCCAGAAAGTATATATAGTATATCAATCTTATCAAATCAAAGGCGATTGGTATACTCGTTATTGTGATGATTTGTCTTTGATAATGATGCACTTTGCATGGTTGTCGTCTTGCCAAAAATTTTGATGACTAGCCCCACTGATGAAGAAGCAGCATTGAAATTATTGAGCATCCCACTGAGATCCTCTAGAAATTCGTTATTATAACCATGTTATAGGATATTTGAAGCAGTGAGATGTATACTGTTGTTAATGATACTTAGAATAGTTCATAGTTCACAAAACTTTGTCAAATCAAAAGCAATTGGTAGACTCGTTATTGTGCTGATTTGTATTTGATGATGACGCAACGTTATTGCCAAACCTGACACTTAAGGACATCTTCCAATACTTCCAGAGTACTTTTTTTACAATATTTTCATTTACTTTGTTAATTCTTCCATTTTCGTGGGTATATAAACTACAAATATATACCGATTTTTACCCATATTTAAAATAAATTTGAATGATAAGTATATTGTCTAACTTAATTTGGTTCCAGGTGGAGGCGTTGAACCTCCACTACCAGATGTTTTCACTATGCAGTGGTTTCTTACGCTGTATGCAACTTGGTTACCTCGCGAGTCTCTGTTACGAATTTGGGATCTGGTCCTACTTGATGGGAATGAGGTGTTACTTCTCACGGCACTTGCTATTTGGGATATGCTACAAGAGTATGTACCTATAATTATTATATTTCAGTCGCGACAATCAATATTTCACTTTAATCTTAACATGTTTAATTTTCTTTCCATTTACAGCCGCATTTTATCTGCGCGGTCAGCAGATGAGTTCTATAGTTGTATGGGTGGCGGTGCAGGGGCAGTGTGGGAAGCAGGTGATTCTCTCGTCGCAAGAGTTGTTGCATTTGGCTCAGCGCCGGAACTCCCGCGTCTTCGGAATCTCCACAGATATAGAGTAACACCTCCAGCCCCTCCTAACGTTCCTCCGGTTTACCAACCACCATTACATTCAGCGGTAAATATGCTATTAACAATGTACTTGTTATACGATTTTATTAAGGATATAAAAGTATGTACTGAGGTTATACATTTAGTTATTTTTGAAGGAGCTGTGTTAGGAAGTTATCGATATCGATCTACTGAACTCAATAGAATAAAAATGTATAAAATTGTATACAAAAAAAAACTTTCAATTCTAATGGAAACATTTTATTACATTGTTAGAAAATTGGCATAGATAATTAAACAACGCGATCCTACATAAAGCAGGGATAGTATATATCTGACTGTCATGAAATAGGCGCGGCAATTAATTCACCGAAATAGTAATAAATGTTTAATCAGAACAAACAATTTTCAAAGGTCTCAATTCAATTCAATTCAATTTATTTATTTCGTGAACATAGGTCAATACATGATAAATGTTACACAATGAAAAGTCTCCTCTATGTTCCGCCGGAGGGCATACAAAATTAATAATGTGATATGAGTTATGACTATACAATTAATAATCTAAGCAGTCAAATAACTTGCAGCGGTTTATAGTTTCATTACAGTCAACGGTGTTATTATAAGTTATATAATGTCAATGTAATAATAAAATAAAATATTAAAGTCATTAGATTAATAAAATGTCAAAAGTGAAAATGACAATTCATTGATTCTATTCTAAGGATGTCTAGAAAACAATGTATTATTTTATTACGATTTGTCGCTGAGATATTCGTTTACTGAGTAATATACCTTATTGATTAGAAAGTTAAATACATTTTTCTTAAATAATTTCAAATTGTCTATATTTCTAATTTCATCAGGCAGTTTATTGTATAGTTTAGGTGCCATTGCATATATACTTTTATGTAAAAAGGTAGTTTTTGTCTGCATTAAACGGAGCTTTCCTAAGCGACGTCGACTTTCTACTTTTTCAAATAATTTAATATTATTTTTGACAAACATAACGCTTTCAAGAATGTATATTGAAGGTAGAGTCAGTAGCTTTAGTTCCTTAAAGTAAGTTTTACACGTCTGAAACGGTTTTAATTTCAATATGGCTCGTAAACATTTCTTTTGTGCTAGAAATACCTCATGTATATTGGTAGCATTACCCCAAAAGATAATGCCGTATCTTAGAATAGAAGCGATGTAGCCATGGTAAGCCGTTAGTAGAGCATTACGGTTAGCTACTTTACCTAACATGTGCAAGGCATATGAAAATTGATGTAGTTTTTTACTTATATGATCCAAATGTGTTTTCCATGTCATATTCTTATCAATGAATAGTCCCAAGAATTTTGTTACGTTAGTTTCCTTTATATTATTTTGTTTATAGTTTATATTTAATATTCTAGTAGGTCTTTGTTTTAGATGAAAATTCATTATTTTTGTTTTTTCGAAATTTATTTTAAGGTTATTGTTATTCAACCAGTCAATAATTGATGTTAAATTATCATTTATATCATTTTCGATGTCGTCTAAATTTCCATTACTAAATACGACTGTGCTGTCATCGGCAAATAATAACATTTGATGGCTTGTTGCTTGCGGGAGGTCATTGATGTAGACTAGAAATAACAAAGGAGCTAGGACTCCACCCTGTGGAAGGCCTACACTTACAGTTTTATGCTCTGAGGCGTATGTCATTTCGACTTTGGTTCTAGTGTCTATTCGCGAAATATGAGTGGATTGTTTTCGACCTACCAAATAAGATTTAATCAAATCCAGCCCCTTACACCATAAATATTTAATTTGCGTAAAAGTTCCTCATGCTCTACATGATCAAAAGCCTTAGTCATGTCCATGTACATTGCAGCTGCAGGTTTCCCATTGTCTATGTTTTGATGTATACTTCTCAAGAAGCTATAAATTGCCATATTTATATTTATTCCTTTTCTAAATCCCATCTGTTCTTTGCAGAGAATATTGTTTTTTTCGAAATAGGCGTAGAGTGAGTTATAGATCACTTTTTCAAAAATTTTTGATAATACTGATAACAAGGCAATGGGTCTATAATTATTAACATTTGTTGTGTCATCTTTTTTATGCAATGGTTTAATGATAGATACTTTTAACTTTTCGGGGAACGTACCGCTGAGAATGCATTTGTTGAAAATGTCGCTAAGTACAGGGGCTATTAAAAGAGTTACATCTCTTATAATTTTTGTGTGGATATCATCATAACCGGTGCTGTTAGTATTCCGGAGATTTTTGATGATTTTTATGATATCTTCCGGTATAGTTGGCTCCATGAAAAAAGATTTACTAGATTTACAGTTACAATAGTTTTTATTATTTTGCTTTGGTTTACGTGTTTGTGTTTGATTTATGAAATAGTCATTAAAATATTGTGCTATTTGTTTAGGGTTTGTTATGAACTTATTTCCTATTTGTATGCCTTTGATATTTTCTTTAGGTAAATTTGGTTTCATTGCATGAATTATCTTCCAAGTAGCCTTTGATTTATTGCGACTTGTTTTGATGTAGTAATTATTTTGTGCTTGTTGGGTCAGGGTAATGATTTTTTTGTATCTTCGTGTATATTGTTTGAATGCCATTTTAGTATCGATGCTTGGCTTAATTCTATGTTTCCATAATAATTCTCGCCTTTTTTTACTACATAATTTGATTCCGCGCGTGATCCATTTTGGTTTAACTGTTGTGGATACTTTGCATTTGATTTTAGGGAAACATAGATTATAAAAAAGAGTGAATATGTCAAAGAAATTGTCAAAACATTTGTTTGCATCATTCGTATCGAATACGTCAGAAAAACTTAATTTACTTATACAATTTTTGAAAAGTTTTACATTGTCTTTGTTGTAGTCACGTTTAAACGTGTACCACTGTTTTAAAATACAAGATCTTTTTACCGGACAAGTCATAAGTTGCCCTGTGTGATCTGATACACCCAACTCTAGCAATTCGAATTTGCAACCACGTATATTATAGAGGATGTTATCTATGCAAGTGCCACTAGTAGGTCGTGTTGGTTTGCGTATTGCTATTTTTAGATTGAATTCTTTACATAAACATTCAAAACGCTTAGAAGCAGTAGTTTCTTCTAAAACGTTTATGTTAAAGTCACCACAAACGATTGTTTTTTTATTATTATAACAGAACAATTGTAAGACATCGTAAAATGTTTCAAAAAATTTCTCAGTATTTGATTGACTCGGTGATCTATAAATGCAAAGTATTATAATGTTGTGATCGATTAACTCTACAGCACAGCATTCGAAAGTATTAGGAACATAATATTGTTTTACTACTTCTATGTTTTTAAAATTTATGCCATTTTGGACCATTATACATGATCCTCCATGTCTTTCGTTTCTAGCGGATAATGAAGCTAATCTAAAATCATATATGTTCAGAAAGTCTACGTCACCTGAGGTCATATTATGTTCAGTGAAACATAAAATATTTATTTTATTTCCATTTGCAGAAAGGTTGTCTAAACACTCAGCTATAATATCAGATTTGCCTATTAGTCCATTTATATTTTGATGGATTAAATTTATTGAGTTATATACGAAAAAAATCTTGTCCTTGGTTTGTGCTTGTATATTCGTGATTGGGTGTTGATTGTAGATTGCTACTGATACTCGTAGAGACACGGTTGTTTACAGTAGGCGTAGAATTTGAGTGTTCCGCTGTGATTTGCTCCATTAGTAATTTTATGTTTTCCATTATATTAGTAATACCTCTCCTTTTTATTTTTCCAGTTATATGTGAGAACATATCCAACGTCAAATTCTTGTTTGAATCGTATATCCAAGCATACTTATTCCTCCACGCATCCATTGTCAAGAGCGAATTAAAGTTTTCTACTCTACAGTTAAAAATGTTTGCTCCACATATGTATGTTGGCAGGGATAATATTATGTTTGTGTGTATTATTTCTCCAAGAATCGTTCCAATTTCGTATACCAGACCCATATTTTGCTGTGATTTTTTGAAATCATCTTCTCCTATCATAATTATACAATAATCCAATTTTGTAAAGCTTTTGAGTTTATCAGAGATACCAGACAGAAGGTTGATTATTCCCGAACCAGTATTAATGTAATGGCAATATGTAAATGTCTTGTTCAGTTCTATATTTTCGAGTACTTGTATAGTATTATTATTGTTATTACTGCTCACTATACATAGTTTATTTTTTGAAGTGTTCGATTTTTCTAATGATGAGCTGCTGGATTGGCCGTTCATAGTTGAAAAATGAATATGTGACGTGGATTGCGGATTCCTATTTTTTGTGCTACTCGTATGTTGTGGAGTACTGGAAGACGTATTTGGTTTGCTCAATAGGGCTTGATCCGTGGAGTTTGCGCTGACATTTAATGTCTTATTATTTGGAGAGGAGAGTCTATTTCCTTTTGTATTTTTCTTTTTTGCGTTGGGAGAGTTCGGTGGATTTAATTGTATAGTCAGCATATTTATTTTAGTTTTTTGATTTTTTACTATTTTTGTTAAATTTTTATTTTCATCTGATAGTCTTATTATTTCATTATCGGCATTTTTAAGTTGAAGCTGTAATAGGTCAATTTTTGATTTTAATTCATCTGTTTCATTATAATCTACGGTCAAACTTGTTGTCCTAAGGTCTGACATAGTCGATGTAAAGGATTCGTTGGTTTCATTTAAAATATCTCTTGTTCTGGTATTTTTTCTGACAGTTATGTTTTCTGAAGACATTTTAAATGTATAATTGACCCAGTCAAATATTATTTAATTACTTTGTTACATGCAAGTGGCGACCTCTGTTATCCTTGTGTAGGGAATAATAATTCAAAACCAGGTGCTTGATTTTGGTTCGCTTCTAAAGTTTTAAGGTCTATGTCAACAGATGGCGTTGTTGACACTGCGTACGCACATTAAATATTGCTTGCGAGTATTATAAGCAATAGATGTCGCTTTGTTATGGAATAGATGGTTCCGCTACTTGACGCTAGATGGCGACACTAGTAGTTTTTGTGCGGTTTTTGTTCGTCGGGTACAAAGTTCAGTTGTTAATATATATTATTCGTTACGAGAGTTCAAAAAATATTCACTGTCCACTTGTAAACTAATATTATTTATGTAATTCTTTATTATTTATGTGTATTCACTAAATATTATAGCATAATAGTTTTCACGTATCGTATTTTTTATAGCTTAACACTGTCACAAAATGTTATATTTTCAATGTCAATTATTTCATTGGTTTTTTAAAATTTTTTGCCACAAACACTATCACCCTTTAATTGTTACTCTATAATCACTTTTAGTTTAAAACATTACAGTAACGAGGCTTATTTATTATTTTACGAATTAATCAACACGGAGTCGATGTTTACATCCATGCGTCCCCCACCACTACCCTAGTCTAGTTCCACATACCAGCTTATTACATTCAATATGCAAATCACGTAAAATTTATTGTGACGTTTAGGTGGTTTCATTATCCGAGCTCTCATTAGACGACAGTGGGCAAGCCAAGTCAGTCGGTTAACACAAGCCTAATTAGCAATCGAACAAAAAATCGATTTGTTAGTGGGGAATATTAGTTATAGTAGAAATTCGATACGGTCTGAAGTAGTATTCTGAAAAACAAGCTCGAGCCTCGAGTTTGAACGCAATGACGGCTCGAGCCGAGTTTGCGGCTACCCAAGCTGGCCACGAGAATCTCGAATTGAAACTCAAAGTCCATCTTCAATGTTCATCGTGGTCAACATGGAGAGTTATCTTCATGTTGACCACGATGGATGGAGACGCATTTCAGAAATTCGAACCGCTAAATAAATTTTGACACTTATTTGCACACTTAAACCCTGCTCAGTACAATAAATTATAATTATTGATTTAAAGTAGGTACATTAAAAATAAATAAACGAAAAAGAAGCGATGCTATAAAATATATATATATATATCTTCACGCCAAGTCCCTTGCGGGGTAGGCAGAGAGAACCGAGCGCCATAAGAAGCGATGCTCTTCCACCAAAAAGTATTATCTATTGATTAATAGTATTCCAAATAATGATTGATCCTTAAATGGGTAGACTGATAACTAATAAACTAAGTAAATAATTAAACGAGATCAAAATGCGACACGAGCTTTGAAGTCTCGCGACTGGCTCTACCAGCCTTAAGACAGTCCAAGCTTTGAAACTGTGACCCTTCACTTCACTTCGACTAGGAGTCGATCCCAGTCGAAGCCTGTGAGCTCGCAACTGAATCTCATTTCTGACTAGTTGTTAATGTAAGTACATTACATAAACTATATTGCTTGAGTATTTACAATAGATTGTGTTTTTTTAAGATGCAATCAATGACGAAACGAGGTCTTAGACTATTTTACTCTGAAGACGAAGGTGACTCTAGTGATGATGGAAATAAAATGGCGCTAGCAACCGTAAGTATAACTTAATTAAATTCATGTTAAAATTTTACTAATGGTGTAGCGTAAACTACACAATCATATTTACTGCGTAATTATTCACGCAGTAAATCATATCTTAATAGGTCTTGCTTTCATCAAGACGATTTAACGAGCTCGGGGGCTCAATCGTGAATGACGCGACTTTGACACCAACGCTCGTGGGTTCGATTCCCACACAAGGCAAACATTTGTGTGCATGAACATGTCTGTTTGTCTTGGTCTGGATGTTTTGAGAGAGGTAGGGCGTATCAAAGCTGCCCGTCTGGGGAAGTATCTCCACCTTACAGAAAACCGCAGCCAAATAACAACTCCCTAGAGGGTTGTTGTATTCCTGCGTGTGAGTGAGGTCACCAGTAAGCTCCCAAGGAGTTGCTGTCGAAGCAGCAGACGAGGCGTCGCGCGAGTGATAATGTATCGCAAGCGTTAATAGGCTACGGTACCCGCTTTACATAAGGTAGGCCGTATGCTTGTATGCCTTCCGACGTAGTATAAAAAAGAACAAATTCTCAATAATGATTATGAGCGAAAGTTGACCACTGGGATGAACATTACTATAAATAAAACTGTATGATATTAAGTTTGTGAATTAAAAGTGTTAATTGATTTTTGTAACTCCGTATCTTGAGGGCTGCACAACGGATATCAGATACACTAGAAAATTAAGTCGCTGATCAAGTCTTATATTTATTACGTATACAGCGACTGTTAATTTTCTAGTGTATCTGACATCCGTCGTGCAGCCCTCAACATATTCTCGTACTTGCATATAGGTACGACGCCAGAAAGTTTTGCATAAACTCGTAAAAATATCATCTTGTTTTATTAAAAGCAGAAGTAATGTTTTTCGAAATACTTTTTTTTTACGTTTTAAACATTTTTCAATCAGTACAACTATTTAAAACACGAGAACCCCATGATCGGACGGCATTACTTCCACGACTTGATTGAACACCATCACGTACTCTTCTGACTTCGTAAAAGTCAAAACTCTCATGAAATTACCTTGATATTATATGAAAATAAAGAAGTCATAGGGTGAGGGTTCTATTATGTGTAGAATTTTGTAGTTGGTATTTTTCGGAGGCCAAAAATAACTTTGTTCTGTTCGCCGCGTGCGAAGAAAAAGAATTTATGGGGCATCTCGATCATTTTTCTCGTACTTTAGTAAGGACAGTTGATGAATAAATATTAGTGTCCCATTTGAAGATCAAAAAGTGTTAATGCTGCCTGCATTAACACTTTTTGATCTTCAAATGGGACCCTCGTGGGCGAAAGAAATGTAATCATTTTTTTACCTACCACATGCCTCAATGAAAAGAAACTTGTGAACATGTGACTAAAGGAGACTGGGAAAAGGTTGTGAACAGAACTGTTAAATTAATAAGGGAAGATTATGAAAGAGATGTGATAATAGATAATATTTTAGAAAACGAACTTATAATTAATGTAGGTGATGATAGCAGTGACGTCAGTGAAAATAGCAGTATGGACGAATCTGATTAAATATGGCCTTTTGTGGCACCTTTATTTGGTCTCTTTTTGTATTAATTTGTTTCTTGTGTACATATAAAGTATGTATATTTTCATTCCAATATTCAGTTCGTTCAAATATATTAAGTAAACATTTATATTTTTATTTTATTAAACCTTTTTAATCAGGTACTACTTGCAACAAAAACTTATAGATTTGATTATATTTTTTTCGAGAATAAATTTACATTTCACATCACTATTGTAATATGTCAAAACGGCCATCATAGTGTGCCGCTACTTTAGTCAAAAAAATCTCCCAAGCTATAAAAGTTTTTATCATTAAGCCACTTGTATAATTATTTCTCAAAACGTATGATATGTAGTGTTTTTGGGTTTTCTACTTGAGTACGGAAGCCGTATCATTATTGCCCCCGGTATCTTATTATATATTTTTACATACGTGCATGTACAACTAGTTTTATATTTTTTTCAAGATCAAGATTAGGAATTTCATCATAAATACTAGTATGTTTGGGTTTCTTGTATTACGTGGGTATATCTCACTTGCTTGTATAAACAATGTCTCATGTTTAAATACAAACATACAAATTTCTAATACGTAGTGACGGGAGAGGTAATAAATAAAGGTTCTTGAAATACAGTCTGCAAGTTTCCACAGGTTTCAGTTCACATAATTGCGCGGATACATTTTGGGCAATAAATGCACCTTGAATATCTATGCTATTAGCACACAACAATCCCGTAGCGTAACGTAGACTCAATATAAGCTCGATATGTTTGGTTATTTGTTACATATTTTACTTGTTTCAAGGCATATACCTACAAATCTATTTATCCTTGTTTCTACGAGTATTTGGGTTTTCCAAATTAAGTAATTATTATATAATCTATGATCACTCCTAAAAATTTCGTTTGCGTTGTTTCTTCAATTTTAGGTATATTAATTTTGAGATTATGTTTTACATTGGGGGAATTTATGAATATATTATTTTTATTTATTTACCACTTTTAAAGCTATTTTTGCAGGTTTAAACCTAAGATAATAGTCCAGATTACCTTTGTTCATAAGATATATTATGAACAATGCTATGGTACCAAAGTCGTCGACATAGCACACTCAAAGTCAGCATGCTGGTATGGCAATAGACCGGCCTTTTCTGCTGGGTCAGTTATCACTGATTCAACAGGCACGAAAAGTTATACTATGGAGGCCGTGTTGGGCATCTCTTTTATCTTCTTCTAATGCAGAAAGTATAGGATGTAGTAAGGTGGAAAGTATTTGGAAAGATTATATAAAGGTACCAACAATGGGCTGTATATTGTATATAACGTCTGGCCTTCGTAGATTTACCACGTGAATGTAGCTCTCGGAAGTTCGCTAATGTTTTTTTTTTCTGTCATGAACAGGTGATACCGCGACGCGAAGATCGTATGGGTGCCGGCGATAGACTTACTCTAGATATTGGGGCTCTAAAACGACAATACGCTCGACTTCGTGAACGTCAGCGGCAAGCACATGTGATTTTAGCAGCCGCATGCGCTCGACATGCAGCAGGTACGTAATAGGTTTTTTTTAGTGTAATAACCTGACTGGTATAATTTACTTTCATAGAATTAAAGAGACATGCGAATCTTTTAAATTTTTAAAATTGATGTTACGTAAATTTGGTTTGTATTTTATAAAAAAAATTTTTTATTACAGTTGGAGTTCCTACATCTCCGACTTCTCTGACAGTAAATAATTTACTCTTAGGGAAAAGTGCTATAGTCAGTTCTAGAGGGAGAAGGCTTGGTCCTCCGCCAGGAGCTGTCCCACCATCAAGACAATCTTTATCCCCACGAGGGAAGTTAGAATCCTGCTCACATGTACAATCAAATGACACTATTAGCTGGAATGAAGAAAAGAGTAAAAAATCACTTAGCAGGCGTAATTCTGTAAAGTGGAGAGATATTAAAACAGAAAAAGTTAAAGATAACATTAGAAAGGCTTCTATTGATTTAGATGAAACCGGAGACGGAATAATCGTTTCTGAATTAGAAGCAAACGAAATGATTGCTTCTTTGAGATCACGTAGTTCAAGTGAAACTTCATCTTATTCATCACATACAGCATCTAGTACAGACACTAGTTTATGTGATGATAAAGAAAATGCAAGTGATTCTGAACCTGAAATGGCAATAGATGACAAAGAAAAAAGGAAGACAAAATTAGTTGACAGTAAACTTGTTTCGTCTCCTATTTTAAAAAATAAGCACCCCAATCGAACCTCTATCAAGAAAGAAACTAGAATAAAGCATTCTCCTGATAAAGACACTGTAATTGTTACACCTGAGAAGCCTGTCAAAAATATCACAGATTATCTAGATTCAGCGGCTGGTGAACCACTTCGGACATACATAGATGGATTTGAAACTAAATTGAAAGACAGTCTAATAAGTAATCAGGAAGCTGATTCATATAAACCGATAAGTCCTTACAAAAGCATTTCACCATATTCTATAAATTCCGAATCAAGCGAAGTGCTACATAAATTGAATAAGTTGAAACTTGAAGATAATTCTGGAAATAATGATGCAGTTAGGCCTACTAACCTTATGAAAATTTCAAAAAATGTCACTGATTTAAGTCCAATTGATTTATCGCCTTGTAGCTGCACTATTGAGCGAAAGTCTCCATACCTGTATGAATTAGAATCAAAATTTCCGGCTCCCTCCATTTCCCAAACTGAAATAGCCAGTAGGCCTGCTGATATAATCGACAGTTTTGCAATGTATCCAAATTTTGTACCTGACATAGATTTATCGGATAAAAATGTTTCGGATTTCGAAAGTCCGTCTAGAAGTCCCGGTGCTGAAAGTATCATTGTAAGTGAAGATGAGCCTCCAATACAGTTAAAAATAGATAAATATTTCGAACATAGTCCTGAATTTTTTGGAGCCCGTGTGACAGATCCTAATAACTCTGATATTCCGAACAGACGAGCTATAAAACGACATTCCCGGTTGCCTAAAAAACCAGATTCATTGACGTTAAATATTAGTAGTAACGATAGCATTTCAAGAAATGAAACTGAAAGAGCATCTTCATTACCCCAAAGTCATAGTTTCACAATTCCCACTACACCAAGTCCTCAGCCAGAGCACCTAGAATTAGATAACCACGACGGAGATTATTTGAAATATGATAAAAACATTGAAAATAAACATTCTTGTACCGATATTAAAACAAAAACCCCAGATTATCCTAAAGATCAATCTTTCTCACCTAAAGATTATATTCTTAGATCGGGTAGAAAAAATAGTGAAAGGGCTTTACAAATTATACAGGAAAACTCCAAAATATTGAGTAGAATTCTTACAAAACAGAGTGTGTCGGAAATCAATGTAAAAGTTCAAGAAAGTAAAGTCCCTGATGTCACTAATAGTGAAATACAGCAAAAAATCGATAACAAAACGATTCTAGAAAATATATCGGAAGTTAAACTAACTGAATCATCTTTGCTTAAAGAATCAACGTCTGACTCTTTAATAGGCTATAGAGAAAAAAACGTAAGTGAAGGTGCAGTCGATAAAACTGATTTCATAAAAACAAGACCAATTTCGATAGATGATCCAGTTTCGTTAGAAATGCGTTACTCTGCAATAAAAAAAATCGATGTCCCTATAAAACCAGTTAAAACTTCTAATAATGAGTGCTTAGGAAATAAAACTGATTTATATG
This sequence comes from Pyralis farinalis, assembly GCA_947507595.1. Taxonomy (NCBI): domain Eukaryota; kingdom Metazoa; phylum Arthropoda; class Insecta; order Lepidoptera; family Pyralidae; genus Pyralis; species Pyralis farinalis. Next base: position 16,989,529 of record OX382267.1, read on the forward strand.
GATGGGAGAATAAGGGCTTTTTAGCTAAATGTGACTATACAAGTTTTATGACTAAATCTGACACTAATTACGAATATGACTACACTAAGAAAACATCTGAATCTGCCCATGAGGAGTTTATCAACGCAGATACGAAACATGCGCCAACATCTGAATGGCGACATTCTTTTTCTGGTGAATCGAGAACATCTGTTACTCTGCCTTCGTCAGAACCTAAAGACACATCCACATATGATAAACGATTTACTTCCGATGATTATAACTACCCATTATCAAGCAAATATAATGATTTTGTGTTGTCTAAAGCTAGTGATATTTGTAGTAAAACAGTTGATATAGGTCCGAAAGTTTGTGAGTATTTATCAAAGACTGATAACAGCCAAGTTAGTGATTTTGCTAATGTAGTGACTTCTTCGATTAGCTTTACATATGAACCTTCTGTTGACGATGATTCACCTACAGGTGCAAAGAGTAACTCCAGTGACACTTTATGTCAAATAACATCGCTTGATCAAGTATCAACACCTATATCACCAAAAATATTTCCCCGAGAAACACCCATATTGCCGAAAGATAGTTTGGACAGAAGCGACAGAACAAAAGTAGAAACAGATGATACCTGCAGTGCAATCACTTCACTTATAGAGACAGACACATTATCGTCTCTGTCTTACCCTCGCAGTCCTTCAACAGGATCATATCATCCCTTTCCTACACGCCCATCACTCCGCATGCCAAAAGAACTTGGAGTAAGACTAGGTATGTATCCCAAGGATACAATAAATTCCCCTCCAAAATGAAGTAATAAAACTCATTACGTGCTATGAATACCTATTTTCTGCTTTCATTTCGAAATAGATTGAGTTACGTCGTTTTAGTCGTCTTTTAAATTCAATATCACGTTGCTCACATTATACCCTTAAAATACGCTAAAAAATTGATCACATATACATTTTAAAATCTTATCTAAAGTTATATTCTGACATTATTTTTATGGTACATATTGCGCGTACCGTTGTTTGATTTGCCATAATTTTATTTAGTGGGTTACTTGGCATTTTTGCTGATATTGTCAGTTAAATTTATAAAATCAGCTTTTGGAATACGTAAAGCTTAGCACTAAAACTGTATTATAATGTAAGTGAAATGTAGAAATAATTATATTTCGTTACGAAATTAAAGCTGTTCGTATTCCAAACAGTATTCGACCTAGGGACAAAACAATGTTGCCTTGAATCCAATTTAAAAGTAATGTAATGCCTCCTTTGCAATATTAAAATAATGATACCTATATAGTAAGATAGATAGATTACTTGTTTCAAGTCAATATTGTATTATTTACAGCAAATAATTGTTTATACCGCTATAGGTTAAAGTTCTATCTATGCGTAATGAAAGAGATTTTGTTGTTAGAGGAAGATATTTATTCTGTGACAATATTGACAAATATACATTACGCGACTGCTGATATATTGTTTAATTTCATAAACCTTAGATATTTATACATATTGAGGATATGAGACCACTGTATTAATTATTTAAAAATCATCAATTACTGGCGGACAGGTACAAACAAGATGTTTGTCTCCATACATGTCATCTATGCGACTGACTGTAGGCCAAATTTTCGTTTCGCCTTTGACAAATGGCTGAAATAAAAACATTATTATATTAATAACAATTCTATGTATCACGACAATAATATTGAAATATCTGCAATAATACTCACTGCTGGAAATGCTGCTTGTTGTCGTGTGTATGGACGATTCCACTCTTCTGATATTACTTCCTCTTGAGTATGCGGCGCCATCTATACAAGTATATTTATGTTCATTAAATATGATATCAACTGACAGTTGCTAAAAGAGCTAAAATGTAATAGTTAGTAACGCTGCTTTGACACCAAGGCTCGGGGTTCGATTCCCAATCAGGACAAACATTTGTGTGCATGAATATGTTTGTTTTTAAGACAGGTGGTGAGCATCAAAGCAGCCCGTCTGGGGAAGTACTTCTACCTCACAGAAAATTAAGGGTCTACTAGGGAGTTGCTGTCGCAGCAGTATAGCTGGCTTCATATACGTATCGATCATTAATGTATTGCAAGCGTTCTTAGGCTACGGTGCTTATCGTAGCCTAAGAACGCTTGCAATACATCAAAAAGGCATAGCATAATATGCGTGTATGCTTCCCCACGTTGCCTAATAAAATAAGAGAAGAGTTTTTATATTCCACAACACATTCATCATTCTTCATAATTACTACAAATTCATTTTACTAGGAGAATACTGATATTAGTTTAAAAAAAGCAAAAAATAAAATGTTAATAATTTCGCCAGTTTTGACAACAACTTGTAGTCAGGGCATTTTAAGCTATAACAATAATAAAATTGTCACACAGTGCAAGCTATAATAGTCCTTCGATTAAAATCAATCTAAAATGTACACTACCCTGAATCTTAGCATGGTAAATGAATTTGTTGATCCACTGCACCACCACTATTAGTAAATAAATAAATGCTTTGAAAACAAAAACCTAGCTAACAATGTAGTTGAAATAAAGCAACATCAACATCATCATCACAAAAATCCTCTGTAATATTTTAGATAGTACAAGTATAAATGGAGCGTTGAGAAAAGCGTTCCGCAAAATCTGTGGCGTAACGCTTGTAAACCGAGTTCGCAATGTAGACGTGTGAAAGAGAGTTTGTATAAATGAAAATATCGGTGTTAAGATAAGAAGAGGCATGCTCTATTGGTTCGGACTTGTAGAAAAAATGCAGGAGAACAGAACAATGTGTTATCAGTGTGACCTAGAAACCGGTGAGCCTGCATACAGATGCTATGACTGTTAAAAAAGCGAGTGATGTGTATAAGGTCTGAGGCAAGTGGCTCTAGGTTTTCGTTAAAAATATCTACTTCAGCTGGCGAAGATACTACATATTATCTTGTCACTAACTAACTAGCGGTACTAAACTTGTCAACTGAAGTACATGGACATTGTGAAATGGTTTTGCTACGAGTGCACACATTATTATAAAAATACGCGTTACGTACATTAAAAAAATGCCTTTATTCTCACTAGCAGTAATGTATCTATTTATAACTTCACGCCAAATCCCTTGCGGGGTAGGCAGAGGGAACCGAGCGCCACGTGACACGATCCTTACACACCTCACTCGCTTCTTTCACATTCATTGCTCTTTTCATGCACGATCGCCGGTTTCTAGGTTTTTTCTATTTTTAACAATAATGTAGAAACAATATAATTCATTAATTTTACAGGTAGTGAAACTTATTAATTTCAATATTGTTATTAAGAGTTCCAGTATGAATTCGTAGTTCTACAAATAATCTACCATAACATAACAATACCTTCAACGGGTTCATTCGCTTGTCAATAACACCATCTTCAATGTCTTTGATTTCATTTCTAATTGTAATTAGTGCTTCGCAAAAACGATCCAACTCTTGAAGGTCCTCAGATTCGGTGGGTTCAATCATCAGTGTGCCCGCGACAGGCCACGAAATTGTCGGTGCATGGAAACCTGTGAAATAGTATTATCTCTAAATACATATAACCGCACACAATTTACCGACTAGTCACGACATCGCAAAAAGCCAACAAACATGAAATTTGAAACTAGCAAATATCTGATTTCATCACATCAAAAGAGAAGCAATGGGAGTTGAAAGATGTATGTGATGATGAGTCTTTTTTATAATGACGACTTAATTTGCGTACAGTGTTGACGCATGACGCAGAAAATTATATATATAATAGCAATACGTCTTTAGATTCGTCTAACAAATTGAAACGCTTTAGCTCGATAAGTTATATAACGTACTATTATTTTTCAAAAATAATTAAAATAAGAAATTCTTGGAGAGATGTAACGCTGCGCGGCAGACACACCGTTAGCCATACTCCTAGAGTTGCAAATGTTCATTATGGAATTGAATCTTCTCCACATTAGATGGTTGGTGTATTTGTTTGCTCTAATAGTAGATTTACAGAGTAAATTTGTCATAAGTGGCTCGAAAAATATTCTGCACCTAGGAATTGAAGGATGGTATTGAAGAGTAACACACATTAGTGGCTTTCTTGAAGGACCCTGAACTGTACCCCTTGGGAAAACCTCGAGTGGGAATTCATTCCACAACTTGAATGTTCTCGAGAGAAAACTTCTCAGGAACCACACAGTACACCACACCATTGCGATTCCAGCGGGTAAGGATGAATTCCCCACCGTCGGCGAACGATGCAGTTGTTAAAAGAAGCTGTTGGCATCATTCCCTTAACTTAAGGAATCAATTGATAACAACACATACTATTGATGATGAAAATCCATTTTATCTAGAATCTAAATTAACATGACCAAAATGCTAGCACTTCACACGTCGCTACATGTGTTTATACGACATCACAACGTGCCACGCCACGACTAGTCGCAAAGGACATGCGGAATGGATAAAGTGGGGTCCACGCGATGCCAGACCCGACGCCTTCACCATATTTAGGCTAACAGCCAGGGCCTCACTTTTACTCTTAATCGCCGAAATACAGCAGTGTGTAAAATTCACTAAAAGATCACCACACACTGTATTAACGGTCGCTGATCAAGGCGTGCTTCAAATATAATAAATAATATTCTGGCCTCCGCTAATCCGCAGTTGAGCAGCATGGTGGAGTATGTTCTAAACCCTTCTGTTGAAGAGAGATCCTCTATCGTCCTTTTTGGGCAGCGGATTCACATTTGCGATCCTACATCAAGGCAGGACTTGCCCACTGGAGTACGAAAGTATACCCTTCGAAACCCGTGTGGTCATATATGACCGCGAAATGTATGGGAAAAGGTATATAACGGGTTCTGAAGGCTAGACGCATCAGGAGCATGACGGTGAAATCCATTAGAAAAAAATCAGAATAGAACCTAAGAATAGAACAGATATATCTACTTTAATGCTGTATGGTGTTTGAAGCGTACGTGCAAAGTATTGAAAAATGCATACAATATTTATTCATTATTTTACTCGAAATACTGACCAAAATCCATTAGCCGTTTAGCAATATCACCAGGTTCAATGTTTGCAGTTTTTTTCATATCTCTGACATCTATAATGAATTCATGAGCAACTAATCCCCGCTCGCCCTTGTATAATGTTTTGTAGTGGCTCTCTAGTCTTCGGCACATATAATTTGCATTGAGAATCGCCACTTGCGTTGCACGCTTTAAGCCTTTTGGTCCCATCATCTAAAATTGACAAAAGAATTTCTTGAAATAGAAGTATTAGGTAGGTAACTAAAATCTTTCAGCAGTTAATCACTTACTTTAATATAGGCCCAAGAAATTGGAAGAATGGCAGAAGAACCATAGGGTGCTGCACTAACAGATCCAAAGCTGTGTGCTGCATCACCCAGATCCGCTAACAGATTTATTACTGGATGTGATGGGAGGAATGGAGCTAAGTGCGCTTTTCTGCAACATTACATGTCATTTCAGCATTCACATGCTATATTACGAATTAGTTATTTATTGTTGTGTTAAATACTCACACTCCAATGGGGCCCATTCCTGGTCCTCCACCGCCATGTGGAATGCAAAATGTTTTATGTAAATTCAAATGCGAGACATCGCTTCCGTAGTCACCAGGGCGACATAAGCCCACCTAGACATGAGAAAAACATTAAATGATATTCGAATAAGAATACAAATGAAAAAGAGTATCAAATATATTATTTATATATTCGTTTACCTGTGCATTCATATTAGCTCCGTCAAGATATACTTGCCCACCATGAGCGTGAACTAAAGCACAGACGTCGGCTGCACGCTCTTCGAACACTCCGAAGGTACTGGGGTAAGTTAACATAAGACATGATAACTTTGCACTGTGTTCTTCTACCTTAAAATTACAATTCAATTTATATTGAATATTATAGTTATTTATTATATAATAGTATAAAAATGAAATAGTACTTAAGGTGAAAGATAATTTGAGGACAGGCATTTATATGTGTCCTCACCATTCTAACCGCCAAGAATGCCTGCTTATTTATTAGTAATAGGTAGTCTGTGTGCCATCAAAAGTGATAAAAATTTATCCCTATCTCTAATAATTGAACACTACTTCAAATACTCAAATATTTTACGAAGATGAATGTAAGTCTTTTTACCATATCTTTGAGGTGTGCCATATCAATATCGCCAGACGGCGTGACTCGAATAGCACACACGCGCATGCCAGCCATGTGTGCTGAAGCAGGATTTGTTCCGTGGGCGCTAACAGGTATCAAACAAATATTGCGATCCGTATCCCCGCGAAATTCATGATAGCGTTTGATCGTACGCAGTCCGGCATACTCTCCCTGAGCACCACTGCAATATAAATTTGTAGTTTATGGACAGTTACGTACGTAATAGTACATTTATAAATGAAACTGTACAGTGATTATACGCGTATTCTAAAGTAGTCTGAACGGTGGTTATGACTTGTGGCAATGATGACTGACGCAAGTATTCACAACATGCCATAACTATGCCTGCGCTGTATAATCTGAAAGTTATGTGATTCTTATACTAGTTAAAATTTACAATTATCTCTGGGCCGCAATTACCTGTTAGGTTGAAAAGATACGCGATCATATCCAGTGATAGCACACAAATCATTCGCCAGTTCTTCAAATAATGTGTGGTAACCTTGACATTGATCCAATGGCGCAAAGGGATGAATGTCAGTGAAATGTTTGAAAGAGCAAGGCATCATTTCTGTTGTTGAGTTTAACTTCATCGTGCAGGACCCCTGTAATACATAGGTTAGTAAAATATGCGAAATCGAGTGTCGATTTTAGGTAGAGTGATAAGTCTGGTAAAAATCAATTCGCAAAAAAAGAGTAATATATACCGAAAATTTCATAGATTAACCGTTAAGTGTAATTTTTTCTGCAAATGACTTACCAAAGGTATCATGGAGTGGACAAGCGATACGTCTTTATTTTCTAATCTCTTCATGTACCGTACAATCCGTGTTTCAGAATGATGCATATTGAAAACTGGGTGAGTCAGGTATGGAGAAGTTCTTCTAAATGGTCCCTTTTGTATACCACGAGATTTTACCTCATCACTTTGCGTCATCACCTAAAATAATCAAATTAAATGGTGCAAATCTATGTTAGTCGATACTCTTTTCTTTGTGTTATCCCGTTTCCTAATCCATTAGAATTGGTGGGGTTCGCTACCTAAGCCTAAGGATTTAGCAAAGACACTGATTTTTACATGAAACAACTGCCGTTAAACCTCCACAACCGAAAGGGAAAACCAGATCTTTCTTAGACTAGGTCACACATCTTTCGGAATATATTTTCCTGTACGTGTGGGTTTCCTCACGGTGTTTTCCTTCACCGCCGAGCAAGTGATAAACATATACATAAAATAAGATTTAGTGGTACATGCCTCCGCCAGGTTTCGAACCGGGGACCAGTTGATCAATACGCTGGTTTCTTATCTACTAGGCTGTCACTGCTCTATGCCATGTTAGTTGATAAAATTTCACGAATGTAGATATATCCACAAGGAGTAAAAGTATATGATAAATAATTAAATCTCTATTCAAAAACATAAAAACGTTTCTATTTTACCTCATTCACATTTTTGCAATCAAAAATCCACAGCAAGTCATCGACATCTTGCATAGTAGTAGTTTCGTCTAAAGCCACGCCAATAGCACCATCATCGAAATATCTCAAATTAATCTTTTTTTGTTGTGCCCTAGATTTAATTGCGCTAGCATCGTGTTCTGATACAGGATCCACGTGCAACGTATCAAAGTAAACATCGTTATTCTGTTTATGCCCTCGTTGTCTGATACCTAAAAACGATAAAGATATTTTTCTTCGTGAAATAGTATCATATTTTACTTATATACAGCAAACACTACCTGGAAATTTGATACAACTCATTAATATTTGTAATTCATTTCAGTAATGTTTGCGTACGTTGCGTAATTTTAATTGCTTATTTCTGCTACTAGCTGTATGCAAACAAATAATATAGGTCGAATTAGTTGTAACTTTTCCATATCAATATACATATATATATATATATATATATATATATATATATATATATATATATATATATATATATATATAAATATGGTACCAGAAAAGCGTACGACCTGGCTAAAAATTTGCCTTTGTTTATTCTGACAAAGGCAAATTTTTAGCCAGGTTTAAAAATAAAGTTAAAAATTTGCCTTTGTTTATACTGACAAATGCTATTTTTTAACCAGGTTGGTTCAAATGACTCAAAACAAACTCGATAGTTAACAAATTTGATGACATATTTACAATACAAATCTTAATCTTACCGTGGTCTAAAACAAGTGTAGCATTATGAACGCGAGTAGCGATATCTCTTAGTCCTTGCGGTCCATGATAAACTCCATACATAGCAGACATATTGGCCAGTAGAGCTTGAGCAGTGCAAATATTCGATGTTGCTTTATCACGACGAATATGTTGTTCTCTAGTTTGAAGAGCTAACCGATAAGCATCTCGTCCTGCGGCATCTCTAGTAACTCCAACCATACGGCCAGGCATAAGCCGTACTAATTGATGTTCTGCTGCAAAGAATCCAGCATGGGGACCCCCATAACCCAATGGTACTCCTAGTCGTTGTGATGTACCAACTGCTAGTGCTGCCCCACATTCAGCTGGAGGACGTAGCAAAGCAAGAGCTAGGAGATCTGTTGCGACAACCACCAAAGTCTAACAAGAAAAAAAATACTCATCAGAACATCATCATTTCGTTTTAGTGTTTCATATTTCGTTTATAAACTACCTACCCCATGTTCTTGAGCTGCTGCAGCTAACGTTGAATAATCATAAACTAGTCCCCTTGTATCGGGACATTGCAAAAGTACAGCTGAAATATCCCTTTGTGCAAAATCTGCTTGACGTACGTCAGGCAGCACAATCAAATCTAAGCCAAAGGCATCCAAACGTGTTTGAACCACGGCTAATGTTTGTGGATGAAGCCTCTCAGATACTACAAACTTGGTTCTCTTGTTATGCCTGAAAATGGTCAGAAGTTTTATAATTTCTTAAAATCATTGACTTTACCTCTTAAAATTTTATAATATACCTGTGACAAAGCGCCAACGCTTCAGCGGCAGCCGTGCCTTCATCTAATAAGGAGGCGTTAGCCACATCCAAACCTGTCAAATCACTGACCATCGTTTGGTAGTTCAGTAGACCCTCCAACCTTCCTTGTGCCACTTCTGGTTGATATGGAGTGTACTGTGTAGTCCTAAAATGAAAAACTTTTTGTAAAATATTTTGACAGGCCTTGACAGATTTTACATAAACATGACAAAGGCATTCGACTATGTAGATCTTGATATTCTGCTGCACAAGCTAGAGATCTATGGAGACAAAAGTAACGTGCTCGATATTATAAAATTTACCTAATCAAAAGAATACAACATACACTAATGACAAGAATATCGAGAAAAATAAAAGATAAAGTACATTTTTAACAACTCTTAAAATAATTAAGCATATGTCGTTGAGGAGTACATACTTAATTAGTTTAACTCTCTTTATACATATCAACAATCTCCCTAAAGCTAACTAAACCTAATATAAATAAAGCTAATAGGCATATGACATACCATTTTGGAAAATTCAATAGATACTAAAATAGCCTTCAAGGAACAGAAAAGTACGTAAGTTAAATATGCAGACTAGAACAAACTGATTTGTGCAAGCCACATTTCCAAAGGTTAAAACTACTGACTCTGCCTTCACAATATATCTACGACGTAGCAATTTTGAGCAAAACAAATATCTGGCTAAAACCGAAATCCCGGCGCAAAATTGTGTAGGTATCTGTTTCTTTTTTAATAAAACGTCATTCAGGTGAATGATTATCACATCACATCAACCCTTACTCATCCCACTGCAGGAATACGGGACTCCCTTCATCCGAAGGGGTTTAGAGCATACTCCACCATGCTGCTCAAATGCGGATTGGCGGAGGCCAGTATTTTCAAGCCGCCCGAGGGCCACTGACTTAGTTTAATGACTGTCATCTGTTGACAACAGCCGGGACCGACGGCTTAACGTGCCCTCCGAAGCACGGAGAAACTCGAGATATCGTATAAAAAAATCCATGGTTGCTTGTAAAAAAATGGCCACAAGCCATGATTGCATGATGTGAATTAACTGCTTGAATAAGTGCGAGCGAGAGGCAAGGAATGCGCGTTGCTTTGTGCTGTGAACGATATATAATGTAGGATAGTCAATATTGTTTTCTAATTTTTTTATATGTGAACCATAGATATTTAAGCAAAATGGAAATGTTTGTGGTATATCATACGACAGAGATAGGAGTTGCCGAACTTTTTAGTACGAGAAGAAATGCCCTCAATAGTGGAATGATGATATCACAAGCCTGCACGTGTAGTTCTATGACGGAAGGAATAGGGTAGGATAAGGGAAAACAGTTCTTCTTAATCTGCGTTGCGCTGATACTGCATCAACTGTTCCTTTCTTAATGCTTATTTGCATTAACCTACTCCTGAGGTTTGCTTCTGTTCTGTGTCAGTTATTTAATGTTTGAAACAAACATGACATAAGTATGAGTATTTGTATACAAATAGTCCCGATGTAAATCGAAACTGCGCTCCTTGGTGTTAAAGTATCTACTCACTACACTACTGTAGCCAAGATGTAAGACATATCTCTATCCACAACGATTAAGAAAGCATCACTCAATACGTTGCTGCCTTAACAAATCATAATAATAGAAATGTCAGAAACGGAATGCGCGGAATATCCGCGCCCCTGTTATGTGCGGCAATAATTATGTTAATAAAATTACCATCCGGGGTTTTCGAACATATTCCTCATTATGGTGTGTGGCACGCAACAGTTATGGTATCCCATACCAATGTAGGAGCGCCATATTTGATTTTTCTCTGCAAGTGTACGCACTCTTTCTATTAGATCATATTCACCTGGAAAGAGTATTTTATGAATGAAATTTATTTTAAATTACGAATTTTCGTACAATCTGTTAAAAAAATTACTCACTCATGGGCTCACTTATGTTCATAAGGCCTTTTAGTTGAATCTCTTTAGGTACAGCATCATTCGTCAATTGGTCTAGGCTCTGTAATAGAAAAGAAAGTTACCATAACTAACACAATACGTACATTATAGGATAACTGAGCTAATATCTGCATCATTAGCAAATCACTAACTAATAACTCATAACCAGGACACGGTTCTTCCTTCAACTGGACTCTCCGGTGAGATGACGTGCTATCAGTCAAAGGAACTTAAGAAATTGAGTCCATATAATAATACTGATGACAGCTACAGATATTGCTAGACTTAGCTATACTTTAGACATTTGCTCTATAATATTATATTAATTAACTAATATATACTTATAATAAAACTTAGCGCAGCCATTATATGTACAACGTCTGTCCATACATACATCTGTCTATATCGATTTGTAAAAATGTGTTTTGCTTGGATTGGCCTTTATCTGCCGCTACATGTAGCCGATAAAGGCCAAGACTATTTTTGACGAGCTCGGTGGCTTAGTCTTGACTCGTTTAAGAGAGGGAGGTAGGGCGCATCAAAGCAGCCCATCTGGGGAAGTACCTCCACCTCACAGAAAACCGCAGCCAACTAACAACACCCTAGAGGGTTCCATGTGTTCCTGCGTGTGAGTGAGGTCACCAGTAAGCTCACTCAGCAGCAACTCCTTGTGCTGTGTAAGCAACAGAGTAGGCATCGCGCGAGTGATACTTAATATATCGCAAGCGTTAATAAGCTACGGTATCCGCTTTACATCAGGTGGGCCGTATGCTTGTACATCTCCCGACGTAGTATAAAAAAAAAGGCACATCGACTATGATCAAATTGGTCGCGTGTTATCAGCAGGTCGTGTCAGGAGCCCAAAGAAACGGCGAGTATGCATGGGAGAAGCTATGGATGTTAAGGAAGGGAGCAAAGTGTGTAAGAACCGAATAATGTGACGCTCGGTATTCTCTACCTGCCCCGCAATGGACTTGGCTTGAAGATAACAGTAGTAGTAGTAGCTTTGTAATAATCAGACGTGTCGACCGAACGAGGTCACGGGCGTAGCAATTATAAATTTATATCGCTATATAGCTATGTAGCTCGTGGTTGTAAACAATAGAAAATGGCATGTACTTATAAACACGTGTAACATCAAAAAGTTTCGCAAGTGATACCCGCTGAACCATCGCTCCTTGATGTACTTGCTCACTTGCGGTATTGGTTCGTGAACAACGCTCTTCTAAAAGTAGCTACCTCAATAGCTATTATATTTTAGCGGGACAATAGATACCTTGGTTTTAAAATGTGTGAGTAGCCGTACCTACTTCTTGGACCTCTTAAATTATAATTAATTAAAAAAAAACTATCAAAGTATTCTAGTCCGGGAAATCGTTATGTTTAACCTGGTACACCCATCACTACAAAGGCATCCCTCCTGATATAGATAAGTGGAAAAAATATCAAGTTAAAAATAAGAAGTTTTGATATCTTCTATATATATAAAAATGAATGTTTGTCTGTATGTCCTCTATGGACTCAAAAACGGCTGGGCAGATTTTGATGAAATTTTCAGTGAATCTTCAGGTTAGCTCAGCAGGTGATCCTGTGAAGTTTGGTAACGATTGGATCACCCGTGCGAAGCTGGGTCGAGTAGCTAGTAAAATATATATGATTAGTGCGCTTCTCTAGATTTCAAAGATAAAAGGCTTCCTCAATAGAGAAGCTAATTACACGGTAAAAGATTTTCTTTTACCTTATAAGGCTTGTTTCACACATACCACAAACGCACCACATCTTCGCGACAAAAATTGGTTAAGTAGTGGTTCCTTACGTGTGAATGGTGTCGCTGCAGCTTTTTGCAGTTGCGTTGTGGTTCCTACAAAATGTGGATGTGGTTGAGTTGTCGCAAGTAGTTGCGATGTGGTTACGTAGTGTGCAGACAGACAGTTCACTCCGGCTTTCGTAGAGGAAACGCAGTGACATTGCGTCGATGCAACGTTGTGTCTTTGATATGGCCGCTAGTTTGTAATGTCACTGGTGGTTGCGTTGGGGTTGCGACGTAGCTGCGATGTGTGGTGTGGTTGTGATACGTGTATTAGGCTGGTTTCACACGTACGACAACCATCGCAACACGTGGTGGGCGCTAATTTGTATGAAAATGAATAGTAGAATTCATACGGACCACATTTTGACGTTATTATATTTAGTGGATGAAACCGATCACATCGCAGCCACGTCGCAACCACAACGCAACCACCAGCGACACCGCAAACTAGCGGCCGGCCACATCGCAGACACAACGTTGTATCGACGCAACGACACTCCGTTTCCTCTACGAAAGCCGCAGTGAACTGTCTGTCTGCACACTACGTAACCACATCGCAACCACTTGCGACAACTCAACCATATCCACATTTTGTAGGAACCACAACGCAACTACAAAAAGCTGCAGCGACACCATTCACACGTAACAACTGCTTGACCACTTTTTGTCGCGAAGATGTGGTGCGTTTGTGGTAACGTCATTGATTATATGGTAAGGTGCGAAAAGATAAAAGATGGTATAGAGAAAATATAAAAAAAAACAATAATACGTGCACTAGATAAAGTTGATACGTCAACTAGTAGGTATGCTAGTTGATGTCTTGACGTACGATTGTTAGTCAAGTCACAGTGTAGAATTGCCATTAATATCATCACTACTATTAACAGACAGTTCGCCTAGTATGATAATATAGTGTACAAAATAAATACTGACCTTATATCCCATCAAATCCAACATAGTTACAATATCGTGATCTCTGGGTCCAATATGTCTACTTGGAAAATCAACTCTTTCAGGAAATAACTTATCCGATTTCGTACTCTGCGTTGTAACACATCTAATCCCATTTTTTCTAGAAATATATTTTATACCCGAACTTATTTTCTGAACCGCCACTGTGTTTCTATAATGAAAACTGTGTTTCAAAAATTTATGCATTTTTAATTTATAAATTGAAATTATTAACTTTAAAATGTAGTGGTCATATTGGGGTCTGAGTTTACAAAGGCAAGAATCGTGTTCTGATAAATAGGTCAAACATTCATACTCGTGATAAGGACCGAAAGTAAACAAAATTAAATTAAGTATTATGACATGATAAGTCACTGTTTTCTTATTATTATTGAGTTGAAATATTAGATAAAGAATTACAATAATGGAATTCTATATAGCAATATAAAAAGTATGGCGAAGAATTAAGGTAAAATAGGATCATTTTGACGCAACTTTGACACCAACGCTCGTCGGGGTTGTATTCCAACACAAGACAAGGAAAACATTTGTGTGCATGAACATGTTTGTTTGTCTTGGTCTGGATGTTTTAAGTTAGATAGAGCGCATCAAAGCAGGCCCACCACCTCACAGAAAACCACATCCAAGTAACAACTCCCCTAGAGGGTTGTTGTGTTCCTCCGTGTGAGTGAGATCACCAGTAAGCTCCTAAGGAGTTGCTGTTTAAGCAGCGCGCGAGTGATACTTAATACATCACAAGCGTTAATAGGCTACAGTAACTGCTTTACATCAAGTGGGCCATATGCTTGTATGGCGACGTAGTATAAAAAAAACATTTACATCATTACATACATTACATATCCTTGCACCAGTAACACTAAAAAACGGATTATTTGACTAAACAGTTAATGAGTCTTAATACACAATGTAATTATCATGCTTACCTGTAGACACAGCTATTGAGGAACACGCGATATTCATTATATCCTACTTCGAATCCTCCGGCGTATTAGTCTTAAATACTGTTTCAGCACAAACAAATTACAACGTCCTAAATTCACCAATATGAATGTACTACATTTACCCATATATATATATATATATATATATATGTGTAAATGTAGTATATATATAAGGTCTAACATATTCAAACCGACAAACTTTGCAGGGTTGTGTATATATTATACCCACCTATTCCAATTATAATTTAAAAAATGAAACATTTAATATTACAGACTTTTCAAAACCATTAATTTAGAAATTAAAATTTGCGAGTTGTGCTATTATGCACATTTCTTTTACTATGAACAAACTTATTATTACTACGTAATGGCCACCACGGGTGAAGAGTCAATTAGCTGACGGAAACCAAAGGTCAAAAATCTGTCTCTCTCTCTGCTACATTAGCAAATAGATACTGTGTAATAGAGATAGCTATGCTATGAATCTCTTTTATTTATATTTGAATTAAAGCAACGTTGTCATTGATTAAACAAGATATGAACAAAACGAAGTAAGTCTATTATTTTCTAATTTAATTCTCGCACATATTTTATATATAAGTTATTTTTTAATTAATTTATTAATTAAGCCATGCCAACTTTTATCGGGTACATTTTGTTACACCCTATATTTGTAAATTATTTTGTCTCTCTAAAATCGCGAGAATTAACCGTAATTCTACAGGTGTGCGCGAGGATCCAACGCCTAGAAACCAAAGAGAAAGATTGACGTAACACACTCGCCGTGACCGATGAAAATAGTCGATAATTCTTAAAATCTGACTTATAGATTCTCAATATTAAAAGACAGCATACCAGATGAATGAATATTGTTTGCCTTAATACATACATTCCCATATTAGATAATAATTGCGTCAACATGGAAATAATTATCTAAACATACATTCATTTTTGCAAACGTTGCGTATTTTATTTTTTAATTGCAACGCTGGTGTCTTTTATACATATACAACGTCGGATGGCATGCGACCCGCCTGATGTAAAGCTGTTGCCATAGCATATGCACGCTAGCAACACATTAAGTATCACTCGAGCGATGCCACCTCTGTTATTAACACAGCAACTCCTTTGGAACTTATTGGTGACGTCGAGTCTCACTCGCAAGAACACAACATCCCTCCAGGAAGCTGTTATTAGGCTGCAGTTTTCTGTGAAATGAAGGTATCTCATACTATGCGATTCTCGCGACTTCGACCACGTTTTTTTCTTTCTAAATCTTCCCACTAATATCGGAACGGCCATACAGAGTGCGTTACGTTATACTCGTAGTAATATAATTAGCCACGTTTGACGAAAAGCAGTTCATAGATATAGCTATACAAATCCGGAGGGTTTTATAAATTTCAATGTAAAATATACTCTTCTCCACTTTGCTGTGCCTCAGTCTTCCTCGGATAATTCGTAACTGCTTATATTTTCTACTAGGTAGATATTAAATTCTACCTATGTACTCGTAATTATTAATATATTAATATAATCTCTAATTTCACGGGTTTTAATCCCGGTCATTTGAGAGGCGTGCGCGGAGATATGAATCCAACGCGTAGATGCCCCTTCGAAAAGAATGATGATGTTGTACACCCGCCGTGACCCGCTCCAGGGGATATCAATGGGACAATATACTCGTACCAATGAACAGGTCACAACATGAACATGATTCTGCAAAGGTAGGTACACTTCAGCTCTTTCGCCAGAACCTTTTTCGTTAACCAGCAGAGTACCAGAGGGTGGCTGCTAGAGAAAATGGTGAGTTATACGTTGAATCTTAATCGTGTATGGCAGGAACGGTAGGTATAGTTAATTATCATGACATCCTGAACCAGAGCAGTTTTAGCAGGGAGTGGCAACACGCTAGCGATACCCGATATGTTGCAAAGGCATACCTTCTGACATTGTATAAAAAATATTTAAATAATATCTAAACTCTATAGAAAATCATAGAAATAAACACAAATTAGAAAAACAGTAAGAACAAGATATATATGTATATTAAATTAGCAATTAAATTTCCGCTTTATTTGACTCGTGCACGATATTATTATCGTTGCGTGATACGGTGATTGTTTTGACAGTATAAGTATGTTTTCACAACAATTAGCTATACTAAACAAATAACATTATGGCATCAGCGTCGTATCTAAGTAATTTGTTTAGTGAACGATGGAATATTTATTTATTATAATTTAAAACCGACTTTATATCAAGCGATATTTCTTTACTTGAAGAAAAAATAACTATTTTTAGTTACTTAATTTGACATTACTTAATTCTGGGAGACAAATTCACAGACCATTTGATTTAAAGCACATACTGCAGACTGAATCGGGAATCCTTCACGAGATTCTACACTTGCATCTTCGCGTGACGAGGATAGTTTCACGCTGGGTGCCGCACAACTTCACCACTTCTAAGAACCAGGCCCGGGTGGAATGGTGCCGTGATCTCTCGGCGTGTTTATCCTGGATTTATCGATACGATCCAGAAACGAAGGGTCAGTCGACGGTTTGGGTGCTTCAAAACGATCAACGCCTGCCAAAGTGAAGCGATTTAAATGGGTGGGGAAGATTTTGATCGCGAGCTGTTTCAATTTGTCTGGCTACCTGGTGTCAATTCCTTTACAGAACCAAAGAAGCATCAACGCCGAATGGTATACTACTAATTGCTTGGTAAAAGTTTTCTCTAGTTAATAGATTCAGGCGTTATTTTGTGAAAGTCAAATTTACATGCAATTTGATCTAACCTGCTTTGTGTGCTTCCGCCACCAATTAGTTCATGCGGCCTAGCGCCGGCCGGCACCCACCCACTACTGTTAGTATGTGCTACATGCCGACGCTGCCATGGCTGCTCCGGTAGTCTCTGCCTCGGCTGCTGCGGTCGTCCGCCATCTGGAACAGAATCCGCATGCCCCCACCACCACCGTCGCTGCCACGACTGACTGCGACACGTGTTTCGCCTCTCCACGAGGCATCATCAGGCGTTGTAGACGTTAATCGTAAGAATAACATGCTACAAGTGACAAATCCATCACAGTGCCGTCCCTTATATTGAATTGAGGGTGGGGGTGGATGGTGTGAGCGAAAAGATATTTAATAGTGGGGAATGGTTTACGTCAGTCTGTTTGTTCATGAGAGTAATTTTAGAATCTTTATGTTTATTAATTTCTAATTTTTCCCTAATATTTAGTTTTAAACCTTTGTCTATGGTGTGTAAAATTTGATATGTATTAGTGGGGGATAAGTTATTTCTTTTGTCTATAAGATGCTCGGCGAAGTGTGACCTTTCTGGGCGATTGTTTTTATACGCCGATACGTGTTCGTGAAATCGCACACTTCGCCGAGCATCTTATAGACGAAGGACATATCTTATCCCCCACTAATACATATCAAATTTTACACACCATAGACAAAGGTTTAAAACTAAATATTAGGGAACAATTAGAAATTAATAAACATAAAAATTCTAAAATTCCCGCTCCCGTGTAATTTAAAACCGCGAGTACGCGGGCGTCGAAAACTGGGTTTTAACTGCTGACTGAGCTGAGCTGATTATTTTTGTACCGTGCAGATGAACGCTGCGCTTGTACAACGACGAAAATGTGTGCGGACACACAAATTGAGACGACACAACAACGCAGGACAATTTGACTGGGCAACAGCAGATCGACTTTGGCTGCATACAGGCGTATAGATCCGAAGATCAATCTCGCCTGTATGCAGCCTCCTACGACTAGGCCCTGTCGGCCAAAGGGACGTCCGTAGACACACAGAGCCAGATATGTACAGCAGCTGCTAACCCACGTGACGTCCCAGGCACATACCGGGCAGACGACCTACCGAGCCTGTTTAGGGTGCATTGACGCGGACTTAGGATTAGTCACGCCGAAATGCACCCCGGAAGAGAAACCCTGTGGCTGCTGGGGAATGCCAGGGGCCTTCCAAACACCAGATACATACAGTGCCGGAACTCCCCTTGACACCCCTGCAGCCAACGCAGGTTGAACACAAGAAGACAAAGAACGAGTTCGACAGCTACTCTACGGCCAAGCTTGATTTGGCAGGTGCTGATGGTGATGATGATGATCTTTTCTGGCCTATGAATGCATACACCCGTTGGGTATATGCATTCATAGTCCATGCCACAGAAAGAGATAAAAGATTACGATAAAAATTCTTATTTGCTTTTAGACCCTCACGGGCCTTAGACACGTCTTACATTTTCAATATTATATCTTATTATTTTTTAAGTTCTTCCCTTTTTTAATTCTTTTTTAATCGAAGAAGGAACGCCAAAAGAAATTTCTTTTTTTTTTTTCAAATCATCTTATACATATTACAATAAATATAATGATATGAGTGTACATATAGTGATATCAAGTGGTACAATTAAAGATATATTAATTCATGTGCTGAATCATTTCCATACATATCTGTCAGTAAGATATTCATCGATTCTTTAATAACCCATCTTACATAGAGTATTTTTGATGTGCCTTTTGAACATATTGTCAGGCAAGGACAGAGACTTTTTCAGGTAATTTATTATAGAATCGAATACAATTTACAAGAAAATATCTATTAGTCTTTGCAAGCCGATGTATTGGCATACGCAATCTATTCCTGCTTCTAAGATTTTCACTACATTTTGAAAACAAATTTATATTTTTACGAGCATACATTATGTTGTCATAAATGTACTGAGAGGTAACCGTGAGGATATTTATTTCTTTGAATAGTTCTCTAAGTGATTCCCTGGAACCCATGTTATAAATAGAGTGGATAGCTCTCTTTTATAATATGCAAATAGTTTCCATATCAGCCGCTCTTTAGCACAACAGTATACCAAATGACATAATGCTGTGAAAGTAGCTGAAATAGACTAAGCGAGGAGTAGCCACATCCGTCAATTGTCTATTACTCCTAACGGCATATGCGGCAGGGCTGAGCTTACTGGCCAGTTTATTTATGCGGGGGGCCCACTGCAATTTGGAGTCTATAGTAATTCCAAGAAATACAGTATCATTAATAAATTCTAGTATATTATTGTCAATAAAAACTTCTGTATTGGAAGAAGCCATATTTAGAAGACTAAATTTTATACATTTGGTTTTAGTTGAATTTAATAAAAGATTATTGCATTTAGAATAGTAGATAGAACACTACTTACCTTGTGAATATTTTCGCACCGGCGAGCAACATTAAAAATTAAAGAAGTGTCATCGTCAGACAGTAGTATATCCGCCGTTTTCTGCACCATGTAGGGCAGATCATTTACATATACTAAAAATAGAAAGGGTCCTAATATAGAGCCCTGGGGCACCCCAATATTAACATTACTGCCTTTAGATTTGATCCCATCTATATCAACAGTTTGTATTCTATTGCTTAAGTAAGTTGCGATCAAATCGTGGGCGTTACCTCTAACTCCATAATGGCATAGCTTGAGCAACGATGTCACAATCAAAAGCTTTGGAGAGTTCACAGAATACCCCAATAGCATCCTGGGAGCTCTCCCATGCGCTAAGAACATACTTGACCAATGCTACCCCCGAATCTGTAGTGGATTTACCTGCTGTAAATCCCTATTGTGCACTATGAAAAATTTCATTGGTCTTAAAATAGAGTTGTAATTGATCAAGCACTATCTTTTCGAATACTTTACTCAATACTGGCAAAATAGATATGGGTTTGTAATTCCCCAGTTCACTTTTTTCACCAGACTTGAATAATGGAATTAATTTACTAAACTAAATTTCATTAATTCTGGGAACTCACCCATATCTATACATTGATGAAAAATAAATCCCAAGTGTGGAGGGAGTTGACTCAATAATATAATAAAATACTTTTATGGTCATTCCCCAATGATCTTCTGAGTTTTAATGGTAAGTTGTTTAAAGGTTTTAATTATATCGCTTGATTGAATATGTGTAAATTGGAAAGGCTCCACTCTTTGTTGTACATTCTCCTTTAATAACTCCGCAGCAACATGACGAGATGAATTGAGGGAGTCAGTGGATAAGGGATATTTGCTACTTGTTTAGCAGCTGTTACAGATTCATTATTATGTTTAATAGAATACTAATTATCCCGTGGTTTATCTTTACCAGTTTCCTTTTTAACAATATCTCATATAGCCTTTATTTTATTTGACGACTGCCTAATTTTGTTTTTAATATACATTGATTTTGCAATTTTACAAACATTTTTAAATATTTTGGAATAATTTTTAACATATTTAACAAAGTCTGGGTCAAATCTATATGTCTTTTCTCCATATAATTCAAACATTTTATTTCTACTTATCAATATGCCTGTAGTTGTCCAATCATAAAACTTAAATTTATTTGTGATATTAATCTTTTTATATTTGAATATGTTTTGGTACTCACTGGAGATAACATGAAACAAATTGGTATAGAGCAAATCAGAATTGTCTACAGAGTAATCCAATAATGGCAACCTTTCCCCAAGTACATTGTTGTATTTAATGAGTTTATTAGTGGTCAGTGGTCTATATAACGAATCACTCATTAAATCTACATTATTTGAACATTGGTATACTACCAACTAACCGTAATGATCTGAAGGCAAGTCGCCAATTATTGATTTATTATGTATTGATGTGTACGGGACTAGTTAAGTGAAAGACGGTTAACATCACACTTGTTTATTGGCTATCGCGGTGGCGTCTCGCAGGCACGCCCATATTCAATATGTATCTGATCTACCTACTTATAGCATAATACACAACATCTCTCCTCCCATAGCTAAAATGAGTACATACGTGAATATTGATGATACGTTTATCGACTCTCAAAAGAATTTTTTATAGTCAACCTTGGGACGATTCCGTTTCGATCTCGATTGTGCACTCTCAGCGGTTGGCCCTGGCGTCTCACTGCCTTCAGCCTCGTGAAAGTCGTCTTCGTCCGACTGCACGGAATGCTGCAATTCTGCGGTGTCTGTAGTCGCAGAGACCGGCTCGGCATCGCTGGCTGGAACGTCCGGTGGGCGAGTCTCACTTCCCTCCTGTGACGCAGGAACATGGATTGCCGTGTTGGACAGTGATGACGACAGCTGTTGAAGTGTTTCCCGTGGCAAAGGTGAAGATGCGTTCTGGAGTGCAGCGTCTTCTCTAGCTGTATTAGGCAACTCGAGTGAGTCCCAAGGTTGTTCAACGCGCTCGAAATTTGTCGATGTACCATTGTATAGCAGTATTTGATTTTTATGTTTTTTAACGATTGAATTCGTTGAACTGTCTTTAATGAGATACAATACTTTACCTAAAATCTATGTAATTATTCCCTTAACCCAACAGTGCTTATCTTTATTACTATATTTTTTATATAAAACATATTGACCTGGCGAAAAACAATTGTTTTTCCTACCACGATCTTCAACCTGTGAACACTGTTTTGTTTTCACATTATTAGCGAGCGCGGTCGTCGAGGGCGGCGACGGCGACGGGTTCAGTAGGTCTAACCGCGATCTTAGTTTGCGACCGAACACTAGTTGAGCCGGTGACGCGTTGGTTAGTGAGTGCACAGAGTTCCGATAGTCGAAAATGTACTTGTATAGATTTAGTTTACCCAGTATTATATTCTTGGAACCTAAAATACTGGCTTTGATGCCTTTTTTAATTAACTTAACGTATATTTCTGCCTGCCCATTGCTCGCCGGGTGGCAGGGAGGTGACGTCAAATGAGATATCCCGTTTGTGAAACAAAATTTTTCAAAGTCTTGTGAGCAAAAAGCAGTACCGTTATCGGTCACGATTGTGTGTGGCAACCCAAATCTCGACATAAATTCGTACATTTTTTCTATGACTGCGGCGGTAGTACAGCAATTCATATCGTATACTTCTACCCATTTACTATACGCGTCTACGATGACTAGATACATGCGCCCGTTTAGGGGTCCTAGAAAATCTAGGTGTAACCTATAAAAACAGTGTGGTGGCTGCGGTCATGGAGCCAAAGCCGCACGCGGTGGCGATGACCTAAGCTGGTTGCACACGTCGCAAGACCCTACCGTTGTCTCGATAGCTCTGTCTATCCCCGGAAACCACAACCGTGAGCGAGCTTCCGCTTTAGTCTTTACGATACCTAAGTGCGATGTGTGCAACTCCTTAAGCACGCGGTGATATAATGATTCCGGTATTACCACCTTGTGACCCCTCATAAGGCAGCCATTTTCGTAAGACAACTGCAGTTTACATAGATACAATGGTTTAATTTTCTCATCACGGAATTTATTAGGCCATCCCTTCAAAACGTAACCTATCACTCGGGTCATCGTGGAGTCTGCGCTCGTCGCGTCTCTTAACTTTTGCGCGGTGATCGGCAGGCTGTCGTCTAAACCGTACATACGATACGCCGCGCGGTCGCATATATCGTCCTCCCCCCGCGCCTCAAGTTCCCCGGTCTCCGGCAGGCTCGCCCGCGATAGATAGTCTGCGCTGTTATTCTTACTTTTAACATATTCTATTGAATAATTGTAACCACTTAAAAATAGGGCGTATCTCTGTAATCGATTCGCCGATACCTCGGGGATACCTTTATGCGGCCCGAATATGGAGAGAAGTGGCTTATGATCGGTTCGCAGTATGAACGGGGTAGACCTTCCATACAAATACTGGTGGAATCGGCGTACGCCAAATATTATGGCGGTTGCTTCTTTTTGAATTTGCGAGTATCGTTTCTCTGCGCTATTTAATGTACGTGACGCGTATGCGATCGGTTTTTCCTAATTATCGTTGTCTGTCTGTGACAAAATACACCCTAAACCGACAGGGGATGCATCCACCGTTAATATTATTTTTGCCTTTGGATTGAAATGAGCGAGAACTTGGTCCGATATTAGATTATTTTTTATTCTAAGGAATGACTCGTTTTCTACGTTTGTCCAGCGCCATTTAATACCTTTTTTTAAAAGTTCGTAAAGGGGAGCGAGGATGGTGGACGCGTCTGGTACAAAACATCTATAATAGTTTGCGAGCCCCAAGAAGGATTGAAGTTGGTTTACATTCGTGGGAACTGGAACTTGTAATATCGCTTTAATTTTTTCGGGCGATTTTGTCAATCCATCTTTGTTAATTACGTAGCCTAGATAACTGATTTCGTCTTTGAAGTATTCGCATTTTTCGTTTTGTAATACGAGGCCCGCGTCTTGTAGACGTTGCAACACTTGGTGTAACCTTCGCAAATGCTCGGCGCGGTCCCTGCCGGTGATCAATACGTCATCCAGCAGCACGCCGGCCATACCCGCCAACAAGCTCTCCATGGCTCGTTGGAAAACGGCAGTAGCGCTACTTAGCCCGAACACAAGTCTGGTATACGCGAAAAGACCGCGATGTGTATTGATGTATGTGAATTTCTGTGATTCGTCATCTAAAACAAATTGGTTGTACGCCATTGATAAATCTAATTTCGTAAATTGTTTACCGCCGTGCAGTTTAGTGAACAACTCGTTAATTGTAGGTAGCGGATATTGATCCACGACCAATTGCTTATTGATGCTCACAGAATAATTGACGCATATACGGACGGAACCATTACGCTTCAAAACGGGCACTATGGGAGACGCATACTCCGAATGTTCTATCGGGCGAAGCACGCCTAATTCGACTAGTCTATCGATTTCCCTATCGACTTTATCGCGCAAAGCGAATGGCATGGGTCGTACCTTAAAAAATATAGGCTTAGCGTCATCTTTAAGAGTAAACTTGACTTTATGCTTGTTAAAGCGACCCAATTTACCCGAAAACACCTCGGGATAAAGTAAACATAAAACTTCCAGTCTCATCGTTCGTTTGTTTACAAGTATAGACCGGTGTCAGTTGCAACTGAAACTTAGACATAAAATCCCGACCCGACATACACCGGTAACTCGTGCGCGACGCCCCGCCACGCGACCGACATGAGCGCGCGCCCCGCACACCCGAGTACCTCGCCCGTATAGCTTATCAATCTTTTTTTTGCGATCGATAATGGTACGTTCGAAAAATGTAACTTATACAAATCATGTGATATGACTGTCACTGCCGATCCACTGTCTATCTCAAAAACTATATATTTTCCGTTAATGCACACCGACTCAACCAATGGCTCGCCTCCGAACGATCGAATGTTATGTAACGTATGTGACTTACCGTCGTCGTCTTCGCTATCGACCATCGCGTCCGTTACTACGTAATTAACTTTTTTACATACTCGGCGCGGATGTCCTTTGGTGTTGCATTTCGAACACGTATACTTTGCGAACCGACATTCTTCCGTTTTATGGTTAGAATAACCACACACGACACATTTCACTTTACACGATCGATTTTTTTTTTCGAGTCCTCTTTTGTCGATCTTGTACAATTGCTGATTCGCTCCCGGTACCGTCGTCGAGCTGGCGGCGACGGCGACGGCGACGCGTGCACTTCGCAGATTTTCTACGAGCTCCACGGCTTTGGCTAGGGTTAATCCATCCAGATCTTGCACATATAGTTTTTCCTTTTCTGCTCCCGGTAACATACTCATGATAAAACGGTCTCTTAGGGCTTCTTCCACGTTGTTAAATTTACATTGCGCAGTGAGCCCTCGCAATCTCGCCGCCCACTGTGACGCGGTCTCCGACGGTGACTGGGTAGCGGCATAAAATTTATGCCGTTCTCCAAATCCAACTTGTTTTGGTGTGAAATGCGCATCCAGAAGACTTAAAATATCTTCGTAAGGCACATCTTCCACGTTCTTTGGCAGCGCGAGGTCGGCAGCCAATTTGTATGTACCGTCTGTGAGTGCGCTTAGTAATATTGCTCGTCTTTTCACTCCAGCTGAATCCTTTTTGATGTCGACATCGTTAGCGATGAACCATTGTGTAATCCTACTTTTGAATGTCGTCCAGGTGTGCTGATGATGGTCGAAATTAGGTAAATTAACATTGCTAACGCCATCTTTTTTTTTTTCAATTTGCGCGGTATTTCGTCTCCTCGTCGCCACTGATGTGTACGGGACTAGTTAAGTGAAAGACGGTTAACATCACACTGGTTTATTGGCTATCGCGGTGGCGTCTCGCAGGCACGCCCATATTCAATATGTATCTGATCTACCTACTTATAGCATAATACACAACAGATATGCTCACAATTATAAAAGATATTATCTAGACAAGTCGCAGATGTGGCTGTTACACGCGTAGGCTCCAGGAAGACATTATTTAAATTAAATGATTTAAATAAATTTAAAAATCTAAGAGTTGTTTGTGTATTTACTAGTATGTCTACGTTGAAATCACCACATTCTATTATGCTTTTTTTGCCTGTAAAAACTTTTCTTAAAGTATCCTCCATTACCAGCTCAAATTGTGTAAAATCACTGCTAGGAGGTCTGTATACACAAATAATTATGTAGTTATCTAGTTCAACACATGAAATCTCAATAGTGCTTTCAACAGACAGACTAACAATGTCCTTACGTTCTTTGGCTTTGTGGCATTTTTTAACCCCCGACGGAAAAGAGAGGTGTATCTGTGTATCTATCTGTGGCATCGTAACTAACGACCAAGCGAAAGGGAAGCGACACCGAAGATCTGCCCGGTGGCATGATCGCCCTGTGGTCCGTGGTGGACCAGGACGTTCACGCCAGCGCTGGCGTAGGTGTCGTGCTTTCATCTCGCTTGGCCACTGGTGTGAAAGATTACGATTTAGTAGGTACAAGACTTCTCTGGGTTAAGATAAAACTGGGGATTACGCGAGTGTTTTTAGTTGCAGCATGTGCTCCTGTGAGCTCTGCTGATCCCCAGGAGTTCGAGAAGTTTTGGGAGATTGTAAGGGGTATTCTAGATTTGGCCGAAGCGAATGAACGGATAATTATGTGTGGTGATCTAAATGGATGGTTTGGGATCAAGCGAAGTAGTTATGAGGCTGTGCTTTTAGACTTATGTATGGAACGAAACCTCCTTGTGTCGAACACGTCTTCCATCACAAAGATATTCACACTTACACATGGAGACGGAATGAACAGAAAACTGTGATTGATTTGATTTTGATAGATGGACGTCTCCGAAAGTCGTTAATGGATACAAGAGCCTTCAGAGGTTCGACTCTTGAAACGGATCACTATCTGGTGATAAGCCGATTTGTGGGCCTTTTCAAGAAGTGGAATTGGAAGATGAAAGTGTGAGGAGTACCTACGTATGTACGTCTAGTCAGTGAAAGACTTGCGAACGCGAGTCTTTCCGACTCAGATGTAGACGAATGTTGGAAAGTTCTGAAAAAAAGTATGGTGGACAGTGCGAGAGAACCATGTGGATGCACAAAGAGACGTAGAATACTGAGAGGAGATGCCTGGTGGAATGCGGAGGTTCAATCCTTCGTGGAAAAAAAGAGAAAAGCGTGGCTGGATTAAGTATCATCTTTGCACCAGAGTGATGGTATGAAAGAAATGAAGAAATAAATATACCGTCGATGCAAGAACGACATGAATCGATATGATAACAGCTGAGATGATCAAGCTAGGTGGTACCTGCGTTAGGGACGCCTTCTGGTTTTTGAGCAAATTATGCTGGAGAACCGGAAGGGTCCCGAGCGATTGGAGACGCGCGGTCATCGTGCCCTTGTATAAAGGCAAGGGCTCACGTATGTACTGCGCCAACTATAGGGCCATCAGTTTGATCAGCTTAGCAACTAAAGTGTATGGAAAAATCATTGAAAGGAAAATGAGGGTGAAATCCGATGGAATGCTTTGGAAAGCACAGGATGGATTTCGAAGCGGCAGAGGATGTACGAATCAAGTTTTTTCACTCCGCAACATCGTAGAGAAGCATCTGGCTTTGGATCAGAAGGTTTTCTGCGGTTTTGTGTACTTTGAGAAAGCATTTGATAGGGTCGTGCGAAAGAATCTCTGGAACATTTTGCCCGGATATGGGGTTGACAGTGACCTACTCCATGCTGTGCAATCCACTTATGAGGATTGTACAGCATGTGTGCGGGTGGACGGTAGCTTGTCATCCTGCTTTGACGTCAACATGGTTTGGTGTCAGACAGGGATGCGTGCTGTCGGCTCGGCTGTTCATCCTGTATCTTATTCTCCGAAGACAACTGTCCAGCATTTGTCTTCGGAGAATAAGAAATATGAATGTGGGAATGCGAATGGGTGACCCAGTGGTCAACTGCCTGCTTTATGCGGATGACGCGGTATTAATAGCAGAATCATCATCCGAACTGCAAATACTAGTTACAACTATGAAAGGTGATTGTATGAAGTAAGGCTTACAATTGAATGCAAAGAAAACCAAGATAATGGTATTTGAAAGAGAGACAACCAGAACGAACATTAGGATTATGGTTGATGATGTAGTGTTGGAGCAAGTGAATGAGATTGTATATGTTGGAAGTGCTTTTAGCAGCAATGGAAGGTACACCGCTGACGTGGAGAGACGACTGAGTGCCGGGAATAGGGTGAATGGAGCGTTGGGTAAACTTCTAGGCAGCCGAAATCTAAGCCAGAAGTCACAGCTCGCTTTACACAACGCAGTGCTAATCCCAACGCTAACTTGTGAAAGCTGGGTATGGCAGAGAGAGCATGAAAGTAGAATAAATGCGGTCGAGATGAGAGCATTGCGCAAAATTTGTGGCATAACGCTTGCTGACCGCGTTCGTAATGAAGACGTGAGAGAAAGAGTTGGTCTGAAAGAGAGTGTCGGTGTTAAGATAAGAAAGGGCATGCTCCGTTGGTTCGGACATGTAGAAAGAATGCGGGACGAAAGAATGCCGAAACAGATATACAATGCAAAAGTGGAAGGATGTAGGAGCCGAGGAAGACCCGAGACTAACCTACCATGACCAAATTGGTCGTGTTTTAACAGAAGGTGATGTCAGGAGCCCCAGGAACCGGCGAGCGTGCTTGAAAAGAGATATGAATGTCACAGAAGAGAGTGAAATATGTAAGGACCGCGTCTTATGGCACTCGGTTCTCTCTGCCTACCCCTCTAATCGAAGACTCTCTATTAACGCAACTAACTATTTTATAATTATTGATACCAAGTAATATTTCACTTTTGTTTAGCCAATGTTCCCTTTAACCAAAGTATATCAATGTTATATTTTCCTAAAAATAATTATTTTTAGTATATAAGTTAGTGTAATCTAAAATAAAAACATTCCATATATTATTCCAGTAACTGTGGTTTAAATATATCGACATAGTACCCCGACGTGATCACCACACAACATACTCGTATATGAAGATCGTCATAAATGGTGACTCCGACGTGATTTTCTTATGGTCGAAAATTGATCCAGCGACATCGAAGTCAACATATACATTTCCATCGGCCTTCCACAAGCGGAACTCACCGGTCCGGAGTGCCTCTTGAATTTCCAAGAGGCACTCCGGCAGTAACCCTAATCGTTGGAAATGGCTCCGACTACACTGGTAAAAGGAATCAACACCGGCTCTCAAGATTCATAATTCGACTCCTGTACCGACATAGTGGCCTCGATTACCATAGCTGAAGGGCTACCAGAATTCTGGAAGGATTCACCGCATTTGTGGTTCTCACAGTTCGACGCCATTATCGTGCCACAAAAACAGGGAGATGACTACAAATTTAATGCAGTGGTATCCAAGTAACCAAAAGATGTAATTCATCAGATTAGCGACATCTTGACGAATCCTCCGGCAGATAATAAATATATTGCAATCAGGGATCGGCTAATCAACTGCTATGAAGAGAGCGAGCATCGGCGTTTCCACAAATTACTCGCGGAAATAGATCTGGGAGATCAGTAGCCTTCGTAATTATTGAGGGAAGCAGGAAACGGAAAGATCAACGATGACCCAATCAGACTGCTATGGATGAGACAACTTCCTCCCACAGTTACCACGGTATTAGCCGTTACGGAGCAATTATCTCTGGATAAATTGAGTGAGATGGCCGATCGCATCAACGAAAATATGCAATACAATAAAAACACTCAAGCAACTTACACCGCTGATACCAATATGATGACGCATTTGACGTCACAGATTGCGTCACTTCAATTAGAAGTCGCGGCACTTCGTAACCAACCGAGGATTAGGCGACGCGACAATTTCAGGCATCAGCGATACAGCCGATCTCGGTCAAGTTCGCGAGGGCGATCGCAATCAAAGCTATGTTATTATCATCGGCGATTTAAAGAAAAATCACGTACATGTATCAAACCTTGTGCGTGGAAGAATAAGGAACAGCAGTCGAAAAACTAGGATTAGCACAGAATGAGGCGGAACTCTGTGCTATAAAGCCCTCCAAACCCCTGATTATTACCGACTCAAACAGTGGTTATAAGTTTTTGGTGGATACGGGCGCGAATGTTAGCACAATTCAGAAACCATCGAGCAGCAAAGAAAAGGCGAATAATTGTAAGTTATACGCAGCCAACGGGACAGTCATTGATACTTACGGTGAAAAAACATTGACGTTAGATTTGGGCTTACGACGATCCTTCAAATGGACATAAAAGCGTATATGTAAATATACGCGTACCCCTAGGATGCGCGTATTCATCACAGCCCATCTTTCTGGCTAATGTATTAATCGACCATCGCTGCCTATCCCACGAGGACGTTGGTGCGATGACACTAGACGTTTGTTAACTTTTTGTTGGTCTATGAGTGCGCGCACACTTCAGGATCTTCCGTCGAGTGCACACACTCACAGACCATAACGTTGTTAGAGAGAGGTGGAGGGCGCCACCCACCACGCACGCCCATTCCGGCGGGTCGAGGAGAGCAGAGTGCTGCATAGGCACGTGGAATGTGAGAGATGGATTGAATGATAAGATGAACAAATGATGGACGTAATGAATTAGAAACGTTTACATGCTTTGTGTGTGACAAAGACTAAGCGCAAGGAGAGCGACACCTAAGATCTGCCCGGTGGCATGGTCTGGGGTAGACAGGGACGATCATGCCAGTGTTGGTTCAGGTGTCGTACTCTCCTCTCGCTTAGCCTCTGGTGAAAGAGATTACTGTTTGGTAGAGCCTAGACTTTTTTGGATTCGTATAAATCTGGCCATCACGCGAGTATTTCTAGTTACAGCATACGCTCCCGTAAGCTCAGCGTGTGCTCAATAACTAGAGAAGATTTGGGAGTCTGTGAGGGATGTTCTGGATTTAACTGAAGGCAATGAAAGAGTGATTATATGTGGAGATTTGGATAGATGAGTTAGGGCCAAGCAAGACAGCTATGAAGCTGTTCTTGGTCCGTATGGAGATGAGTGAACGAAGCAGGTAAGTCAACTCAAGATTTACGTATGAAACGAAACCTTCTCGTGTCGAATACTTTATTTTATCACAAGGATATTCACACGTATACATGGAGACAGAATGACCAAAAAAATGTGATTGATTTGATTTTAACAGATAGACGTCTCCGAAATACTACGAGTATAATGGATACAAGAAAAGCCTTTAGAGGTCCCACTCTTGAAACGGACCACTAACTGTTGGTAAGCCGGTTTGTGGGACTTTTCAAGAAGTGAAGGCACTGCTTATCCCTCTCGGAGATTATGAAAGGATAAGGAGCGAAAAATTGCAATACGAAAGTGTAAGGCGAACGTATGTAAATCTGGTAAGCGAAAGGCTTGCAAATGTATACCTTTCCTACTCATATATGGATGATTCCTGGAAACTTTTGAAAAATGAAAATATGAGAGACGAGAAGATAGAAATGTACCATCTGTGCAAGAATGAAACCAAGGCTTTAGTGAAAGAGAAGCGTGAAGGACATATTTCGAATGAGGAAGAGAAACTAACGAGAAACTTCGGGGCAAATACCAAACTCTTTTGGAGAGAGATAAAGAAGTCTCGGAGTAGTTCATCGGCATCCAGAATGGACAAGATAAAGTCTAAAGCATGTCACCCTAGTTTGATGTCAAAATTGGTGTCAAACAGGGTTGCATGCTAGGAACCTGGCCCCATAGTGGTCCCGCCGCCGCCGGAGGGGCTGTCCCAATTTGCCGGGATGGCCCCTAGAGTGAAGAAGTCCGGCCCCTTCTGAGGGGCTGGCCAGTCGCAGTGGTGCCCTGTCGCTGACAGATCCAGGGCACCCCACCAAAATGGCCGAAGGCAATTCGCGGGGTTGTTTAGTGGGTAAACCGTTGGACAGCCAACGGGGAGTCCCACACTACCACCGGCGGCCACCCAGGCACCGGTGGTGTGCGTAAAGCATTTTTCCCCGCGTCACAAAAAAAAAAGTTTTGCTAGACTACTTAATGTATATATCGATAGTTGTCTGCAGAAAATAAGGTCAACGAATGTAGGATTGCGCATGGGTGACCTAGTGGTGAACTGTCGTCTGTATGCAAATATTAGCAGAAACACCAGAAACACCATCTGAACTGCAAACATTGGTCACAATGATGAAAGACAATTGTATGAAGAAAGGCTTACTATTGAATACGAATAAAACAAAGTATTTGAAAGATAAGAAACCAGAACCAATGTAAGGATTACAGTTGATGATGAAATGTTGGAACAAGTGGATGAGATTGTATATGTTGGATACGCTTTCAGCTTGGATGGAAGGTACACCGTTAATGTGGAAAGACGAATGAGTGCTGGGAATGGTGTGAAAGGAGCGTTCTTCTTTCTTCTTGGCAGTAAAAGCTTAAGCCAGAAGGTAAGCTCGTTATACACAATGCAGTGCTAGTCCCAACGCTTACTTATGGAAACGAGAGCTGGGTATGGCAGAGAGAGCATCAAAGTAGAATAAGCGCGATTGAAATGCGACCATGACGCAAAATTTGTGGCACCTAATTTTGCGTGTTTGCAATGATTATGTTAGAAACAAAGTTGGTCTGAAAGAGAACCTCGGTGTTAAAATAAAGAGACTGCTCCGTTGGTTTGGACATGTAGAAAGAATATAGGATGATAAAATGACGAAACAGGTATACAACGCAAAAGGGGAAGGATATAAGAGCCGAGGAAGGTCAAGACTTACCTACCATGATCAAATTGGTCGTGTTCTAACAGAAGGTGATGTCAGGAACCTTAGAAACCGGTGAGCGTGCATGAGAAGAGCAATAAATGTTAAAGAAGCGAGTGAGGTGTGTAAGGTCTTTAGTATATCTTTCATACAAAGTCCGTCAAAGTCCATCGTCCTCCTAAAGCCAGGCCTAAAATTCTTCTGCAGCGCAATTTTGCTAGTATGAATGTTGATCGGTTACGTGAGGATGCACTTAACGCGGATTGGACATCAATAGAGCTAGCTTCGACAGTTGACGAACAAGTTGAATTATTTAACGATAAATTGATAACGATTCACGACATTCATGCTCCTGTTCGTCCTGTGAGGGTAAAATATCCTCCGGCACCCTGGCTGACCGACGATTTCTATCCATAACTTCACGTCAAATCCCTTGCGGGGTAGGCAGAGAGAACCGAGCGCCATAAGACGCGGTCCTTACACACTTCACTTGCTTCTTTCACATTCATAGCTCTTAAATTTGACTTTTGCAAAGTAACGCCTGAATGTATTAAATATGTTATCCGCTACTAAGTAACATTTTTCACATTCATCATGGGCTAACTGATGTAATATAATTATTTGACGAGCTCGGTGGCGCAGTGGTGGAACGCGCTGTTACGCGACTTTGACACCAACGCTCGTGGGTTCGATTCCCACACAGTACAAACATTTGTGTGCATGAACATGTCTGTTTGCCTTGGTCTGGGTATTTTCTATGTATAATAAGTATGTATTTACAAAAAAAAATGTATTTACGTATGTTTATCAGTTGTCTAGTACCCATAACACAAGCTTCGCTTACTTTGGGGCTAGATGGCGCTGTGTAATTTGTCCGACAATATTTATATTATTTATATAATATTCGGATCGCTAAATAAGGGGCAG
Source organism: Pyralis farinalis (assembly GCA_947507595.1). Lineage (NCBI taxonomy): Eukaryota > Metazoa > Arthropoda > Insecta > Lepidoptera > Pyralidae > Pyralis > Pyralis farinalis. Next base: position 17,023,306 of record OX382267.1, read on the forward strand.
ATGCTGTTCCAAACGTTATTGTCGTCAACTCATAATCCTTTATTTCCGGTTGAGAATCGTCGCGCCAAACATTTCGTTGAAATATTGCATCTTCTTCCGCAATTCGTACTTGCCGATACATTTTATTAATGTCGGCTACTAACGCTATGGGATGTACTCTCCAGCGAAGAATTATATGCCGTAAATCCAATTGTAGAGTTCATATCTTTTCTGAATTAGGTAATCTCTCTTCCTTTTTCAAAACTTTTTCAGAACTTCATCCTCACTGATTCGTGCGTGCATAACTGATAGAGCTATTGCATTTCGATCATCCGACTTCGATGATTCTACGGTACCTGAAATAATCCATCCTAGGCTAGTACCCATTAAAATGTCGATTTCATTAGACGTGGTAAAATGTGGGTCTAATAAGAATAATTTTGTTGTATCTAACCAGAGACATGTTACTATCAGTGGCGGCTGTACCTTAAGTGCGCTTGTGCGCTGAACCACCAATTCAAAAGATTTAAAAATTACAAAATATTACTTCATCTTTAAATTTCCATATTAATATTTATTTTTGAAACATACAAAAACATAATATATCAAATAAAATTTAAAATTATAACAAATAAAAGACAAAACAATTTAAGCGCTTTGCTAAACTATTAAGACTAATTTTCCCTGTAAAGAAAAATTCTCGTGCGCTTCGGCGAGTGCACGAGGACTGCTAATACAGACTGACAATTATTATAAGTTGGCGTGTGGTAAAACGAACTAATTTTGACATTTCTCAAATGATCAAAGTATCAAGAGCTACAGTACGAAAGAAATTTAGTTTTTTGTGTATAAAATCTTTACGAATCATGCCAAAAGTAGTGCGGAGTGCAGGTAGAGAAGTTATTCTTGCAGTGAAACGTTTTTGTGAACAAGAGAAACATAATAATGGGCCGATTATTCCATTTCAACATGTTATTGCTCGAACAGCGGCCATGACAGGTAAAATGTTGCTAGTAACACATTATATTTATTTTCACTAATTTAGGGTTTTTTGTTTTTATTTTTAAGGTGTTTCCGAAAGAACCGTAAGTCGTATAGTTTCGGAAGGAAAAGTCGCAGAACGTAGTTGTGCAACGAGAACTGAAGTCCCCAGTCCAGCGCAAGCAGCTCAAGAACCTTCGACGTCGACAGCTTGCACTGACAACCCCACATCAGGAGACCGTACTTCCGTGGCTAAGACGGTAAAACTAGTAACTCCAGGCAGGCACAGAAATAGAAAATTGTCGGTTTCTGATTTGGATGACTTTGATCTTGGTGTTGTTAGACGTAAAGTCCAATCGTATTACTTAAATAACTCTATCCCCACTCTCAGAAAATTGCATTGCGATTTAAAGGCAGACATAAATTTTAAGGGGAGTGTAGAATCTCTTAGAAAACTGTTGCACAAATTGGGTTTTCGTTATAAAAAAAAGAAATCAAAAGGGAAAATACTAATGGAACGCTATGACATTGTGGCCTGGCGATCAAGGTTTTTACGAGAAATGGACAATAATAGAATGACTGATAATCCGAGGCCAATCGTTTATTTGGATGAAACTTATTTACATCCTGGCTATAAAGTCAAAAAATGTTGGCAATCTGATGAAACTGAAGGTGTCCTTACAGAAGTCTCAGAAGGTCAGAGATGGATAATCGTCCATGCTGGAAGTGAGACAGGTTTTATACCTAACAGCCTTTTATCTTTTAAGTCACAGACCAAAAGTGGAGACTACCACGATGAGATGAATGGAAAAAATTTCAGTAAATGGCTGCAGGAAAAATTGATTCCAAACTTAGAACCCAATTCCTTGATAGTGATGGACAACGCGCCTTATCACCGTATTAAAACAAATAAACGCGTGACAATGAGCAGTACAAAACAAGAGATGCAAGAATTCATTATGAAAAATAATCTGTCCTATTTGGACACTATGAGGAAAGCGGAATTGTATGAAATTATTAAAACCATAAAACAGGAAGATGTTTACTTAATAGATGAAATTTTGAAGGAGCATGGTCACAAAGCAGTTAGACTTCCGCCTTATCATTGTGATTTCAATGCAATAGAGTTAATTTGGAGTTCTTTCAAAAGAATATTCGCAGAAAGTAATGTGACGGGTCTCTCTGAAAATATGGAGCAGAGAATTCATAATGCATTTTCAAAAATAACCGCTGACGAGTGGCAGAAACATTGTAACCATGTCAAAAATGTTGAAAATCATTATCGCTCTACAGAGCACCGGCTTGAAACGGCAATGGAAACATTTTTAATTAATTTAGATAGCAGCGATTCAGATTCTTCTGATTCGGATGATTCTGAAGAATTCATGGTTGGCATATCACCGCTGCTAATAGACCATACTTATCATAAGATATAATTTTTGTTCATATCTCACTTCTTTTAATTACCTAATCCAGATTTAGAAAACTACCTAAAATCAATGAGCTGATTTCCAGGTTACCTTCTACAAAAGAAAGAAATCATTTATTCAGAGAATATACCTTTACAGGCATGTTTTACATAATTAAACGAGCTTCTCTATAGACGGCACTGATTAAACATTAAATAAATGAATAATGGTAAATACAAAAAATTCGAAAATAGCCTTACCAACGGCTCATTAAAAGTCGGGTTTTTTTGGGAAATTTAGGCAAAATGATACAAGATATAGCAACACGCAGAACGTAGGAGGCGCCGCTACTAGAACGTCAAGTTATATTTGTCAAGCTGTAGAACTTGTATGAGTTACTAGCGATTGTGCCTGACGCGTGAAACAAAAGATAGTTCATAGAAATGTACCGAGAAACAGCGACGTATCAAAGGTAGACACGTTATACACGAACATTTTTGTATTTTAAAATGGCGCAAGTACTACTATATCGACGTACAGTTATTTATTATCACACTTTGCTCTAAAAAGAGACAAATGATAGGGAATACCTGTCGTTAGAAAGAGATGAATATACATCTTTAGTTACGTATTGATTGCTGCTGAGCGCTCATTGGCGCGAGCACTGATTTACCGATATGGAGGAGACTGGGGAAAAAGCTCTGGATTTAATTAGTGTTTAAAATAATAAAACCAATTATGTACAAAACATCTATTTATCGTAATATGAATTGTGAACAATGAAATTACAAAATAATATCGAGTCAGTTTGTGAGTGAATAAAAAAAATACGTATTTGATAAAATATTATTCCCTCAAATAAACTTAACTTATTCCTTTTTTGTCTTTTTTAATCAGTTTTCTAATCTAGACTATTATAATGCGCGAAATATATTTTAACTTCACTATAATAGCGCGTATTAGGTGAAACCTGTGATTATAAGTCGGATATTGCTCTAGGAAATGACAATTTAAAGAGGAAAATACGTCATTGCGGTATAGGAAACACTTTAAATGACGACTCGAAATTTGACGAGCTCGGTGGCTCAGTCGTGAATGACGCGACTTTGTTACCAACGCTCGTGGGTTCGATTCCCACACAAGACAAACATTTGTGTGCATGAACATGTCAGTTTGTCTTGGTCTGGATGTTTTAAGAAAGGTAGGGCGCATCAAAGCAGCCCATCTGGGGAAGTACCTCCACCTCACAGAAAACCGCAGCCAAATAACAACTCCCTAGAAGGTTGTTGTGTTCCTACGTGTGAGTTTGGTCACCAGTAAGCTCCCAAGGAGTTGTTGTGTAAGCAGCAGAGGAGGCATCGCGCGAGTGATAATTAATATATCGCAAGCGTTAATAGGCTACGGTACCCGCTTCACATCAGGTGGGCCGTATGCTTATATGCCTCCCGACGTAGAATAAAAAAATATATTTTTTTTTCATCAATAATCTAAAATGGAAAGAAATAAATGATAAGTAATATTCTATTCGCTTCATTCTTTTCTAGAACGTGTAGTATTACTAGTATCTAATAATTGAAAATAAGGTAGGTAGGCGTATTACTTAATATAACACAAAGTTAGGAATAAATTTAATTCACAATTCTGTGTTCATAACGTGATAGTTAAATTTTCCTCAACTTCCCCTAGCAACGGCTGCCACTAGACCCGCTTTAATATTGCTAAAAACTAAATACATTTACTATGTTTTTAATAAAAAAAACTGTACTTACAAATGAAATGACACGTTTTCCTTGTCTTTAACAGTTGTCGTGTAATTTGTGGACCATCTAAAAACACAGGAAGGCATTTTTGCCAGAAATAACTTATTTACGCTTTGTGGCGAAGTACGTATAGACGTGACGCGAGAGCGTGCCCAACTGAATGCGAGGTGGGCAATTACCTTACTTTCGTGTTGCCATTCTAGAGCGTGTACAACGTATCTATGACTATAAAAACATCTTAGCCGAGAAATGAGTCGGTTCTCGTGCGCCACACGTGCGAATCGAAGATTACCAAGAGCACCCGATGTTTGACGAAATTTGAAATTTGAGTTCGACGGCGGCCATGATGGACCTCTCCTTATCAGTATAGTTTCGCTGTATCTGTGACGCGTTAATTATTGTTTGTTTACATTAAGTAATTGTTTTTTTTTAATTTACATCTTTTATGTAAATTGTTGATTTGTTGCAATTTCTAATATTAATACTTGGTGAGCAAGTGAAGTGCACCACCAGTTCGATAACCCACCAGCCGCCACTGGTTACTATATCTCTGTATCTAACCAATCGAATGATTCGAATTTCCTATCAGGTAGATAGGATGTGATATTCCTCAGAACGTAAGCGCTGATTTTTATTTAAGTAGGATCAACACGAGACTGGATTGTAGTACAAACCATATGAGTAGCCATGATAATTTTACAATTTCTTATACCAGAGATCGTACCTGGAAGCGCTTAGAGCCGCCCAAGGCTATTCTCAAAATGATAACCGGTGCTCGTATACCATTCCATCAAGCTCCTCCCTTAATTCTGCCGACTTTACATGTCCTGGTAAAATTCCAAACTCAAGTATCTTCGGAAATGACTTCAGAGATTCAAAAATAATAAGGATAACAGAACGATTTATTAGCCCGGCGAGAGTAGTGGATATAAAAGTGGAAAGGAATGATACAATGCATTTGAATCTTGAATGTTTATCACACAACCAGCACAACACTATGTATATTAGGTATAATATACTTTATATAGTTTTATATTGACACATACATTTAAACCATTTTCACAAGTGACATGAGGATGAATAACGGACGGTAGCCTAGCAACGCTCATAGACTTTTCACTAGTGCTATACAACCTTAATACTTTCCCTCACTAGTTGTAAAGGTCTTGCAGCCCCAAGTCAGCTCTTATTTTCAAGAGTCTGGGTTTAGGAACTGCCTTCGTCAAAAGGTCAGCCAATTGATCCGCAGAGCTCGTCTTTTGAACATCTACGAGACCTTCTTGTACTGTCTCCCTTACAAAGAAGTGTCTTACTCTAATATGCTTCGTCCGCTTATGGAACTCCGGATTATTTGCAAGGCGCTTCGTTATCTACTTTAAGTGTGGGTATGCTATTTAGAGATGTAAGTTGACTAAATACTCTTTGTAGCCACACTAGCTCACGTGCACCTTCGCTCGCTGCAACAATCTCTGCTTCTGTAGTTGAGATTGCAACAGATGCTTGACGTTGGCTCAGCCAAGAAACAGCTCCTCCAGCATAAAGACAGGTGACACCTGTAGTTGAACGTCCAGTTAAGTCATCACCGGCGTGATCTGCGTCGCTATAACCTTCTATTATAGTTTTAGCACAGCCTGAATTATATCTGATGCCATAGGATATTGTTCACTTTAAATATCTAAATATTCTTTTAACTTTTAGCCAATCAGCTTCTGTTGGATTCTCCAACTTTCTAGATACTACTGCAACTGCATAAGCAATGTCAGGGCGCGTACCTGTCATAAGATACGCAAGGGCACCTACAGCTTCTCGATATGGAAATTCCTTATCTTTAGAAATTCCGTCTAAAACTTTTCCTGTTTCGAAAGTCAAATTCTTTTCGATAGGTGTTGAAATTGGATTGCAATCAGACATCCGAAAACGTTCTAAAATTTTCTTCGTATAAGACTTATATGAATAGATCCATCATTGAAACGAGTAATTTCCAATCCAAGGTAATACGATGCTCTTTTAGTCGTTATTTTTAGCGTATCCCTAATTCCTTAAGGAATTGGTTCACAAAGCCTCATCTGTCGTGGCAACGAGACCATCATCCACATACAGAGTAATCAAAATCTTTTGCTCTCCTACATTTTTAGTGAAAAGGCAACAGTCAGCGCTATTCTGTGTGAAGCCTTTTTCTAACAATATTTCTGCAAAACATGAGTTCCAGCAACGTGGTGCTTGTTTTAATCCATAAAGGCTTCTTTTCAAATAACAAACTCTTGACGTACCATCACTATATCCATCTGGCTGTTTCATATATATTTCTTCCTTGAGTGTTCCATTTAAAAATGCAGTTGATACATCAAACTGTGTCAAATACAGCTTTTCCTTGGCACTGACACTTAACAAAGCTCTTATAGTAGCCATTCGGGCAACTGGACTGAATGTCTGTTCATAATCAACTCCTTTACGTTGTTTGAACCCCTTTACTACTAACCTGGCCTTGTATTTCTCTATAGTCCCATCTGGTTTACGCTTGATGGTGAAACCCCATTTGCATGGAAGTGCTTTTCTGTTAGATGGTAACTCGCATAAAGTCCAAACCTTGTTATCGTTTAAAGACTTGAGTTCACTTGACATGGCTTTCTGCCATTCAGCACCATCTTTACTCTCAATAGCTTCTTTATAACTTCCAGGAAAATTCTCTGCACCTACAAAGCATACACAGTCATCGAACTTTTTTGGACGTGCAATAGTTGATCGATCTCTCAGATCGTAACGAGGCTGCACATCTGTCTGAGGCTCTAACACTTCTGTAGGCTCTTCATTAGCATCAACAAAAACATCAGTGTCGTCATCGTTGACATTATTTGTACGTCCATCTACATTTCCACGGACGTCTTCTTGAACTTGGTCTCAAACAAACTCTGCTGTATCTCCCTCTAGAACATGTTCAAGGTTATCTTGGACATTTTCGGGTACGAAAATATAACTGTTTTCACCACCTACTTCTGCTCCCTCTGAACAATTAGGCGTACTGGTGGAAATTTTAAACTCAACATTGGTTTCAAAAACTATGTCTCTAGATCTGAGAGTCTTATTTCCAATCCAAATACGATAACCATCATCATTCTCATAGCCTACTAGAATTCCTTTAATCGCTTTTTTACACATCTTCTTGCGATTTATCTTAGGAATATGTGCATAACACTCACTTCCTATAATCTTCAAGTGACTTATTTTGGGCTTCTTACCATGCCATAATTCGTAAGGAACCTTTCCATCTACTCTTGTAGGACCTGTCCTATTCAGAACATAAGCAGAAGTATTAATTAATTCAGCCCAAAGTATTTGTGGCATCTCCCCTCTCGCATACTTCATAGATCTAGCAGCTTCTACTAAAGTTCGGTTTTCTCTCTCACTACAGCTATTTTGTTCAGGCGTGTGAGGCATCGTTAAACGATGCTGTATCCCGTAATTCTGCAGAATTTTTTTAACTGCTTCGTTATCGAATTCACCGCCATTGTCACTGAGTAAAGTTTTGACAGAATGCCCAGCATTCTTAGCTTCTTGCAGCATTTGCAAAAGTTTGTTATTTACTTCTGACTTCTCTTTAATGAAATAAACCATGCGATAACCTGAGTAATCATCCTTGAAAAGCACAAAGTACTGATATTTCGAAATACTTTTCGTAAAGGGACCACAAACATCGGTGTGAACCAGCTCTCCAACAGCTGTTGCTCTTTCCCTGATTCCAAAGGGCTTTCTATGCAACTTCCCAAATATGCAACCTTCACACGTCACCTTGTCTGGACTCAAATTAATGCCTAACTCACGCTTTACGACGCGAATGACGTGTCTTTTGTCCTGATGAGCAAAGCGCTCATGGTATAGCTGTAGCATATTAGAACCTGTTACTGCATTCACTTCGATAGCTGTATACTTAATTGGATTAACCATTCTCATATCCAATTTGTAAAGTCCACCTTGAGGAACTCTCTTACCAACAACTCTAGTTGTACCTTCAATGTCTAACTTACATTCGGTAGTTGTTGATGTAAATATGCTGTTCCGCATCCTATCCTGTGCTGCCAACGTTGAGAATAGATTTTTCGTTAATGATGGTACTAACCACATATTATTTAGTGTTATTGGTATCTTGTTTCCATTGACATTTGATTCTACCAACACTGTGCCTTTTCCCAATGCAGGTATAATACTACCGTCAGCCGTTGTTACGGTATGGTCCGAATTAAATGTTTGAAAATCCTTGAAGACATTTCTTCTCACCGCAATATGTGTTGTCGCACCATTATCTACATACCAGCTCTCCCGGTCTTGAATTTGACTAAGTGAGCATGCGTTTACAATTAACGAAGTGTGCACTGCCTTCGACTTTGGATCCGGTGACAGGCTTGAAGTTGATTTTGGAGGCGTCCCGTCCTTAATCCACTTCCTACATTTACGAACTCTATGTCCTTTTCTAGAACAGTAGTTACATACAATCTGTTCATCCTTCTTTTCCTTAGTCTGTCGTGCAACGGGAGTAGTTACCAGAGTTTCTTGTTGAATACTCTCTTGATTACCCAAACTTCTCTCAAACGTGCATAAATGACTTGTTAAACTATCTATAGTTTTCTCTGTTTGTTTGAGCATTAGCCAGCTTGACTTAAAGTTAAAGTACCTATCGTCAAGCGTATCTAAGACTTTACAAATCAGGAACAATTCAGGGAGTTTGGCAGATGCATCAATTTTAGAAATTATCACTAGTGCTATACAACCTTAATAAAAAACTAAGACAAGCGCATATTTTAGAGCTGGCTCCTCTGACGCCAAGTTTCATTTCTCAATTATTCCTTACAAAGCCCAATAGGGAGAACCGGGTTATCTTCAACTTAAAAGCCTTAAACCAGTTCATAAAACCCAAGCATTTCCATTTATTGTGTCATCATCAGACGCCAAAGTTCTTACAGCGTTTCGATTGGATGGTCAAGCTGGACTTCAGTCAAGCGTACTATCATCTGTCGATAAAACCAGAACACAGGCGTTATCTACGCGTCAGCTACAATGGTCAACTGCTACAGATGACGTGTTTACCATTCGGCCTGGCGGCAGCTCCACGCATGTTTGCATCAGTCACCAATTGGGTTGCCGAAATGTTACGAGCAAGAGGTCTTCGTCTGATCGTGTACCTAGACGACTTTTTGATTGTTCATCAACAAAAGTCCGTCCTCGAAGCTCAAGTGTCAATGGCAATACAATTCTTGGGAAAATTGGGTTGGTGTATCAACCTGCAAAAATCGGTTGTGAAACCAACCAGGTCTATCGAATTTTTAGGAATAGAATGAAACACACATCTCAACCACAAGTGTCTGCCACCCGACAAGGTGTCCAGAATCCGCCAGACTCTCCTTCAGTGCCTTGCTGCCAGTTGGACCCTCAAGCAGGCGCAACGCCTCTTAGGGCATCTCAACTTTGCGACTTTCGTCACCCTCCGGGGAAGGTTGCATTACCGCGATCTGCAGCGTCACAGCAATCTGTTACTAGTGAATCCTCGAAAGAGCAACCCCTATCCAGAGGAAGTACGTTTCGAGCTCGAATGGTGGTTACGGAACGTAACTCAGACATCGCCGATTCATCCACAACTGATGCCAACAAATTATGTAATAACAGATGCATCGGACATTCAATGGGGAGCTGTAGTCAACAACCAGCCCATACAGGGGACATGGAAGAATACACAGAAGAGTTGGCACTGCAATTTAAAAGAAATGTACGCTATGATGGCAGCGATCTCTTCCAAAGCCGAAGAACTGAGGAATTCAAACTTGATTCTACAAACGGACAACAAGACAGTCGTGTCTTACATCAAGAACGAAGGCGGAACGAGATCGTTACCTCTACTGGATATGACGTAGGAGCTACTCAGTCTAGCACACGTTTAAATGTTGTACTCCTCCCTCACCACCTACCGGGAGTGTACAACACCGAAGCCGACCACCCCTCGCGCAACCGCGCCGGCTCGGAATGGCACCTAAAAGGAGATGCCAGGTCAGTAATATTCGACAAGTGAGTACTTCCAGAAATCGATCTGTTCGCATCTCAGACAGCTTACGTCGTTCCCAGCTATGTTACGCTCGACTTGTCAGACTCGAATGCCTGTTATCACGACACGTTCAGCAGATACTGGCGTTACAACCTTGCCTGGACCTTTCCTCCGCCGGGGCTACTGCCACAAGTACTGCTTCACCACAACTCAGCAACAGGACATTTCATAATAATAGTACCCAGGTGGAAGAAACCATTTTGGCGTCCGGATCTGAAAAGCCGAGCTCTGGCACGGCCTATGAAAATAAGAGACTTGAAAACAAATTTGGTGGACACAATGACGGGACTTCCTCCAGCCCACATCGACAGCCTTCAACTGGAAGCTTGGCTCGTTTTGGGTGGGACTCCCTAACGGAAAACTGGTCTCCGGAGGAAAAAGAGCTTCTATCATCTTGCTGGCGAGCATCTACTCTTAAGACTTATACACCGATTTGGAACAAGTGGGTCGCTTGGTGTCAACAAAATAACATTAACTTTAGTATACCGTCCCCTGCGGAAGTAGCCAGATATTTAGCGCATTTATATTTGCAAGAAAATTTAGCTTATCGTACCATCCTAGTACATAAATCTGTGATTGCATCCATTTGCGAGACTATGTCTAATATTACCTTATCTTCGTCTCATATAGTAAAATATGTTCTAAAGGCAATATCTTTGGCTAGACCACCATTTGGTTTTAATACGGCTTTTAAAAGAGACAATACCGGATCGAAATAGTTTGTATGATGTTTCTCGTCGTACACCTGCTATTCTGTTGCTGACGTCAAGTAGAAGAGTTCACGACCTTTCGTTATTACGTTGTGATCCAGAACATTTTATTGATCATGGAAATTATATAACGTTGCATCCCGTCTTTGGGTCTAAGACGGATTCTAGATCTCATCGTCAGTCTAGTTGGACCTTATTAGCTTCTTCAAATGAAAATACAAACCCTGTTTTCTGGCTTAGAACCTTATTAGATATCTCTAAAGATTTTAGAGGATCTGAGACAAGTTTATTTATAACTGCAAGAAGTCCAATTAGACCGGCCACCCCTACCATCATTGGTGGCTGGGCTAAACGCCTTTTAGGCGACGCGGGTATCCAGGCTTAACCTGGCAGTTTTAGATCCGCTGTTTCATCTTTAAATTGGCTAGAAAATTATTCGATTAACGATATTCTTGCCAAAGCAAACTGGAAACACGAATTAACATTCAGAAAATTCTATCGTAAAGACAATAACACGATAAATATTGAAGTTGTTCAGGAAAAATCTCTTTCGCAATTCTTTTCACCCTCAAATTAATATGTTCCAAGATTATGTTCGTGTTGATATTGTAAATTGCTTATGTTCTGTAATAGGAAGGATTTATTCAATTTTGGTATTGTTACTAGAGCTTTAATTCAAATAAACTGATTACTTTAATAACGTCACATTGTTGCTTCTTTCCTAATACTTACAAGCCACCAGGGGATAACAAACATATCTCTCATAATGGACTTCAGAGGTCAAACGGAACACATAATATAAAAATTTTACCTTCCAATTCAATTTTTATTATGTTTCCAAAGACGTCTGAAGTCCAAATAATGGCTACCTGGTATCGTCATCATCATTATAACCGAATAATCGATCAAATATGGCAGCTTGTTTCGCGGGAAAGATAGTTTCGCAGAATTGCATCAGGAGGGCGCCAGAGTGGCGAGATCACGTGACAGATAAGTAGCGACATCTAGCGGCCAACGGCGGTAAGAAAGCGATGTACTCTCATAATGTACTTCAGACGTCTTTAGAAACATATATTAACTATCGATTATATAAACAAACTCCGTATTTGCTGTTGAATATTCCAATTTAATGTTCCAGTAATCTTAGTATTTTTAACAAGCTTGTTGCCGTCTCCAAAGCGCTCACTCGAATGGCCGCCCGTCCCGTCACACCAAACACCGCATGGTTTATTTGGCGCCAATAGTCAAAACCGATACTTATAATATTTATTGTGTAAATTACGTTGTGTTCAACTATTTTTAATTAAGGTTTTATATTTAAATAATTAATTAATTTGGTATTGCTAACAGTCGGCCGTCCTGTAGACGGAATGACTCTATTCCGTGTCGGCCATTCGAGCTGCATATTGTATGTCCTCATACACTCAACGATTAACATGATTTAACAAATAGACAATAGTAATCAAAACATGTAAAATATTCATAGCTTCTTAACAATAAATATAAAAATAAAATATTTTCCAGAATTCATTTTAGTTAATCCTTATTATAGCTTCTTATCACTGGCATCTTCGACCTTGTGCTCCATGGTTGATTTATTCCGTTCCAGCCTGTTAACATAATAAAAGTTATTAACAACAATAAAGTAAAATGAAGTTTTAATTTCGTTATTATCTTTAAATCAGCTGCAGTACATCCATAGAAAGACAGCATGTCACTGCTGTATACACATGTACATATGTGATAGTGAATCTCGGTGTCTATTGAAATGTAATAAATTAAGGCTGTTTAAAGTATACATGACCAGTTGTTTCCCATAGTTAACTGGATTGTCATCAGAGAGCACTGCTCGCGAGTCAGCATCCTTCTCCAATAGATAATAGCAATCCTTTGTGACGTGACGAGTACCGCTTGCGCTTCGGCATCCTTCACGATAATATTAGTGAGCACCGCTTGCGCTTCGGCATCCTTCAATCATCATCACTCGGGCAAAGCAATTCCTTGAGTACTTCGGCATCCTTCAACTATTATCATAGTGAGTCAGCTTGTACTCTTAACATAATTCATTCATACGTCCACGGTTCAGTATTCATGACGAACCATCATTTCAATCAGGTTGAAACTATTATTTTCTTAATTCTGTGATTCCCTGAAATGCATATTCTGGAAGGGAGGGGAATCTGGTATGGATCATTTTCACTATATTGGGGTATAATATTTAATGTAAATTCTCAAACAGTGTAACGGATAATCAATATAACGGGTATAGGTACTTAAAATCATGTGCGTAGGTGAAAATGTAGGTAATACTATTATTTCATATGTACACATATAATCGATCATAACTATATTACTTCATGAAGTAAGAGTATAACTGTGTATATAATAAGATAACGTAAGCATAGTAATATCTGTACCTAATCATGTTTATTTTCTCAAGTTATTTTATTCATAATTACTACAATAAATAGACAAATACACATACAGCATTGTATTTTTCCGCTGGACTATTCTCTATTATTATCCGAGTCACTAGATTTCTGGTCGTCTGTATCACTATTATGTAGCGTATTAAAAGTGATCCATTTCTTCAACTGGTCAGCGGGGTAAACACTTTTGTATTTACGTTTTGCATGACCCTCGATACTGGATATTTCATAACGATCGTTTTTGAAAACACGTGTGACTTTATATGGCCCCTTAAACTTTGGACACAGCTTCTTACTTTTTCCAGTTGCAGGTAGATGATGATTCGGGATCATCACTAAGTCACCTAAATTAAATATTTTCGTAGGTGCTTTATTACTGTCATACCTTAATTTCATCTGTTTTTGATTATTTTCTATATTTTCCCTAGCCATCTCGCGTATAGTATTCCTGCGTTCACCTTCCTCGAGTTCATTTGACCCGTCAACATAACTTTCCCCCACAGTATGTCCTATATCACCATTTTCCCGCAACAAATTAAGAATATTCCCTTCGTTAGAGCCTATAGTCCTTTTACCAAACACTATTTCGGATGGCGATACACTAGTTGCTTTACTTTGAGTATTATTTAGACTCCACTGTACATTGCCAACATGGGTATCCCATTCTCGTTCATCCTGGCCATAATTAGACGAAGCGAGTGACTCTAATATTGTACGATTGTATCTCTCGATTTGTCCATTGGCACGTGGTGTGGCCACCGAATTCAATATGTGTTTCACACCTATAGATTGTGTATATCGTTTAAACATTGAGGAAGTAAAGCTTGTTCCCCTGTCGCTAATTAAAACCCTGGGAACTCCTATCACATAAAAGATATCCTTTAAGACCTTTATTGTTGTTCTGCTTTTAAGGTCTCGCACTGGTTTAACAAATATGAATTTACTGAATCCATCTATAATTCCTAATATGTACTCGTTTCCATTTTTACTTCTTACAAATGGACCTAAGTGATCCATGTGCAAAGTGTGGAAAGGGGTGTTCCCTTTAGGAATGGGGTGCAAGTGACCGGTACTCTTACTTGTTGATGATTTATTATACGCGCAATTGAGACAGGACGACACGTACTTCTTTATGAATTTTGTCATTTTAGGGAACCAGTAGTCTTGTTTTATTTTATTAAGTGTTTTATCTATTGAGAAGTGGCCCGACTCATCATGTCCCATCTGACAAATGCGCCATCTAGCTCCACTAGGTACTACCCATTTGAGCTGATCCCCAATACGACGGTAAATTTTGTCATCCCGTAGGACATAATTTTCTGTGATATCTTTTATGTCCTTTTGTTCAGCGCTCAATATTTCTTTGACTAGTTTTAATTTCGAATCTGTCATTTGCACTGTCTGTAACCAATCGGTTGTCCCGATATTCAAAACGTCTAATTCCAATGCGTCCAATAACTCTGTGGTTTTGACAGGATTTCGACTTAAGGCATCTACGTGTCTCATATTTTCCCCAGGTCGATATTCTATTACAAAATTGTACTCCTGAAGTAGGAGCCACCACCGAGCTATCCGCGGGACTAAATCTCTCTTAGTTAGCGTTGTTCTAAGAGCACTACAGTCAGTGTATACCTTGAAAGGAATGCCGATTAGGTATGTGCGGAATTTCTTTAATGACAGAACAACGGCGAGAGTTTCTAACTCGTATGAATGTAGGAACTCCTCTTCTTTGGTAGTTTGCTTACTAAAATAAGCTACTGGTTTTAGAGGTGATTTTTCGTCCACTTTCTGGAGTAAAATACCTCCCACACCGTGTTTACTTGCATCACAATGGACCTCGGTTATATAACTTGGGTCATAGAGGGCTAAAAGAGGTCGTTCAACTAATTTAGACTTAATCGTATTAAATGCTACGTCTTGAGGCTGCCCCCATGACCAAGGTGTGTTAGCTTTGGTAAGGCAAGTCAATGGTTTCGCAATAGCACCAAAGTTCGGTATAAACCTCCGGAAAAAGCTTGCCAAACCAACAAATTGTCTCACGTGTTGTACGTTAGTTGGAGTAGGGAACGATGCAACTGCATCAATCTTTTTACTGCCAGGCCTTAATCCCTCTCTTGATACCTCATATCCCAGATAATCTAACGATGTCTCAAAGAAATAACACTTTTCTATATTCAGCGTCAAACCAGCATTACGTAATAATTCCAGTATTTTCTTCAGTTTTTCTAATCCTTCATCTATTGTCTCTGCAGGGGATAATAGGTCATCCATATATGGCATGGCCAAGTCGTACCTATCCTTACCTAATGCTTTATTGATCATGTGCTGAAATACAGCAGGTGCATTTACCAGCCCGAAGGGCATCCTGGTGTATTCATAATGCCCGTCCGGTGTTATAAAGGCGGTTAAGTGTTTGGAATCCTCGGCGACGGGAATTTGGTAGTATCCAGATTTCAAATCTAGGCTGGTGAAATACTTTTTACCGCTCAGTCGATCCAGTTGATCATCTATAACTGGCATTGGGTAAGAGTCCTTAATAGTTTTTTTATTTAAAGCCCTATAGTCCACACATAAACGATAATCGCCGTTTTTCTTTTTGACCAAAACTATAGGGCTTGCGTAAGAGGAGTTCGACTCTCTTACAATGCCAGTATCAATGAGCTCATTTACTAAATTTCGTACAACCATTTTCTCACTGTAAGCTAACCGATAAGGTTTATAAGATATTGGAGCGTCATCCTGTAACTTTATATGCATTTCAGCTATGGAAGTTTTACCGAGTTCATACAGTTCTAACGCAAAACAATCCCTGTATTCATTGAGCAGTGTCAAAAGCTTCAAACACTGATCCTTGGTAGCGTCTTTTCCTATATGTAACATGTCAATAGTCAGAGAACTGCTAATTCGAGAGTCAATGCTGTTAAGTTTGGTATCGCAGATTGTGAGCTTATTCACTTTCAAAACTAGGGGATCCAAAAGATTAGGCAGAGTCGGCATTAATCGTGCACGAGCTAATAATTTACCCTGTCGCAGGATAATTTCCTTTCCAGAGTAATTAATTACTGGTAACAACCCTAAACCACCTTCAACCTGATACAAGCCGGGAATTGTAATAATTTCTTCATCTACTTTAAATGATACATTTCCAGGTATATGTATGTAACCAGTGTGAGGCGTTGCACAACGAATCTTAACACCGCTCATGTTAATAATTGTAGTATCGTCGGCGATGTACAGATTAATCTTTTCGTGAAGATCTGAATATAAAGTTAAACTTGAGCTAGTTTTATACACCACCAAGTCGGATCTCTCCGTGAAATTTTGTCCTATTAATATGTCGGTACTAAGGAATTCATCAGGTACCACATATATTTCTACCTCAGCCTTCACTACATCCACGGTAATTTCCACATTTGCCTTTCCTATTGGTTGTAATGCCCCAGACGCAAAGCCTTTAATAAATGGTAAATTACCACCATCGAGTCGCAGAGATAATTCGTTCGCCAGACTCCATTTGATTAAGGTGCACTGACTCCCAAAATCCAGAAAAGCGAGTTTTAAGTAACCGTTAATTTTAACCATCTTATTATATATGTTACTCGCTTCGTTACTGTTTGTAATGCGTAGTACCTTATTTTCCGGAATCCCTGTTCTATCGCGATCAGTCGTTTTGATAATCCTGTTCTGATTATGTCTACAATGCTCAGCTATATGGCCCATACGACTACAGTTCGAACATTTCTGCAGCTCTTTTGGGCATCTTGGTACTGTATGGCCGATTTCAGAGCAATTGAAACACCGAACACGAGGAATCATATTGCTTTTAGTAGTGTTCAAGCCTTTCCCAATTGACAACTTATTCGGGGGCGGCAACGCTTTCCGGTTATCTTTCGAAGCCTTAACAGTAATGCTGCGCAAATACCTCAAAAGCTTGTTTGGATTTTTGAAATTTGCACCTTGCGCATTTAACCTAATGTTGTTGTCATAGATGCCATGTATGACGCAGTCCACTGCGTCTTTGTCTTTTATATTGCAATGGGTCACCAGTTTCATTTTATCATAGAAGTATTCCTCGAGAGTCTCCTCTCGCTTGCTTTTCCTATCTAACATCTCACATAGACGATCGGCATAGTTTCCATCGTCAGGAAAATTTTTAAGAATTTTTCTTTGCCATTCCTTCCAGCTAAGATTAACTGACGTCAACCCTTCATACCAACGTCGTGCTAGTCCTGTGAGTTTGGGTAATGCGTGGAAAATGATCTGTTTTTCACTCCAATTATAGATCAAAGCCGTTTCGTTAACTTTTTTAAGCCACGATTTTGTAGACTGATTTTTCTGTCCGGGGTCAAAATTAGGTATCACGTCATGCGCCCCTACGAATGTATTGCGACTGTGATTACTAATAGCGTTAATAAACCGCGCCACTTCTGAATGATCAGTTTTTTTTTGTTTACTCCGGTATCTACGATGGTTATGCCGAGAAGCACACTTCCTACTACGCTTCGATCTCGATCGCGAACGGCGATCGGTCAATGATGAAAATGAACGATTGAATTGGCTCGAACTGCCAGGAGCCTCGGATCCAGAGTAGGCTGAAGAGTTCCAGGAATAACTACTACTCGTACTACGTCGATCAGATGATGAGATATGACGGCGCCGTGTGCGACGTTTCTTTGAAGATACTCGCGATCTACTCCTACTCTCCCTTTTTGAAGGCCGCGTCCTGGATCGTGAACGACGGCGCTTATTGCGCTCAGTCTTACGATTATGATAATTACTTCTACGCCGCGATCGACCACGAGTCGGCGTAAGTGACCTAGGCCGTTTTCTGTGGACATGTATATCGTTCTCGCCTTTTCTTTTCCAATAGGTTCTAGAGCGATTACTGTCAACAGGTAGCGGCGGTGTATGACATTCACGCGCTGATTCCGACATTATTAACAATAAACAATTCTTTTTTTTATGTATCTATCTATCTATTTACTAAAAATAAGTACGTTCATTATACGTGTTACATTTTCGGCGTTGTTAATAATATTTACACCGTATATTTTATATTATTTATGGAGGAAGGAAGATAATAAAAGTTTTAAGGAAGGAAGACAATAAATGATGTTTCAGGAATCGGAAGTAGGAAGGGGGTAAAAGCATCGCATTAATCAACTGGTAATATTAGTACAAGGAAATAATACGTAGGTCTGTTAACCTACTATCAAGCGTATTGTTAAGATTTCATCATAAAACATACATTAAAATTCATGAAATTAGACTCGAACCTTTACGAATAATATGAGGTTAGCTGTACACGCATAGACTCTTAAAACAACCAAACAATAGATACAGTAACGTTGTAAAATTGTATTTATAGTAACTACTCAAGGTGCTTCAGTGTAGTTTTATGGTATGTTGGTTTGGTTTGCGTAATAGCAAGTCCAGCCTACCCTCATAAATACACAAAACAATGAGCTATTATGAAAATAAATTAATGAACCAAATGAAATAATACATTATTGGATAATGACATAATCTCTCGTTCGTGTATAGAAAAATAGTGTTTTTAACGGTGAAAATTGAGTTCATTACATACCACTTTGTGCTGCAATGTTTACGTACCACTTCTGATTTATTAACTATCGATTATATAAACAAACTCCGTATTTGCTGTTGAATATTCCAATTTAATGTTCCAGTAATCTTAGTATTTTTAACAAGCTTGTTGCCGTCTCCAAAGCGCTCACTCGAATGGCCGCCCGTCCCGTCACACCAAACACCGCATGGTTTATTTGGCGCCAATAGTCAAAACCGATACTTATAATATTTATTGTGTAAATTACGTTGTGTTCAACTATTTTTAATTAAGGTTTTATATTTAAATAATTAATTAATTTGGTATTGCTAACACATAATACAAATTTTATTGGAAGGTAAAATTTTTATATTGTCGATTTTAACAGATAATATACTTTTCTGTGTGGCCCACTGTACTGTTAAATTCGCATTTTCGGATTTATATACATGTCGTATCCTCTGTGGCTGGAGCAGGTAAATGTGGGCACTCATGGGTATCAGACATGGTAGATGAACACCGACGGTAGATGAAATAAAATCCGATTGAAAGTTACACACTTCAGATTTATTTCTATGCACACGATATTATAAAGACACTAACTTATAACTCGGTACGATAATTTAATTTAACAATTACAATTAACTACAGTACGCGTTATGATTATAGAATTAGATGGAAACTGACAAGTCTCATGGCAACAGACCTACTTCGAACACGGCTCGAATAAGAATCCTACAACATTGTCTTCCCGCCTAAAAAGTGATGTCGCGTCCCCGCCAAGAGCCATGCCCAGGCGCGGGAGAAATGCGCGCCTGCGTTTCCACCAATCATCGTTACTTGTATAGTGGTACCAACATAACAATACAGAGTTCTCAAATATGATTGGTTAACAGAAGTCATTGTCTTTGATTTGGGGGTCATGTGCCAGAAGCGTGCTCGTTCTCGACCCCTGCCAATCAGTCGATTGCAATTCTGGACCAAGAGCGCACCGACGTGCGGATTAGGGCGTCCCCCGTAGGCGACGCGCACCGATCCGCCCCCGTCGGTGCGAATACAGCTGCATGCGGCGGTGGGGGCCGCCACCCACCACGCAGCGCCAATTCCGGCGGGACGAGGGGAGCCGAGTGCCGCATAGGCACGTGGAATGTGAGAGGTGGATTGAAAGATAAGACGAATGAACTGATAGACGTAATGAATGATAGACGTTTGGATGCTTTATGTGTGACAGAGACTAAGCGCAAGGGGAGCGACACCGATGATCTGCCCGGTGCTATGATGGCCCTATGGTCTGGGGTAGACCGTGACGATCATGCCAGTGCTGGTGTAGGTGTCGTACTCTCCTCTCGCTTAGCCACTGGTGTAAGAGATTACTGTTTGGTAGGGCCTAGACTTCTCTGGGTTCGTATTAAACTGGGCATCACGCGAGTATTTTTGGTTGCAGCATACGCTCCCGTAAGCTCAGCGTGTGCTCAAGAACTGGAGAAGTTTTGGGAGTCTGTGAGGGATGTTCTGGACTTAGTTGAAGGGAACGAAAGAGTGATTATGTGTGGAGACTTGAATGGATGGGTTGGGACCAAGCGATACAGCTATGAAGCTGTTCTTGGTCCGTATGGAGATAAGAGAGTGAACGAAGCAGGTAAGTCTATACTAGATTTATGTATGGAACGAGGCCTCCTCGTGTCGAATACTTTATTTCATCATAAGGATATTCACACGTATACATGGAGAAGGAATGATCAAAAAAGTGTGATTGATTTGATTTTAATAGATAGACGTCTTCGAAATGTTCTAATGGATACAAGAGCCTTTAGAGGCCCCACTCTTGAGACGGACCACTACCTGGTGGTAAGCCGGTTTGTGGGCCTTTTTAGGAAGTGGAGGCACTGGCGAGTGCGTATCCCTTTCGGAGACCATGAAAGGATAATGAGCGAAAAATTGCAAGATGAAAGTGTAAGGAGAATGTATGTGCATCTGGTAAGTGAGAGACTTGCAAATGCAAGCCTCTCTGACTCAGATGTGGATGATTGTTGGAAAGTTTTGAAAGAAAGTATGGTGGATAGTGCAAAAGAAGCTTGTGGATGCGCAAAGAGACGTAAAACAGCGAAAGGAGATGCCTGGTGGGATGCGGAGGTTGAATCCTCCGTAGCAAGAAAGAGGAAAGCGTGGCTGGATTACGTATCATCTTTGCCTTTAAATGAAAATATGAGAGAAAAGAAGAAAGAAATGTACCGTCTATGCAAGAATGAAACCAAGGCTTTAGTGAAAGAGAAGCGTGAAAGACAAATTATGAATGAGGAAGAGAGGCTGACGAAAAACTTCGAGGCAAATACCAAACTCTTTTGGAGAGAGGTAAAGAAGTCTCGGAGTGGTTCGTCGGCATCCAGAATGGATAAGATAAAGTGTAAAGCTGGTGTCATTCTTGCCAACACTCAGGAAGTGTTAGAACGGTGGAGTGAATATTTTGAGGAAATGTATGAGTATGCCTCGGACGCTGGCAATGAGAGTGAGTCGGATGCTTACTCCACGTTGACGGCGTCCGACGAAGGCATAACTATGAATGAGATCGAATGGTCGATATGAAGCTTGAAAAATGGAAAATCAGCGGGAATTGATCTGATCACAGCTGAGATGATCAAATTAGGTGGCACGCCGTCCGGGACGCCTTCTGGTACCTATGCAACCTATGCTGGAGAACTGGAAGGGTCCCAATGGACTGGAGACGCGCAGTCATCGTGCCCTTGTATAAAGGCAAGGGATCACGCATGGACTGCGCCAACTATAGGGCCATCAGTTTGATCAGCTTAGCAGCAAAAGTATATGGAAAGGTGATTGAAAGGAGAATGAGGGTGAAATCCGATGAAATGCTGTGGGACGCACAAGGAGGTTTCCGAAATGGAAGGGGATGTACGGATCAAGTTTTCTCGCTCCGCAATATCGTAGAGAAGCATCTGGCCATAGACCGGAAGGTTTTCTGCGGTTTTGTGGATCTTGAGAAAGCCTTTGATAGGGTTGTGCGAAAGGAACTGTGGGACATATTGCCGAGATATGGGATTGACGGTTCACTGCTCCGTGCTGTGCAGTCCACTTACAAGGATTGCTCAGCATGTGTGCGGATAGACGGTGGCATGTCACCCTGGTTTGATGTCAAAATTGGTGTCAAACAGGGTTGCATGCTATCTGCTAGGCTGTTTATCCTGTATCTCGATAGTTGTCTGCAGAGAATAAGGTCAACGAATGTGGGATTGCGCATGGGTGACCAAGTGGTGAACTGTCTGCTGTATGCAGACGATGCCGTGCTATTAGCAGATACACCATCTAAACTGCAAACACTGGTCACAGCGATGAAAGACGACTGTATGGAGAAAGGCTTACTACTGAATGCGAAGAAAACAAAGATAATGGTATTTGAAAGAGAAGAATCCAGAACCAATGTAAGGATTACGATTGATGATGAAGTGTTGGAACAAGTGGATGAGTTTGTATATCTTGGATGCGCTTTCAGCAGGGATGGAAGGTACACCGCAGATGTGGAAAGACGAGTGAGTGCTGGGAATAGTGTGAATGGAGCGTTGGGAAAACTTCTTGGCAGTAAAATCCTGAGCCAGAAGGCACAACTCGCTATACACAATGCAGTGTTGGTCCCAACGCTAACTTATGGAAGCGAGAGTTGGGTATGGCAGAAAGAGCATGAAAGTAGAATAAACGCGGTTGAAATGCGAGCGCTGCGCAAAATTTGTGGCGTAAGGCTCGTAGACCGTATTCGCAATGATGATGTTAGAAATAGAGTTGGTCTGAAAGAGAGCGTCGGTGTTAAAATAAGAAGAGGCATGCTCCGATGGTTCGGGCATGTAGAAAGAATGCAAGATGAAAGAATGACGAAGCAGATATACAATGCAAAAGTGGAAGGATGTAGGAGCCGGGGAAGGTCAAGACTTACCTACCATGACCAAATTGGTCATGTTCTATCAGAAGGTGATGTCAGGAGCCCTAGAAACCGGCGTGCGTGCATGAGAAGAGCAATGAATGTTAAAGAAGCGAGTGAGATATGTAAGGATCGAGTCACGTGGCGCTCGGTTCTCTCTGCCTACCCCGCAAGGGATTTGGCGTGAAGTTATAGATAGATAGATTGTCTTTGATCAAAAAGAAAACATTGCCAATATGAAACAATAATCATAGACTAAAATGACTCTACTGCATAGATTTTGTAGGTTCAGCGTACAGCGCCATCTGTTTACAACATTAAACAAAATAACTTAAAATAAGATTACTTAACTTCAAATAAAATAAGATTCATTGACATTCGCTCAGAAATGATTAATTATTAACGCTAATAATCGTTGAAAACCGGTGGCGCCATCTTTCCGATTCGACATACATATTATTATTTGTTATTGTCAATTACTCGGCGGTGAAAGAAAACATCGCGAGGACACCCGCACGTCCAAATTGTACGTGTGACCTTACCTAAGAATGATCTGGTTTTCTCTAGCTTGCGAAGGTCAGTCGGGAATCACTCCATGTAAAAATCAGTATCTTCGCCAAATCTCGTTGCAGACTTCGCCAACCCTTTAAGAAAACGGGATAACGCTAAGAAGAAGAAGGTTTGTTATTATCATTGGCTCGGCGGCGTAGGTGAACATCGTAAGGAAACACGTAATATTGAAAAAAAGACTTATGTGACCGAGGGTTACGTAAAAAATTTTTTCGCATTAAAATTATTGTCAAAGTTAAAATCTTTTTATTCCGTAAAAATGGCTACATTTGTTTGGAATCGTCACAATTTTTTCCCAACCATGCAGTTCATGACTAGGTGAGCACTGATAAAAATACTGCTAAAAAACTCAGGCATCCCTCTTTTGGTATCCAGACAAATTTACATAATTTATTAATTACATTATAATTGGATCGACTCAATCCCAGGCATTTTTATCATTAATATAGTCAGATACTTTATAATATGCCCTGCTACACAATTTGGCTTTAATTGTAGTTTTAAATTTGTTTATTGACAATTCTCTTATATTGCTGGGAAGTTTGTTATAGAACCGTATACATTATTACCCCATAAAAGAATTACTTATTTTGTGGAGACGGCTTGGATGTAACACAAGATTATGCTTATATCTAATATTTATGCTATGAGTATCACTCTTTTTACAAAATGAGTCCATGTTTTTATGGACATACAAAAGATTTTCATAGATATATTGCGATGCAACTGTTAGAATATTCATTTCTTTGAATTTTTCTCTAAGGCTCTCTCGGGGACCAAGTTTGTAGATAGCTCTTATGGCTCTCTTTTGCAATAAAAAGATGGTGTTAATGTCCAAAGAAGAATTCCGTATGACATAATACTATGAAAGTAGCTGAAATAAACTATTCTAGCCGTATCAACATCAGTGATCCGTCTAATAGTTTTCACTGCATAGGCTGTTCAACCTAGGTGGTCTGGTGCACTCCGTGTACTTGGATGTGGATATTAAAAAGCACAACTGTTCCATAGAGCGATTTATTCGGAACGATCCGAAGATCTGAACCACACATTAAAACAACAGAGGTTTTGCATATAAAAAATATCATTCTACTGCGTGCCCTAGTACAAAATACAAAATGCATGACGCCATCTATTGGTAGAAACTATAAACTAAAATGACAATAATGTGAAGCAAATCATGCTATACGATACCAAGCAAGCACGTGCATAAAGGTCTACTTTTCTATTGCTTTAATAAAATACCATTAGATAATGCTTTATAGTTAATGATTGGTTTAACATAGGCTGCAGAAATTAGTTTTCCTGATAATTTTTCAATTTGTGGGCCCCATTGTAGTTTGGAGTCAATTGTTATACCCAAGAACACAGTTGTCTCCACAGGGGCTAAATTAGTTCCATTAACATGTACATTGGTAGTCACCTGTCTTACATTAGTTGTTGAGAACTTAATTACTTTAGTCTTTTTATCATTTAAAAGCAGATTATTAACATTAAACCAATGCATAACTTTAGAGAGAGCATCGTTAACTTCGCCATAACCTGTCTATTAATTTTGAATGACAAAGAGGTATCATCCGCAAACAATATAATCTCATGTTTATCCTTTACATAATAAGGTAAGTCATTTATATATACTAAAAATAAGAATGGACCTAGAATTGACCCCTGTGGGACTCCCATAACTACAGGGGACCCCGAAGATCTTTTACCATTAACATCGACCTTCTGTATCCTATTGCCCAGATAAGAAGACAGAAGTTCGAGAGCCTTGTTCCTGATACCGTAGTGGTGTATTTTTCTGACAAGAGTGTCATGGTGCACGCAGTCAAACGCTTTAGACAGCTCACAGAAATTTCCAAGGCATATTGCGAACCTTCCCATTGTTTTTGTGATGGATACAAATTTACGGTTTTCGGATTTTCTTCCATTACTTATGCAACATCATATTTCTTCTTACCAAATTTCATAATTCTAAGTCAACGGGAAGTACCCTATAGTCTTTGATTCCCTTGGGAGTATATAGCATAAACGAGGCATAAACAGCCGTATCTTTTGATTGCGTTGACTAAGAAGTTTTATTTTTTCACTGGTCCTAGAAATTGCAGACCTGAGTCATGTCATGTTAATTTCAGCTTGATAGCTCCACCCGTCCCTGAGAAAAAGGTCTTGGCAGACGGACAATAAAGGGATCCTCTAAGGGTTCCATTTTGCCTTCATCAATTTCAAGAAATGTTTAGGTTTAGACGAAATTAGATATTACTTGTAGATTAAAAAAGCTGGCGAAAGTGTGAAAAATTTTAAAAACATGAAAATATACCTCGTGCTGCTGCAGAATTCTATAGACCATGTCAGGAATTTTATATTAAATTGACCAAATTATATCCGTTATCAGTCACGATGAGCCTGTGCTGTCGCAATTTCCAGTGTTTTTTTTTTGTGACCACACAAAAGTTATTTATGGACGATGAGTAGTCAGTTTGCGCTATGGTGAAGTTTGATCAAAATGGACTTGAAGTCCATAGAAGGAAATACTAGGGTATAGCGTTTCGCCTTAAAAATGAATAATCTGTGGAAGTATACCTGCTCCCAATACGTAGACGGAGAAAAGAATAGACGCAGTGACGTTTTACATCTCATTCACACAGTAAAGAGACAACAATATACGTTTCAAACGAGACATTAATAGATTATTTTCTATCCCTCATCTAGAATCAGTTTTTTTAAGGACAGCAACTCGAATTGTGAAACAAACTTTTCATTTTTCTCTGTTGTGCAGAACAGTGTAGTTTGGAATACGTTTTATTTTATTGTTATGAATAAAAGTACTGTTTTTGTGTTTGAATAAACATTAAGGGTTAAATAAGCTACGGTACGGTGTAGTGTTATTTTATAAAAAGCGACAGGGAAAGGAAAGTCTAATGTGTATATTTTCATGGGTTTGTAACATCATTTAATAGCTTGTAGTCTATATATTACACCTTTTGTCTCGTATTCCCCCATATTATTTGCACTTAGACTTGATAAACCATGTTGCAACTCCATATTCATTTGAAATTTTAGATTCGTAAACTAAATTTAGTGATTATAAATGCATTGGCAGTTTTGGTATACAATTATCCTATTGCTACTAATCAACAAACAAACAAAATATAGATTACACCAAGTAACTGCTTAGTGAGTACGGAGTAGGTAATAATATTGAAAATTAAGTAATTTTTATTATTTTGTACTTTGTTAAGCGACGGTTATTTAGATATTTACCTCAATTAGATTTAAATTGTTGTATAGTCCCTCTTCCCCTGGGACGATCGTCTTCGATGAAAGCTGCTACTAGAACTGTACCCATAAACTGGTTACATGTCACTTGCCATCCTTAACCACTCTAGTAACACCTGTCAAAAGACCTTATTTAATGCGGAACGATGCAACAGTGACAACATTAAACGCACACATAGGTAAACAATCTCTGTCTCAATGATGGTTAAAGAGTACCTTTTTCTCTCAGAGAAAGTATATACCTAGAGTTGACAAACGCGTACACCCGTAAGGGACGGTAACAAAAGTACATTCAATAACAAGGTTACCAGACTGTGGAAAATTTACCCCACTACATAATGCGTTTCGGCAATTTGAAATTTACAATGTACCTAGATAACCGTTTACCAGAAACTTGCATAGAATGTGTAGTGTGCTATAATAATATACTCATAATATGATATTAGCAACGTAAAAAAATCGAATAAGTCGATACAGCCATTTCTACACACAAAGTAATAAAAGTTAATATTTACATACGTATGAAAACTACAGTATCTGAATAGATCAACAAACATATTTGCACTTTAATATTATTAGAATAGTATTTTTTTACGCAAATCGAGTTATTGTATAGATCTATTAATTAATAGTAAGCCTGAGTTCGTTTCAGTAAGATCTGTGAAATCATTGAAATAAGGATAGGAGATTGGTCAAACCTAGCAGAGTTATATAAATTAAACAATATATTTTTCTATTTTAGACATATATTTTAAACTACAAGCGATGACATGATACTAAATATAGGCATAGATATGAGATAAAAGATAAAAAACACTTTATAGACAATTTGTAAATAAAAATATTCGTGCCTTACAAACATATTAATGTTTATTTTTTCATAGATTTTTATTCTTGAAATCAATGTTATTAAATCGATTTTTCTACATCGTGTATTTATATAAATATCGTGGGAATGAAACAGCAGTCGAATATTCATGGTCACATTTACATACACGGTTTTTAAAACTTCTTTACACAATAAATGCGGATTATTCCTTCTTAAAATTAAACATATTGCATAAAAATTTTCAATAATTGTCATGTAAATAAAATTAGTGCCAGGGATGATTTAAGTGTAAATATTAAACAAAGGTAAACAATCTTTGTTTTTAAACATTTTGTATTGCGCATCATGGTTTTCATTAGACTTAAACTAAAGCTACAATTGATCAAGGATTATCCTTTCACATATTGTACTCAAAAGGTGGTAAACTGCTACGGTCCCTTAATTCCCTAGTTCATTCTTTTCCTCTAACTTGTATAATGACATCTATCATCTATACATCGATTACATTAAAATTCTGTATAATGACAGATAGTTCAGCATTTTTATTTCAAGTCGTTTAGTTTTTGACCTTAATATAGCTAATGTCTTCTTGCGTGACTCAGCCAGTAATGTTTTCAGTCTCAATTCAAAAGTAAGCTTTAATTTTCATGGTGTTAATGTTGTGTCCGTCGCTATTGGAAGCCTTGGATAATAGGACAATTTTAATTTTGTAACGCATTATTAGCATGTAATATCGACAGCCTAGTACTAACATTATATTAAAACTACTGTCAATACTATAATTTAATTGAGCTTTACATATTTAAAAGTTTACAAATTCAGACAATATAAAATGCATGATTAACATTTATGTGTTAACACAAAAGCATGTGTTGGTGCGTGATTAACTTGATTAACGTGGTATAAATAATTGGTATAGAATAATCTACACGACTACCCTCCGTATCTTTCACAATTACCTGTATAAATATAATCAACTCATCAACATCATATCAATCCATACTCAATTAATTACTGGAGTACGGGTTCTTATTTTAACCAAAAGACCTTAGAAGATATGTCCCGAAACTACTCAATTACGGATTGTCGGAGTCGTTGGAATATTTTCATATGTTTTTGTACTTCAATTACACGCTTCTACGACTAAAATGTAACTATGTAAAATTTCAAGTCTGTACGTGAAACTTTCTAAGACAGACTAGCAGACGAACAGGCAGGCATGTAAATTATCTAATTTAGTTCCTTATTTTTTTAATACCTTTCATCATATATACTCGCCAACAACCTGTTATAACAGTTTGGCGAACATAATAATTTGTACTATGTAAATGTATCGTGTAAATAAATAAATAAAAACAATATAAATCAGTTGAGAATGCGCAAGCTTCCATTGCCAGAGGAACACCTAGTTCGTCAACAAATCAAATGTTGACGAACCAGGTCAACAAATGTTAACTTACGTGTATGGTGGATGTTG
Source organism: Pyralis farinalis (assembly GCA_947507595.1). Lineage (NCBI taxonomy): Eukaryota > Metazoa > Arthropoda > Insecta > Lepidoptera > Pyralidae > Pyralis > Pyralis farinalis. Next base: position 17,052,308 of record OX382267.1, read on the forward strand.
AAACTGACGACTTATCCAAATAAACTTCTTCCGAAAGCAGTGAGCATTATTTTCATTCTTTAAAATGTTTGGAACATATGCGACTGTACTCGGCTCCCAATTCTGTCGTCCAGTAGCAAAAATCCATGCATTACGCACACTGACTTTAGGAAATCTAAAAAATAAACATACATCTTAAGATTAAATATGTTAACATTTTTAATTTAAAAATAAATAAATACATTTTGACGAAAAATAAACAAAGAAGTATACAAAAAGTAAGAAGTTAAAAAAAAGGTGTCTGTACCCATATAATTTACCCATAATTTCGGGATGTTTTCCCATTCTACATACTGGTAACCCTAAAACGCTCATTATACCGATAAATTGAAAATACAACAGAAAATGGCTGACGCATTACCCACAGACAACCTTCAAGATTTAGGCGGTTTTACTAGAAATACTTTTTGTAAATTAAATCATTGTTTTTACGTTATTATACAAACAATTTATTTAAAAACTACATGTGTATCTAATTTTCGCAAAAATATTTGATAAAACTTTATACACATATGAAAGGTTATGTTTTCGTATTTTTGCTAACTGCAGCCTTTTACACAGCAACGTACCATTGTTAAAGTAAAAAGACAATCCCAAACAAGCAAAAGAACACAAATATGCACTAATATTTCGCTTATATTTAGTAATTTATGCAAACAATTTGTTGTACTACAAGGAACGAAATGATTGTTTGCCACGAATTTGTTTTTGTGGCAAACACAAAATAGTGAAACTATGACAGGGACAAAAAATATTTTATCTGTCTCTTTCCTTCTTATGAGGAACTGTATACATCTATCACGTTCTATCTTCGTATTATTATTTGCTTGTCACCTCTAGGTATATACTTTCTGTGAGCTTTTTCTATTTTTTTCTCCATCTACGTCCCAATAAAAAATAATAAAAATGAAAACTACTCCTGACTAAAGAGATACTGCAGTATCTAGAATATATTTAATGGCAATATCTGAATACCTTTAATAGTAACATGGGAAGAGAAAATATTTAAAAAATCGGCGGCAGTGTCAAGTTTAACCTATCGAGCAAAACATTTGCAACACAGATATAAAAATAGTGTAACGTAATGAAAAATAAAATATAATTATTATTTAAATATTTAGGAAATTGTGGGGAATCAGCAGATTTTAGTCCCAAACTTTAGGAAATTGATTTGGATTGTTGGTAAATTTGAGAAATTGGTACAAGCAACCCCGACTATAATACTAAAATTACCCAACTATAGTTCTTTACTATAATATTATATATATATATATAGTACTTTCTCGAAACTTTATTTAGAACTTTAGTATTTCTTCCATTTATTATATTTAATTCAAGTTTTTATTAAATCAAATTAAATGCACTCACCTACGTATCGGGATTTAAAAGAGCAACTAGCATTTACTCTCGCAGTAAGTGATAGACATGCAGAAAGACTAACAAACCTAAAGGAAACATACAAAGAAAAAATAAATTCACCGAGGAGGTATGAAAACATCCATACACTGGGTGATCTTATGAAAATACTTGAAATACGGGACGTTCTATCAGAAAACAATGTATCGCTGCTGAAGGACATAACCGAACGCACGAACAATAGCACCGAAATGTTAAAGATGATATCAGATTATGAATTGAATCATATGCTCAGACAGACACAGAAAAACTATGGTGAGTTTTGCCATTTGGTAGGTAATAAAATACTTAAATAAATTTTATTTACTCAGTTTATCAGTATTAAAATATAGGTTACTGAAAGCGATTTTACAATGTTAATGAAATGAATGTGTTTAGTGGGCTCAGACCCAAAGTATTTATAACCTGACGTATTTAACCTATTCTTAAGTGTAATAGGCATGGATTTCCATTAGTGTCATTAAGTTTAGAGATGGTGGAGAAAGAGGGGTCTCCCACATTCTTCCTTGGGATGAAATAATACCACCGAGGCATCATTTTTACACGATACTATATCAGTCATAAATATCAATACATACTCGGTATTGTATAAATACTCCTCACTTCATAAAAATATTTTATTTTTATTCAGGGCAGATCGCTCTATGTAATTCTTTCCTTTAGAATTGTAAAATTGTTGATCATTCTTAGTATATAAGCTCACATAAATAAAAGATATGTCAAATTTTAGTGACAAAACTTTAACTTCCATTTGGTTACAATCTTCAGTTTAGAAAATAAATGTCAAAATATGGAACACTCAGATGGGACGATGAAATAAATATTATAATATACAAATATATATATAAAAATATGATAAAACTATTCAAATCAATTGAATGATTGTGAATCAATTTCACAAATTATATATACATTTTAAATTCATATAAATGCTTTATACACAAATGTAGTACTTTATGTAGGGATGAAACGATACCTCCTCGGTATCGATACTTTTACTCGATTCAGTATCGGTGTTAAAGTATCGATACTTCCTCGGTATCGATTGAAAAGTATGGATACCAAAAGTACTTGGTATCGGAAAGTATCGAGTAAGTACTTGTATCGTTTTATCCCTAGTGAGGTGACGCTAAAACCTCACGCGAAAAAGATGCATTTTTTATATACATTTCTGTCAACATAGTTAGACAAGTCACAGGCTCACAGAAGGCTCTTCAACCTGTTTAAATGAAATCGTGACATTGGCATACCGATACAAGTACTTTTCAAAATTTTGAACGATACCTACTCGATACTTAGTTTCAAAGTATCGATACCAAAAGTACTTGGTACTGGAAGGAAAGTATCGAGTAAGTACTTGTATTTACTTGTATCGTTTTATCCCTAACTTTATGAGATCAGTTTATCAAATATGCAGATTGAGTGTTCCAGTTAATTGATATAAATTTCCACAAGTATGCACTGTTGTTTCCTAAATTCTTAGATTTATAAAGATTGGAAAAGGGGTTGCTCCACATGCAATGTATACATACATTGAATGTGAATTTTTCAATTTTTTTCAATCAATATATACATACATTGAATGTGAATTTTTTTTCATTTCAGTACCTGAAAATATATTTAGCACAGAAGTTAAGATCCCATCGCAAAATTATATCAATACCAATTATAATAATATACAAGACACAAGGAAACAAAGAATCTATGAAGCAGTTATAGAACAAATAGGTACACACTGGTGTATACTTGCCAGGAAATTGAAAATCAGGGAATGTGACATAGACAGCATAAACAAGAACACCGAAAATCTGCATGATAAGGCTGCCAAAGTGATGGAATTATATAACAAGAAAGCGGATACAAAAAATTGGTTTCTTAATTTGTGTCATGCATTAGACAATGCTAGGAGAGAAGATTTAACAAGAACTATTCAAGGTATTATGATGATGAACATGTGATGATTCTAGAGCTTACCAAAGATTTGTATGACAAAAAATATTAAAATACATCTTTTGTCTTAATGAGGAGGATATGTGGAGTGAAGCCTAAATGCATAATATCTTTATCGAAGAAGCTGAAGAAGAATACGACATATTGATGACATCATATAATATGTTCTACCAATAAAGTAAATTTTTGTTACCAACATAATTATGCCATTTTGTACTAATTTTGTTGAACTTATGTAAGTTTAGTATCATTATTATGTAAACTATTTTAACCACTTAAATACAGGGTGGGCCATAAGGTTGTTGGCAGTTTGAATGTTGAATAAAAAAAATTAAAAAAATTTATGGTTTAAAAACAATGCTGTGTAAGTGACGGCCATCAGCTTCTTGGCACTCTTGTAACCGAAGTTGCAAATTCTGGAAAACACGGCATAACGTTGCTCGCGATATGGCGTTGATTTCCTGGATTATGTTGCTCTTCAACTCTTGTAATGTTGTCGGATTATTTTCGTTCATGCAAGCGTTTGGGATTATTCTCGGACCAGAATCGGACAATTTTGTTTATTGACGTGACCGTTAAGATGGAAATTGGCCTCGTCGCTAAACATCACGTTAAAAAAGTTGTTAAAGCGGTCGAGCATAAGATTGGCAACATTAAGGTGGTTAATGGGATCATCTGGTTTCAATTATTGAACAAGCTGGATCTTATAAGCCTTTAGATGCAAATCACGCTTCAAAATTCGTCGTAATGTTGATCGTTTGATATCCAAAGCCTGGCTCCTCATACGAGTACTGCGGATTTTGCCTGACGGAATCACGAAATCTATCCACAGCGTCGGCCGTCCTGGCTGATCGTGGACGGCCGGTATTCATTATTTTTACCGTTGACCCAGTTGTTTCAAACATCTTCACCCTTTTGCGTATCACGTTAGCGCTTGGGCTCTCACTAATGTCTCGCAAACAGTGTTCCACTCGATACAACCGTCGCGCAATAATCACCGATTTATTGTTTTCATAAAACGCGCGAACACAAAATGCGCGCTCCCCTCCTGTGTACGTCTCCATAGCATAGCAACTAAATTTCCAAGAAAGAAGAAAGAAAACTAAATTTCCAAGAGGCGCGTCGAAATACATATCCCCCCTCCTCCGCACGCCGCGCGTTTCCGTAAAATGAACGAAACAAACAGCCAACACCCTTATGGCTCACCCTGTACCATTGCATCATTTGGTACAGAAGAAAATTGTGTTTTCCACATATCTATACCTACACGCAAAATCTCCTGCAGTGTAGGCAGTGGCGTAGCGTAGTGGGGGCGGCAGGGGCGGTCCGCCCCGGGCGGCACTTTTTGGGGGCGGGAAAATTTCTCAATAAAATAATAAAAATATTTGAACCCTTTCATATTTTTATCGCAACTACAAATTCGGACCAATTGAAAAGAGCACGGAATTTTTCATTACTTATTCTGTGACGATTTCGGGGAATCCCCTTTCTTTAAATATTTTGTAGCAACTGCTGACAACAGCGTCTATACTGACTTGCGGGGATTCCCGGTAGGTATTTTGTTTTAAAATCTAAAGGTACGGGGGTAAGTTCCCTTCAAGGAAGTAGGTACTTGTTGCTTGGACAATTCAAAGAAAGTTTTATTGATAGATCGTCTGTTGTCCATTTCACATTGTCTCGTATCGTAATTTATGTTACGCTTTAAAACTGTAATTTCTGTGCAAATAAGTACGTGTAGTGGTTGTGAAATTAATGAGATTTGTGAAAAATTTAATTTTTCCGTTGCGTGTACCTACATTCAACAGTGTGAACTGTAACTTTTTAATTTAAAATCTAACCCGAATACATAGACGTAATAAAAAAAGCAGACACCGTCTCCCGAACTAAACACTGAAGCACCTCCATAGTAAGTCAGTCGCTATACGTACGAGCTGAATCGCACACATTCACACCATAGTAAGTCTACCGCCCGCCATTACGCACCGACACCTCACCGCCTGATAACCTTGTCGAAAAAAAATAATAATGCCGTCGTGCGTAGTGAAGAGCAGTCGGAACCATAGTGGTACAATTAAAAAAAGCCAAGGGATTACTTTTCATAGGTAAGCAAGTAATTTTTCTGATTAACTAATCGTTTGCACTTAAATTAATTTTTGAAAACAATAAATCGACCGGTGTTGCCATAACTCACATTTCCAAATTAGCGTAAAAGTGTGGGAGATCATTTTTCTTTTGTTCTCTTGTAATTCTTACTTAATTCAGATACCTACTTTTGTTTAAACAGACATAAACTTACATCCTATGTATCCATATATTCTTTTACTGAACAACTATTATTCATACCTTTAATATTTTTTAGATTTCCATCGTCAAACGATGCATGGAAGAATGATTGGGTACAAATCATAAGAGAGTTCAGAAAAGAAAGCGGCTTGATTCCATCTAGATCCAGTGTAATATGCAGTATACATTGTGAGGAGTGGCTACCGTCTTCTGAGAGGTGCAGGTACTTCGCCAGTCAGGCGAACGTGCCCTACCTCTCTTTCGCCAGAGCCTCGTCTGCTCATTAAAATTGGTGTATTTGTTTGAGCATTTTTTATTTCAAATAAGTATGCATCTGTTTGTCCTACATAATAAAAAGATATGTAATGTTATATTTCATGTGTTTAATTTATTTTCATTAATACCTATTTTAAACAACACAAGTTACAAATCACCGGTCCATAAAATTCTAGTTTCGAAGACAGTAACGAATCATATAATTTTTTATTTCTTTTTAGTTAAAGAAATGGGAAATTTTCTTCCATCTGGCAACCCACTTGACACTCAACATAGTTACATGCCGCCATTGTGGTGCTTCAGTTGTTTCTTAGCGAGATTCCGTCTGACTATTTTATTACGTCTATGCCCGAATAATGCAAAATAATGATGACTGTTCTTGCCGAAAAGTTCTCTAGAATTAATGTATGTAATGTATAGTATACATTAAATTGAAATACCTAAATAAGAGGGCGACAAAATTGTCTTCCGCCCCGGGCGGCCGACACCCACGCTACGCCGCTGAGTGTAGGACTAAAGAATCGAGTGCCACATGGCGGGTCCTTACACACCTCACTGGCTTTTTTAACATTCATAGCTTTTCTCTTGCATGCTTGCCGGTTTCTAGGACTCCTGACATCACCTGATAACACAATCGTTATGGTTGGGCTTGTACGGCTCTTACATCCTTCTAGTTTCGTGTTGTATATTTGTTTCCTAATTCATTATTATTTTTATAGTGATTTCTACAATACAGTAGACTTTCACTCGTGCTGAACTTATAGTCACACAAAGTGTTCAAATTCATACATTAATATATTGCACTGACGTTATATTGGGCCGAATTGCTATAGTAAATAAGAGACGCTGTGACTGGTGGAATGATCCGCTTGTCAGGCTACGTAGGAGTCTCTACTGTGCCCGATGTAAGATTTCTAAATTAAGAAACCGTAACATCGAAGGAGAACCATATCAAACAGCTCTGAGTATCTTGCTTATTGCTAGATCTCACTATCGTGTCGCCTCCGTCGAAAAATCTAAAGGTAATTTACTAAAACGAATAGTAGAAAGATTAAATTGTGAGAGACCGTCTCCCCTGTATCACGAATTTTTAGGAAAATAGGCGCATTGATCAGGCTTTTAAGGTTTCTAATATTAAACTTGATAATACCCACACCCTCGGTGTAGAGGAGATTACTGATGCAGTTCTGCATGCTTTAATTCCGGATTACTGTCCTAATAATGACAGTACCATCGCGAGATGAGGGCTGCTGAACTTATTTTATGTATGTATACATACATACATTATAAAGGAACCTATTTTAACCTGTCGGATCCCGCAGTTACCGCAGGTATTAAACCGGTGTATTGTAGAAAGTAACTTTCGTGGAGTTTTGCGCAGTGGTGTTATAAAGATAATACCAAAAAGCGGTGATAAGCAACCCAACGGTCCCAAGTCTTATCGCCCTTTTACCCTACTACCATCGCTAGGTAAACTACTTGAACATTTAATTGTACCACGTTTGTTGCCCGGCGGTCCTCAATTTCATAAATATCAATACGGCTTTACCATCGGCAAATCTACTGCAGCACTCGCGGTGCGTAAAATTGTGGAACTCTCGGATAGTAAATACGTTGTAGGTATTTTCTTAAACATTTCAGTTTCCTTCGATAATGCTTGGTGGCCAAGGTTGTTGCTGAAACTAAAGGCGAGAGGTTGATAGGAACATATACTCCCTTATTCGATCGTACTTTTCCAATGGTACAACTAAATTAAAACTTGGCCATTATGCTGTTTCGAAAGTGCTTACGCAGGGCTGTCCTCAGGGTTCGGTGTTGGAGCCGTATCTTTGGAATATCGGCTTTGATAACTTTCTAAGCCAACCCTTACCTGAAGGTTGCTCGTTAGCTGACTACGCCGATGACGACTTCTTATTAATAGAAGCTAATTCCAGATCAAGTATAGAAAAACTAGCCATTACTTGCCTTGGCCTCATTTCAGACTGGGGCTATCGTAACCGTCTCGATTTCACGCCCCACAAAACATAACAGCTTTTACTCAAGGGAAATTTGCAGGTTCCGCCGCGATTGCACTTCAATGGAGTATCAGTTGCAAATAAAAACTCGGTTTGTTAGTTGGGATTACTGTTAGATAATGGTTTTAATTACATTGAACACAAAGCTGGTTGGAGAAAAAGCCAAAAATAGCTTTTATGCGTTAACTCTAATTACCACCTCTTTGTGGGGCTTAACTTTTAAATCGTTATAAATTATTTACGCAGTTACATATCTAGGATGTATTACGTACGGATCACCTGCATAGGCTGATAGGGCTACCATAGGTGCTGCGCGTCGAAGTTACTTTACTGCAAAGTCAGCGTTTCGCTTTAATATTTTTATGTAAATCGTATAGAACTGTGAGCACCGAGGCACTACTAGTGCTGGCAGGCGTGTTACCAGTTGACTTGGGAATACAACGATGTGCTTCAATGTACTACACCTATAAAAACATCCACTCTGACTTTCTAAAACACCGCGATCATGACAAAATACTCACTCAATTAGTGCGAGACAGATTAAATAAAGAGTGATTAGAAGTCGATCATCCCATTGCGCAATTGTTAACTGGGCATGGAAACTTTTGGACTAAGCTCTTTTCGTGTAGACTTGTGTCATCGCCTTTATGTGAGTGTTTTATGACACATCATGAATTCGAGCAAACGGCACATCATGTTCCTGGGAGTGTGATCTCTGGCGTCGGGAGCGGGATGATATGTTAAATTCCTTGCATGTCACATCCGGTGTAGTATAGGCACTATTCTGATTTTTTGGCAACAAGGGAGTATTACCAGGCATTTAGGCGGTTCTGTAATCTATATTATTGGAATCGATATATTAGGTAACAAGTCACAATTTAGATCCTAGTTAAAAAGTCTTTTTAAATATTCAAAGATATGGCTAGTCAAGCGAAGCTCAACTGCCGTGCACTACGGTTTATCAAATATCTAACACTATTGGGACCTAAACTGTGAGTTGTTACCTAACACATCGATTCCAATAATATAGATTGCAGAACCGCCTAAAATCCTTCGATGATTACCTACATCATATTGCGCCGCCAGTAAAGAAAGAAAAAAGTAATAAAAGACAGCAAGTACGTTTTTAAATAACAATGTAAAATATAATAAAAATATTTACTAACAAAATATTTAAAAAGTTGTACTAGCATTTGTTCTTTAGTGGTCATAGCTCCTCAACCGTGCTTTTTCATAGATTCTATCAAAACAAATTTATATATTTTATGAGATATAGGGCGGATCAAAACAGCCCGTCTGCGGAAGTCTCTCCACCGCACAGAAAACCGCAGCCAAATAACAACTCCCTAGACAGTTGTTGTGTTCCTGCGTGTGTGTGTGTGAGTGAGGTCGCCAGTAAGCTCCTAAGGAGTTACTGTGTAAGCAGCAGAGGAGGCACCACGCGAGTGATACTTCATATATTACAAGCGTTAATAAGCTGGGATAACTGCTATACGGTGGACCGTATGCCTTCCGATGTTGTAAAAAAAAATACATAGCGATTATTACACAAACTTAATTAAAAAGAAAAGTTATTCAAGCGGTATTTTCTTCTTAGCGTTATCTTACGTAAATCCGAAAACATGAATTTAATAATAGTTGGTCACACCAGTATTTGAAGCCGGGACCGACGGATAATCGGTTCTTCATCCACTGAGCTATCACCGTTCTTCATAATACTCAAGCGGATCTCGATGCAAAAGTAAATCTCCTCTCAAATGCACAATATTAGACTATTTCAAAAGATTGCCTACAGGGACCAAACCATGTAACTTTAGTGCTAATGTTAATAATTCTGAAACTAGTGGTATGGATTTCGGTAGAATGAATGAAACATCAAAGAACAAGTACTCGTGTTTCTTTTCGTTCCTTAATTAAACCACTACGTTTAGGGTTTTTCATCAATATATATAGTAGGAGTTTTGAATAAGAGAGGCGCACTAGAAATTAAAAGAAGTTATTAAGTCTTTTGATAATAATCCTTCTGTAGGAAAAATAAAGAACGACAATTATTCTAACTAAACGGAAGTTTATTATTGAGTTCTATCTATCTATAACTTCACGCCAAATCCCTTACGGGGTAGGCAGAGAGAACCGAACGCCATAGTCTTGAGTCTTGACTCAGTTTTCCACGTGACTCGATCCTTACATACCTCACTCGCTTCTTTAACATTTATTGCTCTTTTCATTCTATTATTGAGTTATTACGTGTAGAATGAATACTTAGTAATTGAAAGAGAATTTGATTGTTGTGCAATAGAAATTCTGAACATAAATTTGATTATAATTTGCAAATATAGAGCTCCCGATTCAAATAAAAACGTTGTTTTCGACAGACTGGACAGGTTTCTCAAAGTAAGCACTGACAGTAAAAAATAATTAACACGTAATTCTAACTGGCGATTTCAACGATAATATTTTAGATTCCAATAAATATTCCCCAGAATACTTTTAAAAGTATTGAAGCTAACATGACGTGTTTATTATTTTTCTATGTAGTAGATAGTAGTCATACCTAGACTTGCCATAAATACTTAAACAAAGAAAAAAAAATTCTATTGCAAATAACATTTATTACTTTTACAGTGTGTTAGTTTAAAACATAAATATAAAACAATTTAAAATATAAAAAGAATATTCGAAGTGGTCTCCATTGGCTGCCATACAGTCCATTAAACGTTGAGGCCAGTTATCAATAGAAGCACGCACTCTTTCCATGGGAGAATTCTTCACTGCCAATCGTACGGTGTTTTAGGGACTCCAAATTATCATGGCGTTTAGAGCAAGCCGTACTCTCTAAAACTGACCATAAATCATAATCCAGCGGATTAAGATCGGGACTAGACGACGGCCAGTCTTCAGCTCTGATGAAGTCTGAAACGTTCGTTTCCAACCATGACTGCGTAGATCGAGCTTTATGACCCGGTGCCGAGTCTTGCTGAAAGGGCCATTCTTGGTTATTGAACATGGTGTTGTTAAGGGGCTTCACTACCTTCTCAACATCTTGATAAACTTGTGCCGATGTTTTGATACCTTTTTCACAAAAGTATGGCTCAGTCACTCCTTCATAGCTAATACCCCGCCAAACCATCACTGGAGTCGGATAGTGCCCACGTTGCACTCTGCCGACTAATTGGGAAGCTTCCTTAGAGCTTTGAGCATAAATACGATCATTTTGTTTGTTAAAATGTTGCTCAATTGTAAAAATTTCCTCATCCGTAAACAAATTTTTTCTGTGACCTCCCTTTGCGTACCGCTTCAGTAGGTATTTGTTTCGATTTTACCACACTATTCTTTTTTAAATTATCAATTAAGAAATGACCATTACGTCTCTTATAGGCTGCATCTTTTAAAATACGCGACATAGTACTAGGTGCTATCTTCATCTCCCGAGATAAAATCTTTTGCTTTCGGACAGCATTTCTTTGAATTCTTTCCCTTACTGCTTAGACCACCTTTTTCGTACGAACACTACGTGGACGGCCAGATCTTTTTCTGTCACGAACAGAGGAGGTCTCATTGTACCTATTAATAGCCCGGTACACAAACATTTTACTAATACCAAGCGTATGGAGAGTTTTAAAAATTGCATTTGTCTCCATACCTACTTTGTGTAAGGCAATCACAGCGATTCGATTCTCTTTATCACCCCACTCCATTTTAATATCGCAAAATATTGTACAATGTATTGGCGCCAAAATGAGAACACACAATGAACAATCATATAAAAATGACAGATTCCAAACTCAAATGTAGTATTTTGTTTATTTTTAATTGTACCTAACAGTATTTATGGCCAGAGTAAGTATACACCTTTGAAATTTATCATATTATATTATGTATCTATAAGAACTGTGAACAAATAGTTAAGTACAGTCGATCAGGGTAACTTAAGCCTTCAATATAAAATTGGCCCAAAATTTCAAATGCATATTATAGATTTTTTTTTGCTATGATTTTATGTATTTCAAACTAGATTTGTAAACATCGATTCTAATATATCTTCGTAAATGCTCAGATTCTGCCAAATAATTGACATCTATCATTGTTGAGACGTCAGTTGCTTTTTTCTGTGGTGTGAATAGAGTGGTTTGTTACTAAAGCGCCAAAAAGTTGCCTGCTGTGTTGTCATTTGAATACTTAAGGAGGCAAGTGTTATTTTAAAGTGTCTCATATGTGTCTATCTATTATTTATTTCAAAAATTACGAGAGTTAATTAGCTAATTCCCATGATATTGCCATAAATATGGAACAGGTAAATTATTACCGGTGAATAAGGGTAACTTGAGCCCGGGCCAAAGTTCAAAATTCTCAAAATATTGGGAGGAGATATATTCGATAAGTGTGAAGAAAGGGCAGAGGAAGGAGACATAACACATGAAGAAGAATGTGGTTTAGATATAGCACAGGAGGAATTTTTTTCTATAGAGACATACGAAGTACATGACGGTAGACTGGAACTTCAGATGATTAGTGATAATGTGATAAAGGCCGTGGCTCAGTTTTGCATAATGAATGATACAAATATCATACGAATGCTGAATGACACTAATATTCAAAGAAAGAAAGGTATTTTATCATATAAGACGACTTCCTGGCCATGGAATGGAATAGAAATTTTTCAAAGTTTAATCCCATGATGTAGATGTAGATATAGGATTAAATAAAATTTTAATTATTTTGATACTTTTTTCATTGTCTTAGCTATATGGTAAGTCAGTAAATAAGTTAAAAACGCATTGTTCACTAAAAAAATAAGATTGAATAAAAACTGTGTTGATTTTCCTATGGCAATAATTTATTTACCCATTTTAGTACTAATAAATGAAAACGAATGTATACATAATTATTGTCTATGGCCCTCAGCTGTAGTTTTTATGGTAAATATGCAGGCCAATGTTAGCAAAATGCTTTAAATAAAATAAAATAAGCAAAAACAACCTAAAATTGGGACCTGGGCCAATCCAAGCCCAACTCACAATCTAACATTGGCCCAGTGGTTAAATGGATTTTTTGAAACTATTTTCCTAGAGATTATTGGTAAATGAGTAAATTTTTTGGAAGTAGGCTACATAAAGCCACCATAACAAGTGTATCTTTTTGAGTAACGTATTATTTTAAACATTGGTCTAACTTTTTATGTGCAAACTGGGCCAAAGTTAGCCAGATTGACTGTACATAATAAAACAATATGTGGATATTTATTGTTTGCTGATTTGTGTGAAAGGCGCTGAAGGCACGACAATTGATAAAACGCTGGGCGGTGAAAGGCTGAAATACTTACATTACAGTAAAGAATTTCATTTCAATCTCATGGCAAGTGTGAGTAAGGGACAAATAGCGTTCAATCTAGTTATTGTTCTCATCTTTCGTCTCTGACTCTAAATTGGGTCAATATTCTGTCACAAAGTACCTACGTAATTGATACCGGGATAGAAAGACCACTCAGAACAAAGCGTCGTTTCTCGCAAGTAGATATTATCGTTACGTTTCCAGGCATTCTCACGTAGTTTCAAGCAGAACTCAGCCGTGAATCACGAGAATACTAGCGCGGCCCATCGTCGTCTGTTGTCAAAATCAATAAGCAGTTACGTTTGCGATAGATTTGATTGAAATAACAAACTAGAAGCTGTAAAACGTTCTTCACCTTCATAAAAAATATTGAAAGTTAAGTAACTCAGCAGGTTAAACAGAAGACCGAAGAGCATATTCGGCCACTAGATTAGCGTTTGTGGATTATAAAAATGCCTTCGATTCTCCATCGAAAGCTGGGCTGTACTCCAGTCTCTCCAGCAACGCCGCATCGATTATAGGTATATAAGAGCATATTAGATATATGAAAACTCGACCATGTCGGCTACAGCACCAGTACGAAACTTATCCAATAGCAGAGAGGCGCGAGACAGGAAGACTTTATTTCACCGAAACTGTTTACTGCTGCGTTAGAAGATGTTTTCTATTCTACGCTAAGCTTTTCTAAGCTACTGGACTGGAAAGAATGCGTCATCAACATTAACGACGATTATATCACTCACCTTCGATTTGCCGATCATATTGTAAACATGGCTGAATCGCTGAAGGGCTTGAGCACAATGCTCGAAGACCTCGATATAGTATTCCAACGAGTGTTTCTTAAGATGAACACGGACAAAACGATTATATTTTCAGACAAATATTAGAGTTAAAATTAATTTACCGAGAAGATGTAAACAACAAATGGTTAGCATGTATTTGAATTGTTAGGTAAGCACACTTTATAAATTGATTGTTTAATAAAGACATCAAACCGTATTCTCTTGAAAAGGACCCAGTTTTTATTTTTTTACCTTACAGAAATTTTATCTAAACTTGTACAAGCAAAATTAAAATTTCGTTTCCATGGATAATAGATGCAGTATGCAGTGTAGACTTTGATGTTTATCTTACACAAGTATGTAGATATCAGATGTTGCCCACGGCTTCGCTCGCGCTAAACTTAATCTTAATTAGTAAGTTTTAGTTACAAACGTTTAATGAAATTATATAATTATTATTTCACTGCGCACTGAAGATTTAGCAGGCAAATGGTCACCTTCTAAAATAGATACCTCCTTACATCATACATAGACAGAGAAAGATATAGACAACATTCACAGCATAGAATATTACATATTATATTATTAGATTGTAATAAAACTTTCAAATATATAAAAAAATACATTTAAAAATATAAAAAACAGAATTCCCCCGATAGCGGGAACAAGGTCCAAACTATCGGTGGTCAAAATCACAGAGACAGAAACCTCCTCACAATACGTGCCGTCGCAAGGAGAACTGCCTTCTGTATCTGGCGCTTGATCCAGCTTCCCAACGCGAGCCTCTTAAGATGTTGGTCGAGGCTTTTCGCTATTAAACCATTGGCCGTCACAACGATCGGAACAATAATTGTTGAATCGACATCCCACATGTCGGTAATCTCGTGAGCTAAATCAAGATATTTTGTTTGTTTATCTTTTTCAGCTTTCACAAGATTACTGTCATGTGGAACAGCGATGTCAACAATCACTGCTTGCCGCGTTGATCGATCTATTAATACAATATCAGGTTTATTAGCTACAACAGTCCTGTCAGTAATAATAGATCGATCCCAGTATAATGTTGCATGGTCATTCTGGAGAACTGCTTCGGGCATATACCTGTAATATGGTACTTCATTAACCACAAGACTATATTTCAAAGCAAGTTGCTGATGGATAATCCTAGCTACTTGATTGTGTCTGTGCAAATACTCGCCGTTAGCAAGATGAGAACAACCGGAAATAACATGCCTGATGGATTCTCCAGGGAGATGACACGCTCGACAAATGTCTAACGTGTCATCCTTCATGATGTATTTCCGGTAGTTGTTCGTCTTAATAACTTCATCCATAATTCCACAGACAAAACCTTCGGTTTCCCCAAAGAGGTCTCCGAAACGTAACAGGATACTGAAGCCAGCGTATCTACATCAGATCCATGCAGGACCTGGTAGAAACGTCCATGTAGCTCCTTGCCTTGCCATATAGCCCTGTGATCATCAATACTTAATATCACAGGTCTACGCGAGTTCTCCTTCGCCAAGGACAAAGGGGTAAACCCGCGATCCACCATAACTACATCCTTATGCATTTCCGCTTCAGCATGCAGGAAATATTCCCTGAGGTTATATATCTCACGATTATGTAAGGTCTTGGCATTCAAGTAACCTCGGCCCCCACATTTTCGTGGGATATACAACCTCATAACTGATGAACGCGGATGATGCATACGGTATGCAGTCAATAATGTGCGTAATTTCCGATCAATTCCATCAAGTTCAGTTTGAGTCCATTTGAGTATGCCAAAGGAATATATTAAGACTGGCATGACCCAACCATTATAAGCACGAACCTTATTGCCCCCTGACAAAAGAGTATTAAGAACTTTTGTCAGGCAGCCAAAGAAACGTTCTTTAATCGATTGTTTCATGTCAGACTCAACAATTCCCAAATTCTTTGACATACCCAAATACTTGTATGTTTCAGTTTCTGAGAGGGATTTCAAGTGAATAGTATCTGATAGTTCAAGCCTTTCAGATACCAATAGCTGTCCTTTCTTTACATGCATGATAGCACATTTGTCTATACCAAATTCCATTTTAATAGAATTACTAAAGCTTTCAGTTATCTTTAGTAAATCTATTAATTGAACTTTGTTACAAGCAAAAAGTTTGAGATCATCCATGTATAGAAGATGAGATATAACTTGACCTCCCCTTCGCAAACTGTAGCCTAGTCTTGAATCCTCCAATAGCGTGCTTAGAGGGTTCAAGGCCAAACAAAACCACAAGGGACTCAAACTGTCGCCTTGGAATATACCCCTTTTAATCTCTATTGGTTCGTCGTCTCCACTGATCGATCGGCATCCTGGGTAGAGAAGGACTGTTCTCCATTGCTCCATACATGACTTTAAGAAGGTGCATAGAGTTGTGTCAATTTTGTACAATTCTAAGATCTTCAAAAGCCATGTATGAGGCACAGAATCGTAGGCCTTTCTATAATCTATCCAACATACCGATAGATCTTTACGGGTTCGACGAACCTGTTGGCTAATGGCCATGTCAATGAGGAGCAACTCCTTGGTACCACGAGACCCATTCCTACATCCATTCTGAGTAGCATATATAACATTATTGGCATCGATATGCTGTGCGATTTTGCTTCTCAGAATGGATGTAAGTAGCTTGTATATGGTGGGCAAGCAGGTAATCGGTCTATAGTTTTTTGGATCTGTGGTACTTCCGGATTTGTACAGAAGGTGAGTGACACCAGTAGTCATAAAAGTTGGGAGCGACCCGACATTTAGCGCATGTTGGAATTGAGATGCTAAACAAGCATGTGAACTTGGTAGCCACTTTAGTCAGTAATTTTGTAGTTTATCTGGCCCCGGCGACTTCCAATTTGCCAAGGGCCGAACTGCGGTGGCTACATCAACGTGAGTTATATTGATGTTGGACATTGATGTTATATGTTCGCATGCTTGTTCAACCTTCTCAACCCATCCATCGTTAGTGTGACTGATAGGCACCGACCAGATGTCACGCCAGAATGAATTCATGGTCTCCACATCAGGTAGACGCACATCAGCCACACTTTGTTCGGGTTGCTCCCAAAGTCTATATACCTTTCTTTGATTAGTTTGGAACATACGATTTTGTGTGTACCGATTTACGCGTTTACGATACCTACGAACACGATTCGCCCATGCATAAACTTTTTGTTTCAGTAGGTCTATGCGTTCTGTGACCCGAAACAAATATTGTTCAGGTTCAATATTAGTACCGCTAAATGCTCGGTTCACAAAACGCATAACCCTCGGGCGAGTATTTCCCTCTTTGAAACAAGTAAGCTTGCCAATGAGAACCCTGGTATCGGCTATTCGCTTCTCAATTCTGCATTGCCAAGCGGGCGTACAACGAGCGTTTCGTGTAGCTGTGTCGAAATCAGGAAATTTGACATTAGCTACACGACACGCCGCGACCGCTGTACAATACAAAATTGAGTGCGAATCCACCAAGCTTTCACTACTATCAAAATAATTTAGTAGTAGTGAATCCAAGGCTCCCATTAGTTGCTTGTTACGTGTATGCATGGGCAATCGCGGTACAGCAGGCCTAAGATGCGTAGGCATATATCGGTACTCACTCATCGTATGTTCCAAAGCGCTCCTCAATTCATTATGCCGGTTACAAACAATGTTAGCCGTGTCTTCTTCATCCTAAACTACCGGCGCGGATTCAGGGTGGTTAGCCACATTCGGTTGTAATCTAACCTGAATCTGTGTTAGTTCAGAAGTAACACGACTATCTTGCACTTGTAAACGCAGTCTCTCAAGTGTGGCGTCGTCCAACAGATGACAGCGTTGGATAGCCCGCACTTGGTCCGATAGTCGTTGGGCCGACACGTTGACAGCTGGTTCAAGAGCCTGAAACACAGAAAGCATTCTAGAACGGTACGCAGTGAGGTTAGTTCCCCCCTCTGTGACCCTGTAGTACGCTCGCATGACATTTTCGTTAACTTGTTGAGTCCATCTCATGCGAGGCACTGCACCACCGACAGCGGGAACCCTGTTCGCGGTACGTTGTCCACGTGGTCCCAAGCCAATCGGCGGTCGTCCTCTCCGGCGCACAGGTCTTGGCGTCGCCGGGGGAGTAAAGATTTCGTCACTCGAACTCGACGCTACTGCAGCCGACGCGGGTGTGTTCTGCACGGAGGGCGGCGGCTGCGAGGCGGAGTTGAGCGACGATTCCTGCGATGTTGTGTGTGCTATTCGTGCTCTGTGGGCCAATTCTGCTAAATAACTGCAACTGCACGTTTACGCCTGTCACTTGAGTCGTGCAGGAATAGTGCATTGCCGATAGGTGTATTCTACTGAAATATCCTGCACTGCAACTGCGCGTATGCTGCACTGCAACGGCACTGCACCTACGCTGCAACTGTGCGTATCCTGCAAATAAACTACTTAAAACCTGAAATGGTGCCATATTTCAATTTAATAAAACAGAATTTTTATTTAATGTTGACTCCTATAGTTTCACTATTGACCTTGGTTGCCGGAGTAGAGGTATTTCTAACCGAAAACAAGCTTTACTTAATTATATTTATCCACAAACATCTCACAAAACAAAGCAAATATAATTCACCGCCTCAGAATATTAATTTCACTTCGCAAAAGTTGCTCAAGAGTAACGTTAACAAAAGTGCAAGTAAATTCCTTCAAAACATCTGTCACCGGTATACAAATGTCAAAACAATTTATCAGAATACGATTATGTTGCAGGAAACGTATAGTTGCAGTTATTTAGCAGAATTGGCCCACAGGTTTTTTAACAGAATAGCGATTCATTTACTGCAACATTCCTGCAACGTCGCTGCTGTCAGATCGTTTAACAGAATACCGAAACGTCAAAATGTACGGATTTTGACACACGCCGCGCTGCAGTGCAGTTGCAGTTTTTAGTAGAATCGGCCCACTGGCTCGTGTCAGCATTCGTGTGGTTCATTATTATAATTTTCTTCCATTATTCAGTAATTTTATTTGTCTTATTGGCATTTTGACAACGTCAATTTGTCCATGTTTCTTTATTATTGTCTGTCCGAAATTTATGTACATTTTCACTGTAAACTTATATATTTTATGGTTTAAAAATCTAAAAACTGCATTTATATGTTCGATATTTAGTTTATATTATTCCGTAATGTAAATAGATGACACAATTTTATGGAGATTTTTAAACACGTCTACTGATGGTAGTGTTGCCATTATTTTTTTTTATTATTATTATTATTCATTTATTTAATTATTCTCTTATTAGTTACATTTTTAAATATAAAATATATAAAAAAATACATTTAAAAATATAAAAAACAGAATTCTCCCGATAGCGGGAACAAGGTCCACACTATCGGTGGTCAAAATCACAGAGACAGAAACCTCCTCACAATACGTGCCGTCGCAAGGAGAACTGCCTTCTGTATCTGGCGCTTGATCCAGCTTCCCAACGCGAGCCTCTTAAGATGTTGGTCGAGGCTTTTCGCTATTAAACCATTGGCCGTCACAACGATCGGAACAATAATTGTTGAATCGACATCCCACATGTCGGTAATCTCGTGAGCTAAATCAAGATATTTTGTTTGTTTATTTTTTCAGCTTTCACAAGATTACTGTCATGTGGAACAGCGATGTCAACAATCACTGCTTGCCGCGTTGATCGATCTATTAATACAATATCAGGTTTATTAGCTACAACAGTCCTGTCAGTAATAATAGATCGATCCCAGTATAATGTTGCATGGTCATTCTGGAGAACTGCTTCGGGCATATACCTGTAATATGGTACTTCATTAACCACAAGACTATATTTCAAAGCAAGTTGCTGATGGATAATCCTAGCTACTTGGTTGTGTCTGTGTCATTTATTATTATTATTACAACCCTCACGTATTTCACGGCATACTAATGACATATCAGCTAAAAGATTGTGCTCTTGGACAAGTACCTGCAAACGAAGCTGAGTATTTTTTGCAGCAATAGGAAGATACGCGTCGAAATGCCCATTGGACAAATCTTGGCTAAATCGTAATCGCCTTACTGAAAAGTTAAAAGCATTTAGGTACATTAATATTAAAAAGCTTACAGTGAAAACAAAATACCGAATCAGTAGATGTGGAATACATAACCCAATCACGACGGATAATTTCGTTGTTTTGTAATTTTTTACAATAATATGTATCGGAAAACGATCTATTGTTACTATCTGAAGGATAGAAAGATTTTTAAATCTGAATTGGTCCATTTTCTGTCAACAATAATCTTAAATTATCAGGTATTACTTGTGGCCAGAGAGCAGGATCATTCGCGATATCTTCATTTACTCGTAGATCTGGTTCTTTCGTTGATTGTGGGTGGCTTACAATTGGATTACTTGAAGTAGGCGAGGTACTGGTACTCGTGTTAGTTGAAACTCTGTCTTTCGATTGTGCGGCTGCTGTTGACGAAGATGTACCTAAAAATCATAAATAAATCAGTCAAGAGAACGTCTATAGGTATATCATGCAGTAGTATATTTTGACAAAAATGTAAAAAGAGGCCGTGACAAAGTTGTGCCGGTCGTTTCAATAGACAGGTAAGTCACCTTTAGTTTCGCCTTCGTGTAATAGCGATTATTCCGTTAAAACTATTAACTGCAAATATGATGTATATTACACCATATTTTACAAACAAAAGGATTTTCACACAAATTTAAAGTCGGTAACATGACAGTGTTGACTTATCAGTCAGTCAGATTATTATTATTATTTTACACTAGCTTTCCGCCAACGGCTTCACCCGCGTAGAATTGCTGAAGTAACGCGACATAACCAAATTTCAGGCGGGCGAAGCCGCTGGCATAGCCTTTGTTACTCAGAAATAACGTAGCATTCTAATGGTGGAAGATTGTTTTTAATCGGTCCGGTAGTTTCGGATTCTATTCAATGTAACAAACAAACAATTAAAACTTTCCTCTTTATAATTAATATTATAATAAGTGTGGATTAAAAAAAAATACTCAGTAATCATCAATCACAATCAAACATAGCCTATTTTCAACGTCGGTTTAGAAGTTTGAGAGATTAGGTTCCTACAAACAAACTCACTAACTTTACCCACTTTAATAGTGTAG
Source organism: Pyralis farinalis (assembly GCA_947507595.1). Lineage (NCBI taxonomy): Eukaryota > Metazoa > Arthropoda > Insecta > Lepidoptera > Pyralidae > Pyralis > Pyralis farinalis. The sequence continues at coordinate 17,073,545 of OX382267.1, forward strand.
AGTATATAGAGAGATAGAATTAGCATATTATCAGAAATGTAACCAGCACCATCACCAACACGACGGGGATGGGCGAGATGTAATTACCTCGACGGGGATCGAAGCCGGGATACACGAACGACCTTCTTTACCGTCACTTAACTACTTCAATTCCAATTTAAACCAATTGAACTGAACTTACCAGGTCGAAAGAATGCATCAATCGGAGAAGTCAGCTTTTTAATTTTTTCTTCTTTTTCTAGTTTTCTTTTTCTGTATTGAGCTCCCGATGGTTTCTTTTTACCATCTGCATCCCATCCTAATTCGGCCATCTACAATCAAACAGGGCATATGTATATTTTACTTACATCATTTAATGTAGATTAAAATTGCACTTTACAGCAATTCATTAAAATGAATATATCTTAAAAAATATCAGAGGTTTAAAATGCGGAGGCGGAGCGACCGATATCCACTCAGGCGAAGCCGCCCAAAATCCAAGCGGGCGAAACCGCCCGGGGGCCGTCTAGGTAAAATCAATCAAAATAAACAAAACTAACTTACCTTAGCAATTTAAATTGTGTAAAATTTATTTAGGATTGAAGTACGTGAAACTAACTTCATGCACTTGCAATTTTGCACAATACAAACAATCTATCAATCGTTTTAGGTGGTTCGTCCGTACGTTACCTACTAAATTTTCACAAAAATGTTCAGTGCTAACTCGGCGGCTGCCGTACTGGTAATGATGAACTAGGTGAACTAAAGAATTTAATTACTTGTAAATAAAAATTTGATTTCATATTTCTAATTTAACAACATAAAACAAAATCAAACTTTAAGACCTAAACAATAAGATTTGATTTCTATAGATTAGATCTTTAATTACCATCAATCAGTGACCGACACCAACTATAAAGGCGGCGCGCGCGCCCCGTGGTAAATTCAAACGAATTAACGCCTGAAACCGAATTTTTTTAGGAGCCATTTCGCTTCAAGTACGGGCGGCTACGGCTATGTCAAAGGAAGCACCCCTCTTTGGATTTGAGCCGGGTGCGTGTTGAATAAATTTGAATCGTAAGATGAGTAATAAAAGCAGCTATTTTAACTTCCATATGTATGTCTTCTGTACTTCCGTATGACACGTGCTAAAAGCATGCATCGTGAGGTGTAATAAAATATTTTTTACTGGTACCTATATTTTTATTATGTACATTCATTTGACGTAACAAAGTGTACAAAACGGTGCAATGACGTTGACATTGAATGACTTTAGAGGATAATAAAATTTCCAATTTCTAGCACTCGGCGCCCCCTAGGACCCGCGCCCGGGTGCGGCTGCACCCCTTGAACCCCCGGGTAAAGACGGACCTGTATGTGGACCCCCAGATATCGCAGTGTGCTCTCGCAGTTGATGGGTTCGTTTCTCAGTGTTAATCTTGGCATCAATTTCCGACTCGGTCCAACACGTAGGGCGACGGTCTTCCCAACATTGACCGCCGTCCTCCACTTGTCGAACCAGTCGGACAGTAGGTTCAGCAGACGCAATATTGTCTTATTTTTTTCGAAGTTTTCTTGGCGGTTTCGGGTTTACGTGATAACGCAATTGCCTACATTTATCATCTGCATAGAGGGCTAGTTGTACACAGGGTGGATATATCGTTAGTGTATACCGCGTAGAGCATTGGGGATAAACAGCTACCCTGTGATACTCCAGCCGTTATTTTACGAGAATTTGAGTTTGCACCCTCCATTGAAACCGCGAAGGACCTGTTGGACAAAATGACGCCACTAGGCGCACGAGCTGCTGCGGCGTGCTCGTATCCTCTATTAGTTTGTATAGTACGCCCTCGTGCCACACACGGTCGAATGCCTTCTCTATGTCGAGAAAGACCCCGACCGTATTGCGACGGAGATTACATTCTTCTGCCAGATGGTAGAGCACGCGCGTCAACTGGAGCGTTCGGCTCTAAATCCATATTGTTCATCCCTTGGGCGAGGTTTCGGCTGAGTTTGCGCAGTACTAGACGCTCGAACAGTTTGGAGCCGTGCGCCTGTAGCGTTATGGGCCTATAGATTCTCGGGTAGCGCCTATCTTCTCCCGGTTTCGGGAGGACGATTATACGGACAGGTTCCATATCTGAGGGAAATGGGCGGTTCTAAGTATGCCATTAGATATGCGCGCGATGGCAACTATCGCTCTACTAGGCAGCTGTTATATATACACATATTATAATAAATCAAAACGATGATGCCTTCGCGAGATGAAGAGCTATTGACAAGAAGTATAGATATATTTTTATTTTTAGCTCCTTCAAGATCACTCAGATTTTTAAGCTTTGTCCGAAAATATCTGACAAAGGCGTAGCTTAGTGTAAATTAGGTATGCTATTGTGATTTTGCGTGAAATGTGTGAATTGATGATACACAAAATTTTCTAAACCAATGGCTGTTATGTTACAACGCTAAAATATGTACCTATCTTTCTAGTAAAGGCTAGAAGAACTAATATTTTGGCTTTTGATCCTGCTAATCAATAACTCTTGTTTTATTAGAGTTTATTAAATTTGTGAAACTTTGTGTATTCTTATAGGTAATTACGCAAACTAAATGTAGGAATTTTTAAGATGGTGTTTTAGTGACAATTTCTTTCAAAATTGAGGTAAAATCTGAATTGCGAGTGGCAACTTAGATTACTACGTACGTACATAACTGACTTCTTCCCGCGCTTTTGACGAGTAACATTGTTGTAATTTCCTAAGTATTTTTTCAGCACAGTTCCTAAAGCTAGAACATAGAATTAAGATTTTCAAATGGTTCTAAACTGAAGACTTGGCTGTATGGGCTAGATCCCTTTGCCTTCCCCCTCGGTGATAAAAAGAACCAAGAACGTACGTAACTTAGGTACTTTGGCTTCGGACTTCTTCCCGCGCTTTTGACGAGTGACATTGTTGTTTTACTTGAAATTGTTACAATTCAGTATTAAATTAGTTTTGTGTGACAATTTCGATAGTATTTTGTAACATAAGTGCTAGTGAAATTATACAGTAATGAAAAAACCCAAATATAACACGTTTATGCACTTTTAGAAAGACGTGAATAAGTTCATTAAGAAAACCTTGTAAAATTCACTATCGTTTTACGGCTGGTATTTAAATTGTGTTGATTGGGTCTAGGTACCCTCCCTAAGTATTTTTTCAGCACAGTTCCTGAAGCTGGAACATAGAATTAAGATTTTCAAATGGTTCTAAACTGATGACTTGGCTGTATGGGCTAGATCCCTTTGCCTTTCCCCTCGGGGATAAAAAAAACAAAAATAAAAAATTACTTTAGCTTCTTCCCGCGCTTTTGACGAGTGACAATGTTGTAATTCTTGAAATTTTTACAATTCAGTATAAAATTAGTTTTATGTGACAATTTCAATAGTATTTTGTAACATAAGTGCTAGTGAAATTATACAGTAATAAAAAAACTCAAATATAACACGTTTATGCACTTTTTGGAAGACGTGAATAAGTTCATCAAGAAAAGCTTGTAAAAATCACTACCGTTTTACGGGTGGTGTTTAAACTGAGTTGATTGGGTCGAGGTACCCTTCCCAAGTATTTCTTCAGCACAGTTCCTGAAGCTGGAACATAGAATTAGGATTTTCAAACGGTTCTAAACTGAAGACTTGGCTGTATGGGGTAAACCCCTTTGCCTTACCCCTCGGTGATAAAAAGAACCAAAAAATAAACTAATGGTACTTTACCTATCTCAGAGGAAGGATCCTTTGTGATTTACCTAGTGATGTGCCAACTCGGAAAAAACAAAACTCGATTTAACCCGAGTTAAAATTCACGTAACTCGGGTTGAACTCGAGTTAACTGGATGAAACAGCTGATTTAAAAAAAACTAATTTATTCATTAATAGTTTATATTCTCTTATTTCACGATTTTAATCCCGGTCATTTGATAGGCGTGCGCAGGGATATGAATCCAACGCGTAGAGGTCCCTTCTAAAAGAATGATGTAATGTATTATACCAGCTGTGACCTGCTCTGACGGATATCATTGGGAGGATATACCAACGAACAGGTCACAGCAGGTATTGGAACTATTGCAAATGTGTCGGAAATAATTGGGCTATTGAAATGAGATCTGGAGGGATAGTTTATATTATTATTATGTATAGCATTAATAGTTAAAAAAATTGGAACAGACAAATGATATTTTAATCTGTTTCAATTGTTTTTTTTTTTCTATTATTTATTTATAATGTATTGGGAGAGTTATACTAACTAAAGTAATAAAGAGAACATAAAACACGAAAATCTACAACAATAACCGGCACTTAACTTAACTTAAGGTTAACTTTATTTAACCTCAAATCTACATAAATGTGACACTTGTTTGTTATGAATGAGTCTCAAATGATCGGCAAACTTCGCTCCATGTCGGTTTCATTCGGTTTTCGAACTCGAGTCGGAAAGAATTTTACTCGAGTAGGTTCTCGTTAAGCCCAACTCGAGTTGACTCGAGTTAGTTACTCGAGTCGACCATCACTATTTACCTATTAAAGTCATTTTCAACAATTCAATTACCTAGGTACTTATATTTTTTTACTTAAAAAGTGCTTTTAAAAAAAAAAGTGACAACATAAAATGACCTTTTCTCAATACTCCCAACTTAAAGAACAAATTGTAATTAGTGCAAGTACTACAAACAAACATAATAGAATATTATTGGATTTGAAGGAATACTACAAAGATAATATCAATTCCCCTAGAAGAAATGAACGAATACAAACGATTGGTCAATTATTACTAGTATTAGAAATAAGAGATATATTATCAGAAAATAATGTTCAACCTTTAAAAGAAATTGCTCAACGGGTGGGAAACTGCACTGAACTTTTAAGTAAAATCAATGTATTTCAAAGTATACATATTCCAACAGAGTCTCACAACTGTTATGGTGAGTATTTTTTTTTTTGTTGATAAGATGCTTCTGAAAATTACTTTTTACAAGTAACATGTTTTTTGAGATGTAAGTGACTCATTATCATTTTTATAGCTAAACTACTTCAGATGTTAAAGTTGGCCTGCGATTGTGTTTAAGAAACGCGAAGTGGGCAACCACCATTCGCACCACTCTAATTTCTGGTGTTGGGTCTAAAGGAACTCTGACTGTTTGACTGACTCAGTTACCTTATAAATCGAAAGTAATTGGTACTAAATATCTACAACTACCTTTATTCTTATTTAACAAGAAATTCATGCCAAATAAATCTAAACTCAATCGGGCTCTGGCGAAGAAGAGAGGCTTACTTAAGACAGTGATATTTAATAAGTAGCCTGACAAAAGAAGCATCTTGTAGGCTTGTTGTGTGCTTATTCAAGAGGGAGGTTCCCATCTATCTCACTATGTACCACTGTGCTTGCATCAGGGATGCAACTACAGGCAGGCTACGTGCTTGATTATCACCTGACATAATAGAACAAAACAAATTTATTGCTTTATTCTTGGAATTTGTTATTTTGTAACTTAATATTATGTTCTTGCAGATACAGATCATACAACAGAAACAAAATTCAATAACAAACAAAAAGAATGTTATGGTTTAACAAACCTTTATGTTAATGTGGATCAGAAAAAAAAACAAACAATTCATGAGACTGTTGTTCAAAAGATTGGCATTTACTGGCGAGATCTGGCTAGGAACTTGAAAGTCACAGAGTGTAGTATTGAAGAAATTGAGAGAGAGTGTGCCACACTTGATTCTAGAGCATTAAAAGTAATGGAAATATATGAACAGAAAGCTGATCCTCGGAAATGGGTTGATGTTCTTTGTGAATCACTAGAACGGGCGCGTAGAAAGGATTTGGCTAAAGCAATACATAAAATTTTAGTGTCTGATGAATAAGGGATTACTTAGTATGAATCATATGCTACTTTATATTGGTGGAAATAAGTGACTTTAATATATACCTGTAAAATCTGTAGAAGCACTTAATGTGGAAGTTCTGGGTTATTCATCATATTCATTGTTTTCTGTTATATATTGTTTTCTCAGTTATATATACTAAGAGATCATTAATACACAAAAAGCTGTAAAGGTTTATATAGTCGGATGTGATTTAAAATAAACTGACTCAACAAATAAAAATAACATTAATGCATTCACTGCATACTTGCATTTTTATGAATATCACTTAGTGCCTTCAATGTGTCTGAGTTCATATATTTAGCAAATTTTGCCCAGTGCTTTCAATACATTATGTGAGTTCTATTAATTCTGATATGTTTCATAATGTCTATGTTACTCCCCGAGTCAAAGGTAAACTGGCAAGATTTCATAACAATTGGTCTAACCGGTTGGAAGAAGATTCTGAAAACACAAAGAGTGATTTTGTTAGTACAATATCATGTTTGTAGTGATTGAAAAAGCTCGAGCCTTTTAGCCTTAAATTTAGAGCTTGCGAGTCGTATTTAGAGGTGGAGTCAATAAATAGAATGTTGTCCTAGGCTTTTTAGTTTTTAATCTAGCCTTTTTTGAAGACTGATGTCGTAATTGAGGATCAGATTAATGGGCATGAAAATAAACATAAATTAAAGTTTTATCTTATTTTACAATTACTTTATCATGAAATTTAATTATACAAAAAAAAAAATACATGGAACATTGTGACATTATATATGAAAATTAATCTCCAAAGATTTTAACCAGGATGAAAGGCACATTGATGACCTACACTTTTATTTCCTAAACAATTCCTTTCCTAATTGATTATATTTCCAGCTTTTGAGAATGTTTATTCACTGGGAACACTTGTGGCTGGTATACTTAAAATATCAAAAGCCATCTTTTGTAAGCATGGTAAGTTTGATTCTTGTTTTTTTCCATTAGTCTATTACATCTATGTCTTCGGATTCAATTGGTAAGGATAAATATTTGTGCAGCTTATTTTCCTGAAATATTCTGTATTCTGTAGTAATGTGATTGACGATAGAGGATTTTCGACATCATTACTCATATAATTTTCAGAGTAATGACCATTTTTTTTTCAATCTTGTATCTAGTATGACAAATAATTAGCATACTCAATGGGGAGCAAAAGCAAATATTCTTGCAACTTGACAGACATAGCCGCAGAAACTTTTATCATAAGATCATTATCAATCTCCTCATTAGACAGTTGCATCGTTAGGATATCTGCCATCGCTATTACGAGGATCATTTGAAAAGTTCTTAGCCTAACATGGTTTAGTCATTGGTTTTTTTTATAACTACCCTCATTTTGTAGTTACATTATTTAGCAACAAGTATGCACAGTTTAGTTTATTCACAGTAACTCATAGTTCGTTTACACGTGATACTGTAAGTCAAGTCAGAGCTATTTTTGAAAATGGATAAAATTGAACATTGTGCAGTGATAAAATACCTGAATTTGAAAGGTTTAACTCCAAAAGCTATAAATGAAGACATGTCTGCTACTTTGGGTGAGTCCGCTCCTTCGTATGCGACTGTTAAAAACTGGGTGGCAGAGTTTAAACGTGGTCGTAAGACCATTCAAGATGAGCCCCGTAGTGGCCGACCTTCGACTGCTTCCACTGATCAAAACAAAGAAAAAATCTGTGATTTAATTTTATCTGATCGAAGATTGACTGTCGAGGAGATAGCTAAGACTGTAGGCATCTCATCTGTGCGAACACTACATATAATTACTACTGAACTTGGATTCTCTAAGGTGTCTCCGCGACTGCTTTCAGTGGAACAAAAACGCAACCGACTCACAACTTCTCGCGATTGTTTAGAGTTATGTGAAGCTGACCCAATAGAATTTGTTGAAAGATTTATAACCATGAATGAAACCTGGGTTCACCACAATACACCCGAGACAAAAGAACAGTCGAAACAATGAAAAGAGCAGGATTGTCCACCCCAAAGAAGGCAAAGGTGGTTTTATCGGCGGGCAAAGTCATGGCATCCGTTTTTTGGGATGCAAAGGGTATAATTCTCGTGGATTATTTGAAAAAGGGTGAAACAATAAACTCCGATTACTATTGCAACCCGTTGCGTCGTTGGAGAGAAGAAATCAAAGAAAAACGTCCAGGTTTATTGAGAAGAAAAGTCTTGTTTCATCAGGACAAGATAGGTAGCGAATGTGAACGCACATAAGCGACGTCTCTGGTGTTAAAAATGCCTAAATGCTACGATAACTGCTTACAATCAGGAAGCACCTAAGCTTGTTTGCCACCTTAGTGGTGTAAGTGTACCTTTTCCTATATCGAACCTCGTACACAATTACCAACAATAGACATATCAATTTTTTTATCCTTCCCATAAACAAACTTAGAATAATATTCTAAGTAAACAAACCACTCATGAAATAACTACCTAATTCGTTGAAAATGTATCTAAGTGTAAACTAATCAGACTTAGTGATGGATGTTCGTCATATGAAGCAAATCAGCTGTATCATACTTTGGATCAGGCATCTTTGTTTTTTACTATGTCGGGAGACAAATAAACATACGGCCCACTTGATGTAAAGTGGTTACCGTAGCCTATGAACGCTCGCACTAAGGTTTATTGAACGCGGGTTGCCACCCCCGTTGCTCACACAACTCTCACTGCCTTCTGGTAACATCACTCACTCACATAAAATCAACAACCCTCCAGTAAGTTGTTATTTTACTGCGGTTTTCTGTGAGATGGAGTTACTTCCCCTGTCGGACTGCTTTGATGCGCCCTACCTACCTATGTAAAAAACATTGTTACGTGATGTATCAGCTGGCATAGTCACAACCGTCTATAGGTATTTCTTTTTTGTATACAATGTTGGGAGGCGTACGGTCGACCTGATGTAAAGTGGTTACCGTAGCCTATAAACGCTTGCAACACAGGAAGTATCGCTTGCGCGTTGTCAACCCCGCTATTGATACAGAAACTCTTCAGGAGCTCACTCGTAACCTTACTCACTCGCAGGAATAGTTGTTCTTTGGCTGCAGTTTTCCGTGAGGTGAAGGTACTTCTCCAGACGGACTGCTTTGACGCGTCCTACCTCTCTTAATTGAGCCTTCCGACTGGCAACTGTCAGGAACTCGGGACAGGCTGTGGTCGTCGCTGCGTAAATGGCATCTTCGATTAGACCCGCGACCCGTGCATCGACCCCGTCAAACTGAATTATTAACAACTGATGATGATGATGATGACGGGGCAATCATTATGCGCCATGAACCAAGTAGGCACTTTATTTATTTGATTTCTCAAACTTTTTTAACGATGCCGGGACACGATTTCTTGTCTATCGTAACGAACGATATTCTTTCTCCCATTGAAGTTCGGGTATATAAAAATACACCTTATATATCTACCCTCATACTAAATCATAAAAGTTAAAATCACCAGGCATGACTGCGGATGCAGTTTAAATTTGTTCATTAAATGCCCACAGATGGCATTACAGGTATCCATCGGTTTATTTAAGTTTAATTTAATTCATAAATATATGGCAATAGATATTCAAAATTTTAATTTTATTGAGCATAAGGCTTTTTGAAAGCTTTAGGCTCAATTATAAAATAAAATAAAAAATAGTCTTAAAAGAGACTTATTAGAAAATACCTAAATTTTTAGGCTTCCAAGCTTCGCGAGCCATAAGTCAATTTTGGTTTTTTTTCTGTTGAATTTTTGGGGTTTTCTTTCCAGCTGCTATGTTACTGCTTGCGATTGTCAATACTCCGCATAGATATTTTCGATGCTTCATAATAAATTCACCAAAACGCAATTTATGAGATTTACTATCAATTTTAAAAAGCCTTTTCTAGTGCTTTAAGTAGGATTCTATGTTGCAAGATGTAGGTTCATTTATATTTGATCCATAAAGATTTTTCGTATCAATGGACCATAATGGAAACTGGCCCATGTGATAAACCAACAATAAAAGTTGGAAAGTAGTACAGGTTTTTGTGGTTACCTAATCATTGTCATCGCACAGATAGACAGAATAAACAGAATCTAGGCTTATAAATTATGAAATACGCAATTGATAAGTAATCTTTGGCTAATAAAAATTCAACAATTCCACATAGTTACTACTCTACAGAGAGTGTCAAGCCATTCTTAGTCAACCATAAATGTTTTAATTCTTTTAACTTGAACTGAAATAAGCAATTCTCTCATGGTAAGCAATTGATAAGTAATTTGTAGGCACAATTTCAAAGCTAAATAAGACTGTTGACCGGCGATTCTGGCGTTCATCTGCAATACCCTGCTCTCGCTTCCATAAGTTATGCGTACCAGCACTGCATTGTCTATAACGATCTGAGCGTTCTGGCTCAAGCGTTTACTGCCAAGAAGTTTTTCCAATGCTTCATTCGTACTATTCCGCTGATGTGCTGAAGTAGAAAGACGAGAGAGTACTCGTCTTTCTACATCAGCACATCAGCGGTGTACCTTCCATCCTTGCCGAAAACGCATCCACGAAATACAAGTAAAAGCTTTAACTTGCATAAAAACGACTTAATAAAATGTTTCTTCCGAGTAATACGAAGCTGATAAAAACCTTTATCTGCTCATATGCTGTGCTCATCGGCGTAGGAGGATACGAACGTGATCGAACCACATTCCTGGATATTCTACTTTATTGGTTCGCTGCTGCCAGGTTACATAGCATGATATTAAATAAAACACTGTTATAAAATAGTAGTGTATTGATGAATAACAATTGATATATTTACGAAAATAAGGAACTGTATTTTATGGAATGCATTTAGGAAGACTTCATTCTTGATCCTACGCCTAGATTAGTACATTTTTGTTGTTCACTTAATATAAATTCTACAAAAATATCAGATCCACTTAATTCGGATAGGTACAGTTTAATCTAAACGAAAATATAATACGATTATTTTAAAAGTAAGTAAAACTAATAACACTAAAAATAACAATAGCAAAGATCAGTGCTTCTGTTAATATCGACTCGAGTTCATTTTACTGGAATAAACACTGTCTTTATACAAACGTGAGTAGTTTTTCTCAGCGTGATACTAAAATAACTCGATAAATGGCGGTCGTACTTTGGCATCTGTAAGTTAAAAATATATATTATTATAAATATTTATTGACAATGAAGGCAAATATCTAAAACAATCTCATTTTTTAATGTGTGCACTTTGGTAAAGGATACATACATATAATCACGCCTCTATCCCGTAGGGGTAGGCAGAGACCACTTCTTTCCACTTGCTACGATCCTTACATACTTGTTTCGCTTCGTCCACTCATTATTCTCTTCATACATGCTTTTCGGTTTAGGGTATTCTTGACCTGGCCTTTTTTCAGGACGTCCCTGATTTGATCTCGAAACGTCCGCCTAGGTCTACCCCTTCCAACAATTTCATTCACACTCTTACATTAAAATTACATTTTTCTCTTGTAAATACTTTTCAATTTTGAACATATTGTAATTCAAATAGTCGTTAATCAACAAATCATATTCATTCCACTATTTATAAAACCGAAGTGCGGGATGGGGAAGGCGAGCCCCCAAAGACTTGGCTCAACAATAGTGAAGGCTTATTGAATTAAACATTTTTTTAACGGAAGTATCGCGTATTTTATTTATTATATATTTAGTTGAACCTTACGTTTCAAATGCTTTGCAGTGCAGGTTCAACAAAATAAATAAAACACGCGATACTTCCGTTAAAAATTTGTTTAATTCAATGTATAACAATCGCGAAAACCTAAGACAATATTTTGATACTCTCATATTCTCACCTTACTATTATTATATAGGTTTGAGGAACTATGCTTCTTGCTGGACCGCCCATTTGTAAGCGTTCTGGAAAAGTCGGAGCCAAGGCGAGGGGCCTGCAGCAGAGAGCGATACTGGACTCTGCGCGAAGACGGGGGCAGGGCTGGGGCACTGCCAGCGCAACACGCAACGCTCCGGGTGCGGCATCATGGCCATATGTCGCCCATCACATGACCGCACACCCGCTATACCCACTGAAACAATTAAATAACGTACATATAAAATAAAGTCGACAAATTAAACCTTTGTTCCTGACAAATAATACCGTCAGCTGTTTTTTAAATCCCAACACTATACCACTTTTATTCTTATTCCTAACAGGTCCACCCCGACGGTAGCGCGGTGACTCGAGCCTTCGAGTCTCCTGCACTGAATGTTCATTATAATTATTTTCCGATACACAAATATGCATGTCACTGTAAATAACCCCAAATTATATATCAGTATAAAATTTGAATCATCTAACTGATATATGCGGTTTGGCAGATGGATGGAAACCGAGGTGTAATGTTATAATTTCCCCAGTATCAATGATGAAACACTAAACACGAACCAAACAAAAAACGATGCGAAAAATGTTTCACAATTGTACCTTAAGAGTTTATAAAAGTTAGCCAGTAGTTTTCGTGTTAGGAAGAGACTAGTATATTAATCATCCCTGTAAATGGATGTAGAATTATATCTTATACTAACAAGGACTTCCATTTGGATTCATCGGGTACGCTTCCGTAGGATCTCCGTTGTCATCCACGTACTGCATTGCTATTTGTCCATTTCTTTGCAATTTGTCTAGTAGATGTGGTTCTGACACTGCAAAACGCCCCTCGCCGTGGGCAACCCATACTCCTAAAACGCTGCTGCCCATTCCATTGAACCACACGTCCGATTTACTACTTTCGGCGATCTTCACTGCGCTCCAACGGCATTCGAACCTAAATAGTAATATAAAATGTATATTTAGGAATGAGATTAAACAGGATGGAATGTTTAAATTACTACTTCATATGTGCAAAAATTAGGTGGGGAACGAATTGATAATGGACAAAAATAATAAAAAAGATGACAAGTCGAGTGCACGTTACTCCACCAGGAAACTATCTCCTAGAGTGATATGAGTGGAAAGTATAATTAGTGAGCAATCTTGTGTAAATGTGCGCCGCATAAAAAATGTTTACAGTCCAAAACGTCTGTCACAAATACGCACAAATCAAGAGCAAGTTGTGTGTGTTTATTGAATGTGAATGTTTATTTTACAGGCGCACATATAATGATTTTAGAGATACACGATTCTACGTTACTCCAGCAGGAAATGCAATATCTCGAAAACCTGAAGATGCACAAGTTATATTTTCGGCGCACATTTTTGCACAAATATAAGCTCTGCCCATGCACAATATTTCTCTCTCCGATCATGCGTTTAGAATTTTCGTCGTTTTTCCCCAAAACGACTACACATTTTTTTTATGCGGCGCAAATTTACGCCAGATTACGCACTAATTATACGTTCCACTCATATCACTCTAGGAGACACTTTTCTGCTGGAGTACCGTAGACACAAGTCGAGCACATGTTTTAGTTTAGTCGTCATATGGACGGTTATAATTATATAACTTCTGTTGTAACTTTAGTAGAACGAAAGCTTCAATAACGTTTTTCATATCGCCATTTTATTCTAATGACTCCAAACTGGACGTAAAACCTTCGATGACTTTAATAAAAAATATATTGAAATTAAACTATTTTTAACGGAAGTATCGCGTGTTTTATTTATTTTGTTGAAACCTGACGTTTCGAACGCTTTGCAGCGTCCGTGGTCGCAGGAAATTTGCAGCGTCCGTGGTCTCAGGAAAGACTTTCCGACTTCCGTTAAAAATAGTTTAATTTCAATGTGTAACAATCGCGAAAACCTAAGACAAAAAATATATTCATTACCTTTCTGAACGATTATGATCAAGGAATATTTGCGTTTTGTCTGTTGTTGTAACTGTCTGAGGGTCGATCCATCCTAAAAGGGCCATCAGTTGACATCCATTGCAGACGCCTAGTGAAAACGTGTCGTTTCTGTTCTTGAAGTGTGAAAATTGTGACCGTAAGCCCTCTGAGAACAATATGCCCGCTGCCCAGCCTTTCGCCGAGCCCAGTGTATCTAAAATAAAATAGGAAATATATCCACCACACCAACGCTTACTCATATTACTACAGGGATTCGGACTCTCTTCAGCCGAATCTGCTCAACGGCTGATTGGCGGAGACCTGTGTTTACAAGCCGTTCGAAGGCTAAGCTTGGCGCCTGTCATCTATTTACAACAACCGATGCTGATGGTTTAACGTACCTGCATTCATATACAAATCGCGATCAATGTTACTTAATCTGCGTATTCGATTAAAGTGGCACGCGCAACGACGCCATTGTGCTCCAAATAAATATATATATTGAAATGTATAAATAATAACAATTTGGGTTGTCATACTGTCATACTGTAGTTTTCGGGCTTGTTGTATTCGAAAACCAAAATGGGTACTCCATTGCTCCCACTCTGCTGTCTGTTATATTATGTTATAAGTGTAAGTATATAGCTAATAGCATACCTCCGTGGTATATTTTACATTTGAGAGTACAGGTATTTGATTAAGTTGTTTCGGATGGTTCCACGCAGGCGATGTTCAAACAAAGCGTCTAATTTACTTTTTTAAATGATGTAATCAATTAAATTAGCCCATTCCCTGCCGAGGCTTACCAACAGACTACAGCATGAGGTTCTTCAAAAACAAGCAGAGTGCGAGTTGAACACGTACACAAAGTGTTCAGTACCACCGTAATTACGGTTCAAAAGATATAGTCCTGTGACCGACGGACAGATAAAAAAGAGCCTTAGTATTAGGGTCCCGTTGTCACATTTTATGTACAGAACCATACAAAAGGTGTGATTAAGTTTTTACAAGGTAGTCTGCACAAGTGATCCCTCTGGTGATAAGTGATCTTATATATTTTAAGCTTATTATAAGGCATAAAATGTATGGTATAGAATTACAATAAAATTGGGCTTCGTTTTATATTACATGCATACATATATACACATCATCACGCCTGTCTCCGATTGGGGTAGGCAGAGACTATGGAACGCCAGGTTCACCGATCCAAATATACCTCTCGCTTCTTCCACACTCATCATTCTCTTCATGCAAGCTCTTCGGTTTTGGGTGCTTTTGATTTGGCCCTTTTTCAACACATCACCAATTTCATCTATATGTGTGCGTGTAGGGCGGCCCCTCCCGAAATCTCCATTCCCTCTTACCTGACACACTTCTTTCGTAACTCTTTTGTCACTACATCATCTTTCATTCCACAAAGTTCCCGTATTGTTTTTCTCACTTCACTGCATACATACTTCTCATCGCTCTCATTTCTACGGCGTTCACCCTACTTTCATACTTCTTCTGCCATACCCATGATTCACTGCCGTACTATAATGTTGACGTTAATACACCCTGAATGATAGCAAGGTGAGCTTTTCTCGATATGTTAGCAACGTCCCATTCATATGGTTTCTTGCTTTCACACTTTCAATATTGCCCTCAAGTTATTAATATTTCATATTATGAATGTATAATAACCACAATTATTAAATTTGTTGCTTTTTCGTTTCTTTATTGTTGTTAATTACGAAACCATAATTACTAGACACATTTTATACAACAAGCATATACTACTACTAAGGGAGCGAGCGGTGGAATGTCGAAGCGCGGGAGGGCATGCCGGCCGTACCCCACACCGATACCTAAAATTGCCATTGCGATTCCTCTCATGTTCAAAGCTAACTAGAAGTTAGGTGCGATCTATACGCTACATTACAAAAATCCTGGTTTATACTTACTAGTATATCTAGGCGGCTACTAACTCGCTACGAGCGAGATAAACGTCTCCAAGAGCAGAAAAGGCACGTGGAAAGTTTTACCGCGTTCGTTTGAAGTATTGGTTTAAATTTGAAAATTACTTTTAAAAACTTTACCTGCATAACTGAAACCACCAGGAAATATCAACCCCTGGAATGCATCAAGAGTGATCTTCTTATTATGTAAGTCGCTCATTGTTACGTCGAAAACATCAAAGTTTGCCATCATCAATGACGCTATCATTTCGCGGTCGCCATTTGTTCCTAAAAATACATTACATTATAACAGAAATAAATGCTACTAAATGTTTCCAGATGAATTACGAAATTATTATGTAAATAAATAATATTTTAACACTTAATTTGTTAAAGTACCAGCGTCAATGACACCGTTTGCTCGTTGTGATTATAAAATGAAATATACTTTTTAAATAACTTTCTAGCCAATTACTACTACAGAGATTGAACCCAAAGCATAGTCTTAAATTTTACGTCTATTTTCACACCGTCCCATTTTAAAAGTAGGTATCCAAAGCTTATTTATTAGTGCGGCCCTACGGACAGACAGCACAACACAAAATAAAAAAACGCGAAGACATTTTTGAACAATGTCCTTCGATGCTAATACTAATACTAAATAATAGTAAAACATAGTATCATTTTATTTATATTTACATGTATATGTTGTTATAATTTTCTCTAGCTTGATAGAAGTGAAAAAAATCAATTAAACATGATTATTTTACAAAAAATATAAGATGAGTTTTTAATAGAGTCAAATTAGTGTTCAAACACCATACCATAACATTGCATCTCATCTTTGACCACTTAAGAATCTCTCGTGTTTCAGAACAAAATTAAATTTATTTCTAATGTCCAGAATAGCTAGAGAAAGTTGTGCAGATTATCAAGTACCATTTATTTAACGTACAAATGTTTTATTCTTTATGACTAAATAATTCTTTAGGATTGTCTTAGGTTTTCGCGATTGTTACACATTGAATTAAACAATTTTTAACGGAAGTATCGTCGAAACGTCAGGTTCAACAAAATAAATAAAATACGCGATACTTCTGTTAAAAATTGTTTAATTCAATTCTTTAGGATCTCTAAAAGCCTTAAAAATATTTTTACTGGCTAGTATTGAATAATGCCAGCTTTCTAACTTTTTCAAGCGACAATGAAACATGTCAACGGAATGAGACAATGTGGGAACGTGAAACCTCAAAATTTCAAAATTAAAGTTGAATTCTGTTCAAACAGTGATCATGTTATGAATTATGTTATAAATAGGCGAAAGTTATTTAGTTATAGCGTCATTATGCCTTGCAAAATCCCTCCGTTATAAGAACGAAATAAACACCAGGATATGGTTGTCTACTTGCAGTTTTTTACAAATGGCAAACATTTGGCCAGTAAGGCTTAACTTTGATTAGAGCAGAGATTTCACTATGCCCTCGCCATCTTACATCGATAGTGAAGCTTAAAATTTATAAATTAAATTATTACCTTCCTCGCGTAGCACAGCTACTCTGATAGACTTGGATTTCACCACAGCCGCTAATGGATCGAAGCTGACAGTATACGTCGCACCCTTACGTTTCTCCAGACCTGTACGATTATATTGATAATTACATCTTTGTTAGCTCGAAGATTTTATTTATGCCATTGACTGGTACTAAGCACAAGCAGGTATAAGCAGCATACCTTATAACGCATGGCGCGTTAAATTAATACCTTAGGAGCATGTAACTTAACTATTTCTGAATTTTAACAAGAACAATGGTTTCACTATCTTGTGGCGTGCATGTTTTAGTAAATAAAGTTTCACAAAGCTGTTGCAAAATCAAATCAAAGCAAATGTTCATGAACTATGTTGGACTTTACATATGTACTGTGACTTTACACATCATGTTCAAATTGATGTGTAGCCACATGTGTTGGTATGGTAGAATTGCACTTTAAGAAATAAAAATAAAGTTCAATTTATTTTAACTCTTGACTAAAATCTTTTATCCGTATGTAATGAACATGAGACATACCCATCCATTCTTGCCGGACGCATTCTGAATTAGCTTGAAGGCATTCCAGTTGATGGCTCGTCTCTTCCCACATTCTACAAACATCTATTAGTCTGGTGTCTAATACTTTGGCACCGTTCACGTGTATTACCACCTGTATTAGATTTTTTACTAGATTATTGACAATTTACATTACGAAACCAAACTAAGTATCGTAGGTTAAACATAGGTTCCAGTTAAACATAGTAACAGTAAATTAAAGCATATTCATAAAAATCTCACCTGAGAGCCCATGCCATAGTTTCCTGTAGTTCCTATATATTTAGCATTAACTCCATTTCTCTTATACTCATTAAGTACATAAGCAAGATCAGTTCGCTCAACCTCTACAACTATGCCAAGCTCTTCGTTGAAAAGAGCTTCAATAGCAGACACAGAGCTTTCAACTTGTACATCGATATTCATTCCTCGTAAACCACCAATGCCAAGTTCTAAGACTGTAGTCACAAAACCTCCTTCACTTATATCGTGTCCGGACAGAAGTTTCTTCTCTGTAAGTTAATGAATGGGTGGATTTATTGGCGGAACATATATGTATTATTATTATATGTTTTCGGTAACATATCAATCATATATTAATTGTCAAAATGCGTCTCAAATTGTATCAAATTTCCATAATTTATCAGTATTATAAATACCTTTTAATAACTTCTGAGTAGTTTTAAAGAGTGCCTTAAGAATCGCCGGATCATCTAAATCTGGTGGATTACTGCCAAGCTGTTTGTAGCATTGCGCGAGAGATGAACCACCGAGCCTACAAAAAGTCAACCAAATTAATATAGACAAGGATAAACTAGCAAACGTTATGACGATAGCGAATAATCCAATTCGGGTGGATTAGTTTATGAACTAACTACAATTTTTGACGACGAATGCGTTGTGTTACAAGTTTTATGATCATGTATTATACAAGTTATATCGATATCATCTTAGATTTGCTTAGTATACAGCAAGCTATAGAGCGCGCCGTACTAAATATAAACCGTAAGCATACGTATGCACAACACTACGTGTAAACGTCGCAGTAAAATATGTATACTTAATAATCTCCCTTTCCAAATCAGATATCGTGCTAAATAATATTGACATCTGTAAACTACAAAGGCATTTTCTTTTTTCACTCATGCACAGAAATTGTTTGTTCTCATGGTCTATGTATGTATGTATGTATGTATATCTTCACGCCAAGTCCCTTGCGCGGTAGGCAGAGAGAACCGAGCGCCATAAGACGCGGTCCTTGCATACTTCACTCGCTTCTGTGACATTCATAGCTCTTTTCATGCACGCTCGCCGGTTCCTGGGGCTTCTGACATCACCTTCTGATAAAACACGACCAATTTGGTCATGGTAGGTTAGTCTCGGCCTTCCTCGGCTCCTACATCCTTCCACTTTTGCGTTGTATATCTGTTTCGTCATTCTTTCGTCCCGCATTCTTTCTACATGTCCGAACCAACGGAGCATGCCCTTTCTTATCTTAACTTATCTTATCTCATGGTCTAGTTCACATCAAACCTCAAAATATCCGCTTGAACGTCTATTATTAAGAAAAGATATTTTTTTAAATATTGTTGTTATCAATACCGCAAAATATTTTGTTGCATTGTTCGATTAAATGAACTGTTTTTTATTTTATATTACGTCGGAAGGCATGCAACATACGGCCCACCTGCAGTAAAGCGGTTACCGTAGCCTATTAACGCTTGTAATATACTAAGTATCACTCACGTGATGCCCCCCCTGCTGCTTACACAGTAACTCCTTAGGAACTTCTGGTGACCTCACTCACTCGCAGGAACACAACAACCCTCTAGGGAGTTGTTATTTGGCTGCGTTTTCCGTGAGGTTGAGGTACTTTCCTAGGCGGGCTGCTTTGATGCGCCCTACCTCTCTTAAAAACTGTTTTCAAAAACATATAAATAAAAACACAACAAAACGTAATTTCCATAGCGCGCTCGTGGTGAACACACTGAGGAGTTGGTGACGTCATTGCACTCATAGTAAGCACTGTTAGCGATTAATGAAGGGCTCGGAACTGGGAATGTATCCTAAAAATATATACATATATTGTCTGATGATCGACCGATTATCTAGTTAAGCAAACGTTTAATCATGGAATCTGTTCCCATAAAATAAAGATTTACCTGTATTTTCCTGGAGTCACAGGAACATGTACAAGCGACGAACCTTCCTTTTGAAGAACCGGCTCTATCTTCACAGTGACGTCTGGGCAGGGCGCGTACGTAGACACTACCAAAGTACCAGGTGATTTGACTGTAACAAAAAAAGATGTGACCCATTTATATTTTGAAAATACCCCGGATTATAGAGCTACATAGTAAGAAATGGTCTTCGTTGAAATTCCTTGAAAGGCGTGCAATTTTGCGTAGTGACTTGGGTCGTGGATATACAAAAGGGACCTAGGTCTCTGTCTAACACTGTGATATTTTACTGACTTTATATTATTTTATTAGAAGGGAAGAAAGCAATACTCGAAAAAAGGGTACGTGAGTGTATGCATGACGGTGTCATGCATCAAGACCTACTTAAGGCATCTCGCGTACCGGAGCATTATCATCATTTTCATTATCATCATCAAATAGACTGTTCTCTGATTGATTGATCTACTCCGGACACACAGAACTGCCGTACCATTAATGTTTTTTACCACTCCGTTAAATAAGTAGTATTAAAGTAGTTACTCAAACTATAAATGCTTCATTAAAAAATCGTATTAATTTCGAAAAAGTTGGTTAATATAACAGGCATATGTTTTTTAACGTATATATATATATATATATGTTTACACATATGCGTTCTTATTGCTGGAAGCCTAGGGTGACGAATTTGCAATGGTAGTGATTACTCAGCTATATACAACCAACAATAGTATAAATCGGTTATTAACTTTATACCTTTTTCCCCAGCGACGTGTGCGCACATAGAAAGCGAGTCCTTTCCTCCATCAACAGCGACTCCGAGCACAGCCATCGCTTCACAGAGCGCCTTGCATGCTTGCACCAGCGTTCCGCCTTCCACGTCCGTCTTGCCTGCCCACATCCAGTTCCCGGAACACTTCACGTCTTCCAACTCCGATATACCAGCAAACACCTAATACACAAACGATTTCAATGAATTATGTCTAAGATTATATTTTTAGGAAAATGGGGCATAATTATCTTTAGAGATTTTACTTTTTGTTAACCTGTTCTGCGTATGGTCTAGCGTCTTTTACACTTAAATAATAGGGAAGGGAATAAAAGATAAAGTACTCGTGGCTACTCGAAACAACCATTGGAAATTTGAAATTTTATGTAATGCAAATTTTAAATTTCAGTATAAAAAAGCTTTAATTATCATTATTTTGGAATAAAACACCACAAGGTACCGAGGATTTTCGAGGATGATTGATGCAATCGATACAATACCGCCATACGATGCCACCTTGTGGCAAGAGTACAGCTAAGTGCAGCTAAAGCTTTACACTTTGACCTTTGTACCGTTCTTATGCTGTATGTAATAGGAGTTACAATCGTGCTTTTAGTGTTAAGGGTACAGCTAAGAGAGCTGTACAAGAGTAAACTGAAATTTATAAAAAAGAAAATGTCATTGGCCACTAAATCTCAGGCACCGTTGAACCAGAACATAAAAAAGGTTTTAAAAGTTTTATCGAAATTGGAACATCTATTTTAGCTATAATGACTGACACTGAACTAAGGCACAGATTAAATTATTTACCACAGATTACTGTTGAAATGATATTTCAAAATAAAACAAACTGCGGCAACCAAGTGCTTACCAAGTTAGTGAGAGCTTCACCAAGCGAAAGCCTTGCACCGGCCGCTGGATCCAACAGTCCTTTGATGTTCTGCGTGCCGATGGACGTGGCCGAACCGACTGTGCCGAAGTGCGAAAGCGCGACAATGGCGCAATCGGCCAGCGGCGAATGTAGTGGCCCTACGCATTGCTGCTGGGCGACTAACCCTGTTACACACCTGTCCACCTGCCAGCCAAAATATCATACGTAAATATCAAATTGAGAGTCAATGATGTGCACATCAAGTGTATGCGGGTGAATAAATAGCAAATATTCTGGTCTTCAGGAGAGGGGTAGGGCCCAAATGAACAGTAACTACCTCCAACTTCCTGCGAATGTATGGGACTATCAGTATGCATATTAGGAATTGCTGTGTAAACTGTTTATATGGGTCTCGGCGACGTATAAAAACAGCTTCGGGACACAAGTATACGACCTACCTGATGTAAACTGATTAGCTGTATCGTAATCATTTCTAGTCTGCGATAATCACTATACATCAATCAGGTGGGACGTATGCGACTTTTATACGTGTGCCTTCTTTTAGACGTTGTCGCAACTCTACCTCACCTTACACGGTCGCGACTATTGTCCGCTTGTGTTTGAATGATCATCAACACCCTTTTTTGAAACACACATGTCTGAATCTAACCAATCAAAGTTGACTTCACCTTTAGAACATATTACTTTGACAAACAAGGAATTGACAATGAAAATTATTCCTATTTGTTAGTTGTAGCACATTCAGACATGGCGATATACGGAAATGTATTTACATTTGACGTGTAATCTATTCGGGTTCGAGTATTACTGACTTTTCACTTCAAGGAGACTTGACGCGGCTTGGCTAGACAAGGTAAGCAATTTCTCGATATTTAGCGGAGAGTACGCCCTGCGCATTTCTTGTCTATGGGGTGGGTGGTCCGTGGATAATACCATAATTGAGTATGTATAATTACGAATATAATTGATATATACAAGTAATTCTCCTTCTTCCTAGTGTTATGCAGTTTCCTAATCCGATAGCAATGGCGGGCTCTGATTTTGGCATAGATCGACTGCCGTCAAACTTCCACAACGCAGAAGGAAAACCGAACCTACCTTAGGTTAGGTCACACGAAATATAATTTTTGAACGTGCTGGTTCCCCCGCGATGTTCTCTTTCACCTAGCAAGTAATAATTACATTACTCGTAAGTAATTAATATACACATTAATGTATGTATAATGTATACAAACACAAATTCATAGATGTAATTTATACACTATATTATTTACCTTATTAGTCAGGTAACGTTTACTAGCCACGTTGACTAGTCGCAGGACTCTGTCAAGAGCGCTGTGCACGGTTATGTCCTTTGGCAGAGACAACGGCAACTTGGACCTTTTGTCGCTTTTCAGGTCGAAGGTTTTGCGAGGCATATTACCTGAAATAATACTACTACTCACATATTGACCGAAAAAATTGCAAACTATTTGAAGATAATCACATCATGCTACTATTTAAATCCTAAGATTAGTACGAGAGCTCTTGAATAAAAAAAAATAGCAATATACTCAGTATCAAATTATCAGTCATTGAAATGACAAAAGAACAGTTTTTCAACTTTATTTTTGAAGTAAAACTTCTTTACGCACGCTTGACTTGGGGAGTAAGCTGGTAAATGCGTGACGAGAACGTTACGAAAAGTGTCATCGGGCGAGGCGAACGGAAGTTGAGAGGGAGACATAAGTTAGTGAAGATAGAAAGAGAGAGAGAGAGAGTTGCGTTTCGTATATTACTGTAGGGGCAAGAGGTGCGAGCACACATTTTCTGTCTCTCTTTCTAGCGAGTTAAGTTTCGTATATCTAAGGCACAGTGCAGGCCTATTGTCTGTATCACACTATGGAGCTAAAGAACTTTTATTCCATCGTGTGGTTTTAGACCACACGATGGAATAAAAGTTCTTTAGCTCCATAGTGTGATACAGACAATAGGCCTGCACTGTTTGCACACTCGTTTTTTCCCCCCCAGTTTCTGAGGGTCGTATTGTGATATTAAATAGCCCCTCAAGAACTGGGTTATTATATGCTAAAATATTTTTTCAAATCCGTCTGTTAGTTCCAGAGCTCAGCGCGTTCAAACAAACTAACTCTTCCACTTTAAATACTTATATATTAGTACAGATTTACCTAATACGGCTTCCAGATGTAAGTCGTACGGCATTTTAGATTTATTACTATCATCCAGTCGATCCGACCTTCCAAGATATTTGTCAGTGAAGGAGTCTTCTATGAGACTCATGTAACCGTCGCCTGTCACTTCTCCCACGAACGAAACCGGACATCTTTCTCGACGACAAATTTCTGGAAATAAAAATACCAATTGACAAGTATTCAACTGTAAAGATTGAGGTAAATTTGTAAAAATTACGTTTTTGCATGTTTTTACTTTTCTCATACTGGTTTCTATTTTTTTTATAGATAACTCAAAAGCTCGTCAATAGTACTTTACAAAAAGAAATGGTTCACAAAGAGAATATAAAACATGTTCTATCTTCATATAATAAAAGGAACTCGCTTCCGTGAGGAATTCAATGGTGTTGTAACGTGTGTATTAATGGAACACGCAACAAGACAAAGAAGCATGGAGCCCACCTGATGTGAACAGTTTACCTTAGTCTATAATCGCTTACAATACAAGAAGTATGGCCCGCGCTAACACATCATCCGCACCGCTAACGCAATATCTTCTCAGGAGGTTATTGATAGTAACACTCACTCGGAGAAACACAACAACCCTGGAGGAGTTGTATTTGGCTGCGGTCTTCTGCGAAGTGAAGGTACTACTTCAGTACGATAGGTCCTAAATATTATTCGCCTCGTTTGGAAATTAGCAGGATGCATCACGTGCAGATGAGATTGATTTTGACTCGATAAATAATAATGAACAACTAACATCTCAAATTGTTTATGAGTAAGCAATTCATAAGAGTTCATAGGATTGGTTACCTCATATCAGGCGGGATGCATGCTTGTTTGCTACTCGATGTGTAAAAACCTAATACGTTAAATCAATATCCTGTCATACCCACGTCAAAATCAACCAATAAAATTCCAACCTTCAAGAATCCTTCTGTTTTCTTTAGTACAGAGTAAAGCGTTGTTTTCTTGGTACTCAGCGCCCCACAGCTCTAACGTGGTGATAGTGGGATCACCCAGTTGGAACTCTTTTGTGAACACCACTGCACCCTCGGGCTCTACCAATTCTTTTAGGACATTGCCGTTCCCACCGGCACCTTGGTCGTGTATCGCTGTAAAAAAAATATTTTTTCAAACAACAAATACGCCATATGTATGTAACCACAAAACACCAGTGTCACACAGTCTATTTCAATGGATTTTTTAATAAAAAATGGAAAATCAAGCAGCAATCAATCAGTTGTTTGAAACTGCAAAACCATTGTTTTCTCAACAAATTTATTGTATAAAGGTACAAGGACATATGTAAATGATTCAACACATGCTTTTATATTTCTTTAAATGCTTGACGACATTATCGTATATTTAGTTATCGTAAATATCAATTAACGATTCGAAAAACCCTATAGTGACAAGTTTCTCCCAGCATTTCTTCTTCGCCAATGGTAATTTCGAAAGACTGGTAAATTAACAAAAATGGAGTAGGTATGACAAAAGAGAACATACAGTAAGATTTTATTTTAAAAAATGTAAGACGTTTCTAAGTGCTCGCAATGGCCCAAAGGTAAACATCAATTCAAATCATAAACAAAGATTGTTTATCCTATGTTTTATACAACAATAACTACATAAGCGGTATCAACGTTAAAGCAATATAGATATTATGTATATCATACAAAAGCGCAAAGATATTTACTAACCAGCCTGACTGGATTAGTAAGTTCACCTTCCTTTACCGAATAAATACAGAATATGTACTAAGACCGTAACTGAATAAAACAAACTGGATGATTATTATGTTCTTGCTGGTAAGCTGTTACACTACTTTGACACCGACGCTCGTGGGTTCGATTCCCACACAGTACAAACATTTGTGTGCATGAACATGTCTGTTTGTCTTGGTCTGGGTATTTTCTATGTATAATAAGTATGTATTTACAAAAAAAAAAAATATTTACGTATGTTTATCAGTTTTCTAGTACCCATAACACAAGCTTCGCTTACTTTGGGGCTAGATGGCGCTGTGTAATTTGTCCGACAATATTTATTATTTATTATTATAATTTCCCAGAAATTGCTGAATTACCCTTGTGGCTGTGTTGCCAGCTACGCTGTTAACCGATTCCTGGTCAATGACGGAAGAGGCGCGTCATGAAAAAACATTCAGGGAGGCCGATGATGCGCCCCGCGCGGCATTTTAAAAGTACCAAATGTCAAGTTTTAGGAAGTACTAATATTAAAAAAAAATATTGTGTATCACATATGACATTTAGTCCTAATTATGCATGGCATATTAAATTGTAAATAAATAATTAATAGTCAGGGGAATTCAACATAATATTACATGTATTACTTTGTGATTTATTCCTAATTACCTAAACCTTTCCTAACCTAATGCACGTGACGTCGTCCGCAAAGTTTTCTTAGAACTAGTTTTAATATTTTTTCGTGGGAATGAGATATTTTTTTGCCCGCAAGTATCCTATAAATTGATGTAGGACGGTACTTATATTATCTTCACACCAATTTAAATTTGTCCAGCAGTTTTTACGTAATGCGTGTGTATATAGGCAAACAGACAATAATAAGTAACCCGACAAAATGTGAGTCGGATCGCACAGGAAAGGTTTCATACCATCTTACAATATTTAACACGTTGTTTATTTTCAGTTTTATTATTTGTAGTATTATTATAGGGGCAGTAGAAACATACACACACACTCAGATTGAAAGTATGAAAATATAAAGTACACCTTCAAGGAAACCTCCCTAAAGAAGTAATCTATCTTATTTGAATGAGTTGTACATTTTCCACGTTTCTACATATTTAGTGTAATGAACAAAGGAAAAAATGAATTTATCTATAACTTTCTATGTTTCAGTACACACACACTAGTGCAGTGGGTAGGAATCTATTTAATGCAAACATTTACAAATAACATACTGACTGAATTAGAATTAATGAAACTGATAGTGACAGTGAATAAAAAGTAACAACGAGTGCAGATAATTAAGTATTTTTCTTTATTTTGTTCGAAACTACTAGTGAGTTATTTTGTATGGACATTGTCCCCGCCCTCCAACAGTCATGTGATACAATGGCAATATGTTTGCTATAAGGACCCATCAAAAGACAAATGACTGTTTTCTTTGTATGTAATAAACATCTAAAAATTAGCAAGGTAATGAGCAAACAATTTATCAAACAGATCTATGAGGTTTCATATTCATAAGGTTTTATGAGGTTAAAAACATTCAAAAACTTTCCGGAACACCGGTGTACCCGCGTATGTCTGATGTAGAGTGTTGAACACAAAATGGTTTTCTTGTCTCATCACAAACACGTAAAAACTTAGAAATAAGTACAAACATGCCGAGCCGGTGACGTACCAGGAGCGTCATCCGATTAAGGCGACACCTCGATCGTGAAGCTTTAAAATGGCTCCGCCCAATCACCCCGCGCCCCTCAATTGACACTCGACGCTCGATTTGTAAAATTTGAAATTAGCGCCTAATAGGTAACCTGGGGTCAACGTATAGTCAATGCAAACGAACAGAAAAGCTACAGAGTCGCGTCACACTTAAATAAAATTTATAATATCAATATTTAATAAAAAATATTGATTTAATTATTATTTAGCTTTATACATACTGAACCAAACATATTTATTTAAGCTAGACGGAAAACAATAGTAATAATAGTAATAAAAAACTACAGAAACGTATTCACTTTTAAAAGTTTATTGAAAGAGAAATCAATGACATCGTTTTATGTTTATATCTCTACAAGTTAACATGTCTTGGTATCTATGTTGTTCTTACTTAGGTCTCGTCCAGTGGCGCCCTCATTGAAGAAAAAAACATATTATAGCATAGAAGATAAACATTATGAAATCTTATGTTGCATTTATTACGAAGATAGTAAAGTATTTTTACGTCATTAAACCAACACTCAAAATATTCCACTATCGTTGTTATAAGCAAAAGTGCTAAAAGAGGCCGTTTTTGGCAATTATGCCTATAACAACGAAAGCAAAACATTTCAATTGTTGGTTTAATGACGTAAAAGTACGTTATTGTATTTGTAACACACGCAACACATGACTTTATAATGTTTATCTTCCACGCTAAGATACGATATTTTATTCCTTGAGGCGCCACTGGACGGCATGTATCCCCCTTAAGAAGAATGAAACACCAGCTACATAATACAACATTGTTTATCGAGAGGCTGAAGCGGGCCATTTGTTGATTCGGACACATATGTTTAGTTAGCAGATACACCATCTAAACTGCAAACACTGGTCACAGCGATGAAAGACGACTGTATGGAGAAAGGCTTACTACTGAATGCGAAGAAAACAAAGATAATGGTATTTGAAAGAGAAGAATCCAGAACTAATGTAAGGATTACGATTGATGATGAAGTGTTGGAACAAGTGGATGAGTTTGTATATCTTGGATGCGCTTTCAGCAGGGATGGAAGGTACACCGCAGATGTGGAAAGACGAGTGAGTGCTGGGAATAGTGTGAATGGAGCGTTGGGAAAACTTCTTGGTAGTAAAATCCTGAGCCAGAAGGCACAACTCGCTATACACAATGCAGTGTTGGTCCCAACGCTAACTTATGGAAGCGAGAGTTGGGTATGGCAGAAAGAGCATGAAAGTAGAATAAACGCGGTTGAAATGCGAGCGCTGCGCAAAATTTGTGGCGTAAGGCTTGTAGACCGTATTCGTAATGATGATGTTAGAAATAGAGTTGGTCTGAAAGAGAGCGTCGGTGTTAAAATAAGAAGAGGCATGCTCCGATGGTTCGGGCATGTAGAAAGAATGCAAGATGAAAGAATGACGAAGCAGATATACAATGCAAAAGTGGAAGGATGTAGGAGCCGGGGAAGGCCAAGACTTACCTACCATGACCAAATTGGTCATGTTCTATCAGAAGGTGATGTCAGGAGACCTAGAAACCGGCGTACGTGCATGAGAAGAGCAATGAATGTTAAAGAAGCGAGTGAGATATGTAAGGATCGAGTCACGTGGCGCTCGGCTCTCTCTGCCTACCCCGCAAGGGATTTGGCTTGAAGTTATAGATGTTCGAGTGTCATAATGGCTGATAGCGCCGAGTAAACACAGGATTTTTTTATTTCGAATAAATAAGAGAAATAAAATTATCAGATTGAATTAGATTGAAATTGAAATAGAAAATTGGAATTTTTTTGCAACTCCCTCCTGGTGAAGATTCACAAGTTATTTTACACAGTTAGGTATAGCTCTGGTAGGGATCCTAGCTTTTTCCCTAAATATAATACACTCTCGAATGACTAGGTATGCGCTTTCACTAACAGTCAATTTAACTTCGCGAATTTTATAAAAAGTACAGGAAGAACTTGACGGTTAGACGGTAATTTTGCGCCTATTATTTGATAATTTACGTCTCCAACTAAGAAAATACTTGATTTATTGCTTCTCAATTCCACTGCCATCTTATAAAAGTTAAAACATTACGTATTAATCACGAGAATAACTGACATTCAAAATTAATAGACGGTTAGGTAATTATGACGAAGTTAACGATGCTCTCTCTAAAGTTATTCATTGGTTTAGTGTTAATAATCTGCTTTTAAATGATAAAAAGACTAAAGTAATTAAGTTCTCAACACCTAATGTAAGGCAGGTGGCTACCAATGTACATGTTAATGGAACTAATTTAGCCTCTGTGGAGACAACTGTGTTCTTGGGTATAACAATTGACTCCAGACTACAAAGGGGCCCACAAATTGAAAAATTATCAGGAAAACTAAGTTCTGCAGCTTATGCAGTGAAAACTATTAGACGGCTCACTGATATTGATACGGCTAGAATAGTTTATTTCAGCTACTTTCATAGTATTATGTCATATGGAATTCTTCTTTGGGGTAACTCCGCGGATATTAACACCATCTTTTTATTGCAAAAGAGAGCCATAAGAGCTATCTACAAACTTGGTCCCCGGGAGAGCCTTAGAGAAAAATTCAAAGAAATAAATATTTTAACAGTCGCATCGCAATATATCTATGAAAATCTTTTGTATGTCCATAAAAACATAGACTCATTTTGTAAAAAGAGTGATACTCATAGCATAAATACTAGATATAAGCATAATCTTGTGTTATATGCAAGCCGTCTCCACAAAACAAGTAATTATTTTATGGGGCAAAGTATACGGTTCTATAACAAACTTCCCAGCAATATAAGAGATTTGTCAATAAACAAATTTAAAACTACTATTAAAGCCAAATTGTGTAGCAGGGCATATTATAAAGTATCTGACTATATTAATGATAAAAATGCCTGGGAGTGAGTCGATCCAATTATAATGTAATTAACAAAATATGTAAATTTGTTTGGATACCAAAAGAGGGATGCCTGAGTTTTTTGGCAGTATTTTTATCAGTGCTCACCTAGTCATAACTGCACGGTAGGGAAAAAAAATGTGACGATCCCAAACAAATGTAGCCATTTTTACGGAATAAAAAGATTTTGACTTTGAATTTGAACAAATGAATACCGCGAGTACGTGCGGCACTGCCACGCAACTTGTATGAACATGTTTCGATGTAATTCGGCACGGATTATCGTAATCCAAATAAGTTAAAAATTAATTTCCGAGTGTTTTAAAAGCAAATGAACAAAACTAAGACATATGCGTTAGAAAATAAAAACTTTGAAAAATAAGGGACACCCTAATATACATATATACAAATAGATTTTATAATCTATTCATATTTAAAAAAAACATGTGACAAATGATTTTCTTGCTGTTTCATAACTTTAACTTCAGTATAATGACATTTATTGTATTTTACTTATGTATACTCTGTGTTTTGTATTGTTGTACGTTTCCTTGTTATTTATTAAACTCTCAAGAAGAAAGAACCAGGACCATCTCTGATGTTGCAAAATAAATCTAATCCGTACAATAGTTCAATACTAACCACAATGTATAGAATAGATGATTTTTTTGTGTTTTCAGTGTTGGTTCATAGTAAATATTATTTGTTTTCACGAGTACCATGGGTATAAGTATACTATCTATCTATATCTTCACGCTAAATCCCTCGTGAGCGCCACATGACTCGGTACTTACACACCTCGCTCGCTTCTTTAACATGAAACATACCGCGTTTTTTTAAAAACTATCAAAATATACTATTTTACTAGTAATTATTTTAATACAAAAAAAAAAAAACCTCCACTGGTTTTCTATCTTCTGATTGGATAAATTTCCAACGTAAACTAACCTTCACCTACGTACAATATCTAAGTCGGAGTTCGGTGAGCTTATAATGGTTACTATGAGTTTGTCGTCCCGTATGACACTTACGTTAAAGTAGCATATAAATCGAGTAGTGATTCTTCTAGTGGAATATGTTTATTTAGTAAGTTTCTCCTAAAAAACAAAACAGCAAAAATATTCTATTTTATAAGTTTTTATTTTAATACAAAGAAATAAAGAGTCTCCACTGGTTGCTATGTGCTGAGAGCGCGAACCTTATTGGTATAAATTTCCAACGTAACCTGACCTCCACCGACGTACAACTTCTAAGTCGGAGTTCGGTCAGATTATAATGGACATCATAGGAGTTTGGCGTCCTATATAGGTACGCGGTCAGCCTGTGGATAATGTATACCAATTATCAAATGTTACTGTTTATTCCTGCAAAAAATAACTCTTATTTAATTAATGCAGTTTTATATAGAGTTATTAAGTAAGCAAAATTAAAAAAAAGTTTGAAGAGGAATTAAATAGCTTGGGCCAACCATACCTAGGAACTGTTCTAAAAACTAGAAATATGTCTACACAATGTTATTATGATATGTTTAATGAATACAATAATTAAAAAAAATAAATACCTTGTCTTGTTCGCCTCCGCCATTCTACGAACATTTTCTTTGTATTTTTATTCTATATATTTTCTTTTTAGTGTTCCCCATTATTACAACAGTATAATAAATATATATAAACCTATAATATTATTTACTACTTATATCTAATAATAATACACTTACGCTAAATACTATAATATTGAATATTTACAACTATTAATTATAAAAACTTCGGTGTCACGATGTAAATGGAGCGAGCTCGAGCAGACAGTCGACATAGGTCTCACCTCGAAGCGGGCTGCAGCCGGACTGGCTCGATGTAGTTAGTCAACGCGTTTATAATCCTCATTACCGCACAATAAGGTCGAAAACACGTAGCACCTAAGACGAATGTGATCGCTTAGAAATTGTCAGAAACTTAAAATATTTTTAAAAAATTTCATGTTTCACTTATCAAAATATGCAGCAACCATGTTATAAACACAGATATTACTAATAGATTTAAGTAATTTTGAAGCGTATAAACAGAACAACTTCGTTGTAATTTCATAAATAATGAATTTCAGGAGGTGTTTTCGAAAGTAATTATTATCGAATCAATTTTAC
Source organism: Pyralis farinalis (assembly GCA_947507595.1). NCBI lineage: Eukaryota > Metazoa > Arthropoda > Insecta > Lepidoptera > Pyralidae > Pyralis > Pyralis farinalis. The sequence goes on from OX382267.1 coordinate 17,105,767, forward strand.
ACAATCGCGTATTTGAGCAAGCAAATTCAAGATAAAGAAATGAAGTTATTTATATTAAAATCTTAGATCCGTCAGTTTAGTCATTAGCCTATACTATTCGATGAAAGTTGGTCTAATTTTTCGATGGGTCGCCTTAACCAGACCAATGACGCACCTGGCGCGGCATCGGATTATTGTTCGGGCCTGCATAAAGGATTTCAAAAAATGACGATGCCAACGAATTGGTGAATTTAGCAACTTCTCGGAGCAAGGGATAAAGGTTTATCTCGGATATAATGGTTTATCTCAGTTAACTCTTCAACAAAATGTCGATCACCATACAAATTTTGTGATGGAACTGCACAGGATGCATATGGCAGTGGATGGCCGTTAGGCTCATTGGATTTCTTTCCCATCCGAACCCAAGTGGGTCTGCCCTGCCTCGTGGCGTCGCGTTCGTACTGCTAGTCAGCAAACTTAGAAGGCCTGCGTGAGTTCTACGCCTCGTATCCGTAGAGGCCGCGTTGCTTCGATTGAAGAAACATTGACTCAATCGCAGTGACTGAGGCAATTGTGAAAAACATGGAATGCTACATTTCATATCGGCTAGTACTGCTGCGGGAACTTTCGTTTCTTCTGTAAAAATATAAGCTGTGGAATAAATCCTGCCGAGTTTTTCAAAAAAGGCGGAGGGGGGAGGTTTTTTTACAGGCTAGGCAGCGCAACAAGTTGCAAGCGTCCACAAGCTCCGATAACTGCATACCAGTAGGCAATCATATGCTTGATTTAGACCTCCGTGGCATACTCATTTTTGTCTTGCGCAGGTATCGACCTTAATGTTAAACTAGCCACTGCCAACCACTCGATAGCCCGGCTCGTATAGACAAAATAACTTACATTCTACAGGATTGACGTCCGATTCTAAACAGCCTCTCACTACACGGTTAAGGCGGTTTCCCATCTCAGCATCACCTGAAAAAAATAAAAATATTCAAACATTTTGTTATTAAGCGATAGCTTAAGTTATTTTTACATACATATTCTCATTCCATACTCCTCACCGCTCTACGGGGTTCACCCTGCTTTCATGCTTCTTCTGCCATACATACGCCAACACCGCGGCAGTAAATCATGGAGATTCACTGCCGTACTGTTGGTTAATTACACCCTGAATGATAGCAAGGCGAGCTTTGCTCGATATGTTATCGCTTGTTACCACGGAGTACAACGCATCATTGATACGGTTTCCTGCTTTTTCAATATCGCCCTCACATTTTCTATCTGTCGTAAACATAGAACCTAGATAAACAAATTCATTCACTTATTCCACTTTTTCATCTCCGATCATTATCTAGCAATCTGTAACACTTTTATTCCTTTCAAACACCGTCGCTTTCATCTTCATTAGATTTATTTTTATACCTTTCCTTTTAAAGGCCACATTTATTACAGTAACCATTTGTTGTAGTTATTCATTATATATTGTTATTTTCATATATTTATTTTTAAGTAACTTTATAGTGTGTAACTGTGATGATGTCCGGAACTGCGTATTAACACACGCACATGAAGAATTTAGTATCACCGTATAAAAACCCTTACGAAAATACACGTTTCTTATAAGATGATTTCCTCTATAGATATTTTTTACTTACATTTCATTATTTCTTGTTTTGTCAAAAAATAGTAACATACATTCTGTGTAAATTTCAGGTACATATCTACTACGATTCACAGGCCACAGCCTTGTGACAGACGAAGGAATAGAGAAGGGATAGAAGGTTTGACGCGCACGGTGGCGCAGTGGCGAAACGCACTGTAACGTTAATGTGACACCAACGTTCGTTCGATTTCCACACAGGACAAACATTTGTGTTCACGGACATGTCTCTTTGTCTTGGTCTTAATGTTTTTAAGAGAGGTAGGGCGCATCAAAGTAAAGTCTGGGGAATACCTCCACCTCACTGATAACCGCAGCCAAATAACAAATACCTAGAAGGTTGTTGTGTTCCTGCGTGTGAGTGGAGACACCAACAAGTTCCTAAGGAGTTGATGTGTTAGCAGCAGAGGTGGCATCGCGCGAATGATGATATTCAATGTATTGCAAGCGTTCATTGGCTACGGTAACTGCTTTACATCAGGTGAGCCGTATGCTGGTATGCCTCCCGACATTGTATAAAAAAAGCCGTCAAGTGTGAATCCGACTCGCTCACCGACGTAAACAAATATTTATTTTGTGATGTAACTACAAATTTACGGTTTTCGGATATTTTTCTTTACTTGTGCTACATGACCTTGCTTCTTACCAAATTTCATGATTCTAGGTCAACGGGAAGTACCCCATAGGTTTTGATTCCTTTGCGAGTGTCAAAATATGCGAGTAGACGAGACATAAACAGCCGTATCTTTTGATTGCGTTGACTTAGAAGTTTGATTTTTTCACTGCTCGTAGGGAGAGCAGATTTGATATTAATTTTAGCTTGATAGCTCCACCCGTCCCTGGGGAAAAGGGTCTTGACAGAGAGACGGACAACAAAGTGATCCTATAAGGGTTCCGCTTTTCCTTTCGAGGTACGGAACCCTAAAAAAAAGAGACGTACACATACATACAGTTACACTGTGCTACTACTTCTTGTGCTAGATTCACATTCAAAGAAATAATCAGAATTGAGGGCAAATAAAAGAAAACACAATATATTTGATCTGACCTCTCTGTACGGCGCCGAAATCCAACGCATGGTCTCTGCCATCGCCACCCTGGACTGCGACTGACGACGCTGCACCTCCGCCTACTCCGATACGGTATACGGGACCACCAATTTTTACTAGCAGCATGCCTAAAATAATTCATTAGTTAATAATTAAAAATAGGTTTATAGTAAAAAAGACATAGAACTCAATTTTAGTTGAGATGGTTTCATAAGATAATGTCTTTATTACCTTATCTTTTTACTGATTATATTTAAATTCCGTCTTGATATTAAATTAAATAAATCGATTCACCTTGAGTAACATTCATGAGAATAAAATTTAACAACCAACCGCCAACACGAATGGCGAAACTACAATTGGGGTTATAAATTTTAGTCAATAATTTTATAACCCATAGCCATTGTATTTATTTCTGAATATAACCCTTGAACTCGATTGCACAAGCAATAACCCTAATTTGGAAAATATCCAGTTAATGCTTCAACTTTACACAAAATATGCGGGAGTAGGGAAGAGAACAAGTTATATAGATGTTATGAGCGAGTGTGAACGTTTGCTATCTAATCACAAAAATATAGCGGAGAATAGCTAAATATAATAAAAGCAAATACATTGTGACGCCAAGACCCAGATGTTTCGTGGGATGACTCATTTAAGTTATATTGAAATTGTTTATAATTATTTTACTGTGCAAAAACAATATAAAAGAATGTTATACTTGAAAGTTATATTTAACCAAATTTAATTATGGCAAACCATTATATTACTTCGCATAATTAATTAATATCTGATTACAAACAACTAAGAATGAAACTCGTGTAAAAGCAGTGAAGTATACTTTGTTTATTTTGAATAAGTTTAATTGAATAATTTATAATAACGTCTGACCTGAACCTCATTGTTGAGGAACGTAAATTCCTTCCTTTGCCTTTTGCGTGACTAGGCATTTTCATTGGACAATAAAAACCTGTAACTTAGTATAAATATTACGTTTATAAACTTACCTTTGCCTGGTTTATTTTTTTTAATCATATCGTGGGGCATGTATCCAATTCCCCCACTGAACATTATCGGTTTCACGAACTCTTCTCTCACATTATCGCCATTTTTCAACCCGTAGGATTGAACGAAACCTTGAAAAAATTGAATTGATAAACTCAATATATAATTTCGTTACATTATAATTCAAAAGTTTTACCAAAGTCTACAATTTCAGGTGTACTTGTAACATAATGCCACCATCACAGTTGGGAAAATTGAGTTGATGAATATCTAACAAGCATTTTACCACTTGATATCGTAAATATTCCACCATTATGCTGATATAAATAAATTTATTGTGATATTTAATGAGCGATTAAAAAAGATAAGTTTCTTTCAGCATTTCTGCTTCGCTTACAGCTTTCTTAGATACTAGTAGAGTAAAAAATGAAGATTACGAGAATAAGATTAAGCCGCGAACGCTTATTGGCAAATAAAGAATTTTTACCTTTATCTATTGACTCTTTCTACGAAACTTTGTAAATACTAATAATAAACAAAACATAAGATACTTGAAATAAAGAGTAATGACTACGTCGAGTCACAATAGAGATAGACAAACAAGCATACAGAAATTCTAAGAAATCTGCTTTAGTATTGTCTTAGGTTTTCGCGATTGTTATACATTGAATTAAACTATTTTTAACTAGTTTTATTTACTTAGTTTTATTTATTTTGTTAAACCTGACATTTCGAATGCTTCGCAGCATCCGTGGTCGCTGAAAGACTCATTTGCATGCTGCAAAGCATTCGAAACGTCAGGTTCAACAAAATAAATAACTACGCGATACTTCCGTTAAAAATAGTTTAATTCAAATCTGCTGTAGTTAACGTTAGATGCCAAACATCTTGTCTAATGGGATTAAAAAGACACTTAATTTACAAATTAAACTTCCTACTGCGGAAGGATAATCGTTTTGTTTCTTTCTACATACCGGACACAACTGGTTCCCCAAATTTGTTGCCATAGTCAGAGGCTCCGTTACTAGCGTCTATGATAATTTGTAAAGGACTTGCAAAGTTATTAGGATACTCCCAGCCTTTTTCCTCCCAAGGTAAGTCGTAACCTGCAATACAATATGTAAAACTTCATTATTTTTCATTAATTACATCAAGGGACCCCATTGTTGTATTTTTGTCCTTTATAAATTTTCCAAATATTTATAAATACGTGATTTTCCAAACTTTATTGAAATTAAGACCAATACCTGGAATATGCAAGTTGCCAACGCTGTAACCAGCTGTACCAGCGACAGTGTGCCCCCCGCGTCCGACACCCTGCACGTCTCTGATCCTACCCCCGGTCCCTGTAGTAGCACCACTGAACGGCGCTACCGCCGTCGGCATATTGTGTGTCTCAGCAGTAAATATGATGTCTGACTCAGTCACTTCTTGTACTATTTGAGAAGGCTCGCATACATTGCTGGGACGTAGCTTCTTATGTTTGTAACCTTTGATAGCGCTGAAAAATATGGTAACAGTTATAGTAAGTAAAAGTTATACAACGCAACAAGTTGACATCTAACCCGTCCTTATGTCGTCTTAGTTAAGATTATTTTGCCAGTTGATTTGCAAAAAGCTATTTCATTTATTTTCAAATAAATATTGTGTAGAAAAGCGAAGACGTGAAAGCGTAGCGTGTAGGATGTATGTAGGTGTAAATGTGATATTATTTGATCAGAATGGACTTTTACCCTTTTCTACAATAAAACTTCAAAATGCATCGAATTTCATTGGACATTGGTTTATACACTAGTCGTTTTGAAATAAGCCTTGACGCTTTCCAGTCCTCGGTTCACTCAATTCCTTGCTTATGACGTTTCGCCAAGTTAACTATGTTTTAACATAAAGCATTTTTACCTGCTGTTATCACCAAATTTGATAACATTATTATTGTTTGACGTCTTCTGAGTGGATGCGACCATATCGATAAGAGACTCACTGATCTCTTTCCCATCCAGGACTATTTTACCCTGCAACATTTGAACAATTTATTACATTATGTAGGCGATGTTATACTCACTCATATTGGATCTGCATAATAAAAAATAAATCGACTGACTTATATTTGAACACACAGCCGAAACCTGAGTCTAAGAACATTAATTTTGCATGGGGTTTTCTTAGGGCACAAAGGCGCTAAAAAAGGATTTTCCAAATTTTTCGCGGGATACCGAGATACATTCGGACGAAGTTGCCGACAACCAACCACTTATACTACATTATAATTTTTTGTTAATATTTGTTTGTTTATAATATATATAAAGTTATGAATGTTAAATAAAAATATTTTTTAATGCCAGGCATCTATCTGTACCACGGTATTTTTCAGAAAACATTTAATCTATAAACTCAGCGTCCCTTATTGTTATGGTGTGTTCAAGTATAGATAATATTGACTCATGTTAAATGCACTTTTGTTTATATATCTATTATATTATTTGTACTACAATCCGAACTAGTATTTTATGTGAATCCAAGAATACCGTACGAAAAAGCATGCTATACAATAGAAATATGTACAATAACCTAAACTAAGTGACGAAACGGTATATACTTTAGACTACATTGCAATGAATTACGTGCCTTGAAGAACCAATGTCGTGAATGTTCACTGTTGCTCTGAGCGAGGTCAAATAATTCGACACTGGTCGGGTTTCGCTTCAATTTGTTCACAAATAAATCCAAATAAAAGTCCATGTCCCATGAGTCGAATGCCAGACCTGAAAACCAATTGTTATAGTTTGTGACAGTGATTTAATTTACCTCACATCCCCCCTACTCCATACATTATCATCATCATCGACAACTTATATATAGTATCGATAATCTGCTGCTGTATATAGGTCTAATGCTATCCTTATGCAATTTTCCGCTTTCTCGGATGTAGCCTATGAACCTATGCCCTTCCCTATGGTTTGAGCCTGATCTTCATATCTAATTAAAAAATCGGTTAAGTTTGTCATTTTTCTGAATGGCAGACAGCCGTTACGGTTATAGTATGTGTGTAAATGTAAGCTACGCGCATTGCCACCTTCACCACTAAAGTTTGTCGTCAAGAATTGCTTTATGATATTTGTATTGTCAGTATGTACATTCCTATCTGAAGGTGATGTCAGGAGCCTTAGAAACCGGCGAGCGTGCATGAGAAGAGCAATGAATAAGAAACGAGTGAGGTATATAAGGATCGAGCCATGTGGCGCTCGGTTCTCTCTGCCTACCCCGCAAGGGATTTGACGTGAAGTTATACATACAATATACATCATAAAATAATTAACCATACCTAATTTCTCGTTCACCTTTTCCATAGCGGGCCTGCCTTCTGCTTGCAGTGGTACCACAAACCATGGCTCCAAGTCTTTCGGCAGACCCTCATTAAAACTCTTCCGCGGGAGATTCTCTTCAGTGTAAACGCATTGAGTCATCCTGTCGTGTAAGGGAGCAGCCAGGCTATTGTATAGATCGATAGACACATCCTTGGCCTTTTGAAATGTAACGACGTATCTAGTTGAAACCTCCACTCTGATAACATTACGAAGACCAACACTTTCGCAAATCTGTACAGAATTACTTGAATCTGCTGTTGAGAAATTGAATCTGAAATTAAAATTATATATCATTAAGTATATTGTATATTATATATTATTAGCCCCTGATCATGGCGTGTTACGTTATAGCGATAAAAGTAACATACATTTTAATAGCGTACCTGATGAAAGTTGGTAAACCAATACAAAAAGTATAGATAACAAACTCACGTTCATTCACAGTGAACAAAAGTCATTAGCGTATGTGAGTGGAAATGGGTGGCAGCAATGCGCATGTTGCGCCCTCATTTTGTTTTTATTAATAACGTTGAATTTAAGATCAATTCCAAAAAACGTTGAATACAGTTACTGAAGAACCATATTTATGTTTTTTTGAAACATATCTTGTATATTTATTATGTAAATACCATGTGGCCACTTATAGCAATAATCAAAATTATGACTAATTGTACATAATTAATCCAAGAAAAAAACGCTTAATACAGGCAGTATTGAGAGTTTTTTTGCTGTAAGTATTAAATAAGTAATTAATAAGTGCGGCCAAGTGCGAGTCGGACTCGCGCACGAAGGGTTCCGTACCATTATCTATAAAACCGGCAAAAAAATCAGACATGTCTGTTGTATGGGAGCCCCACTTAAATATTTATTTATTCTGTGTTTTAGTATTTGTTGTTGTACCGGCAACAGAAATACATCATCTGTGAAAATTGCAACTAACTATCACGGTTCATGAGATACAGTGGTGACAGACGGACGGGCGGACAGCGGGGTCTCAGTAATAATGTCCGTTTTACCCTTTGGGTACGGAACCCTAAAAATAAAATAAGGGCGCCACTTAGCTTTAGACGGCAAGTATTGCGGAGACGCATACGCGTAGGGCTCACACACACATGCCTAGCATCTTCTCACGTATGATATCGCTTTACGTGACGTGTTTATCGTTATTATTGTGCCGCAACCGCAACACACTTGGTGTCTGTAGTGGTTCTAATCTAATTAGCAAAAACTTGGGACTAATTGAAAATGTGCATAACACATGCATTTAACCAAGAAAAACCTGAAACGGTGCATATCCAAGATGATATATCCATGCACATAAAATCCAAGACTCATATACGTGAGCTTAGGTTTAAGAATACAGCGAGGCAAGTACTTACGACATTTTTAAAATCGTATATATCAAATTTAACATATAAATAAATATAGCAGTTCTAAATACGCAAATAGATAAACTATGAACTACCAATCCAATAGGAATTAATAAATATTTTCTGACGAATTATCACCATCCAATCTTTAAGGTAGACCGATAAAGATATATAGCTGACTCACGACCCACTGAACTACCAATTCAGGTGCCCATTGGTCCCCTGATAGACAAGTCAATATTAATGAATTTTTAAGGTACCCATTCGTCCCTTAGTACTCGTATAAATTATAGATAAAAAAGTGTTGAGATGGTACAGTCATAAACATAATTGTGTGCCTGTATAATTAATCAAAACCATATGATTTGCGAAGATCGCGTCGATACTGTTTTTAGACCCGAGAGAGTTGATTATTTGTTATTGTTAATGATTTAAATTAATGTGTGATTTATAATCATTATTTCAATACTGATTTTTATATCGTAATTAGCTGTGACTTGCATTTATTAAACAAAATGTGATATTTATACAATATTACGACGATTGTAGACTAATTGTACTCTGCGGGAGGTGGCGAGACAGCACCAAAAATATTACAGGCGTCGAGTGGGCACAGGCTACGAGTTTCAGGGGTCCAGTGGGCACGTCCCCATAAGCTATATATGTATACTATAGCTATAATTTATTTTGCAAATAAACATATTAAATCCGTTTAAAATAAACAAACAGACAAGCATATACACAGAATATGTTTGTTTTATCTAGGACTAGAACCCACAACCTTTGATATTGTAATGGAGATTGACTTTATTTTGTGTTAAAAAAAACATACCTATGGTACAATAAATTGTAAGCAAACATACCTGGGTCCAATTTCAATTATGATTTGATTTTCATCAATAGTTTTATAATTAGTGTTGTTCCTCAATGCGTGAGGCTGAAGGGGAGAGCTAAGGAGCCACTTCAAAACTTTGATCTGGTTAATATTCAGGTAGTCACACCCTTCCGCCAGTTCCACATGGTAACAGAGTTCAGTAAATAATTGTGTTACAGTTGGATCAACAAGTTTTAATTTCTCAAGTATTTCCTTCGTTCGATGTACACTGAACGCTTCTGAAGAAAAAAATCTTATAATGCACATATTGAGGTCAATGGAACAACATGTACAGTGTCTCACACTATACTGCGACTATACAGACTTGATACTGGACACTAATATCTTACGTCAAGGCCAAAGTTCAAAGTTGTATCACTGTGGATATCTGAAATAATGAGAACAAACAACTTATGCAATAACAACTTTAATATCTGTAATAATAGAAGTGTAATGTATATGTGTTTTGTTGAGTATTATTAATGAATATGAAATTATACAGGTCATAGTGTTATCAGATGTGATGCAAAATTCAAGTTAAGACTTTTTATATATGAAACATGATGTTTGCTGCTACTAGTACTTTTCATACAATGTTAACTTGCGTAAGATGAAATATCTATCTATATCTTCACACCAGGTCCCTTGTGGGGTAGGCGCACGATCTTACCCGCTTCTTTAATTTCCATACACTCGCCGGTCGCTCTCGACTGCCGTCAGACTTCTACAATCCAATCACTAGATCTTTCTTAGGGTAAGGTCACACGTCTTTTTAAACATAATTTCTTGGACGTGCGGGTTTCCTCACGACGTATTAATTCTAAGAAATCGCAAAAAATTTAGCCTTCCTCGGCTCATAAATCCTTTCACTTTCGCGTCATATATCTGTTTGATCACTCTTTCATTCTGCATTCTTTCTATATGACCAAATCAATGAAGCATGCATTTTCTTATCAGAACACCAACACTCCTTCAAACTAAACGATCGATCACATGCTGCTTCACAGATTTCGCACAAGTCACAACTCAACCGCATTTATCATGCGATTTCTAGTTTTCACTTTCACATGTTAGCATTGAGATTAACACTGCTGGCTTAGTCTTCAGCTCCGTGTTAGGAGTTTTCCCAAACGCGCCATTTAAACTGTTCCCTACCATTCCTGCTAAAAGCACTTCTAAGATATGCAAATTGAATTTTTTCAACTAAATATAACATAATACTATCCCTTTACTTAACTATGCACTTAAAATTAAATCGATTTTCTAGAGTACCTACATACGAATGGATAGAATCTGAACTGCCGTACAGACTGGCAGACTGATGCATAATGGATCCTGTCATTTTGCTGTGTACAAGTATTATACTAAGAGATATTGAAAGATGAAGAAGATACTATACTACAAATCTAGTCTGGTCATAAATACTGTTACATAGAAAATTTTCTTTTTTTTTAAACTTTTTAATTATTTTGAATTTGCGGTGCGGGGCCGGTACCGCGCCGGCATGCGACGCGGGCACTGAAACACGTCTTGCGTTTTTTAAATACAATCTTATTGTATCTTATTCAATACTGCTACGTTTTTATTTTTCTTTTTAATCTGCTAGCATTTCAGAAATGACCATTGACGAAAAAGAAATACCGAAAGAAACTTGCCAGTATAGGTCTCTTTTCAAATTGTCAATAACATATTACAATAAAGTCATGTGAGCATATTGGTACAATAATAGTGATGTAAAGTGGTAGAATTAAAGGTTATTAAAACAAGGTGCCTGTGTTGAATTATTTCCAGATATCTTTGTCCGTTACATATTCATCAATGTTATATACATAATAAGCCTTTTTACAAAGAGTACTTTTGATGTGCTTCAGTAGACGATAAAACTGTTTTAGCTATTTATTATAGAATTGAATACAACTTATAAGAGCTACCAGTCCTAGCAAGCTGATGTTATTTATACGCAACTTATTTCTACTTCTAAAATTTTCACTGAATCATCATCATCGGAGTTAATCCCGATCACGTCCTACGGTTTCGCTTCGGAACCCAGGGTCCACTTTCCAGCTTTTACTCCTCCATTTTGCGCGCATGTACGCACGCATGTCATCCCTCAAGACGTCAAGCCAGCACTTCTTGGGTCTGCCCCTTCTACCGGGACCCGGCGAACTAGACATTTGTTCACCACGTAACTAGCCGGTTTTCATAAGACGTCGCCGTACCAGCGTAGGCGACACTCTTGCAGTTTATTTGCTATGTCACGGACACGAAGGAGTCCCAGAGTTCCTAACGCGTTTTCGCGTCACTCCGCACTTCCAAGGCAGCATATTCATCTCCGAGACACGCACTCTCATGCTTGTGCCACTCAAGTACAGGTCACGCTTTGCTGCTATATAAAAGGACAGGTCTAATGATGGATTTATAAACCTGTCCCTTTAGCTTAACCGACATTCGAAGGTCACAAGTGACACCAGCCATTTTACGCCACTTGGCCCAAGCGGCTGATATGTGTGCCTTGACGTCGCGATCGATGTCTGCAGAAGCGTGGAGGACAGGTCCCAAATACCTACACCAGTCCATGCGCTCGACCGTGTCTTCATCAATGCGAACGGGTGTAGGATCTGAGACATTGCAGGGCAAGTACAAAGTACTTCGCCACATTTAGTTTCAGACCGCCGTTATTAAGAGACTCTCTCCAAGCATTCCCTCGTCGCACCAGGCGCCCCTTCCGTCCGCGTCCGCCAGCACAATATTGTCAGCACACATTAGCAACCACGGAGGCTGCTCATGTGTATCTCTATTGCTAACCGACACTACGTCTAATATTACGCTGAACAAAAACAGATTAAGGACGGATCCCTAGTGGACCCCGAATGTGATTGGAAAGGGTTGTGTATCGCCAACGGCAATCCTAACCATGGAATAGGAATTAAAATGTTTCAAGCTCAGTGGCTCAGTCGTGAATGACGCGACTTTGACACCAACGTTCGCGGGTTCGATTGCCACACAAGACAAAAAAGGAAGGAAAGTACCTCACAGAAAACCAAAACAGCCAAATAACAACTCCCTATAGGGTTATTGTGTTTCTGCATGTGAGTGAGGTCACCAGTAAGCTTCTAAGGAGTTGCTGTGTAAGCAGCAGAGGAGGCATCGCGCGAGTGATACTTAATATATTACAAGCGTTAATAGGCTACTACTTTACATCAGGTGGGCCGTATGCTTGCATGCCTCCCGACGTAATATAAAACAAAAATGTCCCGGCAAATATCAATATAAGCTTCAGGCACCCGTTCGACCCTTCGAGGCTTTCTCCGTGTCTAATAACAGAAAATGCAGAGGCGTATTCTTCACCTATATTTCTCCATGACGATCCTAAGAGCAGAAACAGAGTTCATGGTCCTATGACTAGGCTGGAATCGATAATACTATGCTGCTATGACCCTGGAACGTGCTAACTTGTATATCAAGTTCTGCCCCTAAGACGATTCCAACTTATCGTACATAGGTTGCAAGTAGTCTCGTCTGGCTGTGGCTATAGCTCTCTTTAGTGGCACATTTCGGGGGCTCTATACGCGTCATGATCTTTGGGAGATCTGGATGCTTCTGACGACTGTGTCGTTTCACCACCAAGTCTCCTTGTTGCATCTGCGCCCACTCTTGGTTTATCCAAGTAAGTATTTACTTAGGCCGTCCCGGTGACGGCCGCTTGAATCCTATCCCAGTGGTGCTGGACTGGTTCGCCGTCGATATCTACTTTAGCCGTGCTCGCCCATTGCACGGTAGCCCTTGTTCACTTATCACAGGAAACTAGTCCACAACAGGGGTCAGGCGAGGCTCCTGCGCGCCCTTTTGCGGCGGCGTCCTATCCGTGGCACAAGAGCTTTTCCTTCTTTACATAATAAATTTGGCTTAAATTATATTTTATATAATAAAATAAAAATTGTATCAATGTCAGTCGCCGTTTCCAACAGCAGTATAACATATCACATGCTGTAAAAGTAGCTGAAATAGAATAACCTTGAATTAGCCACATTCGTCAATTGTCTGATTCTCCTACCTGCATATGTAGCGGAGCTGAGCTTACCGGCAAGTTTATTTATGTGGGGTCACACTGTAATTCCAAGAAACACAGTAGACTATTAACAAATTCCAATGTATTACTCCCAAGGAGAACTGCTGTATTAGCAAATATGGAAGAATAAATTGGAAATTATGTATATATATATATATATATATATATATATATATATATATATGGTGTTCTTAAATAATATGCCCAAATTGAAAAGGGAAATAGTATTATGTATGCTGATTATAATAATAAATATATTTTATGCACCACGTGTTACAAATTCTTTCATAGAAAAACAAAATCCGTCATAAAAAATAGCTTTCTGTTGTATGAAACCAACCAGCTAGGAAAATACTACAAAGCATGCCATACGATACGGTGTAGTGTATTTAGCGATCCTTTGTCCGCCGCTGCTGAACGCCGCCCGCGCAAGCGCCGTCAACGCAGCGCATTGCACGGTAGGACCACCGCAGTCTTTTAACAAGTGTCGCGCATTACAGTACTACACGTGACCGTAATCATGCCTGGACATCGTTACTCTAATCAGGAGTATCTCCAAATGGTACTTTGTTATCGCGACTGCAATAACATCACTGCATAAGCGGTGAACGTCTACGAGTAAAGGTTCTGAATATGAGTGAGCCATCATACCATCCTCGGCGCAGCATCGTCATCCAATGGCGAGCACGAGAGACGGAGCTGCCGTTTTCAATGTGAGCAACAGTTACGTGTGGCATTTACTCAACGATGAAGGGCTACATCCATACCACTTCACTAGGGTACAAGAACTCATGCCACAAGATCATGCTCCCAGTTTTTTTAGAGAGACGTCGTGTCGTGTGAGTGAGTGTCGCGATTGTGAGGTGTAAATAACTAGTAAATAAACTGATGAGCTTTTAAACACGCCAAGTTAATGTAACAAACGTTATCCGATAGCTTTTTATTTTTTAAGAAAAGTGGATCAGCCGTTATATCCGGTAAGTGTTCTAAATTTCCATTTTATTTAACTAGATAGGTAGCTATCAGCGCTACTCTACCGGCGTTAACTAAGTAGGTACTCACCGAATGTACCTACTTAGTTAGAAGACAAATAAACATATGGCTCACTTGATGTAAAGTGGTTACCGTAGCCTATGAACGCTCGCGCTAAGGTTTATCGCACGCGGGTTGCCACCCCCGTTGCTCACACAACAACTCCTCTTACTGCTTTCTGGTAACATCACTCACTCTCATTAAATCAACAACCCTCCAGTAAATTGCTATTTAGCTGCGGTTTTCTGTGAGATGGAGGTACTTCCCCTGTCGGACTGCTTTGATGCGCCCTACCTACCTATGTAAAAAACATTCTTAGGTGATGTAGCAGCTATACAATGTTGTGCGGCGTACGGTCGACCTGATGTAAAGTGGTTACCGTAGCCTATAAACGCTTGCAACACAGGAAGTATCGCTTGCGCGTTGCCACCCCCGCTACTGATACAGAAACTCTTCAGGAGCTCACTCGTAACCTAACTCACTGGCAGGAACAGTTGTTCTTTGGCTGTAGTTTTCTGTGAGGGAAGGTACTTCTCCAGACGGGCTGCTTTGACGCGTCCTACCTCTCTTAACTGAGCTTTACGACTGGCAAAAGGAATCGAAAACAGCCGGAACCGACGACTTAACGTGCCCTCTGAGCCAGGAACTGGAGACAGGCTGTGGCCGCGCATCGACCATGAACCAAGTAGGCACTTTATTTATTTGATTTCTCACTTTTTTAACGAAGCCGGGACACGAAGTTTCTTGTCTATCGTAACAAATAAACGATATTCTTTCTCCCATTGAAGTTCGGGCATATAAAAAAACACCTTTTTTTTTATTTATTATATGTGAATCAGTTCAGAATGGCATATAGAACACCGTTTTATCTTGTCAATATTTTCACACTGGCAGGCCACATTGAAAATTAAAGAGGTATCATCTGCAAATAATACTGTACCTGTATAACGGCAACAGATAGACAATCCTCAAGCACGTCTGGCAGGCCGTTCCTACCGAGATTCACCTCGTCACCCGATGCACGACTCAGGGCGACCTGAGCCGAGCCTGATTATCCAACCTCCCAGATGCTCTTGGGTTGGGGAAGGTATGAATCAAGTATTTATTTATTATTTATTTAAAATTTTATTGATCACTTTACATTTAGGTACAATAGGCGGACTTAATGCTAGTTGCATTCTCTACCAGTCGACCTTTGTGTGTGCAGAGAATCACGATTGCGACTATACATATATATATATATACATTAAATAAATATATACTTACAATACATACATATACATACAAACATAAACAAAACTGTTACAACTTATATAAAATAAATAGAAATATATAAATAATGATGACGGTCTTACTGCCTTGTCCAGCTTTCAAAAAGATATTGGTGTACCTTCTTTTCAAAGAAGGTCACTGGGCAACTTAGTATGGAAGCTATACCCACGGCCTACAAAAACAAAATTGGTTCGGATGTTTAGATAAACGTCCCTAGTTTACGAATATACTTAGTCTGGCCATAAATACTGTTACAATTAAAAATAAACAAAATATTACATTTGAATTTGGAATCTGTCATTTTTATATGATTGGTCTGTTTCTCATTTTGGCGCCAATACATTGTACAACATTTTGCGATATTAAAATGGAGTAGGGTGATAAAGAGAACCGAATCGCTGTGGTTGCATTACACAAAGTATGTATAGAGCCAAATGCAATTTTTAAAACTCTCCACACGCTTGGTATTAGTAAAATGTTTGTGTACCGGGCTATTAATAGGTACAATGAGACCTCCTCTGTTTGTGACAGAAAAAGATCTGGCCGTCCACGTAGTGTTCGTACGAAAAAGATGATCAAAGCAGTAAGGGAAAGAATTCTAAGAAATCCTGTACCAAAACAAAAGATTTTATCTCGGGAGATGAAAATAGCACCTAGAACCATGTCGCGTAGTTTAAAAGATGACTTAGGACTTGCAGCTTATAAGAGACGTACTGGTCATTTCTTAACTGATAATTTAAAAAAGAATAGGGTGGTAAAATCGAAACAACTACTGAAGCGGTACGCAAAGGGAGGTCACAGAAAAATTTTGTTTACGGATGAGAAAATTTTTACAACTGAGCAACATTTTAACAAACAAAATGACCGTATTTATGCTCAAAGCTCTAAGGAAGCTTCCTAATTAGTCGATAGAGTGCAACGTGGGTACTATCCGACTACGGTGATGGTTTGGTGGGGTATTAGCTATGAAGGAGTGACTGAGCCATACTTTTGTGAGAAAGGTATCAAAACATCGGCACAAGTGTATCAAGATACCATTCTTGAGAAGGTAGTGAAGCCCCTTACCAAAACCATGTTCAATAACCAAGGATGGTCCTTCCAGCAAGACTCGGCGCCGGGTCATAAAGCTCGGTCTTCGCAGACTTGGTTGGAAACGAACGTTTCGGACTTCATCAGAGCTGAAAACTGGCCGTCGTCTAGTCCCGATCTTAATCCGCTGGATTATGATTTATGGTCAATTTTAGAGAGTACGGCTTGCTCTAAACGCCATGATAATTTGGAGTCCCTAAAACACCGTACGATTGGCAGTGAAGAATTCTCCCATGGAAAGAGTGCGTGCTTCTATTGATAACTGGCCTCAACGTTTAATGGACTGTATGGCAGTCAATGGAGACCACTTCGAATAAGCTTTTTATATTTTAAATTGTTTTATATTTATGTATTAAACTATCACACTGTAAAAGTAATAAAGGATATTTGCAATAGAAATCTTTTTTTCTTTGTTTCAGTATTTATGGCAAGACTAGGTATATGTCGCATTAATGTAGAGTATGGGAATCTGCCCAAAAATTAAAAATAAAATATAAGCAATATCCTCTAGTGATAAGACATTTTTCGACTATGTGCATTGAATGGGTGTCTTGATTACACGCTGGAGCAACTGAACTCGTCGTGTTCGTCTGCTGGCTCTAACAATACAAGTCTGTTGGGCACTTAAAAGATAAAAACTTATTCTCTCTCACTATACAATGGAAACAATCTGATGTATTTTTAAATAAAACAAATGTGTAGAATTATATCGTTTTTATTCAACATGATCAATGTCAACAGGCACGATAGTGTCGTCCAAGAACCTTGCGGACGCATCTATGTTCTTGGTGTATGGCCCATGACAAAAAGTACACCATGCTGGCTATATGTGCGCAGCATCCGATAGTTCGGCGGCCGTGGATACAAGAACAGTAATAATCTTCTATAATCTCTCTGCCCTCTCTTGTAGGGTTCACCAATATGTAGGTATAATATTGTTTACTTCTGACGTGTCGGGACTGAATTCTACCGCGTATCAATGTTCTGTTATTTACCGATTCGTGGTACCGTGGTATAAAGGCCATTTGGTCGTAAGTGCTCATGGACGTATGATCTGGCGATCCTCAGGTGATAGCTGCCCTGCGTAAATAGTATCAAATCATCGTACGTCAATTGTGGGAAATCGAACGCTGCATCACTGGCATCAATTGCAGTGAAGGCTACCCTTTGCCTATTTAAATTGTGCTCACTCACATATTCCACTAGCTCATTCCTTCTATTAATATTTTCATTAATTATATTAATGAATTGCTCGGCGTAAATGCTATCCTCGTATGATCGCCGAGTAGCGTTGATGAGCGCTGTAGTAATTCGGAAATCCGCCATCATGTTAGGCAAAGAAACATTGAAATAGGTGTGTCGGAATATCTCAAAATCTTTTTTGAAACGATCGTTCACTGTCTCGACAACCCACCGGGTCATTGTTATGAGTCTAGACTTGTTTGCCTCTTCGAATGTAAGTGGCTCTTCTCTGGATCTGGATGGTGGCATATGAGGATTGTAGCCCAATTCTTATAACGAGGAGATTGAGTCCCGAAAGTGCCAAGGCGAGTCTCATCTTCCATTATGGTACGCATAATTGTGGCATCTGATGTTGTTGCTGCGTAAGGTCCTAAGACATCTAAGATATAGCCATCTGTGCATACTATCAGGAACGGTTTTACCAGGTTCCAGAATTTATGTAAGCTATATGTAATTCTTTGAAATAAAAAATTGGAACTCTTTTGCACATATAGGTATGTGCCATCAAGCACCAAAATGACTGTATTCTGGTCGCCTCCGAAAATATGAGATGGGGTAGAAAGGTTTCGAGAGCCTCTTCTCTGGTTATATGATCTAAGCCCGGAAAATGCGAAACGAAATCTTGAGTTAAGCATTCTCTTGCTAATCTTATCTTTCTCTCTAGCGTTCTTCTGGACATTTCGTAGCTAACCTTTCATCCGGTTCACCAGTCCTCGCTAAAGTCGTAGCAGGCCTATCAGTTCTATTATGAAGAGATGGTGTTAGCTGTAGAAAAGTGTTAAATTGATCTTTAGTTATTCCTGTCCAAAAATGTAGCTCATTATCATCAATCGCATTTATGTTTTCGAAATCAAGTTGGTTTCTCCGTTCCAAGCCCGATTTGTATAAATTCATCATATCAAGTACATGAGCGCCATTAAATTGATGCGTTTGCCTCTGAGTATTCAGTTCTTCCCAATCATTTCTTTGCAAATGTGAATGGCAAACACGAGCAAGAGATGGTATATAAAAATTCATTATATGCAATAAATGGAATTTTACATACAATGGCAATATATGCGTAGCAATGTTTCTGCAGTTTTGAAATATGCAACGTCTTGCTGTATTTGAAGCACGGGAATATCCTTGTACAGAAATTAAACCGGAGTTATCTTGTTGACCCTCATTTTGTTCCTCACCAGCATCTTCTGCTTGTTGAGGTGGTTTGCCTTGAACTCGTTGAGGTGGCTCATTTTGCCTAGGCTGATTTCTCAGAGTGGAATCGAATCTCACCCAGCAGGCATGGCATATAGACCGCGAACCATCAAAGGGAATCTGAAAAAAAAAACGTGTAGGAATATTTTATTTTATTACCTACTTTTAATTATTAACACTATGCTGAACTTAACATTTAATAAATAAATATCCTTAGTTTAAACTGTATAGATTGTCGTACTGTTAGGTATTGGGTCTGTAACTTCGCGCGGTGTCGGCTATCGTCGGGAACGATCGCCGCCGCGCGCGCCACGCCCGGCCCGGCCGATCTACCTACACCAGTCAAGACCTCAACCGATTGGCGGATGCTCATACGCGCTTGCTCTCTCAAGTCATTACGTCTTCCGATATTTTTATAACGATAAATATTGTTACCACATACTTAAATATTTATCTATGTGTGTATAGGTACGACAGGTAAGGCAAGTAACTATAAAACAAATCTGATAAGGTACCCACTTACCTCACGTGGTGTTATTTCCTGTAATAATAACTCGGCGTGATCTCGGAACCTTCCGAGAAAGTGCACTGTGAGAATATGTTTCCTTCGCCGCAACACAGAGCGGCTACACAAAACACAACTATTTTGTCTTTCCATATCAACGAAATCCAATCAAAATGCAAACTTAAAATACAATAACACAGCAATTAATCCTTAAAAATAGTTAAAGCTCAAGAAACAGACCGATCGCAACGACAAACGACGAGGGACTGCGACTGCTCAGGTAGCGCGGGCGTCGAGCACAGGCACCGGTTCTAACTTGTCTCACGTGCGAGTGAGAAGGCTAATGCAAGCCCCTAACCGTGCATTATTGGAAGGCGCAAACGTTTATGTTATTTTTATTGATTACAATACTTAATTGATACCTAATATTTTTAAACACATATAGTAGTTTTTTAGACTTCTCCCGCGTTTAAAAAAAAAACTACACAATGAAATGTACGCTAGCACTCATTAATTTACAAATAATTTGATATCTGTAGGAAATATTTCGAAAACCGGGTCAGATTATGCCCAATGACCTTTGCTGCACGATTTCTTAATAGATACTGCTAACGCATTCCGGAGTTGAATAGATTGTCGAGAAATGGTGGTGGTCATGAAGCCTGAGCAGAAAACTCAGAATACAAAATAAACCAGAAACCGCGAACATGCCCAAAACTGAAGCCATACAAAATACTCTCAAAGAGAGTAGTTTGAGATTTGGACGATTAAATGCATGTTACGTAATTAAAAAATTGTTTGATTAATATAAAATATGTAAATACATTTATTTAATTTTAAGGTATTTACGATATGAGCCTATGCTTACATTATTGGAGGTCTTTTAATATAAATATGGCCTGAAATAAATGATTGAAATATTATTAACTAATGTTTTTGGTATATAGTCTGCATATGTGATATTGTGTAAATAGTATTTTTTTTTACAAAAATGTTTTGTGTAAAACTATTCTAATTATTATATGTGGAATTTCAGTTCCCCACTGATGAAATTATAAAAGCAAAGAGCAAGATTTCTTCATTTGTCGAAACGTAAAAATGTATTGATTACCTCAGAATCAAAACGGCAATATTGTTAGTACAACAAAATGTACCTAAGTAAAGACATATTTTTGTAAATTACTTGTGTTTTATTTTACTAAAACATTTATTTATGCATAACAGTATATTAATATAACATCTTTAATATTAATATTACACTTTTAATTTACCCTAAAAAAGGCGAACTCTCACTTACCTAGCAACACTGTACGGGTGGGAAGTATGATGAATGCGGGGGATTGCGAATTGTTTCTGGACACAGCGGACGGCATGTATTATCGGCTGTAGGCTCCTTCTGGTTTATTCTGTATTCTGAGGCAGAAAAGAGGGATAGTGAGTAAGAGAGAATTGTGGGAACGTAGTGGGAGATTATGAGAGTAACAGCGATACTGAAACTTGTATTTCAAGTATTCTAGAGAATGAGGGTTGGAAAGAATAGAACAGAGAGTACAAAGTAACCTCAGATTTCGACGCTCACGAATAGGTAGCCATCTGAGCTTACAGCGGTAGGAAAAAATGTGGTCAAATTTCCGAAGACAAAAGATAAATCGGATGGCGTTATTATTTAACTTATCAAGCAGATCTGCATTGAGATCGGGATAACACACATCGCCATAATCGATTACGGGCAGGATGAGAGATTGCACAAGGGTAACTTTAGTAACAAAAACTTGGTTAAAAAATGGTCAGTTTTGGAGATTTTGACTCTTTCAATGTAAGTTGAGCTCAGATCTGTTGATGACGAATCATACTAAATAGGGTTCAGCTTAGGTTGGACACGACAATGGACTTAAAATTATAATAAAATTACACACTTCCTTTTCTTTATACTTATATATACAAATATATGACAATATATACATACATATATTGACGAAATAATCCTTTTAGCACGGAGATAGTTTGATACTCGAGGACGAACATCGGCCAACTTTTATTGCAATAATAAACTCAGAAACATATTGGTTATTAAGTCTTAATTATGCGCTGCTTGTAAGCAGTATTAAAGAAAAAAATTAATAGATTATAATGAGAAAAGATTTGTTTGTAGAACTTTATTGCATAAATGTTTACATTCGTAAAATATAAGAATTTGATTTGCAAAGGCGGCCTTATTCCTTCAAGGAATCTCTTCTAGCCAACCATTGCTTCGAGTGGAATATTGTATGGCGGTGGTAGATAAAAAAATGTATATAAGGTTAACATATCAACTATATGGATGCTAACATATTTAAAGAAAATGAAGAAATTAAATTCAAGTATATTCATCTCATTTATGTACATATGGATATACACATTCAAATGTACATACACACACCTATGGTAATCAGAGCTTCGCCTATCATAGGTTCTCGAGCGGAAGGGTGTTTCAAAGACGTGCGGCACGTACGGTATAAGAATTCCCGAAAGTGTTGGTCAGACAAGCAGTGACCTTCAGGATGGGGTCTTGAAGTGAGGAACTGGTTCCGAGGGGGGGAGCGAGAGCAGTTAATTTATATTCATGCAGTTGACCAGAAACACATCATTTCAAACAGATTATGGTAAGGACATTTTTAGTGGTGCAAATATGTACACCATCAAATAAGGAATTTAATTATATATACAATATATTTATATTCAAACTTAAAACAATCTTTTCGACAATTTATGTTTTTTACAAATTAATTTAGGAGACTTAGGAGAATAAAAACGAAAATGCACATAGTTGAAACGTTTCAAATAATCAATCTGCATTTTATTCCTGAATGACTACAATATTAACCCTTCGAAACCCGGGTGGTCATATATGACTGCGAAATGTATGGGAAAACGTATATAACAGGTTCTGACTGCTTAAGTGATTCGTAAACCCCATAATCAGTATTTGCAAATTGTGTAAAAACAAGATTTCAATACAAACATCTATTCAAATAAAACGTTTTCAAATTATTAGGGTAAGCATGTTTTTGCAAGTCAGAAAAATACCCACATACACATAGTCCAAATGTATTTGGGGTTAAGGCACCTCATTTGGGGTGGATATATAAATATGAGTTTCTGAAGATCCACCTGAGGTGGAACCCTGAAATAGCCACAAAGTGGATAAATGGAATAACCCTATTTAACTCCCTATTCTTTTAAATTAATTATTGTAATTGTGATTGACATTTATTTTACAATAAGATAGATTGTGACATTTTAAAATTGTGTGAAAAATCTAAAGGTACCTAAAATTAATATTTACAAAAATAAATCTACACAAACAGAACCAAATTAAGAGCATCACAAATGGTCTGAAAAATTTGAAATATTTGAAAAATATTTTTAAAAAGCATTCAGTGATTGTAATCAGAAATTAGTCACCGATATTAACAATAAATACAATTTTTTTTGTAAAATAAATTAAAATAAACAGGATATTTAAATCCTTGCTATTAATAATAAATAAAATTATAAATATTTTAGTTTGTTGCTGAAAATTTTTGTTTTTTAAAATGAATATAAAATAAATTTGTAACAAATCTTTTATGTAATTTTAAGTAGGCCCCTCTGGTGTGTCCAAAACTTAAAAGAAGCAAGACAGATAAATCATAACTTTCACCACTAAACACCTAAAGGGGCACAGCGGAGCCTTTGAATTTACCCGCTCTCAACCAGGAGCACACATCAACAAAGGTTAAACCCTGGGGCAAACCCATATTAACGTTACTGCTTTTAGATTTAACGCTGGTTATGTCCACAGTTTGAATTCTGTTATTTAAAAGTGATGCAACCAAGTTATAGAGTTCCCCTCTACCATTATAATAGTTCAGCTGAGTAATAATGTCTGATCGTCATCTCAATCAAAAGGTTTGGCGAGATCATAGAAGACTCCAATAGCATCCTGTGATCTCTCTCATGCATAAGGACATGCTGAACCTGCATCTGTAGTAAATGAACCAGCAATAAAATCATATTGCGCATCATTAAAAATAATAAATAACAAGCATTATCAAGAATATTTTACCCAACACTGGCAGTATAGATATAGGTCTGTAATTCCCCAGATCACTTTTTTCACCAGACTTGAATAAAGTAATAATATTTACTAAATTTTATTAAAACTGGGAACACATGGGTATTTATACATATATTAAAAATGAGTGTAGAGGCTTTTATTGCTTCTATATTAATTCTTTAATCCGTCAGGCCCCAAGGGCCTGAAAGGAGGCTCGAAATGTATGGAAAATAGTATATAACAGGCTTTGACGGATTAAGACATTAGCCAATGATCTCGAGTTATTAATATTCAACTGTTTAAAAGTTTCACTTATTTCAGTTGGTTTAATAAGTGTAAAATGAAAACGATCCACACTAGGTTGTACATTTTCTTTTAACAACAATCAATACAAGGAAAACAGCTAAGACTACTACTGCATATGGAATTACCACCATATTCGTACCCACACTTCTCTAGCAATTTATTGGCAGTTTTTTACTTTATGTGTAAGTTACTCTTACTTTACTTCTAAAACGCCAGGATCAAAAAAATAGGTCATTCTCCCAAGCAATAGGGAAACGAGCCTCACTTGACTAACGTTTACAGCATAGAATGGCACCCCACATGATGGACAGATGATCTTGTAAAGGTCGCCGGGACCTGTTGGATACAAGCAGGGCAAGACCAATTGCTGTGGAAGCCTAAAGGGGAGCGTATGTTCAGCAGTGGACGTCTTTTGGCTGATATGATGATGAGCACAGCAAGGGTGATTTTACGCAATTAGCTCAAACACTATATCACTCAATCATTCCCTAAACCATTCAAAACTAAATATTAATATTACAAAGTGCCATTAATGGAACTTAACCTAAAAAAATATAATAAAATTTCTTGCTATTTATTTCACACCAAGTAAAAAGAAATCGTAAATGTGTTCCTAATTATGAGTTCTGGTTAAAAAAACGAAGCTGAAACTAAATGACAAAAAAATTTGAGACACAAATGTCTGTGCTGTGAGGGAGTAGAAGTATGATTAACCATTCCGCCACCGGCTAGTCAGAAGTCAGAATACGTTATACACTTTAGAATATTCTAAATATTCTATCTCTATATATTTAAATTAGAATGAAAATAAAAATATAGTTGTACAATATACAGTTTCCACTTACAGATTATACAGTGAGACAATACTTTCATAAATACATGGTTGGTATCATCAGATAATATTGTTATATTCTTTGATTCATTCAGAATTTAATCAACATTTGCATTGGAACCTACATAATTAATTTAGTGCATTAATTCGAACTTGAATTCTATTGAAAAATTTTCAAACACCAAATTACAATTTTTTTTTTTTTGGTTCTTTTTATCCCCGAGGGGAAAGGCAAAGGGATCTAGCCCATACAGCCAAGTCATCAGTTTAGAACCATTTGAAAATCTTAATTCTATGTTCCAGCTTCAGGAACTCTGCTGAAAAAATACTTGGGAAGGGTACCTAGACCTAATCAACCCACTTTAAATACCACTCATAAAACGATAGTGATTTTACAAGGTTTTCTTGATGAACTTATTCACGTCTTTCAAAAAGTGCATAAACGTGTTATATTTGAGTTTTTTCATTACTGTATAAATTCACTAGCAATTATGGTACAAAATACTTTCAAAATTGTCACACAAAACTAATTTTATACTGAATTGTAAAAATTTCAAGTAAAACAACAATGTCACTAGTCAAAAGCGCGGGAAGAAGTCCCCACATTACAAACAATTTAAATACTTTTTTTTTTGGTTCTTTTTATCCCCGAGGGGACAGGCAAAGGGATCTAGCCCATACAGCCAAGTATCAGTTTAGAACCATTTGAAAATTTTAATTCTATGTTCCAGCTTCAGGAACTGTGTTGAAAAAATACTTGGGAAGGGTACTTCGACCCAATCAACCCAGTTTAAATACCACCCGTAAAACAATAGAAATTTTACAAGGTTTTCTTGATGAACTTGTTCACGTCTTCCAAAAAGTGCATAAACGTGTTATATTTGAGTTTTTTCATTATTGTATAATTGCACTAGCACTTATATTACAAAATACTATCGAAATTGTCACATAAAACTAATTTTACACTGAATTGTAAAAATTTCAAGTATAAGAAAATGTCACTCGTCAAAAGCGCGGGAAGAAGTCCACAATTTAAATACGGCCCCGCAGGACATAGTAGAGGTGATTTTTTTTACTTCCGACGTAAATGATAGGCAACAATTCAATAATCAGACCATACTGACTCTTCTTCAGTTATCTATATATATATAACTATATAACTGGATTGCCGTTCGTTAGTCTCGATAAAACTAAAAAAGTGCTCTACCGATTTAAATACTTTATTTGTAATATTTTGATCATTATTATTTATTTATTTCCGGTTTACATTAATGAGTTTAATAGAACAACTATTTCGCCAAACTGCACAGCAGTTTGTTGGCGAATATAATGCACTCACTTAAGAATTACATCTAAGTATATAATACACTTACAGTTTTAATTAAGTAACTGATAGATTAATGCATGTAACACCCGCTTACAAAAATTTACATGAATTGTGTGTACTTTACATACCTACCATAATTTAAATTTCGAGGTTATCCACTAAATATTTCTTTAATTTCCTTTTAAAAGCTTGATTACTTACACAGTCCTCCTCTGGGATATTATTAAAAATTCTAGGTATAACATATTTGCGTGTTCTGTCACCGTAATAATTACAAGCATTGTCCTTAACGTACTTTCGCTGTGATGTTTGCCTGAGGCTACGTTCCGTTTTTTTTTTAATTTTAATATCGTTTGAGCAATATTGTTATATAGGTAGCTAGTAAATATTTTACTTTTTCGTGTACTGGCAAAATTGTGCATTTTTTGAAAAGAATTGTATATTTTTTGTTACATTTATCCTTGGTATTTTTATCTACTAAAAGCTTTAAAAATCTTATTTGTATATTGAGCACCCTATTCAAATATGTTTTAAATGTTTCACCTTAGGCTACTAGTCCGTAACCCCGGATCGCATCACACAACGCATGGTATAATGTGTACAGTATACGTCGATTGACAATTCTTTGCAGGTGCTTAAATTTACACAGCAATGATCTTAGTTTATTACAAATATTATCTATATGGAGTCTCCAACTGAAACTAGAATCGATTGTCAATCCTAGATATTTGTACTTAATAACATATTCTAATTCTTCACAACCAACACATAGCGCCTTATTATTATGTAAACACGTGTATGAATGCCAAACTATCGATAATAACTTTTGTGGTTTACATATATATGGAGAATGTAGAAGCATATATTTTGTCTTACTTATATTTAAGATTAAGCCGTTATCATGAGACCATTTTGTTACATTCTCAAAGTCACTCTGCATACGTCTTTCTATTTTGTTAATATCATTATCGGCGTAAATCAAGCATGTATCATCAGCGTACATATAAACACTACAGTTATAAATCACGTTGCACAAGCTATTTACATGCATTATGTATCCGACAGGCCCGTACAATGACCCGGCCGGCACACCGTACCTCACGTCTGCTTCTTTCCTAACAATACCATTTATAACCGTACACATAGTCCTATTCTCTAAGTAGGTTCTAAACCATTGGATCACCGGACCACAAACACAACACTCAGCCATGGCTTCGAGTAGCTGCTCATGATCCAGGGTTTCGAAGGCTTTTTTATAGTCTATAAACAAAGCAGCAACATATTTTTTGTTGTTAAGATGTGTGTTTACGTCATCAGTAAATTTTCCCAAAGCAGTGGCAGTGCTGCGCGAGGCCCTAAAACCGTGCTGAGTGTCTGTGATGATTACATTTCTTTCTAGATATAAATTTATTCTTGATACTATCACCTTTTCTACTATTTTATTAATTACTGACAAAATCGCAATCGGTCTGTAATTAGAATGGTCTAAATGATCCCCCTGTTTGAAAATGGGTCTTATAAGAGATTTTTTCAGTTGTTTGGGATATACTCCCATTGAAATGCACATATTTACAAATTTGGCCAAAATAGGACTAATTTCTTTGTTAATGAATTTTAAATCTTGAACTCTTATTTCGTCTACGCCCGGCGACTTTCGAGAGCTCCTTTTATCTATAATTTTCTCAATTTCATGTGGCGAGACCTTCCGATACCTGAAGCTTACATTACTTGACTTTATGTTACTGTCACGATTTAAGAATTTTTTATTACACTGATGTTTAATTTTATTTATATCTTCCGTAAAAGTCCTCCCAAAATTCGCACAGATGTTTTCAAGTGTATCCTTTTGACCTAAATATTTTGTAATTACTTCATCGACATTATGTTTACTATTTACTAACCATTTATTTATTGTATTCCAAATTTTTCTACAATCTCCATTACAATTCTTAAGTTCATTTTGCCTATACTCATTTCTAGCTATATTTATTAATTTATTAGTAGTATTTCTGTGTCTTGTATAGTCTAATCTGTAATTCATATTTTTAGGGCTCGATTTCCACCTACGGAACAATTCATCGCGACGTTCCATCATAAATTGAAGTTTCTTATTGACCCACGATTGTGTTACCCGTTTATTACTACTCGTTGTAACGACTTTACACTTATTATAAATTGTTCCGAATACGCGACATATTTTTTCGTACAATAACAAAGGACAATTTATTTGCATTAATTCTTCCCAATTTACATTTTGTAGTTCACATTTTACTAATTTATTATCTATTCTATAAATTACATTATTGAATTTATTTTTACTGTATGATCTAACACTGCTATCACGGATATTAATGTTTATACCTACCATGTAGTGATCAGACATCTTACATGTAAGCATGTGTGCTGCAGCTCGGAAGCGACTGCGCACCCACACATGATCAAGGCACGCGGATACAAGCCGCCCTGCCACTATCTCCTCGCGCGTACACTCGTTGATAACGCACTGCAATCCGTAACAACACAACACGTTTCTGTACTTCTCCGCAGCGGTATCATTTTCTAATATATTAATATTCATATCGCCCACAAGGATTATGCTCTGCTGCTCTGGAATACTTCTGATTATGGCGGATATTTCTTTTATAAAACCCAGTTTACTGGTGTTAGGCGGCCTATAAGTGGCTATGATATTAAAAGTTCCATTTAATGTTTCCAATTTAGTATGTATTATCTCTGTCGAGCGTCCGTTTATAATATTAGCCTCAACAGCCAAATTAACTTTGCTATATATCAATAACCACCCCCTCGTCGATTTTTTCGGGTGTAAGCTTGCATGTCATATCCGTCTAAATGACATAACGCCAGTTGTTCATTTAATATGTTTATTTCGCTCAATATTATTATATCCAAACAAAAATTGCATTTCTTGAGTAATACAAGCAACTCGTTGAAATTCTTTCGTAGTGATCTAATATTTATGTGAGTCGTCGTCTGACATTCGTACGAATAGCACATACGTCAATCGGTTAGCCAAATAGGTATTATCTACCCTCATCATGCATAAATGTGATAAATGTAGTAAAAGCATCTCTAAAAGAGCCCCCGGAATTGAGTGCAGTAAGTGTGAGAAGCATGTACATATCGTCATGGAATGCTCTGGTCTTACTACCAAGCAGCGTAACGCCTTGCGCGCCAACAACAATCTGGACTGGTCTTGCGAAGAGTGCCAGAAAATGTCCCCAAAACGCCGCTCAATATTCATTCCCAATGATATAGATGAAGAAGAAGACATCCAGAGTAAGTCGGGAAGTTTCTCTGGCGAACAAAGGGCGCAGCTTGATACTAAAAAGTTGCTAAATGACATATACTTGGAGATAGAAAAAGCCCTATCCAAAGAAATGAAACAAAATCATCAATCGCTGCAGTTTCATACAGATAAATTTGATGAAATGATAGATAATATGGAAGCTTTTAAGCAGACTATACAAGATCTTCGAAAAAAAAACACAGAGCTAAACAATAAAAATAACCACTTGCAAATTCGTATTGGTGCATTAGAACAACGGGTACATGATTTGGAGCAAAAGGAGCTGAATAGAAATATTGAAATTGCGAATGTACCACAACAAAAAGATGAAATTCTAATTGAGGTAGTGAAAAAGTTTGCTATAAAATTGGAGGTGCCTTTTGAGGATATTGAGTTTGTTAATCGCTCAGCAGGAAAAACTAACCGTGCATCGTTGATACATGTTAAATTCGCTAAAACAACTACCCAGGAAAAATGGTTGGAAAAAGCAAAATCTAACAAATTATATCCATCGGATATATTGCCGGGTGTACCCAAGAGTAAAGAAGAATCGCCTATACATGTACGTGAAGCATTAACCCCATTCGTCAAATCATTACTATGGGATACCAAGCAGAAACTGCGGGACTCCTTCAAATTTATATGGAGCAAGAAAGGAGTCATCAGAGTGCGTAAAGATGAGAAGGAAAGTAGTATAATAGTCAGGTCGGAAGGTGATATTGGTAGGCTATTAGGGTAATCACATATATACATATATTTCATAATTCTTATCAAACAATCTATACATAAATATAAATGGCTAAGTTAATAGATACTAATAATATAAATGAATTTACTGACTGCACAAACATAAACGATTTTTTATCATATATACCTACTAACTCAATTAATCTTCTGTGCATGCATGTGAATGTCAGATCTATCATAAAAAACTTCTCCGCGCTTGAACATTACATTCATCCGAGCAATGTTTGCATAGATGTAGTTGTAATAACTGAAGCTAACATCACCGATTGGATAAGCAGTTTATATAATATAAATGGCTACCATATGCATACTAAGTTGCGGAAAACTCAAAAAGGTGGAGGTATAGTAATATACATAAATAACAAACACAAAATCAAGCCAATAAATATAACGACACAGCATTTTGAATGTTTAACTATCTATCTATCTATAACTTCACGCCAAATCCCTTACGGGGTAGGCAGAGAGAGCCGAGCGCCACGCGACTCGATCCTTACATACCTCACTCGCTTCTTTCACATTCATTGCTCTTTTCATGCACGCTCGCCGGTTTCTAGGGCTCCTGACATCACCTTCTGATAGAACACGACCAATCTGATCATGATAGGTAAGTCTTGGCCTTCCTCGGCTCCTACATCCTTCCACTTTTGCATTGTATATCTGCTTCGTCATTCTTTCATCCTGCATTCTTTCTACATGTCCGAACCAACGGAGCATGCCTCTTCTTATTTTAACACCGACGCTCTCTTTCAGACCAACTCTGCTTCTAACCTCATCATACCCAGCTCTCGCTTCCATAAGTAAGCGTTGGGACCAGCACTGCATTGTGTATAGCCAGCTGCGCCTTCTGGCTCAGGTTTTTACTGCCAAGAAGTTTTCCCAACGCTCCATTCACACTATTCCCAGCACTCACTCGCCTTTCCACATCTGCGGTGTACCTTCCATCCCTGCTGAAAGCGCATCCAAGATATACAAACTCATTCACTTGTTCCAACACTTCATCATCTACCGTAATTCTTACATTGGTTCTGGTTTCTTCTCTTTCAAATACCATAATCTTTGTTTTCTTCGCATTCAATAGTAAGCCTTCCTTCATACATTCGTCTTTCATCATTGTGACTAGTGTTTGCAGCTCAGATGGTGTTTCTGCTAACAGGACAGCATCATCTGCATACAGCAGACAGTTCACCACTAGGTCACCCATGCGTAATCCTACATTCGTCGATCTTATTCTCTGTAGACAACTATCGAGATACAGAATAAACAGCCTAGCAGACAACATGCAACCCTGTTTGACACCAATTTTGACATCAAACCAGGGTGACATGTTGCCATCTATTCGCACACATGCTGAGCAATCCTTGTAGGTGGACTGCACAGCACGCAGCAGTGAGCCGTCAATCCCATATCTCGGCAATATGCACCACAGTTCCTTTCGCACAACCCTATCAAATGCCTTCTCAAGATCCACAAAACCGCAGAAAACCTTCTGGTCTGTGGCCAGATGCTTCTCTACGATATTGCGGAGCGAGAAAACTTGATCCGTACATCCCCTTCCATTTCGGAATCCTCCTTGTGCCTCCCACAGCATTTCGTCAGATTTCACCCTCATTCTCCTTTCAATTATCTTTCCATATACTTTTGCTGCTAAGCTGATCAAACTGATGGCCCTATAGTTGGCGCAGTCCATGCGTGATCCCTTGCCTTTATACAAGGGTACGATGACTGCGCGTCCCCAGTCCATTGGGACCCTTCCAGTTCTCCAGCAAAGGTTGCATAAGTACCAGAAGGCGTCCCGGACGTAAGTGCCACCTAGTTTGATCATCTCAGCTGTAATCATATCAATTCCCGCAGACTTTCCATTTTTCAAACTTCGTATCGACCATTCTATCTCATCCATAGTTATACCTTCATCGGACGCCGTCAACGCGGAGTGAGCATTAGACTCACTCTCATTGTCAGCGTCCGAGGCATATTCGTACATTTCTTCAAAATATTCACTCCACCGTTCTAACACTTCCTGAGTGTTTGCAAGAATGATACCAGCTTTAGACTTAATCTTGTTCATACTGGATGCCGACGAACCACCCCGAGACTTCTTTACCTCTCTCCAAAAGAGTTTGGTATTTGCCTCGAAGTTTCTCGTCAGCCTCTCTTCCTCATTCATAATTTGTCTTTCACGCTTCTCTTTCACTAAAGCCTTGGTTTCATTCTTGCATTGACGGTACATTTCTTTCTTCTTCTCTCTCATACTTTCATTTAAGGGCAAAGATGATACATAATCCAGCCACGCTTTCCTCTTTCTTGCTACGGAGGATTCAACCTCCGCATCCCACCAGGCATCCCCTTTCAATGTTTTATGCCTCTTTGCGCATCCACATGCTTCTTTTGCACTATCCACCATACTTTCTTTCAGAACTTTCCAGCAATCATCCACATCTGTGCCGGAAAGACTTGCATTTGCAAGTCTTTCGCTTACCAGATGTACATACATTCTCCTTACACTTTCATCTTGCAATTTTTCACTCCTTATCCTTTCATGATCTCCGAAAGGGATACGCACTCGCCAATGCCTCCACTTCTTGAAAAGTCCCACAAACCGGCTTACCACCAGGTAGTGGTCCGTTTCAAGAGTGGGACCTCTAAAGGCTCTTGTATCCATTATAGTATTTCGGAGACGTCTATCAATTATAATCAAATCAATCACACTTTTTTGGTCATTCCGTCTCCATGTATACGTGTGAATATCCTTGTGACGAAATAAAGTATTCGACACGAGGAGGTTTCGTTCCATACATAAATCTAGAATCGACTTACCTGCTTCGTTCACTCTCTTATCTCCATAGGGACCAAGAGCAGCTTCATAGCCGTCTCGTTTGGTCCCAACCCATCCATTCAAATCTCCACACATAATCACTCTTTCATTCCCTTCAGCTAAATCCAGAACATCCCTCACAGACTCCCAAAACTTCTCTAGTTCTTGGGCACACGCTGAGCTTACGGGAGCGTATGCTGCAACCAGAAATACTCGCGTGATGCCCAGTTTTATACGAACCCAGAGAAGTCTAGGCCCTACCAAACAGTAATCTTTCACACCAGGGGCTAAGCGAGAGGAGAGTATGACACCTACACCAGCACTGGCATGATCGTCCCGGTCTACACCAGACCATAGGGCCATCATCCCATCGGGCAGATCATCGGTGTCGCTCCCCTTGCGCTTAGTCTCTGTCACACACAAAGCATCTAAGCGTCTCTCATTCATTACGTCCATCAGCTCATTCATCTTATCACTCAGTCCACCTCTCACATTCCACGTGCCTATGCAGCACTCGGCTCTCTTCGACCCGCCGGAATTGGCGCTGCGTGGTGGGTGGCGCCCCCCACCGCCGCATGCACCTATGTTCGCACCGACGGGGGCGGATCGGTGCGCGTCGCCTCCGGGGGACGCCCTAATCCGCACATCGGTGCGTTTTCGGTCCAGAATTGCAATCTACTCGATTGGCAGGGGTCGCGAACGAGCACGCTTCTGGCACATGACCCCCTACCCCTGAATGTTTAACGTTAAAAATAACCACATATAAAAAGTATTGTGCGACTGTATGTGGTATTTATCGCCCTCCAAATACTAGTAAGCACTTGTTTATCGAGGAACTCAACAGTATAATTAACAACATAATAGAACCGCAACACGACTTAACGGTACTGGGCGATATCAACATAGATCTGAAAAAAGATTCCCCTGTAACACATAAATACTGCAACATGTTATCTAACTTCGGTCTTCTATGCGGGATCTCGCATTACACTCGTATTGAGACTTGTAATAATAAAATAAGTAAAACTTGTATAGATCACATATTTGCGAGATCACGCACACAAGAACTGTATACGGCCGCGCTAACAACAGTACTGGCCGACCACCGTGCAGTTGTAATCGCTGGCATCGGACCGGCACAAAAGATACAGGATGCGCATATTTTTAAGTATTATGATAATACAAAATTGCGCTCGCTACTTGCCGGAGTAGACTTGCAGAGCGCGTGCAATAAAACATGTCCTTTAGACATCTATCAATATATATCCAATAATATAAATGAGTGTTATAAAAATTTTAAAACATAATTTTAAAAATATTCGAAATAAATGGATTAATAAACAGACGATAAATGCTTGTAATTATAGAGACAAGCTATTTAAAGAATGGCTACATGATACTAGTAATCTGATATTGAAAACTAAATATAATAAGGCAAGAAATAACGCTAATAAAATAATAGAGAAAACTAAAAATCTGTATATTAAAAATGAAATTATAAATAATAAAAAAGATCCTAAGCATCTGTGGCTCATATTGAATTATATTACAGGTAGAATAAAACAGAGTGTTGATAATGTAATTACTAGTTCATTTAGCAAACCTGGGATATCTAATTTTGACATAGCGAATACATTTGCAAATTCATTTAATAACAATATAAAATATGGTACAAAAAAATGTAACAGTCGTCTGCTGGATTGTAATAATTATGCCACCCCTGCTAATGTCACTATGCGGTTTCAAAACGCAACTCCCCATAATATAAGCAAAATTGTTCAAGAACTTAATAATAAAAAATCACCCGGTATGGACAATATCAGGACAATAGATATTAAATCTATATTTAATAGTATTGCTCCATTATTAGCAAAATTTATAAATTTATGTATAAGTACAGGTAAATATCCAGACGACCTCAAAACTGGAATAGTTAGACCGGTGCACAAAAAAGGCAGTAAATGTAACTATGGTAATTATAGGCCTATAACTATATTATCGACGATTAATAAAATAGTAGAAATGTATATTACGCGGCAGATTCAAATTTTCTATAAGACGAATAATATTTTAACCGATTCGCAATTTGGATTTCAACCTGGTAAAAACACAACAAAGTTATTGTCTAAATTTACTGATTCTATATTACAACACCTAAACAACAAAATGGTACTTATTGTATTTATAGATTATAGCAAGGCATTTGATACACTTTGCCATGACGTATTGCTGGATGGTTTGAATGATTGTGGAATACGGGGAAGTGTATGGAATTGGTGTCGGGATTACTTAAACCATAGATCCTATAGAGTCAAGGTGGAAGGTACCCTGAGTGACCAAATGTATGTCACAGAAGGAACAGCGCAGGGCTCGGTCATCGGTCCTTTACACTACCTTACTTACGTAAATACTCTTCCGAATGTAGTACGTCGTGGCGAAATCTATCAGTATGCGGATGACACATGCTTGTTAATAGCACATAAAGATATAAATTCAGCAGTACGCCTTCTCCAAGACGACTTTAACAATCTGCTTAAATGGTCGCATGACGCTGGTTTAAAAATCAATGCCGATAAAACAAAATTGATGCATGTGAGCTCAAACCATAACAGGCAAATCAGTCAATGTAACCTTATTGCTCATGATCATAAATGCTTTCATAATAGTACTAACATAGGCATATGTGATTGCTCACCCATAGAACTAGTCAGCAAACATACCTATTTAGGTCTAATTATTGATGACAGAATGAAATGGACTCATCATATAAACCAAGTGTGTGACAAACTGAGATCAATATTAGCCAATTTTTCTATTATAAAACATAAAATCCCTTATTACACTGCCTTATCCCTATATAAAGCTCTGGGTGAGTCGATTATTTCTTATGGGTTGAGTAGTTACGGCCTCACATTCAAAACACATTTGAATAGAATATACGAATTGCAACTGAGAATTTTGAAGTCGATAGTGCCATCAAAAATAAAACAAAAATATAAAGATAATAATGAGGGTCTGTTCTACATTGCAAATTAATGCCTATTTATGATAAAATTAAGTATACGCTATTGGTAGAACAATTTCATAACAAAAGTATTCAAAAAACGCGACAACAAAGTATTACACCCAATGTAACGACTAGGAACGCAATGAATCCCAAGTTGTGTTTACCGCGTTATACTAATTTATATGGCAAAAATACGTTGTCATATAAAGTACCATATCTGATAAACCAAATACCCAATAAACTAAAAATTATAATTAATGAAAACAACATTAAATCTAAACTTAAAAAGTATTATCTAAGTACACTAATTAAAATGTAATAAAAAAAAACCTAACTACTAACTTAACACAATAAAGTAACACGCTGTACACACAGCTTGTCCCTTACCTACTTGCAACTAGTTGACGCCCCACACTAGCACACACCGGTGATATACTGGCTTAACCAATATTTTTTTATTTGCCTACCGACTTGACTTTTTTTATTTTATTTTATTTTTATGAATCAATTACTACACATTTATGGCTACGTGTACATCTGATGTTACCTCTCGGCTAATATAATATGTGGATGATCGACGATGAACTCCAGTATAAGGAAAAACTTTATTTAAGTTTATGTTATACTGTAAAATATTAGATGTAAAGATTAATATGTAAACATTGTAATAAATAAAATAAATAAACTATTTGCAAATTGTCGGCAGTTGTTTTTAGGTACGTACTTCATTTCTTAATGTCCTCGAATTTTTCATAATCAGTAGTAATTTCAATATCAGAGAGTATATCGTTGAATTTTAATGTTAATAGATAATCACATTAAGTGAACGCGCACAATTAAGCTATTGTGGCTTTGTTTATTTTTCGTCGAAGCAAATCTTGTGAACGTCTGTCTCGGAGGAAATACTGCGGATCTTTGAGCTTGCATCTTTTTTAATAAGTACTCTGGAATTCTGCACCCATATGTATTTGTATTTATCCCTCAGCATCTTCTTCGCATTCCAGAAAACATCGCATTTGTTTCGTCAAACATTCATTGATATAAATCCGCTTATCATCAGTGCTATTCTGCAAAACATCCCTATTAGTAATACGTAGTTTTCTTTGTTTTATCCATTCATCCCTGGCATTCCTTGAAGATAAGGTAATAACGGCCGGTCTTGGGCGATCTCCCGCCTTTTTTCGTCCTACCCTCTTTACGTATTCTATAGAGGCAGGGTTCAGATTTAACTTCTTTGCGATAGTTTTGGTAATACTACACAGGTCTTCATTATCACACTCTTCCAGGCCAAAGATTTCCACGTTCCTTTCAATGTTTTTTTGTTCTAGTTGCACTATTCTTTCCTCTAAAGCTTCGTTCACCTTTTGGAGGTGGATATTTTTATTTTCTAATGAAGATATTTTCTTTTCAGCAATTTCTTTAAATTCTAACATCCTCTGATACTGTTCAGCATAAAAGTCGACGGGGTCCGTCAGGTCCTCAATTTTTTTCTGTGTCTGATAGACAATTTGTAGTTTATTATTTATCTCAGCTAGTATCGATGCCGTAGTCGCTTTTTGTAAGTCTATATTAAGTTGGGCACTCGTAATTTTATTTGACATGTGTCACATAGTTCTTTACGTTGAAATTGTTTTATATTTTGTATACACTTCCTATGGAACACCCCTTCACAAGATCCCTTACACTTAACTGTATCATCCTTGGATACTGACACAAATAATCTGCTTTTTTTACACTGCACCATTTTAATGCACACGCTTGACGTCGGCGATATAGTTGAAGCAGTAAATAGATACAAATAACACGTCCGTACGCAGAGTGCGCTCGCACCGAACTGACTGATTACTAACCTTTATAATCAATCTTCCAACATCAATTCATTGAAATCAATAGTAATGGCTATATCTTACAGGGTTTGAATTTGTTTGGTTATTAAATGAAATATCTTTACAATTCCTGTGAATGAATTTAATATATTTTCAATGTAATGCTTAAACTGTGTTTTTGTTTTGCTTTACAGTGCGTAAATTTACTAAGTTGATGACTTAAGTACGCGTTAAGTTCGTCAGCTGCGGCCGATCGGTGAATAACTGGAAGAAACATGGATTCACCAAAAATGTTTTGACTCTCAAGAATATCTTTCAGCGTTCGGTTAGTGCCTCCAGTGACCTCTCATGGGGGTGAAGCATCTCTGGGGGCGGTAACCATGGTGAATCTATGGCAATCAGCCTAGATATCGCCTAGCATTTGATCGGGATTTAGCATAAAGCACTTCTCTCCAACTTCCAGCATACGGTCTGCCCCTCCAGCTTTCTGTAAAAATCTCTTCAGCTGTAGAATTGTCCTTGCCGATGGATGCGCTTCGCAGTTCATGTCAGTGAATGTCGGTGTCTCAAAGACCTCCGTCTTGTCGCCTACCCTCTTTCTTCTTTATATCAATGACAGGCTGCCACTTGGTAATATTCATTGCTATGCATATGACAGTACGGTCCATGGGCGATATTTCGGTCTGCCTGGTGCTGGTCGGTGAGAAGCGCGGGAGTCTTGTCGTTGAGCTGAATCGGGTTATGGATCTCATTAGTAAATAGGGTTGCAAAAATCTGGTTGGTTTTAATGTCAAGAAAAGTCAGGTGTGTGCGTTTACAATAAAAATTAAACATCCTACTCCACTCCCAGTATTCAAGACGCTGCCGTCAATATGCGAGATAGCCTGAATATGCTAGGTATGGATATTCGTTGCGATCTTAACCATCGAAATTACATCGAGAGCCTCATCAAAAAAATCGGATTCCTGAACAGAGTGCGCCTGTTTTTCACGCCTGCGTGGAGTAATGCACGCATCTCTAGGACGGCTTCGCACAGTATCTTCTCGGGCTCTCGATAGGTTGCAGCGACGGGCTATCCGCATAATCAACGACCAAGAGGTCACCAAAAATCTAGAACTACTACAACTTCGTAGGGACATTGGCTCGCTAAGCATATTTTACCGCCTGTACCATGGTATGAACTCTGAAGAACTGTTTATTAACCCGTATCCCATCCTCTCCCTTCCGTCATAGAACCACACATGCGGTGCTGCGATGTCATCATTCCACTGTTGACGACATCTTCTCATACTAAAAAGTTCGGCTACTCCTGCCTCTGTCGTACTATGCACGCCTACTACGCAACGCCTTGCCTGTATATGTGTTTCCTCCTTCCTATAACATGGGGTCTTTCAAACGAAGCATGAAGATGTACCTTGCGGACAGCGTCAAATGACAGGACACTGTGGTCTTTTGTCAGTTGCCGTTGCAATTTTGGCTCCACCTTTCGCTTAACATCATCAATGCGGAGCCACTATGCTGTGCTGATTTCTCCGTTTTCTCTAACGTGATGGAACGTGTGATAAACACACGACTCCAGACATATTTACTTACTTACTTTTACAATTGAATGCAAATGAAACATAAAATATCCGTGAATATGACTACGTATATGAATTTCGCTATAATCAATATTTGTCCCTTTTTTAATCTCATTTTCATTCTTTTTAATAATTTATCCCCTGAATATTTGAATGAGATATCATGTTTTCATGATGGAGCACAGGGACGTTCTATTCGCAGTGCTCTTGCCCTTCGTCTTAAAACGCCGTTACACTCTTTCAGATATTATATGTAATCATTTTTGGTGCAAACTGTGCGGCTTTAGAATGCACTCCCGTTGACAATTAGTAATGCACGAATTGAATTCAGTTTTAAAAATCTGGTTAATGCTCATTATCTTTCTCTTACCTAGATTTAACTTAATCAATTCGGTTAATTTGATAGACCGGCTATCACTGTTCCAGGTAGCCGAGACAATGAATGTAAACAATCATTCAGCGCAACATATTTTTATGGAGTATCGTAGTCTGCTTCCTCCTAGCGTTACCATCACTAGGCTACCACTGCTTTTTTATTTAGTGTAACTTATTAATATGTATTTACTTGAACAAAATTTAAACTGAAAACTAATATGATATTACATAACTGACTAATGCAAAATTTGCCTACATACTGAAAAGACTTTAAAGTAGACATATTTTTATTTTACATTACTGAACAATAAAAAATACAATATAGGTCTGTTTTGTTCAGCCGTAGTCACACACCATTACTAAATATCACACCACACCAAACATCCCGGGCGCGAATATTCAAAAAAGTCGCGCTACTGCGAACTTTACCTAGACCGTATTGTGCGCCAGTTACTACAGCTATATGAAAATACAAATTACCCACGAATACGTGATATGATATATAGAATTAGACTAAATTGACTCCAATTACTATAATTAACCCTAAAGTGCAAAAAAAATATAAACTCGACAGTACCGATTTCTTCATTTTTTTTCCCGGCAAAAAGCCGACTTACGTATGAAAAAAAATGATTTTAGAAACTATAATCTTTAGTGCATGAAAAGAGCTATGAATGTTAAAGAAGTGAGTGAAGTATGTAAGGACTGCGTCGCTGCGCATATTACACTCTATATTGTTCTTAGATAATTCAACAAAAGGACTCGCCATACGCGTGATTCTGTTAGTAAATAATTCTGCCATTTTTGACGGGGGACGAGGTAACTACTACATTGAAACAAAAATAATGTTTTAAGGAAATTTTAACCTTATTTCTGGGCACCTACAGTCCAAAGTAATTTTCTTACCGCTGCTTGCCATCTGTTGTGGAATAGCTGAACTTCTTCGTAAATCGAAGCTGGTAGATTCAAAATTACGAATCGTCTTATATACTTTTTTTTGTGTTTAGCTAAATGAACTCTATTATACAGCATGAAGGATTGTTTTGTTTCGCAGTTGGTATAATTTACGCTAATTTGGGATAGGAGATATGCGAC
Source organism: Pyralis farinalis (assembly GCA_947507595.1). Taxonomy (NCBI): domain Eukaryota; kingdom Metazoa; phylum Arthropoda; class Insecta; order Lepidoptera; family Pyralidae; genus Pyralis; species Pyralis farinalis. The sequence continues at coordinate 17,146,767 of OX382267.1, forward strand.
CAAACACGCAGAATATGATTCGATTGCATAAGTGCTCGATTAATGAATCGATTTCTCATGTATTAATCGTTATCACACCATTTTAAATTCTATTATATGAAAGCAAATAAAATAATACTTGCATGTGAAAAGTAACTCAATATTTTTGCAAACTAGAAGTGTTCGACCTTTTTTTGCACGTCATAACTGCACAGTTTGGCATTTTTAGTGTAACACTTTATGATGTTACCTGACCGATAATGATCCCAAGACTGTTAGAGAATCGATTACGCACGAAGTATTTATGCGCGCAATGGATCACAATATCTTGTACCATGACAGAGGGGAATAATCCTATGAGGCTGGTCCTTTAGTAACATGTCTCTGTTATTGTTAGAGACATGTTTTTTTTTCTCTGTAGGCGTATTCACATGCTTCAAAAAATTATATTCGGATCGGAACGGAAATGTTATCTGCCAATTGTATGGAATCTGAGTGAAAACTTTTGTATCCGTTTCGAATATGGCTTTCCGTGGTAATGTGAATACGGCCACAGGAGACCTTAATACAAATTTTAACATTTCCTTTTCCAACGATACAGAATTTTATATTCTTTTGTTAATTAATAAACGCTGTCACCGTCTTTTGTTACTTTATATATATTAATAGTGAATGTTACACTTTTTACGACAACCTTTTTAATAAACATGTTAGCAGAATGGTTACAAAATCTTTGCCTCACATTTCCTAGGCTACAGTACAGAAAAAGAACTTTTTTTCGGCTTTATTCAACATGGCGGTAGGTCCTAATGTAATATTCATAATGTGCTTTTATTCTTTATCTTTATAAAATCTACTACGATTATGTCTTTTTCTTGCAGTTCTCAGAAACGTGAATTTTGGTTATTGTGTCGTTAGCCGCAATATTGGTCTACGCCGAAGATTAGTGGACGGCGGCGTCATTTGGCCTGCCGCCTGCGCTTTCCACACATTTGAGTGGAATATTTCAGATTTATTGATTTTCGTCGGTTATTAACAAGATGATGATGTACACGGTAAGCTATTTGTTTTTTTTACAATAAATAATATAGTCACAGCTAATAGTTTTACTTATATTGAAATATGCGTCATGTATATTCTGAAAAATGCTTGATGTAGACATCTAGATACTATGTACTACGTACGTTAGTAGTAGTTCAATGGATGTGGATAATTATGCTCATAAGTGGCAAACCATGGGCTCTCTTTTGGTTTGGTGCGAGGATTTACGCTATTTATATTAACAGCAGTTCAGTTTGTACTCTACTGTAGTACTGTTAAATATCTGTCAATTTTCGCTTGTAATTCCATTTTTACTAGAACAATATTCCACAGCACCAAATACTTTCAGCGAGAGTATTTTCATAGGCGTTCCCCCAGTACGTGGGTGATATTTAGCATTTTCGTCACATCATTGAAGGGAATCTATTTAATATTTACTCACTAAGCTAAACAAAATGTACTTTGTATTTAAGGAATAAAACCACTAACAACTAAATCATAATAAATTTATCTATCTAACATTAAAAATATAAGAAACAATAAATGTTTCTTATATTTTTAATGTTAGATTTAAATAAATTAAATAAAAAACTAACATTGTTAAAATTAAAGACAATATAATGAAAAATTAAACTCTTACATGAGTTCTAAATAGAAAAAAATGTAAAACAGTAAGTATAGAAAAGTCTGTAAGATGTAAATATGATTTCCAAAAAAAAATTAATTAGGAAGAAGAAAGTAGAACTTCAAATCATGCCACGAGCATATAAATGTACAAAATTTAATTAAAATCGATACGAGATAAAGATAAATTCATATCTTTATCTCTTATCTTCACACCTGGACTCCAAAGTGGGAAGGCATATAGAGAGAAACTTAGCCTAAAGTGTGTTCAACGAGATGGGATAAAAATTGTAAACAAGCTGACCTTTACTGAGTTTTGATACAGATCAAACAATAAGTACCCTGTTCTTTTCTATCGTAGGCAGAAACACCAACGTAATAATAGCTAAGTGTACTGTCTCTAAATGTTAGTACGGAAATCATGTCTGACACAACAAGAATTCGTCACATTTGGCAGTTCAAGTAATATTCACGTGTTTGACTCGCTAATTAATTAAATTTGAATAATAAAGCAAATAATCCTATGATCTATGCTTTTTTAAATAAAATTCATGACATACTTAAAAATAACGTGGCTGGAAATTGATTGTATCTCTACATCAAAACTTAACCGAACAGGTTTATATAATTATGTTTTTTTATTCCTGTTTGGTATTTCGGAGATATGAATTATATAAGAGGTGTAAGAATAGCAAAATATCAAGAATAAAAGAGAACACCTGAAAACTTGCCTCCTTTGCACATGGTCCTTTTTGTCAATCTAATTAAATATGTATATGTGACTTGCAGTTGTGCTCCTTTGGTATTACTGATTTTTCTTTATTTACAGGGTACTAGTACGGAACAAGATACTCGTTTCAGCGACAAGGAAAAGAAGCTTATGAAGCAAATGAAGTTTGGGGACTGCTTAACTCAACAGGTAGGTAGGATGAATCAAAAAGAACATAATAATGTCCATAGGTGAAACAAACTGATTAAAAAAAACCGATTTTTAATTTGCAAAATATAAAAATTAAGTCACTATAAAATTTGTCTTCTCCATGAAACAATGGTAATAAAACTCTTGAAATGCTGTAAGACAATGTATAAATAAAGAAAACAAAGGATTTCAAGTTTATGAATTGATGTACCTACTGAGTGAACCCAAGTCTCTTCAACATGCTTTTAATATGGTAAGAACAGTCTCCTTGTTCCAATAATGCATAGGAATATGCTTGAAACGCTTATTGTTCGACGAAAGTTATATGCGAGCAGTGCTCTGTCTACGTTCACTCATTTGCACCTAGAACAACATTTTGATACCATAATATGAAAACGGAACACAACTACTTATAACATTATAAGCAAAATAGCAAAAAATAATCTGCGAGTGAATACACTTGCGATAACATATTGTCAAAAGTAACAATGACGGATGTAATCGAGATAAATGTAAAAGTTAATTCTTCATACATTATTGGGAACTATAATAATGCGTTGCTAACTCGAAATAACCCACATTTTAAGGTCTTTTGAAATGGTAACAGATATGAAAATTATGGAACTAGTGATAATTAATTATCCTAACATTTTAACATGAATTGTCAATGAAAGTTCATTCTATAAAAATGACCCTTAAAATAACCTATTATGATTTTTATACATTTTGTCTGAAACCCAAGTGAATATGGTAAGTTAGCTCTTAGTTGGGGACTGCTATTATGGCAAATGATTGGTCTTAATGCGGTTTCATACGTACATGTTTTTTCAGATTATAAAACTAATGTTTTCTTCAAAAATTGATTGCTCTTGTACGAAATACTAACAGAATATTTACTATTCTGTGTGCAGGTGGACATGTCCAAGGTGAAGTTGGATGTGCTAAAGCCATGGATAACCCAGAAGATCACAGAGATTTTGAAGATGGAAGACGACGTGGTCATCGATTATGTCAACAACCAGCTTGAGGAAAAGGTGGATATAATATTCTTCTACCCAAATGTTATCCAACATTAATAATACTAATGTAATCATTGCAGTTTCTTTAGTGTTCGATGTTTTGCCATTTTTCAAGTATATATGTAACAGCAACACTGTTAAAGAAACTGCAATTGAAGTATGATGTCATATGTATATTGATTGCGTATGGATATTTTTATGGTCTCCACCGGTTAGCGCGCCATCGCTGCCCCGTGCCTGCCGCCGCCTGCTTCCCGCTGCTGCCCGCGCGCCACTCTTTCGGAGGCCCTTAGCATACTAAATCGGTATTTACGGGGAAATTAAATACTTACAATGCTAACTCCAATATAAGAGATTATGCGCTGTGAAATCCCTAGCCTTAAAGCCAAAAATAAACACTACGAGCCTTGTGAAAGCCGTTAAGAGATTGATTTGACTCGAGGTAGGGAAGTTATATAGTAGGCTTTGCGTTCAGCATAATGGTTGTGTTCGCAAAACCCTTACAGATGCAAGAGTTTGAAGAGAGAAGAAAGAAAACTTGCAGAGCCTTCGTACGTGGACGCAGCGTAAGCGGAGCATCGTTGCGGCCTGCGAGCTACGCGGCGTCATCTCGCCGTCGTCGCGTCCTCGTCGCCGGCGACGGTGCACCAGCGCAACATGAAAACTAATCACATGCTGTACATTGTACATAGTTACACTTCCCTACCAGAGTCATTTCTGTGCTGTTATGATATATACACATATATTTTAAAAAATTTTAGCGCTCTTAACGGCTTTTATATGTTTATTTTTATTTCACTAGTAAAGTTTGTAAAAGAGAACAAGGATATAACATAAATAATGAAAAGTAAAATGAAGGAAAAAAACAGTAGGGTGATAACATTATAATAAAAAGTATAATGACAAAAAGTGTAGGGTGTGAAATGTTTAATGTAACATGATTGATAATTCGAAAATATTTTCTTTCCCGCTCCCGTGTCCTCGACTCCTAGTTCCCCTGTCCCAAGAAAATGCAGATCAACCTGACTGGATTTTTGAACGGGAAGAATGCGCGCTTGTTCATGGGGGAACTGTGGGAGTTGCTGCTGAGCGCGCAAGCTAGCGAGAACGGGATACCTGAAACGTTCACGCAGCAAAAGAAGGAGGAAATAAAGAAAAGAATGGTAAGTGTAAACATGGTCAAACATTCTTAAGGTTTGCTAAATACGTCCTTTGCAATAGAATCATGTAACCTATTAAAATTACTGTAATTTGGATGTTAAATATTCCCATTTAGTAATGTAGCTATGTGATACGACACTACTTTTTATTTTGTGATACTGATTTAAACGAGATGTAGGTGTATAGGTAAACTGTCGTAAATGTGTAAATCTCATAGTTAATTTAAATGGTAAATGTACCTAACACGAACACAATTTATCTGCCAAATGTATAAAAACATTAGTTAATAACTGCAGTAGCTGGTAAAATAGGCATTGACAGAGGAACGTGACAATGTGGAAGGAGTCATAAACAGATAAAGATGTGTAAGTTTAACAATGCATGATTGTGTTCTGGGCTTATGTAGTATTTTTCCTAAATAATGGATATAAAAATCAAGTAAGTAGTGCACAGGCACTGCATAAGACATTTTTTTTTATTTCAACTACAACGGGTTTTCTATTAAGGCTCTTGACCTCATTCTTCGATACCATGAACTCATAACTGCTATTTTAATTATAACCTATAACACAAAGATAGAATGTCCATTCTACATTCCAATGTGCTTCAAAGTGAATAGCAAATTTGAGGAACAAATACATGAATATGATTTTAGATAAAAAAATGATCTTATAACAGGTTTTTGTTGCATACCTTGCAGACAGATAAGCGAGCACATGGTTATTTAGCCGCTAAACACAACGTAAACATGCCAATAGCATATGCCATAGCAAGTTTGATTACCGGTTTTCCAGATTGCAATCTAGTTACAGTGACAGGCAATGAGAGCCTACTACCAAATCATTTTGCTCACACCACAAACCAAGAAACCACTTGATTGCGTCGGTAGGTGCCCCGCGACTCATAGAAACATTGTGTTTTAGCGCCAGAAACATTGTGTTTTAACGCCAGAAACATTGTGTTTTTGCGCCAAATATTTCAGCTATTCGAGGCAGAGAGAACCGAGCGCCACATGACTTGATTCTTACAAACCTCACTCGCTTCCCTAACATTCATTGCTCTTCTTGTGCACGCTCGCCGGTTTCTAACGCTTTTGACTTGTTTATAATTATTATTTATTAATAATTACTTTTTACAACATCTAGAGCCATTTAAGCATATTGCTAATTTGATGTAAAGTGCTTACCATAGCCTATGAAAGCTTGCAATACAGGAATACAGGAAGTATCGCTCGCACGTTGACTCTTACGCTTACTGGTAACCTCACCCTCTCCCAGGAACACAACAACCTTATCGGGAGTTGTTATTTAGCTGTAGTTTTCTGTGAGCTGGAGGTACTTAATCAGTCAGGCTACTTTGATGTGGCGTACCTCTCTTAAAAGTATACTAAGACAAGCTGATTGTTCATGCACATGAATGTTCGTCCTGTATGAGAATCGAACCCACAACCCTTGGGTGTTAAAGCCATTGCTAACCACTCGACCATTGGTTTCGTTAAAATTTGTCATAATGTATGTATGTATATCTTCACGCCAGGCCCCCTGCGGGGTAGGCAGACAGAACCGAGCGCCATAAGACGCGGTCCTTACACACTTCACTCGCTTCTTTCACCTTCATAGCTCTTTTCATGCACGCTCGCCGGTTCCTAAGGCTCCTGATATCACCTTCTGATAAAACACGACCAATTTGGCCATGGTAGGTTAGTCTTCCTCGGCTCCTACATCCTTCCACTTTAGCATTATATATATCTGTTTCGTCATTATTTTGCATTCTTTCTACATGTCCGAACCAACGGAGCAGGCCCTTTCTTATCTTAACACCGACACTCTTTTCAGACCAACTCTCTTTCGTACGTCATCATTTCGAACGCGGTCAGCAAGCGTTATGCCACAAAGATTCGCAGTGCTCGCATCTCGACCGCATTTATTCTACTTTCATGCTTCCTCTGTCATACTCAGCTCTCACTTCCATAAGTTAGCGTTGGGATTAGCACCGCGTTGTGTGTTGTCATAATGTAATTGATGTATATGGAAACGTACTTCTTTTTTAATGTTGATGTTTACTTGCAGGAAGAGCAGAAGGATAAGGATCGTCGCAGGTCACGTTCGAGGTCGCGGTCGCGGCGTCGTTCGCGGGAGCGCCGCCGATCACGGTCGAGGTCACGAGATCGTTCTGGTGATAGAAAGTATGTTCACAACACTAGTTATATGGCGTAACTAAAGTAAAGATTAGATTAATAAGCGGGTATTCAGACATTGGAGAGCATTTTCTCTTGGTGGATTGTATTAAGAATTGTCAACACCGTTTAGGGTTCGTTGTTGTTTGTTTGTAAAAAAATTGTCTCGTATCAACGAATTTAAACTTTCTTTTTTTTTATATAAAAGAGGTGAACAAGCATGCAGTCCACCTTGTGTAAAGTGGTTACCATAGGCCTCACAGCCAATCCCATTGGTAGTAGAAAAAATGTTGTTGGACTGTTCAATATATGGAGATGTGAAAGCACTGTATGTGACAAGCTTTTTTCGTTTACAGTAGGCCATACTTTACTGCTACGTATAATGTACAAAAAATGCATACAATTTAATACAAGACTTGAGGTCTCAAATTGAAACATTATATAAAGAAAACAGGATTTTACCGATGTATCCAGCGCAAGAAATGTGAAATATGGCTTACAACAGTATTTGCCTTTTAACGCCATTTAATGTTCGTAATATATTCGAATTTAAATTAAATAGGAAGGCCATGAAAAATTAAAAGCCTGAAGTACCAAATTGAAAGCCACGATTTCGTTAGCGCATATCTCGCGGGATCCACTATTTTTTACTTTTTATCCTCCGCTTCTAAAGATCATATCATAATGTTGAATAACCTATAAACATTACTAAAAAATTGGGCTATATTACTAATAGTTAAATTTACATTCATGTGTGGGAGTAATCGCCCTATCATTGCTGGATATATAACAAAGTATTGGATTCATCTCACCTAGATGAAGCCCATACATCGTAGCAATGTGCCATTAGGCCACCAGCGACAGTGTGCTATATAGTGCTTTCAGCGTCAGTGGCAGCGCACTGTACGTCACCTTAGGCCGCCATGGCGTATCCAGTACCAGCGGTACTACGCGCCAGTGGCGTTTTCAGCGCCAACGGCGTCATCACCCGGCTGCGGCGGCGCGTTCAGTCCTAGAAGTAGAGCTTGGCAGCAGGAATCCGCAGCACAGGCGACTGAAACATCTGCAGCACTGAGCGCTCGGTAGCGCCGTACCAGCGCCAATGGGAGCGTTGGCTACGGCGTCAGCGCAAACGGGAGCATGCTACACTGGTGTCATCAACGCTAATGAGCGCGTTGTGGCAGTGCCACTAACGCCAACACGAGCGCGCACTAGCGGCGCCTCCAGCGGCAGCGGCAGGTCGCGTCACCTGCCGTCATCTGGTCCTCCAGCATCAGCGGGAGCGCTTTACAGAGAGCGCCAGGCAACGGCTTCAACGGGTCTGCATCAGGTTCTTCACTGACATCAACGCCATCGTGAGCGTCCGGCAGCGGCGCCACCAGCGTCGGGAGGACCGCCCAGCAATGGGGCCACCAGCGCCGTTTGAAGCACTCTGCAACACCAGTGTCAACACCCGGCTGTGAAGCCTCCAGCGCCAACCAGGGCGCCCGGTAGCGCGGACACCAGCTCCAACGAAAGCGTCCTGTGGCCTTTCCAGCACCGTCAGTGGGGTGCCCGGCAGCCTGCAGAAGCACCGGGCAGTGTTGGTGGCGGCTGGCTGGATTGCATCGGTGCAGCGGTTAATGTTAAAGTTTGGAATCGTGGTATTTGACGAACAGTAATCCTCCTTTGATAAGCTATAGTGCATAGGCCGCAAATTGGGTCATAGGGTCTGTGCACGAGGTTTCTCAAGAAACAAATCTCACGCTATAAATTGCGACACCCAGTTTCTCAAGAATGCTTAAAAAGGTCCTGTTCAAACAGTATGGTTTTACTACTACTTCAAGCTCTATACAAACTACGACAAATTAATTAGCTAATACATAGAGGAAATTTAACAGTGATTAAGTAACAATTAGCTTAAAAATAAAGGTTAGGACATAATAACAAAGACACGCATAATAGAAATCTGCTGACTGCCCTATATGCCCCTTGATTTACTATCTGGTCAAATGAAGGAGTCGAATGATAGGTTAATATCTGGCGGATACAGATACTATTGTCAACATATTACATACTTTTTCTAAAATCTTTGAATGCACATACAAATAAAACCAATATGTCTTCAAAGAAAACACTGCCTAAAATTTTGTAAATTATAATGTAAATTATGATGAATTTATGTATGTTAAAATATGACAAGCAGTTCACCTTGCTTTCATAACCTTTCATAATAGAAAAATGTATAATACTGTATATAAATCTATGTCTTTGGGCAAAGGCCCTTATGAGTTAGGCAGAGAGAACTGTGGGCCATGTGACTGAATTCTCATCACCTCGTAAATGTAGAGTTTGTATTGCAGACCAATTTCAATATAAGTTTAATATTCAGTAACATTTACATTTTTACCCAAAAAAAAAATCTGAAGTATTATTTTCGACTCAATAAATTAAAGATTTATTATTGTATAGCAGTATTGTTATTATATGTGCAACAAAGTCTTATTGCTGTCGTCACCAATAAGCATAAAAAAACCTGCATAAAAATGCAAAAAGCAACTGAATATTATATTTTAGGAGGTATTTGTAATAAACAGCAACCTCATTGTTTTTTAGACATCGCAACGGTGCCAGTCCACGGCGGTCCAGGCGTCGCAGCCGTGACAAGAGCAGTCCCTCGAAGTCGTCTCATGTAGAGGATATCAAGCTACCAGAGCCTAAAGGTTAAAAACTTTTATTTGCTAAATTATTCAAAGAGTAAAATTGACAAATCTCCCATAATATTTTTATTACACCGTTACCAACTTTCACTTTAGTGTAGGGTTATAACTTAACGAAATAAGAACTATCTTTCTTACTGTATATATTTTGTCTTGCTATAGTCTGATCTATTAATGGACAGTCTTGTTGTAGTATTAATTGACTTTACTGAACAGATAAATTTCATGCTATTATAAGATACAATGAAGTACTAGGACAGAATGGCTACAGCTGTAGCCAATTGATAAACACAGATCACAGAATCTTCAATCTATTCAAATAAATTGTTTATGAATAGCATTCTCTGATTAAATCAATAATAACTTGAATTTTTTTTGTTAATAAAGATGATGTTGTAGAAAATGGTAAATCACCGGAGAAGAAAGACGAAGATGACGTGAAGGAGGAGGTGAACCATAATACAACAGAGGAGTCCAACAAGGAGGAAGAAATAGATAGCAGTGTTAGCAAAGAGGAAAAAACCAATACTGAGGGTCGCAAATCCCGTTCAGCATCACCTGCCAAGTGAGAAATAATTCTTAGATTCCTTCTTGCAGTAAATAAATAAAATAAATAAACATTGCCGGACAAATTACACAGCGCCATCTAGCCCCAAAGTAAGCGAAGCTTGTGTTATGGGTACTAGACAACTGATAAACATACGTAAATACATTTTTTTTTGTAAATACATACTTATTATACATAGAAAATACCCAGACCAAGACAAACAGACATGTGCATGCACACAAATGTTTGCCATGTGTGGGAATCGAACCCACGAGCGTTGGTGTCAAAGTCGCGTCATTCACGACTGAACCACCGAGCTCGTCGTCGCAGTATGTGCTACCTCTTGCGGCTTCCTCTACCCGAAATGGTTCAAACAATTTATATACCTATAGTGTATTTTATGTGGTGGAGTGAGTGGGGATCAGTGGGTATACTAATCGCTAACCCAGTTTGTAACTCGTAATCGTAAATAATTATTTAGTGATTATGGAGTGTTTTTCGGGAGTAGAGCGGTAGTGCCGTCTTTTAGGTACATATAATGAAAATTTTAGCACTATTGTATGAAGAAGCAATGTTATATCATACATGCCCGTGCCTCCGTGTTGTATCTCTGTAGTGAACTTATTATATTGAGAAATTTTATTCTTTTTGGCTACTAGCACTACAGTCAGGCACTAGTCATGGGTAATTTTTCTTTCATGTGACTACTATTCTCATTGGCTTATTAGATTGATGATACTTAAGCAACTTATAACTTTCTTTTTGTTAAACTTAAAGTAAAACCTTATCTATATTTTGACGAGCCCGGTGGTGGAGTGGTTAGCGATGTTATTTTAACACCAAGGCTTGTGGTTTCGATTCTCACACTATAAATATTTGTGTGCATGAACATGTATGTTAGTCTTGGTTTAGATGTTTTAAAGATAGGCCGCACCAAAGCCACTCTACTTGAGAATTACTTCCAACTTTTATTTTATTTTAGGGGGGCCAACGAGCGTGGGGGCAAATGTGGGTCATATGATAAATAAATAAATAAATATTGTCGGACAAATTACACAGCGCCATCTAGCCCCAAAGTAAGCGAAACTTGTGTTATGGGTACTAGACAACTGATAAACATACGTAAATACATTTTTTTTTTTTTTGGTCTGGGTCCAAGACAAAAAGACATGTTCATGCACACAAATGTTTGTCCTTGTGTAGGAATCGAACCCACGAGCGTTGGTGTCAACGTAGCGTAACAACGCGTTTCACCACTGCGCCACCGAGCTCGTCATATGATGATATGATGGTAGGTGTCTATCACCGCCGGCGGTCACCACCGCCCATATACATTAGCAACACCTTGCCAGCCTTTTTAGGGAAACATAGGTTCTTGAAGGCACCTATATCGTATTTGTTTGGGAAAACCGTTGAGGGTAGTTTATTCCACAATTTAACGTACGTGGTAGAAAATGCCTCAATAAGCGTACTGTAGTGGACTGCCACAGACCTTTGTGATACCTCGCAGAGAACCGTAGCCAAATAAATCTTTATAGGGTTGTTAGTTCCTGCGATTTTACCAGTAAGACCTCAAGGAGTTGCTGTGTTAGCAGCAGAGGTGCAAAGTATTGCTCACTTCCTGTATTGCAAACATTCATAGGCTACGAAAATAACTTGGGCAGTATGTTTATATGCCTCCAGACACAGTAAAAAATCAAAGTAATTATATGTATGTTTTCCAAATCAATTTATTCACACATTCATATGTGTGGTGAACAAATTGATTTGAAAAACAGCCATTCCATAATCTGCCATTATTACAGGTCAAGCAGATCGATTAACAATTTGGCAAGTCCAATCACTGAAACCAATAACTGTAAGAAATGAATCTGAAAGAGAGTGTTGGTGTTAAGATAAGAAAAGGCATGCTCCATTGGTTCGTACATGTAAAAAGAATGCAGGATGAAAGAATGACTGTGGTATGAAATGAATGTGGAAGGACGTAGGAGCTGAGGAAGACCAAGACTAACCTACCATGACCAAATTGGTCGTGTTTTATCAGAAGGTGATATCAGGAGCCCCACGAATCGGCAAGCATGCATGAAAAGAGCTATGAATGTTAGAGAAGTGAGTGAAGTGTGTAAGGACCGCGTCTTATGGCGCTCGGATCTCTCTGCCTACCCCGCAAGGGGCCTGGTGTATTGATATACATACAAATACACAATACAAGTTGTAAATTTAATGATTCCTCTTTACCCATTTTTGTTGTTACATTTGTTTATTATTTTTATATTTGGAAACCTACCAAGGGTTGTAATAATAGAGTTAATGTGTCATCGCTCATTACAGCTCAGTGATGCAGTGGTTGGTAATGCTTCTTTGATACCAATGCTCGTGGGTTTGATTCCCACATAGGACAAACACTTGTATGCATAATTATTCTGTTCGTCTTGGTCTGGGTGTTTTCTATGTATCATAGTATGTATTTACAAAGAAATAAATGTGTTTACTTATGTTTACCAATTGTCTAGTACCCTTAACACAAGATTCGCTTACTTTGGCGCTAGATAACGCTGTGTAATTTGTCCGACAATATTTATTTATATTTTCTTAATTCGTAATGAGTGCCAACCCTCTAAAACATTATTGGTTCTATTATACTGTACCTTATGGCATATATAATGCAACCACCTTACAGCAGTGCTGCCCTTATTGCCGGCCGACATCGTTCAAGGTTGCGAATATGTGTAAATATGTTGCCTGAAAAACAGTTCATTTTCATTATAATTTATATGCTATTGATAGACCCTATAGAAAAAGAGCGATTTTTTGGCATATCATGTATATTAAAATAATATTTTGTTCTGTAAGATCTGCTGCTGACAAGCCTGAAGAAGAAAAACCAGCAGAGAAGCCGCGTCATACGTCCAGTGACCGACGCTCCTCGTCGGCTTCTTCCCGTAAGTGTGAAACGATCAATTATTTAAATGTATTTTAGTATTATTTTTTAAGTTAAGTAGCACATCTTGTCGAATTAGTTTATTTGTCCATTTATTTGGGACACTAGTTGTATTGTTCGACCTAATCCCTTCAGTTTGGTCCCAAGTTATCTCCTGACCTTGCTATGATAGACTCGTGTCTAAAGTAATGCTTTACTAATAAGAGATTCATATTTACATACTATGCATACTGGATATTTTAATGTATAATACATACTTGTATTAATTTGGGTTGATTTCGCACACTTATCGGAAAACTGGAATTAGGATGGAAAAAGGATACCTAAGTTAAATAACGGTTTCTTCACAGGTGGAAGCGCTAAGAAGAGGTCGTCGCACAAGAAACGTCAGTATAGATCCAACCGTGATTCATCCAATAGCGTCAGTCCGAGACGCAGTTCCAGACGAGAGAGGTATTGTTCTGAAATTATAGAATTACTCTTTAATTTTATAAGTGCTAGTGGTAATTGTTCATTGTCATAAAGTGGATTTTGTGAATGATAAATTTCCTATTACTTTTGAAAGAGACTTAATTATTATATTGTGGTAGGAGTAAGTCTCGTCGTCGCAGTAGCCGTCGACGATCTATAGAGCGCCGTGACCGGGAGAGAGAACGTGAAAGAGAACGTGAACGCGAGCGCGAACGCGAGAAGGAGAGAAGACGCCGAGAGAGGGAAAGGCGGGAGAGGTAAGCTTTCATTAAATATGCGTACAATATATACATCGCTCATAGACACTGAATTTGATGACATCTCAGATCGTCGACAAACCAAACTTGTTGGTTTTAAAATAAATTACCCTGTAGCACTCAGGGCTAATGTAGTATTTTTTTATACAACCCATTATTTTTGTACACCTGGCCCACCTGATGGAAAACGGTTACTGTAGCCTATGAACGCTTGCAATGTATCACTTCCGCGATGTCACATTTGCCGCTGACACAGCAACCCTTTAGGAGTTTACTGGTGGCCTAACTTAGACGCAGTAACACAACAACCCTGTAGGGAGTCATTAGGGGTTCTTCCTCAGACCCTTTGCTTTGATGCGCTGGGTGTTTTTAAGATAGGTAGGCTGTTTCAAAACACCCAGACCAAGACAAAGTGACAATCCAAACCACGAGCTTTGGTGTCACAGTAACGTAACAACACGTTTCACCACTACGCCACCGAGCTCGTCAAAAGTACGTAGTAAAAAATACGCCAAGTGCGAGTGGGACTCGCGCACGAAGGGTTCCGTACCATTATCTATAAAAAAGGCAAAAAAATCACGTTTGTTGTATGGGAGCCCCCTTAAATATTTATTTTATTCTATTTTTTAGTATTTGTTGTTATAGCGGCAACAGAAATACATCATCTGTGAAAAATTCAACTGTCTAACTATCACGGTTCATGAGATACAGCCTGGTGACGGACGGACGGACGGACGGACAGCGGAGCCTCAGTAATAGGGTTCCGTTTTACCCTTTGGGTACGGAACCCTAAAAAAGCACTTTCTGTATTGAACAGTGATAGTGATTCCACCGACTAGTGATGGTTGATGACGCTGACTTCACTGATGAGCCAGATGGTCGCGTGGCTAGCAATGACTATTTTAACAAATGGTTTTGTGTAGATGGTTTGATTAATCTGGATTTCAAAGACCTATGTGTATAAAAACTGCCAGTTCACTCTAGATTTCTAAAAGCAAAATTTTTGCTTTTTGCAAAATCTACTTTTATATATATCCGTTAATAGGCTTTTAGAGCTGTTCAAAAACCATGTATCGTCAAAAGAGACGAGTAGATAGTTTTTGAACAGCTCTCCGCGCTCTTGTTATGTAAAGCTATATTTCTTAAATAGTTGGCGCATATTTATTTGACAGCATAATTTATTATTTATCCTCGATTTCTTGGACATGCCTTCAGGCCATGAGTTACTTTTCATGGGAAGAGTTGAAATTTTATATTAACCTGTTGATTACCGGGCGGTCGTTTACGACCGCGAAATGTATGGGAAAACGTATATAGCGGGAGGTTATGCGAAAATTTGTGTCCAAATGCCCTCGCGAGAAAATTGGCTCAGTGTGAGAAAAAAATAAAGATGTTAGAAGCTAACATGGTTATTTTATAATATAGTTTTATAAAAAGAAACGAAACGAAACAGAAATAGTATTTTATCCGCGAAATTGGTCGAAAGTAATTATAATCTGTCGAGATTATATATTTAATATAAATACTATTTATATACAAACATTACATGTTATCAATATTGCATTATTTGAAGAAAACGTTTGTTTACAAGCTTTATTTTGTTCAGTTTCCAAATTTTTTATTGTTTATATTTCATAAAAGAAAATAGGTTAACAAACAGAGGAGAAAAAAATACTTCACAGTTTGAACTTTGCCTATTTCTATATAGATTTTCAAAAGCCTTTTTTTCGCATAACCCCTAACCAGATGTGACATTCATATTCCTTCAATTGTTTACATGTCCAAAGACTAAAATATACTGAATCAGCTATCAATAAAACCTTGTATTACATTAATCAATTGATAAACTATTATATGATTTCTATGATACTAATTGACAGTAATATTTAAAGGTCACGAGAACGTCGCCGATCGCTTGGAAAACGTATACGCTCGCGTTCTCGCTCTCGACGACGTTCAAGGGACAGGTAAATTATTTATTGAATTTATGTTGCGCTTGCATGGCTTTTTATCGTACTGGTTTACGTGTACCTGCACAGTGCGGGCCCCGTGTCCGGATATAAAGTGAGTAGTTCTAGCATTGCTTTCTAGATTACATCAGTGTAATTAAAATTATCAAATACAACAATTTATCAATCACCGTGCGTTAGTCTCGCCAAAGCTCCAAAAGCTCGACGGAGTTCGATATATTTTTGCTTTGTTCAACACTTTAACAGATAGGTTTAGACAGGAAGACACGCGCGACTTTGTCCGCGCGTATCAGCTAATTTAAAATGTATGATTCGATCAAATATATATATTCACGTACTATCATTATATTCATAAATAAACTTCCTAATTGTATCTCAGGACTCCAAATTTCAGTTTTACTGCCGTTTATTATCTACTCTGCCGCAAGTATGTATTCGTCTGTTGTGAAGCGATTACCACTACTTAATGGCGCTCGGAACATAAGGAGAATTGTTCATGCCATTACTGCGCTGCGTTGCTGCTAATGCAGTAAATGTTTACCAGGCAGCGGAGTGAGTAAGGTCATTTTTTGAAACCTTTCCTCAGTTGCAAGAACGCTACAACTCTCTCGCGACTTGTCATTTGTCTGCGGTATTCTGTAAAGTACTTGGTGTGCTACTCTAAACATCGTTCGCAGTGGACGGACGCGTGTTTGTTTCTGCTAACATTTTGAAATTAAGTGATTGATGTTATGATATTGACGAGCTCGGTGGCGCAGCGGTTAACAATGCGACTTTAACACTGACGCTCGTGGGTTCGATTCCCACACATGACAAACATTTGTGTGCATTAACATGTCTGTCTGTCTGTCTGTGTGTTTTTCCCCCGAGGGGTCTGCTTTAATAGCAGTCCGTCTGGGGGAAAACAGCACTATTTCTGTTTTACGAGTACCTCCGCCCCACAGAAAACTGCAGTCAAATAACAACTCCCTAGAGGGTTGTTATGTTCCTGCGTGTAAGTGTGGTCACCAGTCAGCTCCTCCTCAGGGTAGCTGTGCTAGCAGGAGAGGTAGCATCGCGCGAATGGCACTTAATGTATTGCAAGCGTTCATAGGCTACGGTAACTGCTTTACATCAGGTGGGCAAAAAAGTTAAAATAATAATATATTGTATAGCCCCAATAAAGAAGTTAGTGCACGCACACTATCCATAATGACACAGTAGGTCAAATGCTCGAGTATTTTACTGAAAATGGATGGGTTAATTTTTTTTTGTAGTCCTTTGGGGAAATGGTATTTGCCAAAAAAATACTCTATTATACAGGGTATTAGCGATACTATTTATGTATGACAATTTACCCGTCGGACAGGCTTAGTGAGAGTAAAAGTGATATTTTAGGAATCAGTATAGGTTTTAGGAAAATTCTATTAATTGTTGCATAAAGAAATTTTTTTCTTCATCTTGTTGATCAATTTAATTTTTTATAATGGTTTTTTCATTTATAAAAAATATTTAATATATATATATAGATATATATGCTAACAAACAAAGGGAGACGACAACAACTTACAAATAAAATCTTGCTGACTAGGGTTTACATAAAATGCGATCCTTCGTTTAATTAAATTTATATAAATATGAATTAGTAGAAAGTAGAACTGCTCACATCCTTCTGGTACACGGGGTCACACTGAGTGTGTGCGTGTTCAACTTACGTAACTTTTGTCTTTTGAGTGTGGTAGAATAACCAAAGAGATGGATAGGTGGTCAAAGCCAAGCTACTGTTGTACGGCGTGCTCTTTGCAAACCAGGAAACAAGGTTTTGGCTAAAGAGAGATATCACGACCATGTTTGAATAATCATTGTGTCTGACTGCGAAGGCGCTACTGGCTTTACAGAAGATCCCAGCCAATTTTTTTATATACTACGTCGGGAGGCATACAAGCATACGGCCGACTTGATGTAAAGCGAGTACCGTAGTATCACTCGCGCGATGCCTCTGTTGCTTACACAGCAACTCCTTGGGAGTTGTTATTTGGCTGCGGTTTTCTGTGAGGTGGAGGTACTTCCCTAGATGGGCTGCTTTGATGCGCCCTACCAATCTTAAAACATCCAGACAAAGACAAACAGACATGTTCATGCACGCAAATGTTTGCCTTGTGTGGGAATCGAATCCACGAGCGTTGGTGTCAAAGTCGCGTCTTTCACGACTGAGCCACCGAGCTCGTCAGAATAACAATTCCCTAGAAGAAGAGGATAATCTCTGACGATACTGCGTTAGTAAATGGGGTGGTAATGCCCTAGAATCTTAATAGGCGACTGTAATTGATGAAACAACAGACGGGCCACATGCTTGGCCGTATGTATAACCGACTATAAAAAATATGCTGTACCTAATTTAACAGCTGTACATAATAATATGTAAGAATAAATCTATAAATTTGTTATTACATTGTCACAATGTTAAACTAATACACCATTTAATTTATATTAAAATAAATAAAATCCCATAAATTAAACTGTCCCGTAAATTGATGTAAGATGCTTTTTCATTCCTCATAATTCTATGTAGGATAAGTTGTGATGTTATATAGCTTTAATATTGCTATAGCCAGCTATGCCAGTCCTGTAGTATTTAATACAAAATAGAAAGAGTCACTTTGGTATAGTAATAATCTCAACGAAACTTATTCTATTCAATTTAGTTGACAGGTCGTGTGACCATTTTAGAGGTTATTGTGAAGATAGTCTTGCATGTCTACTATTTGTGTTTTTAGCGACTTCATAAACATTTTACTATGGTATGTTGTAGATCTCGCGATCGTCGTCGCTCGAGGTCCAGGAGGCGATCTCGTTCCAGGCGTCGCTCAGGACGGCGCTCCCGGGACAGGCGCTCTAGAGACAGACGCTCTCGAGACAGGCGATCCAGGGATAAGTCTAGGTAAGACATAATAGGTAGACTGATGAATTGTAATGCTGGTTGATCGTACAAAACTCTGATTATCCAACTTCAATGTGTTAGGGGTAGGTTCGGTGCGTTGACGTGTGTTCAATTTAGTTGGCTAGAGATCGTTCTCAGGGCGGTAAATCGACCCCAATTCGAGCTCTGGTAATATGGTGAACTTGTCCCAACCGTCCATTGGTCTACGCTGTCTATTGCGTTATTGCAAGGGGCGGGATTTAAAGTCATTTTTTTTTTTGCAATGGCTGAGTATAATCTTTATTGTAATGGACCATTACCTGGAACTCCACAATATGCGACGACCATTTTAGTTTCCAGCGGTGAGGAGGGATTTCGCGTTCATGAATTTTATATCTTGGGCCCGACTGTTGTGAAGAGGGTACATTAGCTTCTAAACTGTGGCAACACAAGAACTATTTGCTAAAGTGTTGCCAGCCTGCTGCTACCAAGAGCGGTATGGCGCTTCAACGCAGCCCGACTGATGATGTACCTCCATCTCCTAACAACCTAAAAGCAATCTATGGAGGGTTGTTGTGTATTCCTTAACTCCTATTAAGTATTAGCCTGACTTAACTCCGGAGCATATACGGCGGCGTGCGAGCGATATTTCCTGTATTACAAACACTTTGAATACTTGCAGTACAGGATATTTACTCCTTTACGTCGGGAGGTCCACATTCTTCTATGTATCCCGTTGTATAAACAAGCAACACTTTTCGTGGTGCCACTTAGTGAACTTCCTCCCGAAACTCCCTTACGAAAATATAAATATCGTTATATATATGCTTTATATCTTTCACTAAAGCCCCGTTTCCTAATCGAGTCTGGTGCTTCATGTGCCGGTGACGTAGGGTTTGGCTCTAAGGAGCACGGTTTGCAACCTATGCGAATCCACGCTCTGATTGAATGGAAACAGGGTAACCCTGTGGGATGTGGGTGGATACCTTGTCAAATGTCTTAACGTGAATACACTTTTTACAGGGATAGGAAATCTAAAGACCACGCAGCGAAGGATAGAAGATCTAAGGAAAGGAAGTCTCGCGATAAGAGGTCTAGCGATCTTATCAAGGAGCGTTTAGAAAAATCTGTTTCTATTCCTAGGAAAGGTTGGTTATTTTATGATTTGGTTATAATGTGCTTTCACATGTTTACATGTGATGACACAAATCGTAGTAATGTTGCAATATAAATTAGTAATATTTACTTTTGTTTTCTACAGAAAACGTTGAAAAAATAAGGAAGAAATCGGCAGAACGCATTTCAACCCAGCGAGAGCAGGTTTCTAAGGATCGTGTCATTTCTAGTTCAAGTAGAGAGTCATCTGTAGCTAACGATAAAACCGTTTCACAAGTAAGGGCTGAACCTCAAGTAAGGGCTACCCACTCGTCCGATGATGAGGAAAAAGAAGATTTTGTTCCAATTCCAACTCTACGTGATTATTCTAAGAGTCTTTCACGTACGCCATCTCCTTTCCTTAGAAAGCATGAGATTGAAAATAATAAAAAATCTGATAGATCAGGAGATGACGCCTCTGTAAAAGAACAAATTGATGAAGACAAAGTAAAAGAAACGAAAAAAGGAAAGCGTAAAGCACATCAATCCGAATCTGAAAGTGAAAGCAGTGAAGAGATTTCTAAGTCAAAAAGCAAGGCAAAACTTAAGCGCAAAGAAAAACCTACTTCAAAACGAAGTAAGAAACCTAAGAAAGAGAGTTCCTCCAGCGACAGTGAATCTGAGGACTCGTCGTCTAGCGACTCTGATGAAGATAGAAAGAAGAAAAATAAAAAGAATTCAAAGAAAAAGTTGGCAAAGAAGTCAAGGAAGAAAAGAGCGCGGTCCTCAAGTTCAGATTCCAGTTCAGAGGAAGAAGTTAAACATAAAAGCTCGAAGTCAAAACAAAAAAACATTCCAGAAGAGTCTGATTTAGAGAAAAAATCAAGAAAACGTAAAGATCCGAGTGTTGACCGATCAAAGTCAGATAAAACTGATTCTAAGCAGTCTAAGTCAAAGAAAGTTGATTCTGAGGATTCTCACGATGAAAGCTCTGACAGTGACACAAAATCCAACAAAAAGAAAGCTGTTAAACGAGACTCCAGCTCCGAGAAAGATGTGAGACGCAGCAAGAAAGTTGAAACCTCTAAAGAAAAAGCGATTTCGCCAGATGTCGTAAAATCTAAAAAAGACGAAAAGTCCATGAAAGCTAAACACCCTGAGGAAGTTAAATCTAAGTCTCGCGATGAAAACGATAAGAAAGCTAAAAAACGTGAGAAGGAAGAATCTTCTTCGGAGAGTGACCAAGTGTCGAAAAAGAAGGCGAGAAAGAAAGTATCAGAATCGGAGTCTGATTCCGATAGTGATGAACCTAAGAAGTCGAAGAAAAATAAAAAGCATAAAAAACATTCAAAGAAGCATAAGAAACACAAAAAACATAAGAAAGCTTCAAAAAAGAAGGATGATTCTTCTGATAGCGAAGAAGCTGAGGAGGAGGAAGAAGAAGGAAGGGTAAATAATGAGGATTTAGAAAAGAAACTTCGTGAGAGGGCTCTGAAGTCGATGAAGAAGCAAACTAGCGTATCTGGCTCCGATTAGCACTAGAATAGCTTTTTAACGCACTTAAAATAACGCTAACTTTTTCGTAGCTTCTGACATTAGAACAGATTTATATTTCAATTTTAACTTTGAAAAAAAAAAAAAAACAATGTATGAATTAAGATTACGTGTATGTCACACTGTTAGTAATAAAGTTTTAAAAATAAACGACATGTTTTCACTATTCCATTTAATTATAAATACATTCGTCGTTAAATATTTTTTTATCATTAAGTTACTAACTTTGGAAAGTACTTTGGTTAACATAATACGAGTAACACTACAATATAATAAAATATGTGACCAAGTGTATGTCATATTTTATAGTGACGGAACGGGGACATTGATTTTGCCTCAACTCATAAAAACTATAAGAACCATGTTTTTTAAGAAGAAACTATAGCATGGTATGGGTTCGTACACTCAACTTTTCGTTTTATTCCATATGCTATGTCCTATTGTTATCAGTATCAAAACATTGACTAGGATGAACATGTAATTTACAAAGGGATGAAATTTGGTCCTCAAGGCAAAAATGTGCGGGTGTGAGTTCTTGTAACTATACATTTTATCTCCTTGAATAGCCTCTGTATCCCGTAACTAAATTGGGTGTTACACCGCTGTTGTATATATTGCCTGGGCTTTTATTATAGTATCCATAACCGAGGTGATATGCGCCTTGGTTGGACGGGCTGTTGTACCCGTAGTAGGAGATTAGTCCGCCATTGCCGCCGTAGCCTCCATATCCTCCGTTTGCACCGCTGTAACCACCGTAGCGTTTGTAACCACCGTAATCGTAACTACCGTATCCCGTATTGCCGGAGTATCCGCTGTATCCTGGGTATCCACTGCTGTATCCATTGTAGCCGTAGTTGTTATCGTTTCCTCCACCATAGCCGCCATAATAAGAGTTATAGTTGTTGTATTTGTCGTCTAGAGTGCCGTAACCCGTTACTCCGTATCCACTGTATCCACTGGCACTTGGGTATCCACCCCAGTCTGAATAACGACGACCGTCTGAAACATGCAAATATCACATCATCCATTATCTTTTGACTTTAGGGCTTAATCCAAGACACATTTTTAGTGCATTATTTATGATAATTTATTAACTTATGAAATTACATAATTTACATAATTGGTGAGTCGTTTGTAGCATTTGTTCTTTTAATATATTTTTTTGAAGTACGTCGTTGTCATTTAGTGCCGTGAGCTTTGATATTAAAGTATTTGTATATTCGACCTGCGGAACATACTGCCATGTTTTTTACCCGTACATAATATTTTTAAGGCACATTCGAGAGATATAAAAAGACCGCAGTTAACGACTCTGCAGAGTTTTGACGAGCTCGGTGGCTCAGACGTGAACGACGCGATTTAACACCAACGCTCGTGGTTTCGATTCCCACACAAGACAAACATTTGTGTGCATGCACGTGTCTGTTTGTATTGGTCTGGATGTTTTATATTATTGTCAACGCTCGCGTTAGAGCGCTAGAGTCGGTAGTTTTTCACGCGAATAGTAGTAATAATAAGCAGCACTCTACACACGCACTAATTACGTAAAACGCGACCTATCGTTTCGAAGAAGCAGGCGAGAGCGGGTACTACTGATTGGGAACTTTATTTTGAATTGTTTAGCTCCGGGCTTCAGTGTGAGTGTCCAGATTTCTTTGTAGGTATCCTACTGCTTATATCAGTTGAGAGCAAGTATCGGTTGTCAATAGAAATTGTTAAACTATTTGTCTCCCAGTTTTAATTAATATACCTATA
Source organism: Pyralis farinalis (assembly GCA_947507595.1). Taxonomy (NCBI): domain Eukaryota; kingdom Metazoa; phylum Arthropoda; class Insecta; order Lepidoptera; family Pyralidae; genus Pyralis; species Pyralis farinalis. The sequence goes on from OX382267.1 coordinate 17,169,874, forward strand.
TTTATAATAATGACTATAGATATTAAAAAATAACGAGTGTCCAAATAGTACCACGGCAGTGGAACTGAAAATTAGGTTATCTCAGTTGTAGAGGGTTAGATAGATAGATAAATGATTTATTTGCTTCTAAAACACACATACACAATAATTAACACATAAGAGGTTACAGACAAGAATATACATACTGAGAAGAGGATATCTTATTTTAGGGTACGCGCGTGCTGCAGTACACAGCATACAGCTTGTTGCCTGATGATAAGCATAGACCATGAGGGTTCACTTATGCAACCTCTTCTCGCCTTATTTGAAAACTTCATGTAAAAATGAGAAAACCTCGGCAAGAGGTTGAATTGCCCGGATGCTGACAACCCATTTGCACAAACTCTATATTAAACCGGATAGACCGACGATCGCTTCGATTCGGCGCGATCGAACGCCTTCGCCATGTCTAGGCTGAGAGTCAAAATAACCGTCAGGCTTTCTGAGAGTCTAAGGTGAGACCTCGACTCTTAGAAAGCTCGACGGTGATGCACTATGTTTTGACAGTTAAGCTGATCAAGTCGTGATATACTGGGTTTTTTTATTTGACGTCGAAATATATACCAGCATATGGAGACACCTCCAAAGAATTGTTATTAGAAACAAACATTGCCGTACCCACAAACGTTTTTTTTATATATCATAACCTATGGACTTGCTATACATTAAGTATCACTCCTGCGATGCCAATAACACGGTAGGTTCTTAGGAGTTTACTGGAGATCTCACTCGCACGCACAAAAACCCTCGAGGCAGTTTTTTTTTTCAATTTACTTGGGAAAAGAAACAATGGCATGATACAGGTAGATAAACCATATAAAATAGCAAGATATACAATTATCGTGCCATCAGCACCATTTACCACGTATATTATTTGCACGTATATTATCTAGAGTTGTTATTTGACTGCGGTTTTATGTGAGGTGGAGGTACTTCCCCAGATGGGCGGCCTCGATGCGCCATACGTGAAACACCGAGGCCAAAACAAACATATGTTAATGCACACAAATGTTTGTCTTATGTGGGAATCGAACCCACCAGCTTTGGTTTCAAAGTAGCGCCACTCACAGCGCTATCAAGCTAGTCAACATGTGTGGGAATCGAAAACATTCTATCATTGTGAAAGACGGGCTTTTATAGCGTCAATGCACATGTAAGTTTGTTAGATCTAATTTGTTGCCCTTTTTGGGCATCAGGTAGGTACACATAGCAGCCTTCCACGAACGCGGTACTTGCCCAATGGAGTATGAAAGCACGAAAAGGCACAATACGGAATACAACATTCAGCCCCACTGCCGAAATGCCATCTGGCCCATTCAACTTATGAATGTCGCGACAGGGCTACGCGCGCCGGATATTCGACTGAGCATATTCAAATTAAATGCGAAAAGATTCCCTAGTGAATCGGTTTTCTTTTTAGCATTGTAGATCAAACTGTCATCCGATATTCGCAGTCATGGATGGCAGACTCATAAATTCACAGATAACCAATCAGATATATTAGGATCCCCACTAGTACGCGCCAAACGTCTAAAGCAATCCGTTTTAGACAATCGACCATGGTGGTCTTAACTCCCGCTTTAGCCACTAGGCGATCGATAATGTAGAATTCCATGCCTTCCATAGCGACTAAGCTACTGCAGTTGCACAGGACTCGGTCTCTGACATGAAGCAAAGATGCATGTACGAGTATGAAGCGTAAAATTTTCGCATTCTATCCCAGTCTGTTGAACTATAGTGCCATACGCGACGCCATCCGATGGGTCGAGTTAGGTGAGTCTCGTCATAATCTTTGGATGTCCACTGAGATATATGTAATAAATAACATTACTTACTCATCCGGACGAGTAGTCAATTGAAGATTTTACAGAGAGGTTGTATGATCCTCTACATTTGCTATTTTCAGTGGAGAATGAACCAGCTCAGAGAAACTACAGATTACACCAAATGTATGAACTGATGTCCCAGTTAAGTCAAACAGTGTACTGAGAACCAAGCCCCTCTGTATGGTGTGCATTAAAATCTTCCAAAATCATTAACTCCGCGCAGGGATAGATACTGCTCTGACTTTGTCAGTCAATATAATGAGTTACCACAGGCACTTTAGTAAATAATCTATTTCTTCAGAATTGGTCCCCTATATACAAATACAGGAGAAGGTACAAATACAAATTAGCTTTATTTGCTAATTACAAAATTTGCCTAAAGCAGATTTGTGTGCTATCGGTGTTTTTTTCGTTCACCGGCTATCGGCTCTGCAGTTCATTGTGTATTTTGACAATAGTCTATAGAGGATAAGATTTACCAATGTCTGGTTTATGCAGACGATACCGTGTTATAAGCAGAAACACCATATGCCCTGCAAATACTAGCACAATGTTAAACGATACGATTGTATTGAAAGGTAGGAAGAAGTTAAATTCATAATGATTGAATAACTGTGATTTACCTCCGAAAAGTTTTACCGTGACTTATAAAAAAGAAACAATATTCTATAATAACGATTTTTTCGAAATTGAAATAATTTTTTTATTCAACTTCAGGAGCAAAACAGGCCTATGTGGCCCGTTTGATGTAAAATGGTTTCCGTACATATGAAAGCTCGTAACACAAAGAGTCGCTCACACGTTGCCATCCCGCTGTCGACGTGGAAACTCCTCAAGTATTATTAGTATATACTCACTCACTTCCAGGAACACAACAACTTATTATTGGGCTGCGGTTTTCTGTGATGTTGGCGTACTTCTCCCTTTCTATCACCCAGAGTATCGTTTGTTAATTAGCAGGGGGTACCAGACCCATGTGAGATTAGCTTTAAACGTAAAGATCATTATTATTCAAACAGTTGATTAAGTCTAACACAGATACCTACTGTGTATATATTTATGAAAATAGTGCTTTATATATTGCTGAAGTTCCTAATGAACCAGCTTAGAATATGTAGTAGTGTTTTCAGAGTTTGAAATAATTTTGCTTTCAAAAACAAATAACACTTGTTGACGATATGACAAACTGATGCAACTTTACAAGATCATGGTAGCATACGAATGGTATGCTACCATGCCCCGCCAGCAATGACTAGTTTTTCAATTCTTTGTTCGAGAAATAGAGCTATCTTTTATTATTAAGTTAAACGGCAGCTTTCGTATCTAATAAAAATGCTGATATATATGCTGTTTACATACTTAAATCTCTCATTGAATTTAAGGGCTTTAATACTGTGTGTAATCTTAGGATCGATAAAAATTCTCACAGCTCGTCTCTGAACCGTCACAAGGTCCTAAGCTGGTATCTAGGTGCTCCCGCCCATAGTTGACAACTGTACTCCATGTGCGGTCTGAATTGAGACATGTCATTAACGTGTCTTAAACCAACTTATCAGTTTTAAGCGTTCATAGGCTGCGGTAACTGCTTTACACCAGGTGGGCCGTATGCCTCCCGACGTTGTATAAAAAAAAGTCTGTACATAAGTATTGCTCTGCTTCCTTGAGCACACCAAGCTTCTTGGACGTCAGCTAAACCTTCTATGTACAATACATCATTAGGTCCGCTTAACACAGAGGGAACAAACAATTTTTGAATATACTCTTAATATAGCTTCATAATGCTTTTCATAAGTGTAGGGATAATTTCTAATACATACATGCGCTACTGGCTTCCGTTTTTAGATCTTCACTCTGCCCTTCCTTCGGAGTTATTTCAACTTTTTCGATTTCTATGCCTTCACTTATTGGAGTTGCGCACGTGCATCCAAGTGCAGCCAGCAGTAGAGATAATTGGTGTAGCTTCATCTGCAGTAAATATAAACGAGTAAAAGTGTGAACTATGTATTATTATTGTCTGTGGAAAAATCGAAAACAAAAATATAAAGCATGAAATCTAAATGTATATAACTTTTTAAAAGTGTTACTTTTTATGACTAATTTACTGTACGGATCTGAAATCTAGTGTGAGGTAGCCTCGTATATGGAGAAGGACATAAACGCCTACTAGCTAGATTGTTATTGCTAGATAGAATATATTTCTTATTACTATAGTTGAGATCTGATTAGTACTATTACATGTTTGTGGCATACAGACGCGTTGTAGATTTCTGAAATTCTATAAAGTGGTGCATACGGAACCATAAGTTTATTAACTTCCTTTAAGATTTTTATCTGTGCATCTTATTGTATAGATCCATTCAGTTACTTCTGGTACCTAATTACTATGCAAAGGCAAGGCAACATGCCGTCTTAAGTTGACCCTCGAAACAATAATCGTCCGTTTGTTAGACCATTCTCACGCTAATGCTTTGACCTGTGTATGTTATGCGTATGCTTAGCGATACATTATCATAGTTCAAGAGCGGACGCAGCAGTGGTTTCCGTCATTTTCTGGATGTTTTTAACCAGTCAGTAAAGTGGGTTTCACGCGTAGTAAGTACGGAATAAGCGTAGAAATATAAAGAGATCTTCGAAAAGTATCCACATTCTCGGGATTTTTTTCGAGTAGAGATATTTTATTCAAATTTTTACGTACGAATCCTAAATAATTGTCGGACAAAGGCTTGGTTCAGGTGTTTCGGAGATTAGTATAGTTAGTAGTAGTAGTTATGCTTTTTAGAAACATTTTTAAATCGATATCTCGAAATCAACTAAACCATTTTAAGTGTTTTGACGAAACTAGGCTCTTGAATTTCTTTTTGGATGTCTGGGTGTCTTGGCCTTGGTGTTTATACAAGAGATAGAGCGTATCAAAGCAACCTGGCTGGGAAGGTCCTCATAGAAAATTGCGGCCAAATAACAATACCCTGGAGCGTTGTTATGTTCCAGTGAGTGAGATTACTTGAAAGAAGTTTCTGTGTTAGTGTTAGTTAGTGGCAATGCGGTAGTGCATATCACTCTCGTGTTGCAAGCATGTATAGGTTACGGTAACGACTTTACATTAGGTGGGCCGTATGCTTGTATGTCTCTCAACTGCCGGCCTTTTGGTTATGTTCTCGAACATGACCATTGATTACATTTGTAAAAACAGAAGATATTAATACTTTAGTAAAACTAAAAGTGCACACTCAGCAAGTCTAATATAGTCGAGGTCTCCATCATAAGACTTGCTTACTGATACCACATTGTTGTAATGACATTATAGGTACTAGGTACATATAATTGCTAATTTCCGTGTTGAGAGACTAATTAAAATTTGCCCGTCTAATAAAAACGTCATAATGAGCGATCCAAATCAATTTCGATCGATCGGAATTGATTTCCACTCCTAAAGTTAAGGAGACTCACTGTTATTTACAGTTAAAGCCAAGGGGGTTCTGGCGAAAGAGAGGTAGGGTACGTTCAAGCAGCCCGACTGCGGATCTACCTCCGCCTCAAATAAGACCACAGCCTTACCATCATTTTATTTAATGCAATCACTGAATACTTTTTGTTCGTAAAACGATGTCATACCTCGAATTTTGCAAAAATACACGTCATATAGACAAATTAACACTCCCGTCTCCAAAATAGAAATCTACAAAACAAGTCCCTATTAAAGACCAATTGATTTGCTATACAACAAAATACCCGGAAGCTTAAAAAAGCACCAGAAACCCAAAATATTCAGACATACCCTAAAAAAATTCTCATAAACAAAAGTTACTACACAGTAAACGAGTTTGTGACAGAAAATATCAACTAATAAACCACGGCGTCGAAGTCAAGGCATTATTCATGGTCTTGCCATCAGCAATAGGTACATGTGTTTATTTGTTTTTTTTTGTTCATTTTATAGTAATAATTGTGCAATGCTCAGAGCAGTGATAGCCCAGTGGAAAAAGAACCGGCCTAAATTCGTGTTTTCTAATTTATGTAGGTACATACTGTAATTGTCACTAGCTCTGCGTTGAAGGAAAACATCGTAAGGAAACCCGCAAGACCAGGAAATTTTATTTCTATTGATATGTGACCTAACCTAAGAAAAGTCTGGTTTTGCCCTTGGGTTGTGGAGGTCTAATGGCAGTCCCTCTAAGTGAAATTTAGTATCTTCACCAAATCCTTAGGCTTAGGTTGCGGACCTTGTTAAACCTAATGGATTAGGAAACGGGATAACGCTAAGAAGAAGAAGAGAAGAAGACTTGTGCAATACATAACAAGAAACATCATGTAATATTGAATTGTTGGATCAAGTATTTAAGACTAGCTGCTGCCCGCGGCTCCGCCCGCATGGAGTCATATAACGTAGCCTATGTGTTAATCCAGATCATAATCTATCTACGTGCCAAATTTCATTCAAATCCGTTCAGCCGTTTAAGCGTGAAAGAGCAACAAACATCCATACATACAAACTTTCACATTTATAATATTAGTAGGATTCAATGTCGCGTTACCATAATCAGTAGGATTACTCTAGAAATCAATTCCGATACATCGGATTTGAAATTGAATTGTTGGATTACGAAAGTAGCCACAAATTGATTTGATTTGGGATTGATTGGAATTTGATTGGAATTGGAAGATATTGGAATTAACGTCAAGAGTAACTCTATAGGGCTATGTTATACTTATACTGTAATGCACATCATTAAATAAATATTTAAATTTATAAATAATTCTTCTCAATTCATTCAATTCATTAAATAAATAATGCAATGTATTCTTCTTCTTCTTAGCGTTATCCCGTTTTCCTAATCTATTAGGATTGGCGGAGTCCGCTACCTATCAAATAATTTATTTGCAAGCAAACACGGTAAATAGGTACACAATATAACAAGCGTGTCGCACAATTTAATTCTAGTTTACATAATTATGTCAAAGCAATGTCATATCTACCAAATGAATATTTAATAATTATTGATAACTTCGATTTATGTCCAAGATATAATAATAAATAGCAAACGTATTTATTAATATGTATGACATTATAGTATATTTATTCCAAAATAAAAACAAAAAATCTATTAGAGTATACAGAGCCATCAATGCGGCCTCGAGCTTTACTTAATATTATATCGTATTCTTTTAAATTCCTCAATGTTACCTATTTACACAGCTGTCACAAAGTAAAATGAATAAGCGAGACCTAAAAGCTTTCATAGGCAATATCTTAAGGTAATAAATTGTACAATATCTACTATATTAAAACTATTTTTGACGAAACAGGCGATACTATGAGAGGGTCCAGCCAGACGATTAGGATATCTTGCAGAAAAGTTTACTACTTCATGTCTTTTGGTGTATAAGTGTAAATTGTTTTTGACTAAAGTCTAAGCCTAAGGATTTGGCGAAGATACTGATTTTTACACGGAGTGACTGCCGTCTGAACTCCGCAAGCCAGAGGGAAAACCAGATCACTCTTAGGTAAGGTCACACGTCATTCGAAATACAATTTCTTGGACGTGCGGGTGGGTGTCCGCGCGATGTTTTCTCTCACCGCCAAGCAACTTTTTTTTTTTGATTTTCGCCCAAGAAATTTGAAGACCCACAAAAGAAGGACCAACCCACACCCGGGTGTGCATTGGTCATTCTTCCGTGAGGGGCACCCTCCGGAAAAAGGAAGGGAGGAGGTGAAATCGTTCAAAGATACCATTTCGTGCGAACAAATTGGTTATGTCAGATTTCCACTGACTAAAACACCCCCTGGGACTGCCTTTAGCCGGGAAGGCTATAAAGGCTTCATCTGAAGCGATCACCCCAGGGGAACAGGGTGACGCAAGCCGCCAAGCAAGTGATAAGTACATATATATACATAAATCCGAAAACACGAATTTAGTGGTACATGCCAGGATTCGAACCGGGTCATGTTGGTCATAGGGTCGGTTTCCACTAGGCTCTATGTATCTCTGCTCTTGTAAATAAATAATGAAATGTAGGTACCTGTAATTTCAATGATCTGGTAATTTTGTTTTTATATTTGACTAGCTCAGTGGCGCCGCAGTTAATAACGCGACTTTGAGACAATGCTCGTGGGTTCGATTCGCACACAGGACAAACATTTGTGTGCATGAACATGTCTGTTTGGCTGGGTGTTTTTAAGAGAATTGGGCGTATCAAAGCAGCCCACCTGGGGAAGTACCTCCACCTTACAGAAAACCGCAGGCAAATAACAAACTTCCTGAAGGGTTGTTGGGCATGTGAGTGAGGTCACCAGTAAGCTCCTAAGGAGTTACTGTGTTAGCAGCAGAGGTGGCATCGCGCGAATGATACTTAATGTATTACCAGCGTTCATAGGCTACAGTAATCACTTTATATCAGGTGGCCCGCATGCTTGTATGCCTCCTTACGTTGTATAAAAAAATATGTATTGTGTATGTGCAATTCGAAATGCAAATAAATGGAAAAGTAAGTAATATATAATACTAGCTATCCGCCCCGGCTTCGCACGGGTTTTAAGATCGCTACCAAAATTCACAGGATCACCTGCTGGGCTAACCTGAAGATTCACTGAAAATTTCATTAAAATCTACCCAGCCGTTTTTGAGTCCATAGAGGACATACAGACAAACATTCATTTATATATATATATATATAGATACAACAATTCAGACAATTATGTGTTACTGTTAGTAATATATTTGTAATACTCGTACTAATAGTAAGTGATAAAGGGGAAAATACAAACGTAAGTAGGTTCGTAGTCTAAATTTCACACTTCATATTATAGACCCTAAATGGTCATTAAAAAGCATATGATTTTTGGAGCTCCAACACAGACACTGATACGTGACACTTTACGTAGTTTAAAGACTTTAATTCTTTTTGGCGTTGGCGCCATATTGAATTTTCAATATTGACATATCTTTAGTTGCACTGACAAGATACACACGAATCGATTGCTGTAAGATATATTAATAATGTTATGTGGGAAGTTGTTTGTAACAAGACTAATCTTATTTCACATCATATGTTATAATCTATCAACCTGTTTGGGGTAGGTACAGAGCTACACAATGAAATTTCAATATACTTAATATAGGTACGAGTATATGCGCTCAGAAATCATAATAACTCTCTGGCAGTCAGATAAAAACATCGCCAAAGCTGAATACAAGGTTGATTTGGACAAATATTGTGATCGCTACGTACACGCCCGTAGCATCTGCAATAAGTTGTGTAGGAAAGCACGACTACGCCATATCTACAATTTTGTCGAGAATGGAAAACCTGTATCTGGAAATTTATAGAATCCTTTTGAGTTGGGAAAAACCATCATAGTGATTCTAAAAATGTCATCGTAAATGACTTAATTAATATGTATTACAGTTCTTTTCTTTTGCTGTTCTTGATAGTAGCTTTGTTCTTTACTGAAGTTAACTGTTATTAATGTTGAGAAAAGAACGTATGTACATTCATATTGCGAATTTTAACAAATAGAAATGAAAACACGGTGACACTGGCGACTGAGACGAGTGGACGAGAAAAATATACTGCACAGTTCCCATGTTAATTGGGATGAGGGAAGGCAAATGACGATAAGCGTGACGCTCTGGGCTAAATTTTAGCCATTTTGGATCTCATAGAACACTTTTAGAGGGTTATTGTCACCAGACAGCGAGCTTCATTCAAATCCCCCGTTTCACGTCACGCCGCGCCGTTAGATACGTCCTCCACGAAAAAATCGTAAGTTCAAAAATTCATCATGCCTCAATTATAAAATATATTCAAGGAAATGCGTATTTTTGAAAAATCTGTGATGTATTTTATTATTTAGTTCTAAATATTTAAATATAAAATGGCACCACATTGTAAAGACTGACCAGTATGACATATGACAGAGCTTCCTCACATACATAGAAACACGTATGTTTTCTATGAATGCTGTACAAATGCAAAATACAAGTACAAGGAGTGTTGTGCGCGATGGAGTTTACTGGTAACCTCGGTTACTCGCAAGAATGAAACATTTGGACCTTAGCCTCATTATTACCGTGGTTTTCTGTAAGTTGTATCTATTATACTTTTGTGTTCATATTAAATATAATTTTTCCCTATTTCGTCTTTTTTACAGAACTTATACTTATACTTACTGCAGGCCAGGTGGCTTTGGATCTAAGGGTGATAGTAAGACAGTTACAAGTTATAACTTGACTTTGGGTAACGGACATTAATTATTGTTACCTAACGATTGCAGCCTGGACTCATCACGGTTTAACTTGAACTTTGAATGAGCGCGAGATAAATATACTCATCGATAGACAAGCTACTACTAGTTGCTCAACTTACACGTTTAATTAGACGTACTTTTATTAACAGTCTTCTAAACAGAGGAAGTTCTTTGATATGTATGTTATTTTATGTGTATATTACGCGATATTGTCAATTGTCAATCGAAATTTAAAAAAAGAGATACATAAACAGAGGAAGGTACTGAACTGTTTTGTTTTACATTCTAATTATATATGCTAGAGTTCGCCGTAATCAAAATTTGAGGAAAACATTGTATATGTTTCCAACTTTTTGTCTTCTGTTACCAATTCTTTTTATTTTATTTACGTACAAACAACTATCACTTGTTCATCAGTTTTTATGCATACTATTAAAGGTAAAAATATCCGATTTTGTACATTGGATTACACAATTGGTAAAAAAATATATATATTCCTAAATATCGATTAACGAAATACGCCCGTTTGCCGTCTGTCTATCTGTCAGATAGAGTAGACCTAGAGACTTGACAATCTATATTAATAACGAGTTACGTTCTAATAGTACGATGCGACATGTAGGTAGATAAAAATATTTTAACAGATTGTACGTACGTAATTAGCGTTGATGTAATGAAAAAAAAATGCAACAAATATCTTTTTTTTAAATACAAATGGGTAGGTACTTGAAAAATTAAATAAACAAAAACACATTAGACAATGAGAAATAACTACGCTTATCTCACCTCTTTATTTCTGACTGAAAACCTATAGTAATCGAGTAATGATCAATATGTTGAAGAAAAATTATATGCTATTTTGTGACGGAATCGCAGTAATTGATATGTCTACAGATATATTTATACAATTAAAGTTGTACTTCGATTGGAGTTTTATTTGAATGAAATTTACTTAAATTGCACAGATTTTTTCTATAAAGTATGTATGGTGAAAAAAGAAACAGAACATTTATACTGAGCAAATGAGCGGTCAATAAACTCGACCGAGAAACTCGGAAATATAAACCAATACATTTTGGTATACAAATACATAGGTGAAAAATTCAGCTTTGCATTATTAGATTAAAAAAAACTTTAAAATTTAATTTAGTAATTTATTTTAGTTGTCTTTTGCTAAAGATTTCGGTCAATTAACTAAAAACGGTATGAAAAATAAATATCTCAGTTGCTCTTAAAAATTATAAATATATGTTAGGAAATTACTTACGGTGTAGGCGTATAATAGATATGCGATGCACTCTAACAATGGCTTGTGGTAAAGTACGAGCGCTGCTTAAGTGTTTTGAGCGGAGATGCGCTCTGCGTGCGCACGCGTGCCTCCAAACCTTATAAACCGTGGGAGTTTTTGTCTCATACTTGACAATGGGCACTGGGGAGATAATGAGTCCGTTTGTAGGCAGGCCGTCCTTCTAGTGGGGCTATGACGCAGAACGCAAGTCACAATCATTGTCACCCGCCTCTACAGCGTCCTCTGGGGGTTAGGTGATCTCATACGATGTCATAATTAGCGGAAATGTATCGCTTACATAATTTTCATGGACTTAGAATTTAAAAGGAGGATAAAGGCACGTTGTTTTTAGTTACAGTATTTTAACATTTATTTATATATTTTTTTATCAAATTGCAGTTCTTAGATGTAGGTAACAGTCTGTTATCTAGATTTGCATTTGTCATTGTCTTTTCTATTTTACCGGTAAGCTTCTAAGGAGTTGCTATGTCAGCCGCAAGGGTGGCAATGCGCTAGTGATACTTCCTATATTGTAAGCTTTCAAATGTTACCACTTATGCTTCTATGCTTTTCGTCGTTGTAAAATAAAAACTATAATGTTACAGTTTTTGTTTTTCTATAAACATCAGGTAGCATGCATACGGCTAACCTGATGTAACGTGGTGACTGTAGCCTATGAACTATGGCGGTATAAGGAGTATTACCTTTTATGGCGATATACAATGGGGGTAGCGATACCACCAGCTGTTAATACAGTAATCACCCAGGAACTCACTCACTTCTGCGAGGCCCCTTCCTCTCTTTGAAACTGCGCCTAGTTACAGTTCAGAAAGTAACTATAGCACAGAATGAGATAGTACATTTGTACTACAGATATCTATTTATCTTTATCTTCACGCCAAGTGGCTTTCGGGGTAGACAGTTACTTATGGCTCAGTCCTTATACGCCTCACTCGCTGCTTTGACATTCATCGCTCTTGTCATGCATGATAGTTTATTTTATAAGATATGGATAAATAGACATTCGGGTCGAATAAATGAATAATTTATAATTGGTTCTATAAAAAATTCAAAAGTTAACTCATATGCATTTATCTCGCATATACCATAACAATAATATACCTCGCATATACCATAAAAATAATAAGGAATGCTGAGTTTATACATTAAATATTTTCTAAAAAACACCTTGTTATATTGATGCTTGGCATCGAAAAGAAAGATAAATATTGTTTATTGCAATATTTACTGTCTACCCGTTCATACGTACAACAAAGACAAGGCTTAGATAGCCGATTTCAATGGAACTCTTTAATAGAGTTACTGCTTTGGTTTATATATTTAATGTAGTTATGTTTCAACACGTTCAGTGGATCTATGGGAACACCTTGACTCTTCTGATCTGTGGGATTCCATTCAAAGCGAGGGTCACGGAGCCTTGTTGTGTAGTTATTACGAATAGAATCGCTTTTCTCAACGTCTTTGCAATGAATCCACTACGCAAAATAAACTCATTAGGAATACCTACTAAATATAGTTCATCTCATGTGGGACTGTGGGTATCTACACAGTGAGTGAAAAGCTTTTAGATTTTCCATAATAACTTGTCAGCAACATATATAAAAAAAGATAATGATATATTTTTTATTAATTGTTAATTTGTTTTTAAGTCTTATGCCCCAACCTTATATAACTCGAAATAAAAAGAGTTCAGTAGATTATGCGCGATGTGTGGACAACATACCTGCAAAGAGACAGATAATTATTATAAATTATTGATTTCGACTTCCGAATCGATAATGGTTACCATCCGCATCTTGACTATTTGACATTATTATTATTGTATCGATATGCTGACATCTATTTGTTGTAGGTTGTTCATGTACCATTTGGAAAAAAAACATGTGTGTGTAACTTCACGCCAAATCCCTTGCCGGGTAGGCTGAGAGAACCGAGCGTCACGTGACTCGATCCTTACACACCTCACTCGTTCTTAACATTAATTGTTCTTCTCATGCACGATCGTCGCTTTCTAAGGCTCCTGACCACACCTTCTGATAAAAGACGACCAATTTGGACATGGTAGGTAGTAAGTAGGTTTTGGCCTTCCTCGGCTTCTACATCCTTCCACTTTTGCGTTATATATCTGCTTCGTCATTCTTTCTACCTGCATTCTTTCTACATGTCCGAATTGACTGAGTATACCTCTTCTTATTTTAACATCGACAATCTCTTTCAGACCAACTCTACTTCTAACATCATCATTGAGAATACGGTTTACAAGTGTTATACCACAATTTTGCTCAACGCTCGCATTACGACCGCGTTTATCCTACTTTCATCCTCTCTCTGCCATACCATAAATAAGCGTTGGGACCTGCACTGCATTGTGTATAACGAGCTGTGACTTCAGGCTAAAGTTATTACTGCCAAGAAGTTTTCCCAACGCTCCATTCACACTATTTCAAGCGAGTCTTTCCACATTAGCGGTGTACCTTTTATCCCTGCTGAAAGTGCATTCAAGATATATAATCTCATCCACTTGTTCCAAAACTTCATCATCAAAAGTAATTCTTACATTGGTTCTGGTTTCTTCTCTTTCAAATATCATTATCTTTGTTTTCTTCGCACTCAATAGTGAGATTTTCTCTGTACAGTCGTCTTTCATCATTTTGACCAGTGTTTGCAGTTCAGAGGGTGTTTCTGTTAATATTACGGCATCGTCTGCATACAGCAGATAGTTTACTACTAGGTTACCCATGAGCTTATTTTCTACAGACAATTATTGTGATACAGAATAAACATGAGCAGTGAACCGTCAATCGCATATCTCGGCAATATGTGCCACAGTTCCTTTTGCACAACCCTATCTAATTTTTTCTCACGATTCACAAAACCTCAGAAAACCTTCTGGTCTATGGCCAGATGCTTCTCCGCAATATTGCGGAGCGAGAAAACTTTATCCGTGCAGCCCTTCCATTTCGGAATCCTCAATTCCCGCTGACTTTTTCAAGCTTCGTATCGACCATTCGATCTGATCCATAGTTATGCTTTCGTCGGACACCGTCAACGTGGAGTAAGCATCAGACTCACTCTTATTGCCAGCGTCCTAGGAATAGTCATACATTTCTTCAAAATATTCACTCCACCGTTCTAACACTTCCTGAGTGTTCGCAAGAATGACACCAGCTTTAGATTTTATCTTGTACATTCTGGATGCCGACGAACCACTCCGGAACTTCTTTACCTCTCTCAAAAAGAGTTTGGTATTTGTCTCGAAGTTTTTCGTCAGCCTCTTCCTTCCTCATTCATAATTTGTATTTCACGCTTCTTTTTCACTAAAGCCTTCTTTTCTTCATTCTAGCATAGACGGTACATTTCTTTCTACTTATGTCTCATATTTTCATTTACGGGCAAAGATGACACATAATCCAACCACGTTTTCATCTTTCTTGCTTCGGAGGATTCAACATCCGCATCCAACCAAGCATTCGACGAGCTCGGTGGCGCAGTGGTGAAACGCGCTGTTACGCTACTTTGACACCAACGCTCGTGGGTTCGATTCCCACACAGTACAAACATTTGTGTGAATGAACATGTCTGTTTGTCTTGGTCTGGGTATTTTCTATGTATAATAAGTATGTATTTACAAAATAAAAATGTATTTACGTATGTTTATCAGTTGTCTAGTACCCATAACACAAGCTTCGCTTACTTTGGGGCTAGGTGGCGCTGTGTAATTTGTCCGACAATATTTATTATTTATTATTATTATTATTTTCTTTCAATATTTTATGCCTTTTTGCGCATCCACATGCTTATTTTGCATTATCCACCATACTTTCTTTCTAAACTTTCCAACTATTATCCACATCTGAGTCGAAAAGGCTTGCATTTGCAAGTCTTTCGCTTACCAGATGTACTTATGTTCTCCTTACACTTCCATCTTGCAATTTTTCGCATCCTTTTATGATCTCCGAAATATTCATAGCTGTCTCGCTTGGTCCCAACCCATCCATTTAAACCTCCACACATAATCATTTTTTCATTCCCTTCAGCAAAATCCAAAATATCCCTCACAGACTCCCAAAATTCCTCTAGTTCTTGAGCACACTCTGACCTTACGGGAGCGTATACTGCAACCAGAAATACTCACGTGATGTCCAGTTTTATACGAACTTAGAGAATTTTAGGCCCTATCAAATAGTAATCTCTTACACCAGTGGCTTAAGCGAGAGGAGAGTACGACACCTACATCACTGCACTGGCATGACCGTCCCGGTCTACCCCAGATCATAGGGTCATCATTCCACCAGGCAGGTCAGTGTCGCTCACCTCGCACTTAGTCTTTGTCACATACAAAGCGTCTAAACGTCTATCATTCATTACATCTCTCATTTCGTTCATCTTACCATTTAATCCACTTCTCACATTCCACGTGCCTATACAGCACTCGGCTCTACTTGACCCGCCGGAATTGGCGCTGCGTGGTGGGTGGCGGCCCCTGTCTGGTTGGCAACGCAGAAGTGACATCTATACCCTACAGACAGGCCGTATACTTATTTGCTATTGTGGTTTAAGACACATACCATAAGAAATAACGCTGTGACAGTAGCTGAAATAAGTGTATAGTAATCACAGCCGGTAATTGTTCAATTCTTCTTGCCGCAGCAAGGTTATTTATATTAGGCTCTCTATTGAATGTATTATAGAAGTATGATATGTTGAACCTATTATAACATAATTATTTGTATTATGATTTCAAATGTTCACCTTCTTGCAAAGCGAGATTAGGCGCTGAATATCAATGCCCAAAAACTTCAATGATGATATTGGAATTTGAGTGGCCTCTTCAAAACTTTCGATCGTGTCGACCATTGAACATCATTGCTCATGTTGTGCCATTATGGAGATATCAGGTCCAATTTATTTGCATCTTATTTAAACGCTATGATATAAACATTAAGTGATGGTTCTAGTTGATAAAATGGAGAAAAGGCATAATGAAAAAATCAATTTTGGATCCCATTTTATTCCTGGTATATAAGATATTTGTCTTACATGGCGCAGAAAATAGTAATTATGACCTTTAATGATATAATATAAGTACTCCCTGATGATGCCGCATGTTTTTTGAAGGATTATTTGTTTGTTTATTTTCAACCAAAATAAAATGTATCAAATTTAGTGCGCCAAATGTAACTATTGCAAATGTAAAAGTTTTCCTTGCGTGTAGCAATTTCGAATGTTCTCCTGGAAATTACTAAGGATAACGATTTAAAGAAATAATCCCTCCAGGGAGTTATTACTTCGCTGTGATTTCCTGCGAGGTGTCACCTTATCTCTCTTAAAAATACACAGATGAAGATAAACAGGACATACGTCCTGTTTATCTTCATCTGTGTATTTTCATATTGTAATGAATGTTTTCTATTTGTTATAAATATTTACTGTTATAAAAGGGATTTAAGTAAAATAATATTAACTATAACTGCGTTTAATTTAGGACTATATGTCGTTGTATAATAAAAGCTATATGTAATAAAACATTACACATGTCAGTAAAAATATAAAATAGTTTCTGAAATGCTTTGAATGAAGAATCTATTGCGTATGGCGGCATACGTCGCATATTCCTGACATTATTATATACAGGAACCGGCAGGTCTGTGTTGTAAATTGCGTTTTATTCGATTCTATAATAAATTGCCTGGTACAGATCTGTCCTTGCCCGGTAATATATTCAAGAGACACATCGAAAATACTTCTTGTAATAAATGAATATCTAACCGATAAAGTTGTCTGGAAATGATTGATACCGTTAAGATGATAACAATCGCAAGGCCTGCTGAGACTTTCAGCACCAGGGACGTTACTCGCGCATTGACGTTTCTGTAAAAATCTCTTCGCACCTTTTTCGAAGAACTTCAAGGTGCAGTCGCTTGGGAAAATCTCGGCAAAGAGTTTATTCGACAACTTAAGGAAAAACCTTTAATTTGTGGAATAAAGTTTTCTGGTACCGCAAAGTATTGTCCCTGTGATGGATTAATTCCCCATCGATGGCAAGCGTACGGTTGTAGAGAGGACGCAGTTGAATATTGAATAACTTGATGAGCAGCGTATTTTGAATTTTTTTATAATGTCGGAAGACATACAAGCATACGGACCACCTGATGTAAAGTGGTTATCGTAGCCTATAAACGCTTGTAATACATTAAGTATCACAGCACACAACACAGCAACTCGTTACGAGTTTACTTGTAACATAGCTCACTCGCCGGAACACAACAATCCTACAGGGAATTGTTATTAGGTTGCGGTTTTCTGTGAGGTGGAGGTACTTCACCAGACGGGCTGCTTTGATGCGCTCATCTTTCTTAAAAACACCCAGACAAAGACGAACAGATATATACATGCACACAAATGTTTGTATTATGTGGAAATTATACCTACGAGCCATGGTGTCAAAGCAGCGTTAATAACCATTGCGCTCGTATTCGTCGAATTTAGGAACTACAGCATAAAGGGTTTACTAAGCGTGAACGTGCAGGCTTGTATATTGTTAGGATTTAATTGAACCAAGCTTACTGTCTACCATCGAATTCTTCAATCGAAGTAGGTATGTTGAAAGTAACATTTGTAGTTCACAGCTTTTCTCCACAAGAGAACGAGACTTGAAAAAAAGCCTATATCGGCAAGTTTCTTCTAGAATTTCCAAATGGAAACTTCTGATATGAAAGTTGATTGAGAAAAATATGAAATAAGTAGGGTGTTAATAAAACATTCCTTATTAAAAAGTTTTCTTGTCATTTTTTGACATAGCTACATTCAAGATCTTTGTTAAATCATTGTGTGTCCAGTTTTCTAAGGTATTTTTGAATATGTTGATTTGTAATATTAGTAAACCTTAGAAAAATATTATGTAATAGTAAGCATTTTTCTTTAGAAATTCTTTGTAAATAGCCAATACTTTCAATTTGTTAATGTTGTCATGACTAATGGCAATCCATGTAGTATATATACCTGTTTCGTCTCCCGTTACTGTCACAAACAGCATAATGTCCAATGTTTGGTATAGATATTTAATATATTATGCCATCATAAGGACGCCATCTCTTCCGACAGGAAAATGATCACGTGGAACAGACAGTACAGTACCATCTGAGGATAGCTTTTCCTTTTTCCTAGCGTTGTCCCGTTTTATAATCCATTAGGGTTGGCGGGGTCCGCTACCTATGCCAACAGATTTAGCAAAGATTCTGATTTTGACATGAAGCGAATTACCAAGTGACGATAGCATCTGGCCTAATTCACAATAACAGAAAGAAAAGTGAGGAAGAAGTTTGCCCAGGTTGTCATGATGAGTAGGTACGCAGTTAAGGACTATCCTGTTCAAAGATAAAATTCAAAGAATGAGTATTAAGTACTATGAAAAAGTTATTTTTGTATTCGTAGTTGAAATTTTTTGGACAAATTGAAGACGTACATGCGGCCTTGCATCGAGGCCTCGACCAGCCGAGCGTGAGAGTAATTTCGGCGTCAGCGCAATCATTTCACCGATAATTTGTCATAGCCCGCAAGCTTCCGTATCATTAAGAAGACATACGTAATTGAAAAAACAATTGAAACACTCACTACGTATTTCAATGTCTTTTGGGTAAGCAATGTTTTGAATAGATAAACTACTTCACGCAAATGTGTCAAAAAATCGCGCGGGAATTCTGTTTTGATTGGTGATACTTACTTAGAGCGCATTGTAAGCAAGGCGTATCGTATTTGATTTCCTTAGTAATGTACTGCCAAAGAATGATTTACATTTACTATTGTAATGATTACTAGTTCAATATACTTGTACGGTAGGGCTAGGAGAGTATAAGGCTTATTGGTGATAACAAAAACAAATTTATAGTTTGACGAGTAAACATTGTAATACAAGAAGTGTCGCTGACGTTTCATCACCCCTGCTGCTAATATGGCCATTTCTCAGGAGTTTATTGGTAACCTCACTTACTCGCAGGAACACAACTGTTTTTGTAGATTTCATATTCACTTTAATCCATTATATGAAATTGCTACAGAAAGAGTATTTTTGTGGACACGTGGGTAATATAATTGGGAATAGTTTAAATACTCGTATGTGTTTAGGATGCGCTCAAGAGACGTTAGAATGTTTTTGGAAATATTCTAGAAATAGCATTAAATGTGAAAAAGAATGTATACACTTGTAATAAACTATACAATATACAAACACATAATAAACCTGTAATTGTATCATTCACTTATGCGATTGGATTTTTTCGTACATACATGCCCTCAAAAGTACTTTTATATTTAAGGGATTAGAGTGTATATAAAACCCACAAAGATCCATGAAGGTATTTTTTCCGATGGATTTAAGTGGACAAAGGGGTATGTTGATAGCGGAAGCATACGAAGCAGGTTAGATGAAGTTGCATGTAAGTTTGAATTTCGGAAAAAAAATGCCTAAATTTATTAACTAAAAAAAAGTACAGCATATGACTGCTAAGAATAAAAAAATGCTACCTCGCCAAGTTTGTTTATGCCATCGGAAAATTTCGTATCAAAAACTTGAGTACGAGCATCAACCTATATGTAGATACATTATATCATATCTTTTTATTAAATTACGCGTGAAATACATAAAACGAGCCTGGCGGAAAATGACCTTTTTTGTGTGAACAATAATCTGATCATACACTACATAAATATGTCGGTACAGCTATGAGCACGCCGATCTTGACATCCCACTGTGTACAAAAAGCGATGGCCGTGCGTTTTGCGTAGGTACTTACTTGGTGTTAGTTGCTTTATGCCATTATATAGTTCTATATTGGTGTTCGTTTCTATTATAATTGCAGCATAATGCTTGTAAACCTAACACCACATTCGATGCAGAGTTAGTTTCTACAGATCCTATTTACTCTGACATAGGCACTCGAATCCTTATACAAGGGCTCGAGTGCCTGTATAAGTGTACTATCCACCTCATATGAAACAACAAAGTACGGCCGTTGGTAAGGTATTAATATATGTGAACTTCAGAAAAGTACCCAAACAATACAATATGGCGACCTTTGAGTATAAAACAAAACAGAACAAGCATAGATCTTTTATAAAATTGATAAATCTTTTTGAAGGTTATCTTTGTTGTTCTGTGCGAATCATTAACAAGCATAGACGTGCTTGTTAACATATTGTATGGTAATCTGTTGTATCATAGCGCGTTGACGCCGTAGGTACGGTCCAGTGGACAACGCGCTAGTGATGCACTTGAGCAATCTCAGGAACGTTACTTGACAATATCAAACATCCCTAGACTGTGACTGCTTATGATTAGGCGAGCCGTACGTTTGTTTGCTACATTTATAATATACAAACATTGAAATCGTGTTTAAAAGCTTTATATGTAAGTATACACAACGGATATACAATTCGAAAGTGAAAGTATGTAGAAGCTGAGGAAGACTAAGGCTCACCTACCAAGACCAAATTGGTCGTACTTTATCAGAAGGTGATGTGGGGAGCCCTAGAAACCGGCGAGCGTGCATGAAAATAGCTATGAATGCTACATACGATATTGGCGCTCGGTTCTCTCTGCCTACCCGACAAGGAACCTGGCGTGAAGATAGACATCTTGCTACATTTAAGATATATCTTAGATGTAAAAAGACAATAACCTTTTAATATCACTGTGAGCTTATGATGTGGAGGTACTTACCCCACTGAGGCTCAGACGAGCTCGGTGGCGCCGCGGTAAATAACGCGACTTTGACATCAACGCTCGTGGTTTAGATTCCCACACAGGACAAACATTTGTGCGCATGAATATGTCTGTTTGTCTTGGTCTGGGTATTTTAAGAGAGGTAGGTTGCATCAAAGCAGTCCGTCTGGGAAAGTACCTCCTCACAGAAAACCACAGCCAAATAACAAAACTGGAGGATTGTTGTCTAGCGTGTGAGTGCGGTCACCAGAAGCTCCTAAGGAGTTGTAGTCGCATCGCGCGAGTGATATTCAATATATTACAAGCGTTCACAGGCTATGGTAGCTGCTTTACATAAGGTGTGCCTTGTGTTTGTACGAGTATGTCTCCCGACGTATATAAAAAATCGGCCAAGTGCGAGTGGGACTCGCGCACAAAGGGTTCCGTACCTTTATCTATAAAAAAGGTAAAAAAATCACGTTTGTTGTATGGGAGCCCCCTTAAATATTTATTTTATTCTATTTTTTAGTATTTGTTGTTATAGCGGCAACAGAAATACATCATCTGTGAAAATTTCAACCGTCTAACTATCACGGTTCATGAGATACAGCCTGGTGACAGACGGACGGACGGACGGACGGATGGACGGACGGACGGACGGACGGACAGCGGAGCCTCAGTAATAGGGTTCCGTTTTACCCTTTGGGTACGGAACCCTAAAAAGAAGGCTGCTCCAAAATGCCAATACCTACCTAACACATAGATGCCAACAGGAAGAACTACTCGTACTAATTTTCGAATGTTAATTGCGCATTAAATAGGTGGAGTTCAACCTTATGTCAGACAATTAGGGTGGTAGTGTTGTATTCTAAGTACCTACTAAGCAAGGCTGTAACTTACATAAACGGTGTAATGTATCACGGTCATGGCTTATATGGACTCGGCAGAACATTCAAACGGCGCCATTATGATTGTGTGACCAGGAAACTATGTACTTGGATTGAAGTGGTTACAGCAGGTAAAATTTAAACCGTACGTATGTATGTATGTCTTCACGCTAGGTCCCTTGCGGTGTATACAGAGCTAATCGAGCGACATAAGACACGGGTTTTACATACCTCGCTCGCTTCTAATACATTCACAGCTGTTTTCATGTATGCTCGTCGATTCCTTGGGTTCCTAATATCTCCTTTTGATAAAAAACGGTCGTAGTAAGTGACTCTTGGTCTTCCTCGGTTCCTTCGCAATGTATATCTATTTTACCGTTTTTTCATCAGCATTCATTCTACGAGCCCGAATTGCGCGACTTTTTTTTCTCTAAACACTGATAATCTCTTTTAGGCCAACTCTATTTCTTACGTCGTCATAGCTAACACTGTCAGCAAGCATTGCGTACTTAAATAAAATCCTTAAATAATTAGTCATTAAAATTTATACAGTCTCTTCAAATAAAGTTAGAAAAGCCAGTTTCGTTCTTGATTATAATCTTACTCTATATTTTTTTGCCCTAATCCTTTCCGTTATGCCGAGGTCAGGTAACGATCACAATAAGCGGCGTTCACACCAAACGTATTCTCAACTACAGACTGTGAGCAGCCTCTCTGCGAGCTCCGGTGTAAACGAAAAATTAGTCGTCTGGTAGTAATTTTACAAAGATTTACTAAGTTTAGTAAGTCCTTAATTCATTGTGGAAATTTAGTATGGAAATTTAAGCTGCATTTATAACTAGGGGAGTTGGGCCTGCGGCGCATTGGCAGAGCTGCTTTTGCACAATAAGACAATAAATAACAGCAAGCTGCGTAAGCAGAGCTGCTAACCCTAACCGTAACCCTTGTGTCAATAAATATTTTGACAATTAATTTGACCCGGAATATAAATTTGCAAAACTTGAAATGAGCTCGCCATACGCGCTCCAATAGACTTTGTATTGGAACGGTTTTTCGGGCGATAACGTCACTTATCGATATCCTTTATTGAGCTAATCGAAATTTAATCTGTTTTAAGGGAATCTACAATACTTAAGGTACATTCACGTCGAACAATCAGCTCTCTAGCTTCTAAACTGAAGTAGTACTACGTGTAACAGTCGAAAACCGCAAAACTGCAAAAAAGACAATTTTCTCGGTTATAAAGCTTCGCTGGCTAACGCAGCTCTGCAATGATGATGAGTTACCGAAACGTTGTATCAGAGGGTAGAATGTTTCGGTAACTCTGATTTCCATGCAAATTTATCGACGTAAACGCAAACGCAATAATAACGCGTTTTTTTTGGAAAACTCACACTTAGGTCATAGACGGCGTTTTGAGGCCACTGTCATAACTTTCAAAGACAGCTAGGTAAAGCACTTTTTTTTATACTACGTCGGAAGACATACAAGCACACGGCCCACCTGATGTAAAGCGGGTACCGTAGCCTATTAACGCTTCCGATATATTAATTATCAGTCGCGTGATGCTTCCTCTGCTGCTTACACAGCAACTTATTGGGAGCTTACTGGTGACCTCACTCACACGCAGGAATACAACTTATCGTCTTATAACATAAAATACATTCACAAATTCAATTTTGTTCGTCACTTTAATTGTCCGTGTAACGTACTATACGTACAGTTTCTCTTGTGAATATACATTCACTTTTAGCGCCGTATACACGGCATCTATTCCCGAAAAAATAAATTAGCTACTAATAGCAACGTCGGGAGGCAAACAAGGATATAACTCACCTGTTGTAAAGTAGCTACCGTAGCCTATGCACACTTCCAACCCAAGGAGTATTGTCTACGTGTTGCCACCTTCCTCGGCTCCTACATCCTTCTACTTTCGCGTTGTATATCTGTTTCGTAATTATTTCTTCCTGCATTCTTTCTACATGTCCGAACCAACGGAGCATACCTCTACTTATTTTAACACAGACACTCTTTCAGATCTGCTCTGTTTCTAACATCATCATTGCGAATACAGTCCACAAGCGTTACGCCACAAATTTTGCGCAAAGCTCGCATTTAGACCGCGTTTATTCTAATTGTATGCTTTCTCTACTAGCTAGGACTAGCACTGCACTGTGTATAGCGAGCTGTGCTTTCTGGGTCAAGCTTTTACTGCCATTAAGTTTTCCCAACGCTCCATTCACACTATTTCTAGCACTCACTCGTTTTTCCACATCAGCGGTGTACCTTCCATCCCTGCTGAAAGCGCATCCAAGATATACAATCTCATTCACTTCTTCCACCACTTCGTCGTCAACTGTAATCCTTTTACCATTATCTTTGTCTTCTTCGCATTCAAAGGTAAGCATTTCTCCATACAATTGTCTTTCATTATTGCAACCAGTGTTTGCAGTTCAGATGGTGTTTTTGCTAATAGCACGACATCGTCTGCATAAAGCAGACAGTTCACCACTAGGTCATTCATGCGTAATCGTATATACTTCGATCTTATTATCTGTAGGCAACTATCGAGATATAGAATAAACAGCCTGGCAGACAACATGCAACCCTGTTTGACACCAATTTTGACATCAAACCAGGGTGACATGATCCGCACACATGCTGAGCACGGAGCAGTACACCGTCAATCCCCATATCTCGGCAATATGCTCCACAGGTCCTTTCGCACAACCATAATATCAAATTCATTGCCTTACATCCCTTTTAATTTCGGAATTCTCCCTGTGCCTCCCACAGCATTTCGACAGATTTCACCCTCATTCTCCTTTCAACTAATGATAGTAGAAAATATTGACATATATAAAATAAAATAATATTGAAAATGAACTAATGGAAAATTTTCAGAGAAAATAATATTTTGTTTCAAACACCATGTCTAGTTGAGTCATGCCACTGCAAGAACACCATAGTAATCTTCCATAGAAATAATTGAGTCTGATTCAGACGGGCAGAATTAAAATGTTTAGTTAGCCAATACTGATTACATTATATTTAGTTTACATGGTAATCAACGAGCTTAATTATATTATTGGTGCTATCCGTTGGCTACACCGGCTTATCTCTGTTTCTCTTTTTACTTTCGAAATTATTATAATAATTTGACAATTAAAATCGATTTGACAGTCACACGTTCCCACAGTCCCCGGCCCAAAGCCGGAACTCGTGAAAGCAAGACATGGCTCATATATTACTATGATGTCCGATCTTTTAACATTAGACTGAATTATGTTTAGTGAAACGGCGTATCACTGAAAGTATCTTAGTATTTTGTCATATCAATTTGCATTTTTAGTAAGAAGATGTAAAAGAAAAGAGTATTCGAGATCTCGTGAAATCCCCTGTATCGTCATTTCCCTGTAGCATATATTATACGTAAATTAGTCAGTATGCGTGGTTACAATTTTTATATTATAAAAGCTCTATTTATAACATTAATTACAGAGAAGAACTTTAAAGAAATTAGAGAAATAAATATGCTCGCGGTTATGTCTCATTATATTTATGGAAACATAATGTATGGTCGTAAAAATGTAAAGTTGTTTTCAAAAGTCTGTGAAAAAGCAAACAGGGTAAAGTTGCGTACATTGTCTTGCTAGGATTGCTAGATCTTTTGTTGTAAATTGTATTCTAATATACTTTACTGTAATAAACTTATACAGAACTTATAAGAGTACCGTTTTCTCTTCACAATATGTTCAAAAGGCTCATCAAAAATATTGATGAAAGAAATGAATAGATACAATAATATTTTATTTGAATATTTTAGACTAGTCTAAGCACTCGCGTAGGTCCAATGGCAAATAAAGAATTTATATCTAATCCCGGAATTCCGGGATCGGTGTCCGTTAGTATCGAAATTGGAAGATAGAAGTAATGAATCGGGATTATATTCTTTACTCTGGTGTAAACGTAGCCTAGCTTTGCAAATTATAAACTTTTGCCTCGTAATAAATGAATTAGTAGCTCTTTACCGAGTATAAAGTAACTTTAAGATGGATATTAATCCAGATTAAAGTCCTAAGTTTACCAGTAATCAAATAGGAAATAATTTACAAGACAAAAAAAAGCACATGTTTTCATGTGCATATGGATCCAGGCTGTTAGTTTACAGGACTCAGCCTATATACCTACTTATGCAGTTTCCGTAGCCAATTGACGCTATTGTTATTCCTGCAAATAAAGCTGGAGCTTCCTTGTGATTGTATTCATTCGCAGGAACATAACAAGCCTGCAGATTGTATTTGTGGCTACGATCTTCTGTAGAGATGCTTTCATTAACCAGAGCGTTGTTTGCACCAGTTACAGGTGTTATTAGGCTTTGACTCTAAAGATGTCACTCCGAAATAGAAAGCTTTCGATTCTCGTTCTTTTTTAGGGTTCAGTACAGCAAAGAATAACACTGAACCCTTATAGGATCTCCCCGTCGTCCGTCTGCCAGTTCAGTCCAAGTTCAGTAATGTTACCCAAATATTTTGGTGAATGAAGCTGTACATTACCTAACTACTTACACTGTCATAAGTACTTATTATTATATAAGTAAATAGAATGAGGATACGCGTTTCTTTGGCGTGTTGGGCGGTACGTTTATCTTGGATTAGGAACGGTACAATACCTCTGTATCAAGTACGTTTATTTGTCCTACGCAATAGAAGCTATAATCAACTTGGTAAGTGTAGGCACAAACAGACGCAACATCATTTATGAAGCCAACGCAAAAAGCATACAAGTATCCTATCCACACCGACCCATAAGTCTCCCATTACTGCGATACGGAACCTCGGCCAATGTGATTTTAGATCGTACTTTGCCCCGCTGCTCAATTATTGATTGAGAGAGACGAGTATTTTTTTGGAGATTTTGACTTTGTTTGACGATTGTCATCGAACAATCACAACTGACGGTTTAAATATTTTTTATAATTACGAAGAAGCTGTGGGCTTATATATTTCAATAAGCCTACAAGTAGATAAGTTGCAGTCGGTATTGCTTATCATCCATAAATATATATAAGGTATAACAGTTAAAGTAGGTACAGCGACACTTTCTAAGAAACTGGTGAAATACCTTCCCTTTACAAAAGTCCGCAGATAAACAATTAGTTGGAGCGTTCTTGTATTCCTGCGAGTGTCTAAGATGATCAGCACAAACCAATAAACCGAAAAATGAAGCCACCTCGCGCTCACAAAAAAATGGTGAGTATTTTTGCGCCTAAATATCTCAGTGATTCGAGTGTAGTGGCCAATGGGAGAATATTTTAACCAATAAGCCGCAAAGTGACGCGATGTTGAACCGTGAACTAGCCAATAAGAGCTGCGCATTCTACTTTACCCCTAACCCGTAGCGGTGAATTGAGTTACTATGTAAAATCCGTCTCATCGGTTATTTTCTTCATGGTTACCAGGAAGCATTTGAGAACGGCCGTTTCGCTTCAGACGGGCCGTATGCTTATTTGCCGATGTAATAATTGTAATGTGCTCTAGCTGTGACGTCTGAGTCAGCCCAATTGGATTTAAAATTAACTTACAAGAATCGATTAAAATAACAGATTCAAACGTGTGAAGTGAAGTTACCGACTACGAAACAAAAATTTCCCGTTTGAAATAAATGTATTTCGCCATAAACTGAGTAGCCGGTAATGTTGTCAAGCCCGTCCGCCCTACAGTATGACAATTGAGTAAGTAATGGTGTTCAATGTTGTGTAATATACTGTTAGTGGTTACTTACGAGGACCTTCGGCTTACTTAAGAGGGAAGGGAAACTGTCTACCATGTTTATTTATGAGAAATTATGTTGTGGTCTTTTAAAAATTATCTTGAACAGTAGGTATAAGCAAGTACATAAATGTAGATATAGTTAATTCACCTTTTACTTTTAACAACATACAACCCTCTGTCACTCATAAACTCGAATTTATTTGATTTTTTGTATTGGGTATGGTAACAAAAAAAATAAAATACACATATTCCTGGATTTTTGCATTTTTCAATTATTTGGAAAGAAAGTCACAGTCAAGTTATTTTTTTTTCAGGCCATTGCTGCCAGTGGCCACTCTGGTCTTGCCGGACTACTTTTGAAGGCACACATTGAGCAGGTCCTTTATACTTTCTTGCTTGAATCCCGCTCTCCAGCGACCGCCGACTACACAAACTAGATTTTATTCCCATTTTGCAAAGGGTCACAGCTACCTCCAGCTGAAAATCTGCTGATGATAAGCGGTCTGATTGAATTTTTTTCTATTTAGCAACCCTTTTGTACAGAATCCATGCGTTGACCATTGTCAGATCTAAATAATGATAAAATAGGCGCATGGGCCATCGTGTGCTTCGTACGTATCTAATAAATGGCCATGATGCTGTCAAGAAGGTCAACTCTACCCATCTACTACCGATTATATTCTCCAACTACATTGGGTCGCTTTATGATCACTTCTGTTTGTCGTTATGGTTTCCTGTATTAGAGGTGTTCCAAGTATAGGACTCCTGTGGATCGTAACTCTAGGTAATTGGACGAGAGACATTAGATATGCCACACCTATGAATTGCCTTACATTCTCGTCTGACATTCGAAAAGTACTATTAGGATATAAGTTTTACTCCTCAGAAATTTTCTTCATTAGTAATAGTGAAAATAAGTAGAAAATGAAACTGTGCGGGAGTATCTAGCCAGTAGATCGGGACCCAGGGTATTGTTTCCGGTAAACAATAGCTGCTCTGCATTTAATTCTAAATTATTTTTTTCAGCGTAAATTCGGCTTAGTTACGAGTAGCTTCTCTTCGACTGATTTTCTGGCTTGAAATCAATCCTGTAAATTGTGGAGGCGCTCAATCAGTACGATGCCTTCAGTCTACACTATGCTACAGAGGGTAAGGTGCTAAAAGCTTCTAAAATTACTTTAAGAACTGCAAAGTAAATTTGGTAAGTTTTAGTACTTGTAGACGTTTCTAAAAATATCTAAAATAACTGAACCTTCCAATGTACCCTTAATTCCAGTAGTAGTCTAGTCCAGTAACGCCAATACGTACTTGCTGCTGACGTCCATATAGATAAGAACGAAACCACTCAATTGCCGAAGGAGATATATTAATCGTATATTAAACGTACCAAAATAATGTCATAATCGACGGTATTAAACGCGTTACTGAAGTCTAGTAACGCCAATACCGTAAGTTGAGCGTTATCCATATTATAACGGATATCCTCGATAATTTTCAAGTGTGCGGTAGTAGTGCTATTACCCGGACGGAAACCTAATTGAAGGGGATTGAGAATTTTGTGCTTATCCAGTAAACAACTTTACTGCTGCTGAACCAAGCGTTCGAGGACCTTAGATAAAAAAGGAAGAATTGAACCATAATCTGAGCAAGACGAAGGATTAGGTTTTTTTGGTAGATATATAGCTTGTTTGCTCTATTTATGTTACAAAACAAATGGATCACTCAAAAATCAAAACAATAAAACATATTAGTTTAATACGGAGGTTGCATAGAAAGTGATTCTAACGACACCTCATACTTTGAAAGCGTTCTTCTTTTTTTTAGGGTTCCGTACCCAAAGGGTAAAATGGAACCCTATTACTGAGACTCCGCTGTCCGTCCGTCCGTACGTCCGTCTGTCACCAGGCTGTATCTCATAAACCGTGATAGTTAGACAGTTAAAATTTTCCCAGATGATGTATTTCTGTTGCCGCTATAACAAAAAATACTAAAAAATAGTATAAAATAAATATTTAAGGGGGCTCCCATACAACAAACGTGATTTTTTTGCTCGATATTGATAACGGCAACAGGTAGACGCTTGAAATATTCACAGAATATTTAGTTATATATTCACTTTAAGAATAAATAATTAAATTAAAATAAAACAAATATTTAAGGGGGGCTCCCATACAACAAACGTGATTTTTTGCCGTTTTTATAGATAATGGTACGGAACCCTTTGTGCGCGAGTCTGACTCGCACTTGGCCGATTTTTTTATACAACGTTGGGAGGCAAAGAAACATACGGATCACCTGATGCAAAGTGGTTACCGCCACTTCAGCTTGCTTAGCCTTCGGGCTATGTAGGTTATTTTAGTTCTGCTGCGGATATCGTCATTTTAGATTCTATCACGCAGAGAAACTCCGACCACACCTCTTCCATAGCACGTTGAGGGACCTTCTGATCTTCCCCATACGGCCCGCAGTGAAGAGCCATGTCTTTGTCTCGTATAACAGTCATCACTGGCATCATACGCTGTTTGAAGACTTTGCTCTTCTTCTTTGCTTCGATTTTAATTCAGCTAAGACCTTGTGACTCGGCTCTGAGCTTACACGTGATATTGAGCTCTTTAATTTAAGGAGAGATTTTGCTTCCCATTGTGTGTTCTGTAGAACGGGTTGTGTTCCGAAAGAATTATTCAATAAGATGCCAACAACTTTTTATTACCTCACCGTCTCACATCAGCGGGGTATTCATCTACATACGCTGAAACCGCAATGGTTGCGTACTGTGCCATTCCAGATATTTATTTTTCCGAGAACTCTCAAGTTGTAGAAAAGTAGAATTCTTCAAGAAAGGTGTGAACAAGTTTAACAGGGTAGGCAACGCAAGAGTTGCAAATGTCCATAGGGTACTGCTTACCATTAGGCAGATCGTATTCTTGCTTGTCACCTTGCTTTAGTCGATGAAAACTTGTAATATTATACGTATCGCTCGCGCGATGCCACCTACGCTGCTCACATAGCAACTCCTTAGGAGCTTAGTATTAACCTCACTCAGTCATTGGAACACGACAACCCTCTAGAAAGTTGTTATTTGGCCGTGGTTTTCTATGAGGTGAAGGTACTGGTACAGGCTCTCTTGCACATAACAAACACACATGTTCATGCACACAAATGTTTGTCCTGTATGGGAATCGAACCCACTAGCCTTAGTATCAAAGTACTAAAGCATCATTACCTTTCCACCACTGAACTCGTCCAAGTTTTCGAAGTTGTTAAGCATGAAGTAAATTATTTCTGAAGCCCCGACATGACTGGACCCCGATGACACGATTTAGTAAATAAATTCACGGCTACGGGTCTGGGGATAAAGTAGAATGCGCAATTCATATTGGCTATTCACGGATCCAAAGCTTATCGGTTTATTGGTTGAAATATCCTCCCTTTGATCAGTAGTCTCGAATCGCTGAGATATTTAGGCGCTAAAACACTTACTTTTGGTGGTTGGGGGGTTATAATAAATTGGTTAAGTTAGTTAATTGGTTTGGGTTGTTAAGGCTGCAAGAAAGCGCAATTGAAATGTGCTTGAAAAACATTACGCTTCATGAGTTGGGTAAAATTATTACTCCAGCGCAGTCTATGAAAAGAAACATACTTGTTTGTGTTGTTTTGCTACATATTCATAATTATCATTTCAGTTAAAAGATTACCTTTAATTTTGTACCACCCTTTATGTAAGCTAGCTTTTCACGACGATCAATTTTGTTTGTTTACAACCGTCGGCTAAGGGATGTTTACCTGATTTTCGGCTCGACGCAAGGGTATATTATGTAAGAACTTTCCGCGAATCATATCATTATTAATTACAAGTTTTTGAAGCCAACAATCTTCTTTAAAACCAATGCTAACCTGTACCCCTTACACTTGGCGTACTTAACCTAAGGAAGGGCTTTACGAAAGCCACATAGGTCACAGTTTTATTTAGAAGGCTGTACCAGCCCGACCTTAAATAATACTGCAGCCAAATAACAATTTCGTTCTTGCTGTTGCTCGGCGTGATAGTAAGGCGCACATGATTCAAGTTATAGAGTATGTATATATAATATGAGTAGATAGCGTAGCCTATGGACGCTTGCAACACCAAGGGCATAGATTTGTGCGTTGACCGACCTTGTAAGACCTCCTAACGCAGGCTAAATGTTCGCGAAAGAAAACCTCTCTGGACTTAAGACCTCAAAACCACGTGTAAACTTCAGATCGTCATCAAGTCATCAAATCTCACAGCTTGTCTGTGTATCGAGTCACAAGATTAGTATTAAAGAGCCAATCCCAAATGAGAAATATATCAGAGAAATACTTCATATGCAGTTAGACTTGTATAGCAAATAAAATCGGTCAAGTGCGAGTCGTACTCGCGGACGAAGGGTTCCGTACCACCCTCCGGAACCCACCGGAACCCTAAAAACTAGGTCCTAATTATATTCCGTGGGAACCGTTTTTCTTACTTTCTTTTTATTTTCTCGTCTTTTAAGCGTCGTATGAGCAATATCCTATAACCTTCCTCAAGAATTAGCCTATCAAATGCAAAATGATTTTTTCAAATTTGATTAGTAGTTCTAGAGATTTGCGCGTTCAAACAAACAATAAAACAAACAGACTTTTCCGCTTTATATATTAGTATACATTACTATTATCTATAGGCAACGGCCACCCCTTCACATCAGGCAATGTGTGGCTCAGAAATACTATTTTCGGGGATGCTTACCTATGGAAAGTTCAATGAACGGTTTTAAGTTCCTGTGTCCATAATCCATAAGTATACATTGAATCCTGCCCATAGGTACAAGCAAGTAGTATCTAAAAGTACACGACGTGTCTCGAGTATCGAGACACTGTCGAGTGCTCGGTAAGAGGTTTATTGCAGAATGGATGCCCGCACTGACCCGTGACGAGCCGCATTTGAGTCATGGTCACACAACGCGAGCCGTGTGTGGGTCATCTGTCACCTCTGTTCTAGCTAAACATTTTCTGCATCTACACTAACATTATAGAGAGGTAATGTTTTTTCCTTATTGTTTGTTACGATGTTATTGATTGCCTTGATGCTATAATCCTGAAAATTTAATATTCTGACACTAATAAGGAGCTATATTATGTGTGTGTGTGTGTGTTATAGTCTCTTTTTGTTTACGGTTCCTTTGGTTGAAAACCTGAACTCCACGGTAGAGCCGCGGAAAGCAGCTAGTCTTGAATATAGTATCCATATACACTAGAAAAATGCAAGTTTATGGCAAGAACTCAATCAATATCGTTTATTTTAAAATAGTAGTACATTTATTAATCTCAAATACGATTTTTAAAGTAATTTTAGAGTGAAATTTATTAATTATAAAAAGATTCCAACAGAAACTCGAATGCCATCAATGTGGTTTAGTGATCGCACGTCTAATTTAATGAATATGAAAATTGGGACGATAGTGCTGTGTAACCCTATTGAGAGAGTATCTTCTACAGAACTCTCTCAACTTTTTCCTGAAAGTAACTACAGTGCAACTGTCCCGTATTTGTAGCGGTAATTTGTTCCACAGCTTTGCGGCACTAACAGTGAAACAGCTAAAGAAAAAGGTAGTATTGGATGATTAATTATAATTATTATTATAATTCAATGTTTTGGTAAAGCGAGATAGAAGTTGTTTCAAGTGAAAACCGGGATCGAAGGTATTGGGGAGTCTCAGGGTTATTTAGAATTTTGTATACATATATTTTTAATGTAGCCTGCCAAAATATCTTCATTTCGCCTGATGAAAAGCGTCAATGAGCACCAGATGAGAGAGCAGCCATCACAGTGATTAACGCTGTGCTGGCTTTTCCCCCCTTGACGGCCCGCTAAGGTGCCTCTTCACACCTCGTTTGAACGACCCAGGATTATAGGAGGTGGAGAACACATGCGCCGGAAGTGAATTCCACATTTTGACTGTCCGATATAGAAATGAGTCGCTGAACTTCTCAGTACGGAAGGCCAGCAACCCAGCTCTATGTGGATGTGATCGCAGTCCAGCGCGAGTGTTTCCGAGGAGGAAAGCAGAAGGAGAAACGAGCTCAAAAAGCTCCTCAGAATATTCCCCATGGTAAATACGGTAGAGAACAGTCAAGCTACCAATATCCTACGCAGTTAGCAAGATGTTCAAGGGAGTTAGTGACCTCGTTCGAAAGAACTCACCCTGTTCAGGATTCCGAGTTTTTTAGAGGCCACGGAAGTAACGTTCTCGATATTATCTTTGGGTTTGAGGTCGCCCCTGATGTTGATGCCGAGGATGGTATGTATAAGGGGAGCTCTGAAGAGAGGGAAGAGGACGGAATTGGGAGACCTTGGTACTAATTACATGCCTGGGCTTACTTGGCATTGAACTCAATCAAGTTGTCGGAGCCCCATAGAGAAACGTGATCCAATACCTGGTCGAGCTCAATGACAAGTGCACGTCTTTTATCCTCTACTTCGGCCTGTCTTGCCGCGGGTCGTCCAACATATCGCGCATGAACTGTACTAATATCTGCATAACAATGAATGTTACTAGGTGATTAGATGTCATTGATATGCAGTAAAAACAGAGTGGGCGACATGACTGATCCAACATATAGAGATAACATAATATGTGCCCATTTCTGCGAAGGCGGATAGGGAGCCACTTCCATCTTGTACGAAATTTGGAAACCTATATATATAAAAATGGAGTTCCTGACTAATTCACTGACTCATCAACGCCGAGGCCAAACCTTTGAACCTAGAAAGCTGAAATTTTGCAAAGAGGTTACTTTTGTAATTCTCACGAAAGATAAGAAAGTATTATTGAAATTCAACCCCTAAGGGGGTGAAAAGGGGGCTGACAGTTGGTATAGAGCAGACATATTTTTTGAAGTTAGTGACTTGAAACTTTGTACAGATACTCTCTATTAGAGTCCAAACAAAGTAATTTCAGCGTTTTCAAAAATTCCACCCCTTAAAGGGTGTAATGGGGGTCAAAATATTTCTTGAACTAAAAGTTTAATTGTTAAGAAATTGTTTTTTTTTTTAAGTGAGCTGCTTTAGACTTTGTAAATATACTTTCAATCAAGACGTTAGAAAAGTAATTTCAGGGTTTTTCAAAATTCAACCTTTAGGGGGCTGAAAAGGAGGCTGACAGTTTGTATAGAGCAGACATATTTTTTAAAGTTAGTGACTTGAAACTTTGTACAGATACTCTCTATTAGAGTCCAAACAAAGTAATTTCAGCGTTTTCTAAAATTCCACCCTTAAAGGGTGTAATGGGGGTCAAAATACTTCTTGAATTAAAAGTTGAATTGTTAAGAAATTGTTTTTTTTTTAAAGTGAGCTACTTTAGACTTTGTAAATATTCTTTCAATCAAGACGTAAGAAAAGTAATTTCAGGGTTTTTCAAAATTCCACCTTTAGGGGGCTGAAAAGGAGGCTGACAGTTTGTATAGAGCAGACATATTTTTTAAAGTTAGTGACTTGAAACTTTGTACAGATACTCTCTATTAGAGTCCAAACAAAGTAATTTCAGCGTTTTCTAAAATTCCACCCTTAAAGGGTGTAATGGGGGTCAAAATACTTCTTGAATTAAAAGTTGAATTGTTAAGAAATTGTTTTTTTTTAAAGTGAGCTGCTTTAGACTTTGTAAAAATACTTTCAATCAAGACGTTAGAAAAATAATTTCAGGGTTTTTCAAAATTCCACCTTTAGGGGGCTGAAAAGGGGGTTGACATTTTGTATGGAGCAGAAATATTTTTTGAAGTGACTTGAAACTTTGTACAGATACTCTCTATTAGAGTCCAAACAAAGTAATTTCAGCGTTTTCAAAAATTCCACCCCTTAAAGGGTGTAATGGGGGTCAAAATATTTCTTGAACTAAAAGTTGAATTGTTAAGAAATTGTTTTTTTTTTAAGTGAGCTACTTTAGACTTTGTAAATATACTTTCAATCAAGACGTTAGAAAAGTAATTTCAGGGTTTTTCAAAATTCCACCTTTAGGGGGCTGAAAAGGGGGTTGACATTTTGTATGGAGCAGAAATATTTTTTGAAGTGACTTGAAACTTTGTACAGATACTCTTTATTAGAATCCAAATAAAAATAAAGTACTTTCAGCGTTTTAAAAAATTCCATTAGGGTGTAATGGGGGTCAAAATATTTCTTGAACTAAAAGTTGAATTGTTAAGAAATTGTTTTTTTTTTAAAGCCTGCTGCTTTAGACTTTGTAAATATACTTTCAATCAAGACGTTAGAAAAGTAATGTCAGGGTTTTTCAAAATTTCACCTTTAGGGGGCTGAAAAGGGGGCTGACAGTTTGTATAGAGCAGCCATATTTTTTGAAGTTAGTGACTTGAAACTTTGTACAGATACTCTCTATTAGAGACCAAACAAAGTAATTTCAGCGTTTTCAAAAATTCCACCTCTTAAAGGGTGTAATGGGGGTCAAAATATTTCTTAAACTAAAAGTTGAATTGTTAAGAAATTGTTTTTCTTTAAAGTGAGCTGCTTTAGACTTTGTACATATACTCTCAATCAATACGTCAGAAAAGTAGTTTAAGCGTTTTTCAAAATTCCGCCTTTTGGGGGCTGAAAAGGGGGTTACCATTTTGTATGGAGCAGAAATATTTTTTGAAGTAAGTGACTTGAAACTTTGTACAGATACTCTTTATTAGAATCCAAATAAAGTACTTTTAGCGTTTTCAAAAATTCCACCTATTAAAGGGTGTAATGGGGGTCAAAATATTTCTTGAACTAAAAGTTGAATTCTTAAGAAATTGTTTTTTTTTAAAGTGAGATGTTTAGAATTTGTAAATATATTCTCAATCAAGACGTAATGAAAGTGATTTCAGTGTTTTCCATAATTCCACCTTTAGGGGGCTGAAAAGGGGGTTGACAGTTTGTATGGAGCAGAAATATTTTTTGAAGTTAGTGACTTGAAACTTTGTACAGATACTCTCTATTAGAATCCACGAAAATTGCCTTTAGCGTTTTTAAAAATTCCACCCTTTAAAGGATGTAAAGGGGTCAAAATATTTCTTGAACTAAAAGTTAGATTATTAAGAAATTGTTTTTTTTTAAAGTGAGCTGCTTTAGACTTCCGTGTGTTTCCATCAAAATCAATGGCTTGAGATTTTGATGGCTTGACTAGGAGGCCAAAGCTATCCCTAAAGCTATCAGCCCATCCCTGAACTGCATACAGCACATCATTCCAAATTAGCACTGGATGCAACAGAGAAGGAAAACATATTGTAAGATCACAAAGCAGTCAGTATCTTTGCCAAATCCTTAGGATTAGGGAGCAGATCTTGCCAATCGTAATCGATTAGGAAACGGGATAACCCTAGGAAGATGTGTTTCTATGAGCGAGTAAACATCCAAGAAGCTCCTGTAGAGTTACGTTAGGCACCACGTAGTTTATGAGGTTGATGTGCTTACATGCTTACTAGTAGCTTTCCATCTGGGTGACAGCAAATTTTTTGGGCAACATGTTGCTATTATAGAAATTGCGTTCATGCGTAAAACTTGAAAAACTGCTGGTAGCTAGACAATAGATTAAATGATAAAGCAAAAAAACAAAATTTATTTTGTAAGATTTCATCTACGATGCACTACCTTACCTTTTTCAAATGAACTAAAATATTTTTTTAGATATGAGTTAACTATATGCGTGCGACAACTAAATCTTAATAATTATTTACAAGGAATTTATATTTATTTATAAATTAACAGATTAGAGAATAAAAAACGTTGTTTTTAATATATTTTATTGTACATAGACATACATATTTATAATGGCAACAAAATTCTTTTACACAAAGATACGTCGAAATCACTCATAATAATTATAATACTAAATATTCAATTTAAATAATTTTATTATCTCCTTTGTAAATATTACATACAGTTGCTCATTTACAAACATACTATTCAAATATAATTTATAAGTAGCTTAATTGAGTAATAAATAAATGGGCCGTGAAATTTTGAGACCGTCCAAGAAGTCCTATCAGACAGTGTCAAAATTGACTAATTTATGTCGTACGACCACATTATTGCATTTTCCTTATTTTTTTCGTTCGCCATAACATTTAATTTGTAGTTTTTGGCGATTCTTTTTCGTTCGTTTTGTCGTAATCTAGTACTTTAGGATGTACAGCTATTTGACGCAAGCTCTTCTTCATTGGCTTTATTTGATTTCTTAAAAGATTCTCCAATTCGTTGAGTGATTTTATTTCTTTCAAATCACCGAAGTTAGTGCTTCGTGCACCATTCCACCTACCGATGAAACGGTACCGATCTCTGCTAGCTTGACATTGGGCACAATTGTATGGCACTGGAACTGCGCTAGGGAAACTTTGCTGAGCTGTGCTCATACTGGACGCACTTCCAGGGCAATATGGCACAAATACCACCGGCACAAATCCTATTATACCATATGGAGCATACGCAGGACCTTGGTTTCCAGGAGGCCCTCCTTGATTAGAAGGTGATTCTATTTGGTTAGATGGGGTACCCCCTTGACCTTGCGAGATAGTGGATGTATCGTTCTTTCCAGGGTTTAAGAGGTAGCATGGGCAGGAGCCAGGGCTCGGGACTATAGGCAGTGGGTACGGTATGACGTAAATAGGGAAGGGCGGCATTTGACTAGAGGGAGGAACTTGGTTTGGTGGCTGCACTCCAGTCCCTGTAGGTGCACCAACTGAGTCACCGCCATCTGGAAACAAATT
The DNA here is from genome assembly GCA_947507595.1 of Pyralis farinalis. Taxonomy (NCBI): domain Eukaryota; kingdom Metazoa; phylum Arthropoda; class Insecta; order Lepidoptera; family Pyralidae; genus Pyralis; species Pyralis farinalis. The sequence continues at coordinate 17,208,394 of OX382267.1, forward strand.
AATGAATTTTAAATATGTATCTTGATGTGACCGTGAAGCAGTGATATAAAAATAGGAATAAAATATGGTATTGGTATAGGGCAATTCATAGGATCAGTAGTCCAACAAGGCAAATTGAAAATTTACGGAAGCCCTGATTAGTCCAGCTTCACATCGCCGTACTATCTCCAACAACTACAGTGATTTTCATAAAATATAACACACAGTTTTCTTTATAGAATTAATAAAATGTATGTGATGTGATGACATTTCAGAGGTAGGGCGCTTAAAAACAGCCCGTCTGGGGAGGTACTTCCGCAGACGGGCTGCTTTGATGCGCCCTACCTCTCTTAAAGAAAAGCCTTCCTACGTTGTATTAGGACTGGTGGAGTCATGCCAAGATTCGAATCGGGGACCAGTTGGTCAGTTGACCGGTTCTTTACCCATTGTTCTTTCAATAACCCAAAATTAAGTGACTATGTAATGTTTATAGAAAATATATTTCTTATATTATAACTGGGACAGCTTTTAGAAATCTCCTGAAAAGAAACATAAATCACCATCTCCTGCCAATCCCTTTGGTTATGCCACCAAAATAGTTTGGGAAGGATTATTCTTCAGCATGAGAAATATGTTATAGTATAGTATAGGGATAGGTTTGCATTAGAAATACGTCAGGTTTGAGTAAAGATGAAAAAAAAAATCTTTTAAGTAGCAATCTTGTATACAAACTTAGTTTATGCAAAGTACGACACTCGGTGCCTGAATCATTGGTGTAATCGTAGAAAGTAGTATACCCAGCCGGTAGGTAACCAGTAGTACAGGAAAGGAAGACATATAGAGGTGTGGTCCTCCCGGTATCACATTTTCAGGGTAGATTTTTTTTTGTGTACGGGATTAAGAAATTACTAATTAGGTACTGCGGATTTTAAACAATCCAATTTTCATTTAATATTTTCTAAGCATATTCATTTTTTACTTACCGGGTTGTCCTGGTTGACCTGGATAGCCTGGTTGCCCTGGGTGTCCTGATTGTCCTGGTTGACCGGGTTGTCCTGGATATCCGGATTGACCAGGCTGGCCTGGTGTTCCAGGTTGTCCTGGTTGACCTGGCCCTCCGGGCTGTCCTTGTTGTCCTGGAGTTCCAGATTGGCCTGGCCCCCCGGGCTGTCCTGGTTGTCCTGGAGTTCCAGGTTGTCCTGGTTGTCCTGGCTGTCCTGGATAGCCAGGATGGCCTGGTTGTCCTGCGTGTCATAATAATGAAACAATTAATTTAGATTTAAACTTCACAGGCACTTTCTCAAGTAATTTATTTATACATTTCAAACGATATTATAAGCCACTGGATGCCCGATTACCGCAGGCTTTCGGATATTACACAGGAATTCTTAAATAAAATAGTTCAAGACTCAGGGTAATTAGTAATTAATTTGTAAAAGAAATTTCTTAATTGATCAAGCTCCAGATTGTTTTTATACTATCAAGGTGAAAAACAACCATACGGCCTGCCTGTTGTTTTAATGAGTTGTTGAATGAATGATAGATGAGTAATTATCGATTTTGTGTTCGCTTGTTAAATTATTTAACATTACATACCTGGATAGCCAGGTTGACCGGGTTGCCCTGATTGACCAGGTTCTCCTGGTTGTCCTGGGTAGCCGGGTTGGCCTGGTGTTCCGGGTTGTCCTGGATATCCTGGTTGCCCTGATCCTCCTGGTTGACCGGGTTGTCCTGGGTGACCAGGTTGGCCAGGTTGTCCTGGTTGACCGGGTTGTCCTGGGTGACCAGGTTGGCCTGGTTGTCCTGGTTGACCGGGTTGCCCTGGGTGACCAGGTTGGCCTGGTTGTCCTGGGTAGCCGGGTTGTCCTGGATAGCCGGGTTGACCGGGTTGGCCTGGCTGTCCTGGGTAGCCGGGCTGACCGGGCTGTCCGGGATGTCCAGGCTGTCCTGGTCCTCCTGATTGACCCGGTTGTCCTTGTTGTCCTGGGTGGCCAGGTTGATTTGACCCTCCAGGTTGTCCTGGTTGTCCGGGGTGGGTAGGTTGACCTGATTGTCCTGAAAATGAAATCAATCATTCAAGGACTACGCTTCCTCCAATATTTTTGTTAGTCTGATAAACGTTTCCATGTTTATTTAATGTTTGCTCATTCTTCTTCTTCTTCCGAGGATTATCCCGTTTCCTAATTTATATAGGATCGGCGGTATCCACTGGATTTTAAAGATTTGGCCAAGATACTGATTTTTACATGGAACGACCGCTGTTAGACTTTCATTACTCAGAGTCAGATCTTTCTTAGGTAATGTCATACGTGTTACGAAATGTAATTTATTGGACGTGCGAGATACGCACGATGTTTTCCTTCACTAAAGTGCAAGTGATAATTATAAATATGTACACAAAATTGAGCATCAATTTAGCATTACATGCTGATACCAGTATTCAAAGACGGACGAAGATTAATGGGCTCGTTCTTTATCCACTGGGCTCATGTATGGTATCTTATGTATGCTATTTAGTAACAAAGGATAGAGGTTTCTTTAAATTGTTCGGTTCAGTAGTAAAATATGTGGAAATATAACCATTGTAAATAGCAAATAAAAATATGGTTATTAAGTGCTTGATAGGAAGTGATACCCTTCTCTACAAATCAACTAATACTGCTATGAAAATGTGTGACTGGGCACTTGCTATTGGCCAGGAGTTTGCTGGTAAATTTGATATTCGCGGACACTCTATAACTCTGCGAGAAAATAGCTGGGGATTTTTTAAGGGTAAAGTATTATTCGAATTGCGCAGCATATTAATTATTACTGGGCTTGTCTCTCTTAAATACACATAAACAGTAACAGAAGTCATGGCTGGTAGTTCAATGTACCGGTTACACCTCTGGTTCGGTGAAACATGAGAGAATCTCTGTAAATTAATCTCCCAAGAATGAAACGATTAGAGGAACATAAATAATTACGTACCTGGTTGGGCAGGTTGGCTGGGTTGTCCTGGCTGTCCAGGATGTCCGGGTTGACCTGGTTCACCGGGCTGTCCTGGCTGACCAGGTTGTCCAGGATGTCCTGGTCCGCCTGATTGTCCTGGCTGTCCTGGGTAGCCGGGTTGTCCTGGTTGTCCTGGATAGCCGGGCTGACCTGGTTGACCAGGTTGTCCTGGTCCCCCTGGTTGACCTGGCTGCCCGGGTTGGCCTTGTTGTCCCGGTTGGCCTGGTTTACCGGGTTCACCGGGTTGGCCTGGCTGTCCCGGGTAACCGGGTTGACCGGGTTGTCCTGGGTAGCCGGGCTGGCCTTGTTGTCCTGGTTGGCCTGGATAGCCAGGTTGACCTGGCTGTCCTGGGTAGCCGGGCTGACCGGGCTGTCCGGGATGTCCAGGTTGTCCTGATCCTCCTGATTGACCAGGCTGTCCAGGGTATCCTGGTTGACCTGGTTGGCCTGGTGTACCGGGTTGACCGGGCTGGCCTGGCTGTCCTGGGTAGCCGGGCTGGCCTGGTTGTTCTGGATGTCCTGGCTGCCCTGGTCCTCCTGGTTGACCAGGTTGTGCTGGGTGTCCGGGTTGACCTGGTTGTCCTGGATGGCCAGGTTGACCGGGCAGACCTGGCTGTCCTGGGTAGCCGGGCTCACCGGGTTGTCCTGGATGTCCTGGCTGCCCTGATGCTCCTGGTTGACCGGGTTCTCCTGGGTGACCAGGTTGGCCTGGTTGTCCTGGTTGACCGGGTTGTCCTGGGTGACCAGGTTGACCTGGTTGTCCTGGGTAGCCGGGTTGTCCTGGGTAGCCGGGCTGACCGGGCTGTCCGGGATGTCCAGGCTGTCCTGGTCCTCCTGATTGACCTGGCTGTCCGTGTTGGCCTGGCTGTCCTGGGTAACCGGGTTGGCCGGGCTGTCCTGGGTAGCCGGGTTGTCCCGGGTGCCCTGGTTGACCGGGTTGTACTGGGTGTCCAGGTTGGCCTGGCTGACCGGGTTGTCCTGGGTGTCCAGGTTGACCTGGTTGTCCTGGGTAGCCGGGTTGCCCTGGAGAGCCGGGTTGACCGGGTTGGCCTGGTTGTCCTGGATATCCGGGATGACCGGGCTGGCCTGTTTGTCCTGGGTAACCGGGTTGGCCGGGCTGTCCTGGGTAGCCGGGTTGCCCTGGTTGTCCTGGGTGCCCTGGTTGACCGGGTTGTCCTGGATGTCCAGCTTGGCCTGGTTGACCGGGTTGTCCTGGGTGTCCAGGTTGGCCTGGTTGTCCTGGGTAGCCGGGCTGGCCTGATTGTCCAGGTTGGCCTTGTTGTCCTGGTTGACCTGGTTTACCGGGTTGTCCTGGTTGTCCTGGATAACCGGGTTGACCGGGCTGGCCTGGCTGTCCTGGGTAGCCGGGTTGTCCCGGTTGTCCTGGTCCGCCCGGTTGACCGGGTTGTCCAGGGTGTCCAGGTTGGCCTGGTTGACCGGGTTGTCCTGGATGTCCAGATTGACCTGGTTGTCCTGTTCCTACTTGCTGGCCTGGCTGTCCGGGTTGACCTTGTTGTCCTGGTTTACCGGGTTGGCCAGGTTGTCCTGGATAACCTGGTTGACCTGGCTGTCCTGGGTAACCAGGTTGGCCAGATTGTCCTGGGTGTTCAGGTTGGCCTGGTTGTGCTGGGTGTCCAGGTTGGCCTGGTTGTCCTGGGTAGCCCGGTTGTCCTGGTCCGCCTGGTTGACCGGCTTGTCCTGGGTGTCCAGGTTGGCCTGGTTGTCCTGGGTGTCCAGGTTGACCTGGTTGTCCTGGTTGTCCTGGGTAGCCTGGTTGTCCTGGGTAGCCGGGTTGGCCGGGCTGTCCTGGGTAGCCGGGTTGACCAGGTTGTCCTGGTTGCCCTTGTCCTCCTGGCTGTCCGGGTTGTCCTGGGTGTCCAGGTTGGCCTGGTTGTCCTGGTTTGCCAGGTTGTCCTGGCCCTCCTGGTTGTCCGGGTTGTCCTGGGTGTCCGGGTTGGCCTGGTTGTCCTGGGTAGCCGGGTTGTCCTGGCTGTCCCGGGTATCCTGGTTGACCAGGCTGACCTGGTTGCCCTTGTCCTCCTGGGTGTCCGGGTTGTCCTGGATGTCCGGGTTGACCTGGTTGTCCTGGGTAGCCGGGTTGTCCTGGTTGGCCTGGGTAGCCGGATTGTCCTGGTTGCCCTGGCCCTCCTGGATGTCCGGGTTGTCCTGGGTGTCCGGGTTGGCCTGGTTGTCCTGGGTAGCCAGGTTGTCCTGGTTTGCCGGGTTGTCCTGGATGTCCTGGTTGACCTGGCCCTCCTGGCTGTCCTGGGTAGCCGGGCTGACCTGTTTGTCCTGGATGTCCAGGTTGGCCTGGCTGTCCTGGGTAGCCAGGTTGTCCTGGCTGACCTGGCTGTCCTGGTTGCCCTGGGTAGCCGGGTTGTCCTGGTTGTCCTGGGTAGCCGGGTTGTCCTGGTTGCCCTGGCCCTCCTGGATGTCCGGGTTGTCCTGGGTGTCCGGGTTGTCCTGGGTAGCCAGGTTGTCCTGGTTTGCCGGGTTGCCCTGGATGTCCTGGTTGACCTGGCCCTCCTGGCTGTCCGGATTGGCCTGGTTGTCCTGGGTAGCCGGGTTGTCCTGGATGTCCTGGTTGCCCTGGCCCTCCTGGATGTCCGGGTTGTCCTGGGTGTCCGGGTTGTCCTGGGTGTCCGGGTCGTCCTGGTTGTCCTGGATAGCCAGGTTGTCCTGGTTTACCGGGTTGTCCTGGATATCCTGGTTGACCTGGCCCTCCTGGCTGTCCGGGTTGTCCTGGGTGTCCGGGTTGGCCTGGTTGTCCTGGGAGTCCGGGTTGGCCTGGTTGTCCTGGGTAGCCGGGTTGTCCCGGGTGCCCTGGTTGACCGGGTTGTCCTGGGTGTCCAGGTTGGCCTGGCTGACCGGGTTGTCCTGGGTGTCCAGGTTGGCCTGGTTGTCCTGGGTAGCCGGGTTGCCCTGGAGAGCCGGGTTGACCTGGTTGTCCTGGATATCCGGGTTGTCCTGGGTGTCCGGGTTGGCCTGGTTGTCCTGGGTGTCCGGGTTGGCCTGGTTGTCCTGGGTAGCCGGGTTGTCCTGGCTGTCCTGGGTAGCCGGGTTGTCCTGGATGTCCTGGTTGCCCTGGGTGTCCGGGTTGGCCTGGTTGTCCTGGGTAGCCGGGTTGTCCTGGTTTGCCGGGTTGTCCTGGATGTCCTGGTTGACCTGGCCCTCCTGGCTGTCCGGGTTGTCCTGGGTGTCCGGGTTGGCCTGGGTAGCCGGGTTGTCCTGGCTGTCCTGGGTATCCTGGTTGACCAGGCTGACCTGGCTGTCCTGGGTGACCGGGCTGACCGGGTTGTCCTGGTCCTCCTGATTGACCTGGCTGGCCTGGGTATCCGGGTTGACCGGGTTGGCCTGGATGTCCGGGTTGGCCTGGCTGTCCTGGGTGACCAGGCTGTCCTGGTTGTCCAGGGTATCCAGGTTGGCCTGGCTGTCCTGGTCCTCCAGGTTGACCTGGTTGTCCCGGATAGCCGGGTTGTCCTGGTTGACCAGGCTGACCTCCTCCTCCTGGGCCGCCTGGGCCTCCTGTAAATTGAAAGAAACTATTTTATCCTACCCTAGTAAAAAATAAAAATTGTTGTTTAGAGTACATAGGTCTCGCCTACATCAAAAAAGCATCCTATATAAATTTGGTAAAGATACAACATCACTGAAGTCCATTCTAAGGTCAAAAGAACTTTATACGTAGGTAACACAAAATTTTTTTGTTGGTTTGGCGAGCTTATATTAAAATACATTTTTTTTACATATCTCGGAAAATAAATAATAAAAAAAAACAACATATTCATACAATTTATATTCATACTACAGAAAAACAAAAACTTCCTTAAAAGTTAAATATGGTCAAGGCCTGGCTGCACGTTGCTGCTTGTTCATATGGTGTTACTCTTAATGTTTATCCTAAACCCTTATACCAAGCCGTATAGGAGTTAAAAGACGCAGTTTATATCTCTTGTTTTGATTACTTATCAAACCATTCGTTTTACTAAAGTATATCTACTGTCGACGTATCCAGCGTTATTCTGTTTCCTTATGCCATACTTATTGGCCTAAATCTAATGGTTTCACGAAGGTACTTATTTGCCTGCCATCAGACCCCCACAATCACAAAGGGAAAACTAGACCTTTTGAGGTTTGATTGTTAATAATTTATTGGGCGTGCGCGTTCACGATGTTTTATTTCACCACCGAACAAGTGATAAACACAAATATGTACGTAACACCGGGATTTGAATTCGAACGAGTCGATGAATGGTACTTTATCGACTGGTCTATCACTGCTCAGGTTGTTGACATATATGGGGTATAAATCTAAAGGCAAATACCTAAAAATTGGGGTACTCGTGATGATAATTTTAACCTTTATAATAACCTTAGATTTTTAGTGCATGTGAATGATCTGCTTATTATTTGTCGATGATAAGTAAATAATTTTTAATATGGCCCGCTGGTGTTAAAACAGTTACAAGGCAAATAATCTCGTGTCTGCGATTCTAAATTCATTTAGATGCAGGAATGTATTGTTTAATTCAGGCGAAACCAAATATATAAAATTTAATCGTTCAAATATAACCTCTGCTAATATATATAATAATAAAATTAACAGGTTAATAAATAATATACGATAATAATATTGATTCACACGAAATTATAGTATTTCAAACTGCATAGGGCATCACTAATAATCTAGGTAGTAAGCTCGGGTTCACCGCATATACAATTAGGAGAATTAGACAATTAATGGACGTGGTTACTGCGCGGCTAATATATTTCAACTACTTACATTATACTATTTCATACGTGATGTTGAAACAATATTTATTTTTCAAAAGAGCTCCAATCCATTATATTTATTACATCGACACCAGGGAACTCTAAGACATGAATGTCCTCGCTGTTACCTTTCGGTATATTAAGATAAAGTTAATGTATGTTCGAAAAAATTCATAGTAGTTTTCGAATGGTCATTTCAGAAATAATGGTAGTTTAAAAATAAAGACGAATGAAAACTAGGCGAAGATACAATAGGAGACTTCTGTGCAAACTGCAGTACACATCGTTTGTGACCGACCGACCACGTAAAAGCCTGTAATGTCCTTTTGGCATGAATTGGATAACTTCCTTTTAAAGACTAATTTAATTTATGATAGTGGATTATTACCTGGTCCTCCAGGTGTGCCGGGTGAACCTGGTGTACCGGGAGTGCCTGGTTTTCCTGGTTGACTAGGGTAGTAACTGCCTGGTGGGCCACCGGGGCCTCCTGGGCCACCGGGACCGCCTGGTCCTCCGGGTCCGCCTGGACTACCTGTCACAACAAACATTTATTTTGTAATGCCAAATTCAATACAATAGGTAACGAAAGAACACCCTAATACCTTCTGGTCATTTAGCAAGTAACTCAAAACTTGAGTTGACCTCCAATGTATACTTATTTTTAAGAGATTTCAAAAAGGTAAAGATTCTCACGTTATACGTTTATACGTTTTGATCGTCATATGTGTATGTTACACGATGTCTTTTGTGACCCCATTTTAAAATTTCTTTATTATTGGAAAGGCTCTAGCATCCTATATAAATTTGGTAAAGATACAACATCACTGAAGTCCATTCTAAGGTCAGAAGAACTTCATACGTAGGTAACACAATTTTTTTTTAGACAATCACAATAAGCATGATTTGGAAACCTCTCTCAGCACAGCTGTATGCGATAGAAACTTTGACTAAAGCAGTGAGCTCAATTTTCTTAAATTTTTTTTTCGGAAGTGTTTCGTAATGAACAATTATAAAAAGCAATTCGTAAAGCTACGACTTCATTAAATTCAGGTTTCATGGTTATTCAATTATTTCTTTAACGATTTTAAACCTATCCTTTAAAGAAGTTATTCTAGCGGTAGGGAGCACAAATAGCGGGTACCGTAGCTTATTAACGCTTGCGATATATTAATTATCACTCGCGCGATGCCTCCTCTGCTGCTTACACAGCAACTCCTTGGGAGCTTACTGGTGACCTCACTCACACGCAGGAACACAATAACCCTCTAGGGAGTTGTTATTTGGCTGCAGTTTTCTGTGAGGTGGAGGTACTTCCCCACACGGGCTGCTTTGATGCGTCCTACCTCTCTTAAAAATGTAGAGACCAAGACAAACAGAATGTTCATGCACACAAATGTTTGCCTTGTGTGGGAATTGAACCCACGAGCGTTGGTGTCAAAGTCGCGTCATTTACGACTGAGCCACCGAGCCCGTCGACATGTTGATGTTTGTACCGTACCTGGAGTACCAGGTGAGCCGGGTGTGCCTGGTGTGCCTGGAGTGCCTGGGTAACCGCCTGAGCCTGGTGGTCCGGCTGGTCCTCCGGGTCCACCTGTTATCAATTGTTACGTGAATTTGCATACGAGGATAAATTGAAAGGAATAATTTTTTTTTTTGTTTAAAATTATCAATGTGAAGGCATACTTATCATCATCTTTTGAGCCATAATCAAATTTACATGTCAAATAGCAAACGAGATAATTACAAAAGAGAAGTAACGCATGACACAAAACTTGCAATCCACAAAAGAAAATCAAAAGCGGTGAAATTGAAGACTACGTTTAATTTATAGTATAGGATACAGATGATGTTTTACCTCCTTGTCCTGGATATCCTGGGGTTCCTGGGCCTCCCGGTGTACCAGGAGTACCTGGTGTTCCTGGTGAACCTGGGCTGCCTGGAGAGCCGGGGGATCCGGGAGTGCCAGCAGTGCCGGGGGTACCAGGAGTGCCGGCAGTACCAGGAGAACCGGGGTACCCGGGATAGTAACCGCCACTACCAGGACCTCCAGGTCCACCGGGGCCGCCTTTAGGATGCAATAAAATATGGAATATTTATACGCATTGCTCTATGTAGGTACTGTTAGGCAAAAGAAATGATAATTTATTTCTAGCCATCAAATGTAAGTTCCTTATTTTTATTAGGAGCCAAAGTAACCATACTGCCTATGACTCGCTGCACTAGGAGGATAACATGTGCTTTGAGGAATTACTGGGGAGTAATTCCTCAAACCGTTCTGTTATGATCACCGCTAGGGGTAGCGGTGATCATAACAGAACGGTTTTTTGGTGGATAAGGTTCTTTAGAATGACATTCAGAAAAGTTCTGTTAACTAATTTTATCTCATCTCAATAGTCAAACCATCAATATAAATTTTTTCAGCTGAATTCTATTTAATTACCAAATATTGTATCAGTTATGTTACTGTAATATACAATTGTTATGAGATTGTGAGTTACCTGGTCCTCCTGGAGAGCCAGGAGATCCGGGTGTGCCTGGAGTGCCGGGAGTACCAGGGTAGCCACCTTGCCCTGGAAACAATACATAAGATAAATTATAATAAAGCTGTAAATCTCAGAAGCATAGCTTTTAGCGTATCTTGAGGAAATGGACAAAAATAAATTTACGTCCGTTTGTTTCAGCTCCTAGAGACAAAACGTTAAAAAGTAGAGAATTGAAACCACCTGCATGCAAAATATACCTAACTTGTTATTACTTATTGAACTTTGACTTACACTAGAATGGTCATTATATATATTAATATTGTTACGCAGGTCACTGAAGACACGGTGCGAGACCATAGATTAATTATTTACATAAAACTGAGATAGGCCTATCGTTTATAAGGCAATTAAAATGGGATTTAAAGGGGAAATCATGATAACTTTGTAATAATGTTTCAATTATCGCCGCAAACACACGTGCTTGTGTTGCGTTGGGCTTGCGATGTCATCATTCCACTGTTGAGGACATATTTTCTCGTACTAAAAAGTTCGGCAACTCCGATCTATGTCGAACTATTAAAAATTGGAACGCCTTCCTCCTTCCTACAACATGGGATCCTTCAAACGAAGCGTGAAGAAGCACTTTGCGGGCCAGCATGGTATCGTCGACTGATAGGATCTTTGTCAGTTGCCGCTGCAATTTGGGCTCCTCTTTTCGCTTACCAACAGGCGAAGCGAAGTCACTATGCTGAGCCAATATAAAAAAAAAACCCAGGAAAATAATCCTCCATGTAGTTGTTTAGATGCCGTTATCTGTGAGGCGGAGGTACTTTCCTACTTCATACTTCCACTCCAAAACAATCATTCTAAACTTAGCATGTTGAACGTGTAGTGTAGTGAACTTCATATCGTGGTATGAGATAACGAGATGGCTTTAGAGCCGGCGCTCGAATAAGTAAGTTGTTGGAAAACACACATTAAATTTAAAGCCTTAATTTACTCGTTAAGGGAGTGATATCAAATCTGTGCACAAGTTTATTGACACATCTATGAAATATCTACTGCTATATATAGTTGCAGTTGTATAAGACAGAGGAATGTAGGCTCTACATATAGGCGAGACTATACGATGACTATTAGTAATAAATAAGACCTAGCGAGTCTGGCCTCCTTCTGTTCGGGTCCCGTAATACTCTTTTCTTGTTCTCACATTGAAATACACCGTGAAGGAAAAAGTTATTTGTTTTGGTACCAGCTTACAAAACACATTGTAAATCGCCGTTTTAGTATTTATTGCTTATAGTACACGGTGCATTCTAGATAAGAATTCCAAAATCCTTAACTTGTATAGTTTGAGATAATTTATCTCTGGCTTGGCTATTGCGATCTGCGATTGCCCGTCATCTTTGACGCTAGTTCCCGTGAACTAATTGATGGCGGAATTATACAAAATAGTTTACATCAAATTCTCAGCAAATTTGACTTGTAAAACTTAGCCTAAATTTATTAAAACCATTTAAGGGGTTCTTGTTTTTTTGTTCGGAACTCTATAGAGGTCGAAATATGTCAATGGTTGAGTAATTAATAAAAAAATGTAAAGATCTACGTGCGAAGTGAAACCTCTAAGATTCTAGCAACATTTGACACAGCGAGAGTAGAAATGAAATGATCAGTCTCCTACCAACTAAATTTCGAAGTTGGAGAAGGCGAAACGTTTCAATATTAGTCTAACCTGGGTTGACTTGCCGCACAGCGTCTAAAGAAGTTTCACTTCAATAATTATAAAATAATAACTAGTACTTACATTGACCACCGCCGGGTCCGTTGGGGCCGTTAGGTCCATTTGGGCCTCCAGGGCCACCGGGTCCTCCAGGACCACTACCAGCACCTCCTAAAATAGACCATGTGATCGGTAAGTACTACAGCGACATATCTTCGTAAATATGCTGGCAATCCACATTCATTCACGCTACGCAGCCAATCTACATTGGCGTATTCTAATCTCGTATCTATTTAATACAGTTATATGTATAATACGTTATATGTATAATAGCACATACATAAGTACGCAAGAGACATATGAGACAATGTATTCTCCGATTTTGATCGTCGCTTTCCTACGAGTAAAGTTACCCGTTAGCTTTCGAGGGGTTGTTGTATCAGTAGCAGATGTGGCGAGCGCGTGACCTCATTACATTGCCAGTACGTTTATATGTTTGTACATTATACTCGTACGTTTTTCGTTTCTAATATATTTTTTTCTATTAAGAACAACGTAGAATAAAGACCCGAAAACGCAATAAATGCTATCAAGCCGTGGAATACAAATATTACAAACTTTTAATTAATTCATGTCTTTATTATATTTAACTAGGGGACTTATCAACGAAAAGAAAAAAAACTAAAATAAACAATAAAATATAAATCGAATATGGTTACACTAATTCATTTCATATTAAATTTCACACACATTTTAGGAACTCATAGCAAAATAAATTAAAAACCAGTTGAGAATGCGCAAGCTTGCATTGCTAGAGGAACATCTGGCTCGTCAATTATATAACAATTAATTTATTTTTTAAATATCCAGTGTCACTAATAAAATTAGACATTGACAGATTTGAATTACATGCAATTTGACTTTCGCAAAATAACGCCTGAATCTATTAACTAATTAAGATTTGAATTATCCGCATTTAGTACTTATTATATACTTATACTTCACCCCGAATAGTTCAATTTTATTTTATTTCATATATTGGTAACACACATCATACATATTTTTTTCATTCTGCACTCGTTTTCCATATGAAATTTAATTTTGTCTAATTTCATATTTCTCCGCGCCCGCAATCCACCTAAAAGGAGTACAATTTTTTTCTTCATGTGTTAATATATAGATTTACCTTGTCCGGGAGGTACTACGCCAGGGCTTGGGTTACTCGTCTGCCCAGTGTTGTCGGTGGGAGGGCGAGGAGGGCGCGGAGGACGTGGCGGTCTAGGCTTCGGTGGAATTCCGCCGGGAGTGCGACCACACCCTTTGGGGAAGTACAATTTCTCCCAGGGAATAATTTGCCCTGGTACCTTTTCAGTTGGTTGATTATTTGACCTGATAGAAAAAGATTTCTCATTAAACATAGGTTAATAATATAGAGTTTCATTATATAATATGATATGACATAGTATATTATTTTCCTAGATTTTTTACGATGACACTAGTATCAAATATAGTAATACGAATATATATTTCTACAGTTACAGTTTAAGAAATTTTGAAACCCTTAATATAATTTTTATTTACAGTTATACTGCATGACATCATAGAGTAATTACTAGTACTAAGGAACAATATATAATCTTTTACATACTTATCAAAGGCCCACCAAGAAATAATTTTATGTTTGAAATTTGACGATGAGACAACAATAAAATAAAAACGTGGATCCTGATAGATCTTGTATACCTTTGATATTATAGCCGTATTATCGACGGCTGTACTATCAATGGTATAACAAGATACGTGAAAAAAAAATTTAGTGAAACAAAACCATTTGTTTCAGTAAAATTTTAGGAAAATATTGATCAGTAAAATATAAAATGATGTAATCGTAAAGCGTTGTCATGTTACTTTCTAGCTACTTAGATATGTCAGACATCAAAAATCTCACAAATTAAATGTAGTAAATTACCTAATGAGTGAAATGGTGTCAACGTATGGTTTTAAAAACATGATATATATAAAATATGATCCAAAACAATTGGGGCTAGAGGTAAAACACAACTACATTCTTGTTTGCTACCGAAAGCATTGTAAAAAAAATGTTTTGACCTTAAGTACGGTCAATAAGTAACACTCACGCTTCGTCATGGTACTCGTATTTTTCATCAGGGTATACTTCTACTGGTTTCTCTGGTTCCACCACGCGGTATCCGTGGCTGTCAGCCACGTAGTGAGTGGCGCGGAGATATCCGTCGCTATCCACGTATCCGTAGCAACCATACGTCACTCCGTCAGGGCCGCGGGTCTCGTGGTGGAACTGACCGTTTGGCCCCACGTCGTAACCAAATCCATACGCGTCTGAAAGATGGAGAAGAGGTATGTAAGTATTTAAGCAGTAGGATAATTGTAAGGACACATTGACGAGCTCAGTGGCGCAGTCGTGAATGACGCGACTTTGACACCAACGCTGGTGGGTTCGTTTCCTATGCAAGACAAATATTTGTGTGCATGAACATGTCTGTTTGTATTGGTCTGGACGTTTTAAGAAAGGTAAGGCGCATCAAAGCAGCCTGTCTGCAGCAAGTAACCACTCCCTAGCTAGGGGGTTGTGTTATGTTCCTGCGTGTGAGTTAGGTCACCAGTAAGCTCCTAAGAAGTTGCTGTGTAAGCAGCATAGGAGGCATCGCGCGAGTGTACTTAATGTATTACAAGCGTTCATTGGTTACGGTAACCACTTTACATCAGGTGGGCCGTATACTTAAATATCTTCCGACGTTGTATAAAAAAAATATTCGAAACGTCGTATTCAGGCGTCAGGCACACCGCTACATAATTTTTAGTGAAGTTCGCAATCAAATCAGTCTCGACCGGTCTTTCGAAACGACTGGCCACGTTTTACCTTCCTCGTGGCGCGCTTTTCACTGTTCGCGATATTTGAGAGTGATGGGACTTCATTTTAGCTTTAGTTTACTGAAATCATGTTAAAAATTGGTCTAAGTGCAGTAATCAACCTTCTGTATATACCTTGACTTAGTTTTTTGAAAAAAATACATTAACTGACAAAACTTAAAATCAGCATTAATAACTCATCGACTAAAATGTATATGGAATCAATACAAATTGTGTTCGAGCGAGTTACCGAACAAGTGAATCGAATGGTTTAGGCTTGCCATAACCTTTGATGTTACTTCCTTTTTACGACTACTCAGGGGAGCATTAGAATAGCCACAGTTTACTTTGTCATTTAACATTTTTTATTCCGTAACGAAGCTAACTTTATACCAATTTCTAATATTTCCAAGTAATTTCTTTTATTTTTCATTCAATTTCCTTTGCTACTACATTTTTAGGAGAGAGGAGGCTAATACTATGTTATTTACGACAGACGTACACTACGAATAGGGTATCTATATAGCATATTTATATAAGTCCTGGCCGGATAACACAAACTTTTCGTAGAAGTGTTTTCGAAAAGGATCGAATTTTCGGAAAATCGTCTTGAAAAAATACTCCATATACCGATTGAAAAGAAATCTGGCGTATATTTTTTATAAAGTATATAAGTAACATTTATTTTAAGAATTTTTGATTTAGGTGCAAACTCTTGATATTCTTAATCTTACGACTTTTTCGTATTAGAAGAACATTATTGTGACAGGGGTGGTGAAAATATGGATCGGCGTAAAAGGAATAGCAGAAATGTGTGAAGAAAAGATATACATTTGAATTTGTAAATTAGGATGGCAAAGTAAACATTATATATGGGATATGGCGAAGATGAAACAATATTTGACTTAAACTCTTCATACGAGGTGATCATTCTGTGGATGATTTTGCAGTCTGTCTTATTAAATTTCCTAAAATCTTAACCTAGGCTTCAAATCCTAAAGCGAAATTTGTACAGACGAATCCGGGGCGGATTGGTTAGTATATATGTGTATAATAAAACATAGGTGCCAAGTGAGTGCATCATGCTTGACACAGTCTGGTTGCGTCAAGCTAACTAAAGGTCCTTTTTCCGTCCCTACTAACTTATTGAGAGCTCGATGGCGTCGTTGCGCGTGTCATTCTAACCGAACACACAAGTTAAGCAACGTCTACCGCAGCCTGTCTATGGATGGGTTTATCAATCTCGAGTTTATCCGTGCACGGAGGGCACGTTAAGCCATCGCTTCCGGCTGTTGTCGATAGATGACAGTCGTTAAGCTAAGTCAGTGGCCCTTGGGCAGCTTCAAAACACTGGCCTCCGCCAATCCGCATTTGGGCTGTTTGGTGGAGTATGCTCTAAACCCCTTTGGTGGAAGGGAGATCCATATCCCTGCGGTGGGATGAGTAAGGGTTGATGTGGTGGTGATGTGTATTAACTTATTGACACATGGAATAGAAGACAAAGAAAGGTACATTTTCTGGAATTCTCGTCTGCTTGCCTGTTTGGCTGTTTGGATGCGAGTCTTGATAAATGCCTACACCAGTTTAATGAAATTTGTTTTTAATAGAAAATTTGTTACAATTTTCGATAGTTTTACATTGTATCGTTTGATAATTGGGCGCGCAGATTGAGCTAGATGTATATTCTGCCAACCTTGCTACATTCCGAGAACATTGTTTTAATTGACAAGCTGTCGGAATTTCACGAAACGATAAATTTGCAAATAGTTTTACATCCTTTGTTGCGGTAATGTTACGCTTCGCGGATCAAGGAGTACTATTAGACTGAAATGATTTGTTAAATTCAGAACTATGAAACTAGAGAAGAAAATTGTTTATTGGACTATTTATTATTTTGTTATTTATTATAACTTATCTTTTTTTATATCACTAAGGTGTCAATTAAGTTTATTGTAAACATTCACTGTAGCTTATGGACATTTGAAACACCAGGGATGTCACTCATGCGTTGCCGGCCCTCTAACAACCTCTTTACGCATTTCTCTTTGAAGAATTTCATTGAAGAATTCCATGCTGTAGTCCCTTGAAAAACCTCGGCTGGGAGCTCATTCCACAGCTTGAGAGTTCTTGGAAGAAAACTTCTCTCGTATCTAAAGAAACTAATTACATATTAAAACTCATAAGTACTCATGGTATAGATTTCTTGTGTTTTTATTAATAGAAAAAATGTGTTTTTAAATTTCTGTAAATATTTAGGGAGCCAATATCTGTAAGAGACACCGATGAACCTTACTTCCGTCTTGTACCCTCCTACATGTACTTAATTTCCGTTGTGTATAATATTAAATTGAACACGATAAGCGGCGCTACAATCGGGTTCTAGAAAATTTATTTTTATTTCGGGCGCACCAACGACTGTCATATCCGTTAGTATTAAATAAATACATTCAGTTAGGTACAGGTCACCATGAGATCCGAAATACTTACTCGTGTCATAGTTGGTTTCGTAGTACTGATTCTTCTCTTCATCTTGTATGTTGACTACGACTTCGTTGTTGTCCTGTCCGTACATGCCAAGCTGGCGGCCCTTGCGCGCATCATCTGCCGTTTCTGGCTTCTCTGGTTTCGGGTCTTTTGGCGGGGTCTCGCTTGCTAGTGCAATCACAAGCGATACCTGTAACAAGGAGCATAACAAAGTTAATTTTATTTATTTATACATAACTATCTACCTATCTATAATTTCACGCCAAATCCTTTGCGAGATACAGAGAGAACCGAACGCCATATGACTCGATCCTTACATACCTCAATCGCTTTTTAACAGTCATTGCTCTTCTCATGACCGCTCGACCGACCGGTTTCTTAGGCTCCTGACATTACCTTTTGATAAAACACGATCAATTTGGTCATGGTAGGTAAGTCTTGGCCTTCTTCGGCTCCTATATCTTTCTACTATCGCGTTTTATATCTGTTTCGTAATACATAACGTAGTAGAAAAAAAATACACCTACCCACCAAACCACACCGGTAATCGAATAAATATAAATAAACTAGCGTCCTGCCCTAGCTTCGTATAGATAGTACTATATATCTTTAGGCGGATAACTTCTGATGGATGGATGAGGGCGGTCACGTGACGAACTTTTATATATGTAGGTACGGTGGACAACACACCAGGCTTTACATTGCTGCAATATTAAACTTTATTTCGTTCGTCATAAGAGTGCACAAAAACTATGGAAAGGTTACTTTCTACTATAATAGTGTAGAAATGAGTCATTTTTGAACTTGGTATCGGCGAACCATTTTCGAATATTCGGGAACAAAAGTACCTACGTGGTACCTATTTGCTGTTTCTATGTCTATATTTTTTTTACCTTGAAATATGTAGATCCCCTATTCCATAGTACTTAGACTTAACGTAGATTTTATAACCTATATTTTTTATTGTCTTTCCTCGCTCTCTTCGCGCTATTTAAAAAACGACCGATCTCTCCTCTGGAATTTTGGGTGTAGCAATATATTTGCCTTTGTAATCAAGAGAATTCCATGTACTATAAATCTGCTGAAATATAGGTTCCCTCAGTGACTACGTTCACCACGTTATTTCTTCGGAAAGGTATTAAATTAACTTACTCTATGTATCTATGTAGAGATATAGTAACTCAATTGGCCTGTAGTTATTTATGTATGGTACCCTATATCTTAACTAATTGTAAACGATGATTTTCATTTTATTTATTGGGAAGCAACTGGCGAAGCTTAGGTCTTACATAAATTTGGTGAAGATACGATTTCATTCAAGTTGGTTTTCAGAATTACCAAATATTAGCAACTATTTCAGTATTGTAAACGCGCGACTGAAATCTTAAGAGAGGTAGGGTGCATCAAAGCAACTCGTCTTGGGAATTACCTCCACCTCACAGAAAATGGCAGCCAAATAACAACTCTCTAGAGGGTTGTCGTGTGTGAGTGAGGTCACCAGTGAGCTCCTAAGAAGTTGCTGTGTAGACAGCAGAGGAGGCATCGCGCGAGTGATACTTTATATATTGCAAATGTTAATAGGCTACGGTAACTGCTTTACATCAGGTGGGCCTTATGCTTGATGCCTACCGACATTGTATAAAAAAAACATTTATTTTGGTATGTTTCCGATTTACAACACCTATATGAGAAAATTTATAATTATATTTCGTAATTATTACGGATCTTCTTCCTAGCTTTATCTCGATTACTACTTCCTTAGGATTGGTAGGCTCCGTTAGTAAAATGATAGTGAACCACATACACTCTTTATTCAGCGATTATGGGATAATTGAGATCGAACCTCATTAAGGCAAGTTCTTTGAACATGTAAGTAAATATGGTGCGGTTCTAGAGAAGTTTTCTTCCGAGAACACTCAAGCTGTGGAATGAGCTCCCAGCCGAGGTTATTCCAAGGAACTACAGCATGGAGTTCTTCAAGAAATGCGTGAAGAGGTTTTTAGAGGGTCGGCAACGCATGAGTGACGCCCCTGGTGTTGCAAATGTCCATAGGCTACGGTGACTGTTTAACATCAGGCAGGCCGTATGCTTGATTGCCACCTTAGTGGTATAAAAAATATATATATCATGGCAGCTTGCAACATATTCTTTAAAGAATTACTGCGGAACTAATTGTCTTTTGTATGATGAGTATATGATCTATGCATCGTAGTAGCAGGCAAGTATGCATCTACTGTTGACATAATACAGCAGTGTCGGGCCGTCTGGGTTTGAAGACGGGTTGCCCAATCCATGTTTTACTCAACTGATTTCAAAACGTCTTTGTGTTGGGTGTGCCGCTATAATGATGTAATTTAATGACAACAAATACATACCACATTATACAGGTTCAAACATTAGAGGGGATAGTAAAAGTGATGATGTTTCATTTTTTTTTATACAACGTCAGGAGGCATGCAAGCATACGGTCCACCTGATGTAAATCAGTTACCGTAGCCTATTAACGCTTGTAACATATATCACTCGCGCG
Organism: Pyralis farinalis; assembly: GCA_947507595.1. Classification (NCBI taxonomy): domain Eukaryota; kingdom Metazoa; phylum Arthropoda; class Insecta; order Lepidoptera; family Pyralidae; genus Pyralis; species Pyralis farinalis. The sequence goes on from OX382267.1 coordinate 17,228,243, forward strand.
ATGCCTCCTCTGCTGCTTACACAGCAACTTCTTAGGAGCTTACTGGTGACCTCATTCACACGCAGGAACACAACAACCCTCTAGGGAGTTGTTATTTGGCTGCGATTTTCTGTGATGCTTTGATGCTCCCTACCTCTCTTAAAACATTCAGACCAAGACAAACAGACATGTTCATGCACACAAATGTTTGCCTTGTGTGGGAATCGAACCCACGAGCGTTGGTGTCAAAGTCGCGTCTTTCACGACTGAGCCACCGAGCTCGTTATTAAATATATCCTATGGCGGGTACTTAGTAAATACTAAAATATTGGGCTTTTTATACAAAATGCCGTCCGCTAAACGGGTAGTGTCTATGGGAAGCCCATTTTATGCACAGATGAAGGAAGTGTACTGTTTTTTGTGTGGGTTTTTTTATGGTAACATAAATTTGAAAATGAAATTATCGTTATGACAGGATTCGTATTGAGAACCCAAAACGGACATGTCCTGGGATCTAGGACAAAATAGAAAAAATAATATGGCGGATTTTTGAGCGCTATATTGATTAGTTTAATAAAAGAAAATAATCCAGTGGCACCCGTGAGAAATTATGGAGTACTTGTGTTAATGAGTGAACTGTAGAGGAAGAAAACCAGGTTCTTTCGGTGGAAAATGGGTAATTTAATATATATGCAACAAACAAAAAGTGAAGATCAAACGAGAATGACAAACTTCAAAAACACAATAAAATTTAGAAAAGATATACAATATAGTCCGTAACAACTTGTGTAATTAATTAAAATGAATCAAAATTGGTCTTTTTGTAAAGTATTTTATTTATATTACTGAATATATCCCCTATACGCTTATTATGTGACTACATTTACGTTTAGCTTTTTAAACTGTAAATACATGTTTGTTTTGAAATTAAAAACATTAATTTTAAATTAGCAATTTTATCTAATATATAGGGTAGCCGAAATGTTATGGTTAAAACAAAATATAATATTTCCATTTAATAATATGAAACAACTTATAGATCCCCTATATTGCTAGCTTAATAAGTATGGTATTAAAATAAAATTTCAGATATAAACATCGAAAAATAGTGACTTTGCAACCGAGGCCCTACCTCTCAGGCTTAGCGATAACGTAAAAGGTTCATAGGCCACCGTAACAGCTTTATATTATGCGGGTGGTATTCTTCTTTGCCATTCGACATAGTGTAAATCAATATTTATACTAGATGTGCTAATTCATTCAACAGATTGGACAAATATATGCTTGGCTTTTTAATTAAATTGATGTAAGCAGACAACGAATCAATTGTTTATTCAAATATTAGTATTATTTTACACTAAAGCCAGATCTAATTGCTTAAATAAATAAACATTTATGCCGCGTATAATTCCTCCACGACTCCGATGTGTGTATACTTTATCAACCAGAATTATTAAAGCTGTATTTCATTTGGACTGACCAGCTCTTATTAAGGAGTAACCCATCTGTATTAATTTACTATTTATGGCTCCGTAGTCTTGACCATAACCATTATTAAACATTTGAAGGATGTAAGTGAAGCATTTAAGAATTTTCATGTTCAATTTTGTTTCCAATCTCCACTTTTTTAATAGATAAAATGACTAATTACTAAACAGAAAGATAGAAATTTGTTGGACAAACAAATAAGAAAAGGTATTGAACTGTTTTGTCATTGCGTATTTATATGCAGTATCATTTACTGGCTCTTAGGAAAATATTCGCAGTCGAAATAAATTTAACACAAAGAAGTCAAATAATTCAGTTTATTTAAAATATATCAACAAATTAGGTAACATTATAGTAATATGTTGCTACTTTATGAGATAGTTACTCTTCATTATCATATGCGTGTAATTCTACTGATCAACTTATTTTCTCCGTTCCTCAATTAAAAGTTAACTTACCATCGTCAAAACCATAGGGATTCTATATACAGGGATTCAGATCTCCTGAAAAGTTCAGTTCTGAAGTAACATGGAGGAGATTAAATTGGAATCCAAGGACCTTGGTATGTTTAACAAAGAGAAGCTGTACTTCCGCGCAGATAAAAGACTTGTGCTACACAATACGAGCTTCAAGTCACACATGGAGTACTGTAGTCACCCTTGGGTAGGAGTACCTAGATACCAGGTTGCACCTTGGGATTAGGTTTAGAAACGAGCTGTGAGGATTGGCAACGATACCAACCTTAGGTTTATACGGTATTAAGCACTTAAATCTAAAGAAGACTTCGAATTACTTTGTGTGTTCTCCCGATTGTATATAGGATTTAGTTAAAAATTATTGTAAAACGAGGCCATAGGTTAAGATTAAGGTTAATAAAAAATTCAGGCTCGAACATTCTTCATTGAAAATTTTAAGCTATTCGTAACTTTCGCCATAGGCTAAATGTATTCAGTTGACAAATACTGAAATAAAAAAAATAGTCTCAAACATTCTACGTTGAACTTTTGAAGCGATTCGTAACTTTCATCATACGAGTATATCGAATGTATTCGGTAGAAAAATTACTGAAAAAAAAAATCTGTCGCAAACATTCTACATGGATTTTTTTTAAGCGATTCATAACTTTCGTCATAGACGTTAAAATATAGTAAGGCTATATTTGCAAGGTACTTAGAAGTAAATTTGTAGATATTGCAAAACTGTCAAGGAGGCACTCAGCTCTGCATACCGTAAACACCAAATGCTAAACTGTGATATCTCGAAATATTGTTGATTGAACATGTCGTGGCTAATCGAAATTGATTTATGTTCTCGTCAGATAGTGGTTGATATTTATTACACAACAGGTTAGACAAGGAAATAACAATAAATTCTGTTATTATATACTTATTATAATTTAATTTTGATACTGGGGGTAAAGTATAATTTCTACGGGTAAAGTCTGACTTGGAATAATGAATTTAACAGATGAGATAGTTGAAAACACTGAAGTTACAACTCTCCGTGTAATATACAGCAATATGGCTTAAAAGGATGGTAAAGATGTACAGTGCATTAAGGTTATTTATCTAAGCTTTATGTGTAACCTATAATTATAAATTTTATTGAACTAAAATAACACACTATGTAATTTGCAATATCGCCTGAATGTCTGGAATTATTTATATTTAATGAAATTAAGTATTGTGCGCTGCTTGGAGTTACTGTGTTAATAGCAGGTTCACAAAGATATTTAGAATCATAACTACCGTCTTCGTTGTAACAACACTTATAATTTAAGTGAGCAATATGCAAATATAAAAGATTAATCAAAATTAGATCATAAACAATGAAACCACGCCCGAATAACGTTCTATAGAAAGTAGGTTAATATATTTTTTAATAGTATTTATATTATCAAATCTACCACCCTAATAAAAATACATACTTATTTGCCACCTTAGTAAAAATATAAAAACGTAAGTATTGAACTTAGAACTCACTCCTCTTTTTGAAATTGAATAAAAATCTCTAGGCATTAGCATTAGTTATTTTCATATACTTATTACAAAAATACTCTAATTAATACCGTTGCAAGTATCACATTCTAGTGGTTTAATTAAATGGAATGTTCGAAGTTAATATTCGTGATATCATGTCACAAATTAAAACTTTTGTATTGTTAAATCATTTCAATATTAAACGTTATATTAAAGTGAGTATAATAGTAGATATTTCTATGAATGTTGACAGCCGCAAGAATCATGTTCCGTGAGGAAGTAAATAATAATCTATTCACACACAACCCGCATGGATTTGTGTCAATTCGATCGAATCAAAACGATTTTAGTAACAGACCAAATTCGCGTGTTGTTGAAATTCGGCGCACGTTCGTCAAACGCCTTACGTTGGCCGAAGTCCATGACCGTAACCCCTCCCCATTTTACGCTTCGACCTCACGTCCAAAGCAACCGAGACAAACATCAAAGTAAATTGTTTTTTGATCTGGGACATAACGTGTAACAATTCCAAGGCGTTCCTCGCATTTTTATGCGGCGAAAATTCGCTATACAATAGCACTGGCACAGAAACCTATACAGGTTAAGCCACAGTTTCAAAGTTCGGAGCATGGTTTTGAATAAATGTATCGATTAGTCAGACGTTCTTATGATTCCGCGCAGATTTGACCAAAATGGATACCGTGACGTGACTAAGTTCCTGTTGTTTAATTTTATTTTCTATAGTCGGATTTAAATTTGTAAAGAAAGTAAAGAGAGGGGGTATTCTGTACTGTAATAGTTCACAGAGTAAATGTACTAAATATCAAGAGTATGGCCTCTTTGTCGTGAGATAAATTATTTACGGCTTACCATTAAGGCTTAAAAATATATTTGTAATCTAAACATCATCTAAGTTTATATTATCACAAAGTACTTATTTTATTCAACAGGAATATAAGAATGTACAAGAGCACCTCAATACAAAACATTCTTTTCAGCCAAAGAAAATGAAATCTTTTCACCTACCAGGCTGGAGAAAAATGCATTAAGTAATGACAGTCGTGAATGTGGATACGTTATATTACGGCCCGAGGAAAGCTTCGTAGACTAGCGTTGTTTACACATCCCCTGTGTGCGACAAATATGTCTCATGTTAACTACAGTGACTTCAGGAAAAAAAATGGTTTCACATTTGTCAGCGCAGTCTATGAACATGTATCTTTATATACCTATATAGTTCTTCTGTACGTGTATATGCCACTAAACTCGTCTTAAAGGGATATACGGATTTAGATGATGACTGATTTAGATTTTTATTTTGCGCAGGACAAATTAAATATTATTATTGTATACAAAAAAACATACGTTCTCAAAGGTACTAAGACAACTTGAACGAACTCGAACTTCATGTTACCCTTGAGGACTCCTATGTTCAACTGCATCATTAGACTAGTTCGATGGTATCATTATTATTGTGATATTATCAGAACTATGTTCCATTGAAAAGTTTCTTTTTGCACAACTTTGTAATGTAGTGTAGTTCATAAGTTAGTATAATACGTACTATTTTGCTGGTATGATGATGGATATCAGAGATGGACATTGGAACTCCTCAGAGGGTAACTAGTAAGTTCATATAGTATAAGCCCGTTTGAATACAGCGTGTTGCAGCTTTTTAATTTATTCAAACAGTGGAGCAATGTATCCAATAAACTAGTCTTGATAGTCTAACTTCCTTGTCAACCGTCAAGTGAAGTTGCTGGAACGAACGCGGCAGGCGTTTTGCGGTTGTGTTGCCTGGCGAAGCAGGTAATTCGTTATCTATGTTCAATTCTAGTAGGTTCATAGATGCGAACATACGGTTGCATTCAGAGGTAATGTAAATGGAATTTAGTTTTCATAGTCAAGTCGGATGAACCAAATTATATCATGATTCCCGCCTTCTTTGAGTTTCCACAATACTGAGGGCTCGAAGTATTCACGTGGATCTAAATGTACGTAATTGAATCTTTTTCGAAGTCCTACTATTACTGTACATTAAAAAAAGTTAAAATGAAATCGGCCCAGCCGCAGTCATTTCATGTGCGTTTTTCAGTCAAAATTTCAAAGTTCAAAGACAATTCAAAGTGTCGCTTTACTAGTTCTATGAGAAAACATTATTAAAAATGTGATCAGTAAAATTCTATCTATATACGGTAGAATGGTTTACGTGATCAATAACTAAATAAGCTATCTGTAGATAATTTATGTATAAATAAAATCAATTAATAAAACCTGTGTAGTCTACTAAATACCAATTCGGTGCGTCATGCATGTCGTTATTAGTAAATCAAACTCTGATTTCATATGTAGTTTTTTGTAGTAGAAGTAATTAGTTCGTTTATACTTTAATTTTCAAGGATTTCTCGCCGGTACAAGAACATATACATGACCTGCTTTATGTAGAGAGGGTTTATTGTTTATGAACGCAACAGGAGTGTCTTATTGCTTCCAGTAATGCAGTAAGCATTCAATGTTACTGACGCGCATTGCAAGTGCAATTTCGTCGGTTTCTTTTAACAATGAGCACGAATTAATGTTACAATAATTCATATTTATAAATAATTTATTACGACCAAGGCGCATTATCCTTACAGCTTTATAGAGGTACACTGTATATATTTTATTTGTAAGCGGATCTTGCATCGCGTGAGTGCCCTTGCTCACTCATTGCCGTTAAAATATTTATTTAATTGCAACTTGACCACTCATAAATATGCATAATGATGTCCTGACGCACACATAGTTATGTGTAATAGCAATAGCGTAGTTATTGTATTTAAGGTAATTTAAATTGTAAAAGATTTCTTTTCCGCACGAATGCTATTGAAAGTGTAACCGAGCAATGATAGCTCAGTGGGTAAGGAGCCGGCCTATTGACCAACTGGTCTCCGGTTCGAATAAAGTCGTGATCGGATTTATCTACATATTTATCACTTTCTAGGCGGTAAAGGAAAAACATCGTGAGGAAACCCGCACGTCCAAGAAATTATATTTCGTGTGACGTGACGTGTGATCTAAACTAAGAAATATCCGGTTTTCCCTTCAGGTTGTGGAGGTCTGACGGCCGTCGCTCTATGTAAAATTCGGTGTCTTCGTCTAATCCTTAGGCTTAGGTAGCGAATCCCGCCAATCATAATAGATTAGGAAACGGGATAATGCGAAAAAGAAGAAGACTATTGAAAGTCTAAGATTTTTATTTGAAAATTCAAATTTCTGTTGCAACTGTTTGTTCAACAACCGACAAAGATTTAGAATTAGGGTCATTATCGTATACAGGCAAGTAATTGTAGCCAAATTAAGTCGGTAATTTGATAATGCAAAATTATTCAATTTTGCTTATTGTCTTTTTAGAATTATTCGTCCTATTTGCAATTATGATAATTTATATAACAATAAAAAAATTTGTTATTCCTCTGAAATTTGTATATAGCTCATTGTTGCAAATAAAGGTGGTAAGAGGTTTTTACAGGGTCGGTAACGCATGAGTGACACACTTAGTGTTGCAAGTGTCTATACTATAGGCTACGATAAGTATAGTTAGTATATTGTGGCGCTTAAAGGTTACATTTGCGATCCACTTAAAGTATCTTCTGGTGTCTGGTGTACCTCAAGGATCCCATTTGGGTCCATTATTTTTCGTGATATTGATTAATGATCTTGTTGTTAAGCTCTGCTATACTAACACGCCTAGGATAACAATATAGATCGTAAATAACTATATGTTAAACTGTTCTAAACTGTTATTTCACTGTGATTGTTATCTGTTGTGTGTCTTGAATAAATAAATAAATATTAGTGGTATAAAACAATCCGCATTAATAATACAAATGCGAAAGTAACTCTGATTTTCTCTTTGTTTTTTTCTCTACCTTTTCACAAGATCGAACGTATCATGCTGATGATTTGGTATAGGCGAAGATGAACTTGGAGAAGAATATTAACTATTTATTATTGCGACAACGGGACCCCAACTTGGGCGAACTATGGGCAAAAGCTAACTAAGTATATTGCATTACATCTTTATATGTATAATGGTTCTGTACATATCTTTTTTTTTCCGTACGACGTTGGCAGGCATGCAAGCATACCCGGGATGGCCCCTAGAGAGAAGAAGTCCGGCCCCTTTTGAGGGGCTGGCCAGTCGGAGGCCACCCAGGTTTCACCGGTGGTGTGCGTAACGCAATTTTCCCCGCGTCACAAAAAAAAAAAAAAGGCATGCAAGCATACGACACATCTGATGTAAAGCAGTTACCGTAACCTACGAACGCTTTAAGTATCACCTCTGTTGTTACCAAAGCGTTGGTGTCAAAGTAGCGTTACTAACCATTGCGTTACCGATTGCCTGGACTGATATCCATGAAAATTTTTGCGAGTGGGTTCCTGGATAGTTTAGATTCGCAATTGGACTCGGTAGGTGGCGCTACATCCACAGGTCAGGTCCTAAGATTTCTTTTTATTTCCGTTCTGTCCGTTAGTATCAAATATATCCTTTAATGTCTTTAATGTCAGCAACTTTTATTATGATACCAACTTCGTATTCGTGTTAAATCGTGACGTTTTAATAAACAACACCCATGCAAAATGTTATTAATCAGTTGGTAATGTTTATATGGGAAAGTATTTTCTTTTACTTGTCCATATTGGTACCATAATAAAAGTTTCTCACATGAATGAATACAATAACCCGTCTCGCTTTGACTGTTTCTCCCGGGGATTTCTGCATAAATAATTTATTGCTGGAATAGATGCCCGGGTATATATTTAAGCATGTTGCTTTGATTTTTCGATATCATATTCTTATTTCCAGCGATATTCCCTTGGAAATTCAGAATCATAAAAGTTCGACATTAAACCCCCTAACTCGCTCATTATATTTCCGATAAGCTCAAGGAAGGCGTATGAAGCATCAACTTTCGACTAATAATATAATAAGCATCCTATACAAAACAAAATCGTCGAGTATGTACATAGAATATTTTTTGAAATTTCTTTGTACAAACTGACTTCAACTACTTTCTTCTTTCTAGGCGTGAATAGGTTTTTACAGAGTTGGTAACGCACGGGATATGCTTCTGGCATTGCAAGTGTATATAGGCAATAATAACCGTTCACTAACAGGCAGGTCTTGCGAGTGTTTACTAGCTTAGTCATAGTCAATGTCCCGAGCCAACATGTAGGTTCTGTTTTATCCTATAAATGTTTATTATTCCTGCTTAAAAAACTTTAAATCCAAACGGCTCTCGGGCAGTGTCGCGAACAGCAGCTAGTTAAAAATAAAAGACGCAACGGTATACATGTTAACAGTTAAACGTTTTCATATAAAAAGTTATTGTGTTTTCATAATAAAATTTATGGTGTTTTTTCAACGACATAGCCCTGTGTCATTGCAATAATAGATTTGCATATTTTATTGTTGCAAGATGTCGTGTGGTCAGTTAGGACCGCTGTGGTGTGACGAAATATTTAAATTCAATGGTCCATGTGTAACTCAGAGGTTATTTTTTTGCTACAGCATTTTTCCTCGAGTGAAGAATTTCTTGGATGTTGCTCGTTCAAATCCTGGCATATACCACTAAATTCGTGTTTTCGGATAAATGTACATATTTGTAATTATTACTTGTTCAGCGGTGATGAAAAACGTCGCGAGGAAACCCGCATGTCCGAGAAATTATATTTCGAAACGTGTGACCTAATCTAAAATAATGTCTGGTTTTCTTATATAATAATGTCTTGGAAGGAAGCTCGAACAAAGGGTGAAGTTCCAAGACCTCCCGCACCCTGCAACTCAAGTAACAACTGAGTACGAGCTCCTCGAGGACATGGAGCCCCCGACCCAAGAAACCCACCAGATTTTAGGCCCTCAGATTTACACTGACGGCAGCAAAATGGAGGGAAGAGTCGGAGCGGCGCTAACGTGGTGGGAAGATGGAAGAGAAACAGCCTATGAGACCTTCAGCCTTGACCCAACATGCACTGTATTTCAGTCCGAAATGTATGCACTCCACAGGGCCATAATCAGGGCAAAAGACAGCGAAAGGGAAACAGTAAATATCTTGAGTGACTCAAGATCGTCACTCGAGTTACTGAATAATCCCAAGCTGCTCCACCCCCTGGCTAAGGCCATGAAGGAGAACATCGCGCAGATGGGAAGGCAGGGCAAGAAAGTGCGGTTTTTCTGGCTTAGAACACATGTAGGTACAGCGGGAAACGAAAGGGCAGACGAACTTGCGAAAACAGCTGCAAGCAAGATAGCAAACCCCGACTACGTAGAGGTTCCACTCTCATATGTCAGGAAAAAGATCCGAGAGGAGTCGGTCCAGAAATGGCAAGCACGATACGACTCCTCCGGGACGGGTTCAGTCACGAAAACGTTCCTCCCAGATGTGAGCACAGCTTATCGCATTGTGAGAGGAACGAGACTAACCCACTTCCAGACGCAAATCCTGACAGGGCACGGCGGCTTCGGAGAGTACCTTTACAGGTTCAATCTGAGGCACAGCCCGGAATGCGAGTGCAACCCCCACATTAGCGAGTCAGTATGGCACCTAATACTCGAATGCCCCCGTTTTCAGCTAGAAAGATTCAACCTGCAGTGCTCTGTTCATCTGGAGCTCACAAAACAAAACCTGCAAAGGCTGATGGAGTGTAGTAAATCTCGTCCAAAGCTCCTGGCCTACATGGAGAAGGTAGCATCAGTCGCAACGCGGCGAAACAGCACCCATCCCACTTCTCCCCTCCCACCCTCTGACATGACACCTCAAATTGAATCTACACCCGGACATGACACGACACCTGACAAAAAATCCTTTGACATCCTAACTTGCGGAGAAAACGGACGACCAGGACTGCGCCTGAGAGGAGTAGCCTTATATATGGACGACAGCGAGGAGAGAGCAGGGATTGCATTCTGCAATGCCTTGGCAGGGAAAACGGTCACGATCTCGCCGGGGCTCGGAGCCCTACTGCACGGAAGCACACGCAAGACCACCATGCGGCGCAAGATGTTCAATGAACTTTCAATAGTGACAATCGGAAACCAGACGTGCAGAATAGTGCGAAAGAACAACAAAACTATCGCACTGTTCTGCGCGGAGGACGAAGTCACCGAGTTCGAACAGATGTGCGCAATGCTGAAGTTCATAGGGCAAGGAGCCGAACCTGCTAAGATCATTAGTGTCGACGCCATGGTCGTGGGATACCTCAGTGGGAGAACTAAGGACTACGAAGGAGCTCTCCTGGCCTCGCAGAATCACGAGATCGTGATATACGAGGACAGGGGACAAAACTTAATTTTCCTTAAGGCCCAATCCCGGGACCCAGGTGCCAAACTGATTCCCAGGGACTGCTGGGACCACCCGATTGTTAACCCCCACGTCAGTGGGTCGGAACGTCTACAACAACGGGTGATGCAGGAAAGGTGCCTGGCAGAACAGAAGAGCAAGGAACCCAGCCACATACTCTCCACCATATTGGCGACCCTCAACAGGAGTGTCCAATCGGTGGCCCAACCTTCCGCAAGAAAAAAAAGAGAAGTGGAAAGAGCTCTGTCTATGGAAGCGGCGGTCGAAAAGTTCATACAGATGCCTCCTCGCCACGGATCGGAGCCTCCCGCTGGCCCCCGCACCAGAGCAGACATGGGACAAGTGATCCCCCCCAAACTCAGACCGGCTCGGGAGCCGCAAGACCACATGGTAAACGCCTTCATCGAGTTCGTGGCAGTCACCAGAGCAACGCGAAAAGTCAACATGGATACCTGCAACTCCATCTTGCAGACTTATCACCGCGGCTCACAGGAACTGCTACGGATAAAATTAGGCGAAGCTGAGGCAGCGATCTACGACAGCGACAGGAACCTAGTAATACTGGGTAACATGTCGGGGTCGTACATGGCAGCATACAGCGCAACCAGTGGTTTTGTTCCCCTGGACGAGAAGAGCGAGGAAGGGAGAATCACATTCGAAACACCGACCGAGGACCCGGTGGTGGTGGTAGCCAAGTGCACAAGGGTAATGCTGGACGACAGGATCCTCGATATGGCAGAAGCCATAGCGGGGGACCTGTTCAAAGGCGTAAGCCCGGAGCACTGGGTGAGACCCACTATCACGTGGGTTAACGGAGTCCCCGGCTGCGGGAAATCCACGTGGGTGGTGTCACAAGCCGACCTGGCTGGAGACATCATAGTGACAACGACAACTGAGGCCGCCACTGATCTCAGGGAAAAACTGGAAACGCGTTTTGGCGACCTAGCCAAAAAGAGAGTGCGGACTATGGCATCCCTACTAGTAAATGGACTACATAAGGGCGAAACGTGTACACGCCTAATGGTGGACGAAGCCCTTATGAACCATTTCGGATCCATAGTTATGGCAATACAACTAGCCAGAGCCAGTGAAGCCCTGCTGATCGGAGACGACAACCAGCTTCCCTACATCGACAGGAACAATTTGTTCACCACCCTATACAACAGACCCAACCTTGTGACGTCAATCTCCCAAAATCTCCTTTGTACGTACAGGAATCCACAGGACGTAGCGTATGCCCTTAGAGAAATCTACAGTGGCATATACTCGGCCAAGACTCGCACTAAATCCCTATCGCTGAAGCGGTTTACAGGGGAGCGGATCCCGAAACAGGACAACACGCTTTACCTTGTCCACACCCAGGCTGAGAAGGCACTCCTTATCAGCCAGGGCTATGGAGCAAATTCGGGTTCCCGCACCCTAACCATACATGAAGCACAGGGAATAACGTGCGAGTCAGTGATTATTGTGCGCACAACCTCCAAAAAATCCCACCTCCTCCAAAGTGTCCCCCATGCCGTTGTCGCGGTCTCTAGACACACGGACAGCTGTGTATACCACACAGACTGTACCGATAACGACGCGACAGCTCGGTTTATCCAGCGAGCCGAGACCGCGACAACGGAACATATCAGGGACTATAACCTTAAGATGGCGATGAGGGCGAGAGACGAGAAGGTCATCAAAAAGTTGACCCAAAGCTCCGAAGACCCAGAGAGCGGTCTCTCCTCCTCCTCCCAAACCAGTAGACTGAGAGAGGGGAAGAGCGTCATGGCAAGGCTCCGGGATGCCATCTCCCTTCCTTTCCGGAAGAAACAAAAGTGACTAAAGCAGAGATAGAGATGAGAGATGCCAGCAGTCGTGCTCACTAAAATGTCTAGACGGGCGGCGGCGTTGGGGGGCGGGTCATCGAGTTCCCTAAAATATGGTTGAACACGGTGATGGCTGCCCTCTGCGTCAACTCGTGAACGGGTGCCGCTCGGAGGGACTGGTCTGCCCGCGTCTCTCGTCCCTCTTTCTGCTTAAAACAAAAACTAAAATAAAAACTAGTAATAAAAATAATAATAAGGCACTTATTGTAATCTCACTTGCGGAGCGATAAATAAAAAAACTAACAATCTGACAAAAAAAAAAATGACAAACAAACAAAGGCACGGGCCAAAGAGCCTGTGGATATGACTACTATTAAAAAAAAAAAAATGTCTGGTTTTCCCTCTGGGGTGTGGAAGTCAGACGGTAGTCGCTCCATGTCAAAATCAGTGTCTTCAAATCCTTTGGCTTAGGGACCGGACCCGCCAATCCTAATGAAATTTAGATCTTAGAATTAGAATCTAGAGGTAGTGGAACAGTATTAGATTTTAACAATAAAGGAATCCTATTGTAGGTAAATTCATAAGAAGTACCTCCATCTCACAGAAAACCGCAGTCAATTAATAAATTCTATGGAATCTTGTTATATTTATTGTTAAGAGTAAGCTCCTGCGGAGTTACAGTGTAACTAGCAAGGCGCTATCGATTCTTTCTGCATTACTAGCATTCATAAACTGCGGTAACCACTTACATTAGGTGGGTATGGTTGTATGCGTCACGATGTTATATTTTTGAGAATCTAGGTGGCGCAGTAGTTAGTAACTCTGCTTTGACGCCAGAGCGCGTGGGCTCGATTTCCACACAGGACAATCATTTGTGTGCACGAACATGTCTGTTTGTCTTAGCCTGGGTGTTTTTAAGAGAGATGGTAACATCAAAGCAGACCGACGGGGGTACCTGCACCTCACAGCCAACCGCAGGTAAATAACAAGTCCCTGGAGGGTATTTGTGTGCCTATATCTCTTAAAACACTCAGATCAAGACAAACAGATATGTTCATGCATACAAATGTTTGCCCTGTGTGGAAATCGAATCCACGAGTCTCGGTGTTAAAAAGCGTTGTTAAGTACTCCGCTACCGGCTTCGTCAAAGACGACAATAAATTATCAAGCTTGTATATCGATGGGAGTCTCCCGAAGGGATTTCTCAGTGGTTAACAGTAAGTACGTGGAGTTTGACCTCGTTTGACTTGCTAGTGAGCCCTTTGACAACATAGCGCACATCCAGCAGTTTCATAAAGAGCCTGCGGAATGTGCACTTTTCGTTTAGCCAAGGATCTTTCATATTTGAATAGGGTGTAAGCGGCTCACATTATTTTTAGAGTCAAGTCATCTGTTCTTGGTAGGTACATTATCCCGACAAGTAATCGAGGCTCAGTCGTACTGGCCCAACAGCATTGTGAACATATTTAATAGAACTCAAACGGATTAGGCACCTCTATCTTATATTTTAACAAAATAATTTCTTAGAATTCATATGTGTGTGCCAGTGATGAATATTACGGGAAAATTGTATTGTAGGAATTACTGCACACAGAAAATTGGTAAAGTTTTGTGAGAGGGGTTGATGCTAATACACACATCGTTCATCAGATTTATTGTGTTGCCATTATATAAATCTTGTATTTAAGCAAACATCAGCGGATTTAAAAAATTCGTGCAAAAATTTCATAGCACGATCTGTTGGTTACCCTGTGGTAATGTAGTCGCCAAAGATCTAAGATGGGAAAGTTAGCGACCAAATTCATAAAGTCATTTTAGAACTGACAAATTTATCTCTGGATTTTCGTATAAAGTTTTAGACATGTTCGTCAAGATATTGAGTTTTATCTCCGAAATACGAAGTCGGAAAACGGGATATTACAAAAGTCATGAACTTTTGATTAACTTATCATTTTTTTAGTAACATATTAGAATTTAATAAAGTAAAATAAAGCTAGTGCGTTATAGTTATTGTGTGTGTTACTACTCGTACAACCCCTAATCTGCGAGTTATGTCCAGTGTTTGTAAGTTGTTGATTGAAGAGGTTTGGAAGTAATGTTTGAAATTCCATAAATATACCTATCCACGCTAATAATTACAAACACAAAAGTGACTCTGTCTTTTTTTATACATCGTCGGGAAGCATACGGACCAACTGATGTAAAGTGGTTACTACCACTTACCAGCTTAGATTTACCAGCGTAGAGATTTTTCTTGTACTATGCGAACAAGCTTGCGACCCGCTTGATTTGAAGTGGCTACTGTGGAAGAGGATGAAGGAAAACATCGTAAGGAAACCCGCACGTCCATGAAATTATATTTCGTCACACGAGTGACCTAACCTAAGAAAGGTTTGGTTTACCCTCTGGGAGGTGGAGGTATCTACGAAAACCTTAGGTTTAGGTCACTTCCTAAGCCTAAGGACTGGATTGGATTCTAATGAATCAGGAAACGGGATAACGCTAAGAAGAAGAAGACTGTGGAGGAGGATGATTACAATAAATAAAACAGTGAGTACCGCATTCAGAAGAACATCACTCCGAGATTAGCTAATTCCTTTATACAATATAAGTACTATCTAAAAATGTGATACTTAATGTTGTATTTCACTGCGTTTGATATTATCCGCATCAGCGAGTGTGTTGTCATTGACATTTTGCTTGCGGATATCAAAGCTGCGTGCTCAAGACTTCAACATTTCGTTTGTTAATTTATTGTCTATATAAGTGGCATTTGTTAGGAGATGTACATTTAGCACCGTTGAGAGAAGGACGAAGGAATTGGCACTTTGGTTTACAAACCAAACAAATTATTATTTGGGATGTATTTTGTGTAGTGTTTTGATTAGTTGTCGGCCCGGCTTCTAATGATGAGATCGCAGACCAAAATGTATCTAGGTATATTTTAATGGAGAGTAATTGGCCACGCGATATTTGTTTATGTGTGTATTGGGAAGGGCAGGTGAGATACGGTGATGGTATGGCGATCATTTGCTAGAAGGCATTCTACAGAATCTACAGATTTGAAAAACCACTAAGTTGGCAAGCGGCCTACCTCAGACGCCGTATTTATTCGAGAAAACCTACGGACTGGTAATTCTTACTTTGTTTGATTGAATTCTGTAATTTAATAAGTAGCTTAATTACCTCTGTTAAAGCAACTCTTTGAACGGTTGTTGTATTGCTATAAGTGAGTGCGATTAACCGTGAGCAAGGCCAAAGGATTTGCTCCGTTAGAGGCTGAAGTACTTTACTAGTCGGATGCTTACAACTTTATCGTCATAATCTCGTTTGTAATTTAACAGGGTGTTCTTTAAAAGGGTGTGAAGAGGTTCTTACAGGGTCGGTAATGAACGAGTTGTCGAAAGTATTCATACGTAACTGCAGTAGCCATTCAATTATTTAACACGTTAATAGTATAAAAATAATGTTGATTAAGTATATCATGTCAAGGTGCGGTCAGGTGACGCCACCGTTATGTCACGCTCTCCGCGGTTTAGAATCTAATGTAAGCGCTAAGAAGCGCTGCAAACTGTCGAAGGTCGCTTGCATCCGGCATGCGACGTATGCCTCCTACTTATAGTTCTGGTTGTCAGTGAAAGTGGATGGGTGGCTTCACTAACCTTTGCTACTGACCACTTTTGATATCAATGACCCTATTGCTCGCTACGGCCATAAGTGCACAACAATCGGTAAATGTAATAGATTAATGGTATAGATCAATGTACACAACTTCCTCGCGACATATCTTTCAAAAATTACTATAATTTATAATACATACGAATTTCATAGAGGAAAAGAATTCATTGATTCTGGTTATATAAAAAAAATATTCATTCGTACTGATGAAAATTATGATTATCTCCGCTTTTATTTATAAGGTACCATTGGTTACGATTCAGCTATTTGAGATTATTTTGACGTTTGATTTAGGAAAAGTTTGCTTATATGAAAATTTTACATGTAAACAGAAAGTTGAACATAATAGAGCAGCAGCCGAACTTTTAATAAAAGTTTTATCGTGACCAGGTAATGATGGACGTCTTCAATATGAAAAATCTACTGGTGACTTTTGTATGGATAAGTGAAACTTTGTTTCTATGATTTCATGTCGATTTCAATAAGTTATACTGCTATCATTTGATCCCATTTAAGATATAATGGGTATAATCCACCCCCTGTGCTTAATAATATTGTTAAATACAAATACAGCCTAGTTGGATCCGTCTGTTGAACTTTTGGTCGAAGTTGGACTTTCCTAACTGGATAACCTGCCCTAGGTAGACATATTCGTCAACAACTTCGAGCTTAGTGCTTCTAACCGTGACCAGCATAGGTGTAATATGGACATTTGACATGATCTTAGTCTTGTTCATTTTCATCTTGAGACCTACCTGGTTCGAAACACTATTGAGGCAATTGTTCGGGAGGCTGAAATTCATCAAGTCCGCGTGCGAGATGGTTTATAATGACTCTCGTAAACAGTACATAAACGCGGCTCAAAAATAAATAGATAATAAAGCGATATAGTTCTTCAAAAGGGTCTTATTGTCCTTTTTCCAAGAACTCCTTCTGCTCCACGCTTCCGGTGTTTCATTGGAGTGCATGACGGAATTGAATAGCTTCTGAACGATTATAAGTTTCGCCGCCTTAATTCCGTCCTCACCCGCTTATCCATTTTTAAGCTATTTGAGAGCCATATGAATCTCATACAGACTGATGTCCGGGATATTTTTGGTATAGTGTCCAGTCAGTTTAGCTCTAGGGTTGTTACTAGCACTGTTGTTCGGTTGTAGCGACGATGTGTACAGCTGTCCATAGAACTTCGCAGTCTCACTCAGAATCTTAGTCTTCGTAGAAATAATGGTGTCAGTGTTGGTCTTCAGCTTCGTTAGTTGACTTTGAGACAGATGTTTGGTGAAGACTTTAGAGTCTTGGTTCCGCTCTATCGCCTCTTTAATACGAATTGTATTAAATTGGCGTATGTCTCGCCGTATGTCTGTCTCGTATGTACTCTAGCGTGTGAGCTGAAGACTGCAACAGTATCTCACGTCTGACCTGCATGAGATTCTGCGTGTTAGTCGAGGGCTTTTGGGTTCATTTTGGGCGAGACTGGAGAAATTTAGTTGCCACTGTATGGACAGTTTCCACGAGCTTACTGCTGATATCGTCCGGTGTTATACAATCATCTTGGTATTGAAAACGATTATGAACTTCGAGTTGAAAGCTTTCGAGGTTTTGGATCAGGGCACGGGATGGACGGACCGTAGACTTCGCCAGGCGAGACCAGCTTTATGTTAAGATTCAAGATGCCTCTTACCATTCGGTGATCGCTTTCGGTTTTTCCTGTTGATCACAGAGACATCATTGAAGAAACGCCGGTTGGTCGTCAAGATTAAGTCTCGTTCTTCGTCGAATCATCCTGGTCCCCATACTACTCCAGGTTCACTTGCACTACGGCTGTTTCTTGAAGAAGCATTCATCATAAAGGGTTTCTCCTTCTCCATGAAGTCGACCAGCAGTTGGTTTCGTTCCCTTTGGTTTCGTTATCCGATTCCAATTTCCCCCATTCTCAACTCATCGTTCTGTTTCGTGCCTAGCTTTGCATTGAAGTTCTCTATTAGTACTGTGTAGTGAGTTTTAGAGGTCTTCATATATAGCCTCCACCTCATCATCGGGGTGTGCGATCTTTAGTATATTGCTAACGAGACGCTTACGGAGGATAAACTCGACACCACCTTGGGATAGATGGTCGGCCTCTCGGTCCCGGAAAAAAAACTTGCGGACTCTGAATACAAAACTATAACCGAATAAGTAAAAATCAAAAAGAAAGCTAAATTTAATTATGGAATTTATTTTCATTACAATCATCTCTCGACTGTACTCGTAAATAACTAAGTACAGTCCTTATTTACATCAAGGATAAAGATTCTTAGCCTCTATCTGGAGAATCGTGAATTGTTTGAACTTTGACATTAATGACGTGTTTAAGCTTTTTGATGTCTTGTTAACACATCGTGTGTTCACAACATTGCAATGTTGACAACTATGATAATGCGCAATATTATTGATTAGGGGTATCTGTTGCATAGACTTCGTTCGTATAACATTTTTAACTCTCCTTGATTTATTCTTCCTATAATATATATCCTTAGCATCGTCACCTATCCCAAAAGAGGTTGACAATGAGCGAGTGAATCCATATTATGATTTCTGGCATTTTTTTTAATATAAAATCATTCATCGGTCATTTACTCCAAGGTAAATACTATTTGTAATGGATGCTCTTCCTATAATTAATAGCGAGGAAAAAACATACTCATTGAGTCAATGAGTTTTATCATAGGTATTCATCTGTATTAAGTTACATCTACGACTCAAGGAAGCGAATGTTATGAATTTCATAAATAAATAATCATGTAATTATGACGTACATGTACGTATACACAATGAAGTGAATTAAATTTGTAAATATTTGTTCTCATATTAATTTCTCAACGACCAAATATAGAGGGCCTTGTAATTCATTAAATCTTATTGAATGGGATAATAGAATTGCATAACGATTAATTAAACAATAGGGATGGGCATAGAATTGTTGAGTTGAGACCGACGCGGTTATTGCTCAAGTTATTTGATTATTGCGAGATTTGACTTCATTAAATGTAGATTATCTATAGAATTTATGGTTTTTAGGACGAAGACATCACGCCCTTTCTTGTTCTCGGTACATTTTAAAGCATTTATGCATTATTAAAACAAAATATCACGAGCGCGAATGTTAAAGTAATATAATATATATTCATTAGATATACAATATTACGAATAGAAGTTCCCGCCGCGAATTCTACCCGAATCTTTTTTATTCGGAATTAACCAATAGACATACTGGATCACAAGGATGCCTTAAGCGCTACTGATGAATATTTATCACATGTAATTTCATTTCATTCATTATATATATATATATATATATATATATATATATATATATATACATATAAATAATAAAATCTTGGTTCACAATTACCAATACTGTTAACGTCATAACTATTTAATTACGCAGTAAACATTACTGAAATGAAATAAGCCTACTTGTTTTATGTAAACACAAATGCAAATATTATGGTGATGCAAATGTCTATAGGCTACGGTAACTTACCATCAGGTAGGTCGTACGCTTGATATCCACCTTAGTGACTATAAGAACACAATTAACCAGTAGTATTTAGCCCATTTTAACCAAGTCAAATTGGTTTAAGAGTTGACTAAGGGTCAGCCGCTATAGTTAATAACACTAAAAATAATGGCATTTCGGGGTAAGTGATTCCCTATCGTCTTTAGAGTCAATGCATTACGTGCATGTGATTTTGCGAATAAGCTTCTAGTATAAGAGAGGTGAGGTGTATTGAAACAGTCCGACTGGAGAAATATTTTCACCTCACAAAGAACCGCAGCTAAATATCAACGTCCTGGAGGGTTATTGTGTTCCTGCGAGTGAGTGCTACTAATAAGCTCCTGAGGAGTTGCGCTTGCAATACAGCAACGTAGTTCCTGTATTGCAAGCGTTCATAGGCTATATAGCACTTTATATTAGGTGAGCCATATGTTTGTTTCCCTTCAGGCGTAAAAAAAATGTTAATTATGTCTCTTAAATTGCACATCCAGCACCTTTACACTGGCATATATAGTTTTAATCGTGCGGATCCGGTTTACTCTACTGCTCCACATCGCGGGCAAGTAGATGAACAAATGATTGACCCAATAGGTGAATGGGGCAAAGAAAACGATCGCGGGCCGTCACAGGTACCTACCTTGTCCACATTGCGTGAGAATAAGGACGCATTACACAACTAGTCTGATCACTTCTTCTACACTTTTAGATTATTCCCTCAATCGAACATTTTACAGTACCGATTACCGATTGTTTCCTTGGAATGTACTTGACGATAGAGTTAAGAAATTCCACAAATTTTAACCAGACGTTATTTGAAAGAACTACTTACTACCTACTAATAGTTTTGCATAGTCTTTGCTTCTAATTCGCATTTATAAATCGTTACCTTTGTGTACTTAACCTAAATCGTTATCCAGATATAGTTTTCCTAATTTAAAATACAATACGATATGCTACGGGATTCTTTAACTATCGAAACTTTGGGCATACTCCCGTTCTATGCCCAGAACAACGAGTCATAAGAATTTCTGCCCACATCCGCAAAGAAGTTTTGGTCACTGCCGTTCAATATCATAAATTTTGCTGAACGAAGGGTCAAATATTTATTACAAAATTCCTTTTATGCTCTTAAGCGTCAACAGGGTATGACGTAATTTATATCGGTTACGTTTATAATATTATTAGTTAAAATTATACTCGTTATATTACTAGGGGTTATTTTTGTATCTTACCATAGTTTGCTATTTAAGAATGCCTACTGATCCATGAATTTTCAAAATTATCCAAGAAAATAACCCACCATTCGAGTTAACGTTTTTAGTAATAGGAATTTGCGCCACCCCAGGGCTTTGCTTATTATAAACTAATTAGAGACAGCGAGGAACCGGAACGTACATACGGGAATATATATTTATTATAATATATATATTTTTTTTACATATATTTCTTGTCTCTAAATACAATCTCTATAAGATATAAATGGTTTATCATTTTTTTTATTTTAGATTTGGCTTTCGAAAACCGTTTTGCGAGTAATACACTTGGAATTTAAGTTAAAGTAAAAAATAACCCTAAAAATTAATACCTCGAAATAAAATTTCTTCTGAGCATTTTCTCTGGCAAGCTGTCTTTGGAGATTGAAATTAAGGACTGTTATTGCGACAGCAAAATACAATCACTGTTCATTTTGTCTCATGTTTGCTACGGTGGCCGAGCAGCTAGCAATGGCGACTTTAAGACCAAGGGTTGTGAGTTCGATTTTAAGGTAAGATAAATATTTGTGTGCACGACTATCTCTGCCTGTGTTGGTTTGAGCATGTATTTACGGGAAAAAATATATAACTAAATGTATAATTTATCTAGTACACATAACAAAAGTTCTAGATAAATAAACATTGTCATTTAGTAACTAAGGACTAAATGACAATGTTTATTTATCTAGAAACATATATTTATTAATTACACTGACAATACTAATTATCAAACCACGAACTACAAACGGGACTAAATGGCAATGTTTATTTATCTAGAAACATATATTTATTAATTACATTGACAATACTAATTATCAAACTACGAAATATCCAGAATTTTAACAAATAATTCCGCCACTGCCAGGATGATACCAATGGTTAATTTTTATGTTTCTTTTCCATCTCTTCTTAAGTGTTCCTATAGTTGCGGGAATCAGCCCTCTGATGAATATTTGTCATGTCTTCATTTACTCTATTATGAAGCGAAGATTATTCTTAGTTATTTCTATGAGGCGATACGTATAGTGAAGAACACGAGATACCAATGATAAAACAATGTAAAATGTCACATCAATTTAGCGAAGTAACGTTAAACATTCAGATAAATCAGATAGTGTTTTAGATCCTAAATATTTTCGAAAGGCCGCTTCGGTCGCATTTGCCGTGGCACTTACGTCATACTATAGTCGCAACTCGGCCTGTCAGAGGTGAGCCAGCTTGCATCCTCAACCTTTAAACTATTCCAAACCCTCATGCCAGTACTTACACAATGTCTCATATGACTCTAATGCTTAACAACCGGTATACATGTTTGTATCAACCCGTTTAAAAGGTTTAAAATCAGCGATGACTCACTTATGACTTCTCTATGTTTGTTTAAATTCGCGCGAATTAATTATCGTATCTTTCTCGAATGTATTATGTGTAGGTATATGTGGATTTTATTTTTATCCAATGAAACATTTTTTTGTCATTAAGATGGGAAACAAGAGATTAGCCTGCCTAATGGCAGATATCCTTCATTTTGGAATTTCGGAACCATTTGAAACTATAGCTTAAAGTTCGTGAATTAATTTAATGGATAGACCCTTAGTAACAAAGTTTGATTAAGTGTATCCTAAAATTTAATCATATCAATATTAAGAACTGATTTCTACACCCCTGTAATTTAACATGCCATGAAGTACTTGTGGAAAATATTAACAGTAAGTACTTTATCCCTAACAATATTTGTTATACTTTTGTATGAAATAAGGTGCCAAATAACCATTGTTTTATGCTGTAGTTTATTGTGGAAACTATTTAATAATACCCTACTATGTTATGGCCGTATGTTGTGGCCGCGTGGTCTCGGCGTAAGAATAGGCCACCTCATCTCAACCCGTTGGTGTCGTAAAAGGCGACTGAAGGAAATATCCAGGAGACGGGCAGCAGCGCCCCCTGCATACTTTAATAGTTTATTATACATACTGCATTTGCCAAACCGCCTGTCAAGCGTGGCAACTATGGCAAAAACCTCCTAAAATAAAATGATTGATATATACCTATATAATTATTGTATATATGTAAATATATCTTTACGCCAGGTCCCTTGCGGGGTAGGCAGAGAGAACCGAGCGCCATAAGACGCGGTCGGTACACACTTCACTCGCTTCTTTCACATCCATATAATTAAATTGACAAATAATAGTATTGTCTTAGGTTTTCGCGATTGTTACACATTGAAATTAAACGAGATTAATCTTTCCTGCGACCACGGACGCTGCAAAGCGTTCGAAACGTCAGGTTTCAACAAAATAAATAAAACACGCGATACTTCCGTTAAAAATAGTTTAATTAACAAATAATCTTCGTTATACGCGATAATTCCTTTTTGTTAGGATACCTTGTATGAAGATGTAGGTAAGTAGACAATTATCTGTTATATTTCAATCCTGTCTTATAAATTAACATTGGTGATGCTAGCATAAAGTAACGGTATAATAACTTTATATATAGTAGATCGTTATTGATTTTCAAAATGAACAGTTATACCATTTGGTATAAAAGGCACTTCAAAAAGTAATTAGGTAATAGATTCTTACAGAGTCAGCAGAGATTACGCTAACTGCTTCCTATCAGCAAGCCGTAAGCTAGATTGCCACTTTACAGATAAAATTGTCTTCCCTACTAAATTTTCATTTATTATTGTTTTTTTTTTAATTTACAAGCGTAATTATGAATTACTATTTATTAAAAAAAGTCATAAAATATACGAGTTGACTACAAAAGTAATGAAATTCTAAATCCTCCACTTCCTTGCATTTCTAAACTAAAAAAATATTAATGCTTTATAAACTATGCTGCTCGACATCAAATAGAAGCTAACATAACATTTTATAGAATTCTCGCCTGTCTGTATTGTGTTTGTTTAAATCTAAATTACAAGAACGTGCAGCAGTTTTCCCGTGATGTGGCTTTTGTGGACGATTTCAATGGACCTTTACACATTAGATTTTATGACGTATGACCCTTACTAAAGTTTTATTTCTATCTGTTAAATAGGCCCACCGGAATAACTTAGCCTTCAGTATTATGATGTCCCATATAAAGCGTGAACCTCGATATCTGGTCATTGAGAATGAAATATGCAAACGAAGTTATTAGAATTGAACAGAAATAGAATAAAATAACAAATGATATCATATGTAAGTATGCAATTGGGGACAATGATACCTAGATATTACCTTAATTCAATGAAAATAAGAATGAAAATATTATCACACTAAGGATTTAATAGAACTAAGAAGAATAGCTTAGAAATCATATTTTCAATCAAATTCTTTAAGAATGTATAAGAAATACGCATTTTTTTAAACGATGATGATTTATGAAAATATTTATAGAAAATAAAAAGAGTCCTGTATGAACAGTGATAGCCCAGAGGATAAAAAACAACTATTGAAATATAGAAAACAACCGGGTCCGGGTTGGAATCTTGGTGTGGGCATGTACCTACTACTAAATTTGTGTATTCGCATTTATGTACATATTTATAATCATCACTTGTTGGCGGTGAAAGAAAACATCGTGAGGAAACGCCGTACGTCCAAGAAATTACATCTGTTTTTTTCCTCTAGATTGTGAAGGTCTGATGGCAGTAGCTTCATGTCAATATCATTATCTTCGCCAAATCGTTAGGCTTAGATAGCGGACGCCGCCTGCCTTAGATTAGGAAACGATAGCCACTAAGAAGAAGAATGTGAGTACTGTGGAACTAATATATAAAAATGAATATCATCATAAAAAAATAAATTGGTGCGCTAAAAATGATAACCTAAACAAAAACAGATCAAAGAGTAGAATTTCGCTCTAGTAATCGTCAATCTTTTTATTTAAATCTCCTACATGTACATCGAATATTTGATGGACAGGACAATGAAAACAACAAAACATCTTGGTCCAGTCTCCCGCCCATCGCGAATTATGAGATAAACAGTGTCAATGTCCTGTTATACTGTCATGTAAGTCATTAACCAAACCGTTATTTTGTGGTTATTTTGGTCACAGTATTCATTTTCATAGTTAAAGTATGACATTAATAAATATTTAATTGACACGTATCTCGTTTACCCAGAAGTGTCATAAATTACACGTGGTAATGAGAGCGCCGCAGCTTTATGTTTACCTAACTGTCGACAACAAATTTGCTTGTTTGTATGTGAGAATGTATCTTGGCAGGGTATACACAATATACTAGGCTCTTATACTATTATTTGACTAGTTTTACAGCTGCGAGTAATGCTGGCTTTATAAGTATTGTAAAAAACTAAAACATAACAAAAGAATCATCGAAAGGCTCTTAAGACACCTGAAATGAACTGAGACTACATGCATTTAGTGTTAACAATTGAGAAGTTCTAATTGCCATTTCTAAAAACTAATATGGTACAATAAATAGAATTGCATGGTTATTATTCTCCATATCATTTTACAAACATGTTTGATGATGTTAATACCATAATTATAAATGGTTGAAATGGGGCCTCGCAGATTTTATTACATAGTTACATTCAGATAGATCTAATAATTGAAAGAAGAAAATAGTAAAAATAGAGTATTATGTTCGGGACATAAAATAAATACCGGTTTTTACATAACTGAATAGTACAATTTTATTATTGATTTATTTCTTCGATAAATTTACTAAACACGCCACCTTTTATTAAACACGCTTCGTTTGGTTAAATCTTTTGTTTTGTTTCTTGTAAGTAAATTATTTTTTATTCTTGTCAAAACCAAACGTTAACATTGATTGTTGCTAAATAAAACGATAATTTTAAACTGAAAATGTGACATCCAAAACAGTCCGGCGTTTCAGACAAAAGGGGCAGAAGAATTTCTTCACTCGCTCAAGACAGGGTCACCGAGCTTGATCACACAATTGCACCATCTTCGTTCCGCAGGTAAAATATACCACTACATCTAATACAATCAGAAAGATTCTAGAATCTTCCTTCATCCAAAAAGTATTTTGTGATATAATGTTTATAATATATCTTATGTTACTTAGCCTCCACTCAATTTAGACAGGAAATTAATTTAGCTATAATTTAGCTATAGAAGAGAGGTAGGGCGCATCAAAGCAGCCCTTGTGGGGTGCTTTGATGCGCCCACCTCCACCTCACAGAAAACCGCAGCCAAATAATAACTCCCTAGAGGGTTGTTCTTGCGTGTTGGGTGTTCTTGCGTGTGAGTGAGGTCACCAGTAAGCTCCCAAGGAGTTGCTGTGTAAGCAGCAGGGAGGCATCGCGCGAGTGATACTTAATATATCGCAAGCGTTAATAGACTACGGTACCCGCTTTACATTAGTTGGGCCATATGCTTGTATGCTTCCCGCCGTAGTATAAAAAAAAGCTATTATTTATGAATGAGATTATGTAACACCAAAAAGATGAAAGGATTACAGTTAGTGAGTTTTCAAGAAAGGTATGAAGCATCGCGCTAGTGTTGTCTCGGGTAATGCAAGGAAGCGTTAATACCCCGCGTTCATCAGTCGGCCTTGTTTTCCCATTTATATAAAAGTAAAATACAAATATTTGATAAAAGTTACTTGATCCATTCGTCAACATTTACTAGTTTGATATAGGGCCCTTAGTCAAGATAACATTCTAAATATAATGCCGATTTGTTCTTAAGACGCTTATATTTCATTTGTCTGTATGTAAATATGTATTGTAATCATGGAAAGTGAATTTCAATCACCCAAATTGTTGTAACATCATGGAACTGTTCAGTGGAGTGTAGTTCTGATGACAATACATTTGAAGATAACTCAGTACTATCGATGATGACGGAGGTTGGAGGTGATCATAAGGATTTTGCAATAGTTAATAGAAGTTAACATAATTTGGGCATGTATACGCTAATGGCAATGTCATCACATGAGCAAAGCTTATGAAAATCTATTTTATGGAACATTTATGAAGAACTTTATGCAGTAATCTCCTAAGGAAACCTCAGCAGGGAATAGAAAGCTAAATTTGCTATTAGCCTTAGAAGTCTGCTGATAGAGAGTAACATGAATTGTGGTAATGGCATAGCGACAAGCACAAGTGAACATCCTGACTCAGAAAAAGAACGTCACCACATACGTAGTTCCATTGATCTGGTAACGGTCACCATTGTAGTGTAGCGTCGCCGGTCTCGCCGGGATGGCACGCTCTACTATCGAGCCATTTGTTATGTAAACCAAACAATAAGTTGTAACGTTTACGTTAATGATGCCGGCTTATCCGTTCCATCCAACCTAGTTTTTTTCTCCTTTTGTCAATTCAAACAATCTTCAATTTAATTCTACTACCTTAGAGCTTATGCTAATATGTTTCTGAATGAATTTCTCAATGAGTTTGTAACCTACTATTGGGCTTAGCAACACAAATAATGTTTATACCGACTGGCGAATGCCAGCTACTCCATTCGTATTAGCTCAGACGAAAATGAGCTTCGCTTTACATGGAGCTCGTAATATAGACAGCTCAAACTATATGCATTAGCAAGTCAAAAGTATAAAGACATTCAAATAAAAATATTTATACTTGTCGTGAGAACTTCATTTCACTGACGTTTTCGCAAGTTTTCATGCTTCTCGTTTGAGCTAAGGCAGTGTAACCTTTTCTGAACAGACGTCTGGATGAGGGAAGACGTCCATGTCGTTATGGAATAGTATTTATTATCTGTTTCCTTATAAAGCAATTTTCTTTATTTCATTCATTCGTTGGTAAATAAAGAAGGATTCAAGAAATTGGGGCGATTTACATTCATTCATCAGTAAATTTAATCACTAATTTAATCAGTAATTCCTTTTAAACTATAGGAATGAGTAGGTATTAAAGTGACGATATTGTCCAAGATATAGCAACAAGGCATAATGTTGTTGCATCTACTCTCATCACTACTTAATTCGTAACAATATATATATATATATATCGCATTTAATGACTAACTAGTTCTACTTTATAGGATTCTTGGAGACGTGATCCTATTAAAAGAAAGGAAAAGTTTGAGTCATACATAGTGTGCAAAATTATATATAGTTTATAGTCTAGGGAGGAATCAAAGAATTCGTTCCTAAAGAAAAACATAAACCGCATAACCCCTTTCTCATTCATTTTATTGCAACGACTGAGAGACTCAAGAGCACTTAAGATTTAATAATTATGTAGACGTACAAAATAATGATGTAGTCAACTCAATTTTCAGTTACCTGAAGCCCTCTCATTATGTATAATAAACAAGTAAAAGATGTGGGCACAGGCGGATGCTGAAGCGAAATAAAGATTACGGTGATACCCCGATTTGTGCATAAAATTGACGTCATTCCATTTGGTGGTCCGGTACTTAGGTCGTTGAACTTGAAACATTACTACCTTAAATTTATTATACAATATTGTCACTGTGATTAATGATGACCACATTTTTTGCGGCTGTTCCGTAGTATGGTGTGATGTGACAATAATCCAGATTGTTTGGGACAATCAATCCATCCTTTACTTTCAATTCATCGATCATTCTGAACAGGATTATTCCATATAAGTGTCGCAATGAGCGAAACAGAGTTTAGTGTTTTTTTTAAACCACTACACCATCAGTTTATACTGATAAAACTATTGGCATTATTTAGGCTGTATGATTTATAAATTATAGTAGGGTTGAATTAGTATCATGAACTGTTCTTTCGAAATAATGATGCATTTTACTATCGATACTGGAACCAAAACAGGTATGCCTTAAATTCTATATGTCTGGTCGTCCTTGCATATGCGTCACCAACTGCGAGGATTTTGTTTTTCATTTTATTAGCATATGTCCTGGGGCAATATTTAGGTTACTTTAATATTGGGATTTTTAGGCTTGCTACATAACACTTATAAAACCAAATCTTTACATGATTGAAGCCTAATAAGTCGCTTAATAACATATAAGAAGACTATATTTTTCAGGATCACCTAGTTAAGTATAATGTTTAAATTGTGGCACTTCACTTTAGCACAATATCGCACTTAGAGGGTACGATATTGTGCTAAAGTGAAAAAGATGTACTGGTAATATCGCTAGTTAGACGCTAAATTTGAATAGTTACGTAATATCATATTATTATAAATTCCATATTCACGTACTTAATGCTATTCAGATTTCAGCGTTGTTTAAAAAAGCTGAGAGGCGGAATATATAATAGAAATGCAGTAAAAAATTTTGAATTAAACTTCTTTGGCATAATGAATTATTTACAAAAATTAAAAAATTCAAGAGGATTCGAGATATTCGAGAGTGCAATGAGAAAATGGATAGTAGATGAGGAGGAACATTAAAGGGGAGATTTCTTTACAGCATTTTTATAACATCTAAATTGCTAGGTACACAACAAAAAGTTTATTAATAACTAGAAGAGGACCTGTATTCCTTCATGTGTATCAGGATATCTTATGCAAGTTTCTATCTTCTTCAATAACACCTATAGATCGAATAACAATCGAAGATCTATAGGGATCTGTTATGAAGTTGCAGCTTTTTTAGGTACTCTACCGACTTCGATCAGACCTGTTACAAGTAAGATTTTGGTCCATTAGATGGTGGTCAGTTACTTGTGTTTTCATTAGTTCACTAGTAGATATCCTCCGGATTCCTAACCAAAATATTGCGAATGTCTGTGCATAAATTGATGATCCAACAAAAAATCCAGTTTTCGCATACGTATATTTTAAATGTAGAGGGTCTCACGTATTTTACCCTACTGCATGTCATTTTTCATTCCGAATGGTTTAGTACGGAGGGCAGATGTAAATTATTATAGGGCGAGGATATTAATAGCACTTTTGTTTTGGATATATATATATATACACATAAAACAATATGTACTTAAGTTACTGAAATTGCAATCTTACGTCACACATATTTTGAGTCAGGATATTAGATAAGTGAATTTGAATAATTTTAGTACCTACAACAAGCAGGCCTCCATCTAGAGATGTGACGCTGCCGAAAATATTAGCCGAAATGGAAATATTTCGTGGAGATATTTCGACACATCTTTAGTTTAAATTAATATCTTGTCCACCTTCTCGCCCAAAATTCCACATTCAGACTGACACATAAGCGTTTATATGCAAAATTAACGAATCATGATGTACAATGATGATATAGAAGTACATCGTAATTAAAAATACGTGCTTTAGCGATGTTCAGTGTTTTGTTACAAAATTGTACAGAAGTACACTTATAGATCTTGGGGTCCGCCTGTACGTCGGTCACAAGCTGCTAGAGCCAAAATGTACAAGTCAGCAAATTCAAATATCTTACACGTGAAAACTATTGTTACACGTTAATATACGGTTTACATATTATCATAATGGAAAGTGTTAGTCAAAATTATAGAATTTGATATATTCTACTTTCTACCACCTAGTTAGTTGCGAACTAGCGCCGGCCGAGACGCACGTACTCCATAGGTTATTTATTGATTAAATTATTACATTATTGATTACATTATATTATATAACATATATACATTTATTGATTAAACATTATATTATATAAATTAAAAATAAAATGCCACTGTTTTGCACTTTAGTTACCTAATATATATTAAAAAAAAACTAGATTAAAATAGAACATAAAAACTGAAAAT
Organism: Pyralis farinalis; assembly: GCA_947507595.1. Lineage (NCBI taxonomy): Eukaryota > Metazoa > Arthropoda > Insecta > Lepidoptera > Pyralidae > Pyralis > Pyralis farinalis. The sequence goes on from OX382267.1 coordinate 17,258,979, forward strand.
TGTGATTATTGATATTATATAATTACCTATTTGGTGCCGCCGTATGTACTGTCTATCTTACACAGTATCAAATATCCCCGGTTCGATTCCAATAACAGTACCGTCTTTTTGCGCAAATTACTATATACGAGCAATTCTTGTATGTTTATAAACAATATATAAATGTATTTCATATATTTTAGAAAAGCTCTAAAGAATTTAATCAGTCTAAGTATTTAGTTAAGGATTTGTTTTTAAAAATTTATGTATGTAGATATCTGTAAAAAACACAAAAACGCCGTGGTTAAGTACCTAATAATGTAGCGATCGGTTCTCTCTGTTTACCTCGGAAATTTGGATAGTATTTATAAAAATTACAGTTCATCAGATAGTTTTTCAATAACAAAAATAAACTGAATATTAATATTTTGCGAAAAATAATTGAATCAAAAGCGGTATTTCATTCATTCATTAGTTCAGTGTGTTGCAAAGATTTAATTGATTAATCGTAGACATATCGAAATTCAATATCAATAAAATATTCGGATGGAGGAATACTTTATGGACGAATTGACTGACTGATAACACACAGCCTAATCCGCTGGAGATAACATATTCTAAATTAAAAATACTTAATATTTTTCTAAACGTATTTCTCCTTTATTAGTAAATTACACTCGTGTAAAGCTGGGGCAGGTAGCTAGTATTAAATAGCTGAAAATTTTAAACATTTTGAGTCTGTTTTGTTACAACTTACATATTTCCTCCTAATTCGAAAACGAAATTAATAAATCACTTTCAAAGTCTACAGTTCAGTTCGCAAAAATTGTATAAACGTGCTTTTTTGACATATGACGAATTAAATGAACTTTCTGTGTATTAAACTTTATTAGTTTTACTACCCTGAGCGACACAAAATTACATACAATACATGAGTGTAATTTTGACTAATATTTTATTAATTAAAATAAACGATGAAAAATATTTTTACTTTTTTTTATACCACGTCGGGAGGTATACAAGCATACGGCCCACCTGCTAGAAAGCGGTTACCGTAGCCTGTTGACGGTTGCAATACATTTAGTATCATTCACGCGATGCCATCTCTGCTGCTAGCTAGCACAGCGACTCCTTAGCAAATTACTGATGACCTCATTCAAAAGCAGGAACACAACAACACTCCAGAGTGTTGTTATTTGTCCGCGGCTTTCTGCGAGGTGGAGGTACTTCCCCAGACGGGGTGCTTGATGCGCCGTACCTTTCTTAAAACTTATTGCTTTAATATTTATACCACCGGTAAAGAAAAACGTAATATTTACTGCACTGTACTTTACTAACAATGTGAATTAATCTTTGGACGGTAACAAAGTCACTCAAAGTCTGCCAAATCAAATATACCTATACTATTTGATTTGGCAGATTTTGAGTTTGCATCTACTACTTTCTGTTTAGTTCATTTCTTATAGTCTCATTCATACACGCGATGAAAACATTAGTCAGTCAGACATAGCAAGACAAATGACGATTTTAGGCCACGTTCGCACCAAAACCATCAACCGCCGACTGAGAGCGGCCGCTCAGTGCCCAAAAGTTGGCCGTCGAGAGGTCGAGACTACGTATTGTAGTTGTAGTGTGAAAGAAATGTTGAGACATTGAACATTTCTTTGATTTGTATGGGTGAAAACGTGATATTATTGTCATTGTGAAGCTACAACATTAAAAACCAAAACCCACACGGGACACGATACGGGAAAAGCGATCCGGTACGGAATTTTTTGTAACATTCGCAACCTGTAACATATAGCAGGCACGGTGAATCGCTTTTTGTGTGATACGTTGTATGTAAACATGAATGTTCAAAAAAAATCTTTTGTCCGATCGCCCCGTCGCTTTTCCGCTTTTTCCGTCCCTGTAGATTTTGGATTTAAGTTTCAATAGATGTTTCCCTATATATCAAATTGACGGCCTGCCATTATCCGTCTGCCATCTAACATCGATGGGTATAACAGCTTGCCATCAGGTAAGCAGTTAAATCTAGTAGTTAGAAATGTCATCTGTCTGCATTTGTCGATAACCCGGTACTAGAATATTTTTTTACAAAAGTGATAATCTGTATTTTATCTAAAAGTTTATGTACTTTTTTAGGACTGAATAAGCAGTTCTCAAGTTTTTATATGATTGAAACAACTACCCTATCTACATATTATGTATAGGCATTGACAAAACAGTTATAAGTATATATTCTTTCTCTGTTTGTTAACCGTTTTCCCAATTTTGTTCAGTAGTATAGTAGCTATTGATAAGTTGTTGTCAATAAAATAATTTTAAAAGTAGTAGAAAATAGCTTTGAAGACATGCAAATTCGTATATGTCTTCCTCAAACTCCCTAAACATCAGGGTCGAATCTTGACAGAACACTAGTACCAGAAAATATACAACTGCACTTTAAAAAAGATAACAAATAAACATTTTAATTATAAAAACAAATGTCATCATAGAATAAAACTCACCAAAAAATAAAAAGCTATCCCCGGCCCCATGGCGCGGGAGTCGGCCCTATGGCCCTGGGCGTCTGGTCACAGGTCCCAGTCCCGCTATACGAAACACAAAAACGCCGGCTAAGCACGGTCGTGCTAAAATTCGCTAACGTGACCCGCGCTCTGCGGTCCGCCTTTAAAACTAAAATGTGCAAACTCGAAGATGCGCCTCTTATATTACCTCTTACGTTAACTCTGATACCGCAACGTATTTGGCATATGTGACCGTTTATGTGTGGGTTTTTCTCAGACCCATGTGTGTATCGTGACATATATATGATAAACACGTCCCATATACGTGTATATGTCACACATACACAATAATTATACATCTGCCATATTTTACAGGGCCCAATGTGAACCTCCCCGACTTAATTAAAATTGCTATCTAACTTTTACATCGCCTATTAACATTCATAAAGATTGATGTTTGCTTTGAAATTATCGGCATATTAAAATTGTAAATGACTATCATATTAACCAGTGATTTTCGACCATTTATTTGCCTTGCCTATATATTTCTTCTATTCTGTCGACCCCAAAACGACATGCAAGGGGAATGATGTCGACAGCTAGGGATTGATATAGAGCACTTTTGGATCTATGAAGTAGACAGTGAGGAGGGAATTTGTTCCAGAATACCTATATATGGATCATTCTCGAATACATGGGAATTATAAGAGCGAGAGAGATAATATATTCAACGTAAGAGCGCTATTCTATTTATTCGATAGTTAAAACATAACGGCTCTAATGATTTCGATACATTTAGAGTGTACGGGGGCGAAAGTAATCGATTTACTAGGTTTTATCCCTAGCTTAACTCTAGGATAAGAACTCGTGTGTTCAATCAAGCAGAGCCTGATATTTGGCTATTATATTGTGTAGGTAAACGTGATGCTATTTATTATTCATAATGTGTACAGTTTATGTGATACGGATATTATATTTGAGAGAAGTCGTTGGACTATGATGATGCTCATGGTGTTTTTGTATTTCATTGTAATATTTTCCTCACGTCTCTAAAACGCCGATGCTCACTAATAATTCCCATGTCTTTGGTCAATAGTAGTATTGATAAAGTAGATTATATTACAATAAAGTGATATAATATTGTTCCTCTTTTAGCGTTATCCTGTTTCATAATCCATTAGGATTGTCGGAGTCCGATACTGAAGTCTAAAGATTTGATTAAGTTACTGATTTTTATATGGAATATATATGGTTAGACCTTCATAATCCAGATGTTTCCCCTCTGAGTTGTGGAGGTCTGACGACAGTCGTCTTACGAAATCTAATGTCCTGGACATGACGTCACTCTCCTCACGATATTTTCCTTCATTGCCAAGCAAGAATAATTACAAATATGTACATAAATCCGAAAACACGAATTAATGGTACATGTTAGGATTCGAACCGGGGACTACCTCGTTAAATAGGTCGGTTCTTTAACCACTAGGTTATCACTGCTCTCTCTTATTGTCATTGCCCAATAGCTTTCTGTTAACCGTTGAGGATCTACAGGCATTTTCGACTTCCGTCATCATATAAGCGAGGTAAAACCTGCGAGGTATTTTTTTTTTTTTTATTTATTTATAAAATTCTCACACCTCTATTTTTCACATATTAATGCCGTACCACGAAAACCTCACAGGGTTTATCTGGGTAGGCGAGTCGCTGAGTTAAATCTTATTTGTACACAATTTCATTTATATAACCAAGTAGATAGATGTATTTTCTTTCTTTCTAGATTCCGATGTAAGTCAAGGGACATTTTGGATGTAATGTTTCCTTAACCGACATCTGAACCTTTTGGGATTTTGTAGGTACATGCTTTGCAACTCTTCTGGCAATTTATTTAAACAAGTCGGAATCAAGCAACTAGAACTTACTGCACTGTAATCAAAACTGTACTTTTGGCGAGCTATGTGGCGGAGCGGTGTACAATGTTACTTAACGCCAAGGCTCGTGGGTTTGATTACCACACAGGAGAAACTTTTGTGTGCAAAAACATGTCAGTTTGTATTGGTCTGCATGTTTTTAAGAAAGGTAGAGCGCATCAAAGTAGCCCATCTAGGAAAGTACCGCCCCCTCACAGAAATCCGCTGCCAAATAACAATTCTCTGGAGGGTTGTCGTGTTCCTGTGTGTGAGCGAGGTCACCATTAAGTTCCTAAGGATCCCCTCTATTAGAAGCAGAAGTGGCATCGCGCGAGTGATACTAAATGTATTACAAGCATTCATAGGCTACGGTATCCGGTGTACATCAAGCGAGTCGTTGCCTCTCTAGGTTCTATAAAAAAAAAAACTTCTAAGAAGTTGTTGTGTTAGCAGCAGGCGTGGCATTCCTTGACTATGAGTTAACCTCCCAATGTTTGTATGCCTCCCGATGTTGTATAAATATAGAAAAAGCCTTAGATTTTTAATGCACTAATTAAAAATGGTTGAAATTAGGGTGTTTACATTCCATTGACATAACCTTCGGTCTTGGTACCAATGAGCTAGTCTAATCCATTACTAGATTAGCTCATGGTACCTAAAGTATCAGTGGTCGTATAATGGCGAATTTCATGAAGACCGACCCGAATAGAGTCGTATATTTTAAAGCAATTTTATTGGACTGGTTGTTCCAATAAAATAGCGTTAAAGCAGTTAAACTGTCAAACCATTGGGTGCTATTGGTAAATTATCGATAAAAGAAACGAGTGTACTTGAGTGAGTGAGACCACACGACTGAAGTACCTACAGACCGACGGAGTGTATTTGATTTTTCTAAGACAAATTTAGTTTACAATAAATATTTTTAGTCTATGTTCATATATAAATCGAACGAGTTCATTTGTTTGAACTTGCTAATCGCTAGAATCACCAGTCGCATTTGAAATAATATATTTATATTTGATAGTTTATTCTCGAGGTTATAAGGTATTCAACATCAGGACACTCACAAGCAGAGCGGCTCCACCTAGAACTAATGCTGTGTACCTCGGCTATACTCCGTATAGCCGATGGGATCGCGGTGGCTAGGTGGAGCTGTGAAGCCCTCTGTCGCCCGTGGATGGACTGACGCAGTAAGGGGAGAGAAGTCTGGAAACATATATAAGGACAGTTCACCGGCGTTCTAAAATGGGCGAAATATAACTGAAAGATGATGAATGGAAGAATGAAGTGCGTAATGGAAGAGAGTATGATGAATGAATGTGTTTATTTACAATAGAATATTTCAAAAATTAAGTTTAAGAAATGAAAATGTACAAAATGAGCCTTGCCCATGGCAGGGGTGCACGAAAGAAAAAAAAACCGAACCCTTGAACCCTTAAACCGAAGAAAAAGGATTTCTTCCTTTTTCTTCGGTTTAAGGGTCGTAAGAAAAATCAGTTCTCACGGGATACCGGGTAGCCGATTTTTCGCACGGGCAAAGTCGCGGGCTGCAGCCAGTAATGGCACATTGATAGAATAAGGTGTACCAAGAAAGAGATTTCTTCTAACTGAAAGTATTCCAACAGTGGAAGTACATTTACATTACTGTAAACCGCGGCCAAATAACAATAACCAGTAAACTCCTGAGGAGTTGCTGCGTTCGCAGCGGAAGGCAGCATGGCGACGTGCGAGCGATTCTCATATAAGAAGAAATGTTTATTGGCTACGATAACTATTTTAAATAAGACGAACCGTATGAACCACTTTCCAATGTTGTATAAAAAGTATTAAAACTTTTGTTATTAAGAAATTACGTAACGTATTACGTTTATATATTGCATTGTTATTTTGTATATTATATATCACTTTTCTTGGTGAAGTCTAAGGATTTCCCTTTAAGCGATTGCAGAGATACACTGCTTACTGACAACCAAGTGAAGAAAGTAGTCAAATGCATCCGAGATATTTACGAGCGTTGTAACAAATTGTTTAGGGTTGGAAAAGAAGGAATTTCAAATATTCTTAAACATGCTGTCATTATTTTGATAACGTTATTTAAGATAAACCGAAAGTATTCTACTGGGAAAATATACACAGAGTCCGGTAAAGTTACTATAGAAGTTGGTATCCATCGTTTTTATTAGCCTAATAAATTAATATGAAATCAATTGTATACAATGTAATTTAAAAATGAAATGGTCTTATTACAAAACATGTCAACAGGAAGAAAACTATTAAGTAATAATTTATTAAATATTTTATTTGAATTTCGAACTGGTTTGTAATAAAAATGGTACATTATTGTCGAGACCGGAAAAGTCAGCTTGAAGAAGATCAGGTTCAAAACAAATCTACGGTAATTAAAAATCGCGCAAAGAATAAAGAACCCTAATCAGAATAAATAAAATGAAACTCTCCAGCAAATTACTATGCAAATTACTTTTTTTTCGTCTAGTTTAAATTTCGAACGTAAAACGCTCCAAAAAACTACTATGAATTTTATTATTTCGAGTAATTTTTTTTTTACGCCGGTAGGCATACAAGCATATGGCCCACCTGATGCAAAACGGGTACCGTAGCCTATTAATGCTTGCAATATATTAAGTGTCACTTGCGCGATACCTCCTCTGCTGTTTACACAGCAACTCCTTAGGAGCTTACTGGTGACCTCACTCACATGCAGGAACACAACAACCCTCTAGGGAGTTGTTATTTGGCTGCGGTTTTCTGTGAGGTGGAGGGCACTTCTCCAGACGGGCTGCTTTGATGCGCTCTACTTCTCTTAAAACATCCAGACTAAGGCAAACAGACATGTTCATGCACACAAATGTTTGCCTTATTTTTTCAATCAGTGCAAGACAGAGAGAGACAGTAAAGAGTGGTTAGAAAGTCGATCATCCAGTTGCGCAATTTTTAACTGGACATGGAAAATTTAGAGCTAAGCCCTTTTCATTTAGACTTGTGCCATCGCTTTTATGTGAGTGTTCTACGACTAATCATGAATTCGAGCAAACGGCACAGCATGTTCTCTGGGAGTGCGATCTCTGGCGTCGGGAGCGGGACGATATTTTAAATTCCTTGCATGTCACATTCGGAGTAGTATACTATTCTGATTTGGTGCCAACAAGGGAGAATTACCAGGCGTTTAGGCGGTTCTGCAATCTATATTATTGGAATCGATGTGTTAGGTAACAACTCACAATTTAGGTCCCAATAGTGTTAGATATCTGATAAACCGTGGTGCACGGCAGTTGAGCTTCACTTGACTACCCATCTCTTTGAGCTTTTTTAATGCCTTATTTGTCATATTGCTGTCTCTCACTTTACCAAGAGGGGAAGTCAATTCAAAAACTTCCTACTCTTACAAATTTCTTCTGATTAAATTCGTTGTGAGTTCCAAGGCAGCTATAGTTTATCCCTCGGGACAGCTTTGGACTTCACTGTTCATTGTCGTTTTGGTGGTGGCCGCTGTTAATTCTGACTACACAGGAGACACAGTGGTGGGCCTGTCACAATAAAAAAAATATTTGCCTTGTGTGGGAATTGAACCCACGAGCATTGGTGCCCAGTCGCGTCATTCACTACTGAGCCACCGAGCTCGTATAATATAAACTCCTGAATAGCTGTGATAGCCCAGTGGATACGGATCCTGGCTTGAGCTTGTACCACTAAATCCGTGTATTCGGATTTAAGTTCATAATTTGTAATTATCACTTGCTCGATGGTGAAGGAAAACATCATGAGGAAACACGCATGTCCAAGAAATTGTATTTTGAAAAACGTGTAACATACGAAAGGTCTGGTTTTCCCTCAGGGTTGTGGAGGTCTGACGGCAGTCGTTTGTAAATATTAGAATCTTCGCCAAATCCTTAGGCTTAGGTAGCAGACCCCACCAATTCTATGCTGTATTGTTCCTTTGACTTTGAAAGTTATAGTTGTTGATTTAATTTGTAAAAATGAGTTCAAGTGAAGAAAATATTTTGATGCCATCTAAATTACAAGAAACAGTAAGACCTGTAATTACCTACTTACCAAAACCTTCAATAAAGTATTCGATATAGGTTTTCATATATGGGCAACTATATTACTAATTTCGAGGAGGGATTTGTCCGAAAAAGTTCAATCGAAAAATACTGTAGAATTAAAAAAAAATAGCAGTTATAAAAAAGAATTAAAAAAATATTGATTTTCACAGAATATGTGAAAAAGAATGTAAAAAAATTGTACTGAAAAATCAGTATTACATTTTTCAGTTACCATATTTTTATTTCTTTTTCGCCGAACTAGATAATTAATTCTACAGTTATTTTTCGACCACTAAGGTTATAAAAATATCGCTCATCTGATGGTATGTTGTTAAATCCGTACGTTTGTAATTTCAGGGATAGTATTGAGTAATTGTCTTCACGATCTATTTGAACAGAATCCATACTATATTCTTTTTTTGGGAAAACCTCGCTTCATTCGACAATTTGTAAGCTTGCCGGAGAAAAGCGCGTTGGAACTGTACAGTGTGCGAAACGTTTGGTACATTCAAAATGCGAGGCTAAATGTATTTGCCGATGACCCGAGTCCAGTACGAAGCCATGACCATTATATGGCAGGGTATATTAAAAAAAGCCATGATTGACGACATAATATATAAAAATAAGTATTTATTAGTACACTTACCTCTTTAAAAGAATGTTAGATGCCAAAGCAACATTCGGCAATAACATGATTATAATAAATAGTTCTATTGAACCTAGATTAGAACGGAAACATCATTGGATTGGTTCGCGTCAGACGCATAAATTAATGCGAAACCGCTAGTTGTTTCGCTTACTTTTAGAGATCCGTTAAATATAAAAAATAATATTTTAATTCTCTATGTGTATTTTAACCGATTTCAAAAATGAAAGGAGTTTCGCTGTTCGAAGTACCTATACTGTTCCATGTCAAAAATATAAAAAAAATAAGTGGAACCACCGTCATTAAAATTGACGCCCATTTATATGTGGTTTATCTTTGTCGTCATCGACTTTAATATCGGTTCCACTTTTTTACTTAAAAGGTTTTAACTTAATTTTCTATAAATTATCATTAAATTTTTATCTAGTTAATCACGGTAGCCCCATTAATCTGGGTCTAAATGAGGGTTTCATATGTGGTCAGACGGAGTGAATCTCCGAATAAACACTAATCTAAAATCTAATCTAATTTGCGATAGAGAGAGAATACCGTGATGCTTAAAATCGTGGAAGCTATTCTACTATCGCGAATCTCCCTACAAGTTTCTTAATCCGTCAGGATTGGCGGGGTCCGCCACCTTAGCCGAAGAATTTGGCGAAGATACTGATATATAGATAAGATACTGAAACGTCCGGTTCAACAAAATAAATAAAATACGCGATACTTCCGTTAAAAATTGTTTAATTCAATATATGTATATTATTTTAAACGAGATGCATATTTAGCGATTTCTCAGTGATCTATAGGTTTGAGTGACCACCGATTTATACGTATGATACTAATGAATATACATTCCTCTCTTCTCCAAATGACTTTACCTCCAACTGAAACTTTAAAACCGGTTAAGCTTGCTGGGAAAACAGCGGCTTCCATCATGCTGAGGACAGAGACGTGGCAACAGAAAAAATAACGGAAACATTTTATAAAATAATGCCACATAAACTTCAAAGTTTTGAAATTCTCTTTTCATACCACACGGATGGGAAAATACGGATATAGTATGATGGCAAGTAATTACGGTATCCTATGGGTACGCACAGGAGACTGCGTTTAGAACCATGAGGCGTTCGGCGGCCTACATCTAGATGGACTGTTACCATAAAAAAGATACCATAAATTTGGTACGAAGCATTAGCATAGGTCTATTACTCTGCGGTGATGTACAAGTATGATTATACTTGCGGCATAGATTTGGGACAGGTTTAGGTTAGAATCAGATTAGGTTCGGGTTACACCCATGTTAAGTATAGCAGGCCTTCATAATCGGACCTATTATTAAGGGCTGCTATATTAAGTTTAGGTAAAATACTTGTAAAAAAATATTTACGAAGTGTCGTTTTGCGGAAATCTAATTTTCCTCTCTACTTTGTGTGCTTCCACATCTTTAAAACTTGCCATTCTAGGTTATAGTGGTACCTTAAAAGGAATTAGCCTGACTGGTGAAGTACCGGTACCTTACAGAAGACCGCAGCTCTATATCATTTTGCTGCAGATTTGTTGTATTTTTGCGACTGAGTAATGTCATCAAATATTTTTTGATAAGTGCTACATTAGTATTGAATAAAATTATGTTTCTACCACCTCTTCTTCGTAGCCTGGAAGACAAGGACCTGTCATTACTATGGGTGCGCGTGGATCATGGCGGCCACACCCGAATCTACGCGTGCCTTTACAGGTCCTATAGCGGTGATGCAGACACAGCTCGTTTATTTGAGCACCTGCAAATGGCGACTGACAGAGTTATCGAGCAGTATCCCTCCGCGGAATTAGTGATTTTGGGAGACTTTAATGCCCATCACACCGAATGGCTTGGCTCTCGGTGCACTGATGCCGCGGGGAGATCTGCTCATGACTTTGATCTGGCCTATGGTTTCTCCGAACTGGTGCATTCTCATTGCATACAAGCTCCTTACTGGACCTTCTGCTGATAACACGTCCGGATGAGTACAACATCTCAGTGGATGCGCCGCTTGGCTCATCGGACCACTGTCTCATCCGAACCCAAGCGCCTTGTGCTAGGCGTGACCCACCTCGGCCTACCGGATGGCGTCGCGTTTGGCACTATAAGTCGGCAGACTGGGACGGACTGCGTCAGTTCTACGCGTCGAACCCGTGAAGGCAGCTTTGTTTCAAAACATATTAGTTTTTATATAAAAAAAATAACATCGAAATAATAAAGTGGTTTTCACATAACTTGTAGGTACTATTATCGAAAGTCTGAAAATATTTCTCATACCATTTAATAATAGGTACGACGACGAGCGAAGCGAGGAGGAGTGTTAGTTAGAACTGCGGCCCTACAGCGCGCGAGCCGAGCAAGCGAAGCGAGCATGCCGCGGCAGCGGCTGGCAAGCGCCAGAACCGAACATTGTCTGTTATGAAGGAAAGTCTTCTGAAAAAAATTAGAGTTGAAAATATGTGACTCATCCACGTTCATAACTATCAAAGATAACATACAAACATAAGATACAAAAGTGGAAAAATAATTCTCTCACAACTAATTACCGAACAGCGAAAGAAAAATCTTCTCTTGTAACTGCTTACGTAAGTTTAGTTACCAAAGTGGACGAAGCGCCGTAACAATTTTTAGGAACTAAGTTCAGGTGGCAGTGAGGTAGGAAACAGCAATATTTAATAGATTAACTGGGGAGGTATCAGTACTTAAAACTTACAAAATGGCAGTTAAACAATAAATTCTTAGTTTAATCGTGCTATCGAGTGAGTTAAGCAAGAGGATTTACTGTGTTATTAGAGAGTAACTCGTAGTGGCGATACTAATTGTGTTGCGAGAGTTTATATTCCATGGTAACAACTTTACATTAAGCGGGTCGCATACTTGTTCGCATCCGATATAGCAAGTAAAAACAAAAATATGCGGGTGTTGTGTATGTTGGAACTGTTCAATGTTAACGTCGTATTATTACAAATTAGGAACATAATTTATTTTTTTATTAAATTATTAATTAATTTAATTGTATATATGTACCATAAGATACTAAATATATTTCTCTTCATCTATTCAAATAAAGGTGAAGTGTTTGTATGTAATGCCAAAATAACAACTTGATTCCATATGAATGTATACATGGTACTAGTACTAAAAATCAATTAAAAAAAATTGCCTGTCTGTTTGTTCGTTCTGTCACGGGACTTTAACTGGCAGTTAGCTCATGTTATAAGGAGGAGCTTAGGTGACATTGATTTTAGAAAAAATAGGATTTTGTACAAATAAAACCCATGAAATTTTGAACAACTGCCGATCTCACCTGTTTTGAATATAATTTTGAAAAGACCAAGTAATTGGATTTCAGGTTACGAGTTTCTTAGAAACTTCGTTCAAGTATTATTAGGATGTTTAATTTTAAGCTGCGTGGGTGTTCAAGAGAGAGACTAGAATTATTTATTTAAATGTTTATATAAACAAAAAAATTGTAAGTCATCATAGTTGAAAAACTAAATCTATAAAAAGCTGAAGTACGTATAGTTATATTATAATGCAATTTTATTTCATCTTGGCTCTTATCTTACTTGTTCCTACGCTGTTTTTTCATAGTGATACTCCACTTATTTTAATTAACTAAAAAAATATTTTACTATCATTTAACTCTACCGCAACTGGTGAACTTTATGTTATGGGAAAAGTAATTGATAATAATTTATTTTCATCGCCGCGTATAAAGCAGAAACTAACTTGTTGAGACACAAATATAGTGCTAGAAGCACTTACACCTGTAGCTAGAAAATAATATTGTGCATATAGACGCACACGCAATCGCTAAGTGTCTAAAAAGTCTCATAGGATACCAGATGAAGTTAAGCGTCGACGAAGTCGTTTACAATGAAATAAGTGATCAAGCAAAGAGTTAAACATGACGCTTGGCTCCTTCTGCCGAATAGGTCCAAATCATAAGTATTTTATACTTATGATCTGGGCCTATACCGTCTACATTTTTTTTCGTCATTCTTTTTTATCTAGATATGCATAGTATTATAAAATTTTCAATGCTGACACAGGTAACGTCGTCATATGCAATTGTATAGCCTACCTGCTACAAATATAATATCTGATGGCATGTAGTTAATGAATACTGTCGTTCAAGGATCAACGTTTTACTATTATTTAACTCTACCGCAACTACATATTCCTAGAGATAAAAAATAATACAAAATCATTTATTCGAATCATTCATTAGAACTGGGCATAATAGGTTATTGTGTGTTTGGACCCTCTCCAGGATCATCTGATTCTGGTAGTTCATCGATCCTAGGCATCGCAACATCGGAGTCGGAACTGCAATCAGTTTCGTTATCGCTATTAATTATGAAGTCTTCTAATTGAATTTCGTTTGATATTTGCCTTGTCAATACTCATTTTCTAGTCTTGACGTGATTAATTTATTTTTCCAGTCCTCCGAACTTATTGAATTTATTGTTTGCCTTTTGAGTTCATCAATTTTTTTCTCTTGCTGGTCTGCGTTCTTTTCGGCTACTCTTTGTTCAATTAAATTCTAAATGTATTCTAATGAGTTAAGATCACGGTTAAAAGGCGGTAATCTTAACACCTCATGGCTGTTATCAGCAAGTAAATTATCTATCGCATAATCTTTTTCAAGCTCATGTTGTTTTACTATCTGGCTACTCCGCAAGAGATTTGGCGTGAAGTTTTAGATAGACAGATATATGTTTACTTAAATTACTGTGATACGCATTTGTTGTGTTCATTTGTTAATAAGTTTAATCACGTATTGCCTATCGTCAACGTGCCCACCATGTAAGCTAGATTCATGACAGTCTATCCAAAGAGACGGATGAGACATTTCTATGAGTCCAATCTGAAAATATACCCGTTCAATAAAAAAAAAGAATTTTTCAAATTGCTTTTTAAATGACGGAGTTTTGAGGTAACAAACATAAAAAAATAGGCGAATTGAGAACCTCCTCCTTTTTTTGTAGACGGTTAACAAATGATCAAGCTGATATACCGGCATAGGTAACTTAGTCTTGCTTCTAAAACTTTACATTTCTATGAGTATACATTATACAGTCCTCCCTACCTACGAGTAAATACAACTCTTGTAACTTTAAAGTAAACTACAGGTTAGGCTGAAGTCAGAAACGGAGAGGCATATCTTGCGTTTTTCAATTATAGGCTGCAATACTAAATTATTAAGTAGTACTAAATTCTTTGTTAATTGTGCTTAATTTCGAATGCAACATGTTAAGGCGGTAAAACAAGATCCTTTGAAAATAAATACCTTAAATGAATAATAATGTACCAAAAATCGCAAGCTTAAGGCAAATAATATTTTATAAGAAAAATGTAAATAAAATTTGCATTTAATTATCTTCTGTCTTTGAGTACTTTATCAGTCAAAGTTAATCTCTATAATGTGCTACTTTGAGAATGGGAACAAAATCATTCAAGTTTAGGTCGCTTAAGTCAAACAGCCTTTAGCTCTTACGAGATTTATTAAAAGATTTCGACATGAGATTTTTTTTAATACTGCCATAATATAATAATTTTATTGCTCGGTGGAATGAATTAAAACGGATATAACCCTGCATATTTTAGTTAACACATTTTGTGGGTTCCAAAATTCAAGAATGACTAACAACCAGTTGCGTGCGCGTCGGGCATTGCTTTATTTGGGTTCCTTGGTCCTTTTTTTCTGTCTTTGTTCATGTATTGTAACAACCCAATAGAGAAACAAATATGTTTTTTTTCATATCATACAATGCATTCCCAATTGGCATTTTCAATTAGATATTACATAAATTCCAAATTCCTACTAAAGTTCGTCTACTACATACTTCGAGGTTAACATAAATATTATTTAATAAGTAAAAAAAATATTAATAAATAAATAAATAAATGAAAAATGTAATTATTGATTGACTCAATTTTTTGTTAAAACAAAATTAATACATATTTGTATGCACCTTACTTGACAAGCTCTACACGGTAAAGAAAAAAGTAATTTGACTACTTTATGAAAACGGTTTAGTTACTTTGGCATTAATATTCGGGTCAACATTTTACACAAAATACGGGATTTAGCGTCAGCGTCGACTACAGCCGATCTCTTCTTGGGTTTAGTTGTCTCGAGTTTTCCGATTTTGATGGTATGTTAAGCCGCCGGTGGCTGCTGTTTTCTAAAGATAACAATAGTTTACGATAGAATCTAAGAGAGGTTAGGCACAGCCCGACTGGCGGCGGTTTTCTCTAAGGTGGCTTAGAGAAAATCCCACACCAAATAAAAAGAACCTGGAGAATTGTTGTGTTTCTGCGAGTAAGGGAGTTTTTTATACACAACGTCGCGAGTTGTATGCTTCCCGACGTTCCGTACAAATAAAATCTCACTTACTTGCAGGAATAAAACAATCCTTCAGGTACTACATTCGGTCCACTTGATGTGAAGCGGTTGAACGTTTGTAGATCATCAAGCAGGCAGCAAAACTCCCTTACTCGCAGAAACACAACAATTCTCCAGGTTCTTTTTATTTGGTGTGGGGTTTTCTCTAAGCCACCTTAGAGAAAACCGCCGCCAGTCGGGCTGTGCCTAACCTCTCTTAGATTCTATCGTAAACTATTGTTATCTTTAGAAAACAGCAGCCACCGGCGGCTTAACATACCATCAAAATCGGAAAACTCGAGACAACTGCTTGCAGACAACAAAGCAGGTAAGATCAAATTGCATGTAAATTTGACTATCACATAAGTCTGAATAAGTGTCGGTGTTAAGATAAGAAAAGGCATGTTCCGTTGATTCGGACATGTAGAAAGAATGCAGGATGAAAGAATGACGAAACAGATATACAATGCGAAAGTGGAAGGATGTAGGAGCCACGGAAGACCAATACTGACCTACCATGACCGAATTGGTCGTGTTTTATCAGAAGGTGATATCAGGAGTTATTGGAGCCGGCGAGCGTGCATGAAAAGAGCTATGAATGTTAGAGAAGTGAGTGAAGTGTGTAAGGACCGCGTCTTATGGCGCTCGGTTTCCTCTGCCTACCCCGCAATGGACCTGGCGTGAAGATGTTCATACATACAAATACAATGTCTGAATCTAATAACCTTAGGAGTTCACTGGTGACCTCACTCAGTCGCAGGAACATTATAAACCAGCAGGGAGTTGTCTTAGGTTTTCGCGATTGTTATACATTGAATTAAACAGTTTTTAACGGAAGTATCGCGTACTAAAGCTAATGTTTTGCAGCATTCGTGGTCTGCCTGCGACCACGGATACTGCAAAGCATTCGAAATGTCAGTTTCAACAAAATAAATAAAACGCGATACTTCTGTTAAAAACTGTTTAATTCAAAACACCAGGGAGTTATACTACGGTTCTTCTGTGAGGTGGAGGTACTTTCCTAGGACGGACTGCTTTGGTACGCCCGACCCCTTTCAAAATACTTAGACCATGACAAACATACATGTTCATGCACACAAATGTTTGTCCTGTGTGGGAATGGAACTCACGAGCGTTGGTGTCTAAGTGGCGTTACTAACCACTGTACAACCGAACTTGTCAAAAAGATACCCGTAAGCTATTGACAACGCACTGCAAGCTATATTTCCTGTAATGCGTATAAGCATTCATAGGCTATGGTATGTACTTTACATAAGGTGGGTCGTATCCTTGTATGCCTCCCGACGTTGTACAGATTTATAACGAAAAACAACAATAGTAACAGCAAATGGGGTTTATGGTTATTCATTCGAATACAAAACTCTACCAGAGGAACGCGTTCCTGCAGCCATGTAAAGGACGATTTTCGAGAATACTTCATAGTATAAAAACCTAGTACTAGACATGATACAGGAAATTGGACCGACTTATCGTCAATTTCATCTTGAAACGTTTTAGGTTCCCAAAATACGTTTTCCACGTTTTAGTTTATATGTGTAAAAAACTGACTCAGATCTTGTCGAGGCATACATCCTTTTAGTGTAACGCGACCCATCAATGTCAAAGCAAGACACTTTTGAGAGTGCCATGACTGTATAATTCAGGTACGTATACCATGGTATAATAATAATGATTATCATACCACTGGTTCTCTCTTAATTATTTTTTCTTATTATTATTTATTTATTAATTATAAATATAACAGTGTTATTTATACAGTATGATCATAAACTTACAAAGTTTTTGTATACTGCACGCTCATCGGAAGTTCGTAAAAATAGACAATTGCAAATCAAGTGTTATTTGACTGAGGTTTTCTGCGAGGTGGAGGTACTTCCGTAGATGGGCTGATTTGATGCGTCCTTTCTCTTTTAAAAATTAGGACAATATAAAAAGGTATTATACAAACGTGAGATTTTCAGTGTAAGAGTGTGAGTGTCTAAGCTATTTATACATCTATCTTATGGAGTTGCTTTACGAAATGTAATTAAATTTTCTACTTTTTTTTTGCTATCATTTATAAACGAATGGTGTAAGAATTTATATTTTATTTATATTATATAAGTTTCAAGCTCCAACTTGTGTTAAGTTGGATTTTTTAACACACCATTAGAATCTTTGCTGATTAAATTCACTGAACTTTAATTTAAATTTAAATAAGACATTTTAATTTAAATAAGACAAAAAAACGTCACCAGTGTTGGGCTTCTTCGCAGAAAAACGCAGAGGTAGGGCTGTCACATAAACATTATTCGCAGTTAGGTTGAAGCGACAGATTAAAAGAAAAAAGATAACTTTATTTATTGTTCACAATCAACTGAACTGTGTACTCTCACTGCTCTTTACACAAGTTATTGTTGGCTGGGTCTTCACGAATTATCTTCTTCTCAGCGTTATTCCGTTTTCTACTCCATTAGGATTGGCGGGTTCCGATACATCGTAAGCCTACGATGTTTTCCTTCACTGCCGAGCAAGTAACAATTATATATATAATTGTCACTTGCTCGGCTTGCTTGCGCGGCGGAAATCCGAAAACAATAATTTAATGGTACATACCAGGATTTGAACTGGGGACCCGTTACTCGGTCCCCAACTCGTTGCTTGAGCAGTCAGAACCCGTTATATAGACGGTTAGGTAATTATGACGAAGTTAACGATGCTCTCTCTAAAGTTATTCATTGGTTTAGTGTTAATAATCTGCTTTTAAATGATAAAAAGACTAAAGTAATTAAGTTCTCAACACCTAATGTAAGACAGGTGGCTACCAATGTACATGTTAATGGAACTAATTTAGCCCCTGTGGAGACAACTGTGTTCTTGGGTATAACAATTGACTCCAGACTACAATGGGGCCCACAAATTGAAAAATTATCAGGAAAACTAAGTTCTGCAGCCTATGCAGTGAAAACTATTAGACGGCTCACTGATATTAATACGGCTAGAATAGTTTATTTTAGCTACTTTCATAGTACCTATTATGTCATATGGAATTCTTCTCTGGGGTAACTCCGCGGACATTAACACCATCTTTTTATTGCAAAAGAGAGCCATAAGAGCTATCTACAAACTTGGTCCCCGGGAGAGCCTTAGAGAAAAATTCAAAGAAATAAATATTTTAACAGTCGCATCGCAATATATCTATGAAAATCTTTTGTATGTCCATAAAAACATAGACTCATTTTGTAAAAAGAGTGATACTCATAGCATAAATACTAGATTTAAGCATAATCTTGTCTTACATGCAAGCCGTCTCCACAAAATAAGTAATTCTTTTATGGGGCAATGTACGGCATAGTGTTATGGGGGAATAGCACAGACAAAGTAAAACTATTTGCATTACAGAAAAGATGTATTCGAATACTTGTTAATATAGATTCCAAGACTAGCTGCAAACCCCACTTTATAAAAGAAAAGATTCTAACGGTTATAAGCATATACATCTTAGAAACAGCTATCTTTGTAAAGAAAAATCTACATCTCTTCCCACAATATTCACGGCCTCAAAATCTACGCCCAAAAACGAAGCTAACACTGCCAGACTCCAACTTAGAAATAGTAAACTCAGGCCCAGTAGGCATGGCTGTAAAAATATACAATAAAATTCCAAATTACATAAAGGAGCACAACAATATTAACAAATTTAGAAATGCTTTAAAAAAAATACTGTTGCACAAATGTTATTACGATCTAAAAGAATTTTTCAATGATAATTTTTAATCCACTTTATGACTAACAATTGTCTAAGTAAATATTGAATTTGTGATTGTATTATGATTCAATTATAAAATAAAATAACATGTATTTCACAATATAATAATTGTATAAATTATCACAAAGAAATTAATATGTAATTTGAAATAATTTAATGAACATTGTATTAATATTTAAGTAACATGTTGCAACGCCCTCGCAGGGCTCGTGTCTGTACTACATTTATACCTAACACCTTAATATGTAACACGAATGCAAATGCAAATAAATAAATAAATAAATAAATAAATGTATACGGTTCTATAACAAACTTCCCAGCAATATAAGAGAATTGTCAATTATCAAATTTAAAACTACTATTAAAGCCAAATTATGTAGCAGGGCATATTATAAAGTATCTGACTATATTAATGATAAAAATGCCTGGGAGTGAGTCGATCCAATTATAATGTAATTAATAAAATATGTAAATTTGTTTGGATACCAAAAGAGGGATGCCTGAGTTTTTTGGCAGTATTTTTATCAGTGCTCACCTAGTCATAAACTGCACGGTAGGGAAAAAAATTGTGACGATTCCAAACAAATGTAGCCATTTTTACGGAGTAAAAAGATTTTGACTTGACTTTGACTTGACTTGACTTGACTATACGTTTTCCCATACATTTCGCGGTCGTATACGACCACCCGGGTTTCCGGGGGTATATCTTTGACTCCATTCCGTTACTTCAAACTATTGATGAAATATATTAATATATATTTTATTTTATTGATACTTAATTTTAATTTGAATATATAAAATAATAGTTTCCATGAGCTAGTGTGGATTGATGAAGTGGAAATTGTTTCCATCGTTAATGAAGTGCAACCTCTGACACCATACTCCAAACTAGAGGAGAAAACAAACTTTGTCTTACCCGAAAATAAAAATAGAAAGTCCTATAGCCCGATTGTAGGCTCACTTACCGGGTCCAATTGTGAATCTAAATCAAAAATCTAAAAAATCTAAATCAAGTACTCTAGAATTTAGACAAACCCCTAACCCTCTTTCCACAAAAAATGTTATTAAAGTCGGTCTAGTCGTTCAGGACGAGTTTAGACATACACACGTACACAAGAATTATATGTATAGGCAACGAACAGAAAGAACGTGATAAAATTGTATATTGTGTAATTCATTTTATACATCGTCGGGATGCAAACAAGCATATGGTCCACCTGATGAAAAGTGCAATGAACTCTTGCTATATTAGTATCACTCGCACGTTACCATCCCCGCTGCAAAAGCAACAACTCTTAAGAAGCTTACTGGTAATCTTCCTCACACGTAGGAATACGACAACAGGGAGTTGCTTTTTGGTTGAAATTTACTATGTGGTGGAGGTACTTCACAGAAGGGCTGCTTTAATGCGCAATTCCTCTCTTACCTTAGCTTAACGATTGCCATCTTACTCGTATTTCAAACAGCCGGCACCGACAGTCTAAGGTGCTCTTCAAACAATTACGAACTCGAGTAATGACTAAAACCATTCACAGACTGCTTAACTTACATGTCCTATTAGGCTGCCACGTGCAACGATGCCATGCTAGCTCTTCAAATCCGTTCTGTAAAATTTCATTCAAAGGCTTTTTCTGCATGAGTATGCTAATTGTTTTATTTTGTTTAGATAATATTTTCGGCATTGTTCCCAAAATAACATTAATCTCTGGTGTCCGCAGAACTTCTTTAAATTCATCCTGAGACACCGTCTGTGTTTTTATCAGACGATCAGATACGACATCCGAGAATAAACGTACACAAAACAAAGTAGGTGTCAAAATTATTACCTCCTGTTCAACG
Organism: Pyralis farinalis; assembly: GCA_947507595.1. Classification (NCBI taxonomy): domain Eukaryota; kingdom Metazoa; phylum Arthropoda; class Insecta; order Lepidoptera; family Pyralidae; genus Pyralis; species Pyralis farinalis. The sequence goes on from OX382267.1 coordinate 17,280,106, forward strand.
AATAAAAATATCCCTTTAAAGCAATACGTGTGTGATATCAGGAGCGATGTAAACCACACTAATGTACCGTAATCTTTATTTTGGGATCCGATAGCGGTATATCGATGACAAACATACGATTTCGGCTCCCGTCCATACTGCAAAGGCTGCAGGACGTGATGTACTGCAAGAGATATAAGGAAAGATTTTTTCCTTGAGATCATTAGGTTCAACGACCCAACCAGCATCTGGGTTCTCTGTTAACTTGTAATTTACACTAAGGAATGTTGAAAATAAGATTTACCAATAAAAACAATAACAAATTACAGTACGATATTTCTTTACAAAATTTGGAAAATCCATAAAAGACATCTACTTTAAGTGCATCCTCTCATTACCGCTATCGTATACTTTGTATAAAATCAAGTGCAAGTAACGCGCCGACGTCGGCACAATGTTAATACTCGTACCAATAAACTTACACATTCTTGTTGTTCATTTGCATTTAAAATGAAACACTTAAGTGCACTCCACAGTAAATAAAGCAGAGTAAGTTCTTTTTGGCCAAATTGATTTGGATGTGTTGGGTTATATGATTACAATGCGAATTCCGAGTTTGGTATTTGCGGTTCGATTGGTTTGGATTTCATCGGCTTGGTTAGTTTCTAATAGCCAGATGCTCGTATAAATCTATGCTTTATTTAAGGTCCTATGTACGAGAAATAATTGCGTTGCATTTTAAGTCAATGGCTTTAGGTAGGACTAGGTTAGATTTTCTTGAAAAACAATCAAAGCTTAAACCCAGCGCGTAGAGCCTCTTCTTTACCTAAATACTTTCAAAAAAGGTAGGGAATTGCCTACATGAAATTCACCTAAACTCATGTAGAGCCATCCTCTAATTTTAATTCTTTCGTTTTAACATTAAAAGCGTTATGAGCGCGTGAATTATCTTGGTAACCTAGAACCATGGGAATTATTCTTACGATGTTTATGGTATATGCATTTCAAAGTACATTATTCTCGTAAATACATAACAATTAATACCTGTGCATCCGAGTTCGATAAACTGTAAAGCCGTTTGACCAACACCACGAAAGTTGGCACATGTTTTGTTTTCTTTTCAATTTAAAGGTTTACTCGTATTTTATTCTTTTTTTTTTGGGCAGACAATACAATATTTACCAGATTTGCTATTATTATATAAATACTAAGGTCTACTACGTGTCATGAGTCAAAATTGTGTGAATTTATCAAAGTTAAAAGAGTCCCCATTGAAGCCCTATTTAACCCTATATATCACTCATTTTTTGAAGTTATAAAAATAATGTTCAGTGAATTTGGTTTCACTACAAGATGTAACTTTTCCTATATGATTATTTCACTAAAACTTGTGAAAAGTTTTTTAAAACCGTAAAAATCGACTTCAGTGAATTCGAAACTTTACCGATCATTGTATGGTACCAATCGAAAGTTTTCATAGCTACGAGTACAACGGCGTGAAAACTTTTAAAACCAATACCAGTGTATTCACAATAGTGTGTATGATTCGTTCTTGATGAAAATGAGAATTCCCAAAGTCGATTCGTACTTGGCGAAGATGTCTTGTAACATATACTAAAAAATACGGGTCTAGTTCCCACTTTTTTAAGTAATTGAAGAGTATTGGACCAGATTCAACTAGATGACGAGCTCTATATGTTAAAAAAGAAACTGATTGATCGATTCAAGGAACATTATTGCATGCGTTGTTTAAATCACTTAATCTATGTATGTATTTAGAAATGTTGCCTGGATCCTTGTTAGTGGTAGTAAGAAAATCGTTTAATAATAGATGTGTATGTTTTATACTGATTAAAAATAAAAATAATATATATATGAACACACACCTCATTCAATGTTAAGAAATTCCCAAGGGTTACTTGGTTGAGGACGGTCGAAGTTGCGGAGAACTTCTCGTATGATATAGCAGCCAACTGAATTATGGATAATCTTTCCATGTACACTCTGTCGGCACAGCGATAGAAGAAATATTTAATTGAAAGAAAGATTTAAAATATAGCAAAATTCTATAAATACTTTATTTTACTAGTTATACAATTTTGCAAAATATTTTATATCTGACAGGTACTTAGCTGGAGATGGTCAAAACTGTTAACCTTAACCAGAGTTCAATTTTTTCCTTACGAAAGTGCAATTTTTTAAAAGTTTTGTATTAAAAAAAGAAATATGTGGTTTATATTTTGTGATGAATAATTTTTATTATGTAATCAGTTCATCTCATACGTTAGAAACAGTCAATTCAAATCCCTGGTCACTGGTGGTTTAAAGAAAAGTTTACGGAATCTCCACAGATTTATAACTCAGAGATTACCATCAAGATTCGGCATTTCAGGTTATTTTATTCGTTTGTAGTTAGGGTGCGTGCCTTGTTACACTTTTTTTAAACCATTTGAAAACAAACAACGTTTTAAGGACAACGGTTTTGCACGAGTGGGTGAGAATGTATGTCGTATATAATCTTATATGATGTAAGGAAGAAGGAATGCGACACTACCGTTGTAAAACATAGTTTATAATGTTTGTACAAAAAGCCATTTGAAACATCGTCGGCATCGTCGGCTAGAAACACCAAGTTACAAATGAACTACAAAATGTAAGCAAATAAACTATCTTTTGTGAAGTAATAAATGGTAAATATAAAACAGTTACTGCGGCAACTTCCGGAAACTTGTTGGTTCAATATGAGTGTTTGAAAGAGCATTACCCTCTCTGGATATGGCGGCGGCATAAAAATATAGTAGTTTGTTTTACCTTCAATAGTCGATGCCATTGCTACTCTGGTTGTATTACCTCGGCTGCTGCGCCCAATTCTGTTATTGTTCAACATCTATAATAGCCGAAACATGCAACTGCCATAACTGCTATGGTCGTAGTTTGTGTCGAATTTTAATTGTTATTACTAAATATAAATATAATAAATAGAGGAAGAGATTTGAAATTGTCGCATTTTTTAGAAACGAATGCGTTGATGTCTTCGTTTTAGTATTTTCTAATTTACTTGAACTCCACTTGATCAATCAGACTCTACAAGAAATCCCTCTCCTAGTCGTAATCAAGGATTGTTAAGTTTCTATTAGTAATGTGTCGAGTTCGCCGCTGTTCTGAAGATAACGTACCCAGAACAAATAGAGAGACAGACTAAACTGTGTTGTTTGGGTAATGCTAACATGTTGCAGTGTTTCGCTACAGAGTACTACTATTTTTTGGCAAATACCAAGTATAAATTTATGCAATATGATATTGTAGGCACATATAACTATATCAATAAGACCATCTATGATGCTTACTACTCGTACATTGGGAAAGTACTTCCATTTCACAGAAAATCGCAGCTAAATAATAACTTCCTCGATGTTTGTCGTGCGAGGGAATGAGGTTACTGTAAGCTCCTGAAGAGTCGCTGTTGAGGATATATAATATTAATCTTTCTACACTAAGAAGTTAAAAAAAGATGAGTCAGGAAGAAATAGTTAAGTACGCTTATTTATATAAACTAGTGTTCGCTCCAATAGTCGACGTTAAAAATTTAATTATAATAATATTTTTTTATTTTATGCAGATGCAATACTGCAGAGTTTATAAATTAAAAAATATATATTATATATATATATATATTTTAATTTATAAACTCTGCAGTATGTGAACATACACAGGACCAGCCAAACCATTACATGCGGTTCGATAAACCACAAATCCTCGCCAAGGAGAATCCCCGCTACATGCCTAGAATGCTACGCGAGGCTATTGAAATCAGAAAACACCCCAATTTCAATAGAGACGATGGTTGGCAAGTACCACCTGCTTGGGATCTAGTTCTAAAAATAATCAAGTCACAAACCCAGAGATCTACTCAAAAACGTTCGGACACCGAGTGTGATTTATTGTGTGAATCGGAACATATATAAATAATTAATCCATCCATGTCGGTAGATGTAATAATTGAATAACCAATGTAAGACAAATGCCGCCTTAGTCTTCCCGCGACCACGGATGCTGAAAAGCATTCGAAACGCCAGGTTCAACAAAATAAATAAAACACGCAATACGTCCGTTAAAAATTGTTTAATTCAATTAATTATAATAAACATGGAAATATGGAAAAAATATATACTAGTTCGCATGTTTTTTTCTACTATTTCCATTTATTTCTTAATGACCCTTAAGCTCGTCAATAGCTACTAAAACAAATCGGTTGACAAAAAGAGTAAAACGGGATACTGGAAAATTGCGGGAAGTGCTAACCAATTTATTTCCCTCTATTAATATTTGGTGGAAACATTACAAGCGATAACATATCGAGCAAAGCTCGCCTTGCATCGCATTCAGGGTGTATTTACCCAACATGAGCTTCGTCCACTTCGGTAATGAAACTTACGTAACCAGTAACAAGAGAAGATTTTTCTTTCGCAGTTTGCTAGTTGTGAGAGAAGAATATTTTTTCCACTATTGTAACTTTTTGATAGTTATGAACGTGGATGCGTTACATACTTTTAACTCATATATTTTTTTCGGAACTGTTTATTTTAACAGTCAGTGATCATATTTTTTTTATTAAAAATGTCATTACTAAGAACATACATTAACTCATAATGTTGTTTTTCAGAAAAAAATATTCAATTATTGGACAGTAGTATCTCTGCCTATCTATTCTTTCCAAGTAATTAAAGGTTTTATAATACAACGTACAGCCCACCTGATGTAAAGGGGTTACCGTAGCCTATAAACGCTTGCAATACGAATATCGCTTGCGCGATGCCACACATGATGCTTAGCAATTCCTTAGCAGCTTACTGGTAACCTCACTCACTGAAACACAACTATCCGCCAGGAGTTGTTATTTGACTGCAGTTTTCTGTGTTGCTGTTATTTATGTTTATAGAATAAAGAGATTACAATAACAACGATATTAGTTGTAATTACCATGATAAGCTCATCTGTGGTATATTAACTTAACTGAAGCTCTAATCTCACACTTAATGGCAGAGAATTCCACAACTTTGCTAATTTGACAGTGAATACTTAATGAAGACTGGGGACTACGAGCTTATCGTAAAAAACCGAACATTTATTGAACGAGCGTTTGAAAAAAAATAGGATGAAAAGATCCCGCGCCTTGTTACGGCGGTACGCGGGGAAAAAATACCCGGAAATTTTGTTTTCGGATGAAAAAGTTTTTACCATCGAAGAAAGTTACAACAAACAAAATGATAAGGTGTATGGCGACAGTTATGAAGAAGTGAGCACGCGTATTCCGAGGGTCTAGCGAGGGCATTATCCTTCATCAATCATGGTTTGGCTTGGAGTCTTACATTCAGGCTTAACTGAGGTTTTTCTGTGAAAAAAGTGTGAAAATCAGTGCCGTGGTTTACCAAAAACCGTCCTAACAAATATAGTACAACCTCTTTCTCAAACAATGTTCAAAAACAGACACTGGATATTCCAACAGGACTCTGCACTAGCTCATAAGGTACGAAGCACTCAAAACTGGTTGACGGCCCGTGGAATTGACTTCATCGGGCATGAAGATTGGGCCTCTTCTAGTCCAGATTTAAACCCACTGGACTACAAGATATGGCAACATTTGGAGAAGAAAATCTTCGCTAAACCTCATCAGAATTTGGAGCCTCTGCGAGTATCTCTGGTTAAAGTAGCGGCAGAAATAGATATAAATGTGGTGCGTGCTGCGATCGATAACTGGCCGCGTCGATTAGGGGCATGTATTCAAAATGGAGGAGGGCATTTCGATTCGAAAATTTCGAAAATTTTATTGTACATTTAATTACTTTTCATTTCATATATAACTTTTACATAATTATCAAAAAGTGTATCATGAATTACATCAAAAGTTTTTGACAGAACTTATGACCTCACTAGGTATATTGATATTACAATATTCTATAAGCGTTTGCAATATTTCTTGTATACGAAGACTATGTTGGTTCACTTTCTAATTCTGCCATTAAAACCGATGCATCAGATTTGTCTATGGTCTACGTAAGTTTGCCATATTTTCGAGGGTTACCAGCGTCTTGTAGGGCACCCGATTTGAATACGCAGGAATGTTTATTTACACTCTTATTATTTATTTAATATCTTCTATATATCTATCTATAACTTCACGCCAAATCCGTTGCGGGGCAGACAGAAAGAGTCGAGCGCCAAGTGACTCGATCCTTACACACCTCACTCGCTTCTTTAACATTCATTGCTCTGTTCATGCACGCTTGCCGGTTTCTAGGGCTCCTGACCTCACCTTCTGATAGAACACGACCAATTTGATCATGGTAGGTAAATCTTGGCCTTAATATATATATACAGCTAATATGCTTCGAAATACACAGTATAACAGATTCGAAGTGGGACGACCGTGTACATTCCAGTCGAATTTCTAACATACATAATTGTCAGACCAACACCAACACTACAACACAACTTTGCTAATTTGACAGTGAATACTGTCACATTAGCAAAGTTTGCTAATTTGACAGTGAATACCTACTGTCAAATATGCAAAGTTGTCGAATTCTCTGCCATTGAGTGTGAGGTTAGAGCTTCAGTTAAGTTAATATACCACAGACGAGCTTTTCATGTTAATTACAACTAATGTTGTTGTTATTGTAATCTCTTTATTCTACAAACATAAATAACAGCAACACAGTAAACTGCATTCAAATAACAACTGCTAGCAGAAAGTTGTGTTTCAGCGAGTAAGTGAGGTTACCAGTAAGTTGCTAAGGAATTGCTAAGCAACATGTGTGGCATCGCGCAAGCGATATTCGTATTGCAAGCGTTTATAGGCTACGGTAACCACTTTACATCAGGTGGGCTGTACGTTGTATTATAAAACCTTTAATTACTTGGAAAGAATAGATAGGCAGAGACACTATCTATCCAATAATTGAATTAAATTACTACGAGTATAAAAAGATTTTTTTTATACAACGTTGGGAGGCATGTGGTGGAGGTACTATCCCAGATGGGCTGCTTTGATGCGCCCTACCTCTCTTTAAGATTACTATAGAAAGATAAATATTAAGGAAATAATCCATAACAACAATAGTTATAAGAGATAAATAAATATACTGCGCAAGTACTAATGTACTTAGACAAAAAAAATCCATAGAGACAACACATTACGAAGATTCGATATTAAATCTAATAAAATGGAAGAACTAAGAGTATGGTTAAAGATATGCATCATCCGTTGAGTCAATACTAAAACTCTAATCTCAAACTCATTGGCAGACAATTTCAGAACTTTGCTGATTTGACAGTGAATGAGTTGGTAATGTTGGTATAGATCTCATAATTATGTACTATGCTACGGTAACTGCGTTACATCAGGTGGGGCGTACGCCTCCAGACGTTTATAAAACCTTTAATTTCTTGGTAAAAATACATATGCAGAGAAACCTCTTGTCAGTGCGTATGTTAGGCGATATCTTTACCAATTGTGGGCTGATTTTAATGATTTTTTTTTTTATTGTATAGGGCATATCCCAATAATACTTGCACATAAGTTTAAGTGTTGTAGCATGTACAGTTTTTAAAAACTTACGAGACTAAATTCACCTGTGTGTATTAACTGATTATTCATATAATATTTCCGTCAATTTTGATCTGATTTACATATTTGATTAGGAAACGGAGTAACACTAGGAAGAAGAAGATTCCACGTACACACGATGTCAGATCAAGTTATACAAATCTTGAAAATTTCACCTTTACTTCTATGACATAAGATGCAAAGGTTTATAGCTTGAACTGTCGTTATCTGTACATAGTAGACTGCACGACAATTTTATTATAATGTATCTGTATATTGATAATAACTGACTACACGATAGCAGATTTGTCTTGTTATATGAGTACTTGCGAACATTATACATGCATTAATGTTCTATAAAAAAATAATTAAAACTTACCCTGATTCGCATCGATTACTTTTAGTTTTTTCAGTAGGCTGGTGAACTGTCGTGTGATTTCCCAGTATTTATTACAATTTTACCAGTTTTTTTTGGTAAAATTGTAATAAATCTCGAAAAAAATTCGATGAAAACATGACACGAACTGAACTAGCGGTTAATTAATTTCAACATGAATGGAGAAATTTTGGCCGACAAGATCAAAATTGACTGATTTAAATCAGGAACCGCTCAAGTAAAAAATGCAATACGTGACGTCAATCTGAATCGACTCTTTGCAGCTCTTAATGGAAAAATCAGGGGCTTTTTTCCGTGCTTTCACTGGTCGACCGAGCTGACATCTTTTTGGTGTAATTTTTGTATTCCATGTCAAAATTTTCATATAGGAGCATTCTCACATACGTGTTCATGCATCTGCCTATCTGGTACAAACTAGACATGTTATTTTTAGCATAAGTAACAATATATAATTGTGTAGGCTATTTTAAAGAAAGATATATATTTAAAAACGTGTATTATTAATATTAAAAAAACATTCCTCTATTTCTCAAAATTTAAACAAAAATATAAATTTGAAGATAAGCATGTAGTAGTGTATGATGATTTGAATATGGAAAGAAACATGTTGAGAGTATTGCGTTGTAAAGTGACAAAATAAACTAGTTAATTAAGATTAAGATTAACGCGCTATTTTACGAAAGTCAAATTTCCATGTAAATAAATCTAACCTGATTTTTGTGCTAGTACTACCAATTAGTTTATAACACTAACGCCTCCCGGCACTATCGTTAATAGATGCAACATGTCGTCGTTGCCATGGCTGCTCCGGTAGTCTCTGCCTCGGCTGCTGCGGTCGTCCTCGCGATTGTAGCCGACGCAGAGACTGCCGGAGCAGCCTTGGCAGCGACAGCATGTTGCATCTACTAAAAAGCTAAAAACTCAAGATAAGCTCCGCTGTGGAATTAATGCAGAAAGAAAGAATTACGAGATATACAACGCAAAAGTAGAAGGATGTAGGAGCCGTGGAAGGCCAAGACTAACCTACTATGTCCGAAATGATTATGTCTTATCAGAAGGATGTCAGGAGCCTTCGAAACCAGCGAGCGTGCGTGCGAAGAGCAGTGAATGTTAAAGAAGCGAGTGAGGTATGTTAGGTTCGAGTCATGTGGCGCTCTGTTCTTTCTGCCTTTACCGTAAGAGATTTGGCGTGAAGTTATAGATAAATATATCTTCAACTGTAGTAGGTAAAAACGACTGATAGTCCTAAACTATTACAGATATAAAATATCAAACAAATTTATGTACCAATCATCATAAATACGATACGGATCATCAAGAAACAGGATTTGTTTGTTTGTTCGTACTTTATACGCCCCATATATTCATTCGATTGCTTTAAAACTTTCCTGCAATCAATTAATCAATTTATTGCTCACACAAAAAGCATAAGAAAATAAGTAAATTCATATTAAAAACGACAGTAATTTACCGGTTACCAACATGTAAATTAGTCACGTTAGGTTAGGTTAAAGGATAAGAAACCAAATAAATAAAATATATACTTATTATAAATGCCAAAAAAGTAAAAAATTAAGGTTTGTTTGTTCATATTTTATGAAATCTTGGAAGTCTCGGTTTCCTTATAAAAATGCCTTTGCTTATTATACATTTCCGCGAAAGAACTTTCTTTTCAAAGGGCTTCAAGTTTTTATGTATTTTTAGGTAAAACGTAAAACAAGTTGCTTGATGACCTTTTTAAATTCTTTGTTTTATTACTTATATATTTTACGTGTATACAACGCTGGATGACAAAGGCAAAGCAGCATACGGCCCGCCCATTTGACACCCTATTGCATACGTGTAACAATATCTTAGGAGCTTACTTTATTTATTTGTTAACTATAAATGAAGAGTTTGCATATTATTATATTTACTACTACTACATATACCCTACCTTATCCCACTGCAGAAATACGGGACTCCCTTCAACGGAAGGGGTTTCTAAAGTAGGCTCTAGCATACTCCACCACGCTGCTCAACTGCTGATTGGCGGATGCCATTGTTTTCAAGCCACCTGAAGACGATTGACTTAGCTTAACGACTGTCATCTATCGACAACAGCCGGCACCCACACTATTTGCTTACTCCAGCCGGGGTTCTAGAAGTGTAAGTCACAATTTTAACACACACACCATCGCGCGTACTATTTAGATACTAGACGGTGAAGCGCAGATATATGTATATTGCAAACTTGAAATGGATTCTTTCTCTTAACGTATCTGCCAGTAAATTTCTTTTTTATCTTATTTTCATTATTTGCATGCCTATCTTGTACTAATAATATAAATTATTGTTACAATATTGGATTCCAAAATAATCTTCACACACACGCAGATGGATATATTTTTCATTTAAAAATAAATATATATTACGATTTTCCGGATACCGGAAATAACAATATCTATCGGGGCATAGCCATGTTATGCGAACGTTGCAAAAGTACATGAAGAAACTCTACCTATTCCGATCTATGATGATAATACAGTTATGATATTTTCCTATGTGGGAATCGATCCTAGGAGCCTTGGTGTTTATGTGGCTGTTAATAACCACTTGATCATCGAGCTCGTCAAAAGTGCTAATATTGGAAGGAGATATATTTTAAACTGTTGCAATTAGCAGTAGCTTTCTACATAAAGGATAAAACAGTATTAATCATTTACTCCCAATTGGAAACGTAACGAAGCTTGGAAAATTATAACCATATAAACTCATTAAACAACAACAACAAAACGCGTCGAAGCTCGTCTTAACTTGGAGAGTGAACACATAAATAAGATGATTTGAAATCGGTTTATCACTTATGAAGAATAGTGTATCCATTATAATAGAGACAATGATCTAGTTAGTCAGCCAAACAACATCCTAAACGTAAATTGAGGCAAAAAAGAAGCGTTTGCGGCGAAATTTTCCTACATATGTTTTAAATTATGTATTTAAAATATCGAATAAAATGTTTGAAATTTATAGTATGAACCCGGTTTCATAAGTCAACAAACCTGTCTCCGATGTCTCGCTCGCGATTTTGTATAACGTTGTGACTAACTGTACTTCTTCGTATGTAAATTGATTGCAAACACTCCTGCGTTGCTTGTATTTGCTAATTTCATGACTTAATATTAATATATTTTACCTTTAAGGTAAGTAAGTAATAAATAACTTAAAAGTGTGCGTAAAATATGAATGAAACGAAGTTCTGATTTAGTTGATGCATTAAGAACTGATAAAGATAACGTAGGGGGTCCAAACCGCAAGTGATGTGATGCCGTTTTTTGTATATAAGTATTTATCAATATGATATTGGGAAGGATGTATGCAAGGAGATAAAAGAACATTTATATTTTTGACGTAGGTCCACGTCGCAGAAAACGTATGTACTACACATAAGCGTGGGTGTGAGCTACCGATATTCTTGATCAGATGTCTATTTCTTGATTTGTTGTGTTATGTCCTTTTTATGTTAACGACCTCAAAGCTATAAAAAGAAAATGCTGCTAAATACTAATATAGTAAATTCGTGATAATAAATTAAGTAGTTACATGAATTAACATATGAATTGAGTGTAAAACATATTTAGTCTTTAGGGCCACATCAATTTGACTTTAATATTAGATTTTGTTAACAAATAAATAAGTTCGATCTTCCTGTCATTCGCTATAGTAACAAGTTTAGCATTAAGTGGACCGTATGCTTATGTGCCTGCCATTGTATAAAAAATAATAGCTGTTTACTTTTAACAGTTAAAATTATATTATTAGAATCCGGATATCTATCGCTTAGATCTCATCTATCCTTAAAATGAATATATTTACAATGAAACAAAACAAATTAGATTTAAATGATGCATTTTTATTTACTTACTAGGCTTGAGCAGTCAGAACCCGTTATATACGTTTTCCCATACATTTCGCGGTCGTATACGACAACCCGGGTTTCGAAGGATTAAATTTTTTACAACTTAAGTAGCAGACAAACGTATGGCCTATCTGACGGTAAGCAGTTACTGTAGCCTGGGACAACTTGCAACACTAAGGTTGTCACTCGTGCGTTGAATACATTCTTGTATGGTTTACTGTATTCTAGATACAATTCACGAGCTTGGTGGTGCAGTGGTTAATAACGCTACATTGGCACCAATGCTCGTGGGTTCAATTCCCACACAGGACAAACATTGATTTGCATGAACATGTCTGTTTGTCTTGGTCGGGGTGTTTTCTATGTATCATAAGTTTGTATTTACAAAAAAAATGTATTTGTATTTATGTATATTTATCATTTGTCCAGTAGGCCAATTCTACTAAAAACCTGCAACTGCACGTTTATGCTTGTCATTTGAGTCGTGCAGGAATAGTGCAGTGCCAATAATTGGCACTGCACTATTCCACGTGTAATCTATTAAAAAATCCTGCACTGCAACGGCACTGCAACTACGCTGCTACTGTGCGTATCCGGCAAATGAACTACTTAATAACGAAATGTCAAAATGTATATTTTGTCGCGCAGCAGTGCATCTGCAGTTATTTAGTAGAATTGGCCTACAGTACCCATAACACAAGTATTACTTTGGGGCTAGATGGCGCTGTATTATGTGTCCGAGAATATTTATTTAATTCTCGAATAGTACGCATATTCAGATAGATCCTATTAATATTATTTGTATGTATGGATGTTTGTTTCCCTTTCACGCTTAAACGGCTGAACGGATTTGAATGAAATTTGGCACGTAGATAGATTATGATCTGGATTAACATATAGGCTACGTTATTTGACTCCACGTGGGCGGAGCCGCGGGCAGCAGCTAGTTTAATAATAATAATATGAATCTACTCAAAAGGGCCTCTACGCGTTGGGTCCATATCCCAACGCACGCCTATTAAATGACCGGGATAATACTCGTGAGTAAACATAAAACATGTTTACTGATTATATGTTAATAAGCCAAATTAACGCTTTGGCTTTTGCTTCTCAAAAACAGGTCCTTCTTAATTTAATGACGCGTGCGACAGAGTTAAAAAGACGATCCAAAGTTAAAATTTTATAGTCAAGTTATCTGCTCGTTAGTGAAAAATTTCGATATTCGTTTTTGAGCGCCATGTATTTTCGTTGTCTTTATTTATTGAACCAGATAAGGTTTGATACTTCGAGACGTTCAAATAATGTCGGCTAAATTATTCAAAACCCTAAGCGACGTTAAAAATGAAACAAATGTGTGATTTATTGTTTGTGAGAAGGTATTAGTCTTTATGTATAAACCTTTTCGATACAGTCACAGATTCTGTCATTCGTAGGGTTAAACTATCTTGAGTACATCTGAGGTTGTACCAGAAAAAATCCTGCTTCGGAAAAAAAACAACAAAATTTTTGCACGTAAATTTCATGATATTGTAATTTCACTAAAGGTAACTAAAATAATTATGTGCTGCATACGTTTAGTGACATGAATGCTTACTGCAAAGAAGTTTTGGAGTTGGAGCGTAGAACTCCATTCACACTTACTCCTCTTTCCACATCAACGGCGTGCGACGGCGTAAAGCGCGATTTACAATCTCATCCACTTGTTCCAACATCATTAACAATCTAAAATTGGTCCTGTTTTCTACTCTTGTAAATACCATTATATTTTTTTCACATTCAGTATTATCCCCTTCTCTATACAATAATCTTTCATTATTGTGACCAGTGTTTACAGTTCAGCTGATGTTCCTGCTAATAATACAGCATATTTTGCATAAAGCAGACAGTTTACGACTAGATCACTCGTGTCCAATCCTGGATTCGTTGTCCTTATACTCTGCAGACAACTGCCGAGATACAGGATGAACAGTCGAGTAGGTAGCCACGTTGTCTTGTTCACTCCATCTCCACGTATACTCGTACGTGTGAATATCCTTATGGCAAAATAAAGTAACGACAAGGTTTCGTTCCATACATACATCTAGAAATAAAATAATTCATTTATTCGCCTAATATATAATTAAAGCAATAAATGGCGAAAAACGTATACTTTCTCACTTTTTACCTATTACTACTGGTGATATTTAATAATACTTACCTACTTAGGATTTTAATAGGGGAAGAATAATATTATATTAGAAGGAAATTTCGTGATCCACTTATATTTATAAACGAGCAGGAGTTACATCAGCTTGAAGGTGGTATTATATATGACACGATTATATTTTTATGGTACTGATAAAATCATGTAGACAATAGTCCTGAATCTTGATAGTAAAAGTAAGAAATGTAGGCGTAAGTTACATTGTTATAAGTTGAGCTAAATTTCTAAGTCACAGACATTTAGCTGTGTTATTTCATAATTCGTGTTAGATGAGGATATACACGATGCTTAGGTTGTATTCAGTAAAACAATGAAAAAATATTTTTTTTAGGTAAATTTTAATAATACTACACTGTCTGCAATTGTTATATATGTATTTACCCGACGAACCGACGAACGTGTGTATGTATATATATGTATATATATATGTCCATCCCATTGTGACCTGCTGTAATATAAATATTTTAACCGATTTTGCAGAGTAAGGTGCCATTAGAATAGATGATTGAAATATGTTTATTTACGCTTTGCCAAGCCCAATACTCAGTGATTTCTTCTATTTATTAAAAAGACAAATAGGTGTTCTGTCTACCTGATGATACCCAGTTATCGTAGCTTTTGAACACCAGAGGTGAACTTTTACGGTTTTTGAAGTTCCCCATTCTAAAACAAATAAATAAATATTATCGGACAAATTACACAGCGCCACCTAGCCCTAATATAAGCGAAGCTTGTTTTATCAGTACTAGCCAACTGATAAACATACGCAAATACATATTTTTTTTGTAAATAAATAAAAACACCCAGACAAAGACAAACAGACTCGTATAGACTGTTGTAAGAACCTCTTTCTAAGTAAATTACGCTTAGATAGGGCACTGGTATGTAGATTCTCGGTTACTAATTGTCGAGGTGCATTGCGTGCTAGTTTAGTTTAGACTTTGATGAAACCACTTACACATTATAACTTTTAATGGCTATAAATTATCTGTTGGCCTGAAAAGGTTAATGTTGTAGTTCGCGTTGGTGTATGTCGAGTAAAATATTAAAAATTCGAAGAATCATCAAAGTTGAGTTATTCTGATTAATAAAGCTACAGGGAGTAGGCGTGAAGAAATGGATAGATATAACTCTATGTATATAAATCCTTTGAGGGGTCAGTTATACTTTATTAAAAAGTTATTATAACATATTTGGTATATTCTATACTACAGAAAGTGTTTTTAAAAGTCTAGTTTGACTTAAGCTATGAGGTTTCAATTTTCGAATTGAACGAGTCTTACCATTTAATGTACTTTTCAGGTTTTATGAAAACATAATACCTGAAAAATACTTTAACCCGTAAATCCAGTAGTAAAATCCAGTAAGTAGTCCAGAAACGACTTATGCCTTGAAGTAAGAGATACGGTCTTTGAAATGTTATGAGACCTACCTACCGCAAAAAAAACTGAATTTACCTGTGTTCTAGAATAATAGAGAAACAAGGAAATTGAACTTACTACTTAGTTGGCTAGATTAACCATATGATCAAGGACCTTCCAACATTCAACGGGCTAACTGCTTATCATTAAACGGGACATATGCTTATATGGCACCGAAGTGTTAAAAATAAATAATCATCAGTATTAGACGGATGCTCCGGGTGGGCGTGACAAAATGTTAAGGAAAGTCGGCTTTGAGTACACGGCTTAAACTGTGCCAACCGTAACTAAACCAATTAGCACATATAATTCAATTACTTCCAACAACAGCAACAAATAAAGCTGCGGTCACAAATGCTAACTTCCATAAAACATGCTAAGTACTGTCAAAAGCTATGTCAGCGAATCCACGGGTAACTGGCGGCGTGCTAGTAATAACTTTAATAATATATCAAACAAAACAAACTGTACTTGATGCTTTCTTTTCGCAATGAGTATTCTAATTTTCGAATCGGAACCTGAGAAAAAATATTTTGTATGCAATTTGATCTAACCTGCTTTGTGTGCTTCCGCCACCAGGTTAGATCAAATTGCATGTAAATTTGACTTTCGCAAAATAACTCCTGAATCTATTAACTAAAAATTATTTTGATTTGAGATGTGGTTGAAGTGGGATACTGTTACTATAATTAATAAATAAAGAATATCAAGATTTATATTTATATATCTTAATATTCTATTCCATTATAGTGATATTTCGCCTGTCTATAAGTATAGCAACAAACTAATGCGGTGAACAGCGGATTACCTTAATTTATTATCATAGAATATACGCAATATTTTGATATATTTGACAGCAAAAGTGTATGAAAATAGTGAGAGGGAGATGAGGGTGAAATTCGAGGCACAGCGAGGATTCAGAAATGGAATTTTAAAAGAAACATTAAATATGTTTGATCTTTTCTTATGCATTGTTTAATAATAGACTAGAAGAAGATAGGTTTATGTGATATACGATATAGAGAATCTATGAACAATCAGTGGACAATCTTATAGCACATACATCCATGTAGATACTGACGTATTCAGCCTTGATTTATCTAAATATTTCAGGTTGATAAATACTGTAAAAATGTACATTTATACACGTAATATCTCAATATACTAATTTTGAATTGAAAAAAAAAATTGTAACGTTTGTCCGGAATTTGGTGTACTTTATTTATGAGCAAGTATGAACTAAAATAATTAAATTCAATATTTTATTATAATAATTACAACAAAATCTATAACACCATATGAAAATCATTTATAATATACTTAAAGCATCTGTAGCTGTACTTTGTGTCTACAAATGGTAAGATTAGTGCGACCTAGACTATAAATCTGAATACATTTTATTTAAATAACAGGGCTCTACCATAAAAATTCATAAATATCACTATTAAAATATTATTTTATGTTAAATGTACGTGTATGTCATTCCATTTCTATTTAGGTGAAGTTTAACCTATTAAGAATATTTGGAATTATCAACAGGTTTCAAAAACTATATATGTAGATGTGTAAATTTACGAGTATTAGGTGAACGACCTACTAATGTGCGTTAAACAACCGTAAATATTCTATATTGCAAATTCTTAAGGATTTATTTTTACCTTCTTTGATTAATTCCCTTATAATAACAAATTCATAAAGAGAACTTATTTGCATTTATAAAATAACCTAAGCGACCTAGCTTTGCTTGGCGATTTTCATATGATTTTCTGTAAAATCACAAATTTTCAGAAAATATTTTAAGTACAAGCAAATAAAATTATGGTCTACCTGATGGTAAGCACTTATTAGAACTTTAAATAACACAGATCTTGAAGATCAAAACTGATAGAAGACTGGCGTCTCACCCACGCCTTCTAACGTCCGATATAGCCGATGTATATCGGAATATATCCTGCATTGTAACCTCCGAGCCACCTAAAAGCGATTGTATGCAACCTGTCACATAAAAAGTGATCGCTCCGCGCTGGATCCCGCCCGCTTTTTCTGTGACAGGTTGCGAACAAATACGAATGATAAAATATTAAAATACATTTGATTGCTATCGTTTCCTATGTAGATAAATGTAAGTGTACCGTTTTATTTTTTTTCGGTCGATCAAGCGTTTAGAATGGTCAAATGTTGAATATTTTTGAACTAGAGAATATGTGTTTACGAATTTTTACGAGTTTGACTTAAGAGCTTTGATATAATACAACGAAATTAATATTAGTATATGTGGAAATCAGCGTGTTACTCAAATATGCCAAAATTAACTTTTGGATGTTATGTCTAACACTTTCTGAGACACTATGAATAAAAGACACACATATAGGCATTAATATAAAGGCAAAAATACTCTGTATAGATTATTTTTTATACAACCACGAGAAGCATACAAGCATATGGTCCACCTGTTGTAAACTGGTTACTGTAGCCTATGACCGCATCTCGCGCGATGCCGCTTCTTCTGTTAACCGCAAGTCCATCGGATCTTACTGGTGACCTCACTCACATGCAGTAACATAACAACCCTCCAGGGACTTGTTATTTGACTGCTGTTTTCTGTGAGGTGAAGGTACTTCACCAGATGAGTTACTTTATTGCGCCCTACCTCTCTTAAAAACACCCAGACCAATAAAAACAGACATGTACACAACTGTTTGTCCTGTGTAGAAATCGAACTCACGAGCGTTGGTGTCAAAACAGCGGGTGTGTGACCGAGCCTAAAATGCATTAATTGAAGCGTGAATAATGTCATAATTTAGTGATGATTATTGAATATCCTTATGAGGACCCTCGGGATCAATTTGAAGTGATCAAATCAAAATGTTCTATCGCAGCTATTAACTATACGCCAGTTCCGATAAAACGGTGAATGACCCAAAACATGTGACAGTCAATAACCACATAGCTCGCAACACGGTCCACCTACGTCGGCTATTTTGCATTTTAAATTCATTACGGAAATTTCGCGTATGATTCCTTTATTTATGACAAACTTGACCAAACTTACGACTGCCTATTTTAACATTTAATTTTATTCTCAAACCGCAATCTCTACCTAGTGTGCGACGTGACTGTTTTTTTGTATATAGATTAAAATCTTTGCAGAAAATAAAAAATAGCATCTTAAATTGCTTTATCCCGTTAAAGCAAGCATTTAAAAGTTACTTCATCGTTTATTCTATCTTCTAACATTACTTCCTTCTACAATCTCTTATTTAATTTTTATTGATGTAAGTGATATGAGTTCCGTACAAACATTTAAATTCTAAAGGGAAAGTACAGCCTGTTATGTATAGCAAAATATAAAATCATAAATCATAGATCATAGAGTCATGAAGTATTAATAAAAATAACATTTATATTTAAGTATTTAAAGCAGACTCATATCTCGCTAATAGTAACAATAGGTATTTTTATCTTATAAATTATTATATATGGATTTTGAATAACGGGATTTGAAGCAATCGAGATATAAAAATAGAGCCAAATAGCTATCAGATTATATTCCTTTAAAGTATGCGTAGTAATAGTATGTTATTGTACTAGAGTAAGTATTATGTTTGGTACTTACGAAGCATAATACTTACTGTAGTACAATCGCACAAGTAATCAAAGAAATTATGTTATCCAAAGTCTACATAATAGAAAGAATAAACTTACCACTTAAAAGATAGAATATATTTAAAAGACAGTGATATAAATATAAGGAAAGATAGTCGTCGACAGATTTAACTAACATATAAATTTTAATTGATGTTAGCGATAATTAACTCCACAAGAAATGAAACAGGTCTGCCAATATGGAGTCGACACTGTCGACAATTAAAATCAGATTTGATTCTTTGTTATAAGCCATTTATAAAGATTTCATAAATACATGAATGATAAGAAAAAATATTTAAGGGCAATGTATTTTCCCCCGTTATACATAAACTCACAGACTAGACGTTGGAAATACGTGGTAAGAACAATGGTCAAATGTGATACAAATCTGGAAGGTAGAAAACGTCTTTATTACTTGAACATAGGTAGATTTGTTTAGATTTGTTGTAGATTAGTCATCATAATAAAATAGGTAATAAAACCAACACAATAACTGGTATTTCTACATTCTCCTCGTTAGACGTTCCTCGTGTTTCCCTGTTGTTTGGAAAACTAAGTAAGAAGTAAAATTAGATGGATGGATATTTTTGTTATATTATTAGATGTTAATTGATGAATTTCCTTTGACTAAACGGGAAACTAAAGGTATGTAAAATTTTAGTTACTAACGCATGTTCTGTTTTATTGCCGTAATACATTCAAAAATAAACGAGTGACTATGTCCAAAGAACAGCAAAATTACTGTAAATAAAGTCAAGCAAATATATACATATTTTGCTTACAGACATTGAACCTAATACTTTAATGAATAGATATTCAACTCAATATTTTCATTGTCATTTAAAAAACTACGTAGTAATTATTAATACATCATCGAGATTCAAATTGCGTGTAATATTAGGCTACGATCGCCTTATTTATGGCGGTTATTGCTATTATATTGATATAGCAATAGGAGCAATTAACGAGTTATGGCTCAGGGAACCGTTGCGTGTTCGAATTATATCTGAACAAGGATTTTTTTTAAATAATTTATGACATCAATTATGAATTTGTTGCTACTGATTAATAACGCTCGTTATTGGAACGTGATTTTTGAATGTATTTATTATATGTAGCTACTAAAAACTTATTTATTTTTGCGTGATTTTTTTCTGTTTGTCCTTTTTGGTAAATGGTTGTATTGTGCGGAAATCGACCCTAAGCCTCGATTCCAGAATAACGTAACAAAACTGATTTACACATTTTGCTAAAAATAGGGTGGGTAAAACTACTTTAAAGTTGGGCACTTTAGAGTAGTTTTATCTACCCTGTGGGTCTAATATAGGTAATGACATTGCACAGACGTAGACTTGATGGTCCAGCCAACTGCATGCTATGATATTCGGAACATGATATATGCGGCAGTGGATCTAGCTAAAACGTTTTAGAAGCCGTGATAGCTTTCAATCAACACGTGCAAAATATACCGTTCTATGTCTATATCTAAATGATCTTTATGTTTTGAAAACTTGTTCGACTGTTGTAGAAATATTTAAAATGCTCAAGACAGTATTTTGAAAAACAATAAATATAATATTTTTCTCTCATCTTGTTTTATTTACGCATGAGTTACGCATAACTTTCTTTAGATTTTGGAATAATTGTACCAACATCAAGGAAAAAGGTAGTTACATTATTTAGCAACAAGTATGCACAGTTTAGTTTATTCACAGTAACTCATTGTACGTTTACACGTGATACCGTAAGTCAAGTCAGAGCTATTTTTGAAAATGGACAAAATTGAACATCGTGCAGTGATAAAATACCTGAATTTGAAAGGTTTAACTCCAAAAGCTATACATGAAGACATGTCTGCTACTTTGGGTGAGCCCGTTCCTTCGTATGCGACTGTTAAAAACTGGGTGGCAGAGTTTAAATGTGGTCGTGAGACCATTCAAGATGAGCCCCGTAGTGGCCGACCTTCGACTGCTTTCACTGATCAAAACAAAGAAAAAATCTGTGATTTAATTTTATCTGATCGAAGATTGACTGTCGAGGAGATAGCTAAGATTGTAGGCATCTCATCTGAGCGAACACATCATATAATTACTACTGAACTTGGATTCTCTAAGGTGTCTGCGCGGTAGGTACTGCGACTGCTTTCAGTGGAACAAAAACGCAACCGACTCACAACTTCTCGCGACTGTTTAGAGTTATATGAAGCTGTGCCAATAGAATTTGTTGAAAGATTTATAACCATGGATGAAACCTGGGTTCACCACAATACACCCGAGACAAAAGAACAGTCGAAACAATGGAAAAGAGCAGGATCGCCCACCCCAAAGAAGGCAAAGGTGGTTTTATCGGCGAGCAAAGTCATGGCATCCGTTTTTTTGGATGCAAAGGGTATAATTCTCGTGGATTATTTAAAAAAGGGTGAAATAATAAACTCTGATTACTATTGCAACCTGTTGCGTCGTTTGAGAGAAGAAATCAAAGAAAAACGTCCAGGTTTATTGAGAAGAAAAGTCTTGTTTCATCAGGACAATGTTTTTAGGTGGTAAACATTTTTTACAAATGAAGAGGTCATAGCCGCCGTGGACGCTTATTTTGAGGAGTTAGACGAAGATTTTTTTAAAACGGGTATCGATGCCTTACCGGGTCGATGGAAAAAGTGTTTTGAGCTCGGAGGAGAGTATGTTGAAAAATAAAAATAAACTCAAAATCGTGTGGTTTCATTAAGTATGTTAGGCTAAGAACTTTTCAAATGACCCTCCTATATACAATTAGGGTAAAATGCTAGAAAAGATAGTATACGCGAATACCTTTTCTCATATCCATATTTCGTAAGAAACTAACGAAATTGTCATAGAAAGTTAGTGCAAAGACTATTGTTCAGCTCAGGTGTCCATTTTCTTACTAATTATAGGTACCATTTTTTCCTAAATTTGTTATTATCAATTTACTGTGTGTAAAATGGCAAAGACGACTGACTGTCCTACAGTGCGCTCATGCAAACAGCAAATTGGATGTGTGTTGTGTCGCTTACGTATCGTTGAAAAGGTTTTATCTTTCGTAGGTATCTTAATGTCATATCATATAACATAGAATTACTGATTATCATGACAATGCATTCTGTGTTACAAGCATAGTTAAATTATTGCATTGATAATTTTGCTACCGACTATATACTTCAATATAATATTTTGTGTAATGGTTATGTTAATATTGGTACACTTTAGCTGTTCTTAAAGTTACTTATTCTTAATTTTTTTTAATTAGCTATTTGCAGTTTCATATATAACAATGGTCTTTATTATTCGATCTGATTTGCAGTTGGTTGAATTATGCGGTAGTAGAATATACGTGCTTGCAACACTTGGAGTACCTGGGAGCTTTCAAAGACTTTGTCGGTTGTTGTTTGTCATAAACAGCTTTCTGATCATCATACAAGCATAAACGAGTATAGCAGCTTACTTTTATTAATAAATACATGAAATACAAGCATATCTTTCTATACATATAATACAATCATAGCGAGGTATATTTTCTAAAAGTCACTTTACAATTGTGATTTTTAGAAGTTGGACTCTACGAGTAATATCAATTTAGAAACCAAAATAGTACATATTACGCTGTCTATCCATTACTCACGCGTCATTGTAAATCGTCAATGGAACGCAAAAAATAAACTACAAAATGAATTTTGATGAAATATTTTATACTAAGGTTTGGAATTTTTAATGGCTTATGTTCCGTGTACATTGCATTAGGTTACATTTTATCTTCGTAATGTTTATGCATCCTGTCATACTCTTCAAAATTTCTGATACATGTAGGCTTTTTAAGGATGGACCTTCACTGGCAGGTGCAAAATTGTGTAATTATTGGTTGTCACCAAGCGGCAAATTTTATTCAATCCCCGTACAGCCTATTGACCGTGGATCGAAGCATAAAAATGATTCCAGGAATTAAGTTTTTGTGAGAAACAACTACAATCTTAATAAATGAATACCAAACTTAAAGTATCAAGATGAAATTGTCAAAAAATAAAGAAAATAATAAAAATTTAGATGTGTTACGCTTCCGCGACTTTTGTTTTTACTTTTACAATTTATGACCACAACGGAAACATTGCATTTTCGATTTCGATTTTTAAATTTTCAAAGTTATTAAGTTTTGCTTGTATCTGGATGTAATCTTGGATTCGGAGCACGAGATACTTAATAGTTCAAAACATTTGATTGAATATATAATATAATACCATAAAAGCGTAGGACCGCTTTCCTGTTCCAAATATGTAATATTCCAAAGCCAACCTCACCTTTGACGAGCTCGGTGGCGCGGTGGTTAATAACGCTACATTGACACCAATGCTCGAGGGTTCGACATACATGATAAACATGTGTGCATGAACACATATTTTTATCTTGGTCTTGGTGTTTTTAAGAGCGCATATAGCCTGGTACCAATAATTCGTTTAGAACTTATTACAATAGTAAAAAATAATTAGTATAATAGTAAACGTATTACATTCGCAATAGTCTCAATATCTGATCTGCTTACGGTATTATTGTTCCATTGATAACTCACGGAGCGGGTCACGGCGGGTGTACTACATTACATTAATCTTCTCAAAGGGGCATCTACGCATGCCTTTATGCATGCCTTTAAAATGATAGACGTAAATACCCGCCATTCAAAGACATAATAATAACTACTCCCTGTATAGTAAGCATTGATGGGCTACGGCAATCATTTACATCATGTAGGCCGTGTGCTATTTTTTTATCTTATATATTATAGACTGGAATATGCCGTTCCGCTAGAGTCCCGTTTGTTGATAGGCAGGAACGTGTCGCGTACAGGTGAAGATAGTTTTGGGACTTAAAATAATGGTGAGCCACATGTAGTCCATATATATCATAAACTGCACGGTAGGGAAAAAATTGTGACGATTCCAAACAAATGTAGCCATTTTTGCGGAATAAAAAGATTTCGACTTTGACTATATGAGAGTTCGAGCTGTGAACTATATATAATAATTTGGAATTTAATTACAGTTAAATAGTTCTTGAAACTTGTATTAAATAAATAATGAAGCCGTAATGGATGTACAGAGGCAGGCGAGGTGGCACTTGGTTCTCTCCTACTTCTTAAGGAACTTGGCGTCAAGATATAGATAGATAATATTCTAATAGCATATTCACGTCTGATAACTAAATGACTAAAATTTGCAGCTGAATTGGAAACACATAAAATACTCGTGCAATTAAACCCCATAGGAAAATAAACACGAATACATTTTAAGAGCAATGACCAAATAACGTCTGTTAATTCGACTTAATGGCTTGCC
Organism: Pyralis farinalis; assembly: GCA_947507595.1. Classification (NCBI taxonomy): domain Eukaryota; kingdom Metazoa; phylum Arthropoda; class Insecta; order Lepidoptera; family Pyralidae; genus Pyralis; species Pyralis farinalis. The sequence continues at coordinate 17,304,596 of OX382267.1, forward strand.
ATGATTTCTCATATAGCTCTGGTTTGTTTCTCCAGATTATATATTCAATTTAATTACAGAGATATCGACTGTTCCATACCAATAACAGAAATTTTATAAAACCTTGTAAGTTTTTAAATTCCATAACACTGCCATCAGTGAAGTCGTACCTTAATATTTACGTTACATTATTATTTTAGTCGTAATGTAGCTTTATAGAGAATCATTCGAACAATGGGAGCTTTTAAATATAAAAGAGAGGTCTCAAAATCTATTTAAAATTTGAGAAGATATCACGTAACCTATACAAAAAATAAATACGACTTAAATTGTGAACCTTCATTTTGAGTTCGAATTTAAAAATTGAAATGCCTATAATTTTAGGTAGCAATTTCGCATTTGTAGCACCACATCAATCCATACCCATCCCTATACTGGGATAGGGGTCCATCTGTGAGGTTTAGAAAATGCTTCGTCACGCTACATTTCCACGAGCCCAGTGTTTACGAATTGTTCAAAAGGACTGACTTAGCTTAACATTCTTAGTATTGCAGGCATCTATCGACAACACCTAGAATGTCGCCAGTGTTACGCGCACTCAAAAGCCTACAAGATCGAGGAAACTAAACGAATACTACGACAGACTGCACTTGGGGTGTGCATTTTTTCTCAAAACTTTTTAACTACTATTATCGGAAGTCCGAAAATATTTATCATAGCATTTTACATCATAATGATCAACTCTTCATTAAAAATATTTAATACTAATGATCGAAACTTATAATCACGAGAATTCATAATATCACTAATAATACACCTGATTTATACTAATATTCTTTTTCATATATTTCTTAATCATAAGAGTTATTTATCCGCATTGGATTGCAATGGAAAAAAATAAAAGGTAGTAGAAAAATAATATGTACGAAGACGAGCGAAGCGAGCAGGAGTGTTAGAACTGCAACCCTATAGCGCGCGTCCCGAGCGAGCGTGCTGCGGCAGTGGCCGGTGAAGCGCCAGAACTGAACATTGTCTATTATGAAGGAAACTGTTCTGAAAAACAGCATTATGATTTGAAATATGTTTTTAGTAATGACATTATTAATAAAAGAAATATGATCACTGATTGTTATAAAGGAAACAGATTGGAAAAAAAAACGAGTTGAAACATGATCGTAGTAATGACAGTATTAATAAAAAAATATGATATCTGTCTGTGATGAGTTCCGTTGGTACTAATAATTTATGAACAAAAAAGTATGAGGAAAAAAAAATATGAAAAGTGATTATTATGAACACAAATCGGTAGTAAAACAAAAAATAAGAAAAAGATTTTTATGTGAACTAATATGGACCCCTGCATTTGATACTGATTGACTTGCATGTTTGTTTTAGAGTGCTCGTACAACGATGCTAATGATAACTCCTTATTTGTATGTGTCAAAATAAAGCTTCCTGCATTTTTTCATCGCTCTAGTCAGCTGACCTGCCTTGGCTTTGCACAATACATTTAGATCTTCCACAAGGCAACCTAACCTATACGTAATGTACCTAACTGATTTTGATGTATCAAAATCAGCGTAGTTTTGACGCACATGCAGATGAATTTGAAAACCTAACACAGCAGTAAATTTAAAAGAAAGTCCACATTCTTAAATAGTACTCACCTTATAGTATATAATTAATAGTATTTCTCATATAATTTATTGCACATTAATGGAGCATGTACTTAAGAGAGATTACTGTTTATTTTACTTTTTAACAATCTTCCTCTCAAAAGATGCTTACTGAGAATATTTTTAAAATGCTTTGATTATACCGCTGTTTATACGCTTATCTTTACATCGGACGTTTTTATAGATGGCATGTGACCTTAAAAGACTGTTTATTTTATCCCGAGGGCATGTAAAAATGTATTTTGATTGGATTTAAAACATTTTCCTATCTTCTGTGCTTAAGAAAAGAAACGTTCTGAGAAGTAGACATGTCAACACAACCAGCGTGATATAAAATTTGTGTAGTCTTTGAACACAATTCACATCAGATTGTTTATAGCCTCTATGGAGGTTCTAATATATAAAATTAAGAAAGACGTATCTATAATTGCCATATATAACAGGATAATGATCAAATGCCTGTATGAAATTCACAGGCAATTGCTAATTTTGATTAGTATTTGATGAATTGAAAATAAATTTATTTAAAATGTTTTATTTTATAATTTTTGTCAACATAAACAAAGAATATCAATGTTACATTTCACCATTTTGGCATGGATCTAGGTTTATCTAGGTTCAGATATTTTTGAAGAGTTCGGTGGCTCAGTATTGAATGTCGCGACTTTGACTCCAACGCTCGTGGACTGTCTTGGTCTGGGTGTTTTCAAGAGAGGTAGGGGGCATCAAAACAGCCCATCTGGGGAAGTATCTCCACGCCACAGAAAATCGCAGCCAAATATCAACTCCATTAAGGGTCGTTGTGTTCCTGGGAGTAAGTGAGGTCGTCAGTAAGCTCCTAATGAATTGCTGTGTTAGCAGCAGAAGTGGCGTCGTGCGAGTGATACTCAATGTATTACTAGCGTTTATAGGCTTCGGTACCCGCTTTACATCAGGTGGGCCACATACTTGTATGCCGAAGTTGTATAAAGAAAAAGTTTGAGCTACCGGACAAAAAATATTGAATTATTTCGGCTATGCTTGTCCTACATTTAGATGAATTTGGGTTTAGTTTATGCTGCGTTAGATTTAAAGGCTTGGGTTACCGTTTGGCAAAGATAAAAAAATATTTGCCATTGGGTACTCACGGGCATGTCACATTAAGGCACGTATTACATTTTTTAAAATAAAAATTTTATTTAATTTGTTAATTTCTACTAGTTTTCATTTCTCTTTTCTTAATTCATCAGAATTTCGAAAATGACCTTGGCGAAAAAGAAATATCGAAAGATTTTTACCAAGTGTTAAAATTATAGAAATATTAATGCGTATCCTGAATCATTTCCTCATTTTCCCACTTTCAGAAATCGTTATCAATCCAATATTCATTAAATACTATATACACTAAACCTCTTTAAAAATAGTACCTTAATGTGATTTTTAAGATATTATCTGGATACAACAGAACAGATCAGTGTAAAGTAAAGTTTACATGAAAAAAATCTTGTGTGTTTAGATCAAATCGCGTGTAAATTTGACTTTTGCAAAATAACGCCTGAATCTAATAAGTTAAAATATCTTTCTCTGTATACGTTTGTAACATGAATAATTTATGTTTAGATTTTGACTCACAGTAGAGAAAGATAACTTTAAGTCTTTTAGATGTATTCGTCTTTTGCGTATTTAAAACAGCTTTTTTTATATTCAGTCACACAAGCGAAGTCGCACTTCCAGCTAATAATAAAATATTACATAGATAGTGGAAACTAGCTATATAATTGGCTAATTGTATTTCATTTATCAGTATAATATTTTTATTTGTTAGCTGTATCTTTTCCGAGTAAATAAAATAAATAAATAAATACCGTTGCGTTTTAACCTCCTTGGTGAAAGCTATAGTGACCTAGCCATTAGGTAGCGCAAGGATGTTGGAGCACTTATCACCTTATCACGATCGTCCTAGCCATTTGCGGGGTCTGTATGAAGGACAATAGCCTATTACTGAATAACATAGTCGGACCGCGGGTATCATCAGAAACATTTACTGGCGTGTGTTCATAGTCAAGATCATAATCATAATATACTTATTATGCGAATGCACTTCGAAATAGATATATCTACTATAAATTATAGTATGAAACGCTAAAGAAGAATACGTGCGTTTTTAGACGAGGCTTTCCTCAGTTACGGTGTTATAAAATGTGTGTTATTTTTTAAAGATATGGTTAAAATGAATAAAACTAAAAAAGAAAAATAGAATAATACTAATTATAATAAATTTAATTGATTATTAAATAATAGTAACACCGTATCCGCACCTCTTTTTAAATAATATAGAACCAATAAACCCATCCAGATTTCATATAAATAGCCCGTTAATTTTCGACATATTTACTGTATAGTCCAAATACCTGTCGAGACCTGTTCATGGGTATATAGTTATTGATTAATATACATTGTTAATAATCGCGGTAGGTGGACTACGTTGCATCTTTTCGAAGGGGCCTCTACATGCTGGAGGAACAACCTTTTACACGTGCACGGAAATTGTAAAAGGCCTGTAAAAGGATGAATGATACAATATAATATATGACTTTTTAGAGACGTAAAAACGTTCTTTTAGAGACGTAAAAGCATTGATGTCATAAAAATACAATATGAAATAAAAATAAATTTATAATTGAATATGTCATGTAAATATTACAGATTATATGACACTTAGGGCTATAAATGATTACAACGAAGAAGAAATTTCACTGTTTGCTCATATATCTTGTAGATATAGTGCAGCTTGTGATGAAAAAATAAACAGAATCCTTACAAGAACACTCACGTGTATGTCTGTTGATCACAGATAGTTTCCTCGAAAACCAAGTAAACGCAGAAACTTGAATTCTGACATTGATTTTGAAGACACTCGTAGTACGAAGCCCACAACTGTGAGAACCTGACTCGCACTTGACTTAATTTTTTTTGTTTTAAGTCACAAGTTAAAGTTACAAGTCCAATAATACAAGTACATGAGTACATGACTGAGATCTCATAGCCCTCGAACGGGTTTAGAAATCAGAATATAACCAGCTAGACTTGCGCTGTACGTAAACCGGACGAAAGCCGAATTCAAGCCGGAAATTAAACCAATCTGAAAATGACCCTACTAAATATCAAACCTACTTATCAACGGGAGGACAGTATAACCTATAAACATAATGATGTGATGTTAGATACTTGCACTACCTACGTTCTTTGTTTTGGTGTTGGTTCTACCTCCATTCAATTGCCTAGTCTATCTGCAATTTATAAGACGTATTTTCTTCTTCGACATTTCATTTGTAATACTTATTCAATGCTTTCCATATCAAATAATAACAATTAAGCGAATCAGACCACTTAATATTCCGACAAAAACAGACTTTAAGGTCTCAATTTCAAATGAGAATTTTTGGTATTTTATTCCAAAAATAAAATAGCGTCGTTGTAATTATGTCCTGGACGCTTAATGAGTCTGTGACTGATTCGGCAGTGCCAGCGTACTATGAAGACATTAGCATAGATGAAATTGATTTGTCGATATAAAGTTTGAAAAATGGGAAGTCAACGGGAATCGATATGGTACAGCTGAGATGATCAAACTTCCTTGCCTTCTGGTATTTGAGCGCTGAAGAACCGGAAGGGTCCCGACCGATTGGAAACGCGCAGTCATCGTGCCCTTGTATAAAGGCAAGGGTTCACGTATGGTCTGTGCTAATTATAGGGACATCAGTTTGATCAGCTTAGCATTTAAAGTATATGGAAAAATCTTTGAAAGAAGAATGAGGGTGAAATCCGATGGAATGCTTGGGGAAGCACAGGGGTAATTTCAAAACGGCAGAGGCAAAACAAGCATACGACCTAGCTGATGGTAATCAGTCACCGTAGCCTATGGACATTTGCAACACCAGGGGTGTCACTCATGCGTTGCCGACCCTCAAATGGATATACGGATCAAGTTTTTCCACTCCGCAACATCGTGGAAAAGCATCTGGTTATGGACCAGAAGGTTTTCTGAGGTTTTGTGGGCCTTGAGAAACTATTTGATTGGATTGTGTGAAAGAATCTCTGGAACATCTTGCCTAGATATGGCGTTGACGGTGATCTTCTCCGTGCAGTGCGGATTGCACTTATGAGGATTGGACAGGATGTATGCGAGTGGACGGCAGCTTAGCCCTGGTTTGATACCAATATTGGTGTCAGATAGGGATGCGTGCTGTCGGTTCGGTTATTCATCCTGTATCTGGACAGTTGTCTTCAGAGAATGAGAAACATGAATGTGGGAATGCGAATGGGTGACTCAGTGGTTAACTGTCTGCTTTATGCAGATGACGCGGTATTAATAGCAGAATCACCATCCGAACTGTAAACACTAGTTACAACAATGAAAGATGATTGTATGAAGAAAGGCTTACAATTAAATGCGAAGAAAATCAAGATAATGGTATTTGCAAGAGAGACAACCAGAACGAATACTAGGATTACGGTTGACGATGTTGTGTTGAAGCAAGTGGATGAGGATGTATATCAAGATATACATCCTCATCCACTTGCTCTCGCTTTTAGCAGTGAATATGGAAGCGCTGATGTGGAGAGACGAGTGAGTGTAGGCATAACACTTGCTGACCACGTACGTAAATATGACGTAAGATAGAGAGTTGGTCTGAAAGAGAGTGTCGGTGTTAAGATAAGCAAAGGCATGCTCCTTTGTTTCGGACATGTAGAAAGAATGCAGGATGAAAGAATGACGATACAGATATAAAATGCTAAAGTGGAAGGATGTGGGAGCCGAGGAAGACCAAAACTAACCTATCGGTAACAAATTGGTCGTGTTTTATCAAAAGGTGATGTCAGGAGGCCTGGGAACCGGCGAGCGTGCATGAAAAGAGTGATATGAATGTTAGAGAAGCGAGTGAAGTGTGTAAGGACCGAGTCTTATGGCGCTCGGCTCTCTCTGCCTACCCCGCTAGGGACCTGGCGTGAAGATATACATACATACATGTATACAAAGATTAAGTTTATTTGCAAATACTGTCTGAATATTTTTTTGGTCTTTGTTAACTATATCGCGTATTAAATATTCTGTGAAAATTAAGATTCCTTTTAATGTTCTTTCGTACATTCGGCATAATATACCAATAAGCATGAGTGTAGAAAAATATCCGAATAGATAATTCCCACGTAATTGTCTTATTAAATCTATTGTCCTTTACTAGTATTTAACATTTAGCCATATAAGATGCATGCTAAAACATAATTCATACTAATTGTAGTAAACTAGTGTTATGTAGTAGTTTTGAGTTGCAACGGGGAAGTCTTCGAACTCACTAATTCAGAAGTAAACAGATGGATCCAATTAGTGTTTCATTTAAAACAATTTTTGATTTCCCCTACGGTGACAAAACGGAACTGTTATTGTGTAATATTTATTTATAATTTTCGTAGCCTTGAGCATGTAATATGTGGCAATTTGATTAACACATTTTCGTACTTTACACGAATAAAAATGTAAGTTGTTTGTACTGTGGTTAGGGGCGTTCCATTTGCGCATAGCTCGGGAGTGCATTAGCAACTCGAATTACCGGGATTATATCATCACTTTAAATAAAGCAGTGATTGTTTTTTATACCCATGTAATGACAATTGTACGGCCTATGAACGTAAAGTCAGCCGGCTGATCTACCTGTTTGAAAGTACTAATCCAATAAAGTCTCAACGGTTTATATCTCTTAAAGAAGTTGCATACGTGTGCAAAGATGGGGTGGCCTATCTTGATATTTATAAGGAAGGAGATTGCCAATTAGTTTTGTCCTGGCTAGATTTTCACCCACGTTGGTTGTTCGTAGGGACAGGTGGTGAGTACAGTATGGACACGTGGTACAGGAACTACAGTGTGGAGTTATTTATAAAATGTGTAAGGTAGTTGGCTACGCGTAAATGATACTCCAGTGTTCTGGAAATTTAATAATTCCAGTATTCTGGAATTGAAGAACTGCACAAAATGAGATTGTGTTGAATTGGACGAAATTCAACCATGCACAATTTAGTAGTGCAACTGGTAGTGGGTGGGTGCCGGTCGGCGCTAGTTAATACGAACTAATTAGTGGTGGAAGCACACAGCAGGTTAGATCAATTTACAATTTGAATTTGGCAAAATAACGCATACATGAATCTATTAAACAAGTTCAGCCAATCTTAGTCAGATATTTATTTCCGAATAACCTCAATTTCAAATACACCTTGATTTCCGCTTTTCTCCATAAGAAAATAAGGCATGATAGCATGAGTTATATGATATATAAATACGATATATTGATTATTTGTCGCAACTACTAACCACAATATAGTTCAGAAGATACAAATTTGAAAGTATGGCATCAAATCAAAAAGATTATGTAAGTTGGTACTTCCTTATTATATGACTGTCAAGGAAAGGAGACATGTATGTTGCAGTGACACAAGTAGGTAGGAGTTCAGTGACATGTTTGCTCATTGAGCAAACCACTAGTTTTCAGCTTCTATTGCAGGTATACCAAACGTTCCATATTTTTTTTTACATAACGTCCCGATAACCGCTTTACATTAGGTGGCAAAATGCTTGCGGTATGCAAGATAAGTGTAAGCTACCTTATTGAAATATTTATTTAAGTGAGTGGGGTAAAAAACTCGAGCGCCACGTGACTCTGTCCTTATTCAGATCGAGTTTTTTTATATTCGAAATTGAATGTATAAAAACTAATTAACCCAGTGTTGTCGCCAGCATCTAGCATGGCAATGAATGCCGTTAATTAACAACGTGACATTGATATGCAGCAGAAATTGAACATGTCAAAACTAAATTAACCCAACGTTGACGTCCGCATAGCAATAGATGCCATTCGTAACAACATGTCACTATGGTAGCGCAAAATTGAACATCTCAAAACAATTAAACCTGCGTTGTTGTCCGTGTAGCAATAAATGCAATTATTCAATTCATATAATTTATTTTCAGACAACAGGTTTCACAACACGGGTCCTGATTCCACGCCGAATCGACTACGTGTAGCGCATGTCGTTAGGCAACCGTCCTAGGAACTTCCGAAATATCGTATTTCGTCCGCCCCGTCCGGCTAAAATCTTCCTTCATTCTATATTAACCAAGTCACTTAAATGAGCATGTCAAAACTAAATTAATCCGGCATTGTCATTCAAAGTCAAAGTCAAAATCTTTTTATTCCGTAAAAATGGCTACATTTGTTTGGAATCGTCACAATTTTTTTTCCCTACCGTGCAGTTCATGACTAGGTGAGCACTGATAAAAATACTGCCAAAAAACTCAGGCATCCCTCTTTTGGTATCCAAACAAATTTACATAATTTATTAATTACATTATAATTGGATCGACTCAATCCCAGGCATTTTTATCATTAATATAGTCAGATACTTTATAATATGCCCTGCTACACAATTTGGCTTTAATAGTACTTTTAAATTTGTTTATTGACAATTCTCTTATATTGCTGGGAAGTTTGTTATAGAACCGTAAAGCAATTAATGCTATTAAACCATATCACTGATATGGAGTACAATTGAACATGAAATGATAAAACTAAATCAACCCGACATTGGCGTCCACGCCGGGTTAATTTAGTTTTGTCATTTCATAACAATCAATGTCAAATCATCATATCATTAATATGCAGCAGAAATTGAACATGAACATTAAACACGTCATCAAAAATTATATGCGTACAGGAGCACTTCCAAACATACGACATAGGTACCAAAAAAGTTAATTCAGTCATGTAAAGTTGTCTTTTCCTGTAAATAAGGGGTTTTGACATTCCAAGTAACTTACATGCATTACAGAGATCCTAAAACAAGTTGATTGTCCTGCTCCGTTACTACATCCTTACGCGAACTAAACATCGTCACGAGAAATCTAAAAATCGGCCAAGTGCGAGTCAAACTCGCGCACGAAGAGTTCCGTACCATTATCTATAAAAACAACAAAAAAAAACACGTTTGTTGTATGGGAGCTCCCCTTAAATATTTATTTTATTTTAATTTAATTATTTATTCTTAAAGTGAATATATAACTAAATATTCTGTGAATATTTCAAGCATCTACCTGTTGCCGTTATCAATATCAAGCAAAAATGAGCAAAAAAATCGGCCAAGTGCGAGTCGGACTCGCGCACGAAAGGTTCCGTACCATTATCAATAAAAACGGCAAAAAAATCACGTTTGTTGTATGGGAGCCCCCTTAAATATTTTAATTATTTTATTTTTTAGTATTTGTTGTTATAGCGGCAATAGAAATACATCATCTGTGAAAATTTCAACTGTCTGATTATCACGGTTCATGAGATACAGCCTGGTGACAGACGGACGGACGGACGGACAGCGGAGCCTCAGTAATAGGGTTCCGTTTTACCCTTTGGGTACGGAACCCTAAAAATCACGTTTGTTGTATGGGAGCCCCCTTAAATATTTATTTTATTCTATTTTTTAGTATTTGTTGCTATAGCGGCAACAGAAATACATCATGTGTGAAAATTTCAACTGTCTAACTATCACGGTTCAAGAGACACAGCCTGGTGACAGACGGACGGACGGACGGACAGCGGAGCCTCAGTAATAGGGTTCCGTTTTACCCTTTTGGTACGGAACCCTAAAAATGTTTAAGATATACCTATAGTAAACATACAATACACTCATACTCGAAAAAAAAATACAAGATTTACAATTAGGCCCCACTTAATAAAATTACAACTACACAAATATGAAAAAAAAACTTGCGAAACAAATACAGAATGACTATAAGTATGTCAAGGACTAATTATTGAAAAAAAAAAAACAATATTGTTTAAGAAGCACAGCTGCCAAATGAGTTAAAATATGTGAAAGTGTTAATAACTTTAAAAATACGCTTACATATCGCAATGAATAATCATTGTTATATAATTTATTATATACTAACTGTGCCCGCGACTTCGTCCGCGCGGAATAGTTATTTTTTTATTATTTATTTATATTAATAAAAATAAATAAAATTTCAGAAATAAAAGTAACCTAAGTTACTCCTTATTACATCAGCTATCTGCCAGTGAAAGTCCCGTCAAAATTCGTCCAGCCGTTTCAGAGATTACCCGGAACAAACAGACAGACAGACAGATAGACATAAATTGTAAAAAATATATTTTGGTATACGTACCGTGTATACATCCATATGCATTTAATAAAAAGCGGTTATTTTAATATTACAAACAAACACTCCAATTTTATTTATCTGTATATATATATATATATATATGTATGTATATAGGTTCCTTTTGACGAGTTCGGGACGGGTGTCAAAGTAGCGTTACTGACAACGGCGCAGTTGTCAGTGACGCTACTTTGACACAATGCTCGTGGGTTCTATCCCAAAGGAAAAGATTTTGTGTGCATGAACATGTCTATTTACGAGTACCTTGGTCTGGGTGTTCCTAAAAGAAGTAGGGCGCATCAAACCACCCCGCCCGGGGAATTACTTCCCCTCCACTTCATATAAAACTGCAACCAAATAATAACTCCCTGGAGAATTGTTATGGTCCTGAGAGTGAGTGAGGTCACCAGTAAGCTCCTAAGGAGTTGCTGTCTTAGGAGCAGAGGTGACATCGCTCGAGTGATATATAATGTGTTCAAAACGTTTATAGGCTACGGTAACAGCTTTACATCAGGTGGTCCGTAGGTTTATATGCCTCCCGACGTTGTATAAAAAAGTTCATTAACCCTAACTTGAATAGTGTCGGTGACAGTACAAAGCCTTGCTTTGCGCGTTCAGGCTAATGGCTCAGCCCCACCAACAATGACTTTCAAAAGCAAAGGGCAGCCCGTACGATGGCAACATCGATAAATAATTCTGATATCAGTCCTGATAGAATATCGATAACCAATGCCTAGCCTTGTCAGTCAGTTGCCAATTTATTATAAATATTTATAATTATTTTAGCAGATTTCAAGACAGATTATAAAACATAACAAATTAAAAAAGTTTATCTGTGTCCCAAATACGTACTTTTTGTGTTTGCTTTATCGTAAAAACGGTGATACATATAACCGCAACCTAAACCTAAAAACCTTAAAATAAAACAAGTATTAATAACTGAGCAGATGTAAGCCGGGCTTGCGACAAGGATTTTTAATGATACTACAATATAATGGCATTCTATATTATTATACAATAACAGTATATACAAAATAAATCGTACATCATAGTACTTAATAGTAATCTCTATAAATGCATATTCCCACACATATTCCCTATTGAACTAGTATAAAATAAAATCTAGCTAGTCTACTCGCGTAGCCAGATTTTATTTTATACTAAGTAATTCAATAGGGAATATGCATAAAACTTTTTAGGACTGAATTAAAAAGAGGAGATTAAGACAGGAAGATATTTCAAAGTATTTTTTTCTACGATAATTAGTTTGCGAAATAATTGCTGTTTGAAAGTCGCATTTCATCACGTGACTTGAAAACGCTTCATACTAAGAGGCCGCGGTAGATGACGTCACAATTATGAAAACTATGAAGAAATGTATGGATTTCATTTAAATGTTAGGTGTATTTCTGCAATTCGACGAGCTCGGTGGCGCAGTGGTGGAACGCGCTGTTACGCTACTTTGACACCAACGCTCGTGGGTTCGATTCCCACACAGTACAAATATTTGTGTGCATGAACATGTCTGTTTGTATTGGTCTGGGTTTTTCTATGTATAATAAGTATGTATTTACAAAAAATATATATATTTACGTATGTTTATCAGTTGTCTAGCACCCATAACACAAGCTTCGCTTACTGTGGGGCTAGGTGGCGCTGTGTATTTTGTCTGGCAATATTAAAAAAAAAAAAATATTCAGGCATTCACACTGAAGCCGTCATAGTAAAACATGTTCAAAATATGACAATGATTTAATATACGAAGTTTTTTTTGTTTTAAAAACTATTTGTTTTTAGGGTTCCGTACCCAAAGGGTAAAACGGAACCCTATTACTGAGGCTCCGCTGTCCGTCCGTCCGTCCGTCTGTCACCAGCCTGTATCTCTTGAACCGTGATAGTTAGACAGTTGAAATTTTCACAGATGATGTATTTCTGTTGCCGCTATAACAACAAATACTAAAAAATAGAATATAAGAAATATTTAAGGGGGCTCCCATACAACAACGTGATTTTTTTGCTCATTTTTACTTGATATTGATAACGGCAACAGGTAGACGCTTGAAATATTCACAGAATATTTAGTTATACATTCACTTTAAGAATAAATAATTAAATTAAAATAAAACAAATATTTAAGGGGGGCTCCCATACAATAAACGTGATTTTTTTTGCTGTTTTTATAGATAATGGTACGGCACCCTTAAGGCGCGAGTCCGATTCGCACTTGGCTGATTTTTTTTACGATTTTTAACACCAATACTAAACCAAAAATAAAAAGTACAGAAAACTAAACTACAAGAAATATTTTGGTTTACTCTGTATATGATAATATTGAGATTTAAAACGAAAAATAAATTCCATGCTTATTCCCTATTGGTTACAAATCAAGCAGTTGCCTAGTGTGGAACAGTTGATATTAGTAGCATAGCCATAAGAAAGATCTTTTTGCGCATTGCCAACTCAGTTTACCGTTGTAATTCCTCAGAAATCTCCAGTTGTTTGAACTTCATCAGCAGGGTTGTTCCCTCCTTATAAAATGTTGCCATGTCTGAAAAAGAATCTCAAAACACAATTTAAAGTTTTATGAGTACATAGATAAGTCTTACAATAATAAACCATACAGTTTTCTGATAGGATTTTACAGCATAATTTTACAGACACTACAATGATGAACTCAGCAAATAGTTAATATTTACAAGGGCCTCCTAAAAATATCAATCTGTCATTACGCAAGTTACGAGTAATAAATTTATGTGATTATGATCCGAGCATCCATTTTGTAACCGATTTTGTAAGTGAACAATGATTCGCTTTAACACTAAAAATGTCAATTGGTTAACAAATAAAAAAGTTAATTGACTATCAATAATGGAAATCTGATTAAAACGTTTAACAATATTATAGGTATATTGCGTAATTTGCAAAATGTTTACGATAAGTCTGTATATTGCTGGTTTGGTATGGTACTCACATGATAGTTGATATCATCTTTATTTATAGATAATGGCCCATGATAAATTTCTTAATAAACCAGATCTAAATCAATTTGGTTGGAATCATTACACGTTGCTTCGATAGAGAAGGCAGTTCTAGTGCACAATATGCAAGGCGCATGAATGACGTAAAATAACTATGCATTCACAGTTCAATTCGGTTTAGGAGGCTACTCAACCACTTCCTGGTCCATCCATCCATAAATCATTTTTTTAGGTACATTAAATCTTGTTGAGTCTGAGCTATTATAATTCTTTTATACAAAGATAAATTGTGGATGACGTGATTCTTCAATTTACAACAACATCAACAAAATTTAAACATTATGTTCCAACTCAAGTGTAAAATTGGTAATGAAAGTTTGTTTGAAGAATTTTGTTCTATGACGATGTACTTGAAAGTGAGCTTAAACATTTTACAATATAAATAATAAAACATATATTTCACGTTATTTCAAAGTTAACCCTCTAAAGGTGTACACTAGAGGATAAAAGCTTGTATGGAGGATGATTAGTCCATTACCTGGACACTTAGTCTAAATATTTATAAATAGAATAAGAAATTAAATCTTTTCCTGATGATCGGTTCAGTAGTTTTCGCGTGAAAGCATAACAAAAAAACGGACATTCACATTTATAATATTATATATTATGAACTCAGTCTATAAGTGATTCGTTACGGATTTTGCCTAACGCTTGCATCTCTATCGTGTTACTCTACTGTCATGTCTCGCTATCATGCCCAGCTCTAGCTTCCAGAAGTTAGTATTGAGATCAGTACCAGGGTGTTTATAGAGAGTGGTGCCTTCAGGCTCAAGTCATTACTGCCGAAATGTTTTCCTAACACTTCGTTCCGGTTAGACCCTGCACTGAATTAGCGCCTACAAAATGTACAATTTCATTTCCAATACAATTTATTACAAAGAAAATTATAAAGGCGAATTAGAGCAAACGGCTGTACGTAGAATGCAAAGGAGAATACATCCCTCCCAATATTTATGATGCAAACCTAACTAGATCTTTGTAATAAACATGTAATTCTATCAGCCCACTACGATTTCTACAAAAGTGAAATCGCAGTTGATTATCTAATAGATGAAGATTAAATACCTACATTTAGCATCTTAATACGTTATTAATTACAATAGAGTATAAAGTATAAGTTAATAATAAATAAAAACTATTTTTACATAAAAAGCATCTCCCATAAATAATAAAACAAAAAAAAAATTAAATGTATGACTAATACCTTTGATCTTTGAAGTACTACGTTACTCTAATATACCTAGTCCGGCTATAAGTTCTGTTACAAATGAATATGCATTTATTTTTTATGAAGTAATGTAATCTTTATAAAACTTATATGTAAGTACATATTTATGGAAGTCACAGCAACAAATTGACAAATATTTCTATTCGAAATGGCTATCTTTGGCTTTGGATTCGTGGCCAGACAGACCTGTAATAAATACAGGTCTGTCTGGCCACGAATCTATGGATTTACGCACTGTTTCCATGGGGAATTTAGCTACTGCTTGCTCTAGAGATTTCTTAAGAGACACAATGTTGGCTTGTCGTTTCGATTAGGCCATGTCCTCTAAAACTGACCATAATTTGTAGTATATGGGTTTCAAATCTGGGCTAGACGAGAGCCAGTCTTCAGTCTTATAAAGTCCAGAACGTCGGTTTCGAGCCAGGCTTGGGTGGTTCGTGCGTTGTCACCAGGTGCACCAGGAGTCCTACTGGAAAGGCCACGGTACAATTTTAAAAAGTGTATTGCTGAGAGGTTTTACAACATGATCCAAGACAGTCTCTTGATATCTTCACTTTGGCGGAAGTCTTCCCTTTTTTTTTCACAGAAATGAAGATTTGTAACTCCTTGGTACCGCCCACCAAACCATTACAGACGCAGGATAATGACCACATTGTACCTTTCTGATCACTTGGGCGGCTTCTCTAAAACTGTGTGTGTTTTGTTTTTATTTTTTTATTTACGTAAAACACATAATAAACCATTAATAATTATTTATTATAAAATCTTTCAAAAACACTAAACCAAATCCATTTCTCATATTAACAAAACAGCATCATTTTTCCTGTCACTCACATATTGAACTAATTTTAAAAACGACATGACCAAAGACAACTTAAATAATATTCCCACCTTCAACATCCCCTATGAATTTTATATTACTCTACTTCTCATTCTTCTATACATTGAAAACCCATATAATAATCCCTACCTACTCTACAGTACTAAAGAAACTTATAACATAATTCCCAACCGTCTTAATAATAAATTTCAAATTAATTATCAAAAAAAAAAAACTTAATAGTTAAGAACAATTTCAAATTTTCTCCATTTGAGCTTCCCCTCTCAAAGTTGCAATTATCTACAGGTAAAATCACAAATCTTCTCTCTATGTTGTATTTTTGTAAAAAGCCTCTGGCCACTAATCTAGCCTTGTATCTTCCACCTGGTTTTAATGTAAAAATCCATTTACTAGTAATAATTTTTCTGTTTCCCGTTCTTTTTTATCTACAATTTCCCAGGATTTATTTTTCTCTAAAGAGTCTTTCTTCTCTTTAAGAGCTTTTTCCCATAATTCTTTTTCATTACTCTTCAATACCTCACTGTAAGTTAAAAATGTACTTTCTAAATCATAATTTTTCTGGCAGTCTTTTATCTCTTTTCGGCAAAGTACGTTTACAAATTCCTTCATTAGCCATATCAACAGCATCTTCAAATTCCTCGTCTCTTATTGCTACTCTATCGTTTAAATCTTCAACCACTCTATTCCTCAAGTCGTTTCTTTCTAAACTATAGTCGATTACTCTTGAAACCTCTCTTTCATTATTATCCTCTTCTAAAATATTATTGTCTTCTATACTGTCTTCAAAAATCTATTCGTTAAAATTGTCAACTGATTCTCCTCTATTCTTATCTTCTAAAATCTCATTTTCAACCACAACATCTCTTTCTTCTTCTTCAAAATTAGAAACTAGCTTCCTATTTGTTTCAACACACGTCTTTTCCAAATTTTCTCCATTATCAAAATCTTCTCCACTATCCTCACTGTCCGTTGGTATTTCCACTTCAGAATCTGAAGATGCAACATCAACCCATTCATCGCTATCAGAATCCTGCACTTTCTTTTGTTTCTTTACACTTGTCTTCTTTTCTTCTATAGATTCTCAGTACGTGTATAATATACGGTTATTTAGGTATTACCTTTTCATGACTTGATGATGACCCCTTTTCTCTTCAATAACACTTTATCGCAGTGGAAGCGTGCTGGGCACATAACCTTTTGTTTTATTTTTAAATTTTACGTTAAAAACACATAAAAACCATTAATAATTATTTATTATAAAATCGTCCAAAAAACACTAAACCATATTCATTTCATTTTTTTTTTTTTTTTTTTTTTTCCCCTTATGTATTCATTTCATATCTAAACAAAACAGCATCATTTTTCCTGTCACTCACATATTGAACTAATTTTAAAAACGACATGACCAAAGACAACTTAAATAATATTCCCACCTTCAACAGTGTGTACACTTTGTCATTTTGCTTGTTGTAGTGCTCTTCAAACGTGAAAGGTTGTTTGTTTTAATCATTAATGAGGATATTTCTGTGTCTTTCATCTGCATATCGGAACGGAACCAATAAGCGCCGAGTTTAGGTCTTGTTTTATTATACGCGACAGAGTCCTAGCGGGGATCTTTATTTCTTGCGATAAGATCGAATTCTGGCATTAACAGCCTTTGTAGTTCTAACAGCAGGCGGTCACCCCGAACTTTTATAGCCTTCAACAGAGGAAGTGTTAATGTATCTGTCGATAGTACGAACATACGGCTGATAGCAAGCCGTTGAAGTGTCTCGAATATGACTGACGGCTTCATACCTACTTTATGCAAGGCAATCACTGCAATCCTATTTTCTTTACCACCCCATACCACCACGCATCCATATTGTAATTTGATAATAAACACGAAAAAAATATATAAAACGGCGGGAAATCAAAAGAAGTTTTAACATAATAAACGTGTTCCAAATACAAAATAATTAAAGAGTTGAAGAAAAGAAAAGTTTTTATGTAACAGTATTTATGGCCAGACTAGTTAGTATTTTAATTGGATGTGCATAAAGCGTTGATGGAAATAAATGTTTAGTAAGTGTATATGTATATATTATTTATACAACGTCGGGAGGCATACACGCATACGGCCCACCTGTGTGGGTATTCACATTACCTCGGAAAGCAATATTAGAAACGATTTCGAAAAGTTTTCACTCAGATTCCTTACATTTTGGTAGATACCTTTTCGAATTCGATTCGAATATGGTTTTCCGATGCAATCTTAATATCTCCACTGGTTTAAAGTAGTTACCGTAGCCTATAAATGCTTGCAATACATGTAGTACCTCTCGCGTATTTACACCCCTGCTGATAACACAGCAACTCCTTAGGAGTAACACCATGACCTTTCAGTACGTTGTTATTTGGCTGTGGTTTTCTGTGAATACCTCCACTTTAGCAGTCAGTAGTATTGATGCGGCCTACTTCTCTTGAAAATATCCAGACCAAGAGAAACAGACATGTTCACATATAAAAATGTTTGTCCTGTTTGGTAATGGAACCCACAAGCGTTGGAGTTAAAGTAATATTGCTAACGACTACATCATCAAGCTTACTGGTATATCTTCACGCTAGGTACCTTGCGGGATAAGCAGTGAGACCCGAAAAGTATTCAATGTACATCTTTTTTTTATACCAATGAGGTGGAAAATTAATATTTCTCTATATTTTTACTCCAAGGCAGAGGACGTGGCATAGCTATGACACAGCGAGGTTAAGGGACGAGCTCGATGGTGCAGTGGTTAGTAATGCCACTTTGATACTAACGCTGGTGGGTTCGATTCCCACACAGGAAAAAACTTGTGTGTATGAACATGTCTGTTTATCTTGGTCTGGGTGTTTTTCTATGTATCATAAGTATTTATTTACGTATGTTTATCTGTTGTGAAGTAGCTATATCACAAGCTTCACTTACTTTGGGGCTACATGGCGACGTATAATTTGTCAGACAATAAATAAATAAAATAATTATGATGATCAAGCTCTTTAGGCACAAGGAATGGACATATACGTATTTACATATGTATGCTCGTAGTACATTACCCTCCTTTTTTGTTGGTTTGTGTGATGCATCCAGGACTTGTATTATATGACGTTACTATCAATTCGTATGCGGAGCACGCCCATCACCATCTTATTGCGGATTTGACTATCTTTAAGACGTGCGGTTTGTAATCTACTATTCCTTCCCTATTTCAAGAAATGAATAAGTGTTGAATCGTAAATAAGCAAGAGCTGCTCTTACTAAGAAATTGTATATGCAGTAATATTTTTTATACTTTTTCAAACTTGACTATATAATGCAGTGTGTTGATATTTTGATATTGTGTCCCATATAAACTCGATTGTATTTTATTTTTTTCTAAAAGACGCAATGGATATTTTTTATGACAACGTAAGGGGGCATACAAGCATTCTCTGTAACTATAACAAAGAGTTGGCTTGAAAATTATATATAGCGTATACGTGTATAAGATTTGTACCGTATCTTTTGTATGGTACCAGCGAACTTAAATTAAGTTCGCTGTATGGTACGGTATGTACATACATTTAGCGTTTTAATGCCGTAGTATTGCGTTGTAATGCCGTAGGTCGTATTCAGATTTCAGTTGTGGGACGTATCAGATTCTCAGTATTTATCGATTTTTCAACGCTTTACAATTAAACACTACCTATGGCCTTACAATTTATTGACAGAAACCTGTGAATGAATGAATGCTTTTTTTTCTATTTTGGCATAGTCTGGTTTTATGGTGTATTTTAAGTACTCGATGGTTTTACTTGCGTGCCAAATTCATGTTTTACATTTTAGTTAACATTTTAAATTTTTAGACCCTTGTCAAGTCAATTCCAAAACTTCCTACTCCTACAAATTTCTTCTGATTAAATGCGTTGTGAGTTCCAAGGCAGCTGTGGTTTAACCCCAGGGACGGCAGTGAACTTCACTGTTCATTGCCTTTTTGTTGGTCGCCGCTGTAAATTCTGGCTACACAGGAGACACAGTGGTGGGTATGAGTGGTGGGCCTGTCCCGATAAAAAAGACCCTTGTCAACACTTCATCGCGACTTTTAACAGTTGCCTGTCTGCACAAATATATTACTTCCACTCCGCCACCCATTCTCAATTTATAATATACTACTTACAAATAATTTAAGGATCATGAACAGAAAATAGCGGTAATGGTAAAAAATTGCTCTGTGTTGTGTGAGAAGTGAAATGCAATGAGCTAAGATATTAATCTTAGTCCATTTATTTTTACTGAAATACATTAAAGAAATATATATAATTCAGGCGCTGAGCTATTTTGAAGATGTGTCGAAGTTTCCCGAAAGCTGCCCATTTTCTATCTTCCAGCTTTCTTCCAGCTTTCTTGTCCAAAAAATCTACACCTTTAAAAATTTCTGTATTGCTTTTAAAAGCCTTTTGAATGATATCGAACAGGACTGGTGTGAGCAGCTTGCCATTATCTTTAGTGTAATCTGCATGTGGTACACTCTGCTAAAAAGCAAATGTGATTCTAGCAAAATAGAGATAATGGACAACTACATTTAATAATTGTCGTATTCCACTAGAGAGGTATCTAACCCTCCTCCACCCTATTTTCAGAAGAAAACAACCAAATAACAAGTATGTACGATTTGTAGATTCCTGTGAGCCAGGTTCTCGCGCCTCTGGTATAAGTGGGAGTGGGAACACTCGAGCGATACTTATTGTGTTGTAGCCGGGAATGTATTACGGGAATGATTTATATATGTTTGTTTGCAAGCAGACGCAGTTTATAAAAACTAGCTAGCGAAAAATTGTTGATGTCACGACCAATGTATTTTTTATGCGACGTCTGGAGGCATACAAGTATACGGCCCACTTGATGTAAAGCGGTTACTGTAACCTATGGACCCTTGTTATACATTAAGTATCCGTCGAGAGATGCTAACTCTGCTGCTAATACTGCAACTACTTAGGAGCTCACAGGTGACCTCACTCACACGTAGGAACGCAACAACCCTACAGGTTTTTTTTTTATTTGTCTGCGGTTTTACGTGAAGTGGTCTACTGAGGAGTTCCGTCGTCTTTGTAAGAAAGGAAGCAAGGAAAAATGTAGAAAAGGACATCGAAGAATACCGCGAAAAAACCGTAAAAGCTATTATAGAAAAAACAAGGGCCCTTAAGTATTTAGGAAAGCTATATCACCTGGCGAACATCAAATCACAAAACTCTTAGACGATGATGGAAACTTGGTAACTAATAAAAAACTGCTTTTGAGAACCGTCGAACAGTACTACCAACATCTATATGCATCAAAAAGTTCAAGACCAACAGAAGTGCAATCTAGGCAAATTACAAATCTTGGATCGGAAGATATACCGAACTATCGAACTCGAAAATAGAAGTTGCCCTAGGAAAGATGAAGAATGGTAAAGCACCGGGTAAAGACGGAGTGATAATTGAAATGGTCAAAGAAGGAGGAACAACAGTATTACAATTTCTTAACATGCTTCTAAACAAATGCCTAGAAGAAGGAAAAATACCTAAAGAATGGGAATCTGCCAACGTTGTCCTATTATTCAAGAAAGGTGACAAAGCAAACTTAAATAACTATCGCCCTATTAGTTTATTATCTCACATGAATAAACAGCTTACAAAAATTATTACCCTTCGTTTAAGTAACAAATTTGATTTTTATCAACTTCCCGAACAAGCCGGGTTCAGAAGCGGATATAGCACTATGGACCACATCTTAACACTGAAAACCGTGATCGAGAAAGCCACAGAGTATCAAACACCCCTCTGGCTGGCCTTCATTGACTACAAAAAGGCGTTCGATAGTGTGGAATCCTGAGCAGTTGTTCAGTCACTTCAAAATGCACGAATAGACCATAGATACTCAAAGCTAATCGAAAATATTTACAATAATGCTACCATGAAAGTAACCTTGACGGAGCAATCAGATTGAGATCAAAAGAGGTGTAAGACAGGGAGACACTCTTTCGCCAAAACTATCTACTCTTGTTTTAGAAGATGTTTTCAAGAAGCTTTCATAGGAAGGTATTGGTCTCAAGATACCAGGTGCCAGACTGAGCAATTAGATTCGTGGATGATATCGTTCGTCTCAGTGATAGTCCTGACGACTTACAACTCATGATTCGCGTGATTAAACGAAGCTTCTCTACAAGTTGGCTTGAAAATGAACATCAACAAAACTAAGATCATGACAAATGAAACTAGAACACATCATGTTAAAATAAAAGTCAACCAAACTGTCATGGAAAATGTAGAGAAATATGTTTATCTGGATCAGGAAGTAAGGATGGGCAAGGACAACCAGGTTGGCGAAATTGACAGACGTATCCGTCTTATGTGGGCCGCCTACTCAAAACTGGACTTTGCCTTCAAAATGAACATAACAGCAGAACAGAAAGCTAGGTTGTTTAATTAGTGTATCCTGCCAGTTTTAACTTACGGAGCGGAAACCTGGGTCCTGACCAAAGACAGCATTAACAAGATACAGTTCGCCCAGAGGAAATTAGAGAGAAAGCTCGTGGGGGTTACTCTGATGGACCACAAACCAAATACATGGCTTAGGGGGCGGAGTGGTGTCGCATATGCCGTGGAGCGAATAGCGAATCTGAAGTGGCAGTGGGCGGATCTCATAGCCCGAAAATACAATTCATTGTATAAAATGGCCCTGGAGTGGAGACCTTGGGAAGAAAAGCAGCCTAGAGGAAGATCACAAATGCGATGGAAGGATGATATTAAGAAGATGGCAGGGTCCAACTGGATGCAAGTTGCACAGGACAGAGAAAAATGGAGGAGTCTGAAGGAGGCCTACACCAGATTACGGGTAGATAAGGGCTAAAAAGAAGAAGGTACTTCCCCAGATAGGTTGCTTTGATGCGCCCTACCACTCTTAAACCTCTCGGATGAAGACAAACTGACATAAAATTCTTAAGGAGTTGCTGTGTTAGTAGCTAAGGTGACTCAAAGGTTTGTCCTGAATGGGAATCGAACCCATGAGTGTATGTATGTCCCAAAAATACAGCATATGACACAGCTATAAGAAAGATTACAAAAATATCAATTTAAAATAAATTTAACTAAAAAATAAATGTGCCGAGTACAACATTTATACGTTGAATGTGTTGTGTTGGTTTCTCAGTGGGTAACGAAATCAGTCGTGCCTAAAAACGCAGCCTGCGAGCTGTCAAGCTCGTAACGAAGGCAGCAACTTTATTTATACCTACCGGTAAGATTGCTCAATTTACCATTACGATGCCCGGACACTCCCTGAATGGAATTATATATGGATTTTAGTGTTAATCAACTTTAATTTTATTTCAACAATGAAATTTGGTCAAGGTGTGTGTATGTTCGTATCCAATCCTAAGTAATTCATTCGGAAATTTTTAATTTTTTTTTACAACGTCGGGAGGCATACATGCATACGGCCTACCTGATGTAAAGCAGTTACCGTAGCCTATTACCGCTTGTAATATATTAAGCATCACTCACGCGAAGGCTCCTCTGCTGCTTACACAGCAACTCCTTGGGAGCTTACTGGTGACCTCGCTCACACGCAGGTACCCAATTACCCTCTAGGAAGTTGTTATTTGGCTGCAGTTTTCTGTGAAGTGAAAGTACTTCCCCAGACGGCCTGCTTTGATGCGACCTACCTCCTTGTAAGGGACAATAGTAAGAGACACCTAATAACAACGCACATAAGTTGTAATAACAACTTATGTGCGTTGTACAATAATTTACTATCAAGAGTCTACCTGTCTATCTATAACTTCACGCCAAATCCCTTATGTGGTAGGCATCTGCCAGAATCGAACACCACATGACTTGGTCTTTACATACCTATCAGAAGTACACCAATGCAATTACGGTTATTCCTAAACAGATGGCACTATCACTTAAGTAGATCATGCTATGGATTGTATTATGCAAATAATGACCTCCTCAGGGAAACATTTATACATCATGGTGACGCAGTAACGGCCCACAGAGGCCAACTGCATAGTCAGGGTCAAAAAAAATTGGTTATCACACATACGGTGAAGTAGTAATGGCCCGCAGGGGCCGATTACAGTCTGGGCTAAAAAAAAAATGGTCACAACACATACGGAGACGCAGCAACACAGGGGCCAACTGTAGAGTGAGTATCAAACTAAAATATAGAAATTCGGTGAGTTATAAGTACTCTATCGTGCTTGGTACGGTGTCTTGAGAAGCGTAAGCCTTACATCTACGACCAGGACTTTCCTTGTTGTGTATTCGCCGCTTTCGTCGTACTTGGGAGCGGTCGTGTGGGCTACTCCGCATGGGCTAAGTTACGCCTGTCGGCCTCATTATTTTTTTGTAAGTAAGATACAGAAAACAGACACAAAATTTTTCGAAGAACCTCTTTCTTTTCCTGCTCCGACTTCTTATTTCGTTATATTAATGGTGTTTTATTGGAATCATATTGAGCCTTAATTGAGTCACATTAAATCTGTGTTCTTCGAACATTGATATACTACCAACTAACTGCAATGATCTGAAGGCAAGTCGCCAATTATTGATTTATTGATTTACTCACAATTACAAAAGATAATATTATCTAGACAAATTGCGGATGTGGCTGATATACATGTAGGCTCAAGGAAAACATTGTATAAACTAAATGATTTAAATAGATTTAAAATCAAGGGATTGTCTTGTATTTACTAGAATGTCTACATTAAAATCACCACAGACTATAGTGTATTTTTTACATATGAAAATTGTTCATAAAGTATCCACCATTACCTGCTCAAATTGTGTAAAGTCGCTAAGGCTAACCTACCGCTAGGAGGTCTATATACACAAACAATTATGTAATTATGCTTATGTAACAAAGCATTGTTATACATCCTTCAAAGTTGCTGTAGTCAGCCAGTAAGTTTTAGTTGTGCAGGTCTAGATATTGGTTATCTAAAGCTACTTCTTTCATCCGTTATATAAGATATTTAAACGTATAACGTTCGCTTTTGCAAATGAAAATTTTTGTCCGTACCTCATCGGTCGGTCTCGGTTACTCATTATTGGATTTTTTCTCCGCCAATACGCTTTTGCTTTAAATTCCTCCAGTTTCCATTCCAACCGCGCGATGAAGTGAAAATTGAGGTAAGTTATACAGTGTGGCCCTGAATTGACGATCAAAAGTAGAAGAGAATACAGGAGAAAGAACTACTTTCATATGGACGTGATTATATTCAACGTGATCCGAAAATCGCTGGATCGAAATTTAAATATTTTTCATGTTTTAGAAACATATCTAAGTAGACCCCAAAATATTATTTTTTATTATTATTTTTTAAACAATTATATATTGGATATATTTTCGAGATTTTCTGTATCGGATTTCGGAGGAATGTTCCTATTTTCTTATAAAGTAAGCTAACTTGTGTAAATTGTAATTATTTTTTCTGTTGCCACGAAACCCAAACTTTGTTTATCAATAGAAAAAATTACCTTCGCTGTTATATTTATGAGCAACGTTAAAGGATGAGTAACAAGGTACTCGTAGTTACCATATATAGTAGTAACCATATTTTAGTTTGGTGTCAAGCTGAATGATAGGCTGTTAAACCTATTAAAGATACGTAACGTAGACTGTTATCTTTATTAAGAGAGGTAGGGCGCATCAAAGCTGCCCGTCTGGTGAACTACCTCCACCTCACAGAAAACCGCAGCCAAATAACAACTCCCTAGAGGGTTGTTGTGTTCATGTTGTGGACGTCACCAGTAAGCTCCCAAGGCGTTGCTGTGTAAGCAGCAGAGGAGGCATCGCGTGAGTGATGCTTAATATATCGCAATCGTTAATAGGCTACGGAAATGTGATACTTGTATGCCTCCCGACGTAGTATAATATACATATTTTTTCAAATCAACTTTTTAAACATTGCATTTCTCATTAACTAAATATAAATCTGCACTGTTATAGCAAGCAACTGCCGTAAATTTTATTTCAAAAGCGCTTCCTTGTGAATCTTAAATATAAGATTATTTTGATAAAATATGCTTTAATGAAAGCATTACATTAAAGCATAGTTTACATTATTTTATACAGTATTTTCATAATACTAGTTCAGATGGCACACACCGAATTAAATAACTATAACTACATGGTATTTCGTAATCCTTGTAGTGCGGCTGGGAGCAGGTCATGCTTTATACTCGACATGTGTTTGTAACTTTTGAATGCTGTATAAGAACAGCATAAGGGTCAAAGGGATATTATATATATCTATTATTACTTGACACCGGTGTTGTGTATATTAAATTCCATTTCTTCTAATTACACTATTATAGTATTGTATGTTTATATAGTTATAATGTGCTGTTGTTATATTTATTTATAAATATGTATATATAATATAAATATGTATATATGAAATAAATTATTATTATATTATATTATTTTGATAAAATTACTTATTTTAGGAGAATCTTAGTGTATAAATACCTTAACGGTTTGGTTTATGCGTCTGGCTGTTTTTAATATTACGCAAGCATTTCAGTAGCCCGATTGGGGAAGTACCTCCACTGCCAAGGAAATCGCAACCAAATAACAGCTCCCTGGAGTTGTTATGTTGCTGCGAGTGAGTGAGGTTACCAGTAAGCTCCTAAGGTGTTAGCAGCTTGGGTAGTAACGTGCAAGCGTTCATAGGTTACAGTAACTATTTTACATCAGGTGAGCCGTATGCTTGTATTTCTTTCGCCGTTATATAAAAAAAAGTCTATGGGTCTAGGGCCCTAAATGTCCACATTTCTTTTGAGTCGTAAATGATTACATACTTTTATCATATTTCACTAATTTTAAATGGGTAATAAATTGTAAAACAAATACTTTGTTATGTCTGACAATGCATTTGAAAATTTATACCAATGAAGTAAATATGGTTTATGATTGATACTAAAGACAGAAATATAACTACAGGAGAATTCCTTATTATCAAGAAAAGTTTTATTCGTAACGTTTAGGTCAACTTACATTGTAATCGCAATATTGTTAAGCTGTGCATGTTTAATACACACACACCAATCGATCACGTTATTCAAAGGGTAATTGCTTGAGCAAAAAGTTGGTGGGGGCGTAAGTAATGAGCTCCACTTTGTTCTCCGATATACATTTGGACATGTCTCAGATGTTATCCGCCACATGCGCTTTGAATATCAAAATTCTAAAGCTT
This sequence comes from Pyralis farinalis, assembly GCA_947507595.1. NCBI lineage: Eukaryota > Metazoa > Arthropoda > Insecta > Lepidoptera > Pyralidae > Pyralis > Pyralis farinalis. Next base: position 17,331,806 of record OX382267.1, read on the forward strand.
AAAATCTCTCGACCGAAGTGTAACTGTAAATACGAGTTCTGCCATAATATTGTTGCCATGTGTGACAGTTAGTCGCGGAGCTCTAAAATGACTTGAGGACATTCGAAAATATTGTATTCTTGTTATCTTTTTGTACATGGATACAATTTAAACAAAAGTTATGATAATAAACAAAGAAGAGAGGTAGGGCGCATCAAAGCAGCCCGTCTGGGGAAGTATCTCCACTTCACGGAAAACAGCAGCCAAAGAACAACTACCTAGAGGGTTATTGTGTACCCGCGTGTGAGTGAGATCACCAGTAAGCTACTAAGGAGGCGCTTTTGCAGCAGAGGAAACATCGCGCGAGTGATACTTAAGTATATACAAGCGTTCATAGGTAACGGTAACCGCTTTAAACTAGATGGGCCGTATGCTTGTATGCGTTTCGACGTTGTATATAAAAAAAAATATACGAACCGTGGTGTAGTGTGAAATTGGTTCCGCATTATCTATGGACCCCAAGCCTACCTTATCATCACGCTCATGTTTGAGCTACGTGTCTGTTACTAAAAGCGACTAATGTTGTGTTGTAATGTTTTATTCTACAAATATAATTAACATTACGAAAAAAATCCCGAGTACAAAAGCGACCGGACCCCGGGCTCTGAAGCGAGATCTTGGGATGCTGCGATGAGGATGCTGCGTATAAAGGCGAACTTACTTCTGTTACAGATGTCTTCCACGAGATTTTAGTACGGTAGTGGTTGGAAATGCTACTTTAAAATGAAGACTTGTGCGTTAGATTCCCACATAGGGCAAACATTTGTATATATGAAAATGTCTGTTTGTCTTGGACTGGCTCCTAAGGAGTAAGAAAAGATTTTTAATAGAGGATTGCTTAGGTCTACTAATCGAGTTGCTTAGCAGACCTAAGACCTCAGTATTAAATATACTTTTACTCATTTCTTATACCTTCATTTGTCGTTGGCAGCATGTTATTCAAACGACTAACATTTACAGCACCTAAGGATGCCTCGTCGAGAGGCGAAACGCTTTCCGTAGAAACGACAAGGCGGCGACGTAGGTTATGTCAGCAGATAACAACAAAGTATTTCTGTAAGTGGGGTTATCTTCATGTCCTACAAGTAGGTTGTCTTCATGACAATTTAATATACATGTAATTAGATCTAACCTGTTTTGTGATGCTGCACCAATGGTGGCGGGAGCACACAAAGCAGGTTAGATCAAATTGCATGTAAATTTGACTTTCGCAAAGTAACGCCTGAATCTATTAACAATTTAATATACACAACGCCGGCGGCTGCTGCTGATACAGCAACTCCTTAGGAGATTTTTGACGACCTTGCTAACTTGCAGGAGCTCGACAACCCTCCAGGGAATTGTTATTCAGCTGCGGTCGACTGTGGATAGAGGTACTTTCTCTGTCGGTCTGCAACGAAGTGCCCTACCTGTCTATAGCCAGATCCTCGTTTTAGTAATTGGATGCAAGCAGATAAGTTTAGACCTATCCAACTGTATACCAGAGATGAAGAGAGAGAAGAGTACCTATAACACTTGCACTCGCGTCAGCATGATCGTCCAGACTACAGAGCCATCATGGGGAATCCATCGGGAAGAGCATGAATTGTCATTGTGAAGTGCAGTTGCCACTTATCACTTACTTAATCAGTTAAGTTTTTATTATTAAAGCGTACTATTGCTAACTGTTTACTATACGTTAATCGTACAGTAAACAACTTTGCAAAGCGTGAATGTTTACTTTAGACTTATAGTTAAATAACTACTGTCCATTTAAGTGTTATGTTCTGAACAACCGATGTTTCAGCCAAACACTGGCTATTCATATTTTGTGAAGTAACGTTGCAAAGCTCTATGTGTACACGAACACCTTTACTCATCTTCTGAACAGTCTCTGAGAACTTGATGGCGTCGTTGAGCGTGTCATTCTCATCGAACACATAAGTATAGGACACATATCTAGATTGATGTTAAGCAGTTACCTTAGCATATGGACGCTTTTTGAAACAGTAGAGTACAGTTCGCGCGTAGCTGATCCTATATTAATATTATACGTCTTTTTTACAGTCCCCGTGTACTAAAACTACAACTTACGTACTAAGCTGAGGTACTGTTTCGTTCTATTGAGCATATCAAGTTTATTAGACCTCAGTTTACTTCACTGGAAATACGAGTAATCCCAAAACTCTGTTATAGCATTGGTAATGGAATGGTTATGGGATTTTGGGACAACAGCAACGGGGTTTACATAGTGGAGCTTACTTTTTTGCCTTAGTGGAGTTTGTTGGTTTGGTTTAAGTTCAATCGCCGAAGTTGGTTATTCTAATACTATAAAAATATAACAACTTTATTCAACAAAAGGTAACAATCTTTATAAATGTAATCTAATCTTTATTCTAATACTATTAACTACAGCCACAAATCGTTCGCTACCTTCCTCTATATTGTAATCAGGGAAGTCTGTATTATAAATGTAAATGTCGACAGTACTAGTGACACCGACCGACTTAATATAATGACAAGTTTTATCAGTTATTTAGTTAGTACCCGTACCTCAAGCTTGGCTTGCTTTGGGGCTAGATGGCGCTGTGTAATTTGTCTAAAAAACTTATTATTCGATAAGAAGCACAACCATTTGGACGGCAACTTCGATAGAAGAGAACGGTTCCAACAAAACCTTTTCGCCATTTCTAGTAAAAGATAGGTTGTAAGCGGGTAAACAATATGTCAAGAGGAAACCAACCTGCCAACTACTACCAACCGTTTGCTTTTGGCTTTGGCCAAAGAGAGACGATGTTTAATTATTGTTGCGTCTGACTGGAAAATTACCACAAGAACAAATTCTCTTACATTCTTAAGCACGAAAGAATAACATTTAAAGACAAAGGAAGGATTCGATTTTCCTTAGAGAACGGTCAACCCCACGTTACTGTCACCAGGTGTTTAAAATGTTAAATTAAAAATAATTTAATTCGGAATCAGTCAGATAAAATCTTGGGGTCACAGTCGTAAACAGGACAATGCCTTAGAAAGGTTCGAGTTGGAATGAGGCGACTCGAAAAAGGATGTAAATTTGTTTTATTATGTCTATTTATGGTTTGTGGGCGATGTAGCTGGCAGAAGGATATTGTACATTGTTCTTTAGTAGCCCTTATGCGAATTTGCACATTGTTAAGTACTAACGAACTAACTGTACATTTTTGTTTCTATTATATGACTCCAAAAAGATACTGCTGTAAAGGTTTCAATTGATGTACTTTATTGAACTCCTGATCAAAAGCATTTGGAATAACTTCTTGATAAAAACAATGTACTTATTATTAAATTAATTAATAAAAATAAATAAATTAATTTTTTTGTATATAAATAAATATACAGATAGTCAACGACTAACAGTCTTTTATATTTTACTAATATTTATTCCTTATTCATTACATTGTATGTATTTACACTAAATATATTTACAACCTGAACACTTCTACATCTGATATATTGTCTTGGTTATCTTCAACATGTATGATTCTTTCCACATTTTCATTAAACGTTACTACTGACTTTCTTCTTGACGGTCGCACTTCGCCGTATTCATCTATATCAGATGGATCGGACTCTGCATCTTTCAACTTATCTTGAATCACTATTGCTGCGCTGATATCATGTGGTGTAATATCTACCAAAGATTCTACTGGTTTTTCTTTAGTTGAGGTCGACGGTACAGCAGGTGCTTCATTGAAAGGAGAGTTGATCATCTCTTGAAGTCGTTTTTCGCTTTTTTTTAACTCTTCTATATTCATCCTTGGTGTTGGCTGAATGCCAAATTTAGGATCTTCAATTATGGATTCATTCCGTGATTCTAAACTATTTTCATCACTAAATTCGTCGTAGTTTCTGTCCTTCCACCTGTAAATGAGAAATAATCTAATTATAGTTACAAGGTTACGTTATACGAAAAAGATATATTAATAACGGATTACTAACCATTTTAAGAAAAACCATACAGCTATGGCCACAATAAGTATAAAGAGCAGGACGCTGAGAACTATTGTAGCAACTAACAAACCGACATCGCGTTCTGTAGTGCGTATTACTCGGCCTTCGAGATGGTCTTCTAACGGTACTGTACTTGCTATATTAATTCCAGCTATTTGGCTGTTATTAATATCTCTGGAAAAAATCGTTCGTATTAAAATAAAACATTACAGAACAACAAAAATATAATTGGAAAGAATTTGTTTACGTTAATCGTATATAATAAAACATTGATCAAATAAATTTATTACAGAGTTTTATGAGTTTATCACACCCGGACGTTCTTTACTGTGGAAACAGCGTCTAGTTTGGAACCTATTTATATGCCAACAAATTATATTACCCAGTATACTCATAATACCTAACCAGACCTGTATCAGTGTTAGATATTTCGAAGCATTTTTAGTAATCATTCTAGACTAAAAACTTGAAAAAAAAAAACAGCGCGTTATTGGTCTGGGTTTTTTTTTATTATATTAGAGGGCGCAAACGAGCATGTGGGCCAACTGATGGTAAAAGGTCACCATCACCCATAGAAATCAGCAACACCAAAGGGTCATTGATCTGTTGCAGCCTTTTTAGGGACTATTTTCTGGAAGGAACTCATATCGTATTTGTTCGGGAACACCGCTGAGGGTAGTTGATTTCACAATTTCAACGTACGTAGTTGAAAACGCATCAAAAAGCGTACTGTAGTGGATTGCCACTCATCAAATGGTGAGGGTGAAATTTTAGTTTGTGGCGAGTGGTACGATAGTGGAACTCAGCGGCTGGTATTAAGTTGAACAGCTCCTCCGAACACTCTCCATGATACAATTTGCACAGTACACAAAGAGAGGCAACGTCTGTACAAAGCGGGACCAGCCGAACAGAGATCACTGGGTCGCTGACGATTCGAATTGCTCTACGTTATATGCGATCAAATGGAAATAACATTTTGAAAGACGTGTCACCTAACCTAAAAAGTTTTGGTTTTTCTTCTGGAATGTGGAGATCTGATGGCAGTCGCTCCATGCAAAAATCAGTATTTTTGCTAAATCCTTAGGCTTAGGTGGCGGATCCTGCCAATCCTAGATAGATAGATGATTATACAGATGGGAAATGCACCAATATGCTCTTAGTGTTGGAAGTATCCGTAGGCTGCAGTACTATTCAAGCAGACCACATGCTTATTTGCTACCTTAGTGTAAAAAAGGTATGTATTTCAAAAATAATCGGACACAATTTGTTCAATGATTGTAATAAAAACCACAAAATGCTCTCTTCAATTTCCTTAAACTAATAAGCAAAATTTGAAGATATTTTAATGAAAATAACATGAATTGAATATTGAACAATAATATGTGTGGCTTTGAACAAAGACTTATATGTATACAACAAGACGAGCTAATCTGAACAAACATTGCTGAGTTATAAAGTCCTTTAGATTATTGTGATAGTGCGAGTTATATAAATCGTTGCACTATGGATAAATTGACTAACTCGCACATGTTTTAAGAGTTAGTAAAAGTTTCACTACAAACATTCGCATTTCGTTTACGTCAACTGAAGATTTTAAGACAAGTAGAAAATTTATTTCCTAATTAAAGAGTTCACTCTGATATGTACCAACAATACATTATGTAATTAATGGTCTGGAACAATCATCTTGCTTACGTTTTATTAAAAATCGGCCAAGTGCGAGTCGGACTCGCGCACGAAGGGTTCCGTACCATTATCTATAAAAACGGCAAAAAAAAAAACACGTTTGTTGTATGGGGGCTCCCTTAAATATATGTTTTATTTTAATTTAATTATTTATTCTTAAAGTCAATATATAACTAAATATTCTGTGAATATTTCAAGCGTCTACCTGTTGCCGTTATCAATATCGAGCAAAAATGAGCAAAAAAATCACGTTTGTTGTATGGGAGCCCCCTTAAACATTTACTTTATTCTATTTTTTAGTATTTGTTGTTATAGCGGCAATAGAAATACATCATCTGTGAAAATTTCAACTGCCTAACTATTACGGTTCATGAGATACAGCCTGGTGACAGACGGACGGACGGACGGGCGGACGGACGGACGGACGGACAGCGGAGCCTCAGTAATAGGGTTCCGTTTTACCCTTTGGGTACGGAACCCTAAAAAGAGAGCAGAATTACTTATTTTATTTAATCTTCTAATATAGCAGGCATTTAAATTATGTATTTTTTTATTTATTGTTTCTATAAATAAAGCAATTATATAACTTAAGTGCATATATGTGTTGTTATTATTTTAATTAGTTCAGACAACGGAGAAATATGGATCAAGTAAAAATGTCGTCATCAAAACCTCTTCCTCTTTTTCACCTCTTGTACTATATAAATTTAATTTTGAACTACTTAACAAATAGTTTACATGGAAGCATTTGATTTTAAACAATTTATTCATCTATTTTATCAAGTGCTAATTGTATAAGAAAATATAATGTATAATATACATCTTCAAGCCAGGTCGCTGGGGTAGGCAGAGAGAACATAAGATTTTTTTTTTTTATACTACATTGGGAGGCATACAAGCATACGGCCCACCTGATGTAAAGCGGGTACCGCAGCCTATCAACGCCTGCAATACATTAGGTATCACTCGCGCGATGCCTCCTCTGCTGCTGACACAGCAACTCCCTGGGAGCCACTGGCGACCTCACTCACACGCAGGAACACAACAACTCTCTAAGGAGTTGTTATTTGGCTGCGGTTTTCTGTGAGGTGGAGGTACTTCCCCAGACTGCCAGACTGGCTGCTTTGATGCGGCCTACCTCTACTATCTATTAAAAAATAATTATTCTAAAGGAATTCGGTATGAAACACTGAATACACGAGCACTGCTATTAACAGCTTTAACAGTTTCATTTCCATTTAAGGTCATCTGTTTTATTGTACTTACTCAGTGAGTTGATCAACAGCCACTGGCTCTCTCTCTATCAGACCATAAACATAAAGTTCTAATGATGCTCCAGATGCTGTGTTTGTCTCGCGAGTTTTTCTACCAACAATCGTCTCCATTTCGGTCTGACTCGATATGACCACCGATCTTAATACTTTCACATCATATCCAACTACACTGCTCAAATTTGCTAGTATGGTATGTTCATCTTCAATAAAAGCATCTTGAACAGTGATCACAGCTATATTTGATGTATCTAATAGTTTAACCTGGAAACAGAAATAATTAACGTTAAGGCTAACAACGGAAAAACCAATTAATTTGGAATACAAAATGTAACGAAAACAAAACATTTAGCTTACTAATGTAATGAAAATGTAATCATCATGAAATCTATATCTACCAGTGCTGCTTAATTTGCTTCCTGAACCACTTATATGTATTCTTTCGTTTATCATATTTAACCACTATATAACTTATTGAGCTAGTAATCTGTGACGTGATTATTTCACAGAAAAAATATATAATGAAGATGACACGTAAGAATATATCTAAGAGGTTCAGAGAATTAGTCGTCGCAAGTGTTAATCCGAAGTTCCTCTAATTAGTACGATTAGTTCGATCTAATTATTATGATTTATACCAGGGAATATACATTTTATTCTCCAATTTATATACTAATTGGAGAATAAAACTTATATTCGCTGGTATAAATCGTAATAATTACATTGCAATCAATTAATGTAATGTAATTTTGCTTATATGCGAGTATATAAATAATTGGTTATGTTTATGTATCTCAATGAACCACTTTAGTTATGTTTAAAAAAAAAGGATATTATTTAGAGGGACTCACTAAAATGTCTATAGAGCCCGTAAGTCCAGCTCCATTTCGGTCTGTGGCATTTATAGTAAACCTTTGATCATTTTCCAAGATCATGTTATTGCGAACGTGGACCGAGCCTGATAATGGAGATACCGCTAATGGTGACTCTGAACTCCAGTACAGGAGAGCCGCATTCTCACCGATGTCTGCATCAGTCGCCTAAAATTAAAAATAAGTATAAACATTATATGTTTTTTTGACGAAAAATTACTAAAAGAGTACATATTTAAATAATATTAACTGTAAACGACGGATCTATAAAGCTATAATATTAATAAGTAGGTTATGATAAAAATAAACTCAAAGGGTAAAGTTTATATTCAATGATTCACAGACTTTTCGGAACATCGGCACCACATTTGTATCTGAAGAACAAGCGTAAAAGTAAATAAATAATCGATGCTAAGCATCACCTTTGTACTTTTATTGAAATCTCTCTAAAAGCACAAATTGATACCCGGTTATTTGATAGGCCTGATGATGCCAATGATTCATTACGTAGAGAGCCCTGGGAGAAGAGTGATATAATGTAGTTCACATGTCCCGACCAGCTCCAGGGGATATCCATATTCATAAAACATATTGGTACTTATTAAAAGGTCACGACAGGTATTGGGATTATTGTAACATTTGTCGGAAACTAAATATAAATAATTAAAAAATTTAAAATCACAGACACAAAAATCTATAAAAAGAAAAAAGGATATCCAGGCTGCAGCTTAAGCTCATTGTGTTGCCACCATTGCATTTTATATAGAGTCAAAAATACTGATCAAAAACGAATCCAAACTAGTAGTATGTTGGATATCCTGGCTGCAGCATCAGACCAAGAATGCCATAATCTAGCATAGTCATGTAGCATATGTTTGAATCAACTTTTAGGTCACATGTATGTTTGAAAGTAAAGTAAATAGCGTCTAAGATCCCTATCGCAGCTAACAAAAGATCTGATGACCTTGAAGCGGCTGAACCAATTTGGATAAAACATGTCTAAGAACTACCGCTATAAAACCTGATTTCAAATAAAAAATACCGCATCGAAATAGCTTTCTCCCTTTAAGAGCTACGGTGTCACAAACAGACACATACACACACACACACATAGCGGTCACCACACCCCTCTTTTGCGTCGGGGGTTAAAAATGGACTACGTATTTGAAGTCTGAGGGATTATTTGTATTAAGTTATTTTAAGAGAGGTAGGGCGCATACCGTCTGGGGAAGTACCTCCACCTCACAAAAACCCGCAGTCAAATAACAACTCGCTAGAGGGTAGTTGTGTTCCTACGTGTGAGTGAGGTTGCCAGTATGCTCCCAAGCAGTTGCTGTGTAAGCAGCAGAGGAGGCATCGCGCGAGTAATACCTAATATATTACAAGCGTTAATAGGCTACGGTAGCCGTTTTACATCAGGTGGGTCGTATGCTTGTATGCCTCCCGACGTAGTATAAAAAAATATAGAACAAAGACTATTACTGGTGATTGCTGTTTCCGGCAGGCGGTATCTAGCCTATTCATTGACCATCAATTAAACAAGGGATCAACCCCTAAAATGTTGGAAAAGATAGCTGCGGCCGAGTTCCACATGAGTGATTCAGGGGCATCAAGAGCGTGTGTGTGCTGCATTTCCTCAGAAGGTACTCGAGGCTTTACACTCTTTAAAACTCTCTCTTTTTAAGGTCTCTGGGCGGGCAATGATGCCAAATTAGGGCTGATAGTCCTTCCGGCAGTCATGGCCCTTCACTGTTACCGTTAAGGACATGGTAGGGAGAAATGCCCTGATACGCACTCCTGAAAACCCGCACAATGAATATTTGTTTGATCATATTTTATGCGCTGCCACAGCTCTCATCTTATTTCGATAATACTTTGTCAACTTATTATTCACACTAGAGAAGTGAAAAATAGGATAAAAAACGGCAGTAATATGTCGTAGCTGGTAAGCTATTTAATAATAATAAAAAAATGCGTCAAGTACCTGCAGTTCAGCTAAGGCCCGCGGTAAAATGAGTTCCTTAAGTTCCAATATTGGATATCCGACAATGATAGGTTCGTTTTCCTTTCCTTTAAATATTGGTGGATTGTCATTGATATCATTAACTATCAGGTTCACAAAGCTTCGCGTTGAATTGTATGCAATTGAATCTGCAAGGATCCATGTGTTCGTGCCATAATCATATGGACCAAGCCAGTCCAATCTTGACTCGGTGTCTATAGATCTTCTGGTTCGTGTGCTAATTGTATTACAGTTTAATACCAGTTCAACTTGAATTTGAGATAAAGCCATGAAGGCAATCGAAGGATCTTCTCGATCGATATCTTCAGCGTGTAAGCCGTTAGCGTCGACATATATCCAGTTTTGATTGGCAGGCCACTTATTTACAAGACTATAGGTGCAATCAGAATACTCCGTGTTATTGAAGATTATTAGATTTTCATGGGGTTCTTCTTCATTACGGTTCAGTACTATCAATGGCGGTAGCACCATAGTAATTGATTCTACTATTAAGTACACCTAAAATCATGAATGATACATACATTTGAATAAACTAGTTTCGTTAAAATTTCTTTCATATATCAAATATATATGAAAGAAATTTTGCAAATATATACTGGGAAAGAGAGAATCAATATATTTGAAAACCATACCGGAGCCGTGCCTCTGCTCTGAGTGGTCGAAGATGTTGCAATTACTTGGAAAACGTATTCTCCGCTATTAGCTGGTGAATACAAGTATAATTCGCCATCGCTATTCACAGTTAACCGTCCCAGGAGATGATCTATTGACAAAAGTGTTAATTAAGTTTAAAATCTAGATAATTAAAATCAGCTTTACCCAACGGTTTTTGAGTGCCATTGGGTAAGACAAGGAAGGAAGACATTTGGCTATAGAAGACAGATGAATCAAGATTATACTCGTACGATGCCTCTATGGTATTTTTAATGACGAAAATTATGATGAACAGTTAATGTGGACTAAGTTAACTAAAAAATATAAATTATTATATCGAGGAAGGACTGGACTCATCTACTACGACCAAATAGGTCGTCTATTACCAAAAGGTGGTGTCAGGAGTCCTAAGAATCGGCGAGCGTGTATGAAAGGAGCTATGAATATTAAAAAAGCGAGTGAGGTGTGTAATGACAGAGTCATGTGGCGTCCGGTTCTCTTAGCCTATCTTTCAAGGGACTTGGCGTGAAGTAGGTCGGTAGAAAAATTATGATGCCACCATAATATAGACATTTGTTACTTCAAGCCCCTTATGTACGTAACCCTTGCGAGGTAGGTTAAGAGAAATATATATAGGAATACTATTCTCAAGCACTGTAGATATTAGTTGCTAGAATAACATGCTATGAATGACAAATCAATCGCAATGCTTGTGATTAAATTTGTGAAAAATTGGTGAATAAATAAATATTATCACGAAATTAATTAATTCGTTTAAACCCTTAGTCACTTGTGTGTAAGATTTTTTATCTGTTAGTAGGTGATGAACAATAAACATACCTAAGTAACCCTCCTCTATTAAATATATTTCGACTTCACACCTCAGCTCTCACAGGCCAACTGTATAGTCAGTGTCAAAAAAAAAATGGTTTTGTCATTCGTAGTACTAAATCTGCTAATAAAAAAAAATGCCTAAGGACTAAAATCTGCAGCGTCTGAGTATGCCAAGTGGAGAAGTGTAAAACGAATCGCAAAGTAAATATAGAGCAGTTAACGACAGAGGTGAGTGTATGTAGTTTCTGTTCCAGATGCAGATACGACTGCAGCAGCTGTAGCAGAGGTGATCAGAGCAGTCATGACAGCGACGGCATGTATCTAGTACCAGCAGGGGCTAGTTCTCACACACAAAGTAACCTAGTATAAATTGTTTGTAAAATTGGCTAAATTTGTAAATTCGCTAAGCCTCTTTTCACGCTTAAAAGTAACTCTCTAGCCTTATATCACAAATTAAAAGTAAGACTACATCACAGAGATTTAGGTATATAATATTTGTGTCAATGATATTTAAAAATATAATAAAGCTAATGGTCATTACACTGTATTACAGATTTCGCACCAGTTTTTGATTTTCATAGTTACTTTTATGTCGGGAAGTAAATGTCTGAAGCACCAAATACAAATTTCCTGGATTCCTATTTTGAAATAATGTGAAAATTTCCCCGAGCATAGATCTTTCTATAGCACGCTGAACGACCTTGAGCTTCCCCATACGGCCCGTAGTGAAGGGCCACGTCTCAGTTCCGTATGTCATCACACACTGTTCGCAGACCGTCAACAAAGGACGGAAGGGCCCCCGAACCCCCCCGAATGTAGTCGCTGGGTCCCCACCATCCGGTCACCAAAGGCATAACGATCTACCCCGAGATTATGCGCGGTATAAAAGGGCAGCCTCTCAAGGAGGTTAGACTTGATTGGGCCTCTGCACTATGTCAGTTCAATCCTCCTGACTATGGATTGACAAAATCCCCCACTGTTCCCCAATATCGAATTAATAATCCCCCGAGCACTGGTTATACACCAGCTGATCCCGACATTTACTCATAGGTACGCCACTTCACGGGTGTTTCTCTGTGTGTACGGTGGTAGCCGACTAGGCGAGTACTTATCCTACCACCGGTTGAGAAGCTAAAATCTCAGGAAATCACTTAGTCGCCTCATATGACACCCACCCAAGAGAGGGGCGGTGATTTATAGTATTCTTCCTCCTTCAACGCACGAATAAAATTTAACTTATTCATAAGATCATAACTCCATGATATTCTTATTTTGCCGACTGTTTCTATAAAGTTGAGGTCATCGTACTTTTTAATTAATGTAGAAGCTCTACCTCTATTATACCAGAACCTTATGGAGAGTTTGCTAATCGATAGAGTGAGAAGAAGCATCAAAACAAATGGTTTATTTCCGCTAATCTATATATAACTTTACGCCAAACCCCTTGCGGGGTAGACAGAGTGAACCATGCGCCACATAACTCGTCCTTACACACCACACTAGTTTCTTTAACTTTAACAATCATTCCTTCCACTAATATCTGTAAAGACGGTTTTCTAATGAATTCACTGGTTACTTTAAAAATTACCTATAGTATTTTATAGGAACATTTACAAACCCGTCTAAATCAAGGACTGTACATAACAATGATTCATTTGAGAGAACATTTATTACTAACAATTGTTTGTATCCCTAGTTCTTGGGAATAAGGTATGTAATGCCCCTAACACATTATGTGGAGCAATAAACCTTACATTATAATTTGCTTTTATAAACATAAAGGTATAAGGATTGAACTAGGTCCGCGGGTATTCTCCATTTTAATAATAAATAATAGGTTTTTTTTATACCACTAAGGTGGCAATCAAGCATACGGCCTGCCTGATAGTAAACAGTCACCGTAGCTTATGAACATTTGGTAAATTCGTAAGCTTATCCATTATTTAAGAATCTTTGTTGTGTAAAATCGCATTTTTTCAGTAAAGACTCCTATTACAAATAAATATAAAAATCAAAATGTTTTGTAAATACTAAATATGATTGAATTCGTTAGAACCGTTTCCGAGACATAAATTAAATTTATATATGTGTACATGAATTGCTATTTAGAAGTAATATGACTACATATTATAGATTATTGTTTTCGGACGAAAAATTTGTACACGTAGGTACTCGAAAATTCTTCAATTAAGAATTTTTTTTTTAATAATGTATAATTTTTTGTTCATGCACTTACCATCTTCAAGAGCTAAAGAATAGTTGACGGTTTCTCCATTCGCTGCAGTTGCGTACACTTGTCCAATAACACCCGTTTGGAATAATTCTACTTGTAGCATGTAGGCGGGCGGAGAAAATGTAACAACTGTATCTTGAGGATCTGCGAACAAAGAAACACATATTATTTGGTAAATGTCGACAGAATCAAAATTATTAAATCCACATCGAATTCAGAAATAACGCATAATTTGAAACATTCACATCATAATATTCATAAAGGAAGGAATGCTTCATTAACCCTTCGAAACCCGGGTGGTCGTATACGACCGCGAAATGTATGGGAAAACGTATATAACGGGTTCTGACTGCTCAAAAGTCAGTTGCATTTAAAGTCTAGGGACCCGAGGTTTCCGTACGTTTTTGCGGTTAATTTATGCAACATTATAAATCACAAGGCAATATCATTGAGAAAAAACACCTAGAAATGAAAAAATCTGAAACTATCTCGCCGCTGATAAAGAAGCGAGTGTAAAGAAGCCACGTGGCGCTATGTTTCCTCTACCTACTTCGCAATGGATTTGGCGTATAGATATGGATAGTTCGATTCAGGAATAAAAAAAGGTGTAGATTTGTCTCGAGATAAAAATACACTTAACAACTATAGTTTATTAAAGTTTGGAGAAAAGCACGATAGTTAAAACTTTCCCAGATTTTTCAGATACACCTTCACTGTTTCATTTATATTATATTATATTTATACAGCACCGGGGGATGAACAAATATACGGCTCCACTGATATAAAATGGATACTGTAGTAATCAGTTGCTCACAGGTAACCTCACTTATTCGCATAACATAACAACTCTCAATTGAGTTCTTATTTCTCTGAGACGGAGGTGCTTTCTTAGACTGGGCTATTTTAATGTCCTCTCTTTACAGTGCTAGGGGGCAAAAGGTTTCAATGGATAATTATTATGTAGTCTGTCGGATTGTATAATGCAGGATACATATTAAAGCTGTGGCTTAATCAAACATATTCTGATATTAATATTAAATTATCTTAATGAAATATATTAGCATGCGCGTATTTGTCATATTATACTCTATACTCAGAATACAGAATAAACCAGAAACCGCATACGCGCCCAAAACTGAAGCCATACAAACTTCTCTCAATGAGAGTAGTTTGACATTTGGACGACTAGTATATATTTGGCCACCGTGTCAATTACGCGTAAAAATTTCTCGATAGTTTTTATTAAATAATGCCGTCTTGTGCGGTTCTCACCTGCAATAATGCAGTTAGAAGCATAAAAAAACAAGATGGGATCACATTTCATGTGTAACTAGCGCATTTACATCTCATTTTATTTAAATAATGAATTTCTTTTACTCGTTGATAGTGGTAAACAATTTGGGCGAGTCCATTTTGTTCATGTTGCCAGTTTTACTGGTTTCATTTCCCTACTTTTTTATAAAGTTGACATTGATGAAATAAATAATAAATGCATGTTAAGTAATTAAAAAATAGTTTGATTAATATAAAATATGTAAATACATTTATTTAATTTTAAGGTATTTACGATATAATAATGTAAACATAGGCTTACATAATTTGAGATGTTTTAATATAAATATTACCTGAAATAAATAATAATTATAGTTTTTGGTATATAGTCTGCATATGTGAAATTGGGTAAATAGTAGTTTTTTTACAAAAATATTTGTTTAACTATCTATATCTATATATAAATATTTGTTTATTTGTAAAACTATTCTAATAATTATATATGGAATTTCAGTTCCCCACTGATGAAATTATAAAAGCAAAGAGCAAGACTTCTTCATTTGTCGAAACGTAAAAATGTAATGATTACCTCAGAATCAAAACGGCAATATTATTACTACAACAAAATGTACCTAAGTAAAGACATATTTTTTGTAAATGACTTGTGTTTTGTTTTACTAAAGCATTTTTTTATGCATAACAGTATATTAATATAACATCTTTTATATTAATATAGCACTTTTAATTTACCCTAAAAGAGGCGAACTCTCACTAAGCTAGCAATACTGTACGGGTGGGAAGTATGAGGAGTGCGGGGGATTGCGAAATGTTTCTGGACACAGCGGACCGCGTGTATTATCGGCTGTAGGCTCCTTCTGGTTTATTCTGTATTCTGAGACTCTATATATTACAAATAAGTATATTATTGTAATACTAATAAACTGTTACAGAATAACACACAATTCAGAACTTTTCAACTACAACACCGTTACAGGCCAGTCTACCTGAAATTTTAATTAATCAATGATATTATCAATGCCTGATGAAAGGGAATAAATAACAAATAATTAGCACAAATTATGAAACGATATTCAGTTATCTCTGCTGCACCTGTGAAATCTTCTAAGTGCCTAAAATAAAAAAGAAGTTTTTTTTTTGTATACAAAATATATATAAACACCTCCGAATCTGACTTCAAATATTATCGTCGTAACTGCTGGAAAGGAACCTGCGGCAGTAGCTCTTAATTCAAGTGTTATAATTCGGCTTGTGGGTAATAACTCTTCAGGGATTGCATTATATAAGAGCAGAGACACAGTTGCCTCTTGTATCGATAAGATAAAGTAGTCTTCGAGATCTGCAATATAAATATATTATGTTATCATTGGAAGTTCAGTGTAGTATTTACAAATATTTAGACAAGTATATTTTGGAATGTTGTATTTACCTCCATGTAATGTAAATAACACATCTGGTGTATATCCTTGGCTGAGGATAATTGGTTCTATAGTTACAATTTCAGCTACAATATATCCAAGGTAACTCGTTTTATCAAATCCTAGAAATTCATCCTGGGAAAACTCTAAAACGATAAAGTATTTTAATGGCACCTATAAAATACAGTTAAGGAACACACAATGGCGTCTTCTATAATGATAACAGTAAGCAAAAAACTTACCATTAGGCAAGTATATGATAATAGTTGCTCGAGCAGTTACGGCGTTGGGTCTTTGAGCATTAATGATGAAGAGCAGCAGATTATTATTAGCTATTACAGCGTTCGGGATTGGGGCTGGCGTTCTTAACGATACTGAGTTACCGTTTTGGACTATTTCGAAGTATACTGAATCGTCTAAAAAAGGAAATAAGTCATTAAGTTTATAATATATACACACACACACACACTTATATATAATATATACGATATATATATATATTATATATATATATATATATATAATATATACGATATATATATATTATATATATATAATATATATATATATACATAACAGATGTTATATACCTCCTTCCAATTCAAACGTAACATAGTTGTCAAATCCTTCGGAGAGAGACATGGGGTTCTCTATTACTAAACCTTGCTCTACAGTGTAACTTCCCTCATAGTACGTTTCTGCGAAAAGTAATTTTATCGAAGATATCGAGTCCTCTAATACAGTTTCTAATATTATCGTTGTAACTGCAGGCATTGACTCTGTGGCAGTCGCACGCAGCTCCAATATTATAATACGATTTGCGGGCACCAACTCTTCAGGAATGATATTTAATAATAGTAGGGTGACAGTATTGCCTTGGGACGATAAGCCGAAGAATGGTTCCAGATCTAAAAATTAAGGTATGACACAATTAATGAGGAAAATATTTAGCGGTCCATCAAACTTAATATAATAAGTGAAACTAATTAGATGAGAGTTTATAAATTCTGCCAATATTTACCTCCATATACATTGAATAGTACATCAGGTGTGTATCCTTCTCTGAGAACGATCGCTTCTAAGTGTACAGTACTATTTTCAATCACACCAAGATAACTCGTCTTCTCAAATCCGAGAATAGCATCTTCGGAGAATTCTGAAATAAAAAGTTCGTTGGAAGTTAAGTTTAAGATTTTTTACTCACTAGTAAGTGCTAATTCTAGAGATACTAACGAGCGATAATAGGGGTTAAAGCAGTAAAGTACAAAATTGCCGTTTTATAGTAATAGACACTTTCAATTGACATTAAACCATCAATTTCGATTTTCAAGTAAAACTTTTAATACATGATACCTATGAGGCTTTTCTTTTAAAAAATCTGACGTTAGACGGGCAAGATGGTTACTTCGAAAATCCGAGTAATTTTTGAATACGAGTTCCGACGCGGTAGTAACGCGGCAGAATCGGCTAGCAATATCAATGCTGCGTTTGTAGAGGAGACTGCTAATAAACGCACTGTGTGTTTTTGGTTTAAATGCTTTCGTAATGACTCAAAACATTTACCATCATTATCTATACATTCCTGCCATCTAATCAGAAGTTTATTGATGCATTTGCGATAGAATTTGGGGATCTAGATTCAACAAACTGTGTGAAAGCATTTTGTACTGCCTCTTCGGAAGATATTTTTTTATCACGTAGAAAATTGTTCAAATAACAAAAAAATAGTAGTCAGTTGAAGCAAGGCCTGGCAAAGTCTAACGTATGGTTTCTAACTGCAGCTCCTGTAGAGTTACAATAGTTTCTCGTACAGTATGAGGTTTTGCGTTATCATGGAGCAGTAATGGTGAAGATCGATTCACGAGTCGGGGCTGTTGCACTGCGAGTTTCGCCATCATTGTTCGAAGTTCGGCACAATGCTTGACCAGACCTGAGAAAGTTATAGTGAATAACGCCATGAAAAAACCTTTTTATTGGTAAGCTTAGCTTTAAGGAACAATTGCGGCGTTTGACCTGGGGTCATCCATTGCATTTTCCGCTTACGGTTATCGTAAAGAATCGACTATTCGTCACATGTCACAATTTGATCCCATATTCCTTCATTTCTGTACCGATTTAATAAGGCAACACAAGTTTCAATACGCGTTTCTTTCTGCAGATCAGTCAATTCATGAGGCACCCATTCTTCATATTTTTTTATCTAATTGATTTGATGCAAATGAGTCAATATTGTTGTAGGTATGGTAACGTTAAAACATGCCCCTAATTCCTGGGTAGTTTGACTCGGATCGGCTTTCACCATCCACTCCAATTCAGCGTTATTCACCTGTGTCGGCGGTCTTCCACATGGTTCGTTCTCCAAGTCGAAGTTTCCATTACGAAAGCGTTTACAACAACAACGCACGGTTCATTAGAAATCTCCTCTCCATACGCAGTATTGATATTGCGAACCGTTTTTGCCGCATCAGTTCCGCGTCGGAACTCGTATTCAAATTTTATTCGGATTTTTGAAGTGTTCCTCTTTCTCGTCCAAGCTAAATAAAGAAAAACAATTGAAATTCGAAAATTTTCTAAAAGAAAAACCTCATAGTTATCATGTGAAAAACTGTCACTAGAAAATCTCACCACATGAAGGTTTTTTTATGTTTGTCCCTTTCTCAATTCAAAGCTCATATTACTATAAAATGGTCATTTCATACTTTAATCCCTATTATATGCTCCGGTACGAACATCGTCAAGCATCGTGAGATATCAATTCGTTAAAACATTATGATCTCGTGACAAGTTTATTTGAAGTTTACATTTTCCTCAAATTGGGAGTATGCCAGATTTATATGCACAACGTCTCTAATAATTACCAGCAGCTAATTCATAGCATCGAATTAATCAAATATTCTTAGTTAACATTGATAAAACATACACACTGTTGAGAAAATTATTTCTATAGATAAACTTACCATTAGGCAAATGTATAACAACAGTTGCCCATGCACTTGCGGCGTTGGACCTCTGAGCGTTGACGATAAAGATTAGCTGATTATTGTTGGCAATTACAGCATTCGGGATTGGTGATGGTGTTCTTAGCGTGATCGAGTTGCCATTTTGGACTATTTCGAAGTATATCGAATCATCTGCCAATTGTAATAATAGAGTTGTTGTAATGTTTAAAACAGTAAGATTTCATATTGCTCGTAATATAAACTTAAAACATTTTGAAACAAACAAAGTTTGTAGTTGTACCCACCTTCCTCTAGTTCGAATGTAACGAATTCATCGTAACCCTCCGATAGAGATATGGGGTTTTCTAATGTAACTCCTCCTTCTACAGTGTACGATCCGACGTAGAACGTTTCTGTGAAAACTAATTGGTTGGGAGGCGGCGAATCATCTGATACAGCTTCTAATACTATTGTCGCAATTGCAGGCATCGAGTCTGCAGCGGTCGCTCGTAGTTCTAGCATTATAATTCGATTTGCAGGAATCAACTCCTCAGGGATAGCGTTGAGCAACTGCAGATGGACAGTCGCATCTACCGACGACACGCCAAAGAATGATTGCAGATCTAAAATGACCCATTAAAAATATGTTTAAAAATAATTGTAAATTTATGTTATATAACTGACAGAAATCATACTAATAGTCCAAATGAGAAATTTCTGAGAATGTACGGATGTTTCCACACATGAGACTAGAGAAGGGTTTAAATTAAATTTACCTAGTACTACAATTTACTTCGTTTTAGATAAAGACAGAGACTGTTCATCCCGAAAGTATCTTGGCGTCCTATGTAATACCAAAAAAAATATATATTCACGCGGTCTGCTTCAATAGGAAACATAGAGCAAAATTAATAGTATACAATTTTTTGCACATATTTACCTCCGTGCACAGTGAATATTACGTCAGGTGTGTATCCTTCTCTGAGAACGATCGGTTCTAAGTTTACTGAACCGCTTTCAATCACACCAAGATAACTCATCTTCTCAAATCCGAGAATAGCGTCTTCGGAGAATTCTAAAATAAAAAGGACGTTCGAAGTTAAATATTAAGATATTTCACTCACCAGTAAGTGATTACTATTTCTGGAGATACTAACGAATGATATATCCTCCGGTGAAAACGTCGTCGAATGTGTCAATTCGTTTCTTAGACACTCTTGATGCAAACATAATGATCTCGTGGCAAGTTTACGTGAAGTTTACATTTTTCCCAAATTGAGAGTTTGCTTGATATTTATGTATAACGTTTTTCACAAGTAACAATATTAATTCTTAGGATCGAATTAATTAAAAATCTTTAGTAACCATTGACAACACATACATTCTATTGAGAAAATTACTTCTGTAGATAAACTTACCATTAGGCAAATCTATAACAACAGTTGCCCGCGCAGTTGCGGCGTTGGACCTCTGAGCGTTGACGATAAAGAGTAGCTGATTATTGTTGGCAATTACAGCATTCGGGATTGGTGATGGTGTTCTTAGTGTGATCGAGTTGCCATTTTGAACTATTTCGAAGTATATCGAATCATCTGCCAATTGTAATAATAGAGTTGTTGTAATGTTTAAAACAGTAAAATTTCATATTGCTTGTAATATGCTTAAAACATTTTCAAAGAAATATTGTTTGTAGTTGTACCCACCTTCCTCTAGTTCGAATGTAACGAATTCATCGTAACCCTCCGATAGAGATATGGGGTTCTCTAATGTAACTCCTCCTTCTACAGTGTACGATCCGACGTAGAACGTTTCTGTGAAAACTAATTGGTTGGGAGGTGGTGAATCATCTGATAAAGCTTCTAATACTATTGTCGCAATTGCAGGCATCGAGTCTGCAGCGGTCGCTCGTAGTTCTAGGATTATAATTCGATTTGCAGGAATCAACTCCTCAGGGATAGCGTTGAGCAACTGCAGATGGACAGTCGCATCTACCGACGACACGCCAAAGAATGATTGCAGATCTAAAATTGAAGTGACCCATTAAAAATATATTTAAAAATAATTGTAAATTTATGTTTTATAACTGACAGAAATCATACTATTAGTCCAAATGTGAAATTTCTGAGGAAGTACGGATGTTTTCCCACATGAGACTAGAGAAGGGTTTAAATTTAATTTAATACTACAATTTACTTCGTTCTAGATAAAGACAGAGACTGATCATCCCGAAAGTATCTTGGCGTCCTATGTAATACAAAAAATATATATATTCACGCGGTCTGCTTCAATAGGATACATAGAGCAAAATTAATAGTATACAATTTTTTGCACATATTTACCTCCGTGCACAGTGAATATTACATCAGGTGTGTATCCTTCTCTGAGAACGATCGGTTCTAAGTTTACTGTATCGCTTTCAATCACACCAAGATAACTCATCTTCTCAAATCCGAGAATAGCGTCTTCGGAGAATTCTAAAATAAAAAGGACGTTCGAAGTTAAATATTAAGATATTTCACTCACCAGTAAGTGATTACTATTTCTGGAGATACTAACGAATGATATATCCTCCGGTGAAAATGTCGTCGAATGTGTCAATTCGTTTCTTAGACACTCTTGATGCAAACACAATGATCTCGTGGCAAGTTTACGTGAAGTTTACATTTTTGTCAAATTGAGAGTTTGCTTGTATTTACGTACAACGTTTTTCACAAGTAACAATATTAATTCTTAGGATCGAATTAATTAAAAATCTTTAGTAACCATTGACAACACATACATTCTATTGAGAACATTAC
This sequence comes from Pyralis farinalis, assembly GCA_947507595.1. NCBI lineage: Eukaryota > Metazoa > Arthropoda > Insecta > Lepidoptera > Pyralidae > Pyralis > Pyralis farinalis. Next base: position 17,353,832 of record OX382267.1, read on the forward strand.
TTCTGTAGATAAACTTACCATTAGGCAAATGTATAACAACAGTTGCCCGCGCAGTTGCGGCGTTGGACCTCTGAGCGTTGACGATAAAGAGTAGCTGATTATTGTTGGCAATTACAGCATTCGGGATTGGTGATGGTGTTCTTAGTGTGATCGAGTTGCCATTTTGGACTATTTCGAAGTATATCGAATCATCTGCCAATTGTAATAATAGGGTTGTTGTAATGTTTAAAACAGTAAAATTTCATATTGCTAGTAATATGTTTAAAACATTTTCAAAGAAATATTGTTTGTAGTTGTACCCACCTTCCTCAAGTTCGAATGTAACGAATTCATCGTAACCCTCTGATAGAGATATGGGGTTTTCTAATGTAACTCCTCCTTCTACAGTGTACGATCCGACATAGAAAGTTTCTGTGAAAACTAATTGGTTGGGAGGCGGCGAGTCATCTGATACAGCTTCTAATACTATTGTCGCAATTGCAGGCATCGAGTCTGCAGCGGTCGCTCGTAGTTCTAGCATTATAATTCGATTTGCAGGAATCAACTCCTCAGGGATAGCGTTGAGCAACTGCAGATGGACAGTCGCATCTACCGACGACACGCCAAAGAATGATTGTAGATCTAAAATTGAAGTGACCCATTAAAAATATATTTAAAAATAATTGTAAATTTATGTTTTATAACTGACAGAAATCATATTAATAATCTAAATGAGAAAGTTTCTGAGGAAGTACGGATGTTTTCACACATGAGACTAGAGAAGGGTTTAAATTAAATTTAGTACTACAATTTAAATCTTTTTAGATAATGACCGAGACTGTTTAACCCCAAAGTATCTTGGTGTCCTATATAATACTTAAAAATATATATTCATGCGTTCTGCTTCAATAGGAAACATAGAGCAAAATTAATAGTATACAATTTTTTGCACATATTTACCTCCGTGCACAGTGAATATTACATCAGGTGTGTATCCTTCTCTGAGAACGATCGGTTCTAAGTTTACTGTATCGCTTTCAATCACACCAAGATAACTCATCTTCTCAAATCCGAGAATAGCGTCTTCGGAGAATTCTAAAATAAAAAGGACGTTCGAAGTTAAATATTAAGATATTTCACTCACTAGTAAGCGATTACTAATTCTGCAGATACTAACGAATGATATATCCTCCGGTCAAACGTCGTCGAATGTGTCCATTCGTTCCTTAGACACTCTTGATGCAAACATAATCATCTCGTGGCAAGTTTACGTGAAGTTCACATTTTTCAAATTGAGAGTTTGTTTGATATTTATACAAAACGTTTTTCACAAGTAACAAAATTAATTCTTAGCATCGAATTAATTAAAAATCTTTAGTAACCATTGACAGAACATGCATTCTGTTGAGAACATTACTTCTGTAGATAAACTTACCATTAGGTAAATGTATAACAACAGTTGCCCGCGCAGTTGCGGCGTTGGACCTCTGAGCGTTGACGATAAAGAGTAGCTGATTATTGTTGGCAATTACAGCATTCGGGATTGGTGATGGTGTTCTTAGTGTGATCGAGTTGCCATTTTGGACTATTTCGAAGTATATCGAATCATCTGCCAATTGTAATAATAGAGTTGTTGTAATGTTTAAAACAGTAAAATTTCATATTGCTCGTAATATGTTTAAAACATTTTCAAAGAAATATTGTTTGTAGCTGTACCCACCTTCCTCTAGTTCGAATGTAACGAATTCATCGTAACCCTCCGATAGAGATATGGGGTTTTCTAATGTAACTCCTCCTTCTACAGTGTACGATCCGACGTAGAAAGTTTCTGTGAAAACTAATTGGTTGGGAGGCGGCGAGTCATCTGATACAGCTTCTAATACTATTGTCGCAATTGCAGGCATCGAGTCTGCAGCGGTCGCTCGTAGTTCTAGGATTATAATTCGATTTGCAGGAATCAACTCCTCAGGGATAGCGTTGAGCAACTGCAGATGGACAGTCGCATCTACCGACGACACGCCAAAGAATGATTGCAGATCTAAAATTGAAGTGACCCATTAAAAATATATTTAAAAATAATTGTAAATTTATGTTTTATAACTGACAGAAATCATACTATTAGTCCAAATGTGAAATTTCTGAGGAAGTACGGATGTTTTCCCACATGAGACTAGAGAAGGGTTTAAATTTAATTTAATACTACAATTTACTTCGTTCTAGATAAAGACAGAGACTGATCATCCCGAAAGTATCTTGGCGTCCTATGTAATACAAAAAATATATATATTCACGCGGTCTGCTTCAATAGGATACATAGAGCAAAATTAATAGTATACAATTTTTTGCACATATTTACCTCCGTGCACAGTGAATATTACATCAGGTGTGTATCCTTCTCTGAGAACGATCGGTTCTAAGTTTACTGTATCGCTTTCAATCACACCAAGATAACTCATCTTCTCAAATCCGAGAATAGCGTCTTCGGAGAATTCTAAAATAAAAAGGACGTTCGAAGTTAAATATTAAGATATTTCACTCACCAGTAAGTGATTACTATTTCTGGAGATACTAACGAATGATATATCCTCCGGTGAAAATGTCGTCGAATGTGTCAATTCGTTTCTTAGACACTCTTGATGCAAACACAATGATCTCGTGGCAAGTTTACGTGAAGTTTACATTTTTGTCAAATTGAGAGTTTGCTTGTATTTACGTACAACGTTTTTCACAAGTAACAATATTAATTCTTAGGATCGAATTAATTAAAAATCTTTAGTAACCATTGACAACACATACATTCTATTGAGAACATTACTTCTGTAGATAAACTTACCATTAGGCAAATGTATAACAACAGTTGCCCGCGCAGTTGCGGCGTTGGACCTCTGAGCGTTGACGATAAAGAGTAGCTGATTATTGTTGGCAATTACAGCATTCGGGATTGGTGATGGTGTTCTTAGTGTGATCGAGTTGCCATTTTGGACTATTTCGAAGTATATCGAATCATCTGCCAATTGTAATAATAGGGTTGTTGTAATGTTTAAAACAGTAAAATTTCATATTGCTAGTAATATGTTTAAAACATTTTCAAAGAAATATTGTTTGTAGTTGTACCCACCTTCCTCAAGTTCGAATGTAACGAATTCATCGTAACCCTCTGATAGAGATATGGGGTTTTCTAATGTAACTCCTCCTTCTACAGTGTACGATCCGACATAGAAAGTTTCTGTGAAAACTAATTGGTTGGGAGGCGGCGAGTCATCTGATACAGCTTCTAATACTATTGTCGCAATTGCAGGCATCGAGTCTGCAGCGGTCGCTCGTAGTTCTAGCATTATAATTCGATTTGCAGGAATCAACTCCTCAGGGATAGCGTTGAGCAACTGCAGATGGACAGTCGCATCTACCGACGACACGCCAAAGAATGATTGTAGATCTAAAATTGAAGTGACCCATTAAAAATATATTTAAAAATAATTGTAAATTTATGTTTTATAACTGACAGAAATCATATTAATAATCTAAATGAGAAAGTTTCTGAGGAAGTACGGATGTTTTCACACATGAGACTAGAGAAGGGTTTAAATTAAATTTAGTACTACAATTTAAATCTTTTTAGATAATGACCGAGACTGTTTAACCCCAAAGTATCTTGGTGTCCTATATAATACTTAAAAATATATATTCATGCGTTCTGCTTCAATAGGAAACATAGAGCAAAATTAATAGTATACAATTTTTTGCACATATTTACCTCCGTGCACAGTGAATATTACATCAGGTGTGTATCCTTCTCTGAGAACGATCGGTTCTAAGTTTACTGTATCGCTTTCAATCACACCAAGATAACTCATCTTCTCAAATCCGAGAATAGCGTCTTCGGAGAATTCTAAAATAAAAAGGACGTTCGAAGTTAAATATTAAGATATTTCACTCACTAGTAAGCGATTACTAATTCTGCAGATACTAACGAATGATATATCCTCCGGTCAAACGTCGTCGAATGTGTCCATTCGTTCCTTAGACACTCTTGATGCAAACATAATCATCTCGTGGCAAGTTTACGTGAAGTTCACATTTTTCAAATTGAGAGTTTGTTTGATATTTATACAAAACGTTTTTCACAAGTAACAAAATTAATTCTTAGCATCGAATTAATTAAAAATCTTTAGTAACCATTGACAGAACATGCATTCTGTTGAGAACATTACTTCTGTAGATAAACTTACCATTAGGTAAATGTATAACAACAGTTGCCCGCGCAGTTGCGGCGTTGGACCTCTGAGCGTTGACGATAAAGAGTAGCTGATTATTGTTGGCAATTACAGCATTCGGGATTGGTGATGGTGTTCTTAGTGTGATCGAGTTGCCATTTTGGACTATTTCGAAGTATATCGAATCATCTGCCAATTGTAATAATAGAGTTGTTGTAATGTTTAAAACAGTAAAATTTCATATTGCTCGTAATATGTTTAAAACATTTTCAAAGAAATATTGTTTGTAGCTGTACCCACCTTCCTCTAGTTCGAATGTAACGAATTCATCGTAACCCTCCGATAGAGATATGGGGTTTTCTAATGTAACTCCTCCTTCTACAGTGTACGATCCGACGTAGAAAGTTTCTGTGAAAACTAATTGGTTGGGAGGCGGCGAGTCATCTGATACAGCTTCTAATACTATTGTCGCAATTGCAGGCATCGAGTCTGCAGCGGTCGCTCGTAGTTCGAGAATTATAATTCGATTTGCAGGAATCAACTCCTCAGGGATAGCGTTGAGCAACTGCAGATGGACAGTCGCATCTACCGACGACACGCCAAAGAATGATTGTAGATCTAAAATTGAAGTGACCCATTAAAAATATATTTAAAAATAATTGTAAATTTATGTTTTATAACTGACAGAAATCATACTAATAATCTAAATGAGAAAGTTTCTGAGGAAGTACGGATGTTTTCACACATGAGACTAGAGAAGGGTTTAAATTAAATTTAGTACTACAATTTAAATCTTTTTAGATAATGACCGAGACTGTTTAACCCCAAAGTATCTTGGTGTCATATGTAATACTTAAAAAATATATATTCATGCGTTCTGCTTCAATAGGAAACATAGAGCAAAATTAATAGTATACAATTTTTTGCACATATTTACCTCCGTGCACAGTGAATATTACGTCAGGTGTGTATCCTTCTCTGAGAACGATCGGTTCTAAGTTTACTGTACCGCTTTCAATCACACCAAGATAACTCATCTTCTCAAATCCGAGAATAGCGTCTTCGGAGAATTCTAAAATAAAAAGGACGTTCGAAGTTAAATATTAAGATATTTCACTCACTAGTAAGCGATTACTAATTCTAAAGAAACTAACGAGTGATATATCCTCCGGTTAAAACGTCGTCAAATGTCGTGAGGTGTCAATTTGGTTCTTAGATACTCTTGATGCAAACATAATGATTTCGTGGCAAGTTTACGTGAAGTTCACATTTTTCAAATTGAGAGTTTGCTTGATATTTATACAAAACGTTTTTCACAAGTAACAAAATTAATTCTTAGCATCGAATTAATTAAAAATCTTTAGTAACCATTTTCAGAACATGCATTCTGTTGAGAACATTACTTCTGTAGATAAACTTACCATTAGGTAAATGTATAACAACAGTTGCCCGCGCAGTTGCGGCGTTGGACCTCTGAGCTTTGACGATAAAGAGTAGCTGATTATTGTTGGCAATTACAGCATTCGGGATTGGTGATGGTGTTCTTAGTGTGATCGAGTTGCCATTTTGGACTATTTCGAAGTATATCGAATCATCTGCCAATTGTAATAATAGAGTTGTAATGTTTAAAACAGTAAAATTTCATATTGCTCGTAATATGTTTAAAACATTTTCAAAGCAATATTGTTTGTAGTTGTACCCACCTTCCTCTAGTTCGAATGTAACGAATTCATCGTAACCCTCCGATAGAGATATGGGGTTTTCTAATGTAACTCCTCCTTCTACAGTGTACGATCCGACGTAGAAAGTTTCTGTGAAAACTAATTGGTTGGGAGGCGGCGAGTCATCTGATACAGCTTCTAATACTATTGTCGCAATTGCAGGCATCGAGTCTGCAGCGGTCGCTCGTAGTTCTAGCATTATAATTCGATTTGCAGGAATCAACTCCTCAGGGATAGCGTTGAGCAACTGCAGATGGACAGTCGCATCTACCGACGACACGCCAAAGAATGATTGTAGATCTAAAATTGAAGTGACCCATTAAAAATATATTTAAAAATAATTGTAAATTTATGTTTTATAACTGACAGAAATCATACTAATAATCTAAATGAGAAAGTTTCTGAGGAAGTACGGATGTTTTCACACATGAGACTAGAGAAGGGTTTAAATTTAATCTAATACTACAATTTACTTCGTTCTAGATAAAGACAGAGACTGATCATTCCGAAAGTATCTTGGCGTCCTATGTAATACAAAAAATATATATATTCACGCGGTCTGCTTCAATAGGATACATAGAGCAAAATTAATAGTATACAATTTTTTGCACATATTTACCTCCGTGCACAGTGAATATTACATCAGGTGTGTATCCTTCTCTGAGAACGATCGGTTCTAAGTTTACTGTATCGCTTTCAATCACACCAAGATAACTCATCTTCTCAAATCCGAGAATAGCGTCTTCGGAGAATTCTAAAATAAAAAGGACGTTCGAAGTCAAATATTAAGATACTTCACTCACCAGTAAGTGATTACTATTTCTGGAGATACTAACGAATGATATATCCTCCGATGAAAACGTCGTCGAATGTGTCCATTCGTTCCTTAGACACTCTTGATGCAAACATAATGATCTCGTGGCAAGTTTACGTGAAGTTTTCATTTTTCTCAAATTGAGAGTTTGCTTGATATTTATGCACAACGTTTTTCACAAGTAACAATATTAATTCTTAGGATCGAATTAATTAAAAATCTTTAGTAACCATTGACAGCACATACATTCTATTGACAAATTACTTCTGTAGATAAACTTACCATTAGGCAAATGTATAACAACAGTTGCCCGCGCAGTTGCGGCGTTGGACCTATGAGCGTTGACGATAAAGAGTAGCTGATTATTGTTGGCAATTACAGCATTCGGGATTGGTGATGGTGTTCTTAGTGTGATCGAGTTGCCATTTTGGACTATTTCGAAGTATATCGAATCATCTGCCAATTGTAATAATAGAGTTGTTGTAATGTTTAAAACAGTAAAATTTCATATTGCTCGTAATATGTTTAAAACATTTTCAAAGAAGTATTGTTTGTAGTTGTACCCACCTTCCTCTAGTTCGAATGTAACGAATTCATCGTAACCCTCCGATAGAGATATAGGGTTTTCTAATGTAACTCCTCCTTCTACAGTGTACGATCCGACGTAGAAAGTTTCTGTGAAAACTAATTGGTTGGGAGGCGGCGAGTCATCTGATACAGCTTCTAATACTATTGTCGCAATTGCAGGCATCGAGTCTGCAGCGGTCGCTCGTAGTTCTAGCATTATAATTCGATTTGCAGGAATCAACTCCTCAGGGATAGCGTTGAGCAACTGCAGATGGACAGTCGCATCTACCGACGACACGCCAAAGAATGATTGTAGATCTAAAATTGAAGTGACCCATTAAAAATATATTTAAAAATAATTGTAAATTTATGTTTTATAACTGACAGAAATCATACTAATAATCTAAATGAGAAAGTTTCTGAGGAAGTACGGATGTTTTCACACATGAGACTAGAGAAGGGTTTAAATTAAATTTAGTACTACAATTTAAATCTTTTTAGATAATGACCGAGACTGTTTAACCCCAAAGTATCTTGGTGTCCTATGTAATACTTAAAAAATATATATTCATGCGTTCTGCTTCAATAGGAAACATAGAGCAAAATTAATAGTATACAATTTTTTGCACATATTTACCTCCGTGCACAGTGAATATTACGTCAAGTGTGTATCCTTCTCTGAGAACGATCGGTTCTAAGTTTACTGTACCGCTTTCAATCACACCAAGATAACTCATCTTCTCAAATCCGAGAATAGCGTCTTCGGAGAATTCTAAAATAAAAAGGACGTTCGAAGTTAAATATTAAGATTTTTCACTCACCAGTAAGTGATTACTATTTCTGGAGATACTAACGAATGATATATCCTCCGGTGAAAATGTCGTCGAATGTGTCAATTCGTTTCTTAGACACTCTTGATGCAAACACAATGATCTCGTGGCAAGTTTACGTGAAGTTTACATTTTTGTCAAATTGAGAGTTTGCTTGATATTTATGTACAACGTTTTTCACAAGTAACAATATTAATTCTTAGGATCGAATTAATTAAAAATCTTTAGTAACCATTGACAACACATACATTCTATTGAGAACATTACTTCTGTAGATAAACTTACCATTAGGCAAATGTATAACAACAGTTGCCCGCGCAGTTGCGGCGTTGGACCTCTGAGCGTTGACGATAAAGAGTAGCTGATTATTGTTGGCAATTACAGCATTCGGGATTGGTGATGGTGTTCTTAGTGTGATCGAGTTGCCATTTTGGACTATTTCGAAGTATATCGAATCATCTGCCAATTGTAATAATAGAGTTGTTGTAATGTTTAAAACAGTAAAATTTCATATTGCTAGTAATATGTTTAAAACATTTTCAAAGAAATATTGTTTGTAGTTGTACCCACCTTCCTCTAGTTCGAATGTAACGAATTCATCGTAACCCTCCGATAGAGATATGGGGTTTTCTAATGTAACTCCTCCTTCTACAGTGTACGATCCGACGTAGAAAGTTTCTGTGAAAACTAATTGGTTGGGAGGCGGCGAGTCATCTGATACAGCTTCTAATACTATTGTCGCAATTGCAGGCATCGAGTCTGCAGCGGTCGCTCGTAGTTCTAGCATTATAATTCGATTTGCAGGAATCAACTCCTCAGGGATAGCGTTGAGCAACTGCAGATGGACAGTCGCATCTACCGACGACACGCCAAAGAATGATTGTAGATCTAAAATTGAAGTGACCCATTAAAAATATATTTAAAAATAATTGTAAATTTATGTTTTATAACTGACAGAAACCATACTAATAATCTAAATGAGAAAGTTTCTGAGGAAGTACGGATGTTTTCACACATGAGACTAGAGAAGGGTTTAAATTAAATTTAGTACTACAATTTAAATCTTTTTAGATAATGACCGAGACTGTTTAACCCCAAAGTATCTTGGTGTCCTATGTAATACTTAAAAAATATATATTCATGCGTTCTGCTTCAATAGGAAACATAGAGCAAAATTAATAGTATACAATTTTTTGCACATATTTACCTCCGTGCACAGTGAATATTACGTCAGGTGTGTATCCTTCTCTGAGAACGATCGGTTCTAAGTTTACTGTACCGCTTTCAATCACACCAAGATAACTCATCTTCTCAAATCCGAGAATAGCGTCTTCGGAGAATTCTAAAATAAAAAGGACGTTCGAAGTTAAATATTAAGATATTTCACTCACCAGTAAGTGATTACTATTTCTGGAGATACTAACGAATGATATATCCTCCGGTGAAAACGTCGTCGAATGTGTCCATTCGTTCCTTAGACACTCTTGATGCAAACATAATGATCTCGTGGCAAGTTTACGTGAAGTTTTCATTTTTCTCAAATTGAGAGTTTGCTTGATATTTATGCACAACGTTTTTCACAAGTAACAATATTAATTCTTAGGATCGAATTAATTAAAAATCTTTAGTAACCATTGACAGCACATACATTCTATTGAAAAAATTACTTCTGTAGATAAACTTACCATTAGGCAAATGTATAACAACAGTTGCCCGCGCAGTTGCGGCGTTGGACCTCTGAGCGTTGACGATAAAGAGTAGCTGATTATTGTTGGCAATTACAGCATTCGGGATTGGTGATGGTGTTCTTAGTGTGATCGAGTTGCCATTTTGGACTATTTCGAAGTATATCGAATCATCTGCCAATTGTAATAATAGAGTTGTTGTAATGTTTAAAACAGTAAAATTTCATATTGCTAGTAATATGTTTAAAACATTTTCAAAGAAATATTGTTTGTAGTTGTACCCACCTTCCTCTAGTTCGAATGTAACGAATTCATCGTAACCCTCCGATAGAGATATGGGGTTTTCTAATGTAACTCCTCCTTCTACAGTGTACGATCCGATGTAGAAAGTTTCTGTGAAAACTAATTGGTTGGGTGGCGGCGAGTCATCTGATACAGCTTCTAATACTATTGTAGCAATTGCAGGCATCGAGTCTGCAGCGGTCGCTCGTAGTTCTAGCATTATAATTCGATTTGCAGGAATCAACTCCTCAGGGATAGCGTTGAGCAACTGCAGATGGACAGTCGCATCTACCGACGACACGCCAAAGAATGATTGTAGATCTAAAATTGAAGTGACCCATAAAAAATTTATTTAAAAATAATTGTAAATTTATGTTTTATAACTGACAGAAATCATACTAATAATCTAAATGAGAAAGTTTCTGAGGAAGTACGGATGTTTTCACACATGAGACTAGAGAAGGGTTTAAATTAAATTTAGTACTACAATTTAAATCTTTTTAGATAATGACCGAGACTGTTTAACCCCAAAGTATCTTGGTGTCCTATGTAATACTTAAAAAATATATATTCATGCGTTCTGCTTCAATAGTAAACATAGAGCAAAATTAATAGTATACAATTTTTTGCACATATTTACCTCCGTGCACAGTGAATATTACGTCAAGTGTGTATCCTTCTCTGAGAACGATCGGTTCTAAGTTTACTGTACCGCTTTCAATCACACCAAGATAACTCATCTTCTCAAATCCGAGAATAGCGTCTTCGGAGAATTCTAAAATAAAAAGGACGTTCGAAGTTAAATATTAAGATTTTTCACTCACCAGTAAGTGATTACTATTTCTGGAGATACTAACGAATGATATATCCTCCGGTGAAAACGTCGTCGAATGTGTCAATTCGTTTCTTAGACACTCTTGATGCAAACATAATGATCTCGTGGCAAGTTTACGTGAAGTTTACATTTTTCTCAAATTGAGAGTTTGCTTGATATTTATGTACAACGTTTTTCACAAGTAACAATATTAATTCTTAGGATCGAATTAATTAAAAATCTTTAGTAACCATTGACAACACATACATTCTATTGAGAAAATTACTTCTGTAGATAAACTTACCATTAGGCAAATGTATAACAACAGTTGCCCGCGCAGTTGCGGCGTTGGATCTCTGAGCATTGACGATAAAGAGTAGCTGATTATTGTTGGCAATTACAGCATTCGGGATTGGTGATGGTGTTCTTAGTGTGATCGAGTTGCCATTTTGGACTATTTCGAAGTATATCGAATCATCTGCCAATTGTAATAATAGAGTTGTTGTAATGTTTAAAACAGTAAAATTTCATATTGCTAGTAATATGTTTAAAACATTTTCAAAGAAATATTGTTTCTAGTTGAACCTACCTTCCTCAAGTTCGAATGTAACGAATTCATCGTAACCCTCTGATAGAGATATGGGGTTTTCTAATGTAACTCCTCCTTCTACAGTGTACGATCCGACATAGAAAGTTTCTGTGAAAACTAATTGGTTGGGAGGCGGCGAGTCATCTGATACAGCTTCTAATACTATTGTCGCAATTGCAGGCATCGAGTCTGCAGCGGTCGCTCGTAGTTCTAGCATTATAATTCGATTTGCAGGAATCAACTCCTCAGGGATAGCGTTGAGCAACTGCAGATGGACAGTCGCATCTACCGACGACACGCCAAAGAATGATTGGAGATCTAAAATTGAAGTGACCCATTAAAAATATATTTAAAAATAATTGTAAATTTATGTTTTATAACTGACAGAAATCATACTAATAATCTAAATGAGAAAGTTTCTGAGGAAGTACGGATGTTTTCACACATGACACTAGAGAAGGGTTTAAATTAAATTTAGTACTACAATTTAAATCTTTTTAGATAATGACCGAGACTGTTTAACCCCAAAGTATCTTGGTGTCCTATGTAATACTTAAAAAATATATATTCATGCGTTCTGCTTCAATAGGAAACATAGAGCAAAATTAATAGTATACAATTTTTTGCACATATTTACCTCCGTGCGCAGTGAATATTACGTCAGGTGTGTATCCTTCTCTAAGAACGATCGGTTCTAAGTTTACTGTACCGCTTTCAATCACACCAAGATAACTCATCTTCTCAAATCCGAGAATAGCGTCTTCGGAGAATTCTAAAATAAAAAGGACGTTCGAAGTTAAATATTAAGATTTTTCACTCACCAGTAAGTGATTACTATTTCTGGAGATACTAACGAATGATATATCCTCCGGTGAAAACGTCGTCGAATGTGTCAATTCGTTTCTTAGACACTCTTGATGCAAACACAATGATCTCGTGGCAAGTTTACGTGAAGTTTACATTTTTGTCAAATTGAGAGTTTGCTTGATATTTATGTACAACGTTTTTCATAAGTAACAATATTAATTCTTAGGATCGAATTAATTAAAAATCTTTAGTAACCATTGACAACACATACATTCTATTGAGAACATTACTTCTGTAGATAAACTTACCATTAGGTAAATGTATAACAACAGTTGCCCGCGCAGTTGCGGCGTTGGATCTCTGAGCGTTGACGATAAAGAGTAGCTGATTATTGTTGGCAATTACAGCATTCGGGATTGGTGATGGTGTTCTTAGTGTGATCGAGTTGCCATTTTGGACTATTTCGAAGTATATCGAATCATCTGCCAATTGTAATAATAGAGTTGTTGTAATGTTTAAAACAGTAAAATTTCATATTGCTAGTAATATGTTTAAAACATTTTCAAAGAAATATTGTTTGTAGTTGTACCCACCTTCCTCTAGTTCGAATGTAACGAATTCATCGTAACCCTCCGATAGAGATATGGGGTTTTCTAATGTAACTCCTCCTTCTACAGTGTACGATCCGATGTAGAAAGTTTCTGTGAAAACTAATTGGTTGGGTGGCGGCGAGTCATCTGATACAGCTTCTAATACTATTGTAGCAATTGCAGGCATCGAGTCTGCAGCGGTCGCTCGTAGTTCTAGCATTATAATTCGATTTGCAGGAATCAACTCCTCAGGGATAGCGTTGAGCAACTGCAGATGGACAGTCGCATCTACCGACGACACGCCAAAGAATGATTGTAGATCTAAAATTGAAGTGACCCATAAAAAATTTATTTAAAAATAATTGTAAATTTATGTTTTATAACTGACAGAAATCATACTAATAATCTAAATGAGAAAGTTTCTGAGGAAGTACGGATGTTTTCACACATGAGACTAGAGAAGGGTTTAAATTAAATTTAGTACTACAATTTAAATCTTTTTAGATAATGACCGAGACTGTTTAACCCCAAAGTATCTTGGTGTCCTATGTAATACTTAAAAAATATATATTCATGCGTTCTGCTTCAATAGTAAACATAGAGCAAAATTAATAGTATACAATTTTTTGCACATATTTACCTCCGTGCACAGTGAATATTACGTCAAGTGTGTATCCTTCTCTGAGAACGATCGGTTCTAAGTTTACTGTACCGCTTTCAATCACACCAAGATAACTCATCTTCTCAAATCCGAGAATAGCGTCTTCGGAGAATTCTAAAATAAAAAGGACGTTCGAAGTTAAATATTAAGATTTTTCACTCACCAGTAAGTGATTACTATTTCTGGAGATACTAACGAATGATATATCCTCCGGTGAAAACGTCGTCGAATGTGTCAATTCGTTTCTTAGACACTCTTGATGCAAACATAATGATCTCGTGGCAAGTTTACGTGAAGTTTACATTTTTCTCAAATTGAGAGTTTGCTTGATATTTATGTACAACGTTTTTCACAAGTAACAATATTAATTCTTAGGATCGAATTAATTAAAAATCTTTAGTAACCATTGACAACACATACATTCTATTGAGAAAATTACTTCTGTAGATAAACTTACCATTAGGCAAATGTATAACAACAGTTGCCCGCGCAGTTGCGGCGTTGGATCTCTGAGCATTGACGATAAAGAGTAGCTGATTATTGTTGGCAATTACAGCATTCGGGATTGGTGATGGTGTTCTTAGTGTGATCGAGTTGCCATTTTGGACTATTTCGAAGTATATCGAATCATCTGCCAATTGTAATAATAGAGTTGTTGTAATGTTTAAAACAGTAAAATTTCATATTGCTAGTAATATGTTTAAAACATTTTCAAAGAAATATTGTTTCTAGTTGAACCTACCTTCCTCAAGTTCGAATGTAACGAATTCATCGTAACCCTCTGATAGAGATATGGGGTTTTCTAATGTAACTCCTCCTTCTACAGTGTACGATCCAACATAGAAAGTTTCTGTGAAAACTAATTGGTTGGGAGGCGGCGAGTCATCTGATACAGCTTCTAATACTATTGTCGCAATTGCAGGCATCGAGTCTGCAGCGGTCGCTCGTAGTTCTAGCATTATAATTCGATTTGCAGGAATCAACTCCTCAGGGATAGTGTTGAGCAACTGCAGATGGACAGTCGCATCTACCGACGACACGCCAAAGAATGATTGTAGATCTAAAATTGAAGTGACCCATTAAAAATATATATAAAAATAATTGTAAATTTATGTTTTATAACTGACAGAAATCATACTAATAATCTAAATGAGAAAGTTTCTGAGGAAGTACGGATGTTTTCACACATGAGACTAGAGAAGGGTTTAAATTAAATTTAGTACTACAATTTAAATCTTTTTAGATAATGACCGAGACTGTTCAACCCCAAAGTATCTTGGTGTCCTATGTAATACTTAAAAAATATATATTCATGCGTTCTGCTTCAATAGGAAACATAGAGCAAAATTAATAGTATACAATTTTTTGCACATATTTACCTCCGTGCACAGTGAATATTACGTCAGGTGTGTATCCTTCTCTGAGAACGATCGGTTCTAAGTTTACTGTACCGCTTTCAATCACACCAAGATAACTCATCTTCTCAAATCCGAGAATAGCGTCTTCGGAGAATTCTAAAATAAAAAGGACGTTCGAAGTTAAATATTAAGATTTTTCACTCACCAGTAAGTGATTACTATTTCTGGAGATACTAACGAATGATATATCCTCCGGTGAAAACGTCGTCGAATGTGTCAATTCGTTTCTTAGACACTCTTGATGCAAACATAATGATCTCGTGGCAAGTTTACGTGAAGTTTACATTTTTCTCAAATTGAGAGTTTGCTTGATATTTATGTACAACGTTTTTCACAAGTAACAATATTAATTCTTAGGATCGAATTAATTAAAAATCTTTAGTAACCATTGACAACACATACATTCTATTGAGAAAATTACTTCTGTAGATAAACTTACCATTAGGCAAATGTATAACAACAGTTGCCCGCGTAGTTGCGGCGTTGGACCTCTGAGCGTTGACGATAAAGAGTAGCTGATTATTGTTGGCAATTACAGCATTCGGGATTGGTGATGGTGTTCTTAGTGTGATCGAGTTGCCATTTTGGACTATTTCGAAGTATATCGAATCATCTGCCAATTGTAATAATAGAGTTGTTGTAATGTTTAAAACAGTAAAATTTCATATTGCTAGTAATATGTTTAAAACATTTTCAAAGAAATATTGTTTGTAGTTGAACCTACCTTCCTCAAGTTCGAATGTAACGAATTCATCGTAACCCTCTGATAGAGATATGGGGTTTTCTAATGTAACTCCTCCTTCTACAGTGTACGATCCGACATAGAAAGTTTCTGTGAAAACTAATTGGTTGGGAGGCGGCGAGTCATCTGATACAGCTTCTAATACTATTGTCGCAATTGCAGGCATCGAGTCTGCAGCGGTCGCTCGTAGTTCTAGCATTATAATTCGATTTGCAGGAATCAACTCCTCAGGGATAGCGTTGAGCAACTGCAGATGGACAGTCGCATCTACCGACGACACGCCAAAGAATGATTGTAGATCTAAAATTGAAGTGACCCATTAAAAATATATTTAAAAATAATTGTAAATTTATGTTTTATAACTGACAGAAATCATACTAATTAATAATCTAAATGAGAAAGTTTCTGAGGAAGTACGGATGTTTTCACACATGAGACTAGAGAAGGGTTTAAATTAAATTTAGTACTACAATTTAAATCTTTTTAGATAATGACCGAGACTGTTAACCCCAAAGTATCTTGGTGTCCTATGTAATACTTAAAAAATATATATTCATGCGTTCTGCTTCAATAGGAAACATAGAGCAAAATTAATAGTATACAATTTTTTGCACATATTTACCTCCGTGCACAGTGAATATTACGTCAGGTGTGTATCCTTCTCTGAGAACGATCGGTTCTAAGTTTACTGTACCGCTTTCAATCACACCAAGATAACTCATCTTCTCAAATCCGAGAATAGCGTCTTCGGAGAATTCTAAAATAAAAAGGACGTTCGAAGTTAAATATTAAGATATTTCACTCACCAGTAAGTGATTACTATTTCTGGAGATACTAACGAATGATATATCCTCCGGTGAAAACGTCGTCGAATGTGTCAATTCGTTTCTTAGACACTCTTGATGCAAACATAATGATCTCGTGGCAAGTTTACGTGAAGTTTACATTTTTCCCAAATTGAGAGTTTGCTTGATATTTATGTATAACGTTTTTCACAAGTAACAATATTAATTCTTAGGATCGAATTAATTAAAAATCTTTAGTAACCATTGACAACACATACATTCTATTGAGAAAATTACTTCTGTAGATAAACTTACCATTAGGCAAATGTATAACAACAGTTGCCCGCGCAGTTGCGGCGTTGGTCCTCTGAGCGTTGACGATAAAGAGTAGCTGATTATTGTTGGCAATTACAGCATTCGGGATTGGTGATGGTGTTCTTAGTGTGATCGAGTTGCCATTTTGGACTATTTCGAAGTATATCGAATCATCTGCCAATTGTAATAATAGAGTTGTTTTAATGTTTATAACAGTAAAATTTCATATTGCTTGTAATATGCTTAAAACATTTTCAAAGAAATATTATTTGTAGTTGTACCCACCTTCCTCTAGTTCGAATGTAACGAATTCATCGTAACCCTCCGATAGAGATATGGGGTTTTCTAATATAACTCCTCCTTCTACAGTGTACGATCCGACGTAGAACGTTTCTGTGAAAACTAATTGGTTGGGAGGTGGCGAATCATCTGATACAGCTTCTAATACTATTGTCGCAATTGCAGGCATCGAGTCTGCGGCGGTCGCTCGTAGTTCTAGCATTATAATTCGATTTGCAGGAATCAACTCCTCAGGGATAGCGTTGAGCAACTGCAGATGGACAGTCGCATCTACCGACGACACGCCAAAGAATGATTGCAGATCTAAAATTGAAGTGACCCATTAAAAATATATTTAAAAATAATTGTAAGTTTATGTTTTATAACTGACAGAAATCATACTATTAGTCCAAATGTGAAATTTCTGAGGAAGTACGGATGTTTTCCCACATGAGACTAGAGAAGGGTTTAAATTAAATTTAGTATTACAATTTACTTCGTTCTAGATAAAGACAGAGACTGTTCATCCCGAAAGTATCTTGGCGTCCTATGTAATACCAAAAAAAAGTATATATTCACGCGGTCTGCTTCAATAGGAAACATAGAGCAAAATTAATAGTATACAATTTTTTGCACATATTTACCTCCGTGCACAGTGAATATTACGTCAGGTGTGTATCCTTCTCTGAGAACGATCGGTTCTAAGTTTACTGAACCGCTTTCAATCACACCAAGATAACTCATCTTCTCAAATCCGAGAATAGCGTCTTCGGAGAATTCTAAAATAAAAAGGACGTTCGAAGTTAAATATTAAAATATTTCACTCACCAGTAAGTGATTACTACTTCTGGAGATACTAACGAGTGATATATCCTCCGGTGGAAACGGCGTCGAATGTCGTGAGGTGTCAATTCGTTTCTTAGACACTCTTGATGTAAACATAATGATCTCGTGGCAAGTTTACGTGAAGTTCACATTTTTCTCAAATTGAGAGTGTGCTTGATATTTATGCACAACGTTTTTCACAAGTAACAATATTAATTCTTAGGATCGAATTAATTAAAAATCTTTAGTAACCATTGACAGATCATACATCCTGTTGAGAAAATTACTTCCGTAGATAAACTTACCATTAGGCAAATGTATAACAACAGTTGCCCGCGCAGTTGCGGCGTTGGACCTCTGAGCGTTGACGATAAAGAGTAGCTGATTATTGTTGGCAATTACAGCATTCGGGATTGGTGCTGGTGTTCTTAGTGTGATCGAGTTGCCATTTTGGACTATTTCGAAGTATATCGAATCATCTGCCAATTGTAATAATAGAGTTGTTGTAATGTTTAAAACAGTAAAATTTCATATTGCTCGTAATATGCTTTAAACATTTTCAAAGAAATATTGTTTGTAGTTGTACCCACCTTCCTCTAGTTCGAATGTAACGAATTCATCGTAACCCTCCGACAGGGATATGGGGTTTTCTAATGTAACTCCTCCTTCTACAGTGTACGATCCGACGTAGAACGTTTCTGTGAAAACTAATTGGTTGGGAGGTGGCGAATCATCTGATACAGCTTCTAATACTATTGTCGCAATTGCAGGCATCGAGTCTGCAGCGGTCGCTCGTAGTTCTAGCATTATAATTCGATTTGCAGGAATCAACTCCTCAGGGATAGCGTTGAGCAACTGCAGATGGACAGTCGCATCTACTGACGACACGCCAAAGAATGATTGCAGATCTAAAATTGAAGTGACCCATTAAAAATATGTTTAAAAATAATTGTAATTTTATGTTTTATAACTGACAGAAATCATACTAATAGTCCAAATGAGAAATTTCTGAGGAAGTACGGATGTTTCCACATATGAGACTAGAGATGGGTTTAAATTAAATTTAATACTACAATTTACTTTGTTCTAGATAAAGACCGAGACTGTATATCCAGAAAGTATCGTGATGTCTTATGTAATACTTAAAAATATATATTCACGCGTTCTGCTTCAATAGGAAACATAGAGCAAAATTAATAGCATACAGTTTTTTGTACATATTTACCTCCGTGCACAGTGAATATTACGTCAGGTGTGTATCCTTCTCTGAGAATGATCGGTTCTAAGTTTACTGTACCGCTTTCAATCACACCAAGATAACTCATCTTCTCAAATCCAAGAATAGCGTCTTCGGAGAATTCTAAAATAAAAAGGACGTTCGAAGTTAAGTTTTAAGATATTTCACTCACTAGTAAGCGATTACTAATTCTAGAGAAACTAACGGGTGATATATCCTCCGGTGAAAACGTCGTCGAATGTGTCAATTCGTTTCTTAGACACTCTTGATGCAAACATAATGATCTCGTAGCAAGTTTACGTGAAGTTCACATTTTTCTCAAATTGAGAGTGTGCTTGATATTTATGCACAACGTTTTTCACAAGTAACAATATTAATTCTTAGCATCGAATTAATTAAAAATCTTTAGTAACTATTGACAGAACATACATTCTGTTGAGAAATTTACTTCTGTAGATAAACTTACCATTAGGCAAATGTATAACAACAGTTGCCCGCGCAGTTGCGGCGTTGGACCTCTGAGCGTTGACGATAAAGAGTAGCTGATTATTGTTGGCAATTACAGCATTCGGGATTGGTGATGGTGTTCTTAGTGTGACCGAGTTGCCATTTTGGACTATTTCGAAGTATATCGAATCATCTGCCAATTGTAATAATAGAGTTGTTGTAATGTTTAAAACAGTAAAATTTCATATTGCTCGTAATATGCTTAAAGCATTTTCAAAGAAATATTGTTTGTAGTTGTACCCACCTTCCTCTAGTTCGAATGTAACGAATTCATCGTAACCCTCCGATAGAGATATGGGGTTTTCTAATGTAACTCCTCCTTCTACAGTGTACGATCCGACGTAGAATGTTTCTGTGAAAACTAATTCGTTTTGCAACGGCAAGTCATCTAATATTACTTCCAACACTATCGTCGCAACTGCAGGTATTGACTCTGCAGCGGTTGCCCATATTTCCAGTATTGTTATTCTATTCGTAGGTATTAACTCCTCAGGTATAGCGTTTTGCAATTGCAAAGTGACAATCTCGTTATTTGTTGACAGATTGAAGTAATATTCCAGATCTAGAAACAATCGTTAAAATTTTAGTAATATCTAATTTTTTATATGGGATAAAAATGATCAAGATATGTGAGATATTGACTGTAATAATTTGATCGTATTTAGGGCTGTTACACGCCGAATGCGTCAGCAGCAGGATGTGATGCGTGTGCAGCATGTTGCGACAGTAGGTTGTTCAGACTTGTTGTCAAGTAGCTCCACAGGTACATCGCAGTGCGTGAAATATTATCTGTATATGTCTCGCCATGCATCTGCGACACAGTACATTGCGTGGCTGCCAAACTGTTACATAGCCCTCTCATTTCATGCAATGGTGGTTGGATAGCAATTCATTCGATGTAGATCTTTTAGTGTGTATTTCAATATCCATCAAATATTATTGTTTAATTTTGTAAATAGGCACAACTTTTAGTTCTGCTGCAACACGTTAAATTATCTCGGCCGCACGCGCACAGCGTAGTGAATCCTTCAATATGAAATCCCGTAAATGTAATACAATGTCGTTATGCCAGAATGCACACGTAACGTTATCGTTATGCTGTTACACGCGTAATTTCGGTTTGTGTCTTTCGGACTGCCGTGCGTCTAAAGACGTAAACGCTTTGGTATTGTTAGCCTTAAATTAGCAAATGTAAGATTTACCTCCATGTATAGTAAATTGTACGTCTGGTCCGTATCCTTCTGTAAGTATAATGTTTTCCAAAATTACTGTTTCGTTTTCAATCACGCCAAGATAGCTTGTTTTCTCGAATCCTAGGACTTGTACATTGGGTAACTCTGAAAGGGTTAATATATGTAACATTAATGACTTTGTATATATACAACTAGTAACATTTTCAAGTTCATTACTTATGTATGTTTGTGAGTTAACGTATGTGAGTTATTGATAAGCCCGGTCCCGGAATGTTTTTTTTTTTACATTACAACACATTACGATTTTTTTTATACTACGTCGGGAGGCATACAAACATACGGCCCACCTGATGTAAAGCGGGTACCATAGCCAATTAACGTTTGTAATACATTAAGTATCACTCGCGCGATGCCTCTTACACAGCAACTCCTTGGAAGCTTACTGGTGACCTCACTCACACGGCTGCGGTTTTCTGTGAGGTGGAAGTACTTCCCCAGACGGGCTACTATGATGCGCCGTACCTCTCTTAAAACATCCAGACCAAGACAAACAGATTCATGCACACAAATGTTTGCCTTGTGTGGGAATCGAATCCACGAGCTTTGGTGTCTAAGTCGCGTCATTCACGGCTGAGCCACCGAGCTCGCCATAATGCCATCTCTGTTGCTAACACAGCTACTCTATAGGAGCCTAGTGGTAACCACATTCACTTGCAGTTACGTTGTTATTTGATTGCGGTTTTCTGTGAGGTGGAGGTACTTCCAAAGACAGCCTGCTTTGATGCGCCCTCTCTACCTCCCTTAAAACATCCAGATCAAGAGAAACAGAGATGTTCATGCACACAAATGTTTGTCCTGTGTGGGAATCGATTCCACATCGTTGGTGTCTAAGTAGCATTGCTAACCACTGCGTCACCGAGCTCATCGTAATTAGCAATGATGCTTTAAAACCAAGGAACCTAATCGTGGGTACGATTTCCACACGCAAACATTTGAATACATAAATATGTGTGCTTGTTGAATTAAACAGTTTTGAACGTAACTATCGCGTGTTTTATTTATTTTGTAAAAATGTATTATTCGTATTCTGCAAAGCGTTCGAAACGTCAGGTTCAACAAAATAAATAAAACACGCGATACTTCCGTTAAAAATTGTTTAATTCAATGTGTAACAATCGCGAAAACCTAAGACAAATACTATGTGTGCTTGTCTTAGTCTGAAAGTATTTAACAGAGGTAAATATAAAAATATTGTTTACGGAAATATCAAAATTTTATGTTTCGCGTGTATATTTACATTAATATACCTATAA
Organism: Pyralis farinalis; assembly: GCA_947507595.1. NCBI lineage: Eukaryota > Metazoa > Arthropoda > Insecta > Lepidoptera > Pyralidae > Pyralis > Pyralis farinalis. The sequence goes on from OX382267.1 coordinate 17,375,999, forward strand.
CTAATTTTATATACGACATTGCTAACTTTCAATAAATTTGAAAATTTATATCTTTCGGTCTACTTAGATTTCCAAATTCAAATAAAAACCAGTTGAGAATGCGCAAGCTTGCATTGCCAGAGGAACACCTGGCTCGTCAATTATATAACACTTAATCCGAATCTGAAGTCAAAATTCGAATATTTGAATAAAAGCGACAGACAAACGCACATACAAACATATAGAATTCATTTAGGAACGGTGTTCCTGATAATCATTGGCCTTTAAGTAGCAACTCCAACTGCTCCATCACCGGGATCGTCGTTCTTTAGTTATTGTTGTTAAACAAGGCAGTAATATAATTACCTTTTAAAAAGTCAATAACTATAGCAGCCAGGCCACTGACAACATCTGGTTTATCAGCCACGATAGTAAAAATAAGCTGGTCATTGTTTTCCCATACTTCTTCTGGCACATTAGCAGATAGGGTTATTATGTTATTGTTTTCAGTTACGGTGAAATGTTCTGAGAATTCTGTAATAAAATATTTATTTTTTAGGAATGAATACAAGTAGACTACAGGTCAAGTATCACTGACTCTGAAGATGGCTTCAAATGGCGAGATAAATTTTATGTCTTCTGCTGTATCCACAGTGTCTGGAAAAGTATTAACAACATGAACCTATGAGTAGAAGAGGACAGGGGCTGTTACCACTATACAGATTATGTCCTAATATAGCCCCGGCAGTAGGCGCGGCTTTATTTTAATATGTTGTCAGCAGTGATACTTCACTCTCGAATAGTCGGCGGATTCTACGCCACTGAATACAAAACGTCTTTAGTGGCGTAGGTATCCTTGCCTTTAGCCAATATTCAAAATATATAAGTGGCTAAAGAAAATCCGCAATGATTATCCTCCTCTGTTTACAAGTAAATATGCTACAATCTATACCATAATTAATACAATAATAAAAAAAATAAAGCTACTATACGAAAATACACGACTTTCACTTACGGACACCATTTTCGTATTGCGGAAAAAGTATGAAAATAATAATAATAAATATTCTTTATTTCACCAACATAAAATTTACAATGTAATACTAATAATTTATGGACTAAAGTACAACAGGCGGTCTTATCGCTAAGCGATCTCTTCCAGACAACCTTTATCTGAGTGAGAACAATAAAAAAAAAAATGAAACAGGTAGGTGGCACTGAGTAAATTGTATTACATAAATATGGAATAATTATCGAACTAAGTAACATAATAAGTAGAAACTGTATTTGTATGCATAAGCAGTAATGATCAAGAATAAGAAAATAGAGTTTAGAGAAAGGGTTAGGTTGTGTTTAGGGAAAGGTATTACGTTTTGACTAGAGATTTGAAGGAGGAAAGAGATTAAGCACTTCGGATATTAAACGGAAGAGCATTCCAGAGGCGCAATGCTTGAACTGAAAAAGACTTAGCGTAGAATTGAGAAGAATGTAATGGTGTGTAATATTTAGCACTCAGTATTTCATAGCACAGTGTGACACTATTTATACCTTCGACGTGAACAGGGGCAGCTAGAGTACACGTCGATTTGCGAGATGTCGCAGGTTTAACTTTGTTTGTAGCGTACTATTACAATGAAATCCGCTCGTTCTTTTTACCAGTACCAATCGGTTGGTTACGATCACTTACGATAGTATAAATTTAGTTAATTACCTCCAGTTAAGTTAAATTCAACCAGCTCATCATAGCCTTGGGATAAGAAAATGTCTTCTTCGAATCGCAGTTCGCCATCCTCTTCATAAGTACCTCTGTAATAAGCTTTATTGAAGACAGGCACTAGTACTGTGTTTTCTTCCTGTACTAAATCAATTATTATGGTACTAAACACTGAAACGGCTCTCTCTCTCCGTGCCTCTAATTCCAGTACAATAAATTTATTATCTCTAATCACTTCGGCTGGTAATGTGTTAGAGGTTGAAATTGTTACAATATCGTTTGTGCTCGTGTGTGTGAAATAATTTACATAATCTGAAATCAAACATAGTTTAGTTTTAGTGTTTCGAACATTTCAACATTACATTTATGAATACCGGAAAGTCGCGAGTCACGTTTCGGTATTCAAATAAGCATGTTTTAAATATTATTAGAGATTGGTGGATTATCATTACTGAATATAGATTACCTCCAGTTAGGTAGAATTCAGTGCCTGGCCTGTAGCCTATGTCTAGCAAGATGTCTTCTATATTTAATCGTTCATTTTCCAACGAGCCTATGTATGTATTTCGAGAAAATTTCATTACAGCAAGGTCGGTTAATTCTGGAAAATACATTGCTATGAATTTTTAAGTTATTATTTTCATTAAATTACTTAGTAGCTTGATGGTATTTTAAGTATTTGTAGTGCATGCATGAAAGTTTAAAGTATTAGGAAATTGTAGAAATTTAAGTTAAACTCAACCAGAAGGAAAGGCAATGGAGATCGTAGCATGTGCCCCAACAGTAAGCGGTTTCTCAGCTAAGACACTGAAGATTAGAGATTTCTCGTTGAATATAATATCCTCTGGAATCACACCACTTGGTGTTATGGAAATACCATTTGGGATTTCGGTGTACGTAAAGAAACTCGAATGATCTGAAATAATTTAAAGAAATATAATTAACGTAATAATGGCTTGAGATAACGTTAAACTAAGTGGAATGAATATACGGTAAACTATTATGCGGCTGACAGAAGTCCACACCTCGTAGAGGTTACTAAATACGGTCTTTATTTATTTTCTTTGTATTATCTGTTGCTAAATTTATTGAGTTATTTACATAATTTATTGAGTTATTTAGGGTCGGCAACGCATGAGTGACACCCCTGGTGTTGCAAATGTCCATAGGCTACGGTGACTGTTAACCATCAGGCAGATCGTATGCTTGATTGCCACCTTAGTGGTATATGAAAAAAAACATAAATTGTTAAATTTCTGCCACCACGGTCTTGTCTTTCTTTATTTCTGAAGTTGGTATTCCGAAGAATTCTAATGATTTCATCCATTCTTTAAAGAAAAGTTTTCAGTCGTATAACATGTTATAATGGATGCTGAGATTTTTTTCCTTAATTCTTCTCATTTTTCCTTGTAACCCTGACCAGTTCAGCGAGTATATTAAAAAAGTGGCCAAGTGCGAGTCGGACTCATGCACGAAGGGTTCCGTACCATTATCTATAAAAACGGCAAAATAATCATGTCTGTTGTATGGGAGCCGCACTTAAATATTTATTTAATCTGTTTTTTAGTATTTCATGTTATAGCGGCCACATAAATACATCATTTGTGAAAATTTCAAATGTCTAACTGTCACGGTTCATGGGATACAGCCTGGTGACGGACGGACGGAAGGACAGCGGAGTCTCAGTAATAGGGGCCGTTTTACCCTTCGGGTACGGAACCCTGAAAACAACTTTTCAACTGATTTATCATAAGTTTAGCGTTAAACTACTAGATAATTCTATTCAACCTTTTTCAATTACAAAAAGTAAATTTTACCTCCATCAAGTTTTAATGACACCGTGTCGTCAAATCCTTGTACTAAAATTATATTTAATATCTCTATGTTTCCATCACTGTATACACCATGGTATACGTTTTGACTAAATACAGGTGTTGTGACGTCTTCTTTTATTATTTCAATGAATATTACAGTGGTAGTATTTGAATTCATGCCCGTAGCGGTAACAGTTAGGAGTAAGAAACTATTCTGTAAAACCACACTATTGGGGAGCTGACCCAACAACGTAATTGTCACTTGACTTCCAGTTTTTGATGCTTCGAAATATTGTGCATAATCTGAAATAGATTTAGATTCGTTTATAATAAAACTTATCTACATTAATGATGACGTAAAATGATATGTATTACTAACATATTAAAATAACTAACTAGCAGAAAAACATTTGCGGAATACCAAAATTATCAAAAAGGAACACCTATATATCAGCATTAATTTGTCTTTCCCTATTTTTAGACTCCAGTGCCAAAGAGAAAAGCATATTTGATACTTGACTAATGTCTAGGAGGAACAACTAGGATGACCTAATAAGATATAAAAGAATGTTACGTGGTACAACATCAGATTAACATTTAGTTGAAATATAAATTGCGTCATAGAGGATACGACAAAAAAGAAGTGTTAAATGGGATGTCAAACGAATGCTATTAACTTATACGGAAAAATAGTTTATAAAAAAAAAGTAAGTTAAAATATATCTTGGTAAAAGATCATTTCAAAATGGGTTGTTGTGATTATTTAAAAATATTTTTAAAACTCATCAGTGTGGCAAGGGACACGAGTGAGCCAAATTCGCACTGGATTCCTTTATTTTAATTCGTATCGTCATTTTGAATAAATATTATCTGCTTCAAATATTTAACATAAAAATAGAAATAAGTGACTAGTACTTACCACCAGTGATGGCTAAATCGATATTTTCATTGTCGTCGATGTTCAATAGTTCAATATTATCAACTATTAGTGACCCATTTTGGTACGTGCCACTGTATGAAGGTGCGTAAAATTGTAGTTCTCTAGCTGAAATGGGGAGGGCGAAACATACATTGAACTAGAGTAAAGAACATCAGTGCAATGAAATAAGACAGAACAAACACTGACTTCGTTTAAAATACAATATATGTGCTTACTATACATATTTTATTTTGGGCACAGTTTTTTGAATTATATACTATTGAGAGCTTAATGTAATAAATACCTCTAGGTAAAGCGATGGCTATTACTGCAGTTGCGCCAACAGTTCGGGGTTTTGTTGCTTCTATAGTTAACATGAGACTTTGCTCAGCAATAACGTCAGGAGGCAATGCCTCTACCACAGTTAACGTGGACATGTGCTCATTTCTAATTAAAGTGAATAATAAGGCATGCTCTGAAAGTGTAACAGTTAATTATAATACAGAAAATATTATTCATAATACAGATTTATCACGGGAAGATCATGATGGTGTCTTTGTACGTTTTCAGTTTAATGGAATACACAAGTTAAGCGATGTCTATTGTAGCCAGTATAGGGATGGATTTAGTTATTTAGATCCCCTCCAATGTGGATGGCATGTTATGCATAGTTATGATCTTGCCTTCAGTAATCCAACCGAACTGAGTTTTTGACATGTTAACCTTAATTTAAAAATGTGGCTAAATCAAAAGAAGCGTAGGTTGCCACTTTTATTATTGCTAAAACTTAGTTACTTCGACGCAATACGGTACAAATCATAGCTGTTGCCTACAGCGAGTTAGTCAATTTGTCTCTATTAAATTAAAGTTACGTTCTAATAGATTTTCGAAAGACTAATGTTTTCAGTTTAGTTCCATGCAGTTGCTACATTTCGCTTACAGGTGAGATCATAAATCACAAAATAGAAAACGAAAACCTTTGTTATTTGTTGTCCGTTTTGAAAAATTGAAACAATGGTAGAGTATGCATAGAGCTCGAAGCTATGGAAATGCATTAAAATTTTGTAAATAACAAAATATTAATGCTATTCCATAGCTTCGAGCTCTATGCATCGCATAGTATAAAGTGTAGAATAGATTGTAACAAGATTTTGAGTTATTAGGTATCAGTAAGTGTTCCGCGTAATCAGATCCCGAGATTTAATTATTTAAAAATGGTAATAAGTAGGTGAAAATGATTCTGAAACAGTACCTCCTTTTAATATGATTTCTACAGTTTCGTCAAAGCCTTGAATCAGCTCTATTTCTTCTATGTCTAAAGTTTGTTCGGCCTCATATGTTCCCTCATAAAGTGACCTTGCGAATACTGGAGTAACAGTATCGTTTTTGATTATCTGTAAAGTTACGATAGCTGAGGCAGAACTTCGTTCAGTAGAAGCAGTTACTTCAAAATTTAGAAAAGAATTATTTTCAATAATGTTTTCGGGCAAAGGTATCATGGCTAGCGTAATGCTATTGCCAGTAACAGAAGCTGTAAAAAAGGCTGAAAATATAAAGACACATATAAATAAATCAAAATTTTGCTTTTAATGCTTTGGTAAAAAGTGATTATACATTTTGATGAATAATATATACTTAATTAATATTTGAAATAAAAAAATACAGACTATTGAAATACAATAATTATAGACTCTTTATAATATCTTCACATTTAATAAATAATATAACACCTATTTTGAGATAAAATAATCATTATCTACCATTAGAAGTAGTAGCTGAAACAGTGTGACCATCATAGCCCTGAGATAAAATGAGATCTGGTAATTCTAATGTGTTGTCTTTTATGTTCCCTTCGTAATGCATACTTTCAAACTCAAGTAAAATTTCTGAAAAAGAAATATTAATGGAATATAAAATGTTAATGTACATAAATATAGATATCAATATCTATTAAAACTGAAATATGTTATATGTATTCAATACTGTTTACGTAATCATACTAAATTATATGCATATACCTTTAGGCAAGGAGATATATATAGCTGCGGTAGCGCCGACAGTTCGGGGTTTTGTTGCTTCTATAGTTAACATGAGACTTTGCTCAGCAATAACGTCAGGAGGCAATGCCTCTACCACAGTTAACGTGGACATGTGCTCATTTCTAATTAAAGCGAATAATAAGGCATGCTCTGAAAGTGCAACAGTTAATTATAATACAGAAAATATTATTTATAATACAGATTTATCACGGGAAGATCATGATGGTGTCTTTGTACGTTTTCAGTTTAATGGAATACACAAGTAAAGCGATGTCTATTGTAGCCAGTATAGGGATGGATTTAGTTATTTAGATCCCCTCAAATGTGGATGGCATGTTATGCATAGTTATGACTTTGCCTTCAGTAATCCAACCGAACTGAGTTTTTGACATGTTAACCTTAATTTAAAAATGTGGCTAATTCAAAAGAAGCGTAGGTTGCCACTTTTATTATTGTTAAAACTTAGTTACTTCGACGCAATACGGTACAAATCATAGCTGTTGCCTACAGCGAGATTTAGTCAATTTGTCTCTATTAAACTAAAGTTACGTTCTAATAGATTTTCGAAAGACTAATATTTTCAGTTTAGTTCCATGCAGCTGCTACATTTCGCTTACAGGTGAGATCATAAATCACAAAATAGAAAACGAAAACCTTTGTTATTTGTTGTCCGTTTTGAAAAATTTAAACAATGGTAGAGTATGCATAGTGCTCGAAGCTATGGAAATGCATTAATATTTTGTTATTTTAAAGTGTAGAATAGATATTGTAACAAGATTTTGAGTTATTCGGTATCAGTAAGTGTTCCGCGTAATCAGATCCCGAGATTTAATTATTTAGAAATAGTAATGAGTAGGTGAAAATGATTCTGAAACAGTACCTCCTTTTAATATGATTTCTACAGTTTCGTCAAAGCCTTGAATCAGCTCTATTTCTTCTATGTCTAAAGTTTGTTCGGCCTCATATGTTCCCTCATAAAGTGACCTTGCGAATACTGGCGTAACAGTATCATTTTTGATTATCTGTAAAGTTACGATAGCTGAGGCAGAACTTCGTTCAGTAGAAGCAGTTACTTCAAAATTTAGAAAAGAATTATTTTCAATAATGTTTTCGGGCAAAGGTATCATGGCTAGCGTAATACTATTGCCAGTAACAGAAGCTGTAAAAAAGGCTGAAAATATAAAGACACATATAAATAAATCAAAATTTTGCTTTTAATGCTTTGGTAAAAAGTGATTATACATTTTGACGAATAATATATACTTAATTAATATTTGAAATAAAAAAATACAGACTATTGAAATACAATAATTATAGAATCTTTATAATATCTTCACGTTTAATAAATAATATAACACTTATTTTGAGATAAAATAATCATTATCTACCATTAGAAGTAGTAGCTGAAACAGTGTGACCATCATAGCCCTGAGATAAAATGAGATCTGGTAATTCTAATGTGTTGTCTTTTATGTTCCCTTCGTAATGCATACTTTCAAACTCAAGTAAAATTTCTGAAAAAGAAATATTAATGAAATATAAAATGATAATGTATATAAATATAGATATCAATATCTATTAAAACTGAAATATGTTATATGTATTCAATACTGTTTACGTAATCATACTAAATTATATGCGTATACCTTTAGGCAAGGAGATAGATATAGCTGCGGTAGCGCCGACAGTTCGGGGTTTTGAGGCTTCTATAGTCAATACTAAGCTTTGTTCATCGATAATTTCAGGAGTCAAAGTGCCCTCGATGACTAACGTAGAAATATGTTCATCCCTTATTAATGAGAAAAGCAAAGCGTGCTCTGAAAAGAAATAACTACTAACATATATTCCGTAAATTAGTATAAAAACTAGGAGAATGTTGTATAGTTAAAATTATTACACTTGATTCAGAAAATTTAAATTGTACATTACATGCTTTTAGGTTATGTGAATTAGTCTCAGTGGGCATACATCACTATCATTAATAGAATGTTATATGTATTATACCATTAAAAAATGTTATATGTATTCAATACTATTTATGTAATCATACTAAATTGTATGCGTTAAGTTAAGGGAGGTAGGGCGCATCAAAGCAGCCCGTCTGGGGAAGTACCTCCACCTCACAGAAAACTGCAGGCAAATAACAACTCCCTAGAGGGTTGTTGTGTTCCTGCGTGTGAGTGAGGTCACTAGTAAGCTCCTAAGGAGTTGCTGTGTAAGCAGCAGAGGAGGCATCGCGCGAGTGATATATGTTACAAGCGTTATTAGGCTACGGTGACTACTTTACATCAGGTGGACCGTATGCTTGTATGCCTCCCGACGTTGTATAAAAAAAATGTATATTAGCTATTTGTACGACAATGTGGGATTAAAGGAAATTTTATAATGCTATGCGAATTGTAATAAGTTTCTGCACCTCCTCCCAAAACAATTTCAACTGTGTTATCGTATCCCTGTGTCAGCACTATTTGTTGTATATCCAAAGTATGGTCAGAATTATATGTCCCCTCATAAAGGGCTTTCGCGAATACTGGCGTGGTAGTATCATTCTTGACTATATTTAAAGTAACAATTGCTGTTGCAGAACTTCGCTGAGATGACGCGATCACTTCTAAGTTTAAAAAAGTGTTCTCTTCGATTATGTCTTCGGTTAATGGCAGCATTGATAAAGTTATTATATTCTCTACTACATTGGCAGTGAAGTAATCTGTAATATAAAAATATTTTTTTTGAAATAGTTGTGAATATAAATCATTCTTCAATCAAAAGTAGCCTGTAACAGCTGTACGTTAATATTTAAATAAATAAAATATTAAAAGAAATAAAAATACCACTTGAGACGTCAACCGTTACGGTATTATTTTCATATCCTTGAGTTAAAATTAGATCATATAGTAACAACTCGTTGTCCTTAATCGTCCCTTGGTAATGTGTTTGTGAGAATTTAAGATTAATTTCTGGAATAAAAAAAAAGATAATAATAAATTCAAGTCTTATTAGTTTTAACTATGCGCATAGTTGATTCAGTTAAGTTAGCATATTTTAAAAACAGTGGACTGAGGCCACTTTGTGTATGTAGCAGTAATGTGGATTGGCAAACAATGGTACTAAAATGGTGTATGCGCACAATAACTTTCAATGGTAACGTACGAGCGATAAGTCCTTGTTGCATGGGTCTCTATAAGTGAATATAAACATTTATTTATTGATCGGTATTTACTTTTAGGCCGATCGTATACTCTTTTTACGCACTCTCGCCGGTTTCTAGGTCTTATGACACCACTTTCTGATAAGACACACCCAATTTGTATAAGGTTGTCTTGTCTCCTTCGGCTCCTTCCTTTAGCTTTCGCGTTATATATCAGTTTTGTAATTTTTTCTCTTGCATTCTTTTAAATGATCTGAATGCTGACCTCTCAGATCAATATTGTTTCCTGCAATTCCAAGTACAAGCGCTACACCGCAGATTTTGCTTAACGTACGAATCTCGACGGCGTTTTTTTCTACTTTTATGCCTGACTCAGCTTTCGGTTCTATACATTATGTGATGAGCGTGTTGTATATAGCAAGCTGTACGTTCTGACTCAAGTATTTTAACATATAAAAAATAATATAATAAAATGTAACTATGTCATAGCTATTATTACCTTCAGGTAATTGTACGACTACTGTTGTAGTGGCTCCGCTGGTAAATTCTCTCTCAACTCTGACTATGAGGAAAATGTGTTGATTTGTCATAATTTCCTCAGATAGTGGTGAAATAACGGCGAGCGATACATCATTTTCATTCCTCGTAAGTGTGAAATAATCGCGATATTCTGTAATCATAATTTCATTATCATTGTACTATTCGCTGCTAGAAAATTATAGGTTTGGTTTAAGACTTAAGAGAAAGAAAGAGTATTTTTGTGAACGCTTGACGATTTATCAATATTCCCTTCTTTCAATTACGAAAAGGAGATGGAAAACGGGCGATTTATGTGAAGGTAGGTGAGTATATATTTATAGCGAGTTTTTATTACATATATAATACTAATTGATAGATATGAAATAAAAAAAATGCATCAAAACATATTATTACAACAAAGTCGATATAATGATGACGACATATTCTTGTATGTATGTATGTATATCTTCACGCCAGGTCCCTTGCGGGGTAGGCAGCGAGAACCGAGCACCACGTGACGCGATCCTTACATACCTCACTCGCTTCTTTAACAGTCATTGCTCTTCTCCTGCACGCCACCGGTTTCTAAGGCTCCTGACCTCACCTTCTGATAAAAACGACCAATTTGGTCATGGTAGGTTAGTCTCGGTCTTCTGCGGCTCTTTTTTTTTTTTTTTTTCCTCCTACTCCTCCAATGTGAATTTGGAGACCTTATTTACTATTTCTCTTTCATGCCAGTTCTCTCTATTGCTACCTCTCGTACTTTTATACTGCATACTTTTCTTTCATTCATTCATCTGCGGCTCTTACATCCTTCCACTTTTGCATTGTATATCTGTTTCGTCATTCTTTCGTCCCACAATCTTTCTACATGTCCGAACTAACGGAGCATGCCTTTTCTTATCTTAACACCGACACTCTCTTTCAGACCAACTCTTTTTCTCACGTCTTCATTACGAACGCGGTCAGCAAGCGTTATGCCACAAATTTAGCGCAATGCTCTCATCTCGACCGCATTTATTTTACTTTCATGCTCTTTCTGCCATACCCAGCACTCCCTTCCATAAGTTAGCGTTGGGATTAGCACCGCGTTGTGTTACAGTGAGCTGTGCCTTCTGGCTTAGATTTCGGCTGCCTAGAAGTTTACCCAACGCTCCAGTCGCCCTAATCCCTGTACACACTCGTGTCTCCACATTAGCGGTATACCTTCCATTGCTGCTAAAAGCACTTCCAAGATATACAATCTCATTCACTTGCTCCAACACATCATCAACCGTAATTCTAGTGTTCGTTCTGGTTCTCTCTTTCAAATACCATTCCACCATCTTGGTTTTCCTTGCATTCAATTATAAGCCTTTCTTCATACAATTATCTTTCATTGTTGCAACTAGTGTTTGCAGTTCGAATGATGATTCTGCTATTAATACCGCACCGTCTGCATAAAGCAGGCAGTTGACCACTAAGTCACCCATTCGCATTCCCACATTTATATTTCTTATTCTCTGAAGAGAACTGTCCAGATACAGGATGAATAGCCGAGCCGACAGCACGCATCCCTGTCTGACACCAATGTTGACATTAAACCAGGGCGACAAGCTGCCGACGACATGTTCTTGCTACTTCTTTATCTAAAATACCGTTTTATTTTTTACAGAGAACAGCGTGGTGAGTAATTCTACAATTTACAGATTATGGCATTATATTATACTACAGGACTTATGTAACTCCAGTTAATTTCAGTTATTAGTCAAAGACTGGCGAGTAAACGATATAATGCTACGAAGAAGAAGAACACACGTGTATTGTTCCATGTCTTGGTCGCTCGGTAGTTTAAATTTAACGTCATTTCCAGCCAGTCATTTTATTTTTTTATTAGGGCAAAATAATTAAGCCAAGAAAGCAAGGTACAAATTATATAACGAGTGTACTTTTGTGGTCGAATGACCCATTTTATAGTAAACTTACAAAAAGAAGATAAGAAAGAAATAATAACAATTAATTCTTTTAATTAATTGAAAATTTGTTATTTTTTCTTTCTTATGTTCTTTTTGTAAAAGATAAATATAAGTTAAGTAAGTAAAGATATATATAAGTAAAAGAAGATAAGAAAGAAATAATAACAATTAATTCTTTTAATTAATTGAAAATTTGTTATTTTTTCTTTCTTATGTTCTTTTTGTAAGTTTACTATAAAATGGGTCATTCAGTGTTATTAAGCTTTCAAAATATAATCAGAAAAATAAATTTCTTCCACTTTTGGTCACATTTCAGACGGAGTCAATATTCAGATCAGCATTATAATGTAGACTTGGCATTATTTACGGTAAAAAATAATTACGTACTTGTATGTTTTAGTGCAATTCGAGCGTTTTGTGAGTTAAAGAAATTACTTTTGTACTTTTTATTAGTGCGCTAACGTCCCTAGTATTCTGCTTATTCAGTTTTGTGTTCATGTATGGAAAAATGGTATATTAATTACTTTCTTTTCAGTTGTTCAGATTACTCGATCTTTTTTAATTAAAATCAAATACGCCGCGAGAATTTGAGAGGGATTAACGAAGATTTTATTTAGTTTGTGATAGTTATATTAGACCTTGTGTTAACTGATTACGAAATATAGCAATCTGTAAGCCTCTAATTAAATATAATATTGATGACATGGTGAAAAAAGAACCAGCCAATTTTAAGCAACTGATCCTAATCAGATATAATATCGTGTTTTTGGATTTATGAACATATTTCTAATTATCACTTGCCAGGCGGTGAACGAAAACATCGTGAGAAAACTCGCACATCCAAGAAATTACACAGTAAATGATTTATATTTCACATCCTCCTACTGAAGTGTAGTTAATCTTTTTAATTAGCTAATTAATTATATGCCCTACTGATGTAATATACATTAAATACTAATAAGTTATTATTCGCCGAGCAAATTACATTCTCGTTAAGCGGCTTCTTTACCATATATCTAACTTACCTGGGTCCAACGTAAAGATTACTTCTTCATCATAACCCTGTTGGAGTGAGATGAATCTTTCTAGAGTTATGGTATTGTCTCTTGTGTATGTAGCCATGTATAAGGCTTGTTCAAATACTGGCTCATCAGGGAAATGGGTACCATTTTCAGCAGCCAATCGTACTGTTGTGTAAGTCGTTCGTTGTGGACCGCTAGTAGAATCGACATCCTACAAATAGGGTACTGATTAAGAATAACAACAATTTTATTTACATATTACAAACAGTAGGTATTCATAGATAAATAAATAAATATAGTGGGGCAAGTTACACAGCGCCATCTAGCCCCGAAGTAAAGATGTTAGAAAGCTTATGCTGTGTTTATTAGACAACTAATAAACATAGGTAAATCGTTTATTTTTGTAAATACATACTTATGATACATAGAAAATACCCAGACCAAGATGAACAGGCATGTTCATGCACACAAATGTTTGTCATGTGTGGGAATCGAACTCACGAGAGTTGGTGTCAAAGTAGCGTTACTATCCACAGCGCCACCCAACTCACTACTACCTACTATCATACTACTAAAACTGCCATATAATTGCCTAACATAGATTATTAGTTCTTATCCGACTTTAATGATTCTGAAATCACTAATATAATTCCGAGAATTCACTAATAAATAGGTAATCATATTATTCCGAAGTGCTATAAATACAGTGGGGTAATTTCAAAGTAACCAGAAATTGTTGCACTGATACAGAAACGCGCAGTTATGTGATTCTATGCAAATCAGTAATAGCTCAGCTAGCACTTCAAGCATACCGGCTGCTCAGTGTGTAAGCAAGGACTGCTCAAGTGATGATGCTACTTATATGTAGATACTCGATTCGACCCGATATCTGGGATCATACCGCTCTATTTGATAATGAATTTTTGTTGTTGATAATTATGCCTAACTACGCTAGTCATCTTACCCTTACAACTATCTACTATGCATATTCATGTACGGTACGCAGTGCATACCAGATGAGCGTATAGTTAATCCGACTATCATCGTAAAATAGTATGGTATCAGTGTATGAACCAATTTACGTGACACTAGCTGAACAACGTAGAATGGCCGTATACATAAACTGCATTTATTTCGCAATTACGTTAAAAGATAAATATGTTTTGAATATCCATCGCTAAAATATAAACTTTCTAGTATTGTAATCATAGTATGTTTGTAAAATCAAATATGATAATTACCAAGTTTTTATAAACCGTCAAAATAATAAATAATATCACAGTAGTAGAATTAATTTTAGAAAACGTTTACTTACAGTAGCACTTATAGTGAGTTCCAAAGGTTCAGGTAGAGACCGAATTATGGTAGTAGTCCTTAGTATAGCCTTAAATTGCTTGGGGTCTGTTGGATCTACTGCATCGAAAAATATTTCAAAATCATTACTTCCTGTCAGTCCAAAATCTATTCTGTAAGTAGTTAGATCTATATCTCTCACAGTAATGGTATTATGACAACCGGTGATTTCGAACCCGGTTCCTAGTGGTGGTATAATGGTAAACTCATATCCTTGATGTTCATTATTTTCATCAAGAGGCATAAACTGTGGACTGTGGTTGTTTGTATCACGTATATTCATTATGAAAAATTGAAGCTGAAAATGAAGTAAAATGTTTTATGACATTTTTAGTAATATTTTGTGTTCCCATATTATTATGGTAAAATTTTACCAATATTTTTTTAATTAAACTTACTTGAGCCGCAGCACCAGATGTACATTGGTATGAAACACTTAGTGTTACTTCTTGGCTTGTTTCGTATTCTTCATATAGCTCAAATTCGTCTGTCGTGGTTATATATAATGTAGAATCGGAAATGTGTACATTAAAATAACGCCGGCTGGTAGTGTAGCTGAGATCGACACCTAAAAGTATATATAATATTTATCATAACATAAAAATAGGCACAGTACAAAGCCAACAATAATTAACATATAATTTAACTTAAACCACTTTAAATCAATACAGAATTTCCTCTTTGTGAACATTATTTCTTGCATTATTCAATACTATATTTTTATACAATCGTAGCCTATGAATGCTTTCAATATATTCAGTATCAGTCGCGCGATGCCACCTCTGTTGCTAACACAGCAACTCCTTAGGTGCTTACTGGTGACCTCACTCACGTGCAGGAACGCGCCCTATCTCTCACAAAAATACCCTAAACAAGACAAATAGACATGTTAATGTATGCAAATGTTTGTCCTGTGTGGAAATCGAACCCACGAGTATTGGTGTAAAAGTGGCGTTACAAAAGGAAGTCTGTTAAGTTGCACATCTATTTAGTAATATGATATTATGGTATAAAACGCTGGAAATTCTAAGAGAAACGGCCACAATACTAGCATATCCCTGGCGTGTGCACCTCCACTGCAAATGTAATCGTAGTATGCCCGAGAGTTTCATATTTTGTACGACGTCGGGAGATGAATGGTATCACTAGCCCGTTACCCCTCACACTATCAACACCTATTTACCATCCAAGGTGTCATTGCCGTTTTTTGGTGATATTTTCTATGACAGTGTCCAGTGGCAGTACTTCCCCGGTCGGGCGGGTACTTAAATATCAATCATCTACAGAGAGTTGTTATTTTTTCAATAATTAATAATAACCCAGTAACGATAATATAATAATAATGTGAGATTTTCAGATTTATGTACTTATTTGAAATTATCATTTGCTCGATGGTGTAGGAAAAGATCGTGAAGGAACCCGCATATCTCAGAAATTATATTTCGAAGGACGTGTTCTGGTTTTCCCTCTGGTTTGTAGAGATCTGATGTCGGTCCAAGTAAAAATAAATATCTTCGCCAAATCCTTAAGCTTAGGTATCCACTACCTACCCCGTCAATCGTAATTAATTAGAAAATTGCATAAAGCTGAGAAGAAGATAATATGTGAGATACTAACCGTTTATGCCTATAACAGTGTTGCTGTAAACGACATCTCGGTCGATATCCCAAACATTTACAGGAACCCGAGTGCCTGGTAACACGCCGTCCAGTTGACACGCTGTAATAATACATAAAATACATTTTTTAATATAATTAAATTAGAGCAGTGATAGTGGAGAAGGTATCAGCCTATTTGGCAAAAGGTCCACGGTTCGAATCCTGGCATCTACCACTAAATCCGATTATCGGATTTATGTACATATTTGTAATTATCGCTTACTCGGCGGTGATAGAAAATATCGTGAGAAAATTCGCGCGTCCAATAAATGATATTTCGATAAACGTTTAAACCTGACCAAAGAAAGGTCTGGTTTTCCCCTATGGTTTGTGGAAATCTAACGGCTGTCGCTCCATGTCAAAACCAGTATCTTTTCCGAATCTCTGGGTTTAGGTAGTCGACCCCGCTAATCCTAATGGATTGGGAAGCAGGCTGGCGCTGAGACGAAGACATATTTTAATATAATAAAAAGAAACTAAAGTATGCAAAAATTTGCCTATGTTTGTGCAAGGGTTATGCAAATGGAAATAGACAGTCCTACAAATAGCGATTTTAGATCTTTTGTTGAGATTTCACAATACGATCTTCAGTATATTGGCCTAGACGTCTAGCTGGACTGATGACAGATATCCTCAACTATTTGGAGTGGTTTTGATGATCCTCAATGGTCCAACCAATAACGTACATTGATTAAACGCAGATAGTGATGTCACTGTGGTTAATGATATATTGGCACAAAACGCCACGAAGAGATGACAAAGAGCGTCGTGAATTGGAGCAACGCCGTTCTCGTCTTTCAAGCAAGCATTTCACAAGAAAATGCGTTAAGTACTAAAACGAGCACATTTAAGAACTTTGATTTATGAATATTTAAAAGCTACAAGAGTAAAAGTTGTAATGATGCATTTAGCAACAATACAAAAATATAACTGACTCCCCTCTACCCATTGTGTAAAAAAATAATAAAAATGAATATGATATCTTATAAGGAGATATTTGAATCAGAGGAAAACCAAGATAATCGTATTTGAAAGGGAGTCGACCAGAATTTACGATTGCCCGTCATCTGGAAAAGGAACCGCATGCACCCGCTACCTTTGCTGCCCTGGTCGTCTGCTGTGCAGGGCAGTTATAACAGATAACGGGTGCATGCGGTTCCAGTACCAAATGGCGGGCAGTTGTGAGCCATGGCAGCGACGGTATGTTGTATCTACTAATGGTAGTTGGTGGGTGCTGGCCGGCGCTAATTCGCAAGAACTAATTGGTGGCCGAAGCACACAAAGCAGATTAGATCAAATTGTATGTAAATTTGCCTTCGAAAAGTAACACCTGAATCTATTAACAATTTAATTCTATTTCCACGAGTCGTCCCAAACGTACTAAAACGTTAAGTTATATAAAAATCGGCCAAGTGCGACTCGGATTCGCGCACGAAGGGTTCCGTACCATTATCTATAAAAACAGCAAAAAAAATCACGTTTGTTGTATGGGAGCCCCCTTAAATATTTACTTTATTCTACTTTTTAGTATTTGTTGTTATAGCGGCAATAGAAACACATCATACGTGAAAATTTCAACTGTCTAACTATCACGGTTCATGAGATACAGCCTGGTGACAGACGGACGGACGGACGGACAGCGAAGTCTCAGTAATAGGGTTCCGTTTTACCCTTTGGGTACGGAACCTTAAAAAAGCTTGTATGAACGCCAAAAGTTTACAATAAACAAACACGGATATGTACAATAACGGCAGAGAGTCCGCTCTCTCTCTACTTTGTTGATAGACTGATCAACTACATATATACAAATAGAACTTGATTTGTTTTAACTTAATTGTAACTAACCGGTGTATTATTATATTGGAGATATTTAAAAAAAATGAATATGATACATTATAAGGAGATATTTGAATGCGAGGAAAACCAAGATAATGGTATTTGAAAGAGTTGGAGCAATTGGATGAGTTTGTATATTTTGGGAGCGCTTTTAGCAGCGATGGAAGGTACAAAGGTACTGATGTGGAGAGACAGTGAGAGCAGCGAATAGCGTGAATGGAGCGTTGGGTAAACTTCTAGGCAGCCGAAATCTGAGCCAGAAGGCACAGCTCGCTGTACACAACGCGGTGCTAATCCCAACGCTAACTAATGGAAGTGAATACTGGGTATGGCAGAGAGAGCATGAAAGTAGAATAAATGCGGTCGAGATGCGAGCACTGCGCAAAATTTGTGGCATAACGCTTGCTGACCGCGTTCGTAATAATGACATACAAAAGAGAGTTGGTCCAAATGCGAGTGTCGGTGTTAAGATAAGAAAAGGCATGCATGCAATGCAGGATGAAAGAATGACGAAACAGATCTACAATGCGAAAGTGGAAGGATGTAGAAGCCGAGGAATACCAAGACTAACCTACCACGACCAAATTGGTCCTGTTTTATCAGAAGGTGATGCCAGGAGCCTTAGGAACCGGCGAGCGTGCATGAAAAGAGTTATGAATGTTAAAGAAGCGAGTGAAGTGTCTAAGGACCGCGTCTTATGGCGCTCGGCTCTCTCTGCCTACCCCGCAAGGGGCCCGGCGTGAACATATACGTACATACATTCAGTATAAGGAACATGTAAATCAAAACAGTATTTTTTTTGTTTCTCCATTTATCTGTCTATATATTTGTAAGCACATCACGCAAAAACATCTACATAAGACATTTTCAAATGTATATTGTTAATCAGGCGTTATTTTTTTCAAATTGTTTTAATTCAAATTGTATGCAAATATATATTGTCGATGTATTTTAATGTAGCGCCTTTTGGAACGCCGCCTAAAAACTGAGTTGCCTACGAGTATATGTAACTGACCGATTTCGATATGTGCATACTAATATATAAAGCGGAAGTGTTTGTTTGAACGCGCAAAGAATATTTTTTCAAATCTGACTAGTATTTTTAGAGATTATCTAAAAATACCAGTCGGATTTGAAAAAATATTCTTGCATTTGATATACCACTTCTTGTGGAAGGTTACAGGCTATTGAACATCACAATACCGCTTTTAGAAGTCGTGAAAAGAGAAAGAAGTAGATAAACGGTTCCTACGGGATAGCGAGATACGCGTGGATGAAGTCGCGGGTTTCACCTAGTACTAATATATAAAACCGAACAGTTGGTTTGTTTGTAGTTCCAGAGATGAACGATCTCTGGAACTACCAGTCGGATTTGAAAAAATCTTTTTGCATTTGATAGACCACTTCTTGTGGAAGGTTACAGGTTATTCAACAGCACGATACGGCATTTAGAAGTCGTAGAAAAAGAAAGAAGCAGAGATGCGTGTTTTTTATATATCTATATTTAAGCATACGGCCTGCTTGATGGTGAACAGTCATCGTAGCCTATGGACATTTGCAACACCCAGGGGTGTCACTTATGCGTTGCCGACCCTCTAAAAATCTCTTCACGCATTTCTTGAAGAATTCCATGCTGTAGTCCCTTTGAAAAACCTCGGCTGGGAGCTCATTCCACAGCTTGAGTGTTCTCGGAAGAAAACTTCTCTGGAACCGCACCATTGCGGTTCCAGCGTGTGCGGGTCAACTCCCCACCGTCGGCGAGCTGTACGGTTATAAAATGTAGCTGTCGGCATCATTTCGAACATTTCTTCAGAACACAACCCGTTCTATAATCGGTAGAACACACAAAGGGAGGCAAAATCTCTCCTTAAACTTAAGGGTTCAATACCGTGTGTAAGCTTAGGATTGTCGACAATTCTCATAGCTCGTCTCTGAATCGAATCACATGGTCCAAGCTGGTATCTAGGTACCTCCGCTCAAAGGTGACTGTAGTACTCCAAGTGCGGTTTGACTTGAGACTTATATAACATAAGTCTTTGCCCCGCACTGAGTAAGTACTGTTATGCTCTGTTGAGCACACCAAGTTTTTTGGACGCTAGATTAACATTCTCCTCCAGGTGATTTCGATATTGCACCACTTCACTGGAGATCAAAATGGGATGCAGCTAGCATTAGATATATAAAAAGAAACATACACGGAAATGCAACTACGCTCCAGGGAACTGTTATTTGCCTGCGGTTTTGTGTGACGTGGAAGTCCTTCCCGAGTCCAGCTGCTATTTATTTAGGGTTACTGAGTAAACCTTGAGAAGCCGAACACCGGGCGAATGCGTGGGTGGACCCCGGCTCAAATTCTGGCGTGAGTATGTACACTTCCTATTTTTCGGATTTACATACATATTTGTAATTATGACTTGGTTGGCTATGAAATCTGAAGTGAAAACCCGCATCTCTAAAAAGTTATATTTCGAAAGACGTGAGTCTATTTTTCCTTCTGGTTGAGGTCTGGTATCTTTGCCAACTCCTTACGCTTATGTAGCGGACCCCGCCAATCTTAATACATTAGGAAATAGTTTTAGGCTACGAAGAAGAAGAAGAAGCGAAGGAAAGCATCTAATTACATAAATAGTTTTGACAACATACACTTTACTAGTATAGTGTAACGGTAGGTAACGAAACTGTCATGGCGCGCACACTATCTCATGTTGGATAGCAAATGATTTCTTGCTATACCTAAATATACCAAAAAAAAAACTACTAGTGTAAATATGTTTAAAAATTAGTACTTACCATTACTGATATGAACTGTTAGGCATAGCACTAAAAATAAACTGATTTTGCAGCTCATTTTTGAGTCATTTGTACGACCACTTTTTAAAGTCTGACATTACTAAGTTTTTATAATCTAAAACAAAATCAATATAAAACCATCGCAATTTTTTTTCTATTTTACAAGTTCCTTGGTATATTCTTCGTAAACAAGTAACAACCTTTTATTGACACTAAACCAGTATTTATACTTTTTGCAATAGTATTTCACAATATCACTTTAAAAATAATACGTCTAATTGTATAGAAACTGACACCAATTATGAGCAGGTATACTGATTATAATATCTATCGATTGATATCTTCACTAGGGAAATTACTTGATAAAGATAAACCCATGACAAGAAGTATTCTGATTAGGTATGAAATTAAAAATGTTACCAAAGCATATTTTTTTAATTAGTGATTGAGATTATATTGGTTGTGATATCTGGCAAGGTGAATATACTTCTCTGGTTGAGTTACTCGCTGTACTATATCTATCTTACTCTAGCTAGAGCCTTGTTTGTTATTGGCTGAATGCATCACCTACAGGTAGGGTCGACTTAGATTTTAATCAAAAAGAAGAAAAAGAAGTTGATGGCCGTTGTAATCATGGGCTTCTCGTATCATTGCAACAGTTTAAGCATGAAAAAGCAATAAACAAACTTACAATACACTTTCACATTTTTAATATCAGTAAGATAAGATTATTAATGCGAAGTCTATCATATCAACCTGGATAAAGGACATGACCAATAAAAATACCTAAAATATTAAGAACTATCTATATGTTCACGCCAGATGTCAGACGAGGTAGGCAGAGACAACCGAGCGCCACAAAATGTGGACTAGCGCAACTTTATTGTATGTATTTTACCTTTTTCATTCGGTGGTAAATAAGTATACAAGTCGCTTAATGTAAAGTGGTTACCTAAAATGGAAAGTCAGCGAGAATTGATATGATCACAGCAGAGATGATCAAACTAGGTGGCACGTATGTCCGGGACGGCTTATGGTACATAAGCAATCTATGCTGGAGAACTGGAAAGGTCCCAATGGACTGTTGACGCGCAGTCATCGTGTCCTTCTATAAAGGAGAGAGGTAACGCGTACCAGCTACAGGGCCATCTGTTTGATTAGATTACCAGCAAAAGTATATGGAAAGGTAATTGAAAGGACAAATGAGAATGATGGTGAAATTAGGTGGAATGCTGTGGGAGGCACATGTAGGAATACGCAATGGAAGGGGATATACTGGTCAACGGCTTTCTCGCTCCGTAATATCGTGGAGAAGCATCTGGCCATAGACCAGAAGATTTTCTGCTGTTTTGTGGATCTTGAAAAAGCATTTGATAGGGTTGTGGGAAAGAAACTGTGGGACATATTGCCGAAAGCTCCCAACGAGTTGCTGTGTAAGCAGCAGAGGAGGCATCGCGCGAGTGATACTTAATATATCGCAAGCGATAATAGGATTCGGTACCCGCTGTACATCAGGTGGGCCGTATGCTTGTATGTCTTCCGACGTAGAATAAAAAAAAAAGGATTGACGGTTCACTGTTCCGTGTTGTACAGTCCACTTACAAGGATTGCTCAGGATGTGTGCGAATAGATGGTAGCATGTGACCCTGGTTTGATATCAAACACGGTTGCATGCTATCTGCTTGTCAGTTTATTCTGTATCTCAATATTTGTCTGCAGAGAATAAGGTCAACGAATGTAGGATTGCGCATAGGTGACATAGTGGTGAACTGTCTGCTGTGTGCAGATCATGCCGTGATTTTAGCAGGAACATTATCTGAACTCCAAACACTCGTCACAATAATGAAAGACGATTATATGGAGAAAGGCTTACTATTGAATGCCAAGAAAACAAAGATAATGGTATTTGAATGAGAAGAAACCAGAACTAATGTAAGGTTTACGGTTGATGATGAAGTGTTGGAACACGTGGATGAGACTAGGTATA
Organism: Pyralis farinalis; assembly: GCA_947507595.1. Lineage (NCBI taxonomy): Eukaryota > Metazoa > Arthropoda > Insecta > Lepidoptera > Pyralidae > Pyralis > Pyralis farinalis. The sequence goes on from OX382267.1 coordinate 17,398,732, forward strand.
TCTTGGATGCGCTTTCAGCAGGGATGGAAGGTACGCCGCTGATATGGAATGCCGAGTGAGTGCTGGGAATAGCGTAAAATGGAGTGTTGGGAAAACTTCTTGTAAGTAAAAACTTGAGCCAGAAGGCACAGCTCGCTATACACAATGCAGTGTTGGTACCAACGCTTACTTATGGAAGCGAGAGCTGGATATGACAGAGAGAGCATGACAGTAGGATAAACGCGGTCGAAATGCGAGGTTTGCGCAAAATTTGTGGCGTAATGCTTGTAGACCGTATTCGCAATAATGATGTTAGAATCAGAGTTGGTCAGAAAAAAAGCGCCGGTGTTAAAATAAGTACCGGCATGCTCCGTGGTTCGGACACGTAGAAAGAATGCAGGATGAAAGAATGACGAAGCACATATACAAGACTACTTACCATGACCAAATTGGTCATGTTCTATCAGAAGGTGATGTCAGAAGCCTTAGAAATCAGCGAGCGTGCATGAGAAGAGCAATGAATGTTAAAGAAGCGAGTGAGATATGTAAGGATCGAGTCACGTGGCGCTCGGTTCTCGCTGCCTACGCCGCAAGGGACTTGGCGTGAAGTTATAGATAGATGTATATACTTGTAATAATCCCTGGCTCGGCGGTGAGGCATCGTGAGGTCCGTATGTCTAAGAAATTATATTTCGATAGATATGACCTAACCTAAGAAAGGGGTGCTTTTCCCTTTGGGTTGTGGAGATCTGACGGCAGTCGCTCCTTGTCAAAATCAGGATCTTTGCCAAATCTTTAGGCTTAGGTAGCGGATCCTGCCAACCCTAATGAATATGGAAACGGGATAATGCTAGGAAGAAGTAGAAGCTATCGGCACTTGGAATTGTACTGTTCCACGTTATATTTTTTTTATACTATGTACGTATGTGGCAATTAAGCATGAGGCTTTCATTTTTATACTGTAAGTTGAAAAACAAGCGCACGGATTGCCTGATGGTAAGCAGTAACTGTAGTCTATCTGTACTTGCAAATCCAGACGCATCACTTTGGCACTTTGCCGACCCAAGCTCGAGTGCAGAGTCAGTATCCTCTGCTTTGAAATACAGCTGCCTTAACGGATACAATGTCAAAATTCGTGTAGTCCATCCCAGTCCGTTGACATCTAGTTATTTATGATGTCATCCGGCGGGCGCAGCAAGGCAGAAAGAGGTGTTGGTATCGGCCAGTTACTTCCAAAAATGCTGAAGAAACGAGGCACAACATGATCTTTCGATTGCTCGTAACTCTCTAAAGAGAGTGTCTCTCGTATAATCGTAGCCTGTGAACAGGGAGTTACGGTGGTACATTGAACGCTCGCTGCTAATGCAACATTCCTCTTCAGCTTCCGGCGAATTGTTATTTACTTGCCGTCTTCTGTAATGTCCCCTACATTACAGAAGACCGCAAGTAAATAACTTTTAAGTGAGTGAGAGTAGTTTTGCCCCACTTTCGCCAGGCGATTGTTACAATTGTTGATTGGTTGGTAAATTAGATCCACCCTGCGCATTGCATGGCGGATCTAATTTCCCGTTACAACGATATTTAGAAGTTACCGTCACAATGCGTCACAATTTTGACGAGCTCGGTGGCTCAGTCGTGAATGACGCTACTTTGTCACCAACGACCGTGGTATCGATTCCCACACAAGGCAAACATTTGTGTGCATGAACATGTATGTTTGTTTTGGTCTGTATATTTTAAAAGAGGTAGGGCGCGTCAAAAAGCCCATCTGGGGAAGTACCTCCACCTCTCAGAAAACCGCAGCCAAATAACAACTCCCTAGAGAGTTGTTGTGTTCCTGCGTGTGAGTGAGGTCACCAGTAAGCTCCCAAGGAGTTGGTGTGTAAGCAGCAAAGGAGGCAACGCGCTAGTGATACTTAACATATCGCAAGCGTTAATAGGCTACGGTACCCGCTTTACATCAGGTGGGCCGTATGCTTGTATGCCTCCAGACGTAGTTTAAAAAAATAAAAAACAATGCATTCATATGCTGACAAAGAAGGTAGGCAGGTATAAATGTGAAATGTTTTAACATATATTTCAAATAAGACATCTACAATACTCATCAGTCATTTTTCATCATCAGTAATTTTTAAACAGAAATCTAAATACTGAAAACATTCTAACTCAATCTTTTACGAAAAAATTGAAGAACCCACTGCTTAACAGGTCTTGACGCATACCGAAATCAATTTATGGCTCTTGCAAATAGTCTTATCGTTTTCGTCTTAAAGATAACGCTATCTCATCTACATAAATAGGTGCAATAATAATAAACAAAATAATTATGTTTCCAATACATTCGAATCGTTCAGTAGCTTAGACATTACATTACGTGTTAGCTACTACTGCCCTGCCCTTGATATTGCAGAAGTAGTTTATATTATGTCAGATTTTAAAATATATGTCTGTATGCCATTTTTATCTCACAATCATTGGTTGAACTGGTGTTGAAAAACGAGAACATGTGCATGTTTATTTATCATTTTTCTTTTTAGCGCTATCCCGTTTCCTAACCCATTAGGATTGGCGGGGTCCGCTACCTAAGGCTAAGGATTTGGCAAAGATACTGATTTATACACGGAGCGACTGACCGCCAGAGTCTAGTTTTCCCTCTAGGGAGGCTAGAGGGAAAACTAGACATTTCTTAGGTATGAAATATTATTTTTTTGACATGCCGATTTCCTCACGATGTTTTCCTTCACAGCCGAGCAAGTGAAATGAGAATCGTGCCGGAGGCCTGGAGAGAGGCGAGCATATAACCGGTCCCAAAAAAAGGTGATTGCCCTGACCCTGCCAACTACCGACCCATAGCTGTCACCTCCATTCTCTACAAGGTATTTGAGCGGATTATAAATACTCAACTAATCCACTACCTGGAAGATCACTCGTTAATTAATGATCGCCAATACGGGTTCAGACCAAATCGGTCTACGGGTGATCTTCTAGCGTATGTAACTCACCTGTGGGGTGAAGCTATGGTCAAGCATGGCGAATCTTTGGAAATCAGCCTAGATATTGTCAAAGCTTTTGAACGGGTTTGGCATCGCGCGCTTCTCTCCAAGCTTCCGGCATACGGTCTATCACCTTGATTATGCGCTTGGATTGCTGCCTTTCTCCAGGGACAGCATACGAGTCCTTTGCGACGGCCAGTCATCGCAGTTTCTGCGTGTGAACGCCGGAGTACCGCAGGGATCAGCCATGTCGCCCACCCTGTTTTTGCTGCATATCAATGATATGTTATCACTTGGTAACATACATTGCTATGCAAATGAGAGTACGGTTCATGCGCGATATGTTGGACGACCTGCGGTAAGCCCGGCCGAAGTAGATGATAAATGACGTGCGCTGTCGTTGAGCTCGACCGGGTGATGGATCGCGTTTATCGATGGGGCTCCATAAACTTGGTTGAGTTCAATGCCAATAAAAGCCAGGCGTGTGCAATAGTGCCAAGATCTCCCCATTCCATCCGCTTCCCTCTCTTCATAGCACCCCTTTGCAGATACAAGATAGCCTTACCATCCTCGCCATCAATATCAGAGGCGATCTCAACCCCAAAGACTATATCAAAAGCGTTATTTCCGTGGCCTCTAAAAAACTCGAAATCCTGAACAAGGTGAGACGGTTCTTCAAGCCTGAGTAGCGCTGCCTTCTATACAAAGCACAACTTCGCCCATGCGTGGAGTACTGTTCTCACCTCCTTAGACGGGTCTGCCAAATATCTACTTGACGCTCTCGATAGAATGCAGCACCGCGTTATACGCATCATAGATAGCGCTGGGGTCACTAACTCCCTTGAACCTCTTCAGCTGCGTAGGGATATAGGTAGCTTGAGTGTTCTGTACCGTATCTACCATGGGGAATGTTCTGAGGAGCTTTTTGACCTCGTCCCTCCTTCTCCTTTCCTCCTCCGGAATATTCGCGCTGGACTGAGATCACATCCACATAGAGGTGGGTTGCTTACCTCCCGTACTAAGAAGTTCGGCGACTCATTTCTTTGTCGGACTATCAAAATGTGGAATTAGGTTCCGGTGCATGTGTTCCCCACTTCCTTCACTTCATTGTCGTTTAGACGAGGTGTGAAGAGGCACCTTAGCGGGCCGTCAAACGGGGGGGGGGGGGGGGGGGGATGACAGCCAGCATAGCGCTAATCACTGTGATGGCTGTTCTCACATCTGGTTCTCATTGACGCTTTCCATCAGGCGCGATGGGGACATTTAGACAGGCCACATAAAAAAAAGTGATAATTACAAATATGTACATAAATCCGAATACACAAATTTGCGTACCTGCCAGAATACGAACCGGGGACCAGTTAGTCAATAGATCGGCTCTTTTTCCACTGGGCTGTCACTGGCTATAAGAATCGGGAATAAACAGACACATTTAAGTAGCGGACCACGCCAATCCTAATGGATTAAGAAAAGGGATAACGCTAAGAAGAAAAAGATATATCTTAATATTAAAATTTGTCTCACTATGCAGGACTGCTTGTCGGTGAGTAAGCGGAAGAGATTCGTCGAGAGAGAGAGTTGGCGTCCTGCATGTCTTCATCGGTCGAAGGGAAAACACGAGAAGGCACGCAGTACTCTCGGCTATGTCTTATCTTTATTGGACGTCGAGAGAGGTATCGTAATATATGCTCGGGGTAGTAAAGGGCATAACACCGCGAGTGATTTCGGAAGATATGCAGCATACCTCTCCACGCCTTTGAGACACTCACACCGGTGTTGACCGCCTGTGGCCCACTTTACACGGCATTTCAGGGGTCCATCCATTTGCCACCGCCTGACTGACCCCTGATGTAGTAGGACCATTGACGGTAAAAGTGAAATAACTTTACATTTCTAGTATAAGTAAGAATAATACAGCATGCATGCAATTTTAATTTAATTTATTTCCAAAAGCACGATTGACCAAAGCTGATGCTGCTTCCCACGTTGTTTTATATATCATACTGACTAGCTCGGTGGGGGAGTAGTTAACTGTGCTACTATGATGCTAAGGCTCGGGCAAGGGTTCGATTCTCACACAGGACAAATGTTTGTGTTCATGAACATGTCTGCTCATCTTGATTTGGTTGTTTTTAAGTGCGGTAGGACACATTAAAGCCTTTCGTTTGCGGAACTACCTACAGGGAACCGCAGGCAAATAACAACTCATTAGAGGATTTTTGTGCTTCTGTGAGTGAGTGAGAATACTAGTAAGCTCCTAAGGAGTTGCTCTGTTAGCAGCAGAGGTGGAATCGTGCGAGTGATACTGAATGAATTTCAAGCGTTCATAGGAAAATAATTCAATGAAAAATAAAAACTTATTTTGGGAAACCGTTCGTGTCAAACTGAAGACCTTGCCCCGCACTGTTAAACTAAGTAAAAGGTAAAACGGTGAAACTAAAGGAGCAGTATACCTCTCATGAGCAAGAAAGACGTGATTACAATAAGTTAGTTCCATATGAGAAGATCCAACAACTTTTGATATCACACAAATGGAGTGTGTACCTGATAAGACAGGTACGTATATCCAACGTCTTAACATCGTAACGAAACATGACCTTCACTGCTAATGCTTGTTGCATTATCAGATTCCTGATGACTAGTGGTATTTAGCGACAGAAACCTAACAAGCCTCCTGAGAAATGTTGTTTGGCTATTTTTAATTAAAGTCAAAATACACATGGGTGGGAAAAGCAGGATAGCGGCAACGGCACAAAAAGCGGGCTTGATCCGCCGCGGTGCGATAGGTTTTTGTACGCGTTTCCCGCTTTTCTCGCCCCTGTGGGCTTTAGCTTTTAATTAGTACCTGAGCAATGGATGAATGGAGCTGTGCTCGGCGTTTGTTAATGTTTTTCCTATCTAATTTTTATTCAGAAATATAAAAATATAACCCGTATAATAAATAAATAGGTAATAAAAATAAACTTAAAAATGCAAAACCTTATCTAAATACAAAATTTGATCGAAATTGTTAGAGATATTTCTGAGATATGCTTATTGTTTAGAATGCTTGCTTGTTTAGGATAATAGCGTGTCTTTTTAAAAATAGTCTTTTTCCCAGAGCCTCGATTGCTGATTGGCAGCATGCAACTCGTAAAGTTTAGGCTCGTTTTGGCTTCGATGAACCCCGCATACCCTAAATTTTCTATGTAATTGAAAGACGTTTGCATTTTTAAGAGTTAAGATTTATTTACTATTCGTTACTCCAGCTCTAGCAGCCTTTTTGGCTATAGCTTTCTGTGAGGTAGTGCTACTTCCCCAGATGGGCAATGAACTCCCTGCTGAGGTTAAGAGAGATTGTTGAGCTTGGTTCACCGACGCACTTGTGCGAAGGCGTTCTCAGTGATCACAACTCTCTGCGGCCAGCAGTCAAACGTGTGTACCTCTCTGTTGAGTTTCATTGCTCCAGAGACGGGAAAGCGTCGCTGACCCCACCCGCTGCTTTCGCAGTACCCCACCCACCCCATCCACACGTCGTCCTTGTTCCTGCACCGAGTGCACTAAGTACGAGTTTTCTCTGCGAGGTGTACTCGGAGCAATAACTCGCGTCGTTCACCGACGAGTGTTCGAGCGCTACTGCTTTCGCAGAGCGCTCCTGCTCGGCTGTCTGACTCGGGTGTTTGGGTACGCCGTTCAGGTGACTTCGGTTTTCCGCGCGGTGTGCTCGGCTATTCGATCAAACAGTCGAGTGGCTTTGTTTTTGTGTTCGTTGTTGTGTTTTTCGTGTGTTTCGTCTGTCCTTGTGTTTTCACAAGAGCACGGTCGGGAACTAATTGTTGTCCTTCTTTTGAAAGACACCAATTAAGTCCAAACATCGTCCTCCGTTACTGTTCCGTCCCCCTCTATTGGTTGTCTCTTTTCCACTGTCTGTCGTCGTCCGTACTCGCAAACCCTTCGGGGCAAGCGAGTCCCTTGTTGTCCCTCGGGCTCATTTTGGCTGAGCCGAGTTTTTCGTGACGAATACCTCTGACCGCACGCGGGAGGAGGTATTAGTCACAGTACACAGTCCGTATAGGTTGTAAACCCGTTCGCGAGTTTGCAACCTATACACTTGTCGGTTCGTTTGTCGGTTTGATTTTGTCTGATACTGTTTTTAGTTTCAGACAAAATTCAGCCACCGTCTGAATGGGCCTTGCCCGCTCCTTTTCACGATGGCCGATCGTAAAGGGAAGCCACCGTCTCTACCTAAGAGTCCTGAAGAAGGAAATCCGCCGCCAGCCCCGTGAAAGGGCCGTAAACCCGCCTTGCCATTTGAAGGCCGTCAGCTGGCCGCCAGAAACTTGCTGACCGGGCAAGTGACTGAGATTGAGCCAGCTGCACTAGGTTTTCAAACTATTCCCGTACAAGAGAGCCCACGCTCCCCTACTCCACTCCCTAGGAGGAATTTGCCGTCACCTGTTGGTATGATCGACAGCGTCCAGCCCGTCCCGTGCAAACGCACATACTTTTCGTCGCCCTCGTCAGATGGCAGTATAGCCCACGACGACAAAAGGGCTAAGCAGAGAGCCGAATCCCACTCGCACAGTAGCAGTCTCATTGACCAACCGTCGGTAGGCAGTGTAGAGCTGCAATATCTACCCCCGCTACCTCAAAGACAGAGCACGCCTCGTCAAATCGCCAAGTTGGTCGCCTCATCGGCAGAGGGCAGTAGCCTAGACCGAGAGGTTGACCAAATCGTCTACGGTGATTCGCTGCAAACGTCATACGCACGTATTGTTAGTAGCGATGACGTCACTGCGAGTGCACACTGCGCCGCGTATGTCGCTATCACCGCCATCCATTCCACTGTCGCCAATACCCACTTACGCTAATACAGCGTCCAAGCCGCCGTCCCCAAGCGTCGCGCACGTAAGAGCGCCGACCGCACAGATGAAGGGCTACCCGCTCATCATAGTGGTGACGTTTCCAAATTGGACGCAACATTTTTCAACGTTGCGTTCCACACTGGGCCACGCTCCTAACGCGAAGCCGCACGGTAGAGGAGTAAGATTTATTGCCAAGATCGCCGACGAATTTAGGGTTATACAAGCCTATCTGCGGAACCTCGGCGAAACTGAACCCACGTTATCGTGGTTTTGTTATTCAGTCGCTGAGGAGCTGCCTACAAAGGTAGCTGTGCGCGGTTTGCCATTTAACACCCCGGTAGACAGCGTAGCCAATGAATTCGAGTCACTAGGCTACTCGGTAAGACTGGTGAGGCCCATTATGTCAAAAATGGGCAGACACAGCGGTGTCTATTATGTCCAACTTGAACATCTGTCGCTGAAGGAGCTTCGATGCCTCTATACGATAGACGAGATGCTGAATATGCCTGGAATCAGCATAGAGGCGTGGAGATCTTCCAAACGACTCTCACAATGCCACCGCTGCCAGGGGTTCGGACATTCATCCGCGAATTGTTACCGATCCCTGAAGTGTGTACGTTGCTCTGAAGGACATCCATCAGAAGACTGCCCAGCCCCCGCAAGCAAGCCACTCAAATGCGTAAACTGCGGTAGGAGCCACACCGCTAATGATAAGCGCAATACTGCGGAGAGAGAATTCAATTACCCGGGGCCCCACCAGCATGGCAACCAGTTGGGCGTGCCATCCCGCAGCGCCTCACTCAGGAGGAGTTGGCAGAGGGGTGGCAAGTAGCCGGAGAACGCCGTGGGCAAACTCAAGTCTTACAGTCCCACTCCCAGCCCACAGCGCAAAGCGCCTTACTGGCGCCGCTAGAGGTAGGGTAGGGACAAATTCCCATTACACTTGCCCACCAGCTAACCCGGCGGGGTAAACACAAAGGAAGAAACGGCCCCGTAGAAGGAGGAAGAAAAATAAACTGCCAACGCAGCTACAGTTGCCGACCGAACTAATTAGTTCTCAATCTGGCCACGGAGCTACTAGCTCGCAACATACGAGCGAGAGCGCTACAAGGCGAGTAAACATCCGCCCAACTGGAACTAAAGTGTCCTTTAGTACCTACCGAGGCGCCTCAGGTAATAGACCGACCCCGGAGGCAAACATGCCTTCCTTACCTACAACAAGGCCCCTTCAATCGACTAGTGATCCCATTGCACAGATAGTGTGGATCCTAGTCGATATGATTAAATCCATAGCCGCCGGGGAAGATTTCTGGACGGCCACCCGTTAAGGGTAGGAAGCTGCGTATTAAAACCGATGTAGGCGTTAGTGTGCTTCGCGGCGTCTGGGTGGCCTGTGGACGCAACGACTCAGTTAAGTGGCCGTGCAAAGTGATGGTTCGGTATATGCAAGCGGCTGCCCTTGTGGAACGGCAGTCGCGCCGCAGTCCGACCACTGGCACGTCCCACCTCCCCTTACACTTCGGTGGTAACCGATCGTTGGCAGACCATAGGTACTTACCTGCGCCGCGAAGGACCTAGATTGTGCTCGGTCGGTCCCACACAACAATTATATTGTGAGAGACCGATCGAGCACAAATAACAACCGTAGCTACGAGTAGTACCAAAACTGGCGTCCGTAGGAATCCTCACGGGTGAGGTGTCCTACGGACGCATCAAAATACAAGTATACTAATACTAGGTCGCGAGTTTTGTCGCGTTTTGTCAAAGTTTTCGTATTGGTATCGTGTTGTTGTCCTGTCTTGTGTTTTTGTTTGTAATTTTGATTGTTTTTCAATTATTTGTTTTTATATGGTATACATATTGGTTTGCTAGGTCGGCTGCCCTGTGTGCTGGGGAAGCCCATTGGAACGTAGTCGCCGTATTTATATGGCGGTGCGCGCTGCGGGCGACCCAACGGCCGCAGGGCTAGTTTTTGGTAGCTGACTGCATTCAAACGCGATTAATCCTCGGATTCATATGTCTGAATGCAGCCAAAAGTCGATCCAGCATAAACAACGTGTCCTGTGTGTCTTCGTTGTATTTGTCTTCTCAACTTTATGTTGATAATAAATTGTCCTCTCAACTTATTCTTGCGAAGTGTTGGCACGGCATGGCCACTTAAGTCCGAGTGCAGTCGCAATATAAGGAACGGCTGCTTCAATTCAATCAGATAAAATACTCCTTCCACTCGCGGTAGCGAATATTTTACACGGTAGCTGCAAGCTACCGTAGACGGCCCGGGTAAAGAGCGCTAAAACTCGAGGCCCGTACGCGCCTGTCTAACGACAGGGTTGCTGAGGTTATACTGAGGTTTTCTTTAGAGACTATAGCAAGAGGTTCTTCAAAGAAGGCGTGACGAGGTTTTTACAGGTTTGGTAATGCACGAGTTATGTTCATAGACAACTGCTTACCATCAAGCAGTCTGTATTGTTGTTGGTCACCTAAGTGGTACAATAAAAGTGCATAAGTGGTTTGAAGGTACGAGAATATATTTTTTTGTATCAGCAAAATTGATTTGAATATTTCGTTCTTTCAAATTATTATGCAGAAGACCGGATATTTAAATTATTTTTATCATTTGATAACTGATAAGTTTTCATTTCTGAATCTATTTAAAATATTTATCACGATCACGAATAAAAGATAATCGGATGTGATTGATTTTTTTGTGGAAATACCGCTTCATTATCGTGTACTTGAATAATGATGACGTTCTGACAATAATATTGTGTTATCTTTTATCAGTAATTTCACATTGTGTTGTTATCATTAATAATATCGCTATGTAATCAAATAAGTGATCGTGGACAAAAAATAAGTATATTTTAAAAGTCAGGGCAATCACTGAATTCTTTATATTTTCTACAAATACTTCATTTTGAGTTAATCATATTTTAGATTACTATCGCATGGTGATTTTAATCACCCGTATATACGCTAGATATCGTTATACTATGACGATACTCTAGCTATGTTTAGTATTTTTTTTTATACTACGTCGGGAGGGATACAAGCATACGGCCCACCTTATGTAAAGCGGGTACCGTAGTCTATTAACGCTTGCGATATATATTAATTACCACTCGCGCGATGGAGGAGTTCTGTGAGGTGGAGATACTTCCCCAGACGGGCTGCTTTGATGCGCCCTACCTCTCCTAAAACATCCAGACCAAGACAAACAGACATGTTTATGCACACAAATGTTTGCCTTGTGTGGGAATCGAACCCACGAGTGTTGATGTCAAAGTCGCATCATTCATGACTGAGCCGCCGAGCTCGTCACAATATAGATATGTCTGTGTACATCTGAAACGTGGAGTTTTATAAGTTAATTCAATGTGACGCGAAATATTTTTAACTGACTTCAAAAAGGAGGATGTTATCAATGCGGTTGTATTTTTTATGTTTGTTACCTCAAATCTCCGTCATTTATAAACCGATTTTAAAAAAATATTTTTTAATCGAAAGGATATATCTTCAGATTAGTCCCATAGAAATGTTATCAAAATCTATTCGGTAATTTGGTTTTTAAATCGTAATAACTGGAAAAAGTATGTCATCCAGTGCTGTTTACGGTCACTATTTTTTTTATACCAACATGGCATTTAACATGGCAAACAAGCATACGGCGGACCTTATAGTAAGCAGTTACCGTAACCTATGAACATTTACAACACCAGGGGTGTTACTCATGCGTTGCCTACTAATTACATCTTCTTAAAGAGCTCCATGCTGTAGTCCCTTGGGAAACCCTCTGCTGTGAGTTTTCCACAACTTGAGAGTTCTCGGAAGAATACTTCTCTGGAATCGCACAGAACTCGGCCATTGTGGTTTCAGTGTAGGTGAACTCCTCGCCGTCGGTGAGTGGTACGGTTGTAAAAACAAGCTGTCGGCGTCATATCGAGGAATTCTTCAGAACACAACCTATTGTACAATCGCTAGAACACAAACGATGGCTATATCTCTCCTTAAACTTAAGGGCTTAACACCGTGTGTAACGATTCTCACAGGTCGTTTCTGAACCGAATCAATGGTCCCAGCTGGTATCCAGGTGCCCAGAGGTGACTATACTACTCCATGTGCGTCCTGACTTGAGACTCACACAATATATGCTGAAGTGCTGCTTTGCTCTGAAGAGCACATCTAGATTCTTGGACGATTTCAATAATTAACATCGCTGGAGATGTCGACATTGAGAATCTCAATACTGTTGCCGATGGTATAAAGTATATTCTGGAATTGACCCACAGAAAATAAGGTTGTCTTAGCAGTGAACGCGCAAACTTGTGTCTTTATGGGGTGAAATTGGACTATGTTTAGCCGAGTTTAAGTTTAACTAAGTAGTCAGATACTTTAGTTAAAGTACCCTGAATTTTAAACACAACTTAATCCATCCATCTTTCCTCCAGTAGCGAGCTACTCTTTAGATTTCGTACTTTGAGATAGCTGCTTCTCCCTTACTTCTCCTATCCTATTTAACCGGCGCTGTCTCATATGAGCAGCATGTTTAGTAGGTATACCCATGTTCACTTTCGATAGATCAGATTGCGGAAGATTCACCGAAAAGCAGGATATATTTTATTTTTCCTAACAAAAATAAACTAAACTAAATAAACTGACTCCAAAATATCTGCTATGAAAAAATCACTAAAAGGTACAAATAATTGCCCTATTTCTGTAAATGACTATAAACAAATATTATACATTTGTACTTAAACAGGAATTAGAAATATATTTTTAGACTACTTAGAATAGAATGAATGTATGAGGGCAATAATATACATTTATTGTTATTTATGGAGTCGAGCAGTGACAGCCTAGTAGATAGAGAACCGGCCTAGTGACCAACAGATTCCCGGTTTGAATCCTGGCATTTATCTATAAAGAGGTATGACTTTACCTAAGAATGATCTGATTTTCCCTCTGGGTTGTGGAGGTCGGACGGCAGTCGCTACATGTAAAAATCAGTAGGCATATTCGCCAAATCCTTAGGCTAAGGTAGCGGACCCCGACAATCTTTCAATTGATGATGAAACGGGATAAAGCTAAGAAGAAGAAGAAGTCATTTTAAGAAATAAAGTTATTATTTTGTACCCTAGTGCATTTTGTCATAGCAGATATTTTGCAGTCGGTGTTTTCTTAGAAATAAATTATTATATTCTTCTGTTTCTCTTTCGAAATGTACAATATCTTTATATGTTAATCTGGAATTACGAAAAGTGCACTGTTTTCAAGAAAAATAACCAATTATTTATACTTTTCACAATCACGTGACGTAGCTGAGGTATGATAAAAACTTAAAACAAATTAAACCGGCTTCATTGAAGTCGACTCCTATTCATGTAGTTGCTTTATCTTTACTAGCGTCGATTGCAATAAAGTTGATATTAATTATTTATCTAAGAGATTTTATTTCATAACGTTTTAGATTATCACCAAATATCTTCACGCCAGGTCCCGGTTCATGACCAATAGATCCTCGGTTCGAATTCTGGCATCTATCTATCTAACAATAACTTTACGTCAATGCCCTGGCGGGGTAGGCAGACTGCACCGACCATCATCAGAAGCAGTCTTTACACACCTCACTCGCTTCTTTAACATTCATAGCTCTTTCCATACACGCATGGTGTTCCTAGGGTTCCTAATATCACCTTCATATAAAACACGACCAATTTGGTCATGATAGGTGAGTCTCGATCTTCCCCGGCTTCTACATTCTTCCACTTTCGCATTGTATAACACATTCAGCTGCCAAAAAGGGATTCTTAGCCCTTTTTGGCTGAATGCATGGTGGATAACTTACAGAAGCCTGTGAAAGGACATGAATAGATCCTTTTCCAGGCTTCTACACTTCGTAAAATACATAGCATATTATAAAAACTACATAGATTTTTGTGAAATATTTTAATACAAATTCAATATAGACCTTCTTTAAAGTTGAACCCAAATACCTAATTATAGAAAGTATTACGCGCGTAGTTTCCCATACGGTCCTTAATATACACTGCGTATGGCTATATTGCTATAGAAAGAGCTCTACTCGAGGTTTCTCTGCATGATTGAATCAGAAATGAGGATATCTGCAGTAGAACTAAGGTAACCGGCAGCCCACAGGAAAGTCAAGCTAAAGTGGTAGTGGCCGGCCGCATAGTTCGTTGAACCGACACCGCTGGGGAAGAAAGTTTCTTCAATGGCGTCCTTGTACTGGTACACGCAGTGTGGGACGACCACTAGATGAAGCGACGACCGCAAGAGGTTTATAAACCAATAGGGAGGCAATGGATGCAGGTGGCACAGGATCTAGATGAATGACACTCTAGATGGGAGGCCTATGTTCAGCAGTGGACGAATTCGGGGTAAGATGATGATGATGCAGAATGTATTGCATAATGTATTTAATCGATCATCAAGGTATTTCTAGTGCCAAGTGTCAACAGTAGTTACATCATGGTTTTGCTCCATACTGCTTTGTGGTTTTCTGTTTACGGATATATTAAGAGCCAGAAGCTGCTCTATGGGAAGTCTGGGAGAGAGGTTCACCATGCTGGCCCATTGTCCAGCACAGAGTTCTGGAAATTTGAGCTTCTTTAGAAAATGTCCTTCTAGATACCAAGGTGACACGCATGTTGGAGGATAGTCCCATATCTTCATTTCGTTAAGACGTACCCAACTGAAACAAAATCAATTTTATTTGACAATGTATAAAAACACCTTCTTATTACTATATCGCGAGAACGACTAATCGGACAGGTTCAGATTAGTCGTCCTCGCGATTATACATATAGCAATCATACCTATCTAAAATCACACCGTATTTTATATAAAAAAGAAACACATTACAAACAGTTCACTCGTTTGGTAACTACTATAGTATATACACTATACACACTACACATACAGACAGACTACTTTACTTCTTCCTAGTACAGGTTGTTGATAAGGGTTAATGAAATAAAATAATTTTTCGGACCCCGTCACTCCTCGTATATAAATATGTTTTTTTCTCAGTGAAATTCTGATTTTCTAGTTGGGTTGAAAGGTGAACTTTTATTGTAGACCAAAATGATTTGCCACCATACTCGTAGATGTAATGCTTCCAATTTGAATATATTGAGACACGGCCAAAGAATAAATACATTCATCTTTAAGACTAAAAATCAATTAATTTAATTAAAATTAAAATCATTGCTACTATTCTACGATCTCATAAAGTCGCCCGTTGATTGGATCCCGGCGTGCAAACGACAGGGATGAAGTTATAAGAAACTGATAAAGTATTTAATTAAGCTTTTATTTAGAACTAAAGTTTCTACGCTTTCTTGGAAAGAATTAAGGAAAATTGAGCCCACGATCTGCCTGACGTGTTCTTGTAGCTTATAGATGTTTGTCAAAAGTCGGTCTCGCTATCGCAATCTGGATGCTAACGTAGCAGCAGCAGTAGTTAAATAACTCGCAGCATTGCAAAAACGCAACGGAATTTGTTAATCAATAGCGTGTAGGCGAGGTTGCCGTTGGCTGTACGATACAAGGGCAACCAAGTCAGGTTGTCGTTGTACGGAGTTGCCACTACCATTTAGACCCCAACTTGCTAATAGCCAGGGATAAGTACATCACATATGAACTTAATAATAAATTAAAGTGACCACAGGGTGCATTCAACCTGACTGACCAACTTAGTCCAACGTCCACTACAATAGCACTTCTCATCCCAGATACTAGTAGTATCTGGGATGAGAAATGCATAATACAGTACTAGAACCCCAACAGATGAGTCTCCCAAAGAAACAATAGTTGATTTCACTGTATGAGGTACCAGCTATAAGTATTTCACATTTCAATCTCTAGATTTTTTCACCCCTAAGTTGTTTAGAAAAAGTGAAATAGCGGTCCTGTCGCTATTCAACTTCTGCCAAAAAACAGGATATTATTATCTTACACTGTGCTTTGTGTTGGTAGTGACTCAACACTAGCTGCTGCCTGCGGCTTTGCCTGTGTGGAATTCGACTTCTCAAGTTTTATACAGGAAATCTGGATATTTTCAGGATAAAAAGGATGACGACCTATGTGTTAATACAGAATATACTCTGTTTCTGTGGTAAACTTAATTTTAATCTCTATGCCTATTATTGCGTGATCGAGCGTTCTCACAGTCACATCCTCTCAGATATATCCTCAAAGATTTTCGCATTCATAATATTCGTAGGATATTACTATCAACATTACTTTTATACTAATGGCACTGCGTAATTTCTTTTCTATCTACTTTTTTTGAGAACAATTTGTAACGTAACATTTAATATTGCTTAAACAAAGAAAAAAAAAAATATTTATAGGGTAAACTATTTTTTTTATAAAATGCAGACGATGTTCCAAAAATGCTTGTGCAAGGAAGCTTCGCTCTTTCGTAATTAGTTGTAACTTATCATGTTTACATATTAACACATATAAAAAAGGAAAAGAAAACATGAAGAACATAAATTGTATGTAGATGGAACGAACAAGACAAATAGAAAAGGGCATGTAGAAAGAATGCAGGCAGAAAGAATTACGAAAAAGATTTACAACGCGAAAGTAGAAGGATGACATTGACCTTGATTGATTGAAGACGGTTCGTGAAGGATTGAATTGATCGTGTTTTATTAGAACGTTATGTTAGGAACATTAGAAACCAGCGAGCGTACATAAGAACAGCAATGAATGTTAAAGAAGCGAGTGAGGTTTGTAAGGATCGTCATGTGGCGCTCGGTTCTCTCTGCCTACCCCGCAAGGGATTTGGCGTAAACTTGTAGATAGACAAAAATTGCATGTCAGCGTATGTTTGGCTGTAAGTACATATACAAATTTAGTTACTTGAATCTTGGCGTAGTAATAGATTTTGATGATCGATTTGGTGCTACGACTTGGACTACTCAATGACCGGATTTTAGCATTTTTGAATTTCCAACTAATAAATCTCTTACATGTATGTAGAAACTACATCATAGCCATAAGACGTAAAAACTGATTTAATTTTAAATAGTGATTGAGTAGAAAAATATCATATTTATTATGAACGGTGGGGAAAAGAATCGGAGAAAAAGTTAGTGAAATGACATTATGAAACTGTACCAAAACCAGACCGAAACCATACCCTAATGGGATATAAAGCTTAATAACTCATACACTCATAGAACGAACTTAAAGGAAACGTAAGCTGGCATTGAACCAGATCGGAACTGGACCTCAACGTATCATAATGGGACTTATACTGCAGTCACACCTGAACCACACCAAATCTATACCAGGCGAAACCTAAACCGGAACTAAATTGACCTAAGTAAATGTGGACTTTTAAACCAGATTTAAGAAGTCCAAATATTATCTTTTGAAATTTTTGCTCTTTTTCTATTGTATACGCACTAACCACTGAACAGATTTCACGTGGTAATAACTTACAGGCGGATCAATATTTAAGCTAGCGTTTAATCACGAAAGGTTAGAGTTCCTGTTCAAAAATTTAAAGGTGCGGGAGACAGGTATTGTAAAACTATGCCGCGAGTTGTCAAAATATTGACAGCCTAACAGTACAAGATTCAAGAAGACTTAGTATTGTCTTCACGTTAATGTCGATACATTTGCTTACGTTTTCTTTATACATATTTTTTATTATTTAGAAAATTTTAACGCAAAGTCACGCTGAGTGCATTTACAAAGATCGTAAATCACAAATTTTTATAAATGCGCTGAGATTACGCCTCAAGTGATCGAAATTTTAGGCGTATGCGATGGTTAATTTATAATGGTTTGGTTTTTTTAGTTCGATTGATTAAATAGACGATGATAAATCGCACTCCTGGTGCGCAACGCTGTCATTTTCGTGAAAATTGAGAATTAATCAATCAAATATGCAATATATATTTTTAAATAGCTTTGAGAACTTAGAAAATCTACTTCATTGCAGTTGACGGTCATTCATCGGTGTTATTATTTAGTTTTTATAAGATAATTGTCTTAAACGTCTTATTGTGGGTAATAATAAATAATAGGTATAACCTTATGGATAAATTTGTTTCCGATTGCTCCGCAGGAGCAAACGAGTATATGCGTCACCTGATAATCACCAATAAAAAGTGATCACTATCAGCCATAGGCTGTCAGCGATGCTAAACTATGACTATTCTGTTCTCAGCCTTCCAAGAAAAACATATACTGTTTTCTTGAATCCCGTGTGGTATTTATTCGAAAATATCGTTGAGGAAAGTCGATTTCACAATTACACCGTATGTGGAAATACCTTTAAAAAGTACTATGGTAGAACGCCAAACTTCCAAGGATATGTATAGAATTTATAGTTATATATTATATTATATTATACGATAGTAAACTACACATCTTTTCGTGTAGAATGCGAGTCCTGCCGACTGAAAATCGGTGTGAAGCCGATGTATTGAAATGACTTACGTTGTTTGTCATTTAGATACATCGGGAGTAATAGGTACATACGATACGTAAGGAGTAAGCAAATACTGGGGAGCGCCAGCCCAGAGACATGAACAGAATTACTTGTGATGTCGGACCTGGACCTTACATAGTTGCAAGCGATTCTGGAGCATATAATACCACCGTCACCTGCCGAGTACGCCAATTTTCTTAGAAGCCTACTTGATCTTGCAATCCAGCTGACTGCGAAATGGAACATTACTCGTCATAGGTATCGTAGGCAAAATGTTGAGGGCAGTTTTTTCAGTGGAGGAGTTTGCAAATGGAGACTTTTGTTATTTACTCATGTAGGTATATGATACATACATATACCTCTTCCTTTTATGTAGCCAATGTAAAAGGAAGAGGTACCGTGATTGATATTGACGAATTGAAAGCTTTCTATTCTCAGTTTCTTTACTTATTTTTGTCGACAGTTGTTAAGTCATTGGGCATTTTTTATGCAATTTTAGGAGACAAACACGCATACTATCTATATGATGTGATGCTATTACATTGCAGCCCACAAACGTCCATAATACACGCATTGAAACACACAACAACGCCTCCGTTGACCAGACCTTGTGTGCTGATTAGTAGGATATACCGGGAGTAGGTGGAGTTGTCTGCGGCTCTAAAGATGATAATGAGTCACATGCACCTGAAATTAGTAACTATCTTTTTCAGTTTGAATGAAAATGCTATCCTCCTTTAACTCCCACGAAGCAGCGAAGCAGAGCATGCTCTAAACTCATTCAATTGCCAGCAGATCCACATACCAGGAGAGGATAAAAATGGGTTATTGGTTTAAAAATAAAACTTACGCTGATATGTACAGTACGTGGCAGTCACAATGCCAAGGGTTGCCTGATAATTTCACTATGGCAAGTTTGGGCATATAGTCTAGTGTACGCGATGGCAGCGACGGGAACATGTTGTTGTCCAAGTACCTAAAAATATTTAATTTAAGTCAGGACATTATCTACACAAATAATCATATTTATTATCCATATTGTTTTATCAATAAAAACGTCGCAATAATGTAATATAATTTGCACACGTATCAAATACATTAAACATTATGACAGAATATACGAGTAAAACATCCGAAATGCTGGTAAGTTAAAAGTAAAACAACGCGCAAGTATTATGTCATATGGAATTCTTCTTTGGGATAACTCCGCGGACATTAAAACCATCTTTTTATTGCAAAAGAGAGCCATAAGAGCTATCTACAAACTTGGTCCCCGGGAGAGCCTTAGAGAAAAATTCAAAGAAATAAATATTTTAACAGTCGCATCGCAATATATCTATGAAAATCTTTTGTATGTCCATAAAAACATAGACTCGTTTTGTAAAAAGAGTGATACTCATAGCATAAATACTAGACATAATCTTGTGTTACATGCAAGCCGTCTCCACAAAATAAGTAATTCTTTTATGGGGCAATGTATACGGTTCTATAACAAACTTCCCAGCAATATAAGAGAATTGTCAATAAACAAATTTAAAACTACTGTTAAAGCCAAATTGTGTAGCAGGGCATATTATAAAGTATCTGACTATATTAATGATAAAAATGCATGGGAGTGAGTCGATCCAATTATAATGTAATTAATAAAATATGTAAATTTGTTTGGATACCAAAAGAGGGATGCCTGAGTTTTTTGGCAGTATTTTTATCAGTGCTCACCTAGTCATGACCTGCACGGTAGGGAAAAAAATGTGACGATTCCAAACAAATGTAGCCATTTTTACGGAATAAAAAGATTTTGATTTTGACTTTGACTTTGACTTTAGAAGGAAAACTTTTTTGGCTGTTGTGGTAAGTTAAAACGTTTAAACATAAAATGAATTTGCCTTATTAAAGTTTATGCAATAAAGTCAGATGTTACAACATCATATGCCACTACTCTAAGCCTTGTCCATTATTTTCTTGTTGATATACCCATTGAACTGGACCGGGTGTCACTGACCATGGATATGTTTGCATAGCAATGCAAATCCCGGAGTAATTACAGTAGTAAGTATTGTAATTATTCCGGGATTCAAACCGACCTACATTGTACCAAATTGTCTAGTAACCAGTGTCAAATTGTAAACTGATTTAGCTGCTAGGTCGTTAAATGAGCCATTTCTATTTTATTAATTATTTATTCATTTTTAAAATTTCTATTTTAGATTGCAGGTATTGTGTGTCAGCATCATATATTTGTTGTTGTAAATCGTTGTAGAAAAAAAGAAATCTCATAATATAAAAAAATTGCATAGCTTAACGAAAAGTTTGTTTCTAAAAAGTATTTTAATTATTTATATTCCATTGCTAATGCAATCTCTTCAATACTGTATTTATTCATGCAACAAAGGAACGAGGAGGATAGAATCAGTTACCGACAGACGGTCGAACGAACAGTGTCGCGTCGTAGTTTGATGCTTTATCTTATCAATAGGGAACTATCAAAATTATGGTTTTAAACTAGGGTAAATAATATATTTAATAGATTCAGGCGTTATTTTGCAATAGTCAAATTTACATGCAATTTGATCTAATCTTGTTTGTGTGCTTCCGCCACCAATTAGTTCATGCGGCCTAGCGCCGGCCGGCACCCACCCACTACTGTTAGTACGTGCAACATGCCGACGCAGCCATGGCTGCTCCGGTAGGCTCTGCCTCGGCTGCTGCGGTCGTCCGCCATCTGGAACAGAATCCGCATGCCCCCACCACCACCGTCGCTGCCACGTCTGGCCTGCTCGTCGCTGTGACACGTGTTTCGCCTCTCCACGAGGCATCATCAAGCGTTGTAGACGTTAATCGTAAGAATAACATGCTACAAGTGACAAATCCATCGCAGTGCCGTCCCTTATATTGGATTGAGGGTGGGGGGTGGATGGTGTGAGCGAAAAGATATTTAATAGTGGCGAATGGTTTACGTCAGTCTGTTTGTTCATGAGAGTAATTTTTGAATTTATATGTTTATAAATTCTAATTGTTCCCTAATATTGTTCCATAATACAATTAGAAATTAATAAACATAAAAATATATAAAAAAAAAAATATAAAACATATTTGTAAAAATAATAGCCTTAACTTAAGGCGATTACTTTAATACTAAAAGGTAATACTACAGTTAAATGCATAAAGTGCCAATATTTTTTCATTTAGGTACGTAAGTAACGTAAAAAGATTATTTGTATTATCTCTTGCTCGGAGTACGTGACCTAATTGTAACTTCTTCACGACAGTCGATTATATCGATTTTTTAGGTATTTAAACTTATTTTTAAGTTTACTGGCGAGTTTTATCATAAAATGATATCTAACAAAATTTTGAATCAAGGTAAAACGGATTTGTACTTTATTATGCTAAGTCATTCATTAGTTAAAAAAATATCCCAGACGGCAAATAAGTGCTGTTATTAACATGGTTTATATGATATTTCTTATTTGCGCTTCGTACGGTAAGTTAAATGATTATGGCCTTACTGCACGATTAAAAAACGGGCACGAATATATATTATTGTTCTGACAATATATACCTCAGGATGAATTTCCTTCCTGACGGTTTCTATACCAATTAAGCACTGATAATACTTCAACATTCTCAGACGGCGAACATTGGGTTACATTATTATCTACACTCGATTTACGCTGGACATACCGGCGTTGGAATAACATACACCATATAATGAATTAATATACCAATCTGTTGATCTTATCAATTTGCGCGTGCCTTTGTGCGTGAAATCTCGAAATATAAAGAAATAAATTACGAAGATGGAATCACAATGTTGCATACAATAAGATTACAGCGATAATTATAACGATTTTGTGTCGAACTGATTATTCAGTAAGTTCTGTCGGTGCGTACCCGCATCCGAATATACGGCATCGAAATATTGCACACTGACATGCCTTCAAATATTTAAGTAGTCATATATAAGTACAGTTTTATAGATAAGTACAATTATGTACAAGTACTGCCATCTCTTGGCAGACTTGCGTAATAAAATCAGGCAGATTGATGCTCACGGACAACTAGCACTGAAAACTATTGGAAGGGAGTGGAGGGATTTTTCGACCCGATTCTTCATCGAAAATATCTTTTGTTTATGAAATTAGCGAGGTCCTTAAATAGCTGAATAAAAATAAGGCACCGGGCGATAACGAAACCACGTCAGATTATTCCACCTGCAATTTGATCTAACCTGTTTTGTGTGCTTCCGCTACCAATTAGTTCATGGGAATGGCCAGCACCTACCCACTACCGTTAGTAGATGCATGCCTTGGCTGCTGTGGTCGTTCCCGCTCCTTTTATTCTTTTTATTAAGTAGCGGTTTTCTGCGAGGTGAAGGTACCTCCCCAGACGGGATACTTATATGCGCCCAACCTCTAATAAAAATCAAGTGTTCCAAACAGTAATTTATTAGGATTAAAATAAATTAATGCCTAATTAATGAAATGAAGAATAACCTACGTAGAATGTTGTTTTAAAATCGAGAGCGTGAGATTAATAATTTTGCCGAACGAATTAAGAAGGTTGTTTGCGTCGACTAGAATTTAATTTTTTGGTAACGCTTTTCGATTGAATACAGCATATCTTTTTTGTACGATGAAAATTTTTTGTACCCTTCATTATAGCTTTCATTTATTTAGCCTATCGTTTTAATTCGTATACGGTGCCGATACAATTAATGATGTGATTAACGAGTGGTATTTTATCGGAATCCATAGTGTGTACCTTAAGATAATTTCAGTACATATTTATTTTTTTATACAACGTCGGGAGGCATGCAGGCATACGGCAAACCTGATGTAAAGTGGTTACGGTAGCCTATGAATGCTTGCAATACAATAAACATCACTCACCTGATGCCATCTCTGCTGCTATCACAGCAACTCCTTAGGAGGTTACTGATGACCTCACTCACATGCAGGTCGAATAACACACCAGGAAGTTGTTATTTGACAGTTTCCTGTTTTTTTTATATTTTTTGTATATTTTTAATATTGCGCTCCATTACATTTTTTAATAACCATGGCCCTGAAGAGCCTTATTCGAATTGTGTGAACACAAAACTAACAAAGTATGTACGTTCACGCCAAATCCCTTGCGGGGTAGGAAAAGAGAATCGAGCGCCACATGACTGGATCCCTACACACCACTCACTTGTTTAACATTCATTGCTCTTCTCATGCCCGATTGTCGGTTTCTAAGGCTCCTGACATCACCTTCTGATAGAACACTATCAATTTGGTCATGGTTGGCCTTCCTCGGCTACTATATCCTTCCACTTTTGCGGTGTAACATCTGTTTCGTAATTCTTAAACTAATAAAGTGAAATAGCGAATATGAACTGGTTACAGTGTGTTTCATAAATAAAGTTTAGGTTGCTATAGAATCGTTGTATGGCGAAGAAATATATCACAGTGAACGAATGACGTAATCTGCTACGAACTGCTAGTCTAGTACGATTTTATTTCTGATCTCGCTGTCATACACCTTTGTCCTACCTTTTTAAGAAGAAAATAAAAGTGTAATAATACACACAAGAACACGAAAATATACAAACTACGTATTTAAATTTCCATTCTCAGGTGACATATCCTGAATAAAATATTACGTGACAGAGAAGATAAAGTTATAAATTCTTTATTTGCTCGCAGCGACATATACAGGTAAAAACTAGAAAATATAGGTACATTTTCTAATCGTCAATTAGACAATACACTTAGCTTATGTCAGCATTAATGATCTCAAGTAATAAAAATAAAGATATAACAGTTATAGTTGCCTATGTTGGCTCA
Organism: Pyralis farinalis; assembly: GCA_947507595.1. Taxonomy (NCBI): domain Eukaryota; kingdom Metazoa; phylum Arthropoda; class Insecta; order Lepidoptera; family Pyralidae; genus Pyralis; species Pyralis farinalis. The sequence goes on from OX382267.1 coordinate 17,422,853, forward strand.
TTTCCAACCCTTTCTCAGTTATATATTAATGAAATCTACGATACGTATTTTTAGAAAGACCATTTTTCATGTGCCTTTTAAATATATTATCAGGAATGGGCTAATTTTAATTCAGGCAATTTATTGTTAAATCAGACACTATCTACAACTAAAGACCTCACGGTTCTCGCAAGTCAACATACTGGCATACGCAACATACTCCAAAATTTTTCACTGAAGTTTGAAAACAACTTTATTTTATAGTTTTACAAGCATGCATTTTGAAATGAAAACTTCTTTAGCATCGTTGTGATTTAAAACTTCGATGAAACGAATAAGCGATAGTAAAAAGAAACAATCACGCACATCTATAGAATTTAACGACCGTGAGAGTGAGATATAAGTAGCTATAGAATTTAACGTGCAAGAGAATGAGATAGAATGCATTATACAGTGTTTATTACAGGATCCGAGCGTTGTACGTGCATTAGTATGTTTGTGTGTGCGCGCCTGCGTACGAAGCTTGGGATAAGGCGTGATAACAACTGTGGTGTATTGTACATGTGCATTATTTACATAAAAATTCATTATTATAATAAAAAAAAATCTATTACGATCAATATTATCACAAATAATCCCTACAATTATCCTACTCCTGAAATTCTATATTCTTGAAGTTCACATTCACTTCTATCGCATGTGAACTATGACATTCATTTTTTTTGTAAATATTTGGAAATGTACTGGTAGGTAAGGTTATTTGAACAGTTTCCTGAGTGATTCTCTGTCCATGTTATAAATGGAGTGAATGGCACATTTATGGAAATAAATTACTCAATGTCAACGTTTTGTCACATAACAGAATACAATGCGACGAGAGAGTAGCGAAACATGTTTGCAATGCGAAAATTTAAGGATATAAGAAATGAGGAAGGCCAAGACTCACCTACTATGACCAAATGGGTCGTGTTTTATCAGAAGGAGATGTCGGAAGCCCTAAAACCGACGAGCGTGCATGAACAGAGCTATCAATGTTGAGAAGCGAGCGAGGTATGTAAGAACAGCGTCTTATAACGTTCGGTTTTCTCCACCTACTTAGGCTTGAAGGTATAGATACATAACTATAATGCTGTGAAAGTAGCTGAAATAAACTTGAACTTACACATAAATAATTACTAGTAAACACAATTCCGATCTGCTGTATCCTACTAATCGTGTACGCAATACGTTGTTACTTCTAACTCTGTAATGGCACTACTATTTCTGTAATGGCAATACTCAATAATCTTCAGAATATATGTAAAATAGTTTGAATTGTTACGTTAGTATTAAATTGTTAAATATGTATGAATTAAAAATCCACATTTGGTCGTGCTTTCTCTACAAGTAACTCAGCAGGCACATGTGGAATTACAGTAGTCAAGGGTGATGTTGAAGAAGTAGTCTCTAAGGGTGGTTGTAGTTTGATTGTTATGATTTACGTATTACTCGTTATCCCTGTAGTTTAACCTGATTCTTTATTAACAATTCCGGAAAATTTGATTTGTTGATCACACCATTTTGTTCTTTTTTAAATGCATTATTTACTGTGAATATCATTAAAAGTTTAGAAATAGTTTTAACATATTATAATATCGATTAAATTAATAAGTTTTCTTTGCATTACTTTATATGCAAATTTTTAATAAGAATTAGTAAAAGAAAATCGTTGGACATAGCCCCCTATACGTAAATATAATATATTTTTGACGAGCTCGGTGGCGTAGTGGTGAAACACTGTTACGCTACTTTGACACCAACGCTCGTGGGTTCGATTCCCACACAGTACAAACATTTGTGTGTATGAACATGTCTGTTTGTCTTGGTCTGGGTATTTTCTATGTATAATAAGTATGTATTTACAAAAAAAATGTATTTACGTATGTTTATCAGTTGTCTAGTACCCATAACACAACCTTCGCTTACTTTGGGGCCAGATGGCGCTGTGTAATTTGTACGACAATATTTTTTTTATTTTTTTTTTATTTAATAAAATACTTTTTTTAAAGAATTAATTTAACAGGTAGTTGCCGAATATTTGGCATGATGTTACCATTATTTATTTATACGTATACTGTAGATAGTGAATTTCAGAATAAATTTCCATTTTGGCGCGATTTGCCTACGTAGTAAAAAGTACACTGGTTTATCTGATCAAAATATGCAAAAAGGGGCCAATTCAATATTCCCTGCGGCGATCCCGATTTTCTTGCCAAACACAGGGCTTTTCACACTTTATCTCACCATAGGTATTTACGTAAGTGACTATGCATAGTAGGCGATTATGCGATCAAAACGAAACCCATTTCCTGTTGAATCTGCTTACAAATCATATAATCTGATGTATATGTTACTGGATTAGAATATTTATGAAAAGTTTATGTACATACTAGTATATAACATGAATTTTTAAAATGAACCAGTAATGGCACACCGCTGAATAATGTTTTGTTTCTATATAAGATAACAAAACACACAGATCACGTTATGAAAAGTGGTTACCATAGCCAATTAATGCTGTAGAAAGTATCATTTGTGCGTTGTCCCCCCCTGCTGCTAATACAGCAAATCTTCAGGAGCTAATTCTTTACTAACTTGTTAGCAGAAACACAATAACTCTTCAGAGAGTTGTTATTTGGCTGCGATTTTCTATAATGTCAAGGTCATAGATAACAGAAACAACGGGAGATGTGACAAGGGGGCGTGGTTGGTGTCGCCGCAAAATGCTCAAAACGAGAACATTGCCAAGAACAGTTAGTTAGTTGCAATCAAGTTCGATTGAGATACGTTGCTCCTTGTTTTAGCAAAATGCCAAGTTGTGCTGTTGAATTTGCAAAAATAGAAGTGCAGTGGTTAACTTTAAATCAAATGGAATCACTTATCACCTGTAAGTACAAATAATATTACGTTTTATAAGCATAAATACAAAATTTATTTCAAAAATTCTCCGACGCCATTTCTACCCGAACCTTACCACGATGCAAATTTTAAATAATCAACATCTAATTCTTAAATCATACATTGCTTTTCTACCATTACGCAGTCGCCACCGCTCGTTTCCCAACACGCAATGTAAAGCGAGTGATATTATTCGTTCACTGTGTGTGCAGTTTCGAGATACGGCCGCTTGTTTCTGCCGCCGGTTAGGGGTGCGCTTTGACTTCACTATCGATACGAAGTGTCAATAGACTGCTAGTATTAGATAAAAATTATAAGTCTTTACTGTAGTTATTATTTCATCTATATTTTCATCGTCACCCTCGCTGCCAATCCAGCAACTCAACTTCTTGTGACCTCACTAACTCGCATGAAATCAATCATCCTCCAGGGAATTGTTATATAGTATAGTGGGGTTGGCTTTGGTTCTAAGTTGACATTGATCCACTTACACCCCATAAATATTTTATTACAAACATTACACTTCTTGATAGATCATAGATCGATATAACGTTGTCAATATCGACAAAGTCATATCGACCCGCGTGTCCCAGCAAAGTCGCTTTATCAGTGTTTGTAGTAGTGCGTGCTTACTTGGGTGTTGTTTAAATAAACGTCCAATGACAGCGTCTTAACAAAAGTGTGTCGTTGTACTTGTGTGCGTAGAATGACATCTTTTATTTATTTAAGTGTGTGAGTGTTTTATGATAGTGTGAAACTTGGCGACAACCGTCCCGGTGCAAACTCACGTAGTATGTCACATCTCCCGTTGTTTCTGTTATCTATGGTCAAGGTACTTTCTATGAGATTGAACTGCTTTTATACGTCCTACCCCTCTTAAGAATAACCATAACTTGATATTTATCCGAATTATGTTAAACTGTCTATCAGTTCTTTCTGTTCGTACCTTATTTGGAACTTATTTCCACATAACAGACCCATTCTCCTTACTACCCTCATATTTATCTCTATTGTACACATTATAAAATACTGTAGGTACTTACTGCTGCATAACTAACTGCTACTCGCAGCTCCATTTGATTGGAGTTCGACTTTTCAAGTTTAACATGTGAACTCAATGTGAAGTTTATATATTATTGATATAAAAGGTGTTCATAGCAAATATTATTCTCTCATTTTATAATATTGTACCAAATTAAGACAAATGGCGTAGCGTCCAATATACACAACTTACGGTATGTCGAACATACATACATCTGATTAAATGTCTAAAGTACATATGCACTTAAGACAGGAAGAATATATTCTAGTTATTCGAAATAAAGTTAAAAGCTCACATTATTTTTAAAGCACAAGGGAATAAAAAAAAATATAATTATTAATTCACATGACATAATATATAAATAAGTAAATTTTGACATAACAATACATTGAATTTTGTTATTATAATAATGGTTAGATGGCAACAAAACAAATTTTAATACTGCACAATATTATTTAATTATATTTCTGTTTGCTTCCTATTTTGTTGCCTTGCTTTCTTTAAATATTTGCATGCCTAAAAATATAAGGTGAACATATTGTAACTTTTTTGTAACAAACCATCTTTGTAAATTCATGTTCTAGCAAATAAATGATATTGATTGATTGATTGAATAACTACAAATACAAGTAATGTGAATCATAATTTCTACCAGTTGTATATATATGTACTTATTACACAATGCACATATTACCGTCGTACATTTTATTGACATTAAGGTAGCCGCTACCTCCACACTTCCTTGGGATGCACTATCTACGAGTAGTCATAGATGACCGTGGATGATGCCTACGATATAGTACAGTTTGAGTCCATATTAGTAAGCCAAAGGTGTATGCAAGCAGGGGCATGCCTCATAATAGCTATACGCATAAATATTCTGTCACGTCATACTAAGACACCGTGTTTTTCAGTTTTAGGAATTCGAATGTTGTACATTTTCTCAATTTATGGCAGCAGACTACGCATTTATCTACACCCAATCCCATTTCAATATTACTTCCAAATGATTGATTCACTATTAGAAATGATACCAAATTGAATTATCCGAATATAATTTGAAGTTAACCATGTACAAGAGCTGAGAGATAATCTGATCCCTTTTCCGAAACTGATATTCTATTTTAATAAATTGAATCCTTAGCAAAATGCTCAAGGGATTCAAATCTAAACAACACCAGAGGGGACTGAAACAAGCACTATTACTAATATATATTATTATATATCTCTTATTAGTAGGTACAGGCAATTAATTTTTTTTTTGAAATAGTAGGTAATAAGAGAACATTTGTGTTTATACGATAATAAAGTGATGTGATGATTCTTTTTTCGCGCTGTGTATAACATTGATTATTGCTCATTTATGTTTATTAGAAAATCGAAAGTGACATCAATGTAATTAAAAAAAAAATCTCTATAATTAGTAGTGTCTAAAAATTATAAAACCCTTATTTATGAAATAATATATTATGCCTGGGAAAAAACTGTTATAATTTTATTCTTCGTTAATAATAACCATTCCACCAAATCTAAACCTTCTTACTCTTTTTTCGAAAACAAGTGTTTTCCCTTTCTGCATGTATGAAAATCCACCTTTATATACATATGTATATCTTCAGACACTTTTACACACCTAACTCGCTTTTTTAACACCTATAGCTCTTTCTATGCATGCTCGCCGTATTCTAGGGCTCCTGACATACCCTTGTGATAAAACACGACCAATTTGGTCATGGTAGCCGAATCTGATCTTTCTGGGCTATTACATCCTTTTTGCTTTGTATGTATATTTCGTCTTTCATCCTGAATTCTTTCTACATGCCTCAACCAACAGAGCATGATGGCTTTTGCATGCCCATCACTGCGAACGCGGTCAGCAAACATCATGCCACAAATTTTAAGCAATGCTCATCTCGACCGCATTTATCCTACTTTCATGCTCTCTCTGCCTATCCAACTTTCACTTCCGTAAGTGAGCATTAGGATTAGCATCACATCTCGATCGCTTTTATTCTACTTTCATGCTCTCTCTGCCTATCCAACTTTCACTTCCATAAGTTAGCATTGGGATTATCATCGCGTTGTGTACAGGGAGCTATACATTCTGGCTTAGGTTTTTTTATACAACTTCGGGAGGCATACAGGCATACGGACCACCTGACGGAAAGCGGTTACCATAGCCTATGAACGCTCGCAATACATTAAGTATCACTCGCGCGATGCCACCTCTGCTGCCCTCCTTAGGAGCTTATTGGTGACCTCACTCACATGCAGGAACACAACAACAAAGTTGTTATTTGGCTGCAGTTTTCTGTGAGGTGAAGATACTTCATCAGACATGCTGCTTTGATGCGCCGTACCTATCTTCACCCATATCTAGAAAAACAGACATGTTCATGCAGACAAAGACATGTTTGCCCTGTGTGGGAATCAAACCCACGAGCGTTGGTGTCAAAGTAACGTAACAGCGAATTTCGTCACTGCGCCACCGAGCTCGTCATTAGGTTTCAGCTGCCTAGAAGATCACTAAATGCTCTATTCACGCTTTCTATTGCTGCTAAAATCACATCCAAAATATACAATCGCTACTTGCTCCAACACTTACATCATATCATCAACCGTAATCCTCGTGTGTGTTCGTTCTGGTTGCATCTCTTTCAATTACGATTATCTTGGTTTTCTTCGCGTTCATTTGCAAGTATTTCTTCATATAATCAACTTTCATTGTTGTAACTAGTGTTTGCAGTTTGGACGATGATTCTACTATTAATACCGCATCATCTTCATAAAGCAGACAGTTCACAATATTGCGGAGTAAAGAAACTTGATCCGTAAAGCATTCCATCGGATCACCCTTATGCTCCGTTCAATATTATTTCCATACACTTTAGCTACTAAGCCGATCAAACTGATGGCCCTGTAGTTGGCACAGTCCATGCGTGATCTCTTGTCTCTGATTGATGTCTCAGGGACCTTCTGGGATGACCAAATTAAATTGCTCAAAAACCAGAAGGCATCCCTAACGTAGTAACGTGATCATTCCAGCTATAGCCATATCAATTCCTTTTTTCCATTTTTTTAACATTTTTTTAACATAACAATTTCCATTTTTAAAACTTTGTATCAACCGTTTAATCATATCCATGGTAATGTAGTCACGATACGCTGGCACTGCCGAATCAGTTACAGATCCATTCTGTACGCTGACAAACCACTCCGAAACTTCGTCACCTCTCTCCAAAAGAGTTTGGTATTCGTCTCGAAGTTCTTCGTCAGCCTCTCTTACTCAATTAAACTACTTCTCCCGACTACTAGTCCGAACTTCATGGAAGACCGCCAATGTGCACCCGGTGCCAAAAAAGGGCGATAGATCAGACTCATCGATTTACAAGCCTATTGCAATAATCTCCCTTCTCTCCAAGATGATGGAGCGTGTGATAAATACACGTCTCCTAGGATAACTAGAAGATCACGACCATGATCAGCGACCGTCAATGCGGTCTCCGCCACGGTCGTTCAACTGGTGATCTTCTAGAGCGTATTTTACATACCGCTGGGCTTTGGCTATAGAGAGTCAAGAGGCATTGGCTGATAACAGTACTAAACCTAGATAAGGCGAAGGCATTCGATCGGGTCTGGCACCGGGGTCTTCTATCGAACTTACCATCAACGCTTATGCTTGATTGCCACTTAAGTGGTATAAAAAACAACTTCTTTTACGCTTGACTTTTAGAAAAGCCTTGGTTTCATTCTTACATTGCCGGTATATTTCTTCTCTTTTGTACTATCACTTTGGTGCAAAAATGATACATAATACAGCCACGCTTACCCCTTTTTTCCCACGGAGAATTTAAGCTTCGCATCCCACCACGCATCACCTCTCAGTGATCTACGTCTCAACGCGCATCCATATGCTTTTCAATCTTGTGTAATGTGGACCTATTTATACAGTCAGGCTTATTAAATATAGCTATTCTCTATATTCATACCTTTGTTTGCTATTTGGGAAGGAGAGGAAGGAGAGATGCAGAGGAGGTTAACTTTGCTTTCAAAAAGCCTAGTGTGCTGATACCCACAACGGGGTTCGTAGTTCATTTAACATGAGTATGCAACATGATAGATAGTGGACTTGCAGTCGAGAACACGTGACCAAGATAACAGTGATAACTCATAATGAATCATGTTAATTCAATGTATTCAAGTAATCAATCACGTATGCATTTCTACAAAATTATTTAGTGTGGCTGAAGTAAACTTCTACCATTTTTTTTATACTACGTCGAGAGGCATACAAGCATACGGCCCACCCGATGTAAAGCGAGTACCGTAGCCTATTAACGCTTGCGATATATTAAGTATCACTCGCGCGATGCCTCCTCTGCTGCTTACCCAGCAACTCCTTGGGAGCTTACTGGTGACCTCACTAACACTCAGGAACACAACAACCCTCTAGGGAGTTGTTATTTGGCTGCGGTTTTCTGTGAGGTGGAGGTACTTCCCCAGACGACCTCTCTTAAAGCATCCAGACCAAGACAAACGGACATGTTCTTGCACACAAATGTTTGCCTTGTGCGGGAATCGAACCTACGAGCGTTGGTGTCAAAGACACGTCTTTTTCACGACTGAGCCACCGAGTTCATCAAAATGTTAAGTACTTAATTAATTATTGTTAAGAAATTAATAGGTCAGGGAAAAGTTTTTTCGTATTATAGACAGTCACTTGTACTATTTGTATCTGATGCCATTAAATACTCGTAGATTTCATTTTAAAAACAAAAAAGTAAAAAGGCTTTCCCACCATTTTGCTATTGTTTTTCTGTCCGTCAAATTTTTTTTTATACCAGCAATGTGATAAACATGTATACGGCCTGCATGATGGTAAACAGACACCGTAGCCTACGGAAATTTGCAACACAAGGGGTATCACTCATGTGTAGCCGACCCTCTAAAAATCTCTTCACGCATTTCTTAAAGAATTCCATGCTGTAGTCCCTTCGAAAAACGTCGGCTGGTAGCTCTTTCCACAGTTTGAGAGTTCTCGGAAGAAAACTTCTCCGGAACCGCACAGTACGCGACCATTTCGGTTCCAGCGTGTGAGGGTAAACTCCCCGCCGTCGGCGAGCGGTGCGGTTATAAAAAGTAGCTGTCGGCATCATTTCGAACACTTCTTCAGAATACAACCCGTTGTACAATCGGTAGAACACACAAAGGGAGGCAAAATCTCTCCTTAAACTTAAGGGTTCAATACCGTGTGTAAGCTTAGGATTGTCGACAATTCTTACAGCTTGTCTCTGAATCAAATCAGATAGTCCAAGCTAGTATCCAGGTGCCCCTGCCCAAAGGTGACTGCAGTACTCCAATTGCGGTCTGACTTGAGACTTATATAACATAAGTCTTTGCCCCGCACTGAAGTACTGCTTTACCCTGTTGAGCACACCAAGTTTTTTGAACGCCAGCTTGACCTTCGCCTCCAGGTGATTTCGATATTGCACCTCACTAGAAATCTCGACGCCGAGCATCCTAATACTTTTGGTGACGGTAAGAGGTGTATTCTGGAATTTAGGAACCACAGCAAATGGAGTTTTCTTAGCGATGAACGCGCGAATTTGTGTCTTCTAGGGGTTGAACTGGACCAAGTTAAGCCGCCCGCAGTCAGATGCTTTAGCCAAAGTACCATCCATTTCAGACACAAATTTATTGCGGCTTTCCTCCACAAGGTTACGAGGGATGTTTGCACGGCATGTATATATAATAAGTCAAAATGAGTCAATCTAACGAAGTAATTCAATAGTTTTGTTGCAAAAAAAGGAAAATTGCGACACAAGCTGCGAAAAAAAATTGTCACGTTTATGGACTTAATGCAGTGTCAGTAAGTGTAGCAACAAAATGGTTAAGGCCTTTTGCTGGCTGGCAATTTGATCTTAAAGGTGAAGATTGCTCTGGTTCACCTGTTACGAATAAATTCGACGACATTTTTGAAAAAGTAGTGCAAAATTGACATATTAGCAGTTACAACATAGCTTAAGAGCTAGGGGTTGATAACAAAATAGTTTTGACCCATTTGAATATGTCTGGTATTTAAAAAAACTCGATATTTAGGTGCCACGCAAGCTCACTGAAAAATAACTTCATGTATCCTTTACTCACTTGCGATTCTCTTTTGAAATGTAATGAAACTGAAAGTTTTTGAAACGTTTGATCACTGGTGACGTAAAGTTGATTAATTAATAGTAAAGTGGAGTGGACCTATGACAAGAACGTGTGAAAAAGATCAGGGTCAGTTAAATAGTATAGCTAAACCCGGATTAATGCAATACGATATAGACTCTAAATGCCTAAAAATAAATTATGTTTATTTTACAAAATATAATAGAGTACTCAACAGTAAACATACTGCCAAAAAATTCACACGTGTAACAATATTGACAATAATGACTGCACGTATAATGTTATAAATCAGATAAAATAAAGTACCTCTGGATTATGGTTGACCAACATTTATCTTCGCATATACAAATTGATTTATTAATAGATCGAATTTACAGACTTACATGGGTTTTTAAAACTCTGAGATACGTTGTCGGCGCCGATTTAGTAAAGTAACTTGCTCAATCGGTTCTAATTTATTAAATGCCATACCGAGGGGAGCCAAAAAATTAAATTTTTAGAATTAGAGAGACACAAAGATCCTTATTCAAAGTAACAACTTTTAAGCCATACAGGTTCTAAACCACCAGTCTATATTTCGAACGTGGCCTACTATCTGTGAGGAAATTTTATATAAGTAAATCCTTACATTTTGACCCCAATAAACTAAATAAAAGAAACATATCAAGTGTATCTCCCGCACTGAAAGTAAGTACCATCCATGCTAAAAGACAGTTTATTAGTCATTCTCTATACACTAGTATAATAAAATTGAAAATATTTATCCTACAAACTTTTCTACCTGCACGAAAAATATTAGAAAATTGGGTAAAAATATAAAAATGCGACGAAATGCAAGACTGCCTCTATAGCAATAAATTCAAAATATCTAGAACTTTTATTATTATTTTATTATTAACACATACATACACAATCAGAACCCACCACCTCCCATGGCTCCACCGACCTCGCGGTCATTTCAGCCGAATCCCGGGAGGCTGCTCTAAGGCTATCTTCGTGCCGCGGGCAATTCTTCACTCCCTACAAATTTATTTAGTCTGCTCTGTTGTGTCTAGGTCCGCCTTCTCCCCATTCTGGGGTAACGACATGCACGCTTACGCCTTCGTTGCCGTCTATAAACATACTTTGATCTAATTTTAGCGACCCAAGCCAGCCTTTTCAACCCGTTCTTCAGCACTTCTTCTCCCATGCCAAGCATGGGCGAACCTGCGGAAAGCCGCGAAGTTCGCCGCCGACGGCACAAGATCGGTGTGAAACACCGGACCCAATTCTGGCCCGTGGCGCACAATCCCATCCATCATCACACAACGCAGATCATCATACCTGGTACAGGACGACAATATGTGGTCTCTGTCCTCCTCATTTTCCGCGCATTCACACATACTCGATACATGCCTACCCAGTTCATGCAGTCTCTTCGTCAGCCTCCACATCCAGAAAGAATCGACGTAATTCCCTACCCCTAACTTCGTCAGCCCAGCGATCCTGCCACTCGCGAACCGATCAGCTGTCATATAATTTCTCTCCACTTCACACACGCAAGCACACATACAAAACAATATCGTTTTACACAAAACAATAACACACCAGACCCATCAACACACACACAAACACGCGCGCATGGACGTAACAAGTATATACACGACGCAAGCACTCAATACAGATCTTTTGAGTTTTTACCGCCGGGCAAAACTATAGATTCTACTTCCCACAGATAAACCAAATCAAGAAATAGAAACGACAGAAATTGATCAACAGAAAGGGTATGGTTTTTCATTATGATAACGCCAGACAATGCCACTCATGTCTAGCCACCCAGCAAATATTGAGAGAGCTTGGTTGGGAAATGGTAATGAATCCACCATGTAGCCCTGATATTGCACACTCAGATTTTCACCTGCTTCGGTTCCAAAATTTCTACATCAATGGGATTATGTCACTACCTACAAAATGGCAACAATAAATAATATATTTATATAATAATGTGAAAAAACTGATAAAAAATATCTTTAATTTGTATATAAAATACAAATGAACTTTTTTAACCCGACCCAATGCAATAAAGTAAGTAAGTAGTAACATTAAAAGAAAACCACAGCTAAATACAACTCTCTGGAAGGTTATTATATTTCTGTAGTGAATGAAGTTACCAGTAAGCTTCTAAGGAATTCTTGTGATAACAGTAGGACAGGCACATGCGAGATAGTATATTCCTCTACTGTTTCATATACTAGTATACATAGTGCTGCTGAACATAGGCTCCGGTAATAGCTTAACATTTAGTGGGCAATAGTACGTCTCTCGACGTTGACTAAACATAAAAAACTAACGGCAGTAGTCAGACTTCTTGCCATCTTTTTAGATTTCCGTACCTCAAAAGAAAAACCGGAACTCTTATATGATCACTTCGTTGACCGTCCGTCTGTCCGTCTGTCAAGACCCTTTTTCTCAGGTGGAGGAGGTGACAGGTGGAGCTATCAAGCTGAATTTATTATCACATACTCAGGTCTGCAATCTCTTCGAGCAGTGAAAAAATCAAACTTCTAAGTCGACGCAATAAAAAAATCCAGCTGTTTGTGCTCAGTTTACACAGAATGTTTTGACACTCGCAAGAAAAACAAAACCTATAGGGTACTTTCCGTTGACAGAAAATCATAAATTTGACAAGAAGCAATGTCAAGCAATGTCATATCACAAGGAAAGGAAAAAAATCCGAAAACCGAAATTTGTAATTTCATCACAAAAAACATTTTTGTTTCGAAAATTTTTTTTACGGAACCCTCAATGCGCGAGTCAGACTCGCCCTTGACGGTTTATTTAATATGTTTTATTACTAGCATTAAAGGTGTATAATGTTTGTATGTATATAATGAACATTTGCGATAAAATGCAGTTTTATCGCAAAAATTATCGCGTGGCTTTCTTTCTTTATAGTAATTAGATAATTCTTTCCTCATATCTACCTCTTGAAACAAAAGATGCATGCAGCTGCTGCTACGGCCTGGCTGTTCCAGTCCTTATGCGACACGTGTTCTGTCCCACCACGACGCATCCTTAGATATTTATGGATGTTAAATATTCTTAGAATGACAAATCCGTCATACTGTTAAATTAACATTAGAAAATATATCTCAGCATTTGAGTATTGCAGGTATTGGTTAAGTTTTTTGATTATTCTAATTAATCCAGTCAACAGTTTAGAAGACTTCTAAAATTGTTCTATGCATCCCCACTTAAAACTATTTTCTTTTTAGGCGAGGTTTTCATAGTATCTTACGTGAGGCGTGATCGCTTTCCTATGCACTCTTGCGTTGGAACCTCGTTCGAATGCCAATAAAGGTAGGATATATAATATGCAAGTGGGGTTGATGGTCGCTCTTAATATTACAGTGAGACACTAATATGAGTAATGTACACCAGCATGATTTAACTTTCTGCAGGATTTCCTAAAGAGATCGTATTTATTTGGAACAAATACCAGTTTTATGTTACTTAGTAGTTAATACTCACAACGTCGTAAGGTTCTTCAGTGTTGAAAACGTCTTAAAATGCACTTCGTATAGTTTATTCTCGGACAAAAGTAAAGACGTCAGATTTCGTAATCCATGAAATATCGTGAAGTTCAAGAAGCGTAACTTATTCTTTGATAAATCTAGTTTTTCCAACATTGTGCAATTGGAAAATACGTAGTCGGCTAATTCGGATAATGAATTTTCCCGCAAATCCAAGAATCGTAATAACTTTAGATTTTCCAATTCAGTTCCAGTAAGCTGTAAGCATAACATATTTTATGTGCGGATTATAGCGAATAACAATGTCAACTTCATAATTAAATGCAGTCAGCAACTGAAATATATAAACGCAGAAACAATAAATGCACCTAGTTAGTTATTTTCGTTGATTTAAATGAACTTTCGGGACATATTATGCATGATTATTGGGATTAATCTAGAGACCAGCTATCACCATAGATTTCATGTGGGCCTACACACGTGTTTTCGTCAGACAAGTAAGAAAAATATTTTAAAAATGAATTTAGCCATTGATAAAGTTTAAGTAAGTGGTAATTATTTGATGTTTGGAAAACTTGCGACTGGTACACAATTATAGTAATGATCATAATAGTCAGAAGAAGTTGCAGCGCTAGGTCAATTACAAGTTTTCACTTATAACACAAATGTAGCTGAAACAAAAACTGTCATTGCATCCGTCTATCATTGCAGCACAACCTAAAAAGTTAGGTCTAGAAACTGGTATATAGCTGTAACCGATATATCAAATTGTGTCCATCTTGTGGGATGAAAACTACGTTACATATCGACTACCCAAATTTAGCGATCATCTGTGTACTTCTCAAACCAGTGATATTAATATGTTATTTTATTGGTCATATACATGATATTATTAATTCTCAATCCCATATTTATTAAGATTTTCAATAGTAACCTATTGACTTTTCGTTGAGTATTAATTTGTTCCTACAAATAAGAAACTAAAACAACCGGTTTACATCAAGAGGCATCCCAGGGTAGTATTTTTTAGGAATGCTATGATAACTTATAATAAATATGACTGTTTATAAATCTATACAAGTATATAAAACAGAAAAGTTAGTTTAATTGAACGCGCTAATCTCGGCAACTAGCAGTCAGATCAGAAAAAATCTTTTATTTTGCATTTGAATTTTATAAAATAATGGAAGGTTATTAAAAAATAAATATAAGAAGAATTGGTTCTCACGGGATACTGGGATACGCGCGAACGAAGTCGCGATGTGCAACTAGTTAATGATAAAACTGATTCTGTTCAAATGTATTTATAGAAAGAATGTCCCGAAATTAATAATTTTGTTCACTATATATGTCGTTCACAAATTTATATGTATAATATCGATATATTTTCGTTGCTCGCTGTAGTTAAATACTATGTATGTATGTATATCTTAATATATTACAAGTGTTAATAGGCTACGATAAGTGCTTTACATCAGATGGGCCGTATGTTTGAATGCTCCCGACGTTGTATAAAAAAAATTGAGCGGTTTGTATTGGTTTAATAGAGCAGTGATATGTATGTATATCTTCACGACAAGTCCCTTGCGAGGTAGGCAGAGAGAACCGAGCGCCATAAGACGCGGTCCTCACACACGTCACTCGCTTATATAACATTCATAGCTCTTTTCATGCACGCTTGCCGGTTCCTGGGGCTCCTGACATAACCTTCTCATAAAGCAATAAAATACAAATTAAAATATAGTTAAATACTCACACTCAATAAATTGTTGCTTGATAAATCTAAGAAACTTAAGCATGTGAGATTGTAGAACAGATGGCTGGGAATATGTTGTAACTTGTTTTTGTCTAGTAATAACGTTTCCAGCGATATCAATCCTTCGAATGCGTTCTCTGATATATTCGTTATTCTATTATCCGATAGCTTTAATATTTGAAGGGTTTTCATTGAGAACGTTCCATTTTCGATTTGCTGAATCTTATTCTTCGATAGATCTAATATAAGAAGTGAAATCAAGCCCACAAAACTGTCTGCTGGTACGTACATTACTTGATTATTTGAAACGTCAATCGTTTCTAGCAGGGAATTATTGGCAAATAAAAGTTCTGGGAGAGTGTATAAGTAATTATTTGATAAATCTACGTGAAATAACTTTCTTGTCGCTCGAAATGCGTCACTGTCAATTTCTTCTAAGTAATTCCTTTGAAGACGCCTGAAAAGTTAATTTGAAGATAAAGATGACTCCAATAATATGGCTCGGCAATAATTATTCTACGTATTATTTTTTGGGAGATTTTGCCATCTATGAGAAATAGAGTCATGAAAATGGAGACGTGATGATGGGCGAAAAAACGAATAGTAACGAGAACTAATATCTCAATTGAGTCAAAGTCCTTCGAAATACAGTGTAAAATTCATAATGTTTTAATCCCTTTCGGTCGGTTCGATTTACATTCGGTTTAGAAATTCCTTGTGTATGGTTAAGCTTTTAACTTACTTTGGTTGGTATACTGAATACTGTGTTACATATATAATCTAATTCTTAATCAAAATATTGAAACTGTGAAAAACTAAGTCAAAACTAAAAACTAACTGTGAAAAAGTATCTATCTATAAACTATAAATAATAATTACGAACAATTTACCTACAGTATTTTCAAATTGACTAGCGAATCAAATATTCCAACTGGCAGATATTCCACGTGATTGTCAAACATGTCGAGTTCTGTGAGAGAGCGCATCCCATTGAACGTAGTCTTGTGCAGCGTTCGCAATTTGTTCGTGCCCAGATCACTGAAACGTTAAATTATATCATAAGATATTCGTGGAAAAAGTATATATTTTAAAGGATTTTTGTCATGTTGTATTTATTTATTCATTCATTTACAAAGACACTACTACATCCAACATACGATATGAGTTTGGATGCAAAATAATAATTTTAAGAGCTAATAATATAACTGTATACTTTGATATTGTAGTTTTGTTCCCACTGAGGTTCAAAATAACATGGATGTAGTATTCAAGCTTAAAATATTTTTTAAATTATTAACTACGTATACAATGAACAAGAAAAGAAGAAGAAATACAATTCTAACACTTGACAGGTCTTAATGCTGGAATGCAATTGATGTTGGTATTCATATTTAGTGGTGTACATATAATTAAAAACTAGTCTGGCCATAAAAACTGTTTCATTTTTTAGGGTTCCGTACCCAAAGGGTAAAACGGAACCCTATTACTGAGGCTCCGCTGTCCGTCCGTCCGTCCGTCCGTCCGTCCGTCCGTCCGTCCGTCCGTCCGTCTGTCACCAGGCTGTATCTCATGAACCGTGATAGCTAGACAGTTGAAATTTTCACAGATGATGTATTTCTGTTGCCGCTATAACAACAAATACTAAAAAATAGAATAAAATAAATATTTAAGGGGGGTCCCATACAACAAACGTGATTTTTTTGCCTTTTTTATAGACAATGGTACGGAACCCTTCGTGCGCGAGTCCGACTCGCACTTGGCCGATTTTTTTTTAAATTCTGTTATGCTTGGTATCAGTCGTATGTTGTACTATCGACAGATATACCAACACTTCCTCTGTTAAATACCATAAACAATCAGGGCAACGGCGTGCTGTTAGAACTACAAAGGCTATTAATGCTGTTAAAGCCAGAATTCGAGGAAACCCCAATAGGAAACAAAAAACCTTACCGCGAGAAAAGAAAATTCACGTTGACTCTGTCGTGTATAATAAAACAAGGCATGAAGCTCGGCGCTTATCGTCGATATACAGGACATGCCCTAAACCAATCTCTACAGTTGAAGAGTGTGAATCTATCAAAACGCCTTTTGTTGCGATGCGCAGGTGAAAGGCACTGAAATTATCCTCTTTACTAATGAAACATGTTTACGATTTAGTAGCACTGCAATAAGCAAAATGACAAAGTGTACGCACACAGTTCTAAAGAAGCCGCCCAAGTGGTCGGAAAGGTACAACGTGGTCATCATCCTGCGTCTATAATTTGGTGTTTAAAGTTTGGTGCTTCATTTTTGTGACAAAGAAGCGAAGACTTCAGCTAAAATGTATCAAGAGACTATCTTGGATCGTGTTGTGAAACCTCTCAGCAATACGCTTTTTAAAAATGTACCGTGGACTTTCCAGCAGGACTCTAAACCTGGTCACAAGGCACGAACTACCCTGGCTCGAAACCAACGTTCCGGACTTTATAAGAGCTGAAGACTGGCCCTCGTCTAGCCCAGATCTGAACCCCTTAGACTACAACTTATGGTCAATTTTAGAGGACATGGTCTGTTCAAAACTATACGCCAACATTGTGTATCTTAAAAATCTTTGAAGCTAACAACCCACCACCGCCCATGACTCCACCGACCTGTCGGTCATTTGAGCCGAATCACTGGAGATGCGTACGGCACATGCTACTCTAAGGCTCTTATCGTACCGTGGGCAATTCTTCGCTCCCTACAAATTATTTACTTCTCTGTCCTTGTCTCTATATTGCTTTTCTCACCTTTCTGGGGCAGCAACAAGCACACTTACGCCTTCGTCGCCGTCCATAAGTGTACTGTAATATATAACAGCTCTCTATCCTCCCTAGCCTTCTCTGCTCGTTCTTCCGCAGATCTGTGCTCGTGCCACGCGTGGGCGAACCTGTGGAAAACCGCGAAGTTGGCCGCCGATGATACGATATCAGTGTGGAACACCGGACCCATTACCGCACCACAGCTCCATATCCCGTCCAGCACCTCACACCGCAGATCGTCATACCTAGGGCAGGATCATAAAACATGGTCTCTGTCCTCCTCGCTTTCCCCGCACGCACATATGGATCAACCATACCTTTTCAGTTCATACAATCTCTTGCGAAAAATGCCATGACCAAGGAGCATCTAGGAAGTTTGATAATCAGGCTCAACCCAGGTCGCCCTGAGTAGAGCCTCCACCTCCAGGAAGAACCAATACAACTCCCGAACTTTGGTATCAGCCCAGTAACTCTGCAAGCACCTACTGCAGCTACCCAAATATCCCATTCCCGTCGGCTCAACTGTGTGTGGTGCGTAAATCCATAGATTCGTGGCATTTGTATACATTAGCATGCTTTTGATCTGTCTAGATTAAAGGCCTGTATCAAAGCCAAAGTTGGCCATTTCGAATGAAATATTATTTTTTTTGGTGAGGCTTCCATAAATATGTACATATCACGATTACATTACTTCATAAAATAATAAATGCATATTCATTTGTAACAGAACTTATAGCCGGACTAGGTATATTTATAAAAGATAAATACTGTTGTTTCGTAACTATAGTTGTTATATTCCTGTTTTATTATTAAATATGTAATTCGAATTGGACGGTGACAGGGTGGTTCAGGGCAAACATTTGTGTACATGAACATGTTGTGTTAGTCTAGGTGTCTTTAAGAGAGGTAGGGTGCATCAAAGCCAGACAGAGAAAGGAACAAATCTCTGGAGAGTTTTTGTGTTCCTGCGAGAGAATGAGGTTAGCAGTAAGCTCCTAAGGAGTAAATAACGCGTGACTTTTACTTTACATCAGGTGTAAAAAAATGTAAGATGAACATATTTTATGTTTATGTATAAAAAATAAATAAATATTGTCGGGCAAATTATACAGCGCTAACTAGCCCCAAAGTAAGCGAAGCTTGTGTTATGGGTACTAGACAACTGATAAACATACGTAAATACATGTTTTTTTTTGTAAATACATATTTATTATACATAGTTAAATAACCAGACCAAGACAAACAGACATGTTCATGCACACAAATGATTGTACTGTGGGGGAATCGAATTCATGAGCATTGGTATCAAAGTAGCGTAACAGCGCGTTTCACCACTGCGCAACCGAGCTCGTCAAATGCACATCAAACTCTCGAAAAACTGTTTTTATTTCTTAATTGGATATCTCATCCGCCATTCGTGTTAGTCCGGTCAAAATAGACATTTCAAATAACAAAAAATCCCACAGAGCTGAAATTTGGTGGAGACCTTGGGAACACCACTAAAAATAAAATACTAAAAGTCCCCATCGATCCCATGGTGTGCTAAAAAAGTTATTCAAGGTCAAAGGTCAATTTTCAGTTTTTTTGATTTTTCTCGTGAACGGTAAGTTTAATCAAAACTATAGACATAGTATAGTCAGACAAAAGTTGTAGATTACTAAATTATCTACAATAATTGCCTTTATACATTTTGTGTGAGAATCATCATTTCTGAGATATCGCGGAATTCAGTATCTTCTTGCTTTTTTTTTGTTTTTTTTTTATACTACGTCAGGACGCATACAAGTATACGGACCACCTGATGTAAAGCGGATACCGTAGCCTATTAACGCTTGCGGTATATTAATGGTCACTCGCGCGATGCCTCCTCTGCTGCTTATACAGCAACTCCTTAGGAGGATACTGGTGACCTGACTCACACGCAGGAACACAACAACCCTCTAGGGAGTTGCTATTTAGCTAGGGTTTTCTATGAGGTGGAGGCACTTCCCCAGATTGATTGCTTTGATGTGCCCTACCTCTCTTAAAACATCCGGACCAAGACAAACAGACATGGTTCATGCACACAAATGTTTGCCTTGTGAGGGAATCGAACCCACGAGCGTTGGTATCAAAGTCGCGTCATTCACGACTGAGCCACCGAGCTCGTCAAAATATGCTGCTTTTTTTATGGAGCTCCAAAAAAAATTGATTTGTTAAGTTTTGTGAAAAATACACGGAACAATAAACAAGTACAACTATCTTGTCTTCCCCAACATCTGCCTCTGCTCATCAACACTTGTAACGAGTGTACTACCAAGATGACCGGACTATATATTTTCGTCATCACATATATTTTAAGACATAACATATTATTAACACAAACAACTCATAGTTATGGAATTATAAACTTAGATTTGAATTCAGAAAAATGACGTTTCATTGAAACAATACGAAAAGGATGGAATTAACGGAGACAGACACAACAAAATGATAGTGCAAACTATATTAGACCTAATAGTTCCGATAGATAATAGAATATTTGTAGATTGTAGAGGTAAATCTGACTAAAAGAGACCCCAAATATCTTAAGATTATCTGATAGATACACAGATGTACCTGGAGACGTTTCAAAACATTCTAGGCATAATGAAATGAAAATTTAATGAAAAGCTTTTTCATATCTGATTATTTCCTAAATTTAATTGCTTCCTTCTTTCCTCTGGACAGCGTAAATGAGGCAAATAAATTTTGCGCTGAACTTGGCAGTGAGCGTGCTAGCGCTCATGAAACACAATATTAATCTCCGAAATAATTTATCAGCGTTGCCCCACAAAATCCAAGGGAAGCTCTCTAGTCGTCCTACCAATTGACAAAGATGAGGTTACTAATATCACAAAATGTACATTTGAAATTGTTACTAATCTCGCACACATACGTATTTGCACCATTTCAGTTTGTATTTTTATATTTCATTATTGTGCAAAGTTTGTCTATCGTTATATAAAAGGTTTAATAATTCAGTAACGGAGGAGGTATGTATGCCAATTCTGTTAAAAACCTGCAACTGCACGTTAACGCTTTTCATTTGAGTCGTGCAGGAATAGTGCAGTTCCAATACAAATATTCTGTTAAAATTTTCTGTACTACAACGGCGCTGCAAGTATGCATATCCTGCAAATCCTCGATTTACTTAACAAAAACTTAAACTTAAAAACTTAAACTTAAAAAATTAAACTTTGGATCCTTCAAACGAAGCGTGAAGAAGCACCTTGCGGGCCAGCATGGTAGCGTCAACTGACAGGACACCGTAGTCCTTTGTCAGTTGCCGCTGCAATTTGGGCTTCCCTTTTCGCTTACCAACAGGCGAAGAGGAGCCACTATGCTGGGCCAATATAAAAAAAAAAAAAATAACACCTGTCATGTTACCATATTCAAATCTAATAAATTGGATTTTTACTTAATCTTCTCTCCTATACCTACCCTATTGCCTTTGGTTGCCGGCGTGGACCAATTAACTCCCTAGAGGGTTGTTGTGTTCCTGCGTGTGAGTGAGGTCACCAGTAAACTCCTATGGAGTTGCTGTGTTAGCAGCAGAGGTGGCATCGTGCGAGCGATACTCAATGTATTGCTACCGTTTATAGGCTACAGTAACCGCTTTGCATCACGTAGGCCGTATGCTTGCTTTCCTCCCGAAATTGTATTGTAGTACAGGTATGAATTCTATCTAATTCAGGCACCAGATCTCTTCCGAATAGATTGTTAGATTTCAGTAATTTAAAATAAATATACTTTAATCTTAAGTACAACGCTATCGAGAGATAAATAAAGCAATTTAATTTATACAGCTAGCCACTATACGAGTTAGATAAGACTGATAGTCATCATGGGGCTGATTTCCGCGGCAGGTTACGGTAACTGTTTACGCGCAGTTCTATAATTTTGATTACGAATATAAAATAATATAAGTATCAAAATAAAGAAAACGATGGGGCAGTCCAAATCGCCTTCAAAGATTTTATTGATACTCGTTCCCACAATGTTTTTCAGCAATGGAATCTTATAGGTTATAAAATGTGAAAGTGCATAGATAATACTGGTGCATACTTCGATTGATTAGATATACAATTTTATATAATTTTTGTTTTAATTTTTCCGTATAAAACGCCAATTTCGTATGTAAGGAGCTAATATGATGAGTATTTTTGTAATATATCTTATTATTAAGTCATTATTCGTATTTAAGTAGTTAATACCACTTTATTTCGTACAAAGTCGGGAGGCATACAAGCATACGGTTCACTTGGTGCAAAGCGGTTAAAAAGCGTAGCCTATGGACGCTTGTAATACATTAAGTATCCCTCGCGCAATTCCATCTCTGCTGCTAACATAGCAACTCCTTAGAAGCTTACTGGTGACCTCGCTCACACGTAGGAACACAACCCCTCGAAAAGCGAGTTGTTATTTGGCTACGATTTTCTGTGAGATGGAGATACTTTACTAGATGGGCTACTTTGATGCGCCCTACCTATCTCATTAATCTTGATTACGAATATAAAATAATGTAGGTACCAAAATAAAGAAAACGCTATAAATATTATATTTTAAGCGGTAATTATATTATATACATCATAGATGTTTAATAAAATGAGTGAAAATGAAAATACACTCTGTAGTTTACTGTAATTCAGCAAATTTTAACGTAAGCGTTCATTAATTTAAATTTAAACTATCTGCATTTGTTCAAATCAACCACTTAAGCTTGCACGATGTAACTTTCAGCTCTCTCAGGAGATAAGTTTCTTCATTACAGTAACTTTGCTTTAACGTACTGCTAGGCGTCCCCAGATACTCTAATTTACTTTGAATGTAAATCCTAATCTAATACTAGCCGTGACCGTGACGAAGTCACGGGTATCCATTACAATCAATTCCAATGGATACCCGTGACTTCGAACGCGTATTTTTTCTCTTTAAGAGGTAATTTGTATATATATATATATTACCTCACAAAGAGAGTATAGTATACTCCCTAGGGATTAACGACTGCTGTCAGGCGCTGTTCAGCAAGATAATGACTTATGACTCGAAGTCATAGGCACTATATATATATATATATATATATATAGACGTAAAAAACCGTCTTGGTTCATGCACTAGATACATGACATCTCCTATAATAGGAAATGACTTAGAATACATACAAGAAGAATTAACCCTTCAAAACCCGGGTGGTCGTATACGACCGCGAAATGTATGGAAAAACGTATATAACGGGTTCTGACTGCTCAAGCCCTCGATTTACTTTATTTACCAGGTAATTATCGTGTTCTTAGACACATAGTAGTTCTAAACGTTTTACATAAATTAAGGCATGCTCAACCAGCTGTACGATTACCACTGCGACATTACATTGACGAGCTCGGTGGCGCAGTGGTGAAACGCGCTACTTTGACGCCAACATTCGTGGGTTCGATTCCCACACAGTACAAACATTTGTGTGCATGAACATGTTGGTTTGTCTTGGTCTGGGTATTTTCTATGTATAATAAGTATGTATTTACAAAAAAATATATTTACGTATGTTTATCAGTTACCCATAACACAAGCTTCGCTTACTTTGGGGCTAGGTGGCGCTGTGTAATTTGTCCGACAATATTTATTTATTTATTACATAATGCCCAACTTCTCAACGTTTTACATTCAACCATCTTCCGAATCAATCACAATACCAGACGCCCAACATATATCGTACACTGAACTATAAGACGATTGACGATAAACACCCTGTCCCTAATATTTCTAACGTTTTTGACAAGCTATGACAGAAGACACATTAGATTTTCGAAGTGAAAACTTCTAAGCACGTTGGGCACTTTTGGGATGGGGAATTGCCTTGTTGTCATTAAATTTTATAAAATTGGTAATGATGGTGTTGATATTATTTATTTATATTATGTAGATAATAATCAATATTTACATGTAAAACAGCGCAGTAAATTAATATTTTATTTCTATGCATCAATTCGTTGATAAAAATAATTTCAAATAACAAATACTTCCTAAATAATATTTCTTATTCACTCAAAAATAATGTTTACAAGTTTGTGAAGCTATGAATTTTTTCTTCTGACGTGCAGTCCTACGACTGACAGTCTTTTTCTAGTTTAAAATAACATTTTGTTAACCAAAGAATTTATACAAAATTGTTTATTCGTTACGGATATCAATATTATTTGTTAAAAATCTTCTATTGAAAGTTGTTGTGATACTTGTTGTCCTCTCCCCCTTAGATTATTGCTTATTTTAATTACTTATACATATTTATGGACACATAAACAACGAAATTGACTGATCCAAGCCGATCGTCAATAGATACGGCGTAGGTTTTTTATTTAATTTAAAAAGGATTTTCTTTAAATAGAGTTGCTGATTTTTTTATTCAATCTATAAACAGAGATCTTTAACTAGACGAACAGAGCATTTAAAATATGTATAAATAATCTTACGTAAGTTTTAAGTGTCTTAATAAAATACGGGGAAGTTTACGAAACGAAAACGTCCAATTACATCACATTTGATAAAGGTGTATGTATAAATTACAGTAAAAATTGAACGATTTTACTAACTTGTTGACAAAATACTTTAAATAAGACGTGGATGTCACTTTGAAAAACATTGCAATGTTTCATTTTATAATTAAATCACAAATTCGGAACAGTAGTGACGTATCTAAAAAAATCTAGTTCGTGGAAAATTAAGAATAAAGTTTTAAAATTGCATATAACTATGTCTTCATTTTAAGTACAAGGCGAAGATTCCACTTTAACATAATTTAATCAGTTTTGTATGAAAATATATGAATCATTTAATTTGTGCTAAGTTTAGTTTACCCTTTATTTATTTGTTGAAGCAGTAAGTTTAAGTTTGATGCACATTTTTAATACAATTAAGTTTTATTAAAAGGTTCCTGATTTGGGTCTATATAATATTGAAACTTTTTGAAAGGAAAAAATTGTTTCTTGTCTTATTATCGTCTCGCTTATCCTATTTAAAAAATGCACTTTTTAATATAGAACGCATACACTGCCGGGATGAACTAAAATATGTTTCCTTGGCACATGAAGTGCCATTTTATAATTAAAAAGAACTGTAAACTGAAACACGGTTTTTTAATATCGAAAATTTTATATAAATCACTTTGCCATAAAAGTCAACAATTTTGTCCGATTGAGTCTATATATTGTAATAATGCAAATAAACCATAATAAAATCATTCTTGGCGTAAATTTTCTGACCAAAATAAAATAAGAGTAATTATACAAATACAGTATATATTCTTTATTTATTATATATCGTCGGTATACAAACGTACGTAATCATATCCTATGAACGCTTGCGATAGAACAAGTATCGCTCGCGCTTCCACCCCCACTGTTAACACAGCAGCTTCTTAGGAATTCACTGGTAAGTCACTCTCAGTATAATAATAATAAACTTTATTTCTTCTCTTACACAGATTTGTACAATATTTTTATGCCTTAGAATTAGATTATTAAAAGATATAGACAACTTTAAATAATTGGATAAAAAAGATAGCGCAAAGTATTATGAAATCCTATTTTGTTGTCTAGTTTAAATTTCGAATACCTACAAATGATCTGGGTAGGAAATTAAAATTAATTAATTTCAAATAATTTTGTTTATACCAGATTTAGCTTAAATGTGATGTGATTTTGTGTATCGTTTTTTTAAGTGTATTTTGTACACAGGGTCATACAGAGAAATAATTTACACTGGTTGCACAATAGCCTTACAACAACTGGACGATTGTCTAGAGAATTGTTATTTGGCAGCACTCTTCTCTCGGTCTGTAATGTGGAACTCCTTCCGCAAAGCAAAGTACATACCTAATGTAAAAAATAATACTAACATTGTGACAAGATCAACGGGTACAATCAGATCAGTAGGTAGAATTGAAATACCAGTGCGCCAGCAGTTTAATGAACGGCGATTAACATCGCACTGGCATATTCCTTTAGCACACTGCCGCCATCGCGACTGCCCGAAGCTTATTGACCATGCTGTGGAGAAAACAAATTATTTTAATAATCAGGCATTTACCAATTAAATATTTAAACAATTATAACATAATTTTATTAGCTCGTTGGCGTGTGTCAGCCTAATTGGACCCGCAAGTTAAACAGCGGTAACCGCAACCTGTTTATGGATAAGTTTAGTCATCTCGAGTACCTTCGTGCTCGAAGGGCACGCACGAATGACGACAGTCGCGGCTGTCTTAGATAAATGACACTTGTTAATCTAATCTAAGAGAGGTAGGGCGGGCGGGATGTATACAACCGTACCTGATATAAAAGTTACCGTAACTTGTGAACGTTGGCAATACGTTAATCTATCTAGGTATCTAGGTACCTCCGTAATATATGGCATACTACGGAGATAGATACTTAATGTATTGCCACATTCTGCTGCTAAAACAGCAACCCCTTAGGAGCCTAGTGGTAACCTCATGTACTCGCAGGAACACAAAAACCCCCCATGGAGTTGTTTTATGACTGCGGTTTTCTGTGTGGTGGTGGTGAGGAGGTCACCACCTCACAGAAAACCGCAGCCAAATAACTTCCCCAGACGGGCTAGTTTGGTGCGTCTTGCCTGTCTTGAAAAGACAAACCGATTTGTTCGTGCACTTACTGTCCTGTGAAGGAATCGAACCTATGAGCATTGGTGTCAAAGTAGCTAACCACTGCCATCGAGCTCGCTAGAAGCAAGAGTGTCAACGAGTCCATAATCTAATCATTATTGAAAACATCAGAAAAACAAATACGTATTTGCATGTTTCCAACTGTAATTTTTTTTACTGTTTAATTTTTTTTATAGATGACACTAAAGCTCATCATTAACTACTAAACAAAAAAACATCCGTTGACAAACATAGTAGAAAATGGTACTGAAGTGTTTTGAATTTACCAACTTATAAATAGATTTTATATTTATACTTATAGATCGCGTGTAATTAAGGGTTATTAAATGTATTATTCATTTAAATGTCAAGTCAAGGAATGATGTCAACAACAAAAAGCGAAACAATGTCGTTAAAATCTAAATTAAGGTTGGAATTTGTGATTAAAAAAATCTTAAGATTTATAAAACGCTTTACCCAAAAGCAACTAGATCAAATTTTCTGCTTTGAAGGGCTTTCAAAGGGAACGTAGTTGTATACTTAAACAGCTATATAATAAAGACACTTATTAAATAGTTTGAGGCGGGGTTTCATTATAGTTACATCATTATTTTGACGTGTCATGTAACGTATACAGTATAGTACTAAGCATGTCTTTACGCTAAATTTATTGCGTTATCACTCTGTATAACATTGAGGCCATATCTTTCGTACGATGTCTTTTTCTATGCTTTTTCTACAATCATCAAACCAAACTCTCTGTCGCCCCCTTCCCCTCGTACATACGATAAACAAAAAAATAAAGAGAAGATATAACAAATCGACGACGAGTTCGGTGGCGCAGTATTGAAATGCGCTATTATGTTTCTTTGCCACCATCCCTCGTGGGTTCGATTCCCACACAGGACAAATATGTATTTTTTTTTCTATACTACGTCGGGAGGCATACAAGCATACGGCCTACCTGATGCAAAACGGGTACCGTAGCCTATTAACGCTTGCGATATGTTAAATATCACTCGCGCGATGCCTCCTCTGCTGCTTACACAGCAACTCCTTGGGGAGCTCACTGGTGAGCTCACTCACACGCAGGAACACAACAACCCTCTAGGGAGTTGTTATTTGGCTGCGGTTTTCTGTGAGGTGGAGGTACTTCCCCAGACGGGCTACTTTGATGCGCCCTACCTCTCTTAAAACATCCAGACCAAGACAAACAGCCATGTTCACGCACACAAATGTTTGCCTTGTGTGGGAATCGAACCCACGAGCGTTGGTGTCAAGGTCGCGTCATTCACGACTGAGCCACCGAGCTCGTCGACATGCACATGTGTGCATAAACATGTCTGTTTATCTAGGTCTGGGTCTTATTAAGAGGGGTAGGACGCATCAAAGCAGCCCGTCTGGGGAAGTGCCTCCACCTCACAGAAAACCGCAGCCAAATAACAACTCCCTAGATAGATGTAATGTTCCTGCGTGTGAGTGAGGCTACCAGTAAGCTCCTAATGAGTTGTTGTGTTAGCAGCAGAGGTGACATCGCGTGAGTGATACATTTAATGTACTCATACGCTACACTAACCGCTTTACATCAGGTGATCCTTATGCTTATATAAAAAAAATCTCCGATTATGCTGATCAAATCGATTTTACAGTGAAGTTATTGTAATGAGTATTGTTTCAATCCTCTTTGTACAAAGCTTTTAGAATATTTTTAGACCATAATGAGATCAGCACAGGCAATCGCCTTCGTTTGGGTAATATTATGTACCTGAAAAATGGTTTGGGTTCGTTAGTTTCCCGTCCGGAGGAGAGTAAGCATCAACCCGTCTAATGTGAAGCCATTATCATAGTTTATGAGGGTTGGCAATACAGGAAGAATCGCTCACGGCGGTACAGGCTACCCACGCTGTAAACGCAGCTTACTCTTATCTCACTCGTCATAAGCGTATTAGTAATCCCACTCACTGGCATGAACAAAACAGCCTATCAAATATTTTTTTCTTTTATATAACGTCGGGAGGCATAAAAGCACGCGGCCCACCTGATTTAAAGCGATTACCGTAGCCTATGAACGCTTGCAATACGTTAAGTGTCACTCGTGCGATGCTACCTCTGCTGCTAACATAGCATCGCCTTAGGAGCTTACTGTTAACCTCACTCACACGTAGGAACACAACAACTCTCTTGGGAGTAATTATTTGGCTGCGGTTTTTTGTGAAGTGGAGGAACTTCTTCAGACGAGCTGGATTGATGTGCCCTACCTCTCTTAAAACACCTAGATAAATAGACAATTTCATGCACACAAATATTTGTACTGTCTGGGAATCAAACCCACGAGAGTTGGTGTCAAACTAAAGTAACAGCGTCTTTCACCACTGCGCCACCGAGCTACGGTCTTCATTGAGAGGGCAAGACTTGACAATTATGATTTAATAGTAGTCAGTATCGTTGTGTCATATCTATCTCCAATCCAAAGCCACGTATGCTAATCGCCATTACGAGAAGGCGAGGGTGGCTTTAGATAATGAGCCACCTACCACTTACAAAATTATCTATATATATTGTTATTGAAACCGCTTTTTCTTACTTTATTTCTTTTTGCTCTGCCTTTAAGTCATACCGCGATATCTGGCTATAATTAATTTATAATTTGGCTATCAAATGCAAACACACATTTTTAAATCTGACTGATCGTTCCTGAGATTAGCTCGTTCAAACAAACACTTATGCTTTATTATATTAGTATAGATAATAACCAATAAATAGTAACCAACATTAAGATTTTGTTACATTGAAAATGCTAATACTTACTTGACTGTTCTATGGCACGTAATCTGCGATCGAGTTGCCTCCAATGTATGTCAGATGTGCATGGCCCTACTGTTGAGTGATCTTTATTGGCTCCCCGAGTCAACATTTGGAATACTTCGCAAGCATTCAAACTACATTCTGCGTTAACTGCCTGTAAGACTAAGAAACGACAAACATTAATTACAACGGACTTTAAAATTACAATCAACTTTAGTCGAATGTTGGTTGGTGTGGGAACGTAGTTTAATAAGTTATTTTTATGTAGGTACAAGTCTCATGTCTCATAGAATGTAGAATAACTATATCACAGTTACACAGTTGTTCGTGGGTCACTCACAACGTTTAGCGGAACTAAACTTGCGAAATATAAACTATATAAAACCAGTTGAGAATGTGCAAGCTTGCATTGCCAGAGGAACACCTGGCTCGTCAATTATATAACAATTCAATTTTTATTTTGTCGGCCATTTTGATCTATTTCTTAAGAGATAGGAACGTTGTTCCTGAATATTCCTGATCTACTTTTTTATGCTGAATTCGAATTTGAAGTCAAAATTCGAATATTCGAAAAAAAAGACGACAGACAAACACACAGACAAACGCACAGACAAACATATAGATTTCATATAGGAACGGTGTAAAAATTCTGAAAAAATTCTAGTCAATGACACATTCGCAAAGTTTAATTGACACTTAGTTACAATATTATTTAATAAAGGAATTTGTTGTTGTTGTTGTTATATGCAGTATCTTACGCCATTCTATCTACAAACAAAAAAAGTATTTTAACGAAACGAATAATACATACATACGGCGAAAAGGTTCTACCAGCTTCGGGATTGACAAATTATCTAGAGTTTCTAATAATGAATCATTGCCAGAATTTTATATTCCTTTAAGCTTATATATTTTTTTAATAACTAAAAAGACGATTCCTATACGTTGCTATTACTACTATAAATTATTATAGTATAGATGCACTTCTTATTAGAGAAATAAATAGTACAGGTACAATATCAATACTAAAACGCATATACAATTACAACATTGGTGCTGATTCTTTGCAGAGGTAAATCAGGATGATAATGCCAGTGCGGGCGTAGGTGCCGTTTAGTCTCTGGTGTGATTCTGGATTCATATAAAACTAGGTATCGCGCGATTGTTTCAGGTCCAAGCGTATCATTGCATAAGCTCAGCGAATGTCAGATAACTTGAGTATTTTTGGGGTGTGTTAGGGATATTTGGGATTTTGCTAAAGGGAAAGCATTAAAATTTCTACTTTAAAACGAAATCGAAACATTCGAATAATTCAACAACGAAACGAGACATTTGAGAGAGTGTTGAGGTCCCATTGTGAATTGCCCACTACTTTTTTGACCTTTTCAAGAAATGGAGGTGCTGGCGAATGTACACCGAGAGATGTACATCTCTTTCGGTGATTATGAGAATGAAAGAATTAGAATGAAAAATTGCAAGATAGAAGTGTAAAGTGTACGTGTGTATATCTAGTCAGAGAAAGAGTTATGAATGGACACGTTTTCAACTTGGACGGCGTATGTTCGCTAAAAATTTAAGAAAGTATGCCTGATAGCACGGTACCGATAAACGACGCGAAGGGCGACGATGAAATTGAATCTTCAGCAACAAGTAAGCGGAAAGCGTAGCTAGATTGTGTATCACTTTTGCATATGTGTAAAGGTATATATGTGAGAAGAAAAAAATGTACCAAAGGAAGAATGAAACCAGAGCTTTAGTGACAGGGAAGCGCAACATACTAACTTTGAACGAGGAAAATAGGCTTATGAAATACGCTAAGGTTGCCTTAGCGTATCTCAGGTAAAGAAGTCACAATAAGTTTGTGCGTCAACATCCTAAATAGATAAGATAAAATCTAAAGCTGGAGTCATTCGTGAAACACAAAGAACGTATTAGAACCATAGAGTAAATAATTTGTAAAAAAATGTGCCTATACTTTTCTTACATTTCGGGCGTTCATAGACTATGATATCTACGTTACATTACTTGAATCATATGCTTGTTTGCCTCACGATGGATGAAATCGAATGGTCGAGACCAAGCTTGAAAAATGGAAAGACAGTGGTAATTGATATGATCTTAGCCGAGAGATTTATGCTAGAGAATATATGTTGGGTATTAACTGATAACGGATTGGTGGAGAGCAGTCATTATGTCTTTGTAAACCAAGTAAAAAAAGAATGCAGGAAGACGCCAGCTCAGTTTAACACCAAAAGTGTATGGAAAAAGTAAAGAGGAAAAGAGGGTTGAAATACGAATGTTATGATCACGCATAGATGATCTAGTGGTGAATTGGCTACTTAATGCAAATTTTGTCATGTTATTAGTCCAAGCATATTGTCTGAACGGAAAACGCTAGACTAATGGAAGTCAATTGTTATGGAAAAGGCTTACAAGTGAATACGAAGGCTCTTAAGAATTGAATTAAGGCAATTGAAAGGGAGGAAACTAAAAAGAACGCGAGGACATTGAGATTGATGATATAGTGTTGGAAAAACTAGAACGTATATATTGGATATGGTTCAGCGGAAATAGCGAGTACTGTAACATGTAGATAAAATGTTATTTATTAATTTCTAATTTCGATGACTTCATAGACGTAGTATGCTAGTACAATCTTAATGTTTTGATAATTTCATTAATTACTAGATAAAAATATAAATTATCTAGTTCTTTACAAATAGAACATAGCAACAATTGCCTATGAAACTATTTAGTTAGTTAATCCTTATTAATATCATGTTAACTGCGGGTGTTTCGAATGACTAATTTGACCAAAAATACGAGTAGGTTATTGTAACTTAATTGTAATAGTTAAACATATTCTCGAGGATTTTTAGGTAATAATTATGTTAGTGGGAAGTTTTGGAAGTCAATGATTTTGAATTTTTGAATGATTGATTCACTATTAGAAATGATACCAAATTGAATTATCCGAATATAATTTGAAGTTAACCATGTACAAGAGCTGAGAGATAATCTGATCCCTTTTCCGAAACTGATATTCTATTTTAATAAATTGAATCCTTAGCAAAATGCTCAAGGGATTCAAATCTAAACAACACCAGAGGGGACTGAAACAAGCACTATTACTAATATATATTATTATATATCTCTTATTAGTAGGTACAGGCAATTAATTTTTTTTTTGAAATAGTAGGTAATAAGAGAACATTTGTGTTTATACGATAATAAAGTGATGTGATGATTCTTTTTTCGCGCTGTGTATAACATTGATTATTGCTCATTTATGTTTATTAGAAAATCGAAAGTGACATCAATGTAATTAAAAAAAAAATCTCTATAATTAGTAGTGTCTAAAAATTATAAAACCCTTATTTATGAAATAATATATTATGCCTGGGAAAAAACTGTTATAATTTTATTCTTCGTTAATAATAACCATTCCACCAAATCTAAACCTTCTTACTCTTTTTTCGAAAACAAGTGTTTTCCCTTTCTGCATGTATGAAAATCCACCTTTATATACATATGTATATCTTCAGACACTTTTACACACCTAACTCGCTTTTTTAACACCTATAGCTCTTTCTATGCATGCTCGCCGTATTCTAGGGCTCCTGACATACCCTTGTGATAAAACACGACCAATTTGGTCATGGTAGCCGAATCTGATCTTTCTGGGCTATTACATCCTTTTTGCTTTGTATGTATATTTCGTCTTTCATCCTGAATTCTTTCTACATGCCTCAACCAACAGAGCATGATGGCTTTTGCATGCCCATCACTGCGAACGCGGTCAGCAAACATCATGCCACAAATTTTAAGCAATGCTCATCTCGACCGCATTTATCCTACTTTCATGCTCTCTCTGCCTATCCAACTTTCACTTCCGTAAGTGAGCATTAGGATTAGCATCACATCTCGATCGCTTTTATTCTACTTTCATGCTCTCTCTGCCTATCCAACTTTCACTTCCATAAGTTAGCATTGGGATTATCATCGCGTTGTGTACAGGGAGCTATACATTCTGGCTTAGGTTTTTTTATACAACTTCGGGAGGCATACAGGCATACGGACCACCTGACGGAAAGCGGTTACCATAGCCTATGAACGCTCGCAATACATTAAGTATCACTCGCGCGATGCCACCTCTGCTGCCCTCCTTAGGAGCTTATTGGTGACCTCACTCACATGCAGGAACACAACAACAAAGTTGTTATTTGGCTGCAGTTTTCTGTGAGGTGAAGATACTTCATCAGACATGCTGCTTTGATGCGCCGTACCTATCTTCACCCATATCTAGAAAAACAGACATGTTCATGCAGACAAAGACATGTTTGCCCTGTGTGGGAATCAAACCCACGAGCGTTGGTGTCAAAGTAACGTAACAGCGAATTTCGTCACTGCGCCACCGAGCTCGTCATTAGGTTTCAGCTGCCTAGAAGATCACTAAATGCTCTATTCACGCTTTCTATTGCTGCTAAAATCACATCCAAAATATACAATCGCTACTTGCTCCAACACTTACATCATATCATCAACCGTAATCCTCGTGTGTGTTCGTTCTGGTTGCATCTCTTTCAATTACGATTATCTTGGTTTTCTTCGCGTTCATTTGCAAGTATTTCTTCATATAATCAACTTTCATTGTTGTAACTAGTGTTTGCAGTTTGGACGATGATTCTACTATTAATACCGCATCATCTTCATAAAGCAGACAGTTCACAATATTGCGGAGTAAAGAAACTTGATCCGTAAAGCATTCCATCGGATCACCCTTATGCTCCGTTCAATATTATTTCCATACACTTTAGCTACTAAGCCGATCAAACTGATGGCCCTGTAGTTGGCACAGTCCATGCGTGATCTCTTGTCTCTGATTGATGTCTCAGGGACCTTCTGGGATGACCAAATTAAATTGCTCAAAAACCAGAAGGCATCCCTAACGTAGTAACGTGATCATTCCAGCTATAGCCATATCAATTCCTTTTTTCCATTTTTTTAACATTTTTTTAACATAACAATTTCCATTTTTAAAACTTTGTATCAACCGTTTAATCATATCCATGGTAATGTAGTCACGATACGCTGGCACTGCCGAATCAGTTACAGATCCATTCTGTACGCTGACAAACCACTCCGAAACTTCGTCACCTCTCTCCAAAAGAGTTTGGTATTCGTCTCGAAGTTCTTCGTCAGCCTCTCTTACTCAATTAAACTACTTCTCCCGACTACTAGTCCGAACTTCATGGAAGACCGCCAATGTGCACCCGGTGCCAAAAAAGGGCGATAGATCAGACTCATCGATTTACAAGCCTATTGCAATAATCTCCCTTCTCTCCAAGATGATGGAGCGTGTGATAAATACACGTCTCCTAGGATAACTAGAAGATCACGACCATGATCAGCGACCGTCAATGCGGTCTCCGCCACGGTCGTTCAACTGGTGATCTTCTAGAGCGTATTTTACATACCGCTGGGCTTTGGCTATAGAGAGTCAAGAGGCATTGGCTGATAACAGTACTAAACCTAGATAAGGCGAAGGCATTCGATCGGGTCTGGCACCGGGGTCTTCTATCGAACTTACCATCAACGCTTATGCTTGATTGCCACTTAAGTGGTATAAAAAACAACTTCTTTTACGCTTGACTTTTAGAAAAGCCTTGGTTTCATTCTTACATTGCCGGTATATTTCTTCTCTTTTGTACTATCACTTTGGTGCAAAAATGATACATAATACAGCCACGCTTACCCCTTTTTTCCCACGGAGAATTTAAGCTTCGCATCCCACCACGCATCACCTCTCAGTGATCTACGTCTCAACGCGCATCCATATGCTTTTCAATCTTGTGTAATGTGGACCTATTTATACAGTCAGGCTTATTAAATATAGCTATTCTCTATATTCATACCTTTGTTTGCTATTTGGGAAGGAGAGGAAGGAGAGATGCAGAGGAGGTTAACTTTGCTTTCAAAAAGCCTAGTGTGCTGATACCCACAACGGGGTTCGTAGTTCATTTAACATGAGTATGCAACATGATAGATAGTGGACTTGCAGTCGAGAACACGTGACCAAGATAACAGTGATAACTCATAATGAATCATGTTAATTCAATGTATTCAAGTAATCAATCACGTATGCATTTCTACAAAATTATTTAGTGTGGCTGAAGTAAACTTCTACCATTTTTTTTATACTACGTCGAGAGGCATACAAGCATACGGCCCACCCGATGTAAAGCGAGTAC
The DNA here is from genome assembly GCA_947507595.1 of Pyralis farinalis. Classification (NCBI taxonomy): domain Eukaryota; kingdom Metazoa; phylum Arthropoda; class Insecta; order Lepidoptera; family Pyralidae; genus Pyralis; species Pyralis farinalis. The sequence goes on from OX382267.1 coordinate 17,458,763, forward strand.
CGTAGCCTATTAACGCTTGCGATATATTAAGTATCACTCGCGCGATGCCTCCTCTGCTGCTTACCCAGCAACTCCTTGGGAGCTTACTGGTGACCTCACTAACACTCAGGAACACAACAACCCTCTAGGGAGTTGTTATTTGGCTGCGGTTTTCTGTGAGGTGGAGGTACTTCCCCAGACGACCTCTCTTAAAGCATCCAGACCAAGACAAACGGACATGTTCTTGCACACAAATGTTTGCCTTGTGCGGGAATCGAACCTACGAGCGTTGGTGTCAAAGACACGTCTTTTTCACGACTGAGCCACCGAGTTCATCAAAATGTTAAGTACTTAATTAATTATTGTTAAGAAATTAATAGGTCAGGGAAAAGTTTTTTCGTATTATAGACAGTCACTTGTACTATTTGTATCTGATGCCATTAAATACTCGTAGATTTCATTTTAAAAACAAAAAAGTAAAAAGGCTTTCCCACCATTTTGCTATTGTTTTTCTGTCCGTCAAATTTTTTTTTATACCAGCAATGTGATAAACATGTATACGGCCTGCATGATGGTAAACAGACACCGTAGCCTACGGAAATTTGCAACACAAGGGGTATCACTCATGTGTAGCCGACCCTCTAAAAATCTCTTCACGCATTTCTTAAAGAATTCCATGCTGTAGTCCCTTCGAAAAACGTCGGCTGGTAGCTCTTTCCACAGTTTGAGAGTTCTCGGAAGAAAACTTCTCCGGAACCGCACAGTACGCGACCATTTCGGTTCCAGCGTGTGAGGGTAAACTCCCCGCCGTCGGCGAGCGGTGCGGTTATAAAAAGTAGCTGTCGGCATCATTTCGAACACTTCTTCAGAATACAACCCGTTGTACAATCGGTAGAACACACAAAGGGAGGCAAAATCTCTCCTTAAACTTAAGGGTTCAATACCGTGTGTAAGCTTAGGATTGTCGACAATTCTTACAGCTTGTCTCTGAATCAAATCAGATAGTCCAAGCTAGTATCCAGGTGCCCCTGCCCAAAGGTGACTGCAGTACTCCAATTGCGGTCTGACTTGAGACTTATATAACATAAGTCTTTGCCCCGCACTGAAGTACTGCTTTACCCTGTTGAGCACACCAAGTTTTTTGAACGCCAGCTTGACCTTCGCCTCCAGGTGATTTCGATATTGCACCTCACTAGAAATCTCGACGCCGAGCATCCTAATACTTTTGGTGACGGTAAGAGGTGTATTCTGGAATTTAGGAACCACAGCAAATGGAGTTTTCTTAGCGATGAACGCGCGAATTTGTGTCTTCTAGGGGTTGAACTGGACCAAGTTAAGCCGCCCGCAGTCAGATGCTTTAGCCAAAGTACCATCCATTTCAGACACAAATTTATTGCGGCTTTCCTCCACAAGGTTACGAGGGATGTTTGCACGGCATGTATATATAATAAGTCAAAATGAGTCAATCTAACGAAGTAATTCAATAGTTTTGTTGCAAAAAAAGGAAAATTGCGACACAAGCTGCGAAAAAAAATTGTCACGTTTATGGACTTAATGCAGTGTCAGTAAGTGTAGCAACAAAATGGTTAAGGCCTTTTGCTGGCTGGCAATTTGATCTTAAAGGTGAAGATTGCTCTGGTTCACCTGTTACGAATAAATTCGACGACATTTTTGAAAAAGTAGTGCAAAATTGACATATTAGCAGTTACAACATAGCTTAAGAGCTAGGGGTTGATAACAAAATAGTTTTGACCCATTTGAATATGTCTGGTATTTAAAAAAACTCGATATTTAGGTGCCACGCAAGCTCACTGAAAAATAACTTCATGTATCCTTTACTCACTTGCGATTCTCTTTTGAAATGTAATGAAACTGAAAGTTTTTGAAACGTTTGATCACTGGTGACGTAAAGTTGATTAATTAATAGTAAAGTGGAGTGGACCTATGACAAGAACGTGTGAAAAAGATCAGGGTCAGTTAAATAGTATAGCTAAACCCGGATTAATGCAATACGATATAGACTCTAAATGCCTAAAAATAAATTATGTTTATTTTACAAAATATAATAGAGTACTCAACAGTAAACATACTGCCAAAAAATTCACACGTGTAACAATATTGACAATAATGACTGCACGTATAATGTTATAAATCAGATAAAATAAAGTACCTCTGGATTATGGTTGACCAACATTTATCTTCGCATATACAAATTGATTTATTAATAGATCGAATTTACAGACTTACATGGGTTTTTAAAACTCTGAGATACGTTGTCGGCGCCGATTTAGTAAAGTAACTTGCTCAATCGGTTCTAATTTATTAAATGCCATACCGAGGGGAGCCAAAAAATTAAATTTTTAGAATTAGAGAGACACAAAGATCCTTATTCAAAGTAACAACTTTTAAGCCATACAGGTTCTAAACCACCAGTCTATATTTCGAACGTGGCCTACTATCTGTGAGGAAATTTTATATAAGTAAATCCTTACATTTTGACCCCAATAAACTAAATAAAAGAAACATATCAAGTGTATCTCCCGCACTGAAAGTAAGTACCATCCATGCTAAAAGACAGTTTATTAGTCATTCTCTATACACTAGTATAATAAAATTGAAAATATTTATCCTACAAACTTTTCTACCTGCACGAAAAATATTAGAAAATTGGGTAAAAATATAAAAATGCGACGAAATGCAAGACTGCCTCTATAGCAATAAATTCAAAATATCTAGAACTTTTATTATTATTTTATTATTAACACATACATACACAATCAGAACCCACCACCTCCCATGGCTCCACCGACCTCGCGGTCATTTCAGCCGAATCCCGGGAGGCTGCTCTAAGGCTATCTTCGTGCCGCGGGCAATTCTTCACTCCCTACAAATTTATTTAGTCTGCTCTGTTGTGTCTAGGTCCGCCTTCTCCCCATTCTGGGGTAACGACATGCACGCTTACGCCTTCGTTGCCGTCTATAAACATACTTTGATCTAATTTTAGCGACCCAAGCCAGCCTTTTCAACCCGTTCTTCAGCACTTCTTCTCCCATGCCAAGCATGGGCGAACCTGCGGAAAGCCGCGAAGTTCGCCGCCGACGGCACAAGATCGGTGTGAAACACCGGACCCAATTCTGGCCCGTGGCGCACAATCCCATCCATCATCACACAACGCAGATCATCATACCTGGTACAGGACGACAATATGTGGTCTCTGTCCTCCTCATTTTCCGCGCATTCACACATACTCGATACATGCCTACCCAGTTCATGCAGTCTCTTCGTCAGCCTCCACATCCAGAAAGAATCGACGTAATTCCCTACCCCTAACTTCGTCAGCCCAGCGATCCTGCCACTCGCGAACCGATCAGCTGTCATATAATTTCTCTCCACTTCACACACGCAAGCACACATACAAAACAATATCGTTTTACACAAAACAATAACACACCAGACCCATCAACACACACACAAACACGCGCGCATGGACGTAACAAGTATATACACGACGCAAGCACTCAATACAGATCTTTTGAGTTTTTACCGCCGGGCAAAACTATAGATTCTACTTCCCACAGATAAACCAAATCAAGAAATAGAAACGACAGAAATTGATCAACAGAAAGGGTATGGTTTTTCATTATGATAACGCCAGACAATGCCACTCATGTCTAGCCACCCAGCAAATATTGAGAGAGCTTGGTTGGGAAATGGTAATGAATCCACCATGTAGCCCTGATATTGCACACTCAGATTTTCACCTGCTTCGGTTCCAAAATTTCTACATCAATGGGATTATGTCACTACCTACAAAATGGCAACAATAAATAATATATTTATATAATAATGTGAAAAAACTGATAAAAAATATCTTTAATTTGTATATAAAATACAAATGAACTTTTTTAACCCGACCCAATGCAATAAAGTAAGTAAGTAGTAACATTAAAAGAAAACCACAGCTAAATACAACTCTCTGGAAGGTTATTATATTTCTGTAGTGAATGAAGTTACCAGTAAGCTTCTAAGGAATTCTTGTGATAACAGTAGGACAGGCACATGCGAGATAGTATATTCCTCTACTGTTTCATATACTAGTATACATAGTGCTGCTGAACATAGGCTCCGGTAATAGCTTAACATTTAGTGGGCAATAGTACGTCTCTCGACGTTGACTAAACATAAAAAACTAACGGCAGTAGTCAGACTTCTTGCCATCTTTTTAGATTTCCGTACCTCAAAAGAAAAACCGGAACTCTTATATGATCACTTCGTTGACCGTCCGTCTGTCCGTCTGTCAAGACCCTTTTTCTCAGGTGGAGGAGGTGACAGGTGGAGCTATCAAGCTGAATTTATTATCACATACTCAGGTCTGCAATCTCTTCGAGCAGTGAAAAAATCAAACTTCTAAGTCGACGCAATAAAAAAATCCAGCTGTTTGTGCTCAGTTTACACAGAATGTTTTGACACTCGCAAGAAAAACAAAACCTATAGGGTACTTTCCGTTGACAGAAAATCATAAATTTGACAAGAAGCAATGTCAAGCAATGTCATATCACAAGGAAAGGAAAAAAATCCGAAAACCGAAATTTGTAATTTCATCACAAAAAACATTTTTGTTTCGAAAATTTTTTTTACGGAACCCTCAATGCGCGAGTCAGACTCGCCCTTGACGGTTTATTTAATATGTTTTATTACTAGCATTAAAGGTGTATAATGTTTGTATGTATATAATGAACATTTGCGATAAAATGCAGTTTTATCGCAAAAATTATCGCGTGGCTTTCTTTCTTTATAGTAATTAGATAATTCTTTCCTCATATCTACCTCTTGAAACAAAAGATGCATGCAGCTGCTGCTACGGCCTGGCTGTTCCAGTCCTTATGCGACACGTGTTCTGTCCCACCACGACGCATCCTTAGATATTTATGGATGTTAAATATTCTTAGAATGACAAATCCGTCATACTGTTAAATTAACATTAGAAAATATATCTCAGCATTTGAGTATTGCAGGTATTGGTTAAGTTTTTTGATTATTCTAATTAATCCAGTCAACAGTTTAGAAGACTTCTAAAATTGTTCTATGCATCCCCACTTAAAACTATTTTCTTTTTAGGCGAGGTTTTCATAGTATCTTACGTGAGGCGTGATCGCTTTCCTATGCACTCTTGCGTTGGAACCTCGTTCGAATGCCAATAAAGGTAGGATATATAATATGCAAGTGGGGTTGATGGTCGCTCTTAATATTACAGTGAGACACTAATATGAGTAATGTACACCAGCATGATTTAACTTTCTGCAGGATTTCCTAAAGAGATCGTATTTATTTGGAACAAATACCAGTTTTATGTTACTTAGTAGTTAATACTCACAACGTCGTAAGGTTCTTCAGTGTTGAAAACGTCTTAAAATGCACTTCGTATAGTTTATTCTCGGACAAAAGTAAAGACGTCAGATTTCGTAATCCATGAAATATCGTGAAGTTCAAGAAGCGTAACTTATTCTTTGATAAATCTAGTTTTTCCAACATTGTGCAATTGGAAAATACGTAGTCGGCTAATTCGGATAATGAATTTTCCCGCAAATCCAAGAATCGTAATAACTTTAGATTTTCCAATTCAGTTCCAGTAAGCTGTAAGCATAACATATTTTATGTGCGGATTATAGCGAATAACAATGTCAACTTCATAATTAAATGCAGTCAGCAACTGAAATATATAAACGCAGAAACAATAAATGCACCTAGTTAGTTATTTTCGTTGATTTAAATGAACTTTCGGGACATATTATGCATGATTATTGGGATTAATCTAGAGACCAGCTATCACCATAGATTTCATGTGGGCCTACACACGTGTTTTCGTCAGACAAGTAAGAAAAATATTTTAAAAATGAATTTAGCCATTGATAAAGTTTAAGTAAGTGGTAATTATTTGATGTTTGGAAAACTTGCGACTGGTACACAATTATAGTAATGATCATAATAGTCAGAAGAAGTTGCAGCGCTAGGTCAATTACAAGTTTTCACTTATAACACAAATGTAGCTGAAACAAAAACTGTCATTGCATCCGTCTATCATTGCAGCACAACCTAAAAAGTTAGGTCTAGAAACTGGTATATAGCTGTAACCGATATATCAAATTGTGTCCATCTTGTGGGATGAAAACTACGTTACATATCGACTACCCAAATTTAGCGATCATCTGTGTACTTCTCAAACCAGTGATATTAATATGTTATTTTATTGGTCATATACATGATATTATTAATTCTCAATCCCATATTTATTAAGATTTTCAATAGTAACCTATTGACTTTTCGTTGAGTATTAATTTGTTCCTACAAATAAGAAACTAAAACAACCGGTTTACATCAAGAGGCATCCCAGGGTAGTATTTTTTAGGAATGCTATGATAACTTATAATAAATATGACTGTTTATAAATCTATACAAGTATATAAAACAGAAAAGTTAGTTTAATTGAACGCGCTAATCTCGGCAACTAGCAGTCAGATCAGAAAAAATCTTTTATTTTGCATTTGAATTTTATAAAATAATGGAAGGTTATTAAAAAATAAATATAAGAAGAATTGGTTCTCACGGGATACTGGGATACGCGCGAACGAAGTCGCGATGTGCAACTAGTTAATGATAAAACTGATTCTGTTCAAATGTATTTATAGAAAGAATGTCCCGAAATTAATAATTTTGTTCACTATATATGTCGTTCACAAATTTATATGTATAATATCGATATATTTTCGTTGCTCGCTGTAGTTAAATACTATGTATGTATGTATATCTTAATATATTACAAGTGTTAATAGGCTACGATAAGTGCTTTACATCAGATGGGCCGTATGTTTGAATGCTCCCGACGTTGTATAAAAAAAATTAAGCGGTTTGTATTGGTTTAATAGAGCAGTGATATGTATGTATATCTTCACGACAAGTCCCTTGCGAGGTAGGCAGAGAGAACCGAGCGCCATAAGACGCGGTCCTCACACACGTCACTCGCTTATATAACATTCATAGCTCTTTTCATGCACGCTTGCCGGTTCCTGGGGCTCCTGACATAACCTTCTCATAAAGCAATAAAATACAAATTAAAATATAGTTAAATACTCACACTCAATAAATTGTTGCTTGATAAATCTAAGAAACTTAAGCATGTGAGATTGTAGAACAGATGGCTGGGAATATGTTGTAACTTGTTTTTGTCTAGTAATAACGTTTCCAGCGATATCAATCCTTCGAATGCGTTCTCTGATATATTCGTTATTCTATTATCCGATAGCTTTAATATTTGAAGGGTTTTCATTGAGAACGTTCCATTTTCGATTTGCTGAATCTTATTCTTCGATAGATCTAATATAAGAAGTGAAATCAAGCCCACAAAACTGTCTGCTGGTACGTACATTACTTGATTATTTGAAACGTCAATCGTTTCTAGCAGGGAATTATTGGCAAATAAAAGTTCTGGGAGAGTGTATAAGTAATTATTTGATAAATCTACGTGAAATAACTTTCTTGTCGCTCGAAATGCGTCACTGTCAATTTCTTCTAAGTAATTCCTTTGAAGACGCCTGAAAAGTTAATTTGAAGATAAAGATGACTCCAATAATATGGCTCGGCAATAATTATTCTACGTATTATTTTTTGGGAGATTTTGCCATCTATGAGAAATAGAGTCATGAAAATGGAGACGTGATGATGGGCGAAAAAACGAATAGTAACGAGAACTAATATCTCAATTGAGTCAAAGTCCTTCGAAATACAGTGTAAAATTCATAATGTTTTAATCCCTTTCGGTCGGTTCGATTTACATTCGGTTTAGAAATTCCTTGTGTATGGTTAAGCTTTTAACTTACTTTGGTTGGTATACTGAATACTGTGTTACATATATAATCTAATTCTTAATCAAAATATTGAAACTGTGAAAAACTCTTTGAAAATCTTTGAAGCTAACAACCCACCACCGCCCATGACTCCACCGACCTGTCGGTCATTTGAGCCGAATCACTGGAGATGCGTACGGCACATGCTACTCTAAGGCTCTTATCGTACCGTGGGCAATTCTTCGCTCCCTACAAATTATTTACTTCTCTGTCCTTGTCTCTATATTGCTTTTCTCACCTTTCTGGGGCAGCAACAAGCACACTTACGCCTTCGTCGCCGTCCATAAGTGTACTGTAATATATAACAGCTCTCTATCCTCCCTAGCCTTCTCTGCTCGTTCTTCCGCAGATCTGTGCTCGTGCCACGCGTGGGCGAACCTGTGGAAAACCGCGAAGTTGGCCGCCGATGATACGATATCAGTGTGGAACACCGGACCCATTACCGCACCACAGCTCCATATCCCGTCCAGCACCTCACACCGCAGATCGTCATACCTAGGGCAGGATCATAAAACATGGTCTCTGTCCTCCTCGCTTTCCCCGCACGCACATATGGATCAACCATACCTTTTCAGTTCATACAATCTCTTGCGAAAAATGCCATGACCAAGGAGCATCTAGGAAGTTTGATAATCAGGCTCAACCCAGGTCGCCCTGAGTAGAGCCTCCACCTCCAGGAAGAACCAATACAACTCCCGAACTTTGGTATCAGCCCAGTAACTCTGCAAGCACCTACTGCAGCTACCCAAATATCCCATTCCCGTCGGCTCAACTGTGTGTGGTGCGTAAATCCATAGATTCGTGGCATTTGTATACATTAGCATGCTTTTGATCTGTCTAGATTAAAGGCCTGTATCAAAGCCAAAGTTGGCCATTTCGAATGAAATATTATTTTTTTTGGTGAGGCTTCCATAAATATGTACATATCACGATTACATTACTTCATAAAATAATAAATGCATATTCATTTGTAACAGAACTTATAGCCGGACTAGGTATATTTATAAAAGATAAATACTGTTGTTTCGTAACTATAGTTGTTATATTCCTGTTTTATTATTAAATATGTAATTCGAATTGGACGGTGACAGGGTGGTTCAGGGCAAACATTTGTGTACATGAACATGTTGTGTTAGTCTAGGTGTCTTTAAGAGAGGTAGGGTGCATCAAAGCCAGACAGAGAAAGGAACAAATCTCTGGAGAGTTTTTGTGTTCCTGCGAGAGAATGAGGTTAGCAGTAAGCTCCTAAGGAGTAAATAACGCGTGACTTTTACTTTACATCAGGTGTAAAAAAATGTAAGATGAACATATTTTATGTTTATGTATAAAAAATAAATAAATATTGTCGGGCAAATTATACAGCGCTAACTAGCCCCAAAGTAAGCGAAGCTTGTGTTATGGGTACTAGACAACTGATAAACATACGTAAATACATGTTTTTTTTTGTAAATACATATTTATTATACATAGTTAAATAACCAGACCAAGACAAACAGACATGTTCATGCACACAAATGATTGTACTGTGGGGGAATCGAATTCATGAGCATTGGTATCAAAGTAGCGTAACAGCGCGTTTCACCACTGCGCAACCGAGCTCGTCAAATGCACATCAAACTCTCGAAAAACTGTTTTTATTTCTTAATTGGATATCTCATCCGCCATTCGTGTTAGTCCGGTCAAAATAGACATTTCAAATAACAAAAAATCCCACAGAGCTGAAATTTGGTGGAGACCTTGGGAACACCACTAAAAATAAAATACTAAAAGTCCCCATCGATCCCATGGTGTGCTAAAAAAGTTATTCAAGGTCAAAGGTCAATTTTCAGTTTTTTTGATTTTTCTCGTGAACGGTAAGTTTAATCAAAACTATAGACATAGTATAGTCAGACAAAAGTTGTAGATTACTAAATTATCTACAATAATTGCCTTTATACATTTTGTGTGAGAATCATCATTTCTGAGATATCGCGGAATTCAGTATCTTCTTGCTTTTTTTTTGTTTTTTTTTTATACTACGTCAGGACGCATACAAGTATACGGACCACCTGATGTAAAGCGGATACCGTAGCCTATTAACGCTTGCGGTATATTAATGGTCACTCGCGCGATGCCTCCTCTGCTGCTTATACAGCAACTCCTTAGGAGGATACTGGTGACCTGACTCACACGCAGGAACACAACAACCCTCTAGGGAGTTGCTATTTAGCTAGGGTTTTCTATGAGGTGGAGGCACTTCCCCAGATTGATTGCTTTGATGTGCCCTACCTCTCTTAAAACATCCGGACCAAGACAAACAGACATGGTTCATGCACACAAATGTTTGCCTTGTGAGGGAATCGAACCCACGAGCGTTGGTATCAAAGTCGCGTCATTCACGACTGAGCCACCGAGCTCGTCAAAATATGCTGCTTTTTTTATGGAGCTCCAAAAAAAATTGATTTGTTAAGTTTTGTGAAAAATACACGGAACAATAAACAAGTACAACTATCTTGTCTTCCCCAACATCTGCCTCTGCTCATCAACACTTGTAACGAGTGTACTACCAAGATGACCGGACTATATATTTTCGTCATCACATATATTTTAAGACATAACATATTATTAACACAAACAACTCATAGTTATGGAATTATAAACTTAGATTTGAATTCAGAAAAATGACGTTTCATTGAAACAATACGAAAAGGATGGAATTAACGGAGACAGACACAACAAAATGATAGTGCAAACTATATTAGACCTAATAGTTCCGATAGATAATAGAATATTTGTAGATTGTAGAGGTAAATCTGACTAAAAGAGACCCCAAATATCTTAAGATTATCTGATAGATACACAGATGTACCTGGAGACGTTTCAAAACATTCTAGGCATAATGAAATGAAAATTTAATGAAAAGCTTTTTCATATCTGATTATTTCCTAAATTTAATTGCTTCCTTCTTTCCTCTGGACAGCGTAAATGAGGCAAATAAATTTTGCGCTGAACTTGGCAGTGAGCGTGCTAGCGCTCATGAAACACAATATTAATCTCCGAAATAATTTATCAGCGTTGCCCCACAAAATCCAAGGGAAGCTCTCTAGTCGTCCTACCAATTGACAAAGATGAGGTTACTAATATCACAAAATGTACATTTGAAATTGTTACTAATCTCGCACACATACGTATTTGCACCATTTCAGTTTGTATTTTTATATTTCATTATTGTGCAAAGTTTGTCTATCGTTATATAAAAGGTTTAATAATTCAGTAACGGAGGAGGTATGTATGCCAATTCTGTTAAAAACCTGCAACTGCACGTTAACGCTTTTCATTTGAGTCGTGCAGGAATAGTGCAGTTCCAATACAAATATTCTGTTAAAATTTTCTGTACTACAACGGCGCTGCAAGTATGCATATCCTGCAAATCCTCGATTTACTTAACAAAAACTTAAACTTAAAAACTTAAACTTAAAAAATTAAACTTTGGATCCTTCAAACGAAGCGTGAAGAAGCACCTTGCGGGCCAGCATGGTAGCGTCAACTGACAGGACACCGTAGTCCTTTGTCAGTTGCCGCTGCAATTTGGGCTTCCCTTTTCGCTTACCAACAGGCGAAGAGGAGCCACTATGCTGGGCCAATATAAAAAAAAAAAAAATAACACCTGTCATGTTACCATATTCAAATCTAATAAATTGGATTTTTACTTAATCTTCTCTCCTATACCTACCCTATTGCCTTTGGTTGCCGGCGTGGACCAAATAACTCCCTAGAGGGTTGTTGTGTTCCTGCGTGTGAGTGAGGTCACCAGTAAACTCCTATGGAGTTGCTGTGTTAGCAGCAGAGGTGGCATCGTGCGAGCGATACTCAATGTATTGCTACCGTTTATAGGCTACAGTAACCGCTTTGCATCACGTAGGCCGTATGCTTGCTTTCCTCCCGAAATTGTATTGTAGTACAGGTATGAATTCTATCTAATTCAGGCACCAGATCTCTTCCGAATAGATTGTTAGATTTCAGTAATTTAAAATAAATATACTTTAATCTTAAGTACAACGCTATCGAGAGATAAATAAAGCAATTTAATTTATACAGCTAGCCACTATACGAGTTAGATAAGACTGATAGTCATCATGGGGCTGATTTCCGCGGCAGGTTACGGTAACTGTTTACGCGCAGTTCTATAATTTTGATTACGAATATAAAATAATATAAGTATCAAAATAAAGAAAACGATGGGGCAGTCCAAATCGCCTTCAAAGATTTTATTGATACTCGTTCCCACAATGTTTTTCAGCAATGGAATCTTATAGGTTATAAAATGTGAAAGTGCATAGATAATACTGGTGCATACTTCGATTGATTAGATATACAATTTTATATAATTTTTGTTTTAATTTTTCCGTATAAAACGCCAATTTCGTATGTAAGGAGCTAATATGATGAGTATTTTTGTAATATATCTTATTATTAAGTCATTATTCGTATTTAAGTAGTTAATACCACTTTATTTCGTACAAAGTCGGGAGGCATACAAGCATACGGTTCACTTGGTGCAAAGCGGTTAAAAAGCGTAGCCTATGGACGCTTGTAATACATTAAGTATCCCTCGCGCAATTCCATCTCTGCTGCTAACATAGCAACTCCTTAGAAGCTTACTGGTGACCTCGCTCACACGTAGGAACACAACCCCTCGAAAAGCGAGTTGTTATTTGGCTACGATTTTCTGTGAGATGGAGATACTTTACTAGATGGGCTACTTTGATGCGCCCTACCTATCTCATTAATCTTGATTACGAATATAAAATAATGTAGGTACCAAAATAAAGAAAACGCTATAAATATTATATTTTAAGCGGTAATTATATTATATACATCATAGATGTTTAATAAAATGAGTGAAAATGAAAATACACTCTGTAGTTTACTGTAATTCAGCAAATTTTAACGTAAGCGTTCATTAATTTAAATTTAAACTATCTGCATTTGTTCAAATCAACCACTTAAGCTTGCACGATGTAACTTTCAGCTCTCTCAGGAGATAAGTTTCTTCATTACAGTAACTTTGCTTTAACGTACTGCTAGGCGTCCCCAGATACTCTAATTTACTTTGAATGTAAATCCTAATCTAATACTAGCCGTGACCGTGACGAAGTCACGGGTATCCATTACAATCAATTCCAATGGATACCCGTGACTTCGAACGCGTATTTTTTCTCTTTAAGAGGTAATTTGTATATATATATATATTACCTCACAAAGAGAGTATAGTATACTCCCTAGGGATTAACGACTGCTGTCAGGCGCTGTTCAGCAAGATAATGACTTATGACTCGAAGTCATAGGCACTATATATATATATATATATATATATAGACGTAAAAAACCGTCTTGGTTCATGCACTAGATACATGACATCTCCTATAATAGGAAATGACTTAGAATACATACAAGAAGAATTAACCCTTCAAAACCCGGGTGGTCGTATACGACCGCGAAATGTATGGAAAAACGTATATAACGGGTTCTGACTGCTCAAGCCCTCGATTTACTTTATTTACCAGGTAATTATCGTGTTCTTAGACACATAGTAGTTCTAAACGTTTTACATAAATTAAGGCATGCTCAACCAGCTGTACGATTACCACTGCGACATTACATTGACGAGCTCGGTGGCGCAGTGGTGAAACGCGCTACTTTGACGCCAACATTCGTGGGTTCGATTCCCACACAGTACAAACATTTGTGTGCATGAACATGTTGGTTTGTCTTGGTCTGGGTATTTTCTATGTATAATAAGTATGTATTTACAAAAAAATATATTTACGTATGTTTATCAGTTACCCATAACACAAGCTTCGCTTACTTTGGGGCTAGGTGGCGCTGTGTAATTTGTCCGACAATATTTATTTATTTATTACATAATGCCCAACTTCTCAACGTTTTACATTCAACCATCTTCCGAATCAATCACAATACCAGACGCCCAACATATATCGTACACTGAACTATAAGACGATTGACGATAAACACCCTGTCCCTAATATTTCTAACGTTTTTGACAAGCTATGACAGAAGACACATTAGATTTTCGAAGTGAAAACTTCTAAGCACGTTGGGCACTTTTGGGATGGGGAATTGCCTTGTTGTCATTAAATTTTATAAAATTGGTAATGATGGTGTTGATATTATTTATTTATATTATGTAGATAATAATCAATATTTACATGTAAAACAGCGCAGTAAATTAATATTTTATTTCTATGCATCAATTCGTTGATAAAAATAATTTCAAATAACAAATACTTCCTAAATAATATTTCTTATTCACTCAAAAATAATGTTTACAAGTTTGTGAAGCTATGAATTTTTTCTTCTGACGTGCAGTCCTACGACTGACAGTCTTTTTCTAGTTTAAAATAACATTTTGTTAACCAAAGAATTTATACAAAATTGTTTATTCGTTACGGATATCAATATTATTTGTTAAAAATCTTCTATTGAAAGTTGTTGTGATACTTGTTGTCCTCTCCCCCTTAGATTATTGCTTATTTTAATTACTTATACATATTTATGGACACATAAACAACGAAATTGACTGATCCAAGCCGATCGTCAATAGATACGGCGTAGGTTTTTTATTTAATTTAAAAAGGATTTTCTTTAAATAGAGTTGCTGATTTTTTTATTCAATCTATAAACAGAGATCTTTAACTAGACGAACAGAGCATTTAAAATATGTATAAATAATCTTACGTAAGTTTTAAGTGTCTTAATAAAATACGGGGAAGTTTACGAAACGAAAACGTCCAATTACATCACATTTGATAAAGGTGTATGTATAAATTACAGTAAAAATTGAACGATTTTACTAACTTGTTGACAAAATACTTTAAATAAGACGTGGATGTCACTTTGAAAAACATTGCAATGTTTCATTTTATAATTAAATCACAAATTCGGAACAGTAGTGACGTATCTAAAAAAATCTAGTTCGTGGAAAATTAAGAATAAAGTTTTAAAATTGCATATAACTATGTCTTCATTTTAAGTACAAGGCGAAGATTCCACTTTAACATAATTTAATCAGTTTTGTATGAAAATATATGAATCATTTAATTTGTGCTAAGTTTAGTTTACCCTTTATTTATTTGTTGAAGCAGTAAGTTTAAGTTTGATGCACATTTTTAATACAATTAAGTTTTATTAAAAGGTTCCTGATTTGGGTCTATATAATATTGAAACTTTTTGAAAGGAAAAAATTGTTTCTTGTCTTATTATCGTCTCGCTTATCCTATTTAAAAAATGCACTTTTTAATATAGAACGCATACACTGCCGGGATGAACTAAAATATGTTTCCTTGGCACATGAAGTGCCATTTTATAATTAAAAAGAACTGTAAACTGAAACACGGTTTTTTAATATCGAAAATTTTATATAAATCACTTTGCCATAAAAGTCAACAATTTTGTCCGATTGAGTCTATATATTGTAATAATGCAAATAAACCATAATAAAATCATTCTTGGCGTAAATTTTCTGACCAAAATAAAATAAGAGTAATTATACAAATACAGTATATATTCTTTATTTATTATATATCGTCGGTATACAAACGTACGTAATCATATCCTATGAACGCTTGCGATAGAACAAGTATCGCTCGCGCTTCCACCCCCACTGTTAACACAGCAGCTTCTTAGGAATTCACTGGTAAGTCACTCTCAGTATAATAATAATAAACTTTATTTCTTCTCTTACACAGATTTGTACAATATTTTTATGCCTTAGAATTAGATTATTAAAAGATATAGACAACTTTAAATAATTGGATAAAAAAGATAGCGCAAAGTATTATGAAATCCTATTTTGTTGTCTAGTTTAAATTTCGAATACCTACAAATGATCTGGGTAGGAAATTAAAATTAATTAATTTCAAATAATTTTGTTTATACCAGATTTAGCTTAAATGTGATGTGATTTTGTGTATCGTTTTTTTAAGTGTATTTTGTACACAGGGTCATACAGAGAAATAATTTACACTGGTTGCACAATAGCCTTACAACAACTGGACGATTGTCTAGAGAATTGTTATTTGGCAGCACTCTTCTCTCGGTCTGTAATGTGGAACTCCTTCCGCAAAGCAAAGTACATACCTAATGTAAAAAATAATACTAACATTGTGACAAGATCAACGGGTACAATCAGATCAGTAGGTAGAATTGAAATACCAGTGCGCCAGCAGTTTAATGAACGGCGATTAACATCGCACTGGCATATTCCTTTAGCACACTGCCGCCATCGCGACTGCCCGAAGCTTATTGACCATGCTGTGGAGAAAACAAATTATTTTAATAATCAGGCATTTACCAATTAAATATTTAAACAATTATAACATAATTTTATTAGCTCGTTGGCGTGTGTCAGCCTAATTGGACCCGCAAGTTAAACAGCGGTAACCGCAACCTGTTTATGGATAAGTTTAGTCATCTCGAGTACCTTCGTGCTCGAAGGGCACGCACGAATGACGACAGTCGCGGCTGTCTTAGATAAATGACACTTGTTAATCTAATCTAAGAGAGGTAGGGCGGGCGGGATGTATACAACCGTACCTGATATAAAAGTTACCGTAACTTGTGAACGTTGGCAATACGTTAATCTATCTAGGTATCTAGGTACCTCCGTAATATATGGCATACTACGGAGATAGATACTTAATGTATTGCCACATTCTGCTGCTAAAACAGCAACCCCTTAGGAGCCTAGTGGTAACCTCATGTACTCGCAGGAACACAAAAACCCCCCATGGAGTTGTTTTATGACTGCGGTTTTCTGTGTGGTGGTGGTGAGGAGGTCACCACCTCACAGAAAACCGCAGCCAAATAACTTCCCCAGACGGGCTAGTTTGGTGCGTCTTGCCTGTCTTGAAAAGACAAACCGATTTGTTCGTGCACTTACTGTCCTGTGAAGGAATCGAACCTATGAGCATTGGTGTCAAAGTAGCTAACCACTGCCATCGAGCTCGCTAGAAGCAAGAGTGTCAACGAGTCCATAATCTAATCATTATTGAAAACATCAGAAAAACAAATACGTATTTGCATGTTTCCAACTGTAATTTTTTTTACTGTTTAATTTTTTTTATAGATGACACTAAAGCTCATCATTAACTACTAAACAAAAAAACATCCGTTGACAAACATAGTAGAAAATGGTACTGAAGTGTTTTGAATTTACCAACTTATAAATAGATTTTATATTTATACTTATAGATCGCGTGTAATTAAGGGTTATTAAATGTATTATTCATTTAAATGTCAAGTCAAGGAATGATGTCAACAACAAAAAGCGAAACAATGTCGTTAAAATCTAAATTAAGGTTGGAATTTGTGATTAAAAAAATCTTAAGATTTATAAAACGCTTTACCCAAAAGCAACTAGATCAAATTTTCTGCTTTGAAGGGCTTTCAAAGGGAACGTAGTTGTATACTTAAACAGCTATATAATAAAGACACTTATTAAATAGTTTGAGGCGGGGTTTCATTATAGTTACATCATTATTTTGACGTGTCATGTAACGTATACAGTATAGTACTAAGCATGTCTTTACGCTAAATTTATTGCGTTATCACTCTGTATAACATTGAGGCCATATCTTTCGTACGATGTCTTTTTCTATGCTTTTTCTACAATCATCAAACCAAACTCTCTGTCGCCCCCTTCCCCTCGTACATACGATAAACAAAAAAATAAAGAGAAGATATAACAAATCGACGACGAGTTCGGTGGCGCAGTATTGAAATGCGCTATTATGTTTCTTTGCCACCATCCCTCGTGGGTTCGATTCCCACACAGGACAAATATGTATTTTTTTTTCTATACTACGTCGGGAGGCATACAAGCATACGGCCTACCTGATGCAAAACGGGTACCGTAGCCTATTAACGCTTGCGATATGTTAAATATCACTCGCGCGATGCCTCCTCTGCTGCTTACACAGCAACTCCTTGGGGAGCTCACTGGTGAGCTCACTCACACGCAGGAACACAACAACCCTCTAGGGAGTTGTTATTTGGCTGCGGTTTTCTGTGAGGTGGAGGTACTTCCCCAGACGGGCTACTTTGATGCGCCCTACCTCTCTTAAAACATCCAGACCAAGACAAACAGCCATGTTCACGCACACAAATGTTTGCCTTGTGTGGGAATCGAACCCACGAGCGTTGGTGTCAAGGTCGCGTCATTCACGACTGAGCCACCGAGCTCGTCGACATGCACATGTGTGCATAAACATGTCTGTTTATCTAGGTCTGGGTCTTATTAAGAGGGGTAGGACGCATCAAAGCAGCCCGTCTGGGGAAGTGCCTCCACCTCACAGAAAACCGCAGCCAAATAACAACTCCCTAGATAGATGTAATGTTCCTGCGTGTGAGTGAGGCTACCAGTAAGCTCCTAATGAGTTGTTGTGTTAGCAGCAGAGGTGACATCGCGTGAGTGATACATTTAATGTACTCATACGCTACACTAACCGCTTTACATCAGGTGATCCTTATGCTTATATAAAAAAAATCTCCGATTATGCTGATCAAATCGATTTTACAGTGAAGTTATTGTAATGAGTATTGTTTCAATCCTCTTTGTACAAAGCTTTTAGAATATTTTTAGACCATAATGAGATCAGCACAGGCAATCGCCTTCGTTTGGGTAATATTATGTACCTGAAAAATGGTTTGGGTTCGTTAGTTTCCCGTCCGGAGGAGAGTAAGCATCAACCCGTCTAATGTGAAGCCATTATCATAGTTTATGAGGGTTGGCAATACAGGAAGAATCGCTCACGGCGGTACAGGCTACCCACGCTGTAAACGCAGCTTACTCTTATCTCACTCGTCATAAGCGTATTAGTAATCCCACTCACTGGCATGAACAAAACAGCCTATCAAATATTTTTTTCTTTTATATAACGTCGGGAGGCATAAAAGCACGCGGCCCACCTGATTTAAAGCGATTACCGTAGCCTATGAACGCTTGCAATACGTTAAGTGTCACTCGTGCGATGCTACCTCTGCTGCTAACATAGCATCGCCTTAGGAGCTTACTGTTAACCTCACTCACACGTAGGAACACAACAACTCTCTTGGGAGTAATTATTTGGCTGCGGTTTTTTGTGAAGTGGAGGAACTTCTTCAGACGAGCTGGATTGATGTGCCCTACCTCTCTTAAAACACCTAGATAAATAGACAATTTCATGCACACAAATATTTGTACTGTCTGGGAATCAAACCCACGAGAGTTGGTGTCAAACTAAAGTAACAGCGTCTTTCACCACTGCGCCACCGAGCTACGGTCTTCATTGAGAGGGCAAGACTTGACAATTATGATTTAATAGTAGTCAGTATCGTTGTGTCATATCTATCTCCAATCCAAAGCCACGTATGCTAATCGCCATTACGAGAAGGCGAGGGTGGCTTTAGATAATGAGCCACCTACCACTTACAAAATTATCTATATATATTGTTATTGAAACCGCTTTTTCTTACTTTATTTCTTTTTGCTCTGCCTTTAAGTCATACCGCGATATCTGGCTATAATTAATTTATAATTTGGCTATCAAATGCAAACACACATTTTTAAATCTGACTGATCGTTCCTGAGATTAGCTCGTTCAAACAAACACTTATGCTTTATTATATTAGTATAGATAATAACCAATAAATAGTAACCAACATTAAGATTTTGTTACATTGAAAATGCTAATACTTACTTGACTGTTCTATGGCACGTAATCTGCGATCGAGTTGCCTCCAATGTATGTCAGATGTGCATGGCCCTACTGTTGAGTGATCTTTATTGGCTCCCCGAGTCAACATTTGGAATACTTCGCAAGCATTCAAACTACATTCTGCGTTAACTGCCTGTAAGACTAAGAAACGACAAACATTAATTACAACGGACTTTAAAATTACAATCAACTTTAGTCGAATGTTGGTTGGTGTGGGAACGTAGTTTAATAAGTTATTTTTATGTAGGTACAAGTCTCATGTCTCATAGAATGTAGAATAACTATATCACAGTTACACAGTTGTTCGTGGGTCACTCACAACGTTTAGCGGAACTAAACTTGCGAAATATAAACTATATAAAACCAGTTGAGAATGTGCAAGCTTGCATTGCCAGAGGAACACCTGGCTCGTCAATTATATAACAATTCAATTTTTATTTTGTCGGCCATTTTGATCTATTTCTTAAGAGATAGGAACGTTGTTCCTGAATATTCCTGATCTACTTTTTTATGCTGAATTCGAATTTGAAGTCAAAATTCGAATATTCGAAAAAAAAGACGACAGACAAACACACAGACAAACGCACAGACAAACATATAGATTTCATATAGGAACGGTGTAAAAATTCTGAAAAAATTCTAGTCAATGACACATTCGCAAAGTTTAATTGACACTTAGTTACAATATTATTTAATAAAGGAATTTGTTGTTGTTGTTGTTATATGCAGTATCTTACGCCATTCTATCTACAAACAAAAAAAGTATTTTAACGAAACGAATAATACATACATACGGCGAAAAGGTTCTACCAGCTTCGGGATTGACAAATTATCTAGAGTTTCTAATAATGAATCATTGCCAGAATTTTATATTCCTTTAAGCTTATATATTTTTTTAATAACTAAAAAGACGATTCCTATACGTTGCTATTACTACTATAAATTATTATAGTATAGATGCACTTCTTATTAGAGAAATAAATAGTACAGGTACAATATCAATACTAAAACGCATATACAATTACAACATTGGTGCTGATTCTTTGCAGAGGTAAATCAGGATGATAATGCCAGTGCGGGCGTAGGTGCCGTTTAGTCTCTGGTGTGATTCTGGATTCATATAAAACTAGGTATCGCGCGATTGTTTCAGGTCCAAGCGTATCATTGCATAAGCTCAGCGAATGTCAGATAACTTGAGTATTTTTGGGGTGTGTTAGGGATATTTGGGATTTTGCTAAAGGGAAAGCATTAAAATTTCTACTTTAAAACGAAATCGAAACATTCGAATAATTCAACAACGAAACGAGACATTTGAGAGAGTGTTGAGGTCCCATTGTGAATTGCCCACTACTTTTTTGACCTTTTCAAGAAATGGAGGTGCTGGCGAATGTACACCGAGAGATGTACATCTCTTTCGGTGATTATGAGAATGAAAGAATTAGAATGAAAAATTGCAAGATAGAAGTGTAAAGTGTACGTGTGTATATCTAGTCAGAGAAAGAGTTATGAATGGACACGTTTTCAACTTGGACGGCGTATGTTCGCTAAAAATTTAAGAAAGTATGCCTGATAGCACGGTACCGATAAACGACGCGAAGGGCGACGATGAAATTGAATCTTCAGCAACAAGTAAGCGGAAAGCGTAGCTAGATTGTGTATCACTTTTGCATATGTGTAAAGGTATATATGTGAGAAGAAAAAAATGTACCAAAGGAAGAATGAAACCAGAGCTTTAGTGACAGGGAAGCGCAACATACTAACTTTGAACGAGGAAAATAGGCTTATGAAATACGCTAAGGTTGCCTTAGCGTATCTCAGGTAAAGAAGTCACAATAAGTTTGTGCGTCAACATCCTAAATAGATAAGATAAAATCTAAAGCTGGAGTCATTCGTGAAACACAAAGAACGTATTAGAACCATAGAGTAAATAATTTGTAAAAAAATGTGCCTATACTTTTCTTACATTTCGGGCGTTCATAGACTATGATATCTACGTTACATTACTTGAATCATATGCTTGTTTGCCTCACGATGGATGAAATCGAATGGTCGAGACCAAGCTTGAAAAATGGAAAGACAGTGGTAATTGATATGATCTTAGCCGAGAGATTTATGCTAGAGAATATATGTTGGGTATTAACTGATAACGGATTGGTGGAGAGCAGTCATTATGTCTTTGTAAACCAAGTAAAAAAAGAATGCAGGAAGACGCCAGCTCAGTTTAACACCAAAAGTGTATGGAAAAAGTAAAGAGGAAAAGAGGGTTGAAATACGAATGTTATGATCACGCATAGATGATCTAGTGGTGAATTGGCTACTTAATGCAAATTTTGTCATGTTATTAGTCCAAGCATATTGTCTGAACGGAAAACGCTAGACTAATGGAAGTCAATTGTTATGGAAAAGGCTTACAAGTGAATACGAAGGCTCTTAAGAATTGAATTAAGGCAATTGAAAGGGAGGAAACTAAAAAGAACGCGAGGACATTGAGATTGATGATATAGTGTTGGAAAAACTAGAACGTATATATTGGATATGGTTCAGCGGAAATAGCGAGTACTGTAACATGTAGATAAAATGTTATTTATTAATTTCTAATTTCGATGACTTCATAGACGTAGTATGCTAGTACAATCTTAATGTTTTGATAATTTCATTAATTACTAGATAAAAATATAAATTATCTAGTTCTTTACAAATAGAACATAGCAACAATTGCCTATGAAACTATTTAGTTAGTTAATCCTTATTAATATCATGTTAACTGCGGGTGTTTCGAATGACTAATTTGACCAAAAATACGAGTAGGTTATTGTAACTTAATTGTAATAGTTAAACATATTCTCGAGGATTTTTAGGTAATAATTATGTTAGTGGGAAGTTTTGGAAGTCAATTCCAAAACTTCCTACTCCTACAAATTTCTTCTGATTAAATTCGTTGTGAGTTCCAAGGCAGCTGTAGTTTAACCCCCGGGACAGCAAAGAACTTCACTGTTCATTGCCTTTTTGGTGGTCGCCGTTGTTAATTCTGGCTACACAGGAGACACAGTGGTTGGTATGAGTAGTGGTGTGCCTGTCCCGTTATGAAAAAAAACGGGTTGCACTCTGGGAGTGCCGGCAGAAGTAAAAACTTGAACATTAACGTTGTGCATTTTTGAATATTTTGGGTAGGGAATAATTACGCACAAATTTTTGCTACCCATGTCTAACAAACACACACGCACACTCCCGCAAGCGCCTATGCCGCTTAAACCTAACAGCGATGTTGATAAACTATGTTGAACGTACCGCGCAAGCGCCAAGAATTTCATGGCGCTTACAACGTTTTGGTTGCGAGAAAATAATCCCCTTTGAACGATCTAGCGCTTCTTGTTTTAATTATTTAATTAGAGATAACTAATATTTTAACGCTGCAGCGAACTTAAGTTCTAATTCTTACCAAAATCTTACGAATTTTTGATCAGGGTCACATGTCCTGACGCCAGTTTAGTTTTTTTTATACTCATCCCAAAAAGTGCACAACGCCGCTAAAGAAGTTTTCACTTCAAAAATAATTATGTTTCCGCAACATATACCAAATAATGACTATTGCATGCATTTTTTTTTACCTCGAGTTACATTATTGCAATTTTCGCAGGGATCTCTAATTTCATGAAAATAAAATATAGCCTGTGTTCGCTAATACATTATCATACAGATTATTACTACATGTGAAAAAATTTTTGAAATCGGTTCAGAATTTTTTGTGTTTATCCATTACAATCAAACATACAAAAACCAATATTTCTCTTCGTGATATTAGTTGTTTAGTTAAGATAAAATGAAATTAAAAAAACTAAAACCTTACTGCTGAAAAGTAGAAACAAAATAGTAATTAATTTAAATGCTTGAGGTACCCTGGAAAGTTTGTCGAGTATTAGATCGTACGTACAAATCTCTACGATGTTCTAGTTTTCCATGACACTTGTGATAGTTGTAGCGTATATAGAAATTTTGTTTCTATTTATGTAGATTAAATGTTATTGTGACATTTCGGGAATATTAAGCGATTGTCTGGTAGTTTGCCATGTCCTAATCAGATCAAGTCAAAATAAATAAAGTGGATTTGTACCACTAGATGACTAAGATGACTTATGACGCTCTGTGAAGTAATTTTGATATTGTCTTCATTGGAGTGGCGGCTAAAGCCTAAATTATTAAATTTCATTTAGTGCTACGCTATTAAATTTGCGTCAAAAAGAAAGTACGCTTATTTTGTACCCCTTTTTATGGAAATTACGCGGACAGAGGAGTATGAAATTTGGCACAATTAAAGTTTATATGGAGAAGAAGTGCAGAAAACTAAATTGTTTTTATAGTTATGCTTGGATTTGCATTAAATTCATAAAAAATACAATACACACACTACTATGGCGTTGACATACAAACACATATGCATCCAAATATGCGCCTACTCTTTTGTTTATGGTTAAAGTCAGTGGTCAAGCTGAAAAGAGATTAATATAAAATTGATCTAAAACATTATTTGCCTATAGTTTTACTGAATGTTAAAAATAATCATAATTATGATAATGTCAAAATCTAATAGATATTTGCGCTTTATATATTAGTTATTGAAATGTTCTAACTTCTAACTAAAAAACTTAAAAATTCAATGAATTATAGTCACATTTCAACCACCGAGCGACCACTAGTTATATTAAATTCCATAAGAATTTTATCGAATTCGAATTCGAAAAAAAAAGCTCCGAACTTTTGGTCATTAATTCTCATTTCGTTCATACATTAATTTCAATAAAGCAAGCTTCATTGTACGAGGTTATGATTTAACGCATGTATTTCACAAAAACATACAAAAGCCTGTTGTACTCTGGAATAAATGTCAGCAAAGAGTTCAATCTTCAACTTAAGGTTACGCAGCTAATAAACTTCCTGTTAGGGTTCCCTCTAAAGATGACAGGAGATTTAAAAAAAAATTAAAGACGTTTTTACAGGAAAGCAACATGTGAGTGATGCTACAAGAATCTACAGGCTAGGAATACTGTTCAATGTCAGGCGAGTCGTATCGTAGTTTGTTTGTTACTTACATGCACATAATCACGCCCGTCTCCCGTTGGAGTAGGCAGAGACTATGGAACACCGGGTGCACCGATCCAAACATGCCCATCCCATCAAAACCATTGCTTTCATAGTTTACTCAAATAGGGACAATGTCTTAGTACTTGCATTTTATCATTAACATTACCTAATTAGGCTATACCGCTATTTAGATTATTACTTGCGACGTAAGGGTTTCCTCACGATGTTTTCCTTCACCGCCGAGTGATAATAACAGGCATGTACATATATCCAAAAACTCGAATTTAGTAATACATGTGAATGCTAGGATTTCATCCAGGGACCGTCAGTTAATAGACTAGCTATAATAATAATAATCTTTATTAACTGAAGATATGAATATATGGAACATAGTAGTACTATGACCCCACACTAGGCTAAGCCTGTATCGTGGGCGTCAACACAGTATGGATTTACACTATTTTAAACAGTTTTGCGGCGAGCAGTAACTATAAGCAAATGTGGTATATTCTTATCATAAATGACCAGTGGATTCTAGAGTCACTTATATGAAAACAATTTTTGAAGTAAAATGTATAAAAAATATTAAATTAAATTCACAATGAAAATAATAAATAATCCAATAATTAGTAAAAACAAAATTATTATATCTTCTATCTAAATAAATTTATAATTAAATTTTAGCTTCACGCATGGAGTGGTTATGAAAGTGTATATTAGCTCTTTATCCACTGGCATATCACTACTTTATCAGAAGGTGGTGTCAGGAGCCCCAGGAACTAGCGAGCGTGCATGAAAAGAGCTATGAATGTCACAGAAGCGAATGAAGTATGCAAGGACCGCGTCTTATGGCGCTCGGTTCTCTCTGCCTACCTCGCAAGGGACTTGGCGTGAAGATATACATACATACATACATATCACTGCTCTATTAAACCAATACAAACAGCTCAATTTTTTTTTATACAACGTCGGGAGCAATCAAACATACGGCCCATCTGATGTAAAGCAATTATCGTAGCCTATTAACACTTGTAATATATTAAGTATCACTCGCGCGATCCTCTGCAGCTTACACAGCAACTCCTTAGGAGCTTACTGGTAACCTCACTCACACACAGGAAGACACCAACTCTCTAGGGAGTTGTTATTTGGCTGCGGTTTTCTGTGAGGTGGAGATACTACCCCAGACTTGTGCTTTGATGCACCCTACCTATCTTTAAAAATGTGGTCTTTAAATACAATGGTTTTTTCGGGGGTGATACAGGCATACAGCCCACTTATCAAGGAAGTATCGCTCGCGCGTTGTCACCCCTACTGCTAATACCACAATTTCACAGGAGCCTACTGGTAACCACGCTCACTTGCAGGAACACAATAACCAACTAGGGAGCTTTAGCTGCAATTTTCTGTGAGATGGAGGTACTTCTCCATTTGGAAAGAGATATATGCGAACCAAAACATAAGGGGGAAAATGAGGCCTACTTTGGTACAAACTACGTCGAGGATTGGCAGTCCCGCTGGTAATAGAGTTGAGATCTGTTCGAATGCCATGCTCTATAGCATTTTCTTAAATGGTAATTACAAACGATACACAATTCTTAAATTTCAAAGAATTTTTTTTACTTTATCATTTTTATTATACCATTCAATAATCTAAATATACATGTATATTTATTTTCAATTTGGCTAAGCTTTCTGTAAAGATTCCTAATAGCTGCACTAGCTAATCTGAAATTCCAATATAATGATATTTTATTTGAAATTTCAAAATTGCTGACTATCCAAAATTTAAGTTGGTAAGTTCATATATTAATTTTCGATCACTATAAATCCCAACGAGGCATTGTCTTGTAACAAGTAGAGCCTCTCTCGCTATAAATCTATCACCTGTCAGTTCCGCTTCACTGAAGTTACGTCATGGACATCATGTTACATAGATGTTAGAGCGCGAGCCTATGAACAAGTTTTATTTCACAGCATGGCTGCGGAAATATATATTTTCTTCTTATTGCATAGGCTGACATAAAAGCATACGGCCTGCCTGATATGGACACCCGTGACACGAGTAGTTTCGCTTATGCAATATCATCCCTAATACAGCAGACTTGACAAATTTGACGAGCTCCGTGGTGGAGTGGTTAGCAATGTTACTTTAACAGCTTGTTAGTTCACACAGGACAAACATTTGTGTGCATGAATGTATATTTATTTGTCTTGGTCTGAACGTTTCAAGTGAGGTAGAGCGCATTAAAACGGGTTCATCTCAAATATCAATTTAATAAAGGATTCAAATAAAACTATCCCGATTGGAAACGATCTTACTCACGAACTACTGGTATGATATTGTTAAAATACAACCATCCATTTTAACGCTATAACGGCATTGACACAGCAGAAGTACGAATAATTTATATTCTGAAATAATGTATATAAGGAAAATGTAGATTTATTGTTTGAATAAAAGAACATTTTTTACGAATTTTTCAATAAATGAAAACAGGGTAAAAAATTGAGACAGGCGAGAAATGTGGGTAAAAACGACTGCGACTTTTATAAATTCCGTTTGCACGCTCTCACTTGAGTAAAGAAATGTTAATGCTGAACGAAACACCACCATTTGTTTATCCAATGTTCCTAAACAGTATTCATATCCTTTGGCACTATGACAACACTTATATGCACACAGCGAACATAATAAATTATTTTTATACTCTTTTTTAATATTTAGAAAATGTAGAGCTGGACTCATCCTACACATAGTGTTTTCTACATTTTCTTTAAGATCATAGATTTGATAAGAGACTTGACTTTCACAAAGTTAGAACAGGCACTTGTGACAATGATCGATCCAATTTGGTCCACATCATTTGGCTCTTAATTTTATATTTTATGTAATGTAACTATAACCATAATTTAGCTCACAACTAGTGTCACAAATCCAGTGCATACATGAGAGGTAGACACTGGATTCTGGTATTAGTTACGATCTACAAAACTCTAAGAAAATACTTCGGCTTCTGCCAAAATTGTCATAGTTCGTATTACTAAATGTCCATATAGTATAATTAGAGGCTAACATCCAACTACGTTGTGACCGCTACCCAAGAAGACATTACGAAACGAAATAAATAAACAAGATGTGCGTATTTGGGTGTTTTACTAGTGAAACGGGCGGAGAGGCAGACAGGCACCCACCAAGAGTGGGCGAACTACCGTGCGGTAACACAATAGGGTTACCTTTGACGCTAATACCAATAACGTTCCAATACCATATTACTCGAATAAGTAATATTTCGTTATCTCAGCTAGAATTTGGTACACATGAGAATATCATTAATAGTGACTAACTGGACAATAGATCGTTGCCCAAAAAACCGGCGAGCATACATGAGAAGAGCTATGTTGATCTTGTGTTCCTGCGTGTGAATGAGATCACCAGTTAGTTCCTAAGAAGTTACTGTGTTAGCAGCAGAGGTAGCATCGCGCGAGTGATCTTAATGTATTACAAGCGTTCATAGACTACGGTAACCGCATCACATCAATATGACGCTCGGTCGAATCTGCTTGTCCCGCAAGGGTTTTGGCATGTAATTATAGATAGCTAGATAGACAATTGTTCATCACGATGAAACAAGACTGGAGCTACCGTTTAAGAGTTAAACTCCTAAGTATTGCCAGGGTAACCCTATAATTTCAGTTATTCATGTCTAAATAAGTCTAGTAATTAAGTTAAAACTCTATCTAATTAAGTTAAAACTCGATCAAAAGCCAGTTGGGTTCGTACATTTCGGGTTCCCCACTTAATCCTTTTTAATTATTATGTTGAGTTGCAAAAAACCATAGTTCCCGCTAGATGTATATCGTTTATCGTGTACTGTAAATTTATTGCAATTATCCTTTTAATCATTGCTTAAGCGTTTCAACCTGCGCTGCTAACGTAGCAAGTCCGTTTCCCGTAATTTCAGGTAATCTCACTCCATCACGACATCAACTCTAACTCGTTTCACTGCAGGGATACGGGTCTCCCTTCAACCGAAGAGGTTTAGAGCATACTCCACCACGCTGGTGCATTAACTGTGGGTTGGCGGAGGCCAGTGTTTTCAAGCCACCCGAGGGCCCACTGACTAAGCTTAACGACTGTCGTCTATGAGATAGATAAACCCATCCATAGACAGACTGCGGCAGTCGTTGCTTAACCTGTGTACTTAGTTGGAATGACACGCGCAACGACGCCATCGAGCTCTTTGCAATCTCACTCACTCGCAGAAATATGTCAAAAGGTAGATTTACTGATCTTTAAGTGTTTGGCGTCATGCATGTTAAGACCGTGGTATTCAACCGCTTTTTCTGAATCCGTGTACAATGCCTCCTTGGTAAGACATTACATTTTTTTTAATACAACTTAGGGAGGCATACAGCCCACCTGGTGTAAAGCAGTTACCGTAGCCTATTAACGCTTGTAATATATTAAATATCACTCGCGCGATGACTCCGCTCCTACACAGCAACTCCTTAGGAGCTTACTCTGGTGACCTCACTCACTCGCAGGAACATAACAAACCTCTAGGGAATTGTTCTTTGGCAGCGGTTTTCTGCGGAGGTACTTCACCAGACGGGCTGCCCTGATGCGTCCTACCTTTCTGAAATCACCTAGACGAAGACAAACAGACATGTTCACGCACACAAATGTTCGTCTTGTGTGGGAATCGAACCCACGAGCGCTGGCGTCAAAGTCGTGCATTTACGACTGAGCCACCGAGCTCTTCGAAAATACAAGGTGTGTTCCACGCATGTGCAAACGCGTACAAAGAGTATCACCCTCTCTGATTGCTGACACAGTGACCCCCCATGACTTTACTAGTAACTTTACTCATTCGCAGGATAATAACAACAGTAATTAGTTATTTGGATATTGCGGTCTGCAGTACAGGTGCTTATTAAATACAGATGTGTGCTACTTCTCTTGAAATAAAATTATTTGATTTAATTTATTCTAAAAAATTATAGGAAAAAAGTAACATATCTTACGACGTAATATCTTTTATGTAACATTGGGAGGCAAACAAGCATACGGCCCAGGTGATGTAACGTCGTTACCATAGCATAATTTACTTGATTTGACTTGAGATATGTTATTTTTTTATTTTACATCGGGAGCCATACAAGTATATAGCCCACCTGATGTAAACTCATTACCGTAGCCTAATAACGCTAGAAATAAATTAAGTATCACTCGCGCGATGCCACCTCTGCTGCTAATACCTGCAACTCCTTAGGAGCTTACTGGCGACCTCCCTCACACGCAGGAATACAACAACCCTATAGGGAGTTGTTATTTGGCTGCGGATTTCTGTGAGGTGGAGGTACTTCCCCAGACGCGCTGGTTTGATGCGCCCTACCTCTCTTAAAATCACCCAGATCAAGACAGACAGACATATTCATGCAAACAAATGTTTGTCCTGTGTGAGAATCGCACCCACGAGCGTTGGTGTCAAAGTAACGTTATAGTGCGTTACACCACTGCGTCATTGAGCTCGTCGATCAAATTTGATATTATGTCAAATTTCGTAGATATTCTTATTTGAATTGAGGCACTGAAAAAGATAATTAAATTTCTCATATCAAATTACTTTAATATATACACACCTTTGTGTTGAATAAAATGCACAGTAAAGAATACTATCACGAAATGCATGATGGAACACTATCAATTGATAATACTACCACACTACTAACGGGCTTTCGTACCTATTTTGTTTTATTGGCCAACATGGTTTATGCAACAAAGAGACATAGTTATATCGTAAAGATAAGTTTAAAAGGCTCAGTTATTTTCAGAGCCAAAGTCAGCACTCCCTATATCTGTTATCTTGTCCTATATACCCACCACCTTTCCATAGTTCCACCAACCGTACGGATTGGTCATATGAGCTGAAGCGCGGAAGATACGCATGGCACTTGCTGCTCGTTGGTTCCTATCATGCTTTGGGTAATGCTTGGCAACCTACAAGGTGTTTAATCTCTATTCACCGTATCTATGATTAGCTGTTTTAGGGTTCCGTACCCAAAGGGTAAAACGGAACCCTATTACTGAGACTCCGCTGTCCGTCCGTCTGTCACCAGGCTGTTACTCATGAACCGTGATAGTTACACAGTTGAAATTTTCACAGATGATGTATTTCTATTGCCGCTATAACAACAAATACTAAAATATAGAATAAAATAAATATTTAAGGGTGCTCCCATACAACAAACGTGATTTTTTTGCTCGATATTGATAATGGCAACAGGTAGACGCTTGAAATATTCACAGAATATTTAGTTATATAATTACTTTAAAAATAAATAATTAAATTAAAATAAAATAAATATTTAAGGGGGGGCTCCCATACAACAAACGTGATTTTTTTGCCGTTTTTATAGATAATGTTACGGAACCCTTAGTGCGCGAGTTCGACTCGCACTTGGCCGATTTTTTAGTACGACAACGCACACAATGACGCCTTTGCTACCGTTCTTTTTTTTCTTTTTTTGTACTACGTCGGGACGCATACAAGCATACGGCCCACCTGATGTAAAGCGGGTACCGTAGCCGATTAACGCTGGCTAGTTGGCGTCAAAGTCGCATCATTCACGACTGAGCCACCGAGCTCGTTCTAAGGCGCTGGTACCCTCCTATTGTTTTGCATCCTCAACGTGTGATAGAATGTCCTGAAAACATTCGTTGCCAGGAATGAACTCAAATATTTGTCCCAGTGCTGAGTTTCTATTAACTTTACAGGAGTTTACAGGATCGGATATTTATCATGCTGCTTCACTGTTAACTGTGTGGTGGCCTTGTACATGTCTTCAAGCTATGTGCCGGGCATTTACTGAGTTTAACGACAGAAATCGGCAAATAACAATCCAGATCAATGTACATATACTTATATAAACGTAGCTCTGAACTAAGGAAGAGCTAAAGGAGAATACGTCGATTTTACTCGGAGTATGAAATAATCGTATTTATTAAAATTTCAAAAAAATCCATATTTTTTTTATTTTTTATATAATTGATAAGTATGTGATTTGTAGTAAAAAATACGTACATATTGACCACACTTTCCTCTCTCAATCTTTCAAAATTGCTATTTACTTATCGTTACATTTGAGTATCGAACTCAAACGTATTTTGAAGTATCTTCAAAAAATTCGTGATTTTTACAGTACAGTACGTACAGTCGTGCAAGCATGGCAATCTGATGCAAATCGCGGTTACCGTAGCCTATGAACGCTTGTAATACAAGAAGTATCACTCGCGCGATGCCACCTCAGCTGCTAACCCAGCAACTTCTTAGGTTCTTGAAACTCACTTGTAAAGTATGCGCAGGAACACGACAACCTTTCAGGGAGTTGTTATTTGGGGGTGGTTTTCTGAAGGTGCATTCCTAGTTGGGAAGCTTTGATAGCATTGCTAATCACTCCGTTACCAGGCTCGATATTAAATTACTAATAATGGCTCAACAATATGTCGCAAATGTTTCATTTTACATTTATAAATATTATGATATTTTAATATTATTTGTTTTGTTTACGCGTATTTCGGCAATTTTCTATCTATCTATCTATCTATAACTTCACGCCAAATCCCTTACGGGGTAGGCAGAGAGAACCGAGCGCCACGCGACTCGATCCTTACATACCTCACTCGCTTCTTTCACATTCATTGCTCTTTTCATGCACGCTCGCCGGTTTCTAGGGCTCCTGATATCACCTTCTGATAGAACACGACCAATCTGATCATGATAGGTAAGTCTTGGCCTTCCTCGGCTCCTACATCCTTCCACTTTTGCATTGTATATCTGCTTCGTCATTCTTTCATCCTGCATTCTTTCTACATGTCCGAACCAACGGAGCATGCCTCTTCTTATTTTAACACCGACGCTCTCTTTCAGACCAACTCTGCTTCTAACCTCATCATTGCGGATACGGTCTGCAAGCGTTACACCACAGATTTTGCGCAACGCTCGCATTTCAACCGCGTTTATCCTACTTTCATGCTCTCTCTGCCATACCCAGCTCTCGCTTCCATAAGTAAGCGTTGGGACCAGCACTGCATTGTGTATAGCCAGCTGCGCCTTCTGGCTCAGGTTTTTACTGCCAAGAAGTTTTCCCAACGCTCCATTCACACTATTCCCAGCACTCACTCGCCTTTCCACATCTGCGGTGTACCTTCCATCCCTGCTGAAAGCGCATCCAAGATATACAAACTCATTCACTTGTTCCAACACTTCGGCAATTTTCACTACCCTTTTACTTTCTTTTATACATCGTTGGGAGGCAAACAAGCATAGTGTCTTCTTAGTGTTAAGTGGTTACTGCACCCTGTATACTGCAAGGCTTGCAAAATAGTAAACATCGCTCGCTGATAATACAGCAACTCTTCATCTGCTCACTAATAATTACACTCACTCGCAGGAAAACTACAACATGCAAGTAAGAAAATAACCAATATAGTTATACTAGTTAAGTCTATAAACGTATACCAACGATGTAAGATGTTAGGGAAACATGTTACGCCTCTCCATCAAGAATTCATAAGCACTGTAGATGTTAGTCGCTAGAATAACATAATGCGAATGACAAATCCATCGTAGTGATGTGTTAGGGGAAGATAATTTTTGTCCTTTATGTTCGGCGAAGTGTGATCTTTTGGGCGATAATATTTCTAGTTTGTTCGGATATTAAATAATTTTTCCCTGTATTTTTGCTTGTATATTATATGATGAAACAGTTGTCGTGATTTGTTTTGCTTTTCTGTGTTGTTAAAGCTGCATGTAATTCACAACGACGGCGGAAGCACACAAAGCAGGTTGTATCATATTGCATGTAAATTTTTTTTAAGTTTGGCTTTGAAATATTTCATACAACAATCCTAAATATTTTCGAAGTTAAAAATATTAAGATGCTTGACTTAACATCTTCAATTTCGAATATATTTAGGATTTGATTGTGTAAAGTTATAACAAAACCGTTAAATATAGACAAATAACAGATAAACAGAAAAAAATATTAAAATCATTTGATTTTGTATTTGACTTCTCTATCGATAGTAACTCTAACCGCATTCTCATTTAAATAGATCCGATGATATTATAACTATTCACAAATTACAAAGTCCTATTCCTATTCACATACACTTTATCCTAATCACAAATTACTCATTCAAATAGATCCAATTATATTTCATAAATTACATTTCGACGAGCTCGGTGGCGCAGTGCTGAAAGAAGCGACTTTGACATCAACGCGTCAACGTGGGTTTGATTCCCACACATTTTTGTGCATGACATATTTTTGTCTTGGTCTGGGTATTTTTAAGAGAGGTGGGATGCATCAATACAGACCGTTTGGTGAAGTACCTCCAGCTCACAGAAAACCGCAGCCAAATGTCAAATGAGTGTTAGAGTTGCTGTACTAGCAGCAGAGGTGGCATCGCGCGAGTGATACTTAATATATTACAGGCGTTCATAGGGTAATTAGGGCGTTTTACATTAGGTGGGCCATATGATTCCATGCTTTCCGACGTTGTAAAAAAAGGGTAAACTTTTTAATTTTTTTTAGTCTACTAAAATGAACTCCTCCGATTACACAAAAAATCACCAAACGGAAAAAAAATATGTTATGTAAGGGAAAATATACAACCTTCTCATCATAACCGACTGTTTTTTATAAATCGTATGATTATAAATTTAAGAGAGGAGAAATGTATAAATTTAAGAAATAAACATAAAGCGTCAGAAATATTTCTGAAGAACAAGAATTCAATCCAGAAAAGATATTTTTCGTTAGAAAATATTTTATCTGACTCAGACCGGGTTAGAAAAAATATTTTTGCAATTTTTTTTAACAGTAATTGAAAGTATTCTCATATCCAATAATACATTTCAGCAGAATCTCAACGTCAGGTCGTTTACTGGACAAGCAAAGAGAATGGAGCGCCGTAAGACGTGGTCCTTACACATCTTGCTCGCTACTTTAAAGCAAACCAAGGCGGCAATCTGTTGTCCACCAGTGCACATGCTGTATGTTTCTCCTAAGTGGATGGCACGGCACGTAGCAGGTTACTGTCAATCCCATATCCGGGCAAAATATCTCAGAGATCCTTTTGCACAACCCTATTAAATGCTTTCTCAAGATTTTGAAACCCCACAAATTTTTTGGTCTTTAGTCAGATCCTTCTCCACTATATTGCAGAGTGAAAAACTAAATCGTGACGCTCAAAGTTCCGTACAAATTTAGCTAGTAATCTGGTTAAACTGTTGGCCCTATAGTTATGCATGATTGCTTGCCTTTATACAAGGCCTGATGACTACGCGTCTGAAATCCGGTGGGACCCTTCCGGTTCCGGTTATCAGCATTAATTGCCCAATAATCAGAACCCGTCCCGAACATAGAGGCTAGCTCATCTAATTTTTAATCACATTTATTCCCACTGACATTTCATTTTTCAAATCACATATTTGGTAATATTTTCATGGAACGCTAACTCTGCTAAGTCAGTTACAAACTCCTTCACATTGTTAGTGTTGGACGTAATCATACAATTCGTCAAAATATTGTTCTAAAACTTCTTCAGTGTTAGCAAGAATGTCACAATTTTTAGACTTTACATTATTCATTCTGGTTGCATTCAGCAGAGTTTTACATTCGCCTCGAAGTTCTCCCATTCCGAGTAATTCTTATACGCTTCAATAAATATTGGATTTCATTCTGGCATCGACGATATATTTCTATCTTCTTCATTTACACTATCACTCTCGGGTACCAATAAGATACGTAATTTTGCTACGTTTTCCTATTTTTTTGCCACTGATGAATTAACCACCACCGCATCCCACCTGGCATCACATTTTAGAGACCTATGTCTCTGCGCATCCACGTACTTCTTTTGCATTCTCCACCATAATTTCGGCGGATCAGGTCGACTAAAAGTTTTCTTATTTATTTAGTCTTTAATTTTCTAAAGTATTACTTATTTATTTAGTCTTTAATTTTCTGAATGTTCAATATGAGAAGAGAAGAGAAGTTGGAGGAGGAGGTAAACTAAGTTACAGGCTGATACACAACACATTTAGAGGCACGAATCTTATACTTGTGCACGTTTCTTACTATTTAATTGACGTTTTGTATAGCTCCTTGTGTTGCAGGTATTACTTGAAATATCCATTTTAATAGTATATATATATTTAGTTTAAATATTTAATGTCTATTTCATTCACTTTGCAATTATGGACGCAAGGTAATTGCTTTAAGCCAATTTAATTACTTTAAGTGTAATTAGCTTACGTTGATTCTAAATACTTTGCCTAAAATCCGGTTCCTACGAAGCATCTCGAAATTAAAAGATAAATTAATATAACGTTTTGCAAACGAAAAATAAACAATTATTTTTATAATCATATTTTATCATCAAATTATTTCTTTAATTAAAGTTCTTTTAATTAAAGTGTGTAATATATTATACTGTTGTTTTAGGTGAATCAAATTATAAATTCTATTCCCTTTGATGCATTATCATAACAGTTTTGAATAAAGTGGTTAATATCGTAAATGGATAATTTCACCAGTGATAGCCAAGTGGATAAAGGACCGGCCAATAGTCCGGTTCTTTATCTACTGGGTCGTCACTTTCGAACCACTCCGAATTGGAACCGAAGATCAGTCGGTTAATAAATCAACTGGTATCTGGTTCGAATCTGGAGGCATGTATCAATAAATTCGTGTTTTCGGATTTAAGTACCTACGTATTTATGCGACGAGCTCGGTGGCTCAGTGGTGAAACGCGTTGTTACGCTACTTTGACACCAACGCTCGTGGATTCGATTCCCACACAGTACAAACATTTGTGTGCATGAACATGTCTGTTTGTATTGGTCTGGGTATTTTCTATGTATAATAAGTATGTATTTACAAAAAAAAAATGTGTATTTACGTATGTTTATCAGTGGTCTAGTACCCATCACACAAGCTTCGCTTACTTTGGCGCTAGGTGGCGCTGTGTAATTTGTCCGGCAATATTTATTTATTATTATTTATTTATATTATTACATATTTATAATTTTCATTTACTCGATGGTGAAGAATTAAAACATTGTGAGATGAAACCTTACGTCCTAGAAATTATATTTTAAAAGACGTGTGACTTAACCTATGGCAAGACTGGTGTTTGCCTATATCTTAGGGAGGCTTCGTTCCATGGAAAAATCTGAATCATCCCCAAATCGTCTTAAGTAGCGGACTCCACACACTTTAATGCATTAGGAAACAGGATTACACTAAGAAGAAAATGTCGGAAGTGGACAATTTATTTGCAAAATAGTAATAGTAGTAGTACAAATTAAATTTTAAATAATGAACAGTGAAAAAATATAGTCATTTCTTGTTTTCATAGATACTTATTGAAAGTTACCATTGAATTCGATATTATTAAATAAAATAGCATTGTCAATTTGTGACTGTACACATCTTGCTTACATCGACCGAATAATTTATTGATAGGTATGCAATTAACCAGTTAACCGAATTGATTGTATCCGTTGTAGTTTTATTAGAATCAACTAGGCTATCCTATAAGGAATATTTGCTTTAAATAAAGTCACTTCACCAATTTACAGTAGAACAGTATGGTGGAAAACGACTCAAATCTCGCTCGACTAAAAAATATTTTTTCATCTATTTGCATGTTGCAAATACTTCCTATTAAAGGATTAAGTATTTCAGTTTTTATACAATGCAAAATATGCCTATTTTGATAATTTGATTAGTTAAATTTCCTTAATTATAATAATTCTATGGATTTGTTATAGAAATATTATAGTCCTAAATTAAGAAAATATTTTAGCTATTCGTAGCAAATTGAATGGAACGCGTTTGTGCTCACAAAGCTAGTGTAAAGGATGTATAACATAGTTCTTGTGACACAAAAAAGAGTATTTATTATAGATAGTGGAAACGTAAGTATAATAAAAGTTACATAGATAGGTAAGCTAGATAATGTAACATAAAAAAAACCTATTTACAAACCTAGCTCCTTTCACTCTTAAATATATATAAGTAAATTTAACCTAGTGACCGTTGAACAGAAACCTTGTCCAATCGACATCTTTATAGGAATCCATAATGCTTGGCTCACACTACTCAAGTCTTTTAAATGCTCTTGAACTGGTCAGTGACAATGATTTCAAAAAAAGTAGCTCGAAATTTGTTTTAAATCTGTTCAATTACTATTGTTAGAGAAAGTAACCGAGGTAATAGAACTAAAGAAAGAAAAACGAATTTGGGTTAGGTTGCCTATGAGAATCACAGCAGAAAATTTTGAGGAGTTGTTATCATTGATTTCAAAAATCTATTGATATATATATATCTATAGAAATTTTAAATTAATATATATATATATCTATAGAAAGTTGTCAAACATTCAATACAGTACTGGAATGGCTGTCCCACGCTGGACTGGAATGCTACTGGAATATTGTGAACCGGGCATTCAAGTTTATAGTCAACCATTGTTTGACAACTTCTGCGGCAAGCTGTCATCTCCATACATACCATACCATAAATCCTACTGACCGTTGTCCGTATTCCTCCCATCCGTAGGCAGCAAGCCAAAGGTACATTAGCTTTCAACATGTTGTTTATGGGAACACATTTGAGTTACGCCTCGTAGACCATCCTACCATAAGTAAGCAAAGCGAAATGTTTCTCAAATATAGGAACCGGGCATCAGTGGCGAGCGACGTGACTTTCAAACACAGTGGCCGCCGTCAATAAAATTATTACCGCCTTTATTTCGACTTTTATAGATAAATAAACAATAATAGTATATAGAAAGAATGCAGGAAGAAATAATTATGAAACAGATATAGTTACAACGCGAAATTAGAAGAATGGAAAAAGTCGATGAAGGCCAAGTCTTACCGACCATGACTAAATTGATCGTGTTTTATCAGAATTAGAAACCGGCAAGCAAGCATGAGAAGAGCAATGAATGTTAAAGAAGCGAATAAGATGTATATGGATAGTAACGTGGCGCTCGTTTCTCTCTGCCTACCCTGGACGGGATTTGGCGTGGAGTTATAGATAGATAGATAAAATACCTAAAGGACATATTTTTCTACCGCGTCGAAATGTCACCCCAGCTGATAATTCAACTTTTGAAAGCTTGTTTTTGATGGGAAGTGGATCACAGCCTGTATATATGAGAGCGGCGTGTATAGTAGTCATGAGAATAGAAGAAAAAATAGTAGAAAAAAGAATCCGTTTTTATCTACTAAAATCTTATTAGCAATTTCTCGCTTCAGTGAAAACTTCATTTTAATGCATAAGGACATTACAGCTATTGTCTAATGTAGCTATCTGTTTTTTCGCTTAGGATTAATGAGTTAATTGTCTAGACAAGGGGTTCTCAAACTTTTTCATATTGCGGCGCACTTGCAGATTTAACATATTGTCTTGGCGCCCGTAGTCGTTAGTACTCGTGAAAAGGAATAAGGATTCTAGGTAGTTAGGTAAAGAAAACAAAACATCCGCAATATGAAGCTGAGTTTATACATTTTCATTAACTCGCAAGGAACCTTCATAATTTAAGAAGAAGCTTTTAAGCGGGGGCGACTGCTGTCCGACCTCCCAACCCCTAGACGAAAGCGAGCGCCAGAGTCTCGTCTGTCAAACAGCAGGTGCACAAACTTGCAGGTGAGGTTGACCACCTCTGACCGATGTGGTAGTGGATCATAAGGCGATCTCCACCGACTGACTATGACTTCAACAGTGCCTGCGATCTTCTGCGACCGTGAGCGCCTCACGGTCCTGCTTGCTAACTGAGGTTCGCTGGGCGAACTACACGACTGCGGTCTACACCTTTTTTTTTTTAAGAAGATCCTTTTTTAATCTAATAACTTTACAAAATGTACCGTCTATGCAAGAATAAAACTAAGGCTTTAGTGAAAGAGAAGCGTAAAAGACAAATTATGAATGAGGGAGAAAGGCTGACGAAAAACTTCCAGGCTAATACCAAACTCTTTTTGACACTGGTAAAGAAGTCTCGGAGTGATTCCTCGGCATCCAGAATGGACAAGATAAACTTTAAAGCTGGTGACATTCTTGCTAACACTAAAGAGGTGTAAGAACGGTGAAGTGACTATTTTGAAGAAATGTATGTCTGTGCTTCGGACGCTCGCATAGAAAGTGAGTTTGATGCTTACTCCACGATGACGTAACGGTGAAGGTATAACTATGGATGTGATCGAATGGTCGATATGAAGCTTGAAGAAGGGAAAGTTAGCGGAAATTGATATGATCGCAGTTGAGATGATCAAACTAGGAAGCACTTACATCCGGGAAGCCTTCTGGTACTTAAGCAATCTATGCTGGAGTGGAAGAGTCCCAGTAGACTGGAGACGCGCAATCATCGTACCCTTGTATAAAGGCAAGGGAGTACGCATGGACGGCGCCTGCGATTGGGCCATTGCTTTGATCAGCTTAGCAGCAAAAGTATATGGAAAGGTAATTGAAAGGAAAATGAGTGTGAACTCCGATGGAATGCTTTGCAAGGCCCAGGGAGGATTCCGTAATAGAAAGGGATTTACGGGCGTATACGGATTAAGTTTTCTCGCTCCGCAATATCGTAGATGAGCATCTGGCAATAGATCAGAAGGTTTTCTGCGGTTTTGTGGATCTTGAGAAAGAACTTGATATGGTTGTGCGAAAGAAGCTGATGTACATATTGCCGAGGGAGTTCGCTGCTTCGTGCTATGTAGTCCACTTACAAGGATTGCTCAGCATGTGTGCGGATAGATGGTAGCATGTCACTCTGGTTTGATGTCAAAATTGGTGTTATGCAGATTTGCATGCTATCTGCTAGGTTGTTTATTCTGTTTCTAGATAAAAGAATAAACAGCCTAGCAGAAACACCATCTGATCTGCAGACACTGGTCACAATAATGAAAGGCGATTGTATAGAGAAAGGCTTACTATTGAATGCGACGAAAACAAAGATAACAAACAGGGATGGAAGGTACACCGTCGATGTGGAAAGACAAGTGAGTGTTGGGAATAGTCGAATGGAGAGTTGGGAAAACTTCTTGGCAGTAAAAACTTGAGATGGAAGGCACAACTCGCCATACGCAATGCAGTGCGGTCGAAATGCGAGCGTTGCGCAAAATTTGTGGCGTAACGCTTGCAGACCATATTCTCAATGATGATGTTAGAAACAGAGTTGGTCTAAAAGAGAGCGTCGGTGTTAAAATAAGAAAAGGCATTTTCCTTTGGTTCGGACATGTAGAATGAATGCAGGATGAAAGAATGACGAAGCAGATATACAGAGGAAAAGTGGAAGGATGTAGGAGCCGTGGACAACAGATTCCTAGCGGGAATCTTTATTTCTCGTGATAAGATTTTTTGTTTGCTAATGGAGTTTCGGCGAATTGTGGCTTTAACAGCATAAACAGCCTTTGTAGTTCTAACAGCACGTGGTCGCCCCGATCTTTTATGGTCTTCAACAGAGGAAGTGTTGGTATATTCTGTCGATAGTACGATATACGAACATACGGCTGATACGAAGCTTTTGAAGTGTCTTGAATATGAACGACGGCTTCATACCCACTTTGTGCTAGGCAATCACTGCAATACTATTTTCTTTAACACCCCATTCCATATTGTAATTTGATAATAAACACGAAAAAGTATATAAAATGGCGAGACATCGAAAGGAGTTTTTAACATAATTTAAAATGATTATAGAGTTGAAAAAAAGAAAAGATGCTATGTACGAGTAATAGTTGTAATATCCAGACTATTTACAATTTGAAATATAGCTCGATCTACCGGCAATACTCTGAGACATTTAATATCATGTCGATGCCCAACTAACATTTTATTTGGTTACAAATTGTTAAGACAGAGAACAGTGGTGAATTTTGTTCACTTGTCTTTTTTTAAACTTCTAATAAATTACAATAAAACATAATCTTGGAATATTTACTTCCATAGCAACCGCTTCACTAAATTACTGGCAGACAAATGATCAGTCCCTTATCTGCGCAGACCATTAAGGCCTACGCAGATGAGGGTCTTTAGTCCTCGGAGGACTTTTTTATGTTTCTATTATGGTTATCCAAGTGAATATTAATTTTATTTAATTAGATGATGCACCCTTTCACGTCACTTACCGTCAGCTAACTCATATACTCATGTGCTCCATTTAAAAAAATGCGGCAAATAACTGTAACAGTACGGATCAGAGGATTATGAAGCAAGGATGAGGTCTTTCTACAGTTTGATGTATGTAAAATTATCGCTTGACATGCCAGACACAAAAAAAATATGACGCGTCAGTTTTTTATATTTCTGAAATTTTACTCATATGCCTATTAAGTTATCAATTTTATGCCTGAGCTAAATTTTAAGTTGATAAGTGAAGATTTTTTTATTCTTCATACAAACTTTGCCAATATTCTTCACTACTGTTGATTGTAACGTTGAAACCGAAAAATCTACAACAGCAGCAGATAAAAATTAAGAATTATGCAATAGCTAAATTATGAGCAGTTTATAACGAATAGGAAACTGGATCATATCTACCGACGCTGATGTATGATGATTAGATCGCACGGGTAACGTAACACGAGAAGCGCTCATAATCATAAACTCCACATGCAGCAGTTACAGAATTATTCCCAATTCATGATTAAAAATACGTTTTTCTTTGCATATGAGCATCGAATAGATAATATGGTTGTGATTGTTTTCTACGGGCGTCTGCGTGTCTGTGGCTATGGATACAAAATTTTTGCTCTACCCAAACCGTGAAAACGTAACGGATTATTTATAGAGCATGAATCCTGACGTATAATAACTCTGATTAATTTTAAGCTTTTATGGACCAATACTTATAAGTAATTTGCATAAATATTTATTACGCTTCAAAAGGTCTGGAAGACCTTGCTTAGTGAACTGATTTACATAGAGTGAGAGCTGTCTGAAGTTGTTGCAGAAACTGAAGTCCCGGCAGTGAGAGCCCTATGCATCGATCCAGAGAGAGCGAGTACACGGAGGTACATAAGGTTTGGGGACAATAGTTACAACGATTTTCCAGATTGCTAAGTATAAAATAACATAATGAAAACACTCCAATTTTAATTATATTATTCATTCTCTCTACTATTAGATTCCTAGTCGTAACCATTCCATAACCGGGTCATATTGACCGTCTCCCTTGAAATTTACTTGCTATATCTTAACATGTGCCTCTTGGCATGCCGTTCTGGTATATGAAAAATTAAGACGTGTGTTGTGCGTCGTTCCTCGTGGATAATTAATCGGCATGTCGTCGGTGCAATTTTGGCCCAGTGCCTCCTTGGGTTGGGTTGAGTTGGGCGTTTTTGGACGATTTTAATAATTATAATTAATTAATTAATAATTGACCCTTTATCATGGGGATGTCAGGAGCAATAGTAATTAACCGTGCTGCCTGCTCCGCAACAGACTTGGCGTAAAGATATAGATAGATAGATGTACACAAACTTCAAAAATTAATTAGCTTTTACACTAACTATTCTTCAATAATATAGATAATTTAAAAACTCAAAAAGCCGACTGCGTAAAAAGTTAAACGCACAAGCAGTGAACTAAAGAGATCAAAACAGGATTGATAATAGAAACAAAAATAAAAAATATAAACAATAAATCTGATTATGGTTGAATAATAGGGGTTGAAGTATGAAATTGCTGTTTTACAGTAGTAGATACTTTGAATTGACATTAAACCGTCATGGTGTGAGATTTTCGAGTGAAACTTTCTGCACATGATTAGGTATCATGTGAAGAAAGTTTTTTAAAGGCTTTGCTTTGTGGTCGCCTAGGTAGTATATAAGTAATGATTGACACTATATGCTTTTAAATTTGCTTTTAAATATTTATTACATTTTTACCTAATCTATATGACCGATCTGGATTACCAGAATAGAATTCATTGTATGTTTAAAGTTTCATCAATAATATAGGTAATAACTACAAATTTTATTTGAAATTTTCCTAATCCATTAGGATTGGCAGGATCTGCT
Source organism: Pyralis farinalis (assembly GCA_947507595.1). NCBI lineage: Eukaryota > Metazoa > Arthropoda > Insecta > Lepidoptera > Pyralidae > Pyralis > Pyralis farinalis. The sequence goes on from OX382267.1 coordinate 17,502,578, forward strand.
ACCTACGGACATATATTCACATAGAGCGACGGCTATCAGACCTTTACAATCCGGAGCCACACCTTTTTTTAGATTAGGATACACGTAAACCACACGAATCTTATTTAAAATACGTAGGATCAGTATGACTCATAAAAATATTTTTAAAAGTTAAAGAACAGATTGACATTTTTTATGCCACAAAAACCGAAATATTTGTGTCAGATATGGGCAAATAGGCCCGTCTAGAAGAGGTATTATGTCTATTAACATTTAAAACTCTCCAATATGGTAATCACACGACGGCGCTCTATATTTTCGATTGAATGATCAATTTAGGGAATATGTTGACAGCGCATGATTGAGTGTTGTGGGAAAAGTGACAAATCACAGAGCATGTAACGCCCGTAACGCAGCAATGACAACATACTTTAAGTGATAACGATAGTTAGTAATAAGTACCAGGTACATTTATATTTGGTATTTTAAGTAAAGTTTAAGTATAAAAATAGCTTTTTTTACACAAATTTGGGAGGTATACAAGTATACGGCCCAACTGATATAAAATGGTTACAGTAGCCAATATACGTTTACAATATCTGAAGTATCGCTGGCGCTATGCCACCTCTGTTGCTATTACAACAAACAGGTACTTCATGGCGTCATTATTTTCTGATGTTTTCTGAGAGATAGCGGTACTTCCCCAGTCGGGCTGTGGAGGCGCCTAAGCCTCCATTAGCTGGCTTTGTATAACAACTTCGATAATTTGAGCCATAGGCTCCATGTTTTTAGTCTCCTCAGCTGTTTCGGTCTTCGCTACACAAGCACACAGATCACAGGAGTATTTGTATTATGTTAAAGTGTCTTTCACAAATGTATAGATATAATAAAGCGGGGTTGGCTTCGTAGGCGATCAAATAATATACTAGCGTCCGTTCGGATTGTACTTTGAACATCGACTGCGCGCGGCTATCGCCGTACGCATGTTGGGTAGACTGGGAGGAATTCACAGGATAGTTCGCGGTAATTGCAAGTTTTAATCAAACTACCCCATTTTAAAAAGATTATAAGAATACGAAATCCACCATTCCCCCGGCCTTGAAGAAACCCTTCAAAAAAAATATAAATATATAAAAAACGTGTGAGAAAATGGAGATAATCTAATAAACACATCGTATATGTGAATTATAAAAATCTAAAATTAATTTAAAAGTAACTTACTTACTTAATTAGAGCTAAGGTTGCCAATAAGAGACAATCAAAACACACAAAAAAAATACTACTGAGTAGGAAGCGGACATACCCGCACAACTGGGCGCTTATATGTGCCAGTTTTCGTTTTTACTTCCGCAACGCGTATCACACCATCCTTACCAGGATATATATTTGTGATTATACCCAAAGGCCACTGCAAGGGTGGAGCGTTATCTACATTTAATAACACCACGGTACCAATTGCGATTGGATCCGAAGGGGTATTCCATTTTTCGCGTGATTGCAAATTATGTAAATACTCAGTTCTAAACCGTTTCCAATATGATTGGACAAGCGAATCCATCAACGAGAATCGTGACAATAAACTCATACGTTCTTTGGATAAATCAGCAGCGGGAAGAAATTCTAGCGGAGCAGTGTTCAACAAATGCGCGGGAGTTAAAGCTAGCGGCTCCGACGGATCAGAGCTTAACACGTAAAGCGGTCGACTATTGAGAACTGCTTCTACCTGCGTGAGAATAGTTGATAACTCCTCATAGGTAAAGAGTTGAGTTCCAATAACCCGAAACAGTAAAGCTTTCGTAACTTTAATATTTCCCTGAATTTGAGAAATACGATTCGCCACATATGTATCAAATCTATGAGGTGATGCGACTGACCAACATAAAGCAACTTCTGAGTCAGAGAACCCAAAAGTGTTAATGATTTCGTGCCTAGTTGACAAGGTATCATGTACTGCTTTAAGCAACCTCGAGAGTAAGTGTATCCCATTAAGCTCCAAACGGGCCAGGGTTATCTTGGGCTTAGCAGACGCGACTCGTGATTTAGAACACAAGAGCGTCACAATAGGAGCCAGGTCATCATTTACCACGTGCAAATAAATGACACAGCCATACGCGGACTCGCTAGCATCTGAAAACCCAACCAAAGAAACCTTAGAGTGGTTTTCTATGCCCATGTGGCGCAGAAATGTGAGACGGGATATTTGCGGTAATTCTGACAAATACTGCTGCCATAAATTAATAATACTTGAAGGAGGTACATCGTCCCAGCCAAGATTGAGAAGCCAAATTTCTTTTATTATTAATTTAGCGTAAAGAATAATGGGTCCGACGAGACCTAAGACATCGTACAGACGCGCGGTAGCGGATAGTATTGCACGTTTAGTGCAAACAAGCGGCGGACTTGAAGTTTCAAAAACAAAAGTGTCTCGAGCGGGCAACCAACGCAAACCTAAAATCTTAAAGGTACTTCCATCATCAAAAGAAATAGCTTCAGACTGTCGATGCGACTCTGGTATGTGATCGAGCAATTCAAGCGAGTTAGAAGTCCATTTCACTAAATCGAACCTCCCTTTTTAAAAAGTTGGATCAATTCATTCGCTGTCTTGACTGTTTCCTGAACAGAAGAAGCAGAAGAAGCTAAATCGTCCATATAAATGTCCCTTTCTAGCACGGCAGCACCATTTGGCCAGTTATGCCGTTCATCACTAGCAAGTTGACGTAGAGTACGGAGTGCCAAGAATGGTGAAGACCTAAGTCCAAATGTGACGCGAGTAAACTCAAAAACATCTATCGGATCCGTATTAGAAAACAGATATAATATCCGTTGATATTTGCGATGCGGTTTATTAGTATATATGCATAAATACATTTGTTTCACGTCTGCGAAAAAAGCGATGCGATAAATTCGTACATTTAAAAGAATATTAAAAATATCAGCCTGTAGATTGCAGCCGGAATGCAAGATATCATTTAATGATAATCCCGAATCCGTCTTAGCGCTTCCATCTAAGACAGGGCGAACCTTAGTGGTTGCATTGTCGTCGCGTAATACAAGGTGATGCGGTAAATAAAAACCTGACGGATCACCTAGCTCAGGTACAATGCGAACTAGAATACCTGTATATAGGTATTCAGAAATTATTTTATCATATTTCATTTTAAGATCAGAGTCTTTATAAAGCTTTCTTTCTAAAAATAAAAAACGTCTTTTAGCGATATTGTATGAATTGCCGAGTTTGTATGGATCATCTTTAAATGGAAGATCCACTGAGTAAGTGCCGTCGGGGTTTCGAACCGTTGAAGATGTGTAAATAGTTTCACATTGTTGTTCGTCCGGGCTTAAAAATGTACGCGAGGGCATTTCCTCAATTGCCCAAAATTTCTCGACAATTTGATGTAGCGGGTCAGAAGTAAAGGAGCAGTGCGCGCGAGTAGCGCTAGTAGGTTGCGGAGAAACAATCGGAGCGTCACCCATAATTAGGTACCCTAAGGTCGTTTCAAATGCAGAGGGCATTTGCTCACTAGAGCTTTTAATTTTATTAGAAAGTAAAATTTCACAATATAAGTTCACACCCAAAAGCATATCTATAGGCCCAGGTTGTGAAAAATCATCATCAGCGAGCGGCAGATTATTAATTTTGTATAGTCGAGATATCGATAAGCGAATCTGGTAACTGTGACGTAATCTGCTCAACAACCATAGGCTTCACAGAATATTCGCATCTATCGTCAAAGCGAGATGCGAACTTAAGTGATGTAATGCCAAGAATTTTTTGTGACGCTCCTCCAATGCCTTGAACATGCGAATAGCGGGTCTGCTTGTAAAAAGGAAGAGAAAGCCTTTTACAACAGGATGCGGAAATATAATTACACTGAGATCCAGGATCAACCAGACACCTCAAGTAGTGAATGCGGTTAGAATAATCGATATATTTAATTTTTGCGGTTCCTAATAAAGTAGTCGTTTTATAACTCTTTCCCTGATCATAAGATGAAAGAGTACACAAGGATGCCTTATTTTTAATAATTGGTGGCGTGTCCACAATTATGTTAGGCACAGTATTCGTAGGGCTTTGAGACAAACTAGGTAACGAATGCTGCATAGCGGCGGATCGAGAACTATTTACTTGAGACGGCTGATAGTCACATCGAGCCGTTGTAGGGCGGGGCGCGCCACAAGCGGGAGCGGAAATACTTGCGGGGTCGCAGTCGGACACCGTTGCACTTGCACCGATGTTACAGTTAGATTTAAAATTCGACTTGAAGTGTAATAGCGAATGATGTCTCATAGAACAATGAGAACAATTATGTTTAGAAGTGCAAGAAAAAGTTTTATGTTTCACACTCAAACAATTATTACAAATATGTTTGGTTTTAATAAAATTATATCTCTCGTGCGGAGTGAGTTTCATAAAAGACGAACACGAATATAAATGTTCGTGTTGTTTATTATTACACAATAAACACTTATCACCTCCGCTTGTGCCAGTCAGACCCGACCCTAAGTCAGTATTAACAAAAGATTTTGTGAATGGCGTAGGAATTTTCTTATCGTGTTGTTTACGAATTAAGTACGAATGATCAACTGGTTTATTATGATGACTAGTAACGGAACGAGACAAAACTTTACTCTGTTCTTTAACGAATTCAATTAAATTTTGATATGAAGGTATTTTTTCTTTGCGATAATTATTTTCAAATAATTTTATTGTATCCGCGTCTAACTTTTGAAGTGCCAAGTGCAAAAATATAAAATCCGTTAAATCATTAAGTTTTAATTGTTTAAGGGCTTCTACAGATGATTTAAAATTATTAATAAAAGAATCTTGACCGGTTGAGCTCGTACTTAAAAGCGGTTTAAAATGTAACAGCTGATTCAAATACGCGCATGCGAGAGAGCGGGGGTCGTCGTATTTCTGTACTAGTGCTTCCCAAATAATATTATAATTTTCTGCGGTAGGGGCTAGCCCTGCACAAACTGACGACGCCTGACCGGCTAATTTACCAACCAAATAAAAAACCTTTTCACTATCAGTTAGCGACACATTATCGTGGATCATGTTTTTAAATTGCTGATAGAACAACGGCCAGGTTCTGACATCCCCATTGAACAATATCAGGTCAATGGGCTGAAGGCGCGGTTTTGATTTTGTTAGATATTGCGGTGCCGAGCTAGAACTACCTTTTTCATTTTCTAACAAAACCTGTTTAACATAGCAGTACATTTCTTCAAATGAAGTCCATGAATCGTAGTCTACGCGAGTATCGGGATTTAATTGTAAATTTAATAAATTGTAAGAATCTAAGACCTCTTGGTAGTCACTACGTAACTTTTCTATTGTTGAGGCACTCGCAGAGAATGACTTATAATGTTGTTTGTCTTTTTCAGATTTTTGTGCAAGTCCAAAAATACACACATCAAAAGTGTCTAGGGATCAACATATATTTTTGCAATAACTTTTCTCCTGATTGATATTAATGAAAATTTTCTTTAAGGATTCATCAAATAAAGTGTTTTCGTTTGTCTACAGTAACGATAAACCAAGTCACCTTTGCATTAATAAAGAAATTTGCCATTTTCATAATAAAGGGATTTTTGACATTTGAACCACTAACATTAAAGTTCGAAAAAAAGACTGAAATAACAGTTTTCTTTAAAATTTTATTGGGTAACTTAAACAATTAATAATCCGTGTTTCTACCGCGAACACTAACAACACAAGAACATCGGTTTGGCATACTCAAAATGAGTTCATCCAAATCACGCTGTGGAATGGCCGCCCATGTTCGTTGCAACAACAAAAAAAGGTCTTCTTGCGACTGGATACCCTCCATATTCGGCAGAGCTCTTCTCTGTAGCATATCCCATGCATGCTCAATCGGGTTCAAGTCTGGCGACTGAGCAGGCCAGGGCATGACATTGATGTTAGCTGCGGCGAGAGTCTGTCTTACAACTCTTGCGGTGTGCGGTCGTGCATTATCATGCATTAACTGAAATAAGGGACCGATTTGCACTTGTAGAGGAACGATGACGTCTGATACAATCGTCTCAGCATAAATTTGAGCGTTGAGGTTGCCTCTGATCCAAATCAACTCAGTTCTTCCGCCGATCCAAATACCCGCCCATACCATGATGGTTCCACCACTATAAGGATGGACTTCCTGGCAGGATTTTAATCGCTGTTGGCGTCCAGAGGTTCTCCAGTGTCGTATACGTCTTGTATCCGGTCTCATACCAAAACGAGACTCATCAGAAAAGCACACGAAACGCCATTGTTCTTCTGCCCAATTTCTGTGTTCAAGATTGATATCGAATCCTACGATTGTGCATTGCTATAGGTGGTACCCTTAGCGGTCTTCGGGAATGAAGGTTCACTTCATGCAAGCGGTTTCTGACCGTTTGGTCGCTAATTAAGTTCCCTGAAGAGTGATGAAGCGTCACGGCTAACATCATGGCGGTTATTGTTGGTGCTCTTCGAGTTGTGATTTGAATGTATCGGTCTTGTCTCCGTGTGGTGCAGCGATACCGTCCTCCATGGCGCTCAGCCACGGTACCAGTGCTTCGGTAACGTGTCCAAAGTCGACTGATAACACTCTGACTTGTATTCAGAGCTAAAGCCACAGTACGGTGCCGGGAACCAGCTTCTACCATTCCCACGTGTTGTTAGTGTTCGCGGTAGAAACACGGATTATTAATTGTTTAAGTTACCCAATAAAATTTTAAAGAAAACTATTATTTCAGTCTTTTTTTCGAACTTTAATGTTAGTGGTTCAAATGTCAAAAATCCCTTTATTATGAAAATGGCAAATTTCTTTATTAATGCAAAGGTGACTTGGTTTATCGTTACTGTAGACAAACGAAAACACTTTATTTGATGAATCCTTAAAGAAAATTTTAATTAATATCAATCAGGAGAAAAGTTATTGCAAAAATATATGTTGATCCCTAGACACTTTTGATGTGTGTATTTTCCATGCGTTTATAAATAACATCGCGCTTGACTATGTAAATAGTTAGTTGACTTTTATGTGTATCAAAACTTTCTCCACTGAAACCCTCGCTTCCTCTTCTTTTAGATTTAACCATTGTAAATGATTACAAACAACTGTATAGATAATAAAAGAAATGAACAAAATGTTGTAGGTACTATTAATAGTAACGAATGTTACCAGAAATCTGTCTCCTTACAATAGAATGAGCCTGTATTAAAGTACGATTATATCTACTTGATTTACGTATATGAAAAGTAGCGTGTTAATATCTTACGAATATGAGCGGGTGATAAAATATAAATGCGGGTAAAGTATAACAATTTGCCGGTATATGAATTAGAAACTACGAAGCCGATGGCCGATGTTACCCAAAGTACGAACAAATGAACACGTAACAAAATGGCGGCGATGAATTCAAAATTTTTTAACTACAACGGGTGTTAAAAATGATATTTTTATTTTATAAAATGAATAACTTACAGTGTTTTATACTACACGTAAATGCGATGCGGAATATAAAAACAAAAAATAGCTGTCGATGCGGGAAAAATATAAAAAATATTCGACAATCTATTTTATTTACGCAGTAGGTACAATGACTATAACGTTATTCTTGCGGGTTAAGGATTTAGATTTAGAAAAACTAAAATAATAATAATTTAGATCCGGCTCGAAGGACCATAAATACGGAGGCGCCTAAGCCTCCATTAGCTGGCTTTGTATAACAACTTCGATAATTTGAGCCACAGGCTCCATGTTTTTAGTGGACTGTATCTTTTTATTGAAACCTATGCCTGTCGTACTTGCAATTATCGTGAGCTCGATGAGGACAAAGAAAAGGCTTATGACTCCAAGGATCACGAGGATAGGAAACACATGCGCACTAACCTTGCGACTTGCTGGATCACTGCCGTCTCCTCAGCTGCTTCGGTCTTCGCTACACAAGCACACAGATCACAGGAGTATTTGTATTATGTTAAAGTGTCTTTTCACAAAATGTATTATAATAAAGCGGGGTTGGCTTCGTAGGCGATCAAATAATATACTAGCGTCCGTTCGGATTGTACTTTGAACATCGACTGGGCGCGGCTATCGCCGTACGCATGTAGGGTAGACTGGGAGGAATTCACAGGATAGCTCGCGGTAATTGCAAGTTTTAATCAAACTACCCCATTTTAAAAAGATTATAAGAATACGAAATCCACCAGGCTGTTTGATGCTCCCTATCATTCTTAGAAACGCCCAGATCAAAACAAACAGAATTTCATGTACACAAGTGTTAAATCAGTGTACAAATGTTCAATGTGTGGTAATCGAACATTAGTATTAAAGTATCATTGATAACCTCTCAAACATAACTTTACAGAACGCTGATAATAAACAATCAATCCTCTTACGCATTACCTATGTTCTGCACAGTTTCTAATCATGATGCTGTTCTTACAACTTATCATACTTACTGTGCGTCTACATTGAGATATTATCTCATTTTTTTGGGTAATTTGACTGGAAATGAATACGTATTTATAGCCTAAAAACGATTGCGATACAGAAAGTTTGGCTTAAGGCACCCTTACTTTGCGTAGCAATGGGAATATTGACTCTAAAGGTCCCGTACTAGGTCCTGTCTAAATGGCACTGTATTAGATGTGAGGAAAAATCTGTATTATTTATTACTGTAGATTACTTCGCTTTTACCTGGATAACGTTTATTGTTAAATTATATATATATGTCGTCGCATCATGAAAATGAAGTCTTAAGATCATCACTTATGGCGCTGTAGTCATTTTATTGAAGGAACGCCATCTATTAGCTAGTTCCAGAAACTACCATAGGCGGCGCTGTTCTGAGGTTGTTTGGAGCCGCTCAGTGGGGTTACATTCTTCATGCTAAAAGGGTGGTGACGAAAGTGGGGGCGACTGGCAGGGACTCACTTCACTTTTCCATCACGCGCCGGACCGAAAACACCCTATTGAGCTCCAAATAACTTTAATCGATTTGCATCACATTATTTGTTGCATATTTGTGTAAAACGTGTTTCGGAGGATCAATACACGTAGCTAACTAATCTATTAGGGCTTTTATTTCGTGTGCCTTCGAATGGATGAGCAAGAATCCTCGTTATCAGAATTGGGACATGCCCCACCTACCCCGAAGATGGACAGCGACGAGGACAAGTGGAAAACGTTGTTAGAGCAACAAAATCAGAATTTTCTCGCTTTAATCCAAGCTATGCAAGGATCAAAAGCCAGCGAGGTACGATTAGCAGAATTTGACCCCGACAATAAAAATATGGATGCACGTGCTTGGCTATATACAACAGACATGTGTATAGAAGATAAGCCACTATCTGGAGCAGCACTTATGATAGCTTCGAGCAAAGTTTTAAAGGGACAGGCGTCAGCATGGCTGTCTCAGATGTCATTTCCGGGAATGAAATGGAGTGATTTTCAAGGAGCTTTTACCGCTCGCTACGACACTTCAGAGACTGCTGCTTCTACGCTCATCCACTCCTTCAGCAAACCAAAAGAAGAGAACCTAGGAAGCCTTCAACGACCCAGAAGACGATGACGTCGGACACGATCACCTGCTACAACTGTCGAGGCACTGGGCACTACGCGTCGAGATGCCCGCTTGCGCATGCTGCTAACGGAAAGAAAACCCCAGCTCCATCAACTAGTAAGCCTGCGGAGCGCCGTGTCGAGCTCTGCACGATCAGTGGCCCTAGGCAAACTCTCCATCACACCGGTGAGTCGTTTTCATTTCGTTACTATTCTGGTGCCGAATGCTCGCTTATTAAATAATCAATATCGTTAAAGTTTCAAGGTGCGCGTCTAAATAATACTGTCAAAATGACTGGAATTGGTCAAACAAGTGTCTACAGTACGTTACAAATTGTAGCTGTGATTACTATTGACGATATTGTTCTCGAAATTCTTTTTTTTATCTTTAATCTGATAATTTACTACAGCATGATATTATGATTGGGCAAGAAGTGTCAAGCTCAGGGAATTGAAATCCACATTACCCCTGATAAGGTAATTTTTACTAAAACATGACTGTTAACATGTGTAGTGCTATTAACGTGACTAACTTTGAAAATATTGACACTGATATACCTGACCAATTCAAACCCAAATTACTGGAGATTTTGAATGATACTCTGCTGATTTGTCTGATGAACATGAGAGTGAACAAGAAAGTAACGAAAAGGAAGACTTTAACTTTTTTAGTGTGTATTTTTGGAATTTAATTTCAGTTTTCAGTTACGTAAAGTATGTTTCATGCCATTTTTGTAATGTGTAATATTTGCATGGGTCAGTTTGTAGCCGTAGCTCCGGCTTTGCCGTAGTGAGTGCGCGGTGTGCAGCTGGCTATGCAACATCACTGGTTAAGTGATTTCTAGTATAAACTCTTTCGCTGGTTAAGTGATTAAGAGTCAAGCCTGCCTACTACCTGGTTAAGGAGTACGGCTAATCGTGTCGCTGGTTAAGTGACAACGATACCGTCGCTGGCAAAGTGACGAAGACAGACACTCCCATGTGACTGTGGTCAAAATTATTACATGAAACGTATTCTATGTGAACTTAATTCATTGATAACTGACCGACAATGTAACAGAACTTCCTTATTGTTTAAGTCCATTCGTTCATGGTTCATAAAATCTTTGTACTTGAATAAAGATTTACTCTCCGAATTGCTACTTGATTTTCGTTCTGACCTACGTGGTCAGGTCTGGCCGAGAAAAGAAAATGTACTTGGATTTTTCTCTTTTCAGGCGAACCACACGAGGACGTGTAAGGCGCAGGACGGCCGTGTCGTCGCATCATGAAAATGAAGTCTTAAGATCATCACTTATGGCGCTGTAGTCATTTTATTGAAGGAACGCCATCTATTAGCTAGTTCCAGAAACTACCATAGGCGGCGCTGTTCTGAGGTTGTTTGGAGCCGCTCAGTGGGGTTACATTCTTCATGCTAAAAGGGTGGTGACGAAAGTGGGGGCGACTGGCAGGGACTCACTTCACTTTTCCATCACGCGCCGGACCGAAAACACCCTATTGAGCTCCAAATAACTTTAATCGATTTGCATCACATTATTTGTTGCATATTTGTGTAAAACGTGTTTCGGAGGATCAATACACGTAGCTAACTAATCTATTAGGGCTTTTATTTCGTGTGCCTTCGAATGGATGAGCAAGAATCCTCGTTATATATATAAATAATAATAATATATAATTTATACTTCACCGTAAATTCCTTGCTGAGTAGGAATGATAATGGCAATAATATTTAGGATTCTTATGTATACCTCAAGAGAGGTAGGGCTATATATACAGGTTTAGTTTAGGTTTATGTTACATATAGCAGCCTGACTGGGAAAGTAAGTGCACGCAACGCAGCCGTACGTCTTCTGTAGGTACGTATTACACTACAGCCACGGTAGGTTGATGGTTATTTTTTAAATGTACCTAAGGTACATTTTACATATGACCTAAACTAAAAAAGTCAGACTTGCCCTGTAGGTTGTGGAGGTCGGCAGTTAAGCATAACTCGTTATCTATATATATAAAATTGAATATATTTTGTCTGTATGTCCTCTATGGACTCAAAAAGGGCTGGGCAGATTTTGATGAAATTTTCAGTGAATCTTCAGGTTAGTCCAGCAGGTGATCCTGTGAAGTTTGGTAGCGATCATATCACCCGTGCGAAGCCGGGGCGGATAAGTAGTTTATTATAATTATAATTGTGTATTTACTTAGGTTGTAATGACCGAGTCACATGGTGATCGGTTTTCCCTGTTTACCTCGCAAAGGATTTGGTGTGGCGATATTAATAGATATATGTAATATAAATTAATAAATAATAATAAAAAATATAAATTAATTATGAAATATTTGCACACCTGCGCGCAGGTTGAATACGGCATGCATGAAGGAATTTTCATAATTGTATGACAATTAACACGAATGTGATCTTGTATTCTTGCAAATAAATTGTTTGATTTGATTTAAGAAATAAGTTTTGTTTGCTGACGAGGTCTATGATGACAACTTTGGGTATTTGAATTTTTGTTCTACATTCTATCCTTTAGCACAGAAACCTTTATTACTGCTAATGTGCGGTTCCACAGGACTTTTGTTTTGAATAATATGGTTGCAGACTGGACCTCCCTGCTGAGGTTTTCTCACGGTCCCGTAGCATAAGATTCTACAAAACGAGTGCGAAAATCTTATCACAGAACCGGCATGAGTGATGCCCATGAACTTGCCAGTATTCATATGCTGAGTGCTTTCGTTAGGCAAGCCGTACTGTTTGCTTTTTTAATACAACTTTCGGAGGCAAACAGGCATACGGCTATCCTGATGTAAAGTGGTTACCGTGCATATTAACGGTAGCAATCCAAGGAGTATCGCTCGCGCGTTGAATAAATTATATTTTATCAATTAATGCCTTATTCCAATTCTAAAAATTAAAGTAACGTGGCTAAATTTTCGTTAGAAAAATTTTTAAAACCATCTGCACTAAAGTGAACGGCCGTTCACAACGCTGCCTTAATCTTTATTGGCGTCCACTCCATGTACCTAATCGACTTTATTTTTTTATTAGTTAAAAGTTTTTATTTTATCATCAAATATTTACCACAAATATTCCGAACAAAACACCGATTAAACCCGAAACCCGGCAACGCAAGAGTAACATCCCTGGTGTTGCAAATGTCAATAGGCTGCGGTAATTGCTTACCAACACGTAGGCCGAACGCATGTTTGCACTTTAGTGGTATAAAATAAGATATAAATAAAAAAAAAGATATAAATAATCGTCATAATAAAAGATTCTAAATATCTTTCAGATCATTATTAAAAATATTCTGACCACTACATCGAAATTTGAAATAAACAAAACAAAGATATAAATATTGAGCGAAAACGTAAGTTTATTTAAAAAAAATATTCTACAAATTTTCGTCACACGTCTTTGAAACTATTTTTATTAACTTTTAATCGACTATAAAAATTAGTAAAGGTTGTCTGGTTTCATATGTATGACAGCGATTAATTAATGAAATTGATGAAATTACGAGTCATTGAAGTAGATCTAAAGGAACGAGTTAAAAATTTACTAAAATTCCGTTATTCTTGTGAATTTTCTGGTTTTCAATTGCTCTGTAAAAGGTTTTCATAGATTTTGGATTCTTACTTACGAGAGTACTTTTATAAATTATTTGAAAATTATTACAGAATCAAATTATTATCAGGAGTGATTAATTATAATAGATAGTTGTTGTTTTTTAAGTTGCCACCATTATATAAAATTTTTAAGCGCAACACAATCAAGGGTATGGCCTGGCTGACGGTAAGCTGTTATCGTAGCCGTAATCGTAGATTTACAACACCAGGGTTGTCACTCACTCATGCATAGCCGACCCTACATTTTTTTCAACCTTAATTTATCTTAATTAACCAAATCTTAATTAATCTATTTCCATGCCACAGGAGCCGCAAATTTTATGTCAGACATTAGCAAATAGTTGATCGTCTTGGAAGTGTTATAGATTAAAACAACCCAATGCCACGGCACTTCTGCGATTCAATTGTTACTGTTGTAGATGTAGCAGTTTACACAAAATACTGACAGTGCATGAGTGAAGTGCTGCGAGAGAAAAGTGATAAAATTTAATGCTTGTGATACTCCAATCTTGTCCAATCCAAGCGTCCAATTACGAAGCCTCAAAATGACCCACATACATAATCAGTTCTTGTTTATGATAGTAAATTACCATTTTTTTTTATGTTATATAATTTGTTTTTTGGAAAATTATTTGGATTTACTGTAGTAAATAAACCTATTTTTAATTTTTAAATGAGACTAAGTAATGGAGTATAAGTAGTAAGTAAGAAATAAGTATGAATGTTAAAAAAGTGAGTGACGTGTGTAAGGCCCGCGTCTTATGGCGCTCGATTCTCTCTGCCTACCCCTCAAAAGGAACCTCGGGTGAAGATTTACATACAAGTTTATTTTCACATTGGAATTATGGATTTTAAACAAAGTACTTAAATAGTAGATTCTAAAAAAACCCTGCCGACATTTAGTGATGCAGTTTGAATGTTGTTATTTGTTAGAAAATGAACAGACCAGTTTCTTGTACAATTTTTTTTAAATATATTTGTTATTCTAAATATCCACGTATTACGGTTCATGTGATACGTCCGCTGACATAGCAGTACATTGATGAAAGAATAATCGAAATCGGTTCATATACAAAACAAACAACTGAAGGGAAACTGGCAATGAAAGTTTTTTTTAATAACTTATAATTAACTCTAAATTTAGTAAAAATTTATATCAGCGAACATATAGAACCATACGTATAGAACATATAGAACTAAATACATTATGAATAAACTCTTTCTTTTTTGGAGTTAGTTTAAAACTATAAAAATTCGCAAATAAATTGGTCCAACGGTAAAAAAATATATGCTAGGGTAATTCCTACTGATGCTAAAATGTCAGTGAATTAATAGCAAATTAACAAAATTACCTATCCACTCAGTGGTATGGACTCACAAAATGTTATGATTAGTCGCTGTAGCCAAGGGTGGGTGCCATTGTAGAGTGTAGAGACAGCGCGCGCCCATTCGGCTTGCATCGGGCGGCGCGAAACGCCGTTTCAGGCGCGCTCTGAATCGCTGAAACTTTCACTCTGGCTTCCGCCGCCGATAACACTAATACTTTAAATGAACTCATGCCAGTACTGATATACTTTAAAGATGGGATCTAATTGAGAACAATAAAATTGCAGTACTAACGCGCTTATTTATAAAATATAAACGATTTCATGTGATTAGACTCTAAAGTGAAATAGAGTAGTGCAGTGATAAACATCTATTTGCTAACTAAATAGCGTTAAAATGTGATTTATCTGTACAAATGTATTCGAATAAACACACGTTATTGTAAAGCGTTCCTCGAGTACAAACATGTCATTCAAAGTGAAGTGATATATAAAAATATCATATGAAGTTTGTCTAAGTAATTTCTACGTGAAGGTTAAAAAATCAGTAAGTGCGCAATGTCAACTTTGGGAGCGGGGACAAGCATGCTAATCGTTTTGCAAACACGCTGTAAGGAGGCGGTCGGTTTCTGTTACTTGTATGTGTTGAGTGTTAGCACAGTGAGCTAAGAAGGCCTCACTTAACGAAGAACAAAGGATACTACTGCTGGTAACCAACGCGAGCCTGCTTTTATCACTACAAGATCACATCATAATGGATTCAAGGTAAGTTTTGTTGACAACTTATCATCTTGTCACTTATCGCACATATTCAGCCGAAGACGAGAGTACGACTCAAACATTTTTGTACGCGAATTTCGTTGAACATACTTTTAGTTTACAACTTTAGTATCCTTTCGATACTCTTGAAAAAAATGTGATGCTCACTATATATACTTAAGTATTAGATTTCCATTTTGTATTAACCTATTGTCATATTAAATCAGTTGCAATACAAAGTATTCTACACCAGTTAGTCAGTCAATCATAGTTAATAATTTATTACTTTAACATCAATTCATGTTGTCTCTATATATTTATAACTACCAGATCCCTTGCAGAGTAGGCAGATAGACTTGAATATCATGCCATGATTCGGTCCTTGCATACTATTCATGTAGTATTTATAAGTATACTGACAAATATACACTTAAATCTTTATTAATAAAAAACTTTAATTTGTACTGTAATTCAAAACCGAAATGATTACTTCCAAGTCGTTGATTCCCAACCCAATAGACGTAAGACGTCGAACAAACAAATACGCATTCCAAAATAAACATTCCACAGAAATGTGTTTTCCTTCTTTTTACTTCAGTTTCAATCATATTCGACGCTTTTAAACATTTTTCTTTTTCTGCCATTATCTGGGATTAAATCGTATCGTATAAATATAAGCAAGATTATATTATTACAGAATTTAATATTATTCTGAATTCAGTCTTATATCATTTACCCCATTTTAAGCTTTCGTTATTCTTTGTTATTTTTTTGCATTTCTTCACATCTGAAAATGTTTTCTTTGATATTGATTCAAATATATGGTAGTGCTATGTTTGCATCTGTCGTAAGAAGATGTGTACCAATAAACATACGTTTCTTTGTCTTCCGTATATTAACTGTAGTGAATAAATATCATTATCTATGTTTTCCACGTTTATCTAGTTTACACGAATACGCTACTTACCTCCGTACAACACATTGTAGTATATATATCTATATTTTTATATGCAATATCGGGTATTATTATAGGTATTCAAGTATATCGCTCACCTGATGTAAGGTAATACAGGAAGCGTCGCTGGCACGTTACTACTCCTGCTGCTAAGCAGCTCCTGGGGCCTTACTAGTAATATCATTCACTAGCAGGAACCCAACAATCCCTTAAAGCGTTATCATATGGTTGCTATGGTGCGCCTACATCGGTTAAAAAAATTATTTTATATTTTTTTATATATAAGCTCAGCATAGTGGCCCTATTTCGCCGGATGGTAAGCAAAAGAGGAGCCCAAATCGTATCGGCAACTGACAAAACTTTTTTGTACTCGGTGCGGGTTGTTTTCAGAATGGAGTGCTTCTAAATGCACAACGTATCGTATGTATTTAATTGGATAAGCAATAACACCGTATTGTTTAAAATAATATTGATTAAAATTAACTTCAAAAATGATAAATTGTATATAATATAGATATAACTCGTCTGACCATAAATAATGTTAAATAGAAACTTTTTTTTTCAACTCTCTAATTATTTTGAATTTGGGACGCGTTTATTATGTTAAAAACTTATTTTGATTTCCCGCCGTTTTACACATTTTTTTTCGGGTTTATTATCAAATTACAATATGGAATGGAATGTTAACGGAAATAGGATTACAGTGATTGCCTTGCGCAAAGTGGGTATGGAGCCGTCGGTCATGTTCAAGACACTTCAGAAACTTGGTATCAGTTGTATGTTCGAATATCGTACTACCGACAGATATACCAACACTTCCTCTATTGAAGACCATAAACGATCGGGGCGATCGCGTGTTTTTAGAACTACAAAAGCTGTTAATGCTGTTAAAGCCAGAATTCGCCGAGACCCCTTAGGAAACAAAAAAAAAATATCGCGAGATAGGAGGATTCCTGCTAGGAATCTGTCACGTATAATAAATCACCCCTACCAGTTGAAGAGAGTGGTTCGCTCAAAATGCCTTCTGTCTCGACATGCAGGTGAAAGGCAAAGATATCCTCTTTATCGATGAAAACAATTTTCACGTCTGAAGAGCACTACAACATGCAAAATAACAAAGTGTACGCACTCAGTTCTACAGAAGCCACCCAAGTGGTCGGAAAGGCACAATGTGGTCATTATCCTGTAATAGTTTGGTGAGGGGTGTCTTATCAAGGAGACACAAAGCTTCATTTTTGTGAAAAAGGAGTGAAGATTTCAGCCAAAGTGTGCCAAGAGACTGTCTTGGTGTCGTGAAGTGAAGTGTGTGCTCGTGTAGTGAAACCTCTCAGGAATACACTTTTCAAAAATGTACCGTGTACTTTCCAGCAGGACTGTGCACCTGGTTCCGGATTTTATAAGAACTGAAGACTGGCCCTCGTATAGCCCAGATCTGAACCCCTTAGACTATAAATTTTAGTCAATTTTAGAGGACATGGCCTGCTGGAAACGACGCTCCGACATTGTGTCTCGAAATCTCTAGAGCAATTATATTCGAAAGTCTAAATTGACATATGTGTTTTTAATAGTATATTATAGATATCTTGAATATGCCTGAATCGATAGGTACAGAAAGATGAAACTTCCATTGTTAACGGGTAATAAAATTTGGTTCAATATAAAATTGGTGATAAAGTTATTTTAAAAACTTTTACTGTCAGACGTTCTGTTTTCATTAGTCGAGTCATGTAACAAAAGCGTGCTCGTCGCGACCACTGCCAATTCAGGGGATCGCATTTGTGAAACTATTGCTTGCTTATTAGCAGATTGGGTTGATGGTGATATACGTCGATCGACCCTCGTTGGTGCGTCGAGTAAAGCCACTATCACAAACCATTACACCACTTCACTGCGCATGAAGCTCACTCACCAAAACGTAGTGTTTAAGTTCCTAAAATCTCAGCGATTCGAGGTTACCGACCAACGGTAGAATAGTCATAAACCGATAACTGCCGCGAAGTTAACCCGTGAACTAGCCAATAAAAGCAGCCCGTTCTACTTTACCCTCCGACCCGTAGCGGTGAATTGAGCCACTACATAAAATCGGTTCTCCATAGGTTAGTTCCTGTATAGCCGCCGCCCATCACGCAGCGCTCAACACGTGGCGACGCGGCGGGTTATGAAGAGTCGATTACCGTTTAGACAAGATGAATGAACTGATAGTTGTAATGAATGAGACAGAATAGTGTGTAACAGAGATTAAGTGGAACGGCAGTGACACAGTTGATCTTTCCGGTGGCGATGGCATTGGTGACCTTGTGGCCTGGATTTAGCTGAAGGCAGTTTATGCGTAGAGATTAATAGGGTTGGGAAGAGTCCAAGCGAAGCAGCTACGATGCTGTGCTTGGTCAGCATGGGGATAAAGTGTGTGAATGGTTAAGACGGTCAGTTTCAGACGTATCTGTGGAATGAAACCTGTTTGTACCGAACACTATTCTGTCATATAGATATTTAAACGCATTATACAAGAAACCAGAATGGCCAAAAAAGTGTAATTGGATTTTCACGAATGACTGAATCTAAAATAATGTTATGAATTAACCTACCTATGAGGTCCCACTCTAGAAACAAACCACTATCTGGTGATAAGTTTGTTTGTTGGTGATTTCAAGAAACGGTGGCACTGGTTTTTGCGGTAAAGTACCATTTTCGAATATTGTTAATGGATAAATACCAAAAGATTGTAACGAAAATATGCAATTCTTTAAGTAAAATACTTGCGAGCTTGCCCGATGTCGCTTGGTGGAACGGCATCAACTCCTTAGGAGCTTCCTGGTGACCTCACTCACACGTAGGAACACAATAATCCTCTCGGGAGTTATTATTTGGCTGCAGTTTTCTGTGAGGTGGAGGTACTTTCTCAGACAGGCTGGTTTCATGCGCTCTATATATACGTACGAGTATAATAATAATGTAAATTTTAGCTTTCCTGAAATAACGCAATTTTTTATCAAACTTTTGAAATTTTATAATACACACTTGTTTTTTTAAATAACATAAAATATATACTTTAACATAGTAAAAGGGTAGACAAACTGCGATCACGTTTTCAAAGTAAATTTTGACGTTCTTGGACTTCTGGCCACGCCCAAAGGAACCATCGCCGGGGATAGAGTATCCCCATTTCACCTACGGCAGGTCTAATAGTATAACTAGCATCAATATGCAGTTTGATAAAATACCGCAAGTCTGCCGATCGCTGGCTCTCAGGCTATAACGAAAAAGCTTCGAGGCGAATGCGGTTTGATACTGTGATAATAACATGTAATTTGGGTAAAGATTTGCTGTAACATCAAATAAAAAATACAATAATAGCGGCCGCGACACGAGTATAACTAAACTAAAAATTAAAATATAAATGTCTAAAACCCGATTGCAGCGCCACCTACCGGGTCAAATTATAAATTTATACCATCCCGGGACCCACTCAAATACACACACAAAGTTTTATTCAAATCAGACCAGTCATTTAGGAGAACTTCACTGATATACACACATATATGAGAGAATTACATACATATGAAAATATAGTAAACTGGTTCACTGACACTTCTAAAGATCATATGGTATATTGTTGTGGGGAAGAGCGGCTGATATAGAAACTATTTTCATATTCATCTCTCACTTAGAGAACTATTTAAAGAAATAAATCACTTAGAGAACTATTTAAAGAAATAAATATCCTCACGGTTACCTCTCAATATATTTATGAGAACATTATGTATGCTCGTAAAAATATAAATTCGTTTTCAAAATGTACTGAAAATCTTAGGAGCAGGAATAGATTGCGTATGCCAGTACATCGACTTGCTAAGACTAATGATCTTTTGTGGTAAATTGTATTCGATTCTACAATAAATTACCTGAAACTGTTCTGTCCTTGCCTGACTATATGTTAGACACATCAAAAATACTCTATGTAAGAAGGGTTATTATAGAATCGATGAATATCTAACTGACAGAGATGTATGGAAATGATTCAGCACATGAATTAATATAACTTTAATTGTACCACTTGATATCACTATATGTACACTCATTATATTTATTGTAATATGTATAAGATGATTTGGAAAAAAAATACCTATATTGGCAAGTTTCTTTCGGCATTTCTTCTTCGCCAATGGTCATTTGAAATGCTGGTAGATTAAAAAGAGAAAACTTAAAAAAAAATAATGATAAGATTTAATATTGAAAATGTAAGACGTGTCTAAGTGCCCGTGAGGGTCTAAAGGCAAATAAAGAATTTTTATTTATTTATTTATTTATTAATGTACATCGCACAGCGATTATGTCTGTTTCGCTTCTTTACGTAAATAATTTTATTTGAAATTATTTACCTCGTCTTCATTGTACTACTAGAAGTACTCGTAATTTACTGTTATGTGAGTGGTTAGTGGACTTGGAAGGCGCACGACACAGTAGATAAGCAGTAGGCAAACCAGCGCACTTAAGCCTTTTTATGATTCATTTGGCTTTGGCCCTAAAGATGACGGTAAGGCTGCTTATACTCTAACATTTATAATCATTTAGAATACTGTACCCAAGGGAGACCTGTACAAAAATACCTGATTTATTTGGTGTTTTTTTAATACCTACAGTGATACGGAACCCTTCGTGAGCGACTCTGGATTTTTTCGTTTCATCCACTTTGGTAACTAAACTTACGTAACCAGTTACAAGAGAAGATTTTTCTTTCGCTGTTTTGTAACTAGTTTTGAGAGAAGAATTATTTTTCCACTTTCGTAGATCAAATTATTTCCATTTATGTAATCCGAGATATTAATTTTTATGAAAAGAAAATAACATCGAAACAATAAAGTGTTTTCCACATAACTTTTTAAATAGGTACTATTATCGGAAGTCCGAAAATATGTCTTAAAACGAAGCGAAGCGAGGAGGAGTGTTAGGTAGAACATCAGCCCTACTTGCCCTACTTACTACTTGCCTACTTGCCGCGGCAGCGACCGGCGAACCGCCAGCACCGAACATTGTTATGAAGGAAACTGTTCTGAAAAACAACATTATGAATTGAAGTATGTTCTTAGGAATGACATTTTTAATAAAAAAATATGATTACTGACTGTTATAACGGAAACAGTTCTGAATAAAAACATGAGTTGAAAATGCGTGACTCGTCCACGTTCATAACTATCAAAAAGTTACAAAAGTGGAAAAAAAAATCGTTTTCCCACAACTAGTTACCAAACAGCGAAAGAAAAATCTCCTCTTGTAAATGGTTACGTAAGTTTAGTTACCAAAGTGGCCGAAGCCAATTTTTTTAATTTATTCGTTAATGCGGAAAAAGAACCTACATTTTGTAGTGTAAATCAGTATACATTCAATAAGATCAAATTACTCTATGGTATTTTTCATATTTGCTTGTACAAGGCTTCCAATCAAATATCCTTTGATATTGAAGCTAGAGATTAGTCGGAAAGATATACAAAATATAGAAGTGATAGTTCAGCGGATAAAGAACAGATGTATTATCCGATGGTCCCTGGTTCGAATCCTGGCGTGGGCATACACAGTCGATACCCTTAATTAACTGACTGACGTTTTGGTTCTGAGCGACTTTATGAAGCAACTACGTAAAGTAAGCAAAGAAATTGATACCTAACTTATAATAGCAATAAGGCAAATGATTAGGTAGTCAACAAACATGGAAAGTATTAAGGAAGTTCAAATTTTAAATCTTTAGCAATATAATCGAATTTCGCTTGTTGAATCATGAGAACTCGTTCAATATTATATATCATTATATCAAACTTGTCAATGTAATTTGGGATTTATCTTCTTGTCGTTAAAGACGAGTTGATTAATTAAGTAGAGCAATTTATTAGATCATTTCACTGACATATTAATATCCAGTATAGGTCCAATGGTCAAATGTTCGATCTCTGACTGAAAGTGCGTGTATTCGAATTCCAGTAGCAGTGTTTTTTTACCTGTTGTTATTTTGAATCAATGTATTTTAAAACATGTTTTTAAGCATCTTGAACGTTAGACGTAACATCTAAAATCAAGTGTCAAATTTTACAAATAAAAACACTTATTTAATGGTGCGATTAGACTTTATTTGAATGTCAAAGGATTGTATACTTATATATAATTAACTAACAAAAAGATTATCAATAAAAATAAGGTAACTTAGTTTACAAGTTCAAAGATCACAGTCCGTATCTATTTAAAAGTAAACAACTTTAAAAAGATTTGAATAAGATTCAGTTATTATTTATGTACTGCGTTTTTTCTTTGCACGAATTTATGGCAATAATACGAATGAGTAGGTACATTACTATTTATGACAAAAATAAGTGTCGGTGTATTGATATTAATGTAAATAAAATCTATCATTAATATTCATACTATGTAATGCATATAAATAAGTAATCAGTAAAATAACAAAGTTACCATTTGTAAACAAGTTGTTGTCGACAATCCTAAGCTTACACACGGTATTGAACCCTTAAGTTTAAGGAGAGACTTTGCCTCCCTTTGTGTGTTCTACCGATTGTACAACGGGTTGTGTTCTGAAGAGTTGTTCGAAATGATGCCGACAGCTACTTTATATTACCGCACCGCTCGCCGCTTGCCGGCGGGGAGTTCACCCTCACACGCTTGAACCGCAATGGTCGCGTATTCAGAGAAGCGCGGTTCCAGAGAAGTTTTCTTTCGAGAACACTCAAGCTGTGGAATGCGCTCCCAGCCGAGGTTTTTCCAAGGGACTACAGCATGGAGTTCTTCAAGAAATGCGTGAAGAGGTTTTTAGAGGGTCGGCAACGCATGAGTGACGCCTCTGGTGTTGCAAATGTCCATAGGCAACGGTGACTGTTTAACATCAGGCAGGCCGTATGCTTGATTGCCATCTTAGTGGTATAAAAAAAGTTAGTCTAAATTTGAGTATCTTATTGTTTGTGTTATTAAAAGTAAACTTTTTGATATGGAATGTATTTGTAGCGAAGTGAATAGACATGATATGATATATAACAATACCGTCACTTACACTTTTCAACCAAAAATATTCATATACTTACAAATTAGTATTTTTTGTAATCACAATTACAGCTACTTAATTTGTAAAATTTACAGTAGCTGCAAGTTAATATCACAGCTATTTATCCACCTTATATTTAAACGGTCCTCTCCGCAGTCAATAGCTTGCTGCAAGTTATGCCTCATGACGGTGACCATTGACCAGCATAAATCGGTGCCACCACGCATCTATATCCTACGTGGACATCACTAAATTATCAAGATTCGACTTGGATCTAACTTAATTGAGATGGGTTCCAGTTGAGCGTCATTTGCCCCCATAAATTTTCAATGGTATTTAAATGGTATTTAAAGGTGATGTCAGGAGCCCTAGAAACCGGCGAGCGTGCATGAGAAGAGCAATGAATGTTAAATAAGCGAGTGAGATGTGTAAGGATCGAGTCACATGGCGCTCGGTTCTCTCTGCCTACCCCGCAAGGGATTTGGCTAGAAGTTATAGATAGATAGATTTAAATCGGGGCTTTTAGCCAATTATTAGGCGTGACATTAATTTGCGATGAAAACCAATCAGGCACAATGCGAGCGCGATGCGTTGCACTATTATTAACTTAAATAATTTTAATGTGTTCCTCCGGATATGCGACACACACAGATGGCTACATCACGTATACATCCAGATATGATTGGCTGTTGAAGTGGCACTAACTTCAATTAATTCACATAGGCCCATTGTTGACATCCATCGCCAATAACCCAGTGTTATTCTACCGCTTAACCTATTTGGCAGAATATTTGCTTCGTGGTAACGTTCTCCTGCTCGTGGCTATAAAATCTTCCGTCCGTCCTTATTTGATTTGAAAGAGTTTTCGTCAGTAAAAATTACGACATTATTTTGCCAGTCAAAGTCGAAATACTCCTGAGCGAAACGATTTCGATCTTTTTTTTTATACAACGTCGGCATTCATTCAAGGCAGAATTCAAGCATACGGCCCACCTGATGTAAACCAGTTACCGTAGCTTATCAACGCTTATAATAAAATAAGTATCACTTTTATTGTGTTTAAGTTTTTACTTTTTTGTGGGATTTTTAAATTGTAACCGAATTATTATGAATACAAAAACATAACTGAAAATAACCTCAAACTAAAAACTAGAGAAAAAAATAATTTCGAATGTTAGCGCTGTATGAAGGCATCGCTATTTTACTAATTGGCTTATTTTGTGCGAATAAAACAACTATTTCACTTTAAGTACATATATAAGTGTATTTTTTTTAATACAGTAATAATAATTTAGTTACATATTTATAAAGATTTGTTATTGGCATTTAGTGTCTATAGTATTAATATTTTGCATATACGCTGTAAATCTTCTTAATAAAATAAATACAATCTGTTGGTTTAAAGCGTATTTCATAGTTTAGCTCTTAAATTAATTTAAACTATATTTTTTTATTTCTGTTCCCATAAGACAAATAGTCTTACCGGAATCTATGAGTATTAATTATACACGTACGTTAGAATCAAAGAAGGATTCGAATCATGGCGCATCACCTCGTAAAACTACATACTACTAACTGCACTTCTCGTCTGATTTTGTTTACATCATTGAAATTAGCTATTCCCTATTACGATAAATTAATAACTCTAAGCAATTAGTAACGCTACTTTGGTATTAACGCTCGTGGGTACGATTCCCACACAGGACAAATATTTGTATGCATGAACATGTCTTTTTGTCTTGATCTGAGTGATTTTTAAGAGAGGAAGATCTACAAATCGCGATAACCGCTCTTTGAAGGGTTGTTGTGTTCCTGCGAGTGAGTGAGGTCACCAGTATTACTCCTCAGGAGTAGAGACTATGTTAGCAGCAGAGGTGGCATCGTGCAAGTACTTAATGTGTTACGAACGTTCATAGGATACGATAACCGCTTTATATCAGGCGGTTCATACTCCCTACGCTGTATAAAAAAAATACAGCGCTGGAGGTGTATAGATATAGTTACTGTTATTAGGTTCTTTTTCATGAATTTCCATTGCGTTATAGCCGGCGAGTGCTGTTTATGAAATAAATAACATAATATAATAACAAATCACGTTTCAGGTTTCTTTCTTTTCTGAAACGTACCTAAACTTTTGCTTAGGTTTTTTGGGATTTAGATTTATTATAGTAACAAAAAACAAAGTTAATAACATCATAGTTACACCACTCAGACTTCACGAACAACTCAAAGTTCAAGTCTCGTAGATTAATTACTTTCGAAGCTGAGGTGCTTTTCCACCGGTGAGGAGAGACTATTCAAACCTTTCCACGATTTTAAGACAGGTAGGGCGCATCAAAGCAGCCCGTCTGGGGAAGTATCTCCACCCCACAGAAAATCGCAGTCAAATAACAACTCCCTAGAGGGTTGTTGTGTTCCTGCGTGTGAGTGAGGTCACCAGTAATAGCTATAATATAAGCTCCTAAGGGGTTGCTATGTAAGCAGCAGAGGAGGCATATGTGCTTTACATCAGATGGGCCGTATGTTTGTGTGTCTCACGACGTTGAAAAGAAAAAAACGAGCTCGATGGCAGGGTGGTTAGCAATACAACTTTAACACCAACGCTCGTGGGTTCGATTCTTACGTAGAACAAACGTATTTGCACATGAACATGTACAATTGTCTTGTCTATGTTTCCAAAAGAAATGGAACGCATCAAAGCAGCCCGACTGGGGAAGTACCTCACGAAAAATGACAGCTAAATAAAACTGTCTGGTGAATTATTGGGTTCCTGCGAGTGAGTAAGGTTATCAGTAAGCTCCTAAGGAGTTGCTGTGTTATCAGCAGGAGTAGCAACGTGCGAGTGATACTTTATGTATTGCAAGCGTTCATAAGCTACGGTAAATGCTTTATTTACTTCAGGTGGGACATAGCATGTTTCTTGACGTTGTAAAAAATATTTCTAACTTTATAAAATACTTGCAAAAGCCATTGAAAAAATGTACCTACGTAGAAATATGGTTTTTAGGGTTCCGTACCCAAAGGGTAAAACGGAACCCTATTACTGAGGCTCCGCTGTCCGCCCGCCCGTCCGTCCGTCCGTCTGTCACCAGGCTGTATCTCATGATCCGTGATAGTTAGATAGTTGAAATTTTCACAGATGATGTATTTATGTTGCCGCTATAATAACAAATACTAAAAAATAGAATAAAATAAATATTTAAGGGGGCTCCCATCCAACAAACGTGATTTTTTTGCTCATTTTTGCTCGATATTGATAACGGCAACAGGTAGACGCTTGAAATATTCACAGAATATTTAGTTATATATTCACTTTAAGAATAAATAATTAAATTAAAATAAAACAAATATTTAAGGGGGGCTCCCATACAACAAACGTGATTTTTTTGCCGTTTTTATAGATAATGGTACGGAACCCTTCGTGCGCGAGTCCGACTCGCACTTGGCCGATTTTTTATTTGACGAGCTCGGTGGCGCAGTGGTGAAACGCGCTGTTAAGCTACTTTGACACCAACGCTCGTGGGTTCGATTCCCACACAGTACAAACATTTGTATGTATGAATATATCTGTTTGTCTTGGTCTGAGTATTTTCTATGTATATTAAGTATGTATTTACAAAAAAAATATATTTACGTATTCAGTTGTCTAGTACCCATAACACAAGCTTCGCTTACTTTGGGGCTAGATGGCGCTGTGTAATTTGCCCGACAATATTTATTTATTTATTTATATTAATTAATACTTCGATTCGCTACTCCCATATCGTAACTATGTTCTTATTTGGATACTTAAATGAAAAAGCCTCTAATGAAATACATCAACATATTTTTTTCTTGCGTTTACCTTGCACTGGTTGGTTTTCGTTAGCGATTTCTATATTTTCCATTTAAATGTCAATATTATGTATTGATTGTCGACTACAAATAATATTTTCTAAGTATCAAGTATCCTCATCATTTCGCTGCCCCGAATAGATCGGGCAAACGCAATTCTGGTGTGATATAATATGATACAACGCCGTCTAAATGGTACAGTTACGATGTGACGTCCGTTATGAGTATTATCATTGCTTGAAATGTTTCATATAAAATACACATTGCCTCGAGTAGCATAGTTTCTTTGCTGAACTTGGCTGTTAGATTGCGTGTATCGTGTATCAATCGCGTATCATGCCGCTCTATGATGCATCATAGGCCCATGACATGAGCGTATTAAAATTATTTTTTGACTGTAGAAACTGAAGGTTTTATTGAAGTAAAGCTTCTTTACGCACGCTTGACTTGGAAAGTAAGCTGGTGAATACGTGACGAGAGCGTTACGAAAAGTGTGATAGGGCGAACGGAAGTTGAGAGGGAGATATAAGTTAGTGAAGATAGAAAGAGAGAGAGTTACGTTTCGTATATTACTGTAGGGGCAAGAGAGAGAGAGAGAGAGAGACGCGAGTACACATTTTCATTCTCTCATAGCGAGTTAAGTTTCGTATATCACAACAGACAGATAAGACACAGTGCAGGCCTATTGTCTGTATTACACTATGGAGCTAAAGAAGTTTTACTTCAGTCGTGTGGTATAAAGCACACTCTTTCATTTTATGCTACACCTCATAATAATGTGATTTAGATAAAAGGAAACAACTGGAAATCAAATTTTTCGCCGATGCACACAGCATTCTGTGTGAGTTTGAATTCGAAGTTTATAGTCAAATATCAGTATATTATGGTTGCGTACACGTCAACGTGCACTTACGCAGTAGGCGTTGGAACGTATGGACTTTACCTCGACGTGCACGTGCATCTCACGTAAGCGGCGTGTCCGTGTCTCGTACAGCTACATACACTACGCGAGTGGTACGTGCTCGTGCACGTCTACGCGTACGCAGCCAGACTTTGTGAGAGTTGCGACCGCAGACCGAAATGTAATAATAATTTATTAATAATATTTAAACCTTTATTGACCACATTATAGTAGGTACGAAAGGCGGATTTAATGCTAATTATGTTCTCTACATCTACATCTATTCAAACATTGGAAGTGGAGAAAATTTTGATATTTAGTCACGAATTGACGCTGAAAAATACATACACCTGACAATAATACATAACGGATTAGTAGTAGTTATGTATCCCAATTTAACTATGTTTTTATTAAACATTTATCAATGATTAATCTTAGCAGTTTCATTATCTGTAAAAATTTGCGGACTTTGTTAGCAGTAAGTAGATTTAATTAAAAAAGTTTTGCAACTTAATAACCTCGGCGAGAAACATCTCAGCGGGAACACCTATCTGTCGATATCTCTGTAAAGTTGCATATATACATATGTATGTGTATACATATATATATATGTTGTTTTGTACACAGTTATAGTAGATCTAATCATATATGCCACTTAATAAGTTTCGCTTGTTTTCTATTACACTACTAATAGATAAATCCAATATAATGCTACAATTATTCAATAACAGTGCTATGCGCAGTCATAAGGCCCTGCTCAATAAAGAAAGACACACGGAGGAATGAGGAGGTTTTTTACTTAAAGACTCGTAACTTCGCGAAAAAGCCGGATCTAATTCTATTACAATACTAATAGATAAATTCAATATACAGCTACAATTCTTGAATAAAAATGCTATCCGCAGACAGGTGATCCCGCTCAATAAAGAAAGACACACGAAAGGAGAGCCCCGAGGCGGCAGTTTTGTGAAGACGTACTAAATTTGTATAATATTTAGCCATTTAAGGACCCTTCGCATACCCGTACTTACCCTATAATAAGTTTCCCTCTATGACCGTTCATGGCAAACGATGCGATATAAACTGCGTAACGAAATAACCTCGTCACTTTGAACCTGAGTGGTCAAATTTTCGTTCATATAACCGGCGAATTGTTTACACAATTCGCCGACTGAACTTTGAGTTCAAACTCACACAGAATGCTGTGTGCATCGGCGCAAAAATTAGATTTCCAGTTGTTTCGTTTTATCTAAATCACATTATTATGAGGTGTATCATAAAAAAAAATCGGCCAAGTGCGAGTCGGACTCGCGCACGAAGGGTTCCGTACCATTATCTTTAAAAACAGCAAAAAAATCACGTTTGTTGTATGGGAGCCCCCTTAAATATTTATTTTATTCTATTTTTTAGTATTTGTTGTTATAGCGGCAACAGAAATACATCATCTGTGAAAATTTCAACTGTCTAACTATCACGGTTCATGAGATACAGCCTGGTGACAGACGGACGGACGGACGGACGGACGGACGGACAGCGGAGCCTCAGTAATAGGGTTCCGTTTTACCCTTTGGGTACGGAACCCTAAAAACGAGTGTGCTTTATACCACACGACTGAACTAATACTTCTTTAGCTCCATAGTGCAATACAGACAATAGCTGCACTGTGTCTTAGATAAACGAAACTTAACTCGCGATGAGAGAATGAGAGAAAGAAAATGTGTACTCGCATCTCTCTCTCTCTTGCCCCATACAGTAATACACGAAACGTAACTCTCTCTCTTTCTATCTTCACTAGCTTATATCTCCCTCTCAACTTCCGTTCGCCTCGCCCTATCACACTTTTCGTAACGCTCTCGTCACGCATTCACCAGCTTACTCCCCAAGTCAAGCGTGCGTAAAGAAGTTTTACTTCAATAAAATCTTCTAATTTAGAATAGAATAGAATAGAATAGAATACTCTTTATTGCACCAATAACAAATGCATACAGAACACACGTAAAAAGAAAATAAATGTACAATAGGCGGTCTTATCGCTAAAGCGATCTCTTCCAGACAACCATACGACACGAAAAAACAATCATATGTAAAAAGTAGGTAGGTGGCGCATTTATGACAGTACAATTTTCATTTTTATATATTAAATGCTTATTTACAACAAATTACACATTCTAACGAATAAAAGAAAAAAGAGAAAAAAAAAAAGTAGTAAACAATGACAGAAGATCAGAACATACAATAATAAATTTAGATAGAAGTAATGACAAATATCTATATATATATATATATATATATATATATATAATTATGTAGTACTATAGTTACATAGAGAGATAGTAAGATTTTACCAGATCTTTAAAGGAGGCTGAGGATTGTGCACTGCGTATATAAATTGGCAAGGCATTCCAAAGTTGCACAGCTCGTACCGAGAAGGACTTAGAGTACTGTTGTGAAGAGTGAGATGGCGTTATTAGGCGAAGGGAAAGAATACTGCGTGTACTGCGATCACAACGTTCCCGTACCTCACTGAGAAAAACAAAACGTTCCTTTAAGTAGCTGGGAGAAGTAGGATTGAAGAGAATAGAATAAAAAGAATAATTTAGTGTATATATTTGTGTGTGTATAGTGAAGCTACTTCTTCATGACTTACGACTTCATGAGTTTTGACGAGCTCGGTGACGTAGTGGTTAGTAACGCTACTTTGACACCAACGCTCGTGGGTTCATTCCAACACAGAACAAACATTTGTTTTCATGAACATATCTTGGCCTGCGTATTTTCTATGTATCACAAGTATGCATTTATATAAAATATATATTTACGGATGTTTATCAGTTGTTTAGTAACCATAACATAAATTTCGCTTAGTTTGGGGCTAGATGGTGCTGTTTAATTTATCCGACAATATTTATTTATTTATTATGAGTCCAGTGAAGTTCTAACTTCTCTATATTACTTAATGGTTTGTACTTTATTTGTTTTTTATACCAGTAAGTTGACAATCAAACACACGGCCAGCCTGTTGATGCGCATTTACCGCCTATGGGTGCTTGTAATATCACTAATGTGCTGCCAACCACGAAAAAACTTTTCACATCATTTTTGAAGAACTTTATGTTTTTAAAAAGAGTTTGTCGGTTCCACGTAGTTTACCCACAAACGGATAAACCATTTAACTGCGCTGCGTAAATTTCTCGTATTTCGTACCTACGGAGAATATTTTAACCAATAAACCGATAACAGCCGCGATGTGAATTGAGTTACTACGTAATGTCAGTCTCAACGGCACAGGTTATTTCCTTCATGGTTCTACCATTTTTATGAAAGAGCTAAAATAAACGTAATGTCTGTAAATGACTCATATTTTAGGGTTCCGTACCCAAAGGGTAATACGGACCCTATTACTGAGACTCCGCTGTCCGTCCGTCCGTCCGTATGTCACCAGGCTGTATCTCATGAACCGTGATTAACCGTTAGACAGTTCAAATTTTCACAGATGATGCATTTTTGTTGCCGCTATAACAACAAATACTAAAAAACAGAATAAATAAATATTTACGCGGGGCCCCCATACAATAGACATGATTTTTTTGCCGTTTTTATAGATATAGGCACTTGACCGGTTTTTTATTATCTGATGATACTGTTATTCATTAAACCCTCCATAATAATACCTTTTCAGTAAAAAAATCCAACCCGCTGCAAGAATGATCCAAACGAGACAGCTCTTTAGTACAGGTGAACGAACGGGTAATAGCGTTGGCTCAGTAATAAGGTCCCTTTGGCATCCTTTGGGTACAGAAGATACAGCGGACGTTACCTTTGTGGTAGAAAAACTGTAGTTTGTCAGATGGCTATATTACGCTGTAGTTTGATAGCAGTAATCATATAGGCCATATACGCCAGTGTTATGTGTTTACCGTGGCCTATGAATCCTTGCAACAGATTATCATTCGCGTGATACCATTTATGCTTCTAACACAGCTACTTCTTAGGAGCTTACTAGCAATCTCACTCATTGGCAGGAACACAACAACCCTCCAGGGAGTTGTTATTTGGCTGCGGTCTTCTGTGAGATAGAGGTACTTCAGATGAGCTACTTTGATGCGCCCTACCTCTCTCAAAATGTGATTTATGTATCTACGAGTACTAACGGTAGTGAGTTTGAGTTTCACAAAGTAACATGTGAATCTAGTGTCTAATTATTACGTGCACTCAATATTATATTTATTACTAGCTGAAGCCCGCGGCTTCGCATGCATGAGATTTGGGCTTTTAGTAGCCTTTATTTCTCCATAGACCTCAAATTCTTTCTGTTTAAAAAAAAAACAAAGTTCAGGGTCGTAGATGCAATCATAGAGCGATTCAATTTTCATACAGCGCCATCTATTGACCGTTACGGGAGGCAACGTATAATTATTTTATTTTTATTACATAAAAAATGCGTAGTTATTTTATGTCACAGAAAATACGCATTCTGTGAAAATAATAAAATAAAGCTGCAAAGTCCCCCGAAGGGGAAGATATTTCCCCCTAATTTTAACAGTTTTCATTTTTTACGCAGGAACCCTAAATATTTACGGGATAAAAAGTACTCTATATTCTTCTCTGAACAGTCCTCTACCTACCAGTGAAAGTCCCGTCAAAATCGGCTCAGCCATTTCGAAGATTAACCCGGACAAACAAACGGACAGACAGACAAAAAGTTAAAAATGCGTATTTAGGCTTTGGTAACGTGAACATAATAATATGAGCTTAAGATAAAGGCTTTATTTTGAAATCACAGACAGACACTTCAATTTTATTTATATGTATAGATGTATAGATTCTGTATCATCAGTAAGGCTTAATAAATGCGTAATTATAAATAAATAATAACAAAATCGTGAGAAATCTAAAGCCTTGTTAATTGAATCTTTGTGTAAACAGTATAAAAGTAATTCACGTGCCCACTAATGTACATACATGTCCAAAATTATTCTATATCACCAGTAAGGCTCAATAAATGCGTAACTATAAATAAATAATACTAAAATCGTAAGAAATTCATAACATTGTTAATTGAATCTTTGTGTAAACAGTATAAAAGTAATCACGTGTCCACTAATTTAGTACCCAGTAATTCTGTTAAGGTGTAGCATGTATGCTGTAATTCCATTAACACGCACCCTGAATGTATGGATTTGTTTTATACCATACATAGCTTCTCTAATGGCTAGCCAATGTCCATTTACGATAATGGCCAACGTTATCTAAAAATAAACCTTATGATCGATCATCAATGATATATCATAGCTACTGAGTTCATAATGATTTTTTGCGTTTAATATTCATACATAAGTAAACAGATAAAAACAGATTTTTATACGTACGTATATTCATACATAAACAAATAACGATTAGGAGAGGTAAGGCGCATCAAAGCAGCACGTCTGGGGAAGTACCTCCACCTCACAGAAACCCGCAGCCAAATACAAATCTAGAGCAAAGATAGAGTATTGTTGTGTTCCTGCGTGTGAGTGAGGTCAATAGTAAACTGCCATGGAGTTGCTGTGTTAGCAGCAGAGGTGACATCGCACGAGATACTTAATGTTTTGCAAGCGTTTATAGGTTACGGTAACCGCTTTCCATTAGGTGGGCTGTATGCTTGTCTACTTCCCGAAGTTGAAAAAAAGAACAATTAATTTGTACATGTACATTTTCTAGTATTTTATGGTTTTAACTTCCTTATGACCTTCTTGATGACGAAGCAGTGGTAATTAACGTTACTTTGATACCAACGCTCGTGGGTTCGATATTCACACAGGATAAACATTTTTGTGCATGCACATATTTGTTTGTCTGTCTGTCATATTAGTTGTCTTGGTCTGGGTGTTTTCTGTTATCTACGTATTGACACAAAGTGTGTTCACGTTATAATTATCAGTTGTCTAGTACCTACTCGTAACACAAGCTTCGCTTGCTTACTGCTGTCAAATTTATTCGACAATGTTTATTTATTTATTCTCTATCTTCATAGTATCAACACATCATGTAAGACATCCTTTGCATGCAAGTACCTAAATTTGTAAAGATATTTCGTACGATCTTTACGAATCAATGCGTCCGCGTACGATGCAGAGATATGGCTTCTTTTTAAAACGTCGGGAGGCATACCTATGGAAGTCTATGAACGCTTGCAACGGAGGAACGATACAAAGACTTGTGGGTTCAATTCCTACAGAGGACGAACATTTATATGAATGAACATGTCTGTTTACTTTGGTACGATTTTTAAGAAAAGGTGCATCACAGTAATCTTACTGGAGAATTGCCTCACCCACCTGACAGAAAACTGTTTAATAATAACTTCTTGGAGGTTTGCTGTGTTCCTGTGAGTGAGTGAGAGTACCGATAAGTTCCTAAGTTACTTTGTTTGCAGCAGAGCTGGCAATGCGCGATTGATACTTGTTGTATTTCAAGCATTCATGGGCTATGGTAACCGCTTTACATCAGGTGGGCCGTATGCTTGTATGCCTCTCGACGTTGTATAATAAAAAACAATTGTCTGGAAGTTTATTGCATTTGTACGAGTGATGGAAGGTACCAGAAAGCTTTTGGGGATTTAGATATGTCCTGTGCCGCTTTGACCCTGTAACGTGGTAGATAGATGATTTTCTGCCCCCTGACCATTCCAACTATACAGGAGTAGTAAATGGTCTGGTCTGGCTGTGGCTATAGCTCTCTTTGTGTTTCGCGGCCCTGTCTGTGTCGTGGTCTTAAGGAGATATGGATGCTTGTCACTTTTTAAACAGGGCTTTCTTCATCCTAATTTTTCTCTGGACTGTATCGTTTCAACAGCAAGTCTCCTGTCACACTTGCGTTCACCTTTGGTTGTGCCAAACACTGCCTTGTCCGCTTCTGGGATAGCCGCCTGAATGGCATATCAGTGGTGCGGGACTAGTCCATCGTCAATACCAGAGCACTTATCAACAGTTGCTGAGACGTACACCTGGGACTTGGCGTTATCAAGTAGCTGCCATCGAATTTGACGCCGGCAGTACTCATAGCGCCTCTCTTTGGGCTTCACACAAAGATCCATGTCAAGAAGGGGATGGAGAATATCTTCTCTCTCTGCGTTACAACTACCGTATCCAAATCCATCATGAACACGTTCAAATCCTCTCACGCCTCATCTACGTGACCGTTAAGTCTAGATCTAAATGATGAGATACCACGGAGTGCTTCGTGGTATCCGGTTCTAAAATGACAGTCTATCGGCTTCGCTATGACTAGCCTATGTAGTGCGTAGACACTTATAAGATGGGTCATAGTTTCATCGATAAGTACTGACACGGTCATAAGCCGATCACAGAAGTGCTTCACTTCCGTTTGCAGCCTTTCCAATGAGTCTCCTGCAGGAATGCCACGGCCTCCCTACGCCTAAACAGCACGTCACTCAGCTACCTCGCACGTCCGGTCAGCGTGCCAATGTTCCATATCGCGAAACAAATGTTCCTAGTGGCTTGCGTCTTTAGCCATGCTCGCCCACTGCTCGGTAATTCTAGTCTATTTGTTACGTGGATCGGCCCAGATTCCTGCGTGCCGTTTTGCGGTAGCGGTTTATTTGTGGAGCTAATTCTTTTATTTCTTCTCATATTTGATTTGACTTTAATTTGTTGGCTTTTACGAGAGCGATTATCGCCTGCCCTCCCAACCACTATGGGAAAGCTTGCGTCAAAGCCTCGTGGGTTGATAAGCATCTGCGCCGACTTGTAGGTAAGGTTGGTTTGGGCCCCGAAGATTTTTTTTAATACATGCACCCCTGCCATTGGCAAGGCTCTTTTTATTACATTTTTATTTATTATACTAATTTTAAAATTATTTCAGCTATAAATAAACACAGTCATACATCATATTCTCTTTATTCCACAATTCATTTTTTCATTCATGATGAATTTTCTTTTTTATTTTACTTTCAGTTTTATTTTCAAAATTTCTTATTTTGCCCATTTTGGAACGCCGGTGAAACGATTATATCTATTTCCAAACATCCCTCCCCATACTGAGTTCGCTCGCTTCACACCTCCACCTAGCCACCGCAATCTCATCGGCTATACAAAGTATAGCCGAGGTATATATACTGCATTAGTCCTAGGTAGAGCTGCTCTGCTTGTTACGTTCTATGACAGTCATGGCTAGACTGACGCAGTATTTAAAAAAAATGATCTAGTTTTCCCCGCCACTATTTCGGAGACCGTTGTTTCGGTGACCCGCATTCCCAACTCTTGCTCCAAGTCAAACCTCTGTTTGGAGAATGCGGGACACTGAAATAATATGTACTGCACCCGCGGCTCGCGCCCGGTGTGGACCAGATAGTGCATGACCTGCGAAGAAGCACGATGGTCATCCGCGCACTTGAATCTATGCAAGTACGCGGAGAACCCACCATGCCTCTAGAGTACCTGCGTACTGATGCTCGATTTTGCCCACGATGCCGTAAGCCGCCGCCGTACTCGGGAAGAACAGCTTCATTGTCGAAGCCGTTGTCCCCGATGTGATGATGAATGACTCCGTATTCTTTTGCAACAAGTAAGTAAAGGGTAACGACTATTTGGTTTCTATTTTGCCCTGCACAATTACGTGACTAGAATCAAAATGTTTAGACCCTATTTGGAGGCATTTTTCTTTAATAGATTTTAGGAAATTGTTTGCCTCACGTTTTGCATAATGCCTTGTGCCACATAAAGCATGTAGCATTTTTTGCTGCCAACTCGTATGAAGTGAAATTTCGGGTGACAAAATTTTCTCTTAGAATAGTTTTCTTTTATAACTTTTACTCTTACTTACGTTTGACTTTGAAACAGTTTTAGTTACTTGGAGGGAAATGTTTCGTTCGAAATTGCTTCACTCTTGTCTCATACACAAAATTGTGTGCAAAATTTTCATATGTAAAAGTTCTCGTACGCGGAGAACCCACCATGCCTCTAGAGTACCTGCGTACTGATGCTCGATTTTGCCCACGATGCCGTAAGCCGCCGCCGTACTCGGGAAGAACAGCTTCATTGTCGAAGCCGTTGTCCCCGATTTGTATCTCCTGTCCCACTCGTCAATGAAGCTGTTTTTCAGTTGACAAATGAGACAGGGCAGCGGTCGTAATAAGGCCTCCTCCGCCCCGTAGATGTTGGTAGGACCCAATATACCCATTAGTGATTTTTTGCTCCTTTTCATAGTACCCACTGGTCTCTGGACACGGAGCAAGGTCAAATTTATTATTTTTAGGTAATATACTTTCATGAGCAAATGGTCTTAGGTGCATTTCAGGAATTATGTTTATCACGACTAAGATATACGTGCTCGTCATAAGCCAGTAGACATTTGAAATAACCTTTGCATGTTTCTGGTACCAGATCTCAACATAATTATTTCGTTGGATTCATCGTCAGAATTTTATTTACATTTAATCCAGACAGAGTGGTTTTCATGTACCATCACTTCTCTCAAGTCCACCGCCTTTTCTCATTGTTTTTTTTTTTGCCATTTTTTATTTGTTACCATAGAATTAAAGTCAAATATCTTAAATGTTAGCGTGTCTTTTACTTTATAAAGTTCACCTTCAATTTTGGCCCAGCGATCGAGACCGTGCTATTCCCGTGGAATATAAATCAGTTTGCGATCACATTTGATAGTAGATTGGACACTGTCCCCTTCGTTCTCCTTAAATCGAAGTGTAATAATGACTCCGTATTCTTTTGCAACAAGTAAGTAAAGGGTAACGACTATTTGGTTTCTATTTTGCCCTGCACAATTACGTGACTAGAATCAAAATGTTTAGACCCTATTTGGAGGCATTTTTCTTTAATAGGTTTTGAAAGCAACTAGGAAATTGTTTGCCTCACGTTTTGCATAATGCCTTGTGCCACATAAAGCATGTAGCATTTTTTGCTGCCAACTCGTATGAAGTGAAATTTCGGGTGACAAAATTTTCTCTTAGAATAGTTTTCTTTTATAACTTTTACTCTTACTTACGTTTGACTTTGAAACAGTTTTAGTTACTTGGAGGGAAATGTTTCGTTCGAAATTGCTTCACTCTTGTCTCATACACAAAATTGTGTGCAAAATTTTCATATGTAAAAGTTCTCGAATTATCTTCTTCTGATTTTTCGTGACAGATATTGTAAAGATGTGTTCTTATTTTTATAGAACGTAGTCACTGAACGCGGTCACTCTAGCCAATGGACGCTTGCAATACATTAAGTATCCCTGCGTAATGCCACCACTGCTGAAAACATATCAAATCCTTAGAAGCTTACTGGTGACCTCACTCACACGCAGAAACACAGAATTGTTATTTTGGCTATGGTTTTCTTTGATGGTGGTACTTTCCCAGACGAACTTATTTGATGCGCATTATCACTTTAAAATCACCCAGACACAGACAAATAGATATGTTCATTCACACATGTTTCTCCTCTGCGAGAATCGAACCGATGAGCGTTAGCGTCAAAGTAGCTTTACCATCCACTGCAGCACCGAGCTCGTCTAAATTTGTAATGTATAAATAATTGTAATAAATGCGGCAATGGTAAAATTTATTCATTTTATCTGAAGTAATAATTGAATACTATGATAATTAAAATTTATTTTACTATTTGTTTACATTTATGTTTCATTTTTTTTTACATTTATTTCTACTACATTTCAATATTAGGTACGGTGTTTTGATACATGAACGTTTTAAATAATTTTCAGTATGTAGAAATCTTGATGATATGGACATTTTAATTTAATTTTAGTAAGATCTAAAATATTATAATGTCCGAAAGGATTTTGTGTTATAATTCGTGTAATTGTGTTTGTTTCAAATTTAATTTCATCAGTGAAATATTTCTCAGTGAAAAACTAAATAGAATTAAAGATTCAAATAGTCTACGCATTGAGAAAAAAGGATTCTAAATACGGAAAAGTTTGCTTAAAAGGTAAATAGGTGAATGCATCACGGAGGTTATTTTCAGTGTTGCCGTTGGGTTTATGGAATAAACATCGTCTTACTTTACTACCGGTTTACGGCAAATATCAAGGATATGCAAAGCTATGTGGTGTGTGATAGATACTAATTTAAAAAGCGTATGACTTTGTTTGGTCGTTGTTTGCGTGTTGGTTTGAACACTCTGATCTCAGGAACTACTAGGATTAAAAAAATATGTTTGCATTTGATAGTCCAATTCTTGAGGCATTTATAGGTTATTAAACATCATAATAAAACCCTAAGTAGCAGAGGAAAAAGAAAGAAAGTGGAAAATGGGCTTCCTGTCGCTGGGTACCGCTAGTGAGCTGTATACGAGTCGGGAAGATTTTATTTTTACGATAACGGTCATCGGCGAAAATTAATATCAATATGGCATTGAATCTTTTGTTACAATAAGTTTCTTAATTTCGAATTCTCAATAAATTCACATGGTAGATTCATGTAGAGTTGTTACAGGACATCGTACTTGAAACGGAGTTTAAGCGCACTCACACCTATACAAACTAGGCAAATTTGTTACAAAATGACTAATTGCATAGCGCACAAAATGTACAAATATGTTGAAGTTATTCTCTATTATGTTAAATTATAATATTTTTAAATACTTAATTTTGCCAAATTTTAAATACACAATTAAATACAAAAATTAAACCTAAAGTTTCATGTTATGATACTTAAAATACACAATTTATACACTGTTTTCTCTAGTGGAAATTATGTGACCTATAAACAGCACTTAAGTGACTTTATCGACCGAGATCTAATCTCATCTAGATAACTCTATAGTAGTGACGGGAACAGCAGGAACAGCTATTGGACGAGAACCAAGAAAATACACGTACAAAATGAGAACAATATAAACGATAGAAAAAATATTGAGTTAACATCTAAACAAGTAACTAAGCTGCAGCAGGGTCAACTCTGAAAATGTCTCTGGAATATCTAAAAAAAAAAATAGCGGTGCAGTGTTTGACTCTGGTACAGAAGAGCACAGTACAGTATTACAGAAACTAAAATAATCATTATTGTAACTATTATCTCTTTGTTCATCTGTCCGCTGTAAACACATCACGCAAAAACTAGGACCAGAATGATTTTCAATAAAGGGGTATAAACTATTATTGTGTGACAAAAACAAATTAAAAACTAAAACCTGACTACGGCAAAAATGCCATAAAAATGTATAAACAATACTTCAATTGTTGCCAACATTTTTTTGTTACAAATAATAAACAATTAACAAACGCAACATCAGATAAAATCAACAGTTATATTAATTATAATTTTGAGTTACGGCTGATATTGTTTTTGGAACTGTTTACAATTTACAATAAAAGTATACCTACATCAGAATCTCGTTTATAGCATTTTAGTCAACATGTCTTAGTCGGGTTTTAGCTTTCAAATTTATTTCTATGAATGTATAACTTCATGTCAAATCCCTTGCAGGTAGGCATAGAGAACTTATTAAAAAAATATTTATTTATTCATATCATTATGGAGTATATTTTTTTTTGCAACCTTTATAAAGAAAATTGGTTTGCGCTTGACTTCATGTCGGCAGACAAAATCTCTTTTAGAAGAGCGTTATTATGTATTATTTATGAACACATTAAGTAACATATTTAATTTCGAAATATTAAGATCTTTTATTGGATACCAAACAAGATATGTATTTTTGTAGCTTTTTATGTCCG
The DNA here is from genome assembly GCA_947507595.1 of Pyralis farinalis. Classification (NCBI taxonomy): domain Eukaryota; kingdom Metazoa; phylum Arthropoda; class Insecta; order Lepidoptera; family Pyralidae; genus Pyralis; species Pyralis farinalis. The sequence continues at coordinate 17,543,253 of OX382267.1, forward strand.
CCATGTATTTTCAAGTCTAGTCACGTCTAGTTTTGAGCCAGATCATGTGCCGTGTGTTCAAAAATTACGCACAATTTCTGCATTTCTTCGTTTCGTCATATAAAAACTGACTAAAACAAACAACAACTGTTATTGAAAGGAAATTTTACAGCTATATTGCAATAGTAGACAAATCATTTGAATTTGTGATCTTAGTAGACTGAAAGATACCAATCTTCACACTAGCCAGTATTAAACATCGGCAATGTCTGTCAATCGGTGGCAACAGGAGACAGATCGACTACTTTATTCCCGGAAATATACCAGGGTTCAAACTTGAAAAACGATACAATACTAAATATGTTCTTATTCGTCTAAATGGTTATACTGTTAATCTAAAAGCATTTTTTAAAAACAAATATGAACCCAACTAATTACTAGCCCATCGCTATAAACTCTCGATCTTGATGGAGCGATTTGGCATATTTTTCTTTAACATAGTAATACTTAGCCATAATTGTTTTTGGGATACATTTATGTTGATTATCTTTTAGGGTAATTTCTTTTGGCATATCTATAATTTTAATTCCCATAATAGTACTAGGCATAATTACTATTAGCCTAATATTATTTTTGTAGTGTAGTGTATCGGTAGGTTAAGGTGCGGCAGCTAAGCCGCCAATTACATACATATAACAAATTTACCAAACTTACCTTTTCCCTAAGTATGTTATTATTATGCGTATGACTATAAACTATGTTTTAATATTATTATGGGTAAATAAATTTATGGTTTAAAATGTTATGTTTAGAGAAGTTATGCGCAATCAATAATTCTGCATGGATATGTCCATAATAAAGCCGTTTGCGCAGGGTCTCACGCCATCTGTTGTATCTGTTGTATATAGTTGTATCTATAAATTGATTTATTGGTTTCGTTTAGATACCATATATGGTGCTAGTATTCGTGGGACATAACAAATAAATAAATGTAGGTATGCCTTCAATGAAGTATCTCGTTAAAAAAATATAGCTTTAATCAAGCCCTAAATTATTCTGAAATTTCTAGAGAAACTGGCTTAAACGTACGTAAGTAGGTTTAAATTCGCTGTTCTTACTTTATTATCAATGTCCATTGAAACACAAGCGCGGTCTCAAAATTGTTGTTGATTTGAGGTTTAACTTCAATCTACTCCCCTTACTTAACATACCTTACCTAAATACTTAAGCTACAAGCCTTAAAAATATATATCTACAAAAGGTATTTTTGTAATTGACTGTAAGTAGGTAAAACATTCAAAGAACTAAGGTTGTGTATTTAACGAAAGGTATTATAATATTACCAACGTAGTTTTATTACTTATCTTGTAAACCTTAATCAGTATGAATAATATACGTACATAATTATATATTAAATATATATATATAAAATTCAAATTCATGTAGTAGTCAAAGTAAATAGCTGCTATTTGGCATTATAAACATAAACAGACACTTCAACTTTTATTTATTTGTATAGACCAGCTACGCTTGCCTACATTTTGCTCTGTGTTTTTGATTAGGATATAAAACTACTCTTATAATCTAACATAACGTCGTGTCAAAATTTCAAAGTAATCAATTAAGAACTCTCAGAGATTTTAGTTTTAAACAATCTAATTTATATGCTATTTTCGAAAATTAACTTCAAATGTAATCCGGTATTATGGGATAGTTTATTTACGCGCACACTTTCAAAACTTAGCGTATTCACGATATTTTTAGCAATACGTCACATGAATAAAATCCAAATATGTGGTATTATAATTGGAGCGGACCTTTGACTAAAAGCTATTAGTGTAACGTGATATATTCTGAAGAACAATCTTAAACAATATCTGTCGAAGATGAAGGTCATTGAAGATATCGCAAATATAGCACAGCTAAGTATTAAAGGATTATATTATATTATTATATATTCCTATATACAAAGTAAAGCAGCTACAAAGCTCTGTCCATACTTGAATTATTGATGGATATCTGCATGCATATATACCAGTACATCGCTGCAGCGGTTCTCAGAATATACGTGTTCATTCATGCCTAACCTATTTAAAATAGACCTCCGTAACTAGCATATTATCATCATCCTCATTTCAACCCGTATTCTTCCACTGCTATGTTCAGCAGTTCATGTCTATGTTCAGACCTCCCCCGTCTCGATCCTGCGCCACTTGCTTCCATTGACTCCCTACAAAATTCTTGAGGTCACCGCTCCATCTAGTGGGAGGTCGTCCCACAATGCGTGTACACATGTACAACAAGTATGAAGACTCCATTCGCGAACTTTTCTCTCCCAGCCATTGTCGGCTCTAAGATATTTGATGTCTGTGAGTCCGGTCCTCTGTCACTAGCATATACATACCGCGATAAGCACCTTTAGCGCGGTATAAGCCAGGATTATCAATGCAATATTACGTACTCCATGAAGCAATCTCAAAATTACATTAACCAATTATAATCGGTTTAACGTATTGTGTGCAGTTGCGACAGATATAACTACCTACATGATTATGGGTGAATAGTGAAGAGACAGCGTTTCACGTTTATCTTTTTTTTTTGTGACGCGGAGAAAAATGCGTTACGCACACCACCGGTGCTTGGGTGGCCTCCAGTAGTAGTGTGGGACCCCGTTGGCTGCCCACTGGTATACCCCCTAAACAACCTCGCGAATCTTGAGCAATAGGACGCCTCTGCGACTGGCCAGCCCCTCTGTAGGGGCCGGACTTCTATAATCTAGGGGCCATTTCGGCAAATTGGGAGAGCCCCATAGCCCCTCTAGCGGCGGGACGCCGTCGGAGCGGCTATGGGGCCTACTATGGGGCCAGGTGCCCATCCTGACCCGTGGTCCCACATATTAGGGAGGCGGCAATAGCACACCTAAGTAGCGCCTACGCCGCACTCCCGTCCACCGTCTCCGGAGCGGGACAGCTTCGGGATCATCTTCCGCTTCACGTTTACCTGATTTCTTGTGTACAATCTGCTATTTCACGTACCAGACTGGGACTTATCTCTCGCACTTATTGAATTCAGCGTATGTGGTGTACTCGTATATTAAAAGGATTTCAATGCGGCAGAGCGGCAGCAGACGTAAAGCGCTCAATGAAGTCCTAGCACAGCTTCATCAGGCGCTTATATATTGATCCCTCAGGCCAATATTTTTTTTTATGTAACGTATGTTAATAGACATTGTATTGTTTTTATTGACATTTATTACATTATATGAAATAGTGTGTGTAGGAAATTATGTTTTACAGGGTCGGCAACGCAAGAGTGACACCCCTGGTGTTGCAAATGCCCATAGGCTATGGTAACTGCTTACCATCAGGCAGGCCGTACGTTTGTTTGTCACCTTAGAGTTATAAAAAAATGTAATTTTATATTATATTATATGCAATAGTGCGATAAAATTGGAATGACACTACTCTTAAAATATATGGAAAATTCTGACAGCGATCTTGGGCTTTATAATTGTTATTAAGTATACTTGCTTTTTTTGTTCTAGTACTACAAGTTCAACCCAGGACGACGACCCAGATTGGCCTAGAAATTCAACTATAGAGGAGTACATATCGCAAAATGTCACCAGTCAATCATATGGTAAGTGTAACATTTTACGATTATTCAGTGTTGGACCTGGTAGTATTGTCTTAGGTTTTCGCGATTGTTACACACTGAAATTAAACAATTTTTAACGGAAGTATCGCGTGTTTTATTTATTTTGTTAAACCTGACGTTTCGAACGCTTTGCAGCGTCCGTGGTCGCAGGAAGACTAAGGTGATATTTGTCTTACATTAGTTATTCAATTATTACATCTACTGACATGGATAGATTAATTATAAATGTTCCGATTCACACAAAATCGCTCACAGTGTCCGAACATTTTTTAGTAGATTTTTGGGTTTGTGACTTGATTATTTTTAGGACTGGACAGCAATGTGTAATGTGTGCGTAATACTCGTGTGAAAGAACACATCGCTGACATGAAGAATAGGCGCGATAAAAATACTCTGCAGTATGTGAACATACACTGGACCAACCAAACCATTAACATCCGGTTCGATAAACCACAAATCCTCGCCAAGGAGAATCGCTACATGCCAAGAATGTTGCGCGAGGCTATTGAAATAAGAAAACACCCCAATTTTAATAGAGAAGATGGTTGGCAAGTAGGTACCACCTGCTCGGATCCAGTCCTAAAAATAATCAAGTCACAAACCCAAAAATCTACTAAAACTGTTCGGACACTGTGAACGATTTTTGTGTGAATCGGAACATATATAATTAATCTATCCATGTCGGTAGATGTAATAATTGAATAACTAATGTAAGACAAATATCACCTTAGTCTTCCTGAGATCACGGACGATGCAAAGCGTTAGAAACGTTAGGTTCAACAAAATAAATAAAACACGCGATACTTTCGTTAAAAATTGTTCAATTTCAATGTTGGACCTGGTATTTTCAATTAATCCATAATGTGAAATCATGGTAATTACTTTCATCTCGTAAATATGGTGGCATCGTCGGTTTAATATCGCCCAGCTTTTTAACCACAATTGTTATGAATTCCCACGACTTTGTTGCCGAGATTAGTTATGCTATAGACAACCTACTAAAGACCTATCATTATATGGGATCTCATAATACGGAGGACTCGTGCTATTTTTGACGAATTCGGTGGCTTAGTCCTGAATGACGCTTTGACACCAACGCTCGTGAGTTCGATTCCCACACAAGGCAAACATTTGTGTTCATGAACATGTCTGTTGTCTTGGTCTGAATGTTTATGAGAGGTAGGGCGCATCAAAGCAGCCCACCTGGGGAAGTACCTCCACCTCACAAAAAACCTCAGCCAAATAACAATTCCCTAGCCTAGAGGGTTGTTGTATTCCTGCGTATGACGGCACTAGTTAGCTCCCAAGGAGTTGCTGTGTAAGCAGCACAGGAGGCATCGCGCAAGTGATACTTAATATATCACAAGCGTTAATAGGCTACGGTACCCGCTTTACATCAGGTGGACCGTATGCTTGTATGCCTCCCGACATAGTATAAAAAAAATTGTCAATGTTCTCCTTAACAGATTGAAATGACTAAACTTAACTAACTATCGAAGTCACGTTACCTCTGCAATTAAAAAGGCAATTGAAATCGATGTAGCCATTGCCTTTTGTTCCGTATATATACAAATATACATAGACAGACAAATAATTCAAATGTTTTTAACTTTTATTCAATGCTTTAACAAAATACTTACTCGGTGCCCCTTAATGTATTTTTAAATGTTTATGTTAAATAGATGTTTTTCGACGACAAACTAGGTAAGTTTGCAATAGCCAGGTATCATAAGCTGCCATAGTACGAAAGGTCTAACTATTCCCGTGGAACTTTAGGGATCGAAATAATAATTAGCTGAAGTTTTAAGTCCGTCTTATAATTGAATAATAAGAAAACGCCATATTACTTAGCTTAGTTATTTTGCCATTATAGGCATTTAAACTGTCAGTTAGATAAAGAGGCAATAATTAAAAATAATGTTATGTTGCCTTCTATTTGATTACATATTTTTCTATGATCTGTGTATTTAAACCAGCATTTTGGTAATTGCACATATAAGCACGGTATCCCTTCGGTACGTATTTTATTTCATTTAGAAAAAGTATACATTAGTTACATGTATATGTTTAATATTATTATTTATTTATCCCAGATATTGAGCAATAATTTATTTTATCATTGTATATTTGTACATTTTAAGAAAGCCATAGTTGTCCCTGTATACAAGGGTGGGAGTAAGCGGTGTCGAATTACCGACCAATTTCATTATTAAGTACAATCAGTAAAATTATCGAAAAGGTCATTAACATCCGGTTGACACGCTTCTTGGAAAAGAAGTTTCTGCTGGCAGATAATCAATATGGATTCCGACCTAACAGGAACACAGAAGACGCTGTTGCCAATTTTTCACAAATAGTCAAAAAACATTTAGACAAGGGCGAGAGATGCATAGGCGTCTTTATAGATCTCAAAAAGGCCTTCAACACTGTGTCAATTCCACTACTCTTGCTTAAATTGGAGTACCTGGGGATAAGGGGAAAACCACTTGAGTTGTTCCGTGACTACCTGTCAAATAGAAGTCAAGTCGTTAAAGTGTTTGATGTACACAGTTCATGCCTGCCCGTTACATATGGTATACCGCAGGGTAGTACATTTGGCCCCACTCTTTTCCTAGCTTACGTCAATAGCCTGTGCAAACTTAAAATAAACAACGGAAGTATGTTGGCTTTTTCAGACGATACTTCCCTTATTATTTGGGGTAAAACGTGGTTAAAAACAATCAGTTGAAACTGGGCTTCTAACAATTATGAAATGGCTAGATCACAATTTTCTGACAATCAATGTTCCAAAAACAAAATATATTTGCTTCAGAATTTCCGAAGCCACAAAACCGGTCACTAATTTTAAAATCAAAGCCCACTCCCTCCAATGTACGGAAGTCTCTAATTTGGACACTACTTGCCACTGCCCTAATCTTACCCAAACAGAAACCCACAAATATTTAGGAATATAATAGATAAAAACCTCAACTGGAAATCACATATTGCAGCGCTAAGTAAACGCGTTCGAAAACTTCTACATATCTTCAAAAACTTAGGGAATCGGCTGACACTAACCTCATCAGAAACATCTATCTTGCTCTTGGCCAATCCCTCCTAACGTACTGCATTCCTGTGTGGGGTGATGCTGCTGCAACCCACCTTTTAGAGTTAGAGAGAGCACAAAGGGCCGTAATCAAAGTGATGTTACATAAACCCAGGAAATACCCTACGGATACACTCTACGAGGAATCCGAACTGCTAACTGTCAAACAACTTTTTATTGTACAGTCAGTTCTCCGCCATCATAAAATAATTGTACCCTCCCAATTACCACAACATAAAAGAAGAATACGCACCAATGTGCCTATTTTCAATACAATATTCGCGCGACGGCAATTGTCTTATACCGGACCCTTCTTATACAGACACTTCAATGACTCAAATAAAATCCTCAACATGAATAGAATCAGTTTAAAAGCAGTGCTGACATCTAACTTGACAGCTCTTGGCCACATCGCAACAGAAAATATTCTTAAAATCGTTAGCTAAAATGGCCCATTCTTCAGATTCTCCTGACACAACAAAATCTTACACATACGTAATCCGGCTTATTAGCCGTCAACTCTCATCACAAATCATAAAACACAGCCTCACAATACCAATTACTATATACACATCTTCACACCACACACTACACAATTCACCATCTCACACACATTTTAAATAGGTATAATTGATTTCATAAATGAATATTTTTTTTATATTGTAATTATTACTACTATGAAAATGTTGATATCATATTTTTTTTATATATTTTCCTTTATATTGTATTAATTAATTGTTAAATTAATTCAAATCATAACTTGTACCATACACCAATTATTTGAACATAAACAAAGACGCTTGTAATTGTAAATGTATAGCCTACCCTACAAATTTGTAATAATTTAACAATATCATTAGTATTTAAATCAAAACTCACTTTCTACAACTAAAAGAGTGCCTTATACTAGATATACGACCATTCTGTGGGGTGGAGCTGGGGAACTAGGATAAATCCTGTATCTCAGGTGCCAACCCACCATAGTATCGTACTGTATCACGCAATCCATGTATATATTTAGTCATCCTGATTTATGGTGAGAAATAAACGATTATTATTATTATATTGTAACATATATTCAGTTTATTGCTAGATTACGGCTCAAGATTTGATTTAACTGAAGATTTAATTAATAGTAAAAGGCACTTAAATTCAGCAAATAAAAATCCATGAATCTATTTAGCATAAAATGCTCTGATTAAATATATCTTGTCATAAAAGAGTCTTACTGGCATCTTCATGGACATGGCCGAATGCCAAGATATGGAGTGGCTGTGTTTTCAAGCTGTGTCACCGTTTATTTTTTATGTGCAAAAAGTATTCCTTACTTCATGTTTCGCCATGCAACAGTGATGACTTTGAACTTTTGTCAAATAGCATCTATTTTCCCTCCCAAAAGCTCTATTGATCAAAGATGTCATGTCTCGACAACTTGAATATATAGTGTACCTTAAGTAATCAACATATTTTTCATATTTCTCCATTGCACGTGTAATTTGTCATGTATTACATGTTGCATATTTCAACAAAAATATTAACGAAGTGGCATATATCATCAAGTCGTGTTACTTACGGGATAGACTGATAGAACCTAGCACAACGGAAGTTTGTCCTTACACGCCATACTTGCTTCTTTAATTTTAATAACCCATCATGTAAAACACAACCATAAGCAACTATAAGCGAGGTAAGACCCAGCAAGGGGTCATGCTGTGCTCCGCCCTGTCAAGCATATTGTAATGGCGGGGCATGGCGAGACCTGTTGCTTTAAGTATCCGTCTGGGAAAGCACCTCCACCTTACAGAAGATCGCAGCTAAATGACAACTCCGGGAGGATTGTTGTGTTCCTGTGTGTGGGTAAGGTTGCCAGTCATTTGGGAGGTCGTTGTGCAGGCAGCGGGAGGAGCGGCGGTATCGAACCGCCACGAACGGTGGGGGCGCGGAAGGCTGGCGCGGCGGTCAGGGAGACCCGGTGAAACGGCTGACCGCTGGCTGCCCGCGGGTCAGTAGGATTCCCGAACCCGGGGATTACTTAATCTCCGCCCCGGGAGGCTGAACCGCCAACCCGCGAAAAATCCCTGTTGTAGTGGTCGTGCCGGAGAAGGAGTCCGGAGTGGACCCGGCTGCTGCAGCAAGGGGGGACCGGGGATTAATTAATTTATTACGATTAATTCAAATTTCATTCCGTGCCAGCAAACCGCATAACCTGCTCTGTCCAGTGATGGAAGATACCGCGCTTTTGTCCTCTAGTCTGTCGGCTCAGCGACTTCTCTTTTTGGAACATCAATCGATGTAGAATTCCGTACCTAATCATTGAACTTATGTAGCCATGATATATAGTTAAATCTGTATTTTTATTAGTTATGTTGCGTAATCTTTTGATGGCATAATAAATAAATATAATATAAAAAAAGGTAGGTACTTAGTTTTTAGTAGATTTACTTTACTCAGGTTATTCGAATTTAACTAATCTACTACGTTTTTAAAGGCATTTTATATTCAGTTTCATATATATAGAGAAACTAGCTGCTGCCTGCGGCTCCGCCCGCGTGGAGTCAAATAACGTCGCCTATGTGTAATCCAGATCATAATCTATCTACGTGCCAAATTCATTTAAATCCGTTCAGCCGTTTAAGCGTGAAAGAGAAACAATCATCCATCCATACATACACACTTTCGCATTTATAATATTAATAGGATAACAGCATCGACAAAACATTACTTTATGGCACCTCGTTTTTATTAACTCTTTGCAAATTTTCAGTGAATCGTCAGGTTAGCCCAGCAGGTGATCCTGTGAAGTTTGGTAGCGATCATATCACCCGTGCGAAGCCGGGGCAGATAGTTAGTATAAAATAAAATGCTTAGCCAACCGTACGCAATCCTGATCGATGCCAATATTCACATCAAACCAGAGCAGCAAGATGTCATCTGTCGGCAAAAATGTCGTACAATCAACTGTCAATCCCTCACTACTTCCATACGTCTGTATTTGACATATGTACGGAATGAGGGATCCAAATGTTTCTCCTCGATACTGTGTCGTATAAAATCTAGATTCATACACCCCTCTTTCATATCGGAACATTTAGAATTTATTTTTCAACTTTAAATTATTCATTCCGATTACTAACATACATTTTCGAGGCTTCCTTACCTCGCTTCGAAAGTGTATTTATTCATCTCAAAGTATCTCGTAGACTTGATAGCCTCTTCTACTAAACTTTGGTTTCATTTCTGCATGGTTTCAACACAGGCTTCTTTCCTAATATCTCTCATACCCTCATTCCTTCCCACTCCTAATCTTCAGGGCGCTTCCCTCAGTATGCGAGATGGCCTGAATATGCTAGGCGTAAATATTCGTTGGGATCTCAACCAACGTAAATACATCGGATGCCTCATTTCAACAGCAGCTTCAAAAAAAAAAAAATGGGTTGCACTGCGGGAGTGCCGGCAGAAGTGAAAACTTGAACATTAACGTTGTGCATTTTTGAATATTTTGGAATGGTTAGGGAATAATTTCGCACGAATTGCTTTATTTATCAGTATACAAGTACAATCATGTATGTGGTAAAATACAATATTCATTTATTACGCTATCGTACACAAATATGACAATTTATACTACATTAAAAATTTAACACTTCAGAAATATTACAATTATTTTACATTAAAAAGTTTATCTCTCAGAAAAATCAACTTTCATCATCGCCAATCTCTAAAACTCAAACACACACGCACACTCGCGCAAGCGCCCTGCGCCGCTTAAACCAAATAGCGATGTTGATAAACTACGTTGAACGAAACGCGTAAGCGCCAAGGATTTCATGGCGCTTACAACGTTTTAGTCGCGAGAAAGTAATGCCCTATGAACGATCTAGTGCTTCATGTTTTAATCGTTGAGGTAACTAATGTTTTAGCGTTGCAGCTAACTTAAGTTCTAATTCTCACCAAAATCTTACAGTCAGGGTCACGTGTCCTGACACGAGTTTAACAATTTTACTCATTCTAAAAAGTGCACAACGCCGCTAAAGAAGTTTTCACTTCAAAAACTCGGCGTCCTGAACAGGTTGCGCCGGTTCTTCACGCCGGAGCAGCTTTGTCTACTTTATAAGACTCAAATTCGCGCCTGCATTGAGTATTGATATTATTGGGACGGTTCTGCTCAGTATCTTCTCGAGGCCCTCGATAGGTTGCTGCGACGGGCTATCCGCATAAACAACGATGAAGAGGTCACCAAAAGCCTAGAACCTCTTCAACTTCGTAGGGATATTGGCTCGCTATGCGTATTTTACCGCCTGTACCATAACGAGTGCTCTGAAGAACTGTTTTACCTTATCTTACCCTCTCCCTTCCGTCATAGAACCACACGTGCAGGCTTGTGATGTCATCATTCTACTGCTGAGAACATTTCTTCGCGTATAAAAAAGTTCGGCAATTCCTATCTCTTTCATAATTTTAAAAAGTGCAGGAATGCCTTGCCGGCACATGTGTTTCCTCCTTCCTACAACATGGGATCCTTCAAACGAAGCGTGAAGAACCTCGCACCTCGCGGGCCAGCATGGTAGCGTCAAATTACTAAAACACTGTAGTCTTTTGTCAGTTCCCGCTGCGATTTGGACTCCTCTTTCGCTTACGATTAGGTGAAGCGGGGCCACTATGCTGAGTTTATATAAAAAAAACTCAGGTATAAAAATAATAGATAATCCGACCACCTTTTCCTTTTTCGTATGACATAGGAATTAATATGTGTTCCACCGGGCGTTACCTTTTAAGATTTTATACCTGTCTGGGTATTCACTTCATTCTTCTTTGTTCTATCCAATACAAAACACAACCAAAAGCAGAAGTTTTCCAGCAATTATTTACGTTCTAGTCGAAAATACTGGCATTTGCAAGTCTTTCACTGAGTAGATTGTACATACGTACTATTTATAATTTCTTCTTGCTATTGTTCATTTATTATTATTTACATTACTATGAAATATTAATTGCCTTATTAATAAATTACAAGAGCTGCCTCTATGATTGGATAAATTTTATAAAAAGGATGATTAGGCAAACGTATTGTACGTTACTAAACGTTGCTTGATATTTTTTTAAATATACCAGGATATAAAATAATTCGATAAGGTGGAGCTTGCCCCTCATGTTTTTAAATCACTAGAGGACATAAACTACTAACGCTAGACGCTAGCAAGCTGTCAGCAGTGTGATGTTGGTGAGAAGTCAGAAATTGATTGACTGTATTTGTAAATATGCGGATTTAATGAATCCTAGATGGAAGATTACGACTGATTCCGCTAAATTTAATACATGCTCACGTTGTGGTGCGTATTGCTAAACTCTCCATATATCATTCTTTTGTATATGTCAAAATGTAGAGCAATCGTTAACTCCCTTATGAATGATAGGGGATTTACATATGAAATATGGTACGGTTCATATCCAACAAGATTTCCTTAAGTTTGTTTGTGGGAATATATTAGTAGTTATGGTCTTAGTTTCCAAAATCAATGGTGTCTGTATATTGATCTGAAATTAACATTGTCGTATATGTACAACGTGCCTTAAAATATAACTAAAACTAAAACTTCTTTTACATCGATACTCATCAAACTTTCTCCATAATAAAATTATCTCGATAAATCATAATGTTAAACCTATGTTCTTAAGTGAATATGATTAAATATTCGATGATTAACTGACTAAATAAAATTAATAAATTAAAAACCGTCCTGCATGTGCTGCCAGCCTCCTTGAATTTAAATAATTATACCTATTTATTGTTTCAGAACAGTCGCACAAATAGCTAATATCAAATATATTTATTTTTACTGTTTTACATCAGTCGTATTTCAGCGCATTTGCACTTTTCTCATGCGAACAAAACTAACCAAATCTTAATAAATAAGAACAAATTATGTAAATGTCATAAATGAAAATTAGACAGCATTTTGTGCAAGAATTTATAGTGTAGTAGTCTAATTATACAAATTTCAATTTAAGTGTACATACTCCATGCTGCGCAATTCCCTTATGAGGATTATATAGCACGCATGCGGGTGGAAGATAGCTTATCACCCTGGTTTGACATCAATATTGGTGTCAGACAGGGATGCGTGCTGTCGGCTCGGCTATTCACCATGTATCTGAGCAGATGTCTTCAGAGAATAAGAAATTGGAATTGAAATGGAATCGGAATACGAATGGGTGACTCATAGGAAAACTGTCTGCTTTATGTAGATGATGCGGTATTAATAGCTCAAATGCAACTACTAGTTACAACAATAAAAGATGATTCCATGAAGAAATGCTTTTAAATTGATTGCAAAGGAAACCAATATTTTTACATTAATTATTATTATTTGTATTTGAAAGAGAGGAAACCAGAACGAATACGAAGATTACGGTTGATAACGGTCGGAACAAGTGGGTGAGATTGCACATTTTGGAAGCGCTTTTAGCGTGATGGAAGGTACACCACTGATGCAGAGAGAATAGTGAGTCAGGGAACAGCCGGAATGGATCGTTGGGTAAACTTCTAGGCAGCCCAAATCGAAGCCAGAAGGTACAAATGACGCAGCTGGACACAACGCGGTGTTAATACCAACGTTAACTTATCGAATGGAAAACTGGGTATAGCAAATACAGCATAAAAATAGAATAAATGTGATCGAAATGCGAGCATTGCGCAAATTTTGTGGCGTAAAGCATGCGTTCGCAATGATGACGTAAGAAAGAGAGTTGGTCTGAAAGAAAGTGTCGGTGTTAAGATAAGAAGAGGTATGCTCCGTTGGTCCGGACATATAGAAAGAATGCAGGATAAAAGAATGACGAAACAGGTATACAATGCGCAAGTGGAAGGATACAGGAGCCGAGGAAGAACAAGGCTTGACCAAACAAATTGGTTGTGTTTTATGAATGAATGTCAGAATGTGATGTCAGGCGCCCCAGGGATCGGCGGGGTGTAAACAGCTATGAATGCAAAAGACGCTAATGAGGTGTGTAAGGACTGCGTCTTATGGCGCTTGGTTCTCTTCGATTACCCCGCAAGGGACCTAGTTTAAAGATGTACATGAATGTATATTTATACATTCAATGTAAGTTTCAATCTAATTAACTATCTATCTAAAACTTCAAGCGAACTCCTTCGCTGGGAAGGTAAAGAGATTAACTCGGTCATTACACACTGTACTCGATTCTTTAACATTCTACATAACTTTTTCATGCACGCTCACTGGTTTCTAGGCCTCCTCACACTATCTTCTGATGGCATCCGCTATTTGGTCGTGCTGGGTACGTCTAGGCCGTCCTCTGCAACTACGTCATTCTACTTATGCGTTGTATATCTGTTTCGTTATTCTTTCCTCTTACATTATTTCTACAAGATTACCCAACCTAGGAACATACTTCCTCTAGCGATACTTTCTTTCATATCAAATTTCTTTCTCACATCCACATTGCGAAGTCGGTTTGCAAGCGTTACGCCGCAGATGTTGCAAGACGATCGCATCTCGATGGCGTTTATTCTACTTTTATTCTCTCTCCCTGCCAAAACCAGCCTCTTGCTTCCATACATTAGCGCATAAATCAGTACCACGTTGTATATAGCAAGATGTGGTTGTGCTTCTTACTGCCAAAAAGGTCCCAACATATCATTCACACTATGCCCTGTACTCACTCGCGGTGTACCTGCTAAGAATGCATCCAAGGTAAAGATAGTATTTCATTCACTTGTTCCAATCATCATCCATTCCATCATCATCTATCGTTCTTCTTGTTCGTTCTTGTTTTAATTTAAACTTTCATGTATACCTACGTTAGATAGAAACTTATGTCTGTCTTGGGTTGATGTGTTTGTTGTTTCACTATCAGGGAGAAAAGTTCGGTGGTACGTAAATGAAAAAAACGTAAATCAATTAACAGCCTCGATTAGTTAAAAAGGATTCGGAATTTCAATACGGTGTTTTTAAATCACTGGTTTTCGGTTTCTATTATACATCTTGAGATTGGGTTATTGATTGGTCCCTGTTATGACAAATTAAAATTAAGCATGGCATGCCTAGTATTCTATTAGATTTTTTCGAACGAGTAACAATGGAAAATGGAAAAAAAAGATAAATAAACAACAGATAGACACATTAAACAGACAATTTTTAGGGTTCCGTACCCAAAGGGTAAAAACGGAACCCTATTACTGAGGCTCCGCTGTCCGTCCGTCCGTCCGTCCGTCCGTCCGTCCGTCTGTCACCAGGCTGTATCTCATGAACCGTGATAGTTAGACAGTTGAAATTTTCACAGATGATGTATTTCTATTGCCGCTATAACAACAAATACTAAAAAATAGAATAAAATAAATATTTAAGGGGGCTCCCATACAACAAACGTGATTTTTTTGCCGTTTTTATCGATAATGGTACGGAACCCTTCATGTGCGAGTCCGACTCGCACTTGGCCGATTTTTTTAAAATACTTTTAATTTTAAATTAATTCTATATTAAAAATCTGTTTTTAATAAAGATTGCAAATTGATGTTTGTTTATGAAAACATTAGTGATGTTTGTTCTATAAATAAGTCCGCTGGTTGTTCTAAATAAATAAATATTCATATATCTAAACTTTACACACGTGGGTTCTGCATGCATATTAAATACACAAACAATCGCATTCGTGGCAGTTACTAACACGTTTACCCAAATGGATTTGACGAGCTCGGTGGCTCAGTCGTGAAAGACGCGACTTTGACACCATCGCTAGTGGGTTCGATTTCCATGCAAGACAAACATTTGTGTGCATGAACATGTCTGTTTGTCTTGATCTGGTTGGTTTATGAGAGGTAGAGCGCATCAAAGTAGCCCGCCTGGGGAAGTACCTCCACCTCACAAAAAATCGCAGCTAAATAACAACTCCCTAGAAGGTTGTTGTGTTCCTGTGTGTAAGTGATGGCACCAGTGAGCTCCTACGGAGTTGCTGTGTAAGCAGCAGAGGAGGCATCGCGCGAGTGATACTCAATATATTACACGCGTGAATAGGCTACGGTAACTGCTTTACATCAGGTGGACCGTATGCTTGCATGACTCCCGACGTTGTATAAAAAAAAGCTTTCCTAGTACTTTATGATTAACACTTTTTGCTTATGAAAACATTAATGTCATACTTCTGCATCACCTAAAGCTGACTGGTAGAAAATGCTTGTTCTATTAATAAGTCCGCCGATTGTTCTATTAATAATGTACGTTATTGTACTATCTTCTTCTTCCTAGCGTCATTCCATTTCCTAATACATTATAATTGGCATGGTTCGCTAACTAAACACAGATTTTTACATGGAGAGACTGCCGTCAGACCTCCACAACCAAGAGGGAAAATCAGTCCTTTCTTAGATTAGGTCACACATCTCCCGAACGTACATAAATCCGAAAATATAAATTTGGGGGTATATGCCTATACCAGGATTTGAACCGAAGACCTGTCGCTTGGTTCGTTATCCACTAGGCTATCAGCGCTCTTACTGCAATATATTGCATACTCGTGGCATACTCGTATATTGTTCTTATGTTTATGAAGGTAAGATAGACGGTCCCTGTTTTCATGATAAATTCATTATCCATTAGCTTTTCACTGAACTAATAAATAAATATTTTATCTCTAAATATATAATCTATAAAATATGGCATTACAAATAGTATTGAAATGCGACGCTGACGCGAAACTAGAGTCGCGATTGAAAAAGTTAAAAAGAAAAGTTCGTGAACAAAAACAAATAATTCTACTTAATGATACAATGCAATTATCTATATATTTCATATGTAGGCAATATAGCAATATGCCGTCACTCTTTCAATATTTAGATCACCGTGAAAACGGTGAACAAAAGTATCAAAAACAGCCGCGTTAGGCGATTTTGCTGTGTAACATTTCAAATATCAGATATGTAAATAAGTATTTTATGTCACATATCTAATATTTGAAAGAACCAAAAAAAATTTGATATCTAATAAAGTTATTAGTAATCAAATTTTTTTGGTTCTTTTTATCCCCGAGGGGAAAGACAAAGGGATCTAGCGAAGTATTCATTTCAGAACCAAAACCTTGATATTGTGACTAATAACTTTAACTAATAGCTACTAAAATAAAGAATATTGTTTTTTCGCCTTATGAAGTTTTGAGAAGTTCTTCATGTTACTTACAGTATACAATACAATGTAATTTATTACACCTTAAGAAATGTACATCAAATCAGAATATAACAATACAATGACAGTCTTATGATAGTAGTAGTAATATAGAAACAAAAATTGCGATAGCAAAGCGTCCATAGAACTCGATTCCTACCATCTTTACTAAATTATTCACATTAACAAAATACAACAGTGTGTAACTGGCAGTATAATATATCAACCAAACTCACAAGTTGCGGAAGATAATAGAGTTTCATTTCGTAAGTCACAAATGAAATTTCCATTCATATCATATAAGAGAATCCGAGCACAGGATATATACTTATACTTTATATAATTTCCTACCAGGCTCACTTCTCATTTCAAAATAAATTAAAACCTTCAACTTGACTTCGGAAAAGTACGAGTAGGAAACATGGTGGAAATTAATTCAAATGTTTGTCACGAAATTGTAAGTTTATATAGGAAGTGTTCAGTTCTAAAATATCAAAATATTTATCCATGCCGAGTCAGATTTGATATATGTTGTAGGAACATATATCTATTTCATGAGCTCGATCTTACTGCGTTTTTCACTACGGGTACAAATCCTTAGCTCTGCCATAGTTCTTCCTTAGTTCAAAACAGGTAATGCGTTATCAACAAACTTTCATAACATGCTTCAGGATCTAAAACGGTGGTATTGTGTCGAGTTCCTGCTATGGCCGATATACTACTCCTTCTTTTCAGTCTCTTTATTCAAAAGAAGGACTGGGTATGGAGCCGTCGGTCACATTCAAGACACTTCGAAAGCTTAGTATCAGTTGTATGTTCGTATGTCATACTATCGACAAATATACCAACACTTCTGTTGAAGACCATAAAAGATCGGGATGACCGCGTGCTATTAGAACTATAAAGGCTATTAATGTTGTTAAAGCTAGAATTCGCCGAAACCCCATTAGGAAACAAAAAATCTTATCGCAAAAAATGACGATTCCCGCTAGGACTCTGTCGCGTGTCAAACAAGACCTGACATTTAAAGCTCGGCGCTTGTCGTCGATGTACAAGACTAAATCAATCCCTACAGTTGAAGCCAATAGATCGATGAAAACTCCTTCCGTCCCGATACGCAGGACAAATACACAGAAATATCCTCTTTAGTGATGGAAAAAAAATTACTATTGAAGAGTACTACAACAAACAAAATGACAAACTGTACGCACACTAAAGAAGCCGCCGAAGTGGTCAGAAAAGTACAACGTGGTCATCATCCTGCGTTTGTAATGGTTTGGTGGGGGTGTCTTATCAAGAAATCACGAAGCTTCATTTTTGTAAAAAGGAGTGAAGACTTCAGCCACAGTGTATCAAGAGACTGTCTTGGATCGTGTTGTGAAACATTTCAGCAATACACTTTTTAAAAATGTACCGTGGACTTTCCCGCAGGACTCTGCTCCTGGTCACAAGACACGAACTATTCAATTCTGGCTCGAAAACAACGTTCCGGAATTTATAATAGCTGAAGTCTGACCCTCGTCTAGCCCAGATCTGAACCCCTTAGACTACAAATTATGGTCAGTTCCAGAGGACCTGGCCTGTTCGAAACGATACGCCAACATTGTGTCTCTCAAGAAATCTGGAGCAAACAGTGGCTAAATTTCCCATGGAAACAGTGCTTACATCCATAGATTTGTGGCAATATAGATTAAAAGTCTGTATCAAAGCCAACGGTGGTCATTTCGATTAGAATCTTTTTTATTTTTTGCTGAGACTTCCATAAATATTACACATAAGTTTTATTAAGATTACATTACTTCATAAAAAAATAAATGCATATTCATTTGTAACAGAACTTATGGCCGGACTAGGTATATATTTCCTTTATTACTGAGCAAAATTAAGATTTGTTAACCTTTCTGACTCCTTCCAAGACACTGAATCATGTAGGTTATACAAAAATTGGGTCCAAATCGCTGATAAATAAACCCTTTAACTCTGTAATGCAGTGTAAACTAGGATTTTAGCGAAAATACGCTAATCAAAATGCACCCTTGTAATATGGATATTACGGACACTATATATGGTAACTATCACAGTGATGTTAATTTTGCACAGAATTTGAATCCTATTGAACCTTATTGAAGATATTAGTAAATAAATTAATAGTCAGAACAATATATAATGCTAAATTCGATTGCCTGTAGGAAATCAAGATACTATTAATGTTTTTTTATTTACGAATTGAATTGAAATAAAATTAAAATAAAGAAACCTCGTACAGATTTTAGAAGTTCTTTATAACGACGTCGACAATGTCGAGTGACACACTCAACATTGTGCAACAACATATTATTGTTAATAATTAGAACCAAACTATTATTTTGTTTGGAAAATGTTCAAAGAATCGTCTTAATTACTTTAAAGGTCCGTTAAAAAGACATTGATTCAACAAAATATTATTTTTCTTTGTGCCTTTGCTAACGTCTCGGCCACCATAAGTTATGTAAAAAATGTAGCTCGGTCATCAAAATCGAAATAGTGGTTTAGATGATACGGACATACAAGTATACATAGACTCCTAAAATCATACATAACCCTTCTTTTTGAGTTTGCCTTAAAGTCGGACTCGCAGACGAAGGGTTCTGTACCATCTTAAAATACTTGAAACTACATATTTTTATAAAATAGTTTAATAATAAATATACCACTACATGAATTGGCATTTTCAGTATGTGTTCTATATAGTATGTGGAGTATGAGTGTAACGATGCACCGGTAATGGTAGCCTATGGATAGATTTGCTACTTATGGAGTTTATAGTGACTGTTGATGAACTTAATCTTACTCGAGGGGTTGTTAGGTCATCTCAGGCATATCTTGAGAAGACTTATTTAATTCCGTCACGTTATCGGGCAAGGAGCACTAATCGCATAATAATATATTTAGAAGCATGTTATATAAAATATAGGCAATGTGGGAAGGGCGCATGAACGTGGTGTTATTTTAAAGAAAAGGTACAATGGAGATGGTAAGCATTGTTCGGACAATAATATTTAAAAAATGGCTTTGCATGGCAACTGGTATTGTAGTTAAAATGTAAGTTAAAATAAATATTTATTTTACTACGACCGATTGGAGCCGCGGCCGCCTTTAAACAATGAATTGTTTGCAATTGGAGACAATTTGTACGTATACGAAATAAAGGATGCGGACCGTTTAGGGCGCACCATTGAAAGCGGTGGCCGAGACAGAGTTATTAGAAAGTTTATGGATACACAAGATGTGTCCAGCCGTCGAGTCGTGGGAACGGAACTTAAGACCATTAGCTTGGGGGCGAGGTGGGGTTTTGTTTTTTTTGACGGTTGAAGCAATGTCGTGAGTGGCAGGGCATTCGGTTGGAAGTCACGGTGTGCTCACGTCGTCCGCAGAGCTTTTAGATACAAATTTTGGAGTGATTTCGATATGCGTCTTAATAAGAACAAATTAGAATCTTAAATCGAGCAAAGATCGGATAGTCGCGAAATCGACGCTCGTTGACGCGCGGGAGTGTCGAGGGTCGCCGAGCATCGCGCACAAGTCTGGCGGGAGACTGCCTGTCGCCGCGCGCAGCCAGCGGCGGGTTTGATGGGAGACTGCGTGTCGTCGCGCTCCAAAAGCAGCTTAGTGCAATTACACTAACCTGCCAAGATAAGTTTAGCTATTAAGAGTGTATTTATTTGATTTCCTGTGTCTTCAATGTATATGATTTAAGGAGGCAACTGGACGAGACGAGTGAGCTGTGGTTTCAATGTTGTTGGAGTTTTGTTTCTGACAAAGGCCTACACGTGTAGCTACGCTGCGGTCCACAGTAATTTCATCGAGCTCGCGTAATTTTATTAGTAGAGGAATTAACAAGGTTATGTAAAATCTTGTACACAATTGAAGTTGATTTAGATGCTGGGCGCTTCGGGTGTAAGCTGATTCCAGGACCGTTCCTGGGGGTAGGCTGAGGCTAAGGGGGTGACATATTGGCCGATTAGTACTATATTTTAGGAGAATTTGCTAATATCTCATGAGCAGGTGGCCGAAGCGTTCCTTCTTCCATTTAACATCGATCGGTCCAAGGTTTCGATCGTCAGTATATGACGATCAAAACTCTGGATAGTCGACATGGTATCGTACAATTTTAGTAAGTGCATGTCATGAATTCAGGTCGATAGCCCGTGTTATCGATCACCCCAAGGGGGTAATAACTGGCGACAGCCCGAGTATTTTATTTTCATCTACAAGGTCAACTACGGCCAGAACGGTTTACTTGGATCAAATAATGAACATAAGTGGATATCGCCTCGTGGTACTAACACACCACTACCAGGGGAGAACCCTATTAACATAAGACGGGCCCGTGATCACGTTCTAAGCCTATATACATAAAATCCACATATCAGAGGTACGCACATAGACGAGTACCTATCGGCTCCCATCTCATAATACGTGATAGGTATAATAATAGCAGTTATTATACCGATCGCGACTTGAATTGGCCGGCGGGGAGAATACATTTATACTGGCCAGTATAAGCGACAAATATTTCGCTGAATTGAGGCTTGCCAGGCATTGACCTGATGATTGACTTGAGCAGTAAAGAGTTCTGAGCCTACATTCTGGGAACTGTGAATACCTATCGATACCAATATACAAATCTCCTGTCATACTAATTAATGAAGTTGGACGAGCAGCTCTTATTGTTTCAATCTTGCGTGTTTAATCTTTCAAATACATAATAAAGAAATAAACTAGACGATCATCTACAGACCGCTACCTGCAACTCTTAAATAATAACAATTACATACCACGGTTACGTCCTTTGGGTTATTACAGATGCTGCCGATGACCACAGGATATTTGATTCGGACTAAAATAATATAATCAGTTCGACAAATATTCTTTAAGAATCAAATTGCTATAAATTACATACACAACGTAGAAACATTTCAAGGACATAGATAACTACGAATATTATATTCACAATTTCGGAATCTATAAATAATAGGTAACAACAAAGGCTATACGCAGCATATTAAAATTAATTGGGGTATTACAAACAAAGGTTAATGAGTTAGGTGTTTATGTAGTGAATGCGTTTTACTGTGTTAGACATAAAAGCTATTAAGGTAGAGTAGGTAGGTATATTATAACGATAGGATTAGTTAGGTGTTTATGTAGTGAATGCGTTTTACTGTTAGACATAAAAGCTATTAAGGTAGAGTAGGTAGGTATATTATAACGATGGGAATAGTAGGTGTTTATGTAGTGAATGCGTTTAACTGTTAGACATGAAAGCCATTAGGGTAGATTAGTTTAGGTATATTATAAAGGTTTTAAATATCGGTTGCTTACTGTTGAACAACTAGGAGAGTAATAATTTAATTACATTGTCCGATTGAGAAAATTGGGTATAGTTAATTACACTGTTTAATTAATTACGTCAGGAGGAATTGACCATTAAGTTACAAGTGCGAATTTAGTAGATAGGCAAAGTAAGATAATAAAGTTATTTGAATAGATAGCGTACTTTGAATAGACGTCGTCTGCAAGCGATAAGCAGGCACCTGCGTGTAGGATATATAGGTAAATAAGCGAACTACTGATTAGTAAAATGGGCCGAGGCAGGAAGCCACGTGTGACCAGCAAACAGTCGAAAGGTACTGAGGACAGTAATGCTTCAACAAATTCGAACCCGGAGACGAGTCAGATGACTCTATTACTGTCGCAAATTTTACAACGTTTGGAGAATTTAGAGCAGGCTAGGGCGAGTAACTCCGTTACGTCCGGTTCGGAAGCGAGCGTGCCGTCTACCGCTAACCGCGAAAACTTTGTGCTGAATGAGTCAGAGCATAAACAGGTGTGTCTAATTAAGATGTCACAAAAACTACCACAGTTTGACGGGCAAAAATCAAATAACCCTATGCTGTTTCTAAGGGATTTGAGGAATTACATAGAGATGTCTGGGAACAGTTTTAGTTCAGGTAAAGCTTTGGCGTTTGCTATAGAGAGTTTGATAGGGAGCGCAAAGACAAGGATGAATATTTATAGGGATTCTTGGGCTAGCTTTAGCGACTTCGAAAGGGATTACAAGCAAGTATTTTGGAGTAACTGTGAACAGGAGTTGATCAGACAACGGTTCATGACCGCGAAATACGACGATAGAGTAGGTACAATGGAAGAGTATTTTGCAGACCAGTTAAATAAAATATACGGGTTATCTCTACCTTTTACCGAGACGGAAAAGGTAAATACCATATTCAGGCAATTGCCTCAGCATGTGCAGGTAGCATTTTTCGCGAGGAATGAGAGTATGTCAGTTAAAAATGCAGTGGAGTTTCTGCGTCATTTAGAACGGAATGTACGCAAAGAGGCGAGCGTAGTGACGTCAGCCGGTACATCTGAAGGTCGCGCGACCTTCAGACCAAGTCGTGGGACTACGAGATATGGGTCAGTGCGGGTGAATACGATTCGCTATAATCATCTGACGAATCGACAAAGACGATACCCATATGCTAACCGCGGACAGAATATGCGAGGTCGGGGTTTGTATAACAATAGTACTAGGCAAAATAGGACGCAGTTGAGACCGATAGAATTCACACCAGCTTTGGATGCGCCGCGAGCTAGTGAGACGAATAAGAGCCTAGCAACAGCGGAAAAACCTGATGCTGTATCAAAAAACTAATTTCGGGGGAAGGGGGGGGATTCGCTTTACGTTATTTAATGCGGTTAGGCTGGGCGCCGAACAACGAAAGCGCTAAGCATAAGCTATATGAAATATGTGACATGGGAACGAATATGGGTTTAGAAGAGTTGACACAGTTGTTAACACATAGGGCGGAGGAGTTTCGAGTCTGTTTGGCAGATACTTCAGAGGTGGAAAGCATGAATAGGCATAATAAGTCCTTATGTACAGTGTTTAGAGATAAAGATGTCTTAGACGCGGATCAGGAGCAAGGTAGGAGGCTAACGTTGCCGGAAGTGAGTGTTGAAATAGGTGAGATTCAATTAAAGGGTTTGATTGATTCTGGGAGTGAGGTGACGTGCCTGAGACAAGATTGTTTTGAAAGAGTAAAGGGACGTTTGAGCCAGTTAGCTGAGATACCTATACCGGCTGTTCGAATCGCCGGGGCGTTTGGTATTAGTAAAGAAAAGTTAGGAAGCTTGGTCATAGTCCCTATCAAGATAGGTGAGTGTACCATCGATACACCCACGTTGATTCTAAGGAAGCTACCTAAGGAATTAATATTAGGATTTGATTTCATACAGTTAGCGCGAGGAGGTTTGGTATGTACGGACGGAACGAAATTCGTTATTAATGATGGTAATGTGATTTGTGAGATAGATCTGGAAGAGCGAGAACGCGGTCAAATCCAATGTTGTACGTTAGAAAAACATTCGGAGAAATCGGTGGTGGGTAAGATAGTTGAGTACGTACAAGGGACATCGTTGTCAGCCGAGCATAAATCTAAGCTGTCGGCTGTGTTAACGAAACATGTCACGCTATTCTCCGCTAAGATTGGTCGCACGACCAAGTACATACACGAGATTAGAATGAAGGACGATAAACCCTTTGTTAAGCGGTCATATCCCATACCGCATGTTTATCGCGAAAGAGTTAAGGCAAGGTTAGACGAAATGGAACGGGGAGGTGTAATTAGCAGACAGGCGACGGACTACAGTAGCCCATTAACGTGTACGTTGAAAAAGAATGGAGAGATTCGGATATTATTGGACGCGCGCGAGCTAAACAGATTAATGGCCGGGGAAACGGAGAGCGCACCGCTCATGAGTGATATATTACAATCAGGTTCCAAAATAAACTATATTGCTGTAATCGATATAAAGGACGCGTATTTTACGATTCCATTGGCTCACGAGTCTAGGAAATATACCGGTTTCGTGTTCCAAGGGAAGAGTTATGTGTATAATGTGCTACCACAGGGGCTCAAAACAAGCGTGGGCTCATTCTCAAGGGCGATGGATTTGATACTGGGGCCGGAAGTGCGAACGTACTGTTGGAATTTTCTTGACGACTTAGCTATTTTCACGGATGGGGGCCTAGACGAACACATACGTCAGATCGATACGGTATTGACCAAGTTACGTGAAGCCGGATTTACTTGTTCATTAGAGAAATGTAATTTTGCCGCTAGGGAGGTGAAGCTTTTAGGGCACATTTTAAGCACTGAAGGAGTTAGTTTAGACCCAGCGAAGGTAGAGGCTGTTTCAGATTATCCTGCACCGAGGACAGTGAAACAATTACGTTCATTTTTGGGGTTTGTAAACTATTTCCGTAGGTTCATACGGGAATTTGCGTTATTAACAGAACCATTGTATAGATTGTTACAGGCGAGAGTAAGATTTACGTGGGGTACAGAGGAACAGGACGCGTTTGATAGGTTAAAGGTAGCGTTTACACAGAGCGTCATGCTGTCACAGCCAGAGTTCGGTAGTGTATATTATGTGCAGACGGATTCCAGTTCGATAGGTCTGGGTGGGTATGTTTACCAATTAGATAAGAACGGGTTCGAGAAAATAATAGGATTTTGTTCGTATGCATACAAGGGGCCGCAAACACGGTGGTCCGTCAGCGAACAGGAGTTCTATGCTGTGATTTATACATTGAGGAAATTTGAAACGTATTTGAGAGGAGCCAAAATCGTGATAAAGACAGATCATAAAAGTCTAACGTTTATAAAGTCTTGGAAATTGCTCGGGGCGCGAATTACCAGATGGATAATGTACTTAGAACGGTTTGATTACGAAATACAGTATATTCAGGGACGTGATAACATTATACCTGACATTCTGAGCAGGCACATACGAGATGCAGGGTCGGAAAAAGTGGTTAACACTACACAGCCGCACATATACTGGTTTAAGACGGCTAGCCGTGGCATGGTATTACAAAAATTAAAACAGATTGCCGAGTTGCAAACCGATGACCCGAAGTTAAAACATATCAAAGATTGTTTAGGTCAGGGGAAGGCCAGCCTAGAGGTTAAGGGCTTTAAGTATTGCAAATTAGTCGGGAAGACATTGTACTTTAGCATACCTACGCAGGAAAAAAACCTATTAGTCATACCAAAGTCACTACAGGAGGAATTAATAATTCATATACATGAGGAAATAGGTCATTTTGGGCAGTATAAAATAATGCCTATTCTGAGAACGCGTTATTATTTTCCTAACATGAGCAAGATAGTTCGTGACGTAATCCGCACATGCGACATATGTCAAAAGGCAAAACCCAGCGTTAGTAACACAATAGGACCATGTCAGCCAGTTTCAGCTAAAGCTTTAGGAGAAAGGGTCTTCGGGGATTTGTATGGGCCGTTACCTGCGGGTAAGTTTGGTTACAAGTACATATACGTTATGCAGGACGTGTACAGTAAGGTCGTAAGGTTGTATCCATTAAGGGTCGCGAGTGGGCGTAGCGTACTTGCGTGCGCAAAACAATTTCATAAGGAGATACCTATCAGGACGATAATCACCGACCGAGGACCACAGTTCATTTCGAGGACGTGGATTGAAAGTTTACGTAATTTAGATATAAAGGTGACGCACACTTCAGTGTATTGCCCAAATTCGAATAGCGTAGAGAGGGTCAATCGCGAGTTAGGAAGAATGATCAGGACATATTGCTTCGGGTCCAACAGAAGTTGGGTGAATATGTTGACCGATGTAGAAAGGTGTTATAACAACGTTACACATAGTTCTACAGGGTTTGCACCCGACAGACTAGCGTTTGGGAGGCAAGAGTTGTTAACTATTGACAGTGCGTTAGGTGATGAGTGGACGAAACGATATCTAGCTAACGAACCACAGATTAATCACGAAAAAGCATTGAAAACCGCGGAGAAGACAAGCATGTACAGAAAGCGTCAATTTGACAACAGGCATAGGTTAGTCGTTTACCGAATAGGTGATTATGTGAAGGTGAAGACCTTTGTACGATCGGACAAAGAACATAAGATAACGCGGAAATTTTCTTTATTATATAAGGGGCCATTTGTTATAGTGGACGTACCATATCAAAACTGTTATAGTCTGATGGAACCAGAATCTAATAAGATTGTTGGAAATTATAATGCAGTGAATTTAGCCAGATATTTTATACGAAAGAAGGAAACGACGATATTAAGTAAGGAAGTAAATAAATGAGCGGAACAATAGGTGTAAAGTAAATAAATAAGTGCGATGGTTAGGAGTTATTGTAACAAAGAGCAACGATGATATAAACAAATAGGACTAACGAGCGGTTGAGGTCGGAGTGTGACACTAAGAGCTGGTTCGGAGAGGGGTGCGGGAAATAGAAGGGATACACGTGGGACTAAGATTTTGCCGAGTGAGCATCAGAGACACCAACTCACAAAATCTGGGGAAGGTTCTGTAACGATGCACCGGTAATGGTAGCCTATGGATAGATTTGCTACTTATGGAGTTTATAGTGACTGTTGATGAACTTAATCTTACTCGAGGGGTTGTTAGGTCATCTCAGGCATATCTTGAGAAGACTTATTTAATTCCGTCACGTTATCGGGCAAGGAGCACTAATCGCATAATAATATATTTAGAAGCATGTTATATAAAATATAGGCAATGTGGGAAGGGCGCATGAACGTGGTGTTATTTTAAAGAAAAGGTACAATGGAGATGGTAAGCATTGTTCGGACAATAATATTTAAAAAATGGCTTTGCATGGCAACTGGTATTGTAGTTAAAATGTAAGTTAAAATAAATATTTATTTTACTACGACCGATTGGAGCCGCGGCCGCCTTTAAACAATGAATTGTTTGCAATTGGAGACAATTTGTACGTATACGAAATAAAGGATGCGGACCGTTTAGGGCGCACCATTGAAAGCGGTGGCCGAGACAGAGTTATTAGAAAGTTTATGGATACACAAGATGTGTCCAGCCGTCGAGTCGTGGGAACGGAACTTAAGACCATTAGCTTGGGGGCGAGGTGGGGTTTTGTTTTTTTTGACGGTTGAAGCAATGTCGTGAGTGGCAGGGCATTCGGTTGGAAGTCACGGTGTGCTCACGTCGTCCGCAGAGCTTTTAGATACAAATTTTGGAGTGATTTCGATATGCGTCTTAATAAGAACAAATTAGAATCTTAAATCGAGCAAAGATCGGATAGTCGCGAAATCGACGCTCGTTGACGCGCGGGAGTGTCGAGGGTCGCCGAGCATCGCGCACAAGTCTGGCGGGAGACTGCCTGTCGCCGCGCGCAGCCAGCGGCGGGTTTGATGGGAGACTGCGTGTCGTCGCGCTCCAAAAGCAGCTTAGTGCAATTACACTAACCTGCCAAGATAAGTTTAGCTATTAAGAGTGTATTTATTTGATTTCCTGTGTCTTCAATGTATATGATTTAAGGAGGCAACTGGACGAGACGAGTGAGCTGTGGTTTCAATGTTGTTGGAGTTTTGTTTCTGACAAAGGCCTACACGTGTAGCTACGCTGCGGTCCACAGTAATTTCATCGAGCTCGCGTAATTTTATTAGTAGAGGAATTAACAAGGTTATGTAAAATCTTGTACACAATTGAAGTTGATTTAGATGCTGGGCGCTTCGGGTGTAAGCTGATTCCAGGACCGTTCCTGGGGGTAGGCTGAGGCTAAGGGGGTGACATATTGGCCGATTAGTACTATATTTTAGGAGAATTTGCTAATATCTCATGAGCAGGTGGCCGAAGCGTTCCTTCTTCCATTTAACATCGATCGGTCCAAGGTTTCGATCGTCAGTATATGACGATCAAAACTCTGGATAGTCGACATGGTATCATACAATTTTAGTAAGTGCATGTCATGAATTCAGGTCGATAGCCCGTGTTATCGATCACCCCAAGGGGGTAATAACTGGCGACAGCCCGAGTATTTTATTTTCATCTACAAGGTCAACTACGGCCAGAACGGTTTACTTGGATCAAATAATGAACATAAGTGGATATCGCCTCGTGGTACTAACACACCACTACCAGGGGAGAACCCTATTAACATAAGACGGGCCCGTGATCACGTTCTAAGCCTATATACATAAAATCCACATATCAGAGGTACGCACATAGACGAGTACCTATCGGCTCCCATCTCATAATACGTGATAGGTATAATAATAGCAGTTATTATACCGATCGCGACTTGAATTGGCCGGCGGGGAGAATACATTTATACTGGCCAGTATAAGCGACAAATATTTCGCTGAATTGAGGCTTGCCAGGCATTGACCTGATGATTGACTTGAGCAGTAAAGAGTTCTGAGCCTACATTCTGGGAACTGTGAATACCTATCGATACCAATATACAAATCTCCTGTCATACTAATTAATGAAGTTGGACGAGCAGCTCTTATTGTTTCAATCTTGCGTGTTTAATCTTTCAAATACATAATAAAGAAATAAACTAGACGATCATCTACAGACCGCTACCTGCAACTCTTAAATAATAACAATTACATACCACGGTTACGTCCTTTGGGTTATTACATGAGTACACAGGAATTCCTAACTCGTTACGATATAGTTCTCACAACACACACGTGATATGCAACCTCAATAATCGTAATATTGTTAAGCAGAATTATATTGCCAAAATTGCCGGCATGACACTGGAAATATTGCCATTCAACACCTCTCCAGATCTTCACGTATTAAAATCATCACTTTTGGTATTATAAAGTATATCTGTTGTGAAAAGTGTAACGCGAAAAAGATGTGTAGATTACCCAGTAACATTTAATTTCGAATACTTAACTTAAATAACGCTTTCAGAGTTGAAATCTATTGCGTTTATACACAAATGTATCATACTAACATACTTCTCATGTCGGTGAACTATTTTTTGATTGGCTGAATATTACCTAATTACGAGTACGTAGTAACGCACTCAAAAAGTATCATGGCGTGTGTGCCCGTTGCTTTGTACATATAATGTTACACTAAGTAATGTTTAGTCATGCAGCTGTATGGTTAACGTTTGCTTATTTTGACACTTATTTATACTTATAAATATAATTTGTACTGTTGTATTTGAATGGTCGATACGAAGTTTGAAAATTGTATAATCAGTAGGAATCGATATGGTAACTGAGATATAGATTTGCTGAGATGATTATACTAGAAGGTACCTGCGTAAGGGAAGCCTTATGCTTTTTGAGCAATTTATGCTGGAAACCCGGAAGGATCCCGACCGAATAAAACGCGCAGTCATCGTGCCCTAGTATAAATGCAAAGGAGATGTACGGACTGTACCAACTATAGGCCCATCTGTCATCTTAGCAGCTAAAGTGTAAAGTGTAATGATGGATGGAATGCTTTAGGATGCACAGGATGGATTTCGAAATAATTGTAGGAGGATGTTCGAATCAAGATTTTCTGATTCACTTCACGATATTGTGGAGAAGCATCAGGCTATGGACCAGAAGGCATACTTCGGTTTTATGGATCTTGACAAAGCATTTAAATTTTATTGGTATTTGAAAAAGATGCAACCAGAACGAACACGAGGATTACGGTTGATAATGTAGTGTTGGACCAAGGAAACGAATTATATATGTTGGAAGCGCTTTTACTTAGGGAGGTACTCGCTGTACACAAAGCAATACCTATGCTATCCTTCGCTAACCTATGGAAGTGAAAACCGGATATGGCAGAGTGATCATGAAAGTAGAATAAATGCGGTCGAGATACGAGTATTGCGCAAAATTTGTAGCGTAAAGCTTGCTGACCGCATTCGTAATAACGATGTAAAAAAGAGAGTTGGCCTGAAAGAGTGTCAGTATCAAGGCAATAAAAAGCATGCTCCGTTGATTCGGGCATGTAGAATGAGTAGGATTAAGAATTGACGAAACAGATATACAGTGCAAAAGAAGAAGGATGTTCTCTCTGCCTACCTCGCTAAGGACCTAGCGTAAAGATATACATACAAATAATTTATGTGTCCCCCGTCTATAAATAATCATTATGTTTTATTGTACGAGTGCCTATATTACTGACATTTTAATACATAATTATCTGCCACGAGATTAAATGGGCATGTACTCATTCATGAATTAAAATTGTGGCTTGTTGTAATTGTATAGGTAAAAGGGTTTATTTTATTTCATTACGAATAAAATGGTCATATTCGGTTCGGTAGGGTGTAACTGTCGAAACCCGCATTAATTTTATTTTGACGTTAATACGAGTATGTCATTAAATAATTTGATTTCATGGGAGGCAATTTAGAAAACTGATAATAACAAAACTGGGGGATACATTGGTGTAGGTGAAGGTAAATTTCTATTGTTTACATCCTAAATTTAATTACATCACTTGATAGTTAAAGCATCAAAGAATTCAATAAGTTGATCGTCGATTTAAGATCATTTATCATCATATAATTTCCTTTCAGTATATATTCCATGTACCCGTTATAAAGACGGCCATGTCCACGATACAGATACACCCCGTTTTTTTATGTTAGTTAGCAATAAAGGTCTACTCGATTTTAATATAAATATTAGAAATTTTGTTTAGTTTAACAAAATTAAAATAATGTTTTTTTTTTGTTTCAGACACATTGTACGACGTGCCGACGAGCATGATTGTACTGTTATCGTTTTTATATGGCTCGATATCGGTGCTAGCGGTTGTGGGCAACTTCCTCGTGATGTGGGTCGTAGCTACGTCACGACGAATGCAGAGCGTCACTAATTGTTATATAGCAAACTTAGCTTTAGCTGATATAGTCA
Organism: Pyralis farinalis; assembly: GCA_947507595.1. Classification (NCBI taxonomy): domain Eukaryota; kingdom Metazoa; phylum Arthropoda; class Insecta; order Lepidoptera; family Pyralidae; genus Pyralis; species Pyralis farinalis. Next base: position 17,574,902 of record OX382267.1, read on the forward strand.
TAGGATTATTTGCAGTACCATTTCAGGTGAGTTTTCTGTATTAAATATATAAATTCAACTTTTTATTTTTGTACTACGTCCCTGACCAATAAATATCGTACCTGACGATTATTATTATACGATTTTAAACATATACTCTGGCAGTATATATTTTAAATACTTACGTATGGAATTTTGACGATATCTTTTTCCATTCCGCATGCTGCGTCTACCAGTACGGGGACCCCATTCGAGATCCTTTCTTCCCCAATGGTTGTCGGTTTTACGAACTATGTGGCCAGCTCGCTGCCACCTGCTTATCCTTTGGGCTATATCGGTTATCTTAGTACTATTGCGGATATCCTCATAGCGTAGCTCTTCTCAAACCCCGTGCGTAGCTCTTTCCATAGCACGCTGAACGACCTTGGTCTTCCCCATACAGCCTGCAGTATAGGACCAGGTCTCAGTTCCGTATGTCATCATTGGCAACACACGCTGTTCGAAGGCTTTGCTCTTCAGGCGTCGAGGTATTTTGAAATTTGAAAGGTATTTTGCTGCCTAGTCAAGTTGAATCCGTCTGTTGACCGAGTGGTCAAAGTTGAACTTAGCTAACTGAATAACCTGCACTAGGTAGACATAATCGTCTACAACTTTTAGCTTAGTGATTCCAACCGTGACCGGCATAGGTGTAACATGAACTTTCGACATGATCTTATTCTGGTCCATGTTCATCTTGAGACCTACCTGGTTGGAAGCACTATTGAAGTTATGGAGCATAGTGCTAAGTTACTGCAACGATTTCGCCATGAGAACTATGTCGTAAATCGAAGGTAAGTGTTGTAATCCAAGAGTTTGAAGATATCTTCCAATGCTGTGATGAAGAGTGTCGGGGATATAATATCGCCATCTCTTACACCTGTTTGCACTTGGATCGGTTTCATACTCTGATCCAGTACTCGGATACACGTTGCCTTACTGTATAAGCAGTTCAACGCTTCGATGCACCGATCGTAAAATCGGCATCTATACCCCTCAGACTACTGTATATTCTGGCGGCGGGTATGAATATGATCTACGGTGCTAAAGCCTTTTCGGAGTCCAGTTTGTTCGGGAGGCTGAAATATATTAAGTCTGCATGCGAGACAGTTGGTGATGACTCTCTAAAACAGTACGTAAACGTGGCTCAGAAGCGATATCGGCCTGCAGTTCTTCAGAAGAGTCTTTTTGAAGAACAGTATGACAGGTTTCTGCTCCACACTTCCGGTATTCACCGGAGTGTATGACGGAATTGTATCTTATCGTCAACTGTCTGTGGAGGGGTTTATTTATCTCGAGCTTTTTCGATCTTCCGAAGACACTTTAAGCCATCGGTCCCGGCTGTTGTAGATAGATGCCAGTCAGTAGATGACAGGTAGTTCAGAAGCTTAGATTGACCTTCCAGGGGCCTGAAACACTGGCCAACGCAGTTGGGCAACATAGCGTATGCGGTAAACTCTTTCAATTAAAGGAACACCCGTAACCCTGCAGTAGAATGAGGTAGGGTTGGTATGGTGATGAATATAAACATTACAAAGAATATAGTTTCAAAAATATTTTAATTTCTTTTAACTAATTATCAAGTTTTTGCCACATTCATATGACACCAATTTGAATTTACCTTTTAATAGAGGATAGTTAAGTCTTTTGGGAATGAGACTTGTTGAAATGTCTCTACTGAAGTATCGATAGCTTAGAAATTTTGTCACGTCACATAGTAGGTAAGTTTCTAAGAGAGGTAGGGCACATCAAAGCAAAGTAGAAACGGAAGTCCTCCACCTCACAGAAAACCGCAGCCAAATAACAACTCCCTAGACAAACATTATTCCATGGATAATCTCCGGACCGGGTCATAGCGGGTGTACTACATTACCTTAATCTACCAAAGAGGCCTCTAAGACGTTGGATCTACACCCCGCGCACACCTATCAAATGACCAGTATAATAGCTGAGAGTATAGAAATATTAATAAAGAATGGTGATAGTACATTATTTTTTAATATTGCTATACTCACGGGTATTATACTGCTGCGGTTCCGGTTTTCTGTGAGGTGGAAGTACTTCCCCAGACGGGCTACTTTGATGCGCCCTACCTCTTTTAAAACATCCACATGCCGTCAGACCTCCATAACCCAGAGGGAAAACCAGATTATTCTTAGGTTAGTTCGCACGCTTTCAAAATATAATCCTTGAACGTGGGTATTTACTCACAATGTTTTACTTCACCGCCGAGTAAGAGATAAATATGTATATAAATCTTGAAGCATGAATTTAGTGGTACACGCCTCCACCAGGATTCCATATGGGGACTAATTTGGTCAATAGGACCATTTCCTTATCCACTGGTCTATCACTGCTCGTGCTACACGCGTACCCGTAATGCCAACAGGTCTTCTGACAACCTGTGTTCAAACCTATCAAGAGCGTGATAATAATATCCATTTGGACGAATATACATGCGCAATGTGCAGTGAGGATATTTACATCTTCATAAGAATTGGAATGAGCGGTCGAATAGTCACGAGTTGTCAATGACCCGCTTTGAGTAAAATATTATAATGTTTCAAAATACCACATCGTTGTGTGATGGCCGATGTAAAATGTTTTTTGTTCTCGCTTCATTTAAATGTGTTGAAAATCAACCCGCTATGCTGGCAGAACACGAGAAAAAGCGGTATCTTTCGCCACAGCACAGTGCGGGTTGTACGTACTCGTATTTCTAGCAAGTCGTGCTGACTCAGGTCGCTGGCAGACCATTTAATTGAGGTTGACTTTTATTATGTGAATCACAAACAGCATATATGTTGCTCCTTTATGGAGTCCCAGGTGCTATTCCTAAGCTACGGTAATAGGAAATATGCATGTGGTTTAAATTAACTTGTATTTTTCCCCCCTGAATCTTTATTGTCTTGGTATTATATATACCTACTTAAACTATTATTTTCTTATTTGCTTGTTTTGTACATCGAGTGATTGCAGCGCTGCACGGACATCACTTTTCGTCATTAATGTGTATGTTTGGTATCGTGATCCCACAATCAGCAATTTGGAGTGGTTGTGCACCACAATCATCGATACGAGAATTAGCCGCGAAGATATCAGAGGGAAGACTTAAGAGAGGTAGGGCGCATCAAAACAGCCCGTCTGGGGAAGTATCTCACAGAAAACCGCAGCCAAATAACAATTCTCTAAAGGGTTGTTGTGTTCCTGCGTGGTTCCTGCTTACACAGGAGTTCCCAAGGAGTTGCTGTGTAAGCAGCAGAGGAGGCATCGCGCGAGTAATACTTAATATATTGCAAGCGTTGATAGGCTACGATACCCGCTTTACATCAGGTAGGCCGTATGCTTGTATGCCTCCCGACGTAGTATAAAAAAAAAGACTGGCTTTCTCCTGTGGCTGGCGAGCGAGTGACCCGTCTGGACATCGTATTGGAGGCAGCGCAGAATGACAGGAATTGGATTGCACTGGGTTACAAATTCTCTTGTAAGACATCTTACATTCCTTGATGGCTTTGTTATAGGTCGTTTTGAGGGACTCCACGCTTGAATTAGGGCTCGGACTTGTGCGCGATACGCCGGTTGATTTCGTTCGACAGCATCAGCGTATTCACGATTGAACCAGGGCCAAGATCTACCTGCATTGGTAACATTCGTAGTGTGTATGTAATAGTCCATACCCAACTGGATTTCACCGGCTAAGGCCGACGCACTCTCTGAAACGGATTTTCCCTCATAACAACGCTGCCTCAATGGAACAGAAGCGATATAATCTCGCATCCCATCCCAGTCTGCCGAAGAGTAATGCTAGAGCCATCTCTTCATTTCGGCTTATAGCGTCGAAGCTGCTAGAGGAACTGTGGCACGAACTAAAGAATGATCGGATGATCCAAGTGAAGCACGCACCCGCACCTCATATCCGACCGGGTTACTCGTCAGCAGAAACTCTAGTAACGAGATCACCTAACCAACAATATCGGGCACCCGCTGCTGGCTGGTTTACCATTTGTATCAGGTCATGCGTGAGAGCGAAGGCATACGTGGCTTGCCCTGCATGGTCAGTTCTGAAAGAATTGAGCCAGGTCTCATAGTGGGCATTAAAGTACCTCAGAAGTACAATCTCGGCATAAGAGATCCACTCCTGAGCTTCGTGAAACTCTCGACTCAGGTGTTCGAAGAGTTGAGATGTCACGGTATCTCCAGAATGGGAACGATAAAGGCACACGTAAATTCGATTCATAGAGCCCAGAGGTTTACGAGCACCCAGAGAGTAGACAGAGAAGAGTCCTCAAGACAGCGCAAGCGGCGACAGCATATGTCCGCCCTAGCAAACAAGCATACAACGGCTTTATGAAACTTTCATATTATAATTTTGTTGGCACTACTGGAGAGACAGACTACATTATAAAATCAAGTAACGAGCCATTCTCGTCACTAATTCGTCACAAATAAAGTTTAAAACTATCTCAAAACTGTCGCCGCTAGGCGGCCAGACAGGTGGTCTGATTAGACCAGCGCTCCTTGACGGTACTTTTTTACCTTATTGAAATAATATTAAAAACTTGAAATTATTAGTACAAATTGAGCATATTAAGGTCAATATATATATATATATATATATAATAAACAGAACAACTTGATGTGAGAAGTGTTTAGAAAAAGAAATAGGTACGTAACGTATAATCGAAAGCCAGAAATCCTTTTACTGACCGTTAAACATGCTTGTTTAAATTATATTCAGCTAGTTTCATGTCACATCCATTGGAATCAAATTAAATACTTATTAAAATGTTTATCTGGTATTTAAATAGTGAAAAGGTGTAAACTGCCCTTTGCGACCAATCACTAGGTTGGGGCGCCTTTAGCCGGGGAGGCTTTAAAGCCTTCATTAGAAGCGATGTCCGCAGGGGATACTGGATGACGCAAATTAAGATCGCTTCGTATAACGACGCCATCGAACTTCTTACGAACGTTACCATGCCAAGATTTAATTCTAGTACATCGATGTCTTGGCGTCTGAGCGAATTAATTACGTATGTATACAATTTCTTTTTGAATTTAATAACTTCCAAAAGTTTCATTTTTTAATATCTTAAAATTGTAGTGTTTGTGTAATAGTTGAGCAGTTTATAGGCTACGGTAACCGCTTTACATTAGGTAAGCCGTATGTTTGAAGGCCTCCCAACGTTGTATAAAAAAGCGATTAATTTCTAATGTATGTAAAGATCTATATCTATTACGGGTCTTAAGATACACCTCTTTGGATACAGAATACTAAAAAGTTACATCACAGTCGCACTATGTCATGATCCCAGTAACCGAGATTTCCAACGGGACTATCAGTCATCTATTGACCGTTGTTATTGTTGTTGAATACAATCCTTATCTATACAACGACAGAAGGCAAACATGTACGACTATCCCCGGTTGTAAAGTGGTTACCGTAGTTTATGAACGCTTGCAATATTTTGAACCCTAGTACGTCCGTCTCAGAATCTTACCGGCAACTTCGCTAGCAAGAACTGTTATGCTACGAGTGAGGTCGTTAGTTAGGAAACTTCTGAAGTTGTTACCTGGTTGTTGTCTTCTGTCAAATAGGCATACTTCTATTTTTTATACAAATTCGGCTGGCATGCAAGCATACGCCCACTTGATATGAAGCGCTTATCGTAGCCAATGAAAACTTGCAATACATGAAGGATCACTCGCGCGTTGCCACCAATAAATAGAAGAACGGTCGTAATAATCATGTCGTTATACGTGGTGTTTTAGTTGGCGATATTATTGCATTTGGCATCAGAATTGTATAAATTAATAATTGGAAGAAAAGCCAAATAAATATTTGGTTTGCGGCTCTACAAGTCAAATAACTGTATTTCGAATTATATGTATAAAGATCGTTATCAATGGTCCGTCGATATGATTAACTTAGTTGAATAACAACAAGCGAAAGTTACGGACAATCAGACAACAGATGTTTTTCTGCGTTATTTGTTTAGGCTCCGAATTATGAATTCTTTATTTATTAAACTAGATGTTGCCCACAGTATCGTTCGTACGTATCCCCATGATGATGATGACAAAAATAACATAATGCACCTCCTTATGCTCCTTCAAATCACCCCAGCAGTTAAATAAATATAATTTTACACAAATTACCAAGTACTAACAGTAGTGGGTGGGTGCCGGCCGGCGCTAGGCCGCATGAACTAATTGGTGGCGGAAGCACGCAAAGCAGGTTAGATCAAATTGCATATAGATTTGACTTTCGCAAAGTAACGCCTGAATCTATTAACAATTTTACACAAATTTCGCATAGGTATGCCACAAAAGACCAAGTGGATAATTGGCAATGTTCGTTGAGATTTTGTCTAGGAGTTTAATATTTTATTTCGGTATTACTAATGTTATCTTTCAAGTAAAATTTCATTAGCAGGATAGAAACGTAGTGTATAAACAGTCGGCTATAAAACGCCTGATTAGCCAGATGTGAAGCACACTTTGACATACTTTGAAGATTTTTACAGTTAGTATGACGTTCTTGATCCTTCTGAGGGGGACATCCTCCGGAACCCAATGGTAGCCAGGTAGTGAGCTCTCATATATCCTTACGAATGACCGCATGGGTTTTATATGACTATTACTCTCCAAACACCTTTTGTCCGAGTAGGCTTAAGACTTCGTCAAATGCGGGATGACACAATGAACAGCAATTGCTAAAATGTTTATATATTGGCACTAATTTGTAAATCGAACATAAGCAAGTCATTAGAAATCATTACACAGCGTAAGAGGAGCTAAGCAATAGTATTTTCATTATAATGTTACGAATCCTTTTTCGGTCAATATAATAATATAAATTACATCACATGGTTTAACGTTTTTCCCCATTTAACTTAATAGTCCCTAGTTCCTCCCTGACTTGCAGTCTTTAAAAATATCCTTTCACTCGTAATCCTAATAAATTTCTTCATTTGTACAGGCGCTTTAATTCATCTGGCTTAAATCCCTAATAATTCTCGTCCCGAAATTTTCAAATCCTCAGTTTTTATATTACTAATGACCCGTTTTTATTCTATCCTTCCTACTAAAAATGCCTCCTAAAAGTCACAGAAGTGTTTACATTCGCACGGATATGGAGATTTATATACATTTCCGATGCTTTAACTTGGTAGATAATACATTTTATTCGCTATCTTAAAGTGCACGAATTTCTCAAGCTTTGGAATGGTTTGCAGTCTTTTTTGGCGCCTATAGCAGGCGGTTTGCATGTTTCGAATTGGAATGATGTGGGGTTTACGAGAAATTGTTTTTATTGTTATTCTACAAACATTCTTTCCTTTATTCAACTCCTTTAGCAGCTCCAATGAATTCAAATACGCTGGATACAGGTAATTCCCGACTGAATGCTAGTCTATGGCAAATAAATTTATGGTCTAATAATTTGGGATTCCGGTATTAATCAGTGCCAGGCTAGGCTCAGCGGACAGGCTGCCTGATGTCATCGATCATGTTTAATAATTCTGTTATTCCTTTTAGCACGAGCGGAAAATATCTTGGCTTGTATTCGACTTCACATTGACTTGCAGCAAAGTAGTGGCTGAAGTTAGTCATAAAGTAATATCCACATTACGTTTTCTAAATCGAAATAGGAACGTTCTTCCGCTAGTTCAATACCTTATTTTTTCGTTCATTATCTGTATTATCTTGTTTTAATAAATATTTTCCTAATGAGCTGGACTGACACATAAATATATATTAAAAGTGTTATTTTTGCGTTTGGTTGCTTGATCTGCTGACTTCCTCATCCTGTATCACATCTTTCCTCTCATACCTACACATATTCTCACATTCTCTTACACGTTTATTCGCACTTACACTGCACAACTACATACATACATACATTTCTGTTCAATCATTGTACAATGAGTACCTACTTACTAACTCTAACAATGGTGAACATCTGCGACTATAAAGTCATAAAGAATAAACTTCATATATATTATTATATATATATATATATATATATTATATATATTCTTAACTTTATAACGTATTTAACTTTCTCATATTACGAGTATTATATGAGGAAGTGGTTAATATGTTTCCTAGTCTAGAGTGGTTTAAGCTTAGACGGCTGCACACACTCTGTTACGCTACTTTGACACCAACGCTCGTGGGTTCGATTCCCACACAGTACAAAACATTTGTGTACATGAACATGTCTGTTAGTCTTGGTCTGGGTATTTTCTATGTATAATAATAATAAGTATGTATGCATTTACAAAAAAAAAGTATATTTACGTATGTTTATCAGTTGTCTAGTGCCCATAACACAAGCTTCACTTACTTTGGGGCTAGGTGGCGCTGTATAATTTATGCGAAATTTTTTATTATTTATTTATTTATTCGTTCAGCCGGTGTTTCTGCTAATATTCATCATTTATATAACAGTAAACATTTTTATGTGACAGTTGACCATTAGATCGCCCATGTGCAATCCTATATTCGTAGACCTTTTTTCTGCAAACAATTATCGAAACACAGAATAAACATCAGAGCAGCCAGCATGCAACCCTGCTTAACACCAATGTTGATGACAAGCGAATATACTACCATCCATCCGAATGCGTGCTGATCAATGGTAAACTACAGTGCACGAAGAAGGGCATCGTCAATCCCACATCTTGCCAATATGTCTCATAGTTCCTTTCGCACAATCCTGTCAAATACTTTCTCAATGCGGAGTGAGAAAATTTGATGCGTACATCCCATGACCCTTATCCTTGTGTCTCCCATAGCATTCCATCAGATTTCATCCTCACTCTACTTCAAATTATCTTTCCTTTATTATTATTATTATTCTATTCTATTATTCTCACGGGCATTATCCCTGTCATTTGATAGGCGTGCGCGGGGATAAGGATCCAACGCGTAAAGGCCCCTTCGAAAAGACTATATAATGTTGTACACCCGCCGTGACTCACTCCAGGGGATATCAGTGGGACAATATACCAATGAACAGGTCACGGCAGGTATTGGGACTATTGGAAATATGTTGGAAAAAAGTGGGCTATTAAAATGAGATTAGGAGGTATTATTAGAACCGGGCTATTGCAAAAGAGGAACGGACGCCTGCCATAACTATCATATCTGATGCTACTTTCGGCAGGCGGTGGCTCGCCACTCACTAGATGGACCCCCGAAATGCCAGAGAAAGTCGGCCGGGGGCAACACCGGTGTGAGTGACTCAGGGGTGTTGAGAGGTGTGCTGCGCTTTCTCCGAAGTTACTCGCGGCGTTATGCCCTTTAACACTTCCACCCCTGCTAGAGCGATATACTCTATCGACTCCTCTCTGGACGGCCAATGAAGGCAAGCCAGAGCTGAGAGTCCTGCGGGCCTTCTTAGTTTTCCACTCCGACCGTCGAAGACATGCCGGAGACGAAGGCCCTGATCGACTCTCTGGAGCACTCGGGTACCCGTGGTCGTTACGCACCAACAGCTCGCCACAAACTGCCCTGCGGGGTTATTATTATTATACTTATGCTGCTAAGCTGATCAAACTGAAAGCCCTATGGCTTGCCTTTATACAAAGATACAATGACTACGCGTCTCCAATTCATTGAAATCCTGACAGTACTCCAGCATATAGGTATATTACGGTCCCAGATAAGTCAAAATTTAAAAAAGAACCTCCATAAGATCAACTTGTTATCCATCTGTCTACCTGAATAACTGAAGCACTGAGTAGAAAATGAAATAAATTGTAACTTAACTTACTACTAGGTAGTTGACCACTGGATTAACCACTGGAACTCGTGTTACGATTGCCTTGATTTTGACAAATTTTGTAATCCCTATATAATAAATACATTCTGTAGGTTTTGATACGCGATGTCTTAAAAATTGACATACAGACAAATACAACTATGTAATGTAATTTTATGATTTTTCTTGCACAAGTGCTATTAGATTTAGCTCTTATTAAATTTCGGGATCTTACTCAACAGGAAGTACCTACTGAATTAAACACATTTACAAACATTTTTTAGATCTTTGGGTTTGGGTTTAAAAAAATGTTCGGACACTGTGAGCGATTTTTGTGTGAATCGGAACATATATAATTAATCCATCCATGTCGGTAGATGTAATAATTGAATAACTAATGTAAGACAAATACCACCTTAGTCTTCCTGCGACCACGGACGCTGCAAAGCGTTCGAAACGTCAGGTTCAACAAAATAAATAAAATACGCGATACTTCCGTTAAAAAAATTGTTTAATTCAATGTGTAACAATCGCGAAAACCTAAGACAATACTAGGAAGTACCTACGCTGAATTGGATATGAGAAAAAGAGGGAGCATGCAGAAAAATTGGCTATGTCACTTTTTCTTTCGGCTGTACAGGGAACATATAACATGTAGACTCTACTAACATTCCTTTTTCTACTGTAGAAACTAAGCAATAATTTATATACAGTAAAACATTGGCAATAACAATTCAAATACAAAGAAGAAATTCCCTGAACAAACAATGCAAACAAAAACGTCTATTGTCGGATTGTCCGTAACTTTTCGTTTGTTGTTACATAACTAAGTTAATCCTTGGATCCTTGGCTTATGGTATTTATATAACGTAAAATACTTTTTAAGATTTGGATATTTTGCCGCAAACGTACAACTTATTTAGCTGTCCTGACAATTATTGTGCTATTTAATTTTGATTGTAAAGCTACGGTGTATTTACCATTTATATTATTAAGGAAACGGTAAAATACATCATATTTTATGTCACTAAAGTGACAAACAAGCATACGACCTGCCTCATCATATACATTTAGGCAGTTATAGTAGACTATGGACACTTGCTAAACCATAAGTATCTTTTGGTCAGCCGATGCTGTAATAACCTCTTCGCTTCATACCCTTTTTGAAGAAGCTGACGATTGCACAATCTAATGTTTCTCGGTAGAATTTTTTTCTCGAATCAAACAGTATGTGACTGCCGGGGTTCCAGTGTCTGCGTATGAGTTCCCTACTGACGGTGAACGTTGCTGTTGGTATCATATCGAACAACTCCTCGGAACATAAACAATTATACAATCGGTAGAAAAATGAAAAGAAAGCAAAGGCCACAGGCCCCCGCGGCGCGCGAAACGCAACGTCCTGCTGGGGTACGTAGCCACTTGAAATTCCGACGGGTCGGCGCGCCTTATCGCTTTGTATACATTCCCATTGCCAGATGGTTCAACTTCCAATGAGTGACTCATTTCTTTTGAAAGATGATAATCTACAAGTGACAAATAAACAATTTGACGATTGTATATTTTTTTATTGTCACTTGAAGAGTGTATATATTTTATTATTGTATTTGTACCGTTTTCAAATAAATGTTATATATCTTGAGAAAAAGTTATGATTTTAGTTTTGTTTTTTGCACATATATTCTACAGTATACGTACCTTACATAAATAGATAAATAATGGGACATATTCATAAGAGAAAATAAACATTTTCGCTTATGAAAGTTTAGTTTGGAAATCGGCGCCGCCCGGTTTACGTGCGACGCGACGACCTAATTTTTCATCCATTTCCTATAAATAGTACGTAAGAGCTATATGTTCGATTTTTACCTCATTTTTTAAATAATCTATTGGGCTATAATACGACAATTTTATTTTCCGACAATAGTAAAATGTGTCTAAAATTACACGAAATATTCACGAAGGGAATACGTGATCGAAAGAAAAAATATTAGGCCTCGCTTCCTAATAATTTTTTTCTCATAAATAAACACACTAAACCACACAATTGTTGCGATTTATTATCATAAAAACGCAAAACCATATCTAGTTATACAAAAAAACACGATGAAAACACGAAAAACCACAACAAAAAAAATGGGGCGTCCGTTCTTGAAGCCGGCGTCGGCTTAGTACTCGTACTTTTCAAGTACAAACTTTTATTGTTTTATTAGCACTATTGGTGTATAGACTCCATTTATAAACCAGTTGAGAATGCACAAGCTTGCATTGCCAGAGGAACCACCACCACTTGCCACCTTTGCTCGTCAATTATATAATTTTTTTTTTAATTTATCGGCCATTTTGACTATGTTCCTTAAGAGATAAGAACGGTGTTACTGAACATTCCTATTCTACTTTTTATGCTGAATCCGAATCTGAAGTCAAAATTCGAATATTCGAAAAAAACACATACACAGACAAACGCACAGACAAACATATAGATTTCATATAGGAACGGTGTTCCTGATCAAGTAATAAGCAATTTCCAGCACTATTTCTTCACGTATAAAGTTTAAAACACGCTTGAAACGGTGACTAATTTTGCGCGTGAATTCATGCTCCCGGGACTCAACGGTACTTTGTTGCTGCGTAAATTTACGCTCCCGGGACTTTAGGTATATACTAAAAGGCCGAATTCCGTGTAAGCTCGAATCGTTTATAATTTTCACAGATCGTTTTGAATCGAATCACTAGATCGTGGCAGGTATTCAGCTGTTTTTGCTCATAGGTGACTACAATACTCCGTGTGCGGTTTGATATGAGACTTGCGTAACACAAATTTTTGCCTAAAATACTGCTTCGCTCTATGGAGCACACCAAGTTTCTCGGACGCCAGTTTGACCTTTTCCTCTATGGGAGTTCGAAAGTAAATCTCACTAAAAATCTTGACACCAAGAAACCCAATGCTCTTAGCAGTGTTCACAGACAGTGTTCTGAAATTTAAGGAATGTGAGCAGATGGAGCTTTTTTAGCGGTGATATGGATCTTAATTATTTTGAATTGGACTAATTTCTACTACCCCTGTTCAGATACTTTAGTCAAAGTTATCTCAATTTCAGACTCAATTGTTTATGGTTTTCATCCAGTAGCGAATGTGGTACCTATATTGTCACTGATGTAATATCTACCCGGTGAAGTCATCTGTATAACAAAGAATGCCTTGAATTAACAATATATCATTAATAAGCAGCAGAAACAGCATCGGTAAACCACAGAGTTGGTAAGCATTGACATTTATGCTATCGAAGAACCAACTAATAATGACGACTTTTATGCATTAGGTGAATAAGAAGTTGGCAAAGAACTTAACCGTCGGGCAGCCCGTATTATGCTAACCTCGATACAAGACATCGATGTCTGACCCGTCATTCTTCTCCTGCCCGCCCTTCCCCAAATTTACACTGACAGCAAATGATTCACTCTAACGATTAATCATCAAAGCTCTACGGTATATAAAATATATTAGAAAGCGAGAAAGAAATATTTATTGGCAGGAACCACTAAAACAATACACATGATAAAATAACATGAAAGAAAAATGGGTGAAAATACATAAAAAACATGTGTAGGTATTACAATGCCTGCCAACAAGGTGCCTTCTCAGCATTTTGGAGTACTTGGGTGACCGTATACTCCAACGCTGTTTTTCGTCAGGCCCTTAGTGACGTCGGACTCCGTACAACAGACAATTACTCATACATAAACATAAAAACAACAAATTTTAATGTATAAATTCCGGCGTACACAAAAAAACTAATAACAATGCATCCCATGTGGCAACCCTACCTGGTCATTTCAATTTTTTAAATAATAGAAACCAGCGCTTATACACATGTATTAACCTACTCCTACTAGAGATATATAGCTATATTGGATGTTAGACGGCCAACTAATTATAATAAAAATTAATAGAAAATCTCAACTAACCAAATAGAACTTACCTCTTCACTGCAATACAGTTATCGGATGAAGATCGACGATTAAAATTGTATGTATGTATGTACCTTTACGCCAGGTCCCTTGCGGGTAAAGACTTCTATACATAGAAGTCTTTGCTTGCGGGTTATTATAGCTATATACAGCAATTACATGTTTCATACTATTGATGTATTAGTATTTAAATGGAGTTACATTTGTCAGCGTAACTCTCTATCCGATGCCCTGATTTTTGATGAAATTTGATGGGTAGGTCCCGCACTTAGCTTAGCCTTAATTATTTTATTCTTACATTAATTTATTTTTATAAATAATTTATATACGCATAGTACTTACTGAGTTTGAAGTAATTCCATGATTATAAATATGCTATTCCTAATCTCTTAGTATTGACGAGCACGCTACCTAAGTCTAAGAATTTGACGAATTACTAATTTTAACATGGAATGATTGTCGTCAAACCTCCATAACCCAGAAAGAAAATCAGACCTGTGTTAGGTTGGCACACGATTTTCGAAATATAATTTCTTGGATGTGCGAATTTCCTCACAACACTTTCCTTCACCCCCGAGCAGGCGATAATTACAAATATGTGCATAAATTTGTAAACCCGAATTTAGTGGAACATCCACATCAGGATTCGAATCAGCACCATTCGTTTAATAGGCTGGTTCTTCATCTGCTGTGAGTATCTGCTGCTCTGCTAAGTATGTTATTATTATTAAGTACTAAGTTCGGCTGCTAAGCCAGGGCCTAGTAAGCTGGATAGATACATACAATTTCTAACTACACATAAAGAAATGACATTAAAAAGGGAACTTGTGCTCTCATTGCGCCTTGTGGCGTACTTTTGGGACGAGTCCAACGTAACATTGTCACCGCTGCTATTTTTCTACACCTGACTAAGATTAAACGTGCATTAAAAAACCAGCATACAATGAAATCCATTACAGTAATATTGGTAAAACTATGGTTGCTTTAAAATTTAATTATCTGATATGAATAGGAGTAGCGTCCTTTAAAAATTGGAGTCTCCCATTGAGAACGTAAGAAGTATGCAATATGGGGCAAAAACCATTTAAATAAAAACATAAAGACTGCTACTCAAATATAGCTATACTAACTACTAACTAACACTTGATTATACTGATAAAGATTGCAAAATCACTTAAATTCCTGACAATACAACCTGATATGTATAGTATGTCACGTCGCACATTACGAGTATATTACATACAAGTGATTTAGCATTTTTCCCCGTTCCTTAAGCTTCCGACTTCACATTGACCGACAAATGGCGTCCATTTGTAGGAATTGACCCATCTTTGCTATTCGGACAGCAGTATTTCAAGTGCCTTTCCAATAAGCTTGAATAAACTAAGTATTCTATCACGGGTATATCTACTACATTCTTCGATGATACCATTTATACATCAAAAACAAAATTTAAAGAAAGTTTCTCCAGTCAGAAAATAGTCTAACCTTTTTCTGTTTTTTAAAATTCACCTTTTTGTTAGACCAAACATAATAATCGAGGAATTACTATAAATAAAAATGATGGTAATAACAGGCAGATCAGCTTGTGGCGAGCTGTTGGTGAGTAACTCTGGAACACCATGGGTACCGATTTAGTTAGTGATTCAGAGAGGCGATTAGGATTGTAGGATACTCAGTTCTGGCTTATCTTTATTGTCCGCCTAGAGAGGAGTCGATAGAGTAATATGCTCCGGGGGTGTAAGTGTTAAAAGGCATAATGCGGCGAGTAATGCTCACGCTGGTGTTTCCCTCGGCCGACTTTCTCCAGCATTCCGGCGGTCCATTCAGTGAGTGGCGAGCCATCACCGTCTCTCTTCTGAAATAGGCCAGTACCAATATTCCCTCTAGATTTCATTTCAAATGCCGCCAAACCTGCCGAGACCTGTTCATGAGTATTATGATAAAAAACCCATTGATATCCCTTGGAGCGGTGTATATACTACATTACTTCAATTTTATTAAAGGCGTCTCCATGCGTTGAATACATATCCCCGCCCGCACCCATCAAATGACCGGGATAAATGTCCGTGATTAACAAAAAAAAGAATAATAAAAGACTTCTTTATTATATGTTCTATTAGTCCTAAAATCTAAACTCGAAATTTTATTTTAATACGTTAAGTTTCATTTTAATATATTAAGTTATTGTGGAGCTTTAAATGTGTTGTATACCTATATGTATTTTGAAGAAATTGTGAATATTCATATACCATATGCACATTTTTTTATACAATGTTGGGAGGCATACAAGCGTGCGGCCCGATGAAAAGTACTTACAAAAGCCATCACTCGTATAATACCAATTCTGCTGGTAACGCAGAAACTCTTGAACATAGATAACATTGTTTCTGTTATCTATGCTCCTGAAGCTTACTAGAGACCTCATTCATACGCAGGAACACAACAACCCCCACGTTTCTGTAAGATTTTTGTGAAGTGATGGTTGCACAGACAGTTTTGTTGCACCGTACCTCTGTTAAAAATACCCAGATCAACATAAACAGATAGGTTCATGTACATACATGTTTGCCATGTGTCAAAATCGAACACATAAGTGTTGTTGACAAAGTAGCGCTACTAATCACTGCGCCCCTGAACTCATCAAAATCACTTACCTGCCATATGCTACTTTCATACGCGAAAGAACAATCTGACGGCCGCCTAAAGACATATCCACTCCAAGTTAGAAACGCGAGGAACTTGAAATGTCAGCAGTTTATTCCTTATCCGTTAAAAAGAACGGACCACATGTCTCCGTTAAAAAGGGTTTCCTAAATGTGTGGTTTATTCAGATAAACTTTTAGATAGCGTACAAATTTTCAGGTTTATTTTCGACTATTGGTTTGCTTACTTAATATCATATATAAAACATAATATTAAAAAAGAATATTTTGTTTCAGTTCCAAGCAGCACTTTTGCAGAGGTGGTTGCTGCCTCACTTCATGTGCCCCTTCTGTCCATTCGTGCAAGCCCTAAGTGTTAATGTAAGCGTGTTCACGCTGACAGCCATCGCTGTGGATCGGCACCGAGCCATTATTACGCCACTCAGGTATTTTTTTACACTCCTATATATACTTGTTTGTGGAATAAAAGTTGCGAGAGATAAATGGAGATTATGCGGTGCCGTAAATCATTACATAAAAACGTATTTTTAGGGCTCAGTGCCCAACGAGAGACTATGTAATAAACGTTATTTAAATTCCCTTTACCTGTATCCTTGGATCACTCTAACTAGCTACCTGAAGGATTCACCGAATATATATTACTATGGCAAGTTTCATGACAAACAATAAAAATCTAAGAAAATTAACAAGTTGGTCATGATATAGATACCGTGTTTTATTCGTATATCGTAGGAACACTAATTTAATTGTATACTTGTCACATACGACGGAAATATATTGCAAATTCTAAAGTAAAACATCAAATAATAAAAACCGCCCAAGCGTGATTGAACTTGCTAAGGATTTTTAATCATTGTACATTAAAATATCTTCCTAGCTTTTAGTTAACTTACACTAAAATAAAGCTCAGCAGTGATAGCCCAGCGGATAAGGAACCGGCCTGTTGAGCAATTACCGGGGACCATCCCCGGTTCGAATCCAGGCGGGCGGTACATTAGTAGCTACGGTTTTATGTACATATTTATCACTTGCTCAGCGGTGAATGATAACATCGTGAGGAAACCCACACGTAAAATATATTTCGAAAGACGTGTGACCTAACCTAAGAAAGATTAGGCTTAAGTAGCGGACCTCGCCAATCCTAATGCTCATACAATTACCATGCATGCCTCTCAACGTTGAATAAAACAAAACTGGCGTTGTCTTGTTTTAACATCACAGTCCGATGACCACAGGCATTGTTGCCGATAGCCGATAGACTATTGTAAAATACTCGTAATATAGAAATTCTCTTATTAATTTCCCCTGTTAGCGGAAGTAAATGTAATTAACAATTTGGTGCGATATACGTTCACACCATTTATTTCACTCACATATTTTTTCGCTATTTTTAAATTCCTCGTGTATTCGTATGTCTGAGGGAAAATCTAGGGAGATCCTAAAGGTCATAGCTCGTTACTATACTACCTCGAAATCCACTTGTTGAGGCAGGTGGTCCACGCGGGTGAACGTTGTATTGTCAACCGGTGATTGCCAGAAGCCCCATGGGTGGAAGCCGCATTGTCGTGAACGTCGCGTGATCAACGGACAAATACAAATCAAATTTGGAGGATTCGGTACTAATCAAAAAGTATACCCAAAAACCGTCCCGCCGTACAGACGCAGCTATAACATATCGTAAGGCAATATGCTGTCTCACTGAACATATGAAACATGGTGAATCTGTATTCTTCTGCCTGTCTGTCCTTCCTTCTTCCTTCTTCACGTTACCAATTTCCTACTCCATTAGGATTGGTGTGGTCCACTACCTATCTATCTATATATATTTAGTTATGTACAATATTACACTTTTATGGATACTCGTACAAAACGAATTTATCGAAATAAATTATATATGTGTGGAAACGTTATACAAATATAACTAATAGGTACATTACCATCTAGCGGCGTCGAGAATATCTCGCGGCATTAAATTATCCTCCCTGTTGGAATTCTCGTACTGTATTTTTTTTCGTATCTTAAGTATAGTATCGATTACGCGTTGCTACAAAAGTTGGGGTGCCTTTGCCTACCTTCCTTAGGTCAGCTTGACGTCTGTTATCTATGGTAAATGACGGCTCAGTGTGCCCTCCTAATACGAGGTAACTCGAGACACCTAAAGCCCTCCGTAGACACGGTGTGATCGATACAGCTTAACTTATCTGTTAGATCATACTGATGAATAATGTCAAATAAAATACCTGACCCGGAACCGGACAAACCTATGAAGCCATACCTGGAGCAGCTCAGACAGGTTGAGCGTGAAATCGGACCTAGAAGATTGGTCTTGGGCAGGGACGCCAACGCGAAGTATTTCTGGTGGGGCAGCTCCCAAGAGGACTTCAGGGGGGAGATGGTGTCTGGAGCTTTAGGGGAGCTGGGCCTCCAGATACTTAATTCGGGGGACGTCCCGACATTCGATACCGTTCCAGGCGGAAAGAGGTACAGCAGCCATGTCGACGTGACGGCCTGCTCCAAGGATATACTGAGCCTGGTGGATGGCTGGCGCGTCTTAGAGGCCCTAACGTCCTTGGACCACAACGGCATTCTATTTGAAATCAACTTGGCACGGGCGAAAGGGGTATCCGTGGCGTGGACCACCAAGATCTTCAACACTAGAAAAGCGAATTGTTGCCAGTTATGGAATAAAAGGGAATACGATATATGAATGTGTTTAGGTTATAAATAACAGTGTAATATTAAGAGCCTTGCTCATGGCAGGGGTTTAAGATTAAAAAAGAAAAAACTGACCTTCGACCCTCGAACCTCCCATGAAGGAAATAACCTACGGAACCGATGAGATCGATATTACGTAATAACTAAATTAACCGCTACAGTTCTTAGTGGCTAGTTCGCGGATCAAAGTCGCGGCTTATTGGTTAAAATATTCTCCCATTGGCCAGTAATATCGAATTACTAAGATATTTAGGTGCTAAACCACAACGTCTTGTGAGCGCGGGGCGGGGTTAATTGCTTTTGTGGCTCCCTCTCATCTCCGAACTTCTCCCTCTCTCTCATCTGAGGCGAAAGATAGCAGCATATTCAGTGGTTATAAAAGTTTATTTAAATATTAAAAGAACAATATTTGTAACTTGCACAGTTTTTTTTTAAATCATTTAAAATCTTTTGAGAATATATCTTAGTTTTCAGATCGGTTTTTTTACTTTTAAAATCACACGATTTAAGAACAATTTGTCGATTATACGAGTATCTTATAATCGCTTGATAGACGTGGTTTACCGCTCGCATTCCCTCCCTTATACCGCAACACCTCCGTAGGAGCTTACTAGTAATCTCGCTCACTCACCGGAAAATATATTGGTTTCTTTGACCTTCATTTAAGTCAGACTAACATAGCTTCAGTAATAACAGCACTCTCCTGAATATACAAGTTTTGAACTAATATTAAAGTTCTAAACTCAATCGTATGAGTGTGGAAATAAGGCATTATTTCCAATTTCAATCTCTCCCACAACTACTGAAATTAACTGTCGCCGTGAATTACGCAAAGTGTTAAAGAGATACATGTCGACTTTACAAGTTTAACTACAATTCGACCCTTAACTTGCGCTTACATGACCCAAATGCAAATTTTACTAGCTAACTCAGCACTATATATTGCGGTATATATATGTGTATAGTATATTACAGTCTGTAACTGTGGGAAGTATACAAGACTAGTCTTGTATGTTGATTTTTTATACAATGTCGGGCGGCATACAAGCAGGCCCAGCGGATGTAATGCGGTTACTGTAGCCTGTACATCGTAAAGCCACCTCTGCTGCTAACACAGCAACTCCATATTATTGGTGACCTCACTCACTCGCAGGAACAACAATCCACCAGGAAGGTTGATATTTGACTGTGGTTTTCTGTGAGGCGGAGGTACTTTCCCATACGGGAGGCTTTGATGCTACCTTCCTTAAAACACGCACATGTTCATGCACACAAATGTTTGTGCTGTGTGACAATTCTTGTCTATCTATAACTTCAAGCCAAGTCCCTTGCGGCGTAGGCAGACAGATCCGAGCGCCACATTACTCGATCTTTACATACGTCACTCGCTTCTTTAAAATTTACGAAACCAACGGATGATTGAAATTTACCTTTTGATTGAATTTTGTTTAGGTCTCGACCTATCAACTCGTTTACCTAATGTACTGACCGCTCTCAAAACTAACTAAACATCCGTTGTACTTAGAAAAAATAATAAGTATTAGGGATTAACTGTACTTTGCGTCCGGACATTTTCTGAGTGCTAAAGTGCGTAAAAGTGATGCTGATCGTACATGAAGTTATCTTATTCGCATTTATTACATTTAGGAATAGATTGTATTTTTCAGTAATTTAATAGAGTGTATATTTCAAAGCCCGAACATTAAATGCGGTGGATCGTGAACTATCTAGGCTTTGTGTGATACGAGCCATTTCATGATTTGGCTACCTGACGTTCGTTATATCATTCGAAAGTAATCGTTTGGAAATTAGGCTTGCTTTATTTAAACGTACCGTAGACTTCTGTACCGTACTAGAAGAGAAAAGATTTCACAGAGAAAATGAATTGCTTTTATGTATTATAGACTTATAACTTTTTATTGCTAATCTAAAACAAGTTTCATTGCTAAACGTTCAACATCTCTGAAACAAGGCACGATGTCGTAATTTCATTTATTACATCGAAATTACAATGTAATGTCCGAAAGCAATAATAATCATATAAATAATGACTACTTTTCCGAAATACACGAAATATATTTATAAACATATCTTCTTCTTAGCGTTATGCCGTTATGCTACTGCTCCACCTGCGTTAACGTTAATGTTGATGTCCAACTACTCGTTTATTAAGGCATTAAGAATGCGCTTTGTCTACATTAAGGTTACAACGCCGTTAGAGTGGATTATTCGAGAAGTAACACACAAATTGGAGGTTGAAGTTCAATGTTGGAGGTTGAAGCAGCTACACTTTTTGCAACAATGAGCGTGATAAATTATTATATGCATTTATGCAATTTTCAAAAAAGAAAAAACCAATTAAGATAATTCTTATGTTGATCCTTATGCGATTGCAGCTTTGGATTCCAAAGACATGGTTCTGTTTGAAGTAGTTCTAAAAACTCCAATGATTTCTCATTCGACCACTCCATTGTCGTTCGCGTTAATGCAGTTCCCGCCTAAAACAAAGTACAATTTCGTCCTTTCTCTGCGCGTGCGGCCCGCGGAATGAGACGGCGTTAATGTAGCCAACATCGCTTAGCGCGCTAAGCTACCCGGTAAAACCCTTTGATGTGTCGAAAAAACCGACACCCGAGCTATCGCTTAACGTTTAATGCCATTATTAATACCGTTTGTAATTTAACACGTTAAAACCTTGGCCACATCTACATTAACGTGCTATCAACGTGTTAATTTACGCGTTCAGACGCAGGTGGAGCAATAGCATTAGTGTAATCCATAAGGATTGGTAACCCAAGTCTAACGATCCGGCGAATATATGTATAAGTGTATAAATATATACACATATAACTAGTATGGCCATGAATACAGTTACATAGAAACTTTTTCTTTTTCTACTGTGTGATTATTTTGAATTTGGAACACGTTTATTGCAGAGCTGCGTTAGCCAGCGAAGCTTTATAACCGAGAAAATTGTCTTTTTTGCAGTTTTGCGGTTTACGACTGTTACACGTAGTACTCCTTCAGTTTAGAAGCTAGAGAGCTGATTGTTCGACGTGAATGTACCTTAAGTAGTGTAGATTCCCCTAAAATAGATTAAATTTCGATTAGCTCAATAAAGGATATCGATAAGTGATGTTATCGCCCGAAAAACCGTTCCAATACAAAGTCTATTGGAGCGCGTATGGCGAGCTCATTTCAAGTTTTGCAAATTTATATTCCGGGTCAAATTGATTGTCAAAATATTTATTGACACAAGGGTTAGGGTTAGCAGCTCTGCTTACGCAGCTTGCTGTTATTTACTTATTGTGCAAAAGAAGCTCTGCCAATGCGCCGCAGGCCCAGCTCCCCTAGTTATCAAAATAACAGTATGGAATGGGGTGTTAAATAAAATAGGATTAAAGTGATTACCTTGCACAAAGTGGGTATGAAGCCGTCGGTCATATTCAAAACACTTCAAAAGCTTGGTATTGGCCATATGTTCGTATATCGTACTATCGACAGAATATACCAACACTTCCTCTATTGAAAACCATAAAAGATCGGGGCAATCGCCTGCTGTTAGAACTATAAAGTCTGTTAATATTGTTAAAGCCAGAATTCGCCGAAACGCCATTATGTAACAAAAAATCTGATCGCGATAAATGAAGATTCACGCTAGGACTCTGTTGCGTATAATAAAATAAGGCCTGAAGCTCGGCGCTTATCGTTGATATACAATACATGCCCTAAATCAATCCCTACAGATGAAGAGAGTAGATCGATCAAAATGACTTCTGTCCCGATATGCATGTCACAGGCACAGAAGTATCCTCTTTACTGATAAAAAAAATGACATTATTGAAGAGAACTACAACAAACAAAATAACAAAGTACACGCACACAGTTCTAAAGAGATCGCCCAAGTGGTCGGAAAGGTACAACGTGGTCATCATCCTGCGTCTGTAATGGTTTGGTAAGATTATCTTATCAAGGAGTCACAAAGCTTCATTTTTGTGAAAAAAGGAGTGAAGACTTCAGCCAAAGTGAAACAAGAGTCTTGGATCGTGTTGTGAAACCTTTCAGCATTACACTTTTTAAAATTGTACTGTGGACTTTCCAGCAGGACTCTGTACAGGAACTATCCAATCCTGGCTCGAAAAGAACGTTCGTCTAGCCCAGATCTGAACCCCTTAGACTACAAATTACGGTCAGTTTTAGAGGACATGGCCTACTCGAAGCGATACGTCGACAGTGTGTCTCTCAAGAAATCTCTGGAGCAAGCAGTGGCAAAATTTTCCATAGAAACAGTGCATAAATCCATAGATTCGTAGCCAGACAGATTAAAGGCCTGTATCAAAGCCAAAGGTGGCCATTTCGAATTGTCCATTTTAATTTTTTATTAAGATTACATTAGTTCAAAAAAATGCATATTCATTTGTAATAGAACTTATGGTATATATTTCATGTTATACAAGAATTGTAAAGTAAAGTAATAAGATAACCTTCCAGAAATTTCCTTGAATGCAAACGTATGTCCCTCCAATATACATTGTTTGGCTGCAGTCGTCTGGTTGATGGACGTTACGTTAAAATTATGCTTATTAAAATGTACGAACGTTACTAGAGATCGAGTAGTCGATGTCAGAATCTAGTTTCGAATTTAGGTAGGTACTTCAAATCTGAATATTTTCGTTTCACTTTTACCTTAGACCTGCCTATTAAGCAATGCATGATTTTTTTTATTTTTGGGTTCTACATATTCAGACATCTCAAAAATACGTGAAAATCAAAATCCAATGAATAAGTATATATTTTTTTGTATTTTTCAATTCCACATGTGGTGCATAGTGCACTTTTATAGGTGTTTGGCTCTAATCCACACAAAACAAATATTTGTGTATTTGCATGAACATGGCTGTTTGTCTGGCCTGCGTTTTTTTTACCATGTCGGGACGCATACAAGTATACGGCCCACCTGATGTAAAATGGCTATATGCTACCCAACGATGTACATATACAAAGAATGCAGAAAAGTTAAAAATAGTTATTCTGCTCAAATCATCATTATAATCTTTCAAGGGTTGTAAGATATTCATGTTCTGGAATTTAATAGCTGATTACTCGATTTCATTTTGCAAGCCATAAGATAGCAAAGTTATTATTATAAATCATTTAAATGTTTTTTTGGCTGAGAAACAAAAGAGTTGAATGCTCTTTAGTTTCTCATCCTGATAAGGAAATAGATGACAGAAAAATGAGTTTACCTGGCTGTCTATCTGAGATCTTTAATTACCATTTTTCTGCTTGGGGGCTGTATCATTTGCAAAAGCAGAGTGCACTACATGCGGGTGAGGTTACTTTTTTTTACTACGTCGGGAGGCACACAAGCATAAGGCCCACCCGATGTAGAGCGAGTACCGTAGCCTATTGACACTGGCGATATATTAAGTATCATTCGCGCAATGCCTCCTCTGCTGCTTACACAGCAACTCCTTGGGAGCTTACTGGTGACCTCATTCATACGCAGGAACACAATCTTCTAGGGAATTGTTATTTGGCGACGGTTTCCTGTGATGTGGAGGTACTTCCCCAGATGGGCTGCTTTGATGCGCCCTACCTCTATTAGAACTTACTTATACTTCAAATAGTTTAACATGATTAGAATTAGATATGTACAAAAATGTGAATTGGAGCATGTGGCTGGCCCGCCGCCAATTCAGCTTGCTTATTTTTTGGGCTGTCGGTTACCTTACTTTTACTGCGGATATCCTCAAATCTCATTCTATCAGGCAGAGAAAATCCACGCATAGCTCTTTCCGTAGCACGCTGGCCTTGAGCTTCCCTTACGGCCCGAAGTGAAGAGCCACGCTTCAGTTCCGTATGTCATCACTGGTGACACACGCTGTTCGAAGACTTTGCTCTTTAGACATTAAGGTATTTTTTTATGACAAGATATGTCGAAGTTTTCCAAACGCTGCTCAACACATTTGAATGATTTAATCAATGTTCTGTAGAGATAGATCTGAGTTTAATCCCCTATATATTCGGCGAAACTTAGATGTCATATAATGTAGATTTGAGAAAGCGCCATCAAATAAAATGTAAAAAAAATACTGTTCTAAGTTTGACTATTTACAAGCACAATTTATTTTGTATTGCATAATATTTAAACATTTATCTTAATTGTATGAGTCACATGTTTAGAATTAGATATGTACAAAAATGTGAGAGATAGAGACAATAAATGAATCGCTTTGATTTGTTGTATCGTATAATCATGTATTTGGACAAGATAACACTTTAAATAATCGAATAAGTATTTTTGCATAATATGGAGTACATCTTTTCAAATGTACCATCACTAGTGTCAACACAGTCGCGATAAAATACTGTTGTTTGGTTGGCACACCCACGTTACATTAACACCAGACATGACATGTTATGCAACCAAAAATACCTAGGAACAAACATTTTAGGAAGTTTTATACGAGGTAAATAGCATTCGTAACGACTTTTACTGTCGAAATATTGGCATTCATAGCCGGGCCTCGTATTGTTCGGGTTTTATGTAGGTAGCAGATAAACTTCGTTCGAGTAAAATCGGGGAAATATCCACACAAAGTTTTTACAATAAACGGCTATACAACCCTTTCTTGAACGTTGACTGAGACATTGGAGAATGGATTTTTATTTACTGACATAAAAATAAGTTTCTTTGATTCCCCACAGCATACGTTACTCTGTATTTTAGAATAATATTCATGCATTTATAGTTGGGTAGAAACTATAATGCTCATGTGTACAGTTTTTCAGTTGAGTAATGTAGCATGTTTTAGTCAAAATCATATGTTACCAATATGAATCGCAGGCCTCGGTATCTCAATGTTCAAATTCTATTCAAACATAACATATGATAATACACCAATGAAAGAATCATAAAAGTCAGTCAGTCAGTCAGTCGTGTATTTTGAGTACATATAGGTACGTGCATGCGCTTGTTTTTTTTTTTTTTTAAGAAACTACACAGACTTTTATGTACTTTTACTATTATACTGTCAGAAAAGGTTTTAAGATATGACATACTCTATACTCACTTTAAAAAACTTCATATTGAGGATTAGGACGACAAAAACTGGAGCCCTCTGTTCCTAAGATGAAAAATGCGTGTTACGTGGGAGTCGCGCAAAGAGGGTGCGAAAACCTCTTATACTTGCATCTTAGTAGACGAATCGTTAGAAACAATTCGTTTTCCAACAGATGGGCGACGTACCCACTGGACACCTGAAACTCGTACCCTGTGTCCACTCGACCCCTGTAATATTTTTGGTGCCTACTCGTCCCCTCCCGCAGAGCAATCAGTCTACAATCGTGCTAAAGGTAAAAATAAAATTCATAAAATTGTATAAATATCACGTTTATTAAAAGTCACAGCTAATTACGATATAAAAATCAGTCTTGAAATAATGTTTATAAATCACACATTAATTAAAATCATTAACTATAACAAATAATCAACATTTTAGTTTTTGCCTTAAGAAACTACATCGTACTAACTAAAATCACAGATTAATTATCATCGTTAAAATCTACAAATAAGCAACATTTTAGTTTTTGCCTTAAGAAACTACATCTTATTATCTAAAATTACAGAATAATTATCATTTTGATTTGCAATTTACGTCAGGAGTTTACAAAAGAAAGAGATAACAACATTTATAATTAGATAAATAATCTCCTCTATTATTGCAAACAGAAGCACGATGCACCGTTGCCGCTCTTGCCAAAAAGTGGTTATCTCTTTGCGGATCCACTGCTCCGCCCCGGCGGCTCTCCTTTGTTGTTCCAAACAGAAGTACAACCCACGGATGATGCATCAGCGCGATCTTCGCAAATCGTCTGATTTTGAATAATTATTACTATGAATACAGGCACACAATTTTGTTTATGACTGTACTATATCAACACTTTTTTATATATAATTTATATTAAGGGACGAATGGGTACCTTAAAAATTAATTAATATTGACTGGTCTCCTATCAGGGCACCAGTCACCTGAATTGGTGGCGAATCTACAACTTTTATTCCGGGGTATGAGTTTCAGGGGTCCAGTCGGTCGCGAGTCATTTAACGACCGTACGTTAATGTGATAAAATTATAATTAATATTATTCCACTGTGCCTTGAATTAGTTTTATTCACGTTTTATGTACTTATTTGTACTTTCTTCTAAACTCTAATAATGGGCAAATGGGGCCCCTTTAACTTTCAGGGGGCGAATGGGTACGTTTATGCTGGGAGGGGCGATACGTACGGGGTGAACGGGTGCTAGAGCTTATTAAAATCATTTTAGCGTTTTCATCAATTTTAGAATTCCAGATTTAAATTAATTATGCACCTAATGGAAGTATTTACTGTGGTGTTTCGTCTTGGTTATTCGTTTGCTTTCCAAACGTTTGATTTATCTTTTACTCTTTTACATCGCTGTTTGCATGATCTTAAAAAAAACAATTTTGTGTTATATACAGTGTAGTTTATACTGACTTCTATAAAGTAAGTAAACAGTACCGAAGCGACCTTAGCTTGGCGTTCTTCATGTTTTTTTTTAATAGCATTTTCTCACGATACCTACATATTGAAATTATTAATTATATAAATTATATACACACATATAAATTATATACACACACATATACCTGTATATTGGACATAATAAACTATATATACATACCATCACGTCTATCTCCCAGTGGGGTAGGCAGAGACTATGGAACGTCAGGTGCACCGGTCAAAACATACCTACCTCTTTCACTTGTTTTACATTCATCACCTCGTGTCCTGTCAGAACCCGTTATATACGTTTTCCCATACATTTCACGGTCGTATTCGACCACCCGGGTTTCGAAGGGTTGTTCGTGTTTCGGATACTTTTGATGCGACCCTTTTTCAACACGCCACCAACTTAATCCCCCTGCCAACATCTACTCATTCTTGCTCGATGCACTTCTTTCGTTAACTCTTTAAAAACCATATCAGCATATACTTTTCAATTTTTATCACTATATCGTCTATCGTTATGTATTGTTATAATCCTATTTTTTACTCTATCAATTCTCCTAACTCCACACATACTCCTCAATTCTGTAATTTCCATGGCATTCACCGTAGTCCCTACTTTCATGCTTCTTCTGTGATACCCATGTTTTACTCCTTGAATAATAACTACATAAATTTAGAAAGCATAACCTAATCTAAATACAACGTTTGATCGAAGTCGTTAGAGTCGTTTCCGAGAAACAAGGAATATATTTATGTTTATAACAAGAGTTGTTGCTAAAGTCATTGGAAAATAATTGGTTGTCTGTAAAGTCGGTTTACGGATGATAATTTTACGTGATAATGTCATAAGAAAACATTCAACAGTTGAAAAACAGTTCACGTGTAGATTGTGTCCTGCCGCTGTCTATCTTCTACTCGGACGCATCGGCCAATGGAGTGGAAGAGAGTAGATTCGTCACAAGCCGAACGCTTAGGCCGATCGTGCCTCTCTATCGCTTGTTCCGCGCTCTCGCTTGCACGCTCGGCTCAGGCGGAATGTGACACTTTGTCGTGCGTGCAGCCGGCGTTTACCGATTTATAAGCCGTTATCGCGTCAAAAATATACAAAAAGACGGGACCCTTAGTGATTGTATAAGATTTTTGAGAGTTTCCTAATACAAAAGTAATTCTTAAAATTGGTTTACAATTGGCGAATATATTACGCAGTAACATAAAAAGAGTAAAAGGGTAGAATTGAACTTCCTCTTTTTTAAAAGTGGGTTAAAATGTGAAACCGACTTTATTAAAAATATTGTCCATGTTTTTATGATTAATTGTCGGACAAATTACAGATAAAGCAACGATGGGAAATAGAACGGGATAACGCTCTACGTCTTCTTCATCCGAGCATTATCCCGTTTCCTAGTCCATTAGGATAGGCACGGTCTGTTATATACGTTTATGGATATGGCGAAAATACTATTTTTTACATAGAGCGACTACCGCCATCCCTCCATATCCCAGACGGAAAACCAGACCTTTCTTAGGTTAGAACACATGTCTGTCCAAATATAATAGATAGATATGCAAGTTTCGTCACGATATATTCCTTCGCTGCCGAGCAAGTGATAAATTACAAATATGTATATAAATCAGAGGAAACGAATTCACTGGGACCGTCGAATTTTAGGATTTTATTAAGTCGATTCTTTATCCACTGTCACTGTTCAACGTCAGCGACACGTAACCGATTATATTTCGAGTTCAATGACTATTTAAGCATACCAATTTAGATAGATTGCGTTGTTTTAATGTCTATTAAACTTTGTACCAACATAGATCAGTTGCGTTTTAGGTACAAAACAAAGGTTTTAGTAACAAAGGTTAAAATTTCAAAATTGAAACAAAAGCCTAACTTTGAACAAAGGGTAACAATTATCATAACAAAGTGCAACTCAACGGCTGGAATCCGTTTTAATGACACCTATAATGACGAGTATGACGACGAGATGAATAAACGTCGGGCCGGCGGGATAAATAGCAATCGCTGGTCTATTTTCATGACTAAAAAATAGAAATTATAAAATAAATTATAAAAATAATATGTCATTATATAGATACTGGAAATAATCTTTCTATTAAACAACGTTATTATAGATTATCTCCAGAAAAACAACGCGATCTTATCATCTTATAGTCGATCCTTCTAAAATTCAGGCAATCTTAGACTACCCTACACCTTCCTCCCGAAAAGATGTTAGATGTTTTCTTGGTACGTGTAGTTGGTTCCTCAGGTTTATACCTAACTTCAGCACTATTGCTATACCTTTAAATCGATTTACTTCGTCCGGGAAAAATGCCCCAAAATTCACTTGGAATTCTGAAGCCGATGACTCTTATCAAAAACTTAAAGATGCAAGCGAACCATATATTCTAAATATTATAATAATACATATAGAAACTATTTTAGGTACTCTTTGTTCATAGGCAGAGATCCTTCATTCGGAAAATCATGTCAAAATTTATCACGGAAAATTAATATGAATCATATTAATTTTCCGTGATAAATTTTGACATGACATTCCGAATGAAGGATCTCTGCCTATGAACAAAGAGTAAAATAGTTTCTATATGTATTATTATAATATTTAGAAAATATGGTTTACATTTTAAAAATAATTTTGCCTCCACCTGGTCCACCTGGTGTAAAGTGGTTACATATAGACGCTTACAATACATTAAGTGTCGCTCGCGCCATGCCACCTCAGCTGCTAATTCAGCAACTTTTTAGGAGCTTACCGATAACCTCACTCACTTGTAGGAAAATCATCCAGGGAGTTGCTATTTGGCTGCGGTGTCTGTAAGGTGGAGGTACTTCCATAGACGGGATGATTTAACACGCCGTATATTTCTTAAAAACACTAAGACCAACATATATGTTCATGCACATAAATGTTTGAGAATCGAAACCACGAGCGTTGGCGTCAAAGTAGCAATACCAACCGCTCCACCACCGAGTAGGTCAAATTAAGATCAATAGGCATCAGTATGAATGAATACTTAGTCAAGTCACATCAAACCCAGTCTGTCTCTGAATAGGCTCATTAATATAAAATATCTCCAAGCTGAACTGAAACGACGAAGATCAATTTGCCGGTTTCGACTATTATCATTAGACAACCGCCGTCAAAACATTCGTCATTTGATTGAGGAGACACCCCTTGGACCCGTATCAGAGCAGTAATTTGATGACATCCCTGCAATATGTAAATATTACAGCGATGTACATCAAATTACTGCTTGCATGCATAAATACTAAATTTAAGACATACATTTTTTAAGAGACATTGCGTATGACAAAGTAATCGGGCCACATTTTTTATACCACTAAGGCGACAAACAAGCATAGGGCCTGCCTGATGGTAAACCATATGCTTGTTTGTCACCATACGTTGTTCTACTACTTACATCTTAAAAGTTTGTTGACTATTACTCGTTAACCTGTAAAATCCGCTTAGTCGTGATAGTTTTCTTTTTAAATTCACTATATGGACTACTACCATATTTTTTTTTACATTTTCATATAAAACAGTTTCGCTGGCATGGAGGGAGGACACTTGAATCTAACAAAAATTTACACTTTTATCTAAAAATGACCTTCACAAACCCACGATGTTTTTATCCATGGGGTGGGAGCGAATAAAAAAATTCATCCCCACTTTATGTGTACCAAAAAATTTTTTTGCAAGATTTTATTCTACCACTTTGTCAGCATAGTTAATATGTATTACATGTCAAACTACAGCTTTCTTAGTGTCAAGCGTCTCTACGGAACGGACGGACAAAAAGACGGGCATATCGAAACTATATGGGTTCCTTAGATACTACGGAACCCTAAAAAGAAAAGATAACTCGTAATTTAATAACATTCAATAAAATTATATTAAAAAATATATATAATACGTAAATATATTTTAGTAGTATATAAATTTTATGTTATTTTTAAACATTTACGAATATCGGCGGAGTACACAACGTGCAACTATTTGAAAGTCGGCTAAATTATTGATTCATAGTGGCCACCATTATTAATTCTGGTTGCGATACAAAATATGTGTCTCTTTACAATAAAACTAAATCTCGAAATACAAAGGCCGCAATGAGTAATAATGATAAATGTCTGCTATCAACAATCCTAACAACTGTAAGCTTCTAAGGAGTTGCTGTGTTAGCTGCAGAGGCGGCGTCACGCCAGTTCATCGCGTGTTAACTTTACATCAGGTGAGGAGTATGCTTGTGCGCCTCCGGACCGGACGTTGTATAAAAAAAAATTACTGGCGAAAAGTTTCTGAAAGGCGCTTGGCAATACTTAGAGTAATAGATCATTTGTATATAATGTTAACTACTATATCTTTAACTTATACTTAAAATCTTTTTGCATAAAACAATTTTGAACTTAAAAAACTTAAAACAATACCGACCACTTAATATCTCTCTAGTTCAGCTCTAATGCGTTTTGGATAAATAAATCCAAGTATTCACTTAGATGTGACGAGCTCGGTGGCGCAGTGGTGAAACGCGCTGTTACACTACTTTGCCACAATCCACGTGGGTTCGATTCTCACACAGGACAAACATTTGTGTGCATGAACATGCCTATTTGTCTTGGTCTGGGTATTATCTATGTATAATAAGTATGTATTTACAAAAAACATGTATTTACGTATGTTTATCAGTTGTTCAGTACCCATAATACAAGCTTAACTTACTTTGGCTAGATGGTGCTGTGTAATTTAACCGACAATATTTATTTATCAATTATTGTGGTGGTATCCACGCCAACACGTCCTTGAGCTCCTGGCATCTTAAATAGATAAAGATAAAAAATATATATTTACCATTAGGCTCTCACAGGCCTAAAGACATGTCTTACATTCTTTAAATCAGATCATGTAGTATTTTATTAATTTTTCATAGTTTGCATTTCTCTTTCTAGGGTTTCGTACCTTAAAATGAAAAACTCAGGTCTGCAATTCCTTCAAGCAATGAAAAAATCAAACTTCTAAGTCAACACAATCAAAAGATATGGCTGTTTATGCCTCGTTTGTGCGCATATTTTGACTCTCGCATGCGAATCAAAATCTTATAGGGTACTTCCCGTTGACCTAGAATAATGAAATTTGGTAAGAAGCAATGTCATGTAGCACAAGTAAGGGAAAAAATCCGAAAACCGTAAATAAATAAATATTGTCGGACAAATTACACAGCACCATCTAGCCCCAAAGTAAGTGAAGCTTGTGATATGGGTACTAGACAACTTATAAACATACGTAAATATATTTTTTTCGAAAATACATACTTATTATACACATAAAATACCCAGACCAAGACAAACAGACATGTTCATGTACACAAATGTTTGTACTGTGTGGGAATCGAACCCACGAGCGTTGGTGTCAAAGTAGCGTAACAGCGCGTTTCATCACTGCGCCACCGAGTTCGTCATTTGTAAATTTAATTTTAATTTGTAAATGTTCGTAAATTTGTAATTTCATCACAATAAAAACTTTTTTTGCGACAATAATTTACGAAAATATTTTTTACGGAACCCGCAAAACGCGAGTCTCACTCGCTATTGACGGCTTTTTTTAATCGACCAGCACTTCGAAAATGACCATTGACGAATAAGAAATGCCAAAAGAAGCATCGTAGGTCACGTTCAAATCGTCAATTACTATTACAATAAATTTATGTCCGTGTGATATTATATTTAAACTCATGATTCGTTTAAATGATAAAACTAAAGACATTAATACCTGTATATGACATTATATTGTTCATTAATTTTACATTAGCTATTATTACTACTCGAAAGTACTTATAATATTAACTATAATGTCTAAATGTATGTTTAAAAACATGTGGTTACAGCTGCATCGTTAACACAAGAATTAATGTTTGAAACCAGTTTTCCGTCTGGTTATTTTCTTCGGTCATAAAAGTACAGCGCGATTGCTATTCTCCCGCCCGCCCGATGTTTATTCATTTCGTAGTTGCCAGGTGTTATTAAAACTGGCCCCAGCCGTTGTTTTGCACTTTGCCGAGTTCATAAAATGATAATTGTTACACTTAGTTGGAATGTTGTGCTTTTGTTTTGATGTTGAGCTTTCAACCTTTGTTCTCGGTATAACTAAATTACAATTGTGCAGAATATTTCTTTTTTCGTTTTTATACAACTTCGGAAGACTTTCAAACATACGTCCCCCCTGATGCAACGCGGTTACCGTAGTCTATGAACGCTAGCAATACATTAAGTATCACTCGCGCGATCTCTGTTGGTAACTGCAACTCCTTAGGAGCACACTGGTGACTGCACCGACTCACAGGAACACAACGCTCTTGGGTGTTGTTATTTGGCAGCAGTTTTCTGTGAGGGGGAACTTATCAGGACGGGCCGCTTTGATGCGCCCCTACCTCTCAAAAACAGCCAGACCAGGAAAACACACATGCTCATGTACTCAAATCTTTGTCCTGAATAGAAATCTAACCTACGAGTGTTGGTATCAGAGCAGCGTTACCAATCACTGCTTCACTAAGCTCGAAAACTTAAAAAAAAATACGCAGGAACATTGTAAACTATCTAATTTTTAGTATGTCTGTTGCCGACTATAATGAATGAATAATAAAAACGATTGTTCATCGCCGTTTATTTATGTATGTCGTATGTCTATTTCTCGTACATCTTTGCTTTATTTTTAAATTATATCGCCTTTAACGAAGTCAATTATACTCGTACTTAAATAGTTAACAAATGCAGGCGTTATGCAAGTTGATCTAACCTATTTTGTGTGCTTTCGCCCTCAACTTGTACATGTGAATTAGCATCGGCCGACAGTCACCCACTACCGTTAGTAGAAGCATGTTGTCGGTGTAGGCCCTTACGGGCACTTAGACACGTCTTACAATATTTATATATTGTATCTTAGTTTTTTCGATTTTTTTTTTAGTTTTAATCTCTTTTTTAATCTACCAGCTTTTTAAAAATGACCATTGGCGAAGAAGAAATGCCAAAAGAAACTTGCCAATATAGGTATTTTTTTCATCGTTAATATATATTACAATAAATATATGTGAGTGTCCATATAGTGAAATCAAGTAGTACAATTAAAGATATATTAATACGTGTGCTGAATCATTTCCAAACATCTCTGTTAGTTAGATATTCATCGATTCTGTAATAACCCTTCTTGCATAGAGTATTTTTGATGTAGGTACCTTTGGAACATATTGTCAGGCAAGAATAGAACTGTTTCAGGTAATTTATTATAGAATCGAATACAATTTACAATAAAAGATCTACTAGTCTTAGCAAGCCGATGTACAGGCATACGCAATGTATTCTTGCTTCTAAGATTTTCACTAAATTTTGAAAATACTCTATATTTTTACGAGCATGCATTATGCTCTCATAAATATATTGAGAGGTAACCGTGAGGATATTTATTGCTTTAAATAGTTCTCTAAGAGATTCCCTGGCTCCCATGTTATAAATAGAGCGGATGGCTCTCTTTTGTAATATAAAAATAGTTTGAATGTCAGCCGCTTTTCCCGACAATAGTATACCATACAACATAATGCTATGAAAGTAGCTGAAAATGACTAAGCGCGCAGTAGCCACATCCATCAATTGTCTAATTCTCCTAACCGCATATGCGGTGGAGCTGAGCTTACTGGTCTTATTATTACGTATTTATTACCTAAACATTTTAGGCATTCTGTGGAATGCCTAGGTATTGTATACACTATTATATTATACAAATTGCGAAGTGATGACATTCGCGCGAAGTCCCTTGCGGGATAGTTCTTTAATTCTTTAGCACGTATTTTATCTCTTTTCGTGCAAGCTTGCCACTTCTGTTAAAATATGACCGTTGATATCTTAATAAAAACAGGGGCGACTGAGGCAATTTAGACTTATTGCAAGCATTAAATTACAAACATTTATTTTTTTGACGCTCAAAGTAATGTACAGACACGCCGTTCTCCAGTGGATTGCCGGATAATAACATGCTTATACGTTGTGTTCGCGCCCCACATAATAAAAAAGGCAACGATTCAAATACAAAATAATAAATATCCAACTTTTGACAGTATACGTCGGCCATGATAATTTTATAAGGATGTTAGATAACGAATGACATCTATATATATATAAAAATGAATGTTTGTCTGTATGTCCTCTATGGACTCAAAAACGGCTGGGCAGAATTTGATAAAATTTTCAGTGAATCTTGAGGTTAGCCCAGTAGGTGATCCTGTGAAGTTTGGTAGCGATCATATCACCATGCGAAGCCGGGGCGGATAGCTAATTTCTGATATAAAATCTAACGACGCCGTACTTTAAAATCTGTCACCTGATTTAGGATACGGGAGGTCTCATTAGAGAACACATACATACAAAGGTTATCTTATCTATAAAGACATTACCTTTTCTTGGTCGATTCAGTAAAAAGCTAGTGGAGAAGAGTGGTGAGTACGATGGTGACATTGGTTTGTCTATCTCGAGTATCATTGACCTTCGGAGAGCATGTTAAGTCATAGATTCAGACTGGCGACGATAGACGATGGTCATTAAGCTAAGACTGCTTTCGAATGGCTTGTAATAACTAAGCAATCCGCAGTTGAACAACATGGTGGCGTATGCTCTAAACCAGGTTGAATGAATAAATTCTAAATTAAAGAATGGCGTTCTAAAATGGGCCAAAAAGTATTTTCGAAAATAAAACTGTAAGATGATGAATGGAAGATGAATTGCGGAATGAAAGAGAGTGATGTATGAATGTTTTTCTTTATACGTGTAAAAATTTTGTTTTTTAATAATAAATGATAATGTCATAAAAAGAGCCTTGCCCATAGCAGGGGTGCAAGGAAAAAAAAAATAATAAAGAATGAGATTGCCAGATACTCTAAGGTATTATTTATTTTATTTGTCTAGCCGTAACATCTGTTTCTATTGACAGGGGTGGGTTCGACCCGACAATTTTGTTCTTGAGGAAAGGCCCTCACTGTTGGATATGGGCAACCTTCAACACATTTGTCACGTTTCATGTGTCATTTGTGAGTGTAAAATATTATGTTTTGCGATATGTTTGTGTGTGGCCGTTGTGATCCATGTATATAGGTATGTGTTTGTAGCGGTCTATGCGACTAGCACGTACCGTACCGTTGACTTGACAGTTGCAACTATAAAAGAGACGACGCCAGTCGCCTCTAGGGAACTGAACCGTCACATCATATCGATACATAACGATAACAGTTACAGATATGTTATGCGAGTACAATATATCGAACATTGTACTCGCATAACATATCTGTAACTGTTTTAGTGTGTGACAAATATTTGCAACAAAAGACTTGTTCCGGAAATCATAGTATTTATCATCCTCTCGACAAGACCCGTAGGACAAGCAACTACTAACTACATGTTCTTGAACAATAGAGTATACAATGGGTATATGTAATAGTTAAACATTTATCTAACTATAATTAACTTATACCAATGATTACTCTCAAGCTAAAAATTATGGCAGGTATAAAAAACGTACGGTCTACCTAATGTAAAGTGATTAGCCAATGAAATTATAATACATTAAATATCACTGGCGCCAAGCTACCTCTGCTACTATACAGCATTTTAGGAGATTACTGGTGACCTCGTTCATACACAGGAATACAACTAACCTCCAGGTAGTTGTCATTTGGCTGCGGTTTTCTGTGACGTGAAGGTATTTTCCCAGATGGGGCTGCTTTGATGATTTCTATCTCTCTTAAAAACACCCAGACCAAGACAAACAGACATTTTCATATAAACAAATCTGTGTGGGAACATTGCTCTGTGTGGGAATTGAACACAAGCGTTCGTTCGTCAATACATATACACATTCTATTACAATGGCGATGAGTCCATACTTATATGATTTGAACAGTTTCGATTATTCAATCATCATCAATAGTAATCTTACTAGTTATTGTTGACTCAAGAAACGTACTAAAGTGTCATTGGGGAGTTTCTACAGTATGATTGTGAATTGTCTATAAGTTGGAATTTGAAGGTACCTACACTTATACCAGCAATGCTATGAGAATAGGATGTTATGGTGGTGCAGTGGAAAGAAATACAAAAAAACTAGGGCTTACAATCCCGTACCCTGTCTTCAATCTCGATACCTGCGGGACTGCATATTTTTAATACCGCGGGATCCCGGCATTTGCGAGTATAAATAATATAGAAATAATATATATATATATAATATATATATATATATATAATATATATATATACATATATAATAGTCACGTGGCGCTCGGTTCTCTCTGCCTACCCCGCAAGGGATTTGGCGTGAAGTTATAGATAGATAGATAGAAATAATTTGCATAGAAATAATACTGTTTATAAAACGTAAATAAATCAACAAAATAATCAACACACCTTCATTTTTATTAAGGTTTTATTACTGTTCATTGATCAATCAAATGGCACATTTGTTAGTTTCCTTCAATTACGATATTTCATATAGAACTTTCATATGAAGAGTCATTCCGCAGTTCATGATCATTATCCGAATTCATGTTGAGGCAGAGCGTGACCTTTTTCCTTAGATAATTCTCGTAAATCTGAAGAAGTTACGAACACGCTTAAAAGCAATCCATCCTTTGCAGCCACACGCGCAACTCATTTTTCTATTGAAGTTTCATTGTTTTGTATTGGAAAATGGTCCGTGATTTTCATTCGCTTTGACGCCGGAATTGACGATAGTTCTGGAGTTTCATTTGACGACGACGTATTTGTTGACACTGTTTTGCTTAAATCATTGAGTTTAAAAGCATGCGTAACCCTTTGGTAGATCTAGCAGTGGTTTTAATAATACTATTGTAGTTACTATTCGGTTAATATTTTGCAGTTAAACCGAAAATGTTCGTAAACAAAAGAATTACTTATAAAACAACTCTATCGCACTTAACTTGTAATTTTTGTATTTACTTATTGTATTCCTAAATTCATTATCTACAGCAAACAACGTCATACAGAAATACGAATTAACTAAATAAGAATATTTTACGGAGATAAATTATGATTTTTTCATGATTGTTTTCAAAATGATTGACAAATGACACTCACTTGTTAGTCACTGCCTGGGCCCTGCATTCACCTCCCACCACGTTCGCGAACAGCACGAACTAGTCGAGCGAGCTAAC
Organism: Pyralis farinalis; assembly: GCA_947507595.1. Classification (NCBI taxonomy): domain Eukaryota; kingdom Metazoa; phylum Arthropoda; class Insecta; order Lepidoptera; family Pyralidae; genus Pyralis; species Pyralis farinalis. The sequence goes on from OX382267.1 coordinate 17,613,806, forward strand.
AGAGCTAGTCTGTACTCGAGCGATCACTCGTGACTGGCCAAGTATGTGCTTATCCGCAGTCCTGAAAATCCCGCGCTTTTAATCTCGCAATAGCGAGATTGGAAATATAGTGCGGGATCTCAGAATACCGGGATTGGAAGCCCTAAAAACGACGACGCCTCGCGTTCATATTATGGACGGAGCAAAAAATGGGCGAAGGATGTTCGCTAATGGAGATAGCGAAAACTTGAGCACGTCAGCCGCTGCGTATTTAAGATAACAAAAGGGTTTGTCAATTTTTTCTACACATTCCTTACATTTATGTACACAACTCGGAAGATAATTCAGAACACTCAATAAAATCCATCACACTTGGGTACACTCACCTCTCGAAAGTAAATTTGTAATAGACGTTCAGATTTAATGTAATTTCGTCATTTTTTTTTCTATTATGTATAACTTTATGTATATCTTCATGTCACATTACTTGCGGGGTAGGCAGAGAGAACCGAGCACCACGTCACTCGATCCTTAGACATCTCACTCGCTACTTTAACATTCATTGCTCCTCTCATGCACGTTCGCCGGTTTCTAAAGTTCCTGATCATCACCTTCTGATAAAACACGACCAATTTGGTCATGGTAGGCAAGTCTTGGCTTTACTCGACTCCTACATCCTTTGAATATTGCGTTGTATAATCTGCTTCGTCATTCTTTCATCCTGCATTCTTTCTACACATCCGAACCAACGGAGAATGCCTTTTCTTATTTTAACACCGACGCTCTCTTTCATACCAAGTCTGTTTATATTTTTTCTAACATCATCATTGCGAATATGGTCTACAAGCGTTACGCCTCACATTTTGCGCAACGCTCACATTTCGAACGCGTTCATCCTACTTTCATGCTCGTCTATGCCATACCCAGCACTCGTCCATAAGTAAGCGTTGGGACTAGCACTGCATTGAGTATAAGCGAGCTGTGACTTCTGGCTAAAGTTTTTACTGCCAAGAAGTTTTTATTTTTATTTAGTTTTTCAGCTATGAATGTAAGGGAAGCGAGTGACGTGTATGAGGACCTAGTCATCTGGCACTCTGTTCTGTCTGCCTACGCCACAGGGGACTTTGCATGAAGTTATAGATAGATAAATAGATATTTTGGAGTATAGGCGATTAACCATCTTTGAAGTCAATACTATCTTCATTTGTAAAGTCAGGCGAACAGAAAACGATATGAAATCAGGAACACTCCCACTGGCGATTAGAGATGACCGCAGCCAGTAAATAATAAATAAATAATATTTCCTGGAGAATTGTTTATCTGATCTTAGCTTATCCGCAGCTCATTCAAAAGTTACTGAGGAGGTATCGCAGGCTTCCGCACGTGATAATGCGCATTAACAGGATCCTAAGCGGAGATGATAATGTGCGAGTGAGACTCAACGAGTCTGCTAGTGGCTTTTAACTCCAGGGACCGGCATCAGGCGGATCGTATAACTTCGCGTGTACCTAGTTAAAAAAAGGATTTTAATAATTTACTGGTCTAGTACTCACAGCTACAATCTATATACTTCGATGTAACCTAAAAATTGTATCTTAACGTAAACCATTTTTAGACTACATCGGAGAACGAACATACGACAAGCTCGGTGGCTCAGTCGTGAATGTCGCGACTTTGACACCAACGCTCGTGGGTTCGATTCCCACACAAGGTAAACATTTGTGTGCATGGGCATGTCTGTTTGTCTTGGTCTGGACGTTTTAAGAGAGGTAGGGCGCATCAAAGTGATCGTTTGGTGAAGTCTGGTGAAGTAACTCCCTAGAGGGTTGTTGTATTCCTGCATGTGAGTGAGGTCACCAGTAAGCTCCCAAGGAGTTGTTGTGTAAGCAGCAGAGGAAGCATCGCGCGAGTGATACTTAATATATCGCAAACGTTAATAGGCTACGGTACCCGCTTATCCCATTAAAACATTTATTTCCATTATACATTATATAATCTCTCTAAATCTATTTATCACACAATTTTGAATAGGTAATATGTTTGTTTCAGCGCGCACACATCCAAACGTGTCGCCAAGGTGATTATAGTATTTATTTGGTTTTTGGCTCTATGCCTGGCTGCCCCAATGGCCATGTCTTGGGAAGTTATCATGGAGGACGAACTGGATAAAGGTAAGTCAAAATTATTTAGATTTCGTTATATGATCACATGCTTCATAGTGGTTAGTAACGCTACTTGAATGATCAATAATTTCAAGATAAACAGACATGTTCATGTAGCATTAACATGTCTGTTTGTCTTGAAATTTGTCTTGCTGCTTGTCTGGGGAAGTACCCCTGCCTCACAAAAAACGGCAGGCAAGTAACAACTCCCTGGAGGGTTGTTGTGTTAGTGCGTGTGAATGACGTCACCAGTAAGCTCCTAAGGAGTTGCTGTGTTATCAATCACTGAAGGAAGCTGGGTTATACTTCGGTGGGAACAGTTCGTTAACGAAGATTTTGAACACCGTTGGATTTCGATACAAACAATGTAACAAAGAAAGATTTGATATCGTGATTACAAGATATACTTTTTACGGCAAGTGAAAGAAATTGAAAATTGGCAAAATGTTGTGTTTTTGGATGAAACATGGCTTAATGCTAACCATACTGTAAGCCGTTCTTGGACCGATGACACTGCAGCATCTACGTCCAAAGTTCCTGTTGGAAAAGGATCGCGACTTATAATTTGACACGCCGGAACCATCAACGGGTTTGACAAAGGTTCTCTCATGGCTTTTGCGTCAAAAACCACTGGAGACTATCATGAAATTAATGAAAAAAAGTTTACTGAATGGTTTACCTCAATGATGCAATGCAAAAATGCAATGCCTCCCTGAACCATCTATTATAATAATGGACAACGCCCCATACCACTCGATGCAAATTGACAAGCCATCTGCCCAATCCCAAAAGGAGGCTGACATCGTAGCATGGCTTTAAAAAAATGGCGTAGAAGCAAACATAAATATGTTAAAAGCGGAATTAGTACGTCTTTTAAAAGAAAACAAATCAACCAAGATCCGATACGTCATTGACGAAATAGCGTTAGAACATGGGCACAGAGTTATACGGTTACCGCCTTACCATTGTGAATATAATGCAATTGAGTTGGTGTGGGCTCAAATTAAGGGATATGCTGCAAGACACAATACAGAACCCCCATTTACCACAACAAAAATGCTAAAAATATTAAAAACTTGTGAACATGTGACTAAAGGAGACTGGGAAAGGTTGTGAATAGAACTGTTAAATTAATAAGGGAAGATTATGAAAGAGATGTGAAAATAGGTAATATTTTAGAAAACGAACTTATAATTAATGTAGGTGATGATAGCAGTGATAACAGTGAAAATAGCAGTACGGACGAATCTGATTAAATATGGCCTTTTGTGGCACCTTTTTTGGTCTCTTTTTGTATTAATTTGTTTCTTGTGTGCATATAAAGTATGTATATTCATTTTCATTCCAATATTTAGTTCGTTCAAATATATTAAGTAAACATTAAACATATTTTTATTTTATTAAACCTTTTTAATCAGGTACTATATGTAAATTGACATTTCACATCACTATTGTAATATGTCAAAACAGCCATCATAGCGTGCCGCTACTTTTTTTTAGCATGGGAAAGCGTGTATAACACTATTTTATTTACTTTTAATTGGTACAGCTATCAAATGTACTGCTTATGCATTTCTTTTGGACTTCTAGACATCTGTTATTATAATAATAGTAGTTTTGTCATCCTATGTACTTCATATGGCATACGATAAGTAATAACATTGCCTTTTACGTGGTTGCTTAATAAAGAGTCTAGATTTAGAACCTATCCCGTCTAAGAACACAATAGTTTTGCTGATAGAAATTTAACTGCTGTACAACGTATACAATTGAATTTGTTGCAAACTTTTCTCCCCAAGAGTCCTTCATAAAAATCTGTACCATGACAATGTACCCATAAAAGCTATTAAAGTTACCCGCAGAGTTACTTAAGTTAATTATATGCGGGCACCCAGTCGCTGGTGTAAACATTTTATTTGGAGATTGAAGACATCAAGATAAAATGTGTCGCACACGACTGAACTTTTTATGCCCCTCTTGTGACACCCAAGTCACTAAGTTCATAATAGGACAAAGTGTACCACCCACTCGTAGTAACCGGCAAACGTCCCCTAACAATCCTAAGTTAAATAAAAAGCCGTGCGACAAACATTGGGACTATTCGTCATCATCGATGTTAACTCAGCATTTTTTCAGGGGCTTTGTACAATACAATACACTTTATTACACCGAAACAAAAATACATAAAAACGAAAACAATAAAGTAGCAGTACAACGGCGGTCTTATCTCGATGCGATCTCTTCCAGACCTTTGGGTAGAGGAGAAATAAGGAAACAAGGTAGCGAGAGCAGCGCAGAGCAAAACTTAAGGAAAATAAAACTAATTATATAAATATACATAAATAAATACATAAACATACATGTATACATATGTTATATACACTAAAATATATACAAAATTAATCTAAATGATATATACATTTTATAAATATACACACGGTAAATGGAACTAATAACACTGAGGGCAAAGCCAAGAAAATTAGGCTGATTATGTAATGTTAAGAGAAAGATAGTGAAGTTTTACAAGATGTTTGAAGGAACGAAGTGATTGAGCACTCCTTATATCAAATAGCAAAGCATATAGGCGCACTGCCTCAACCGAGAATGAGTTAGTATAGAAATCAGTGGAGTGGTATGGTGTTTTAAGATCGAGTAAAAGTGCACTACGCAAGGTTGTAGTTCAGTTGAAATAAGAATATAGACTTGGCGCAGATGCGAGATAGCTTTATAATCCCTAATTATTAAAATTTAGTTCTAACCAACGATTCCATTCCCCATTCCCATTCGTTGTTTTGTTTTAAAGCATGAGTGCTCTTGTTTTGAAAGACTAAAAACATACCTTACAAGTAAAAAGTTACTAAATAGATTTTTAGCACTCATCTCTCGCTTATAAACCGGCGAGAATGCATGAAAAGAGTTTTGAATGTTAACGAAGCGAGTGAGGTGTGTAAGGATCGACTCATGTGGTGCTTGGATAAATAAATAAATCTCGCTCACCCAACTGCGGTGCTTTGTCCTTGAATCAAAATATCTGATGTAATTATATTACTGATTCTAACTACCAATCATAAGCATTTATTCTGTTTATAAACAAATAATGTCTTAATAACTGGCATTACAAAGAAAAATAACGGAAAGTAATAGCGCACGCAATATTGAAATTTCATTTAATCACGCGTCAGATTAATAAAACAGATTATTAGCACGCAATATTGTATCTAAAATCTACAAATATACCAGTTAGAAAATTTACACCAAGTGATGCCCGCGGCTCTACTCGTGTGAAGTGTTTTTCGGAGATTTACGCAAGAACCCATTTCGGGTCGGTATGTAAAATATTACCACGAAAATGTCACCTAAATCCGCTAATGAGATGGTTAATATAGTATCCACAATGAGCAGATATGAATTTAAAATACGACTGTTTTGCCTTCTGTGCTCATAATAGTTCTGTTTTGTTACTTTTCAAAAAATATTGTATGTCCAATTTCGAAGTATAAGTATATTTTAGTTCCTACTAAGTTTGGAATGAGAGCTTGATGGTGGATGGCACGTTTAGGCCTCAGTTACGCCTGTTGTCTATAGATAACAGTCTATAGTAACAATAGCCTTCGGACGGCTTGAAAACATTGGCCTCCGCTAATCCGCCATTGAGCAGCGTAGCGGAGTATGCTCTAAACCCCTTCGCTTGAATGGAGACTCGTATCTCTACAGTGAGATGAGTTAGGGTTGGTATAGAAGTAGTATATAAAGCTTACGAGATAGGTAATAAATATAAAATATTAGCGATACGCCCCGGCCTCGCACAGGCATATTATGCCTACATGTTTTTCTGTCGTTGGGTCCCATCAGCTTGTTGCGTATTTATACTTTATTATGTAGATAAATATACATGGCTGGATCGATTTTGACCAATTTTGATGAAATTTTGTGTGTGCATGTGAGTGGGTCCCTGGTTGGTTTAGATCCACAACTGGACCCGGTAGGTGGCGTTGCTAGTAAAAAAAAAACAGGCAAGCAACGGCAATGTTCAGCCAGGACAACGTCTATCGGGTCCATCATTGAAATTACATGGTGTAAAGGAATATCATAACTACTATTAAAGCCAAATTGTGTAGCAGGGCATATTATAAAGTATCTGACTATATTAATGATAAAAATGCCTGGGATTGAGTCGATCCAATTATAATGTAATTTGATCCAACCTGCTTTGCGTGCTTCCGCCACCAATTAGTTCATGCGGCCTAGCGCTAACTAATTGGTGGCGGAAGCACGCAAAGCAGGTTGAATCAAATTGCATGTAAGTTTGACTTTCGCAAAATAACGCCTGAATCTATTAACTATATAATGCAATTAATAAAATATGTAAACTGCACGGTAGGGAAAAAAATTGTGACGATTCCAAACAAATGTAGCCATTTTTACGGAATAAAAAGATGTTGACTTTGACTTTGTGCATGAAATACTTAAGGTAAATAACGTATTTAAATTGATAAGGATTAATACTGCATATCCGAAGAAAGCTCCCAGACGGCTTGACTTTTCCGACATTTTCGGTATTTATCGTCCTTAACTAATTACACACCTAAACGTTCCTCAAGAATCACTCTGTCTGCTGGTGAAAACTGCAAGCAAATCCGTTCAGTAGTTTTTGAGTTTATCGTGAACAGATAGACTCAGCGTGAGACTTTGTTTTATAATATGTATATAATTTTTTACTAACGGGATAGGGGTTGACAGCTCTTGAATACCTATTGAGGATCTCGCGGCATCAGCATCGTTCGTAATATGAAAAGCATTGCTTTTGTGTGTCTCTCATGAAAAATCATGTTTTCTAGCATTTATTTATATTGGTTGGCTGTCTCTTGGTCCGGAACAAATTTGGGGATCGACGTTTGATATCTTCTTGACATTCGAATAAGTGAGATCTTAGCGCACATATTTATTTCTGAATTTGAAAATAGTGTATTGAATTTTATTGTTAACTCCATAAGGTTTACATCCATTGGTAACCACTAAACATCAGGTTTTGACGAGCTCGGTGGCTCAGTCGTGAATGACGCGACTTTGACACCAACGCTCGTGGGTGCGATTGATGCGCACTTGGTCTGGATGTTTTAAGAGAGGTAGGGCTCTTAAAACATCCAGACCAAGACAAACAGACATGTTCATGCACACAAATGTTTGCCTTGTATGGGAATTGAACCCACGAGCGTTGGTGTCAAAGTCGCGTTATTCACAACTGAGCCACCGAGCTCGTCAAAAAATAAAATACTGAAGGTTAAGGTTAGGTAAGATCATTAAAAATAATTTTCAATAAGAGTCTTTGATATTTATTTCTGTTGTATTAAAATATAATGCTTTGGAAACATTAATCCCTTAAGTAAAATAAATGAATCTAACAATGATTTGTCGTACTTGAGGTAGAACGTATCAAAGCAGCCTGTCTGAGAAAGACGAGAAAGTACTTTCACCTCAAGAAAACCGCAGCTATAATAACTTCCTTGAGGGTTGTTATGTCCGTGCAAGAGACTGAGATCACCAGTAAGCTCCTAAGGAGCGGCTTTATTAACAGCAGAGATGGCATCGAATGATATTTAATGTATTGCAAGCGTTGACAACGGCAACCGCTTTACATCACGTGGGCCGTACGCTTGTATGCCTTGCGATGAAGTATAAAATAATTGTATAGATTACCATTTTTCGGTTTAATTGGATTATCATTAACACATATATACTAATACTAAATACTAAATATAAAACACAAAAAATGTTTGTACCTATGTCCGTTATAGACTGTAAAACAATTCATTCGATTGTGATGAACCTTCTGGGTTATATTCAACACATTGCCGAGAAGGTTTAGAGATAAAAAAAAAGAAAATATAAAACGACAAGCGAAGCGGTGCCGGGCACAGCTAGTACTAAATAATGTATAAAGCGGAAAAGTTTGTTCATTTGTTCGAATACGCTATTTTCTGAAACTACTAGTCGCGTTTGAAAATATATTGTTGTATTTGATAGTCCAATTCTTAAAGATGGTTATAGGCTATTCAACAACACGATGGGACCCTTAGAAGCTGAGAAAAAAGTAGGAAATGCGGTCCCTAGGCGATACCGAGGATACGCGCAGACGAAGCCGCGGGGTTCAGCTTGTTCATATATAAAAATGTTAAGTAATTATAGAATATGCTCTACGTAGCTCGTTCGTATATTTGTTGCTCTAATACAGATATACGCCTGGAACTATTAACATCGAATTTCACTGAAAGATATTCTGAAATAAAACTTTAGGGCTTTCGAAACGCTATGCAGGCGAAGCAGGTAGCAACTAGCTGAGATTTTACATTTGATACTGATACTAACGCCATTGATCATGATTAGCAATTAGTCTAACGAGCCTCCATCCTCAGAGTAGGTAATTGAAAAAACTTAAAACTATCGATGAAAAATTTGAGTTTTACGGCGTGAAACAAATTATAGACATTGATATGTAAATAATTGTTCTAATAATAGAAAATTAGGAACCACACAAAGTTTATTCATGCAATGAATAAAGATGAATGCATATTTCCCCTTAAGCATGAAAACCCCTTAAGATAAACGGCATGAGGGCGTAGACTTGATATAATGTATTCCTAATGACTGATAAAACTAAGGAAGATTTGGAAGCGCTTAGTCATTACTTTAAGCGAATAAGAAATCATCTTAGTCATACTTCGTTCAATGTGATACCATTTTATGTATATATCATATAATCATAATAGTTTGTTAGTTCATCAATGTTGCGATAGACTTTCGAAATATTAAGTGACATTATTTCCAACAGCGATTATATATTTAATAGAAAACATTTATTTAAATATCTGTGTGACTTATTACATGCATAAATCAGTTTTATTACATTGGACTTGAACGAGACTAAGCAATTTAAAAAAAAGCTCATATACTCGTATATAAGACTGTGTGCACATATCACTTACCTAATGCCTCACAAGTGGAATGAACACGGACGGATGAGTGTATTCAATCTCGACGATCTGTTAAAGCTGCTTACGATGAAAAGAGCATTGAATTGAGTATCTAAAAGCATAGACTGAGACAAAATTTCCATTGATTTTCCAGTTCTGCCATGCTACTCGTACATGTTTTAAAGTTTTTAAGATGAGTGTTTGTCGTTGAAACAGAGTTGTACTCGTATAATTGTCTGCTTATATTAATCGCAGCTATAGTTCTGCACCAAACACGGCAAAGAAACCTGTCTAAAAAAAGTTATTTTAGGATATTAAATTCTGGACTGTAGGTACTGCACTGTAGGAACTTCACTGATTCTGAATCAAAATTCAACGGACAATTATATACATACCTCACTACACACATCAAAAGTGTCTAGGGATCAACATATATTTTTGCAATAACTTTTCTCCTGATTGATATTAATTAAAATTTTCTTTAAGGATTCATCAAATAAAGTGTTTTCGTTTGTCTACAGTAACGATAAACCAAGTCACCTTTGCATTAATAAAGAAATTTGCCATTTTCATAATAAAGGGATTTTTGACATTTGAACCACTAACATTAAAGTTCGAAAAAAAGACTGAAATAACAGTTTTCTTTAAAATTTTATTGGGTAACTTAAACAATTAATAATCCGTGTTTCTACCGCGAACACTAACAACACAAGAACATCGGTTTGGCATACTCAAAATGAGTTCATCCAAATCACGCTGTGGAATGGCCGCCCATGTTCGTTGCAACAACAAAAAAAGGTCTTCTTGCGACTGGATACCCTCCATATTCGGCAGAGCTCTTCTCTGTAGCATATCCCATGCATGCTCAATCGGGTTCAAGTCTGGCGACTGAGCAGGCCAGGGCATGACATTGATGTTAGCTGCGGCGAGAGTCTGTCTTACAACTCTTGCGGTGTGCGGTCGTGCATTATCATGCATTAACTGAAATAAGGGACCGATTTGCACTTGTAGAGGAACGATGACGTCTGATACAATCGTCTCAGCATAAATTTGAGCATTGAGGTTGCCTCTGATCCAAATCAACTCAGTTCTTCCGCCGATCCAAATACCCGCCCATACCATGATGGTTCCACCACTATAAGGATGGACTTCCTGGCAGGATTTTAATCGCTGTTGGCGTCCAGGGGTTCTCCAGTGTCGTATACGTCTTGTATCCGGTCTCATACCAAAACGAGACTCATCAGAAAAGCACACGAAACGCCATTGTTCTTCTGCCCAATTTCTGTGTTCAAGAGCCCATTGATATCGAATCCTACGATTGTGCATTGCTATAGGTAGTACCCTTAGCGGTCTTCGGGAATGAAGGTTCACTTCATGCAAGCGGTTTCTGACTGTTTGGTCGCTAATTAAGTTCCCTGAAGAGCGATGAAGCGTCACGGCTAACATCATGGCGGTTATTGTTGGAGCTCTTCGAGTTGTGATTTGAATGTATCGGTCTTGTCTCCGTGTGGTGCAGCGATACCGTCCTCCATGGCGCTCAGCCACGGTGTCAGTGCTTCGGTAACGTGTCCAAAGACCTTTTTTTGTTGTTGCAACGAACATGGGCGGCCATTCCACAGCGTGATTTGGATGAACTCATTTTGAGTATGCCAAACCGATGTTCTTGTGTTGTTAGTGTTCGCGGTAGAAACACGGATTATTAATTGTTTAAGTTACCCAATAAAATTTTAAAGAAAACTGTTATTTCAGTCTTTTTTTCGAACTTTAATGTTAGTGGTTCAAATGTCAAAAATCCCTTTATTATGAAAATGGCAAATTTCTTTATTAATGCAAAGGTGACTTGGTTTATCGTTACTGTAGACAAACGAAAACACTTTATTTGATGAATCCTTAAAGAAAATTTTAATTAATATCAATCAGGAGAAAAGTTATTGCAAAAATATATGTTGATCCCTAGACACTTTTGATGTGTGTATTTAAAGAATTTAAAACGCCATTAGGTACCCAACTCGGTGTCATGAATCCAAGTAATGGAAGCTATGGAAAGTTATTTCGAAGCATATGAAACCGGAAACTTGAGTTCACATTCGCTCTAACTTACAAGGTCACATGCACAAATCCTTCATACAAATACATATAATATACGCACAGCTGTATTTTAAGCTAATGGTAGTCAGGCATTTATGACGTTTGGTATTTACTGATATATTATTAGTTCAAAGAGTATTAACTGCTGCGTGAACAGAGTTCTATCTCATCATTGCCCATGTGAGTTGCACTTTTATTGCAAGATGGCTCATAAATGAAGATGTTAAAGCATTACCAATCAATATAATGTCTAATATATATTAATAAATTATAAGGTAAACAACATCATTTTTTTTACACAACCTCATGTAAAGCTGTTACCCATTATTGCTTGTAATATATTAAGTATCACTCACGCGATGCCTCCTCTGCTGCTTACAAAGCAACTCCTTAGGAGCTTACTGGCGACGTCACTTACACGCAGGAACACAACAACCCTCTAGAGAGATGTTATTTGGCTGCGTGAGGTGTGTGAGGTGAAGGTACTTCCCCAGACGGGCTGCTTTGATGCGCACTACCTCTCTTTAAAACCAAGACCAACAGACATCTTGAGCATGTCAATGTTTGTACCACTATTAAAACCTACCTCTATTAAAACACTCAGACCGAGATAAACAGACATATTCATGCACACCAATGTTTATCATGTGTGGGAATCAAACCTACGGGATGGTGTCAAAGTCGCGTCATTCACGACTGAGCCATCGAACTCGTCACTATGCTCTCGCGTTCTTACATTTTAAGGTTATAGATAGACTACTGCATTTTAACATAACATATATAGTATCGCATAATACAGTTCGTAAAACATGTAGAAAATCCATTTCTTCTTCTTTTTTTTAATATTACCCATAATACTGATAAGTAATGCACGTCAAATACATTGAGTTATTATGTACTAGAGGATGGCTATCCTAAGTAAAAAGTCTTGCTCCATTTTGGTAATAATTAAAACTAATATTCGCTGTAGCGCTGAAATAATTTAGATGTATATCCCAAAGATTCGAAGATACAGCACGAAATCCCTTCTAAGGGGTATTTTTCTCGCCACCAAACGGTCAAAAGCGCCGTGATTTTCATGGCGCCTACGCATTTCGTTCAACGTAGTACATCAATGAGTTGTTGCCGATCGGCAAACAAAAGCATGGCCCAAACATTTGGTTCGGTGTCGGTTTTAGTACACTAATTCTACATAATAATTAAATGGTCAAATATTCAGATATTAAGTTTGACTCTAAGAGCCATTGCTTGTATAATTCTGACGAGCTCGGTGGCGCAGTGGTGAAACGCGTTGTTACGCTTCTTTGACACCAACGCTCGTGGGTTCGATTCCCACACAGTACAAACATTTGTGTGCATGAACATGTCTGTTTGTCTTGGTCTGGGTATTTTCTATGTATAATAAGTATGTATTTACAAAAAAAAATGTATTTACGTATGTTTATCAGTTGTCTAGTACCCATAACACAAGCTTCTCTTACTTTGGGGCTAGGTGGCGCTGTGTAATTTGTCCGACAATATTTATTATTTATAATTTGATGAGTTTGATATCAATGCATTAATTAAAAATTGTATGAAACCCTGACTGGTTCTCATTTAACTTTAGGAAAACAGTATACAAAAATGTATTATATGTCCACGGGTCCTATTTCTTACACTTACTTAAAGCGTTTAGGCGTAGTATTTTAACAGCAACGTGAACTGTGAATATAACTTGAATATTAAGTAATTAATTAAACTTCGCGAAACCAGTATCCGTAAAGATCATATTACTTTATCATTAACTTAGCTGAACTATGTAGATTAAGTCTCTTTGTTCAGTGCGTGTAAACATTAATTAAATCCTTATCAAGAAATGTTTATTATTCTACTTAAACGTATTCTGTTTTCTTCAGCTAGTAGGTTAGTTCGGTAATTTAGTCGAGTCGAATCGTTCCGTGGCATGTACCATTTTGGTTTACATACTTCCATGCCGAAAGGTTGGCAAGTGAACTCTTTTAATAAGCCTACACTGTCTTATTTTTGATATATCTTTTCAATCGTTATATGTAGAGCGTTCAAATTACGATTGCGGGTTCTGATGTGTTCGGTGGTCGAGTTGTTAGCAATGACTACAAAACCAAGACTCTTGAGTTCGTTGACCACACATTATGAATGGGGAAATCCACCTTACATAAAACCGCAGCCGTGAAAATAACAACTCTCTGGAAGGTTATCACATTGTAGCAGCTCCTAAGCAGTTGCTGTATTAGTAACAACAAGAGTTCATAGGTTACGGTAACCACTTTACATCGGGGGGGTCATATGCAAGTGTACCTCCCGACAAAAGAGGTATCATCTGCCCAAGAAAGAAGCCGGGTTGTGGAAGTATCTCCACTCCAAAGTTCATAGGCTATGGTAGCCACTTAATGTAAAGCAGCTAATGTGGTTGGTCTAATGTTTGTATGACCCGAAGTTGTATAAAAAGGTAGAAAATGGGTATCGTAACAGAAAATGGAATAATTTTGTGTGTTTAATTTTTCATAAAATAGATAAGTAAATGAAATAATTCGTGTAGGTCAGTGTGTATAACTTTATAGCAACTTTAGTACGCAGAGACTTTTGCTATTTCTGTATTACCTTTCTATATATACGAAAAAACCAAAAATTATCCCAACTAAGGTGATTATTTTCTTGTACTGGAAATGCTAGTTATTTATTACCATGTGGGATTTTCTAAATTTTACTATTGCCTTCTTACCGATGTTTAGAAAAGAAAAAAGTAGATTTCTCATAATCAGCCTTATGAACAGAGGAGGAATATGCTTTATTTTCCTCCTACTATAAAATGTATATCAAAGTTGTGTATATTATTCTATACCATTCAATTTATATTTACATTATGGTTGGTAAGAAGTGTAATGTACTCTGTGACGTTTGCAACACAAGCTTCCGTTCTTTGAAGTCAATCTACCCTCACCTATACTTAAAGATACGCAGCCTGACTAGAGGAGTACCTTCATCTTACAGAAGGCTGCAGCCAAATAACTCTCTGTTGGGTTAATCTGTTCCTGTCAGTACATAAGGTTACCAGTAACCTTCTGAGAAAATCCCGTATATATAAAACGTATGAATGATACTCCTTTTTTTTACACAGTGTCCTTAGGCATACAAGTATACGGCTCACCTGATGTAGAATGGTTACCGTAGCATATGAACGCTTGCAACACAATAAGTATCAGTCGCGCTATAATACCTCTGCTGCAAACACAACAACTCCTTAGGAGCTTACAGGTGACCGAACTCAGTTGCAGAAACACAACAACCTTTCAGGGACTTGTTATTTGGCTGCAGTTTCTGCGAGGTGGAGGTACTTCCCTCGACGGGCTGCTTTAATGCGCTACCTCTCTTGGCATTACTAGCGTACATCTGGCATGGAAACCGCTTCACATTAGGGGCAAATATTTGTTTATCACCTGATATAGTTTTATAAAAAGTTTTCCTTGATACTGTGGTACTATAATGTGTTTCATTTTTTGCAGTTAAAAATGAATATCGTACGAAGCCATTTTGCTCTCCAAGCGAGTTTGGATCGAATTCACTGGCAATTTACAGGCTGCTTTTGTACATATTTCAGGTAAGTTTAATCATAATAATAAAGCAAGGCCATTTCATTCGTTATCTTTGGAGAGGTTTTCCCAAGATACTAATAATACTAGCTAACTTTCACTACTATTAAAAATCATCACAGTTAATGAATGTTTATTTTACTATTCAATATATCTATGCATACCTGTACCTATGTCTTATTGCTAATATATTAAGAATTCGATTTTATAGAATAATATACATAATGAACCGCTTTGACAGGTGGTATATTCTTGTTGAAATATGAACACTCATGTTCTTATTTCGTATGATTCCACCTCATTGCTCATATATATATGTATACTAGCTTTTACCCGCGGCTTCGCTGGCATTGATAAAAAATATATTTTTTTTAATAAAAAATATCCTATGTTTTTTCTGATACCTCCAAGAATATGTGTACAAAGTTTCATGATGATCAGTTCAGTAGGTTTCGCGTGAAAGTGTAACAAACAAACGGACATTCACATTTATAATATTAGTAGGATCTATCAGAAAGCAAATCTACAGGAATTTTCGAAAATTCAATCTACGAATATCGAATATTACAATAAGATATTAATCATTAGTTTTTGATATTATTAAACTACACATACTATCAGAATGCAATCATTCAGATCACTTAACAGTAAATACGATATCATGTTATTTTAGAATATTAAATGATAATATTTTTTTTATATTATACTTTTTTTCGGCAACGCATGAGTGACACCCCTGGTGCTGCAAATGTCCGTAGGGTACGGTGACTGTTTACCATCAGGCAGGCCGTATGCTTGATTGCCACCTTAGTGGTATAAAAAATATATAATATACTTTGCGCAGTCTGTGGTACAAGAAACACAACACAATGGCGCATATTCTAAATCAATTATCGATAAAACTACAAAATATGTACACACAATAAAAATTTAAAGTACCATCATAATCTATTTATGTACGTCCAACCGTCTCTCAGATAAGCCCTGTGTGGCTTGAGCAATGCGGCTCTTAAAATATCCTCGCATTAGGTTGTAAATAAAGTTTACAAAAAATATATTAGAAACTGTTAAGAACTACTTAGGCTCTTAACGTGGTGGATCTCAATTTTTAAGCGACGAGGGCGGTGGATAACTTTTTAGCAATGACTACCTTAACAATAAGATCCTTCGTCCACACGTCAACTTGACTTGGACTCGTTTCATCCGCAACTGAGACTCTACTTCGGGTATGCTACTGGTTCTCGACCAACACTCGTACACGCGTCGACCTCGTAATTCGCGAGTTTCGCGACCCGTTTAATTTATGTGACTCAGAAGAGAACATTGTATTACTTTATGTTGCTTGTAGAAGGCCAAACAAAGACAAGAAAGTATTGGAAAGAAATTTAAACTGTCGAGCATTTGTGGCTGCGAAGGATCTGGAAGAAAATTATATCATGGTCGATCACCATGACGTTATTCGTATGATACTCTGGTTGCATGCGACTAGCACAGCAAGTTGCGCGGCACTGGTATCTGATTGACGCACATTACCGACAATATTTGGCGGAAACTTCCCAGCGACTCTTATAATACCCAAATCGTGAGCAAGTCGACGCGTGGGCGAAGGAACTTAGGTTTCGATTCTCATACAACTTTTTATATACGACATTGGGAGACAAAAAGCATACGATTGAATGAAATGAAAAGCGTGAAGAGGTTTTTCAGAGGGTCGGCAACGCATGAGTGACACCCCTGGTGTTGCAAATCTACATAGGCTACGGTGACTGTTTACCATCAGGCGGACCGTATGCTTGATTGCCACCTCAGTGGTATAAAAAAAATACGATTCACAAGATGTAAAGTAGTTTCCGCAGCCTATGAACGCTCGTACGTTGCCACTCTCACAGTAACTCCACGGGAGATTAAGTAACCTTACTCGCTCACAAACATCCAACACCCCCCCAGGGAGCAGTAGTTTGTCTGTGGTCTCGTTGTTTTTTACATATATTAATAAACGTATTGGCAGTTAATTTATCAGTTGTGTAGCACCCATACGTTTGCGTAACTTAGGACCTGATAGCGCTTTGTAATTTATTCAGAAATATGTATTTATCTATTTCTCGAGGAAACTTATTAAATATAGGTATTATGAGTTTTAAACTAAACCTGTTTAAACTAAATAGTCGTCTAAATATCTAGTTATCCTTATGAATATATAAACCAAATAAATAACAACCAACAACAACATAGACTATGAATTTCAGAAACTTTCCATGGCTGTAGTCGTTTACGTTTAGTTAATTAAGTTATCTCTTTGAGCAGTGATAGCCCAGTGGATAAGAAACCGAGCTATTGAGAGACAGGTGAAAGCAGAAATTTAGTGATACGTGCCAGGATTTGAATCGGGGAGGTTCGAATCCTGGCATGCACCACAAAATTTGTGTTTTCGAATTTATGTACATATTTGTAATTATCACTTGCTCGGCGGTGGAGGAGGAGGAATCGTATCGTATCATGAGGAAACCAGCACATCCAAGAAATTACATTTCGTAAGACGCGTGAACTAACCTGAGAAAGGTCTGGTTTACGCTCTGGGTTGTGGAGGTCTGACAGTAGTCGCTCCATGTAAAAATCAGTATCATTGCCAAATCCTCAGGCTTGGGTAGCGGACCCCGCCAATCCTAATGGATTAGGTAACGGGATAACGCTAACAAGAAGAAGAATTAAGTTATCCTTTTAATTTAATCCCTACTGATATTGTTCGTTTCTATATTTAACACGAGTTTACCTATAATACTAATTTGGTTCTTGTTTATCCAGTACGTAATCCCACTGTGCGTGATTACGTTTGCTTACGCACACATGGCGATGAAACTGTGGGGTGCCCGCGCGCCAGGGAATGCTCTGGAGGCCAGAGATGCAAATCATATGAAAAACAAGAAAAAGGTAAGTATGTACCTACACTTTGTTTGCCCGTTGATTTTTGTCTGTAGATTTCCTAATATAGGTACAATCACAAAGGAATTATTCAATATACCTTCTTCGTATACATATCTGCAAGTATCAACAGTAGGGATAAAATATTTTTCCCTTATATATACAGATCTGTATGTAATTCATCTTCAGCGATCTTTGCTGTAAATATTCTGAAACACAATATTTTTCTGTTGATACTTTTATATTAGATGAACAATGATTTAAGTATGAAAATCAGTGTGTATTTATGAGTATGTATATCTTCCGGCCAGGTCCCGGTATCTTCAGGCAATATCGTCATTGTGGTAATAGCACGTACGGGGTACCGACGGAGATGCATTTCCCTTTTCAAGCGCTAAATTATACAAAATTATATATTTTATAATTTGTAAATGTTATAAGGTCTCTTTTCCAAAAAAAACTGTTTTTATGAATAATAGTTTAAGAAATTGTCTATAATACGTTAAATTTTGTGGTTGAAATTCAAGTTGATACCAACGCTAACGTATAGAAGCGAGAGTTGGGTGCAATAGAAAGTGCATAAAAGGAGAAACAACGCGGTTATGATGCGAGCGTTGCGTAAAATCTTTAGCGTAACGGTTGTAATCCGAGTTCAAATTGAAGATGTAATAAAGATAGTTGGTCTTGTTGGTTTGCTAGTGTGTTTTTTTTTTATTTTAGTTGCTATAACAATAAATAATAAAATTAAGACAAAAATTAAAGGCAATCCACGTGCAATAAAAGTATTTTTGTCGATAGTTTTTAGGGTTGTCCGTATCTCAGAAAAACAAACGGAATGCTCATGAGATCAGTTCGTTGACCGTCTATCAAGATTCATTTTCTCAGGAACGCGTGGAGATATGTAGTTGAAACTAATATCAAAGTTATACTCAAGTTTGCGGTCCTTTAGAGCAGTGAACAAAATTCAAATTTCTAAGTCAACGCAATCAAAAAATACTGCGCTCGCAAGGGAAATATATCCTAATATATAATAAGTTAATAACCTAATGTATAGGTATAATAATTAGTAACAACTTCCCGTTGATCTATAATCATTATTTTATTGGTTTTCGTTAAAGATAATATAGTCTATCTACATCTAGTTGCATCACAAAAAATATCTTTTGGCGATTATAAATTTATTTCCTGTTGATGAACTAACCGCAACCTATGTCTGGATATGGGGATAACAATTATCCAACGGTGAAGTTAAGTTTCTCCCTCAATCAAGTTTACCTTTTCGTTAGATGAGTGTTCGGGGCTTTCATGTTTATGAACTTCAGTAACGTTAACATTGTTTTTGGTGAATGTCCAAGTTTGTACGGAACCCTCGGTGTCGAGACCGACCCGCAATTGGTCATTTTTTTTACTTTACCTAAGTGATATGATACCCTTGGCGTGGGAGTCCGAATGGCATTTGGTCCGTTTTTTTACATAAAATTTTACGTAACTTTGTTGCAGTACCTAGTGTTTACTAGATTATACCATTTACTCATACTACAATTAATTGAATGCTGCTTTTGCATATTTAAACTTTGCTACACTCCTTCAATCCATGCAGAATTCCGTTTGTGTCTAGACTCAAGTCACACGATACACGATACAGAATACCGATACAATATTAGGATTAAAATTTCCGATGCAAAATTGATTTTCGGTCTAAAGGGAAAGCGTTATGCATTGCATTACAATGCATTTTTTTTGTAAAGGGCCTCCGTGCATTCGCGCCTTCTACGGAATAATACCCGTGACTTTATAAAAAGAAAGGCGAATAAACAGTTATATGGTCGTAATTTTTTACGACGTTTTTTTTTATTTTTAATACCAAACTGCCTGTGCTAAATTAAGCTCGTTGCTATTTTGTAATTATTAGGGACCGTATATTTTATTTACCAATAAACGTAGTCATCTTTTTCTTAACATTATCCCGTTTCCTAATCCATTTGGATTGGTGGGTTTCGCTACCAGGACTTAGAATACGGCGAAGATACTAATGTTTACATGAAGCGACTGCCGCCAGACCTCTACAGCCCAGAGGGAAAACCAGATCTTTCTTAGCTTAGGTCACACGTCTTTCGAAATATAATTTCTTGAACTTGTGGGTTTCCTCACGATGTTTTCCTTCACCACCGCGCAAATGACAATTACAAATATGTAGTTAGAACCTAAAACACGAATCTGATATACATGTCAGGTTTCGAACTGGGGGCCAGTTGAACAATAGGCTGGTTCTTTCTATCACTGTTGCTGTAATTTTAGAGAAAGAAAGATTAATGAATAATTATATATTCATAAATTTATTTTTTCATTTTTTTTTTATTTTTAATTTCTAACTTCTTAAGTTTGTTTAATTATTATGGTACCTACTGTATATTTTATTTGCCAATAAACTGGGTCACCATCGAAAAAAAATGCTAATTTAAATAAAATTGTTGTAAACATCTCGTAGATGCACACATTATACTTTTTAACATGTTCTTTGATTTAGGTACTAACGTATTATTGTCTTAGGTTTTCGCGATTGTTACACATTGAATTAAACAATTTTTAACGGAAGTATCGCGTTTTATTTATTTTGTTGAACCTGACGTTTCGAATGCTTTGCAGCAACCTGGGTCGCAGAAGTCTTCCTGCGATTGAAAATAAATAAAACACGCGATACTTTCGTTAAAAATCCGGATGCTTAAAAATTGTTTAATTCAATAGGTACTAACATATATATTTTTTAATAATAATCCTTTAAGAGCTACAGTTGTTAAATATACTACGTTACTCGACATAGAAAGTACATTCCAAGTGCGTGCAGACGCTTTTTATATTTATATTAAATTTATTATTTATACAGTAAATTATTCTTGTCAAACAGGAAAACTAAGTAAGTGTTCCTGTTTGAGAAGACGCACAGAATTAATAAAAGAAATGTTATTTTGAATTATCTACGATAAACTCTGTTGATTTATACCATTTTCAATACGCCTTATCGTACAGTGTACCTACAAACCCGAGTATTCAAATGTTTTCGCAGCCCACAAACCGCATTTGAATTGGTTAAATAACAGCTGCCGTCGCCGGCTGCAATTTAAATTTTTCCCATTTCTATGCCACTGTTTCACAATAGGGTGCTATCTACCTACCACCTATGTATTACTTACTACTTTGTAGGAACTGCCGATGGTGGTTAAAACCTAGCAATAATTTCTAAATAGATAATGTATTCTTCTTGGTTCGGACATGTAGAAAGAATGCCGGATGAAAGAATGACGAAACAGATATACAATGCGAAAGTGGAAGGATATTGGAACCGAGGAAGACGAAGACTAACCTACCATGACCAAATTGGTCGTGTTTTATCAGAAGGTGATATCTGGAGTATTAGGAACCAGCGAGCGTGCATAAAAGGAGCTATAAATGTTAAAGAAGCGAGTGAAATGTTCTCTCTGCCTACCCCGCAAGGGACCTGGAGTGAAGATATACATACCTACATAATATTTTATCTTCGCATTTTAGGGGCTCCAAGTTACAATTACCACAAAAGGTCAAATTTTGTTGATATGTTTCAAGGCATTCCTTCAGTAACAATTTAACTTTGTGTGTGCGTATGGTGTATGTGGAAGCGTCTGATGAACGTGTGTACGCGCCACAACAAAAGTTTATGCCCAAGTCCATAACGAAACGTGGTTGTATTTTGTGTAACTTAGTTCCTATTTGATGTTCAGCGTAAAGGGAGCAAGTCTTTGCAATTTGCCAATCGACTAAATAATTAATTGATGAAAAGAACAGTTCTTTCGGATTGAGCGTGCCATAGCTCTAAACATATTCCTAAAACCAATAAAATGCATGTCGGGGAGGAAGAACCATAACAATCCAACTGATGTGAATGGATAACATGGATTGCGCGTTGTCGCCGCCCCGTTTCTGACGCTATCATGACCTTGATTTAAAGAGTTCCAAAGGTTAAATTATTTTTGTGTTAAGCTCTATTGAAGTAATGATATTTACCGTAACTTTTGGTGCTAAAGCCTGCGTTATCTGGATATAGTACACCAAATAAAAAACCGATTATTATACTAGATAATTGATCTATTTTTTATTCATGATTTGAATTTCACGATACGGGCGTAGATAATTGAGCCCTGTCTTTTGTATGAAACCTATTAAAATACAAAATAATGTCAATTTTTTAATACCTGAGGGAGGCAAATGAGAATGTCGGTCACTAGCACTCATCCTCGTATAGTAAATATCTTGAAAGCTCCCATGTCGTACTGGTTCTGGAACACCACAAGGAGGGAAGTTGGTTCCATAACTTTATCGCATCTGGAAGGAAACCCCTCATAAAACTATATTTTTTTTTATATTAATGTTAATTTTAGTTTACCCTTAATTTTAAAATAATAATATTTTTTTTATTGTTTAATACAGGTGATAAAAATGTTGGTGCTCGTTGTGGCGCTCTTCGCTTTATGCTGGCTGCCACTACAAAGTTATATGTTACTGCAATCCTTCTTTCCAACTATTAATGAGTGAGTATTTCAAATTACTTCACAGTATATTGTATATACAGCGTATGTATTTACTTTACTATGTATATATCTACATAACTAATGACACCAATGAGTTTAACTTAAGTAGCAGTACATTCTTTTGTGTTTTTTTTTACCATTTGCTTTACTTGTTAACCCTACTATCATGGACTGCGATTCGTTATCATGACCTTGAGAACATTGTTTTAAATAATAAGGCCGCCTTTTTGCATAATATGCGTAGATTTTTATTTTTAAGAATCTTTTGCAAAATCAGATTGTATGAAATATACTGTATTTCATATATTTATTCATACCAAGATTTACAATACTTTAGTAACTTTTTTCATCTATTTGTGTATGATGTGTTTGTTACCTTTAGATATAACCTGCGACCTGTAGCAAAGCTAAGAGTATTTTTTATAGCTATAACGGAATTTGTAGTATGGAGAGCCGCGGGTATATGCTAGTACACTCTATACGAATTGCATAACTATGTGGTTGTATGCTTGTTTTCCGCCCAGCGTAGTGAAAAAAGGATCGCAAGTGTAATATTTTTATATTTATTCATCTTTAGCATTAAGTCTGTATTTTGTACATTTTATAATATGGCTGTAACGTTCCTTATAAAAAACAGTCATTCGTTACTTTTTCCGCCGTTCAATTTTCCTTCGAGATGGCTGTTTTGATTGTGTTTATTTTGGAATATTAGTTTCTTTTCACTTAGTTTTTTTTTCTTCTAAAAACCGGCGATCTATGACTAATAAAACAGCGAATGAAATGTATAAAGATCGAGTCACATGACGCTCAATGCCTTTTGCCAAAATTGGTTGGAATGTTAACACCGTTCACTAAATCTATTCAGTGGGTTCGTACGGTGTCACAACAAAATCAAATAGCAAAATTGAGTCGATACTTGTCCTAACTTGTTCAATAGGCACACAAATAAGGGGATTCGGGAACAAATTATTACTTGAAATGAAAAGAAGATCCAGTATGAGTCGTAAATCTCTGTGGCATATGTTGGATTGATATGTTACCAAGCTATATTCTAGACAACAATTGTCTTAAAAGAAGCTGGTCGTGAATGTTTGGCAAACCTATGCCATTGCCATTGCCGGCATTGGTAATAGTAGGTGAAATTAATTATTATTATATATTTTAAGATATAATCGCATGAGAATGTTATTTCATGTATGTATATCTTCACGCTAGGGTAGGCAGACGCCCTTGCAGGGTAGGCAGAGATAACCGAGCGCCATAAGACGCAGTCCTTGCACACTTCACTCGCTTCTCTAACATTCATAACTCTTTTCATGAACGCTCGCCGGCTTAATTCATGAGCGTCGTACACATTGTTTTACATGGTTTATTCATCTTCGTATAACAAAAAACTCTTAATCTAAACCCACCTAAAAATATTAAAACAAATATTAACCTTATAAATAAAATTCTTGAATACTCAGCTAAAAAATTAAAGCAAATCCACCGCTTCTATATTTTACATTAAACCCTGAAACTAACTCTCTTTCCCCTTCAGCGAAATCAAATGGAGTTCGATTAGTTTCAGCTAATATTGAAGATATTAAACAAAGGCCTAAGGGAAATATCATAATAAAAAATCATATAAAATCTTGAATGATAGTCTAACAGTTTAGAATGTAGGTAGTTAACTATATTTAAAACTATCTACGAACAGGTACGTTATATTTTCTGATAATGAAGTGCTAATGATGATTATTTCCTTACTAGCGGTGATATTTATGTAGGCAAGGTTAAGTGGTCAATACCACTTAACCTTGCCTACATCTTAGATGGAATGGTATATTACAATTAGTATACCATTCCATCTAAGATATAAACTAAATTACAATAAACTGATCATTAAGTCAGGTAAAAAGTAGTTGCTTATTTGAATTGTTATTAACTATGGAAGACATATAACTGCACGGTGCGATAACTGAACAGTTTTCAGGTTAAGAAGTTGGTAGACTGTGATTGCAGCTAGATACGTAGCATAATATAATCTCGACGAAAATACATGTGGAATTCACGGCGGGTAGAATTCACTTGTATCCCGTGGGGTGGGCATTATTTTAATTACTTCATAACTGTAGTCTATGTAAAAGGATTTCGATTTTTTCACGTGTATATTATATTATATTATTATTATATTATACTATGGACCATAAGTTACAGCTTTATAAAGATAAATAAATTGTCATTCTTAACTAGTACCTAATGATTTAAACTAGTTATAACAATGCTATCATTATTGCATCGATTACTGTATAGGATTCGATATAATCATAATAAACATTACAGTAGCGAGCCGGTATAGCTCTGGCGTGGTACAAGGAGTTGTAAACTTTGCTTCATTGGTACTTTTTTACATTTCGAAATTTTATTAATTTCGAAATGCAAAAAAAGTACCAACCGTTGTATATAAATGTAACATCAGAGTAATAAAAACGTATAGTCAGTTTGATATCGAATTTATGTGATTTATTAGGTACAGGCACGGTAATTTGATTTACGATACGATCAAAAATAAACACTACGCTGTAGAAAAACAAATATTCCCGATCTTTTTCATATACATATTTATTATTAGCTCGCTAGTGGTCGTAACTTCAGTACCTACTGTTATAATCGAAATAAACTGCACTTTAAAAACTTTTTTTTCACTGAGTTTAAACTATATAGTTGTAATTCATCAACATAAAATTACTTGACATATATAAATTAAATTGTTATATCACATCAAATTTAGTAGTGAAAGACATTTACTGATTATATTTAAATACATATAAAGAAGTAACATAAAACTGATTTTATGTTACTTCTTTATATGTATTTAATATTCAGTCGATCAGTTTAGTTGATTGGAATGGAAAAGGGAAAATTTTATCGTAGGTTAGGAAGGTTTTTTTTAACGATTGGTTTTCCGCTTATACTCAGTAGTCGTTTTAAGTGTTTGGATGACTTTTGTACATAGTAATAATATATTTTCATGACTACCCTCAAACTTGGTTCATAAGTACATTGAAGAAATTAAACAAAGTATGTAAGATTTTCGTTATTTCTTTTTGGGACGTGATATCTAAAATATGAAGTTGTTTTCTGTTGAATACTATGTATACCTAATTCGAATTACCGTTCGGGATACCGGTGATATTTTTGATGCAGTATAGATATTTTTTTTATTATTATACGCATTGACTACTTTTGTATACCACTAAGGTGACAAACAAGTGTACAGCCTGTCTGATGGTAAGCAGTTATTGTAGCCTATGGACATTTGCAATACTAGGGGTTATTGTTTATATACAATAATAAGCCAGTCAAAAATAACATTTGTATCCCGTATAGGGGACTTTATGACATGAGGTTGTACTAGTAAAATTGGTCTTAATACCGGGCGAATAAAAAAAAAATTAAGTATGCCTATCTATTAATGATCTACAATAGGTGAAAATGGCTGATTTATGCAAACATTGTACTATAAGCAAATTTATTTTCCTGGAATAAAATGGCAAGAAATCTAGCAATATCAACTGCCTCTGGTGCTTTATCATTTACAGTATTATTTTTGCACCACTGTACCCACCTTTTGATTGGAGCTTTATATGTAGCTAAGGTAGAGGAACAAATGTTTAAGCTAATGCTGAACAAATATTGTTCATTTGCAGTCCAGTGTGCAATGTTTTTGGACCATCCTCAATCCTCCAAGCGTGGCGCGACAGACTGTCCACCATCGCAGGACATTTACCCGTAGTTAAGTCCACTAGTACCATCCGCAGGTTCATTATTATATATTTGTGGTTTGGACAGGGCTCTTGCCTATAGATCGAGCAACCAGAAGCACTGAGTCCATAATGGAGCTATTAGAATGCAAGTACCTTTCGCACTGTTCAGGTGTGCTACTTGTACCTTGGTACCCTTGGTATCAGGCTGGATGGAGGAAATGCCCAACCCAGGTTGTACCCAGGTCCCATGCTTGACTGAATGCGTCATAGAAAGCAGCGGTTCCCTGTCTGGCATCTAATGATGCATACTGAGCGACTATTGCGGATATTCTGGACGCGAACAAGTCTATATCTGGGACACCCCACTTTCTGAACACAGCCGCCGTGGCCTCGGGTAACAGGTGCCATTCCGGTACTGGATGTCCACTTGACAGACGATCTGCAATTCCGTTTATTCTCCCCAGAAGGTAACAAGCGGACAGAGTTATGTTTAGCTGGTCGGTTAATTTTAGAATTTGGTGGTTAGAGACAGTAAGGCCATTGAATGAGTGATTCCCTGGTTTCTTGTATATGACACCAAAATGCAGTTGTCGGACTGTATCTGGATGTGTGACATTTAGTAAGTCCTTCTGCAAGCTTTCTATGGCAGCATATACTGCATACATCTCTTTTATGTTTGAGTGCCAATTTTTTTGAATGGGTTTCCACTTCCCTGATAGAAAGAGGTCTCAGCCCTCACCTGCTGCGTCCGAGGTTAGGAAGTGAGCGACTTTATTTTTGCTCAGTGGTAACGAGGTGGTCAAGTGCCAGAAACGTGCTCGTTCGCGACCCTTGCCAATCAATCAGATTGCAATTATGGACCAAGAGCGCACCGACGTGCGGATTAGGGCGTCCCCCAGAGGCGACGCGTACCAATCCACCCCCACCGGTGCGAATATAGCTGCATGCGGCGGTGGGGGCCGCCACCTACCACGCACCGCTAATTCCGGCGGGACGAGGGGAGCCGAGTGCTGCATAGGCACGTGGAATGTGAGAGGTGGATTGAATGATAAGACGAACGAACTGATAGACGTAATAAACGAGAGACGCTTAGATGCTTTGCAATCCATGATGTTGTTATTTAGCTGTGGTTTTATGTTACATAGTGGTATTTTTCCAGTCGTATCGCTCTTTCGCCAGAATATTGGTTCTTAACTAGCTGGGTGCATCACGAGTAGGTGAGATTGGCTTTGCTTCTAAAAATGATACGAGGTCATATTTAGTTTCACAATTTTGAATACGAGTATGTTATTATCGAAAACAATCAAACCTTGCAGATTCTGAATAGGGAAAATAATTCAAAGGTAATGCGATTTGCGATGGCGCCATTTTTATTATATGTCATATGCACCTGGCAGCAGTTAAATGTTATTCACTGTAAGTTATATGTTGACGGACTAGATGGAGCAGTGATTATTTACGCTTCGCGGACTTTGACACCGACGCCTGTGGGTTCGAGTCACACACGGAACAAATTGTGTGCAGGAACATGATTGTTTGTCTTGGTCTGTTTTAATAGAGATAGAGCGCATCCAAGCAGCCAAATAACAATTCTCTAGAAGAGGGTTGTTGTGTTCCTGTGCGTGAGTGAGATCGCCAGTAAGATTCTAAGGAGTTGCTGTGTTAGCAGCAATGGTATCGCGCGAGTGATACTTAATGCTACAGTAAGCGTTCATAGGCTATGGTAATCGCTTTTATTTTAGGTGAGCCGTATACTTGAATGCCTCCCGACGTTGTATAAAAAAAAGTTATTACGATCATTACATGTATGCACGTATATGTGTATATAGCACTACTACGTATACCCATTATTATTTGTTATTAAATTTCTATAAACCACTATATAATTTAATTATATTGAACATGTTCTATTATTGCAATGTCTATGTTTTAGCGTTGTGGACGAATATTTTTATATTATTTGTCATAAATATTTTTTTTTTTTGCTATCGTTATAATAATTATAGCATATATTTATGCACATAATGATAATAATATATACAAATATAATGCAAAATACTTTAGTTCTTCTCTCACATAAAAAAATGGGTGCGTGTACTTATGTACGCGCGTCAGAAGTTATACTTCTCTGGCATCATTAAATAAATATTTAACATTAATAACTTAATAATATTTAGTATTAATTATATTAAATAATAATATTTTAATTTTAACTATAGCGCCATCTACCGGTAATACAGTGAAACATTTAGGAGTTTTAACCTATTGCACATTTTTAACTATAGCGCCATCTACAGGTATTATCGTGAAACATTTAGCAGCTTCAACCTATACTTTTGTGTTCGAGTGCCACGCATTCACTCTCGCTCTGTCTATTTCAATTCCCCCTCCATAGTAGGGTTAAACGTTTAACGCAACCTTTTTGCAAGTCGCATTAGAAGTATAACTTCAAAAAAATTGTGCGTGGAGTCCCTCCGCGCAGAAGAAGTGCAACTTCACACTGTTTACTTCGCTATAATATTGGACGCTACTCGTTGCTAACGTAACGTAACGTAAGTATACTACGCGCATGCGTTCGAGTGCCACGCATTCACTCTCGCTCTGTCTCTTTCTATTCCCCCTCCATGGTAGCGTTAAACGTTTAACGCAACCCTGTTGGAAGTCGCATTAGGAGTTTCACTTCAAAAAGTAACAGTGTAAATCATTTTATCAAGATGTACATTACGATTTGACGTTATGATAAAGTAATGGTTTTTTCTCTAGAATAATATTAAGAAATTTAAAACGAGATACAAATGTTATAAAAAGAAAAGGAGAAATTAATTGAGTGTTTCGTTGTTATCAAACCTTCAGGGCAATTTTGGTTGGCAGAGAGTCCTTCTCCAATATTCAGACAAGAGAATATTTCAAGTAATGATAAAATAATATTAATTAACTAGTGACGCTAAGTTTCATTAAACCACCATACTAACAAATATATTTATTTTGTATATTCCTATTATAAGCAAAAAAGAGAAACACTGTGTAACACTGTATGGTATATTGTATATTATAATGACAATTGATAGAGTTACTAGTTGTTAGGTTAGGCTAGATCGTGATTTATTTTTACCTTAACGTTATAATTGAAATATATTAAGAAGGATTAAAAACCTTAAACAAAAAAAATCTATTTAAAAAATGTCTGTCAGCCCGAAGTCAATGATATATAATGGGTATCAAATGCCGTTAAGTAACTCTGCGTGCCCAATAACATATATTATGTTGCGCCGATTGATAAAGACTTAAAAATACGTTCGTTCAGATTGATAGATGTTCGATTAATGCAAAATATACCTATATAAATTTATATACTGTATATACAGCTCAACACAGCTTCTTTCAATTTGGTACCTATTGCATTTGGTACCTTATTTAGATATTTTATACAACCAGATACAATTCACCACACTGAAAAATTATATGATAAAAACATATTTCTAGTTGTGTTTGGTCGCAATCACAAAATCTTCTAAGAAACTTCTAGAAGTACAAAGAAAAACCACATCACAACAAGAGAAGAAAACAATTGTACTAAAGTTTTTATTTATTTTTTATTCAGTCTATTACTATCGACAGTTTGCCTATCCCGAAGGAATTTGACATGAAAATATAAAAAATGTTCGATTCTCGAAATCAGTACGAGAGTTTCAGCAACTTGAAGTATATGGTACCAAAATCAAAGAAAAATGTAATAAACAAGAAAACAAAAAGTGGCACCAAACAATAGAAATTCAAAAATAATCCCTCAGGTACTAAATGACAACATACAAAATGGTACACACAAACCACACCACAAATGGTAACACATAGAATAGATAAAATGCAACTTCATGCGGGGTGTGCACATCGTAATCGTTATTAGGTATGTACATTGCACTAATAATTAACCAGAATAATTGTCCTCATAGAAAACCGCAATTGTATAAACTGAAGCCAAAATGTTAATTCTTGAAGATTATAGAAATCTATTATTGTTATTATGTATGCTCCTACAAAACTCAGAAAATAACTACATGGTTTATACAGATTAAGGCGGTTTGTGACATATCTCACAATCGTTTTATCACTTTTGTTGTACTAGATGTTATTAACTTTGTGTGTGAATAAATAAATAAATTACAAAAAATAAATTACTCAAATTCACCACCACTGCCTAAGAAATTATTCGCCCCCTCAAAAATTTTTTGACTCGCTCGCTAGAACACAAAACGACTACATAAATCTGTTATTGTGTGTAATTCTATAAGTCTGCCGCTTCAACATCAACGTACATGTAACTATGCCCTAAGCCCTATTATGCTAATGTGTGATAATCGTGAAGATGTATCCTATGTAGGTGAGGTAGATTATAAATACGTTGAACTACTTACTATGCCCTAAATATTATAGTCCCACATTTTTTTTGAAGTGAAAACTTTTTTTTTATACTACGTCGGGGGGCATTCAAGCATACGGCCCACCTGATGTGAAGCGGGTACCGTAGCCTATTAACACTTGAGATATATTAAGTATCACTCGCGCGATGCCTCCTCTGCTGCATACACAGCAACTCCTTGTGAGCTTACTGGTGACCTCACTCACACGCAGGAACACAACAACCCTCTACGGAGTTGTTATATGGCTGCGGTTTTCTGTGAGGTGGTGGTACTGCCCCAAACGGGCTGCTTTAATGCGCCCTATCTCTCTTGAAATTATTGTTTTTGTGATCGTTTTTAGGGTTCCGTACCCAAAGGGTAAAACGGAACCCTATTACTGAGGCTCCGCTGTCCGGCCGTCCGTCCGTCCGTCCGTCTGTCACCAGGCTGTATCTCATGAACCGTGATAGTTAGACAGTTGAAATTTTCACAGATGATGTATTTCTGTTGCCGCTATAACAACAAATACTAAAAAATAGAATAAAATAAATATTTAAGGGGGCTCCCATACAACAAACGTAATTTTTAGGGTTCCGTACCCAAAGGGTAAAACGGAACCCTATTACTGAGACTCCGCTGTCCGTCCGTCCGTCCGTCCGTCCGTCCGTCCGTCCGTCCGTCCGTCTGTCACCAGGCTGTATCTCATGAACCGTGATAGTTAGATAGTTGAAATTTTCACAGATGATGTATTTCTATTGCCGCTATAACAACAAATACTAAAAAATAGAATAATGTAAATATTTAAGGGGGCTCCCATACAACAAACGTGATTTTTTTGCTCGTTTTTACTCGATATTCATAACGGCAACAGGTAGACGCTTGAAATATTCACAGAATATTTAGTTATATATTTACTTTAAAAATAAATAATTAAATTAAAATAAAACAAATATTTAAGGGGAGCTCCCATACAACAAACGTGATTTTTTTGCCGTTTTTATAAATAATGGTACGGAACCCTTCGTGCGCGAGTCCGACTCGCACTTGGCCGATTTTTATAGATAATGGTACGGTGCTTCGTGCGCGAGTTCGACTCGCACTTGGCCGATTTTTATACATTATTTTTGCATAGAGCGACTGCGGTCAGACCTTGTATCTCGAAATATAATTTCTTGGACATGTGAGTCCCCCACGATGATTTTTCTTCACTGCCAAGCTAGTGATAATTATAAATATGTACATAAATTCGAAAACACCAATTAAGTGGTATATGCCAACCCCAGAATTCGAACCCGGGACCGTCGTATAATGGGTCGGTTCTTTATCCACTGCTCCACCTTACTGTTTAGTAACAAGAGCAGTATTATATGGTATTGTCATTTGCTCACAAGATAACATAACGCACCCCATTTCATCTAAATTACTAAAATCTGTGTTTGTGGTGTATGCTATTCTGACTATAACCATATGTTTATTTATGTAACCAATTCCAACCTAGGGCGAGAAAATTACATTAGAATAATATTTCTTTTCATATCACCAGGGGGCAAACAAGAATACTATATGTTAAGAGTGATAGGGCGCATCAAAGCAATCCGTCTGAGGAAATACCTTCACCTTATACAAAATCATAGTCAACTTTGTGTGTTATGTGAGTGAGTGAGTGAACAGCTCCTGAAATTGCTGTATTAGCAGCAGAGGTGGCATCGCGCGAATAATACTTAATGTATTGCAAGAGTTCACAGGCTGCGGTGGCCGCTTTATAACAGGCGGACCGTATGTGTGTATGCCTATTGACGTTGTCCTATAGGGAGGAAGGTACCGTAGTCTTGCCATACCGTTCTAAACATTATAGAGACGTGCAGCGCTAGGTTCTATATTGATGATTTCTGTTTGAGTCACCAGTACAAGTTTCTATTAAATGTCATTATTTATCCATGGAATAATGACATTTCTTTTTCAGCAAACTACACATACAACAACGCAAGTAGCTCAATTACGCAAGCTTTGTTTATTACAACAGCAGTGTCTATAGCTGATATTATCTATGTTGTTAAATTTTCGTTGTTTCTTCTATAGCTTCTCTTGACTTGGTCATTACTTGTATGTAAACAATATTATTTGAAGCCCCACTTATATGTAACCTTTTTTCCAGGTACAAATACATCAACGTCCTATTTTTCTGTTTCGACTGGCTGGCTATGAGTAATTCGTGCTACAATCCATTCATCTACGCCATTTATAATGTAAGTTTTATATCATTGTTAAATTAACTGTGTAATATAAATTGTAAACGAAATAAATTACGATAAAATGTCATGTGAAGCCACGATAAGTGCTAAAAGCGACCGTTGTAACACTTTCGAAATCGACCTATTAATCGACTGGTCCCTAGTTCTGGAAAGTACCACTAAATTCGTGTATTAGGATTTATGTACATACTTATAATTATCACTTGCTCGGCGGCGATGGAAAACATCGTGAGAAAACCCGCACGCCCAAGAAATTAATTTCGAAAAACGTGTGATCTAACTTAAGAAAGGTATTCTCTCTGAGTTGTGGAGGTCTAGTGGCAGTCGCTCCATAACAAAATCACTATTCTTTCCATATCCTTAGGCTTAGGCAACGGATCCCATCAATCCTAACGCTAAAAACGCTAAAAAGAAGAAGCTAGAAGAAGAAATAGTAAAAAAATGAAATTAAGTATTGATACTATACTGTATATTTTTAATATACCGAATTTAAAACGTAAACTAACACAGAAGAGTCAGCTTTACTAATTTACTTGTTGTCGACCAATTAAAGGCGTTACCTAAGCGAAACTCTAACTTAGTTAACCTTTAACTAAGTTAGAGTTTCACTTAAATTGAAAGTTATCAGCAATTTTGAAGTATAAATCAAATCATAATGTAAATCAAATCTCCCGCCCGCTAAATACTCACGAACCACTTAGTGGGCGATACACTGAGTAAGACAGAGAACTGTGGGGGGATGGGTAACATAATTTAGTAGTTTATTAGGAAATGGCGCAGTGTTTTATTAACGAGGCTCATAGAAATTGTATGCGAGTGAAACTATACTTAAACACAACTACGGAAACCTTTCACGTATTCATTTTGCGCCGATTTTTTTAACTACGTCATGTATGGCCTAAGAAAAATGTTTGTAATACAAGAATTTCACTCGCACACTGATCCCATTACCCCATTTCCTAATCCATTAGGTGCGCTACCTTAACCTGAGGTTCTATATCGTAAGCTAACAACCATGCATCCCGTAGGCCCTATGCTTGCATTCCTCCAAGTATGTAATGTTTTCCTTTTATATTTAATAAGAATACCGTCTTCTTCTTCGCATTATGCCATTTCCTAGTCCATTTGTATTGATGGAGTTCACTGCCTAAGCCAAAGGATTTGTCAAAAATATTGATATAAAACATTGCGCTATTTCTAATGAACTAGTAAATTATGTTATCCATCCCCCCAAAGTTCTTTGTGAGTACTCAGTTTACCGCCCACTACGTGCTACGTGAGTATTTAGTGGGCGGTAAAATTTAGATATATATTATGTAGGTACTATATTTTAAAAAAATCTGATAGCTTTCAATTTAAGTGAAACTGTACTTTAGTACGCCTTCAATTGGTCGACTACAAGTAAATTAGTAAAGCTGATTCTTCCATCATACTCGTAGTTTCCGTTTTAAATTCGGTATATTAAAAATATAAAGTATAGTGTATCAATACTTAATTTAATTTTTAACAATTAGCTTCTTCTTTTTAGCGGTATTTCGTTTCCTAATCCATTAGGCTCGACTACTATATATAGAATACTAATTTTGACATGATGCGACTGCCGTCAGACCTCCACAACTCAGAGAGATTACCAGATATTTCTTACTTGACAGTTTATATGAAGTAGAAATATGATTTGTAGTTAGTACTCTCTATTAGAATCAAAAATCCGTGGCATCAGCGTTTTAAAAAATTCCACTCCTTAAAGGGCGTAATGAAAGTCAAAAGTATTTCTTTAATTAAAAGTTGAACTGTTAAGAAATTGATTTTTTTAAAGTGAGCAACTTTAGACTTTGTAAATATACTTTCAAACGAGACATCAAAAAAGTAATATTAGCGTTTTTCAAAATTCCATCATTGGGGGCCGAAACGGGCATTGGCAATTTGTATGGAGATGAAATATTTTTTAAAGTTAGCGACTTGAAACTTTGTACAGATCTCTAATAGAATACAAAAAAATGGTTTCAGCGTTTCTAAAATTCCACCCTTAGTGGGTTAAAAAGGGGGTTGAAAATGTGTTTGGATGAGACGCTAATGTATATTAATAGAAACGGAATTCCTGACTAATTCACTGACTTATCAAGAGTTTCCTTTTGTAATGCATATAAGTGACAGATATTTTTTCAAGTGACTTGAAGCTTTTATGTTTTTAAAATAAGCAATGTTGTATATAAAGAGGTGTTTTTAGTGTATACAGACAGTATCAAATAATAAATGAAAACCGAACAGAACGTGACATATTTTCATTGCTACACAAATAAGAATATTTGGTTCTTTTACTAACTATTGAATGCTGACTGTACTTAAAAATAAGTAAAACTGCCGAAAATCCAAAATCTACGCGTGCGAAGCCGCGGGCCAAAGCTAGTACAATATAATAGCACATTATTCAACGTTAGGATGGCAATATGGTTAGTATGATAGTATATGATTTAATGTAGATTTAATGTAATAAGCTAATGATTTCAGAACCCTTTATCTATCTATCTATATATATATATATATAAAAGGATAAGTCGAAACGCTAAGACGCACCCACAGCCGTAACCGCCAATGGTAGAAACGGGAAATTTGGAGAGTGTGTTCATTATAAAGGGTAGGTACCCACTAAGAAAGTATTTTCCGAAAATCACACCCCAAGGGGGTCAAATGGGAGTTCAAAGTTTGTATGGGGAAAAAAAAATAGTTGGACTATTTTATTCAAAATTTCTTACGAGTATTCCTCGCGATAAATTAGAAAACACGTGTTTCAGGATTTTTCCGAATTCAACCCCTAGAAGGGGATAATGGGGGTGAATAATCTAAAAATTAACTTCGGTTTGGTTTTTATGGTTTATCGGGTTGCTGATTACGAAAAAATAGCAATTTAAAAATCCAACATGGTGGACGTAGTATATCATCATCCCCTGTTGGGGTGCAATGGGGTTGAAATGTGTAAATATCAATATGGGTGTCGTTTTTATGGTTTATCGGGTTGCTGATTACGAAAATAATAGCAATTTAATAATCCAACATGGCGGACGTAAAATATTATCAACCCCTCCCTCGCCCTCTCCCGCATCCGCCCTTATAATTGTATTATCTATTTACACATATATATCTCTCCTCCTTCTCAGTTCCCTCATTCCACCTCTCTCGCTACCCCTCCCCTGTTCCGCTACCCCTCCCTTCTCCCACAACTCCGCCCCTCTCCCTCTCTTCCTCTCTTGCTACCCCTCCCCTCTTCCGCAAAAAATACTCCATGCCCCTCCATAGCGAAACACAAACTGCAAAAGATGGTTATCCTCTGTATAGGAGGCAGTCTCCGGATGATGGAGGATTTACTGTGAATATAAATGGGAATAGTCTAGACAACCGCTGAGTAGTTCCGTACAATCCAGTTCTTTTAAGAACTTTCAATGCTCACATAAACATTGAGTATTGAAATTCGGTAAAATCTATAAAATATGTTTGTAAGTATGTTAATAAAGGGTCCGATCAGGCTACATTTGCTTTAGAAAATGACAAAAATGAGGTGAAGATTTATGAAAGTGGAAGATATATAAGTAGTTCTGAGGCTGTATGGCGTATACTTGGGTTTCCCATACATAAGTGAAGTTTCACCTAGCGGTTCACTTAGAGAATGGACAGAGGATATATTTCAATTCACAAAATTTGGCCGACAGATTAAATAATCCTAAAAAAACAACACTTCTGGCATTTTTTGAACTGTGCCAGCAAGATAACTTTGCTAAAACTTTATTGTATTCTGAAGTTCCTGCGTATTACATATGGAACTATAATACATTCGAGAGGAATAAAAGAGGAATTGATGTTGAAGGATGGTCTGGCGTGAAGAAAGATCAAGCTTTAGGAAGTGTATACACGGTTCATCCAAATAATGCGGAGTGCTACTATCTTCGTATGCTTCTTCACGTAATTCGAGGTCCTGTGTCTTTTGAAGTATTAAAAACGGTGGATGGTGTGCTGTACCCTACATTCCAAGCCGCTTGCAAGGCTTTACATTTACTTGAAGATGACGAGCACTGGTGTGCAGCGCTGGAAGAAGCTGCACTTTGTCAATCACCTTCGATGATGCGAGAGCTATTTTCAGTTCTATTGGTGCATTGTCAAGTATCAGATCCATTAAATCTGTGGAATAAATTCAAAGAACATTTATCTGAAGACTTTAGGCGTCAAGTTGTCGAATGTCGAAGTAGATGTAGACCAGTTTTCTAACCACATATTTAATCATTGTTTATTATCTATTGAAGAGTCTCTATAAGTTTTAGGTGGTCGCAAACTTGGGGAGTATGGTTTGCCACAGCCAAGTAGAGTATAAACATTAGAAAACAGGGAGTATTTAAGAGAGACTAATTACAATTCAGAAATGTCAGCAAACGTAGTCGCAAATAATGAGTATACTTTGACTGCGGAACAGAAATTAGCCTATGATGATATCATTACTAGCATAGAACAGAATGCAGGTGGAATTTTCTTTTTAGATGTTCCAGGGGACACTGGAAAACCCCATGTGCAACATACCCAAACAGAGCAATTTCGCTGAGGTATTAAAACATCCCAAAATAATAGTTTGGGACGAAATAACAATGGCACATAAAGGAGGCATTGAAGCTTTGAACAGGAGTATCCGTGACATTAAGGATAACGGAAATTTAATGGGTGGTGTGACAGTACTGCTCGCAGGAGATTTTAGCCAAACATTACCAGTGGTGCCTAAAGGAACGACAGCCGACGAGATTAAAGCCAGTCTTAAGAGATCTGTTTTATGGTCACCAGTAAGAGTACTTAAACTCACAAGAAATATGAGAGTACATCTCTGCGGGACTGTTTGCAGATATGCTGCTTAAAATAGGACATGGGGAACGTAATGACTGTGACGGTAAAGTGACATTAACAGAAGAGTTGTGCACTATGGTGGCTACTGTTCAAGAATTAATTAATCCAATATACCCCGACATATTAAAAATACGAGAAAAAACTTTGGAATGGTTTTGTGAACGGGCTATTTTGACCCCAAGAAACGATCAAGCTGATGCAATTAATGAAATGGTACTGAAATCAATGACAGGAGAGGAAAAGGTATATAATTCAATAGACTCGGTGGTAAATTCGGATGATGCCGTTAATTATCCGGTGGAATTTTTGAACTCCTTAAAACCCGCGGGTCTCCCTCCCCACAAACTTACCTTACGGACAGGGACACCTATAATATTATTTCGAAATTTGAAGCCTCCGAAGCTCTGCAACGGGACCCGACTAGAGGTCAAGCGTCTACATCAAAACTTAATCGAGGCCATTGTAATAACTGGCTGTGCTCAGGGTGAGACAGTGTTTCTGCCGAAAATCCCATTGATTCCCAATGATCTCCCTTTTGAATTTAAACGCGTACAATTCCCTGTCAAGGTGTGTTTTGCCATGACAATAAACAAATCCCTAAACCAAACTCTTAAATACGCTATGGTAGATTTGAGAGTAAATTGTTTTTCGCATGGCCAATTTTATGTAGCCTGCTCGCGTGTGAGTTCATGATATGTATATAGCGCGGGTGGCGCGCCACTTATTATTGCATCTACCTACTACATGAGTGATGCTACATATTGTGTATGGCAGTAATAAACCAGCTCCCGTTAAGTGAAGTCGTTTTACTCTACCTACTAAGTACATATATAAAACTGGCGACGACGGCTGATACAGTACCCGCGGCCAAAGAAAAAAAAATGACGACGATTATAGGAAATCTTCCAACTTTCGATTATCGCACAAATGAATGGCAGATATTCGAAAGCCGTTGAATCATACCGCTTACTACGGAATTTAGTACATCCACGGAAGGTAGAGGAAATAAAATTTAAGGAACTGTTACAGATATTTCGAGATCATTTTACACCTTAAAGATCCACCTTTGCGGACAAGGCAAGTTTTTATGAGGCAGTGAAAATGGATGCGGAAAGCGTGGAAGAGTGGGCAGCTCGATTAAGAGGATTAGCAGTTTATTGTGAATTTGGAACTGCCCTGGATACGTTGCTCCGGGATCGATTCGTACTGGGATTTAGTGCTGGACCGGAGCGAGATCGACTTTTCGAGCAAAACGCTAATACGCTAACATTGGCTAAGGCACTGGAAGTGGCACAGCAGGCGGCTTGTGCACGCCAGGCGAAGACCTTGCAACTCGTTAAGGAGGAGCCGTTGTACTGGGCGACTAAAGGACGACAGGCCAACGCGAAGGAGGTTGATCAACATCGACGAGGACGGCGGTGCGGAGTTTGCGGTCTCATGAATCATGACGCGGCAAGGTGTCGGTATAAGAACTATCGCTGTGATAAGTGTGGTGTTAAGGGTCACTTGAAAAAGGTGTGTGAATCGAAATCGCGTATGAACAATATCGAAACGTGTCGAGCAGAACACAATGTCGATACGGAGAAACAAAGTGAGTGTGAAGAATGCCAACTATTTAATCTCAGGTGCGTGTCTGATGATCCAATATTATTACCAGTAGTAATTAATCAAAGTAAAAGTTTTTTTATGGAACTAGATTCAGGTTCAAAAAGTAATGTTATGGGAGATCTATTTTACAGCTCACATTTTGCAAACATTCCGTTAACTAAATGTAAACTAAAAATGTGTTTTTACAACGGCCATGAAATCACTCCAACTGGCTATTTGTGTGTAAGTGCAACATACAACAACGTAACTCGGAAACTATTGTTTTACGTTATCAAAAATGGAGGTAATCCTTTACTCGGGCGTGACTTCATGGCAAAATTTAATATCTGTTTGTCATCCCCAAATAATAAAATAGATTTAAAATACCCTAACGACAGAGAGCTGCAACAGTTACTAAATAATTTTGAGGAATTATTTAATGGTGAATTGCGGCGTTTTAATCAATATGAAGTTAAGTTACAACTTAAAGAAGGTGCGAAATCAAAAATTTTTTAAAGCCCGCCCACTCCCTTTTGCTTTGAAAGATAAAGTAGAGAATGAATTATGTAGACTTATAGATATGGGTATATTGGTGCCGGTTAATTACTCAGATTACGCTACACCGATAGTGCCAGTACCGAAAGCTAACGGTGACGTTCGAATTTGTGCAGATTTTTCTCGAACCATTAATAATGATATTTATATTGATAAATATCCATTACCACGGATAGAAGAAGTTTTTGCTAAGCTTAGCGGGGGCGAGCGGTTTTCAAAATTAGATTGTAGTCAAGCCTATAATCAATTTGTTCTATCAAAAGAGTCACAGCCGCTGACGACAATTAACACGCCAAATAAAGGTCTCCTAATGTATACACGCCTCGTATTCGGTCTCGCGAATTCCCCCGCTGTGTTTCAGAGGGCAATTGATAATTTGTTGGTTGGAATCGAAGGGGTGTCGGTCTTTTTGGACGATGTATGTGTTACCGGACCGGCTAAATTAATTCATTTAAAGAGGTTAGAACAAGTTTTCCAAAGGTTCCGTGACGCAGGGTTGAAATTACAAAAAGGCAAATGTGCTTTTTTTTGTGACAACGTTACTTATTTAGGTCACGTGATAGATAAAAACGGTCTACATAAATGTCCGAAGAAAGTAGAAGCCATTATCGGAGCACCACGTCCCAGTACTGTTACGGAATTAAAAAGGTTTCTGGGCATGGTAAACTACTATAGGATTTTTTTTCCAAGGGCGTCATCGGTCCTAAGTCCACTTCACGAATTGTTACGCGTGAACGCGCGGTGGGTGTGGGGCGAACGGCAAGAAGCTAGTTTCGTGAACGCAAAGAATGAATTAGCTTCCGAGCGAGTGCTGACTCATTTCATGCATCTTCATCTCCTTCCTCTGCCCTTTCTTCACACTTATCGAATATATCTCCTCCCAATATTTTGAGAATTTTGAACTTTGGCCCGGGCTCAAGTTACCCTTATTCACCGGTAATAATTTACCTATTCAATATTTATGGCAATATCATGGGAATTAGCTAATTAACTTTCGTAATTTTTGAAAGAAATGATAGATAGACACATATGAGACACTTTAAAATAACACTTGCCTCCTTAAGTACTCAAATGACAACACAGCAGACAACTTTTTGGCGCTTTCGTAACAAACCGCTCTATTCACACCACAGAAAAAAGCAACTGACGTCTCAACAATGGTAGATGTCAATTATTTGGCAGAATCTGAGCATTTACGAAGATATATTAGAATCGATGTTTACAAATCTAGTTTGAAATACATAAAATCATAGCAAAAAAAAAATCTATAAGATGCATTTCAAATTTTGGGCCAATTTTATATTGAAGGCTTAAGTTACCCTGATCGACTGTAGTCGATGCGTACAGTAAATGGCTCGAGTGTGTAAACATGACCAGCGGCATTACTAGTGGGCATTTGATATTGGTACTAAAAGGCTTATTTTCGAGATTTGGGTTGCCAAAAACTATAGTGTCGGATAACGATCCGAAAATAAAGTCGGATTTGTTTTTAAATTTTTGTAGAATAAACGGTATTGTATATTTGACGTCACCAATATACCATCCCTGTAGTAACGGTCAAGCTGAAAATTCTGTGAAAACTTGTAAAAAAATGATTATGTCAATAATGAAATGTAACACATGTACACATAATATAGATGATAAGTTACAGGAATATTTGTTTGAGTACCGCAATACTGTTCATTGTAAAACGGGAGTGACACCAGCCAAATTAATGTTAGGTCGGGATCTACGAGGTCGACTGGACTTAGTAATACCGCCGCGGACGAAACCGGACAACCATCGCGTTTCGGGACAAAAGTCTGATACAGAACCAACACCAGTTCGGTCATTCAATGTCGGACAGGCGGTGTGGGTCCGCTGTTATTTAAATAGGAAACCATTTTGGAATAAGGGCACAATCACAAAAGCAATGGGGAGCCGTATGTATAGGGTACATTTAGAAAAACAAAATAAAGAATGTACACGTCACGTAGATCAGCTGTTGCGGTATACGAACAGTAATAAAAATGTTTTTAATGGTAATAAAAAGGCCGATGGTGAAGTCACGAATGTTACTTCTCAATCGGGAAACCAGGGTATTACTCCACGTTCTCCTCACCTTACATCAGTGGCAATAAATGACAACCAGGACGCTGGGCTGGTTACTAATGAAGAGGAGGAGTTTGATGAGGTGGAAGAGAATGTGGAAGAGGAGGAGAGAGAGCGATTAAGCATACACGCGGAGTCCGAGTCCGATCAGGCTGTGTGCGATTTAGCGCTAGTAAATCAGAAGGATAATCCTCTAGAGGCTTCAACACTGAATATGGAGTTCCCTACTGCTTCTTCGCTCACTTTCGCACCTCACAGAAAATATTGTTTACGAACAAGGTCGTCGAAAAATAAATAGGATTAAATATGGTATTTTTGTTATCAGGTTCCCTAATTAAGACGAGAGGAAATGATATGTATATAGCGCGGGTGGCGCGCCACTTATTATT
Organism: Pyralis farinalis; assembly: GCA_947507595.1. Taxonomy (NCBI): domain Eukaryota; kingdom Metazoa; phylum Arthropoda; class Insecta; order Lepidoptera; family Pyralidae; genus Pyralis; species Pyralis farinalis. Next base: position 17,655,993 of record OX382267.1, read on the forward strand.
GCATCTACCTACTACATGAGTGATGCTACATATTGTGTATGGCAGTAATAAACCAGCTCCCGTTAAGTGAAGTCGTTTTACTCTACCTACTAAGTACATATATAAAAGTTCAGCAAAAAATTTTGACGTTTTACCGCCACCCGATAGGAAGAATAAAAATATTGTTTACAAAGAAATATTGTAGGAGCAGACTCTTCTATAATATTTTTTTGTAAATATTATAATTCTTCTATAATATTTCTTTGTAATTATTATTGAAACTAAGAATGGATATCCAAAAAGTTAGCTTCCGCCCGCAGCTTCTCCCGCGTGAGCAATATTTAACCACGTAGAAAACTTAATCAATACCGATATTACCAATTCTCTTCTGTCTGTCAGCATGTTCAAGTTAAAATCGCTGGACATAAATTTGGCTAGGGATTTTAAGGCATGAGGATGAACGTACTGGTCGCGATAATGGACATCCACGCGAGCGAAGCCGCGGGCGGAAGCTAGTAAAATATATAGCTTAAAAGAGTTTGTGAATCAATGCCGGAGTTTAAACGAACTGTCACGAAAGTAGTAGTTTATTAAATTTGTACAGTGCAACCCTTATCGAAAAACTTGACTATCTATCAAATTGAATTTCGTTACGATAAAAAAGATCTATAGAGCCTTTAGCTTTAATTATCTATCCCCCACCTTTATACACAAATTATGAGAATGTCTAATCATATTATTCGCTTATTGCGAAAACGGCTCTAACGATTTGCATTAAATTTTGTATTTATATAGGTTTTGCTTTATAAATTATCTATATAGGTATTTTATCTGAAAAAAAATGCGATTTTACACAACAAAACGAAGATGGACAAAGTTGGAGGATATAATAGGATATCTGCCGAAATTCTCAAAGCGGGTGGAGGAATCATAATCATAGCAGACCTGATGTACCTTTTATTCAATCTATGCTGGCGTTCTGGCCGTGTACCATGCGACTGGGTAAAGGCCGTGATTATGTCGCTGTACAAAGGTAAAGATTCACAGCATGAATACAAGAATTATCATAGTATAAGCCTCCTTAGTGTAGTAGGCAAATTGTATGCAAGATTCTAATTGCAAGAGTGACGTCTGTAGCGGAATCGAAAATTTAGGATGTGCAAGCGGGGTTTCTAATGGGATGTGTGGATCAAGTCTTCTCCTTAAAATGTATAACGGAGAAAGCGTTAACAAAAAACAAAAAGAATTCTGTACCTTCATTGACTTGGAAAAGGCTTATGACAGTGGCGAGAGCTTAATAAACTTGAGCGTGCTAAAAACTTGGGTATTCAGTTCATTCATGAAGTCTATAAGAATGACCACGTTTTTGAATTTCGTACGCAACTGAAGCGACTTCCCATCTGTTGTCAATTTATCACAGAAACATGCATATACTTTGCTCTTTTACTTTATACTATTTAATCCTTCTTACTGGAAATAATATATTTCCTTTAATAGATAGGTATGCCCATAATAAGGGTTCCACACGACATGCCTTTTTCTATTTTCATCTCAAAACACCCTCTCAGTCTAAAACTTATTTACTAAGTATTTCTCTGTTCAAGCTGTACGACTGTGGAATATATTATAATCAGGTATAACAAACGTTGTCCAACTTACCTAGTGAAAAGCTATAACTATGGTACCGTTAATTTTACACATAAGTTGACCGCGACTTTTTTTCTACAAGGGAACTAAAAATGTTAGCACAATCTGTACATCATCTGCATAGCAATGAATGCCATCAATTGACAATATAATTAATATGCAGCAGATACAGTCTAACTTGGATTTTATACATCTGTCGGACAAGAAGCTGATGATCCAATTGCACAAACCCTCGGGCAGCTCGTACGATGTCAGACCCGCTGGACTACCTTCGTCCAATGCCTCACTTTAGCTCTCTATCTCCGAAGGCCATCGGTGTGTAAGATAACAGATCGCCAGTCGTTCATTTAACCCGAAAGTCGTATTGACGTTCGCTGATTATGTCGTGATTCTTTAGGTATGCCAGGAGTTATGTGTTTATCACAGGCTCCATCACATTGGAAACATAGAAAGTTATAGGCCTGTGTTTTGATGAATCTGATCTATCGACCTTTTTAGGCTCCTGGTGACTATTAATGCCAAATACCACAACACTCTTTTAAGTCAAACCTCTCCCTAATGCATTAGTTATTTTATGGGCTCCTAGAACAACAATAACAAACACACATATAGTGATAGTTTTCTCATCTGCCCATGTATTTGTATTTTCTATAATTTGATATAGGTTGCGTACGGTTTACAATAATTAACAATATTACCTCTGGCATGGTTACATGGATTACTTTTCAATCTAGAAAATGGCAATAAGATGAAAACATTTGACATTATTTGAGAATTTTCTATTGAATACGTCGTGATGTGTGAATACTAATAATAAATAGTGACATACAGGGCAGTATATCGAATTCTACCCCTAATCCTAGCCTATATAAATGAACTCTCTGGGACAATACATAATCACTGCAAAATTGCTGATGACACGGCAGTTCTGTGTTCAGCCGGTAAATTGGATAAGGTATACACAGCACAGGGTGCTCTTGACAAGATAAGGCGGCAGCTTATAAGTAATTTGTTATCATTAATGCTGGCTAAACACAGTACATGGCTTTTACATGCGCTGTAGCGTATAAAAAGAATTTGACCTATTATGTAAAAATATGAATCCGTGATATGTAGCGAATTAACTTCAGTTAAGACAGTTTATTTTACTCTAGTACAGTGAATATAGTGAATACTTTGTATGGGGTCAATAATCTAAGAGCAAACCATTAAAGATCATACAACAAGCTTATTCTTAAATCTTTCGGCCTTGTTTTATACAACATCAGGAAGCATACATACATACGGCCCGTCTGGTGTAAAGCGATTACGGTAGCCTATAAATGCTTGCAATAGATTTTAAGTATCACTCGCCCGATACTACCGCTGCTGCTAACAGCAACTCCTTAGGAGCTTTATTCCATGTAATACTTTATGTGAATAGAGTAGATGCGGTCGGGGAAAAGAATAGGTAATAGAATATTATATATGTATGGCCTATTTTTCCCCCGCCCCTCTACTGTATTAATTTTATTAATGGTATGCCAGCTCTTCATTTTAAAATTGGTCCTAAAACAACACACACTAACGTACTGCAATAAATCACCCGTTCGCAATAAACGACGTAATTACGGGGTCTGTATCTATCAACATCAACTTAAACATGCCTACACGCAGAGGTAATTAATTTCCTTGTCCTTATTTGTAATAAAACTAATAAAAAATTAAAACATCTACCCATTAAATAATAGAGAGTGCATAAATAAACTAACGGCGGCATAAAACTCTAAATTGTAATGAGACCAGAAAATTATTACATTATTATTATGTAAGTATATAATTAGTATATGTTATGTATTTATGTATAAGTTATTGACCAAAGATAAATTTACTCAACCCCATACTGAAATTACACAACTAACATTATATTTAAATTTTACTTATCCACAATTTTCGATTACTGTCTTAGATTTTGGAAATAGATTTAAATTTTGCTAATCCAACTTTATTACATTTTTTTAATATGCTAATGCATAAATATAATAAATTTGTGTTAGGTTTTTCCCAGAAGATTTTGATATTCTATTCACACATCGGTCTCAAATTATAAGAATATAGTCAGGAATACGATAATAATAAGAATATAGGTAACAATAAATTTATTCTGTTTGCTATAAAATCAACAGTTCTACCGGTACTGATACCTACTGCAAGATATACCTGTAGTACAGTATCAGTGGTCAGCTCTCGGATGTAGTAACTGAAGCTTCGTGTAATTACAAAATATAATACTTCAACTGTATTAGTACATTATGGTACAAGTGTGTAATGTTGGTGATTACCGCTGAGGCGCCATTGAGACCCGAGCCGTTAGGTGAGGGTCTAAAGAGAGCCGAGGACGGTAATCATCAATACACACGTGTATCATACGACGTTTTTCAACACACTTGTGAAGAAAATAAGATAGATTATTTACTGAAATACTTTCATGTTCTATTGTTATTTGAGATGGTTCATTATTCGTGTAGGTGTAGGTGAAATCCACTCATTGGATGTACTTGGTGTTTCGCCAGTAGGACGCGCCTCAGAATCAGGTCTTTCTTTTTGTGATTTTTGCACAAAATTTCTTCTTGTTTTGCATGGAATCTTCTACTTATGATTCTGCTACATTGCTAGAACGCCACCCACCATGACGCAAAGTCATTATATCGGCTCCTGAATTAGCCAATAATGTAGCTGAAGTTCTTCTGTAACTATGTGTATGTTTAAAGTACGCCATGAACACATTTTCTGAAGAAGAATGCGTATTGTTGTTGTTGTGCCATTATATGAAATTTTGGTACGCTAATAGATATTTTTCCTTGGAGTTTTCAGGTAGTAAACTTTCCATAACGTTAAGGCCTTCACATCTTATATCGGGCGGCGTACAACATAAATCATTTTCTTAATAACTAGTACTTGTAGACATTTTAATTAATAAATACACACATCAAAAGTGTCTAGGGATCAAGCATTTTTATGCGGATTTCTTGAGATTGAGATGTGGCTTTGTAATAAAAAAATATATAAAATATATAAACGTATATGACACTGGAGAACCCCTGGACGCCAACAGCGATTAAAATCCTGCCAGGAAGTCCATCCTTATAGTGGTGGAACCATCATGGTATGGGCGGGTATTTGGATCGGCGGAAGAACTGAGTTGATTTGGATCAGAGGCAACCTCAACGCTCAAATTTATGCTGAGACGATTGTATCAGACGTCATCGTTCCTCTACAAGTGCAAATCGGTCCCTTATTTCAGTTAATGCATGATAATGCACGACCGCACACCGCAAGAGTTGTAAGACAGACTCTCGCCGCAGCTAACATCAATGTCATGCCCTGGCCTGCTCAGTCGCAAGACTTGAACCCGATTGAGCATGCATGGGATATGCTACAGAGAAGAGCTCTGCCGAATATGGAGGGTATCCAGTCGCAAGAAGACCTTTTTTTGTTGTTGCAACGAACATGGGCGGCCATTCCACAGCGTGATTTGGATGAACTCATTTTGAGTATGCCAAACCGATGTTCTTGTGTTGTTAGTGTTCGCGGTAGAAACACGGATTATTAATTGTTTAAGTTACCCAATAAAATTTTAAAGAAAACTGTTATTTCAGTCTTTTTTTCGAACTTTAATGTTAGTGGTTCAAATGTCAAAAATCCCTTTATTATGAAAATGGCAAATTTCTTTATTAATGCAAAGGTGACTGGGTTTATCGTTACTGTAGACAAACGAAAACACTTTATTTGATGAATCCTTAAAGAAAATTTTAATTAATATCAATCAGGAGAAAAGTTATTGCAAAAATATATGTTGATCCCTAGACACTTTTGATGTGTGTAACTATAATTTCAACAGTGAAAACGAGTTGTGAAATATTTTTCGCAATGGCGGGAAAAATTAATCAGTTTTCCTATGCGCGCGCATCTAACAAAGGGATCGGCCATAGACTAAAAGAATGAGGTTTCTATATGCAATTTGATCTAACCTGCTTTGCGTGCTTCCGCCACCAATTAGTTCATGCGGCCTAGCGCCGGCCGGCACCCACCCACTACTGTTAGTACTTGGTACATGCCGACGCTGCCATGGCTGCTCCGGTAGTCTCTGCCTCGGCTGCTGCGGTCGTCCGTCATCTGGAACAGAATCCGCATGCCCCCACCACCACCGTCGCTGCCACGACTGGCCTGGTCGTCGCTGCGACACGTGTTTCGCCTCTCCACGAGGCATCATCAGGCGTTGTAGACGTTAATCGTAAGAATAACATGCTACAAGTGACAAATCCATCGCAGTGCCGTCCCTTATATTGAATTGAGGGTGGGGGTGGATGGTGTGAGCGAAAAGATATTTAATAGTGGGGAATGGTTTACGTCAGTCTGTTTGTTCATGAGAGTAATTTTAGAATTTTTATGTTTATTAATTTCTAATTGTTCCCTAATATTTAGTTTTAAACCTTTGTCTATGGTATGTAAAATTTGATATGTATTAGTGGGGGATAAGTTATGTCCTTTGTCTATAAGATGCTCGGCGAAGTGTGACCTTCCTGGGCGATTGTTTTTATACGAACGATTTTTATGCGAACACGTATCGGCGTATAAAAACAATCGCCCAGAAAGGTCACACTTCGCCGAGCATCTTATAGACAAAGGACATAACTTATCCCCCACTAATACATATCAAATTTTACACACCATTAAATATCTTTTCGCTCACACCATCCACCCCCACCCTCAATTCAATATAAGGGACGGCACTGCGATGGATTTGTCACTTGTAGCATGTTATTCTTACGATTAACGTCTACAACGCCTGATGATGCCTCGTGGAGAGGCGAAACACGTGTCGCAGCGACGACCAGGCCAGTCGTGGCAGCGACGGTGGTGGTGGGGGCATGCGGATTCTGTTCCAGATGACGGACGACCGCAGCAGCCGAGGCAGAGACTACCGGAGCAGCCATGGCAGCGTCGGCATGTACCAAGTACTAACAGTAGTGGGTGGGTGCCGGCCGGCGCTAGGCCGCATGAACTAATTGGTGGCGGAAGCACGCAAAGCAGGTTAGATCAAATTGCATATAGATTTGACTTTCGCAAAGTAACGCCTGAATCTATTAACTATTTAATGAGGTTTCTTTTTTTTTGGATTTTCGCGGATAGCGTTTTAGCCAAGTACAAAATGGGGAATTTAAACTTTTTTTTATTACAGAGAAAACAAAAGTTATATTTGAGTGAAGGTTTCATTTTTTAAACACGTACAAGTTGAAATTATCTATTTAAATACGAAGTTGCATGAAATGAGCAAGCAATAGATACATTATTTGTACTATTGAACACGATCTTTTTTGTATCGAAACTTTTTTAAGAACAAAGCAACTCAACCAATAAAATAAAAAAAAATCTATAACTCACTTGTGAATAATAGCAATGAAAAGGTCACAGTTTGATTACAGGTGTCATTATGTGCCTAATTGCGGTGAAATTAGAGCCACTTTATGAGCAAGTGTGTTGAAAAATATATTACAAATTTGTCTATTTGTGTGTACTATGCGTGCATGTACATGAAAGTGCACATAGATTTTTAGGAGAATTAGTACAATAGAAATTTAATAAATATATATTGAATAATATGTTTGGAACGTAGGTATAAATACAGCCCAGAATATTTTGTAATCTGCATCTTACTCATACAACAAAACTAACAAAAAAATTCCTGACAGTTTTCTTGCAGCAAAATTATGATATTATGTAACTAATTTTGAGTACGCAATTATTTATATATTTATTATCGAAGCGGCATCTAAGTTTTTTACGAGATGAATTGGTGGGAACAGGAGTGTAATTCGATGTAAAAATTGGTTAGTGTACACAATGACAAGATGTCTAATGCTAAGAACTATACGGGACTCATAGAGTTAGACTGTGAGGTAACATATTGATCAAATGTTACCTTGAGAACACCTCGTTGGGTTTTCTCTAGAGTAATGAAGTAGGATTTCGTGCCACTAACCAAGAGTATGATTGCCGAAGGCACACACAATGCGAAGTATACAGTGTTCATCAGGGCAAAATACGATACATATCTCAATTGTTTAAAAATATACGTCAACTATTTTTTAGCGAGTAAATGTGAATATGATAAAGGTAATTTATTGTACTTTATTGTGAACACTTTCTAACTAAGGATAGGAACAATTTTAGTGGCGAGGTTGTTATAAAAAAGGGCTGTTGCATATGAGGTGAAATATGAGATGAATGTTTAATGAATCCATCAATAAACATTTCAGCCATGATAGTTGATAACTTTTTGTGAACGACGTGAAAAACTCATACATATGGTGCCCTGCATAATTAATAATTCTATAAAATTAAGAGCATAAATATGCGTTTATTATTGATTAAAATACTCCACATTACATTTTAAATAATTTTAATTCAGTCAAACCATAAACATGAGGGTCACTGTTCAGACGACATTATGTCCACGTTTTGATAGAAAGCTATTATCACCTTTTCGTCCTTCATAAAAACCAACTACGTCCAAGGTCGGTTACGAGTAAAAAAATTTTCGTCCAGTTTTTTTAGAAGATATAAATACCTTTGTTGTTTTTTTGTCTTATCCGAAGAAGCATTGCAGTGGTGCAAGAGGATGCGGTCTTTCGGCCGTCTTTCGGCCGTCTTTCTGGTACTATTTTAACCTTGCTTCTAAAAAGATTGCTTCTTGGTCTGTTGTCATTTTCGAACACCAATTCATAAGACTGTCACTTTTTCTCGGATACAAAATAATACATTCTCGTCGTTTGTAACAATGTCTTAACCAGCATTAGAATGTCCATGACAGGTTCTTTAGCAGCCTTTTGTGTACGTGCGCGTTTCTGTTCTGAAGCTAGTTCGTGAGGAATCCAACGACAACAATAACTTCTTAACTTTTAATTGTTCATGTATTTCTTTAACTTGGCGCATACTAATGCCTAAATATCTTTAAATAATCGTGTAGATGATGCGTTGGTTTTCTTCATTAGCATTCAACGACAGAGTGTTGCCCTCAATTTTCGTTTTTTTTCAGTGGTATGTTCTTTTCCACGCATTTCCGAGTATTTGCCATGGCTTGCTAACATTTAGTAACACGATCCCGTAAATTTTTGCTCGCCTTGGGCGGTCACGGAAGATAGTGAAATAATGGATACTAAATGTTATCAAGTTGGGTGTAACGGACATATTGTAGCCGATATAACTTTTTTGGTGTGGTGATATAGTACTTCAAAATATCTACGTTAATATAACTTTAGGGCAGATATATTTATAAATAACTAGCTACCCGCCCCGGCTTCGCACTGGTCTCATCTTCGGCTGATCTGATCACTACCAAATTTCACAAGATTACCCGCCGGCCTAATCTGAAGTTTCCCTAAAATTTCATGATAATCTGCTTCATTGTGGATCAGCGTAAAGCAAAGTTCACGGTTTTCTACTGAATGTCATTTTTAAGGCTGCAGAATTACGCTTTGCTTGCCTTCTGAGTACAAAAAAACCCCAAATAAATGAAGTTGAACATGGCCAAACCAGGCTTATTTTATGTATTCGATTAGCCAGATATGTGCAACAACGACTTTGAGTCCAGCTCTACATTTGTATAAAGATAGAACATAGATAAAAAGGTTTCCTAAGTAGTACTCCTAATCAAATTTTAATAATTTGTTACCTTTTAGCGTTGTTGTTTCGTGATAGTGACAGTGCAGTATTGTAAAGTTCATTTTGCGCATTTATATCAATATGCGTACAATTAATGTTATGTTTGATAAATATATATAACTCACTCATTTCTAGAGATTAAGGAACACCGTCATTTCCTTAGTAGATTTCGTGAGTTCCTTAGTGGAGTCGGATGTTTAATGGCAGGATAAGTGAGGTATAATAATAATTTGGGTCTAAAGTACTTAAGTCAAGTAAGCTCATTTGAAAATAAAAGCAATAACATGGTGCACAGATAAGAAAGTAACGCTAAAGTAAAAGTTTTATTTAGCTAGTGATACCATGCGCCATGCGTTTCATTGTTTTCATGTCCTCAGATTTACCCCATTATTCTTATCATAAGTTTATTCTTATTTTTTGTCATTAGACTCCCGCGAGCACTTAGACACGACTTACATTTTTTAAATGATTTGTATTTTATTAATATCTCACAGTTTTCGTCTTATTTTTTCAATTTACCAGTATTTCGAAAATTACCATTGGCGAAGAGGAAATTCCGAAAGAAACTTACGTTACTTAGAAAAACATACGTCGTTTTTCAATTGATATTACAATAAATTTATCTCGGTGTAGTAGTAAAATAATAACGATGATGTCAAGTGACAAAATAAGAAATAATAATGCATGCTCTGAATTATTTTCAGAAAACTTTGTCAGTCAGTGTATAATACAATTTACAACAATACATGTACCAGTCTTAGCAAGCCGATGTACGCATACATAACTTCTTTCTGTGTCTAAGATTTTCACTCAATTTTAAAAACGACTTTGTATTTTTCCTAGCTTACATTATGTTTCTATACATATACTGAGCGGTAACAGTGAGGATTTATATCTTTGTTCTCTAAGTGATTCTCTAGAGCCAACGTTGTAAACAGAGTGGATGGCTTTCTTTTGTAAGACAAAAATTGTTTTAATATTAGCCACTTTTCCCCACAATAGTATACCGGCAGAAGTGAAAACTTTAACGTTGATATTCATTTATTGCGCTATCGTACACAAACATGACAATTTATATTACATTAAAAATTTAACACTTTAGAACTATTACAATTATTTTACATTAAAAAGTTTATCTCTCAGAAAATCAACTTTCATCCATAATTTCAACGAGTCTTTCACCATCATCATTACCAATCGTCATCGCCAATCTTTAAAACTCAAACACACACGCACACTCGCGCAAGCGCCCCGCGCCGCTTAAACCAAACAGCGATGTTGACAAACTACGTTGAACGAAACGCGTAAGCGCCAAGAATTTCATGGCGCTTACAAGGTTTTGGTCGCGAGAAAATAATGCCCTATGAATGATCTAGCCCTTCATGTTTTAATTGTTTAATTAGAGGTAACTAATGTTTTGTCGCTGCAGCGAACTTAAGTTCTAATTCTCACTAAAATCTTACGGTCAGGGTCACGTGTCCTGACGCGAGTTTAACATTTTTTACTCATCCCAAAAAGTGCACAACGCCGTTAAAGAAGTTTCTTCAAAAACTGCATTCGATAGATCAGTTGTACTGAGCTAATAGTTAAACAAACAGACATACCGATGTTTTAGAACATAATATTGATTTCTTATCATTGCCATTTATCTTATCCCTCTTGATACGTATCACTTAGTGACACTTGTTATTACTATAGCTAATGTTTTCTTCTATTCTACGGTGACTAAACAAAGGTGAAAACTGATATGCCATACATTAACATTGAACAAATACATTTTGTCTCGAATGAATGTGAAAATCTGACCTGCAACAATGAATAACAAGTAACCTTTTATAGTCACGCTACCATCAGTGTCTCTAAAAATAACGACAGTTTCTATTAAATGCACACTCACAAACCTTTCTTTACTAAGATTATTTACAAGTGTAACTTTTTTTCTTAACTTGAGGGGTTGAGAGATTTTTATATAAGATATCTTTACGAGAAACAGGCGAAACAAAAGGGGTGACGTGTTGTGGGCGGAGGACGAGACTCGGTTAACAATATTCTGTTTACCCAGACATAATCGAGGCTGGCACATCACGTTATTTTACTCAATCATAGAAGACTCATTCGTAGGTAGTAGATAGTTATTATTCTTTCTGATTTCGAGAAGTGACATTATCATCTAATTATCACATGACTGTCTAATCTTTTGATAAAATAAAAAGAATTTGCTTACCCACTTTGCCCGCAGTCTTCATGGACTTTATCCTTTCTAACATTTTTAATTGATCATTTATCGGACATGCTGACTGAACACACTCAGTGTAGTGTTTATTGTTTGTCAACTATAATTATTGAAACTAGGAACGTGTGACTTATTTTTAACGATAACTGAAAAAAAAATACAAGTGACCAAGATACAAATCTATATGTTAATCGCTAAGAAAACACTATTTACTCCACAACTCTATAATACTTCCATTGCTAAAAAAACATAAAAAATCTGCGGATCGTGTTAAGCACTAATGCCAGATTTTCGACATTGCAATTATTAGATATTTGGTCTCACCGTACTCGTATGTATGGTCTACGTTTCCTATTTTTATAACGTTTGAATAAAACTACCCCTTGCGGGGTAGGTAGAGGGAACCGAGCGCCACATGACTCGATCCTTACAAACCTCACTAGCTTCTTTAACATTTATTGCTCTTCTTATGCACGCTCACCATTTTCTAAAGCTCCTGACATCACCTTCTGATAAAACACTAACAATTTTGTAAATAAATGGTTTGGTAAATAACAAAGTAAGACGAATATATAAAATGATGACAACTTAAAGCAATCAGTCATATATTACATGACATTCTGCTGCAAGTGGAAAGGTGGCTTATATCGAATCAATTTTTATTTTTCATAAAAGAGCCACCTGTATTTATAAAATAGGCTCCAGGGAATCACTAAGTAAAGTGGCCAAAAAAATATTCTCACTGTTATTTCTCAGTGCGTTCATGGAAACATTCTATGCATATATAAAGGAAAATCAGATTACTATTTTCCTTTATACGTAGAACGCTCAGAAAGTTTTGCGAAAATAAAAAATAGTGTTCTATAGGTACACACTTTTTATTATATCTTTTGAAAGTACTCTCCACCAGCCTCTATACACAGTTTCATGCGTCGGAACCAGTTTTCAAAACACTTTTTCTAGTCCGCCACAGACACCTCATTTACAGCCTGCTCGAACGCTGACATCGCATCTTTCGGCGACGAAAATTGTATCCCTCTGAGCTGATTTTTTTTTCGGGAATAAATGGAAGTCACACGCCAGCAATTCGCGACCAAACACAGGGATCCGCGCCCTGTGTATGGTTGTGTATTGCTCACAACAGATAAATTTTTTGCCAAGTATTTGGTAGTATACCATTCGGTGGTTGATGCTTCTTTGGTTCTGTAAAGGAATTGACACCAGGTAGCCAATTAAATTGAAAAACATCGCGATCAAAATCTTCCCCCCGCTTCTAGATCGCTTTACTTTGATAGGGGCTGATTCGTTTTGAAACACCCAAACCGTCGACTGGCGTTTCGTTTCTGGATCGTATCGATAAATCCAGGACTTATCACCTGTAATGATCAAACTTGTTTATCATATCACGGCACCATTCCACCCGGCACTGTTTCTGAGCAACGGTGAGGTTGTGCGGCACCCAGCGTGAAACTATCTTTCTCACGCGAAGATGCAAGTGTAAAATCTCGTAAAGGCTTGCTGATTCAATCTGCAGTATGTGCTGAATCTCCTGATACGTAACTCGCCTATTGTCTTGCATTAATTTTTTCACAGCTAGCACGTTTTCTTCCGTAACAGCCGACAAAGGGCGACCACCTCTAACTTCGTTCCCCAAAGTTAGTCGACCGTGCTTGAATTCGTTATACCAACGATACACGCTTGCCTTGGAAGGCCCTTCATCCATGAATGCCATTTGAAGTATATCGTACGATTCTTACCATTTCATCTTCAACCATTCATTTCAGATTCAAACCATTTTTCGCATTTTTTTCTGAGTGGTCTGGTATATGCATAGAACGTTACCCTTTTAAAAATTTATGAGATAACCTTAAGAGCAAGAATAAATTGTGAAATGTTCATCAATTAAAGAAACAAGTATCTGACGAGCTCGGTGGCTCAGTCGTGATTGACGCGACTTTGACACCAACGCTCGTGGGTTCGATTCCCACACAAGGGTGGATGTTTTAAGAGAGGTAGGGCGCATCAAAGCAGCCTGTCTGGGGAAGTACCTCCACGTCACAGAAAACCGCAACCAAATAATAAACAAATATTGTTGGACAAATTACACAGCGCCACCTATCCCCAAAGTAAGCGAAGCTTGTGTTATGGGTATTAGACAACTGATAAACATATGTAAATACATTTTTTTTTGTAAATACATACTTATTGTACATAGAAAATACCCAGACCAAGACAAACAGACATGTTTATGCACACAAATGTTTGTACTGTGTGGGAATCGAACCCACGAGCGTTGGTGTCAAAGTAGCGTAACAACGCGTTTCACCACTGCGCCACCGAGCTCTCCTAACTAACAACTCCCTAGAGGGATATTCCTGCGTGTGAGTGAGGTCACCAGTAAGCTCCCAAGGAGTTGCTGTGTAAGCAGCAGAGGAGGCTTTGCACGAGTGATACTTAATATATCTCAAGCGTTAATAGGCTACGGTACCCGCTTTACATCAAGGGGGCCGTATGCTTGTATGCCTCCCGACGTAGCATATAAAAAAAGTATTCGAGTCTATAGTAATTCTATATAATACTCGTATATTAATAATAATTGCCCGAGACAGGTCTACCCTTGCCGACTCTATATCAAGATATAATATTTTTGGCGAAATTCCGCACATAGCAAAAAATGTTATTGCGCAGTCAATATCAGAAAGCAATAAAATACTTTTATTGCCTTGCTTTTTATGTCATTTATAAGTTGTCCAGTTCTTGATGAGTATCTCAAAGTACAAAGTGTCTTACCTATTAACACTTATTATAAAGAGCATTTCGCAATTTCTGCGCCTGTAGCTGCAACTCCTTAGGAACTTCACTCACTCGCAGTAAAGCAACAGAAGAGTGCATGAAGATACTCGTAGCATTAAAAGATATAAAAGCATGTAGGTGTATGAAGGACCGAGTCATGTGGCACTCGGTATTCTCTGCCTATCCCGCAAGGGAGTTGTCGTGAAGATGTAGTAATAGTTAAGTACAATATTTACAATAAGTTTAAAGTACGACTTTATCAACATTTTCGCTGATGGAACATCTCAATTTTATGTGATATATATGAATACGCTACCACAAAAACTTAAATCCCTGAGCGCTATCGAAGTTAAAATCATGCTCCAGTTTTTATTTGAGTGCCTCCTGTGCCAATCAAGCGGCTTTCTGCAAAATCGAACTATTCGTTTTCTATAGTATTTGATGCTCACACAGCACTTTTCAGATTTCCCGCGAGGAAGGAATAAAATTTTGCTCCAAGTTATTTCCACATGTCACAATGTTCACCACAGATAGAGAAGTCATGGTAGGTATTCAAGAAATGAGATAGTGTCATATAAACTACTACACTAAGAAAACGAATAGGATATACGATATTGTTATTATTATATAAATATTAATGATCTAAAACAAGAGGCCTCTGCCAATAACCATACCTTGTATTATAATTTATATGTTCGTAATATTAAAATAGGGCCTAATTTCGCCCTTATAAACAAAAAACGAAGTTATATTTTTTAGGCACTACCAAATATATTAATTTCGTTGGCGTATGCAATAGTAATTTAGATACAGCTATAAATTAAAATCTATAAGCAGACTACAGATATATACGACGCAGCCTCATTTTCTTTTTATATTAAAAAGTGAATAAATATTTGGAATAGAAATAAATATAACATAACGTCTTGTTTCATTAATAAGTGAATAAATATTTGGAATAGAGATAAAAATAACATCCGCCTTTAAATAATTTCGCCAAAAACATTAGCTTTTCAAATGCCTGCTGATTTCCGTTTACTCGGTGGTATTTGGACCATTGACAAGTTGCAAAAAAAATATTTTTTGATAACTAACAAAGTTACGGGTCCGAAGAAGCTGAAAATCTAATTATGACTGAAGTCAACAAACACTAATATGAAAAAACTGCTGCATTAATTTAGCAGTTCGTGAGAAAATTGAAGAGAAACTTTTGTTTACGTACCCAAGAGGCCTTGAAAAGTAAACAGATTTATGTTTTTTTTTTTCGACTTTGTGGTAACTTCACCTAAATGGAATATTAATCACATATTGTTGTTTTGAGAAATTTATTGTATTATTAATGACATTGCACATAACGTGGCGTGGGGTGTATACTATTATCATTTAACTAGCTGCTGTGTTATAACGTAGCCTATGTGTTAATCCAGATCATATATATATATCATATATATATCATATATCTACGTGCCAAATTTCATTCAAATCCGTTCAGCCGTTTAAGCGTGAAAGAGCAACAAACATCCATCCATATATACAAACTTTCGCATTTATAATATTAGTAGGATATATCCGCCTTAGATTGTGATAACACGTCCTATTGTAGGCAATTTCTTAATATTACTAATCTCTTAATTCACTATTATAGAAGGGGAGATCATGTTTCCATAAATATTTAAAATAAACCAGCGTACAGCCTGCCTGATGGTAAGCCTGGTCAGCCTAGCCTATGGACATTTGCAACACTAGGGTTGTTACTCGTGCGTTGTACCGACTCTGTTCCTCTGTTCCTCTTCACGCTTTTCTTAAAGAACCTCATGCTGTAAACTCTCTGCATGGACATCCTTCCACAACTTGAGAGTTCCCAATAGGAAACTTCTCTGAAACTACACAGTACGCGACCATTGCGGTTCCAGTGTGTGAGGATGAATTTGCAACCATCGGCTAATCGTGTGATTGTAAAAAATGAGGCTGTTGACATCATATCGAACAACTCATTTGAACCCAACCGTTTCTACAATCGGTAGAAGGGATCCTTTCTTTTCGCATGTTTTTTTTCCTAATATATTTTGCCATATATTTTTTTTGCTCCATCGGGAAGCATACAAGCACCGTAGCCTATTAACGCTTGCGATATATTCATTATCACTCGCGCGACGCTTTCTCTGCTGCTTACACAGCAACTCCTTGGGAGCTTACTGTTGACCTCACTCACACGGAGGAACATAGCAACCCTCTAAAGAGTTGAGACAAGCTGTTATGGTCTGCAAATAATCCCTGCAAAAAATTTTGAATAACTCTCGTAAGAGACTCGAATATTACTATGGAAATCAAGTTTTGATCCTGACAGTCTGAATCAGACTAAAATGTTGTAATTATTTCAACGGAAGATTACTGTATTGTTTTCGGACAGTACCATGGCAATGAACTGGACATGTTGATCAAAACAAAATATTATTTTTTCAAAAAATCAAATCCATTAGTTAATTTTCAACTTTGTTTTATTTCATATCGATCAATACTTTTCTCGCAGAATCTAGTACAGATTCTGTTTAGTGAAACACTGGAAGTATGTTAATATTTTATCACATAACTAGATACCTATTTCTACTAAGAAGACTTAATTACTCTCAGTCGTGAAAGACGCGACTTTGACACCAACGCTCGTGGGTTCGATTCCCACACAAGGCAAACATTTGTATGCATGAACATGCCTGTTTATCTTGGTCTGGATGTTTTAAGAGAGATAGGGCGCACCAAAGCAGCCCGTCTGAGAAAATACCTCGACCTCACAGAAAACCGCAGCCAAATAACAACTCCCTTTGTTGTTGTTTGTTGTGTTCCTGCGTGTGAGTGAGGTCACCAGTAAGCTTCTAAGGGGTTGCTGTGTAAGCAGCAGAGGAGGTATCGCGCGAGTGATATATGTTACAAGCGTTAATAGGCTACGGTAACTGGGTAAAGTAGTTACCGTAGCCTATTAACGCTTGTGCATCAGGTGGGCCGTATGCTTGTATGCCTCCCGACATTGTATAAAAAAAATAAAATTTATAAAGATTATTCGACATCTGCCGTGATTTCGTGATATTTCTAAGGGTTTCGTGAAATCGCTGAAATCATCATTTGCTGCTACATATATATAAGAATAACTTGTTTCAAATAATTGGATATAGCCTATCGATACAACATCACGTCAAGTAGGCTATATATTTATTTTCTCCCGATGGTGTAGAAAAAAAACGAGCGTTGCTCAAAATCTGCGATGTAACGCTAGCAGACGGAGAGCGCAATGTGGATATGAGAAAGAGAGTTGATCTGAAAGATAATATCGGTGTTAAGATAAAATAAGGGGTATGTTTCGTTGGTTCGGACATGTAGAAAGAATGCAAGAGGAAAGAATGTGGAAACATATCTATTACCCGAAAGTAGTACGTTGTAGGTGCCGAGGAAGGCCTAGACTTACCTACTATGACCGAATAGATCGGATGTTACCAAAAGGCCCTAGGATAGTTCCTAGGACCTTCTGATAACAGTGAATGTGCACGAAAAAAGCTATGATCATTAAAGAAGCGATTGAGAGAGTGTAAGGACCAAGACATGTAACGCTCGGTTCTCTTTCCCTACCCCGTAAGAGACTCGACATAAAGTTATAGATAGATAGAGTTTTATATATATTTTTTTACAAATGCTGCAGATTCCACCTTCTGCAAATTACGAGAATTTACTTCGTATTAAGAAGTTACTATGTTGTTAATATAATACACCTTGTGTATTAAATTGAATTGTGTCATACTAAATTGCTTTAAATTATTTTATCGAATCGTCGACGAACTTGTAGTGGATATTTTGATTTGATTTTTAAACGTATTGTCCAAAAAAATCCCTTGATTTTCGATGTACTCCTGAACCCTTTTTCTCACTACTGTTTTCGTCACTCTTCAAATAGGCTATGCCCTTGTTCAGCCATATTTACTATTCGCTCTCCACTTAAACCTCTCAAGATGGCCATCCGTCGGTGAGGTGAGACAAAAAATTAAATCATGCCAATCTATTTTACTCCGCAAATTGCGAGATGAGAATTGAAGTAATTGTCAGTATAAGATTTCTTTACTACACAACATCAGAAGACAAACAAACACACGACCTACCTGATTTAAAGTAGTTACTGTAGTCTATGAACGCTTGCAATACAGGGAGTATCGCGTGCGCGTTTTCATTCCCGCTGCTAACACAGAAACTTCTCAGAAAATTACCTCCATTTTAGCGTATATAGAATACACTGACTGAAATGGCTCGTATAAGCGCGCCTTAAAATCTTACAGTATCACAAATATTTGAAATCTCTTTCAAAATTCAATTCAATCTATTTTGAAACTTTGTCACACTAGTTTTTAAATATCGTTTGAACACACCGGTGAATAACTTCCTTATGTCACAACGAATGAATGGAACCAAGAACCTAAGCTAAAGTAATGTATTCTAACCACAAATAATAAAATGTCGATTATCTTTGTAAGCTGCAATATTTTGTGGGAAATACGAGTATGTTCAATATATTAGAGTCCAAAATTTCAAATAAATGCTTTTTTTATCTCAGTTTTTACATTACAACAACTTAAGTACTATGCCAAAAAGAAGAATTAGTACTTAATGCTTACTAAGGGAGATGCGACGTAATTTAAATTTAAAACAAATAAATTTTAATGTCTTCTCGAATATTCTACGTACATAAATGAGTAGAAAAAAATATTTGATCATATTTTAACAATTCATAGAATCGACGTAGCAACCAAAATCCGATTAGTTATATTACACGAAGATATTCCAGGAACCGGAAGACAACCTTATAAATATCTAATTATTACATGGCTCCATTTTTATAGCTGTGGCCTCAAGTATGCAGTCGTTAAAGGCTATGACATAAAATAAGGGTCATAAATAATCACTTGGATCCAGTTTATGATCCTACGCTTTTGCGTTTTCCCTAGGGAAGTCGTCGTAGTGAAGATAATGCGTTTGCAAAATTGAAGCAGCTTTTAATATTTTATATCATTTACTTTATCGGTAAAATATTGAATACAGAAATGTATAATATTGTTTAATAGCAATACAATCTTTATCTAGCTATATATCTATAATATCAATATCTTAAGGCAAGTTCTCTTGTTGAGTGAGCAGAGAGAATCTAGAGTTACAAGACGCAATTCTTATACATTCCTCTTACTTCTTTAACATTCATAGCTCTTTACATGCAATTTGATCTAATCTGCTTTGTGTGCTTCCGCCACCAATTAGTTCATGCGACCTAGCGCCGACCGGCACCCACCCACTACTGTTAGTAAGTGCAACATGCCGACGCTGCCATGGCTGCTCGTCTCTTAACTATTCGTAGTTTCTCTTTTATGCATCCTCGGTTCCTAGGGCTGCTAATGTTACCTTCTAAGAAAAATAAACCAATTTGGATACAGTAGGTGAGCTTTGGGCTTCCTCGGCTATTACACGCTTCCACAATTGCGTTGTATATATCCGTTTCGTAATTGTATAGTACCACGAAGCATGCATTCAGTTATAAACTTTGTTTTAATCAGTTCCTTTCATTGCTGTGATAAATGTTTACAGTTCAGATGGTGATGATTCTGCTATTGATACCGCATTGTCTGCATAAAGTAGGCAATTCACTAATAAGTCACCATTTCGCAATTCCATTAAGAAAGCCCATTAGGAAACAAAAAATCTTATCGCGAGAAATGAAGATTTCAGCTAGGACTCTGTCGCTTTTAATAAAACAAGACCTGAAGCTCGGCGCTTATCGTCGATATACAGGACGTGTCCTAAATCAATCTCTACAGTTGAAGAGAGTGGATCGATCAAAACGCCTTCTGTCCCGTTATGCAGGTCAAAGATACAGAAATATCCTCTTTACTGATGAAAAAGCAAGCAGCAAGCGTTATGCCACAAATTTTGCGCAATACTCTCGTCTCGACCGCATTTATTCTACTTTCATGCTCTTTCTCTCTGCCATACCCAGTTCTTACTTCCATAAGTTACCGTTGGGATTAGCACCGCGTTGTGTACAGCGAGTTGTGCCTTCTGGTTTAGTTTCGGCTGCCTAGAAGTTTGTCCAAAGCTCCATTTACCCTATTTACAAAAAAACGGTGTTGTGACATAACTATAATAGTTAGACATATAGCCTCGCGTGAGTGAGTTAGTACTATTAACATGTGGTACCTAGATTATTTTATGTATCATCGATAATATTCGGAGCAAATTTTTTATATCTTGGGTACATTTTAGCAATTTCCCTAGGGGCCTCTAATTTTTTGGGAATAAGTTCTTAGAAATATAGTTACTCGCTAATAATGTAGCTTTATATACGTGAAAGATTGTTTTAAAACAGTTACGTTTTTTTTTCGAGTTTATCCATTACAAACAACCATGCAAAGAAAAACAAATACGTTTTCTTTATAATATTAGTTTAAATTATTAGTAAGTGTTCCACCACCATGTAGATACGTGAAATAACCTATTAATTTTGAACTAAAACCCATGAGAAAAATTAAGACGCTGTCATATAAAGTTAGTCGTAATCGGTAACCTATTGTCACATAAGCAAAGTTCCGTTCCGCTGTATATCAAACGTATCAGACGAGTAAAGCTATATATCTATAAGACATAAATTACAAAAAAATATTGAAGTTGCTTCAAGTATAACATCGAAATGTTATACTTGAAGCAACTTCAATAAATTTTTGTAATTTATGAAAAATGTTTGCTCTTGTACAATATTAATTTCTGTGTTTCAATTCCAGACTATAATTTCCAGACCAGATTGTAATGTATACAGTATAGTTATATAATAATGCTGCAAGTTAGTGCCGTTTCCGAGATTAGTTTTACAGCGGAAGAGTTTGTATGATTTCTTGAAGGGTTACAGGCTATACAACGGCACGATACTGACCTTAGAAGAAGAAGAAATAAAATAAAAATATCGTTTCTTACACGATAAACCGAGATACGGGCGCGCAAAGTCGAGCGTTGCATCTACTGAGTTTACATAATGTTTGTAAGTTGAATGTCATCAAAGTTCGAACAAGTATCGCGTGGTTTAACCGATTCTGTAACACTGGTATAATCGATGGATTCAAATATACATACAATTCTAAATTAAGGAATTATATACATCTAAAATCTCATAATATTCTTATATTTAGAAGGAAAAATCGAAATTTTTTTTACAACGTCGAAACGTATACCGCTTAACCGCTTTACATCAGGTGTACACAAATGCGATGCCACCTCTGCTGCAAACACAGCAACTCCTTAGGAGCTTATTGGTGACCATACTGCCACTCAGGCATACAACAACCATCCAGAGAGTTGTTATCTGGCAACTTTGACGTGTTCAAACCCATTATTTTACATGTGGTATGTAAAATAATGGGTAAAAATCAAAAATTAAAACACATTTGGTTTAGTACACATTACATAATACCATACGAGTGTTATTAATTAGAAATTCCTCAAACATAAATGTTATATTCGAATGGTAGTTGGAGGAAATGATGCACGTTTAGAAAGAAGAGTTGTTATTTGCTGCATAAGATTCAGATTCGAAGTAGAGATCAACGGTTGTTAGTTCGGTTTTCAATTCAATATTAATTGCATTTCATAATGGTACAAATTTACAATAAAATATATTAAAACTATCACATTACAAACCCATTTTTCTATGGATTCCGGGATTCTATATATGCCCTAAGTAAAATATTCAGCTCAAAGTGTTTTTACAAAGATCTATAATAATAATAATATGAGAAATATTATTATTATAGATCTTTGTAAAAACACACAGCATGATTGCATTCATAAGATGACCGACTTGTCCCCTGTGAAATCAATTTGCATCGGTGGTTGAGTAAAAATCGAAGTACAAAAATTCCATTAAACTTGTTCCAGGAAATACCTGTTATCAAAAAAGACTTAAGAAGAAAAAATTCTGATCATTCAGTATTCTAATTAAACGCGCTACGCTTCCATTGTGTTCTGATGTTTCATATTTATCAACTTTTTACTTATATTAATTAAAGAGGCCAAATTTTCATTAAAACTTTTGAATTTAGAGGCGTTCGTTGAACTTCAACGTGATACAGGCCTTTTATCTGTCTGGCCACGAATTTATGGATTTACACACTGTTTCCATGGGAAATTTAGCCAGTGCTTGCTCCAAAGATTTCAGAGACACAATGTCGGCGTGTCATTTTGAGCAGGTCATATTCTCTAAAACTGGACGTAATTTGTTGTCTAAGGGGTTCAGGTCTAGACGAGTGTCGATCTTTAGCTCTTATAAACTCCGGAACCTTGGTTTCGAGCCCAGCTTGGGTAGTTCGTGCCTAGTGCAAACTCTTGCTGGAAAGTCCACGGTACATTTTCAAAAAGTGTATTGCTAAGAGGTTTCACAACACGGTCCACGGACAGTCTCTTGATACACTTTGGCTGAAGTCTTCACTGCTTTTTCACAAAAATGAAGCTTTGGGACTTTTTGATAAGACACCCCCCACCAAACCTTTACTGACGCTGCTTCTTTAGAACAGTGTGCGTACATTTGGCTATTTTGCTAGTAGCACTGCTATTCAATCGTGAAAATTTTTTCATCAGTAAAGATCAGATGTTTCTGTACCTTTCACCTGCGTATCGGGACAGAAGGCATTTTGATCGATCCACTCTCTTCAACTGTAGGGATTGATTTAGGGCATGTCCTGTATATCGACGATAAGTCCGCCTTAATTAATTTTAATTCCGAATTAATAGTATTTTTTAAAACTTGCATAGGAGAAAGTAATGAGTGACAGATGATATAGGCTCAGTAGATTTATTAAGGATGTTCCCCCACATAAATATACTTGCTAAAGTAAGCTGAGTTTCGCTGCATATGCAGTTAGGAAAATCAGTCAATTGACAGATATGGCTACTGCACGCATATTCTATTTCAGCTGGTTTCACAGCATTATTCGTATGGTATACTATTGTGGGGAACGGCGGCTGACATTGAGACAATTTTTATCCTACAAAAAAGTGCTTTTCGCTCTATTTATAGCTTGGGCTCCGGAGAATCACTCGGGGAAAACACCGGCTTGCTAGGACTGGTAGATCTTTTCTTGTTAATTGTATTCGATTTTATAATAAGTTGCCTGAAACGGTTCTGTCTTTTCCTGACGATGTATTAAACAAACACATTAAAGATACTCTCTGTCAAAGGGCTTATTATAGAATTGATGAATATGTAACTGACAAAGATGTCTAAAAATAATTCAGCACAGACGACCTGTCCTTAATAATCTTTAATTCTACAATTTGATATCATTATTGTACCAATATGCTAATGTGAAGTTAATGCAATATCTAATTGACAATTTTAAAAGAGACCTATATTGGCACGTTTCTTTCGGCATTTCTTCTTCGCCAATGGTCTGAAATGTTAGCAGATTAAAAAAAAGTTAAATAAGAGAATTGAATAAGATATAATAAGATTATATTTCAAAAAATGCAAGACATGTCTAAGTGCCCGCGAGGGACCAATGGCAAATAAATAATTGTTATGTTTGTCTTTATCTTTAATGATTTAATACATATAATTCCTTTAGAAAAAGAAGTATGCATGAAAAGACATACAGACATATAAATCCTTTAGCTTTAATTTACATCTTTTTTAATGGCAACATTAACAATGTTACTTATTTTGCTTCAGGAGAAGTTCAAGAAAGAATTCAAACACCGATTTACGTTTGGAAAGAAGCCTAGCAGATTTGCCAACGACAGCTATGAGGTAATATAAATCAATTTGAAATGACCGACGCAAATGTATTTAGGTAGTACGAGTATTTTGATATCACGTATATATATATATATATCATAATATATATATGTATATACTACATCTAAGAAGCACATTCTGACACTTTATTCTTTCACTTTCAAAAATCAGTGATAGCCAATACTTGATAGCAATATTACTCTTCTATTTCAAAATGTGCTTCTTAGATTTGATGGACTATATTATAGGTGCATCATCAATTTGAAGTTATTTGATTGTGGCATGTCTGAAATAATTTATCGAATTCAAAATACAGTTTTGAAGTGTACTAAATATCTCTAGAGAAATTACACAGTTACATCCCACATCCATCTATAACTATACACTTCAATACGTTATATATAAGATCAGGTTTTGGTTTATTAAAAATCGAACCATTTACACATTTTACACTATTTTTCATATATCTCAGAGGTTTGTTTTCAAGAAAAAATTGTTATTTCTGTAATTTATATTAAATAAGTAGGTTATTAGTGTTATTTGCACTAGCAGTACATTATATTTTTTATTTCAACGCTGTTGATTATAATAATAAATTTTATTTAAAGGTATTTAGAAATACTAAATATATTACGTAACTATTGCAGATTATAGAATACTTAAGTACAGATTTCGATTCAATGAATGCTAAGAACTATTAGTAAATATCATCCCGATATACATTTATAAATGTAACACAGGCCAATAGGATAAATATATAAAATTAAATTTATCTCCCTGCTTGTAATACATTAAGTATCACTCGCGCGACTCTGCTGCTAACACAGCAACTCCTTAGGATCTTACTAGTAACCTCACTCACAGGCAGGAATACAACAACCCTCGGTAGTTATTATTTGGCTGCGATTTTCTGTGAGGTGGAGGTTTTTCCCCGGATAAGCTGCTTCGATGCGCCCTACCTCTCTTAAAAACACCCAGACCAAGACAAACAGACATATTCATGCACATAAATATTTGTCCTGTGTGGTGCTCAAACACACGAGCGACAGTATCATAGTTGCGTTAATAAACTAACTACTTTCTAGTAGTACTTTCTGTTATTTCAGGATGGACAATCGTACAGAACCAGAATATTATCTTTTAGGACAAGCAATGAAAGAAGTATATACACAGCAAGGAAATCTATAAATATCACACCCACGGATACACTAAAACCACCTGGTAGGGATTCCTGTCATTGTTTGAGAAACCAAAATAACATGGAAGATGGAAATGGATTCAGACTGACGATACCAGGAGAGATAAACAACCATAACAATAGCTTTAGAAACAATGGCGGTGGTAAAAACAAAAGAAAACTAGTGAAAAGACTTTCCGACTGCAATGACATGACGAAAGGCGATGAGAGGGTTAGCGAACTGTACATATTTCCAAATAGTAACATTGTGGAGTTTACAGACATTTCATATGATGACAAAGTATGAATACGTACTTATATTATATTATGTACTTATAGTCAAAATTATACGTAGTTTTTAAATTAATAAAATTGATTTTAAGACTTAGATCTCGCCTTTATCTGTATTATTTTCTACTCTATAATAAATCTCGTGTTGGTAACGAGGTAATACCGTCGTTTCATCTATATATATATATATATATATATAAAGAGATGACGAAGGATGTAGGGTATATATATATGGCGGTAATTGTATGCAAAAAGTCATTATTTGCCTTTTTTATACAATGTCGGGCGATATTTAAGCATACAGCAATTACCGTAGCCTATGAACGTTTGCAACATATTTAGTATCACTCGCACGAAGCCACTACTGCTGCCAACACAACAACTTGTTAGGAGCATACTGATGATCTCACTCGCAGGAACATACCAACAACAATGGTTTTGTGTAAGGTGGCCGCAAATAGAGACTTGGAATACCATAGGCGTCACTCGTGCATTGCTAACCCAGTAAAAACATCTTCACTTCTATTTCAAGTTTCGTGCGTAGTTGGGTATCAACTAAACCCTATTAAGTACTCCGCTATCCATTCGTCTATCATAGGTCTATATCTTTTGAACCGTAATAGGTAGAGACCTAAAATTTTAACCAAGTATATTGTGGCCTTTATAACAACAAATAATAAAAATTAAAAAACTATATATATATATATTACACAATAAATGTTATTACTATACCGTATTCGTAATGATGATGTTAGAAACAGAGTTAGTCTAAAAGTGAACGTTTTAAAATACGAAGAGGCATGCTCCATTGGTTCGGACATGTGGAGACAGTGCAGGAAGAAAGAATTACGAAACAAATATACAATGTAAAAGTAGAAAGAAGTAGGAACCAAAAAAGACCAAGACTTACCTACCATAATCAAATTAATCGTGTTCTATCAGAAGATGTTTTCAGGAGTTTTAGAAACCGGAGAGCGTGCATGACTTTTCATGCACGCAATGATGTTAATTAATCAAAAATTAAATGAATAATGAAGTGAGTGAGGTGTGTAAGGATCAAGTTATGTAGAGCTCGGTTCTCTCTGCCTACCCTCTCTGTGTAGTTATAGATAGGTAATTTACATTACTATCTGCTGTACCACCGAACTCTGCAAATGATAGTTGCACATAATCAATAATTTAAATATAACGGGTTACCGAAATACATAATTTATATTTAGACAATATTCCAAGACCTGAAATGTCCAATCTTCCATATATACTCATAGAGTTACAGTTATATTAGTTTCAGAATTTTCTGCTGTATTAACTACCTCGGGATATTATATTCTGACCTTAGTTAATGATATTCGTCAAATGAGAATCAGTAACATAAATAATTAAAGACATATATACAACTTATACAATTCTTTGCCTTTTTTAAATTAAATGTAATTGGCAAGCATAATTTTTAAATATTGTCCAATATCTGATTGTAATATCTTCAATTCACTCAACGAGATTACTATCAGCTCAATCTCTAGCACTCTAACTGAAGTACGAAACACTGCAACTCTAGTTGTATGCTATATATAAAGTGAGTAAGGTCACAATCTCTTGCAGTAGTTCCTGAAGCTGCTAATAGCTAGGTTGCAGATAATTGCATAGAATAAAAGACTGCAGCTCTAGTTTTATACTATTATTTTGAGGGAGTAAGGTCACCATTTCCTGCAGTGATTCCAGATGCAGCTAACAACGATATTGTAGGTAATTTCATTGTATAAAAGACTGCAGCTCTAGTTTTATACTATTATTTTGAGAGAGTAAGGTCACCATTTCCTGCAGTTATTCCAGATGCAGCTAACAACGATA
Organism: Pyralis farinalis; assembly: GCA_947507595.1. Lineage (NCBI taxonomy): Eukaryota > Metazoa > Arthropoda > Insecta > Lepidoptera > Pyralidae > Pyralis > Pyralis farinalis. The sequence continues at coordinate 17,683,473 of OX382267.1, forward strand.
TCGTAGGTAATTTCATTATATAAAAGACTGCAGCTCTAGTTTTATACTATTCTTATGAGTGAGGAAGGTGACAAATTTCTGCAATAATTCTTGATGCAGCTAACAGCGAGGTTGTAGGTAATTCCATTGTACAAAAGACTGCAGCTCTAATTTTATACTATTCTTTTGAGTAACTTAGGTCACAAGCTCCTGCAGTAGTTCCTGATGCTGGCATCAGCGAGGTTGCAATAATTATTGGAAAGCTCGTAAGTGTATTTACAATTATAAGCGAAAGTAAGTTTATTGAGTCTTCGTTCACGCGTATACTGGTATCCCGTGGCAGGTTTCCTGAAATCTACACGTGCATGCAAAGTGACGACTTCCTAGACTTGATGGTTTATATTATGTATTAACATGCTAGTTAGTCAATCAATTCCTTCGATTATTTGTCCATGATCACCCACTTGTAAGTAAGTGTAAGTGTTTTTCGCTTTTCTAAGATTCTTTTATAGATTTCTACAACACCTAAGGATTTTTACGCAAGATTTCATGTACAGTTTGATATTTTATAAATGAATGATAATACTTTCCATAATGGGCCCACTACGCCGCAGTATAATAAGTAATGTGTGATTGAACTCAACAGATTGTTGTTGAACCGACAATGTTTCTGTATCAATTGGAAAATGATTACAAAAGAAACTTATTGTTTTTAAATGATTTGTCGCATGATCCAAGTATTATTAACAATATATTTAACATTATTCGTCCATATTTCTCTGTATGTTTCTCAGCGTCTCGATTTGAACGAGAAAAGTATTTACAGGAAACATTTGAAAATACAATATATCGTGGAGCAGAACCAAAGGATTGCATGTGGTGCACATCATATATATATATATATATATATATATATATATATATATATATATATATATATATATATATATATATATTCTACGATTTTATTAATAAATTATTAGCAAAAGCCACTTACATTTATACTTTCTTAATATAAAAAGAGATAAATGAGATTATTTAAAATTAAAAGTGTAAAGAAGCCATGGGCCAACAGCTAGTTTTATGTAAAACCAGCTTTTGCATGCTACACCCATATATTCTGTTGTTGTGGTAATAAGTACCCCATTTTTTCTGAACAGATAATATCAATACACAGATGACAGACAAGAGTTTTTTTCGCATCTCATCATCTCGTATCTATTTTTAGCTAGATACATTAGGCCTTCCCTAATGGATTACCCGGTTCAGATGTAACAACTTTTTATTGAAAAACAAAAACGCTGCCTCCGAATTATGGAAAAAACTGTGTAACGTGTGGAAAATTGAATATAGGTGCCAATTTCAATATTAATATCTGTACATACATTAAATTACGAATTTCCAATTTTGTTGTAATTACATTTGGATGTAGTTATTGAGTATTACGGCCATCTCTTTGGTATTTTGTTGGCTACGATTAATTAAAGTACAATCCAAAGAACAATTTTAACTAGCTCCCCTTTGTTATCTTAGTGAATAATTACCTCCACATTGTCAATGGCAATACGCGCGCAAGCCATTTGAACAAAACAACTACGGCATGTTTACCAAGCGGCAGAAACTGCGCCACCACCTGCCACAAATGGCTTTTCAGATTTGTAAAGCGAATAAAAAGTTCTAGTTCTAAAATGAATTAAACTTCAGCTATTCTTAGTCTCTCATATCTCTGGTATAATAAGAACATTTTTTGTTAGACAGAAACGAGATAAAGAAAAAAAATGATTATTGACCATTGAGTGTATGTATGTAGTTTTAAATAAAATCTTATTACATGTAACATTATCATAGTTCATTTTTTATGTAGCCTATGCTACATAAAAAAATGGCAATAGATTAAGTATCACTCGCGAGATGCCACCTCTGCTGCTTACACAGCAACTCCCTGTGAGATTACTGGGAACCTCACTCCCACTCAGGAACACAACAATCCTCTAGGCAGTTATTATTTTATTGCGGATATCTGTGCGGAGGTACTTCCCGAGACGGGCTGCTTTGATGCATCCTACCTCTCTTGAATACACCCAGATTAAGACAAACAGACATGTTTCATTCATTTTCATCTATCAACGTCAGGCGTCAGCCGTCTTCCTCCACACCTACTAATATACACAAACTAATGACCGGCGAGCATGCATGAAAAGAGCTAAGAATGATAAAGATGCGAGTGAAGTATGTAAGGACCGCGTCTTATGGCGCTCGGTTCTCTCTGCCTACCCCGCAAGGGACCTGGCGTGAAGATATACATACATACAGGTAGGACACACCGAAGTAGCCGCAGCCAAATAACAACTTGCTGCTAGTGATTTCTGTGTTTCGGCGAGTGAGTAAGGTGACCATGAAGCTTTTAAGAGAGCTCTCAGTGGCAATGTGAGATCGATACTCCCTGTATTGCAAGCGTTCATAGGCTACTGTACTGTAACCACTTTACATTAGGTAATTTGTATGTTTATGTGACGTCTGACGTTGTATAAAAAAAAATTACGAAACCTGTGTGAACACAAGGACTACTGTTGACAATACAGTGTCGGACTAAGGGAATTAGTTTGTGTATATTAGTAGATCTGTTTATTTTGGTCTGTTTGCCTTGGTCTGGGTGTTATTAAGAGATGTAGAGTACAACAAAGCTCACGGAAAACCGCAGCCTACTAATAACTCTCTGGGGCTTGTAGAGTTTCTGCGGGTGAGTGAGGTCACCAGCAAGCGCCTAAGGAGTTACTGTATTAGCAGCAGGGGTGGCATCGCGTGTGATGCTCAACAGTGATAGTCCAGTGGATAACTAAAATAACAACTTGACCCCGGTTCGTATCCTGGCATTTACACCAAATTTCGTATTTTCGGATTTATGTTCATATTTGTCACAAGATTAGTGATGAAGAAAGTCATCGTGAAGAAACCCGCACGTTCAACATATTATATTGCGAAAGATGTAACTTTATCTAAGAAGTGTTTGGAAACCTTACCTAAGAGGGAAAACCTCTGACTTGTAGAGCATGTAACAATCAGTATCTTCGGCAAATCCTTAGGCTCAGGTAGCGGGCCCGCCGATTCTAATGGATTACGAAACAGGATTACGCTAAGAAGAAAAATTATGAAAATGGGGCAAGATGGCGTTTGTAGGAATAAATGTTTTATAGCGTCTTGTTTTTACCACAGCTTTTCTTTATCATATGTAAACAAGAGCACATCATTAGAATGCTCGTTATCCGCGTGCTGTACTCAATAATTCCATAGAAATACGATGTATGTTAACATTTTTCATTACATTATAAATTACATAAACCCGACAACATTTGTGGGGTAAATTTTGTTACTCAATTTCCTGCTCTTTCAATTATCATTGCCTTTGTGTTTAAATCACAATAAATTTCTATTTCAGGATTCCTAAAAGATGGAAAAACATTATCAAAGTACCGCATTGACTATAGTAATATTACTTCACACCGTGTATTCATCAACTAGGTTATAAATATTTAAGCCTAATAAATATTTACAGAAATTGCAAAATAATAAGTTAAATTAGTTATTTCCAAGATATGAAGGAATTTTGGATTCGACGCAGTCTATCCATAGTTGACTTGAGTCATCTTGTGTTGGTCCGAGTGAAGACGGTACGCTTTTTTTGATAGATGAGTTATTAACTAAAGTCAGTGTCCCCTCTAGGCACTTTGAAGACACTGGTCTCCATTGGTACTTGACTGGCGTGTGCTACTCTTTCTGTGTTACTCTTTCTAATCCTTGGGTTATACCGGGTTTGTCGGCAGTGGGATAAGTACCTATAGGTTGGAAGTTCACTTATTTCAAACCGCTACAAAAACATATGTATATGTATATCTTCACGCCAGGTCCCTTGTGGGGTAGGCAGAGAGAACCGAGCGCCATAAGACGCGGTCCTTACATACTTCACTCGCTTCTTTCACATTCATAGCTCTTTTCATGCACGCTCTCCGGTTCCTAAGGCTCCTGACATCACCTTCTGATAAAACACGACCAATTTGGTCATGGTAGGTTAGTCTTGGTCTTCCTCGGCTCCTATATCCTTCCACTTTCGCATTGTATATCTGTTTCGTCATTTTTTCATCTTGCATTCTTTCTACATGTCCGAACCAACGGAGCATGCCCTTTCTTATCTTAACACCGACACTCTCTTTCAGTCCAACTCTCTTTCGTACGTCACCATTTCGAACGCGGTCAGCAAGCGTTATGCCACAAATTTTTCGCAGTGCTCGCATCTCGACCGCATTTATTCTACTTTCATGCTCTCTCTGCCATACCCAGCTCTCACTTCCATAAGTTAGCGTTGGGATTAACACCGCGCCGTGTACAGCGAGCTGTGCCTTCTGGCTTAGATTTCGGCTGCCAAACAGTTTACCCAACGCACCATTCACGCTATTCCCTGCACTCACTCGTCTCTCCACATCAGCGGTGTACCTTCCATCGCTTCTAAAAGCGCTTCCAAGATATACAAACTCATCCACTTGCTCCAACACTACATCATCAACCGTAATCCTAGTGTTCGTACTGGTTGTCTCTCTTTCAAATACCATTATTTTGGTTTTCTTCGCATTCAATTGTAAGCCTTTCTTCATACAATAGTCTTTCATTGTTGTGACTAGTGTTTGCAGTTCGGATGATGATTCTGCTATTAATACTGCGTCATCTGCATAAAGCAGGCAGTTAACCACTGAGCCACCCATTCGCATTCCCACATTCATATTTCTCATTCTCTGAAGACAACTGTCCAGATACAGGATGAATAGCCGAGCCGACAGCACGCATCCCTGTCTGACACCAATATTGGTATCAAACCAGGGTGATAAGCTGCCGTCCACTCTCACACATGCTGTGCAATCCTCATAGGTGGATTGCACAGCACGTAGAAGGTCACCGCCAATCCCATATCTGGGCAAGATGTTCCAGAGATTCTTTCGCACGACCCTATCAAATGCTTTTTCAAGGTCCACAAAACCGCAGAAAACCTTCTGGTCCATAGCCAGATGCTTTTCCACGATATTGCGGAGCGAAAAAACTTGATCTGTACATCCTCTGCCGCTTCGAAATCCAAAAACATAAAGCATATTTATTTTATTTATAAAAGTATGGAATGATCTCGATGAATGCTAAGTAAGTTTTGACAAATAAATTGTTGTTTATCGAATAATGATGTAACTCTAATGCTGAATTCAAATAAAATACAGAACTGCTGAGGCGATTAAAAATCAACCTTGTTTTATATCATTTTATGGATTCGCTTAAAAATATAAATGTATTCGAAACCTTAAAATGTGCCGGTGTTCCGAAAGAAACTTTTAGCAAAATTAACATATTCATTAAGCATTTACACAATCATTAACAAAAGATTGCTTTACCTTTAAACATAAAGCATATTTATTTTATTTGTAAAAGTATGGGATCCGGTGATTCAAAATCTGGTTTAAAGAGTTATAAGTGAGCATCTTTATGACTACATTATACGGATCTCCTTTACAGCAATATCCTGCTTGTCTATAGTATTGTATAGATGTACAATTTATTACCTGACGATGAAAATGAATGAAAATGTTTTTATTTCGTTAACAAAAATTGTGTTTACAAACATTATTGTGAGGACTGCCTATTAAGCAAATAATGCTTGTGCCAGACAGACCTGCTCTTTCTTAACTTACGTTATTACTAAACACACTTCAAAATAGAAGAATATCCCAACAACATTTGGGATTTAATATAGGAAAAATATATTGAATTTAAACATTTTACCTTCATTTGTAAAACTGTACGATTGTGTTATTTAATAAATGAGTACTTCCGCATCACTGTAGCTTAGACCTTTTAAGCAGGTGGATACTTTTTCTTTAACTTCTCGTAATCGCAGAGGATAAATGTCAAGATTTTCATTGATTTTGTTATAGAGATAAGTAGATTGTGCTTCATATTGACGCATTGCAAATTTAGATTTTTTACGAGTACAATGAGCCACCTTTTCTTTCCTTCTTTTAGCTTTATTTTTGCTTTTAGCTTTATAAGGTAGGGTTTTGTGTTTTTTTAATATAACTTGTAGTACATAGAGTTTTCTTATTGATAATAGTTGACACAGTGAGTACAGTTCATATGTGGGAAATCTGAAAGGTTTAAAGTACATTACTTTAAGTAGACAACGCTGGCCTCTTTCTATCTCAAGGAACTTGGTTTTATTTGCTCCACCCCATATGGTAATACAATATCCTATGACTGATTGAGCTAAGGCATAATAAATTTGATTAATTAGTTTTTTGTTAGCTATATGTCTCAACATTTTGAAAATCCAAATTAATTTTCTAATTCTATTATTTATAAATTCAATTTGATATAGATGATATAGATGAAGATCCCAGGGCCGCCAGACGTCACTTATTTTCTGATGGACAAAATGTGCAAGATTGAGTAGTGTTAGTGTGTACTATGATCGTATGACTATCTGCTACCTTGGTCAGGCGGCCATTTTCCAGGTATCAGGTAATCAAGGTACATAAAAACACTACTCACCTCACTTAAATTCTCATAGCTGATTTTTAAACAATATCGTTAAAAATCAGTAATCAATACTCCCAGACACTTCCGGTCGGCAGTATTACTTTAGAGACGCTTTAAAGGTCTCAAAAGAATTAATTAATCTCACTTATATTCTGATGCTTCATTTTTATATATGTTAGCCAGACAACTATTTTAAAACGTTTTACAAACAGACGTACCGATCCAAGGGGCCAAACATCCCCTAGACCCAATTGTAATGCCGCTGTGAGTATGAGCGAGGGCATTATCCGTGCACATGAGTGTGAGTGGGACATACATGAGTGTTATTGCTCTCTCTCTCTCTTTCTCTCTTACGGTTTACTCCTACCACTAGGGATGTTGGAAATGCAATAAAGTATCGATATATATTGTATCGATATCTTTTTTATCGATATATCGGTATGATTTGACAGAGAATATTGGCACTCTAAAATTAATTTATTTGGCCTAACCATCTTACATTACTAGATAAATACTAATGAATAAACATAACTTTTAATAAATCAAGAACTACTATAAAAATATTAATTATTTATTAATCAAACTAATATTTATCTGATACAGACATAAGAAACACTCTTTGATTTATGTGCTCGGCTGTAAGCCGACTTCTGTTATTGGGTACTGCGAGATTTACAGCAATCTAATTTCAACGACGATGACAATGAAGATTAGAAGCCAGTAAAATACTTATCAGTTTAATTACTTACCAATAATTATTTGAAAAAAATATTTGTACGATTTATTTTAGTTTTTTATAAGATTCATTACCAACAAATAATTATTTGAAAAAGTTGCTGTTATTTAATGAATTTATTAATACTTTGTGAAGCTTTTGATATTTTAATTGAAAAAAATGAAATTTTCTCGAAGTTATTAAAGCAGTTTGTAAGGTACAATTCTAGAATGACGAGCACTGTTTTCAAAGATCATCTTTGATCATTTACCTAATTTTTAAATTATTTTTTTTTTTTTTAACCACATAAAAATTATTCTCTAGTAATTGAAACAAGTATGAAAAATTAACGAAGTTGTATATTTATAATCTATTTTAAAGTAAGTAACAGGCATTAATTACTGGTAGGTATTAATTTTTATTTTTATTTAAATATTATTGCGGCTTCGATTAGACATGCTACATACACGCATAAATAATGCGCACGGATAATGCCCTCGCTCATACTCACAGCGGCATTACAATTGGGTCTAGGGGATGTTTGGCTTGGATCGGTCTGTCTGTTTGTAAAACGTTTTAAAATAGTTGTCTGGCTAACATGTATAAAAATGAAGCATCAGAATATAAGTGAGATAAACAAATTTTTTGAGAGCTTTAAAGCGTCTGTATATCTGCCGACCGAAAGTGTCTGGGAGTATTGATTACTGATTTTTAACGATATTGTTTAAAAATCGGCCAAGTGCGAGTCGGACTCGCGCACGAAGGGTTCTGTACCATTATCTATAAAAACGGCAAAAAAAATCACGTTTGTTGTATGGGAGCCCCCTTAAATATTTATTTTATTCTATTTTTTAGTATTTGCTGTTATAGCGGCAACAGAAATACATCATCTGTGAAAATTTCAACTGTCTAACTATCACGGTTGATGAGATACACCCTCGTGACAGACGGGCGGACGGACGGACAGCGGAGCCTCAGTAATAGGATTCCGTTTTACCCTTTGGGTACGGAACCCTAAAAATCAACTATCAGAATTTAAGTGAGGTGAGTAGTGTTTTTATGTACCTTAATTACCTGATACCTTTTTTTTTTTTTTTGACGCGGGGAAAAATGCGTTACGCCCACCACCGGTGCCTGGGTGGCCTCCGGTGGTAGTGTGGGACTCCCCGTCGGCTGTCCGACGGTATACCCACTAAACGACCCCGCGAAATGCCATCGGCCGCATTGGTGTGGTGCCCCGGATCTGTCAGCAACAGGGCACCACTGCGACTGGCCAGCCCCTCAAAAGGGGCCGGACTTCTTCTCTCTAGGGGCCGTCCCGGCAAATTGGGACAGCCCCTCCGGCGGCGGGACCATTATGGGGCCAGGTTCCCATCCTGACCCCTAGTCCCACAGGTTAGGGAGGCGGCAGTAGGTGCGCGTAGCGCCTACGCCGCACTCCCGTCCGCCGTCTCCGGAGCGGGACAGCCTGAGGATCGTCCTCCCTATCCCGCTCCGCGGCCTCCTTCTGGGACATGACCGTCTCACAGAAGGAGGCCATCGCATGCCAGGCACTGTCACTCCCGAGCATGGAGCGGATCACGCTCGGGAGCGAGAGGTCCGCGCTTCCTAGCGCGGACACCAGATCGTGGCGCTGCCGAGACCACCTGGGACACTGCTCCAGAGTGTGCTGGGCAGTGTCCTCGGCCGCGCCACAATCGTGGCAGCCTGGCCGCTCCTCCCGCCTCGCGACCCGGTGCAAGTACTCACCGATACATAGCAGATGACACTCATCCCGGGGAGGAGACGGCCCCGCAGGACCCAGTCGTATGCGAGATCCCATAGAATGGGGCCCAGAACGGACCCCTGCGGGACCCCGCACCCGACAGACCTCCTGACCATACGGCCCCTCGCATCCTCGAAGCACACCTCCCTGTCCTCCAAGTATGCCTTCAACAGTCTCCCCAAGTACGGAGGCACCTCAAAGTACTTGAGGGCCTCCAGTATGGTACTTTGCGGGAGGCTGTTGAAGGCATTGGCGATGTCAAGCGACACCGCCACCACCACCTTACCCTCGCGCTCCGCATCCTCCGTCACCGACCTTAGGCGCCTAATGGCGTCGACGGTCGACCGTCTGGCCCGGAACCCGAACTGGGCATCCGATAGGCCCGGTCCCGGGCCATCCTCCAAATGCTGAGCGAGGCGGGAAGCGACAACCCTTTCTAGGCTTTCCCGCCTCGTTCAGTAGAACGACCGGTCGAACCGCCGACCCCGAGTCCGGGGGCCGGTCTCCCTTCAACAGAAGGCAGAGCCGGCCCACCCTGAAGGGTCCCGGGCAGCCCCCCGATCGCAAGCAGCAATCGAGGAGCTCCCGGAACCTGTCTTCGAGGTGCACGAGAGCCAACGCAAGCAACAGGGCTCCAACAGCTCCAACAGGGCTGGCTGGAGGGTCTCCGTCAGTGGGGCCGTCTGAGCGCGGATCTTGTTCCGCGCTCCTCTGTACGGTCGGCCCCACGGGTTCCTGTCTAGGCCCTCTAGCAGCTCCTGCCACGCTCCCTCCTTGGCCCTACTTATGGCCATCTGCAAGGCCCTCTTCTTCTCCACGTAGATGCCGTGCAGATGGCCATCTCGTCCTTCGTCCCGGGGGCGGCGACGCCTGCTCCGGGTGTACGCTCTACGCGCCCCGTTGCAGGCGTCCCGGAGGTCGGCTATCTCCGCCGACCACCAGTAGACCGCCCGCCTTGGGGGCGGACGCCCAACACTGGGCATGGCCGCCCTGTACACCGCCGTGAAGGCGTCGCAGAGACGGCCAGCCCCTTGCTCCACCCCCAAATCCTCCATCGGCGGGAGGCCCCAGCGGCCGACTATGGCCGCCTCCTCTGCCAGTTCCCGGTCGAGCTTGGTGAGTGCCCAACGCGGGAACCGGCTCCGCCACCGGGACGAAATCGCCGAACTCCCGGGGGCTCGAGACACCCCGAACCTGATGTACCTATGGTCCGAGAGTGTCTCTACCCCCGTTTCTACCCTCCAATCCTCCACTCGGCGTGCGGTGGATGCGGTGGCGAAGGACAGATCCACCACCGACCCTCCGTTCCACCGCGCGCACGTGTGGACTGTCCCCCTATTCAAGAGGGACAGTCCCGCGGCCAGAGCCCATTCCTCCACCTTCCGCCCTTTGGCTCCCGTGGCCGGGTTCCCCCACGCCGTGGACTTGGCGTTGAAGTCCCTGGCCACGACAAACTGGGCGGGCGCTAGCCGCCTCACTGCCGACCCCAGAGCGTCGAGCAGCCGCTCCAAGGCCGGCAGGTCGCGGTTCGGGGAGAAGTACACACCGATGATTGCGTACTCTCCCCGAACCGCCGCCACGTATCCCACCCTGATTACCTGATACCTGGAAAATGGCCGTCTGGCCAAGGTAGCAGGTAGTCATACGATCATAGTACACACTAACACTACTTAATCTTGCACGTTTTATTCATCAGAAAATAAGTGACGTCTGGCGGCCCTGGGAGATTGGACTAATATTAAAGCTTTTAGGTCTCGCTTGTTCAGTTTACTTTGTGACAGCTGTGGATATAACATTGAGGAATTTAAAAGAATAAGATATAATATTAAGTAAAGCTCCTGGCCGCATTGGTGGCTCTTTATACTTTAATTGTTTTTTTTTTATTTTGTAATTTATGACATATTAATAAATACATTTCCAATTTATTATTATATCTTGGACATAAATCGATGTTATCAATAATTATTAAATGTTCATTTAATGGATATGACATCGCTTTGACATTGAATGTAAATTAGAAATAAATTACAACTTTTTCTTTTACTTTGCAAGCTAATTATTGGTGCGACACGCTTGTACCTACTGTTATATTGTGTAGCTATTTGTCACGTTTGCTTGCAAATACATTTGTATTTAAAGATTATAACTAGTATGGTATTTTTCAACTCTCTAATTATTATGAATTTGGAACGCGTTTATTATGTTAAACACTTCTTTCGATTTCCCCGCCGTTTTACATATTTTTTCCGTGTTTATTATCAAATTACAATATGGAATGTTTGTGTATGTATGTGTTAAAGAAAATAGGATTAGAGTGATTGCCTTGCACAAAGTGGGTATGGATGGAGCCGTCGTTATATTCAAGGCACTTCAAAAGCTTGGTATCAACCGTACGTTCGTATATCGAACTACAAAGACTGTTATTGCTGTTAGCTGTTAAGCCACTATTTGCCGAAACTCCAATAGGAAACAAAAATTGTTATCGTGAGAAATGAAGATTCCCGCTAGGACTCTGTCGCTTATAATAAAACAAGCGCTCGGTGCTTATCGTCGATATACAGCACATGCCCTAAATCAATCCCTACAGATGAAGAGAGTGGATAGATCAAAACGCCGTCTGTCGCGATACGCAGGTGAAAGGCACTGAAATATCCTCTTTACTGATGAAAAAAATTTCACGATTGAACACTACAATAATCAAAATGACAACGTACGCACACACTTCTAAAGAAGCTGTCCAAGCGGTCGGAAAGGTACAGCGTGTTCATCATCCTGCGTCTGTAATGGTTTGTTGGGGTGTATCTTTACAAGGATTCACAATGCTTAATTTTTGTGAAAAAGGAGTGAAGACTTCAGCCAAAGTGTATCAAGAGACTGGCGTGGATCGTGTTGTGAAATGTCTCGAGAATACACTGTCACAAGGCTAATTTGCATACCTACCGAAGCTTGGCGCGAAACCAACATTCTGGCCTTATAAGAGCTGAACACTGGCCCTCATCTAGCCCAAATCTGAACCCCTTAGACTACAAATTATAATCAGTTTTAAAGGACATAACCTGCTCGAAACGATACGCTGACATTGTGTCTCTTAAGAAATCTCCGGGGCAAGCGGTGGGTTTCCCATGGAAACAGTGCGTAAATCCATAGATTCGTGGCCATGCAGATTAAAGGCAAAAGTGGCCATTTCGAATAAAATCATATTTTTTAGTTTTTGCTGAGAGTTCCATAAATATGTACATATAAGTTTTATTAAGATTACGTTACTTGATAAACAAATAAATGCATATTCATTTGTAACAAAACTTTAGCCGGGCTAGGTATATGTCTATTTTTTTTTATACAAAGTCGGAAGACATACAAGCATACGGCCTACATGATGTAAAGCGGTCACCGTAGCCTGTGAACGCTTGTAACACAGCTGCTCTGTACTCTGCAGCTCTGCTGCTACACAGCAACTCCTTTGGAGCTTACTGGTGACCTCACTCACACGCATGAACACAACAACCCTCTAGGAAGTTGTTATTTAGCTGCGGTTTTTTGTGAGGTGGAGGTATTCCCCAAATAGGCTGCTTTGGTGCACCTTACATCTCTTAAAACATCCAGACGAAGACAAATATGCATGTTTATGCACACAATTTTTTGTCTTATGTGGGAATCGAACCCACGAGCGTCGGTGTCAAAGTCGCATCGTTCACGACTGCGCCACCGAGCTTGTCAACAGTTGTGTAAGTCAAATCATGTGGCGCTCGGTTCACTTTACCTACCTTGCAAGGGATTTGATCTGACGATATAAATAGATAGGGATGTAGATAGCCATGTCTTAGTTTAAATTTATTGTTTACTTGTTTTTATTTAATTCACCTAACATAGCGATACCCACTGCTAAAATGTAATTATATTCTCAACATAACCTCTAAATATTTTCTGTGTTTTGCTGATGATAAAGACAAAATACTAACTGACATGAGAGTGGCCAACCTCTCATTGAAACTGGGCCATTGCTCAAGTAATTAATGAAAAAAAAATAGAAGTAAACATGGATACGTGAGAACTTTAAATACAGTGTGTTATCATTAAACATTGATCACAGAGATATTATGTTGGCGAATTATATTTGTCGCCGATATGCGCCTTAAATCTTACCAGAAATTGGCTCGAAGCCACATAAAAATGTACAGGAAATTATGGTCCACCTCACAAAATATCGCAATATGACAAAAGATTTCTCTAGCGCTATTACGCTATATCTATCCGAAAAACATAGATATGAAAGTTTTACTGCACGGATTTCGGACGCGCAAAATAGAGAAAACAATAAACATTGGAAGATATCCAAGTTTCGGATTTAATGGTATCGAAATCAGCATTAGTTACACGAGTTTTATTTATATATTAGACTGTTACGATAATCCACTAAGCCAGTCGAATATTGGCATTGTGTAAATCTAAAATCCTTCTAAATCTATTGCCTTGTTGACTATGCTTAGTGGATTTTGTGCACGGTCGCACTCCATCGATTTTATGTTCGTCGCATATGTTAAATGTTCATCAATATGGCTTTACCGATTTGTATTATCGAAATTGCAATCTGTTAAGGTATATATATATTAGTGAATAGTTGAAAAATAATTAAAAAATATTAAAAAACCGATAATCTGAACTTGATTATTAAAACATAAAAAATCTTTGTTTACCTTTAGACCCTCACAAGCACTTAGACACGTCTTACACTCTCAATATTGTATCTTATTAATTTTTCATAGTTTTGATTTCTTTTGTTTCAGCATATCAAATGACCATTGGCCATTGAAGAAGAAATGCCAAAAGAAACTTTCCAATGTAGGTCTCTTTTCAAATCGTCAATTTATATTACAATGAATTTATGATAGAGTATAATGAAGACAAGGTGTACAGTTAAAGAAAAGAGGGTCATTTGAAAAGTTCTTAGCCTAACATGGTTAAAGTCATTGGATTTTTTTATAACTACCCTCATTTTGTAGTTACATTATTTAGCAACAAGTATGCACAGTTTAGTTTATTCACAGTAACTCATTGTTCGTTTACACGTGATACCGTAAGTCAAGTCAGAGCTATTTTTGAAAATAGATAAAATTGAACATCGTGCAGTGATAAAATACCTGAATTTGAAAGGTTTAACTCCAAAAGCTATACATGAAGACATGTCTGCTACTTTGGGTGAGTCCGCTCCTTCGTATGCGACTGTTAAAAACTGGGTGGCAGAGTTTAAACGTGGTCGTAAGACCAATCAAGATGAGCCCCGTAGTGGCCGGCTTTCGACTGCTTCCACTGATCAAAACAAAGAATCTGTGATTTCATTTTATCTGATCGAAGATTGACTGTCGAGGAGATAGCTAAGACTGTAGGCATCTCATCTGAGTGAACACATCATATAATTACTACTGAACTTGGATTCTCTAAGGTGTCTGCGCGGTGGTTACCGCGACTGCTTTCAGTGGAACAAAAACGCAACCGACTCACAACTTCTCGCGACTGTTTAGAGTTATATGAAGCTGACCCAAAAGAATTTGTTGAAAGATTTATAACCATGGATGAAACCTGGGTTCACCACAATACACCCGAGACAAAAGAACAGTCGAAACAATGGAAAAGAGCAGGATCGCCCACCCCAAAGAAAGCAAAGGTGGTTTTATCGGCGGGCATAGTCATGGCATCCGTTTTTTGGGTCGCAAAGGGTATAATTCTTGTGGATTATTTAAAAAAGGGTGAAACAATAAACTCCGATTACTATTGCAACCTGTTGCGTCGTTTGAGAGAAGAAATCAAAGAAAAACGTCCAGGTTTATTGAGAAGAAAAGTCTTGCTTCATCAGGACAATGCGCGCGTTCACACCTCTGTGCAATCCATGGCAGAAATCCATCAATGTGGCTTCGAAATGTGGCTTGAACTTTTATCTGTTCCCAAAGCTGAAAAAATTTTTAGGTGGTAAACATTTTTTTACAAATGAAGAGGTCATAGCCGCCGTGGACGCTTATTTTGAGGAGTTAGACGAAGATTTTTTTTAAACGGGTATCTAAGCCTTACCGGGTCGATGGAAAAAGTGTTTTGAGCTCGGAGGAGAGTATGTAGAAATATAAAAATGAACTCAAAATCGTGTGGTTTCATTAAGTATGTTAGGCTAAGAACTTTTCGAATGACCCTATGTTAATATATGTGCTGAATCATATCTAGACATCTCTATCAGCCCGATATTCATCGATCCTGTAATAACTCTTCTTACAAAGAATATTTTTGATTTACCTTCTGAACATATTGTCAGGCAAGGACAAACTGTTTCAGGTAATTTATTATAGAATCGAATACAATTTACAACAAAAGATCTACTCGTCTCAGCAAGCCGATGTACTGGCACAAGCAATTTATTCCCGCTTTTAAGATTTTCACTACATTATGAAAACGACTTTATGTTTTTACGAGCATGCATTATGTTCTCATTAATGTACTGAGAGGTAACCGTGAGGATATTTATTTCTTTGAATAGTTCTCCAAGTGATGCCCTGGTGCCCATGTTATAAATAGAGCGGATGGCTCTCTTTTGTAATGTAAACATAGTTTCAATATCAGTCGCTCTTCCCCACAACAGTATACCATATGACATATGACTGCTCTTTCAGAATCTGGTAAAAAATGTGATGATCCTATGTAATTTGAGTAAACATATTATAATTAACACACAGTCACAATTATACTATAGACACAAAATAAAAAGGTGAAATCTAAAGAAACGTTAAGAATCTATCGCTGTCTATCTATGAAAAATCTAAATCTAATTTTAAAGAGAGGTAGGAGGCATCAAAGCAGCCTGTCTGGGGAAGTACCTCCACCTGACAGAAAACTGCAACCAAATAACAACTCCCTATGGGGTTGTCGTGTTCCTGCTTGTGAGTGAGGTCACCAGTAAGCTCCAAAGAAGTTGCTTTGCTCGCAGCAAAGGTGGCATCGCGCGAGTGATACCGAACGTTCATAGACTATGGTAATCGCTTTCGTTCGGGTGGGCCGTATGCCAACTGATGTTGTATAAAAAAATATATTTCTTTAAGTTTATGCCAGGAAATATATATAATAGCAAGTATGTGAATAGGCGTCAGCGTCACTGAAGTCGGTTTCATATCATATCTCTAATCGGAAATCAATTTCATATTTATACTCGAGGTTTTGCGTGTATGTAATACTACAGCTCGTTCTATAAACTAAATACACACTATAGTATGTAAATAAAAAACTTGTTATTATTGAGTTTATTTTATCGGGACTTTAATATTTCTGTTTTTTTTTATACAACGTCAGGAGGCATACAAGATTGCGGCCCACTTTATGTAAAGCGGTTACCGTACCCTATGAACCCTTGCAATATATTAAGTGCCACTTACTCAACACGTTAAGGTTATCACAGCTACTCCTTAGGAGCTTACTGGTGACCTCATTCACTCGCAGGATCACAACAACTCTTCAGGGAGTTGTCATTTGGCCGCGGTTTTCTGTGAAGGTATTTCCCCAAATGGATTGCTTTGATGCACCCTATATCTCACCCAAATACCCAGAACAAGACAAAGAGACATGTTCATGCACGCAAATGTTTGTACTGTGTGGGTGTCAACCCACTAGTGTTGGTGAGCACCATTACTGACCACTATAATAAATATAAATAAATATTATCGGACCAATTACACAGCGCCATCTGGCCCCAAAGTAAGCGAAGCTTGTGTTCTGGGTACTAGACAACTGATAAACATACGTAAATACATTTTTTTTTTGTAAATACATACTTATCATACATAGAAAATACCCAGACCAAGACAAACAGACATGTTCATGCACACAAATGTGCATGAACATGTCCGTAACATGTTTGTGGTGTCAAAGTAGTGTAACAACGCGTTTCACCACTGCGCCACCGAGCTCGTCAGTAAAAATGTATTTACGTATGTTTATCAGTTGTCTAGTACCCACAACACAAGCTTTGCTTACTTTGGGCTAGATGGGGCTGTGTAATTTGTCCGACAACTGAATATTTTCCGAACATCGTTCCTTGTACTGTGTTCTATCGATATACTCCATACGCGTTATTCGGGGAGGGTGCTGGTGCACTGAGATACAGGCCTCGGCTTAGATCAGGCACCAGTCTCTCACCATCTTACATTGTCACATTACGTCAATTTATACGTACTAACTGCTATCTTCCATGTTCATATTACTGTTCTCATAGTACCTAAGCCTAAGGTTGTAGAGAGCGAAAAAAAAATATACGAAAAAAAATTAATCTTTGTTAGGCAGATATTCATCCATTCTATAATAGACCTTTTTTCAAAGAGTAATTTTGATATGCCTTAGGAAAATATTGTCATAATAGGGCTGAACTAGTTCAAGTATTGTTTTTTATTATATACTACGTCAGGAGGCATACAAGCACACGGCCCACCTGATGCAAAGCGGGTACCGTAGCCTATTAATGCGTGTAATATATTAAGTATCACATGCGCGATGCCTCCTCTGCTGCTTACACAGCAACTCCTTGGGAGGTACTCGTAACCTCACTCATACGCAGGAACACAACAACCCTCTAGGGAGTTGTTATTTGGCTGCGGTTTTCTGTGAGGTGGAGGGTACTTCCCCAGGCGGGCTGCTTTGATGCTATAATCGAATCATCTGCCAATGTTTATTGTTTTCTCTATTTTGCGCGTTCGAAAGCCGTGCAGTGAAACTTTCATATCTACGTTATTGATGAGCTCGGTGGCGCAGTGGCCAAACGCGCTGTTACGTTACATAAGCTCGTGGGTTCGATTCCCACACAAGACAAACAATTGTTTGCATGAACATGTCTGTTTGTCTTGGTCTGGGTATTTTAAAGAAAGGTAGGGCGCATCAAAAAGCCATAAGCCGATGTACACAAATTTATTCTACTTCTAACAGAATTTTGTAAGAGAGCATATGATATGTTTTCATAAATATACCTAGTGACAGGCAACGGAAATGATATTTATTCAATTAATAATTACCAGGAGCACATATTACAAATAAAGCTAAAATACAAGAACCATTGTAAGTTGTAACTTTTGTAAGATAAACATTGTTTCAATGTCAGCCGCTTTTCTCACAATAGTATATCATACGACAGAATCCTTGTTTGACCTTCCAAATTTCATTTCCTCTATTAGCGAAGACCTCTCGCGTACATATGTACGTGTGTCTGGAGTGAGTCCGTTCTGTGTCAACTTTTTGAATACACAAGTCATTATTACAACTACTCTGGCCATAAATACTGTTACATAGAAACATTTCTTTCTTTTTCTGTTTAATTATTTTGAATTTGCAGCGCGTTTATTATGTTAAAACCTTCTTTCTATTTCGTTTTACATATATTTTTCGTGTTTATTATCAAGTTACAACATGGAACGGTATTGAAATTAAACTATTTTTAACGGAAGTATCGCGTGTTTTATTTATTTTGTTGAAACCTGACGTTTCGAACGCTTTGCAGCGTCCGTGGTCGCAGGAAAGACTGTCTGTCCTGCGACCACGGACGCTGCAAAGCGTTCGAAACGTATTAAAAATAGTTTAATTTCAATGTGTAACAATCGCGAAAACCTAAGACAATACTATGGAACGGTATGTTAAAGAAAATAGGAATACAGTGATTGCCTTGCACAAAGTGGATATGGAGCCGTCGGCCATATTCAAGACACTTCCAAAGCTTGGTATCAGTTGTATGGTCGTATATTGTACTGTCGACAGATATAACAACACTTCCTCTGTTGAGGACCATAGAAAATCGGCGTGACCACGTGCTATTAGAACTACAAAGGCTGTTAAAGCTAGAAATCGCCGAAACTCCATTAAGAAACAAAAATCTTATCGTGAGAAATGAAGATTCCCGCTAGGACTCTGTCGTGTACAATAAAACAAGACCTGAAGCTCGGTGCAATATCGTTGATATACAGAACATTACAGCCCTAAAGCAATCCCTACAGTTGAAGAGAGTGGATCGATCAAAATGCCTTCTGTCCCGATACGCAGGTGAAAGGCACAGAAATATCCTCTTTACCGATGAAAAATATTTCATTGATCCTTGATTATACGATCAAGCAAAATGACAAAGTGTACGCACATAGTTCTAAAGAAGAAGCCCGAGTGGTCGAAAAGGGCACGACGTGGGCATTGTCCTGCGTCTGTAATGGTTTGGTAGGAGTGTCTTATCAAGGAGACTCAAAATTTCATTTTTGTGAAAAGGGAGTGAAGAAATCAGCCACATTGTATCAAGAGACTGTCTTGGATCGTGTTCTAAAAACCTATCAACAATTTTTTTTTAAATGTACCGTGGACTTGCCAGCAGTGCTTAAACGAGCCTGTTCCAATGCTAAGTCTATATATTTAAGAAATAAAATTAATGGTTTAACAAATATTATTAAATCTGTTTGGAATATGATAAATAATGAGACGGGTAGAGCGAAAGTACGTAGTCGAGACTTTCAGTTAAAGATAAATGATATAGATATCAAAAATGATGTAGAAATTGCGACTGAGTTTGAAAAATATTTTTCTAACATTCCTCTTATTACTACGAGAAATCTTAGGTCTTCTTCTATAGCTGCTGAACTCGTTCTCAAACAGAGCGTGGTAGAATGCGACACAATATTTGAATTTTCAGCTGTAAGCTCAAAAGATGTTTTGAACGCTTTTAAATCAATAAATATGAATAACACTAAAGATCTGTGGGGTCTATCTGTCAAAACCATATCTTCTATTATTATTTCAATCGCTCCACATTTAGCCACAATTTTCAATTGTTGTGTGGCATCTGGTGTATTTCCTGACTTGATGAAACATAGTAAAATCATTCCATTATTTAAATCTGGTGATAGTTCGGACCCTTCGAATTTTCGACCTGTTTCCATACTGCCCATTCTCAGTAAAATTTTTGAAAAACTAATGCTTAGCCAGTTGCTCAGACATTTTAATACACATAATTTGCTTCATAGGAGACAGTTCGGATTTACGAGAGTTTGTTCAACTATAGACGCAGGGATTCATTTGCTTAAAAGTATATTCGCGGCATGGGAAGGTTCGCAAGATGCCTTGGGAATTTTCTGTGATCTGTCTAAAGCGTTTGACTGCGTGCACCATGACACTCTTGTCAGAAAATTACACCACTACGGTATCAGGAACAAGGCTCTCGAACTTCTGTCTTCTTATCTGGGCAATAGGATACAGAAGGTCGATGTTAATGGTAAAAGATCTTCGGGGTCCCCTGTAGTCATGGGAGTCCCACAGGGGTCAATTCTAGGTCCATTCTTATTTTTAGTATATATAAATGACTTACCTTATTATGTAAAGGATAAACATGAGATTGTATTGTTTGCGGATGATACCTCTTTGACATTCAAAATTAATAGACAGTTAGGTAATTATGACGAAGTTAACGATGCTCTCTCTAAAGTTATGCATTGGTTTAATGTTAATAATCTGCTTTTAAATGATAAAAAGACTAAAGTAATTAAGTTCTCAACACCTAATGTAAGACAGGTGACTACCAATGTACATGTTAATGGAACTAATTTAGCCCCTGTGGAGACAACTGTGTTCTTGGGTATAACAATTGACTCCAAACTACAATGGGGCCCACAAATTGAAAAATTATCAGGAAAACTAAGTTCTGCAGCCTATGCAGTGAAAACTATTAGACGACTCACTGATGTTGATACGGCTAGAATAGTTTATTTCAGCTACTTTCATAGTATTATGTCATACGGAATTCTTCTTTGGGGTAACTCCGCGGACATTAACACCATCTTTTTATTGCAAAAGAGAGCCATAAGAGCTATCTACAAACTTGGTCCCCGTGAGAGCCTTAGAGAAAAATTCAAAGAAATAAATATTCTAACAGTCGCATCGCAATATATCTATGAAAATCTTTTGTATGTCCATAAAAACATAGACTCATTTTGTAAAAAGAGTGATACTCATAACATAAATACTAGATATAAGCATAATCTTGTGTTACATGCAAGCCGTCTCCACAAAATAAGTAATTCTTTTATGGGGCAATGTATACGGTTCTATAACAAACTTCCCAGCAATATAAGAGAATTGTCAATAAACAAGTTTAAAACTACTATTAAAGCCAAATTGTGTAGCAGGGCATATTATAAAGTATCTGACTATATTAATGATAAAAATGCCTGGGATTGAGTCGATCCAATTATAATGTAATTAATAAATTATGTAAATTTGTTTGGATACCAAAAGAGGGATGCCTGAGTTTTTTGGCAGTATTTTTATCAGTGCTCACCTAGTCATGAACTGCACGGTAGGGAAAAAAATTGTGACGATTCCAAACAAATGTAGCCATTTTTACGGAATAAAAAGATTTTGACTTTGACTTGACTTTGACTTTGCTTTGCACATGGTCCCAATACACAACCCCTTAGACTACAATTTATAGTAACTTTTAGAGAACATGGCCTGCTCGAAACGACACACCGACATTGTGTCTCTTGAGAAATCTCTGGAGCAAGCATTGGCTAAATTTCCCACAGTACGTAAATTCATAGATTCGTGGCCAGATGGTGGCCATCTGGCCACGAATCTATGAATTTACGTACTGTTCTGTATCAAAGCCAAAGGTGGTAATTTCGAAAAGAATATTTTTTTTATTTTTTGCTGAGACTTCCATAAATTACATATAAGATATAATGAGATTATATTTATTCTTAAAAAAATAATTGAATATTCATTTGTAACAGAACTTTCGTTACGTTATTACATTTTACTATAAATATCCTGAAATTATATAAACAATGCCACCCCTACATTTGTGGTCGAACTACGTAGCGTAAAACAATAATGCGTATCATGCAAATTTTCATTGTTCTTAAAATAGAGTTGTATTTGAACAAGCGTTATTCATTCGAATATTTTACTCAAAATTTCCTCCATATTATATATAGTCTGTAATTCCTTTTCAGTACACATGAATACTGTAATCAGTTTACTAAATCTCATTACATGCAATTTGATCCAACCTGCTTTGTGTGCTTCCGCCACCAATTAGTTCATGCGGCCTAGCGCCGGCCAGCACCCACCCACTACTGTTAGTGCGTGCATCATGCCGACGCTGCCATGGCTGCTCCGGTAGTCTCTGCCTCGGCTGCTGCGGTCGTCCGCCATCTGGAACAGAATCCGCATGCCCCCTCCACCACCGTCGCTGCCACGACTGGCCTGGTCGTCGCTGCGACACGTGTTTCGCCTCTCCACGAGGCATCATCAGGCGTTGTAGACGTTAATCGTAAGAATAACATGCAGTAGTGGGTGGGTGCCGGCCGGCGCTAGGCCGCATGAGCTAATTGGTGGCGGAAGCACACAAAGCAGGTTGGATCAAATTGCATGTAAATTTGACTTTCGCAAAATAACGCCTGAATCTATTAACTATTTAAATCTCATTAAACTTCAGAACATATACAGTAATATTATACATTGATAAATAATATACACTGATGTAATTGATAAAAGAAAATACTTTGATAAATGCTAAATATAAAACAATAAAATCTCATATTCTATTTGCTGAACATTGTCCCAAATTTTTTTTCAATAAATGTATTATAACCTAAGAAATCATATTTAAACTTAGAAAGTCTCCAAATAACCCGTAAATTGTTCACACAATATCCTACATGAATTATTAGTAACTACTTAAACTTTGACTTGTCCGGCAAATTAAGCGATCAGTTCTCACCTTTCATCTTAACAAGGCTAATTTTGTTCTGGAAAATCATGCTGCAGTCAGGTGCTTAAGCTTACCTCACATAAAGGACTAAGATACGTAGGCCGATTCTACTAAAAAACTGCAACTGCACTGCAGCGCGGCGTGTGTCAAAATGCGTACATTTTGATGTTTCGTTAAGCGATCTGACAGCAGCGACGTTTAACGAAACGTCAAAATATACGCATTTTGAAACACGCCGCGCTGCAGTACAATTGCAGTTTTTTAGTAGAATCGGCCTACAGGACGAACTAATATAAGGGGAATGGTGCTATTTTCATAAACATCACTACCGCGTACCATGTTGTAAACGGAAAAGTGTAGAAAGATCCGCGGACCCTCAATTTGTAACTTTCTTGTTAATCAATTATTATTAATCTATCTATCTATAACTTCACGCCAAATCCCTTGCGGGGTAGGCAGAGAGAACCGAGGGTCACGTGACTCAATCCTTACATATCTCACTCGCTTCTTTAACATTCATTGCTCTTCTCATGCACGCACGCCGGTTTCTAGGGCTCCTGACATCACCTTCTGATAGAACATGACCAATTTGGTCATGGTAGGTAAGTCTTGGCCTTCCCCGGCTTCTACATCCTTCCACTTTTACATTGTATATCTGCTTCGTCATTCTTTCATCTTGCATTCTTTACATGCCCGAACCATCGGAGCATGCCTCTTCTTATTTTAACACCGACGCTCTCTTTCAGACCAACTCTATTTCTAACATCATCATTGCGAATACGGTCTACAAGCCTTACGCCACAAATTTTGCGCAGCGCTCGCATTTCAACCGCGTTTATTCTACTTTCATGCTCTTTCTGCCATACCCAACTCTCGCTTCCATAAGTTAGCGTTGGGATCAACACTGCATTGTGTATAGCGAGTTGTGCCTTCTGGCTCAGGATTTTACTGCCAAGAAGTTATTATTATATATACAAGATATTATTATTAATTATTAATTAATTACTTTATTATTAATCAATCACTTCCAATTCTCTATCATTTTAACTATAGGGAAACGTCCTAGTACTTACGCAATGTCCACATGGATGACTTATTGCAATACCGTGATACAGACTCACTTTTCAAGTAATAATTCTTGAAGTCGCGGTATAATAACTTTTGTGTATATACCTTAGAACAACTCAGTTAATATTATTTAAATTTTCCCAAAAGCCGAAATTTAAAAAAAATGGTGTTGCAAATGTCCATAGGCTACGGTGACTGTTTACCATCAGGCAGGCCGTATACTTGATTGCCACCTTAGTGGTATAAAAATACAAAGATCGAATCATGTACGCTCCATCTACCTATGCGACCAATACAATGATAAGAAATGCGTATAACTTGTTGCAGACACACATGGCAGGCAAATGACCACCTCTGGTGTGATACTGTGTAGATCATTTCAAAGAGAACTATTCAAATCTTAACTCATTCCTCCATTCTACTAAACTTGTCCTCCCGCTTCTTTCCAAACTGCACAGCCGTTACTTTACTCCTTCCACTTTAGCAAGAAGTTTTTATTACTCAACGATATATTTATCATTGATTTCTTTCCTAGTATTTCATAAAATTGATGAAGAATAGTGCCATGAACGGAAAAAAGGAATAAGTAAAACTAACTAATAGGAATCTGCGTAATCCCTGAGCGCTGCAGGATTTTTTTTTATTTGGATTTCTATTTAACCTTTATCTGAGCCCTATTCATAAAGATATGCTACATAAGATCTAAATACAGTTTCATGTTCATAAAGCACTGCAAAATATGTAATGGACATCAATAACTCGAATTATTAAAAAATATGTGGTCAGGTTATGCTCTTTATCTGTTTGTGCGCTTGGGTCTGAGGTTCTTTTTCCATTATACTTATGTATAATAAGCTGGTAAATATTTTTGTAACGAAATTTATTTCATTGAATAAAGTTTTCGTTTATACTAAACTAAACAGAACTTTAAACAAGAAAAAAAAACCGGTAAGGGTTCATTAATTATAGTTAAAAAATGTTGGAGAATAATTCATCTCCATGTATTCTACAGCACAAATTACACAAAGCCACCTCGTTACTATGTAGGTTGTTGTTTTGAAGATTGTTTGTAACTGTACTCTATTATAATGTCTTCATTAGCATTATTCTTTCATTGCTTATTAAATATTATACGGCACGATATTATGTCGGCTGGTATTATACTAAAAAATAAATCATTCAATAATATTTATTTTTACGCGAACCACTTATTTGTTTATGAGCGCGCACGTAATTTAACGCAGCTCGAAACTTAAGTGATCGGGTGATCGCAAATACGGCGAGATTTTACACGCACACTACAACGCACGCTTTGTGTGTGAAACTTGAGCGCTTTACTATTTTGTTTGACCTATTTTGATACTTAACTTTTGTTTATAGGAATAAATTATTAGGTAATATTTATCATCAAAATATACGTTTTCTCTGCCAACGATCTGACTGTTTGTTCACTATCAGCGTTTGTAAGAGCGTGTATTTCTATATTATAATCTTATAACAAATCCCATTAGAATTGTATTCTAGTTTCAATAGTATTATGAGATGTAGGGCGCATCAAAGAAGCCCGTCTTCGGAAGTACCTCCACCTCACAGAAAACCGCAGCCAAATAACAACTCCCTGGAGAATACATCTGTGTGCAGTTTAAGAGACGTAGGGTGAATGAAAGCAATGGGGAAGTACCTCCACCTCACAGAAAAGAGCAGACAAATAACAACTCAGTAGAGGGTTGTTGTGTTCCTGCGTGTGAGTGAGGTCATCAGTAACTACTAATAGTGAGGCAACACGGTCGTCAAGACGGGGCAACTGTCCGCCCGACCTCCAGTGCTCGTCGGTACTGTTTCTTATGTGCATGTGCGGTATACGGTTGTTTATCAACATCTTGCAGCAGTAACGATTTCGCTTACGACTCCAAGCAAGACAAAATAGTTGTTTTGCACGAAATCGACGGTCAATAAAACCCATACGCTGCTGCATATGCTTATCATTATGCTTCGGGCTATAACATCCAAATTGAAACAGCCTATTGGGTTTTGGGGTTTTATTTCATCAAGTAAGATTTATCGCGAAGGTAATAATATTAATAATAAGATTTTGATTGATTTAGAAATGATATTAAGCTATAATGATATTCATTACTGCCTAATAATTCTAGTCAACTCAAGGCACCAATCTGCATGAACGACGATACTGGTTTTTTTTGTGACAACCCTGATGCATTTTTAGCGTCTGTGGATTGTCGGCATTTAGCGCCGCGACAAAGAAGTTCTCCCACTATTAGTAATTATTACACTATGTCAGTAAGCACCTATGGAGTTGCTGGTTAGCAGCAGATGTGGCATCGCGGGAGTGAAACTCAATGTATTGCAAGCGTTTATAGGCTACGGTAACTACTTTCCATCAGGTGGATCGTATGCTTGTATACCTCCAGCTTTGTACAAAAAAAAACAAAAAATAGTATATTAGGATGTAAGTGACGTACAGGTTGACAAAGCGAATCTGCACGTGGTGCACCCTGCCCAGATGGGGCACAGCGTTAGTCCTCTGACTGAATTA
This sequence comes from Pyralis farinalis, assembly GCA_947507595.1. Lineage (NCBI taxonomy): Eukaryota > Metazoa > Arthropoda > Insecta > Lepidoptera > Pyralidae > Pyralis > Pyralis farinalis. Next base: position 17,709,883 of record OX382267.1, read on the forward strand.
CCTACACTTCATAGAAGACCGCGGCCAAGTCACAATTCCTATTGTTGCGTTCCTACGAGTGAACAGGAAGCTCGAAGTGGCAAGTGGTGGCAAGGTGCGAAACTCCTTGTGCCCTAATCATTCATAGTTTATGGTAACTGCTCCGGATCCGTTTGTCCTTCTTTCACGTCAGAACCGAGCAACAGATTAATCGTTGTGGTGTCTCAGGTCAAGTCTCAGGTTACACTCAGGGTACACAATTGTGACGGCTTCTTTCTTTCATTCTGTGAGGGAGAGTTACTTCCCTAGGGGGGGTGCTTTGATTCGCCCTACCTCTCTTAAACTGCACACAGATGAATTCTGTGTACCACGATGTTTGTTAACGCTGTCGACCATTTAACTGAAAATCGGCGAATCAAGCTTTCACATATCTGATATCCTGCAGCAGCGTACTAACGTCGACGTGTTCCAAGGTGATTGGTGGCAGTTCATGTAAAACTTTCGCTACGAAATATTTACATGAGCTGGATCTTGTCTCTTTCAAAATACTGGCTACGTTTTTAATAGTTTTCTCTCAATCCCTCCTGCGTGACGACATCTCCGCGGTTTTGCCAAGCGCCTTGACTTCAAATCTTATTTTCACTGAAGGTACGCTTGCAGATCCGCATTCGTACAAGGTGTATGACGCGTTAAATAAACGCCAGCAACTCATTGCCCATTGGATATGGTCAATGCGCCATACACCTTGTCATGCGAACGGGCGAGCGTGTATGGAAAGAGCTATGAAGCTATGAATAGAGAAGCGAGTGAAGTGTGTAAGGACCATGTCTTATGCGGCTCGGTTCTATCGGTCTACCCCGCAAGGGATCTGGCGTGGAGTTATATATACATACATGTACAGTCGTGGTTATTATTAATTAATTCATCCGTTTTCCAAAAGAAGTATCTTTTTTTCTTATGGCCTGTTCAGTATCCATCGAAGTATAACGTTTCTTATTCCGGATTCGAGGCTGCCAAAAAACTAGGATAACCAAGAGAAGATTTTATTTATTGTATCCGTTGTAATCACGAAGGTACTTAAGTACAGGTTGACAAAGCGAATCTGCACGTGGTGCACCCTGCCCAGATGGGGCACAGCGTTAGTCCTCTGACTGAATTACCTACACTTCATAGAAGACCGCGGCCAAGTCACAATTCCTATTGTTGCGTTCCTACGAGTGAACAGGAAGCTCGAAGTGGCAAGTGGTGGCAAGGTGCGAAACTCCTTGTGCCCTAATCATTCATAGTTTATGGTAACTGCTCCGGATCCTCACAATTATCGCAATTGCCAGGATTATCTGTTTAAACAGATAATCCTGGCAATTGCGATAATGATGTAGAATGTGAACATTTTCTTTAGTAACCTATTGTTGTTTTTCATACTCCTATCAGTCTTTAAGTTCTACTTAGTTTTTAGATGTAGTATTTATGTGGTAAGTATACATTTCATTAAAATACGGTTACAATTAGTAATGTAATGCGCGATGGCGGCTGTATGGAGCTCCACTTAACAATGGCAGAAGGTTGGCAGATTAGTGCATTTACGCTCAAGACACCTTAATACTAGCGCATACGTTAAAGCAGTAGGGTCACTACTTTTCAAGGTTGCGAACTGAGAGTGGCTACCACTTGGCCCAAAATGTCAGGCACGACAGTTAACGCCAAACTTCGTTGGGCAAAATAATATGGCTGAGCGCTTCTGTGTTAGAGCATTGATTTTTGACGTTTCTTTAAAGTCATCCGAATACATATTTTATGTCTACTGTAACCATTCAGATGAAGATGACTATAGCAACAACGATTATGGTGAGATATCACTTTACACATTTTCCTTTATTCCTGTTGAGTCACACCTCTTTGTGTCATATTGTTACCCAACAGGAAACAAAATCCTGATAGGTTACACTGGACCTTAATGTAATATAAATGCGAAACAAAACTCTCTGAAAGTGAACGTAAAACTTAGGTCTAACAAATTACTGAAATAAAAACGAAGAGAATGCTGCAACAAATATATTACATCTCTAAACGTGTAACACCCACAATAATTTTCAAACTATCTCGCAATGTCGAACGGTACGTACTAAGAAAGCAAGACTCCAGGTGCAGAATGTTGTACAAACATTTCGTCTAAATGGACACATTTGTATTGCAACCAACAGTTACAGAGCTACAATTTAGTATGAACATTGTCTAATGTGTAATGTTTACCAACCAACATAGGTTGACTTTGATTTTACTGGGTACGTACTTCCAGATTCTTTTGTATGATAATGAGTTATCGATCTTGGTTTTTTTTAATATTTTACAGCTTGTTATTATACACACTAATCAGGAGTTGTGCCGTGAGAAGACAGTATCGTCTTTAATATAAAATGATATCAGGATACTAAGAAAAATGTTGTGGTAAGTATTGTTTTACTAGTTATAAGTAAGATACACAAGCATGGCGTACACTACTACATCATAATTATGGCTATAGTGAGTAATGTGCTAAGTATGATTAGAAGAAAGGACAAATAAAAACAATACATCATCCGTAATTCTGTGAAAGATTTTCAATTGATTTTCCTCTTTTAATCAAACTCGTACAGAGTGCTACGTGTTCATTATGTTCAGGAACAAATAAAATGAGGGTTAGTGAGGGACCCTTTGTAAAAGCGATATTACTGAATCGATTGGGTATATATACACTTGTGTATAAAATAGCTCAAAGTGAAAACTATTATTTTATTCATCAAATATACAAGTTTTCAGCATGATTGATATTACTCTGTAGGGATCTGCGTTGGCAGCAGGCCTTCGGTCTTCCAGATAACCTTTTTTATCTTCGGACACCTGTCGTGGTATTCTGACGCTACAGCTTCGGTTAGCGACACCTAAAATATGAATTAATTAATATAATACATTTGTAAATAAATGCATGTATATGCTGCATAAATGACTATTGTTTATAAAGCAATTGAGATGTGTAAGGACGGCGTCTCATGGTGCTCGGTTTCCTCCGCCTACCCCGCAAGGGACCTGTCGTGACGATATACATACATATACTTCATTTGGACAATATAGATTTTAGCTAAAAAAATATATCAAGAAGTATGTGTAAGAAGGTAGCCTTATTGCTAAACGCAATATTTTTACAACCTTAATGTACAATTTATTTCAATATTGTCCGACTGAGGCGGCAAATGCAGAGAGCCGGAATGTTTGTAATACAGAGTATCCTAGCACAGATACCGCTCCCTCAAAATAGCTGTATCAGTCATAGTTTTAAAGTTACATTTATTGCCATGTTGCGCTTTCGTCAGAAACAATAAAGGGTTTCATTTCAATATTAAATTGTTACACTTTAGTCTTAAACCCAACTTAGGTAAAATATATTTTGAAACAAAAGAACTAATTAATGAAAAGGCAAATAGAAGTGAATCCATAATATCATGTTTGTACTCGAGATCTAAACTTAGGTCATGCTTTAAATAAATCGCAACTTTGCCTCAAGAACCAAGTCTAGGCGAGTTAATTAAAGCGCAAGATCGAGTAAGCCCTTCTTGACCTAGATAGATAGATAATGATAAAAGCATTTTGATAGTCCTATATAGACTATGACGATAAAACTAAAAGCACATTGTGCTCACAAACCCGTTTATTACCAATAATTGGCACTTTATTACCTGCCAAAGGGAAAAATTGGAGAAGGTGGAGATTTCATTGCGACGTTAGAAATAAAAATAATTCGACACCCAGTTTATAACTGTATCTCATTCCCATTACACGAATTTTTATAGCCGGCATGGAGCTTTAGCTCACAAAAGAGTTTGAAAATACAATTGGTGATAACACCTGTTCAGCTCAAAATATCTTAAATGGGAATTTCGAAGACTTAAATTTATTGGTTTGTGTACGTGAAATAGGATTCATATCATGATGTTAACATATTCCACGAACTTAATACGTTATTTGCTTAACGCATTAGATTGGTAGAATATGTTATCAGTAATTGGATTCGCGCAACTGGAAAGTGGGTCGATACATAAATTACTTACAAGTAATAGGATACCCAGCGAATTTTATAAGCTAATCCAATCCAATGCTATTGTACTTTATTTATCAATATTTTTGTTATTGATAAAATATAGATATGTATGACGGCATCAATCTGATGAAATAAAATGTAATCCTTCTAAATCCTTTTATGATTGACTGGAAGAAATCCCTATTGGGAAAAGTCCGCCGTTAAAAGTTAAAAAGGTTTAGGATTATTTTGTTATTTTTATTTCTCTAAAGTCACGAGCGTTTACCCCGTTTAATATGATAGGCTTAAATGGGGATATGGATCCAACGCGCAAAGGCCCCTTCGAAAAGACTGATGTAATATATTATACCCGCTGTGACCTACTCCAGGGGATATCAATGGGACAATATACCCATAAACAGGTCACGGAAAAAAGTAGGCTATTAAAATGAGATCTGGAGGGAATTATTAGAACTGAGCTATTGCAGAAGAGGGAAGGACGCCTGCCATAACTATCATAATCTGATGTTACTTTTGGCAGACAGTGACTCGCCACTCCAGGCCAGAGACAACACCGGTGTAAGTGTAGGGGTGTCGAGAGGTGTGCTGCGCTTTCTCCGAAGTTATGCCGTTTAACTAAGTATTTTGTTGTTATTATTATTATTTATTCTTAATGTTAAATTATACAATAAAGTTTTATAAACAAAGTTTATTTTGGTAAATTGATAAAAGGTAGTTTTTAATCTGGCCTGGCTTCCGCTACAAAGTTTCGTGATAACAAATAACCAAAAGTGAAATTTGGTTGCTTAGATTGTAACTTTGATGTAGCTTCATCATGAGGCCAGCTCGATGGTTCTGCATTATTATGATATTGGCACCTGAACCACCCAAATTGGATAGATGCGTGGTGATGCGAATGAGGGAGTATTCATTTTTTGTACGAGAAATATAGATAACAGGCAATTTGTATGATAATTTTATTTTGTTATTCGATATGTGCATAAAAATTTATACGTACAGTTGAACGATCACGTATTTCGCCAATATTACAATTTACGTCCAACTTTGTTTTTAACCTAGAGTCAAAGCGAAAGACTAAAGCCGAAGGCATATCGGTCATCGGAAGGATCGGCAACGCTCGAGTGACAACCCTGGTGTTGCAAATGTCCGTAGGCTACGATGACTACTCACCATCAGGCCACTTGCCTTGCATTTGCCACCTTAGTGCTTTAATAGAAATATATATGCAAAAGTCACACCGAGTCTAGGAATTTTTCATGGAAGTGCCTTACGGGGCGGGATAGGAAAGAATTTTGCGGAATTACAAGGAAGAAGTGTGTTTTATCAGAAGGTGATGTCAGAAGCCCCAGGAACCTGCGAGCGTGCATGAAAAGAGCTATGAATGTCACAGAAGCGAGTGAAGTATGCAAGGACCGCGTCTTATGGCGCTCGGTTCTCTCTGCCTACCCCGCAATGGACTTGGCGTGAAGATATACATACATAGATACAAGGAAGAAATAGCAAATATCACTAAAGTTGATTTATATATAGGTATATTTGACATTCACACATTTTCTGAGTTATGTGTTGCTCGATTCTCTCTACCTAAAGGATTTATGGTGATGATCCATCTACAAAACTAATTTGCTAGATATTGTTTAAAATAGTTAGGAAATGCTAAAATTACACATCAAGATTTAAAATTTCAAGGATCAGCGGGGTACTAAAATATCACAAATTGTATTACAGGGATCTTTACTTGACCACACTTTCAATTTTACAATGCAACAGCAGATACGTGCTCATATAGGGACACCTTTATTTTTACAGAACGTGCGAATTCTTTGTCCTAAACAATCCTCAACAAGCATACATCTATTAGTTAGTACAAATATTAAATACAGTTCTAGCAAGTACAAAGTTTCGAAATTCATTGGTATGGATTATGCGTTCAAGAGGAGTTATGGAAATTACATTTTATGTGAAGCTCGTTGACATTACGCGTGTTACTTTAATCGAACACGCAGGTGACGCAACGTCGATCGCAGATTCGTAATGGATGGGTTTATGTATCTCGAGCTTCTCCGTGTTCAAAGGGTACGTTAACCCGTTGGTTCCGGTTGTTATCAATAGCTGGCAGTCCTTAAGCTTAGCCAGTGACCTTTGGGTGGCGTCGAAACTCTGGCCTCCACCAATCCGCGATTGAGCAGTGTGGTGGAGTATACTCCAAACCAGACTAGACCATTTTCCCTACAGTGTGATGAGTAAGGTCGATACGTCAGTCTATCAGTTCTTTCACGTAAATTGCTAGCTAACTCGGAATATTTGTTCGCGTTTTTAGGTTAGTAGGCAACTTACGATATAATTCCGTTTTATTGAGAATCATACGGAAGGTCCAATTTGTTTACGTAAATATACTAAACATATGAACATAAAATCAATCTAAACTATCTTCTATCTATAACTTCACGCCAAATCCCTTGCGGGGTAGGCAGAGAGAACCGAGCGCCACGTGACTCGATCCTCAATCTAAATTAGACTATTAAATACCTTAAAAATTTTCATTGGATTACTTTGGACTAGGCTAGAAGGCGTAGGTAATGTAATTTATCCCACAAAAAAAATTGGCCTAGTAAATTTCCTGCCGTGCGCGACTTCTATTTATCTAACGTCTGGCATCGCCAAATGTATTCTATAACTACCCTGCCAGTGAGCAAACGAATTCTAGTGAAAGAGAGGTGGAAGGCACCTATATTCCGTTACCTGTCAATTACATACGATTCGTGATATGAAAGTAATAAAGAGCACAATTATATATTGTTATAATAATTGTTGTATATATCTGGAAAAGTATTCTCATCATACTGAAAACCATAGCCGAGTAACATCTTGCTGAATATTTGTCCTGTTCATGAAAGAATGTGAAAGTCCTTGCGTCCTTGGACCTCTCCTGTTCATTATCTATATTAATGACTTCCCAAAAGCATCTACATATCCAATGATAATATTTGCTGACGACAGTACTTTAGTTTTTGGCGGTAGTGAACATAATACGCTCGAAAATGATATAAATGAAAATATTAAATCAGTTATATACTGGCAACAAGAAACAACCTTCTAATTAATCTGGACAAAACAGTGATAATGAACTTTCAACAAAGACAAAATTTAAGTTTAAATTTAGACATCAAATATAATGATAAAACTATTCAAGAAACTAAAGACACAAAATTTCTTGGACTTCACGTAGAAAACACAATGAAATGGGGATAAACAAATTGATAAAATATGTTGCAAATTAAATCAATACTCATACGCATTACACATGTTAAGTAAAACTGCTAACCGATCGACAGTCCTAACTGCATATCATGGCCTGGCTGCCTCGACATTAAGATATGGTATAATATTTTGGGGCAATGCAACCGGTAAGGACTTAGTGTTTAAATCCCAAAAACGTTGCATACGTGCTATTTGTAATCTAAAACCTACCGACAGTTGTCAACCACACTTTAGAAGGTTAAGAATTCTCACTATGCCATCATTATACATATACGAAATAGCTTTATTTGTTAAAACCAATATGTCTAGATTTTCGCGGGTGAAGAGTCGCCACAGATGTGACAAGTTACACTTAACGAACTGTAAAACTTCTCTCGTTCAGAAAAGTATATTTGGTATGGTCCCTAAAATTTACAACAAATTGCCAAAATCAATAAGAAATACGGATAGTTATAATAATTTCAAAAGACAGTTATTTAATTTACTACTACGAGTAGATATAGGATAGGCATATTATACAGTAACGGAATATTTCAATGACAAATTGTAAACATTATTTTAATAAGAATGTATACCATTACGTATTAACGTTTTGACATTTTACTATAGCATTGACATTGTATTTTACTTATCTGATTTAGTAATCTAATTAATATGTATAATTATTTACTTGTAATGCGCTAATTATCCTATTTAAATATTTCTAGTGTTTATACCTTATTTTGATATTTGTACACCAATTTTATTGGTAGGATATAGAGATCAATTTAATTGTAACTCAACACCATGTACACCTATATTCACAAATAAACTGAAACTGAACTGAAACTGAAAGTACCTACCAGTCAAACTACAGAGTTACTACATTAGCAGATGAGCGGCAACGCGAAAGCGATAATTTTTGTACTTCAAACGATCTTAGGCAACGGTAATTGGTACACATACACATGCAGACTGGCCGACTACTTATACGTACGTAGTTACTAGAAGGAATGTGAATTGCTCACAAAGTAGTTGTCGTGAAAATTAATTCAAGAAAATTACCTGCAGTGATGTCTCGTATATGTGGCAACCCGTTATTGCCTGTAAGTCGTCGAGCATTGTCTGCTCCGTTATTGGCGTCGTATTCATTGATGTGGGCGCCGTGCCTACGGGCCAATTTATCGATGGCTCGTTCAATCACCCTAAAATACAATGAAAGGAGAAATCGTTACAGAGATTATTACGGCCTTTTGACGAAATTTGTATTCCTTGTGCTATACTTGATGTATATGTAAGATTGAATGAGTTATGAAACAGTACGAAACTAACCAGAAATGCGAAGATTATTTTCTGCTAGCAAATCAAGAAATCAAAAAAAACTTCATTAAGTTCAAATAAAATCTGTAAGGGACAATCACTTTTTAAAAAAAAAGAAGTCGGAAAAAGCCATTAAAAGCAATTCAGACTGAATTTTGACTTGTTATTTTTTGAGCACCTTTTGTCGAAGAAACGTTCTATCTGTTTGCTCAATAGGACCGCATTAAAAAGTATACATAATCTCGACACTTATTCTAGAAGATTGCGGTAACAGTTGTTCGAGATTAAAATACGCTGTATCCGATAATACTTGACTGATATATATTAACTTACTAAGTGTGCTGAATTTCTTTGGTAATTTTAGATTTTTAGGGTTTCGTGCACAAATTACACAATGGGAACTCTGTCACTCTGCTATTTGTCTCTCCGATGTCACGAATCTCTAGCTTGTAAAAAATAGAGTTATAGGTTGTTGTTATTTATTTGGATATTTTATGTAAACTCGAATCAAATATTTAAATAGAAAATTAACACTGGCGAAATTTAGTCTTTTGTTTTTAAACCATTACATGTAGGGAGTCACGGTTTAGAGTTTAAGCTGGAATAAGTAATAGTACATATCGCACTAATAATACAATAGTGTTGTAACACAAAATATGTCGAATTTGACATAACACCATATTCAAACGTAAAATGAAGTTCCCCACAAGTCAATAAAACCGTTGTTGGAATAACGTAAAAAATAAATAAGAGATGGCGCAATAAGACATTGTTTATAGTTGACCGACTGTCATAACCCCTCGCTCAATATTGCGTCATCTTTAGTTGCGACCAACATTGATCGGGGAAGCACGTGCCACTCTGCGCATTAATTCGAATCTCAACGTTATTGTAAAATCAGGTATGTAATTTTTTTAGCTTTATTTTGAATTAGTACAGTATTGCTGTCTTAAACTTAACTATGAAATTGGTGTATTTCCAGTCATTACACTATTATTGATTTACACAAGCACGATTTAAAATAATATTTCTACTTGCGACGGTATTATAGGCTCAGTGAAGTAATTTTAGACATGATACAGTTTTGTTGAAGAATCATGATTAGTCGCTTTTTTGTATAGTTTGTTATTATTTAATGAAATGCCTGTTTGTTAAAATCAGTATTTATAACGACACATTCGATTATGTTACAGTCAAGTTAAAAAGATGCTTACTAACTATTTTATTTTGTTAATTTAGAGTTACTGCACTCTATGTGACATGGATGCATTATAGGTATTATACTAAATAAGTACTTGTTTTATTTGTAGATTCAGTATGCATCATGGGCGATTGCTTGTTGATATGGCATCAAAAACTATGTTTGTAAATCACCAGGAAAAAGAAAACTACAAACCTATTGAAGAAACTCCACGTTCTTTGAATTCATCACCTACATTATTACCACCGGTGAGCACAAACAATGAATGGTTCCAGAGAGAAGACAACGAAGTTGCGAAAGAACAACCGACAACTTCGATACCTTCACCGTCTGCAATTAATCAAGTATTTCAAGAAATTGACATAAACATTGACCAAACCAACCAACGAAAGGAAATATTACATTTCACCCATGCACTCAGATCAAAGTGATTATGATGATTCTGACCATGATCCGCATTTTGTTCCTGGTTCAACAAGTAAAGTCTCCAGTTTACTTCAAGGTAGAGTAACAAAATCATCTAGGAGCTCTTCATTAAGTAGCTCTTCGTCGAGTAACTCGGATGATCAAACTGTGGGTAATTTAAGTACCATTGCTTCAACTATTGGATTGGTTGCTGAGTTAAATGTTTCTTCGGAAGAACAGACCAATGCTAAGGGCAAAAAGAGGGTACGTAATGTAAAAAGTTGGAAAAACAAGGTAGCTAAAACACTTCGCAATACTGGTAAAGCATATGAATCGGTAAGTAAAAAACAAGTACCTGCAAGGCAAATAGGCCCGACGTGTGGGGAAAAATGCAGGTTAAATTGTCGTTCAAACCTAAGTGAGACGTCAAGGCAGGATATTTTCAACAAGTATTGGAGTTTGGGAGACTTGCAAAAACAAAGAGAATTCATAATTAGATATACTACAGACATTAAACCAAAATATAGATACTCATCCACTCAACATTTTCGTAAACTAAACTAAAACTGCATTTCATTTTCAACAAAACGACAACCAAGAGTATGTAAAACATTTTTTTAAAATACTCTTGCAATAAACGACAGACTAATTGCTACTGCATTATCAAGAAAAACAGAGTCTGGTTTTATACAGGAGGAATTACGAGGAAAACATGGTAAAAAACATACTATGGAACTGAAGTCTATGAAACTGTAAAAAAGAATATAAATGCTATACCACGCATCGAATCACATTATCTTAGAACACAGACGTCATGGGAATACATTCAGTGTGACAAAACTTTAGCCGACTTATACCGAGACTACAAAGATAATAGTATGAAAGAAAACTTACCATTTGCTTCTGCTTCTACTTTCAACCACATTTTTAATAAAGATTTCAATATATCCTTCCACACACCAAAAAAAGATCAATGTGATCTTTGTGAAAGATTCAAAAATGCTGATGATTCAAAATCTAATTTATAACCATAGAGAAAAATACACTTTCAAATTGTAGTAACTCAAAATATTTCAATAATAACTACACAATTAAAAATAATATTTTATTTTGAAAATTTTGTTCGGGACTATACTGTCTCAACTCAAAAATCTGAAATAATTGCATTACTAGTAATTTTTGAAATGATTGGTAAATGGACGATTGCTTTAATGTCGCTATTAAAACACATAAATTATTCATTTTTTTATAATCTATAATAGAAAGTGAATAATCGATTTTTTGTTGATACTGAAAAAAGTTCCATTTTGAGTTACAACACTATTGTATTATTAGTGCGTATACTCTTTTTAAGAACTTGACAATTGTCTAGTTTGTTGTCAACTGTCGAGCTACTTCTTAAATGCCGCTATACCTATGTTTTGGAGAGACTTATTTGCAATTTTAAAAGATTCTCTTGAAATAAGTAGATGTAGCAGGTGGATGCGAAGTTGCACCCTAATTTTATTTTACCTACTTTTTTATCTTTAAATACAGTATAGAAATATGATGTGGTTAAAGTTACCAGTTTTAAACCACTTTCAGTTCCCATTATTGTTACGAGGCCTCTAAAAACCAACCTAAAAGATAAATAAATTTGATTTTATCGCTTTATTTATATAATAAATAAATATTATATAATAAATTTATATATTTAATAAATGTTTACAAAAATAAAAACAAATAAACGCCAAAAAAACTCATTTCTTACAAAAGGACCGACTATTATTTTTATTTTATTTATTTTATAATTTGTTATTATATACGAGTACATACTCCTTGTAAGAGTCCTTAAAAAGAGCAATGATAGCCCAATGGATAAATACCCGGCCTTATTACCCACTGTTCCCCGGTTCACTCACTGCATTTAGCTGCATAATCCTAAGATACTCGCAACTGAACGGCACTTCATACCGTGACTAGTCAGAGAAGCGATTGAAACAAAGAAGCATCGTAATATCATTTGAGAAGAGGATTTCAAGCCATCTGGAACGTGAAATCCAGTGGTCGAGTTATGCAAACGTTATGTGAGGACTTCGAATAGCAATTTCCAACAGGACACCGTGAGTGTTTGTAATGCTCTTAACGGACTTATCGGGAAAATAGAAAACAAATCGCGGTAAGTCCCGTACCTATAATAGTGAAATCTACCTGTCAACACCTTCACGCTAAGTATCTTACGGGCTTTCAGACTTCACTCACTCCTTTAACAGTTCTTCTCATGCACACTCGCAGGTTTCTTTCTAAAGATCAGGTGACCGATTTGTAAAGGGTTGACAAGAAAGATCTATTCTTATAAATCGTTTACAGTTCACGCAGTACGGCTCTGGAAAGCAATTCCCGATCAGTTTGAGCTCTTCAAACCGCCTAACTCCTGTAAATGAAAAGGTTATGACTATGCTTTCGGTACTTGAGCATACCATTTATTTTTTAAAGCATCTATGTAGTATTTAAAAACCTGTATGTATTGTGTATTGTATGTAAATTATACCAAACGGTTGGAAGAGATTCCTATTGGAATAAATACGCCATTGTGTATTTAGAGATGAAAAAAGTTTTCACCAATTACATAAATACTATTTGTAATGCTTTTGGTGATATCTTTGACTAACATTATTGGTGAAGGGGGTTTCCTTTTCAAAGAAATGTAGTTCTGCGATTGAATAAAAGTACGCGTCAGCTTAGATTTGATTCGATTTCTGTCAAGCTTCGGTCTGGTTTGGGTAAATATGAAGAAAAATAAAATGATTCTTCTCACCATTTGAGTTTTTTCTAATATACCAAATTCCCATACAACCAAAATAAGAATGCCTGTTCCACTCGCATTTAACCCGCCACGTTTATTACATTTGGAGGATTAAATTTTCTGTATAGGTAGATTTGTCTAAAAATGCAATTCAAATTATTAAAATCGTGTGGTTATTTATTGAGTCTTAAATCTTTTTACTTAACATAGTGATGGGATCACGGCGTCTCACCACTATTTTAAGTAGACTCATCACGAATATACTACTGAAACGACGAGCCAACCTGTGGCTCTACTTTTTATTCTCCGCATATTTAGGGTTCCTGCGTAAAATTTAAGAAATGAAGGCAATAGCTTCTTTGATACAATATTCTTTATTATTAGATTTTTGACGAGCTCGGTGGCTCAGTTGTGCAACGAGGCAGAATGACGCGACTTTGACACCAACGCTCGTGGGTTCGATTCCCACACAAGATAAACATTTGTGTGCTTGAACATGTCTGTTGTCATGTCTTGGCCTGGATCTGGTCTGGTAGGCGCATCAAAGCAGCCCGTCTGGGGAAGTACCTCCACCTCACAGAAAACCGCAGCCAAATAACAAACTCCCTAGAACCCGTTGCTGTATTAGTGAGTGAGGTCACTATAGTAAGCTCCTAAGGAGGTGTTGTGTTAGCAGCAGAGGAAACATCGCGCGAGTGATACTTAATATATTACAAGCGTTAATAGGCTGCGGTAACTGCTTTACATCAGGTGGGCCGTATGCTTGTATGCCTCCCGACGTTGTATAAAAAAAATTCGTACCAATAGAAAACAAAACAACTGATAATTTTTCTAAGAGATCACTAGCGCTTGGTTCGCAATCGTAATAAGTAACCTTTTGATATTTATTTCAAAAGACAACGTTTTTATAAAATTTAAACATTTTATTTTCACGTAAGTACATTGTGCATAATTTTATATCATTATTATACAATCTCATTACTGTATTTGGATGTTAGCCAGCATTTTCAAGCATGTACTCACCACATAGTTTAAGTTTTATTTTGCAGTAAGAGTAATGCTTTATTATGTTATAGTATTAAGCGCTAGGCAAACGATAATTAGTGGCAGCATAGGGTTATGAAGCAATATTTGCAACATGGGACGCTTTCATACTTATACATTAAAAGCCATACCTACCGGGATTTCCACACATACGTGGGCAATACCGACAGTTTTTGTAAAATCTAAAACAAAATGATGTTAGTGACGCTTTTTTGCTTTTAGAAGTAGTCTCCTTTCCTCTATAAGTACAGCTAAGAGCAGATCATGCTGAACAGTCGAATTGCGATTGGAACCCTTATTACGAACAACATAAGAACGGTACAAAGGTCAAAGTGTAAAGCTTGAGCTGCACTTAGCTGTACAATCACATGCGAAGAAACAAATGACTTCTTCACTCCTTCACGCCTTTTTAAAACACGGCCACTACATCTTCAGGGTTCATAAATTGAGTTCTGCATAGTTTATTTTTATTCTGGGAAATAAATAAAAGCAGCAATGTTTCAGGTTTGTAAATTGGATGATTCATACATACATGGCGTGATGATATGATCACGCCTGTCTCCCATTGGTAGGCAGATACTATAGAACGCCAAGTGCACCGATCCAAACATACCGCTCTCGCTTCTTCCACACTCATCAACCTCATCATGCATGCTCTTCGGTTTTGGGTACTTTTGATTTGGCCCTTTTTCAACACATCCCCAATTTGATCAAGATGTGTGCGTCTTGAACCACTTTTTTTGTAACTCTTTTGCCATTCATTCTTGTATTCAATGGATGATTTACTACCTTTAATAGACAAATATTCAATTGCTTCTGACAGGGAGAAACAGAGTGCTATCATTATTGAGGAAGATCCTGCTCCTTGGACACTGCTCTTGAACATTTTCCAAGATAACTGGTAAATAATGACTAACATACCAATAAGCGGTTTAATCATTTTATCTTTTAGCACAACTGTTGCGAATGAGGCAGTCATCGTGTTCTGTTTACTTCTGCCCTTCTTTACTTTTGTTGGCATATCTTCAATTGGGATCATCCATTGGGCAGATTGTCTTTTGAGTTGGAGTTTGAAACAATATATCCAGACTGTCTAGGATCGTGTTGTAAAACCTCTCATTAATACAATTTTTAAATGTACCGTGGTCTTTCCAGCAGGACTCTGCACCTCTAGGCACGACCTACCCAAGCCTGGCTAGAAACCAACGTTCCGGACTTTATAAGAGCTGAAGACTGGCCCTCGTCTAGCCCAGATGTGAACACCTTAGACTACAAATTATGGCCAGTTTTAGAGGACATGGCCTGCTCGAAATGATACGCCGACATTGTATCTCTTAAGAAATCTCTGGGGCAAGCAGTGGCTAAATTTTCTATCGAAACAGCGCATAAATCCATAGATTCGTGGTCAAACAGATTAAAGGCCTGTATCAAAGTCAAAGGTGGTCATTTCGAATAGAATCATTTTTTTTTTGTTGAGACTATCATAAATATGCACACATGTTTAATATCTTTATCATTTCATTATTTAATTTAATGTAAAATTATATATAATTGTTGGATAAAAAAATATAGATTTCATTACATTTTAATATGGAATAGTGGATGGTACGTAGAAGGGTAGAACATAGGTAACGTATTATCTTTGTTACATAAATTATACTGTAACCCCGCCGCCCGTGCCTAATTACAAATGTCATAAATTTTATTGTTATAAGCTCTAGCTTCAATTAAGCTATAACCTTAACAACTTTGCAAAGTAGGTATGCAGAAAAACCTTCCAAGATTGTTTTGTATTGTGCTGTCGTATTTTTTTTTTAATGCATATTAT
Source organism: Pyralis farinalis (assembly GCA_947507595.1). NCBI lineage: Eukaryota > Metazoa > Arthropoda > Insecta > Lepidoptera > Pyralidae > Pyralis > Pyralis farinalis. The sequence continues at coordinate 17,725,757 of OX382267.1, forward strand.
GTTGACCTGTTTTTGATTCGGATAGGATAAATTACTAAGCAATATTGTATTATCATTATTGCTGATAATAAAAATATATTATTCATTTAAAACCAAATATATTGCAACCAACTTTCGAACCCGGGACGAGATATGACTGTCTGTTTCTTAACCAATACGCCAGAATCTGCCATGAATGAATGAACTAAATATTAGTAAACTTTTAAAATGTAAAGTTAGCTAAGTTTGCATTTATTCAGTAGACATATTTTGAACTTAAAATCGTCCACGTAAAGTTGAGAATACATCAGTATAGAAGATAATCATAAAATATATTTTGAGCATAAATGCAATTGTTTTAAGATTGATATTATTGAACTACATTTAATTGACACATTTGTCAATGTGTGTCTGTCACTAGCAGAATGATGCTTATTGAAGTTCACGCGATTTCAAGCTGTAAGCTATGTATGTATTTTTGACGCCCACCGTACATCTGGCATATAGCCTATCGCTATTAAGAATTATACCTAAGTAATAATGAGACTAGAGCAGTATGAGTCAAGACACGGTTTATAAATTTTAAATGTCACCAGATTTATTAGATAGGTCAGCACTCCGATCGTTAGCCTATAACATTTGCATAATGTCGATTTATTCTTCACGGCTATGACCTTCTACTTGATTGACCACGATAATAAAATATGCTACTTAGATCAATTCACGAATTGTTTTTGATATAGATGAAATGTTAATAAATAAAAAATAATATGATTTTAGTAATGGAACAGTAAAAAAATAACAAAAAAATCGCACATGCAAATTCTGTCCGATTAAGTTGATTTTTTTGTGCTTAAGACAACAAGGTTATTCATTTTAGAATATATTGTTAATAAAAATTAAGCACTGCTAGCTGAAATTCTTTTGTGTGTTAATCATACTATATTTTGGATTCCCCAAAAGAAAAATACGGAACACTTTAGATGGTCACCTACGAGTTTGTCGGACAGTCTATTACAGGATTTTTTGACTTACAATCGTGAAATTTGACAATTCAGACAACAACAATAAAAATTAGAGGGGTGGATCAAAAATCAGAGTTCTATTATATTTTTAGATCATACATCTATTTCCATGAAAGAGGTCAATGGACATATATATAATATATATATATATATATAATATATATATATATAATAGCATGTGTTCAACATCATTTAGTTTTTAGATGTGTTCAAAAGTTTTTCTGGAGTTTATCTGTCAAGTACCTATGCTATAATCCGAAAAATCGACCATTATCAAATCGGGAAATATCAAGATGTTATATTATAGCTCTGTCCATACTTCATTACTTTCATAGAGTAAAAGAAAAAGAAAAAATAAATTTATTCCTGATTTTAGGGTTCCGTACCCAAAGGGTAAACGGTATTACTGAAACTCCGCTGTCCGTCTGTCACCAGGTTTATCTCATGAACCGTGATAGACTGTTGAAATTTTCACAGATGATGTATTTCTGTTGCCGCTATAACAACAAATACTAAAATACGTTTTTGCTCAATATTGATAACGGCAACAGGTAGACGCTTGAAATATTCACAGAATATTTAGTTATATATTCACTTTAAAAATAAATAATTAAATTAAAATTAAACAAATATTTAAGGGGCTCCCATACAACGTGATTTTTTGCCGTTTTTATAAATAATGGTACGGAACGCTTAGTGCGCGAGTCCGACTCACACTTGGCCGGCTCTTACTTTATCCTTCCATTATATCATATCCTTCCAATATATAAATAACTAGTGACCTATAACTTCACGCCAAATCCCTTGCGGGGCAGGCAGGCAGAACTGAGCGCCACATGCCTCGAGCCTTACAAACCTCATGCTCTTCTTTATCCATTCATTGCTTTTCTGCACGCTTGCCAGTTATAAAATAAATACTTAAAAACGCAAGATGGTAAAGAATGTACGGAATCCTCAAAGCTCGAGTAACACTTGGTTTTGTATGGTATTATTTCCTCTCATTTCATTAAAGAACATGTTTTTTTTTCTATTTATAGTAATATAAAATAAAACAATGGCTATTATATACACCGGGAGAACAAAATTAGGAAAATCTCGATTTAAACAAAAATTTGTCGTAGACGAGATTAAATCTCGGATCTTATGTTTACTTTGTTAAAATTAGTCTGTCAAGACAATAGCTCCATTAAGCAGAGAGTACAATTAACGTCCAAAGGTGCTTAGAAAAAGCAATCACTTTATCTAGTAACTATCAAATAGCAAATGGATCATATAAGCGCGATATATTGATGTAGAATCTACGATAGGTCAGTTAATACAAAAAATCGGCCAAGTGCGAGTCGGACTCGCGCACGAAGGGTTCCGTACCATTATCTACAAAAACGGCAAAAAAAACACGTTTGTTATATGGGAGCCCCCTTAAATATTTATTTTATTCTATTTTTTAGTATTTGTTGTTATAGCGGCAAAAGAAATACATCATCTGTGAAAATTTCAACTCTCTAACTATCACGGTTCATGAGATACAGCCTGGTGACAGACGGACGGACGGACGGACGGACGGACGGACGGACGGACAGCGGAGCCTCCGTAATAGGGTTCCGTTTTACCCTTTGGGTACGGAACCCTAAAAACAGAAGCTTGGACATTACACTCAAACCAAATAAAAAGGTACTTACAATATACCATCGTCTTCTCTCATATCTTTGGAAGAAAAGTAAACAAATGTGCCATTTCCCGGCCAGTTGGGGACGGGCTGCGGTTCGAAAGTAGCCACTGTGCCATACTCCTCTGCTAAGCGAGCTAAAATGTAGCGAGCCATCCATAGATCATCCGCGGACCGTATTCCTGGACTGGGGCCCACCTTTGAAAAAGTCGTATATTGATTTTACTATAAAAACATTGTCGGTTTACTTTTTGAAGTGACGTAAAAGCGTCGGCTTATTATCATCGTTTCTTCACTTTAAATGCCGTTAAAATAAACGAACCTTCGTTTATTTTAGCGTTACTTTTTTATGTCTAAGTTTTTATTTCAGTTGGAATCAAATCTTCATATAATTACACGGGAAAGAAAATGCTAAATCGTATTCCAAATTTATTTCAAATTTTCACCAAGTTTACACTGGACATAATTCACATCTACTTTAACAAAACATAGTTTTAATTATTGATAAGATATACTGCATATGACATAGAATAATAGGATAACCTTCTTTTGTATATTGCCCGGATCCATTCAAACTCGTGTTAACAGTGTTAGTAGTTTTCTAGTTACAGCACTAAATGCTATGAGATGAAGGGTACTGTTGTATGAGTAGTGCTGAATGAAATAATATTAAAACGCCATAGCTTCCATGTACACTCACTGATTCCTAGAGTTCCAGGCATTGCCTTGTGATGATGTTATAAGATGCTCGACTATTTGAAGCCTGCTTAGCCTTGATAAGTTTTCCTTTTAACTACTGCTGTCGTGATTTTTTTATCCGATAACAAAAGTTTAGCTGGTGCTGTCATACTTTCCCAAATTAGTACTTTAATAATAGGCACTCATGGCAATTTACAACTTACTTTGAGCTAAGCAGCGTACAGAGAGAATGAGGAACGGAAAATGCGAAACTATAATGAACATAACAGTTTTAAGTACGCGTTAAGTGTCTCGTTACTACATTTACAGTTAGTAAATGAATTCATTATGCATATGCACATGGGTGCATACCAGTTCTGCAATATTGATATATTAATTATGTTAATGGCATTTACTATTGACATTATCTTGTTAATATTAAGATAATCACTACTCATTGGAAAACTGTTAGAATTGAAAATTATAATTTTAGAGGAATTCGGACGGAAATTTTAACCGATGACGAGCCTTCGAGAATCGCGAGCGATGATGGATCTCATACCCTCGTAAATCAAAGGTCACGGAATTATTGGAAATTGCGGGTCCGAAGAGATCATGATAATCTCCTGAATCGTGGGCTTACATAACTTGGCATCAACTTAGATTTCAATTTTGTTTACCGTAGAAATATAGCATGATATCTGAAAAAGTAGCATTAAATTTGCGGGAGACTTTTATATTACTATTTTTGTATAAATATGGAGAAAGACATAACTGTATTATTTTTTTCAATGCTGAATCAGTTATTGTTTTTACTTTGCGCGATAGAACGCATAAGCATGAAGGGAACAGCCCTGTTCCATTATTATACCTTTAGGTGCCCACCTACACAAAATGTCGACACTTCTAATAATGTAGACTGGCGTTATTAAATTACTTTCTCTTCATTCAAAATAATGTAAATGAGAATAACAGGCGTCATCCTGTTATTCTAATTTGCAATACTTTGCCTCTTGGTAAAGATCGACATAGCAAGTATTTAATATTCCGTGATAAAATGATCTTAGAGATACACATAAAGACAAGTCTATAGTCAGTGTCTGTTCGTCCGTGTAACGTATTCGTGTAGACAACACGTTCGTTTGTTATATTACAAGCTTCTAAGGCTTAAATCATTTGTGCTAGAAATTTGAACTACTGGGAGAAATAGGACTTCAATTTATGTCAGTAGTGTAATCCAGGGATCGATCGATACAGCTTCAGAACCCCAATTAAACTGAGAATAATTTCTACTGACCTATACCGATGACCGGTTTTAGAAATCAAATGTTCAATCTAAATCGGTTTCCCTTTACGCGTTTGAGCCTCTAGTCAAATGAAGGATAAGCTGATTAAAATAGTCAAAATAAAAATAAAACACTCGGCTTTATTAAATACCTGGAAACACCATTGCGACGGCGTTGTCCCCGGATTGATTCCATTTATCTGAACACCGGCATAAAGGCAGCATCTGTCAAATATAACAACGGTATTAGATATATAACAGCTACGCTCTTAGTGGACGTTGTGCACTCTACCAATTATCCAATGAGGCTATCAAAAGAAATGAAGGTCACATTTATATATTGCCATCTATCATTAATTGTCTTCTATGTACACGAGGCAATTAATAATAGAGAATAGCGTGAATGGAGCGTTGGGTAAACTTCGAAGCAGTCGAAATCTAGGCCAGAAGGCACAGCTAGCTGTACACAAGGCGGTGCTAATCCCAACGCTAACTTATGAAAGTGAAAACTGGGTATGACAGAGAGAGCATGAAAGTGAAATAAATGCGGTCGAAATACGAGCGTTGCGCAAAGTTTGAGGCGTAACGCTTGTTGACCGTATTCGCAATGATGACGTAAGAAAAAAAGTTGGTCTGAAAGAGAGACTCGGTGTTAAGATAAGAAAAGGCATGCTCCGATGGTTCGGACATGTAGAAAGAATGCAGGATGAAAGAATGACAAAACAGATATACAATGCGAAAATAGAAGGATGTAGGAGCTGAGACCAAGACTAACCTACCATGACCAAATTGGTCGTGTTTTATCATGTGCACGAAGAGCTATGAACGTAAGAGAAGCGAGTGAAGTATGTATGGACCGCATCTTATGGCGCTCGGTTCTCTCTGCCTACCCCGCACGGGACCTGGCGTGAAGATATACATACAATTAATAATAGTTATAATGAGATATTATTTAGAGAAGACTAATTTGATTTGTCCTCTGCGTACTAATACTACTTCTACCCAATTATTTGAGACACAATAAATTGTTCATGTTGGTTTAAAATGTAAAGCAATTAAAGTTCGCTAAAATTTTTTATTAATATTCGACAAACTTTATTTACCGTCCATCGCGTGGTGTGGTAGATCAGTGCCTGGCAATCTTAATCACCCAGCGAGATGTCCATCGTACGTTGTTTTCTCTCCACATTCACAAGTCGAGTGTACCATATCACATACCGACAGTGGTGCTGCATGCATGTATGCTCCCAAGTTATGGTCTGTATTGTCCCGCGTTCGTGGAAGGCTGTTATGCTGCTATAGCAGCCTTCCACGAACGCTGGACAATATAGATCATAACTTGACAGACTGTTTACCCGGTGCTTTAGAGCACCGCAAAGCGCAATATGCTAAAACCACCAAACTACAGGTCTATAGATATAACCTCCATTCTCGTGATTGAAAAAAATACCAAGCGTGTAATAAATCAGGGCCTGCTGATTTATTTGTATCTACCGCTTGCAGTAATTTGACAACCTCAGATTCTAATATATCAATATTTCCTATTTCCGATGGAGCTTGACAATACAAACCGTCATTATGTGTAAGCTGAGTTAAATCGATGTAATTATTGCTACGAAAATTTCAACGAAAATATTCACTAAACATATTACATATGACGTCCCCTTTATTGGAAGATAAATTGCCGTGTTTCATCGTCTTAGGAAATGAGGCCGAACTGTTATTTGATTTTACATATTTCCAAAAATTTTTAGGGTTTGTAACTATATGATGCAAAAGAATATTATCGATGGTAGCTGCTCCGATAGCATGGATATCAATAACAATTTTTCCATTTCAATTTGAAACCCCTAGACATATCGAAATTTAACGGAATATTCCAAAAGGTTACGAAATTCTAAAATCAGCTATACTGAGTTTCCGTATTGAGATTGTAAAATTATGCGAGAGTTTATGAACAAAAATTCAATCTTGAAGTGATATTGATTAACAAGAGTATCGTATTTGATAGAACATAGCTGATATTGAAGTTGTAAACAAATTAAGTTGAGCTTTTAGATAATTGCTTCAAATTTTCTTTTTAATTAATGTACCTACATTATATCGACAAACTGTCTTTTGATATTGTAATAACGGCGTTTCAATTTTTTTACTACGTCGGGCATCAAACAAGTAAATGGCCCGCCTCTGAAAATAACGACAGTAGCCAATAGACGAATGTAACGATGCAACGTAAAAATGCTACCTACTCAGTAAGTGACCAGGAGAACTTAAGTGACCACACTTTTATACAGGAATCGAAACATTATTCAGAAATTTGTTATGGTCTTCTAGAAAGAAAAATTACTCCCCCAAACAGGCTGTTCATGATTAAATAATACTGCTTGCCTTTCCCGAGATTATTTTTGGCTAAACGGGAGGATACCCCACGGATATAATGACTTTGGCTATAATGATGTAAAGATATTGACGAGCCGGTTACAACAAACTGAATATAATTCTTTTAAATTTTATGCATTTCCTCAAGCGACGTGGTGCCAGTTCTACGTCCATAAATATTTTATACATTATAAAATTAAATGTCACATGCTAAAAATTCATGATATAGTTTGTTAGCTATGACTAAACAAACAAGCATTATTTTCCTTTAGAGTTATAAGAATTAAAGACAAAAGAATGAATCCTGAAAGTGCTTTTCCGGAGGCGAGGCGGGACAAGACGCGAAAGTAGAATCGAGCCTCATTATTTCCACCATAAATTGCTAATAACAGTAATTCCGACCTCGTGCAGAATTAATTTACGCCACGTAGGTATACCGATGATACCCTGATTGGTATTAAAGCCATCGCAAGCCCGCGTGGACACATTTATGTATTTATTAGGACAACACAAACATGTATCTACACTCAAGAAATCAAAACATACATAACAATAAAAAAACAGAAATCAAGAATACAAAAATAAAACTAAAAAAGCCGTCAAGTGCGAGTCCGACTCGCGCACTGAGGGTTCCGTCAAAAATATTTTAGCAAATTATTTACGCAAAAATATTTTTTTTTTGTGATGGACTTCAAATTTACGTTAAACGTTCATGGGTTTGATTCTCACACAGGACAAACATTTATGTGCACGAACATGTCTGTTTGTCTTGGTCTGGATGTTTTTAAGAGAGGTAGGGCGCATCAAAGCAGTCCGTCTAGAGAAGTACCTCCACCTCACAGAAAACGGAGGCCTAATAACAACTCCCTAGAGGATTTGTTGTGTTCCTGCTTGTGAGCGAGGTCACCAGTAGGCGCATAAGGAGCTGCTGTGTTAGTAGCAGAGGTGGCATCACGCGAGTGATACTTAATATATTGCAAGCATTTATAGGCTACGGTAACCGCTTCACATCACGTAGGCCGTATGCTTGTATATCTCCCGACGTTGTATAAAAAAAAAGATGGATAGAGACAAGGATAGTACCTATATTACCGTTTATAGATAAAACGAGTAAACTTCTTCAGAACTTTCTCTAAACTCTTTTTAGAAGAACGTATTTAAATTCATGTTTTCCATTTCATGGGTTCCACACGATTACCCTTTATTCTAGTGTACTGCGCACATAGGGATTATAAAGTAAGACGGCAGTTTTCACATTTGAAAACTGTAGAGATTGTTACAAAAAACCTATAGACTTACTTGCACGAATACAAATTGTCATAATGTGCGCATGAAGATCTAGTGTGTAATGCACGTGTGTGGGTATTGTATTCCCGCTATTGAGGTAAGAAATACTCATTACACCTTAAAATAAATTACCAGAGAGATGGCAACTGCTGATCATTACAGGTTCACACTTATTTGTAAAATTAGAGGGATAAAGAAATATAGTATATTCTTAAAATAACAATTATTTCAATTCTCGTCTTGCATAACGCAATCCGAAATATTTGCACCGCAGATGCACTTTGACGCAGAAACTTTGACGTAGAATTTTCTATACTCGTTTCGGCTCACTTTACGTTCCTCGCCTCGCTATTGGAAAAGTACCTTAACAGATTGATGCTCAAGTTCGCTTTTATTAATATATAATTATATAAATAAATATATTAAGCACCTGTAAAAAGCTTCCATGAGGTCTCTGGCGACGATCTTATTTGCCCCAATAGCGCAATAATATGGACCAGGGGGTGCTGGGAATCCCCCAGCCGGCCAACCAAGCGGACGTCCGTCGGTGGAGGTTAGTAAGAATTCTTGGTTAAAACCAAACCAAGGTTCCTCCACATCAGCTTTTTCACACAACATCACACAGGCTTTGCGATGGTTTGATGCTGTAAATAATTGTTTGTATAAGATAATTGAATTAATATTGTTATTTTATTTAAACCGAACATTTCTGTAAATGTTAAACGAAAATATGTTTCGTCTTGCAGTGATATTGTTGAGGCAACAATATAGGATAGAACAATACATACGTGTAGAATATTTAAAGCTGGCACATATATTCCCACATCGCGCTTTCGTATGCATAACCATACTGAGGATATAATAACAATTCATTGAAATGTATGAAAATATTTAAACGATAAGTGTATGAAAATGATTTATATATAAAAGATACAAATATTTAAAAAAATATATATTATGAAAAAAATATCGACATATCGATAGATTCTTGCAATTCTTATACCAAACCATTTCATGCTTTAATACACAATATCTTGTTATCTTACGAATAAGTGAGATATTGTGAGTCAACAAATTCTGAAAGCGTCTTCGTCATCTTAACTTTTATTTTTGTAATTTATATTCAGAAATTTGCTATTCTGTGTATGAACAATAATGTTATTGACGTATCATTATAATGTATGTAATACATGAATTATTACATATCTTAAAATGTACCATGTTTCTATTTTGTTTGATGGACATATCACACAATTTATTGGACATATTTTAAAATTAGTATAATCAATTTTTAGGCATTAGCATTTTTAAGCGGGTATTGCTATTGCATAATGAACTGAGATTGGTGTTAATACTGTGAATATGTTATATTTAGTTAATCGACAATGATTATACAAAACTAGCTTCTACACGTGGCGTCGTCCCCTTGGCGATATACAGACACAACAGAACATTTCTTAAAAATAGACTTATGTGTAATCGAAGTACTTATAGACGTACTTTTGTCATGATTCTGGATATTTGTTGATCACTCTGCTATAGAAATGTTGGAGACGGAATTAGATGACCTCTTTACAGGCGTTTTTCGTCGTCGCATTGAATTTGAAAATTTTCCTCAGGACTAGGGCCGTTAATAAACGTTACAATTCTATATTAAGTACCTGTATTGTATCTGAAATACTTCTCAAATTTTCGAGCGAAAACTTAAACAATTGTTGAATTTATAATTACGGCGACTGGTACTGTTTTATTGGTTGGTTCATTACAGAAGTCATAATATAATAATATTATATTATTTATATTATGTTTTTCTTTAATCACGGGTGTTAACTCCGGTCTTTTGATAGGCGAGTGCGGGGATATGGATCCAACGCGTAGAGACCCCTTAGAAAAGATTGATGTGATGTATTATACCCACTGTGACTTGCTCTAAGGGATATCAATGGGAGAATATACCCACGGACAGGTCACGGCAGGTATTGGGATTATAGCAAATGTGTCGGAAATATTTGAGCTATTGAAATGAGATCTGGAGGAATTATTAGTACCAGGCTATTACAGAAGAGAGACAGACGCCTGCCATAACTATCATATCTGATATTGCTTTCGGCAGGAAATGCCAAAGAAGTCGGCCGGGGGCAACACCGTGGCAATTATTTATATTATTATTATTGGCGGCTATACAACATTACATCAAACTTATCAAAGGGGCCTCTACGCGTTGGATCCAAATCCCCGCGCACGCCTGTCAAATGACCGAGATAAACCCGTGATATAAGAACTATAACATAATATTATAATTCTGTGTCTAACATTTGAGAATAAAGACTTTTATTCGGTCGTTTTAGTTCTTACAAATTTAAACGTAAGTACCTAATAATTAAAATAACTGAATAAAAGTCTTTATCTTCGTAAAACGACGAGGAGTGTGCTGTAAATGGAACCATTTAACTTTAAGTGATTCATCACATTAAACTTAAACGGTTCCTTGTACGGAACATTCGTCGTTGCCGATAAATCATGTGTACATTATAATTACCGTCATTACTTGCCAATACTTGCTGTTAGCACATTTCTTTTGTATATTATACTATTTTAATTTCGTTATTTATTAGGTTAGGAGGAAATTGAAAAAAAATTGACACGGTACATGTGAGAACATCTGTTGAAATTGTACTACCTACTATCTATAAATATATATCTTATTTTTTAGGGAGTTGTTATTTGGCTGCGGTATTCTGTTAGGTGGAGGTACTTCCCCAGATCTGCTTTGATGCGCCCTACCTCTCTTAAAATTCATATGTTCACAAGTCAAGTCCCTTTCGGGAGAGAACTGTACAGATTTATGTTTTATAAATAGTACTTCAATTTATTTATGCAATAAAGCAGTTTTTAAAATATATAAATCGTCACCTGTAAAGTTAAATTAACAAAATTAAACAGAAATACATGAAAAATATCAAATTAGTCGTGTTTTATCAGAAGGAGCCCTAGGAACCGGTGAGCGCGTTTGAATAGAGCTATGAATATTAAAGAAGCAAGTGAAGTGTGTATGGATCGCGTGTTATGGCGCTCGGTTTTCTCTGCCCACCCCGCAAGGGACCTGGCGTGAAGACATACATACATACAGAAATATATAAAATTGAATTTTACAAATTTGTAATTTTTCCATCGTTAGTTTTATTCTAATTTTTATTAAAACAGAATCATGTCATCTACAATTTGCAATTTGTAATGTTTATCAAACCGGTTTTAAGAGAGGTATCAAAACAGCCCGTCTGGGGAAGTGCCTCCACCGCAGCCAAATAACAACTCCCTAGAGGGCTGTTGTGTTACATGTGAGTGAGGTCACTAGAAAGCTCCTAAGGAGTTGCTGTATAAGCAACAGAGGAGGCATCGCGCGAGTGATACTTTAATATATTACGTAAGCGTTAATAGGCTACGGTAACCGGTTCCGTTCATCACATTAAAAAATATATATAGGTATATTTATGTAATGCGTATGCGTATGTTGTCCAATACGAAAGTTTAAAAATACTTTTTTGGCTTCTGTGCCTATCAAGCTCAGCAGCATAATTATTTTTACTTAAAAAAAATCTTGTACATATTTTCTCTGCTGCGATTTCTAGGAGCTCAATGGCGTCGATTGTCATATCAATCTAATCGAAGACGTTAGTTAAGCAGCACCGACCGCAGTCTATCTAAAGTTGGATATAGTCGTCTCGAGGAGTAAGGATGTTTTATCCTCCTCCGTAGAGGAGTCGTTACGCTGCCAGTTGCAACTATTTTCTGTTGATGACAGTCGTTAAACAAATAAAGAACAAAGACCAACTAGAATAGTACCTTTACGTCACAGGAAATAGTAACCAAATAACAACTCCATGAGTGAGGTTACCACTAAGCTCCTGTAGAACCTTAGTGTTAGCAGTGGACAACATTGCAAGAATTCATACGCTATAGTTTACATCGGGTGGGCCGTATACCTCCCGACATTACATAAGAAAAATATTGTGTAGATTCTGCTTTAAATTGCTTTGGCTATATATAACTACACTTTTTCTAACAGTCATGTAATGTTCATTTATTATCTTAAATGATAAAGCTGTGACTACAAGGACGCGGCTCACAGGCCAAATTGAGTTTGCATGTTTAGAGAGAATTTTCACTGTTGGAATGTTGCGTAATAATTCCGAGACTTGTGACAATTTGCGAGTTATGACTCACACATAATAAAATAAACTGTAATGTTTCAACCGTTGTGTTTTAGCGCCTAAATATCTCAGTGATATGAGCCTACTGACCAATGGGAGGATATTTTAACTAATAAGTCGTAAATTACCCCCCTATTCGAAGCGCGTAGCGCCGAATTGATGTACTTTGCAAAATATGTCTCATCGCTTCTCATTGAGTTATTTCCTTTTATGCTCTAAACCAACTAACGACTAACATAATCTGCTCTAATTTATTAAGAGGTAAAATTTTGTTTGTTTAGATGTAGATGATATTCTCTAGCATGAAATAAAATATTCCGATTTCAAAAACTCCTCAATATCCCTGGCTGTATAGGACTTTTTCGCACTACGAGTACTATGGTAAAAAATTGGAAAACAGGCATGCCTGATGAAAAACAGTTATCGTAACCTATGAATATTTGCAATACCAAGGGTGGCATTCTTGCGTTGCCGCAAATAATATGTAATATATATCTTATGTATACAAATCTTTCATATATAAGAGATTTGTACATAAAACACTAAAACAACATTCACTAAAATCGAAAAATTCCTTCGCGCTCCCTGCGAACTTTTGTAAGTCATTGTCCTAGATGAGCGATAAACACAACACCACTAGACGATGCAACACCGTGCGATGTAATCAATTATTAGTTGTACCATGTCACTGTTTCAAATCTGGTTGCCTCGTTAACCGACTTCAATAATGGAATTGAATGCTGTTTCGAAATTTAGTAACGATTATATTATAAATTTAAGTGTATTATGTAATAGGCACGCCAGACAAATTTCAGTGGTTTTTGTTCTGTTATATATAAATAATAAATCTTTAATATTGTAAAGAAAATAAATAAGTATAAAAAAAAATCGCATCGCACTTGTTATTCTTCTCGGTTACTAAGGACAACGATAAGTTTTTATTTCTATTGATTTGTTACAAGTACTCGTAGTATAATACATGATTATCCAAATCTATCAGTACTTACATGTGGGTTGATAGTTGTATTGGTATGTGTCAGCCAAGACGAGTATATGACCGCCTCGCCTAAATGGATCATGATAAATCACCTCCGGGAAAATAAACGTGTCCGAATTGTCTGAGGTTGCTTGTGACGTGTTACTACCATCAAAGTACCAGATCGGCAGATCTGAAACGTTAAACCCATAAGTCTTCATTAATGACAGCCGTGAAATTTAAATTGCTATTGTAATCTGCTGTGTTACATTCAGTATCTTACGATACTGAATGTATCTCAAGGACTATTGGGGCGATTATCGATAGATTGTGGTACAAGTGGCCGACTTTCTTCTCAAAAGCCAACCTACAAATGAGGCTGAGGAGAAAATACGCAGACGGTAACGAGGGCTTCATTCGATTGGGGAAGTACTTACCCCACAGAAGACTGATTGCAGCCAAATAACAAATTTGGGCAGGGTTATTACGTTCTTACGAATATGTACAGTTCCTAGTAAGTGTGAAAATTTATGTTAGCCACGATTTGTATTGCGAGCGTTCCGTGTCAACGGTAATCATTTCACATCTCCATACCTTTTATGACTTTATATTTATTTTTACTTCAATAGCGTTTGCTTAATACTATTACTTCAATATTACCAGTTTATACAAGGATGGAAAGAAAGGACTCACTTCCGTTGTTATTTTATTTTATTCTTATTTTATTTCTTTTAAATTCATTACATTATTATGACATTTCAAATACCAATGACTACACCCAACTGTGATAAATTATCCACAACTCAATATAAAATTATAAATTGGCAACAATGCCTAGTGGCTTACCTACTGTTACTGATTACACGGTACCGCCATATGTTATATAAAATACCTTGATAATGCCTTGATAATAAATAAAAATGTGTAGTGGAATCTGTCCAAGTGCAAGTATTAACATTAACGAGATGGCTTCAAAATCCACCTAGCGGCTACAATCAACAGTATCAACAAAATAATTTTAAACCTTTTACATTCATTTATATATGCGATTGTCAATAAATCCTTCCAGATGCTCGGTTTCATCAAGCGCAATACTAAAAAATTTAAGAACATCAAAACTTTAATTGTCCTCTATAATTCATTAGTTCGTAGTCACCTAGAATTCGCAAGCGTAGTATGGAATCCGTTCTATAAAATGCACATAGATACTCGTAGCATTGAACGTGTCCAGAAAGCCTTCACACGACAGCTAGCTTTCAAAACACCTAACTTTAGCTACAGAACCAATTATAGTGACCGTCTATCAAAATTTGAGATGATTTCTCTTGAAAGGCGCCGCAAAATGTTAGATTTGGTGTTCCTGTTTAAGTTAACCAATGACTTAGTCGACTGTCAAGATAGCTTTGATTCCCTTAAATACACGGTCCCTAGGTCAAACTCTCGAAGAAAACTGTACAAGACGTTTCTCATAGCTGGTTAGCGAGCTAATCTCGGTAGAAATGCGCCCTTATCAAGAATACTTGGTAGCTATAATGAGGTTAACGGAAAGTGCGATTTGGATATTCACCACCACTCCGTTTTGAAATTTAAACATAAAATACAGTCATCGTCATAGTAATAAAAATCTCTATACTTCACAAAAACATCTAAAAAGCAAATTTTAATTATGAAATTTAAGAGCTGCCTACCTACTTTTATTTTACTTTTATTGTAATTATTGTTAGTACTGAATGCTTGCCCATGTATTCGAAAATGTTGTGTTCACCTTTAATTGGGTTTCATGCTAGAATAAGTACCTTTAAAAATGTTATTGAGAATGTAAACATGTAACCTGTTGGTGTACCTAAATAAATAAATTAAAAATAAAATAAAACATTTATAACTAGTCATCTATATTATAAAAATGGAGTTCCTGACTAATTCACTGACTCATCAACGCCGAGGCCAACCCTGAAAAGAAAGCTGAAATTTTGCGAGAACGTTACTTTTACAATTCTCACGAGATATAAGAAAGGACTTTTTGAAATTCAACCCCTAAGGGGGTGAAAAGGGGACTGACAGTTTGTATGGAACAGAAATATTTTTTCAAGTTAGTGACTTAAAACTTTGTACAGATACTCTCTATTAGAATCTAAAGAAAGTAATTTCAGTATTTTTTTCAAAATTCCTCCTTTAGGGGGTTTGAAAAGGGTGTTGACAGTTTGTATCGAGCAGAAATATTTTTTGAAGTTAGAGACTTGAAACTTTGTACAGATACTCTCTATTAAAATTCAAATAAAAGTAATTTTAGCGTTTTCAAAAATTCCAGCCCTTAAAGGGTGTAATGGGGGTCAAAATATTTCTTGAACTAAAAGTTGAAAATTGTTTTTTTTTTAAAGTGAGCTGCTTAAACTTTATAAATATACTCTTAATCAATGGGTAAAAAGGAATTAGGGCGTTTTTCCAAATTCCACCTTTAGGGGCTGAAAAGAGGGCTGATAATTTGTATGAAGCAGAAATATTTTTTGAAGTAATGACTTGAAACTTTTGCACACATACTCTCTATTAAAATCCATAAAAAGTAATTTCAGCGTTTTTCACAATTCCACCTTTAGGGGCCTGAAAAGGGGTTTGACAGTTTGTATGGAGTAGAAATATGTTTTGAAGTTGGTAACTTGAAATTTGTACAGATACTCTCTATTAGAATCCAAAAAAGTGGTTTCAGCGTTTTCAAAGATTCCACGTCTTAAAGTGTATAATGGGGGTCAAAAATATTTCTTGAATTAAAAGTTGAACTTTTAAGGGATTATATACTGTCAATCAAGACGTCAAAAAAGTAATTTCAGCGTTTTTCAAACACTTAGGAGGTTGAAATGGGGGTTGACACTTTGTATGGAGTAGAAATATCTTTTGATCTTAGTGACTTTGTTTAGTTAAGTTTTTAAAACAGGCAATAAAGAGGTGATTTGAGTGTATTCAGTCAATATCAAATAGTTAATGAAAACCGAACAGATCGTGACATATCTTCATTACTACACAAATGAGGATGCTTGCTACTTTTACTAACTATATAATGCTGACTGTAGGTACCAAAAAAACGAAGTAAAATAAAAATAAGTAAAACTGGCGAAATTCCAAAATCTACGCGTGCGAAGCCGCGGGCATAAGTTAGTTTACTGTATATTTTATGAAAACTTGTAACTACAATTTCATTTTTATATATTTGTACGTACTCGTAAAACTTATTACAGACAAAAATTTGTATTCCCCGCGGTGTTATGATATTTGCAGCAAAGCTCAAGCATTTATTGTGGGTAGCCAATATTATACCAATCGTATGCCTTTATCCTCTATCAACATAAAGTAAGATATAACAATCAACAAAACACTATATTGAGCCCCGCATTTTGATGTGATTAAACGGAACAAAAAAATCCCGTGGTGAAGGCGGTGTTGACTCGTTTTTGTAAAGCTCCTTACTACGTTTGTAAAGCTCATCATGTAGTCCTTAGGGAAAACTTCCAGTTTCTGAGGATAAATTCCCAGTCGTCGGCGAGCGGTGCGATTGTAAAACGAGGCGGTTGAAATCAAATCAAGTCAAATCAAATCAAAAAAAATCAAAGTACAGTAAACGCCTTTGGGCAAGACCACCTGGCCACCACTAGGACATTGTGATTCGGTTCGGAAAATACCGGCGATCCTAAACTTGCATATTAAGTTTAAGTAAAGATTCACTCTTCGTATATTCTATTGATTGGTCATTGGGTTTTGTTCAGAAAACTTATCAATATGATAGTCACAGCTTCCACCTACAACAGTACAGCTCGCCATCGGCAGGAAGTCTATCCTCATGTACTTGAACTGCGATGATTCCGTATTGATAACCCCGGTGGTCCGATAGTTAGCAGTGAATACTTTTTATCGGAAGGTGATATCAGGAGCCCTAGAGCTGGCAAAGTTGCTTGAAAATATCTATGAATTTTAAAGAACCGTGTGTGGTATGTGAGGACCGCATCTTTTGGTGTCCCTTGTCTACCCGGCAAGGGACCTCGCGTACAGATACACATGCATACATAGTATTAGCTTTGCATAGTTTGGCACTACATGACGCTGTGTAGTTTGTGCAAAAATATTTATTTATTGAACGGTTCCAGAGAAGTTTGTCATGCCATTTATTGAATGAACTCCCTGTGGAGGTTCTTCCAAGCGACTCCAGCATAAAGTTCTTCAAAGAACGAAACAAAACTTTATAAGTGAAGAATTTTTTAAAGGGCACCACGCGAGTGATGCGCTTGCTATGCAAGTGCCCTCAGGCTGAGAATGACAACTTCCTAAAACGACAACTTCCTAAAATGTCAATTTCCGAAATTGACAAATTCCGAAAATGACAAATTCCTAAAACGACAACTTCCTAAAATGACAATTTCCGAAAACGACAACTTCCTAAAATGTCAATTTCCGAAATTGACAAATTCCGAAAATGACAAATTCCTAAAACGACAACTTCCTAAAATGACAATTTCCGAAATTGACTAATTTCGAAAATGTTAACTTCCTAAAACGACAACTTCCTAAAATGTCAATTTCCGAAATTGACAAATTCCGAAAATGACAAATTCCTAAAACGACAACTTCCTAAAATGACAATTTCCGAAATTGACTAATTTCGAAAATGTCAACTTCCTAAAACGACAACTTTGTCATTCACACAAACAAAAACACTAATTCAAATTTGCAACACAAACATCAAGTCAAATATTACTTGCTACTACGGAACCCTTCATGGTTGAAAACCTTTATGGTTGAGTCGGACTCGCACTTGGCCACTTTTTGTCACTTGTACACGTACTTTTTAAAGGTATCTACAAACAACCAAACAATTCATACTCGAGTGAAGTGCACTTTACTTTTCGTGCCTCATTGAAACTCAGTGATAAATGTGCTATTTCGTTCTCTTGGTCCAGGGGTCTTACCACTGGCATAATTAAAAAGTATTTAATAGGTTCAGGCGTTATTTTGCGAAAGTCAAATTTACATGCAATTTGATCTAACCTGCTTTGTGTGCTTCCGCCACCAATTAGTTCATACGGCCTAGCGCCGGCCGGCACCCACCCACTACTGTTAGTAAATGCAACATGCCGACGCTGCCTTGGCTGCTCCGGTAGTCTCTGCCTTGGCTGCTGCGGTTGTCCGCTATCTGGAACAGAATCCGCATGCCCCCACCACCACCGTCGCTGCCACGACTGGCCTGATCGTCGCTGCGACACGGCGCACACACACACACATCATCAGGCGTTGTAGACGTTAATCGTAAGAATAACATGCTACAAGTGACAAATCCATCGCAGTGCCGTCCCTTATATTGAATTGAGGGTGGGGGTAGATGGTGTGAGCGAAAAGATATTTAAAAGTGGGGAATTGTTTACGTCAGTCTGTTTGTTCATGAGAGTAATTTTAGAATTTTTATGTTTATTAATTTCTAATTGTTCCCTAATATTTAGTTTTAAACCTTTGTCTATGGTATGTAAAATTTGATATTGCGTAAAAAGACGAGTAGTAGCGTTAACAGACTATTGTACGCGGTTCCATATATTTCGATAAATAAATACACTGCGAGTTTGTCATACCTGGGAAAAATCACTGACAAAATAGTTCACATATTTAGAAAAAATAACATACATGTTGCTCTCAAATCCCGTAATTCACTCTAATCACTTTGTAACACTAAAGATAAAATCCCGCCCAATAAATAATCCGGCGTCTATAAGCTGTTCTGCGATGATTTAAGAAGTTGACATTTTTGGAATTTGTCAATTTCGGAAATTGTCATTTTAGGAAGTTGTCATTTTCGGAATTTGTCAATTTCGGAATTTGTCAATTTCGGAAATTGACATTTTAGGACGTTGTCGTTTTAGGAAGTTGTCATTTTCGGAATTTGTCTATTTTGCACTAGACGTTTTAGGAAGTTGTCGTTTTAGGGAGTTGTCGTTTTAGGAAGTTGTCGTTCTCAGCCTGAGGGTGCAAGGTGTTCATATGCTTCGGTAACTGCTTACCATCAGAGACACAGTATTCATCAGAGAAGCCACATACTTGTTTTATATTACAACTTTAAAGGGCAGTCTTTAAATGAACCTGCCCCGCAAGGAACCTGGCGTAAAGATATACAAACATACATTAATATACCTGTAAATTTGACATGCGAAGAATTACACATCTATACACATAAATAAAATTGGTGTGTCTGTTTGTAATATTAAAATAACCGCTTTTTATTAAATGCATATGGATGTATACACGGTACATATACCAAAATTTTTTTTTTACAATTTTTGTCTGTCTGTCTGTTCGTTCCGGGCAGTCTCTGAAACGGCTCGACGGATTTTGACGGGACTTTCACTGGCAGATAGCTGATGTAATAAGGAGTAACTTAGGCTACTTTTATTTTAAAAATGTTATTTTTTTATTAATATAAATAATTAATAAAAATATAACTATTCCGCGCGGACGAAGTCGCGGGCACAGCTAGTAAATGTATAAGCTTTTAAAAATTTCATAGAGTCAGTGGCGTAAAATTTCAATTCTACGCCGCCACTGTCACTGCAGTAAAATATCTATATATATATATAAAAATGAATGTTTGTCTGTATGTCTTCTATGGACTCAAAAACGGCTGGGCAGACTTTGATGAAATTTTCAGTGAAACTTCAGGTTAGCCCAGCAGGTGATCATGTGAAGTTTGGTAGCGATCATATCACCCGTGCGAAGCCGGGGCAGATAGTTAGTAGCCTATAAATGCACAAGGTAAGTGCACACTGAAAGTTGTCGAGAAAGTTATAAAGAAAACATTGTTTTCCAAAATTTACTCCTACACATTTTAAACGTTTTCATTCTGTCGAACCATTTTTCAAAATAAGACGATGTCGTCAGTTTTCAACGAGTTGATAGAAGCCTTTACGGTAAAGGTTCTTTGGTTTTTATGACATCGTAAAACTCAAATCTAATCAGATTTGTAATTTTCGGAGATTGGTTAGGAGCTTTAGTATTTCAAAGTTCAACAATAACTTTTTTTTGGTTCGCTGTGTGCAAAGAAGCAGCGTTAAGGCACTAGATGCGGCTTCTTGGTTGTCTCCTGTACATTCTACTCAACTAGGTAAACAAATGGTATGGTATGGTCATTAATAGTTTTTTGATCGTCTGAAGAAAAAAGTAGCGATCATTGCCCACTTTTCTCTCCTGCTGTAACTTTACTAGTTTATTTTTATTTTTAAACATTCAGAATACTGTCGTTTTCCTGTGGTTGAAAACAATGAATACACGTTACGTCTCATGTGACAATGTCATAAACAACTTTTGCAACAACTTTTTAATCCACACGAGTTCGTTTCAGCTCTCGCGTTAGTTCTTGAGGTATTAATCCCTAAATATCCTAGAATTATTTTCTAGGTGAAGCGTTGGTTTTCCTTAGTTAACCTCTCAATTAAGCCCAACAGTATCTAAATTATCATTGGTAGTCGCCGTTGAATGACGACCTTTACTTTACCTCTGAATATCGTCATTCTGACAAACACGTCTCATGTTCAATTCCACATTTAAAAGTCTTACAGTGCACAGATGAGGTGCTTCCCTGCCAAAAACATGAAAATGAACAGTTTAATGTCGCAGAGAAAAATCACTTTTAATATCATGAAAAAATATTTAAAAGATTTTTTTTACTCGTTAGTTTTATTTTAATAATGAGAAATGCTGCACAAAATATTATCTACGTAACATGTTATACTTATCCTGTTTAGATAGGTACTTACTTATACTATATCGAAACATCTTTAATTTCGTCCATATTTGGTTACATAAAAATCTTATTCCTGTTTTGATTTTACTACCGATTTGTGTTCATAATAATCACTCTTCATAATTTTTTTTTTCGCATACTTTTGTTCATAAATTTTTATTACTACCAACGGAGCTCATAACAGACAGTATATTTCTTTTATTAATACTATCTTTACTTAGAATATGCTTCAACTCATATGTTTTTCTCAGAACTGTTTCCTTTATAACATTCAGTGATCAGATCATATTTATTTTATTAATAATGTAGTACGAAGAACATACTTCAATTCATAATGTTGTTTTTCAGAACAGTTTCCTTCATAACAGACAATGTTTGGTTCTGGCGCTTCCGCGCCTGGCCGCTGCCGCGACATGCTCGCTTCGCTCGCTCGGCTCGCGCGCTGAAGGCAGCAGTTTACCTAACACTCCTCGCTTCGCTTGTCGTCGTACCAATTATTTTTTTCCATTGCAATCTAATGCGGATAAATAACACTTATGATTAAGAAATATCGATAGTGGAAATATCAATTAATGTAAGTGACAAAACACGACTTTTCAGGACAGCCAAAAAACGATTTTTTTTTGTTCACCCTCTGTATCTTTTTATAGAGAGATCCAATTTCAACAGTTTCTATGGCAAAATATCTTAGATTTTTCCCTTCTTTAATGTTATAAATGTTAAACTTAAGAAAATATAATAATTTCAAAGATAGCTTGTCGCTTACAGTAAAACTTTGAACTTAATTGTACCTTACATTGCCAAAATTTTACAATGTGATACGTTACATGCGATGTAAGGGATATCCATTAATACAAAAATGGTATTAATATTACTGTAACTGACAATTTATACACTAAAGCTTAACGTAAGTTACCCTTACGTAAGTTAAGTTTAAAATAAGTTATATTTTGTAATTAATGTTAATATTATTAATTGTCTTTACCTGTTTTTATACTATTTTTTTAATATAAAAACATTTCAAAAAACAATAATCATATTCTGAAAGATCATTGACATAAAAGTATATATTATGTTTATTATATCAATGGTATTTTAGAATCTGATTACCCTTTTAATAAGTTATCTAGAAATTTGACGATGAACAGAAAATGAACAGTAATAATTACTTGTTTATTATTAAAGTATAGCATACTTGTTGGCTAGATAGATTGACAGTCTTTCACAGTAACTAGAACAAATCAACATTTACTTGGTCAAATTATAAAATATTATATAATATAACAATAAACATTCTCACTAATGATCAACAGTCTGTTAACTTCAAAAATACAGAGATAGGTAAGTACTCTTTTATACAAATATAACATTTTTAATATCAAAAGAGCCTTAAATCTTTAAACAGTAACTAGAAAAATCAACTTATTTTTTATATTATATTCATAATTATTCTCACAAACGACCAACGTCTGTTAACGAACTAACTCAAAAAGTACATATTTCAGACGCAGTTAAAAACAGTTAATAATGAAGTCAATATTTACTGTTTTTAACTGCGTCTGAAATACGTACGATACTAAGTAGGTTATAGATTAACAGTCTTTTACTAACTATAATAATTAAACTACTCGTACTGATAATTTTAAACACTCCTACAAACAATCAACAATTATCTACAAAAATAATATTAAATGTTTGCATTGAACATACTCGTATATCGACTTCCAAATCGATAATAATTAAGAAAGAACACTATGACCTCACTTAAGAAAAGCATCCTTGTCATAAAAGTAATACTGTATTTTCATTTAATCTCTATGATCGGTATCATCCGCAGCAGTGTCTGTCAGTGATTACTATTTAAAGTAAGGGACAGATTGGTTTATTAAAACAACTTATTTTAACTTCACATCCCATACATCATTTTTTTTGCAAGAATCATACAAAAATAACCAAAAAATGTGTAAGGTAAGGGACATTTTTGTTGCAATAATCAAATTTCAAGTATACCAGTCGATAGAACAGCCATGCAATTCTATAAGCGACTCGTAATGACTGTGTGCGTCGCTGTGATCACAGATGTCACAGCTTTGACATCGTCTACTGCGATCATGGCTAAATTATTTGGTATTCTATAAGGCTGTAAGCGTACGCGAGGTTGTTTGCCTTATAGAATTCCAATTCCAAACGCAGCCTTGCGGCGCTAGTGTCGCACAACCATGAAAAGCGACACTAAGGAATTGCAATTTTGTGTTCAAGGCTATAACAGCCGATGTTTCCGAGGATGTAAGGATGTTTGCTCTTACAGAATTGCATGGCAGAACATTCTGAATCTAAAGGTGTAATAAACTCATTTTGGCTAAAATGTCCCTTACATTAATTGATATTTCCACTATCGATATATGAAAACAAATATTAGTATAAACCAGGTGTATTATTAGTGATATTGTGAATTCTGATGATTATGAGTTTCGATCATTAGTATTAGTCGAGCTCGGTGGCGCAGTGGTGAAACGCGTTGTTACACTACTTTGACACCAACGCTCGTGGGTTCGATTCCCACACAGTACAAACATTTGTGTGCATGAACATGTCTGTTTGTCTTGGTCTTGGTATTTTCTATTTATGATAAGTATGTATTTACAAAAAAAAATGTATTTACGTATGTTTATCAGTTGTCTAGTACCCATAACACAAGCTTCGCTTACTTTGGGGCTAGATGGCGCTGTGTAATTTGTCCGACAATATTTATTTATTTATTATTTATTTATTTATTAATTTTTTTTATGAAGAGTGTTCATTATGATGTAAAATGGTATGAGAAATATTTGCAGACTTCTAATAATAGGACTTAAAAAGTTATGTAAAAAAATGTCCACCTCATCGTTTATTGCAAGAACGCCTCGAAAACGCCCCGAACGCCTAGAAAGAAAGTGAGTAAAAAGTTTGCCGTGAAATAAATTACAGGCGTCTGAAATAAGTATAAAATGTTTTTGTAAATAACTACCTCAATTTTGATTTATTTAACATGTAATATATTACAATATCATTGTAAAAATGTATCTATGTCAAAATAGTCCATCTCCTTTTATGATTTTTAAAAAATAATATAATATCTCTATTTATAAAAGAAAGACCATATTATATGTCCTTACTTCGTCATAAGTAAGTAAGGACATATAGTCTCTTAGTAAATAAAATATGTGTGATAACTAATGTAGTTTGTTATTAACTTAGATCATATTTAGACTGTGGGGACAGTATTTCCAAACTTAACGAGGAACGTGTTTAGTGACGATTTAGTAGGTGTTATTCTTGTCCCTGCGTTATCCTGGTTCGATAAAAATACTGATTTTGACATGGAGCAACTACCGTCAGAACTCGGCAATCCAGATAAATATCAGACGTGACTTTAGTAAGGTAAGACACCTCTTTCGAAATAATGTTTTCATTAGCCGCATGGAAAGTGATAATTAAAAATACAAAATATACACAAAACAATATATACAAAAATCTTTGAGGAAGGTAAAACTCTTAGAAGCCAAGAAAAAAGTAGAAAAACGGTTCACATAATAATATATAAAGTGGGATACCCTGAGTTCTATGTTCTCCTCTATCTATCTACTACGCTACGGTAATCGCGTTCCACTGGATGGCCCCTCTGAGGAACACGATTTGGCATTAAGCTATGATCTTCTGTAAGAATGAGGTACTTACATACAGGCTGTTTAGTTAAATATTGCTGTAATTTCCTTCCGATTAGCTCGATGAAATCATTTCACGTGTCAGTTAATGTTAAATAGGCAAGCAACATTGACCGTATCTTAACGGATGATTTTTTTATTTCTTGATCCCCTCCTCCGACCGTTGGGGGCAGGTTAGGCCATCACTCCTGGATGCCACCGTATTTCTTATACAAAGTCGAGAGTATACTTTCTTATATATGCATACGGCCTACCTGATGTGAAGAGGTTACCGTAGCATATGAACGCTTACAATACAAGAGGTACTGCTTGCAGAAACACAACATACCTAGTAGGGGGTT
Organism: Pyralis farinalis; assembly: GCA_947507595.1. Lineage (NCBI taxonomy): Eukaryota > Metazoa > Arthropoda > Insecta > Lepidoptera > Pyralidae > Pyralis > Pyralis farinalis. The sequence goes on from OX382267.1 coordinate 17,751,056, forward strand.
GCAACTTGACTGCGGTTTTCTGTGAGGTGGAGGTACTTTCCCAGTTGAGCTGCTTAGATACGCCCTACGTCTCTTAGATAGATGATACGTCGTTGAGCCATATTCGTGACATTTGGCTGTTGTGCAAAGCCACGGTAGTGTTTGCTCTAAACTGATTCTTTTGAAGAATGATTTACCTTTGTGTGACTTAGGCTGGAAATCAAATGTTCTATCTTTTGATCGCATACTGATGCCAGTCCCATCGACCCAAACGTAACTTGCCAAGATCGCATCACATGGTACTTCAAGATCTTCATATTTCCGCATAGCAGTTTTGTTCAAGGCAATAGGAATGGAATTCATTGTGAGGCCTATAACGAAAGAAGTTGCTATTCATTAATTCAAACTAAACTATTCAATGAATCTAAATGAAATAAACTGAAATAAACAACAGCATGATTTGCAAACTGGATACAACGAACATTGATTTTAAATAAAACAGTAGAAATTTATTTAAATTTAATTATGAAATAAAATAGTACAATGGTATTGGCGTCTACCTATCCCGCAAGGCGTTTTAGCGTGAAGATGGTGTGTATAGATAGTAGAAAGCATTCGTCTCATCGGAAAACGTCGCACATAAACAGATCGAAGAACGTAGGAGGAAGATTAAAACTCACCTATTAAATTAGTAAACCTATAACCAAATTATACGTGTTTAATCAGAACGTGATGTCACGAGCCCTAGAAACCAGGGAGTGTGAAAAGAGCTATGAATATTAAAGAAGCGAGTGAGGTGTGTAAGGAGCGCGTCTTAAGGCGCTCGGTTCTCTCTGTCTACTCCGCAAGGGACCTGGTGTGAAGATATACATACACACATAAACAGACTTGGTATACACAATACCTGTATAGTCGTCGGGGGAACATGGCTAACATTACATGACCTCTTAATGAAAAATTCACGCAGCCACGTTATACAGTATAATAATATGCTTCACAAAATATTATACCACGCCATGTTACAACTAAGTACGTTAATGTTACAATGACCGGTACTAACTAGTATTTCTATGTTTACAGAGTTCTATAAGATTTCACAGTTTTTAACTCACCTTCAGGTTTATACGATTTAACTTCACACATAATACAAAAACTTCACGGATTGAAAACCTGGAATGATAGTTAATATAAATTGGAACTTGCAATTATGTTTTGGAGTCAAAAATTAATAGATGAAAATAACAATAATGTAATACTTAAACTTAATACAAGTAGGTAAATGGTTTCCAATAAGTGTTGACAAAAATGCATAAATATTAAAAAATTAAAGGAAGAATTTACCTTCAAATTTACAACAAAAATAAAAACTAAATATTTTTACTATCAAATTTACATTTGGGAAGGAAATAAAACGATACAAAATTTAAGATATCATGTATGTGTACTAGTTGACGTTTTGTCGATGAAATGCCAAGATGAGCAAAAATATTTTCGAAATCAGAGCAAATATGTCAGCGTATCAACATGAAGGCTACACTCCACTCTCTGTGTCGCTGCACATATCCAATGTTATGAACTGCACTAGAATATTATGTACAGTAATAACAAATATTGGATATTTTGAACTAAATTTGAATAAATTTTTAAATTTGAACTAAAAAGAACTAAATTTTATTATGTGGATTTAGTCTTCTGGTTTTGTTTATACCAGATGAAAAGAAAAACTAGACTGAACTAACTTAACTAACTAAACTAATTTTGGACTATAGCCGCCAGGGTTTACTGTTTTCTATTTCTATCACACTGAACAAGAATGTTTGAAATGAATAAATGAATATAGGAACCACTGGTTTATCAACTCCACATCAACCCCATCTATAAGTGGCGCAAACTGGTAACAAACGGGGGTGTTTGTTTGAATTTTCCAAAATCCTAAACTAGAAACAATATAAATAAAAATAGAAACAATATAGGGATACACGTATAAAAATGTGTGTTTTCATTACACCATGGCACCCTTATTGTGAGATCCACTCCACAGATATTTCATACGACATCGAGAGCCCTACGAGGTCATACCTACACCAATCACGATGGACCATAGACAATTTTTGTTGGTTATATCGTTCACGTGATTTTATCTAGATAAACCATGCTCATTTTTTATTGCCTGTGGTCCAATGATAAATAACAGGAAATTATAAGATGGCCCCGCGGTGGCATACCATACCATACCAACTGGTACAAATTGGTAATCGTAGTGTATGACTGGTTGCAATATAAGAAGTATCGCTGGTGCGTTGTCTGACTTTCATCAGAGCGTTGTTAATTAATTAACAGGCTATAGACTTTGGCTTTACCTCCAAAGATGAATGAACATAGCGTATAATAATATCGAGGGTGGAATGGCTTCAAGCGACATTTTTGGAATTTTACAATGGAGCATTTCAAAGTTTTCGAATTCAGAAAAAAACGAGTGTGCTTTAGACCACACGACTGAAGTAAAACTACTTTAGCTCCATAATGTGATACAGACAATAGGCCTGCACTGTGTCTTAGATATACGAAACTTAACTCGCTATGAGAGAAAGAGAGAAGGAAAATGTGCGTTCGCACCTCTCTCTCTTGCCCCTATAGTAATATACGAAACGTAACCCTCTCTTTTTATCTTCACTAACTTATATCTCACTTTCGACTTCCGTTCGCCTCGCCTGATCACACTTTTCATAACGCTCTCGTCACGCATTCACCAGCTTACTCCCCAAGTCAAACGTTCAGCGTGCGTAAGTTAATAAGGTAGTTTTACTTCAAAAAAAAACGTAGAAATTCAGTTTATTAATTAATTTAGATTTCAAATATACAGTTTTTTTTTAATGTAATTCTCTTTCAGATTGTTTTATTTGAAGTCCAATAAAACATAAACAAATCGCTTCGTGGCAATTTTTTTTGTCAAGGAAAACGATGATCGCCCTTGTTTTTTGAGTAAGACTAAATGCTTTAAATACAGTGCCTATTATTATTAACAAAAGTCAAAAAGATTCATGAGAGTACCTACAAATTGTATTTTTTGTGTAAAGCTAAGAGATACAACTACCTGGTTTGTGAGTATAATAGATTCAGGCTAATGTGCTGAACGTCCAATATATAATACAATACACTTTATTGTACCAAAAGAAAAATAAACAAAATAAACATTAATAAAAAAAAAATCAGTACACCGGTAGTCTTATCGTGATGCGATCTCTTCCAGACAACTTTATGGTAGAGGAGAAGTGAAGAAAGAAAGTAGGGTGGCGCAGAGCATAACTCAAAGGAAACAAAATATTATGTAAATAGGCATAAATAAATACGTACATATAATTTTTTCAAATTGATACATATAATAAATATGCACACAGTAAAAATCAGTGGACTGGAAAGTTATTTTAACACGAAGTGCGCCACGCAGGGTACGACCATGCGAATCGTTATGAAAGAAAAAACGTTTCTTTATAGGTAGGAATGGTAGCATCAAAGAGGATAGATTAAAAAAGGGAAAGGCTGTGCCAGTTGCGACAAAATCTTATGGGGAGCCACTTGAGTTAAAAACGAAATTCAGAAACATGGTCATATTTACGAAGCCCAAATATAAACCGTATGCAAAAGTTTTGAAGGTGCTCAAGCTTATTTAGTTGCTCTTCGGTGATATCTAGGTAACAGGAATCAGCATAGTCGAGGATAGGAAGGAACAAGGGTTGTGCAAGTAGAATTTTAGTGTCTACTAGAAGAATATTTCGTAACCTTCTATGGAAATAAGCCGCAGCAAACAATTTCCTACTAACTTCGGTAATCTGCGCTGACCAAGACAATGAATTATCAAAAATGATTCCCAAATTGTTCACTTTATCCCTGAACTTTATAACTAAAATTACCTATAATAATGTTATGCGATTTTGAGGGGTTGACCAAGAGACCATGAGATTTACTACAGACAGATATACGTAAGAGATCTTCATTAATAGAGGAAATGGCATTTGGAAGTTCCAACAATGGAGTTTATACGTAAATGTGTAAATCGTCTGCATAAAGATGGCAGGATGAGCGAAGTTCGGATGTGATGGTATTAATGAATAAAGCAAATAGAAGAGGAGCCAACACGCTACCCTGAGGCACACCAGCAGTTGAAGAGCACCAAGAAGAGAATGTATCCTCAATACATACTCGCTGCAGACGTCCATACAGATAAGAACGAAGCCACTCAATTGCCGAAGGGGATATATTTTATAATATAGTCATCGTATAGGTTTAGGAAAAATAGCTTAAAAACGTCCAATGTACCAACCTCGTTAATTTAAATCCAGTTATTTTATAATTATAAAAACTATCAACACAAAAATTTTAAAATAGACAAATTTTATTGAATTATTGCTTATTTTATAAGTAAAATAACAACTAAAATCTAATTTGTATTCTTTATTGAGTTTTTTAAATCAAATGTAATAATACGTATTAAAAGCCCATTATTTTCAGTATCGTATGTGTTTAAACGTGTCGTGTATGTTTGATGTGAATGTTAATTCCTTATGATTTTAGACAAATTAACTTAGTTTTTAAAAATATCTCATTATAAATTTAACATTTCTAAATATTATAAGAAACATAACTTAAAGAAGTATTTCTTTCAGGAACTATTAGTTGTGAATAGTCACATGTTGACATAGGTTATATAGGATAGGATCATTGGTAAGTATGTACTCACTAAGGATCAATTACGTAACGTAATCAATTACGTAGCAAGTCTCAAATGTTTGAGTGTTTCTTATTTAAATTTTCATAGATACCTAATTCATATGTACCTAATTTTAGAAATAACATTTTTAACAAAAACAACCTCTTTTAATAATAATTAACGATAAGCCTACAGTCTCTGTTCTTATGTGTACAATAACATTTCATGTAAGGTAGAAAAAATAATAAAATATTTTACTTATAAAAATAATTAGAACATAATAGCTAACAACTTATACAGATATAACTGTTTTTTGTAATTCAGGAAACAAGTTCTTACAAGAACAAACACATAAAAAAGTGTCAAAAATAAAGTGTCTCGTTTATTATTAATTGGTAACTAAAAATAGTACCTACTTTTCTTTGGCAATTGAGGAAATGCCTTATTCTGTTTCATATTCTATGTCGGTATCTAATAATACATCGTATCCATTAGAATATTTCAAATTAAAATATTTAAAGCCGCTCAGATGGAGACAATCATAAATTTAAAGCACTATGCAATAATGTGAGATTACAAAATAAACAAAGTTTGCTTACATTATCGAATGCACTAATCCTTTTAGTAACTCACTGACATTAGGCACGAGTGACACATACAAGTCTTTGAAGGCTAACCAAGAGCCATAATCCCCGAACTCTGAACACTGATGACACGGCACTAGCACAACTGGCACTGAACACTGGCAATGACATGTGAGGCAGGCTCGCTCCCAGAACGACATCCAGACGGAGACAAATTTTTGAAGTACCATTACTCTGGCCGTTATACGTCACGCCAACTCTATATACTACTTTTCAATAAATTAAGTGGCCTGTACAATTATTATTCTTACAGAGGCGAGTGTATGCGTTGTGTATACGCAGCCATAAACCATCAGCCAATCTGTCGCTGGCCACCTGAAGTTTCGCAAGCAACGTGACAGCAGAAATGTCACCTTAAATATCGCCGTGTATTGATTAGGCTTTTTTCTCACTGGTAGATTCTTCATAAATCCGACTCAAAGGACCGAAATGTACGATGATTGTATTGCTCGGAGGGATAGACGACGTTTTGTTGAATTAAAATTAAAAGCGTCGTTCAGGTCGTAGGTACCATAATGTTTAATGGAATGTAATACATATAAAGACAACTGCCAAATACGAAATCTATAGACGTCGTGACAGATGTCAGTACTATTATCTATCTATCTATAACTTCACGCCAAATCTCTTGCGGGGTAGGCAGAGGGAACCGAGCGCCACCTGACTCGATCCTTTCACACCTCACTCACTTCTTTGACAATCATTGCCCTTCTCATACACACTCGATGGTTTCTAAGGCCCCTGACATCACCTTCCAATAGAACACGACCAATTTGGTCATGGTAGGTAAGTCTTGGCCTTCTTCGGCTGCTACATCCTTCCACTTTTGGGTTGTATGTCTGCTTCGTCATTCTTTCATCCTGCACTCTTTCTACATGTCCGAACCAATGGAGCATGCCTCTTCTTAACACTGACGCTCTCTTATAGACCAACTCTATTTCTGACATCATCATTGCGAATACGGTCTACAAGTATTACGCCACATTTTGCGCAACACTCGCATTTCGACCGCATTTATCCTACTTTCATGCTCTCTCTGCCATACCCAGTTCTCGTTAGCGTCTTAGTTAGCGAGCTGCGCCTTCTGCCTTAAGTTTTTACTGCCAAGAAGTTTTCTCAACGCTCCATTCACACTATTACCAGTACTCACTCCACATCAGCACCATCATCCACTTCACCATTCCACATCAGCGGTGTACCTTCCCTGCTGAAAGCGTATCCAATATATACAATCTCATCCACTTGTTCCAATACTTCATCAACCGTAATCCTTACATTTGTTCTGTATTCTTCTCTTTAAAATTCCATTATCTTTGTTTTCGTCGCATTTAATAGTAAGCCTTTCTCCATACCATCGGTGTGTCTGCTAATATCACGGCATCGTCTGCATACAGCAGACAGATCTCTCATGTCACTCATGCGCAATCCTACATTCGTTGACCTTTTTTTCTGCTGACATCTATCGAGATACATAATAAACAGCCTAGCAGATAACATGCAACACTGTATGATACTAATTTTGCCATCAAACCAGTGTAACATGCTACCATCTATACGCACACATGCTAAGCAATCCTTGTTAGTGGACTGCACAGCACGGAGCAGTGAACCGTCAATCCCATATCTCGCCAATACATCCCATAGTTCCTTTTGCACAATACTATCAAATGCTTTCTCATGATCCACAAAACCGCAGAAAACCTTTTGGTCTATAGCCAGATGCTTTTCCACGATATTGCGGAGCGAGAAAACTTGATTCGTACATCCCCTTACATTCCGGAATCCTTCCTGTGTACTATTATTCACTTTATTTTAGCAATACCATGCACATTTAACATCAAAGTGCAAAGTAGACAGTTGGTTAAAACGTTTCAAAACAAAGACAGAGAGCGCTGAATTGCAGATGTTGTTCAACTCCATTAAAACGTAATTTAAAAGCTTTCTAACGGACAAACTTCGCGACACGCTTCAAGCACTATGAACAGTTACTGTTTTCTTGACGGTTTCGGATGAAGTCCATCCGAAAGCACCCGCGCGCCTACAATTCTTGAGTGGTTTTATATCAACGGCAACAAAATAGGTAGGTTTCAAATGACATTGGTCATCCTTTGGCATATTTGCTTAACTCACATTACCAAGTAATTAGAGTTCAGGAGAAAGTTGTCCTCTACGACTTTGTTCTAAACGTATTTCTTTTGACAATGCGGTTATTGCAGTGGAAACAGAAGCGTGTGTGCAGCTTTTGATATTTTATTTTAAAAAATTGAAATTTACTCGAAGTTATTAAAACAGTTTGTAAGGTACAATTCTAGAATTATTGTGGTGAGACGAGCACTTTTTTCAAAGTTAACCCTAGAGTAGTCGCGCCTTTCCTTGGAACGCGAGTGATCATGTGGGGAGCATTTTGCCGCCCATACTTAACATAATTTTTTGTTTAATATAATAGATAAGTCAGTTTGTAATCATTTTTGCGGGTTAAGATAAACCATAAACTATTAGAAGAAATAACATTTATTATAGTTTTACACCTAACAATAAAAAAAGCGCTTTGGGAAATCTTAGGTAAACATTTTTGAATTTTAACATAATCTTTGCCTTAGCTTACATAAAAAAAGAAAAATCGAACGAAATCGAATATGCATTTCAGCAAAACAGTCCTGGCACATGTACATACAATGTTCTTTGCACAGTATCGTTGCTCATCTATTGCACCCTTTTTGGTCCTCCTATTTTTCTTGGATGGGCAAACTGCGCATACACCTTGTCTACCTAAAGGTATATCTTGATGTTCAGATGGCATAAATCGGGAGATTTGGTTCCTCAGTTGTTTCTGGTGGTCTGGTCATATCCAGAGCAATTTCTTTCAAAAAGGTTCGTCGTAATTCGTAATCAGTGTTTAGTATTTTATCTGTATGTTATTTGGTTATTTAAGCCGGCAATATTCAGGATTGAGAAAAATAATCTCATCGGCCACCGAAGAAAAAGTTCGGAAGACGCAGTAACAATTACAGACGACCCTTGAGAGGTTGACTGATGGCTCATCATTGTCAGGTTTTTCCAAGGGACTACAGTATGGGGTTCTTCAAGAAAGGCGTGAAGAGGTTCTTACAGGGTCGGCAACGCAAGAGTGACACCCCTGGTGTTGCAAATGTCCATATGCTACGGTAACTGCTTACCATCAGGCAGACCGTACGCTTGTTTGCCACCTTAGTGGTATAAAAAAAAGATCCTGCTGCTGATTGTACTGTGGCAGTATTATAATCACTATGTTCACTTTCCCTATCACTTTCAGATACATTTTCGAATAAACTTTGTGCACCATCTTCGTCTAAATCAGACACCTCTTCCAACCATGAAACTATTTGTGCGTCTTGTATATTCATTTTCCACAGTTCACACGTTGCTTACCTAAAAATATAGTAAATAAACTAATCAAAACAATAAAAAATTAATAATAATTGAAATAAAAAAAAATTCAATATCAATATTACTACTTACGATGTTTAGAACAAAATAACATTAAACGCAATAAAAACTAATAATATATCTACTACAGAAAAAAAACAAACAAATTTTACTTATGTGAGTAGTCGCGCAGTGAGCAATTTGCCGCCATTCGCGACACAGCGACAACAACCTTTGCCTTTTGCAGTCCCCCGCGCACTTAATTTTTTCGGATTCAAAGAGGTGAGGAACGGGGGGACAGCTACTAGGACGCTTGAGCTTGACAAATGCACCGTGTTCAAGAAAGACAGTTTTTTCGCCGCGGGCGGCAAAATGCTCATAGTGCGAGCACTCTAGGATTATCTTTGAGTATTTACCTGATTTTTAAATTTTTTTTTTTAATCATTAAAAATTTATTCTCTAGTAAATGAAACGAGTACGAAAAATTAACGAAGTTGTATATTTATAATCTACTAGCGGACCCGACAGACGTTGTCCTGTCCCATAATATAAAGTTTCCCAGGACCCGACTGCAGTGCCACCTATTGGGTCCAATTGTGAATCTAAACCATTCTCGAATCCCCTTGAACACACACAAAAATTTCATCAAAATCGGTCCAGTCGTTTAGGAGGAGTTCAGTCACATACACACGTACAGTAGAATTATATATATAATATAGATATATACTAATTCGTTCTTGAGATATCAAAAAAAAAATGCCCTCGCTCATACTTACAGCGGCATTACAATTGGGTCTAGGGGATGTTAGGCCCCTTGGATCGGTCTGTCTGTTTGTAAAACGTTTTAAAATAGTTGTCTGGCTAACATATATAAAAATGAAGCATCAGAATATAAGTGAGATTAATTAATTTTTTTTGAGAGCTTTAAAGCGTCTGTAAGGTAATACTGCCGACCGGAAGTGTCTGGGAGTATTGATTACTACTCGTAATTTTTAACGATATAGTGTAACATATATGTAAAAATCAGCTATCAGAATTTAAGTTAGGTGAGTAGTGTTTTTATGTACCTTGATTACCTGATACCTGGAAAATGGCCGTCTGGTGAAGGTAGCAGATAGTCATACGATCATAGTACACACTAACACTACTCAATCTTGCACATTTTGTTCATCAGATAATAAGTGACGTCTGACGCCCTGGGATCGTCCTCTATAATGCTTTTATTATGACATATACTGTTATGTCGCTTATTTAATTTCTTTGTGCTGTTATAATGACATATACTGTTATGTCGCTCATTTAATTTCTTTGTACTGCTATAATGACATATACTGTCATGACACTGATTTAATTCTTTACTCTCTGTTAAGTTACTGCTGATGCTGCATGTTTTTTTATTATATATTTTAATATTTATAGAATATTGAGATAATTGATACAATTACATAATTTAGCAAAACTAAAAATTTTAGTATATTAGTAATTATATTTGATGATTTTAATTAAATATGTCTTTGAATATAGACATAGATTACTTATCAAAAGATGAGTTTCTATTTGAGCTGCGTTGCAGGGGTCATATAGTTGAAGATGAGATCACAGTAGAGACGATTTACGGAAAACTCTAAGACATTCAAAGCCAAACTACCTTTTCGCCCTGCCCCTTGATGACGAATTTCAGGTGTGTCAAAGCAAGTTGGATGCAGTTCTACAGGCTGATCATTCAAGCAGGTCATGTCTCGGAGGTGCCTAACTCGTCTCTCGCACTAAGGTTGAAAAATTTTTGTTTACTTCGATAGATCAATTATAATGACATGTACTGTTATGTCACTTATTTACACCACTTTCAACTCATTAGATACCTTATATTGTGTTGCGGGTTTGGAATAAGACCAGTGTTTTCAGGAACGTATATATATTCTGTTGTCTATGGACTGACTAACTTACATAATAATAAACAGTCTATATATATGTTTAACACAACAAAGAAATATTACTATAACAAAGGGATATTGATCTGGACATCTCAACGTGATGTTTGGTGCTTATAATTTCCGTATACTTTCCGTGTACGAATACATTAATATGCTGTATCCCATATATTGCAATAAGGCCCCGGAATCGTCAGCCTCTCTTTCTGTTCCATAGGCATCTTGTATTGCTAAGCAACCGATGATTTCTCACAAGTGTGGTGCACGGGTTCTCAAATGGAACATATCTTATGATGGAATATCACCCATTTATGACTTTATTACTAGGCTTAGTGAGTTTATGCACTCATTCGTGTTCTCTGAATCTAAACTCCTAGACAATGTTGTTCATCTGATTAGCACTGAAACCTTGTTATGGTTTCACAGTGTTGTATTGATGGTTCCCCTTTAGAACCAAACTTTATACTGATCATAGTAATTTAAAGTGGCTAGTTAATTTGGAGTCACCTACGGGTCGTATAGCTAGATGGGCGCTAAGGTTGTCCCAATTCGGTTTTGACACAGAATATGGGAAAGGTTCTGAGAATAAGGTTGCCGACGCTTTCTCTAGAGCGCCCGTTGCAATTGATACTTTAGGCACTCACTCAGTTCCGAATTCTGTGAATGGGTCTTGGCATTCTAACTTATTTAATGGAGTAAAAAGCACTTACAGGTTACCTAATTTTCAGATTGTTAATAAAAAGAAATAGCATCTTAGGTAGGAAAAGATCGTCGCACTTGGGCAGAGCGCTTGAGTAAATTTGCTATTAACACTGCTGTCTATGAGGTTACTGGATTCAGTCCCTATTATGTGGATTGGGTCATGCCCCCATCCTTTCTGGGGATTTGTATCCATCTTAACCTTTAGATGATTCTGATTTGCAGTTCACTGATAGAGAGTTGTATTCCTCCAATATATTCGCTATAACTTTTGATCAGCGATTATTAATTCTAATCAATCTTCAAACTCCAATTCATTTTAATCAATAATAAATACTGACTGCATTGTGTACGGTTTGAATTTCGTTAAGTTACATTAAATTAAACTTGCTATATTATAAATACATTTAACACACAAAATATATACATATTAAATACCTACATACATTCATTCAATTAAACTACGTGTTCGGTTATGTTTTTAGTGCATAAATATATAAAGATGATGGCTTTCCTACACGTAAACAGGCGACATATGGGCGACATATAGTTGGCCAGGCGCGAAACATGGAAACTCCTCAAACTTCTAACGACTGGCCTTGTGATATCTTTATAGTAATGGCAAAAAAGCTACTACATACAACTCCCCATACATGTATACGGGGTATTGTATTTCCTCGTTAATAAAATTGATACATAAAAGCGAATACCACTAGAAAACTTGGCTTTTATTAACTAAAAGAATTAGACATTATTTTATACAAGACAAATGATGTGTGACAGATATGACATAATAATTATAGACACTCTGAAACTATTTGCATAAGTATTGTACCTCACCGACCCTGTAAAAAAACTCCTCACGCCTTTCTTGAAGAACCTCATACTATAGTCCCTAGGAAAGACGTCGGCAGGGAGCTCATTCCAGAACTTTAGAGTTCTCAACTATGTTGAACGGTACCTACTACTTTTTCGTCAGAGCCTCGTTTACTAATCAGTGACCATACCCATAGAGGTAAAATTGATGAAACCTATTTTCTTACACAGATATCGATACTACATATGTACTCTCTGATTTAATGAAATTTATAGACATGTAGCGTTCTGTCATGTCATTACGTCAGTAAATAGCATTTTTTTTTATTTTACCACTTTTTATAGTTTTAAGGCAATTTATAATAATAATGATACAAAAAATCTCCGTTATTACATTTATTCTCTTAACGATTATATCTATTACATACTGTATTCCAAAACGTCAGTATAATCAAAAATATAAAGAAGTGAATGATATAAGAGTGAGAAATATGTTTAAATCATATTTAGAACTATGGCCAAAATACAATAACACAAACAAAGGTGTAAATGAAATGACAACTACGGCGCAGATGCCAACAAAATGTAATTCCATAAAAAAGTGGCAAGTAGGTAGAGTTAGCCGAAAACAGTATGAAATTATAAATATGCTATGGAGAAAAACTAAAGCATTTATTGATTTGGAAACTACAACCTATAAACCTGGAACTAAAATGACCACCAATAAAAAATATATAATTTCACTTAGACCTAGTTTATCAACTCCGACAGTGAGTTATATCGAATTTTATTATCTAGAAGAAAACGATGATAAATGGAAAAAAGACGAATCTGATAATAATAGATTAAAATACAGAAATGATTTACAAAAATTGTCTTACAAAACAGCTAGCAATATAAAACGAAATGTAGATGATTCTTCACTTTGGAAAATTAATGACGATGATTCACAACGAAGTAAAATTTCTCAGCCTGCTTTTCCTTTTTTTAAGTCAGCAGCTAAGTTAAGAAGTGATAGTGATCTACAAAACCTGCCATTTCAACATAAGAAATCATCAATCAATAAATCAAAATTGTATCCATTAAAAAAGTATGCTATTAACAAACACGATTCTAGCCTAGTAGAACGTTTAAGAAAATATTTTCTAGGCAATTACATATCCAGTGCACACACATTAGAATATAAAACTTGTCCATTTACAACTACAGTATCTACAAAAGCTTTAACAGATTTGAATATAACAAGAGGTAATGCTGGCGTGAATTTAGAAACAGCTTCAAAAATACACGTTACAACTGAGCAAACAACAGTTTATGACAAAATTAGATTCTTTGAAATATACGACCGAAATACTTATGATGATAATATATCTTACGTCGATAGTGACATAAGTGGAATAGAAAATAAATTACGTCCACAGTATTTTAATTATAGTGTTGAAAAAATTTTATTGAAGCATGTAGATGAAAACATAGGTCATCATGATGGCTTTCATAAGGGCAAATTTGCAAAGAAACATATTTCGAATAGTGATTGGACTGACAAAGTTAACGACTTTAGCGATCAAACATTAAATTCTTCGGCAGCGACACGGCTAGTGCGACCAGGATCGACCCAAAAAAAACTTAATGTCTCTAAGCCTTACGTAAGAAAATATAATGTAAGAAAACTATTCAATACAACGACATGGCACACATTCAGTAATTTGAGTAAAGAAGCTGCGTGGTCAGATTACCCCTTTGCAGCAGTTTATATTTATGAACCGTCCCAGGTGAGTGGTAGGAAGTATTTTACCTAATCCACATTTGTACCAAACTTTATCGTGAAGTACAACAGTCTCACAGAACATCATAGCTAAATAACAACTCCCTAGAGGTTTGTTAGGTTAGGTGAGGTGAGGTTACCATTAAGCTCCTGAGGAATGACTGTGCTAGCAGTAGGGGCGGTAACATGCATACTTTTTGTATTGCAAGCGTTCATAGTCCGTAGTAACTTTATATCATATGAATCTTATTTTGTTTGCCTCGTAACATACTCGTAAACTATATTTAAATAGATTTTTGTCATGTAGTGTATACGGTAGGGGAGTGATATGTCTGATAAAAATCAACTTATAAGTTTTGACATAATACCTAAAATTTTAACAATTAACTTTTATTAAAACTCTTTCCATAAATCGATGGATAATTTATAGCCAATCTGCATAAGTACCTCTGTCTCACCTATTTCTACCGCGAAGCAGCTATAGTTATATAGCTGTGTTACTGTTTGAAGGGTGAGATATGGCAGAGAAATTACTGCGTGCTGTGACGAAACATCCTTAGGCCACAAGTTTGGCAGCGCGCGAGTAACATCCCCGTGGTGTTGCGAGCGTCAATAGGGTACAGTGACCGCTTACCATCTGATGCGAGCCGCATGCTTGTTTGCCAATCTAGTTGTATAAAAAAATATGAAGAAAAATGAGTTCATTGTGTTGATTATACATTATATATATTTATTTAAAAAAGCTATTACGGAAACTAAATATAAGCTGTAGTGTGGCCTCGGCGTAAGAATAGGCCATACCATCTCAATCCATGGGTGTCGTAAAAGGCGATTAAGGGAATTATCCAGGATTTTAATAGTCCCCCGTCCCCTGATTTTAATATATTTACATAACTTACTGCGGTTGCTAACCCGCCTGCAAAGCGTGGCAAATATGGTTGAAACCCCCTTAGAGTGAGTACGAAAAAATGACGGCCCCCACTCACCGGCAGCCCCTCTGATCCTAGCTTCGGTAGCGGTCAGAGAATCGGCAGGGCAGGGGCTGCTAAGAACCCAAAAGTTCTCGACTTACACGCAGAATCTCATGCAGGTCAGACATGAAATGTGGTTGCAGTCTTTAGTTCACACGTATGCATACTGCGAAATATACGCCAATTTAATACACTTCGTGTTAAAGAGGCGATAGAGCGGCACCTAGGCACCAAAGTTTTCAGTCTGTCTGTAGGGCAAAGTGAACTTACGAAGCTGAAGACCAACACTGACGCCAATGACAGTACATCGGCTTGCTAAGACTAGTAGATCTTTTATTGTAATTTGTATTCGATTCTTTAATAAATTACCTAAAACAATTCTGTCCTTGTCTGACAATATGTTCAAAAGGTACATCAAATATACTCTGTGTAAGAAGTGTTATTGCAGAATCGATGAATATCTAACTGACAGAGACGTTTGGAAATGATTCAGCACATGTATTAATACATCTTTAATTGTACCACTTGATGTCACTATATCACTCACATTATATTTATTGTAATATACATTGACGATGAAAAAAAGACCCATATTGGCAAGTTTCTTTTGGCATTTATTCTTCGCCAATGGTCATTTTGGAAATGCTGGTAGATTAAAAAAGAGAGATTTAAACTAAAAAAAAATCGGGAAAATTATTAAGATACAATAAGATCTAATTTAAAGAATGTAAGACGTATCTAAGTGCCCTTTTCCATCTTTAGATAATTACTGTAATTGCTATGGGTTTCGTTCAATTATACTCGTAACTACAATTCCGAGTATAATTTATTTTTGTTAATTTCAGGCATTTTTACGGCATTATCAGTCGGCAATTATTCATATCTACATATTTTTTATAACGTCTGAGATCACTTCTGAGAACAATGAATTAATTAGTATTATAATGTAAATATTATGTTTTATTTTAGGTCGTTTATCTCTAAATTGTGTTTAGTTATTTCTTCGTATGCGCTGGATAACTCGATTAGAGCTATCCAGCACACGAAATCCCTCTCGTCTCGACCCGACCCATAGCAGTGAGTTGTGTTTATAGGTGAGATTGCGTTCATTAGTTCTTCATTTTAAATGTACATTATTTCTGTTTTTTTATTAATTATTAATCCGCCAAACATAATCAACATCGAACTAAAACTGGGTGTGAAACTGTACCGAATCTAGACTGGATAATAGACTGATCTGAAACTAAACCGTACCTAACAATAACGGGAATGAGCCCGGCCTAAATCTTATTTGAACCTGACCTAGCTTAGCTAAAATCAATCACATTATCGACGACACTGTTGTTCTATACATAACTAAAGAACTATATAACAAAATCCACTATCTACATTCGCTGTCGATTTTCAACATTTAAATGTATTCTTTTCTTTGACATTTCATCTGTATTATGCTATTCGAGAGCTATCCTTGGTAAATAATAATCGAGCGAATCAGACCGCTCTAATTACAGACGCGACAAGACTTGGATAACAACACGAAAAAAAAAGACGTTAAGCTATCCAATGGGAGTCATTGATTGGTTTTTCATTCCACTGTACGAGAGAGGCAAATGAAGCAAATGGATAGAGTATCTTAAGTAAGGTCTATCCAATATGTAAGTTTTTATCATCCTCAAATTAACCTTTCCTGAAAGGTTTTATGTTTTTTTAACAGAAATATTTTTGTTTTTGGAATAAAATGTATTCGGGATATCATGAACTTGGCCCGGGATACGAGCTGTTATCAAACCATATTATTTTTCCTAATGTCTATCTGGTATTTTGAAAATGTCGGGTACAAAAGAGACAAAATATTTAAAAAAAATCGTGGTTTTGATCTTTATATCTTCATTAAAATCCGCAATTTACAAATATATGTCCATGTAGAGACAGGACCTCGTCAGTCTTATTTTTGATATAAAAAAAACCTTTCTTTAAATTGTATTCTACGTTGTTTTTGTTAGCTGTAAGTAATGATAGGTGAAGCTTGGTTGAAGATCAACGAAAGAGAAACAGATGACTATTCATATTTTTGGGACCTAATAACTAAGAGAGTTATCCTATTTGTATTGTTTTATTATTAGGTTCGATGTGATGCTGCTGGAATAAGCCCCCACTGGTTGATAACATCGGCTTCATGTCTGTCCCGACATCGGCTTGACGATTCTCTCAGCGAAGGCCGTTCGGCATTCGTCACTTACTGCGGACCTAACTGGAGACTACCGGAGCGAATAGCTTACGTAAAGTATAGTTTAACGCACCCCAATTATCACCCAAGCGAGGAAAGGAAGTATATGTATAATATCGGTAAGCATAACATTTGTACAATATTTGGCATTTTGAATAACGGTTATACTCTTAAAGCATTTTGTTCACCGTCGTCGATGATCCTGAACTCATACACGCCATTGAGCCCTTGAGTTTAAGGCGAGATTTTGCCTCCCTTTGCATGTTCTATCGGTTGTATAATGGGTTGTGTTCTGAGGAGTTGTTCGACATTATGCAAACAGCCTCGTTTTACAATCGCACAGCTCGCCGACGGCTGGGAGTTCAAATCATACACTGGAACCGCAATGGTCGTGCACTGTGCGGTTCACAAGAAGTTTTCTACCGAGAACTATTAAGTTGGGAAATAAGCTCCCTGCGGAGGTTTTCCCAAGGGACTACAGTATGGGGTACTTCAAGAAAGGCGTGAAGAGGTTCTTACAGGGTCGGCAACGCAAGAGTGACATCCCTGGTGTTGCAAATGCCCACTTACTGCATCAGGCAGACCGTACGCTTGTTTGCCACCTTGCCAATGGTATAAAAGAAAAAAAAAATTGGTATATGAAATTCATACCGAATTAGTATAAACTATTTCAAGTAGCAAAACAGTCGTGGAGATGTAGATACATATCGTACATACATACATATCTTCAAGCCCGTCTCCCATTGGCGTAGACAGGGATTATAGAAAGTCAAGTGCACCTATCCAAACATACTTCTTCCACACAGTGTTTGATTTGATTTGATTCGTGGGAATGTGCACATGTATTTTAAATTGTATATGCACTAATATATGTATTGACAGATTGCTTCTAAATCACTATAATACATCAAGATTAACACGAATTTTATTCTTCTCGGTAAGTATTGAATAGTGTAGCCACAATGGATTTTGTATAGCTAGTTTTCTTGATGGACATAAAAAAATCGGCCAAGTGCGAGTCGGACTCGCACACGAAGGGTACCATTTTCCGTACCATTATCTATAAAAACGGCAAAAAAAAAAATCACGTTTGTTGTATGGGAGCCCCCCTTAAATATTTATTTTATTTTAATTTAATTATTTATTCTTAAAGTATATAATTAAATATTTAACTAAATAATATATAACTAAATCTTCTGTGAATATTTCTTTATCCTTTATTAACCTGTTGCCGTTATCAATATCGAGCAAAAATGAGCAAAAAAATCACGTTTGTTGTATGGGAGCCCCCTTAAATATTTATTTTATTCTATTTTTTAGTATTTGTTGTTATAGCGGCAACAGAAATACATCATCTGTGAAAATTTCAACTGTCTAACTATCACGGTTCATGAGATACAGCATGGTGACAGACGGACGGACGGACGGACAGCGGAGCCTCAGTAATAGGGTTCCGTTTTACCCTTTAGGTACGGAACCCTAAAAAGACCTAACGACCTAATCTTCGCTCCCAGTACTTAATACTATGCAGCTAAACGTGAGATTGTAGAACCTATGGCAATGATAATGCGGCAAATCGTTGACCCGCCGTAATATGAAACGGCTCTGTTTTTAGGGTTCCGTACCCAAAGGGTAAAACGGAACCCTATTACTGAGGCTCCGCTGTCCGTCCGTCCGTCCGTCCGTCCGTCCGTCCGTCCGTCCGTCCGTCCGTCCGTCCGTCCGTCCGTCCGTCCGTCTGTCACCAGGCTGTATCTCATGAACCGTGATAGTTAGACAGTTGAAATTTTCACAGATGATGTATTTCTGTTGCCGCTATAACAACAAATACTAAGAAATGGAATAAAATAAATATTTAAGGGGGCTCCCATACAACAAACGTGATTTTTTTGCCGTTTTTAGAGATAATGGTACGGAACCCTTCGTGCGCGAGTCCGACTCGCACTTGGCCGATTTTTATGAAACAGCTAGCCGTAATGTAGTACGGCAGATTATACGATCCGACTGCGACATATCGATAGGACTGTTGACGCAGTGGTTTAGATGGTCACCTCACCACGCGCCGAGTGTTGTGTTGCTACTACCATCACCAGCTTCAAGCACACGTGATAGCTAAGAACTCACCATCACAATGCCGTGTCGGCGAATAGGGTTGATGACCAAAATATATTTTTGTTGCTCTTAAAGCTAACCTAGGCTAGGTTAGCTTTGAAAAATAATGAATACCTATCTATTTTTAGGGTTCCGTACCCAAAGGGTAAAACGGAACCCTATTACTGAGGCTCCGCTGTCCGTCCGTCCGTCCGTCCGTCCGTCTGTCACCAGGCTGTATCTCATGAACCGTGATAGTTAGACAGTTGAAATTTTCACAGATGATGCATTTCTGTTGCCGCTATAACAACAAATACTAAAAAATAGAATAAAATAAATATTTAAGGGGGCTCCCATACAACAAATGTGATTTTTTTTGCCGTTTTTATAGATAATGGTACGGAACCCTTCGTGCGCGAGTCCGACTCGCACTTGGCCGATTTTTTTATGTCTATCAAGAAAACTAGCTATACAAAATCCATTGTGGCTACACTATTCAATACTTACCGAGAAGAATAAAATTCGTGTTAATCTTGATGTATTATAGTGATTTAGAAGCACTCTGTCAATAATAAAGTCGTCAATACGACTTTAGAAGAAATACTGGTCCACCTTTTCGAATCTTGATCCAATGATCAACCATTACATAGAATGATTATATATAAATATGTATAAGTATGTATATTATTTGGTATTTGAAAGAGAGACAACCAGAACGAGCTCTAGGATTACGGTTGATGATGTAGTATTGGAGCAAGTGGATGAGATTACATATCTTGGAAGCGCTTTTAGCAGCGATGGAAGGTACACCGCTGATGTGGAGAGGCGAGTGAGTGACGGGAACAGCGTGAATGGAGCGTTGGGTAAACTTCTAGGCAGCCGAAATCTAAGCCAGAAGGCGCAGCTTGCTGTACACAACGCGGTGCTAATCCCAACGCTAATTTATGGAAGTGAAAGCTGGTATGGCAGAGAGAGCATGAAAGTAGAATAAATGCGGTCGACATGAGAGCATTGCGCAAAATTTCTGGTGTAACGCTTGCTAACCGCTTTCGTAATTATGATGTAAGAAAGAGAGTTGATCTGAAAGAGAGTGTCGACGTTAAGATAAGAAAAGCCATGCTCCGTTGGTTCGGACATGTAGAAAGAATGCATGACCAAATTGGCCGTTTTTTATCAGAAGGTGTTATTAAGAGTCCTAGAAACCAGCGGGCGTGCATGAAAAGAGTTTTGAATGTTAAAGAAGCGAGTGAAGAGTGTGTAAGGACCGTATCTTATGGCGCTCGGTTCACTCTGCCTACCCCGCAAAGGATTTGGCGTGAAGTTATGGATAGATATATATTATTTACTCACATAATCTAATAAGGTTATGTAGTAAATAAATAACAATGTAATAATAGAATACTATTATTACATGTATCGTATCTAATGCAATAGACAGGCCAATACAATATTTAGTTCATCTACCTATATTATACAGGGCCATTTTTGTGAATTCACACAGCGTACAATGAAGAAGATCTATAATATCAAAACTCAAGACTAACGTTAACAAAACTGCAAATAAACTCCTTCAAAACTTCTGTCACCGCCATACAAATGTCAAAACAATTTATCAGAATACGATTATATTGCAGGAAACGTGCAGGTGTGCCCTGTTGCTTGACAGATCCGGGGCACCACACCATCGCGGCCGATGGCATTTCGCGGGGTTGTTTAGTGGGTATACCGTCGGACAGCCGACGGGGAGTCCCACACTACCACCGGAGGCCACCCAGGCACCGGTGGTGTGCGTAACGCATTTTTCCCCGCGTCACAAAAAAAAAAAAAAGGAAACGTGCAGGTGCAGTGCAGGAAATTTTAATAGAATACACGTACTGCACTATTCCTGCACGACTCAATGACAAGCGTAAACGTGCTGTTGCTGTTATTTAGCAGAATTGGCCTCCTGCGCGCGTGTAAGCGGAACGGAGTAGGCTAGTTCCCTTCATACCGTTCGTACTTCAATGTATCCCACCATACCCACAGTGAATAAAGTGGGATAAACTAAAGAATAAAATGAATATAGTTAGTGCTTTTTGAAATATAAATACCTCTTTAAATAATTTGGATTATTTGAATTATTTTGGATGCGTTCTAGCAATAAACTATATTTCGCTTCGATACCAAACAAGGGCTTTCTTTTCAGGTGACTCCTCACCAGCGCATTGTATAAGACGATTACAACTTTTATATATGTAAAACTAGCACCCCTACGCAGTGTAAAATCCAAATGCCTATAAGCTCTTTTACAAATGTTTTCTACGTGCTCTTGAAATCCTAGCTCCGATGTAATGCGAACTTCTACGTCCGTCACTTCTGTGATCCGTTTTAATAAAGTATCGTTATTGCTTTATTTTATATGAAACCAAAGTTACTAAGGCAGCCTGCGATTTGTCACAATCTAATAGTAATTTAAAAATACATATAGGCAATTTAATTAAAAGAAAGACTTCATTATAATTTTAATTTTGATGAAAAATTCATTTAAAAACTTTATTACTATTTATAACTTCACTCCCTATTATTTTAGATGCTTATATTTGCGTGACGAATATTTACGCCTAATTTATCTGATAATAGCAAACTATACTTCAATTAAATTATTTTAGCACTCATTAAAGTTGTGAGTTCAATGTCCTCGTGCAGTGGATGGTCTCCAATATCGTTGATGTCTTATCAGTATACAACAAGTCAAGACAATTCTGTTGCTGAAGCCGTTGGTTGGGGCTTAGACAGGTTTTTATTAAAAACTAGCACATTTAAATTTTTCATTTGTTTTACCGCTTTCTATCGGCACCAGTAGTTTCCTCCGCGTCCTTGTGTCTACTATATTTAATATAGTTTCATATTAGAGATATAGGGCTAATCAATGGTGCCATTCTCATTTAAACTTATAGTATGTAAGAATTTTCTGCCTATTTTTTTAACCATGCTCTCTAAGAAGTTTAGATTTTGACATGTAGATGTAGAAAGTATGTAAATTATTTGAAGCTGTTTGATATAATAGGCGTTAAAGTATGAAATTGCCGTTTTATAGTACCTAATAGATACTTTGAATTAACACTAAACCTTCACGGCATGAGATTTTCGAATGAAACATTTTTCACATGATACTCGTACCTATGAGGTTTTTCTTTTAAAAAACGTGCAAAATTTAATTTTCGAGTGTCAATTGTTTTTTTATTCGACTTAGACGGGAAAGATGGATACTTCGAATAACCGAGTAATTTTTGAATACGAGTTCCGATGCGGAACTAACGCGGCAGAAACGGCTCACAATATCAATGTATGTTTGGAGAGGAGACTGCTAATGAGAGCATCATGCGTTTTTGGTTTAAACGCTTTCGTAATGGAAACTTCGACTTAAAGAACGAACCACGTGGAAGACATTGAATGACGCTGAATTGAAGGAGATGGTGGAAGCTGATACGAGTCAAACTACCCAGGAATTAGCGGCATGGTTTAAAGTTACCTTACCTATAATATTGACTCATTTGCATCAAATAAATAAGATAAAAAAATACGAAAAATAGGTGCATCATGATTTGACTGATCTGCAGAAGAACTCGTGTTGCCTTATTGAATCGGTACAGAAATAAAGGAATATTGGATCGAGTTGTGACATGTGAAAAAAGTGGATTCTTTACGATAACCGTAAGCGAAAAATGCAATGGCTGACCCCAGGTCAAACGCCGCAACAGTGCCCTAAAGTAACGCTTACCAATAAAAAGGTAATGGTAACTATTTGATGGTCTCTTCATGGCGTTATTCACTATAGCTTTCTCAGGCCTGGTCAAGCAATAACAGCAAATGTTTACTGTGCTGAACTTCGAACAATGATGGCGAAACTGGCAGAGATACAGCCTCGACTCGTGAATCGATCTTCCCCGTATTGCATGATAACGCTGCGAGAAACCTTTGTAACTCTACAAGAAATGCAGAAACGAAACAGGAAATTAGAAACCACATGTCATCCTTTGTACCCGCTAGATCTTGCTCCAACTGACTACCATTTTTATTCGTGATTTGGACAAAAATTTCTACGCGGTAAAAATTTGCTTCCCAGGTGACAGTACAAAATGCTTTCACACAGTTTGTCGAATCTAAATCCTTAGGGTTCTATCGCAAAGACTTATAAACTTCCGATAGATGGCAGCAATATATAGATAATGATGTTAAATATTTTGATTAATTAAATATGTTACATCTTAGAAAAAAACGAGTTTTAATTTTCAGTACCAATCGGTAATTTCATACTTTAACCCCTAATATTTTCCTGTCAATATTCGAAGGGGCTTCCTAAGTAATATCACTACAACTAGTATAACCTATGAACTGCTATTGTTATGTATGTAATTAGACGACTTATAAATCAATGAAATATCTGAAATAATAAAGGTGCTAACGATTACAGCTATATACATAAATTTCAACACATACGTTACTCACTATATTGTATATTTATATATAATTAATTTATTGATCGCAAGACATTGGTATAAAATGAGGACATTTCCGTGCTAGTCAAGCAGAGAATTAGAAACGCTTTAGAATTAAGTAATAATAGTTAAATATAATACCATAAAATACTTTAATGAAGTGAAAATAATGTACGCAATAATAAAATACTTGCACAGCTGTTTCTATGTTTTAGACATGTTCCAAGGCACAATGAAGTACCACTTTGCCCACTGATGGTGTATGAATCTCAGATATTTACGGATTCTTGTCCAGGCAATTATGGCTACAGGTAAGCAATCATTTTAATTCAGTGTGTTTTATTTTTACATATAAGGCCTTACTTTAGCTTTGGTGAAATGTACATTACCAGTTCACATCATGTGCGCCCTAGGTTTTATGCTACCCTACTTTTGTATAAAAAGTCGTCACACTGTACACAAAGGCATCAACAAAGATATGGATCACGCATCGACTGCAGCAGCTATAGAGTCATCAGGTTGAACTTCCTTTTTATGCTACTAAGGCGGCATACAAGAAAAGTTGATGCCGTTGAAACCTCTTAATGCCTTTTATAAAGAACCCCATTCGGTAGTCTCTTAGGAAACCTTTGGAAGGCTTAATTACAAGTATGTATCAAAAAATAATTCAAGGCAAAATCTATTGGAATGCTGTGTTAGGTACGGCAGTGATTCTGAAACGGAACACACAAGTCAAGTTTTCTCATTCTACTGTATAATGTAGAAGTATATAGCTCTAGACCAGAAGGTGTCCTATGGTATTATCAATCTCATTTGATCGAAATGGAATGAAATATGAAGGATTTTTACGAGTTACTGAATTGACTGTACTCTCCTCTTTGCTGTATAGTTCATTCATTCATGAGGCATGAATACAAAATGTGCGCGGGTAGACGTGCATGTGCAGATTGCAGCCATATTTTGGCGTCAATATGTATGTATGTATCGTCGTTATCGACTCAGATGTTCACTCTGTATCAGAACAATTGTCTACTAAGAATGAAATCTAAAAATATTGCGAATTTGGTTGAATTGAACTTTAAAATTTTCAAACAAAATTTTATTATCTGTATCAATGACGTTTAATATACCTAATAGTTTATATTTTAATCTCACTGATATTCCTTCTTTAAAAACAGTTGAAACTTAAAACAGTCTTAAAATAGTTATACACATAGTTAATTATGTGTATAACTGTTTTTCTATATTTTATGCAATTAGATTATTCTGAATTTCAATTTGACAAATATTTGTTTATGTCCCATGCTAATTTGTAAAAGTAATATACACAGTGTCCGTTCGTTCATAAGGCATAAGCTTCCGTATTAGAAACCAGAGATTCGCACTTGGGATCATTGCACAATGTTGTGATTTACATACCTTGTCTTGTACTAAATATTGTTACAAGGAAAACATAATTTTTAGTTTGTTTTCGTACCAAATAGACCAAAACTCTTCTTGCGCCGCTATGTCCGACTGAAAGTCTGTCTGTCGGTCAAAGTATTGCCGAAAGAATCATTTTTGGTTACGGAACACAGTTGTAGTGGAATCCCAACAAAGTGAGCCTGATTTTAAATATGCAAACCGACGACGTAACAATAACCAGAACGTACCCGCCTGTGGCCCACGCAGACGCGCAGTCATCGAAGACATTTAGACCAGTGATACTGTTGACAAAAAATGTGGTTCAGCTGCTACTTGAAATCTAACACTGAACCATCACTAAAATCTACCATTAAGTTGTACTTATTAACTAATTGTATAGCTTCTCTACAGCTTTCACACACTTGGTGATTGTGATCATTATAATTTCTTATCTGTCACTAACTGGGCATGCTTCGCTGTTCCTCTTCCGCTATGAACACAAAATTACGAAAATCTTAAGCGGAAGGAGAGTTTTAACGTTACAATTATCTCCAACATACTTTGTGTATTGTCTTTACAGTAATTCCGTACTATTTATCTCCTTTCATGTTCTCCACTCCACCTCACGCAAGAAGAAGAATATTCAACGAAGACCGGAGCTTTGTTCCGAACGAACTTATTGTTTTATACATCGGCGGGAGTCATACAAGCATACGGCCCGGCTGATGTAAAGCAGTTACCGTAGCCTATGAACGCTTGTAATTTGTAATACATTAAGTATCACTCGCGCGATGCCTCCCCTGCTGCTAACACAGCAACTCCTTAGAAGCATACTGGTGATCTCACTCATGCGCAGGAACACAACAACCCTCTAGGGAGTTATTATTTTGTTGCGGTTTTCTGTGAAGTGGAGGTACTTCCCCAGACGGGCTGCTTTGATGCGCCCTACCTCTCTTAAAACACCCAGACCAAGATCAAGGTCCAAAACAGACATGTTCATGCACACAAATGTTTATCTTGTGTGGGAATCGAACTCACGAGCGTTGGTGTCAAAGTCGCGTCAATCACGACTGCGCCTTCGAGCTCGTCAAAATGTCAATTATGTCAAATTACATGTAAAAAAATAACTTCGTTCTAGTTTGTCCAAATTAAATATCATCAGGAGAAAAACTTATTGCTTTATATCCACCTCCCTTAGTTCCTGAAATATGTATTACAAAAAATTTTAGTGAATGTCGTCAGCGTGAAGTAATACAATTGGCGATATTGTGAAATTTAGAGTTTCGCAGAAATAAACACCACTTAACCTGAACTACATCTTTGCAATGTGCGACGAGTGAATACTTAGAGAGAGTCGCTTGAGAATGGCGGTCTGAAACGAAATGTGGCGAAGACCGAGTACTTGGCCTGCAATATCTTAGATGCTACACCCGTTCGCATTAGCGAAGTCACGGTCACGAGATACGGTGTTCGTTCCATCCAAATTTGCTAAACCGATTTGTATTTGGATAACATATTTGAATGGATAATAACAAACACATGCATACCATCACGCCTGTATCCCATTGGGGTAAGCAGAGACTATGGAACGCTAGATGCACCGATCCAAACATACCCCTCTCGCTTCTTCCAACACTCATCAACCTCTTTATGCATGCTCTTCGGTTCTAGGTGCTTTTGATTTGGACCTTTTTCAACAATCACAAATTTGATCAAATTTTAACAAACACATTTTAGTATTAATTATGTTACAGAATAACCTTTTGTAGTAATACACTTTAAATAGTTTAATAAGAATTTTTAGTCATTTTTATGATACGTTATATATATAAAGGGTCATACAATGCCCATACAAAGTTTGAATTTAACTCCGCATTTAAGCATAACGAAGTATTATTATGTTATTAATTTACAAATGTCAAAATGTTCTTTTTTAGTTACAGGTATTGTAATTCTAATAACCCACTATAAAATAAAGAACAAAAAAATCTATTTCAATATTATGAAATTGTGTTTCTCTTCAAAATCTAAATTTTTAATTTAAACCCGTATTCAGAGTGCCCAGGATTGTAGATCAATATTTTGTATGAAAACCATATGCCCTTTCTGCGTGTGTATCACCCCACAATCACTCGTTATAATAACAAAATTCTGTTTCAGTAAGGCGAAAAGATCTAATAATATTTTTAATATCCATTACGTATACTGTTTGTCTTTGCCACCGTATTATGGAGAGAAGTATGATCCAGTTCACGGCAGCCTCCTCTTAGCCGGGGGAAAATTAATAGCATTGTATTTACAGGCAAGTTTATTTTATCTTAAAGTATTTTGATTACTCATATATGAAAATGTGGTGTATTATGTATGTATGTAAGTCAACAGAAGGATAACGTCGTACTATTATTTATTATGTGAGAAAACTAAACCTCCCAAGGGATGTGATAAACCTGTTATACCATTCATCTTGTGGATTCTCAGCTATGCCTTTTCATTTATATACTTAAGAGTCATACAGTAAATTGTGTCGGTTGATATGTTTGAAATAATAAAAGGTAATAACAAATTTTACACTGTGCATGCATTATATCCTTATGTTGCGTAATCTGTACGAGTGACCAAGGGCAGTAATAACTGCTAACTATCAGACAGGATGTGGATATTTCCCAAGTTTGAAGTATAAGAAACTTGGCATTCATCACTAGAAATAATAGCAATATTAATAATACTGGATCTAAAAAGTGCTCCCGTACACAAAATCTCGTCTTTTGTATCTGCTTAATCTGAAAATAATGAAGGTTGTTATTGATTATAGTGTAAAGTTTTTGGAAAATAAATAGGTAAAACTATTAGGTGCAAGCGGACCTTTACTTGTAGTATTAACACTTTTTTAATATCTATTAAGTTGTAGTTTAAGGTGTAGATGCATCACGAGATTCTCTTTTAGTTTCAAATTCCTGTGACTTTCTTTTGCAAGAGCCTCGGTCTGCATTATGCTGAAAATAATTTTATTCTAAGTCGAATTACAATCAAACGTAAGACTCACCCAAGGGGAAGCTGTTACAGTACTCGTAGCTTATAAACCTTTCAATAAAATAAAAAATATTTTTTCACAGACCCCTCCGAAAACTCTTCAACGTCTATTTCACTGGCAGGAAGAAAATAACTCTCCTAGAAGTCGTTATTTGGCAACTGACTTCTATAAGGTGAAAATACGTTCCCTTTCGAGATGTTATTAAATAGATTTATTGAATAGCTTTCGCTTCTACTCATAAAGGTCGGCTTTGGCTCATAAAAATCACTATTAGCCAGATATACCTTAAAGAAATCTTTAGAAAATCACAACAAAAACATAGCAATTCTCCACGACATTGCCTCATTAGCAACCGACATGATATAGCGTCAGCGATGCTCCCTGTGTTACAATTATTCACGCGTACTAGCGCTAAACATCGGGAATATTAGGTGCTTATGCCATGTACTTATTTACCACTCGACATATTAAGTATACAAAAAGATACTAATTTATCCCATTCCCATTTTTTGGTCCCATGTGGATCTGGCTTACTATTGTTGACCGATCGAGCGAAGCAAGGGTTAAAATTTCTTTGTTTATAAATTTGAAATGCGTTGACACTCGAAACGATGCACCGATTTTGCTGAAATTTTATAAATACGTGGGACACTCAGAAAGTTTTGCGAAAATAAAAAAAAGTGTCGTCAACTGGTGCTTCGTTTCTGGATCGTATCAATAAATCCATGACACAGGTGACGTGTGTAATGATGTCGTAAACATGCCAAGACGAGCCTGCTTCTGAGCAACAGTGAAGTTGTGTGGCACCTAGCGTGAAACTATCTTCCTCACGCGAAGATGCAAGTGTAAAATCTCGTGAAGGCTTCCCGATCCAATCAGCAGTATGTGCTGAATCACCTGATACGTAACTTGCCTATTGTCTTGGATAAAATTTTCACTGCCAGCACGTTTTCTTCCGTAACAACCGTCAAATTGCGACCACGTCTTTCTTCATCCCCCAAAGTTAGTCAACCACGCTTGAATTCGGTATACCAACGATACACGATTGCCTTGGAAGAGCCTTCATCCCTGAATTTACTTTGAAGTCTATCGTACGATTGGTCCTGTTTCAGGCGACACTTGAAATCGTAAAAAATTATAACGCGAAAATGTTCCTGGCGCAGATCCATTTTCCAATGAGACACGATAGTTTAAATTAGCTCGCAAAACATGTGGAGGGAAATTTATAATTGGAAGGAACCTATTCTTACTTATAAGTAATCATATTTTCAAAATAGATTATAACTAGACTCTCATACATAAAAAAAAAATTCGCAATACTTTCTGAATGGCCTGGTACGTTCACAGCATTTCGGTTCATAAGGACTAAAATATTAATATGGACAATATTATCAATTGATTAAGTCTAAAATATTAATTTAATGCTATGGTAACTTTAATTCATGGACGTTTTTAATTGGTCATTTTTATACAACGGCCCACCTGATGTAAAGCGGTTGCCGAGCCTATAAACGCTTGCAAAGCCGCGGACAAATAGCCTGTCGCGGTTACGTGGTGCAGCACCATCAATGTACTAAGGTACATTAATGGTGCTGCACCACGACTATAGAGCAATACATAGAACAGGCAAAATTCATCGCCATGCTAACCTCGAACGAAATCGAAAGGCGGTAGGTTCAAATCCTGCCTAGGAGGAAGAGGTAAAGTTTTCCCTTTTAAAAATATGTAGGAATGTTCTAACTGGCCATAGCATCCGGCTTGTCAGTTTTTGATAAAAGTCCGATCATTGTTAATTTTGAGGAAAATGATGATATGACACGACACTGAATTACTAGCAAATTTATTATGTGCTAGTAATTCAATATCAACAAAATAATAAATCAATGCTAACATTATAAAGAGATAATGCTTGCAGACATTGGTTTATGTTTGCACAATAACTGCTGTTTACTATACAATATTCCATATCATTTTGCCATTGTGTCGGTAATTCAGGGTAAAACCTCCAGTGGATATCAATATTATAAACTGACGCATGTTTTATTAAGTGTAACAGAAAATGTAACTCAAATGATGTACACAAATAAACTTTTACCTAAAACTTTTTATTTAGGGGGCAAACCCTTTGATTAAAAAAAACTTGAATGTATACTTGGCTTTATTTCAATTTAAAATCTATTTTGTGGCTTCGTTTGTAATATGCGAGTATCGTTGTGATCATTATAAAGTGAAGTTAAGGAGTTTTTAACAAATAAAACCTCTGATAGTGATTCACTACATTTATGTGTATTTTTATATGTTTATATCGAAAGTACCTTATAAAGATAAAAAATATTAATAAACCTTCGCATACCATTTCGTATACTGATTAGTTAACATTTGAATTATTTTATTATCGTAAAACGTGTGACTTAGCCACACTTTTTACGATACAGAAATTTATTTAAAAATTCCCTCGCGAGGTTTCAGTTCGCGGCGAACTACTAGTAAAAT
Organism: Pyralis farinalis; assembly: GCA_947507595.1. Taxonomy (NCBI): domain Eukaryota; kingdom Metazoa; phylum Arthropoda; class Insecta; order Lepidoptera; family Pyralidae; genus Pyralis; species Pyralis farinalis. The sequence continues at coordinate 17,781,698 of OX382267.1, forward strand.
AAATTAGATTCCTTGTCGAGTTCACGGAAAAATAGATTTCGTAGCTAGACGCCTGTGCAATTATTTTTAATGGAATTTCTTTCCTTTTCCTGTTGCCCAGAATGTACTAGTATAATTCAAAGACTTAACAAATGCGGGTAGTTTCTAATTAAGAATAGAGATATTGTATTTGAAATATGATAGCAGGGTTGGATAATTCTATTGATGCTATAGAAACATCACAGTAACTTATCATAGGAGTAGTTCTACCATTTACATATACTATACTACCGTACACGTGTATGATTTGTCCTTTTCAAGCCATAATCACGTTCAAAGTGAAAATTGTTAACAATTACTGGTTATTATTACAGACAGATTTATAAATCTTACTTAAACTACCGCAAGAAAACTGTAGCCTTTACCCGATGATATTTAACAGAATACATCTCAGTAGTCACGTTAATTTAACAAAAAAAGTTTAAAAAATAGTAAACAGTTCATATAAAGTCAAATGCATTGTATAAATAACGTTATAACATCAGTTTTATTACGAAACATCTAATAAATTACTTTAATGGATTATACAGGAGTAAAAGGATAAAAATTGCGTGCGACTCAAATCTTTCGTCGTGGGATGCCTAAGCTTATCATGATTAGATGCAGGCATAATCCTTCGTTAGCAGACGCGTAGGCGCCCCTCACTGGCACTTAGCCGACTCATGTAATATAACATATAAATTTGAAAATATTTTTTTTTAATTGTAAACCTTTACACATATTATATAATGTAAAATATAAATTTATTGTTATTTATTCTTATATACTAAATTATATGGTAAATATAAAGGTACATGCACAGTTTTTATATATACTAATCGTTTATTACTAATTTAACAATATATCTATCTATATACATAAAAATTAATGTTTGTCTGTATGTCCTCTATGGACTCAAAAATGGCTGGGCAGATTTTGATGAAATTTTCAGGGAATCTTCAGATCAGTCCAGCGGGTGATCCTGTGAAGTTTGGTAGCGATCAGATCACTCGTGCGAAGCCAGGGCGAGTAGCTAGTTATGCAATATTATTCCCAAACTTGCGAAACTAATGTCATGCAACTGCGCCTTGGTAGACTATCAAATCTACCGCTTACAGTTATGCGAAAATTCTACTTAGGCAATACCAATTATTCATAATTTGTTTAAAACATCTTTCTAGTTTTTCCACCATAAAAAGTGATGTTAGTGATTCTTTAGTATGAAAATATATGAGTTATGTGATGCTAAGCATTACCGTTTTGATAGATACGAGTATAAGGATTATTTATGTGTGAGTGTGTGTGTGTGACAAGTGCTTCACTTGTTCACCATAGATAAACGCTTACCACTCTCTAATCAATACCTTCTTAGACCTCAGTCGAGATTCAGCAATCATATTCATACAATAACAATCACAGTACTTTATTTTGACAAGGTTGCTAACGTTGATCTTAAATTACATATAATTTTTTTCTTCAATTTAAATCGCAATTCTGCTTTGAAATTTGCGTTTGGGTTAATTTAAACTTTAAGTTAATTGGAATGACATTAATATGTAAATATATTCTAATGGAAATACTTATAATTTCTTAAATTAATTATAATGTCTTGTTTGTTCAAAAAGTCTAGGCGAATCTTCCAAAATGTTACGGACTTATTCACTTATGGCTTATTTTTGTTGTGATATCTGAAGGTGTAGTGGAACGCAGTGAGACTATTTTAGAATTACAACCACCAAAACATATAACATCAAATAGGGTAGTATAACGGTGTGTAAGCTAAGCTACCCACAGGGTGAATCCCATATAATTTCATTATTACATGTACGGGTAATTTTAAGGCCTTATATGAAATGTTATTAAAATTACAGAACCCCAATTTCCACGCAGTTTAAATTTGTTGATTATGTAGCGTAAAGAAACATAATTTGAATGTATAATTATAAATTAGTAAAATCCACCAGATATACATGGCTAAACTTATTCCAAAGTCTAGTATTTGTTACATATCTGTAAATTTCATTCAAATATACGCTCCTTTGAACGTGTAACTTATGTTTGTACTCTTAATTTTACTAATAAAACATATTGTACTAGCATTTTAACAAAAACAAGGAACTTTTTATCTCAAGAAAAGGAACTGTATAAATCGAATGACACCGTGTTACGACAAAGACAATCATTATTTGTCAGTATCCGAAGAACGTCGAAACTCTGTACGTCGGAATCTATTCGCTATTTCGCTTCTATTTCTCCTGTGTTATAACTACTTATAACATATATTGCCTACCATTTATTATCACTCACTCCATACGATTAACTTCCCATTCCATGCAACAACTGTTCTATCCTACGTTTAGGAAGACTCAAACTCAAGACATTTAAAACTTATGCAAACTATAATTTCATACACTTTTAAACTAATATTATTATAATTCAGTAAACATTCTGCGGGCTGCAGACATCCTGCGGTCGAGATGATTAACTTTGCATATAGTATTTGACAGACACGCGTATCGACGCTATCAACACCTCAAAATTCATTTCGAATCAATTACAATAATGTAACCTAAAATAATAAATTGAAAATTTTTCGATAAACAGAATTCATAATTTTAGCCATCCCAACCCTGAGACATTATGACCTTGACAAGGCCAACTCAGGAACGCAGCGTCCCACTTTGTTTCACTGTGTTTACAGATTTAATTCCAAGAAATAAATCGAACATTAAGCACCTTGTGGCTATGTTGACGCTTCACCTTTTTCTTCAGCCAACATTCCGACCCGTACAATAGTGCAGGCCTAACTGCTTGTTTGTAAAATGGCCTTTTTATTTTAATTTTATAATAGGGCATTTTCTATTGTCCCATATTGTAGCAGATAGAGATCGCCGTTCAAGCCACACGGTCTTAATTATGTCTAAATTATTTAACAGAACAAAATTTACAATTTTCATCTATGATTTCGTCCTTTCACAGTTATAGTTATGTCTAAAATATTAGAGTATACCAATACTTACTTTTCGATCTCCATTTACGTGCGTCGATGACGTTTTATGACACCCGTTAATTTCGAAACATACAAGCATACGGCCCATCTGATGTACAGCGGTTACCGTAACCTATGAAGGTTTGTATTAAAATAAATATCACTCGCGCGTTACCACCGCTGCTGCTAACCAGCAACTCCTAAGGAGTTTACTGGCGACCTCACTGACACGCAGAAACACAACAACCCTCCAAGGGGTTGTTATTTGACTGCTGTTTTCTGTCAGGTAATGGTACTTCCTCAGACAGGCGGCTTTGATGCGCCCTACCTCTCTTAAAAACACTCAAATCAAGAAAAACATGTTCATGCACACAAATGTTTATCCTGTGCGGGAATCGAACCCACGAAAGTAGTGTTATCAACCATTGCGCCACCGCGTTCGTCAAAATTGTCCTATTCTATCAATGAACAGACAAATTACCAAAGAAAGTTTTCATATATAATTTATGAATTTCAACAGTTGTGCTGTCACGGTTTTTGCCGTGCAAATTGGACGGTTTAAAGGTGTTGTTGGTTCGTGCGCTATCTACTCGAATAATATCACTCCGAAACCTTAACCCTCCTAAATTATGCATTACAGATAAAATCTTTAAAAAATCTAATGAATATATTCACGCTGGAATTAGGTATGAGGAGAAAAAAACAAGGTCATGCACCGGTGTTAGTTAACGTATAGAAAGTATAAAATAAATAAATTGTAAGTCTTAACGTATCATAACCTTAAATTTTACGACCTTTGCCCCTTTTTTTCATATACTTAATGATATTAAATTTCATGTCGTATTTTTATTTGTCACGCTATTGCTTGCCATACCTTATACATCGTGACAATTCTTTGTTCCCATACAATGCTGTTTAGAATCCTATCACGCTCAATCTTTTTATTATTCAATTATAATCAACTTTTTTTGTATACCTAAAAAGTTATGTTGTGATACATGTAAAATATCCAATTACAACTACTGTTAAAATCAGCCTATTACAAAAAAATATATGAGTCATATAGGTACTTACTTTTCAGAGAAGTTCCCAAATTATCAATTAATTTAATGTTATTGAGAAAGTATGTGAAACGAAGTTGTTGGATACGTCTGTTATCGCAAGCGTTATCTGCTTAGCTCTGGATACACGGTATACCAAAAAGACGGCTCAGCACTTTACTCCGTATATTCCCACAGAAGCAAAGCATTAATTATTTCATGTAACATAATTAAACGTATACTTATAATTAAATCAATTAATACAGGAAGAGCGTCGTCCCTGGGGTGTACAATCCGCACTGTATACGAGCATCTGGCGATTAATACCTTGGGTCCACAATGTCGCTCAAGAGCCCGAACTGGACGCGTTCATCGCCGAGTATTGAACTTTTATCCTTTTTTTACATCAAATAAGCTTGAGTTGCACTGTACCTTCATTAATTTTATTCTGTCTAGACGTGGCGTAAGTGTTGGCAATTTATTTTAATATTTTATACGAAAATTACATCCGTTGTATTACTTTCTAAATTGAATCAATCGGATTTGCAATGAATGTCTTTGAGCGTAAATAATAATGGCTTATAATGAATTTGGAATAGTTTCAAGTATTACTATGGATGAAAATTCATACTGAATCATGTCCAGTAGTATACAACTTAAAAATTTCATGGTAATACCTGTTCCGAGAATCAAAAACGAACGTAGACACAATGTGATGCACAATTATCCGTATATCAAATCTCTCAGAGAGGAATTGTCATGTGAATTCCAAATCGTATGTTATTATTTTATGTTTAGTTGTTTTATTGTATCGAGACAGCCAAACCTGGCCATTCAACTCAGGTTGGATGTTAGGAATTTTAAGAGCCACCTTCCAACCCTAATTCAGGTTGGACAATGCGAATACAATATTTAATACAATATCTAATATAAGCATTTTTCAAGCCCATGTACAGCGGGCTGGAAATGTGTATGTATAATTGGATAGGTATTTTGTTAAATATTGGATAGGTACTGTGGCTTACCTACCCCGCAAGAGACCTGGTGTGAAGATATATACACATACTGCTTAATATTACTAAAAAAATCCTGAAAAGACATGAGATTTATTACAACCTTAATTTTCTTTGATGATTTAAAAGATATTAACAAAGTACTAAAGTAAAATACGATGTAACGGAGTTGTTATATTTAGATTATGTTTTTCGACAACATTTACCGCCTCAACCCAAAATTGATCAAAAGTTTGTGAGAGTATTGCTGTCATCATTATACGTAATTTTGATGAATTTCTCAAACAGAAGCAATCATCATAATACATATAGCGTAAAATTGTTTTGAACAAAATACCTTACTTACCTTTTTCTTGAAATTTTCGGAACACCTCCATTATTTCCTCCGAACAATCGTTGTTTTTTTAGTTTAGTTGATTGAATTCAGCAAATTCACACATCTGAATCGATCATATTCCTATACCCAGTGTACGCAGTCTAGTGCTGCAGGAGAGTTGTTGCCACAGGAGCCGGTGCGATTATGCAGAGCACTTCTTCTTTTTCATGTCCACTTTAGAAAAGCCTCACTTAGACAAGTTCAATTGATCCCATTATCTAGTCTGAATAAGTCTGAACCCTACATGTTCTTTGACTTTAGTTACCTCTGTGTTTCTTGGCATTTAAACATTATGTACTTACAAATAGTTTTATTACTAACAAGAATGTTTCATATATTTTGTAAACTGAATTCAATTCTACATTTAAATCTAATATTTTCATAAAGAATGTTATGCTTATAAACTAATATACAAATATCAATCGAATTTTAGAACATTGATACCACAGCCAACAAAAGCCTCTATATAAACAGAAAACTCGTCTGACATTCTTCAATTCTCTCCAACTTTCCATCTCGGATCTCATAACAATGTAACTGAAGAAACTCCGCGCTCGACATTTTCAAATTAAATTGAAGTTTTTTGTGAAAGTGTGTACTAAGTACTGAATGACCATTGTACTTAAATTGTTTGTAAAATATTTTGTATATTTCTATACTTTCCTTGTTTTCTTTTATTTTTTGTACTGATACATTATATTTTAACAAAATGATCTTTATTTCGTTTTTATCATACTGGTATTTAGCAATTTACAGTTAGTTCGGTCTGAGTAATAAAGCTCAAATAACTGTGCTACAGTATCTGCTATAAATGTCAACCTCATTAATAATAAACCATATTAATCAATCAAACGAGGCTCTGGCAAATTAGTGTTAGAGCACAACAATATTTATTAAGGAGAATCCGAATTGGGGATGACGATAGTTTCCTTTCATAGTCCCAGATGTAGAGTAAGGTGGTGAAAGATTGCGCATTTTTGAAACTATTTGTCATAAAAAATAAAGTATCGCAGTTACTAAAATTAACTTTATTTAATCTTATACCCTTGTTATTTGGTAATTAAAAACTTAAAACAAGAAACACTCATAATTTTTGGATATAATTGCATATCTTTACACACCCTAATGTATAAGAGTGCACACTAATTAGTTGCACATAAATTGCAGGGAAGCCTTGGTATCCTGTGCACTGTTTGTACCACCAGAGCTGGTATTTGAAACACTTAAACCAATCCTCAATATTATTTTTTACATATTTCGTTACATTCTCCACATCGCCGCACTTTCTTCTTCAACTCATTTTCAGATTTTTGTTGTTACTGTTCAGTGATTCCGTGCGCTTTTAGATTTTTTTTATCTTTCCAATTCTACATTAATAATCAGTATTGTTCTACCACTAGCCACTGACGTCATTGCGTAAATTAAAATTTATGGAAGTGATCAATCAAAAACGCGTCGTTGATATTAAAAATAACGTGTTATTTGTATTATTCCATGATCACAGAAACAGTATCAAAGTAACATTGAACAGTAATGAAACAAATAAACAACTAATTTTTTCGTAGAAATGTTATAACCTAACATTAATTTGAATTTAGATTTCTAATAAACATAAATAAATCGATGTTTATACTAACCGACAATCATTATTAGGTATCCTGTTTTCTCAAGAAACTGTAGCAGCGAGCCTATACATTTTTAAGCTATTGCATAGCTTTTATCGCGGGCTTTGAGCGCGGCGACCGAATCAAGAAATTCCGTAACGAAAATAAAACCTAACACCCCCACTCCGCCTACCATGTAGCTCATTTTTTTTCATAATCATCAGATGATGATGGTGATCCGTCGAATGGCAAACAAGTAAGAAAATTGGTAGATTTTTTTTTTTCATAATCATCAGATGATGATGATGATCCGTCGGGTGGCAAACAAGTGTTCAGCCCGCCTGATGTCAAACTGTTACACAGCCTATGGACACTTAGACTCCGTCGGGTGGCAAACAAGTAAGAAAATTGGTAGAATTTTTTTTTTGAACTTATACTTCTAATGCGACTTGCAAAAAGGTTGCATTAAACGTTTAACATGTTTCACGGTATTACCGGTAGATGGCGCTATAGTTAAAAAAATGGGTGCGTGTACTTATGTACGCGCGTGAGAAGCTATATATCTCTGGCATCATTAAATAACAAATCCCTGGAGGGAAGTTGTGTTCATGCGAGTGAGTGACGTTACTACCTCACGGAAAACTGCAGCCAAATAACAATTCCCTGGACGGTTGTTGTGTTCATGCGAGTGAGTGACGTTACCATACCACCTCGCAGGCAACTGCAGCCAAATAACAATTCCCTGGCGGTTGTTGTGTTCAGGCTAGTGAGTGACGTTACTACCTCACGGAAAACTGCAGCCAAATAACAATTCCCCCGACCGTTGTTGTGTTCATGCGAGTGACTGACATTACCACCTCACAGGTAGTAAATAATTGTAAAAACTGCAGCGAAATAATAATTCGCTGGACAGATGTTGCGTTCATGCGAGTGAGCGACGTTATTACCTCACGAAAAATATGCTCAAAACTGCAGCCGAATAACAATTCCCTGGAGGATTGTTATGTTCATGCGAGTGAGTGACGTTACCACCTCACAGGCAACTGCAGCCAAATAACAATTCCCTGGCGATTGTTGTGTTCAGGCTAGTGAGTGACGTTACTACCTCACGGAAAACTGCAGCCAAATAATAATTCCCCCGACCATTGTTGTGTTCAGGCGAGTGAGTGACGTTACCACCTTACAGGTAGTAAATAATTGTAAAAACTGCAGCCAAATAATAATTCACTTAACAGATGTTGCGTTCATACGAGTGAGTGACGTTACTACCTCACGAAAAATATCCTCAAAACTGCAGCCGAATAACAATTCCCTGGACGGTTGTTGTGTTCATGCGAGTGAGTGACTTTACCACCTCACAGGCAACTGCAGCCAAATAACAATTTATGAAAAAATAATTATAATTACATAAGTTGATAAAAAAAAATGCTATGCAATAGCTTTACCGCGGCAGTCCCCGAGTGCCACACGTTTTTTTGCATATCTTGTCATAATTCAGAAATACGCTCCCTATTTGAAATAATATACCCGATACTTTTTGCTACCTATTGGATTCTACTGCTTGTTATATACAAGTCAATACCTATGCTAATTTATAAATTATTTCATTACGTACATAGGTACTAACTTATTTCTGTGAATGTCAATTATTGTCCTTGATGAATGTACTTTCGGGTAACTTCCGATCAAATGGTCCCTTCCCATTTATGAATAACCGACTATCAACTTATTTCATTTTATTTCACGTAGAGTATTCATTCTTCTACGAAATGAACGAATTCCATTATAGAACAAAATACAGTAACAAATGCATCGACTTGATTGTCCAAAACCTTTACAAACATGATAACCAATTTTGTGAACAGCGAGAGAACAATACGGTACATTTTTTTTGTACTTTAGTTGAGACAACTATGTTCAATAACATTCAATAATGTTCTTTGATTATTCCCCCGATTAGGTCCCCGTTTAGAATCCTGGTGAGTACCTATTTGGAATTGTCACTTAGGTAGATAGGTCTGGTTTTCCCTCTGGGTTGTGGAGGTGTGACGGCAGTCGTTCCATGTAAAAATCAGTATCTTCGCCAAATCCTGGGACTTAGGCAGCGGACCTCGCTAATTCTAATGAATTAGGGAACGGGATAACACTAAGAAGAAGAATGTTCTTTGATTAAACAAATAATTTGTAGTTAATAGATTCAGTCGCTATTTTGTGCAAGTCAGATTTACAGGCAATTTGATCTAATCTTCATTGTTGCTTCCGCTACCGATTAGTTCATGCGAACTAGAGCTGGCCGGCACCTATTCACTACCGTTAGTAGATACATGCCGCCGCTGCCATGGCTGCTCCGGTCGTCTCTGTCTCGGCTACTGTGGTCGTGTCTGCGAGTGTTCGCCATATGAAATGTGTACCGTCTCTTTGACACGTGTTTCGCCTCTCCACGACGCATCCTCAGGCGCTGTAGATGGTAGTCGTTAGAATAACATACTACACATGATAAATCCATCGTAGTGCCGTACTTTATAAAACGAAGTAGGGGCTGGAAGGGGTAAATAAAAAGATGTTTAATAGAGGGGAGTTGCTTACGTCATGCGTCAGTCGGTTTGTTCATAAAAGAGATATTAGAACTTCAATGTTTAATAATTTCGCAGCCAAGTAACAACTTCCTAGAGGGTTGTTGTGTTCCTGCATGTGAGTGAGGTCACCAGTAAGCTCTTAAGGAGTTACAGTGTTAGCAGTAGAGGTGACATCGTGCGATTGATACATAATCTATTACATGCGTTCATACGCTGTGGTAACCGCTTTATATCAAAAGGATTGTATGCCTCCCGAGGATGTACAAAAATATCTAAAAGCAATTGGAAAGACGCAAACTAGTAAGAAGATTATAATTGCTAAAGAGTGAACGGCAGGGAATGCGTTACTAAATGGTTCCGTCTTTTCTGGTGTATTTTCTTTACAACTTGCGGTTAAATATACGCCAATCGGCCAGAAAAGCCTATTTGTCTAGGCCTAAGCTAAGTCACATACTATTGCTGTAATAGAGCTATGAACGGGGGGATACTGTGTCCCGAATCAAATATAGAAACAATGAAGGGTGCTAAAGCTTGGTAATTATTTACATAAGATTCTGCTATGATGGCTAAACGTGTAAACTTACAGATCCGTAAATAATAGGGGTTAAAATATGAAATTTCCGTTTTATAGTAATAGATACTTGAAATTGACATTAAACCTTCATGGTGTGAGATTTTCGAGTGAAACTTTTTCAAACGTTACTTATGAGGTTTTTCTTTTAAAAATGTGCAACATTTGATTTTAGATTTTGAATTGTTTTTTTATTCAGTTTAGACGGGAAATATGGATACTTCGAAAATCCGAGTAATTTTTGAATACAAGTTCTGACGTGGAACTAACGCGGCAGAAACAGCTGGCAATATTATGCTGCGTTTGGTAAAGAGACTGCTAATGGACGGAGAGTGCGTTTTTCGTTTAAACGTTTTCGTAATGGAAACTTCGACTTGAAGACACGTGGAAGAGCTCCAACACAGGTAAATAACGCTGAATTGAAGGAGAAAATTTCTTCCCAGGAGGCAGTACAAAATGCTTTCACGCCGTTTGCCTAATTTAAATCCCCAAAGTTCTATCGCAAATGCATAAATAAACTTCCGATTAGATGGCAGCAATGTATAGATAATGAGAGTAAATATTTTGATTGAATAAATATGTTACATCTTAGAAAAAACGAGTTTTATTTTTCAGTACAAATCGGCAACTTCATACTTTAACCAGCTGAATCATTTCGAAACATCTCTGTCAGTTAGATATTCATCGATTCTGTAATAACCCTTCTTACACAGAGTATTTTTGATGTATCTTTTGAACATATTGTCAGGCAAGGACAGAATTGTTTCAGGCAATTTATTATAGAATCGAATACAATTTACAATAAAAGATCTACTAGTCTACTACAAGCCGATGTACCGGCAATACGCAATCTATTTCTACTTCTAAGATTTCACTAAATTTTGAAAATGACTATATTTCTACGAACATACATTATGTTCTCATAAATATACTGAGGATAATTTCTTTAAATAGTTCTCTAAGTGATTCCCTGGCGCCCATGTTATTATAAATAGAGCGGATGGCTCTCTTTTGTAATATAAAAATAGTTTCAATGTCAACCGCCTTTCCTCACAACTGTATATATACGACATAATGCTATAAAAGTAGCTGAAATAGACTAAGCGCGCAGTAGCCACATCCGTCAATTGTTTAAATCTCCTAATTGCATATACGGCGGAGCTGAGCTTACTGGACAGTTTTTTAATGTGGGGGCCCCACTGCAATTTGGGAATCTATTGTAATTCCAAGAAATCAAGTATCATTAATAAATTCTAGTACATTATTGTGAATGAGAACTTCTGCATTGGCGGAAGGCACATTTGGTAGACTAAATTTTATACATTTTTACACGGTTTTAGTTGAGTTTAATAAAAGATTATTACATGTGAACCAATTTAGAATGGCAGATAGAACACTATTTACCTTTTTCGCACCGGCGAGTAACATTAAAAATTAAAGAAGTATCATCAGCAAACAGTAGTATATCCGCCATTTTCTGTACCATGTAGGGCAGATCATTCACATATACTAAAAATAAAAAGGGGCCCAATATAGAGACCTGGGGCATCCCAATATTAACAATGCTGCCTTTCGATTTGACCCCATTTAAATCAACAGTCTATATTCTATTACTTAAGTAATTTGCTTTTGTTGGCATTACCTCTAACTCCATAATGGCACAGCTTGAGCAATAATGTCCGATGATCGACACAATCAAAAGCTTTGGAGAGATCACAAAACATAGAGTTGCAATTGGGCAAGCATTATCGTTTTAAATACTTTACTCAATACTGGCAAAATACTCGTAGATATCGGTCTGTAATTCTCCAGTTCACTTTTTTCACCAGACTTGAATAATGGAATTAATTTACTAAGTTTCATCAAGTTTGGGAACACACCCATATCTATATATTGATTAAAAATAAGTGCCAAGTGTGGAGCTTCTGACTCAATAATACAATAAAAAACTTTAATGGACATTCCCCAATGACCCTTTGAGTTTTTAATGTTTAACTGTTTAAAAGTTTTAATAATTTCGCTTGACTGAATATGTGTAAATTTAAACAGCTCCACCCATGGTTGTACATTCTCCTTTAATAACTCAACAGCTGCATGTGGAGCTGAGTTAAGGGAGTCAGTGGTACTGTAAGGGATATTAGTGAAGTAGTCTTTAAATAGATTTGCTACTTGTTTAGCAGTTTGATTATTATGTTTCATAGAATCATTATCGAGTGGTTTATCTTTACCTTTGTAAGGAGTGTTAGTCTCCTTAACAGTCGTCGAGATAAGGTTCTTAGAAGTATGTTCATTTAAATACCTTATTCAGTTCACGACAGTCCGACTATATTGTCACATACAAAACATACATACAACACGGAGCAAATATGAATGATGAAGCTAGTCTGTAGCTGTGCGATCGCTGCTGGGGGCAGCGAGGGGCGACTAGCGTTATCCGCTCGCCGCGTGTCTCATGTGCAAAAATGTCACATCAGCGAACTGCTATACACCTGTTTCTTTTTTAACAATATCCCATACTGCCCTTATTTTATTTGTCCACTGCTTAATTTTTTTTTTAAACAGATTTTGCAACTTTACAAACTTTTTTATATATTTGGAATTTAACATATTTAACAAAGTCTGGGTCAAATCTATAAGGCTTTTCTCCATATAATTCAAACATTTTTTAATATACCTATAGTTGTCCAGTCATAAAACTTAAATTTATTTGTGGGATTAATCTGTTCACTTTTAAATATTTTTTGTTATTCACTGGATATATATGAAACAATATTGTGTATATAAATTATAAGTCAGGATTGTCTACAGAGTAAGTAAGTAGACTGAAAATGCTCACATCTGTATGAAGCCATGAGCAACCATGATCATTCATTTAGTAGTTTATACTTATGATCTTCAAGTTTTCATGAACGGCAAATCGAATTTTGTAAAGTGGAAAAAGATTTCATAACTAAGATTGAAGAGAAAAATCTTGATAGAGCCTCACTTATTTTAGAAATACGAATTAAACCAATGAAGGCCATAATCAATAATAACAGAAACCGTCATGCTCGCCGGTGTGAATAGAGCTATGAATGTTAAAGAAGCGAATGAGGTATGTGAGAACCGAGATAAGTGACGCTCAGTTCTCTCTGCCTACTCTCTGATTTGGCGTGAATATGAAGATAGATGAAGAGCATAATCAAGATTAATCAAGAGAAATATATTCATAAATTCCAAATCCTCTAACATGGAATGCTTCGAGCCTGCCATAGAAGTAGACTGTACACCGGATGAGAGGATTCAGTATCAATATTTAATTGAATCACTCCTATATGTGGCAGTGCGTATAAGACTAGATGCACGTAGTGAGCTTTCTAAGTCAGTTCAGTAACTGTTACGATAACGATACTTGAGCAACAGCCAAAAGAGTGGTTAGATATTACATTGCAAAACTTTTTGAACGAAGAATAAAGTTTTTGTTTCGATAACTACTTACAATCTTCATTACGAATCAGCCTTCTTAGTAGTCAATATATATATATATCCTTTATTGCATAACAAACATATACAAAGTAGGTCATACAGAAAATGGTGTGCAAAGGTGAGCTTATCTCTTTAAGAGATATCTTCCAGCTAACCCTAACGTATGTGAAGTAATTTTATTTTGGCTGGGAGTTAAAATTATGCAGAATTATATTTTCCATATTTATACATAATCTATAGTTATACATATATAAACACATAGCATTGAATACATATATACTATACATATAATATTACTTATGTGTAAGATAGTGATCACTTAACCTCTTCTTGAAGGAAGATACAGATCCGCTGTCTCGTATTTGCAGTGGTAATTTGTTCCACAGCTGTGCGGCATTAACGGTGAATGACCGAAAGAAAAAAAATGTGTTGGATGAGGGATAGTTCAGAGTATTGGTAAGATAAGGACGTTAGGAACGGATGGGAGTTGTCTTATGAGAAAACCGGGATCGAAGGTATTGGGGTGCCTCAGGATTATTGAGGATTTTGTATAGAGAGCATAATATGTGCACATTTCTGCGAAAGCGGATAGGGAGCCACTTTAAACGTGTACGGAATTCGGAAACATGGTCATATTTACGCAAGCCGTAAATATAACGGATAGCCAGGTTTTGTTGGCGTTCTAGTTTATTAAGTAGCTCCTCGGTCGCATCTAAATAGCAAATGTCGGCATAGTCGAGAATAGGAAGGAGGAGAGACTATATATGTATTTCAAATTCCTAATTGTTTAATTTTTCAATAATTACAAAAATTAAAACTGATATACTTTTGTTTTGGGAGAGAAATGCGTTTTTCTTCTAAATTTCAGAAAATCTACTACGAGTATTTCCAAAATGCGCTGTACCAAGTTTACGATTGATTTACGTGGAATCGTATACAATTACAAGCACAAGAAAGATATGATCACAACATCTATGATTAGTAATAAAAAGAATACAAAACCAAATATGTTTTATTATTCAGCCAAATGAGCTAATGTATCACATGCTGATTTTCATACACTTTCGTACAGTAGTGGCTCATCGTTATCTTTATATTCTTTATTGCACACAAATAAATCAACATAATGAGTGTCAAATACAGTGTACAAAGGCGAGCTTATCTCTTCAAGAGATTTCTTTCAGCCAACCGTAATTAATGTGAAAACAAATTGTCCAAATCCAATCTTATCTGCGTATCATGGTGCACGCTGCCGATTAGCAAACTAAACTTTTGACGAAAGAAGAGAGAGGAAGTGCCCCTACAGTAGTCATGATATTCCTGCATTAGCAGAGGGGATGGCGTATGGTGCTACTGCATTAGTATAAGGGTTAGCTTCAGATATAATTTAATTCTAAAAATAAAAGAAATAATGTGTAGAGAGACTTTATTTTAAACTAGAACACAACATAGTTACAACTCTTCTTCTCATAAACGTAGGTATTATTATGAGAACAGTAATGCTTCTCAAACTTAAACGCTAAGTTATATATTACCTCAGTGATAGTGCGGGATAGTGTATTAAAACCTTAGCCTATGTTATAGTCTAAAATCGCGATGCAAAATTGTGTATAGCTATATGTTTTTTAAGTGATATAAAACATTAGAAAACAACATTACATTGACTACCCAGCACGAAGCAACGTGCGCATTCCTTGTCTATCGCGCGCACTTATTCAAGCTGGGAGCAATTAATACAGATTATGACAACCATGGCCTGCGGCCATTTTTGTACTATCAACTATGGATTATTGTGTTCAACACAAATTTAACTTCGTTTTGATATAATACTCGTATTAGAAAAAAAACACGATGACCGCAAAAAATCAACACTCTTTACAGCGGGTAGTCTAAAAGTTTCGGCTGACTGGAAGGTGACAACTACATTTTTTTTTTTACATTCTTCACATACATCCTTTCCTTTAAAATGATGTTTTATTCACTTGAAAAACATATGGCTCAAAATCATACAATATCATTAATTATGAAATATTGAATGAAAATTATTGCGGCAAATTTTTATAGGCAACCCGGAATTAATAATATAAAAAACAGATACCTACATAATTTTGCACCGGGATCTCGGGTTATGAACGATGTGCATAATGTGTAAATATCAAGACCCATTAGCATAATTTTACACATTTTGTATAAAAAATAGAATATATTCTAGATCCCAATTTCGTACATTCCCCGTGACACCGCTTGAAGATATCACCAGGTGTAAATCTATATTTTTCATATCACGATCGACTATTAGTGATGGTCTATTAATATTAAACAACAATCTAATATATATAAGCCGTTGCCCTCAGTTCTGTCCAAGTGAATAAAATACGAAAGATACCACTACTCAAACACAGACTAAATTGATGACCGAATTTTATTTATAGGTACCACATAATCAGCGGTATTTTTGTAACTACGTTTAGTAAGTACGTCAGAACAATAATAGATTAACAGAATTTATGAAAATGCTGTAGTTTAAATTTTTCAACGAGAATACTAAATATACATAGAGGGTCATATAAGCTCTCTTCTGGATCTGGATCTCTTCTGGACCACACCTTTAGATAAATATATTCATCTCAATATATGCATTACTTGACTTATCGAACCATTAATCATCCTCATCTAGGAGCCGTGCTGATTGTTCGCTAAGTTGCTGAGGAAAAAAAATATTAGTCTTCCATGTCATTACTGCGAAAACCAGAAGGCAGTTAGACCTGCAGTGTTAAATAGAAAATTAATTATCCGGGTACATATGTTTGACTCTAACTTGAGTTTAAATAACGAAGAGGTCATAAACGCTTTCATTCCGTAATGGAATAGCTCTATGCCGGAAAGCTCAAATATATTCATCAGATTTCTTCATCAGGCCTTCTCTCGATATTCACTAGTCGAGTGAGTCAGACGACATATCAGGGAGTTGAAGCTGAAGCCGTGCGCTCCTGATTTGGGATTGGTACTGATGCGAGTTTTCGCGCTTTCGTACTCTATCGGACGTATTCAATCTTCGTAAACACCGCGAAAATCATGACGTAATCATATTAAAATACCATCAACATGGGTTTTGCTATAGTCGCTTGACTGGAGGTTTTATACAAATTTGAGCTTTGGCAATTGAGTCATTATCTGTCAGCTTACATTACATGGTGGTGTTCAAGTGAATAACGTCTACTAACGAAGTTACCCACATTTTGAGTTGAAGGGGCTATCCGATAGTTTGCGCAAAGTTCTTGTTCAGCAGTTGCATAAAAACAAAGTTAATAGATATCGATGCAGATAATGCGCAAGTATATATGTGGTATACCCCATCCAGAGACAAGTCTGGCCGTTCATCGATAAGAATCATTCATTTGCTGAAGCTCTACGAATTTTGAGGAGCTCTATGGCGTTGATGTGCGTTTCAACTATTCGAACAAGTAAGCCTATCTGTGAATGAATTTAGTTCCACGTGCACGGATGGCACGTTAAGTCATCGGTCCCGGTCCTTGGTATTTTTGACAGATAACAGTCGTCGTTAACAAAGAGAGGTAGGGCAAGTAGAGCAGAGTCCGACCACTCTTCATTTGTAGGTGAAAGTCAAAGTAGCATCTAAGAAGCTTGGTATATTCAACGGAGCGAATTAGTACTTTAGCTCGGGTGCTTCAGCAACACAAAACTAGTCTACAAGTTTCTTAAGTCTATGCGTAGGGTAAGTACCTTCTGTGGTTTTATGGGCAGGAATACCTAGACACCAGCTTGGACTTTATAACTCGGTGCGGAGATAATCTATGATGTTGACGATTCTATACATATATGGCCCATAAATCTACGCAGAGGCTTATTGTACAAAGAGTTTTATTTAGAGCTGTTATTCAATATTTAATCGATTTCCTTTTACAACTACACCGTTCGCCATTGGCAGGGAACTCATCCTCACACATTAGAACCATAATCGACGAATTCAACGAGCTCGGTGGCGCTGTGGTGAAACGCGCTGTTATGCTACTTTGGCACCACGCTCATGGGTTCGATTCCCACACAGTACAAACATTTATGTGCATGAACATGTCTATTTGTCTTGGTCTGGGTATTTTCTATGTATAATAAGTATGTATTTACAAAAAAATATATAGTTACGTTTGTTTATCAGTTGTGTAGTACCCATAACACAAGCTTCAGGGGCCAGATGGCCCTGTGTAATTTTTCCGACAATACATATTTAATAATCGCGTAATATGTATATTTAAAGAAGTTCTCTTTCGAGAACCTTATGTTTGCTATCTCAGTGTAAAAAAGGCGTAGGATGAATCTGCTGTAGTTTTTATAAGAGATTACAAACACGTGGTTTCTCAAAAAAGGCACTAAGAGGATTTACAGGATCCGAGACGTACGAGTGATGTATTAGTTGTTGCAAGCGTCTATAGATTAGGGTAATTAAACGCTTCAGCAGCCCATCAACTTGTTGGTCACCTTAGTAGAATTTGAATGAAAACGTGAATGAATTTCCATGTTTCCAAGTATTTTTTCTACTGTTTCCATTTTTTTATTGATAGCTCTAAAGCTCATCTATAGCTATTATACAAAAAAAAATGTAACTCGATTTACAAACAGAGGAGATAAATGCACTGAACTAGAGAGTTTCTATAAATGTTGTATTATTATTGCTACTATGTAACATCAATTTATTAGCGAAAAAAGTAAATAAACCATCACTAATGCTACATGCATGGAGAATAGTACTTCTCTGTGGTGTCGTGAAGAATGAATGCTCAACGCTTATTACAACAAAAGTACTATAAAAATACTTTCCATGAAAATATAATAAAGTATTAAAGGTAGCGCTCTTAACCTCTCTGTTCAATTGATTTAGTATCATTCTTATTTTCTTTATTCTTATAACACAGAGTGTACTGTCAATATATCCAAATTAATTTAATTGACGACATTTAACAAACACTACAACGAAATGAATACAATAAAAAAAATATGTATTTAAAAAATCTTTACTTTTCACATCGTTCCATTATGTTTTCTTTCGATGATTTTTGGTACAGATTCACCTGCATCATTTTTACTATTTTTAGTTATTTTATCTGTCGGGAATTGCTACGAAGCATAAAACTGCATGCAAATAGCATGCATAACTGCTAGTTTAGATAAAATGTCTAAGAAATAATATATCGTTTCATTCAAATCTTAATGGTACTTTGTCAAAGTGTGTACTTAAATATATGTTTTTATTGAAAATACATAATATATAAGAATTTCCCAAGTGATTTTACGAAATTCATTATATCATCATTCACATGCAACATTATAATGGGACTGAAATAGCATCAAATTTCAAATAACTGGCGAACATTTGGGACACCGAGGCCTCACCAGCTAGACTATAATACCAAGACTATCAGCTAACTGAAATTTGTCATGATCTGGAAAATTGTTTACAAATTATACAATTTTCAGGACCACAGATATATGTATTCAGAGTTCCTGATAGGTGGTGTCCTGTATATATACTTGCAAGCATATCTCGAAAACTATAAATCCGATTAGTGTATAAGTAATACAATGTCATGGATATGCATGGAATAGAAGTTTGAAAGACATACGTCTCTGGTCCTAAAAATTCTGCAGAAAATCTTGACACCCAAATCATAAAACGCCTACCCTAAAAGATACCCCCTAAAAGAAACTTATAAATTGTACATTTTCAAGTTAATCGTGCGTGTCATATGTTCACACCGCATCCGGGGTCGTTTTTCCTTTCTCTTCGAGAGCTATCACAACACTAATCATTAGATAGCAGTAGTTTAAATAATACATTTCATGAAATGACGAAATCGTTAAATCTTTTATTGAAATTATAGTTTATATAAAGAACGTTGGTAGTTTTTCAGTTAAAATCCATTAACATTCATAAAATAGATCGACATACATTACTAAAAGTTTTTAAATTTGGTAACTATAGAATGGAAGAATAACATTACAAATAATGATAATGGATACAGAAGCTATTCTTTACTCAATATTTCGTATAGGGGTGTCAGAATGTTATTCTATACTTACCTACAAACGAATATTACCTATTGCAGTATGTTTAATTATTTTATTACACTGTTCTTGTAACGCGTAAAGCGTTTTTTTTTTCAATTGATTACATCATCAGATTCTATATGTTATACTAAATTTACATAAGATATATAAATAATGCCTGCAACACATCTCTCATTAGTTCATTACGTCTCTCATTGGTTTTCACTTATCACGTTATAAAATATTTACAATATTTACCATGCGCAATAAGGTTGTCGTATTTAGGACAATAATACAGGGATAACAATAATACAACACGTACGAATTAATATATTATCTACACTACAGACAAACAAATATGTATCATATTGTTTCTCTTAAACTCGTCTTTCTCTTAGAATGTTACTTTAATGTTGTCATTAATTCAATTGAGTTTTGACGTAGATTTGTTGAACTGAGAAAGAACAAAATTAGAGTTTTATACTGATGGATGGGTTCAAGAAAAATATCTAAACTTTTACTCACGAAGTTTAATGATAGGTCATTAGTCTTGTACTACCATTTTACTAAAGTATATTTGTAATAAAGAGTTTTCATTTTATATTTTTGTCTGTTTTGTCGCAAATATGATAATAAACAGAATACAAACGCTATAGAAATTACATGAATCTTTAAAGCTTTCGGGTTTCGGACTCAGTCACCTAAATAGCGTCTCGTTTGAAATTCTTACTCTACCGCCCTTAATACTTGTGATTTATGTAACAATATTATATTAATGGTATGAAAAGCAAATAATAAACATAATAATTATGGTAGCCTCATTGAAAATTAATTACAAGTTGGTAGAAAAAGTTAAACAATATTTTATAAAGTAGCTCTTAAATAATAATTAGCAATACTTGAAACTATTAAGTAATGAAAAAATGTCATATACTTAGATTTAGTTATACAAAATGTTTGACTGAATTTGTATTCGAAACAATTATTTAATATATTTGACGTTTTCAATTATAATTAGAAAACACCCGTAATCATATGTAACGCCAAATGTAAAATTGTGAAAGTTAAAAGTATTACAAAATGTTATATCACGTATACATAGAAGCAATCTCTGTAGAAAACTGACGAATCTCTAATTTAAACATAATCTATAAAATACTATTAGTAATACAAATAGCTTCAAAATATCAAAATCAAGCCGTAGTTAAGGATTAAAAAGCAAATCTTTATTCTCGAATGCAATTTCAGGTGAGTTCATCGCGTTGGATGTTTTTTTCTCAGACATGCTCAAGGCTATTTTTTATACTTAAATGCTAGCTCTGCATCGAATGAACTGTTGAATTTACTTCAAGAAAAAGAGAAATATTGATGATGACATCGTCAAGTTTTTTTTTTGAGCTGCAATAGCAACAGTTAAAAAAATAACTACTTAGAATCGATCTGTCTTTAAGACCAGAATATTCAAAATGGTTTATGAACTTCAATTATAAGAAATTCACGATTAAATGCTTTTAATAAAAGCCCTTCAAGTTATAATATTCACAATGCATGGCCTACAAGTAATATATGCCCACATTGAAGGCTATAATACCCACAATGCAGAGCTTTTAGGCAATAAACGAACGCCAGTATGAGAAATAATGAAAACGAACAGTGAATTGCCTAAAGTCAGCTAATTCTGATGATTAAAATTCATTGCACACTGTCTACTGCTCGCCCGTGACGCGGTGTCTTAGTGTACGTAATAAATATAGGGTAATTAGGGCTGGAAACTAAGCCGGGCTACTGAATTTTAGTAGTATTTGTTGTAACAGTCGCTTGTGTGTCGGCACTACACCAACCCGGGCAACTTAAATAACAGAGAATCACAGTCGCTGGCAAGCAATCGACAGTGCCTAATAACCCTTAATGTGCTCGAATACTTGTTATGATTTCGTGCCCTAAACGGCAGAAGATTGTAAGCGTTATATTATTAAAGTACGACATTTCTCTTTTTATTGCTGAGAACCAAAATACCAACAATTTAACCACGCACAATTTATGCCGTCTTTTGACTTAATAAATAAAACCAATAAAAACACTGCGTTTTAAATAATATCCTTTCTGTAGATTATTTTTAGTCGCGTTCTGTAAGTTCACCCTCTTGAAGCGGGTACACAATTTGACTTTTGCGTAGGATATTCATAATTTTGAGTGCTAATCAAAATACCTGTTGTTCATGATATCTTTCATCCAGGTCACGTACCCCGCTGTTCGGGTGTAGATGCCGTATTTACCTCGTTTCCCGCACCCATCTCCGAAACTCGTTATTCCCTGCAAACAAATACGTATTTTTATTATGATGAAAACTGATTAAGCTAACTCACTTTTGTATAAGTAGGTTATTTATTTTGTAAAAGGTTTTTATGTACCATAATAATATAGATTTTTTAGGTCGTTAATCGTTTAACGAGCAATTCTTGTATGTACCTATACATTTTGTATTTTTCGGAAACAGCTCTAAAACTTTGAATCAAATTTTGTATTTAGGTAAGGTTTTACTTTTTAAGTTTCTCTATATAGATGTATTACCTGAAAAATAAATGCAATAATCCGCAAAACAAAAAACGTCGAGCGAACCAACCAGGTTGACCGGGCTCAAAGGCCCCCTCACTCCCTAAAACGGAGTATTTTAGCGCCTAATTATCTCAGCGATTCAAGCCTGAAGCCAATGGGAAGATATTTTAACCAATTAACCGATAAGTGACGCGTTGTTGATTTATGAACTAACCAATAAGAGCTACGTATTCTACTTTACTACCCTATTCATAGCGGTAAGTTGATTCTACATAAAATCGTTTGATCGGTTCTTCATGATGCCAAGTTATCTCTACCTCGGCTTTTTGCAGTGAGATGATTTGATATATGCATTGTATCACTTTTTACACATTCTATTTTAATTTTTATTCATAAATAAGTTACTAGGTACCTATGTAAAGTTTCGTACCTAAAATCATAAAATAAAACACTGTAGGTCCACTTTGACATTTATCTTCTGTTCGTTGGTTATTCAAATTATAATTACACGCATACACGTTTCTCCGATATAATGTTTTAGGTTTTAGATGTCGTCTAAACAGATTTCTTATAAAGCTATTACCAATTAGGTTAAGCTAAAGTGGGTAGGTACAGATTACGTAAGCAGTAAATAGCATTACTGACATAAGTAACCTATTACGCTTTAGCACAATTTTTCAGCAAGTAGCTGAAGTAGTATACAGACAATTTAATGTAAACTAGTTGGTGTGCTTCCGCTATCGATTAGTTCACTAGCGCCGGCCGTCGCCCGCTCACTACTGTTAACAGTAACAGTCACCTCTGTCTCGGATACTGTGATCATCTCTGCGAATGACCGCCATTTGAAGCATGTACCGCAAGTACCGGCCGTCACTGAGGATGCCTCGTGGACAGGCGAAACAAGCTCACATTACTATACTGGCAAAAGATCATGTTTGTGCGTGCCATGCAAACTGCAGCAAATAATCGAGAGAGTCTGCTTATTGCTTTCTAAACCATACAATTTTATTATACCACATTGATTTATAAAATAGAAGAACGTCAAATTTTCTTTAATCTTTACTGCTCTAACTTTGTTTTAGGCTTCACGTGTACTGAATGAGTGAGATATGGGTGGCTGAGAAAAAGTGCCAAATTTCTCAAATTTGTAAATGTTTGCTTGGATACAATGATGGTTTTTGCTATATATCTTCCTCTTAAGGCTCGACATTCTAATATATGTTACTCCACACACCACAATAGAAATTTAGGTTCTATTTCTATTGTAATGTAAGGATTCCCTACCCTAATCCTCCTTCTTTCCCCTCCCACTATTCCGTCAGATATTCATAATTGAGCATCTAACGCGGACAGTACATGTGTGTATTCGTCTTTAAAATTGAATGTTTATTACCATTTTGAACACAACAAACATAATTCACTCACAGGAACACAACCTTCAGGTAGTTGTTATTTGGCTACTGCTTTCTACGAGGTGAAGGTACTTCACCTGACTAACTGCGCCTTACCTCTCTTAGTTAATATTAATAGAATAGCAGTTTTATTTTTACAACACAATCCAAAGAATTTTGAACGTTAATATATATACAAAACGATGTTCTTACTTACATTATCGTCTATATTAATATTATTATTTAACATAGTTACTTTCATCGTTTAATGAATGCAAACATAAACCAGTTGAGAATGCGCAAGCTTGCATTGCCAGAGGAACACCTGGCTCGTCAATTATATAACATCTCAATTTTTTTTTTAAAGTCGTCGTCGGCCATTTTGACCATGTTCCTTAAGAGATAGGAACGGTGTTCCTGAATATTGCTATTCTACTTTTTTATGCTGAAACCGAATCTGAAGTCAAAATTCGAATATTCGAAAAAATGCGACAGACACACGCACACACAGACACACACACAGGCACACTCACAGACAAACATATAGATTTCATGTGGGAACGGTGGTCCTGAAAAAAATAAAAATTACAAATATTCAATACTGTTTCAATTTCGAAATAAATATTCCTAAGCCCATATTCTTATCTGCACGTTGCCAAAACATGAAATACAACACGGGCCTAAATAGTTGGCAAGCCTATTGTGCAAAAGTAGACTCCGATTATTATCAAACAAAATGCACACCGCAATAAGTATAAAATTCTACCATAATCTCCTTGTTTATCTCAAATAGCTACAACGTACAATGTCTTTACACCGTAGTTAAAGAAAAATTTAATTCTTGTTGGTTTCAAAAATTATATTGTCAAACAAAGTCCATTTTAGTCGATATATCACCACCGATCAATCATGGCTGAAAGCGTATAAGCATTGGTGCCATCATTTACACAGTAGCTGCCTATATAACATCGTGACATGAATGAAAAGATACATGTTATTCATCTGTTCCCACGCAGTTTGACGTTAGCAGCGAGCGTGACAGCACACGAGAGATACTCAATATATTGCTAGGGCTGATAAGTTATTTTCTTTAACACTCGCTTCTTTAACATTAGTAACTCTTTTCATACACGCTCACCTGTTTCTAGGTCAACAGCACCTTATGATAAAACTCGACCAATTTGGTCATATTAAGAGAATAATAAAATTATAAAAAAATCATAAACCGCAGAATAAAGGCTGAGTAATACACATATAAGACTGAAAACTCAGTATTCACTTCCAGTAGCATGTATTAAATTTAACCGTTTTCTGGAAGTAATTGTGTATTACGATGGTACGAGTACAAACAATGTCCACTACCTCGCTTTGGTGAGAACTAGAGATGGAAAGGTTACATAATATTTTGAATATTATACGGTTGAAATTGTATAAAACGGTTTAATATATTATTATACCAAACTCTCTGCATAATATGTATATTTTTTTAAGATTTCGAACAAGAACTTTTAACATAGATTTAAGTCATGTAGCATTCTGTTCTACCTTCTATCTAGAATTGATAAATCAAAGTTAAAAAAGCGGTCTGAAATAACTGATTTATGTGCACAATATTTCAAAAGAGTGCTTTAGTTCATTATGCTTCATTGTAGGTTTTACCAAATCCAGTGCAATGTTGTTGCTTTTTCTACTGATTAAAATATATCACAATTTGTAATTTTCACAGTTCTAGTCCTGAATGAATTGAACGTTTTGTGTTTTAAAATACAATTATATAAAATAATAATAATAGAATTCACAATAATATACTGTCATTAAAAAAATGCGCCTTGAATTTCATAGAATTTGTCTTACACTTGCTATAGTGTTATCATGAATTTACTATTAAAATACAACTAAATAGAAATTTTGACTTTAGTCGTAATTACATTTGTACTAAAACTATATGAAGAGAGTAAAATCATAAACCCACAAAACAATTAAGCTAGACGTCCGTCGTCGCACATTTGTTCATGGACGCGTAATTCACCTTATAATATTCTTATCCTATGCTACTTTAAGCTACGCTTGTCTAGTGAAAACTATAATACATCCTAAACTGACTAATTAAAAGTTGAAAACGAATTGCGAATTTACCTGTAAGTAGTAGCGCATGTTGCGATCACGGCAGAGCAGAGGACCACCTGAATCACCAGCGCAGGAATCTCGCCGACCTCTGCCTGCGCAAACCATATTGTCCGTGATCGCGTATTGCCAGTACGAACGACGACACACGCCTTGCTGTATCGTTGAAACCTGTGGGAGAATTACTTATCAATCCATCGACCGATGATCAGCATTTTTTTAACAAGTCCATATCTTTGTATTCATAAATGGTATTCGATATTTGTATATAAATTTAACAGTGATAGCCCAGTGGATAAAGAACCGGCCTATTGACCAAATGGTCCCCGGTTCGAACTCTGGCAGGTACCAATAATTTCGTCTTTTCGGTTTTGTGTACATGTTTGTAATTGTCATTCGCTCGTCGATGAATATTTTTTATTATATAATTTTTATCGTATGTAAACCTACAAGTCCAAGAATTTGTATTTCGAAAGACGTGTGACCTAACCTAAGAAAGGTCTGCTTTTCCCTCTGGAGGGTTGAGGTCTAACAGAATAAACGTATTCGCAATGCGAGCAAAACTGTAATGCCCAAAACTGTAGTGTAAAGCATGTCGAACGCACAAAGTTCATAAAGTTCATAAGAAAAGGCACGCTCCATAGGTTCGCACATGTAGACCGGATGTAGGAGGAAAGACAAATATACAACGCGAAAGTGGAAGGATCTTGGAGCGGAGGAACACCACTCATCTGCCACGGCCAAAATTGGTCTTGTTTTACGGAAAGTTGATGCCACGAATTCTGAGAACTGACGTAAGCATTAAAAGAATTAAGCAAGCAAGTGAGGTATGTAGGTAAGTACCGAGTCATGTAGCATTCTGTTTACTCTGCCTACATTACGAGTAACTTGGCGTCAAGTATAGATATTATTTGATAATGCCATAACTTTTCGACTACTATGAAGTATCTTATAGTAGTCTACAAGTTATGGCAATATTAAATAATATTTTTAAAATCTTGAATTCAGTATAAAACATATTTAACATTTTGGTAAAATATTTTGATTTTTGTAGACTTTAGTTAAGATAATTGATTCAACATAAAAATTCCAAACAAGAGCTTCTGCAAATTTTATTACAAAATGTACAACAGATTCTTTAAATAAAGCTTGTGTAAAAATAAAGTTAGATAAGAAGATCTTCTTATCTAACTTTATTTATAAAATATCTAGAATTCATACAGATTACCGAAAAGGTCGTATGGAGGAGGGTACACACCACCTGATATGAAGTATCGCTCGGATGTTACCGCCCCAGCTCGCTGCCAATACAGCTACACATTACGAGCTTACTTGTTACCCCACTCATTCGCAGGAACATAACAACAGGTAGTTGTTATTTGGCTATAATTTTCTGTGAGGTGAAGATACTTCCTCAGATGGGCTGCTTTGATGCGCCCAACCACTCTTAAAAACACCTAGACCAATAGAAAGAGACATACTTATGCACACAATTGTTTGTCCTGTGTGTTAAGTATTAAACGCATTTAATAAAATACAATATTAATTAGACTGAAGCCTATATTCTTAAAAATATTTGCGTTTAAAGCCAGCGGCACTGAGGTTTTTTACTCGTAGCAATCTATTCCCGTAGCGTACCGATATGATATCTGAGAAAATATCCAACTTCAACTTACACTGTTTGTTGCTGGAACATGCACGCATGTTTCTGAGTTGTTTTTATTTCACGAAATATCTATAGATAAGGCTATTATTATCTCTTAAATCACGATTGATCGTGATAATAGATAATAATAGCCATAATTACAAAATTAATTGGTTTAGTTAGTCGGAGTGAAAAAAGTGAGTAAAATAAATAAAAAAAGTAAATGTATCTGATCCCTTTCTATTTCTTACTTCAATTAAAATCTTTATTCTTTTCTTTTGTTTCCTTGTCATTTATTTGATTTTTGTAACCTGTAACATTAGTCTTAGGTTTTCGCGATTGTTATACTAGGGGCACACTAAAAGTTTTGCACTTCTAGCTAATCGGAACTATTTAAATTTCGAATGTTATATTTTTTGAAACGTTGCAACCTACTTAGTAAAAAAAAAAACAATTGGAAGGGAAATCATTTGTCAATTGTTTTTTATCACACATCAAAGTTCTACGTACGCAACGAAAATGGAATTGAGTCGAAAAGATTTTAGAGCGATGATTTTTTATGATTTTAAAAGTTCTCTCTCACCGCAAGACTGTGCTGCTCGTCTTCAAAATGCTTTTGGGAGAGAAGCACCTTCTTTGAGCACCGTGAGGCGATGGTTTACTGAATTTGAGAGAGGTCGAGTTTCTTTACATGACGAATTTCGTGAAGGGCGGCCTTCAACTCCCGTCAACGTAAATAATGTGGCTACTGTTAAGCGGCTAATTGAAGAAAACCCGCGGATTACCTATGAGACAATTCGAGAACTATTGGGGATTGGTATGAGCCTAATTCAGAAAATTTTACACGAAGAATTGAAAGTTCGGAAACTTTGTTGTCGTTGGATCCCTCATGAACTGACAGCGGAGCAGAAGCGGGCTCGCGTGGAATGGTGCTCACAGATGCTACTGAAGTACGACCACGGACATTCTAATGCTGTTTATGACATTGTCACAGGAGACGAAACGTGGATTTATTGTTTTGAACCCGAAAAAAAACAGCAATCTTGTGAATGGGTGTTTGAAAATGAGAACAGGCCAACAAAAGTGAGGCAGGCGAGAAACGTTGGTAAAAAAATGATCGCGTTTTTCTTCTCAGCTACGGGTCCCATCTGCACAATTCCACTTGAAGATCAAAAGAGTGTTAATGCCGAGTGGTATTCTACCATTTGTTTACCCAGGGTATTAGAAAAAGTTCGCGAAAGACGACCAAAAAGCCGCGTTCTCCTACATCATGACAACGCTTCTTCACACACGGCCAACAAAATAAAGTCATTTTTAACTTCCGAAAAAGTACAACTCGTTACCCATCCTGCGCATAGCCCCGACCTAGCACCCTGTGATTTCTGTATTTTCCCCAAAATCAAAGATTTGATGAGAGGTTTCACTTTTACCAACTCCGAAGAGGCAGTGATAGCGTTCAATCAACACGTAGAAAACATGCCTTCAGATCTGTGGTCCTCCTGTTTTAAAAAATGGTTCGATCGCATGAAAAAATGTTTAAAATGTAAAGGAGAGTATTTTGAAAAGCAATAAACATAATATTTTGGTTATAACATGTTGTTTTTTTAAGTTACGCAAAACTTATAGTGTGACCTACGTACATTGAATTAAACTATTTTTAACAGAAGTATCGCGTGTTTTATTTATTTTGTTGAAGTCTTCCTGCGATTACGGATGCTGCAAAGCATTCGAAACGTCAGGTTCAACAAAATATATAAAACACGCGATACTTCCGTTAAAAATAGTTTAATTCACTGTAATATTATATAAATTCAGGATTAGAACATTATTATACAGATTAGTATAAAAACCTTGCTTGACCTTTTGTCAGTCAACAGAAAGATCGAAGGCTACCTTATATATAAAATTCTCGTGTCACAGTCTTAGTTACCATACTCCTCCGAAACGGCTTGACCCATTTTGATGAAATTTTATATGCATATTCAGTAGGTCTGAGAATCGGCTACTATCTATTTTTCATATCCTTAAGTGATAAGGGTGGACCACAACAAATTTATTTTTTGGACAAAATTTTGTAATGTGGCATTAAAAAATACATACAACTCTAAATTTTCACCCTTCTACCATCAACCCCTATTTTTTAATAGCGATATTAGTAATTCAATAATTTTCAACCCCGGTCGATAACTGATCAATTATCACTTGATCAGTTATCCCCGCCAGGCGTCTATCGGTGTCACTTCTGACCCAGTAAACAGCACGGAGTAGGGATGAGATCTCTCTCACACAATAAGCCATTTCTCACTCCCTTCCGTTTTCGGCCATTATTATTATTGTTTGTGCATCAATCGTAATAATGACGTTTCCAATTATCATTTTACTATTTCAGTATTATTTTCAAATAAATTTATCATCAATTTGCAGGCCTGTAATTATTAATTCCTATTTATAAAGTTATTAATTTTGAGTGTAGTTCTCACGTTCAGTTAATTCAGTGATTTCATATAACCTCAAAAGTACTCGACATGTGTCACGAGCTCACACCAATGATTTTTATTGTGTTACACACATCAATTATTCTGATTGTCAGTGTGTGTAAAATATTGTGAAATAATTTCAAAAGAGAAATATTGTGTAAGGTAGGCAAAATAATAAAAAATATATACACGGTATACACTGAATAACATTAAATATAATATAGATGATAGAAATGAAATTTCTTTATGAAAAATCTTCAAGTCAATTCCAATACGTGGCATGCTCTCGAGTGGGCAAACCATCCAGTTTGTTTGTGTTAGCTAAAGATGGGATAACAAAAATTATTGTACACTCTATTGCGTTAAGGGATTGATATTGTTTTTTAGTAAAATTATTATAATTAGCGATATATATAATTTTAAAAAATAAATTACAATGAATTAAAAATATAAATGTTTGGTATTGTGTTATTTTTATTTTCCATCATCGTTCTCAGCGCTCCATGCCTCTTCCACTCATATACGTAGGTCACACTATAAGTTTTGCGTAACTTAAAAAAACAACATGTCATAACCAAAATATTATGTTTATTGCTTTTCAAAATACTCTCCTTTACATTTTAAACATTTTTTCATGCGATCGAACCATTTTTTAAAACAGGAGGACCACAGATCTGAAGGCACGTTTTCTACGTGCTGATTGAACGTTATCACTGCCTCTTCGGAGTTGGTAAAAGTGAAACCTCTCATCAAATCTTTGATTTTGGGGAAAATACAGAAATCACAGGGTGCTAGGTCGGGGCTATGCACAGGATGGGTAACGAGTTGTACTTTTTCGGAAGTTAAAAATGACTTTGTTTTGTTGGCCGTGTGTGAAGAAGCGTTGTCATGATGTAGGAGAACGCGGCTTTTTGGTCGTCTTTCGCGAACTTTTTCGAACACCCTGGGTAAACAAATGGTAGAATACCACTCGGCATTAACACTCTTTTGAAGTGGAATTATGCAGATGGGACCCGTAGCTGAGAAAAAAAACGCGATCATTTTTTTACCAACGTTTTTCGCCTGCCTCACTTTTGTTGGCCTGTTCTCATTTTCAAACACTCATTCACAAGATTGCTGTTTTTTTTCAGGTTCAAAACAATAAATCCACGTTTCGTCTCCTGTGACAATGTCATAAACAGCATTAGAATATCCGTGGTCGTACTTCAGTAGCATCTGTGAGCACCATTCCACGCGAGTTCGCTTCTGCTCCGCTGTCAGTTCATGAGGGATCCAACGACAACAAAGTTTCCGAACTTTCAATTCTTCGTGTAAAATTTTCTGAATTTGGCTCATACCAATCCTCAATAGTTCTCGAATTGTCTCATAGGTAATCCGCGGGTTTTCTTCAATTAGCCGCTTAACAGTAGCCACATTATTTGCTTTGACGGCAGTTGAAGGCCGCCCATCACGAAATTCGTCATGTAAAGAAACTCGACCTCTCTCAAATTCAGCAAACCATCGCCTCACGGTGCTCAAAGAAGGTGCTTCTCTCCCAAAAGCATTTTGAAGACGAGCAGCACAGTCTTGCGGAGAGAGAGAACTTTTAAAATCATAAAAAATCATCGCTCTAAAATCTTTTCGACTCAATTCCATTTTCGTTGCGTACGTAGAACTTTGATGTGTGATAAAAAACAATTGACAAATGATTTCCCGCCAATTGTTTTTTTTTTATTACTAAGTAGGTTGCAACGTTTCAAAAAATATAACATTCGAAATTCAAATAGTTCCGATTAGCTAGAAGTGCAAAACTTTTAGTGTGCCCCTAGTATACCACATCCTCACACACTGACAATATGTTAGTAATTTTTTTCTACTAAAATAATCCTAGGAATAATTTATATGGCAAAACAACGTTTGCCGGGTCAGCTAGTAATATATATATATATATATATATATATATATATATATATATTTAAATATATATGTATTATTTACCACATATAACCAGAGGGCGAGAAAAGCGGCAAAGCGGCAGCGATCCATGACGGCTTTATTTGTAACATTCGTATTTATATTTAACCTGTCACACAAAAAGCGGGCGCGATTCGACGCGGTGGGAAACACTTTCCCGTTTTTACCGCCCCTATGGGATTTGGCTTTAAGAATAAGAGATACCGTATCTTCAGTATTAAAATTAGGTATATGATTACTTTTTAAATTGCAGCCAAAAAAATGCCCATTTTTTAACATAGCAAATCACTTCAACACAAAAAAAAATTTCGTTACTTAGATAGTTAGTAGTAGTAGAGTTAGTTGTATGAAGAAACACACAACTAGAAACTAGTACTTTTTATTGTTGTTTAAAGTATTCCCCTTGAATCAATTATTTAAACATTTATTCTACTTCAAAATGGTGGTGTTCAATATAACTGACTTAAACTCGTCGGCTGCTTCTTCACCGGACTAGAACCTTTGATCACGAAGACTATTAACTCACATTTAGGAAGTGTAAAGAAATCGATAGGGCTTGGGTTAAGACAATATGGTGGTCAAAAATGTGTATAATTTTCTGCCTCAAATACTGAATTTTGTTTGATGTCATTTTTTCATACAACGTCGGGAGGCATACAAGCATACGGCCCACCTGATGCAAAACGGTATCACTCGCACAATACCACCTCTGCTGTTAACATACCCACTCTGTAGGAGCTAACTGATGACCTCGCTCACACGCGGGAACACGATAACTCTCCTGAGGGTTGTTATTTAGCTGCAGTTTTCTGTGAGGTGGTACTTCTCCAGAACGCACCAAAGCAGGCCTGCTTTGATGCGCGCTACCTCTCTTAAATTAAGTTTAATGCTGTGGGAACTTGCGTTCTCATGGTGTAGTATATTGCGTCGCTTTGCGTTGGATGTCCTAAGTTCGACGATAATTTGCAGTAAACAAACTATGGTATACTCTGCAGTTATCGTTTTCGATTCGATGAAGTGTAATCGCACAACATAACTGATTTTTGTAACGATCGTAACTATTTCCTTTGAAGCGCCCTAGATTATAGAATGTTGAATCGTAGGCATAGATTCAAGATTCAGCACTGCTGATGGTATTGCGGCCGTGCTTTGACTCTCTTTATTGGAACCTTTGAAGAGTTTTCGGACATCATCAGATGCGAGCCGCTTTACGATCGTCGTAAGGATGCGGGATTAAACGGTGAACTACCTTAGTCACATCAAGCACCTTTGAGAAACGCCTTTGAGATGCTTAATAAAGCCTCTATCTCTCAATATGTCACATGACGATCATCGAGAACTAGTCTCACAGCACCAATCTTCTCATTTTCATTGAAGGCGAATTATAAACATCCTTCACAAGATTTGTCACTAAAGACTGATATGTCCACGTTGGAATTCTAAATACTATTACTAGACAGTTGACAGATATAGAGCTTCATCATAGAATACAGACGCATAACTGAACACTGAACCCGTAAAAAAGAAGGCCTCTTCGAAAGTAGTAGAAAACTATTGCACGGATCATGGTTATATTAAGATTCATATTCGTACATAACCTGACCGATTCAAACCGACGCTGTGACAAAACAATAGCATCCTAATACTTTTAACTGTTTTGCGATTCTGAATTTAAACAAATTTGAATATTGAACGATTTCATGCCAGGTACTTACAACACGCGCGTGGCGGTGGTGACCTATCCCGAGAGACAAACCGTTAAATACATTTTTGCATATTCATGAAAATTGTATGTGTAAAAGTCATTTTTACAGCACCTTTATTATTAATACCAATCACTTTTGCCTATGATTAGGATTTATATTTATATAAAGGGTGCAAAATCCGATTCATGCGTTTGACAAGATGATGATAATAATACCTGTCTCATCATTAAGAATATGATATCAAAAATGGAAATTACGCTTCTATTTCCGAGCTACAAGCAAGTCATGATCTAGCAGGCTGTTGAAAACTCCCGTTCCTTCAACTCAATGCTGTCTCGACAACAAACATGAAAATGATGTGCGTGAAAATTGCTATTAATGTTAAAGAAGCAAGTGAGGTGTGAAGAATGGAGTTATGTAGCGCTCGGTTCTGTCTGCCTACCCCTTCAGGAACTTGGCCTGAAGATATGAAGAATAGATAGATAGTAACATTGTTATACCTTTTTAGAATAACTGTAATATATGTTTTGAAATGTTTCTAATAATAAATGCTAAATATATTATTGCAATTTGTGTAATTTAAAATTTTGTGTTGTATTTTTTATGTTATGAACACTTACGCATCAATTATGATTTATTTAGATAAATATATTTATCGACTTACCTAAAATAGAAAAAAACAAAAAATTGAAGTATGTTTTTATATATACAGTGAGGGAATTTTAACATAATGTTTTAAAACGTCAGCCCGACTGGAGAAATAATTCCACATCACAGATAACTGCAGCCAAATAATTGTTGTGTTCCTGAAAGTGAGTGGGGTTACCAGTAAGCTCCTACGAAGTTTCTGTGTTAGCAAGAGGGACGGCAACGAGGTGAGCGAGACTTCCTGTGTTGCAAGCGTCCATAGGCTATAGTAACCACTTTACATTAGATGGGCCGTATGCTTATATGCCTCTCGACGTTGTATAAAAAATATTAGGCATTGAAGATCTTTTGCTTCTGTAGAAAGATGCAAGCAGTAACAAACTAGTACACATAGAGTTCTTTTTCTTAGAGCGAAAATGTCAAACGTTATTCTGAAGTTATTCTACGCTTTGATCTCTCTCCTGTAATCTTGCCTGTAGTATCTATATATAAAGTTTATTCCCGACGTCGCTTGCTTAATCTGCGTGTTCGGTTAAAAAGATACGCGCAACGATACCATCGAACTCAGCATATGCTCCAACTAAAAGCCACAGCGCTGGTTTTCAGTGGAGATGCCGTTAGTGTTTTAGGCAACAAGTGAATTTTAATTGATAAGTTCTTACTTGCGCTTCGTGTAGCACTCTAGTCCCGTGCACGTCAGTCGCTCTTCTCTTTCCCCATCCTAAGATCATACAAGTGGTGTGCGGAGACAATGACTGTTCAGGTTGCGGTAGGCATGCCACCCCATGGCCAAGGTCGGGACGTGCTGGTGCTGGCAACCTGTAAAAATACGCAGCTATACGAAAAAAAAAGTACGTAATCACACGCATCTATATTCTCTCGAAAATGGTCCAGAATACTCGGGAGTCTATGTAAATTGTAATGTAAATATTTGCATGTATGAACGCGTCTCTTTGTTTTGATCTTGTCTAAGTATTATGAGCACCTGTTTACAAAAAAAATCACGTGTGTTTATCAGTTGTCTCGTACCCATAGCTTTGCTTAGTTTGGGACTAGATGGCGCTGTGTAATTTGACCGACAATATTTATTTTATTATAGAGGTATTATCGGTAAAATGTAAGAAAACTATCTAAATTATTTTATTTCTTTTTACAGTAGGTGCTGCCCGCGGTGATGTCGTGGTCACCTGCGTGTAGTTTGGTATTTATTAGTTTTATGAATTTACAATACATGCTTCTAATATATAATCGTATTAAATGTCAAAGAGTAAAATGAACACAACTTACATATAGTGTTACATTTATGAACACCATCTTACGAGTATATAGGATGCTGATACATGGACAATTTAAACAGGTCATTTGGAATAACATTTTGATAAACCTTATGAATCAAAGGGAAATAAACCTACGTACCTACATCAATAGGTAATTAAAAAAAGTAATAGGGATGTTGTTTAGTTTATTACCACCATAAATTACAATTGGTATGACCAAATTGGTAGTGTTTTATCAGAAGGTAATGTCAGGAGGCATAGGAACCGGCAAGCGTGCATGAAAAGATAGAGTTTTAAAGGAGAGATGTGTAAAGGCGTGTAAGGACCGCGACTTGTGGCGCTCAGCTATCTCTGCCAACCCCAAAAGACTGGCTTTAAGATATACATAGATAAATAATTATAATTACAAGTATAAAAACTACTAAGCGATTCTACAGTCAAAATGTTAAGTGGTAAAAATAAAACCAGTTGAGAATGCGCAAGCTTGCATTGCCAGAGGAACACCTGGCTCGTCAATTATACGAGTATAACAAATATTTTTTTTTTTAATTTGTCGGTCATTTTGACCGTGTTCCATAAGAGATAGGACCGATGTTCCTGAACATTCCTAGTCTACTTTTTAATGCTGAATCCGAATCTGAAGTCAAAATTCGAATATTCGAAAAAAAAAGCGACAGACACGCACGCACATACACAGTAAACATATAGATTTCACATAGGAACGGTGTTCCTGAATATTACACGTGCTGACTTTTTTTTATACTACGTCGGGAAGCATACAAGCATACGGCCCACCTGATGTAAAGCGGGTACCGTAGCCTATTAACGCTTGCGATATATTAAGTATCACTCGCGCGAAGCCTCCTCTGCTGCTTCCACAGCAACTCCAAGGAGATTACTGGTGCCCTCACTCACACGCAGGAACACAACAACCCTCTAGGGAGTAGTTATTTTGCTGCGGTTTTCTGTGAGGTGGAGGTACTTCCCCAGACGGGCTGCTTTGATGCGCCCTACCTCTCTTAAACAATAATAATTAATATTAATGAAACATTTTAAAACATCTTTATCGGCTAGATTTCATCAACTCTGTAATGAACCTTTGTAGATACCATGAGTATTTTGATGAGCATTTTGAGACATTATCTGGCATTGAAGTAACAGTTATAGGCGATTTATCATGAAATTTTATGTATTTTATAACAAAAGATCCGCTCCTAGCAAACCGATTTACCGGCATAAGGCTTCTATCGTCCCGTTCTTCATTCCTATTACTAAGATTATCACTAAATTTTGAAAATGACTTTATATTTTTACGAGTATACATGGTTTTAGTAAATTTATTTCTTTCTTTTTACCCCTTAGTGATTCCTTGGAGTCTATGACAAACTTCGTCTTTCTAATGTTATTTTTGAGTATCTGAACGACCGACCGTTTATTGTTTTTATTTTTTCAGTAAAAACAGATTAAACGAAATAGAAAACCTATTAAAACAAGATTTTGTATAAAGTAATTAGATATGTTATAAATAGAGCCGATGGCTAAAATAAAAAAAGATAAACCAGCATTAGCTACTTCCACTTTAGTCTAATACTCCTATCTGTGTATACGGCGATACTGAGAATACAGCAACTTTATTTATGTGAGTGCTCGATTACAGCGTGGAGTTCACTTTAAGTCTAAGAAATATTATATTATCAACAATGTCTATTTTATTCCATTTATAATATATATACATTATTGTAACTGTAAACACTGCAAGTATAAGAAATATTATATTATAAACAACTTCTATAGTATTACCAATGTAATTTAAAAAACAGTAGAAAGAGACGATTTTAAATACAGGTACGAAAATTAAACATACACCTATCTGTAGAATATCTTATAAACTTTATTGCGGCAATACTATCAATGTATAAAGGCATTGTGGCGAAAATTAGGTAATGAATCGTGAAAAAAGCTCCATTGGCTAAAAAGACCGTAGAACTAGACAATAAACTCCGAATTAACGAGCACCTAGAATATTCCATACCAATGACTTTCTTAGTGAATCGGGAGAGAAAGTCGTTTATTTTATCGGTATTGTGAATTTGTTTTTATGCGTACACTGAAAAGAATTTGATCGTAAAATAAATCTATCTATCTATATACAAATCCCTTGCGGGGTAGGCAGAGAGAACCGAGCGCCACGTGACTCGATCCATACATATCTCACTCGCTTCTTTAACATTCATTGCTCCTCTCATGCACGTTCGCTGGTTTCTAGGGCTCCTGACATCACCTTCTGATAGATCACGACCAATTTGGTCATGGTAAGTCTTGGACTTACTCGGCTCCTACAACCTTCCACTTTTGCATTGTATATCTGCTTCGTCATTCTATCATTCTTTCTACATGTCCGAACCGACGGAGCATGCCTCTTCTTATTCTAATACCGACGCTCTCTTTCAGACCAACTCTGTTTCTAACATCATCATTGCAAACACAGTCTACAAGCCTTACGCCACAAATTTTACGTAGCGCTCGCATTTCGACCGCGTTTATCCTACTTTCGTGCTCTCTTTGCCATACCCAGCTCTCGCTTCCATAAGCTAGCGTTGGGACCAGCACTGCATTGCGTATAGCGAGCTTACCTTCTGGCTCAGGTTTTTCCCAACGCTCCATTCACACTATTCCCAGCACTCACTCGTCTTTACATCTGCGGTGTAACTTCTATCCCTGCCGAAAGTGCATCCAAGATATACCATCTCATCCACTTGTTCCAACACTTCATCATCTACCGTAATCCTTACTATTATTATTATTATTAGTGGTCTGGTTTCTTCTCCTTCAAATAGCATTATCTTTGTTTGCGAAGAAAACAAAGATAATGTATTCAGTAGTAAGCCTTTCTCCATACAAGTCGAGGTAAAATAATAATGGTTGCTAGTTTAATACTTTGAACTATCGGAATAACAAATTCTCTTCTTCTTCTTATCTCATAGCATTACTGTCGAATTAACTCAATGCACGCAGACCTGAACCTTATTTCAGAAGTGTGTATGATAATAACTGTGAAACAATTAGCGTATGCATGAAGAAAATAAACTATAGAGAACCGATGAGACTATTTTGGATAGTAACTCAATTTGCCACTACGGTTCGGGGATTAAAGTTTGACGAGCTCGGTGGCGTAGTGGTGAAATGCGCTGTTACGCTACTTTGACACCTACGCTCGTGGTTTCGATTCCCACACAGTGCAAACATTTGTGTGCATGAACATGTCTGTTTGCCTTGGTCTGGGTAGTTTCTATGTATGATAAGTATGTATTTACAAAAAAAAATATTTACGTATATTTATCAGTTGTCTAGTACCCATAACACAAGCTTCGCTTACTTTGGGGCTAGGTGGCGCTGTATAATTTGTCCGACAATATTTATTTATATAAAGTTGTACTTTCCGCATCTCTTATTGGCTAGTTTATGGACCAACATCCATTCCTTATTGGTTTTAATATCTTCCTATTGTACCGTAAGCTCAAACTAAGTTTTTCTGAGTGAGAGGTGACTTTATGCATCGTAAAGTGGTTTATTGGTTTGTAGTTATGCGGCCCAAAGAATGTACGTAACCCCGTGTGGGTGAGTGACATGTCGACACTGTTTTCACCCTGTATAGGAACTAGGAAAGCAAAAAACCTCTCAGTACATGTATGAGAACATAATGAACGCTCGTAAAAATATAAATACTTTTTCAAAATGTAGTGAAAATATTAGACGCAGGAATAGATTGCGTATGCCGGTACGTCGGCTTGCTAAGAATAGTAGATCTTATGTTATAAATTGTATTCTATTCTATAATAAATTATCTGAAACAGTTCTGTCCTTGCCCAACAATAGGTTGAAATGGCACATCAAGAATACTCTATGTAAGAAGAGTTATTACAGGATCGATGAATATCTGGCTGATAGAGATGTCTAGATATGATTCAGCACATGTATTAACATATCTTTAACTGTACAACTTGTCACCATTATACACTGTTATAAATTCATTGTAATACAAATTGACGATTTGAAAAGAGACCTATATTGCTAAGTTTCTTTTGGCATTTCTTCTTCGCCAGTGGTCATTTGAAATGCTGGTAAATTAAAAAAGAGAAATCAAAACTATGTGTAAGTGCCCATAGGGGTCTAAAGGCAAATAAAAATTTACCTTTTTTTATCTATATATATGTATATATATACATGTATATATATATATATATCATGCCTAATGTCAAAATAAACAGTAAACATCAGATTTTATCGACCTTGACTATTCTGTAAACTACGATGGAAGGTAAATAATTAAATTGATAGAGTTAGCGCTGCGAGTTACAGAACTAAATTCAGTTATATACAGTTTATATCAGTATATTCAGCGTTCACAATGGAGACATAAATTTGTTAAATATGCCTTAAACTTATCCGTCCAAGCCTCATTTGCAAGTTTTTCCATGTCGTAATAAGTGCGAGCTATTATATTTTATATCATTTTAAACTTGCGTACTTTAGTAACTTCTAACTATCATTAGGTACCCAAAACGCCTGAAAGGCTATTAAAGCAAAAAGTTGACTTCAAATAACAGTTCATGAGACTGTTATATTCCCTAATGAAATCGCTCGATTCGTTATTGCCCGTTCCTGACAATTTAATCAAGTTTTACGTGTACGTCCTTATGAGGTTAACCTCATCCTCATCGAAAACTAACCTTAACATAGCAACATCATTAACAACCGTATCTGGATCATACTGCGGGTGAATGACAGCTTCAGTGATCCTCATTTCAAGTTCTCCACGATTCCTCATCAGCAGGTCATATTCTCCCAGCCTTATGTAAAGCCGTTTTCTCACGCAGTGCGCTGCCGTCACTACCCATCGAAGAGATACAAGCGTTCCGCCGCAAAATGCTTCCTGTACAAACCAAAATATGTTCAAAACTTTTATTCGGTAGTATTTAAGATATAATTTGGTATTTCCAATATATATTCCAGATTTATCAGTAACGGAATCTATTATTCTAAAATCCTATGTCAGGCATGTAATGTAATAAGACAAATGTATGTCCACTTTTTTAGTATTAGTCATATTTCTACTTGCAAGGTGGAAAATAAGCGTCCAGCCTGCGTGATGGTTACCGTAGTTTATAGCCACTGAAGAAAGTGATGCCCTGATGTTTAATCAGGCCATAACTTCCATGTTGCCGACTCTGTAAAAGCGTCATCATGGCTTTTCTACAAAACCCTAGCTAATGTCCCTTAGGAAAACCTCGGTAGTTCATTCTACGACTTGAGCATTTTCCAATGAAAATTTCAGACCTTCTTAACATTATCCCGTTTCCTAACACATTTCAGGTCAATATGCTGATATTAACAAATAATAAATATTGTACACATGCTTTCCATATTTTCATGTGACCGAAAATACAATTGACAGATTGATGAAATTCCGATTTATGTTTTGAATTCTAACTCGACGTTTAACCGCAGCTAAACGACATATGTAGTTCAGAAGAAAATGAGTCTCGCTCGGCTTTTGATGGTCACGAGTCTAACCTAGCAATGTCGGACTACTAGTTATAAAACATCTGTCAAAAGAAAATTACGTGTTTTGATAATCGGACAACGGTTGTTTTAGAAAACGAAACATATACAAGTTAAGTTCCTAGAAACATTTAATATATAAAAGAAAACGGTATACTCGTAGCATTTAAAACCTCGTCATGCCGTTTTCGATCAATTAAAATTCGAACAGAAAATTTTCGAAAGTAAGATAGGTTACGGTTCAATACATATATGGTAATAGTTTATTTACATTTGATATTTCGGTTTCGAGAATGAAGTTCTCAACTCATGCATGAAACCGTTATTTATGTATAGCTAAATAAGAGTTGTAGATTTTCCGTTACCAATTCGTGAATTGGTGGAAAACAAATGGTACTTACAGAGATTTTTGTCAGCCAGTCGGCTGCTGCTGACTGCTTTTTATATTCAGTAACCCCGTGTCCACAGTCGGAGCCATATGGTTATAATATCAGGCGAGAAAAAGGTAGGCAAATACCTGATCTA
This sequence comes from Pyralis farinalis, assembly GCA_947507595.1. Lineage (NCBI taxonomy): Eukaryota > Metazoa > Arthropoda > Insecta > Lepidoptera > Pyralidae > Pyralis > Pyralis farinalis. The sequence goes on from OX382267.1 coordinate 17,823,277, forward strand.
CATGATTGCATTGGTTTTCAAATTGTCATGTTACTTTTAACTAAATAACTTATTCTACAACACTCGGATAACCACTACAAATTCGACGATACATCAATCTTAATTTATGTGTTCTACCGATTAAGGTGAATACACGTCAATACTTAGACCTTCATTTGTATTATAAAAAATATATATTGCAATTGCATATGGTATAATTGTATATGATGTATGGTATAAATGTACAAGTCTCTATAAGTGTAGTACAAGTCTCTATAAGTGTACTCAAGTGGCAGGCAGAATGATGATTTTGTAGTCGAAAAACTCGTCTAGTATTCACTTTAGTGATCGTTAAAAACCCTGTCTGATGTTAGTGTAGAATAGTAAATGAGTTGACTGAATGAGTGAGTTTATCAACCCTCCTGATGTAGTATACAAAGAACATTTAAAACCATACGTAAATATCCGTAAAGAGCATAATCGATTAATTTATTTCATTCTGCTTTTTCTTATCCCGTTATCCCGTTTCCTAATCTGTTGCGATTGACGGGATCCGCTGCCTAAGGATTTGGCGAAGATACTGATTTTAACATGGAGCGACTGTCATCAGACCTCCACATCCCAGAGGGAAAACCAAACCTTTTTAAGTTAGGTCACATGTGTTTCGAAATATAATTTCTTGGATGTACGAGTTTCCGCACGATGTTATAAATCATAAAGATGTTATAAATATGTACATAAATCCGAAAACACAAATTTAGTGGCTCATGCCAAGATTCGAAGCAGGGACCTGTTGCTCAATAGGCCGTTTTCTTATTCACTGGGCTATTACGGCTCAATGACATGGTTAATTTATTTGATTAGTAAAACGACGATTTGACAAGCTCGGCGTGGCTCAGGCGTGAACGACGCGACTTTGACTTTTTTTAGTGGGTGGTTGTATTCCTGCGTGTGAGTGAGGTCACCAGTAAGCTCTTAAGGAGTTGCTGTGTAAGCAGCAAAGAAGGCATCGCGCGATAGATACTTAATATATTACAAGCGCTAATAGGCTACGGTAACTACTTTACATCAGGTGGGCCATATGCTTGTATGCCACCGAACATTATATAAAAATAACAATCAAATTTTGTACGATTACTTGTAGGTATACCTTCACGCCAGGTCCCTTGCGGGGTAGGGTACGATTGCTTGTACTGTTAATAATTGTATTATGTATTAAAACTGAAAATAAGCCCCAACCTTAACATATCACATGGTTGCAATACCTATATATTTCGAGACCCGAGTCTACGAATGCCCCAGGGGTCGACACATAGAGAATCTGGAAATTAAATGTATATTGAGATAGTGAGCGCACAATCACGTTTTGTGTGAAGTCGATTTCAATGCCTCTAAATAAATATACCTGCGTCAATATCATCCATCAACTTACTGCTTGACCTACTTGTGTACGATTTTATTACATTGATTCTTTTTATACCACGGCCGGAGGCATACAAGCATACAGACCATCTGATATAAAATGGTTACAGTAGCCTACGAACGCTTGCAACATTAACTCGCGCGATGCCACCTCTGCTGTTAACGCAGCTACTCAGAATCATATATTTGCATAAGATACATAGGTATACAGCTTGTGGTGTCAGTTATACATATTAGATACACATATCTTGGCGAACTTGTCAGAGTACAAAAATAATCAGTCTCAAGCGCTCACACTTCTGGAGCCTACTTTAAGCAATGAAGCCCGATAGCTTTTTTCTTTAATGTAGGTCATGAAATGATATGTATTTCAAGTCTAGATCAATAAGTCAATTAGCTTAATCGTCTATAAGGACAATCGACGGTTACCTCTTGCAATTATCTGTCTAACGAATGTAGTAAAAATAACAACATACCTACTAATAAATATTTTTTACTGACAAAACTAATAATCCGATCAAAAATTGAAGGCCCAATTTTATTAATAACTAGCTGACCCGATGAACTTCGTATCGTCGAAATAAATTCAGTTTTTTATTAAGACAAAATGAATAGTCAAAATGAATTAAGTACAATAAATGTTCAAAAATATGAATGAGAAGTATTTTAATTATTTTAAAACTAATGTAATTCACATGATAGCAAAGCATTAGCTTTACAGAAGCGGACGAAATGATCCTCGTACCATTGTTGTAAATCTTTATAGAGGGGTTAAATTATGCAATTGCAGATTTGTTATGAAAAAAAAATTTTTTTTCTAAGATGTAACATAATTATTTAATAAAAATATTTACCCTTATTATCTATACATTGTTACCATCTAATCGAAAGTTTATTTATGCTTTTGCGATAGAACTCTGGTGATCTAGAACTCTTCGACAAACTGTGTGAAAGCATTTTGTTCTGCCTCCTGGGAAGAAATTTTTTTACGTAGAAAACTGTCCAAATCACGAAAAATAATGGTAGTCAGTTGGAGCAAGGTCTGGCGCGTACGGAGGATGACGTATGGTCTCTAACTGCAGCTTGTGTAGAGTTATAATGGTTTCTCGTACAGTGTGAGGTCCTGCGTTATCATGGAGCAATGGTGAAGATCGATTCACGAATCCGGGCTATTTCACTGCCAGTTTCGTCATTATTGTTCAATACATCTGCTGGTATTGCTTGACCAGACCTGAGAAAGGTGTAGTGAATAACGCTATGAAGATACCATCAAACAGTTACCATTACCTTTTTATTGGTAAGCTTTGCTTTAAGGCACTGATGCGGCGTTTGACCTGGGCTCAGCCATTGCATTTTTCTCTTGCAGTTATCGTAAACAATCCATTTTTTGTCACATATCACAATTTGATCCAATATTCCTTCATTTCTGTACCGATGGGAGACCCACAGGGGTCAATTCTAGGACCATTCTTATTTTTAGTATATATAAATGACTTACCTTATTATGTAAAGGACAAACATGAGATTGTATTGTTTGCGGATGATACTCGTACCTCTTTGACATTCAAAATTAATAGACAGTTAGGTAATTATGACGAAGTTAACAATGCTCTCTCTAAAGTTATGCATTGGTTTAATGTTAATAATCTGCTTTCAAATGATAAAAAGACTAAAGTAATTAAGTTCTCAACACCTAATGTAAGACAGGTGACTACCAATGTATATGTGAGACAACTATGTTCTTGGGTATAACAATTGACTCCAAACTACAATGGGGCCCACAAATTGAAAAATTATCAGGAAAACTAAGTTCTGCAGCCTATGCAGTGAAAACTATTAGACGGCTCACTGATGTTGATACGGCTAGAATAGTTTATTTCAGTTACTTTCATAGTATTATGTCATACGGAATTCTTCTTTGGGATAACACCGCGGACATTAACACGATCTTTTTATTGCAAAGAGAGCCATAAGAGCTATCTACAAACTTGGTCCCCGGGAGAGCCTTAGAGAAAAATTCAAAGAAATAAATATTCTAACAGTCGCATCGCAATATATCTATGAAAATCTTTTGTATGTCCATAAAAACATAGACTCATTTTGTAAAAAGAGTGATACTCATAATATAAATACCAGATATAAGCATAATCTTGTATAACATGCAAGCCGTCTCCACAAAATAAGTAATTCTTTTATGGGGCAATGTATACGGTTCTATAACAAACTTCCCAGCAATATAAGAGAATTGTCAATAAACAAATTTAAAACTACTATTAAAGCCAAATTGTGTAGCAGCTATATTAATGATAAAAATGCCTGGGATTGAGTCGATCCAATTATAATGTAATTAATAAATTATGTAAATTTGTTTGGATACCAAAAGAGGGATGCCTGAGTTTTTTGGCAGTATTTTTATCAGTGCTCACCTAGTCATGAGCTGCATGGTAGGGAAAAAAAATTGTGACGATTCCAAACAAATGTAGCCTTTTTTTTACGGAACGGTTTTTACGGAATAAAAAGATTTTGACTTTGACTTTGATTCAACAAGGCAACATAAATATCAACACGCGTTTCTTTCTGCAGATCAGTCAAATCATTAGGCACCCATTTATCATACGGATATATAATTTATATATAACTAGCTATCCGCCCCGGCTTCGCACGGGTGATATGATCGCTACCAAACTTCACAGGATCACCTGCTGGGCTAACCTGAAGATTCACTGAAAATTTCATCAAAATCTGCCCAGCCGTTTTTGAGTCCATGGAGAACATACAGACAAACATTAATTTTTATATATATAGATAATGAGTCAATATTGTAGGTAAGGTAACGTTAAACCATGCGGCTAATTCCTGGGTAGTTTGATTAGGATCGGCTTCCACCATCTCTTCAGTCTAAGCTGAATAAAAAAACAATTGAAATTCTAAAATCAAATGTTGCACATTTTTAAAAGAAAAACCTCATACGTATCATGTGAAATAAGTTTCACTTGAAAATCTCACATCATAAAGGTTTAATGTTCATTCAAAGTATCTATTACTATAAAACGGCAATTTCATACTTTAACTTTACTTTTAACCCCTATTATATTACGGTATTCACAGAGATTTGTTTACGCAGTAACAGCGCTATTTATTCGTTAATATTTATTCCCGAATGAACCCATAAAATTAAAAGAATTTACAAACATTTGTGAAAAGATTGAACTATTGCGATTCTACACTTTCATTATTTAGTAATTCTTTTATTTGCAGTGTTTACCATTATTTATTAATACGAGTATATGTAGTCTCACAGTTCATTATGGGAGTCATTTTTATTTATAACGTAGAAGTTTAAACATATAGTTTGATACGCAGACGAAATGTTTGATTTTGGCTTTTTGATGAGCTGGGTGGCTCAGTCCTAAATGACGCGACAATAACGCTCGTGGGTTCGATTCCCAAACAAGACATACATTTTTGTGCGTGAACAAGTTTGTTTGTTTAGTCTGGATGTTTTAAGAGAGGTAGGGCGCATCAAATCAGCCCGTCTAGGGAAGTACCTCCACCTCACAGAAAACCGCAGTCACATAACAACTCCTTAGAAAGTTATTGTGTTCCTACGTGTCAGTGAAGTTACTAGTAAACTCCTTAGGAGTTGCTGTGTAAACAGCAGCGGAGGCATTGCGCGAGTGATACATAATATATTACAGGCGTTAATAGGCTACGGTAACCGCTTTACATCAGATGGACCGTATGATTTTTTTATTTATTATCACACAAGACAGATTACAATTATTATAATTATTTCAAGAAATGATAATACTTATGCGCTAGATTGCATTCCAATATGTAGTATGTGTGTACATAGAACTTTTGAACGAGCTAGACACTTAGGCTATGTGAATAAGTACAATAAATAGAAAACAAATTCAATTAAACTAAAGTGAATGAAATAATATAAATCAGTCGTGTCTAGACTATCTGTTTCTTATAGACGATATCTTTTAATGTTCTAATGTATGAAGCGAGTTGAGGATTGAAGATATCAAACCCCAACTTGTTCCTCACTATCTCGTTATGATGGCGAGCTATCCTAACTAGGGGGTTGTAAAAAGAAGTATTGTTTCTATATACTTGGAAAGCAAACAATCCTATTTCATTGGACCTACATGCGCTATACTTAATATTAAATGTTATTTTTCTCAAATAACAAGTAAGTCAGAGACATCGATTATAGAATGAATTATTTTATAAAAGTATATAAAGTTAAAATATTTTCTACGTGCATCCAGCTTTTGAACGTTAAATTTTAACAGTTGTGTCTCCTTATTAAACGTGGTACGTTCTAACTTTTGACGGTAGCATAACATTCGTAAATACTTTCTCTGTACTCGCTCTATTTCATCGGAATGAACTTTTTAATACAGTTGCTCAAAAAGTGGCGTATTGCATCGACGTATAGCGTTCGGGATGTGGGCTATTACATACTCGAGCTTTTTCTTTACCTTTTCCGAACTCGTGCGTTCTCTTTCCCAACTGTCAAAATAATATCTATTAAAAAGAAAAACCAACCACGAAGTTTTTACTAAAAAAAATCATAGAATTTTTTATTTGTGTCAATATCAGATTCAATGAGTTAGGTTAGGTTTCATTTCATTTCATCTCATTAAATTTCATTTTCATTTCATATCAATAAAAAAAATCTACTGAAGACTTGGCTGTATGGGCATAGTTCCCTTTGCCTACCCAGAATGGGTGAAGAAAACAAAACAAAATCTCTGCTTATATTCTTTTACGGTTGGCGCCATTTTCCTAGTTAGATGAGTTTATTGTGTTTTTATTATTTTATTAAATTGCTTCATTTTTTCGCAACTGTATTAAAAATAGTTGTTCAGTACACGTGCGGAACCGTCATTGCAAAGAGTTCCGACTGTCAACCCTCACCTTTGGCTGCGCCTCGGCTCGGGTAGACATTTGTCGAAACTCTTTGCAATGACAGGCTTTCCGCACTTGTAATGAAATATACTATTGTAGTGAGAAGACCAAATGGAGCTACCGTATTCTAAAATGCTTCTAACGAGAGCCAAGAATAAATAAAGTGTGGAACGAGGGTTTTTATATCCTTTAGTGGATCTAATAATGAATCCAAGAAGTTGATTAGCTTTTGTGGTAATATGCTGATAATGTGCTCAAAATGAAAGTTTATCATCGAATAGATTTTAGCAATATTGGATCTCCCGAGGACCTGACCATTAATGATGTACCTAATCATTAACGAATGCTTGTATGCCTTCGGACGTAGTATACATAAAAAAAAAACTTCTAAGCGTCTGCGTATGTTTGTAAAATCTAGCTCCCAACGGAAGAAAGATCCCAATTCCGTTATTTTTAGTGAAAAGCTTGTCAACATGCAGTTCTGACTAAAATCAGTTAAGTAATTACCAAGATTTAGTGCAGATATTTTTCAATGATAGCCCAGTGGATAAAAACCGGCCTATTACCAGACGGTCGCTGGCTCGAATTCTAGTGAGTACCACTGAATTCCTATTGAATATATAATTATAATTATCACTTGCTCGATGCTGAAGAAAAATATCGTAAGGAAACCCGTACGTCTAAGAAATTGAATTTCGAAAGACTTGTGCTCTAACCTCGGAAAGGTCTGATTTTCCCTTTGGGTTGTGGAGATCTGACGATAGTAGCTGTACGAAAAATCAATACCTCCCCAAAATCCTTAGGTTTATGTAACGGCCATCGATAATCCTAATGGATTAGGAAACAAGACAACGCTAGGAAGAGGAAGAGTACAGGCAATTAAAAAAAAATTGAGTTCTGAGTCTGACTGAAAACATTGTCAGACTCAGAACTCAATTTTTTTTTTAATTTTTAATAGCACACCTTGTATCTATTAAGCACAGCAACTTGCCACGGCCATTTGCCTGGTTGTGTGGGTCTTCCTCCAATGATTCTCATCATATCATGCATATGAGCCCGAATCCTTGCCGCATGAGATCCGCGGTATCGTCCCAGTTTACCGCAAGCGGGTAATGCGATTCGAGGAACACGTGTGTCCTCTGGGTGTACAGCTGGTGCTGGTGACGGCATAGATTCTATGACAGTGTATCCTGAAATTCATACGTAATGTTAGTACTTATTAATCATTATTGTGATTTAATCACTTCTCAATTCTAGCAATTTTAGTTTTCTTTTTGTCAGCTCAGCATAGTGGCTTCACTTTCAAAGACTACAGTGCCCTGTCAGTTGACGCTACTATGCTGGCCCTCAAGGTACTTCTTTACGCTTCGTTTGAAGGATCCCATATTGCAGGAAGGAGGAAACATATGTGCAGGCAATGCGTTCCATTTTTTAATGGTACGACAGAGATAGCAGTTGCCGAACTTTTTAGTTCGCGAAGAAATGTTCTCAACAGTGTAGTAATGAGATCGCAAGCCTGTACGTGAGGGTTTATAACGGAAGGGAGAAGGTGGGATAAGGGAAAACAGTTCTTCAGAGCTCTCACAATGGTAAAGGCGTTAAAATACGCGTAACGAGCCAATACGCTTAGTTGCGCATACAGACGTTTCAAAGTGTCATATTTACAAGTGGACGACGTATGCTCGAGTCTACATTAAGCTGAACAGTTAGTACAGCATTAGATAAAACAATTACGCATTTCATTATCTTCCATTATCGACCACGTATGCGCTCTTGTGATCTTTACAGGATAATGTATATACTGTAAATATCACAAGAGCTCATAGAAACGTTATTACACGGAAGGCGGCAGGACCGGTGGACGGTAAATCGCGACTATACCTGGTGAAACAGCTGACCGCTGACCGACCGTATACTGCATAGAGCTCCTATAGCCGGCGAATACTTAATCTCCACCCTCAGTAGAAAGTTATGCTTATTACTGCCATAGGCACTGTGCTGTGGCGGAAGACACTACGATTATATGCTGCTCCGTCAGCGCAACGACATATCTTTTTGAACCTCAATATTCATTGCAATGGCCAAAATGAAAAAAAGAGTTATGTATCCACAACTCCTGAAATTGAGGGTACTCTGACTAAAGTATCCGACTAAAGGCGCTGAACTTGGTCTAATTCAATCTCATCCCGCCACAAATCTATGCGTTCACCGCTAGAAATGCCATTTGCTGTAGTTGCTCCATTTCAGAATACCTCTCTCGCGCCACGAGCACTGGGATTCTTGGTGTTATTATCTCTGACAAAGTTCAGTTCCGAAGTCAAATGGATTAGAAGGTCAATCTGGCATCCAAGAAACTTAGTGTGCTCTACAAATCGAAGCAAGGTTGAAACACCGATCATAAACTGATACCATATAAGTTTTCTAAATATAGTCAAATAGCTTTTATCGCTTTTTGGACGAGGCACTTGGATGTCAGCTGAAAACTTGTGATTTGGTTCAGAGACGAGTTCCGAGTATAATCGCTGATCTAAGCTTTTTTAATGGGACAGGCCCACCACTCATACCCACCACTGTGTCACCTGTGTAGCCAGAATTAACAGCGGCGACCACCAAAAAGGCAATGAACAGTGAAGTTCATTGCTGTCCCGGGGGTTAAACTACAGCTGCCTTGGAACTCACAACGAATTTAATCAGAAGAAATTTGTAAGCGTAGGAAGTTTTCGAATTGACTTCCCCTCTTGGCAAAGTGAGAGACAGCAATATGACAAATAAGGCATTTAAAAACCTCAAACAAATGCCTAGTCAAGTGAAGCTCAACTGCCGTGCACCACGGTTTATCAAATATCTAACACTATTGGGATCTAAACTGTGAGTTGTTGACTAACACCAATTCCAATAATATATTATATATTATATATTGCATTACCAATGCAATCTATATTATTGGATTAATCGATGTGAATTCTCCCTTGTTGCCACCAAATCAGAATAGTATACTACCCCGGATGTGACACGCAAGCAATTTAACATATCGTCCCGCTCCCGACGCCTGAGATCGCACTCCCAGAGAACATGATGTGCTGTTTGCTCGTATTCATTATTTGTCGTAGAACACTCATATAAAGGCGATGACACAAGTCTAAACGAAAAGAGCTTCGCCCTAAAGTTTCCATGCTCTGTTAAAAATTGCGCAACAGGATGATCCACTTCTAACCACTCTTTACTTAATCTGTCTTGCACTGATTGATTGATTCTAAGCTTGCGTACAATAGGTATTAAGCCGGTTGTGAGCAGCTCGTGCAATGTGCTATGTTCCGAAGAGTTGTTCGATATTATGCCCATAGCTTCCATCTACAACCGCTCCGCTAGCCATCGGCAAGGAATTCATTTTCACACACACCACCTCACAGAAATCTGCAGCCAAATAACAATTCCCTGGACGGTTGTTGTGTTCAGGCGAGTGAGTGACGTTACTACCTCACGGAAAACTACAGCCAAATAACAATTCGCTGGACAGATGTTGTGTTCATGCGAGTGAGTGACGTTACTACCTCACTCAGTTGCATGAACACAACAACCCAGTACGCGATCATTGCGGTTCCAGCGTGTGAGGATGATTTCCCCGCCGTCGACGAGCGGTGCGGTTATAAAAAGTAGCTGTCGACATCATATCGAACAATTCTTCAGAAACACAACCCGTTATACAATCGGTAAACACACAAAGGAAGGCATAATCTCTCCTTAAGCTTAAGAGCTATACCGTGTGTAAGCTTAGGATCATCGACGATTCTCACAATTCGTCTCTAAATCGAATCACATGGTCCAAGCTGGTATCCAGATGCTCCCGCCCAAAGGTGACTGCAGTACTCCAAGGGATGAAAGTGCTATCTGACTTGCAACTTATATAACATATGTCTTTGCCTCGCGCTGAAGTACTGCTTTGCTCTGTTGAGCACACCAAGTTCTTTGGACGTCAGCCTGACCTTGTCCTCCAGTTGACTTCGATATTGCACTTCACTGGAGATCTCGCCGCCAAGCATCTTAATACTATTGGTGACGGTAAGAGGCGTGTTCTGGAATTTAGGAACCACAGCAAATGGGATTTTCTTAGCGGTGAACCCGCAAACTTGTGTCTTCATGTACGTGGGTTGTTCAAAAAATGCATGAAAATATTTTTACAAAGTCCAGAAGGCACAATAAATTGATGAATTCCCGGTGTTGTGTTCACAGACTACGGTAACTGCTTATCATCACGTAGGTCGTATACTTTTTGCGACCTTAGTTCTAAAAAAACAATTATTTCGATAAATCCTGCAATATATTCTACTACTACTACTATAACTTCACGCCAAATTCTTTATGGGGTAGGCAGAGAGAACCGAGCGCCACGCGACTCGAGCCTTACATACCTCACTCGCTTCTTTAACATTCATTGCTCTTTTCATGCCCGCTCGCCGGTTTCTAGGGCTCCTGACATCACCTTCTGATAGAACACGGCCAATTTGATCATGGTAGGTAAGTCTTAGCCTTCCTCGGCTCCTACATCCTTCCACTTTTGCATTGTATATCTGCTTCGTCATTCTTTCATCCTGTATTCTTTCTACATGTCCGAACCAACGGAGCGGAACAGAGAAGAGGCATCTCTTCTTACTTTTACTTTAACACCGACGCTCTCTTTCAGACCAACTCTGCTTCTAACCTCATCATTGCGAATACGGTCTACAAGCGTTACGCCACAAATTTTGCGCGACGCTCGCATTTCAACCGCGTTTATCCTACTTTCATGCTTTCTCTGCCATACCCGGCTCTCGCTTCCATAAGTAAATGTTGGGACCAGCACTGCATTGTGTATAGCCAGCTGCGCCTTCTGGCTCAGGTTTTAGGCAATATATGATAATATATATGTGCCAAAAATTACAATTTAGTACAACAAAGCTAGGGATGAAAGTTGGCACAAGAGAAATTTAACATAGAGATGTATATAGTGTTACTTATAACAAAGGAAAGTTTTTACACATTTTTCTTTTATTCTACGTCGGAAAACATACAAGCATATGGTCCACCTGATGTGTAGTGGTTCCGTAGTCAGTCTATGAACACTTATAGATCGGGCATTAATACCCCAGTTGCTAATACTGAAACTCCTCAGGAGAAGAGATTATTGATTATCGAGAACACACCAACCCTCCAAGTAGTAATTATTTGTAGCGGTCTTCTGTGAAATGGAGGTACTTTATCAGTCGGGCTGTTATGATACGTCCTACCTCTCTTTACATTCGCTGTAACTCACTCTATTACTTTAGAATAGCAATTATTGTATTTGCGTAAATATATTTTGGTGTATTTCAGAAATGACTCTAAGGATTTATATATTTTTATGTATTTAGAGATGAGGTTTTGCAATGTAGTTTATCCATGTAGGTATCTTTCCTAAAAAAACGAGATTTGGCACGACAAGAATGCCGATTGCAGCAAAATATTCTTTAATATTATAAAAAAAAAATGTATAAAAAATCCTTGATATCTCAAACAACACTAGATATTTTATAATAAACGTAGGTTTATTTTTGGATGATCGTTTCTCAAAAACTTACAGTATTCCCTTTTTTTGTGTGCCAAAGGACCAAGATCTTGAATTGTTTTACCTTGTGTTTTACTTAGTCTATCGGTTTGACTAACTAACGTAAAGAAACAAGTTTTCTCTTAAGATTTACGATCAAGAGATCGTCTTAATAGGAAAGTGTTTCTTTACATCTGGTTTCGATTTACTTTTCCCAATCACAAAGTAAAACTTAGAGAGAGATTTCATCAAGTCTCAATCGAGGCCCGATACTCATTTATTTAGGTAAGTTGGTAACATTAATCCACATCAACCTGGAAACTGTTATCCTCTTCACACTCCGCAGACATATATATCCTCTTTTGTCAGTAAATTTGTGATGTATTAGATATAATACGTTATGTGATGAACTCTTAAATAATGTAGGTATAATTTGTTAGCTAGGTACCTATGTGCAAGTTCACCTGGGTCCTTTCGCCTCTGCATCTTGCCTCGGATCCAATGTTGACAGAAGCTGCCTTCCATGTAACAATAGGCGGACTGCCGTACTACTTTTCTGCCGCAAATAGCTCGTCGTTGACAAATCCTGCGAAAAATACAGACGTAACACATAAGTAATAATATAATCTATCCCTATAATTTATACGCAAAATAAGGATAATAAGATAATTTTGTATACGAATTCGTTATTTTATAGGTATGTATTTTTGTGTTTTTGGAATTTACGAAACGATTTTCCGTACCGGGTCATAACTTTTTTGATAAGACCCGGTACGGAAATTTTATTCGGAGTAAAATCAAGTGTTAACAAAAATTGATGCCGTTACGCCCGTCTAGTTAAAACGAGACAAACATATACATTTGTACGCGCGAGAGAATGAGATAGAAGGCATTATACAGTATTTTACTACGGGTCCGAGTGTTAGTACGTGTGTGTGCGCCGCTGCGTATTACGAACCTTGGTATATTTTACTATTAACCAAATCATCCAGTGATTAAAGTTAAAAATACATTGAAAAATATGGAAGAAATTGATTCGAGTGGTAATTAAGCAGAATCTGAAAACACGTGGTTGCTGTTAATTGAGAAGCCATTTATGAATAATATAAAATTTATTCTTATTCATTTTGGAAGATGCGTTCATTTACCCTCTTTTTCTATTCGATATATATCATAATTATTGTTCCTTCGAAGTAAACTCCAGTCGTGCGTCGGAGCTGACACACGCACACTTTTTTTTACTAAAACCTGAATTGTATTATTTTTCCAAATTTGAAAATAATAAAAAATAACTCGTAAGAAAATGATAATTGTCTGAATATTCAGACAGAAAATTTCATCAGCTAAATTGAGCTTTTGCGTAACACACTGGGCCCGAAAAAAGCTGGGTCAGTAACAAAAACCTCAGTATCTTTTAAAGTATTGTAGCTAGCTTTATGAAATAAAGATAACATTATACACAATTTTACAGTGCTTAAATCAAATACATTAAACAACCAAGTTTATGTAATTTATTTTGGGTAAAAGTATTGTTAAGTAAAAATCTAATAACAACTATATTGCTGCGAGTAAGTGCGGTTAGATACCAGTAATTGTGATGAAAATCGTTTTTTTTTATGACAATCGCAAACATTGCCATGAATGATCCATTCAAGACATATTTCAAGAGAGGTCGCTAGAGTAACTTGAGGCTGCAAGATTATTATTATTAATCTGACCTTAAAGATTACCTATACATACCCTTAAGATCCCTTAATTAACCTCTTTCTCTGGCCACATTATTCATTCTCCTCTTGTTCACGTTCAGCTTACGAAATATTAAAAATCGCACTAATAAGTTAAGTCGTTTTTCCAGCAATGTCTGAGGGATCTCTATCGTAGCCAGTGTTGCCAAATGTCCCGATTTTGGGGGGACGTCGCAATTTTTTGACCATTATTGAACCGCGCGGGGAATGCTTAGTTTCGCTTTTCGGGGAGTACTACTATGCCAGAAATAAATCCTCCGTAAATTTAATGAGAGCATTACTCATCCATTTCAATTTGGAGCTATCCCGTGTAGTATAGTTATTCATCTACGAGTATATTTTGACGAGCTCGGTGGCTCAGTCGTGAATGACGCGACTTTAACACCAACGCTCGTGGGTTCGATTCCCATACAAGGCAAACATTTGTGTGCATGAACATGTCTGTTTGTCTTGGTCCGGATGTTTTAAGAGAGGTAGGGCGCATCAAAGCAGCCCGTCTAGGGAAGTACCTCCACTTCACAGAAAACCGCTGCCAAATAACTACTCCCTAAAGGGTTGTTATGTGCCTGCGTGTGAGTGAGGTCACCAGTAAACTCCTAAGAAGTTGCTGTGTAACAGCAGAGGAGGCATCGCGCGAGCGATACTTAATATATCGCAAGCGTTAATAGGTAACCACTTTACATCAGGTGGTCCGTATGTTTATATGCCTCTCGACTTAGTTAAAAAAATATATTAAGAAAAGAAAGAAAACCTTGAAAGTACTTAAATCTCCACAAAAATACGAATAAGTAATTCGTAAATTATATTTTATTTATTTATTATATATTTCAGTTTTGTTATTAGTATAGTAAAATAATGAATTTTGATTAAAATACATTCCATTGCTACGAGTATTTTGGCTATCTTCATGTAAACTTAATTTGAAACTTAAATAAAATGATACTACTGATTATATACGTTTTTATGTATGTCTCGCTTTCGATAAAATAACCCCCGCTATTTTAGTTAAAAAGTTTCAAAATCTCGCTTAACCCAGAAAAAAATCTGGCAACACTCACCGTAACTCAAGTAGCCGTTTTTTTTCTTTTAGATTTGTGACTATCATTTTTCATATCAGTCATTACTATCCCTTCGAAACTGATCACTGTCTCTAACAACAATAAATCTAATACTTTCCTAATGGAAAAAATAGGACTACGACCCAACGAGGAAATGCGGTCAGTATGTACGCCGTTTGGAGTCTATATTTAGGACATTTAGCTACAGTACTATTTTTATTTTGAAAGAGTTTTAAAGTATTTGCTTATTGCTTTGTCTATTTTATTCAAGATTGCAATTTCTACATCATATGGCGAACCACGGCAATGTCGTCACATAATATTAGTTTGCAGTGAAGCACGACCACAGTCCCATCTATTCCCATAAAGACACCGGATTTATTAAATGATCACGTTCACAAGATGCAGGTAGACGCGCAATGTTAGGCACATGTATCAGACATAAGTGGCAAGAACGTCAGTGAAAAGTAGTATTTATATCTCTCTTATACATCCGAGTGTTACACAAAAGCAAATTTTCGTTAACGTAGAGAGACGTTTTCTCGCATTCGGCAATAAATCGTTCACCATAGCAATCAGTCACGTACATTTCTATAGCATTTTCAATGGTTGTTTTTTCTTTGTTGAAAAAGGTGCTTATTGTGCCATTACGTGTGTACATACATGACAAAGGAGCCCTGCTTTTTCTGTTTCCAACAAGCCATCGTGTATATGGATAATATTAAATATTTTGCAACTCTTTGAGGCGAATGGAGCAAAACTTTCATCTACAATAATCTACACTAATGTATAAAGCGGAAGAGTTTCTTTATTTGATTGGTTGTTTATTTGAACGCGCTACTGTCTAGAACTACTAGTCGGATTTGAAAAATCATTTATGCTTTTATTAGCCCAATTCTTGAGAAAGGCTATTCAACCTCATACAACAAAAGAAAGTAGAAAAAAGATTTACTCGGGATACACGCGGACGAAGTCGCGGGCTACACCTAGTATTTGTATACTTTCACATTTTTCTTTTCAATTAATATAATTAGAATACTTGTGTATTGGCAACTACTACAACATACTATCAAATTCAAAGATTTTTTAATAAATGGCAGATACAAATGTAAACGTTTTATTCGTCTCAGATGGCTGGCATAATAAAATATTATTTAATAATATCATACAAACAAAAGTTTATGTACCAAGAAAAATGTCTCGCTCATGACTTGAAAACAAACATGGAAAGGCTTAAAACTCTGCCTGTTTCATTACCGTGGTGGATTTTGTGTACATTGCCCAATGCCAAGAAAAAATATATCATTGTGGTTTAACAAGAAATATCATCTTTCCGAAACAGTATTCTGGTACGCTACCATTTTAGTTTCAATATATGAAGATAAATGACCTGTCAATAGCGACCGGTGCGATTGTTTATAGGGGCTATAGGTTAACTTGTCACCTATCCCGCAGCCGCCGCCGCCCTTATGTAATGACTACCAAGATCAATTAGATTGTTCTAAAGACTCGTGTTACAGTAATATTTGTAACTAAAATACGGTAACTATGTCATTAGAACAAATGACAATATATTTTTTAAGTTGAAATGAGCACCTATATTACAGCAAACTATATATTTTTGATTTGGCATAACCATTTCTATCGTAATACTGTAACGTAAGTCAACTAGAGAATACGAAATTATAGTTAATTATTAAAATGCTCCATTTCTGGAAATATTTGTACTATTTGCTATAAAGGAACATTACTGTTTTTAGGGTTCCGTACCCAAAGGGTAAACCCTATTACTGAGGCTCCGCTGTCCGTCCGTCCGTCCGTCCGTCTGTCACCAGGCTGTATCTCATGAACCGTGATAGATAGACAGTTGAAATTTTCACAGATGATGTATTTCTGTTGCCGCTATAACAACAAATACTAAAAAATAGAACAAAATAAATATTTAAGGGGGCTCCCATACAATAAACGTGATGTATTTTGCCGTTTTAAGGGTTCCGTACCCAAAGGGTAAAACGGAACCCTATTACTGAGACTCCGCTGTCCGTTCGTCCGTCCGTCTGTCACCAGGCTGTATCTCATGAATATCACAGTTCATGAGATATACAGCCTAGACAGTTAGACAGTTGAAATTTTCACAGATGATGTATTTCTGATGCCGCTATAACAACAAATACTAAAAATTAGAATCAAATAAATATTTAAGGGGGCTCCCATACAACAAACGTGATTTTTTTGCTCATTTTTGCTCGATATTGATTACGGCAACAGGTAGACGCTTGAAATATTCACAGACTATTTAGTTATATATTCACTTTAAGAATAAATAATTAAATTAAAATAAAACAAATATTTAAGGCGGGCTCCCATACAACAAACGTGTTTTTGCCGTTTTTATAGATAATGGTACGGAACCCTTCGTGCGCGAGTCCGACTCGCACTTGAGTGATTTTATAGTTAATGGTACGGAACCCTTCATGTGCGAGTCCGACTCGCACTTGGCCGATTTTTTTTTATTTTTCATAAACATCGGCTCACAACCATAAATAAATAATTGTCGGACAAATAAATATTGTGGGAAAATACGATGATCTAAACTAAAGCGTTTACCGTAGCCTATGAATGCTTACATAACATTAGAAATGACTCGCGCGATGCCACCACTGCTGCTAATACAGCAACTCCCTAGAAACTTACCGGTGACCTCACTTACACGCAGGAACACAATAACCTCCCAGGGATTTGTTATTTGGGTGCGGTTTTCTGTGAGATGGAAGTACTTCCCTAGATGACCTGCTTTGATGCGCCCCAGCTCTTACAAAATTCCCATACCAAGACAAACAGGCATGTTCATGCACACGAATGTTTGTCCTGCATGGCAATCAAATCCACGGGCGTTGCTGACAACGTAACGTCATTAAGCACTGCGCCACCGAGCTCGTCATAATCAATTGCTAGTTACCATTAATAGATGCTTTTAACAAATTTGCTCATACTATCGGTGTCTGAAATCGTAACATAACAGAAGTTATACGCACGTTAATTATATACTTCCCTTTTTATAGTACTCCTCGTAAAATTTTATGCGATCCCAGTACAGAATTTAACGATAACTTAACGATAGAGCTTATGAATATGTATAAGGTTGAATTATATATTTCGCTTTCTCTTCACATTAATAGCTATATATCGATTAAATAACAATGAATAAAAATGGACTATTGTGTTTACGTTGCGATTTATAATATAATACAATAATTACACTTTAGGTCAGGAGTCTTAGGAACCGGCGAATGTGCATGAATAAAGCTATAAATCTTGAAAAAGCGCGTGAAGTGTCTAAGGACCGCGTCTTATGGCGCTCGGTTCTCTCTGCCTACCCCGCAAGGGACCTGGCGTGAAGATTATACATACCTAAGATATATATACATACATATACTTTCTGATTAACTTCCTTTGAAATCTTAGCGATAGAAAAATGTGAAACACTGCAGGTGGTGTTTATTTCTGGTCATTCCATACATGACCTTCCATACTTGATCCTTTAACTTCAAAGCACTAAAGGTAAACCCGATATTTTTTTCAATAAATACGGCATACAACATCCTATTTTGAAGGCGACAATATTAATGTAGACAAATAAATATATATTTTTTTCCAAAATCAATAATTCCCGTTATTTTCTGAACACACGTTGTACACGAACGAGAGTACTGACGACCTATTGTGAGTATTTCGATTTAAGCATTTTACATAAGTTGAATATCAAAAAATACATAGAGTTTAATACATTTATTCATTTATATTTGTATCTCTCAATGATGATGTTAGAAACAAAGTTGGTCTGAAAGAGAGTTTTTTATACAACTAGATTGGCAAAGAAGCATGCGGCCCGCATTAGATGGTAAGCTGTCACCGCAGCCTATTGACGCTTGCAACACTACGGGAGTGTTACTCGCGCGCTGCCAATTTTTTGGCCTAAGGCTGTTTCGTCACAGATCCAGTAATTTCTCTGCCATATCTCACAGTTCAAACCGGAACACAGCTATATAAATATAGCTGCTTGGCGGTAAAAATAGGTGAGACAGAGGTATCCATGCAAACGACTTTTGTACAAAGTCTCCCTCTGGTAGATAGTAGAGTGTCGGTATTACAATAAGAAGTACATGTTCCGTTAGTTGTAGAAAGAATGCAGGAAGAAGGAATTACGAAACAAATATACAAAACGAAACGACAAAAAATAGAAAAAGAACAAACGAAGTGAAAGGATCTAGGAGCCAAGGAAGGCCAAGACTTAGCTACCATGACCAAATTGATCGTGTTTTGCAGAAGGTGATGTCAGGGGCCCTAGAAACCGGTGAGCGTGCATGAGAAGAGCAATGAATGTTAAAGAAGCGAGTGAGGTATGTAAGGATCGAGTCACGTGGCGCTCAGTTCTCACTGCCTACCCCGCAAGTAATTTGGCTCTCAATCAAACTGTAGCCTCGAAAGAAGCAATACATTACAATAGAGAAATTGCAGAAACTTTTCCTCTCTCGCAGAATTTAGAGACCAGATTACTCCTACGGGATAAAACTTGTTAAAATTTAAATCATGGCGTCGGCAACGTCGCTGAAATATTCGGAAAATATAAAAACAAATCGTGGTAAGTCCCGTATCTAATAATAATGTGCATTTAGATACAAAGAAAAATAATTATATTTGTAGGTACTAGAAATGTATTTTTTTTTAGTCTAAATACATTTAAAATGAAGGAAGACGGAGACATCATTAGCGCTTATGAAAATCGCAAATCTTTAATACATAACAAGATATTGGTAGGAACTACGATTTAGTATATCTAATTAACGGATCAAATTAGTTAACATAGAGCAGACTATTGTGCAAAAGTCTGCAAGACGTTAGATGATATGTATCAACATAAAACAATTCTTATAACAAAAAGTAATAATTTCCTTACATATATATATTTCATTCCATAAATATGCAAATTTCTAGAATTTTGTATTCAATCCGTAAAAGTTATAACAAAGTTTAAATTAATTTTCTACAAAAACTTTTATTGCGTTTATTGTGAAAAGGAAGTTATGTAATTTGAAACCATTATAATTCATATTCAGTAGATGAAATAAAAAATATTTGATCGTCATTAATCAGAGTGCAAACATGATTTTAATTCTTTTTCGTTATCGGAAACCCGTCATGACTGGCAGTTTTAAACCATAATTTTTCCGGGTTCTTTCTGAAAGCGACGGTATTAGGAAATAGGAATTTCCATACGTCGCATAAGCATGATATATCTCTGCGATGTGTTTCGTCTCGCCACAAGTCATCATTTTATAATATAGAATAAGTCTGAGGATGCCTCGTGGAGAGGCGAAACACGTATCGTAGAGACGACAGGAACAGCCATGGCAGCAGCGTATGCAGTTCATGTTTCAGATGGCGGACATTCGCAGAGATGACCGCAATAGCCGAGGCAGAGACGACCGAAGCAGCCACGGCAGCGGCGGCATACGTCTACTACGGCATACTAACGGTATTGGGTGGGTGACGGACGACACTAGTTCGCATGAACTAATCGGTAGTGAAAGCACACAAAGTAGTTTAATCAAATTACCTTTCAAAAAAACTAATTGAACCCTAATAAAGCGAGTCGTGTCTTTTACTTCATCGGATTTCTATATAATTCAGTTTTATATATCTTACCTCCGCCTCACTGTAGTACATTTTCGTGAACACTTGGTCCATGCACTCCACGATGAAAATCCACGGAACGTTTTCTGGACTTCATCAGTGTTCAACTGTCTTTGTAACTGTTGAAAAAATAATTAAGTATTAGCAACACAATAAATTATATTTATCTATCCGTCTTTAACTTCATAGGCCGAGCCGAGCGCCACATGACTCTGTCCATGAACACCACCTCGTTAACCTGGCTTCTATAATATTTATAGGTCTTACATTTACATAGCGAATATAGATTAAGTAGAGCATAGCGAAGTTTGATCAGAATCAGGTCGACTGGGGATAATCTTCGACATTCAATTACTTGAAGAAATGCGTGTGAGTTAGATTACCAATAAGATTCTAATGAATAGCTGTGAAAGTAGGTGTAGAAACAACACGTGAGCAATTCTGATCGTATTGCAAACATTCAAGACAATTGGCACGTGTATCATTGTATCAATATAATTCTAATACTCCCTTGGAAATTATCGCTTTTGTGCAGGAATGACGAAAAATGTCAAAAAAATCCTCTTAGCTTTATATTGTGCAAATAAAATGACATACAATACAACAAAACCTCGTAAGCTCTCTCGCATATATTTTTATAAAAGGCAGCAAACATTTCACAAACCAAATAAGTGCCGTAGATAATGTTTTTCGATTTATGGTTTTTTATTTACAATATTGAATTTAATTTGTGGAATCAAGATAACATTACATGTCCATTCGTATTTTTTTTTCGTAGAGCGTTAGAAGCCATACAACGTATGCTTCTATGCCTCAATACATCAAGTATCGCTCGCGTAATGCAAATTCTACTACTGCTAACACAGTAACTCCTTAGAAGCTTACGTGTAACCTTACTCACTCGTAGGAACATAGCAACCCTCCAGGGAGATTCCATTCGGTTGTAGTTTTCTGTGAGGTAATGAATGATACTTCCTCAGACGGGCTGCTGTGCTGTGCGGTACCACTCTTAAAACATCAAGTTAAACAGACTAATAGACATGCACACAAACGTTTGTCTTTTGTGGAAATCGAACCCACCATTCTCGGGATTAAAGTATCATTACTAACCACTCCATCAGCAATCTCGTCAAAATGTCTTCATTATATATTTACGCCATATCGCTTGCAGGGTGGGCAGAGAGAACTGAGTGCCACATGACTCAATCCTTACGCGCTTCAGTCCTAAGACCTTCTCCTAACACACGGCTAATTTAGTCATGGTAGGTGAATCTTGATCCTAGCGTTACATACAGCTACAAACCTTGTATTTAAAACAGAACTCACAGTGAAAAAGGATATATTAAGGATCGTTTCGCCATCACTATTGAGCCTACGCTAGCCTCCCATGCACATAACGTCCATTGCTTATTGGCAAAAGCAAAACCCTGTGATATTTTTTAAACCTCCTTCGTCTCCTGCTCACCGACCTTTTCTAGTAGACCGCAGCCAGATAAGAATTCTCTGGAGAGTATTTGCTTTCATTCAAGCATGTTATGTTATCAAGAAGGTTCTTAGGAAGTGTTGTACTTGCAGCGGGAGTACCAACATTTCCACTGTATACTATGATAATCTTAAATCATGCGAGCCGCAAGCACGTCATTTGGGCTTAGCCTTCCGACATTGTATAAAAACGGGTCCGCTCTCAAAGTACTTTAGTTTCAAGGGTTCCTTGCTTCAGCAACAGACGGTAGACACATTCATCGAAGGTAGACAGCATTGATCTAAAGTGCTTAGCCTCTAATAGAAGCCAAAAGAACATACGCAACATACAAATACAACAACAATATGTAAGTAACTGGTTAGGAAACTGGCGTGGTTTTATATGTTCAGGATGATATTGTTAGTGTTAAAATGAGTAAAAATTTGTATTCAGCAAGAGTCTGCACGTTTCGCTTTATCACGTCTGGTCTAACATGCACCCATAACACCGACTTTAAAATAACTATACTTTGTATCAGTTTTTGTACAATACCTTTGCATGCTGAATAACAATAATAACAGCCTTATTTGTTTACACTTGAAGTCTTTTTATTTTTACATAAAAGATTTTTTTTTCTACACAATGTATAAAACTTTTGCATCACTGTTGTCTTTCTAAATAAATAAATCATGCCTTTTATTATCTGTGCTACACAATTCTGAAAATAACATTGACCATTTGCTATAGATCAAAAATATATGGTATCGAATATTCGACATAACTCCACATGCCAACAGCAGATTCTGTTTATTTTATCTAAACCGGCTAAGTGTTGGAGAAGAAACGGTAAAAGAAAATATTATTTTCACCTTTGTATAATAAACAATGTGTTTCATCGGTATACCTTTTATTTTAGTGATGAGATATGTAAATAATAAAGCGACTTCCGTCTATTTGTAGGCATCTGTGTTAGTATATTTTTAGCCTAAGATGCATTAGGATACTGTTTTTTTACATATACAAATGAGCTTTATTTTGGAACATTCTCTATATTCTTTCTCCACTATTAATACACCATTAAAGAATAGGAGCATCAATCAATTGAAATATTATTAGCCTGACTTTACTCATTTTTGAGACAATATTAACATTTATAATTATTTATATTAAGGTTTCAAGAAAATAATATGTAAATAAACTATTTCACCTATTTCCATAGTTGGGATATCATCGATTATCATTACTGGTTTCACTTTTTTATTTAACTACTTTTTATGTTTTATATGGCACATGCTTTATTCTTGTAAACATCGCAAGGTGTAAATCGGCTCATACCACAGAATTTTGCCAACGGGACCTATATCATAAATACTTATAAAATAAATACAATTAATAGAGGTAGAGCGCATCAAAGCAGCCCGTCTGGGGTATTTCCCCAGACGGGCTGCTTTCCTCACAGAATACGACAACGAAATAACAACTCTCTCGAGAGTTGTTGTGTTTCTGCGTGTGAGTGATGTCAGTGAGCTCCTAAGGAGTTGCTGTATTAGCAGCAGAGGTGGCACTACGTGAGTAATACTTAATGTATTACACGCAGTTATAGGCTACGGTAATCGCTTCAAATCAGGCAGGCCGAATGCTTGTACGCATCCCGACGTTGTATAAAAAAAACAGAATAAGTTATCTCCTTTTCTATGTATATCTTCTCGCCTAACTCTGGAGAGGTAGGCAATAGGAAACGAGAGCCACAAAACCCAGTCCTTACATGCCACGCTATAAATACCTAGTCCGGCCATAAGTTTTAGTCCAGTTGGTCGAGTCCAGTCAAGACGTGGGCATGATTCAGCTACCTGAACACCTGATATAATTTTGTTTAATTTGTAATAATGATAAAAGCACTATATATTTTATATTAGCCATCAATAGGCCCACTAATATGTTATATCTAAAATTTAAGGAAACCCTCCTAACTAATATTTTGGATTATGTGAATACGAGGATATATTTTTTGTTTAGACTATTGTATATATTATCCTTCGTCTTAGTATTTGTCGTAAATTTTACCTATGTTATTTTTTATACAGCGTAGGGAGGGACACAACTGTACTGTTGTAAAGCGGTTACCGTAGCCTATGAACGCTTGTAATACCTTGTTAGTACCTCTGCTGCTAATACATCAACTCCTTAGCAGCTTACTGGTAACCTCACTCACAGTCTCTAGGGAACAGTAAGGTGAAGGTACTTCCCCAGATGGGCTGCTTTGATGCGCCCTACCTCTCTTTGTATTATGTAAAGATGTACGTAATTTTCTACTTCTTGCTCTCTTTGGCAGTGAAATATGTTTCATTTCTGTTGTATGAAATCTCCTCATAATACACAAGCTGAGAAGATTACAATACAAATGAGTACAGATTTCATTATTTATTATTAATAACGTTCTAACTACCCAGAGTAACTTTACTTTTTACTGGTTTGTACCAAAATGGTGAAAAGTGTATTCAGTGCGAATATTTTTAAATATTGCTAATTCTGGTTAAATAAGCAATATTTAAAAATATTCATAAATGAAAAAAAAAAAGCGTCAATTAGTAGTCGAAATATCAAAATGTGGCTTGTTGGTGTTCAAGTCGGGTAACATATGAAAGACGTCCACTTGCATATTCCACCATTTTGATGAGCTCGGCGGCGCAGTGGTTAATGGCTACATTAACACCAAAGCTCGTGCGTTCGATTCCCACATAAGCAAACATTTGTGTGTATGACCATGTCTGTTTGTCTTGGTCTGGTGTTTTTAATAGAGATAGGGTGCACCAGTCTATCTGGTAAAGTACCGTTACCTCACAGAAAAACCGCAGCCAAATAACAACTCCTGGAGGGTTGTGGTATTCCTGCGTGCGAGTGAGATCACAGTAAGCTCCTAAGGAATTGCTGTGCTAACACCAGAGGTGGCATCGCCCGAGTGATACTTAATGTATTGCAAGCGTTCATAAGTAAGTAAAAAGTACATCGGGTAGACAATCCGTTGTATAAAAAAAACAGGCTTTAAAAGTCTACGTAATTAGTACAGGAAACCAGGAAGAAAAGGTAATTTTTTCTAACTCACGTTAACAAAAATCATCAGAATTGTTATGAATGTTGAAGAGGTGAGTGAGGTGACATGTGGCGCTCAGTTCACTCTATCTAACCCTCAATTGACTTGGTGTGAAGATATAGATAGATAGATGAAAAATTCTTCATAATGAAACTTAATTATGCGATCGGCTTCATTTTTACTTTTGCAATCAGACAGCAATGTGAGATATCTCCAAATATTAACTTATCATTGGATAGGCGTGCGCGGGGATATGTGTACAATACGTAGAGACCTCATCGAGAAGATTGATTATAAGAATTCATAGGCTACAGCAACTACTTTACACCTAGTAGGCCAAATGGTTGATTACGTTGAACTCGACGGCTTTGAATGAAAGAAATAAAGTTGAATTTGGAGTGCGAGAAAAAAGATTAAGGTTTAATATTTTGATGATTACGAGCTCGGTGGTGCAGTGGTGAAACGCGCTGTTACGCTACTTAGACACCAACGCTCGTGGGTTCGATTCCCACACAGTGTAAACATTTGTGTGAAAATCTGAGGTAACCACTTCATATAAGGCTGACCGTATGCTTGAATGATACCCAAGGCCAATGCATAAAGACATCTAAACAGGTACACCTTTAACAACTTATACATTCACTCAAATCATATTAATCCTGATACACAGGAGCGGCCACATAGCCATAGTATTGTTGCGGTAGGAATGTTCGGTAGCCTTCCCACTTCCCGCATAATTATACCATAATAATTTGAAAGGCATATTTTTTTCTTACACTCTTACATACACAGTATAAATAATTGTATGCCTTTGTTATAAGCAACATCATGAAATCTGATTACTTTAATATACGCTTGTTGATAGACACGCCAACGTTTGGTACTTTTTCACAAATTTAAACTTTTAATTATGTTTCATTTGGTAAAGTTAAAAGGTTATAATGCCAGATAAAATATGGGGTGTTTTTGGCTATGTTCATATTTTTATTAATTAACGATAACCTAAAAAATGAAAGAATGATGAAACAGATATACAATGCAAAAGTGGAAGGATGTAGGAGCCGAGGAAGGCCAAGACTTACCTATACCTGCCATGACCAAATTGATCGTGTTCTATCAGAAGGTGATGTAGAAACCTGGGCAATGATGTTGAAGATATAAAGTCGTCGATAAAATACCTAAGTGATAAATACGATGACCTGCTTAAGCGACATGAAGTGATAGAAAAGCGCGTCTCTTCATTGGAAGTCCAGTGTTCGTCTGCTGTAAAAAAGTCGTCTGACCTTGAGGCAAAATTAGACGTGATGGAACAACAAGCACGGCACTGCAATGCTGAGATCAGTAACCTTCCCGAAAAGCGGGGTGAAAACTTGATGTCACTGATTGAGTCCATTGCAACCGCAACAAAGCAGCCCTCTCCTTCACATCACATAGCATCCATACATCGGGTCCCACAAGCTAACCCAAAGAACTCTCAACCAAAGAATGTCGTCGTGAGGTTCACGAGTCAAGTAGTTCGTGACAATTTCATATCCGCTGTTCGGCGGAACAAGGGAGTCACCTCAGAGCAACTGAATATTTCGGGCCCACCTGTTAAAGTGTACATAAATGAGCAGTTGACATTAAAAAATAAAACTTTATTTCGTGATGCCCGGGAAGCAGCCAGGAAACATGGGTATAGATATGTGTGGATTAAACATGGGAATATATTGGTCAGAGCAAAAGATACCACTCCGGTCTTCGCAATCCGCACGAAGGAAGATGTCCTCAAGATTAAACCACAAGGGTAGTAGTTCTGTAGTCAGAGTCAGTATCATTTATATTACATTTTTTTCTTTCTTATTAATATTGTGTAGCCAAATAGTTGTTTATAAATCTCATTATTGCCGCAAGCTCTATCTATTCACAGGCAGGCAGTTGCAGACGGTAAAATATTCAACAACCGTCTACACTAAAAATGTTTCTTTAATCAATTATTTAATTTATTATTTGTTTGATTTTAATTATATTCTGGATATATGGTGTATGTATGTTATAGTATTAGTGTATGTTGTGACTAAATTAAGTGCAGTGCAATTCTTGTGCAGTCGTATTCATTGTGATATTATTTCGGCGATGATGTTCATCTCTTTGCTAATAAAAATCACCATGGTTTGCAGAAACTATTATACGACTTGGACTAGTGTAATACCTAGTCTTTTTACTAGTAATAATTATACAATTATGCCGATATAGTGACTGATAACATTTCATTATATTACCAAAATAGTCGTGGTTTGAGAACTAAACTTAACAATCTGTACACTAATGCTTTATCTGATTGTTATGACATAATCGTGTTGTCGGAAACTTGGTTAACAGTAAATATTAGTGACAATGAATGTTTTGACTCACGTTATACTGTTTATCGCTGTGATAGGGATCGTGTGTTGAGTGGTAGGATGGATGGGGGTGGTGTCTTGATTGCATTGCGACATGGATTGCATTCGAAACGCTGTTATTTACAACCAGCGCCGGATCTTAATTGTAGTGAAAATACTGTCAGCCTGCCGGCAAACTTTGATTACGTGTTTATTAAATTGGATACAGGAATTACCGGTAAGTACCACATAATTATCGCAGTATATATACCGCCCAACCAGTCATTTTTGTCATACAAAGCTTTCTTCGATGCATTACAACTAGAGGTTATGTCTCCAAACGTGGACAGAATATATATTCTCGGTGATTTTAATATGCCACATATTGAGTGGCAGGAATGTGATTCCTCAACTGTTATTCCCGCACCGTCAAACTGTCACAATGTCTACTCTTATTTTTCAAATTTTCTATCTTTATCGGATTGTAAACAATATAATGTTATATACAATGATATGAATCGATTATTGGATTTATTCATTTCAAATAGCCACGACTGTATTTGTGAACCACCAACTAGCGCTCTAATACCAATAGACAATTTGCACCCGCCATTTTGTATTCATTTTAATTTGAACAAACATTACAAACCGATGATAAACAGTGCGGATAGAAAATATCGGTTTTTAGAGGGCGATTACGTTAAAATTAATGAAGATATTTCTAAGGTCGATTGGTATAATGTTCTCCGAGGTTTATCAATAGATGACGCTACTGCAATTTTTTATGACACAATATATAGTATCATTAAATCACACGTACCTTGTCGTCCAACTAAGAATAGACGATACCCTACATGGTTTTCTCGCCCTCTTATTCATATCTTTAAAAATAAGCAGAAAGCCTGGGTTAAATGGAAAAAATATAATAATAGAACAGATTATGAAACATTCTCAATCCTTCGTGATAGATTCAAGACTGTTTGTGCAGAATGTTTCAGAAAATATATTGATTCTATAGAGGAAGGTTTGAGAAATGATGTTAAAGCTTTCTGGTCTTTTGTAAACAGTCAAAAAAATAAAACCGGAGTTCCAAGCGAAATGACTTACGGCGATACAAAATGTGACAATCCGGTTGAGATTTGCAACCTTTTTTCGGACTTTTTCAGTTCAGTTTATGAAAATAGCGTCCGTTTGAAATTTCGTCCCGATTCCTTACCAATATATCCCAACAGTGACACAATAATATCTGACATACACATAAGCAGAGACATGATAGTTAGAGAACTTACATCCTTGAATGTAAATAAAGGTGCAGGTCCGGATGGTATACCTCCTTTTTTCTTAAAACATACTGCCGATACAATTAGTTTACCACTGTTCATTATATTCAACCGTAGTCTGAAAAGCGGTGAGGTACCTCGGGTTTGGAAATCTGCTAACGTAACTCCGGTATATAAAAGTGGGTGTAAATCTGAAGTTACCAACTACCGCCCCATATCTCTGCTTTCAATTATGGCAAAGATATTTGAACGCATAGTACATAAAGTAATTTATCCACTCTTACACAAGGCTATAATTCCTGAACAGCATGGGTTTATAAAAGATCGGTCCACTGTAACTAACTTACTGACATATACTAACTATCTGTTCGAAAAAATGGATAATCGCGTACAGGTGGACTCAGTTTATACTGACTTTTGCAAGGCATTCGATAAGGTTGATCACTCAATACTGTTAAAAAAAATTGCATATAACGGTATACGTGGAAACTTATGGCGATGGTTTGAGTCCTATATAACTAATAGAACTCAAAAAGTTGCATTAAATGGCTTCTTTTCTAACGTAATACAAGTCAGATCAGGTATAGTTCAAGGTTCTATTTTAGGCCCTTTGCTATTTATATTATTTATTAATGACATCGGTGAATGCTTTAAGCACTCTCAGTATCTTTTATATGCCGATGATTTAAAAATATATCGACAAATTCAATCTCAAAATGATTGCGATAAATTACAGGAAGATCTGAATCGCCTTTCTAATTATTGCATTACGAACAAGCTACTTCTAAGTTTTAATAAATGTAAGGCAATAACATTTACAAAAAAAAATAATAAAATAAATCAAACTTATTACTTATGCAACAATGCGTTAGAGAAGGTTATGCAGATTAGAGACCTTGGAATATACCTGGACTCAAAACTCCATCTGAACGTTCACATTGGTTATATAGTTAATAAAGCTTTTCAAATGTATGGATTTATCATGCGTACTTGCACGCCTTTTAGAAAGCCAGGTTCCTACCTACTGCTACTCAAAACACTGATCATATCTCAACTTGAATATGCCTCTGTAGTGTGGAATCCCTATTACAATATATACGGTGATAAATTAGAAACGGTACAGCGTAAATACCTCCGAGCGGTAAACTATAGAATTTATGGTAAAAAATGCTCTTATCACGACTCACTGGTAAAATTTTCCCTGCCGACACTCAAAATGAGAAGATGGTTAATAGATTTATCAACGTTATATAACATCTGTCACAACAAATATGATTGTAATCACTTGATGAATCAAATATACTTAAAAATTCCTAGTAGTTCGCACCGTATACGTTCTGCACATCCCTGCGGTCTTTTCGCACCTAGGCTGTGCAGAACGAATGCGGGCGAGCGCGCACCTTTGCATCGCATCATGAAACTCTATAATAATCATTTCACGAATATTGATTTGTTTATGTTATCGACTGCACAATTCAAGGCTTGCGTGGCTGAGAGACTGATAGAAATGTTTGATGACGACAGTTGTCAGGAGTTGTAACTTGCTGACTTATGGTTAATATTACTATTATTAGTATTAATTTCATACCCAATTTGCTTTGTTGTAAGAGATGATATTTATATTATTGTGGAGGAGTGATTACTCAGAAATTTTATTATTACTTTAGTGGACAACGGTGTTGGTTGTACATATACCTAAAGTTTATTTTGTTAGTAATAAGTATCTATAATATGCCTTTTTGTACAATTGTTTGTTGTCCTAAATAAATAAAAATAAAATAAAAATAAAGAAACCGGCAAAACCCAGAAACCGACGAGCGTGCATGAAAAGAGCAACGAATGTTAAAGAAGCGAGTGAGGTATGTAAGGATCGAGTCACGTGGCGCTCGGTTCTTTCTGCCTACCTCCAAATAATAACCTAATTTATATATATATCAAAAAGCTTCCATTAAATAAATATAGATTCAATACCAGCTGCCTTATTCTACAGTAATATTTTGCTTCAGAGTTACATAAACGAAATGCCTTCATCAAATTAATTGGTCGTCTTTGAATTAATGACTATAATAACAATAACAACGAACTTGTCTATTCGACACAGGACGAAGATTGAGCGTTCATCAATATTCTAAAGGTCGTTGGATTTGCCAATTTCAGCGATCTTTACAATTTATAAATGACATAAAAATTGTAATTGTAAGCTAAGGAAAATCATTATTAAAAAAGATCGGAATCCCAATAATCTAATTAAGTTCAATGGAAGTTTAAGGTTCCTATAAAATAATTTTAGTTTGGAGGATGGGTGATAAAGTTAAATATAACGCTTGAAATTTTCTAATACACTTTTCTTTTCTTACTCTAGAATAGAAACTCGACAGTATTGAACAGACCGCAGTCGTATAGTTAACAATGACCACTTTAACATCAAGGGTTGTTGAATCGATTCCCACACAAGGCAAATATTTGTGTAGAGGACCACGTTTGTTCGTCTTGATTTGGTTGATAGCTATGTACTATGTATTTGCAAAAAAAATGTATTCATGCATGTTTACCAGTTCTCTAGCACTTTTAGTACAAAATTTGCTTAGTCTGGATAGCACTTCGATTCTCAGACAGGAAAAACGTTTATCGGTTATATTATTATTTTTTTTATACTACTAAGCTGGCAATCAAGCATACGGCCTGCCTGATGTTAAACAGTCACCGTAGCCTATGGACATTTGCAACACCAGGGGCGTCACTCATGCGTTGCCGACCCTCTAAAAACCTCTTCACGCATTTCTTGAAGAACTCCATGCTGTAATTCCTTGGAAAAACCTCGGCTAGTAGCTCATTCCACAGCTTGAGTGTTCTCGGAAGAAAACTTCTCTGGAACCGCACCGTACGCGACCATAGCGGTTCAAGCGTGTGAGGGTGAACTCCCCGCCGTCGGCGAGCGGTGCGGTTATAAAAAGTAGCCGTCGGCATCATTTCGAACAACTCTTCAGAACACAACCCGTTGTACAATCGGTAGAACACACAAAGGGAGGCAAAGTCTCTCCTTAAACTTAAGGGTTCAATACCGTGTGTAAGCTTAGAATTGTCGACAAGTCTCTGAATCGAATCACACGGTCCAAGCTGGTATTCAGGTGCTCCCGCCCAAAGGTGACTGCAGTACTCCAAGTGTGGTCTGACTTGAGACTTATATAATATAAGTCTTTGCCCCGCACTGAAGTACTGCTTAGCCCTGTTAAGCACACCAAGTTTTTTCGACGCCAGCTTGACCTTCTCCTCCAGGTGATTTCGATATTGCACATCACTGGAGATCTCGACGCCAAGCATCCTAATACTTTTGGTGACGGTAAGAGGTGTGTTCTGGAATTTAGGAACCACAGCAAATGGAGTTTTCTTAGCGGTGAACGCGCAAACTTGTGTCTTCTTGGGGTTGAATTCGACCAAGTTAAGCCGCCCCCAGTCGGATATTTTAGACAGAGTACCATCCATTTCAGACACAAGTTTGTCGCGGCTTTCCTCCACAAGGAAACGAGGGATGTTTGCACGGCCTGTATAATAAGTATCCCCGGTGCTGTCGTCCGCATAACAATGAATGCCATCAATTGACAACATATCATTGATACGCAGCAGAAACAGCGTCGGAGACAGTACAGAACCCTGAGGGACGCCAGCATTGATATCCATACTATCGGAGCATCCACCGTCAACCACGGCTTTTATGCATCTGTTGGATAAAAAGCTGGCGACCCATTTGCACAAACCCTCGGGCAGCCCGTATGATGGTAACTTCGATAGAAGACTCCGGTGCCAGACCCGATCGAACGCCTTCGCCATATCTAGGCTGACAGCCAATGCCTCACCTTGACTCTCTATCGCCAAAGCCCAGCGGTGTGTAAGATACACTAGAAGATCACCAGTTGAGCGACAATGGCGAAAACCGTATTGACGGTCGCTAATCAAGTCGTGATCCTCTAGGTATCCTAGGAGTCGTATGTTTATCACACGCTCCATTACCTTGGAGAGAAGGGAGGTTATGGCGATAGGCCTGTAATTCGATGGGTCTGATCTATCGCCCTTTTTGGGCACCGGGTGCACATTGGCGGTCTTCCATGAAGACGGGACTTGACCAGTGGAGTAGGAAAGCACGAAAAGGCGCGTTAGTACAGAACACAACTCAGGAGCACACAGCTTCAGCACCACTGCCGGTATACCATCCGGCCCACTCGATTTATGAATGTCGAGAGAGAGTAAGGCCCGCCGGACATCTCGCTGGGTAATGGAGATTTCCGGCATTGAGCTACCGCACCACGGGATGGTAGGTGGCACAGCTCCCCCGTCATTTATATTCGAGTTAGACGCAAAGAGATTACCAAGTAAATCGGCTTTCTCCTTAGCGCTATGGGCCAAACTGCCATCCGGTTTTTGCAGTGGTGGCATGGACGGTTGACAGAAATTTCCCTCGGCAGCTTTAGCGAGCGACCAGAAAGCACGGCTCCCAGAGGGAAAGCTCGCAAGTCGCTCGCCAACTCTGCCGACGAAATCGAATTTTGCTCTAGCGACCACCCTTTTACTGGACCTCGAGGCAGCATTCAGTTTGCGCTTCAAAACAGAGACTCTAGGATCCCCATTAGCATGCGCCGTGGTCCAAGCATCGTAAGCAGCCTGCTTAACAAGAATGGCTTCCTTACAACGCCGATTAAACCACGGCCGCTTTTTAGCTCCCGCAGTAGCTACAAGGCGACTGGGAATGAAGCATTCCATGCCATCCAATATCGCCGCAGCCACTGCGGTTGCGCAGGAATCAATATCGTCTGATTCGAAGCACAGCTGCCTCCACGGGTACGATGCGTAGAATTCACGCAATCCATCCCAGTCTGCTGATTTATAGTGCCATACGCGACGACATCCGGCGGGCCGAGGTGGATCGCGTCTGGCACAAGGCACTTGAGTCCGGATGAGGCAATGATCCGACGAGCCAAGCGGCGCATCCACTGAGATGTTATACTCATCCGGACGTGTGGTCAGCAGAAGGTCCAGTAGAGAGCTTGCATGGTCCTCTACATCTGTTATTCTCGTGGGAGAAAGAACCAGTTGAGAGAAACCATAGGCCAGAGCAAATTCATGAGCAGATCTCCCCGCGTAGTCAGTGCACCGAGAGCCAAGCCACTCGGCGTGGTGGGCATTGAAGTCTCCCAAAATCACTAACTCCGCGGAGGGATACTGTTCGATAACGCTGTCAGTCGCCCTTTGCAGGCGCTCAAATAACCGAGTTGTGCCTGTATCACCGCTATGAGACCTGTAAAGGCACGCGTAGATTCGGGTGTGGCCGCCTTGATCCACTCGCACCCATAATATCGACAGGTCCCTGTCTTCAAGGTTATGCAATCGGCGACAACAAATATCCTCCCGGACGAACAAGCATACCCCGGCATGACGCACAAACAAGTGCTCCAGTTTGTACCCGGGGTAATTCAAGTAAGAAGTGTCGGCCGGTGAGGATATTTGTGTCTCCGTGAGGAAAAGAATGGTCGGCCGCGCGGTTTCCAGGTGATGATGGGCCGCGTTGATGTTCGAGTGCAAACCCCTGATGTTGCAAAAGTCCACATACATTGTGGAAGGGGTGGCCGCTGTGAAACCATTTTTCCGTTTTTTTTGCTTTTTCATGAGTGATGAGGTAAATAAAATAAAATAAGAGGTCGATGAACAGACAGAGTGAAGGACAAAAGCGCGTTGTTTTTCACCACAGTACCGTGCGGGTAATGCGGTTTGCTGGCGCGGCGGGCGGAAGGGCCCCCGGTCCCCCCCTGCTGCAGCAGCCGGGTCCACCCCGGTCTCCTTCTCCGGCACGACCACTTCAACCGGGACATTTCACAGGCTGGCGGTTCAGCCTCCCGGGGCGGAGATTAAGTGATCCCGGGTTCGGGAACCCTACTAACCTGCGGCCGGCCAGCGGTTAACCGTTTCACCGGGTCTCCCTGACCGCCGCGCCAGCCTGCCGCGCCCACACTGCTAGTGGCGATTCGACATCCACCGGTCCTCCCGTTGTCCGCACAACGACCCCTCAGTTAACTGGCGACCTTACTCACGTACAGGAACACAATAATCCTTCCGGAGTTGTTATTTGGCTGCGGTCTTCTGTAAGGTGGAGGTGCTTCCCCAGACGGATATTTAGAGCAAGATGTCATGCTATCCCCCCCCCCCCCGCAACAGATATAGGGTCGGAGGAGGTGGAGCACAGCACGACTTCTCGCTGGATCCTACCTCTCTTATCTGTTAATCTTGGTCTGGGTGTTTTTAAAAGAGACAGGGTGCATCAAAGCAACCCGTCTCGGGAAGTACCTCCACCTCACAGAAAACCGCAGCCAAATAATAACTCTATAGAGGGTTGTCTTAGGTTATCGCGATTGTTATACATTGAATTAAAAAAACAAAAAAGTATCGCGTGTTTTCGATAAAACTCGCGATACTACCGTTAAAAATTGTTTAATTCAATCTATAGAGGCTCGTTGTGATCCTGCGTGGAAGTGAGGTCTCCAGTAAACTCCCAAGGAGTTTGATGTGTTAGCAGCAGAGGTGATGAACGCTTGTAATACATCAACTATCGCGCGAGTGATAGTTGATGTATTACAAGCGTTAATAGGCTACGGTAACATCTTTACATCAGGTGGGCCGTATGCATGCATGCCTCCCGACGTTGTATAAAAAAAACGGATTGCACTCCGGGAGTGCCGGTAGAAGTGAAAACTTGAAGATTAACGTTGTGCATTTTTAAATATTTTGGAATGGTTAGGGAATAATTTCGCACAAATTGCTTTATTTATTACTATAAAAGTACTATCATGTATGTGGTAAAATATAATATTCATTTATTGCGCTATCAACACAATTTATATTACACTAGCTGGCCCGGCGGACTTTGTACCGCCTCAGGTTCAATAAATGGTGTGTTAACTTATTAGATGGTATAAATTCCTTTAATACTTATTATCCTATTCCGGACGAAGACAAATCCAAAAACACAAAAATCATAAAAATCGGTCCGCCCGTTCTTGAGTTATAAATGGTGTAACTAACACGACTTTCTTTTATATATATAGATTAAAAATTTAACACTTCAGAACTATTACAATTATTTTACATTAAAAAGTTTATGTCTCAAAAAAATGAACTTTCATCCAAAATTTCAACGACTCTTTCACCGTCATCATTACCAGCATCATCATCGCCAATCTCTAAAACTCAAACACACACGCACACTCGCGCAAGCGCCCTGCGCCGCTTAAACCAAACAGCGATGTTGATAAACTACGTTGAACGAAACGCGTAAGCGCCAAGAATTTCATGGCGCTTACAACATTTTGGTCGCGAGAAAATAATGCCCTATGAATGATCTAGCGCTTCATGTTGAAATTGTTTAATTAGAGGTAACTAATGTTTTAGCGCTGCAGCGAACTTACGTTCTAATTCTCACCAAAATTTTACGGTCAGGGTCACGTGTCCCGACGCGAGTTTAACATTTTTTACTCATCACAAAAAGTGCACAACGCCGCTCAAGAATTTTTCACTTCAATAATACATATATTGATCAGTTAGATACCGAAGTATATTAGCACTTATGTCAGCAATATTTAGGTCCAGCCACTATAGGCATACATGTAGAATGACACAAATACAATTTTAATAATATGGGTTAAAGTATGAAATTGTGGTTTGATATTGAATTAAACAATTTTTAACGGAAGTATCGCGTATTTTATTTATTTTATTATACAGTCTTGCTGCGACCACGGACGCTGCAAAGCGTTCGAAACGTCAGGTTCAACAAAATAAATAAAATACGCGATACTTCCGTTAAAAATTGTTTAATTCAATGTGTAACAATCGCGAACACCTAAGACAATACTATTGTGCTTTGATACTTTGTATTGATATTAAACTTTCATGGTGCCAGATTTTCGTGTGAACCTTTTTTCACATGATATCTATAAGATTTTTCTTTTAAAAAACGTGCAACATTTGATTTTTAAATTTCAATATTTTTTTTGTTCATCACGGGAAAGATGAACACTTCGAAAATCCGAGTATATTTTGAATACGAGTACCGACGTGGAACTAACGCGGCAGAAACATCTCGCAATATCAATGCTGCATATAGAGGCGACTGCTAATGAACGCGCCATGTGTTTTTGGTTTAAACGCTATCGTAATGGAAACTTCGACTTGAAGAACGAACCATGTCGAAGACCTCCCACACAGGTGAATAACGCTGAATTGAAGGAGATAGTGGAAGAGTCAAACTACCCTGGAATTAGCGGCATTGTTTAACGTTACCTTACTTATAATATACTCATTTGCATCAAACCAATAATATAAATAATAAAAATATGAAAAATGGGTACCTCATGATTTGACTGATCTGCAGAAAGAAACGCGTGTTGAAACTTGTGTTGCCTTGTTGAATCGGTACAGAAATAAAGAAATATTTTATCGAATTGTGACATGTGACGAAAAGTGGATTCTGTAATAACCGTAAGCGAAAAATGCAATGGCTGACCCTATGTCAAATGCCGCAACAGTGCCCTTTTGGCTTTGCTTTAGCAAAGCTTGCCAATAAAAAGGTAATGGTAACTGTTTGGTGGTCTCTTCATCGCGTTATTCAGTATAGCTTTCTTAGATCTATTCAAGCAATAACAGCAGATTTTTACTGTGCCGAACTTCGAACAATGATGCCGAAACTGGCAATGAAACAGACCTTCATTTTTTAGATTTAACCATAACTAAAAATCAATCCCTCCATCAATTTTCGATATATCGTAAACCCACTCATACTGATACCACGATTCCCACGTCATCCAGCCATCCTTGGCAACACAAGCTCGCAGCGTATAAAACTATGATATACCGTTTGATGAGCATTCCATTAAGTAAAGATAATTACAACAAAGAACTTGATGTAATATATCAGATCGCGAAGTCAAACGGTTATTCCAAATCTACCATCGATAAATTATTGCATAAAAAGACGAGTAGTATCGTTAACAGACTATTGTACGCGTTTTCATATATTTCGACAAATAAGTACACTGCGAGTTTGTCATACCCGGGAAAATCACTGACAAAATACTCGTAGTTCACATATTTAGAAAAAATAACATACATGTTGCTCTCAAATCCCATAATTCACTCAAATCACTTTGTAACACTAAAGATAAAATCCCGCCCAATAAAGCGTCGGCATGTTGCACTTACTAACAGTAGTGGGTGGGTGCCGGCCGGCGCTAGGCCGCATGAACTAATTGGTGGCGGAAGCACACAAAGCAGGTTAGATCAAATTGCATGTAAATTTGACTTTCGCAAAATAACGCCTGAATCTATTAACAATTTAACATTTTTTTTATACTACGTCGGGATGCATACAAGCATACGGCCCATCTGATGTAAAGCGAGTACCGTAGCCTATTAACGATTGCGATATATTAAGTATCACTTGCCTCCTCTGCTGCTTACACAGCAATTTTTTGGGAGCTTACTGGTGACCTCACTCACCCGCAGGAACACCACAACCCTCTAGGGAGTTGTTATTTTAGTTTAGTATGTAGTAGGAGAGTAAGTAGGTACTAAATAGGTAAGTTTAACGCGTTTTATGCTGACGATAAATTAGCCATGCACACTTCGAGCATAAAGGTTTACGTCAACCATATCGATGTTATCCTAAACTCACATAACCTATGATACTCGCGGGAAGAAAAGAATGTATTGACACCTCACTCTTCGAAATCGGTCGATCAGTTTAGACTACGAGAGATCACAATGGACAAACATCCACATACATATACACACTCATGCGCGCGAAAAAAGTTACCCTCCTTTTCTGACGGACGGTTAAAAATGGGTACCTTCTATTAATTTTGCTTACGTACATTTGCGGCTCACTACTGACTCATAGGAGAGGAGACATATTCATAGCTTAGTTATACAGCGGCATGGTAGAAGGAATGTGTGGAGGCCTTGTCACTTCCTCCATAACTACACTATAGCAAATTTGAGTCACATATTTTTTTCTGATGTACACTATTTACAAGGTAAACAATTTCGACAAATGTTGTAAGTACTGCCATGAAATCTGGATACATAAATATGCACTTGTTGACAAAAACGCCAAAGTTCTGTACTTTTTCACAAATTTAAACTTAAATTTAAACTTGTCAAATAAAATGAGAGTAAGGATATTGTTGGATGTACATAATATGTATGTATATCTTCACGCCAGATCCCTTGCGGGGTAGGCAGAGAGTAACGAGCGCCAGACGCGATCATTACACACTTAACTCGCTTCTATAACATTCATAGCTCTGTTCACATACGCTCGCCAGTTTCTAGGGCTCCTGACATCACGTTAACATCTTTACACTTTTACCTCAGTGAGTCAGAAATCTAAAGACTTCCGTAATAACATCTAATATCAGCTGTCTTATCCCACTGCAGCATTTTTCTAAGTGCCTCAGCGTTACCTAACCTCAATACGTACATCAAATTATTTGGGAGATCTTGAAATATTGACTATAATAACATTAACACCGAAATTATCTACTCAACACAAAATCAAGATTCAGCTTAATCAATATTCTAAAGGTTCTTCAATGTCAACTTTAGAGCCAAAGCCAACCTCACTGCCACGTATCAACAGACAAGGCTCTGGCGAAAGAGAGGTAGGGCACGACGTTAGCCCGACTGTGGAAGTACTTCCACTTCACAGAAGACGTCAGTCAAATAACAACTCCGTGGAGAGTTGTTGTGTTCCTGTGAGTGAGTGAGGTCACCAGAAGATGAGAAGCTGCTGTGTTAACAGCGGGGGTGGCAACGCGCTAGCGTCATTCTTTTCGTTG
Organism: Pyralis farinalis; assembly: GCA_947507595.1. Lineage (NCBI taxonomy): Eukaryota > Metazoa > Arthropoda > Insecta > Lepidoptera > Pyralidae > Pyralis > Pyralis farinalis. The sequence continues at coordinate 17,862,731 of OX382267.1, forward strand.
TTAGCGTTCATAGGCTACGGTAACCGCTTTACATCAGGCGGGCCGTATGCTTGTTTGCTATATGTCGTAGTATGAAAAAGAGGCCGTATACAAACCTTTTGCGGTCTATACAGTTTAGAAATGAGATAAAACTTATCATTGGACGTGATTAGATTTTGGGATTCAGACATTTTTTAATAATGATTTTTTAAACGTTAATGATTTTCCTTAACCTTCAGTTAGCAAGCTAAGGAAAATCATTAACGTTTAACACTTTATCTGATTTTAAGCTAGCCCTTTGGAGACTGTCCACATAAAATCAGCCGGGTAGTTCGAATATAGTTCATATTTTTATCACTCCAGCAATAGTAATCATCAAACCTTTTTTTTTCTTAAATGTCTGAATCCCAAATTCTAATCACGTTCCATGGCAGTTTAAGCGTATAAAGTTAATTTCATTTGCCCGCTAAACATTGAGTAAAGTTTTTAGGGTACGTAGAAAGTTATACGGTGCTTGATATTTAAAAATACCTACCACAGTGATTGTCTTAAAACTTGACTGAATTTTTGGGAATTAAATAAGTACCTACTATAATTTCTTCTTTGCGTTATCCCGTTTACTAATCCTAGGAACAATTCAGCAAAAAGGTTGCGTTAAATTTGACTCTAAACAGTTAGCGACTTACGCCATTATATAGTATCAGTGTAGATTACGTATAATTTTAATGCTGCAATATTTACCCCCTGTATATTGAAAGTAGTTTCTCGGTCTATGTTATGCCGTTTCGTAGTCTGGCTCGTGTCGTGTACTTCTTCGCAACTGTAAACAAAACATAGTGTAGTGAATTATCCAGTATGTTGTTTATAAACACAATGTATATTCCGCATTGTTATAATTTGGGCAAATAGAAGCCATGTGTATTTCATAACCCAGTATGAAATACACATCTATCATCATCGGTTCCTATCAGTATTTACCCATTGTCAGACGTAGAGTTTCCCTTATCTTTCCAAAATTTGTGCCGCTTTCCTCATCCTACCAGTACTGATCCATCGCTTCATGTCAATGTTCCATCTAGAGAAGACGCGGAACATTTCGTTCGTTCCATACGCGGCCTTCTATCTAAAATCCATAGCTCGGCATATATTATCGACCCATTGCTACTTCTGTTTTATTTGACGCAATATTTTATTTTGCATTTCGCTTTGTCTCGTAGCATGATACAAGAACAATGTAAAATGAAATAATCTCAGAATGCTCGTTTCTATCTTTGATACTACATACAAAAATAGAAAAATGTATGTTGAGATGGTTAATACTCGTACATTTAGAAAGAAAGTCATGAAATATGGAATGGATTTTATTCTCGTAAGTGGAAATATCGCAGCGGCCGCCTTAGACAAATTCATATCAATCAAATGTGCTAGATAAGGATAAAATCAAAAGCACCTGAAACTAACGAACATGTATGGAAAGGGTTGAGGTACTCCAAACAAAAATAAATACGTTGCAATCGGTGTATCTCGTGTTCCGTAGTATCTTCCTACCTCAGTAAGAGACAGACGTGATGCTATGTATGTAAGAATTTTATTTTTCTTTGCAAACTGTTTTAGAGAAACAGGTGAAAGATGTGGTAGAAAATCTATAAAATTTGCGATATATTTCTTCTTTCGTATAAATTTTTGTTAGTTACAAACAGGCGGCGTATTGCGCTTGGACCAGGGGTCGCGCCCTCAAAGATACTCACTGAAATCAGCCAATACTGCCATGAAGGTCTGCAAGAGGGCATACATAAGAGCGGACGCCCAGCGCGTTACACGAGTCGGTACGGAACTAGTTTCACACCCTGGGTCGTGTAACTACTGGCGATTAGTGAAAGCCGTGCAGGCCAACTTCTGCCAGCCCTCGCTGTCATCGCTGCGACATCAGCCGCAGGAGAAAGCCGATCTTATGGAGCCTCTTTGTGGCCAACTCTTGGATAAATGACTGTAGCATCGCAAATGGAAACGCCATTGACTACAAGCATAATCTTGTGTTACATGCAAGCCGTCTCCACAAAATAAGTAATTCTTTTATGGCGCAATATATACGGTTCTATAACAAACTTCCCAGCAATATAAGAGAATTGACAATAAACAAATTTAAAACTACTATTAAAGCCAAATTATGTAGCAGGGCATATTATAAAGTATCTGACTATATTAATGATAAAAATGCCTGGGAGTGAGTCGATCCAATTATAATGTAATTAATAAATTGTATAAATTTGTTTGGATACCAAAAGAGGGATGCCTGAGTTTTTTGGCAGTATTTTTATTAGTGCTCACTTAGTCATGAACTGCACGGTAGGGGAAAAAATTGTGACGATTCCAAACAAATGAAGCCATTTTTATGGAATAAAAAGATTTTGACTTTGACTTTACATTCTATCCACCATCTCTTTCTTGCAAAAAATCTCATATACAACGTCCGGAGACATACACGCTACTATCTAACTGATGTACAGTGGTTAACGTAGCCTAAAAATGCGTGCAGCAGCGCGTTACTACCTCGCTACGGACACATCAGCTCCTCAAGAACTTTTAATCTCATTAAAAGACTAAGAAAAAGACTAATTCACAACGAACCTCCAGGGAGTTCTTTTTAGGGTGCGCTTTTCTATGAGGCGGAGGTACTTCCTTTTTTTTTTTTTTTTTTGATTTTCGCCCAAGAAAGTTGAAGACCCACAAAGGAAGGACCAACCCACACCCGGGTGTGCATTGGTCATTCCTCCGTGAGGGGCACCCTCCGGAAAACGGGAGGGAGGAGGTGAAATCTTTCAAAGATACCATTTCGTGCGAACGAACTGATTATGTCGGATTTCCACCGACTAAAACACCCCCTGGGACTGCCTCTAGCCGGGAAGGCTACAAAGGCTTCATCTGAAGCGATCACCCCAGGGGAACGGGGTGACGCAAGCGTCACTCTAATAAGAGCATACGCTTAGAGAAGGGTCGACTTCCTCCTGAGGACGCCGACCCTGGATCCTATAAGCGCCTAACCGAGCGACCAGAAGGGTGCTCACATGGTGGAGGAGTGTTGCCCTAAGGAGGCTTCGGCCGCTGCATAGCGGTCCAAAGCTCTCGAAATTTTGTTTGGTTGATCTAAGAGGACACTACGTGGCCTGCGGTTTTGGTATCGGGATAAAGGAGGCTGTGGCGGGCTGTAGGACGCAGCCTGCTGGATGAGCGGGTTAGGATGGGTCTCAGCGGTTTCGAAGAAACGCTTTGACAGGAGTTGAAAGTGTTGTTGGATAGATGGGAGTTGGAGGTCACGGTGGAGTTCAGCATTACGCTGAGCCCACTGAGCATTGGTGGCTCGACGACAAAAGACGTTTTGGACGGTCTGCAGCCTGTTAATGGTTGCAGGACTGGCATGAGCGAACACCGGAGACGCGTACGACATCACCGGCCTTATACAAACCTTGTACAGGGTTCGCTTATTTCTGAGGGACATTTTACTGTGCCTTCCCAGCATAGGGCTGAGTCGGTTCAGATAAAATCTGGCGGTACTAACTACCTTTCGAACGTGGGGGACAAAAGAGAGTCTGGAGTCTAGAGTGACTCCGAGATACTTCGCCGTGCGTTTCCAGGGGACTGACGCCCCCAGCATACGCAGGCGGGGAGTATTGTGTGGGAGTTTGCGTCTCGCACAGAAGTGAACTGCGGAGCTTTTCTCCGGGTTCACCTCTATGCGCCATTTTCTGAACCAACTTCCTAACTCAGTAACTGAGGTTTGAAGCTTGGCTAACGCAGATGACACTTGCACACTCTTTGAGTAGAGGGCTGTGTCGTCGGCGAAGAGCGAGAGCTCAACGCCTTTGGGAGGGGTGGGAATATCGTTGGTGTACGATATATACAGCAGGGGTGCCAAGACAGAGCCCTGTGGGACCCCAGCCTTGAGTGGGCGTGGGGTTGAGAGCACTCCTTCGTGTCTAAAACGAAAGGAGCGATGTTTGAGTTAGGAGGCCACTAAGCGGACAAGTCGGTCTGGGAAATTAAGCTTGTATATAAGTCCTCCATGCCAGACTTTATCAAAAGCCTTGGCAACGTCAAAGAAGACAGCTACTCCAGAAGGGCTGCTTATATGCAGTCTACCTTTCTCTAAGTAGGTGAACACGTTTGGCTTTTTGAGAAGAATAAAAAATTAACCTTGCTATTTCGATGCGTAAGGCGTCGCCGCAAATGTCCCGGCGCAAGCAGTGTCGCCGTCTGGTCTTCTTTTGGTTTTGACAAGGGCTCCATCGGCTCCATTTCGAATACAAGACTATTTTTGAGTATACGCCTAAAAATAAATAATACTATTATTAAAACTACGATACAATGCTCTTAGCCTTAATCTAGAACAAAATTATAAAGAATCGTACCCTAATATAAACACCAAGCTAGACTATAAAAGGCAATTAACGATAACGAAACAAAAGTAATGCACATGCATATCAAAATCAAATAAAAAAAATTATGAATGTGAGAAGCTAGAATCAACATCATTTCAACCCTTATTCATTCACTGCTAAATATAGCCCTCGCCTCTAGAGAGCCATTCCTCTCGATCATGAGCCACCTGCATCCATCACATTGTGGTGAAATGTGCGCAATAGTCAGTTATAATAAATTATTAATTACATGTGATCACAGTGCTTACATACCCTTGCAACACCTCATAAATATTTTGAGAATTACGAGTATTAGCATTTGGCCAGTAAATATTAAAATGTTTTTCCAGCAGAAATATTCTATAGTTAATATAATAAGTTAGTATAAACTACTTATTACTACTTTACCTGGATCTTACCTTTGTTTCGTTCCATAGAATTTGCCAATAGTTCAGCTGTGGTGTTAAAATTATGATCAAGCATTTGCTGAGAAAGTTCATGCCTTCTTGTCCTGTCGGTCTTAATCTAAAAACACAAGACTATTTTTATTTGTGATCTACTTCAGGGGCTTATTTTTGATACGATCCTTTTCATAGCATTCCATTTGAATTATTTACATCACATAAAAAGAGACTGTAAGTGCTTATATGTATATAAATATTTACATTTAGGATAGGGCCTAAAGAGCGACAATTCCCTTCGGGTATAACATTGTACGTAAATATGAATAACATTTACTATGAAGGCCTTATTCCATATAACGATTTTCTTCATTATGCATATCAAAGTTTATATATATATATATATACATATAATAGAAATGTATGTGTATTAATCAGCAATGTACTATGTCAGATATTTTTATAAAACGTTGGAAGCCATACACGCATACTGCCCACGTGATATAGTGGTTACTGTAGCCTTGAATACTTGCCATTCGAGAAGCATGGCTCGCGTATTGCCACCCATACTGCTAACAAAGCAACTCAACTCAGAAGCATACTGGTAACATCACTCACTCGCAGAATCGCAACAACCATTTAGGCCGTTATAATTTGGCGCGGTTTTATGTGAGATGGAGGCGCTTCACCAGTCGAGCTGCTTTGATATGCCCTACAACCTACCTTTTGAATGGGTATTATACTCAAAAGGGAATGTGGCACGTTATATAGGCGTATCAATGAATACATACAGAAAGCAATAGCTCAAGCGTAACAATTTCATGCGAATATCATCTTTGCTGTCACGACATAGCATTGCTACAGAACATACTGTAGATTGTAAGTTTTATATAATAATAACGACAGATCACGTTGTTGTCCACCCGTTTAGGTGGAGCTTAGTGACATACAAACATGTAGAGCAATTATTCAAACACACCCATAAAGACACAAGGAAAAACCTTGACCGTCACGACACGCCCGGCAGATGTGACACATCTTAGTGTAAATTAAAACTTTTAATAAACGAAAATTATAAACCAATAAAAAATATGGAGTAAAGTAATGTAAGAGAGTAGAGCTTTTTGTGACAAAATCAATACATTTATGTTATTTTTATTCGCACGCACACACGCAAGAGTGGCGGCGCGGCGTAGAGGGGACATGACGGAATGAGAGAGCGTCATGCCATTTGCCGTCACGGCATACCGTTACACGGCATATCGATTTTACTGCCAAGGCGCCAAAAGATTTTTACATCAAAAATCGATGGATTGCAAAAATATTCTAATATACGTACTTACATAAAAAAATTATAAGTATTCACTACTTTTACGTAATTAAATAATAGACAGATGGAATTCTTTAAGACATGTCCTACCTTTTTTTACATTTTGCTATACCGTACATTGTTATAAATACTCTTTAAGTTTATTGTGATTGTATTAATTTGCAAAAAAAAGTTATTAACCGATACCTGCTAAGAAGTTGCACAAGAATTCAATTTTACTTTTAATTTATGTAGTATTTATTTTTATTTAATTAATATTGGATTAATCATAATTATTCGCATTTTATGAACGAGTATAAAACCTTGGCATTTATAATCGAATTTTATGATGATAGTGTCAACAACTCTTATAAAACTATCTAACTCGTCAGCAGCTTTTAAGAAAAAGAAAGTTACGTGAACGGAAATAACTATGAACATGTAAAAAGAAAATGATTCCCTTTTTCTTTTGCAAATGAATGTAATTTTGTTTTCGGAGTAGACAACATTGATGAGAAACAAGTAGGTAACTTGAGACAAGGTAAGCTCTGACAAATTAAATTATTTGAATTCGATGGAAATGAGATCGGGTACTGATCTGTTTGCTCAATTTCGAATTCGCCAGCTGACTCAAAATAAGAATAAATAATGAACATGACCGAAAACAAACGAAAGATACATATGTAGAACCCGATGTTTCAACATTAATGCTTTCCTTTTATCATATAGTTATTAATACCATTCGTGTTTTCGGATTTATATTATATTTATAATGAATATTTGTTTGGCGGTGAAGGAAAACATGAGGAAACCCACACGTACAAGAAATTATATTTCGAAAGACGTGTGACCTACCCTAAGAAAGCTCTGGTATTCCTCTATATTGTGGAAGTCTGATGGCAGTTGCTCCATATAAAAATCTGTATTTTCGCCAAATCTTGACTTAGGTAGCGGACCCCGCTAATCCTCATGGATTAGGAAACGGGATAACGCTAATATGAAAGAAGGACTGATTTTCAATGTCATCTTTAGGTGGCACATCTTTCGAAATATAAATTCTTATACGTGCGGGTTTCTTCACAAGATTTTCGTTCATCGCCGAGCTTGTGCTAATTACAAATATTATATGTAGTATTAACTCCGAAAATATGAATTTAGTGATACATGCTGACACCAGGATTACAACCAGGGACTGGTTCGTCATCAAAATTCAATATCGTATATAATATATAATTATACTATGCATATAGGTTTGCTTAAACTGATAAACTTGTAGGTATCTAGATCTATCTATCTCTATCTATAACTTCACGCCAAATCCCTTACGGGGTAGGCAGAGAGAACCGAGCGCCACGTGACTCGATCCTTACAAACCTCACTAGCTTCTTTAGCATTCATTTCTCTTTTTTTGCACGCTCTCCGGTTTCTAAGGCTCCTGATATCACCTTCTGATAAAACACGATCAATTTGGTCATGGTAGGTAAGTCGTGGTATTCCTCGGCCCCCACATCCTTCGCATAGTATATCTGTTTCGTAATTCTTTCTTCCTGCCTTCTTTCTACATGTCCGAACCAACAGAGCATGCATCTTCTTATTTAATACCGACACTCTTTCTGACCAGCTCTGTTTCTATTATCATCATTGCGAATACGCTCTACAAGCGTTACGACACAAATTTTGCCCAACTCTCGCATCTCGACAATATTTATTCTACTTTCATGCTCTCCCTGCCATACCTAGCTCTCGCTTCCATAAGTAAGCGTTGGGACCAGCAATGCATTGTGTATAGCGAGCTGTGCTTTCTGGCTCAAGCTTTTACTGCCAAGAAGATTTCTCAACGCTCCATTCACACTATTCCCAGCACTCACTTGTCTTTCCACATCCGCGGTGTACCTTCCATCCCTGCTGAAAGCGCATCCAAGATATACAAGACACCTAGATATTTGGCTTAACATTCGTAAAGGGAAAATTAAAAATAAGAAGTAGTTTTTTTTTGTTTTATACAACGTCGAGAAGCAGACAACAATACAGTCCACCTGATGTAAAGCGGTTACCGTAGCCTATTAATGCTTTTAATACATTAAGTATCACTCGTGCGATGCCTCCTCTGCGACTAACACAGCAACTCCTTAGGAGTCTACTGATGACCTCACTTACACGCAGGAACACAACAACCTTCTAGGGAGTTGTTATTTGGCTGCGCTTTTCTGTGAGGTGGAGATACTTCTCCAGTCGTGCTGGTTTGATGCACCCTACCACTCTTAAAAACATCGAGACCAAGACAAACAGACATGTTCATGCACACAAATGTTTGTCTTGTGTGGGAACTGATCCCATGAGCGTTAGTGTCAAAGTCGCGTCATTCATGACTGCGCCATCTAGCTCGTCAAAATTATCCATATATATATATTTCAAGATTCATAATTATGTATTGTATGTGATTCATCAAATTATTCTCAATTTAAACAAATTTGAAACAAGCTACCGACGACCGGGCTGCTCAATGAAAATGTGTAACCTTGATTTTGCCTTCAAGTGAATGAATCATGACATTCATGACCAATAACGTCAATATAGAAACGATCCCATAACAATCTGTAACCCATTCATATAACTAGGTCAATCGGTTTAAAACCTCATAGTTACCGTTACCACAATAGTTGCAGTCAATTGATAAAGAAAGACATATTTCAATTTGGCTGAAAGCCAGACTTTTTGTGTTCGTAACTTATTGTGAGTTGCAATTTTGGACATGAACCACTGCCTTCCCATCTCGTCTGATTTAGTGCATTCTTGCATAGATATGTTTATAGTGCTAATCGATAGGCAGGAAATGAGATTTTACGACAATGCATTTTTGTCGTATTTATTATCCAGTATTTCTAGACGATATTTCCTTCAAAATACAGAATATGTAATCGTATCGAAGGTACACTGTTATTTGTAGTGTACGAAAACACTTGGTTAAGTATCCTTTTTCTATACGGTCATTTTAGAAATCCTAATTCGCCATCTTACTAACTTGTCTATTTATGACATTAAATCTCTTTCTAACCTGTCCACTTTTTATTCCTAGGCAAGTATGCCGTAAGTACTTCGGTCACGTCTTAACTTCTTGCTAAGGTAATAGAATAAAAATAGACCAAGAATTTGGCAGTGTGCGAGTAATTCCTCTGGAATAAAAAATGTCCACGGGCTACGGTAATAGCTTTCCATCAAGCGGGCCACAGCTCGTATGCTCCTCAGCGGTATAAAAAAAGTTGAACCTTATTTTTTTACTATATTCAAAATAGTAAGAAATGAACGATACTTCATGGTAGTTTGACGAGCTCAGTGGCTCAGTCGTGAATGACGCGACTTTGACACCAACGCTCTTGAGTTCGATTCCCAGACAAGGCAAACATTTGTGTGCGTGAACATGTCTGTTTGTCTGGGTCTGGATGTTTTAAGAGAGGTAGGGCGCATCAAAGCAGCCCGTCTGGGGAAGTACTTCCACTTCGCAGAAAACCACAGCCAAATAACAACTCCCTAGAGGGTTGTTGTGTTCCTGCGTGTGAGTGGCTCGCCAGTAAGCTCCCAAGGAGTAGCTGTGTAAGCAGCAGAGGAGGCATCGGGTTAGTGATACTTAATATATCGCAAGCATTAATAGGCTACGGTACCAGCTTTACATCAGGTGGGCCGTATGCTTGTATACCTCCCGACGTAGTATGAAAAAAAAAGAATGAAATAATACGAAAACTAATCAGGAAGCGAACAAGTTATCAAATGGCGGCTTTGGGAATTATTAAATTTAGATGAAGACAAGGTAAGAAGTAGACAACGCGTACGCTTGCAATATTAGTATTATCGCACGTGCATTACGACTTCTGATGCTAATAGAGCAACTCCACAAGAGTATACAATATATACACGCAGGAACACTATAAAGGTGGAAGTTCTACCCCCAGACGGACTGCTTTGATGCTACCTATTTCTCTTGCACGTGATGGTTGTAGCCGATTAGGAAACCAACCTCTGCCTGAAGAGGGGTAGGACAGCTACATTTAATAGAAAGCAGCTCGACTCGGTAACTAACTCCAACTTACATATGTAACTAAGCCAAATAACAACTACCTGGGCGCATATCATTATAATATCATTGAAGAAAGTGCAGTGCAAGAAGGATCATTCTCCTATGATCTGATTCCTCTAAGTGAGTAACTCCCAACCAAAAAGCTGATGAGTTGCTATTTTGTTAGTGGAGTTGACGACACGCATTTGTAGTTCTATGTAAGGCAAATATCTAAAACATTTACTGAAAGCGCTTCACCATATGCTTGTTTGTTTGACAGAGTATTGAATGGTGGATTAAGTAAACGCTATTATTAATTTATAGAACATTATTTTGGTTTAAAAATTATAAATTATATAAGGAAGTTATTTAGTTATGTATATATATATATATATATATAATTTGTTTTACTTACGTGATCTCCATGAACAATAAATGAGTTAAAAATAACAATTATAGGCCAGAAACCCTTCATATTCTCCGGTCCTGAACACTAATACTCCATGAGATCTCGGCATCTGTCCACAAACAAAAACAATTGGTTAAAATAAATAGGTGCTGGGTGTAAATTGAAGATAAAAATCTATTTGGCAAGTAGAAAATAATATATATTTTTATAGCCTAATACATAATATAATAATGAGTCAAACTGGTACAAATTGCTAACGATTCCGCGTATTATGACTTGGTAAGTATAATTGAATTCGAAGATAAGCCTTGAATTTCGGGGATTACTTGATAAGTATAATTGAACAACAGAATTCACGGGTAATAGCCTTGAAACTTACTTTACAATGTCATAATGTCCTAACGATGTCGGTAATAAACATAATAAACATGTTTCTATTTGTTACAAACCCAATATGATGGTGTATTAATGGTGATAAGAAAATAATTACAATCAGGAATATATTTAGAAAATAAGCTTTCAGAACTCGAATTTGTAAATGTAGACAGCTCATGAAACATACAATACTAAATATTACAAACGGTTTTAAATATACAAAGAATAATGCACATAAACGATTTAAAAACTATTTTAAATCTGTAATAGCAAGTGCACTTACAGAAAGTTTCATCTTGAACGCTGGGATTTTTGCTTGAGCTCCTTGCCATAAACTTTATGTGATAAAAATATGAAGACTTGTTACAGTAGTCAGGTATATGAATGATTGATACCCAGTGCGATAAAAAATGCTATATAGGAAGCAAGTCTAATGTTTCGCGTAACTAGTAGGTAAGGAAAGGTATATTGGTGATATAGGTAACTTGGTGACATTTTTTCAAAAGAATATCGCACAGATACCTATACTCGCACATTCAAGAGACCGCGCTATCGAATTGCTACGAGTGTGAGGAAGATAAATATACTTCACGCGTTTCGGTACATCGATCAAGCGTTTTGTGAACTAACTTTTCTGTTGATTGTGCATCAGTGGCGCCATGTTTCACTAAATGTAGGGTGCGTTTAGGTATTTATATCAAAATTAATTAAAATAATTAGTAATTCAGTGTAAAACTTATTAAAATCTTTGAATAAACTAACGATTATTTAAAAAAAGCTGTAGTGAAGTCTTGACTGAGTTAAGGTAAGTTGTTATTCCTTAAATTGTGACAGCGGTTTCTTAGTGTTTTTGCCAAAGTTTTGGATATGTTTTTGAGAGGTTAACTTGACTTCTATTTTGTGTTTATATGTAAAATAAATAAGAGAAGTCCAAATATACAGTCCGAGAGGTGTTATTTTTGAGAAGTTTGTTAATGTGGTTATTTAAAATTTGGGTAACATTTTTTTTTATCACCAAATTACATATACATTATTTTTTGATATCACCAAATAACCTGTATTATTTTTGTTGCAGAATTGCAATGGAAAAAAACAGTAAATATAGAAAATACAACCAGCAGCAACTTCAAAAAGCCGTCAATTTGGTAAGAAATGAAGGTAGAACCATATATAAAGCCTCTAAGGAAGCAGACGTCCCATGGAGTACCTTGAAGCGTTACCTAGAGAATGAAGAGAATTCTGTAAGAAAAATGGGGAGACCTTATGCACTCCCTTGTGACTTAGAGTTAAGGTTGTACAATTATATTATTGAAATGCAAGAATTGGGCTTCGGGCTTACTGTTTTTCAAATTAGAAAATATGCTTACGATCTTGCTGAGGTTGCTGGTCGGGAGAAATTCCTGCCATCAGATAAGCGCATTGCAAGCAAATGGTGGTGGAACAATTTTAAATGTAGGTACAATTTATGCTTACGAGTGCCAGAAAATCTTTCAGCCTATAGGGCTTCTATGGCTAATGAGGTGATGGTCAAAGATTTTTTTGTTAAACTAGACGATCATCTTACAAAACTCGCTATCAAGGGTAAGTCACATCTAATTTGGAACTGCGACGAGACTGGGCTATCGTATGTTGTGAAACCATCTAAAGTTGTAACCGGTATTGGTAAAAAGTATGTTTATAAAAGATCCTACTCTGAACGAGATCAAACTCAAACAATGTTGGCATGCATTTGTGCAGATGGAACATGGATTCCACCTATGATCATATTTAAAGGTGTTAGATGGAACGAAACACTTAAAACTGATGCTCTTCCCAACGCATTGGTCAAACTATCCCCCAAAGGATGGATCAATTCAGAATTATTTTTAGAATGGCTAAATTTTTTTATAACTTCCATACCACCTGAACGTCCTGTAGTCCTTTTGATGGATTCACATTCTGCACATATTGGACCAGAAGTTCTTAAAGCTGCTAAAGATAACCAAGTTTTCTTATTTACATTCCCAGCTCACTGCACGCACCTATTGCAGCCTCTAGACGTGGGTATATTTAAGCCACTTAAAAGTTACTGGCGCGACAGTATGAATAAGTACATGAGCAATAACCCTACAGATGCTCCAAATCGCAGTAATTTCCATTCGATTATGAATCCAGCATTCATAAGTGCGTTTACTAAGAGGAACATTGAAAATGCTTTTAAGAAAACTGGAATATGTCCTTTAAACAAACATGCAATTTCAGAAGAAGCATTACGACCTTCAGCTTTAACTAATATAGTTTCTGCTGCATCTGCTTCATCTTCAAGTCCTAAACCCAAAGTGGATGAAATTTTAAAAACTCCTACAGTTCCTAAACGCCCAGAAAAGTCAAGAAAAAGAGACTCTAGTGCTAAATGCTTAATACCTATAATTGCTGATGAAAATGAAGAAGTAGATGAAAACCTTCAGCCTCAGACCTCGACTTCAAGCAAATCTGCTAAAAATAAAAATAAAGGTAAAAGTCAAGAAATAGAAGATGATTGGGAGTGTGGATTATGTGAGATCTTGTACTCAGCTGATGTAAAAAAAAGGAATGGAGCCAAATGGATTCAGTGTTCTAAATGTCTCACGCCATACCACGAGGTCTGTGTATCCATCGACGACATTGATCTCGAAGAGCAGCTATATTATAGATGTGAAAATTGTATGTAATAATATTTATTAAAGGGCCTTAAAAACTATTATTTGCATTTCAAAACATGTGATTTTAGACTACGTTTATAATATCACTAAATTCCCTACCCAGTATCACCAATCTACCGGACTATATCGTCAACTTACCTTAAGCTTCTTGTGCATTAAATTAAAACTTATTTTTTAAATTATATGATTTTAGTTACGATAACTATTGTTAATAATAAGTCCAAATAATAAATAATTTAATAGTTTAAATGCAACTTTTTATTTAGTTGCCAAACTCTTAAATAATAAGTTTTTTCATTTATATCACCAATATACCTTACTTTACCCTATATTTTAAACATAGATTATTTTAGGATTCTGTACATACAGAATTTGATTATATCTTTTAACATTAAAAGATATAATTAAAGTCTTTGGCAAAAAAAAATTGGCATACATTGGTACAAGCTCACTGCATTATTGGTTAGTTTTACAACACTACTAGCTAAATTTAGTAATTGAATATCAATTTCGATAGATTGGAATTGATTTCAAAATAAGAGTTATTTTGGAGAATAATGTCTATCGATTGGAAACGTCTGGCTGGGTAGTATATAATTGTGATCTGTTGGAACTCAATTCTGAGCGATCTGAATAATATACCTCCCCGGAATCACGACGCCAAAGACCCATCTAGCAGAATGTATGATATGACGTATTGCTTCTTCATATTCTTAGTTTGTCATGTATACAATTTCGTATCTTCTAATATCCTAGGATATACTTAGTCAGATTTTTATACAACATCAGGAGGAATACAAGCTTACAGTCCACCTAATGTAAAGCGATTACCGTAGCCTATGAACGCTTGTAATACATTAAGTATCATTCGCGCGATGCCACTATGCTGCTAACACAGCTACTCCTTAGGAAGTTACTGGTAACCTCACTCACTCGCAGTCCTCCAGAAGTTGTTATTTGGATGCGGTTTTCTGTGAGGTAGAGGTACTTGCCCAGACAGTCTCCTTTGATGCTACCTACCTCTCTTAAAAACACCGAGACCGTGACAAACAGACATGTTCATGCATGTTTGTCCTTTGTGGGAATCGAACGCACGAACGGTGGTGTCAAAGGTGCGTAAATTGTTTTAGCAAACTTAGGTTAAATTTTTTTACGAATGATTCGTTCGTTGCGAACAATTCACCTTCTGCAACGGATAAGTTTTTCATCGTTGTTTATTTTATAACGAGTATATGTATCAACGACATAACTGCGTTGAGTCATGTCCAGTGCAGATTTATCAGCAACTTTAATTCACGGGAGCGTCTCGTTAATTACATCATTCCTTTTTTGACAGGCACTCCGACGACTGCCGAATATACTGAATATAATCGTCCTTCGAAGCCACAGCTTTAAAGACTGAGGCTCTTTACCTATGATTTCCCGCTGTCACATATTCTATGTTCTACGACCAGTGGAGACGTGTCCCAAAGGGCAAGAAATTATTTGAGATATATCATCAAGGGCTTGCTTTAAACGAATTTCTCTCAATTGGTGTGTGAGGTATGTTTATTATCTTACTTAGGTCCTTAAAAAAAAAAATTCTCTTATAAACATATAATTCCATAGTATATTAAACGAAAATGAAAGAAACGCATATCTATCGTCCCAATAAAGTTCAAACACACGTTAATAATAAATATTATACGAAAGTTCTAATAAATACGTTTTATGTTTCTAGAAAGTACCTAACTTTAAAGTATACCAATCACAACGATAGTACTATATATCACGAATAAACACTGTGAGCCGCCGAAATTTACGCAAAAAGTTACGAAACACGACACGCTGATTATTATTTAAGTGACAAATAAATCACTCCATAATAACGATAGATTAGATAAATATTTAGATTGCGGATGGAGAAATAATACAAACAAGATCGATCGTGAGGGTTGCTATACACATAACGGGTCGGTACTGTCGGTTCGGCAGTATTTGTTGATCAACAAAGCCGACTCGAAGCAATTACTGCATTTGTTCGGCTTCATTCGGTTTGTGCCGATCGGGTAGTTCATTCGGGTCGACATATCATTCGATTCGACAGCATTTGTGGAACGACAAATCCGGGTCGGCTCTGTCGTTCCATAAATGCTGCAGCAACTACTACAGTTACTTCTGTATTCTAAGTTTAACACATTATAGTCATTTTGTTGTAATTTATTAAGTCTTTATTTTTACGATTGTGAACGCCACTTCTCACCCAAAATCTTCGAGGTTTTCGTAAAGAAGAGCCGGCAATAACAACAAAAGCTGTGGAAATTAATAACATATCGTCTTCGTCCCACATTCGTAACATTACTAAAATTGATCGCCAAAAGCAATCGGCATAAATAGGCCGTTGCCGAGCCGAGTGATTGTCGAATATCTCCTCGGGAATCACAAACCTGATGTAAAGCGTTTGTGATTTCCGAGTATGCAGATGAATGCTGCATACCTATATTCGATTTTACCCGGCTTTGCCGTTTAACACCGTCCCGCTGTTACCCGGCCTAGTGTATATGTACGGCAAAGCCGAGCAGCTTTTGCCCGAACATCAACGTATATTCGATTTTTCTGCCCGGCTGTGCCGATTAATGCCGGCCCGCTTATCTGTATAGCAACCCTTTTGGTCGCGTGTAGTAGATGGCAGCAATGCATAGACAATGGGGGTAAATATTGTGATTAAATAAATATGTCACATCTTAGAAAAAAAATAGTTTAATTTTTCAGTACAAACCGGCAATTTCATACTTTAATCGCTAATATAACATGTCAAAGCTGAATAGTTATATCGAGTGAAATAAACTTCTTTCGACCGCCGCCTCGCTGTCAGACTTCTGGAACGGAAATAACAGTTCTATAGTTCTATTTCCGTTCCAGAAGTCTGCCAGCGATGCGATTACGAACTTGTGGATTATGTCGTGAAAAATATTGACAGGTAAAAAGATATGGTGGAAATCAGGTGGAAATACGTAGAATTAGAAAATGCACAGAGAGGCGTTGATAGGTTAAGAATATAACTCAAGAACAATGTTCCAAGTTTAATTTGTGATAAACCACAATATATTTTTATCCATGTGCAACAAAAATATCTTATGTTCCATATTAAATATTTTAGCGCACACTTATGCTCATAAGGAGACAGGCTATTTTCAATAAATTCACAACTGCGATATATAGGTTTTTGAAGTGAAAACTTCTTTAGCGGCGTTGTGCACTTTTTGGGATGAGTAAAAAATGTTAAACTCGCGTCAGGACACGTGACCCTGTCCATAAGATTTTGGTGAGAATTAGAACTTAAGTTCGCTGCAGTGCTAAAACATTAGTTACCTCTAATTAAACAATTAAAACATGAAGCGCTAGATCGTTCATAGGGCATTATTTTCTCGCGACCAAAACGTTGTAAGCGCCATGAAATTCTTGGCGCTTACGCGTTTCGTTCTACGTAGTTTATCAACATCGCTGATTGGTTTAAGCGGCGCAGGGCAGGAGTGTGCGTGTGTGTTTGAGTTTTAGAGGTTGGCGATGATGATGCTGGTTAATGATCATGGTGAAAGAGTCGTTGAAATTATGGATGAAAGTTGATTTTCTCTGAGAGATAAACTTTTTAATGTAAAATAATTGTAATAGTTCTGAAGTGTTAAATTTTTAATGTACCTAATATAAATTGTCATGTTTGTTTACGATAGCGCAATAAATTAATATTGTATTTTATCACATACAGTATAGTACTTTTATACTGACTATTATACTGAATATTACTTCTGCCGGCACTCCCGGAGTGCAACCCGTTTTTTTTTATACTACGACGGATAGCATACAAGCATACGGTCCGCCTGATGTAAAGCGGTTACCGTAGCCTATGAACGCTGGCAACAAGAAGAACGCTTTCAACAAAGCAACTCCTCATCTTCAGGTGACCTCACTCACTCGCAGGATAACAACAACCCTCCAGCGAGTTGTTATTTAACTGCCTCCTTTGTGAAGTGGAAGTACTTCCCCAGTCGGGCTAACGACGTGTCCTACCTCTCTTTCGTCAGAGCCTCATCTGTTGATAAGCAGGGTGCACGTGCAGGTGAGGCTTTGGCTCTATAGGTGACACTAGCCACTTACACCCCAAGGGGCCATGATTGATTATATATTCTCTTTTAAAACAGCCATAAATCGAATTACTTCTGTTTAATTCTAATTAAAGTGATTAGTTCGTACCTACTGCATAATTTTGTTTTAAAATGTGCAGTAAACACACCTGAAAACAGAATTATCCATTGGGTATTTATTACATATTATATATTTATCATTGTTAAGGCATACTCCATTGGTTCGGATATTGAGAAAGAATGCAAGGAAAAAGAATAATGAAACAGATATACAGTGCGAAAGTGAAAGGGTATAGGAGCCAAGGAATCGCGTTCCTTCACACGCAACATGACCAAATTGGACGTGTTTTATAAGAAGGTTGTGTCTGAAGCTCTAGGAACTAGTGAGTGTGCATGAACATAACTATAATTGTAAAAGAAGCGAGCGAGGTGTGTAACGGGCAAATCATATGGCATTCATAACTCTCCCGTCTCCGCAAAAGACTAGATGTGAAGATATGAAGATAGATGTGAAGATAAGATATACCTAGAAAGACAAATAATCAACATCTGAATAAGACTTCAAAATCTATTTTTAAACCTCAAGAAATAACACACGCAACTATTAATGTAAACATTTTCAAGCTAATCTTTTTCATTCCTGATACCAATCATATCATACCTACCATGACCAAATTGGTCGTGTTCTATCAGAAGGTGATGTCAGGAGCCCTAGAAACCGGCGAGCGTGCATGAGAAGAGCAATGAATGTTAAAGGAGCGAGTGAGATATGTAAGGATCGAGTCACGTGGCGCTCGGTTCTCTCTGCCTACCCCGCAAGGGATTTGGCGTGAAGTTACAGATAGATCATATTTAAATTATTTGATTGCCGCAACCGCGATCTATTTATCATCAATTATTACGTAGATAAGGCAAATCATCGATCCCTACAAGATTTCGGATAAAAATCTATTTTGATAATCAAAATATGTACCACAATTTCCTTTAACTGCATCTTGAGAGAGTGAGAGAGAGTTAAAAACAAAACCCACAAGGGCGGGGAAGGCGATAGCGATCCGGGACGGGATTTTTTGTAACATTCGTGTTTGTATGTAACTTGTCGCATGAAAAGCGGGCGCGATGTGGTGCGGTGCGATCGCTTTTTGTGTGACAGGTTGCATACAAACAATAATGTTACAAAAAATCCTGTCCCGAAAATCAGACCTGCTTTTTGTTTCGTTATTTTTCCCGTCTCGGTGTTTTCACGCTTCTGTTAGTTTAGTTTTGGTTTTAGGGGTCAAATTTTAACGAATCCAACAGATTAAATTAGATTCCTGATAAAAATTAAGTTGAACTAAACGTTTATCTCCATAGGTGGTTATCAAGAGTAACGAAATTATTCTCTGAGAAAACACTGATGTAGAGGAGGTTGAATTAGTTACCTTTAACCACAAAGTATCCAAAGCGCGCGGCGGATACCCGCCCGCGATATTTCGTGCTTTAATATACGGCGAGCGTGAATGAAAAGAGCTATGAATGTTAGAGAAGCGAGTGAAATATGTAAGGACCGCGTCTTATGGCGCACGGTTCTCTCTACCCCGCAAGGGACCTGGCGTGAAGTTATACATACATATACTACAAGAAACAGAAACTTTCTCCATAAAGTATTTGTTAGATGTTTCTAAATTTAAATGTGACTGAATTAACACTTTTTTTTTATACAACGTCGGGTAGTCGGGAGGCATACTAGCATTCGGCCCACCTGACCTAAAACGTTACCGTAACCTATGAACACTTGGAACATATATGTATCACTCACGCGATGCCACCTCTGCTGCTAACACAGCTACTCCTCAGGAGTTTACTGGTGACCTCACTCACTCGCAGGAATACAACAATCCTCCAGAGTGTTGGTGTTTTCTGCTAGGTAGTATCCAGACGTGCTGCTTTGATATGCCTGACCTCTCTTAAAAACACCCAGACCAAGACAAACAAACATGTTCATGCACACAAATGTTTGTCCGGTGTGTCGATCGAACCTACGAGAGTTGATGTCAAGGTAGCGTTACTAACCACTGCGTCACCGAGCTCGTCATAAGTAATACTTATTCTGGTTCGACACATAAGCGTCTACAAATATAGGGGTCCAGTATACATCCGAAATAACCAAATTCTACGCGAAAGCTGCCACGAAAACACATTTTAATCTTTCTAAGACAATAACTATTAAAAATAAATAGCAGAAAACAATATTTTTTTATAAGTCCTTGTTACTTAGCAGTAAAGAAGATAAATCTATCCATCTATCTATAACTACACGCCAAATGCCTTGCGTGGTAGGCAGAGAGAACCGAGCGCCACGTGACGCGATCCTTACCTCACGCGCTTCTTTCACATTCATTGCTCTTCTCTTAGATAAATACGAGTGTTATAGCATTACTCTAACATAACTACTGTAGAGGACCTCGGCCCGTATCTATGCACATAAACAATAAAATCAGTTAACACTTCATTTGTACCCAAACTTTCTCATATAAGGATTGTCTGCAGCAGACAATGGTTTATGAACAATGCAATTAGAACAATAAACATCTGGGCAACACTATCTGCATTCGACATTTATAGAAAGGCCACTTAGATATGTCGACATTGTTTGACATCTTACTAATATAGGCACAGAGGTCAAAATAATTATGACTTTCCAGACATGAGAATGTATGTTGTACATGTATTGAACCTCCATTTAAAGATAGCAGATCTCTATCAAAGGCTGTACAGTGAACTCCTATTATAGATATGCAGGTTTATTTGTAACACGCTTTTATAAGATCGACCTGTATATAACTATGTAATAAATATTAAAAACCTAAATTAACTTACAGTTAAACTACTTTTTCGTTTTGTGCTAACATGAATGTATCATTTTGAATGTATTTATAATGCTATATATTTTCGTATGGATTTTTGTTTTATACAAGCATGGTGTGGCCCACCTGATGTAAACCTGTTAGCGTAGCCTATTAACGCTTGCAATACATTAAGTATCACTCGCGCGATGCCACCACTGCTGCTAACACAGCAACTCTTTAGGAGCTTGCTGGTGACCTCACTCACTCGCAGGAATACAATAACCCTCCAGGAAATTGTTATTTGGCTACGGTATTCAGTGAGGTGGAGGTACTTCCCCAGCGTGTCTTCTTTGATGCTCCCAACCTTTCTTGAAAACACACATGCACACAAATATTTGCCCTGTGTGGGAATCAAACCCGTGAGCGTTGGTGTCAAAGTACCGTTACTAACCATAGCACCACCGAGCTGATCAGAGTATATAGGTATTAGTTTATTGTAATAGTCCCATCGAACTGGTCCAATGGGAAAGGAGGCCTCGTCTATTTATCACTAAATATTACTAAAATTTGGTACCTACTTAATTGTGTGTAGTTTGAGGACAATAAAATAATATAGTAGAATCCAGCCAGTACGGTGATGGTCGACATAGAAACTCTCCAATAAGTTAATTAACTGTTGCTTGATTTCTCCCTATGACAGTACTGTATGTTTTAACACTTTTATTAGACCAGCATCCATTTGTAACTGATAATGTAATAATTAAATATTTAATGAGGTAGGGCACATCAAAGCCGCCCGATTGGGAAAGCATGGAGGGTACTTCCCCAGTCGGGCTGATTTGATGTGCCCTACCTCTGTGAGAGGGATGGTCTAAGCTGACAGGAGGTCTCGGAGAGGTAGGGGATATCAAAGCCCGTCTGGGGAAGTACCTCCGCCTCACTGAAAACCGCAGCGAAACAACAAACTTTCCGGTGGTTGTTGTGTTTCCACGTATGAGTGAGGTCACCAGTAAGTTCCCAAAGAGTTGCTGTGTTCGTTATAGTTAGAGCGTGTGTAATGTTCTACAATATAAATAAAACGGCAGTGTAATAACAATCAGTAATCATAATTATTTATCTATCTCTATCTGATATATAACTTCACGCCAAATCCCTTGCGGGGTCGGCAGAGCGACCGAGCGCCACATGACTCGATCCTTACAAACCTCACTCGCTTATTTAACATTCACTGCTCTTGTTATGCACGCTTGCCGGTTTCTAAGGCTCCTGACATCACCTTCTCAAAAAACATGATCAATTTGGTCAAGGTAGGTAAGTCTTGGCCTTCCTCCTTCCTTCCTCCATCCCAATGGATTAGGAAACAGGATAACGCTAAGAATAAGAAAGATATTAGATAAAGCTAGTTATTAAATAATAAAATATTTGTTCCACAATAATAACACTGGCAATAAAATATCTTTCAGCGCTTTCATAAATTGTAGTTAGTCTTTATTTTTTCAGATCGATAATTGGTGTAAATTTTGATAGACATATTAAACGTGCTTGATGATTTTGTTGTCAGTCGAGTGACACCGCTCACTTTTGTTTTCGTAATTTTTTCCCGTGTCGTGATGTGAAGCCGAAGGGTATATCTCCCCGTCTATAGTTCTAGGTATTTACGTATACAGCTCTGGTTATTTGCGTAAAATTTACATAATTTGAATATACAAATACATGGAAGAGCAAGTGATATTCTTTGCAAAAAAATCTTGATTTGCAATTGTCTGTCTCGTCTATATTTAATATTATGCGGATTAGATTATTTTTTCTTTGTGGAATAAAAAGGTACGCGTATCCCTACTATTATTAACTGACTTCAAAACAAAGGAGCAAGCTCTCAATTCGGTTGTATTATTTTTATTTTGAAATTTAAAGGATTTATTCTTTTTCTTTTTAGTGTTATCGCGATTCTCAATCCATTGGGATTGGCGGGGTCCGCTAACTAAACCTAAGGATTTGGCAAAGTTACTGATGTGGTAGCTGGAAATAGCATCAACCTGGCCCTGGAAGACCATAAGTATGAAAAGTGCAAGCGACAGAACAAAACGTCGATGCTTGAAACGATTTGATCACGTCACAAAGCTCTGAGGAATTATTAGCTGCTGCCGAAATATCATCGCGGCTCTCTGGGAAGCGAAATGTAGGCAAGTTGATATGAGAGGTCAGTGAGAGTCCTGCGAAGTTACGTGATAGAAAGCATCGTGATCAGAAGGAACATAAGTGCTTGATAGCTGATGAAGCTTTAGCATATTACGTAGACTCAAAATATACTACGTCCCACTCCTATAAGCAAACACGAAAATGAAGTATGCTTGTTGGATGCCAGGTACTTCATTATTTTATAGAAAAAAAAATCAAGGAAATCCTGTTTACCAACATAAAGATATTATTACCAACTTGAATACGAGCTCTGATTGTGTTGTGGATTCTTCTGAGGATGAATTTAGTTTTTATTTTAGTTTTTAGATAGATTTTTTTAATGTACTTCGTATCATATTTTTTTAATATATTTTTTATATTTAGGTATAAATCATTAGGTTATTTTTTGTAATTCATTATTCACAGATAATGTAAAGCATAATGATGAGCTGATAACGATGTAAAATTTCTCAGTGTAGTTTAGCAGTAGTTTTGTTACATTCATTTATTAAAATATTTTATTTAAAATTGTCTTGATTTCATGATACCATATAGGTTTATAATGATATATGTAATATAGACTATAAAAAACATTACGTACTATTTGAATCAGACAGACCGATTAGAAGCTAAATATTACAGGAAATTATTTTGTACATCTAGCTTGTTCTAGACGAAACACTGAACCGGTACACAAAGGGAGGCAATATCTCTCCTTAAACTTAAACTTGAACTGTTTCAGTACACAGACTGTGAGCATCATCAAATAAAGTTCAAAGTAAACTCGTATGCTAAGGAAAACCTCCTTATATTGGATTTCAATGTTTGAAGTCAACTTACTCGTAACACAATTATTTCACGCTCATATTGCTGATGGTACCTTGGGAAATATTGTTTATGTTTCATGAAAAATAAAATAGAAAATCCTTACGTCTTCTTTTTTCGAAAATATACCTATAGGTGTATGTATATGTTTGTACATGTATTGTGTATGTATAATTATATTCATATACAAATCGTGAAAAGGCAAACCCTTTTCATGATACGTACATTAATATGATTTTTTGCTATACGAGACATACAAGCATACGGCCCACCTGACCTTAAGTTATTGAAACGATAAATACTGATTTATCATTGAAGGTAAGCAATAATGGCCGAAAAAGGACCCCGCTTGATTTCCGTTGCACGAATAGTAGCGCTCATGAATAAGTATACAAAATTTTATGCCCTTAGAGCAAAAAAGGCAAGGTAAATGATATGAATCTCCACAGCATTAAAGAACGTCGGAATTTATCCAGTAGAAGTTGTCAAGTTATCAGATTTGATGCTAGTGAATTGCGCTACTATTGTCGAAAGATGTACGTCTCTCACTTATCTCATTCATCTATCTATCAACACCGATAGAGCACTGTTCACTATGATTTCTCATTTGTTTAGTTTGCAAATATGGGCCAACGCCCTCCATATCATTTTTTAGACCAAATAGCAACAGAGTAATCCATACTACTCGTAATACGTATGTACGCCTGAGATTTCGAAATAAAATCTTCGTCTCAAACATGATCGAAAGTGTGTTTTTACACTACGCGAGTTGGCAATATAGGGCGGTAAGTAATTATGGAATTTAACTTCGAATTAAATATGAAATTGAACAGCGGAATGAACTAGCACCGTATAATAATTATTGTCATTGTACTAGTGTAATTTTTTAGCTCTAGTTCCAAAATTTCTACTACGGGAATAGAAACTGAATAAGCATTAACTAAAATCTCACTGTTCAGACTTTGCCATTTTTATGATCCTGCGCAGTCAAGCGCAGACAAGGTAAATAATGTTCTGTCTACCATTCTTAGACGAACTCGGTGGCGTAGTGGTGGAACGCGCTGTTACGCTACTTTCACACCAACGCTCGTGGGTTCGATTCCCACACAGTACAAACATTTGTGTGCATGAACATGTCTGTTTGTCTTGGTCTGGGTATTTTCTATGTAAGTATAATAAATATGTATTTACAAAAAAAAAAAAATTACGTATGTTTATCAGTTGTCTAGTACCCATAACACAAGGTTCGCTTACTTTGAGGCTAGATGGCGCTGTGTAATTTGTCCGACAATATTTATTTATTATTATTATTATTCTATTCATTCATTGGTTCACGTGCAACAATTTTTATTGAACCCAACCAAATGCTTAAAATTTAGTATTCCATCCGTAACTTTTGGCAATACAGAAGTTCTCATCGACAATAATGTAGTTAAATTTTGACACTGATACTATATTTCTTGGAATTACAATAGGCCAATAAGCTCAGCCCCGACGCATATGCAGTTAGGACAACCAGATAATTGACATACGTGGCTACTGCTGGCTCAGTCTATTTAAGCTACTTTCTGGTATACTATTGTGGGAAAAAGCGGCTGCTATTGAAACTTTTTTATAATACAAAAGAGAACCATTCGCTCCATTTATAACATGTACTCCAGAAAATCACTTAGCGAACTATTCAAAGAAATAAATACTTCTTAGTATACTTATGAAAACATAATTTTCGTCCTAGCGTTATCCCGTTCCTAATCCATTAGGATTGACGGGATCCGATACCTAAGCCTAAGGAATGACGAAGATACTGACTTTTACATAAAGCGACTACCGCCAGACTTCACAACTCCGAGGGAAAACCAGACCTTTCTTAGGTTAAGTCACACGTCCTTCGATATATAGTCACATCGGTTTGCTATGTCTGATAGAGCATTTGTTGTAAATGTATTTTATTCTATAGTATATATAGTTTTATTGTACAGTATTCTTGGTAAGACGGGACGTTACAGAATTAATGAATATCTGACTAACAGAAATATCTGAATGTGATTCAGCACATGTATTAATATATCTTTATTTTTCTTAATTTTTTTAAAAAGACGCCCTTCATTTAATAGCGGCAATAGGTAACATTTTTAGTATCTTTTCTCCAATAATATATTAATCTAAAAACATCTGGAATTATACAAACAAACATTATTTTATGCTCTTTCGTATAAGCACTCGTGAACCTCTCTTAAATGTCAAGTTATGAGTAAATTCAAAGAAAAATAATATCAAATAATATACCGAATTTCATTAATATTTTATACTACAGCTAATCTGAAAATCTCCTTATCAGTTGGGTACTTTCACGTGATCGACGATCATGGAGAACAAGATTTTTGTATTATATTAACTGTTCTGAACATGTTTCCGTGTTCGAAATAAGTAATAAATAGGCTGCGTGGTTTTCTGTTGTCAATGATTCAGTCAAACCTATCATCGAATCTACATGAAAATTGATAAAGGTACAGTATTCTTTTACAAACGTGTTGAATATTTTCTCTGTTATGTTTTTTTTGAGTTACTATCGTACTAATAACACTATCGATTGCTGCTGTGTAGTATGATTAAAAAAAAATACAAATCTAAAATTAACAAATTATTCAGGTCAGATTCACACTAAGTGACCTGAATAATTTGTTAATAATATTTTATTATCAAATAGCATAGGTTTGTTTGGAGTTTTACTCTGTTTTTCATACTAAGGAGAAGGTTCATGCAAGTAAAATAAAATAATATATATATATAGTATAAAAAGTATACATTATACAAGCGGATCCACAGATGTCGTCCAGTCCGAAAATAAAATCAAAAATCCGAGAACCCGATCGCAAAACTACTTACCGAATTCAAACCAGAGGGAGACTTTGTACAAAAGTCGTCTGCATGGGTACCTCTATCTCACCTATTTCTACCACCAAGCAGCTATATTTATATAGCTGTGTTCCGGTTTGAAAGGTGAGATACGGCAGAGCAATTACTGGGTACTGTGACGAAACATCCTTAGGTCACAAGATTGAAGATTATGTAGTTCTTAACGAAATTACATAATTTGTATATTATTTGTTATTGATTTTGAAAGGAATATTCAGTAATGTCACTCTATATTACTTTGTATTTTACGGTCTCCATTTCGATTTTATAAAGACAAAATCTAACTATGGAATGATTTAGATGAGTCAATAGACACGTCATTGAATGTAATGCATCCAGCTGTTGTTTTGGCGACGTTTATATTCATTTTATTCAACATAAAATCCTGTATGTCAGATATAGATAATGGAATGAAAATTATGGATTAAGTATTTCATACACTTAATCCATAAATTTCATTCCATTATCTATATCTTATAAGATAATTAGCCATTATCAGTGTTTCAATCAATTTAAAACACAGCATACATAACAGAAATTAAATTAATACTAGCAATCCCATCAATGGGCACTATAAAATACTTGGCTCATTTTCCGTTGTTATAAAAAAGTGTGAATGGCGTGAAGTTATAGATAGATAAATAGATAAAATATATATCATATAATAAGTAATATCTCAGATGCTGCACGTATCATAAACTTTCATAACTTAATTTACCAACACAAATATGTTTTATCGACGCAAACAAGGAACTGAAAATTATACTTTTTGTATATAAATTTCACGGGTGAATAATGCATATAAATGGATTCAACTTCTGAATAAGGTTTTTAATAGCATACGAGTATTATATTAATTGCATTAAAACCATTATAGAACGGTGCTGTCAAATCAATGGTTGTGCCAATCTCATCTATATTATTATTGTTAATATTTATTATTCAGGTAACTTTTATACCCACACATTATTGAAATTTATGTAATGTAAATTATACACATATACCACAAAATTACCATACAAGAATACAATTATACTTATGTTGATTGAAATCTATCTACGTGAATTCCTATACAGTTATTCGTAAAGAAAGAATGCAGCCTGGCGGTTACCATCGCCAGGATCTTGTGGGATGATCTTATAGCCAATTTACACCCTTGTGCTATATTTATTTGTGAATAATTAAACGAGTATAATACTAACGAAATATCTTACCCGGTTAAATAAAGCTATATTATTTTATGAAATATTATCGGACTCTAGACATAGTTCTGGCTGAAAACAAAGAAATAATAAACTAGAACCCGTTTGTAGGGCCACCCAACGGGTCTAATTGTACCATCCAAAAATCCACTTAAACACAAATGAAGAATTTCATGAAAATCGTTCCAGGCGTATAGAAAGATTATAGGCATATACACGTACAGAAGTATTACATATATAAAGAAAAAGTAGGAAAAATTATGCAATATACACAGTGAATATTTTTAACAATCTTATGTACCTACCATACTTGTTACAAATATAAATCTTTTATCTTTACATCTGCCCGTCCATCTGTCTATGTATTCATCTGTCCATCCGTCCACCTGTCTGTCCTAGAACTGTACTCGTATCTTCATAACAAGTAACGGGTTGAAATTTCCCATAATTTGTACTGGCACCTACATTATATAAATTGTGTAGTAAAGTGTAAATGCTCAATTACAGAGCTTCAGTTTTATATAATGGATTTCTTTCTAATATTCGTTTTAATTATATTCGAAAGAAATCATAAATAAGTGTACATAAGATATGACTTCTCGTCGTTCCATCATCTTGTCATCAAAGGTTGGTGGTTTTGGACGTACGTTCATATATGCGACTTTTAGTCGAAGAAAGTGCAGCGAACCTAAAATTCCCTCTGAAACCGGAGAGTTTACTATCTAATTGTATATATATAGTAAACTCTCCTGTTTAAAACTTTCTAAAAAAGTGAAACCGACTTTTTGAAGTTGACGCCTATTCTCACATTTTCTTTATCTTTACGTATGATTGTCAACCGTTTGACAGTTTTCATTTCCTGACTTTTCTGTTTATTATCATTTACATCATCATATCTTAATTAAATCTTCATCAAAGTTACATGGGGTCATATTATACATTTACATCATTTGTTAATTAAAACTTTCCGATTCATTTTATTGTTTAATTTAAACTTGTTTATACCACGTCAGAAGGCATACATGTATACAAACTATCTGATGTCAAATGATTAGGCAGACTTTAAACAATTACATTACAGGAAGTATCTGTCTTGTGTTGCGTTGCGTTGATCTAGTTTCTCAAAATAATACATAGAAATCGGTTAAAACGTAAAATGAAAAATTCCGTACCCTGAAATAATACACTCATAGAATGTCTGAAAGTATTTATTATTTCTTGACTTAATGACTAAAAAGTAAAGTGTATGATACATTGGCAAGCTTCGCTTATAACCTTACACCAACGCGGTCTTGAGGCCTATTAAAAATTTGATACTCCAATTAAAAGGGAAACCCTAAAATGAAATTCGTATTTCGAAATTAAAAAATCCAATGTGTGTCGTCATCAGTATAGCAGAAATAATATATTCCTGTTCAGTACCTTTGATGTCTGAAAATGTTTTATTCATTGGCCAATTTCATTAAAAGCTTTTCATTCAACCTTTCTGCCTCGTTAACTATGCCGGTATACCTAATATAACCCATAATATTACTATGTTTAAGGATATGCAACATTCAATGTTTCATTCATGAGGGATTTTATAAACAGTGAAGTGAGGCAAACTGACCTTTGTGAATATATTCTAACTACAAAACTTTGATAATACCCAATCATGCAAATAATCAAAAGAATGAAATAACTACATATTATAAAACAAAGTCCCACGCGCATCTGTCTGTCCGTTCGTGATAAACTCAAAAACTACTAAACGGATTTTCATTGGGTTTTCACTAATAGAGTGATTCTTGAGGAAGGTTTGGGTGTATAATTTGTTGAGGTTTTGTGTAAATCGGTTGAAATATGACGATAATTATTGAAAATGTCGGAAAAAGTCAAGCCTCCTGGGAGCTTTCATCGAATATTATACGGATATATATACGTGTATAACAATTAAAATACAACGAAAACAAATTATATTAAAGAAACAATAGAATATATGAAAATGGATGATACAATTATAGACCAACCTTCTGACATAGCTAAAAAAATAAATGACTATTTCATTAATTTAAATAAACCTAAGTTGATAAATGATGATATTTTATACAAACCAATAACACAAACACAGCTAAACAGTATCTTTTTGACCCCAGTGAGTACAGAAGAAATAAAAAATGTAATCAAAAGATTAAAAAATAAAAAGAGTACTGGTTATGATAACATACCTATAAAGCTAATAAAATCAAGCATGAATATTATTGCTGGACCTTTAGCTCACATTACCAATTTAATGTTTGTAACTGGAATTTTTCCAAGCGATTTGAAAAAGGGACTAACAATACCTACTCATAAAAATGGGTCAAAAAATGAAATTAATAACTACAGACCCATAGCACTACTCTCAAACTTCTCAAAAAATGTTGAAAAGAGTATAGAAGTTAGAATATCATCTTTTTTGTACAAAAATGACATATTGAGCTCAAACCAATACGGATTTCAAAAAGGAAAAAATACAACATTAGCCATTTTTAAAATTTTGAAACAAATATGGGCAGACGTAAATAGTAAAAGAACATGTTTTGGGCTATTTTTGGATCTATCGAAGGCTTTCGATTGTGTTATCCATAAAATATTATTAACGCAACTAGAGTGCATAGGAATCCGTGGAAATGCTTGAAATTGATAGAATCTTATTTGACGAACAGAGTACAAGCGACGGTATTGGATGCTTATAACAAAAATACTAAAACTATTGAAAGGATACAATCGAATTTTAACAAAGTCTTGCTAGGTGTACCACAAGGAAGTGTTTTAGGACCTCTTCTATTTTTGATATATATCAATGAACTTCCCCTTGTCATTAATCACCTATGTGTTATGTTCGCGGATGATG
The DNA here is from genome assembly GCA_947507595.1 of Pyralis farinalis. Classification (NCBI taxonomy): domain Eukaryota; kingdom Metazoa; phylum Arthropoda; class Insecta; order Lepidoptera; family Pyralidae; genus Pyralis; species Pyralis farinalis. The sequence goes on from OX382267.1 coordinate 17,893,296, forward strand.
CTACAATATTTATACCTGAAGACCGACATAGCGGCAAAAGTAAAGTAAACGAAATTAATGAAACACTAAATATTGTAATAAAATGGTTGTCGTCAATTAATTTAAAAGTTAATCTTAATAAGACGAAAATTGTAGAATTTAGAAATTATAAAAAGAAACCATCTACAGTAAACGTTATAACAGACGAAATCAAAGTTGAGGTAGTGGATAACACAAAATTTTTGGGTGTCAACATCGATACACACCTAAATTGGAAATCACATATCGAATCCATCAACAAAAAAATTTCCAGTAGCTGTTACGCTATCTCAATCTTATCTAATATAGCCTCAATCGATGTAGCTAAAACTGCTTACTATGGATATATTTATCCTCTGCTAACTTATGGTGTAATACTGTGGGGTAACTCCGTAAATGTTCAGTCCACATTCCTATTACAAAAAAAATGTCTTCGAATTATATATAAAATTGATAAATTTGATTCATTAAGACCTATATTTAAAGATTTTAATTTTTTGACTTTGACGTGTATTTATATATTAGAAATATGTGTATTTGTTAAAGAACACACTGAACATTTTTCCAAAAAAAGTACATCTAAAAAAAACTTGAGAGCACAATACAAATATGATATGTGCACAGTACAGTCATCAAGTCAAATGTTTGACAAAAGTGCGTATTATTATGGTATCAAGGTGTATAACAATTTACCAGGACATATTAAATGTGCAGATGGTGTCTCATTCAAAAAAGTATTGAAACAGTGGTTACTATGTAAATGTTTTTATAATTTAAATGAATACTTTAATGAAATTAATGCATGATGCTAAGAAAACATATATAGATTTAATAATGATTATTGTGCAATTGCTTTATAATTTAAACGAATATTTCTCGGAAAGGACTTAATTATCATATTCGTATTCGTAATGCTTAATTTTTGTTATATGATGAGTATTACTACTTACAATCAATTATTGTACGTCCGAAATGGGCAACTGTTGTTCTGTTCTTATAGTTATAACATCATTTGTACACAGTTTTAAGCAATAAACAATATCTAATCTAAACAATATCTAATCTAATCTAATTAAATTGTCTGTTTTGACATATCAACGCACAACCCAAACTACTAGGTTTGCGAGTACCCTTCTCCTCAAAGCTGAGAGTGTACATCTGCTAATAAAAATATGTAAAAATTCCCACCGGCTAACGTTTTTTGAAAAGTACAGTTAAGTTCACGTCAAGCTTTGCACTTTGACCTTTGTACCGTTCGTAATAAGAGTTACAATGGAAGTTCCAATGTTAAGTGTGATCTGCTCTTGGCTGTACATACATGATGTTAGATTATTTAAATCGTAATAACTAAGGTCCATTAAGTTATTTGCAAAGTAGTGATATATAAACAGTATGTCAATTACACTTAGGCCTTAATTTGTTCTCACGTTGGACATTAGGATCGCCCTCTTCAAAAGCATAAACAATTAGAGGCAAAATACACAGAACGTCAAGCATCGTCACTTGTTTCGACGCAGCAGTCGCTAAACATATGACTGCGAAGCTGCGAACTTCACTTAGAATCGGGTAATGGCGCGCATCTCTGTGTGTACGGCGATATAACCTACATCTTATATCTCTATATTACGAGTATAAATAGTGTACCATTATTATCGTATACCGTCTAAGCGTTGTAAAGATGAAGCTATTTCACAAAGTAAATAGAATATTATTTTTATTTTGATACGCATTAAAGCAGCCTATCTGGGAAAGTACCTCCACCTCACAGATAATTGCAGCCAAAAAACAACTGGAGCATTCTTATGTTCCTGTTAGTGAGTGAGGTCACCAGTGAGCATCGCGCGAGTAATTATATAAGCAAGCGTTCAAAGACAAAATACACCAGTCATAAAATGATGCAACAATGCATCAAATGTATACTACAAAGCCATTCTTAACTCCCGAAATACACATTCAACCATCAAATCGGTAATATTTAAGGAACAATGGGCCCGGTAGACTACAGACGGTGATCCATATCCCAACGATAATCGTAAATCACACGCACTTGCCGGATATCGTAGTGTGTCTCTGCCCTATAGAGCTAACCGAGTTACTAACTAGACACGCATCGCTAGAGACAAACAAACTTACGCATGACTGATATGAAGGTCTTTGCTCTAAATTTTATCCATAATGTACAATATGAGAGTTATATTCACATACACATCACGCTGCTAGTTTAGTAGTTTTTCATACAATATTATACAGGCATAAAGCCCACCTGTAGGATTACATACACTGGTAACTATCTATGCTGGTAAATCTTGGTCTTCCTCCCCCCCTCCCATGTATAGTGATTTGCCTATGAACGCGTGCAACACAAGAAGTGCCGGTTGCACGTGCCATCATGCTGCTAATATTGAAACTCCTTTTGAGCTTACTGAAATAACCTCATTCACTCGCAGGAATACAACAACATTGCAGGTAGTTGTCATTTCGCTGCGGGTTTATTGTGAGGTGGAGGCACTTCCCCAATAGGGCTGCTGTTTAACACCCAGATCAAGATAATCAGACATGTGCATAGAAATGTTTGTCATCATAAAGCCCACATCATCAGGGCAATCGAACCCCCGAGCCTTGGTGTTAAAATAGCCACTGCCATGCCAACACCGGGCTCATATATTAACTTATATAAAAATAACATTTCGATAACAGTCTTTTGTTTATCTGGGTGGCAGTAGAATCCTTTATCTCGATCAAATATTGATGATGATTATGTTGCATCTACAACCACAGCTTAACTGAAAGCATATAATAAAATTAAATAGAAGTATCTGTTTGAGATTTCGAAATGAAGGCCTATTTCAAAAGCTCCTAATTGATTTGCACCCAAACCAAGTAAATACAGACATGCCTTTCTAAAGTAAAAAACCTGCGAGGTGAAGTGACCGAAGGACTTCACCCAATAAATCATAGTCAACACAGTTGAATGCATGTGTGAAATCTAAGAGAACAAGTTTAGTTAGCATTTTGTAACCCTTGCGGACATCGTACCATAGTGTAAATAACACTATGACCGAACTGTGATTTTTGAAGTGAAACAAATGTAGGCGCGATCTTCTTCCCGCGCTTTTGACGAGTGACATTGTTGTTTTACTTGAAATTTTTACAATTCAGTATAAAATTAGTTTTGTGTGACAATTTCGATAGTATTTTGTAACATAAGTGCTAGTGAATTTATACAGTAATGAAAAAACTCAAATATAACACGTTTATGCACTTTTTGGAAGACGTGAATAAGTTCTTCAAGAAAACCTTGTAAAAATTACTATCGTTTTACGGGTGATACGAGTATGTAAATTGGGTTGATTGGGTCTATGTACCCTTCCCAAGTATTTTTTCAGCACAGTTCCTGAAGCTGGAACATAGAATTTAGATTTTCAAATGGTTCTAAAACTGAAAACTTTGACACTGGCATAAAGTAGCAACACTATTGCCATATATATACAAAAAAAAATGTAGGCGCGGCTTGAAAGGGAAAAAAGCAATGGCATTACAATTTTTGAAGGAATACGCTGGGCCTTTGCATTATGTTACACAATATCAACTACAATTAGCTACTTTTTTTGTACAACGTCGGGATTCATACAAGCATACCTGTGTAAAGCGGTCACGATAGCCTATGAACGCTTGTAATACATTAAGTATCACTCGCGCGATGCCTCCTCTGCTGCTAACACAGCAACTCCTTAGGAGCTTACTGGTGAGCTCACTGACACGCAGGAACACAAAACTGCTGCAGTTTTCTGTGAGGTGGAGGTACTTCCCCAGACGGGCTGTTTTGATGCGCCCTACCTGTCTTAAAACATCCAGACACAAACAGACATGTATTGTTCATGCACACAAATGTTTGTCTTGTATGGGAATCGAACCCACGAGCGTTGGTGTTAATGTCGTGTCATTCACGACTGCGCCACCGAGCTAAATATTTTGATTATCGTCGTGTATATTTATCCCAATTAAAAACTAAATGACATTACCTATTAGTTTTTAATTATATAAACATGATTTGAATTTCGTTAAAAGTACAGTTAACCTACAGAAGTTACACTCCTTGCGGGTGTACGCATTGATACACACGCTTTTTTTTTACTACTAACGTGGCAAATAAGTATATGGTGTACCTAATGGAAAGCAGTTACCGTTACACATGTGTCGATCTGTAAAAACCTCACACGCCATAATCCCTAGGGAAAACCGCGGTAGGGTATTCATTCCCCAACTTAAAACTCGTTGGCAGAAAACTTCCTGGAATCGCAGAATACACGATCATTGCGGTTTCCGTGTGTGAGCATAAATTCCCAACCATCGGTGATTTTACAACACAACGGGAGGCAAAATATCACCTTTAAGTCAAGGACTCAAAACCGTGAGTGAGCTAAGGGAAATGGTATTAAAAAACGGGCTAAGAGTCATTGAAAATTCTCACGGGTGCCGGCGTGTCTGTACACGTTCGTATTCGTACGCCGTATCACAGAATCCTAGCTGGTAACCAGGACCTCCCACCCATGAGTAAGTGAGTACAGTACTCCGTGTGCAGTCTGACTTGAAACTGGGTCCTTTCGAAACCAGATTGAATGTGATTTTGGCTAATGAAAACGCTGCGGAATCACTTATTGCCAAAGTTTTGGTAGTCATCATTTGTATGTGTAGGTACTCATATGTTTGTGTATATGTATGTTATTAATAGTGCGGTTTTGTCTATGTATGAGAATTCGTAATTTGTTTAATTATGTTTGTTTAATAATATGCACGGATGCTTTTAAGCTCATATCTATTTCGGTAAATTGCCTTATTCTATTGTATATTCTATAATTGAGTGGAAATGTGGATGAGATAAGATAAGTCAGCCTTTGTACAAAGAAATATATTCGGTTTACATTTTGCTTGTGAAACAATAAAGATTCTACGCGTCAATAATTTTCGGAGAAATTTCGCTGGGCTCTAGGGAATCAATACAAATTTGTAGTGGTTAACGGAAAGGACTGCTGAAAAACTATATACGTACATAACAATAAAATTCGGTCCATTATACTTTCTAACATTTCCCTCATCCTAGAAATAGATATGGGTCTGTTATTCTCGACCTCAGTATTTCCTCTAACTTGAACAAAGGTATCAATTTATTACATGTCATTACAACTTTGTTTTTTGAAGTTTCAATTCGCAATTGTAAAAAGATTAATTAATTACTTTATTATTACTTAAGGTAGATTGCGAATAAATATAAAATTTTTGATTTAAGCTCCACAATACCTTCTGTAATAAATCGGTAGCAACTCGTGAACACGAATTTGTGATATTAGTGATGAAATCTTTATAATGTACATACAACGACAAGTAACGACACTAGCAGCGCCATTTTTGCTCTTATCGTGTTATAAGAAATGTACAAAGGTCAAACAATATAGCTTGAGGTGTCGCTGTGTGTACATTGACTATATTCACTTAACGAACCAATTGTTTCTTTAAATCCGATACATTTTGAAGCATAAGGCTCAGAATCATCTTTAGAGTCAACACACTTGTTGGTGGTGGTGGGGAGCAAGGCTTTAGCATAAGAGAGGCAGATCTAAATAGAAAAATTCCGTCGTTCTACAGGAGACAGCAGTCAAATAACTTATTAAGTCGGACATAAAACTTAAAAGTGGAAAGGTGTAGGAACCGAGGTAGGTTATTTCTGCCTTATTGAATTTTGATAGAACACAAATGCACCACGGTTTTTTTATACAACCTCGAAAGGCATGTAAGCATACGTCCCACCTAATGTGATGAAATAATATGGCGTATCACTCGGGCTTTGTCATTTCTGCTGATAACACAACACGAATATAACAACTCCTTGAGAGCTTACAGGTAACCTCACTTGCCCGCGTGAAAACAACAGAGTGAGAGAGAGAGAGTTGTAAATTAATGATTTTGATGCGCCCTACCTCTAACCTACCTTAATTACATCCAGACCAAGGCAAACAGACATGTTTATGCACACAAATGTTTATCCTGTATGGGAATCGAACTCAGGTGCGTCTGTGTTAAAGTAGCAGTGCTAACCGATCCGCCAATAATTTCATTTACTGCTCGCTTAATAAGTTTTATTATTAAGTACAAATAAAAAAGTATTTTGCTTCAATATGCACTTATTATTAAATAATATACAATTTACTCGAAAACTTGCCATGACGTAACAAAATAGATGTAAGCCCTTGACTATGACGCAAAGGAAAATCTTTTGAAATATGTGAGTTTAGCCAATGTCGATTTCGGTAAAATATAAAATCTGTAATATATACATATTGTATACAGAATGCGTAAATGTGTAAGCGTGTAAAGATAAAATTTATAAAAAAAATTAAATTATGTGATAATAAATTGAATAGATAAGTAATAAAAAATACCATAAATTAGATATACTAGTTGTATAATAAGCATAAGTAAACATATATATGTAGATACTAGCTATCCGCCCCGGCTTCGCACGGGTGATATGATCGCTACCAAACTTCACAGGATCACCTGCTGGGCTGACCTGAAGATTCACTGAAAATTTCATCAAAATCTGCCCAGCATTTTTTGAGTCCATAGAGGACATACAGACAAACATTCATTTATATATGTATAGATGAACATGTATGTATATATACATATACTTATATATATATATATATACGTATATAAATATATATGGTAAACATAAAAATGATGTTAATATTAGTATTGTCTTAGGTTTCCGCGATTGTTACACAATTAAACAATTTTTAACGAAAGTATCGCGTGTTTTATTTATATTGCTGAACCTGACGTTTCGGACGCTTTGCAGCGTCCGTGGTCGCAGGAAGACTAAATTAAACACGCGATACTTCCGTTAAAAATTGTTTAATTCAATGTTAATATTAGCTAACACAAAAATGTCTACCTACCTACATAAAAAGAATATGATTGTAAATGATGAGCGCAGATTGACAGGCAATTTGTTTGCCTAAAAGTAAACTCCAAACAGCCATATCTACATGTAAAAAACTACAAATACTGTAAATGAACATTTTTATTTTTTTATATATTTTATACAAATTTATTTTTTCATAATATTATGCTCTTTGCCTTTAACGGTTCAACTCGATTAATCATCTCGGTATATCGACGACACCGTACCGCTTTTAATACACGTTTTCTGTACCGCGTACATTACTGAATACATTTTCTGAAGAAATATTTCCTTCCAACATTTGAACGCAATCTCAATTGAACCATTCATTTTCCGCTTGTGGATCAAACTCGGGTACGTGACAGAGTTCACACGATTCTCAAATATACTATCATTACATTACGCACGTTCTCGTATTCGGTCTCCATCACTGGTATAATATGTACGTATATATGCTTTCTCGAGCTCAGTGAATGACGTATACATAACATATAACATAATTGACGTGCAATTACATACATTATAGCCAATAGAATATATTAATGAACACTTTTATCAATAGAAACTGTCACAATGGCTGTTAGTCGTCTCAATGGTCGAAAGTCGAATATAATTGTTATTGAAAATTCTAGGAAAACATTATGTTTTATACAACTAAAATGGCAAACAAGCTTATGGTTGCCTGATGCTAAGGAGTTACCGTAGGCTATTAACTACTAACTCATTTATTGCCGACGCTTTAGAATCAGTGGGCCAATTCTGCTAAATAACTGCAACTGCACGTTTACGCCTGTCACTTGAGTCGTGCAGGAATAGTGCAGTGCCGATAGGTCTATTCTACTAAAATATCCTGCACTGCAAATGCGCTGGAACTGCGCGTATGCTGCACTGCAACGGCACTGCAACTACGCTGCAACTGTGCGTATCCTGCAAATAAACTACTTAAAACCTGAAATGAAACCATAATTCAATTTAATAAAACTGAATTTTTATTTAATGTTGACTCCTATAGTTTCACTATTGACCTTGGTTGCCGGAGTAGAGGTATTTCTAACCGAAAAGAAGCTTTACTTAATTATATTTATCCACAAACATCTCCCAAAACAAAGCAATTATAATTCACCGCCTCAGAATATTAATTTCACTTCCCAAAAGTTGTTCAAGAGTAACGTTAACAAAACTGCAAGTAAACTCCTTCAAAACATCTGTCACCGGTATGCAAATGTCAGAACAATTTATCAGAATACGATTATATTGCAGGAAACGTGCAGTTGCAGTGCAGGTTTTTTAACAGAATAGCGATTCATTTACTGCAACATTCCTGCAACGTCGTTGCTGTCAGATCGTTTAACAGAATACCGAAACGTCAAAATGTACGGATTTTGACACACGCCGCGCTGCAGTGCAGTTCCAGTTTTTAGTAGAATCGGCCCACAGTACGCAACCATTACGATTCTAGTGCATGAGGACGAACTCCCCGCCTTCAGCGAGCTGTGCCGTTCCAAAAGAAAGCTGTCGGCATCATATTGAACAATTTTTCAGAACACAACCCGTTGTACAATGGGTAGAACACGCAGCGGGAGGCAAAATCTCTCCTTAAACTTGGGGGTTCAATGCCGTGTGTAAGCCTAGGATCGTAGACAATTCTCACGGCTCGTCTCTACACCGAATCACAAAGTCCTAGCTTATATCCACGTGCCTCCGACAAATGTGACTACAGTTCTACATGTGCGGTCTGACTTGAGACTTATGTTGAGACTTATGTTGAGACTTATGCTAAGACATATTATTATATAGGTACATATGAAACACTAAATCCATAGAAATAAAAAAAATAATTTTTAGGTGTAATCACTGTATTAGTAATAACATACTTGTGTCTTAAACTCACTGTAATCAAAACTTTCATTCTAAATAGTACAAAGTACCTATATACAATCTTGATTGTAAATGAGAAACTGTCACGCACGCACGGCCCCTATTATGAGCTTCGTAATGTTGTCGCCTATTGTATACTACTCGTAAATTAATTTATTCGTACGTAAGTCCTTATAACAGGCCTAAATTAATTTATGCCCCATAAAATTTGCTACACGCGCCTAGATCGCAATAAAATTGTGATTTTAATTAGCTTTTGATCATATGAATTTAACTATTCGATCATCGACATTTCTAAAAATGTTGCGATCAATAGATCGTTACGTTTGCGTTATGTGCATTTAATTAGGCGATTTATTAATTGGCAGAGCTGCGATAGCCAGCGGAGCCACATTACCCTCAAAATTGCCGTTAGGGGTAGACTGATGTCATCCAACTAGCGTTTAGACGGTAATAGTGAGAAACTCCAAAATCGACACACTAATAGCTAACATAATGTAGTTTTGTATCCTTTAATTTGAAATTTAAATATTCGTTGGTGAGGAAGAACGGTCCAAAATCGTTCCAATTAGATAAAAAAACATATGGGAAAACGTATGGCCGGCCACTCTGCAGTGCAGAGTCTGCACTGCACTCCCACCAACAGAAAAAGTAACAGCACTCGTCGCTAGATGACGTACAGGGTTCCATATATTTTAAAAAAATTAAAAATTAAATATTTTTAAAATTTAAAAAATATCAGCTCTGCCTACACAGCTTGCTGTTATTTACTAGTTTAATATACATGACTAGATGACCCGTGTGAATACTTCGCACCGATAGTGGTTAGTTACGTAGTATAATAAAGTAGAAATAAGTAAACGTAAATATTTATTAATTTTAAATATTTTATTCAAAAAAAGTAGTAACAAAATTAGTTTTATGTTAACATTATTATATAGTATTAAACACGCATTTATGAGTTTTCATTGAAATGAGAGCAATTCTTAGTGAACAAATATCCTATACCCAATAAAAACTTTACGTATAAATATACAAATATTGTAGCAAATATTTCGTAATAAAAAATTATTATTTTTTGTAATATCAATGTAATAAATATTTTACACACTATTCTTTATATTTATTAATTAAAACGCAATATTATTGAGGTTAGAATAGTACTCCAATTGCTTTTACAAATACTGTAAAGTAATAAAAAAATAATTGAAATAAAAGTGAAAAAAAATGCATGAAATGTTCAAAATCATACTTAATAATGAGTAAAATAAAAATACTTAAATGATTACTCGATTGACACGTTGTTTATACGTTTACATATACGTATATTTAGTTAAATTCAACGACATCAGCGCCACCACGCACATGTAACTGTTAAAAAATACTAGTAAATAACAGCAAGCTGTGTAGGCAGAGCTGATATTTTTTAAATTTAAAAAATATTTAAATATTTTATTTTTAATTTTTTAATTTTTTCAAAATATATGGAACCCTGTACGACATCTAGCGACGAGTGCTGTTACTTTTTCTGTTGATGGGAGTGCAGTGCAGACTCTGCACTGCAGAGTGGCCGGCCATACGTTTTCCCATATGTTTTTTTTTCTAATTGGAACGATTTTGGACCGTTCTTCCTCACCAACGAACATTTAAATTTCAAATTAAAGGATACAAAACTACAATATGTTAGCTATTAGTGTGTCGATTTTGGAGTTTCTCACTATTACCGTCTAAACGCTAGCTGGATGACATCAGTCTACCCCAAACGACAATTTTGAGGGTAATGTGGCTCCGCTGGCTATCGCAGCTCTGCCAATAAATTGCCAACAGATGGCGACTCTTCTTTAAAATTAAATGTTTTTTAAAATATTTTTCTGAAAATGTAAATCTTAAAATGTAATTTTTTAACGTAAATGAACTGAAACCTAAATAAATTTATGCATCGTCATTAAAGAAAAAAATTGTCTTAAAAATGGCGTATCAAACATTAAGTTTGATATGAGTACAGTATTAAGGCGACACATCGAAAAATTAGACCAACTTTCATCGAATAGTATAGGCTAATGACTAAACTGACGGATCTAAGATTTTAATATAAATAACTTCATTTCTTTATCTTGAATTTGCTTGCTCAAATACGCGATTGTGTAAAATTGATTCGATAATAATTACTTTCGAAAACACCTCCTGAAATTCATTATTTTTGAAATTACAACGAAGTTGTTCTGTTTATACGCTTCAAAATTACTTAAATCTATTAGTAATATCTATGTTTATAATATGCTTGCTGCATATTTTGATAAGTGAAACATGAAATTTTTTAAAAATATTTTAAGTTTCTGACAATTTCTAAGCGATCACATTCGTCTTGGGTGCTACGTGTTTTCGACCTTATTGTGCGGTTATGAGGATTATAAACGCGTTGACTAACTACATCCAGCCAGTCCGGCTGCAGCCCGCTTCGAGGTAAGATCTATGTCGACTGTCTGCTCGAGCTCGCTCCATTTACATCGCGACACCGAAGTTTTTATAATTAATAGTTGTAAATATTCAATATTATAGTATTTAGCGTAAGTGTATTATTATTAGATATAAGTAGTAAATAATATTATAGGTTTATATATATTTATTATACTGTTGTAATAATGGGGAACACTAAAAAGAAAATATATAGAATAAAAATACAAAGAAAATGTTCGTAGAATGGGGGAGGCGAACAAGACAAGGTATTTATTTTTTTTAATTATTATATTCATTAAACATATTATAATAACATTGTGTAGACATATTTCTAGTTTTTAGAACAGTTCCTAGGTATGGTTGGCCCAAGCTATTTAATTCCTCTTCAAACTTTTTTTTAATTTTGATTACTTAATAACTCTATATAAAACTGCATTAATTAAATAAGAGTTATTTTTTGCAGGAATAAACAGTAACATTTGATAATTGGTATACATTATCCACAGGCTGACCGCGTACCTATATAGGACGTCAAACTCCTATTATGTCCATTATAATCTGACCGAACTCCGACTTAGAAGTTGTACGTCGGTGGAGGTCAGGTTACGTTGGAAATTTATACCAATAAGGTTCGCGTTCTCAGCACATAGCAACCAGTGGAGACTCTTTATTTCTTTGTATTAAAATAAAAACTTATAAAATAGAATATTTTTGCTGTTTTGTTTTTTAGGAGAAACTTACTAAATAAACATATTCCACTAGAAGAATCACTACTCGATTTATATGCTACTTTAACGTAAGTGTCATACGGGACGACAAACTCATAGTAACCATTATAAGCTCACCGAACTCCGACTTAGACATTGTACGTAGGTGAAGGTTAGTTTACGTTGGAAATTTATCCAATCAGAAGATAGAAAACCAGTGGAGGTTTTTTTTTTTTTGTATTAAAATAATTACTAGTAAAATAGTATATTTTGATAGTTTTTAAAAAAACTCGGTATGTTTCATGTTAAAGAAGCGAGCGAGGTGTGTAAGTACCGAGTCATGTGGCGCTCACGAGGGATTTAGCGTGAAGATATAGATAGATAGTATACTTATACCCATGGTACTCGTGAAAACAAATAATATTTACTATGAACCAACACTGAAAACACAAAAAAATCATCTATTCTATACATTGTGGTTAGTATTGAACTATTGTACGGATTAGATTTATTTTGCAACATCAGAGATGGTCCTGGTTCTTTCTTCTTGAGAGTTTAATAAATAACAAGGAAACGTACAACAATACAAAACACAGAGTATACATAAGTAAAATACAATAAATGTCATTATACTGAAGTTAAAGTTATGAAACAGCAAGAAAATCATTTGTCACATGTTTTTTTTAAATATGAATAGATTATAAAATCTATTTGTATATATGTATATTAGGGTGTCCCTTATTTTTCAAAGTTTTTATTTTCTAACGCATAGGTCTTAGTTTTGTTCATTTGCTTTTAAAACACTCGGAAATTAATTTTTAACTTATTTGGATTACGATAATCCGTGCCGAATTATATCGAAACATGTTCATACAAGTTGCGCGGCAGTGCCGCACGTACTCGCGGTATTCATTTGTTCAAATTCAAAGTCAAAATCTTTTTATTCCGTAAAAATGGCTACATTTGTTTGGAATCGTCACAATTTTTTTCCCTACCGTGCAGTTTATGACTAGTTGAGCACTGATAAAAATACTGCCAAAAAACTCAGGCATCCCTCTTTTGGTATCCAAACAAATTTACATATTTTGTTAATTACATTATAATTGGATCGACTCACTCCCAGGCATTTTTATCATTAATATAGTTAGATACTTTATAATATGCCCTGCTACACAATTTGGCTTTAATAGTAGTTTCAAATTTGTTTATTGACAAATCTCTTAATTGCTGGAAAGTTTGTTATAGAACCGTATACATTGCCCCATAAAATAATTACTTGTTTTGTGGAGACGGCTTGCATATAACACAAGATTATGCTTATATCTAGTATTTATGCTATGAGTATCACTCTTTTTACAAAATGAGTCTATGTTTTTATGGACATACAAAAGATTTTCATAGATATATTGCGATGCGACTGTTAAAATATTTATTTCTTTGAATTTTTCTCTAAGGCTCTCACGGGGACCAAGTTTGTAGATAGCTCTTATGGCTCTCTTTTGCAATAAAAAGATGGTGTTAATATCCGCGGAGTTACCCCAAAGAAGAATTCCATATGACATAATACTATGAAAGTAGCTGAAATAAACTATTCTAGCCGTATCAATATCAGTGAGCCGTCTAATAGTTTTCACTGCATAAGCTGCAGAACTTAGTTTTCCTGATAATTTTTCAATTTGTGGGCCCCTTTGTAGTCTGGAGTCAATTGTTATACCCAAGAACACAGTTGTCTCCACAGAGGCTAAATTAGTTCCATTAACATGTACATTGGTAGCCACCTGCCTTACATTAGGTGTTGAGAACTTAATTACTTTAGTCTTTTTATCATTTAAAAGCAGATTATTAACACTAAACCAATGAATAACTTTAGAGAGAGCATCGTTAACTTCGTCATAATTACCTAACCGTCTATTAATTTTGAATGTCAGTTATTCTCGTGATTAATACGTAATGTTTTAACTTTTATAAGATGGCAGTGGAATTGAGAAGCAATAAATCAAGTATTTTCTTAGTTGGAGACGTAAATTATCAAATAATAGGCGCAAAATTACCGTCTAACCGTCAAGTTCTTCCTGTACTTTTTTATAAAATTCGCGAAGTTAAATTGACTGTTAGTGAAAGCGCATACCTAGTCATTCGAGAGTGTATTATATTTAGGGAAAAAGCTAGGATCCCTACCAGAGCTATACCTAACTGTGTAAAATAACTTGTGAATCTTCACCAGGAGGGAGTTGCAAAAAAATTCCAATTTTCTATTTCAATTTCAATCTAATTCAATCTGATAATTTTATTTCTCTTATTTATTCGAAATAAAAAAATCCTGTGTTTACTCGGCGCTATCAGCCATTATGACACTCGAACATCTATAACTTCAAGCCAAATCCCTTGCGGGGTAGGCAGAGAGAGCCGAGCGCCACGTGACTCGATCCTTACATATCTCACTCGCTTCTTTAACATTCATTGCTCTTCTCATGCACGCACGCCGGTTTCTAGGGCTCCTGACATCACCTTCTGATAGAACATGACCAATTTGGTCATGGTAGGTAAGTCTTGGCCTTCCCCGGCTCCTACATCCTTCCACTTTTGCATTGTATATCTGCTTCGTCATTCTTTCATCTTGCATTCTTTCTACATGCCCGAACCATCGGAGCATGCCTCTTCTTATTTTAACACCGACGCTCTCTTTCAGACCAACTCTATTTCTAACATCATCATTACGAATACGGTCTACAAGCCTTACGCCACAAATTTTGCGCAGCGCTCGCATTTCAACCGCGTTTATTCTACTTTCATGCTCTTTCTGCCATACCCAACTCTCGCTTCCATAAGTTAGCGTTGGGACCAACACTGCATTGTGTATAGCGAGTTGTGCCTTCTGGCTCAGGATTTTACTGCCAAGAAGTTTTCCCAACGCTCCATTCACACTATTCCCAGCACTCACTCGTCTTTCCACATCTGCGGTGTACCTTCCATCCCTGCTGAAAGCGCATCCAAGATATACAAACTCATCCACTTGTTCCAACACTTCATCATCAATCGTAATCCTTACATTAGTTCTGGATTCTTCTCTTTCAAATACCATTATCTTTGTTTTCTTCGCATTCAGTAGTAAGCCTTTCTCCATATAGTCGTCTTTCATCGCTGTGACCAGTGTTTGCAGTTTAGATGGTGTATCTGCTAACTAAACATATGTGTCCGAATCAACAAATGGCCCGCTTTAGCCTCTCGATAAACAATGTTGTATTATGTAGCTGGTGTTTCATTCTTCTTCAGGGGGATACATGCCGTCCAGTGGCGCCTCAAGGAATAAAATATCGTATCTTAGCGTGGAAGATAAACATTATAAAGTCATGTGTTGCGTGTGTTACAAATACAATAACGTACTTTTACGTCATTAAACCAACAATTGAAATGTTTTGCTTTCGTTGTTATAGGCATAATTGCCAAAAAACGGCCTCTTTTAGCACTTTTGCTTATAACAACGATAGTGGAATATTTTGAGTGTTGGTTTAATGACGTAAAAATACTTTACTATCTTCGTAATAAATGCAACATAAGATTTCATAATGTTTATCTTCTATGCTATAATATGTTTTTTTATTCAATGAGGGCGCCACTGGACGAGACCTAAGTAAGAACAACATAGATACCAAGACATGTTAACTTATAGAGATATAAACATAAAACGATGTCATTGATTTCTCTTTCAATAAACTTTTAAAAGTGAATACGTTTCTGTAGTTTTTTATTACTATTATTACTATTGTTTTCCGTCTAGCTTAAATAAATATGTTTGGTTTAGTATGTATAAAGCTAAATAATAATTAAATCAATAATTTTTATTAAATATTGATATTATAAATTTTATTTAAGTGTGACGCGACTCTGTAGCTTTTCTGTTCGTTTGCATTGACTATACGTTGACCCCAGGTTACCTATTAGGCGCTAATTTCAAATTTTACAAATCGAGCGTCGAGTGTCAATTGAGGGGCGCGGGGTGATTGGGCGGAGCCATTTTAAAGCTTCACGATCGAGGTGTCGCCTTAAGAGTGAAATTTCATCCCCGTGTTGCGAGCGTTAATAGGCTGCGGTGACCGCTTACCATCTAATGCGAGCCGCATGCTTGTTTGCCAGTCTAGTTGTATAAAAAAAATACATAATATTTATAATCTACTATATTCGCAAAATAAACGTGCTGAGTTAAGACCTAGCTTAACTTACATAATGTTTGCTTTTTGAAGTCGTATATGATGAACTTAGTGATAGTTCGATCGGTGTGGTTCCCACACAGGCAGACATTTATACGAGTGAACATGTCTATTTGTCTTGGTTTTGATGTTTTCAAGAGAGGTAGCACGTATCAAGGCAGCCCGACTAGGGTAGTAGATACCCTCACCTCCAACCTAGTGATAATTACAGGTGTTTAAATAAAATCGTAAACACGAGTTTATTGGTATACGCTAGAATTCGAATCAGTTGCTCAAATGTTGGTATTTTATCCTAGGCTATCACTGCTAATATATGTATAAATCATAAATACATAATTAGACATGATCGGACTAATGTACGCAATAGTAGTGATACTTTTGAAAACCAATGGTTTCGCTGTAATTTTTAACGCTCCAAAGTAAAATAAAGAAAACTCTTATAGTTTCGTTATGGCTGTCAGTTCACCATTTTATTCAAAAACTATCTAAGTTACGAAACATATTTGATACGATTGTGAGTTCATTGTTCTTGTTATCGTCTATATAATGGAGAATGTTCTGAGGTACTGCACCATTTGGTGGCAATTTTTTTTCTTACACGTGGTCAAGAGGCACACAAGCATACAGTCCATCTGATGTAAAGCGGTTACCGTAACCTACGAACGCTTCCAACATATTTAGTATCACTCGTGCGATGCTGCTAACACAGCTACTCCTTACTGGTGACCTCACTCGCAGAAACACATCAACTCTCCAGAGAGATATTATTTGACTGCGGTATTCTACAAAGGGTACTTACCCAGACGGGTTGCATTGATGTACCTACCTACTTCTCTTAAAAAAATCTGACCAAGATAAATGGACATCTTCATGTACATATATGTTGTACCGTGTAAGAATATTACCAGAGGAAGACTTTGTATAAAATCACCCTCTGGTCATAATAACATAAGATTTGTTAAATAAATCGAACACATTGCAGGTCATATAAGGTGGTAATATTTTATGTTATTCAAGATGTGACAGTACAATAAATAATTATAGCGTTGGAATTACATTAAATTAGCAATAAGAACATACAAAAATAAATGTCCCAATAATAATAACATAATACGATTCATTTACAGTTTATAATCCTAATAAATTCAAAATATGTCACTAAAATATTCTGTGATATTGTAATATATATACAACCAACAGGCATTTCGTTAGCTCTTGTGCCCACTTCTACTATAAAAATAAATAACAATAGGCAATATTACAATAAACTAGCAGCTGTTCATATATTCACTCGCTTGTAAAAACTTATTTCAAATTTTACTCAGGCACGCTGTTTCCTAGGAAAGGAGCAGTAATAGCCCAGTGGATAAAAGACCAACTTATTGATTAACTGGTCCAGTTCGAATCCTGATTGATATGTATTACTAAATTTGTGTTATATATAATGTACATTATTATACTTGCTCGGCGGTGAAAAAAAACATCGTGAGGAAACCCGCACGTTCAAGAAATTTTACTTCGAAGGACGTGCGACCTTACCTTAATAGGTCTAGTTTTCTTAACTTAACTTACTCGTACCTAAGTAGCAGATCCCGCCAATCCTAATGGATTAGATAACCGGGTAACGCTAAGGAGAGTAATACTAGTCCCAAGATAAGACATCGTGACAATTTTCATCATATCCTGATCAATAGTGATATTTATGTGATACGCGCACAACAGCGACGAGCTCGATGGCTCAGTCGTGAATAACGCGACTTTGATACCTACGCTCGTAGGTTCGTTTCCCACACAAGGCAAACATTTGTGTGGTCTGTACTGTAACTGTTTGTCTTGGTCTGGATTTTTTTAGAGAGGTAGGGCGCATCAAAGCAGCCCGTCTGGGGAAGTACCTCCACACAGTCAAATAACAACTCCCTAGAGGGTTGTTGTGTTCCTGCGTGTGAGTGAGGTCACCAGGAAGCTCCCAAGGAGTTTCTGTGTAAGCAACAGAGGAGGCATCGCACGAGTGATACTTATCTCTAGTGTTATTAGGCTACGGTACCCGCTTTACATCAGGTGGGCCGTATGCTTGTATCCCTCCCGATGTAATATAAAAAAAAACAGACAAACAGTTTCGGCTGTTCGGTGATATTAGAGTCCAGCTGCTTCGAAAGATATTCTAAAATTCGACCCTTCTGCAATTTTATTTAGTATTTTAGTAGTTATAAAGTACTACTACTGCTATTTACTGAGACACGCGCGTTGTTTTAATTTTTTTAATGCAGATATACAAAATAACTATGTAGAAATAATCAAAATGTGTTTATAAAGTTTTCCTTCAAACAAAGGATTTGAAAACGATGAAACGGACGACAATAAGCTGCCCCACAATTTAAAATGTCATTCGCGCTATTTCCCCTGGCACCCTTATCATTCTAACGTTTTAAATACTTCTCAAATCTACGACATTACGTTTCCCTTCCGCTTGAAAAACAATACTATCTCTCCCGAGGTTAACCGCCCGTTAACACGTCAAGTTGTCATACTAAAAAACAAAGTTCATTCTCCCATTATTTGCCTTGGATTACATCATTTTCCTGTTAAGAATATGATTCTTTTTGAAACTATAACATGTTTATTATAATTTCAATATAGTGGTAAATGCATGTAGGCTTTAATGTAAAGAACAATTTAAAACGTAATAAGTGGGTTAATTAAAAAAGTAAAAACAGCCGACATAATCCACACATAAGCTATATCCCTGGGGCGATCGCTTCCGATTAAGCCTTAAAAGCCTTCCCGGCTAAAGGTAACCCCTAACGTGGTGTTTATAAAGTAATGGTCTGACATAACCTATACGGCCGTCCGTAGGGGTACCTCCCATCGAGTCCCGGCGGGTGGCCCCCTCAGAAGAATGACTAATGCACGATTTTAATGGGTTAGTCCTTTTTTTGTGGGTCATAATAATCTAATCAGAGCCTTGATACCTACAGATATCTATTTATGTGTATATTCTTCCATTGATATCCCCCAGAGCGGAACACTATGTTAATCTTCTTAGAGAGGCCTCTACGCGTTGGTTCCGTATTTCTGTGCACGCCTATCAAATGACCGAAATTAATAACCGTGAATAAAGATGGGGCATTTTACTAAGGCGTCACCATTTGTGACATCGCACAAAATTATTTTCTCTATGCCTGTATGTATAAGTTTATATTATGTTGTTACCTATTTTTAGTTGATTACTTTTTGTCGACGTGTAGTTGTAATAGTGTTGTGTTATGTACCAATAAATGTCTTTTTTTCTTTCTAAGTTAATAATAATATAATAATAATAATCCGTCTCTCTTCTGTAATAGCCCATTACTAATAATCCCTCCAGATCTCATTTCAATAGCTTAATTATTTCCGACACATTTGCAATAGTCCCAATACCTGCAGTGACCTGTTCGTGGGTATATCCTCCCGTTGATATCCCTTAGAGCAGGCCACAGCTGGTATAATACATTGCATCTTTCTTTTCGAAGGGGCCTATACGCGTTGGATTCATATCCCCGCGCACGCCTATCAAATGACCGGGATTAAAACCCGTGAAATTAGAGCCAATAATAATAGTGGGCAACTTTACAGCTTGATTTGTCGTGAAATAAGGTTACTTACTAAACTTAAGGCACTAAAACTACATAAGAAAAATTTCGTAATTGTCACTATTATATCCGTATTCTAATGTTAGGAGTGTATTAAGCAATCTCTAGTGCTATTTCAAGCAGTTCAATAGCTTTTCTGAATCACTGTATGTCCAGCATAATAATTTAGGTCACAACGTATTCTTAAATTCGCGAGAACCAAACAAATGGAGATTATAATTATTTCCTGTTGATTTTGTTGTAAATAAAAGGCTTTCGGAAAGAGAGGAATCTTTTGGCAAACGTTAAATTTACTTTGGGGAGCGGAAGCCTGAAAGTACGTTTTTTGAGTAAATTGGTGTAGTTTGCAGACACCTTTACACATTTACACTTCTTAATGGGTAAAAAGAGCAACAGCAAGCAGGTATAGTCTACGAACGCTAAGAACTTGAGCTTCCTGATAGTGCTCTTCCTGAAGTGAGAGCACATGAGTAGAAGCAGCGACTAGAATGTAATATGTCAAAACAGACTGACATAGAGTGATGTTCACGGTTTACAGTAAGGTCAGTGCAACATCACGTAGTAGTTTCATTGTAAAAATTAACTTTCTTTGTAAAAACAGTTTTTTCAGTTTTATAAATAATATAATAATAATATATAAAAAAATTTTTAGGAGCGGGTCTCGGTGGGTGTACAACATAACATGAATCTTCTTAAAAGGGCCTCTACGCGTTGGATCCATATCCCCGCGCACGCCTATCAAATGACCGGGATAATACCCGTGAATAAAAATAAAATAATATATAAATAATATAATTTATAAAGAAAACAATTGCGGTCATTGACCGTACCGTTAAAGTTTTCTTTTATATTAAATAAAACTTTATTGAATTAAAGGATGTAAGAATCAATGCACGTAGAGATAATTCAGAGAACGAGTCCTACTCGCATATTTTTTTATCAGTGGTATTTTTTTATCAGTACCTACGGGTATGGAAGACCTTAATAACGTTCTAATATATGTAACATTTGGATCCCTGCGTTCATTATAGTAAGAGGGAGAAAAAATAATTTTAAATATGGTTTATCTTTGCAAAATTGTGTATCTTTACAAAAGTGATGCCCGATTCAATTTGAATTTCAGCCAGACTTAAAAAATACGTCTACCTTTCTGAATTGCACAATTAACGACCCCACTGTATTTTGTTGGTCTTTCTGATTACAAAACAGATATACAACTCGAAAGTAGAAGGATGTAGAAGCCGAGGAAGGCCGAAACTTACCTACCATGAGCAAATTGATCGTGTTTTATCAGAACGTGATGTCAGGGGCCTTTGAAACCAGCTAGAGTGAGAAGAGCAATTAATGTTAAAGAAGCGAGTGAAGTGTGTAAGGATCGTGTCATGTGGCGCTAAGGTCTCTCTGCCTACCCCGCAGGAGATTTGGCGTGAAGTCATAGATAGATTGTCTCTTTGAATTTGTCTAAGGTCACCTGAAAGTAACCACTTTTAGTACATTAGCTGAGCCGTAGGCTTGTTTGTATGCTGTTGGTACGCAACAGCATACAAAACTTGGAGGAGGAACAATAAATAAAATATTGTCGGACCAATTACACAGCGCTTCTAACCCCAAAGTAAACGAAGCTTGTGTTATGGGTACTAGACAACTGATCAACATACGTAAATACATTTTTTTTAAATACAAATACATATACAATAAAATACCCAGACCAAGACAAACAGACATGTTCATGGACACAAATGTTTGTACTGTGTGGGAATCGAACCCACGAGCGTTGGTGTCAAAGTAACGTAGCGCGTTTCACCACTGCGCCACCGAGCTCGTCAAACAACAAATTTGTAGTTTCCCATTGCCGCATTTTATTTACGCAATTTAATGTAATTTTACTAAATTAATCTAGAATATTATACGTAAGCCACGAATTTGATTCCCTAGTAGGGTTTCTATGAGGAATTATGGAACACATGAATTGGAAATCTGTACGTCCTTGTATCTTTCTGCGTGATTGGCTGCAAATGAAACTGTCGAGACCAAAATAAAGTAGGTACGGTATTTAAGTACTACATGTCTCCCAGTATTCGGTTTGAGTTACTGTTTCAGATATTCTACATGAGTGACCCGTAGATAAACCGAACAGAGGCTAACCATGAGATAGGTACATCACTGTTAAATAAATCGAATTTTGTTCAAAATTGTTGGTCATTCTACTAGAATAAAAAAAGAATAAAATAAATCAGTTTCATGTATTAATCACGCCTTTAAGCATTGTTTAACTAACTAATACTACGATTATGACGCTAGGTGTCTAGTGGTAGTAATAGAATGTATATTTAATATTATTTAATGTATATTATTACAAAGAACAGTGTCGAGTTCGTTATCCTACCAACAAAATTATGGATAAATTGCCAAAGGTAAATTTTCAGCTTCCAACGCTATTTGGACAATCAAATTAGCGGAAATCGAATCAGATTCACTTCGTGCATACAGTGGTCATGGATGTATGTATGGGCTGGCTATCTATCGTAGTACCGTAGTAGGTTTGCCTCTGTCTAATTTATTTACTCTCGTCGACACACAGATTAAAAACGCTTGTTTATAATCTGTATATCCACATGAGTCAAACAAAACAAACGTCATGTTTGCTGTATGAATAAAAGATCATGAAACAATATATTATGAAGTAAATTTAAAACTTATATCGTATTAAGTACTAAGATAAGAAAGGGCATGCTCCGTTGGTTCGGACATGTACAAAGAATGCGGGACGAAAGGATGACGTAACAGATATACAATGCAAAAGTGGAAGGATGTAGGAGCCGAGGAAGGCCGAGACTAACCTACCATGACCAAATTGGTCGTGTTTTATCAGAAAGTGATGTCAGAAGCCCCAAGAACCGGCGAGCGTGCATGAAAAGAGCTATGAATGTCACAGAAGCGAGTGAAGTATGCAAGGACCGCGTCTTATGGCGCTCGGTTCTCTCTGCCTACCCCGCAAGGGACTTGGCGTGAAGATATACATACATATCGTATTAACTGCGAGTCATAGCTTCGCTTACATGGGGTTTTAACTTTAAATATTCATCCAATAAATACTATTTTAAGATTAAGATAGGTAGAGCGCATCAAAGCAGCCCGCCTGGGAAAGTACCTCCACCTCACAGAAAACCGCAGCCAACTTCACTTTTCACCAGAATCCCGTTTGTTACAAGGTGGTTGCATCGCGTGCAGGTAAGGTTAAGTTTGACTCCACTGATTATAGTTAAGAGCTAGTAATAGTAGTAGCCCTTTTCCTGATCCATTGGGATTGGTGGGGTCCGCTACCCAAACCTAAGGATTTGGCGAAGCGGCTGCCTTCAAACCTCCACAAACCAGAGGGAAAACCAGATGTTTTTTAGGTAGGACTTTTCCTTCACCGCCGAGCAAGTGATAAACATGTACATAAATCCGAAAACACGAATTTAGTGGTACATGCCCCCGCCAGGACTCGAACCGGGGACCAGTTGGTCAATAGGCTGGTTCCTTATCCACTGGACTATCACTGCTTCAACTGTCACATAGCCTATACTATCCGAGATAACGTTATTTTTTTTCAATCGGTTAAATCGTTTAGCAGTAGTAGAATAAAACACCTCACTC
Organism: Pyralis farinalis; assembly: GCA_947507595.1. NCBI lineage: Eukaryota > Metazoa > Arthropoda > Insecta > Lepidoptera > Pyralidae > Pyralis > Pyralis farinalis. The sequence continues at coordinate 17,916,796 of OX382267.1, forward strand.
ACACCTCATACATGATCACAGAAAACATTACACTTTGATTGTAAAATAAATATATATATCTTATGTGGTTAATAAATTTCATCACAGTTTAATTTTATGAATAAGAAATAACTTATTTATACAATTAAATTATTGTCTGGGCGATAGTGCGACTGTATTTATTTTAATTAATAATTGCAAATATTCTTTCACGTTAATATTAATATTCTAATAACATAAATATTCATAGGCGAGTTTTCGACATATTTAGGTTCGAGAAAATAGATTCTACTAGTTTTTGTTTGTACGACATTCCTCCTCCCAGTACTCGCTTTGATTGGGCAATCATTCCAACGATAGTATTTCCTTCAATGAGAAGTAAATGATTAGGCATTACAAGTTATCGTTACAATACAAAAATAAATTGATCATCAAGAGATTATGTCTTTTGTAGAATCAAGTTGTAGATACCAGCATCAAACAAAATTACCGGTTATTAAATATACTATGCAGTAATTATAGGCAGTGATTTCGAATATATGTGATTATTTCGATACACAGCAGCTCCTTAGGAGCTTACTGGTGACCTCACTCACACGCAGGAACACAACAAGGGAGTTGTCATTTAGTTGCGGTTTTCTGGGAGGTAGAAGCACTTCCCAAGACGGGCTGATTTGATGAGGCCTACCTTTCTTAAAACTTTGTTTTATTTACTGTATGCGAGACAGCATTTTCTCGTATACTTATTTAAGCCCACTATGTAAACAAAATGGTGTACTTGAGTGGGATTGTATAAACGAGACCAGTATAGAAGAAAAAAACGCGATAATTTTATATCCCTTGACTCACTGAACTTATCTGCTAATAAACTACGAGTAAATGCACGTTTAATTTCCTGTGACAATGTCGTAAACAGCATTGGAATGTCGGTAGTTGTACTTTAGCAACTTCTTTGTGTACTCGTACCAATCAATGCGAACCTGTTTCTGTTTTAGCGTTAGTTGGTGAGAAATCCATCGACAACTCTTTCCTTAGATCCGTCGATTTCCTTCAGTTAACCACGTTGTGCAGTGGCGTGGCAGTTTCGACGAGCTCGGTGGCACAGTCGTGAATTACGCGACTCTGACACCAACGCTCGTGGGTTCGATTCCCATACAAGATAAACTTTTGTGTGTATGACCATGTCTGTTTGCCTTGGTCTGGATGTTTATAAGAGAAGTAGGGCGCATCAAAGCAGCCCGTCTGGGCTTATAGAAAACCGCAGCCAAATAACAACTCCGAAAGGGGTTGTTGTGTTCCTGCGTGTGAGTCAGGTCACCAGTAAGCTCCTAAGGAGTTGCTATGTTAGCAGCAGAGGAGGCATCGCGCAAGTTACACTTAATGAATGACTAGCGTTCATAGGCTACGGTAACCGCTTTACATCAGATGGGCCGTATGCTTGTATGCCTTCCGATGTAGTATAAAAAAGTACACATTTTAACGTTTTGGTATTATACTAAGCGATGTGACAGCAGCGACATTGCAGCAGGCGTTGCAGTAAATGACTCGCTATTCTGTTAAAAAACTACACTGCACCTGCACGTTACCTGCAATATAGTCGTATTCTGATAAAATGTTTTGACATTTGTGTAATGGTGACAGAAGTTTTAAAGTAATTTTTTGCAGTTTTGCTAACATTAGTCTTAAGCAACTTTTGTAAAGTGAAATTAATATTCTGATGCGGAGATTTATACCTACTACCAAACATTTGTTTTGTTTTGAGAGATGTTTGTGAGAATATATGATTAAGCTTCTTTTCAGTTAGAAATACCTTCACACTGCTCCGCCAACCAAGGGCAATGGGGCTTGAAACTATAGGAGTGAACATTAAGTAAAAATCCTTTTTATTGGATTATAATATGGTAACATGACAAGTATTAAGTAGTTCATTTGCAGAATACGCACAGTTGCAGCGTAGTTGCAGTGCCGTTGCAGTGCAGGAATTTTTAAAAGAATACACGTATTGGCACTGCACTATTCCTGCGCGACTCAAATGACAAGCCTAAACGTGCAGCTGCAGATTTTAGTAGAATTGGCCTACTGACTCAAACCGCAGATCTCCGTACCGTACCGCAGAACTCAGCTGAAATCATTTTCTATCCAAAACGTTTTAAACACGAAGAGAGCAATTTTTCGAGAAAAATACTTTTATAATCTTAAATAAAATCATCATTCCGTAATATTTTCTTTTTGGTTTCATATTTTCTAATTCCAACGGATGCCAAACTTAAATGCATGTTAAAAACAAATAGACGACTACAGTATTTTTTTCTATAAATACAAATACGATTTTGTGTTAAAAAAAATAAGTTCATTATGCCAGGACAGCAAAACTTTCAGTGTTAACGATGTTCATATTATACTTCAAGATGAATTAACGTGTCTATCTCGAGTCTAAAATACACGCATCACGGCCTTGTCCGTGACTATCTACACAATCTATAACACGCATTTAATGTTATTACAAAGTACAACTGTAAACTAACATTCTTTGTAGTTTCATACACACAGCATGTCTGAAGAATAAAAAAATATATACGTCAATACGCCGAAATATTATATTTAACCACGCGTGCAATCCTATGGGAGTGAAGGAAATATTATTTTTTGCCTTTATATTAGTTGTTAGTTATCCTACTTTCATATTAGTTGTCAGTTGATCCTACAAAACGTTATACTATATCAATCATACACGCTACAATTTAATTCGATGTCGGTTACTTTATTTATCTTAATTGGACCAAAATATATCTTGAAAAACGAAATGCACCTTCCTTGTCCACTTTCTGTACGTACGTACAAACATACAATGTAGGTGTGAGTGGTTAGATTACACGCTGACAGATGTAATGAAAGTAATGGTTACGTTTTATACGTTCTTAACTAGTTTCGATAAATATTTATCAAATCAAATACTATCACGGTCGAAGTCAAAATCTATTAAAGTCGTTTTTCATGTATACTTAGATATTTCATGTATACAACAACAGATAAATTTAATTTTGCCTACTTTCTTGATAATTATTCTCTCAATTGTAATAAATAAATATATAAAAATTCATGAGCAAAAGAGCTAACAAAGGAATATTACATGTAGTTACCCTCTCATATTATCTGATATGAGACATGCGGTTTGTGCATTTATGACGAGCTCGGTGGCTCAGTCGTGAATGACGCGACTTTGTCACCAACGCTCGTGGGTTCGATTCCCACACAAGGCAAACATTTGTGTGCATGAACATGTCTGTTTGTCTTGGTCTGGGTATTTTCTATGTATAATAAGTATGTATTTACAAAAAAAAAATGTATTTACGTATGTTTATCAGTTGTCTAGTACCCATAACACAAGCTTCGCTTACTTTGGGGCTAGATGGCGCTGTGTAATTTGTCCGACAGTATTTATTTATTATTATTATTTATTTATGATTTTACTAACAAAGATATTTTTTTCATATCATTACTACTCGTACCATTAATGGCTATAGTTACTATCTGTTATAAAAATTCACGCCAAATCTCTTACAGGGACTTTATGGTTTACAATGTCAATAAATATTCACTTTTATATACCAACTATAAGCTTTCACGCGTAAACAGTATAAATATTTTAATACCCTTACAACTAATAAACTCACAAATTTCTATAATACAATTTGACAACTTACTTATGCCGAATTGTATTTAAAGTTACAACAATTTTAGGATTCCGTCGCACGATTAAAAAATAACAAATCGAAGTCTCTGACGAAATCATTAATAAATTTTGTTGAAATCATAAATAAAATAACCGCATAAATACGATGGCTTGCAAAGGATTTTCGGCGTGTGTAACTTTAACTCAGGTTAAGACTAAATTTAACTCAGGTTTAGGTCAGGTTTGGGTACAGTTTTCTAAACGAACTTGGTTATATGATGCCGTATCCGATAACGTAGGGAACCCTCAGTAGACGAATCCGATTCGCACCTAGTTTATCCTATGAATATCATTGAAAAGATCCACTGCGTTAGTCTTCTTTCAATCTATTTAAACGAATATATATTTTCATTTCCTATATTTATGAAATTAATTTGCAATATACTAAAATTAAAAAAGCAATTCTTAGAGTCTAAAATACTTACATATTTTTATTATGTATTGTGGGTTTATTAATATTGAGATGAACTATGTATTAAAATTAACAGTTTTTTTTTTGTATATATTTCACTAGTTCAACAAAGTATCGTACATATTTCATAAATCTATTTTCATCTATATTAGTTGTACCTACTACCTACCTTGTTGCGTGTAGTTGTAGTGTAAAAAATACTACAACGTGCAAAAATATTACGTACATCGGTGAATATTGATATTTATGATATTTTATGTTTTCAATATGTTATAAAACATATTCATATAGGCACAAAAAATACACGACAAAGTGCCTTTTTTACTTGTCTAATACTAACTATAATACATGTAATAACCGTAAGTTTTATATATCGATTAAAACTTATTACCTAGACATATTGAATTAATAAACACAATACAAAAAGCCTACAAAAACTTAACGTACCTCAGGAGGCAGCTATTCGTTTGAGAAGCCGATGTCTGTAGACACTGCCAAATGTTTATCTTCACAATATTATCATCATAAGAATAATAAAGCCGGTGTTCTGTCCGCTGAATTTCGGAGGCACGCATGCAGATCACTGGTAAAAGTAACACTGATGCGGCGCACGAGCATACTACCGCTATTTAGCAATAGTACAGCCAAGTCGACTATGTTCCGCCGAACGCGGTGAGATCATTGACTTATTGTTAATATTCACTTATATCGTCAGGGAACATTAATTTTGGGGGACCAGGGGTTCGATTTTAAAGTTTTAAGGTTCGCGTTTGATGTGAAATCTTGTTAATTAGTGCTAAATCTATGAAGCGGAAGTCATAAAGTATTATTTTATAATTTAATATGCGTTTTATACAACTTTATTCTTTAACTGACGAAAGATTATATGCTTTTAGTTTTGTATCGCTTTATAGATAAATTTTAATAACTTTGACATACCTACTTAGGTAACTATTCCATCCTCAATATGTATACATAAAATTAATGATGTTAATCAATTTTTACATTCTCTGCATACATATTCATATTATTTAAGAAGTAGAGTCGTGATCTCATAATGACATCTAATGGAGGTATTTTTAAATCAATCAATCTTCTACACATGTTACAATACTCATTGTCAGTAATTTTTGTTCCGAATATGACCATTCATACCACCTGTTGTCTTATAATCGACGCCATTCTGTAACATTGTTAAATTATTACTGTATAATAAAATGATTTTTAAATACAACATCGAGAGCCACACAAGCATACGGCCGACTATATGGGAAGTGGATACCGTAGCCTACGTACGCTTGTAATACAAGTTTAGTATCGCTCGCACGGTGCCACTTCGCTAACAAAGCAACTTACTAGTTGTTACCTCACTCACTCGCAGGAATACAACAACCCTTCAAGGAGTTTTCAATGAACTCGGTGGAGCAGTGGTTAGTAACGCTACTTTGACTTTGACGCTTAAGGTTTCGTTTCCCATACCGGATAAACATTTGTGTTCATGAACATTTTCGATTCCTACACAGGATAAACATTTGTGTGCATGAACATGTCTGTTTGTCTTGGGCTGGGTATTTTTAAGCGATATAGGGCACATCTAAGCAGCACGTCTAGGTAAATACTCACACTTCAAAGAAAACCGTGGCCAAATAACAACTTCCTGGAGAATGGTCGTGTTCCTAAGAGTGAGTGAGGTCACCAGTAAGCTCCTAAGGAGTTGGCAAGAGGTGGCATCGCGAGAATGATAATGTGTTGCAAACGTTCGCAGGCAACAACTACAACAGGCTTTCCATAAGGTGGGCGGTATGTTTATATGCCTCCTGACGTTGTATAAAAAAGTTATCACTTGGCCGCAGTCTTCTGGGAGAGAGTCTTGCCAGTCGGGATGTTTCGATGCGCCCTGCTTCTCTTACACTGAGCCGTTTGTTAAATAGCAGGATACACCACTTGGGTGATATTGGCTTTGATTCTAAAGATAATAGTGAACCACATTCCATTATATATCTTCGCAGTGAATATGGCGAAGCAGAAAATCATTTCATTAGAGTTCAATGCCAGGAGGCGAAGGGAAATCAATTCTGCCTGATGCGCCTCGATCTGCTACTTGTCAAATCCCGCGGATCCACTTTTTCTTATTTTCTTCCTTTTTCCTTGGCTTCTAAAGGTCGTATCGTGATATAGAAACCCATAAACTTCCCCTAGAGTTGAGCAATCGAATGTAAAAAGAATTTTTGAATAAGAAAAACAAATCCGACAGGTGGTTCCAGATAGGCGCGATCAAAAAAACACTCTTCCGCGCTGTATATTAGTATACATTAAACACCTTTTTAATACATTTACACAAAAAAATATTAATGTTTATTCGCTTGTTTATAAGAGATTATAAAGAGCACTTAATACTTACGAAAACCACAGAACCCGGAAATATTTATTCACTTAAATGGCACGCTTTTAAATTACGATTATTAAAGGAAACGGCTGTGACACTTAGCCCATTTAAATAATTAAATTTTTGTAACATAATTTAATTTAAGATAAGAATATGGATAATAGGCAGAGTGGACTACTATCTCTGCCTACCCCGTAAGGGATTGCCGTGAAGATAGGATATGCATAATAGGTACTGATATAAATGGTTTATAACATATATTTTATAAGGCTGGTTTTATATTGAACTGCCGACCAAAGTACATTGATGAAATAACAGCAAAACAAATTGTGAGGAAAAAATATTAGGTTATGAAACAATATTTTTTAATCAAAGTTTTCATTTATTTTTATTTCATTCGACGTATTAACCATAATATCGATACATTTTTCTCATTTTAATGGAAATTCTTTTGGACGGTTATAGAAATTAGTAGAGACGGGAATCGCTCTTGAAAATGAAGTAATTAAAGGCATTTTCCACGTCGGATTTGAAATTCTTTTTCCCCTCTTAAAAGTTATCTGAAAAAATGGACGATGAAATTTTAATTTGAGCTAGGTCTTGTGGGTACCTATAATGGTTGACGTAACTCCTTTAGTTTTAAAATTATTATCTTTTGAACACGTGTACGTTTTAAATTTTAATATAATCGGCATATTAGTGAAGATTATTTCAATTCGGGAAGTGATAAACCGGGGTCGATGGCCTCGTAATCAAATATTGGTACAGCTACGAGATGTAGGCGACACGCGTGAATATCGTTAGTATCTTTCTCATTATCTTCGTATGAAGGTTAGTTGGTCACAATAATTTACTATTGCAAAACAAACACAAAATATCCAGTTGAATAAAGTCTACGAGTATATTTAAAACACTACTTAAAAACTTGAAAATGCTTAACTTAGTTGTAAGTTTAAGTACTTAGTTGTTGGAAAGTCTATTAATTGGATAAGTGCCTATATCTCACATTTAAAGATGGATTCAGGAAGAATTTTATGGATATCTACCAAAGTGATGAATACTGAAATTTGACTGACATTATGCAGCAAGTAATACCTAATTTCGGAACTCCGATGCTACACGACTCACCTACGACAAGACTTTCCCCCCATATATCTTGCCTCGGTTAGTCTGTACTTTTCAAGTTAATTTAATTGCAAAATGGTCGAACATGCTTTGTGTGCTTCCACCACCAATTAGTTCAAGCGAACTGGCGCCATTCGACACCCAACTACTACGGTTAGTAGATGCATGCCGTAGTCGCTGCTATGGCTGTTCTAACAGTTTTTAAAAACTAACAGTTTTTAGTTTCCGCGATTGCCCGCCATCTGAAGATTTAACCCATGACGCGTCCTGTACACTGAGGCCGGATATAAGAAAAATGTGTCCTATATTTTGACTGACTTGTTTGAAAACTAGATAAACAACAACCAAAACTACCCTTTGTGTTTTTTGTGTGTAAGATTTTTGCATGTGTTAGTAGAGGATAAATTATGGTCTTTATTTATAATAGTAATATAATAATAAGATGTTCGGTGGAGTGTGACCTTTCTGGACATTGTTTTTATACGCTAATAAGTGTTCATAAAATCGTTTAACAATTACGTTCAGTTTGATCGATATAAACATGTTCAGTTATCGTAAAACAACTTATACTTACCAGTTTTATTTCGCAGGATTTTAACTTTCGTGTTACAAAGGGATTAGACTGAAAAATATGTATGTTGTTTTTTCTAAATATCTTAACTATTCTGTCAGTGATTTTTCATAGGAATGACATACTCTCCATATATTTATTTATCAAATTATTTAAACTGCATGTAGTAGGTACCTAAGTAGTCTATTAATAATATCACTCGTATATTTACGGAATAGTTGAATCTTGGTACAAAGAGACCCAATTGACCTGTCCAACATTTAAAAATATCGTCGACATATCTATAGCAACAAAGCAGCCAGGGTAACAACAGTGGCGGTGCATGCATGTTTCAGATGGCGGGCTTTCGCAGGGGCGATTGCAGCAGCCGAGGCAGAGACGACGGGAGCAGCTATGTCAATGACGGCATGCATGCATGTATGTACCGGTAGTGGGTGGGTGCCGGCCGGTGCAGTAGTTTAGATCAAATTGCCTGTAAATTTAACTTTCGCAAAATAACACCGGAAGCTATCAGCTATTTGCCATATTTGATCACTATATGGAGGTCAATCTATTAATAATAGTTTAATAAAAAGCATTAGATTAAAAATAATCACCACCCAGGGACAAACGAAAATACTACACAAAAAGGCACTATACTACGACAGTCAAGGTGATTAATTCCCGAACTTTGTTTTGGGCCGTTTTCATTAATATACTCGACTACATCGAAGAATCGATGGACTTGGGCGCCCATGGTGACCTTTTAACTGGGTAGCGAATGCTGGCCATCTTTCTTCGTATGATGTGACAAAACTCCAACAAACAAAGTACGAGATGGACTTCATTAAAACAACAAATTTTTATGCAGAAAACGCAATTACTATTTAGTCCACTCTCGACTCTCCTATAACTCGACCATTAAAAAAATATTAAGTTACGTGTTTTCAATAGATCCTTATAAACAGTACCAGTCTATACGACCCCGAGTCCAGAGTGTGTTAAATTACTAATTAAAGCCAATACTATTTTCGGGGTTGAGATATAGGGGGCTCAAGAATGGACTAAATGGCAACTTCTACGCGTATCCGCCGCGGTTTTAAGATGGCAACACCCGTAGGACGAGTAATTGTAGGCAAATGATAGTTGTAATAATCACGACGAGTTTTACGGCCACAGCTTGCGCGGTTAACTACCTATGGCACCCGCTGCTCTTACGGGTAAAGTAGAAACTCAAGTGCCGCGCTGACCCATGAACTTGACGTCTAATGTCCGCGCACTCTATCGGTTAGACGCTTGCCTATCTATTCCAACAGAACTAACTGGTAGATTTGCAATCTTCTCCCACCACGTTTATGGTAATTCCCGCAGCCGCAGCGGCTACGGAATCGTACGTATCTGTGGTCTGATGATTATTGAAACAAAACAAATGTCGGCGAATGTCGCTCCATAAGTTTGTTAAGATTAGATGAGGCACCTCAAAGTATTTGTTAGGAAAAGGTAAGGATGATCATATCGAATCTCCATGGTTTAGCTTCGAAAAAATTACAAATGAAGTTTTAATAATCATTTAGCTTACTGGTAACCAGTAAGGAGAACGAAGTAACGACCTAATGACGAGAAGTGAGCGGCCTGTTTATATTTAAAAATGATTTTTTAACATTTCATATTTAAAAATTTAAATAATGAAATAAAGAAACTATAATACATGATATTTTGAAAGAGAATGTAAAGTGGTTGCCGTAGCCTACAAACGCTTCCAACGCATTAAATATCATCGCGCGATACCACCTCTGCTAACACAGCAACTCGTTAGGAGCTATCTATACGTTTACGCCATATCCCTTGCGGGGTAGGCAGAGAAGACCGAGCGCCACATCAGTCGGTCCTTACATTCTTCTCATTCCCGCACGTCGGTGTCTAAGGCTCCTGACATTCTGATAAAACACGATCAATTTGGTCATGGTAGTCTTCACCTTACTCGTCTCCTATATCCTTCCACTTTCGCGTATATCTGTTCTTTCTTTCTACATTCTTTACATACATTCTTTCTACATTTCCGGAACAACGGAGCAGGCCTCTTCTTATTTCAACACCAAACTCTCTTTCTAATCAGCTACATCATCATTTCGGGCGCGGCGCATTTCCACTGCATTTCTATTTTCATGGATTGGATTTCACGGATTGGCCATTGACCATTAATATGGTTGATTTCTAAATATCCAATATCAATAAAAAATATTGGAATATTAATTTGTAATGTGTGTGCAAGTCGTAATCAATTCACCGCCACTTTGGCCTTTGCTGTCTTAGAATTTTGACGAGCTCGGTGGCTCAGCCGCGAATGTCGAGACTTTGACACTAACGCTCGTGGGTTCGATTCCCATACACAAGGCAAACATTTGTGTGCATGAACATGTCTGTTTGTCTTGGTCTTGATACTGGATCAGGATTAAGAGAGGTAGGGCGCATCAAAACAGCCCGTCTGGGGAAGTACCTCCACATCACAGAAACCGCAGCCAAATAACAACTCCCTAGAGGGTTGGTATGTTTCTGCGTGTGAGTGAGGTTACCAGTAAGCTTCCAAGGAGTTGCTGATGAAGCAGTAGAGGAGGCATAGCGCGAGTGATACTTAATATATCGCAAGCGTTAATAGGCTTCGGTATCCGCTTTACATCCTCCCGATGTAGTATAAAAAAAAAGAATATCTATTAGTTTTCAAAAAAGGCTCAATAGTGACGTAATTAGTCAAAAGATACACTACATTGTTGGCATGCCATTTAACACATAATATTTCATTATTTTTATCAAAACGATGATCGGAATGGCCTATTTCATTTCCTGTTTTGTCATGATATGACATTTTTAGTCCTATTATCTCTTACTGTCCCCGTAGCTCTGAACCCTTGAAATTTCAAATAAATCATTAGTTGCATACTACTAAAAATAATTAATTACAAAAATAAGTACACGCTTTGAGCCTCTACCTGTATAGAGTGAAAAGTTGTGACAATAACCGCTGACTCCACACAGAGCCCTAAGTTTGAACCAAAACCTCACTGGTTTGCCTTTTATAAATTGTTTGATCCCATGATGACCAAAGTATTTGAATTTCAACATTTCAACAACAGCTAAATTGGATTCATATATCACATATTTTCGAAATTATTCATTAGCTTTATCGATAAATGGGCGGATTTCGAAAGCTTTGTCATTGTTATCTATTCTCGAGTTGTCATTGAAATATAAAAAAGATTTTCTTTTGTCAAAGCGATTTCGGGACATTGCCTTTTCAACAAATTTAACATGCACATCATCATCTCTACACTAATTAAGTTTGCTTTGAGGTAAGTGGTGATACGAAGAGAAAAACAAAATTCCTATAACTTTTAACTCCTCCACAGTGAGATTGAACTTCAAATCATTTTTATAACTTTTGCCATAGGTAATAGTTTCGTGCATAGGTAATATTATGTTATAGAATTTCGTCACATAACAACTTTTCAAATATTTCTACCGCTGATTTTCCTTCCAACTCCATATTCATGTTTTCCAGACATTGTTTAGCACTATTAGACTCATTTGAATTTCAGAATAAACTGGCGCAGATTTCAGATAAACTTACGCCAAGCGATTGTCTTGCTTGTCTGAGATGCGAGTTGATTTGGAGCATCTCCCTTCGCGTTATCAATCGTACAAGAAAATTCTACTTGACCAGCTACATCTTACACCGGACAAACTCACATGTCGTCGTCAGGACCCTCTTCGATGTCAGTCATTTCATCCACTTCGTCTGGATGCAATATAGCAACTTCAACATTATCGAAATCCTCATCACTATAACATTCTAATACCTCAAGATAGTCTGCAATTTCGGACACCTTCAAAGCCTTATTGTATGCCTAATAAGAAATACTCGGGTATATTTTCTACCATTTGACATAAAACAGAATATTTTTTCTTGCCTTGGTCAATTCTAAAATTCACAAGTTTTTATTTATTTTGATTACGTAAATCACAATCATGTCACGCGATGTGCTGCGTCCGACGTAAATTACCAAATAATACACAGGTTCAGGTCAAATAGTATACACGTGTGTGTCATATTTATAATATGTTTTGGAAATAAGCTATGTACCTTCAAAATGTGAAGGTACATAGCTTATTTCCAAAACATATTTAGTTATTTTTTTTTGCTTATTATATATATATATATATATATATATATGAAAGGTCAATAAATGTTTTTTCTTATACGATTTATAAAATAAAAAATAATGGTCTTCAAATGCAATAAAAGTGATAATTTTAAGAAAAATATATTAAAGAAATAAATAAATATGCGTAAATATGTTTGGCGAAAAAAATTCTTTTGGTAGAAAATTAGTGTACAAATAAAAAAAATATTAGAAACAATAGAAAAAATATAATAACTTTTCAAATATACTGTCCTAAAAATAGGTAGGCGGGGAGGAAAGGGTTAAGAGGGAATTTTGAGGAGCTCGGTTGCTGAATGATTAGTAATGCTGTTATACCAACCAACGCTTATGGGTTCGATTCCCACACAGGACGAACATGTCTGATTGTCTTAGTCTGGGTGTTTTTGAGAGGGGTAGGGCACGTCAAAGCAAAGTGTGGGCTGCCTCTACCTTACAAAAAACACACACACAACCAAATAACAACTACCTGGAGTTGTGTTTTTGCGAGTGAGTGAGGCCACCAGTAAACTCCTAAAGAATTGCTATGATAGCAGCAGAGGTGGTAAAGGTGGACACTAGAAGTGTTGCATGCGTACATAGGCTATGGTAACCGCTTAACATTAAGTGGGTCATAATATTGTATGTCTAATGTGAACAAGTTACGATAGATTAACAGATAAACATACAAAGTGAGTCTCAAGACCTTCGTCGTGTCCTAAATCATAACAATAACTCTGCAATTCAACAATTAGCTGTTATTTTCCCGATGTTTTCTGTAATGAGGTTAACATTCAAATGAAACATTTTTAACAAGACTTAAGAAGATTCCTTATACTTTTGTAAATATAACAGAAACCTTTTTCCAAGAAATGTTTAATTGAGTAAGCATAACCTTGTAGTACAACAGCCCTCATTTAAACAAAAAAACACATTTATAAGAATTAAATAAATGTTTAGATGTTAGGTCTCGTACAAAATGGTTCAGACAAAAAAAATATTAAATTCGAGTTTTTTTAGGGTTCCTTGGCTAATAACGTAATAAGGAATCCTTGTGAGATCATTTTGATATCAGTCTTTCTTAGTGGCAGCCTGTATACAAATATTTTTTTTTATTTATTTTTATTTATTTAATGAACACCAACATAATAAACATTAATACTACATATAAGGCTCCATGACATGTACGTTCAGCTTAATGCTATTATAATTATAGATGAAGACTGCATGCGTTTTTTAAACAACAAAAAATAATATAGCATTGAAATTAAAAATTAAAAAAGGCCAGTATAGCTTAACAGAATGCGAAAACTAAGAAAACAGTGACTTTTTAAAGCTGCGAATGCCACTCACGAATAGATCAACATCCATAGTCTTGGGTATGCTGTTAAATTCTCTAACGAAACGGTTTAAAGGCGCGTTTTGCCCAAGATTGGTTCTGCCGTATTCGACCACGAGAATGTTAAATTTTGATGGCCGTGGAAGCCTTAATGGCATTGAGAATGAGAGCGTTTGTAACAATAAATCATATATCAAATTCTACATAGTAGTTACAAATGATTTAGTATCATAGAACTTGACAAGAAGTGAGATATCCTAGCACAAATATAGGGGAAGGTCTAAATATATCTGTAAACCCAGAAGTTATCTACCAAAACCTACATTATTACATTCATGAAATTTAATATGAAGAAAGGTCTCATAGCCCAAGCACCGAGAAATGTCTTCACCAAGTCAAAATCTTAAATTTATGGTAATACTTGCGGACCCGTCGGTGCGGAGACGTCGTCCTGCCCGGAAAAGCAGCGCCATATTAAATTCAGTCTCAAGAATTCGTGACATACCGACATCAACGCCTACCGGGTCGAATTGTGTAAAACCCATTGAAATATACATACAAAATTTCATCCAAATCGGTCCAGCCGTTTAGGAAGAATTAGGTGACAAACACACGTACAGAAGAATTATATATATTTCTAGCAACCCACCACCCCGGCTTCGCACGGGTTCTTTACAGAAAATATAACTCCGACTAATAATTCTGACTACCTAAAGACAACAAATACAAAACAAAAATGTGACCGTCCGTAATTATTTGCGATTACTCCTAAGATATTCATTTAAATTATATGGTGTTAAAAGAGTAAAATAATGTGCATGAAATGCTTAAAGCCTTTAACTTATTTAAAATGATAAGGATTAATAGGTACCGTATTTGTGTAAATAGCTTTTACATTACCGCTTTATAATTGCCAATTTTTTAAAGTATTATAAAATGGATATAGTATGTTATACTTAAGAGATAGACATGTCCCATCGCGGACTTTTCTGTAGACCTATATAAGATACACAATTCCACTATACGTTATTTTGTTATATCTCAAAGGGTTTAGGCAGCGTTTTCGGTGAAAGCTCCCAGACGGCTTATTTTTTTCCAACACCTTCAGCAAATATTGTTAATGTATACAAAAACTTAACAAATTATATACTAAAACCGTACTCGAGAACCACTCTATGCATTGGTGAAAACAGCATGAAAATCGATGCTGTAGTCTTTGAGTTTATCGCGATCAGACAGACAGACAAGACAGACGCGGCGGAGGACTTTGTTTTATGTAGTGATAGTGATAGTGATATGTAGTGATAGTGAAGATGTAAATGTAATTAACTTTCAGAAATAGACTAGGTTACGTTATCACAACTTTGTCAATTTCTAAAAGATTATACCAGTTAGAAAAATAACTTTTTTCTATGTGCGTCCATTCTACGGGGCTCGTTGAATTAGGATTATGGGGGCGATATGATTTGAACTTTAATTTTATAGACGAAGTTCTCGCATGATTTCTTAGTCAAGGTTCGTTCGGAGTATCGTTAGCATTTGGATATATTAAATATAGACAGAACTCCATTATACAATTCTAGTGAAGCTGAATTTTCAATGACCAATTTTCAAAACCAATATTCCTAAAATTATATAACTGAACATACTAATAATAAACAGCTTTTGATACCAGACTAGTGTTCGCGATAAGCGATTACGAGTTTTCCGGGGCTATCTCTCTTAATAAACAAAGAGGTGGCCATAGGCTCATACACTAGCATAAAACTTCCTGTTACGTACGGGGTACCACGGGGAAGTATTTTAGGCAAAACACATTTCCTCGTCTATCTATATGATTCTGTTGCACCCCGCTCATGCATGGCAAACTGATATAATATAAATTAATTATGACACTGCTTTATTTTTTGCAGCTGACAATTGTACTGAGGTTTATAATATGGCTCAACATCAACAAGGACTGGATGAGATCATCTTGCTCCTTTATTCTTTGTCGTTCATGACATGCGAAACCAGTCTGTTTCTCTCTGAACGACAACAAGCCTACAGGTGAGTACAAACAAATAGCACATTGCTGTAAGGTATTCACCGGTGACCCCTGTGACTGTTTATCACTGAAACAAACCGACATTATTGTATACCTTGTTATTATAATTGATGAACCTTAGTTTTAAACAATACATTGCTCCTCGGAAAACAGAGTTCGTAAACTAACAATAATCATAAAGAAACTTCGTCTCCTGGATCCCAAACAACTTAAAACAATGTATTTCGCTTTGTATCAATCAGTATATATGTTACTGTAAAAGCCACGTCATGAGTTGGTAAATGTAAAAAGGAAAACAATTTTTCGGACTTATACCATTAGAAACTGGTATATGCTAGGTTTTACCAGAGGCGGTTGGTAAATATTGGTTTTGGGAAGAAACAATAAGTACTTTCTCTTTATTTATTTCAAGTAACTACCGTAAAATGGGGGGAATGGGGACACTTTCTAAGTTCAACATTAATTTATAGCGTTTTTTTCTTTGCAGTCAGAACCCGTTATATACGTTTTCCCATACATTTCGCGGTCGTATACGACCACCCGGGTTTCGAAGGATTAAGTATATCAATGAAATTGAGAATATAATGGTTCCGGTAGTCAAATGTTTAATTTTTTTTTTCCAGTACATTATGTATATATATACGGATGTCATTATAAACATGCACAAAAACTTGAAAAATTAGCTTGACCCAAATTGACTCGGCTTTGGAGTGAATCAGGTCACGTATGGGGATAATAGAGCTTTTCGATAGGGCTGGTACAGTTTAGTTAAGTATCTACCCGAAATACATAGGTACCTTCATAGTATTGCAACAACCCTAGTTTCAAAAACTCAATTCAGCAGGTTTCTGACGCAGTTGCCAAAAGATCGTTTTAAGCTAATATTTAAATTCTACCATCTAAAATAATTTTAAAACACCATTTAAAATCATTTTAAAATTCTTATTAAAAAAATAACACAAATTAAGTTGTCTTCTTTAAAAAACATAATGTACTACCGTGTAATTGAATTAAATCTTAAATTTTACTAAGTGAATGGTGGTAAATGCTCGAAATTAACGAAGATCATAAAACTATTCGGACTTTTACCATAACTACTCGTAGTTGGTAAATCTCAGGTTTTAGTTTGTAGTTCGAGCTTTCACAGTAACATATACATAAAGATACAGCAATTATTCATTTGCTCTATCATTCTTAAACAACACAAAGAAATGAAATATGATTCGGTCTTGACGGTCTTGACAAATCGCACTTCTTACAAAGTTTGTACGTAAAACATTTTAGGACTTAATTTGCTCATAGATTCTTTTGCTTCCTGGGCTCATACCTATACATACATACATACATATATAACAAGATATTACTCTCACAACAAGGTACAACGCAATAGTAAAATATTTAAATGGGTATAAACAAACTGAAACATTATTATTTGTACTTAAACAGCTGTAACATAAATAAACACAAAACAAAACTAAGTTCATTAAAAGTAATCAAACCTATCGTAAATCGTGTATCGTAATACTTGTAATATATAAATGTAATTTGAGAATTCCCAGGGAGAGTCTGGAGCCTTAGGTAGTGCACGCCTCGGCCTAGTTCAGACTTCAGACTCTCACAAGGATACGATTGTGAATGACTATAAATCCGTGTGAGCAGTAAATAAAGTTATTAGTATTTGGGCGGTGATTGCTAAAAGAATGTTGAATATGAAGGGTTTTTTAGATTAAAATTAAAAGCCGTCGTTCAAATAGGAGCAGCCATATTTATGGAATGTATTACATACGTCAAATGTCAAGTACAAACACTATATACCTACATTTTCAACCATAGCAACATCTACTATAGCGTGAGACATTTAATGTCAATGTGCATCTAACATTTTATTTGGTTACAAATTATAAAGACAGAGAGCGCTAGAATACGAATTCTGTCCATACACCGAGCGTTATTTGTTCTAAAATGTTATCAAAACTACAAGTAAAACGAGGCCCTAAATGACATCTATTGTACCCAAGGCGTATGAACACAATACACTATGTACTTGTAAAATGTAACGAATGACATACATCAAATTTTATGGTGCATGTTGATGGTGTTTTGACTATTGCTTTTGTTTTATCCATAATTAACAAGACATCAATTAAAACTTTCAATTAAAAATGTGGTAATGTCTTCGTTTAAGTCAACGTTTATTTACATAGATATTTTACATTTGTTGGAGTCGACCAAAGAAAGTTTTATCACTTTTCTATTAAAAAGTTTGTAATTGATATGTTTTTAGTGCGGTCGTTACTCGGTCTAGATGCCCAAACATCAAACCTAACTTCACCATAAAATGAGAAAAATAGAATGCAAAGTGGTGCGAAATGTATATACATCACTTTAAATGAAATGAGACAATACAGTGGCAGTGGCTCCACTAAAAATGAACCCTGGGTCTTTTAGTCTGTTACAGCACTGTACTGAGTGGAGACCCGTCCAACTGCAACACATGTATTAAGTATCAAAATGTAATTTGGATATGTGTCATACATAATACTTCTTTATATTTCTTCCTTGCGATTTCTGAATCGGTTCAATATTAAGGTAATTCTGGTAACGTCACTCATATTTCCCATCATTGATTATGCTGATGTCTGCTATCCTGATCTAACGAAGATTTTCTCAATAAGCTAGACCGGCTTATCAATAACGCTATCCGTTTTATCTTTTGTCTTCGCAAATTCGATCATGTCTCTTCCTATCGGTCTCAGCACAAATGGCTGCCTATTCGTCAGTGCAGGCAAAAGCGGCTGCTTTGTTCACTTCACTCTATTCTTTATAATCTTCTCTCTCCTGAATACTTGAAGTGCAAATTTCAATATCTCTGCAACTCTCATGATCGACAACTTCGATCTGAGAGTACACCTCTTTATCATTCTGGCTTTATATCGAATTCCTTTACGTTACAAGCTACACGTCTCTATAATGCGCTGCCTGATTCTCTCAGAGGTATCTCCAACAAATTCGGTTTTAAGAAGAAAATCCATGCCTACTTATTGGACAATTCGCCAAAATCATGACCTATTAATCATCGTCAGATTGACATTATGTTTATGTATGTGTAAGTATGTCTATGTATACTACCGTATGTATTATACAGTTATTATGTATGTAATGTTAATTTTAATTCAGAATATCTAAATTTGCTTTCTTACTTTGTGTACCGTTTTCCTTTATATGTTCTCTTCTATAAGGTTGTCTGGTAGAGAATGCTATTAGCATTAAGTCCGCCTTTATACCCTATATATGTGGTAAATAAAGTTTAATAAATACATAATACGTCTGTGACTATAATTATTCGTAGTTTAAAATTATTTCTATTCTATTATTTCTAACACAAGCAACCATTTTGAGTCATTGTTAGATAGTTAAGCCATTTATTTGTATCTCCATGACACACAACAGTAAATATTAGCAGGTAAACTATGAGTAAATACTAAATACAATAGTTACAACAAATTATGTGTCGCAGTGATACAAAAAGGCAGTGGCTCAGTGCATTATTTGCTCAAAGAGCAAACCACTGATTTTCAGCAGCTGCCTGAAAATTAAGAAGACTCACGCAGCAATAACGCAACGGATGTTATGTTATGTTATGTTAGGCATATATATACCTATATAAACAAGACGTATCCGTGCTTAAACATTCACAACTGTAGGTAAATATATATGTATAATATCTAGATCTACAAAAATATAAATAGCTATTTTAATTAACAAAAATAATAACTAACTATTGAAGAGATAAAGAAAAACTGTAGTAGTTGCTATATGAATATACTTTAGTACATATAACAATTACTGACTATTATATATATTTTTTTATAGTTATACTAGAGACATATTAAGCTTGTTTGTAAAAATGTTCCGCCCTAAGATGAAACCTCAGTGTTCTTCCATGAATGCTCAGCGTGCGGAGATGCTCAAGGGACGTCTTTCGTGGATATCCTCAGTGGGAATAGAAATAAAAATGTACTGTAATTTTATTTGTCGGGAAACGCAACATTGCCATTACTTACCGCCGCCGCGTCGGCGTTGTAGCAAAAAGGTACATTTCAACATCTATTACAGAATGAATAATGGTTTCTAGTATATTTAAACCGAACGTGCGAACATTTAAGTACACAAGTAGCTCGATGATATCGTTGCGCGTATTAAATATTACCGAACACAAAAGTCCAACTGCTCCTTTATGTCTATCCAAATTTCTTGCTTCAGACGGCGATGCCCGATTCGTTAATTGTCGTTAGTTGACAAACTTTAATTAACTGAAGTTAAACTACTTCTAAAAAATTCAAAAAACTGTGTCAAATTAGTAAAATCACTAAAAAATAAACCTAATAACTATAAAAGCAATAAAATTTCATTAGTGTTGTCTTAGGTTTTCACGATTGTTATACATTGAATTAAACAATTTTTAACAGAAGTATCGCGTGTTTTATTTATTTTGTTGAACCTGATGTTTCGAATGCGTAGCGTCCATGGTCGCAGGAAGACTAAGGTGACATTTTTATATATATACTAGCTGACCCGGCGAACTTCGTACCGCCTCAGAATCAATAAATGGTGTGTTAACTTATTAGGTGGTATTTTTTATTAAGACAAAATGAGTAGTCAAAATTAATTAAGTATAATAAATGTTCAAAAATATAAATGAGAAGTATTTTAAATATATTATAACTAATGTAATTCATGGCGGCAAAGCATTAGCTTTAAATAAGCGAACGAAATTATTCGCGTACCATTGTTGTACTACTTTATATTAAGATGTTTGTTGGATGGGTTGCATTCGAGTCGATTTCCTTCGTTGAATTGACTGCCGAGCTAACTTCACTTGTAAATTGTGCGGGGGCAAGTCTGGCTGATCCAATGAGTTTAAATATTCAGTTGTATAGGTGGTTGCTTCGTATTAGTTTGTTTCATAGTTTGTAGTTTTGTAGAAATGCAGTAGAGCAACGATTTAATTTTTAATTCTGAAGTATAAATGTTCTACATTTTTGTTTGAACTACTCGTTCACTCAACCAATTGTGACTTTCGTGGTGATCAAATATACCTACTCGGTAACACTTTGTTGATGAGCTCGTTCTTCATTGAGAAGAAATTGCAAAATTCGGTGGGAACACACTCAATTCGTTAGATTAGTCGACAGGAATGCGACCATTACCGAAAGTCAGTAATTGCTTGGCGAAAGCTGCAACAGATGGATCGTTTAGCAATGCAACGGGCATGTTTGCCGTCAGCTAAAGTTTCGTTTCATAGCTCCACAGAGACGATGATTCAAGGCAAGCGTTTATATCAACGGCAGCGGTCGATCTAGAAATGGTTTGTAGTATTTGGCGGAAATCGGCAGACAGTAGATTCATTGCGCCTCCAAAACATCTCGACTCATTGCCCCCATCGTTAGATACGCTTACAATACGCGTTTAGGCGCCATTGCGTATTTATCCCTGATGATGAATTTACTTGTTTCGAAAACTTTGGTCCTTGCTGAGTGTTTTCCAATGTTGGATGACGTTTTTTCAGTCGTTTGAAGGTTTAACGATAATTTCAACATTGTATGAGACGCTGTGCGTTTTTTTAGTAACATCACCGCTATCCCAGAGGAAGCAACTGCAGTTTCGGACATCTTGCGAAAAGTGTGCAAAGTGGACAAATTCAATGCCTGTCTGCCTAGTTCCACCGAGCGCGTCGAGGAAAAATAAACCATTTACATCATCAATTGCCTTCGTTAACATATCGCACATTTCCTTCTGTTGGTATCTTATTTCGAACATATTCACGATCACATTCCAATTCTCGACTAAAAGCGACGTTCATTCCACGATTTAGTAGTAGCATTCTTAACTTCACTAACACATGGTGTACCACAAGTTTTCGATTAAAAGCAAAGCCGGGTTATGTATCTCTTCATTTACTTCGAGATCGGAATTCCCTGAACTAACACGAATTCGATGTGAAATGTCTTATGACATACATAATACATGTTTTTGTACCACAATTCATGTGGTTTCCGTGGCAAGCACTTTAAAATATAGCATCAGTTTCAACTATTATCATGTCCCAATGAGTTCGTTTTCAAGCAAATTGAGCAGTTGACATGATCCATGAAATATTGGGCACACTACACCATTGACAGTTCGAAGTATTTCAAATGGTATCGGCCGACGAACGTTCACCAGCAATAACCACAAATAACCACAACAAACCAGCTATAACCACCGCCGATACGTGTTCGTGAAATCGTGTTATAAAATTACGACCAGTCTGACCTATATAAACGTGTTCACACTCGTCGCAGAACAGCTGCTGTTCTGAACGCTGAACACGTATCGGTGTATAAAAACAATCGCCCAGAAAGGTCACACTTCGCCGAGCGTCTCATAGACAAAGGACATAACTTATCCCCCACTAATACATATCAAATTTTACACACCATAGACAAAGGTTTAAAACTAAATATTAGGGAACAATTAGAAATTAATAAACATAAAAATTCTAAAATTACTCTCATGAACAAACAGACTGACGTAAACTATTCCCCACTATTAAATATCTTTTCGCTCACTTTATCCACCCCCACCCTCAATTCAATATAAGGGACGGCACTGTGACGGATTTGTCACTTGTAGCATGTTATTCTTACGATTAACGTCTACAACGCCTGATGATGCCTCGTGGAGAGGCGAAACACGTGACGCAGCGACGACCAGGCCTGTCGTGGCAACGACGGTGGTGGTATGGGCATGCAGATTCTGTTCCAGATGGCGGACGACCGCAGCATCCGAAGCAGAAACTACCGGAGCAGCCATGGCAGCGTAGGCAGGTTGTACTTACTAATAGTAGTGGGTGGGTGCCAGCCGGCGCTAGGCCGCATAAACTAATTGGTGGCGGAAGCACACAAAGCAGGTTAGATCAAATTGCACACAAAAAAAATATTCAATTAAATTTGTCGATTCATTCTTGAAATATCGTAAAAAAAGCATTTCATATAAAATGTAACAGAAATGGAATTTACTTTATAATTATTTTTTGTTATTTTTTCTTCCATGTTTTAATACTTATTATCCTATTCCGTACGAAGACAAATCCAAAGACACAAAAATCATAAAAATCGGTCCCGCCGTTCTTGAGTTATAAATGGTGTAACTAAGACGACTTTCTTTTATATATATAGATAGATAGATAGATATGGCAATAGTGTTGCTACTTTATGCCAGTGTCAAAGTCTTCAGTTTAGAACCATTTGAAAATCTTAATTCTATGTTCCAGCTTCAGGAATTGTGCTGAAAAAATACTTGGGAAGGGTACTTAGACCCAGTTTAAATACCACCCCTAAAACGATAGTGATTTTTACAAGGCGTTCTTGTATGTATATATGTATGTGTATAATTTCACTAGCACTTATGTTACAAAATACTATCAAAATTGTCACACAAAACTAATTTTATACTGAATTGTAAAAATTTCAAGTATAACAACAATGTCACTCGTCAAAAGCGCGGGAAGAAGTCCGACATTTGTCTTACATTGGTTATTTTTTTGGTTCTTTTTATCCCCGAGGGGAAAGGCAAAGGGCTCTAGCCCATACAGCCAACTCATCAGTTTAGAACCATTTGAAAATCTTAATTCTATGTTCTAGCTTCAGGAACTGTGCTGAAAAAATACTTGGGAAGGGTACCTAGACCCAATCAACCCAATTTAAATACCACCCGTAAAACGATAGTGATTTTTACAAGGTTTTCTTGATGAACTTATTCACGTCTTCCAAAAAGTTCATAAACGTATTATATTTGAGTTTTTTCATTACTGTATAATTTCACTAGCACTTATGTTACAAAATACTATCGAAATTGTCACACAAAACTAATTTTATACTGAATTGTAAAAATTTCAAGTTAAACAACAATGTCACTCGTCAAAAGCGCGGGAAGAAGTCCTTACATTGGTTTTTTTTTTTGGTTCTATTTATCCCTGAGGGGAAAGGCAAAGGGATCTAGCCCATACAGCCAAATCATCAGTTTAGAACCATTTCAAAATCTTAATTCTATGTTCCAGCTTCAGGAACTGTGCTGAAAAAATACTTGGGAAGGGTACTTCGACCCAATCAACCCAGTTTAAATACCACCCGTAAAACGATAGGAATTTTACAAGGTTTTCTTGATGAACTTAATCACGTCTTCCAAAAAGTGCATAAACGTGTTATATTTGAGTTTTTTCATTAATGTATAATTACACTAGCACTTATGTTACAAAATACTATCGAAATTGTCACATAAAACTAATTTTACACTGAATTGTAAAAATTTCAAGTATAAGAACAATGTCACTCGTCAAAAGCGCGGGAAGAAGTCCTTACATTGGTTATTTAATTATTACATCTACCGACATGGATGGATTAATTATATACGTTCCGATTCACACAAAAATCGCTCACGGTGTCAGAATGTTTTTGAGTAGATCTCTGGGTTTGTGACTTTACTATCCATCTTCTCTATTGAAATTGGGGTGTTTTCTTATTTCAATAGCCTCGCGTAGCATTCTAGGCATGTAGCGATTCTCCTTGGCAAGGATTTGTGGTTTATCGAACCGTATGTAATGGTTTGACTGGTCCAGTGTATGTTTACATTCTGCAGAGTTTTTATCACGCCTATTCTTCATGTCAGCAATGTGTTCTTTCACTCGAGTACCTATGCATCTCTTTGTTTGCCCTATGTACGATAAACCACATTCGCAGTCTAATTTGTGTACTCCTGCATCTTGTAAGGGGGATGGCGTGAAGTATAGGCGTGATAAAAACTCTAGGTATATGCCTAGAATGCTACGTGAGGCTATTGAAATAAGAAAACACCCCAATTACAATAGAGAAGATGGTTGGCAAGTACCACCTGCTTGGGGTCCAGTTCTAAAAATAATCAAGTCACAAACCCAGAGATCTACTCAAAAACATTCG
Organism: Pyralis farinalis; assembly: GCA_947507595.1. Lineage (NCBI taxonomy): Eukaryota > Metazoa > Arthropoda > Insecta > Lepidoptera > Pyralidae > Pyralis > Pyralis farinalis. Next base: position 17,941,559 of record OX382267.1, read on the forward strand.
GACACCGTGAGCGATTTTTATGTGAATCGGAACGTATATTTTTAATCCAAACATGTCGATAGATGTCTTCACCATTATAGCTCCATGATAACGCAAGACCTCACACTGCACAAGAAACCGTTGTAACTCTACAGGAGCTGTAGTTGGAAACGTCATCCTCCGTACGCGCCAGACCTTGCTCCAACTGACTACCATTTTTTTGTGATTTGGACATTTTTCTATGTGGTAAAAAATTTTCTTAGGAGGAAGTACAAAATGCTTTCACACGGTTTGTCGAATCTAGATCCCCAGAGTTCTATCGCAGAGTTCTGCGTGTGAGTGAGGTCATCAGTAAGCTCCTAAAGAGTTGCTGCCTTAGCAGCAGAGTTGGCATCGCGCGAGTTATACTTGGTGTATCAATGCTTGTATGCCCCCTAACGTTGTATAAAAAAATCAATTTTATTTTTTCATTTTTTAGCAATTGGCGATTGATTTAAATATTTCTGCCACGGAACTCTAAGAACATAAGAGGTGTTCTGTTGTAAAACATACTTGCAAACTACAAGAACTCTATAGAACGTTTAGGATTGATACTTACCAGAACTTTTTACAAAAACATTTTCAACAATACTCCACGGCGTTTCTGATCCTTAACCATATTATTTACTAATATGATGATATCTCATTGTCCATTTCGGACTAAGGAAGAACTGTTGGCGGGTTATGATAGCGCTTAGAACTATTTCTAGCCAATTGCGCACTTTTACGCCCAGTACAATAGGATTCCGATATTGAACTCATGAACCGGGAGTGTAGGAAGAAAAACATATCAGATTCTCGGTATCGTTCGATATCTTGTCATTTTACAATTGACCACCTCCTACAGTCGTACGATTTCGTGACAGAAATATTTATCGATTCAAATGTTTCTTCTATCTTGTTTGCTACTTCGACGTAATCGGATACGAGTTTTTTTTAATCATTTCAATAAAATGGAAAAGTTCACCGGCAAGGTGCGGTTTGAACTAATCTCTCGGTTCTCGATTGCGAGTCCAACTAAGGCAAGCAGCAGAAATATAAGAAATATGTCGTAACTAGCTAGATTTCTAAATAATATTTCAATTCAATGCACACTTTGTAGAAAACTACCATGATCCATGATCTTATATTTTGTGCCTAACTTGACTTCACTGTTGTCAATTCTTATCATTATGTACTACGATTACTTTTTCTGTGTTAGCACTTATAAGAAGTTCGCAAACAGAACGCCGGATGCACAGCGGTCAACTACCCTTGATATACCCGCACTATTTATTGAAAGTAGGATTATGCCAATTTATACAAAGAAAACCAAAAATCCCTAGCGTGCGTAGGGTTATAACAGCGCGTAGTAGCAAACAAGCAGAAGCGTTATATCTATACTATTATTAAAAAGAGGAAAGATTTGTATGTATGTTATGAAGAATTTTTGAAATCGGCCCAGTAGTTTTTGTAAACTCAAAACTACTGGGCCGATTTCAAAAATTCTTTCACCGTTAGAATGCTACAATATAAATGATTAACATAGGCTATAAAATATTTTGAAAATAGTTAGGGATCCGTATGAAAACTTCGATAATGTGTGAAAAAGATACCAAAAAATCCTTATACCGCGTACGCTGCTGAAACTATTGACAATAGAGCAAAGAAATGTACTACAGTTTTATAGAGGACATCAATATCTACAAAAAAGCCCGCGATACCATATGTCTAACTATTACAGTTACGTCACAATAACTACTTTTTCATGTTAAAATATGCTATAGTAACGCCGGTACAAACTAGGCCACATTATTCGTACCTTGGTATTAATCCTTATCCAAATAAATCATTTCGTATTCAAGACTGTTTCAATGCCTGTAGGTTGTTTTGCCTTTGAATTAACGAAATCGGACATTCCATTCCAAAGATATTACGAATTTTGTTCTGTGTTTCAATCCCTTGCTTGCGACACCGGCGGCCACGGCGCGTGGCAGCGGGCGGCGCGGCGCACATCTATGAGATAGGTACCCGCGCGGCTCATTCGCGCGCTACCGACATTGAATGTTTTGACTTTTTCATACCACATTTTTTCTGTTCCAGTTAAAAAGTTCATTTCAGAAAAGCGTGCCTCAAATCATCACCTTTGTGGCAATCAATTGAAACTCTCAATTTGCGCACGAATATGAGAGCACGTTTAAGTAATGACGGCAACGACAATTTCTCACAAAAATTACTTAAACTTGGAAGCGGAAAATTACCATCTCCAATTGCACATAGCCTCCAAGTATTATTGGATAATGAATTGGCTCAAACTGTTCAGACTCTAGAAATCCTTATAGAGACAATCTATCCCGACATCGAACATCTTACAGAAAGAAATTTCGATTGGCTCTATTCGAGGGCGATCGTCTCACCGAAAAACAGCTCAGTAAATGAGATAAACAAAATGATCATTGAAAAAGTACCAGGTGATTTTAAATGTTACATACATTTACTCTTCGTTTATCCCAAAATGTTTAAAAAATAAATGTCCACCCGTGCGAAGCCGGGGCGGGCAGCTAGTATATATATATAAAGTGGTTACCGAAGACTATGAACACTTACAATACAAGAAGTTGTCGCTCGCGACTGAGAATTTGGCATCACACACTGGAATCGCAATAGTCGCGTACTGTGCAGTTCCAGAAAAGCTTTGTGCCGAAAACTCTTAAATTGTGAATTAACTGAATTTTGTTATACTACTAAGGAGTAAATAAATATAAAATAAGGTATAAATACAAAATAGGCATACGGCTTCGTGCATACTTAGATACGTCTTACATTTATAAAATCAAAACTTAGTGTATTTTATTAAATTGTCATACTTTGTTTTTACTTTAATTTCTAGCATTTCATAAATAACCATTGGCGAAGAAGAAATACTGAAATAAAATTGCGACTGAAGGTATTTTTTTAATTAATGTTACGAAATATATAATATACAAATAAAAAGACCTTTATTTATCTTTACAAAAACATAAAATTATCTTTACACTCACATACAGGTTTTGTACAGATAAAACACTAGCACACAAGGTAGTAAGAGCCCAGTGGATAAAAACTGGCCTAGTGACCTACTGGTCCCCGGTTCGAATCCTGGCATGTACCACTAAATTTGTATTCGGATTTACGTACATATATTTTGTAATCACTTGCTCGGCAGTGAAAGTAAATCATCGTGAGGAAACCCGCACGTCCAAGAAATAATATTTCGAAAGACGTGTGACCTTACCTAAGAATGATATGGTTCTCCCTCTGGGTTACGGAGGTCTGACGGCAGGCGCTCCATATAAAAATCAGTATCTTTGCCAAATCCTTAGGTTTAGGTAGCGTTTGCCAATCCGTTAGGATAACGCTAAGAAAAAGAAAAGGTACTTTATTTATCTATACAAAAACATAATATTATCTTTTAACACACATACAAGTTGTGTACAGATAAAAAAAGAAGTACACAAAGCAGGTTAGATCAAATGCTGTTTTTTTTAGTCTCTACCTTTGATTGCTTACACAATGTCAGTATATTAGTAAAACCAGCGAACTTAAAAGTAAAACAACATAATAATAATGATACCAAGCGATAAAATAAAAAATATAAAGTAAAAATATACATGAGTTTAATTATTTCCAGACATCTTTGACAGTCAGTTATTCATCGATTCTATAATAAGCCCTTTCGCGAGTATATATTGTGAGAGTGTTTTTGATATGCCTTTTGAAGACATTGTCACAATAGGGCAGAACTTTTTTCAGGCAATTTATAATAGAATCGAAAACAATTTACAACTAAAGACTTACCAGTCTTAGCAAGCCGATGGCATTTGTAACTTACACTCGTAAGATTTTCAGAGAATTTTAAGAACAACTTTATATTTTTAAGAATTATACATTATGTTTTCATAAATATACTGAGAGGTAACAGGTTCGTTCACATACACTAAATATAAAATGGATCCAAAATAGAACCCTGGGGCACCCCAATACTAACATTTGGATTATCTTTGGATTTAATCCTCTTTATGTAAACGACCTCTATTATGTTATTCAAAATAAGATTAAATCAAAATTTGGGCTTGTAACCCCATAGTAGCACACCTTGGGAAATAAGGACCGATGGTCTACACAAACAAAAGCTTTGGAGAGATCATAGAAGACCTCAATAGCATCCTGCGACCATCCTGCATACTTAACTAATTCAAGCTTCTATTCACGCTCACTAATAATAAGCGACTCGCTACACACAGTTGATCAGTCGTTTCAAGTTATGATCCGCGGCTCATTTTACTGCAAATTTCTCTTGGATTGCCAATATCCTCGGTGAGAATATTTGTTATACACATTATTATGCACTTTTATACTACACAGGGTACCAAACAGAGCGACGTAAAGAGGTTTATTCAAGGTCAACAAGGCGCGACTAGTATCTTGGTATTGTAATAGTCCATTAGCTATAGTATAACCAATTTACATCAGGCGGGCTGTATACTTGTATACCTCCCGACGTTGAATAAAAGTCGTGGTAAGTAATAACTCGGCAATATGTAAGTAATGTAGTTGCAAAACGCAGGGTGTGTAACAGCAGCTGTTAACAGCAGCTTAGCGTACCCAATCGAGGCAATAAAGAGTGCCTGATGCTAGTTTTGCAAAGACTACTTTACTACTCTGTATTCAGATCACATTCACGTCGATAAATTTGTATGGAAACTTAGTTTCCGAAAAATCCGTTAAATTTTATACACTTACTAATGTTACCCGCAGATCTAATATTACTAGTAGTCACCTCAATCGCCGAAATTCAGCTATAATAATTAATGAAGTTTTGAGGTAAATACATAAATTTCCATATTTCCTTTTTTTCTACTTATTAATGCATATGTTACAGGCAAGTTACTGTCATTGTCATATCTGGTACTTTTTAATGATAAAGTTATTTTTACGTTCTGATAAATGACTCCACATTGTACGTACACGTTCCGAAGGTAACACGATAGGAGAGCGTGCCAGCATTCGTCAACGTCAAACCACTGCATCGAGCGACAGTAGTGATCGGTGGCACGAGGGGTAAAACACATGAATAATTACCGCAGTTCGTGGCTTTTCGTTTTCTTTTTTAAACTACTGTGACAAACATGCATGTTTTAAGTGACACCCCTGGTGTTGCAAATGTCCATAGGCTACGGCGACTGTTTACCATCAGGCAGGCCGTATGCTTGATTGCCACCTTAGTGGTATAAAAAAAACGCGGCCCGCATCAGATGGTAAGCGCTCTCCGCAGCCTATTCACGCTCGCAATACCACGGGGATGTTACTCGCGCGCTGCCAATCTTGTGACCTAAGGATGTTTCGTGTTCGTCACAGTACCCAGTAGTTTCTCTGCCATATCTCACCCTTCAAACCGGAACACAGCTATATCAATATAGTTGCTTGGCGGTAGAAATAGGTGAGACAGTGTTACCCATGCAGACGACTTTTGTACAAAGTCTCCCTCTTGTATATTATTATTACTGTGAGATTTTGACCCACTTTTCGTAATTATGCAAATAATTTTCCGTAGCAACGACATCTGGCGAATTTTAAACGTATTTTAAACAAACAAGTTGGTTTACAGTTTCATACTTAAATATATGCATTTAACATACGGTGAGTTATCACTTTCTTAGCCGTAATTAGCACGTAATCGAATATAAATAATTTAGAAAAGTAGCTTATTTTTGAACATTTAAATGGCTGAATAGTAAAATTTGAGCGACTTAAGGTTTTAGCGACATTTCATTTCTTGTTGCATAACGTTTTATAGTCATTTACTATACACATAAAATCGGTATTTTTAGGAACATCGTTCCTATATGAAATCTATACGTTTGTCTGTATGTGAGTTTGTCTGTGTGTGCGTTTGTCTGTGTGTGTCTGTTGCTTTTTTTTGAATATTCGAATTTTCGAAAAAAGTAGAATAGGAATGTCTGAAAACCCGACCTCCTATCTCTTGGAACATGGTCAAAATGGCCGACAAATTACAAAAAAAAAAAAAAAAATTCAGATTCGAAAAGTAAATTAAACAGTAGAATAGGAATGTCTTAAAAACCAATATCATATTTCTTAAGGAACATGGTCAAAATGACCAACAAAGTTTTTAAAAAAAAAATTAAATTATTATGTAATTGACGAGCCAGGTGTTACTCTGGCAATGCAAGCTTGCGCATTCTCAACTAGTTTTGATATGATTTAATGCGTATGTCAATGACTTTCGAAGATTGATAAGATCTTTTCAATTATGTTTTTTTTTTGTGTAAGTGTTATCATAAGTAATAATAATCTTGTCACATTGGTACTAAAACTAAACAAAAAAAAAACAGCGGCGTATTATGTAATTCCAGAGGAACCTTTCACGAAAACTTAAATTGTAGATTACGAAGTATCGAGGTACATAGGTTTTCCGGGAGAGGATAGTTTTCTTAAAACAATGTGAAGAGGTTTTTATATGGTCAACGTGGCGCAGTAATGCGTGATGATACAATCGCTCATAGAAACAATACGGTAGGCGCCTACTTCTTACACACACGTCATTGTATCTTGTATGACCTTCTTACTCTTAAACTTTTTTTAAACGCTACTTCTCTTAAAAAACTTTTGATTTTGCTTTGCACATCAAAAAGCTCTTGTGGGGAAGTACCTTCACCTCACGGACTACAGCCATTTATAAGCTACGATATCCACTTTACATCAGGTGATCCGTATGCTTCTAAGCCTTTTGATGTTGTATAAAAATAAAATACAAAACTCACTGTAGATAGTGCACTCTGACAACTAGCATACGAATCTTTGGTAAAGGGATGAAAGACATTGCTCTATTTAATAAGCAAGCTCAAGAATACTACCACAAAAAACTAATGATAAAAAACAACTGTCTGATGGGTTGTTGTGTTCCAGCGAGTAAGTGGAACTCAAAAGAGTCTAAGTTGCTGCTGCGTCTGCAGCGGAAGTAACGACAAGTAAATGTTAAAAAAAAGCTAAAAACCTCTTCGCGCCTTACTTGAAGAGCCCTATGCTGTAGTCCCTGGGGAAAACCTCGGCCGGAAGCTCGTTCCACAACTTGAGAGTTCTCGGAAGAAAATATATATAATATATACCTAGATATTACTCCTCCAAATTATGTGTGATACGTAATCGTGTTGCGCATACTTGACCCGGAATTTAGGTAAATATGATCCTGACCTATTTTAAATCTTGACATTCCGTCAGCCTGTGTAATTGCGACGGCTTGAGATGTTTCTTTGAAGTTATTCTACTGTGTGGTGAACGTTCGTGTTTCAGAGAGCATGGAATGTCATAAATTTCAGATTGTTACGTCTCGGCCCTCATCCTCCATTTATCAGGCGCGGGGAAGCTGGACACAAAACCACAAAAATCACCCTTAATGGATCTATATTAAAAGTGCCCAATTTGTTGTCAGAGCACTGACACCTACATTTCCATTATCATTACAACTCAGCTTGAGCCTTTTGCTCTTTTGCGGTTGCCAATTACCTAAATACACGTTGAGTCAGAATATTTACAATACACATGTGTGTACCATCTTTTCACATTATTATATTTATATAGGGTGTCAAACATAACGGGCGTAAAGGGGTTTTACAAGGTCAGCTCACGAATTAGTCAGTTGGTATAATAAACAATCATTTGCGCCGCCTGAGGTGAGGCAGTTTCCGTAAGCCATACTTGCAATACCAGAAGTTGCCAAATACGGTGCTACCCTTAGTATAAACCTTGCAGGAACGTAATGATAATAGTCCAGTTAGTTGTTACTTGGCGGCTGTCTTTGTAAAGTAAATGTGATTTAACAATTATGTTGCTTATTAAAACATTGTTAAACTCTACCTCCCTTTGCCATGGCCTCGTTTGATAATAAGGCAGGATATACCACCTTCAGGTGAACTTTGAGTTTAGAAACCACAAGGAGCTATATACTCAAAACTGGTAGGTTTGTTGTTAACAATAAAATGATGTCGTGGTACTTTACTATCTAGGATGCTTTTTTGCTATTTCTGAGGAAACGAAGATACAATTAAGTGTGCTCGTCAGCTTTATTGATACTCTACATACCCTCAACTTCATACTGTTTTCATCATTGGCACCTATATACTTCTACATCTACACATATATATATATATATATATATATATGTAGATGTAGAAGTAGATGTAGATGTAGAATTAGATGTAGATGTAGAAGTAGATGTAGAAGTAGAGGTAGATGTAGATTGAGATGTAGATGTAGAACACTCAAGCTGTGGAATGAGCTCCCAGCAGAGGTTTTTCCAAGGAACTACAGCATGGAGTTCTTCAAGAAATGCGTGAAGAGGTTTTTAGAGGGTCGGCAACGCATGAGTGACGCCCCTGGTGTTGCAAATGTCCATAGGCTACGATGACTGTTTAACATCAGGCAGGCCGTATGCTTGATTGCCACCTTAGTGGTATAAAAAAATGTAGAGGTAGAGGTAGATGTAGAAGTAGATGTAGATGTAGAGGTAGATGTAGAAGTAGATATAGAGGTAGATGTAGAGGTAGAAGTAGATGTAGAAGTAGAAGTAGATGTAGAAGTAGATGTAGAAGTAGATATAGAAGTAGATGTAGAAGTAGATGTAGATGTAGACGTAGAAGTTTATGTAGATGTAGAGGTAGAGGTAGAGGTAGAGGTAGAGGTAGATGTAGAAGTAGAAGTAGATGTAGAAGTAGATGTAGATCGAGATGTAGATGTAGAAGTAGATGTAGATGTAGAAGTAGATGTAGAGGTAGATGTAGATGTAGATGTAGAGGTAGATGTAGATGTAGATGTAGATATAGATATATAGATATATGTGTGTAATTTCTTTTATAAAACGTCGGGAGGCATACAAGCATACGGTCCACCTGATGTAAAGCAGTTACCGTAGCCTATTAACGCTTGTAACATATATTACTCGCGCAATGCCTCCTCTGCTGCTTACACAGCAACTCCTTAAGAGCTTACTGGTGTCTCACTCACACGCAGGAACACAACAACCCTCTAGGGAGTTGTTATTTGGCTGCGATTTTCTGTGAGGTGGAGGTACTTTCCCAGGCGAGCTGCTTTAATGCGCCCTACCTCTCTTAAAATGTCCAGACCAATACAAATAGACATGATGCACACAAATGTTTGTCTTGTGTGGGAATTGAACCCACAAGCGTTGGTGTCAAACTCGCGTCTTTCACGACTGAGCCACCGAGCTTGTAAAGTACTCTAGCAATTTATACGCGTGTACGTGTGTGCGTGCGTGCCTGTGTCTTTCCCCCTCGGACTCAACGAGCGACGAGTCTTCTTTTTCCAATTTTATGAAAAAAAGGGGTGTTTTAGAAGAGTATAATGAATAAAATAGGGGTTGAAAACTAGCAAATAGTGTCTCAAAATATGAAACTATCTTTAATTAAAAGCTACATACATTTTTTTATTCATCAAATACTTACATGTCAATTAGGTGTAGTTTTCACCCCTAAGAGTAATAAGCACACATCGGCATAGGGTAGATTTTGAAGTTGAGGGTATGTAGAGTAGAGCTTATTTACAAATTATCAAGAAAATCCATCTTTCTTGAAAAAATTGGGAGGTTGTACCCGATTTTCACCTTCAGTCACTGGCCTAATAGTTACATTATACACAAGACTATCTAAAATACTCTTTTCTTACAATATAAATATGACATTTCGAAATCTACTAAAGTACGAGTAGTACTAAACTATTTAGCAGAGTAAGAAAAAAATGTAATAACTGCATGCATTTAGGACATGCTAGTAGTACAATAAATAACTTTACGTTTGTAGCATTGTTACGTCCTAAATAGGAAATCTCCGTTTTCAGTATTCCATAAATCCCCTGCGTGCGGAAATACCCAAGGGACGTCTTTCGTGGATACCCTCATTAGGTATAGAAATAAATAACAATACAAATGTAACGTATTTTTACTTGTCAGAAAAGGCAACATTGCCATTACTTACGCCGCATCGATGCTGTAGCAAAAAAACAATTCAACATCTACCACAGAATAAATAATGTCTACTAAAATTAGGGTTGCCATAATTAATTAGAAACATTTATGTGCCCAAGCAGCTCAATGGCATCGTTGTGCATACTTAATATTCCCAAACATACAAGTCAAGCAACTATGGTAGTATTAGTAATAGACCCACTATTTATCAAAAGCTCTTCCTTCAGACGGCCTCGGAACCAATCGGTCCCGGGTCTTAGATGACAGGTATTAATTATCTCCGTGGCCTTTGAAATCGCTTGCAAAACGATGTCTCCCGCAATTGAGCATCTTTCACTTGAAGACAGTCATATTTTGAAGTAGGGTAGGGTTTATTTTCAATCCTACTAATATTATAAATGCGAAAGTTTGTATGTATGGATGTTTGTTGGCGTGATAGAGTCACGCTAAAACGGCTGAACGGATTTGAATGAAATTTGGCACGATGGCAGATAGATTATGATCTGGATTAACACATAGGCTACGTTATTTGACACCACGCGGGCGGAGCCGCGGGCAGCAGTTTGTACATAATAATATGTAACAAATATCAGAACTAAACAATCATGCACGAGCAAAATAAGTGGCTAATCGATGTAAAGGTACTAAGCTGACAATGCCAGAGTAAAATAATCACGCATGAACAAAAAAAAATCGGTCACGTGCGAGTCGTACTCGCGCACGAAGGGTTCCGTACCATTATCTATAAAAACGGCAAAAAAATCACGTTTGTTGTATGGGAGCCCCCCTTAAATATTTGTTTTATTTTAATTTCATTATTTATTTTTAAAGTGAATATAGAACTAAATATTCTGTGAATATTTCAAGCGTCTACCTGTTGCCGTTATCAATATCGAGCAAAAACGAGCAAAAAAATCACGTTTGTTGTATGGGAGCCCCTTAAATATTTATGTTATTCTATTTTTTTGTATTTGTTGTTATAGCGGCAAAAGAAAAACATCATCTGTGAAAATTTCAACTGTCTAACTATCACGGTTCGTGAGATACAGCCTGGTGACAGACGGACGGACAGCGAAGTCTCAGTAATAGGGTTCCATTTTACCCTTAGGGTACGGAACCCTAAAAAGGGGAGTAATATCGCGCCAATACAAAACGTGTTTCCTGTGCTTCGTGTGTAGATATAAGAATCTTATAGATATAAGACTTGTTTGATGTAAAATATCTAGTATATAAGTATTGAATAGTTGTTAAGAGAGGGCATAAAGCTAAGTGGCGCCCTTATTTTGTTTTTATTAATAATGCTGAATTTAAGACCAATTTCATAAAACGCTCAATGCAAGCACCCAATAATCATATTTTTGTTTTTTTTGAAACATATCTTGTGTTTATTATCTATGTTCAAGTAACCATTTAGTTATTGCTTATTTTGGCCATTTACAGCAATAAACAAAATTATGAGTAATTGTACATAAATAATAAAAACAGTGTCTCAAAAAACATAAATATGGTTCTTCAGTGCCTGTATTGAGCGGTTTTTGGAATTGATCTTAAATTAAGATTTATTAATAAAAACAAAATGATGCGCCACTTAGCTTTATGCCCCCTCTTAATGGATAGTTGTTAAAATGTATTCCTTAAATATATTCGTTAGACGTACTCGCAAGAGAATTCAATTGTTACACAGAAGTATCGACGTTTCATTTTAACCCAGTCCGCAGTAAAATATAATAAACGTTGAGAGCTCAATAAAATGCTATTTTTTGGGAAAGATAATTTGGTGTATATATGTAATTAAAATAAAATAAACAAAAAGTCTACGTGTAATAAAATTAACTTTATTCATCTGTACATACATTGTTCACCGTCAATGACATTATTACACAGTGCACGAATATAAAATTGTTTTTACACTCACAAACAGCTTCTATTTCGGCGTTGAGCATTAGTGAAAACGCTGTTTTTCAGTTGAGTTGAGCCTTTGATTGCTAACATGCCGCCTGAAGAGACGATGCTTATATAGGTATGACTAATACACACATTTTATAATTATATATAATACAAGCCTAGCTATGTTGCAAAATTTATAATACAATATTTTTCCTTACACAATGGAATTACAATGGTGCAGCTCCTGAAAAGTTTTCTTTGCAGAACTCTGAAATTGTGGATAAAGTTCCCTGCCGAGATTTTTCCAACGAAATACAGCATAGAACGCTTTAAGAAAAGTGTGACGAGGGTTTTACACGATGACGTAAGAATGACCCCTGGTGTTGCAAATATCAACAGGCTACGTTAACGGTATATCAACAGGCGAACGATATGCTTGTTTGTGCACCATAGTGGTGTAAAAAACTATATCTATCTAGCTATCTGAAAATTCAGTATCACTAATATATTATGGTGCCTACATATATTTATTCAAAACTAGCAACCGGCGCCGGCTTCGCACGGGTGATCCGATCGCTACCAAACTGCACAGGAACCTCCGCTAAGCTAATATAAAGATTCCCTGAAAATTTCATCAAAATCGGTCCAGCCATTTTCGAGTTCATAGAGGACATACAGAAAAACATTTATTTTTATATATTAGATAATTCGACAAATATTTCGTGAAATTTATTACGCAAATAAACACGCAAATCTGGTAAACGGAATTAAAAAAAATATAAAATAAAGTTTTGTTATGCGTAACAATACTTTTGCCGTCATAATTTTAATTTCTCTATTTTCATCTTACTTCATTGCCATGTAAAGTACAGGCCTAATGATAGATTTATAAACCTGTCAGCCCAGTCAGCTTAACCGGCATTTTAGGGTCACAAATGACACCAGCTACCTCACGCCACTTGGCCCAGGCCGCAGAAATACGTGCCTTCACGTCGCTATCGAAATCCCCGGACGCGTGGAGGATAGTATTTCCCAAGTATTTACACCGATCTGTGCGCTCTATGTATTCGCCATATTAATTGTCAGACCGCCGTTCTCAAGCGACCCTCTCCACGTATTCACACGTCGCCCTTGTCCGTGTCCGAAGATAGAGAGGCGTGCTCTTTATCCTGTATTTCTCCATGACAATCCTTAGGGCAGAAACGGGGTTAATGGTCCCATGACCAGGTCGAAAGCCATACTGACACTCCGAGACAGTGCACTCCTCCCGGTTCCTGGAGTCGATTATCCCTCTGGTTTGTGGATGTCTGACGACAGCCGCTCTATATAATAATCGTTATCTTTGCCAAATCCTTAGACTTAGGTAGCACACCCCGCCAATCCTAATTTTAGATTAGATTAGGAAACGGGATAACAGTGGGAACCAAAATCTAAAAAGTTTAGTATGGAACGCTTGCAATATTAAGGTACTAGCTCCCGGAGAGATTGAACAAACTGCGTGATGTTTATCTTTACGAACCCGTCATATTATTACAGCATTATGTCGAGATAAATCCGATATGTTGGCAGCTACGACGTGTCGCACGTTTAACCATGATAAACGTAAACATAAATATGAAATTGAGGAATTTATATTTAGCTACATCAACTGATACTGAAGTGGGTACCTTACTAAATGGATAAATAGTCAAAACAGTGCGCAACTTGAGTAACACCACAACTGTACGTATATGAAACCTTATTAAAACAGTACGACGAGCTCGGTGACGCAGTGGTTAGTAATGCTACTTTGACACTACCGTTCGTGGATTCAATTCTTACACAGGATAAATATTTGTGTGCATGAACATGTATATCTATTTGCTTAGTCTGGGTGTTTTTAAGAGAGATGGGGCGCATCATATAACTCCCTGGAGGGTTGTTGTGTTCCTGCGTGTGAATGAGGTCACCAATAAGTCCTTAGGAGCTGTTGTGTTAGCAGCAGATGTGCCATCGCGAGAGTGATATTTAATGTATTGCAAGCATTCACAGGCTACGATAACCGCTTTACATCAGATCGGCCGTAGGAATATATGCCTCCACACGTTGTATAAAAATAAAAATAACGTCAGCTGCTTTGATGCGCCCTACTTCTTTTTAATTTTTTTATACGAGGGTCATTTGAAAAGTTCTTAGCCTAACATGGTTAAAGTCATTGGTTTTTTTTATAACTACCCTCATTTTGTAGTTACATTATTTAGCAACAAGTATGCACAGTTTAGTTTATTCACAGTAACTCATTGTTCGCTTACACGTGATACCGTAAGTCAAGTCAGAGCTATTTTTGAAAATGGATAAAATTGAACATCGTGCAGTGATAAAATACCTGAATTTAGAAGATTTAACTCCAAAAGCTATACATGAAGACATGTCTGCTACTGTGGGTGAGTCCGCTCCTTCGTATGCGACTGTTAAAAACTGGGTGGCAGAGTTTAAACGTGGTCGTGAGACCATTCAAGATGAGCCCCATAGTGGCCGGCCTTCGACTGCTTCCACTGATCAAAACAAAGAAAAAATCTGTGATTTAATTTTATCTGATCGAAGATTGACTGTCGAGGAGATAGCTAAGACTGTAGGCATCTCATTTGAGCGAACATATCATATAATTACTACTGAACTTGGATTGATAGATGGATGGATAGACCGCGACTGCTTTCAGTGGAACGCAACCGACTCACAACTTCTCGCGACTGTTTAGAGTTATATGAAGCTGACCCAATAGAATTTGTTGGAAGATTTATAACCATGGATGAAACCTTGTTTCACCACAATACACCCGAGACAAAAGATTTTAAATTTGTTTGGATATCAAAAGAGGGATGCCTGAGTTTTTTGGCAGTATTTTTATCAGTGCTCACCTAGTCATGAACTGCACGGTAGGGAAAAAAATTGTGACGATTCCAAACAAATGTAGCCATTTTTACGGAATAAAAAGATTTTGACTTTGATTTTGAAAGAACAGTCGAAACAATGGAAAAGAGCAGGATCGCCCACCCCAAAGAAGGCAAAGGTGGTTTTATCGGCGGGCAAAGTCATGGCATCCGTTCTTTGGGATGCAAAGGGTATAATTCTCGTGGATTATTTAAAAAAGGGTGAAACAATAAATTCCGATTACTATTGCAACCTGTTGCATCGTCTGAGAGAAGAAATCAAAGAAAAACGTCCAGGTTTATTGAGAAGAAAGTCTTGTTTCATCAGGACAATGCGCGCGTTCACACATCTGTGCAATCCATGGCAGAAATTCATCAATGTGGCTTCGAATTGTTACCTCATCCCCCATATTCACCGGATTTAGCACCGTCCGACTTTTATCTGTTCCCAAAGCTGAAAAAATTTTTAGGTGGTGTACATTTTTTTACAAATGAAGAGGTCATAGCTGCCTTGGACGCTTATTTTGAGGAGTTAGACGAAGATTTTTTTAAAACGGGTATCGAAGCCTTACCGGGTCGATGGAAAAAGTGTTTTGAGCTCGGAGGGGAGTATGTTGAAAAATAAAAATAAACTCAAAATCGTGTGATTTCATTAAGTATGTTAGGCTAAGAACTTTACAAATGACCCTCGTACTACAAGCATTGGGGGACATGTGGCAGAAGCGTGCTTGTTCGCGACCTTTTACCTTTGAATCAATCAGACTGCAATTCTGGACCAAGAACGCACCAACGTGCTGATTAGAGCGTCCCCCGGAGGCGACGCGCACCGATCCGCCCCCGAGCTTCGAGGCAAATACCAAACTCTTTTGGAGAGAGGTAAAGAAGTCTCGGAGTGGTTTGTCGGCATCCAGAATGGATAAGATAAAGTCTAAATCCGGTGTCATTCTTGCGAACACTCAAGGAAGTGTTAGAAAAGTGGAGTGAATATTTTGAGGAAATGTATGAGTATGCCTCGGACGCTGACAATGAGAGTGAGTCTGATGCTTACTCCACGTTGACGGCGTCCGACGGAGGCATAACTATGGATGAGATCGAATGGTCGATACGAAGCTTGAAAAATGGAATATCAGCGGGAATTTATCTGATCACAGCTGAGATGATCAAAGTAGGTGGCACTTACGTCCGATACGCCTTCTGGCACTTAAGCAATCTATGCTGGAGAACTGGAAGGGTCCCAATGGACTGGATACGCACAGTCATCGTGCCCTTGTATAAAGGCAAAGGGTCACGCATGGACAGCGCCAGCAATAGGACCATCAGTTTGATCAGCTTAGCAGCAAAAGTATGTGGAAAGGTGATTGAAAGGAGAATATGGGTCAAATCCGATGAAATGCTGTGGGATACACAGGGAGGATTCCGAAATGGAAGGGGATGTACGGATACAGGTTTTCTCGCTGCGCAATATCGTGGAGAAGCATCGCAAGCATTTGGCGTAAAATTATAGATAGATAGACGACAAGCATATACAGTATATGTAAAAGGAATACAAACATATATGAGTATATATATATATATATATATATATATATATATATATATATATATATATATGTAATACATTAAATAGTTAATAGATTCAGGCGTTATTTTGCGAAAGTCAAATTTACATGCGAGTTGATCTAACCTGCTTTGTATGCTTCCGCCACGGCTTCCGGCAAGGCTGTGGTTTTTCTGTGAGGTGGAGGTACTTCCCCAAATGGACTGTTTTAATGCGCCCTACCTCTCTTAAAAAACACCCAAACCAATACAAACAGTGTAACGGCTGTTGTAAACAGCAGCCTAGCTTCCAACCGAGTTAGGCAACAGGGAGTGTCTAGTGCGAGTTTTACAGAGACTGCGTTACTACACTGTAATCACAATACCTTCTATGGAATCAATAAGTATATCTGTAACTAAATCTATATCGAACTTTACCTTTGACATAAATAAAGTGTGTAAGTAACATTTAAAAGTAGTTTTTAAGAGAAGTAGTACAATCAAAGCAGCCCGTCTGGGGAAGTACCTCCACCTCACAAGAAACCGCAGCCAAATAACAATTCGCTAGAGGGTTGTTGTGTCACCAGTAAGCTCCTAAGGAGCCCTGTGTTAGCAGCAAAGGTACGAACAAGCGTTCATAGGCTACAGTAACCGCTTTACATCAAGTGTACGATTGTATGTCCTGCGATGTTGTATAAAAAAACCTTTTTAATTTAGTCTAGCCCTTCTAGTTATGTATAATCCTTAAACAAAGCACATAAAAGAACCTCACTAAATAAAAACATGACCCATTAAGATTTTTATAACTTTTTAGCCTTTAATAACGTTAAAAAGTGAATAACTTAAGTTAATGTCTCCCTGGGTTTTAATCTTATCAAGGTTCTACTGCATATTAGAAAGTAGACGGTATCGTGTGACCGCCTTTTATTGTTCATACAAATTAGTCCATCTGCAAAAAGTGGGTATTCCACATTTTCTAAAAATTCCAACAAACCAGCTGCAGCGCAAGGATTTCAGTGTTCGATACAATCTTAAAAAACTTAAAAAAACAATATTCCCGTCGCTGATAATCGCGAGCTCTCCAGGCTAAGGTGATGAACATTTACAGGACCTTTTGATCACAACGAACTAGCTGATAATGAAGTGATGTTATTGGTGTTCTTGGTTCGAGAGTCAGCACCAATTTTATATTATACTGTCCGCTAAAGTAGCTCACTTTAAGAAAATCATCTTTTAATTCAAGAACTACTTTGACCTGTATTACACCATTTAAGGGGTGGAATTTTTGAAAACGCTAAAATCACTTTTTTTTGGATTTAATAGAGTATCTGAATAAAGTTTCAAGTCACCGACTTGAAATAATATTTCTGCTCCATACAAATTGTCAATCCCCCTTTTCACCCCCTTATGGGCTGAATTTCAAAAAATCCTTACTTATCTCTCATGAGCGTTACAAAAGTAACTTCTATGCAAAATTTCAGCTTTCTAGGTTCAAGGGTTTGGCCTGGGCGTTGATGAGTCAGTGAATTAGTCAGAAACTCCATTTTTATTAATATACTCGTAGATATAGCACCGGTTTGTATGGGAAATGTTACAATTTGTTTACTATACTAGTGTAAGTAATTTTGACAAAAATGTAGGCCCATACGTTGTAAACATGTAGAATAAATACTTCTTTACTGTACATGTTTACAAAATTCATTATTACGCGTCTAACAGTTTCATATATGCAACAATCTGCAGAACGTTAACCAATAAATACTGGAATAACGCTAAAACCTTAAGGCGTACAAGGCTCGTGTTTTCTATATTTCTATAAAAGTTATATCCAGTTATACCCGTTAAATGAAATATATAGCTGTAGTACGTTACTACAGAGGAATCTGTTTTTATTGAATATAAAATAAATTAACGAATGTATTTTTTAAATTTGTAAGTTGCTACAGAAAATTATTCCTGTAATTACGAGAAGAGGTTCACAATCTGCAAGAGATAATATTCGAAAAGCCAGTGATTGTGATAATTATTCACTGTTTTATCCCTTAGGACGCCAACCACCAATCTAGTGACTTGACGTTGACGAATGCTGGCACGCTCTCCTATCGCTTTACCCTCGGAACGTGTACGTACAATGTGGAGTCATTTATCTGAATGCGAATGTGAAAATAACTTTATCATTAAAATGTACTGTCATGACGGTGACAGCCTCATAGATACCTGTGAGTGAAACTTTCTAAGTGCATTGTATTATACTTACCATGACTTAATGTGTTGAATAAAACGGTTCCCAGTTCGAATCGGTGGCATGTACACCGTTAGGATTTGAACCGGGAACACTAAATTCGTGTTTTTGGATTTATATTCATAGAAAGTTAAACACTTGCTCGGCGGTGAAGAAAAACATTGTGAGGAAACTCATACGTCCAAGAAATTATATTTCGAAAGACGTGTGACTTGTAACTTAAGAAAGATCTGGTTTTACCTCTGGGTTGTGGAGGTCTGACGGCAGTCGCTCCATGTAAAAATAAGTTTCTTCGCCAAATCTTTAGTCTTAGGCAGTGAACCCCGCCAATCCTAATGGATTAGGAAACTGGACAACGTGAAGCATAAGAACAGAGCGATATTTAATAAAAGACAGCGCGAATGTTAATGTTGCTCTATCTCCTTTCTGGGAGAGATTTACTGACCGCAGTCAAGTAACGTATCCCTTTTTTTTTGTGACGCGGGGAAAAATGCGTTACGCACACCACCGGTGCCTGGGTGGCCTCCGGTGGTAGTGTGGGACTCCCCGTCGGCTGTCCGACGGTATATCCACTAAACAACCCCGCGAATTGCCATCGGCCGCGTTGGTGTGGTGCCCCGGATCTGTCAGCAACAGGGCACAAGTAACGTATCCCTGGAAGGTTAATGTGTTTATCTGTACTACCACCGCAGGTAATGCGGTGGTAGTACAGATGCGCCCTGCCGTTGCGCCCATGCGTTATTTGGCTAAGGTTTGTGAGGTGGAGGTACTTCCCCAGACGGGTTACGTTGATGCGTACACCCTCTCATAAAAATGCCCAGACCAAGACAAACAGACATGTTCATACACACAAATGTTTGTACTTTGTGGGAAACGAACTCACAAGCGTTTGTGTCAAAGTTACATTACAGCGCGTTTAACCACCGAGCTCGTCAAAATTACTTCTCTTAAAGGCCGCAAAATCAAGAAATATCTGAAAAACGCATTGTGTGTAACGGCGGCTGTTAACAGAAGCCTAGCTTCCAACCGAGTTAGCAACAGGGAGTGCCTAGTGCGAGTTTTATAGAGACTGCGTTACTACACTATAAATTCATGTCAATAAATTTGTATGAAATCTGAGTTTCCGAAACAATCCGCTAGAGACTAAGCATTTATTTTCATACAAATTATCAATGTTAAACGCAGAACTAATATTGTCAATAATTACGTGACTCTGTAATGTAAACACAAACACAGTTGTAATTAGTACATGGTTAAACTATCAATAATGACTAACACATAGATTATTCCTCAACACATTTGATGTTCTATAATATGTGGCCCTTGTATTTTTTAAATACCTATGCAGTGTGGCGAAATATAGCCCGCCAGATGTGAAGCAGTTACAGTCTACTTTATAGGCTTACAATACAAGGCATACCACTCGCGCTGTACTGTACTACCACCACAGTATCGTTATTTGTACTTTTGTATGTGAATTCCGGAAATAGTGTTTTATATATTATTAAAAAAAGGTTTAAAAAAGGTATGTATGTTTCTAATGTTCTTGCCTGAATACTGGTATGTACAGCTGAAATCGTGTTTTCGAATTTATGTATGTCGTATTCGTATGATTTTCGGTCAGTCTGATATTATGCGGGCGTATGGTGGGTAGTTGTGCAACGAGAAATCCAATGTAAATCGTATCACACTATAATTTTAAATCAACAAATGTAATCAATGTTCAATCAAGGAAAATATGAAACGAGAGGACAGTCCCAAGACGTTGTCGTGCAAACGGCAACAAGTGATGCCGTTTGCACTAACTCTCCATTTCTCCCAGTGTCGACCTCTTGATTCTGCCAAAGCGCGCCACCGTTCGTGCGCCTTCGTTTCGTTTTAAATATCCATACTCATGACCGGATGCGACATGTACATATTTGTAATTATCACTTGCTCGGCAGTGAAGGAAAACTTCGTGAGGAAACCCGCTCGTCCAAGAAATTATATTTCGAAAGACGTGTGACCTAATATAAGGAAGATGTGGTCTTCTCTCTGGAATATGGAGGTCTGACGGCAATCGCTAAATATCAAAATCAGTATCTTTGCCAAGTTCGTAGTATTAGGTAGCGGATCTCACCAATCCTAATGTATTAGGAACCAGGATTACGCCAAGAAGAAGAAGATCTGTGATAATTTTGCCATTGCTGCCATCGTTCGTTTGAGTGTTAGAGCCAATTTCCTTTTTTATGGTAAACGTTAGAACTAGTTTTAATCGTAGCTTTTTTTCATTAGTTCTAGTTTAGTTTAGTCGTAAGCGAAAGAGGAGCCCAAATCGCAACTGCAACTGACAAAAGACTACACAGTGTTCTGTCAGTTGACGCTACCATACTAACCCGCAAGATGTCTCTTTACGCTTCGTTTGAAGGATCCCATATTGTAGGAAGGAGGAAACACATCTGCAGGCAAGGCGTTCCACTTTTTAATGGTACGACAAAGATAGGAGTTGCCGAACTTTTTGGTACGCGAAGAAATGTTCTCAACAGTGGAACAATGACATCGCAAGCCTGCACGTGTGGTTCTATGACGGAAGGAGAGGGTGGGATAAGGGCAAATACTTCTTCAGAGCACTCGCCATGGTAAAGGCGGTAAAATACGCTTAGCGAGCCAATGCCCCTACGGAGTTAAAGAGGTTCTAGGTTTTTGGTGACCTCTTCGTCATCGATTATGCGGATAGCCTATCGCTGCAGCCTATCGAGCGCCTCGAGAAGATACTATGCGGAGTCGTGCGATGCGAGCAATACTCCACGCAGACCCGAACTTGAGTCTTATAAAGCAGACAAAGCTGGTCCGTCGTGAAGAACCGGCGCACACTGTTCAGGACTCCCTTGAAGCTGTTGAGATGAGGCTCTCGATGTAATTACGTTGATGAAGGTCGCAACGAATATACTCACCTAGCATATTCAGGCTATCTCACATACTGAGGGAAGCGCCCTGAAGACTGGGAGTGGGAAGGAATCCTTATGTTGTGTTCTCCATTAGTCAGACAATATTCTAATTTACTTCCCAACAAGGGAAAGATTGGTTGTTTAAGCTATGATTGCTATACCTAAATGTTCAAAAGTTTTGCTGATATTACGTATTTTTCACGTTTTTTCTTATTTCCATGACAAGAGAAACATCTGGCTTGGGTCTCTGCTATTTTATTAATTTGCCTACGAACTCTCCTATAGGGTGAAGGTACCTCCAATGGGTCAGCTTTAAAAGGAAGAACATCGCAGAACCCTACCTCTGTGACGCCATTTACTCGATCGCTAATGGACGTAGTGATAAATTGTACCATAAACAATAAAGATGAGATTGGTATTATTTATTTGTTTGCTTGTTATATCTTTATTGTACATAAAATAACAATGAAAAATTAAATGAAAGATATTATTATAATAATAAACAAATATTGGATTTGTTGTTGGATTCATATCCCCGCGCATGCCTATCAAATGACCGGGATTAAAACCCGTGAAATAAGGAACAAATATAAAAGTAATAAATATCAAAATAAATAATAAAATTGAAAGTAGCTAGATAAAATAGAACATAATATAAATATATATGTAAGGAGATGATAAAAAAAAGAAAGAATGAAAGAAAACGAAAGTAAATAAGATAGAAAATATAAAATCAGTCTAAAGCACCATGTTCATTGTGAGAGCTAGTTTAAACGGTTCAATGATGGGAAACAATTTAATGTGCAAAGAGAAAGAATTCCACAATTTTGCAGCATGAACCGAGAAAGGTTTGGTGTGTGTACTACTGATGTGCATAGGAATATTCAGTAAAGGATCCACTAAAGAGCGCAGACGATTATCTATATCACGAAATTGAAACCTTTCACATAAGTACCTACTCAGGAGCAGATGGGATAATATAATAAATAGTACGCTGGAAAGAAAGGACAATATGTGGAATTTTCTACATAGCCTAATCGGATACCAACTGAGCTGCTTGCGAAATTCAGAGATGTGGTCATACTTCCGCAGACCAAATACGTACCTTACACAAAAATTCATTAGTCTGTCTAGTTTATCAAGCAACCCTTCTGCCGGATCCAGGTAGGTCACATCAGCATAATCCAACAGAGGAAGTAGGAGGGATTGTACTAGCATCGCCTTAGTAGAAATCTGAAGGAAATTTTGCAGACGTCTAAGAGAATGCACAGAGGCGAAAAGTTTACGTCTGACTTCATTTACCTGAGGTAGCCACGACAGAGTTTGATCGATTAGTTATGGTCGACGAGATCGGTATAACAGTGCCGTCAAAAACCAAACTGGGAATCATGGAGTCCAATTTAAAAATGAAGTGGGATTATTTGTAAAGAAATCGGTGAACCGTTTACCTCATGTACCTATCACGCCACATGTTATTATAATAAAAAATAACTAGCATTGTATAAATGAAGTCGAAAGCCTACATATTTCCCACTAGACACTCATACAAGGTAATATGAAAGTTATAATTTAAACGAGGAGGCTTTTAGGTTACCTTGTTAGGGAACATTCGTCTAATGTGTGTCATGAAATATAATAATGAAGTTTTGTTACTTCTACAACGACGCTACGCCTTTATTTTTATTTTTTTATTGAACACAGATACTACGGCATATTTTAGCTTGGCCATAACTTCTCAAAGGAGATTCATTGCCATGAAATAGTCGTGCGTTGACACTCTTCTAATGTAGTCGGCGATAGAGTGTGCAGAAACGCATTCAGTTTTAGACTTTTAAATCCCGGTCTTTAAAGGCACTTATGACCTGGGTCCCCAGTTCCCCTGGTTACGGTTGACACAGTTTCGATAATTAGGTAATGGTATTACAATCTATATGAATAAAAAAATTATGTGTGTAGTTCACACGCGATAGAAGTGAAACATATACATAAGTACATAGATGATTCTTTTTCAAATAAATTTCAACGAAAACATGTTTTTTTTGTTTTATATTACGTCGGGGGGGATACAAGTATATGGCCCACCTGATGTAGAGCGGGTACCGTAGCCTATTAACGCTTGCAATATATTAAGTATCACTCGCGCGATGCCTTCTCTGCTGCTTACACAGCAACTCCTTGGGAGCTTACTGGTGACCTCACGCACACGCAAGAACACAACAACGTTCTAGGGAGTTGGTATTTGGCTGCGGTTTTCTGTGAGGTGGAGATACTTCCCCAGACGGGCTGTTTTGATGCGCCCTACCTCTCTTAAAATATCCAGACCGAGACAAACAGTCATGTTCATGCACGCAAATGTTTGCCTTGTGTGGGAATCGAACCCACGAGCGTTGGTGTCAAAGTCGCGTCATTCACGACTGAGCCACCGAGCTCGTCAAAACGTGTGTACAACTAAAATACTTGCCAAGAACAAAAGTGTATCTCATATTACAATTTTTGTTAAGTATTATATTAATGGAAGACATTTGCAAGTGTGTAATAACTAAATGTACCATTTTATTTTCTTCAGTGGACAGTGACTTACAATGTTCATTCGTTGGCTAAAATCGTAACGCGGCTAAATTTGGATACAGGGTAAGCGCAAATTAATTGTCATTTTTTGTTTATTCAGAATTTGATTGTAACTCAAAATCGCCTAAAAGTAAGTTGCGTCGACAGTATAACAATACAGTACAATAGTCATGATGTCGTCAAAGGGGGAGGCCTATGTTCAGCAGTGGACGTTTTTCGGCTTATACGATGATGATGATAAGTCATGATAATGTCACGTGATAAAATAAAAAAAAAATGTTAATGCATGTGCTTTATCCTTATTAATTAATAGTACACTGAGATCTTTTAATATTAAATACAGAAAGTTATTGATGTGCCTTTTAAAGAAATTTCAAAATAAGACAAAACTGTTTCAGGCAATTTATTATATAATCAAATACAATTTACAATAAAGATCTGTCAATGTTAACAAGCCTGTACTGACGTACGCTACTTATTTCTGTTTTTAAGATTTTCTAAGACTTTATATTTATACGAATATTCATTACGTTTTTAAAGATTCACTCGAAAACGTGTTTACTGCTATCGGAACTGATTCTACACATACCCTGAAAGAATCGGATAGCTCTAGTAACAACAATTTTTCATCGCCTGTCATCCCTCATCTTTTTTCGCCCGGCACTTTTCCGCATTGTCATATTTTACTACCCTTCCTGCCTCCTTGTTGATCCTCCTTTCACTGAACCTTCGTCTATCGGCTTCGATGTCGGATTTAATGGTATTTTAAACTTCCGTTTCCGTTGCCACCGGATAAATGTCTATGTGATTCCTGTGGTGACGTCGGTTGTGGTGCCAGTTATGATAATAGGCATGATGACAGATTTTGAACTTTCCTTCTATAATTAATGTAGACCGCTACTATTTTCGAAAAAATATTATTTCAACATAAAAACAGTTGCTATCTAATTTGAAATAGGCGCGGAAATGCTCATAAGTGTCATGGCGTCGCTTGTGACGTAATGACTACGCTTATGCTTAGATATTATTCTTTTCGGTTGTTAAAATGAATTCTAAAGTTTACAAATGGTATGCAGTCATTCTGTGCAAAAACACATCAATAGCAACACCGAACAAACAAGGCAATAATAAGAGATAAGTGGCCAAAGCTCGCAAGGCGAAACCCATCAGATGTTGTAACTAATTCGCCACTTTATTTTTGTGAGGACCACTTTGATGTAAGTATTTACACTATTTACTATAGATTAATACGTTAACTCAAAATCTTCTAGATGAAATATGTAAATGATTGTTGACCTGTATTTTATTGTGGTTATGTTTACTTTGATCTTGATTTATCGTTGTTGATATCAACTTCAATGTACTATTTATTCTCTTTTCAGCTGCCAAATGATATGGAAAATTACATGCAATATCAATATGTTACGATCGGTGTCACAAGTGCGTATGATACCAGGATGTATTCCCAAGAAATTTGCATGTCAACCAGACAGAAAATCACGAAGAAACAACTCTGGGTAAATTAGAGCCGTTTGCCTTAATAAAACCTTGTTCCATTGTTGATGATTATCGGATTAAGTATTTTTATTATAAAACCACGAATAAACAACAAAATCAACTGATTAAATGATGCAAAAATTAATCGAAAAGCGTTCTAATCACTATAAAAATTCAAGCAACGCGGCCATATGTACGTAGTCGTGACGTCATTCGCTCTGATTAGTGGTTCAGTTAACATGGCCGATTCCCGTATTCTATACTTTTATTTTCTTGAAAATCTTATTAATCTCAATGTTTATTTTATAACTGAGTCATTTTATGGAATTGTTTTGACATATATTTTTTCTAAATCCATTTATTCTTTGATTTTTTAATACTGTCATCATGCCTATTGTTGCTGAATCGATCAGGGGGCACGGCAGTGCCCCCGCCAAGTCGAGCGCGAAGCAAACACTGCCGTACCATCCTTTACTGGAACCATTTCGCCGCATTTTCAGGCCCCTATTTGAGAACCTCTGGATAAAACCAGAACTCAGAAATTTTCGTCATCCAGTAAGCTATAATCACATACTTAAAATCCAAAATTTCAAGTCTGTAGGTCATTTAGTTCCGAAGTTAAGCGAAAGCAAAGTTTCGCATTTATGACACTCACTCATGATCATCAAAATAGAACTAGTACTTCCCATAAACTCCGAGAGCTGAAATTTCGTACAGAGTTAGGGTTTAATGGCCACATAAAGGGAAAACTATAAAAACTAGGATAATCGAAGATCTGGAGTACCTGGTGACCCTGATTAGAAAACATAAGAGCCCAACCAAACTATTAGAGATCGACATACTGCCTTTACAAAAAATGTTCAACTTGGTGGGCCGCTTCATTTGATGTCAAAAATCGAAGGTCTGAAGTATCTGATGAAGAACCCTCAGCTGGTCTCAGCTGTATTAGAGATATGGTAATGCCCCCTTCTACTATGAGAAAAAAACTGTGTCAAATAAGAAAATCTAATAAAATAAATCAATATGTCCACGTTTCTACAAAAAGAAGTGAAATCCCACCAAAAACATTCTGTAAAAAACTAGCCAAGTCTCGACGGAGCTGCTTGTTTATCTCTAAAAAGTAATGAAATCTAGACAAACTCGTGCCAAGTCTAAGGTTCCTTACTGCGATTTCTTTATTATTATAGTTAATGTTGTGTGACTTGGCCGTTGAAGGGTACACAAGGGTACAAAACCAGGTGCTCCATGACACCATTGCACCAATCTGTCGCCAGAACCGCTACCCATTGACGATAGAAAATTGCCACTTGGAAAACGTTGATTCAATAACCAGTCAATTGTAGGCTTGATAAAGCTGCGGATTTCAATAATACTTACGTATAGGCGAGCCTGAAACAAACAATATAAAAAAATATTTCCAGTACAGACGGACTTCTAATCATTGATAGAAGTCCGTCTGTACGTCTATTTTATGTTGGATCGGTGGTCGATTTGACGCTCCAAAAAAAAGAGAGCAGAAGTCAGCATTGTCAATGCTGAATGCATGTGTTGCACAATCAACAACAGCCTAAAATGAGACACTAGCGTCCAATTACCAATACCAGTATGGGCTATTATCTCGCTTAATAAACATAGGTAGTTACAACAGATATAACATTACGTGTAAACAAAATTGACTTGTACCCACTAACGTATAAAAAATTTTCAACGGCCAAGTCACACAACATTAGGTATAATAATAAAGAAATCGCAGTAAGGAACCTTAGACTTGGCACGAGTTTGTCTAGATTTCATTACTTTTTAGAGATAAACAAGCAGCTCCGTCGAGACTTGGCTAGTTTTTTACAGAATGTTTTTGGTGGGATTTAGTTTATAATAT
Source organism: Pyralis farinalis (assembly GCA_947507595.1). Taxonomy (NCBI): domain Eukaryota; kingdom Metazoa; phylum Arthropoda; class Insecta; order Lepidoptera; family Pyralidae; genus Pyralis; species Pyralis farinalis. The sequence goes on from OX382267.1 coordinate 17,969,037, forward strand.
TAATAATATTCATGCTCAGAATACAGAATATTCATGTTAATGTTTTTTTAACCGGTTTTGTTTGACTGACTATTTACGTCGGTTTCATCACAGTTTTGGGGTCGGCGTCTGATAATTCGTCGCTGATGACGCTGATCTGTGAAGCCTGCCAATTACAAGCACCCATCATTCCAATGGCTTTCTATCACACGTCAGCGGTTCATGAACAGTACGGACGTGTTAAAATTATTTATTTGTACTGAACCATATATATTTTTATAGAAAAATAGTCAATCTGTTTAGTGGTGATTTTTTTTTTTTTAATTTATATTGTGATCTCATTCTGGAAAGAGCCCAACGCGCTTCTGAAAACTATTTTGAGAAAGCCTCCATGCTCTGCACGACACTCCTTTATAGAGAAACTAGGGTTTACAGTGTTCAAAAGATATACCTTTTAAGGTTCCCATCGTATCATTACATGTTGAATCCCATATAAATGATTTCGAGTACAATGAAATAAAAAATGTAGATAGTCTTCTAAGTAATATTTAAGCATTTATTGCATTCTCACAAGTTGGTGCAGAGGAATGGCGAAAATGTTACTAATATGTAAAGAAAATCGTTATCGATTTCATTCAGCTTTACATATCAACAATTTCGTAAAATGTTTGTTCTAGAAAACGTAATTAGGTAACGCTTCACTGCTTGCTGAAATGAGCAAAAAAAATTCAGGAATCTCCAATACGCGGTCTTGGTGTACCTATAGCGCAACACCTAATTATTTTTCATTATCCATAACAACAGCATTTTTTGTAAAGCTTCTCAGGCATTAGGCTTCGTTAAGCGTATTACAAAGAATTCCACTGAGGCCAAGAAACTAAAAATACTTTATTGTACGTTAGTCCGTAGTAAATTACTTACCTATGCATAACTTTAAAATAAACATCATCCATCCCAAGTCTGAAATCCATTCCAGATGTGCTTCCTATGCTGTGCAACAAACTATAGTCAAAATACATTTTTGGTGCTAGCGACTACAAACTTTAACAAAATTTGAAACAATGTAGACTTCAAGTAGAATCAATTCAGTACCAGCTGCGAAACAGTGAGGCGCAAACGTACCTAGTTGTTCTTCCAAAATATTAAGTTAACAAATAAAAACTTAAGTAAATGTTATCAAGTGTTCCCACTGCGTATTTTTTATCATGATTATTTTATTTTGGTGTAAGTGGCTGTCGTTTGCTGTATGCATTACATAATATGTGGTGAAAAACAAGCACCATATGTCCCATCTAATGGTAAGCAGTTACCGTAGGTTATAGCCATTTGAAGAATAAGGGTTGTCCCTCGTTCATTGCCGGTTCTTAAAATTGTATATATATAACGAACTTGAAAATTTTATTTATGGTTCTTACACATCTACAAAAGTTCAACTAAATTTGTCGACCCAACTCGATTTGGAGGAAAACAAAAAGGTAACGGCGTAAGAAACCTTTGTGGTGACACCGTCTCTCTGTGTCAACTTATTTCAGCAACTATTAATGCAGCTTGTTCAAGCAACTCTTGTTGCTGTTTGGTTTGGTTATAGGTACAACTGACTGTAAGGGAATCATTTTCGGTATTTGCCGAACTTCCGTACTTTGCTTGCCCGCTGTCATTTACCCAAAAGATCGAAAGAACATAAGGTCTAAATAGTGACATCCCACATGTAGGAAAATAAACAAATTCGCCTATTCGCTGCGCACAGATTTCAACTTCGTTCGTAATGTAAAAGATTGGTAACTCTGATAGGCGTTATGACGAGCTCGCAACTCACTACTAGGCCCTAGGGTGAGACTATAAACAGTCACAATCAGTATATAGTCCTGGGGATCTCTTCTTCTTCTTAGGGTTATCCCGTTTCCTAATCCATTAGGATCGGCGGGCTCTGCAAGTTAAGCCTAAGGATTTGGCGAAGTACTGATTTTTATATAAAGCGACTGCCGTCAGACCTCCACAGCCCAGAGGGAAAACCAGACCTTTCTTACGTAAGGTCATACGTCTTTCGATTTTGTCGTACCTACATAGCCACGCCAGGTTTCGAACCCGGGACCGTGGGTTGATAAGCTGGTTCTTTATCCACTGAGCTATAATATGGGTATTGGTTCACACCATATCGCGCTATGCTTATTGTGGGGTTCTGTGCTGTTACTATCTAATCAATGACAAACCTAAGGAACGGAACCCAAGGCGTGTTCGGTATGGGCCGAAGTGCTGTGAGTTTGTCGTCTTCTCGACTTGAAAATCGCACATAAAGTTAAATGTGTCTAACCTACCTGCATTTAAGCTCATGTTGGATTTTATAGGAAAGAGAATTTTAAGCCAAAGTGTAAGAAAGTAGAAATAAGAACATTGTTTTGGCTTTAATTAAAATTTCATCTAGCGCTGCGGCTGCATTTTTGTATGAACGCTTGGTGCATTTTTTATGAGAATGGGTATTATATGATTTTGTAGCTGACAGGACAAATGTAAATATGAGAATTAATTTGGTTAATGGTACTTTTCAAAGATACTCCGCAATTAATTGTGATGAAATGCATCCACTACTATCATTGAGCATATTTTACGAATTCAAATGACCACATGAATTTGTTAAAAACTTCGTTAGGGCCTTTACAAATTCTTTCAGCAAACTCTGAGAGAGCAGCAGAAGAATAGAAAGGCTTTCACTTTTTCTGCAAAGTAAATATACATACATCTGCACTCTTCTCAGAAGCGTTAAAGTTCTGTACACGCCGTTTTAAGATATGTTTTAGCAATATTCTGTCAACTCGTTTTTACGGTTCCGTAGTAAACAAGAAAGCCAAGTCCATCTGTCCGCGGCCAAGCTCAGAGACGTTTGATACTAGAAAGCTGTACTTTGGCATCTAAAATTTAACTATGCTGACAAAGTGGTAGAAAAAAATCTTGAAAAAAAGTTTTGTAGTAGTTCCCCTACGTAAAGTGAGATGATTTTTTTATTCTCGCCCACCCCATAATGTGGTCGTTAGATAGGTTTTTAAAAACATTGAGTTTGTGGGAAGATCATTTTTCGATATGGTAATCCGTTTGCGAAATATTTAAATTGAAAGTGTAAATTTTTGTTAGACTCAAGTAAATAAAGCAAGGCCGGTTTTTTATTATAGTAACAAATTACTAGCGTTTTAAAGTGTTTCACACAAAATTATTTTTTCTGTCAATCGAAAAGATAAATTTTGTAACCCCTCGAAATTCTGTGCCTTATAAAATAAACGCACTACAAGGGTTAAATGCTTCGATTTCTATATATTGAACTTTTCACACAATTCGTTAGATAAGTTTCATAAAAAAATTACACTCTTTTGTTACATTTTTACTTTTTATATCAATATAATTAGAAGTTACAGAAGCGTGCACGTCGCGATCCTACCCCAATCCAGCAAACCAGTGGTTTATAATTCTAGACCAAATCCACACCAATGCGCGGATTAAGGCCTCCCCATAGGTGACGCGCGGCGTTCCGTCCTCGTTTGTGCGAGCTTATATTACGTACCTAACATACGGTGGTTGTAGATGCCACCAACCACACAGTGCCCAACCAAGTCAAGGAAAGCTGATTGCCGTATAGGCATATGAAATGTAAGTGGTGAATTAAAAGATGTCGTTCATAATAGCTCTCATACATCTTGTATGAGAGCTATTATGAACGACATGACTAGATGCTTTGTGTATGACAGAAACTAAGTGGAATGAAAGCGACAGCGAAGACCTTCCCGTTGACATGCCAACGAGCTCGTCAAACTATATTATACCGCTACATATATTTTCATCTTATTTTTATTTAGTTTCAATAAGAAAATAAGCATTATCTTTACGTGTATGTAATACGTGACCAGGAGATAAATCATACGAACCAAGCATGTTTAAGTAGTTAGATATATACGTTTCTCATTACTGTCTGGAGTTAAATTAATATTTATATCCCTTGCAATCAAGCTTATTGGAATCAAAGTAAATTGCCGCTAAAGAACTGAGCAAAATTATATTGGTAACGGTTCAACTCTGTTCAGCCTTATTTTGTTTTGAAATATTGCCACTGACGTTTTAATAATATAATAAAGTATATTAAAGTTAATTGTGAAAAGTTATCATACTGCTGGAATTTAATATTATTATTTTTCATGGCAATTAAAGGGTGGGTTAAGGCTGGTAATCACTGAATGTGATTAATATTAATAGTAATAATTCCCGCAGAACAGCTTGTGGCGAGCTGGTACACTCGAATGCTCCCGGGACTCGGCCAGCACCTCCGTCTCCCGCGTGTCTTCGTCGGTCGGAGTGGAAACTCAAGAAGGCCCGCAGGACTCTCAGCTCTCTCTCTCTCAGTCCAGAGGGTCGATAGAACAATATGCTTCAGGAATGGATGGGTTAACGGGCATAAATCTGCGGAGGAAGGCCGGAGAAAGCGCAAGATACCTCTCGACACCCCTGAGTCGTTCATGGTATTTCGGGGGTCCATCCGAGTGAGTGAGTAACGAGTTGCCGCCTGCTGGAAATAGCAATCAGATATGATGGTCATGCCAGGCGTTCATCGCTCATCAAACAAATTTAAAACTACTATTAAAGCCAAATTGTGTAGCAGGGCATATTATAAAGTATCCGACTATATTAATGATAAAAATGCCTGGGATTGAGTCGATCCAATTGTAATGTAATTAATAAATTATGTAAATTTGTTTGGATACCAAAAGAGGGATGCCTGAGTTTTTTGGCAGTATTTTTATCAGTGCTCACCTAGTCATGAACTGCACGGTAGGGAAAAAAATTGTGACGATTCCAAACAAATGTAGCCATTTTTACGGAATAAAAAGATTTTGACTTTGACATCTTTAATAGCCCAGTACCAGTAACCCCTCCAGAACCTATTGAAATAACCCAATATTTTCCCACAGATTGCCCACCTGATGTAAAGCGGGTACCGTAGCTTATTAACGCTTGAGATATATAAGTATCACTCGCGCGATGCCTGATGCCTCCTCTGCTGCTTACATAGCAACTCTTTGGGAGCTTACCGGTGATCTCACTCACACGCAGGAACACAACAACCCCTTAGGGAGTTGTTATTTGGCTGCGGTTTTCTGTGAGGTGGAGGTACTTCCCCAGATGGGCTGCTTTGATGCGCCGTACCTCTCTTAAAACATCCAGACCAAGAGACAGACATGTTCATGCACACAAATGTTAGCCTTGTGTGGGAATCGAACCCACGAGCGTTGGTATCAAAGTCGTGTGTGTTATTCACGCCTGAGCCACCGAGCTCGTCATTTTCACAATAGTACCTGACGGGACATAACATTAACATTTTCGAAAGGTCCTCTACGCGTGCATCCAAATACCCGCGCACTCCTCTCTAGTTTAATAACCGAGTTTAATGCCCGTGAAATTAAACACATAATAATAACAAAAATAGGCGAAAATGTAGCTTCTGTTCATCAAAAAAAGTTGTTCTACTGCTGAGTAGTGAGTGGGGGCTATGAATTATTCACCTATACATAAATTAGCTTTGTACTTTATTATTCTAATGTACTGCTACCTAAATATGCATAAATACCTTGATGAGTTAGGTTAGGTAAGTTAGATAGTATATTATTATAGTAGTATCTACACTGTATCAATTAATTTTACTAGTTTGAAAAATAAGTTATTATATATTTTTTTTAAATCAATTAAGAAAATATTTTAAATGAGTGCTAACCCTCTAACAGAACTGTTCTTGTTGACTGTGTTGTCCTCGCGATATCTATAAAAGTTCGAGAATCATTGACCATTTCATTATCTCTTTAAATTTTATTATTCAAACGTGAAAAACTACTACTATGGTGTTGAAGCATAGTTATGTTTAAAAATATACATTCAAAACTTTGTAAAAATGTCAATTGAAAATATGCATAATTTGAAAACTAGTATAGAAATATGTCCTATTTTTTTTTGTTTTTATTATTTTATACGGGGTAAAAATATCGGGTAAGGGCAGTGACTGGTTTTACGGCACGTAGATGATAATGAATACGGACCCTCATGCGTCCGTATTCAAGGGTCCGTATTCATTATTGCCGGTGCTTGACACATTCCTGTTATATGTGTATTATTCTCCGTAATAAGATAAGACATTGACATATTGCCTAAACGAAATAAAAATGTTTTGTATATAAAATATTTTGTTATTTATAAATAGAAAGTATCTTATTTAATTAAAGTGCACGTTATAAAAACTTAACAACAAAATACAAATTAACATTGACAATTTACGATAAATTAGAATATTCATATCACATGTAGATTAATCAACATAAAGATAATTTAACATACCAAGTTTAAGTCACAAAATGTACTGAGATTGAACAGTCTTTTATAGGTCATTTAAAATTGCAAATAGTAAAATCGTACCGTAAAACACCAGACCATAAAATAGGTATTACGTACGGCTACAATTACGTAGAGTGTCATATAAAAATCCTAGGTATTTGTAAAGTCATTTCGCGTACGGGTACGGTAGAAAAGACGATCCCAAACGAGAACAACCCAAAAGAAACATACGGCCGGTTGATGTAAAGTTCAATATCAGTCGAAATTAACCCAAAACGTTTTTGGCACGCCCGGTTTCTTCAAACATTCATTCCAACTTTCAGCATAAGGGGATTTTGCGTCCACGGTCGCCTTCCCGAGTATTTCTTTTTTACCCATCTTTAGTTTACAACCAAGGCTAATGTAAATGTTGACTTTATCCAAGTTGGTTTTAAAGACAGTGAGTTTTACAGTAGCCGACTTGGGATCCCATTTGGCTGATATGGTCGGGTCAAATCGATCACTCTTCCAGTAACATTCTGCTTTGCTCGCCTCCAATATGGTGGCCTTGAGATATAACGGGGCTGAAACAGAAACATAAATGCTGTTAATATTTGTGTATTTCGAGCTCGGTGGCGCAGTGGTTAGGGATGCTACTTTGACACCAACGCTCGTTACAGTCTGTATAGTCCTCCTTCCATAGTAGTGTTTAATGTAATGTTAGTGAAGAGCTCGATGGCCAACGGTTAGTAACGCTATTTGTTCCACTAATACTAGGGCTATATAATATAAGGATATATAATGGTTCGATTACCACACAGAACAAACATTTGTGTGCATGAATATGTATGGTTATCTTTGTCTGGTTGTTTCTAAGATAGGTAGGGCGCATTAAAGCCCGACTATAGAAGTACCTCCACGTCACAGAAAACTGCAGCCAAATAACTCCCTGGAGGGTTATTGTGTTCCTGGGAGTAAGTGAGGTTATCAATAAGAATCTAAGGACCTTAACAGAGGTAGGGCGCATCAAAACAGCCCGTCTGGGGAAGTATCTCTACCTCACAGAAAATCGCAGTCAAATAACAACTCCTTAGAGGGTTGTTGTATTCCTGCGTGCGAGTGAAGTCACCAATAAACTCCTTAGGAGTTGCTGTATTAACAGTAGAGGGGGCATCGTGCGAGCGATATTTAATGTACTGCAAGCATAGGCTACGGTAACCAATTCACATGAATTAGGCCGTATGCTTGTATGTAATACGTTGCATAATAAAAAAACTTGTGAACGCTTCCAACACCATTTACCGCCCACTGTGCTAACGCAGCAGCTTCTCACTAACTTCCAAGTGACTTTTCGCGCTCGCAGAAATAACGATTTTGTTAAGCTTCACGTATTTTGTTAAGACACAGGTTTTCCTTGGGAAAATCTCGGTAGGGAGTGATAGATAGATAGATAGATAATCGTTTATTAGCTGCTACGGTCACACACATACAGTCACAACATAATATAACAGTACAAGAAGGAGTAAACAGGCATTGCTCAAAACATTTCCAGTAGGTAATAGGTGCATGTGTGCGCTGCAGCAAGCGAATAGGCCATAGCTCAGTGTGACTTTTGCACAATGCGCAAAAAACACCGATTTTCAGCTACTGCCTGAGGGGCGGACGCGCTCAAAGTCATTATATAGACATAAATGTGTGTTTGTGGTGTGAGTCAGGGGTATTATACTAAGTGGAAAACTCAGGTATTGACATAGCAACAACGATACTCATGTAATTAGATAAGTAGTGTAAGTGAAATTGAATTTGCAAATGTATTGAGATAATAAATTAAGATAAATTAACATTAAATACAACAGGTATTTTGATATAAAATAATAAAAATAATAATAACCCTAGGAAAAACGGATTAAACATAGCTGTTTATACGCCAGTACTAATATTTTTTTTTTTTGACGACAACCATCGCTACAGGAAACACTTTGGAATCGCTAACTTTTGGTTTTCTAAAAGGAAAGACTTGAGATGTTTTTTGAATGTAATACGAGGGGTAAATGTAAGAGAGTGCATTCTAAAAACTAAAACTAACTCATTATACTCGTATATAGCAGGCAAAGATCATATTTTTAGGGATTCAATAGATAATCTTTGATTAGAGTTACAAGGCCAAAGAGCTGGTAGTCAGTGCTCCCCTCCGTCGGTGGTATAATACGTTATGCGTATCAATTATGTAGCCATGACAATACCTATATTAATATAGAATAATTGGAGCACTGATAACCTAGCGGACATAGAAGTAGGAGGCGGCGGGGCGCGGAGGGCGCGCTTTCCTACTTTTATGCTAGCGGATTACGAACCAACCTTAACCTCCAAGCCTAATGTGGTGATGTACCACTAAATTGGTCTTTTCGGATTTACGTACACATTTGTAATTATCGAAGGTAAATGAAAACAAGCAGAAACTTATTACTTATACCTAACATAGAAAAGATGTAATTTTCCCTCTAGGTGTGGGGGTCTGCCGAATCTCAATGGATTATGAAATGAAATAATGCGAGAAAGAAAAAGAAGCTATGAACAATAACCTTAACTTAACCAAAGCACTTATGCCTTTGTGACATAATTACCAACGCTCGCGTTAGAACGCTATAGTGATCACTTTTCAAGATCAAGAATGATTAATAGCGATATTTGAATCTTGGCAATGAGCTCGGTACCGCAGTGGTTAATAAGGCTACTTTGCCACCATGTCAATGGCTGACCCTGTGTGTATTGGTGTTTTTAAGAGAGATAGGGTAAATCAAAGCAGCCCGACTAACGAAGTACCTACATTTCACAGAAAACCGCAGCCTACAACTCTCTAGAGGTTTGTTGTGTTCCTGCGTGAGAGTAAGGACACCAGTAAGCTCCTAAAGAATATCGATAGCGCATTTGCCACCCGGCAGCTACTCCTCATATTCTGGTGACCTCAAACACTCGCAGGAAGGCAACAACCCTCCAGGGAAGTTGTTATTTGGCCGCTTGTGAGGTGGAGGTACTTTCCCAATCCGGCGAACATCGTGCCCTACACCGCTTTTGACACCGCCTCTTCTGTTGATAAGCAGGGTACACACCACGTGCAGGTGAGGTTGGTTTGGCTCTAAAGGTGACATTGAGGACACCCCAAAATGTATAAAAAAAGCTATCTACGCGTTACAGAAAATCGCATTACCCACTATATTTGTTATACTGTCTGTATTTGTTTCTTCCGCTTGTATTCTTTCTATATTGATTCCTTTAGAAATACCTACAATATGATTGCTTAAGTTTGTAAAGATACTGTGTAAATAAGTTCATCACCGGAAAAAATATAAACTAATTTGTTTGAATGAACGAATGAAATCCGTTTTACATTTATTAAGTGCATATGTAACGCCCTCAATTCGAAAGATCAAGGGAGATTTATAATTCAACGCACATCGACGACGACTGGGCGCCTCGCCGACAACTCTCTCCCTGTTATTAGGCAAAGAATATAGCTTCATACACACTACTCTGTGGTAACTAAGTAAGTTCATTGCGCTACAAACTATCACGTTTGAATGCTGCTAATTGAATGAGCAAAGTTCAACAGTCCTCTTAACTCGATGGAACTTTAATTGACTTGGACAAGTGAATAACGAAGGCCTTTAAAATATACACTTTAGGTTATAAACTGTACCTATAATTTGTAAATTTGCGACTATATAGCGTCATCGTTAGAGCCAAAGCCAATTTCAACTGTACGTGGATTATCTACTGATAATTTCGGTGGCACTATAGTTAGTAATCTTAGTTTGACATCAACGCTCGTGACTTTGGTGCCCACATAGGACAAATTTTGTGTGCATGAACAAGTCTGTTTATCGTTTTTTTTATACAACTTCGGGGGCATACAACCAAATGGCCGACCTGATGTAAAGCGATTACCGTAGCCTATAAACGTAAGAGTTGGCATCGCGCGAGTGATAATTAAAATGTTGAAAGCGTTCACTGCGGTAACCGCTTTAAGCAGGACGTATATCAATTGTTTATGTTAAGGCTACTTCGCAGCAAGATGGAGTCTTCACATATAATATAGTGGCTTATTCTCATCCTTTAATATACAACCAACTCCACCTTTACTTGGCAAATGGCCTCCTTTTTTGTTATACAATGTCAGATGGCATACAAGCATACCTATTATTAAGTAGTTACCTATACCTTTTACAAAGTGGTAGCCTATGAACGCATGCAATACATGAAGTATCATTCGCATGTTGTCATCTCTGCTACTCAACACAGCAGTTGCACACAGCAACTCCTTAGGAGCTCACTGCTAACCGCACGGACTGGCGGAAATACAACAACACTCCAGGGAGTTGTTATTTGGCTGCGGTTTTCTGCGAGGTGGAGGTACTTCCTGATGCTTTGATGCGTCTTACCTCTCTTAAGTAAATATCTACCATAAACTAGTGTTGTGTGTGTATGTATGCCTTAACAGAGTACGATCAATGCTTGTACGTGACCGCTAATAAAAACGACAAAAAAAATTGAGTGCGAAGGTTTTCGGTATTATTTGTCTACCTTGAATAAAACCTCGTTTGCATGAATTACCTAGAATAAACTTGGAATAAGCAGTGCTTATCATAGACTTGTGAATGAAAGTCACGTGAAGATTCTTTTTTGCTACCAAGTAATTAATTAAGAAAAGTCTGCATGAAAAGAAAAATCGAAAAAGATTTTGTTCCAACAACAAAAGTATTTTTTCACAAAATTAGTTTAAAACATCTATCTTATGTTTACTTACGTGTACTAGAAATATGTAAATTCGCCGATGTCCTTATTTTTACCGCTGCTAAAGAAATGCTGAATCGATTTTTTCACAGAACAATTACTACTACTTGACAAACGCTAACTCATTCCACTGCAGAGATACGGGTCTTCTAACCGAAGGAATCTAAAGCAGACTCTACCACCCTGCTCAACTGCGGATTCACGGAAGCAAGACTTTAGCTTAACGACTGTCATCTATTGACAACGTTCGGTTTAACGTGCCCTCTGAGCACGAAGAAGCTTGAGATAGATAAACCCATCTATAGAAAGAAAGAAAGAAATAAAGAAAAACGTTTATTTGGCAACACAAAAATTTTACATAAATTACAGTGTGTGTACCAAATAGGTCTCCACTCAGCATAATGTCTCGGCACTAAGTGCCTCGACGCTGGTATTCTGTGGACACCATTAATAAAAGAGGTGCCTGACATCGAGTAAACAATAATATTACAAGCCTATTCATACTGTGTAACGGTATTAATATATAAATAAGTATGATAATTAATGTTATTATATTATTATTATTCATGTATGTACATAGTAACATTATGTTTATTGATAAATATTATTATGAACTATAGACGGTCGACGTTGCTTAACCTGTGTGTTCGGTTAGAATGACAAGCGCAACGACGCAATCGATCATCACAGAACTATTTCGATCAAATTAACATAGGAATACATAAAATATAAAATGCCTCCACAATAAATATCTACTGAATAAGCAGATTCATAATGTAGTTTGTAGGCTGTGATCAAACAAATATTATTTTTTCTGTTACAGAAGTAGGTAAAAAGACAAAAAAACAATTTCCATAAATGTAATAGAGCGGCCTACTGGCACTTGCCTTACTTCACTTTATTTTTAAACAACGTCGGGTGACAAAGAAGTATACCAAGTCAAACAGACATGTACATGCAAACAAATGTTTGTCCTGTGTGGGAGTCGAAACCACGAGCGTTGGTGTCAAAGTAATGTAACAGCTTGTTTCACCACTGTGCCACCAAGCTCGTCAAAAACTTCATAAAAACTAAATCAAGTTGTGCCAAGCTGGGTTGCACAATTTGAAGAGTAACTAAAAATGTGCTTCCGCATAAGAAATTTTTATTATGAGGAAGAAAACTCCTAATTAAAAACATCAAATTAAAATAAGTGATCTGAAGACAACAAGGCGTTTAGAGGAGTTTCAAAATATTGTCCGGCCGAGTTTTATATTTAGCATGTACAGGGGTGCGACTAAATTTGCGATACCTCATTACAAGTATATTACGTTTCGTTTTAGTATCACGGCTAAAATGCCCACTACTGCATTTTTGTCTGGTACCTGGACTACTGGTATCAGCTACTAGAAGTGGAGTGCCACTACGAAGTGGATTTGTTCAAATTATATCGCTAGGTAGGATTTATTGCAGCCGGCTCACTGACTAATGTGTGTATTAATGGCTAACACCGTCCATCCATTTGAGAGCAACTAAGTCACAGACAAACACACATACATATGTTGTACATAAAAGACTTCAAAACTTTTAACGTTACGCCATTTTATTGTCAAAAGGGAGTCAATTAAATCAACCTTACGTGGTTATTTTTAGTCATAGCATAGGTGTGACAAATATATAAGCAAATATTTATACAATTCTTAAAAGGATCGATACGCAATATTATGTAAAATTTATTTATAGGTACTAATTTTTAAACATAATTATTGCAGTACTAATTTACCGGTACCTCGTTTAATGATTCGAAACGTATAACAAAATAGAATGTAATACTAAATCAATACATAAATAGATAAAAAAAAATATCAAAAAGTTCATCTCCTCTGTTTGTCAACTGATTTTATATGAAGACGTGCACATTAACAATATTTTCCTCAAATTTACATTAATGAGTATTAACAAATTAGTGTGCAGTTTAATTACATTAAAAACTATTACATATATTATCTATCACGCATTAAATACTTAAATAAAGATCGGAATATTAAACCGCTAACAGGGAGATCCGATTCGTATTTGTTCCGTACTAAACAAGGAACCTTTATAGTTTCACCATGTCCGTCTGTCTGTCCATGGCCTAGCTCAGAGACGCTTGATACTAAAAAGCTGTCGTTTGGCATAATGCTGACAAGATGGTAGAATAAAATCTTGAAAAAAATGTTTTTGGTGGTACCTCCCCTACACGTAAAGTGGGGATATTTTTTTTATTCACGCCCACCCCATGGTATATGGACCGATTTTGACGGGACTTTCACTGGCAGATAATAAGGATTCACTTAGGCCACTTTTATTTTAGAAATTTTATTTATTTTTATTAATATAAATAAATAATAAAAAAAATATTATTCCGTGCGGACGAAGTACATAGTACATATCTATTATTATTTTACTGTTCGCTATTTTACTCTGCAAATTTAGGTACTTATCAAATCAAATAAATAAAATAATAACTGAACAATAACTTTTTTGTTAAATTCCGCGCGAACGAAGTCGTGGGGCACAGCTACTATATAATCTATAAAATATTGCATTACAAATGGTATTGAACTGCGACGTTAACGTGGAACTAGTCGCCATTGAAAAAAATCAAAGTTCGTGAACAAAAAGAAATAATTCTACTTAATGATACAATGCAATCAATACAGATAAATAAAATTGGTGTGTTTTTTTATTAAATGCATATGGATATGTATACACACGGTACATATACCAAAATATTTTTTTTACAATTTGTCGAAATTTTATTTATATTTTGTAGAATATCATTTATTTTTATTAATATAAATAAATAATAAAAAAATAACTATTCCGCGCGGACGAAGTCGCAGGCACAGCTAGTGAAAACATAACATGTATATAAGACAATGTCGTAGAATATGACATTGCAATTATCTGCACTAAGCATATTGCTTCCTAGTTTCTAATTTGAACGGTGAAGTAGTGGAAACACTTTGTATTATACCTTTGGATATTTAGTTACATTATTTAAATAGTTATAAGTAGTAAAGCATAAATAAAATAGATATACTAAAACGCGGCTCGATTATTGAATGCATGTACAATGTATATAAATTAAAAAAAATTTAAAAATATTCTAAAAAAAAATTTTTAATGTTTAAAAAAAATCCAATAAGCTCCATTTTCTATTATTTCAGGCAACTATAATTTTTCACAAGTACGTAAAACGAAGCATATACGGAACACTTCGCCGGTTTTTCTATTCTAGCTTTTGCATTGCGAAACCCCGTGGAAGAAAGATTAATTTAATATGTTTTGATCAACAAACACTTCCTTATTAAATTTGCTGTTTTTAATACAAATTCTAAATTCTATATCTGTAATATAACCATAACTAATTTCGTTTTTGAGATAGATGGCGTAATTAAAATCAAAGTCGTATCTACTTTCTCAGCGCCAAACGAATGACACCGCTACAAGGTAACACCGTGGTAACAACCCACCACGGTAAAAGACACGACGTACGAGACCGAGTCTCTCTCGAGAGAGAATAACTCATTGCATTTACGACTTACAGTGGCGTACGAACGGAAAGCAAAATGACAGCAATTTCTTTTTGCCTTTTGGTACAGAAGCTAATAAAGAGGCCGATGCTGTTTGCAGTTCGAATAATGCCCAGCCTACATTGAAAATGCTACCAAGAGAAATAGCGCGCGCACACAATTTTTTATCTTATGCGAGATTCCAATCGGCTTCAATTGGTGTTAAAATACCCATTGCTGGCTGCTCACCCATCGAGGTCGTCTATCGTGCATGGCACCTCAGTAAAAACCCAAGTAAATAAAACAGTAATAAGTAGATATTTACCTCGAAACTGTTCATGTTCTTGCATCGTCTGTACACTGCACCGTAGTCTATTAATGGTCAGCTGGACAACATCGTTGAGGCCGTTCTCACTCGTAGTGTATAACAAAGTTACCTCAAGTTGTCCCTTCTTGTTTTCTCTCTGTGGAAATAATAAAAAAATACTTTTTATCACCTACGTAACTAAAGCTTAAAATGGCAACATAATATGAACGTAGCGAAAAATTGCTAATGTAATTATCTAAGTATACGTAGGTACCACCTACATTTTTTTTCACTACTTCGCATAGCAGCGCATTTATGTGTGAGTGCGACAATCTCTGACATTTTGAAGTTAAACTATATAAAGCGGAAGGGTTTGTTTGCTGTTTGAGCGTACTAATTCTTGAGGAAGGTTCACGCCTACATTAAACATCACGATACGACCCTTAGAAGCTGAGAAAAAAGAAAGGAAGAAAAAGTGATTCCCATGAGATACGGGGAAACAAAGACACTTCGGTATAATTGAGTAAAATAAAATGTAGATTAAAAAATAAATATATACCAACACAAACATGAAGAGGTAGAGATTCCCTACTTTATAGGTTTTGTATTATCTAATCTGTGTGTCTACAAATTGTCCTTGAACTTATACTGAAGGAAATTTTGTGAACAAAAGTGAATTTTTGGAGGCTTTACCGAAATTGAGTCTCAAAGTTCTGTATCCAAATTCCCTGCAAAGATACGTAATAGATCGACATATTTGATTAAAAAGTTATATTGCAATAACATAGACATATATGGAGAATAGATTATGCAGAAGAATTTCAAAATCAACATTTCCGCTATAAATGAACAATTGATAAACTAAATTGTGTTTAGGTCTTTCATTTTATTCCGTCAATTAATTCTAATTACTGAATCCGTTTTTACAGATTCAGAAATCAGAATTTTAAATTAGCGCATATACCGTAAGCACGAAAACCGTAGTAGTCCAATGCTCAGCCAAAATTGTAAGAACAATAGGAGCACATGATTTTGTTTCCACGATTTCACAGCACGCAATAACAAATTGATGCAAATATGAAAAAATTCATGGAGTCGCTAGAATCTGTTAATCCTCATTTACACCACTGATCAACAAAGTTTGGACTTACAGGAAATGACAATCTCGCACGTCATCCAATTTTTTGGGGGTTTCAATAGGGTTACAATTTCTACACAAGAACTTTTGATAAATACGTATAGTGTGTATATACGTTCTATAGTATACATAGATAACAGAAACAACGGGAGATGTGACGAGGGGGCGTGGTTGGTGTCGCCGCAATATGCTCAAAACGAGAACATTGCCAAGAACAGTTAGTTAGTTGCAATCAAGTTCGATTGAGATACGTTGCTCCTTGTTTTAGCAAAATGCCAAGATGTGCTGTTGCCTTTTTGCAAAAATAGAAGTGCAAACCGGTGTAAACTCGCGTGGTATGTCACATCTCCCATTGTTTCTGTTATCTATGATAGTACACTTATAGTATAGTACAGTCTTCTTCTTCTTATCGTTATCCCGTTTTGCTAATCCATTACGATTGGCGGGGTCCGCTACCTAACCCTAAGGATTTGGCGAAGATACGGATTTTTACATGGAGCTACTGCAGTCTGACCTCCGCAACCCAGAGAAAAATAAATCCGAAAACACGAAGTTAGTGATAGTATAGGTGTATACCTAGTATAGTATAGTTGTATGTATCCGGAAACTCCGGCTAAATTGTAGTTGATCATAAACCTAACTCTAAGCCATGGTTTGAAACTGATGTCATTTAGTACACGAGGAAGTTGTTGTTCATCACGTTATTACACCCATTCATTCACTAATTGCTTAATTAGTGCATTCAAGATCAACCTTCCATCATATTATCATCTCTTTGTCTTAGGAAATATCCATGTGAGGTATAGGTATAAACATGAATAGGGCTTTATTAAAATTTTATGTGTATTAGGTTAGGAAACAAGTACTAGTTGGATGTCATCATGATTACATTCACGCCACGATAGTATATGTATGTCAATATAAATAACTGATACTATAATGTATAGATAAGAAACAATTTTATAAATCATTCTAAATACTTCAATAACTGTCAAATCCAAAACGGTATGCATTGCACTTTAATTAGTACAGAGTTATTCAGTATATTAACGCATGCGTTAGGCACATGCAGCCAATTTAATTACACTAATCATCATAATGAGCCAAAACAAGTTATTTTTGTAGCTACCTAATTAATTACAATAAAAATATTATACCTATCCCTGTTTGAAATAAATATATATATGTATACAGTGTAGATGTATACATAATGGATGTGGTGCAGCAGAAAATTTTTAAACTGAGACAGAATCTACTTAAATGGCGAGTCTTCTCAACAAATGCTTGAATGTTTAATTTTTTTATGAAGAAAAGCCTCCAAATAGACTCTTTTTTAGGGTTCCGTACCCAAAGGATAAAACCCTATTACTGAGGCTCCGCTGTCCGTCCGTCCGTCTGTCACCAGGCTGTATCTCATGAACCGTGATTAGACAGTTGAAATTTTCACAGATGATGTATTTCTGTTGCCGCTATAACAACAAATACTTAAAATAGAATAAAATAAATATTTAAGGGGGCGCCCATACAACAAACGTGATTTTTTTGCTCGATATTGATAACGGCAACAGGTAGATGCTTGAAATATTCACAGAATATTTAGTTATATATTCACTTTAAGAAATAATTAAATTAAAATAAAACAAATATTTAAGGGGGGCTCCCATACAACAAACGTGATTTTTTTGCCGTTTTTATAGATAATGGTACGGAACCCTTCTTGTGCGAGTCCGACTCGCACTTGGCCGATTTTTTGTTAACTTGTAATTTTGTAAGCGTTAAAAATGAAACTGTGAATGAATCACACGGAAAATTCGCGCGTCGATTCTCACTCACACATAGGCGGTGTGAGTTATGTGGGTAAGAGAGGACGGACTGGCATGTGATGGGGGAGTTGAATAACGCTCATCACCTGGCTATCAGGAAGTATTTACACCCTTATTACAGCGGTGAAGGTCGCGTTAATGTATACATAAAAAACTAGGAAAAATTTACACTATGTTGAAATTGAAAATTTTAGGCTTCAATGAGCTGCATTCTACAGCAACCAATTTTATACCCGTATCGATACTAATATCGACGAGAAGCGCCGCCTTAATGTAATTATATAAAAGTACATTAAAAATTATACTATGTATCCACATTACGGAATGTAGGGGTTGCCATACATTTAACGGTTTCATACATTTGGCACGAATTA
Organism: Pyralis farinalis; assembly: GCA_947507595.1. Classification (NCBI taxonomy): domain Eukaryota; kingdom Metazoa; phylum Arthropoda; class Insecta; order Lepidoptera; family Pyralidae; genus Pyralis; species Pyralis farinalis. The sequence continues at coordinate 17,987,327 of OX382267.1, forward strand.
ACAAGTACATAATTAATTATACGTATCGATAATTAAAACAATGACACAAATAAAATAAAATGTTCGCTACACTACATACAAAATTATTTGTTTTAAAGTTCTTCAATATACAGGTGATAAAGATAATCATACATGAATTTTTAATTATTATTTATGTCATTTATTGCAAAACCTTACGCAACAAAGCAACAGTAAATAAACTAGTTCAGTAATAAGTTATAAAATATATATTTTAAACTACGTCGAACAGCTAGGAGTGATCCAGTTACCATTTTCTTTATTTTTTTACAACATCGGGAGATATACAAGCATACGGCCCTCCTGATGTAAAGCGGTTACCGTAGTCTATAAACGTTTGAATTAGTAGAAGATTCTGATTCGTATACAAATCACCTGCGTGATGCAATGAATGAACAACACAATGCGCGCGGCGGCGGCGGCAGTGAAAGAAATTAACTGTGAATGAGCTGTCGCTGTTTAGACGTTTCACTTGTCGTTCATTGCCGATGAATGAGCATCGAAAATGAAAGAAAAAAATCGGCCAAGTGCGAATCGGACTCGCGCACGAAGGGTTCCGTACCACTATCTATAAAAACGGCAAAAAAATCACGTTTGTTGTATGGGAGCCCCACTTAAATATTTGTTTTATTTTAATTTAATTATTTATTTTTAAAGTGAATATATACTTAAATATTTTGTGAATATTTCAAGTGTCTACCTGGTGCCGTTATCAATATCGAGCAAAAACCAGCAAAAAAATCACGTTTGTTGTATGGGAGCCCCCTTAAATATTCATTTTATTCTATTTTTTAGTATTTGTTGTTATAGCGGCAACAGAAATACATCATCTGTGAAAATTTCAACTGTCTAACTATCACGATTCAAGAGATACAGCCTGGTGACAGACGGACGGACGGACAGCGGAGCCTCAGTAATAGGGTTCCGTTTTACCCTTTGGGTACGGAACCCTAAAAACGTGTTGGAGTCTTTCACTTTTATGCAACATAGTCAACATTCTTGGCATATCAGAACTTTTGTAGTATTAATTTGCATTGTTTATATTGATGTTTATTAGGTTTTGCCAATTCCAAGACAAATATTATTGCTCCTTAGTCCCTAAATCCCGGGATTTAAATAATGGAGTAGTGCTCGTATTACATTCATTAGTCTGGACTGGAGGTGATCTTGAAGTTCCGACATGAGCCGTTAATAATAATTAATTCTATAATCTAAGGTTCCCAGACATCCGAGCCAACAAATTAATGTAATATAATAAAATATAATAAAGTCGTCAGGCTAGTAAAATTCTACACTCGAAGCCTTTATTACATTAATTTGTTGGCTCGGATGTCTTATACCCACTTATACCACGTCCAGAGGTGAACATGCATATGCATTAACCATGATGAACCGTGATAGTTATTATTATAGCTATATAGCTGGCCTACGAATTTTAATGAAAGTTATTTATTTGATCTTATTTCATAGAATGTTAAATTATTAACAAAAGACTACACCCACTTTCTCCCTTGCGATTCCTAAATCGGTTTAGAAATTATCTTCCAATCAATATTAAGGTCACTCTAGTAATGTCGCTCATATTCCCCATCATTGATGATTCTGATGTCTGCTATCCTGATTTAAATGAAGATCTTCTCAATAAGCTGGACCGGCTTATCATCAACGCTATCCGGTTTGTATTTTGTCTTCGCAAATTCTTTGGTTGTCTGGTAGAGAATGCTATTAGCATTAAGTCCGCCTTTATACCCTAGATATACTAGTGAGGTAGGGCGCATCAAAGCAGCCCGTCTTGGGAAGTACCTCCACCTCACAGAAGACCGCAGCCAAATATCAACTCCCTAGAGGGTTGTTGTGTTCCTGTGTGTGTGTGAAGTCACCAGTAAATTCCTAAGGAGTTGCTGTGTAAGCAGCAGAGGAAGCATCGTGCGAGTGATACTTAATCTATTACAAGCATTAATAGGCTACGGTAATTGCTTTACATCAGGTGGACGGTATGCTAGTATGCCTTCCGACGTTGTATAAAAAAATGTAAGTAGGTATTATAAACATATGAATAAAATACAAATCAGTAAGTACAGTAGATTCCGAGATTAATCTGAACAAACCACAAACTCGGAGCGACGGTACTGTTAATTATGATATGTAGTCATGGAGGAAATAACCTATGGAGACATACTGACACGATTTTGCACGGCAATTAAAAACACCGCCATGGGTAAAATGAATCTATTTTACCTCCACTCATTCCCACCATTGTATCTCCTGTGTAGCCAGAATTAACAGCGGCGACCACAAAAAGGCAATGAACAATGAAGTCCATTGCTGTCCCGGGGGTTAAAGTACAGCTGTCTTGGAACTCACAACGAATTTAATGAGAAATCCCTTCTGATAAAACACGACCTATTTAGTGATGGAAAGAATCTTGGTCTTCGGCTTCTACATCCTTTCGGAATATACCTCTGTTTCATCACTCTTCCATTTCTTTTTATAAGTCCGAACCAACGGAGCATGCCTTTTCTTATACTCGTAATAATACCGTCTTTCAGACCAATTCTCTTTCTTCATCATCATTGCAAATGTGAAATGTGAAATTTCGCACAATGTTCGCATCTCGGCCGCATTTATTTTACTTTCATGCTCTCTCTGCCATGCCCAGTATTCATGCTGTACACAGCGAGCTGTGCCTTCTGGCCATCGAGTACGTAACCTAGATTACGTACTCGATGCTTCTGGCACAGATTTCGACTACCTAGAAGTTTACGGAATGCTCCATTCACACTGATCCCTACACTCACTCGTCCCTCCATATCAGCGTACTTTTCATCCCAGCTAGAAACGCTTCCAAGATATACAATCTCATCCACTTTGTTCCAACACTGCATCATCAACCGTAATCGTTCTCGTATTCGTACTGGTTTCCTCTCTTTCACTTCACACGCACATAAAACTCACCTACCAAATTGGTCGTGTTATCAGAAGGTGACGTCAGGAGCCCTAGAAACCGGCGTGTGAGTATTTAAAGAACTATGATTGTGAGGTATTTTCTCTGCCTGCGACTTGTCCATACAAGTAAAATAAAAATATACATAGTATACAACGAAATTTATTTTTATTCACCTTCAGTAAGGGAATAAAACACGATGATTAAATTAGAAGGGCATTTATACGTATTCATTTTTGTTTACTGTTTATGTATGAACACATATGAATAACCTATGTATTTTCAGATATACTCATTAACACTTTCATTAAACACTATACACACATATAATCTTTATACGACGTCATTATAGCCTATAAACCAGCAAAACGACTTGAGGCTTGCAGTGATACCTCATTTGTAATATACAATGACTAGTTTAGGACCTACCTTCTACAAATGTATATTCACGTGCCGGACTTTCTATTCAACATGTATGTATTGACTTGTAAGTATAGGTACGTAATATACTACAAAGAATACTGTTTTTTTTACGACCAAGTTTACTGCGAAGCGGATATGCATTGTGTTGTGTAGTGTGTTCATATAATTTACGTTGATTTAGTTATCATCAAGGTACTTATGACGTAGTAGATAATAAATCGTTTACTAAAAAGTATGTAAGTAATGACTAAGTTCTTGAAAACAATTGTTATCTATGAGTTCAGATAATGATTGTGAAGTTAAATTGCGTCATCGTATGAATACCTAAGTACCTAATAGGTGCCGACTCTGCCTGGGATCGGCCGAGTCGAGGTCAAAGCTATTCAATTGTGGGCGTCTAAAGAAGCAAGATTTCGTTCGCACACTGAATAAATAATGACTCTTTTATAATGCCCAGGACGACTAAAATATACAGCGCAATAATTACCAAGGTGAAATAGCCTATTTATATAAGGAAGCGACTGGGCACTAAGATGCCCAACAAAAACGGAATGTGCAAACTTGATTTCAAATTCTTAAGTAGGTATATTATATTGTACGTGTCCAATTAAATACATCAATTTCAATTAAATACTACATAAATTTAAATTGTAACACTACATATATTTTTTATTCAACAAATAAAATGCAATATGTTGAATTTAATTTAGAAAGTCAACACTGCATTAATTTTTTTAAATAGTATAGTAAAAAGTCCCCCAAAAAGCTTTTCTGGTATGAGGACGATTATTAAAATAACATTAATCATAAACAAATTTGTAAGGGGTCGAATAAGGTTGGGTTAATTGGTATTTTACCTTTTTCAGATGCTATTAAATTATTTAATAATCTACCTAGGTCTAGTATGGATCATTTATATACAGTTACCTATACCAACACTGTTCTAAGCATCAAATGGGTTACTATTTTTGTCACTGTGTAATGTGTAAAAATACCTTGTCGTTATCAATACTAGAGTAGAGTAGAGAACTGTATTAATATTAAACTAAAATTTCTAGTTAAACAATAGTAACGAGCCAATTGAATGGCTAGCGATGTCTACCGAAGCACCAAGGCTCGTGGGTTCGATTTCCACACAATGCGAACGTTTGTCTATTTGTCTTGGTCTGGGTGTTTTCTATGTATTATAAATATGTGTTTATAAAAAAGTATTCCTGTATGTTTATTACTTGTATATTCGTACAGTAGTACCCATAGCAAAAGTTTTGCTTAGTTTGGACTGGATGGCGCTGTGTAATTTGGCAAAACAAAAGTAAATAATATTAAATAAACCGACAAAATGCGAGTCACATCCGCGCACCAAGAGTTCCGTACTACCTGCGTACTATCTGAAATTTACATTTTTTTCTACCCACCAAATTTAATTAAGATTAAAACATCAGGGTCGAAAGTTATCGCTGACAACGTACATTACATACATACAGAAACTGTTTTCACCTCCATTCGATTCAGAGACATATTATCAATAACCTCAATAGAACGACTGCCGGGAGTTATTGAGCTTTCTTTTAAAATTAAAACATTCTTTTTATTTTTTATACGTATATAATTCTGGTACACGGCGACAGACCAATCTATACAAAACCGTTTAAAACTTATCTTTACTACAACGACGTAAGATGCATAGACCTACAGCCTGATGCGCGCGTGTGTATTTTTAAGAGGACGCGTTCACCTCCTAAATGGCTGGACCGATTTCGATGAAATTTTGAGTGTGTATTCGAGTGGGTAGCTTAGATTCACAACTGTGATACATGCCCACATATGTATTCAAACATTCGCTAATTAGTTGGCATAGCTCTTCTAGACATATCTATATAATATTCTAAGATCTATTTATGCATATTTTTGAGTAATACTCGAGAGACATTTTTTTCAAATGAGTATATAAATGACAATTATATTAATATATTGACAATTTGGCTGCGCTGGGAGATTGAAAAACAACTATTCACTGTGACTTAAGTATGTACACAAAACTGTCCGCTAGCTCTCCAACTATAATAGCAATTTTTAGTAGAACGTGATATTTTAGTTCACTACCCTGACTGGTAACAACCCAGTGACTCAGCTGTAACGTTTATTGCCCAGCGACCCTCAGCGTACCCAACTTTATTATCACTATTACTTCACCCCCAAGGCAAAGTTTAAGCCCTTTCTTATGGAATTTATAATCTCCATCACAGTGAAAGTTGCACCCATTTTCTTTACTTGCTTTCGAGAACAGTACTGATGTAAAGAACATATAGATATCTTGCAACGTGAAGCGTATCGTAATTCCTGGCAAATCATCATGGAATTGGATTTCTTATTTTGGTTGCTCGTGACGAAAGTTTGGATTATCAGAAATTTTATGGTTGTAAATTTTATACTGCGTTCTTGTAAAATACGAGTATGTAATATATTAAATCTTAGACGTTAAAACAGCTAAATATTCAATACATAAGTATTAATTACAAAAAATAACTTCACCAAGGTGTCAGTTCGTCTGTCACAATTTTTCTGGACCCAAGCCGAAGGTAAAGAGACATTTTCTTAAGCAAGCTTGGCTTCGTGAAAACTGCTGATACACAGGGGTCCATATTTTATCCATGCGCTATAGGTACATAAATTATTAGCGCATCTGCGATAGGTGTTAATATTTATAATTATTTTAGTCGAATATTGTAAATCTGCATCATTATTCCCAAGAGGCAGGTAGGATGTTAAAAGTTTATAAATTAAAATACTTAACTAAATTAGTTAATGATAAATAAATAGGGAATCTTTCCATTTTTTAAGTCACTAAATGTTATAAGTTTATATCTCTCAACGCTCTCGTCCAAAAGAAATCACGATTTGCTTAATTTAGATGAAAAATTAGTTATAATTTCACAGTAGTTATCAACGCAGCAATGCAATCCCACCAACATCTTCGGGACCCAAGTCAACCTCACCTGCAAGTTGGTGCACCTGCGGTTTGACAGACGAGGCTTTGGCGCTGGCTTTCCTCTAGGGGTTGCGAGGTCGGACGGCAGTTGTTCCCGTAAAAGTTACATTAAAAGCCAAATCACTAACATGAATGTAAGGAAAAGGGCTTGTGCTACAAATAGGGCACCGCCGCAAAACGGGGCTCAGGAGCCTCGCCCGACTACTGTGATAAGTAGACAAGGGCTACCGTGCAATGGGCGTGGCGGCCACCGAGTCTCCTGCAGGACAGAAGACTCGGTGAAAAAGTACCAGATTCCAGCTTATCGGGAATAGCTACAAGCTGATCTCACGGGTGCGCCTGGTGGGGAGAACAGGGTAGCCATAGTGCTCTCGAGAGAGTTTCAGGATGACGTCTTGGAGGTAAATCGCTTCAGTGACCGGCTTATGACCGTAAGAGTGCTTATCGATGGAATTATAACCCACTTGATAAGAGCCTACGCGCCACAGGGCGGTGCCGCTGACAGGATAACGTTCTGGAATCAACTTGGTAAAGTGCTTCGTGGTATCCCGTTGTCAAAGGGGATCGTTTTGTTGGTGATCTTACGTCATGTGTCACGTGATCACATGGATGAGGCGTGGGAGGAGTTTGAGCGTGTTCACGGTAGTATTGGATACGGTAGTCGTAACGTAGAGGGCGAGGATATCTGGTCATCGTGAATACGTACTTCAAAAAGAAATCCGAATACTTAATTACTTACAAGAGCGGGAGGCACGCTACCCAAATCAATTTCTTACTCACTAGGAGACATCACATCAGCAAAGTAGCCAACGGCAAAGTCTTTAGCAGACGTCGAATTAGGTGGTGGCTGCTAGATAAATCCCAAGTCCCAGGAGTTCGCCTCGGCTATCTACGACATATGCGCTGGTATCGGAGACGAAACAGTTCAGAACCATCGGCATAGGATTCAGGCGGCCATCACCAGGACGGCCCAGGCGGTGCTTGGAAAAACAAAGGGGAGGCGCAAGTGTGACAGGGAGACTTGGTGGTGGAACGACGTAGATTAGGGTGAGGGTGAAGAAAGCCGTCTTTAAAACGTGGCAAGTGTCCAGATCTTCTGAAGACCGTGACGCATATAGGACCGCGAAACGAGTCACTAAGAGAGCTATAGCTAGGGCCAGACGAGACCATTTACAACCTATGTACGATAACTGCACTACGCAAAGGTACAAAAGCATGCCTGAAGTCTATATTGATATGTGCTGAGACGTATCTAGATTTCGATTCCATAGTTAGGACACTGCTGCTGTTGGCGACACACAACCCTTCCCAATTATCGGGGTCCACCAGGGATCTGTCCTTAGTCCGTTTCTGTATAATATTAGACGTAGTTTCGGGCAACATCAGAGGTGCACACGAGCAGCCTCCGTGGTTACTAATGTATGCTAATGATATTGCGCTGGCGGACGTGGACAGGGGGCGCCTGGTGCGGCGCGTGAATACTCGGAGAGGGTCGTTTGAGAACGGTGGTCTGAAACTGAATGTGGCGAAGACCGAGTACTTTGCAATAGCACCGATCCCTCACCCATCCGCATTGGCGAAGACACGGTCGAGCGCACGGATCAACGCACGTAAGGTAAGGTGCACGTGAGATGAATATTTCTCTTTATAGAAATAATTAGGGAATTTCTGGTAAGTTTTTCCGGAAACAGCTATAAAACTATAAATAGCAAGTTTCATGTTCTCAAAAATTAACTAAATCCCATTTGGAACTTAAAGCTTCTATGATCACTTGGTATTGCATTATTTAGTACGTAGAAGGCGCTATACTGCGACTTTACATAACTGTTAGCTCATTTGGAAGAACAGATTCGAGAGGTCGTGGGTCAGAAACTCACCTGGACCGCAAGTTGACCGTTTCCATTGTAAAAATATTTACAAATACTTTAGGCACGCTAATCTCCAGAATAATGAAAAGAAATAGGGTTTCAACACATTTTCAGTGGAGGACTGGAGAGTATACATTTTATGCACGCCAAATTTTTCAATAATTATTGGCGTTGAGTGTTTATCGAGTGAGTGCAGTGACTGACAAGGCCCGAGAATTTATGTGGTGAGAATGAAAGAATTTGATGCCAGCATATTCTCGCAGTAAGACGGCAATGTACGACGGAAGGAAACACGTGTGTATTACACATTACAGGTACATTGTATATTTTTTTTTATATACAACGTCGAGATAGAAGTCGGCATACAAGCACACTCTCCACCTGATTTACATCAGGTGGAGAGTGTGCATGGTTACCGTAGCCTATGAACGATGGAAACACATTAAGTATCACCCGCGCGACACCACCTCTGTTGCTAACACAGTAACTCCTTGGGAGCTTTGGCTGTGGTTTTCTGTGAGGTGGAGGTACTTCCCCAGTCGGGCTTTGATGCGCCCAACCTCTCTTAATAATACCCAAGCCAAGACAAACAGACATGTTCATGCACACAAATGTTTATCCTGAGCGGGAATTGAACCCACAAGCGTTAGGGGCCAAAGTCGTGTTATTAACCGCAGCGCAACTGAACTGTATTATTTATTCGGGGCAAATACCTGTAGATAAACTAGTGTACGATACTGCATAACTACTAATACACTGCACATATTTAGGTTATATTTATAGGTATTTATGATAACACTCGTGTGATATTTTAAAAACCTCGGCAAGCTCGGGTTTTAAAACGTACTCTTAATTACAATAATATCTTTTACGTGACAGTGAAACTACTCGTACTATTTAAATCCATTAACAGTGATGCAATATCGCCACTAATTGCTTAGGACTTTAAGTGTGAATTGTTTACGTACCCGCGAATCAGACGAAGACAGGCCACTAGCGATCGCGTTGATCGGCCTCCAAATATCCGGCGTGCCAATTAACCCATTCTTTAGATCATTCTGGAACAATTTAGAGTCAAAATTCCATGTCGCAGCGCCTAACGTTCGCCGTTTTTCCAACACTGATTTCTGAGCGGCGGCCTCAGCCTTCGTCGATTTGAAACTGCTAAACGTCTTCTCGAGAAAACCACCTTTACTTTTCGGTTCATCTTGACTCGAAACCTTTGATGTATTCTTAGAATCTAATGTTTTGCCTTTACGTTTTTCCGATTCTTGTTTTGCGGGTTCTAGTACGGCATAAATGGTCAGCGACAAAAAATGGCCGGCGACGAGGCTCTGAAGGTCACTTTTTTGGTTCTTTGTGTCTTTTTGCTTGAGTTGAAACTTAAAGTCTTCATTCCAAATTGGCCAAGAGCTCTCTTGCAAGGCGGTTTCATACTTGCTGTCGCCAGGAAAAATTTTAATCTGAAAACAATAGAATGTGAAGATCATATCAAAAACCGGTCAAGTGAGTTTGCGTAACACGCAAATCGAGATTAGTCATCCTTCTTACTTTACTTACGACGCAATAAAGAAAACAAACCTGTATTATTGTACAGACAAAACGAGAAAGAAAACTTGCTAAGTAGATATAGATACAACGTCGGGATGCATACAAGCATACTGCCGACCTTATGTAAAGTAGTTTCCGTAGCCTACGAGCGCTTGCAATACACTATGTATCACTCACACGATGGCACCTCTGCTGTTAACACTGCAATGCCTTTGGGGGTACTGCTCCAGAAGGCCGCTTTGATGTGACCTTCCTCTCTTAAAAACACCCAGACGAATAAAACAGACATGTTCATTCGCATAAATGTTTGTCTTAACGTACATACCTACTCTCTAAAGCACGTAGGAAATCGAGACGACTAAACCCATCCATAAACAGACTGCGGTCGACGCTACTTGTGTGTGCGATAGATTAGCACGCACGTCGATGGCATCGTGCTCACTCAAAATAGCTTCCCCCACACCTTTTCTTGCATGGGATACCGTTATCATTATAATAACCCTGTTTTCTTCCCCAGTTCTACTACCTGGCTCCAAAATACAGAAACCGGTCATCGACTACCTATTACGATTCAAAAGATATACCAATGTGACAGGACGGACAGAGGCAAGGTCTGATAGCGGAGTTTTAGTAATAGGGACCAAATTGGCGTACCTACTTGAGATACGGAATGCTGAAATGGTTCATAAAAATGTAATAAACATATAGAAAAAATAGTTTAAGTTACTCAAGCATTTATCTACCTATATTTAGGATAATAGTTAGTCTGGACTATCTATATATGCCTATTATGAAATAGAGTGAAAGGTGTATATGCGTTATTAAGACGTGAGGCCCAATTATTTGATGGAGTAGCTATATCTGAACGAAGCTGTACGAAAATGTAAATGACAAAGTGGTGTAAAATAGGGCAAAACTTTACTTTCTATTTAAGGCGATGTCAATGCATTCACACAGTATAATTAGTACTAAAAGAGCGGCGATAGCCTAGTTAGTATGTATAGAACCAGCCTATGAAGCAACTGGTCCCTGCCTTAATCCTGGTGTCAGCATTTACCACTAAAATCATGTTTTCCGATTTACGCACATATTTGTAATTTACTTGCTGGACGGTGAAGAAAAACATCGTAAGTAAACCCGCACGTACAAGAAATTATATTTCGTAAAACTTGCGTCTTAGTCTAAGAAAGGTCTTGTTTACCCCTCTCCGTTGTGGAGGTCTGGCGGCAGTCGCTCTATTTTAAAATCAGTATCTTCGACTTAAACTTAGGTAGAGGAGCCCATCAATCCTAATAGATTAAGTAACGGGCTAACCCTAGGAAGAATAAGTACTTACAATTAGTAATAAGAAAGTAATAATGAAATATTGTTTTTCTCTATCCTAAAAATAAATGAGCACTCTCTAAAAACATACACATGTATATAAGTGTAATTTTTTTAATCAGCTTTAAAAAAGAGGGAGGTTCTATGTTCGACTCTATGTATTTTTTATACAAGTTCGCTGATTGCTTTGCCAATTGTGTTGTGGACTGATATTGAAAGATCTTTTTTTAATCGATTACATTTTGTCAATCGGCGGGTCTACTGTGTAGTTAAATATACTCATGTATGTTACGTGCAGACTAATGGACGGAGCCACGTTTCTTTTAGCAAAGGCAAATTTCGGCTACATTTAAAATTCTCACCATTTCATATTATAATATCAGGTGATATATATAGAAGGTGATGTCAGGAGCACTAGAAACCGGAGAACGTGCATGAGAAGAGCAACAAATGTTAAGGAAACGAGTGAGGTCACAAATCACAAAAAACAACCTGCAGATGTTTTGTTAAAAACCAGTTTTTTAGTGCAAGCTTGCGAATATTAAATAATAATCAAGCGTAAGCAACAATTGCATCCCCATTCTGTTTACGTTGAATTTTGTACTACCATCTTTTTTATTTTTGTATGTACTTATGTATATCTTCACGCCAGGTCCCTTGCGGGGTAGGCCGAGAGAATCGAGCGCCATAAGACGCTGTCCTTACACACTTCCCTCGCTTCTTTAAGATCAACATCATCATCTAAACTTATTTTTGTTTTCTTAATACATATGTATGCAGCTTACATTAATAATGTATTGAAAGAAATGTCATTGTATGCTTGGAAGTCTCTTAAATCTAGTCCATTCCGAACACACCTTCGTGGTTTTTGGACTGCACTGCATGTTACATATTTGTGTTGATGGTATAAAAGAATAAAGGGTGTAATGACCATCGTGCTCGGTTCTCTCTGCCTACCTCGCTAGGGATAGGGCGTGAAGTTATAGATAGATTTAATATTTCTTACGAATCAAAGAAGGTTAGTTTTAAGATCACTTTCTATAAACCTACATTAAAAGTTGATTACTACGAAATTACTTACGGCGAAATTACTACAAAAATACTACCTAAACTTTCACTGTTGTTTACACTATTGTAGGTATCGGGATACAAAAACAAATCGCGGTAGTCCTGTACCTACAACAATAGGCTAATACAAATATTTCGTTTATTAGTAGTAAATAAAGTTTATTCCCTTAGAGATAGAAGAGGTATTCTTCCTACATATGACGATGGCACTTTAGCTTTTAATAAAAACTTACCTATATATAATTTAGCGCTGGAGACTGAACTGAGGAAAACGAACTGGTGTTACAGTAAATAATATAGTCTTGGAAAAGTGGACGAGGTTATAATACATGGGCAACGCTGAAAGTTTTGTTCCTGGTGCTCTGAATATATATATATATATATATATATATGGTGTTTGTTTCTTTGAAAAAATAAATGATGGGAAATCGTGTCTTATTGTTAAAAATCATGCATTGTAATTTGTGGTCCATAGTGAAAAAAGAATTAATGAAAACTAGAAAGATTTTACACTTTTAAACTTTTTTTAGTGTGAGAGAGGATGATAAAAATTATTATCAGATTTGATATCAAAAGTGCTATTTCTGCGTAAGCTGTTCGTGTTCAAAACAATTTTGGTAGGGAAGCACCTGCTCTGAGCACTACTACTGGTACACAAAATTACAGCGTTATCATGACCAAGCCCTTCGACTTTAAAAGTTAGTAAACCCTGTTGTCGTTGAATTCCTCACGAACAGAAACGGGTTCGTGTTGATTGGTACATAGAGACGTTGCTAAAGTACAACCACGAACATTTCAACGCTGTTTTTGTTATATGGTATTATCATAGGTGACGAAACATGGATTTTATTGTTTGGAACCCGAAAATAATAGCAGTCTTGTGAATAAGTTTTCGAAAAGAAAAACAGACCGACAAAAACCGAAGCAAGAGAGAAAAGGATTTGCCTTTTTCTCCCAAACGGGTCGCATTTTGCTCAATCTCACTTGAAGATCAATGAAGTACTCATAGGATTACTGATGATCAAAAATAATATGAAACTTCATATTTTTCTTCACTCGTCCAAAACTGTCCTAACAGTCTCAAATCGGGCACAACCCTGATTAAAACCTAAACCAAAAGTCAAATCTCAAGGTCAACTACGATGCAACCTGTATTTTTCTTCAACGGCAAAGCATTTTTTTTTTGCTTTATTACCTAATTATTATTACCTACGAATATGACAATTATATTTGTACATTTATTAAGAAATATATTTTTTCCTATGCTGACAGTGGTGTCGGTGTTACAAACTTAGTTCCTAAGTAAAAACTTAATTTTCTATAGTACAAAATGTACAAACCAGAACACGGTGGTGATATGCGTATAGATAAGGTAATAAGTAGGTAATATAGGTATCGGTTTGCATTGTTGATAATTCGACCAGAATCATTCGCTGACTGCTGTCCTTATCAGAGATAAAGTTCTGAATGACATTATAGCATGATTTGCTTCACATTCTGTTCTAAACTTAAATAAACGATTACTAATAACTAGTTGACTAGCTTAGGTTTTGCTGAAAATATCGCTTCGTATGAGAATTTGCGAAATGTTGTTTTGAATTAATACACTTATATAACAACGACCCCGGCACATAATAAATGAATAGGCTGCGCAACTACATACATCTACTTTGACATAACATAATGTTATGCATATGTAAACATATTTTTTATAGTTTCCTGGACGTACGAATTTCCTCAGAATGTTTTCCTGCACCGCTAAGCAACTGATAACTACAATATACATAAATCAAAAAACACGAATTTAATAATAGTGGTGGTAATAGCCTGGTTATTTATCTCCACATACCACATCAAACCTTACTCGTCTCACTGCAGGGATACGGGTCTCCCTTCAACCGAAGGAGTTTAGAGCATATCATATTATGAGCAGCGTTGCGCTCAAATGCGGATTGGCGGAGACCAATGTTTTCAAGTTGCCCGAGGGCCACTCACTTAGCTTAACGACTGTCATCTATCGACAATAGTCAGGACCAACACATCGTAACGTGATTTTCGGTATTCCCTTCCTCCCATGCTCCTAAATTTCCGATTTTCTATTTCACAGCTTAGCATGTAAATAAACTTACATAGGCAGTCCAAGAAACGGACTAGTATTTCGGTCTGGAGCACTAAACTCTGACTCAAACACCGAATGAGAAAAACAGATCCCAAAGGGCTCAAGAGCGGGTGGAGTGCGGGCTAAACAAGAGGAAAACCCACGAGCGCCTTTGGATGGTGTTTGTGTGTTTCGCCGCCTCAGAAATGGGAGAAAGGTTATTGAGAAACATTGTGAATAGAGTTTAAACAACCAGTTGCCCATGGTACGGTAACCGACAAGCGGCTATCATCTTCATTGCGATCATTTCAGCCTCTATGACCCTGCTGAACATAGGGCTATTCTGTAGAAAACCCATTAGCTGCGATTCTGTGTCACCTGCATCCATCGACTCCCTACAAACCTCTTGATGTCGTCGTTCCATCTAATGGGGGATCGTCCCACACTGCACCTGTACTGTACCAGTACGGGGATGCCATTAGAGAACCTTTCTTCCCCAGCGGTTGTCGGTTCTATGAACTGTGTGGCCAGTCCAGCGATGCTTCAGCTTGCTTAATCTTCAGGCTATGTTGGTTACCTTAGTTCTACCGCGGATATCCTTATTTCTGATTCTATTATGCGGAGAAAAACCGATCATAGCCCTTTACATGCACGCTGAGCGACCTTGAGCTTTTTCATACGGCCTGCGGTGCAGCCAGCTGCAGCCATGTTTCAGTTCCATACGTCATCACGGGCAACACACACTTTTCGAAGACAATGCTCATTAGGCGTTAAGGTATTTTGGAGGAGAAAATGAGTCGAAGTTTCCGAAACACTGTACAGGCGAGTTCGATTCACTGTTGAATTCTCGATTGAAGTTGGAAGTCTTACCTAACTGAATAACGTGCCCTAGGTAGACATAGTCGTCAGTAACTTTGAGCAGTGTTTCAAACCGTGACCCGTATAGGTGTTAGCTGGTCATTTGATATAATCTTAATTTTGTCTATGTTCATCTTGAGATCTACCTGTATGAAAACACTACTGAGGTCATTGAGCGTAGCCCTAGGGTCCTTCAGCGATTACGCTATGAATTTCGATGATATAACATCGCCCTGTCTTACACCTTCACCTTTTTGCAATTGGATCGTTTTCGTACTCTGGCCCAGTACTCGTATACACATCATTGCCTTACTATAATAGCACTTCAACGCAATAATATACCGATAGACACTTCGGCATCGCTAGAGAGACTGTAACACCATATCTCAACCGAATCGCAGGCTTTTTTTCGTAGTCCAATCAGATTATACTCCTCAGTCTTTTGTATAATCTGGCGAAGTATATGTATGTGATCTACGGCACTGAAGCCTCAAAATTCAAGCATCAAGTCTGCATACGAGGCGGTTTGTGATGTATATAAACAGTATATAAAAGCAGCTCCGAAGCGATATCGGCTTATAGTTCTTCAATAGGATGTCATCACCCTTTTTGAAGAACAACATAAGCAGGCTTCTGCTCTAGCCTTTCGGTGTGTAAGATGGATTTTAATAACTTCTGATGGACTACAAGTATCGGCTTTCCGCCCCCTTTCAGAAACTCCACCATAATTCCGTATTCATCCGGTGCTTTCCCATTTTTAAGCTGTTTAAAAGCAATACGAATGTCGTAAAGACTAATGTATGGGATATCTTCGATATAGTGTCGGGTTAGCTCTTGGGTTGCTACTAGCACTGGACCATAGAACTTTTTCATCTCAGTCAGAATCTCAGTCTTCGTAGAAACAATGGCGCCACCTAAATCGCATCCCCTACCCCAATGATCGGGTTAGTAATCGCAATAAGTTATTCATGTACGCAGGGGACGCTGCTGCACGTCTCCTCCTGGATATTTCCCCACAGTTACTCACAGGTTGAAATAGGGTGGCTTATTCTTATGCCGAGGCCACACGGTCATTGAGGGGCAAATGCCCTGCGCAACTCTCACGATTCGGTGATATAACCGTGAGGTCCTCTGAACCGAAGCGCGAAAACAGTCTGAGTTTAAGATCTGTGACTGCTCAGCTTAAATAGCTTATACATATTGATATCGCAAAATGATAAGAGAACTCTACAACGAATTGGCTTTACTATGACAACGATAACCGTTAACTGTGCTATCTTTATTTTATTATCGTATGTTGTTTGATAATAACAATCATCACCCATTTTAACCGATTTAACCGACTTAAAAAGAGGGGAATGTCATTTCTTTTTGTGTTTCTTCAGGGTATCTTTCTTTATATTTAGAAGGTGAATTAGAGTCATATAAATTTGGTGGTCCCCCGGAACTACGACGGGTACTTCCTAAAGTTCGTTTTAATACCTTTGTCATTATGAAAAATCTGTTTATCCTATGAAGTTTCGATTAGTCCAATGAAGTTACGACTTTGTTAAAGTCGGTGGTTTTTAAACCTTTGCATCTTGGTCTTTTTTAAAGGAACTGAATTCTGATATATTAGTTATTATTAGTTCGTATATTGTTTATACACATTGCACAAAATTTGGCTTTTTATGAAGCATAATTTATTGAAGCGATTTTAATTATTAGATTTTCGTACCCGAATGGAACAGGGTAGATGAAACCTATTGCTTTCACTTTGCTCTATATCTGCCTTTAACAGGAACATAAAGGATAAGATTTACATTAAGAAAGTTTTATAAGTGAAGACTTGTTATTGGCTCTCTGTTATTTATAAGTTTTTTAATGTAATTTGATTTAAAAAGCTGTTGGTCTTCCAAATGATAAATAAACAAAATGAAGGATCCTCTCCGGTATCTGGTAAGGGAACCTCTATATGAGTGAGGCGCAGTCTGTCAGCCTAGATATGGGGAAGGCAGCCAATCGGATCTGGCATCGAAGTTCCCTATCGAAGTTAACATCGTACGGAGTGCCCGAGCGTTCTGCTGCCGATCGCGATGAGCATCAACTGTCGTGAAGTGTCCGAGAACAAATGTGAAAGAGGAAGAAGAGAGCGCGAAAGCGGTGCATGTTGTGTGGGAGAAATGCGTAGGTAATTATATAGATCAAAATAATCCTTCATTTGTTGGAACACAGTTCAAATTAATATTTTGTTTTGCTTCAACAATTGACAGTTGGTCGTTATAACCAATGAATTTATTCGATGTATATAGGCAGTATGTTTTTTTTTGTTTTTACGCCCGACGTAAAACGACGACTCACCAAAGAAGGACTAGCCCGCCCCGAATGTGTGTTAGTCATTCTTTTGAGGGGGGCACCCTCCGGGTCCCGTTGAGGGAGGTGGTGAAGTCTCATGAGTACCTACCCTTTCGGACGGCCGAACGATTTATGTCAGACTCTTACTGAGTGAACACCACCTATGGACTGCCTTCAGCCGGGGAGGCTTTAAAGGCTTCATCGGAGGATATCGCCCCAGGGGAAGCGGGGCGACGCAAAAGGCGGTATGTAAATACATGTAGTTATATAAGGATTCCGCCGGGACCTTGCCATTTACTCATAATAACCGATCCGTCGATCAAAACGATGTGGTTATATACGGTTTAGTGTAGTTTTGTTTTTTGGCGCATCACAGCACCTCGACTATTGAAGTAAGAAAAACCTCATAGAAAACCGCAGCCGAACAACAAGTATCTGGGCAAAAGTTGTTTTTGTTCCTGCGAGTGAGTGAGGTTACATTGCATATTACGTAGGTACAATAAGTCCCTAAAGTGTTGCAGTATCAGCAGCAAGGGCTGGCAACGCGCGTGCTATTCTTCTTGTATTGCAGTGGACCGTGCGCTAGTAATTCCAGTAAGCATGGAGGTTCTGAGACACGAAAAGAAGCGTAAAATATCTTTTTATATTACATTTAACTTAAAAAATAAAAAATGAGAGTCTATCAAAATCACTTTTAGACCATTTTTGGGGGGCTACTTTTAGAAATGTTAATTTTTTGTAATCAGTAAGCGTAATCACATTACATCGTAACACTTTATTCGAATTGAAATCGAAAAGTTTGCACATAATATGTATGGAATGTGAGGGAAGTTTTCTAATCCGTTTCTAATATGGCATATGGAAGCAATGTGAATAGGTACCCCCCACAAAACTCAAGTCCGACTTTTAAACGTTCGAGGACTTTATACATTTGTGTTTTAGACGTAAACGTAATCGCATCGAATAGGGATCCTGCTTAGCAACCCAAACTTTCAAAATTATATATCTGTTGGTTGCCATAGATATATTATTCTGTATACACACACTCAAACAACGAATGCTCAATTGACTATACGTATATACGACCCATGAACGCAACAAAAATATCTACATCGATCGTGATTCTTAAACATTCAATAATTTACGGCATAGCTAGCACAGCGTTCCTACATTCGTAGCAGAACATTCTCGCGTTTATTAGTATTCACTCCAGCCAAGACTCCAGCCTAACACATGTTGATATCATCATAATTTTTGAAGGACGGATTAACGAGAATTCTAAACACGTCTATTGTTAGCTTATAATATTGTTCATTTCTATAAACAATCAGCTAATAGGTATAACCAGCCAGTTACTGCTGCGCTGGCCTCAATTACTAAAACAATTAAGACGGATGTTACTGCCCTACGTAACCATATTCCTACCAGAACGGCAAACTCGGCGTTAAAACCGTTAATTAGACAGATTTAGACTGGAATAGGTATATGCTAAATACTAATTATTTGAAGAAGTACTTCGTGAGACTTGGTGGAAATTTCGAAATTTGTAGATATAAGTAGGTACATTGTTTTACTCTTTGTGCCGCCTTCCTATTCGATTCTAGTTGCAACAGAAATACAAAAAATGGAAAATACTTACAAGTAGATACTTACACATATGTATTAAATTTGATTATCAAACATTACAATAATTAGAACTATTATAGGGATTATGTTTGAAGACTTCATTGGAATTAATTGAAACGGAAATATAAAAAAATGGAAATAAATACTTACAAGTAGGTACTTACATGTAAGTACGAATTAAATTTGATTATCAAAAATTATAATAATTAGAATCTATTTAGGGATTATGTTTGAAGACTTCATTGGAAGTAATTGAAACAGAATGCCGTAGTCAACGTTTTGAAGACTATCGTTCATACTTCTTACTATTAGTGATGTCCTTGTTTATGTATGCAATTGACACATAGAAAATATAGACATATGTATACGCAAATATAAATTAACAATGTGCGGAAGCTACCTACCTTTGCAAGGTATCCATGGGCACGGCTCAGTCCAAATAAGGATGGGAGGTGACGGGCACCTATTACGGTCACGTACAAAGTCTTAGCAACAGGGTGCAATGCTAATTTGAACCCAATCTCAGGCTCTAAGCTCCCACTACCAGCTAACTGATTTTCCTTCTTTGTATTTAAAATATTCTTCAGTTTGCCGAACGAAAACTCCATTGTAAACAATGTATCGTCTCCGCCTCGATATCACCTCACCGACTGACATAAAACCCGTTTAATGAATTAATTTATCACGCAATGCAATTACAAGCACAAGCCATTATTTTTTTATGTCGATAATTTCTGTTTACATTTTCATTCATCTATACTACCCAAACAAACGTGACACTTGACGGTACCTTACGACACTATTGTGTAACTAAAATAAACTAATCAAACCCAACCAACTTAACCGATTGATGCCCATGTTATGGAATGCAGTGGGAACGTTAGCACACTTCACACTATACTATCAACGTATTCAACATTCTACACCGGCATGGCATGGCATACCAATTATTTATCATTGGCATCACCGCAGGAATGCATATATTGAATCTCTCTTTTACTCTTGGTAGATTTTGTATACTACACTACCGCCACCTATACTACATTAGCACCTTTAACTTTTACTGCATAATTATATCATGTTTATGCTCGATGCCTGCCATCTATTGACCGTAGCATGTTTCTCAAATAGATTTGTGATTTATTATAAACTGACAGCAGATGGCGTTTCCGAATCAATACTTTTGATCATTTCTTGGTTTGTTGGATATTTTGTTTATATAATAAATTAAATAGAATAAGAACATATTTTCTAGAAAAATACTATAAAATGTTTAATTAGTCTAATGACCTAAAAACCAGGAAAACCCGATTCAAGGTCGATTCTAGCCAAACTTCAAACTAGTATTAGAATATTTCGTCTATTATTTTGCGAATCTTGACAAATATGGAGTTACCTATAAGAAGTCCGGCCATAAGTTCTGTTACAAATGAATATGCATTTATTTTCTTATGAATTAATGTAATCTAATAAAACTTATATGTACCTACAAGTCTCAGCAAAAAATTTAAAAAATGATTCTATTCGAAATGGCCACCTTTGATTTTGATACGGGCCTTTAATCTTTTTTTTAAGGTGGCAAACAAGCGTACGGCTTGCCTGGTGGTAGGTGAGCAGTTACCGTAGCCTATGGAAAATCTGTCGCATCTGTCGGATTTACGCACTGTTTCCATGGAAATTTTAGCCACTGCTTGCTCCAGATTTCTTAAGAAACACAATGTCGGCGTGTGGTTTCGAGCAGGCTATGTCCTCTAAAACTGACCATTATTTGTAGTCTAAGGGGTTCAGATCTAGGCTAGACGAGGGCCAGTCTTCAGCTCTTATAAAGTTCGGAACGTTGGTTCTGAGACTTACGTAATTCGTGCCTTGGGACCAGGTGCAGTCCTGCTGGAAAGTGCACGGTACATTTTTTTTAAATGTGTTGCCGATTACGAAAAAACCAAAATAATTAAGAGTTGAAAAAAAGAAAAGTTTCTTTGTAACAATATTTATGGCCAGCCTAGTTAAATAGTTAAAAGCATTTCGGAGATATAAATTTTAATATAAAATAAATTTTAATTTAAAGTATTACATACTATGTGCGCAAAGGGTTATAGGTAATAAACTCGCTGTTTAATTAAACCTACTCTGTTAGTTGTTCGTTTTGATGATCTGACTGACATCCTGCGAGCAGTAGGTAGGTACGTATAAAATAAATATTATAGGCATTTCCTGTCATAACCTTGACTAGTAACGCAGTAACACTGCAAATATTAAGGGAGGAGAAGCATTACTCTGGATGCAGCTACACGAGACACTCCGTTCGGTACTGCCTCAGCAGTGCCGCTACGTCACGCGTCGTTCTATTAGGACCAGTCGATGACAGTCTAAATAGGTACCGTGCATAGCAAATGGGAATAGTTCTCCATTATAATTTTAGTTATTGTACAATGAGTATCGTCCATATTGACATAGGTTTCCTTTCTGGATAAAGAGAGGCTTTGCCAAAGAAAATTCACCCGATAGGTACAGATCTGGGAAGTAGATTGTGTTAGGGTGTGGTTTTTGCATATTATTAGCACTACCATGTCCTTCGCATACCATTTACATGCTAACGATGTTCTTGTTATTAAAACGTAGTGAGTATTTTATACCTGCTTAACATTTGCCCGCCTTTATGTAATGATGTCATATTAAATGAGTCCAGAACGTAAATTTTCCTAAAAATCCACAGATGACATTAACTACAAGAAACACTATGTTACAGATCTCAATTGTCACGTTTCAAAGATTGAATTGTAACTAAACAATTGTTTTGTAACTTTAGCTCAAAAGTACCTACCTACTTGTCTCATTGTCGTCGTATGTCAAATATTATCTAATCATTTCACCATCGAAGACTGATGACAGTTATTGTATGAAAAAAAAACGAACATGGCTTACAGTAGTCTCAAATGAGTATTTAAGAAATTATGAATATCAAAGAAATTAACCGCGTAAATAATTAATTTGTTATTTTTTTAAGTTAAAATTCTTTAGAAGCGATATGACGGGTGATTCAAATATTTTTCGGATGGAAATAAGGTTTTACAACGGAAATGGCGTTCAGTAAAAATAATATATAAGGGCGTTCAAAAAGACGAGATAAAAATGGCCTTTACTGAGTTTCGTTACAAATCTAGTGATAAGTAATCCCATTCCATTCTCTCAAAGGCAGGAACGCCGACGTAACTGTCGCTTAGTGTTACTGTCTATAAATTTTAGTAGGGAATCATATCCTGTACTTCAATTCGCCACATTCGGTAGGTCAAGTAATATTTACGTGGTTGAGACCTCAAATTTTAATAGAAACTAATAATACAAAAGACAAAAGAGACCTTTATTTTAATTACAAATTTCAGTTATAATTAGCTAACTATTATATTTATAATTGTTTATCAATTTATAATAAAAAATATGCCTGCTCTGAAGTCTTGTCTATATCTTTTCAATAGGTAGACTAATTTTGTATTAGTCGAGTTTTAGTTTTCCAATTTAATTTTGTTAATGTACTTAATAGGTATATAATATATTTCTGGTATTTCTGGGAAGAAATGTCTGGGTTTTTAGTTTCCAGTTAAATTTTATAGTTTCAAAATTAATGTTAGTTAAAGATTTTCATACATTTTTTTTAAATGTATCTATCTAATGTTGAAACTAAAACGGATTTTAAAAACCTCTAACGTAAATCCTAGTTCCGTATTTCGATGTCTTGGGTTTTTTTTTTATTAGAAATAGTCTCTATTTGTCTATTGTTGTACAATTTGCCCCTTGTCAGTCAATGCGTAATGTTACAAATAATAAACTTTGTTTATATTTTTAATTTATTTGAAATACATATACGATTTATTATTTATATTAAGATGTCTTATTATCAGCAATGTTACATATCTTAATATAATAAGATGATTTTATGATCATTTGTACACAATACAAATTTTATTAATATTCATAATCGTCACATATTTCTGTCGTACCGAACATAAACATTGCAGGCACAAACACCGAAATGACACAATGTTGATTCTTGAATTAACCAATTAGAGATACGTGTACTCCATGATGAAACAGTTTTGTTAAAAAGTTTCAAGGTACTCCCTGCGTTTCTTCGGTATTGGCTTGTGGCTTGCTGACACTGCTTACAAAAAAAAACTAATGCATTTGTATAATAAAAACAATTTTATTTTCCAACATTTCAAATAACACGAATCTCTGTACATACATAAATATATTTTAATATCACCTTATCGTTAATTAAAGTACCAAATGATAGAACTTTAGGATCGTTTAAGCAAGACACTAGTTCCACCATTAAAAATAAATTATATTTCGTGAATGGAGATAGGTATATTATACTAGATGATGTATCTGAAATGTAAAA
Source organism: Pyralis farinalis (assembly GCA_947507595.1). NCBI lineage: Eukaryota > Metazoa > Arthropoda > Insecta > Lepidoptera > Pyralidae > Pyralis > Pyralis farinalis. The sequence goes on from OX382267.1 coordinate 18,010,826, forward strand.
TTAACTTAGGAATAATAACAACTTTCACTATGAAAACTATGAAATCATAAAAAATTAAGCAACTTGCGTACAAATGGTTCAATAATCATCTTCGTAAGAGAAAATCTAAGTTTCTACTACTACGAGTAGTAAGTACAATTTCATTATTGGAACTATGACATATTAAAATGACTACTCAGGTAAGAGTTAACATTTACTTTACGTCCGTTTATATATCATTTACAATAAAACAATAAAAAATATTAGTTAGCCGTTAATAACCGTTAGCAATGCAAATTTTGAGATTTTACCGCCATACAAATTTCCAATATTCGGCCTAGTTTAAATATGTGTATATTATGGAATGTAGTAGTAGCACCACTTCTACTAATTAGTTTATTTTGTATTGGAAAGATGGCGATGAACAATTTTTATTTATCGCTTTATCGTCTATATCAACATAATATATAAATATATTTAATATATAATAATAAATAATAAGTCAGTAATGGATATAATAAATTTTCACGTCTTTAATTTTAGCTATATAAAATGGACCGGGAAATTTGAATATGCTGCTTGAGCACCCATTGCTATGATAGTAACATTACAAAGCAAATGTAGCAGTAAAATATTTTTTCAACCACTACCGCGTCAAAGTCGACCGTAAAAATCGAGGCTTTTGAAAGGAAAAGAATGTATAATACCTATCTTCTTTCGCCTTTTATTTTTAATGGGAAACAGTGTACAGAAACATGCTCTTAACAATATAACTATTATATCAATCACAACCAAACCTTTCATATCTTTGTAGTATATCCCACTTATCCACATATAGAAGGTAAGTGGATACTTCTTAATGCGATTTATTTAGATGTATGACACAACAATATCTATTTGGGAGTAGCACAACTGTAGAAGTACCTTAACCTTACCATATTCCACAACCAACAAGTAATATATAACTTTTTGATCGTGGATTAATAGTAAGAATGATTATATAATAACTATATAAGTGGCTCATTAGCAAAGAAAATCTCACCTGCAACTGTGGTGCACCTTGCTTACCAGTCTATTGGCAACTGATACTCAAGCAAAGAGTTAGGGCACAGCAATATTTGATAAGCAGTTCGACGGTTACAGAATGTTACTTTCACTGCACATAATGCTGCAATCAAATAGCAATTATCTTGAGAGTTGTGTTTCTGCGGGTTAGTGAACTTACCAATAAAGTTTTGAGAACTCACATGTTAACAACACGCGAGCAATTCAAGCATATACTATATTCATACATTATCCAATCAGTCGGGCCGCAAACGTATTTATTACCCGTAAACTACGTCATCACTACTCCATAATGCTGGAATATGGGTCTCCAAGTTATGGAAAAGGACCAGAGAGAGCTTCATCAGTTGGCAACAGCTGATCAATTGAGGACTGGCAGAGGCTAGTGTTCTCAATCCGCCCGAAGGCCACCAGCTTGGCTACTGTAAACAACTGTTCTATTAGCACCAGCCAGAGCTGATAGCCCAAGATGTCCTGCAAGCACGATGCAGTCTACATTGCTTATCTCGCATGTTCGCCTAGACAAGATGAATAGCTATTAACACCATCGCGCTACTTTACCGCAAACTTTTATTTGTAAACCGGCAGGGTGCATCACATACAGGTGAAGTTTGCTTTGGTTTGTATCTGATAATGTGTCACTTAAATCTATTCTTTACTTTTACTTTACTTTATTTCTCTGCCAACCGTATCAAATTCCAAAGAAAATTTCAATAATTCTGACCGCACGAATTCAAAACGCACCATAACTAGATGATAAAACGATATTTCGCAATTACATATTTTCCGTCTTTAGATGACATAAAATGTCGAAATATGTGATGTTATACATAAATGAAATTTCATCTATACTATCGTGTGTGCTTCCACTATTAGCAAGTTTATGCAAACTTGCGCGAAAGACAAAAACGACAAAGACTTCGAGTTTAGTTTTTATGTTCCGCAAAATCTGTCGCTGTGTGTATGTAATGTGACATCATCTAAATAATATTTCATCCAAACCATATGATACTTTAATGTCCTGCTATGAAAATACAATTAAATTCAAATAATTATGTCATTCAATAAAATACCAAACATACAATATGAATAAATTCATCAGATTAAAATCAATTTTATTCAATTGGCGTTTTCAAGATTTGTTGACAAATTTACTAAGAAAATGTACTATATCGTTGTAGTAATGAACAATGATGGACACGACGAGTACCAACATGGCAAAGCAGATACCAGTTATGTACATGAATTGGCTGGCTTCCTGAGGAGTTGCGAGCTCTTCACTGCTCGTGTCGCGGTCCAGCGCTTCAAATTCTGAAGTATCTGTAAAACCAGGTCAGCCCAAAGTAACACATTTAATTCTCATAAAAATAATTACTTATAGAAAAATACTTAACTATACTTCATACATATAACAGGATCTTCTGGTATATACAATGTCCACTTATCTATAGATAGGTATAAATAAAACAGTTCAGTAACTTTTGTTCTCTGTCAATCATTTTTTTTTATAGTAACTTTTTAGACAAGAAAGTTTTTGAAAAATATTTTTTTGCCCTAACTTGGACATAGAGACGAAGAATTCATTTAGACGTCATTGTACATGTATAACAAATAGAATAGAAAACAGTTATATTTTCCGTCTGTTTGTCAAGCATTTTCTTTGACGATTGAAGAGCAATCAATAAAAAAATTAATTGGGCCACATTTGACTTAGCGTTCATTTAGAAGTGACTATTCGTCATACTTCATCCTTTTGTGTTCACTATACGTGTATGTTATTAGTACAATATAGATGGTATATAGTATGTATATGTATGGTGGCAGATATACGATGAGGGCATAATATATATAGTAAGAAGAAGTGTTACAAATATGCAAACTCGTATATGGTTTACTCAAAAAATTCCATAATAATTATATAACTAGTTTCAACTATTGAGCGAACTTCAGGGTTGCTTTTTTTATTTATAACAGTTATTTAACTATAACATAATAAATAGGTATTTTATTTCTTAAAATACTCAATAGACGATACTCAAATATGACTACCGATCTTTAATACCTGAGCTCGGGGGTTCCATTACCACACCGGACATTTGGTACATGAACATATCTCGATCTGTTTGTCTCGGTCTGGGTGTTTTTGAGAGAGGTAGGGCGCATTATAGCAGTGCGACTGTAGAAGTATTTCAGTCTCATAGAAAACCGCAGGCAATTAACAATTCCGTGACGAATTGTTGCGTTCCTAGGCGTGGGTCAGATTACCAATGACCTCCTAAGAAGTGGTTGTGTTAGCAGCACAGATTCTACTTGTATACGCTCATGCATATATCGAGCGATACTTCCTGTATTGCATGCGTCGATAATAAAATCCTTATATAAAAATTACAGGCAAATAACAATTCCCTAAAAGATTTTACTCTCCTTCGAGTAAGTGAGATCGTCAGGAACCTACGTTGTGGTTGCATTGTGAAGCGCGACCGTATCGCCTTGTGTTTAAAGACTGTAAACTGCTGGACATCATACTGACAGTAAATATGTTTACCACCCAAGTGGTATAGAAACCTAGTAAACGTTATTAGCTATAAATACTAAAATGGCACAGTTACCAGCAGGTGTTTCTACATCACAAACAACATCAGTCTCGGTAATCTTCAGGTCGAGGAGTTCACGGACCGACAGCAATGCTTCTGCCGGTGCTTCTCCAGGGAAGAGGTAATCACAAAGAAATAGTGATCCCACTGGCACGAGGACCCGTCGTGGAGGCTCGTTGAAACACACTTTCTCTGTAAATATAATAAGACAACGCAACTTAGCCTTAGCATATAACAATTCCCTTAGCATATATTCTGTAGTTTACTCATGTTCTTATGGAAGTTGGTCTGTTGTTTTCTTGATGCTGCTTAAAAAACCACTACATGCGGTAGATAAGTAAATAATAAGTAGGAACTAAATTACGCTCGCATCTTCTGCATGGTTACCGTTATCACGATAATATGTAACATATATTATGTTCTTAGAATTCTGGGTTACCTGTTCGTCTAATCTCATATGATACACATCTTTAAAACATAAACAGAGTTACGTTCGTATTAATTAATCAGTATGAATATCGGAAATGTCATATTTATGTCATATTGTAAAACAAACGTTACCCGCAAAACATAACAGAAACATACGCATACTTGTATGCCTACCGACGTTATTATATGAAAAAAAAGGATGAATTCATAGTATTATTCCTTTATATCGTATCGCCGCTTACATCTTGTATAATAGATAAAAATAAAGTTAAGATAAAAAAGATTTATTTGCCATTAATCTACGAGCATTTCCAAAATGACCATTATCGATGAACAAATGCCAAAAGAAACTTAATATAATAATAATAAGAAAAAATATAGGTCTTTTTCAAATTGTTAATTTCTATTAGAATAAATTTATGAGAGTGTGTATATAGTGACGTCAAGTAGCTATATATCAAATAACGTATTCTTTTTTTTTATCGTCGGGAGGCATACGTCTCACCTGATATAAAGCGGTTACCGTAGCTTATGAACGCTCGCGCGATGCCACCTCCTCTGCTGCTGACACAGCAACTCCTTAGGAACCTTACTGGTAACCTCACTCACATGCAGGAACATAACAACCCTCTAGGGAGTTGTTATTTGCCTGCGGTTTTCTGTGACATGGAGGTACTTCCCCAGACGGGCTGCTTTGATGCACCCTACCTCTCTTTAAAATACGGATCCAGATCAAGACAAACAGACATGTTCAAGCACACAATTGATTGTCCTGTGTGAGAATGAAAACCACGAGCGTAGGTGTCAAAGTAACGTAACAGCGCGTTACGCCACTGCACCACCGAGCACGTCAAATATTACAATTTGGAACAAAAGATTTACTAGCAAGCCGATATACTGGCACATGCAATCATTTCCTGCTTTTGAGATTTTCACTGAATTTTGAAAACAACTATATTTTTACGAGCATGCATTATGTTCTCATAAATATACTGAGAGGTAACCGTGAGGATATTTATTTCTTTGAATAGTTCTGTAAGTGATTGCCTGTAGCCCATATTCTGCAATTTCGAGGTTATTGTAATTCCAAGAAATACAGTATCATTAATAAATTCTAGTACATTAAATTAAGATAGAAAGAGATAGTTGGTGTTAAAATAAGAAGAGGCATGCTCTGTTGATTCGGACATGTAGAAAGAATGCAGGATGAAAGTATGATGAAGCAGATATACAATGCAAAAGTGAAAGGATGTAGGAGGTGAGGAAGGCCAAGAATTACCTACCATGACCTAATTGGTCGTGTTCTATCAGAAGGTGATGTCAGGATCCTTAGAAACCGGCGAGCGTGCATGAGAAGAGCAATGAATGTTAAAGAAGCGAGTGAAATGTATAAGGATGACTCGAGTCACGTGGCGCTCGGTTCTCTCTGCCTATTTGACGTGAAGTTATAGATAGATTATTAATGTGAACCAATTTAAAATGGCAGAAAGAACATTATAAACCTTGTTAAAATTTTCGCACCGGTAATAACATTAAAAATTTAAGAAGCATATCCGCCATTTTCTGCACCATAAGTAGGCCTTGGGGCACCCCAGTATTAACACTGCTGCCTTCAGATTTGACCCCATTTATATCAAACAGTCATTTATAATAATAATTGAAATAAAACGAATCATCACATGCTTTCATTCTTACCTTCTGGTAACAAATTATCATCTATTAAGGCATCACAGTGCATTGTAAACCGGGATGCGAGTGACCTAATAATGTCTTGTTTGACCGCTGAGATTGCCTCGGCGACAGTCGCTTTGGGGCACATGAAGACGCTGGACGATACCACTCCACTGAAATGTATGCTACCATCACACTCCAAATACTCCACAGATTCAGGCATTGATGTTTCCTGAAATGTTTACATACATACATTTGTTTAATCAATTAAAATAAATAGCCATTTCGATTTACTACATGTGATTTGATGTGTGACAGTTTTATATATGTGATTTCCAATCTCCATTACGATTTATATTTACTCTTAACAATAGTATGTATTGAGTCTTCAATTAATGCAGTATTAAGTAAGAAAATTGTTATTCATAACAACTATGAATAAGAATTTGCTAACTAAATACTGCAGTAGTAGATTTTTTTTATAATTAATTTTTTACTTAAATTTAAAAATAAAGAACGTGCTGCTTAAAATATTTCATTCAATACTCTACATGGTTTTTTGTAAAAACAAGTCTATTTAAAAATCACTTTTTGTGTAAAGTATTAATTAAGTTACAATATGTGGAGGTCACAATGTTACATAAATATGTCAAATTTAAAAAATCTGGTGGAGTTTCTAAAAAGACACAAAAAAGTGGAGAATTACAGTAAATATATTGAAATCCTTATGCCTTTTTCAAACACATCTATTACGTCAGCAGTATTAAATTACCTACATACTGAATTACGTCTAATCAGGAATTAAATTGTGATAAGGTCACAAGTAAACTCAGCTACTTTTGCATTTATAGTATTAGTAGGGTTGCTAAAAAATAATCGATTTTCATGTTAATCCAAAATTTTTACTTAGAATCGATTTTTAATAATGGTTTATCTTAATAATAATATGTAATCGATTTTTAATCAATCGATTATAAAAATTACATATATTCTTTTAATTAAAAATATAAAATAAACAAAGTCAACGTTTGTGAAACCCAGTGTTACCCAAACTACATATTTTAATCGATGTTGTAAATAGCGCCAGCTGTGTGCTGGATGAAAAAAACCTGAAGTAAATTCACGAACATGAGTACAGAGTAGACACCGCGATTCATCAGAGCAACGAGGTCTGACTTAGTTCCTCTCCTAAATTCTTACCAATAAACTATCATGTAGTCACAAATTACTGTATTTTATATTCTGAGTGAGCGAGCGCTTATTTGCTATTCCACCCCGAAGAACTACACCCTGGTGCGAGCGCTTATTAAGTGCTCAACAGCCGTTCTCTCTGTCTCCTCTTATTAACGGTGTATGGAGGTTGACAATTTCGTCGGTCTGGTTGTGCAGCCCACGGTAAGTTGCTCAAAAACTTACCAATGATGGGTGCAAGTGAGTTCGGTTGACACCCAACCACTCTCCGCCTGGTAAAATTTATTAATAATAAAATAAGTTCCCCATAGGGCAGCTTGTAGCGAGCTGTTGGTGCGTAACGACACCACGGGTACCCGAGTGCTCCAGAGAGTCGATCAGGGCCTTCGTCTCCGGCGTGTCTTCGTCGGTCGAAGTGGAAATCCAAGAAAGAATGTGAAAAATCGATTTTTAAGTAATCGAATGAGCGGGTATTAGTGGAAATCGGTATTTTTTTTTTGTACCATTTGACTACTTAATATTGAAAGTGTAATGTTTCACTTCTGCCGCATATAAACACTGTTCAGTTAACTCACACGGGTTTTGGAAAGAAAAATCTTCTTTCATAGCTCAACTATGCATCGTCGCATTCCATAAGGTAGCATTTAGTCTAACAAAAACTTTAACAAAATGTGGTCTACTTACAAAAGGCACAAACAAAGACACATGCATTGACTTGGGAGCCTCTGCAGCAGTTTTGGAATTCTTGGATTTTTTCTTTTTGCTGAGCTGCTCTAAAGCCTCCGAGCCATCTCTCAATTCTCCATCTATGAACATGATACTGGCCTCAATTGTCTTGTGAGCGGATTCCAATATTTGCTGAAATTGTATAGAACTAAAATTTATATTTACAGGAAACTTTAGTCTAAATTACAGAATTAATAAAAATGGTGTTTAATCCTCTAATTAAGGCTTTTCACCACCATTAACTGTATGAACTCACAAAACTGCTATAGCTATAAACGGCATAGCTTTTAACTAACACGAAGAAAATTCAGACTTGAACTTTGAACCTAACTAGAACTTAAACTCTTTCAAGGATAAAAAGAGTCACAATTTTCGAACAATTTAATGATGCAATACATTAATTAGTTTAAAATACCTAAAAGTATCGGTGAATACATGCTCTAGCGAAAGAGAGGTAGGCGTCCTACCTCTCTTTCACCAGAGCAACGGTCAACGGTCATCCCGACTGGGAAAGACGGCAGTGACATAACTCCCTGGAGGGTTGTTATATTCCTATGAGTGAGTGAGGACGGGTTCCGAAATGGAAGGGAAATGGATGGATAAGGCCAACAATTGTAGGATTGCACATGGGTGACCTAGTAGTAAACTGTCTGCTTTATGTAAATGATGCAGTGTTATTAGCTGAAACACCAGCTGAAGTGCATGATACACAAACACTGGTCACGATAATGAAAGACGATAGTATGGAGACATGCTTTCTAAATGCGAAGAAAACAAAGATAATGGTATTTGAAAAATAAGAATCTGTAACCAATGAAAGAATTACATTTGATGATGGAAGTGATATTGTATATCTTGCATGCGCTTTCACTGGTAAGCACACCGGTGATGTCGAAAGACGAGTGAGTACTGACAATAGTGTGAATGGAGTGTTGGAAAAACTTCTTAGCAGTAAAATTGAGCCAGAAGACAGCTCGCTATACAAAACTTAGTGCTGGTCTTGACGCTAACATATAGAAGCGAGAGTTGGCAGTAAGAGCATGAAAGTAGAATAAACGCGGTCGCAATGCGAGCGTTACGCAAAATGTGCGGCATAACCCTTATAGACCGCGTTCGCAATGATGACGTCAGAAGCAGAGTTTGTCTGAATGAGTTTCGGCGTTAAAATAAAAAGAGGCATGTTTCGTTGGATCAGACATGTTGAAAGAATGCAGGAAGAAAGAATTACGAAACATATATACAACGCGAAAGCGTTCAGCAATTCAATTGCAGACAGTTGACACAAATGGGGTTAAATCTAAAAGCAATAATGTTAATATCGGGGTGCCTTAGGATTCTATTTTGGGTCCATTTTTATGTATAAGTATATGCGAATGATCTGGCAATTGCAGATATAGTACTATTTGCTGATGATACTTATCTAATTTTTAATGTGGCCCGCCGGTATGAATGAAATGAATGATGTTGTGTCTGCTATTTTTAAATTTTTAACATGTAATAATCTTTTGCTAAACTTGGCTAAAACCAAATGTATCAAATTTAGTCTCCCAAATATTACTTCTGCAAATACAGAAGTTCTCAGGGAATAATAAATTAGAATTTGTTAATAATACTGTATTCCTTGGAATTACAGTAGACTGCAAATGCAGTTAGGAGAACCCAGACCATTGACAGATGTGGCTATTGCGCGCTTAGTCTATTTCAGCTACTTTCACAGCATTATGTTGTATGGTATACTATTGTGAGGAACGGCGGATGACAATGAAACTATTTTTATCTTTAAAAAAGAGTCATTCGCTATTTTAATAACATGGGCTACAGAGACTCCCTGAGAGAACTGTTCAAAGAAATAATACAGCTCTGTCCTTTCCTGACAATGTATTCAAAAAGCACATTAATAATACTCTCTGTAAAAGGGCTTATATAGAATTGATGAATATATAACTGACAAAAATATCTGGAAATAATCCAGCACAGATGACCTGTCCTTAAAAATTATTAATTCTACCACTTGTTACCATTATTGTACCAATATGCTAATGTGAATTTATTATAATCACTAATTGACAATTTTAAAAGAGACCATATAGGTCTCTTTGGCAAGTTTCTTTCAGCATTTCTTCTTCACCAATGGTCATTTCCAAAATGTTAGCAGATTAAAAAAGAAAAATAGTGACATAAGAGAATTGAATAACATACAATAAGATTATAACGTGAAAATTGAATGTAGAAGCCAAGGAAGGCCAACAATTATCTACCATGACCAAATTAATCGTGTTTTATCAGAAGGTGACGTCAGGAATCCTAAAAATCGGCGAGCGCGTATGAGAAGAGCTATTAATTTTAAAGAAGAAAGTGAGGTGTGTATGGACCGTGTCATGTGGTGCTCGGTTCTCTCTGCCTACCTCACAAGCAATTTGGCGTTAAGTTAGAGATAGATAGATAGTGAGCGACATAAGCAGGAAGTAACATAAAAAATTAACATCTAGTACAGTTTATTTCCTGTCAGATGAGTAATCTGTATGTAAAAAAAAACAGCTTTTAATAAAATAAATTATGTAGTGCAGATTACATGACTTTATCATTTCATACCTTTCTCAACCAACTAACTCTGATAACATCTTCACTAATATTACTAAGAGGTAAAGTTGTTTGGATGAAACAGGTAATATTTGGAACTGTGATTCAATTGGGAACATTGTTTCACTAACACTGAAGCTACATTACACTCATTCATTTGGTGTCAGTATTTGAAAAAGGTATGGAAGAGATCCCTAAAGAATGGTGGGCTCACTGCTTCCATCAATGGTTCCATCGCACGTGACAGTACTTAGAGAGGATCAGAGACTGCTTCAAAAAGCAATGAAAATATTAACATCTTCGTATATCATTTAGTTATTATTTTCTAAAAACTTTCAGCGTTACCCTTTCAGATTCACTAATTTATAAAATATAATTATACAATCAAAAGTGTGTGGAATCCATTTATATTGAATAATTAACCAGAACAGTGCAAAAAAGGATTTGAATATAAAGGAAAATTACCTGAAATTGATGTTTAACTGATATGCCACTTTTCTTCACAATCACAGGATATACTTCATCAAATTCATAATAACAGTCTAACCTCTGCCACTGCTGTGCTTTCGGTACAAACTTCCAGTCAATAGGTTTGATTACTGTATTCTTACTACCTGTACCCACTTCAATACTCTTGCAAGTCAGAACTTTAGTGTTTGTTGCCATATGCAAAACAAGTCTCTCATTTGAATATGGGCAATTTCCAACCATGTACTGATTAACAGACAAGGCTTTATATGTGTGGTTCAAAATGGATTTAACTTTACTGAAGTAATTTGGGTCCTCAAAAATGTCCTCATCGCTGGTAATGAACACACCTGGAAAAAATTGAGTAATGATTGTAATATTTTTGAAGTAGCAAACTACTGTTACCCCAGCAGTGAGAGGAGAATGGGTTTATAAACGAACTAGGCATTGGTTGATCACATATACTGACATATTACAGCAGTCATGTCAGACATGGTTACTAGTGACCCCATATTACCCTAGGCCCTAATGTAACCCCTCATTATTCAACAAACAAAGGTGACTGCATTTTCCTTACATGTACAAAAACCTCGGTAAATGTAATAAAGTACCGTTTCTTTTTGTGCAAATTTATATGAGTATGCCATAGCCTTCTAGCATATTTTTTTATTGCGTATGGCTCTATAGGAAATTAAGTTCACTACACATGCTGGATGTGTGAAAAACCTTCACACATCTTGTAATGCATAGTGTGTATATAAACCTTTGTAGTTTAGTATGTATCTAGCTTTAAGTTAAGAAGTGTTGTATGTGAACTAATATTTGTTGACTAAGCATTCAATATGTATATATGGTTTTAAGATTGGTGTATTTTATTTTAGTAGATTGAACAGTCTAGCTTGTTTCCATATTACCTACTCCCGTATTGTTTGGTGTTCAGCACTGCAAATGCATGTGTACTTAACATATGCCTAACCTCAGTTGTAATATAACAGAGTGTGCTGTAAGTCCCTTCAATCAGTTGGAGACTCAAATCCCTGCATTGGGAAACCAGAGCTGCTAAAGCTGATAAAGAAATGAGACAAATATTGTTTAGGTATACATGGTTTTGACATTTGTGATATTCTTATTTAGATATATCACACATATTCTCCTTGTTGAAAACAATTCCTCATAAAAACAACACAGAAGTGAATGTAAGAAAACATTGGCATGTGTCAATTGACAAAAAATTTACTTAATTTTATTTTCCAGTGTAAGTAGCTCTCTATCTTCTTTGGAGTCAAAGCCAGTCACCTGCTTAGTAGAGTGCTAACAAAAGATGCTCTGGGCAAAGAGTTAGGGCATATCAAAGCTGCCCAAGTTGGGAAGTACCTCCATCTCCATAAGCTTATTTGCCTCCTGATATTGTATCAAAAAATTGTCAGTTCACATGGTGTATTGCTTCTTAACCCGATGGGTTCCAGGTGGTCTAATCAGACCACTCGCTTATGACATATATAATGAATAACGGTAACTGCGGAACTTGGCGGGTAAATTAACAAAATAATTACTTTGTACTTCTTACCTTGAACAAATAACCCTCCAGGCAACATTCTAGTGACATGTTTAGCATGATCTGAAATCCACACTTCTGACACACTTAGCAATGTCTTTGTTGACTCTAGTTTCTCTGAGGTGTAACTAGCTTCAGAAACACTTTCAGAACTTTTTTCTTCAGGTGTTCGTGCCAAATGGATTATGGTCTCTCGTGCATTTGTAATCTAGTGATGGAAAATGTAAACGATTAATAAATTATCTCGTTTAGGGTAGTTTTTGCAAACGGATTTTTGTTTGAACTGATACATTTGATTCTGGAAGAAAACTACTTTGAACGATCAAGATTTTAAACTCAACAATAACTAATAAAAAAAAACACAATTCCGTCAATAACGGCAGGGAATGAAATTAAAACAAACCCACCTGGCCAAGAATCAACCCAATAGCGAAGGTTCCTTGCGTAGCATATTGCTCCAAATACTGAAGACAATATTCCGGCGAATACACTGTTCTAACCATCTTGTGTAATAATTACCTACACACATCCACAAGAAATAAAAAAAACAAAATTGAATTATATATGTAATGTTCGATTGAAGTTACTATATAGTTACAATGTTTTGCTGGTTTTTGCTTTGCAGGCAGGCATAGAATAGTTCCAGGTCGTAGGTGTACATTCTTCTTCTTCTAAGTTTAGTTTATTGGCGTCGTATCCTTCTTTCGAATGTCATTTCGGGCAATATATTAGCAAGTTTATTGAGATTTTAATGCACAATTTACAAACTTTTTTTATTCTACGGGATCTTCTAAACATGTTACTTATATGTATGTTATATATTGCATCGGAAAGCCATAAAACGAATTCGTAAAGTTTTCACTCAGATTCCATACTTTTTGACAGTAACTTTTCGATTCCGATTCAAATATGGATTTCCGAGGCAATGTGAATACCCCCACTGATCAGTAATAAAAATTATAATGCTGACGACGTCAATCTCCACTCCCACCGCTATATATAAAATTGTTAATAGATTCCGGCGTTCTTTAGCGAAAGTCAAATTTACAGGTTTCATCTAAACTCATCGATCACAAATATGCTAGATACACAATCGCTAAGAAAAAGTAAGTAAATTATTGTCTGCAATAGACATAATCGACATATACGTGTTTATATTTTGTAGTATATTTCTTGTTATTACGTCTCAATGAAACATATAGTGTAACAACATGTCTCTGAGTGTAACGCCTCAATAATATGGCTTAAAAAAGGCTATTCGATCAATGAAAGCCATTGAAAAGAAGTATTTCTCATCGCATGCATTGTAAATTGAATCTTACCATTTGTATTAAGATTTAAAGACTTGCATTGTTTTTATGACACTTTTTTTAGCGTGAATGATATGACAAGGACAAAAATATTTTGGAAGGTAAGAGAAACAGAAAACACGAATGGTATAACGTATCGGTCTTACAATTTTATTACATTTTTAAACCCGAAGAGAACCGTACTATTGTACAAACTACTATTAAACTTTCCATATTAGCACGGGTTATTTTTTTTAACATTCATCATTAATATAAAGTAAGTTAAACAAAGTTGCCTGGTTATATTTATCAAATATTACAAGCAAAATTTAAGCCATCAGACTAATAAGCTATAATATTTTGCTACTTAAACTTGTACACATTTGTTAATCACGTAATTGATGACAATGCAATAATATGATATCTGCGTCCTGATTCACAGTACCTCGGAAAACTATATTTATTATATATAAAACGGATTTGAAAATTGGTCACACATATTCCATACATTTTGAGTGAAAACTTATCGATTCAGGTTCGAATATGGTGTTCCGGGGCAATTCGAATATTATGCAGTCAGTATTCTCACTCACGAGAGTACTCTTCAAAATTACATAATAGCGACATGATAGTCTTTTGATACCCTTCGCAGTAGTAGGTATACTTAATACTTTCTGACAAATGTTTTGAACAGACAGATTGCTTACTTGCGCTGGTCTAAAGATCTCTTCATATTTTTGACGTACTATGATTATTGTATGTATGTATATCTTTAAGCCATGTCACTTGCGAGGTAGGAAGAGAGAAGCGAGCGCCATAAGACGCACACCTTACACACTCCACTCGCTTCTTTAACATTCATTCTTTCATTAATTTCATTATTGTAATACTTAATAAACATATTTATATAAATAAATTTAAATGAACGTATAATTTACGACCATTAGGAAACAAAAAATCTTATTGCTAGATACGAAGATTCAAGGTCAAGCTGGCGTCCAAAAAAACTTGATGTGCTCAAAAGAGCAAAGCAGTAGGTACTTCAGCGCGGGGCAAAGACTTGTTATATAAGACCCAAGTCAGACCGCTCTTGGAGTACCTACCGTAGTTACCTTTGGACGGGAGTATCTGGATACCAACTTGGACCATGCGATTCGATTCAGAGACGAGCAGTGAGAATTGTCGACGATCCTAAGATTACAGCCGGTATTGAACCCTTACGTTTACTGAGAGATTTTGTCTCCCTTTGTGTGTTCTACCGATTGTGAAACGGGTTGTTTTGAAAAATTGGTCAATATGATGCTGACAGCTACTTTTTATAACCGCACCCCTCGTCGACGACGGGGAATTCACATTCATATGCTGGAACCGCAATGGTCGCGTACTGTGCAGTTCCAGAGAAGTTTTCTTCCGAGAGCTCAAGTTGTGGAATGAGCTGCCAGCCGAGGTTTTTCTAAGGGACTACAGCATGGAGTTCTTCAAGAAAGGCGTGAAGAGGTTTTTAGAGAGTCTGTCTAACTGTTTGGTGCTCTCTTCATGGTGTTATTCAATATAGCTGTCTCAGGTCTGGTCAAGCAATAACAGCAGATGTTTACTGTGCCGTACTTCGAACAATGACGGCGAAACTAGCAGTGAAACAGCCCCGACTCGTGAATCGATCTTCACCATTATTGCTCCATAATAACGTAAGACCTCACACTGCACGAGAAACCGTTGCAACTCGACAGGAACTGCAGTTAGAAACCATACGTCATCCTTCGTACTGGCCAGACCTTGCTCCAACTGACTTACCGTTTTTTTTCGTGATTTGGACAATTTATTACGTAGTAAAAATATTTCTTCCCAGGGGGTGAGTCTTATCAAAAGTCCGGCATTTCCATTGAAATACCAGAGCGAGAGTCCCTAGTCGCATTAGCCTGGTTTTTGTACACCTACTACAATTTACCTCGTTAGTTTAAAAGTTATCAAGTAGCAAGTCGACAAGACGTCGAGTTCTACGTAATTGTGTTTACATATCATTCTTAAGTTCAGTCGAATCCAAATACACGCTGAATAGTCTCTCAACTGCACATGGGCTCAGTAACATTCAGAAACAACAATCTCGGTTATATCTGCCTACTATACTACGCATGGGGCGTAGTATAGTAGGCAGATAGAACAGAGCGTCACATCACTTGGCCCTTACACACTTCAGTCGCTTCTTTAATATTCATAGCTCTTTTTGAAGAATACCTAAACTCACTGTCTTCTACTACTTAGCGTTACCCCGTTTCCTAATCCACTAGGATTGGCGGGGTCCGGTGCCTAAGCCTAAGGATTTGTCGTAGATGCTGATTTTTACATGGAGCGACTGCCGGCAGACCGCAATCCAGAGGTATAACGAGATCAACCTTAGATCTTTTGAAATATAATTTCTTGGACGTGCGGGTTTCCTCACGATGTTTTACTTCACCGCCGAGCAAGTGATAATTACAAATATGTACAATATGTGTTAACAGGAGGTGGTGTCAAGAGCCCTATGAACCGCCGAGCGTGCATAAAAGTGCCATTTTCATATACACGACGAAAATCTAATTACTTTTTTAAATAGATATTTTTAGTCTCTAAACAGTTTAAATATTATGTGCCAGTAACTATTTGGAAATATTTTTGCTTCAATTTTATAAAACACACCGATGCCTGATCAGCAAAAGCCGTAGCCGCACCTTATACATAAGGTGTATTTTTTAAAGCACTTGAGTAGCGAGAAAATATCACACACAAAGTCGTGTGTATGATATTTTCTCGCTTCTATCTTGTACGTGTATATGTATATATTCTCATGTGTGCGTGTAATGATTTCTTAAGAGACACAATGTCGGCGTATCGTTTCGCGCAAATCATGATCTCTAAACAGACCATAGACGAGGGCCAGTTTCCAGCTCTTAAAAAGTCTGGAAAGTTGGATTCGAGCCAGACTTGGATAGTTGGTGCCTTTTTTTTCTAACGGGGCAGGCCCACCCTTCATACCCACTACTGTGTCTCCTGGGTAGCCAGAATTAACAGCGGCGACCACCAAAAAGGCAATGTAAAAATAGTGAAGTTCATTGCTGTCCCGGGGCTTAATCTAAAATCCAATATAGATTGCAGAACCGCCTAAACGCCTGGTAATTCTCCCTTGTTGCCACCAAATCAGAATAGTATACTACCCTGGATGTGCCATATCGTACCGCTCACGACGCCAGAGATCGCACTCCCAGAGAACATGATGTGCTTTTTGATCAGTCAATGATTGATTGTATCATGATTCGTCGTAGAACACTCACATAAAGGCGATGACACAAGTCTAAACGAAAAGAGCTTCACCCTAAAGTTTTCATGCCATGTTAAAAATTGCGCAACAGGATGATCCACTTCTAACCACTCTTTACTTAATCTGTCTCGCACTGATTAAAAGAACAGATACAAGTGGTGTCTTTTAGTAGAAGTTTCTCCATCTTTCTTGCCATTCAGACAGCAGTTTCAAGTACCTCGTCAATTGGTTTGAACAGTCTAAGTTTTTGTTATGATCGCGGTGTTTTAGAAAATCAGGGTGCATGTTTTTAGAGGTGTAGCGCGACATTGAATCGCGTCGTAGTATTTTCAAGTCAACTGGTAACACGCCTGCCAGCACTGGTAGTGCCTCGGTGCTCACAGTTCTATACGATTTACATAAAAATATTAAAGCGAGACGCTGACTTTGCAGTAACTTACGACGTGCAGCACCTATGGTAGCCCTATCAGCCCATGCAGATGAACCGTATATAATACATCCTAAATATGTGGCTGCGTAAATAATTTTTAACGTTTTAAAAGTTAAGCCCCACGCCGAGGTGGAAATTCGAGTTAACGCATAAAAGTTCTTTTTGGCTTTTTCTCCAACCTGCTTTATGTGTTCAATATAATTAAAACCTTTCTCTAACAGTAATACGGTTCCGCCGGGATTATTACCGGTAATCCCGGCGTAACCTATAAATTTCTCTTGAGTAACAGATGATGTTTTGTGGGGCGCGAAATCGAGACTACTACGATAACCCCAGTCTGAAATGAGGCCAAGGCAAGTACTGGCTAGTTTTTCTATACTTGATCTGGAATTAGCTTTTATTAATAAGAGGCCGTCATCGGCGTAGCCAGTTAACGAGCACCCTTCCGGTAAGGGTAGGTTAAGAAAGTCATCAAAACCGATATTCCAAAGATACGGCCCCAAAACCGAACCCCGAGGACAGCCCTGCGTAAGCACCTTCGAGGCAGCATAATGGCCAAGTTTTAATTTAGTTATACCATTGAAAAAGTACGATCGAATAAGGGAGTATATGTTGCTATGGAAACCTCTCGTCTTTAGTTTCAGCAACAATATTGGCCACCAAGCATTATCGAAGGCACTTGAAATGTCCAAGAAAATACCCGCAACGTATTTACTATCCGAGAGTTCCACAATTTTACGCACTGCGAGTGCACCATCAACAGTAGACTTGCCGATGGTAAAGCCGTATTGATTTTTATGAAATTGAATTTCTGAATCAATTTCTTAAAAATCGCTGACATATATAGGCGCTAAAACACCTCTTTGTGAGCGCATGAACGCCCCCTTATGCGGAGTAAGCAGTTTATAGGATTGTGGTTATGTGTAATAAGATATTATTGTTAGCATTCATCATCATAATCATACGAGCGTTAATCCCGGTCGCGTCCTACGCTTTCGCTTCGAAGACCAGAGTCCGCTTTGGTTTGCATATAAAATTATGGGTCCGTAACAAACAGTATTGAAAAACCGAGAAACCCTTGAAAACTTGCTTAAGCGCAGGCCACACCGCCAGCGAGTGAGCGAGCGAGCCGGGCGAGCATCGCTTCACTTCTTTTCATATTTCGGTTCACACCGCGAACTACACAGATAAGCTACATGAGCGACACAAACTATGCGAACGAAGTTTTCTCCGCGCTCCACACACTATTCATAGCATTCACTCTTCTTTCTACATCAGCGGTGTACCTTCCATCGCTGCTGAAAGCGTCTTCAAGATATACAATCTCATCCACGTGTTCTAACACTTCATCATCAAGCGGAAGCCCTACATTGGTTTTGGTTTCTTCTCATTTAAATACCATTATCATTGTTTCCTTCGCATTCAATAATAAGCCTTCTCCATGCATTCGTCTTTCATTATTGTGACCAGTGTTTGTAGTTCAGATGGTGTTTTCCGTTAATATCACGACATCGTCTGCATACAGCAGACAGTTCATCACTAGGCCATCCATGCGCAATCCTACATTCGTTGACCTTATGATCTGCAGACAACTATCGAGATACAAAATAAACAGCCTAACAGATCCATGCAACCCTGTTTGACAGCAATTTTAACGTAAACCCAGGGTGATGTGCTACAATTTATCCAAACACATGCTGAGCAATCCTTGTAAGTGGACTGCAAAGGACGGAGCAGTGAACCTTCGATTCTATATCTCGGCAATATGTACAGTTTCTTTCGCACAACACTATCAAAAGCTTTCTCAAGATCCACAAATCCGCAGAAAACCTTCTGGTCTATGACCAGATGCATCTCCACGATATTAAACTTGATCCGTACATCCCCTTCCATTTCGGAATCCTCCCTATGCCTCCCAGAGCATTCGATCGGATGGCCATATAGCTGGCGCAGTCCAAGCGCGACCCCTTGTCTTTATAAATACAAAGATAACTGCGCGTCTCCAGTCCATTGGGACCCTTCCAGTTCTCTTGCACAGATTGCTTAAGTACCAGAAGGCGTCCCGGACGTAAGTGCCACCTAGTTTGATAGATACTAGTTTTGCCCAACCGATTCATAATCACACCAAGTAGTTACATTAGTCTTCTTCTTCCTCGCGTCCGCTGCCTTAAACTAAGAATTTGTCGAAGAAACTGATTAATGTTTTTTGCGTGGAGCGACTGCCGTCAGACATCGCCAACCCACAAAGAAAACCTGACCATTCTTGGTTTAGGCCACACTAGTGTGACTATGGAGCCTATTTAAAAAATAGAATCTATATTCACAATGGGTTATTTTGACAAACATTTTTGGGATGCGTTATGTAGGCCGATTCTACTAAAGAACTGCAACTGCACTGCAGCGCTGCGTGTGTCAAAATGCGTACATTTTGACGTTTCGTTAAGCGCTCTGACAGCAGGAACGTTTAACGAAACGTCAAAATGTACACATTTTGACAGACGCCGCGCTGCAGTGCAGTTGCAGTTTTTTAGTAGAATCGGCCTACCAATGATTCAAGATGATTAGGGATAGTTTTGGGATCCAATTGTTTGTCCTTATATGTTATAAATGTAATGAAAAGTTTAGTATATATCACAGCCCACGGGCGGCAAACTCGTGCAGTTAAAGCCAGAGTTGTACCTCGTTCACGACTCCTTGCCTCGAACTTTATTCAATTTAACGTTCTTAATATGCTACTATACATGTTTATTTAATTGACAAATTAAAAGGTAATATAATCTAATGTTCCATATGTACTTTAATTATTTATTTCCATGAAAATAAAATAACGATACTGAATTACAATCAATTAGTTCACCATGCAATAAACGTAAAAAACAATATTGGAACAAACATATTGCTTGTGACATTGACACTACATAGACAATAATGTTTTAGATATATTTTTGGTACTAGCACCGCAGTACAATCCATGGTGAAATTATATAAGGCAGTTGTGCGTTGCAAAACATCTTGTTCAGCTGTGCGCGCACAAGTTTTAGTTAAAAAATGTTGCACTTATTACGTATACGTTCAATCCTTAGTTAAACTTGCATTTAGAAAAATCCATCTCTGGGTGTTGCTCCATAAATCTGTAACAAAAACGTGAACATTAAATAGATACCCAAGTAGTTACGAAGCGCTAAAAATATTGTTATGGTTCATTTTTGGAGATCAATTTTGTTAGGCAATAGTCTATAAAAACAAACACTAGCGCCCTTTTGTGCGGAGTTTTTTTTAATACCACTAAAGTGCAAGCGTACGTCCCGCGTGAAGGTAAGCCTATAGACATTTGCAACACCAGGGGGCTATCAACTCCTGCGTTGCCGATCCTCTAAAAACTTAATTGTCTTCGATAAATTGTTACATAAGGTTTCGTTGGATGAGCTTTTATCGCCGGGCAAAACCATCGATTCGGATCTCTACTACCAACAGCTGATGAGACTCAATCAAGAGATAGAGAAAAAATGTTACTTAAGAGTTTTTAAGTCGTAGACAGACTAGCGCAGACAGTTTCATCAGAGGTATACGGAAACCTGTCTTCCACACGCGTAGGTCTACGTTGCATATCTATTTGAAGCAAGAAACGGGACAGCAAATCTTACGCTATGGAGTTTGGAATGTGTTAGACCAAGTCGCTTGGGGTCCTACGAGATATTTGTCTTTTGCGCGCAAACTTGTAGCAGTCGTTGACGTTTTAGTTGTCAATGATTTAGGCAATTAGTATTGCGTCTGGGTATTTTTAAGAGACTAAGAGATTATGGCGCATCGAAGCAGCCCAACTGGGCCAGTATCTCCACCTCGCAGAAAACCGCAGCCAAATAATTGCTATCTGGAGGGTTGTGTTTCTGTATGTGACTGAAGTTATCAGTACGCTTGTTATGGTGCAAATCAGGGATGTTACGGAGCTTCGACTCCGGTTCCGTTAAGTCGGAACTTCCGATTATTATTACACTTTCGGTTCCGACTTCGGCTCCGACACTTTTAAATCGAAGGTTTTAATCGGAGGCCAAAGCATAACATAGCGGCGCGGCGGCGGCGGCCTGTGTCGACTGTTATGAACAGTTTCATACATGTTGCGCGGGGAATCCCCCCGACTCCCACTACGTGCACTCTATCGTCAATTATTTTTTCACTTGTTAATTTGTTACGCACACGACACGTTCATAGGTTATAGATATTTGTTTTGATTTTTGCGGCTTATAAGTGTGCACAAAGCTAAGTGGCGCCCTCATTTTGTTTTTATTAATAACGCTGTATTTAAGACCAATTCCAAAAAAAAAACGCTCTATAGGGCACTACCATAGATAACAGAAACAACGGGAGATGTGACGAGGGGGCGTGGTTGGTGTCGCCGCAATATGCTCAAAACGAGAACATTGCCAAGAACAGTTAGTTAGTTGCAATCAAGTTCGATTGAGATACGTTGCTCCTTGTTTTAGCAAAATGCCAAGTTGTGCTGTCGCCTTTTTGCAAAAATAGAAGTGCAGTGGTTAACTTTAAATCAAATGGAATCACTTATCACCTATAAGTACAAATAATATTACGTTTTATAAGCATAAATACAGAATTAATTTCAAAAATTCTCTGACGCCATTTCTACCAGGGCCTTACCACGATACAAATTATAAATATCAAATTTCTCATTCTTAATCATACATTGCTTTTCTACCATTACACAGTCGCCACCGCTCGTTTACCAACACGCAATGTAAAGCGTGTAATATTATTCGTTCACTGTGTGTACAGTTTCGAGATACGGCCGCTTGTTTCTGCCGCTTTATAAATGTAGTAGTGCGTGCTTACTTGGGTGTTGTTTAAATAAACATCCAATGACAGCGTCTTAACAAATGTGTGTCGTTGTACTTGTGTGCGTAGAATGATATTTTTTATTTATTTAAGTGTGTGAGTGTTTTATGGTGGGGTGAAACTCGGCGACAACCGTCTCGGTATAAAGTCGCGTGGTATGTCACATCTCCCGTTGTTTCTGTTATCTATGGGCACTACAGATCCATATTTATGTTTTTTGAGACGTTTTGTTCGTAAAGTAGGTATAATACACTACTTTTGGGGTGAATTCATTTGATTTAATTTGTTTTAAAGCTTTTGTTCATTTAATATAATGTACTTAATATGCTACTTTGGGTTTAAATTAATTTATTTTAATTTCTTGTTTATTTGAAAATATGCCATTTTTTTTTTCATTGTTTGTGTATTATTTTATAATTGAAAATTGAAATGAAAAAAATTTGACTAAATAATGTTTTATTTGTCCTTAAATAAAAATTCTCTCTCATGCCACCACTTCTGATCCTGCCTCCGACTCCGATTCCGACTCCGATAAAGCAATTTTAAAAACTCCGATTCCGCCTTCGGTTCCGATAAAACTACCTCCGTTACATCCCTAGTGCAAATGTATAGTATTCTTGGTTGTATTGTTTGTATCAGGCTAGTTTTGATTACAGCGAAGACATTTTAAAACAGAAAAATAAAAACCAAAAATCATTTTTATATTGTTTTTTTTTTTATACCACTAAGGTGGCATTCAAGCATACGGCCTGCCTGATGTTAAACAGTCACCGTAGCCTATGGACATTCGCAACACCAGGGACGTCACTCATCCGTTGCCGATCCTCTAAAAACCTCCTCACGCATTTCTTGAAGAACTCCATGCTCTAGTCCCTTGGAAAAACCTCGGCTGGGAGCTCATTCCACAGCTTGAGTGTTCTCGGAAGAAAACTTCTCTGGAACCGCACCGTACGCGACCATTGCGGTTCAAGCGTGTGAGGGTGAACTCCCCGTCATCGGCGAGCGGTACGGTTATAAAAAGTAGCTGTCGGCATCATTTCGAACAACTCTTCACTACCCGTTGTACAATCGGTAGAACACACAAAGGAAGGCAAAGTCTCTCCTTAAACTTAAGGGTTCAATACCGTGTGTAAGCTTAGGATTGTCGACAATTCTCACAGCTCGTCTCTGAATCGAATCACATGGTCCAAGCTGGTATCCAGGTGCTCCCGCCCAAAGGTGACTGCAGTACTCCAAGTGCGGTCTGACTTGAGACTTATATAATATAAGTCTTTGCCCCGCACTGAAGTACTGCTTAGCCCTGTTGAGCACACCAAGTTTTTTCGACGCCTACTTGACCTTCTCCTCCAGGGGATTTCGATATTGCACATCACTGGAGATCTCGACGTCAAGCATCCTAATACTTTTAGTGACATTAAGAGGTGTGTTCTGGAATTTAGGAACCACAGAAATGGAGTTTTCTTAGCGGTGAACGCGCAAACTTGTGTCTTCTTGGGGTTGAATTCGACCAAGTTAAGCCGCCCCCAGTCGGATACTTCAGCCAGAGTACCATCTATTTCAGACACAAGTTTGTCGCGGCTTTCCTCCACAAGTGTCCCCGGTGCTGTCGTCCGCATAACAATGAATACCATCAATTGACAACATATCATTGATATGCAGCAGAAACAGCGTCGGAGACAGTACAGAACCCTGAGGGAGGCCAGCATTGATATCCATACTATCGGAGCATCCACCGTCAACCACGGCTTTTATGCATCTGCTGGATAAAAAGCTGGCGACCCATTTGCACAAACCCTCGGGCAGCCCGTATGATGGTAACTTCGATAGAAGACTCCGCCGGTGCCAGACCCGATCGAACGCCTTCACCATATCTAGGCTGACAGCCAATGCCTCACCTTGACTCTCTATCGCCAAAGCCCAGCGGTGTGTAAGATACACTAGAAGATCACCAGTTGAGCGACAATGGCGAAAACCGTATTGACGGTCGCTAATCAAGTCGTGATCCTCTAGGTATCCTAGGAGTCGTATGTTTATCACACGCTCCATTACCTTGGAGAGAAGGGAGGTTATGGCGATAGGCCTGTAATTCGATGGGTCTGATCTATCGCCCTTTTTGGGCACCGGGTGCACATTGGCGGTCTTCCATGAAGACGGGACTTGCCCAGTGGAGTAGGAAAGCACGAAAAGGCGCGTTAGTACAGAACACAACTCAGGAGCACACAGCTTCAGCACCACTGCCGGTATACCATCCGGCCAACTCGATTTATGAATGTCGAGAGAGAGTAAGGCCCGCCGGACACCTCGCTGGGTAACGGAGATTTCCGGCATTGAGCTACCGCACCACGGGATGGTAGGTGGCACAGCTCCCCCGTCATTCATATTCGAGTTAGACGCAAAGAGATTACCGAGTAAATCGGCTTTCTCCTTAGCGCTATGGGCCAAACTGCCATCCGGTTTTTGCAGTGGTGGCATGGACGGTTGACAGAAATTTCCCTCGGCAGCTTTAGCGGGCGACCAGAAAGCACGGCTCCCAGAGGGAAAGCTCGCAAGTCGCTCGCCAACTCTGCCGACGAAATCGAATTTTGCTCTAGCAACCACCCTTTTACTGGATAATGCAAGTATCATTTGATTTTCGCAAATTCTTGATGGTTAGTACGTACCTTGCGAAATCAATACTTTACGTTTTACAATTTTTAGGAACCCTAAATAGTAAACGCTCGTTTTCACGCAAAGTTTTGTTCCTATATATTTAATTAAATCATGATAATATTTGTATTATTTAACTTACTTTTTAAGAACATCTTGTTTCTTTTGCTCTTCGCTGGTGGGCAGTCCCATCTCCTTCTGCCTTTGGTCGTACATCATCTTTTCAACTAACCCCCGAGTTTCACCATCTAAATCCGATAGCTTTGAGGGTTCTGAAAAAAAAAATCAATCAATTATAAAATGAATAAAGCAAATGTGTCCAACGTAAATATTCGTTTTACTAGCGTTATTACTTGTTTAATATGAGAGAAATTTGAGCAAGCAGCTGTTTCAATATGGCATAAGTTTTATAAAAGTCATTTTTCCTTTGTCATTTCTTGAAAGTATAATAAGTAAGTAAGAGACTATAAGGTGACTGGATTCAGAGACGTGTGTGAATCTTATAATATGAAGATTCACAAACATGCCTGAATCCAATTAACAGAGAATATACAAATAAATAACTGACTAGCAATGGAATATAATAATACCTGGATTAATTTTCCTAGTAGATATTTCAGGGTCTGTAGTCACTAGTCGACTCCACCAATTCATTTTGTTCACCTATAATGAAACATACAACATTGTTACAACTGCAAAATTGATCATTAACTTTAATGGTCATACGCAAGAACACTTCATTTCATGTAATAACAAAGTTACGTTTAAAATAATTACACTAAGCAATTTTGAAAAGTGTTACAAGGTTTATTTATGAGTTATGACATTTGACAAAAAACTTGTTAGAGATAAGAAATAATTTTCAGTTCGATGTTCTGAATACTGTAAGGTGCGGCGCTTGTTTGTCTCTGTCTACCCCGTAATATATAATGCTTGGCGTGACGGTCTGAATACTATTCAAAAGAATCTTGTGACGAAAACATTTAATACACCAAAGACGCGCACTGCTACATTGCAAGTGCAAAGATTCTCTGTTGTTAAAACGCCGCCAGTATACTAAAAGCCATTAGTGTAACACGAGGATATGAAAATTGGAAATAATTATACATGCTTGTATTGTGTTTTTTTGTTGTTGTGCAACGTACTGTTTTAAATGTATAACTTTAAACTTTCTCTATTAATTATCTTGCTATTGTAGGTGTCGCACTTATCGCGAATTGTTTATTGCTCGAGTAATATTTTTTTTTTGACACTGACTATGTAGTTGGCCGCTGTAGGTCGTTACTATCAAAATGCGGTAAGTTATAACAATGTTTTTAATGTGTACGTACGAAAACGAGCGTTTCATCTTTTTCGCATAATACGCAACTTTAATTTTAAGCGAATAGTATCCAGCAACGTCACTAAATAGCTAATCTCAATATACGACTCATACAAATCGGGTAGAAAATAATGGTAATGGTAAAAAAAAGGTAATGAAACATACAGGTTTTAGTGTGTGATTGGTTCATTATCATCTTTGAGACAAAAGCCAACCTTACATATCCATAATGCACCCTGCGGACTAGTACCTACACTCTGCTAAAAGATAGGTAGGGTACCGTTATATATAAAAGAGTATTTTTTATGGTATCCTACAATTAAAAGAACTTATCTTCAACGACATGTGAGTTACGTAAGACTACTTTACTAGATACCATTATTTTCGTTATAGTTGTATATAACTATGCAGTAATATATAAGTATGCAGTAATCGGAACCGTTACAACTGATACTTTATTATATTTTCACGCCAAGACCCTTGCGGGGTAGGCAGGGGAAGCCGTCACATGACTCATACCCATTAAAGAGGCAGCATACTATATTTTCATTTCGTA
The DNA here is from genome assembly GCA_947507595.1 of Pyralis farinalis. Classification (NCBI taxonomy): domain Eukaryota; kingdom Metazoa; phylum Arthropoda; class Insecta; order Lepidoptera; family Pyralidae; genus Pyralis; species Pyralis farinalis. Next base: position 18,037,466 of record OX382267.1, read on the forward strand.
AATTCCTAGATACGTTAAAGAGAAACAGCAAGCTGAACTGTTCATTTATTCTTGATAAATGAAGTTAACTGAAAGTGTCTCGATGAACTTGTAATTTAACAATTAACTTACAATATTAACATGCTTATCTTGCTATGACAATGAAAAGGAGAATTCTTATAACAGACCTAGATACTTTACCAATGAATGTTAAAGAAGCGAGTGAGATATGTAAGGATCGAGTCACGTGGCGCACGGTTCTCTCTGCCTACCCCGCAAGGGATTTGGCGTGAAGTTAAAGATAGACCTAGATACTAATTATCTAAAATGCAGAAGCTCCAAACGTTAATTAATTACCAAACACATGCGCAGTGTATCTCTGTCTTACCTTTTCTAAGTTGACCAGCAAGTTGCGTCCATCTTGCAGTACCCATGTGGACTCTTCGATTTTGACGTCAGAGTCGAGCTCGCCGTCGATGATGAAGGGTTGGCCTTTGATGCCAACCTTCAGGTGACGCTTGTTGATGACCACGTTCAGGTCGCGAGGTCGGAGGGATTGTCTCAGAGGCACACGAAGCTGTATGACAAAAGATATTATAAAATTACTAGCTGAAACGGCAAACGTTGTTCTGTCATATAAATTATTTCTTATAAATTTGTTCTAATTTTTTTTTTATGAAATATACTTTACGATTTACGAGCCGTTTCGAAGGAGTGTGACCACACTCAATCTCAATATTCACTCATACAAATCGGGTAGTAAAAGGAAGGTATGAAACATATAGGTTTTAGTGTGTCATTGGTTCATTATCGTCTTTGAGACAAAAGCCAACCTTACATATCCATAATGCACCCTGCCGACTAGTACCTAGTAAGTAGTAAGTAGTAGTACTCTGCTAAAAGATAGGAAGGGTAGCGTTATATATAAAAGTGTATTAGTTTATGGTATCCAACAATTAAAAGGAATTAAAAATTTATTAAATTAAACACCGTGACAAGAGATTTTTATATATTAGATATTACTACTACAGAAGGTATAGTTTAACATAGTAAAACATGGGACAACGGGTAGACGACAAAATACATTTTATTTGACTTTATCTTTATATTTTTAAGGATATTTGTTTTTTTTTCTAATTACTAACACATACAGATGTAATTTCTGATTAAACAATTTTCAGTAATTTATCACATGATACACATACACTTTTGAGGAACTCGACAGCGTCGATGCCTTCATCTCACAGTTAACAGCAGTCAAATAACAATTTCCTGGAGCGCTGTTACGTTTCTGCAAGAGAGTTACCAGTAAGTACTCCTCCGTAGTAGCTGTGTTAACAGCGGAGGTCTCAACGTGCGAGCTATACTCCCTGCATTGCAACACACATATGCTACGGTAACCACTTTATATCAGGTGGGGTATATGATTGTATAAAAAAACGATTGACTGCATAGAATAAAACACAGCAAATACGAAGATGGAACGTGGACGGAATTGTCTTTATTTGTAATAATAACAACTATGGTCTTATAAATAATATAGATAGAATACACTTTATTTGCATAATACCGATTATTTATACAGATAAGTAAATAAAATTGGAGTGTCTGTTTGTAATATTAAAATTACCGCTTTTTACTAAATGCATATGGACGTATACATGGTACATATACCAAAATGAATATTTTTACAATTTTTATCTGTCTGTCTGTTTGTTCCGGCTAATCTCTGAAACGGCTGGACCGATTTTGACGGGACTTTCACTGGCAGATAGATTTAATAAAGAGTAACTTAGGCTACTTTTTTTTGTTAAATTTCGCGCGTACAGCTTCGCGTAGTCGTGGGCACAGCTAATAGGAAATACATTCGAAAAGATTCTTACAATTAGAAACACACATTACGTAACAAGGCGGCCTTATTACTAAATAAGTTATTAGAATTAATTTGGGTTTTATAATTGAGTGTCTGATTCACGTATAGTACGGTTTCCGTACGTTCCTTACAAATGCATACATAGAAAAAAAACTGTACTAGCTTGAAACATTCTACAAGAGTTTTTCTTAACTCGTCATAGATTCTTCTTCTTATTTTTGCTCATATAAATTTCACTATTTTCGTTTATATGTACCTAACAATAAAGGAACAATATTATTGTGTTCATTTGTATTTCGTAAACAAATATTTTACAAACAACCGCAAATTGAATTTTCTGAAAAGTGATTTCAGGTTGCAGACATCTACAACATAATAGGTGGGAACTATAGAGATCTACATAGCTGATGGTGATTTCCATTGACTAAAATCCGTAGTCCGACTTTTAATATCGAAAAATCCTATAACGTAACGCTGTCGTAAGTAAGCAGTTACCGTAGCCTATTGTCATTTGCAACACCATAGGTACCATAGTGCATTGCCAAGCCTGTACAGCTAATTTGACATGGTATTCAAGTGACACCGCTCAAAAGCGATTTGAGAGAAGTAGGGCGCATCAAAGCAGGAGACGTACCTCCACCTCACAGAAAACCGCAGCCAAATAACAACTCCCTGGAGGATTGTTGTCTTCCTGCGTGTGAGTGAGGTCACCAGTAAGAAGCTCCCAAGGATTTGCTGTGTTAGCAGCAGAGGTGGCATCACGCGAATGATACTTAATATATTACCAGCGTTCGTAGGCCACGGTAACCACTTTATATCAGGTGGACCATATGCTTGTATGCCTCCCGACATTGTATAAAAAAGACTTCAGTAGTAACACTAATGCTACGTTTTCATATGCGCACGAAGGGTTCCGTACCATTATCTATAAAACCGGCAAAAAAACATGTCCTTTGTATGGGAGCCCCAATTAAATATTTATTTACTCTGTTTTTTACTATTTGTTATAGTGGCAACAGAAATATATCATCTGTGAAAATTTCAACTGTATAACTATCACAGTTCATGAGATATAGCCTGATGGCATACGTACTGACGGACGGACAGCGGAGTCTCAGTAATAGGATCCGTTTTACCCTTTGGGTACGGAACCCTAAAAACTGCAGAACTGAACTTACATGTTTACGTTTATCAACTGAGTCGTGCAGGACTAATACAATGTCAATCCACTTTTCGTGTACTTCCGCTGCGGCTAGATGCATGTTGACACGCATCGCGCAGCAGTGCAGTTTTTTAGTAGAATTGGCCTACTGCAATCTGACTTGGAACTTGTATGAGATAAGGTTTTGCACCCAGGCTTGAAGTACTGCTTCACTTCGGGCACACCTCCAAGCGACATCGGAACTAAACTTTGCTGGAGATTTCTATAACTAGAATCCCAATGCTCTTGGCGATGGTCTCTTTCCACGAGTATTCCAGAATTGAAAAGCTAAAGGAAATGGAGTTTTCTGTAGCTGCATACATAGTCAAAATACACCCAATTGCAGACACAATTTGATCACGGCTTTCATTCACAAGGGATTGACGAATGATGTTAGTACGGCCTGTATTAAGTATCCTTGGTGCTGCGTCCGCATAGCAATGAATTGGTCATATTTTTTTTTATACAACGGCGGGAGGCATATAATCATACAGCCCACCTGATGTAAAATAATTGCCGTATCCTATTGAATGCTTACAATACGGGAAGTATTGCTCGCGCGTTGCCACCCGTGTTTCTAACACATCAACTATTTAGAAACTTACTGGTAACCTCACTCACTCGAAGAAACCCGACGTTGGGGTCCATCAATATACCATCATAAATGACCATGCTATCGGACAATCAGATCAGTTACCATAAATAACGGCTATAATGCATCTGCTGGACCAGACGCTGGCAAAACCTTTATACTGTGACCTAAATGTAAGATCGCGATGCCTCAATCAATCGAACGCTTTCGCCATATCTAGGCTAACAGCCAATGTCTGTCCTGTATTCTATTTACATTATATTATATCATAATGAAAGTATGGGTATAGTACCTAGTTAATATCGTTTCATCAAAACTGCATGCTTCGAAGGACACATTATGCCCTGGATCCCTGCTGTTGTCGATAAATGACAGTTGAAGGTTTTCGGAGGACGTTAAAATAATTGCCTTTGCTAATCCTCGGCGAAGCAGCGTGGAGGAATATGTTAATCCATATATTATAGATTGATAATGAGTGAAAGAGTAGAGTGATGTTATTTAGATGAACTACATACTTTATGCCGATTCGTAAGTGCCATTGAGTATAAATTATCATACCATACACACGCATATGCGTAGGCACAATTAAATTGCGCATGTTCCTATTGTCATTTCCTAATATGACGTTGCATTGTGGCATTGATAGTGACGCAGATATAAATCAAAGCCCTTTTGCCCTCCGAACTTTACACACGCTTACCGCAATTACACGCTTGCGTTAACGGATATAAATTACAATATTTATATACGAACAAATAAAATTCACAAAACGGTAACAGTTCTAAAAGGTCAATATTATTTGTGTAATATCAAAGCGGAATCCGCCAGGACCTTTCGTAAAGTGAATGTTGCGTCACAAGTGACGTGTAAACTTGTAAGAGACCCAAACCCATTTGCAGCAAATACATTATTATTATTACGTAATTGCCCACGAAATTATGTCAAAATGTTAAAGTAGTAAGGATAAGTGCGATAATAATGCAAGTGAGAATATGATTAATGATATGATAAAGTAATAGACAGTAAAATATAGCTTCAATCAAAAGTCACGACCTTAATTACTATGCTCAGAAACAGCGCACCACAACAGCGCCACGAATCTCAAGGGAGGTGGGATAAATCACAAGGCGCTAGCTGAGAACTGACATCATAATGGCATGCATAGAATACGGAATGAATGATTCTAAAACAACAATAATTATGTTACACAAGAGGACCGCGACACGAAAGAACGCGAATGACCACGAAGGCGTGATTGGCCTCGCATTCCTGACAAGGACGACCGACTTGAATACCCCGTGTCACAAGTTCACAACCGGATTGGATCACTCTATTACTTATTCTGGGCTACGGTTTGGACAAATTAACAGGATAAATTGATCAGAAATTTAGACGGTGTTTTATAAATCTGAGTTTACTTGGTAGCTACTGTTGTTTACCTTATTTGTACATTCATAACTTTTATATCTAAAAGTTTGATATCCATATCAAAAATATCATTTCAAAATCAGTCAGGCTAACATTTGAACTTGAATTTTTAATTTTTTTATTATTTAAAACACTACCCGTCCGATTAAATTGCAAACATGATCCTGATGATACTCAAGATACAACATATACATATATAATACTACATTGCTACATTAGATCGGGAGAAAAATGGGGTTTGCGTACCTCGGACATACATTAGCACAAAATTAAACGTACGTGCATACTCACACTCATGTGCGCACGTACACTAGGCAAAAGTGACTACGGAAGCCTAAAAACGTAAAAGTATAAATAAAATTTTAATTTCTACTTTTGACAAATTATAATAACTTGGCCTAAAATGTGAATTTAATAATTCTGTATACGTTTAATTTAACAAATATATTCGTATAGTTATAAATTTTATACAGCTATCAGTATCAATTAGCTTCTTTCAAGACAACTTCTTACGAAATAAAATTACATATTATGCAATAATAATAACATTTAAAACCATCTGTGTCCGTTTTTAACAGAGTCCAAGAAGGAGGTGGTTCTGAACTCGACGCGAATTTCTATTGTGTGTGTGTTACGTGATGCTTCGCCAAACTGTGAAACGATTTTGAAAATTCTTTCCATAATTTTATTAAGAAACTCCTAGCGCCTGATTGGTCGTATCGTCGTATGTAAATTTTGTGACATAACGTCTCTATAAAATCAATTTTCAGTGGCTTTAAACGTTTGTAATTATTAAAGTTAAAATAAAAACGGAGTCCTTTATATTAGTTTTCAGGAGGTGCTGGGATAACTAATATGAAATTTAACTTACTCGTAGATACATAATATGTTGACTTCAGTAATGTCTAATAATTTTAACAGTTATAAAGTGTATCATGTGAGGGTATCATATAAAACAGCACAACGAGTACATTTTTAACATTGTTTGAGCGCTCCTATTTATTTTAGTGTCACGATATTTTTCGTTTTTAAGTTTTATTGAACGCCGCAAAGATTTATGTTTTCCGGACCCCGGCTCGTTATTAAACGCTATATTTTTTTCAGCAAAGTTCGAAACTATAGCTGCTAGGTAGCCAAATATTCGGATTTTTTTTATTTAATAATTTATTATTGATTCCCCAGGTTTCATAAAAAACCAAAGATATGCATCCATTGTTTTCACAACCAGCATTCAGTTATTTATATTCGTAGTTTTTTTTTTCTGTATATATCTTCATTCCAGGTTTCTTGCAGGGTACGCAGAGAGAGAGCCAAGCGCCACATATCTCAGTTGCTAAACACGGAATTTTTATAATAGGACATAACTTTAAAATGGAGAATAATCTACAATTTCCTTGGCGCTGTATTAAAAGACCATCATATTGACCCCAAGTTCAATAACTAATTAATTATGTATTCTCGATATGGTAAAATTTAAAACAAAGTGTTGACACATTAAGAAGAAGTCGCAGGTCTATTAATAACCTCAAATAAACATCATAATATTTAGGATGGCCATGATCATTATTCAAGCATGCAATGATGAATAATAAAATGATTAAACGTAGTTTTATACAAAACACGTGAAGTTCAATGTTAATTCGTATTGAGAAATTGTATGATACAAACAGTGTGTGTTTTGTTTTGTTTAGTGTTTCGTGGCAGAACTGGCAAAAATGAACACTTACAACTTTGAACCATGCAATCGACGTCCATAGTGTACCCTTCCTCCGACCCAAGCTCTCATCGACAGAACTAGAATTAATTAGATACACTAATTCTTCTATTTCAATATAACCTATGTAGTAATTTACGTATAAAATAATAATCTAAATATTGTGTGACTCAAACCACAATGTAACAACATTGTGGTTTGAGTCAAAAATATTTTTAATTTGTTTTGATTCTTGTTTCTAGTAGTTTTTAAACTATTAAATTTGCATTTCGGTTCGTGCATCCCGAAATTCGATAGAACAGAGTGCCCAGTATTCCTGCATCATAACTTGCATCTGTTAAACTTCTTGGGCACTTAGAAATGTCTTACATTTTTTAAATACTCCTGCAATCTTATTGTATCTTATTAAATTTTCTTACGTTATTATTTTTCTAGTATTATGTCTAATCTTATGGGGCTCGGTTCTCTCTGCCTACTCCGCAAGGGACCTGGCGTGAAAATATACATAAATACACACATCATTTTCTATCTGACCCACCTCTTATTGAAAATTCTCTATTAAAATAACTTACTATTTTATAATTATTAGTGCTAATAACAATAAAAGCAACTTTTCAACTAAGTTTCAATCATATCAATCATTCGTCGTCAAAATAGATATTTCAACTATGTTTCAACATGTCGTTTCAACGTTCGTATCCTTGGATAGATAAAACCACATTTTCCAATCCGTTCCAGCCTGTGACTTTAACACTTCACACGTATACATCACCATGTATACTTAAGACTAATGTCAACAAACTGTTTTTACAGTTTGACATGTAATGACATACACTGCATTGTGAACACATGTACCTATTATATCTTAGGTCGTGTATCTCGGAAACAATTCTAATGATTTGAATTAAATTTTGTATTTACATCGGCTTTGTTTTTTAAATATATCTATACCCGAAAAAACGCGACTGTTACATGAAAAAAAAAAATACCAGGTTACTTAGGTTTAAACATAATGAGCCCTATGTTATGTTCACCATTTGAATCTAAACGAATTATTTTTGTGTTGGTATTGAGTTGGCCTCTATAAATTAGCTAAATGTAAGTAATTCAGTATGTTGCAACATTTATATACTTTGTTAGGTAAAACCGATAGATACGTTTAAACCTGTGATTTTAACATGCGTAGTCCTTAGATAAAAACACATTATTCAACTAATTTTAAATCTGTCATTTCAATACCATTTCATCATCTTTCGTTAGATCCGCATTTTCCATCGGCGTTTGAACCAGTGAATTCAACATCCGTATCCTTCGCTGGCTAAAATTTTCAACATACATTCACCCACGGGAGTTCCGGCTCTAACTGTTGCAATAAACGACGTGGAATTCCCAGACTGGCGCCAGCATGATGAACATCGTCACGTAGTAGATAACATATTTTAAACCAATAAATATTCGAGGACGTGAAAACATTATCACCATTTTAAAATTTATATTAACGTGTCAAAACGATAAGGGCATTAGAATATGATAATTGGGTAATGCTATATCAAAGTTGATGATATAATTACATTCCAATTAAGCTCGATTCGTGCGTGCGACTGAGAAATTAAGCAAGCCTTTAATCTTTTGTTGCTTTACGAACTTCTAAAAAGAACCTTGTAATAACTGCGCTCAATAGTGTAGTCGTATGTAGGGCTGGCAATTTTATTTTTGACTAGCTGAAGCCCGCGGCTTCGCACGCTTGAGATTTGGACTTTTAGTAACCTTTATTTCTCTATAGACCTTAAATTCTTTCTGTTTTAAAAAAACAAAGTTCAGGGTCGTAGATGCAACCATAGAGCGATACAATTTTCATACAGCGCCATCTATTGACTTTTACGGGAGACAATAGTATATTTTTTTTATATAAAAATGCGTAGTTATTTTATGTCACAAAAAATACGTATTCTATGAAAATAATAAAAATAAAATTGCAATGTCCCCCGAAGGGGAAGATATTTCCCCCTTATTTTAGCAGTTTTTCATTTTTTACGCAGGAACCCTAAATATTTACGGGATAAAAAGTCCCCATATACTCCTCTGAACAGTCCTCTACCTACCAGTGAAAGTCCCGTCAAAATCGGTCCAGCCATTTCGAAGATTAGCCCGGACAAACAAACAGACAGACAAAAAAGTTAAAAATGCGTATTTAGGCTTTGGTAACGTGAAAATAATAATATGAGCTTAAAATAAAGGCTTTATTTTGAAATCACAGTCACTTCAATTTTATTTATAGGTATAGATGTATACCTATAGGCCTAATAGCAAATAAATATTTTTTATCTTTTAAATTATGGCGTTTTCGAGACCAGCGATTTTAAAAATATAGTAGATCGAGGTATAATACTTTTTTAAACCAGTAAGGTCAAGCATACGCCCTGCCTGATAGGAAGCAGTTAGCCTATAAACGCTTGGACGTAGTAACTTGCGCGTTGCCCACTCTGTATAATCCTTTTCACCAGTTTTTAAAGACCCTTAGGCTGAAGCCGACCACTTTTGTACCAATGCGCGACGGTGAATTCCCTGTCAATATCGAGCGGTGCGATTGTAGGAAAAGTCCGTATACATCCATATCAAAGAAATTTCAGTATTGATAAGTATTGTAAAGATTGACCACCATCATTTTAGTTGGCTACCAAAAAGAATGTGATTTCAACTTTTGACACTGACGCTTGAACTTACTACAATAAGACTTCTTCCAACTAGTAGTAGGTAGCTTTCTGTTTCTTACCTTTTTTGTCTTTGATATTTCCAACATATAGGCAATGTGATTCGTGCATTTTTATAGTACCTACCTACCAAGATCGCATCCGTGCCAATACATATAGGTAATTGGAGCACGATGTATCCACAAAATTCTAAACATCTCTCTATATACCGATATTTAGAAAGTTTTGAATTATTCCTAGCGTTCGCAGCAATTATCTATACGTCAATAACAAATAGACAGAAAACACAACATTTTATGATGCATTTGTTGCAGTGTTTAAAGACTCAGTTTACGTTCATAGAAGATGTTACTTTGTAAAAGGCATTCGCGCTCCTTTTGAACTTGTTACAAAGCTGTACCATTTACTAGAGAAACGAATATGTATACGCCCTCTGATGATATGACACATTATATAAAAATCGAACACTAACGCAGCGTTTACACTCAGTTTTCGATTTGTACACCGATAAATATTATTTGCCTATTAAAATATAGTAATGTTTTAGCATACTATTTATATATATTATAAAATATATCCTACAGTAGCGGTGGCAACCCTAGTTCATATAATACCTTCACACGATTACGCGCCGGTAGTGGCCCCGTCGCTGTGGAAGCTGAAATCTCTCAGAAATTAACAGGATATAAGAAATACTAACAATTTCAGCACAGATTTAAATTATTAACGTATTTCGAGGTCTTCTTTGTCAAGATACAATATAATACATTTTATTGCACTAAAAGAGAAATACCAGAAAGTCCCAGTACAACGGCGGCCTTATCGCGTTCTCTCCCAGGTAACCTGAGGGTTGATGAGAAGTAAAGGAACGAGTTAGGGTGGTGCTGATAAAGTAATTTTAAGCTTCTTCCCGCGCTTTTGACGAGTGACATCGTTGTTTTACTTGAATTTTTTACAATTCAGTATAAAATTAGTTTTGTGTGACAATTTCGATAGTATTTTGTAACATAAGTGCTAGTGAAATTATACAGTAATGAAAAAACTCAAATATAACACGTTTATGCACTTTTTGGAAGACGTGAATAAGTTCTTCAAGAAAACCTTGTAAAAATCACTATCGTTTTATGGGTGATATTTAAATTGGGTTGATTGGGTCTATGTACCCTTCCCAAGTATTTTTTCAGCACAGTTCCTGAAGCTGGAACATAGAATTCAGATTTTCAAATGGTTCTAAAACTGAAAACTTTGACACTGGCATAAAGTAGCAACACTATTGCCATATATATACAAAAAAAAAAGTTATTTTAAATATACATAAATAAATACATATGTTCATACATAATAATATATCGTTAGCTAACAAAATATGATATTCAGGGCTGATCAACGCAATCACAAAATCACTGTCATGAAACATATCGAGTTTACATGAAAATGGCTCCAGCCGGCTCATTAATGACGGCAGGTTCGTCAGGTCCCATTAGAGCCCACACGTAGATATACGAGGGGAGGTCCAAAAGTCCGCGGACTGAAAACGTTCCAAAAGGAATAAAACAGCAAAGTTATTTTTCTTTTTCTATGTAATCTCCCTTAGGCTAAATACATTTTTTACTTCTAGACAAGCTTCTCTAGACCGTCGAAAAGCCTGTTTGACTTCCCCCCTTAAGTCCTTCTTCAAATTGGGAAACCCATATTTGTGTAAAGCAGCCATTGCAACTTTACTCTTGTGAACAGGCGCGTTGTCTAGCAAAAGCAACACACCATTGGACATTTTTTCGCCGTCTATTTTCTTTTAACTGATTCAGTATTGAATGCGTAATATATTACTCTCCGGTTAATGTGACACCTTCCTCTATATAATCGATTAACAAAATCCCAAGCAGCCATCAACTTTCCGGCCGATTCCGACACTTTATATTTTTTAGGGGGTGGTGGGGGTGTACCCTTTTTGTGCCACCGCATTGACTCTTGTTTGGATTCAGGATCAAAGTGATGAACCCATGTTCCATCTCCAGTAACAATTTGCTCTAAAATCAGAATGGCGTCCTCACCACACACCTCCAAAAAGTGTTTCGACGTGTTATTTCTTTTGAGGCGGCGTGAACATTCACGTCATCCATCTTGCACTGACTTTTGTCATGCCAAGAAGATCGTGGTGATCACCATAAACAGCTTCCATTTCACTCATTATGGTTTGAGCGGTTTTTCCTTGCTTAGTAACAAACTTGATGACAGCGCGATGTTCGATTTGCTAAATAGTTATATTTTTCTTCCGGATTTACTTGTTTGTTGGGTTTGATTTATATACTAATAATGAGTGCCTTATTAGTATGGTACTAATGGGTATCCAGTATCCCCACTCCTACCCCTCCATTCCGCGGACTTTTGGACCTCACCTCGTAGGAGTCCTCGAACCGGTAGGACAATTCTACTAAAAGACTGCAGCTGCAAGTTTACGCTTGTCATTTGAGTGACGCAGGAGTAGTGCAGTACCAATACATATATCCCATTAAAATTTCCTGAATTGCAGCTGTCGCGCAACAGTACTGCAACTACGCTGCAACTGTGCGAATACCGCAAAAGCTACACTTAACACCTGCTACCTTATTTCAGTTTCAGTAGAGGGTAGACCGTAGATTTCAAATGTAAAAGAGGAAGCTTCTAAATCATATATTACCACAAACATCTCCCAAACAAAAGAAATAACTTGTAATATATGTAAATCACTTCTTTAGATAATTAATTTCAGTTCCCAAAAGTTTCCGACTAACGTTAGCAAAACAACAAATAAACTTATTTAGAACTTCTGAAAAAAAATTCAGAATAATTGTTTTGACATTCGTATAGCGGTGGCCGCTATACAAATGTTAGAATATCGATACGTTAAAATGTTTTTTTTTTTACCTGACTATGTAGTTGGCCCCTGTGGGCCGTGACTACGTCACCGGATGGGACGTCAAAATGTACGCATCAACATACGCAGCGCAGCAGTGCAGTTGCAGTTTGTTAGTAGAATTGGCCTACAGGGCTTCGTCAACTTCATTTTAATCATATTTATGGTGGCGTGTTTTGTAACAGACTAACTAAATAATTTACGTGCACATCTAAATACTCGGTATTTTGATTGCAACTCGAGCACTGATGTTTGTTAATTTGAAAAAAAAAATGACCAGATATTCCTATTAATAACAGTTTATTCATCAAGGCAAATATTACGGTCCGCCTGCTGTAAAGTGGTTTACCATAGGTTATGGAGCTACGATAATTTGTTTACGCTACCATATTATACACGCTAAACTATTCGCGAAAACAGTCACTGTTTTTATACATAAACGTGTACCTTTGTACATTTTGATTAATGTTATGAATATATATTTCAATCGACATATTTAATAATTTTCTTATCGCAATTAAGGTAACAATTCTGCTTCTTAGTTTTACGACGTTATCTAATTCTTTTAGGATAGGCGGGGTCTGCTGCCTAAGCCTAAGGATGTGGCGAAGAAATAGATTTCTATATAGAGCGACTGCCTCCTCCTCCATAAGCCCGAGGGAAAATCAGAGCTTTATTAGGTAAGATACAAATTACGTCTTTCGAAATACAATTTTTTGGACGTACGGGTTTTCTCACGATGTTTTCCTTCACCGCCGAGAAAGTGATAATTATAAATATGTACATAAATCCGAAAACACGAATTTAGCGATATATGTCAGGATTTAAACCGGAGACCAGTTGGCCAATAGGCCAGTTCTTTATTCACTAAGCTATCACTGCTCTCTGACCCATTTAGCCAAAAGTACAGGGGACTCCAAAGGCCTGCGTTTCCACCTTGTACAATTCCCTTGGGACGCAAAGGGTGTGATTATTACAGTTTCGAGTAAATTTAGCGAGCTGTCCAGATTTTACTATTTGCATGGCTTATATACGATACGTTTGCATTCTAGATCTTAAAATTTTTATTAGGAGCAAAATCAAGTGTTAATTATTGAAAGTGATGGTGTTACGCTCGTCCGCATAAAAAGAGATAAACATACACATCTGTAGGATTTAAAGTGCGAGAGAATGAGATAGAAGTCATTAAACAGTGTTTATTACACGATCAGAGCGTTGTCCGTGTGTTTAGCGTGTGTGCGTGCCAGCGTATTACGAAGCTTGGTGTATTTTACACATATTTTTATGTACTATGTAACAAATCATCAAGTGATTAAAGATAAAAAAACGTTGGTAAATGTGGAAGAAATTGATTCGAGTGGTAATGAAGAAGAATCTGAAAAACACGTTGACGAGGTTCATTAGTAAGCCTAGTTCACATTTACGAAGAATATAAATTTACTCTTTTGCTTTCATTTACCCTCTTTTCAGGAACACCGTTCCTATATGAATTTAGATGTTTGTCTGTGCGTTTGTCTGTCACTTTTTTTTTCGAATATTCGAATTTTGACTTCGGATTCGGATTCAGCATAAAAAAGTAGAATAGGAATGTTCAGGAACACCGTTCCTATCTCTTAAGGAACATGGTCAAAATGGCCGACAAATTATATATTGACGAGCCAATTGTTCCTCTGGCAATGCGCATTCTCAACCGGTTCTATTTGATATATATCATAATTATCGTTCATAAGGAGTAAACTGCAGTCGTGCGTCGAAGCTGACACACACAGAATTTTTTTCACACAACGTCGGGAGGCATACAATCATACGGCCAACCTGATGTGAAGCGGTTACCGTAGCCTATGAATGCTTACAATGCAATAAGTATAACTCGCGCGACACCACCTCTGCTGCTAACATAGCAATCCCTAAGGAGCTTACTGGTGACCTGAGTCACACACAGGAACACAACAACTCTCCAGGGAGTTATTATTTGATTGCTGTTTTTTTTGGGAGGTGGAGGTACTTCCCTAGATGGGCTGCCTTGATGCGTCCTGACTCTCTTAAAACACCCAAACCAAGACAGACAGACATGTTCCATGCACTCAAATGTTTGCCCTGTGTGAGAATCGAGCGTTGGTATCAAAGTAGCGTTACTAAACACTGCACAACCTTCTTCAAAATACGTACTGCCGTAAACAACTTCCTATTTTTAAATGGCACAATGGTAAGAATCAATGATTAAAACTGTTAACAAAGCGCGGGATCTTTCCATCCTAATTTTTTTCAAACGCTCGTTCAAAAATTACCGGTTTTTTACGATAAGCTCGTAGTCCCAGATCTTCATTTAACACTCTTTTGACAGTGGTTCTGCTTAATCCCATCTGAAGAGCTAAGATTTTTTGTTTACGCACGGGATTTCTTTGGATCCGCGCCTTCACTGCTTTGATGACCGCTGGTGTCCTAACTGTGCGAGGTCGGCCGCTCCTCTTACGATCATCGAAGCGTGAATCTTTAGTATATCGTTGGATAGTGCGATAAATAAACCGATTCAATTTTTATAGAATGTTGAAAATCTCTTTTGGCGCGTAACCACAGCGGTGCAACGCGATAACCGTGACTCTATCTTCCTTCTTCGACCACTCCATATTTGAAAATGAATGCAAATGAATTTATTTTTATTTTCGGCAAGCGGGAACGTTCTATTGTTTAAATTAGACATAGGATTTCTGGCCAGTATTCCAAAATCCGACTAGGTATTACAAAGTGGACCGTTAATTTTGCCACTGAGTATCTAGAAATTCTAAAACCGAAATGGATCCTAGGATGTAGGCACTCTGACAACCCAAATCTTCGATAATTTGAAGCGTATAACAGAGGCGAAAACATAACATAAACATTTTAATTGAAGCGATTGCCTACGTAGGTGTAGGTAAAATGTAACATCGCAGCTGCTTAACTGGTTTCCAAGCAGACCATGCATGCGGAAGCCACAAAATGTAATTGCTCATTTGAGTAACTACTTACACGAATCAACTACAAGGTGGTAAATATAACTTGCATATGACAAACCACATACAGCATGGTGAAGCAAATTGTGTTTATATATGAGTATATATCAACAACAAAGTTTGGGAAAAAAATCTGTCAATACTAATCAAACAATACGTTTAGAAACAAAATATTATTTTTACAAAGCTGCAAAGGAGAATGCCCAATCATGGTTTCAGTTGTGCACGATTATGATTAAATCTCAAATGATTATCTCTCGTCTCCTAAAAAATTAAGCCATAATTTCTCGAAGTTCCGGGTCGTCATTTAAAAGAAATTATTGCCAGCACTCAAAAGTAAATGAAGAATAAAATAAATATAACACAATCTACGATTTATTGCGCAAAATTTAAACATATTACGTAAATTGTGGACGAGCTCGGTGGCTAAGTCGTGAATGACGCGACTTTGATACCAACGCTCGTGGGTTTGATTCCCACACAAGGTAAACATTTGTGTGTATGAACATGTCTGGTTGTCTTGGTCGGGATGTTTTAAGAGAGGTAGGGCGCATCAAAGCAGCCCGTCTGGAGAAGTACCTCCACCTCACAGAAAACCGCAACCAAATAATAACTCCTTAGAGGGTTGTTGTGTTCCTGCGTGTGAGTGAGGTCACCAGTAAGCTCCCAAGGAGTTGTTTGGTAAGCAGCAGAGAAGGCATCGCGCGAGTGACACTTAATATATCGCAAGCGTTAATAGGCTACGGTATCCGCTTTACATCAGATGGGCGGTATGCTTGTATTCCTCCCGACGTAGTATAAAAAAAAGTACTATTTTTATGACGTAATAACCGATTACGCATTAAGTTAAAACTACTGAATAAATTTTGGTAACATTTAAGGATGCTGAGTATAACAAACCACAAATTCCAAGCAGGTGAATCCGTGGGTGGTGGTGAGAAATTTGTATTTTTTTTTTGTTTGATATACCTCAATTATCTTTAAAAATCACATGCAATTTGAAGTAATTTAGAATTTCGCATGTTCTCCCATTTGAACATTTACTTTTCCTAAAAATGACACGGATATTTTTATAAAAGTATTTAATTGCCTCCACTTATGAACATCATCTGTAAAATGAAGTTGCGAAGCTGTTCGTCGATATTAATACCCGTGTAACGTCTAAATTACTGACTTGAATGTTATTAATTACTCCTCCATATCAGTACATCATAAGATATTTTAATTACATTTCATATTACGTAACATAATAACAGGGATTAGTATTTAAATACTTTTGAATGAATATATACAAAACCTAATGGAGACTTCTTTATACCACGATTAGATTTTGCCCGCGGCTTCACACGCGTAGATTTTGGAATTTCGGCAGTTTTACTTATTTTTATTTAACTTCCTATTTTTAAATACAGTCAGCATTAAATAGTAAAGTACCAAATATCCTTATTTGTGTAGTAATGAAGATATATCACGATCTGTTTGGTTTTCATTAACTATTTGATACTGACTGTATACACTCAAAGCACCTCTTTATACACAACATTACCTATTTTAAAAACAAAAGTTTCAAGTCACTAACTTGAAAAAATATGTCGGGTTGAAATTCAAAAAATCCTTTCTTATCTCTCATATGCATTGCAAAAGGAACCTCTAGATGAGTGAGTGAATTAGTCAGGAACTCCATTTCTACTAATATACCTATAGGTATGTTAGCGTCTCGCCCAAACACAATTTCAACCCCCTTTTCATCTCGCCTCACCTAAGAGTGGAAATTTTGAAAACGCTGAAACCACTTTTTTTGTATTCTAATAGAGAGTATCTTACTATCTGTACAAAGTTTCCGCCTTTGTAACATAAAATTAATTTCATTGTAATATGTATATTTTTAATTTATTGTACAATAAAGATATTACAACAACAACAAGTTTCAAGTCACTAACTTTTAAAAATATTTCTACTCCATACAAACTGTCAACGCCCTTTTCAGTCCTGTAAAGGTGGAATTTTGAAAAACGGTGAATTTACTTTTTTAACGTCATCATTGAGATTATATTTACAAAGTCTAAAGTAGCTCACTTTGAGAAAATCTATTTATTAACGCTTCAACTTTTAATTCAAGAAATTCTTTTGACCCCCATTATAACCCTTTAAAGGGGGAAATATTTGAAAACGCTGAAAGCTCTTTTTTGAATTCTAATAGAGAGTATGTGTACAGTTTTAAGTCACTAACTTCTAAAAATATTTCTACTCCATACAAACTGTCAACCCCCTTTTCAGCCCTCTAAGGGTAGAATTTTGAAAAACGCTGAAATTACTTTATGACGTCTTGATTGAGAGTACATTTACAAAGCCTGAAGTAGCTCACGTAAAAAAACAATTTCTTAACACTTCAAATTTAAGTTCAAGAAATACTTTCGACTCCCATTACACCCTTTAAGGGGTGGAATTTTTGAAAACGCTAAAATTACTTTTTTTTGGATTCTAATAAAGAGCATCTGTACAAAGTTTCAAGTCACTGACTTTAAATAATATTTCTGCTCCATACAAACTGTCAATCCCGTTTTCACACCCTTAGGGGTTGAATTTCAAAAAATCCTTTCTTATCTCTCGTGAGAATTACAAAAGTAACATCTGTGCAAAATTTCAGCTTTCTAGGTTCAAGGGTTTGGCCTGGGCGTTGATGAGTCAGTGAATTAGTCAAGAACTCCATTTTTATATATTAAACGCTAAAATTACTTTTTTTTGGATTCTAATAAAGAGCATCTGTACAAAGTTTCAAGTCACTGACTTTAAATAATATTTCTGCTCCATACAAACTGTCAATCCCGTTTTCACACCCTTAGGGGTTGAATTTCAAAAAATCCTTTCTTATCTCTCGTGAGAATTACAAAAGTAACATCTGTGCAAAATTTCAGCTTTCTAGGTTCAAGGGTTTGGCCTGGGCGTTGATGAGTCAGTGAATTAGTCAAGAACTCCATTTTTATATATACTACGATAATTAGAGATACCCCTTCAATTATGCTGATCTGAAATGCAATCTGTTGAAGGGCAAAGTGCGAAAATTCTATAGAAACTGATACCAGAAATTATGGGTTTATTTTAAATTATGCCAATTTTGTGGTATATATGTAGGATAACACTGAATTTCCGTCCAAAATAAAGAAAAATACATTCGTCAAAAATCCTAAATCTATTGCTTAAAATAGAAAATAGGGTGATTATATTTGAAAAGCTACGTACATAATTAATATGTAACCCCACTCTGCATAACGCTAATCGATGACACGTAAATCATGAAATGTTTGAAGAGTTAATTATGATAACGAGTATTACTTGATGCATGATCGTTACAGTTCTATATAATTTTGAGACGAACAAAAAAAAATTCGGGCCATTAAGAACAATATTATGTTTACAATTCGTTTTGTGTACTTTATATATGTTGATGTTATTATGTTTTTATTGTGTTATAACTTTGCATTGCTGTTTAATTTGTTCACTTAACAAATAAATAAATAAACAACACCAAAAGTAGGGCACTCAGAAGGTATTGTGAAAAAAAGTTTTCATGAGAGACTGGCCAGTCATAATCTATTTTCAAGATATGATTATTTATAAGTAAAAATAAGTACACGTACGTTCCAATTTCAAAATTTCTCTACTTTTTTTGCGAGCTAATATCGTATGTCATTGAAAAATGGATCTGCGCCGGAAACATTTTCGTGCTATGATTTTTACGATTTCAAGTATCGCCTAAACCGGACAAATCGTAACTAACTGTGGGGGATGAAAGAAAGAAAGAAGTGGTCGCCCTTTGACGGCTATTACGGAAGAAAACGTGCTAGCAGTGAAAAAATTTATCCAAGACAATAGGCGAGTTATGTATCAGGAGATTCAGCACATACTGTAGATTACATCGGGAAGCTTTCACGAGATTCTACATTTGCATCTTTGCGTGAGGAGGATAGTTTTACGCTGGGTGCCGCACAACCTCACCGTTGCTCAGAAGCAGGCGCGGGTGGAATCGTGCCGTGATATCCTATTATTATTATAAATGCGAAAGTTTGTATGTATGGATGTTTGTTGCTCTTTCACGCTTAAACGGCTGAACGGATTTGAATGAAATTTGGCACGTAGATAGATTATGATCTGGATTAACACATAGGCTTCATTATTTGACTCCACGCGGGCGGAGCCGCGGGCAGCAGCTAGTGATAAATAAATTTGAAGCAGGCTCGTCTCGGCGTGTTTACGACATCATTTCATTACGATTGAAAGATAGTAACACGACAGGCGTAAGTAGTTCATTTGCAGGATACGCACAGTTGCAGCGTAGTTGCAGTGTCGTTGCAGTGCAGGAAAGTTTAATAGAATACACGTATTAGCGCTGCACTACTCCTGCACGACGTCAAATGACAAGCGTAAACGTGCAGCTGCAGGTTTTTACTAGAATTGGCTTGCAGTTCTCTGTCTACTTCGCTAAGGACGTAACCATAAAATACAGACAAATTGTCTTTTGAAAATTCCATATTTATCTGTATATCGACACCAAAATCGAATTTTCGAAAATATAAAACTATTTATTTATTTATTAATGAAAAATTATGCTATGTCGTTCATCAGTGAAGCGAGTGAATGACATATTGTTGATAAAATTAACATTTTATTTGATGAGTCCACATATAGTGTTTCTTATACGAGATAGCAAATGGAAATGTTGTATACATATTTTGTTCATGATGATTTGAATTTATTGTCCATGGTGACCGGGGGGCACGTAATTTTTTTTTAAGAGCCCGGTACGTGAATGTTTTGTATGTTAACTATTTACTTGCGCGCCAAATGTTTATACAAATTATTTGCCTTAAGTTTTTTTTAACGACAATGACCGAGAACTCCGATAGTGAGTATAATTTGATGTAACTACTGCTTGAGTAACGTTTTAACGTATGTAATAAACTAGTGTAGCTAAATAGAGTATGATACTGCACATTACTAGGTATTATAACACTCGTGTGATACCAGACAAGCCTCGATTTTTTAAACGCACACTCGTGATCATAATAACCTCTTTTGTGACAGTATCATAAACTACGAGTACTATTAAAGCACGATTCTATTACTCTCATAAAAACTATACGATACAAGCAAAACTATGAGTTAGACTTTATAGCTCAATATTCAAATGCGGAGGTCAAAGTGCAAGTAAATTAAATAATATTAATTGATATATGCACGTCGCTTTAACTTCCAAATAAAGATAAATTGCAAAATAAGCAGCTATGTTAATTGAGCACTTGTAATAACTTCATCTTTTAGTCCTTGAATACATACATTATCGTATTGTTGGTAAATAAGATATTTGGTGTGTACATTTTTTTTCTTATTGAGAGCTCGATAATTTCGTTGCGTGTATCACTCTAACCGAACACGTAGGTTAAGCAACGTCGATCGCAGCCTGTCTATGGGTTTGCCTATCTCGACCTTCTGCGTGCTCGGAGGGTACGTTAGCCCGTCGGTACCGGCTGTTGTCGATAGATGACAAGTCAGGTGCCTTTGAGCGGTTTTGAAAACACTGGTCTCCGCCAATTAGCAGTTGAGCTGGGTGGCGGAGTATGATCTAGACCCCATTGGTTGAAGGGAGACCCATATATACCTGTAGTGGGATGAGTTGGTGTAGATTTTTTCTTATTAGACAGAATATTCAAGAAATATATCCGGCAAGAGATTAGTTGTTAGTTATACAATTGGATACAGTCTTCAATTGATGGCAAAATGAGCAAAGCTAATAACATTTTCTATGTAGCATACGGTTTGTCTGGTGATAAGCTATTGCCGTAACCTATGGATAGATGCAACAATAAGGAGCACCAACCACGCGATGCCGATCTTGTGACTCTACGTATTCGTTTTGAAGAACCACATATAGTAATACGTTGGAAAAACCTAGGCAAGGATTTTATTCATATCAATGTATATGAATATCAGCTAGTTTAGACAAACAATTCTGGGCATAATGGTGTGAGTAACTACAATATAAAAGAAAATATATAACCAAAGAATAAATTATAAAGTAGATACAATCTTTTTTTATACAACGTCGGGAGTCATACAAGCATACGGCCCACCTGATGTAAAGTTACCGTACTGTACCGTAGTTTACCGTAGGTTATGAACGCTTGCAATACTGCTAACACAGCAACTCATTCGGAGCTTAGGTGCTTGTATAAAAACTCTTTTAGAGACACATTTAAGAGAGTTATTGCGCGTCAAAGTAATCTGTCTCAGGAAGTACCTCCATCTCACATAAAAACACAGCCACATAACAATTTCTTGGAGGGTTCGAGTTCCTGTGAGTGGTGAGGTCACCTGTAAGCTCCTAAGGTGTTGCCATATTAGTAGCAGAGTTATTTGTAGAGATTACTGTAAGCTTTCGTAGGCTACGGTAACCGATTTACATTAGGTGGGTCGTATGCTTGTATGTCTAACATAGCTTTATGATGGTATTGAGCCAGTATAGTAATACGACAACATTACTTAATTTTCGACAAGTTGTGGCAATTTGGCAAAAAAAATCCTGAATACTTTTAAAATTCTCTTGAGCTTACTGGTGACCTCACTCACTCGCAGGAACACAACAACTCCCTTGAAGGTTGTGTTCGTGCGAGTGAGTGAGGTCACCAGTAAGCTGCCAAGGAGTTGCTGTGTAAGCAGCAGAGGAGGCATCGCGCGAGTGATACTAAATATATCGCAAGCGTTAATAGGCTACGGTACCTAATTTACATCAGGTGGGCCGTATGATTGCATGCCTCCCGACGTAATAAAAGAAAAGGGTAAGTTTATCTCCCCGGCTTAGGTGGGGTTTGAACTCACGGTCTATCGATTGCCGGTCAGGTGTTCTTCTGAGGTTGTGGATTCAAACCCCATTGTGGATGATCTATGTATGCCAGAATCTGAAGAATTTTCTCCATGAATCTCCTGACCTAGCTCGTCGTATGTTAACAAAGAAGGTGCGTATCATTATGTTATTGTGTTATTAACTTTGATTAACTTGAATTTGCGTAAATGTGAACGTTTTTTAAACATTATTGTACTATACGAAAAATATAACTAATTGTCAAGGATTAATGTACAGCGAGTGCATGAACGTATTGACGGGCTCGGTGGCGCAGGAGTGAAACGCGTTCTTATGATACTTTGACACCAACGCTCGTAGGTTCGATTCCCACACAGGACAAACATTTTTTTATACCCCTAAGGTGGAAATCAAATGTACGGTTTGCATGATGGTAAGCAGTTACCGTAGCCTATGGACATTTGCAACACCAGGGGTGTCGCTCATGCGTTGTCGAGCCTAAACATTTGTGTGCATGAACATGTATGTTTGTCTTGGTCTGAGTGTTTTAAGAGAGGTATATAGAGCACATGAAATCAGCCCGTCTGGCAATACCCTCGCCACACAGAACCTGCAACCAAATAACAACTCCCTATAGGGTTGTTGTGTGCCTACATGTGAGTGAGGTCACCAGTAAACTCCTAAGGATTTGCTGTGTTAGCAGAAGTGTCATCGCGCGAGTGATACTTAATGTATTGCAAGCGTTCATAGGCTATGGCAACCGCTTTACATCAAGTGGGCCGTATGCCTCCCGACGTTGTATAAAAAAAATGTACAAACCATGAAGTTTATGTAAAAATATATTATCCGTATACTTTGTAAAAGGTGTTTGCCCAAATGATTTAAATGAAAAATATTTCCCATCCCCATATCTTATTAGACTCTGTTGGAGGATCTCATTGAATTCTCGTATAAAATATTTATTGTAAATATAGTGTATTAAATGTACTTCAAAGCTTCTTAATCTACATAAAATTAATGTCAGTGGACAACAACCTACCGACCTCATCATAATGTCGTAAGCACTAACGCAGGTATACCTTTCAGCATATAAAATATAATCTGAATAAAACAGAACAATTATTAGTGATACAGTGTATAATCAATTCAATATCCGGTACATGTCACTTAGTAAACTCCAAGGTAGCTTCTCTCAGAGTCCTGTAATGTTATTCCAAGAGCGGACGCGGCGTCCTTGCTTGTTGTGCAACCCAGCGGCAACAGGAGCTGCGTCATATAACCCTAAAGACTGCCGATACAACGTGACCAGGCATGGTTATTGCTTTTTAACAGTTTTCCTGCAGGTTCCAAAATCACCAGTATTGCAGTCAACCACACAAGTGCTAGTTGGGGATATACTTATTACTGTTAAATAATCATTTTATTAATTTAAAAAATAATTCGACAATATATATATTTAGTGAATCATTAATCAAACGACAGACTTATCTTACCTCAATACAAATATCATATTGTTATGACCCGGTACGGGTGCACAGGCATTAGGTATCTTCTATGCAATGAAACTTATTAAGTTAAACATTTACAAAAGTATAATGGTATATAATACCAAGGAAATTGTTTTAAGTAACGTCTATAATACCATTCAGATGCATAGATACCATAACATATATACCCATATATATTTCATGTATAAATAATTACATTTTCATATTTTTATTTATTAATAAGAGTGCAAATATCATGTACACAATGGCAGCGTGCAAGCTCATATATAAACCTTGGTGATTGTTGCAACACTCTCAGTACGACTCTAGTCGCTTTGCCGCTTGGAGCAGGCGCGTCCGTCGACGCCGGCCACACGGAGAGGGCGAGAGAGACACACGAAACAGACGAGCCAAAACAACGATAGACATGTGGACTCAGTGAATGCAGTGTTTTGTGACGTAATAATAGTGAACAGTCTGTAGCAATAAAACAATAAAAAGCGTGGAGGTGGCAGTACAATGGATAGCAAAAGCACGGTGAGTGATGCACACATAACAGACATTGAGATAATGAAGTAGTTAACGTGCGTATTCTGTGTATGGGAATGCCGGTAGAATATTTTCTCGGATTTTATTTCATAATAATAACGGTGATAGTACTAACGGCGATACGCCCACAGGGCTGATTAAGGTGGCAGTTGATGATAGTACCGAGTGTTTACCGCATGTCTTCGTCGGTCGGAGAGGAAACCAAAGGCCCGTAGGACTCTCAACTCTGGCTTACCTTTATTGGCCGTACAGAGAGGAGCAGTTAGGCTTGCTGAAGTGGAAGTGTTAAAGAGATAACGCTGTAACTTCGTAGAAGCACAGCACAACACTCAACGCCTTGCCCGCGGGTTAAGGGTTTACCACTCACAACGGCGTTATCGACTTTTTCAGGCATTTCGGGGATTCATTCGGAAAATGTTGAGTTACCACCCGCCTATGGCTGGCATCCGTACCCGATCTGCGATAACCCTATACTAATAATCACTCTATAGTATATCATATCAATGATGATTTACATATATATTTATTAGTAACTTCGGGTGAACCCGTGATTTTAGATACACATAACGGTGATACGAAAAATATCTGCTTTGTTTTGTTGTCAACAATAGTTTATTATGGAAATTGCATTTTAAATACATTGCTATGTACCAAATGCAGACAGAATCGATATCTATTTGTATGTCGATAAACTCTGTTTTAACTCGCCGCTACTGTAAAGGTTAACCAGCTGATTTATGATCCTCTATTGAATAATGTAATGACCTGTTATCTGTTAGACTTGCATTTCGGTTCCCGAGTAGCTTTACTTTTAGCTAATTGGTAGTAATGGATTTAACATGGAAAAGAAATTAAAGTTATTTATTCCATAGCTAAGTTCATTATTTAAGCTTAATTAAACAAAATATTTTCTTTAAGAATGTTATATACAAAGTTCACAAAGAAAATGTACAGCATAGTTTTAAAACAAAAAGTAAACAAACAATTTAGTTATTGTTAACTGACAAGTTTCACCAACAAGAAAATGAGTTTTATTTGCTACATATAAATGTGTGAAGATAAAAGAGTCAAGGACCATTTTCCCCTCCTCCAATCTATTGTGTTTGTCAACCGTTTTCTTTTTTATTGTTTAGTAATAGCTACTGACGAGTTAGAAGTGTCATGAAAAAAAGATGCGAAGTTTCATGAAATTTTTAATAATGATTACGGTCGAATTTGGGGCAAACACCTACTAATATACGTGAGTAAAAAGCTATGTCCGTATTTTTAGGCAGATTGAGCGCAAGGAAGTTATGAGATTTGGCGTCGTTAAAGTGCATGTGGTGAAATAGTGCAGAAAGATAAAATGTGATCAATAACATTAAAAATTTAATGAATTATCATCGAATTCCGATCACTGGATAACGACTAGTACATAATTAATAGATAATAAAAATAATAACTGTCACGACTAATAAAGAAATATTATTTTATTATGATGATTGCGTGTGTGATCGTTGTGGACTTGAAAATGATACAACAACAGAAGAAAAGGAATTTCAGAAATAACAGAGAAGAAATTTTAGTGGAAGGGAAGTGAGATTGAGGAGAAAGAGTTAGCATTTTATACAGTTTGGTTTGGAAGTAGGATAAATAAAAGGAGGAATGCAGAAAAGGTGTAAAAGGACGTTGATCAAAACTATTACGAACAAGTTGTGTATAAGGAACTAAAGCATAAATAAAGAATTATGAATAGAGTAATAATTAAAATAACATAATTTAGGCAATAAGGATGCTAGATCGGTATTATAGCCAGGTAAACGTGGATTAAATCAGGTTTGAAAAGCAAATCTATGCAAATCTTTCTATCGGTCATTGGGTGCCTGTGGGCATTTATACGTCTTCTAATTTATATTATAATATGTACTGTTATTCGTTTTTCATAATTATGGTATAGATGTAGATTTTTATGTATGGACAGAAAAGATCTTATTCTTTCATTATACATTTTCCAGATACAACTATTATTTAGGGTGAAAACCTTCTTAGAAAACAGGCCAACTGCGAGTTGAGCTCGCACAACAAAGCGTAGTCGTATAGGTAATATAAGATTTATTTTAAATTCTATGAAACTTGTTATAGCTGGGCCAAATCTTTGTGATTCCCTTACAACATGATACTCTAACAAGCTATTTGGTTACAACGTTGGGAGGCATACAAACATACGGTCCATCTGATGTAAAGCGGTTACCGTAGCCTATGAACGCTTGCAATATATTAAGCAAGTATTACTCGTGCGATGCCACCCCTGCTGCTAAAACAGCAACCCTCTAGGGAGTTGTTATTTAGTTGCGGTTGTCTGTGAGTTGCGGAAAGATACTTGACCAGACGGGCTGCTTTAATGCGCCCTACCTCTCTTTTTCTATACCGGTAAACTGGCAAACAAACATACAGTATGGCAGTTATAGCATCGTATGGACGCTGCAAATGTCAAAACTCATGCGCTGCCTGCTCTAAAATATCAGCCGTCAGTCAAAAATTGCCCTATGCAACTACCGGACCAATTGTATAAATTCGGCTTTCAAACCAGCAACCCTATACACATATAATATTACTTTCTTCTCTCTATAAACGTGACCTTAAATGGTTAGATAAGTCACACAGAGTTTAAAAAAATTGATAGTCCATTGAATATGGGCCATTGTTGTGATAATGAATTTATGAATGACGTGATGAAAATAAACTCTCTATCTATCTATAACTTCACGCCAAATCCCTTGCGGGGTAGGCAGAGAGAACCGAGCGCCACGTGACTAGATCCTTACATATCTCACTCGCTTCTTTAACATTCATTGCTCTTCTCATGCACGCACGCCGGTTTCTAGGGCTCCTGACATCACCTTCTGATAGAACATGACCAATTTGGTCATGATAGGCAAGTCTTGGCCTTCCCCGGCTCCTACATCCTTCCACTTTTGCATTGTATATCTGCTTCGTCATTCTTTCATCTTGCATTCTTTCTATATGCCCGAACCATCGGAGCATGCCTCTTCTTATTTTAACACCGACGCTCTCTTTCAGACCAACTCTGTTTCTAACATCATCATTGCGAATACGGTCTACAAGCCTTACGCCACAAATTTTGCGCAGCGCTCGCATTTCAACCGCGTTTATTCTACTTTCATGCTCTTTCTGCCATACCCAACTCTCGCTTCCATAAGTTCGCGTTGGGACCAACACTGCATTGTGTATAGCGAGTTGTGCCTTCTGGCTCAGGATTTTACTGCCAAGAAGTTTTCCCAACGCTCCATTCACACTATTCCCAGCACTCACTCGTCTTTCCACATCTGCGGTGTACCTTCCATCCCTGCTGAAAGCGCATCCAAGATATACAAACTCATCCACTTCCACGAAAATAAACGCAAGTGGAAATATCAGCAGTGTAAAAGCAAGCAAATAGAAGACAACGCTAATAAGTCGGTTCGTTTAGTGGAGACACTGAAACACTCCCTAAACTTGTTATTGACTAACGCTTAAAGGGAGAGCGGATGTTTGTTACGTATACAATATTTTGCACAGATTTAGATAAATTTACAAAAATAGACAAAACTAAATTTGGACATAAATATGTTAAACGAAGATAAGAAAAAGAAACAAACCGTAAAATTACTGATTGAAAAAACATTGACGTCTCAACCAGCGCTGTAGTCTTTTCCACTGAATAGTTGAGTAGTCGAGGCAATAGCTTAAGATACAGTCGGGTAAATGAGCTTAGAAACCGAGCCATGGCCGAGATGTTTAACAGTATCACACGATTGTTACATTACCTTGTTATGTATCATCATTTTATCTCTCTCACTATACTCACAAAAAAGTAAATATGTAATATAAATAAGTAGCTAATGCGGTTCCGCGTACAGTGGTTCCTTCCTTCCTTCGAATATGCGGTGATGTCAAATTAGCAACATAAAAAATTGTAGGATATTGATCATTCCCTCAACAAAATACAGGTCATATAATTAGTGAAAAAAAATCCGTTCTAAGGAATCCAAATATTCACTATGCACGTGAAATGCATACACCCTTAGTTTGGCCGCCATTCACACAATAAGAAAAACAGATTATTAAATTTCATTGAAGTATAAGTTTGGTAAAACGCGGTCATTATAATACATTACCTATTGCAAGTAAAAAAGTGCTATATATTAGTATATTACTATATAGTATACTGTTAACGTGTTCGCGTTGTAACGTGTACTTTACAAAGAAATTGTACTCGTACTTTAAATGATTACTTCGGCAAGAATAGTTAATGGTCCATATTATGCGCATTTATTGCAAAAATTGAGCAACGAAATCAAGGTATAACGACCGCATTTTGTAAATGAAATAAAGAAAAAGGTTACACCATGACAATACTCTATAGTTTATACTTCATTTTGGACTAAACTGACGATTGTCCGACATAGCTTGTTTACCAGATTTGGCCTGTGCTTCCATTTATTTCTTCTATCTAAAACTTCACACCAAATCCCTTGCGGGGTAGGTAGGTAACCAAGCGCCACACGATTCGGTCTTTAAACCTCACTCGTTTCTTTATGTCTTATAAATCTCGAAAAGTGGCGGATTTGAGTGTTCAAATTCCGCTAATACTCAATTAAAAAAAAACAGTTTATTCATTAATATTAATGTTGTTGAACTCTAAATAAAAAAAAAACATTTTTATCGTGGTCGTCATCAATATATTACTCTAAAGGAATGCCGTCACTAGAAGAAACAATTTTGGCGTCGCTAAAACTTGATCAGATCCGCATTTTCTGTAAATGACCACGTAAACAAAGACCAAAGTATATTAATTTGTTTAGATAGTATCCTATTACATTAAACGAGCAATCTTTGTATAAATGTATTTCGTATATCTCGAAAACTGCTCTAATGATTTGCATCTAATTTTGTATTTACGAGTATAGAAGACTTTGCTTTTTAAGTTTAATCTATATAGGTGTCTTTTTTTATTTTATTTAACATATGTATAATAAAGAAAGGTTTGTTTAGACCTAGGAGTTAACATAGAACAACTGTACCGATTCGACTGAAATTTTGTTTACTAAAGGAAGACATAAACGGTCACAGATCAAACTATTTAAAACCGTTCAAAACTAACTTGATGCCACAACGGTATAAGATACATAGGTGTATAACTTGATGTGTCGTTGTGTGTACATTATATGTCAGGTATCTTTTATAGAGAGTTCCCGTGTAAAACTTGATAACTCGAAAACTACGCGAGCGGAGCTACGTGCAACAATTAGTTATAATTTCATTCTAAATCTGGAACTCAAAATTTGTTCCGTTCGGTTGGCGAACCGACCCAGAGAATATTTTTTTTCGGAAAAAAAACTAGATTTGAGTTTTTATTGTGCTTTTTACAGAAATAGTTTTTTACAAGGTTACAAGGCATTACTATCCGCCCCACTCTAGTCTGTTTTGTCTGTTTCGTCTACCGCTAAGCAACAATGCTTGCTTAGTAATGTTACTCTCGAAATTCGTAATGCAATTTCAATGTCGAAGAATTGAGTAAATTTTTTCCGATGGATCGGAAATTTGGTGAGAAATCCAAAAGTATGTCAATTTTATCATAATACATAATAAACTCTAGGCTATAAACAACATTTAATGTCGTAGAGTTTATAATGTATTCATTCATTGAGGCCAATTATATACTTGTTGCCGTAACGCGCATGGCGGAATTCAACCGTCTGGGCCTCAACATAATATGCAGTGGGTCTTAAGTTCTTAGCATGACCCACACGAGTGACTTAAGTAACATGGTCGAAAAGTCTCCCCAACAACTGGGGACATCGGCAGGAGTACCCGAAATAAATAAAACTGACATGCCGGAGAGCATAAGGTACCTAATTCTTTAAAATTAATATAGATTAGAATAAACATAATACGAAACAAAAAAAAATATGCATTGTTTTTTATATTCATATATTATACTGGGATATCAATAAACTTCGATAATTGATCCCACATCGTGTGCTGTCGTAAATCCTTGATGGGCATTTTTTGATTTCATTTGGAAAAGTCCGCCTGGGGTAGTAAGTAGTAAGTACCTTCGTCTCACAGAAACGAGAGCCAAATAAAAATATCTCTACAGTGGTTGTGTTCCAGCGAAGTTAACGGAAGGCTAAGGGGATGCTATGTCAGCGGTGGCAACGGAGACGCGTTTGCAAATGTCTATAGAGATAAAACGGTTTGCTATTAAGCGAGACACGAGCTTATTTACCACCAGACATGGTATAAAAAATTTCTAAGAGAAACTACAGATGGTACAAAGAACTTTTCTAAATATTGTGTATGAAAATAAACACGATTATCCAAGAAATCATGTTTACATTATGACCATCGCGTAACTCGCAAACAGTTAGCACTGACATCTTAGCACTCAAGTTAGAAGGTTAAGTACACGGAAGAGTGGCTCATATTGCTACCAAAATACAAAAAGTGCATAAATATATTTTTTTGCCAAATACATACAAAACGGCGGCATAAAACACTTAAGATTATTTAATGAACCGGAAATCAGTAACATTTTAGGGAAATATTTGCTAAATGTGAACCTACGTTCAAGTATTCACCGTTTCTCGGGGAATTATGCCTAAATGTAATATGGATTTATATGTAACTGTACCATAACAGGTATTTGTAAAAAATAATAGGTACCTATTACCTACTACTACTACTACAGTCTCGCTTTTTAAATATTTGCGTTACGATAAATTATAAAAATTTGCCAATTCGTTATAGGCATAAATACATAGAAACTTTTCTTTTTTTCAACTCCTTAATTATTTTGAATTTGGAACGTGTTTCTTATATTCAAAACTTCTTTCGGTTTCCTGCCGTTTTACATATATTTTTTGTGTTGTTTATCAAACCACAAGACACTTCAAACGCTTGGTATCAGCCCTATGTCCGTATATCGTACTATCGACAGATATACTAACACTTCCTGTGTTGAAGACCATAAAAGATCGGGCCGACCGCGTGCTGTTAATGCTGTTTAAGCTAGGATTGCCGAAATCCTATTAGGAAACAAAAAATCTTATCGCTAGAAATGAAGATTCCCGTTAGGAGTATGTCGCGTAACAAGACCTGAAGCTCGGAGTTTATCGTCGATATACAGGACATGACCTAAATTAATCCCTACAGTTGAAGAGCGTGGATCGATCAAACGCAGGTGAAAGGCACAGAAATATCCTCTTTACTGATGATTAAAAATTCACGTTTGAAGAGCACTACAACAAGCAAAATGACAAAACTTCTTTAGAACTGTGTGCTGTACGCACAACCGCCCAAGTGGTCCGAAAGGTACAACGTGGTCATCATCCTGCGTCTGTAATGGTTTGGTGGGGGGTGTCTTGTCAAAGAGTCATAAAGCTTAATTTTTTATGAAAAAGGAGTTAAGACTTCAGCCAAAGTGTATCGAGAGACTGTGTTGGAGCGTGTTGTGAAACCTCTCAGCAATACACTTTTTAAAAATGTACCGTGGATTTTCCAGCAAGAGTCTGCTCCTGGTCACAAGGCTAGAACTACCCAAGTCTAGCTCGAAACCAACGTTCCGGACTTTATAAGAGCTGAAGATTGGCTCTCGTCAGACCTGAATCCCCTAGACTTAGTTAAGACTATAAATTATGGTCAGTTTTAGAGGACATGACGTGCTCGAAACGACACGCCGACATTGTGTCTCTTAAGAAGTTTCTGGAGCAAGCAGTGGCTAACTTTCCCATGGAAACAGTGTGTTATCCAAATAAATCCATAGATTCGTGGCCAGATACATTAAAGGCCTGTGTCAAAGCCAAAGGTGGCTATTTCGAAAAGTGTATTTAAAAGTGATTATCAAATCAATCAGTTTGATAGATCAACAATTGATACAAACGGGACCCTAATATTCCCTTGACGGACAAATGGATAGCATTTCAATAACAATTGTTTCGTCGAGGGATTAAATTAAAATGTATATCAAGCATGTACTGAGGCCCTATTGTTGTGTAAAAAATCAAGTAGCTTAAAATTTAATGATAGCTTTGAACTTTCAAACACATCGATGCGAAAAGCGGAGGATCGCATGCCCGTTACATTCCATTCTAAATGACTCTTCATCAAACCCTATAGGTACTTCCGGTTGTACTATAACTTTGAATTAAGCATGAAGATACATCTTATAGTACTGAGCAAAGAAAAGAATACGTTCTGTTATCTCTGAGCTTTATAACAATAAAAAATACTCAAGAAGTAGAAAAGTATCCTCGCATGTGTTCGATATTTTACAATACATATATATACATAGTTTCAATGGACGCATTATGAACTTAAATTTTTTTAATTTTAAATTGATAAATAAATATAAATAAATTGATAAAAAAATAAATTTCCAAAAAACTATCTCAAAAATTTTTTTTGTTATAAATAATATCAATAACTTATGATTATATGAATAGGGCGTTTGTAGTATTTTCCAGTTAAATTCACAAATTTTGAGGTTTGAAAACTAGCAACTGGATTTAACATTTAGTTACATGTAACATTACAAGTATTGTCGGCCATAAATTAAGACATTTTAAAATGTCATTTTGAACTAATGCATTACTAAGAGTAGTAACATTTAACATATCCTTTTTAGCGAATTGTAAATAATTATGACTCAACAGTGGTGGCACGTTTTTTGGCATTGTCTGTTATGACGTGACGTAAACGAAAAATAACACATTATATACTTAATGCAACTAATAGAACTAACAGATGCTCTATTAGTAACGCAAGTAGTTTCTAGACAAAATATTAAATTATATTTCCAGACGAAATTGAAAAATCAAATTATTAGTGTCTTTATATAGAACTCCGTTTAAGATATCGTTTTTATTACATCACTAACATAGGGATGATGGTAAGCAGTTACCGTAGCCTATGTACACTTGGAATATATTCACGACATTTTGAAGAACCTCATGCTGAAGTCCCTAGGGAAA
This sequence comes from Pyralis farinalis, assembly GCA_947507595.1. Taxonomy (NCBI): domain Eukaryota; kingdom Metazoa; phylum Arthropoda; class Insecta; order Lepidoptera; family Pyralidae; genus Pyralis; species Pyralis farinalis. The sequence goes on from OX382267.1 coordinate 18,070,753, forward strand.
ACCTAAGCAATTCATTTTTTGGTAGGAAAACTTCTTTGGAACCGCACAGTACGCGACTGACCAGCTGTCGATAAGCGGTGCGATAGTAACACTAGGTTGTTGGCATCATATCGAACAACTCCTCGGAACACAACCCATTGTACAATCGGTAGAACACACAAATAGAGAAGGAATCTCTCCTTAAGGGTTCAATGCCGTGTGTAAGCTTAAGATCACCGACTATTCCCACACTAGCTCGTCTTTGCGCCTAATCGGAAGGTCGAAATATATCAGCTAACCTTTTTAAGGAGTTTTATAACGCCCGATTTACGCGATTTCTTAACAATGAACGATGGAACATACAGACATGTCAACGAATTGCTATAGCTTCGGTAAAAAGTACAAGTTATGCTATAAATAAAGTCACAAACGGCTACGCCAAAACTGTCAGTTAGGTCGTTCAGCCAGGTAAGCGAGGAATTGAGAATGTTGAGAAACTGGTGTGTAACCTTTTTCTCCGGTGATTACACGCATTAATTCAAAAGCGTTGTTACCGGGCGAGGGCGAATGCTCGATACTTGAGCTACTATTAGGCTCGAGCTAAATGGCACAGGGACTGACAACTAAAGTTGCCCTCGACGCGCGGCCTTCACATTTCACAACAGCCGGACTTAGCGCGCATCCAGTCCGCCGTATTGGTGCATTCATTCAAACCAAACTGGCGAAAGGTAACGGGCTCCGTCGAGAACAGCTGAAATTCAATACTCTACCACACGAAAGTCTGCCTGATATATTCAATATATTTTGTATACGCTAATATCAGAAATACAAGGACAACGCTGCCTGCATGTTATGTTACATGGCTAAAACAAAGGGGTTGCAAGAAATTGTTGAGGCGGTATGAAACCCTGTGTAAGACTATTTATTAACGCGATAACAGGAGCCACTCTGGCAAAGCCAATATAATAATAGCGACTAGTCAATATTATATTAATACATATGTTAATTCTCAACCTACAAGGGAAGTGTACAAACAAGCACAGCCGAAACAATTCCCTCTATTGTCACCAGGAAGTTTGCGTTGGAGCGTTAGTATCGCGAGTGTAAAACGTACGAGTCTTTGTTTTTTTTTCTATTCCTAACGTCGACTACGTTTCCGAACTTCGATTAAAACCAGTGGTAGATGGTAAGACACGAGGTAAAGTATGGATACTGCGTACTTGTTAGTAACGGTATAGAATGAATGTTCTTATAGCAACTAAGAAATGTAATTCCGAACAAAAAGACAAATCGGCCTATTGTCAGTGGCTAAAATTTATAAAGGCCACAGAATAGATAAACAGTTCTAACGCATAGAAGTTGCACCCCATCGATCTAATGAAATGCTGCCGTCTTAATAGCCTACAACATTTGCAAAGCCCTGCGCTCATTCTACATCTGTCATAATCATAACACTCATAACCGCCACGCGTAGAGCGCAATTCCTTTGTGCTCAGAATTTACAGGACTGTTCAAGAACCAGAGTTGTCACGCAAAATAAAATAAAATATACACAAGATTATTAATAGGATTTATAGTATTTACAACTGTTTCACTTTAATGTGGCGTTGTATATATGGTAGATATGACAGGATATCTGACAAAATGCTTAAAAGCAGACGAAAGCGTTAACGTATAGCAAACGTTAGCAAAATACCTGTTATATAATTAATACTGTCAATTCGGTCGCATCCCAGTCGACTAGGTATATGCGTGATTGTGATCAGCATTGCAAAAGTCATCGCGGTATAGGCCTCTTGAAGGTCGTAGGAAATACGTATATATATATATATATTGGTTAAAAGAGTGATAATGATAAGCATGACAGAAACTTAAAGTGAGGTCCGATGTACAGAATCAGGGACCTGCAAATTATGGAGGCTTATAAATCTCCGGCATTCCCTTAAGATCAAAGGAGTGTATCTTCTGTACATTGGTAATATATCTATTCGATGGTTATGGCGAATCGTCATCATATCAACCCATGCTTCACCCACTGGTATTGCTGGAATACGAACCCGTTTCATCCGAAGGGATTGATGGGTTACTCAATTGCGGATATGCGGAGACATAATCATCATGCCGCCCGGATGCCACCAACGACTATGAACTACCAACCGGACCCGATAGTTTAACGTATGCTCCACAGTTTCGGGCAAGTCTACATAAATAACCTCATTCTCTCATCCCATTCCATAGACTTCCGACGTTGTATAAAAAAAAGTTGCCTACAGGTTGGTCTCGGACGCACCGCTTGCGTACTACGCCTTTAAAAGATACGTAACAATTTACAAATAGCTAATAATCATCTGTGAATATTCGCAGGGTGCTAACTAGTACTGTCACAGGCATACTAAACTGACCTTAGAGGGTTCCTAGTAATTAAAAATATCCCAGTACACATGACGAAGTTAAACATGACCATGCTTATCTCAAATTTACTGCTACGACGTAAAGAGGTATGTAGGGATTGCTTGTCTGTCGTTGTCAGTACATGAAACCTATGGACATTTTTATTCAATACAACGTAAAGAGACACAAGGATTTGATTCCTACACTCGGATAAATATCTGAACAGTTAAGAGCAATTAATGCCGAACTCAACCTTTGTACCCATCTTAGGCCTTTGTAATAGGACTTAAAATCTGATTACGAATGTGAAGCGTGATGCATTCTTAGCGTTATGAAGACTAGGTCGGCGTATTAGGTGACAACCTTGTGTTTGATGGTCACAGTAAAGTAGAAACTACTAGTATGATAATTAGAGGATATTTGTTTATACAACCAATATAACTACTACTGCTATTACTATCATGGATAGCCATGCAATCACTTATACGCTACGACTTCTTAATTGATTCCGAAATTCCTCTCTGTTTATACGTAGAGACACACCAGTCATATCTCCCATTTTCTGGTTAACAGATCTGATTTAAATAAAGAGTTTTTCAACAAGTTGGTTGGACTCGTCTATAATGAACTTCATTTCATCTTCTGCCTTTGTAAATATGTTCAAGTCCCAGCCTAGACGGCCACAAATTCCACGCGGACAACAAAGGCTCTACAATCTTTTCTCCTTCTCATCTAATCCTCTCCTACTAGGGTCTTTGCAATGTAAGCTTTTTCTAACAACCCTCGTGTGATCTTTATGCTTTTTCGTACGAGATTTATGTACAATCTCTTTACTTCATACACTCCCCGACTCTCGACTCCCGTCTGGGCGAAGACATGGGAAAATAGATAGATTAATGTATTCTGAATATGTTTGTTCAACTTATTTCTAGTTCAATAAATATTATTATTAGTATTTTTGTTCTTCTTTTCTCAAAGGTTGTCTGGTATACCATGCTCTTAGCATTAGGTCTGCGTTTTGATTCTTTCATTCATGGCCAATAAATTTCTAAAATCGCAATTCTAGCTTAAAACATACATTTTATCGGATCAGCGGTTAAGCTGGTACCAGTTACCATATAGGATTTCTATTTTTAAACTACATCATCATCATCATCACATCACATCAACCGAAAGAGTTAGAGCATACTCCACCAGGCTGCTCAAATACTGATTGGCGGAGGCCAGTGTTTTCAAGCCACCCGAGGGCCACTGACTTAGCTTAACGACTGTCATGTATCGAGAACAGCCGGGACCGACAGATTAACATACCCTCCGAAACACGGAGAAACTCGAGAAAGATGAACCCATCCATAGACAGGAGCTCTCAACTACTAAACTTTTAAACTACATAGAGTTAAAAATGTCTTGTCTGGCTGCGCAGATCTAGTCAGTCGAGATACTAAACTAAATCTTATAAATAATGGAAATTTCCGTTTCACATTGTAATGTACATTTCACTGTTACAAAGTGTCAAACTTACCAAAATTTAAAACCAGTCATACGTAACTAACATAGCGCAGTGGTTCATGGCTATTGCGTTTGCACAACTAATAAATTAATGATTCACAAGTTATGCAACATACAAAAAATATGCAAATATAAATCACTATTTTGTATCTCTCGTTACTTCATGATAATATACATAAAATAACGAAATCACGGACATTATGTTGGTTTTATATCAGGAGAAGAATCTGGGCGGCTTAACATTTAATCATTTTTTTTTAATTTCCCGATTGAAGGATGCAAAAATTGCCTAACCAGGCCCATCATTTATTATTATTAGTAACTAGCATCATTGTTGAAATAAAAATAAGCTATGTCTTTAATGAAATCGAAAGGGACATAAACGTATTTCGCTTCGTTGATCATGATGCCAAGCTCATTGCTGGTATATGAAACTTCGTTCCACCAAAAAGAGCGTAGAGCATACTGCGCTTTACTGTTTTACTGAAGAGTAAAGATCAACTCCATAGAAATTCCAATATTTTATTGGTATTCCACAACTAAATTTTCAAATATATATCTCAGTATTTAACATAGATAGGTGCACATATTTTTTTCTGTTCATCATAAAGCTAGCGCCCTTACGTCACAAGACATTGCTCAAAACGTCATTGGGCCACATGTCATAAGCATTTATTGTATGAGTAGGTCACTTGGCGACGCCACAATAGTTCATATTAGTTTCTGTCCTTGCATACACAATAAGTTTTCAAGTGAGTATTTCGCATAGCAGACGTTAATGTTTTAGAAGTACAAAATTGCACATAATATGCTAATTCTGTAACATGTATTCTAATGTGAAGAATTGAACTTAAGGTCCATAACTAGCGTCTCTACTGAATAATGAAATCGGCCATGTGCGCGTCGGACTCGCACACGTAGGGTGTCGTATCACCACAAAATATTTAAGACTACATATTACATATTTTTCTAAAATAAACAATGTTTAGTAAAAATTAATTATATTTGAAACTGCGTTTCCGGTATTTGTTGTTTAATTACAATATGTCTAGAATGCAACGCAACAAAAATACTCTAAAAATGGCAACTTTGACGGCCCTCTTTTTTATTTTTAAAGATAATAAATATATTTGTACATTACTAGGAGCTGTATACAATGATACCTCACATGCCAGGGTGAAAAATTGTTTGGCTCCATTACATGTATAGAATCCTCCATAAAAAATAAATAGCTTTTTAATATTCGGGTCAAAATTCAACACAAATTATGTGAATTTCAGATCTATAATTCATTTTGTTTACAAGCGACGGCAATAATGTTCCCTTTACTATTAACATACCTACGGAATGCTAAAGTATACTAAATCCATCAAAAAAGACAATGAAGTGGGTTGATTGACATTGTTGCAATTTTCCAGGCAATCGCATTACTTGAAGAACCCCACGATACGACATTTACGAACACCTCACTAGGGGGCTTCGTGGAACAAAATACCTCCATAAGAGTAATAACAAAACCACATGGAACGCAACTATCTCCGTATAAACGTGTGAACATACTCGGCAAGAGCTTACACCCTTATTTAGATAGAGAGACACGAAACAGCTATAATAAACATTACGTAAGATTTCGATATGCAAATTTTGTTTTTCTACCAATTGGCTGGTATTCAAAGAAATTTTTTGAAAAAGTTAATAGCTAAAGTTATTTCGGAACGGATTCACATAATGATCAAAACGTTTATTATAATATGATAATCACAAACAAGATCCTGAAAGTCTATGACTCTACGTTAGGATTTCCCGTTCCAAACGGAACTAGAGAACAAAACTAAATCGTGACGTAGTTGAAATAATATATCGTAGGTAGGTCAGATAAAAACAAATGGATTCATACATGCCTAACATATTTTTTTATACTACAATGAATGCCAAACTTGTGTATGATTGGATTAGTATAAAGAGGTTGCTCATGAATTCTTGTAGTAGAAAGAGACTATTATTATTACTTGAGGTTTTCCACCGCCACTACTAACGCAGAAACTTCTCAAGAACTTATTGGTAGCCGGACTTACTAGCAAGAACACTTACTACGAAAATTTGACGAGCTCGGTGGTGTAGTGTTGATAACGCGACTTTGACACCAACGCTCGTGGGTTCGATTCACACGCAGGACAAACATTTATGTGCATGAACGTCTGTTTGTCTTGGTGTTAAAAGAGGTAGGGCGCATTAAAGCAGCCCGTCTGGGAAAGTACCTCCACCTCACAGAAAACCGTAGCCAAATAACAACTCCCTTGAGGGTGGTTATGTTCCTGCGGTGAGTGAAGTCATCAGTAAGCTCCTAGGGACTTTTTATGTTAGCAGCAGAAATGCAATTGCCGGTTATAAATTATCAATTTGCGCTTTAGTAGTTGGCAGGATGCTTCATGTGCAGTCAACCTTGACTTGGAGCTAAAAATTTTGATGATCCACTTACAACTGCCTGTCATTAAACCGTATTATTTGCTATCTTAGTGGTATCTTCAAAAATAAACACGACCCCATTTTTATACGACTTTCAAGCCAAGGACCTTAAATAGTGATAAGAACCATTGCACATGGATGTTTTAACACAGAGATAAAACATGTTTTGGGATTTCCTCTCGTTAATACCACTTTTTTACCTTTATGCATATTTAAATTTCGATGACGACATCGTAACTGAGAAGGTTTTGGGTTACGAAATAATTTGTAAACACATTTTTTCGCGCCACTGGACGATGTACAACATACGTGCGACAGTTAAAGGTCATTCGATTTAATATTCATTCGTTCGTTCACTTCTACGTGACATATTTTATCTATAATTTTTTCTACTTTTTATTTTTCAAAATGACTATATAATGCACACGGTTTCGCTTTGTAAAATTCACAACCAACACTAATATTATGAAAAGGTAAAATTTGAACATGAGTTTGTTTTATTGGAACCAGAGGATCAACATACTGACTGACCTAATTCTGAAAACTTTTTCAGTAATCGAAATCTAAATTTCCCCTAACTGCTGCAGGATGTTTATTATTTAGGGATCCTATGTAAAATTGAAAAGCCGAATTCCAAACAAGCGGAGTCGAGAACAGTACCCCAATAAATGAGAAAATATTCTGTCCATCCCTCTGAGTGCTTAACCTTTTCATGACTTGGTAATGATGAACAGATCGTAATGAAATTTTGTACATACGTAGTTTGGGTAATTTATATTTTTATACTACGTCAGGAGGCATATGATGTAAAGCAGGTACCGTAGGCTATTAACGCTTGCGATATATTATCACTCGCACGATGCCTCCTCTGCTACTTACACAGCAAGTCCTTGGGAGCTCACTGGTGGCCTCACTCACACGCAGGAATACAACAACTCTTCCGAGAGTTGTTATTTGGCTGCGGTATTCTGTGAGGTGGAGGTACTTTCCCAGATGGGCTGCTTTGATGCGCTCTACCTCTCTTAAAACATCCAGACCAAGACAAACATACATGTTCATGCACACAAATGTTTGTTTTTGGATTTTGAATTTTATATGTTATGTTAAAGAAGAGAGCGAGGTGTGTAAGGACCGCGCCTTGTGGTGCTCAGTTCTCTCTCTCCACTCGCGAGGATCTGGCGTAAATATATAGATAGTATAGGGATTGGATACATAGAACATGTATATATATATATATATATATATATATATATATATATATAGAGTACTGCTTCCTGCAATATCGGATTCCCACGCAAAAAGGAGCAGGAAAAAGTAATAAACAAACAATTTTGTGTCAGCGGCAGATAATCATGAACGTTACAACACTGTGCCACTTTAAGAAATCTTACTTTTTACAAACTTATCTCATTTTAATGAGATTGCATGTAACGTTAGAGACACCGTTTTAGCTAACGTAATGTTGAGTTTTACTGTTTTTACATTCTTTTTAATAAGCGTATTTGACATAAATGTCTACAACAAGCGGTCGTGTTCCGGTGACCTCATAATGCCAGTTTTCGCCATCTGTAGCTTCAATCTATTTTGTCTGCAACTGATATATGCCCCAGAATAAAACTGGAGCTTCTTCAAAAACACGGTAACAAATATTGGGTATGGCAGCAGAAGTATGAAAGTTAAAACCAATGCAGTTAAAATTGAAAAAAAAAAACCTCTGAGCAAATAAAGAAGCCTTGCGGAATGAAAAAAGAAATTAATAGTAACGGGTATTGAAAATGGCATGTTACGCAGTTTTCGGTATCCAAAAAGAATAAGAAATAATTAACGAAACAAATACACGATGCCAACGTGTATAGGCATGCAGAAAGAACTTCCCCAAACGTACGTGAATTTAATTGGGGTTGTAGTTAAGGTTTCTGTCTACCCATACGATAAAAAAAAATATATGTACAATGGGATTGTCTTTGGGTTAAGTTTCGAAGACAGGTGACCACACTGAAGGGACCAACCAGCCTGCATGATTAGTTCATGCGACGAATGGTCCTTTTTTTATAATGAAGTAACCCCATTAGTGGTAGGTTTGACTTACCTCATTAGTGATAAATATAAAAAAAAAGATTGATCCATCGCATCAACTAACCATGCATCGTTCTGCCCGTATGGTAACCTGTTTCCGCAGCATTTATACTCTTGCAATACCAATGGCATATCTTTCACACAAAAGTATATTAAGTAAAGCTTGTACTAACAGATAAAAATGAATATACATGTCCACTTTTTAAACAACCTACTTTTTAGAAAACATACTAAGATATTTTTTTTATACTACGTCAGGGGGTATACAAGCATACGGCCCACCTGATTTAAAGCGGGTACCGTAGCCTATTAACGTTTGCGATATATTAAGTATCACTCGCGCGATGCCTCCTCTGCTGCTTACACAGCAACTCCTTGGGAGCTTACTGGTGACCTCACTCACACGCAGGAACACAACAACCCTCTAGGGAGTTGTTATTTGGCTGCGGTATTCTGTGAGGTGGAGGTATTTCCCCAGACGGGCTGCTTTGATGCCCCTACCTCTCTTAAAAATCCAGATCAAGACAAACAGACATGTTCATGCACACAAATGTTTGTCTTGTGTGGGAATCGAACCCACGAGCGTTGATGTCAAAGTCGCGTCATTCACGACTGAGCCACCGAGCTCGCTATGTATATATATATATATATATATATATTTGACGAGCTCGGTGGCGCAGTGGTGAAACGCGTTGTTACACTACTTTGACACCAACGCTCGTGGGTTCGATTCCCACACAGTACAAACATTTGTGTGCATGAACATGTCTGTTTGTCTTGGTCTGGGTATTTTCTATGTATGATAAGTATGTATTTAGAAAAAAAAATATGTATTTACGTATATTTATCAGTTGTCTAGTACCCATAACACAAGCTTCGCTTACTTTGGGGCTAGATGGCGCTGTGTAATTTGTCCGACAATATTATTATTTATTTATTATTTATTTATATAACTTGTGCGGGAATCTGAACTATATAGCAGCGCTTGGTATTGAAGTAATCATCGCTAGGTACCTAGCGACTACTTGTACTAGTACTTGTCCACTAACCTCAAATGTATACGTTTCCGAATTCTGCTAGGTGATAAAAAACAGTGACCTTATTCACAATTGACACAAATAATAGGGACGAGCATATGTTTGACAACCAGTTAACATGATAGCCAGGAAGCGGTTGCCGTGTACTATTTTACAAAGACCCCAAGCCGTCAAGGTGATGACGCGAGGCATTGTATGAATTCCGGTAACTAAAACGTTCACGACTTACAAACGTTTGTAACAGGTATATTCAGTTACGGAATCCCGGACTCGCTAATTTTATGAAGTCAAGTTATTGGATAAAATTATAAATTCGTAATTAACACTTGAGTAGTTATGAGGTTTCTTATATTGTCATAAACTCGTATCTCAGACGGCATTTAGTGCTCGGTTCTGTTATTTACTGATGTTGATAGTAGAAATGTAGAAATTTTTAACTTGTAAGGTAATATTTCAAATGGTAAGGTCGTCCGAAAGTAAATATTTACATAATTTTTATTGCGTTAAGTTACATGCTTGATTTAATTGATACCAAGGGCATAGATCTGATTATTGATTTTAGGGGTGTACGTAGTTCACTATAATATAATCTTTAGACACAAAGCTAAGCTTACCTGCACGTGGTGTACCCTGCTAATGAAACAGATGGGCTCTGAGAAAAGAGAGGTGGGAAGCTCGAAGCAGCCCGAATGGGGAAGTACCTGCACGCCTCGCCGACGACCTCACCCAAATAACTATACTAGGAAAGGTTGTGTTCCTGCTTATGATTGTGGTTATCGGTAAGCTCTTGAGGATACCTGTTTTAAGTAGCGAGGGTGGCAATGCGTGAACGAAAATCCCTGTATTGCAAGCATTTTTTACATCAGGTTGGCTATGCTTGTTTCGTTCCCCTACGTTGTATAAATATATCTTTTCTAATCATTTCGAAATGCTGAGATAACTAATGACATGTAAATGCAAGTAATTGAGCGTGAAAATCATTCGAGTGATTCTATTGCAATTAGTTCTACTTGTTTTACTTAAACTTAAAGTACCCTTACATTCAAAGATCGGCAAACAAAACTTAAAACACAATAGATACGTAGTCATTACAGGCAGAATTATCAAACACGGCAGAAGAATGTTTTTGTTCAAATAATTACTCAATGCGTGTTCATTTTTCAATTGGAACAAAAAAATGATTTACTCATCGCACGAGGCGTGATAGATCCACGTAATAAAGGTATAACAGCAAATTTTAGACGTCAGAAAATGATGTCATCACGATAGACGTGAACATAAGAAGAATCCGGATAGATAACCTCCTTCAGGGTCACTTTTTTCTTTAAAAGCATCCCACTCGAAGCTTAGGCGATTATAACTACTTCATGGAATGCAATAAAATAAACAATTTATTATAGCCCATAAATCTTGTGATTGATAATCGTATTTTAATTATTTGTGCTTAAATTAACATAAGCACGCTAGTGCACCTAAAAAAACGATGATACATGTGCTAATTTAGAAATTGGAATATTTTTCACAATAAAATGTTTGTATTTGTTTTGTAAACAACTATTGTTGTTGGTCCCTTATTGTTGTAAACCCATCATTTTTATTTCAATTATTGTTCTTTAAAAAAAAAGTAGTCTAGATCTCTGTATTGGCGTAGAATAGACGTACTGCTGCAACACTATTTCAAAAACTTATTCCATATCGAAACTAGATCCTATCTATCTATCTATCTATAACTTCACGCCAAATCCCTTACGGGGTAGGCAGAGAACCGAGCGCTACGTGACTCGATCCTTACATATCTCACTCTCTTCTTTAACATTCATTGCTCTTCTCATGCACGCTCGCCGGTTTCTAGGGCTCCTAACATCACCTTCTAATAGAACACGACCAATTAGATCCTATCTCCCTTTTATTATATATAACTAATTATGTATAGATTTAGAGAATTTCAATTGTGTCAATTGAATTAAAATAAAGTTGACTTTTTAGAATATACGATTGTATCGTTGAAATCTACGGCTGCCCCATTATGAGATAACAGAGCACATACCTGAGCCGCGGGGTGGGCGTTATATATTGGTGATTACGGTTACAGGTTCTATTAGACGAATCTTGTTGTAGCTACATGGGTCATTTTAGACTTATACTTTTTAAACTGCTAAGGAGACAATCAAACATATGGGCTGACTAATTAAAAGCAGGCTTAAACAAAGACCCAATATGTTAAATGCAGGTCGCAGTTACCGCAGCTACTTTCCAAGACTTGGAAAATTTAAGAATCCTTAATGACATATTTTTCTTGAATCACATTTTGTGACTGCCCCTAAACTATTACAGTCAAGATGCCGAACGGATCCTGGTATTCTGTAATACGGTATTTACAGCTAGTTGTGACTCTAGACTCACAAGTATTGCTTAATTATGTTCATTTACCTTGAAATAAAATTATTATTATTATAACTAGAATCTTACAGATAAGCACCTGTACACCTAGTAATAAGTAAAAAAAATAATATATAATTTGAATTTAAAAAGAAGTATAACAGAAAAAAAGAAAATAACAATGACTTTGAAGTACCCAATGTTAAATAGATATTTTGCAATATTTAACGAGGTTGGTTACGCTTCCCGACCACAACAGATGAATCTTATTTTTCGTCGATGCAGTGAACACTTATTAACACAGTCTTATTTGATCGACCTGTGTGTATCTATGTAATTGAATCTAAGAAACCACTTATACATTTTGTATCATCATGAAATTTGGCAATTGAATGTAGTTCTGCTATTAATACAAAGATATGGAGGTCGATGGTCGTTACACGACGTTTAATTTAGAGAGGCATTTGGAACGAAAAGGAATTTTTAACGGACTTCTAAAAGGAAGAGGTTTTTAATTCGAAGTGTATATACCTATATATATATATATATATATATTTTACAAGATATCAATATATTTTCGCCGATCGTAAAAAGATTTTTGAAAAAAAAAAACATATTTTATTTGAAAGAAGAAGTCACAGAAGTCAGCTTAAACCTCGTAATTACAATTATATTAAGTCGTAGTATCTACGAATATGTATGTAATTTATTTTAAGGAAGCTTATTTCAACCACGTCTATTTTTCTAATCATCATGAAACTAGATTATGGTCCTATGACAATATCACAGAGAGGTGGTAATAGTTCTGAGGTGACCTCAACAGTTTTCTAATATTTAGTGGGGCTTATTTGAACAGGCCTTACATTTTTTCTAATTTCGTAAAAATATTATCTATATATATATAAAAATGAATGTTTGTCTGTATGTCCTCTATGGACTCAAAAACGGCTGGGCAGATTTTGATGAAATTTTCAGTGAATCTTCAGGTTAGCCCAGCAGGTGATCCTGTGAAGTTTGGTAGCGATCATATCACCCGTGCGAAGCCGGGGCGGATAGCTAGTATTTAATAAATTCGTTTTGCGGTAGTATAACCAACAAATGAATGTTACAGATTGCGGGCTACCGAATTGCAATTCTTCCACAAAACGAAAACAGAACTCTAATTACAATTACAAAATACTCAGATAATCACACCCTACTGTACGCATCCCGAAATCTCGAATAGTCTATATAGGTGACGTAGTCCCGTACCTATCGCAATTCGTATTGCAATGAAGGTCCCGTTTGTAAGAACAATTTCTAAGAACTAACAACATAAAAAAGTTTAAATTTGTCGACTTCTGTCATCCAAGACTTCTCATGAAAACATAAGAAGTCTTGAACTCATCTCCGCTCATTGAGCCACAAATTGGTGAAGGGATACATAACTCCAATTTAAACCCTATCGAATCTCGAGGGGATCAATATTTAAAAAGAAATACGAATAAATTTTTTGACATAGACTGTGGAAAGGAGTCGAGAGCTAATCAAAAGATAAGAGTCAAGAATAGTAAATCAGAGGATCATACCTCTGATTTACTATTCTTGACTCCTTGCTGACTGTCACAACTAAAAAGATAAATCAAACTTTTATACGGTTATTGAAATAGTATTATTTTTCGACTTATAACATGAAGTTGGTAAGTAGGAAAGGGTCAATGTAAAATCTTAACAAAATTAAAGCAGTTTAAATATTGATCGAGCATGACCAACAAGAATATGGAATTGACTTTATGTCACTTATCAGCTTATATTTCACCAATGTAAAGCAAGCTTGCCAAATAGTGTATCGATAGTACAGAATATCAGTCAGTCGTGATACCAAAACATTTGCCTTGCATCTATGGCATGAAATTATCGTATAATATTTTATGTGTGCCTGCAGAAGTGCAATTATTTGAATTTAATGAGATGTACAAAGTACGATAATACTCTACTCATTGTCAGACAGCAGTCAAGCAGCTTCCATCATAGCAATTTGCATTGACACGATTCCCGTTAGTTTCATAAATCGACCAATTGAGTTCAAGGACGACCATAAGTCTCATAGCAGTGTTTGTGACCAGCGTGAACAATGACTGTGGCGTCCTCATGCTATCGCATATAAATATGATAATTGGACGTTCAAAATCACGTTCTGCTGTCAGTCTAACTCCGAAAGAGATTTATGTCTCAACAATGACATTATATTCACAATTGATGTGCGACTCCTAACAATAACCATTGACCCTTGTATTTTAATGAAGCACAAATGCCCACTTACATAAATGATAATGAAAGACGTTATCCATAGTTATGATCGCTTAAATGCAAATCAACGAATATATTTTGGCAGGATCGATCCGGCCGTTAAAGTAATTGCAACCGCAATGATTTACATAGCCAAAGAAATCTGGTGAGTTGGTGACAGACGTGAAATCAAAAGTATTGAAATCGTGGCCTGTAATCCGTTATCCATTGTGACATTTGCAGTTCCGAAAGTATTCCAAGAAGAGCCATGTAAGAAATATGTACGCTTTCTCTTCTAAGGAGAACAGTCTAGCTGGTCGTTAACTGATTATCATAGTAAGTGTAACAGGCATTGTTTGAGATTATGAAAGTCGAATGGAGGTGTCAACTCTTCAAGCTAAAGATTTGCGGGGATTAAACCATTATCAGAGGCATAACAATGGCTCGTGATGTTTTGAAGATGAAAGGGAAAATAAGATTAGCTTTTATTTATTAATTCACGGCAGTAAGAATGGGTAATTCCATTAATGCAGCGTAACATAAAATTTGGCATTAAGTGAATTACATCAACTCATCTTTTGATGAGGCTTACTCGACACCGTGTCCTATGACTTGAGGTTTGCGATGTTCTAATGAGTTCCGTGATTACAATAAACCGTTACACACAAGCATGCATTGACTGTTGATTCGTAAAGATTATTGCTCTTGCATAACTGGACCGTCTTGTTGAACCGAACATGTTTCACAACTATGCACCTGTTATTATTACCTATGACGGTAACTGACCGTTATACTTCATTTCTCTGTTGGAATGGGGACACCTGCTACGACTGATTAATGTTCAACTTGCGTTTACCTCTTACAAAGTACACACTATTTGGAAATTCTTGGCATAGTTGACTTACATTCTGTGTACTAAGTATCGGGAATTTGTCAATAAAACAAAAAATACAAATTATTCATCTAAATTTATTTTATCGCCTTCAAAGTAGGCCCCATCGCTTGCAATACAACATCTCCACCGCTTCACCCAGTCTTCCATACATTTTTCATAGGCTATTTGCGGTATGGCCTTTAGCTCATTCAGCGAATTTTCTTTTATGGCTTCTATCGACTCAAAACGTTTTCCTCGAAGTGGTAATTTTAACTTGGGAAATAAAAAAAAGTCAGACGGAGCCATATCAGGTGAATACGGTGCTTGGTCGAGAACTTTTGTTGAATTTTTCGCTAAAAACTCTTTCACTATAATGGCTGTGTGTGATGGTGCATTATCATGGTGCAGCATCCATGAGTTGTGTTGCCACAAATCTGGACGTTTTCGGCGGATACTCTCACGCAAACGCTTCATGACGCCTAAATAATATTCTTTATTCACTGTTTCTCCCTCTGGAAGGAATTCGGAGTGAACCACACCACGGTAGTCAAAAAAAACTGTCAGCATCACCTTGATTTTGGAGCGACTTTGCCGCGGTTTTTTGGGTTTCGGCTCGTTTTCGAGACGCCATTCTGAAGACTGTTGGCTTGTTTGCATGTCGTACTCATAAACCCATGTCTCGTCGCCAGTTATTATACGTTTCATAAAGGTCGGATCCGTAGAAGCTCGGGAAACCATGTCTTCAGCGACATGCTTTCGCTGCGCTTTTTGAACAAAATTGAGCTCTTTTGGAACTAGTCGAGCGGCGACGCGTTTCATGCCTAAAATGTCAATGAGAATGTTGTGGACGGACTTAAAAGATATGTTCACCTCACTAGCCAACTCTCTCAGACTCATACGTCGATTTTCGAGCACTAGCTTCTTGATTCTGTCGATGTTTTCTCTGGTCGTAGCGGTTGAAGGTCTACCAGAACGAGGCAAGTCTACTACTACTTCTCGGCCTTCTTTAAAAGCCTTATACCATTCATAAGCCCTTGTTTTCGATATACACGATTCGCCGTAGGTATTTCGCAACATTTTTAGTGATTCACCACATGAAATATCATTTGAAACACAAAATTTAAGGCACACTCTTTGTTCAACAATATTTTCCATTGTAAAAATCGCCGAGGACTCAAAACTATGACCAACAAAAAGTGTAGTTTAAAACAAATTAAATGACAGATCCCGCTCAAATTTTGCGCGCTAAATCAGTACAGTGCTACCAACATGCAGTAAAAAAATTAGAACGACCTCTTTTACGCGGGTCTTTTTATTGACATATTCCCGATACTTTTTACACAGAGTAGTATAACCTCCTGATATTCTCTTTCACGTGAATCGGGTCGATGGTGTTTGTCACTGTATTAGTAATATGTATAAACATTTTGCCGCCGGCGTTTCATTGTTGACCTACCTAAAAGGGAAAGTTAAATTGAAATTTATATTATAACATTGTCAGGACAACATTATTTAGTTTGAATTCTAAATCTGTGATTTTAAATAAAGATATGTGTAGATACCCTAAGTCAAAAATGTTGATATGGAATTTTATTGTTGAAACCCATATCATTGATATCCACAGTCTTTTTAGCTAAACTGACACCTAATGCTCGTACACCGTGTAAGTACATAAAATAAAATTGTAATTAAACGAATAGGAGATCTGTACATAGGAGATGATATTTAAGAAAAAAAAATCGGCCAAGTGCGAGTAGGACTCTCGCACGAAGGGTTCCGTACCATTATCGATAAAAACAGCAAAAAAATCACGTTTGTTGTATGGGAGCCCCCCTTAAATATTTGTTTTATTCTATTTTTTAGTATTTGTTGTTATAGCGGCAACAGAAATACATCATCTCTGAAAATTTCAACTGTCTAACTATCACGGTTCAAGAGATACAGCTTGGTGACAGACGGACGGACGGACGGACGGACGGACAGCGGAGCCTCAGTAATAGGGTTCCGTTTTACCCTTTGGGTACGGAACCCTAAAAATATGAAGTATCTTCATAGCGTTAGAAGCTAAAACATTATATTCGATATTGTGTTTGTCCTCTGTATATTTATATGCTCATCACGTAAAAGCTACTGCACCAAATTGATGATACTTGGTGCATGTTTTATCTTGATACACGTTGGCCAGAAGCATCTAGGTATACTATATGTATACTTATAAAAAATGTAAGTGACTGATATCTATACACAAAAGTTTTACTACTAACTAACTAATAGCTAGAATTAAAATAAGTATTTAATTGCATACTTATGTACGTTCTAGCTACTAGTAACCCGAAATATTTTTGGGATATTATAAACTAAATAAAAATCCGGAATTGTTAGTAGTTCTATTGTTCATACAAAGACCGCCTAATATTATGATTCTTAAATAGCCTTTATGTATAGATATCAGTCACTAACATTATTTATAAGTACAGATATAGATAACTATGCTTCTAGGCGACGTGTGTCAAGATAAAACATGCAACAGCAATGCAAATGTGAAAACCTCATCAATTTCGTGTAGTAGCTTTTACGTGATGAGCATATAAATATACAGAGGACAAACAGACAAACAAAAAATCTATATGCATGATGTTTTAGCTTCTAACGCTATGAAGATCCTTCGTATTTGGATAAATTGTTTATTGTTTTTGTCAAAAACTTATTAATGCGTTTTTTTATGATTAGAATAGAAAAGATTTGAATTGACATATATGTTTTTCTTAATGCTTGTTCTAAGAATCGCCATTCTTCAAGTTGGTGCATGCTAACCAATAAACCACTACAAATCGCGTGAAGACTGTTCACTCACCAAAACGCCTAAAGATCTCAGCGATTGGAGCGGACTGACCAATGGGAGAATATTCCATGTCGATCCGTGAACTAGCCAACAAGAACTTGTTTTACACCCTGACCTTCAGCAGTAAGTCATTTTACTAAAGAAAATTGTGTCATTAAGTCTCCATAGGTTATTTGCTTAATGGTAAAAAAAATATTAATCATTTGTAAGAACCCCCATTTTGTGTACCTGCACATATCTACCTTCCCACATTTGTATTCGTTAACAATCGACTGATGCCTGCATTCTACAATGGTACTCATATAAACTAAACAAATAGTCAATATGTTAAATAGCAGGTAGTGCAGCGTTTATCTTCAGTTCCTTTCCTTATCGGAACCATTTCAATAATTACAATAAAGGCAACATGTCATACATGTGCATGAACACCGTTACCATGTGGATATGCACGGTGAATTCATTATAAAACGCAATATTCAATGCAGGTTGTATAGTAAATCTCACGGGGTCCACAAACGTGCCTTACCACGTGTTGATAGCAATTAAACACTGAATCATATTGGTACATATCCGTAATGCACGCACGTGCCCTCCGTCTGATCTTATGTACAAGTAAGCATAATGAATCAGAGCCGAGTATATAAACTACACACGATGCAATCCAACGTGGCTCTCATGTTTGTTTCACAAATATTAGCAATGGAACGAAACTCTTGGCCAGAACAAGAACGCTATTTTCCCAGCCTTGAAGATACAAAAGTTGATTGTTGCAATAACAAAGTTAACGCAAACATGATTTTAGTAAGTAAAACTACATTGGGTAATCATTAGCAATACTTAAACTGTCATTTCTACATCGTATAAAAGAATTACTTGAATAAATACGACCGAGTTCCCACTACTATCAATGATCTAGTTTTAAAAGCGATTTAATTCTTATCTTAAAAGCGAAATAGGTTCCCACACAAAGAGCGAAAGTAGTGGTGCATACTGCACGTCGTCGAGACATTGCGTTATGGTGCAAAACCGGTTCTTTGCATTTGTCGAAATATTTTGCAATATTCGCCTAGCGCGCCTCTATCTTTAGTTTGTCATATATCACGACACACATATCTAGGCAAAATTGCAACTGATGTTATGTTGCAATTTTGATTAGATCAAATACAATTTGTTAAATTATATACCTTGTTAAATACATGTTCATGACAACATTACAGTTAGTCATTTTCGTGAGAATCATTCGTAGTCAAGATTGCTACAAGATCTAATCAACCCGACCTTGTCTGTGCTATAAAAGAAATGCATTATGATACAACAAAAATTGTCTATCCATCATGTTATCCAAATAACAAAGAGGACCATGAGGCCGAAAGCAAAACTGAGATTTGTTGCGTCAGAGGCCGACGAAACGAGACCGCAAATAAAGAGAACACGAACCTTGAACACCGTATCTGACAAAATCAATCGGACTCTGAACAAAACTTGACCTAAAACGTAATTGATGAAACCTCGAGTCCCGTTTTATACATATTTCAAATAAACATTAATTGGTCTAAAGATATCGATACATATAGTTAGTGTAACCCGCAACTATATGATCCCATAAAAGAGCAAAACATATTCGGAAAAAAATGTTGTCAAAGTCCAGAGAGAATTTTTCCAAAATACGTTTGGCATGGTGAGGGTGATGATAGCTAGACTTATGAAATATGATCTACTGTAGTAATAAAAAAATATAATAAAATTCAAATCAAAATAATTAACATTTGAAAAAGTTTTTGTGAACACTTGCAACTTTTTTATTGATATTATCTATATACTCCTTTTCTTATTAAGGCACGTCACGACCAAAGCTACCACCACTCCCAATATGCCATACAAATTTTGGGAGCACCTGTGTACGGAACAACTGTACATTCTTGGTAATCTTATTGAAAAATTTTTGAACAACGAAATATAATTAATGGAATTATAAAACGCACAATTCAAGGGCAAAATGGCACATTGAAGTTGACAACTTGGAAGACCAAACCAATATTAATTATTCATGCATTAACATAAACATATAAAGCAGAAAATCGCATCCATCTATTTTCTGTTTTATATGCTTATGTCATACCTACATACATTTATAGGCAGTATCGAATATAATGGTAAAAATAATAAAGTGCAGTAGATAATCTGTGTCGAAGCATATTCATGTATAAGAGAATCGCCGTTACATAAACCCGTAGAAAATGAAAGGGATCTGATTCCACGACGTAGCTAATCTGCGGAGTCGCGACAAGGAAGAGTTCGCAATGATTTCCGTAAGCTTAACACCCACGCTACAGTTGCATAACGACATACATTATTTAGTGTTTGTATCGTCTTTGTACATAAATCTATAGCAAAGACGACGCCTTCGTGTATTCTTGAATGATGCTAGTACAGCTAAGAGCTGATCACGCTTAACACTCGAAGCTCAATTGTAACTCTTATTACGTGCGACATAAGAAACGATACAAAGATCAAAGTATTAAAACTTGACGTGCAAGAATCAAAGCTTGATCTGCACAAACAGAAAGCCGGGGACAATTGTGAGTTGGACAGTGCGTATATACCTACGTTTCCTTGAACCATATAAACTAAAGCATAAATTTATTTTGTTGAACCTGACGTTTCGAATGCTTTGCAGCATCCGTGGTCGCAGAAACGTCAGGTTCAACAAAATAAATAATACACGCGATCCGTCCGTTAAAAATTGTTTAATTCAATACAATAACACATTTAAATAAAACAAAGAAACTTAGTTTTTTTAGTTAATTCAATGTGTAACAATCGCGAAAACCTAAGACAATACTAAGCGTTAGTGTATTTTTGCTTTAATATTTGCGTAACCAATGATTCTATTTTCATATCTTTCGCTTTAGGAACTTCGGAGATTAGGGGTTTTGTACACGGGTCAGATAGACGGAGTCATAAGAATTTCGTTTATTCATTATTGTATGGAACCCTAATAAACCAACTACGGATCTTCTTTATCTACTTGCAGTAGGTACCTTTAAACGCTAGCAATAAGAAATTATCACTAGCGCGTTGCCACCGCTGCTCATGCATACTAATATCTGACCTATGTGGGGATCGAACCCACGAGCCTTAATGTTGAAGTAGCAATGCTATTTAGTCCGCCGCCGAGCTCGTCAAATTGCGCATTGTCAATTATCACTAGCTCAGCGGATACAGAAACCCTTGTGACGACGTCACCGCACGTCGAAGACATTATATTTCGTCAGACGTGTGACCTAAACTAACAAAGTTCTGGTCTTCCCTCTGGGTTGTGGTGATCTGACGTCGGCGTCGGTCGCCGCATGTCCAAATAAATATGTTAGTCAAAATACTTATTGCGAGGAAGGCCAAGACTTATCTACCATGACCAAATTGGTCGTGTCTATCAGAAGGTGATGTCAGGAGCCATAGAAATCGGCGAGCGTGCATGAGAAGAGCAATGAATGTTAAAGAAGCGAGTGAGATATGTAAGGATCCAGTCACGTGGCGTTCGGTTCTCTCTGCTTATCCCGCAAGGGATTTGGCATGAAGTTATAGTAGTAGTAGGTTTAAAAACCGATATCACGTCTTTCGTGAAATCTAAACCGTACCAAACTTTAATGGGACCAATCCAACGTTGGCAGCGTCAAAACAAGTAGAATATTCATTACATATTTTAAAGTTTTAAAAACACTAAAAACTGACCTTAGATAAGTCAAAATAATTTTCTATTTAATTCATATTTGGCGACGATATTGTGTAAGATACACAAAAAACTGTGTATATGTATAATACATTTGAGAATTTTAAATCTAAATAATTAAGAATTGTGTTCATAATAATTTGTTTTGAAATTAAGAACTTTTGTGTAGTACATTGCTCCAAAATAGAAAAATACTTGTAATTAAATTTCTGCATGTACATATCTTATTTGAACAACAAATACTGTTAGCTTGAGTTTCACCATATATAAGTATTGAATGAAATAATTTGAATCCAACCACATATTATATACGAGTAACTTGTATGGGATTGGTTGGATTCAAGCATGCGGGATGTCTAATGTTAAGAAGTTTCAATAGCCTATGAACGCTTCCTGCACCAGAGGTATCACTCGTCCTCTGGTAAAATCAAGGTCAGTACATTGCTTAAATAAAATATTCGCGGAAAACGACCTCGCTGGATCTGCACGTTTAAACTTATATTGCAACAAAAATGGTTATTTAGTTTAAAATATATCTAAGTTTAAATGTCGGGATGGTTTCCCCTGCCGATGGCGAACGGTGTGATTGTTTAAGAATGTTGTATTATTCCATAGACTTAACGGCCCAATTCCAGATTGTTGCAATATTCAATATTATAGTAAGACAGGAACCCTAAATAAAGCGTTGACCATACTACCATTTGAAAGGTTTTAGTTTGCTAAAAAGCACTTGGTACGTAAAAACTGTAGAAAATTGTATTGCAAATTATATTTACATTATTATCGATCTTACATCGATAAAAGAATTTCTATGAATATTTATATATTTGTACATCCTATGTATAATTCTTTGTCGTGCATAAAGTCCTTGTTTACCTATTCATATATGTAGAAAGGACGACAATATCCGTTTTGTTTTCCTTATAAATAGTTCAATGATTTAGTCCGATGTGAAAAAATAAGAGTGTTACGTAACTCTGCTAGGAATTTTCTTCCTCCTAGCATTATGTTGTTTCCTAATCGCTTAGGGCTCCGCTACCTGTTTTTAAACCTCTCGGATTATATTTAATAATGTCTTCAATTAAACACAACTCCAAATTATTCTTGCCGTATTCGAAGCCGGGGGAAAAATATTCAAATTGATTGTACATCAGTGACACGCTCTGATTGTTTACAACCACAACTTATTAGATTAAACGAGCAATCCTTGTATATATATAAATATATTTCGTGTATCTATCAAACGGCTATAACGATTTGAATGAAATTTTATATTTAAACGAGCTAGAGCGAGAGAAAGGTTTTACAACGAGCTCGGTGGCGCAGTGGTGGAACGCTCTGTTACGCTATTTTGACACCAACACTCGTGGGTTCGATTCCCAAACAGTACAAAACATTTGTGTGCATGAACATGTCTGTTTGTCTTGGTCTGGGTATTTTCTATGTGTAATAAGTATGTATTTACAAAAAAAAAATGTATTTACGTATGTTTATCAGTTGTCTAGTACCTACCCATAGCACAAGCTTCGCTTTCACTTTGGGGCTAGTTGGCGCTGTGTAATTTGTCCAAAAAATATTTATTTAATATTTTGTTTGTTATGATTACCTATTTGTCTTTCTTGAAAAAAAAACGTGATTTTACACAAATACTTAAAAAAATTGCCGATCAAAAATCGATTGCCCACGTGTTACACTACAAAATAGCAAGAATTAAGCTTTATAGTTTGGTGAATGTACGACTTCATTGAAGTTAATCTTCAGGGTTTTAAACCATCGTTATTATTTTGTTTTAGATACCAACCCACGAGTGGCATATACCACGGCCATCCTTGTCCGGCAGCAGCACAGGTGGCAGTATCAACGACTCACGATCTCGTGGGGGCTCTGCCTCTAGCCAAGGGTCGTCAAGTAATCACAGTACTCATGTAAGACACCGTTATAATTAAATACAATTAGTAGTTGTATGGTTGTTGTCCTTTGCCCCAAACAAAACAATTTAATTAAGGCCCTACGAACTAGAAAGCATGACGTATCCATTAGAAAAAAAAAATCGGCGCAAATAATCTACCGTAACACTGACGGAGGTATTTTGTAATTACATTAAAACTGACTTTCGTTGTGGCTGAAAGACGCCATTGTAAGCATGAACCCGCTTTATATGTAGAATTATGTTATGAAACATTTAAACTCGTGTAAAATGCCAAATACCTAATCACAACAGTAGTTTACTTGGACCGATTCGTACTATGAGGACACCACTTTTAAGATATAGGGCCTTGATTAGAACTAGGGAATTCATTCGTGTGCCGACCAGACATCATGATTTCCAATTACACCAGCCTGAGTCTACTGAGCGGATCGAAATGAAACTTGGCCAAGAATTTAATTCAAACTTAGATCACCAACAACAATTGAAAAGACAGACAGACATACAGAAGAAATCCTAAAAAAACTTCCTCCTCGTACATGCCCAGTTAGCTCCCTTTACTGTTTTGTTGTAAACTAATATGATTCATAAAGTCACATCCTATTCAAGTAGGCTTAGAGGCAAGAAATTATAGGTTCGGCAAGCCATAAGTAACGCAAACCAGGTGTTACAAATGTCCATAGGCTACGATAACTGCTTACCATTAGGCAGACCGCATGCTTGTTGGTCACTTAATGGTATTAAAAAAATCTCTGCTTCATTGCGGAGTGAAGCTCGCTGTTTTCAAGTCGCCTGAATACCAAGAACACTAACTTCACCTGACAAGTGTCATCTAACGAAAACAGACCGAAGCAACGGCTTACCCTTTAAAACACGATTGTAGGTCAGTATGTATACCACAATTTGTAAAAAACACAAATGCATTATGAATTCCGGCTTTATGAATACAAAAAATCTAAGCCTAAGGCCACTCCTCCATCAACTTAAATGTTCTCAATTAAATGATATGTTTTTTACTTCAAACGTTTTTGCTTGAAATTACTTAAATCTGCCTAATGGGCAGGGTCAAAGAACGAATTGATATTGGCATGCCCGAAACAGGATGCTGTTGTTCCGTAAACTATGTAAATTGCATTTATCGCGTTCTATACACCTACATAACTAACGACCCCTTGCAATGTACATTATATATGATACATATTTTTTCAGAAGAGGAGTACCTATGATTATTTTCCTTTTTTCACATAGTTTTCTACATAACATTAATTTAATTAAATAAATGGCTCCTTCCTCCTAGCGTTATTCCACTAGGATTGGTGGAGTCCATTACCCAAACTCTAAGGAATTATTGCTGAAGATACAGAATTTTACATGGCGCGACTTCTTGGAGAGTGCGGGTTTCCTGACGACGTTTTCCTTCACCGTATGTTTATGTATATAATTATCACATGCTCGAAAATGATAAATATAAAAATGAAAATTGTGTGTTAATTCGATTAAATGTATCTTAGAGTTAAACGTGTCTTACTTGAAATGTTTTAAACCCCTTTATTCAATATACGAGTACTTGTTCGAAGGTAGATATGTATATATAGATATGTATAGTAACTATGATTGTATAGAAAAACATTTCGAAACGGGCCGTCACCGACGGATACGTGTCAAGCTGATCGAACCGGCCGCGTGATCCGACTCAGTGTACGTAGATAACCTTGAGGATGCAACCGATAGATGAAAACGGCACACCTAACATATATTTAAAAAGAGCTGATGATCCCTTAAATTAAATGTCTATTAATTTACAAGGTTCGTACCTTGCGTAGTGCATTTTTACTCCGTCTTAAAACACCATACCACTTCACTGATTTCTATACTAACTCATTCTCGGTCGAGTCAGTGCGCCTATGGAATTCTTTGCCATTTGATATAAGGAGTGCTCAATCACTTCGATCCTTCAAACATCTTGTAAAACTTCACTATCTTTCTCTTAACATTACGTAATCACATTAATTCTTCCTGGCTTTCCCCTCAGTCTCATTAGTTGCATTTACTGTGTGTATATTTATACAATGTATACATCATTTAGATTAATTATGTATTTATTTTAGTATATATAACATATATATATATATATATATATATATATATATATGTATGTTTATGTATTCATTTGTGTATATATATATATATAATTACTTTTATTTTCCTAAGTTTTGTTCTGCGCCGCCCTACCTTGATTCCATATTTCTCCTCTACCCAAAGGTTGTCTGGAAGAGATCGCATCGCGATAAGACCGCCCTTGTACTGCTACTATATTGTTTTTGTTTTTATGTATTTTTCTTTTGGTGCAATAAAGTGTATTGTATTGTAATTTACGCCTTAGTATGGCAAGTTGTTTATTCATTGACATCCCAATCATCACTAAAGACTTTGCTCTAAAACTGACTATTTTATTTATACTATTCACAGAGCGTATCCTCCGGTTCGTTCCTGTTAAATGCTGCGCATCTAGCCCGTATGCAGGGAAACACTATACAAGAAGAATATGGAGGTTACAATTCAAGAATAGAGAACAGTGGCCGTAAATCGGGTCTTTCTCAAGCCATAGTAGCCATACCAGAAGAGACGCGTGATCAAACTGATTCATTCTGGAATGGAGTCAAACGTGGAGCGGCTGCCGCACAAGATACAGCCTCAGTCGCCAGTTCCACCCATTTTACAGTAGTGAACGGTTTTACCAAGCAACGTACGGGGAAGGAACCAAAGTCCTGCTGCTGCAATCATTCACACCAGATCACTGTCCTCGTCATATCTATGACGATATTATTTTCTGCGTGCATTCTCGCGGCCATATGTTTTGTAGAAAGTGAGTAACTTATATTTTTCAGTAATATACTGATTAAAGAAACAGTAGAGTGACATATCAATGCGCCGAAGCCGCTAGTTATAGGTTAAAATTTTACACAATACTCTCTTAGAGGATGTAGACAAACGCAAAGACGTATGACTTAGACGACCTTAGAGTGGTAGGCATCGATTGGTATAGCAGAATATTCAATTGAAATATGAAAATTAGAAGCACCCTTGCTATTGAAATAAGAGAAAATTCCAGAAAAGCTTTAAATATTTGTAGGAATTTCATTAAAGTAGATAATTTGCTTAGTTGGAATATATGACAGAAACAGTCACACTACCAGACATTTAATTGAGCTTTTTGTACTCTATTTCAAAAATTCTGATTGACGGTGATTATCCGTATCACTTTAAGCCGTATGTAATAGTATGGACTATTGCGGATTTAATCGATTCATCAAGTGGGTTACCTACTCATTTTTAAATATCTCTCTGACCTACCACTTCACTTTATCGAAAGTGTCCTTTGTTTATTATAAGGCCACACCAAATGTAGATGTCCTTGGATTTGGTCCTAATGTCAGTAAGCAAGCAACAAGTCAATCTAATATAAAATAAACTTCTTAAAAGAAATAATACAATTCTGAGCGGTATTTTGCAACTCTATGGAAGAGCCACTTTTAATATATTTTTTTGTAATTCTAAGCAATCAAAATATACCACAGTTCATGTGTTTGTTTGCTTGGTTTGTGTGCGTCTGTGTTATGAGGAAAGAACTGCTAATTGGCATAATTAAGAATTGTTTTAAACGCATTGATTTTAATATATTAATAACCAAGTGTAATTACAACAATTAAGTACTTACATTAACCGATAACTAACTTGTATACTTCTTTTGTTACAGTGCGAATGCGTAAGGAGACCGGAATGTACAAATATTCTTAGCTCTACAGTAGTTTGGAAGATAATCAAACTGGCACTAAAAAGTATTAATTTAATGGAACATTATTGTGTTTACGATAAAGTACTTTTAAGGCCTGCTTAGACGACGGACAGAGATGAACATTTTGTCCATAAAACTTTCGACATTTCACCTTATTACTAATACAGTAAGGCTTCATACACACGAGCAGCATTTTGTTGTTGAAAGAAACAAGTGTAACCGTCACCACTGGTCAGCAGCAGCTGCCGACCAGTGACAACGGCGTTCGTAGTTGTCAGGCGACTGTCATCGACCGATACCGACAGCTGCAGTTAACACTGTCGACAGTAAAGTACCGGACGTCTGTATGAAGCCTTAGGTTGAAAAATAGGACGTGACCAATCACATAATATTCCGTTGTATACAATTTCAACCTTAATGTCTTAGCAATGAGGTCGTGTCGTGAATAAGATTTCCACCGCAATCAGTCTTCTGGGTAAGCCTAAAAAGCAGAGACAGACGGCGTGGCATTGAAGTGGTTAATTCGATAATAATGTAAACTAAACCTTTGACACGTACGGCTGAAATTGGAGTACGATTTTAGCCAAAAATCACAGCCAATAAGATGATAGAGTTTTAATTGTTATCGAATGTATGTTTTACTCCTTCTGCGCTGACCTTTAAAGTAATTTTACTAAGCGATATTGAATATGGAAACATTTAGCCATATAATTGCAATATTTCTACGTAGTTACAGTAAAACAAGAAGTTTGTACAATGAGTGCAAAATCCTTGTTGCCGATTTTGCTACTTCATCACTCCGCGAACTAACACATCGCAATACTTCAATGTGAACAGTTAATAATATCAATATAGGTATGTTGAATACGGATTCACAAAGAAAATAACACCAGTCAAATCTAATGTTTGACATTTTTAAATTTAGGAAACGGGAATATTTGCGGTTTCATTTGTTTCAATGTCTCAACAAATTACCGGAATAATATCCCTCCACCCATCAGAAATATCGCCGCTCGACACTAATCCTTTTTATATTAGAAACGGAAGATAGTTATCCCTAAGCATTTCGCTTGTCGTGTATTTGTCTATCTGCCTGTTTAATTGAGAAAATTCCACGTCATTTCAGATTTTATATAGCATCAACCTTTTTGGTACAGGCCATTGTAAGACCAACTTTAAAACAGAGTGTATAAATACTAAGTATTGGTAACTTGTTTTTGCATACTTTTGAGCACTCTGAAATAGACTGTAGTTAAGGTGATAGCCAAAAATCTGTGGTTGTTCCCTTTAAACAACAGTTTACACTGAGATGGAGACCATTTGCGCTATGGCAGTGCACATGTATCATAGTGAAGGCGATTGCAATATTACGCGTTAAGTACCAAATAAATACACTTCCTATCTTTTTAAACTAGATAAATTTTTGAATATTTTTTCTATTTCATTGAAAAGGTTAATTTAACCGCCTAATATTTGAAACACATGTAAATAAAAAGAAATGACATATATGGACTGTGCGTTCAATTCTAACGCACAGTCCATATATGACATTTTTTTTATTTACATGTGTTTCAAATTTCTTCGATTTCAATAATTTGTCAATTTCTGTTTACAGTTAGTTGTGAATCAGCCGGTATTTGTTTTATACTTAGAAAAATTCTAGTAGGTTAATAAAATTGTTGAATATAATCCAGATAAGTAGATCGTTGTTAAAATTATTAGTGCAATATACCCAATTTCTTATTTAAATATTTAAACTGCATTCATTTATGTGGATGCAAGTAGTTGATTTTGTACATTAATTGTAATTTATTTTCTCGAAAGTTTGTAATTAATACTAATTATTTTCTCTAGGAGTTAGTAATTCCTAAATAGTACAATTTGCTCCACAGTAAACTATAATTTTAATGTTATTAGGGTAATTCCTAAAACTTGGATACATTATATTTACTGAACTAGCCTTGTAGTTAATTAAACGTTGGTGTATTTTCTATGAAAAGCTGAGTTTCCCAGATTTTCCGTGTGAGGCGCTGCTAACTTTTTAAGAAAAACAAGCGCATACTTATTAATGTAATTCTATGTAAAACTTGCAGTAGACGCTCAGACGAAAAAAATACGACTTAAATATTTATGCTGCATATTTGTTGTATTGTTTTGGGACAAACTATCCTGTATGCATACTCTGTTAGCATTGTAATGCTTGCCAAACTCGACACTTCGCTGTAGTGGTCTTAGGCCGTAAGCAGTACGAGATGCACTACATTGTTATTTGGTTGGTATGTAATGCGCCATACAAATTATATTAAATTTTATAGTTTTTTGAGTAGTGCATCAGTACAAATACATTCTTATTAATTTAGCTATTTATAACACTAAATGGCTGTATGTATACTTAATTGATGAGCTTTTGTCTAAATAATTCTAAACTATAAAAGTTGATGTGAAAGCTGCAGATTTTCGTCGAAGACATGAAAATTTGCATCTTTTTCTGAACTACTATTTTACATAATTAATTTTAAGTTTATTTATAACTACCATTTACCCTGTATTGAGTGTTACAATGATGCTACCATTTTCTAGTGTTAACATACATTACAGAAAAACTGTGATAATTTAAAAAAATAAAAATATATCTATACTATACTGCAATTTTTATTATCCTAGAGTGAAAACAGACAATGTCAGATAATTATTGTTGTATTTCAACGTAAGCCAAATCACTATTAGATTAAAACCTAAAATACGGCTTTTTTTAAAGTTTACTCTCACATTTATTCATTCACAAAACATTGAAGGGAGATGGGTCTCCCATCAACCAATGACGTTTAGAGCGTACTCTACAATTGCACCACTACATTGTGTTAAAATTACCAAGTCACGCTGTTCAATTGCGGACTAACGAAGGTCAGTGTTTTCAAGCTACAACCACATCCACAATACTTACCACTGCAGGGCGACTATCATCTATCCACAAGAGCCAGATAAACAACCCTATCTGTATATAGGGTCTCCGTGTCTGATTAAATATGCAAGCATTTATTACGTAAACAGGTTCGATAGATATGAGCAACTCCATCCATCAATATCTAATTTTCTCTTAAAGTCCAATTAGTCAGTATTGCAGCACCGGTGCAACTGTGCTGCCATCTATGTGGCGAGGACTTTGAAGCGCTTCTGGACCGTAATGTTGATTTTTTTAATTCCCAAAATATTGAATTCGTGTTTTCTCCATTGATCAACTGATTAGCTGCCACAACATAGTAAAAAGTTAAACATTCTTTTAAAACATTAAATTTTTTAACAAAATAAAAATATTTGAAAATATAAACATAGCTATTACAGAATACTGTACTACTCGATACTGTATTATTAAAAAGTATTATCCTTTAGGTTGTGAATGGAATTGAGGATTTAACTTATTTTATTAGAATGAACAATTCAACACTGTGAGAATTCAAAATTGTATACGGTACAACCACCATAGAGACTACTATTTACAATAGGGAGTTGCCACGGTAGGCTATAGCGCGCAGGAACGACTATGACAGTAATATTTTCTAACGTAATTATATCGTTAGGAATTCAATTCTTTTCTATCGAGTAATCTGTTCGAAAGAAGTATTATGTACTTTATGACAGTGTTTTGTACTAATCCTATATTAGTATAGTGACCAGCTCGGTGTCCCAGTAGTGAAACGCGCTGTTACGCTACTTTGACACCAACGCTCGAGGGTTCGATTCCCACACAGTGCAAGCATGTCTGTTTGTCTTGTACAGAGTATTTTCTATGTATAATAAGTATGTATTTACAAAAAAAAATGTATTTACATATGTTTATCAGTTGTCTAGTACCCATAAGACAAGCTTCGCTTACTTTGGGGCTAGATGGCGATGTGTTATTTGTCCGACAATATTTATTTACTTTATTATAGTATAATAATAAATAAATAAATATTATTATTATTTTTATTATTTATTATTATTATAGTATATATATATATATATATATATATATATAATAAATAACGATATATTAAAATGAATAACCGAAATTTTCAAAATGGGTCGGTACCAGAAGCGAGCACGCCGCGACCCTGCCAGTCCAACACTTGGACTGCAATTCTGGACCCAAACCGCACAGGCGCGCGGATTAGGGCGTCCCCCGGAGGCGACGCGCACCGATCCGCCCCCGTCGGTGCGAAATCTAGGGCATGCGGCGGTGGGGGCCACCATCCACCACGCAACGCCCATCCCGGCGGGTCGAGGAGAGCTGAGTGTCGTATAGGCACATGGAATGTGAGAGGTGGTCTAAAAGATAAGATGAATGAGTTGATAGATATAATGAACGTGAGATGCCTAGATGCTTTGTGTGTGTCAGAGACCAAGCGAAAGGGAAGCGACACCGAAGATCTGCCCGGTGGCATGATGGCCCTGTGGTCCGGGGTGGACCAGGACGTTCATGCCAGCGCTGGCGTAGGTGTCGTGCTTTCATCTCGCTTGGCCGCTGGTGTGAAAGATTACGATTTAGTAGGTCCAAGACTTCTCTGGGTTAAGACAAAACTGGGGATTACGCGAGTGTTTTTAGTTGCAGAATATGCTCCTGTGAGCTAGACGAGTGAGTGCCGGGAATAGGGTGAATGGAGCGTTGGGTAAACTTCTAGGCAGCCGAAATCTAAGCCAGAAGGCACAGCTCGCTGTACACAACGCAGTGCTAATTCCAACGCTAACTTATGGAAGTGAGAGCTGGGTATGGCAGAGAGAGCATGAAAGTAGAATAAATGCGGTCGAGATGCGAGCATTGCGCAAAATTTGTGGCATAACGCTTGCTGACCGCGTTCCTAATGAAGACGTGAGAGAAAGAGTTGGTCTAAAAGAGAGTGTCAGTGTTAAGATAAGAAAGGGCATGCTCCGTTGGTTCGGACATGTAGAAAGAACGCGGGACGAAAGAATGACGAAACAGATATACAATGCAAAAGTGGAAGGATGTAGGAGCCGAGGAAGGCCGAGACTAACCTACCATGACCAAATTGGTCGTGTTTTATCAGAAGGTGATGTCAGAAGCCCCAGGAACCGGCGAGCGTGCATGAAAAGAGCTATGAATGTCACAGAAGCGAGTGAAGTATGCAAGGACCGCGTCTTATGGCGCTCGGTTCTCTCTGCCTACCCCGCAAGGGACTTGGCGTAAAGATATACATACATACATACATTGAACACGCACGATACCGGTAACGTGTGTCTTGGACATGGACGCCTACAAGAATAATTTTAGCAAATTCGTAGATCAAACAATGAGCTCACTGAAATACACATGTCTTCTGTATCAATTGAATATATCGGTTACATTTTTATTTCCTAGTTGGAAGACGTAGTACGGATGACGTACTCACTCTGCAAACATTTGTGTCCGTAAACTTGTCTATACGTCTTGGCCTGGATGCTTTGAAGAGAAGTATGAACGCATCAAAACAGCCCGACTAGGGATGTACCTTCGCCTCACAGAAAGCCGCAGTCAAATTACACTGTCTGGAGAGTTGTTGTGTTACGGCGAATGAGAGGGGTTACCAGTTAGCTCCTAAAGAGTAGCTGTGTTAGCAGCAAGGGTGGCATCGCGCGCCAATACTTTCAATATTACAAACGTTCATAAGTAATCACTTTACATCTGCTTTTTTTTATATACTACGTCGGGAGGCATACAAGCATACGGACCACCTGATGTAAAGTGGGTACCGTAGCCTATTAACGCTTGTAATATATTAAGTATCACACGCGCGTTGCCTCCTCTGCTGCTTACAAAGCAACTCTTTGAGAGCTTACTGGTGACCTCACTCACACGCAGCAACACAACAAACCTCTAGGGAGTTGTTATTTAACTGCGGTTTTCTGTGAGGTGGAGGTACTTCCCCAGGCTGCTTTGATGCGCCCTACCTCTCTTAAAACATCCAGACCAAGACAAACAGACATGTACATGCACACAAATGTTTGCCTTGTGTGGGAATCGAACCCACGAGTGTCGGTGTCCAAGTCGCGTCATTCACGACTGAGCCGCCGAGCTCGTCATAATTATGGTATGCTTATAAGCATACGGCCCACCTAATGTAAAGTTACCGTAGCCTATGAATGCTTGTAATTAATCCATAAGTATCACTCCCGCGTGTCACCCCTGCTGCTAACATCTACACCTTAGGAGCTCACTGATAACCTCACTTACTCGTAGAAACACAACAAAACTACTAGGAGTTGTTATTTTGCTGCGGTTTTCTATGAGATACTACCCAGTCAGAATTGATGCGGGCTACCTCTTAAAAACACCCAGACTAAAAAAACACAAATAGTTTATGCACACATTTGTCCTATGTGGGAATCGAACATTTTGATGTTTCTTTAAACGTCGCTGCTGTCAGATCACTTAAGAAACGTCAAAATGTATGCATTTAGACACAAGCCGCGCTGCAGTGCAGTTGCAGTTTTTTAGTAGAATCGGCCTACTGACCCTTTCGTCATAACTTTCTACCATTGATTACATTGTTGGGAATCTATCAGATCGTATTTACTAGTAGAACTAGTTCTAACAACTAGCTAAACTCTATGTTACCTATATGTGATTTTTCTTTTTCTTGTTGTTGTCTTGACAAATAAAACTAATTATCTATCTATCTATGTATCTAACCCGCGATTTCGCCGTCGCGTATGCCTGATATCTCGTAGGAACCGCTTTTTCTACATTCTTTCTTTTCCTCGACATCCAAGAGTCATATAGTGACGTTCAATAGCCTATAATCCTCCACAAAAATTGGGCTATCAAATGCAAAAAGAATTTTTCAAATCCGACTGGTAGTTCCAGAGATTAGCGCATTCAAACTAACGAACAAACTCTACCGAATTATATATTAGTATAGATATAGTCAGCAGTAATCATACCTTGCGAGTACTGCTAACTTCGTACACAAGTTACTCTAAGGTCGTCTTGAAAAGATTGCTTCCCGCTAATGGCATTAGACCGTCTTATTGAAAACAAGCAGGTTTGCGTTTATTGCAATTCTTTTCTTTGTATCGTAGTAAAGATTGTTCCCGTTAATGCCTTAATAGTCCGCTTTATTTAAAACAAGCAGGTTTGCGTTTATTGCAATTCTTAATTTGTGTCGTAGTAAAGATTGCTCCTGTTAATGCCTCGATAGTCCGCCTTATTTAAAACAAGCAGGTTTGCGTTTATTGCATTTCTTACTTTGTATCATAGTAACGAGTTAACATTGCTCCTGCTAATACCTAAATAGGCCGTCTTATTTCAAAGAAGTTAACTTTGTGTTTTTTTCTGAGTTTGTATCATACAAATAAATATTCTATCTAACTATGACTATCAGAGCCTGAGAGACCTAAGCAGAACTGATACTTTTTATTTAAGTGTTTAACAAAAACCTAACATTCAATCAATGTCAGTCACAGAAAAACATTTAAACTACTTACATCAACTTCCTCCAGTGTCTGGGTCCACCTGTAATTTTCAAGGTCGCAACCATTTCCAGCGTTCGGTTTTAGCTTGCCTTTTTCCTTAGGGTCATCGTCGTCGTCGGGGATGTCTGCGTCATCAGGAGCATTGCTACCGCCATCACCACCACCAATTTCTGCATCTACATGAGAAATCAACATGTCAAGATTCAAATGTCTACCAGCGGTTTACTGGGCAACTTAGTAAACGCGAAATTCAGATTTACAAATTTACTTAGAAATCACGAATTACGCGTTGCCATCCCTGTTGCTGACATAATAACCTCACTCACTCGTAGGAACACAACAACCCTCCAGGGAATTCTTACTTGGCTGCGGTTTTTTATGACATGGTACTTCCCCAGTAAATCCAGATAAAATCACATGTTCATGCACGCGATGTTTATACCGTTTAGGAATCGAAACCCCGTGGCTAATCTCAGGAACGGTCGGACGAATTTTGTCGGGACTTTCACTGGTAGATAGATTTTATAAGGAGCAACTTATGGTTTAATATTATATTAGAAAAATAATTAGGGTCCACGCGAACGAATTCGCAGGGCGGCGCAAGTATACTAATATTATAAGTGTGAAAGTGTGTTTGTTTGTCCTTCTGTTATCAAAACGGAGCATCGGAGTGCTGTAATTATTTGTATGAAGTTAGTGGGAGAGTCCGAGAGTGACATAGACTACACAGCTAGTATCTAAATATAATGTATACCCTGATATGCTATAAGTAGGTTTAATCCAATGCATAATTTTACTGGTACTATGATAGCAGTTGGGCTTACAATATTGTATTGTTGAGGCCCAGGTGGCTGAATGACGCCACGCGCGTTACGGCAACAAGTATATAACGGGCCTCAGGCCGGTTACAGTGCTCGACCGATCGTCAGTGCGTATCGTCCGTCCTGATGATACGCATTAACCGACCGACAGTTTGTATCATTCAGTGCTCTCCTGACCAAAACTAACCGAGCGTTTACGAGTTGTTTAATTGCTGCTTATTATCTTTGTAGACGTTTTAGGAACAGAAGACGTAGATATCACGTACACCCGATCGTCGCCCAAAGAGCGTTTCAAGGGGTCCACCGTTCGGTGCAGCACTGAACGCGTTCATTTGTTTTCATAGCGCGTCGGTCGACCGACGGTACACATGCGCACGCGCTCGACCGACGGTCCTCGTACGCAGTGCGTAGCAATATGCGCGTGCGTACGCTCGATCCAGCACTGTACGATTTATGATTTTTCATACAAATGACAAGCGCGACTGACGTACGCACCGACGGTCGGTCGAGCACTGCAACCGGCCTCAAGGCGTCAATGATACGTTCGCTCCAACTGATTGGTTCAATGCATTTCGAACATATTCACGTACACATTCCAATTCACCACTAAAAGCTTCGTTCATTCAACGATTTGACGTAGCATTGTAGCATTTTTAACTTCACTAACAAACTACTGCACATGATGTACCACATGTCTTTGATTAAAAGCAAAGCCAGGTTATGCTCTTCATTAACCTCGAGATCGGGATACCCTGAACTAACACGAATTCAATGTATGTAAAATGTTTTTTGACATACATATACGTTTTTGTTCTACAATTCATGTTGTGTCCGTGGGAACTTGGAAATATATAAACCGAATCTGCGATTGACCTGTCCCAATGAGTATCGTTTTCAAGCAAATTAAGTTGTTGACATGAACTATGAAGTATTGGGCACACTACACCATTGACAGTTCGAAGTGATTCAAATGGTGTCAGTCGACGAACATTCACCAGCAACAACCGCAAGTAGAAGCACTCTTTAAATTATGTTGATACTGTTGATTGTAGGCACTTGGTGGAATTTTGAAGACATTACGTTATTTGACATTATTTTTACATTATTTGACGGCATTATCAAGGTATTTTATACAACCTGTTGAATAAAAGGTTGTATAAAATACCTTGATAATGCCGTAAAGGCGAAACCGGTCGGTAAAAACAATTGTTAAATAAAATTGTGAAGTGGAATCTGTACAAGTGCAAGTATTAACATTAACGCATTCTTTAAATAACTGTGTAAATACGATCAAAAGCATCAGCAGAACGCATATCCGGATGATAAGGAACACTATCGCCTTGCTCCCGACGTTGAAGTATCTGGGATGAGCTTTCCAAGTGTAATAACGTGGCATATCAGAGGCAACGTTCGTATAAATGAATAGCCTCGATTTGCCAAATCGAATAAAAAGTTTAGCTGAAACACCTCCAGCGACAACATGGTCAAGGTGTTTCAGCTCTCACCAAGATGAACAAAAATATATTATATTTGTCAATTCTTTCTTGAGATATCATAAAAAAAGCGTTTCATAAAAAGTATTAGAAAAGAAATTTGCTTCTCATTTTTTTCGTTAGTTTTTTCCATGTTTAAATAGTTATTCTGCTATTCGGGGCGGAGACAAACTTTGTTTATATATATATATATATATGTATATAAACGTCAATTCATTCTAAAGATATCATAAAAAAGCGTTTCATATAAAATGTATGAGAAAATGAATTTTCTTCATATTATTTTTCATAATTTTTTACCATGTTTTAATAGTTATTCTACTATTCGGGGCGGGGACAAATCCAACAAAACAAAGATCACAAAAATCGCTCTAGGCGTTCTCGATTTGTAAATAGTGTAATTAACCCAACTTCTGTTTTATACTTAGTCTGGCCATAAATACTGTTACAATTAAAAATAAACAAAATATTACATTTGAATTTGGAATCTGTCATTTTTATATGATTGTTCATTGAGTTTTCTCATTTTGGTGCCAATACATTGTACAATATTTTGCGATATTAAAATGGAGTGGGGTGATAAAGAGAACCGAATCGCTGTGATTGCATTATACAAAGTAGATATGGAGCCAAATGTAATTTTTAAAACTCTCCATACGCTTGATATTAGTAAAATGTTTGTGTACCGAGCTATTAATAGGTACAATGAGACCTCCTCTGTTTGTGACAGAATAAAATCTGGCCGTCCACGTAGTGTTCGTACGAAAAAATGTGGTCAAAGCAGTAAGGGAAAGAATTCGAAGAAATCCTGTCCGAAAGCAAAAGATTTTATCTCTGGAGATGAAGATAGCACCTAGAACCATGTCGCGTATTTTAAAAGTTGACTTAGGACTTGCAGCTTATAGGATACGTACTGATCATTTCTTAACTGATAATTTAAAAAAGAATACGGTGGTAAAATCGAAACAACTACTGAAGCGGTACGCAAAGGGAGGTCACAGAAAATTTTTGTTTACGGATGAGAAAATTTTTACAATTGAGCAACATTTTAACAAACTAAATGACCGTATTTATGCTGAAAGCTCTAAGGAAGCTTCCTAATTAGTCGACAGAGTGCAACGTGGGCACTATCCGACTTCAATGATGGTTTGGTGGAGTATTAGCTATGAAGGAGTGTCTGAGCCATACTTTTGTGAAAAATGTATCGGCACAAGTGTATCAAGACACCATTCTTGAGAAGGTAGTGAATGAAGCCCCTTAACAACACCATGTTCAATAACCAAGAATGGTCCTTCCAGCAAGACTCAGCGCCGGGTCTTGGTTGGAAACGAACGTTTCGGACTTCATCAGAGCTGAAGACTGGCCGTCGTCTAGTCTCGATCTTAATCCGCTGGATTATGATTTATGGTCAGTTTTAGAGAATACGGCTTGCTCTAAACGCCATGATAATTTGGAGTCCCTAAAACAATCCGTACGATTGGCAGGGAAGAATTTTCCCATGGAAAGAGTGCGTGCTTCTATTGATAACTGGCCTCAACGTTTAAAGGACTGTATGGCAGCCAATGGAGACCACTGCGAATAAGCTTTTTATATTTTTAATTGTTTTATATTTATGCATTAAACTAACACACTGTAAAAGTAATAAATATTATTTGCAATAGAAAAAAATATTTTTCTTTGTTTCAGTATATAAAGAAAAAGAAATTAATTATATATATATATATATTATTATGTCAATTCGTTCTTGAGAATCATAAAACGGCGTTTCTTATAAAATGTATGAGAAAATAATTTTTCTTCACGATTTTTATTTCGTTATTTTTTTCATATTTTAATTGTTAT
Source organism: Pyralis farinalis (assembly GCA_947507595.1). Lineage (NCBI taxonomy): Eukaryota > Metazoa > Arthropoda > Insecta > Lepidoptera > Pyralidae > Pyralis > Pyralis farinalis. Next base: position 18,109,632 of record OX382267.1, read on the forward strand.
TCTGCTATTCGGGCCGGAGATAAATCCAACAAAACAAAGATTATAAAAATCGGTCCAGCCGTTCTCCAGTTATAAATAGTGTAACTAACCCGACTTTGTTTTATATATACCTAGTCGGGTCATAAGTTCTGTCAAAACCTTATTATTTTAATTTTGGAATACTGGCCAGAAAAACTTTGACTAATTTAAAAAATAGAACGTTCCCGCTTGCAGAAAAAAAAAATTTTTTTCATTCATTTTCAAGTTTCAGTAGTCGAAGAAGGAAGATAGAGGCGCGGTTATCGCGTTGCACCGCCGTTGTTATGCGCCAAAATAGATTTTCAACATTCTAAAATTGAAAATGACACTACGGTTTATTTATCGCACTATCAAACGAGCTCGAAGATCGTAAGAGGAGCGGCCGACCTTGTACAGTTAGGTCATCAAAGCGGTAAAGGCGTGAATCCAAAGAAATCCCGTGCGTAAACAAAAAAATCTTAGCTCTTCAGATGGGATTAAGCAGAACCACTGTCAATAGAGTGTTAAATAAAGACCTGGGCCTACGAGCTTATCATAAAAAACACAAAACGTTTGAAAAAAATTAGGATGGAAAGATCCCGCGCTTTGTTACGGCGGTACGCGGGAAAAAATACCGCGAAATTTTGTTTTCGGATGAAAAAGTTTTTACCATCGAAGAAACAAACAAAATGATAAGGTGTATGCCTACAGTTGTGAAGAAGCGAGTGCGCGTATTCTGCGGGTTCAGCGAGGGCAATATCCTTCATCAATCATGGTTTAGCTTGTAGTCTCATATTCAGGCTTAACTGAGGTGTTTTTCTGTGAAAAAGGTGTGAAAACCAGTGCCGTGGTTTACTAAAATACCGTCCTAACAAACATAGTAGAACCTCTTTCTCAAACAATGTTCAAAAACAGACACTAGATATTCCAACAGGACTTTGCACCAGCTCATAAGGTACGAAGCACTCAAAACTGGTTGATCGCCAGTGGAATTGACTTCATCGGGCATGAAGACTGGCCCCCTTCTAGTCCAGATTTAAACCCACTGGACTACAAGATATGGCAACATTTGGAGGAGAAAGTCTCGGCAGGAAAAGATATAAATGTGGTGCGTGCTACGATCGATAACTGGCCGCGTCGACATGTGCAACATGTGCAGGACACGGACTTCGCCCTCTTTCTATTTTGATATACTTAACTGAGGTTCTATAACATTTGTCGATGTGTTCGGATTATTAATAAAATATTGAAGAATCCAATGCTCGCTTTCAACCGTGTCCCGCCGAAGTCTACCAGCGTCGATTTGACTTCTCTGAACACTGTTAGTTTGAGACAATCATCGAAGGGTGTTTCCCGAAGATAGCAACGTGGGAAGTCGACGATTGTGATAGAGACATTGATACTCTCCCCGAGCCGTAGCAGCGTTTTCATCGGCAAATGGAAATCGTGTAAGAAGAGCAAGCAAGCGTTCATAGGCTACGGTAACCGGTTTACATCAGGTGGGCCGTATACGCATTGGTACGAGTCTCGACATTGTATGAAATAAAGAAAATTAACAAAATTTCAAAGAATTAATTCTATAATGGCACATATTTGTAGTATTAATTTTGTACTTTAAATAATTGTTTATGTTAGTTAAAGTATCAGATACGAAATTAAGTTTGAAGAGAGCTCATTCAATGAGTAGTTTGTTATGAAATTTGGAATTAAATGTCAAATTTAGTCGAATACAAAATAAACCTTTAAATTTAAAATTCTCGAAACGACTGAATTTCGGCCATATAGAAGGTTAAATTTGTTGCCTTTGAGATCCTCTTTATGCCTCTGCCGGGTATACTCGAATTCCCATTATAAAACAATATATACTGTATATTATACTTCAAGTCCTATTAACATGATGAGTATTAATTTCAAGGCTAGCTGTGCCCGCGACTTCATCCGCGTGGAATATTATTTATTTATATTAATAAAAATAAATAAAATTTCTAAAATAAAAGTAGCCAAAGTTACTCCTTATTACATCAGCTATCTGCCAGTGAAAGTCCCGTCAAAATCGGTCCAGCCGTTTCAGAGATTAGCCGAACAAACAGACAAAAATTGTAAAAATATTCATTTTGGTGTATGTATCGTGTATACATCCATATGCATTTAGTACAAGTAAAAGCGATTATTTTAATATTACAAACAGACACTCCAATTTTATTTATCCGTATAGATTTCAAGTTGGATGAATAGTAGAACTCATTCATACTACCAACTAAATTCGATTCTGCCACATCAAAGATCAATCAATAAATAGATCTAGATTTGTATTTTAAAATAACTGTATTTAGCTTTAATATATTTTTTTATATCACTGCCCTTTAATACGTAAAAGTTAACACTACATCGCTTTTGCGGATTTAACAGTCAGCCAACGCGCGTGCAGTACTCCTGGTATAGCGATCGTTCTGCGGCTACGGTAACCGCCTCACATCAGGCAGGCCGGATCACTATCTCGTAAAGTAAGGACTCTAGGGCCCAAACGCCAGTGTTGGTAATTATGTGAAAAAGCCCTGACTGTGTTAATTAAGCTACTTGTTATATCTGTCTACAGTGTCACAAAGTTGAGATTTACGCACTAATCTACTGGAATCTCAAGAAAGCATTCATACTAACGTTCCTTTTTATCCTTTTCAATATCTTCTTGCAATTTGACAGCCTCTTGTTCAGTTAGCTCTGTAACAGAAGCTGATTCAAAATCTTGTTGTTGACGCTCCTGTTCTTTCCTCTGCTGTATGTCCTTGAGTCTCTTGTCCGCTTCTTCTTTCTCTTTCTTTACTTTGTCAGCTGCTTCTTGAGCCTTTTTAGCATGTTCATAGAATGTGTCTTTGACAATCTGTAAATAATGTTAAATTACCGTGTAAGATGTCAATGTTTTATCAATTTATATAGAACATACTTGAAATGGCTGAAGTGATAAATCGCCCTAGAATTTATCAACTCCAAAAGCGGCCATAACTTAGGTAAAAGATTTCTTCGCTGTGTAGTTCACTTCATGTGGTGGTATAACTTTGTAAAACACAATGTGAGCGAATGAAAAACTTGATGGTAATAATAACATGAACATGACAAGCCCAGTAGTAGAGTGGTTAGCGATGCCTACTTCAAGAGCCAGGCGCGCGAGTTCAATCCTCATACAAGAAAAGGATTTATGCACACGAACATGTCTAGTCTGGGTTTATTTTTTTTATTTATACAACGTCGGGAGGCATACAAGAATACGACCCACCAGATGTAAAGCGGTTACCGTAACCTATGAACGCTCGTAATACATTATATATAATGCGCGCGATGCCACCTCTGCTGCTAACATAGCACCTCCTTAGGAGCTTACTGGTGGCTTACTTACCGCAGGATCACAACAACCCTCAAGGGAGTTGTTATTTGCCTACGGTTTTCTGTGAGGTGGAGGTACTTTCCCGGACGGGCTGCTTTAATACGCCCTACGTTTCTTAACACCAAGACAAACAGACACGTTCATGCACAGAAATGTTGGTCATGCGTGGGAATCGAACCCACGAGCGTTGGTGTCAAAGTCGCGCTATCAAACACTGCACCACCGAGCTTGTCAGAATCTTATCTTCTATGTATTGTAAATATATATTTAAGATATTACGTATGTTTGATACTAAAAGTATGAACATTGCTTAGTTTCGAACTACACGAAGCTATCCGTATATTATCTAAGTATATTATTTATTAATAAGTGCCTTCCGGATAAATTTCTAAGCTGTGTAAGTACAGCAATTACCACAGGATAAAAGTGTCGTCTTAATTTGATAAAGAATCATTGATATAATATAATGGGGTGACCCAACTTCATTTACAATGAAATCTATCAAATGCAAAGGTCAATGCCAAAGATATCTAGCAACAATGTCTTATTCTAAGTAAATAGTACTGAGTAAAATGTCAAGGTTTACATTCAAGGCTGAATGAAATAAATTGCATACATATGAGAGCACCTGCTAACTATAATAAATCTTATTAAAAATACTTATAATTAAGGTAATATCCAACCTAAAATTTGTGAAATGCTAGGTTAAAATGTAAGTACTCCGATGTATCTATTCAACATTAAAACAAAGCGGTCAAGGGCGAATAGCAGCATTGCATACAGTAAGTACCCTACTACTACATTTAAGACGACTTTAGAATATGTATTCAAAATTACAAATTAGCAAAATTCAACCAAGATGAACTCCTATTTAGTTGCAATTGTGTGAAGAAGCAGTACATGTTACAACCTAAACCATGTGACCTAATTCACTAGTTTCATTTCACCCACAACACATTATTTATTTTATATAATTTTTAGAGTGTCAAACTCAAAAGGTAAAAAGGGACTCCTTATGAGATCACTCGCGTCAGGTGTCACAAACTTTTACCTACCTATATGTTAGTCATATGAACGTAAAATTTGGCGTAGTTACGTGCTGACCTCTACATATTTCAATATTAATTTCTCAAAAAGAAGTTATATCCAAACAGGGTGGATGAAAAAGTGATGATATGATATGTTTATATAAAATATTTTACCGAATATTTAATAATTCACTAGCTGACCCGGCGAACTTCGTACCGCCTCAGTATCAATAAATGTTGTGTTAACTTATTAGATGGTATAAATTATTTTAATACTTATTATCCTATTCCGGACGAAGACAAATCCAAAAACACCATCATATACATACATATAATATCATAAAAATCGGTCCAGCCGTTCTTGAGTTCTAAATGGTGTAACTAACACGACTTTGTTTTATATATATAGATGTGCCAATTCGTACTTGAGATATCATAAAAAAAGAATTTCATATAAAATGTATGAGGAATGTAATTTACTTAATTTTTATTTTTTTGTTATTTTTTTCCATGTTTTAATACTTATTATCCTATTCCTGACGAAGACAAATCCAAAAACACAAAAATCATAAAATTCGGTCCACCCGTTCTTGAGTTATAAATGATGTAACTAACACGACTTTGTTTTATATATATATATATATATATGTCGCAGAGGCAGCAACACCATATTGAGAAGCCCGGAAGAAATCAATCCCTGTGTCGCTAGTTAATAATAACGGATCAAAATGTCAAGTCGGCGCTTGGGTGGAATCGACATCGTTGGATTGGCAACACCGGTTGTGTTTGTTATGGTTTGCTCGAAATGTCGATTGTTGTCAGTTGTCAAAAACGTCAAGATGAGAGACCGTCATTGGAAGCGCATTTACGAATCGAGCAATGGAGCCAATCGCACGTGTCGCGTCCACCGCATTTTGAATCCGTTGTAATCTACGATATAAGCATAAGTTTTCTTAAAATTATTTTAGTAATTGACTGATTAAATATTGAGAAGATTAACTACGCTGGTATTTCGCTTTATTCGCCATGAAGAACGAGCCACCTGACGACCATTACATCCACGTTCTGACATCAGAAGTGGGATGTAACCCAACCGCCCCAATAATGAAAAATGAAAATAGTGATGAAGAAAAATGGCGTCTTTTACTGGAGCAGCAAAACCAGAATCTTTTATCATTGGTTCAAGCGATAAAAGGACCATCGACTAGCATTGAAATTCAGTTGCCCGAATTCGATCTTGACAAAGGAAATGTGGACGCGCGTGCATGGAACAATACCGCGGATATGTGTGTACCGGATCAGCAACTGAGTGGTGTTCCCCTGATGTTTGCTTTGAGCCGTGCGCTGAAGGGACAAGCTGCTGCTTGGCTATCTCAAGTATCTTTCCACGGCATGTGTTGGAGTGACTTCGAGGACCTTTTCATATCAAGAACCAGTAGAGTAATGAACAAACGAACCTCAACGCGGGACCAGTCAACATAGAAGCGCTCCTGTGAATCCAGCAGTTACCTGCTTCCACTACCGGGGAGCAGGCCACTATGCATCCAGCGGCCCCAATCGACGTAACCAGGGTGGAGCCAGCGGTACCAACGGCACCCGACCTACGGCGGAGAATCGAGTGGATATGTGCAGCATCAGCGCCCCTGCTGGGATAATGCGACACTCTGGTGAGCAGTACCTATTCTATTATGATTCTGGAGCCGAATGCTCGCTTATAAAGGAAATGTAATGACACTGTAACTTTGACTGTTATTGGACAGACGTCAGTTAATAGCACTATTCAAATTTTGACTACTGTTGAAATAGATGACGTTCAGTTAGAAATCCTCTTTCACGTACTGCCCGACTCTTACTTAGGATATGACATTTTAGTAGGCCGCTAACTATTAAAATAATGTCTAGCTGTTCGTCATATGACTCCTGATAAGTTACAGTTTACTAGGACGACTGTTGTTTGGGCATGTAATGTTTCAAATGCTCGAATATTGACAAAAATGCTGACTATGACAAAACACGTTTTGACAGTACAAAAGCTAAATTTGTTAACTTTAAAGTTGGAGACTTTGTATTATTGAAAAATGAATAGCGAAACCAAACGAAACTCGGTCCTAAGTACAAAGGCCCCTATAGCGTCATTGATGTGCTTGAAGGAGACCGTTACGTTAAGAGGCTTTGAGTGGTGACTGTACCTAAAAGCACGCTCATAATCGCTTGTGAAAAATGCCTAATGATTGCCCTCAATTAGATGAGGATGATAATCGATCGAAGACTATTGAGCAATAATGTTGTTTAGAATTTTAAGAGTTCTGTTTTCATGCAAATTGTGAGAGTATCCGCCGGATGGAGGCGATGGCTTTCTTGAGAGTATCCGCCGGATGGAGGCGATGGCTTTTTTGAGAGTATCCGCCGGATGGAGACGATGGTTTTGAGAGTATCCGCCGGATGGAGGCGATGATTTTGAGAGTATCCGCCGGATGGAGGCGATGATTTCATGATAGCAGAATCCAGTAAAAATGTTGAATTAACTTTAAACTAAATGTTGGCAGATAATTGCACAATGGTCTCGATTGTGAATTATAACTTAGAGATAAATGCAAAGTGTACTATGTTACTGGTTAATAATTGAAATTTGTTTTACTTGAAATAAATGTTGACTAAAGCCAGTCTTAGTAAGGGTTGGCCGAGCTGGAGTAAGATCTGTTTCTGCTCAGATTTTTTGGTTACAGATTACGCACACTAGGACGTGTGATGCGTCAGAATGGCCGTGTCGCAGAGGCAGCAACACCATATTGAGAAGCCCGGAAGAAGTCAATCCCTGTGTCGCTAGTTAATAATAACGGATCAAAATATCAAGTCGGCGCTTGGGTGGAATCGACATCGTTGGATTGGCAACACCGGTTGTGTTTGTTATGGTTTGCTCGAAATGTCGATTGTTGTCAGTTGTCAAAAACGTCAAGATGAGAGACCGTCATTGGAAGCGCATTTACGAATCGAGCAATGGAGCCAATCGCACGTGTCGCGTCCACCGCATTTTGAATCCGTTGTAATCTACGATATAAGCATAAGTTTTCTTAAAATTATTTTAGTAATTGACTGATTAAATATTGAGAAGATTAACTACGCTGGTATTTCGTATTCCATGAAGAACGAGCCACCTGACGACCATTACATCCACGTTCTGACATATACACACATCAAAAGTGTCTAGGGATCAACATATATTTTTGCAATAACTTTTCTCCTGATTGATATTAATAAAAATTTTCTTTAAGGATTCATCAAATAAAGTGTTTTCGCTTGTCTACAGTAACGATAAACCAAGTCACCTTTGCATTAATAAAGAAATTTGCCATTTTCCCAAGTCACCTTTGCATTAATAAAGAAATTTGCCATTTTCATAATAAAGGGATTTTTGACATTTGAACCACTAACATTAAAGTTCGAAAAAAAGACTGAAATAACAGTTTTCTTTAAAATTTTATTGGGTAACTTAAACAATTAATAATCCGTGTTTCTACCGCGAACACTAACAACACAAGAACATCGGTTTGGCATACTCAAAATGAGTTCATCCAAATCACGCTGTGGAATGGCCGCCCATGTTCGTTGCAACAACAAAAAAAGGTCTTCTTGCGACTGGATACCCTCCATATTCGGCAGAGCTCTTCTCTGTAGCATATCCCATGCATGCTCAATCGGGTTCAAGTCTGGCGACTGAGCAGGCCAGGGCATGACATTGATGTTAGCTGCGGCGAGAGTCTGTCTTACAACTCTTGCGGTGTGCGGTCGTGCATTATCATGCATTAACTGAAATAAGGGACCGATTTGCACTTGTAGAGGAACGATGACGTCTGATACAATCGTCTCAGCATAAATTTGAGCGTTGAGGTTGCCTCTGATCCAAATCAACTCAGTTCTTCCGCCAATCCAAATACCCGCCCATACCATGATGGTTCCACCACTATAAGGATGGACTTCCTGGCAGGATTTTAATCGCTGTTGGCGTCCAGGGGTTCTCCAGTGTCGTATACGTTTATATATTTTGTATATTTTTTTATTACAAAGCCACATCTCAATCTCAAGAAATCCGCATAAAAATGCTTGATCCCTAGACACTTTTGATGTGTGTATATACATACTATATATATAGATGTCAACTCGTACTTGAGATATTCTTTCCGACTCATCTGAGTCGGAAAGATTCGCGTAGACGAATGTTGGAAAGTTCTGAAAGAAAGTATGGTGGATATTGCAAAAGAAGCATGTGGATGGATGCGCAAAGCCGCATAAAACATTGAAAGGAGATGCCTGATGGAAAGCGGAGGTTGAATCCTCCGTAGCAAGAAAGAGGAAAGCGTGGTTGGATTGTGTACCATGTTTGTCCGTAAATGAAAGTATGAGAGAGAAGAGAAAACAAATGCAAGAATGAAACCAAGACTTTAGTGAAAAAGAAGCGTGAAATACAAATTAAGAACGAGGAAGAGAGACTGGTGAAAAACTTCGAGGCAAATACCAAACTCTTTTGGAGAGAGGTAAAGAAATCTCCGGGTGGTTGTTCGGCATCCAGAATAGACAATATAAAGTCTAAAGCTGGTATCATTCTTGCTAACACTCAGGAAGTGTTAGCACGGTGGAGTGAATATTTTGGACCAATGTACGAATATGCCTCGGCTGCTGGCAATGAGTGAGTCTGATGCTCACTCCACGTTGACGGCGTCCGATGAAGGTATAACTATGGATGAGTTTGAATGATCGATACGAAGCTTAAAAATGGAAAGTCTGCGGGAATTGATATGATCACAGCTGAGATGATCAAACCAGTTGGCACTTACGTCCGGGACGCCTTCTGGTACTTAGGTATGCAATCTATGCTAGAGAACTGGAAGGGTTCCAATGGACTGGAGACGCGTAGTTATGGTACACTTGCATAAAGACAAGGGGTCACGCATGGACTACGCCAGCTATAGGGCCATCAGTTTGATCAGCTTAGCAGTAAAAGTAAATGGAAAGGTAATTGAAAGGAGAATGAGGGTGATATCTGATGAAATGCTGAAAGGGGATGTGCGGATCAAGTTTTCTCGCTCCGCAATATCGTGGAGAAGTATCTGGCCATAGACCAGAAGTTTTTCTGCGGTTTTATGGATCTTGAGGAGGCATTTGATAGGGTTGTGCGAAAGGAACTGTGGGGTATCTTGCCGAGATATGGGGTTGACGGTTCACTGCTCCGTGCTGTGCAGTCCACTTACAAGGATTGCTCAGCATGTGTGCGATTAGATGGCAACATATCTCCCTGGTTTGATGTCAAAATTGGTGTCAAAGAGGGTTGCATGTTGTCGGCTAGGCTGTTTATTCTGTATCTCGATAGTTGTCTACAGAGAATAAGATCTATGAATGTAGGTTACGCATGGTGGAGTGGATTACCTAGTGGAGAACTGTTTGCTGTATGCAGACAATGCCGTCCATTAGCAGAAACACCATCTGAACTGCAAACACTGGTCACAATGATGAAAGACGAATGTATGGAGAAAGGCTTACCTACTATTAAATGCGAAGAAAATGGTATTTGAAAGAGAAGAAACCAGAACCAATGTAAGGTTCAGGGTTGATGATGAAGTATTGGAACATGTGGACGAGATTGTATATGTTGGATGCGTTTTCATCAGGGATGTAAGGTACACCGCAGATGTGGAAAGACGAGTGAGTGCTGGGAATAGTGTGAATGGAGTGTTGGGGAAACTTCTTGGCAGTAAAAACTTGGCTCATGATTTTACTTTTTAGAAGCTTTCCAAATTCTCTATTCACAGTACTCCCAGCCCTCACTTGTCTTTCCACATCAGCGATATAACGTCTATCCCTGCTGAAAACGCACCCAACTATAGTGTAAATAATTATTAGAATAGAAACTTAGAAGATAGAATTAGAATATGTAACTTACTTTTTCCCATTCGCCATCCTTTCCCCCCGTGAAGAAGTCTGTTTTCCTTGCAAGAAATCCAACTATTGTTTTCAACAGCTGAAAATAATATATATAACAATATTAACCATTATAAAACAACTATTAAGTGTTATAAAACAATGGTCATGTAATTATAATATGTTAAAGCAGAAGAAATATATTACAGTAATCAATAGTTTTCCGTGACCATTTCATCAACAGATCAGCTGTATTGCACCACATACAAGGTTACTGGAAATTCGAGGTATTTCTGATAAGCTAATATGTTAAAGAAGCGAGTGAAGTGTGTAAGGACTGAATTATATGGCGCTCGGTTCCCTCTGCCAACCCCGCAAGGGACTTGGCGCCAGATTTAGTAAAGTGTTATTGAATAGGGCATTGGCAACTAATTTAACCATAAAATGTCTTATGCAAAAATGATACTATTTTGTATATGACGAGCTCGGTGGCGCAGTGGTGAAACGCGCTGTTACGCTACTTTGACACCAGCGCTCGTGGGTTCGATTCCCACACAATACAAACATTTGTGTGCAAGAACATGTCTGTTTGTCTTGGTCTGGGTATTTTCTATGTATAATGAGTATGTATTTACAAAAAAAATGTATTTACGTATGTTTATCAGTTGTCTAGTACCCATAACACTAGTTTCGCTTACTTTGGAGCTAGATGGCGCTGTGTAATTTGTCAGACAATATTATATATTTTAAATTGTTCTTTATTTGCACACTTTGCATCTCCCAGTATATTAAGTGCACATATAGTTTTAATTCCTTAGGTAATTTTAATTTAAGTGTTGATAATTTACTATGATTGAACAGTTTGAATAAAATCAATAGCTTTTTTATGTCATGAATTTTTTATCAATTTAATTGAAAATATCTCTGAAAATATTGTATGGGTTATTATTATATTAGTGGCTAATCTATAACAACTTAGTAGAAATACCTCAAATTTGCAGTACCTCTACAGTGACAAGCACACTCATGAAGAGTTGCTGTGTTAGCAGCAGTAATGATAATACGAGGGCAATAAACACCCTTAAAGTTGCAAGTATCCATGTGCTGCCATATATCATGTAAACCATTATGTCGACTCCCACTTTTGTATTTTTTTCTTTTTTAGTGCCGACTCATGTATTTGCTAATCCTGTAAAAACCTCTTCACGCCTTTCTTGAAGAACCCCATTGCTGTACTATCGTTAGAACACACAAGGGGAGGCAAAATCGCGCCTCGACGCGACGGAAGTCGTATTGACGATCGCTGATTAAGTCCTGATCCGCTACGTATGCCAGGAGTCGTGTCTCGTGTCCTCTACACCTCGAGTGCCTGTAGCTTGATGATATAAAGCAATTACCACTGCATTATACATTAACTTTTTGTCTCTCGCGGAATGTTCGCTATTATATATACAATTCCTTAGTTAAGCCCCATATCGACTACTTGATTGAGGTGTGGGGCACGGCTGTTAAGACTAACCTAAATTCACTGCAGATAGCACAAAATAAATTAATCAAGGTCCTCTTTCGTTATAATTACTTCACGCCTACAGACAAGATATACAAAGACACAGGATTGTTAAATATAAATAAAACCTACGTATACTTCACGTGTGTGTTAGTACGTAAAATATTAACAAAAAACATCCAAACGCAAATTAGTTTCACCAAAAAGAAAAGTGTGCTAAAACTAAGAAACGCAAACAACCTAATATTGCGAGCACCACGAACGAACTTCGGTAAAAAATGCCTTTTATATGAAGGAGCATAACTATATGATCATCTCCCTGGAGACATTCAAGGAATAACAAAATATGAAATATGCTTTACTTTATTTTTATTATTAAATATTGAAAATTATACATATAAAGAAGAAGTCTATATGTAAAGACCTGCATGCAGAATTTATACTTATGTATAATTAATTGCAAACTAAATCAATCAAACCAACCGATTAAAATAAAATACATATATAAAAAAAACAAAAGATAAAAAAAATATCATCTGCATGATAATTATTTAGATAATTCTAAATGCTAAAATTTTAATAAAACAATAATAACTACAACACAATAGAAAAAAAATCACTATCTCCGCAGTAAAAAATATATAAATAATAATGTTAATAATTCAGCATTTCATTTTGACGTTTTTTTGGGATGACCCAAGTGATTCGAACATTTTTAGATGTCACGAACCTATGGTTCAAATGCCATCTCCTGCAAAATCACCATCATCCCAAAAAATCGTCAAAATGAAATGCCGCCAAAATCTGAAGTTAAACTCCATATGAGATGGGCAGCTGAATTTAGGTTCTTGGTGGTCAAAATCGCCAGTATACCAAACCCCATCCTGTGCAATATCTCTTTGCCTTGGTTACTCGAGCCGACATTTTTAAAAATTCATAAAAATCAAACCAACCTCTAAATGAGATGGCGGTCAAGAATTATATTGGGGACAATATAATTTGCATATATAACGCCATCCTCTGCAATATCACTTTGTTATAGTAAAAAAATCGACAAATTCAAACTTTCATTAAACTTAAAGTTAAATAGACTATAAACTGGCCAATAGCCTTTAATCGGTTCTAATTATAGTAATCTATCTATCTATAACTTCACGCCAAATCCCTTGCGGGGTAGGCAGAGAGAACCGAGCGCCACGTGACTCGATCCTTACATATCTCACTCGCTTCTTTAACATTCATTGCTCTTCTCATGCACGCTCGCCGGTTTCTAGGGCTCCTGATATTATGATTACATGATTTCCTGGCTCCTATAGTAATCTAACTTATATCAAAACGCCATTCTCTGCAAAACCATTGTCCAATTTTGCTGCGAGCTCCCGAGCTATTATGTAGGGAATTTCCAAATAATGAACCTTATTATAGTTCTCAATGAAGGTGAACAGTTAATACAAACGGATAAACAATACGAAATATGAAGAAATATCAACTTTTGCATTTATTCAGGTTATATTCACCATTTTTACTTTCAACACAGAGGTTATAGCGAGCATGTTGCTGTTCGCCATTTATTGTCACTTTCTTAAATTTTTTGCTGTCAAGTTTTACAGTATCGTTAGATTAATAGATAACTAAAAATATCTTCACAAAAACGCACACAATGAAACATACAGTACAATAGGATTACAATAAGGAATATTACAATATGAAGTGAAGAGCAGTGTCGACACTACGCTCCTCGCAATATCACTGCATTAAATTAATAAGTATTGGAACTACAAAGGAATGTGAATTAAAAATACAGAACATATAAACATACTTAGGTAGACCTACAGGTACCAACACAAATACTCAAATACAGTAGACATAATGTATAGATGAGGTAATTGGTGTAATATCGTGTGTGTCGCAGAGAAATGAAAGGGCTACAGCTCAGTGAAATACTTGCGTTAAAGCAAGTCACTGGTTTTCAGCTATCACCCAGGGAGAATCGCGAGAGGCAAGCAAGAAGCTTGACCAGGAGATGTATTATAATTTATACAGGTAAGATTAATGACGCATACATGTTCAGGAAAATTTCATAGGCATATTATATGAAAAATATGAGGATCACGGTATATATGCAAAAAAATGAAGCAGGATTGAAAAGAAACAAGAAGAGGTAGTGAAGAGGACAAGATGATTAGAACAAACTCACAGCATGTAACGCCAAGTTACAAGCGCCCATCGAACCTCAAACTCTCCAGCAACCTCAATTTTAATTGTTTTTTAAACATGTATTAGGATGAGATTGTTTTTATTGGAGGAGGAATGTTGTTCCAGCACTTCATAGCTTAGTGACGGAAATAGTCTGTGTAAGCGTGGGTCCTATGACGGTAGGCTAATGGTACACATGTTAACCTTGGAACAACCAATCTATAATGACGAAGGAATGTTGAAAACTTGAGTTTAATAAAGAAATAATGAGATCAAACATTAGGACCGCAAGATAAAAGTGTCTCCGAGATGCCATATTCAGAATGACACGTTGCGCAGATATGGTGAAACGTGAGTTTGCGATGGGATATTATAACAAAATCTGCAACAAGCATTTTGTACCTACTGAATCAATCCTTAAGTTTTCATATACTGTTATTGTAGAGTTTCTTATCAGAATGTTGTTCTGGGTGAAAATGAAATGTTGTAAGCCTATTCCAATGCATTCTACGAACAAGGATACTGTTAAAAACATATTAAGATATATAGAAAAGACTTTACCTCAGTGTACCAATTTGTAACGCTTTGTATAGTCATTTTGCAGTATTGTCATATATTGTCTTAGCATTCAAATTTTCTCCAATTTTTATCAACTAGGTTTTCCCATATGTTTTTTATGTTTCTTTAATTTATTACAGACCTAAACTGCGTTCAACGAGAAAAATGTTACAAATACAGCAATATGTATCTCCATCCTGATAAAACAAGCCGAGAAGTTTGATACCATTGTAAAACAAGCCGAGAAGTTTGATACCATTGTAAAACAAATGAGCACAGTATTGGGTTTCATAACTAGTCGATAGGCTTTCAAAATGAGTTCACTTAGAGTAGCTATCTGGAACGTTAATGGACTTGCCCTCAACAAATAAGAGGTGGAGTTACTGATTTCGGAATAGAAAATTGACGTCCTCCTTATTTCCGAAGCACATGGTACCTCTAGTACTAACATAAAGTTTAATGAACATAAATGATATTTAACAAATCATCCAGATGGTACAGTGTAAAGTTGTTTTTTTGTTCAAATTATTAAAATGGGTGAGGTTCTTTTCTAGGCGACCTCAGCAAATAGAAAGGCATGGCACTAAATACAAGATACAGTTCAAAAAGCAAAGTTTATACCGGGCGGCAGCCATACACTTTCTATAATATTGCTCCGAACAGTCCAGCAATGCCTGAACATTTAATCTCAAGGAGGGTAGCAAGAAAACCATTTGAAATCCGATTAATGTTTTATTACTTTTAGGGGTCAGGTGGAGCAAATTACAGTTAATTAAAATTCAACAAAAACAAGATTATAAAACTAAGTCAGTGAGGTTAGTTGAGTACATTGGCTTATACTAAAACTTACTGCACCCCTATATTCATCCATAAGCAAATCATTCCTTGTGTAAGGTGGTGAATTTAGATAATTATCATTTCTATGAGAAAATCTAAGGTTCAGTCAAATCACTAAGATTGCAATTTACTATGGGTCAAGTTCTACAGGTCAAGTTTAATCAAGTTGGACTCTAATAAAAGTCTAATTAAAACTACAGTGTATTACGGCGTCGATTGTAAAAAATAAGGAAATGTACGATACTGAAAAGGTCGCCGCGCGACGCTTCATGTAAGGGCAAACATCCACGAATTGCCACGCGTCGCCTCAACGCCAAACACAATCTGGATTAGCCGTGGTGTTGAATTCCAAAGTAAATTTCAAGTCAGAAAAAAATGCTGTCATCCTTTTTGTGCGGGAACCAGCATTTTCTTGGAAATTGTGCAATTTATATCTCAATTATAAAATCCATCAGCTAGGTAGTCGTTTTGAAATTAAATTAGGTTGTTTCAGACCTTTAAATCCACAAATCAAGGAAATTAATTTTAATTGCCATGTCCCGACGACCTTTTCAGTATCGTACATTTCGTTATTTTTTACTATCGTCGTGGCGAAATTAGACCAGAAAGTGAGAACGGAAGTCGAAAGTGCAAATTTAACTTTTTTTAAAAATCAAGTTCCTTTATCGCCGAGGGCAAAGTAGTACTATAACTTCACGCCAAATCCCTTACGGGGTAGGCAGAGGGAACCGAGCACCACGCGACTGGATCCTTACATACCTCACTCGCTGCTTTAACATTCATTGCTCTTTTCATACACGCTCGCCGGTTTCTAGGGCTCCTGACATCACCTTCTGATAGAACACAACCAATTTGCGACTCGATCCTTACATACCTCACTCGCTGCTTTAACATTCATTGCTCTTTTCATACACGCTCGCCGGTTTCTAGGGCTCCTGACATCACCTTCTGATAGAACACAACCAATTTGGTCATGGTAGGTAAGTCTTGGCCTTCCTCGGCTCCTACATCCTTCCACTTTTGCATTGTATATCTGCTTCGTCATTCTTTCATCTTGCATTCTTTCTACATGTCCGAACCAACGGACCATGCCTCTTCTTACTTTAACACCGACGCTCTCTTTCAGACCAACTCCCTTTCTAACATCATCATTGCGAATACGGTCTGCAAGCCTTACGCCACAAATTTTGCGCAGCGCTTGCATTTCGACCGCGTTTATTCTACTTTCATGCTGTTTCTGCCATACGCAGCTCTCGCTTCCATAAGTTAGCATTGGGACCAGCACCGCATTGTGTATAGCCAGCTGCGCCTTGTGGCTCATGTTTTTACTGCCAAGAAGTTTTCCCAACGCTCCATTCACACTATTCCCAGCACTCACTCGCCGTTCCACATCTGTGGTGTACCTTCCATCCCTGCTGAAAGTGCTCCAAGATATACAAACTCATCCACTTGTTCCAACACTTCATCATCTACCGTAATCCTTACATTAGTTCTAGTTTCTTCTCTTTCAAATACCATTATCTTTGTTTTCTTTGCATTCAGTAGAAAGCCTTCCTGCATACATTCGTCTTTCATCATTGTGACTAGTGTTTGCAGCTCAGATGGTGTTTCTGCTAATAGGACTGCATCATCTGCATACAGCAGACAGTTCACCACTAAGTCACCCATGCGTAATCCTACATTCGTTGATCTTATTCTCTGTAGACAACTATCTAGATACAGAATAAACAACCTAGCAGACAACATGCAACCCTGTTTGACATCAAACCAGGGTGAAATGTTGCCATCTATTCGCACACATGCTGAGCAATCCTTGTAGGTGGACTGCACAGCACGGAGCAGTGAGCCGTCAATCCCATATCTCGGCAATATGCACCACAGTTCCTTTCCGCACAACCCTATCAAATGCCTTCTCAAGATCCACAAAACCGCAGAAAACCCTTCTGGTCTGTAGCCAGATGCTTCTCTACGATATTGCGGAGCAAGAAACTTGATCCGTACATCCCCTTCCATTTCGGAAACCTCCCTGTGCCCCCCACAGCATTTCATCACATTTCACCCTCGTTCTCCTTTCAATTATCATTACATATACTTTTGCTGCTAAGCTGATCAAACTGATGGCCCTATAGCTGGCGCAGTCCATACGTGATCCCTTGCCTTTATACAAAGGTGCGATGACTACGTGTCCCCAGTCCATTGGGACCCTTCCAGTATTCCAGCATAGGTTGCATAAGTACCAGAAGGCGTCCCGGACATAAGTGCCACCTAGTTTGATCATCTCAGCAGTGATCTTATCAATTCCCGCAGACTTTCAATTTTTCAAACTTCATATCGACCATTCTATCTCATCCATAGTTATACCTTCATCGGATGCCATCAACGTGGAGTGAGCATCAGACTCACTCTCATTATCAGCGTCCGAGGCATATTCATACATTTCTTCAAAATATTCACTCCACCGTTCTAACACTTCTTGAGTGTTTGATATATAAGGCATATTATTATAATAATCCAAGTGGTTCTAATATAGAAATCAAGTCATTGCTTCATATTTTGAATCATGGTTTTTCTAATTGGAATCTTGTATTATTACTATTATAAT
The DNA here is from genome assembly GCA_947507595.1 of Pyralis farinalis. Classification (NCBI taxonomy): domain Eukaryota; kingdom Metazoa; phylum Arthropoda; class Insecta; order Lepidoptera; family Pyralidae; genus Pyralis; species Pyralis farinalis. The sequence continues at coordinate 18,127,649 of OX382267.1, forward strand.
TATTTACTTATAGAAATATGTGGACCACAATTTCAAATTGAATTTTACAACCCAAACAACATCAGCAATTTGATGATTTTCAATAGCTAGTTAATACTTACAAAGGTATTGATAAACAATTAAAAAAGGTTTGCATTGGATTTACCCACTAGATATTTTATCAACTCAGCAGCAAGCAGCAGGTAAGTTGATTGCTTGTAATGTATACATGAACTTGTTATGCATATACACTCTCAACAAACACATTCTCCTATCTAATACTGGTAATTGCGCTATATTACTGAATTTAATATGAGATATTCTCCAATTAAGCTATTAATATATTTCGTATGCCTAAGCACTATAGAGTGTGCATCTACTATGCTTAGTACTGTAGTAGTAGTTGTATGTATAGTACTGATAAAAAAAAGTAGAAATTTTAAACATCGGCTGGTGACCACTGAAGGATAATGAGATCTTTGGTATTTTTTTTCTCAATTATTTCCCATTGGTAGTTTTTGAGTTACCCGTGGTCATTTTCATAGAGCATAGAGCATTCGTAGAACACGAAATTTATTTATGAACACAGCTGGCAAATTGCATACCTTTTTTGTTTGTCAATTGGAAAAGTACATTAATTTTATAATTTAGGTATGCTTATAAGTAAATTAAAATATATATTTATAAAATATATTAAGTAACTAAAGTAAATACTTGTTTACAATAAACACTATGTAATAATAGTTACACTGTGCAAAGAAAACTTTGGAATATGAACAATAGCAAAATGGTAACCTATTGAAATGCAACATAGTTTTCATAATATAAATACTATTATGAAAAAATGTTGCATTTCAATAGGTTACCATAACAACCTATAACAAACGATAAATTCATGAACAGATGAACAGATTTGTGAGCCCTCCAGTAATTAAAATGTTAATATGCAACAACTGTTTAAGGTTGATGGGTTAGCAGCGTAAAGAGTTCATTTCACAGAGTAAATTGTTCAGAATTCTGAAAGATAAATGCAATTTGATCAAACCTTCTTTGTGCACTTCCGCCACCAATATGGTTACATCAAATTGCATCTAAATTTGACTTTCGCAAAATAACGCCTGAATCTATTAAGATAAATGTTCCAGGCTGTATATTTTTAGCTGATTTAAAGCGATACTCATCAACACTTACAATAAAAATATGATGTTATATATATATATATATATATATAGCAAGTGAAGCTACAATTTGTAGGAGGTTGCTTCTAACACACAATATTTTAGACTACACAAGCACAAGAACACGCTGTCAGCGTGCGACACTAGTCATTTGTGTCATTCGCCTACATAGTCGAGTTCCTCGCAATCATAGGTGTTGGTTGCTATTCGTTAATGTTGTTATGACAAAAGTTACTTCATTGATTTACCGGCGTAACGATTAAAGATCGAGCCACATGGCGTTAAATATATCATAGATAGGTAGTTCAGATTGTGGATAAACTAGTGACGTATTTATTTCGTAAACCCTAAAGTAACACTAGACAAAGACTAATCATACAATTAAACACAGCTAAAGTCATTAAAGGCACTGAAAACTTACATCTTTCACACCACCCTCATGTTGCTGAGCCATAGCAAGAAGCATGGAATCAAATCTATCAGGATCGTTAGCCATCTCTTTGGATTAATCGGTTGTAGTTGCAAAAAATTGCAACAGGGATGATAATCAATAAACTTAGTAACAATTTAAACGATGTTAGTTTGGTTGCTTGATAACAAAGCCGATGGAAATACTGATAGAAACAGTGAAAACAAAAAACCAACGACGACAACACGATGACTTTGACTGGTATCTGTCTGCTGTCAAAAATTGTACTTTTGCCACTGTAGAGTAGACTACACACGTTACCGACCTATCACAAATTCATAGAAGTTGTGCTATTAAATTCATTTGAGTGCCATAGTAAAACCATGAAGCTATTGGCCATATGTTTGGTATACAAGTATTGTCATTATGTATGTAAGGACTGTGGATTTGGTATTAAAATAAAATAAAATAAGTAGTGACCTCATCCAATGTACACTTTCGACATTAGAAAATTTTAAACCAATTTTTTACAACAAGTCAAATGCAAGACAATAAGCTGCCGTTCACCCGAACAAATGTAACACATTCCTTATAATAACTGTAGATCACAGAGTACACCGTCAAACTTATATCCGCACAAAATAACCCAGAAAAGGGGAAGTTGAGGAAAATTTAACTATCACGTTATAAACACAGAATTGTGAATTAAATTTATTCCTAACTTTGTTTTATATTAAGTAATACGCCTACCTACCTTATTTTCAATTATTAGATACTAGTAATACTACACGTTCTAGAAAAGAATGAAGCGAATAGAATTATCATTTATTTCTTTCCATTTTAGAATACCTATATGATTTGATGAAAAAAAAAATTTTTTTTATCGTCGTCGATCGTCGGGAGGCATATAAGCATACGGCCCACCTGATGTGTAGCGGGTACCGTAGCCTATTAACGTTTGCGATATATTAATTATCACTCGCGCGATGCCTCCTCTGCTGCTTAGACAACAACTCCTTGGGAGCTTACTAGTGACCAAACTCACACGTAGGAACACAACAACCCTCTAGGGAGTTGTTATTTGGCTACGGTTTTCTGTGAGGTGGAGGTACTTCCCCAGACGGGCTGCTTTGATACGCCCTACCTCTCTTAAAACATCCAGACCAAGACAAACAGACATGTTCATGCACACAAATGTTTGCCTTGTGTGGGAATCGAACCCACGAGCGTTGGTGTCGTTTTGTTATTGCTGATAATATGTAATACGAATTTGCGATTTAAGAGCAATTATTGCGCAATTTTTGCTATCGCTTTGCTTTTGCTAAATACGTAATTGCGCTGCCGCTCTAATATTGGTAAAAACTAAATACATTTAATATGTTTTTAATAAAAAAAAACTGTGCTTACAAATGAAATGACACGTTTTCCTTGTCTTTAACAGTTGCCGTGTAATTTTGTGGACGGAGCGCGATATTTTGCTGTGCCTGGAGCCGCTTTCTCTGATGTGGCGAGCAGAGTGCGTACCAGGCGGGGGCCGCGTATGTTAACCTACTACGAACGTACGTCTTATATAGACCGAGTTTCGTTCGTAGTGGCAACTTGGATGTAATTACCGGCCGCAGAGCACTACGGGCCGCTCTTGTTTGCGTAATAGCGTGATTTACGTGAGCGACCATACTCAGCGACCGGTCTAAATGGACCCCTAAGTAGCGCACTGTGCTCGCCCAAGCGATCGGCTGCCCTCTCAGCGTGAGAGGAGGTGGAACATGCCTTCGGCCGACCTGCAGCGCGACTGTTTTATCCACGTTAACAGCCATGCGCCACAGGTCGAACCACTCTGGCAGTATGTTCAACACCTTCTGCAGCCGATTCGCTGCGATAAGCGGCTTCTTAGATGCCGTGAAGTAGGCGCTGTCGTCCGCGAATAGCGCTAATAATACCCCGCTTTCCCCCTCGCGCCTTTGCGCCTCGGGCAGCTGGTGTGAGGAAGGGTCGGAGCCGACGCAGCAGTAACCGCTGGCTTACTCTTCTGGCCGGCGATGCTACTCTTCTGGTCTGGGCTCCTCTAGTCGGCGATTGAGCTCGGGATTGTGTGCGCGACTGAGTGCGTGAATGGATACGCGACGCCTGACTCGACGCCGGTGCGCTATTTGGTCGTCCCCGTGCCGCTGTAGTTTGCTCGGGGTTCCGTTTGGCTTTATTTTTCCTTCTTCTTCTTCTAGGTCGGCGTTTTCTTCCTTGTTGGCTGCCCGGGTTAGCAGGCGGGTTTAATGTGGTGGGCATTTGTCCCACTCGTCCCGTCTGTCCCATTAGTGGGGCCAACAGTGCCTGTTGCGCTGAAGTGTGGGTGGATGTTTGCGGCGCTATACGGCCGCGACGGTCTCTCTGCTGCCAACCCTCCTGTATCTCAGCTTGTGTAAGTTGGGCCGGGGGGTTGTAGCGTGTTGATTGCTGCTGAAGTGGAGGAGGGCCGCCTGAAATTGGAAGTCCTCGGCGTCTAGCCTCCCTCCTCATCACTGGGCAGCGCTTATCATTTGCAGCGTGATTTTTCCCGCAATTTGCGCATTTGGCCGCTGTGTTTACATCAACGCCACAGGTGTCAACTGCGTGCTCTCCTGCACACCGTATACATTTAATGGGACGGTGGCAGTTGGCGGATGAGTGCCCGAAGCCTTGGCACCTGTGGCATTGAGAGATGCGCTTGTTCGGCCTCCATGCTTCGATTACTACGCCCGGCATGTATAAGAGTTCGCTGACAGCGTATAGTCGCGCGAGCTCTTCTTGAGATGGTTTGGTGGGGTATTAACTATGAAGGAGTGACTGAGCTATACTTTTGTGAAAAAGGTATCAAAACATCGGCACAAGTGTATCAAGATACCATTCTTGAGAAGGTAGTGAAGCCCCTTAGCAACACCATGTTCAATAACCAAGAATGGTCCTTCCAGCAAGACTCAGCGCCGGGTCATAAATTTCGGTCTACGCAGTCTTGGTTGGAAACGAACGTTTCGGACTTCATCAGGGCTGAAGACTGGCCGTCGTCTAGTGCCGATCTTAATCCGCTGGATTATGATTTATGGTCAGTTTTAGAGAGCAAGGCTTGCTCTAAATGCCATGATAATTTGGAGTCCCTAAAGAATTTTCCCATGGAAAGAGTGCGTGTTTCTATTGATAACTGGCCTCAACGTTTAAAGGGCTGTATGGCAGCCAATGGAAACCACTTCGAATAAGCTTTTTATATTTTAAATTGTTTTATATTTATGTATTAAACTAATACACTTTAAAAATAATAAATGTTATTTGCAATAGTTTTTATTTTTTCTTTGTTTCAGTATTTATGGCAAGACTAGGTAGATAAATAATTAAAATGAAATCTCATTTTAATTATTTATCTACCTAGTCTATGATATCTCGAGAATAATATTTGATCACGGTGATTTTAAATTTACAATGATGGGATTTCTGAAACTTTCAATTTTTACACAGAATTTCTTGATTTGCATTCAATAATTTGTCTTGATTTTATACAAAATATAAAATAATCCTCTTATGTTTTATTTTATGCTGAGTTATATAAGTTAGTTTATTGTGTATTGTATTCGATTTTAAAGTAAATTACCTAAATCATCATAAGAAATCTCTCCCTCCATAGACGATTACGTCTATGTCTCCCTCCTCTAAAATGTTTAAAGAATCGTATTAAAATTATTGTTAAGTATTCACATTCGTCGCAATATTCATAGGTCACTTTTTATGTCATTATAAGTTGTCTTAGATGTCTGTACTGAGTATCCATCACGAGGATAGCAGACTCAAGAGTATTCAGCAGTTTGCGTCGGTACATTCGTAATTAATCTATATAATACTTCAAATTTATTAACTGTATTTTACATGTACTTACCTTTATAATCGATATCGACACCGCCCGGTTGTCTGCAAAGCCAAAATTCACAGCTTTTGTAGATAGCAGATAAGTTATAGTGCGCTTCCTTAGTACAATAAGTCACTTTTTTCGTAAAAACCTTATTAAATAATTAATATTTAACCGCTGAAAACTCTGTATTTGAATCAGCATAGGCATTCAAATTTTATTCGACTTTATGTAATCTTGTAATAACATTTTAATATTTATAGCTTACACATGTACATACTTCCTCAGCTCGTTTTTCAGCTTCCAGTATCTTCAATACACATCCATGACATCTCTCGTGGCATAGACAAGCACGAGTAATAGTGTCTATCTTTCATAGACCTGGTTGACACTGCCCACATTGACACAATCAAAACAACACAATACACACACACACATTGTTGCAGAAAGTGAAAGAAAGTGTCAATGGAGGTCATGCATTGCATTTTTATGCATTTTTTTATCAGTTATATTAACAAGAACTTATAAATTAAATTAAAACACTAATGGTTTTTGTTTTTGTGATGTGTACATCAAATCAGGTGCGTAATTTTTATTCACAAAATGATTATAAGTCTATTATTAATCGTGCCCGTGGATTGTCAAAAAATATAATAATCAACGATTTATTTTGCAGTGGATTCAGCAAAAAACATAAGTTATGGCAGATCAATTCTGTTTACGTTGGAATAATTTCCAAACGAATATAGTGAGTGCATTGGATTCATTGAAGTGCTCAGAGGATTTGGTCGATGTTACGCTCACTTGCGAAGGCAGAAACATCAAGGCCCATAAAGTCATACTGTCCGCATGCAGTCCGTACTTCAGGAATGTGTTCAAGGTGAATGACTCGGGACATTAATAACCTTCGGCTTTATGCTAACACCTTCAAAAGATATAGGTTATTTACCAACAACTTTGTACATGCTAGTAGCTAAACGTTATGCATTTTCATACATACTCCTCATTATTTTGATAAAGAACTAATATACGGTATACAATTTTGGTTATTATTTGAACTTATATTCGAAAATATAAGTTATTATTATCATTGATATGGTGTTTTATATTATATCAGAAATTTATAAATTAATATTTTATTGTCCTTCAGGAAAATCCATGTCAACATCCCGTGATAATATTAAAAGATGTGTCGGCTGACGATATTGTTAGCTTGTTGTCGTACATGTACCAGGGTGAAGTATTCATTGAAGAAAGCAAACTGTCCTCATTCTTACATACTGCTGCGTTACTTCAAGTTAAAGGGCTTACAGGAGTTACACAGCAGGTAAACAATTTAAATTGATATAATTTAATTGACATAAACATTGTTTGTTACGATATCTATTAATTTTTTTGATGGTTATTTTTTTTAAAGGCGACATAGGTTATATTGTCTTTCTATTCTTGGCTTCAATTTATGGTGATGATTGGTAAATTTACAACTGGAGTGTTTGATGATTTGTAAAATATAAATATGGCAGTCTTGTCTTGATGTTGCACTTTTTCCAAATGATATTATTTAGTGCATGTTGTTATGTAAAAAAGCGCATCTTGAATTAAAAGTTTCTAATATAAATATGTTTTAAGGTTTACTGTGATAAGCGAGTAACGCTTACTCATGCTCCAAGGTGTGAACAACCGGCTACTGTTTTCTTTAAACATATTTTTATGTTAGATATTACAAATTTTTATGTCATGTCTCTTTCACGGGCAGTCTGTGATGAATTTGTTTAACCCATAGATTTATAAACTGGCATATACTGAGCGACGGGAGAACTGTTGGTTTTTGGATTTATATACATATTTCCAATTATCACTTGCTTGGCGGTGAAGGAAAATGAAAAAAATAAAATGAGAAATATTTTATTTCTTTCACAATTTACATATTAGAGTGTGGAGGGTGGTCTCCTATAAAAAAATATCCTAATATAAAAATATCCTGATCTCCGCCCATTGAAGAAATTATATTTCCAAAGGTAACCTAACCTAAGAGATGTCTGGTTTTCCTTCTAGGTTGTGGAAGTCTGATGACAGGTGCTCTATTGCGAAATCAGTCTCTTCACCAAATCCTGAGGTTTAGATAGCGAATTTTGCCAATCTTTATAGATTAAGAATCGGAATAATGCTAGAAAGAAAAGGTCAACAAAGTACAAATAATTGAAAATATCTAGTTTATTCTAACATTGTTCCTTTTTTGTATTTATTTTCAGAAAGAAAATTTTATGTCACCGAACACTTCAAACAAATTGTATACACAGTTGACAATATCATCAAAACCACAATTTACCACTGGACACAAAGAAGCGAAGATACCAGCATTGAAGAAAAGAAGGAGTAGCACTTCTGATAAACCTAATGATGTGACCCTTGGAGACACCGGACATAAAAAAAGCAAAGTACTAGACACTTGTGATATTTATAGTAGGAATAATTTTTCTCATTTGACGAAATCAGACAATGCGTTGGTTGAAAATAATGTTGACAAGAAATGTGATGGGAAACATGAACAACCAACTGTAACAACAAATGGAAAAAGTTTAACATCAGTCCAGGTATATTCATTACACAACTTCTGTTTATTAGAACATCGACAGTCAGATTTAAAACTTCATGAAATTAGATACAGTAGTTGCTAATCTAAAGAAAAACTGAGTTTTTGAAAAAAAAAAAACATTTATCACTCTTTCGTTTTGTTGGTGTCCTGCATATTATTTTATTGTATAAGAACAAATAATAAATTTTAATTTATCTTTTAAATCCTAACTTGTAGTCTAGTGCCTTAGACATTGCAAAAGTCTAAGCAAACTATAGAAATTATCCTATGGAGTAATGTTGAGAGCTCGATGGCATCGTTATGTGTGTTATTCTAACCAAACACGTAGATTAAGTAACGTCGACCGCAGCCTGTCTATGGATGGGTTTATCTATCGAGTTTCTCCGTGCTTCAGAGGGCACGTTAAGCGGTCAGTTCCGGGTGTTGTCAATAGATAACTGTTAACCTAAGTTAATAGCCCTAGGCGGCTTAAAAAAACTGGTCTCCGCCAATCCGCATTTGAGCAGCGTCGTGAAGTATGCTCTAAGTCCCTTCGGTTGAAGGGAGACTCGTATCCCTGCAGTGGGATGAGTAAGGGTTGATGTGGAATCCTAGGTACATGATTATGAGTTTTACCTACAATTAAAATTTACAATGCCAGTATTAGTGAGTGTTTTATATATAATCAGATCAATTATTCCTTAAAATAGGAATTAACATATGTCTCGAGAATATAGCTTCTACAAACATACAGGACCCAGGACCTGGGTGCATAGGCAATTTGTTATTTTCACAAGTCTTGTTTCTTGTCTCTAGTGTACTTGAGTCAAATGACACTTGCACACTTTAACATTCCAGAATGAACCTATTGTTACTAAGTCGCATTTACTATGCTTGGCAGGATCAAACATTTTCATTCATAATATTGGTAATGAATAATGAGTGTCAGATCCTATCAAGCTTACTTTACTTAGGGATTAATTTCTAATAATTTAGTGATAAAGTTTCATTATTTTGAACAAATATTGCAAGATATATAATTAGTACATAAGCCAATACTAAATTAAAAAAATATATATTTCTTTTTTAAGTTAGTATTGGCTAAATATTTAAGACATGAATTTTTAATGCCCGAATTTATGGCTCTACATAGGTGCCAAAACTTATTTTTCATGTTTTGCAACTGAGTGCTTCAGTATTTAGTTTAAATTTCACCATGGTTTTCTAGTTTTTTGTTTACATCTCATAATTAATAGTGACACGTAAAGAAGTACATATCAAGCAAGTATGAATATATTTTTAATGCATAAAGATATATAAATCATGTTAAATATGTTTTTTAATATAGTAGGAAAACATTTGTCAGTTTTATACATTATTTATCACGTTATTGAAGAATACAATTTCAATTATATATTTTATAAAAAATCTTAGATGTCTTGCAAACAAAATAAATTAAAAGTTGAAGCAATAATCACAATCTTGTGTACCCTACCAATCAAACGGAATAACGCTACGAAGAACAAGTATAAAAATGTGTTCTTTTTCATGCCTACACAATATTATGTTTTACTTACTAGATAGCAAAATAATTATAACCAATAAAACTTAAGATTCAAAAGACATTAGTCCGAAAAAAAAGACAATCCGACCGCAGCACCACATACTTACTCTAATTGTGAATATAAACAATCTAGTGACACACTCAACACAAAAAATAGCATCAAAGTTGGTCCAGCCGTCAGGAGGTGTTAAGGCCTACACACATACAGGAGAATTATATGTACAAAGATAATGGCAAGTTTTAAAGAGTATTACTAATTTAAAACTTAAAATTAATTACTCTTGCAAACCAATCAATCAGTTTTTCCTGGCATGATTATTATTATATTTAAATGGCATTCTAAAATTTACAATTTACAAATAATGAAAGTATCTAACTAGTCAAGTTAGACACTTTCAGTACCATTTTTACTCTTATTACATGAACAAAAAAAGAAGCAAGCAGTCTAGCTTGAGTTGTTGCTATGTGTACAATTTTAAAATGGTTAACTGTAATACAAAATAACTAATTTATGCTCTCATTTCAATTTTTTAAAATATCATGTAAATACAAAAAAAATACTCAGGCTCAAATCTCTAACCTGTCTGTCTATCTACATATATATTTACGACAGGTTCCTTATTGTGTAGGCAGAGATAACCACAAGAAGCGGTCCTTAATACATCTAACTAGCTTCTTTAACATTCATAGCTCTTTTCATTACTTGCCGGTTTTTAAGGCTGCTAACTTTTGAACAAAACAGCCAATTCGTTTATGGTAGGTGAGTCTTGCCCTTCCTCGCTTCTTACATCCTTCCACTTTCGTGATCTTTCGTGTTGTATATCTGTTTCGTTATTCCTTGTCTCTGTCACATTCGTCATATAAACAATAGATAGCATAATAATTAGAACCAATAGAACAGCACTGCCATGAATGCCATCTTTGATTGTTGCTTGTAATGCAGATGGCGATTCTGATATGGTAACCACTAAAAAGATAAAGACAAATATAATTTGCCATTAGGCCCTCATGCCCACTTAGACACGTCTTACATTCTTTAAATCCGATTATATTGTATCATATGATTTATTCATACCTTTATCTCTCTTTTTTAATCAAATATATGTACTGGTAATATTGAGTATGGCCGTCTTATAAGGCGGATATGCGGAGGTGCCATAAGCGTCTCGTAACGTGTAGTTTTGAATGAGCTTGCGGAAGCACGGGCGACGGCGGATTCGGGTAAATAAGATCTTCGTCATTCACAAGTGAAGGGAGTGAATGGCATATTGCCATACGCATGCTGGTGGCCAGCCATTACTAAACTTTTCTATGAATCTTTGTTTATGAAAACCAATTATTACCTTTTATAATGCAGAGAGATTAGTGTTCATCCACCATAAATTCATCCTTAATTCATTATGAATACATTTTTATTTATTTAAAGAAGTTATTAATATTACATTGCAATTATCTTCTTGAAGGAGCCTCTGTATTAGAATCAGATTTCTACTTGCACACTTTTCAAATGGCCACGTATCTTGAATTGAATCTTGGACCCTGATTTGAAACGTAATGATTTCAAGGTTCAAATTTGAGATTAATATGAATGTATTCATATTTTATATTCGTTCTTCACAGTTTCTGGTTGATTTATTCTTAAAAAAAACGTAAAAAATGATTTCAGTGATGCGTCTTAACTATCTGAATTGGCCAGTTTCAATGTGTTTTATTAAAATTTATTTTTAATTACGACTTATGTTATAAATATTATTAAAATATGGATGGCATGAAATTTACTACATGTTCATTTTTTTTAGGTGAATGCTCATGGAGAAAACATTCCGATAACCGTAAAAACAGAACGTGTTGAAAGTGACGACTCTTCACCAGCTGTGCCTCCAGTGATAGCCGAAAATGATGACAGTCTTCCTGATTATGAAAATAGCATGCTTGCCAGATCCTTACTCTCAGGTAAAGACAACATTTATAAAAAGAAATAAAACACTGGTGTTTTTGCACCACTAAGGTGGAATACAAATGTATGACCTGCCTGATGGTAAGCTTCTGCAGTCATTGGACACTTACAATGTTGTTATTATTTTCTAATTATTTCTTATATTCACTTGCTTTTCTTTAATAATATTTCGAAAAAGGTTAGGATGCTCTGTTTTTTTTAATTCTTACCTTAATAGATTCTGGTCTAAGTCATAATATTTAAAGCCTCTTTTTTTTTTTTTGAAGAAACATATAATATATTATACTCCTCAGTTGCGCTGAATAGACAAAATCAGTGACGATCGACTAGATTATTTAGAGTTCATGTAATAATTGAAAAAAAAAAGGCTCTTACTATTAATGATACGTAAATTAACTGCCCAATTCGTTCATAAATTACCACATATCTGACTGATATCTATTCAAGCGGTTACTTGCAGTGAAAAGTTAAGTAGGCTTCCAAGAAGATTGATATGCTAGGTAGAGCAAGACGACCTTACATGCTCGAACATTGTCTTCAATTTTATGTGTTATATATTTATAAGATACTTATTAAGGATTTTCAAAATAAACTAGAAATTGTCTGTAACCAAAGAAACGACATTTAAAGTTTCTTCTATAACACTTCTTTAATTATATCAGTTAGTTTTTATAAATTTTCTATTTTACTTTCATAACATAACCTATGGACGCACACCGTGTATTCGAAACGTCAATTAAAATTTGACACTACTAGTAGCTCCATATAACGTTACGGTTATTAGACATTCTACAACGGCGCGAAGCGCGTCAAAACATGATCTTATGAAATGTCACTTCTTTAAAAGGCTGGCAAAGCATCTGTAATGCTTTGGGCCTATGTTGCTTATGGGCGATCACTTACTATCATGTGACATACATACCTCTTCTTACAATCATATATATTTTGGGCCACCATCGTGTAATCATGTGAATTAGATATCAAATAAAAGAGACGAAAGTTCCGAGTTTAAAAAACAAATATAGTACAATATTAAAACATACCAAAGGAAAGGAACAACAATTTCACTATATTTCAGTTTATCAATACTACTAGCGCTATCTATCGGTAGTTCTGTATAACAATCGTGTAAACTTTACGAGTAAGATTAAAATTATTGTCATAGTACATATATTTTTTTCTGATTCTAGGTATAAATCCATCAAAAAGTGATGTAAGTGCCAGCAGCTCCTCTGTCAAAAAAGTATCAAATGTAGTTGATATACATGCAACTCGATCAAAAGATATAAACACGGATTCTATTACTTTTACCAACGCCATTTCAAAAAGCCCAATCAAAACGACGCCTTCTGAGGAATCCATGGTAAAACCTGAAAAGCAATCACCTAAATCTGACATAGAGTATGAGCCAGAAGTGTTGCTATCAGAACACCAGGATGGTACGGACTCCGACAACACATACTCTCAAGAACAATCACAAACACTGTTACTATTGGCAGGTATGACTAATGTTCCTGGCCTTGGGACTGGTGCTTCGACGTCTCAAGGTGTCTCTCACCAGCAGTCGAACCACGCTGCGATCTGTGGTGATTGCCCCCACTGTGGCATGAAGTATTCAAACCAATCCGCTCTCAAGTATCATGTGCGTCTAATGCATTCAGACTTAACAAACAGGCTGTGCTGTTACCTTTGTCCAAGGTCATTCACGATGAGAGAGACATTCAAGGAGCATATGTGGACGAGTCACGGTCAAAGAAACTAAAAAAATGTTTCCTATTATTTCAATATGTGCCTTAGCTTTTCATCTCAATCTGAGATAAGAATTTGATAATAGGTGTTGAAAATTCAAGATGTGCCTTTTTGAGCGCGACATAAATGCCTTTTAATATTTTACAATATTTGCCTGTTATTGATTAAGTAGTCTTTGAAAATGAAATTACTAAGTACAAGGCAAAAATCATTGATATTTTTGCTGTTATGAGTATCCGATAATAACTGCAGATATTTATTTACATGAAATGCAGTAGGTATAGTATGTACAAGAGTACACTTCTCTCAATGAGACGGTTTATATTTATTTCGTTGATATTGATATTTTTAGGTTACTAAGTTAGAGTATGATGTGCACCTAAATATATCTAGTTATAGTACTATTAAGTATTTACTCTTAATAGTATGAAACTGGGGGTGCCGAATTTGTTACCAGAATTTGAAGCCATTTCTTTTACGATTGGTGCTAAGAATCAAAATTATTTAAATTTATGACTAGTGATATTATGTAATTGTTACAACTAATGTTCATTAGGGTAAATTATGTTATGGTAAAGTATATTTATGATGTACCTTAAACATAATTGCAAAAGAGTAAGTAACATAATGTAGGTATTTTTATCTTTATGTTGTCGTATTCTGTACATAGATTAAACACTTTGAATTAAAAAGAAAAGTAAATTATTATTTTAATATATTACAGGGTGGGAATAATTACTGGAATAGTTGGTTCACGTTAATTGAACGTTCTCGCAATGTTAACGCAATGAATACTAGGTCTTTCACCCGCTTTATCTTTGTGTTTAGTTAGAACTAATTTGAATTTGAAGTTAAAAGCAAAAAGGTTCAAATTTGTTTTTTTTTTATATCTTCATAAACTCTGAGCTTTATTACTAAGTAATAAATTACTACTAAGCTGTTACATCGAATGAATATTACTCGTGTGTGTTATCACAGTCAAAGTTTAATAATTTGTACGTTTCGTAGTTCACTCTAAATACCACGGGCTTCTAAATTATAGAATACTCTATTTTTAATACTATACCATCATTTTGCCTTATCATGTACGCTGACGTTCACTCAACTCACGCTCCTGGTTACTACAATTAAATACTCCATAAAATAGAGGGTTTTTCTTGTTGTACTAGTGATTTTCAGTTCAGGTATCTTGTTTATCAAAATAATTGATCAAATATGTCCTAGATTTTTAAATAATTAATTGTATATTTATTCAGGGAAGTTGGCTATGCCGATGTTACTTTCCCTCTATGCCCCGTCCTTATTTCCATCCTGTTTATTTGCTCATTTCGTTTTCATTTATGGGAAATTGTTGATAGCTTCTTCTATGTAATACTGGTTATTTGTTGTTTTTAATGATACATAGTTTATTATTGTGGTAATAATATTTGTGTTGTTTTCTACTCCGAATAAGTATGATAATGTCAATTATAAGCAAGTCATAATTTAAGTTCAAATTGTAACCCATCCAACATGTCCAATTAATGGAACTCGCAAAATTGTGTGATACCATAGTGATAAAGCTATAAAAACATTGATACTATATATGTGCTACTGGAAGAGGATTCGAATAGATAGTGATAATTTAGAAGAGGTTCAGTATTTTCATGAATAAATTTGTTACTGATACATTAATAATTACATATTGATATGCCTTGTCACAAATTAATGACAAATGAAATTTATTTTGGTGTATTGTGCCAAAGTGGGTTTATTTTATTGATAGATAAATTATTACTTCCGGTAAGATGGTGTCTTTATTAATTATTACTATAATTATCTTTACGTCTCTATTTCTTAGGTTAGCATAACATTGTTACGCGTTTAAGTTTTTGTTAACTGGAAAACGTTTTTAGTGAAGGTATTTTTATTAGATCTACTCCCATGTGTCGAATGCCATTAGTGAAAATATAATGTTCTAGATGTTACGTTATGGTTAAAATATTGAAAAAGATAGAATATATTTATAGATAGTTTCTTTAATATGATATATTTACGTATCTACATAAGTTGTTGAATATTTTATTCAGAATTTTACAAGATTTATATTTTAATTTATGTTATAAATAAATTTTATGCTTCGTACTATCGTTTTTTCTTCACGTCTGTCCGCTTATACACGTCTACTGGGAATAATACCGTACTCGAGGACTCGTGTCGCCTAACAAGACAACTTGGCCAAGTTGATATAGGGGTGGATCAACTATTCTTTGCAAAAAACATGTCCCTCCATCAATTAAAAATATTTAACTATGTAAAAACAATAGTTCGCTGTAATTTTATATAATAATAATAATAATAATAATAATAATAATAATAACTTTATTTCGAAAAATAGGTTTAAAACAGATCCGAGTTGCACTGACCCCACACTAGGCTAGGCCTGTGTCGTGGGCGTCAAATGAGTACAGTAGAATACATAGTTATAGTTCTTAAAAAGTACCTTAAAAAAATATGTTGCGTTGCGGCGAGAAAAATGTTACATTATATAAATTTGATATATGATAAAATAAATAAAGTAGAGGGGAATTTAATTCATTAAAGTTATACAAAGAAAAAATATAGATATAGAAGCTACAATCCACAAGAGTGCATTCATGTAACATGAATTCAAATAAAGTAATCTTTATCCAATAGTATTTGAAGCGCACGTGCATTTATGAAATGAGTTTGTGTGTGTGAGTGTGTGAGATATATATATATATATATTGTATAGAGTGATGTTGTGGAAAGTAAAACTAACATATTTCAATTACAAGTTACTGAAGATTTGGTATTATAAGTTCGATTTATTATAATTTTAAGAAATAATCCTAATTATATTTTCTGATTCCTCATAGTCCAATTGTATTAAAAATAATTTTAAACGATTTCTTGCTTCGAAATTACAACAACATTTTATTTCACATTTATTCACTAATCTGTTGTATACTAGAGGAAAGAGAAATGCTTTAAATCGTTGAGCAAAGGTGGTATTTGTATCAGTAACAGGAATCTTAAAGACTCTTTTTTCTAGCATTGCATTATATGCAGATGAACTTGTGACACATTTATGTATGTATAGTGTGGCGCGCAACAGAAATAACTTCCGAACACTTAGAACATCTGCTTCCCTGTACAAGTCAAATGTACAAAATCTACGTGGCTTCCTGAGTGACACCTTTAGAACAGCGCGCTGAGCTCTCTCCAGTACTATTAGGGTCGACTTTGCTATTCCACCCCAGGCCAGAATACAGTAATTTAAGATAGACTGACACAAAGCTAAGTACACTTTTTTCAACAGGGGGCCTTCGGTGACTTCCCTCAGCAACTTGAAAGTATGAATAAGTTTACGAGTTCTTGACGCGGTTATTGAAATGTGCCTCTTGAAATTCAGTTTTTCGTCGATTTCCACTCCCAGATACCGCAACGTATGCACCCGAGTAATAGTGTTGCATTCACAATCTGAACCATTAGAAGAAAGAGCATAGTCACAACCATGAACTTTAATATTTGATAACATGGTGGGAGGGTCAGAGAGTGATGTTTTGTGAAAACACAAAAATTTAGTTTTTGAAGCATTCAAAGTCAGAAGATTCTTATTTAACCACTTATAAATTATACGCATCCCAGACTCCGCCTTTTGTTGAGCTTCTAGCCAGGAACTCCCGTGGAATATAACTGCTGTGTCATCGGCATAACAGATCATCTCACAATCTTTGGAGGTTGATAGTATATTATTGAGATAGACGATGAAAAGAGAGGGACCTAGAATGCTTCCCTGAGGAACCCCGAAGCCTACATGCTTCGAGTCACTGACCTGACTACCTATCCTGACACATTGTAAACGGTTCATTAAATAACTACTGAACCAGCTCAATGGCGTACCTCTGATCCCAAAAGCCTCTAGTTTTTTTAGCAATATGGGAATTGAAACCGTATCGAACGCCTTCTTTAAATCTAGAAAGACGCCGACACAGTTTCGGCCCTTATCAAGATGATCAACTACAGTTTCGGTAAGAAGCATTACCGCATCCTCGGTTGACCTACCCCGGCGAAACCCAAATTGCCGTTCGGAAAGCATATTGTTACTTTCAAGAAATTTGATAAAACGTTTATTAACAATACGCTCTAAAAGTTTGGAGTATGTCACTAGAAGCGATATAGGACGGTAATTAGTAGGATTATCCTTTGTACCCTCTTTGTATATGGGAATTACTATAGCTGTCTTCCAAGTTTGCGGAAAGGAACCCGAGGAAATGCTGAGGTTAAATATTGCTGCGAGGGGATCTGCTATAATGTGAGAGATATTTTGCAACAATCTATTGTTAACACCATCCGCTCCAGAGGAGCTGCTAGAATCTAGTGAGTTTATGAGACTTAAAACTTCTTGTGCATCTGTGGGTTCCATGAAAAAGGAGTTCAGAGGGACGGTATTGTTAAGAGTAATTTGTGAGGCAAGCGAATCTTGAGTTTCTTTTAATCTCGATAAAGTAGAACTTGCCAATTCATATCCTATTGATGCAAAAAAGGAGTTGCAGTGATTAAGTGACTCTTTAACTGAAGATTTTATTTTTGTTAGATCTTCGGAAGAAGAAGTAGTTGATCTTTTATGGGTAATCCTCCTGATTGCATTCCACAACTTTCTAGGATCTCCATTGTTCTGACTTAACTCAGCATTATAGTAATCACGTTTAAGTTTCCTAAGTATATTTCTATAGAAATTTCTGTAACGGGTATAGGTTAAATTTTTGATAACGTTCTCGGGATCTCTACGAACATCATTGTGTAGTCTGTCGAGGTGCTTCGAACATCTGATCAGACCGGGGGTCATCCAAGGGTTTCTAATTAATTTTGATCGGCTAATTCGTACGGTTTTTGTGTGTTTTGACACTGCGCTTGACACAATTGAAGTGAAAGAGTCCACTGCATATTCGAGGTCGGTGCTATTGACAATCGGCGACCAGTCCACCATCTCAAGGTCAGTCCTAATTGAATCATAATCTAATGTAGTTCTGAACCGCTCTGGATTAGATTGATTTGGAGACTTTAACATAATCCCAACCATAGTTATGTCGTGATCAGTCAAGGCAGCGGAACAGACAATTGATTCAGCCTCGCTTTTTGCAGATACGAAAATATGGTCTATACAGGTCTTACCATGCGTGGGTGTGTAGAAAGTGGAAATAAGATCGTGTTCTGCCAAAACATTTAGATATTCAGAGGTGGAGTGGTTGTCCGCTGCCTGTCCCAAAATATCAATATTTATATCACCCGTGAAAATCAGACAAGGAGTACGAGCGGTTGAATTCAAGATTGATTCTATGGAGTGAATAAATTTATCAGGATTTTGAAAACTGGGTGATCTATATACACTAATTACAGAGAACTTACCAGGAACCTCTGCAAGAATGCAATTTGCCTCAACTACTTCTAATTCAGAAAAGATCACGTGCCATTTATCTTTAACATAAATTGTGACCCCACCGGATTTATTAATATACTTTTTGGAACAAAAGGATGAATAACCGTCTATCTGTCTGATTGTACAACCATCGCTAAGCCAACATTCCGTGAAAACAATCACATCAAAATCTAATCTCAATCTAGTCTGCAAGACAAGGAAGTTATCGAAGTTCTTTTGGATACTTCTGATATTTAAATTAAGAACTTTTAAGTTATAGTTAGACAAAATCTTAGTACAGTTTTCCAGAGTAGATAAACTATGGCATTTTATCTTAAAAGAATTGTCAATTTCATCCAACAAGTTTACGGAAACCATGGGAAAACAGTAAATAAATATGTTATTTTAAACAATATAGTAGTAAATGCCATTGCTACTTTTGACAGACAGGCACGAAGGAAAAGCTGGTATATGTCGCATTGAGAGAGGTCGTGTACCGATGATTGATAGATGTAATTATTGTTATTGAATAATGGGAACATATGAGTAGCTGTAGTGTAAAATAATGAAGTAGTGTAACGTGCGCATAAGATAATGAATATAGAATACAGAATGAATAGAATTATTTGACAAAAAGTACAGTGACAGTAAAATTTATAAGTACTAGGTTGCATACTACCATCGTTGTTGTGGCTAATCAGTCGGTACCTTTGATGCTGCAGGGCTCCCTGATGTGGGGACGAATCCATCAAGAAGTCGATCGAGATCATCTTCATATCCAAACAGTAATTTAGAATACTTAGAATTGATATTAAAGAGCGTTCAATTATATAATTTTAATATTTTTTATTGCTTTTATGGTAATTTAGGTGACAAGATTCACTCCCCATACAAATTATTTCTGTCCCCACGTCTACTTCAATAGTTCCCTGACGCAATAATTTTAAAATTTTATATAAAAGTGTATTATTCATTTCTACTCATGTTATTTTCTACAACGGTTTCTAAACGCCCTTAAATGCTTCCCAGATTTTTAAGTATGATTTTGCTACTTAGAAAAAAATAAACAAATTGTGTCCCAAAACAAATACTCAAACAAATGTCCGCTAAGTTACTGTTCTTAAAAGTTAAAGATAAAAACATAGATGGCTCTAACAGTCTCAATTGTGGCAATTAATACCTGAGGATGATGCAATGACATTCCGCCATTTTGTGTGTGGTAGTGGAACTATTGTCCTTACATAGTTAAATATTTTTAGTTCATGGAGGGACATGTTTTTTGCAAAGAATAGTTGATCCACCCATAGGTTGTTTGTTGTAGGTAGGTACTCTGGAGACCCACAAGTTTAATAGAGGTAGTTGGAATCGAAGTAGCCGCCTGTGGGAGTACCAGATAACAATTCCTTGGAAGAAAGTAAGCGAGCGAGAGAGGATACCAGTAAGGAGTTGCTGTGATAACAGCAAGAGTTTACAGGTTTACATACCCATTTGACATCAGGTCTGCTATGTCTTCCGATGTTCTATAAAAAATTTTTTTTTTCGTTTAGTTGGTAATGAAGTGCAAAGTTCACTTTTGACAAACGTGGTTAGTAACGCTACTTTGACACCAACGATGGTGGGTTCGATTCCCACACAGGATAAGCATTTGTGTCCATGAACATGTCTCTTTGTCTTAGTGACTCCCTAGAGCAGGGGTTTCCAAACTTTTTCAGGTTTAACACGTCTGCCAGATACGAGTGTACTCGTAGTAAGAAACCTCGCTCTCAGCGCCAACTACGAGTGTATAACGTAGTATAGACTGTGCTAAGTTATCAGCCCGATATACACATTAGAATCCTTTTGTATGATGGCACTGGATGGCAATAGATAATAATATTGGGCCTCGTATGAGGTGGCAGGCAACGTGTTAATATTTTGTCTCGGCGCCGGCGCCCCGTAATCGTTAGTACTCGAAAGGAGGTGAATGATATTAGGTAGATAAGGCAAATATCCTCAATATTAAATTTAATTTTTACATTTTCATTGACACGCAAGAAACATAATTTAAGAAAAATAGGATATAAAATACAATGACAACTTAATCAAAGTGACGTGTGAGGTTGATGACTCCACACATTTTTTCAAAGCGCAGAAAAGGTTTGATACTGCTACTCTGATTTCTTTTTCCACATTTATCTTTCATTGATATTTGCGTTTTGGTACAGCTACAGTACAGTTGGTACAGCTGAAAATCCGACCTCATATAAATAAAATGTTGCAAATGAAATGAAAATTCTTAATGCTTTGGAACATAGTTGCGCATTCATCCATTGGTGGTATTCCTCGAAGCGCACCCATGTTCAAGCGCACCTAAACTATCGACCGATATCCAAAACTCCACCAAATCGGAACATAATAAATATCCCTGCGCACGCCTATCAAATGACCGGGATTAAAACCCGTGAAATAAAAGAATATAGGTAATAATAGTGTAAGGTACTAGGCATATGCATATAATTGAACGTATGGATTGATTAATTACGTAATTAGTTATTATTTACATATAATTTAACAATAATGGGGTCGGTACTAGAAGCATGCACGCTGCGACCCTGCCGGTCCAACACTGTTGTCTGCAATTCAGGACTCAAACTGCACAGACACGCGGATTAGGGCGTCCGCCGGAGGCGACGCGCACCGATCTGCCCTCGTCGGTGCGGGGTTAAATGCATGCGGCGGTGGGGGCAGCCACCCACCACGCAACGCCCATCCCGGCGGGTCGAGGAGAGCTGAGCGTCGTATAGGCACATGGAATGTGAGAGGTGGACTAAAAGATAAGATGAATCAGTTGATAGATATAATGAACGTGAGATGCTTAGATGTTTTGTGTGTGTCAGAGACAAAGCGAAAGGGAAGCGCCACCGAAGATTTGCCCGGTGGCATGATGGCCCTGTGGTCCGGGGTGAACCAGGACGTTCATGCCTGCGCTGACGTAGGTGTCATGTTTACATCTCGCTTGGCCGCTGGTGTGAAAGATTACGATTTCGTAGGTCCAAGACTTCTCTGGGTTAAGATAAAACGGGATTACGCGAGTATTTTTAGTTGCAGCATGTGAGCTCTGCTGATCCTCAGGAGCTCGAGAAGTTTTGGGAGACTGTGAGGGGTGTTCTGGGTTTTTTTTATACTACTTCGGGAGGTATACAAGCATACGGCCCACCTGATGTAAAGCGGGTACCATAGCCTATTAACGCTTGCGATTTATTAAGTATCACTCGCGCGATGCCTCCTCTGCTGCTTACACAGCAACTCCTTGGGAGCTTACTGGTGACCTCGCTCACACGCAGGGACACAACAACCGTCTAGGGAGTTGTTATTTGGCTGCGGTTTTCTGTGAGGTGGAGGTACTTCTGCTTTGATGCGCCCTACCTCTCTTAAAACATCCAGACTAAGACAAATAGACATGTTCATGCACACAAATGTTTGCCTTGTGTGGGAATCACAAGTGTTGGTGTCAAAGTCGCGTCATTCACGACTGAGCCACCGAGCTCATCTCAATACGAGAGTGAACGATGCACATGGAGACGGAATGAACAGAAAAGTGTGATTGATTTGATTTTGATAGATGGACGTCTCCGAAAGTCGTTAATGGATACAAGAGCCTTCAGAGGTCCCACTCTTGAAACGGAATACGTGTAGTGAAGAGACACTGGCGAGTGCGTATTCCTTTCGGAGATCATGAAAGAATAAGAAGTGAAAAATTGGAAGATGAAAGTGTAAGGAGTAGTTATGTACGTCTAGTCAGTGAAAGACTTGCGAACGCGAGTTTTTCCGACTCGGATGTAGAGGAATGTTGGAAAGTTTTGAAAGAAATATGGTGGACAGTGCGAAAGAAGCATGTAGATACGGAAATAAACGTAGAACACTGAGAGGAGATGACTGGTGGGATGCGGAGGTTGAATCCTCCGTGGAAAAAAAGAGGAAAGTGTGGCTAGTTTACGTATCATCTTTGCACCATTAGTGATTGTATGAAAGAAACGAAGAAAGAAATATACCGTTGAAGCAAGAATGAAATCAAAGTTTTAGTGAAAGACTACTTAAGAATGAGGAAGAGAGGCTGACGAAGAATTTCGAGGCAAATACCAAACTCTTCTGGAGAGAGGTAAAGAAGTCTCGAAGTATTTCGTCACCATCCACAATGGATAAGATAAAATATAAAGCTAGTGGCATTCTTGCTAACACTCAGGAAGTGTTAAAACGGTGGAGTGAATATTTTAGAGAAATGTATAATTATATCCAGGACGCTGGCACTGTGAGTCAGTCTACCATGAAACCATTAGCATGGATGAGATTGAATGGTTGATACGAAGTTTGAAAAGTGGAAAGTCAGGAATCGACATCTGCTCGGCTATTCATCCTATAGCTGGACTGTTGTCTTCAGAGAATAAGAAATATGAATGTGGTAATGCGAATGGGTGACTTATTGGTCAACTGACCGCTTTATGCAGACGACGCGGTATTAGTACCAGAATCACCATCCGAACAGCAAATACTAGTTACAATAATGAAAGATGATTGTTTGAAGAAAGGCTTACAATTGAATGCGAAGAAAACTAAGATAATGGCATTTGATAGAGAGACAACCAGAACGAACATTAGGATTACGGTTGATGATGTAGTGTTGGAGCAAGTGGATGAGATTGTATATCTTGGAAGCGCTTTTAGCTGCGATGGAAGGTACACCGCTGATGTGGAGAGACGAGTGAGTGCAGGGAATGGCGTGAATGGAGCGTTGGGCAAACTTCGAGGCAGCCGGAATCTAAGCCAGAAGGCACAGCTCGCTGTACACAACGCGGTGCTAATCCCAACGCTAACTTATGGAAGTGAGAGCTGGATATGGCAGAGAGAGAGAGCATGAAAGTAGAATAAACGCGGTCGAGATGAGAGCATTGCGCAAAACTTGTGGCATAACGCTTGCCGACCGCGTTCTTAATGACGACGTAAGAGAGAGACTTGGTTTGAAAGAGAGTGCCGGTGTTAAGATAAGAAAAGGCATGCTCCGTTTGTTCGGAGATGTAGAAAGAATGCTGGACGAAGGAATGACGAAACTGATATACAATGCAAAAGTGGAAGGAAATTGGTCGTGTTTCATCAAAAGGTGATTTCAGGAGCCCCAGGAACCGGCGAGCGTGCATGAAAAGAGCTATGAATGTTAGAGAAGCGAGTGAAGTGTATAAGGACCGCGTCTTATGGCGCTCGGTTATCCCTGCCTATCCCGTAAGGGACCTGGCGTGAAGAATTGCATATATACGAAAGGAGAAAAAAAGGTCCTGGTTGCGAAAAGAAAACTTCTCGGTAAAATCCTGGCCCATCTGAGAGACGTAAACGGTAGTGATCTAGCTGGAGAGTCCGAAAGAAGGCCGAGATTGAGGAACTTTTGGCTGACCCGTATACCATTGGTGAGTTTAATAAAACCCTTCGCCTTCGCTGGCTAGGACACTTGGAGAGATTAGGTGTCGATAGAAGTGTAAAGAAAGCATACATGGGTCGATGGGGTGGTCCGGCCGTCGCCAGGTAGGTCAGCCCAGATATCGTTGGAAGATAATTGGCGAGAGATCGTGTAGGATCGGGAGAATTGAAACACTTTAGTCCCGGAGGCCAACATATACCTTAGCCCGCTGAACCTTAGTATAGAACGACTCCACGAATTTAAGGAAGAATTAAAGAGCATATTTCAGACTATGTTTCGAGAACAGAAAAATAAATCAAAAAATAAAAATCCTGCACTATCTGAACTTATTAAAACTAATTGTACCATCCAAACTGCCATGACATTGCTCACTGAGCAAATTGAGGAGTTGAGAAAGAGGATTGAAAAATTAGAGGTGAAAAACAAACAGGATAAGGAGTATCAGCTTACTGGAAGACAAAGTGGAAGAATTAAACAGAGAAAGAGAAAAATAATTTTGAAATAATAAATGTAGTATTGTCTTAGGTTTTCGCGATTGTTACACATTGAATTAAACACTTTTTAACGGAAGTATCGCGTGTTTTATTTATTTTGTTGACTGTGAGCGATTTTTGTGTGAATCGGAACATATATAATTAATCCATCCATGTCGGTAGATGTAATAATTGAATAACCAATGTAAGACAAATATCACTTTAGTCTTCCTGCGACCACGGACGCTGTAAAGCGTTCGAAACGTCAGGTTAAGAAAATAAATAAAACACTTATATACTTCCGTTAAAAATTGTGTAATTCAAAATAATAAATGTGCCTAAATTAGCCAATAAATACCTTTGGAACTCTATCAATAACATCACTCACCGTAAAGCTGCTAAAACCTGTAACCTAGAACTATTGGAAAATAGGAACACTCCCCAAGAATCTATAGATCATGCAAATTAAAACTTTTCTAGTATTAGGATAACATAACAGAAACACACAATCATAATAATACCACTAATCTTGACTAACCAAAATCTCAATGTTCATGTTTTGTTTTAATTCAGACTGACTTAGATGAAGTATTTTTAATTCTCATGAGCTTGAAATCAGAGTTTGTACTCGTAGCTGGCTAGGATGGCATCACAACTCAGTTTTTAAAGCAAACCAGCTGGTAGTCTCAATAATCACTCATCTAGCCAACCTCTGCTTCAACAAGGCATTTTTCCTGGGACACTAAGAACGCTGTTGCTACACCCCTGTATAAGAGTGGCGACTGAGACGAAGCTAGTAACTATCGATCTATGTCAGGCCTACCGATAATCTCGAAAATATTAGAAAAGCTTATTAACATACGACTAGTAAAGTACACTGCCTTAACATCTTTGATTGCTAAGGAAATTGATGCACGTAAAAAATATATAACGATACTCCTGGACCTTAAAAAAGCGTTCGATACAGTCTCTGTTTCCATTCTTTTGCATAGACTTGAACAAATAGGTATTCGAGGAACGCCTTTGAAATTGTTTTCTAGCTATCTTAGTGACCGAAAACAGAGAGTCAAAATTGGCGACTATTTGAGTCAGGAGTCCAACATAAAGTTTGGAGCCCGCAGGGCAACGTGCTTGGACCTACGCTGTTGGTCTATATAAATAATCTTTGTTATATGGATATAGATGAGAGTCGGGTGTTCTCTTAAGCCGATGACACTGCCGTGGTTTTCTCTGGGCCTACGTGGGAAACTGTACAAACCTCAGCTGAGAATGGATTCGCTAGGATATGTAGTTGGTTAAACAGTAGTCTTCTAACCTTAAACAAGTAAAACTAACTACATATGCTTCTCCAAATATAACAGAACTCAGCCACACATAGATTACAGAATTAAAATTCACACGTGTAATACCCTATTAATAATGACTGTTCTTGCAAAAGCATAAATAGAATTAACAATATAAAATACCTGGGAGTGATGGTTGATTAACAGCATGCACACATTGAGGTAGTAATGTCCAAGATCAGGAAATTCACATGGGTATTCAAAAATCTTGCTGCTGACAAAGCCGTACTTAATCAAGTGTATGTCGAACTGGCGCATTCTACCATTACATACTGCATACCAGTATGGAGTGGGGCTACTAAAACTAAATTTCTAGAGTTGGAAAGAGCTCAAAGATACTTAGTCAAGGTTATGTACTTCAAACCCCATAGAATATCTTCAGAAGTGTTTTATGAATTGTGTGATCTTCTGTCTGTTAGGAAGCTTTATATCTTCTGCACTATTCTCAAAGTTCTTGGGAAACTTACATATGTTCCTACCATATTACACAAGAGAAGTAAGTACAACGTTGCACCAGTGCCTTTAGCTTACGCCAAATGACAATTTTAATGGTTAAAGTGGATATATATGTATATATATATATTACTGCCAATAAAAACCTAGACATATACCCAATGACTACTCATGCCTGTAAAAAGTTGAGAGACTGAAGAAATGGTCAATTCCGCTAAGTAACTTTAACATAAATTATGATGGTATAACTGATAACAGTTTGATATTACATACAGATATGATACACAATAACCCACATACAAACCCGACACCCTTTAACACACCATCACACAAACACACACACACACACAATCATACACACACGCTCATAGCACACAAATACTTCACAGATATACAAAAGACATGTTTTACACTATAGGATATTAATTAATTATAACTAATAATATCGCAGAATGTAAGGAATACTTTATAACTTATTCGGAATGCATTGTAGAGGAGCGGAGACAACAACAAGTATTTATCTACCTACTTTCAAAGACCCTCCAGCCATTATTACCTACTTTTACTTTAAGATAATGACTAAAATATATTTTTTTAATACTTACTATAGGCGACCCGACGGTTAGAGAGGTATACACAACGATAATAAAGCCTTAAAACATACCGGAATAGTATTCGCAATGATGATCCAAAAAACAGAGTCGGTGTCAAATAAGGTGTTAAGATAAGTAGACGCATGCTCCGTTAGTTCGCACTTGCAGGAAGAAAGAATGGCGAAACAGATATACGCGAATACCTTCGGCTTCTATACCTTTCCATGTACAAGCCAAACTTCACCTACCATGACTAAATTGATGTTTTATCAAAAGGTGATGTCAGTCCTAGAAACCAACGTAGATAGGACTAGATACCTCGCAAGGGACTTGATGTGAAGATATAGATACCAATTACGTAGATACTAAGTCGCGAACAATCCCTTAGTGGTAAATATCTGTCGAAATCTTTTAGTAGATCCAAATAGAGCATATCTATTAGGAAAATTAAAATTCGAAACCGAAACGAAGTAATCGGAGTACAAAGCGTGCGCCGTTTTGGAAGAAGCCAAAGTAATATTAAAATGTCTGAGATGAATATACTCATCAGTTTTTATTACATATTTAGGTATATGTATAACCATTCTTTATATACAGACAGTCAAATCAGTGAACTTCAAACTCGATACCTGTACCTTCACCTTAATTAATTGCGTGTAGTATAAAATTTTACTTGCAAAGTAAGAATATCAAACCTAAGGTCCTAACCGTAGAAATTAAAACTAGTGGCACATATAAAGTATAGGATATTTCATTCATTTCAACTAATAGATAAATCGTACATATATACATTTATATAATTACATATATATATTTACATCAAATTATAAATCCAACGGTAAGTACATGAAAGAGTTTGTAGACTATGCACTCACTACGTGTTTATGCATTCGCTACTGCATTGTATGGAACGTAAAGCTATGTACAAAGCATAGCTACGTTGTGGGTAGGTGTAAAGGGCGTCGAGGAAGCCCCTTAATGCGGAGACAGCTCCGTTGGGACGCTATTGATCGTCATCCGCCGTCAGTGGCCGAGGCGCCCCTATTGATTCGCCGCAATCTGCATGATAGCGCCTGGCTTCTCTACTATACAACATACATTAGAACACACTTACCATGTTATTTAGCAACGTGATACCTTATCTATCATGCATCGGAGTGCCTAGCGCGGGCGTTGGGTCGTGACCGGCTAAGTGTTCCGCAAAGGTATTTTGATTTAAGAAAAAAAAAATGTAATTAATATAAATATGATACCATAAAGAGACCATGTCTTTGGTCATCCTTTGCCAAATAATAATATTTTATTGAAGATATTAGACATTTTTTTTGTGATTATTTCTTTTGTAACGGTTTTAAAAATAATATATACCTATTTCCTAGCATTTATGAAAACCTACATTTTGCGAAAATGTTTTAGTTAAATGCTAAACATTCAAGTTAATTTAAGAAAATCCTTTGTTTATTGTCAGTCAGTAAGCCACCCACGGTATCATTTTATATACGTACTAATAGAAGATAGTCCTAATAGGAGCAACTTGTCGGAGCATGTTACAGATGACGACCGCTACCAAATGGTTGAGTTGCTGTGAGTACGTCTTTCTGCAACAGTTTCTAAGTGTTGTGTTTAGAGCGAGAGCTGTTGATGGAGAGAAATACTTTTGGTAATGTACTCGTATATGTCTTCAGACTATATCAGATGGCTACTTCACATCAAGAGATGAATATAGACGTACTCATCATGCCAATACCAGTACACAGCGCTTGCAATACAAGAAGTATTGCATACTCATTGACACTCCCCTCAGTCAACGCAAGATCTTCTTGAGCTTTTTAATATAACATTATAAACACATGCTATAATACTACATGTGACATACTTGCCTCACTCACTCGTGTGGACAGATGAAGCTTCCCGGGAATCGTTGTTTTGATTCCACTCTTCTATAGGGTAGAGTACAGAATAGTATAATGATATTTTACCAAGCTCCTGCTCGTGTTGTTATTCTGGACTGCTCCGGTGTGAATTAATTTTCTATAGACACGCTATACCTTTTAACATCTTTGTGCTCTACTTCTCTTTCCTCAGAGTCTAATCGGTAGGATGAACTACATGAAATTAAGATCGGCTTTGTATCTAAAAATCAACTTAAGTTAATTTCATACTCTTGTCCATAATATTTGCTTTGAAAAGCAAGCTCGGGTGTTGGATCGCGACCGGCTAACGGCAAAGGTATTTTTATTTAATTTAAAAAAAATGTAAATAATAAAATAATCCTCATAAAAGAAAACAGGTCAAACAGGCCTGTTAATCGATTTATAAACCTATCTTTTCAAGTTAATATTAGGACCACAGATGACGTCGCAATCGATATCACCGAACGTGTCGTAGAGAGTTCCCAAGTACTTACACTAGGTAACATGTTCGAACGTGTCTTTGCCATAGCAAACAGTGTGGATTCTGTGGCACTACAGGCAGACCAAGTTCATAGTCTTCACCACATTCAGTTTCAGATCACGGTTCTCAAGCGACCCCTTCTGCGCATTTACACGTCGCACGCGGCGTCGCCAGCCCACGTTCGCTAGCGCAATATCGTCAGCATATATGAATAACTATGGAGGCTACTTATGTACGTTTTTCATACAGTCTGACACTAAGTCTATATATTGAACAAAACGGACTAAAGATGGGTTGTCGGTGGACCCCAATGATTAAAAGCAATAGAATCGTAGTAAAGATAGATGTCTCGGCAAATATCAATACATACTTCAGGCACCCTTTTGAACCTCAGTGCTCATAGATCACTGCGCGGGGAATACAGTTGAAGAACTTCTTTATATTCAGAAACAGGTGATACAGAGGCGTTTGTCGTACTGTATTTCTCCACTACCCTTCAGGGTCCGTGGCCCCATAAGCCAGGCGGTCACCGTACTGACACCCCGAGACAGTAGTATGAGACTCCTGCCGAAGCCGGAAGTCAATTATCCGCTTGAAATTCGAAGAGTATACGAGGTTAAGATACTAGGTTTCAACGCTTACCAAGCTTCGATACTACTTCGGACTCCACCGGCTCCGACAGCCATCCGATTCTTCATGCGGAAATTGCATTTAACTTCTTCAGGCATAATCAGTGGCACTATGATAAATAGAGGTCGTTACATAACACGTCGCCGTAGGGGCCTTTTACACAGCAGCACTAGAATATATCCTATGCCGGTTTGACCCTGGGACGTGAGAAATTGTAGATGAGCTTTTTCAGATCAGATGATTCCAATTTATTGTACAGAGGTTGTAAATGGTTGTCTGGACCATGTCGTTCCACCACATAGTCTCCTTATAACATTTGCCCACTTTTGGTTGTGCCAAGGTTCAAGCAAATATTTAAAAACATGCCTATACAAACAGAAGTTACTGCCAAGCGCCGTTAATATTTTAAGGTGGTTTTGACATGCATGAACGTGCTCTTAGAAAATATGATCGAAATATTTGTGAAGAAAACAATTTTAGATTTTAGCCCTTATTAAACGAATCCTATAAAATTGGAATCTGTAGAAAGATCTTGTATTGAAATAAAACTTTTTGTTTGGAAGACTTTGAAACTTACATAGCGAATGTCGTCGGGTGGGCCGTTTCATTCAAATCATCCGGCTTGTTAATGTCACGGCGCATGTCTGGTGGGTCGCTTTGGTAGCTACGCAGATACATTCTTATTAAGGGCGGTACAAACAGACGCACACTACGCCAGCTGAAGTACATCGCTTGTTTACACGACCTTTCTAAAGAGCGAAGGTTCTAAGTTGTGGTTTTTGAAAAAATGGCGATTTTACTGTCTTTTCGAAATGCTTTTTCCTATTGGTGTGACAAATTTATACTTGGTTACAATTTACAACATGATATTATCAATTGTGCTTTGAATCACAAATCGAGTTTTGTTTTACTAAATAACCATTATCCATAAATAGAAAAGCAAAAGACGGATTTATATGTCACTTAGCGACCATCACATTGTGATGTACTTTTGAAAGCTAAATATTGTCACACTTGGTATTATGTTATAGAATAAGCAAATATGTGGCTAATAAAGAGCAAAATAAAAGTAGGCAAATAGAGCAATGGTCCAATAAAAAAAAAACCATTCAAAAGTTAATTATAAAAATGATATTAGATTAATTGGGATGAAGTTTAATATTAGATTAATAAGTTATCAAGATATGAAAATATTAATAATTGATCTAGTTCCGAGATTCGAATAAAATATTTCTATTGGGGTATTCAATTTAATAAAAAATATATCTTTATTAAATTGAATATCCCATCTAAAAGCACATTAATTATAAAATAATATGTCGTCAACAAAGAATTATTTCCGTAAGAGTTATAATATTGCCTAGTGTGAAGATCGATATATTTCTTCTATATAGAATTCCAAATTATTTTTTTAATATACTCGTATTTATGACATTACTTGAAAATGTCAGTTGTTCATTTGCATTCTCGCTGTAATTTTTTCTTATATAAAATTGTACAAAAGTACTACCATTCATTATTACTACAAAAAGTTTAAAATAATCAGTCACTCGTGAGACTTTGTAAAATGTGCATAAAGGGGTTGCTATTTACTGGCATGCAATTTATCGTACGCTTGCATTGTTTGAGCGTAGTTGCGTGCTACGATAATCATGTCCTAACTCATGATGATAAGCGCAGCGATCATTGCTCATTGCGCGCATGAGCAAATTTATAAATTAACTGGTAGCTCGTCTTACCAATCTACATAACTTTGTATTGTCTATTTTTTAACTGACTCTTTAAGAATAGAAGCATATACCATGTTTCGAAATAAATATATAGTTTTGTATCATTACTTTATTTGACGGAGAAAAGTTTATTGAGATCGGGCGAAGGACGAAGGGCGAGGGTGGTGCGCCACAACACTACCAGAGATATGGGTCACTGCCGCCTACGCGCAATTCGATAAAACTTTGCAAGTATCTACTACCTGGTTACAAGGCGCACATTCTATCATTCTCTTGAGTAAGATAAATACAAGTTATTTTAACGTTAAACATTTAAAAGTTGCATTGCAATATGTTAAAATAATGTGAACTTTTGAATATATTTGAAAGACATATTTTAAGTTCCGAACTCTTGCGAAACTATTCTAAAAAAGAACTCTATCAATTTATAGCTTCTATTATTGTATGTAGTGAAAGTGTGCATGTAATTAATAGTGCAAAGTATCGATCAATCGTTTCACCATGGTTCTAAATATAAAATTCCGTCGGGGAAGACAAAGTTCGCGCGCAATACGGGCGCAGGTAGCTAGGGCGGGCTGTGCGGCGGCGGCGGGCGGTGCGGCGGCGGCGTATCGATTCCGCGGCGCCTTCAGTCGGCGTCCGTCGAGCGCCGCGCTGCGCCGAGCCGCCGGCGAGCGGGCGTCGCCCCTCCCCGCGGCCCGTGCCCCCTGTGCCGCCCTCGGCCATCGAATATCCCGTCGTCGCCGGCAAACTCGAACGACCTCTTTCTGCTAACTAACGTCGCACCCGCGTCTAACTCCCGCCGCGAAACTGCGCTCGATCTCCGCGACTCGCCGTCATACCGACGAGTCTACGCGCGAACATACTTTTGAACATTTCTTATTTGTTAAACTAGAGTGGACTTCTATTACATATTTTTATTGTCAGAGAATCTGATGTAACGTATGGACTATAAGACGATGTTTGTTGATAGAGTGGGATCGTGATGACCAGCGAGTAAATAGCAGATCTGTAGAGCTGTAGCATCATCATAGAGCGTGGTGTGATGTGGCGGCGTGCGTCAGGGCGAGGATGGAAGGGTTCGTGGCAGGCGAGTGGTCTGGGTGGTGCGTAGGGCACGCGGAGCCATGGACTGCTGCAACTACAGCGAGTTTCGCGGGCCCGGGCAGTACGCCGGCGGTTGGGACGGGTACGCGCCGTACGCACCGCTGCCGTACTCGCCGTACGCGCACGCCTACTACGCGCCGCACGCGCACGACCCCTACGCGCGGTACTACCGTTACGACTACCCCGCGCACCACATACACCACAATGAGCATGTTATGCCGATGGGTTGGTATTGTAGAATTACGTATGATATGTGTTGTACACAGTCATTGGTCAATGAGGATCAATGAACTCTAATATTGCACAAAGTAATTGTATACTGGTAATTAAAATATTTGCTGGTATTTGGTTAAAAGGTATTGTTTATTACTTTTATATATAATCAACTAACAAGTCAGCATTATACGATGGAGTTCTTGATTAATGGAATAAAATTAGGTAAGTATGTTTATAGTTTTACAAACAAATGATTTGAGTTCTTAGCGAATGGTTACGTCGGCCTGTAGTTTTTGCAATGAAACCGGAAATCTGTGCTGGGCTACATATGTTAGTTTTTTATTCCACGTCGTATAGCGATCAAGCATACATCTTTCTATTATCAGAACAGCAGTAAAAAATAAAATTATGACAAATTATCCAGCGTGTCGTTTTCTACTAGATTTCCCAATAATACCAATTCGTAGCAAAGAAACGTTAATCTAATTTTAAACGAAGATAACTACCGAGGTTTAGCACCTTACTTAATTTCGATATTGACAAACTTTAAGAAGTTAGCTTAAAATTTATCATATGTTAATGCAGTACACATATGCAACTTGACGAATAGCAATGATTTTGTAAAATTATATACATATGTAGGTATATTACAAAATCATTGCCATATATAATATATAGCGTATTTTGAACGGGACTTCAAAATAAACAATCACGCTATACGTGATTAAGTTTTTGAGAATTAAATAACGTACAACAACGTAAAACATGTACGTAAGTTATAATTCCAGCAGTTCTAACTTTATTAATTCTTGAACGTGCATTAAAATGAACAATAAACCTATCATATAAATCTGTATGTATGAATATATATTTACTTGACAGGCCTAATTCCTTGAACGTCCTTAATTGAATTACAAGCATTGTACTAGTTTCATAGATACATTACACCTGAGTTGGTTATCGCAGCGGCATTCTGTCGGCGGCGCGTTGCTCGTGAATTTGTTTACCAATACCAGAGAGATCGGAATGCGCGCGTGGCGCGAAGAGACATTCTGAACAATGAAGTATGAAGTAAGAATTAATGTTTACGTTTGGGCGGATTTCTCGGCGTCTACGTCACGTGTCGATGGCAGAGGGTGCGGGTGACGGGAGGGGAGATCGGCAAACGCTACAGGTGGTCGAAGTCCTCCCCGCGCCGCAACGCGATTGATCGCCCGCACAGCCACTCTACATATTGACCGAGGTACTAACACCCGCGTCGCGATTCACTGCAAACTTCGTATACATGCTACGTAATGTAATGTGGTAACGTCACTAAACGAACGACCTTTCGTATTCGACAGATAACACTTTTAAGACTGCATAAGCATTAACGGTCGTAAATTGAGCATAATGTTGTTTACTGCTTGTAAATTCAACATCCCCGCTGTAGAAATTGTCGGATAGACGGTTAATGAATATGTAGATGAACTTTTTGCTCATTTCAGCGCGTTATGAAACAATTCATATTTTAATATTTGTCCCAAGGAGGAAATAAATTTAAATAGCAACTGCATAACGAATCGAATGAAATATTTTTATGTTTTAAATTAGTGGTTATTTAACGCATGTTGGATATATCCACGTCCAAAAACATAAACGACTGTTGAAAATCTTATAATCTTTTATATATAATTCATTGATTGGCATAGAATCACAGATATATTGAAATTTTTGGCTGTGTTCCTAAAACACTAATATAATAATGTTTTGTTATGTATAGATTCATTTATTGGAGATTTGAATTAAATATATACAAACGGAGATTTAAAGCCCTGAAAACCTACATAAACTTTAACATTATATGAAACCGATTCTGCGTTAAATGCTACTCGTAGTTAGAACTTAAAAAGAAATTAATTATATTAACAATTTGAATATTGGCATACAATTGACGTATAAAAATATGATAGAATAATACAAAATATGGAATTGAGTCCGGTTAACAACTTCATGTGGAGTCGGTTAAAAGTACCTACCACCAAAAACAGTTGGTATAGTAACAGTTACTTCCGCGAAGCAGCGCCGCAGATTTCCTTGACGAGGGTGAAAGATCGTAGACAATAAATTTGTCTTGGAGGTGGTTTGTGTTTTTGTATATTTGTAGCGAATAAACTTAAAAGCTACTGGATCGATTTCAAAAATCTTTCACCATTAGAATGCTACATTGTGCCTGAGTAACATAGGATAGTTTTTATCCCAGATATCATCATTTAAGATGGTGAAAAGGGAGGGGTGGAAGTTGCATGGGGAAGCAATAACCGCTGAACAAATTTAGATGAAATTTGGCATGGAGATAGTTTGAGTTGTGGGGAAGTATACTTCCCTATCTTATCTATTCTATATATAGAATTGTTAATCCACAAAATCATTCCCTTAAGGTTGTAAAAAGTAGTGTAGAAATTAGCTACCCAAATGACTAATTCCACGCGGACGAAGTCGCGGGCAAAAGTTAGTATTTAATATAGGTCGTGTCGTGAAAGCATTCATAGGTGGCGGTAACAATTTTATATCAGGTGTGATGCATGCTTGTATACTTACTAAGCTGTACAAATATAAATTTTGTCTCTGTCCGTAGGTAAACAATATGGTTTACTTGAAGTGAAGGAAATACCGAAACCTACGAATATCTACATAGACATTAATTCAATAGAAATAATTTCGGCCACCACACCAACCCTTATTCAACCCACTGCTGGAATAAGCCGGCGCAACGTTGCTCTGTTATGGATTGGCGGAGGCCAGTGTTTTCAAGCTACCCGAAGGCTTCGAACTTGGCTTAAGGATTTTCATATATCGACAACAGCCGGTACCAATGGGTGAATATGCCGTCCGAACAGAGAAATTCGAGACAGATAAACCCATGTATAGACAGACTACGGCCTATGTTGCTTAACCTGCGTGTTCAATTAGAGTGACATGTTCAATGACGCCATCGATCTCATTAAATTCTCTATTCTTTATTATCATGCAGGTATATTTGCTAACCTACCACCGGAGGCCACCCAGGCACCGGTGGTGTGCGTAAAGCATTTTACCCCGCGTCACAAAAAAAAAAAGGTATATTTGCTAAGTATACATACCCATTGTTTTGGCAATAACGTCCTTATTTGCTTGCTTATTCACAAAACGAGTATTATAAAAATATCTACTCGGTATACTCGATAATATACATTGAATTTGCAACTTCTGCAAGAATTGTTGCGAGAAATTTTAAGATATACCTGCATGAATATGTATGACAAGATTAGGACGGAGGTACGTCAAGGAAATCAGTCGTGTCGTGCGTGCTTATTTTTTGTGATCTATTGTTTTGGAAATAGACAAATATTTTCTAGCCAATATGACTTTAAAATCCCTCAAATTATTAATGTTATTGCAAATATTTTTTGAAGTTACATTGCACTTATTTCTGTGTCCAGAATACTTGGAATGCAAGTTTAATATTTTGCGACAGGCTTATAACCTCTAACTTCCACTAAACTACTACCATTAACTGTTAATTTTGCTGTTTCGTTCGAGCTTCATGAACATTTCTTTTACTCCACGAGCCTCACGACTCTGGAATATCTTACCTTACCCTTGGAGAACGTGTTCATAAATATACCTTTAAAATAAACTTACGCACTTACACTTAATTATTTTTATATAACTTATCCTCTATAATCTTGTCCACTCATTAGTCATATAACATTGTATAATTATTAGGTTTGTGTCTTATATATCTGTAACTAGGGAAGCCAGCAACTTCGCCTTTGGGTATTCCGATATGCCGCGGCAACCGCTTTTTCTACTATCTTTTTTTTTCGTCGGCTGCTAAGCCATATCGTGATGTCGAAAGTCTGTAACATTCCTCGGGAATTGGCCATCAAATGTATAAACACTTTTTTAAATTCGACTGGAAGTTCTGGAGGTTGGGACGACGTTCAAACAAATAAACATACAAACTCTTCCGCTTTATATATTAATATAGCTGTGTTATATCTGTTAATAAAAATCCATTTAACGTACTCTTTCTACCAAGGTATTGTAGTTAGTAATGTTTAGAATAAATGAACGCAATAACTAGTCTGGCCATAAATACTTTTACATAGAAACTTTTCTTTTTTCAACTTTTTAATTATTTTGAATTTGTTAAAAACCTTTTTCGATTTGCCCCCGTTTTACATATTTATTCGTGTTTATTATCAAATTATAATACGGAATGGGGTGTTAAAGCAAATATAATTGCAGTGATTGCATTGGACCAAGTGGATATGGAGCCGGCGGTCATATTCAAGACACTTCAAAAGCTTGGTATCAGCCGTATGTTCGTATATCGTACTATCGAGAGACCAACACTTCCTCTGTTGAAGACCATAAAAGATCGGGACGATGTGTGTGCGTTAGAACTACAAAAGCTGTTAAAGTTAGAGATCGCCAAAACGCCATTAGGAGTCAAAAAATCTTATCGCGAGAAAGACCTGAAACTCGGCGCTTATCGTCGATATACAGGACATGTCCTAAATCAATACCCACAGTTGAAGAGAGTGAATCGATCAAAACGCCTTCTATCCCGATACGCAGATGAAAGGCACAGAAATATCTTTTTTACAGATGAAAAATTTTCACAATTGAAGAGCACTACCACAAGCAAAATGACAAAGTGTACGCACACAGTTCTCAAGAAACCGCTCAAGTGGTCGGAAGGTACAACGTGGTCATCATCCTGCATCTGTAATATTTTGGTGACGAGTGTCATATCAAGGAGTCACAAAGCTTTATTTTTGTAAAAAAGGAGTTAAGACTTCAGCCAAAGTGTATCAAGAGACTGTCTTGGATCATGTTGTGAAACATGCAACATCAACATCTCAGCAATACACTTTTTAAAAATGTACCGTGAACTTTCCAGCTGCACTCTCACCTGGTCACAAGGCATGAACTACCTAAGCCTGGCTCGAAACCAACGTTCCGGACTTTATAAGAGTTCAGCTGACCCTCGTCCAGATCTGAACCCCTTAGTCTACAAATTATGGTCAGTTTTAGAGGACCTGCTCGAAACGACACGCTGACATTGTGACTCTTAAGAAATCTCTGGAGCAAGCAGTGGTTAAATTTCCCATGGAAACAGTGCGTACATAACCTAATACTTTCATTAGCAAGAAAGGCCCAATTTGTTTCTATATATATTTGCTTACTTCATTTCTATAAATAAATGTCAAGGTATAAACATACCAAGACTATTACTAATTTATCTAAGGATAGAGAAGGGAAATGGAAGGACGAATGACCAATTACGCTGCAATACCACAGTAGAAGGATGTAAGAAGTAGGTCGACTAGCGTGGTTAGGCCTTTTTCACTAGAGTTGTCTCTTTTCAAGATTGCGAACGGTGAGGGGCACACTACCCTAATGTAAAGCGCGACTAGTCGTATCGGAAGTATAGCCGTGACGTGCCGTGGTCTGACTGCGAACTTCGCTTAGAATCGTGTACCGGGAAAGATATCATACTGCTAATACCTTTACCCAGAATATAGAAAGAAGTCTAAGTATAGGTCACAAACGAAACTTTCACTACAGTGCTATCTAATTTGGTCTGCGGTTCTCAGTCGTTGTTTACATTCACTATTAGCTATTCTATAATTAAATCGCCTAACATACCGTACCGTTTCAGTAGCATTCTGTAATTTGCAGTTATTTTGGTTTACTTACAGTTAGATAAATGTATTTAATTTGACCGGGTTCAGTACATTTTTAAATAATAGGTGTCATTAAAAATTGGCGTAACTGATACTTAAATGTGTATGCCCTAAGTTATATTTTTTTATACAATGTTGTTACCGTAGTTTATGATGTTTACAACACATAAAGTATCACTCGCGCGATGCCACATATGCTGCTAATAAAGCGACTCTTTAGGAGCTTACTAAGAGTTCTTATTTAGCTGTACTTTTCTGTGAGGTGGAGGTAGTTCCCCAGACAGGTTGCATTTATGTTCCTAACTCTCTTAAAAACACCCGGACCAGGATTTGTCCAGACATGTTCATGCACACAAATGTTTGTGCTGTGTGGGAATCAAATTCACAAGCGTTGGTCTCAAAGTAGCGTTACTAACCACCACGCTACCGAGCTCGACAATGTGAAGAAAGAAATTATATAAAAAATGGAGGGCTAGCGGAAATATTTTAGTAGACATTTATATTTGCTACTTTAAGTACCTACTATTTCCCAAGTTATATCTATAATATCAACACGAAAGCAAACAACTGACACGTAAAAAGAATTAAAGATAGTATTCTATCTTGCTTTGTAAATAATAAAATATGTTTTTACACGAAACATATATATATCTATAAAAATCTCATGTCACGTTGTTTGTGGTCGCGCTCCTCGGAAACGGCACGACCGATATTTTATGAATTGTTATGTATGAGGTAGGTATGAGAATAGGTCGTAAAGTATATTTCATAAAAAACCAGAAAAAAATCAATAGAAAATAATTTATATGGGAGAATAACGTTGCTGGGTCAGCTACAATGGTATAATATATTAGTTTCGGGTATATATATATTATTTTAAATAGCTTTGATAGATATATTAGGCCTTAGACGAGGGGCTCGATGTCATCATTGTGCGTGTGGTTCTAAACAAATATCTATTTATCTTAAGTTGCCCTGTTCTTTTGAAGACACGTTAAGCCATCAATTTTGACTCTTTTCGATTGCTGACAGTCGTTAAACTAAGTCAGTGGCCATTCGGCGACTTGTAATAAAGCAACGAGGAGAAATATTCTTTTACTCACATTAGTTGAAGAAAAAGCAGTGTATAAAAATGAGATCGTAAGTTATTTATAATTGATTGATTGTATTTGTGAATGTTGTAAATAACTACCTAGTCCGGTCATAAGTTCTGTTGCAAATAAATATGCATTTTTTTTTATGAAGAAAGTAATCTGAATAAAACTTATATGTACATATTTATGGAAGTCTCAGCAAAAAATAAAAAATGTTTCTATTGGAAATGGCCACCTTTGGGTTTAATACAGACCTTTAATCTATCTGGCCACGAATTTATGGATTTAAGCACTGTTTTCATGGGAAATTTAGTCACTGCTTGTTCCAAAGATTTCTGAAGGGACACAATGTCGGCGTGTCGTTTCGAGCTGGCCATGTCCTCTAAACCTGATCATATTTGTAGTCTAAGAGGTTCAGATCTGGGCTAGACGACGGCCAGTCTTCAGCTCTTATAAAGTCCGGAACGTTGGTTTCGAGCCAGGCTTGCGTAGTTGGTGTCTTAAGACCAGGTGCAGAGTCCAGCTGGAAAGACTACGGTACATTTTTGAAAAGTGTATAGCTGAGAGGTTTCACAACACGATCCAAGACAGTATCTTGACTGAAGTCTTCATTCCCTTTTCAATAAAAATAAGACACCCTTATCAAGGAGTCACAAAATTTTTTTTTGAAAAACCACCACCAAACCATTACAGATGCAGGATGATGACCAGGTGGTACCTTTCCGACCACTTGGACGGCTTCATTCATTATGCTTGTTGTAGTACTCTTCAATCGTGAATGTTTTTCATCAGTAAAGAGGATATAGCTGTGCCTTTCACATGCGTATCGAGACAGAAGGAATTTCTCTTCTTTTCAACTGTAGGAATTGATTTAGGGCATGTCTTGTATATCGACGATAAGCGCCGGGCTTCAGGTCTTTCTCGCGATAAGATTTTTGATTCCTAATGCGGTTTCGGCGAATTCTGGCTTTAACAACATTACCAGCCTTTGTAGTTTTTACAGCACATGGTTGCCCCGGTCTTTTATAGTCTTCAGCAGAGGAATACATTTGTTGATAGTACGATATACGAACATACTGCTGATATAAAGCTTTTGAAGTGTCTTTAATATGACCGACGGCTCCTTACTCACTTTGTGCAAGGTAATCAATCACTGCAATCCTATTTTCTTTAACTATCCATTCCATATTGTAATTTGATAATTAACACAAAAAAAAATGTAAAACGGGGGAAATCGAAAGAAGTTTTTAACATAATAAATGCGTTCCAAATTCAAAATAATTAAAGATCTGAAAAAAAGAAAAGTTTCTATGTATCAGTATTTATGGTCAGACTAGTTATATAAATATTAGCCGGCCTGACGCACGTCTTGTATGTATTTTTAAGTAATATGCTGTGTGTATGGGAGCTCTGTTGCGTTTTCATGCAGCCTTATCAAGATAAATCCAAAATTTAACCGCCGTTTAATGCTACGCTTGATTTTTACAAAATAAATTGATTTTTCAAAGGAACACAGGGCACACTACAAGGGCCTTAGAAATTTAGTACAAATGAACTAGACTAGAGAATATCTAACAATAATGTGTTGTTGTGTCAGATTACGGCGCGTATGCATCAAAGGAAGCGCGAGTACGGCGTGCACTCGCTCGTCGAGAACAGCGCGCCCTCACTCCTGTGCAGCATCTACCGCATCCGTCCACGGTGAGTAAAAGAGAACATCGCATTGACCTTCCTGGCTAAATTTGACTCTTATTGCGTGTGGCTTAAGAACGATACACAGGTTCTCTGGACTACGAGATTGGATGTAACACGTTTTTAAAAGCTAGTGAAGAAAATGATTATGTCGGTAATATTTATATTGTTTAGTTAGGGATGGTAAAGTTCTTATGGCTAGTTCAAATAGCTAAGAAAATCCTATTTGGTGTAACTCCCCAATTCCCCTTATCACCGCCAATGAAATTATGTATGTCGATTTCCAGTTCTGTTACAATCACGACGGACTTTTGTCACGCAATCCAAATTCTAGATTTCGGATCAAGAAACATTTCAATAGTCTTTACTTGATCTCAGACTGGGGTAAAATTGAAATAGTTACGGTACCATCTGTTTCAATTTTGAGGCCTATAAACGGTAGCAGCTAGTCGCAGTCTGTAGGTACAATACGAGTAGTTTCGTTAAAATTTATATTTAAAAAAAAAAACGAGAAATACTGATGATTATGAATTGAAAATTTTCAACATGATTTTTATTTAGAGTTTTTTTTTTATATCATTTCAACTTTAATTCAGTTTAAGAATGAATTACAAAACAGGCTAGTTCACTAGCCCTAAACTCAGCAAAGATTGTGGTACGGGTACTAGACACCTGAAAAACGTACGCAGATAATCTTCTTAAGTACATACTTGTATAACATAGATAGTATCTACATAACAACATATTTAAATATTTAAGCTATCATTTCTAGAATGTACGGCTATGCCGATTTTAAGGTAAAATGTTTTTCAGTGTTGCCTGTTTACGATGAACTCTCCTAATATTTATGTTAAAAAAATTACACAATCTTGGTTTTCCTTTACACGGAGTTAGATGCAGGAAGTAAAAAAATGAATCATAAACAAAGTTATAATGAATAAGGTATGAAAAAAAATATTTTAATTAATTTTATATTATCATCAATTTATTTATGATTTACCCTAACACAGTTTGAAATCCAAATCCGTTGGACCGGTCTTGAGATATCGGTGTACATTTTTATAAAAAAATAAACCTTCGTTTTTACAAGTTCAAAACGTTTTATATCGCTTAGTGTTAACAGGACTCTGATATTAAAATTGACCCAGTTTATGAATAAATAGTATTTAATACAACAAAATACTACATACTATATAATACAACGTTCATAGATATAGGTACGTAACTCTGTTTTTCCTATCACACATCTCGATACAAAGGCCACAGGTCAACATGTTTACCGGCATTACGGAAATTATTCTGACACAGAAAGTATCGACCGTAACAGATATCTTACGACGAAACAAATATCGGTAAGTTTAAGAACATATTTAGAATTTAGCACATTTATCATTCTTTTTTAACAAGCCCAAGCAATTAAATTAGAAAATATGAATTCAATACACTAAGTAGCGTAATAGATATAGAAATTTAATATTAAGATGTAAACAGCTTGCCGCTTCGGTGTTGTGTGTGATACATCGTTATAAATGCCACATCGCCTGAAAAATCGATGTGTCACCCTACCGACGTTGCATAGCTGTACGGTGATACGTATGTGGTTGCTGTTCGCGCATATCGAGAGTTGCCATGGAGACTGATGACGGAAGCCTTATATACAGGTTGGAAGTTAAGTGTGTCCAGGCCATTATTTATTTAATTTACAAGATATTGCTAAACAAATATATGATCACAATTAATGTTATGTGGCTCCTATACATTTTTTTTTGTGAATTATTAATGATTAACTACCTAGTCCGGCCATAAGTTCACTTACAAATGAATATGCATTTATTATTTTATGATGTAATATAATCTTATGTATGTATGTATATCTTCACACCAGGTCCCTTGCGGGGTAGGCAGAGAGAACCTAGCGCCATAAGACACGGTCCTTAAATACTTCACTCGCTTCTGTAATATTCATAGCTCTTTTTATGCACGCTTGCCGATTCATGGGGCTCCTGACATCACCTTCTGATAAAACAGGACCAATTAGGTCATAGTTTCGTCATTCTTTCGTTCCGCATTCTATCTACATGTCGGAACCAACGGAGCATGCCTTTTCTTATCTTAACACCGACACTCTCTTTTAAACCAACTCTTTCTCTCACGTCTTCATTACGAACGCGGTCAGCAAGCGTTATGCCATAAATTTTGCGCAATGCTCTAATATCGACCGCATTTATTCTACTTTCATGCTCTGCCATACCCAGCTCTCACTTCCATAAGTTAGCGTTGGGATTAGCACCGCGTTGTGTACACCGAGCTGTGCCTTCTGGCTTAGATTTCGGCTGCCTAGAAGTTAACCCAACGCTCCATTCACCCTATTCGCTACACTCACTCGTCTCTCCACATCAGCGGTGTACCTTCTATTGCTGCTAAAAGCACTTCCAAGATATACAATTTTATTCACTTGCTCCAACACTACATCGTCAACCGTAATCCTAGTGTTCGTTCTAGTTGTCTATCTTTCAAATACCATTATCTTGGTTTTCTTCGCATTCAATTGTAAGCCTTTCTTCAAACAATCATCTTTTAATGTTGTAACTAGTGAGCAGTTTAGATGGTGATTTTGCTGTTAATACGCGTCGTCTGCATAAATCAGGCATGATGTCACCCATTCGCATTCCCACATTCATATTTCTTATTCTCTGAACACAACACAGGTCCAGATACAGGATGAATAGCCGAGCCGACAGCACGTATCCCTGTCTGACACCAATATTGACATCAAACTAGGGTAACAAGCTGCCGTCCACCTGTACACATAAAATTAAAAGGAGTAGGTCACCGTCAACTCCATATCTGGGCAAAATGTTCCAGAGATTCTTTCGCACGACCCTATGAAATGCTTTCTCAAAGTCCACAAAACAGCTGAAAACCTTCTGGTCCAAAGCCAGGTGCTACTCTACGATGTTGCGGAGTGAAAAAACTTGATCCTTACATCCTCTGCCGCTTCGAAATCCACCCTGCGCTTCCCAAAGCATTCCATCGGATTTCACCCTCATTGTACTTTTAATGATTTTTCCATACACTTTAGCTGCTAAGCTGATCAAACTGATAGCCCTGTAGTTGGCGCAGTCCATATGTGATCTTAATAAAACTTATATGTGCACTTTAATGGAAGTCTCAGCAAAAAAAAAAAAAAGATTTATTAGAAATGGCCACCTTTGACTTT
The DNA here is from genome assembly GCA_947507595.1 of Pyralis farinalis. Classification (NCBI taxonomy): domain Eukaryota; kingdom Metazoa; phylum Arthropoda; class Insecta; order Lepidoptera; family Pyralidae; genus Pyralis; species Pyralis farinalis. The sequence goes on from OX382267.1 coordinate 18,172,458, forward strand.
CATACAAGGCTTTAATTTGTTTAGCCATGAATCTACGCATTTACGCACTTGAAACTTTGTGACTCCTTGATAAGAGAACCCCACCAAATCATTACAAATGCAGAATGATGATCACGTTGTACCTTTCCGACCATTTCCCCCTTCCGACCACTTTGTCATTTTTTTGTTGTAGTGCTCTTTAATCATGAAATTTTTTTCATCAGTAAAGTCATTGTGTTATTTATAGTTAGTGCGAAAATATATTTTTTAATACAGTTGCTCAAAAAGTGGCGTATTGCAGGGACGTATAGCGTTCGGGATGTGGCCTATTACGTACTCGAGCTTTTTCTTTACCTTTTCCGAACTCGTGCGTTCTCTTTCCCAACTGTCAAAATAATGTCTAATAATGTATTAAAATAATAATGTATTAAAAAGAAAAACCAACCACGAAGTTTTTACTAAAAAAAAAATCATAGAAGTTTTTATGATTTATGCAAATATTTCTAAAAAGAAGCTACTAATTTGTTTCAATATCAGATTTAATGATTTGATTGCTACATTTTTTTGGAACTGTATTAAAAATAGTTGTTCAGTACACGTGCGAAACCGTCATTGCAAAGAGTTCCGACTGTCAACATTTGTCGGAACTCTTTGCAATGACAGGCTTTCCGCACTTGTAATGAAATATACTATTGTTTTTTAACACACACGGAAAAAAATTGATAGATGTGTGTAGTTTTTTATAATGCATTTCGTGTAGTATTGCACATTGTTATAAAAACTAGCTGTCGCCGGGGACTTTCCAAGCGTGGAGTTTCATACGAGTACTATAATATTTTAGGAACTGTGAAGGATAAAAAGTAGCCTAAATGTGGTTCGGGATGTCATTGTCACAAATTTCATTAAAATCAATTTTTTGTGAAGTTTTTAATGTATACATAGACAGATATTTTTTTCTGTTTTGATAAAAACAAACACATTCTTTCATTATCATCATCATTATTACTTCATCATTGTGTTTTGTATGCAGACTAAAGGTTTCTGCTAGTAATAGGACACCGTTTGTGTAAAGCTAACAATTTTACACTATGGCACCTATTCGTAATCTTATTTTCTTAGATCTTATTCTCAGAGAATATACGTCCAGGTTAAGGGTAAATAGTCGAGTTGACCGCGGCTTGGTGGAAAATCAGGGCGTCAAAATACAATCTACCCGTAAACATGCTGTACATTCCACATACTGGACTGCACTGCATGAAGTACGGTACCGTCAGTTCCATATCTGAACAAAATGTTTTTGCACAACCCTGTTAAGCTACTTACTCCACTATTCTAATACTCCTGTATGTTATTTGCAAGAATATCACCAGCTTTATACTTTATCTTTTTGAAAACCAACTAACGACTTCGAGACTTAAGCAAAGACCACAGAAGTATTCCTACTCAAATTCCAAAAGAGTATTCACCTCTTTTTTCGTTAGTATTTCTTTCTCATTCTTAATTATTCTTAGTTGAGTTATTCTTTCACGCTATTCTTTCAGTAAAGTTTTGGTTTCATTCATTCATCGATGGTGCATTTCTTCTTTCATCGCTTTTATGTTACTACTCAGCTGGAAAGATATAGTCTAACGATGCTTTTTCTTTTTTGCCGCGGAAAATTCAGCCTCCGCTCCCCACCAGGCGTGACGTTTAAACGTTTTATGCCTTTTTGCGTGCTTCTTTTGCGCTGTTCAGAATAATTTATTCCAAAAGTTTTCTGCTATCGTCTAGACGTAAATTTTCGATTTTCAGTTTTTTATTTTCTCAAGATCCTCGAAAGTGCGTATGCATTTGTTAATGATTTCATTTCTTGAAAATGAACGACTCGACTAACAAATCACCGAGGTAGTGTTTTGTTTTAAGAGTGGGATGTTTGTCGGCTCTTGCATTCATTATATAGTTTTGGAACTATTTATCAGAATTAAATTAATCCTACATTGCTGACCGTACCATCTATATGTATACGTGTAAATATCCTGATGATGGAAAAGCGTATTCGATGCAAGGAGGTTTCGTTCCATAGATACGTCTAAAATTAGCTTACCTGCATCATTTACTTAACTTTATATGGACCAAGAACAGTCTCTCAACAGTTTCGCTTGGTCGTAATCTGTTCATTTAGAAATAAATACATTTTTTTCATATCACTAAGGTGGAAAAGAAGTTTGTGGCCAGCCTGATTGTAAGCAGTTTCCGTGACCTATGTAAACACCAAGGGCATCACTCGTGCGTTACTAATGCTATAAAAATTGCTTCACATCTTTTTTGATGAACTTCGTACTCCAGTCCCCAGTGAAAATTTCGAAAAATTTTTTTTATTCTTATTCTATCTTCCTTCAGCCATATTCAAATATCTCTTACAGTCTTCCGATACTTCTAAAGCTCTTGGGGACTGATTGATCTTCCGGGAGCACATGCTACGAGTACTAAAAAAACTCGCATGTTCCTCAAACTTAAGCAAACCTTCAGCTACCGTAATGTTTTACATACGAGGCTGAGTGAGAGAAAAGCAGGTTTACCCCAGACAACAAGACCATTATGCCATCGGGAAGTTCATCAATGTCGCTTGCCTTCCGTTATATAAGGATTATTATTATTATTATTAGGTTGGAAGGCAAAATGAATATGCCCCATCTCATGTAAAGTGGTTATCGTAGCTTATGAACGCCTGCAATACTGAAAGTACCGTTCCTGCGTTGTCACATTTGCTGTTAACACAGCAAACCCTCAGACGCTTGCTGGCAACCTCACTCACTCGCAGGAACGACTATCCAGAGAGTCGTTATTTTAACTTGGCCGGTCGGGCTACTTTGATGCACCCTACGTCGCTGAAGCTAAGCTTCTGTCATACACAAGGCATCCAGACATATCTCGTTCATTATATCTATTAGCTCATTCATCTTGTATATTTATTTTTGACATTCTCTTTGATTGTAATTTTATATGGGTTATACCTGAAATAAATACATTATTATTCTTTCAAGTCACGGGTATTAATCTCGGTCATGTGATAGGCGTGCACGGGATAAGGATCCAATGCATAGAGGCCTCTTCGAAAAGTCTGTATGTAATGTTGTACACCCGCCGTGACCCGCTCCAGGGTGTATCAATGGGACAATATATCAATGACTGCTGCCTGCCATAACTATCATATTTGATGTTATTCCTGGCAGGCGGTGGCTCGCCACTCACTGGATGGACTCCCGAAATGTCAGAGAAAGTCGGCCGGGGGCAACACCGGTGTGAGTGACTCAGGGGTGTCGAGAGGTATGCTGCGCTTTCTCCGAAGTTACTTGCGGCGTTATGCCCTTCGAAACCCGTGTGGTCATATATGACCGCGAAATGTATGGGAAAAGGTATATAACGGGTTCTGAAGGCTTAACACTTCCACCCCTGGAGCATATCACCTGATAAAGCAATATGCTCTACCGAATCCTCTCTGGACGGCCAATGAAGGCAAGCCAGAGCTGAGAGTCCTGCTTCTTGACTTTCCACTCGGACCGACGAAGACACGCCGGAGACGAAGGCCCTGATCGATTTTCTGGACACTGGATGGATACTCTGGATACCTGTGGTGTCGTTACGCACCTTATTATTATTATTATATTTCAATCTACCTTTTATGTTTCATGTTTATTATACGGCACTCAGGTATCCTCGCCCCGACGGACTGTGCGCTTGTGGTGTGTAGCGAATATGACGTATGCTTTATAATTTGCACCGATGGGGACAGATTCTTGCGCGTCACCTATGCACTAATGCGCTCATCGATACGATTTTGATCCTGAATTGCAATACGCTGAATTGGCAGGGGTTGCGACGGGTACGTTCTGTCACACGATCGCCTTTATATGTAATCATATTACGTACGTATTAGTCAGCTAATTAAACAGCAATCACATTTCTAAAAGCTATAATGCTAAAACTATACGCTTATATAAAACCTATATATTAATACACCAAGCGGCATTAATAGCTTTGCATTAATAAGAGTATAGTGTAATTAAGATATCAAACGATTTTCTAAAACAGATCCCAAATCCATATAAGAATATCTACTGACCACACCCGGCAGATCAAAGATCAAACGCATTTCTAGAGACATTATGAACATCCGAATAACAACGACTCGGAGGAACACAATAACTCTTTAAGGAATAAAAGGCAGCGGTCTTCTGTAAGTTGGTGGTATTTTTTCAGTCGTCTCCAACTCTTTATTAAATATCGTTACGCCCTTTCTCATTTTTGCCAAAGCATCTATACCAAATCGATAGGGTGCATCATGTACATGGCTTGAGTTTAACTCTAAAGACGATGGTCCCTCACATTTGAAAATAAAATTGTAGCGAAAATGTAACAAAAACCGTAACAGTATAGTGTAATTAATGAATGCGAATAAACAAAATGGAAATAGCATCGTAAAGTGAAAAGGCTAGTTAAAGTTATGTAGGTCAGTGTCAGAGGACAGCCGACATGCCCCCAAGCCTCCCGCATTTCAAATTATATTCAAAAAGCAATCATATGTATTGCACATAAAGAATCATTCCATACAGAGTCTTCTGGTTTAAAATTTCACGGCCCGTACGAATTATTTGTTATGTTCAATATATTTAAACGATTATCATTCATTCATTCGACTCTTATAATATTCCAGAAAGTTTGAAGTTGAATGTTTGCTGAGAATCAATATTGAGTTTGTAGGTAGGTCGTTCATTGACTTTTCAATAGGTATACGGATGTGCCACATCTTTTACTATAAAAATGTGAATGTTCTACATTTGTTTTAATTAGTATGATAGACGAAAATAAATGAAATTAGACCCGGTTGGCTATTGATGTATAATTCAATGTCGATCGAACGAGAAAGTTAAGTACGAGCAACCTCACCGAATAATTGAGTCAGAAGTGGTATCATTACGGCGTCATATTACAAGACAAGTGAACGGCACAAAGGCGCTAATGAGGGCGGGGACGGGACTGCGGTGCGGGCCACGAGGAGCGGCAAGCGGGACGTAGAGGGGAGTGGTTCGAGGTGGCCTGTGAAAGCTGTCAGCGGTTGATTTTTCCGAGTGTCGTGGGCGTCTCGCTGATCGATAAGTCACGTGGTTCGCGCCACGCTCGCCGCTCGCTCGATAGTTAGCCTCCGCAAATCTCGCGCCACTAGTCTGTCGGCGGCACAGACGAGCAGTTTCAGAGCGTTTTGGTACGCGGCAACTTATAAAGTCGCCGAGTACACGTGTACGTACACGCGTGTTACGATACGGTACATACAAACTTATTGATGACCTTATTTACCTAATGTTTTAATAAATATTGAAATTTGTATGGTGACCATAAATATTTCAATTGTGACTATCTATCGTGCTTATATATTCGCCAAGTCCCTTGGGGTACTCCGTTTTGTAATTTTTCCAACCTACAGAATTTTCTATTTCAAAATAATATACAAAGTTCAATTCTGCATAAATTCAATTGCTGTTATTTTTTTTTGTGTCTACCGACCAACATACCAAGTCTATTGCCGAGTACCCATAGATAATAATCGAACCCGACATACCTTGGTACTTGCATAACTCATTCGCTTCTTTAATATTAAATTATTATTAGAACGTGATTATAACGTTACTCAATTTACGAGTCACATTATAACCAATAATTAAATTAAAAGGAGACTGTAAAATCCCTGTAGAGACAGCAACTTCCTTGTCGTTATTCAATCTATGTCTATGGCTTGTACAGTCAAAATTTGTTAATATAATGATAAAAATTAAACTAAACTTAATGTTAAAATAAATTTACATCTTTCTTATTGAAAACCCTAAACATACTTACATATTATTATATTAAAGGAAAAATGTTTTTTTGCTTTCTAAGTGACTTCCTTCTTCCCAAGCTGCAAAATCATCAGGAAGATAATCAATTTGTTCTATAGTTCACATATACTCGCCGTACCTTGTCTACGCCCCTTCTACCCTACTAAGCTATTCTCCACCTCTTTTCCTTTTCCTAAACTGCGTATTTCCCTTCCCTTCACTCTCCTTACACTGTCATCGCTATTCCACCTCTTCACTTCTCAAGCCCCCATCTGCCGACACTTATCATTTCTAATTTTTAGTTTTTTTATTATTTAGTATTTTTAATTTTGTAGGAATTGATATCAAAATTAAAAGGTGGGGAATAGGAATATACGAAATTTGAACCTAATTACGTCACACCTTTCTGTACTGAATATCTAAACTCTTCAAGTACTTATTAAATTTTGTAAAATAAGTAACCGTAATCTAGCCAAATGCTAGCAAACATTGCTATTTTATATCAACATATCGACTAGGATCTTATATAAACAAGGAACATGTTTGCTCATGAGGTAATTTAAGAGAATTATTTTTTTATTCATTGTTGAGAGGTAAACAACCACACGACTCATCTAGTGTAAAGTGGCTACCGTAAGCTTACTATATAAGAAAAATTGCTCGCTAACACAGCAACTCTTCAGGAGCTTACTGATAATCTCAATCACAAGAAGATAAAGACATTCTAGAGTGATGTTATTTGTCTTCAGAGAGATGCAGGTGCTTACCAAGCTGTCTTGCTTCAGTGTAATTGGCAGTGTGCATCACGTGCAGGTGATGTAGGCTTTAACTCTAAAGGTAACCTCACCTGCACGTGATTTATTTGGTGTACTTACACCAAAATTAAATTATTGTAGTTTCTACTTCTTAACATGCGCTACGAGTCTCGTAGCAACGTAGCAACCTCTACGCCGCGCAATATGCACGCAAAAAGGTTACTATCTTGGAGCTCTTAGTTATCTTACCTACGAGTAATATTTACTAAGACAAAAAGGACAAAATTAAGGTATGTACACGTCATTAAGAAGAAATATGTAAACACAAATTCGTTGAACGGAAATGTTTTTCAGGAACACCGTTTCTATATGTTAACCTATGAACATTCATATTTAATTGTTTTTTTATACTACATCGGGAGGCATACAAGCATACGGCCCACCTGTAATGCGAGTACCTATTAACGCGTGTAATATATTAAGTATCACTAGCGCGATGCCTCGTCTGCTGCTTACACAACAACTCCTTTTGTACCTAGCATACTGGTGACCTCACTCACATGCAGGAACACAACAACCCTCTAGGGAGTTGTTATTTAGCTGCGGTTTTCTGTGAGGATGAAGTACTTCCCCAGACTACTTTGATGCGCCCTACCTCTCTCAAAAACATCCAGACCAAGACAAACAGACATGTTCATGCACACAAATGTTTGCCTTGTGTGGGAATTGAACCCACGAGCGTTGGTGTCAAAATCGCGTCATTCACGGCTGAGCCACCGAGCTCGTCGACGTTTAAAGATACATATACCATGCGTATTAAAGTAGTGTAATTATCTTGCAAACTAACGAAATGACGGCGTGTATGCACTTAACTGTTTAAAATAGCTCATAGCTCAGTTACAATAAAAGTAGCTTATGCTATTTCCCTGCTACCAGGTATCACTATGAAAAGTTAACAAATAGACCAAACATTGATACTCTCGTATTTCAAAATCAGATTCGGTAAATAGTTTAATAAACTCGTAGTATAATAACTGAAAGAAATACGCAATGAAAATATTGATACTGCACGTGACATGACGTGATATCTACCACAGAGACTTTGATTTGATGGTCGTCTGCTGAGATAAGAATTTATGATGAATGCAGTTGGTGCAGCGCTGCACTTCGTGACGGACATCGATCGGCGCGACCCGAGCGCCCCCACCTCCATTCCAGCGCTAAACATTATCTCGTGTACCCACAGATTGTACTTTGACTTCACCTAGACATAAAATTCATGTATTATCGAAACGAATCCCTTCCAAGAAGTTCAACTTGTTTCAACAAATTATATTTTAGGACATGTTTTATTAATTCTCACGTGTCGTGATCTACAATCGAGATATTTGATGTTAAAACACTTTGAGAAATGAGTCATTCGCCGGTCATATACTCGTATTATTATGAACAAGAGGTTTTATAGGATTGGCAGTTCACGTGCTCAGGTTTTGAATGTGTCCATAGACTTGCTTTGAATATAAATATAGATTTACCATCAGGCAGATCATGCATTTATTTGCTGCCATATGGTTTTTTTACGTAGGTCAGCTACGTAAAAATGTGTTCCAATTTTTTTATACACATCAAATAGGATTTACATTATGTAGTTTTATACTACTTCAGCAAGAGTAGTCGGCATAGTTGATAACAGACAGATGTACATTTTTTTTATCTTTTAAACACATTTTATACTAAATGGAAAAATACGGGACCGATCTTTTTACTTTTGAAGGTCTATTTTACTTTTAACGGTGTTCCGTTTTAGAAGAACCTTCTAATATTAAAAATTATTTAATTTAATTATATAATATTTTAAATAACATAAATAGAATAAAATCTATTCGCGTTACATTTACAATATATAAGCGTACGCTCCTGCTGACTTACTGTGTTAGCATTAGCGTCAACTCGCGAACAACACTTATTTGCTCATTACTCGCAAAATATAAGACGTAAAACTTTGGAACGAGGTTCACTTAAAAATATTGGAAAGTGTTGCATTGGATACTTTTTTATTCCAAGTGTTACTCTACGAGACACGTTGTTCTTACTTTGTTCAATATTACGGATGTTCTTGGAACCCACAGCTTAAAAATCGACTTTCCATATGTGAAAATATATATAAATTTAAATTACTATAATCAAACGAGCTTCAGTTTTTAATATGTTGAAGGAGTGCTATAATACCAGCGACGTATCAAAAGGTAGACACGTTATACACCAACATTATTGTATTTTAAAATGGCGCAATTGCTATAAATATATCTATGTACAGTTATTTATTATGACACTGCTCTAACAAAGAGACAGATAGATGATAGGGCATACCTGTCATTAGAAAGAGATGAATTAAGACATTTATGCTTTGTGGCGAAATAAGTATGGATGCGACGCGAGAGCGTGGCCAACTGAATGCGAGTTGGGCAATTGCCTTACTTTCGTATTGCCATTCTAGAGCGTGTACGACGTATCTATAACTACAAAAACATCTTAGTATAATATTACGTTACATACATACATATCATCGCGTCTATCTCCCATTGGGGTAGGCAGAGACTATGGAATGCCAGGTGCATCGAACCAAACATACCCCTCTCGCATCTTCCAGTGAAAATCCATATTTTTAAATGTGCTTGATTATATAAATCGTAGTTACTTTAAAAGAAAATGTACTATTTATTAGAATAGTATAACTCGATTATTATTTTATTACTTTTCAAGTTTTTAAACGTTAGAGGTCCTTACAATCACGTCAACTAGTATACCTTACCTGCAAATACTATATGTGAGCAAATAAAGGTTATCTTTATTGGACTCCTCATCAATTATTTATTGACGTATGTAATCAGTTTTACATGAGTTTTCTTAATCTCAAAGAAAATATTTCACTATCACTTTTAGTGTTAGTATTCCTCTTTTTGATAATTCTTTGTGTAGTAAATAGGCGAAATCGTATAGTATAATACAAATTATAGTCTAGCCCGTGGTCATAGAACAGGTGGTCGTAAAAGACATCGCAAATATGTAAACATTGGAAACTTAAGTCTCCAAGACTATAGGTTGGTTTTGTTTAAAAGACTATTTCTTCAGTCACATCTGTCAGAAACAGAGTTTGGCAACGCGTGAACAATCCCCCTTATATTGCTGGCATTATCAGTTACGTTCCTATAATTTTCCCATACAATATTGATGAAATTTTGATGCAGTGGTATGACTGCATCTTCATCAAACTATGACTATGATTAAAATAGGATTATTTAAATTACTAAGAAACAGAAATCATTACAAAATCGATGCAAATAAAATCAACTTCAATGACGTTGTTATTTCTTTTCCGTTTTAAAGCATTTGTTTTTGCGTTGATATTGTTTAGTAATGCCAAAACTTTGTATAAGTTTTATTCTTCACATTAATTCTTTCCTCAAATTGAGGTGTATAGCAAAAAGCTTTATTTAATCTTTCACTGTCTGTCCGACATATGGGTGCTACGATCAAACATTCGTTTCAATGTAGCACCCAAATAAAGTCATATAAATCCACTGTATTATTTATTTATAGTTAATTTCCATTTCCCTCTTATCTGTCATTTTTTATCATTTGCTTACTGTATAACTGCGCTTACTGTACAATTGTATAACTGTGTCGACGAGTGATAAAAATTCATGGAAATAGGGAACAGATGCCAATCTCCAATTGGGATAAACGATCGAAATTATTATTTGTGTAACTTGTATCTCATGGTTTGTAATGTTGGCAAAAAAATATTTAAGTTGACACTAAATAATTAAGAATTACCGGAATTATTATATGACAATAATTTATGAAATGTAGAAAAAATATGAAACATTTTAGTGCTCATCTAGTACTACTACAATATATTATGTAATTATACGTCGTTACTGTAAACGAAATACAAAAAATACGATTATCTCGTCACAACACAAACAAACACACCATTACCAGAAATGACAATGACATGATCTTTTTTTTATATTTTGTAAACTACATTGAAAGATATGTTAGTAGTGCTAGATTTATTAAATTTTTCAATTCTGATGGAAATATTTCGTCAAAAATTTATGATGATAAAACTTTATGAAGATGAAACCGGTAATTTGTCCCTCCTTATTTACTAAGTTTTACAATTACGGTTTGTAACATTACAAAACATGCGATACAAATTACCTATCATTGACATTTCAGTATCGGCGGGAGAGGTGTATAAAGACAGTGATTTGCGATTTTCGACTGTATAAAACGTATGTTCTGCCGTATCGATTCAAAGGGCCGGCTGTAAGTGAGACGCTAGTGACGATGCCGCGCAGCGCCCGTACACTGCCTCCTACTGATGCTACCAAAACGTCAATATATCCCTTTTGTTTACTTCACCAAGTCGTAAGGTGAATCTTTCATCGTATTTTAAATTATATTTTATTTATCAGCCAATGTTAAGACAAAGTAGCGTCTATCTTTAAGAGAAAATGAACGGTGAGAGTGAAATGGTAAATAAATAAATAATTTATAGATATATATTAGACACGGAAAGTTGACACGAATAGGCAAAGAAAGGCGTCATATTTCAATACGGTAATGTGGGTAGAGAAAATATACAACCGCATTTCTAGACAATACAAACGCAATACCAAAAAGCTTTCCAACTAAAAAGAGAAACGGATTGAAGCCGTTACATATTCGCATCGATTTTGTAATATTTTCTATTTCTTAATAATGTGGGACAATCATAGAATTATCCTATTAATACAAATATACAAATGTAAAAGTATGGACGTTTGAACGTTTGTTCCGTTTTCACGCCTCAACGGCTGAACGGATTTGAATGAAAGGTAGGTAGCTAGATGAAATACTGTATTAACACATAGGCTACTTTTTATTCCGGTGATATGTTTCCGTGGGATAGTTCCGATGTTTGAATCTTACTAAATATGGATGTATTATTTCGCTTACTCGTCTCAGCGGCTGTTCATATCTTACTATCACACAGGAACACATCATCGGGATAAAAAGGCTAGTTTTTATATTGGTGATGTGTTCCCGTGGGATGACACCTTTGCGAAGACTCTGTTTTACCGAGAGATTCCCCGCAATATAATAATACGCGGAATGCTTCAAGAAAGAAGAGGAAGCACAGTGTACAAGTGACTCCTTCGAAGAACTGACCAGGTGTGCATGCAAGTGCCAGGTGTAAGGACACTTGCACGCATATACAGTAGCAAAATATCTTACTCCCACAGGAAAACACAATTTGATTACCTTTGCCCGCACGGGCGAAACCGCGGTTAAGAGCTAGTAAATTTTAATGCAACAGTACTTAACGATTATTCATATCCTCCGTCATTCACATTAATACAATAACTTGTTATGTTATTGTGTTCATGCGAGTAAGTGAGATTATCTCTTTAAATCCGATACGACTGCAAACACTAGGCACAATAATGAAAGAATGTATGAAGGAAGGCTTACTGAATGCGAAGAAAATAAAGATAATGGTATTTGAAAGAGAAGAAACCAGAACCAATGTAAGGATCACGGTAGATGATGAAGTGTTGGAACAAGTGGATGAGATTGTATATCTTGGATGCACTTTCAGCAGGGATGGAAGATATGAATGGAATGGGAATGGTATGAATGGGGCGTTAGGAAAACTTCTTGGCAGTAAAAACCTGAGCCAGAAAGCACAGCTGGCTATACATAATGTTGGTCCCAACGCTTACTTATGGAAGCGTGAGCTGAGTATGGCAGAGAGAGCATGAAAGTAGGATAAACGCGGTTGAAATGCGAGCGTTGCGCAAAATTTTATTTTACCGATTCATGTATGAGTATTTAAAATATTTAAATCAAATCAAATTTGATGAGATTTGATGATGAACTTTAAATTTAGGTCTAGTATATCGCAAGAATAAAATTGATTGCTTGTTATTGTCTGGACATACTAACGCAGATTGGGATAGTAATCCTATAAATAGAAAGTCAACAAGTGGTTTTTGTTTTTTCGTTTATGGTAATATTGTATTGTGGACATCAAAACGACAAGCTACTGTTGCAATTTCTTGTTATGAGGCTGAGTATGTTGCTCTTAGCGCTGAAGTTGAATCTATAACAGTTACAATTTACGAAGATAATCAATCCGCAATACGTTTTAGTAAATGACCTGAACAGTTGAATTAAACATTGATGTTAATATTATTTTATAAAAGAGAAAATTTTCAATAATATCATTGACGTGTCATTGTCCATAAAAGTCATCAGGTGGCGGATACTTTAACTAAACCGTTGAGCAAAGAATGTTTTGAAAATTGAGATCTAGAATGTTGAGCGTTGACATCTAATTTTAACTTTAGGGTTGTCAATCGATTAAATTTATCGAATGTCGATAAAATATTTTGTTTTTATTTATTTGATAATTTTAAAATAGGCTATTATTGTCGGAGAGAATTGTCAATGTAACTTTATGCAATAAAACCTTATTGTAACAAAAAAAAGAAACTTCGTACGTATTACGTAGTATGACACTTCTATTTTTCTTTTATGTGTCTTGTAATTTTGTTAGCTTAAAAAGAAAGGCTGAATACACATTTTATTCGTTAAAAAAACGTGTGGTTTTTCTTCCACAAAACAACTCTTAATCATTTCACAACGTGTTCTAGGTATAAGTTCCTTTAATTTCTAAAATCAAAAATAAATAAAAATTGTATAGTTACGCCGCTATACATTTTGCCACTTTTCGTTTGTATTGTTTGTTCTTCTGTATTCAAAAAATGTTTTTTTCAGTTAAACTAGCTGATAAACATGCGGAAATGTTTTTATTATATGTGTATTTTAGAAAACGGAATTGCGTATGTTTATCAGCTTACATTAAAATATATAATTCAGACCAAGAAACACAGACATCATGCACAGAAATATTTGTCTTTAGCGGGAAGGGAACTCTTGACCCATGGTCACCCATACAGTTAACAAACTATATACCGAGGTATATTCCCTAGTCATCAGAGGTGATCGTAGAAGTCATCATAGAAACCACAAATAAATGGATGCATACGGAAGTATGTGATAATTTTGGTGTGCTTTTTTTGTTCTTCATTGGGCCAGCCTCCGTACCAACGTAGAATCTTAGTAGCATACTCGCAATTCAAGCAGTATTAGGAGGTGGCGCATCCTCTACCAACGCAACACTTCTATGGCAGTTTCTGTGACTATATAACAGATTTTCTTGATTTAATCAACTTTCATGTGAGTCGAAAAATAATTACCATTTTTGTGACTCTTTGTCTATCTTATCGCTCTAAAGGAACCCAATCAGCCCACTTTTACAAATTAATATACTCGTAATTACATATTTCAACCAATGATATTTCATGGTAAGCGTGTCCGACTTGACCAAAAGGGTGTTATCTAGTGTATGTGAAAGAGCCTTATGTATAAACGTTATATCTACACAACTAACATTTTATTTGTTTGTTTCCAGCCTCCGCTAGAATGTGGAATGAATGGCCGCGGCCCTACTTATTGCGAACCACACATGTGGCCACATTATCAGGTAATTAGGAAATAGTCTGATTTGAGGAATCAAATAAGGTCTACAATGTAGTTTTAAGTACTCAAGTATAAAGCTGGTCGATAGTGTGCAATATCAATGCAGATATACCGTGAAGCTTTTTGCTACCTTTGACGATGTTTCTGGTCCATACCAATGATATGTTGTCAATTCATTGTAATGCATGATTTTAACCCGTAATAGTCCACTTCTGGACATATGCCTTCCCTCTAGAGAGCCTCTCGCCTCAATCTTCAGCCATCGAATCCCCACAGATCTTTTGAAGTAGTCGTTCCATCTTCTGGGGGTCGTATCACACTTTCTATAGCTCGCTGACTGACCTGCCTATACGGCTCCCAGTGAAGGATAACGTTCTCACTCACTAACTTCTCACTAACTCGGTTCCGTATGTCATCATTGGCAACTCTACCACTGGCACTGTTCAATGACTGTTCGTCATAAGGCGTTGAGGTATTTTGTACGAGAAAATCTGTCGAAGTTTCCCGCACGTTGCCCAGCCGAGTTGGATTCGTCTGTTGACTTCTTGGTCGATGTTAGTCTTACCTAATTAAATAACCTGTCCTAGGTAGACATAATAATAATAATATATACAATGCAAAAGTGGAATGATGTACGAGCCGAGGAAGATCGAGACTAACCTACCATGACCAAATTGGTCGTGTTTTATCAGAAGGTGATGGCAGGAGACCCAGGAACCGGCGAGCGTACATGAAAAGAGCTATGAATGTTAGAGAAACGAGTGAAGTAAATAAGGACCGCGTCTTATGGCGCTCGGTTCTCCCTGCCTACCTCGCAAGGGACCTGGCGTGAAGATACGTATGTATCTTAGAGGTAGACATATCCGTCAACAACTTCGAACCAAGTGTTCCCAACCGTGACCGGTATAGGTATGACATGCACATTTTAAATGATCCTAGTATTGTCCATGTTCATCTTGAGACCTATCTGGTTGCAAACATTATGGAGGTCGTTAAGCATAGCACTGAAGTCCTCAAACGTTTTCGCTATGAGAACTATGTCCACGGTAAATCGAAGGTGAGTGATGTATTCGCCACTGATGTTTATACAGTATCCTTTCCAGTTGTCAATTGACAGTATACATGGTTATGCGTACAATAAACCTCGTTACAATTCTTATATATGTAGTAAAAACAGCGAACTACTTGTGTCTGAAATTGTGAGTATTTTGACTAGACTTTCTGACTAGTGCTGATCGTACTTAGTCCAGCATAAATCGAGCATAGCCATTTTAGGTAGAGATGTTTTGTGCGAAGGCCAGAAAATAAAGATTATAAAATTTTTACATGTTTGTGTAATATATGCTGTAGCTTTAAATGAAGTTACGATTAGAGTTTCTTAGTTTTGTATCACTCGCTTCTTTGTTCTGTGTGTCTGTTCATTAACTTTGTTTTTCCAGATGGGTGTATTAGGCGGGGGCTGGAGCGGCGCCAACGCCGCCGTCGGAGCGTGGGCCTCGCGTAGCACGTGCTCGCGTGAACACATGCGATATCCCTCCGACTGTCGTGTTATGAAGGTACACGCCTTATACATGTGCAATACCTTAAATATATCAGTATTCATAAAATATACTTATAATGGGGTGTTTGTAGCTCATCGTCTTCTTTAGCGCCAAAGCCAACCTTATTTAAAACATGTGATGTACTTCTGTCGAGTTCGATAGCAAACGAGGTTCTGATGGAAGCCAAGTAGCACGAAATGACAAAATACCTATGGTACTACTGGGAAGGATCACAAGTAAAAATATATCATTAAGTAGTAATAGATCGAACTTTGTACATTAAATTGCATCAAAAAGTTACGGTAATTCTAGGTTCAATGATGTTTTATTAATCTATGGTGTAGGTAAATACAGTAAAAGGAAAAGGTAAGTATATGTACAGGCATGATAAAAATGGCAGTATTATATATTAGAACTATTAATTTTAGCAAAAGCACTACGTATGCATGTATATCTACACGCCAGGTCCCTTGCGGGGCAGAGAGAAAAGTACTATTACTAAGTATATTATGCCGTAATTATATAACTGCTGTGCCAAATTTGAAATAAACACGTGAAAAATAGCCAATTATGATAAAATTTACTCCGAAGCAAATACCTAAAAAAGTCATAACGCACTATGTAAATGTTTTCAATCTTTTTATTATAATAAATAGTCCTAACCTATCGATTTTCCAAAAAACATCGACTTTAGAATTATATATCATGAATATCTTTAGAAAGATCATATTTCTTAAGTAATCTTTGTGTTGCAAGTGTTGTTATGCTGTATTTACCGCTTCGTATCAACAGTGCTATATTCGAGTTGTCCACCTGGTGCAGCATAAAAAAATTGTTACATGAATTCTAAGTAAATTTCATGTTGCAACATTTCAGGCCCCTCCTGTACATGCTCAAAGTCAAGCTTGTATACAAGATGGACGTTCTACACCTTACCGCGCGTACGAAGAATCTTCTTATAATGGGGACAGCGGTGGTAGGCATGGGAATACGTCCGAATTCACCACGACAAGTGCGCCGTCATCGGACTCTACGACGACGACAAGAGATCGTTTCTTGCCCGAGCCCCGACGTTCTCCTCCTGAAGAGAAACGTCCACCTGTTGTACCTTTGCCAGCTTTTCAGCAAGCGTTCGGGTCTACTGAGATCGGAAAGTTTGCCGAAGCATTTAGTCGTGCCGAGGTGGCGCTCGAGGATGTTGCGAGTGATAATTTTGCATACGAATCATTCTCTGATTGGGATGTACCACTAGAGCCTCAGTGGTCCTCTCAACCCGCCTCAAAGGAGATCAAATGCGAAGACAATTTTTGAGTGAGCTTCGCTCTAGCGCTAATTCCAGGCGATCTCGCCTTAGCTAATTAGACAATTTTTAGTTCCACCACCATGTTGCCAAAATGAGTAGCCATGACAAGAATTTGATGTCATAGATCTTTAGAATGTGATACCAAAATTGCGCTAATGTGTACGAATATGATTGACCGAATGAATAGTGGTGTGACATTTGATTCATATACATTATATTAAGTAGATTTATTGATTATCTAGTTAATCCCTTTAACTAGTTTTAGGCCGACCTTAAAAGGACAAGATGAAATTTTGTTAAAAAAAGGATGTGGGTATATTAAGTACTGCATTGCATAGGATAACAATATGAATCAGTCATGACTCAATGTGCCTTTATTCGGAGAGCCCGGCCGCAAGTCGCGCGGCGTCCCGCCCCGCCCCGCCCCGTCTGCCCGCGTCGCTATGGATAACTACGGTTAAATTACAATAGCAATTATAGGGACCAACGTTTAGACAAATATACACGACCCTGTCGTAAGAACGATCGATACGCAATAAGCTCAAGGAATTCTCTGTGGAACTAATTGTATCAGAAAGCAAGCGCTGACGCACCTGATGAATTTCGTTTGTTTAAGAAGGTACGATTATTTTTTATACGGTAAAAATAAACTATTTCAAACACATCTATTTAAATGCAAAATTAATAAAACGTTGATTTCTTGTATTAAACCCATTGTAGGCACAAGGTACAAACAACAGCATCTACATTAAGTATATCTCCGGTATGTTCTTGTCTATAGGTAAATACATGAGTGATTAAATACAAAGTTATGATGCATCGTTCAATTTCTTCCAGTCGTATAGAACTTTCCATGAAAAATTTTAGGGGCACATTAGACGCCGCGCGGAATTATTTTATCATTCGAAATTTTTCAGGAAATAATGAAACAAGTCATGTAAGTAGGTATATTTAGGTAGTTAAATTTGATAAAATTTTTAAAGAGATTACTTATGAATAAATGGCTTTTTAATTAAACATTTAGGGGTCCAACAACGTCGATGTAAATGTCATTTGTGAATTCAATTTCACAGACAGAATTCACAGCTGAAGGCGTCACACGAAAATAGTCCCTTTAATCAATGGAAATATTGTTTCTCAAATTGGAATGGATTCTGCTATTTAACATTGTTATAATATTTGTTACCTGTGCAAATGATCTGACATTAATGTTATTACTAGTTTATTGTTTCATTGTACGTTCTCATTTGTTGTGTCTGTGATAATTAATTTATGGGCCTTTTAGATCCAATATTAGATGCAAAATCTACGTGTGAAAATCGAAATACTTTATGCCCAATTTTATATTATAACGTCAAGTTTTTATATGCTTGTATCATGTACATGTTAGATAATGACACGTGTCATGATTGCATTTGACAAGTATGTTTAAATTAACAAATCTTGAGTTAGTATCTTTTCACAACGAACTTAGTTCACGAAACAGCACAGTAATATACGTCCTTTGAATACTTTCTTCGGACGATGTTATAAAATCATATTTTGATCATTCCAACTTATATTACGATTTGGTATACTCGTCAGTTAATATATCAAATCATAATATCTTATCTTTTGATATTCGTAGCAGTAATAACATTGAAATTACCTTCTCTAATATTATTTTCTCCCTGAAATAAATTTGTATATTTTTTGAGCTTGATGGTAGGTACATGGTTATGTACGGCGCGTGAACTTTACTTCCTAAGGTCTTCATTTTTGTACAAGTATCCTGTGTGTGTCAGTAATTTTGAAATGTTTCGGTAAAATACAGCAAAATTAATGGAGTGCCTTACGTATTTAATATGATATGAAATTAGGATGGATGAATTTTATTATAGCATAATTTGATGAAACACCATAATATAATAGCGTAATGAAACTTCTTTTAAACCGAGTATTTCATTAATTAGTAGTTATTGTAAACTTAATGAAAGTTATTTAATAATTACCTTTATATATTCTAAAACCACAAACGTATATATTTACCTATACATATAAATGTCTACATTAATTATGAAGTGCACTACTATTGCGTCACGCAACCATGAAAGTATTCAATAAATACTACATAAAGTGTAGTTCCATTGTCATTTATTTAAGATATCTATCTTCCATTGTTTGCCTCCGCAACATTTTTTTTATTTTGATAGTTAATATAAAATTACGTACATCGTGTATTGTGATATTTCTAGACAGAAAAATGACACTGTATTAGTCACTGTCTTTCCTCTAGTAAAGCAGATACATAGTCATACGCCTCAGTTGTCAGCTCATGTCTCGAATACCACTCGAGTATCTGCATCCATCAAATTAATTTAAGTTGGAACTCATTGTTTTATATCAGGCGAAAATACCTACTCTATGCCTGAGCCTGAGGAGATCTTGGTAATTATGATAATAAGGTAAAAAGTAGTCTGTGCCACATATGTATATACGATATACATCTCCGTAGATAGTCCTATTGTTATTTGTTTTAAGTACTTATTAGAAACATAATTTTACTGTAGAGAGATGTAAAAACCGTAAATTATAATATATAGGTGTCCCACGATAGAGCTTCCCGATTAACTTTTCCACAATTTTGTCTACCATCGGAGTTAGATTATGTGTTTTACTAATTATTGTGATACATTTGTTTTTATTCGTTATACTATAATACTACCACTATTTCCTTATTTCTATTTATAGGTAATAAAAACACCCCCGATTAAAATATTTACATTTTCGTAAGTTAAAAGTCACTTCCAAAACTCTATAAAAACTCTATAACTCTCTTCTCATCACAAAGATGCATTATTGCAAAATGAAGTAATAATATTTTTTGTTTACATTTTTATTGTCATCGAAAAATATTTTATTGTTAATCTAATAATAGCAGTACTATTGTAAACGCTAGAAGATTCTAGTCATTGTCCATTTTCTCTGCCGATTATGATAGATGGTTAAATAGTTCTCTTCCGGACCATTTAACCATCTAGAACGTCCGAGGATTGACAGCTATAGGGGCACGCATCCATTTTTATCAACTTGTAGATATTTTTGATTCGACCTCTCTATTTGGAAATACGCCAGTAGCATTAATCTAATATTTCAGAAACACTCCAATAACTAAATTAAAGAAATGACGGTCTTTTAGCAATAAACAATGGGATTCCAAACCTCTTTGAAAGAAGTTGTTTGAACTGCTGTCACTTTTATTTAAAAGGATGTGTGCTTCCTATGTTTCTTCATTCCTCTTCTGGAACGTTAAGTCATTAGATAATATCATAATAATAACAACTTATAAGAGCTTGTTTGAATTATGATTACGAATCATTATAGACACATTCCAAAAACAATGAAACATTTCATTTGTTGTATTAGGCCAACAAAATTTAGATACATAAGAGTATTATGTAAATTTGTTGAGACGGTTAAATACTGAACAAAAATATTGAAATAAAAGGAAAAATATTATGTACCTATCTAGCTATAATTATTATTAACCTTGTAAATAATTAATTATATTTTGAATGTTTCACTCATATCAATCAATCTAGATCAACTGTTTTATTAGCAAATTTTAAGGTTTTGAAATCCGAGGACACTGAATTGTTTTGATTTATGGACATCGGTGTACGATTTAATAAACACACTGTACTGAGGTTGTGCATTTTTATTTAGTACTATTTACTTTTACCTGCAGATTCGCTAGTATTGATATATTTTTTTTCAATAAAAAGTATCCTATGTTACTTCTGATACCTCCACGAATATGTGTACAAAGTTTCATGATGATCGGTTGAGTAGTTTTCGCGTGAAAGCTTAACAAACAAACGGACATTCACATTTATAATATTAGTAGGATAATGTTCTTTCACTTTCTGAATAAAAGTACAGCATGTAGATATAAGCAGTAGGAACATAAGTAGATCTTTGCTATAAACAAAGATCCCAGCTAAATCTGTTGCAGCTTTTCCAGTGCGTAGTTTCTCTGTGGTACAAACATGACATGTCCTACGAACGCCTATTTGGAAAATCTAGATTTCAACGAAAAATCTGATAATAGGTATGTAAATAATTTCCTAAGGAATAAAGTTTTAAAGCTTAGATGCTAGAAAATATTTTGTTCTATGAATTAAAACTATCTACTTAGTCTGGCCATAAATAACTGTTACAATTAAAAATAAACAAAATATTACATTTGAATTTAGAATCTGTCATTTTTATATGATTGTTCATTGAATTTTCTCATTTTGGCGCCAATACATTGTACAATATTTTGCGATATTAAAATGGAGTGGGGTGATAAAGAGAAAAGAATCGTTGTGATTGCATTACACAAAGTAGATATGGAGCCAAATGCAATTTTTAAAACTCTCCATACGCTTGGTATTAGTAAAATGTTTGTGTACCTGGCTATTAATAGGTACAATGAGACCTTCTCTGTTTGTGACAGAAAAAGATCTGGCCGCCCACAAGTGATAGTTTGGCGGGGTATTAGCTATGAAAGAGTGACTGAGCCATACTTTTGTGAAAAAGGTATCAAAACATCGGCACAAGTGTATCAAGATACCATTATTGAAAAAGTAGTGAAGCCCCTTAACAACACCATGTTCAATAACCAAGAATGGTCCTTCCAGCAAGACTCGGCGCCGGGTCATAAAGCTCGGTCTACGCAGTCTTGGTTGGAAAAGAACGTTTCGGGCTTCATCAGAGCTGAAGACTGGCCGTCGTCTAGTCCCGATCTGAATCCGCTGGATTATGATTTACGCTCAGTTTTAGAGAGTACGGCTTGCTCTAAACACCATGATAAATTGGAGTCCCTAAAACAATTTTCTGGATAACATATCATCCGCAGTTAACATTACATCCCCCGACGACAAATTTTTGATTGTTGGTGATTTTAATTTGAGCACAATTAAGTGGTCGCCTTGTGACGGGAGTTATGTTGCCTCCAATGTTACTGGAGATTGTGCCATTGACCTTGTAGATACAATGAACCTATGTAACTTGCATCAATATAATGGAATATGTAACAGCTACGGGCGAATGCTGGATCTAGTTTTTTCTGATACGTTTGTATCAGTATCAGCTTGTTCGTTCCCATTAGTACCTGAGGATCCTCATCACAGAGCAATTCATATTGAGATCCAAGACATACATTTTAAATCTGTAACATCTGCTGAACGTACAAAATTTATATATCACAAAGGTGATTTTGATAAAATTAACTCTGAATTACACAAAATTGACTGGATGAATCTGCTCTCAAGTCCCTGTATTGATATTGATAGCGCAGTGGTTACTTTTTATAACATCTTATATGATTTAATTAAGAAATATATACCCTCGAAGAAAATATCTCATAATAAATATCCCCCGTGGTATAACTCTGCTCTAATTAAAGTATTAAAAGAAAAATCTAAATATTACAAGAAATTTAAAAATTATGGTAATATCTCAGACGAAGCTACTTTTAAGGTTCTACGAGACCGGGCTAAACTACTTGAGCATCAATGCTACGAACGCTATATTTCGGTTGTAGAAAACTCAGTTTCTAAAAACCCCCTGTGTTTTTGGTCTTTCCTAAAAACAAGAAACAGAAATAGTACTGTCTTAGGTTTTCGCGATTGTTACACATTGAATTAAACAATTTTTAACGGAAGTATCGCGTATTTTATTTATTTTGTTGAACCTGACGTTTCGAACGCTTTGCAGCGTCCGTGGTCGCAGGACTAGTCTTCCTGAAATAGTACGTTACCAGTTAATATGTCATACGCAGGTACTACCAGTGACTCGGGCCAGGGTGTATGCGAACTCTTTTCAGAATATTTTCAGTCCATTTTCTTACCACCTAATGGCGACAGTCAAAATGCATCTACCCCTTCACATGAAAGCGATTGTGATTTTTCGGCTTTTGATATGTCTTCCATAACATTAGATGCAGATACGGTCCATAAGCTACTTAGTAGTCTCGATATAAGCAAATCGGCAGGGCCTGATTCCATCCCTGCAATTTTCCTAATGAGATGTGCTGAAGAATTGTCAATTCCACTTACAATACTGTTCCAAAGATCATTAAAAGAGGGTGTTATGCCGCTTATGTGGAAATCAGCCTTTATTTCACCAATCCATAAGAAAGGACCTAAAAATGATATCGAAAATTATAGACCCATATCCAAACTTTGTTTAATTGCTAAGATTTTTGAACGATTAGTATTCAATCAAGTGTATAGTACCATAAAATCAGGATTTGACTCACAGCAGCACGGCTTCCTTAAAAATAAGTCTACGACTACTAATTTGATTCTTTTCAATGACTTTCTTACGTCAGCTATGGATGATAAGAATCAAATTGATGTTGTCTATACCGATTACAGTAAGGCATTTGATCGTTTAGATCATTCTGTCTTACTGATTAAGCTTCAGAAGACCGGTATAAGAGGCGACTTATTCGATGGTTTATATCTTATATAAAGAATAGAACACAAGCAGTTGTTCTGAATGGTTTTATATCATCCTGGATCACAGTACCGTCAGGTATTCCACAGGGTTCTTTGTTGGGTCCGCTTTTATTCAATATCTTCATCAACGACATAGGAGTATGCTTTAAACATACCCATTATCTCCTATTTGCAGATGATATTAAAATCTTTAGAACTATAGGCAGTGCCCGGGATGCAGAGTTGCTTCAATACGACCTCAACAGACTAGATGCGTATTGTACGACAAATAAATTAGATCTTAACGTCGACAAATGCCATATCCTTAGCTTTAGTCGGAAGAGCACAATTATACCCTTTGATTACAAAATAAAAACCCAAATATTAACAAAACTGGACCATGTTAAAGATCTTGGAGTCCTGCATGATAGCAAGCTCTGTTACGATCAACATATTGAGCATATCGTCAATAAAGCCAACAAAGCTCTCGGCTTCATCCTGCGCTGTTCAGGTTCTTTTAAGAAAATGAAAACCCTAAAAATATTATATTGTACGTATGTTCGTAGTATATTAGAATATGCCTGTCAGGTCTGGAATCCGCAATTTAACATATATATAGACAGACTCGAACGTATACAAAGGAGGTTTACTCGTTACTTATATTTTAAGTTTAAAATTCCGTATTGCGATTACCTGAGCCGTTGTAGTCACTTACACCTATTACCCCTAAGTGCTAGAAGGCGAGTGGCTGATTCAATGCTATTAATGAATATAGCGAAAGGATTGATTGACAGCCCCCTTTTGTTGAGTAAGATTAACTTAACAGTTGCCAATTCCCATTCACGTCGATCTAAAACTTTTAGTGTTCCATGGACTCGTACCCAATACAGGAAAAATAGTTTTTTTTATCGAGCCACGTCGTATTTCAACGAATTATGTAGCAAGAATAAGCATATTGATATATTTTGCAGTAGTAAAACATATGTAAGAAAACAGATACTGACAGAAACATTTAGTGATGATTGTGCTCCATAACAATACATTATTAGACAATAAGTACATATTTCCTGTTTATTCTTCACCTTTGGTTTGTAAGGCATGTACAGTGATAATTTGTTAAGTATGTTAATTGATAACTATCTGTGGTAGCTTGTAATTGGCTTATATTGATAAATTTATATGTTCATTTTGTAACAATAGCTGTAAGCTTCCCTCAAAATAATAAAATAAAATAAAATAATAAATAAAATAACAATCCGTACGATTGGCAGTGAAGAATTTTAACATGGAAAGAGTGCGTGCTTCTATTGATAACTGGCCTCAACGTTTAAAGGACTGTATGGCAGCCAATGGAGACCACTTCGAATAAGCTTTTTATATTTTTAATTGTTTTATATTTATGTATTAAACTAACACACTGTAAAAGTAATAAATGTTATTTGCAATAGAATTTTTTTTAAATAATGTAAATAATGTTTTTCACAAATTATCACAAATAATTAATTTTATGTTCAATTAGCATTATTATTGTCATTATTTTTTAGTGTAATTAGAGTACTTTTCTCTTTTTTTTTTTGAGAAATGATAACTGTGTTGAAAACATTATTAAATAAACTTATAGTTATGCTTTTCTTTAATCACAGGGGTTAACCCCGGTCTTATTACTATTAAATACTTCTAATTATTAAAATTGTTAATTGTGAACTTAGACTTTGAAATACTGAATATATTTCATTTCATTTTGTTTGTATGTGTGGTTATATGCTACTTACACTTCGCAATCGATTTTGTTTCGTTCATCACTAGGAAAACTATCTATATTGGTTTATTATTATGAATAATTATCAGAAATAAGACCGACTATTAGATCGACCGTTGCTTATTCTAATAATTCTATATACTTCGGAGAAAGCATTAATAGCAGTGACAGAGTAAAATATATTATCCGGCCTATTGACCGACTGCTTTCCGTTGAAACGTGGCGTGCATATGTAACACTAAATTCGTATTTTTGGATTTATCTAGTTATGTTCGTGATTATAACAAGATAAGAATAAGAATTCCTCACAGTCAGTGCATTTATTTTGAACACGTTTGAGTTGTCTTAGTAGTTTTTTTTATATTTTTTAAACTATATTTTAGTATCCTGTATCTGAACTATATGGGATTTGCGAGTGTGTGTATTTTTGTTTCCGCCAACGAAATCAACGACGATTTTAGGTTTATTTACCGATTCGTCGTCACTCGTCAGTCGTTTGGGCGAAAGTCGTTCAAAGGATCTCTCGTCGTATTAATTCGGGAATACCATTTAATTCTCTCATTGAGTTGTATGATAAAATTATATTATGAAATCAATTTCTGTTGATTTAATAATTTAATTAGAAAATTTATATTTATATAGAAACTGAGGGAAATCTTTTCGAATGTGACTTTTCGAGGTAATATGAATGCCTAGAATATATATAATTAGAATCGTCGCACTTCTACAATACAATGCAATTCGTATGTAAAACAGTGTACAATGTTTCGTTGTATTGTCTATGCAATTACAATGAACCTAACAATATTAATAATCAATATTATCAACATATCATTAATCAATCAGCTGGATTCAAAGGTATTATTTAGGAACGTATATATATATATATATATATATAAATATACCTCATGGGCCCTTATCATTGGACATGTAAGTAATAAAGTTTAAAAAAAGAGAGAACCTGGCAAAAGTACCTCCCACCTCATAGAAAATCGCAACTAAATAACAACTCCCTGAACAGTTGCTGTGGTCCTGTGTGTGAGTGAGATTAGGTAGTACTGAGGAGTGGTTTTCTTTACTGCAGGGATAACAATACGTGTCCGTGTCTATGTATTGCAAGCATGCATTGGTTACGGTAACCACTTCACTTCAGATAGCGCATGATTCATGCAGACATATACATATATACAATTGGTCGAATCTAGTCAATGGTTGCTTTAGTAAAGGTAAATCAAATTCTATCTTGGTAACAACTGGCAGCGGAGAGGTAATTAGTATATGTTTATTTGTAACAATAAATCTCTTTATATTTGCTTTGTACTTGTACTTCCGAAAAGCTTTCGAGACTGTAGGAGATTCTTTTGGTAATATAGCGCAACATCTGATACACCTTATCAGATCGCTGTACGAGAGTAGCACGGCATGCGTCAGGGTGAACTGCGTCTACTCTGCGAATCTAAGCACCCAGGTAGGAGTGAGACAGGGATACTGTCACCGTTACTGTTCAACATCTATACAGAATACATCATGCGGATTGTTCTGGGGAAGTGGGATAACAGCATATCCATAGGAGGCAGGCGATAATTAACCTAAGGTACGCCCATGATACTACGCTTCTGGCATCAATGAAGAAGATATTAAAAACTTTTTAGAGGTTCTAGAATCGACCGATTTGGATTTTGGCCATGCCATAAATCGTGACAACACCAGGATTATGATAGTAGACGGGGCAAACAATAACCACCCAGCAGTTAGCGATATAGCTAACTATAAAGTAGTCGCAAACTACGTTTATTTGGGTTCCATTATCATTAACACTGGAGGCTGTGAGGAAGAAATAAGAAAACATAGTGTCACACCACTAGATCGGCCGTCGAAAAAATCTGAAGGGACCACAAGATCACGAAAACCACAAAGGTCCGGTTAATGAACTGCTTGGTTTTTCCGATTTTCCTATAAGGGACGGAAACGTGGACGCTAAAACTACAAGACCGAACAATGATTGATGCCTTGGAAATGTGGTGCTGGCAACGGTTACTCAGGGTGAGCTAGACTGCTCATAGAAAACATCCGTCATTGAAGAACTCCGAATCAAACCAAAGCTTTTGTCGACTGTTCAATTGTGAATCTTAAGATTTTTCGGATATATTATACGGAAAAACCACGCTATGGACCGTTTAGTGATTCAAGGTAGAGTAGAAGAAAAGCAGTCACGTGGTTGATCCCCAACAAGATGGCTTGATCTCGTGAAAACAGCTACGCAACGCCCCATAACGGAATACTCCCGAAACTCCAGCAACCAGGAGAAATGGGGGAACATAGCGAGAGCGGCGGTCATGGACGACGGGCACCCTATAACCACGACCACACTATCAAGAGTGCACAACTGAGAAGAATATGTTTGTTTAAATATTTACATTTTTATTCATTCAGGCGGGCAACGAATTTTAATATTGTTGATTGTCACCTTTTCCGTCTTCATCATATAGGTATGTGGATGCAGATACCTTCGGGCCGCATACGGTCAAAATCATCTATATCCGTTGCTGAATGATATTAACTCATATCATTACTATAATTAGAGTTGAAGCGGACCTCATCCAGGGATACCGGTTAGGGTATATAATTCTGATAATAATAAGTAGCATTTTGTTTACATTTAATAACGACATTTCTGGTCCAAATTGGAGCAGATCAACATGGCAAGGTACACAGAAGATTGCATTTTCAGGAGAACAATAAGTAGTATTTTGTTTTCCTACCACCAGAAAATCTAGGTTTTATAACGCAATGTTGCGTTTTTGTCAGGAGCAGGAAACGTGCGAGTATTACTGGTCGTAATGCAGGTGTCTTTATATTATTCTAGCCGCTTTTTTGCAAGAGAGTCGTATGCTTGTCTGCTAGCAGATATGTTAAAAATAAGATAAAATGTTAGTACATTTATCTTACATGTTACTAAACCCCCTCGATTGAAGAATATCCCCCGTATCCCATAAGTGGGAAAATTTTTGGTAGGTGTAGATGTATCCATTATTTCACAATGCATATGTAACAAACAAACTCAGTATAATAAATAAATTGTATTTAACTTTAGTATTAACCCTGAATTTTTTTGAAAGATAAATAATAAAACATCACACTTTATTTTATATTTATTCATAAGCAATAAAAATTAATTTTCATATGTGTCACAAAACGTATCAATCAATATATAGGAAAACAATGGAACACATCAACTCGTAAATTAAAAATTAATTAAATAATCGTGTTGGAAGCCACTAAAGGGATTCGATTCTGTATTCTTTCAAAACGTCATTGGAAAACTGCGACATATGCGTAATTGTTCGTTCGATATATAGGTATACGTGCACTTTATGTTTAAATCATTCTGAAGGCACTTTCAATTTAGGAAAACACATAGCCTACGTTGTATATTGAAAACAATTATTACCTATTTTAAATTAGAATCTGATAAATTGACTGATACTTATTGATTGATACCCTCTACAATGAGAAAATGAGGGACTGAAAATGCCATTTTGCTGCCATTTCGTATAATCCAATAGAAATGTATTAATGTTACGACACAGCACGAAATGCTTGCAGAAGTTAGGGCATACGAAGTGAATCATATGATAAGCGTGAAGTATATTTTTAAGCTCCGGAATATTTTTGGTAAGTTCAATAGACTTACTGCAAAGATCAAATCAAATGCGTGAATCTGGGTCAAGTTTTGTTAATACTTCTGTGTAATAATTAAATATGTTACTATCGGCACGATTACATATCTGAAAGTTCAATGCACAGCATATGCCGTAATTTAACAGTAACATTACACTCATTATTTACAGAAAAGGTTATAGATATTTTAAAATGCACTGTTAGAATATAAACGTTATTTCTAAACCAACATAATCCGCAAAATACACAAATTGAAATTATAAAAGTTCAATACTTATTATAACATTAGTTACTTTCGTATTTTACTTCAATAAGTCTTTCTAAATATTCATTCATTTTCCTACATTACTTTTCAAATGTCATTGAAGTATGAAATACAATCGCAATTAATGAGCCCATCCTTCATTATCATTTTTCACTCATATTTGTTTATTCATTTTATTAATTATATTTTCTTAGTATAATAATATCTATAAATTGATTGTATAAGTTCGTAATTATTAAATTCGAATATTTTAACATATGTATATTAATAAACAGATTTTATTTCGATAAATCACAAAAAAATTTATAAACAATACGTAAACTCCAAAATATACATGTGTGTGGTCACAATAATAAATAATAGTTATATATATCTACATAGCGTTGATACTATATAGATTATAATATGCGAGATAAATTTAATATATATATATAACGTATCGTAACTGAGACCACGTGGAAACTTTTAAGTTGGACGAGTCAGCCCGGTCGTGATATGTCCCGAGGGGAAATCATAATCCTTTTCGTTGTTTGCTTATCTCCAAGTCCTGCATTCAACAGCAGGTTCTCATCTCACCCATACCTTAAGTATACTTAGTGATAATTCGTTATGATCGGGGCCTCTGTCCGTACCCGGTATATATGCATTATGGTCCCTTCTATGACATACCTAAAGTATGTGTATATTTAAAGTAGAGGTAACAGTAACAAGGTATGTATGAAACAATTGAAAATTTAAATTGACTATCTAAGTTCATAAGTAAAACATAAGAACTTATTTATTGAAAATAATTTATGCAATGAGTGCCAATAAAAAACATACTTAAAAGTTAAATGTACATCGAAATAAGTATTTAATGCTATTTTCGATATGAAGAAGCAGACATAAGCAGTGGGATACATACACATTCTTGTCCAAATTACAAATTTCCCGTGATCTCAAACAACACATTTGCATTTTTTAATATATATAATACTTACAACAATGAAATAATCGCATCGGTATATTTCTGTAACTTATAAAAAAAAACATAAATGTGTAGACACGTTATATCATTCGCCTAGCCTATGATAGAACTTTCGAATTTGATCACGAAGAGAAATTATTATCAAAACTACCTAGTGTATTTTCCATTACGGTTAGTGCATTTTGAACTATAGGGTAGTGAGTATTGCATTACCAATGTGACAAAATAAAAATTAAGTACATTAGATCTAACTACTCTCACAATATATTTATTAAATACATAATGCTCATGATGTGTATTAACAAGCAAAGTGTAGACAGCTAATTTGGCACAGAGGTTATTCCAACTAAAATATATATTTAGCAAATATAAAGTTGCAAACTTGAAAATAAGTAGAGTAAATTCTAAGCATGGCTATTTCAATTATTATTTGGGTAAATGTTCATATATGGGCGTTTCGCAGGTTACGAATCAGACAGACTGTGTCTGTGTTGTTTCTTAGGGGGAAAAAACAATTTATCCAACGTAGTTCACCTATTTTATCGAAACAGCACTTTTACCTTTTATATTCTACAAATGGATATATTCACACGTAAAAATAAAGAGACATCAGCTTTTGCTATTTATTTTAGATTGAATTTCCTTTGATTTTCAAAGGATTGCGTATCGCGATATAGATATCGCTGTAAATTTTTGTATCATCTATTATTATATATAAGAAACATGTATGTGAGTATTTATTTAAAACCATACACGATTAATATATATATATATATATATATATATATATATATATATATATATATATATATATATATATATATATATAAATCGGAATCAAAAAAAGTTGTAACTTTGATTTACTATCGATATTGTCGTTTGTTTATTTATAAAATTGACCTACAGTGGAATTGGGGTCGGTCTATAAGTGATACATCATATGTAAATAAAACTTATTACTATCAGTGTCAGTGGGTTATAGATCTTAAATATACAAAATAAATCCAAGTTTGGAAGAACTAGTGTGCAGTGACTAATGTGGCACGTATAGAATTAGGAAACGAGACACGTTGAATCTGTCTGTATGGTATAATAATTATATTTCGTATGTTACATTTGGGTCAGTAAAAAAATTAACTGGTAAGTAATCTACGTATAATATAGGTATCATGTTATCTAAATATTTTCAAAAGTAAATAGTCAAATGAATGAACGTAACTACAAAAAGTGGCGGCTAAGAATTTCAATTTTGATTTGATGAAGGTACACGCAGAACAATTTATAATTATATTGGTATGTATGACGATATTATTTATATTCCATGTAAGTATACACAATACAATAACCCCAATCAGTCTTGCATGTATTGGGACTAGAAATAAAATGGTAAAATATTTGAGCTTTAACGAAATAAAATAAACTTGTGAAGTTTTGAGCTTTATGAAACTATAGGTATATCTGCTTGAGCATAAAATATAATCATACGGCGCGGTTGTCATAAAATACACCAGTATATTTACTAGAAACGAAATTGAGATGATTCAGTTTTATACACAATGCACTTACACCTACTTAGGATTCATCCATATAGGCTCATCTGTAGTCGTTCACTTGAGTAAACATAAATCATTCATCGGCTGATCAAATTTAATGTACAATGAGGGCCGGCATTGCATTTCAGTCACCTAGGGTCAGGAGAGTCGGTTCATGCCGTATTGGCGCAAGCTAGTTTAATTATCATCGGCAGCAGTGTCGAGCGACTCACTCTTAAAACAGTCTATACCTCGCGGATAACCGGATCCGAGAGGTCACATCGAGGGAAGAACAAGGGTCGAACTATAACCGGCGGCGGGAATAATGGGCCGGGGAGTCCGATCTGACACCCTCGGGCCGGAGTGGCATGTGGCACAGGATAGGGTAGGATCGGGGTCGGGGCCCGGCTCGTCCTCTAATGGCGGTGATCCGGTGCGAGCGACTTGCGGCTGGCGGAGAGGTGGAGTGCACGCGGCGCGGGGCGCTGCGATCGAGGCAGCGTGGTAGGCGCTGCGGGAGCGCTGCCGCCCGGCGCACCCGTCTCGCTCAACATGTCGCGGGGTTTCCACACGGGCGATCCTACAACACACCAAACACCGAACTCTTTTAGACACATCTCGGTAGATCGCGCTCTTGCGCCAAGGAAATTTTGAAACGTAGGTTTGTACCGATCGCCGGGATTGCGCGAGGTCGCGTGCAAAGAGTTGAATGTTTGATGAATGTTGTCGTAGGTTCTACTCCCTGGTAGAAAGCGTACGAGCCGGACACCCGTCCGGATGGGGTGGACAGTCGATGTTACGAAGGTGGGACGTCGACGGAGATTGCATGGTTACGCCGGTCAACATTGTCATCGAACATTCAAGTCGCAGCGAAACTGTTAAGATATTGTTACAATGATATAAGGATACTCTTAAGTTTTTCTTTATTATTCTAAGTATTGTGATAACACTAGGAGCTAAAGTGACACCAGTCGTAAAGAGCCAGTTTATATATAAAGCCATATTGTGTGTATCTATTCAATAAGATTATTCGGTTCATAAGTGCGTTATCTAATTTGTTAGATTCTGTGCAAAGCTAATTGAAGCGCTACGTGATCAATGAAATGTATATTTTTTGTCTACATTAAAATTTATAGGTTATATTTTTATAGGTATAATATGACGATATTATGTTTATTTAGTGTATCATGTCTAGCCTATCTATTATTCAACCACATTAAACCTATTTTATATTGTTTATGAATACAGTTTGCTATATAATTTTATTCCTCTGCTTCCGTTAGCTACTTAGTGCAATTAGCGTTGCTGTTTTTTGAGTAATAAAGAGATTATCTCTTACATCACAATCAATGCCTTCTTCAAATTCAAGGTAGACTTGGGTAGGATATTCTTATTAATTTCACCTGATGTCATGTAACTTGATTGGTGAAGTATTTGACACGTTGCGTTTTCTTTGTAAGATGAAATGGTTTATTTAACAATCTAATGCTACTTCTCATAGTGCTGTTTATTATCATAAGAAGATAATTCTGCAGTGCTATGCAGGAATAATTACATTAGAATATAGTTATGCATGTAATGCACTTAGTATATATATTACTCCATTTACACATTCACGGTGAAAACAATTGCGCTTAGTGAATTAAAAGAAAGTAAAAACTAAATTGACCAGGTAAGGAAGGAAATGCAGGAAAAAATGTATACAATAAGTATTATTAAATATAAGTATTTCGAAATGGAAGACGTAATTAATGGTACAAATCCATGGCCATCTAATAATTATCATGTTAGTCTATCGGGATTTACATATAATAAGTTATTAACAGTAGAAATGAAAACGAGATATTATGATGAAAGTGATTAAGGTTTAATCATCAGTACGATTCCACAGCCATTATTATTTAATACTTATATAGCACTTGGATTACCTAGTATAAGAATCGATTAAGTTTTTTTTATTATGATTTATGTTTGTAGGTATTAGTTCAACTACCTATTAGTATAATCATTTTACTCTACATTTAGTTACTAAATAGTGTTGTAGAATTAGTGTCATAGAACTATACTAACATATCTTGGAGTATTTATTATTTTATTAGATATTAGTGATGTTAGATTCGTCTTGAATAATTTCAAATCCACGTAGTCGACATAAAAGTATAGTACCTATTCTTTGTAATTACGAGTATAATCATATTGTCAAAAGACCAAATAAGATTACACGCATTAACGGAAACAATATAAATTTAACAATAAATAATTACTTATAGTCGTTATTTCACATAATATGTATTTTTATAGCTGGCTAAATTATATAGAATTTCTTCATAGCATTAAAATTGCATTAATTAAGTAACTGTCCTCTCATTACATGATGATATTCATCCGCTAATCAATTCCTTTTCATGGCACGTTGACATGACATAATATATTTGAGAGTATTATCCTCTCTATTGGAGTGCTGCCAATTAGAATTATTCGTCATCGAATGTACTCATAAAAGTAAAATACATTGTGTGTACACAATTAATAAAAGTATGTGTTCTGTGAGTTTGTATTTAAACATGTATTTGATCGAATTCATTATTTTCATAAGTACGGGGTCCAACGAAATGTCCTCGGTCATGTGGCATATCATCCAAAGTTTCTATGCTGCTGCGGTCCGATGATGTCAAAATGGATTGCGAAACCACATATTTTCTTCGAGATTTGGGGGACTTGCCCTTCCCCTTATGCTAGGAGGTTTTACTTTGCTTTTTACCAGACAAATAACACTGAACACACGTCGGATGCTCTATAGCTTTGGCAATAGACTCGGTCGACTTGGAGACTACAATTCCCATTTTTATTGCCTTATCTTCTGCTTTCGCCAGTTGAGAGTAATGCATCATCCTATCTAAAGAGTTTGTGCCGAGTCTTGCTAGCTTTTCTCCACTTGATTTAGATGGTCTTCGGCTTACATTTGGTGATTTGCAAGGTGATCTGTCAAAACTGGCTTGTGGCGTCCGCATTATCCCCTTTTTTGGAGCTGGCTTAGGCGATCTCGACCTGTCTACACTGTTTTCACGTGACTTTGCGATACTATTACGTGGAGATCTAGAACCGTCAAAGCTTTGTTGTGGGGATCTTGTTTTATCAATAGAACCTCTTGGAGACTTAGATTGATCGAAACTGCCTCTGGGCGAGCGATGTAATGTTTTAGTTTGTTTTAAGCTGGACTTGTTTGGCGATTTACAGACGATGACTTTGGTGACCCGATCACGGTCTGGCGACGTACGATCTCCGGCCCTATTGGGTGACTTGTCGCGGTTTATGCTACTGCCACTACATGAGCGAATGACTTTTATTCTCTTCTCAGACACCGAAGAACTCTTTCTTTCTGGAGATGATTTGAGAGACTGAGATTCCTGCTTACCTAGTTCCTTTACCATAGTTGGTTGATATTGTGTAGGTTGGTGCGAGGACTGAATTAGTCTTGCCTGGCTTCCGGTACTGCCCGCACTGAGAGTCGATGTAGTGCTGTGAATCGAGTAAACACGAAATGAGAAAAGTTTATTGAAAAGACTCATCACAACAATCAGTATTGACATATGTATGAGTAGGAACGAACAAACCTACATGAAAGTTAAATTTTGAGTCTGTCGTAATATTCGCAGAGGGCGAGGAGTCTAGTGCCAATGAACGACGGTGTAGGTATGGTGTAGTCGACTGTGACGGTAACCCATACATATGTTGGTACCTTAGCGTGAGGTGGTTGGGAGTTCTGCCTAACCCTCGCTTGGCTGGCGGCGGTGGCTGTTCATCCTCGCCCTCAGACTTGGAACCGGGATCTGATTTATCACCGTCAACCGGAGGCGGCGGTGGTGGCGCTCGTCTCACCACGTTCTCTGCATACAGCGATAAATAAATTTAACATATGTTAAGAGTATCAATCAGTTGTTAATTGGCTACAATAAACACATAGTTTTGGGAGAGTTAATTGAAAGTGAGTGAAAGGGAGTCTAAAATGGATTATGTGGATATAAACGCTACAATCTTCGAATGACTTTGTAATGATATGCTTATCGTTACTAACCTGAATGATCGCCTAATGTTTTGCTTCGAAGTCTGAACGGTTCTTCTTCGGCGGTATCCCGGGGTGGCTCGTCAGCATCTTGAGAATTTTCTCGCGACAGGTCACCGACCTGTAAATTGTAAATTTTTCTTTTAATAGTTGAACAAAATGGCTGCAAAAAATAAAACGAAAAATGGAAATATCTTTTTACCTCGATATTGCCAGCTGATAATCTTTGTCCTGTTATTTTGGGCTTCTTTGTTTTGCCGAGTGTTTGAGATCCTTGCATTACTTGCACCTTTAACAAAAAAAGAATATGCATATTAAACAGCATACGCTTATTAAACAACAGTAACATACTCGTACTACAAATTCTCCAGCACTAATTAGCTTCTGGATAGATTTGATTTTACTCGTACATGTTCTTTGCGAATTAAGGAAAATTTTAAATGCAAAGCATATTGTCAACAGTATGCTAAAAAATATTTGTATAATTTATTTTAGTCAATCAATTACGCTATGAGGTTTATAAGACTAGGAGATAAATATTATTCGCGGGATTTAGGTAATGAGGGCCTATTACTTCTAGGCTATTATTCAAGCAGCGTTTTAATAACAGTTCGTCGTATTACCTATTTACGAAGGGTATAAAAATTCGAAAACTGACTTTAATGAAATAATAACGTCTGTCGCCAAATTTATGTGGAACCAATCGGTCGCCAGTAACACAAGATTTTTCTAATTATGTTTACAATTAACAAAGACATGTCGTGGCATAACATGTAGATAATGAAAATGTAAGCTTCAGGGGAGTTGTTACGTCAGCAGAGGGTATTATCACGCGAGTAATATTCCTTGTATTCGAGTCGCGTTCCTTAGATCCCCTATTTTTTTAGAGTAAGATATTTGATGACTTCAAAACAGAGCTGGGTAGAAACATCATTATATTCTTTATATTTATCCAAATTAAATCTGATCATAATCTAACACAATTTCCACAGATTGGTACCATAAGGGTTCTTTTTTATGAGAGATCTTTTATTTATTTTTATTATGAGAGAATAACTCTTTATTCTTATATTAGTCGTATTGAGAAATCTCTTGGATTAGGATGAATTAGGCGCTTCTTCATTTTCGAACCGGCCCGACCAGACACCGGCGTCGATGTAGTGGATGTATAATTTAATAAAATTGTACGGCATGCTGTCTCTCTGGATCGATCCGACACCGACATTGACATCGCTGATGAGGAATCGGCAGCTGATCTACCCATGAAATCGGTCCGTTTTCGTTATACATGTCAAGTCGACGCAATGTTAGTAACGGTGTTAACCCGCCAAATGAAGAAACGCCCGTCGTTGAATGAATATTACCTGGTGTTTGGGGCGGTCGACGGGGCGGTCGAGTGTGTGCGTGGCATGATGCGGGGCACGCGGCGGCGGCGGCATCGGTCGCGTTGTTGGCAATGACATGTTGCGGACTGACTCCCGAATTATCTGCCGGATCGTCTTCAAGAACGCGTTGCGGAAGTCCGCCGTGCTGTACACCACACCCTTGTTAGTCTCCCTATCGTTTGGAACACGCGCATGAAACACAAGTTCATTGTTCGCATCCCGACTGGCTAAAGTAACCAACTCCTAGTACATGTATAAAGCTTTATCCAAAATATTATGACAGCTATGTAATAAATAAATAAATAAATATTGTCGGACAAATGACACAGCGCCATCTAGCCCCAATGTAAGCGAAGCTTGTGTTATGGGTACTAGACAACTGATAAACATACGTAAATACATTTTTTTTTTGTAAATACATACATAGAAAATACCCAGACCAAGACAAACAGACATGTTCATGCACACAAATGTTTGTACTGTGTGGGAATCGAACCCACGAGCGTTGGTGCCAAAGTAGCGTAACAACGCGTTTCACCACTGCGCCACCGAGCTCGTCTAATAAAGTTAAGATGTAAAAATGAACGAAAATATTACAATATTTCAGGACATTATATACTAAAATCATGACAATAGAATTGTTATTTTCGATATGATACCCTTTTTTGGATCCTCTAAGTGTTTGAACAATTTTTACAATGAGTACAACCCTGTAATCAAGAAAAGCTTGTATGGAACAGCTGACAATTCTATCATGATTTTAGAGTTTGTCCCTTAATATAAAGCGATTATCGATGAGTATTTGTATGAAATCGAAAAATAGTGCACAGTTTTCAGGGAGACTGTATGATAGATAATCTAAACCAAGGAATATTGAAATAACTGTTTACCACTATAGAACGTATGTTTATGAAGCTCACCTATTAGACAATACATAAACTTTTTCGGAGCGCCTCTGCAGTTGACTCCTGAGGTGTATGAGTTCCCACAAAAAATGACTGTCCATATCTTTGGCAGAAGAAGCGCGCACTTGTACTTCAGTCACAGGAATCAAAACTTGATATCTGATTATTTCTACTTCATTAGAATTGTTCTTCGACGATACTCCCTGAGTATTCAAAGAAATATATAAAATTTAGTTCTTTAATCTAAACTTTTGTGTTTCCTGTTAACAAATTAAACTTTTTTCCCTAAAGAAACACAAGTCAGTTTATTTTTCTTGCGTATTAAAATTACTCTTTCTGAGTTTCATCAAGTTTCAGGGCAAAGGTTTGTGTTCATTAACCAAATTCACGTTTGTTTCTTAATATTATTTTATAAAATGTTTTCTCGAACTTACCATTAACTTCTTTTTCTGTCTCAGTCTTTCTTTGCAAAGGAAGACAACAGCTGATTTAAATACAAAACACATCGCATGTAACTCAAGTCCTTTCTTTATTTTTCCTAAAAAGTCTGAAATGTTTAGCCATTCTACACCGCCATAGTATAATAAATCACCTGAAATTAAAAAAGAACAAGAAGTTAGTGATACAAAATAATAAAATACCGAAATGAAGAACAAATAGCCATATAACACATTTTCATACCAGGACTTAGATCTATAGGCTGTTTGCAAGACTTTTGGTGTTGTCTAAACAAGTGATCAAATATAGCACCATATTCTTCGTGTATCCGTTGCATCTCATTGATGTGTTCAGCTACTTTCTCCATTCCTTTCAGAGCCTCTGAAATATTTATTTGTTATTTAGTACATAGAAATGTTTTATTTACTTGACTGCCTACCGCTATTGATAAAATTTTCAGTTTGGAGAGAACTTGTGAGAATTTTGGCTTTATATATGAGTATTGATTTCCTAACTCCATATTCAATTTAGCTTACTTACCCACTAAATGGAGATGCTCTTCGGAGTTCACATCAGTTAAATTTCTAAGTTGTTGTAACAACAATGGATACTTTAATATCCGCTGTATGGGTTTAATTAAATATGACTCCAACGTCGATGAATGCTGTTGTTTTGGATTTCTAGCTGATAAAAATTCTTGTAACGCCTGGTTACCTTCATCTATTAAAGAATAAAATACTTAATTACTAACAGATTCATAGATATATTAGGCGACGAAAAAATATATATTTCATTGTATATGTTTACTAAATTAACATAAGTTTACTTACTTGGGTGCAACACTTTTTGTGCTTTGCTGTGACTAGCACAAAAAGAACTATATAATTTGAAGTGATTCACATAATAAAGAAAAGCATTTCCAACTGCAAAGAGTATGTTCTGAAATAGAAATATGTAACGGTCACTAATTGCATATAGATTTCTTATTTTCTGTGTCGCACTGAGACATTAGCATATAGGAGTTATCTCACCTTGAATTGATTTGAAAATTCGAAGTGATGGAAGTTAGGTTCAGCCTCGAGCGCTTCCTCTAAGTTTTGTAGGAATTGCCTTTGGAAAGTCACTATCTCCTGAATATTTCCAAATAGCGCATTTATCTCGGCATTTGATAAAAAAGTTTCCTTTTTCAGTGGCTCCAGGTAGTTTTCAAGTAAGTTATTCAAATTCTGCAAGTAATAGAACTTCTTCAAAAATAACCTCCAGATGTAGTCTAAAGAATTAATTATCTAATTGATTATGAATATTTTAAATCTACGGCAGATAGCTGCGTCCGCAGGTGCGACTGGGTTTACTTTGGTTTTACAAAGTTTTAAGTAACGTTTTAGAAATCCATCAGAACTTTTTTGCTTAATGAATATTTATTTGAAACGGGAAGACTATGAACTGTATTTTATATAAAGTTTCATTCTAACGTACTTATACGGATAATTATTAACTAAATAGTAGATTTATTAGTCATGCAATGCTTAAATTAATATCACATACTTGTTAAATCAGTATCTACGTCCTATTTGTAGAAATATTAATCGTTTCAATAATGTTTATTCCCTCATTTCATTAACTGGAGGCAATTCGTGATATACAATAGACAAGATGACCCTTCCAAAATAGTAATAATATTTTTAACGTATTGTAAATACATTTTAAAATAAAAATAAAAGAGTATACGAATATTATATTATACATTAGCTGCTGTCCGGGGCTGCACCTGGTGATATTCGGTTTGTCAATTTTCGCGTAGAAACGCTAAATGTATTATAATGCCTATAGTACTCAGTTCATTATGCGATAAATTAGTGAAACAAAACTTTAAACATTTACAGTATAGTAAAGAAGATAATTACATTTGCGTACAAGGATTAACAGAAGCATGTGCACTGTAAAAGTCTGCAAGTTTGGAAACCGTGTACAGTACAGTATTCGAATATTATAATGATAATATTCGAATACTGTAATATATAATAATCGAATATTATATACATTATTTATGTCATTCTCGTGTTAGAAACTGCCTAACCAATATTGTAAAATTCGACGGTAATTCATTTTCAATAAAATTTCGCCTGGAATTCAATCATGTTGTAATTGGAAAAAGCAACTTACGTTATTCTCTATACTTCAAACTTACGTCTATATAAAATTTCATGAAAATCAGTTAAGCGGTTTAGCCCTGATAGTAGAGTAAACTTGTTACCTATATTAATACCATAATGTTACCATAGTAAAGGATTAATATAAAGGCCTACCTTGACATACGCCCGTTCTGTATCGACAAGCTCCAGTAGCACCTTCTTTAGCTTATCAGCATCAGAGAGATGTCGCGAGGGAGTCCCAGCCGCGGCACTTGCAACGCTGCCCGTAGGGCTACCACGGCGCGTCTCGGCAGGAGACCGGCACCAGCCCGTCACTTGCTCTGCGCTCTGAAGTCCACGCTTCTATTTAATATCCAGCCCCACATTGTTTAATACTTAATCATTATTCCCATTCACCACATTCACGACACCCATGCTATGTGAAGCTCATGTTGTCTGAGCCCATTTCAATATGTGACTTTATACATGCAAATACTAGATCAATTTCCGTGGATTCTAATATTCAAAATTGTCTTCTGATATGTATTGATGTGCGTATGCATCAATTTTAATATTTATTGATACACATCATGATGAGTCTGTTACATTGGTAACTAATATTACAATATAACTTAGAATGTATATCGACTATACTGTACCAAATCGAAACCGCGATCTATAATGATCGTAACCATGACTAGCTTCGACCACTGGGGTCGATCGAATCTTGATAACAAGCTCCATATATCATTAAAATGGTAGCAGCCAAACAAGTCATGAATACAAAAAGATATTTTTATATTTATAATGATGAAATGAACGGAACAAATACCACACACGACAGAAGTAAATATATGACTGTGAATAAAAAATCGGCCAAGTGCGAGTCGGACTCGCGCACGAAGGGTTCCGTACCATTATCTATAAAAAAGGCAAAAAAAATCACGTTTGTTGTATGGGAGCCCCCTTAAATATTTATTTTATTCTATTTTTTAGTATTTGTTGTTATAGCGGCAACAGAAATACATCATCTGTGAAAATTTCAACTGTCTAGCTATCACGGTTCATGAGATACAGCCTGGTGACAGACGGACGGACGGACGGACGGACGGACGGACGGACAGCGGAGCCTCAGTAATAGGGTTCCGTTTTACCCTTTGGGTACGGAACCCTAAAAAGGGACTTATAAAAAAAAACGAAATGCTGTTATAAATAAGGCCTGGATAATCAGTAAATAGGGAATATTAATACTGTTTCTGCTGTAAATATATATATTTTTATTTGTTAATTTAATTATTCGTCTCTCCACCCAAGTGGGACTTGTACTTATTACTCCACGATTACTGGTCGAGTACTTTTTGCGAAGTTAATTATGTTAAAATGGTTGTATTGAGGTGTAGAATAAATAATTGTTGCTGTACAAAAGTATTTTACGAGTTATCATATTATGTGATAACTCGTAAAATACTTTTCACCCCGCTTGCTTTAGAACAGAGGCCTGATGCTGAATGGTGGTAGTAAGTAAATAGTGGGTTCGATACCCGCACAGGATAAACATTTCTGTGTGCATGAACATGTTTGTCTTGGTCGGGAGGTTTTTAAGAGAGGTAAGTACGTAAGTACGCACAAAGCAGCGCAGCTGGGAAAGTAGAAACAGCACAGAAAACAGCAGCCAAATTACAACTCCCTGGAAGGTTGTTGTGTACTTGCGAGTGAGCGGGATTATCAGTATTACTTTCAGAAGAGTTGCTGAGTTTGTACCAAGGGTAGCAACGCAAGATCGATACTGTACTGTGAGCGTTCATAGGGCACTTAACATCAGGTGAGTTGTATGTCTTTATGCCTCCTATTGAATAAAAACACAATCTTTATTTAAGAGAGTATAAAAGCGTCTACTTCGTCGCTGAATTGAGTATCATTAGTAATAGATTACTTTAAGAAAGAAATATAGTTTTATTACTAGCAAAGTGTAAAGACTGACACCTTCTTTTAGCACAGGCAGCACAGGATTTTTTTATACCACTAAGGTGGCAATCAAGCGTATGGTTTGCCTAATGGTAAGAAGTTACCGTAGCCTGTGGACATTTACAATACCAGGGGTGTAACTCACGCGTTGCTGACCCGTCAAAAACCTCCTTACGCCTTTCTTGAAAAACCCCATGATGTAGTCCCTTGGGAACCCTCGGCTGGTAGTTCATTCCACAACTTGAGAGTTCTCGGAAGAAAACTTCTCTGTAACCGCACAGTACGTAACCATTCCGGCTCCAGTGTGTGAGGGTGAACTGCCCGCCGTCGGTGAGCGGTGCGGTTGTAAAAAGAAGCTGTCGGCATTACGTCGAACAATTCTTCAGAAACAACCCGTTGTACAATCGGTAGAACACACAAAGAGAGGCAAAATCTCGCCTTAAACTTAAGGGCTCAATACCGTCTGTAAGCTTGGGATCGCCGATAATTCTCGTAGCTCGTCTCTGAACCAAATCACAATGTCCTAGCTGGTGTTCAGGTGCTCCCGCCCAAAGGTGACTACAGTACTCCATGTGTAGTCTGACATGAGATATGTATAATATAAGTCTTTGTTCTGCACTGGAGTACTGCTTTGCTCTGTCGAGCACACCAAGTTT
This sequence comes from Pyralis farinalis, assembly GCA_947507595.1. Classification (NCBI taxonomy): domain Eukaryota; kingdom Metazoa; phylum Arthropoda; class Insecta; order Lepidoptera; family Pyralidae; genus Pyralis; species Pyralis farinalis. Next base: position 18,215,699 of record OX382267.1, read on the forward strand.
CTTGGACGCCAGTTTGATTTTCTCCTCCAGGTGAGTTCGGTATTTAACATCACTGGAGATCTCGTCACCAAGGATCCCAATGCTTTTGGCGATGGTAAGTGGTGTGTTCTGAAATTGAGGAACCACAGCGAATGGAGTTTTCGTAGCGGTGAACGCGCAAACTTGTGTCTTAGTGGGGTTAAATTGGACCAAGTTCAATCGCCCATTCAGATATTTTTGTCAAAGTACCCTCAATGTTGGACACTAGTTAATTGCGGCTTTCCTCCACAAGCGAACTAGGGATGTTAGTTAGGCCTAATATATCGTATGATAATAATATCCCCGGTGCTGTCGTCCGCAAAGCAATTAATGCCATCAATTGACAACATAATATTGATATGCAGCAGAAACAGCGTCGGAGACAGTACAGAGCCCTGTGGGACGCCAGCATTGATATCCATACTATAGGAGCATCCACAGTCAACTTTTATGCATCTGTTGGATAAAAAGCTCACAAATCCTTGGGCAGCCCGTATGATGTTAACTTCGATAGAAGATCCCGATGCCCGACCCAATCGAACGTCTTCGCCATATCTAGGCTAACTGCCAATGTCTCACCTTGACTCTCAATCGCCGAAGTCGAGCGGTGTGTAAGATACACTAGAAAATCACCGGTTGAGCGACCGTGACGGAAGCCGTAGCTGTATTGTGTATGGTCGCTGATCAATTGTGATCCACTAGGTATGCCAGGAGTCGTGTGTTAATCACTCGCTCTATAACCTTGGAGAGCTCGCCGTTGTCATGATGCGTGATGAGGTAAAAAAGGGCTCCCGGTCCTTCCCTGCTGCAGCAGCCGAGTCAAACCCGGTCTCTTTCTCCGGCACGACCACTGCAGCAGGGACTTTTCTCAGACTAAGACAGGTCTCCCTGACCACCGTTCCTCCTACTGTCCGCACAACAACTTCTCAATTATCTGGCAACCATAGTCGCTCACGCACAGGAACACAACAATCCTTCTGGTTGTTATTTAACTGCGGTCTTCTGTGCGGTGGAGGTGCTTCAAGAAGCCATAACAGAAAAAAACATCTGACGATCTCTTGCTGGGTTCTACCTCTCTTAAAGATACGTGCCTTCAAATCCTTCGGACTCAAGCTTCTAAATAATCTCTTGTTTGGGATTCTCTCTTTACCACCCTTAATACACAATGTACTATTACTTTCTACACCCATAATGCAAACCCTCATTACGTAGCAGTTGCATAAATAACTATTAAACAATTCAATTATTCATCAATTTCAGCTCTCCTTTGACGTTATTAAAACAGTGGAATTGGGTTGGAGACAAAGTGCGGTTAACAAAAGGGTTTTGATAAACGCTTCTGCCTTTAGGTACTTTCAAAGAAGATTGGATACGATCTATGGGACAGGTATATAATAGGGGGGCGGTTTAAATTGTACTCCATTTGATTCTCTGGAGACGAATATTATTTTCGAGAGAGACATTACCATGCGGGTATCGTAATGAAATAAAACGGGAAACGGTCGGAGAAACGGATAATTGAATACGAAATTAAGTCGCAGCTGTGCATTTGAGAATGGTAGGTAGATGTAACTTGTATTCCTGAGCATACCTTGAGGAGATTTTCTATCTCGAAAGAGTTGGTCCGGGAGCTGACTTTGGGTGGACCGCTGCTGACAGATTCGCCGCCGCCATGTGTATCCGTTTCCGGACTGTACAGTTCCTTACCTGTATAAAATGGTTTGCAAATAAGTAAAAATATATACATTGGAAAGTAATGATAAATAAGTAAATCTGCATTGTTGAAAAGGGCTCGGTAGAATGTCATATATCATTATTTGAAAATATAACTACATTTACTAGTTTCGTATGTCTCTTAACGTCACGTATGTGTATCTTAATGTCACGTATGTGTATCTTAGTTTGCATCTTAATTTGGTTTGAGCAAAAATTTGATAATTACTTAAAAAATTGTTTAAAAAAACCTTTATTAATATTTTTGTTTTGCTAATCATTTAATTTTTTTATGATCAACTAAAACGTTATAAAACTAAAATCTTTGAATAAAAGACTGACACCAGGAAATATACAGCAGGGATGTGAATAGCCGTCGACGTCAATGCAGTCAATTTAACAGTTTTCTTTAATATTGCTTAAATATCTAAATATACCTTTCGGCATTTAAGTAAATACAACCATAAAATTTACTTGCTATTGTTGTTATTTTCCAAAGCCGATGGCCTATAAATGTTGCTTTTTACAAATATCGTAGTGGAGCAGTGGCAGAGAACGTTCTGAACCTTATCAATAAATGGGAGATACAACTAATTCTCAATTGTTAGATGATTTGAGTAACAACTATGAATCCATACTACATTACAAATTACTTATTATTTTTTAGATAACGTACAATAAACAACACCGTATAAAGAAAATCTAACAATGCACAGCTACCTAGTGTATCTGCGCTCTGTTAACAAAGAGTTGAAATGGATCTCAAACATCCTCATTTATCATTCAAATGTAATTAAGAATCATATATAAAAAGAACTTTAAAAAAAAGTTACGCTTCTATTATCATCAGCTCTTTAAATGAGAAACAAAACAAAACAAACTGTAAATGAGAGAACATGAATAATTCTATAAATTGCAAAACTCCTAACTTATTTTATTGTTGTTGTTTTGGTAAATTGGTTATATTTGAGAAACTTTCTGACTTTAATTTGATGATAAGTACTACTAGAATACTGTCATGAAGATGGTGGTACTCTAACAGTACACATCATCAAAAGGTCAGTAACACGTTTTTCCATCTTTTGAAAAGTATTCACTTTCGATACAAGTACCAATTTGTCCCAAAATTTTAACCACTTTGAACGCTCGTTTGTCACTGAGAGGGCGTGAGTGCTATTTTTAAAACGGATATAATCGAATATCGTGATGTCAACGCATATTTATTTTTAAAGGATAATACGCCTACGCAAATTAAAATGGATTTCGATGCTTTGATTCTGTACCATTACCATAACAAATTTTGAGTAACTGAATTTACACGTGGCTTTACCCGCATAATGAACGCTCGAAACGTTCAAAAACTCTCATCTTCTTAGCATTATCTCGTTTCCTAATGCTGCGGGGTCCACTACCTACTTACCTACTTGTCGACGAGACGTCCAAAAACTATAATCACAAATATCTTTTAACATAACTCAAGTTTAGTATTAAAAGGAGGAGAGATAGCCGAAGCAACATAAATGTAAAAATAACGTCTTTGTCACTCAACTAAGCTTATGGAAAAGCTGTCTTGGGTGCCACGTTTTTTTCCGTTAAACATGTGTTCGTTCGAATGAATATTTTTTAACGATATTTCCGAGTAGGTACTATTGTTATTACTTATCGACAGATGAGAGATAGCTGGGACAAGTACCACACGTGAGGCCACCCCAGTGTTCTCCTATTTCAAGAGGCAGAGAAAAATGAAAAATTAATAATAATGTACTTGTATTTGTTAGGATTTTTTTCAAACGTATTTTGATTCGGCATTTCACCAGTGATTTCCAACTAATGCAATTTCCCACACCAAATGTATTTTAGAAACAAAAGAATATTTTGAACTTAACTGAACAAAAGAGCAAGACTGTTTGTTTTCTATTTATTTAGTTTATACTTTCTGTTTATTGCTTAAAATTTAACTAGCCCACCACCTAAGTTCATACAGTAAGATATTATATACCCTATAACCTTTCGTAATAAATGGTTATCTAACACAAAAACATCTTTAGCCCGGACTATTGGGTGGTCGTCCGTTATATTAAATTGAAATGTTTTCAATGGTTACCGACACAGGGTCATGTATGGATAATTCCTTGTATTCGAAGAAAAAAATCTGGACAGCAGAAAATAGTCAAATTCACTAAAATGTTATTATACTATAATATTACAATATCTTCACGCCTAGGCACATAAAATAATTATTCACAGAAAATTGATTACAATCAAATTAGTCATATTTACTCGAGTACAAATTTCATGTTGATCTGTATAACACGAATTACAAATATAAAATGCGTTAATTGCCACACAAAAGTTTTTGTAGAAGGATTCCTTTCTCAGGAGTTTGGGAAAGCTCGTTGAATTTCAAATTTAGAGTAACTTTTTCGATGATATGATTTTCTTTTGTTTATGATTTCACCACACAAGTGCCCGTATCTGGTTACAAAAAAAAAACTGCGGTCATACTGAACATTAGAAATATTTCTATTATTAAGTTTCGTCATACAAGGATCACACTGAAAGTTGTAGAAAATGAAGTACAGAATGGTGTAGGAACCTGTTCATATTTTTAATACTTTTTGAAGTAGTCTCCATTCTTCTCTAAGCACCGTCGCATGCGATGCAATCATTAACTGAAGCAGTGAGCCCATTCTTGTTCAGTTCATATTTTATATTTGGAAATAAATACAATTCGCAAGGTACCAAGTCGGGGCGGCAAGGAGGATGACTCACTAATTCCAGTTGGAGTGAGCTGGAAGGTTGTGATCATGGTAGATAACAGTTAAACAATGACTAGAATACCTTTAATATTTTATCATAACTGTTAGAAAATGATTCACTCGTACAAATTATGAGACAATCATCACTTGAATTCGGCCCGTATTTACTATTGTTGGTAAATCATCGAATGAAAACATTGTACGATTTCCTTACCTACGTAATAAGGGTGACGTTGAGTCGTAAAAATATGTATAGTTTAATTTGTCTAACTTCTGCTCCCCCCATTTTTTTGATACCAATGAAATAATTAAAGATGATATAAATGATAATACCATGCCGATTTACATTAAAAATAGTCAATTGGATACATTTTTAGGGACAACTCGCGCTTTATCAGTAAATAAATTAATCATGTATGCCGACATTGTTTTCATAAAAAGATCTAAGTTTTTCTAAGGCGCTTTCACAATACTGGTATCTTCAATATTTTCGTGTATCCAAAAGTACTTTTTGTCCTAGCTAAATAAAAGCACTTCGTAGATAAACATAGATAATCTGAATCCACGTTTGTCTCGTTAAATGTAAAACAACAGAAAGCGAATTGAAGATTTAGTATTTGCAGAACAAAACTGCTTACTCGGCCGATTCCTTTTAAGATAAAAGAAACGATCGTCCGTTTCTAAGTGTCGACCCAAATAATAAGATTTTTTTCATTGATAAGATTGACGCAGTATACACAGCGTATCCAGCGAAGCAATATCGATGTGGCAAACACACCCACAGACAATTTGCTAGACAGCAAACTGTGCGGTCATGTAGGCGTGGCAACGTCACAAATAGACGATCATTTCTGAAATTCATTTCTGACACTATTAGCTAAGTTCACATATTCGATAACACAATTATATTTGAAAAAATGATAAGGCAAGGGATTTTTATAGTGGCAATATTGTTGTATATTTACAAGTGAGAAGTGACATCTAGAGATTAATAGTACATAGCAGGGCAAAGATCTAGCGTCTAGTAGTTTAGTGAGTGACGATGACTGACGAAGAATTTTCCTCTTATTTTGCAAAATTCAAAGAAGCACGCACCGAAAATGTTTTACTCTCTTATTTAATATACTGGAGACTAACAGTTTATAGAAGATGTTTCTCCTTTTACTCAAAATGTCAATGTATTGATGTATATATATATATATACTTTACATATAGGTAGTCGACATGATTAATAGTGTTGCCTTCCCAATTTTTGCCTACTCATGTCGCAATATCTGCGAGGAAAAACACGATCACATTTCATGTGCCGACTAAAAACAACATTTTGTTCATTTTCCCATTTTATAAGCATTTTGGCTAAATTTATTTTTTTTGATCATTACATTATACATGAAATATCGGTTAAAATATTTTTTAAATCAGTTTTTAATCTAATTGGAATACCATCAGTTAATCTATCTACACTGCGACTCATATCACAGAGGAATTTAATTAAACCCATCATTTGCCATACTGCAATCGACGTCGACTGATTTGCTTATTTGTTTTATCGGCGAACAGTACGTTTAATTATATGTTATGGATGATTAAACACAAAGGGTATTTAATATTCTACAGAAGAATTTAAACTGAGTGACTGCCTTTTGTATGACAGATTGTATACAAACATGAATGTTAAAAAAAACAAGAAAAATATATGTAAAACAGCAGGAAATCGAAAAAGTTTTTAACATAATAATCGAGTTCCAAATTCAAAATAATTAAAGAGTTGAAAAAAAAAGAAAAGTTTCTATGTAATAGTATTTATGGCCAGACTACATAGTTATGTTACATATGAGAATGTTTAAATTAGGTATGTTTAGTGTCAATACACTTTCAACTCATGACGAGCTTGGCGGCGCAGTGGTTAGTATCGCTACTTTGCCTCCAACGCTTGTGGTTCGGACAAACATATGTGTGCATGAACATGCCTGATTGTCTTGGTTTGGGTATTTTCTATGCATCATAAGTATGTATTTACACAATAAAATGGTAACTAGTAAGCTCTCAGGACTTGTCGTATTAGTGGCCCTCCTTGTGTTGCAAACATTCATAGGCCATAGTAACACCTTCTATCTTCCATCAGGTAGGCCGAATGTTTGTATGCATCAGACCCCGACGTTGTATAAAAAAATCAGTTGGTTACATTACCTAGCTATCGTTTAGCCGTCGTGTGTGGAAAAATTGACACATCTAAGACAATGGTAAATTACTAATACACGTATAATACTGCAACTTTCGCTTCCTATAAATATGTCTTCAAACAGATTTTCAAAACACATATGCGAAAATCGATAACCAGCTTTAAAATGTATATAAAAAGGATCACAGCGAACCTCCGTTTAGGAGTTTAAGAGGGTGCACAAAGCTAAGTGGCGCCCTCATTTTGTTTTTATTAATAACGCTGAATTTAAGACCAATTCCAAAAAAAAACGCTCTATACAGCACTGAAGAACCATATTAACGTTTTTTTGAAACATATCTTGTATTTATTATCTATAAAAAGTTATATATATATATATATATATTATATATATATATATATATATATATATATATATATATATATATATATATATATATATATATTCAAAATTTGAAGTTCCCACCGTTTTGATTACTTAGTTCTCCCTATTCTCGTTCTAAAGTATTTACATTGCACCTTTTGTAGAGAAAAAAACATATCTTGTACTAAATTTATACCACAAACACGTAAATATGAGTGTCATTATCACAATAGAATATTACCGAAACCTCGAACAAATACACCTAAAGTTGAAAAGGGGTAATAAATTTAATGGTATGAATATGGACGATTGTATATTTTGTATTTGAGATATTGAGTTTACGCAATTTATTTTTTGTATCTTGTATAAAGCTTAGCATAAAAAAGACATGCCTTTAAGTTTCATAAATAGCATTCTTTATATGATATGTTAGTATTGATTTAATTAAACGATTATTTTTTATAGAACGTCAAACAAGTATATGGCCACCTTGATATAAAGTGGTTACCGTAGCTCATGTACGCTCGCAATATAAGGTAATGAATGATCGCTAGTGCATTATAACACCTAAGGGGCTTAGTTCTCAATTTCAATCTGCCCGAGTCATCAAAATTATGTTCAATAAGGAATAATTATATTTTACATACAAGAGAAATTAATCTAAATTGACCGATCCAAATAATGAGCATTTTAAGCCAACTTTTCTTCTATCTCACTACCTCGCGCTACCGTAATAGATTTGAATGATTTCAAGAATTTTTATTTTTCGCTGTTTGAAACTTTTTTGTGGGAGACTTACAAAATAAACATGTAAGTAAAAACTATAAGTTATTTTATTTTGTACACAAATTTCATATATACTTTTATCAAAATTATTGAGGTAGCATTAAAAAAATAACACATTATGGCACATTAAACTCAAGCTAGCGGCTTGCGCTATTAACTCCAATGTAAAAATTGGGAATTTATTGAAATTTCATACAATACATGTCAAAATAGTTGATTTTTAACCTTACATATGTCCTCAAAGTTATATGCCTATTATATGCAAATGATTTATGAGAAACTAAATTAGTTTTGTTAAAAATGCGAGAATGACTACAGCATGGGTTCTTCAAAAAAAGTGCAGAGGTTTTTACAGGATCGGAAACGGATGAGTGACATTTCTAGTCTTGCAAACGTCTATAGATTACGGTATCTACTTACCATCAGGATCGTACACTCGTTTGGTACTTTAGTGCTAATAAAAAGGATGACCTGTGTAAATACAAAATCAATTGGCTACCTACGCGAAATAATGTAACTCAAGAGTCTAATATAATTCAAGTCAAACTTGTTATAGCAAAGGGACGGCCGACTAGGATATAGGTCAACATATAGATCGTAGTTGGCATGGAGTCGTCTGTACAAATGACAATATTGATCCGAATGTTTCGAATTATACAGTAGGGACAGTGCTTATTATCAATATTTCGAAAGTTCGAAGCTCTAGGAAGTGGTTGGTCTCCGTAAATGTTTTCAATTACCCAAAACTCTAGACAATTAGAAGAATCTACTCTCTTAGATTTGTGATAGTGTACAGTTATGTACAATACAATATTTCTGTCATAGTTGCATAAAAGCATTGAATTCAGGCTAATTTGATTAGTGAATAGAGGAGGTCTAGTTTTAGAAGTTGCCTAACTCGAGAGTAATTACACTTACCGTTTGATCACGAGACGTGAACGACTATATTGATACGAATATTCTAAGTCAGTAGATATAGTATATATTAATGTATAAACTGTTGCAAAAGTTTCATAACTATCTTCTTCTACCTGACTAGACAAGTACGATAAATGTCATTTAAGATAAACGATAGACAAGGATACGTTTCTACAAAACTTGTTAATGATCATAAAGATTCAAAGTGTTTCACATATTTTCGTTTCGAATGTCCGTCGATTTTTCCTTTGAGAATATTTTCATATTCGCCATAATAGGATAGTATGAATACGATGCGGATACATACTCGTACGTCTGGTATTTACTATTCGTGCTATATAGAAATTTTAATATGACAGATAGCAAAGAGATGTAGATACTTTTTAATATCATCGAAGGAAGTTGCAATGTTCACGAAAAACTTTCGTGTGGAAGCCGCTTTTGTGACAAGAAGTCCCACAATGAGTTTTTGGCCGTGGTTAGTCAACATCGAGCACAAGCAAACAGCCTCGGGTTAGGTCACGGCCTTTATTTGAAGGACGGGTATTTCTGTTTTGAAATTAGCACAACACGTTATTCGACGATGTTTTTCACTTTCTTAAAAAAACATTGAGTGACTGTAGGAAGGTCATTTCAGTATAAATGCTAATTACTTACAGGAGTTGAACAAAGTTATTCATGGTGCACATAATTAAATAAACTAGCAAATTACTCGTACTTATGTTCGTAAAATGACTTGAATAGTATTAAAATCCGGGAAAATAAGCATGACGAATTAAATAACAGCTTTTAGAACACGTATTGGATACGCGATAAAAGAAAATACAGCCGTCTCGTTAGATGAAAATGTCATAATAAATAACGTGCGGCCGCGAACGCCTATTGTTGAAAGGTGGGTGCCGCACCCCACGGCCGGGCCGCGTCAAGCAGCATCGATACTCGTATAAGCCGTCATAAAACAAACAACAACTACATGTCGAGTCAATACGCTGTCATAATTGCCTCTTGTATTGTACGAATGCGAACGGTGAATGAATCTGTGCTAACATTACAAGCGCACAGTAAAATTCAGATTGGTAGCTGTAAATAATGAATCCGCGACGCAAACGTTCCATGAAAATAATGAAAAAAGGAGCAAAGAAGAGCACAAAGAAATTAGACAGAAATTATTTATTTGTTAAGGAAAAATCTCGGTGTGACTGAGAATGAAATTTATAGCACGACCAAACAAATTAGGTAGGTATTCGTAACTCCCTCATTTCTTGGTTAAACTGGCAAGAAAGCTGGAAATTTCTTTACATTGATATAAAATGTATTTTCTATCGTTTTGTGTTCAAAGCGATCTTCGTTATTACAAAATTACATATGTTTATTGTGTATGCCTGTCGACAAATATCTCGCAATAGAGATGTTAACGTAACAGCTTAACATGATCGTGTGTAATAGCAGTGACAGCGTTCACGTTACCGTCGACAACATATAATGAACGATCACGAGTACTCTAGTATTTCGGTTTGAGTGATACTCTGGTGATATCACATTTTAATTGCGAAAATGTCACGCTTCATAACACTCTGTGCTTTTAATAAAATCTAGCGTACAATGATAAAGAACCTAAATTACGACGTGTGTTAACTTACATGTTTAGTGAGATCATTTGTCAAATATTTTTTTGGATTATTTGTTTGTAAAAAATACTAGAGTAGTAATAGATAGATTTTTCTGTACATTCCCTCCATCACTTTTTTGACGAGCTCGGTGGCGCAGTAGTTAGAACGCTGTTTTGACACCAACACTCGTGAGTTAGTTCACACACAGGACAGACATTTGCGTAAAAAAAAGTGGATGGACCCCGTTAATATTTACAATTGGCCAAAAGTCTAGGCAATTATAAGACTAATCTCTTCTAAATTTGAGATAGTGTACAGTCACGGTACGATATGTCTGTCATAGCTAACCGCTATACAGCATGTATAGGTTGCAGCAAGTGGGCCGGGCTGCACGCGTGTATAACTCTCGCCGTTTTATACAAAAAAAAAAACCTTTTGTGATTTGTGGCTGTAGATTCAGATCTCCATCATCTTTAGAGCCAAAGCTAATACCTGTACTTAGTGCACCTTGCCGACTAGCAAACGAGAATCTTGTTAAAGAGAGGTAGGACAATGCCATATTAATGACCACTACGAATGGGGAAGTACTGTCACTCGTAATCTCACTCACGCGTAGGAGTGTGTGAAAGATTTTCTTAGTATTAGTATTAGTAGCCCAGTGGAGCAGTGATAGCCCAGTGGATAAGAAACCGGCTTTTTGACCACATGGTCACTGGTTCGAATCCTAGCGGGAGCATGTACCACTAAAATTCGTATTATCATATTTATGTACATATTTATCACTTGCTCGACGGTGAAGGAAAACATCGTGAGGAAACCCACACCTTCAAGAAATTATATTTCGAAAGACGTAGGAAACATAAAGAACAAGAAAAATAAACCTAAAACTAAGAAACATCTGGTTTTCCCTCGCTCAATTAAAAATCAGTATCTTCGCTAAATCCTTTGGCTTAGGTAGCGGATCCCGCCAATCCTAGTGGATAAGGAAAACGGAATAACGCGAAGAAGGAGAAGTATTAGTAGCGCGAGTTGCAACGGTATAATCTATACTCAAAGGCTACGGTAACCGTCACAAAAACACATCGTGGAATCAATAATCGTTATAGATAAATAAAATAGGTGTGTCTGTTTGTAATATTAATATAACCGCTTTTTATTAAATGCATATGGATGTATACACGGTACATATACCAAAATATTTTTTTTTACAATTTTCGTCTGTCTGTCCGTCTGTTTGTTCCGGGTAATCTCTGAAACGGCTTGACCGATTTTGACGGGACTTTCACTAGCAGATAGCTGATGTAATAAGGAGTAACTTAGGCTACTTTTATTTTAGAAATTGTATTTATTTTTATTAATATAAATAAATAAAAAAAATAACTATTACGCGCGGACGAAGTCGCGGGCACAGCTAGTCTTAAATAAAATATATCCTTTGTTAAAACTTGTGCAATGCATTGACATAGTTACATAACAAATATTCTATATTAATAGGAATAGGAGATCGACTTACTCTGTCTATAGAGTGTATAAATATGCACGTAACAACGAACAATAACCGGCAATATATTTATTTTTGTGATCTCCGATGCACAAAATATTCTGGCTGATGGCCATAATTCTTAGGCAACATAAATTCAGATAGGTTTGGAAACGATGCCAAAAATGTATTATATACGCGAAGATTGAAGAGAGGCTTGTTAAGCGTCAGGCGGGAAATGAAAATGAACGATGACGTCAATTTTGTTGAAAAGGGTAATGGGGGTACATTTACCACCTGTTTAGGTATCAGATGGTGAGGTCATAATAAAAATATGACTTTATTTTCACGACGGAATATTTTTCCTTCCATTTCAGGTGTCACTAACAGAATATTATTTATGTACCCTATTTACATCGTGCACAATAGGTACAGGGTACAAAAGAGTATTAATCCTAAAATTACTAGTATTTTGAGGGAACTGTGTTTGTAATTTGTCATTATGTGTTACCTATAGATATAATAAAATCTCACAAGAATCTGTTTTCAGGAACACCGTTCCTATATGAAATCTATATGTTTGTCTTTGCGTTTGTCTGTGTGTGCGCGTTTTTTTCGAATATTCGAATTTTGACTTCAGATTCGGATTCAGCATAAAAATGTAGAATAGGAATGTTCAAGAACACCGTTCGTATCTCTTAAGGAACATGGTCAAAATGGCCGACAAATTAAAAAAAAAAAAAATGAATTGTTATATAATTAACGAGCCAGGTGTTCCTCTGGCAATGCAAGCTTGCGCATTCTCAATTGGTTATTTTAGTATATTCACCACCAGAGCATTGGATTAAAACAGTGCGTGTACCAAACTATAAGTTTGGTATTAAAAGCTTGTTGAGTAGGCGGACAATAGGATACTTTTGTCAATTTTGGCATCGAAAATTAAAGAGGAACGAGATTTATTCGATGTCGTTGAAATTGATCAGGGCTGAATCGTGGTAAATAGGACTTCCACGCGATATCTCTCGTTACTATGATTTGTTCAATAAAAATATATGGCGCTGTATCAATCCAATGTTAGGATATCGTTCAAAAAGTTACGATCTCGAAATAATTCGTAGCGTATGCTTACGGAATACAATTATTTGTACTGTAGTATGATTTTATCTAACTTAATCTCTTCTATTTTATCCCGTTTTCCTAATCTATTATGATAGGCGGGGTACGCTACCTAAGCCTAAAGATTTGGCGAAGATACTGCTTTTTACATGCAACTACCGTCAGACCTCCGTAACCCAGAGGGCAAATCAAAACTTTCTTAGGTAAGGCAATAAGTCTTTCGAAATGTAATTTCTTGGACGTGAAGTCCTCACAAGTGATAATTATAATCTATCTATAACTTCACGCTAAGTCCCTTGCGGGGTAGGCAGAGAGAACCGAGTGCCACGTGACTCGATCCTTACATATCTCACTCGCTTCTTTAACATTCATTGCTCTTCTCGTGCACGCTCGCCGGTTTCTAGGGCTCCTGATATCACCTTCTGATAGAACACGACCAATTTGGTCATGGTAGGTAAGTCTTGGCCTTCCCCGGCTCCTACATCCTTCCACTTTTGCATTGTATATCTGCTTCCTCATTCTTTCATCTTGCATTCTTTCTACATGCCCGAACCATCGGAACATGCCTCTTCTTATTTTAACACCGACGCTCTCTTTCAGACCAACTCTATTTCTAACATCATCATTGCGAATACGGTCTACAAGCCTTACGCCACAAATTTTGCGCAGCGCTCGCATTTCAACCGCGTTTATTCTACTTTCATGCTCTTTCTGCCATACCCAGCTCTCGCTTCCATAAGTTAGCGTTGGGACCAACACTGTATTGTGTATAGCGAGTTGTGCCTTCTGGCTCCGATTTTTACTGCCAAGAAGTTTTCCCAACGCTCCATTCACACTATTCCCAGCACTCGTCTTTCCACATCTGCGGTGTACCTTCCATCATCTCTCTCTCATCCACTTGTTCATAATTATAAATATGTACATAAATCTGTAAACTCGACTTTAATGATACATGCTGGGTTTCGAACCGGCGACCAGTTGATCAGCAAGTCCTTCGTCCACTGGGCAATCACTTCTCAAACTGCTTGGAATACAATTTGTACAGTAGTATGATTTTATCGAATCGAAGATAATTTATTCTATTTTTATAAAAGATATCAGTTCAGTTTTTAAGCGACTTCAAGAGAGAGAAGGAGAAAGAAGATTCTAAGTTCGATACGTATATTTTTATGTATGATACGTTGTTTTTAAAGATTGACTGTGAATATTTTTCTGTCACAAACATAGATAAGTGCTATTTGTAGAATTTGACTACGAGGTTTGAGTTAAGATTCAGTAAGGTGTATGTTGTTGCCGTTAGGTTATTGTCAAATTTACTAAGTTTGGGTCTGGACTGAGTCACTGTTGGGTAAAGTTTGGAATATGATGAAAAAAATTATAACGATGCTCCTAACTAGCACAGTTTTTACAAATCATGCTGGTCCTACATAAACAAATTTAGTTATGCGGTCCAAGACTCGTACTTGATCGGTATGGTTTGTTAATAAGCTAGGCACTTTTATTTCAAATTTAATAACATAGTAATAATTTGGAATATCAGTTTAACCTGCTGAATTTTAAGTTTAACGTAACCTTCTTTTGTTATATTAATGTAGATTCTATGGGAAAAAAAATATTTGTTCATTCGAGTGCTATAGATATTTTTTTTAGGGTTCATGTGTAAAGCTTGACGCAGGCGGAGGCATGGGCAGTAATTAAATAATATTTTGCATATCTATAAAAACATCCACATTAGATACGACCAATTTTATCCAGACTTAGCAGTTAGGAGTGTGTATGAATTGATATAAAAAACAACTTCGTATAAGTATGAGGTGTAATTGTATGAGGCTGTTCGCATCATGTCGAACAACTCCTTGGGACATAACCCATTATACAATCGGTAGAACACGCAAAGGGAGGCAAAATCTCTCCTTAAACTCGAGGGCTCAATACCATGTCTCACACACGGTATTGAGTCGTTGACATTAAGAAGAGATATGGGATCATCAACGATCCTCACATCTCGTCATTGCACCGAGTAACAAGATCCTAACTCATATATCAGGTAGATATATGAGTTAGGATCCAAAGGTCCCCCGTCCAAAGGTGACTATAGTACTCGCTTTCAAACAATCGTGTTTTTTCGTATACTTCACCAAAATTGTGCCTTCCATCAATGTTTGATCGATAAACCTGCATAAATATTATACACATTTTGTACCTTTGCCTTTGTGTATATGATTAATATTACATTTGTATCACTGTCCTAGTGAGAAATAAATATGACATTTATTATTCCATTGTATCACGAGGACCAAGTAAAAAATTTAACGCAGAAATTTTTGGCAATATTACTAATTTCATTTTAACGTCAAGGTTCCATTTATTATATTAAAATACGAGTAATATTTGTTACATTTTAACTTATCAAGATTCGTAGTTATCAAGTAGTCTTTGGTTATTATGTTAGTACATTTTTGATCTTTTTAGTAAAAGACGAAAATCGAAAATGCGCAAGTCGAAACCTGAATAGATATTATTAAAATTCTGAACGACCTGCGTCGGCTTCACCTAGGTAAACCCTCAAACAGGTTTATATGTCCACGCGGATATGTTCCATGTAAAATTTTATTACAATCCATTCAGTGGTTACTTTGTGATGTATGAACATTGAGCAGTCAGACGGACATAAACAAAAAAAATACTGTTTCGGTTTTTGCATTGATAGCTCCACAGTGATGGAAGTCAAAACTATCCGTGTGCATCTTAAAAGAAAAAAAATAAAAAAAAGGTAAAGGTACTCGGTACCTGAGAGATTAAAATATATTTCATGCACAAACGCGATGAGGGTAAGGTTTTATTGTTTATTTAACATTCTTTTTTTCTACCTTCGCGTTTTTCAGTCACTAATTTATATAATTTTATGTTTCTTTCATTTTCCTTTCATTATCGTCTACGTGATATAACACGGCTCAATTCTCTCCCGAATTCCGCCGTCAAACAGTATTTAAATCAAAATAACGTCGCTATTAGCGTAACGCAGAAAGCTTCCTGAGTTTGTAGAATCAAATGTTTGTATAAGTTGTGCTGTTTCATGTTGGGTTTGTAATTTGTCTCCCTCAATGTCATCCCAACCTGTCAGTCCAGTGCTATTCTACGTATAAATACAGTAGTGTACATAAAGTTGGATATACGCGTTTTCCGTTTGTTTCTGAAGTGAAAACAGCTGTCTAATATAAATTAATACTCAGAGCTTACAGACTATCATTCAAGGTTATTGGTTAAATAATCCCAAACCTACAAAATATTTAATAAATATCAACTACAGCTTAAATTAATTTATAATAATTGAATAAATTACCCTCCTGTTCACGATCTGATGGAAATAATTAAATATATACGTAGATAGGCCGCGGCTCATATTTGTATTATTTGTGTGTAGACTCTCATGTATTATGAGGACATCTCTCGGTTAGCTTGACGAAAATCGAGATTTTTTCCAGGTACAATTAGAAACTAGACAGTGAACATTTTTTATTAATTTGCAATTTCACCTGTCCTGGCAGTCTCTCCGTGACAACAGTTCCTGGTTTAATACAGTAAGACACAATGATAAGTCATGTGAATTGATATTGGTACTCACTCCACGCTGGTGCAGGCACGATGAGGCCGGAAATCATGTCGTCAGAGATGACGGGTGGCTCGCTCGGCGGCGGCGGGCACACGAGTGAATCGATTATATCGTCAGTTGCCGCGCGCATCATGCCCGTCAGCTCCGGAGGTTCTGTGCGTGACGACCTGGATTCAGATGATTATTATGAATGACGATTAAGGTATGATATGATATAATATGATGAACAAAGACATAGAGGATTTTAAATATGTGGGTACTTCTGTCGAACAACTACGCTGTCATTATGCAAGGGAGAGAGTAGAATTTGCAGTAAGAATGGATGAAATTGAAAACATGAACCCGTAAGTTTTTTTCTGTATGTCATGCGATATTTTCGGATTTTTTTTTAATTTATCAGGAAGATAAAGATAAGCTTTTTTCTGGCCTCATATAAACTTGGAAATGTTATGACTGCACTGATGTCCGTTTTGAGGGTAAAACATTTGAAGTCATGTTTAAAATACTGTATTCGTACGAGTAGTAAAAATTACGATCGTTCTAATATCAGTTTGATGAACATAGGACTTCGCTGAACTTGGTTTTCATGATTTATATACTTTTGTAATTATTGTAAATAACCACTGTGAGTCGTTTTAGCAAAGACATCTTACTAAAACGACTCAATACAATGACATGGTCGACAATGACCCAGTACACGTGAATAATAAGCTAATGAAATTAATTTGTCACCATTATGTAAGAAACAATCGTTATACTTCACAATATGAAGAAAATGTATTAATTATACTATGTTAGTTCTAAGGCAGGGAGTAAAACAAGTTTATACTATTACTTTGCATATGCAGCAGGCGTTGCAACGGCCTGAATTCAAAACAATTATTTAATTATAATAAAGATATGTTTTGTGTTGAATCAAGATATCGTATCTATTTCTATGAATTAAAAAAAATGTTATGATTTTAGGCGTAGCGGCTTGGTATGTACGTTGTATATCAGTCAGTCACGGTACTATTTTAAGCTGCCCGCAAAAAGGGGAGAACCTGCGATTAGCTACGTAACACCTTAATTATTCCTGAAAACTTCACCGCATTTCGCAAGACAATAAAACGACCGTCTTAAAACCGGAACAGCTTTATCATATGAAGGGAGAGATGAAACAACTCACAACAATAATAATATCGTGTCGCGAGCGCTTGTTTCGAGATGACATTTGTTGGGGAACATTAATTCACGCGGCGCGGTAACGTCGAGAGGCTCAATTGCGAGCGCTCACAATGGACGCGGTGCGCCAGTGTTGCCAACCCCTGAGAAGTAAACTATGTCACCTGCCGACTGACGACAATAATGATTGTATTCGGGGTCAAAATAACGAGCGAACACTGCTAACAGTCATATTTGTATGCAAAAATGCAAAATAGCCGAGAAATTTCAGAAAAGGAAAAGTTTCGCCAGCCATATTTTTCCTAGTTCCACAGTTCTGTGAAGTTTGAATTAGTATGCTGCTGAAAAATATGTTTTGCAGAGATGACTGAAAGTTGAGTACTTGTTAAATTCGTAGACACTTTCTCCGCGAGCTTAATGTGGTTATGAGTACTTCTTGATTAGGTATTTTTTTGTTACTTTATCATTATAAAGATGTAATCTGAAATCATAGTAAAGCTGTATTACAAGATGTGTGCAATTTTATCGAAAGGTGGCAATACTGTAGCTTCGACGTCATCCGGAGGTCGGCGCAGGGTTGCAGGGTGAGGGTGTATGTAGGTCGCAGCGAGCGCTTCAGTAAATTTGCCGCGGTCGCGAAAGGTCAGGTGAATGAAGGCGGGAAATGCCGATGAACAAGGCTTCCTCCGGTACCCAGCACTACGCGTGATATAACTTCCGCTTTATTAGGTGCCAGGCGCTCAGTTTCCTGTTTCACCCGCCACTAATTTGAAGAATAAACCTTTTTTTATTGCCAAAGAATTTTGCGCCTGTTACCGCGATTTATTCTAATTCAATGGTAACGAATGCGCCTCGAAGGGTCGTTTGATTAATGAACAGCAGTTAACTCAGTTGCCGATCGGCGAACTCTCATTAACATGGAAATAAAATAAACGGTACGTTAGTCGAACAAAATTACTCCAGTCTTGACAAATTCTTAGAAAATGGAATTTCCAGTTTCCATGAAACCCTTACAATTACTTGGATTTTGAGAGTAGATTACTTATTAAGCTAATATTAAACGAACAAAGCTGTTTCAATTAGGGACTTGAATGTAAATGTATACATTTTTGTCACAATATAAACCGTCTACTTATACAAATTAATACTTATTGTAAATTTTTACATAACTTTTGTACGGAAGTTTTTTCAAGGTTTCGTACGGAATATTAAAATTTGTTGAACACTGCTTAAGAGCTGGTTGGAAAAGGAAATTTTCAGTAAACGTTGTAGACAAAATACCTCATCATCATGACGAGAGAGAGTTCTTCTTGCAGCACGCTTTCCAAGTACATCATATCCAGGTCAGATACGATAGCTCCATTGATCACCATTATCTCGTCGCCTTTTATTATCCCTGGCACAATAACAAATCATAATTATAGTCTTATAAATGAATATTGACATAGCATCATTTATACAAAATGTTAAGAAGTTCTTGAACAAACTTATCACATACGCGCCTAGAGAGCCGTATGGCCTTTATAAAGCCACGGGGTAAATCATTTATATTTTAATGAAAATCTATGAATGTAATACGGATTGTACAGGAATTACAATAGAATCATTAAATTTGACGCCTTTACACCCATTGTTGTTTTGTTCAATAATTACTCTAAGTAAGAAGAAAGGAAGTCGCAGCAAATTATTCAACTATATTATTTAGTTTTACTTTAGTACTAGTTCACCAGTAAACCAGCAGATAAGCCTTCATTCAGAGCATTAATTTGAATAAAGGGATAGTTCGCTGCATTTCTAATTCTGTTTGTGAGTGCAGTGAGTTGATCTCGCATTTCCTCTGTCAAAGTTTACTTAAGTGATCAACCATTTGGAAACTTGCTTTACCACGTTTAAGTTACGGACTAAATCTTCAATATTAACAAGTACAAGAATATTCGTGTTTTCTATTAGTATACAGCTTTGTACTGTGCGCGGCGGTAATGAGAAATGCGAAAATGAACGTAGTCGTTTATATAATAGATTACCATTTTGCATGGCGACGCTCTTGTCCTCAACTCGGCTGACATAGCAGCAAAGCTCGTCCTGTCGCTCGGCATTCTCTATAAGCTCGGCTTCTACGCTGAATCCCCACATTTGCTCGAGAGTCGTGCGTTGTAATTCTACTTGGTATAGAATTTTGGCGCACACTTCCACAACTTCGTGTGTATGTAACTGGATAAAAACAATGATATCATAGATAACATATATATACATAATGCATAGAGCAAAGTATTTCAAAGGCATAGTAAAGAATGCTGCCAAAATACGAAGAAAACATAAAATCCTAACCAAAAATGGCCAACATACAATAAATCAAGTTTCTATGAGATATTTGTGCAAATAAATTGAGATACATTATGTAATTCGCGCGTAAATTTCTTGTTCTTTGTCATCGATTGCGTATTTTATATTCGACGGAGTTTTATGAAGTCGGGATCTGACGACAGGGGTAGAGAATTGTCAGATATATAGTCATGATTATTTGGAGAAGATAAAGTGACAGTTTGTCCACATCGTGCGAGGACTACCCGAAAATTGATGATAGGGATTACGCTCCGGCCGGGGGTTTAAGTCGCATAGTTAGGTCTATTCATATCTGTATACTTACCAAGGTTTCAATCGTCTAAAATGTATGCAAATATGTAACCTTGTTACATGTGTATGTTGCCTGGAGTGGGCAAGATAGATTCTTTATTTAAAGAATCGGTATACTTTGAGTATTCTTTCAGATTTGAATATATGAAAAATGAAAAAAATCCAATTTATCAAAGAAACATAAATATAAATTAAACTAAACATATAATTACAGTGATGAAAAGAAAATCTGAATAAATCGGCAGATAAATATGTTAAGGCAAGCATCGGCAATTGCTGCATTAGCTTTCCTGTTTTCTAGGATATATTCATTCTTTACGATTGATATATCATACACCTTTTGTTAAAATGGATAGAATATGATAGCTCAAAATAAATAATGTAGTACAATCTGCACAGTTTTGTATGTAGCGCAATTTTATTTGCGCGTATTCCGATATACCTTGGTTCAGTGATATAATAGTGGGTTAGTTAGCACACTTGAGAGTTTTTAGGATTTTGTACCTGAAGGGAAAAGAAAACTAATAAGGTGATCCACTGTTCGTTTGTCTGTCAGTTTAGGATAGGTATTTATCTAGGAAATTATTGATTTGTAAACATAAAATAGTTGTGTCCCTAATAGGCTGATCTTTTCATATTTCATTATTCATTTCTTAATTCGTATTGATATAAGAAAGAGAGTTGGTTTGTAAGAAAGTGTCGGTGTTTTAAACAAGAAAAGGCATGCTCCGTTGGTCCGTGGTGGAAAGAATGCAGGATGAAAGAATGACGAAACATATATACAATTCGAAAATGGAAGGATAGGTAGTCCAAGACTAGCCGACCATTACCAAATTGGTCGAATTTTATCAGAAAGTGATGCAGGAGCCTTAGGAACCGGCGATCGTGCATGAAAAGAGCTATGAATGTTAGAGAAGCGAATGAAGTGTGTAAGGACCGCGTCCGGCCGGACCTGGCGTGGTTAAAAATCAAGTTTGAAAAAATAGAAATATATTGTGTACCTAGAGATAAATGAGCACATTCTTAAACTTCAATTTTATTGTATGTTGACTATTTTTTGACTTACGTTCAGAAATGTACAGAATTTGATCGACTAAGGACAATATATTGAACTGAGTGTAAATAAACCAATCATAGCTTTTTTATTTTTATATATCGACAGCGGAAAGCAAATTCCCAGTATCTCGATAAAGATGTTTGCCGCATCTCGGTAACGATTATAGTTAAATTAGTCACACAACAATTTAAAAAATCTTACTAGTAAATCATTATACGTAGTATAACCCTTATTAAAATATTTGCCTACCTTAAAATGCAATTCATAACAAACATTTTCAGAAAATCACTTGTCAATCCTTTCATTTTATTTCCTTTTATTTAAGTTACAATTTATGATTTTATAATGTGAGAATGGAATATCGAAAAGTAATTTTGATGTTGCTTACAGAAAAGCAATAAAATATTGTGAAACCACATTGTTAATTTAGGTTCTTCAGAAGCGTCGTGATGTTTTTTGGGTTGATAACGCATGCAGACGCACTACTGATGTTCCTGGTATTGTAAATGCACTTTACAAATACAATTCTGTACGTTTGTTCGCCACATTAATGATATAAAAAAATCTTAAAATTAAATATAAGTAATACGAGATCACATTTAATATACGCAACTTTCTTTTCTCCAGGAATACTAAATATCAAGAAATTGCTTTGCATCGGAACTAAACAACAGCAATTTTTACAAGGGTCTGCACTGGAATAGAAATAAACTACAAGAAAATACATTACTACAAGTTTTTACTGAACTTCATTTGTTAGGTAGATTATTTTATATAATTAAGCTAGCAAACAAACGAATAATTTGCCTGATGGTAATCGGCAATAATAACTTATCGACGCTTACAACGCTAGGGCACAGGTTAATGTAGTAGTAGTAAATTTTGGATTAGTTGTATATACATGTATTTGAGTCGAAAAGCATATTCGTGTAATTTTAATGCTAATTAATATAGCACCGAAAATAATGAATATAGAAGATGGAACTGAACGTTGGTCACTAGCTCTCGTTAGGCAAGTATAATAAGGTCTTCGAGTTTGACACATTTTCACGTACGTGACTACTCTAGCGAATAAACGCTTATATGCACTAGAGAGATTTGTTCAGGCGTATTCATTACCAGAAATATATGTATCAATAAGTAAGTTTCACTAGAAAGTCTTTAGATGGTTAGCGAACATTATTTTAACATTAAAGCCCCTTGGTTGCTATGTTTTTTTAGTATGATTTAGGAGAGATAGAAAGCGCCTAATCCACATCCTGTCAGACCTTAATCAAAGCAGAACCCAAGGGGTAAAAATAATTTAGGAGAGGAAATTTAGAATGAAACAACAAAAATTTACAAATGTATTTATAGGTAACATTGTGAGAAAATGTTTCGAAGCACTTTTGCAATCCGGAAATTATTCGCTATTATGATTGAATTTAAATTGAATGTCGGTAGAAAATTCGACAAATGAAATGCATATCAGAACATTTTTAACGTTTTGGATTCAGTAGGTATGCGTTATTCGCCGCCTATAGTCTCCGACATAAATCTCTGGATACCTCAGTACAGTATGCCGTGTACAATCAGTGACGCAATGGAAGCACACGCTGTCAGACCCTACTCACAGGAATCTCGGTAACAAAACATTTATATATTTTTATATTCACTTACTTCCGCAGTCGTGCGCTGGGACGATTTAATTAAAAAAATATGGCTGCGCTTTACCCTGTGTCACACTGATATTCTAATTTTACACGAGAAATACCGTGGCACAGTACTGTGTCTTCCAGGTCGCATGAAAATGTAAATTGTATAAGTTTTTTTTTATATAAATCGCTCCGCTGAGGCTACATCGTCTACGACTACGGCGGAGCGTAATTAACTTAATCACTCGCTTTGTTTTAAGAGTAAGGACAATACTGTTATAATCAGTTGATTTAACTTTTGATTATCTAGAACACTAGCAATAATTTAAAATGCGTAGATACATCGAGAATACCGTAGTGCAGACATTATCTATACATAGTTTTGAGATAATCAAACTTTAAATCGTACTTATTTATTTCTTGATATAAATGCTTCATTTTTATGTCACTATTTATATTAATTTAAAGATAATAGATTTTTATGTTTCTAAATTACATCAAAAAAGGAGTTTTGCAAAACATAATCCGATTGATGTATCAGAATTTTAATACTGCATTATTTAAATGAATCTAAAGATTAGTGTTAACGTGATTACAAAGCGTGGATTTCTGTGGTACGTAGCGGAGTAAAACCGCTTTCGACGGTTTTTTTGAGGAAGCTCTAAAAGTCTAAAGTGTTCAACCTAAAATACGCATGACCTACGTTTTTAACTAGTTGACTGCTTACTGGTATTTGACTTTACTTGTAAATTGTAAATTATGAGGTCAATAATAACTTAGCCCCATTGTGAGCTTTCAAGGTACAAAAAAATGTATCCGAACAATATGTAACGCATGGTACACGGAAAATAGCAAGCCTCTGTTTCAAAAATTAAAAGTGTAGTCGCTACCTTGTCTATACATTAGAAATGTCTGTCCGTTTGTCAACAACTATCGTGACTTATTTAAGAAGTATACGGATATGCATCCACGGCAGAAAAGAGGGATATTTAAAATCTATTATATCAACCACCCCGTAAACTAGACATATAAGAAAAATGTGTACAATACGTTATGCACGTATTGTACACATTTTTCTTATATATGTTCTTTATTATAAAGAACTATGCACGTATGTACAAACTCCCGAGTTATTTGAAATTTTTTAATAATATAAATTTTAAGCTAGAATTGACAAATCGGTTACTATAAAATATTTTTTATTGTATTAATGAATTTCTAAATAACAAAGACATTTAAACTATAAATAATTGATAATTTAATATACATATTATAATTTTTAATTTTACATTGTATTTTTTTGTGACATTTAGTTTGTTTCTTGCTATTACTTTTATATAATATTTGCACACCTGTACCTATACAAACAGGTAGAGTACATGTACGGGATTGTTATTTTATTAGCTTAAGAACTTGATGAACTTTTAGTATGGCAAATAAAGAATTTCATTTGATTGATTTGTTACAGAAAAAAATGGTTAAACCCCAAATGGAGGTGCCCAAGCTTAGTCAGAGCTCTGTCGTTACTTTTAACATTCAGTAGCCACAGAGACACTGAAATGAGATTAAAAATGAATCATTCGTGTAAATATTGCACACTGCGTTCTATGGATATATATAGGTATTTTTTCCGGCTTAGAATCGATTTGATCCGACTCTAAGAATAAATATTACAATATTTTTAAGAAAAAAGGTATACATTTATGCATAAAAAATATTTTTATAACCATAAACTACTTCAAGAAATAATATGACTTACGTAAGTTTCAATGAGGTCGCTGCGATGTGGTACGAAGTAGTTATGATCTTCCATGTCGCGGCGTTTCTTGACGCGCACGAAGTGCTCTAGCGCGTTGAGGGATCGGCGGGCACAGGCTGCTGCGAGGAATTCTTCAACGGTCATGCCTTCACGGACTCCAACCGTGGCTGTGGTGCCCTCGGGTAAAGACACCCGAACTGCTGCCTCGCCGTCATCACGAGACATCTGAGCAACACGTATCTGATAGTAATTATTTGAGACACACCCATACAACTTGCCAAGTTTAGAAATATGTAAATATAGATTGCAATCAAAACTGGGTTCATTTGAGGCGGCAGAATCCTTCCAATAACATAAATGACGATTGCTATTCTCACTATCGATATTCCATTTTGTCAATAACGTAAACAAAACATGTGCATTCAAAAATGTTACATTGACTTTATAGTCAATGTAACAGGTGAGATTTTTTTGTTAAAATAAAAAACAAGAACATGGGATACGAAGAACATTGAGAATTTAAGTCTATTAGTTTTTGGTGCGATCAGATACTCGAGCGCGCTTCAGATAAAGTCACTAATTGACGTTTTGTGCCGGGCTTTCATAAGAGGGTTCTCGCTATTTAGACGAATTCTAGATAACAATGAACCTCTGATACGAGCACATAAGTGGGAAATATAACTCCAATTAGTTTCAGAGTCTTTATTGCATCCTCGGTACAAATTCTTAAATATTTCTAATGTTATACAGCGCTCCTTCAACATTGCTTCTACTGAAATACGTGAGCTGAAATGCGTGACTCTATCTAGTGCGATACCCTACATTTTTATGTTTTACAGACACGCATTGAGTCCTAACTGTGTCACGCTAAGTGTAGAATACAGATGGTATTAACAAAGTGGTCATATTGTATAGTAAAAATACGTCACAGTTTAATAGATAGATATACATCAGAAAAATATAATTACTGATAATGAAAGTGGAACTGATTACAGTAACAGCAGCGAGAAAGAATGTAAGGATTACGGCTGATAATAAAGTGTTGAAACAAGTGGATGAGATTGTATCTTGGATGCGCTTTCAGCAGGGATGGAGGGTACACCACAGATGTGGAAAGACGAGTGATTGCTGGGAATAGAGTGTGAATAGAGCGTCGTGAAAACTTCTTGGCATTAAAAACTTTTCCCAGAAGGCACGACTCGCAATACACAATGCAGTGCCGGTTCCAAAGCTTACTTATGGAAGCGAGAGCTGTATGGCAAAGAGAACATGACAGTAGGATAAACACGGTCGAGATGCGAGCGTTGCGCAAAATTTGTGGCGTAATGCTTGTAGACCGTTTCGCAATGATGATGTTAGAAACAGAATTGGTCTGAAATAAAGGTGTTAAATTAATAGATAGATAGATTGAAATTAAACTATTTTTAACGGAAGTATCGCGTGTTTTATTTATTTTGTTGAAACCTGACGTTTCGAACGCTTTGCAGCGTCCGTGGTCGCAGGAAAGACTGCGTCGTCGCGTCGTCGTCAGGTTTCAACAAAATAAATAAAACACGCGATACTTCCGTTAAAAATAGTTTAATTTCAATGTGTAACAATCGCGAAAACCTAAGACAATACTAGATAGATAAATTCTTTTAATGATTAATCTATTAATAACAATTGTCAAAGGTATTAAGAGGGGAAAAAATATTCACAGGCACATATTTTAAAAATAAATCTCATAACGGTAAAGCTGTAAAATGAGTAGACGTACTTTCCACTTCAGAGTACATAAAAATCGCTCTAAAGATTTTTTATAAATTGTCTTCACAAATTATACAAACTGCAGTAATGAACTTCACAAAGCTGTTTTATCTTATGGATATCATAAATACAAGTAAGACATTCGTACAATGTCAAAAAATGACAATTTCAAAGGGTAACCTTGGAATTTGTGCAACGGATAATAAGTATTAACATCTAATAGCTAGCAGCTACGAAACGGATCCATTCTCTCTTAGAGTTTCGATTTAATACATAATTTACCATAATCGTATTATATTGTTTTTTCTTCCTCGCCGATTGTTTATACATACCACCAATTTATTCAAATCGAATGCCAGAAATAAAATCAACCAGACAAAAGAAAACCAAGATCAACATTGTTATACATGAAAGTCAACTTGTTTTCAATCGGTCGAGATATTTTGAATGATTAAAGAATATGAATTTATCATGAAGTACATTTGACGAGCCGGTGGTCGAGTGATTACAATGGTTGCTTGATACCAAGGCTCGAGGGTTTCATTTTCATAAGAGAAACATGTCAATTTGTATTGGTATTGGTGTTTTTCAGTGAGATAGGGCGCATCAAACATCTAGTATGGGAAAGTACCTCCACTTCACAGAAAACCGCTGCCAAATAACGACTCCCTGAAGGGTTCTGTGTTCCTGCGAGTGAGTGAGGTTATCAAAACACTCCTAAGGAGTTACTATGTTAGTAGCAGTAGTAGCAATGAGTGAGCAAATCCTATATTGCGAACATAACGACGAGAGCCATTTTACATCAGGTGGGCTGCATGGTTGTATGTCACCTGATATTGCATAAAAAATAATATAATACAATTTTGGAAAGGAACGTAGGTGAATGTTTTAGTTTTTTTTTCCGCACCACAATTAGCAAAAAGGAGCACTTAGGGCTACCGCAAAGTGCCCCACTGTCAGTCATAAGGGCCTAGAGTCAAATTCTACCAGAGAGTAACTGGAAATTTGGCATACATAACAAACGTAATGATCCAACCCTTGGTTATTAGTCTGTTCTATACCAACTCTTTTTTCCCTAGCCCCATTAACAAATGATTGATCAAAATTCTTCTTATGATGCTAAACGACAGATATGTATATTTTTATTGAATGTACTTAGGAGCAATTTCTATTGTTAGGTTACTTTAATTAGGTCGACGTGTAGGTAACCGCATATAACATAACGGCATCTAAGAAACCAAAACGACTTTTAGTTTTAATATCACTATAAAACGTTACTACTATTGAGTGTGGTTCTGATATCAATACAACAATACGCTACCACTGAGCTGGACCTCTATCGCTTAACATAAAGACGATTCAGATCAATTTTTTGATTCCGAATATCATACTTTTGTTATAAGTGATAATCTTCTTCTGTTCAGTCAGTAGAGCTCCAGGGCCCCTGTTCCCTAAGTAGTAAAACTCAAAGTAAAGTTCGATTTTCAGCATTAAAAAAAATCAATATGAATCCTATTCACGTCAGGCGGTAGACCCTGATCTGATGAATGAAGTCGTAAGGACTTCTATTGAGGAGTCCTATCAGTAATAATAGGATAACAGTAAGTTGATCCTAGTTTCGGCACGTTCGACTTGTTGTAGAGATCTTACTGTTTATTTACTTTGTATATTTTTATTGATGAGAATCTCAGATCATGTGATAAAAATTTATGATATCGAACTGAATATGAATGGTATTTGAAGGAGAGTAAACCAGAATCAATGTTAGGACTACGTTGATGATGAAGTGTTGAAACAAGTGGATGATATTGTACATCTTGGATGCGCTTTCAGCAGGTACGGAAGGTACACCGCTGATGTGGAAAGTACACCGCTGATGTGGAAAGACGAGTAAGCATTGGGAAAAAACTAAATAGAGCGTTGGGAAAACTTCTTGGCAGTAAAAGCTGCCAGAACGCACAGCTCGCTATACACAACGCACTGCTGGTCCAAATGCTGACTTAAGGGAGTTGTGGTGTAATACTTGAACACCGCATTCGCAATGATGATGTAAGGAACAGAGTTGGTTTGAAAGAGAGTATTTGTTAAAATAAGAAGAGGCATGCTCCGTTGGTTCAGATATATAAGAAGAATGCAGGAAGAAAGAAGGACGAAACAGATATTATAACGGGAAAATAGAAGGATGTAGGAGACCTTGACCAAATTGATCATGATTTATCAAAAGGAGATGTCAGGAGTCCTTAAAACCGGCAAACGTGCATGAGAAACGCTATTAATGTTAAAGAGGCGAGTGAGGTGTGCAAGAACCGAGTCATGTGACATTCGGTTCTTTCTGCCTACACCACAAGGGTTTATGCATAACAATAAACATTGATAGTAAAAGAAAAATGTTCAATTTATGTTAAACTATTGATTGTAGACTATTCATTTATCATTTTTGAACTAGAGTCAAGAATATAGATAAAATTTATTAAATGAACACATTTCAGTATAGGTATTTTTGTCAATCTATGATTTTCATTAATTTGAACTACGAAATTACAAGTAGATAAATGTAAAAAAATAACAACAGAAGCCATGGCTGTGGCGCCGCTCTGATAGCATAGGAACTTTTGTCTTCAAGCCTCCATTGTGATGCACAATAGGATTCAATACGACGTATTTCATTTTAGTCAGTATTGAAAATGGAAATGAAAATGAAAAAGCTTCTTGCGACAAAAAACAAGGGCGGGGAGCTGCGAGACCCTTACCAATCTACTTATAATAAGCCCGGCTGTTTGTGGACGAAACAAGGGCCAGATGGCTAATGACAGGCAGTCAGGGGCAACCAGCAGAGAGTAATAGTCTCCTTTCGTGACGGCGATACCTATTACGGTTCTGGGCAAGATTAAAGGGGCACGCCACCTCTGTATTTTCAATTTGAAGGAAGCCATGTGATTTATATAGCCGTTTATGTATTCCAGTCATAAAAAATATATCCGTATAAATAGAAGGAAACAAAAGAAAACGGCGCTGTGTTTTTTATCATACGTCTGTGTATTACAACCGAAGCTATTTTGGCACAAACAGTTAGGATATAATTCACATCCAGCTATTCCATTACATTTAGCTGTATTGTAGCCATGAAGATCTCGGCTACATTTGGTGCTGGAACCGTCATAAATTATTAGCTTTGCTGTGTATCCAATACGTGATCCGTGTTCAGGCGGGCGTATTCCCTCGATCGAACACTGTGATATCGTAACAATCCGTATATGATTGACGTGTGTGACACAAACTCGGAAAAAGGTGTTGCTGTCGAAATACAATTTCTGGAGAGAAGGTAACGGTTATGTCCCGAGCTAAATGAGGTTACGGAAATAGGGTAATATGGAGCAGGAGGTAAAGTGAATATTGAGCTGAAGCAGATATTTTACATTTATTGAGTTTCATATATTGTCTGATGAAATATCTCGCGTTTAATGACAGTGATATTTGGAAGTGAATGGTTGTCATATATTATATGTATACGTAAACTAAATTGTACGTCCCACTGTGATAGTCTCCGTTTTGGTTGATAATGTTTCATTAGCCTTGTAGTTGTAGTAATTTTTTGCTGACTTTCTTTTTTCTACGGTTAACATAAAATTTATGAGTATCCATCACCTTAATACTACTTCTACACAAAGTTAGTTGAAATCGATTCAAATGCTTTAGCCGTGAAATAAATAAATAAATAAATATTGTCGGACAAATTACACAGCGCCATCTAGCCCAAAGTAAGCGAAGCTTGTGTTGTGGATACTAGACAACTGATAAACATACGTAAATACATTTTTTTTTTGTAAATACATACTTATTATACATAGAAAATACCCAGACCAAGACAAACAGACATGTTCATGCACACAAATGTTTGCCTTGTGTGGGAATCGAACCCACGAGCGTTGGTGTCAAAGCCGCGTCATTCACGACTGAGCCACCGAGCTTGAACTACCAACAAATAAAGAAAAAATATATATTATAAAAGGAAATATGAATGGCAGATAAAGCGAATATGTCGATGGCAGAAAAAGTGAACATATAAACAATATATATTTAAAAATTAACGAGTTTTATATATTGTTTGATGTAAAATTTGATGGCCCCACAGGGAGAGCAATATGTAAGATTTATCGAATTAGTTATTTTCTTTTGTTGAAGAACGGCCTTAATTTCTTTTTTCTTTCGGCTGTTGTCTAATTGGTGATTAGTGAGTACTGGCTATCTGCGTTCTTGTACTTCGACGACCAGATAATCATGACCCTGGGTACTTATACTTACAGAACTTCAAACGTTTAAAAACGTGAAACAACACATAGTTCTTTGTCACTATGAATTTATGCAATGAATGAAAAGAAAACATAACACAATATATAAATAAATATACATACATATAACTATATACATATTTAATTGTATACAAAAATGGTACTAGGGAAGCTTGTGCAATATAATATTCATAATCTCATTAGTGTTGCAGCAGGACCGATATTAGATTCATGACTATCCTTTGATGATGGTATTCAATTCATAGAAAGAATTATGGGAATGATGTCGATTTTTAGAAAAATATTTGATATCACTCAATTCCAAAATTCGATCTCGACTTAGCTAATGCTATACTTGTTCACTTACTACTTATTTATATCTCTCGCAAGGTAGACCGAGTGCAATGTGACTCAGTCCTTGAATATATCACTCGTTTTTTTTTATTTATAGTTATTTTAAAGCTTTCTCGCCAATTTCTGTGCTCACATCAACTTCATATAAATGGTAACTAGTTTTGAGGCGAGTCCTGGTCTTCCTTGGTCAGTTAGTCAGTCAGTAGTGTCTTGCGCCAATGAAATGAGCGATTGCGAGCCCCGAGCTACGAGCTTATTGCTCGAGCTGAACTTCGAAGGCCCTCCGCCAAGTACTGTAATTTCCGCTTACGCGGCTGTGGGACGGGTTTAAATAATTTTAGACTGACTAACGTGCAGTGATTAGGCCTTGTAGGGGCGAACAATGAACATTTACATACACAATTGTACATACGACAGGGGAATGGATGGGTTAGGGTTTGCTTAGGATAGGAATAACCACACACCGGAATAGCAGACAATCCACAACGCTGAACATATAAAAATTAGGCAATTGGCTGTGATGTATGTTATCCCAGCCTCATGCCTAGTCCTATTTTCCCTGGCGCCGCTTGGGATATACATGATATGGTGACCCCCAAATTCGTACAGGAATTCCACCCATTCATTATCCACCGACGACACGGTGGACATCAGCTATATTTATATAGGTGTGTTCCGGTTTGAAGGGTGAGATATGTCAGAGAAATTACTGGGTACTGTGACGAAACAGCCTTAGGTGACATGATTGGCGCGCGAGTAACATCCCCGTGGTGTTGCGAGCATGCTTGCCAATCTATTTGTATAAAAAAAAATCGTGGCGTTCCTCGGTTAACACATTCTCCTACTTATTCCCGTTTGTATATAGGCGTATTGAAAACAGTACCTGCATTGACCGGCGGCTGGATCCAGAGTTTGAGCGTGACAGGTTGGGTGCTCGACGCTTGGTTGCACCTCTGCCTGCCAGCAGATTGTTAAGAAGCGACGGAGAGCGTGCACATATGAACGCGTGGAACGATGACACGGTGAACACTCCCAGCTTGTTCAATGTGCTCTTCGTACCACGAGACACGTGCGTCAGCAGCGACTGCATATGAAAATTTTATTCTAACATATTTGAGCAAATATTAGTCAGTGAGGCGCTATTTAAATCCTATTTCAGAATCAGAACCGGGTTTGTTCCAAAAATCCAAAGTGAGAATCCGGACGATTTATTAACTTGAAGGTAAAGTTTTAATTTATTTTGTAACATGTTTATATACATACATAATAATGACGGCAAAAATGGCGCTATTAAAGCAGCACAGTACCTACTAAGTCTACTCGTATACTTTACATGCATATATTTACTGTACACAGACCTTTAATCGATGTGTCGTCCCAGCTATCACGGTACCTGCAGTGCCGTGATTCGCCGTGATACAGCCGAATACAAACAAACTATATTCAATATACTTATGCATAATATATTGGACCTGAATTATACTGCTTTTCAACATAATTCGATCCGGACGAATAAATATTACTTTCTATTCAGATTTTCCGTTGAACAAATTAATATGAAGTCAAAAGACGATGAGAATAAAAAAGCTTTCTTTAACATCCGAACATTCGGTTTATTTGATTTCCGTCCGATATTTATTTATAGATTCTATTTTATTGTAAGTAATTTGAGTTCTATTGTTTCGCGAGGGTTTAAAACAAAACGTTATTGATTCTCGTAGCTCTGTCATGTGTATGTGTAACTCAAAAATAAAATAATAAGCATTTTGTAGAACGATGTTTTAAGTTTTGATTACTGAACCAAATTTTACATCCACATGTTGGTTAATTAAAACACAATATTGTAAGCAATTTTATTATTTGTGTGGTGGAATTTATGACGCGCCGTGACACGGGTCGTGTAGAGTAACAGATTCTCACCCCTCGATCCCGGTCAGCGGAACTGTCAATTTGATAGCGGTACCTACAAATTTCCTTTCGCCGTCAGCTTCATGAAATTATTTGACAATTCAACGCCCTTCACGGTCTTATTGTCGAATGATAAATTATGTCATTGATATTATTTGATCCTACGGCATCAGAAGAAATTTGGTAGGCTGTAGGAAAATAAATTACTTAAGCTTTTAGGGATATTAAATTCTTATTTTAAATAATTTATTGGTTAAAATGAGACGCCCGGTTATAGTGATTTAAACACTCACTTTATAAAATTTATTTCTATCTATTGGCACATATCTTGTTGTATTTATTTTGCCAAGGGGAGAATATGATCATCTTCTAGTACTCATTATTATTGAATATTTCGTAATGTACATTAAACATGTTACAAACAAACAAATAATCTACTTAAATTGGGCAAACAATTAATACGATACCGCTTGTACACAAATTTATCTGCGCATATTGGTTACGAGTCACAAAAAATTGTAATTGAAAAGTACCAATTACGCTTAATTACGAGTTATAGAAGAACTCAAAATGCTGGGCTCAACTCTAACCTATTAGTATCAAAAAGGTAAATATAAAAAATAATGTGTAGGCATTCACTTAGAAGATTTAATATTCAACTCCTGGGTTATATTTTCGTTTCCAAATACCCATTACTAAATCACTATGCTGTTCATATTTTCGCATGTAACAGTTAACCTATAAAATAACATTAAGTTTACCTATAAATTTACATTTGCCCTCTAATATTATATCTTTGCTAGTTTCATTTGTATACGTTACCTACGTATATATTTAATTATCTAGGCACTTTGTTTCACTGAACAGACATTAATAACATTCAAAAATATGTATATAAAGCAAAAGGTACCATGAATAAGAGACATTACTTACCCACGCTACGTACGCTCGACGTGCATTGCTTCGTTTAACATTGTACTCATCATTTTCTACACGAGTTTTAAACTTTAGCGTGCATATATGAGGCGGAAAGTTTTCCGCTCTGTATATAAAACTAAAATGACGCTGCTGTTTACGATTTACTTTCGGAAAAGTTGTTAGTAAGTTCTTACCTTGGGATTAGGGAGTTCTCCAGACTGGAGGCTAGCCATGTAGCATCGAAGACGAAATTGTTCACAATGTAGGCGTTCTAGGTTTTCTTCCCACTGCAGCATTTGAACTGCGAGCTGTGCGCGTGTCTCTGGGTCGGATACTACAGATTGTTGTAAGTCAGCCATTTGCTTCAATTTATGGTCCTGCATTCATAATATTATTATTTACAATATTTACCACGTGTTATCATTATATAAAATATTACATATAATATCAATATATGATATATATAATAAAATATTATATTATTAAAGGGGTATCAAATTAGCATACGGCTCGCTTGATGTGAAGCGTTGCTTACGAGTGCTTGTAATACAAGGAGAATCACTAACGCATTTCCATCCCTAGTTTTCTTTAAGGTGGAAGTGCTTCTTCAATAAAGCTACTTAACTAATACGTATTCCACGCCCAACTTCCCTCTAAATTCTTTAAATATTGTGCGGAGTATAGAATTTATGTAGTTTTTACCTCGCGGTTTTTCTTGTGTAATAATCAAAAGAAATGGGGGTAGATATGTAGCATAAGGTTGTTTTATAAAAAAAAAATGTTGAATTAATTTTATAAACAATGAAAGCAGTATGTCTGCTGTGCTAAACTTATGATAGTTAATGTACTAAATCTTAAATATCTGCTAAAAAGATACTCTGTCATAAATTATATTATAATACTTGCTAATTATAGTGTATAGTGATAGGGTCGGCAACGCATGAGTGACACCCCTGGTGTTGCAAATGTCCATAGGCTACGGTGACTGTTTACCATCAGGCAGGTCGTATGCTTGATTGCCACCTTAGTGGTAATAAAAATAATAATGATAGAGATATTTCTAGTAATCAAATGTAAATACTTATACTATGGCAATAATTTATATTACATTTTATTGAATTAAAAAAGTGTGATTGATTTGATTTCAATAGATAGACGTCTTCGAAATATTGTAATGGATACAAGAGAGCCTTTAAATCCATACGTATATAAAAGACATATGAATTAATCCATACGGATTATCCATCGACCGATTAAAAATGTAAAGTAATTGGCAAAGTCAATATCACCTGCATATGATGCAAACAAGACTTGCGAAAGAGACATAGGATATTGTGCGATAGACATAGAATGTTGTGTGTTATTGATAAAGATGCGGTTCGACTGGCTCCTGGCCTTTCCCCTTACAGAAGACCGCAGTCTAACAACAATTTCTTAAGGGAATTTATGTTTCTATGTGTCTCAGAGAATTAATAAAAAAGTTAAAATGTCAAAGGATGGGTTAATGTGTTAGCATTATGGAGTGCAAGTGTGGATAGTCGCTACCTAAACTAGTACAATAATTCTAGTACAAAATACTAGTACAAAAATTAGTACAAGAAAGCCAGGTTCAAAATGTTTTGCAACAATAAGTTTTTTCCATGCATATGTTACCTATTTTGAACAACGCGGATGGTCCTCGAACTCGCTGCCGAGGATGACGTGTGCTATGAATATTAATAAGGGCGCACTCACACCTGCCTGTGATAACTATCGCGGTGATAAAATAGATTGTTTCACCGCAAGCACGTGTCCCGACCTTAATTACGGTTCTCATTTTGAATATTCTATCGGAAATAGCCATCCAACTACGTGAAAGCAAAATTGTTGTTTCGACTGCCCTCTAATTTATTAAGTAATTATTTATGTATGTACTATTATTTTTCGCACACAGTTTCGCCCGCATCGTTTCCTATGTCCTAGATTACCGCTGCGTGAGATTTTATTCCGATCTCTTCAGCAGTTAAGCGTGAAAAGTATATACACAGAGAGAAGTAGAGATACTTTCGCATGTCTAATATGTATCGTCTAATGTTGAGGAGTTACCAACATGCTAATCGCTCGGTGTACCCTGCCAACTAGCAAACAAGGTTTTGGTAAAAGAGCACAGCAATAACTAATAAGCAACCCTAACAACATACATGAGCAACGGTAAAGGCTACTAATCAGACATATCGTAAGCTAGTTTGTTATCAGAGTGGCGTGGCTAGTGAACGAGCTCGGTGGCGGAGTGGTTAGCAATACTACTTTAACAGGGCTTCGTGGGTTCGATTCCCACATAGGACAAACATTTGTGTGCATAAGCTTCTTGCCTTTGCCTGGATGTTCTTAAGAAAGGTAGGGCGCATTAAAGCAGCCCGACTAGGGCCTCCACCTCCATAGAAAATGCCAAATGCCTCCCGACGTTGTATTAAAAATGCAGAACGAAGTCCAGTTAGACTAGGTGACATTTTGACTATTGATAGTTACAAGGAGACCTTTTTAAGATGTAGAAAAATGACAAATTTTTGTTACTGAAAAGCTAATGATTCGATTTTTGAAGCTGAAAATCAAACCATATAAAGTTTATACACTAACGTAATTAGATTATTTCGGGCGGACATTAATTGGAAACTTTTATTTACGTGTCCCCGGATGTACACATGCACACACGTACACAACATCATTTAGAAAATGGTGTAGAACGACTAGAGAGATCTTAAAACTTAACATATGTATCTATTTCATCCCCTAAAACAAAAAGTATAACATAAATGTGACACTATGGGAAAGAAAGAACGATCTTGTTGTGTTATTATAAACTATAATTTCAGAAGTAAACATTGCATTTATTATTAAATGTAGTATGTGCATAGCTAATTATACACTTACAGTCAATGGATACTAGATATTCTCGGGCATAATTGTATGTATTTGTGTGCAGCAAATATGAGTATGTAGCAGCGAGAGGCAGCCACAAAGGCTTTGATGCGTGTTGCGGTCGTACGGTGCGGGCCAGAAATTGACGCGATTTACACGAGGATCGCTCGTGACCGCAAACGTCCGACCTCGTTTACTAATGTGAACGGAATGAAATACGTGTATACCATACAATCGTTTCTATACATTGTTTATTTCCCCTTTATTATTCACAAGTGATTGATTTTACGGAGTATACCATTTTTATTTTCATTATTTTGCCTTATGCCTGTTTGTCGGAACGGAAAATCTAGTATCTACGACACCGTGAATTTTACAGCATCGGAGAATACACAGTTCATTAAATGCATAGAGGCCACAATTAAGAATGGCAACCATTATTTTAGCATTACAGCACTATTCAAGCGCATGAGTTATTTGCATTCCGTGACGATTATCTTTGGTGCAAAGCAGCACTAAGAAACTATATATATGCGAAAACTTTAAAATTTCAAGATGTGTTGAACTTTGTTGTACTCATCCTACAAAATATGGCACTTTCGAATTGTGAGCAGTTTGCAATATTAAGCAAGCGATAAAATATGGAGCAAGCAATATAAATCAATTCAACTGTGGCAAACATGTAGTAATAGTAAACATGTTAGCTCCTCTCTCTGAGTGAGCGGTCTCCCATTGTATTTCAGGTATTTATTTTTATCGTTTTTAAAATATTACATTACTACAATCAGCAAATAGGATTCATAATTAATATTTAAAGCTATTAACTCTGTGACTTTAAATATCATCTCGTACAAAATCGTATTTTTCTATACCTGTGCCGATATGATGATTACATGCTATGTTCTATGCTCAGTGATTCAGTCGTGAATGACCGGACCGGACACCAATGCTCGTGGGTTCGATTCCCACACAAGGCAAACATTTGTGTGTATGTCTGTTTGTCTTGGTCTGGATGTTTTAAGAGAGGTAGGGCGCATTGAAGCAGCGCGTATGGGGAAGAACCTCCACCTCACAGAAAACCGCAGCCATATAACAACTCCCTACAGGGTTGTTGTGTCCCTGCATGTGAGCGATGTCACCAGTAAGCTCCCAAGGAGTTGCTGTGTAAGCAGCAGAGGAGGCATCGCGCGACTGATACTTAATATTTCTCAAGCGTTAATAGGCTACGGTACCGGCTATATTTACATCAGGTGGGCAGTATACTTGTATGCCTCCCGACGAAATATATATACTACAAAATGACCTTAAGTTCATGTGACAAATAGTTAGAAAAACTGTTTTTCAAATTAATGCGCTGCCTATACATGAGTCGTCAAGTAATATTTTGTCCCCATTTGTAAAGAACAAAGCGGTATTACGTTGTACTTGCAAATTTTATTAAAATGAACCGACGACAACAATTTATAGCGAGCGGTGTGAAAAGAAGTTTTACGCTTTAAACATATTCACGAGCTAGTCGGTACAAGCAATAAATAAATCTGCATAAAAGGGGAACACTTTAATATCGTAAGAGTAAGGTAGCTCTTTTCATATTTATAGTGATCTGTAGCCAGTATTTTCGCCAGGGATCTGTTTACGAAGGTAGTTAGAGATTCGTGCCAGTCAAACAATGCCACTGTTAGTTGAAGCCGAGGCGATATGCAGTTAAGCCGAGCGGGGCATAATATTTCAGTGAGCAAACTCCGAATTCCATTTCCATTTTCAGGCATGTGGAATAAGAATTTTTATTTTTAAGAGCTGTACAAATGAAAGCACATAATAAAGTATAAAGCTGTATAATTCTTGAAATTTTAAAGTTTTCGCATACATATACGAGTAGTTTCTTGAAACAGTTTCTAAGTGTTGCTGTGCATCAAATATAATCATTAAATCACGGAATGCAAATAAGGCACTCATGCGCTTGAGTAGTACTGTAATGCTAAAATAATAGTTGCCATTCTCAATTGTGGCATAAATTATAAACTGTATATTGAAGTAACTTTTTTTTTATAATATTGATAAAGTCCACCCGCAAAGGTTGCAAAAGCGTTTTTTTTTGCAATATTTTTTCTAATGGTGGCTTATTTCACTAATAATGGTCACGTATCTATTTCTAAGGAAATTAGGCAAAGTAGCAACTCTATTTAGATTCCTTAAATTGTTTTACAAATGTGATGAGCACGGTAATCGAGTGGCGAGCTATTTACATTTTAGAATCAACATCAACATAGCTTGATTATGTTGTATCCTGTCCATAAGAGAACATAATAATGAGCGAAACAGCGGTTACTTTGAAACACTTAAATTAAAGCAATGCAAGCAACGACTGTACAAGTACTTCCATCTTACTATAGACATAGTATACGGTCGTGTCCCTACGACTGAGTAAGACCACTTGGCATGTCTAAAGTAACGTAGGTAGCAATACGTTATCAATACTCCTTGTATTACAAGCGTCTACAGTAACTCTTTTACACCAAGCGGATTATATGTTTGTTTGCAACCGGAACCCAAGTGTAGAAAATTATTGAAGGGTATTAAATTAAATTTAGAGTATAAAACTTACAGATTCGATGGCTTTTTCAAGTCGGTAGATTTCTTCTTGCAGTAGATGTAGAGTTCCAGTCTTGCCTCGGTGACGTGCAAATGCCGCAGCACATGCGCTGTGTATACTGTTCACCCAATTTTCAAGCTCCACCTAGTGATCAAACACACATTTAAGTCAATTTTATAACAATTTATATTATTCATGTAACCTGTCATTGTATACAGAAAACTAGCACAGGAAGCTTCATGAGTACTACTTGCATATTGTATGTTATAGTTCAAGTTCAGTTGGTTAACAATTTCTTCAAAAATCGAGTTCTGCCAATTTTGCCTTTATGTTTTTAATTCAATATTCAAATCGTGACACATCACTAGATTTTGCTTCAGATTATTCCGTTTCTTGTTTATGGGTTTAAAGGGGCGAGAAAAACATCTTATTTTGTCTTGAATAATTTTTGTTCAAAAAGTGTCGTTAATTTCATTATGAAGTATTTCTAAGCAAGCTAATGTCTGTTCTGTTTACGGTTTCGGACCCTTTTTGGTACCCCTAAATCCCTTAAATATTTAATATAATAATCATATCTATGGGCTATAGGAGTAACAGTAGTTTGATTACAGCCAGTAGACTAAAAAAAGTAGTAAAAAAGTACTATATTTGCTAGGAGTGTCTACCAATTATCAAGTTTCTAGCTTGTACGTTTCTTGAGCGTAGCTCTTTGGGCCATTGTGTCAGTCGTATACATGAATAAATTGAGTAACGGGTAAAAGAAGTAAGGCTATAAATATTTCATTTTAGTTAATAGATTCAGGCGTTATTTTGCGAAAGTCAAATTTACATGCAATTTGATCCAACCTGCTTTGTGTGCTTCCGCCACCAATTGGTGGCGGAAGCACACAAAGCAGGTTGGATCAAATTGCATATTTCATTTTAACCAATTGTTTTTAATATTAAAAAAAGGCTATATAGGTATATATTTAGGAGCGTATACTAACTTTATGCTATAGTTATACTCTATAAAAAACTGAAAAATTCAAATTTTGATACACACCTGACACGGCGCTTGGAACAAGTATGCATCTCCAAATGCAGTACTAAGGCAAAAAATATAATCTCGTTTAGGGTGTTCCGGTATGGGCTGCATAATGGCGCCATCAACTATAATGAGGTGTTTCGGCGCAGCTTCCACTGAACGACCTTCGCGCGAGTCACATGGGTAGAACAGCAAGGTAGTGCCCTTCAAGCAGACCCAGTAACCCTTCCAGCCTCGCTTTCGAGCCAGTTCAATTTGATGCTTCTTTCGGAGTAGCCATTTCTTCACGCTTAAAAATCTGTTGAAACAAATAAAAAAAATAACTACTGGCAACAAAAGCAAATACTAACATAGTTAATTACAACAAACGTGTAAGTATTTTTCTTGGATACATAATATACGTACACGTATATTATATATCCATGTTCTGTCGCCAGTTGCAAATGATATAATACGAGTATGAAGAAGTTGAAATAGAGTTGAGATTTGTTTCATTTTTCAATATTATTATATAAGCAATCAAAAATTATACTCCTAAAATTTTAAATTAAGTCATATAGCTTAATAGCCCCGTGATTTTAGTAACTACTTAGAAATTTCTAAATGTGGGAGTAAAATTATTAACTGTAATTTATTGACAATTAATACTTGTCAAATTAGAATGCCGATGTCAAAATAAGTTACACATTGTATTTTTAAATTAATTGTGTACATTCCTACATCTATTATTAAAGAACCTGGCACACGTCAGATAGCTACTCTTTTGACCATTATATGTACTTGTTCGAAGGTCACTTCTTTCGAACTTGCCTAAATATCGAATTTATGTTTATAAATACATACAAATTTTCAGCGTTTTGTGTTCATTGTAATAAAACACAATCCGCCCAGTTCTCTGGTGTGTTTTAGTAATCGAATTTTGTATTTAAGAACGCCTCAAATTCTGTTGGCGAGAATTTTGCAGTCCAAATAATAACATTTCGGAATTGGGAATTTTGCAGGCCAAATAATAACATTTCTGGAATCTGTCGTCTTATCTTTCAACACTTTGATTAAAACACCTTTCTGATATTTATACACATTACTACTTACGAAAATATATTTTAATTGTGAATTGGGCGTAATTTAATAATGACATTGCTGTGAATTGAGGTTTTATATAAATTGTGAAAGTGTAACTAGCCCACTATTATCTTTAGATCTGCAACCAATCTCCTCGCACGTGGTACACCCTGTCTATCAAATGAGGAAGGATAAGAGATGCATGGAACAGCGATTTAATAAGCAGTCCAATATTTTTAATACTTCTACCTGATTGTAGCAGTTACCATAACCTAGACACTAGTAATAATCACTCGTGCGTTACCGAACCGATAAATATCTCTTCACGCCCTTTTTGAAGGCCTACTTGAAAGTAACTCCTTTAGAAACTGTAGCCTAACAACAGCTGTCGAAAAGTTGTTATGTTTCTGTCAGAATGAGTGAGGTTACTGTAAGTTCGTAAAAAGTAGCTATATTTGCTTGAGGATGGCAACGTTCTTGCGCTAATCCTTGAATTACAAGCGTTGTTTGGATATGATAACTACGAGTATATCCATTATATCTTCTTTGGTTAAATATACATCTATTAAATATGTATTAAAATTTCTTTTCAAAATTATAGAACCTTTTGGCATAAGAAAATGTAAAACAAACTGAAATAGACTAACTATTAAGGGCACAAAAAGTTTTCTGCACAATAACTACGTATAAATATGTTTTTTTTTCAGTTTAGGAAATTGTAGGGATTATCGGCGTTATACATTTCATTAATTTCTAGTTATATCGGCTTAAAGGGTTTTCCTTTCTGAAGTTATGATAGTAGCTTAATTGGTAAACTGTATATTATACAGGATAGATATACGAGATTATAATTATTAATTGAATTAAAGTAATTTCAAGAGTGTATCTAATTAACTGGATTAATGTTTCTAGTGGGGCTACTTGATTCCATAATTTTGTGTTTGTTTACTCAAGAACATTATTCACAAAGTTCCGGTTTACGTTCGCATGAAACGAATAGGGACAATCGATTAATCATTTATGTAGATAGTTATAGCCATAACCGAGCCAAGTATAACATACGTATGTCATTTGGGTGTTAAATATGCATCAAGCTAACTATTCATGAATATATCGATTGATATATCAACATTCCACAATACTATGTTCAGAAAATAAAAACAAGTTTTGATTTTACTATCTTATGGACAGAAATATATTATAAGAGAGCCCAGTGGATAAAGAACCGGCTTATTGACCAACTGGTCCCCTCATATCAGATCATATGTTATTCAGGTAACAAAAAATTATTGAAGGTAATAAAGCCCAGGAGGGTACCCCTCCCTGAGTACCATCGTTCAGGCCGCCCGACGTATTCTGGGATGGGCACAACGCCACTCTGTATTTCTACTAGGGACAAACGGAACAAGACGACAATGGCACGGTCGCCTATGCTCCCCGTTTCTCCGTTGAGATATGTAACATTAGTGGGTTTCACTCTAATCTCAATGCTGTCCATCAGCACCTAGACACAGCTAAGCAGCCTTGTTCTTTTTGACGGAGATATAGATATTCTCTCCTAATAACGTCTCGTACCTGCAGTACCCAGGCTACAAAGTGGAACATAATTTGAGGAAGGATCAGATATCCTCACGAACCTAAGCGCAGACACGGGCTCGTCACCGACGCCTTGGCAGACTTGAAGAGAGGGACCTGTTTATTATATGACAGCGCGCAGATTTCGGGGATCACATCCGTATCTATGCATGCCCCTACAGCTCCCAAAGCGGTAACACCGAAACAGAGCGTCTTGTGGAGCACATTCAAACGACGACTGATATTATACTCCAAAAGATCCCTTCCGCTGAAATTGTGGTTCTAGGCAATTTTAATCCCCACCACGTACCACTCAACACAGACTTAAATGTTACCCTCACGATTTTCTACTACGTACGATGAAATTGTGGAATAAATTACCCTCAGCGGTGTTCTCGAACAAATACGAGTGCCTTCAATAAAAGAGACGTAAACCGAAGAACAACGTTTGGGAAAATCTTCTCATACATGATACCACAACGTCTCAAGACTTATTTCTTCGATCAGTATATGTTGCCAGTGAAGACTTACGTCGTTGAGACGTGGTCCTAACTGTTGGC
The DNA here is from genome assembly GCA_947507595.1 of Pyralis farinalis. Classification (NCBI taxonomy): domain Eukaryota; kingdom Metazoa; phylum Arthropoda; class Insecta; order Lepidoptera; family Pyralidae; genus Pyralis; species Pyralis farinalis. The sequence goes on from OX382267.1 coordinate 18,259,433, forward strand.
TTTATGCTTAAGATTACAAAGCGTGCGGTGACAGAACATACTCGAAGTTTCTTTACGAGATAAATTCATAACAATTCATTATATAAAATAGAATCCTTAGTACAACTAGAGTCACTAATGTGGTTCTCAGGGCCAGTAAGCTGAAGAGGTAGTGACCGGATTACATAGCTCGAAAAACCAATGTCTTTTGGAGCTGAGAGGTTCTTGAATGGAAAGACAACGCGAAAACGAACTGGAAAATCTAGCAAAGGATCGATGGACCGAGATCTGGGTAAGACGGCAGGGACTTGTGAAAGTCTAAGCGGGAGGTCTATGTTCGGCAATTGATATCCTTCGGTTGAAATAATGATAATAATGGTTAGATTATCACTCAAGGATTATCCCGGAGGTGACAATCTACGTAAATTCAAATTAAATTAATGAAACAATCGCATTGAGCGAGTAATACCCGCTAAAAGTTAAAAGCTGAACTTACAGTTTACCTACCGGCGGCGAGCTGACTTGCGTAAAATGCTTAATGTCCTAGAAAGCTAATTAACTCTTGAGGCAGCAAAATTTATGAGACTAAGTTCATTACATTAGCAGGATTGATACGTGCATATAAATAAAAAAAAATATATGTATTTTATTATTTGAAGTTTTTACTTCGTAAAGTAAGCCAGTTGAGACCTCTGTGTCTATTTAGATGGTTTCGGAGTCTTCTTGGATAGTTGAATGTAAATATTTGACGTTAATTGCTGAATATTTTATATAATTGTAATACATTTTGGTAGATATATAAATTTATTATTTACAACCATCGTAACTTTCAAATTACGATTCCAAAATACATAAAATTGTGCAATGTCGCGTACGTCTTAAAAATAACAATTAAGTACAGCTAGTTACAACACGGACTCAACCTCAAAGCTCAGTGGATAGATTATTACTATAGTATACATTGGCATTATATTATATATTGGCTTATGGAACAACTGTTCCCCGGTTCGAATCCTGGCTGAATATACCACTATATTCGATTTCGGATTTATCTACATATTTGTAATTATCACTTACTTGGCGGTAAAGGAAAATATGGTAAGGAAACACGCGTGTTCAAGAAATTATATTTCGTAAAACGTGTGACCTAATCTAAGAAAGGTCTGGTTTTCTCTCTGGGTAATGTAGGTCTGACGGTAAACCGCTCCATGTAAAAATCAGTATCTTCGCCAAATCCTTAGATTTAGGTAGCGTACCCCGCCAATGCCAATGGATTAGGAAACGGGATAACGCTAGGTATGTTTAATAATTCGAATAATGATGATAATATTTATTTCACTAATATTACCAGTGTAGATAACATCACATTGCACAAAACTAAGTGTCATAATACTCGTGTGATATTTTATGAATTTTGGTAAGCCTTGATATTCAATTGTGATTATAATGCCTTATTTACGTAATAGTATTATAAAATTCTATTCATGTATAAATATGAGGTCAATCGGTAGGATAATTATTGAGCGACGTGTTTCAATAAGGTTCAACATATAATACGAAGGACAGTAAGAACGGATTTGTAATGTTTGACCAATTATTTTTCATGAGCTATTATTTTAAAAGCTACGTTAATTAAACTCTCATGTCACAAACTGATGTATTTACAAACGACATATTCATTAACTTTAGATTTTTTAAGATTTATTGGATTTCAATCTTCAATATTAATCTTTTTTGTATATTTGTAAATGTTGTATCAACTGCTTTTCAATTGCAATGTTTCATTTGATACCCACAAGAAATATTTTATGTATTATATTTTTACTCCCATTATTATGCATCTCTAAGTTATGAAAATTTTTGAATAATATTTCAATAGTGAGAACAGGTAAAGATTAAATAATCATGAAAATTTCATATTGGAATATGTAGAGGTTAAGCAAATATGCCTAATTTTATGTTTTTGTTTATCACTTTATGCGATTGCCTGTGATAGATTGACACACAGTCAAATAAGTGATCTTATATAGGTTTTATCTTAAAGTACGGAACTCTAAATATTAATCATATTTTTTTCATAACTGAAGGAGGAAAATTTTTCGTTTAATATATTGTTGGGCAAGAATAAGTAAAAACATTCAATTTCTGTTCAAACAAATATTTAAAAAAATATTTCAATTATCTACAAATAAACATTTTTAGTAGTCTTTAACTGATTTTTCAATTGAACCGAAATTGTTTTAGAACGGTCCTATAAAAATACAGACGATGTTAATCTCGTTTTGGGCTTTTCCAATTCGTTGAATTTTTAAATCTGTTTCTGATAGCCCGAATTATTTTTACTTTCTTAAATTCATCGCAATACGGTATATGAGGATTCGAACGGGTCTGGCATCGGAGTCTTCTATCGAAGTTACCACCGTACGGGTGGCCCGAGGGTTTGTTCAAACGGGTTGACAGCTTCTTATCCAGCAGACGCATAAAAGTTGTGGTAGACTGTTGTTGCTCCGCCAGCATGGATATTAATGCTGGCGTCTCACAGGGCTCTGTGTTATCCCCGACGCTGTTTCTGCTGTACATCAATGACACGTTGTCAATCGACATCATTAATTGTTATGCGGACGACAGCACCGGAGACACTTATTACACAGGCCGTGCTAGCATTCCTCGTTCCCTTGTGGAGTAAAGCCGCTTTAAATTTGTGTCTAAAATGGAGGGTACTTTGTGTATAAAGTATCTAACTGGGGCTGATTGAACTTGGTCCAATTCAACCCTACCAAGACACAAGCCTGCGCGTTCACCGCTAAGAAACCCTCATTTGCTGTGGTTCCCTAATTCCAGAACACGCCGCTCACAATTGCTAAGAGTATTGGGATTCTAGGTGTCGAGATCTCCAGCGATGTTCAGTATTGAGGTCACCTGGAGGAGAAGGTCAAGCTGGCGTCCAAGAAACTCGATGTGCTCAACAGAGCGAAACAGTACTTCAGCTCGGGGTAAAGACTTATGTTATATAATACCTAGTCAGACCGCGTATGAAGTTCTGTTGTCATCTTTGGACGAGAGCACCACCTGGATTCCAGTTAGGTCCTTGTGACTCGATGCAGAGACGAGTTATGAGTAGCGTCGATGATGCTGAAGTCTGAACTCACACACGGTATTGAGCCCTTAAGTTTGAGAAGAGATTTTACTTCCCTTTGCGTGTTCTACCGATTGTACCTACCTAAATGGGTTGTATGCTGAGGAGTTGTTTCACATTATGTCAACAGCCTCATTTTGCAATCGCACAGCTTGCCGACGGCTGGGAGTACATCTTCATACACTGGAATCGCAATAGTAGCGTACTGTGCGGTTCCAGAGAAGTTTTCTACCAAGAACTATTAAGTTGTGAAATGAGCTCTCTGACGAGGTTTTTCCAATGGACTACAATGCAGTTCTTCAAGAAAAGCGTAAGAGGTCCTTACAGCGTCGGTAACGCAAGAGTGACACCCCCAGTGTTGCAAATATCCATTGGCTGCGGTAGACTGCTTACCATCAGGTAGGCCGGGCACTTGTTTGCGTGTGTGTGGTGTGGAATAAAAAAAATATATAAAATGCGGTCGTCGGTGCAAGGTATGCTAAGAGAAAGTTGTGTAGTTCTACAAAATTTATTTAGAAATCTCCTGCAGCCATCTTTAAGTGTTTATTAGAAACATGACATCACATTTTGGCGGGGACAATAAAATATGTGTGGGATACATATGTTTCATTGTTATAAATATGTACACAAAAATTGTAATGTACTCACAGACAAGATAATTCAAGCGAATAAACTTGATTTGTGGTAGTAGATGGGCTGACGCGTTAGGTAATGATTGTTGACAATCACCGAATATAGAACACATGATGGTAATCTCGTTAAGAGATAAATGATGAGATGAATACGACCGTGATTTGGCCTTCGAGCTTGTCAGTACATAGAATATGGTCTCAGCGGTTAATAGCGAATAGTTTCAATCGTCTACCCAAGTAGCTCTCACCTGGTTAAAAAGAACAATCTAAAGGCTATCGTGCTCGGGTTGTGCATCTGTTCTGCACTTTGGAAACCTAGTTACTATAGAAATAGGCTTGTCCCTAATCTTGTTGAATTTCGGCGTTCAAATCGCGTCAGGTAGTGTTATATAGCGAATGTATGGGGAAATAAATGGTCTAGAAAATAAGATTTGGACGGATAAAGATAATGGGCTAAAAAGAGGAGACTCGCCTGTCATAACTTCTAATCCCTCGATATTGTTATTATTACGACTGCTTTTTATATGTAACAATTTTATTAAGAGCAACGTTGCCAAATACATAACGATGCCAAACTTGAATATATAAAGATATTGGCTATTTTGATATTAAATCTTATACACAAAGCCAAAGAGATGCCAAAAATAAGACGGAGACGAAGAAGTATCTGTAAACATGAGATTTGAATGACTCCAAGAAGTGCGCCGAACTTACTTGCCATAGAAGTACCTTCTGGATATTGTTGTGTATAAAAATAATTCTACATATATTTTTTATGCATACACTACGTATATAAATAGTTTTTTAATCCTCTTTACATCTGGTGGGTCATATGCGTGTATGCCTGCCGACGTTGTATAGAAATATACAATTGTATACATACTTACTGTATTAAAATTGTAAAGGTACTCGTATATACACAAATGTATTTTTAATTGATATCACTTAATGTGTCTCTGTGAGGCACTTAACAGCTTTTTTTTGCAATGTCAGCCATCAACGTATTTTCTCGGGTTGGCTTTCAAATGGCAAATAAATATATTTCGTATTTTTGTAACACATAAAAACATTAAAAACAGTTTGGGAGAAACATATACTTATGTAATAATAACATCCATTGAGTGGCAAACCGCTTTCCAGATGTGGCGATCAAATGTGATAGTTATGGTAGGCGTCCGCCCCTCTTCTGTTCAAAGTAATCCCTACAGATTTCATATCAATAGTCTATTCATTTCCTACGTATTCGTAATAGCCCAAATACCTGCTGAGATCTGCTCACGGGTATATTGTTCCGTCGATATCCTCAGGAACTTGTCACGGAGAGTGTACTGTATAACATCAAACAATCTTCTCTAAGGAGCGTCAAGTATTGGGTTGATGGCCTCACGCATACTTATGATATGACCGAATTTAATATCCGTGATGGTACAGAATCGTGATAGTAATAAATAAAAAAAAAACTAGTCGAAAGAAGTACTGTATAAATGAAGTAAATATTTTATAAAGGCTTATTATCATACAAATCGCACGCTTGCATTGCAACTGAGTGACATAAAAAAAGAAAAGTGGGTGTAGTGTAGGTGTAGTCGAATTTGTTGATTGTTATATTTGTAATCAATGCGTGTCTCGCCACAAAAGATAAATGCGTGGTAAAAGTACTCCTGTGTTTACGAATAAAGTTCTTATTGAATATCCTTTCAGTATCCACAACGCTGCACATTAACGTTTGTATGAAGAGAAACAAAAAGTAATAAAACGCCCCTCGGTCCCTAGATTTAAAATAAACGCAAGTAAGACAAGAACTGAAGGAAAGAAAGGCGATGTCATACCTTCCTCTGACGAGTTTCTGTTAGATAGAGCCTACGGCTTCCTTTATATACCTTGAGGCTACAATTACTGTTCCATGAATCCCAAATGACCGGAGGGAAATCTTAGCCATGACCCATTCAACAACGTTGTAAGAAGTACGGTGATGTAAAATTATAATTGAAAGGAGTCGGGACATCCTTTTTATCCGACTTCGAAAACAGGGGAGATTCTATCACAAATGTTTCATTTATCGCGTATTCACCGATATCTCGGAAACAGCTCAACGAATTTAGATAATTTAAGACAGTGACCTATTGAAACAAATTCCAATCGGTCATATAAATTTAGTGAAGATTTGATAACTATGTAGTTAAAAACTTATTTCATATTAGTAATTTTATAATTAAATAATTTGATATCCGACTATCTTTGTGCGTTTCTTTCCTTTATTTCATTAATCGTTTAGTCCAAAGATGTACAATGGTGAAATTAATATATAAGTATTATTTGTCAGTAGTAGTAAATAACAGATAAGTGAAAATAACTTCCCAGTTTATATTTATCGATTTTATTTATTTAAAGCGAAGCCTACTTCGTCGTAGTCAATGCACGCAAAGTAAAAGAAAGATAGAATTCGACTACAAAGATGTCGATGTAAATCACATCTTTATTTAAGTGTTTTTATTTTGCATAAGTTCGGACAGAGAGGGTCGAAGAAAGTAGTAGAAAGTATTTCGTAAATGTTAAAACTTGTCCACTTCACAATTTTTATTTAATAATTATTTAATATAATTATTAAATAATAAATTTGTGAAGTAGAATTTGTACAAGTGCAAGTATTAACATAACGAGATGTCTTCAAAATTCCACCAAGCGCCTACAATCAACAGTACCAACATAATAGTAGAAACTAGATTCCTTTCGACTACAACCTATATGGCACATGCATCGTTTGGTTGAAATTATGAATAGCACATTACTACATGTTCACATTTCAATTGAAATGTAGCAGTAAGAAAAGTTGTTTTACTATCTCGTAGAGATACATCAATTGGTATCAAATAAAGACTACATTTGTGTACACCCCCAAGGTAATTTTAATACGAGAACATTGTGTATGTACACAATAGTAACTTTTTTATACAACGTCAGAAGAATTATACATGCATATGACCCACCTGATGATAAGACGTTATAGTAGAATATGAACGCTTGCAATACATTAAGTATCGCCCGCGCGATGCCACATGAGACTACTGGTAACCTCACTCAATCGTAGCAACGCAACAAACCTCTAGGGAGTTGTTATTTGGTAGCAGTTTTCTGTGATATGGAGGTACTTCTCCAAACGGACTGCTTTGATGTGTCCTCCCTTAAAATCAGCAACATTGTAGTTTACTTCAGGACAGAGACTGACAACCCCGACAGATTTTCTTGTGCTTGAAATTATTTTGATAAATAGGTATGTGAAGTAGCTGTATTTGACATTTTTATTTTTATTATTTGTGTATCAATTTGTTTGGCTATCCCTACGACAAATTTACACACAAAGATAGGAAGGACTAGGAAAAGTATTTAATAGTTGTTAACATAACAGATCTCGTGACAAATCGATGTTTTTTAAAACTTATTTTTTCGTCGCTTACTTTGCGTATTTTTTTAAGTCAGTGGCTTTACAAAAAAGTACATACTCGTAATTCTATTATTACAATATTTACATCCCTTGTTAGCTTTTAAATGTTTTGGCTACCTGTCTATTAGTGTATATGTCTTACACCGCTATTTTTAATTATTAAGTAATCGGGGGTAAAGAAACCATAACAACTAAGTCACTGAAAACCATTCCTAAATTGGTCAATCCGTAGATAGAAGGGAAGATTCGTTTGCACACACATACAACCTCGCATCATAAATTAATACGTCATCTCCATTGTCGTGAGCCCAGTTAATAACTTTATCAAAGTCCTCTTGCATTATTTTTTGTATTATATCTTGGTTCCTGTCACAGAATACAATATGTGTATCATTAGCATACATGGAGAGTGACATTTTTGATAACACTTGGCATGCTGTCTACTTGAATTATACTTCCGACAGATCCATATACCGCGCTAATGGCGATTCAATATTTAATGTCTTCTTTGCCATTCTCGCTCGCACTTTAATTTTTTCTATTATATTATATCTTTACTGCGCACCGAATCCATAAATATATAATTTATTACATGTATATATTTATTCAACACCATCTACTTCGAGTACGGAAGTAGAAAATTAATATTTTTCCTTTATTGTTTTTACTCAATGTAAGTCAGTTCAGTATAATTCTGTCTCAAATATAAATTGTAGGCTATTGGATTACAATTATTTGTCCGAAGATATCGAAGCTAAGTTATGACAACAGTCACTGGTACTGGAGGACGTTAAACATATGGTTGTTGTTGATTAGTTGCACGCCGCTTTACGTGCTTAAGATATGCAAATTTCTTTATGCAAAAGGCGATTATAAATCCATATGTAATAAGGCTGATATTACGTGCTAAGACGCCCTCTTCAAAATTACTCTATACAAACTGCTGTTAATCTTTTTCACAATACCTGCTATAAATTATTTAACTAAATTAATAATGCAATGAATTTATTAATGTTCTACCTTATAATATTATCTTCTGTAATGATATCAGGTAAAAATAAATACCCTATAGGGCATTATAAAAATTAATAAAGACGTTATAAAAATGAATCAAGAAAAACATTTTGATGAACACAAAGTATATGGAAAGTAGAAGACAGTATGAATTTAGAATGCTAATTTAAAATACTTTTACCACTTAGGGACAAATTAGTAGAAAAATAATATTATTTAGCTTGTGCTGTAGTGTGTTATAGGCCGAATAACATTATTTTTCTACTTGTTTGTCGCTAAATCATACTACCAATTGGATCAGTTTTGGGTTAACAAAAAGTTTTCTAGATGGTAGTATAACTCATTTAAAAACCTTTTCGAATAATTGTAATAAATAATTTCTAATCTGAATGGACCAGTATAACGAGAGCCTCAGATTCTCAAGATTCCTTGACTGAGTCTTCTTGACTGAAAAACAGGTATTTCTTGCATTTCAGTTACTTACTTATCGCCAACATTATGAAGATATTAAAGTAAATCAACAATTATAGAGACTGTTTATTATTTTACAATAAAATAAGTATCAGTGTTATTACTTTCATTCAAAGAATAATTAATACTTAATCTTAAACATCAGCATGAAACGAGAGACGAGCATGTGGTATACGGTTGGCCTTGATGAGGTATACGGTTCTTAGTTAATATTTAGTAGTAAAAAAGCTTCGAAAATTCTAGGCGTTGTTATTAAATCTGATACTAGTTACTAATATAAAAGTCATATAGGTACTTTATTGCGCGAAATACTCTTGTATGTAAGTCACACCTGGAACTCTTTTTACATTATCGTGAATAGAATCCGTACAGCGGAAGTTCGTTAAACAATATGTTTAACAATAGTATAAAGCAGATGTATGCGATACTGATTACATTTTTCGCTACAACTGGCACTATATACTTCTTTTTCACGTACGCAAGAGAGTCATTGATTTCTCATTCTTACTTATAGCTACTTAAGTTAACCTTAAGATATTTTTCAGGTGCGTCTGTTTAAAATTTAATGAGCTTACTTTAGAATGAAAATGTATTCGTTTTAATTACTCGATAATTATACCGTTACATCGCTAATTACTTCGTTTTTTTTTCTCGATTCGCCTATTAAAAACATCACAAGCTTTTACAAATCACAGGACACACATGTATGTCAAGGATAATGTACTTTATTTTATATTATTTCTTTTTGATACTTTCTTACCTATTAACACCTAGTTTTGTTTATTTGATGTTTAGTCATTAATTGATGTATTATGTTTGTAAGAACTTTAAGCTTAAGCCATTTGTTTTCCAAGTAAAATATAAACTTATTATAGATTTAGTTTATAAATAGAATGAGACTACTTTTCCAAATTTGCAAGTTTATTAAAGATCGTACGAACTAATTAGTACTTTTTCACTAAAGTGTAACAAAATCCGCACCCACGCAATAACAAAGTCATTTCTCAAATCTATACGGATTAAAAATAAAGTATCTATGAATGATGTTATTTTTTCGAATTATAAAAATAGAGGTATGGCGCTATGAATGCTATTAGTATTCCACACATAAAATAGGATTGTAGAAAAATCTAGTTTGTGTTTTTAGGGTTCCGTACCCAAAGGGTAAAACGGAACCCTATTACTGAGGCTCCGCTGTCCGTCCGTCCGTCCGTCTGTCATCATGAACCGTGATAGTTAGACAGTTGAATTTTTCACAGATGATGTATTTCTGTTGCCGCTATAACAACAAATACTAAAAAATAGAATAAAATAAATATTTAAGGGGGCTCCCATACAACAAACGTGATTTTTTTGCTCATTTTTGCTCGATATTGATAACGGCAACAGGTAGACGCTTGAAATATTCACAGTATATTTAGTTATATTTTCACTTTAAGAATAAATAATTAAATTAAAATAAAACAAATATTTAAGGGGGGCTCCCATACAACGTGTTTTTTTTTTGCCGTTTTTATAGATAATGGGAACCCTTAGTGCGCGAGTCCAACTCGCACTTGGCCGATTTTTTAGGGTTCCGTACCCAATGGGTAAAACGAAACCCTATTACTGAGACTTCGTTGTCCGTCCGTCCGTCCGTCTGTCACCGGGCTGTATCTCACGAACCGTGATAGTTAAACAGTTGAAATTTTCACAGATAATGTATTTCTGTTGCCGGTATAACAACAAATACTAAAAAATGGAATAACATAAATATTTAAGGGGGCTCCCATACAACAAACGTGATTTTTTTGCTCGATATTGATAACGGCAACAGGTAGACGCTTGAAATATTCACAGAATATTTAGTTATATATTCACTTTAAGAATAAATAATTAAATTAAAATAAAACAAATATTTAAGTGGGCTCCCATGCAACAAACGTGATTTTTTTGCTATTTTTATACGGAACCCTTCATGCGCGAGTCCGACTCACACTTGGCCGATTTTTTTTTAAATATTCGGACACTATCCTAGTGTCAGATACAGAAGGCAGCAGACATTTTAAAATTCATATCCGATTATCTGAATTTGCGAAAGTAGCCACAAAAACTACTGAATGAATTGCAATGAAATTATACACAGTTATCACTTTTTGCTGGTATAAATTGTATGAAAAGCGCTATAAATGCTAAGAGGTGAGTGAGGTGTGTAAGAGCCAAGTTTATGGAGTTTTGTCTTCACTACCTACCCTACCAGGGACTTGTCATAACGATAGATAGTAAAAAAAATTAACCATCATTTAGCTCATTTTTTTATTCCGGGATTTAGGGTTCCTGTAAAAAAGCGCAATCAAGCGAAGCTAAAATCCTAACAACTTTGGGTAGTGACAAATATTAAATAAGTATGACCTCTGCTGTGGAAGTACGCTTACTTTATATATGACTGCTGCTGAACAACAATTTCCTGGAGGTTTTTGGTTTTCTATGCGTAAGTAAAGTCGTCAAAAAGCACCCTAGGAGTTAGTTGGGATAGCAAAGGCTTTCAGTTCTTGTTCAGCAAGCACCTAAAATGCTTCGGTAAATATTTTATATAGGGCAGGGCAAAAATCATCAATTCCCTTAAGTTAATGCAAGCATATGGTCCACCAGTATAGATATAGATATCGTAGCTTATGAGAGCTTGCAACACAAGTAATTTTATCAACGAAGGCTTATTTCATATAGTTTTCATCTGTATGAATACTATACGAAATAAGTTTTATCAACTTTTTCTAAACACTTCTTATTCTGTAATAAGAAGTGTTTAGAAAAAGTTGATAAACTTCTCGAATTTAAAAATATTCTGTAAACGAAACAAATACAAACCCTGAAATGTCATCATGTTCAACAAAAGATTTTAAAGAGGCTTTGTACAATGCCTATCAAGAATCTGAATCAACGGCATTCGCATTTTCAAAGCCTGTCCTGAATATTAAAATACTGATATCCGCTGTAGTAGCATGGCGTCACGGGAGGCGTCGATAAAAGGAACTAATGGACGTAGTTTGTGTCAGATTAGACTAGAATAGAATACTCTTCATTGCATGAACAAATGAAAATGTATAAGTAGCATTTATTAATTAAAAGTACAATAGGGTGTTTTATTGCTATAGCAATTTCTTCCAGACAACCATACACCATGCCTACCCATTACTTCGTGTCTGTTTCTTTCGTAACGGAAGGAAAGAGACACAAAGTATTGTGTAGGTGGCTCAAGTTGAATGACAAAACGTATCTATTTATAAAAACAAATGTTCAATACAAAAATTAAAAACGAAATTTTAAAGATTTTATAAAGATAGAAGACGTTGTAGAGATAAAGAAGTGAGTCTTCGAGAAGTTTTCGGAAAGTTGTCGTTGACTGGAGCTCAAGGATTCAAAAACTGTAACTATCTCAAAAAATGCCTGTGGAAGAAAAGCGCTTGCAAGTCACCAGGATTACTTTGCAATTCTAAATGCCACAATAGCGCTCCTTGTTGTATGTAACAAGTAATTTTTATTTACTACATGCTGGTGGTATTTAACAATGTCACTAACATTGTTAAATACTAAATAATAAGAAAAGCAATGATTCAGTTAGATTAATCAAGCCGATAAACATTACGTATATTAGGAAGAAAATTAAATTTGTGTTATTTTTTAAGAAGAATTTTAAAAATAATGTTTTTTAAGAAGACAATTAAATTAATTGTATTATTTTAAAAGAATTTAAAATTATTTTAAAGTCACAAGCTATTAGAATTAATAAATAAAAATTGGTAAGTACCAAATAAAAATATTTTTATATAGGTAAGGATTTTACAGATTAGTAATATGATTAATAATTACTTTGTTGATTACTGATAGTTAATTGAAATAAATAAAGATAAAGTACTTCTTGTTTTCTTCCCAAATCCAACAATTACCAACCGCCTCTGATAAAACCAAGCATGTACCAGTTTCTAATAGTATTAGTCCGAAAAGTTCTTCCCCTTTTTATTAATTACATTACCAACTCATGTCGGTAAATCTTAAGATTTACTGGTAAAACCTAAGATTTACCATAGTTCGGATTTTTACAGTAACTTATACACACTTATAAAACATATTTATGGTCGTGATTGATAATATATTAGACATCTCGTTAATTAAAATATCTATCTATCTATAACTATACGCCAAATCTCTTGCGGGGTAGGCAGAGAGATTTAATTCAAATAAATCAAATATATCAAAATATCAAGAACGAGCCGGGCTTTGATTATTCTAGTACGTACTTACGAGATACAAAATTGTTTTTAAATCTTTACAAATATTATAATTTAAGATGAACTTCTATAGTAGAACTTCTATATATACAGCTGTAGTTTAGAATTATTTATTTTTCAAATACTTGTTATTTAAATTGAATTTCATCATTGACTTCTCGTGACTGCTGACCAGCCAAATTTGACGATACAGTAAATAATTTTAATGAAATGTTGGCGTAACAATTTTTTTATTTTAAAAGCAAAAATATTATGACAAAAACAGGTAGAAATTTATTTCTTCTTCCTAGCGTTATCTCGTTTCCTAATTCATTGGGATTAGTGAGTTCCGCTACTTAAGCCTAAGAATTTGCCGAAGATGCTGATTTTTAGATGGTGACTGCCATCTGATTACAACACAGAGAGATAATCAGACCTTTCTCAAGTTAGGTAAAAGTCTTTTTAAATATAATTTCTCAGACATGCGAGTTTCCTTACGATGTTTTCCGTCACCGCTGAACAAGCAATAATTACGTAATCTAAATCTTAAAACATGAATTTAGCGGTAAATGCCCACATCAGGATTCTAACCCGGTATCGACAAATAATATGCTGGTTCTTTATCTACTGTGCTACCACTGCTTTCAGGTAGAAATTTACTATAACTTTAAATATGAAAATCTAAGTATATGATTCTGACTCTCGCTTTGCTTCATTTTTAGAGAATACATTTCTACAGAATTTATAAAATATAACAAATCGAAACTGCATTGTAATTATCATATTACAATACAGTTTCGATTTGGTATTTTTTTATACAACATTAAGAGGCATGCAAACATACGCCGAATTTGATAATCAGGATACTATAGCCTACGAACGTTAGCAATATGTGAAGTATCACTCACGCTATGTCATCTGTGCTGCTACTAGCTAGCACAGCAACTCCTTAGAAGCTCACTCACTTGTAGAAACACAACAATCCTAATAAATTAGTATATTGGTTTCCTATTTTTGGTACGTTTCATATACATTTCATACCTCTAAGGTAGTAAAAAGGCAATTCAGCTCGCCTGATGGTAAGCATTTCCAGTACCCTATGGACACGTGAACATGAAGGGCGTCACTGTCATTGTCGACATTGAAAATATATTTTAACATTTTTTTTGAACATTAAGTAAGTATGTTGTAGTTTTTGGAGAAAACGACAGCAGGAGGTTCATTCTACAATTCAGGAAGAAACCTATCTGGAACCAAAAAGTACGCTACCGTCGCGGTTCTAGTCTGGAGATGAATTCGCCGCCAACGAGTATCACATCAATCAACTTTAGGGCTCAATACTGTGAGAAAGTTTAGGATCGTCGATAAGTCAGCAACCAAATCACAAGGTCCTAGCTAGTATCCGGAACTTCTACCAGAAGGTGAGTATAGAGTATATATAAATCGGTCTGAGTTATTACAAATTCAAATTTAAATCGAAATTATATTTCAATATAAATGGCATTCTTGCTGCTCACACAGCAACTTCTTAGGAGCTTATGGTACCTTCACTTACTCTAAAGAACACATTAACCCCCTAGGGAATTGTTATTTCACTGTGATTTTCTGTGAGATGGCGATACTGCTACAGTCAAGCTGCTTAGATGCAGTTGCAATTCTTGATAAGTAAAATTTTAAAAAGCTGTAATATGCAATATTATATTATGTTAATAACATACATCACGAACACAAACTGTATCAATTTACTGTTAAATAACGGGGCGGCGCTACGACTTCTTCGTGCCCCATCATCAGCCCAGTACGATAATACCACATCATTTTCATCATCAGAACTACACTCAATATACCATTTCATATACATACAATAATCAGATATGATTGAAATTCGCTTCCGTTACATATTCATTCCATTATCTATATATTCCGACCCGATTAAAATCAAAATAACAAATAGATATCGTTATTGAATAAAAATTTTAACAAAAGAAAAATCGACTTCAAGGATAGTTTTGTCAGATTTAGACGGCAACAAATTATTGAATCGGCCACACGACGACAGATCTTCGGCTCAACGTTGAAAAGTTTCGATGACCATCTTTACCAGCTCTATTATGATATTTTTTTTTGTTTGCTATAAATACCGAAATCGTCATATGTGTGCCTATGATGTTTGAGGAGGTTTCTCAAATCTTCATGAACCCCACTATCAGAACTGAATTTTATGATATGAGAAAAAATGGGACCAATCTGGAAATAAAAAAAGTTTTTTCATATCCGTTTATAAATGTCGGAGTTATGATGTAACAAACATTAAAAAAAAATACAGCCGAATTGAGAACCTTCTCCTTTTTTGGAGTCGGTTAAAAAGTAAATGTTATCAGCATTTGAAAGAAAAATTTGTTTCAAAAATTAGCTAATATTCAATTATTTAATTTAATGAAGTTATAAAAGTGCACTTACCCAGCTTTCCTAACGGCGCCGGTGCAGTTAAAGGATGCGGCTGCTGCACCAGTTTGCTTGCCTTTGTATGGAGAGTTCATTGCGCTCTCTCCGGGGTCCTCTTCGTCGGACACTGCCGTTGTCAGCGACATGCGATCATCGTCCGATATCTGTTGGCAAAATGACCATATATAATATACGCTACTTGCAAAAACACTGAAGTTTTACCCTTATCCAAGATATTCATACTTTTCGTAAGGTGTACAAAGACTAGTGCATTCAAAATCAAAAACAAATGCTTCGTATTTTACTTTATACTTCGCTGCAGATACAAGCACAGGGCTTGCCTGATGGGAAGGGCATACCAATGCTATGAATGATTGCATAACAAAGAGTATCGCGCTACTCACGCTGTTCATACACTAACTCTTTAGGAGTTATTTGATGACTTCATTTCAGCAAGATACTTCCTCAGATCGGTTGTTCCAAATTAAATATCACCATACATAGTCTCTCTTTTGCTAGAGCCTAAGTTTGTCAGATAATTAGCAAATGCGAATGCATATTAACTATTATTATGTAATTACGTGTGACCGCATGTTGCCTCCCTATAATCATACTGCTGAATTGATTTCGGAAAATTATGACAAGAGAAATAAAGTCCTAACTAGATTCTCTAAGGGTACTACCCTTAGAATTACATGCTTATGAGTTCTACACAGATAAACTAGCAGGCATTAGTTCGCCCGCAATTAATGATGCACATTATACGTAGGGGACGTGCAAGACAAATTAGTTTTAGTGTGTAAGTAGCTCACTATCACCTTTAGATACAAAACTTAGCTTACCGGCACGAGACACGAGGTGGCGATTAGAATTGAGCGAAAGAGAATCCCATCTCTCTTCAGCATAATAATCAAACAGCAATAGTGAATAAGGAGTAGCATTATCTGAGATAATACCTCCTTCTTACAGAACATCGTAGTCGAATAACAATTTCTTTGTGGTTTGTTGTATTTTTACTAGTGACTACAATTATCAGCAAGATCCTAAGGAATTGCTATATAAGCAGCACTACAGCAATCGTTTCATATTAGGCAGGTGGTAAGATTATTTTCCAGATACTTCAAAGGGGCGTTATAGGATTAACCAGATTGCAATACATTCTTCTTAACTAATATATTCAATATATATAATTATAATACGCCACATAAGGTTAACTTGTAAATGGATTCTAATGCTAACCTTTTAATGATTCTCATTCCACTAGCAGTAAGCACTTTGCAGTTCAATCAACAATCTCGCTAGTTTCCAGTTCTGTTTGTTTCCTCATTTTCACAACATATCAGAGATAATAAATAGTTCGTAGATGAGGAACGTATAAAAGGGATTTTTTTTAATTTCAAAGTACGCATGGTACATAAAACGTCAAAACCATATCATTTAATTTTCATTCAAATGTTATCCGTGTCCTAATACATTAGGATGGGCGGCGTTCGCTATCTAAGCTTAAGGATTTGGCGAAGATACTGATTTTAATATGGAGCGACTGTCACCAGACCTCCACAACCTAAAGAGAAAATCAGACCTTTCTTTGATTAGGTCCTTCGAAACATAATTTCTTGGACAAAATTCCTCACAATACTTTCTTTCACCACCGAGTAACTGATAATTACAAATATGTAATAGTAATAGTCCATAAATTCGTAAACACGAATTTATTGGGATACCAAAATTTGACCTAGAGGCCATTCAGTTAAACAGCTAGTTCATTATCCATCAGGCTATCACTGTTCCGATAACATATTTATTTAATGAATTTACTGTTGTTTACGATATGCAAGATATCGTCGCTTAAGTTCTAACACCGCGTAACTCATAATGGTCGACTTTTCAGGAGAGCAAAAACACTGTTTCTTTTTGTATTATTCAACTAATTAAGTCACTGGCTGTCGATAAGGCATTTTAAAAAACTATAATTGGATTACTTAACTTTATTAAAATATCCTAATACAAACATAGCTAGCTATTACTTATATAATAATGTTGAGCGATTTCAACGTCTTGTCGCTACCGCGATTGGAGCGTCACAAGCACTTCGTTAGGTTACTTTTCTTTCACAACACTTCACTCGTGCACTGTCAACATTTTCCTTTAATTGATTGCTACATCGAACGGTAACAATCGATGGTGTCGCAATAATGCCGTGGTATGTTTGTGATGTTGGAGGGTTATAACCCGTAACAAACTATTCAATACATTTGTTTTAACTTAAAAATGTATAAACAATGCGTCGACATTGCATAAAGTTCTTGTTTTTGATTGGTCAAACGGTGCATCTTTCGATCCTCTATAGAATGACATACGTAACTCAAAGAGTTACGCGGTCTTAGAACGTCGATATCGTATTGTATCACATAGTGAGTCTTACTTTGGAATGCAATTAAACAAGCACCTTAAATGATTCCCAAAATACAGGTGAAATTAATCGTGCTGATCGATTCATAGTTCACAAAGTAAACCGAATAACAGTATAATAACGTCATATAAAAAAGCACATATATCCATATCAAAACTTTTTAAATTGATTTTTATTCTTAAACGTTAACTATGTGCTGTTCAGTTCACTTGTGAGGAATATACAACATTTGTGCGGTGCGGATTGATGGCTGCTTGTCGCCCTAGTTTGATATCAATATAGATGTCAAGTACGGTTGCGTGCTGTCGACGTGGCTGTTTATTCTACATCTTGATAATTGTTCACAGATAATAAGATCGAATGTAGGATTGCACATAGGTGATCTAGTGGTAAATTATCTGTTTTATGCAGCCGATGGCATTGTTATAGCAGGGCACACCATCTGGACTGCAAACACTATTCACAATGATGGGAGAGTATTGTACGAAGAACGTTTTATAACTGAATGAACCCTTCGAAACCCGTGTGGTCATATATGACCGCGAAATGTATGGGAAAAGGTATATAACGGGTTCTGAAGGCAAACAACAAATATAATGATATTTAAAAGAGAGGAAACCAGAACGAATGCAAGAATAACAGTTGGCAATGTAATATTGGAACAGGTGAATGAGATTGTATATCTTGGACGTGACATTAGAAGGGGTGGAAGTTACACTGCTGATGTGGAGAGGCGAGTGAGTGCAAGAAATAGTGTGAATAGAAGTTTGGAAATTTTTCTTGATAGTAAAAACATGAGAAGGTACAGCTAGCTATACGCAATGCGGTAGTGAACTCATTCATCAACTAATGGAAGCAAGATCTAGGTTTGGCAGAGAGAGAGAGAGAGCATGAAAGTAAAATAAACGTTATCGAGGTGAGAGCATTACGCAAAATCTGCGACGTAAAGCTTGAGGCCCAAGCTCGTGATGAGGATGTGAGGAAGAGAGTTGGTCTGATAGAGAGTGTTGGTGTAAAGGTAAGATGAGGCAGTCATTTAGAAAGAATGCAAGAGAAAAGATTGACAAAACAAATATACAACGCGAGATGTAGGTGCCGAAGAATCCCTAGACTCACCTACTACGACTAAATAGATCGAGTTGGGTTGTTAATGAGTTAGTAAACCTTTTTTTATGCATTTGGTAGAAACATTCCTTAGTTATTAATAAAATTTATATGATATAATTGATGTGATATCAAAACGATGTTTTGATTTCCTATACAACATTTTTCAATCTATTAAAATAGGTATTCGAATGGATAACATGACGAAGTGCCCGGAGGAAGGCGGGGCGGGTCGGCTAGTTACAAATACGGCTATACGTAAATGCGACAATACAAAATGATATTGCGCTACCAATCGAGGTTGCCCGCCGAGGTTTTCCCTAGAGGGCATAACATAAGATTTTCGACAAGTCGAAGTAACCTATAGCTTTTGTGATCGCGGGCCAATTACTATGGAAATATGTGTTTTGCCTAAGGGGTCACAACTTTTTATTAACGTAGTTTACGAATTTATAAAGAACTGTGTGTGGGTGTCGTTTAACATGATTATCATGCTAATGATGATGAGTTTTGGTTTTAATACTTATCAATTGTCACTTGTACCAAAAGGTGGATACCGTAATAAAAAACGTCCTTCGCACTGAATTGACACATATGATCATTCCACCAACGTTAATATTGTTTTTTTATACAACGTCGGGGGTCATACAAGCATACAGCCTGATGTAAAGCGGTTACCGTAGCCTATAATACATTAAGGCTCACCAGTACCAGCGCGCCCGCTCGATGCCACATCTGTGTTAGCATGAGCCTACTGGTAACCTCACTCACACGCACGAACATAACAACCTTCTATGGAGTTGATATTTGGCTGCGGTTTTCTGAGAGGTGGAAGTACTTCCCCAGACGGGCTGCGCTGATGCGTTCTACCACTCTTAAAACATCCGGACCAAGACAAACAAACATGTTCATGCACACAAATGTTTGTCCTGTGTGGGAATCTAACCCACGAGTGTTGGTGTCAAAGTCACCATGAATGATGTTCACGACTGCGCCACCGAGCTCGTCAAATTGTGTCTAAAGAACCTGCTTGTGAACGTCATCAATGAACTGAAACTCATCAATTGCTCTATACCACTCCTTCTTCACACACACCGGCATTACAAATTCTTAGTCACCCAATATATTTACCTTCTTCTAACTGACTTCTATTTTTTTATTTATTGAATTTCTTATTCATACAGAGAAAAACCTCAAATCACATGTTATGAAAACCGCCTTTAGAGAGATCGTCCATTCCTAAAAAATCTATAGCAGAAGTATCAATGAACTACCATTAAATGTCAAAAGTAAGATAAATACAAGGACTTCGATTAACTAAATATATACTTTTTATTAAAATATAGTGACTTTTTGATGTAAAATTGCACTTTTGAAGGTATACTCATAATAAAATAGCATAATACTACACACCTACTACTTTGTAATTTGAATTCTCGTAAAGGTATCATAAATAACTTTTATTTTAATAATATATATTTAGATTATCTCAGTTTATTTATGTATTATGTATGTATGTTATGTATACTATTTATACTTTAACTTACACAAAAACGTAATAAAACGAAATTTACAGGGAGAATATACCGAAAATGAATTGACTTGGTTGTGCCACTACGATGACTGTATACGAAGTATTGTTGAGTGTCCAACATTCAAAGCCCACGGGGGTGAAGCCTCCCGCCAGGAAAAAAGGAAATTCAATCAGCACACCCTGCTCATAGTAGGTTAGTTTATGTTCCCTTTTGGTCCCACGCCCAGAAAGAAGGGAAATTGACACATCCCTTTACTTCAGCCCCTTTCGAATACGACAGCTAAATAAATCGCTATAGACATATAATTCACAAAGCCCCTTTCAGTAAGGATTAACTGTTCTTCATAAAAAGACCGTGGATATGAACAATAAGACAATTTTATATGGACCTAATTTTATATTTTAGGGACGGAGCTCTAAAAAGCGTGTGGTTTTTGATGATGTGACGCTTATTATTAAGCAGAATGAACATCGCCCGTTCATATAATGTACTGTATTTCCAAAGAAAAGTCTAATAGTGACTTGCAAACGTACATAAATATCCTCTTTTATAGTACCTACATAATGCAGTTTTGCGCCACTTCAGCTCCGTCGTCTGCACCTTTGAAAATTGTTACTTCACTCTTTACCGTATATCTACCGGCATTCTAGGTAGCGCAGTGCTCGGATATTACGCAAAGTACAAGTGCAAAATGAGACTTTCGTTGCTTTACTAGGAATTCATCACCATAAAATGAAAATGTATTATAAAATATTCAGGTAAGCTTAGGTTATTTTTAGACGCAGACCTAAGTTTTATTAATTGACTAGCTGTGCCCGCGACTTAGTCCGCGTGCAATTTAACAAAAAAGTGATTGTTCAGTTCGCAGAGTTTACAAAACTTATTAATTCTGTATTTGGCGTATAGAATTACCTATTCTAATTTTAATGAAATTCTTCTATTTTGTGAATGGATATTTTGTTTTTGTACATATTTCTCCATTTAGTCCGTTTTTTTAGTTTTTGCATTTTTAGTTTTCAGTATTAGCTTTATTGAAAAAATTCTTTATATACAACTAGCTGACCCGTCAGACGTTGTTCTGGAACCTCAAACTGGAATAAATATTTAAAATAATATGTTTAAATAAATAATGTTGCTGGTTTTCTGACACGGGAACATGCGACATACTGTTAAACCCGCCAAATTAAAATAATCGTTAAGTTTTCTGATATACTTGAATTTTCTGCGCAATTTTCTTAATTTTTCATTGCGAACCTTCTATAAAGTATTAGAAAACAAACAAAAAAAAAAGATGAATGAAATCGGTTAAGTCGTTCTCAAGTTATGGAGTGAACAAGGGACATAGGGATTCATTTTTTTATATATAAATATAAACTTAGAACATTAGAACTAATTACTGATATTGAACGTCATCATCGTCGTTATTTGGGAGGGGTAACTAAAGTAGTAATTAAAGTAGCCCCACTTCCACCTCACAGAAACCATAGCCGAATCACAGCTCACTGGAGGCTTATTGTGTTCAAATTTACCACTAAACTCCTGACAAGCTTTGCACTGGCAACGCGCGAGCGATATTCCTTGTATTGGAAGCGTTTATAGGCTACAGTAACCGTTTCATATCTGGTGTGCCGTATACTAGTTCCGCTATCGACGTAGTATATTTTTTAAACTAAGTTTTTATACTACGTTTATATTTCGCCTTTGTACATGTACCGTTTAAAACAAAAATAAGGCGCTTTACATTTCAGCCACAAGTTTTTAAAGTATGTTTACTGATAATTCAGAAACAGCTTGATGAATTTGTATTGTTTAAACTGTAGATCCTGACGTCCTATACAAAAGAGAAAGTTTACTCCTTCACATCCTTTGAATTTTTACTGGCGTCAACTTTAACGTACTCGAGAAATGAAAAATGCTATAAAATAACACAGGTGGTTTTGAAACGTCTTTTGGTGGAATTATAAAAACTTCCCAACTTTACAACTTCAGTTAACGTGTAAGCGACCAATCGAAGGCTGCGGACTTTTTTATGCAACGTTTGAGTCAAACAATCTTAAGGCTCACGCACATAGACGCTTAAAGTACTAGGAGTATCGGACTATATAGGACGTTGCTGCTAATACAAAAACACTTCCTCCGACAAAATATCAGTCAATATTTAGAAACGGCCTTGCGTAGGGTAATGTTACACATCAGTCGGGCTAGTCTGAGTTATCCTACGTCTAAAATTTATGAAGAATCAATGCGACCACTAAGCGTTCGCATATGTCAGTAGCGCACCGGTTTTGAAAAAAATATTTTCTAAATTGGTGCTCTACTTTCGAATTTATTTTTATTTTTTGTATATGCTAACAAAAAATAGTTTCCAGAGAGAGTAATTTTTGAGTTGATTAAAAATAGAAAGTTAGCAAATACACAAAGTAAAATAATAAAATTAAATGAGAGCTCGTATAAAATAGACTGATGTTGTAACTTGTATATATGAATAATGAGTAACTATGTCTCTTGCGCTTTTGATCACAACATAATGCACGAAGAAGGAGTTGCTTTGAAGCGCATGCGGAGCGTAGCGCGCTCTCGGCTCGATGGCACTTGACGTCGCGTTGCGCCCTGGCTTCTGCCTTTCACGAACAAAAAAGGTATACACCATAACAAAACATCTGTATAACACTAAATCCAATTTACTTTATTTTGACAAGGTCACATTTTAAAAGAAAATTTAAATCGTATACTTAAATTTAATCTTGGATTTTACGTGGATTCTTAATGATACAGAACACAAGTAGTGTTCTGCAAAAATATAATTTAGCTTTGATAATCTAGCGAATAAAATATAATTACCATGCCTTAACAACCATCACAATGATTTGAGCACTTCTGTTGTAGTCGTGAAATGACATACATTTGATTTTTTTAGCGCAATAAATGTTTTTTTAATGATTCATAAGTCTAAATTTAATGTGAATCTTATAGATTATTTCATCGTTTCACAATAAAAGAAACATGATATACTTAGTCTGGTCATAAATACTGTTACAATTAAAATTACATTTGAATTTGGAATCTGTCATTTTTATATGATTGTTCATTCAGTTTTTTCATTTTGGCACCAATATATTGTACAATATTTTCCGATATTAAAATGGAGTGTGGTGATAAAGAGAACCGAATCGCTGTGATTGCATTACACAAAGTAGGTATGGAGCCAAATGCAATTTCTAAAACTCTCCATACGCTTGGTATTAGTAAAATGTTTATGTACCGGGCTATTAGTAGGTACAATGAGACCTCCTCTGTTTGTGACAGAAAAAGATCTGGCCGTCCACGTAGTGTTCGTACGAAAAAGGTGGTCAAAGCAGTAAGGGAAAAAATTCGAAGAAATCCTGTCCGAAAGCAAAAGATTTTGTCTCTGGAGATAAAGATAGCACCTAGAACCATGTCGCGTATTTTAAAAGATGACTTAGGACTTGCAGCCTATAAGATACGTACTGATCATTTCTTAACTGATAATTTAAAAAAGAATAGGGTAGTAAAATCGAAACAACTACTGAAGCGGTACGCAAAGGGAGGTCACAGAAAAGTTTGTTTATGGACGAGAATTTTTTTACAATTGAGCAACATTTAACAAATAAAATGATCGTATTTATGCTCAAAGGTCTAAGGAAGCTTCTCAGTTAGTCGACAGAGTGCAACGTGGGCACTATCCGACTTCAGTGATGGTTTGGTGGGGTATTAGCTATGAAGGAGTGACACAGTCATACTTTTGTGAAAAAGGTATCAAAACATCGGCACAAGTGTATCAAGATACCATTCTTAAGGTAATGAAGCCCCTTAACAACACCATGTTCTATAACCAAGAATGGTCCTTCCGGCAAGACTCGGCGCCGGGTCATAAAACTCGGTCCACGCAGTCTTGGTTGGAAACGAACGTTTCGGACTTCATCAGAGCTGAAGACTGGCCGTCGTCTAGTACCGATCTTAATCCGCTGGATTATGATTTATGGTCAGTTTTAGAGAGTATGGCTTGCTCTAAACGCCATGATAATTTGGAGTCCCTAAAACAATCCGTATGATTGAATTTTCCCATGGAAAGAGTGCGTGCTTCTATTGATAACTGGCCTCAAAGTTTAAAGGACTGTATGGCAGCCAATGGAGACCACTTCGAATAAGCTTTTTATATATTAAATTGTTTTATATTTATGTATTAAACTAACATACTGTAAAAGTAATAAATGTTATTTGCAATAGAAATTTTTTTTTCTTCGTTTCAGTATTTATGGCAAGACTAGGGATACAATGCAGGCACACAAAGTCGTTATGAAAGATGGTTAGATTATACATAATTATGAATTACACAATTCACCCTTACGAAATATGTCAACGGAGTGTTTACACGTAGACGGAAGTTCCAATTCCAAAGTGGGAGCTGCGAACTCCAGCTCTAAATTAAATTGCATTTAATATTAATCGCTTTTGGCACCTCAGAGCTCGTTTCCTCAAAACATGGTTACAGATATAGAATTTAGTCGCAGCTATAACGCTTTGCACAGGAAACTGTAGTTTCAGAAACAAACTTTTACTTTGGGATCGTTTTACGCTAGCGTAGTTAATGCGTCCATAGTTATATGTATAGTCACATGAAAACTGTTTGTCATGAAACATTTTAGTTCTGCAAATCATCGCAGCTCTGTCCAACAAAGTTTCACCGTTTAAGTACGGTAGTTACATGGCGATATCGATTCATTTTATATCCTTTGGAGTCGAAACCCTGAGTTTGTGGGGTCTTAGTGACCTCATGCATGAGCCATCACATTCTAAGCACCTGAACGAGAATACTAGCAACAGAAGTTGGTGGCTTCCTCGCTGACGGTATCTTTTGGGCAATGTCACTTTTTACACTTTAAGATTCAGTTTACATTTTTTTAGTATATTTATTCTAATATTTAAATAATTATATCTAATTTAGTTACAGTCATCCTTATTATTAAAAGAAACTCTGTATACAAATGAGTTAAATTATAGTACTGAGAACTATATTTAAGTCAAATAGCACCGAGTGTGGTAACGTGCGTTTACAGGTTATTGTAGGCTTACATCAGTTGAACTATATGCTAATTTGCCCCCTTTCGTAGGGACGAAGTACTAAAATATCAGTTACCGTCATTTTTCTTTCTTAATTATAAAATTTTGTTACCATGGCCACGGTACTACGTTTTTATACCAAATAGCTGTAATTTAACCTGTTACCAACATAGTGTATTCTATAACGTCTTGGCATATTACTTTTAAGAAACTGTCAATTTGACCGTGGGCCGTGTCATCTTTAAAAATATATCACTTTGTAGAAATCCTAATATAATATAATAATATTATAAATGTGAATGTCCATTTGTTTGTTACGCTTTCACGCGAAATCTACTCAACCGATCATCATGAAACTTTGTACACATATTCTTGGAGGTATCAGAAGTCACATAGGATACTTTTTATTAGAAACAAAAATGCGAGCGAAGCCGCGGGTAAAAGCTAGTCTTAAATAAACTTGACGACGAAATTTTAAACTCCCTTCATTTTGGAATAAATCTATCTTTTAGCCTTTACTGACATTGTGTTAAATCGTCATAAATTCTAGCAGAGTATACTTACACTATACATTAGTATAGACAATGATGGAGAATGAAAAACAAATATTTGCACGCCAAAATAGAGAGGGCAAATAAAGGCCCTCATTAGCAAAAAAGGAAATTGCAGTTTCCTCGAGGAGGAAGCTAAAATAAGGTCAAAATGTTAGCTATCTTTCGCCGACTTTTTACCTCGGGGATGCTTTTATTGTTGAAGGTTATTGTTAATGGTACAATGCTAAGTGGAAACAGATATGTGCTGATTAATAGTGGCGCTTTATTTTAAGACGAAACACCAATTTCATGATGATATACTCGTATACCTATAATCGAGCTATAAACTACTACGTTCTCAAAAAAAGAGACAAATAACGTAATGCTTTTTTCGACGATTAATTGGTTAGGATGTTTTTAAGAAAGAAAGGGTGCAAAGGAGTCCGTCTAGGGAAGTACCTCCATCCCACAAAAAGCCGCAACAACATAACAACTCTTTGCGAGCGTTGTTGTGTTCCTGCGAGTAAGTGTGGTTATCAATACGCTCCTAAGGAGTTGCTGTGTTAGCAACAGGCATGGCAATGCGTGAGCGATACTTCGTGTAAGCATTCCTAGGCGACAGTACCCACTTTACATCAAGTGGGCCGTA
Organism: Pyralis farinalis; assembly: GCA_947507595.1. Classification (NCBI taxonomy): domain Eukaryota; kingdom Metazoa; phylum Arthropoda; class Insecta; order Lepidoptera; family Pyralidae; genus Pyralis; species Pyralis farinalis. The sequence continues at coordinate 18,286,115 of OX382267.1, forward strand.
TACTTGTCCCAACGTTATATAAAAAACATATCTATATGTTCAGGTCAAGTCTCTTGCGGTGTAGGTAGAGAGAACGAACGCCAAATGACTTATTTCTTACATAACTCTGTAACATTTATATTTCTTTATATGCAAGTTTGGTTCCTAGGACGGTTGACGGCACATTCTGATAAAGCACGACACATTTAGTCGCGATAGACTAGTCTTGGCCTTCCTCAGTTCCGAGATCCTTCCATAGACGTATATTTCTGTTCTACATGGACAACCAACGGAGCATGCCTCTTTATATATATTTGTATACATTATAAACATGCTTAAACCAACACTTAACTAACAAATTATTCATTTTTCATCATCATTATCAGCACATGCTGATGATGATGATAATTAATTCAAAAATAAACTAAGTACACACCAATTAAGTGCTGGATATAGATCTTCCCTAATGCTCTCCAATCAAGCTGAAGTGGCCGTGGTCCGGCAACATTACTCGTAGAACCGATAACCACTGGGGAGAAAAGGTTCGCCTATGGCGTCTCCGTACCGGTACACGTACTGTTGGATAACACCCACCCAGGTGGAGCAACGATCTCAAAAGATCTGTAGGGAGTCAACGGATGCAGGTGGCTCAGTATCGAGGCGAGTGTCTCTCAAGAGGAGAGGTATATGTTCAGCAGTGGACTAATACGTGCTAAAATAATTATGATGATATCTCCTGCTGATTGATTTAAGATATGTGACTTAAAACCAAATGGGCAGTTTTTCTCACGACACTGTGTACTAATAGAAAATATTTCTAGAAATAAAAGTAACCTCTTTTTTTAATACCACTAACGTGGCAAACAAACGTGCGGCCTGCCTGATGATCAGCAGCTGCCATACATAGCCTATCAACATTTGCAACATCAGGTATGTCACTCATGTGTTGCCGACACTTTAAAATCCTCTTCACGCCTTTCTTGAAGAACGTCATGCTGTAGTCTTGGCAAAACCTTAGCTGGGAATTCATTCCACAACTTAAGAGTTCTCGGAAGAAAACTTCTCTGGAACCGCACAGTATGTAACCATTGCGGTTCCATCGGTGAGGGTGAACTCCCCGCCGTCGGCGAGCGGTGCGGTTGGAAAAGAAAGTTTCGGCATCATAACAACCAATTATTCAGAACACAACCCGTTGTTCAATCGGTAGAACGCACAGCGAGGCAAAATCTCGCCTTGAACTTAAGGGCTCAATACCGTCTGCAAGCTTAGGATCGCCAACAATTCTCACAGCTGGTCTCTGAATCGAGTCACACGTACTACACGTACTCCTCAACTTTGTTGCGAATGAATAAAGTCACCAAAAATGTCTTGTGCTGCTTTAGCAGAGAAGATGGCAACACGCGACCAATACACCCTGTGTTGCAAACTTCTGTAAGGAACGGTAGCTTTACATTAGGCAAGGTACTTGTTATCTACCCGACGCATAAAAAATATCTATGCAAGATTTGAAGCTTCCAGCTCGTATCGTTTGAATATGGAAGCTTGTTACATTCGTACGGAGACTGAAGAGGGACCATGACTGTTTCCTTCTTCCAATCTTGTGTCGGATTCCACAATAATAATTCAATGGTTACAGTTGTTGGACCGTTGTACATATACCATATTATTAGGTCCTTATTTACATATGAAATTGGCGTTTTGTCAAACTGGCCACTTTGATCTTAAATCTATGGCGTTTGGTTAGAAATTCCAAATTAAAATTTCTTTCAAATTTAGGATTGTGTATTTGTGTTTCGAATTTAGTGATTGATTTGATTTTACGCCATTTGATTTTTCTTTGACATCGTACCACACATTTGACTGTTCACAATATGGAAAACTTAAAAAACGGATGATGCCAAATCCTGTGCGACTGCGGTAGCTGCGGCGATAGTGCGTGGCATGGAATGCTACATTCCCAATCGCTTAGTGGCTGCTGCAGGAGCTAAAAAGCGGCCGTGGTTTGATCGGCCTTGTAGAGAAACTAAACTTCTCAAATAGGCTGCTTTAGAGGCATGGACCACGGCGCGTGCTAATGGGAGTCCGGATGTATCTGTGTTGAAACGCAAACTGAATGATGCCTAGAGATCTAATAAAAGGATAATTGCCAGAGCAAATTTGATTTCATCGGCAGAGTTGGCTTGCAAGCCTTCCATCTGAGAGCTGTGCTTTCTGGTCGTTCGCTAAAGCTGCCGAGGTTTTATTAGTCGTCCACGCCACTATGTATGAAATAGAATGTACTATGAGTATCTGACTGGGGGCTCTGAATTCAACCCTACGAAGAAAGAAGTCTGCGTGTTAACTGCTAAGAAAACCCCGTTTGTTGTGATAGAGTATTGGGATTCCCGGTGTCGAAATCTCCAGCGATGTTCTGTACCGAAGTCACCTGGAAGAGAAGGTCAAAGAACTCGTTGGTGTACTCAACAGGGCCAATCGGTACTTTAGTTCTAGCCAAATACTTATTTTATATAAGTTCGAAGTCGGACTACATATGGAGTACTGTAGCTGCCTTTGGGCGAGAGCACCCGGATACCAGCTTGGACCTTGTTACTCGGTGCAGAGACAACCTGTGAGGATCGTCGATTATCCTGAACTCATACACGGTATTGAGCCCTTGAGTTTGAGAAGAGATTTTGCCTCCCTTTGTGTGTTCTACCGATTGTATAATGGGTTGCATTCTGAGGAGTTGTTCGACATTATGACAACAGCTTCGTTTTACAATCGCACAGCTCGTCGACGGCTGTGCGATACTGTGCGTTTCCAGAGAAGTTCTACCAAAAACTATTATGTTGTGGAATGAGCTCCCTACCGAGGTTTTCCCAAGGGACTATAGCATGGGGGTCTTCGAGAAAGGCGTGAAGAGGTTCTTCCAGGGCCGGTAACGCAAGAGTGACACACCTGGTGTTGCAAATGTCCATAGGCTACAGTAACTGCATACCGTACAGGGGATCGTAAATGCAGATCCATCGCAAATACACGTCAGAGTTAGCGGCAGGCTTTGATGTGAGTGACAAAACAGTTTTAATTCACTTGAAACAAATTGGAAAAGTGAAAAAGCTCGAGAAATGAGTACCGCATGAATTGAGTGAAGCATACCAACAAACACGCATTGAGGGCTGCGTTATATTATTCAACCGTTACAATAATGAGGAAATTATGAAGTGTACTTGTAACGAAACGTGTAACAGTGGTTGAACCCAGGAAAACCGACTACATCCTGTCCCAAGCGAAAGTTGACTCAGAAAAAGGTACTGGTGAGTGTTTGGAGGACCAGTGCACCTGGTGTCACACAACTTCTTAATATCTTGGCGAGACGATTACGGCAGATCTTTATTTTCCAACATTATTGCAAACCATGATGAATAAGCTCACTATTCAACAACAGAAACTGGTCAATTTCTCTAGCCCACTGCTGCTTCAGGACAACGTTAGACTTCATACTTCACGACAGACTGTCGTTAAATTAGAGGAGCTCCGATTAGAATGTCTCCGACACCCACCATACTCCTTAGACCTTGCTCCAACAGATTATCACTTTCTTCGCAATTTGGACAAGTTTTGGCAAGGAAAAAAATACAATTCCGATGGGGCAGTGCAAATCGCCTTCAAAGATTTTATTGCTTCTCGCTCCCACAATTTTTCAGCACTGGAATCAATGAGCTACCTATAAAATTGCGAAAGTGCATAGGTAATAATATTTCGAGTAATTAAATAAATAATTTCATATTTTTATTTTTCGTTTTACTTTTTCTATATATAACGCCAATTTCATATGTAAGGGCCTAATATTATGTACTAAAACTACTTTATGTGGGTCTAACAGGTTATGGGACTTATTTTAATCTAAATTTTCAGGTACTAACGTAATTTCACATAAAAGGACTTTGTAATGTTGGCTTATGCCATGCCAAGGAATCGATTTAGTAATCGCGTGTGCTCCAATTGACCAAGTCTAAGAAGATACCAGACAAGTTTTTCAGCTTTGCGTAGATTGAAGACGTGACTAAGATGTGAGAAAATAAGGTGAGAACTACACCTGACCATAATAGAAAAATTTCCATCGTATTTGAAACAGTATTAAATATTTTGCCGAAAAAAAACAATGGTTTAATTACGTAATTCATAATGCTTTATTAAAAGTCAACATTCTACGAAAAACGTTTTTGTTCATTTTAATTACGCAAGGAAACCTTCCAATAATTGATGGCCGAAATATGGTAAAAATATTTGAAGTAGAAATCACTTTTACTATATACATTTGGGGTCCGGCTTCATCGGACGTTGCTTTACAGGGGGTTATTTTTTATTCCTAGAAAATAACTCCACGTTTAAAGTTTGACATGCTAATTAGTTATAAGAAAACAGGTTATTAAACGCCATTTCATGTAGTAGCATAAGTATGTACATTTGATAACGTCGCTTCCTAATGTACATGTTAATGTACTGCTGACTTCATTGTTATATGACACGGCCTAATATTTTAGTCTTACGTAGAGATAAAATTCTATCATATTCTCGCCTATATCTTAGCGAACCGGTCTAGCGCAAATCTGCTAGGAAAATATTTAACTATAGTTTAACAGTTGAGGGTGAATAAGGAAGTTAGTTATTGATTTTAAACACTGTGACTGGTCGTGCGACCATTGCGAGTATTAAGTAAGTCTAGTCATAAATACTAATCTGTACATAGATGTCTGGCCATAAATACTGTTACATAGAAACTTTTTCTTCAACTCCTAATTATTTTGAATTTGGAATTTCGTTAGATTTCTCGCCGTTTTACATTTTTTTTTCGGGATTTTATGACAATACGATATGGAATGGGGTTTTAAAGAAAATAGGATTGATTGATTGCACTGATTGCCTTACACAAAGTGGGTATGGAGTTCGGTCATATTCAAGACAGTTCAAAAGCTTGGTATCAGCCGTATGTTCGTATATCGTACTATCAACAGATGTGTTTTATAGTTTTCAACAGAGGAAGTGTTGGTATATACTTCCCCTGTTGAAAACTATAAAACATCGGGGCGACCGCTTGCTGTTTAAATTACGAAGGCTGTTAATGTTGTTAAAGGCAAAATTCGCCGAAACCACATTAGGAAACAAAAAATCTTATCACGAGAAATGAAGATTCCCTCTAGGACTCTGTCGCGTGTAATAAAACAAGACTTGAAGCTCAGAGCTTATCATCGATATACAGGACATGATCTAAATCGATCCCTACTGTTGAAGACAGTGGATCGATTAAAACGCCTTCTGTACCGATACGCAGGTGTAAGGCACAAAAATATCCTTTGTACTAATGAAAAAAAATCACGATTGAAGAGCACTACAACAAGTATGACAAAGTATACGCTCACAGTTCTAAAGAAGTCACCCAAGTGGTCGGAAAGATTTAACGTCTGTTTAACGTGCGTTTGTAATAGATTGGTGGGGAGTGTCCTATCAAGGAGTCACAACAGTCATTGTTGTGAAAACTACAGCCAAAGTTTATCAAGAGACTGTCTTGGATCGTACTGTGAAACTTCTCAGTGATACACTTTAAAAAAAATGTACTGTGGACTTTTCAGCAGGACTCTGAATCTGGACAAGGCACAAACTAACCAAGCCTGGCTCGAAACCAACTTTCTGGACTTCATAAGAGCTGAAGACTGGCCTCTTAGACTACAAATTATGGTCAGTTTCAGAGAACATGGTCTGCTCGAAACAATACGCCGAAATTGTGTTTATTAAGAAATCTCTGGAGCAAGCAGAGGCTAAATTTCCTATGGAAACAGTGTGTAAATCCATAGATTCGTAGCCAGACACATAAAAGGCCTGTGTAACAAAGCCAAGGGTGGTCATTTCGAATAGAATCCTTTTATTATTTCCTGAGACTTCCATGAATATATATCTAGGTATACATATAGGTTTTATTAAGATTACATTAATTCATAAAAAAATGAATGAAAAATGAATAGAAATGAATATCATTTGTAACAGAAGTAATGGCCGGCCAGGTTTATGACGGTCTTAGAAAATTTATTTGAGTATGGAGATCTATATGGCAGCAGTACGCATGTCAGTCCTTGCGAATATGTAAGTCAAGCAGGGCTATATTTATGCAGATAGGTTGTCTCGAAATTCTTCGAGCGATCTTCGTGCTTCGATTGGTACTGATGTAGTGCGCCAGAGCTCTGTGTTCCGATAGTTAAATAAAACTTATAAAGCCAAGCAATGACCTACAAGTGGCTTCAAATCACATAAATTGTTACTGATTTAAAGTAGTAGTCAGAGTTTGATATTAAAGTACGTTTTTAATTGAAATGTATGTAGGATATCAAAGGAGATTGCGCCGAGAGTACGAGTGTTTTCGTTAACGATTAATTAATATTACGAAATCGAACATGACGAAAATATTTCACATGTAACAAAGATGAGTACTTACCTTTCTAAGAAAAGCTTCATTACAAGTTTGCGCAGTCCCCTTCCAATGATAATGCCGATACCTGACATTGCCCAGAAGTCTCGTGCCATGCAGAATCGATACTTCATACACTATGCGTCGAATATTAAGCACGTCAGTGCGTTTTTTGTATTTGTTTAACTTCCGCCGGCGCACTATACGCTCATCTGGCTCAGAGTACTCCCCGGTACTAGTTAAGCCTTCTTCAGCCGCCCATGCACTAAGTACGCTTTCTATAAAACTGAACAGTTGTTGCACATTGGGTTCTAGTTTACTAGGTATGTACAAATAAGGCGAAACTGTCTTTTTGGGTACAATAGCCTTTTCTTCAGGTTCATCTTCGGGAGGCGGTGCAATATCATGATACGGACAGCTATGAATTTTATGGTGGTGGTGGTGATGATGGTGATGTTTATTCTTCCGTTTAGGTTCTTTAGCTACTGAACCGCCGCCGCCTTCTCCTTTATCTGCAGTTTCACCGCCGCTCGAATGTGAATCACCACTGCGCTCTCTCTTCGGCTTGGGTCGTCCATTAGACGTCAAGGCCACAAGAGCCCCAGCGGCGAGACAACAGTGATGTGCCACGCAACAAAATCTCGCATCTCCTTTTCGAAGTCCCGTATGAGCTTTGTGACAGAATGAGACATCGGGAACTCGGGCTCCTAACGCTGTCAAGTGTGCGCGGTCAGCGCAGACCTGCATCAGAAGGTTCTCACCGAAGTGCACAGTCTTGTGGCGTCGGCGGCGTAAGTGCATTACAGTGCCGCTGCCGGCGAGCGAGGGAGGTGCGGAAGCGGAGGCGGGTTTCGTGCGGGGCTCGGGCGCGCGCGCACATCGAGGCGGCGGCGCGCGGTGCGTCTCCACCATCATTGGCGAGGAGCGGCGTCAGCGGCCGGCGCGCGAGCGTCACCTCATCACGCGCCTGCACCGCTCTCCTGACTCCCGATCCAGCCTTGACACGCCTTCTAAAATTCTTGGGTCACATTTGGTTTTGCATAAACGTTTCTCGGTATACAGTCATTTTGAATACACTGGTTATAATACTCGCTAAATACTGAACTTTAAATTAATATAACTATAAAATTGTGTATATTGAACACTTGCTAGTGGATACTAAATAGAGTTCACACAATTCATTGCCTTTTTAAACTATTTCTCGTTTATACCATGCCATTATGTAATTTACTGTTTAAATGTCGAGATAAAATATTATTAAGACAATTCAATACGAAGTAATGATTAAAAAACAGCGCATGTAATATAATTTTGCTTTCGCAACTCCTACAAGGTCACAGTTATTAAGGATCATCTGTCAGCCAGGTTTAGTATGTAAGCCAAAAGGAAAACAGATTTCTACCCAAGTTGAATAAACACACTGCAGTATATTTCAATTTGTACCGCAATGAATACTATAAATCTTTTATATTTTAGTATATAAAAATAGCAGTTATTTAATTGTTTTATTTTTGTTAACTTGTTTGACCAGGAAAACCAATTATTATGAAGTATTGGAACTCAGTCCTTGACATACCATACTACCATGCAAATTATGATACTAAAGTGAAACAGCTTGGCTGATCGTTTACATAGATCTTGTATCATTGTATCTCTATTTTAACTTTATTTAATAAGAAGATTCAGAAAGAAATAAGATTACAATTTTATTATGAAATGAGAGGCGTGTAAGTGCTTGTAAAATTCAAAGAAATTATTAGACATCCTTCTACTGTTGCGTTGTATATGCTGTTTCGCAATTCTTTCCTGCTGTATTTCTTTCTACATGCCCAAACCAACTGAGCTTGCCTCTTCTAATTTTAAAACCGTCCGAATTGGTCTGAAAGAGACTCTCTTTCAGACCAACTCTGTTTCTAACATCATCATTGCGATTACGGTCTACAAGCGTTACACCACAAATTTTGCGCAACGTTCGCATTTCGACCGCGTTGATCCTATTTTCATGCTCTCTCTGCCATACCCAGCTCTCACATCCATAAGTAAGCGTGGGAACCAGCACTGCATTGTGTATAGCGAACTGCTGGCTCAAGTTTTTACTGCGAAGAAGGTTTCCCAACGCTCCATTCATACTATTCCCATCACTCACTCATCCTTCCACATCAGCGGTGTACCTTGAATACAATCTCATCCACTTTTTCCAATACTGTATCATCAAGAATTACTCTTGCATTGGAACTGGTTTCTTCACTTTCAAATACTATTATCTGTCGTATAATTTATTATAGTTTTATTTATAGTTTCTTAAGAGAGTTGGTAGTTGGTTAGATTGAAAAAGAAAAGTACAAATAATTGTCAAAAAATGAGATTTACTTTAATGTTAACTTATGACTGTCTGCAAATATGTTTTCGCCTTATAAATATCAGGAGTTATACCAGTGAAGTAACTGCCATAGTTAAGTATGTGAACCTTCCAAAGTTATATTTTGCTTTTCAATTATTGTTAATACAATCCTGTAACAAAACAGTAGATAGAGAATGTAAAAGAATTATCGCAATACGTACTTAAATTAGAAATCTGTTAACAATGATTCTGCGTTAGAAGTGGTTTGTGCTCTACAGGACGTTAACAAGCTGTCAGCCAGAAAAAATAAATGGAAATCAGATTTACATTTCTTCTCCTTTTTACTTAAAATAAATAAATGGTTGTAAAGAATTACTTTAATGCTGTTTGTCGTTAAATAATCATTATTATGACTTTATTTTCTGAATCAATGTAAGAAAGGTTATAAGATTACTGAAAATCTGAATAATTGTAATATTTTTAGAGCTGCAACGTAAGTTTAAATTGCAATTTACGTACAGGTCAGTAAACAATGTTCCTTGTTTCTTTTAGATAAATGGAGATTTTTTCTTTATGTAACGTCATACAAGTAAGGCATACAAGCATACAGCCCACCTGTTGTAAAGCGGTTATCGTAGTCTATGAACGCTTGTAATAGATTCAGTAAATTAGCTCGGTGCCACCTCTACTGTTAACACAGCAACTCCTTAGGAGCTGACTGGTGACCTCACTCAAACGTTCCTACGTTTACTACAGCAACTCTCGAGAGTTGTTATTTGGCTGCGGTTTTCAGTAAGGTGGAGGTACTTCCCCAGAAGGGCTGCTTTGATGCGCTCTACCTTTCTTAAATACGCTCAAACCAAGATATACAGAAATGTTTGTCCCGTGTGGAAATTGAACCCAAGAGCTCTAGGTGAGTTGGTAACAAAGAAGCGTTGCTAACCACTGAGCTTCCGATCTCGTTATAGCAATGATAATAATAATTTGTAAGGTTCTGTACTCAAAGGGAGAAAATAGAACTTTATTATTAAGTCTATGCTCTGTGTTCGGCCATCGGTCTTTTCAAATTTTAAGTCATATAATAAACATGTTTAGAAAGATCAGTAATAAATTATTGTTTAGATAGCTATGGCAGAACATAGAAGTCACACATAAATAATATATGTAATTTACAATTAAGAATTTTAAAGAAAACAGTACCAATTGTAAATAAATTTAAGTATAAAGGGGATGAAGCGGGGTTATTTAAACACTGTAATATATTAAATGTAAATGGTAAATTTCATAATAATAGAAATATCTCCATGTTACGTCACGTTAAAAGTACGTGTTACTGAATTATACACCCAAGGTTTGAAATATCTGTATACAATACAATCCATGAAGAAAGATCTACCTTATATGCAAAATTATGAAAAACCATATAGGCTAGGCATACTTTAAAAAAAAATTATGTAAGTAAAATTTAAAAAAGAAACAGTTATCCAGTAGTAATAAAGCGTTACAGGTTTTTTACTTGGATATATGTTGTAAAAGTGATTATTAATAAAAATAACATGAAAAGTAATAATACCTATCTCACTTTTTTAGTCAACTATGAGGAGAAAGATATATGTTTATTCATAGTATACTACGAATGAGCTTGATTCCATTACCAACGGAATAAAAAACGTATTTATAAAAGTGCTTGTAAGATTTGAGCGAATTGATATTAAAAAAATATATATGATACTTGAATATTATGAAGGCATATGTGACGTATCTTTTTGTAGCATCGTCGTGTTTTAATTACGCTAATAGCCGGCGCGAACTTTCCAAGTGAAGTAGGGCGTGAAACACCGCACCAAAGCGACATCGCATTTGGATCGCCGTCCTCGTTGGCGACAGAATCTCTTCTATATATTCCACGTAAGACATTGATACGTCAATGAATCATTGTAGTACTGTTAATGCGGCTATAATCGTCGGTAAAACTACAAATGGTCGTCCCGAATGTTACCTATCGCAAAAATCGCAGTGGTACCCTACCACCGATTTATATATAAAACATTCGGGGCTAAATGCAGTTGCGCCCAGCTATACTATGCATAGAGTCTCCTGTACAATATATTCTAAGTCTTGAATTTTCTTCATCTTCATACATCTCCTTTTATCATTTGACATCACGAGAATAATCGTGGTGATGTCAGAAGCTTAAGAAACCCGCGAGCGTACATAAGAAGAGCAATGACAAAGAAGCGAGTGAGGTTTGTAAGGATCGCTGGGTCTTCCCTGCCTACCCCGCAAGGGCTTTAGCATGAGGTTATATATAGATAATAATCATACGTAGAAAAATAGATGCACTAGCTCAGATAGTTATTTATAATAATAAAATGTATCATTCTGAAAAACATTAAAATTCAATTGTGTCTTTCTGTCGTTTGAAAAAAGAATCATTGAAATCAGTTAGCAGTATTAGTTCAAAGAGCAAGATTTATTTTTTCTATCTGTCTATATTTTCACGCCAGGTTCCTTACGTTGTATGCAGATAGGACCGAATGCTCTCCTTACTAACTTCACTCGCTTTCCTAACATTCATTGCTCTTTTCAAGCATAGTCGCCACTTTTCAAAACTCCTCACATCACCTTCTGATAAAGAATGACCAATTTAGTCGTAGTAGACAAGTTTTGAGAGTTCTTCGGCTCCTATATCTGTTTCATCATTGTACATCTGTTTCTTCATTCATTCATATTTTTTTACATGCTAACGGATCATCTTTTGTTCCCTTCTTTTCCTTCTATATACCACTTTTGCTTTGGCTGATTTTATCGTTGATATTTTAGATGAGCGCATTAAGTGAATAAATTAATTGTATATTAATAGGACACAGTATCTGTGCGATCGGTGTTTTATATGTTATTTATTATATGCATACGAATTGCTTGTTTATAGTAACAGGTAAAAATGTGCAAAAAGAGAATACTGTTAGTGGGGATCGAACCGGAGACCTATGTGACAGTACAAGATATACCGAATACACAGTAATCATAATGTCAAATAGATAGTATTAGTAGTGTTTACAATAAGTGTTTAAATGTTCAAGATACCGCAAGCAATTTATAGAATAGTAACACAGTATTAAGATAAGGAAGGATATGTACCGTCAGTATGGAGATGTAGAAAGAAGTGAGTGGCTTATGATGAAACAAAACAGAGGTATAACGCGGAAGTCGAAGAAGACCAGTGGCCACTGTCAGGAGGTTATGTCACTACTCGATAGCCACATAAGAGAACATTTGTATGTGTGAACATATTTTTTATTCTTGTTCTGTGTGTTTCCTATATAAGTATTTACAAAAGGAAAAGTATACATGTGTGCAAATTAATAAACTGGTAGGCACCAACCAGAAGTGCTTAGTATGGGATTATATAGTGATGTACCGTCGTCCGGAAATATTATTTTTTGCATGAAATTGATTGTTTGATCTACCTGTATGTCACATAATGCTACAACTAAAGCCGAATTACAAAATATATGCAAATATTTTTTGACAACACAAAAGTTTTAGCGAAAACACTAAAGGGACTTCATTATGCGAAGTATTTTTAGATACGATTATCTTTCCGTGTTGTAAAGGAATCCGTGTATGACAAGTATAGAAAATATTTCTAAGAATCAATATGTGTAAATGTTTTCAAGAAATACTTTATTATAATCAAATATTGAAATATGAGTCAATTACCCAAATGAGTACATGTTTGGGTATGAAACGAGCACGTTCATTAAAAACGACATTGATATGTTTTTAGATACATTATTGATAAATGTTTATTTTAGAATATTATTATCACGAACAATCATTATTTTTGTTAGTACCTACTAACAATTTTAATTTAAAAATATATATTTTTCTTGTAAATTGTTGCATAATATGTATTAGAAAAAAAATATAATTTTGCTTTATAAACATAAGCGAAAAGGAAGGGACATTTTTGCATATGCATGATAAAATTGACAGAGTACTTGTTCTCTAAACTGACACATAGTAAGATATGTTAATTTAAAATTTGATAGGTACGAAACTAACCCTACCTTTCCCCATATAAATTTAAATAAATAAAAAAAAATATATAAATTTTATGTTACAGATGAACGATTTAAGCGGCCCTTCCTGCTGACGTAGAAAACGGTTTAAAGCTTGTTGTCGCCAGGCGGTGGGTTTCATTCAATTCCCCTGCCTCACGCCATCTCGACCGAAACGCAAATATTACCTAGAATATTTGCTTATATTGCAAGAAATTAGTTTCATTTATAAATTATGTTACATTTACTACGTTTGTATAGAAATCTTTATTTATAATATATAGTACAGTACAAGCGGCGTAAGTTTACGTGAAATTTGTGAAAAAAACATAATTTGAAAGCTTTTAAAGAATTTCTATCATGATTTTCTCCTATCTTTTAATTTAGCTGGCATAAAACTTGAAATACGAATTGTTTCAAAATGTTTGATTAAAAATACGCGCGATACCGCGTTACAAATACACATAAACTAGAGTTCCGTCACATATAATTACAAATATATAATAACAGCTACATTTTTTCCTAAATGGCATATTATAGTCATACACACTAATATTATGAATACAAAAGTAATTATATCCGTTTGTTTTCTTTTGGGACTAAATCCCTTAACTGATCGTAATACAATTTGGTAATGAGTTCGCCTGCTAGGATCTAGAAAATAGTACTGGCTGCTACTTATGAACATGGAGATAATTGATGCACTGGCGCAGTTTATTGAGTACTACAGCTGCAGGTTTGAATATTATAACTTGTATTATAAACTCCTGAATAATATTGCTGTTGTTAGCCACAATTCAAGAGTGACTAATATTAAAAACATTAAAAAAATAATATTGTGATAACGGATCTCTCTCTACCAAACAAAATCCTCAAACATTGCAAAGATGGCAAAATACAATTAACGAGCATTTCAATATTTCAATGTACTTTAGGGTTCCGTACTCAAAAGTGGGGATAAAATTGTGTCATGTCTGATTGTCTGTTATATATCTTATTATCGTCTCTATATTCATCCGTATGTCGGTCGGTGTGTTTGCCCCTTGGTTTTTTTTATACCACTAAGATGGCAAAGAAGCGTACGGCGTGCCTGATGGTAAGCAATTACAGTAGCCTATGGGCATTTGCAACACCAGGGGTGTCACTCTTGCGTTGCCGACCCTGCTTGAATGTAAGTGGCCCATGATCATTTTTAGAGTCAACGCCAATGTCACCTGCACGCGGTACACCCAAAAATTCTGTATCCTGTATCTTGTAAACTGTTATACAAATCATATTGTAATTGATATCATGAAATTACGCATCTTTAACAATAACATTATATAGTTTATGGAAACTCTGCATACTTCAACTGCACAACAGTGTTCACGATGTGTGCCCTATTATCACTTAATGCACGCGTCGTAGAATTCAACGGTAAGAAATTATATACTAATATTTTAAAGAAATTAATATTTTAAAATTAATATTTTATAAAACTTTAAAAATATTATATCGGAAGAAGAGCGTTATCTAAAGTAATCGGTTTTCGTATTATTTTATTTGTTAGTTAGTACAAGGATCAAATAAAAGTATAAATGATGAACGTTTATGTATTAAATATAGTAATAAAAAGCAGGCAAGTCAGTGTACAAACTTGTCTCATTCAAGGTAAATTTATTGTAAACTGTACAAGAGGTACTATAGCTTTTTAGATATTCAATGACATGATTGGAAAATTACAGTACAGTAATTACAGGCAATATTAATGACCACTGGAGCTCGTATCTCACCAGATATTGACTAAAAAAGAAAAAGTTAATAATATATCCTTTTTCTTGATTATAAAAACTGATTACCATTTACAACGATGTGCCCTATAATATTGTTTTTATACCTCAATTAGAATGTAAAGAGTGATAACTTTAAAAAAATTTTTTTTTTTACAAAAGGATTCCATTAAAGTCGACATTACGACATTTAGTCTGATAGCTTGCTTTATGGTCTTACTTCAACTATATAGGTTATGTATTTATTCCACGAAATTCAAATAATATTTACTATATGAATGAAAAAAAAAACGATATTAATACTGACATTGAACAGGGCATAATGTTATGATAATAATATATTAAACAATTACTATGTATTAGTAAATGCATATATCTAATTTAACATTAACAACGGGTCTGATTTTACTTGCAATAAGTACACTATTATAATTTTAAAGCAAAATACATGACGAAATAAGTATGTAAAGCCATTACGTACTTATTTCATGAATATTCAATTTGATTTCTAATTTTGGTCGACATGCAATAATAATATTGACAAAACAATATATGTGTGCGAGTTAATTTGTCGTTTGAAATTGAATCGAATATTGGGTCGAGTAAGCAATTATGGATTCGGAATGAGTCACCGCAACTGCGTGGACGTTTTCATCCACCGTCCTGCATTGCGCCAAATTCCCATTTGTTTGATCCTATTTGTTCTTTTAATTGAAACAACAATGGTATGTATACCCTGTCACTTATAACTTAACCTATCTTCTTCAATACTTTCAGAATTTGATATGTATATCATATTTCCTATAGGTACATATCCATAGCAGTAATATCATTTTGCATAATAGTAGATGAATTGTCTTAATAATATGAAATAATAAACAAGTAATAGCAAAATCCGATCCTACTATCAAAATTTTACAGTTGAAATTGTAAATGAATTAAAATGAATTCTTTAAATGAAACGATAAACCTGTTCTGACGTAGTATCGCCGCGAGGGAAGGCGTACACATCACTTCTGCACATAATACAATAACAGCTTTAATTTAATTCAATTTATGTCACGGCCAGTGAGTTATTTGGATTTCAAAGCGATCATGATGATGTCGCAAGTTGATTTGTTTAACTTAATAAATAAATAAGTTCTTTGAGTTACATAACCAAGCACTAGGCACACACTGAACCGCTCCAACGCCCTGGCGGCCCTTGCTGCGACTGGATCCAGCACGCGTCAACGGAGGGTGGTTGCGATCGTCGAACTTCGTTACGATTCGGACTGAAACGATCGTAAGTCCTCGGGCGCTTTCGGAGCACGCGCGCCTGCGGGCGGGCGGCCGGCGGCGCCCCTGTGCCCGCTCTACCCGCCTGCCTGCTACTACATCAACCGGCCCTTTAATTTATTGCACGAAAATTAAAGAAAGGTTTGTTCAAAATATTTTTTTAAAACACTTTATCGAAGAACCATTTTAGCTACGTTTTAAATAAAGACGATTATATTTTAATATAAATAGAATAAATCCAAACATTGATCATAAATTTAATAATAGTTATATGATGACATAGTAAAACAAAGAAAACGATTGAATTAAAAGAGTTTCATTATTCATCAAAGAAAGAAAGAAGTTCATAAAATCAAATTTAATTCAAATTACATCCTTATAACAATTGCGGACAAAGGTGCCGTAAAGTTATCCGACTAAACCATCAATCTTTATTCCTCAGACCAAAAACTTTTAGGATCTACGAGATGAATAAATAAAATCTAAGTAGAACTAAAGTGTGTTACGTGCAGAGTTTTGCTCAGTGCCAGCTTAATCTAATTAGAGTACAACATGGCAGAATGTTATCGTGAGAGTGTCACGCTTCGCCGCCGAGTTTTCCCACGCGGAAGATATTTTTGCCGTCTTCGTGTTACGACGATGAAGCAAATGTCATAAAATCTGTGCTTTATATATGTACGACTTAGCAGAGGTCAATGCACCGCTGTCGTTTATTTATTCTATGTCACATTATTGAGACATGACATGGTGTATTATTGATTGATTTCATTTTATGCTTTATCCTCACAGATATATCGATCGTTTGACATAAACTGAACAATTTGCACAATGAATAATTATCGATCATTTAATTGTTATAAAATAATACAACATGTCAGTTTGTCTTGGTCTGGATGTTTTAAGAGAGGCAGGGCGCATCAAAGCAGTCTGGGGAGTACCTCTACCTCACAGAAAATCGCAGCCAAATAATAACTCCTTAGAGGGTTGTTGTGTTCCTGTGTGTGAGTGAGGTCTCAGTAAGCTCCTATGGAGTTGCTGTGTTAGCAGCAGAGGAGGCATCGCGCCAGTGATACCTAACGTATATATTACAAGCATTCATAGGCTATGGTACGGTAAGTATGTTGTATAAAAAAAAAGAAAAATACAAATAATGGTTATTGCCTGTTGTTTAATTTACGTGATATAGACTTATGATTAAAATTGTAAGTGTTAGTTCAGGTTCATATAATTAATTTTCGTCAAACTATCCCTTTGCAAAATATCCAGCTCCTTGATCCGATTTGACGCAACAACTTGACGAACTTCTCCGGATTAAATGTCACTGTGACCTAACTCTCAGAAACGTGTAGGTGTGGTTGGTTTTCTCTCTAAAAAATATTACTAGTCCCTTACACCTCAAAAGTAACTCTAGCGACACACATTTAAAACGAAAATTTTATTTTATTGTTAACTAGCCGGCCGATTTACGTGAGAATGTACATGACCGCGAAATGTATGGGAAAACGTATATAACGGGTTCTGACTGGTCACGATTTCATGAAGCGTTTGTACAACATAGACTGCAGAAGTATCGGCAGAATGGCGATTGTATAAAGTATTTGTATAAAGTCAAAATAATATAATCTAATTTGTATTTTTTTTTCTCTACAACACGATGTCCTATACTTTGCCAAGTTATTTCATTAATCCTAAATTTTTACCCTTCCTCTTCATTCGTCCTACGTTACCATTCCTCTACTCTACTTATCAAATTATAGGGGGTCAAAGACCACTACGAACTGCACGTAAAAAGAAAGGCGGAGTCTCCTTTCTTTTTATGTGCAGTTCCTATGCTAAAGTACCATATTTTCATTTTTTCGTAATGGATTGAATGTCAGAAAGGAGAAACAGTAACATTGTAGAAAATGCATCAATAATCAAAATTCATGTTTCTATTTTTCCCTCTTTATTCTCTTCTTCTCGCTATTTCCCTCAAATTACTGTGTGTATTTATGTATGTATATCTTCACGCCAGGTCCCTTGCAGGGCAGGCAGAGAGGAATTACTGTGTGCATTGATCAATTTAAGCCATCTCTGATATTCTATAAATATTGCGTAATCCTAGCTTTTTCCACTGCCCTTTGCTCTTTTCCTTTCTTATCTTCTTTGCCCAATCATCTTCTATACCCAACTTCAATGGACCAATCAGATCCAACTGCTAAATTTTATCTATTTCATTTACCACTTCGATTTTCATCGCATAATATCTCATATTGCTCTCCCCTCTGAGTGCTTTTACTGCGTCCATATTTAAGTTTATTTTACACTAGAGAAAGTCCCGTCAAAATCGGTTCAGCCATTTCGAAGATTAGCCCGGACAAACAAACAGACATCAGACAGACAAAAAAGTTAAAAATGCGTATTTAGGCTTTGGTTACGTGAAAATAATAATATGAGCTTAAGAAAAGGCTTTATTATGTAATCACAGACAGACGCTTCAATTTTATTTATATGTATAGATTCCTATTTCATTCTCTTAAGGGCAGAATATTGAAACAATTCTGCGCAGGTGTTTAATGTTTTCTTTGTAGAATGTAAACCTGGGCGTAAACCAGGTGTAAATTTAGACATTTATATATTTTGTATTTATTATACATTTTATTTATTATTATAATTTATTATATATTATTAGATATTTTTATATTAGATATTACACAAAATTTAACAAAAAGGATGAATTAGGATGAATTAAAAAAAATCTACTCTCATTTAACCTCTACGTATAAGGAACACTTCTACTAAATTTTAAGTTTCTGAATTCAGTCAATATATGGATATATAAAGGTAGTTTAAATTTGATTGTAGATGCACTTCTGTTGCATAACTTTATTTCATACAACGTCGGGAGAAGGTATCATTCGCGTGATGCCACCTCTGCTGCTAACACAGCAAATCCTTGAAAGCTTACTGGTGACCTCACTCACACGCAGGAATACAACAACCCTCCAAAAAGTTGTTATTTGGCTGCTGTTTTCAAAAGTTAACTGAAATAAAATATATCCAATAGAAACAACAGCCCTTTTAGTCTGTCACTCAAGTCTTGGTTGAATTCGTATGTTCCTAGTGAAGAAGAAAAAAGTTAATTGGTCAAAGTATTTTTCTGTAATATTATCATAAACATTTATCAACCGCGATTATTTCATACTCATATTCTTCTTCTTTAAGCGTTATCCCGTTTCCTAATCCATTAGAATTAACGGGATCTGCAACCTAAGCCTAAGGATTTGGCGAAGATACAGATTTTTACATGGAACGACTTTCGTCAGACTTCCACAACCCAGAGGGAAAATTAGATCTTTCTTAGGTTAGGGCACATACGTCTTTCCATCAACGCTGAGCAAGTGATAATTACAAATTTGTACATAAACCCGAAAACGCGTATTTAGTGGTACATGCCAGGATTTGAACCGGCTACCAGTTAGTCAATATGTCGGTTTCTTTACTACTGGGCAATCGCTGGTTATTACTTCATATAGATGTTTCAATATTTCAGAACCTGAAGCCTCGACAAAAAAAGCCGCTAGGGACCTGGCATGAATATATACATACAAAAAAAGAATTGAAGCTTATTTATTTTCAAGGAGTATTCCTGGACATATAACACAATTTGTAGGGTTTGACAGTAATGTTAGAGTTCAAGCAAGAAATATGTCGAGTTTAAGGTCGCCAGGAAGCTTCTAAAGTTTTATTGCATTCGTAAAAGTGGCAGAAGCCGGGATGTTGTAACGTACGAGCATTGAACTTGGCATTTTTTATAACACTAAGGTAGCAATCAAGCGTACGGTTTTCTTGATGGTAAGCAGTTACCGTAGCATATGGACATTTGCAACACCAGGGATGTCACTCATGCGTTGCCGAACCTAAATGTACATGTAGGGGTTACCATAGTCACTTCACATCAGGAGGACCGTATTTTTTTTATACTACGTCGGGAAGAATACAAGCGTACGGCCCACCTGATGAAAAGCGGGTATTAACGCCTATTAACGCTTGCGATATATTAAGTATCAATCGCGCGATGCCGCCTCTGCTGCTTACACAGCAACTCCTTGGGAGCTTACTGGTGACCTCACTCACACGCAGGAACACAACAACCTTCTAGGGAGTTGTTATTTGGCTGCAGTTTTCTGTGAGGAGGAGGAGGACTCGCGCACTGAGAGTTACTCAAAAACATATTTTCGCAAATATTTTTTTGTGACGTAACTACAAATTTACGGTTTTCGGATTTTTTTCATTTACTTGTGCTATATGACATTGCTTCTTAACAAATTTCATGATCATAGATCAACGGGAAGTACCCTATAGGTTTTGATTTCATTGCGAGTGTCAAAATATGCGCATTAACGAGGTATAAATAGCCGTATCTTTTGACTGCTTTGACTTAGAACAAGGACCATAAAAAGATATATAATGAAAGATAGGCTAAAAGAACGTAAAACGGAAAGAAGGAATTATAAATGAAGTAGGGGGACGAGGAATCAAAGCAGTCTCTATGTTTTTACTTTACTTTTAATTCTGCCTTGCTTTTCCTACCTTATACTCTCCTACCTGATCCCCGTTTCTCTACCATATTTTTTTTATTCTAACTTCTCCACCCTCTATCTAGTTTGTTTTACATTAAGCATGACACTCGTTGAAATTTTTGACGCGTTGGAATGGAAGGAGAGGGAAAATGAAAAAGATTGATGACGAAGGAAGATGTGAATCCATTATCGAAAAATACCACGAGATATTGACACAATATATTTTGCGATAGTAGTGCACAATTTAGTTTTTTTATCAATACCTTTATAATGAGCACACGTTATAATCACACCTTCGCTTAATTTTTTCGGGGCATTTCTGTATTATCAAACAGGTTTTCAAGTTACAAGGCTCAGCTGGAGCTGTATAAAGGATTTGACTACACTTTTGTTCGTAAAATATTCACCGCAACAACAGTGGTTCACTGTTTCATTCGCCTCGTTTCGTAACCTTCTAACCTATTTTCATTAAAGTCAAATCCGGTCTTTAGCGCTGTGCTGATTGCGCCACTTTATTCGAAATATGCTGGGAAATGGAACCAAGAGAGGTCAGAATTTTATTTGTATTCGCCAGTGAAAGCTGTGCTTACCTGACATTATTTTATATTACGTCGGGAGGGCAATAAGCATACAGCCTGCCCGATGAAAAACAATATCATAACATATAAACTGGCTACACAATGAAAATCTTTTTCCGTTTATATTGGAACTTAACTTCCGATATTGTAAATTATCGTCGTTTAAAATACCGATAAATACCGAAAATCCGTTCGTTTTTGAGAACAATCTTATTTTAAATACCGATGTGTAATTGACAACATTGATTTCATAGTTGAAAAGTCTCATTCCACAATTCTATCAATCTACATATAAACTCTAATATACAAGCGTATCGGTAGTCGATAGTATGTAGTATATCGTCTGTACTTTTTATCTTAAAGTTCATCATCATCATCCTCAGCCTGTATCTACACAATGGCAGATATAGGCCTTCCCCAATGCCTACCGCCATATGCGATCCTCCGCTTTCCGCATCCAGACGCTTCCGGCCGCTTTTTTGATGTCATCGGTCCAACTTGAGGGGAAGCGCCCGACGCCTCGTCGTACCGTGCGCGGCCTCCATTCCAGGACTTTCCTACCCCACTGCC
This sequence comes from Pyralis farinalis, assembly GCA_947507595.1. NCBI lineage: Eukaryota > Metazoa > Arthropoda > Insecta > Lepidoptera > Pyralidae > Pyralis > Pyralis farinalis. The sequence goes on from OX382267.1 coordinate 18,307,695, forward strand.
ACTTCAGTTTGTCGATTTTGAGAGCTATATCGACAACCTTAGTTCTGCGTCGAATTTCTTCGTTCCGGATTCCATCCCTTTGAGAAATTCCGAGCATAGCTCTCTCTATCGCTTGCTGCGCAACCTGCAGCCTGTGAACTAGCCCGACGGCAAGTCTTCAAGTCTCTGCACCGTAGGTCATTGCGGGGAGGACGCACTGATTGAAGACTTTAGTCTTCAAGCATTGGCGTATTCGTGCGTGAGAATGTGCTGAAGCTTTCCGAAAGCTGCCTAACCCAGTCGAATGCGTTTATCAATCTCTTTCCTGAAGTTACCCCGGCCGAGCTGTATGGCCTGCGCGAGGTAGACTTTGAAGACGGTAGTGATTAAAGACTATCACTTTACTAGGTGCATTTTCTACGACAACCGGGCTGGAAATGACTAAGTTGTGATACATGACTTTCGTCTTATCGAAATTCATCCATTCATCCCCATGGATTGAGAAGCAGCATTGAGGTCGTTTAACAATCGACTGAGATCCTCCAGCGATACCACCATTATGACCACGTCATCGGCAAATCGGAGATGTGAGATGTAGTCCAGGGTCTTCAATAAGTCTTCCAGTGCAGCGTTGAATAGTTTCGGAGAAATAACGTCCCTCCCCACTGCAACTGGGTGGGTTTAGACTGTTAATCTTAAACACGGACAGTTTGCAGCGTTAAACAGGCATCTCAGCACGTCGATATAGCGCTGGTCCAATTGATATCGCTGTAAGGACACCAGAACAGACCAAGTTTCGATGAAATCGATGGCTTTCTCGTAGTATACGAAAGCCACAGAACGGCAGTCTGTACTCTGTTGTTTTCTGCACAATCTAACGGATTGTATGTATGTGATCCACCGTACGCCACTGTCTTTACGAAACTCAGTCTGCTCCGGTGGCTGGTAATCATCGAGCCTTCGAGCGAGACGATTCGTGATGACTATTGAAAACAGCTTGTACACGTGAGGCAGGAGCGAGATCGGATTATAAGTTCTTCAATAAGGGTTTGTCACCATTTTTTGAAGAGTCACCATTTTTTGAAGAACAACACAACCAAACTCTTGGTCCACGCGACCGGTGTCATCCCGTTGTGAATAACGGAATTAAACAGATGTTGTAGTTCCTTTAGAACTGGAGTTCCTCCAGCTTTCATCAGTTCCGTTGTAATTCCGTCCTCATCAGGACCCTTACCAGTTTTTAGCTTTTTTTATACAACTAGATTGGCAAACAAGCATGTGGCCCGCATTAGATGGTCAACGGTCACCGCAGCCTATTGACGCTCGCAACACTACGTGGATGTTACTTGCGCGCTGCCAATCTTGTATCCTAAGGCTGTTTCGTCACAGTACCCAGTAATTTATCTGCCATATCTCACCCTTCAAATTGGAACACAGCTATATAAATATAGCTGCTTGGCGGTAGAAATAGCTAAGACAGTGGTACTCACGCAGACGATTTTTGTACTGAGTCTCTCTCTGGTAACTGGTAGCTGTTCAAGAGCTATCCTAATCTCACTTATGCTGATGTTGGGAATGTCATCGGTGTAGTGTCGGATTAGCGGAGCTTGGCGATCACTTTCACGAGCGGCCAATGTCGGGACAAGTGCATGAGCAACATAAAGCTTGCCATAAAATCTATCCACCTCCGCGAAAATTTCTTGTCTCTAAGAGACGACACGGCCATCATCTACCCTCGACAGTTACGCCTTGCCACAAGGCCGGGAAAAGGCTTTTAGCCCTTTGTTGTGCGCTATCGTTATTTATCTTAGCGTTAATTATCTTCAATGCATTTCGTAGTATTGACGATGGGATAGTCACGCCGTATCAGCAGTATTTGCTTATTCAAAGCCGCATAGTCTGTCGAAGCTCTTGCAGATGACACCGTCTCTCGTCGCTTCTCCATATGAACCAGAGTTTCGCTAGAGCACTTAGCCACATGAGCCTTATGCTGCTGTCCGATGTATTTTCTGCCAACCTTGTGTATAACCCGTGTCTTATCTTACCTGATGCCTTGTCCACGTCCGCAGTGGTTTCCAGCGAGCTGAATCGGTTGTGAAGTTCCAATTGGAACTTTTCTTTTTTTTGGAAGTTTGAGTGCTTTGCGGAACAGTCGGACGGAAATTCGACCTCATAATATGGGCTCTTTCAAATATAAACCTGATATCTAGGGTGCCTTGAGTTGAGGGAGAGCTGACCGTCAGCTGTGCTCGATTTTGACATGATAATGCACTTACTACAAAGTTACAGACTTGTGTTGAAACTCCATTGCTATACTTAAAAATTATATCCCATGTTATTGCCGATGACTCTAGTTAAGGTCCTGTGTTTATGATATGTACCAAGTCGGATGGTAAACCAACATATACTCCTCTGATTTGAAGTTGTTACTGCTTTTGATAGATACGGTTTTGTTTATGCATTGTTGTCGCTGGCCTTGCTTCGAAACTTGCCGAAGTAAAAGTCAAGATTACACGCAAAGAAACTGGCGACCACTATTGAATTGAGTTTGGGCAGAATTCCTTTATCTCTCTATTAGTTTTAAATATCCTGGTTACATTTTATGAAACCTTTCACAAGCTGCAATCGCAATATTTTAAATTAAACACTCAATTTATTTTCATGGTATAGGATAAAATCGATATTTTGATTGGAAAAATTTGACGTCACACGACGTTCAGTCGACCATATTTCGTTTTCTGTGTACCACCAATAAAAAATGGCAATTTTATTTTCGAAAAATATTTACAATTTAGTTCAGTGAAAATAATATATATTGTATAATTAATGTTTTAAAACAAGCTATCATATCCTACATAATTTGTATGACCTGGCATGTATATTAAGTGGTTACGATCCTAATATAATAGATTTCACTATTTTACATAAAAGTTTTCATTTTATAACTTTTTAGTTCATCATTAAATATTCACCAACACACAATTATATTACATTTATGAGTAGAGTGAATATTGTCATGTTTTCTGTTTTATTGTGTTAGTGCTTGCTTGGTTCGCCTTGAAGTGTTCATTGTTTTAGCATATATGTATGATGATATTGACTTCTACATTCGATTTTTATTATATTTTTTCTGCAGATACAAGTGTAACCGTATTAAACTGTTGTGTTTATTTTCTATTAATTATTTCATTTACATTTATGGTCATTAACAAACTTAACGACACCTTTAAATGAGAACTCGGTTACAAATCCTACTAATATTATAAATGCGAAAGTTTGTATGTATGGATGGATGTTTGTTGCTCTTTCACGCTTAAACGGCTGAACGGATTTGAATTAAATTTGGCACGTAGACAGATTATGATCTGGATTAACACATAGGCTACCTTATTTAACACCAAGCGGGCGGAGCCGCGGGCAGCAGCTAGTGTAAAATAATGGTGCCTGAAAGTATTTTCTATCAAATTGAATTGAATCAAGCAATCATTTGATGCATCTCCCGTTTTTAAATAAGTGTGTGGCCATATAACCGCTATTGTGGGGATATGTAGAGAACTAAACTCCTCTTGTCCTTGATATAAATCTTTAAAATGATCTGATACTATAAACTAAGGGTATATATATGAAAATATAACAAAGATATTCTAAATTCTATCTAGGAAATTAATTTGAGACACATTCTACGAGAACGTGCGACGCTGACGTTACTATTTATTTAATATAACATAATCAATATCCTTGTTACTAGCACGTCTTATCTTAAAGGTAGGTACCGATCTACGTTTAAGGCAGGTGCATATCTATGATAGTGATCCCCATAAGAGGAAAAGTCACCTCAACAATCAACAAAAAAATGTCATTGTTTGAGTTCTGATGGATTATAATTTTTATCTAAAAGCTCGCGATTGTTTTTTGACTAATCACATAAATCAAATAATATTGTAAAATCTTTAACAAAATGTATTATAACACCTATTAAATAGACGGTTAAAAAAACACAAGATTTATTTATTTATTTCTGCAAACTCATCATTGGTAAGGATTACAATATCAATCAACCAATTTACTTGTCCGAGACCGCCTATCAATAGGTTATTTATATACAATTACAATTCAAAATCAATACAAGATTAGAACAATAACTACAATTCAATAACATTTTCTGTATATTCTGTGCCACTCGTACAATTTTGCCACTTGAATTGACCCCATATGGATTCCAAGCTATTGCGTCACCCTCTACTTGAATACAAGTGCTTTATAAAGTATTTTGATGGGTGCTCAGCTGTCAAAACGTTGTACTTATCGTAATACAAAGCCCAAAGTCCTAAATGCACCTGCACACAATATGTTTATAATATGTCTACCGAAAGTCAGATCGTCACACATCTGCACGCCTAAATCTCGGTACGGTAGAAACTCTTACTGACAACGGAATAAGATGACAAGTGGCCCTAATCGATTTTATTGCAATAGTAAACGACATCATAAAGCACTTGTCAATATTGAACATTAATTAATTGTTCTTATTCTATGGTTGTACATCACCAATATCCTGCTGAAGTAGCTCACAATCAGACTCTTTACCTATTCTTAGAAACAGCTTCAAGTCATCAGCGAACAACAGACACCGTGCTGTACTGACTGTGTCATGCAAGACATTGATGAATATAAAAAAATCCAAAGGTCTAAGAATTGAGCCCTGCCAATGCCACAATGAGTGCAGAATAGGTCAAAGTCTCGTCCTTAGTATTACACGTATTGTTTACTGTCACGAAAATAATAATAGAAAAAGTGCAATAACGAAGGAGTACAGTAAGCTCCGATTACAGCAAGCTTCTGAAGATGTAATTCATTGTCAACCCTGGCTGAGCGCTAGTCAACCTACACTAATAAGGCAATATAAAATCGAGTCGAATGACTTGCCAAACACGGACAACACAGCTATTAGTCTGACGTCGTTAATATTAGATCCATGCTTTGACTTAGGCACAGGCACCACTTTATTAGTTTTCCAAACTTCACGGTAAAAGCTATGCATAAGACATAATATATAAAATAAATGCCACAATGGTAACTTACAATGATCCGCAATATGAATCCAATAATGCAAAATTTATTGAATATACCGAAATTTTGTAACTTTCTTTAATGAGCAACGTGTCAATCTCCACGCTTAATAAAATCACGTTCGTACTTATTACTGAGTTGTGTATTGCCAGAGTCGCTAAAAGTGCGTGGAAGGCGAAGTTAATGAGTCATGAATTATCATTGCTTTCTGGCTGAGCACCGTCATCAATTTAATTACGTTCTCGTCTTACTAAATTTCCTCGAACAAAATTTAGATCAAAGGTACGATTGCGCTTATATTAAATGTGATTAAATTTTAATTCACGTAGCTAATTAATTTATATAACATGTTAAAGTTATATACAGAGATTGATTTCTGCACTGATTGATATTACCTTCATTGAAGACAATATCAATAAAGTAATGGGCGTGATTACGTGTTTCATCGTGTTGTCTTCGATATATTGAATATAATTGACCGAGCAATTTTTTTGACGAGCTTGCTGGCTCAACCGTGAATGACGCGACTTTGACACCAACGCTTTCGATTCGACAACATCGCAACGGGTTCGATTCCCACATAAAACAAACATTTGTGTGCATGAACATGTTTGTTTGTTTTGGTCTGGATATTTTAAGAGAGGCAGGGCGGATCAAAGCAGCTCGTCTGGAGAAGTACCTCATCTCACAGAAAACCGCAGCCAAATAACAACTCCCTAGAGGGTTGTTCCTGCGTGTGAGTGAGGTCACCAGTAAGCTCCTAAGGAGTTGCTGTGTCAGCAGCAGAGAAGTCATCGCGCGAGTGATACTTAATATTACAAGCGTTAATAGGCCACGGTAACTGCTTTACGTCAGGTGGGCCGTATGCTTGTATGCCTCCCGACGTTGTATAAAAAAAGAGCAAACGAACTGAAAATACGTTGTTAGAGAGTAAATGGGCTTAAAATAGGCATTTGGTTGCAAAGAGCCCGCAATTCTTCTATTCTATTTTATATTTCATAGAACCAGAGAGATATGCATGGTGTTGCCATAAGTATCGAAATTCGTTACCGTTGCACCGTGCGGGTCAGCTTTATCGTATAATCGTTGCAGCTAGAATGTCGTGTTGTCGTTGACATTTCGCTTACGTCGTTAAACTGATGTGTAAACAACCCTAGTTATCGTTCTGTTACGTAATCATGTCGTCGTAAAAGCGTGTTCAGTATTCAAGCCAAGTCAAGTTATAAAGCCGAAGCTCTAAAAATGGAGTGACTTAGCGCCTTGGTAATATTTATTTTGGGCAGAGTTTGTGACAAATAATAATTTGATTTGAGTTATTTGTTCATTTCTAGCAAAAATTTAACTTTCGTTTGTAATTTTATACTAAAGCCTTTTGTTTCCTGAAATTATTTGGAGCAGACATTAAAATGAAATAGTCTATTGATTTTTAAACCTATTTAAAACGTAAAAAGATGGCCCTTGAGCAATCTACCTATGCATCTATATCATTACATCAAACCTCTTGTAGGGTAGGCAAAAATAACCGAGCACCACAAGGCTCAGTTGTTGCATACCACTCGCGCTTCTTTAATATTTATAGCTATTTTCATGCACGGTCGGTTCGGTTATGTGGCAGTTTTTGCGTAATGCTTACATTTCAACTGCATTTATCCTACTTTCATACTCTCTCTGCCATGCCCAGTTTTTACCTTCATACTCTGTTTTTCTACAGTTTTGTACAGCAAGCCGTGGATTCTGGCTTAGTCTTCGACTTGGTACCTAGAATGCTCCGTTCACATTTTTCCCAGCACTTGCACGTTTCTTCACATTAGTGGTGTACCTTCCATCTCTGTTAAATGCACTTCCAATATATAAAATCCCATTCACTTGTTTCTACACTAAATCATCATCAACATCCTGATGTTCGTTCTGGTTTCTTCGCTTTGAAATATCATTATCTTGATGTTCTTTATATGTAATTGTAAGCCTTTCTTTCTACATGTCGTAATCTTTCATCACTGTGACTATTATTTGTAGTACAGATAGTATACTGCTAATAATGTTGTATTGTCTGCATAGAGCAAAAATTTGCCACTAAGTCACCCATTCGTAATTCTACGTTGTTAGATCTTATTCTCTGCAGATAATTGTCCAGATACAGAATGAACAGTCGTAACAATAGTACGCAGACAAATCTGATACCAATATTGATGTCAAATCAGGACGATAAAATACCGTCCACCCACACATGTGATGTACATCCTGATATGAGGGCTTCAACCCTGTCATATGCTTTCGTAAGTTCTACAAAACCATAGAAAACCCTCTGGTTCATAGTCAGATGCTATCCAGGGATATTGTGGGGTGCGAAAACTTGATTCGTACATCTGCTATTTAAAAATTCACTCCCAAAATATTACATCCGATGTCACCCTCAATCATTTTTCCGTACCTTTATATTATGATACGATGACTGCATGACTACAATCTGTTGGAATTCTTTCGGGTTTCCAGCATAAATTGTTCAAGAACCAGAAGGTCCGGAATGTCGGTACCACCTATTTTGACTGTAACCATAGCGATTCTTGCTAACTTTCCATTTTTCAAGACTCGTATCGACCATTCAATTCCATCCATAGTGATGTCTTAATGAGACGCTGACACTGCAGAATCAGTCATAGACTCATTGCCAGAATCAACATACCAGGCATAATCATACATTTCTCCAAGATATTCGATTCATCGTTCTGAGTGTTAGCTAAAACTTTATTAGTTAACCACCGCGGACTTCTTTAACTCTCTCCAGAAAATAGTTTGGTATGCGCTTCGAAGTTATTCGTCAGCTCTCTCCTTCTTGCCAAGTTATTATTTTACTTTTCGTCTTCCTAAAGCTTTAATTGCATTTTTGTATAGACAGTATATTTCCTTTTTCTTTTCGCTTATAGTATCACTTCAATGCAAAGATGACTCATAATCAAAATCTAATAATTTCCTTTCTTTTATATATTTTTTATATTATACTACGGAAAATTCAATCGTGTGCACCAGGTATTTTTCCTTCAATGTTCTTTTCACATCCATAAGCTACTTATGCTAGCACAGTGATAAGAAACCAGTCTATTAACCAACTGGTCTCTGGTTCGAATCCTGGCGGGGGCATGTACCACTAAATTCGTTTTTTCGGATTTATTACTTATTTATCACTCAAGTGACGGAAAAGATTATGAGGAAACTCACACTTCCAAGAAATTATATTTCGAAAGACGTGGGATCTAACCTAAAACCTACTATCCACCATACTTTCTTTCAATAATCCCAACAATCGTCTACCTCGGATTCGGAAAAGTTCACGTCTTTCACTGACATACATCGGATTCGGAAATGCTCGGGTAGAATTTCATTTCCAAAATTTAGACATCTTATCTTGCATTAGTATATGTATGTCCATGAAAACGGTTATATATTTCCGGGGCATCTATTGATCAAGTTAAAGACTATAAAATGTTAGTCGTTAAATATATAAAAAGAATTACACATGTAAAGCATTTATAAAAAGATAAAATACATCACAGTCGCTTCATAACAATTTACCAAATGTTCAGTAAATAAATGATAATAAACCTCTACCTATCTGTTTCCCGCATCCAATAAATTACAACAATATCCGACGACAGCTATCACAAAATAAATCCGTACCATATTTTTCTTTGGAACGGGTTCAAAAAAAGAAATTGTTTTGTTTTCTCTTCAACTGCGTTAATGGCTCCCAGATAGTAACGCAGGCATTATTTTTCTAACGGGGAAACAAATGGCTGATTGCTTCTTCATCATAATGAAAATAAGTGTGTGGTTCATTTACAACGGTAATTCAACTGGGAATTAACAAGATCTGTTGGGAGTTAATCATAGAACTATAATACTATTATAGAATATATATATAGAATAATATAAATATTTAGAATAGAACAAGACTAATTTGATTATACAAGAAATGTGTTCAATAATGACTTACCTTCATCAAGTATTGACACTTACCTTCATCTGATCAAATATCATTTACTTATTGGCATTCTGTAACTTACCTGTAACAATTGAAATATATAATTTAAAACAATACATTTTGAATTATGTCTCATATAATTAAAAGTATGACAAACATTTGACAATACTGCTAGTAGACACCGAAAAATATAAATGTAATTAAAAACATTTTAAAAAAAGTGCGGATTTATATGATTTTAGAAAAGACAACAAAAACTGCAACCGATAATAATAATAAATAAAAAATTGCAAACTTCACTCATAGAAAACAAATCAAGCGATAATTAGTGATACTGGCAATACAGGTATTTACGATTTCATTTACATTAAAAAATGTTACATATTCCAATTCAGTCCTATCATTTTATTTATTTATTTATTATTAGCATACATAACAGATTACAATCATCAAAATACATATTAACAGATAAATTATAGTGTTGATCTGGATTGTAATCCAAACAAAAAAACATTTATCATAACTAAGTAATAACGATTGATATATCCTAAAATATAATACAATAGAACGGACACAAAAAATCAATCGAATTATTGACCAATTTTATAATAACATTATGTAACGACCGCGTCTTATGGCGCTCGGTTCTGTCTGCCTACCCCGCAAGAGACTATATAGTGACGATATAGATTATTATAGATAGACAGATAGAAATTATATACTTTTATGGTACTGCATGTTTTCTTTTTATATTTTTTATACTTAAAGATAGATTCAGGAATAAGAAAATAAGGCTGTATGAATTTATGAGGCATTTTTATATTATTATATATTTCTTCATAAATGCTTAGATAAGAATCAAACAATTTTTCTCATGTTTTAGTTAAATCTCGGAGAAGTTTTTCAAATTGGCATATTAAGTATCTAAAATGTTATCAATTATATATATTTATATATAATAGGGGTTAAAGTATGAAATTGCCGTTTTATAGTAATAGATACTTTGAATTGGCATTAAACCTGCATGGTGTGAGATTTTCGAGTTTTAGTTGTTTTTTGTATTGGATTTCTTCCCGCGCTTTTGACGAGTGACATTGTTGTTATACTTGAAATTTTTACAATCCAGTATAAGATTAGTTTTATGTGACAATTTCGATAGTATTTTGTAACATAAGTGCTAGTAATGAAAAATCTCAAATATAACACGTACATAAACACTTTTTGGAAGACGTGAATAAGTTTATCAAGAAAACCTTGTAAAAGCCATTATCGTTTTACGGGTGGTATGTAAACTGGGTCGATTGGGTCTAGGTATCCTTCCCAAGTATTTTTTCAGCACAGTTCCTGAAGCTAGAACATAATTAAGATTTTTAAACAAACTGTTCTAAACTGAAGACTTGGCTGTATGGGCTAGATCCCTTTGCCTTTCCCCTCGGGGATAAAAAGATCCAAAAAATTAATGATTTTTTATTCAGCTTAGACGGGAAAGGGACTTCTTCCCGCGCTTTTGACGAGTGACATTGTTGTTTTACTTGAAATTTTTACAATTCAGTGTAAAATTAGTTTTATGCGACAATTTCGATAGTGTTTTGTAACATAAGTGCTAGTGCAATTATACAATAATGAAAAAACTCAAATATAACACGTTTATGCACTTTTTGGAAGACGTGAATAAGTTCATCAAGAAAACCTTGTAAAATTCCTATCGTTTTACGGGTGGTATTTAAACTGGGTTGATTGGGTCGAAGTACCCTTCCCAAGTATTTTTTGAGCACAGTTCCTGAAGCTGGAACATAGAATTAAGATTTACAAATGGTTCTAAACTGATAACTTGGCTGTATGGGCTAGATCTCTTTGCCTTTCCCCTCGGGGATAAAAAGAACCAAAAAAAAATTGACGGGAAAGATGGATACTTAGAAAATCCGAGTAATTTTTGAATACGAGTTCCGACGCGGAACTAACGCGGTAGAAACGCCTCGCAATATCAATGCTGCGTTTGGAGAAGAGACTGCTAAGGAACGCACCGTATGTTTTTGGTTTAAACGCTTTCGTATTGGAAACTCGACTTGAAGATCGAACCACGTGGAAGACCGCTCACACAGTTGAATAACGCTGAATTGAAGGAGATGGTGGAAGCCGATCCGAGTCAAACTACCCAGGAATTAGCGGCATCGTTTAACGTTACCTTACCTACAATATTGAATCATTTGCATCACATCAATAAGATAAAAAAATATGAAAAATGGGAGCCTCATGATTTGAGTGATCTGCAGAAAGAAACGCGTGTTGAAACTTGTGTTGCCTTGTTGAATCGGTACAGTGTACATGTGACGAAAAATGGATTCTTTACGATAACCGCCAGCGAAAAATGCAAGGCAGTGAAACAGCCCACACTCCGTGAATCGATCTTCACCTTTATTCATCCATGATAACGCAAGACTTCACACTGCACAAGAAACCGTTGTAACTCTACAGGAGCTGCAGTTAGAGACTATAGCTTATCCTCCGTACTCACCAGATCTTGCTCCAACTGACTACCATTTTTTTCGTGATTTGGACAATTTTCTATGTGGTAAAAAAATTTCTTCCCAGGAAGCAGTACAAAATGCTTTCACATAGTTTGTCGCATCTAGATCCTGAGAGTTCTATCGCAAAGGCATAAACAAACTTCTGATTAGAAGGCAGCAATGTATAGATAATGAGGGTAAAATTATTGATTAAATAAATATGTTACATCTTAGAAAAAAACGAGTTTTAATTTTTCAGTACAATCGTCAATTTCATACTTAAGCCCCTAAATATATATATAATTTGACGATGATAAGTTACTGTTGATATTACGCGGGAAATAATTATTTTTTACAATGCGGTATAGAATGCAACATTAATGTAGCAATGAATACCTATCATAAACGAGAGAGACCGAACAGATTTGAATACAAAAGGAGATTATAAGTGATAGTTCACGCGTACTTATACCTACATGTATAATGTGGTGAATATTACATTAAAGACTATGTAATTATGACTGTCGTCTAAAATTGTCGGTGAAGTGATTCAGTATAGCTGGCAACCCGACATAATGGCCCATTTAATAGAACGAAGAATAATACATCAAGGCACTCTCCTAAGGCTTTCCTAGCAAATAGCGTATACATTACGTACAACATATAACCTCTTCGCAGTATTATATGTTTTCCTCGAAAATATTGCTGTTTTCCCCACCATTTTTTTTTATACTACGTCGGGAGGCATACAAGCATACGGCCCACCACCATACGGTACACGGTAAAGCGGGTACCTTAGCCTATTAAAGCTTGCGATATATAAATTATCACTCGCGGGATGCCCTCTCTGCTGCTTTCACAGCAACTCCTTGGGAGCTTACTGGTGACTTCACTCACACGCAGGAACACAACAACCCTCTAGGGAGTTGTTATTTGGCTGCGGTTTTCTGTGAGGTGGAGGTACTTCCCCAGATGGACTGCTATGATGCGCCCTACCTCATAAAAAATTCCAGACCAAGACAAACAGACATGTTCATGCACACAAATATTTGCCTTGTGTGGGAATCGAACCCACAAACGTTGGTATCAAAGTCGCGTCATTCACGACTATGAAAAGTGACGCATAGAAAAAATCTAAAATGCGTTTCTAACTTTCTATAAATTAAATTAAATTATAATGTTATCCTCATAGTATGAGTATTTATTATTTTAAGAGTATCAAATATTAAAGCGGAATATTTTATACTAAGGAGCGATAATGTAGATCAATCATGAGTCCTCTCTAATTACATTAGTATAGGAATATCTTTGAAGAGGTCTTTTCTAAACAGTATATTATTATGTAAATAAAAAAGGTCAACCCAAATTAACTTAAATGAGAAGATACCTTTTTGCTGGTAATTTATTTAGGAGCTTAGATTAAACTTGATGAGATATTTTTTTGATTTAAAAATACAAATTGCGCCCAGGATAAATATACTTTATTAATAAAACAAAACAAACTTTTTGTAAAATGTTTATATATAACATATGAAACATTTCTAGTTTCATATATTATATGAAACATTTCACAAAAAGTATGTTTTGAATTGTTGTTCAAATAGCAGTTAGGAACGCAATTCGCATTGCTACGGAATATTTATTAGTACTTTGGTACACTTTATGGCGAACGTTTGTCTGAAAATAATTATCCGCCAAGTCCTTTTATTGGTCTTCCGAATACTGGTGCAGATCGAATTGTGAGATTCAATGAGTTGATTATTTTAATCTGAATATTACTAGTATATAATACGTACCTATGCACAGTTTCAGCAACAAATGTTTATACAGTGATTGTATTTTGCTATTATCCTACTAATATTATAAATGCGAAAGTTTGTATTTATGGATGGATGTTTGTTGCTCTTTCACGCTTAAGCGGCCGAACGGATTTGAATGAAATTTCGCAGGTAGATAGATTATGATCTGGATTAACACATAGGCTACGTTATTTGACTCGACGCGCGCGAAGCCGCGGGTAGCAGCTAGTTCTAGCATAAAAAAGGGAGATCGCCATATATATGAAATAGATCGTTAGTCTATTGAACTTATAAATCGATTTCTAAATAGCTGGTTTAATATTTAGATGTTTAGTGCCATACTAACATTGAATATATCACTCGAGTGAAATGTAGGCTACATAGTAACCTAAATTTCACTCGAATGATATAAACTTCTAATTTCTTTCTGACAAGCACAATAGTAGATTTAATACCTACTATTGTGCTTGTCAGAAAGAAATTATTGGGATATTGTCAGATATATATCATAAAGTTCGTAGTAATGTAACAAATGCTAAGAATGACGTTCATCCGGTATTACATGAGTGACACTTTGACCGCTGGACAGCAATTGTTTTTATAATATACTAGCTATCCACTCCGGCTTCGCACGGGTGATATGATCGCTACCAAATTTCATAGGATCACCTGCTGGGCTAACCTGAAGATTCACTGATCATCACTCATTCATCAAAATCTGCCCAGCCGTTTTTAAGTCCATAGAGAACATACAGACAAACATTCATTTTTATATATATAGATTATAATTGATTGTGTAATTTGAGAATGTAAGAAAATTTAAGGTCTTATATCGTGTTTTTATCCTCAGACTAGCTTGTTCCGCGGTTGTTCCTGCATGAGAATCACATTATCGTTATTGTCAGAAGCATACATCTCTGCACTACACCCTAGATCCCAGTGTATATTTGTATCAAAATTCATCAAGTGCAAAGAAACAAATAAAGCTACTTTCGTGTTTATAGTATTAGTGGGAAAGTATTTCACACGGCCGCCGGTCCACCTGGTGTTAAATAAACACCGTCTTTATTTTGCATAACCTTTAGCCATGTTTGTGACACAAGTTTTATCATTTGCGAGTTGGCGCCTATGATGTCAAAGCACCGTCTTCCTGGGATCTTTCTGGTGACCTTATCCGCAAAAACATTTTTTTTGGTCTTTCGTGTCTCAAAGTGATAAAATACAGCTCTTGTAATAACACTCGTTGTCTGTCTGTAATCATTTGTCGCCGAAAGTGTTACAAACATGAAACTTGCAGGATTGGTAAGTCCGAGATCATACTTTAGCATAGCATTTACATCTTTGTGCACTAATCAGCACAAGCCCGTCTCCTGGCGTTATTTCATGAAAAATTGAACGATAATGGTTTCTAACTATTAAATGTTCAGTATTTTTTTTGTACTTGGCTTTTATACCAATCCCTAAATGTTCTCAAATTACCTCAAAGGGGGTACGTCCGTTTTCTTCAGTTAATCATATAACAGTAACAATGTTTTCTTTGATGGTCGCTGTTAAAGGCCGACCTTCTAAATGTCACCATTCAGAGCAACACGTACACGATCAAATTCTACATATGGCGCGTACTGAGATTAAGTACACATAAAAGCATTTGACTTGCATTAAAATGCCAGAAGTACATCGACATATATAATATAATGGAACTATTGGAATGGAAAAATACAGAATTGTAATTACTTTCCTTAATTACTTACTTTTTATTAATACAATTGTATTAATGGTAAGTATAGGTATAATATATTTCTAAAGGCAAACTGTACGAAGTATTTATATATAAAATGGCAATTTCAATAGACAGCGACGCATTCCCGTTTCGACTTGTAACGTGTGGGTCAGTTGTAATAATTAAATACATCAAGCGTATCTGGAAAACACATGGGATGGGCTGATTGTCGCTACGGAAGAAGCGGGATCAATAGAAAACCGACCCTGACACAATTTGCAGTGGTCGTGCTATAACAGTCGCGTTTCGCGGCCGCTCAAGAATAAACATTAGGCATTTAGGATTCCATTAGGGTGAAATAGAGAGGGCGGTACGGAACAAATAAACCGAAATATTTGCATTTCGTAATTGTGACCTGAAATAGTAGGCAGACAAGGTTACTTTTATTTTAATTTAACAGATATCAGTGATGAATTTTTCTTACAGGTTTTTGTAATAGTATGTAATTTAGCTGACGTATTAAAACCATATAAATTATGGAAATTTAAAACCATATACTTGTATAATGTGACAATACCCTCAAACCCGTTTGGCCTTTTGTTATGACAACAACTTTGACTTAAAAATGAATACTACTGACTATCTATCTATAACTTCACGCCAAATCCCTTGCGGGGTAGGCAAAGAGAACCGAGCGCCACGTGACTCGATCCTTACTTATCTCACTCGCTTCTTTAACATTCATTGCTCTTCTCATGCACGCTCGCCGGTTTCTAGGGCTCCTGACATCACCTTCTGATAGAACACGACCAATTTGGTCATGGTAGGTAGGTGGTAGGTAGTCTTGGCCTTCCCTGGCTCCTACATCCTTCCACTTTTGCATTGTACGAGTATATCTGCTTCGTCATTCTTTCATCTTGCATTCTTTCTACATGTCCGAACCATCGGAGCATGCCTCTTCTTATTTTAACACCGACGCTCTCTTTCAAACCAACTCTGTTTCTAATATTATCATTGCGAATACGGTCTACAAGCCTTACGCCACAAATTTTGCGCAGCGCTCGCATTGCGACCGAGTTTATTCTACTTTCATGCTCTTTCTGCCATACCCAGCTCTCGCTTCCATAAGTTAGCGTTGGGACCAACACTGCATTGTGTATAGCGAGTTGTGCTTTCTGGCTCAGGATTTTACTGCCAAGAAGTTTTCCCAACGCTCCATTCACACTATTCCCAGCACTGACTCGTCTTTCCACATCTGCGGTATACCTTCCATCCCTGCTGAAAGCGCATCCAAGATATACAAACTCATCCACTTGTTCCAACACTTCATCATCAATCGTAATCCTTACATTAGTACTGGATTCTTCTCTTTCAAATACCATTATCTGACTAAATAATCAAAATTTTTGATTTCGGGCAGACTTTGGGTTATTTAGCCCCGTATAAAATATAGATCATAAAGAGAAGTGGGATATATTTTATGAGAAAAGAAGATTCTTCTGATGCCGAGAAATATTTTCTTATCATAGTTTTTTTTTTATAAATAGCTATTTATGAGAATTTTTCATGTGGATTAATGCATTATATTAATCTTCATATAAAATTCTCATTAATAGGATATATAAAAAAACGGGTTGCACTCCGGGAGTGCCGGCAGAAGTGAAAACTTGAACATTAACGTTGTGCATTATTGAATATTTTGGAATGGTTGTGGAATAATTTCGCACGAATTGCTTTATTTATCAGTATAAAAATACTGTCATGTATGTGGTAAAATACAATATTCATTTATTGCGCCATCGTACATAAACATGACAATTTATATTACATTAAAAATTTAACACCTCAGAACTATTACAATTATTTTACATTAAAAAGTTTAATTAGAGGTAACTAATGTTTTAGTTTTAGTAATGTTCTAATTCTCACCAAAATCTTACGGTCAAGGTCACGTGTCCTGACGCGAGTTTAACATTTTTTACTTATCCCAAAAATGCACAACGCCGCTAAAGAAGTTTTCACTTCAAAAATCTACAGAGCGTGTATGAAAAGATTAATTAATGTTGAAAAGACAAGTGAGGTTAGACCGAATCATGAAGTGCTCAGTTCTCTCTGCCTACTCCGCAAGAGACTTGGCGTGATAGATATACATAGATAGAATAAGTAGAAAAAATCCTGAAGTTTCCGTTCAGTTAATGACGTACAGTTGTAATGTAGTGTATAATTTCAGATATAAGTCATAAAAAATCTAAAAGATGTGGAAAATGAATAGAGCTATGAATTTTGAAAAGGCAAGTGAGTTGTGTAAGGATTAAGTCATGAGGCGCTTAGTTCTTTTTGCCTGCACCGCAAGGGATTTGCCATGGAGATTATTACTATATAGTACATTTGAAAAGTATTTAAATGAATTTTTTATTACCTTAAGAAGTGTGTATTTTATTCAAAGTTATTATTATATATTTATAAAGCTCATTGTCAGTAGATAGCAATGAGTGTATCATATTTCGACGATCAAGTGCAAAACTAAGCCTTTTTGCAATTTAGATTTTTTTATGCGACGTCGGGTAGAATACAAGCATACGGTTCACCTGATGGTAAGCGGTAACCGTAGTCTATAAACGCTTGCAATATATTTAATATCAGTCACGCGAAGCCACCTCTGCTGCTAACAGCAACTCCTTACGTACTTACTGGTGACCTCACTCACACGCAGGCACACTACAATAGGCAGGGACCTCCAGAGTTATTTGGCTGCAGTTTTCTATGGGGCGAAGGTACTTCTTCGGATGGGCTGCTTTGATACACCCTACCTCTCTTAAAACACCCAGATCAAGACAAACATACAAGTTCATGCACACAAATGTTTGTCCTGTGCGAGAATCGAATCCTTGAGCATTGGTATCAAAGTAGCGTTACTAATCACTGCGCCATCGAGCTCGTCAAAATTAGACATATAGAAGTCGATAGAAAAATTTACATAGTAAATATTAACAGCCAATTACTGTCCATGGACCAACTAAGCCATTTACTATTTCAATAAATCATAGACCCCGCCATGTTGGATTTGTGTTTGTTCGGGCTAATCCCAGAAACGTTTTTGTGATTATACTCGTATATGAAAGTTTTAGGCGATAATGTATGACTGTTTCGCGAAAATTAGCTGGCATGGCAGAATTACCATCATACCGATGATAATTCTGAGTCAAGTTACAAAAAAGTCCCCTATGAAAGCTGTCGCAGAGTGTTCGGCGTAAATAGTTAGTCACAATAATTATGTATAATAGAATAATTCCACGTGAAAAAAAAAAATACTCTATAGCAGGTTTTTAAAGTTGACGCACAAGGACATTTTTTATGATTGTTAGAACACATTTTAACAAATTTGTATCTTCACCAAGCCTGAGGATTTGACCGGAACAACGATATTGATTTTGTTATGGAGCAACTGCCGCCACACCTCCATAAGGCAGAGGAAAACCCCGAACTTTCTTAGGTAAGACCACACGTCTTTTGTATTACAATTTCTTGGGCGGGTTTCCTCATGATGATTTCTTTCATCGCCGAGCAAGTAATAATTACAAATATGTACATAATTCCAAAAACGTGTTTTTACCAAATGCTGTTGACACCAAACTAACACTGTTAACACTGTTCTAAGGTCGATAACGCTCGCTAATATCTATATAATTCGAATTGTAGTAACAAAAGTCCATTTAATATTATGTTTTATAAAAGATGACTAAGGCAGAAGGTAAAATAAATGCATATCTACGTGGTGTGCCATCAACATTATACCTTTATCTAAAGCATTTGATACCACTCAGGTGCATAAACATGCATACGGCCTGCTTGATGGAAAACCTCTCCCTTGGAAATGCCTTGGCTGAGAGCTCATTCTACGGCTTGTGAGTTCTCGGAAGAAAACTTTTTTGGAACCGCACAGTACGCGATCATTGCGGTTCCAAAGTAATGTTATAAAGATAAAGGATTTGATTTTTTTTGTTTGTAATGGATACACTCAAGAAATACTTAATCGTTTTAAAACAATCTTTCCGACTTCTTCCCGCGCTTTTGACGAGTGACATTGTTGTTCTACTTGAAATTTTTACAATTCAGTATAAAATTAGTTGTATGTGACAATTTCGTTAGTATTTTGTAACATACGAGTTAGTGAAATTATACAGTAATGAAAAAACTGAAATATAACAAGTTTATGCACTTTTTGGAAGACGTAACCGTTTTTGTACAAATTAGTCAAAACATGTGTAGAATCAAAAGATGATATCATTCATATTATAATATTAATCCATATCCAATTATGTAAATAATTCCTTAATCAAATAAATTACTAATATATCTATCTACCCGTGAGAAGCCAGGCCGGGTCGCTAGTATATGACTGACATTTAAACAATTATTGTAAAGCTGACAACGTATTTAATTTACTCGACTAAATCTATCAATTAGCTTTATTCAATTATTCATTTTCTGTCAGGGATAAAAACATCTATCACAACACCCCATTAATCAATATAACAAATAACCTCTTATTCATACTCATTCATTACACATCACATTACTTACTGTTGAGTGGGCATACCTACATGAGAACTTTTAGGGGTCCAATATCCACTTTTTGTTTTGTAATCATTTAATCCATTATGATGAAACTATGAGGACCATTGCACTGCAAACTCATACTCGTATACCTAGTCCGGCCATAGGTTCTGTTACAAATGAATGTGCATTTTTTTTTAATGCAGAAATGTAACCTTAATAAAACTTATATGTACAATGTACATATTTATGGAAGTCTCAGCAAAAAAATGATTCTATTCGAAATAGCCACCTTTGGCTGCAGGCCTTTAATCTGTGTGGCCACGAATCTATGGATTTGCCCACTGTTTCCGTGGAAAATTTAGCCATTACTTGCTAGCGGTTTCAAGAGACACAATGTCGGCGTGTCGTTTCGAGCAAGCCATGTCCTCTAAAACGACCATAATTAGTAGTCTAAGGGGTTCAGATCTAGGTTAGACGAGGGCTAGTCTTCAACTCTTATAAAACCCGGAACGTTGGATTCGAGCCAGGCTTGGGTAGTTCGGGCCTTGTGACCAGGTGCAGAGTCCTGCTGGAAAGTCCACAGTCCCTTTTGTGTGTGTAATAACCCCACAAAAGTGTATTGCTAAGAGGTTTCACAATACGATCCAAGACAGTCTCTTGATGATGAGCGAAGTCTTCACTCCTTTTTCACAAAAATGAAGCTTTGTGACTCCTTGATAAAACACCCCCGCCAAACCAGTACAGACGCAGGATGATGGCCACATTGTATCTTTCCGACTATTTGCGTGGCTTCTTTAGAATGGTGTGCATACACTTTATCATTTTGTTTGTTGTAGTGACCTTTAATCGTGAATTTTTTTACATCAGTAAAGAGGATATTTCTGTGCCTTTCACCTCCGTATTGGGACAGAGGCGTTTCGATCGATCCACTCTCTTCTGTAGGGACTGATTTAGGGCATGCCCTGTATATCGACGATAAGCGCCAAGCTTCAGGTCTTGTATTATTATAGGCGACAGAGTCCTAGCGGGAATCTTCATTTCTCGCGATAAGATTTTTTTCCTAATGGGATTACGACGAATTCTGGCTTTAACAGCATTAACAGCCTTTGTAGTTCTGAGAGCACGCGGTCGCCCCAATCTTTTAGGGTCTTCAACAGAGGAAGTGTTGCTATATATGTCGATAGTACGATATAAGAATATACGGCTGATACTATGCTTTTGAAGTGTCTTGAATATGACCGACAGCTTCATACCCACTTTGTGCAAGGCATTCACTGCTTCTTTAACCCTCCGTTTAATATTGTAATTTGATAATAAACACGAAAAAATATGTAAAACGGCGGGAAATCGAAAGAAGTTTTTAACACAATAAACGCGTTCCAAATTAAACATAAGTAAAGAGTAAAAAAAAAGAAATTTTCTATGTAGCAGTATATGAGCGACTAGTTAGTACGAGTATACTACTGTTTGAGTCGCAACTAACAAAAAAACATTAAAATCTATTTATCTATAATTTCATGCACTTTCTAATAAAACACGATCAATTTGGTCACGGTAAGTTAGACGTGGCCTCTCCTCCTATATCCATCTATTTTCGCGTTGTATATCTGTTATTTCTTCTACTTACATTCTTTTTACATACCTGAAATATCGGAGCGTGTCTCTTCTTATTTTCATACTGACACTCTATTTCAGACCAACTCTTTTTCTAACGTCATCGATGCGGACGCGGTATAAAAGCGTTACGGCACAAATTTTGCACGACGCTCTCATTTCGACAGCATTTATCCTACTTTCATGCGCTCTGCCATATCCAGCTCTCACTTTCAAAATGTTAAAATTGAGTACAAAATCATCGACAAGGGTATATTTTATTCTTATAGTTTAAACAGAATAATAATAAGTTACACCCCAATATGATAAAATTATAGTTTTCTTATCTATTCACGTCAGGTCCCTTGCAGTGCAGGGAGGACGGAGTACCACAAAAGCGATACTTACACATCTTGCCCACTTCTGTATCATTTATAGCTACGAGTAATAGCCGATTCCTAGGGCCCCTGATACTACGTTGTTATAAACCACGGCCCATTTGATTGTCGTTGTCTTGACTCTCCTCGCCTCTTATATCCTTCCACTTTCGTATTGTACATGCGTTTCGTCATTTTTTCATCTCATTTGTTTCTACATGTCCGAACCCACTGAGTGTGTCTTGTTTATCTTAACAACGCCCCTTTTTTATACAAAGTCGGAAGGCATACAAGCATACAGCCCACCTGATGTAAAGTGGTTACCGTAGCTTACGAACACTTACAATACAGGAAGTATAGCTCGCGCGTTGCAACCCCTGCTGCTAACTTATTGGCGCTTTACTCAAACGCAGGAACACAACTACCCTCAAGAGTGTTGTTATTTGGCTGCTGGGAAACTACCTCCAACCCATAAGAAACTTCTTTAGAGTTGAGGCAGGCTCTCTCAAAACACCCAGACCCATTATAATAGACATATCCATGCACTAATGTTTATCGTGTGTGGGAATGGAATTCACCAGTGTTAGTATAAAAGCAGCATTGATAACCACTCCGCCACTGGACTCATAAATTCTACTGCATGCACCCACCACATGAGTAGTGGGTGCATGCAGTAGTGTCATGCATACACCCGGTCGTCTCTGCGACACGTATTTCGCCTCTCCATGACGGCATACGTCTACTAACGGTAGTGGGTGGTTGATGGCCGGCACTAGTGCGCATGAACTATTCGGTAGCGGAAGCACACATAGTAGTTTAGATCAAATCACCTGCGGTTTTATTACTTGAGTAATAAATTTATTCCAAAGTCACATATTTAAAAAATGGGGAAATAAGTCGAGAATACGAAAGTAGGACATATGCACTTTGAAGAATATCATGCGTTAGTACATACAGTTACATAATTTTTGAGATATTTGAGGTAAAAATAATATTAGTATATGCTGTGCCGCAGTTTTAGGACCATAATATATAAATCGAAAAATTGCTCACTATTACAAACCGTCTCGGTGGCTCAATTGAAAAAGTACTCGACCGGCAATCGAGAAAAGCGTACCTACAAACCTCAGCTGGTAGGAACATTTCAAAATATACAGAAACCATTTCTACTTCAGCCTATTAAAAGTTAGATCACACATGCTAATAAACAGTTTAGGTCCGTTTCAAGTATAAAATTCACCATGAAAAGCATTGTCATTGAATTTCTAATTAAACACTCTGTTTCGGGTGGAATGTTGACCCAAAACCTACTATTTAATTAGAAATTCGACGACTTTACTGTTCCTGGAAGGTTATATAGGTGGGTTTTTTATTATCCTGGTATATGTGGCGTCATTATGAAAGTACAAATATGTTTCTTCCAAATAAGTAAGATCTTGTATTCTGTATTCGTATTCTATGCAATTATTTTAATGTTTTTTTTAGGGTTACGTAGTAAACAAGGAACTCTTATAGTTTTGCCATATCCGTCCATACGGCCGTCAGTACGTGGCCTAGCTCAGAGACGCTGGATACTAGAATGCTGTAGTTTGGCCTGTATATATATATAATAACTATGCTAATCAACGATGAGAGATGATTGTATGAAGAAAGGCTTACAATTGAATGCGAAGAAAACCAAAATAATGGTATTTGAAAGAGAGACAACCAGAACGAACACTAGGATTACGGTTGATGATGTAGTGTTGGAGCAAGTGGATGAGTTTGTATATCTTGGAAGCACTTTTAGCAGCGATGGAAGGTACACCGCTGATGTGGAGAGACGAGTGAGTGCAGGGAATAGCGTGAATGGAGCGTTGGGTAAACTTCTAGGCAGCCGAAATCTAAGCCAGATGACACAGCTCGCTGTACACAACGCGGTGCTAAGCCCAACGCTAATTTATGGAAGTGAAAGCTGGGTATGGCAGAGAGAGCACGAAAGTAGAATAAATGCGGTTGAGATGAGAGCATTGCGTAAAATTTGTGGCGTAACGCTTGCTGACCGCGTTCGTAATGATGACGTAAGAAAGGGAGTTGGTTTGAAAGAGTGTCGGTGTTAAGATAAGAAAAGACATGCTCCGTTCGGAAATATAGAAAGAATGCAATATGAAAGAATGACAAAACAGGTATACAATGCGAAAATGGAAGGATGTAGGAGCCAAGGAAGACCAAGACTAACCTACCATGACCAAATTGGTCGTGTTTTATCAGAAGGTGATGTTAGGAGCCTAAGAAACCGGCGAGCGTGTATGAAAAGAGCTATGAATGTGAAAGAAGCGAGTGAAGTGTGTAAGGACCGCATCGTATGGCGCTCGGTTCTCTCTGTCTACCCCGCGAGGGACCAGGCGTGAAGATATACATACATACAAACAAATATGATAACAATGTGGTACCTCCTCTACACGTAGAGTGGGGATGATTTTTTTATTCGCACCAAGAAAGCAAAGCGAAGCAGGTACTGAAATCTACGTTGTGCGTGGCCCGACGTGCACTTGGTCGGTTTTTTTTGATACTGACATAGTTAATGATTTGGTATTTCTGCTTGTACGATATATCTTAACATATTTTGACAGCAAATATTAAAAACGATGATTTTCAATATATTTTAGAAGATGTAATGATAAAAAACAAGTAGGTAGGTATAACTCTTTTCTTTCACTTTTTTAGGGTTCCCTACCTCAAAAGAAAAGCTATTATAGAATCACTTTGTTGTGGGTCTATCCGTCTGTCATGACCCTTTTTCTCAGGGACGTGTCAAACTGAAACTAATATCAAATAACCAGGTCTGCAAACTCTTCGGGCAGTAAAAAAATCAAACTTCTAAGTCAACGCAATCAAAAGATACGGTTGTTTATGCCTCGTTTATGCGCATATTGTAACACTCGCAGCTCTGGAGTCAGAACTCAGTAGCTCTGGAAACCAACGGGTATGCATGAGAAGAGCTATGAATGTTAAAGAAGCGAATGAGGTTTGTAAAGACCTAGACATGTGGCGCTCGGTTCTCTCTGCCTACTCCGCAAGGGATTTGCCGTGGAAATATAGATACATGGATAGTTCATACGATAAAAGTTCGTGAGATAAAATACGTTAATTAGAGCGTTTTAATTGCTTCATTCCATAAAGTTAATTATTCATTAAATTTGTAAAATCTACACATGTCTCAAAATAATTTTACGTTAGCAAATTTATACGACTTCATTCGTGTGAATAATTTGCAATGGTCAGATATCAATATCCTTGCTTAGCGTGGGACCATGGAGCTACATACAATGATATGTAACCCCACCAAGCAGTACCTGGGGACGGATGAAATGTTGCGATAGCAATTTAAGTTATGTATAAAACAGTACTTCACACTAACTTCCATTGTAACAAAAAAATGTTTCAATATAAACTGGATTAGCCATTTCCTTGTGACGAACATTCAAACAGGAATATAATATATATAAAAAAAAAACGTTATTTGACGAGCCCACTGGCGCAGTGGTGAATAACACGAAATTGACACCAACGTGTACAATTCCCATACAGGACAAACATTTGTGTGCAAGAACATGTCTGTTTGTCTTGGGTAGGGTGTTTTTGTTTTCACAAAATATTCAATCTACACACTCAGCATCACTTTATGTTTTTATTATACGTGAAAATACAGATTATAGTGCTAATAAGAGCGTACATTATAATTTGCTATCTATCATCATATTATAAGATGGTCTGAACCTAAAATAAAATCCTTTACCATCATTATCACGGCGAACCCAAAGCTATTTATTAGGATGGTTCGCAGATAATTAACTGGTACATTTTGCCTGTCTCATATTTTTCATGAGATTATTATAACGAGAACGTACGAGCGCTGTTATGCTGAAAACGGCATGGGCTCTTTAAATACATAAATAAAGATACCGAAGTGTAGAATATAGATTAAGTATCAAAGGTGACATTTCTTCAGTCTTTATTTTACAATGTATGCCATCACCAGAATGATAATTTCATACAAAAACAGTGTTCAACGTATGTTCCATTTGAGATGAGAAACGACGCACTTGTTGGTAATTCTGCATTATCGAATAAAATTAAAATCGAATTTCATCTGTCACGACATACCTTTTTTATATAACGTCCTATACCATAGTCTATGAACGCTTGAAGTACCTATACTTGAAATAACGCTGCCACCTCTGCGGCTAACAGCTACTTAGGAGCCTACTAATAATAACATACGTCATCCTCAGTACTCGCCAGAGCTTGCTCCAACTGACTACCTTTTTTTTTCGTGTATTGGTCAATTCACAACGTGGTAAATAATTTTCTTCCCAGGAGGCAGTACAAAATACTTTCGAATCTAGATCCCCAGAGTTCTATCGCAAACTAAGATGATTTATGATACGTCGCTGATCGCAAAGGCATAAATAAACTTCTGATTAGATGGCAGAATTGTATGGATAATGAGGGTAAATATTTCGATTAAATAAATATGTTACATCTTAAAAAATTTCCAATTTTAATTTTTCAGTACAAGCTTACAATTGTTTATCATTAACAAAACCAATGTATACCTTTTATGTAAATTTTTGGAATAGTAAATGAATTTTCAATAAATTTTTGGTACCAGACCATAATAAATGTCATGTATAACGATACTATATAACAGTAACGACAATAATTGTTATACGTAATTATTTAATTTGTTTAAACATATGTGTGATGTGTACCAATGATGAGTACCATTCTTTGAAGTAAATTAACTTTCGGTTAACTCGATTAAGAATATAAAGGGAAAATCGATTAGGAATTAATGAAAATCTTGCGCTCCAAGTGACCTACTTATAGTTCAAGACATGTCCCAGAACTCATTAATTGATAAGTCTTTAGGAAGGTATTTTTACACCGGTTTTTTGCGGTGGTATACTCATCCTAATTTGATTAATGTTGGTTTGTAAATAATGAAACAATAACGGCTTAATATAACCATTTTTTCAAAAATAGATATTTCGTGTACCTGTCTGAACAAGTCTAGTGTATATTTGTCCTGTTAGTTTTTTAAACAACGTCTGAAGTCATGCCAGCATGTGGTCCATATGATGCTTGTAATACAGGATGTATCACTCGTGCGTTTCCATCCTGTTGCTAAGATAGCAATTCGTTAGGAGTTTAGTGGTAACCTCACGTATTACGCGGTTTTCTGTGTGCTTTCTTAACAACATCCAGACCAATAATAGACATGTTCATGTATCAATTGTATGTTGTTGTATGTTCCCTCTGTACACGTATCACATGAAAATTATTGAACGCATTTTAATGAAATTTGTGTTGTGACGGCTCATACTCCTTCGATCTATCTGTAGGATGCTTTTTTATTCCGAAACATAAAAGCATTGTTATGAAATTACGATGTAATAGTATCGCAGGAGTGGCTAAAGTGATTAAGATAGAAACATTACTAATGGAGAGGCTTGGCCAGAGATAACTCCCACCACTTTCATTATCCCTCGTTTTTTTTACAGCCTTAAAAAGTTTATAATTATTCTTATGAGATGGAGTAATGGATGGTCTTTTCTTTCGAAGTATTAGCTGAGTATGATTCGCTTAAATACAAATGCGACCAAATAGCTTTGATTGGAGCCAAAATACGTATAACGATAGGCAATAACTTATTTCTTCTAAGCATAAAATATTGTTATTTAAATTTATATAAATATCATTTTCTTCTGAAGAAATAATAAACCTGTCAACACTCAATGTACTCAAAATACCGGATTGCAAATTTCCTAACCGTTCATGCTGAGAAACTAACTACGAGTATAACATATGTATATAATATGTTTTAGAGTCTAGTTTATTATTGCTTCAGAAGAAAATGATATTTATATTATTTTAAATAGCATAAAAATAATTTGGAGAACTATATCCACTTTACTAGTTTTACTTCTGAATCATATAGCTTATATCACAGCACTGCTCAAGACTGACTCAAGACAGCAATCATAAATACTACTTTTCTAAAAATGAACCAGCTGCTTTTCAATTTAATGTTATATGCCGATCAATTGCTTTATTATTTAATATAGAGAAAAATAACAATTATTTTTATTTAAAAAAAATGCCAATGTTTTATGTTAAAAAAATAATTGCTAAAACAATACATATCCTTGCACACTAATTTAAATAGAAACAAATTATGTACTATTTAAAATAAAAACTATTTACAATATAAACAAAATTGATAACAGTGGAAACAAAATTGATTTTAATAGGTATTTCCCCTGGAATGGAACGTTATTAAACCATCCGCGCCATCTCAATAGCAGATTTTTGAACTCAAAAGTAAAAAAGCTTTGAAGTGACTCATGTCGCCGAATCTCGATTGAAATTGGTGTCGGATTGCAATCCCTAAAATCGATTAAAGCACTGTTGCCATTTAGTCCCCGCGACAACAACTATATAGCATTTCATGCCCACTAAGGTTGCTTTAGCCACCGTGGTTGCAACACCACTGGATTTTATTAACAGTCAGCCAAATATCGGCAATTCTTTATTCTAAAATTGTACGACACAGAATTTCCAAGAAATGCTTCAGATCGGAGCCAAAACGAAGACAGGTAGATTAATCAGTAAGTCAATCAATCACGAAATATCTATTAATGATATTGATGAAGTCGTTGTTTGAGCCGCTATTAATCACAGGAGCCGCGTGTCTGATTATTTTGGGATCATTTTGTAAGGCCTGCAAATTATTGTTGAATCGAAGTGTGTCATTTTAATGTCATTGCTTAGTTTAGCTACGATAGGCCATTAAATAGTCACAAAAAACTGTCATGAGTATTTTTAATCGACTTGAGTAAGGTAAGTAAAAGTCGTTTCTATTTTTTTTGTGTATATCACGCGATGTCTTCATCAATTGTGAACCTCTTCTTCCTAGTATTATCTCGTTTCCTAATTAAATAGTATTGGCGGGGTCCGTACACTACTTAATAAGGTACGAGAAACACACAAACTCTGTAAATCTCCTGTCCCAGCGTAAAGTGGTTATCAGCGACTAAACAGGTAGGAGCAGACTATATTACGACAATCTTCACGTTTGCAGACTAATAACAGTTCCAGGTTAATGCTATATCTATGATGGACTGATAGTCAGTGGGCTTGTGTTCTATTATTCCATTGAATTTCGCTTCGGGTTTCATCCAAGTCTAGGGAGAGTAAACGTTTGGCGAGTTATTAGTTGCTAGAGCTGATTGCAGAATGAATTGCAGGTAGCTCAGTGTTATAGTTGTGAACAGCCATGACGTGGGTTTGAGAAATTGGCATTGGTAAAAAGCTCGTTACAGTTTAAATGCGCTGCAATTCCGTGATGAAGTTTTCACCCCGTCGTTAACCGTCATCAACATCAGTTTGACGAAGATTTGGTATACCTGCATAGTATCTCCATCATCATCGGAGCGTTAGCCCCGGTCGCATCCTAAGCTCTCGCTTCAGAGTTCGGGGTTGGCTTACCAGCTTCTACTTCTCCGCTTCGCTCGGTCATCGGCATTCCTTACTGTGAGACCATTGGCACGCAAGTCATGCCTTACGACGTTAAGCCAGGACTTTTTTGGCCTACCCCTTCTACTGGGATCCGGCGGCGGTGACATAGCAATACTCCACGCAGGCTCGAACTTGAGTCCTATAAATTAGACAAAGCTAGTCCAGCGTGAAGAACCTGCGCACACTGTTCAGGACTCCGAGTTTATTGGAAGCTGTTAAGATGTAATTTCGTTGGTTAAGGTAGCAATGAATATTAAATGCAATGAATAATTTTCTTGGCATTAAACTCAACCAGGTTATGGGAACCCCACTTACTAATGAGATCCAAAACTCAATTCAGCTCAATGACAAGACTCTCGTGCTTCTCATCGATTTCTGCCCGACCAGCACCAGGCCGACCGAAATATCGCCTATGGACCGTACTGTCATCTGCACAGTAAATTATTTTACCAAGTGGCAGCATGTCATTGCTATGAAGAAGAAAGAGGGTGAGAGAGAGAACAGAGCCCTGTGGAACACCGGCATTCACTGACACGAACCGCGAAACACATCCATCTGCAAGGACGCAGATTCTACGCTCATGTAGGAAGCCAGCAATCCACTTGCAAAGCTGGAGGGACAGATCGTATGCCGGAAGTTCCTTCCTGTATGATTAGTTATGGAGGATCCAAACCAGGAGTCGTGGTGAGAGTTAAAGTACCTCAAACATAACATCAACCAACTCTGCAGTAGGGTGGGTGAACTTACACACTCTTGTCAGAAAATTACACCACTACGGTATCAGGAACAAGGCTCTCGAACTTCTGTCTTCTTATCTGGGCAATAGGATACAGAAGGTCGATGTTAATGGTAAAAGATCTTCGGGGTCCCCTGTAGTCATGGGAGTCCCACAGGGGTCAATTCTAGGTCCATTCTTATTTTTAGTATATATAAATGACTTACCTTATTATGTAAAGGATAAACATGAGATTGTATTGTTTGCGGATGATACCTCTTTGACATTCAAAATTAATAGACAGTTAGGTAATTATGACGAAGTTAACGATGCTCTCTCTAAAGTTATGCATTGGTTTAATGTTAATAATCTGCTTTTAAATGATAAAAAGACTAAAGTAATTAAGTTCTCAACACCTAATGTAAGACAGGTGACTACCAATGTACATGTTAATGGAACTAATTTAGCCCCAGTGGAGACAACTGTATTCTTGGGTATAACAATTGACTCCAAACTACAATGGGGCCCACAAATTGAAAAATTATCAGGAAAACTAAGTTCTGCAGCCTATGCAGTGAAAACTATTAGACGGCTCACTGATGTTGATACGGCTAGAATAGTTTATTTCAGCTACTTTCATAGTATTATGTCATACGGAATTCTTCTTTGGGGTAACTCCGCGGACATTAACACCATCTTTTTATTGCAAAAGAGAGCCATAAGAGCTATCTACAAACTTGGTCCCCGTGAGAGCCTTAGAGAAAAATTCAAAGAAATAAATATTCTAACAGTCGCATCGCAATATATCTATGAAAATCTTTTGTATGTCCATAAAAACATAGACTCATTTTGTAAAAAGAGTGATACTCATAACATAAATACTAGATATAAGCATAATCTTGTGTTACATGCAAGCCGTCTCCACAAAATAAGTAATTCTTTTATGGGGCAATGTATACGGTTCTATAACAAACTTCCCAGCAATATAAGAGAATTGTCAATAAACAAGTTTAAAACTACTATTAAAGCCAAATTGTGTAGCAGGGCATATTATAAAGTATCTGACTATATTAATGATAAAAATGCCTGGGATTGAGTCGATCCAATTATAATGTAATTAATAAATTATGTAAATTTGTTTGGATACCAAAAGAGGGATGCCTGAGTTTTTTGGCAGTATTTTTATCAGTGCTCACCTAGTCATGAACTGCACGGTAGGGAAAAAAATTGTGACGATTCCAAACAAATGTAGCCATTTTTACGGAATAAAAAGATTTTGACTTTGACTTTGACTTAGTATGAGACAAGTTATCTTCAAATTAACGATCGATTGAAATCTATCTATCTATAACTTTACGCCAAATCCCTTACGGGGTAGGCAGAGAGAACTGAGCGCCACGTGACTCGATCCTTACATACCCCACTCGCTTCTTTAACATTCATTGCTCTTTTCATGCACGCCCGCTGGTTTCTGGGGTTCCTAACATTACCTTCTGATAGAACTCGACCAATTTGATCATGGTAGGTAAGTCTTGGTCTTCCTCGGCTCCTACATCCTTCGACTTTTGCATTGTACATCTGCTTCGTCATTCTTTCATCCTGCATTCTTTCTACATGTCCGAGCCAACGGAGCATGCCTCTTCTTATTTTAACACCGACACTCTCTTTCATACCAACTCTGCTTCTAACCTCATCATTGCGAATACGGTCTACAAGCGTTACGCCACAAATTTTGGGCAACGCTCGCATTTTAACCGCGTTTATCCTACGAAACCGCGTTTATCGATTGAAATGTGGTATGATAACAATTTGCTCAACCTATTGTACAGTTTTAATCAAGACTAACTTTAAATTAATTTCAAACTTTACCTCATTTATGACCACAGTTATTCATTAGATAAATTATAGCGATATACTCGTAATTACGTTTCAGTGATGGATGTTTAGTAAAATAGCGATAAAGATCAATGAATAAAATTGAAGACGACCGACTAATATAACATAACGTATTTTCTTTCTGGTATGAAAATTTCATGTTAAAATAATACATGCGAGAGTAATATTAAACCATGTTGGAATATGTTAGTTTAATGTCGAGAATTTGCAATAAAATTGAAGCGCATACAACTTACGATCATTCTGAAAGCATTTCAGTTACAAAATTTATTTACGCAGGGGAAGAATACATTGGCATAAAAAGAGTAAAATGCAATTTGACATTAATAACTTTAAATTACTTGGGATTATTAACAACTAAATTAATAATCCCAAAAGTATTGATAACCATTAAAGGGTCAAAGAACTTAAGGAAATTGTAGGCTAACAAGTTGATAGAATATCGACAATTGATGTGTCATGATATGAATTAGATACAATGGTTCTTGTATTAGCGATTATATACAATTTGAGTAAACACTGGGGAATATTTTAGGGAGATTAAGAAAAAAGATAATAGTCTGTGGTTATTTCAATATTGACATACTTTAGGAAACATAAACAATTCATAGATTTTTAAATATACTTAAATCATTTGATTTACATAATACTACGCTACGCTATACCGGCTATGTCCGCTTACTCCGCTGTTAACACAATTACTCTTTATGAACTTCCTGGTGACCTCCTTCACTCGCAGGAACACAACAACCCTACTTACTTACGTACTTCCCCAGGTTAATTTGATGCGCCCTACCTCTTTTAAAATACCCAGACTAAGACAAATAGACATGTTTGTCTTATGTGGGAATTGAACCCACGACCGTTGGTGTCAAACTAAGCTAAATCTTGCTAAGTATAAACAAAATGTACTTATGTATTTAAAATACATGCAGAAAGGACTCATTTTAAAATAGGCCACTTATAATAAAAGAAGTAGAAAACCAATTACAAGATTTCAAAATGAAACTTTCTGGGAACATGTTACTTTCCAACTTGCGAGATTGTTATTTGTTTTCAATTGTTGCGACGTTTTGAAAATTGTGGATCGGAATTACAATGAATTTAATTCGACAAAATGTTTGCGCTATGATTTCCTACAATTTCTGTTGCGGTTTACGCCAGTTATAGGGTTGAATTGACGATTTCAGGTGGCATTTCAAGATGAAACTCTAACTCATGGCTCCGTTTACGTATACAAGTAGATTAGTGAGTTTCCATTTGGAAGTACTTAATCATCGCTATGACATTTATTTATTTATTATATTTATGCCATGTTGACCAGCGATTACGGTTACTGAATATGAAATTGATGCTGCAAGAAAGTTAATTGAAATTGACAAACAATTACTTGATAGCAAATAAGTAATACGGTATGACATTGCAGTAAGTGAAGGAGAAAAGATTTTAAATGTGCATCTTAAGGTAGGGTAATTTTACATTCGTTGCATTCCTAATAATTTGACGGAAGACTGCGTGTAGAGTGGTGTCGTAAAAGAATAGAAAAGTTTAATGGAGAGGAACCATTAGCTGCCTATAATATTACAACAGGTGATGAAACCGGAGTGTACAGTACACTCGGATTTGATGCAGAACGAAAAAGTCAATCGGCAGAGTGAGTCTTTCGTCTTAAAGTTTCCAACGAATGTAAAGAAAAGTTGAAGCATTGGTAAGGAAATGGTTCGTTCTTTTTTCGGCA
Source organism: Pyralis farinalis (assembly GCA_947507595.1). Taxonomy (NCBI): domain Eukaryota; kingdom Metazoa; phylum Arthropoda; class Insecta; order Lepidoptera; family Pyralidae; genus Pyralis; species Pyralis farinalis. The sequence continues at coordinate 18,341,191 of OX382267.1, forward strand.
ATTCAAGATACAACAATGTCTCTGTAATATTAAGAGATAGCGATTGTAGATTGATGCATCGATACTTGCATGCCCAGAGTCTCAGAAAAGGGTGGCGACATCATTTACCGCAATAACGCGTCCGCATATTCTGCTAAGACAATCGAAGCTAATTTGGAGGATTAAAATGTAGAACTAATTACGCATACAGCCCAGACCAGGTAACTTGCGACTTATCTTGCTTGGCAAAGTTAAAGACGCTTAGAGGCATATGTTAAACAAGCCTTAAATTAGTGGTAAATATATTCTACGAAGTCATTGCGCAGGTTCCTATGGAAGACTGTTCCTACTGTATTTAAAATACATGCAGAAAGAACTCGTTTTAAAATAGGCCACTTATAATAAAAGAAATAGAAAACCATTTACAAGATTTCAAAATGAAACTTTCTGGGAACATGTTACTTTCCAATTTGCGAGATTGTTATTTGTTTTCAATTGTTGCGACGTTTTGAACACCTAATATAAGACAGGTAGCTACCAATGTTAATGGAACTAATTTAGCTCCTGTGGAGACAACTGTGTTCTTGGGTATAACAATTGACTCCAAACTACAATGGGGCCCACAAATTGAAAAAAATATCAGGAAAACTATTAGACGGCTCACTGATGCTGATACGGCTAGAATAGTTTATTTCAGTTACTTTCATAGTATTATGTCATATGGAATTTTTCTTTGGGGTAACTCCGCGGACATTAACACCATCTTTTTATTGCAAAAGAGAGCCATAAGAGCTATCTACAAACTTGGTCCCCGGGAGAGCCTTAGAGAAAAATTCAAAGAAATAAATATTTTAACAGTCGCATCGCAATATATCTATGAAAATCTTTTGTATGTCCATAAAAACATAGACTCATTTTGTAAAAAGAGTGATACTAATAACATAAATACTAGATATAAGCATAATCTTGTGTTACATGCAAGCCGTCTCCACAAAATAAGTAATTCTTTTATGGGGGAATGTATACGGTTCTATAACAAACTTCCCAGCAATATAAGAGAATTGTCAATAAACAAATTTAAAACTACTATTAAAGCCAAATTGTGTAGCATATTATAAAGTATCTGACTATATTATTGATAAAAATGCCTGGCTGCCTGAGTGAGTCGATCCAATTATAACGTAATTAATAAATTATGTAAATTTGTTTGGATACCAAAAGAGGGATGCCTGCGTTTTTTGGCAGTATTTTTATCAGTACTCACCTAGTCATAAACTGCACGTTAGGGAAAAAAATTGTGACGATTCCAAACAAATGTAGCCAGTTTTACGGAATATCACTTTAAATAACTAAAACAATTAATGTATTTAATTTAATTTTAATTAAACTAAAACAATTTGTTTTTTTTTAATACCACTAAGGTGGCAATCAAGTGTACGGTCTGCCTGATGGTAAGCTGATACCGTAGCCTATGGACATTTGTAAAACCAGGGCTGTCACTCATGCGTTGCCGATCTTGTAAAAACCTCTTCACGCCTTTCTTGAAGAATCTAATTCTGTAGTCCCTTGGGAAAACCAGTTGTTAGTTAGTTAGTTTCTTGGTAAAAAAATACAGGGTTGGTACTAGTTAAGTACATAAGTACTATTTGCTGATGGCACTTCACTTTAATTTTAATGTGGCTAGCCGGTGTGAAAATATTGACAAAATAGTGTTATGTCTGCCATTCTAATCTGGTTCACATGCAAGTGATCTTTTGTCATTAAGTAATTTCTGTTAATACAGAGATTCTCATTGAGCATAAATAATTGAAATCTATAATTCTTATCTTGGTATTATAGTAGCAGTGGGACAGTAGGTAGGCTTGCCAGTAAGCTTAGCTCTGCCGCATATGCAGTTAAGAGAATTAGACAATTAACGGATGTGGCTAGGACGTGTCTAGTCTATTACAGCTACTTTTACATCATAATGTCATATGATATGGAGAAAATCGTCTGACATTGAAATAATGTACTGTGATCTGTCTCGCAGATCAGATATTATGTGAGGTTAGTGATCCATAATTTGTACAAAATGGCTTTTGGTTCGAATCGTATATTTGATGACGTAAGGTAATCTATAACTATCCCATAGACTAAACGGTATTATTGGAACTCAATTCAATATTCGATTTGATTCGACGATTTTGACTTAGTCATCGAAACGATGACGATATGTATCATTCCCAGTACTGACAATATCTTAGCAGCTATTGTCGTTACAGGAATTATTTATTGTCGGGGGGCATGTAATTCGGCTTACTTGATGATTAATGGTTACCACAGCTTATGTATACTTGCAATAAAAGGAGTATCATCCGCGCGCTGTTACTGCTGGTGCTAAAACAGCAACTCCTCAAGAGCTTATTGGGAACCTATTTCACTTACAGGAACACAATAACCATGGAATTGACTGCGGTTTTCTGTTAGGGAGAGTTAATTCGCCAGTCGGGCCGCTTTGATACATCCTACATCTCTCAACAACTCAACTAGCTTAACGATAGCGACTGTGATCTACTAACTGATGACTTAATGTTTGCTCCGACACTACCGAGCACAAAGGCACTCGAAACAACTAAACCTATCCATAGGCAGGCTGAAGTCGACATTGATGAACGTGTTCGATTAGATTGACTCGCGCAACAACACCGTCTACTCCTTAAACGCTTATTAGGGTTAATAAGAGTAAATTGTATGCTACTTCGTGATTATGTAACTATATAATTAGTCAATCGATGATCAGTAATAGCTTGAGGGGTCAGATTTAAAACAATAAAGGAAAGATTTTATAACTTGTCTCATAGAGTAAAATAACAAGCGTTCTCGATGAGAATTAGCTATTGAGAATGGAATATTATTTATTTACCAGAACTTACAAAATTTTAATACATGTATATACGTAGGTCACACTATAAGTTTTGCGTAACTTAAAAAAACAACATGTTATAACCAAAATATTACGTTTATTGCTTTTCAAAATACTCTCCTTTACATTTTAAACATTTTTTCATGCGATTGAACCATTTTTTAAAACAGGAGGACCACAGATCTGAAGGCATGTTTTCTACGTGCTGATTGAACGCTATCACAGTCTCTTCGGAGTTGGTAAAAGTGAAAGCTCTCATCAAATCTTTGATTTTGGGGAAAATACAGAAATCACAGGGTGCTAGGTCGGGGCTATGCGCAGGATGGGTAACGAGTTGTACTTTTTCGGAAGTTAAAAATGACTTTGTTTTGTTGGCCGTGTGTGAAGAAGCGTTGTCATGATGTAGGAGAACGCGGCTTTTTGGTCGTCTTTCGCGAACTTTTTCTAACACCCTGGGTAAACAAATGGTAGAATACACTCGGCATTAACACTCTTTTGATCTTCAAGTGGAATTGTGCAGATGGGACCCGTAGCTGAGAAAAAAAACGCGATCATTTTTTTACCAACGTTTCTCGCCTGCCTCACTTTTGTTGGCCTGTTCTCATTTTCAAACACCCATTCACAAGATTGTTGTTTTTTTTCAGGTTCAAAACAATAAATCCACGTTTCGTCTCCTGTGACAATGTCATAAACGGCATTAGAATGCCCGTGGTCGTACTTCAGTAGCATCTGTGAGCACCATTCCACGCGAGCCCGCTTCTGCTCCGCTGTCAGTTCATGAGGGATCCAACTACAACAAAGTATCCGAACTTTCAATTCTTCGTGTAAAATTTTCTGAATTTGGCTCATACCAATCCCCAATAGTTCTCGAATTGTCTCATAGGTAATCCGCGGGTTTTCTTCAATTAGCCGCTTAACAGTAGCCACATTATTTATGTTGACGGCAGTTGAAGGCGGTCATTCACGAAATTCGTCATGTAAAGAAACTCGACCTCTCTCAAATTCAGCAAACCATCGCCTCACGGTGCTCAAAGAAGGTGCTTCTCTCCCAAAAGCATTTTGAAGACGAGCAGTACAGTCTTGCGGAGAGAGAGAACTTTTAAAATCATAAAAAAATCATCGCTCTAAAATCTTTTCGACTCAATTCCATTTTTGTTGCGTACGTAGAACTTTGATGTGTGATTAAAAACAATTGACAAATGATTTCCCGCCAATTGTTTTTTTTTTTATTACTAAGTAGGATCCAACGTTTCAAAAAATATAGCATTCGAAATTCAAATAGTATCGATTAGCTAGAAGTGCAAAACTTTTAGTGTGCCCCATGTATATGGATAATTTAAAAAGAATTACGCTCCTCCTTAAGTTTTTACCTGTGACGAACATGTCGTAAATATTTTTATTTATATTATACAAGCTCTATTAGTATATATTTTTATAGAAATTTAGATTTGGGAATAAATATTAATAAATAGTGAATAATTGTTAATAAAAAATAAAGGGAATAAAATGTTAACAGATACGCATATAATATATGAAGGACAAAATTAAGTATGTTAGAATTATACAGCAAACAAAATCATTATTTGTCCAAGTGAAACAGAAATTACCAAGATAATAAATAAAGAGGAATGATTGAACAAGGAGACAAAGCACACGCCCATCATCACCGCCCACCTCGTCCAGTTACACGCAGTCGGAGGAGCAACAGGCTGAGGATGGGCCACCACCGCCGCCGTCGCTGTCAAGATCTGCTTAGGGTTTCAGTGACCCTGTTCCGCGACAGATCCCAGCTACCGATAGTGTAGTGTAGTTTCAAGTATTTGAGTCAGCTGTCATCGTTTCTACTCAGCACCTGGCGGAACAAGTGAGGTACCCAATGGTGCCAAATGTTGGATGAGACTAAGCTTGAGCGACTACGCCAGTAATTACGACCTTTCAAATACTTGACACGACAAGCTAAACTTCACTTGCTTCGCCGGCGAATCTAATCAATGTAGATTTTTGGAAAGAAACGTAAGTATAACCCAGAATAATGGGTAATGGGAAGGGAGCAATGGAGGATGCATTGGCGCGGTGTCGGTTACATCAATTTCAGAAGGACTGTGTCTATCATGCTTTCATTTGCCCTTGCATATACAGAAATATAGCACTTGGGAGGGCTCTAGACCGTTTACTGGATTTGGGAGTTCTTTCCACAACTTAGGAGTTCTCTGTAAAAAACCTTTTCTAGAACCGTACAGTAGGTGACCATTGCGGCTCCATAGTATGTGGAAATATCAGCGGTCGGTGAGCGGTGCGATTGTAGAACGAGGCTATTGACATCATAACGAATAACCTTCTCCGAACACAACCCATTGTAGAATCAGTAGAATACGCAAACGGACGCAAAATATTTTCTTAAACTCAAAGTTTCAATACTCTGTGTTAGCTTAGAATCATTGACGATTCTCACAGCTTGTCTTTGCATCGAATCACAAAATCCTAACTTCTATCCAGGTGCTCCCGCCCAAAGGTAACACTGTTACAGTACTTTTTTTATGCCACTAAGGAAACAAATAAGCGTATGGCCTGCCTGATTATTATTATTAACTTGAAAGTTACAAGTCTTTGCCCCAAGCTGAAGTACTGCTTCCTTTGCTAAGTTTCTTGGACGCCAGTTTGACCTTAAACTACAGGTGACTTCGGTACAGAACATCGCTGAAGATCTCAATGAGATGCTCTTGGCGATGGTAAGTGGCTTGTTCTGGAATTGAAGAATCACAGCTAATGAGGTTTCCTTAGCGAAGAACGCGCAGATTCGTCTCTTTATAGGATTGAATTGGACTTAGTTAGATACATTAGTCACAGTACCCTTAATTTCGGACGAGAGATGTTAGGACGACTTGTATAATAAGTGTCTCTGGTGTTGTCGTCTACATAATATTGAATGCCTTCAATTGAAAACATATCATTGCCGTATTGACGGTTGCTGATCAAGTCGTGATCTCGAAGTATGCCTTGAGTCGTACGTTTGTCACATGCTCCGTCACCTTAGAGAGAAGGGAGGATAGTAATGGAGGTCTAATTCAGTGGATCTAATTTATCGCTGTTTTTGGATCAGGCGCACATAGGCTGTCTTCCGTGAACACGGGACATACTCAGTGGGGTACGAAAGCACGAAAAGGTACATGAGTAAAGAACACTACTCAGGTATAAAGAACACTATACAGCTTCAGCACCACTGCCTACTGACTTATGAATGTAGAGAGAGAGCATCACCCGAAGTATATCTTGTGGGGTATTTAAGATTTCCGACATTGAGCTCCGCTACCGTCATGTGCCATGTGGACTCTTATTATTCAGATAGTAGTATCAATGAACGGGTTTATCAAATCACCTTGTGAGTTTGGGTCAAGAACTAGATTTTGGACAGGATGATCCGGATTATGTGGAGGTTCGTCACTCTGGAGCCTTTGGTTGGAGGGTATTACATTACTCACTCTGGAGCTATAACCACCGTTAGCTTGGTTCTTTGATCTGCTATCGGCTGGTGCCCATTCTTTATATTTTTCAATGTATTTTATTGACATGATAAAGTCTTATAAATCGATGAACACCGGCAGCATCCACGAAAAAGTGTCACATTCCGCTTGAGCCGAGCGTGCAAGCGAGGCACGATCGGGCGTTCGGTTTGTGACGCATCTATCTGTCTTCCATTCCATCGGCCGATGCGTCTGAGTAGAAGAGAGACAGCGGCAGCACACAACCTACACGTAAACTGTTTCGTCAACTGTTGAATGTTTTCTTATGACGTTATTACGTAAAATTATCGTCCGTAAACCGACTTTACGGACAACCATTTTTTTTATGAATGTATAAAAATGCGGAGAAAATAAAGAATAATAACAATAATAGTACAATAAAATAAATCTAGTTCTTTCGCTAATAAAAAAAACATTTATATCAATACTTTGTCACGTACGTAAATCATACTTAAGCAGTTGTAGTAAACAGTAAAATCCACTTAAATAAGGAATGTATTGAAAGGCAATAAATAAATACACATACTGTTTTTGTTACTGCACTTGAGTAGCATGGATAAAATACCAACTCGTAATTTCGTTGGGCGACATGTCCTTGAAGTAATGCGCAAGGCAGACCTTGGCGAAAGAGGATTTCCGAAGTGCGCGACTTCACGACAATAGCTGTGTCAAGATTTGGATAAAGAAATAAAAATAGGACGAATACGTGTGTATTGTGCGTATAAAATACGGGAGTATATCCGTATACAATGTATACGTATATGAAAGACTTTGTTTTGATGTATATTATATATATATATATATACTAGCTTTTACCCGCGGCTTCGCTCGCATTGATAAAATATATATATATTTTTAATAAAAAGTATCCTAATTTACTTTTAATTCTGATACCTCCAAGAATATGTGAACAATGATTCATGATGATCGGTTCAGTAGTTTTCGCGTGAGAGCGTAACAAACAAACGGACATTCATATTTATAATATTAGTAGGATGTTCTAGTTCCACCCACTCTACATAAGTAGTAGGAGAGTAATTCTTCACGAAAACCAAATTTCATACACTATTTTAAATAAATTGTTATTGGTGTTGTACATTTACAAAAGTAAAGAGGAGAGAATACGAGATCTGAAAACTACAAAAGACTGTTTAATTCTCTGATGCTGTACTGTTTATTTTAATTGAAATGCATGCATTAAATATATGTATATTTCTATGTTGCCTTCTTCTTCTTCATTGCATAATCCCATTAATCGGGCGGTTTGGCGGGTCTAATTCCTTGGACGTGTGGGTGTCCTCACAATGTTTTCCTTCACCGCAGAACAAGTGACAAATATGTACATCAATCCGAAAATACGAATTTTAGTGGTACATGCCCCCCCTAGGATTTGAACCGGGGACCAGGTGTTCAATAGGCCAGTTCCTTATCCACTGGGCTATCACTGGTGCAAATATATTTCTATCTTGTATTGTTCGTATATCGTTAAATACAATAAAAAGTTTATATAGAAATATGTAATTATAATAAATGGATATTAACGTAAATCGATAGTAGTTATGTATATATTTCTAATTATTACTTGTTCGCCGGGAAGCAAAACATCAGGAAACCCGTACGTATCAGAAATTATATTTTAATAGACGTGTGAACTACCCTAAGGAAAGTCTGATTTCCCTCTTTGTTGTGGAGGTCAGTACTACAGTAATCGCTCTATGTAAAAATCAGTATATTCACCACATCCTCAAGCTCAGGTAGCGGACCCCGCCAATTCTAATGAATTAGGAAATAGGATAGCGCTAGGAAGAAGAAACGTAAATCAATAGTATTAGTCATTAAAGTAATAATCAATATTAGCAGCAGCATTATTGAAACATTTTTGGCTTTGACTTTTCTGAGGTAGTGGTTGGGTCCCGCACGGCGCTTGTTCTATGAATCAATTCGTGGCGGAAACACGCAAAGGTTAGGTCAAATAGCATGTAGATTTAACTTTCGCAAATTAACGCCTGAATCTATTACTTAGATAATATTTACGTCTGACAATGATATAATTATAAATGAAAAGTGCCAATGTTACCTAACAATATCTATCTATCTATAAATTTACGCCAAGTGCCTTAGGTAGGCAGAGAGAACCGGAACACCACATGAGTCGATCCTTACACACCTCACTGGCTTCTTTAACATTAATTCTTTGATGATATAATTGATTTATTTGTGTTCTATTAAATATGGATATATTTACGTACCCATACTTAATATTTCAAGTGAAATCCGATGGAATGCTGTGTGAGGCACAGGAAAGATTTCGAAGTGGCATCTGGCTAAACCAGACGATTTTCAAAGCATATCATATTTGAAAGGAAACTAGAGTGAACCCACGAACTACGGTGATGTGTTGTTGTAACTAGTGGATGAGGTTGTATGTGTTGGATAGGTGTGGATAGACGAGTGAGTGCTGGAATTAGTGTGGAAATAATATTGGCAAAAGTAATAGACAGTAAACGCTTAACCCTTCGAAACCCGGGTGGTCGTATACGACCGCGAAATGTATGGGAAAACGTATATAACGGGTTCTGACTGCTCAAACCAAAGAAGGCAAAATTCAGTATACACAATACGGTGCTGTCCCCTATGCTAACTTATGGAAGCGAGAGCTGGGTACGTAAAAGAGAGCATGAAAATAAACGCAGCCGAAATGCGACCATTGCGTTCGCAAAAATGATGAACTTAAACTCAATGTCAAGAGAAGACATTTAAGAAAAGACATGCTCTATCGAAATAATGACAAAAGAAAGAATGCAGATACTATTAATGATAAGACAGAAATAAAATGAGAAAGTGCAAGGCTGTAGGTGTTCAGTAAACCAAAACTCACCTACCATGACCAAATTGGCCGTGTTTTATCACAAGCCTTAAAAACCGATCGTTTATAAAAAGAACTATATATATTAAAAAAAGCTAGTGAGGGATGTAAGGACCTAGTCATGTGGCGCTCGGATTTGTCTGCTTACCCTGCAAAGGGTTTGGCGTAAAGGTATAGATAGATAGGTAAGTAATGTTATAGGTGCGGAAGTAACTCTGTCTGTCTGCTGTAACCTTTTCGTGTATACGTACTCGTATAACGTGTAAACTCATTTATTTCAATACTGATATATTTGAATCTCGAAACAGGTAATGCTGCGGACAGAAGCTAGTATTACATATTAATTAATATTTAATATATCATATAATATTATTATAATATATCATATTATTAAATTTTGTTACAAGAAGTCTACTCTTCCGCCCCATGGTTTCCAACTGCGGAGAGGTTTCATAACGGAATCTCGTGTTTGATTATTACTGCTGATGACAAGAAGGCAACTAGTGTTCTGTAACTGTTTATGTACTTATAACTGTTTCTAGTTCCATAGTTTATAAAGTTATGTAATGTTGTTCAGTTTCCTTTTGTAGACATTGCTTATGTATGTACAAAAATATTTACAGTATTTCAAAAGTTATCTAAATGTCTAATCTATTATTAAAAACCACTAAAATAGGTACTACACATATTATCGTTTGTTAGAAATGGTTCTAATGATATCTAACAATCGATAATCGTAAATAATAAATATATGATACTTATGGTTGTCTACTTGATTCAAAATTCTCAAGTATGTTTCATTAGATTTGAGTAATGCATGGTATTCAATTTTGCGCGTAGTTTAATTTAATGATATTCAATGCAAAAATAATGTCTAAATCTCATCGAATACTAAAAGAAAAAGAGACTACAGGATAGATAAATTAGTAAAATAGTACCTTCATAAACACAGCATTCTTTGATTTGATGGCCCCCATGCAGTTTTTAGACAAACATGATCAGTTGATTAAGTACTTGGCAAATTTTAAATATTATTTAACTATATTTCTTTACAAATATAACCAACAGTAGTAAAATATCTCTGTGCGTCGCGCGTCAAAATTTAAAACTATATTTTATTAACTATTTCACTATTATATAAATATTAATAATTATAACATTGAACACTCTAAGAATCGCAATAAGTTGTCTAATATTAGTAAATATTGGCAGCTTTATAAGTTACACACAAAGGTCAACATTTATTCAACAAGACGAAATATCACAGGTGGATCAAGCGATATACAAGCAGGAACTCTAACAGAATTAATGTAGCTAATGACGGTACTCTTTTGTTAATATTAGGGGAACATTCATTATCATTAATGACGTATGTCAACAATTCACTAGGCCTTCGAATTGACTTCACTGACACAGGAGGATATGTTTATAAAACGGGCAATTTCACAAACAACTGTTTATGTAGACCAGTCTTTCCAGTAACAACCATGGAGATTAAGTTTCAACGATGGAGCGAAACGTAGCTAGGGCGACGTGAATCTTCTTTGTCCGTGCACTTGACAGTAAAAGCTTTGTATTTACACAAACAAAACGTCTCAGTTTTCGGTTCAAAGTTCTCTTTCGCGACATTCGACACGTCTATTTTGAAATATTTAAGCATTCGCAATTCGCGATCGGGCTCGATTCATTGTATTGTAAGTAGAGGAAGTTAACCTCAAAATAATATTTTTGATGCTACGTTCAGCATACTATTGGAGGAGGTCGGAGCGCAGCGACGCGACCCTTTGTGCGCAGTCTCGTACGATTGCGACCGACTACAAACGATCGCGGCCGAACTATCCCAGAGCGAGCTCCACACCAACAATAGGCAGGGCGCTGCTTGTTCTGCATATTATGTTATTAACGTACGTGCATTATCATACTAAATCGCACATCAGTTCTGAACTGTTGGAATAAGAAGCTAAGGAGACAATTTAATATTAGAATTCTTTTACATACAATACTTAAGCACATATTATCAGGTTCGACTGATGTACATACTATCGATTAATGATCTTGGGCAAAAATGGCGGTCGCGTGAATGTATGTAAATTACGTAACACTGCCCGATTTTGAAATAATCCCCTTCCCGTTTTGGCCCATACAGCTTGTATAACCATTTCGTAGCTACCGAGTAACAATACATAGAATAACTGCTAACACATAACTATATTATTGTACGTTTTATAGTCCTCCATGATAAAATTGAAATGATTGAAACGCTCATTCTAACATTTTCCTCTACGTGGTAACGCTTTTGTAGTCATAGGCTAGATTGCAAATAGTTAACTTGTATGCAGATACTTTGCAGATAAGCTGGTTTAGTCTATGCTAAACTTAGGTATTGTTCTTTCGAGGGTTTAAGATTCGGATAAACTAGTTTAGTTTAGCTACTACTGGTATATAATTATATTAGTTTGTGCGCACATTATGTCAAACTTATGCTATTTATATTTAATCTTGCATGTGGAAAAAAGTGTGTAAGATTATTCAAGCATAGCTATGTTTTCAGATATAATAGGTTTAACTTGCGCTAAGCCGACCTAAACGTACTTGCTAGTATAAACCTGCTTGGGGCTCAATTTCCACATTGTTGAAAAGATTTCCTCACATAAAAAATGGTAATTGATCTCAGCTCGACCACCAAATCAAAGTACTACTGAAGTTACAATTTAGACATTTAGCACCATCAGAAGTTCAGTACCCGTACAAGGCAAATATTTTTGTGCACGAACATGTCTGTTTGTATTGGCCTGGGTGCTTTCTATGTATTATAATTATATGTTTACAAAAAAAGGAAATGGCGTATGTTTATCAGTTCTTAATCACTCATAGAACAAGCTTTGCTTAGTTTGGGTCTAGTTGGCACTATGTAATTTGCCCGAGAATATTATATTATTCTTATCTCTCAAAACACGGGTATTAATTCCGGTAATTTAATAGACTTTCGTGGAAATATGCATCCATTTCGTAGAGGCCCCTTTGAAAGACGTAATGTGGCACACATTATTGTACTTATTATAAAAATATTGGTACAAAGTGCATAAAATACACACCTAAAATGTTTTCCTTTCAAACTAAATGTTACTGCGTAGCGTCTAATTAATAATAAGCAAAGATAATGTAATAAAATAATATAATAATGTATAAAAAGTATTGAAGAAATAAATATGTAATTCTTTTCTTTTACCATAGTTAATTGTGGTATTACTTATTCAAAATCAAAATGTTAAACAATAAATTCACATGCCGCACCTAACGACGAAATTATACAATTCTAAAACTCCAATATACTGCCATGCAGTATTTCTTAATCTATTGGATGATTACGATGGATGTCAGAAATATTGATTTATTAGGTGTGACAGAAACGAAAAAGAAACGCTGTACAACGACCACTCATGGGCAGTATTATGGATACTGGTCCGGAGTTACCAACTCTGAGAGAGGTAGCCAAGGAGTGGGAGTTGTATTGTCAAACAGAATGAACGACTGCGTGAAAGGGTACGAATGCGTGATTTTAATTCCGATTTTAATTCCGAGCCCCAGACTCCTATGGATAAGGTTAAAACTTGGCCTGACAAAAGTATTTATTCTTTGCGTTTACGCTCCGGATATGTCCAAAGCACAGAAAGTCAGGAGGAGTTCTGGGATAATATTCGAGATGAACTTGGAAAATGTGAAGAAAATGAGAGTATAATTATGCTAGGTGACTTTATTGGATGGGTGGCTGTACTTCGTGATAAATATGAAAGGATTTTAGGAAAGTTCGGTGATGAAAGAGTGAACGAAAATGGTGAATGCTTGTTAAGCATATGTATGGAGAGGATGCTTACAGTGACTAACACTATGTTCAGTCACAAAAAGATCCATATGTATACATGGCAAAGGCATGTAGAGAGGAGTATGATAGATTTTGTGATAGTTGATGAACGGTTGAGAGCGAAAGTAAAGGATACACGGGTATACCGGGGTATCGATGTCGGAACAGACCACTTTCTTATAGTCACTAGAATAGCCGGGTTGTTTAAAAAATGGCGACATCACCCAAGTGTACACATGACCAAATCAGAGAGAGTGAAAGCCGAAAGATTATCATAAGAAAATGTAAGTGATAAGTATAGGAAAATATTGAATGAAAGATTTGAAAAGCTAATTAACGAAGAGTGGACGGATATAGAAGAACTTTGGAAGGAGTTTAAAGATTTTGTGATAGAAACTGCGTCAAAAATATGTGGAGTTAGTAAGAAAAAGTCTGACAGGAACATGAGGAAGGAATGGTACGATGTTGAAGTGAGAGATATGATAGCACAAAAGAAGAAAGCGTGGTATGATCTGTTAGCTACGAGAGCTAATAGAGAGGTCAAGGTAATGTAAGTGACAGTACTGAAAGGGCAGTAAAAGAACGGTATGATATTTTAAAGAGAAAAGTAAGCAGATAGTGAAAGAAGAAAAAGGATTGCAAGGACAGTATGACAGAAAATTCTCTAATAATTTTCGGGCCAATGTCAAGTTATTCTGGTATTTAGTCAGAACAGCCCGAGGCAAATCTGGAGATTCGAGAGTAGGTATGATAAGGAATTCGAATGGAGATGTAATTAAAGATACTATAGAAAGTTTGAAGGAATGGCAAAAATATTTTCAAAGTCTATTTGAGCGAGGCAGAAATGAAAGGAATACCTACCTATGTTGGCGTTCCGGCCGTGTACCAGTCGACTGGGTTAAGGCCGTGATTATGCCGCTGTACAAAGGTAAAGGTTCACAGCAGTAATGCAAGAATTATCGTGGTATAAGCCTCCTGAGTGTAGTAGGCAAATTGTATGCAAAGGTTCTGATTGAAAAAGTGATGTCCGTAACGGAATCGAAAATTTGGGATATGCAAGCGGGGTTTCGAAAGGGGATGGGATGTGTGGATCAAGTCTTTTCCTTAAGGTGTATAACGGAGAAAGCCTTAGCAAAACACAAAAAGGTTTTCTGCGCGTTAATGGACTTAGAAAAGGCTTATGACAGAGTGGCGAGGGATGAACTTTGGACTACGCTCTCCATGTATGAGGTATATAGTATTTTGATACGAGCACTCGAGTACTTGTATCAGGGTAAATGTAATGAATGAAGCCTTTAAAAGGAAAGGTATGAAAATAAATGTAATGAAGACGAAAGCGATGGTGTTTGAAAGGAATGAAAGTGTTACAGACGGTCAGATAATAATTGAATATGAAAAAGTGGAACAAGTGAATGAATTTGTTTACTTAGGATCTACAAGTATGTTTCGAGACATGGAAAATTTGAGAGCGATATTGAGAGAAGAGTGAAAGCAGGAAACCGTATCAATGGTGCGTGGGTGCGTGGTGTGGGTGTACTCCATGGTAACAAACGACAACATATCGAGCAAAGCTCGCCTTGTTATTATTCAGGGTGTATTAACGCCAACATTGATGTACGGTAGTGAAACATGGGTATGGCAGAAGAAGCATGAAAGCAGGGTGAACGCCGTAGAAATGAGAGCGCTGAGGAGTATGTGTGGAGTGAGAATGGTTAATAGAATTAAAAATAACACGATACGAGAACTTTGTGGAATGAAAATTGATGTAGTGACAAAAATTGAAAAGGGAATGCTGAGATGGTTTGGTCATTTAGAAAGAATTAATGACAAAAGAGTTACGAAAGAAGTGTATCAAGCAAGAGTGAATGGTGATGTCGGGAGGGGTCACTCTAGACGCACACATATAGATCAAATTGGTGATGTGTTGAAAAAGGGCCAAATCAAAAGTACCCAAAACCGAAGAGCATGCCCGAAGAGGTTGATGAGTGTAGAAGAAGCGAGAGCGGTATGCTTGGATCGGTGCACCTGGCGTTCTATAGTCTCTGCCTACCCCAATGGGAGACAGACGTGTTGATATGTATGTATTTATTGAGTACTAAAAACGGTTAGATTAACTACTAGGTTTTTATTACATTGCACTACGTAGAAAAATAACCGAGGGAAATAAAATATTACTCATAGATTCTAGATATCTGTGTAAGTCGTATTAATTGCTAGCCCCAGATTATCCTTTCGATATTTCCTCTGTATGAGACCGAGCGAACACTGAGATAATTGACCTAAGCGCGTAGGATGGTGCGATGCAATTTACTTCGAACTGCAGCAAAGAGAATGGATTTGCTGATTGAGGCATATGCGCCGCATAGCATATTCCAATTTTGATAGCATCTCAATTACTCTAGAGATTAAATCAACACTTCTCAACGTGAGCTTCAAATCAATTCCTAATGGTGAATTCATTGCGAATTTTGACAATTTAACTAAGAAAATTTTGTGTTTTCTTTGTTTGACTAAGTTCATATATTTAAAGTGCAGAAATATATTAGCTAAATTATACTAAGCGCGCAGAAGCCACATCTGTCAATTGTCTGATTCTTCTAACTGCATATGCAACGGGGCAGAGCTTACCGTCAAGTATATTTAAGTGGGAGTCCATTGTAACGTAATTCCAAGAAAAACAGTGTTATTAACAAATTCTAATATATTATTATTATAGCGGTGGAAAGGTACGAAAATATATCGTGTTTTTACAAAGTTATAAAAAATTTGTTAATATTTCGTACCATTGTACTACTTTTTTTGTTAGATGAACAATATAGTGAATATTTTAGTTGCTCATGGTTATGACCCAGTAAAGGAACATAAGTAGTATTCTACTACTTATGTTCCTATACTGGTTCCTAACTTAAAAAGTTTCCAAACCGTGTACTTAAGCGCAGTGCATAGTCAAACAGTCACAGCCAAATGCGACAAATAGCTAAGAGTAGGCTGCCCTCATCCGTTTGCTTTTGTTACGAATATTAACATTCGCTGCTACTGGCATAGAGCTGAATTACGATGCATAGCGTTGACAGTGTCCCTATTCTCTCCTGGTATTTTGCGTATTTAAATATCTCCTAGTAGCTAACATACTGTAGGAGGACCACGAGATAGCACATGAGAGTCCGGTTCTCAGAAATTTTGTCTAAACAAATCTATTTCTGGCGAAACAAAGCAGTTTTATAGACTCGTTCAGCGCATTTTTCGTGTTTACTTCCGATTGCATGATGCGTGTCCTAGCATAATTTTCATTAAATCAAGACATTCAAAGAGACTCCAGGATTAAACGAGAAGAAAATCAGCGCAGCCAAGGAACAGACGAAGCGATTAGATTTTAGTGCCAGTAAATGCACCCGTTAGATATAATCCGGGCTTGGCGGCGCGTAAACTGGGGCGTCTTTGGCGATATCCAAATCAAGTTCAGTATAATTATTGAAGACTTAATTCAATTTAAAGTTGAAATCTCAAAAGTTCAAAAATCAATTTGAAGTTAAATGGCATCGGATTTTGTTCTTAAAATTATTATATTTTTGTTTAATAGACGTGGGTTACGTATACTGTCTCCACGCCTTCAAACGTAATTAATCATGGCATTGTCAAGGTTCATAAAGCGAATTTCTCTGAATTTCTCTTTTTTGGGAATATAAATAAAAGTCACAAGGCACCAGGTCTATTTCTTCCATAAACAAATAATCGATCCATCCATCCAATGTCCAAGTGAGAGCCTTGTCATGATATACTCAAGGATCCTACTTCTTGAGCACAATATTCCAAGAAAAAGATTTATCGAATATTTTCCATGACAACTGGTAAATAATTACTTGACAATGATATCTTTTTTCCTTGACTCGTGTCAAGGAAAAAAGTGATCAATGCGCAGATTGTGTTTAGGTTTCGGGTCGTAACAATATTCTTATAAGAAATAAATATCTTAAAACTAACTATATATCCAGCTTTCATCACTTGCGATAATGTTATATATATTATTTAAACTTTTTAGGCATTATTCATTCAGTACCAAGCTTTCTGGCACCTAAAACTTCGAGTAAGACTTTTTGTACTTGGCTCATATCGATGCCTAAACTCTCCCGAACATGTTAACATGTCACTCAGTTATCAGCTTTCATCATTATCTGCTCGAACCTTCTTTGTGCTCAATAAACCTGTCATAAAGAAGTTTATCAAGTACCTATAATATTGATGTTGATTGTACTTTTTAAATTATCGCCAATTAGAAAAGCAACTTTACCGATAAATCGGAAACAGCTCAACGGGCATATTAAATGACTCATGCAATATTAATTTAATTTAATTAATTAAGGTAATTGGTTAAAAAATATTTACAAATTTAGGCCCTTGTTTTTTAGTCTGATTTTGAATTTCTTTCATGACTGCTGATTCCATGTTATTTTAGCAAGGCTTTGATGAAATCAGAAAGTTTTCAAGTAAAAACCTTTAAGTAAAAAAGAGAAACGGACTTCATTGAAGTTGTGCGCTTGCAATACATTAAGTATCACTCGCGCGATGCCTTCTCTCCTACTTACACAGCAACTCCTTGGGAGCTTACTGGTGACCTCACTCACACGCAGGAACACAGCAACCTTCTAGGGAGTTGTTATTTGGCTGCGGTTTTCTGTGAGGTGGATGTGCTTCCCCAGACGGCAGCTTTGATGCGTCCTACCTCTCTTAAAACGTCTAGACCAAGACAAACAGTTTGCCTTGTGTGGGAATCGTACCCACGAGCGTTGATGTCAAAGTCGCGTTATTCACGACTGAGCCACCGAGCACGTCCACCAAGTTAACATCAGTATTGATATCATGACAATGAAGTCAGATTTAACATTTTACCTTGTGTTCTAAATATATACTTACGGTAATTTTCATATTACGAGTATCTAAGAAATTATATTTAGAAAGACGTGGCACTTAACTAACAATAGGGCGATTGCCACCAGACCTACACAATTCACTATGAGTTGTGTAGGTCTGGTGGTAGTCACCCTATATAAAAATCTGTATCTTCGCCATATCGTAACAGACTCTGCCAATCCTAAAGGATTTAAAAACGGGATAATGCTAGAAAGTAGAAGAATAATTTTCATACCATTTCTGGATATTTACTGAGTAATAAAAAAGGCGGAAACTTATGGCCCAACCTTTACTTAGTATTTCACACTGATCTATTATTTAGGTGACAGTTTAAATATGTCTTCGTGTATAAAATAATAACGAGAATGTAACCGCTTCCCGTGTCATTCTCGGCATGTAATGGCAATCCGTCGATACGACCCAGTTTTGTTGTCTTATGTACAGTCGCACCTACAGGGATTTTAAATAATGTGATTTCCTTCAAAGGAGAGATGTGATTAGATAAGCATCGCGTAATTTTTTTGTAATGCCAAATACACAATAAAAACATACAAAAGTACTTTATAAATATTTGGTAACCGTGAAAGTATAAAGAATTGAGATAGAGAATATTCTATTTATTTTCATTATACATTATACATTTCATTACACATAGGTCTACTTATCGCCATCCTATGGGACCGATATAATGTAACAAACTTCATATTAAACGGACATGAATACTGTTTTTAACTGTCTGTTTTATTCGTTTCGAATAAAACTTTTCAAGATAATGGCTGCAAAGCAGTTACAGATCATAGGGGAATCAAATCAACACATGAAAAGCGCTGTATTTGGTAAATCGACAGCTAAACTTTTTAACCAGCTGGGTACGAGTTTATTATTGTTGTATCATGTAGTCTTTTATATTATAGCCACTGAGATAACACTAATCTTTAACTTCAGATGTATAAATTGTCGCAAAATAATTTTACTGCCGAGACTAAGCGGCGGGCGATGTTACTTGTCATACAAAAACGTGTCCAAAATTTCTTTACGTTCAAAGTGCACCCTTACCAATTAATGTTTATTTAAATCTTAAATAAATTACCCTGCTCTGCATAATAAACTTTGTACGGAAACAAATGACAACTGCAACTTGTCTCTTTTTATTAGCGACAGATAATGTCGGATATTTCCGTTTTATATGTATCAACTAGCTGTGCCCGCGACTTCGTCCGCGCGGAATAGTTCTTTTTATTATTTATTTATATTAAAATAAAAATAAATAAAATTTCTGAAATAAAGGTAGCCTAAGTTACTCCTTATTACATCTGCTATCTGCCAGTGAAAGTCCCGTCAAAATCGGTCCAGCCGTTTCAGAGATTAGCCGGAACAAACAGACAGACGGACAGACAGACAAAAATTGTAAAAATATTCATTTTGGTATATGTACTGTGTATACATCCATATACATTTAGTAAAAAGCGGTTATTTTAATATTACAAACAGACACTCCAATTTTATTTATATGTATCAATGCATATCGATACTATTGGCTCATGGGTAGTTAAAGTGTAACCTCACCTGTAAGTGATCAATTTGCTAATTAGTAGATGTTCTGCTGAAAGAGAGGTACAGTGAAACCATAATAGGAACCAGGTGACAGAAAGTAGGAATCAGCACAATGGGTAGGGGAAATGTCGAAAACTTTAACAGAAAATCAATAGATAACTATAATATCATTGTAGATAAAATAAATTATGAGTTGTAAGCGGCTCGCCAACATCTTTAAAGTCGCAGCCAATCTCACCTGTGTTTGGTGCACTCCGTCAAATAGCAAACGAGGCTCTGGCAAGCTCATTTGCTTAGTCAACAATAAGCATACAGCCTGTATGATATGAATAACGGTAACCGCTTCATATTATATAGGCCATATGCTTGTTTACCACCAGCCGTACTTAGTATTTAGGGTTCCGTACCCAAAGGGTAAAACGGAACCCTATTACTGAGACTCCGCTGTCCGTCCGTCCGTCTGTCCGACCGTCCGTCCGTCTGTCACCAGGCTGTATCTCATGAACCGTGATATTTAGACAGTTGAAATTTTCACAGATGATGTATTTCTGTTGCCGCTATAACAACAAATACTAAAAAATAGAATAAAATAAATATTTAAGGTGGCTCCCATACAACAAGCGTGATTTTTTTGTTCATTTTTGCTCGATATTGATAACGGCAACAGGTAGACGCTTGAAATATTCACAAAATATTTAGTTATATATTCACTATAAGAATAAATAATTAAATTAAAATAAAACGAATATATAAGGGGGGCTCCCATACAACAAACCTGTTTTTTTTGCCGTTTTTATAGATAATGGCACGGAACCCTTCGTGCGCGAGTCGGACTCGCACTTGGGTGGTTTTTTCTTAACGTATAAACGTAAACAAGCATACGACACTGCATGTTGTACTCCAACTGCAACTTTTCTAGAAATTACTAGTGACGTCACTCGTTTGTGCAGCAATCTTCCAGGGAGCAGTAATTTGTCTGCGGTTCGTGTGAGATGGAGGTACTTACCCCGGTATTATATTATACAACGTCGGGAGGCATACACGCATACAGTTCACCTGATGTAAAAGAAGCTACCGTAGCCTATGAATGCTTGCAATATAAGAGGTATCGGTTACGCGTACCGTCGCGTTACCACTCCTGCAGCTAACATAGCAATTCCTTACGGGTAACCTCACTCACTTGCAGGATCACAACAACTCATAACGGAGTTCTTAGTTGACTGAGGTATTCTGTGAGGTGGAGGAAGTCGCCAGATACTCGTTTGTTAGATAACAGGGTGTATCACGAGTAGGTGAGGTTGACTTTAGCACTATTGATATAGAGATTTAACCACTTACACCCCAAACTTACACTTACCCTTCGTTAATTAACAGGATTAAATGAGGTCACCCCGTTTTTATTAAAACCAAGTCTAGACTAAAACTAGAACTTATTTATTATTCAATACTAAGTTTTGGAATCAGCACAAAAATGTTCAATTTTAATTATTTTTCGTGGTAAGTAACGATAAAAAACAACAACTAAGAATTGGACCATGGAGGCAGTGTTAAAAAAGATAGAAATATAAAATTTATAGCGAGAGTACTTAAAATGTAATAGATGTAGAAAGGAGAATATTATTTGTAAATTATGATGATGTGGAGGGAGAAAAAGGAGTAGGAAGTATATACATTACACATTTATTAGGTGATTGATGACGTTACATAAATAATCTTTCATTACGTTTTATCGATGATGATGATAATAAAGAACATTTAACTAATGTTTTTTGGCATTTTATTTTTGTTAATGATCAGTTATGTGGATTCTATTACTACTACTACACCAACCCTAAGTCATTCCACTGAAGGGATACGGGTCTCCCTGCAACCGAAAGGGTTTAGAGCATATTCCACTACGCTACATAACTGGGATTGGCGGTGGCCAGTATTTTCAAGCTGCCCGAAGTCAGTGGATTTGGCTTAACGACTGTTTTCTATCGACAACAAAGGATAAAACACGGAGAAGTCCGAGATAGATAAACCCATCCATATGCAGGTTGCGGTCGACTTTACTTAACCTGCGTGTTCAGTTAGAATGACATGCGTAACGACGCGTTCGAGTTCTAATGTCATAATATTGTATTATAACAGTATTATTATAACTTACCTCGCTAGATGTCAGATAGCATATCCTGGAGTCAGTGCTATCTATAGACGCTTGTTGTACGATACCGTAGCGCGTTGATTCTCGATCACTTGTGTACTCTGAACGAACGCTGTCTTGACGGTCAAATACTCCTCTGAAACAATCGAGCAAACAAGTATTTGCTTATGCATGTTAAAAACTCTTTAAGCATTAAAAAAATGTTATTAAAACAAAGCCAATGCCTGGTGGAAAATACCGCAGTTTACACTTGTCACTAAGAAGCTGCTATGTAACAGTTGCTTCCCCTGCTACTCATGCAGCACGCTCTAAGTTCCTGGTGATATCAACTATTCGCAGCACACAGAGACAACAGAGCTCTAAGAAATTGTTATTTAATTGGGGTGTTCTATAACATCCTCCACATTTAGACTGATATAATTTAAGCAAGAAATGTCACATTGCCTTACACCTGTTTAGCCTGGTTTGCTAATACACAGGCCTACACAGATTAGCGAACTGATTGGTGAGATTATCAAAAAATACAAATAACTTTTGACAGTTGATTTAAACAAAATATGAACGAATTAATCTATATTAATATATAAAGCGGAAGTGTTTGAACGCGCTAATCTCTAGCACTACTAGTTGGATTTGAATTTTTTTTTTTCATTTGATATATTCATGAAGAAGGTTACATACTATTCAACATCACGACACTTAGGAGTCGAGGAAAAAAAAGAAAGTTAGAAAAGATTTGTGTGCATGAACATGTCTGTTTGTCTTGGTCTGGATGTGTTAAGGTGGTAGGGCGCGTCAAAGCAGCCCGTCTGGGGAAGTACCTCCACCTCACAGAAGACCGCAGCCAAATAACAACTACTTAGAGGGTTGTTGTGTTCCTGTGTGTGAGTGAGGTCACCAGTAAACTCCTATGGAGTTGCTGTGTAAGCAGCAGAGGAGGCATCGTGCGAGTGATACTTCATACATTATAGGCATTAATAGGCTACTGTAACTGCTTTACATCAGGTGGGCCGTATGCTCGTATGCCTCCCTACGTTGTATAAAAAAAGAAAATAGAAAAGGCGTTTCCCACGGGGTATTGGGATACACGCTGACGATGTCGCAGGCTGTAGCTAGTTTGTAAAACCTTTAAAAACATGGACAATGTAACTGCACATGAGAAAATGCTAAATTAAAATAGTATAATTTTATAACTAGGCACATAAGGCGAATACAATTCTCACAGCTGCAAAATCATGATACTCGTACCATTCAAACGTGTGCACGTAGAAAAAAAAGTGTCTTTCTTAAAAATATTCGAAATTTTGTCTGCGTGGATTCCAGTATCCCGTGCAAGCTTTCGAAAATTCTCTGCCTATGTGATGATACCTAATCTTCCTTAGAAATGTGTTTGAATTTTTTTTCCGATCAACCAACCAATTAGACTCATCGTTTTGTTAATCGTATTGATATGACTGACAGGCCTTTCCTTCTTTTACATATAGCAACAATAATTTACTGATTCTATCCACCCGCGTAAAGTTATGGGCATAATTTCATATACATAATTTAATGTTGGGTTAAATATGGTAATGTGTAGAACCAAACTTTATTTGCCTATTCAACCCTTATGCCTTAATTTCACACAAAGTAGCCAAAGTTTACCATAGCCATCAGATGTGAAAGTAGTCCAAGTAAGCGTTTTAGAAGTTTATCATTTTACCTGTGTGGTATTAATGCCATGTTATACAAAAATAATAAAAGTACTTACAAAGGAGTAAATGTTATCATTAAATTGAAATTCGTCTCTTTGGTAGCTTTTCGTTTTTGTTTAAGACAACATAGAGCATTATATAGTCGTAAATAAGTGATCGAAAAGCAATAAAAGAATTGACATAAAATGGATTCTTGTTTACTTTTTAGGGTTCCGTACCTCATAAGGAAAAAGGGAACCCTTATAGAATTACTTTGTTGTCCGTCTATCTGTCCGTCTGTCAAGACACGTTTTCTCAGGAATAAGTGGAGCTATCAAGCTGAAATTAATATCAAATACTTAAATCTACAATTTCTTCGAAAAGTGAAAAATCAAACTTCTAAGTCCACACTATCAAAAGATACGGCTGTTTATGCCTCGTTTATGAGCATATTTTTGGAATCGGAAGGGAATCAAAACCTATAGGGTACTTCCCGTTGATCTAGAATCATGAAATTTGGTAAGAAGCAATGTCATATAGCGCAAGTAAAGGAAAAAATCTGAAAACCGTGAATTAGTAGTATTATCACCAAGAAAAACAATTTCGAAAATAATTTGCGAAAATATTTTTTACCTCGTTGCGCGAGTCGGACTAGCACTTGACGGCTTTTTTATTCTTATTCAAGCAGAAATTCTATGATCAAAGAACCCTTCTATGGAAGAAAGTGTACCTAAATAAGTAAATATGAAGTATCTAATTTGGAATAATATTTGTTTTTGTTAGTAAAAGTTAATTCTAGAACATTATAGCAAAAAATGCTGGTATTGTGATTTTCGATTTATTTTTATCTGTACACTTGAAAGTTTAACATTTATCTGTAAAGTGCGAAAGAAAAACCTAAATTAATGCATATATTTGTGTATTGCGGGTGTGCATTTCTTATACTCCGTAGGCTAGCAGGGCCTTATAGGTTGCCTTAACCTATAAACTCTTGCAATAAAAGGAGTACCGTACATTGCCATCTCCGCTGATGCAGTAGCAATTATTACTTGGCTGCAATCGTTTTATACTACCTTATAAAGATAGCAGCCAAGTACTCCTTCAGTCGGGTTGTTTATTAAACTCACGTCACTTCACTGTGACATGATGCATCATGTAAAGGGTGGTATGTTGGCTTTTTTATACCTACTACGTCGGGTGGTAAACAAGTATACGGCTCACGCTAGCAATACATAACATACAACAACTCCTTAGGAACTTACTGGTAACTCTATTTACTCGCAGGTACATAACAATAACCTTCCGAGGAGTTGTTATTTGGCTGCGGTTTTCTGTGGAATGGAAGCACTTACCCAGTCCGGCTGCGTTATTGCGCCCTACCTCTTTTGAAAATATCCAGACCAATACAAAAACATGGCTATGCACGCAAATGTTTGTCCAATATGGGAATCGAACCCACGAGCATCGGTGTTAAAGTAGCATTGCTAACTACTCCGCCACCGAGCTCATCACTAAAGGGAAAAAAAGCCTATAGAGTTTAAAGAACTCTAAAGAGGCTAGTGATACCCGAAAACTTACTTTTTATATTATGTTATAATTACCGTTGTTCAAAGCTATCAGCTCGATTGCTCCTGTAGCCGGAGTCATTTAGGCTTCCTTCATGGCGTAGACTTGGCAAAGAGTCCCAAGGTGAACGCCGCGGTCCAGGTGGCGGAGCCCCTCGCCAACCGTCGGAGTGGCGGTACCATGCTGCGCGGGCCGATTCCCCGATGCATGATGCGCAACGAGACGCACTCACGAAACTGCATTAAATCAATCAATATGTCGAGTTATGGTGGGAAGTCCCTGATTTTCACAGCAAATTACATATATGCTGCACTATCATGGGGTTCTTCAAAAGAGGCAAAAGATTTTTTATTTACCACAAACAATGCCTGTCTGATGGTAAGCAGTTAACGAAGCCTGTGGAGACGAGTAACACCAGACGTGTCAGTCTTGCCGACCATGTAAAACCGAATTTGCTTTTTTGAAGAAACTCATGCTGTAATTTCTTAGGATTACATCGTTCATTTCAAGGGAGTTCATTTGTGTTTGTAAAAGTTATTTCAGTTCAGGGTCAGCAATGCTCAATTGGTATCTCTTGTATTGCCATATGCTTCCATAGGCTGAATTGATGCGAACTGTATGCTTGTTTTGAGCTTGGGGTGCATAAAAATATGTGTTAACATCAATAAAATGTTAATTATACCAAGTAATACTTTAACATATTTGCTATTTAGAGAATATTAATTAGCAATGATATTTAGATAGAAATGTAATTAAGTGGTAACATCTATTAGCTATAAACGAATATATATGATGTTTCCATAATATGTAGTTTGATGTAAAATCTCACAGAATTTGCGTAGCAATCACATAGGGAATTTGTAGCATTGATGTAGAATATTTGTAGCCAAAATCAGCAAGCTGGTGAGGCACGGGGCTGGTCATATCTGGCTATGTAGTAGGTAAATCTTTAGCGTGTAGGCCATGTATAGAATAACGGTGAGATAAATGTTTCTCTTCTAGACGAACCGACAGTCTCAAAAGTGCGGCCGTAAGTGATCGAATGCGGAAAGCGGAGGTTCATATACGTTGCAAGGAAGTCACTAGAGACCTCAGTAGTGGGTAGGTACAGGTGATGATACTAATATCCGAATCCTCATGTAGATTGAACGTAGCATTTAATGTACTCAGCATTTTGACAAGCTCGGTGGCGCAGGCATGAATAACGTGACTTTGACACCAACGCTCGTGGGTTCGATTCCCACACATGACAAACATGTGTGCATGAACATGTCTGTTTGTCTTGGCCTGGATGTTTTAAGAGAGGTAGGGAGCATCTTAGCAGTACCTCTACCTCACAGAAAACCGCAGCCAAGTAACAACTCCCTAGAAGGTTGTTGTGTTCCTGCGTGTGAGTGAGGTCACCAGTAAGCTCTTAAGGAGTTGCTGTGTTAGCAGCAGACTTCATAGAAAGTATATAAAGTAAGTAAGACATCGCACGAGTGATACTTAATATACTACAAACGTTTATAGGCTACGGTAACCGCTTTACATCAGGTGGGCCGTATGCTTATGTCTTCTGACGTTATTAAAAAAATTAAAGCAATAGAAAATTTGCAAAAACTACGAAAATACTTTATTTGCGTAGTACAATCGTAATAATTTGGCTCAATGGTAGCACAAATTATTACTTTTACAAAAAGAGTGGTTGGCAATGATACTTTAACATCAAAGCTCGTGGGTTCGATTACGACATAAGACAAACATTTGTGTCAGTATATGTCTATAAGTCTTTTCTGGGATTTGTTAAGTAGGGAGCATCAAAGCAGTGTGAATGAGAAAGCATCCCGGAGGGTTATCCTGCGTTTTGAGTGGGGTTACCAGTAAGCTCCTAAGAAGTTACTGTTTTAGCAGTAGGGGTAGCAACATGCGAGCTATACTTTCTATGTTGCAAACATTCATATGCTACTTTATATTAGGTGAACCGTGTACTTGTATGCTACCCAACGTTATATGTAAAAAAGAAGGTTCTTAAGTTTATGCGTATGGTTTTTTTGTACCTATATGTTACGTGATAATTTAGTTAATTGCAAACTTGTTTGTTAATTCTTTGTTTTATAGTAAGATTTTAATATTCGATTGGTTAACCTGTTGTTTACCGGGCAGTTGTTTACGACCACAAAATGTATGGGAAAACGTATATAGCGAGTTCTGACCGGTTAAGTAACATGCCAGTTTTGTATATCTTAATAAGTAACTATGAAAATTCTGTTTTTATAAAACTCCTAGTAATCCGGTTGTCTCTGTGGCACGTGTTCACCTCTTCACGAGGCATTCGCAGGCGCCGTAGATGTTAGTCATAGAATAACATGCTACGAATTCTAACGACTAACATCCGGAGCAGCCAGGCCAGCAACGGTGGCGGGTGCATGCGGTTCACATTTTAGATGGCGATCACTCGCAGAGACGACCGCAGCAGCCGAGGTAAAGACGACCGGAGCAGCCATGGCATCGGCGTCATGCATCTACTAACGGTAGTGGGTTAGTGCCGGCTGGCAGTAGTTTGCACGAACTAATCGGGAGCGGAAGCACACAAAGTAGTTTAGATCAAATTACCTGTAGATTTTTAACCTTTGTAGCTAATATTATTGTGTTCATTTAGTACGCACGTTTAATGATATATTTTAAGAATTGTATTATTTTAAACATTAATTGAGTTTGATTTGAATAAAATAATAATAATGAATTTTATACAAAGAAATTATATCTTGAGCCCTTTTAATTAAATTACTGTGGTAAATCTATCAGTGCTATGGAATGCACTAAATATTTACGGTTAAACATAGACGACAAAATAAACTACAAAGTCTATTATTTTATGTACTGCAGTAATTCTACAGTCAAAATCCGCAATTTAGAGCTTAAAATTGATGCTTTAGAGCAATGTATAACTTGTCACCCACTGATACTTGTAGGCCTTTACTTAGAACGTCTAAAAAGTTAAGGGTAATAAGCTATTTAATTTCCGAACAATGAACGCCACGAACAAAAAATATGTATGAACCCTTCCAAAACAGCCTTTTTGAATATAAGATTTTTATAATGCTTCTAGAAACAACAAGATCCCAACGTCTATACGTCCGATACTTGACATAAACAACTTAAATAAGAAACTGCATGGTTCACTGCACAACATTTTAAATGACAAATAATTAAAACCTATCATGTTATACAAACAATCTAAGTAGCATTAAACGTGTAGCCTTAGTATTGAAGTAGTAATAAGCAGCTTGTGGAAACATACGCGTGTATACAAGTTGTTATTGTATAATTTAGCATCATTTGTTTATTATATAATCTATCGAAGTGCAACCTACCTTTGTTTAGTATGTAATCGCTCACACACTTAATACTTAAATTCTAAATACTTCTGGAAATTCAAATTATTGTAAGAAAAATATCAGTCGAAATAAAACAAAATACTTTGATAAATCAGTTAATAGGTTTTATGGAAAACGAAACATACCTACCTGTATAAGTTAAATTTTCAAAAAAATAAAATTATCTAGCATTTAAAACTTCGACTTACTTTTTTCGAAGAATTGAAATTGGAATAGAAAAATCACGGAAGTTAGATAGGTTAACCTACATGAATCACGAAAATAAATAAATCCTACGTGGTACTTAGGTGCACGGCTGTTTCATTTGTAAATGCCCAGAATGGCAGTCAGCGTTAGTCTTAAAGAAAAGTATGTATGTACGAGTATATCTTCACGCCAGATCTCTTGAGGGGTAGGTAGAGAGAATCTAACACCTTCTTTAACATTTATTGCTCTTTTCATGCACGTTCGCCGGTTTCTAGGGTTCCTGGCATCACTGATAAAACACTACCCATTTGGCCATGGTAGGTGAGTCTTGGTCTTCCTCGGCACTTTCGCATTGTATATCTGTGTAGTCATTCTTTCATCATTCATTCTTTCTACATATCCAAACTAACTGAGTATGCCTTAAAGCAAAGTGTAACCATAAAAGCGTCCTCTTAGCTGGCTTACTGTTACCAGCTAGGATAAAATATGACTTTGTTTTGAGATTTGATAAGAATAAACCACTAGTTTTAAGATTTATTACAAATTATCGGATAATTGCCTCAAAAGTGGCTCAAAGGTCGAATGTAACACTCAAAAAACCTAAAACGTGTACAATAATCAGTCGAGAAAACAATGTCTCTTGCACGCACGTCACCCGAGCTGCAACTAATCACAGGGCATTTTAGACACCGATAGAAGAAATAGAGGCTGTAGTGGTAACTAAGAGAGGTAGGGTGCATCAAAGTAGGACCCACTGGGGAAGTGTCTCTACCTCACAGAAAACTGTCGGCAAATAACAACTTCCTGAAGGATTGATGTGTTCCTGTGAGTGAAGTTAGCAGTAAGTATGGTGTGTTGGCAAGGCGCAAGCCACCCGCAGTACAATTATTACCAGTAGCCTATTGTATGATAACTACATTCTATCAGGTGGGCCACATGCATCTTGTCCTCCCGATGTTATATAAAGTTAAAAAAAGATAAATATACAGATAATAGATACGATGTACATTTTAGTAGAATGCGTATACAATTTCTACTATTCAGCTAAATAATAAATGTAGCAATAATGCTACTTTTACTGGCTTCAAAAGATTTTATGACGAAAGGCCAAAGGATATATACGTACGTTAAATTATGATACTCAAGATTACGGAAACCTTACTGCACGCCGTGATACGGACTTATACGTAGGAGGCTTTAGGATCATCGGAGGATAAACTAATTTGAAATGGACGTTCCTGGGAACCCCGTTGGGATGCTAGTGCTTCGTGTCAGATTACAGGCGGCGCTAGCTTTAAATCCATTACTCGCTTTAATTGAATTATAAATGAAGTTTTACTTGTTTCTCTATAGAAATAAAGACAGGTGGGAGCCGTACTTGTGCATAAAGAGTTCTGTAGTCATAATTATAATATTAAATAAGAAAGAGAGCGAGAGAAAGGGGTACTGATTAATCAACGCACGCAAAAAAGTTAGAAACATGAATTTTGATCAGTATGACTCTTTAATGCCATAGACAAAACTAAGACGAGAATTTTGAAAATACGTACACTAAGGGCATCTAACGGTATAAAATTAGAGATGAAAGTTTGTATCAAGAATTTTTGTTGTGGGTATTTTAATTCGTCGTCAATTGACTCGAATGTTAAATGAAATGAAACCTCAAGCCCAAATATTAAGGCAAACGTGAAACTAGTGTGTGAAAATTTCTGTCTACGCTCAGTTTTATACAAGTACTTTAGTAACTGAAATCATATATATATATATATATATACTCGTATATATAAAGAAAATCTCTGTTTAAACTTCCTAAATTGCCGGTTTCAGAAACTTGAAATTTGGAAGGTGTGTTCGTTGGTAAAATAAAAATATATTTGAAAATTCATTCTTTAAGAGAGTCAAATAGGGGTTCAAATTTTGCATGGAAAAATATTCCGTATGCTGATTGAAACAAAAATGGGTATAAATATTATGCAAAGCAAACAAAAAGACACATATTGGCGGATTTTTTAATATTCTACCCCTAATCGGGTAACGTATCTGTACATAGTATAGAAGTACGAAATTCGTACGCGGAGTACGGGTATACATAATGGTGAAGTGTGGAGGTAAGGGTAGGAGGGAAGTAAATATAGATCTAATACCAGGGGAAAGGGCAAATAAAAAAAAGGAAAGAAGACAAGAGAGACAAGTAATATAGACGCAGAACATAAAGAAAACAAATGTTTTATTATGCCATCGAGCTCCTATGGCCACTTATTTTTATTTCAAAAGCTACAACAACCTTCTTTTTTAAAGAATTTTGGAGAACCTTGACACACATGATTTAAAATAATGCAAATTAGAATAATTTCCCAAATCGTATAGTAACTATACGATTTGAGAAACGCGAAGCCGCGGGCAAAAGCTTGCGGGGAATTTAACGCGAATTTGAATCAGAATCATTTTGAAATGTCACTTGAATAAGATTTGTTAAAAGAAAACTACGTCATTCCTACTAAACTAGTGAAATAAGTGTACGTAGTATATAAAAAAAATATTTTCTTTATTATAACTTAGATTATCAAAGAGAACAGCAAAAAACCTAATACAGGTAAGTACCGCTTACAGAAGATTGCAGTCTAATTACAGCTTTCTAAAGGTGCCGTGCTGTAAATAGTTACTAGAATAGAAAAGAGGGTTACCAATAAGTTAAGAGATACTTCTGATATTGCAAACGTCCATAAGCAAGAATCATATATAGGCGGTGAGGTTTACACTGAAAATTATAGAAGAAGTAGGGCGCATCCAAGTAGCCCGTCTGGGGAAGTATCTCTCAAGTCACAGAAAACTTCAGCTAAATAACAATTCTTTGGAGAGTGGTTGTGTTTCTGCGAGTAACTGAGGTTATCGGTAAGCTCATGAGGAGTAGCTGTATTAACAGCAGAGGTGGCATCACATGAGTAATACTTAGTGCTGTGTTAGCAGCAAAGATAACAGCGCTCTAGCAATACGGTATTCACTTCATATCGGGTGGGCCGCTTGTTTGTATACCTTAAAAATATATTAGAGTTTGTTTTCGTATATCAGGTGCCTGGCTTGTTCGATTGGTTGGTTGATCGATCCGATGTATATGGTACTGTTATATCCTAAGCTATAGGCCATAATGCCACGCTCTGCATCTATATGCATAGTCAACACAATCATTATAGGTCTCGGTACGCGGAGTAGCGGGACGTAAAGTATTCATTGTTCCAAGCCTAATAAAATAATTCTAAATCTACTTTTGCTTTTCAAAAAGGCTTCTAATGGAACCCGTAAACCAGTACGAATATTGGTACATCTTTGGAAACTCCTATCTTTGCAAAGATAGCCTAGTGGATAAAGAACCAACCAGTTTACCGATGGTCACAGGTCCAAATCGTCCGTTTTTTCGGATACTATTAGGTATCACTTGCTCGGCGGTGAAAGAAAACACCGTGAGAAAACCCGCACGTCGCAATATTACGCAATATTTAAAAACACGTGAAACTAAACAATTTTTAACGGAAGTATCGCGTGTTTTATTTATTTTGTTGAACCTCTAGGGAGTTCATTGAATTAAACAATTTTTAACGGAAGTATCGTCGTAGCATCCGTGGTAGAAGGAAGTCTTCCTGCTACCACGGATGCTGCAAAGCATTCGAAACGTCAGGTTCAACAAAATAAATACAAAACGCGATACTTCCATTAAAAATTGTTTAATTCCATGTATAACAATCGCGAAAACCTAAGACAATACTACGTGAAACTAACTTAAGAACGATTTGATTTTCAGGGTTATGACGGTCTGATAGCTATCGCTCCATGTCAAAATCAATATCTTCGCCAAATCCTTAGGCTTAGGTAGCGAATCCGGCCAATCCTATTAAGATTAAGAAACGGGATAAAGCTAGGAAGAATAATAAAAAAAATCCCTCCCTTTTAATTTTTTTCTGTACAGCATAAAAGTTCTTAGGTATTCTGTTTCAATTTCCGTGGATATAAGTTTCCCAATATCACGGAGGTAGCGTAACATTTTACGTAGATTGGTAAAATACTATTAATAGGGCGGTCACAGGGGCTAATTTACACCCTAACCTGTAATACCATTGGATGTATGCATGAGTTATTAATGATTATAGCTTTCTAAAGCAAAACATGCTTAAAAAATACAGCTGAATTCGTAGTGCCAAACAGCTTTAGCACTCTGTTTAAAGAGAGGTAGGGTACATCAAAGTAGACCTTCTGGGGAAGTACCTCCACCTCATAGAAAACCGCAGCCAAATAACAACTCCTTAGAGAGTTGTTCTGTTCCAGCGTGTGAGATCACCAGCGAGAGTGAGAGTTGACGAGCTCGGTGGCGCAGTGGTGAAACGCGCTGTTACGCTACTTTGACACCAACGCTCGTGGGTTCGAATCCCACACAATACAAACATTTGTGTGCATGAACATGTCTGTTTGTCTGGGTCTGGGTATTTTCTATATATAATAAGTATGTATTTACAAAAAAAAATGTTATTTACGTATGTTTATCAGTTGTCTAGTACCAATAACGCAAGCTTCGCTTGCTATGGGGCTAGATGGCGCTGTGTAATTTGTCCGACAATATTTATTATATTATTACCTATAGTAAGCTCCTAAAGCAGAGGTAGCATCGCGCGAGTGATATTTAATATAATGCAAGCGTTCATAAGCTATGCTTTACATCAAGTGGGACGTATGCTTGTATGATTCCCGATGTTGTACGTTGTAAAAAAAAACTACATATACTGTTTGCGTCAATTTGACAAATTAAATACCTACCTAGTAATTTTGATGAAGTTTTCAACATGTATAGCCCATTTAGATGAAATACGTCGAGGGTAAAATTAAATTAATGTTATGTTTGTATTAGTATGAGAGTAAAACATGTAGGTATTTCTAATTTCCCTGTTCTATAACCACGCGGAAAATTACACTTTTACTTTCAGATAACATGTGGGTGTTAATAACTCGGTCGCTTAATTAAATAAATACTCAGACGCTCAACAATTTATTATTTGCTAAAAGGGCTATGTTATAAGTTCCAACAAATCTGCACATATATTAATATATATATAATATAAATATTGGCGGACAAATTACACAGCGCCATCTAGCCCCAAAGTAAGCGAAGCTTGTGTTATGGGTACTAGACAACTGATAAACATACGTAAATTTTTTTTTTTTTGTAAATACATACTTATTATACATAGAAAATACCCAGACCAAGACAAACAGACATGTTCATGCACACAACTGTTTGTACTGTGTGGGAATCGAACCCACGAGCGTTGGTGTCAAAGTAGCGTAACAACGCGTTTCACCACTGCGCCACCGAACTCGTCATATTAAAATCGTTGTACGTTAGAGGTTGTACCATGAATAATTTATGAAAATGTTGATGTAGCTGAGACTTTCTTAGTAGACAAACCAAAACAATCACTTTTTTTTGTTTTTGTATGTTGTACTAAAGCTACTGACCGAATTTGAAGAGATACTTTACTTGAAACTTTAATTCTGGATCAGTATTTAAGCTTCTTTTGTCCTCTAAACGTTGAAAATATTCAAGGCTGCTGTCTAAATTGTGAAAATCAAACTACTTTCGGTAAAGCCGAGGGTAGTAGCTAGTCTATTGTGTAACTAATATAGGAAAAATATTTATAAAAGAAAGTACATCTTTTAATATCTACTGCATAACTTAATACGACTTTCTCCGATATACTTGAAATTTCTCGTTACCCGATTAGTAAATTTTTCCTCGTAAGTACCCGGGGGCAATCGCGACGAAAAGCCCTACGTAAATAACTGACATGTAAGATCGATATCTACCCGGAATGCCTACTAACGAAAATATATTACCTCACAAAGGCACCATTGGCATCTTGTATATACATAGCTAAATGTTAATGGTAATGGAGTAGATAGTCGATGTCTGTAGCTTTATTTCATAAATATTTATTAACTGTAAAGATGATAGTTTCTGACTAATAAATTCGGGATGTAAGAGGCTTCCGATCCTTTACAGTTAGGCGGCCTAATCGGTTTTTGGTGCACTTTGCCGACTAGTAGCAATAAATTACTATATGTAGTGAAAGCGATGTAGAGTGCAGCTATGTTTAATTAGGATCAGTGCCGCTGTTAAAGGATCTCCACAACCTACACGATGGTCTTTTGTAAGCGTAGAAGGCTGTAGCCTAACAAGAATTCCCTAGTATCCTCCAGGGAATGACTACTTAGATGCATTTATGAGTAAGCTAGATGGCTAGGAAGCTTCATTTGCAGCAGGACTGGTAACATTTTTAGATGATGCAGTGGTTTGTAACGCTCTAATAGTGGAGCTCGTGAGTCTATTTCCACACAGGAGAAACATTTGGGTGCATGAACCTCATCTGGTTTGATCTGGGCGTTTTTAAGAGACGTAGAGCGCGTCGAAGCAACCCGTCTAGGAAAGTACCACCCCACCACCTCATAGAAAACCGCAGTCAACTAACAACTCCGTGGAGGGTAGTTGTATTCCTGCCAGTGAGTGAGGTTACAAATAAGCTCCTGAGAAGTTGCTGTG
Organism: Pyralis farinalis; assembly: GCA_947507595.1. NCBI lineage: Eukaryota > Metazoa > Arthropoda > Insecta > Lepidoptera > Pyralidae > Pyralis > Pyralis farinalis. The sequence continues at coordinate 18,376,317 of OX382267.1, forward strand.
CTAGTAGCAGAGGTGGCATTGCGCTACCGATACTTAATGCATTGCAAGTATTCATAGGTTACGGTAGGCACTTAACATCAAATTGGTTGTATACTTGCATGTCTTACGACGTCGTATAAAAAAGCTACTTAAATGGTTTTACGTGTTGGTCAATTTGTATATTAAATTTCATGTAAGTGACTCATATTGTCTATTTAATTAGACACAGTTCCTGTAGAAGTATTTCCAACTTGTAAAAAAATACGGCCAAATAATAACTGAAATTGTAACACAGCATTTAACGTTCATCACCAAAGCTCAATGAACCACAGAATTCAATTAGCCATAATGTTATTTATTGATCCAGATAACGATGTAAGCGTTAACGGCATCGCTCCAATTGCCGATTTACTGCGTCAACGAAGGAGATACTGACATTTTCGCCAAGCAAATGTAATAAAAAATATCTATAGTATATTTTTTATAGTTGTTTTTAGTACAATTTGCCAGAAATATTTGTATATTAATGCTTAGTTTGGTATTGTCAAAAAAGAAGTAGTTGAATCCTATCTATAACAATTATCTGGTATTTCTACTTATTAATAAATTATTGAGTAGGTAAACGGCGCCGTATGGCGTCTTAATATCGGTAAATATAAACTAAAATATACATTCGTTACTTATTCGACCGATAATTGAGTCATCATAGGTTCAAGGCAGTGATTTTTTCACTTTAGAAAATTATTAGAAAAAAACTTTGTCAAATCTGAGTACAAGTACAAGTATTTTCGATTATGTAATGATTACACGAAGCATCACTATAATGTTTAATTTGCAATGATAACGAGAAAGCAATCGTAAGTAGTATCCTATTTCTACCTAGGGGCAACCTCTGATGATTAACAAACGTGGCGATTATATAATTATATTATAGAATATAAATATTAAACTTTTTGCTTCTGTACAGGAGTATAGGAGACCACAGCCGAATATTGACTTAATTGTTTTGCTATAAGTGAGCGAAGTTACCAGTAAAGTAGCTGAAAATGGTATAGCAATGCATGAGTTATGTACTCTAATGGGACAATAAGCTATGGTGCATCACTTAAGGTGAGCCCTATGTTTGTTTCCATTGGAAGTACAAAAATGTTGTAGGCTTGTAACTAACTTGACAAAGAAACAAACAATCCAAATATATTATGAAATACCTACAATCCGAATAATACTCATAAATTTCAGCCTATCTTAAGTTTTATTGTTGTATTCAAATCGATATTACTAACGCTATATAAAATGCATTGAGCGAATCTATTTACGGCGTTAACGTATTTTTTTCCTTTTAAAAAGGCTATCTCCAAGCCACAAAATACGCACGGCTGTTATCGTATTACACAACCGTAATCCGAGACCATACCTACGTGGATCCTACTTAATACCATCGAAAGAAATTGTTTTTCGTAACGACTTTTCCACCTGCGAAAGAAGATATATACTCTGATGAATCGTTTGTCATATAATTTATGTATTTACCTTCTTCCATTCTAAATAAACCATTATGAATATTACATTTAGACTTCTAAGGTATTAGCTGTTATGAATGAATTAGGGAAAATAAACAGATCAAAAATTTGAGTAGTGATAGCCCAGTGGATAAGCAACCGGCCTATTGACCAAGTGGTCCCCGGTTTAAATCCTGGCTTGTACAACTAAATTCGCGTTTTCGGTTTTGATGTACATACATATTTGTAATTATTATTTGCTCGGCGGTAATGGAAAGTATCACGCGAAGAAACCCGCGAAACGATTACCCCGTTTCTTAATCCATTTGGATTCGTGGGGTTAGACGAAGAATCTAGTTAAGAATGAGATGGATCTTTCTCCCTCATCTCTTAGTATTTGTATCTAATAGAGGGTGAAAAATCACTGTTTCCTGCCTAGGGAAGGCAGTTTTGTTAGTTGTTACATTTGGTAAGTAAACAACAAAAATGGAGATATCTCGTGAGCATATTAAATAAGATTATGTTTTAATAATATAACGCCATACCGTGTGCATATTAAAAATGGCGCTTATTATAACTGTAACCTATTTGTTAAATATCTAAATCTATCTAATTGAGAAAGGTTAAGCTGACAGTTCAAAGTCATCTGTGCTTGGATAAAGAACGCGTTCTGGCAATAGTTCATGATTCAAAGAAATGATATATCTGCAATTTTATACCTCACTTACAATGGAAGCAGGTGATGTCTTTAGCATCTCAAATTAGTAACTTTAGTCATTCATATGTACTCCGTAACATACATCTTGCATTGTATAAATTATGAAAAAAAAACGAACTGAAATGAATGAATAAGATTTTGACAACTTTAACACCCATGACTTTATAACCTGAGATTATGCTGAAATATAGTATAGCATCTTAGAGTCATGCATAGAGAAGAACAATTTTATCAACCGTTTTAAAGACACGTCCTTATAATGCTGAAAAATAATATTTAACATTCGAGAAAAAGTAATAGCTTAACACATAATAAGCATGTTTCGATTCTAGATACATAAAATACAATATTATTCAAAAACAATATTTATTATAGTCGCGAGTGTTATTGAAGAACACGTATAGCCAGGAAAAATGATCTATCTGCATAAGGAATTTTTCACTTAACCGGTGGGGGCTATAAACTATTCTGGCAATCAGGCTTAGAGATAATTTAGCAGCGAAAATATCAATCAATCAAGCCTCTGCTTCTAAAATCGGCCTTAGGTTTGTAGGAAGGACATAATGGACTTGTTTTGGTTTTGGGTTTCGCGAGTGTTATACATTGAATTAAACAATTTTTGACGGAAGTATCGCTTGTTTTATTCGGGAAAGGGAAGGGGAAGGAAGACTCCTGCGACCACGGATGCTGCATTCGAAACGTCAGGTTCAACGAAATAAATAAAACGTCCCGCGTTTTATTAAAAACTTCCGTTAAAAATTGTTTAATTCAAAACATAGTGGACCTTAAGTTCTCTGGGTTACCATAAATATTTTTTTATTCTAATTAAGGAGGCAGGTCATCGGATGTCAAACCACAACGAGCGGTGGTGTAGGTCTGGTATAGTACCTCAGTGATCAGTGGGGTTACCAAACACACAAATCACATAGTCCGTGGCCAGTATTTTTTTTACCATTTTTACGGTCTTGACGACAGAGATTGTTAAGAAATGTACATTGTAACAGTTAAAAGCGATACGGAAAATTACGTATGTATTTGCACTCGTTCTACGTTCGAAATTCAACCTTTCTTGTGAATGTCACTGTTATCGATCTACCATTTCAATGCGCTACCCGCGAGTACAGCAAAAGTTAGAAATAGCTGAGTAAATGTTAAATAATTTAAACTGAACAATCTCAGGAGTTCAGTGATAGAGTCACGAACTCAAATCTTTGTTTTACTTTGTTGACAGTGTACACAAAATTTCCTCTATTTTACATTGGTACATAAAGAAAATTATTTCCTAAACATACAGAAAAGTAACTTAATTGAGAATATTTTAAATGTCCGATTATAAATTCTTTACACATTGAACTGGTAATTTATTCGTCATATTCACATTTAAGTGTATGTATGCCAAATAATAGGTATTTTTTATACAAAGTCAGTAGGTATACATACGGCCCACCTGATGTAAAGTGGCTACCGTAGCCTATAAACGCTTGTAATACATTAAGTATTACAAGCGTTTATATTCCTCTGCTGCTAACACAGCAACTCCTTAGGAGCTTACTGGTAACCTCACTCACACGCAGGAACACTACAATCCTCTATAGAGTTGTTATTTGATGCGCCCTACCTCTATTAAAAAAGTAGTTAGTTGCTAGTTTAATGTGCACTAATCTTTAACAATATCTTATTTCGTAAGTTTTAGTTACAATATTATGTTAATATGTCATCATGTCAAGCTAATCAAAATAAGCTTTATGTAATTTTCATCATAGACATGTTACAACTCTAGTAATATGCACAGTCATTGATCTCTCCATAGCTTATATGTCACAATAAATGTAAGGTGTTGATTAGTTACGACTAATGTCCAACAGTAAATATGTCCAATACACTACAAATGTCATACCATAAAAATGTCCTATCAAAAAATATTCGGCTATAAAAAACTGTATATTAACTAACTTTAATGAAGAATTTCACAGTTCCATTTTATTTATTTATTTTAATTATTAATAAATGAATTTTAGATAGATTGTAATAGAAATTATGTACGCCGGCAGTAGTTCCATGTAAGTTTCAGAACGATTTGATTATGTACTTAATAGATTCAGGCATTACTTTGCGAAAGTCAAATTTACAGGCAATATAATCTAAACTACTTTGTGTGCAAAGATCATATTGCCTGTAGATTTGGTTATGTACTTCAAAGATTTACAATGGAACGTCTCAGTAAGCTGAAAATCACCCACAACTTGTATATATTTTAGAAATGTATGTTATAATATTGTTACTGTTACATAAAAATGACTATTATATACACGGGTGTTATAAATAGTTACTGTAACTACAATATCATGTTGTACCAATACACGTAAAATGTAATTTAAAATAAATCATATACGAGGTAGTTAATTTTTGATCCTAATATTGCTATCATGACTTATTTTACACCTACAACAAGTTTTAGTTATTTACTCCAACTTGCAGTAGCTTTGTCTAGTTTTAGGAAAAAAATATTTAAAACATTTCTTGTAAACTTTGTAAACTACATATAGACATTATTTTTAGCAAACCGATTATTTACCATAGTCATTGTCCAGACTTCGAAAATACCTGGCAGCATCAAAATATTGTCAATGGGATTTTGTCAAACGTCAGGAAGCATACCGCCCATAAAGTTAATACCGGAGCCCGTTAACAATATTTGACATATCGCTTGTGCTACCTCTGCTGCTAACAAATTGAAGTTGTTAAACTCCGAAAGAGTTTAACTAACTTAACTTAACTTAAACTTACTTCTTGTTGTTAACCTTACTCGGTCGTAGGAACACTAATCATCCAGGGAGTTGTGCTTCACAGACGTTGATTCACCCTACCGAGAGAGGGAGAGTAGGGCGCATCATAGTCTGTGAAGCACAACTCCCTCGATGATTGTTGTGCAGATACAGGTTTCCCTTTAAATAAGAGTTTAGAGTGCCATTTTGTTTAGTAGCAGATTAGTGGAGGAAAGTATTTACAGTCCGACCGCGGTAATAATAGTCATAGCCGATATTTTAACCGGCTCTCAGAAGTACAGATAAGATTGAGATACCTAAATCCATTTGATGTTGCTTAATTTAAGTGTTAGATCAGACTAATAGGCACAGTGACGTCATTGATCTCTCCATAGCTTATATGTCACAATAACTGTAAGCTGTTGAGGAGTTACTGCGATGCTTCGCACGACTAATGTCATATATCCAACAGTAAAAATGTCCAATACACTACAAATGTCATGCCATAAAAATGTCCTATCAAAAAATATCCAGCTATAAAAAAGTCTATCACATCGAGGATATCACGAGCGACTCTCCTTGTTCTGCAAGCAAGCCGCACTTCATATCAGCCTTCGGTATCAAAAATGTTTAAATCAGGTAAATATAATAAATAAATAAACTCATTTCGATTCCTCATATCAATCAATGAATAGCTACGTTAACACCAAGGCCTTGATACCCATACAGGTAAATCAATTGTCTGATTAATGAGCTAGGCCGTCTAATTTATTCCTTTGGTGTTTCCATTTTGGAGGTTGAATAGGCCGGGAGAGACTAGAGAAACCCATACCAATGTATCGTCGTTGCTATCCATAAAGATGGTTACTCCTTTGATCGAATTTGCAGTACACAGATTTTTTTGTAAGTTTTATGTATATGCTGTATAAATAACACTGTAATGTTTATGAAAAACTAGCTATAACCCGCGGCTTCGCCCGCGTTGTTGGAAACAAGGAGAGTAAGATATTTTGTGGTGATAAAAAGTAGCTTATGTCACTGCCGGATCCTCTATACATAATAAATCACCATTACAAAAAAAAACACATCAAAGCGTCGCTCCGTTTTGATTTGAAAAAGAACAAACCGACAAATTTACACGTTTACGTTCATAATAATATGAACCCCTCCAAGTCATTTAGACTATGATTATGAATTTTATGATTCTCTACGCTCTAGATCTATTCCACAAGAGCCGTGCATTTGCCCGAAAGAAAAGTGACACATGTTTTAACTTATAAATTTATGCGTAACAATCTCTGCACAAAAATATCTATACCTACAGGAGTTATAAATGATTCCGGAATAAAAAATCAAATCCATTCAGTCGTAGTTGATATTAAACGAAACTATCCCAAAGAAACAAATTACCGGGATAAAAAATTGCCTAAAAAGGCTAATTTTTATCCCAGTGATGTATTACTGTGGGAATTCCTGTAGATGAAAAGCCGCTGAGACTCGAAAGCGAAATAAAACATCCATATTTAGTAAGATTTAAACATCTAAACATCCGATCTAAAGTAGCCTATGTGTTAATCCAGTGCCTCATCTAACTAACTACTACCTAGGATTTTCACGCCTCAACGGCTGATCAGATTTGGATGAAATTTGATAGGTAGTTAGATGAGGCACTGGATTAATACATCCAAACATCCATACTTTCACATTTATAATATTAATGTAGGATAAATAATAATTCTGATTTCAGATTTTTCGCATTCTTGAAAAGATAGTAAATGATAGTTACGTTCGGTGTTTCTTTATTTGTCTGGTTCGAAGTAGTTCGAACCTTGACATTACCTTTATAGTACTTCGTCGATGGCTGCTTGATGTGGGTATGTTATCAGTCTATTATTAGGTCGTAGAACAGTATGTTGTGGGCGTAATTTAGGAAATGTGGAAATTTGTTAGGATTTCGTTCAAACTTTATATGCGTTTACATTTATCCCTCGTTCGAAATTCGCTATCTAAGTGAATACATTGGAATCACAGGTAATCACACAGTTTCGCTTATCTTTGGGTACCCAGTAGGTTCTGTCTTTCAAACTAGCTCAGTTTAGGTTCTTCGCTATGAACCCGTGTCCAATGAAGATTCCAACTTGAAGAGCAGTCTAACTAAAAAGGTCTTACTAAAGCGACTGTCAAGATTGTAATTTCATCTTCCTGATAATTTGTTATGTGATGTTAATTTCCGAGAAGAACTTCTAAAGGCCTGACCCTGTGCTTGAAGAGCTATATCTGTCCTACTACTTACGGACTGCTACAAAAATTCCTTGAAGGGCTTTAGCAAATTCGCCTGTTCTTTTATTTTCTTATATTACAAAGGCGGCAAACAAGCATAAAGCCTGCCTGACCGTAACCTATGCACCCTTCCTATACTACATATTTAAATTTTATATGACTGTATTAAAGAAAATTACATTTAAAGGAAAATTTATTTATTTATCAGAAACCAATAAAATGGTGGTCGCTGCACCTCTTGCACCTCTACATTGCTTGTTCAGCAGCTGTACTGCTTTGACTCTGGAATGTGTGATGTAGGTGAGGTTCTGCCTTTCAGACAATTCCAATTTATCATACAATTGTTGTAAATGGTCTCGTCTGACTCCGGCTGCAGCTCTTTTGTACCACATTTCGAGATCTTTTTAGGTCATTACTCAATCTAGTGCGTGGAAGCATCCTCAAAGCACTTGACTACTTGCTTACGCTCGAACTACGCTTTTACTTTAATTTTATGTCTGTCGCGCATGTTTTGGGGGAGTTCACTCTCACACGCTGAAACCCTCACCGCAATGGTCGCGTACTGTGCGGTTCCAGACAAATTTTCTTCTGAGAACTCTCAAGTTGTGAGATGAACTCCCAGCCAACATTTTCCCACGGGACTTCAGCATGGCGTTCTCCAAGAAAGGCGTGAAGAGGTTTTGTCAGCAGTCGGAGTGTTGGCAACACATGAGTGCCCGCACTGGGGTTGCGGAGGAGGCCAGATTACGACAGAGGTTCGATTTGGAGCAGGAGTTGGGAATGCGGGTCACCGAAACAACGGTCTCCGAAATAGTGGTGGGGAGAAATAGTTAAAATTTTTTAAAATACTGCGTCAGTCTAGCCATGGCTGTCATAGATCGCAATAAGCAGAGCAGCTCCACCTAGGACTAATGCAGTATTCCACCGCGATCCCATCGGCTATACATGGATAGCGGATACGTGGGATCGCGGTGGCTAGGTGGAGCTGTGTGTGAAACTCGCTGTCGCCTGTGCTGGACTGACGCAGTATAGGGAGGGAAGTTTGGAAATATCTATAATCGTTTCACCGCCGTTCAAAAATGGGCATAAAACTGAAAGATGGTGAATGAAGGAATGAATTGTGGAATGAAAGAGAATTTGATGTATGAATGTGTTTATTTATATTGTAATTAAGAGCCTTGCCCATGGCAGGGGTGTAAGTATTAATAAAAACACATATGAGTGACATCCCTGGTGTTGCAAATATCTGTAGGCTACGGTTACTGTTTACCATCAGGCAGGCCATATGCTTGTTTGCTTATTTTATATCTTAGTGGAATAAAAAAAAGTTTTCTCATGTGTCCACCTATATCTCGGAGATATCTAGAAGGTTGTAAATGATTCAAATTTCTATAAAGGTAGATCCGTATTTGATCTAAATAATATAAATTTGATAAATATCTAATGGTCAGAGAAAAAGTTACTACATAAAACATCAAAAAATCTAATTTCATTGGGTTCTTGATACGATTGTGATTTTTCTTTAATCGGATAAAGATTTGAAGATAAAACAAAATAAATGATTCACTAATTAAATTTAAATACATAAGCAAAGCAAACTCCAGTAAATCAAATATATGGATAAGCATCGGCTTTAATAAAGTCAGTTTCGCTTTGTAGGTAAACGTGTAGTCAATACTAAGTCTCGTTTAATTAGTCTAAGATGTATATAATGTTAGGAGGTAATGTCTTTGCGGCAGTCTTAGGTGTAAGCCCTTAGATTGTAACTGATGTTTATACCTTTTCAGTGTTTTAGTCGGGTTCCTTATTATCCTTGTATACTGTATCACAAAAAAACAAAAATACCAACGCAGAAAACGTTGATGATAATTACTCAAAACCCACTGACGATCTATTTATCGAAATTGGTATCAATAGAAACGGACTGGATTGAACTGCACGCTGGGTGTAAATTTGCGGTATGTTTGCTGTTGCTGTGTAATTTATACAACTACATCGAAACGGGCAGCCATTTGGGCAGTCTGTTTGCAGTTGTTTAGTTAGTCTGCAAGCTATGTACACGTTAGTTGTCCAGTTCGAAGTTCAACACAATCTTAATGCAGTTCGAACAATTACAAGCGATTTCAAGCAAACTGCGCAGTCGGTTGGTTTTTTTTATTCATTTACAATAAACAAACTATGATGGTTGTATATTGTTCAGTTAGTCATTGACTCTTATTTCTTCATTATAAATAACCAAATTTAATAATCTGTTTTTTTTTCGAATTACATGAATCATTTTCTTTATTTATTTATCTGAACATATTTGGTATATCGTAACCTAGGTGTTAGCTCAAATTTAAAATTATTATTAGTACCTTAAATAAAAATATGGTATATTTCACTAATTTTAAGGTACCTATTGAATATAACTGGACTTCTTGAGATGACCTTTTGAAGAGAAATAATTTGTTCTTTATTTGTTGTCTGTATCAATAAAAGGTTATGTATACAGTTACTTACTTACTATACTCATATAAAAGATACACGACCCTCGAAACAACACCGCCTCGGACCCATCTACTTAATCACAAAAGTTTTCTTCGACAAATGTTCGCCCAGCCCTTTTGTAATGCAGCTTATTTTACCATAAAGCTGCGATATAAACGTTAGATATTTTGTTCTACAAGTAAAAGATGCTAAGATTCGTGCTGCAAGGAAAGTCTTCAAAATTCAGAGTAAATATTGTGTTAATAGTTGCTTACCTTGATTGATGATCACTTAAGTATCCTTGGTCACGATCTCGTACACGATCCCTATAACAAAAAAAATACTTAATTTAGATTTTTGTTTTATACAACGTCGGAAGGCATACAAGCATACGACCCACCTAATGTAAAGCGGTTACCGTAGCATATGAACGCTTGTAATACATTAAATCCCACTCGCGCGATGCCTCCTCTGCTGTTAACACAGCAACTCCTTAGAAGCTTACTGGTGACCTCACTCACACGCAGGAACACAGCAACCCTCCAGAGAGTTGTTATTTGGCTGCAGTTTTCTGTGAGGCGGAGGTATTTTCCCCAAACGGGCTGCATTACTAACTTTCTTATTTGATTGAATTAAACAATTTTTAACGGAAGTATCGCGTATTTTAGCGTACAGAAGATGTCTTCCCGCGACCACGGACGCTGCAAAGCGTTCGAAACGTCAGGTTCAAGAAAATAAATAAAATACGCGATACTTCCGTTAAAAATTGTTTAATTTCTTATTTGAGTTTATGTAAATCTTAATTTATCTAATAAGTAGCTTACGAATATGCATGACAAAGCGATGAACAGACATGGGTATAGAAAGTAAGAGATAATACCGAAGTGAAAAGATCTCAAATATTGTGAGCAGGTTTTTAAAGTAGGTAACAAAGACGAGGGAAAAATGAATCTATAACAATTTTCGTCAAACTTTTCAAATTATAAGTACTCCATAAACTCAACAATAAGCCATAACTCGCTTTCGCAAGAAAAATCGAATAGGCATTTCCCTCACAGTACAACTTTTTACGAAGAAATAAGCTTTCTTGGTACTTACATCAGGATTGCTGAAGTGCTTGTTATATCGCAAAGTACTTCACAATATTATAATATTTAAAATAAATATTGTTAAGGATTCGCTACGTATCAGTACACCGTGTATTAAATGCAGTTACGCTGGAATCGTAAAAAAGCTGTTTACAAGCCCAAAAATTTTTTATAATGATCGGTCAACATGAAATGGAGCATTTTTGTACGCTCAGAACAAACATAAAGTTTAAGGTTGATAATGTAGTATCGGAACAAGTGAATGAGATTGTATATCTTGCAAGCGTTTTTAGCAGTAATAGCACACCGCTGGTAGAGACTACTGAGTACAAGGAATAATGTAAAAGAAGTGTTGGGTAAACTTTTAGCAAGCCGAAACCAACCAGCAGGATTGATACAGAGAATTTTAATACGAATCGAAAAGCTGTTACACAGATTCGAAAGTGTTTCCAGTGAAATTTATTTCAATTTCATACGCATTGACACGGTACCCAATAAACGTCACAAAATCGAAATCTTTTCAATGCAATTTGAATCTATGTAAATTACGATTTCGGATCAAAATGATTTCTTCTTCTTAAATATTATTCGAATTATTTTCGAGAGCTTGTAGGCTCGTGAATTTTTTTTGTACGTGTATATTTCTTATATGTAAATTGCGAACATTAGGTAATAAAGGTTGTGGGTTTTGAATTGCGTGTATTTTTTTTTAATATGAAGATAAAATTGAAGGTAAAATTCCCCACCGTTTTACGGGTTGTATTGAAACTATAGATTTTGTCTGAAAATGTGTGTTATTCAGCAGAATTTCTGAAGCTAGAATCTCAAATTAAGATAATTTTGGACTTGTGCTGTATATTATATACCCTTTGTACCCCTCTGGGCTAAAAATAAGAAAAGAAAAAGGTCTTTCGCTTCACTTGGAGTGACGACATTTTGATTCGAATGAGAAGTTTCCGTGCTAATGAGAATACCCCTGCAGCAAGTGAAAGTAACTATGTTCAGCGCGGTGCGAACCCCAATGCTCACTTATAAGTGAAAGCTGGGTACAGTAGAGAGAGAATAAAAGTAGAATAACTCCGGAAGAGATTCGAACATTGCGCAAAATTTGTGATGTAAGACTTGCTGACCGCGTTCGCCATGATGATGTAAGAAAGAGTGTTTGTCTGACACCTTTCGTAATGCAAATAAGATATATACGGATACGAAATAATCCTCCAAATTCTCGTGCTATAAGATACTTCTTCACGATTGTTACTTCTATTGGTAGGAATGGTAGAAGTTGATTGATGTTGAAATAGAGTAGAGGTAGTATGGATAAAATATTGTTCAGACATACTTAGCCAGGGAATATTGTCTCTTTTATTTATTTGAAAAGTTAATATTAATTTAAATATTAAACAATCGATATTCGAACAATGGGTTGTTTATCGGTGACCGCGTGCTTAGAAACGCTCCATGTTTACCCATAAGTGCATTCATACATGCAAATATGTAAAGTTACTACTAGGAGAATAAAATGAGGTCTACGTCATAACGCGCTGCTGCTATGACAGAATTAAAGTAGAATATTGTATCAAAGTGGTCGAGATCGAACATTGCGCAAGAATCTATTTCGAGTCGGGTTAATGGAACTCGATAGGTACTTATCTGGCGAACGTCGCAGGTTCCCGTATTTGAAAGAATTTGCTTTTTGTCATACTTGCCCAGCATTATTGTTATTCTTTTTATCTCGCCCGATCGGTGAGTGATAAGTTTATTTTAGTTTTTATAATCTGTTACTATAACGAAAGTGTTAATAATAATAGCAGGTAGATATTACTGACAAAAAATCTATGGCATTTGATAATGATATTATAGCCTATTATAGCATGCAATTATCAGGGTATCATATATTAACTGCCATGTTATAGGTATTCGAGTGTAACTCCTCATCATCATTATCATACGAGTGTTAATCCCGGTTGCATCCTAAGCTTCAGAGCCGGAGGTCTGCTTTTCGAATTCTAATCGCTCCACTTCGCGCGGTCTTCGGCATCCCTTACTGTAAGACCATTGGCACGCATGTCATTCCTTGTGACGTCTAGCTTGCACTTTTCGGGACTACCTCTTTTACTGGGAGCTGGCGGAGATGGCATAGCTATGTAAATAATAATAATAAATAAATATTGTCTGACAAATTACACAGCGCCATCTAGCCCCAAAGTAAGCGAAGCTTGTGTTATGGGTACTAGACAACTGATAAACATACGTAAATACATTTTCTTTTGTAAATACATACTTATTATACATAGAAAATACCCAGATCAAGACAAACAGACATGTTCATGCACACAAATGTTTGTGTTGTGTGGGAATCGAACCCACGAGCGTTGGTGTCAAAGTAGCGTAACAACGCTATAACGCTATGTCTAGCTAGACATTTGATACCAACATAACTTTATTGCCAATTTATTGCCATAAGTCGTGGCCGTACCAGCATAGGCACCGCTCTTGCAGTATGTCTGGTATATCACGGACATGAAGGTTATCGCGAATGAGTTCTTACATACTTATTATACATAGAAAATACCCAGACCAAGACAAACAGACATGTTCATGCACACAAATGTTTGTGTTGTGTGGGAATCGAACCCACGAGCGTTGGTGTCAAAGTAGCGTAACAACGCTATAACGCTATGTCTAGCTAGACATTTGATACCAACATAACTTTATTGCCAATTTATTGCCATAAGTCGTGGCCGTACCAGCATAGGCACCGCTCTTGCAGTATGTCTGGTATATCACGGACATGAAGGTTATCGCGAATGAGTTCTTCACGAGATCCTTCCCTGACATGCAGCTCCTGCTTGTGGCGCTCATACGATCGTACAGGGCTTGTAAATGGTCTCGTCTGGCTCTGGCTACAGCTCTCACTGTGCTACGTTTCGTGGCCCTGTAGATGTCATAGTCTTCAGGAAGCCTAGGCGCTTGCCACTGTGTCAATCCATCGCAAAGTCTCCTCGTAATACTTGGTTGTACCAAGTGCTGCCTTGGCCGCTTCTGCGATGGTTGCCTGAATCCTATCCCAGTGGTGACGGACTAGTTCGCCGTCAAACTTTTCACAATTTCATTCGCTTGTATGTGGTTTACAAAGTTGAACTTAACCGATGTCTACGATTCCTAAAGGAACGTTCCTCCTCGTACAAGGTTTCAAGTTCCTACAACCTTTAGTTTGCGTCTATCATGATATGTTAGTTAATTAGACAGTCAGAGTTTTCTTATATATACAGGGCAAATAATTAATGATTTTTTTTATCTAGCAATATACATGTATATTCAACAAACCTTGTATTGTGATCACTCAAATATCCTCGTTCTCGATCCCTTTCTCGTTCCCGCATTAATTCATTTCGATCACTAAAACAAAGGCAAAAATAAGTAAGTTATGTAAAATGATCTTTCTATATAAATAAAAATCAATGTGTATGTTCGTCCTATATGGATTCGAAAACGGCTGGACCGACTTTGATGAAATTTTCAGGAATATTCAGTTTGGTCTAGCGGATGATCCTGTGAATCGTGCGATCGGTTCACCCATGCGAAGCCGGTGCAGGTCGCTAGTAAGTTACATAAATTTATCCGGCGGATAGAATAGTTGCTAAGAGAAGATACTGAAAATTATTTTTTTCATTGCAACAACACATTTTTGATGTGAAAGTGGCTCGACGGCGTTCAAATAAGAATATAGTGCAAATTAGAGTGTACTCGTAATAACTAAGTCAAGTCGTCAACCTTGGCCTTTGGATAGGTTTTTATTTATCTTGAGCCTCAGCATTATTCCATCACAAGCATATTATATAATATGATCAAAAAAGTGTGATTCTTTGATTCAGAATTCAGAATTTTATTGTCGTCCACTTACGACATTAAAATTCTGTAACGAATACAAGAGCCTACAGAGGTCTCACTTCTGAAACGGACCACTATCTAGTAGATGAATCCCTTCTTTTCGCATAATGTTTTTTTTTTCGAATATTTTGTTGCATATTTTTTTTTATAAAAATACTTATGCATAATTGCTTTTTGGCATACATTTATATTGACATAATTATCTTATCGTATAATTTTATTTCGCATAATGTTACTTGGCATAATGACTATTAGCCTAATATTATTTGTGTAATGTAGTGTATCAATAGGTTAAGGTGCAGCATGGGTGGCCCGTGGGCTACCCCTAAGCCGCCAATATGTTTTACATACATATAACAAATTTAAAAAACTTACTTTTTCTCTAAGTACATTATTATCATGCGTATGCGTAAATAAATTTATGCTTTAAAATGTTATGCTTAGAGACATTATGTTTAAAAAAATTATGCGTAAGCTGTTTATGCGTAAATAATATTATGCATAAATATCATTAGGATAAACAAAAGTATGCCATATTATATTATGTCTTAAAGAGTGAGATATTCCTTCGAAAGGGTCTGATTCTTTGAAAGATAAAAGTGTAAGGAGTGTGGTAAAATTTCGGAACGCGATACTTTCCGCCTCAGAGGCAGATGATTGTTGAAATGTTTTCAAAGAAAGTATGATGTGTAGTGGGAAATAAGTAAGCAGATGTGGAAAGAAATAATGATCTTTGTTTTGTGATGTCTGGTGGAATAAGGAGGTTGAATACTCAGCGCCAAAAAAAGAAAAGTGCGATTGCATTATATATCATCTTTGCACTTGAAGGACAGTATGAGAAAGAATAACGCTTTAGCAAATGTGGGGGTAAAGAAATCTCGAGGTGTTTCGTCAAAATCTAGAATGGATAACGTAGAGTCTAGAGCTGGTGCAAGTATTGCTAACCCCAAGAATTATTAGAAAGGTGAATGAAAATTTCAGACATTATTTTCCGGACGCTAATAGGGAATGAGTTTGTGACTAACTCTGCAGTGCCAGTGTTCTATGTGGATATAACCATGAATGAGATAAATGGACAATACAAAGCTTGAAGAATGAAAAGTCGGCGGGAATTCATATGGTCACAGCTGAGATAATCAAACTAGGTGGTACCTACGTCCGGGAACCATGCTTCTTGAATAATCTATGCCGGAAGGATTCTAATATAGATGTGCAGTCATCATTCTCTTGGGTGAAAGCAAATAATAGAGTTATTAGCAGTATACGGAAAAAATATAGAGAGGAGAAAGAGAGTCAAATTCGATCGAATGCAGAATCGGAATGGCAGGATATGTACGAATCTAGTTTCCCATTTTGCAATATCGTGACGAAGCATCTGGGGCTTAGGACATTTTCTGCGATTTTGTGAATCTTGAGAAACATTTGATAGGGTTGTAAGAAAAGATCTCAGGTACATTCTGCCCGGGTATGGTATTGATTGTGCGTTGTTCTGTGCTGTAAAGTTCACTTATGAGGAACGTATAGCATGTGTGCTAGTGAATGACAGCTTGTTGCCCTACACTGACTTCAATATTTCAAGATAGAGCTGCGTGCTGTCAACTCAGCTGTTCATCCTTTATTTGGACAATGGTCTCCAGAGAATAAGGTTCGTTAATGCAGGATTATGAATGGGCACCTTAGTGGTAAATTATCTGTTTTATGCAGTCAACGCCGTATTATTAACAGCATCACCATTCGAAGTTTGACAAGAATTTTGACTAATCAAAACTAAGGGCATTACATATATCGAATAGCAAATCAAATCCCAGTTCCCAGTCGCACTGCTTTGATCCAAAATGACATACGGGTATAAATAAAGTAGTGGGTTGTTATTTTAAAAAAATAACGATTTTTATTTACCAAAACAACTAAACATAATGTTGAGGACGAGCTAGCTAGATACCATAGGGTCATTTACCTGTAATATCCATCGCGGTCTGATCTAGCACTGTGTTGTCGTTCAACACCTAGGCGATGCGGTAAAGGCAACGTAGATGAACGACTAGTCCCACCGCCGGAACACTGAGACGCAGGACCTGTTACAAAATATGAAGTAATTTTACATGTTTCAATAACAATATTTATTAATAAAGGGGCAATCAATACAAATGAATCTATTACTTATACGGCCACACACCTACATAACTGTGTAGTAAAATTATGTTCTTCACGCGATAATTGTATACGTGCATAGACTATAACAATTTGAAAATGTATAAATGTATAAATTTCTTTGAAAATGTATAAATAAAAATAACACAGTGGATTTACGAATAGGCATTGTCACTCATGTAGGTATATTAAATCAATTCCTGTTTGTTCGTATTTGAATTTTTTATAGTATATTCTTAGTTTAAATTTTAATATTGCAAGTATGAATTCACAACACAAAATTATCAATATGTTGCCTTTTTTCTTATCTCTTAATTTGCGTTTAGTGTTAACGTGTGTGTTAAAGCGTGGGACTATTGTCAAAACTCAAAAAGTGGTCATGTTCTGCATTGTATATGTTGTAGTGTACTTATGAGAGATAAATTTGCAAAATTTCGAATATTTCAGGTAAAACAATTTAAAAGTATATTCAATTAGGGCAGTTTGCAATTTCTCTAAAATTCTAAACTTAGCAATTCTACTAATATTTTTCGTTTAATACCATTATTTCATTTATCACACTATTAATAAATTATTAAAGGTGTCATGAACGAAATGACGATATTAGAATTTTATTTTTCAAATATATGTTTTACTTAAATTTATTTCAACCATGCAGATAACATATCTGCATATGCATATAATTAATGGTGATTAGTTTGTGTTGTCACGCTTTATCCAAAAATATTTTGGATAAAGACGCTTCTATCCAAAAATATTTTGTGAAAGTCATTAACGCTGTTGTTGACATCGTCAGAAGTGTGTATAAACCTTTTTGGTATAAATTTACCCACACAAACTATTTGGCTGACTAACTGAGGATAACAAACAGACCAGCTATATTAAGAAACATAATGTAAATGGCTTACTATTATTTTTAGACGCAAAACGGACGCCCTACTATTCTCTGCCATTGGCAAAGGCTAATAACAAGCGAAATTTCATTAGGAGCGGATCGGCTGATGAAATGCGTTCGTTCTACAGTTAAGTATCCTTGGGACGATCGCTGTGAAAGCGCATATAGTCTACACCTTCTTCTTAGCATTATCCCGTTTCCTAATCCATCTGCTACCTAAGTCTAAAGATTTGGCTGTTACTGATTTTTACATGGTGCGACTGCCGTCAGACTTCCACAACCCAGAGAGAAAACCAGATGATTCTTAGGTAAGGTCACACGTGTTTTGAAATAAAAATTCTTGGTCATGCTGGTATCCTCACGATGTTTTTTTAGTTAGTGAAAATTAAAACAAATATGTAAGTACATAAATCCGCTACAGAAAAGCTACTATAATGGTTTTATATCAGAAGTGTTTGTCAACGGAAAGACTTAGGTATGAAAAAGAAACCACTTTACCTAATAAATATATGTGTAAGTATGATATCAATAACTCCACCCATTACTTTACTATTAATGGTGGGCATAAATAATAATTTCTAGCAGGATAATGCGTTGATGTGAGTGACTAAAAGTGAATGAGAAGGTATTGTGTTATAGTAGGGATGATTGACGAACGAATCGGTGTGTTGCAGTACAGCTACGAACATCTTTTTATACCAGACGGACCGTATGTTCGTTTATCAAATATAGTATAAAAATATTATTTACCACACAAAAATTTACAACTCACACAAATAGATGCAGCTCGGCCTACTAGGCAAACTTTTTGTTTCGATCGTAATATTATTTCATGTTCATTGGATTTTTTTATACATATACCTAGTCCGGCGATAAGTTCTGTTACAAATAAATATGCATTTATTTTTTTATGAAGTAATGTAGTCGTAATAAAACTTACATGCACATATTTAGAGAAGTCTCAGAAAAAAAATACTCCATTCGAAATGACCACCTTTGGCTTTGATACAGGCCTTTAATCTCTCTGGCCACGAATCTATGGATTTACGCAATGTTTCCATAGAAAAATTTAGCCACTGCATGCTCCAGAGATTTCTTAAGAGACACAATATCGGCGTATCGGTTCGAACAGACCATATCCTCTAAAACTGACCATAATTTGTAGTCTAAGGGGTTCCGATCTGGGCTAGACGAGGGCTAGTCTTCAGCTCTTATAAAATCCGGAACGTTGGTTGGTTTCGAACCAGGCTTGGGTAGTTCGTGCGTAGTGACCAGGCGCAGAGTACTGGTAGAAAGTCCATGGTACATTTAAAAAAAGTGTATTGCTGAGATGTTTCACAATAAGATCCAAGAGACTCTCTTGATACACTCTGGCTGAAGATTTCACTCTTTAATCACAAATGACGCTTTATGAATCCTTGATAAGACACTCCCCACCAAACCATTACACACGAAAATGACGCTTTATGAATCCTTGATAAGACACTCCCCACCAAACTATTACAGACGCAGGATGATGACCATATTGTATGTTTCCGACCACTTGGGCGGCTTCATTAGAACTTTGTAAATACACTTCGTCATTTTGTTTGTTGTAATGCTCTTCAATCGAGAATTTTTTTTCATCAGTACAGAGGATATTTGTATGTCTTTCACCTGCGTATCGGGACATAAGGCATTTTGATCGATCTACTTTCTTCACCTGTAGGGATTAATTTAGGGAATGTCCTGTATATCGACGATAAGCGCCGAGCTTCAGGTGTTGTTTTATTATACGCGACAGAGTCTTAGCCGTAATCTTCATTTCCCGCGATGAGATTTTTTGTTTTCTAATGGGGTTTCGGTGAATTCTGGCTTAAATAGCATTAACAGCCTTTGTAGTTCTAACAGCATGCGGTCGCCCTGATCTTTTATGATCTTCAACAGAATAAGTGTTGGTATATCTGTAAATAGTACGATATACGAGCATACGGCTGATACCAACTTTTTGAATAGTCTTGAATATGACCGACGGCTCCATACCACCTTGTGCAAGGCAATCACTGCAATCCTATTTTCTTTACAACCCCATTCCATTTGATAATAAAGACGAAAAAATTGTAAAAAACGGCGGGCAATCGAAAGAAATAAAGAATTGAAAACAAGAAATGTTTCCATGTAACAGTATTTATGGTCAGACTAGTTATATATAATATATATACGTGTATACACATGTGTAGGATATTTTTACAATATTGGACATAATGTTAGCATGCGATATAAATGAACATATTTTATTCACATTACACCAATATAAATCTGTGTAAAGTATGTTTTTATTATTTATATGATAGCATAATAAAATAAAACAACAAGTTCAATTAACTCCATTTGGGAACAATAACGTAGAAACACAATCTCAAGTTGGGGGCGACCATGCCACACTGAATGTAAATTTAACAATAAGATTGTCTAAAACAAAGACATGTAAATGTTAGACTCAGACCACATTTTATTTTAGTAATAAGGTGTCTAATATTGTTATGTTTATTCAGCTACAACGGCTGAGCTTTATCCATCATCTATTCGTGGCGTTTTTGCTTCTTAATTTTAATAGATTGCCAAAGTTTCATTTTGTTAATCTAGTTTGAAGTACCTACACAAATAAGAACAAGTTTGATATTTGTGTGTGTATCTTCACCTTTACCTGCTCGGTCTAGTGCTTTATCGTATCTTAGTTTAATAGTATCTATAGTTGAAATGTTATCTAACAGTCGGGTAACTAGGGATGTACTAAGATATAGGCTCTAGTGATATAATATTTTATCTATAGATATAACTAAAATACGATACAATAATACAAATGTAGCAGGCTAGTTCAGATAAAGGTATAGCATGTCACTATTTAACTACAGATGCATAATTTCAGACAACGCTCAGCAGAAGTGGCAATCATCTAGTTTTTTAATAATGGACCCTTTAGGCTTTAGAATAATTTCATTAATTTAAATTCTTTATTATTCCGTTATTCTAATAAAAATCTTCGGTCGATGAAAAAGTAGTTGATGCATTAACAAAGTCTGTGTGCGGTTTAGTCACTACCCAAATTGACAAATAGATGTGTTGGTATTAGGTAAATCACTTTAATATAGTTTACGAAATTACATCGATGAACTTGACGCACACAGAGTAACATAACGATCAAACAAACAAATGAAAAGGAAATCTGATTACAAACAAATGAAGAGGTTTTTGCCTCCTAAGTGTGTTCGCTAACAGCAGAAGAGATACAGGAGTCAATGAGCTTGATTCAATGTTAAATGGCATTACAGTAATAAATAACGGAATTTTCACCTCTGGCCCTTATTGCAGCCTCCTTAAGGTTTCTCAAAGAGTGTAGAATGGATTCTTGGGTCGGTCCTCAACAAAAAACAAAAAGATGGGTTCAAGTAAATTATGTATCATAACAATTACTAATATATTTTGTGCGTGTGCGTATCATTATGATGTACGAGTATGTTCAAATAAAATAAGAAATAAAGTTATTAACTTATAACGTAGCGGCTGTTAAAACTTATTCAAAAGTTAATTTATCAAATAAACATGTCATTATATAGGAGATGACTTTTTGTAAGATCTAACATAGACTAAACTTAATAATGTACTTTTTAAGATAATGACCATAAAACGATAATTACATAAGATGATATACAAAAGTACTGTAGTAATTATAAGAAATCGACGAGAAGATGAGGAATGAATCGATTACATTGTTGTAAGCAAAAACAGGCAACGAGAAAGATATAAATGTAAAGTTATATATGCAGGAATGTAAAGATATAAGAAATAGAAATCAATAGTTCATGAGAGTTAGAAAAATATTTATCCGAGATAATGATTCTTTCTCTCTTCAGTCAATCTTGAGCTATCATAACAGTACAGAAGCCCATTGTTAGCAGTATACAGATATAGGGTAATCAAAATAATCTAATAGGCAATAAATAGTTCTAAACTGCCTTATGAGCTTTCATTACCAATGGGTGACGGAAGAACACAAACTGTCAATTTCCCGTACCTACTGCAATGTAAATAACTGTACTTTATTTTCGCTAAATTCCGAATTTATTAACTATTTGAATAACCCAGTAAATCTCGTAGATATTACGAGTGAATAACGGCTTAAATAATTAACATTACCCTAAAGTCCAAAGAAATGTACGTATTGTTAGTTTGTTGTTGTTAAAATGTTTATATGGCGTAAAAGTCATCTCCCAAATCAAACAAAGAGTAAATGATCTCCAAACATACTACATAATATAATATTATATAAATTATACTTACGACGTCGCGGTGGATAAGGGCTTCGTTGATTTGAAGTAGGCATGTTGTCATTGTACTCTTCGAAAAATAAAAAGTACCAACATTAGACAATAGTCGGAGAGAAGTACGCATTATGGTCCACTTATGAACAAACTGATATTTTTTTCTATAGATATCATTTTATTACGCTTGAACTATTTCACTAAATGAGTGCTCAGAAATAATTGATAAAAAAATATATAAAAAAATATTCGTAAGTGGACACACCTGAGAACAACCAAAGATATAATACATATTTTATGTACACAACCATATAGGTAAATAGTAATACTGGATGTTTTGATATTCAATACCATTGCTATCTGATACATAATGTTTTATTGTAATTTATTACCTGAACTATCATTTACAATAATACGAGACATTTATAATTTATATACTTAAATTATTTAACAGCGACGAATATCGAAAAAACACGATTTAGAGTTAAAAAAATATATATTTGATATTTAAACAGTTATGAGCAGCTGGGAATGCAAACATTAACTGTCACCTATAGATATGTTTAGCCGAACGTGCAGTTTAATGTGTTACTCATTGAGTACGGCATAAAGGTAATAATTTGCAAGAAACTCCCGTGAAGGATGAATAATATTTATTAAGAAAAATAATCAGAGATTAGGTACAAGGTTCGTGCATTTATGAAAAACATAAAACTTTTATTGTGACTTCTGTAACTTCATCATGTTTCTAGTCAATAAAGATTGATTAATAAAATGAACAAAAAATAACTGATTAATTGTCAGGTGTAACAATATATTAATTAAATTAACTTATCAGTATCGATTAGACCTGTTTACGTAGTCGAGCTTTTGGGAGTTGGAAATAACATTTGTTTTTCAAACTCGTGTGAATATTATGTCATTTATCCAATGATTGCGTCGAAACACTAAGAATTCAGCATATTCCGCAGATATTATTTAAATTATCTTTTTATTTATTTAGTGCTTTTATCGCCATTTGCTTTTCAAATAGGTCAATAATCGGCGATAAACGAATAACATTGACAATAAAAGTAATTAGAATTCGATATACGTAAATAAAAATATGAAATATAACTTAAATATCAATAAATAAATAATTATTTAATTATTAAATTATTGTGTCATAAACATTTTTTGATCATACAGTTCCTCGGGTTAGTGAGTATGTGAATCAATTTGAAACTCAGGTAACACAGGGTTAGAAGAGAATCTTGTTAACCTGGTACAGCGTAGAGAGTTTAAAATTGACGTACCTAAATCTTCCATACTTTGGCTCAAAAGAGCCTCAAAAGTATGGAGGCTGTAACTCTCAGCATCCATACCCTTTGCGAGAGTGTTGCGAAGATGCATCTCGTATTCAAGGAGAAGTCTCGATGTCGGTGACCCAGGCGCCGGCGTTGCACTCGACTGAGAAGCTTGTCGCGATAAGCAGGGCTTCTGTCAAACATGGATTTCATTAATTACCAATTTAAGATAACAAAATATAAATAAAACAAGTATCTGTCGTATTAAAAATAATATATTATTCTCATTATAATTATCAACTAATAAATCAATCCAATAGAATAAAATTTGAATTGGGATTTGCTCCATGAATTTATCGAAATGTTTATTTTCCTCGTTGTTACGAGTATATTACTCATAATATGAAGCATAGTGTATGCGCCAAAATGACTGAGGGTAGATATTTTAATTTCCCACCACCTGCACATTCCTTTTCTGTACATTCCTTCATAAGGCGAGACAAAGAGAGACGTAATCTAACCTCGGTACCGACTGCGCGCGCGCACTTATACGTAGGTCACACTATAAGTTTTGCGTAACTTAAAAAAACAACATGTTATAACCAAAATATTATGTTTATTGCTTTTCAAAATACTCTCCTTTACATTTTAAACATTTTTTCATGCGATCGAACCATTTTTTAAAACAGGAGGACAACAGATCTGAAGGCATGTTTTCTACGTGCTGATTGAACGCTATCACTGCCACGGAGTTGGTAAAAGTGAAACCTCTCATCAAATCTTTGATTTTGGGGAAAATACAGAAATCACAGGGTGCTAGGTCGGGGCTATGCGCAGGATGGGTAACGAGTTGTACTTTTTCGGAAGTTAAAAATGACTTTGTTTTGTTGGCCGTGTGTGAAGAAGCGTTGTTATGATGTAGGAGAACGCGGCTTTTTGGTCGTCTTTCGCGAACTTTTTCTAACACCCTTGGTAAACAAATGGTAGAATACCACTCGGCATTAACACTCTTTTGATCTTCAAGTGGAATTGTGCAGATGGGACCCGTAGCTGAGAAAAAAAACGCGATAATTTTTTTACCAACGTTTCTCGCCTGCCTCACTTTTGTTGGTCTGTAGTCATTTTCAAACACCCATTCACAAGATTGCTGTTTTTTTCGGGTTTAAAAACAATAAATCTACGTTTCGTCTCCTATGACAATGTCATAAACAGCATTAGAATGTCCGTGGTCGTACTTCAGTAGCATCTGTGAGCACCATTCCACGCAAGCCCGCTTCTGCTCCGCTGTCAGTTCATGAGGGATCCAACTACAACAAAGTTTCCCACCTTTCAATTCTTCGTGTAAAATTTTCTGAATTTGGCTCATACCAATCCCCAATGGTTCTCGAATTGTCTCATAGGTAATCTACGGGTTTTCTTCAATTAGCCGCTTAACAGTAGCCACATTATTTACTCGTACGTTGACGGCAGTTGAAGGCCGCCCTTCACGAAATTCGTCATGTAAAGAAACTCGACCTCTCTCAAATTCAGCAAACCATCGCCTCACGGTGCTCAAAGAAGGTGCTTCTCTCCCAAAAGCATTTTGAAGACGAGCAGCACAGTCTTGCAGAGAGAGAACTTTTAAAATCATAAAAAATCATCGCTCTAAAATCTTTTCGACTCAATTCCATTTTCGTTGCGTACGTAGAACTTTGATGTGTGATAAAAAACAATTGAGAAATGATTTCCCGCCAATTGTTTTTTTTTATTACTAAGTAGGTTGCAACGTTTCAAAAAATATAACATTTGAAATTCAAATAGTTCCGATTAGCTAGAAGTGCAAAACTTTTAGTGTGCCCCATGTATATCGAAAAACCACATGTGAAATTTTAAGATACTAGATAAGGAAGTTCTCACTGCTACAAAATATACTCCACATCACTCGCAGCATTACAATACGAGAAATTTTAGGTTAGTCTCGCATTCCTTTATGATACATAATTTCACATTCCCGCAGGTCCTTCAGCCATACGCATTTCTTTAAAAGATTTATTTTTAATCCGCAATCCGCAGCAACAACACATAGACTTGACTCAATATTTCATACCGACAATGACATTTTTGTAGGTTGTAAAATATTGATAATGATTATGAGGATATAAAATAAAGTAGGACGTAGAACCAAATGCAGAGAGTGTAATGTAGAGAGTTAAATTAATATAACCTAACTCTAAATCCTGAGAATCCATGCATTAAACGTTCTATCCTGCTTAGTAGTAGTTTTGAAAACAGAAGACCATTTGTGGGTGTACATAACTACGTACACAACCACCTTAGTATACTGGGTTGGCAAAATATACTACTATCAGATATGTTAATGCAAGCTCGTTTGCTCGATTAACCCGTCAAGAGTCATGGTAATAAACAAAACACAATTGTATCCTTTTTTTACAGAGGTGTTACTAGGATACGTCAGAAGAGCTTTAGTTAAGAAAAGAGCTATGTTTATTGTTTCTGGGTATATTCTTTGTATCATAAGTATGAATTTACGAAAAATACAAGTAGCGCCGTGTAATTTGGACAGAAATATTTATTTATTCACTCTTTTAATTAATTAGCTTTGCACTAAAACAAAAAAGGTAGCGGTATTCTGTGAGATGGTGATACTTGTACATTGAAGCTGCCCTTTATTGTATAAGGTGCATATCCTTAGAGAATACCTTCTTGCTTATATGTGAGACTCTAAGTTTATATTGTTTGTCACATGAATGTTGATGAGAGAAGCTCGTTGGTGTGGTTACAGTCTATGTTTTCATGCAAAGTAGGGAGGCTTACAAGCATACGCGGCCCCCTCATGTAAAATAGTACCCTAGGCATGCTTGCAATATAGGCAGTATCCCTCGTAAGATTCTACCGCAGCTACTATATGTAGCAACTCCTCAGGCGCTGACTCAATTTTATGAACTCCAAAGAGTTCTTATTTGGCTGCGTTTTTCTGAACTTGTCCAATCGGGCTGCTTTGATGAGCGCTATCTCTCTTAGAATCATCTTCTTCCTAGTGTTATTTCGATTTCTCATGCACTCGAATCTGTGAGCTGCGCTAATTAAGCTTAAGGATTTGTTGAAGATTTTGACGTGGAACAACTGCCCTCAGACGTCCACAACCCAGAGAGAAAACCAGACGTTTCTTAGGTTAGGTCGCAAGTCTATCGAAATACAATTCCTTAAACATGGTCGTTTCGTCACAATGTTTTATATATATATATATACAGATAAGCTCACCTTTGCACACCATTTTCTGTATAACCTATATATATAGGTTATACGGAAAATGGTGTGCAAAGGTGAGCTTATCTGTTTCAGAGATTTCTTCCAGCTAACCCAAACGTATGTGGAGTAATTTTATTTTGGCTGGGAGTTAAAAGTTATGAAAAATTATGGCAACGGATGGGAGTTGTCTTATGAGACAACCGGGATGGAAAGCTTTTTTAGCTGGGCAAGGAAACTTTAGGGCTAAGCTCTTTTCGTTTAGACTTGTATCATCGCCTTTATTTGAGGGTTCTACGACAAATCATGAATTCGAGTAAACAGCCCATCATGTTCTCTGGAAGTGCGATCACTGGCGTCAGGTAGGCAGGACGATATGTTAAATTCCTTGCATGTCACAACCGAGGTAGTATACTATTCTGATTTGGTTTTTATTTGGTAATTAGGCGATTATTCAATCTATATTATTGGAATACATGTGTTAGGTAACAACCCACAATTTAGGTCCCATAGTGTTAGATATCTGATAAACCGTAGTACACGGCAGTTGAGTTTCACTTGACTAACCATCTTTATGAGATTTTTTAATGCCTTATTTGTCATATTGCTGTGTCTCACTTTCCCAGGAAGGGAAGTCAATTCCAAAACTTCCTGCTTCTACAAATTTCTTCCGATTAGATTCGTTGTGAGTTTCAAGGCAGCTGTAGTTTAACCCCCGGGACAGCAATGAACTTCACTGTTCATTTCTTTTTTGGTGGTCGCAGCTGTTAATGGCTATATAGAAGACACAGTGGTGGGCCTGTCCCGTAATCACAAATATGTCCATAAATCCAAAAATACCATGTTATCGCTACATGCGCCTACTAGGATTTGAACCAGGGACCAGCTGGTTAATAGGCTGGTTATTTATCCAGTAAGGTATCACTGCTCTGCTACCTATGTCAACGTCTTAAAATATGTAGTTTTATTCGTTTCTTCTCGTATTTACATTGTCTTTGTTGGAGATTTTGACGAGCTCGGTGGCTCAGTCGTGAATGACTTGACTTTGATACCAAAGCTCGTGGGTTCGATTCCCACACAAGGTAAACATTTGTGTGCATAAACATATCTGTTTGTCTTGGTCTAGATGTTTTATGAGAAGTATGGCGAGGTATGGCGCATCAAAGCAGCTCGTCTGGGGAAGTACCTCCACCTCACAGAAAACCGCAGCCAAATAACAACTCCCCAGAGGGTTGTTGTGTTCCTGTGTGTGAGTAAGGTCACCTAAGTAAGCTCCCAAGGAGTTGCTGTGTAAGCAACAGAGGAGGCATCGCGCGAGTGATACTTAATATATCGCAAGCGTTAATAAGCTACGGTATCCGCTTTCCATCAGGTGGGCCGTATGCTTGTATGCCTCCCGACGTAGTATAAAAAAAGATGATATTTAGCTGTTGAAAATTACTATTGTCGCAAAATTACAGTTATTAAGGCAAGTCAGTAGTATTTAGGCGCATCGAAAACCCTGTGCTCCAGCATCTGGTAATAGAGCAATATGGCTGAGGATCTGATGCCTCGAACTCCTTCGATTCGGGAGGTCCGAATCCCAATATTGAAGTAGGCATGGGTAAGACCTACCTATAGTCATTCATAAACCAACACCTACCCCGTGATGATGTTGCCGTCCATCTCGCCGCTGACATGGCTCCTGATCCGAGTTTCCATTGGAAGAAGAAGGTGTGGTAGCATAACACTGGTTGTCAAACATTACATTGTCAGACGGTGGCGAGAGGTCTCGTTCTCCACCGCCCAATTCTAAGTATAACCCTCGTCCTGGATATCCGCTTGGAGCAGCTCCGACACCCACTCCTCGCCTGGGGGCATACAAGTGAATATTATTAGAACTTTATTAGAATAAAGAGCTTTTAATGTTAAAGAAGTGGGCGATGTATGTATGTACTGAGTCATGTGGCGCTCAGTTCTCTACCTCACAAGGGACTTGGTGTGAAGATAAAACAAATTTAATACTTCTTTTTAATAAACTAATTATACTCGTAATATATTCTTCAAAACTAATTCTACACTATGAATTCTACACTATGGATTCCTGTACCTTTATGTAGTTTACGATAATGTATTTATGTGTTCTATCAAAAGGTGCTATCAGGAGCCTTAGAAACATCAAAAGAGCAATGAATGTTAAAGAAGCCAGTGAGGTGTGTAAGGATCGAGTCACATGGTGCTCGGTTCGCTCGGCGTGAAGTTATAGATAGATAGATATATAGACGATAAAGTTATTTTGTAGATAAAAATATTAATAAGTTGAAAAAAAAATGAAATGAAATGACCTCCATAACCCAGAGGGAGTACCAGATCTTTTTAAGGTTAAGTCACACGTCTTTCGAAATATAATTTTCCGAACGTGTCGTTTTCCTCATGATGTTTTCCTTCACCGCAGAGCAAGTGATAAATATGTACATAAATCCGAAAATACGAATTTAGTGCTACATAGCATCAGGATTAGATCCGGAGACCACTTGGTCAACAGGCCGATTCCTTATCACTACTCTTGCGGGTATTATATATATACATAAATATGTAGATTGTTTTAAATAAATAATTACATAATAAGTACCTTAACTTTTGTAAATATCTAAACATTAATTAATTCTTAACTCCATGTATCTTTATAAAAATACCTGTATCAAATAGCAGGTAAAAAAAAAAGCAATCACCTTGTAAAGTTAAACATTATCTGTTGTTTTGAATCTGATATATAAACATTTGTAAACCATGTAACCTACTTTCATGTACAATATACTCTCCTGGGAAGTGGAGTAACTTTCTGGGGAAAAAAAAAAAATGTATGTAGATTTGAAAACGGGTGAAGTGGTATACGTAAGTCGATGGTAGTTATCCTACACAAACTAATTAACCTCTTAGCTGTGCAATTTGATCCAACCTGCTTTGTGTGCTTCCGCCACCAATTAGTTCATGCGGCCTAGCGCCGGCCGGCACCCACCCACTACTGTTAGTGCGTGCAACATGCCGACGCTGCCATGGCTGCTCCGGTAGTCTCTGCCTCGGCTGCTGCGGTCGTCGGTCGCTGCGACGACCAGGCCAGTCGTGGCAGCGACGGTGGTGGAGGGGGCATGCGGATTCTGTTCCAGATGGCGGACGACCGCAGCAACCGAGGCAGAGACTACTACTAGCTGTGCCCGCGACTTCGTCCGCGCGGAATAGTTTTTTTTTATTATTTATTTATATTAATAAAAATAAATAAAATTTCTAAAATAACGGTAGCCTAAGTTACTCCTTATTACATCAGCTATCTGCCAGTGAAAGTCCCGTTAAAATCGGTCCAGCCGTTTCAGAGATTAGCCGGAACAAACAGACAGACAGACAGACAAAAATTGTAAAAATATTCATTTTGGTATATGTACCGTGTATATATCCACATGCATTTAGTAAAAAGCGGTTATTTTAATATTACAAACAGACACTCCAATTTTATTTATCTGTATGTATAGAATAGATGTATAGATTTATTCCGTCTGTACTGCTACTTCACATTACGCCTAATGTAATACCGTCGTAATAAATGTCATAATACCAAAACATATTGAAAATTCACAACTGATTAGCATGTAGAAGAATTCATTCTATTTTAATTCTAGAAAACGATTACTGTGTTTATTATTTATTACGCTTGATTTGTTCACTTGTGTTTGTTATTCAATAAACAAACAAATACATTATCATATGCAGAAGTGGAAAACCTTATTTTGTATTTTGTTTTATTAAATACCTTATTGAAATATTTTATTTAAAATATTTTATTTTGTAACTAACTAGCATACAAGAATAAGAAATGATTGCATCACGCATCAAAATGGCGTACCTTATATTCTACTGTGACGTCTTGTCGTAGCAGCGTTCGATACAATGCTGTTACTTCAACACGCTATCCTACCTATCTATCTATAACTTCACGCCAAATCCCTTGCGGGATAGGAAGAGAGAACACAGCGCCACGTGACTCGAACCTTACACAACTCACTCGCTTCTTTAAAATTCTTCTCTTCTCATGCACGCTCGTCGGTTTCTAAGGCTCCAGACATCACCTTCTGTTAGAACACAACTAATTTAGTCATGGTAGGTAAGTCATGGCCTTCCTCGGCTCCCATATCCTTCCACTTTTGCGTTGTATTATATCTGCTTCGTCGTTTTTTCATGCATTCTTTCTACATGTCCGAACCTACGGAACATGCCTCTACTTATTTTAAGACCGATGGTCTCTTTCAGACCAACTCTGTTTCTAAGATCATCATTGCGAATGCGGTCTACAAGCGTTACGCCACAAATTTAGAGCAACGCTGGCATTTCGACCGCATTTATTCTACTTTCATGCTCTCTCTGCCATACCCAGCACTCGTTTCCATAAGTAAGCGTTGGGACCAGCACTGCATTGTGTATATAGAGCTGTGCCTTGCGCTATTCTAGTGGTAATATATTTAAACAGTTAAAGAGTACATACCGCTGCGAACTCTGACGACTATTGTTGTTGACAACATGCGAGTAGTGTCCATGGTGCACATGCTGGGGATGACGATGGCCATGCGATCCGCACGAAGGTGGGCAAGGTGCAGCGCCGCCGTATCTCCGGCGACCCATCTCTGGTGATGTCACTGGACTCTCTGTTGATGGCATCGGCTTGAGCATGCGCTTCAAAGTGCTCGAATCTGTAATCATTATGTCTATGTATTCTACGTTGATAATCATATTTTTAAAGAGGCTAGCAAAGATTTGAACTCTAGTTTTAAGTAATTTGTAGCTACCCTACTAATGACAGGTGAATATATTTGATTAATGCTTTATACATCTTATGGGCATAAGCTTAACAAGTCTTAATTAAGATAAGATTGTAAGAGTGTAAAATTATTTTTAAGTTGATAACGTATTTTTTGAACTTCAAAAGATTCGAATGTTTTCTTTCTTTATTCACGTGACGATAGATATACCAGATGCTAATTTTTCTGTTTATTATTTTTCTGTTTATTACTTAATAAAACTACAACGTTTAGTTGATTTATTTTTGTAAGTTGAACTCAACCTATAAAAATTAACAAAATAAAAAAAAACTGAATTAAACATTTTTTTAACGGAAGTATCGCGTGTTTTATTTATTTTGTTGAACCTGACGTTTTTGTTTTTATTTTGTTGATTGCCGGTAGATGTAATAATTGAATAACTAATGTAAGACAAATATCACCTTAGTCTTCCTGCGACCACGGACACAGCAAAGCGTTCGAAACGTCAGGTTCAACAAAATAAATAAAACATACGCGATACTTCCGTTAAAAAAAATATTTAATTCAATATGTAACAATCGCGAAAACCTAAGACAATACTATAAAAAAAACTATGAACTACCCCTGAATATCAGAATTTAGATCCTTTAAAATTTGTACCAAGTTCCTTGCATATATATACTCGTATTTAGCTCTAGTAGGTTGTGATTGACAGACCCATGTACAGAGGGACGGGCAGACAGCGAAGAAAAAGTGTAATAATAAACATTACATACAGTCTTTTCGACGGGGCATCTACGCGTTGGATCCTTATCCCCACGCACGCCTATCAAGTGACCGGGTTTAATACCCGTGTGTGGAAAGATATAGTGTTACATTTATATTTTTTTACAAAATTCGGCTTTATTACCATAAATGCAAACGTTCTTTGGTAATAACAATTTCACTTCACTTCAACCGTGACAAACTATAACTGTAAATCATAACGCGTCTCTTTTGAAGGTAGTGCAACCAGGTGTAACTTACCAATTAGCTTAATATAATAAAAAATCGGCCAAGTGCGAGTCGGACTCGCGCACGAAGGGTTCCGTACCATTATCTATAATAAACGGCCAAGTGCGAGTCGGACTCGCGCACGAAGGGTTCCGTACCATTATCTATAAAAACGCAAAAAAATCACGTTTGTTGTATGGGAGCCCCCTTAAATATTTATTTTATTCTATTTTTTAGTATTTGTTGTTATAGCGGCAACAGAAATACATCATCTGTGAAAATTTCAACTTTCTAACTATCACCGTTCATGAGATACAGCCTGGTGACAGACGGACGGACGGACGGACGGACAGCGGAGCCTCAGTAATAGGGTTCCGTTTTACCCTTTGGTTACGGAACCCTAAAAACGACAAAAAAATCACGTTTGTTGTATGGGAGCCCCCTTAAATATTTATTTTATTCTATTTTTTATTATTTGTTGTTATAGCGGCAACAGAAATACATCATCTGTGAAAATTTCAACTGTCTAACTATCACCGTTCATGAGATACAGCCTGGTGACAGACGGACGGACGGACGGACGGACCGTCGGACGGACAGCGGAGCCTCAGTAATAGGGTTCCGTTTTACCCTTTAGGTACGGAACCCTAAAAATGTATTGCATAGGAGGGCAAAGAAAAGTTTGCTGAAATTCCATGGAGATAGATTCATTCGAGGCTAGGAGCTAGGGCTAATTTCGTGATTGAGAGCGTCGTTCCTTCATTACAACTAAGTGTGTGATGTTAAAAGGTAGTAATATTACTTCTAATTATTATAAGAATGCAGTATGAAAGAATGATGAATCAGATATAAATAGCGAAAGTTGTAAGAATCTACCATGACCAAATTGGTCGTTTTTTATCAGAAGGTGATGTCAGGAGCCCCAGGAAACGGCGAACGTGCATGAAAAGGGCTATGAATATTAGAGAAGCCAGTGAATTATGTAAGGACCGCGTCTTATGGTGCTCGGTTCTCTCTGCATACCCCGCAAGGGATCTGGCGTGAAGATATACATACATACAATATTACTTATATTGATTATGTTTAGAATACGTTGATCTACCAAAGTATTATTATTTATTTACAGTTTAAAGAATTTTTATAGTTTATAGAAAGCTCGCATTTATTTTACTTTTATGCTCTCTTTGCCATACCCAGTTCTCGCTTCCATAAGTACTCGTAATTGTTGGGACCAGCACTGTATTGTGTATAGTGAGCTGTGGCTTCTGGCGCAGGCTTTTACTGCCAAGAAATTTTCTCAACGCTCCAATCACGCTATTCCGAGCACTCATTCGGGACTTGGCGTCAAGATATATATAGATCTCGAAGAGCTTACTAGTACGACTGATCCAAAGCAGACATTCCTCAGCCCTACTTATTGCCAGTAACTCAATTACTAATTGACGAGTTCGGTGGCGCAGTGGTTAGTATTATTCGCTCGTGGGCTCGATATCCACACAGGTCATATATGTTTGTGCATGAACGTGTCTGTTTGTCTTAGTCTGGGTGTTTTAAGAGAGGTAGGGCATATCAAAACAGTCCATCTGGTGAAGTAGCTCCACCTTATAGAAAATCGTAGTCAAATAACAACTCCCAGGAGAGTACAAGTGTTCCGGCGAGTGAGTGAGATTACCAGTAAGAAGTAGTAGTAGATCCTAAGGACTTGCTGTAGAAACAGAAGTCATATATTGAATGTGTTGCAAGCGTTCATAGCCTACGGTAATGGCTTTACATCAGGTGGGACGTATGATTGTATGCCTCCCGACGCTGAGTAAAAAAAAACTAAACGGCAATATTAGATTTGACTTTGAAGATGATGCTTTACACTCCTATATTATGTCGGGTGTCAAACCAAAGCTGTTAACATAGGTATGTAGCAAATTTGCTTTAAACGCAGTGAATAAATATATAACACGGACGAAATAATTGTAACACCCGTATATTTCCTAAAATGATCGAAAATCTAGTATTCCGATATCGATGTTAGATGAAAATTACTGGCTACATTGTCAAGTTTAGGCGTCCCTCTTATATTTTTATTACCAATGTAAGTTCAAAAAGTTGTAGAACGTCTAGTACAGCAACAATTACTTGATTTCTTGTATATAAATCACCTCCTCAATCGCTACCAATCCGGTTTCCGTCCCGGTCATAGTACAACTAGTGCTCTTATCAAAATTAGTGATGATATCCGTTGCAATATGCATAAATCTCACCTCACGGGATTGACGATTCTTACCTGTATGGACATCGCCAGCGGGTGCGTATTGAGAATACATTTTCTTCGCATTGTGCAATATCTGCTGGTGTGCCTCAGGGTGGCGTTCTGTCTCCTATTCTATTTTCCTTATTCATCAATTGAATTACTTCTGAACTTCGCTCCTTCTACCATCTTTACGCAGATGACCTCCAAATTTATGCGCATGCATCGTTAGATCAAATTCCTAATGCTATTTCCACAATAAATGACGATCTTATACTTATAGCCCGGTGGAGTAAGGCTCACGGCCTTACTGTTAATCCGGCCAAAACACAATGTATTGTAATACGAATAGGTAGCCCTCGTTTAATATCTAAAATTAACTGGAGTTGTTTAAACAATGCAGTATACGATGGGATGGGAAATACAATATAGTGAGAAAGTAAAGAGTCTCGGTGTGTACTTGGATCGAACTTTATATTGGTCTGCACACATTACACATATTAGCAGAAGGTTCTTTGCTGCCAATTGCTCTCTTAGAAGACTGCGCAACTTCCGACCGATGGACACCAAAATTGCGCTTGTACAATCCATTCTCCTTCCTATTCTTTATTACGCTGATTCCTGCTATCTTGACCTCACTGTACACCAATTAAATAAACTTGAGCGTCTTCAAAACCTTTGTATTCGAATCATATTTGGACTCCGCAAATGTGACCATGTCTCCAAATTTCGTACTCAGCTCAAGTGGCTCCCTAGCCCACTTCGCCGCAACTTGCATTTGCTATCTCTTCTCTAATCTATTTTCTTCAATCGCGGTTCTCCTAGTTACCTCAACGATCGATTTATATTTTATAGCGACATACAGGGTCGTGAATTACGTCATAACCTTCTTCTTCGATTTAAAACTCCATTTCACTCCTCTCAATTCTATTCCAAATCATTTTCAGTTCAAGCAGTACGTCTCTGGAATGCTCTATCACTTAATATTCGTTGTGCTCAGACACTTTCCTCTTTTAAATCTCTTGTCAAAGAACACTACCTTTCCTGTAACTCTATTTGATCGTTCTCGTTCTCTTTTTTGTTCATCACTGAGACACTGACATTATTGTAACTACAATAATTTTTAATGCTTTTTATGTATGTCATAACTTTGTTTTAATTCGTATGGTTTGCTCTGCACTACCTACCTGTATTATTACAAGATAATAGTTTTCTCTTATCTTAAGCTTGTCTGGAAGAGATTGCTTAGCGATAAGACCGCCTATTGCACTATAATTTCTAAGTATCTTTTGTTTACAATTTTAATTTGGTGCAATAAAGTATATTTGTATTTGTTCAACTGAATTTTCATGTTTAAGTTCATATATTTGATAGGTTCAACTAAACGTCTTCTGTGAGGTACTTCCCCAGACGAGCTGTTGTGAAGCGCCCTACCTCTCTTAAAGACATCCAGACGAAGACAAACTGACATGTTCATGCACACAAATGTTTGACCTGTGTGGGAATCGAACCCACGAACGTTGGTGTCAAGTCACGTCATACGACTGCGCCACTGAGCTCGTCAAAAGATTTCAAGAAAGTAAACTATTCTCATGCCTCTTAGCCAACAATTTTCTTTGAATGTTCGCCAAAGTTTTGCTCACCCATATTCATATCTTCAGTGCTCTTTGATTTTGTGCGGCGAGAACCAGATGTATTGTTGTTGATGACGTTATGGTGATGCGCCGAGTGTCGGTCCGAATCTCGGGACTGGAATGCGACAATAGAAAAATATGAATTAGTAACGCTTGATTGGACTGATTTTGATTGGATTGGATTGACGGAAATGATTATACTAAATTTGCGTTGGAAAAGTTTACTCATTATTATCCAACAAGACCCAAAACCAACATCAGCTGAAAATAGGTAAAGATGAGGAACATATCTATATTTGCATTGAGGGGCTCGTCTTTTTTTTTGAGGATTATTGTGTGTGATGAGGGAGATCACCGGGAATCCCCAAGGAGATTCTAAGTTGTGATTCTAAGTAACATCATATAAGAAATCTTAAATATCGGGCGGAAAATTTGCCCCCCCTCCCCCATAAATAAAAATTAAGAAAATAATTGAATGATACTACCGAACAGGCCTGAAAATGTCAACTCGGGGGTTTTCAGGGTCGCTGATCACGATCGTAATCAGCGACCCCAAAACCCTCCGAGTCCACCGTTTCATCCAATTCTGATGGATTTTGGTTCTGGTTGGTGATTTCTTGCTGGATAAACACATTAATTAGAGAAGGGCGAAGAGAAATTTGAGAAATCTGACGGGATCGTGATCAGCGACCCTGAAAAACCCCGAGTTGATCCTTTTGTCTACATATTTTCCCCATCGAATGCATCCTGTTTCAGCCTGATCGGTTGTTATTCAAAAAATTTATAATAATCGACCTTGTTTTATACCATATTGACTGCACTATAATTTGCATAATAAAATAACAGGATTAAAATATACTATTTCATGAAACAATATTCTTATGCCCCTAGTACATTATATACAAACGTAAATTGTACATTTATAACATTTTCTCATAGTATAGCGGAAAACACTATGCTGAATTCCTATCATATCCAAAATATTATATTTAATGTTTGCTGTTATACTACGAAATTGATAAACAAGGGTACAATCTAGCTTATGGTAATCAAATACGTCAGAACGATGTATGAACGAGATACGTATGAACGCTTGTATCATACTACATCGATGTCTGTCTATTCAAAGAATATTTAAACAATCCCGGCAGTTTCACTTGTATCTAAGGGCATTTTTGTGCTACTTGTATTTAGCTTTAACGTTCTGCTAATACGCTATAGATAAAAAAGTATTTGAATAAATCTCCATTTGGCAAATTGATAGTTTTGTTTTTAAATGGTATGTCATGGCCATGTTGCAATCGCCTTACGAGAGCTACGAGTACGCATGCATGCAAGAACACACACATACACTCAGAGTAGACATTCTGTTCCCATTGTAAGTATAAATAAACTAGCTCGTGCTCATTTAGTTGGAGATTTCGTTATAGTAAGTATCTTATGTCCTTCTCCAGGTCTTGAGCTAATTTTATTAAGTTCAATTCAGGAAATTAGCCGTGTAAATGTAGCTTGTAGACAAATTTAGTTACTTAGACATTAATAACATTTGATTATATTGTATTTAAAATGTGTGCAGAAAAACGTGCTGATTAAAGTTTTTACAAATACGCTCTTTCATATAACAACGATATGTGAAGCATATACTTTTGACAATATGTTAACCTCAGAATATATTATGAGCTGTACAAAGTAAGTATGTAAGTGTACAGAAATGTGATGTAAAAAAAATGGGTGCGTGTACTTATGTATGCGCGTGATAAGTTATACTTCTTTGACATCATTAAATAAATATTAAACATTAATAATTTAATAATATTTTGTATTAATTATATTAAATAATAATATTTTAATTTATAAGAAGGCTCATTAGAGTAAAATTAAAAAACGTCTTTCAAGTAGTAGCGGCGATGTTTGTGGAATGTATTACATACAAGTCAAATGTCCAGTATACATGTTATATATTTTTAACTATAGCGCCATCTACCGGTAATATCATGAAACATTTAGCAGCTTCAACCTGTTACGCGTTGATGCGCGCGCATCTTAAAATTTCACTCTCATCATTTTTTCATAACGCACCTAAAGAAGTATAACTTCTATAAATCTGATGGAAATAAATATATTATACTTTATAAATAACTAAATCTAACCGATTCATTGCCATCGCCATAATCTACGCTCTTGGGCATGTGCTGGAGATGTTCTTTGCCAGCTCTTGTCGAAGTGGCTGAAGATTTGGATGAGGTTAGCGTCCCACCAGCTTGTACGCCTTCTGATTTTAAATCTTGATTATGTTGGTTTGTAGAACCTGGTGCACCGGCTATTACGGTGTCGTCAGTTGCCTGGTAAATGAAAAAAAAAATATAATGACAAAATATGAATCCATTCATTTTTTTATGTGCACTTTATGTCACCGTGCTGCTGTATTTGGTTGGACTGCATTATTGGTTTGATTATATAACAGTCATCTAACAATAACTGCCATGGCTGACATCCTAAAGTCCTTTCAAAGCAGAAGGAAGAGTTCTTGTATAGAGCGAGACTGCTAAACTGAAGTATATTATCAATAGAAAAGAGATATATTCTCAATAGTATAATAATATAGTAATAAGAGAGGTAGGGTGCATCAAAGCAGCCCGTCTGGGGAAGTACCTCACAGAAAACCGTAGCCAAATAACAACTCCCTAGAAGGTTGTTGCGTTCCTGCGTGTGAGTGAGGTCACCAGTAAACTCTTAAGGAGTTGCTGTGTAAGCAGCAGAGGAGGCATCGCGCGAGTGATACTTAATATATTAAAAGTGGTAATAGGCTACGGTAACTGCTTTAAATCAGGTGGGCCGTATGCTTATGTGTCTCCAGACGTTGTAAAAAAAAATAGTAATGCTTAGTGTTGTCTCCATCTTCAATATTAAATAGTTATAAGCGAAGTTATTGTCTGATGGATCAATAAGAGAGGTGAACTTACTTTTGGGGCGGTATAAAAAATATAAAATAGTTGGAAACTTTAAGAAACTTGGGCCAAGACCAACTAATACATATAATACGAATCATATCTAGAGCTACCTGAAATTTACGATTTATATTCTATTTATTACGACTAGCTATGCCCGCGACTTCGTCCACGTGGAATATTATTTATTTATATTAATAAAAATAAATAAAATTTGTAATAAAAGTAGCCTAAGTTACTCCTTATTATATCAGCTATCTGCCAGTGAAAGTCCCGTCAAAATCGGTCCAGCGGTTTCAGAGATTAGCCGGAACAAACAGACAGACAAACATAAATCGTAAAAATATTCATTTTGGAATATGTACCGTGTATAGATCCATATGCAATTAGTTAAAAGCAGTTATTTTAATATTACAAACAGACACTCCAATTTCATTTATCTGTATAGATACAGCTTTGATATTTTTTCCAATTTTCATAAAATTATATCAGCCTTCCTCAGACACTAAGCAGTTGCAGCTTATGAACAACTGTTATAGGTACGAAAATAATAGTTAATTTAAATTTTTACGATTTTGTGTGCTTCTGCTACAAGTTGGTTCAGATGAACAAACGCTGATCAATCTATCGACTAGGAAGTAGTATACACGTACTACCTGCAAACGCTAATCGTAGTCGATGGTTTCATTTTATACAACTAAGGTAGCAAACAAAATGATGAGTAGATGAGTGGTAAATAATGGCAATGACGCACCATTATCACTACGTTTCACTATGGATCATTCGCAAGAACTGCTCAATGGTGGAAACACACATAATGATGTAGATAAAATTATCTCCGCAAAAACAATTAAATCTGGCAAATAACACATTTTCAAGATTTAATTCTTTTTGTGGATTTGCAAAAATAGCGTTCGCATTCACGCAATTTTAAATGATGTATTGCACACATATATCTTATAGATATATTTTTTTTTTATACAGGTATACTTACATTCGGTCCATGAGTTCCAACAGAAGCTGTAACAGTTTTCGGAGCAGTAGATGTGTTGGTCGTCATCGTAGAGGTCTCCTGAGACTTTGGTGGCCTTGTTGGTGGTTGCGACTCCGATTGTCGAGCTGCCGCTAAGGCATAAGATGAAGTATTAAATACTGTTTAGTCGTTCAAAGAGCTAATTCGGAAGTTGAGATACTGACTGCAGCTGCTGACAAAACAAAACTGTCAGAAAGTTCAGCGGACGATATCAGTCTGAATATGATCGCTGACTGCAATTGTTTCTTACCAAGCGTTTTTAGCGCTCGCTCTACCTATTTTACCTGTTTAGGTAAAATAGGTACTAGATGGTCTGTCCATTTTTCTCAACCAGTGTCAAAGTCATCGTGGTACTAGATAACAAGTTTGATTAGCCACCAACACTCTAACTATACCAATTCAAAAGTAGGAGTGTAGTTTACGCGCGATGCTGGTATCAACATTGCCACATTTTAAATGTGTTTCATACAAAGCATTCAAAACAATTCTCAATTCTTACTTTTTCTCAAGAGTTTAAGATTCAGAGGGTCTGCAGCATTTATCAGATTTATAACTTTACAAATAAAGGAAGTTATTATATTCGAAAATAAGTACTACATCCAGTTATTTGTAGGAAACAGAGGCGGTAAGCTATAAAATAAAAGTGATACTATAAATTCGTAATCACTATTGCGCTTGGCATGTCAACTAATGATATGGTTAATATGGCATTTTCCCAAAATATTGAGGGGAAAGGGGTAGAAATAGAAGCTCACGCTTAGGCGGCGCCTGGTGCGCTGGTTGTGAATTGGTGACGTTGTCGTAAAGCGAGGTGGAGGATGTCGCAGCAGCGACTTTATCCGTCCGGCTAGCGGTGCCACCCCCGGGTGCAGTCTCGGTCTCGATAGCTCGGTTGGTGGTACGCGGCAGAGTCGATGAGCCTGATGTTGCCAGGGTTAAAATATTTTTAAATTTAACAACCGATAACCAATGAACACTATCAATATTTTTACTATAGCTGTGCTCCATACTAAAACATTATTGAAGTGTATCAATCATGTTAGTAATTTGAACATAAATCATTTGTTTCATATATTTGGGTTAGTAAAAGTTATACATGTTCTTATTATTTTCCATGCACAGTTTCATTGACTAGATAGTAATATTTATAAAATAATTCGCTTTGTTAATATTTTGTTGTTGACAGAGAACTTGTTAATATTTAATCATGATGTTTCAAAGTAATAAAGCAAAAAGTTGCAAGAAAGCGATGAGGTATGTAAACCTACTGAGATCACTAACCTATTTAAAGCTCTGATACTATTTCTAATTTAATGTCGCAAAAGCTTTTACTTACGGTATCGTGGATCCTGCGCCCTCAATCTTGCATCTTGAGACATGCACGTGCATTGCGGTTCGCGGCCGTAGGTTAAACTACATCACATAAAAAACAACTATAGATTTATTGTTTTAATGTATGATTTATATTATGAAATTGTTACCTTACCTTGATCTATTGGGGCTGGCCGGTGTGGAAAGCGGTTTCCTCTTGGCTTTTGATTTCGGCTTGTTGCCAGGAGGCTCCAACTTCAGGCTGTAGCTCGAAGATGCCTTACGTG
Organism: Pyralis farinalis; assembly: GCA_947507595.1. NCBI lineage: Eukaryota > Metazoa > Arthropoda > Insecta > Lepidoptera > Pyralidae > Pyralis > Pyralis farinalis. Next base: position 18,418,120 of record OX382267.1, read on the forward strand.
AGAATTTGAATGATGGTGACTAAAATCATAGAATAGATTGGTGAATGGACTGAGCTGATATTTGACAGATTGAAAACTTGATTCTTTATGTTGGCTTTTTACTTTCTGGTAGAACAACTGAAAAAGCATTGTGATTGCACGATCACAATGCTTTCTCAGTTTACTCTTTACAAACAGTATGTCATGTATCAGTCCGGTGTTGATGATGTGGCTAGACTAATGATTGAATGTTCACAAAATTTTGTATATAGCATTCATATTTTGTAAATAGTAACAATAACATACTCAGGTACATGGTAAACACTATATGTTTAACATATAAATTTGAGTATTGTCTGTTTTACGATTGTTGACAAAAAATATTTTTAATTTTTCTTTGTATATTAACTGAATTATTAAAAATTTTGCTGTGTGAAAATGTACTTACTCTATATTTACAAAGTGAAAATGCTATAGATCAAACTTCATGATGATAAAATAAAATATTGAACAGTGGAAATTTTTCCACGCGTATTTTCTTTGTTTAATGTCTGGATACAACAAAGTTAAAAATCATTTTATTTGTACTAATAACAACATTATCATCTTCTACCGTGAAACACAGAAATATTTATTTACTTCTTTTGTAAATCAAAATAAAGGAATGAGATACATCTTGGTATATCGTACTACTTAATACTATTCTATTTTGTAATATTATGAAACAGAAACATTAACTGCTTTTGTACTATTAAAATATTTATTCCTTAGGCCATTAGATTATTTTTTATTTCATCAGAATTTATTTTCTCACTTACTTAGTAAAGTACATAACGTAGATTTATGTACTTAATCATATAAATAGTTACACGTAGTTACATTAGTTTGTGGGAGACAGGATCCATGGATGGTTAAATTACCTGAGTTACAGGATCTTCACCGTCACAGTAATAAGCGTGCATATGCGTACAATATTGAGATAGGAATTAGATTGATAGCAGATAGGTTAGTTTTAAACTCTTCTTTGACGGATTTGATTTCCTTGGGCTTTAAATATAAATTATAATGTTTGTTAATGTTTAATTTAGTTACTCATAGTCAGAAGATTTACTTACTGGTAAATGAAAGGTAGGTTGTTAAAGCTGTGTAGGATGATTGATAACTTACTTAATTGATCTCGTCAGTTTAGTTTTACCTGGTGAATTTCAGAGATTGAAGTCGCTTGGTTTTAGCTGCCACAATTTGTCTTTTCAGCACCCCAAAACTAAACTCAACTATATTGTAAACACCGTTTTTATGGAATGTGCCTTTGTACTAATATTATTTTAATTATGTAAGAAACGAATTAAGGCAGTTTCCCTGCCTACCCGCAAAGAACTTCAAGTAATGATGCCAAGTCACATGAAGAGGTAGAAATATATTTTTAATAGTATTAATGATCTGGTATCTGGTTCTAGAAATTTGATCTCAACAATAAGTATACAGGGCTGACGACCAGAGTCGACGAAAGTCGATTACGATAATATAAAAGCCATAGTGGAAACAGATGTATGTACGGTCCTGTTCGCTAGCTGAGGTTCGCTGGCGAGCTACTCTTTAGCCGGCGGCCTACATCTCCGTCCGGACCGAGACCGTGTGCTGCCGGCCACCTCAGACTCTCAGTAAACTTTGGTTAGATCCATCCGAGCGAGTCCTAGACAGCTCAGATACTAGCCCGAACTTTTCGAATGTCTTTTATTATTCTTATTTTTACAAATAAGAATAAAAAAAAATAGTTTTAATAAATTGATCATTTTCCTTTTAGTAGACCTTTTTTTAAATCAGTAATCTTCCAGTTTGGCGCCTGACAAACCTGACCTCGAAACTGACACTATCTAAATTCTAAACTCACTTCCTCTATCTATCTGTTTCTCTCTTTCATTGACGAGCTCGGTGGCGCAGTGGTGAAACGCGCTGTTACGCTACTTTGACACCAACGCTCGATTCCCACACAGTACAAACATTTGTGTGCATGAACATGTCTGTTTGTCTTAGTTTGGGTATTTTCTACGTAAAATAAGTATGTATTTAGATAAAAAAATGTATTTACGTATGTTTATCAGTTGTCTAGTACCTATAACACCAGCTTCGCTTACTTTGGGGCTACGTGGCGCTGTGTAATTTGTCCGATAATATTTATTTATTTCACATAAGAGATCATCTCAAATGTACAGGAAATTCGATCGGAAACTGTTCCATTCACACTTATTAGAACTTGTAGAACTGCAGAGCGGATAATTTCTAATCCAACATGGCGGTAAAAATACCTTTAAATCATCGATTCCCGTCAACGCAATTTTTATAGCAAAGATATCAAAGAACTTCCATTAAAATACCAAAAGGGCATCAATAATAACGGTCTATTGTTCAATTAAATAAATATACAGATAAAATACAATAACGATATACTGTATATAAAATGCATAAAATATGCAAAAATACGTTTCATGTTGTTAAAGCAGATCAAACAGAAAGAAGATATTTTATCAATTTTCAGAAGACTACACTAGATTTTGCTATTCCTTGAGCAGTCAGAACCCGTTATATACGTTTTCCCATACATTTCGCGGTCGTATACGACCACCCGGGTTTCGAAGGGTTAAATGAAACGAAAGTATTCCAAACCTATTTCCTGGTAACCGTTCAAGAGGCCGTATAGCCATATGTTCATCATGATCTATTTGCACATTATTCTTGTAGATTAGTCCCTCAGATCAACCAGACGATACAAGAAATAGATTTTTTTTAAATAGTTTGCTGGGTAATCGGAAGATACCTAGTATGTAATAAGTTATGAACAAAAACAATATTCACACCTACAATTGTACTCGAAAACGATTCCAAGTTTTTGTTAATATACCCATTTAAAAGTTTAACTTAAATTATTAACCAAACTTAATTTCTATCTGTCGAGTAGATTGGCGATAACAGCTTGTGACGTTAATGTTAAGGAGACTCATTCACAGGTTTAAGACTGCATCGAACAAACTGGCCGGGCAAGTAATATTTGCGTTAGCCAATTCAAGTATTTTATTGGGAGTGGTTCACGTTGAGAACCTAATTAGGAATGAACAAGAACTTGAATAATCATTACACATTCAGACTACCGTTCGTTTCAAATGTACCTATGCGTGTCTGCATAATAATTTGTTTATAGCTCTTGTGCGTGTAGATGACTTGTTAGGGTTAGCACTATAGAATCGCGTGAGTTAACGTGATTACTAAATTGAATTACAAACAGTAGTTCACGAGGCAGTAATAGGAAGTAATTTATATACCTACTTAATAAAATGTAAGAAGTGATTTGAAATTAAGATTTATTAGGCTATTTTAAAGCAACATATAAGTTAGTATAGATTAATTTAGGTTATATTCGCAATAACATACATAGATTTGTATTCAACTTTATATATTTTTTATGCAGAGGTAACTATTAGACGATTACCAAGTTATATCATAATAACATGTAACACATTAGAATCTTTTTTCGAAAACATGGGCTACTATTTCAGTTTGTGTATGTGTGTACGAATTGGTTTACCAAGTAAGAAAATAATTTGATTTGAGCTCACATAGAATCTTTTCACCATTTTCCATAGAATATGTCACGAATTTAGTTTTTTTTTATACCATTAAGGTGGCAAACAAGCGTACGGTCTGCCTGATGGTAAGCAGTTACCGTAGCCTATGGGCATTTGTAACACCAGGGGTGTCACGCTTGCGTTGCCGACCCTGTAAGAACCTCTTCACGCCTTTCTTGAAGAACCCCATACTGTAGTCCCTTGGGAAAACCTCCGCAGAGAGCTGATTCCACAACTTAATAGTTCTCGGTATAAAACTTCTTGTGAACCGCACAGTGCGCGACCATTGCGGTTTCAGTGTATGAGGATGAACTCCCAGCCGTCGGTGCCAGCCTGTGCGATTGTAAAACTTAGATATTATAAAATAACAAAATAAAGTTAATACTTACGCAGCACTCTCTAAATTGTTTGGCATCGATGGGAGATGTGAAGTTTAAGCCCCAGGTATCGTTGGTCATCGGATCTTTCCAGTACACGAAGCATTCCGAGGCTTGTCCGATACGGGTACCTAGAATGTGCAAATTATAATAGCGCATGATTCCCAACATTCGCAACTCTGTATTTCAACGTTAGAAAACATAATAATACACCCTTGATCTATCTATAACTTCACGCCAAATCCCTTGCGGGGTAGGCAGAGAGAACACAGCGCCACGTGACTCGCTCCTTACATATCTCACTCGCTTCTTTAACATTCATTGCTCTTCTCATGCACGCTCGCCGGTTTCTAGGGCTACTGACATCACCTTCTGACAGAACACGACCAATTTGGTCATGGTAGGTAAATCTTGGCCTTCCCCGGCTCCTACATCCTTCCACTTTTGCATTGTATATCTGCTTCGTCATTCTTTCATCTTGCGTTCTTTCTACATGCCCAAACCATCGGAGCATGCCTCTTCTTATTTTAACAACGACGCTCTCTTTCAGACCAACTCTATTTCTAACATCATCATTGCGAATACGGTCTACAAGCCTTACGCCACAAATTTTCCGCAGCGCTCGCATTTCAACCGCGTTTATTCTACTTTCATGCTCTTTCTGCCATACCCAGCTCTCGCTTCCATAAGTTAGTGTTGGGACCAACACTGCATTGTGTATAGCGAGTTGTGCCTTCTGGCTCAGGTTTTTACACTATTCCCAGTACTCACTCGTCTCTCCACATCTGCGGTGTACCTGCTGCTGAAAGCGCATCCAAGATATACAAACTCATCTACTTGTTCCAACACTTCATCATCAATCGTAATCCTTACATTAGTTCTGGATTCTTCTCTTTCAAATACCATTATCTTTGTTTTCTTCGCATTCACATACACCCTTGATATAATGGAATAGACAAAAAAATTGACATTAAAAAGTGATCAAAGCACAGACCAAACAGTTATGTCTAAGGTAATAAATGTTATCAGTAGATTTACTTAGAGATAATGATTCCAGCATTTAAAATTACTAAAAGTTGTACCAAAATTACTGACGACTGCAAGCAAAGTTTCAGTGCCATAACGTAAGTAGTTTTGTTATTAGAAAGGCGTTATGCTGAATATATTATTATCTCATACCCCATTTCTGTAGAATAACATTTAGTTATTTGATATTCTCTCGATTTCTCTATTGAACTATTGAACATAAAGGCAAATAAAATACTCGTACATTCAAAATAACCACAAACTTAAACTAACCCGACAAAAAATTCTTAAGATCGTCGTTGTACGACGTATAAAGTCGCCATATTTTTTACTATCGTTAAAATATACAACATAAATTTCTGGCTGATTTCGTTGGATCTTCAGTAACGAGTGACATATGTAACTTATTCTATTCTTTACTGTTAAATATTTACATTTTATAGTTATATTCCTCACTTCTATAGAATAATATCTAATTATTTATGTCAACTTATTGTACGAACATAAAGACTTAAGCTATACGAAAAAACATACTTAAAATAAACACAAATCTAACCATGTTTACAAAAAAAAATCTTTTGGTGAATGTATTACTTGATGAATTGTTACTATTTTTTTAAAAAGTGATGAATATAATCTTTGAAAAATTGCCAAAAGCCATTTTCATACAAGTGCATGTCACCAATCATTACATTTTGTTTTTAATAGTTTATGGAAAAAAGTTTAATATAAACTCGACTCAAAAACTAAAGGCACAAGAAACAGGCACGACATTAAACATTTTCAATCGGCAAATCCACGCATATAAATTTAAAACTGGGTTACTGTGGCTGGTTGAAATTGCCGTCATAAAATCTTTTTTACAGTGTTAAAATTACACTGTAAATAATAGTGTTTTATTTCCGTAAAGTTTGTGACCTACTTCGACGGATCTTCCGATAAATGACACAACTTATCCTATTTTTTAAATTCTTGCCGATTTGAAATGGTACTTCGAATTATTGAATACTAGTATATTTGTACTAAAGTATATAGGTAAAGTAATAGTGACGATGCAGTAAGCGGGTTGTAACAGGAAAATAATAGACAGTGCAATATGATAATTAATCATTTTAAGAGAGGTAGGGCGCATCAAAGTACCCCGTCTAGGAAAGTATCTCCACCTCATAGAAAATTGCACTGCTGCAAAATAACAACTTCCTACAGGGTTGTTGTGTTCCTGCGTGTGAGTTAGGTCACCATTAAGCTCCTAAGGAGTTGCTGTGTAGGCAGCAAAGGAGGCTTCGCGCGAGTGATACTTAATATATTACAAGCGTTAATAGGTTATGATAACTGCTTTACATCAGGTGGGCCGTATGCTTGTATGCATCCCGACATTGTATAAAAAAAAACAATTACACCCAATATGACAGACATACCATTTAATTTTAATAAATATGAACATACCAGGCTGCAATAGTCGAACATCGAGGATCTTATCGACTTGTGAGTTGTATGCGGTGATGTGAAACACGCACTCGGGCGAATCCTGGATGCATGCGATGTTAACCGGAACCAGATCCTCGGAGACCTGCTGCCACTTCACAGTACCAGCGCCGCTGGCGGACACGTGGAATACCTCCGCCCATAGCCTGCAATTATCGGGAAGCTTACAATTTGGCTTAATAATGTAAAAAGGAAATAGACCTAACGAATATTGTTCCATTTTACAGGTCAAAATACGTTCATATGAAGTTTATGAAACGTTTTAATACTACAAAGAAGATATTACATTCAAAATTCATATATATATATATATATATATATAGAAGAAATATTTGCCTTTGATCATGATAATACAAGAATAACCGGCCAAGTGCGAGTTGGACTCGCGCACGAATAGCTAATGAACCATCGTATAAAATAAACACAGCACACAAAGAAGATGATATGAAAAAAAACTGTTCTTATATGGGGTCCCCTTTAATTTTTTACTTTATTTCATTTTTACCATTTGTCGTTATTCATAGAGTATATTACGAGTACTATTGCTGATAATAGTAATATACTCTACGAAAATTTCACGTAAATAACAATTACAGTTCAAAACATATAGCTCCGTGGCAGACGGATAGTATTCGTAATAGGGTCTCTTTCGCACCCTTTGAATAGAGAAGTCTAACAAAATGGTACTTAAATTAATTCGGCGCAGTGAAAATCGCTCTATGGAAAGTTTCAAGACTTCAATTTGAGCCAAAGATTGCAAATATTTCAAATTACGGAAAATATCTTCAAAATTATCTGACTGATATAGAAATTGAACAGGCTATTATCCTTATAAGACAATAACTACGAGATAAAATGACTACCGGAGAGAGCGGTCAATTCAAAATTCACTTCTAAATGAAATGATTAACTGTCCGACGACACAGGTGTTGCAAGAGAAATTGAAGGTATATACCGAAAATGTAACTACAGGGCAGACTAAAGTTCCCTTACTCTAATTTTGCATATGCTTCCTAAAGTGCCTAGCTACAATAATTAGGTCAGCCGATAAATTATAGTTGAAGTTAATTTCGCTTACTACCGGTACAGACATCATCTCGTGAAATAAATTTTATTTTGTAGCTGAATATCAAAACAATTGAGTTTATATTGCGAAGATACTCTTTCTCAGTAGTACATTGAGTGGTAAATTTGACGATTGGTATTTTCGTCAGTTTTGCCTTACGAGCTAAACGGCGTACATCGCTTAGTTCTATTTTTATTTCTCAAATAGGTCAAATGTTCGAACATCCACTAAACTAGTTTATCGATAGGATAAATTGTAGTCCAATTCTGTTACACTCGATGAGGAGCGAGGGTGACACTTACATTTTTTATATCAAAACTGAAAATAAACGAACACTGATGATGAAAGTCTCATGTCAGTATTCATCCATTCATCCGTATCCAAACGGTTTATGCTAAAGAGACAAATAAAACTATATCTTGTTATAACCTAGGACTGTGTTTGAGTTTTAGAAATAATAGGGATTAAAGTATGAAATTGCCGTTTTATAGTAACAGATACTTTGAATTAATATAAACCTTCATGGTGTGAGATTGTCGAGTGAAACTTTTTTCACATATTATGAGGGTTTTCTTTTAAAAAATGTGTAACATTTGATTTTCGAATTTCAATTGTTTTTTTATCCAGTTTAGACGGGAAATATGGATACTTAGAAAATCCGAGTAATTTTTGAATACGAGTTCCGACGCGGAACAAACGCAGCAGAAACGGCTTGCAATATCAATGCTTGGAGATGAGACTGCTAATGAACGCATCGTGCGTTTTTGGTTTAAACGCTTTCGTAATGGAAACTCGACTCGAAGAACGAACCACATGGATGACCGCCCACGCAAGTGAATTACGTTGAATTGAAGGTGATGGTGGAAGCCGATCCGAGTCAAATTACCCAGGAATTAGCGGCAGGGTTAAACGTTACCTTGTATACAATATTGACTCATTTGCATCTAATCAACAACATAAAATAAATATAAAAATGAATGCCTCATAATTTGACTGATCTGCAGAAAGAAACACGTGTTGACACTTGTGTTGCCTTGTTGAATCGGTACAAAAGTGAAGGAATATTAGACCGAATTGTGACACGTGGCGAAAAGTGGATTCTTTACGATAACCATAAACAAAAAATGCAATTACTGACCCCAAGCCAAACACAGCAACAGTGTCCTAAAGCAAAGCTTACCAATAAAAATGTAATGATAACTGTTTGTTGGTCTCTTCATGGCGCTTATTCACTACAGCTTTCTCAGGTCTGGTCAAGCAATAACAGCAGACATTTACTATGCCGAACTTCGAACAATGATGGCGAAACTAGCGATGAAATAGCTCCGACTCGTGAATCGATCTTCGCCATTATTGCTCCATGATAACGCAAAACCTCACGCTGCAGGAGAAACCGTTGTGCTACAGGAGCTGCAGTTAGAAACCATACGTCATCCTCCGTACTCGCTAGACCTTGTTCCAACTGACTACCATTTTTTTCGTGACAATTTTCTACGTGGTAAAGAAAATTGTTCCAAGGAGGCAGTACAAAATGCTTTCACACAGTTTGTCGAATCTAGATCCCCAGAGTTATATCGCATAGGCATAAATCAACTTCCGATTAGATGGCAGTAATGTATAGATGATGAGGGTAAATATTTTGATTAAATAAATATGTTACGAGTATCTTAGAAAAAAATCAGTTTTAATTTTTCATAATTAAGTGAAACCGCGTATGTACGGTGACACATCAACGTATTTAAATCTTTGTTTCTTTACTGCTGTCAACTTCAATGCAATCTATTTTGAATCTAAAAATTCGAATTGGTTAAGAGGTTCTACGTTTGCCACCTGTATTTCTTTTTTCTATGCATGTTCAACGAGATCTTGGTAATGGCTCAACAAATTTCAATATTCTGAATTGTGTTCTGTTAAAGTATAGATCCGGATATGATCCCAGACATCTGGCAAAAGCGTTGGGACCAAATGTGTCTACTTCATGGTAAACTATATGATCTGCCCTCTGGTACAGTTGGCAAGAAGTTTGTATATACACTTACGGATGAAATAAAACTACTTATAAAATCTGAATTTCCTTCTGAACGTATGCTCATATTCGTTGCCGTTATTTTACAAAGAAGCGAAAACATTAACAAAGTGAAAGATATTCGCAGACTAATAGATCGTCGCCTCACTTTATGGACTGATCAACAATATAACATATTGATAACTGAATCAATTAGATCAGATAAATCGCTTCGTAAAAAATATAAAAAACATGGAAATACAAATGATGCCAAGATATTCACATGACTAATTCACCAAGGAAAATTACGAGAATCTGTAAATTGGTTACTGACGAAAGAGAATATCAAAATTCTTTGCGCAGATGATGTAATTGTTTCCACAGGTAAAACTGTTTTTGAATCATTATTGGATAAACACCCACCACCAAGTAATCCTGATCCTGCACTATTTACTGTACCAAATGACTTGGATGAATTGCCTCCATTACTTGATGTTGATATTACCAATGAACATGTTAAAATAGTTGCTAGAAAACTCCATGGAGGAGGTGGTCCTTCTGGAGTTACATCTGAACACTGGAAAGACTACTTGTTACGTTTTGGTAATGCAAGCGAGCTATTATGGGATGCCGTAGCACAACTTGCTATGAAACTTAACAATCAATTTGTTCCATGGGAGGAAATACAAGCGTTAAAGTCAAGTCGCCTCGTAGCCTTAGATAAATCCCGCGAGTCAGACCAATTGGAGTTGGTGAATGCCTAAGAAGAAGTCTATCTAAATGTATGATCGAAGTTTCTGGCTTTGAAGTAACCGAAGCCTGTGGACATGTCCAACTCTGCAGTGGACTAAGCAGTGGCATTGAAGGTGCAGTACATGCCATGGACCAACTCTTTCAAGAAAAATGTAAACTGAAATTGAACTGGGGAATGTTACTAGTGGATGCTAATAATGCATTTAACTCTATTAATAGACAATTAGCCCTATGGCAAGCAAGAATACACTGGCCACACTGCGCCCGCTTTTTATACAATACATATAGAGGTCATGCCGAATTAGTTATTCGTGATTCAAAACATAGATTATATAGCAAAGAAGGTGTAAGACAAGGTGATCCATTAGCTATGCCGCTTTATGCTTTTGCTACCTTACCTTTAATAAAACTCCTCAACACATGTAAAGACACAACTCAATGTTGGTATGCTGATGACTCTTCCGTTCAAGGCACAATTCCCAAACTGAGAATATGGTGGGATAAGTTATGCAAAGTTGGTCCTTCTTTCGGATATTTTCCTCAAGGAAAAAAAATCTTTTTTAATAGTTGCAAAAGAAGACATGAACAGCGCAGAACATTTATTTAAACAAACAGGTCTGTCAATCGTTACTGGCGCCCGATTTCTCGGCGGCTACATTGGCGAAAAAAAGGATGAATTTGTAAAAAACAAAGTCGCTCAATGGGTAAAAACTATAGAAACACTTACAGGAATCTGCAAAGAATCACCTCAAGCTGCATATGTAGCCCTAACCAAGTTTATACAGTTTCAATGAATTTACCTACTAAGAGTTTGTGAGAATTCTGAAATCCAATTCGGAGATTTGACAAAAACAATCCAAACTTGTTTTTGTCAAATCTCCGAATTGGATTCTTCTTTCTTTCTACCAACATTATTCGGAGGCGACGTTTCAGCAGCTGAAGCCGACCTCTTCTCACTACTGGTATATAAAGGTGGATTATCAATCCGTATCTGTATAAATATAAATTATCTGATCCGTATAATACAAAAAAAATGTACATTTTATGACCTCCAAAATTGGAAACAAAATACTTATTGACTCGTTATTAAATGGCTCACAAATCGACCTAGACTCATTTATCTCTTAAACAAGCGAAAAGCGAAGGACATAAACTGAAAGATAAATATGAGAATGACCTATTAGATACAACTTTAACTAAATTTCCACCAGGAGAGCAATTGAGAGATCAATTGTATGCAAAATGAAAGTAAAAAATTCTACTTGGTTATCCACCATACCAACAAAGAAAGACCACTTCGACCTAACTCCACTTGAATTCAGAGATGCACTCGCAATTCGATATAACCGAAAGCCCATCTCCATGCCACATTCATGCGATGGATGTGGAAACAGAAATTTCGATATTGACCATGCTCTCTACTGCAAAACTGGTGGCCTCATAACGAGACGACATAATGAAATAAGAGACCTTTTCTGCGAACTATGCGAATGTGCCTGGGGTAATGTAGTCAAAGAGCCCATCATTTCGGAAAGAGACTGCGGACTGCGTGCAGACCTGGCCTGTCGTGGGGTGTGGGATGCGCAGAGGGAGGCGTTGTTTGATATACGTGTCGTTGACACTGACGCTCCCTCTTACCTATCACGCCCCGTCACCAGTGTTCTCCGATCGGCAGAAGTCAAGAGCCTGAATGCGCTTTACCTCTCCTAAACAAACCAGACCAAACCAAACAAAACAAAAAGACAAACATACATCATGCACACAAATATTTGTCTTGTGTGGAAATCGAACCCACAAGCCTTGGTGTTAAAGTGACCAATGCTAACCACTCGACCACCACGCTCGTCAAACGTTCAGGATGCCATAGGCCTTGCAACCAATTTTATCAGAAGAAATTAATTAGTATTTACCTCTCTTGCTTTGTTGAAAAGAAACTTTTAAACAACTTATTTGTCAACAAACCATGATGGGATCAAAATCGGATCTGTCTTAATATGTCAAGTCGATATCCGAATCCGTTAAGCCGCACCAGAAAACTAGATTAAGATGCTTAAAAATATACATTATATGGGGTCTATAATATATATAGGGTCGGCAACGCATGAGTAACACCTCTGGTGTTGCAAATGTCCATACGCTGCGGTGCTTGCCATCAGGCAGGCCGTATGCTTGTATAAAAAAACATACGCGACGACCGCAGGGACTTTTTTTTAAATATCTACGATAATATTCACGTGCGAGTCAGACTTTACTCTATCAGCGTTCGATATGTGTATACATTACTATTAATGTTAACATTACACGCTTCTTTAAACTTCATTTGAGGAGAAAAGGTCTATTCACCGGTAATAGCATATAGTAATGAATTTATACGAGTTCGAGAATTTGTTGCCATTGTTTGTTGCATAAATCATTATGTATGTTTGACAATTTGCTTATTATTATACGTCTTTAACATTTTGGGGAGCTTGCGTCTACTTGACCATTTGAGGTGAAGGATTCTTACGATAACATTAATGGAACCTTTAAGTACACGCGTAATGCTCTAATTAACTAAAGGTTTCACGATATCGATGTCGACGAACAATACAGAATATCGATATATTTATCGATAATGTTAGCACATTACGCTGGTAATATTTGTCCGATCCTCCCCGCTCTCATCTCCTGTCCGCATTGATCACTAACGAGACACCTGCAGCTGCAAAATAGGCCATATCACGATCTCGGTTTCCCCTGTGTCCACTTCCAAATCTTCCATTTCAGTTTATTTCAGGAATAATAAAAAGAAAATTGTTGTTGCCGAATTCTGTTGACGTCGCCACAATCGATATATTTATAGCAATTCAAAAGGTTCCTTGGTCATATAGTAATTTAATTAATTTATGAAAACTAAAAACCCGCAAAGTTCGTGTCTGGCTGCAGTGTGAGATACCATAATTGTGTGTCACAATATACGGATTTAGAATAGGGGTTTTGTTTGCTACTGTAAACTAATTCGTTGTGAAGTCTATTTAACAGCTAATAACGGAGTCACATAGGACGATAGTAAGAAAAGTTATAAAATCTTACTTCTCAACTGAAGGTAAAAAAACATAGCAAGTATATTTTATAATTAGCTAGATTATTAAGTTAACTTTGTAAAGCCTACTTAGCCATGATAGTTATCTTTTTAACTCCGTTATTTATACTACTGCCGTGATTTTTTTCACATATCCAAAAAAAAAAAGTTTAGCGGGCAGTGATAGCTGGTTGATATTTGACACTAATAAAAATTAGTGCTTTGAAACTTTGCAGGTATCCGACCTGAATTATAAATAAATGGTTTTTACGCACCCATAATATTTTGAAATTACCCATTTAAAACATCTAATACCATGGGTAGACGAGACAAAATCATCATCACTTTATAAGTAGGGAAAGTACTCAAAAAAAATATTTTCTACATTTTTCTTTTACGGCGTCATATTGTCGCCATTTGTCGACATCGATATTCAATCCAAATCAATGTTTTCTAGTATTAAGAGTCTAAGATAAGCTACGGACAGACAAACGAACAGTCATGGCGAAACTATAAAGAAAAGTTTACTGCTACGTCGTAAGAACGTAGCAGTAAACTAAACTCCTAAAGGGGTGCTGTGTCGCAGCAAGGGTGGTATCACGCAAGCTACTTACATATATTAGCAAATGTCGCCACTTTACATCAGGTGAGCCGTATGCTTGTATGCCGCCTGTCGTTGTTCAATAAAAAGGTCGTATTTTCTTTTAAAGTATGTTTGTGAATTTTCACTTGCATTAGTCAGTTTAAAAGTCTGTTTAAAAATTAATCCATTTATCGTCTCATATTCAGTTTCCTGCGTCCATTCTTGGTCAGGATTTTTTAGCCCATCTGGGGAAGTACCTCCACCTCACAGAAAACCGCTGCCAAATAACAACTCCCTAAAGGGTTGTTGTGTTCCTGCGTGTGAGTGAGATCCCCAGTAAGCTCCCAAGGAGTTGCTGTGTAAGCAGTAGAGGAGGCATCGTGCGAGTGATAATTAATATATCGCAAGCGTTAATACTCTACGGTACCCGCTTTACATCAGGTGGGCCGTATACTTATATGCCTCCCGACGTAGTATATAAAAAAATACAGATTTAGTGTCTAACGCGTTAAAACTAACTTGTTCGTTTTATTAAGTTAGCGTGAAGCCAAACTTTACATTAAAATTTGAATCTTAGTGTTAGGTACATGCAAAATCCTAAAAATACTACTGTCAACATCTGTGCGCATAATACGTCGATTGGCAACAAACGACTCGCCAGAAATTTACCTTAGAGAGTAATTGCAATCCAAGTAGTATCGCTCACGTGTAACCTTTACCGGTAACCTCCCTTACTTGCAGAAACACAATAATCGTCCAGGAAGTTGTTATTTGCAGTGATCTTCTGCAAGGCTGACGTACTTCGTCAGTCAGATACAACAATTACTAAATACGGTTGTCCTTTTGCTATTTGACAACATATACCATGTGCAGCTGACTGAATCTAAAATGAGAATGAGTTACTTTTCAGGAACACCGTTCCTATATGAAACCTATATGTTTGTCTGTGCGTTTGTCCGTGCGTTTGTCTGTGTGTTTGTCTGTTGCTTTTTTTCGAATATTCGAAATTTGACTTCAGATTCGGATTCAGCATAAAATAAATAGAATAAGAATGTTCAGGAACACCGTTCCTATCTCTTAAGGAACATGGTCAAAATGGCCGACAAATAAAAAAAAAATGAATTGTTATATAATTGACGAGCCCGGTGTTTCAGCAAGCATTCTTAACTGGCTTTTATCATTATTTATTTAAAATATTTTTGTACACTTTGTGACAATGTCAATCCTATTGTACATATACTAATAACATACCAATGAAGTTTAACTCTACATCTAACAATATTAAGCATACTTACGTGTGCACAAACTAATGTCAGGGTACTACGAGTATAGCTAAATAACTACATCAGGAATCCACATAACATTCTAGCCGCATCCGTACACGGTTCCACTAGGATGCCATGAAACAGTCCCATATCAAGCCTGTTAAGTTTAAACTTAGTTGTCAAGCAAGTTACTTGAACTCCTAAATGCATTAAATATAATGCGGAAAGTTATTTCTTTTATACTGCAAATATTATGTATTCCCTATTCAACAATCTCTCGCTACTTTTAGCATCGATCAGTTTCAAAAACATGCTTGTGTAATGCATTTGCTTGTGTGTTGGTTTATTTGCGCTATCTATTCTGGTATGTTTACTGTAGTTTTGCAACCGATGTCGTATAGTCGCAGTGACCTCTCTTTTAAATTAAGTGTTCATTAACTTCAACACGACATTTAACCATATAAACATAGTTAACAGATGCCTAGGTGCAATTTGATCCAACCTGCTTTGTGTGCTTCCGCCACCAATTAGTTCATGCGGCCTAGCGCCGGCCGGCACCCACCCACTACTGTTAGTGCGTGCATCATGCCGACGCTGCCATGGCTGCTCCGGTAGTCTCTGCCTCGGCTGCTGCGGTCGTCCGCCATCTGGAACAGAATCCGCATGCCCCCTCCACCACCGTCGCTGCCACGACTGGCCTGGTCGTCGCTGCGACACGTGTTTCGCCTCTCCACGAGGCATCATCAGGCGTTGTAGACGTTAATCGTATTTTAACGATACAATATCATATCCTATTACTAAGTGGCTATCAGATGTCTATCAAGCTGCACGTGGAATACTGTATTTACCTCCATCTGTGTGCTCTACTGATTTCACCATAGGTTATATATTTGATGAAGTTATTTGATGTGACGCCAACAGCTTACTACTACAACAGCACTGACCTCTTCTAAAAACGTAGCATTTATAAATCTTCAAAACGATGTATTTGTACGAGGCATTTCCATTTCAATTTGTGCTTTACAAAAGAATGATCTACCGACTGTAATTGTCTGATTGCCGAGTACTGTAACATGAGACTGAACAAAGTAAGAGAAAAGTGCGAAATGGGTATTATTTGAGTTTACGTGCATTAACTTCAAATGTCTATGGGTCTAATAACACATCCATTATATACAGTTAATTTTGTAGAAGCAAATAGTGTCCTTTAACTTTTACAATATCGTAGTATAAATATTTTTAGAGATTCTTGAATTATTTATCTAAGCAGTAGAGTATGTAGGTAGTAATTCAAAGCCTTAACGTTCTTGAAATTCTATATTAACTTGAAATTAATAATACAACGATAACCGGCACAACAACAATAAACTTAGCGTAGCTCTCTGGACCAAAAACAATGGCCACCTCTTTTTTTTATTTTTCTAGGAAGCACTCAGTGTTGACATCAGAAAATGATTTTTCTACATAATGACAAATATTAAATTCTTAACAGTAGCTATATCACGAAGTGTGTCATTGTTAGTCAGATCGCTCGCTTTTTATATAACTAAAAAAGCAAGCGTACACAAACGTATGATCTATCTGTTGATAAGCGGTTTCTAGTGGCGGCAACAAAAATAATATATTTATGAAATATTTTTGTATTTTGTGTCATTATCTGATTTGCAATAATATTTGTAAAATAAAATTAGTATAAATTGTCAGTTTAACATTTTCGTTCTGACTGGAAAATGAGAGGAACCTAGCAATGCCGATAGTCTATGGATACTTGAAACTAGTATGTTGCCTTTCCACGCCTTTTTTAAAGAACCTCTCATACTGGTGTCTTTTCGTAAAACCTCCGCAGGTACTCATTTCACAAACTTATCTGTAACCTTACAGTACTCTAGAAGTTTCGTCTCTGTCGGGCAGAGCGGTTGTAGAAAGACTATGTTAGCATCACATCGAACAACTCCTTAGAATTATTATTTATTATTATATATTAATAATCATTGTGTATATTATCGGTACATACAGCATTTTCTTAAACGTAAACGGTCAATACCTTAAGTAAATTTAGGATCGTAGATAATTCTCATAGCTAGTCCCTGAATCGAATTACCAGGTCCGCCGTAAGGTAACTGCAGTAAATAATGTGTAGTCTGCGCTGAGACTCGAATAAGTCTGCGCCGATTGAAGTACTGTTTGTTGAGCTCTGGTGAGCACACCAAATTTCTTGGATGCCAGTTTGGCCTTCTTTAGTAATTTCGAGTTGAACTTAACATAAGATCTCGACACTCAAATCCTAATGCTTTTAGCAATGGTGGGGCATTGCATAACCATATATTATGGATTGATGAAATATATTTCTAGATATGAAGCTTTGTCTGGCCAATAGACAATGTTTGAATCTAAAAGTGCTGTATTATGCCATCATAGGCTTCAATCAACCGATAGTTGTTGTATGTAGACTATGATCATAATAAAATTAGTCGGACATAATTACTTGTAATACTCTTGCGATATAAATAATTATTACACTTCCGTCACTATAATTAATGGCAACTGCAAAAAAACTAGTAAAACTTTTAACTGCGAAGTGTCACCATGTTGTAAATGTTGTATCTGATTAAATCAAGTAATGGTAAATGTTTACGAACTTACAAAATATCTATTTTGGGCGCCTAAATCTTCAATTCTTTGCATATTATCTTTCTAGATTTATCCCGGAATCCGCTACCTTAAGGCTTAGGATTTAGCGCAGATTGTTTTTGCCATGGAACGACTACCATCAGATCTCCACAAGCCAGAAGGAAAATTAGACATTTTTAGGTACATTAGATATCGTATAAGTAGTAAAAAGATAAAAAAAAGATAATTATTGAATAAGATTATATTTCAAAAAATGTAAGACGTGTCTAAGTGCCCGCGAGGACCCAACGGTAAATAAAGAATTTTATCTTTTTGCCTAAGTAGGGGCCTTATGGCAAATAAATGATTTTTATCTTTGCCTTTAAATAAAAAACGAGTCTCTAACGTAAGTAGGTAACGCGCATCTGACTGAGTGGTTTTTTTTTTACAACGACGTGTGCGACAAGTATACGATCTACCTGATATAAAGTGATTACCGTAGCCTATGAACGCTGGTCGTTAACACGTCGAACGCCGTCATATACCTGTTGCCATAACGCGCATGGTTCGATCAAACCGCTCGGCACGCAATGGTACGCACGTATTGCTCGCTTGATGCCACCCAACTCCTTAAGTTTAGTGAGGTTACCAGTAAGCTTACAGGTAACCTCACTTACTCGCAGAAACATTACAACCCACGAGGAGATTTTTTGGTGTTTGTGTCTGTTACATTTTTTTCTTGGAAAAGGCAAGGGTTTTTTGTTTTATATAAGTCTTATTTCTGAGCATCTTAGCTAAAATTTAAGGACTACCAGGGGGTGCTACAGCACACATATTTCATGAAAAGTCTATTTTCTATCACCAAACGAATTTTATATTAGTTTGTATAAATCTTACTCTAGACATTTGTATCCTGGACAGGTTTTATCGTTGCAATGAGCCATAACTTTAAGTTCTTTGTAAAGCTCAGTATAGTTCTCAGCAAAGTAATGTTTAATATTTTTAATTACGTTTAAATATTAATAATATTTAAAAAAATCACAAATAAAACATAAATTAAAAATACAAGTATAAGTAGTATGTAACAACAAAGCTGCCAGTAACATTTTTGTTTATTAATGTGCATTCTACAACAATTACGTACGACGCACGGTTATTAATAATATAATAATTATTGTGGTAGTGTAATTATTTATATCGTTTTGATTTCATTAAAACGAATTATATTTGTATATATGTTTTCCTTATAGATTTTTCGTAGGATATTTTAATTTTTTACAAATTGTACTTAGTTTTTTTTTTATAAACATGTTACGTTTTAATAATGTCACTTTTGAAATTTTTTATAAGAAGTTTTTATAGGTCATGATTTCCGTCGTGGATTTTTAAATTTTTAATGTATGTTTTATGTTAAGTAAGATTATATTATTATTTGTAAATTTTATCGTAAAAGAGTGAATATAATTTAACACTGCATACCTCACTATATTATAATTATAATGGAATTAAAACTTTGAGCCAGAATGCACAATGCAGTGCTGGTCCCAACGCTTAAACATTTGTGTGCATGAACATGTCTGTTTGTCTTGGTCTGGATGTTTTAAGAGAGGTAGGGCGCATCAAAGCAGCCCGTCTGGGGAAGTACCTCCACCTCACAGAAAACCACAGACAAATAACAACTCCCTAGAGGATTGTTGTGTTTCTGCGTGTGAGTGAGTTCATCAGTAAGTTCCCAAGAAGTTGCTGTGTAAGCAGCAGAGGAGGCATCGCGCGAGTGATACTTAATATATCGCAAGCTTTAATAGGCTACGGTACCTGCTTTACATCAGGTGGGCCGTATGCTTGTATACCTCCCGACGTACTTTAAAAAAAAGGATGTACGAGCCAAGGAAGGCCAAGACTTACCTACCATGACCAAATTGATCGTGTTCTATCAGAAGGTGATATCAGGAGCTTCAGAAACCGTTGAGCGTGCATGAGAAGAGCGACGAATGTTAAAGTACTGAGTGAGGTATGTAAGAATCGAGTCATGAGGCACTCGGTTCTCTTTGCCTACTGATTACTCTGATTTGGCGTGAATTTACAAATAGATTAAAGACTACATGACTCCTTCTTATTCCCAGCGTTATCCCGTGTCCTAATTCTATTCCTAATCCTAGGATTTGGTGAAGATACATTTTTACACGGAGCGCCTGCCGTCAGACTTCCATAACCCAGAGGCAAAATCAGATCCTTCTTAAGTTAACATAATTTCTCGGGCATGTGGGTCTCCGCACGATGTTTTCCTTCACAGCCAAACAAGTGATAATTACAAATATGTACATAAATCCGAAAACACGAATTTAGTGCCAGGATTCGAACCGGCGACCAGTTGGCCAATAGGTCCGTTTTTTATCGACTAGGCTATCACTGCTCTAAATTACACGACATGCCTAACTATGACCTTAATTTTAGTGACAGTTCAATACTTTTAAATACTTAGTTTTCTTGTATTAATTTATTTAATCCTTAATATTAGAGACAAGTCTTTGAACTACTTGTGAACTCTAAAAGAGAGATTTAGATGATAGCCCTCGAAGCGGTCAGATACAGCAATTATGAGATACGTATAGGAAAAAATGGTTTTATACCTACTAATTTGTTTGATGTAACTACTCAGACAAATAGAAATCACTTCCATTATAATGCCTGTAATGATACAGGCATTATGCAAAGAAATTACATACAACTTACGCTCATAGAATTTCTAGATTGAATATTGTATTCGATTTGAATAATACTAGCGCTCTGTGACGAGAAAACTTTTAAGTACAGTTAACATGGACGTTTATATCTCGCGATACGATAGGACGCGTTACATATGTGTAAAAGACCATGTTACCAACCAGAGACACAGGTTTCAATTTCTGTAAATATTTATGGTTGAGTTGAGCTAACTTTTGTTCGACAGCTTTGCCTTTAGCCACCAATGCATCGGCATTGAATTTGAATGATATTGAATTTTTTAAAATTTAATGTTGCCATCTGTCCGGATTCTTTATTCAGAAACTGAAATGTCACGAATTCAAAATTTTGCAAGACAATTTTTCTTCGCACATAACAAGTGTAACGCGTGCCTGATTTAATGTACATCCAAAAATAAGGTAATACCTTGACCTGCAAAATCGCCAGACCCCATCCCAATAAAAAATCTTTGGAGTCTTATGGCTAAAAGATAGTCAAACTAGAATGAAACAACAAGAGAACCTCTGTGACGGCACTGTAATGACATATGGAAGGAAACCCGCAGTTCTCATACCAGCACAAGGCTTGAGGGCTCAAATAAAGACATCTCCAAACTATCCTGGAAGCAAATGGTGGTTGCAAGCGATATTAATATGATCACTTGAGATTTGTGTGTTTTGTTTTCTTTGTCTGTTATAATTCTTGCTGTTTTTTGTTGCTGGTTCGGAGATTGAAACTACAATTTTTATCAACTTTGAGATCTGAACATTCAATTATAATTTTATTCTTATGTTATCTATACAGATAAATTAGAGTGTCTGTTTGTAATATTAAAATAAGCGCTTTTTAATAAATGCATATGGATGTATACGTGGATCCATCAAAATATTTTTTTTACAATTTTTGTCTGTCAATCTCTGAAACGGCTCGGCCGATTTTGACGGGACTTTCACTGGCCGATAGCTGATGTAATAAGGTGTAACTTAGGCTACTTTTATTTTAGAAATTGTATATATTTATATTAATATAAATAAATAATAAAAAAAAATTACTATTCCGCGCGGACGAAGTCGCGGGCACAGCTAGTTAGGTATAAAGTTGCTATTATACCATACTTATTATTCTTTTACTCCTATGCCTATGAAATTCCTATTGAAAAAATAAAACAAAATAACCTTTTTGCAACTAAAGATACTGTTTGCATGAACATTAAGATTATTTCAATCTACCTTCTAGAATCTGGTGGGTATTGTTCAAACTAAGCTGATAAATAGAAACGCTTGCATATACGAAATTTAGCTCAAAAGTCACATTGCACTGTTTGTGAATCCAGAGACATAATTTGTAGACAAGTACGCGGGTTATCAGTTGCGACAATTTAAACTAGGAACACAAAACAAAGTGTTGACGTTACAACATTAAGTGATAAAGAGAGCATTAGTAACTGTCACAATATTATTGCAAGGCAAAATCAACCTTGTTGTTTTATGATCTAGAATTTAACTTCAACCGCAGGCAGTAGACCATATTTTGACCGACCATATCTCCACCTCATAGACGCCCGCAGTTACTTAACAGCTTTTTGTGTTTTTTTTTTTATTATTATAATTCGTGCACCCCTGCCATGGGCAAGGCTATTTTGACAACAATATCTATTTATAACATTTTTGTTTTAAATTATTCAATTAAATATAAATTATCACATTCATAGCTTTTTGTGTTTAGAAGTATACTCTTGAGAAGTTTTTAGCAGCAGGGATGGCAATGTGATAGCGGTACTCCTTGTATTGCAACTGCTCACTGGTTAAAGTAACCACTATATATCATATTGACAGTAAGCTTGTGTGCTTCTGATGTTGTATAAAAAAGCCACAGTCGATAAAGTCATCTTACAGTGGATATATGTAGATAGTGAAGTTATTCTTTACTATTTAAAGCTGGACATATTGGTTCTTAAGATGTATAAATGACCAAAAAAACGTACGAAATCTAGTATGTAACTTTATTTAGTTACACAAAACATGTCTTCTCTAATGAATCCCTCGATGAATGATCGCGGGGTAAATAATTTCACTGTTTTGATATTATACTCGAAAGCAAAGTATACCACTTTACAAATTGACTCGAAATTTGCAATTATAACTTAAAGCCTACATTTGCAGCGCAAAACGAATATTTAAAGTCGTGTCGTGATTAGTGTTCACCCTACATCATATGACGAAATATCTACCTGTCTATAGATCCCTTATGGGGTAGACACAGAAAACTGGGAATCACATAATTCTTTGTTTATATATTTCACTCGCTTCTTTAACAGTTATAGTTCATTTCATGCACGCTCGCCTAGAGTTCCTGATATCATCTTCTAATAAAACACGTAGGTAAATCTTATGGACTCTATTGACAGTTATATACCAAATCACCAGAGCCCGCTTCTGGTTCGACATCAGACCCAAGAGCCCAACTGACCCGACACTACTGAGGATATACCGGAGATCAGCCTGTACGAGATTAGGATGGCTCTTAAGCAGCTCAAGAATAGCAAAGCTCCGGGCGATGACGGAATCACATCGGAACTTCTGAAAGCTGGTGGAAAACCAATACTTACGAGTCCTTCAGAAGTTTTTCAATTCCGTCATCCTCGAGGGCAAAGCACCATAGACATGGGGCAAAAGCATGGTGGTGTTGCTTTTCAAGAATGGCGATAAAGCCATATTGAAAAACTATAGACCAATCTCTCTTCTGAGCCATGTCTATAAGCTGTTTTCAAGGGTCATCACGAATCGTCTTCGTTTGATGACTTCCATCTTCCCGAATAAGCCGGTTTCCGGAAAGGCTTCTCAACCATAGACCATATACATACTCTGCGGCAGGTTACAGAAGACCGAAGAGTATAGCGGTCGACGTCACTTAACCTGCGTGTGATAAGAATGATGACACGCGCAACGACGCTATCTCATCATCTCTCATAACTATATGTGATTATTATTAATTTCCGCATACCTCAATAGATGTCCATCACGGCGACGCGAATTCTGCCACGGGCTGTCCTCATAGCGGTACGCCTTACGAAGAAGCGGTCCGCAGGAGCACGACGACAGCTTATTGCCCATCGTGCGCGTGCCGCACTCAGCGCACTGCACTATGCTGCCTGTAATGTAATTATATCTCTCTTTATACCTACATAATAAAAAATATTCTAATGTAAGTAATCAAAGCCAAAACGTACACACAATTTAAATCGTTTTAAAAATGCTCCGTTGCGGCGTTGTAATATCTACAGTTCCGACGACTAATTAAATCAGATTCAAGTTAATATCAAAGCTTCTATTTTTGATAGATCTATTCAAATATATTCTTAAGACCAAAATATATTCTTAAGAATTTAGATCTAACAGTGCATACATACTCGAAGCAATCTACGTCTGAGTCAATCTATGTATGGCTTCATTTAAATTCCTGCTTTCATTTTAGCTTTGTAGGATAACACAGGTATTTTTTTATAATTACAAAGGTTTAAAGACCATACCGAACGTTCGGAGCTTCACAGCAAACGTGGAAAGTTTATAATTAATACGTAGGTATATAAAAGCCCTTAAAATAGACTTTAGTGCAGTCGGAACTTCACTAAATGTATATGAAACCAATGGGGCGCTATCTAGTTAACAATTTCCAAAAGCTGTTATACATGTCGCAAAGATATCGCATAAAACGGTGCTTGATTTGAGAACGTCTTTAATTTTAAGTCGGTTAAAAATGGTTTTAAGACAAATTGTGTTACAAATCATGCACAACATACTTTGATATTGTCATAAATCGAATAATAATATGAAATATTTTAAAATCAAAGTAAAAGACAACCATTCATTATTCCAGAAAAGTCTTTTTTTGATAATTTAAAAATTCGTAGAAAATGTGGTAAAATTTCACTCAAGAGTGCATCTAACATATGAAAAAATCAGCAAAACGGCAGAAGAAATAGCCGAGGCGATCAGTTATTAAACATATTATCAACCAATGACATTATCTAATTAATAACTTTTGAAATTGTAAAACAGGTGAGAAATTACTAACTCATGTCAGTAGTTGGGCTGTAATGCATATAGCAAAATATAAATAATATATATAAATGCATATAGTTTCTTACCCGCGGTTCCGTGATGTCACCAGGTGCCATCGGTGCGCGAGAGAGAATGTCCGCGGTTTAGACTCTGCGAGCGCTGCGTACCGTGTCTATACGGATGCTTCACAGACGCATGCTGGAACCCACACACCACTGATTGTTGCATCACAAATAATAATGATAGGCCTAACTATCACTCAATTTGACAATTAAAATCAATGACAGTACATTGGATTCCATGTCTCATTGCGGGTATAGAATTCGTACCACCTCGATCTTCATTTTTGATATTTGAAGACATCAAAGAATTCAATTTTTTGGATACTGAAAAGATATCTATAATTAGGTATCGTAAATGCAACATAACATATTCTTATACCCACGTAAATCAAAACATTATTAAAAGACTCGAATTAGATCACCAATGTTCAGCTAATTTATACTTTTTACAAATTCTTAAATTGAATAAATCTTAGAAAAGAATATCCATGAGTAATATGAGGGACAACATATTCAGGAACACCGTTCCTATATGAATTGTATATGTTTGTATGTGCGTTTGACCGTGCGTTTGTCTGTCGCTTTTTTTCGAATATTCGAATTTTGACTTCAGATTCGGATTCAGCATAAAAAAGTAGAATAGGAATGTTCAGGAACACCGTTCGTATCTCTTAAGGAACATGGTCAAATTGCCGACAAATTAAAAAAAAATTGAATTGTTTTATAATTGACGAGCCAGGTGTTCCTC
The DNA here is from genome assembly GCA_947507595.1 of Pyralis farinalis. Classification (NCBI taxonomy): domain Eukaryota; kingdom Metazoa; phylum Arthropoda; class Insecta; order Lepidoptera; family Pyralidae; genus Pyralis; species Pyralis farinalis. The sequence continues at coordinate 18,443,545 of OX382267.1, forward strand.
TGGCAATGCAAGCTTGCGCATTCTCAACTAGTTTTATGATGAGATGGCACGAATCCTTGATGTGTGATGTATATCAAGAAGCTTTTGGAAACATGTCATTAATTTGTCAATTCATTTTATTTCTAATTGAACTGTCAGACTAACCTGCTACATTTATGCTAAACATTAGTTGTCTGCACAGGTAGGCAATTAATGCAATTAATGTCGTCATTTGTATACAAAAGTAAATTATTGGTATCAAATCCATTAAACACATATTTTAATACAAAATATTTCATGCAATCATAATCTAATCACCATTTCAAATTATAAGTTGCCTTAAATATTTATCGACTCTCATAGTAGAGAGAAAAAATGGTGCTTAAATTATTGAAATATATTTTAGCCGTAAAGGTAGGTACATTTACAGGGATTACACATAGTACTTAGCAATAGCTCAAAACGAAGCGAGAGTCATGCATGAACATAAAATTCGTTAGGCTACCTAGTAGGTACTTATTCTAAGATAAATCCCAACCAATTTTACGATTTTTACATCATCATACCTTCAACTGTTTGCGTAAAAGATTTAACAATAAAAAGCTACTGTTATTTGAGTTATCCAAGTAAAGTTCAACATGTACTTATTATTACTAACCCTGTACTCATTATGATAATGTTGTAAACAAAAAGATAATTCAATGTATCTTATTGGGACGATAAGCTTAATGTATATTCTTGAAGGTAATGCCTAAATACTTATTTTTTTTATTACATAATTTAGTTAATTTTACATTATCTACAAAATACTATTTACTTCCCTGACATTAATTAGTTACCTATCAATTTCTAACTTGACTGATCGAGATTCAATTACAAAACTGCCGGTCATTTCTAGGAGCATCTTCCACGGAACTATTCAAGTCTCTGTGAAATGGGGTCAAATATTTTAGATCTAGGTTCCTTCGTGAAATACAGATAATAAAGAATTTTATACAATCTCGTTCATTATTAAGACAATATTTATAAAATAATATACTCATTATTTTTTGTATATGTTAATTGTTGATGTGCTCGCTACAAAAAGGATTATATCACAATATGTAGCGTGACGCTTCTTAGAGAGCTTCAATATTTTGATACAGTTTAGAAGCCATACTTGTTCAACTGTGCGTGCCAAGTTATTTGTGAAGTGGCTCGCACTCTGAACTAGTTTCTATATATCAATAGGTAGGCTTTCAATATATTTCATATGGAAGTATTTCTTAATTGTATATATGTATATTGTTTTGGAGGTCTACAGCACCAACATAATGAATTCACCAAACTATTTCATGGTAAGTAGATTGATTACTACTCCTGATGTTATTTTAGTACGATTATTAGCTGCATTTTGAACTGGCCTGTGGGTCGTGACAAATATACGTACTATGCCGGTTACTACGGCTCTCACTTGAACTACTCAAATAGAAACATTTATCTAACGGCAAACATATTGTGTAGTAATTTCATTTTTAAATATAATAAACTATGTTATTTGTTACTTTTTAATTTATAATATTGTTATAATCTTGATCAATATTGATTATTCTAATCCCATTAAAGGTAGTTGTCTATTTCTTAAATACAAATTTACGACATGAGTATCTGATGAACTAATCTGTCACGCCTTTATACACACCGTAGCGCTGCGTAAATATGAAATAAGTATAGTTGACAAGATGATATGAGGATAAGATGGTATGCTTGTGTAACAGGATATCGTCGGCTAACGCTGCATGACTCAGGTGTTAATAGTATCTACTTGATATAGATTTATTCTCTCAATGCGCAGTAGGCTGCAAACCACGAATGTACTTAGGATAACCTTCTACAGTTTAAATACCTTCACTGAATTTAATACACTTATGGTAAATACACAGTTCAACATACAATCAAAAATTATTTAGGCTTGTTATTTTAGTGTTAGGTAGTTATTTTATTTAAACAAAATTTGTGAACATGCATGAAACAGTTGCTTGACACAACTTTACTGTGCAAAAAATTTATTGTAACTTGAGATAATGTTAATTAGTTTAGTATTTTAAGTTTCAATGCCTACATGGACATTCACAAGGAGGATGGGGATACGAACACTCCATGTGCATATTAATTTAAAGGTATTACGAACCTCAAAATTGTTCCAATTTTGCGCAGAAAATTTAGCAGCTTCCACGCTCTCTTTAGCACCCATATTTATGAAGTTGTGAAATCACTCAAATGAACTATGAGAATTCGGTTTTCGATGCGTATGCTTTGATCTCGTGACACTAGTGTGCACTACAACTGTTCTCTCTGACGAGAGTCGTGTTAATAAGCATTTAAATACCTCTATCGTCGGTCGTTCGCAAAGTTAAAAATTCACAGCGTTGAATAGTAAATGAGGGGTCGTGTATGTTGCAGCGAGCGAGCGCACGTCACAGCGGCGCAAGGGTGGCACGGCTGCAGGCGCGGCGTGTAAACACGGCCAGCTGCTGGGCCGGCGCGGAGTCCCGCAGCTCGACCGCTCGTCGCACGCCCGCACGGTTCTACCAACCAGATACTGCGGCCCCGACCTCGGCCTACCCGATACTCTAACTCTGGCAGAGACTCGCTGCCGCTTTCGATTTATTGTAATATCTCAAGTGCGCAGAATGTAATGTGCGGTGGTACGGTGAGGCGAGCGGTATGACACGGCGACACCGGCGACTCGGCTAAACGTCAGAGCAGACTGGGTCGCGATCCAAGCGTGCGTGGCGGCACTGTGTGCGCACAGTCGCGCCGCCGCGCACCAGCCGCCCGCCGAAAGCCGAGACGCAGCGACGCCCAAACCTAGCCAAAGATATGCCGGCCAGCGCCCTCCGTATCATCTCACACATACGATACCGGCATCAGTATACTAATTCATTTTCGCGAGCTATACTTTCATATTCTAAAAATTCAATAGGCCTTTAAATCTTAAGCATTACATGTAAAAGAACTTTGCATACAAATAGTGTTAATAATATTGAGATTATGGAGATCATCAATGGACGTCCGGAGCGGTGCGGCGTGGGGCGGTTGCTGCGCGCGCATTTTTGTCGAGACAACATTCGATTTTGGTCCATGACTGTTGGATGCTTACTGTAGCCCACTGAGAGATTTAATAGTTCATTCTAGACTATGACAGGGCGCACGAGTGCTAATTAATTTTAATTTGTCAGAGCCACAAGTTCTCCCTGTCTAAATAACGTACATGTATCTCCATACCTATGAAGTAATTCTCATTGCATATAAATGCTCTACATAAATGACCTGTTTTGATCTGTGTTACGGTCATCCTATGAAATAGGACTACATTTACACATTTACATAAATTGGTTTACCATCGTTCGATTTTTGTTGGTTACTTTGTTCCTTGATATGTAATTGATATCATTTTCTACACTTTTGAATATTGTTCATTACAAAAACACATACTTATAATAAAGTACTCGTAACTCTAGGCGACATAACTTCAGCAAATTAGGACTATAAATTATGCAGAAATCTAAAAAGTGAGACAGGGTTAAAAATGTTACCACGTTTTCTACTTCTCATACTATATTTTTCATATATAATATATACATAGCATACGTATGAATGGCATGTCTAAATAGGTAACTCTGTATAAAATCGAATCTTCAACTCGTGCATTAAGATTACAGAGCCCTTTTAAAATAGTACACTTTACTAAGAATCAACGTAGTCTCGATAATCAATATCTAGTTATACATCATATAGTTCATGTGTGAAATATATTATATAATATCATAAGAGATTATGAACAGAAATCGAAAACTTCTTCATTTTCACAAACATCATAGTTTTAGTTATTGGACGAGCTCGGTGGCGCAGTGGTGAAAGGCGCTGTTAAGCTACTTTGACACCAATGCTCGTGGGTTCGATTGACCCGCACAGTACAAACATTTGTGTGCATGAACATGTCTGTTTGTATTTATCTGGGTATTTTCTATGTATAATAAGTATGTATTTACAATATATATATATATATATTTACGTATGTTTATTAGTTGTCTAGTACCCATAACACAAGCTTCGCTTACTTTGGGGCTAGGTGGCGCTGTGTAGTTTGTCCGACAATATTTATTTATTTATTTTATCATACAGCCTGCAAACGCAATTAGGTTACTTTACAAGTTGTGAGTGAGGTCACCAGTAAGCTCATAAGAAGTTGCTGTGTTAGCAGCAGAGGTGGCATCGCGCAAGTGATGCTTAACGTATAACAAGTGTTCACAGGCTACGGCAATCGCTTTACATCATATGAGCCGTAAGAGAGTATAATGAGTAATGAGACTCAATCCTATCGTAACAAAATAACATATTTATGACGCAGATTGTTACGTATTTTTTTTATCCTACGTCAGGAGGCATACAAGCATACGGTCTACCTGGTGTAAAGCAGTTATCGTAGCCTATTAAAGCTTGTTAACATATACTCCTCTACTGCTTACACACCAACTCATTAGGAGCTTACTGGTGACCTCACTCACTCGCAGGAACACAACAACCCTCTAGGGAGTTGTTAATTGGCTGCGGTTTTACCTCTCTTAGAACGTATATACAAAATTTAATAAATTATACATGTCCATTCCATAGATTTTAAAAGATATGGATATTCTGGTGTTAAGTTCTTTTAAAGTATCGAACTAAAATACAACAGTGCGTTATTATATATCGTTTAAAATCGTTTTGTATCATTTTGTATTCCAGTCCGAGTAGTAATGTTCATATTTTGGGTCTCTTTTTATTTTTAATGTTTGCGAATGATCCGCTTTATATGGCGGATAATAGTATGAAAGATTCGTAGCATATTATTCTATTGTCTCTCTGTTGACGAGCTCGGTCGCGCAGTGGTGAAACGCGCTGTTACGTTAGTTTGACCAACGCTCGTGGGTTCGATTGCCACACAGGACAAATATTTGTGTCTCTTGAACTTGTATGTTTATCTTGTCTTAAGAGAGGTAGGGCGCACAAAAACAGCCCATCTGGGGAAGTAGGTACCTCCACCTCACAGAAAACTGCAGCCATATAACAACTTCCTAGAGGGTTGTTGTGTTCCTGGGTGTGAGTGAGGTCACAAAGAAAACTCCTAAGGAGTTGCTGTGTTAACAGCAGAGGTAACATCGCGTGAGTCATACTTAATGTACTGCCGGCGTTTATAGGCTACGATAACTGCTTTACATCAGGTGAGCCGTATGCTCGTATGCCTCCCGACGTAGTATAAAAACATTCTAACGACTAATATCTATAACGTTCAGGCATTAGTCTCCTCATAAATCATCCTCAGACATGCTTTATAGAGAGATGAAACCACCACCACGTCTCGCAGAGACGACCAGACCAGTCAGAACAGCAACTGCAGCAACAACATCTAAAGGTTGTAAGTGCTAGCCAGTGCTAGTGCCATATGAAAAATTGGTGGGCGAAGCACATAAAGTAGTTTATATGAAATTGTCTGTACATTTTTAATTTTGAATGTAATGCTTTAACAAGGTAAATGGTATTCCGTCTGCTATTTTGTTCTCATGCAATAACATGTTATAAAACTGTAAAAATCACCTAATGTATTAAATTTAGTATTCCAAATGTAATATACGTTAATACATTCTAATTGACATTTATAAATTTCAATTCGTTAAAAATCGAAAATACATACAGACTCCAAATTGCAATGATACCTTCCTATAAACAAATGTGTCATCTAAGCTCAAACTTAACTCTTTAACTAAGCTTGTTAAGGAGTTGAGTTTGAGCTTAGATGACGGATGTGGCTATCTCGCACCTAGTTTATTTTAAGTACTTTCGTATGATATAATGTTCTGGGGGCACGTATTTATGTAATATTGCGTACTTTCGTAAAGATATAAAGTCATTTTAAAATTATGTGAAATCTTTGACGCAGGAGTTTAGTACATATAAGCAAGCAATAATAGTATAAACGTTTGTACATTAGTTACATATGCCAGTACAACCGATTGCTAAGATTGGTAGATCTTTTGTTATAAATTGTATTACATTCTACAGTAAATTGCCTGAAATTATAAAAAATTGCTAGTTCTATCCTTTACCAGCAATGTTTTCAAAATGCATTTTAAAATACTCTTTTGTAAAAAGATATATTACTGAATTGATATTAGTTGATCGAATATCTATCTAACGAATAGGTCTGGAAATTATTCAGGATATGCATTAATGCATCCTTAATTTAACTGACGATTTAAATAGATACATAGCAGATTTCTTGGTCGCTAGTAATCTTTTCCAAAATACTGGTACATTAAAAAATATACATATATTCTTTATTGCATATATTATTACACATAGCATTGTTAAATTAAATGTGTACAAAGGTAAGCTTATCTCTCTAGCTAACCCCACAGGTGGTAAAAGAAATCTTTGTTGGCCGGGTGACAAAAATTATTGGTAGGTACGCAATAATACTATGAATAAAAATAAATGAAACTATATTATATTAGTATCTACTTATAAATTTAATTCATAGCCTACTAATACTATAGATAAGTATTTACTCATATATATATATATATATATACAAATAAATAAATACATAAATATATATTTAATTACAGTTTGGGAAAAAAAATGGTCTTTTATCCTTTTTTTACAAGTTGTAGCTGATGGACAGTCCCATAATTGTGGTAGCTGTTTGTTCCAGCACTGAAAAAACAGTGAAAGAGTTGAATAAAATAATTAGTGTGTGACATAGGATAATTCAAGGTTTTGATATGACAGGGACGTCGAGATCGCGTGGGAGGTGGTAATAGTGGGAAGCGAGAACTGAGGTATTAGGGAGGGCTAGGCTTATTGAAAAGTTTATAAAGAAAAGTAGGATGTGCACATTTCTGCGAAGGTGAATAGGGAGCCACTTCAATAGAGAACGAAGTTCGGACACACGATCAAACTTTCTGAGACCAAACACGAACAAGATCGTCAAGTTTTGCAGGCGCTCCAGCTTGTTCAGCAGCTCCTCTGATGCATCTAAATAACAGATATCGCGTAGTCGAGAATTGGAAGTAAGAAGCTTTCTGCTGACATAACTTTAGTTTTGAAAGGTAAAAAGTTTAGGAGTCGCCTGAGAGAGTAAAACACCTAATACTCGTACATGCATTTACTGACATCGATAACATGCGGAGCCCAGGACAAAGTTTCGTCAAAAATTAGGCCGAGGTTCTTGGTTTTATTAGGAAAAGGAATTTTGTGATCATCAAAACGATCACTCGGTAAATCGTCAAAATTCAGCTTACTTCTAAACTGTCTGCTGCCAACCACTATAGCTTGAGACTTCGTTGGGTTTAGCAGTAATCCATAGCTGGTAGCCCATTCTTTGACAGCAGTAAGATCCCTGTTAATGGTTGTGAATGCTTCAAACATTTTTGACGAAGAAAAGTGACTGCAAATCTGTAAGTCATCTGCATATAGATAAGGTAAGGAGAATTTATATTTTTAGATTGTTCATTAATAAAAACTGAGAAGAGTAGTGGGGATAAGACGCCGCCCTATGGCACACCCGTCAATAGATCGCTCCCATCGACTTATATTACCTACGGTACCGTAGGTAATATAAGTCGATGATCGCTCCAGTCTGACAGTGACCCGTCAATTTTAATACATTCCTGGCGGCCACAAAGACATGAGTTAAACCATGCAATCACGAAAGGAAAGATATTTCATGGTTTCATCAGGTGATGAAACACGATCAATTTGATTATGGTAGGTGAGTCTTGATCTTCTTCGGCTCCTATATCCTTCCAGTTTTGCTTAGTATCTTCTACCAGAGGGAGTTTTGTACAAAAGTCGTCTGCGTCACCTCTATCTCACCTATTTCTACCGCCAAGCAGCTATATTTATACAGTTGTATTCCGGTTTGAAGGTGAGATATGGCAGAGAAATTACTGGGTACTGTGACGAAACAGCCTTAGGTCACAAGATTGGCAGCGCGTGAGTAAAATCCCCGTAAATCCCCTGCGGTGACCGCTTACCATCTAATACGGGCCGCATGCTTTTTGGCCAATCTAGTTGTATAAAAAAAAGTATATCTGTTTCGTCATTCTTTCTACATGTCCGAACCAACAGAGCATGCCTCTTCTTATCTTAATGCCGATATTCTTTTTCAGACCAATACATTATCATTGCGAACGCGGTATATAATGTACTTATATATTATTTGCATAAATAAATAAATAATTTTAAATTTTTTCGGTCCTTATGAAGATAACAGAGTAAACGAAGCAGGTAAGTCAATTCTAGGTTTATATATAAAACGAAACCTCCTCATGTCGAATACTTTATTTCATTATAGCGATATTCATACGTATATATGGAGACGGAATGATAAAAAAAATATGTTTGATTTGATTTTGATAGACAGATGTCTCCGAAATACTATAATGGGTACAAAAGCCTTTAGAGGTCCCATTCTTGAAACGGACCACAACCTCGTAGTGAGCTGGTTTGTGGGCCTATTTGAGAAGTGGATGCACTGGCGAGTGCGTATCCCTTTTGGAGATCTTGAAAAATCCTTCGAGGCAAATACGAAACTCTTTTGGATAGAGGCAAAGAAGTCTCGGGAACAAGATAAAGTCTAAACCTGGTGTCATTCTTGCTAACACTCAGTAGAACGGTGAAGTGAATATTTTGAAGAATGACTATGCCTTGTACATTGGCACTGAGACCGAATATGATGCGTATTCAATGTTGACAGCATCCGATGAAGATATAACTATGGATGAGATCAAAGGGTCATACGAAGCTCGAAAAATGGAAAGTTAGCGGAAATTGATATGATCCCAGTAGTAATTATCAAATTAGGTGGCACTTATATTCGGGACGCATTCTAGTACTTAAGCAATCTGTATGTATGTATGTATACCTTCACGCCAAGTCCCTTACGGGGTAGGCAGAGAGAACCGAGCGCCATAAGACGCTGTTCTTACATACTTCACTCGCTTCTGTGACATTCATAGCTTTTTCATGCACGCTTGCCGGTTTCTGGAACTCCTGATATCACCTTCTGATAAAACATGACCAATTTGGTCATAGTAGGTTAATCTCGGTATTCCTCGGCTCCTATATCTTTCCACTTTTGCATTGTATATCTGTTTCGTCATTCTTTCGTCCCGCATTCTTTCTACATTGCCGAACCAACGGAGCATGCCCTTTCTTATCTTAACACCAACACTCCCTTTCAGACCAACTCTTTCTCTCACGTCTTCATTACGAACGCGGTCAGCAAGCGTTATGCCACAAATTTTGCGCAATGCTCTCAGCTCGACCGCATTTATTCTACTTTCATGCTCTCTCTGCCATACCCAGCTCTCACTTCCATAAGTTAGCGTTGGAATTAGTACCGCGTTGTGTACAGCGAGCTGTGCCTTCTGGCTTAGATTTCGGCTGCCTAGAAGTTTACCCAACGCTCCATTCACCCTATTCCCGCCACTCACTCGTCTCTCCACATCAACGGTGTACCTTACATTGCTGCTAAAAGCACTTCCAAGATATACAAGCTCATTCACTTGCTCCAACACTACATCATCAACCATAATCCTAGTGTTCGTTCTGGTTGTCTCTCTTTCAAATACCATCTTGGTTTTCTTCGCATTCAATTATAAGCCTTTCTTCATACAATCATCTTTCATTGTTGTAACTAGTGTTTGCAGTTCGGATGGTGATTCTGCTACGTCGTCTGCATAAAGCAGGTAGTTGACCACTGAGTCACCCATTCGCATTCCCACATTCATATTTCTTATTCTCTGAAGACAACTGTCCAGATACTGGATGAACAGCCGAGCCGACAGCACGCATCCCTGTCTGACACCAATGTTGACATCAAATCAGGGCGACAAGCTGCCGTCCACCCGCACACATGCTGTACAATCCTCATAAGTGGATTACGAGTACGATGCTGCGGAGAGAAAAAACTTGATCCATACATCCTCTGCCGCTTCGAAATCTTCCTTGTGCTTCCCAAAGCATTCCATCGGATGTCACCCTCATTCTCCTTTCAATGATTTTTCCATACACTTTAGCTGCTAAGCTGATCAAACTTATGGCCCTATAGTTGGCGCAGTCCATACATGAGCCCTTGCCTATATACAAGGGCACGATGACTGCGCGTCTCCAATCGCTCGGGACCCTTCCGGTTCTCCAGCATAATTTGCTCAAAAACCAGAAGGCGTCCCTAACGTAGATACCACCTAGCTAGATCATCTCAACTGTTACCATATCGATTCCCGCTGACTTTCCATCTTTCAAACTTCGTATCGACCATTCAATCTCATCCATAGTAATGTCTTCATGTTACGCTGGCACTACCAAGTCAATCACAGACACATTCACAATGCCAGCGTCATGGACATAATCATACATTTCTCTAAAATAATTACTCCACCGTTCTAACACTTCCTGAGTGTTAGCAAGAATGCCACGAGCTTTACATCTTATCTTGTCCATTCTGGATGCTGACGCACCACTTCGGGACTTCTTTACCTCTCTCCAGAAGAGTTTGGTATTTGCCTCGAAGTTCTTCGTCAGCTTCTCTTTCTCACTCATATGTAGTCTTTCACGGTTCTCTTTCACTAAAGCTTTGGAGTCATTCTTGCATCGACGGTATATTTCTTTCTTCATTTCTTCCATAGCATCACTCTGGTGCAAAGATGATACGTAATCCAGCCACGCTTTCCTCTTTTTCTCCACGGAGGATTGAACCTCCGCATCCCACCAGGCATCTCCTCTCAGTGTTCTACGTCTCTTTGCGCATCCACATGCTTCTTTCGCACTGTCCACCATACTTTCTTTCATAACTTTTCAACATTCGTCTACATCTGAGTCGGAAAGACTCCTCACACTTTCATCTTAAGCAATCTATGTTGAATAACTGGGCTGGGCTGTTATCATACCCTCAAAATCATCTTATCCCATAGGATAGGAGTCACACATGGACTGCGCTAGCTATAGAGCTATCAGCTTGGCAGTAAAAATATATTGAACAATAATCGAAAGGAGAATTAGGGTGAAATTCAATGGAATATTGTGAGAGACACAGGGAGGGTACCGAAATGGATCTACGAATGAAGTTTTCTTACTCCGCAATATCGCGGAAAAGCACCTGGCTATAGACCAGAAGGTTTTCAGCGATTTTGTGGAGCTTGAGAAAGCATTTAACAGGGTTGTGTGAAAGGAATTATGGGACATATATTATTATATGGGATATGATAGTGGCACTGCTCCGTGATGGTACCATATCACCCTGGTTTGATATAAAAATTGATGTCAAGCAGGTTTGCATGCTGTCTGCTTGAATGTTCAGGATGAACAACCAAGCTGTGTCGGTGTTAAAATAAGAAGAGGCTTGCTCCGTTGCTACAACGTGAAACTAGAAAATGTAGGAGCCGAGGAAGGCTATGATTTACCTACCATGACCAAATTGATGATGTTTTATGAGAAGGTAATATAAGGATCCTGCATGAGAAAAGCTATCGGATTTATCGGGGTCGATATTCATATTATGCTAGTAGTGTTTGTGAGAAAAATAGATTTTATTTGTGTTTTTATTTAAATAGTGTATTTTGTAATCATTTAGGACGAAGTAGAAGAGGTTTTGTAACCAAAACCACAATCTATCGTAAATAGATGCAAACATGATCACAGTATATTTTGCATGAAATATAGGTTTTACGTCTGCTGAGGTTAAAGGAATGGAGCTGTAAGGTAATTGTTATAATGATATGTATGTATGTATATCTTCACGCCAAGTCCCTTGCGGGGTAGGCAGAGAGAACCGAGCGCCATAAGACGCGGTCCTTGCATACTTCACTCTCTTCTGTGACATTCATAGCTCTTTTCATGCACGCTCGCCGGTTCCTGGGGCTTCTGACATCACCTTCTGATAAAACACGACCAATTTGGTCATGGTAGGTTAGTCTCGGCCTTCCTCGGCTCCTACATCCTTCCACTTTTGCATTGTATATCTGTTTCGTCATTCTTTCGTCCCGCATTCTTTCTACATGTCCGAACCAACGGAGCATGCCCTTTCTTATCTTAACACCGACACTCTCTTTTAGACCAACTCTTTCTCTTACGTCTTCATTACGAACGCGGTCAGCAAGCGTTATGCCACAAATTTTGCGCAATGCTCGCATCTCGACCGCATTTATTCTACTTTCATGCTCTCTCTGCCATACCCAGCTCTCACTTCCATAAGTTAGCGTTGGAATTAGCACCGCGTTGTGTACAGCGAGCTGTGCCTTCTGGCTTAGATTTCGGCAGCCCAGAAGTTTACCCAACGCATTCACCCTATTCCCGGCACTCACTCGTCTCTCCACATCAGCGGTATACCTTCCATTGCTGCTAAAAGCACTTCCAAGATATACAATAATATAATAATATAATATAATATATAATGATATTATATATATAAATGGAGTTCCTGACTAATTCACTGACTCATCAGCACATTTTTAAAGTCAGTAACTTGAAACTTTGTACAGATACTCTAAGTTAGAATCCAAAAAAGTTATTTCAGCGTTTTCAAAAATTCCACCCCTTAATCTCTCATTACCCGCGGACCGCTTTTCCGCCAAGAAATGTATGGGAAAACGTATATAACGTGGTCTGACAGGTTAAAGGGTATAATGAAGGTCAAAAGTATTTCTTGAACTTAAAGTTGAAGTGTTAAGAAATTGTTTTTTTTTTAAGTGAGCTACTTTAGACTTTGTAAATGAACTCTCAATCAAGACATCAAAAAAGTAATTTCAGGGTTTTTCAAAATTCCACCCCTTGGGGCTGAAAAGTGGGTTGATAATTTGTATGGAGTATAAATATTTTTAAAATACTCTCAATTAAGTTGCCGTCTTAATTGAGAGTATATTTAAAAGTTATTGACTTGAAACTTTGTACAGATACTCTCTATTAGAATTTAAAAAAAGTGATTTCAGCGTTTTCAAAAACTCCACCCTATAAATGGTCTAATGGGGGTCAAAATTATTTCTTGAATTAAAAGTTGAACTGTGAACAAATTGTTTTTTTAAAGTGAGCTACTTTATACTATGTAACTATACTCTCAATTAAAACGGCAAATAAGTAATTTCAGGATTTTTCAATATTCTCCCCTTACAGGGCTGAAAAGGGGGTTGACAGTTTGTATAGAGTAGAAATATTTTTAAAAGTTAGTGACTTGAAACTTTGTACAAATACTCTCTATTAGGTCTCTATTAGATTAATTGTTTCAGGGTTTTTCAAAATTCCACCCTTTGGGGCTGAAAAGAGGGTTGATACTTATGGTATGGAGTAGAAATATTTTTTGCTGTTAGTGACTTGAAACTTTGTACAGATACTCTCTATTAGAATTTAAAAAAAAGTGATTTGAGCGTTTTCAAAAATTCCACCCTTAGCGAGGTGAGGCGAGATGAAAAGGATGAAAACGAGACACAAATATATATTAATAGAAATGGTGGTTCCTGACTAATTCACTGACTCATCAAGAGGTTCCTTTTGTAATGCATATGAGAGATAAGAAAGGAGTTTTTGAATTTCTACCCAGTTATTTTTTCAAGTTTCAAGTGACTTGAAACTTTTGTGTTTCTAAAATAGGCAATGACCAAGTCTAATATACATGTTCATGCACACAAATGTTTGTCTTGTGTGGGAATTAAACCCACGAAATAACCCACTTATACAGTACATAAGAAAGTTACTTCCTATTGCTGTCACTGTGTACGGAAAGCCAGTATTTCGGAATGGGACTATCCAAATACTGGGTCAGTGTACGGAGGATATCGTTAGACGAATTGCGGATCTGAGTCCAAAATGCTGCGACTCGACCTTGTGATCGCAAAGTAATCTGGAACTCCGGCCTGTGCAAACATACCCGATGCGCTACAGTATCTTGGTTATCTCATCAGAATTCGGTATATATTATTATACTGCACTCTGATGCTACTACGAGTCCGTTTCATGCAGTTGACTGAACAGTATAGAAGCATTGACAATATACTCTAAACAGTGTCAGTTTTACTTCATCTGTGCAGCGCGAATCTACGTGCGATCATGTTACTGCGCACAGCCAAAGCCCTACATTCACGTTCTAGGTCTTCATCATCACGGAAATCCTCCGTTACAATGTGACCCAAGTATCTGAAATCCACTAAAGCGCCATCTAAATAAACTGGGAGTGTCCTCTCCCGACCTTTTCCCGCTCGACACACTACCATTTTGGTCTTCTGAACATTGTACTCGTACTTAAGCCCATGTTTACTAGCGTCCTTTTCACATAAAGCTTTTTCATTTCATATAAAGTTTTATCGTAGCAACTTATATCTCAAGTTGCTGTCCCTCACATTGCCAGGTAGTCAGATTTTAAACTTCCTACTCCTGCTAATTTCTCCTAATTATGTATGGAATAAATGTGTTCCATCACCCCCGGTACTGCAATAAGTTTTACTATTCATTGTCATTGCTGTTGTTAATCCTGGCTACATACGACAGCGGTGAAAATATGTATGTATGTATATCTTCACGCCAAGTCCCTTGCGGGGTAGGCAGAGAGAACTGAGCGCCATAAGACGCGGTCCTTGCATACTTCACTCGCTTCTGTGACATTCATAGAAATATTATATATAAATATTATATATTAAATATTATATATTCATATTCTGTGAAAATATGTGATTGGCTTGTTTCATATAAAAGTATTTGTATTGTCATTTCAACCCTCATGAGCATTGAATACTGAACTACTCGAAAATACGAATTCAATTTTGTTAAATAAATAAATGTTGTTGATCGGTAAATCGTGTATATAAACACCGTGAACTACTTCAATGGCTAATCCTATCCATGAGCACAGAAGTATGTATATTTTTCCTTTCTCTACTTCAAAGTTCTCTTCAGTCCCAAAGTTCTTACTAGTTCTTTAAAGTTCGGTTCAATTTTACTCTTTTCGTTCCATTTCATATCACGTCTAAAATTCTAACTTATTTGACCAAGCTATTAGGTTATGGACCACCTTACCTGTGGTTATCAAAACAGAAAATAAACGTCTATGTATATTTTAGCTATTGTGCCTAACGTAATAATAATTTTATTAGGCACATAGTTTCAAAAGCTTGTATCGCCCAAGAAATTTATTTAGTTTAAATTCCTCTTTCGCTCTTTTCTATTAAACAAGTTTTTGAAATTATTTGTGCCTAATAAAATTATTATTTTCGTTTTAATACAATTGAATATTTTTAATAAAAGCTTTTTTTAAGAAAATGTTTTGTTGTGCACTATGTATATGTATGTATGTGTATGCATAGCTTTGACCACATCATCGGAATTCGTCGAAGTTGGTGCAAAGACCTGTATGACCTTCAGCGAATACCGTTTGGTAATTCTGAGTATAAGGTACGCGACCCACGCCGACACGGCCCCAATGTACCCCGATGTAGGCTTGTACTTTTCAGGACGATAAATTCAACAACCACTTTGAGATAGATGGTCGCGCTGCCGGTAGTGAAGTAAATTGCTGGATTTAAGGATTACCGTAGCCTCTCCCTATCGTAAGGCTTCAAACTGCCCTATTATATCCCAATGCAAGATGCTTAGTTCCTCTTCCAGTTCTACGATTTCCTCATCGGTCATCATTGTTCACGTGTTGTATGTCACCAGGGTTAGTTTATAATACTTTGACTACTCTGACCGCTATTAGAGACAGTATCAACGGGATTGTCGATGACCAGGGATCGCATTGTTTTATGTATATAAAAACCTATATAGCTTCCACATAAAACAATTATTAATTTTATCTATATACTCGTAAAATACTTAGTAGGTAATTCCATAGTATATAAAAGAACATCTTCGTTAACTCAGGTGTTACTCATTGTCATATATAATATAATATATTACAATAAGTGTTCCAGATAGTACTGATTAGATTAGGAAAACTTCTGATGATACTATAATATAATAGAAATTGGATTAGTGTGATGATGAAAGACAAACGAGGGAAATCCTTCCCGGTTTACACCAGCTGTCTCCTGTTTGGGCTTAATTCATTCTTTCATAATGAGAATTTAAAAACTAGCTAGGTTATGTATTACGTAACCGTGGTTCTACTCATGGAGATGGAGGAAAGAATTATATGTATAAAAATATAATTGAAAAATAAAGAAAAACAGAGATATAGATAAAAATGGAAATAGCATAGGAAAGAACGACATATAGAATGTTAAACAGTTAGCAATATCACTATAGCTGATTTGCGGTACCAAAAATAAAAATAAAAACGAGTGTGCTTTAGACCACACGACTGAAGTAAAGCTTCTTTAGCTCTATAGTGTGACATGATACAGACAATAGGCCTGCACTGTGTCTTAGATATACGAAACTTAACTCGCTATGAGAGAAAGAGAGAAAGAAAATGTGGGCTCGCACCTCTCTCTCTTGCCCCTACAGTAATATACGAAACGTAACTCTCTTTTTCCATCTCCACTAACTTATTTCCCCCTCTCAACTTCTGTTCGCCTCGACCGATCACACTTTTCGTAACGCACTCGTCACGCATTCACCAGCTTACTCTGCAAGTCAAGCGTGCGTAAAGAAGTTTTACTTCAAAAATCTAATAATAATAATGAGTGTGTTTTAGACCACACGACTGAAGTAAAACTTCTTTAACCCCATAGTGTGATACAGACAATAGGCCTGCACTGTGTCTTAGACATACGAAACTTAACTCGCTATGAGAGAAAGAGAGAAAGAAAATGTGTGCTCGCGACTCTCTCTCTCTTGCCCCTACAGTAATATACGAAACGTTTCTCTCTTTCTATCTTCACTAACTTATATCTCTCTCTCAACTTCCGTTCGCCTCGCCCGATCACAGTTCGTAACGCTCTCATCACGCATTCACCAGCTTACTGTCCAAGTCAAGCGTGCGTTAAGAAGTTTTACTTCAAAAATAATAAAATTAAAATATGTCTTTTTAATATCAACTAAGCTAAATACTAAGTAACTGACTAATTTTGAGTCACTGTCAGATAATGAATGGAGGGTGCATCTATTCATGCGTACATACTTATGTGTATGCAATTAAGTGCATATGCAAATCTATGTACATCTGCGTATATGTACATTTCGTGGATATGCGAGTGGGCATTAGCGTGGGCGTGAACATGTGGAAGCGTGTGCGCGCCCCCGCTTTTGGTATGTGTTGTGGCAGAAACACACTATGCAGTATGGCAGCAAATTAATCTGTTAAATAACTACTTTATCTAGGTTTAAATTAAAATTTAATAACTAACATAATTTGAATTTCAACAATTTTAAAGCAATTACAATAACTTCAATTGATTAAATCGTAATGTTTAACTCAAATTCTATACCTATACATATATACATATATATATATATATATATATATATATATATATATTTTGATGTAATTTTATTGATCTATTTTATGTGCCGCTTTTACCATAACTGTGATAGTGAACATTCTATCAGATTTTGAGATCTCTGTAATTTCTTGCACATTATTTTTGACTAACAGTAAATTGTTAAAAATGGATAAAAGTTAGAAGTTGCACCTGAGATGGTGCACGAACGAGAACAAACGAGGCCACCTAACTTCAAGGGTGCAATCGATCACGTTCTCTCAAGTTAAACACTCTGCTTTTCATTTAGACTGCGAGGAAACGATATATAATTATACGAGTATTATATATCTGATAGGTAATCGTATAATATATAATGCACCTAGTTTTAAGCCATAAAGACTGTAAGAGAGCAAATAAAGAAATATTATTATTATTATTAATCCGCATTGAACTATAACATAATTGATAAACTCGCTATGTAACTTTCCCTATTTTTTATTTAATGACCCTGCTTATTAGTTGTTCAGAAAAGTACAAAATATCTTTATCGTTAATTCATATCTTGGTTTCCGGAGACAATGCCGAAGAGCGATACGGGAACATCCCCTTCGGCAATTTCTTAAAGTACCTAATCAATAGGCACAACCGGTTGTCCGTTTCACTGCTAATATAATTGTTATATAAACAAAACGCCTGATGATGCCTCGTGGAGAGGCGAAACACGTGTCGCAGCGAAGACCAGGCCAGTCGTGGCGACGGTGTTGGTGGGGGCATGCGGATTCTGTTCCAGATGGCGGACGACCGCAGCAGCCGAGTCAGAGACTACCGGAGCAGTCATGGCAGTGTCGGCATGTTGCACTTACTAACAGTAGTGGGTAGGTGCCGGCCGGCGCTAGGCCGTATGAACTAATTGGTGGCGGAAGCACACAAAGCAGGTTAGATCAAATTACATGTAAATTTGACTTTCGCAAAATAACGCCTGAATCTATTAACTACTCGTAGCTATTTAATTATTTGGTTTATATAACAACTATATTATAAAATTGCATGTAAATTAAATAGCTGTATTTGACAGAAAATAGAATAACAAATTAGTATGTTTACCTATTTAATAACGTTATATAGGTACATATAAAAAAAATGCTACTGAGAGAAAAAAGCACAATTGATAACGGAAAATGTCAAGCTTTGTGCAAATTATTTTGTATGTGTTGCCGAAAAATGTGGTTTTGTGGATTAAAATATGAGTAAATACGTTTTTCTACTCATTTTATACAAATTTCACGCGTTTACTCTCAATTTTGTGTACGAGTAAATTTGGATGCCAATGCGTGTTGCGGAGCACTATTGTGCATCGGCCGCCATATTTTACATTATTTTTTATTATTAATTATTGATCAGTAAATATAATGACAAAGTTTGTAGAAACTTTGAAACTTTGTAGCAAATTAAATCTACATTATGCAAAAAAATGCAATTACGTATAAGTTTTATTTATGAAACCGAGGAAGTTGAGTACGAACGGAGGGTAGATAGAACTGTCGAACATCCCATTGATCGCGAATGCACGGGACGTAGGTTAGGTAAATTGGACGCAAGGAGATCGTGTGAGGGATATTAAAAATATTTATCTTCAACATATAAATTTATTAGTGCCGTATTCTGCCTCAAGGTGCATACGACGTGATAAAACGACGCTAGGGTGTTTCAGCGAAAAATGTAATTTTATTTGATCGCGTTGGTAACTTTTATCAAATATATACGTAATCACAAACTGTATCGTTGCCAAACATAACAATTTAATAAAATCACTTTCTTCTCCACAGGAACTAAAATCGATTTACCTGCAATTTATATATATCTAAAAGTAATTATTAACTTTCTGATGACTTACGTGTGATCAATTGACCGATATATACCGATATAAGTGCTTTGTATTGAAAATTTGAAAATTAGTTTGATATGTTTTTTGAAACCTTAAATAAATTGCACTTCTACCTAGGAGTGAAAAGTTTGGAAACGTTATGCATTCTAACGTTTTAATATATAAACTTTAGATAGTTAGTATTTTTATTTGATTTCTGCCCAACTGTAATTCGAATTTGTGGCCGCTCGATAAACGCTCCTGTGCCAATTTACGAGTATTGCACATTGTTTCTGACAAATTATTATTATACTATGTGGAGGTTAAAATGTTATGCGATTATACCATATTGCAAGTTTATAGGGCGAACACATTCTGATACACATCTCTATGATAGAGACAAACAGTTACGCGAGTGATCTTATGAGGATTCAGATTTTTCCATTTGGTTACAAAACTGTAAAATGAACAAAACAAGTCTAAATCTTCTAAATCTCCCACAACATGCAGGTCACTAGATTCACATTTTACTAACTTACTTATAGTACTTGCATAGATACAAAGTTTAGTATTTAAATAGGTCACTGTAATATAGGGTACCATCCAACCGTTGTAAGTAATGTAAAATAAACAAAAGTGGAACAATCTACAGGAAATAGAATTTGAACATAGAAACATGAATAAACGTGGTTGCTAAAGTTATTAACATACATGTAATAAAAATGTAGCAGGGTGGAGTTTGTATAAATCGTAATGCCGCTGGACTCTCATTTCAGGTTAATTTATATCCATTTATCTATGTGTCTATTATCTGCTGTGCATGCGAGCTATTTTTCTGAAAATCTCTGAAAATGTACCCGTTAAAATTATACTCCGCAGGGACTTGACGTAAATATATAACACTATTCACCAGCTAAGCCAGTCTCAACGTAACTTTTTATTTCTTAGCTATATGGTCTCCATTTTATGATTCCGTAGTAAACAAGGAATCCTTATAGTTTCGCTGTGTCCGTCCGTCTATCCGCGGCGTAGCTCAGAGACACTTGACACTAAGAAACTGTAGTTTGGCATATACATATTAACTATGCTGATAAAGTTGTAGAATAAAATCTTGAAAAAAAATTGTTTGGCGGTATCTTCTCTACACTACCTCAACTGAACTATGAAATTGCCTATACATAGGCAATTTCATAGTTCATTTGAATATCATCCATAATTTTAGTTCCGATATTTTACACTCGATGGCGCTGTTCACAAATTACATCGCGCTGTGGTTTAGTTTTCATCAATCTTAGCAAAGCGAAGCGAATATGGAACCCTACTCTGTGCGTGGCCCGACCTGCACTTGACGGATTTATAACCTTAAGAATAGCAATGTTACAATTATTTGCGTTTTCTTAGTAGTAGAGAAAAAGTAATTAGTTAAATATATTGGTAGTAGGCTCAGTTAGCGGTGATACGAGAAAACATGAGCATATTCATATTCTAAAAGCATATCAAATCTAACACCCAGTATATGATCATCTTCCCAACTAAGGTACCTTGTAATTATTTAACATTTCACATTATAGTTTTTATTTATACAGTCTATATTTTTTAAATAAACGGATTACAAAAAATATAAAAAAAGAGACAGACCGGCAATGGAGTGTATCTAAACTAACGGTAGTTAGAACTCCAGAGTAATACTTCCTTAAAATGCGGGCCGCGTCCAGAAGGACTGCCTTCTGGATCTGGTTCTTAACCCAATTAGTTAATCGATTTAGGCGTCATTTTACAAACGCCAAATATACATGCAGTTTGATCTAACCTACTTTGTATGCTTCTGCAATCAATTAGTTCATTCGAACTAGCGCCGGCACCCCACCCACTACCGTTAGTAGATGCAATATACCGTCGCGGCCATGACTGCTCCGGTAGTCTCTGCCTCAGCTACTGTGGTCGCCCGCGCGACTGCCCACCATCTGGAACCAGAAACCGCATGCACCCGCCACCATTGCTGCCATGACTGCCCTGGTCGTCGTTTGCCTCTCCACGAGGTATCCCCAAGCACTATAGATGTTAGTCGTTAGAATAACAAGCTACAATTGTACAGATGTTAGTCATTATAATAATATGCTACAATTGTAGCATGTTATTATAACCAGGGCAGTCATGGCAACAACAGTGCCAGGTATTTGCGGTTTCTGTTCCAGATGGCAGGCAATCGCGAGGACGACCACAGCAGCCGAGGCAGAGACTATCGAAGCAGCCATAGCAGCGACGGCATGTAGCAACTACTAACGATAGTGGGTGGGTTCCGGCGCTAGTTCGAATGAACTAATTGATGGCAGAAACACACACAAGGCAGGTTAGATCAAATTACACTTAACCTAATTGTCAATTGGTCAAGATAGCAAAAGCTTATTTTTCGGTATAAGTTGTCTCGATCATGGCGGTAGCCACATGAGTCAAGTCTAAGTACTCTCTTTTTTTTCTTTCTTAGCCTTCAGAAATTCTTGTCAAGGGGAATGGTGATGTCAACGAGAACTGCACGTCGTGTCTACCGTTCTATCATTAATAAAGAGATCACTAATAGATCATTATAGAATTGGCACTGGTGCCTATCTATAATATGGTACCTATGAACTCAAACGCCGTATTTAAAAGTAAATAGCTGATATATAACACATCCTAGATGTGTATAATTATCGCCGTGAGCAAGAACAATCGCAAACTGTATTCCTGAGTGACTCTCCAGAAAGAGCAAGAAGTCAAGTAACTACCAACAATACATCCCGAAGAACGGTATGGTGGACATTTGACGAGTATACCACACATCCAACAAATGTCGACCATACCGTCCATCGAGATATATTATCGGTAGTTATTTGTGTTCTTATTTCGTTCATAATTGCACAGACAAAACCTTCAGTTTTCCCAAATAGGCAACCGAAACGCAGCAGCAAAAAACTATATCTGGCCATTACAATCTTCATAGCAGTTTCTTTAATTATTTTACAAATATTTTCTCTGATATTTAATTTTTAACTTAGCAAGTTTAATTAAGTCAATAAATTACATAAAAAAAACTTCGATATAAAAGACTCCATCTAGAGTTTTCTAGTAAGAGCTTAGTTTATGTGGCAAGATAATTTTTAAATTCAAATTTAACGTTTTCTAAACTTGTCCAAAACATTGATTTAAAAACATAGTTAAACTACGAGTAGAAGACGCACGGAGGCTTCAGCTTTGCTTACTTTGGTGCTAGTTGGCGCTGTGTAATTTGTTCGACAATATTTATTATTATTATTTATTATCTTGCAATTTGTCGCTCCTTATCCTTTCATGATCTCCAAAAGTGATACACACTGCCTCACTCCTTGAAAAGGCCAACAAAGGTAATCCGCTTAGCACCAGGCAGTAGTCGGTTGCAAGAGTGGGACCTCTAAAGCCCTTGTTACGATTATAGCATTTCGGTGATGTCTATCTATCAAAATCAAATAATCTCATTTTTTGGACATTCGGTCTCCACATATCATGTGAAATATCCTTATTATGAAATAAAGTATTCGACACGAAGAGGTTTCGTTCCGTACGACTAAGCGACCAAGAACAACGTAACTGTCTCATTTCTCCTCACGTAATCACCCTTTTATTCCCTTTAGCTAAATCCTAAATATCCCCCACAGATTCCTAAAACTTCTCTAATTCTTGAGCATACGCTAAGCTTACGGCTGCATATGCTGCAATCAGAAATACTCGCGTGTTGCCCATTTTTATGCGAGAAGTCCAGACTAAACGGAAAACCCCACGACACCCACCCTGGCACTGGCATAATCGTCCTGGTTTACCCCCAGACGATACGGCCACAATTCCACCGAGAAGATCATCAGTGTTGCTCCCCCTGGGCGTAATTTCTGCCACACATAAAGCATATATGAGTCTCTCATTCATTACATCCCGTTTCCATTTTCACGTGCTTGTGCGGCACTCAGCTCTCTTCGAGTTGCCAGAATTGCCACTTCGTAAAGGATGGCGGCCCTCTTCGTCGCATGCGCAATTTGTCGCATCAACGGGAGCGGATTGGTGCGCATCGCCTCTGGTAGACGTCATAATTAAATAAATATTTAACATTAATAACTTAATAATATTTAGTATTAATTATATTAAATAATAATATTTTAATTTTAAATATAGCGCCATCTACCGGTAATACCGTGAAACATTTAGCATTTTTAACATATTGCACATTTTTAACTATAGCGCCATCTACCGGTAATATCGTGAAACATTTAGCAGCTTCAACCTGTACTTTTGTGTTCGAGTGCCACGCATTCACTCTCGCTCTGTCTCTTTCTATTCCCCCTCCATGGTAGCGTTAAACGTTTAACGCAACCTTTTTGCAAGTCGCATTAGAAGTATAACTTCAAAATATATATCTATGCATGTATTTATTTATTTGTAGCCCGGCTATAAGTTCTGTTACACATATAATTGCATTGAATATGCATTTATTTTCTATGAATTAATGTAATCTTAATAAAACTTATATGTACATGTTTATGGAAGTCACAGCAAAACAAAAGAAAATATTCTATTCGAAATGGCCACATTTGGGTTTCATACAGGCCTTTAATCTGTGTGGCCACGAATCTATGATTTACGCACTGTTTCCATGGGAAATTTAGCCACTGCTTGCTCTAGAGATTTCTTAAGAGATACAATGTCGGCGTGTCGTTTCGAGCAGGTCATGACTCTAAAACTGACCATAATTTGTAGTTTAAGGAGTTCAGATCTTGGCTAGACGAGGGCCAGTCTTCAGCTCTTATAAAATCCGGAACGTTGGTTTCGAGCCAGGCTGGGTAGTTCGTGCCTTGTGACCAGGTGCAGAGTCCACTGGAAGATCCACAGTATATTTTTTAAAAGTTTATTGCTAAAAGCTTTCTCAACAGGATCCAAGACAGTCTCTTGGTCTCTTGATACACTTTGGCTGAAGTCTGTACTCCTTTTTCACAAAAATGAAGCTTTGTAACTCCTTGGTAAGACACCGCCCACCAAACCATTATAGACGCAGAATGATGACCACTTAAGCGGCTTCTTTAGAACTGTGCGCGAACACTTTGTCATTTTGCTTGTTGTTGCTCTTTAATTGTGAACATTTTTTCATCACTAAAGCGGATATTTCTGTGTCTTTCACCTGCGTGTCAGGACAGAAGGCGTTTTGATCCATCCACTCTTTTCAGCAGCAGGAATTGATTTATGGCATGTCCTGTATATCGGCAATAAGCGCCCAGCTTTTCAGGTCTTGTTTTATTATACGCGACAGAGTCTTAGCGGGAAACTTCATTTCACACGTAACGGTTTTTGTTTCCTAATGGGGTTTCAGCAAATTCTGGCTTTAGCAGCATTAACAGCCTTTGTAGTTCTAACAGCACGCGGTTGCCGTGATCATTTATGGTCTTCAACATCGGAAGTGTTGGTATATCTGTCAATAGTACGATATATAGCTGATACCAAGTTTTTGAAATATATTGAATATGACCGACGGCTCTATACCCACTTTGCCCAAGGCAATCACTGTAATTTGATAATAAACACGAGAAAAAATATGTAAATGTGCGGGAAATCGACAGAAGTTTTTAATATAGTAAATGTGATCCAAATTCAAAATAATTTAAAAATGGAAAAAAGAAAAGTTTCTATGTAACAATATTTATGGTCAGACTAGTTATATATGAGTATTTAAATATCTATCTACTAGTAGGCTATGAAACAAATTTGTAAATACTAAGTATAATATATAGTTGTTTTTTTTTTATTTATACTACTATTATTTTTTGTCACCCGGCCAACGACGATTTTGAAAAATACGTTCTTGGTAATCACTAAGATCGTCTTTCGTTCGATCAAATTTCATGTTTCTGGCTTCAGCTGTGTGTTGTCTACCAGTTTCTATTTTTATACAAAAGATAAAGATAAAAATCATTTAATTGTCATTAGGCCCTTACGGGCACTTAGACATGTCTTACATTCTTTAAATTAGATCATATTGTATCTTAATAATTTTCCATGTTTTTTTATAGGTATACAAAAATGAATTATTTAGGGTACAACGTATTATAAAAATTGAGTACATTTCCCTACACCATTTATTTTTAAACTAAGTCAAGTGTTAAACAAGTATACAGGCTAATCGGATACATAGATTATCACTCGTATGTTACCTCTCCCGCTGCTACTACTAAAACTCTGCAGGAGCTAACTGGTAACCACAAATGCGCGAAGAAATATAACAAACAAGATAAATAAACCTGCCATGTTAAATAAATTGTAATTATTTTTTACTGATCTTCCGTGTATGTTTTGTTACTGTAGATAGGTTTGATTGTCCAATACAGATATTTATTGTGTGTTTCGGCAATATCTAGTATTTAAGTCTAAATTTATTGTTGTAATAATATAATACAATTAATATAATAATAAACACGTTACGGTACGTTTTATACCTACATTATAAGTACGTCAGCAAGCTTTTGTAAGTATTTGAACAGTAAAAAATTTTTTTAACACCGTATCGGTTTGAAACCAGATACTCCGCCGCTCTGGGCTTTAAGCGGCTCTTAGATCTGCCACTTAGTCTCATATCTCTGTGATAAGCGCTACCATCCAAGAACCATCATCTAGCGCATATGACAGATTTTCCAGGCAGGCTGGACTCTTATAGAAATTACACTCTCCCTGTCGATAATAATGGCATTATATTAATTAGTTAATAAACGGGATTCGCGTATTAACGTCACTAATAAATCTGCGATTATGAACATGACTCAGCGCGTCATGTTCTTATTTATGCAGGCTACGAAATCGGCAATTACAGAAAATAAATTGGCTGTAACTATACGAGATCTAGTAGTTGTATAGCTAGAAACAAAAAAAAAATGTATCAATAATACATGTGTAAGCCAAAAGAATCGTGTATCAAAACCTAAAGCTTCGTATACCAAATTAATTAAATAGGCTTGGACAGGACTTGTCTTTCGTCCATGGTGTTTTATCCAATGTTCTGTGATCAGGTTTAACTAAATATGTAACGACATAAGATGCACTTATAGAATTTAACCCATCCTACAACAGATTACAATCACGTATCAAGTGATGCTCAAATCAAGATACTACAGTCTGGTACTTGTATAAAAGAACTGAACTTAAGCTAGAATAAACCCCCAATAGCAACTGCTCACACACTCCCTGGCATATTATAATTTTACGTCGTTTTAGTAGCCTATGGTAAAAAAGTATTTCTGCTACGACTCAAGCGAGCGAACCAAGTAGTCCGAAAGACTTTAAACCGACTGGTGTGTACCTACTCCTTTGTAGGAAACTAGAAAATGCTGTCAACAACGGATCGGAAACCTCCTTGGCGAATACCGCTAAAATAGATTAAAATATTTTAAATACTGTCGTATAGTGTGTTATATAATATATAGTATTCTATTTTAGTGGTAATGTCTTCAACGAAAACCTCGGAGTTAAACAAGCTTATTGAGGATTCTGTAGTGTTCAGGAACAACACCATAGATAACAGAAACAATGGGAGATGTGACATACCACGCGAGTTTACACCGGGACGGTTGTCGCCGAGTTTCACCCCACCATAAAACACTCACACACTTAAATAAATAAAAAATATCATTCTACGCACACAAGTACAACGACACACATTTGTTAAGACGCTGTCATTGGATGTTTATTTAAACAACACCCAAGTAAGCACGCACTACTACATTTATAAAGCGGCAGAAACAAGCGGCCGTATCTCGAAACTGTACACACAGTGAACGAATAATATTACTCGCTTTACATTGCGTGTTGGTAAACGAGCGGTGGAGACTGCGTAATGGTAGAAAAGCAATGTATGATTAAGAATGAGAAATTTGATATTTATAATTTGTATCGTAGTAAGGCCCTGGTAGAAATGGCGTCAGAGAATTTTTGAAATTAATTCTGTATTTATGCTTATAAAACGTAATATTATTTGTACTTATAGGTGATAAGTGATTCCATTTGATTTAAAGTTAACCACTGCACTTCTATTTTTGCAAAAAGGCAACAGCACAACTTGGCATTTTGCTAAAACAAGGAGCAACGTATCTCAATCGAACTTGATTGCAACTAACTAACTGTTCTTTGCAATGTTCTCGTTTTGAGCATATTTCGGCGACACCAACCACGCCCCCTCGTCACATCTCCCGTTGTTTCTGTTATCTATGAACAACACCAATGAGTATAATTAAACAGTCAGTTATAACTAAGAAATAACTGGAATTTATGCTCTGAGTATTAGTCGAACTTAAAACCTACAAATAACTTAATATCGGTACAACAATTAAAAATAACTTACTGCGCGATAGATAAAGTAATATCGTTCCTTTAAGACTATGGATTGTTAGCTGTTATTTTCAATTATCTGGTTTTATAGGACGCGGGACGTATACCATAGGGGCCATGTCTAGTCTTGCTATCATAGCTGTCTCGTATCCTAGATCCTAAAAATCTACTGAATTGCTGTATTTTTCAATAAAAATTGAGTTAATTACTTGAGATTGCTCCTTGATAAATCATTCTTAATAATATTGGCCACATGAAATAGTTTACGAAAAATACACAAAAAATATTTTTTTACAGAATAATACTAAATAAACGTGTTTTATCAGAATATGATGTCAGAAGCGCTAGAAATTGGCGAGGGTATATGAGAAGGGATATGAATGTTAAAGAAGCGAGCGACGTGTGGGATTTGGAGTGAAGTTACAAATAGATAGAATACCAAATTCTATGTCCTCATGAAGAGTAGGTAATGTAATAATTGATTATCTTTTTATAGTCATATTTTATACTGTTTCTTGTCTTTATTTTATCTTGTTCGTTATTAGTCTACTTTCCTACTTTGCCCTTTATATATTATTGTTTATTTGTCCAGTAATTTTATATTTATTTATGTATAAATTAATTATTAACTTGTTTGAAATTTACTAACCCTTAGAAATTGGGCAGATTATTTTTCTATGGTTTTCTTGTTTGGTTAACTTAGTTTATTGTATCTGCTTGAAAATAATAATTTGATATATGAAAACTCTTACTTAACTTATATAATTGTTGAATTAAACAATTTTTAACGGAAGTATCGCGTATTTTATTTATTTTGTTGAACCTGACGTTTCGAACGTTAAAAATAACTTACTGACTACCTGACAACTCACTAACTCACACAGTGTATAGGAAACCCACCCATACAGACAAATATCTCAATGGTAACTCACACCACCATCCATGTCAGTTAGCTACCGTAGGCAAATCTTTGTTTCAAGGCATCTGCGACGCTGAGTATCTAGAGGAGGAACTCCAACATGTCAAACAAGACTGCGGAGCAACAGTCACAAACTCCCTCGCATGCGTCACAGAAGCCGCCCGAAGCCGCCTACAGTTGAACGTCAACCTGCCATCTTACCATACTTAAGGGAGTCACAGAAAAAATTGACAACATCTTACGGCGAGCTTCAATTAAAACTTATTTCAAGCCCCATAAAAAGATCAGTCAATTTCTAAGACCTATCAAGTCTAATATCCCCTTACAAGATGCAGGAGTATACAAATTAGAATGCGAATGTGGTTTATCATACATAGGGCAAACAAAGAGAAGCGTAGGTACTCGTGTGAAAGAACACATTGCTAACGAGGCGAGTTGCGCGAGGCTATTGAAATAAGAAAACACCCCAATTTCAATAGAGAAGATAGTTGGCAAGTACCACCTGCTTGGGAACCAGTCCTAAAAATAATCAAGTTCCAAACCCAAAGATCTAAAAAATGTTCGGACACTGTAAGCGATTTTTATGTGAATCGGAACATATATAATTAATCCATCCATGTCGGTAGATGTAATAATTGAATAACTAATGTAAGACAAATACCACCTTAGTCTTCCTGCGACCACGGACGCTGCAAAGCGTTCGAAACGTCAGGTCCAACAAAATAAATAAAATACGCGATACTTCCGTTAAAAATTGTTTAATTCAATATGTAACAATCGCGAAAACCTAAGACAATATTATATAATTGTTACATTCTGTCAAAGTTGGCTATCGCAAACATTCTAAATTTAATCTATAAATTTTACGACAATTTACTGTTTTTATTATGAAACTCTGGTCATATTAATAACGGTAAACTGTTTAAGACAATGTAATAATACTAATATTTAAAATGTTGAACCCTAAAATGGGGACGAATTAGCTACGCTATGTAAACCATACAAAACAATAATAGCCAACAGATCGCCGGAGTAACTCATGACTTATACATCGTAAATTTAGCATTCCGAGCCCTTTGGACCATTGCGAGAGCACTGTCACTTATACACGTAGCTACCTACTAAACCTCTGTCTCTGAGGTCCTTGCTAACAATGTATCACATAACATAAGTTTGACCTGTGTTTTTTTTTTATATTAGAGGGGGCCAAACGAGCATGTGGGTCACCTGATGGTAAGTGGTCACCACCACCCACAGACATCAGCAACGTCAAAGTGTCACTGATCCGTTGTCAGCCTATTTAGTGAAACATAGGCTCTCTTCTTTTTTCTTTTAACGAGCTCGGTCAGTCGTGAATGACGCGACTTTGACACCAACGCTCGTGGGTTCGATTCCCACACAAGGCAAACATTTGTGTCCATGAACATGTCTGTTTGTCTTGGTCTGGATATTTTCTATGTATAATAAGTATGTATTTACAAAGAAAAAATGTATTTACGTATGTTTATCAGTTGTCTAGTACCCATAACACAAGCTTCGCTTACATTGGGGCTAGATAGCGCTGTGTAATTTGTCCGACAATATTTATTTATTTATTATTTTCTCGAAGGCACCCATATCGTAATTGTTCGGGAACACAGCTGAGGGTAATTTATTCCACGTGGCCGTGATGGATCTCTGGGGACTTCCACCGTTCCACTCCATTCAGCTTCCATTTTGCCGGGACCTCCAAGCTATGCCTTATAATCCTAGCAGGCCAACTCAGACCGGGTCCACTAATAAAACTTTAAGTGAGCGAACTTATTTTCTTTTATAATTTTAATACGTATTAATTAAATTCATATTTTTTTTTTTTATAATCTTCTAGTATAAAAGTAATTTTGCAAATGCTCGGGGCTTCTCTATGAATGTTAAAAAGACAGATAAAAAATTATAAATAAAGCCTGTGGCTAATATTAAAAATATCGACGAGGGTGTATCTATTTTTATCCTGGGATCTTGTGCCTTCGAACGCATATCAAATTAGGGTTTCATAACAGAGAGCTATTTATTACACTCTCTTAAATCACGGGTTGATAGCCGGTCATTTGATAGGCGTGTGTGGGGATAGATCCAACGCCTCGAGGCTCCGTCGAGAAGATTGATGTAGTGAGTACACAAGGCGCAACTCTCTGTAGCTTATATCAATGGATTAATATACCCATGAGCAGGTCTAGGTAGTATTGGCACTATTGTGATCGATTTGTTAGGTCTACTGTTGATATTTATGTCACGTTCTTTTCAAATCATAATTTATGTAATTAATAGATTCAGGCGTTATTTTGCGAAAGTCAAATTAACGGAGATTCTAAGGTCAGTCTGCTTGTTCGAACAAACAGACTGACCTTAGCAACTCCCCTCTATTAATTATCTTTTCGCTCACACCATCCACCCCCACCCTCAATTCAATATAGGGGACGGCACTACGATGGATTTGTCACTTGTAACATGTTATTCTAACGATTGACGTCTACAGTGCCTGAGGATGCCTCGTGGAGAGGCGAAACCCGTGTCGCAGCGAGGACCAGGCCAGTTGTGGCAACGACGGTGGTGGGGGCATGCGGTTTCTGTTCCAGATGGCGGACGACTACAGCAGCCGAGGCAAAGACTACCGGAGCAGCCATGACAGCGTCGGCATGTTGCATCTACTAACGGTAGTTGGTGGGTGCCGGCCGACGCTAGGCCGCATGAACTAATTGGTGGCGGAATCACATAAAACCGGTTAGATCAAATTGCACATAATTTATATGCCAAATGATTGTGTTGTGTTATTTCTATAGTTACTTTATAAATAGATATATATAAAAAATCGTAAAGTTAACAGATTCAAAACCACTTCAGACTATGTATGTACTTCAGATACTCCAAGCATTGCGATCGACTACATCTCAACCTTCACAGAGATCCCGATAATATATTCAAAAGGACTGTTTTCACTTGATACAAAAATGTTTACATAAGTTTAGTCAGAAAACTTAAACGTGAATATCACAGTGCTGAATTGAGTCAATACAATGATAATCCCTAGAAGCTGTGGAACGTTATTGGGCGTGTCATCCGTAAATAGACTGTCATAACATCTTCTGATAATTTAGCAAAACTCAACCTTCAGTTAAAGAATCTCTCAACCATTGCAACTCCAGTTTCGCGTTAATTGGCAATCAGCTACTACTACACTACACTATTTTATCAAGCTGAATAAAACTCAAGAATCCCTGGTCTCACAAGGTTTACGGGGCATTACCGCCCCATTGAACTAATTTTTTGTAGATCTTACTGATGCAGAGGCAATTATAAATCTTATAAATTCTTTAGACAATGGAAATTCCACAGGTTTACATGGAATGAACTATAAGCTATTGAAAAACATCTCGTACATCATAGCTGAACCACTTGCCGCAATATTTAACCTTAGTATTTCGTTAGGCTTGTTTCCACAAGTCTGAAAGACTGCCATAGCGATACTCATACACAAAATGGGTCCAAAGGAGGATCCCACCAACTAGGTACCGCCCCACTTTTAGCTGCCTGTTCCAAACTTTTAACAAATTTAGAGCGCATTGTTAATACTCGCTTGGTCAAATTTCTTGAGAATAATAAACTGTTATTAGAAAGGCAATTTGGATTCCTCCGAGGGAACTCCACCGAGGACTCTGTAATGTTCCTCACGGAAACTATTATAAATCACCTTGACAGTAGCCGGAGATGCGTGGGCGTCTTCCTTGACTTAAGGAAAGCATTCGATACGGTTTCGATTCCCATACTTCTAAACAAACTACAAGTCTTTGGAGTCACGGGTACGTCACTGAGTTGTTCAAAAGTTACTTATCGAATCGAAGCCAGCGTGTCAAGATAGGTGGAAGGATTGGTTATCTGGAGGGTGTATCTTTCGGGGTCCCCCAGGAAAGTATCCTGGGCCCCACTCTCTTCATCATCTATGTCAATAGTATTCTCTCCATCAGCCAACAATGTGAGATGTTTTGCTATGTCGATGACACGGCTATCATATTTCAAGGGTAATCCTGGCAAGTCGAATGTCCATGTTACACCTATACCGGTCACTGTTGGAAACACTAAGCTCGAAGTTGTTGACCAATATATCTACCTAGGGCAGGTTATTCAGTTCTATAAGTCCAATTTCGACCGAGAGGTCAACAGGCGGTTCCAACTCGGCTGTGCAGCGTTCGGGAAACTTTGACATATCTTCGCGTCCAAAATACCTCAACGCCTAAAGAGCAATGACATACGGATCTGAGATGTGGCCC
Organism: Pyralis farinalis; assembly: GCA_947507595.1. Taxonomy (NCBI): domain Eukaryota; kingdom Metazoa; phylum Arthropoda; class Insecta; order Lepidoptera; family Pyralidae; genus Pyralis; species Pyralis farinalis. Next base: position 18,476,413 of record OX382267.1, read on the forward strand.
TTCATTGCGGGTCGTATGGGGAAGCTCAAGGTCGCTTAACGTGCTATGGAAAGAGCAATGCTCGGAGTTTCTCTGCGTGATCGAATCAGAAATGAAGATATCCGCAGTAGAAGCAAGGTAACCGACATAGCCCCCAGGCTTAAGCAAGCTGAAGTGCCAGTGGGCCGGTCACATAGTTCGTAGAGCCGATAACCACTGGGGGAGAAAAGTTCTCGAATGGCGTCCCCGTACTGGTGCACGCAGTGTGGGACGACCCTCCAATAGATGGAGCGGCGACCTCAAGAGATTTGTAGTGAGTCGATGGATGCAGGTGGCACAGATCGAGACGAGTGGCACTCTAGAGGGAAGGCCTATGTTCAGCAGTGAATGCGGGCTGAGATAATGATGGTGAATAAATATATATGATAATTTAATTGCAAGAAATATTGTAAATAATCGTTTAATATTTTTTTCCATTTCTTTATTTGGGAACCAACACTATGCACCTATAATACGTAATATGTCCCTATGTCCAATATGTGTTTTTGTTCTTATGTAAAACACGAACTGGTGAACTGCCCAAACCGCAAAACGTGCAACGGTACAAACAAAACTATGAATCACTTGAGGTGCTAATGTAACGCGCTATCTGGCTAGTAAACTGAAATTCGTGAAGAGATGTACGCAGTCCTCAGACAACAGAATCTTTACACTAAACAACCCAAACCGAATATGATTATTACACATCAAGTCTGGATAGAAGTAAATATATATATTCACCTCTACCCAGTCTTTCTAATATCTTCTCGTACAGATATAAATACGGTCGAGTTGCAGATTCGGTATCTTCTATCGATTTTCACAAGGCTTAACCCAAATGACTACTATATTTTGACTCATCTACTAACATTAAATTCTCATATGCGAACTTCTCTCATATGAACTTATTATATCATGGGAACATTATAAAATTGATTTCATTAGTACGAGTACGTAACTATAACATCTTGGAGTAGTATTTATTCTTGTTATGTCTAAAACTGTTATGAATATTTTTGAAACTTAGAGCGAAATTAACATAGCTACGAGTATTTTATATTCTGTCGCATCACACACAGGTCAGAAATACTCGTAGTTTTAATTATTAACTGATCGCTACTAAACTGTTTCCAGCGTCGTTGTTTTTAAGAAAACATTAAACCAATCTTTAAAATTTTATAACCTATTATATTTATCCTATATTATCTCACTTATACTTCTATGGTGGCAAACAAGCACGCGGCCTAGATGTGAAGCAGTAACCGTAGCCCATGAACACTTGCAATGCCAGAGGTGTTACTCGTGCGTTGCCGACACTGAAAGGAACTCTTCACGCCTTTTTTGAAGAGCTTCATGACCTCATTCCACAATTTAACAGTTCTCGCCAGGGAAATCGTATGATCTCCTCTCCGAGAACTGTTGAATTTTTACTGTTAATTTACATTTTTATTTTTGTAAAATTAGTACCTAAATATATTTTGTAACTATTTTGTAAGTAATATTTTTTGACTTGTAATTTTATAGACCCCTAAGCCTGAAATACAAGGATGATTACTTGCTCCTGGATTTCTTCTACCGATTTGTTTTGCACTGCAGCTGCTAATCAAGAAAATCCACAGGGACTTACTGGTAACCTTATTCACTCGCAAGATTACTACACACATCCAGAAATGTGTGTTTTGGTGAAGGTGGTGCTCCAGCTCAGGTCCAGTTGAACTGCTTAAATATTACTGTATGATAACCCTCTTTTGCCAGAGCATTGGCAGCAGCAAACTAGTTTGCAGGGTACACCATGTAAGATTGACTTTAGGTATTGAAAGTGTGAGCCACTTATACTGCAATTATACCCAAAAAATATGTGATGTGGCTGTGTCGCGGACACGGCCGTGAGTTTTACGAGAAAAAAACCTTCGTGACGGGTAAACGGCAGTAAGTTACACTAAAAGGAAATTATATGATGCAGCGACATGATCTCATAAGCGCATTACGTCACAGTCTTCACTCAGTGTAACGTATTCTTTGTTTCTTTAGCTATAAAGTAGTGTACTACTATATTGTGATGTTGTAGTTACATATCCCATTGTATCCCCCGATTTTATTGTCATCAGTTTTCTGAAATGCGTCCCACTATTTAAACAAATTTTAGAAACGTCTTCCCGTCTCCTGTCGAACACTTTATTTCGTCGCAATGATATTATACATGGAGACGGAATGACCAAAAAAGTGTGATTGATTTGGTTATAATTGATAGACGTCTCCGAAATACTATAATGGATACAAGAGCCTTTAGAGGTCCCACTCTTGAAACGGACCACTACCTGGTGGTAAACCGGTTTGTGGGAAGGAGAGGCAAGAAGTGGAGGCATTGGCGAGTGCGTATCCCTTTCGGAGATCATGAAAGGATAAGGAGTGAAAATTGCAATATGATAGTGTAAGGAGAATGTATGTACATCTGATAAAGACGAAGACTTGCAAATGCAAGTCTTTCGCTTACCAGATAAAGCAAGCAAGAAAGTAGGATAAACACTAAAAAAATGAACGCTTCTACAGACAATTGGTCGAGTTTAAGCGACTGAATCAACATTAATAAAATACCAGATGGGTAAGCATTATGACTCATGGAGGTGAGGCGTGAATTTAGTACTTAACTAGCTAGAAGCCTAGTATTTGCAAAGGCAGTCCCCCCAATAGCAGTTAGAAAACTGGTTAGAAAAAAAAAAAAAAAAATTAAATTGTATTACATTTGCCGTGCGAAGGCGGTATTTTATTACGAGAAGTTTTGCCCTTTTGATCTAGAAACAATTTACAACAGGAGTTGTTGAAGATACTGAACTGCAAAAATAAGGCCTCAATGTTGACGGTAACCATATATCACATCTTCCAGTTGCTGATGCTGTGGTCATAAAGATAGGCTTGCTGCATCGCTAAACGTGTCTAAATACTAAATCGTCATCCGTCGGGCTGATCATTCAGATACACTCCGGTACTTGTAATTTTCAGAAATCTTGCTTTACAAAATGTTTCTCCTCGAAGAATCTCTAAGAGTTTTGCAAAATATTACGGTAAGAAATGTGTCAGTTACATCATACATGTACTTTTACTGCAGTGTTCGAATTTAAAAGTCCTGTATGAATCGTATCTGTTACATTTTTAAAATAAAATACTTATTTGCTAAACAGTAACTTATTTACTTAAATGTAATAAATACACAATAAAACTAAAACTAAATAACATCTAAAATTTAATAAATCTATCTATCTATATATAGCTTCACGCCAAATCCTTTACGGGGTAGGCAGAGACAACCGAGCGCCACATGACTCAACATTCATTGCTCTTTTCAAGCATGCTCGCCAGTTTCTAGGGCTCCTGACATCACCGTCTGATGGAACACAACCAATTTGGTCATGGTAGGTAAATCTTGGCCTTCCCCGGCTCCTATATCCTTCCACTTTTGCATTGTATATCTGCTTCGTCATTGTTTCATCTTGCATTCTTTCTACACGTCCGAACCAACGGAGCATGCCTCTTCTTATTTTAACACCGACGCTCTCTTTCAGACCAACTCTGTTTCTAACATCATTGCGAGTACGGTCTACAAGCCTTACGCCACAAATTTTGCGCAGCGCTCGCATTTCGACCGCGTTTATTCTACTTTCATGCTCTTTCTACCATACCCAGCTCTCGCTTCCATAAGTTAGCGTTGGGACAAACACTGCATTGTGTATAGCCTTCTGGCTCAGGTTTTTACTGCCAAGAAGTTTTCGCAACGCTCCATTCACACTATTCCCAGCACTCACTTTCCACATCTGTGGTGTACCTTCCATACCTGCAGAAAGCGCATCCAAGATATACAAACTCATCCACTTGTTCCAACACTTCATCATCAATCGTAAACCTTACATTAGTTCTGGATTCTTCTCTTTCAAATACCATTATCTACGCATTCAGTACTACTACTATATATTAGAGTACTGAATGCGAAGAAAACAAAGATAATGGTATTAATGGTTCTCAAATATGGTTTTACTATTGATATAAATAAACAAGCTTTAGACCACTAGTTACAACAATGAAAGATGATTGTATGAAGAAAGGCTTACTTAAATGCGAAGAAATTCAAGGTATTTGAAAGAGAGACAATCAAAACGAAACACGATGATTACGGTTGATAATATAATGCTGGAGTAGATCGATGAGATTGTATATCTTGGAAGTGCTTCTAGCAGGGAGGGAAGGTACACCGCTGATATGCAGTGTGTGGCGGATTGTTGGTTAGTACGACACTACGTGTACCCGAGTGCTCCAGAGAGTCGATCAAGACCGTCTTCTCCGGCGCGACTTCGTCTTTCGGAATGATAATTCAAGACGGCCCGCAGGACTTTCGGTTTTGGCTTGCCTTCATTGAGAGTCCCGAGAGGAGTCGATAGAGCATGTGTTAAAGGACATAACGCCGCGAGTAACTTCGGCACATCTCTCGATACCCCCGAGTCACTCACGCCGGTGTTTTTTATTTAAGGTTGGTTAAGCTGTATTTAAAACTATTCCTAAGTTCAAATCGTTGACATTAGTAGTTGTTGTATTATTGTATCATTGATATTATTGTATCATTCAGGCAGACTGATTGACAATAAGGTAATTTTTTCCATTTTGGAACTCGCTCACTTTTCAGTTAAGAACCATTTTGATATGGTCTCTATCGCAGAAGAATAACTAAATTTATACTTCTGAAGGCTTTATCCTTTTCATGTAACTTTGGTATTCATTATTGAATATGTCGATTACACTGCGTGCAGCAGTGCCTATGTTTATCAATAACTATTACTAAAGTCAGAAACACACGGTAGCCTTATTATCTAAGAAGTTTGTTTTTTTACTTGAATTATAGTAATACTAAATAATAAATATTGTCGGACAAATTACACAGCGCAATCTATCCCCAAAGTAAGCGAAGTTTGGTTTATGGGTACTAGACAACTGATAAACATACGTAAATACATTTTTTTTTTAATTCATACTAATGATATATAGAAAACACACAGACCAAGCTAAATAGATATCTTCATGCACACAAATGTTTCTTTTATGTGGGAATCTAACCCGCGAACGTTAGTGTCAAAGTATCGTTACTAACTACTGTACCACCGAGCTCGTCATATTATATGTAATAATAAAAATTGATTGGCGTGCAAGGTGCTGACTAATATATTTAGAGTCAAAGTGAATGTTACTTGCCTTTGGTACATACTGGCAATTTACAAACGAGATGTAGGACGTATCCAAACAGCCGGACTGACGTAGTACCTACACCTCAAAGAAAACCGCAGCCAAATAACAACTGCCTGGAGAATTAATGTGTTCCTGCGAGTGAATAAGGTTTTCAGTAAATTCCTGAAAAGTTGCAGTATTAGCCATGTGAGTAGCAATTCGCGAGCGATATTTATAACCACTTTACATCAGGTCCGCCGTATGCTTGTTTGCCTTCAGTGGTTGTATTAAAAAATGAATCTAATAGTAGACATTAATCAATCAATTATAAACATTTTGTTTCACAAAAGAGGAAAATCTTTGTTACATCGGAGGGCAAATGAGAAAATGCGATATTTTATATCATGATATATTTGATTTTTGAACAATGCGAAATGCGATAGATTTTTTCATCCAAAATGCCTCTTGTATGTGTATCTTAGTATTGTCTTAGGTTTTCGCGATTGTTACACATTGAATTAAACAATTTTTTTAACGGAAGTATCGCGTGTTTTATTTATTTTGTTAAACCTGACGTTTCGAACGCTGGAACGCGTTGTTCACATCTGAACACAAAAAAAAGTTCTTATAAAAACGCGTGAAAAGGATTTTCCAAGGTACTAGACAACATATAGAGGTATTACTCCTGATATTAAAAGCAGCAGTGGTGCCGTAAATAAGGCGAGTCTTATACGAATTTGTATCCTTAGTCGTAATCAATTAATATGTACAATACATTACATACATTGACGAGCTCGTAAGCGGAGAATGTTCGATTTCCAGACAGGACATTTGTGTGCATTGACATGTCTATTTGTCACGGTCTGGATATTATTAAGAAAGGTAGGGGGAATTAAAGCAACCCATCTGGTGAAGTACCTCCTACTCACAGAAAACTGAAGCCAAATGACAGAAAACTCTCTGGAGCGAGTGAATGAGGTTAGCTTCTAAAGAGTTGTTGTATTCGTAGCACAGATAGTATCGCGCGAGCAATATTTAATATATTGCAAGCCGAGGTGTTGTTCATAGATACCTAATATAATCTTGACAAGTCTTATTTTAACACATTCATACTCGTATATTTATATAGACTTTATGATATCGTAGGATTAAATGTTATAGCATCTTCAAGGTGTCCGCTCGAGCATAATTTGTAACAGTTACCTACTTATATTATATTATATTATATTATATTATATTATATTATATTATATTATATTATATTATATTATATTATATTATATTATATTATATTATATTATATTATATTATATTATATTATATTATATTATATTATATTATATTATATTATATTATATTATATTATATTATATTATATTATATTATATTATATTATATTATATTATATTATATTATATTATATTATATTATATTATATTATATTATATTACATTATATTATATTACGACGTGTTCTGGTCACGTATACAAACATTGGTAAAGATGCATACAATCCACAGTAGTTAGGTATCAAATTCTATGGATGTATACATTACTAAATATGCTCGTATGTTGCCAACTGTCATTGAGTTATCGAAACCTAAGCACATAGTACATTTTTATTACTACCAAAGTGACAAACAAGCATGTAAATGGCTAATTACATTCCATTCATCACTATCTTAAATTTAGAAAAAGCCAACGTCGCTTGCGCGTGGTTAACCATCCCAATTAATAATCGTGGTTAAGGCGAGAGGTATGGTGGCGCAGTGGTGAAACCCGCTGCTACGCTACTTTGACAACAACGCTCGTGGGTTCAATTCCCACACAATACAAACATTTGTGTGCGTGAACATGTCTATTTGTCTTGGTCTGGGTATTTTCTATGTATAATAAGTATGTTTTAAAAAAAATGTATTTACGTGTGTTTATCAGTTGTTTAGTACCCATAACACAAGCTTCGCTTACTTTGGGGCTAGATGGCGCTGTGTAATTTATCCGACTCTATTTATTTATTTATGGTGCATCGAAGCAGCCCCTGCGGAACTATCTCCACATTGTAACGAAGCTAAATTTTCGTCTAGTTAAATCCCCTTGTGGCTCAAAGCAGCCTTAGTTTTTAGAGTTCCGTACCCAAAGGGTAAAACGGAACCCTATTACTGAGACTTCGCTGTCAATCCGTCCGTCCGTCCGTCTGTCACCAGGCTGTATCTCATGAACCGTGATAGTTAGATAGTTGAAATTTTCACAGATGATGTATTTCTGTTGCCGCTATAACAACAAATACTAAAAAATGGAATAAAATAAATATTTAAGGGGGCTCCCATACAACAAACTTGATTTTTTTTGTTCGTTTTTGCTCGATATTGATAACGGCAACAGGTAGACACTTGAAATATTCACAGAATATTTAGTTATATATTCACTTTAAAAATAAATAATTAAATTAAGTCAAAACAAATATTTAAGGGGCCCCCCTTACAACAAACGTGATTTTTTGCCGTTTTTATAGATAATGGTACGGAGCCCTTCGTGCGCGAGTCCGACTCGCACTTGGCCGATTTTTTTATCGTTTTACCCCGAGACGGCAATGATACCTATTCACTGTTTATGATACGCACGAGATAGTAGGGAGCTATGGCCTATGCTAGTTCCATTAATTTTAAATAATAAAACGATATAGATAGAGAAATAAAGAGAGTGTCGGTGTTAAAATAAGAAGAGGCATGTTCCGTTGGTTCGGACGTGTAGCAAGAATACAATGCAAAAGTGGAAGCGTGTAGGAGCCGAGAAAGGCTAAGATTTACTTACCATGACCAAATTGATCGTGATTTATCACAAGGTGAAGCCAGGTGCCTTAGAAACCGGCGAGCGTGTATAAGAAGAGCAATGAATGTTAAAGAAGCGAGTGAGGTAGGTATGTAAGGATCGAATCACGTGGCTCTCGGTTCTCTCTGCCTACCCCGCAAGGGATTTGGCGTGTAGTTATAGATAGATAGATAAATAGAAAACGATATATTTTTTACAAAATTATCAACTGCTATGTTTAAAAAGTAAGGAGCATCTAATCAGAGGAATAAAATTATTTATGACAGTCGATTTTGACACAAATGACAAACACTATAACCTCCTTGAAGACTGAAGGCAAATCACTAATGAGTTATGATGTCGCTGCGAGTAAGTGAGGTAAGCTCTTGAAGATATAAATAAATATTTATGTTTCTTTAACAAATGTTATACCTTACATACATAAATATTGGTCCTCAGAAGGTACTGTATTTGTAACTGGATAGGTATCATGTGAATGACACTCCTTGTATTGCAATATTCATAGGCTACTATAACAGCTACACGTCAGGTGACAATAGACCCCATGAATACATGCATCACCAAGGATATCACTCATACATAAAAAATGAACAGGGTGTTACTACAAATTATTAATTCACGATAGAAAACCTCTCTTTTTATGTTACTAAAATAGGAACAAAGCGCATAGTCTACCTGATGGTACTCAGTTGCTCATGAGTGCCAACTTTACCAATGACATACCTGATATGTGATGCCGAGCCTGATTTAGTTATCTAGTCATAAGCACGCGCTTTGATTTTTATAGTACTTGGATACGTAAACAAGCATACAACCAACTTGATAATAAGCAGTTATCGTGGCCTATATAGCTAAGAATCGCTAAGTATCACTCAGACATTGCCAACCCTGTTAAAATCTTTTACTATATTTTTAAGGCCTATGGTCTCTTCTTCTTCTTCGCGTTATCCCGTTTCCTAATCCATTAGGATTGGCGGGGTCTGCTACCTAAGCCTAAGGATTTAGATTAGAAGATACCGATTTTTGCATGGAGCGACTGCCGTCAGACTCCCATATCCCAGAGGGAAAAATCTATCATAGGTTAGGTCACACGTCTTTTGACATTTAATTTTCCTTGAAGGTGTGGGTTTCCTCATGATGTTTTCCTTCACTGTCGAACAAGTGATCAATAAGTACAAAAATCTGAAACACGAATTTAGTGGTACATGCCCCCGACTTTATTCAAACCGGGGATCAGCTGGTCAACAGGACAATTCCTTATCCACACTGAAAAAATGTTTAGTTGGATTTCCCAGATTCCTAATAGAATGCACCAAAGTCGACGGTTGAGCTGGGTCATGGGAGCAAACCTTTGACTTAAGTTGATTTTACCAATCAAAAAACGTTAATGAAGTACCGGTAAAAATAATAAAATGTATTACTTAGTATGATAAACTGTACCATATTATATGTACAATCAATTTATTAGCGGTAAATTATTCATTTAAAATAGTGATAGCTACAAAATACTTTTGTATGAAGACCAACCGTAATATATTTGTAAATTTAACTACAATTTTTTGCATTAATTAACAAAGTTTGCTAGTAAAATAGCCTACCTTTGCTTCTTTGGTAAATTCAACTAATCTTTTTTTTCAGTGCACTGGGCTATCACTGCTCTTTTGAAGCCTATGGTCCGATCTGGCATAACCTTGAAAGGGAGGCAATTCTACAACTCATCAGCTCGTATGGGAAAACTTCTCCACATACGTCATAAACGTGAGAAATAAGGTCCTCGTATTGTATTGCGTTATCCCTGTATATCTTTACTCTTTTTGAAGAGTCGCATACTATAGTCAATTTTATAAAACCTCGACATGGAGGTTATTGGTCAACCTAAAATTTACTGAAGAAAACTCTCTGCGTTGTTCTAAAAGCAAGCAATTTTGATTTCAATGTGTGAGAATGACCCTATGGAAGACGACCGAGCGGTAGACAGTAGTATTACGTTTATCTCGGCGTTGTGTAATGTGCAAAGATTTTTAACAAACCCATCAAATCAGCCCAACATTGAAAATGGCAGCCAAATAACAACCTCATGGACGATTGTTGTATTCGTGGGAAGGTTACCAAGAAGCTCCAGAAGAATAGATTAAGCACGACAGTTGACAGCAGCGATATTTCCTGTATTCCAAGTGTTCATAGGTTATGGTAATCACGTCACATTAGTTGGACTGTATGTTGGTATTGGTCCCGACGTTTCAAAGAAATGTATGTATGTATGTATATCTTCACGCCAAGTCCCTTGCAGGGTAGGCAGAGAGAACCGAAGAAATACTTTGTAGTTTGAGAAAGTTATCTATTTTTTCTATACTACGTCGGGAGGCATACGGCCCACCTGATGTAAAGCGGCTACCGTAGCCTATTAACGCTTGTCATATATTAAGTATCACTCGCGCGATGCCTCCTCTGCTGCTTACACAGCAACTCCTTGGTAGCACACTGGTGACCTCACTTACACGCAGGAACACAACAACCCTATAGGAAGTTGTTATTTGGCTGCGGTTTTCTGTAAGGTAGAGGTACTTCCCCAGGGCTGCTTTGATGTGCCCTACCTCTCTTAAAACATCCAGACCAAGGCAAACAGGCATTTTCATGCACACAATTGTTTGCCTTGTGTGGGAATAGAACCCACGAGCGTTAGTGTCAAAGTCGCGTCGTTCACGGCTGAGCCACCGAGCTTGTCATAAACCTCCATTGGCGATCGTCCTTCACTCAATCCATCCTTATTTTCTACGGTTTGGTCTGGACCAAAGCGAAGATGTCGGGTGTACTCATATTTTTTTATAATATTCTTTTCATCCTTTGTTCGACTTCAACTTTCTCTTACCCATTTATTCCGTATGTCTCCATCCACCTTAACATTTTTTCTCTTTCACGTGCAATCCTTTTTCTGGCCAATTATTCGAATTCGCACTTTTCTTTCAAACTTTTTCTTTTATTGATGGATCTTTAGTTGTGCAGTAACAGTAATATAGACACCATCATTTCATACTGCAGTATTTGTCGCCACTCCTGCAGTTCGTTTTGTAGCCATAGGACATCTCCGAAATCCAACATAATATCGTCGGCGAACAGCATGTACTAAACGGCCTATATATACAATGTCGTCTTATCAGTTATTGTGCGGAAAAGGTAAGGGCTAGTGGCGAACATTATTGAAACCCTTTCTCAGGTCAAGTAACCAGGTCGATCCATAGCAGTGCTATGGACTGGACCTGGTTACTACATTTACTCTACATACTAAATCAACTGCAATCTAGAACGGCAGGTAATTCCCAGAACATTTTTTTATACTACTTCGGGAGGTATATAAGCATACGACCCACCTGATGTAAAGCTGGTACCGTAGCCTATTAACGCTTGCGATATATTAAGTATCACTCGCGCGATGCCTCCTCTGCTGCTTACACAGCAACTCCTAGGGAGCTTTCTAGTGCCCTCACTCAAACGCAGGAACACAACAACCTTCTAGGGAGTTGTTATTTGGCAGCGGTTTTCTGTGAGGTGGAGGTACTTCCCCAGACGGGCTGCTTTGATGCGCCGTACCTCTCTTAAAACATCCAGACCAAGACAAACAGACATGTTCATACCCACAAATGTTTGCCAGAACATCCGTCTAAGTGCCCCCGCCCCCCACACAAAACTTCAAGACTTAACCGGTCGTATTATCTTTTCGGGATGACTAAATACCATATGTTAGTTTATGTTTGCAATCTTTATACTTCTCCAAGATGTAGCGATTAGCAAAAAAGCGTCAGTTATCCTCGACCAGGTGTGAACACCGGATGGGTTTTATGAAGATTCACTCTTCTCTCTCATTCGTTAATCAATAAATTTTCCTCACATTTCATACTGTGTGATATTTTCAGCTTAAGAGTTACTAAAGTTTTCAGGAGCTCTGGTAATATTATGTGCCAACCATGACACAAGCGACCAATCCAAATTTTCTTAGTTTCATACCAGACCATCTATGAAAATTCCAATTTTTATCTAATCCAAAAGTGAAAATTCTCATTACCAATCCAGTAAAATTTAAACTCGATCCCGTACATGCAGTCTCCCGCTTACTCTTATGGATATTTGCAATCAGGGGCATCACTCGTGTGTTGCCATCCCTTTAAAACCTCTTCACTCACTTTTTGAAGAACTCTATTAGCAGTCACCTGGGAAAATGTCGGCAGCGAGCTTATTCCATAACCCAATGATTCTCAGAAGAACCTCTCAGGAAGCGCAGAGTGTCTAACATGCAAGTAGTCAACGCATACGAGCTAAATTTTGTCTCCTAACAGCACCTATATTCAAATGGTTATTATTATTATTCCACTATGCTGAGTCAATATAAAAAATGGGCTAGATTGATAACAGTATATGTGTTTAGCATTATAGCATACATAGCTCCTAATACATAACATTACAATAAAGCTGGATGAGAAAGATGGTAAACCAATTCAAAAAATTCATAAATGTACTTCTATTAAATGTGCCTATTTTAAAATAGTTATTGGATTTATATTATCAAACAATTATCAAAGAAGATCTATCCGAATTCTTCTGATCCGTTATTTTCCTGATGATACCTATCGAACATAGAATATTAAGAAAGTTTCATTCGCCAATACATGGATAGTAAAACATTCTAACCACATCCTAAATCTATTTCATCTCAAGAGTCTAGATCCAATTGTATTGCGGCATAACAGAACAAGAAACACATTAATCTAATTTCAAGGCCATTTATAATGCTGCTATAGTAAATAGATCTACAATGAAGATGAATGATTATCACTTTATATCGCCAGAGTACTGGTCTGGGATGCTCGTGTTAAATGCATGATGGCTCTAGTCACTAAGAAGCTTTATGTTAATACTACAAACGACTGCCGATCACATCTAACTTACCATAAGATCATATCAATGCGATTTATATTCCAATATGTACTAGACTGATGTCTCATTTGATACACATAGCTTTAACACAACCTGCTATATCGCGTTATGTACGGGTCGCGTTAATTTCGTATCGTTTCTCGGCCTAACATACTAAACTACCCTAGACATTGATGTTACCTAATTGCTATTATTATATTTCAAATGCTTTTCTAATTTATTTCTTTATCAATCAAGATAGAAAGGCATACAAAATATAATGTATAAGGGTCATTATCTGTCATGGAAAAGGTACGTTAAAGTTTTTATCATATTTAACATTAAACGTATACCACAAAAAAAATCACTATATTCCTAACAATTTAAGAAAACGGTAATATGTATTAGTATAAAGCTAATCAATAAAAATATCCAGTATTAAATTAATATTGACGTAGTTAGAAAACGAGATTTTGCAACGCTATTAGCTACAAGTCATTTTAGAGTGACACCGATGCATCCGGCCTTTATGGGCGGTGTCTGAGTTTACGGAAAGCACGAGTCAGGGCATATCGCCAGGAGTGGAAAAGAACTTATGCACAAACTCGTCATGCACCTCATTCACTTATCAAGCCCAGTACCGAAGCGCAAAAACGTGAAACGTCAAATGATTTGCACTAGTGTGGTGCAGGGCGCGGCGTGCGTGATGGCCCGGTCGGAGCGCGGCGCGGCACACACTAGGGCGGGCGGTAGACACGGCAGTGTTACGTCAGCGAGGGACGAGGGGGGAGGGGGGCGCCCCGCACTGCTGCATCCTCCGAGCACCCATCTTCGCCCGGCTTCGCTGAAAAACGTGACATCTCCGCGCCGACCCCTCTACACCCCTCCGCCTCTCCCAGCGCTCTCCAAGGACCGTGCCGTCACTCACTCGTGGTCATTTGCTACAGAAACTCATTACCTTAATGCGATTAATGATATTCAACGCTAGATTATTAACCTTATTGCCAGTTGCAAGTAACTCGTTTTCAGAAACGAGAGTTAATTAGGTTGAAATTATGTCCTTAGGATATAAATCATTAATGTTTTGTACATATAATCAAAGGTAAAAAAAATATAATAGTGCCACAAACCATCCACCTCTGCGTAATGATGCGAAATTTTGTAATGCAGGATTCCGTTCCCTAATTATTATTCTCTACTGTAAGTAAAGCCTTTACTGAATAATTCCAATGTTTGATACCGACACAGCTAATACTGTTAGATTAAATATAGTTAGATAACGAGTTGTTTAGTTATATTCGTCATTTTCAAGATACTAGTAGTTTTATGAAATTCGTAAAAAAAATTGAATTCGGTCATGCATAAGATGTAGGTACTAAGAGTATCAAAAGATTATTCAATGTTCCTATTATTGCTCATTAAAATGAATAATTTCGCTTTCTTTCTTTAATTTTCATTATACAGCTTTGACCATGTATCTATACATATAAATAAAATTGAAGTGTCTATCAAAATAAAGCCTTTATCTTAAGCTCATATTATTATTTTCACGTTACCAAAGCCTAAATACGCATTTTTAACTTTTTTGTTAGTCTGTCTGTTTGTTTGTCCGGGCTAATCTTCGAAATGGCTGAACCGATTTTAACGGGACTTTCCCTGGTAGGTATCCCGTAAATATTTAGGGTTCCTGCGTAAAAAATGAAAAACTGTTAAAATTAGGGGGAAATATCTTCCCCTTCGGGGGACTTTGCAATTTTATTTTTATTATTTTCATAGAATACGTATTTTTTGTAACATAAAATAACTACGCATTTTTTATGTAATATAAATAAAATATATATACGTTGCCTCCTGTAAAGGTCAATAGATGGCGCTGTACGAAAATTGAATCGCTCTATGGTTGCATCTACGACCCTGAACTTTGTTTTTTTTTTTAAAACAGAAACAATTTCATGTCTACAGAGAAATAAAGGCTACTAAAAGCCCAAATCTCATACGTGCGAAGCCGCGGGCTTCTGCTAGTACCATATAAATCTAATACGTAATGGTAGGAAAAAAATCTATTTTGTAGTAAAACCCTAAAAGTTTGATTTTAAAGTTACGTTTTATTACTTGAAACTCTGATCAATGGACTCAAAATTAACTTACTTTCCAATAAAATTGCTATGTCTTATATATGTAAAATAGTAATATTTATGTAAAAACAGAACACTTATGTTATCAACTTATTCCCCTTAACTTGATGTCCATCCGTCCGTTCGTGCTTTGATACATATGAGTATTATTAAAACTTGCAACTTAATAGTACAGTGTTGTTATGATAATACTCGTAGTTAATCAAATAGATTTAATGTGGTGACATAGTTCTTACTCGTTGGTACATCCGTAACTTGGCGGACTGCTTCCACTGCTAGTTGAACTTGGCGAGCCCGGAGAGTCGGGTGGTTAGTAATGACTACTTTCACATCAAGGATCGTGTGTTCGATACCCGCACAAACAAACATTTGTGGGCATGACCATATTTGTCTTGGTAACAAGCTTCGCTTAATTTGTGACTAGTCAGCGTTGTAAAACTTATCAATATTTATTTATTGAATTATATTTAGTAATTTACACATGGAATTACATTTGCAAAAAAAAAACATTAATACAAAATGTTAATAACGCAGAAACATACTAAGTTTATGAAAATTATGATGGTAATTTTCGTCTGTTTATTTACTAAAATAAAAAACACAAAAAATTTAGTTTCAAAGAAAGTAAGAATAAACTGAACTACATCGACATTTGACACCTTTATTTAAAAAAATCTAAATATGTAATATATTCTAACTAATAAGACGGTCTTATAATGGGCTCATTTGGCAAATTGAACTACTATAATTACGGCTGTATGGGATATTGTTAACAAAGGAACAGGTAAAGATAGACCATGGGATAACACTCGGAAAAACATACAACACTCTATAAGACATAACAATCAAATTGTAAAAGCTGCTAAACAAGTAACAAATCTATTTCAAGATTACTGCACCAATATCCCTTACACTGACTCCCTTAATTCATTTCTACATGTTGATGCTGAGTTATTGAAAGCGAATGTATGACCGAGTGTGGAACTTTTTTCATTTACTCAGTCAAGTGAAATAATTACAACTTTTAAACAGGTTGACATCAAACTTCAGGGGATCATTGGGGAATGAATTAAAGTATTTTATTGTATTATTGAGGTAATAACTCCATACCAAGCACTTTAATTGTTGAGATGATGAGATGTGGGTGTGTTCCCAAATTTAATGAAATTTAATTAACTGATTCCATTATTCAAGTTCAGAGAAAAGAGTGAACTCGAGAATTACAGATCCATTTTGATTTTGATTTGAATATGAGTCAAATTTTGCTAGTTTAGAGTAAAATATTGAAAAGTATAAATGCTTGATCAACTGCAAATCTATTTTAAGAGCAATGAAATTTTTCATGATGCACATGTGGTTTTACAGAGACAGATTGATCGACTACAGGCGCAGGGGTGGCATTGGTTAGGCATGTTCTTAACGCAGTCATAAGTTGCGTATGCATCAGCTTGCTAAGAGTAATGAATAGATCTTTTATTATATATTGTATTCGATTCTATAATAATATTGAAAAGTTTTCTTCGGCATTTCGGTCATTTCCTAAATACTGCTAAATGACGTATGGAGAAGCTCAAATTCGCTCAGGGTGCAATGAAAAGGGCTATGCTCGGGGTTTCGCTACGTCTTTGAATCAGAAAAAACGCCGGCCACATTACTCGTAGAACGAACAACCTCTCGGAAAAAATGGTTTTCCATTGCGTGCCCACACAGTTTGAGTCGAACCCGCCGATGATCACGTTGATGATAATATTTTAAATAAAAAAATGTAACGGATGGGGCACTCATCCCTTATATTCTTTTATTTTTAGCGAGGGCCCTATGGCAGATAAAGGTATTTTATGTTTTTTATAATATTTACAAATGATAAGTCCATACAACATTATTGATCCAAGAGCTAAAAATTGCCGGACTTAAGTAATTTTACCAATGCAGTAAAGTTCTTCAGTACAAATTCTATTTTTGTAAGTGAGGATATTTAGATATATTGTATTATATCTAAATATCCGCCCCCCCACCAGATAAAAAAAAATGCTATGGGTTCATAGAACCCTCACTTAACAGATACCAAACTGATCTGGCTATTAAGAGAAGGTCTTTAAAGGATGCATGTAGTAACATCGTAAAATATAAACAAGATACTATATTAAGACGAGCTCGGTGGCGCAGTGGTGAAACGCGTTGTTACACTACATTGAAACCAACGCTCGTGGGTTCGATTCCCACACAGTACAAACATTTGTGTGCATGAACATGTCTGTTTGTCTTGGTCTGGGTATTTTCTATGTATGATAAGTATGTATTTACAAAAAAAAATAATGTATTTACGTATGTTTATCAGTTGTCTAGTACCCATAACACAAGCATCGCTTACTTTGGGGCTAGATGGCGCTGTGTAATTTGTCCGACAATATTTATTTATTTATTTATTACAAGGTAACAATTTTTTAGAAGCTGTAAAGCGTGAGCCAACGGAAAATAGTAGCTTTGCTAAATTTCGTAATGTTTATATGTGTACCACGTCTCGTATGACTAACGCGATATTGTCACATGGGAGGTGGGACGCTGGACGTGACAAGCTCGTGGTTCTGCAGTTTGTGACGTATCTTTTTAATACGTTGAGTTGTCTGGATCGAATAGTGAAATAGAACTATTGTTGACGGATCAATTTAAAATGGTTATCAGATATTCTAAATGGAGAATTTTCCATTCAATTTTGCGGCAACAATTATTTCCATATTTATGCAATTTAGTATATTGCTATAAAGAACGTATTACACTAGTTTAATAATTATTACACGTATCGAATTAAAATGTGCTCCTTAGTTAATTTTAAGTGAGGTAGTCGGGCTGCTTATTAGTGAAGTACTTCCCCTAGGCACCAAATTGCAGCATATAACTACCTGACAGATTGCTGTGCTAATGCGAGTTAGTAACTTCCTGAGGAGTTACTATGAGAATCGTAAGGCGGTAACGCAAGAGGGTTACTCCTGTGATTGCAAGTATTCGTAGGTTACAGTAACTCGTTTACAATAGTTGCAACGTATGCTCGCATGCCTGTCTACGTTATGTATAAAAACAACGAACTTTTAATTGTGAAATAGTTATACATAAAACTGACATGACACTTTGATTATTCCGAATACGCAATCTTGTTGTAACATAGATATCTATACTATTACATTCTTTACTATGCTGCAGCGCCAGTGCCATTATATGCTAACATCTCTAGTTCTCTGGTGGGGATAATTTGAGATTAACTTATTTATATTGCGACTTTTCCTTTTTTCCTCCGAAAACTCATAATTCATAAAAGGCGCCCATTCCGAGGTTTTCGCAAGAAACTCCTTTAAAAAGTTCTTCATAAAAGGCTTAGACATTTTTATAGGGTCGGCAAAATATGAATAACACCCTTAGTATTGCAAGTGTCCATAAGCTTAAAATGAAACATATTTCGCAGATATATAATATCTCAATAAAAATCTTACCCACATATGACAATCGAACGTACTGCTATATTTAGGTACGTACAAAAAAATATGATATCCTATAACATAGAAATCCTGGAGGTAAACATAGCCAGCATTGGAATTGCCAAATGCATCAGACTGACAAGTCAATGAGCTAAACAAATTTTAGCTCTTGAAATTTGTTTTCTCATTATCTTAGGTTATTGACTTAGGTTATAATTGACTCTACCGTCTAATGTGCCAAGAACATGACTGATATATGTATATATCTAAAAAAAATTGTTAATATGAAAGCAGTTACTCAGTTTCAGTCATTCAAATGTACATACATATAAATTGTATGCAATATAATTCTATGTGCTCATATAAAACAAGTTTCAAATATCATTGTGGTTGATACTCTGAATTGCTAGTAGGAAAAACCAACGTTACGAAATTAGTATTTTGTTTAGAAGAAGTCATTTCACCTCCGAAAAGTCCTCCTGAAAAATTGATATATACATAATAATTGACGCGCTAAAAATAGTTTTGATTTGAATATGACGTCGTATTTTGAATTCAATTTATATTACATCGCCTATGATGGGCAGAATTTTTATTTTGCATAATATTTTAACGTCAGACTGCAAACAGACTCAAAAATTGTTGTGTAATACAACAATTTTCGAGTAGTGTTACATCGTCATAAACAACGATGAACAACTACAAATTTTGAGGAGGGGCGGAATTCGTTCTATTTTGTGCATCCTTGAACAACTCTTTTTACGACTATAGTCATGGCAGCCATTCACACACTACATATAGGTCGTTTATGAGAGTTCGAGGCACATCCACGCATACAAATGCTATCTGCCTGTGATAAAGATACTAAAAGACAAAACCCACAGAGGCGGGAAAAGCGGCTCCGATCCCGGGAATGGATTTTTTGTAATATTCATGTTCACCCACAATCGCACCGTGCCGGATCGCGCCCACTTTTTGTATGACAAGTTGCACAAGAATATTACGAAAGCTCTTTCGAATCGCGGACGCTTACCCACTTTTCTCACCCCAGTGGGTTTATGGCTTTAATTGTCCTCCTAAGTAGTAGTAGACCACTACTACTGTAACCTAGGTTGATTTGCAGAGTTGTCGGTGTAGGTTTTATAACCAATTATTATTTCACATGCTTTACGTCGATCTACGAGTACTTAACAATGTAAGAAACTGAAAGCTCTAGGCAACATAATGTGCAAATTATAAATAAGGAACAAATTCTCGAGTCACATCTAATTATTGTAGCATTATGAATCCATTGTATCTCTTATAGCAATAAAATATAAGAGTTAAAAATCTTATTTCGCATTGAGCCCTCGCTGGTACTTAGACACGCCTTTCAATTTTTCAATTAAATTATTTTTGTATTTCATTAATTTCGTTTTCCTTTTTATTTTACCAGAATTTCGGAGAAGAAACTTGATAATACAGATCTCATTTTCATTGATAGCATCTTGTGGAGAGCTGTTGGTTAGTAACGATACAACGAGTGCCAGATTACTCCAGAGAATCGATCAGGGCCTTCGTCTTCTTCATCAGTTGAACCGGAAATCCAAGACCTGCAGGACTCTCAGCTTTGACTTCGTTGATCATGCAGAGAGGAGTTGATAGAGCAATATACTCCAGGCGTGAATGTGTTAAAGGGCATAACGCCGCGAGTAATTTCAAGCATAGCACACCTCTTAACAACCCTGAGTCACTTATGTTGATTTTGCCCCTGGCCGACTTTCTCTTTCATTTCGGGGTTCCGTCCAGTGAGAAGCGAGCCATCACCTGTCGGAAGTAGTAATCAGATATGATAGTTATGGCAGACGTACGTCCCACTTCTGAAATAGCCCATTATATCCCTCCTGATCTCATTAAAATAGCTTAATAATTTCTCACACATTCGCAATAGCCCCACAAGTACATACTTACTCTTGTTAAGTATGTATCATGGGTACCCTGCTGATGGGTATATTCTTCCATGAACATTCCCTGTAGATTGTCAGGGCTGGTGTACTACATTGCATTTTTGTTCCTTCATATCCCCACACACGCCTACGAAATCACCGGGATTAATGATAATACCCCTGATAAAAGAGTAATAATGTTAAGTGACAAAATAAAATGAAAACATAATGCATGTGCTGAATCATTTTAATCATCAATTCCATAATAGGTTTCTTTTATAAAGAGTATTTTTGATGTTCCTTTTGAAGATATTGTCAGGATAGGATACATAGAATGGATAATAATTACAATAAATCTACCAATTTTAGCATGTCGATGTACCAACATATCCAAATTATTTCTACTTCTAAGATTTTCACTCAGTTTTGAAAACGACTTTATATTTTACATGCATTTATTTATTTCATAGCGATCGGTCCTGTGCTACTTGAATCCACGGTTCCCTGCGATCTTCATAAAATAATCGGTGCATCGTGTGGGAGGCCGTCCAAGGGTGCGTTTTCCTGTTATGTAGTCTGTCTACTGCCACTTTAGCTTGCTGATCTTTAGAGCCACGTCGGTAACTTGACGTCTATTACGGACGTGCTCATTCCTAAGTCTATATTCCTAAGTGTATATAGTTCGTATCCTACAGATTTACGAATTAACCACATTTGCGTGTTTTTAAGATTCTTCTCCGTTACGACTCGAATTTCTTCCAAATTTTGATTTGTTTAATAGTGCATAAAATATACTTAAAAAGTTCGCTATACTAAATAATAAAATATACTAAAAGCTTCGTAATACGCAGTTGCGCACACATACGAACTAACACACGTACAACACTCGTTCGCTATCGTTGCCTTCGCGTTCGCCTTCGCCTTCACCTTTATGTTTGATTTTTCTTTCGAGTGATTCTTAATGTATTACAAGCGTTCATAGGCTACGCTACCGCCTTACATCAGATGGGTAGTGTGCCTTCTCACGTTGAATAAAAAAAAATTCAATTAAATCCTTTACATACATCTATCTCA
This sequence comes from Pyralis farinalis, assembly GCA_947507595.1. Classification (NCBI taxonomy): domain Eukaryota; kingdom Metazoa; phylum Arthropoda; class Insecta; order Lepidoptera; family Pyralidae; genus Pyralis; species Pyralis farinalis. The sequence goes on from OX382267.1 coordinate 18,497,979, forward strand.
CTCTCTCGCACGTTAAATGTTACAGATGTATATATTTGTCTCTTTATATGCGGACGAGCGAAACATTTTTTGTTAGCGCATTAACTCCTCATAAAAATTCCGTAAAATCGTTTCTTAAGGAGTAAACTCCTCCTCCTTTGTCCTAGGTAGACCTACTCATCAACAACTTCGAGAATCGAGCTCCCAACTGAAACGGAAGTGGGTACAACATGGGCGGGTTCGTTTTAGCCATGTTCATTTTAAAACTTAGGTACTCGTTAGGATGCTCTGTCGAGGTCTTCAAGCAGGTCCTTAAACCATGGATTACTGCTGGATTCCTACTATGTATTATATATATATATATATATATATATACACCGGGATCGACTCTCTATAAAAGTTAATCACAATCATAACTTTTCAATTTTGAATTGAAGTTACCGTAGATACTGCAATTATTGTAACTGAAAGATGAAAACGAATATAAAAGAAATGAAAACAGTGCAAACTCAAATAATAAATATCTTTGGAACGTTCTCAACAACATAAGTACCTAATAGAAATAAGAATAAGAAAACGTGTATGTTTTAACTAACACTGATTCTATCGATAATATTAATAAGTATTTTTACAACATAGGCAAAACATTAACTAAAATTTATATAAATAATAATCAATCTAGCTTCACAATTCCTAGAATCGAAGTAATATCACGGGGTTATTGTTTTGTAATCCTGGCCTTGGACGCTACTAAGATTATGTATGAATAAATCAAATTGTATTAATATGTTAATGTTCTAATGATGATGAATATGTCAATTAATATTTTTACATTACTGAAATGTGCGGTGTTAAAAATAAGTATTAAGTAAAATTAAAATGATTATGTTTCAAGCTCCTTTATAATCTTTACCAGAGGACGACTTTGTACAAAAGTCGTCTGCGTGTGTACCTCTGTCTCACCTATTTCTACCGCCGAGCAGTTCATACACCATTGCTTTCGTCTTCATTACATTATATGCTCAAATTACATGGTAACAGAAAGTAGTGTAACCTAACTAGGGGAGCTGGGCCTGCGGCGCATTGGCAGAGCTGCTTTTGCACAATAAGTAAATAACAGCAAGCTGCGTAAGCAGAGCTGCTAACCCTAACCCTAACCCTTGTGTCAATAAATATTTTGACAATTAATTTGACCCGGTATATATATTTGCAAAACTTGAAATGAGCTCGCCATACGCGCTCCAATATGGAAAGGTTTTTCGGGCGATAACATCACTTATCGATATCCTTTATTGAGCTAATCGAAATTTAATCTATTTTAGGGAAATCTACAATACTTAAGGTACATTCACGTCGAACAATCAGCTCTCTAGCTTCTAAACTGAAGGAGTACTACGTGTAACAGTCGAAAACCGCAAAACTGCAAAAAAGACAATTTTCTCGGTTATAAAGCTTCGCTGGCTAACGCAGCTCTGCAATTATAATTGTAGTATACGTGTATACGTAAAGTATACGTGTATAAAATTTTCACGAAATTTTTAGTAAAATATATAGTATCGTACGGCTCGCCCTAATTATAACATAGTGTGTCACTAATAGTAAAATCATGCAAAAACCAATATGAAAATACTTACAAAATCTTATGAAATGATAAAAAAATGTGTGATATTTTAATCGTATTCCAATAGTTACAACTGTTTCAAAACAAATATAGCGAAATTTTTAATTTAAATATCCAATATTTTTTTAAACTTACAGCAACAAGTTTCAAATAAATCTTAACATCAACAATAACATCATATGATAAAAGCGTAAATAATAATATCATCATCATCACCAGCCTGTATCTACCCACTGTTGGATATAGGTACCACGTACGATTCTCCGCTTTCCGTATCCAGTCGCTTCCGGCAGCTTTTTTTTATGTCATCGGTACATCTATTACATCACGGCCTCGTCGTGCCATGCGCGGCCCCCACTTCATTCCAGATTCATTCCTTTGAGATATTCCGAGGATAGCTCTCTCGATCGGTCGCTACGCAACCTGCAGCCTGTAAACCAGTCTGCAGTCGGTCTGCAGTTCTTCAATAAGATTTTGTCGCTTTTTTTGAAGAACAAGACAACCAACTCCTGGTCCACGCGACCTGTGTGGTCCCGTTGTGAATGACGGAATTAAACAGATGTCGTAGTTACTTTAGAACCGGAATTCTTTCAGCTTTCAACAGTTCCGTTGTAATTCCATTCTCACCAGGAGCCTTACCAGTTTTTAGTTATTCAAGGGCTATCCTAATCTCACTCATGCTGGTGTCCGAATTGTCACCAGTGTAGTATCAGGTTACCGGGGCTCGTCAATCGCTTTCACGAGCGGCTAATGTCAGGACAGGTGCATGAGCAGCATAAAGCTTACAATAAAATCTCTCCACTTCCGCGAAGATTTCTGGTCTCGAAGAGACGACACGGCCATTCTCTAGCTTGGGCCTCGACAGTTACGCCTTTCCAGTAAGCCGAGAAAAAACTTTTAGCCCTTTGTTGTGCGCTATCGCATCTTCAATGCATTTAATATTGAAGGTGCGATAGTCACGCAACATCAGCCTTCTGGTTTGCTTTTTTAAAGCCGCATACTCTGTCGAAGCTCTTGCAGGTGACGCTGTCTCTCGTCTCTTCTCCATAAGAGCCAGAGCCTCGCTAGAGAGCTTAGCCTCATGAGCCTTATGCTGCCATCCGAAATATTTTTAATAAATAATATTAATTATAGATATTCCAATTTAAATTAAAACATTCGTGTTATCCTATTATGGAACTCGCTCGGTTCGTATCTTAGACACAAACTTGTTACGTAATAGTTACATAAACAAGTACTTGATTGGGAATGCTTTTATTAAACTTTTAATCTTTTCCTACTGTATTTAAACATTTTTCTCCCTTTAAAAACGTGTAACAGATATATATTATGCTACAAACTAATAAAACAAAAAATAACACCACTACTAGTAGTCATATCCAGCCATACATGTTTCTACAAATAAAATAAATCCTACTTTCAATAAATACTTTCAAACCAAAACCTATATCAATTATCAATCAATATCTATTTTAAAAGTAAGCAACCATAGGCAAAAACTAAATTACGTATAGGTATTTAGAAATACAAATAAAGTTAGATGAGACACCATTATATGAAATAAATAAAACACCACATCATTTTAAAATGTATTCTTTGAATAATAAAAAAAACAAATTTAAACTCTAAACATAAGAAATACAATCCTCAAGAAATTCGGCATTTAGCAAATATAGTTTGGAAAATATAAATGCTAGAATTTGTAAAAGTTAATTAACTTATCAATAAACTCTATTTTTAACGAAATTAAATTATGAGGTAGATGTTTTCAAATAGTCTTTCATTAAAATCTTACTTATGATAATATTAAAACTACAAATTTAATCGAAAACGCAAGAAAACCCGTATAATATTATAATACCTATCCGAAGTCATACATTTATATTGGATGCCTATGAAATCACCGTTAAGCCTGAATAAGGTATTAATGGAATCCTGGAGTGTCAGAAATTCCATAAAACTAATATATGTCTAACAGGTGTTAATTAGTTTTTTACGATTTAGTGTGCTCTAAAAGTAATACTTTTTGTGATTGTTAAGCAAGCAGAAATTAATGTTTCCACACTATCAGTGTTTTCTATTTCATTTTAATTGTTCCGTAATAACGTCCATCCGTCTGACCGTCCCAGATACCATAAATCTACAAAGCAAAATATATTAACACAGCTCATGTAGAATTATGTTTCTAACAATAATACTTATTTAGAATTCATCAAAAAGTATTGAACAGCAATACTATTTATAACTAGCATAGTTACACTATTAGCAAATACACGGTTGTGTTCGATTCATACTTAACCTTAAGGTATTTGTTAGGTTTGAATCTAAATTAGCTCAATTTTGAGTTTAGTTCAGGTTTGCCTAAAAATGCGAAAAATTCGAACTAGTATAGTTTCGCAATCAATCTTAGTTATGCCAGAATTTAAGTTAAGCTAGAATCCGACTTGCAGTGATTTGACTTCAGTTTTGTATTGACTTTAACTTGGCCTTGTTTTTTAATTGTACCTGCCAGCATCGATAGATCGATATTGGCAAAGAGTTTATATTTTCTATTTAGAATATTACGCCATTCCTAGTTTTAAATAAAATCAATTGGCATAATCGCGAAGTATTATGTAAGAGATTATCCTTACCTACAATAATATCAATATTCCTAAATTTAATTTTAATTTGAAAATCTACTTTGACTTAAATTTTTGACTGAACACTGTTATTCTTGTTTTTCATAAATTATTTATTACATTGTCCACCATAATTTCGGAGGTAATTAACCTCCGAAATTATCATTTCTTGTCCGTCACACTTCTTACAAGTTTATTTAAATGAAAGTTCATTATTGATTGAATTTAATTAAATATATGTAGTAATCGTTGATCTTACCACTAGAATTACTAATTGATACAAGAATAATATCATACGACGATTATGGAAAATGATGAACTTGTTGGTGATTATTTATGTTTAGTTTCCTTTTTTAACACGTGGCGCTTTTTCAAGTAATAGTGATTTAAAGCTGTTGTTGACAGATCAATTTAAAATGGAAATTTAAAAAAGGAAATTCAAGGTTAAAACAGTATTGGTCGTGTATTTGAGCAATCTAGTATAAATTATTAATTAATTCCTGTTAATACTTGTCAAAAGCGTAATACACAACTGTGATATGACTGACAAGTTTATTAATAACAACTACAGTTGATTGGAAAACTAGATGAGGATTATTTCGAATAGCCAATCTAGTAGTAACATACGAGTACGTATTGTTGCTAGTAATGTACGAACTCGCATATAGTATATGTACAGTCACATCCCGATTTGGCTGACCCCCTCCTCAGTTACAAAATTTTGATATCTCTTACTCACTACTCAGATATACTTAAAACCGATATGTAATTGACAATACTGTATAATGTATAAGAACACAAGAGTATACAACGAGTACAGCAAGGGGCCAAGTTCGGGGCCCTGAAGGCACTGCTACTCGAAGGCTCTAGTATCAGATTTTCAACTAGGATAAATAGTTTTATTGTGTATAGGATATAACAAAGATTTCGTTTTTTTTACATTTTCTACATTTTTTAGTTTTCTGATTTTTTACTTTGTATATGGCTCGCGTTTGTGTATGATCTCGCATAATGCAATATTCCTACTTAATATCTACGAGCTTCTTATTAAATATGCAAAATTTCATAGTTATAAAAGGTAAAAGCAAAATGGTTAGTGTAAAGCTATGCACTGGTATGTGCATAGCCCGTTTCTACCGAATTTGGCTGACGCACGGACATGTATAAATATGTATATTGGCTCAGAATGCATAAAACCCAAACCCCCCTGTGGCAGCTTTTTATAATTTTCTTTGTAAAACTTTCAGAACACTAAATTTATTAAATTGTTATTTACAATTTGTATTAAGAATAAAAGATTATGTATCGTAGGATTTTTTTTCTTTACTTTATAAAATTGGCATCCCTAAACAGGCTTGACGTTACTTTACAGACATGTTAAAAATATTCTGATTTACATATTTATCATTTGGTTATTTTTATTGCATATATATATATGTATAATAACTAGTAGGCAATTTCTAATTGCAAAATAAAACACACAATAAACAAACACGATTAAGTAAAAAAATTAAATTGACAATATTGTATTGTGAACTGATATATTTATGTAAACTATTGTTAATACATATTAATTAGGTACATATTAGTTAGTTTTATATTATTTTGAGAACTAATTACAATGATATTGAATTGGTATGCTTCTCTACTAAAAATATAAGCAATACCTAACATAATCAGTCAAATTATGGGAGGTTCTCAGCTTGTTATTTAAGGCGTCTGATATTTGAAAGTGGCATAGAAAATAAATAAATACGGGCTCACTCCAGCATATCCTCACAAGGCCGTGAGCTCATATGGGTTCATAGCTCTTAGAAGTTTTCTTCGTCTTCGATGCGGACTTATGAGTAGAGTTATTAAGGTTTTTAGAACCTATGAAGGAGGGGTGGACTGTACTAAAACATTAAATATAAAGCGGTTATTGTAGCATATGAACGTTTGCAATACATTATCACTTCTTAGGAGTTTACTGGTGACCTCACTCACACTCAAGAACACAACAACCCTCCAGAGAGTAGTTATTCGGTTGCTGTATTCTGTGAGGTGGAGGTATTTCCCCAGATTTAAGGTAAAATATAAAAAAATAAGTTTATTTAATTTCCTTTTCGAAACACGACAAAAAATAAAGGAGAATGCACATTGTTGTATGGAGTTTAGTTTCAATATTATTTTCGTTGTACAGAAATGAACCCTGCTGCAGTCTGTAGTGCTTCAACTATTTATTCGAATAAAAGTAACATTGTTTATAAATAGCTTCAGAATTACAAGAAAAATGATTATAAAATTGTTCATTTTAGGTTATTTTTGATATCACATACATTTTTGGGTTCGATTATACGTAGCTATAGCACCTACATGTATTTGAAGCTGCCGATTTTTCCAGCAGTGTTGGACGATTTTTCTTTCGTCTTAATCATTTTTTAATAGCCAATACATCTTTTGTAGTTTATTCTTTTCCATGACAATTTAAGCAGATGAATAAGAAAGTGTATGGAAGACATGCTAGCTGAGCTAGTGAATGGAGCAGAGCTCCATGAAGTCCGTGACTCCGTCGAATGTGTTCATGTGAATTATTATTCATAAGGCCCATCGCGGGGAAAATTCGAGGAAAATGAAAAATAATGTGATGAAAAGTGTTTTTCTGATGACCTCATCAGAATGTAGATATAGATACCATAATTTTTATTAACCATAACTATTATCTTCTTTGTATAGGAGATATGGTGAGACCATTTTGTATGGAGACTATGAATATGTTAAAGGACGTCTCTCTGAAGGCAGCGATAAAAACATTAATAACATGTAATACTCAACATGTAACGTTTTTATTTTCATATCCAAAAGTACTCTAAGCGCCCTTTTTGCATTAAGTACTTACTTGGTTAACAATAGTGAAACAGAATTCATATTCAAATCCTACGGTATACGAGTAGTACGAGTTATTCAATGAAAATGCCGCTTTCGTGGACCAAACGCCTTAAAAGATTTATCTGTTGTTTACATACTGGATATATAGTTTTATTATATACATTATTTTAAATAAGATTCGATCGTAAACCAGGCATATGAATACTCTTAAATCTACAGTCGTTAAAAATAAAAACGAAGTTGCACGTGATAGTGAAAATCGGGGAGAAGTTAAGTACCTAAGTGTATTACCCTTTCCATACTTATTAATAAGCGTTTGAGCAAACGTAAATCGCAATTGTACATGGCATTCATTCGCTAAAAATTAAAAATATTTTGTACTATGAGCTCCAGACATTCTTTAATTATATTAACTTAAAATAAAAAGTTCTTAATATTATTCGAAATAATTCCAACTCTGAACACGACACCTACTCGTAGTAAATTAATTATTCGTTATTGCAACAAATTATTTGGCTTTGGCACATCATCCCCAACTTTCCTGTGTTAGCATTTCATTACAATGCAGTCAGACAATAATATCTTTACGCAAACGCACACTATACATAAGATTTTTATTTCTAAAATCCATAACCCAAAAGCATTTTGTTATCATTCAGATTGATTACTCAAAATAATCTTAAAACTATAATAGAATGAGAAATGTATCAGTTAATTACTGCCAGGTAAATAATATAGTTAGAACGAAATAGAATGTTCAATAATGTTGCAACTTCGATAATCTTCATCTTTTGTCTAAATACTATTCCATTTCATTTGTAACTTGAATAATGGTAAATTTAAAACTAGAATCTAGAAAAACGTAAATAATATGTTTTGAAGAGTTTTTTAGTTATGTTAACATGTAAAGCGGTTATTTGCAACAACTTAACTGACAACATTTATATCATTTTGTTTTTCCATTTTTAGTCACTGGCGTAAAATTTTAAATAAATTAAAATTTGTGCTGGTTCATGTTTGTGGAAGTATTGATTGAGATTAACTATTTTGGAAACATGTCTCAGGGCCTGTGCAATCACTATCTTTCTTTCGTCCCTTAAATACGTTATCGACAATGTCAATTATTCAATTTAAATAGTTAGCTACTTTCACAAAACTGACATTATTTCATTTTTATTAATCTTAATTTATATCCACTTTCTAAAACAATAGTTCAGGATCTTAGTTTTTTTACTGTTCATAGCCAGTTATAATACTTCTAATCTAAACGGGTACAATATAGAACTAAACATAAAGTTTGTCATAGTAAAAATAGCAACAAAAATTATAATAATAATATAAACACACACTTAACTTTGGATAAATACAATATAACGTAAATTATTTAAGATATTGACACTCGAACACATAAAATTTGTACTTACGTTACTCTTGCAAACTTAGGCTATAAAGTTTCTAAGAATAAAATATGTATAGTTTTGTACTACATTACTTTTGGATTTGTACTGATCAGTCTTCTGCTTATTATGTAGTACATACTGTGTCTATTTTCGTGTATATTATAAATGTAATATAGTAGGTAAATGAGGTAGATTGAATATAGCACTGTGATGGATTTCTTATCTAATAATTATGTAACATTAACACGTGTTCCATGGCAAATGGCATTTTTGGTTTTGGAATGAATTAAGTCTCATAAATCGATCATACAAGTCAAAAATCTCTGGCCGATATCTGTAACATAGTTATAATTTACGATATTTAACGTAAGTATAAATGCTTTTAACAAATAAATGCCGCTAGTTAAATTAAAACTTACGAGGTTTGTTAAAATTTCCCACCTTATATTTTGAAGAGGATACATTACAGAACTTGCATTTTTGATGCAATTTTGACAGTACGTAGATATCTCAATGAATTACGACTGTTGTGGGCTGCCTTGCTGACTTCCGTGGGAGCTGTCTGAACTTTTAGATTGTGGGTCATCCTTTTTCTTTTCGATCTAAAATTTAAAAGTATCTTTGAAATATAAAAAATAATAAATTATACATTAAGTCTCTTATATTCCAGGTTCATATAAATGGATATTGATAATAGAGTATTATGGAGTATTATGGAGAGTATATGACGAATACAAATAAGTTTTCTTATGGGATTCAATTTGCCAATGGGGCAAGGGAGAACTATCGTTGGGTTATCATTAAACTCTCAGGAATAGAAGTTGATGCGTACGCAGCGGAGATGCTGACGCGCGAGTTTCTTCCTGTATGTAATTGTACAAAGGTTACTGTAGTCGTCAAACGTCAGGCGAGCCGTATGATTGTATATCTCCATGTATGTATTGTATGCCATAGCATAAAGATCCAGCAATATTACCTTTAAAGGACAGTCAGCAATAAGGTGGTCTTCGCTTTTGCAGTTATGACATCTCTTTGGTTGTGGCCCGATGCTGCATTTGGCGGCTATGTGGTTGGCGAACTCTCCGCAATTATAGCAGCTGGAATAATAAAAATAACTTTATTACTAATATGATTCAAGATCACGGGTATTGATCCCGATCATTTAAGAGGCGTGCGTAGGGATATGGATCCATCACGTAGAGACCCCCTCGAGAAGATTGATGTAATGTAGTATATACGCCGTGACTCGCTCCAGGAGATATCAATAGACCAATAAGAGTATTGGGACTACTGCGATTATGTCAGAAACTTGCTTGCTTCAGCTTGTAGAAACTGGATGTACCCCTGAAATGGCAGAGTAAATCGGCCGGGGGCAACAACGGCGTGAATTTCTGACGAGACGAGACTGAGCGAGTAAGGTTATATAGGTAGGACAGAAGAGATGCTTTGTTAGCAGAAGAGGTAGAAACGTGGCACATCAGTTGGTCCGTATACTTGTATGCCTCCCGAACTAGTGTAAAATAACTTTAAGATTTAAAGACAGTTTGACCCTTGCACGAAACGTTTAATGATTAATCAAGAATGTGAATAAACAGTACATCGTATTCTCTGGTAGTGAGTATCTGGTGTAGGCAACGAGATGAAATGCTAAATTCTTTACAGGTAACATCCGGGGTGGTGTATAATTAACATCTAGTTGCAACTTAGGAGAATTTTCTTCTTCCTAGTGTCATCCCGTTTCCGTTTTGATTCATTAAATTTTTTGTTTCGTACCTAATCCAATAACATTGGCGGAGTTCGCTACCTAAGCCTAAGGCTGTGACGAAGTTGCTGATTTTTATATAGAGCAACTGTCGTCAGACCTCTTAAATCCAGAGGGAAATCAAGACCGTTCTTAGATAAGGTCTCACGGCTTTCGAAATGAATATATTTATTTGAACTTGCGGGTTTCCTTACGATGTTTTTCTTCACCGCCGAGCAAGTGATAATTATAAATATGTAGATACAACCGAAAACAACATTTTAGTGGTACGTGCCCACGCCAGGATATGAATGAGGGATCGTCAGATCAAAAGATCGGTTTTTTATCTACTCTCGGAATCTATATTATCGGAATCAAAATGTTAGGTTAGAACTTATAGATTTCCGATAGTAATAAGATAAATCGTAAACCGTGATGTACCAGCAGTTGCATTTTACTCAACTGGTCTTTCCTAAGCTATAATGCCTGCCTGTGTTACTTTGCTCTATTATACCACTAAAGAGGAAGTCAAATTTTTATTTTTTTCCAGACTGAATTCATTGTGAACTCAAAGGTATCCTTAGTTTGACCAAAAAATCTCTCTGGAATAGCACAAACCATTCAGATTACAATGTGTGAGGATGGATTCCCTGTCGATTGCGGATGGTGCAACTGTAGATGTTTTTATAGATAGGCATATGCATCACATCAAAAAAACCCTCTGAACACGATACAATGTACCATCATACACATACAAAGAGAGTAAAAGTTTCTCATCAAACACAAACGGTACTGACTTGAAGGCTCAATACCATGTGTTTGGCAAGATTTGGATGATGAACAATTCTCACAGTTACAGTCTCACATAAATGCAGGCAATTTGATCTAAACTACTTTGTGTGCTTCCGCTCTCTGTTAGTTCGTGCGAACTACTGCCGGCCAGCACCCACCCACTACTGTTAGTAGATGCGTGCCGCTGCCATGGCTGCTCCGGTCATCTCTGCCTCGTCTGCTGCGGTAGTCTCTGCGACTGTTCGCCATCTGAAATGTGAACCGCATGCATCCGCCACCGTTGCTGCCCTGGCAAGTGCACTAGAAGTGTAACCGTATGACTCCCGAAAAAACTCCCGGCTTCATTTGGCTCCTGGTGGCGACACTCCGTGTCTTAATAGGTAGCTGTGCCATCTGATCAGCTTGTGTCTGCAATTAGGACGGCGCAGCCCCTGGACCTGCATGTTCCTGGTTGCCTCTCGTGGCATGGCAATGGCACTCAACTCGGCAGCAAGGGAAGTTAACAGAAACCATCATGTCACGTTAATTCATGTTAAACATGACCCCTGTTTCGCACACGTATTTATATCTTTCTTAATCCACTTTTGACAACCCCAGTTAAATAGCTGATAGACCCTTCGTATTTCATTTGCCGTATCGATAATTTTTTGTCTTAAGACATCCACAGATGGGATGGGGTTCAGTTCGTCATACACATGTCTCATATGGCCTCACACGTAAAAATCCATGGGGGTGATGTCCGGACTTCTGGTTGGCCACAATATGGGCCCACCTCTATCGATCCACTTATACCATACTTTCCATTGTGAAATTCCAAGTCTCCGAGGAACAACATTGGTAGAAGTGGTCGGATCTTCTCTAAAAAGTCGCCTGATATCATTTTCTTCATCTTCTGCGTTATTAACACGAGGCCTACCCACATCCGTTATACGTCTGTTCGAGATAAATTAATAGGTACGCTTTTGGACCGGCTAAGATGAACATTGCTTATGTGTACGATTGAATTGATATGCTCAACGACGCCGTAAAAATTTCCACAGCAGCTCCTTGATAAGATATGATTGTTATGCCAAAATTAAGTTACAATTTTTTCTTCACAACCATGTCAACAAGCGATCGATTGTCTCTGCCCATTCCTTGCATATGCTGCAAGGAATGCATGAAGATCTAAATATACCTATAAACTTTGCATAATTTACGTGATCGAACTGTTTCAAAAACTCATAAGTTTCCAACAATTAAGCAAATTAAAAATTAGGCTTTGAATAAATTATCTACTCAAAATTAAAAAAATATGTTTATGTACTTAAACTTAAACAGCATTCACTACGCTCATACGTACCCTGTATTTTGTCAGGTTACATCAGCCGTGGCACGAGTTGACTCTCTTGTATAATTGTGTTAATACTAGTTTTAAATAAAAGTATATCTTTAATCATCGGGATAAAATAATTTAAATTCAGTTGACCCTACATCTTAAGAATAAAACATAAAATCTAAATATTACATATTGAGTCAGAATTATTATGATCTTCAGGGTATTTGAACATCTATGACTATTTTTATTTGTATTAAGAGTCTAAGGTCTTAAGGCATCTTCCATACATACATTAATAGGTGTATAAACGAAATTGCGTGTTACAACCCAATACTCTATAGGTTCCCAAAGAAGTCTATGTCAGTCAGTAAATCAACGAAAATCAAAAATTATATAGATAAGCGTCTACAACAATTATAGCAATAATTGAATAAGAATAAAACCAGTTGAGAATGCGCAAGCTTGCATTGCCAGAGGAACACCTGGCTCTTTTCTAAATTATTATTGTTTTTTAATTTGTCGGCCATTTTGACCATGTTCCTTACGAGACAGGAATGGTGTTTCTGAAAATTCCTATTCTACTTTTTTATGCGGAATCCGAATCTGAAGTCATAATCCGAATATTCGAAAGAAAGCGACAGGCAAATACACAGACAAACGCACAGACAAACATATAGATTTCATATAGGAACGGTGTTCCTGAAAACAGTAATTACATGCAATGTACTGTGTGGATTAAGCGGGAACGTCGTAGATGTTGGCAGATTGTCTGATATTTAAAATTCAATTTATAGTTCGTCAAAAAACAATATTTTGCTCTGTGTTTACCGTATTTTTCTGAAACGCTTCTTGGAGAGAGGGCGGCGATGTGAACCCTGGCAATCGACAGAAGAAGGCCCTGAAACTCGAGTTGCTTCCAAGCCTTTCTCAGACTCCTTACATTCGAACTCCACCTCTTCTTCATCTCCCAGCGACCGAAACCCGGGCATTTGGATCACACTCTGAAAACACAGAAATACGTTCTTTATTAATTTAAAAAATTGAATTAAAGAATTGGAGAGATTATGTATATACTGCACAGGGCCATCAGTTTTATCAGCTTATAGCGACAAAAGTATACGGAAAAATAATTGCGAACAGAATGGAAAACAAACCCGATAAATGTTATGGCAGGCACAGGCATTAGAAGGTTTTATGCGATTTTATGGATTTTGAGAAAGCATTTTATAGGATTGTGCAAAAGGATCTCTGAGACATATTGTCGGGGTATGAAATTGATGGTGCCCTACCGAGTACTGTACACTCCACTTCTTTATGACGGTTAGATAGCCTGTGTGCTTGTGACTCTTATTTGATGTTAACATCGATGTGAAGCAAGATTACGCACTGTGAGATTGATTGTATATCTATGATGATTTTTTTAATGGAATGGAAGGTACATCGCTAATGTGGAGAGATGAGTGAGTGCAGAAAATAGTGTAGATGGAACATTGGAAAAGCTTCTTGGCAGTAAAAATATGATCCAGAAGGCACAACTCACTTCCCACTTTAATTTCCCACAATGCGGTACTGATTCTAATACTAACGAATGGAAGCGGGAGCTAGGTTCCCAATGCTCTATACGCACTATTCCCTATATCTTCACACCGACGGTACCTTGTACCTTACATTCCCGCTAAAAGTGCATCCAAGATATACCATTTAATCCACTTGCTCTAACACTTCATTATCCTTGCATTCTTTCTGGATTTTGTCTTTTTCGCAATCAGTAGTAAGTTTTCCTGCTTACAATCAACTTTCATCATCGTGTTTACAGTCCAGATGTTCAGATGTATCTGCTAGTAACACAGCATCGAATGCATAAGGCTGATATTTCACCACTTATCTACGTTCTCTTTCTCATTATCTGTAGACAATGATCAAGAAAAAAGAATGAACAACAGAACCGACAGAACTCAATCCTGCTTGACATATTGATATCAAACTAGAATGACCAGCTGCCCCCCACTCACATACATAGCGTGCGGTTATCTTAAGTGGACTGCAGTATCCCGCCAATATGTCCCGTTTCACATAAACCTGTCAAACTTTCTCAATATCAAATAACAACTGAAAATCTTGTGATGTAGCGCTAAATGCTTATTCAGGATATTACGAAGTGAGAAAACCTGATCCAAACATACTTTCTCAGATTTACTCCTGTGCCTCCCACGATATTCTATCAGATGTCACCCTTCTTCTACTAAAAAATATTCTTCCATACACTTTTGCAGTACTAGTTTATTTATATATCTATAACATCACGTCATGGTAGGCAGAGAGGACCGACCGAAAGCGAAGAAACCAAGTCACGTGTGAATTGGTCCTTGTACACCTCACTCGCTTCTTAAACATTCATTGCTCTTCTCGTGCATTACCACTGGCACTAAGGCTCCAGACATACCTTGTGATTAAACACGCTCAATTTGGTTGTGGTAAGTAAGTCTTGGACTTCTTCGGCTTCTACATCCATCTACTTTCGCGTTGTATCTGTTTCGTAATTCTTTCCTCCTGTATTATTTGTACAAGTCGGAACCAACGGAGAATGCCTCCTCATTTTAACATGGCACTTATTTTAGATCAACTCTATTTTTACATCTACATTGCGAACTCGGTCTACAAGCATTACGCCACAAATTTTTCGCAACGCTCGCATTTCAACTACTAGTAGTAATAAATTCATTATTGTCCACAACCTACGAGTATATCAGTAGGCCTACAAAATATACGTCATATACCTGGTTTAGATTTGTAACACGTCGAACTGCGCACAATAAAAAATAACTTCCGCTTCTAATCCTCATATTACAAAATAATTACGTATTATTTATATCGTTTATACTTACGTTTAAAGTGTTAGTGATATATTTACTTAATTTTTTAATTGATTCTCACACTCCCGTTGGTAGCAATCATTTTATATACCCAAGCGTTGTCTGCAGATCGCTTAATAGATAAACCCGTTTCAAGTTATTTTCAACAATTGTTAAGCAAAGAAAGATAAGACATAAACAACTTGGGAAGTTCCGACTCGTAAAAAACTATAGCCAAATCACTCCCCGGAAGGTTATTGTCCCTGCGAGTGAGTGAAGTTACCAGTAGGCTTCTGAGAAATCTCTGTATTAGGGGCCGGGGTGGCATCACGAAAGCGGTACTTCCTATATTGTAAGCATTCATAGGGTGAGGTAACTATTTAACATCAGGTAAGCCATTTGATTACATGTCTTTCAAGGTTGTATAAAAAGACCTCCATAGTATATACATGTAGTGTAGGGGTTTTATATAATAAACAGACAAAAACCAGTTGAGAATGCGCAAGCTTGGATTGCCAGAGGAAAACCTGGCTCGTCAATTATATAACAATTTAATTACTTTATTTTAAACTTTGTCGGCCATTTTGACCATGTTCCTTAAGAGATAGAAGGTTGATTTTTCAGACATTCCTATTCTACTGAACTACTAATGCTGAATCCGAAATTGAAATCAAAATTAGAATATTCGAAAAAAAGCGACACACACAAACATAGAGATCATATAGGAACGGTGTTCCTGATTAACAGGGCATTATAAGTATCAAACAAATTGCCACGCTTTAAAGTCAGTAAACGGGCGACCAAGCTTCAGACGATGATTTTTATTTATTTTTTGCATAAAACCGGAGTTTTTAGGAAAGACACCTATATATAGGTACTTATATGGTAATGGTAATAAAATAATTAAATTTTTTAAGTTTGTATATATACAAATTTAAAAATTTTAATTATCTTATCTAAATACAAAATTTGTTCCAAATCACTGGAGCCGTTTCCGACATATGTGAAATACTTTGGTGAAATATGATATAAACACCAGAATTGTATAAAGTAAGAGCATAGAACAATAAGTAATGGTAACTAAACCAAATATGTACACGTATGTTTATATACACATATTTCTTTTTAATTAACCGTATGTAAAAATAAATACTTCTATATTTAACTTCACGCCAAATCGGTAGGCAGAGTGAGCCGAGCGCCACCTAACTCCATCCTTAGCACCTCACTCGCTTCTTTAACATTCATCGCTCTTCTCATGCAAGCTCGCCGGTTTCTAAGGCTCCTGACAGCACCTTCTGATAGAACACGACCAATTTAGCCACGGTATGTTAATCTTGGCCTTCCTCGGCTTCTACACCCTTCCACTTTTGCGTTGTATTTTTTCTACATGTCCGAACCAACGGAGTATGCCTCTTCTTATTTTATTTTAACTTTTTTATTTAGTTATCATTAGTCATTCATTGAACATGTTAATAAAAATTATCTTTCTAGTATATACGGAATATAGGAAACAATATTGAATATATATAGGGTGAATAAGTACAACGACTTATCGCGACTAAGGAGAAAAAGTCGACGTTATCGGAATTCAACAGTATAGTCTTGACCTAATATCAATTTTGACGCCGCTGGCGTGTCGTTGCAACCGAACGAAGTACAAGTTTGGTGGCGTAAATGTATAGAAAAAACATCCGGCCTTGATAAGCCGAACAAACAAATAAGCACACTATCGGGTCAACCGCTAGATACGAGTGCCACGCTATATTCTGTGAATGAATAAGTTTTTCTATTCAATGTGATTATTATTAGATGTTACTAGTCATACATATTAATTTTCATTGAACTAACTGGACATTAGGTTGGAATGTCAGCACGCAGATTATACGCGTAGTACATCGAAGATGTTCATGATTAAAAGATAGATACGAGAGTAATCGCTTTGTAAGATATATGCTAATTGCTAATAAATATGTAGATGATAATGAGTAAATGAATGCTAAAGGCGACGATATTGCTTGAACTGATTTATACATTTTTTTTTCTAAAGATAGAATGTGAAAGCGCTGATCGGTTGATAATATGCACCGTTCAAAACTTATAAAAAATTATTTATCAGTAGATAGAGAAGACTAATGAAAGAAATTGATTTATAAATAAATTGTATTACATTATCTCACTATTGGTATACACTATTGAAAAACTATGTAAGTTTTTCACCTTCCCATCCATAGTAGATTTATGGAAATAGTAATATTGCAAGTAGATACTTATATACTAACTTAATCTTTTACTGGTGGAGCAAGTAGCATGTAGGTTGTATCTTTATTAAACAAAAAATGAAATAGCATGTGGAAAGAAATGCAGGATGAAAGAATAACAGATATACAAAGCGAAAGTGGAAGGATGTAGGTGCCGAGGAAGACCAAGACTAAACTACTATGACCAAATTGGTCGCGTTTTATCAGAAGTTGATGTCTGGGACCCGGCGATCGTGCATAATAATAGCTATGAATGTTAAAGAAGCGAGTGATGTATATAAGGACCGTGTCTTATGGCGTTCGATTCTCTCTGCCTACTCTGCAAGGACCTAGCGTGAAGATATACATACATCTTTATTAACTGAAAAAATATATTACAAGACTTTATACAGGGAAAGAAAACCTTAAATAAGTTACACAACCGCTCTTTTAGTCATGTTTTAATTGTTAGAGATGACTAATAAATACATGAAATCCATGAGTGTAAAATATTAATATTACTAACAAAAGTATTATTCCTTTTTTTATACTACGTCGGGAGGCATACAAGCATACGGTCCACCTGATGTAAAGCGGGTACCGTAGCCTATTAATGCTTGCGATATATTAAGTATCTCTCGCGCGATGCCTCCTCTGCTGCTTACACAGCAACTCCTTGGGAGCTTACTGGTGACCTCACTCACACGCAGGAATACAACAACCTTCTAGGAAGTTGTTATTTGGCTGCGGTTTTCTGTGAGGTGGAGGTCTTTCCCCAGACAGGCTGCTTTAATGCGCCCTACCTCTCTTAAAACATCCAGACCAAGACGAACAAACATGTTCATGCACACAAATATTTGCCTTGTGTGGGAATCGAATCCACGAGCGTTGGTGTCATAGTCGCGTCATTCGCGACTGAGTCACCGAGCTTGTCATAATTATAATAAATTATATTATAATATACTATATTATAAATATTAATTATATTCCAATTCAGTTTAAATACACAGTGCTAAAATAGTAATTCTATACACAGAGCAGTGATAGACCACTGGATAAAGAGCCAGGTTATCAAGTCACGGTCTCTGGTTCGATTCCTAGTGTGCACGTACCACGAAATTCGTATTTTCGTATAATTACATATTTGTAATTACAGCAAGCAAGCAAGGGGCTCGAGGGTGAAAGTAAACATCGTGAGGAAACCCAAGTCCAAGCAATAATATTTCGAAAGACCGTAACCTAAGGTCTAATTTTATCCTCTGGGCTGTGGAGACCTGACAGTCGCTCCACATCAAAATCATTATTTTCGCCAAATCCTTAAGCTGAGGTAGCGGATCTTACCAATCAGAACGGATTTGGAAACAGGATAATGGCAGGCAGAAGAAGAGAGCTAAGATCAAAAGCTAAGATTATATAAATAAATTGTTACTAAAATACTAGAAGTCGAAAGCTTTACCAAAGGAGCCTTTTAGGGTCGAACTCAAAACACAGAAGAGGAAATTTTTGAAATGTTAGGAGTTTTATAAAATGGGCAAAAATATAAACAAATGTAAAAAAAAAACAAACTAACGAATCTGCGGATCGAAAGCTTATTTATCACCTTAGTGGTATAAAAAAATGAGTATTTTACTCTGTGTCTAAGTCTTTCTGCAATAAAAGATGAGTTTTCAACACAAGCTAAGACGATTATTGTGTCAGAGATTCCCTAAATACCCTGCTGCAGATGGGTTAAACATAATATGAATATTTTATTTGGTACCGATCCAGATGCTTACTTTTTTCCAGGCCAAAAAAGTACCACGAGCACAGATTTTGTAATTCGATGAGTGCAATGTGAAAGTATTTAAATGTCTGACAGCGTAGCACCTGCGTTACGTTATGTTGTGTTAGCTGCCTTATGATTGAGTTATTTTCAAAAACGCCTAAACGGTCTCGTCAGTACTCAACTCCTCTCTCTATTTCAGAAATGACCAATACTCTTAGTTTAAAGGTAAAGTCACGTTAATTCAGAGGAATAAAACTACTGAAATCGTATGATTCACTAAGAACTCTCGAAGAAGAAAGAGAAAAAGAACGAAGAAGTTCGGAACCCTCGGTGCGTAAATTTTAATCACTCTGACCGATTTTAATCAGTTCATGGCTGGCATTGTTCATTTTAGACCGTCGTTATTTAGAATATCTACATTTTTTTTGCCAAATGAGCATGCGTCTAACCACGACACCTCGTTTAGGTTGCACGTTGTACCTTAGCGAAGAATCGTGTATAAATACATATTTTAAACATGGTGCATTATCACATCCATGAAGGAGTAAAGTAGAATTCACATCTCTTATTGGTCAGTTCACGGATCAACATCGCATTACTTATAGTCTTATTGGTTAAAATGTGCTCTATATGATAGTATTATCGAAAAGTTGCAATTGTTATGCGCTAAAATACTACGTTTTGGCGGGTGTAGGGTGCCTTAATGCACGGTGAAGTACTTTCGTAGTTTGTGATCACATCCATAGTAGGTAGTTGTCTAAAAGAGCAACTTATAATCAACGTAATATTCATTAAAATGGAATTATTCACACAAACGATCGATGCGCATTTAAACCGGATGTTAGGGAGCAAAACTCGGAATTTATCATTAACATCTTACCCCATTGGCCCTGAACCCTCATTCTAACTCAAATGCATTAAACTATATTTTAAGTAATGTTAATAGGTGTTCAACAGGTGCCCGAACTGTGTCAATTTTGAATGTTTAAAGTTATAAAAATAAATTTGTACTCACTTGTAAATTCTACTTACTTCTTGCACAATTTTCTAGAAGTGATTGTAACACCTATCTAGTACCACCACTGAAAACTAATTATACTCGTAAATTATAATTTCTGAATGCAATTTAAGATTATAACAAGCATTCTTCTGTTAATATAATAAAGTCAACAAAATCCTCAAAAAAATACTACCTCGCTAAATGAGGCATTTATTAAGTTTGTTTTTTGTATCGAGTCGTAAACAAGTTTGAATAGTCTAAGAAGCAAATTCTATACGTAGTACCTAGTTAGTATTAGTGGGTATGTTCTCAAATTTCAAAGCTTTAGAATTTCCACCGTCCGATTTGAATAACCTTTAAATGGCTAGGGCTATCGTAGGGTAGCTTAGTACGTAGGAATAGCTTTTTTATTGAAGGTAAATTAGCAGATATTATTATTTTTAAGAGACTACAATGTAATAAATGTCAGCTATGCGTATATACAACTTACTTTATAGGATAGTCGCATAATATCAGAGACTGACTGTATGTACATAAAACATAGTCATGTCATGTGTGCTTTGCTTACCTGATGAACGAAGACATCCTGCCCGCCGTCGTCTGGGGTGATGAACCCCCAGCCCTTTGCCACGTTGAACCACTTGCATCGCCCGCGCCTTGTCACCCCAACCACTCCACTGCCGCTTACACCTGCACCTGCAATGTACGATATTATTATTAACTAATGGATTTTTTAATATTACAACTGGCGCCACCATTGAATAAAGATAATTATAATTCTTGAATGAAGTTATCGACACAATGCAAACTTCACATATTTTTATATGCATACAATTGCCATTGTTGAGTTAGTACTTTATCAGTTCTGACTATATATGGCAATCCTACAGAAAATATAAATTACCAATACTTGGTTTATATTTGCAAATCGCACGGGACCTAGAGGTCCTAAAAACAGACTAACGTGTTTGAAAAGAGCTATGAATATTGAATAAACAAATGAGATGTGTAAGAACCCAGTCACGTGGCGCATGGTTCTGCTTCTATTTATTACAATGGACTTACCATGAATATAGGTATGGACGTTATAAATCAGTATCTTTCTTTAAAAACACGCCAAATTTAATTAAATTTGGCGCGTTTTTAAAGAAAGATACTGATTGTGTCAAAATTTAATGGCATTTCAATTGAAATTTTGACATTATTGATGAGTAAAAAATCATCATCGTTTGTCTACGTGCTTTCATGTCAGCGAGAGCTCCGCGTCTTATTGTTAGCTTTTAAAAAGTTCCATTGTTTACATACATTTACATGTACTATGCATATAATGATATATTCATTATTATTTTTCATTACCACACTATAAAGTAACACAATTATTTACTTACTACATTGGTTATTACTTATTTACAAGCAAAAATCATTTTAGCTCTTTCTCTAATTCCTACTTGCGAATGAATGAAAAATTTTACATTGCTGTAAACCTATAATTATTTTATTATTATTCAGCCATATAAAAATGGAGGGTTGATTATATCATGACATTGAAAACATAAGGAAAATGGCGCGGGGACTACGCCACACAATGGTACAGAGTGTGCGAGCGGCAGTTGCACCTAACGCAATTTCTTCTATTGCATGTTATTCTCCGAAATAAATCATAAATAGTAATAAAAATATACTTCGTACATTTTGTTATTGATTTTAAAAATTAAACTAAGCGATGAATTATTCTAAAAAACTATAAAGTTTTATTGTAATATTTTCCAATTGATTAATAAGGATTAAATCATGCGTGCAAACGTAAATGCATGCATAAGTACAGACCTACTTATGTAAGTTAGCAACATAAATTTGCAAAGAACACATACGGCCGTTTTAGATGTCAATCTGTGATTTGTTCAGTGTACCAATTGTATGGAGGACCGATTTGAAAATATATATGTTTAATGCAAGCAATTCCAAAATATACTGGAATGTTATGTTTCAGTGTCAGCGTACATCTTGTACTTAATTCAAAAATATTATACGGCGAGAACAAAACATTGCCAATAAACTACTATGTAGTTTGGCATACATAACCAGTGTAAAATATACTTTGTAATATGAAATAAACCATTAAAAAAAATACCAACCGACGGAGATGCATTTCTGTTTTGAAATGCAAATGCCTATTTTTATTCAGCCTTCGTTAAATATTGTTAATTATTCTAAATTGGGACTGAGTAATAGAAAGAAAATCACCCCGGTCTGCTGTATGTGCATTAAATTAGACTATTTCTATTACGGGGTCTATATCAAGAACCTAGTCAATTAACTAATTGGGTATATTTTTATAATAATTTAGAAAACATAATGCACCAATTACTAAAAGCGCCGATTCACATTGTAGTTTGTATGCTGTGTATCACAAAATTTAAATTTGTAATTTTGTCATAGGTTTTTTTAAATGAATGAAGGTTCCGTAAATGAATGACGATCAAATTGAAACTGCCCAAAAGTCGAAATTTCTGTCATTTATTTACATTTTAAGGCCACCTTCTTCGTTCACACCATTTTTAAAGGGTTTTTCACTCTTTGTGTGTGTGTGTGCGGATATGTGTGTTGTGTGTGTCGACAGGTGTATGTGTGTATGTTCGCTTATGTGTTTGAAATGCTTAAATATGTATGGGAGCAGATACGGGATTGTTATCTTGTGCTTGTATTTCTTGGGTACTTACGTGTATACACAAGTAATACAAGATGAGGTGAGAAGAGGTGTTCGTAACAAGGTTTACTTAATTTATTGTTGAACTGCTGAAGCTACTGAAGCTATATTATTCAGTAGGTAAATGCTGAAGATTTCTTTTTACGGTAGTCGTATCTTGACAAAAAATTTCATTATTTTATTATTGTCAGCTTAATTGGACCCGTAGTTTCTTTTTTATCAAATATATTTTGTATAACTCTGATTAAAAGCGTGTCATTTTTTATTGGAAATCTTTGCCTACATAGTAAATGTGACCAGCACACTGTTTAAATTTTACATCGTAGATTTTTGGTATAATAAGGAAAATAATTATCAAAATATAATGATTTAATTCCATTTGGGCAGTTTTATTTTTATTCAATATAAAATTTGATAAAAAGTCTATTAAAACAAACAATTTAATTTTACAGTTATGAATCTTAAATTGTGGAATCATCAAACAAGTTAAACCCCTTTTAAATGCATGCATTTATGCATTTTACCATTCGAAAATCTATTAGCAATAAATAAGGGTCGACGATCGCTTACTGGACGAAGAAAGGGCATACTATTCCCCTTATCGGTATCCTTTACAAAAAATAACGTGGGAACCAAATTCAAGAATAGACTCTTCTTTTTATATGTCACTTAAAGCTATTAACCTCAAAAGTTTTTAAGCATATTAAATTTCATATAAATTATACTATATATCGGTTGTTTACTGGAAATAACGTAAATATTTATGCTGTTAATAGTCAAATTCACTATATCGGGAACCGTAGAAATGACTAATCAAGTTGGCACTTCCGTTCAAAATAACTAAAGGTGCGATTCTTTGCGACAAATAACACAAAAAACGTATACTAACATACAATCCGGATATGCGATGACTAAGTATATGTGTTATATACTGTAAGTATTTATGTACCTATTTGTCTAAAGTCATCATATTTTTTTAAGGATGAATTACATTTTATGTCGAAGGACAAAGAGGTGATCTATTTTCTAAAAATGATTTAGCCGGCCATTCAGTATCATACTATATTGTTAGTATAATACTTTACAATTATGATCATACACATAATGTAGATATACAATGCAAAAGTGGAAGGATGTAGGAGCCGAGGAAGACCAAGACTAACCTACCATGACCAAATTGGTCGTGTTTTATCAGAAGGTGATATCAAGAGTCCTAGAAATGACGAGCGTGCATGAAAAGCGTTATGAATGTTAAAAAAGCAAGTGCAGTGTGTAAGGATCGCGTCTTATGGCGATCGGTTCTCTCTGCCTACCCCGCAAAGGATTTGGCGTGAAGTTATAGATAGATAATGTAGATAGAAATATTCGTGTAAAATAGATTCGATAGAAATACTTTTGCGACAAAATGTACATTGTTCGTAGTTATGACTTTAAGTCAAAGACGTAGTATACATGATCGCCACAATATCAAATGTAATGCTTACTCTTAAAAATATAAGTCTTTAAAGTATTTATGTAACTCTCAATGTACGTATATACTTAAACGTTTGGTTATCTATATGAAAGTTTATCGGCGGGCTTGCTAATTCAATATCATTTCCATGTGTTGGTATGTAAGTTAAGCATATTATTTCGGGCGGCGGCGGCAGCGGTAAAAGCGAGCTGCCAGCACACGTGGCGACGGCGCGGGGATTGAAAGAATGTCCGGTATTTAGGTTGCGTTTCTGGTACCTTTTCATTCATTGTGGTAACATTGCACCTAGCCGGTCCCGCATACTCCGCCGCCTAGCCGCAGTGCCCCGAAGCCTCGAGCGCCATGCTACCGCCAGTGTGCCAACATCCGATATTTATTATTCTCTGATAATGTACCATTTCAACGAAAAACATTCGTTATAGCATACCCAAATTCTATATTTGCGATGTAATATCGCAAATACAAGAATTTCAGTACAATATAACTATGAAACATAAAAATACATATGTACATTTTAGAAGACTAAATATATAAACATAATGTGTATCACAAAATAAATATATCGAGATTAGAAAGAAGTTCGTATTCCCATGTCAATCTTATCAACTTTCATTTTATCTATTATTGTGGTACACTTAACAGACATGGCAACTATAAGCTTTCATTTCCCTTTATTACGTACGTAAGGAATAGCAACAACTTTTAGAAGCTACTACTCGTATATATCAACTCTGAAGACCAACAAAACGCATCTTATCTGTAGTGGATGAATGAAGGCATCGCTGTTATCAAAATTCTTGCGTTAGAATAATGCAGTCAAAGTACTCTATTATATGGAGCAATCTTGACAAAATGCAAGCACTTTTAAAGAGATGAATAGTTTGTTTTATTAGGAATGTGGGTATGACAAAGAATTCAACCGCACTGAAAATACCAGTCATGCATTTTTAAGAATTACTGAATACTGAATGTAGACTGAATGCATCTTTTACTTTATAGGTATCATTGTTATGGGAATAAAATAATTATTTTTACCAAACCAAATATAGAACCATTTATTAACTTTTAAAGCTGGTGCGGATACAAGCGTTTAAAATATATTTTTTTTATCACTATAAATAGCTTTATAACAAGCAGGGAAAGCGAGGCCTTCTTAACACCTATGAGCCTAATAGTTTCATTGTAATTCAATTATATCACCTCTTAATCACACGTCAAATTTCAAATTAAAATATGTATTCTAAATTAAATATATATACATATAATTCTTATGTACGTGTGTTTGTCGCCTAACTCTTCCTAAATATCTGGACCGATTTGGATGAAATTTTGTGTGTATATTTCAATGGGTAGTAGTAGATAGTTTGAAAATACAATTAGACCCGATAGGTGGCACTGATGCCGATATTTCACCAAATCTTGAGACTGAATTTATTGTGGCGCTGTTTTACCGGCCAGGACGACGTTTATTTCTTCAATTTTACAGAATTTATTATCTGAAAGTTTTTACAATAATTTGTTATTTAAAATAGATAAATCATGTTTATATATCGCTCTCCCATTTGTCTTTGCTGTTCAGGTTACAGAATGAAACATTTAAGTGTTCAATAAGATTCCCGGCTACAAAACAATAATATAAGCATATCTCTTTTTAATCTATCATTAGCACCATAGATAAAATAAGATCAAATGCATAGCCTAATTTGGGACCAAGCTTTATGTTTAATAAAAGCTCTGTGTTTAGTAAATCAGCGTATTGATATAGACAGTATATATAGCGTACTTATAGATGAGTTTAAACTTATAAAGTAACAAAATCTAAATTTAATTAATTAATTAGTTGCCTGTGAAAATTTTATTACCTTCATATGTTTTTTTTTATGTCATATATTTATTTATTTCCTTGCAAATATAATGCAATGCAATGTAAATGTAAAAAACATCGAATCCACATGACCGATACAAGAATAAAAAAAATACATGATGGTTGTTGGCAATCAGAGCGAATACCGGAGTTGACACATTGGCTGATAATGTTGTCCCGTGCCTTAATGTAATAGAGACATACTAGTCAAACCTTTTAAAGGAGTGCTGCTGCGCAATGAACACACATGCACGACTTGGCTATAGTATGTTTGGAAAAAGAAAAATTTTCAAACAAAATGGAATTAATTAAGAAAAAAATTGAAAAAGCCGTCTGATAATGAATCCTTATATATATATAAGGAGATATTATTTTTCGAGCAAAGGGCCAAAATCTAAGTTTTAAGTATGAATTTGTTTATGATGTAATCTCGTTTACTGAATATTGGGTGATGATAACCTCAGTACATCAGTCAATACGAGAAATTTTTAAACGTGTAATGGATTAGCTGCGTTATTCCATAGCTGTGTTTATATCAAATAATATCACGTGATGTAAATACGAGATATAAAATTTTACCATCGGTGCACTCGTCAGCTATTCAGACATCAATAACGATTTTAACTCATATTAAAACCCTTACACCTGTTGATAAAAATATTAATGCTTTCCAGTTCCTAATTAGATGCTATATCTGTAGAGGAAATCAATGAAATCAAATAATAGAAATAGTCTACGATTAGTGTTTGTTTTACACAATATTTGAAATCTTGGTACTTAAATATTAAAAACTGTGAGTTACACAACATACAATATTTGAACTAAGAAAACGTATTGGCGAAGTCTGTAAGACTATATACAGAATATATTCACAAAATCTCTAATACTGAAGCGTATTTTATTTTCATGTTTCGTGTTATTGAATTTCGACATGTCACTTCATGTTGTGAAATACGAGTAATAGTGATAACAAGCATAGTTTCTTACAAAGTTAGCTATTTGGATATTATGATATCTCTATTCTGGATCTCCTAAGTTTAAAGGAGCATTATTTATGATATTAGGTAATAGGTATTCTACCCTGAAACTAAAAGAAACCCCTACTTTGCTTCGATTCGATTAAGTCTTCTGGCTACAGGAGTCGCCAAAATGTATCAGGACTACCGAAATATACTGGAGGCTTGCAATATATCACTGTCTATTTCATTTTACGCATCCTCATCATCATGATTGGGTAGCAAAGTACTAAAAATAGTTACCAAAACACAACAAATTCACTAAGTGTTTATATTGTTATACCTAATGATGGTTCATCCCACGTGTAGGCTACGGAGATTTTGAGAGAGTAAACGTTTCAATGGAAATAGAACAACACTCGGTGCAAAAGACTTGACTCTACTACGTTAACTAACAAATCGATTTGACGAGAATGTGTGTAGTATTAAATCAGTAAAACTACATCAGGTTTCGAACTAAGATTTTTATTAGACGCCTGAACTTTACATGATACAACTGCATTGGACTTTAATGAGTAGAGCACCCGCAGCAGTTACTATAATGGAAGCAATGAGTGAAGAGGCGGTATCAGAGGCGCATCAGAGGCGTGTATCTGTTTTGTACTTTTGTTTACTCAGCATGGAGCGCATGAGTCGACACCGCCGCACGCCGCCACCCGCCCGCCCCGCACCGTTCACCTCGAGTCGCCTGCATCAACTACTCTTTGGAATTTCAATGCAACCATACATTCTTGAGCATGCGTAACTTTTGGTGGCATTCCATTTAGCTTGCGCCTCAAATATTTCATAGAATAACATACTTATCATATGGCTTTTAAAACTATTTTTCTATTTGTTTTTTTTAATTACAGCTGATTGAAATAGGACTAGGTAATAAAACATGAACATCGTGATCAATTGAATAAAATATAAACTAGCATAGAGCATAGATAGCTATTAGTACTACTATATTTTTTTCTTTTTTTAATTCCAATCGCATTTAAAACAAATAAACACGGTTTTATGACTCCTAACCAAATATACCCGGCAACGAATACCAGACTCAACACAGGAATCGTGACATTTCTTGTTTATTGTTAGTTCCTGCAGCGATTATACTATTTTAGAAGTTGAGTTAATTTAAGAGCATGTTATTTTAAAAGCAGGAAGGGGAAATACTACGCATATTTTAAGTCGAACATTTAACTGCTTGCGGACACCCCAACGTCTTATTATAATAGTAATTATGTAGGTACGCTATTGTTTGCCAGCGCGATAGTCGTAATTAACGCGGTTTGTACTTACAATAGCCTGAGCATTTTATTTTCATTATCATTTTAATCTATAAAAAGGGAAATTAGAGTCGTATCTTTCAAATCATAAACTCGGTTAAAATTAACGCACATACAAATATGTGAAACACTGTAGAGTAGAGTATGGCTGTGTTTTACGAATAAATTGTTTTTTGGAGTCGATGCCAAAATAAGAAAAGGATCTCGCTCTGTCCATCCGTTTTTTTTTTTTTATAAAACATCGAGAACATAAATGCATACGCCCCATCTGATGTAAAGTGATTATTGTAGCCTAAGAACGCTTGCAATATAGGAAGTATCGCCCGCGCGTTGCCATGCCTACACCTAACATAGCATCTCCTTAAGGGGCTTATGGTAACCTCACTCTCTCGCCGAAACACAACAACCCTCCAGGAAGTTGTTATTTGATTAAGGCTTTTTATGAAGATGTACATTCTCACTTAAACTGTATTACTGTCTGTCTGTCATAGATACAATTTCCCCTTCACTCTCCTTGATCTTCACAGTATATGTATAACTATGGCTTCTTAACACTATAAATATCAGAATATCAAAATACACTATCACTACAATGCGCAAGTACCAGTATATTTAGACTTGCACAGCCTGCGACTGCAATTTTCGCGAGTTTCAACACTAGCCAACTAAGTAAAATCCTTTTGTTTTTACGTTTTTGTTCTTTGAAACAATACTTACAATATGAGTGGCAAGTATAATTAGAATTCTAAATATTATTATTATGCCCTACACATACAATATTAAATAATTCCCACTTTATATTAGTTTGGAATGTTTCGTAAATAAATAAAAAATAATTGCATGTGTGGAAAGCTCAGGTCAGCAGGATATTAATACATTTTCGATAAAAAAAATAAGGCAATATGTAATAGATTCAGGCGTTATTTTGCGAAAGTCAAATTAACAAGCAATTTGATCTTACCTACTCTGTGCGTTTCTACTACCGATTAGTTAGTTTAAAATACACTGATTTTCAATACGTATTTTAGCTAACTAGTGTACTTTTTAAACCATGTAATGCAGCAATCGGATAAAGATTTATAGCTCATTTTGGTAAGTCAGAAGTAACAAAAAGTATGAATAAGAGTTTGCTTTCCTGTCCAATCCAACTCTAATCCAAAACCAGGCCGAAAGTAATCCAGAACTGGCTCAAACCTGACACATACTTGATCTACATCTGACTCACACCTGGTCCAAACTTAGTTCAACTAGGTACACAAACCTAGCTCATTGTGCATGCGTGCATATATGCATTCATGTCCGAAGGTGATGCACTCAATTTTATCGCAAACAGGTATAACTATGAAGCTAATATTTTTATAACGTGTGTATTGATTGAATATATATATATATATATTCAATCAATACACTATATATATATATATATATTTATATATATATATATATATATATACATATATATATATATATATATATATTTTCAATCATGTAAGTCAAACGACAACGAGCGTGGCTTGTCAAAGGACGGATTAGGAAGGTTGTCTTTAGGTGCTTCTATGCTGCGGAAGACACTGTTGCGGTTGGTTCTACCATTTGTCGCTAGATGAAAGGCATTAATTCAAGGAAATGAATGGCGTTTTTCGGCATGAAATCTCTAGAAATCAACAACAGAGTAGAGTGTGCATATTAAACTGTTTTTAATAAAGGGATGCGTACGGGACTTACTGCTGAGAATAACAAGCTATTCTGTAAATTACTAATTGTTTTGTTGACCAGATAACAAATATGCATAATAGTAATCAGACCGTTGAAGAGGAACTTTTATACCTAATTGGTGGAAATAGAGATTTTTCGAATGCTAAGACCAGTAAGAGTGGTTAATTACAGGTAAAAAGACAGAAGAACTGTTAAGAGCCCAAAAGACGATCCCGTTATTATTTGAGAAAGAAAGTAATTGCGATTTTGCTGGCTCCGCCATATAGAGACCATGGGAGCAGATCGTGCATATCGGAGAGCGTGCTTTGGTAAAAAGGCTTATGGGCCACCGGCCTATTTGGCCACAACTTTATTTGTCGACAAACTTGTGGTCGATCGAACACAGAAATGCTACCAACATGAATAGTAAAAAGACATCCATCCTCTGCTAGAGAGTCGATAACTTGAAATGACATTGGAGAGCCACGGGAGAAAACTTTTGACATCAGAAGCCAAGATCTAATACATTGAATAGCTGAGTAACGTAAGTAAGTACTAGTTTTTAGTATCATTATTAAAGTAAGTGACATTCTATGTTAAAGTAGATTTATTCTATCAGAAAAACACACGTGTATTCTACATTCTGTCAAACTGTATATAGAAAGCTTAATTAAGTATTTATCGCGTGAGAACTTGTGACAAGCCGTCGCGTGGCATTTTATGGTAAAGCTATTTAAGCGTATATATTTTATAGATGAAATAATAATAAACCGCATACCTACGAAATTAATTTATTTTTCCTGTGCCTCTTTGTAAACAAAATCATAGACATATCCATGATTTTGTATTTCACTTTCTACTATTTTTTATTTACTTGTCTTTTTTAGAGTGAGACTTTTATCACATGATGATGATGAGGTTTTACTTTTAAAAAGTGTGCAACATTATTTTCAATGTTTGAATTTCAATTATTATATTCATTCATCTTACGACGGGAAAGATGGATACTTCGAAAATCCGAGTAAATTTTGAATATGAGTTCGACGTGGAACTAACACGGCTCGCAATATCAATGCTGCGTTTGGAGAGGAGACAGCTAATGAACGCACCGTGCGTTTTTGATTTAAAGGCTTTCGTAATGGAAACTTCGACTTGAAGAACGAACCACGTGGAAGGCCGCCACAGTTGAAAAACGCTGAATTGAAGGAGATGGTGGAAGCCGATCTGAGTCAAACAACTCAGGAATTAGCGGCATGATTTAACGTTACCTTACCTACAATATTGACTCATTTGCAATCAAACCAATAAGATAAAAAAATATAAAAAACAGACCCGACTCGTGAATCGATCTTCACCACTATTGCTCACACTGCACGAGAAACCGTTGTAACTCTACAGGAGCTGGAGTTAGAAACCATACCTCATCCTCTGTACTCGCCAGACCTTACTCTTACTGACTACCATTTATTTCGTGATTTGGACAATTTTCTATGTTGAATTAAACTATTTTTAACGGAAGTATCGCGTGTTTTATTTATTGTGTTATACCTGACGTTTCTACTTATTTTCTACGTGGTAAAAAATTTTCTTCCAAGGAGGCAGTACAAAATGCTTTCACACAGTTTGTCGAATCTAAATCCCCAGAGTTCTATCGCAAAGGCATAAATAAACTTCCGATTTGATGGCAGCAATATATAGAATATAGACAATGAGGGTAAATATTTTGATTAAATAACGATGTTACATCTTAGAAAAAAACAAGTTTTAATTTTTCAGTACAAATCATACTTTAACCGCTAATATCCATTCCACTGAAAGTTACCAATATTCATTACTCGTGCAATATTCTCTATCCACTGCGTATGAGACTTGATTTCAAGGTAGAGATAATTATAATGAAATCAAGAGTATAGATGATAAATTAAGCGCTGGAAGAAGGCCTTGAACTAAATACAAATAAGCCTAATTCCCAATCTATCAAAACACAATTATCCGCTGTGGGTCTATAGCAAGAAAAACTAACCTATTTCAGCCACATTGTGCGAAGAACTGGTTGTCATCGTAAGTTAAGAAAGCAGTCTAACACGATACCGATCACCAAGTAAAAGAACACTCCTCTTCTGCATTCTGCAATTTATACCATATGGTGGTGAAAGCAACCGTGGATGAAAATCGTTGGAGGAAGACTATTCAATCCAAACGATCACGACCTTGACTAATACTGAATGAAGAGAGAGAGATAAATAACTAACCTGTAAGTAACATCCAACAATCCAAGTTTCGGAGCTAGATTAGTACATTACTAATGAATTAATGATTTTCATTTCATGACATTGTTAACACGATTTGCGTTTATGAAATGTGATTATGTACTTATATTGAACGTCACTTATCTATCTATATCTAGTCAAACGCCTAGCGGGATTTTGCGGAACGTGAGGAACTTTCATAATTACTTTCTCAGTGTGCTCATGCACCTTGTACCACCTTCTGATAAAATACGATCAATACGGACGTGGGGACTGCGATTCACCAGTCAATGCTACGTCAGACAGGTGGAGGAAGGACAATTGAATGCTGTATAGGCACATGAACGGAAGGTCAGAGGTAGTTTGAAAAATATCGATGAGGAGATAGATATAATGAACGAGAGATACCTAGATGCTAGTGTGTTTGTGATGTAGATAAGTGTCGTACTCCTCCCTCTCTAGAATGAGATATTACAATTTGATAGCTTAAATACGATGCTGAGCAAAAACACCATCTGAACTGTCAACCCAGCAATAATGAAAGACGATTGTATGGAGAAAGACTTAGTAAAAGCTATGCCTTCTGGCTTAAGCTTTTACTAGCTTGAGCCAGAAGGCACAGCTCGCTATACACAATGCAGTGCTGGTCCCAAAGGTTACTTATGGAAGCAAGAGCTGGGTATGGCAGAGAGAGCATGAAAGTAGAATAAACACGGCCGAAATGCGTGCGTTGCGTAAAATTAGTGGCGTAATGTTTATAGGGCGTATTCGGAATGACGATGCTAGAAACAGAGCTGGTCTGAAAGAAAGTGTCAGTGTTAAAATAAGAAGACGCATGGACCGTTGGTTCGGACACGTAGAAAGAATGCAAGAGCAAAGAATTACGAAGCAGATATACAAGGCGAAAGTAGAAGAATGTAGGAGCCGAGGGAAGCCAAGACTTACGTACCATGACCAAATTGATGAGTCATGTAGCGCTCGATTCCCTCAGCCTGCCCAGCAAGGGCTTTGGCGTGATGTTATATAGATAAACCACGATGCTCTGGATTCAAATATAGTTGATGATCACGAGAGTTCTCGTCGCAGCCTATGTATTTTATAACGGTATAAATAAAACAAAATATTCACATTTAGTAATAGCTGACATGCACAAAACACTTATTGTTATAAATCATTATAAAGATATAGAGCAGGACAAGTAACGTCAATTTTCGGTAGTTTTCCTGCTGTCATTTAAAATCTTCCTGCACATTAAAATCATTCATTCATTTGTCATTTAAAATCTTATCAATCTCTTGACAATGACATTTAATAAATACTTATAGCATTTTAATTATTAATATCGTGTGCTTATGAAATTATATGCCTGCATCAATATTTTCATCAAACTGTAAATTGGTTTTAGGATCGTTTGCGATTGAAGTTCACGCACACATACATTGTTTAGCATTTCTAATCTGCATATATTCGAACATAAGAAATAAGGATGAAATTAATATCAGATGTTAAAGTTAGCCATTCTTGCTCGTATAAAAAACTTTGAAAAACCTATTAAAATAATATATTTTCTCTCTTCTTGTTTATTTATTTCTTTAAAATGAATACCAACCTAGTTATATATTGAAGTAGTACACACACATCAACCCTTACCCATCCCACCGCAGGGGTGGGTGGAGACCCTTCAACCGAAGGGGTTTAGTTAGAGCATACTACACCACGCAGCTCAAATGCGGATTGGCGGAGGCCAGTGTTTTCAAGCCGCCCGAAGGCCACTGACTTAGCTTAACGACTGTCATTCAACAGCCGGGACGGACGGCTTAACGTGCTCTCCGAAGCACGGCGAAACTCGAGATAGATAAACCCATCCACAGACAGGCTGCGGTCGACGTTGCTTAACCTGCGTGTTCGGTTAGAATGACACGCACTACGACGCCATCGAGCTTTCGTACACAACAGTTAGAGTTAATTATAATTGTACAGTTAATATAAATTATTACCATGATTTATGTATTTCAATTTTATAATGTAAAAAAAATATTGTCTGCCGCTAGTATAACTATGAGCACATCGCTGTGACACTTTCACTACAATTTTAGCTCTTATTACGTACATTAATGTCACTAAACTTAAAAGTCACGTGCTTTTTATTGTACCCGATACCAGACCGAGGAGTACTAACAAGTAGTGTACTAACAATTGTCGCCACGTTGCATGCAAAATATACCTACAAAATATGTATAATTCTCCTAAACATAACATAGATATCTCGCATTCTACCAGTAACATGTGACAACAACAAAAATGTAGGATACTTTGTGCCGCGTATTCCCATTCTGGGAGGTCATTGACATGTAACGTGCATTAAATTGTTGATAAAGTTTACAGCAGTATGTAGAATTACATACTATTTTATAAATTATTATGCAACAAGCAGAAATCAGGTATATAGTCCTTAAATTTTGTTACCTTTTGTGTAAAAATTGGCTAAATAAAAGAAACATTTAGTATCTCTACAAATTTGTCATTCATGCAAATGGATCTTATGATTTAGTAAACAATACGCATATAGCTACATTGATTGTACAACGCATGGTCAGCAAGCAAATGTAATGACCTAAAACGCTCTGCCATTCACTACTTTTGGCTGTTATCAATCGTAGGTATGGAATTCGAACGTGAATCATCGTTAAGTGGCGCTTTTGCTACGGGATCTCAAGCCAAGTGTGAAAGAGACAGCCGAATGTACCACCATTCGGATTTAATTGACTGGTTACGAATCGGACCCTGCCGTAGGGACGTAACGTTACTTAAATCGACTTTCTAAACATTCCAAATACTTTTTCAACTATCGCGCTCATGGCAAATATTTTAATACTTTCCAATCTAATAACGATATTACTGTACAATAGTTTTATGATTTAATGACACGAAAAATAGACTACTGGTTAGACTTTGTCGTTTGAAATACGTTACAAACTACACTGATTGCGTAAGAATTGGAATTGAATAATCAGTATAAAAATATCGATAAAAACGTTCGTCACTAATACTGTGGTATGTCGATGACAAAAACACGCAGTGTAGGAATGGTGGGGAGTAAAGGTTCTTCGAAAATGCAGTCGGCTTACCTAAACACACACACGAGCGCAACCATCACACAGATGTATAGACATTTTTCTTCGCCTATAAACTCTAGTACCGTATTTTTAGAGTGGAGGATTGCTCGCCACAGCGCACATTACGAGCGCGTTGCACGCAGGCGGTACGCACGCGAGTTCACTAAAACTGAGTCGTAGTCGTAGATATAGTAAACAATTGCTACTTCTATACGAAGACCTTGTTTGATAAAATACTCAAATTGTGCGTTAAATTTATTACATAAGATTTACAGAATATGAATGAGAGTGGAGAAATAACTTCATACTTAAGTAAGGCTAAGAATAATAGAAGTAATTGTTGCAAAGTTAGAATTAAATTGGATATTACGACTAACACAGAAAAACATTGCGCAAACATGACGTTATACACTATCGTTTAAGCGAGATCATCATTAATTGCGGTTATTTATACATTAGTGCGTGTTATTGTTTTTATTGATCAACCTACTCAATGTACACACATGTGTGGCATACGTCTACGACAAGATATTAACCTCGATTCATTTCTATGACGTTATAAACAACTGTTTGTGATTCCCTTCGCCACTGCGTATAAAACATACGTACGATAAGGGCTATGTCAACTTTCAATACATTATGCACGCATCCTTACCACGTGTGTGAATAAATATAACAAACATCATGAAATTTGAACCGCAAAAAGTCTAACAAATTACTGTGAGATTTCTTTTCGAATCTTGTGTAGGTCGGTACTTACTCGAAGAGGGAACTGCATTTCCGCCTTCCCTCCGGCTCATGGTAACTTAATAATCTTAACTGGCACCACAAATATCACCTTTGAGTAACATCCATCCTTCACAGACGAAAAGGCACTTTGTTTTAGTAAAGTCCATTTACAGTTTTAATTAGCGCGCATTTAAAATCTTATCAACTATAAAAATTTGTTAGGTGCATTAGAGCGAACGCGCGTGCGCGCGAAGCGACCAGCGACGCGTACGCAGGTCGACTGCATCGAAAATGAGTGACAGTGGTGTAGTAGAGCCGACGGCACGGTGATGCGGTCGGTCCCTTCCCGGATATCGTTAAGCAAGTAGTTTTTAAAATAGAGAAGCTAACGGAACGTGTGCACAGCCCGAAAGCGCCGGCCGCTTTACCCCAGCCCGAAACCGAAATGTGTCACTTGACGGTGCGCCATCGTCGCGTGGAGTGGAGAACGCCCGCTCCTACCACTTAACACCAGGACGAACACGTAGCAAGGCGAGCGGCGCCTTCCAGCATTCGCCGCCTTGACATCGCCAACGCCCAAACTTCACAAAAAACATTCTCACCTGATTAAAAACTATCGTTTAGGTCTCGTGTGGACATTTCCAAATCTCTTTGCCTTTTTACACATGTAAAGATTTGAATAAAAGTAAACACTGGTCATAATATGAGTTCAGCCTTGGTCTTCGCGGTTCCAAAATGCATTATTTTGTCTATTAAGATAAAAAAAAAACATTAGAACTCTATTTTTAATTACAACATCCCGTGAAGACACTAGCAACAATATACATCGATATTTTCAGTATTTGTTGTTTAAATATTAAATTCCTAACTTTA
The DNA here is from genome assembly GCA_947507595.1 of Pyralis farinalis. Classification (NCBI taxonomy): domain Eukaryota; kingdom Metazoa; phylum Arthropoda; class Insecta; order Lepidoptera; family Pyralidae; genus Pyralis; species Pyralis farinalis. Next base: position 18,535,170 of record OX382267.1, read on the forward strand.
CTTGTTAAAATTTGAAACAGTCTAATAATCGTGAATACATATTTAAAGATTCTAAGTATCAGGACTAAAAGTGGATTCCATATCTTTAAATTGCTTAAATTAAACGTGAAATAAAAGTATTGTATATAAAATGTGTATAAAATTTTTAATTTACCTATTTTTACAAATAGGTTAATATTTAAATTAACCTATTTGTAAAAATACGTAAATTAAAAATAAGTGTATAAATGTAAAACATGTCTAGAAATAGTAATATTGCTTTAAATAGTGATAGTGATAGTTTTTGAATTTCTAATTAAAACACAAATGTATACGACCACGCAAAACTCTGTCACCGTGTTATTCGTCATTGAATGGTTATTCGAATGTCATTTAGTTGATTGAATACTGTAGCTGCCAACGGCAAAACAAGCTTTATTTTGATTTTTTTATACAACATCTGGAGGCAAGCAACTTTACTGGTCACCTGATGTTAAATGGCTACAGTTCCCTATGATTACTAGTAATACAAGAAGTGTCGCTCGCGTGTTGCTACCCAAACAGCAATTCCCCAGGAGCTTATTGCTAACCTCACTCATTCGCTGTATCACAAGAACCCTACTAAGAAACGTTATTTGGCTGCGGTCTTCTGTAAAATTTTGTATACTTGGATATTCTAAACAGATTGCTATTATAAGTCACGTTACGGCGTAGAAGGTAAATATTAAATTTAATGAAAGTAATTTCCTTAAAAGTGTAAATTCAAATTTTGTTGTTCTGTGCACCTGTCAAAGTCATACTACATGATTATTAAAGAAGACTGTATATGTGTACGCATGTGTATATAATCAAAACTTTAAGCTCAATTTTCTTTCAAACCGCTGCATGTGAGTGAGAGTGTCTTGATGAAACTTAGCTTAGATAATTTTAAAACTAAGCTTTATCGAAAGGTAACTTTTTAAAAATTAAAAAGAAAATTTGCTTTACATACAAGCTGTAAATGAGTCTCTATAAGTCCAATAGGCAAAATACCAACTTGTGATATATTATGCTATAGTATAATGAATAGCTTATTACATATATGGTTGACAACCCATGTGCCCAATCAGGCAGGCACTTTTGACGAGCTCAGTCGTGACTGACGCGACGTTAACACCAACGCTCGTGGGTTCGATTCCCACACAAGGCAAACATTTGTGTGCATGAACATGTCTGTTTGTCTTGGTCTGGATGTTATAAGACAGATAGGGCGCATCAAAGCGACCCATCTCGGGTATCTCCACCTCACAGAAAACGTACACGCACGCAGCCAAATAACAACTCCTTGAAGGATTGTTGTGTTCGTTGAGTGAAGTCACTAGTAAGCTCCTAAGGAGTTGCTGTGTAACCAGCAGAGGAGTCATCACGCGAGTGATACTTAATATATTACAAGCGTCAATATGCTGCGGTAACTGCTGTACATCAGATGGGCCATATGCTTGTATGCCCGACGTTGTATAAAAAGGAAGGCAGTACGCATATTTGCCCTTTAATGGTCTAAAAAAGGTCTCACCTAAAACCGCAAATGGATCGCTGGTCAACTTTGAGTAGGAGTAACTAGATATGAACTACGATCCTAAGCTGTCATACGGTATTGAGTACTTAAATTTATGATAATATAAATATATATTAAAGATTTACGACGATGATGATTATTATTGATTACATTGACGATGATTACGACGATGTCTCTCTTTAGTATATATTTATATTATCATATGTTTATTTTACCGATTGTGCAATGGGTTGTATTCAGAACAGTTGTTCTTTCTATAGCTTCGTTCTGCAACTGCTCCATTCACAATTCTGCGGTTGCAGAAAGATTTTCTTTGTGGAATGAACTCTAAACAATTGTCAATCTCGGCAGGAAATACTAAATGTATACACGCGCGGACCGTGGATACTCGAGAAAGACTGCAACTCTATTCGCTGTAACCAGATTTATATGTCACACCCCGGCTAATAAAGTCTCTATCTCGCACTCAAAACTCTAATATACTTTATCACATTAAAAGCAAATATAGTAATGGCGCGGACGACCGATTATCGAAATTTATGTTCGGAGGGTGAAGGTGTTTTTCGAAATCAAATAACACCAGGCCGAGCAAACGCTACAATGGAAAATATATGTGTGGTCATTGAAGGCATTATCGTACGTTTCTGTTCTAATCAGAATTTCGTTAGTTTTCTTTCAGAGAGATCACACACAGCTATGGTTACATTTCCTAAAAGAAAAGACCAACAAATTTTTAATCACTTCTGGGCCTTTGCGATTTATCTTTGAAATAGAGATCTATTCATAGTGAGAAAATTTATTTTAATAGTCATTATTAATACACAAGCCAAATATACTTTTTTTTGTCTGTCTGTCACTCCGTTACGCATCACGCTTAAACCATTAAACGAATTTTGATAAAATTTGGTATGGTAACTGATTATTTTGAGAACACTCAAGCAAAGTTTAAAATTCCAATTGATTTGAACTTGACTGAAATACCTTTATGTGACATTTCTAGAAACAGCGACAAAACTAATGTTTTATATTCGCAATTGTAGCCTAATAATATGGGATGAGTGCACAACCGTCCACCGTAAAGGAGTAAAATCCGTGGACAGAATATTAGGAGATATAAGACTAACTGATAGGATGATGGGTGGAGTCACAACAATTTTCTGTAGCGATTCCAGGAACGTTACCTCAATGTACTTAACAGCACGCTCAAACAGCTGCTGGAAATCGGAGAAAACAGATATCGAAAAGAAATTGATAATGTCATTTTTAGAGAAAATTTATGTTATATAGTTACATCACTGTAAGACCACTCCTTCTGTATGTGACATGTTAAAGCAATGTAACGAAATGATCGATCTGTTGTAATAAATACTAAAATATCTCTACCTAGAGAAAGAACTGACTATTTATCTATAAACAGAGCCATGGAACAGGAAGATGTGACCAATTATCGTACAGAGTTTAAAATTATTTAAGCTAAGATAACACAGCAACTCTTAAGGAGCTTATTGGTAACCTCACTCACTCGCAGAAACACAGCAACCTTCCTGGGAGTCGTTATTTAGCTGCAGTTTTCTGTGAGGTGGAAGTACTTCCCCAGTCGAGTTGCATTGATGCCTTCTACCTATCTTGAAAACATTCAGACCAAGACAAACATATATGCTAATATAATTGGGAATCGAACCCATGAGGTTGGTATTACAGTGCTAACCATATATTATAATAATACTTAATACTGGTATTTTTTATACAACAGCGGGAAGCATACAAGCATACGGCCCGCCAGATGTAAAGCTATGAACACTTGTCTCACAACAACCCTTGTGGGAGATTTTTTTCTTGCACCCTTGCCATGGGCAAGGCTCTTTAATTACATTTTTATGTGTTATATATTATTTTTTAAATAAACACATTCATCCATCACATTCTCTTTCATAACACAATTCATTCTTTCATTCATTCATCCTTTAGTTTTATTTTTGTACTTTTTTAAACGCCGGTGAAACTACAGTTGTTTTCAAATTTCCCTCCCAGTCCAGCCACGGGTGACAGCAAGCTTCACAGCTCGACCTAGCCACCGCGCGTGGGAGATGTTATTTGGCTGCGGTTTGATTGATAATAAGTAATATTGATAATTTCTTATTGTTAAAAATTGTACCGTATGTAGCCCGCATGCTAAAACTGTAATACCTTTCTCCCACTAAACACCTTTTATTTTAATTCCATGACTCTACAACACTGATTGTAGATGAATTGAACGTATTATTTCGGAACTAAACAATTATGCACGTGGATGGAACTAAATCTCTACGTCAGTGGTAAAAACTGTATGTCCTGGTTGTCTTATTATTACTTATATACTGATGTTTATTTTTTTATAAGACATCAGAGACATCTTTTCTTGTAAATTGTATTCGATTCTACAATAATTTGCCGGAAACAGTTCTGTCCTTTCTAGAAAATGCGTTCAAAAAGCACATCAAAAATACTGTCTGTAAAAAGGCTTATGTAGAATTGATGAATATGTAACTGACAAATGTGTCTGAAAATAATTCAGCACAGACCTTTTCTTAAAATCGGCAACACATTAGTGATATCCCTGATGTTATAAATTTCCATAGACTACGGTAACTGCTGCAAAAACTTGAAGTCCTTGTTGTTAAGATTCCGTCCTTAATTGAAGAGAAGATGTCCTTAATTGTTTTCAAGCTACCTTGTCATCCGATTCAGTGTGTGGGAAATCGTATTAGCCAGGATTAATACCTAATATGTAACATGTCGGGGGCAATGCTTTTGACCCAACATGGATGACATATGAACGACTTCTGCAAACCGCACCATCCAAAACAGTAAATTTTTTAACATATACAGAAGACACGGCTATCCTGGTAAGGAGGATGTGTGCTCTTGCGTAGAATTGCAAGCGCATATTGTTGCGCGGTACTGTTTGTAAGTATGTATAGACTATATAACTTGAGATACAGTATCATAATTAATAATGTTATGGTTGAAAATATCAAATTGTGTCGGTTATTAGGCATACGCCATACGCCAATCATCAAATTATAAATGCAATTTATTACACCTTAACAGAATCCGTTCTAACATATTGCGTGGGAGAATATAGCTAAGACAATACTGCTGCGGTTGGGGTGAGCCCAAAAATTGTCTACATAGCAATAATAGCGGCACACCATAGCCGTTACAATATTTTTACCTTCGAACTATACTCACTGTGAAAAATGGTATCAGAAAGAAAATTACTCAGAAACGTACTAGTCTTGTGCAAACACTTAAGACTGCTATTTAAATCTATCCGATTACTTACCATCAGGTAAATTACGTGCCCATTACTTATACAACCTTTTTATACAACAGAGTAGCTTACCTTGCCGTATATAGTATATAAGCATGTCGTATAAAACCATATCTTAGTCGTATAAAAGCGGATTCACACATGCACACATGTTTTTAAGTACTACAATTTAGTATTTGCGGTACTAAGTTTATTTGTATGGAGAATGCTTTTGATTTCTGTGTACACGAAAATGAAATAGCTTTGTCATTATGCAAGCTATACAAAAATTGATCAATATGTTTTTTTAATTATGTAAAGTTCACATATTTCCCCAATTCCATCATATAAAGGTATTTATCCAAATTCATCTGGAATTTTTGGGTTGCAAATTTTTTGTATAATTAAACAATAATAACACAAAAATGTAAGTATTCAAAATAGAAAGCAAGAAATTCAGACAAGCGGGGAACATAAATAATGAAGAGAGAGAGAGAGGAAAGAATGCAATGCAGTGGGGAGATTACAAATTTGTGTTCTACAAAGGTCAAATACGGCTAGTTTAGTTGGGACATACAGAGTTCTTTACAAATATACTATACTTAATGTGAACTAATTAGTACACATTTGATTATGAATTCAATTTTGAAACCACGAAAACGACATGTTTTGGTATTGCTATCTATATAAATATATCAAGTTGGAGTGTCTGTTCGTAATGTCAAAATAACAACTTCTTGCTAAATGCATATGAATGTGTACACGGTACTTATACCAAAAACTAGATATTGAATTTTGGACTATCTGTCCGTCTGTTTGTTCTAGCTAATCTCCGAAACGGATGGACCCATTTTGACCGGACTTTCACTGGCAGATAGCAGGTGTTATAGGGAGTAACATGCGCTATTTTTATTTTTTTAAATAATTAGGGCTCCAATTCCAAGTTGATGAATTCACGGTTAGTTTTGAATTAAATTGTAAATATACGTATTTATAGTTTTATTTATTATAACTAGTTTCGGCTCTCCGCATAGTCTTCTAGTAAAAGTTCTCTGTAACTATCCTTAATCTAATTAGAATTGCATTATTGACAGCGAATTATGTGATGAATATGTTTTTTTTTCAAAGGGAAACTTGTCAAAATTGTAATAACATTTGTTGATGAGGATCGTATTTAGTAACCATTTCTACAATCCACTCTGTCTCTCTCTCTGATTATTTACTTCACAGTCTCTATGTACGAGTATTTTATTACGAACGTTTGCGTCCATTGTGTACATTTTTTTGCAATGGGTAGATTCATGTTAAAGTTATGATGCTCTATAATGTTCTATATATATTCTCTATTAGCCTAATTCTAATTTGAAACTGAATATTGCTGGAGATCTCGATACAATGTTCAGATGCTCTTAACGATGTTAAAGGGCATATATTGAAATAGTTGAGTCGCAATAAATCGCATTTTCATGGTGGGTCAAATTTAATCATCGCTCTCACTCCAGAGATTTTAGGTACATGTTATCCACGTGTTTCCTCTTAATAGGAACAATGGCTGTCGGTACGGCCTGTATAACGTTTGTAATTGGTCGTGTTCTGATTTTTTTATTACGTATTTCTTACTATATGAGATAGAAAAGTATTAGTTATAACTTCTCAGATATGACAAAATAGACTCTTAGTTTGGTCAGTAAATATGATGGTAAGATGGAGGGAATTTCGACTTTGTAGATAAGGATGCCAACGGAGCGATTATGGGAGAAAATAGCATGTAAAATGTTACATTGTGATAATTCGGCTCAAGATTTTACAGCCTACTTCCAACCAACTTTTAACAATATTTAACGGAAATCAACTTGAATATTGTCAGCCCCAAAACGCAATTTGCCCAGGCGTTACTCTTAATATAATTATTACCCTACAACGTCCCATTTCATCATTGTAAAATTCTTTTTCGATTTTGGGATAAGAACTATACATCTCTAAATACAAGATTTTGACCTTCATAATGATTATAATTACATAGAAGTAGGTCGTCACTAAATCTCCGTTTGGAACCTTTTATAAAGATCTATCTACACTTTCAAAAGTATTATTAGGCGACACTGTGAATAAACGATTTTACAGATTCAATTCTAACGTTTGTTTGGTACGAACGAAGAGTTAATTGTTCAAATATTACCTGTTTACCCCTCGCATTTATTCACAAAGCATTTGCTATAAGTGACAATTTCACATCCACTTTTTCCACGTTTTTGTGAATGCGATAGTGTATGGCGAAATTTGGAGAGTGTGTTCTTTCCGAGGGTTACCCCTCCAGGACACGTCAAATTGTGACGAACTGGCCAGTCGAGCTTATTGTCAGCGATCTAATCCACATACGATTATGCACCGACAATATTCATAAAAGTTGACCTACAAGAAAGACAAGTTTTGAAAATAATGAAACTTAACTGATTGTTCGCCTTTCTCTTACATTTTCACCCCATGTCTCCTAGGAATTAGTTGACTATTTTATTTTTCTGGCACGCAATGCAAATTAGATAAGTGCTAATTATATCTATTGTTATTTTACGGCCCCTGTTGCTATCGTAGGCGACAAGCACCGTTTATTGCTAGAAGATTCGTAGTTACAGAAAATGATGACTAATAATTTAACGATATTGATAAGTTTAAATCTTATTTTTTTAGGTAAGATTTACTATTCCTGATCAAAATATTTAAAAAACGGAATCATATAGAATAGCGTAAGTTTCTGTTTTGTATTTTTTTCTATCACTTTTCTCAAGATTCTAAAATTAACCGTATATTCTAGAGACTAGTTTCTAGAGAGTCTTCTCTAGAGATGTTACTCGTACACAAAAATATATCATAGTAGTCTACTGCTTTTATTAAAATGAAAACGTAATTCTAATATTTCAGTAGCAGTTCGGGGGATACACAGACATAATAAAAAAAAATCGGCCAAGTGCGAGTCGGACTCGCACACGAAGGGTTCCGTACATTATCGATAAAAACGGCAAAAAAATCACGTTTGTTGTATGGCAGCCCCCCTTAAATATTTGTTTTATTTTAATTTAATTATTTATTCTTAAAGTGAATATACAACTAAATATTCTGTGAATATTTCTAGCGTCTACCTGTTGCCGTTATCAATATCGAGCAAAAACGAGTAATAAAATCACGTTTGTTGTATGGGAGCCCCCTTAAATGTTTATTTTATTCTATTTTTTAGTATTTGTTGTTATAGCGGCAACAGAAATACATCATCTGTGAAAATTTCAGCTATCTAACTATCACGGTTCGTGAGATACATCCTGGTAGCGGACGGACAGAAGAGTCTCAGTAATAGGGTCAGTTTTACCCTTTGGATACGGAACCCTACAAACGGGTTAGTCAAAGAAAACTCAACTGCGTGCACTACAGATTAATATACCTAACCTATCTTAGCATATTATGCTTGTGAATTATTACCTAGTCATATTGTCCCCAGTAATCATCGAGTATATGTGATATACATACTCGTAGATTGTAGAATTATCTAAACACCTGGTAGTTTCCCTAGTTAAGGTCAAGATACTCCGTTGGCTCAGTTATATAGAAAGAATGTAAATGACTAATTAATGGAAATATTAAAATGAAACTCGAAGTATCCATCTTTCCCGTCTAAGCTGAATAAAAAAAACAATTGAAATTCGAAAATCAAATGCTGCACATTTTTTAAAAGAAAAACCTCATAGGTGTCATGTGAAAAAAGTTTCACTCGAAAATCTCACACCATGAAGGTTTGAGCAGTCAGAACCCGTTATATACGTTTTCCCATACATTTCGCGATCGTATACGACCATCCGGGTTTCGAAGGGTTGATCAAAATCAATTCAAAGTATCTATTATTATAAAACGATAATTTCATATTTTAACCCCTATTAGTTAATAAATATCAGCTTCGGATTTTTTACGTTTAACTCCTAAAAGAATATAATAAGAACAATAACATTACAACAGAAACGAAATATGGATGCGTTTAGAAGAAAATATTAAGGAAAGAGAAAAATGAGCGGAAAGTAGAACAGAGATGACAGGTGAACCGAGTGAAAAATAAGGCAGAAAACTGGAATTACGATGACAGCGATGTTGGGATCTAAAACATTGAAATATATTAGTTCCATAATTGCATAATATTTTTATCTATATATGTACAGGTTTTATTATTTTTTTCATTTTTTTATTGTTTTATTGATCATCGCTTCTAATAGGACCACTAATAGCATCAAAACTCTCCATCGCTACCTTTATGGTCTGTCTGTAGTAAGAGTATGAAAAGGAAATCTTCTCAAAAGAGAAAATGTATGGCTCAATTTTGTCCAGCATACGTATTCATCACAGACATACAAATGTAAGCTAATATATCCGTGATATTCATGAATGACATTAGAATACCATGGTCATGAATGATCGTTTGATAAACGGTTTTACCCGAGGGAGACTTTGTACAAAAGTCGTCTGCGTGGGTACCTGTCTCACCTATTTCTACCGTCAAGCAGCTACATTTATATAGCTGTATTCCGGTTTGAAGGGTAAAATATGGCAGATAAATTACTGGGCACTGTGATGAAACAGCCTTAGGTCACAAGATTGGCAGCGGGCAAGTAACATCCTCGTGGTGTTGCGAGCGTCAATAGGCTGCGGTGACCGCTTACCATCTAATGCGGACCGCATGCTTGTTTGCCAATCCAGGTGAATAAAAAAAATTAAAAAAGCATTACATGCTACCAAGTGAAAAACAGTTATAGAGTTTCCATCAGCACTGGTATCTTTTCCACACATAAAACCATAACGAAAGAACAAAGTATTACTAAGAGAATATATTCACTATTACCTCTGAGTAGATACACAGTCGTTCTCAAAATTCTTAGAAACAGGAACAAATTGCGTAGGTATTGCTAGGACCGGGGTGTATTTCGTTGTAAACTGTATTTGATTCTAAATTTAATTATCATAGAATTCTGTTCTTTACAATAATATCTTCAAAAGGCACTTCAACAATACTCTTTGTAAAAACGCTTGTTATTGGGTTGACGAATATCTATTCAAGATAGATGTTGGAAATAATTCGACACAGGCAAGTGATAAAAATGAGGATATATGGTTATCATCATTCTTACCACTTGACATCATTGTTATTATTGTACTGACATAAATTTAATGTAATGATAATTGAATGACGATTTGAAAAAAGACCCCAATTGCCATTTTTTTGTACATTTTTCCTTCGCTAAGGGTAATTTTTATATTTAAAAAAATATATTAAGATATTATTTAATAACATAAAATGTGTCTGAGCGGCTACGACGACCTAACGTCAAATAAAGAATGATTAACTATTTTATCGGTTTTTAGTAAAATATTTGAAATATGTAATAATGCTTGAGTAAGTGTAACTCTATTGTAAGAGTAATTTGATGATGATTCGCATAATAAGTGTATTCTTAATACATTACATTACATCGGTTTCTTCTGTCATTTCTCTAAATTTATTTACTGCCTCAACCATTAGACATTTGATTTGACTGCATCTTATAACCGACCCTAAGTTCATTTTTTTATTTACTCCGCATCTTGGATTATGGCAGACGTTTAATATATAGTGGTTTTAATTTTATTATACGTAAATATACTGCCTTACATGTTGCAGAAAATAGTGGACTCCTATTTGATGATACACGTAAGATTTTGTTAATGATACTGTATTTATTGAAATTACTCTCAATTACAGTATATCATAAAATACAACGCTGTGTAAATGTGGGGTACATTGATAATGTTGCCAGTAGAATCAGCTCCGCTATGTGTGCAGTTACAAGTTGTTGACTATTTCAGCTATTTTCACAGCATTATAATTTATGGTACACTGCTGTGTTGAAAATCCTCCGAAAAATATTAAAGACAATTTTTATTAAAAAAATGCAATTTTATCACTAAGTGATATTTTTGTTCAAAGAACAAATATCCTTATTGCTACTGCTTATAGGCTATAATGTATAAAAATTGCTGGTAAAAACCTAAAGTCTGGTTCTAAAATTCTCCATGGTCCCTTAGTAAATGCTAGCAGTTTAAATGAAAAAAAAAATGAAATCATGAGAAGTGAATACAATATGATTTTATTTTACAAAATGTTAGACGTGTTTAAGTGGTCGTGCGTTATATAACATTCATCATATAGAATGGGCATAGTTTCTATAGAAAAAATGGTTTTTTTTTTCAAATGAATCTATTTCAGTCTCTAAATGGTTGATTTACTAATAACCGCTGCTAATAAAGTAACTTACTGATATAAATTCAAAAATCTTTATATGGTATTGGGCCCTCGCGGGGACTTAGACACGTCTTGCGAAATCACATATACGCGTTATTAGAAAGCTATTGGTAAGTACTAACTTAATTTTCATTTAAGTATATAAAGTATCTGCCAAGAGAATAATTTTACAAGTTTTACGCAGAACCTTAAATATTTTCGGAATGAAAATTTGCCTACATGGTATTTCGAACTCATATTCCTTTTTTGTAACCAATTTTATTCATTTGTTTAGCGTTTTGCGGTTATGATATCTAAATATCGTTCCAAATTACATATTTTATAGTCAATGAGATCAATTACGTATGTTTAAATATTTCTTTGTAAGAATAATTTGCGACCTATATTGTGGTGACATCTACCGATATTTCAAACTGTCGTTGACGTATGAAATATATACTCCAGTATTCTACCACTCCCCAATATTATTAGTGTATTAAATATTCTGGAGATGGCGGTACAATCGGTACTTCATGCTGCCATCTGTTACGAAACGGCTGCATTAGAGAACAATTTAAAAGCTTGCAAGCTTTGATAAAGCACCCCATTTCTAAAAATAGGTATCTAGCGATATTAATACGTATATATTGTGTAGAGGCGGGCCTGGAAAGGGGTGGTGCCTGCGTGGCCCGTATCAATAGTAGGTATTTTAATATTACTTTTAGATCTTTTGAATGACGAATGTAAAGCTATGAAGTACTCTACTTCTAATCACAAAAAGAAATTATAACATTCAGAAGGTTAAAATACTTTTATGTTTCCCATATAACTCCCCGAAATTCATGGCATTCTTGCTAACACTCTTTTAAAGAAATAGTATGATTATGTCCGAGACGACGGCACCATGAATGAGTCTATGAGTTGGCATGGCCAGCGTACCATGAAGACATTACCATGGATGAGTTTGAATGGTCGATATGAAGCTTGAAAAATGGAAAGTCAGCGGGAATCAATATGGTTACAGCTGGGATGATCAAACTAGGCGGCACCTACGTTAGGGGTGCCTTTATACTATGCTTCTGTTTTTTGAGCAATTTATGCTGGAGAACTGAAAGGGTTGCGACCAATTGGAGTCTTCATTCCCTCGTATAAAGGCAAGGGATCACGTGTGGACTGTGCCAACTATAGGGTCATCAGTTTGATCAGCTGTTTAGGTGGCAAACAAGCGTACGATCTGCCTGATGGTAAGCAGTCCCTATAGACTATGGCCACTTGCAACACAATGTATGTCACTCAGCATTGCCGACCCTGTAAGAACCTCTTCACGCCTTTCTTGAAGACCCTACAGCAGTTAAATCGTTTGGAAAAAATATTGAAAATATGAGGGTGAAATCCGATGGAATGCTTTAAAAAGCACAGTTTTTTAACTTCGCAATATCGTGGAGAAGCACCTGGCTTCTGCGGCTTTGTCGACCTTGAGAAAGTATTTAATAATGTCGTGTGAAAGTATCTCTGGAACATTTTGCCCGGATATGGGTAGACGGTGTGATGCTCCGTGCAGTGCAATCCACATACTGTAGGGTCAGTCGCTATCTCGCGAAGCCGCAATCTACGCGATTCCCACTTAGAAGGCACGGGGGTCGCAAACACGAATAAAAAATAGATTTCATTGCAGAAAATAATCTATCTATAACTTAACGCCAAATCCCTTGCGGGGTAGGCAGAGAGAACCGAGCGCCACGTGACTAGATCCTTACATATCTCACTCGCTTCTTTAACATTCATTGCTCTTCTCATGCACGCTCGCCGGTTTCTAGGGCTCCTGACATCACCTTCTGATAGAACACGACCAATTTGGTCATGGTAGGCAAGTCTTGGCCTTCCCCGGCCCCTACATCCTTCCACTTTTGCATTGTATATCTGCTTCGTCATTCTTTCATCTTGCATTCTTTCTACATGGCCGAACCATCGGAGCATGCCTCTTCTTATTTTAACGCCGACGATCTCTTTCAGACCAACTCTAATTCTAACATCATCATCAGAAAATAACATGTATATAATAGGTAATTACCATTGGTGTTATACACAACAGTCCCGTTGACGTCGCCGTTCGTGACTACAGCTGCGGCGGGCGGTTTGCCTGCTTCTAAGGCTTGTGCTGTCGCCCATGCCGCTGCTGCCGCCGCCGCTGCACATACACTGCACTCTGCAATGAAATATTTTTGTTGTTTAAAAGAATATAACAACATTTTAAAATGACTGCTTAACATAAAACACATATACTGCCAGGTCTGAAAGGGTTCAGTGTTTTTGTATATGAACTATTTATCAAGAAGAAGATTGCAGATAAGCTGCTGAATAAGATTGCAGATTGTTGTTATTGAGCTACTAAGCGCATATCGCGCTACATACCTTCAGCTCGATAGATATCAAAGTGTCAAGTTTGATTTGTCCTTAGCTTTTAATGGAGCGTCAATTCAATCGAAGACATGTCCAACTTTTAATTCAAAAATATTTTTAATATATTGCAAAGATATTTATTAATTTACGTCTGATAGGCAATCATCACAGTCATTTAACTGAGAGATTTTTTTTATACTACGTCTCGAGGCATACAAACACACGGCCCACCTGATGTAAAGCGGATACTGTAGCCTATTAACGCTTGCGATATACCTATTAAGTATCACTCGCGCGATGCCTCTTCTGCTGCTTACACAACAACTCCTTGGGAGCTTCCTGGTGACCTCACTCACATGCAGGAACACAACAACCCTCTAGGGAGTTGTTATTTGGCTACGGTTTTCTGTGAGGTGGAGGTACTTCCCCAGACGGGCTGCTTTGATGCGCCCTACCTCTCTTAATATCCCTTTCTTCCCTGTAAATCGTAGTTCTTCCGTTCCAAACTGCATAGGCGTCAAGTCTCTTTTCAACTTCTTTCGGTCCTTCTAATTATTCTCTCTGACTCCTACTTCACACTGACTTTGTTGTAACCTTTATATCTCCATTTTGGCCGTTTTGTTACAAAGTAATAGATAGACGAAACTTTACAATACCCAAGATTATAAGTTGCATTAAAATTTCTAGTTTTCTAGATTTAAGAAGCCACCGTAAAAGTTCGTATTTGTCCAATTTTTTTTTAACGCAGGCTATCCGACATCTCTTTCGTAGAAAGCTTTATTTTTTATGTATGTAGATTTTATTTTGTTATAATAGAGCCCCTATTGTAACAAATCATTACTTTTCCAGATATATATTCGATTTTGTCTTTTGTATTTAAAAACACCCCACTTGAGTCCATTCCTAGGATGCTTAGGAAAGACCTATGTATGTATTTCGAATATTTTCGTCAGGTTCAGACTGTGCTTGTTTTTCCGTCAGTAGGCAAGCCTATCACAGCTCGAATCCAACCATGCTGCGTTAAACACCCGAACTCAACATGCAAACAGGTATGTAATATATTTTTTTGATACGGTTAATACATATGTAAGTAACACAGTTATGGATAATGTAGATATAAACTAAAAGAATTGTGCCTATGAATACACAATGCGCTTAATTTATGATGATAATGACAAATTAGTCAAAGTGCATTTGACTAATTTGTCATTGAGAAGCTATTAAGTTTCATACAACCAAAACTTACACAATCAATGTAACTTTGGTACGACTTATTTATAAATATATCTAATAAAAAGTAATAAATATCTTTGTTATTTATAACATAAAATATTTGTACTTGTTATCAATTTACATATTTCTGCATGGTCTGTGTACCAGAACATACCTATATATAGGTAAAAAAAACATATTATCTGCGTAATCGAAGTGGATGTCACGGTTTGCTACCATTACCGCTGGCTACGTAGCTCCTTCAGAATCAGGAGCTCTAGGATCTTACAAACTAATGGGGAAACAAAAAAAAAATATGTATTTTATATAAATCTTTGCAACAATAATTAAACAACTGCAGTGTCACCGGTATGCTATATTTTAGCATTTTCGTTAAATATTTCGGTAATTATTCAAAACAAAATTTAAAGTAAAATTATGTATGCACACTTTGCACTACCACATAATAGCATAAAATTAATAGACAATGGAAATAACAATATCACAAATAAGATATAGCTATGTATATACTATCAGAATATAAAATTGAACGATATCAGTATAGGTATATAATCTTACCCTTCATGTATGCGAGCCACCCTTTAAATATCACAGACCCACAGAATCACATAAGGTTTACTTGAAAACATGACTCATTAGTATTTGCCTTTTTTAAATGTTACAATGACACTACACTTGTCACGCCGGCACATAAGACGCTATCGCAAAAAAATACGGACCTGCGCGGTCGTTTTCTTTCTTACAGCCTATTCATTGATTGAAAGGAATATTTATTAGATTTTTTGCAGTATTGTGACTATTGTGATTGTAAATGTTAGTGTGCATTGTAGAGAAGTAGTGCGTAGGGCGATTTGAGAAAGACTGCGTGGTGATTTTGCGTGAGTGTGGGGCGACACGCGCATGGTTGGGGGAAGCTGGATACATTTACCACTAGTAAATAGAACTGATCATTTACTATTTTCTAGCGGCAAATATAAAGTAATATTCCTTTTATTAAATATTAATATTCTTAATCGTATTCAAATTCAAATGTAATGACAAAATAGCGGTAACGGGCAATATGTTTTCATAAGTAAGTTTTGTAAAATATTGAAAGACTGACTTCAGAGAATTCTTTTCTATAATATTAGTATTTTTTCTTGAATATAAAAAGTAGTTATTGGGCTTTCGAATATGAATAAATGTGAATTTATTATAAAATATCATAGATTTAAAACGCTTTTATTGGGTTGACTTTTTGTTGACTTTTAATTAAGTAAAGCTGTGATGACAATATGCTGGTATAATAACAGAGTTCGAAGATGAACCATAAATACTAAATTCATTTAGTCTAGGTCTAGGCTGTATGAACTGACTTTTTGAAAATTTTGCAATGTAGCGTTTACTACTAGATTCTACTTTGAAAATGAGCAAATATCACCGAAAAAAGACGGTGCGAGAAGATATAGTCTTCATTTTATGCATCCTGTTTATCTTAAAGTGATTGCATACTGTGTTGTTCGAAATAAGTTTCCTTCCAAAAGTCTTGGAATGAAGTCCCCGCCGAGGTTTTTCAAAGAGATAACATCACGGTATTCCTCGAAAATGGCGTAAAGAAGTTTTTATATAGTCACCAACGTGATTCCCCTAATGTTGGAAGAGTCCATAGGTCTTACTATCATGTAGGCAATATCCTGGATTGCCGTTCTAGTGTTGTAAGAAAATACCACTACAGCTCGTCGAGAAATTTAAAAGTAACCTACTCCCGAATATTATTACTACCATGTCCTTTCCAATTCAAAAGGAATCATCTTCTAATGCAACCAGCAGTACTTGTCTTACTCTCTTTGGAAATTGGACAGTTTCCAGAGATTAGTTCAATGACGGATCAACTTGGTGATGTTCTCGTCCATACATCCTCCTCAAGACTGGCTGTGGTAAATGAGGTGGTGTGCATCAAAACACAGCCCTACTGGGGAAGTACTTTGTGTCTGGTCGCTTGTTGCTATACCTACCATTCGGCCGCATTGGTTCTGTAAAGGAATTGACACCAGGTAGCCAGTCATATTCAAATAGCCCGCGATCAAAATCTTCCCCCCGCTTCTAGATCACTTTATTTTGGTAAGCGTTGATCCGTTTTGAAACACCCAAACCGTCGACTGGCGCTTCGTTTCTGAATCGTATCGATAAATCCAGGACTAATCACATAATGTTGTAAACACGCCAAGACGAGCCTGCTTCAAATTTGTTTTTCATATCACGTCACCATTCCACCGGGGCCTGCTCCTAAGCAACGGTGAGGTTGTGCTACACCCAGCGTGAAACTTTCCTCCTCACGCGAAGATGCAAGCTGCTAGCACGTTTTCTTCCGTAACAGCCGTCAAAGGGCGACCACTTCATTCTTCATCCCCCAAAGTTAGTCGACGGCGCTTGAATTCGTTATACCACTATACACGGTTGCCTTAGAAACAACCACAGAAATGGTATGGTAGACTTCAAATGGTATTCATAGATGAAGGCCCTCGTCTATGAATACTATTTGAAGTCTATAGTAAGATTCGTCCGGTTTCAGGCGACTCTTGAAATCGTAAAAAATCATAGTGCGAAAATGTTCCCGGCGCAGATCCATTTTTCAATGAGACACTTTAAATTAGGTCGCCAAAAAAGTAGAGTGAAATTTTTAAATTGGAATGTACCTATTTTTACTTATAAGTAAACATATTTTCAAAATACATTAAAACTGGCCAGTCTCTCATACATAAAAACTGTTTTTCGCAATACTTTCTGAGTGGCCTGGTATTTACCTTCCAACAATGAATATTATGTGTACCACTACTATCGACATTTAGGAGTGTATATAAATAATTTCTTAGGATATATAATGGTTGTACTTGGAAATATCTGTCTGTATCACAATTCATGTGAAGAAGCGATATATTTAACTTTTCTCTTATTTATTATTTAGGTATGTTTTCCCGCGACTGTCTGCGACATGTATAAGTCTTCTGTACGCTTGTAGGTATGTCACTGAACACCTACAGAGCTGGACTGATTTTAACAAAGACTTCTATGTACATAGAAGTCTTTGTACTTTAATGATATTTTGTGTAGTATTGTCTTAGGTTTTCGCGATTGTTACACATTGAATTAAAACAATTTTTAACGGAAGTATCGCGTGTTTTATTTATTTTGTTGAACCTGACGTTTCGAATGCTTTGCAGCATCCGTGGTCGCAGGTAGACTAAGCGAAACTTGTGTCAGTCTTCCTGCGACCACGGATGCTGCAAAGCATTCGAAACGTCAGGTTCAACAAAATAAATAAAACACGCGATACTTCTGTTAAAAATTGTTTTAATTCAATGATATTTTGTGTTTGAGTGTGTAGGTTGAGATCGAAAATTGGACCTGTTCGGTAGCGCTGCAATCGGTTTCTAGGTATTTCTCATTTTTATTATCTGGCAGGATAACCGAGTCCGCTAGTTTAAATAAATTTAGAAAAATAAGTCTGTATGTACGAGTGTAATATATGAGACGAGCTCGGTGGCGCAGTGGTCTAGTACCCATTACACAAGTTTCGCTTAGTTTGGGTCTAGATGGTGCTGTGTAATTTGTCAGGGACTATTTATTATGTATTTATTTATTATTATTTATCGTCACGCCAAAAAAACCGAGCCCTTTAAGAAGGTGTCTTTATATCCCGCTCGCTTTTTAAGATTCTTAGCTCTTTTCATATACGCTCGCCGGTTTATACGTCTCCTGATAACATCTTCCGATAAAACACGACTTCTTCGGCTCCTATACCTTGACACTTTCGCATTGTATGTATATGTTTCGTATTTATTTCATCCTGCTCATTTTCACACTAAGCTTTATTCTGGTATTAAGATGACTGACTGTTTTTCTGCTGTTTTTCATATAATTGTTGAATCCTTGTTTCACCCACTTGAAGAATTGATTTTATAAAAATCGATCTTAGACAAAATGGTTCTCGACTTTGTTTTCTCTTTACAAGTTTCTTTCTTTAAATTCTTAATCACACTGTCAATGAAACAATTTGAGACAAAAGTAGCTCATACAATTATAAGTTTGATAAATCCTTGTAGTTAAAAAAATAATTGTCCGCCATATTTGTTGAATAGTATGGGGCCTGTGGGGATCGCATGCGTACTGCAGCGTCTGCAGCCAGTGATTGCAAACAGCCGGCCGTCCGCACATCTGCTGGTCAGCTCGTGGACACAATACGGACTCTATACACCATACTTCTATGATTTTTAAAAACTTTATCGCAAGTACATTTTATTCTCTTTCAATAAAAAAATTAAATTTTCCAGAAACAGTTACTAATTGCAAAATTTAAGTTGTATGATAGTATCATACATACATATTTTTCACAGTCTTCATTATTATGATTATTAGTTCATAATCTCTTTTTGGGCTAATATTACATTTAAGTATAAAAACCTAAAAGTTTTAGCTACCAGACCGTATACATCTAAAGCCATCAAATAGGTTGCTAAAAATGGTTCGAAAATCAAAGTAGCTCCATAGCTACGAGTACTTTGATTCGAATGTTTTTCGAAACCATGGGGTACACTAACTACGAGTAACTCAACAAAGTCTTCCTGTAACTTCATGTAAATGGGAGTTCTACATTTTTTATACCACTTAGGTGGTAATCAAGCATACGACCTGCCTGATGTTAAACTGTTACCGTAGCCTATGGACATTTGCAACACCAGGGGTGTCACTCATGCGTTGCCGACCCTCTAAAAACCGCATAGTACGCGAACATTGCGGTTCCAGCGTGTAAGGGTGAACTCCCCGCCGTCGGCGAGCGGTGTGGTTTCCGGTCTCCTCCAGGTGATTTCGATATTGCACATCACTGGAGATTTCAACGCCAAGCATCCTAATACTTTTGGTGACGGTAAGAGGTGTGTTCTGGAATTTAGGAATCACAGCAAATGGAGTTTTCTTAGCGATGAACGCATAAACTTGTGTCTTCTTGGGGTTGAATTACATAAAGGTAATAATAATAATAATATAATACATCAATATTTAATAAATAACAATTTGTCAAACATACTAGATCCCTTATTTATTACAAAATGTCACCTCAGATCATTTGACAAACGTTTTTCAAACGGTTCGAAATATAACTTTTTCGTGTGATACACCTTTCAGAAGATATTTTTCAAGCAATTTTAAGAAACCATTTATTTCTAAACGCGATTTATCACACGTAGTCTTTTTGCAAATGATTCTTTTACTTGTTTATAAAAACATAACATTAGTAGGTATATAGCTAGTCTTCAACTAGAATTACAACTAATAAGAATTACTATGTCATTACTGCACTAGATGCGTTATTTTGCCACACCGAATAAATGTAATGTTCAAGGAATTCAGTATTTGGGCTTCACACAGGCACTATATAAAAAATAAATATGGCAATTTGACCGTCAAAAATAACTTAAGTAAAAAGTTTTCGAAACATTCCTCGAAACGAAAACATCTGGTCACTCTACACTTCTTACCTGCCCCCCCTATGCAGCAGCGATAGTGCGAATAGAATGGTTTGCTAATGCTCTATTTCTTTTTTATACGTTTAGGCAGTTGCAGGGTATTGTAATACTGTAGGATATAATTTAGCGTTTCTCTGATTAAACAAATTCGACACTAAAATGAAAAAAATAATTATAATTTTGTAAGTTACTCCTACTAGTGCATTCACTTACAAAAATATGTACTACCTATTTACATGTATTTTTTTGGTCTGCATTAAAAAAAAAATTATGTCAAACGTATATGAGAAGGTTACATCATATAAAATCATATCTTTGTAAGGGACAGTTCAATCTTCTAATTGAGATTTCGATAGACTGAGAAGCGATTTAATACCAAAGACTTCTATGCAGTATACATAGAAGTCTTTGTTTAATACTCAATCCGAACCAGTTTTTCGATTTTGTAGCCTATTCTATATTATTTATCTTATGTGATTCATTCACGTCTGTTTGTAACATACTGTGGTTAAAAAGAAAGTTATTGCAGCCGTTTTATCTCCGTAAGTATTCCAGATATTTTGATTCCTGAATCTTTTATGTATCCAAAAAAATCACTCTTACCCGAAATACATGTACTCTCTCTGAATATCATTTTTATTCAGATTTACAAACATATTATTTTTGACAAATCTGTAATACCTACTAATCTGACTATCTACGATCATGTTCTTTGGTATGTAATTCCTTTCTATCCGTTAATATGTCCACCCTGTATGTATACAACATACGTATCGTATTTAATACGAAATCTAATATTGGAAGAAATAATAGCAATTCCTTTGATAAAATATTCATCGAAGTGACCGATAATGTTTCATGAAATATTTACTTTTAATAAGCGTTCGGATCAAAGGTCCCTGTTATTTTGTAAATAGGGGAGTTTTTTGTGAGCTGGGCAAAAACTACAAAAACTGAATAATGACAAAAAATGAGGCGCGTGGCAAAAATGTGCTATGGAGTGGACAATAGCGTATCAATCCAGAGTAATAAGGTATGTTGATTGTGATTGGCACGATAAGAAAAAAAGTAGGTGATAATTTTTATGTTACCGAATCAAAATAAAAAATACTAATTTATTTTATTATAGGATTTTATCGATTTATTTATTATTTTGGAATCATCTTACTTCAGAATTGTTAACTCTATATTGTATTCAGTGTTTATTAGCTCTTCATCAAACGGTTCACATTTTATTAGAAAAATATTTATTACAGCAATCAATCTTGATTACTTTAAAATCCATTTTGTTCAAAAAATGAGCGTTCTAAAAGCTTATTCTTATAAGAACCATTAGCATATTTTTTATTACTGATCGTTGTAAATCTATCAAAATACAATATAAAAAATACAACACTGCAGCCGACTTCATTGAAATCAGAATATACCTACGTCGATTATATCTTCACAGAACCTCCAACTTGTCCCAGTTGAGCCGTTCCCGAGATATCGGGATATACATACATAAAAAAATACATGTTGACAAATATAGATTCCTCCTATTTTGAAATTGGTTATTAATGCAGATACATTCATAACGTTAAAGTGTATATATGTATTTGCTATAGGCAGCAAATTATTATATGTAATGAAATATGGTTGCAATATAATTATTATTCTTGTTTTTATTTTTAATTTTCCCTGTATTGTATCCGTATTAACTACATTTCAAATAAGATAACAAAAGGTTTTTTTATATCATTCAAACAAATGCAAATGGTAATTCACGAGTGACCGTTCCCTGTCAATCAATCAATAGAGTAAACCCAAAAAAAACTGACCCCTCGTTGACCACGCATAAAAAACTGGATACAAAAGAAAAAAAATACCGAAAATTGTGCAAAAAGCCCACATTAATAAAAAAATGTCCATTCAGTAATATAGAGTCCACGTGTCACCCCTCAGATTTGAACTAAAAAGCAATAACTTTCTAAGTTGGTAATTTGCTGGGCTAACCCGATGATTTATTAGGCCCCAAAATTATTGAAAAAGTCCATGTAAATTGTATAGTGGTCACCACAGATAACGTCTCTATAACATATATTTATATCTTCTTTTAAGCGTTATCCCGTTTTACTAATTCATTAGGATTGGCGAGATGCGCAACCTAAGTCTAAGGATTTGGCGAAGGTACTGATTTTTAATAGAGCGACTGCGGCCTGACCAATGTATCTCTACTTTGATACATTCCATGTAGAGATGAACAATCGATTTACAGAGGTGATTAAGAAATATCATTATAAATAAAATTTTCATCATATTTGTATGTCATATTACATACGAAACATAATAAAGTACCTATATGTGATTTTGTTCGCTAATGATACACACATCCAATACCGATCGGTAAAAAATATATGCATATTGTTTGAATTTTCTTTTTTTTTAAATTGGTGAAACCCTATCGCATATTTGCACTACGTGCCAATGTAAGCATGTCAATTAAAATCTTACATTAATGAAAACATTCAATTGGGATACGCGTCGTAAAAATGCTCATATGTAGTTCTTTTTTAAGGTACCTAATAAAAATCTATGAAGCATGATCAAGTTGCCTATGTCAGCACTACGGCTTACTGGGATCAGGAAGTCTTTTGTTGTAAATTGGATCCGATTCTATAGTAAATTCATCGCTACAGTTCTGTCCTTATCCGACAACGTTTTTCAAAAGGCGTAACAAAAATACTCTCTGTAAAAGGTTTATACATGTAATATGTAAGAGAGCAGATATCTGGAAATGATGCAACACCAGAAGCCTTATGTGAATCTTTATTTTGTCACTTCACTATTGGATCAATATTATGACATTTACTTGTTGTAAGATCTAATGAACAATTTGAAAAAAATATATATGTGGCCCGCATCAGATGCTAAGCTATCACCGCAGCCTATTGACGCTCGCAACACCACGGGGATGTTACTCTCGCGCTGCCAATCTTGTGTCCTTGATGTTTCGTCACAGTACCCAGTAATTTCTCTGCCCTATATCAATCACCCTTCACACCGGAACACAGCTATATAAATATAACTGCTTGGCGGTAGAAATAGATGAGACAGAGTTACCCATGCAGACGACTTTTGTACAAAGTCTCCCTCTAGTGAAAAATGTCTGGTTTATAAGGACTACCGATAAAATTGAAAACTAGGTGACGTAAATTTATAAAATTAACCTCAAACAAAAATCGCTTAATGGAACTAAAGAATTTCTCATTCAAAACGCAATAATTTTCTACCATCACACCATCTAACTTTCAAATCCAACAAAATTGAAGCAATTCTGTGGGTTTATTCTCTTTTTCAAACACCCATTTCCAAATCTGCCATCAACCGCCGAATATGTCACTCTTCGTAACAAATGTAACGGATGTAGAGTGGCATGGGCGGTGATAACAGTCTACACGATGTAGATTGCAATTAATAAGCACATTTATTCGTCACCGGTAACAATGAGTCCTCAGATTGTACAAACCTCTCTGCCCTACTTTTGAAATCGACTCATCAGACATTTCAATGGTGTTTACCATTGGAATGTCCGTGATCGTACTTTAGCACCATCTTTTTGCATGAATCAACACAAGCCGGTTTCTATTTAGTTCGTTCAAGAATCTCCAAACTGATAAATGTTCGAGTATTTTTTTTTAGAGAAGAGTAATCGTGCTCGTATAATTAATTTAAAAAAGTCATCGTCCAGCAAATTTTACTCGATGATCCCTTTTTTACTTCAAACGACGAACCTTTATATTTCTGAAGAGAAATATTAAATATTATGTAAATCTGAGAAGTCTAATTAGCATGTAGTGGCGAAGAGTCCATATGACCGAATCTTTTAGTAAACTGAAAAAATTGATTTTAAGAGAGGTAGGGCGCATCAAAGCAGCCCATCTGGGGAAGTACCTCCACCTCACAGAAAACCGCAGCCAAATAACAATTCCCTAGAGGGTTGTTGTGTTCCTGCGTGTGAGTGAGGTCACCCGTAAGCTCCCAAAGAGTTGCTGTGCAAGCAGTAGAGCTCCTCTGCTGCTTACACAGCAACTCCTATGCGTGCGGACGCGCTCCCAGCAGCTTGTCTGTCACACAGTTCGATGTGCAACAATTTAAATGTAAAATAAGTGACGTAAAAATATTTTTTGCTTGAAAATTTCATTTATTTCTGTGCTTAGCTATATTTTTTTTCGTCGGCTGTGCCTACTGCTTTCGCCTAAAGTAAATGTAGTATTTATAATCAATTGAAAAATGTTCGTTTGTAGAATTAATATCTATAAAACTCCGACACGTCTCGCCCAAACTTGACCGAAGCATTTGCGCAGGCGCACACAGAGTTTCAACACTTGGGGAATACGTGCAGGGGAGACGCGGGCGTTTGGAACCGACGCGAGGGTTGCGAATGACATGTTTTTTGCCCATGTCACCATGCATCTCAGTCATCCGCCCGCAACCGTTTACATATAAAATAAGCGCTCTTCATATTGAATAACTAATAATAAGTGAATTGAAATTTTGACAGAACTGCATGACAGGCGTGAGTCGGCGCATCAGTTTGTTTATTGGCGGTATTAAACTGCAGTGTTTGATTATTGCATTTAGATGATTTGTCAATATTCATAGTATCACTCGAGAGTAGCTGTGGTACTGCCACTTCCACTTTGAATATTAATATAAAAATATTTTTGATAGATATTTTTTAAAAACGAGACAAATAGATAGAGTGCAATTCTTTCTAGATCGGCGTTTGTTCCAAAGTCCACCTTATTTACATAACATACGCCCTACCAAGACTGCCAACTTCCAGAACGAGAACCTCGCGAAAAGGCAGGTTAAAGCATAATTTAATGCAACCGGGCTAGAGATCGTTCTATCTTATAAAAAGTCTCATCACGTATTATAAAAAGTCTCGTAACAATATTCTAGTATGTGTTATTTCCCTGTGAATGTTCACGGGCATCAGAACAGAGAGAGTAGTTGCCGTTTTGATAATGAAGGTGTCAACACTTAAATTACGGGTTATAAAAGTTGTTTTCCTTAAAACTAGAGAAGACAAAATACGATCCGATTGATATAAATTGTTTACTCTATGAATTGTTTTACCTTGCAAACTAGGCCTATCATTCTCGTGTTTCCTCCCCGCTACCTCTTAATTTTTTAATGACTTTATTCGCAGCATCTCTTGTGAAATGTTATTAATTAAATATGACTGTGAGGACTCAGAGGAAACGTAGTGTTCCTTTACCAGAGCCTAAACAGTTTATTAGTTTTTTATTGTATGCGTTAGCAGCAGAGGTAGCAACATGCGAGGGATACTCAATATTGCAAGCATCCATAAGCTACATACCCAGTGCTTCTCATCAGCGAGGCATTTTAGTGAAACTTATTGACTATACTGAAGTCCGTTGTTGAAACTGATGTAGATTACATAAATAAAACTTTTAGTAAACAGTATTTCACGCTGTCTTTGTCCTTGATTGCTATTACCCGTGTATATATTCAAAATAAGTTTTTATGTTTTCTGTTATTAAAAAAGGTGACGTAATATTGAAAATGTAACAAGAACAAAAGACAAATGGATTCATTTTAAATTTGAACGCATATTGTTAATGCGCATTATGTTAATAATACCTATGTATACCATATACATACAATCGCATTTTTTATATTCGCCTTAGTTCTTAGTAAACAACTACTTACTACCTTGTTATAATAATATTTTATGGCAGTGATTTGTATACCCCTCCAGTCTACTCAGCCATTTCCTAACTTGTCCATTTCCAGAGTTGTCCGCTTCCTAATTCGTTCATTCCTACACCGTCCCTTTTATGACTGCCATAAAAAGGACTGTAATTATTTGCAGGTTTTTCTTATATAAACTCAGCATAGTGACTCCGCTTCGCCTGATGGTAAACGAAAGAGGATCCCAAATTGCACCGGCAACTGACAAAAGACACATGTGTCCTGTAAGTTGACGCTGCTATGCTGGCCCGCAAGATGCTTCTCCACGCTTCGTTTCAAGGATCCCATGTAGGAAGGAGGAAATGCATATGCAGACAAGACGTTCCATTTTTTAATGGTACGACAGAAATAGGACTTGCCGAACTTTTTGTTACGCAAAGAAATGTTCTCAACTGTGAAACAATGCCATCACAAGCCTGCACGTGTCGTTTTATGACGGAAGACGAGATAAAGGAAAACAGTTCTTCAGAGCACTCACCATGGTAAAGACGGTAAAGTACGGTTAACGAGCCATTATCCCTACGGATTTGAAAAGGATCTAGGTTTTTGGTGACTTCTTCGTCGTCGACTATGCGGATAGCCCGTCGCTGCAACCTAACGAGAGCATCGAGAAGATATTGTGCGGAACCGTCCCAGAGATACGAGCAATACTCCACGCAGGCCCGAACTTGGGTCTTATAATTAGACAAAGCTGGTCCGGCGTGAAGAACCGCCGCACCCTGTTCAGGACTCCGAGTTTTTTTAAGCTGTTGATATGAGGCTCTCGATAATGAGATCCAAAACCCGATTCAGATAATGGAATGGAATAAACGCTCATGGACCGTACTGTCATCTGTATAGCAATGAATATTACCAAGTGGCAGCATGTCATTGATATGAAGAAGAAAGAGAGGGGCGATGGAACGGAACCCTTTGGGACACCGGCATTTATTGACAGGAACCGCGAAGGGCATCCATCTGCAAGGACGCGGATTCTACTCTCATGCAGGAAGCCAGCAATCCAATTACAAAGCTGGAGGGGCAGACGACAGATGCTGAATGTTTGGAGAGAAGTGCTTTGTACGAGACCCGACCAAACACCTTGGCGATATCTAGGGTGACTGCCATAATTCGCCATATTAACCTATTGCCCCCCCCCAGTGTCAAGAAGTGGTCAAGGAGTAAGTATCACATTTTTAGAATAGTTTAGCTACATAGAATGTCATAAACAAACCGAATAAAAAGCGGCTTATTAGGGTTCCGTACCCAAAGGGTTAAACGGAACCCTATTACTGAGGCTCCGCTGTCCGTCCGTCCGTCCGTCTGTCACCAGGCTGTATCTCTTGAACCGTGATAGTTAGACAGTTGAAATTTTCACAGATGATGTATTTCTGTTGCCGCTTTAACAACAAATACTGAAAAATAGAATAAAGTAAATATTTAAGGGGGCTCCCATACAATAAACGTGAATTTTTTGCTCATTTTTGCTTGATATTGATAACGGCAACAGGTAGACGCTTGAAATATTCACAGAATATTTAGTTATATATTCACTTTAAGAATAAATAATTAAATTAGAATAAAACAAATATTTAAGGGGGGCTCCCATACAACAAACGTGATTTGTATGCTATTTTTATAGATAATGGTACGGAACCCTTCGTGCGCGAGTCTGACTCGCACTTGGCCGATTTTTTTTTATTTACTGTCCAGGAGGTGAGTATAAATTTTGAATTCCAGTGGCTACATTCTGCATTCATCATGAGCTCGGGAACCTGCCGGAAAAGCTGAATGTGGTACGGATCAATTTTATAACACGTTTTTACTTTTAAGTAAGTAACAATGTATGGAGTTTTACGAGCTGAATTTCAGCCAATTGCATCCTGATCATGACATCTAACAATTTGAGTGTGGTTCAGATGAAGGTACTAATGTGGCACCATAGACCCGGTCTGATAAGGGAAGTCGGAGATGGCCGTACGTACTCTTTAATGGCTTACAGATAGACCATTGAGCTTATTTGAATCAAATTCTGTAGTTTAGGTACCAAAATATAAATACTTAAAGGTAATAGTGTAACTTACGTTACAGTATACTTTAAGCAATAGATTGTGCATTACAATCCGATACCTTACAGTTTATGTAAAATTATAATATAACAATGTAACAATAACAAACAAACTAACTAAGTGAATAATAAAAAAACTCAATCAAGAGACTTTAGGTTTGACTTATATTTATGAGACTTTTGGTAATACAGCGTGTTTTTTTTTTGCTATACCCAGATACATAAATTTGTTACATTCTTAAATCTGCAACAAGGAGTGATAATCGACAGAACCGACCAAAATTCAGTTATTATCAGTTATCCATTAGTGTTATATTTTAAAATTTGCAAGTTTCAAACTTCATAATAATCCTTAGAGCGAGAGTTCTATTATCACGTTTTTGTATTGATAAATAAAATAATACCCTTTTTGGTAAATGTGAATTATAAAATTACACACGAATTGTACGGTAAAAGCAAAAAATGTAATTTGTTATTTCGCGACTTGTCATTTTTCATTAGTATGCGAAGGGCGCGGACCCTCATAGGGTCGGTGCTGCTATTGGTCGGGTCGCGGAGGGACGCTGCGCGCTACACCGAGGGTAGTTCGTCGGTGTGCGCAGCCAATCAATTCGCACATTTTTTAAATAAAGAACATAAAAATGGTAAAAAAGCACTTCCATTTTATGTACCACCTGTAGTTACATGTTTTCCCCTATGTACTATTTTTGATGGATGGTCGGCAATATCGGTACTTGGCAATAATACAGAGTGTTTCAATATAGATTTGTATGAAATTATGTAGATTAGTGTTGGTCCAATGGCCGAAATTACCATCATTATTGAAAGTGCGATGAAGACATATTTTCATGGGGAAGGGAATTTCCATGTTTTCATCGTTTTTTCCTAATGTCTGCAATATTTTTTATGTTGATAACACAAAAGCTCTTCAATAGATACTAAACAACAAAAAAGGAAAAAAAAAATGGTTATTAACTAGCCGAGAAAAATGACCGTTAATTACAGAAATAAATAAATAGAATCAAATAAAACCTTGTTTTCTAGGCAAGCTGTCCTGCAATAGGATGAACTTAAATTTGGCTGTAAGATGGTGGTAAGTCACCGATTTTCATTCATATTTGTGTAATAATAGGTAATAAAACTGATTTACTATCAAGTTTTAAGGTATAGGAATATTTTGTGCAATTTGGCCTAGCTATTACAATTTAGATTTTTCATGTTGTAATACTTACGACAGCGCAATATTTAGTGTTATCTGTAGGAAGCACTTAGTATATCTACATATAAGTACTCTTAATACAAATTTAAAAAAGAGTAAATTGCGTGTCGGAGCCACCCTTTCAGAGCTTTTACCTTTTTTAACCTTTATCTTACAGCATTTCTTTTTTAAACAGCATAGTACGAGGTGGTGAATTCACGTGTTGAGAGTGCCGTACGATGAATATGTTACCTGCCATATTTTTTTTTATAGCTGACATATTATTTGTTTATAGTAACTAAACATATCATGTGTGTTATCGTATTGTAGAGCGAAACTACTGTATATAAATAAAATAAATATAGTATTGTCTTAGGTTTTCGCGATTGTTACACATTGAATTAAACAATTTTTAACGGAAATATCGCGTATTTTATTTATTTTGTTGAACCTGACGTTTCGAACGCTTTGCAGCGTCCGTGGTCGCAGGAAGACTAAGGTGGTATTTGTCTTACATTAGTTATTCAATTATTACATCTACCGACATGGATGGATTAATTATATATGTTCCGATTCACACAAAAATCGCTCACAGTGTCCGAACATTTTTTAGATCTTTGGGTTTGGGACTTGATTATTTTTAGGACTGGATCCCAAGCAGGTGGTACTTGCCAACCATCTTCTCTATTGAAATTGGGGTGTTTTCTTATTTCAATAGCCTCGCGCAACATTCTCGGCATGTAGCGATTCTCCTTGGCGAGGATTTGTGGTTTATCGAACCGGATGTAATGGTTTGGCTGGTCCAGTGTATGTTCACATACTGCAGAGTTTTTATCGCGCCTCTAAAAATGTATTTACGTATGTTTATCAGATAACGTAAATACATTTTTTTTTATAAATACATACTTATTATACATAGAAAATATATTGTCTATTGTCGATTTCTGATACGAGGCGTTACGGATACCTGGCATAGTTAAGTCGAACGATCAGTGCCAATAATTTGTTCTAAGAAAGAACAAACTTAACATTGCCTTTGAATACCTAGTATACTTTCTCCCATACTTTTCATCAACAAATGTTAGTTTGTACGCACATTATTAATTTACCATGTTATGAAATTTTGCTGTAATCAAATTTATGTCAAATAAATTTAAAATAAATTTATGTCTAATTCATAAAGTATGTATTCGTAAAATAATTTATTCTATGATTCTAGTAAGTTATATTTGACACAACATAAATACTGATACTATAATGTTTTTCTTTTTTAATGATTATTTGATGACTCACACGGTACAAGTTTAAGAAACATTTGTAATTTTTTTCTGCTTTTTTTTCCTGCGTTCAAAATTGAGCCCATATGTGGCAGGATATTTATATATATAGCCTGCCTTTTTGGCAAGTTTAACCCTTTATTTTAATTTCAGAAAATCTCAGAAACTTGAAATACGTTAATGTTTCCAATTTTGCAAAAGGTTTCTTGTGTTTGCCAATGTCAAACGCTGCTTGTGAAAGAATATTTTCGCAAATCTCCCTCATAAAAATAGATTTACCAATGAACATGTTGTCTCTATTAACATGTAAAACAATGCATTAGTGAATATGGTGACTGAGTTTCATTCCAACCAAATAGAGAAATGATAAAACAAATGACGAAAGCGATATGTACTTAGCCTAAGATAATGACGAAGACGAATACGATGCCAAAACGAATTTATAATTTTATTTATTTATTCCAAAACAATCTTAAAAACGTTAAATAACAATAAAGTGAATACTTGCAAAAAAAAACAGAAAAAATATATAATTTAATTTACTTTGATTATAGTAAGTCATTGTAATTTAAAAATTTAAATAAAACTTAAAATGATTACAACAACTTCAAACACTGTTTCATACTGTTCAAAATTCATTTATTTACTTTACACTTTCGTGATCAAAACATACGACGCTGGACGCGTGGTCCTACAATGGTCTTATTTTACATTATTTATCTCATGTTTATTATTTTCCTTCGTTCAATCTACAAGCATATCGAACATTGGCGATGTAGAAATACCAAAATAAACTTGCCAACGTGGGAAGATGAATGTAATTTTCAAATTGCCAATTAGATGTTACAGTGAAGTTATGTCAGCATACAATATTACCATAATAATAATGCCGACTAGTAAAACTATAGATACTTGATCTGTAGGGCCAAATAATAAAATAGCACAATACTCACACGGGTGTTGCCCCAAGACGACTTTTCTTAGAATTTCGTGGGTCCATCCCTTGACTGGCAAGCCACCGCCTGAAGAAAACAGCGATCAAAAGTACTACATAATATGCGCATTAAGTTTATGGATATCATAATTCGACATGTACTTATAAATAGCCAGAGTGAAGTTAAATTTAAATAATTACTACTACTATTAATTGGTACTATATCTTCACGCTCAGTCCCTTGCGGGATAGGTTTTCACCAAAGACTTCTATTGCATGACACATAACTCGGTCCTTACCCACCTCACTCGCTTCTTTATCATTCATTACTCTTATCATACAAATTATTTTTGATTGATGTCTAATTAAATTTAAACAAATTTAAACGTTGTATGCCACAAGCAACCCTCTAGTTAGGGAGTTGTTATTTGGCTGCGGTTTTCTGTGAGGTGAAGGTACTTTCGCGGACGGGTTGCTTTGATGCACCCTACCTCTCTTAAATACACCCAGACTAAGACAAATGTTTGCCCTGTGTGGGAATCGAACCCACGAGCGTTGGTGTCGAAGCAAACAGGTAACAGCGCGCTTCACCACTACGTCACCGAGCTCGTCAAACTGTTGCTGTTTAAAACGTGTCAAACGTCTCTATTCTGCTAGATCTAGTCCAGTTGTACCTAAGCGTGTAACATTAGCAAATTATCAAATTTTAGAGGATATCTCGACGTTTTTACGAAAATAAACCTGCGTTATAAGTATATAATACTCTACGCGTCATCTGTACAGATTCGTAAAACATCATACTGAACTCATAAACAAAACCGCAGCCCAAGGTCAACTAAACCAAGTGTTTATACTATATACCTAAACTATTCCGTTTACCTACCGATGGTTTGATATATGTTTATGAGCTCTTATAGTGATAAAGAGATGAGAAGGTAACCAATCCATAATTTGATTGAAAGTTCTAAACCATCCCTCAGATTCGGGCTCTGGTTGACGTTGATTGGTTTGCATATTCGATTAGTCCGAAACGAAGAATGAAATAATCCTTTATTAAGTATTTTATTTACTTTACAAAAAAGCAAAATTGCATAATTTGGGCCAGTTCTCGTATGATTTTCATGTTCAAAGAAAGCGATGTATAATCGACGATTGCCAACGCAAAATTCACGAACTTTTCCGTGTATCTTAACTAGCAGGTTTACGGGTGTAATAGGTATTTTTATTCATAGGTACAATAAGGTTTTTACCTACCACGTAAAGTCGCCAAAGTACGAAATTTAGCGTTACCGGGGAACATTTATTTCAATTCTTTGTATTTCATTTCATTCTCTTGTTTCTGCAGAAAAAAATAAATGACGCCTGACCGAATGACGGTTGTACAGTCCGAACCGCATGATTCGAGTATCCCATGCGTGCTTAATATTATCTATTTTTGCTAATGACATCTATGACATTATACCAATGTATACGGTTGCTACAAACCATCATACTCTAACACAAGCAGATAAAGCTGCTATAATAATAATTTACTCAGTTCAATGCTACAATGTTAGATGGCGTTTTAAATAAATTAACAACTTGAGCCCAAAATTTTCACATATACAAAACCTATTTCCCATCGCCGCTTACTGAATGGATCCCAGGTATGCCAGGAAAAGCAGACCAGCTGATAACACCAATATGAGTGGCTCAGACAAATATGAACTCCACTTTCTCCGAAGTTTCTCTTCGGCATTGTGCTATACTATAAAGTGTTATAGGTACAATAAAGACTTTACACTCCAGAGTTTGAAAACAACATAGAACAGAGGGCGCTGTGGGTCTTCTTGAGTTTCCATTTCAGCAAGTTTCAGCAAGATACGCCGGAGATGGCTCTAACTATGCTGCTCGCCAACAGCTCCTCACCTTCCCTTAGCCTTGAATAATACTACAGTACCTACATATACAATAATATATGATTTTTTTATAACCTAAGCCATGAGGTGAGAAGAGTGAAGGTTCTATATACCCTTGTACATTTCGTTCATTATGATATTCATTTACGTCTCGGAAAATGGACAGTGGATTTGGTCCTCAGTAAATTTAGTGAAGAATTGATGTTCATTAAAAAGTTATGACATACTTATGTAGTTACAACGGTTACGCCAGTACTATGACGACACCATTTACTACAACTAACCTTGAAATATTGTATGGATGAAAAGGTGCCATGGGCTCCTCAGATTGATGAGATCAGTCGGAAGGTGTACGCATTCGTTAAAATAGCTCCAGATCTTTTTACCGGTTTCCACTGGAACGATGCTCGCTCGTTTGCTTCTTCTTTCATTAATTAACTATGGCGAGTGGCGACATTGCCTTTTTTCTTTCAACTTTCACGCATGCAAAATATATTTTTAAACAATAACCGAATATCGGTTTTCAAAACGTGAAATACCACTGAATACGGAAATAATATTTTTGTAATATTATGTATGTACACTATGGAATAAAGGATAAAGAAAATTTCACGGATATTAAGTACATTTAGAACAGCTATGTTGGTTAAAATAAACAATATTAATGGGTTAAAGACTGTTTCTACCTACATGCTAACGTATAGGTAGTAGTAAGTACGTAAGTACTCTTGGCTATTCGACAGAGTAAGACAATGCCCTGCCCGACAAACACATAAATGTGAAACAAGGACTAAATTTGGCGTTGGTAAGAGTTAAAGTCTAACGGGTGCTATGTTTCTTAGCAGTTTCTTTGATACCAAATTTAAATTGCCAATATATTACATTTGAAAAATTTGACTACACCAATTTAATGTACTTAGGTATAATGCAAAATTGTAGGTATGTTGCCTATTTTCATGGAGATTTTTTACCACATTCAGTAAAATAATTATAAAATTTGCATGTTGTACATAAAGGTGGCAGTGAATTTTTAAACCAATATGCATAACTGATACTTAACCGCTTGTTTTAAATTAAGTTTTTAAAATTATTAGAATATTAATCGCCTTTCTTAAAAACTTTACCACCGCGTATCAGAAACTAACGGAGTAGCGCTAATTGTGTATACTCGTATTTTCACTACACAGCGAATTTATTTATTTAATATTTTTTTGTTACGATTAATTAATACAATTTTTAATTGTGCTTTGATTACTTGATCTTTCTAGTGGACAAAACCTACCTCCATATTGCAAAACAGTACTGTCATCTATAGTCAGTTTAGAGCACTTCTTTCTCCCTAACGCACACAATCATCAAAAGCACAGCTTTGCAAGTTCCATGCGCATCCTAAGGCTGTAGAACTCATGTATTTGGTTCGTAATCATTACGATAGATGGCACTACAAGATCTGTGGAGTAGAGACTGCCAACTGTGTTAATCTACAGCTAGTTTAATGGCATGGCATACGGTACTAACACATTTTTGGAAAATCCAAACACTTAACATCACCTCTGTTTATCCATTGGTCTATCAATTTCTCCCAGGTCTGACCCAATTAACTCAAGCTAAAAATAAATGTAAATTTATCATATTTATTATTTCTTATTGAACAATGCTGTGGTTTAGCGCTTTGTATGTGCAATAAACACAAAAACAATATGAAAGCCGTATATTGTTTCTGTGTCACTAAGTTGGCAAACAGACGAGCACCTCATGTTGTATAATCTCTTGGAAAACCTAGGCAAATGAATTTGTAATATTGAACCAGTTGAGAATGCGCAAGCTTGCATTGCCAGAGGAACACCTAGTTCGTCAATTATATAACAATTTAATTATTTTTTTTAAACTTTGTCGGCCATTGTGACCATGTTCCTTAAGAAATATGATATTGGTTTTTAAGACATTCCTATTCTACTTTTTAATTTACTTTTCGAATCTGAAATAAAAATTCATAATTTTTTTTTAACTTGACGGCCGTTTTAACCATGTTCCTTAAGAGATAGGAGGTTGGTTTTTCAGACATTCCTATTCTACTTTTTTATGCCGAATCCGAATCTGAAGTCAAAATACGAATATTTGAAAAAAAAAAAAACGACAGATAGGTACACACACAGACAAACACACACGCAGAAAAACATATAGATTTCATATAGGAACGGTGTTCCTGAAAAGAACATA
Organism: Pyralis farinalis; assembly: GCA_947507595.1. Classification (NCBI taxonomy): domain Eukaryota; kingdom Metazoa; phylum Arthropoda; class Insecta; order Lepidoptera; family Pyralidae; genus Pyralis; species Pyralis farinalis. The sequence continues at coordinate 18,570,759 of OX382267.1, forward strand.
CTTATGTTACTATTGCAATACATTCTAGCCCGAGACACAATACTTGTCTATGGAGAAAAAACATAAACCAGAAAAATATGTTTTTTGATTGTGCATTAAAAATCCACCAAATATTTAAGGCCGGATACAATGGCGTACAGGGGGGAGGGCGTACCGGGGGAAGGAGACGTGCAGCTGCCTCCACTGCATTTGACATGCCTACGTACGGTCGTCGATAAAAAGTATGTTAGGGTATAATAATAAAGCTGCTTCAGTCTCTTCAACGGTGTAGCATTGATACAGGTATGTCGAGGTGTTGGGGAGTATATACCTATACAATACTTCCTATATAACCATACACTATACAATTTATAGTAATCATGGCGCGAAGGCTAATGGATTTGGGCACAATTTTTTATTTGCGAGCTCGTTGGCTCAGTCGTGAATGACGCTACTTTGAACCAACGCTCGTGGGTTCAATTCCCATACAAGGAAAACATTTGTGTGCATGAACATGTCTGTTTGTCTTGTTTGAGATGTTTTAAGAGAGGTAGAGCGCATCAAAGCAGCCTGTCTGGGGAAGTACCTCCACCTCACAGAAAACCGTAGTCAAATAACAACTCCCTAGAGAGTTGTTGTGTTCCTGCGTGTGAGTGAGGTCACCAGTAAGCTCCCAAGGCTCTCCAATTTGCTGTGTAAGCAGCAGAGGAGGAATCGCTTTTATTTTATTTTTTATTTGAAATGAATATATCGCAAGCGTTAATAGGCTATGGTACCTCAGGTGGGCCGTATGCTTGTATACCTCCCTATGTAGTATATAAAAAAAATGTTCGAAGACTTCAACAGAGAATTCTAACAAGTGGGACGAACTTGGACTAAATGAAAATTATGTCGAATGTTGTCCACTTCAGTTTACTCCAGCTAAGTAGGTTTAAATTCGAGAAAGAAGCCTCTCGGCGAATGCGTCTTGAATGGGCAGCAATTGGGAAATTGAGAAAGATTTTCTCATACAAAATACCTCAATGTGTCAATACGTAAGTCTTCTACCACTGTATTGCCAGTGACGACTTACTGTAGAGAACTAAGAGCCTCATACGGAAGCTCAAGTTTTTACCGCCTGCATTGAAAAGAGCCTCGGAGCTTTATTAGACAGTAGCATAGGCAGCAACATAAGACCGATCCCTGTGAAAGTCTAACGGGGAAGCCTATGTTCAGCAGTGGATGTTCTTTGGCTGAAGAATAATAAGATAAAACAAATTTTAAACTCCCCCAACCGCCTTAAAAAAGTTTGGTTTACGATGTCGAGCGACGAAAGATATATAAATTATTTCATATTCTTACGCAACGTACTATGGGATAAGAATACACAAAAGTTTTAAAATAGGCGTTTAAGAACCAACACATGGAGGGATATATGAAGAATTTTGTTCTAGAAATCACGTTATCTCTTTTCTGACAATGCCAGTAATAATATAAATTATATCTAAATTAGTTCATACGCAATAGTCAGTGGTATACAGATAGTTAAATTCAACCAAAATTAATAATAATAATAATCCTTTATTATCATCACACAATCTTACATTCCAATAAATTTGTTTCTTAAATTATACATTTACAGAAAAGTAGGTTTCGCGTAACTTAAGATTGTGTGAGATTGGTGTCCAAACTAGGTTTAGGGCCTGTATCTTGGATCACCAGTTCTCACCTCTCAAAATTGGTCCTTGGGTACATAAAAATAATGTGGTGGGGTATATGTATAATAAGTGGTGTGCAATTATGTGAGAGTAAGGTATGCAGGGTAGGTATGTTGTGTGGTATTGTTTGTTTGGGCGCCTCATTTGATGGTAGGTAGATATTTTGATTACTGTTCGATAAGTACTAAATTACAGCTTTGCAGACAAAACAAGTGAGGTTGAGTGTGTTAGTGTTTATGGTGTGAGTATGTGTATGGTTATCGCTGTCATAATGCTGTCACTATGGTACCGTTGTGGTCGATGAGCATGTGTATAGTCTCCATGATTTATCTGACAGGGAGAAGTAATTTTTCAGTGTCTATATAATTGAGAGATTGTAAGTAAGCGGATACTTTGAGTTTACATGTGAATCTAGTCATCGCTAATATGTTAAGTTTTTTTTGAAGTCGGTTATATAGAAATGGGCCCAGAGAACAAAAGAAACGATGCGAGAATGCCGTTTTGAGTTTTGTAGTATGTGCAACTAAATGGTTGCGCCTTTGATGGGAGATGTTGGGGTCATACACTATCAATCGGTGTTGTTTGATTACCACGGACAGAATAAACATTTGTCTGACGAAGAGAATTTGGCAATACTGATATAGTTCGTGGGAGGGATATCGTAAAGGTTTAAAGGTGCATACTTTTAGCAGGGCTCTTTGAGCTCTTTCAAGTTTTATTAGCGCTGTTTTAGATGCGCCTCCCCAAGAGGTAATACAATACGTTAATATGGATTGACATAGAGCATTATATGTTGATTTCAATATAGCGGGATTTGCCACTTGCCTTAGTCTTCTAAAAACGTAAATTAATTTGCGTACTCTGCTCGCCGTGATGTTAATGTGAGAGCGAAAGTTCAGACGCTTATCCACAGTTATCCCCAAGTATTTTATTGAATCTGAGCATGATAAGGGAGGGCATGTACAAGGGATTTCAGATGAGTTATAGTGTATGTGTGCTATAATTTTTTGATTTTTTAGGATGTTTTCGGATATGCCAGTTATAGCGAATGTCACGTATTGTGTTTTATGAGCGTTTAGGGTTAGAAAATTTTGACGCAGCCAGTCAGTTACCGCATTAAATCCTCGTTGAGCAACGGAAAAAGTTGACTCCCAGGTGTCGGCTGTGAAGAGTAATGCGGTATCGTCAGCGTACGAGATAATTTTACACGAAGGAAGATTTAGGGAGCATAGGTCATTAATATAGACTAGAAAGAGTGTGGGGGATAATATGCTTCCCTGGGGGGTACCATATTCGGTTGGGAGATAGGTGCTGATATTGCCTTCAATGGTTACTGCTTGGGTGCGGCCAGTTAGATAACTGTGGATAAGTGAAAGCGGAGTGCCTCTGACACCCATGGCATGAAGTTTGGTGACAAGGATAGGAATCGAGACTGTATCAAACGCTTTAGCCAGATCGAGAAATATGCCTAAACATTTTTTATTTCCGTCTAGATTCCTGGCGATAAAGTCACTGAGTGCGTGTACTGCGTCTGCTGTTGACCTACCGTATCTGAAGCCATATTGAGCATCAGATAGCACACCTTGGCCCTCAAGAAGATTGATTAGACGCTTGTTTATTAAGCGCTCCAGGATTTTTGACAAAGCTGGTAAGATTGAGATAGGGCGGTAGTTAGATGGACAGTCTCGATCCCCTGCCTTGTGGATAGGGTGAACAAGAGCACGTTTAAAAGAGGATGGAAATATGCCAGTTTGTATGCACATATTGCATATGTGGGTAATAAGCGGAATTAGAATAACCTTATTGTGTTTTATAAAAGAGGTTGGGATGTTATCCCACCCGACTGCACAATCGTCCCTTAGTGCGTCTATACATGGACTGGGGTGGAGAAGGTTTTGTTAGGAGGGAGGGGATGGGTAATAAAGTGTGGTTTTCGTTCCGATCAACAATATTCTGAACGAGTTGTTTTCCAACATTAGTAAAAAATGAATTAACATGATCCATCGATTGTTTTGGACTGGACTGAATATTAAGCAGATCGCTCGCAGTTGAGGCAGTTTTACTGCAATTTGTTATATTTTTGATGGCTTTCCACAGTACTTTGCTGTCGCCTTGCGCTTTATTGATCGAGTCTCTGTCATAATCTCTTTTGACCTTTTTCAGTAGGGAGTTGCAAAAATTTCGATATCTTATGTATGTGATGTGAAGGATGGTGTTAGATGGATCTTTCTTAAGTTTTTTATGCATACTGTCCTTGTTTTTAATGCATCTTAGGAGGCCAGGAGTCATCCACGGTTTAATGATTCTATGGCGGCGTGAAGGTATGAATTCCGTGGTGTGAGTGTTGATGAGTGACTGGAGTGTAGAAATAAGGTAGTTCGTGGCAAATTCCGGGTCTGTAGAGTTTAATATCGAGGTAAAATCTGTTATTTTTACAGCTTCGAAAACAGCTGTATGGTTAACTTTTTTAATGGTCCTTGGAGGGTATGTTTTCTTTTTAGTGTGGATAGATAGTAATACAGCATTATGGTCTGTGACAGATGACTGTATAATGAAAGTATGCGTTGGGAGCGAAGATTTTAGAAATAAATGATCGAGACAGGCGGCATTACGAGTGGGCAAGGTATGCGCCGGCAATAGACCATGATAGGCGTGTGTGTTTAGGTATTCTTCAGTATTTATATCTAGGAGCGAGGGGCCTATATCAATATTTATGTCGCCGATTAAAATGATGTTTTTAAAGCTGTGCAGGGATTCTAGAATGGGATTTAATGATTGGATAAAATTTGTGGTATTTCGAAAAGCGCACGGTCGGTAGATAGCTATTATCGCGGTTTCTTTGCTTATTTTTATTAGTAGACAGCTGGCGTCACGAATGTTTGGTTCTGAGATTGATATGTCTGAAAGAGAATTGTTAAAATATATAACGACGCCATCGTTTTGGTTGGCAGGATTTGTTGAAGAAAAGGAAGAAAAACCGTCGAGAATTGGAATTTTTGGGTCTTTTAGTAACCAACATTCTGTTAGTATAATGAAGTCAAGGGGGGTGTTTATGTTGTTAATTAGCACCATAAGATTTAAAAAATTCGCAGATATACTACGAATATTCTGAGCCAATATGTTAAGGGATTTATTCTGTTTGAGTAGTAAAGGGCGAACTTCGTGCGGATCACATGCAACCGCAGTGGAGACCGAGATGTTGTCCACGTTTTTCAGCAAGTCTTTAATAGGATCCATTTTTATTTGATGAATAAGGGCGTCGGAACATTATATAGCGCAAAAAATAGGAATAGAGGAGCATTCGGCTATTGCTACTAGATATTGTGGTAGATGGGCAACTAAGAGTGACATTCACGATTTTGTAATCGAAGCGTGAGACTTTTGAGATAATAGATATAATATATGGGGGATATTTTATACTGCAAAAGTTTACAATTCTTGTATTTGGGGTAGTATGGGGCGTCGTTTCTACTGTATTAGTAGGGTAGTGTGTAATGGTTTTGTGTGTTGCGTGCTTGTGTATATTTGTGTGCTTGTGGCTACAATTATAATTAGTATAAGGCATAGTGTGTATAGCAGCGGAGTAATATATAGTCAGAGAACAATAGCAAGCTATACAACTAAGCATGAGGCACATTCGCCAAGCTACGGTGCATACCGTGTGTGTTAAAATGGTATTGTTGTGTGCATTGAGTATGTCAGTTCGAAAGTAATTTCTGAAATGTGTGTGTTGTATGATAATTTCTAGGTGTTCATATAAAAATTTCAATGAAAAACATAAAACAGTATACATTAATAAAATACTACTTAGAGAACAATAGAATAAAGCTACATGCAATGTTATATAAAATAGAGCTAGTCATTTTTCTTGTATTATATTATGAAAATCTGCTTCAGATTTTATTCTTATGTGCTTGTCCCCGTCTTTTCTTCTGATGTATACGCTTCCAAAAGACGTCCAGCTGTATTTAAAGCCGTTTTCCTTTGCAAAGTTCCGAGACAGGTAATATAAACGTTGTACTTTGGGGGTTAAATTTTCCGAAATGTATATTGGTTTCTTTGGCCCTTCTATTTTGAGCTCAGCAGTATTTAGTTTAGTTTGGTTGATTTTATTTTTCTTCAGCTGTCGAACCTTTCCAAGAATATGTTCCTTTGTCATAACATTTACGAAATCTACTATAATGGGTGATGAGCCTGTTCTTTTATAAACTCGAACAACATCTTTAATATCATGCTGTTGGATCGTGGTTTCCAGCACCTTGGCTGTTTCCGTCACTATCTTTCGGAGATCCTCTTTATTTTCTCCGTCTTTTTTAGGAATGTTTCGGATTTCAATTTTTGTAGAACGTAACATGTGTTCCAATTGGTCAACTTTATTCTCCAGCTGACTGATATAACTGCGATCCAACTGTCTCTCTCGATCAATTTCATCAAAATTAAGTTTTCCAAATGTAACATTCGCAAGTAGTTCTAGTTGATAATAATATTTTATTTTATACCACGAAGCAATCAACGTTCGCAGTGTAAGTACGTGTACGTTGCGACGCACGCGACGGATTCAACACGGAAACAGATGACAGTCATGGTAACAGGCGTCGTGCGCATCTTCTTTTTCAAATTGTCAACACGTAGAGATGATTATTGTAAATGTATTCTGTACAAGACGCTGGATAATGCAGAGATGGTAGAGACGAGCGAGAGCTATTGGAACTCTGCCGTTGAAAGCACGTGGACGGCAGTCAGCGTTAATTCACATAAACTAAGCGTAAGCGGTAGCGAAAATATTTGACTTTACTTTAAACTACACGAGTCATGCACGAAGCCTGCCTTTCGATTGAATGTTTACATAAAATAGTTAATAGATTCAGGTGTAATTTTGCAGAAGTCAAATTAACAGTCACTTTGATTTAAATACTACGTGTGTGTGTCCGCTGCCAGTTAGTGCATGATAACTAGCACCGGTTGGCACTCCCTATCATTGTCAGCATGTGCATATTATCGCCGTGGCTACTTTGGTCGAACCATTTGAAACTGACAACAGTTTTTAGCATTTCTGTATCCGACGTTGAACAAGCCACGTGCAAGGTAGGATGTAGACGATTGTAATAGCCATGGGAAGTGAGTGAGTGGATGTCAGCCTCAGCCAGCACTAGTTCGACTGAACTAACTAGTGACGTAAGTATATGAATTATAAACAAATTTGCAAGTAACTGTTTAATATAAACATACCGTTTTGTCTGAACTAGTTCTTGATGAAGCAGCATTTTTTATACAACGTCTGAAGGGATACAAGCATATAGCCCAACTGCTGTGAAGTAAATAATGAACACACGAAGTAATGCTCGCGGTTTGCCACCCCTGCTGCTAACACAGCAACTCCTTAGGAGCTTACTCGTGTCCCAACTCACTCCAAGGAATACAACAACCCTCCAGGGAGTTGTTATTTCGCTGTGGTATAATGGTGGTGGTGGTTCCGTGAGGTGGAGGTACTTTCCCAGATAGCCTGATTTGATGCGCCTTATCTCTCTTAAAAAAACACCCAGATCTACAACCACATATGTTCATGTACATAAATGTTTGTCTTCAGAGGGAATTGAACCGTCCCTGAAACTTCAATTGAATTCTGTTTTTGCATTTGGGCATATATGATTACACATATAAAGAATGCTTCTATAGAGGTCAATAAAATTGTATAATCTACACTTTATTTTTCGAGGCACTAATGCGTGACATTACCAGTAGTGCCACAGCAGATATAATTGCAGTTTCAGGGAGCTCATTAGTGGTTTACACCATCAAATATTAGAAATTGCAGATGGGTGTTGCAAGCATTGTAATTGTTTACCTTACATATACCCTTAGTACCTACTCAAATATATGCTACAGGGGTATGTAACGTTTGGTCGTAGTTTTGGACATCGATGGTCAATTTGTTTAGGGTTTCGGATTTTATCTTCAAAAGGCAAAATTCTAAATAGCATAGAAATTAATTTCTAATTGTATGAATTATTTTCACTATTTATTTATTGTTTATAATCAAATTTTATCTATTACTAGCTGTGACCCGCAGCTGCGCCCACGTGGCCAAAGGGAAACAAAGCGCGTTTTCTTGTGGGAGTAAGATATTTTGCCGCGTTATAAAGTAGCCTAAGTCACTGTCGGGTCCTTCATACAAAATAAATCTTCATACAAAAAAAAACCCATCAATCCGTCGCTAAGTTTTGATTTGAAAAAAGGGCAAGATATACAATTTCTCCAGGATGTTGCGGAGCGAGGAAACTTGATCCGTACATCCTTTGCTGCTTCGAAATCCCCCCTGTGCTTCCCAAAGCATTCCATCGGATTTCACCCTTCTTCCCCTTTTAACGGTTTTTCCATACACGTTACAGATCTAACTGATGCATCAGTCATGATGATGGCCATGATGGACCTATAGTTGGATTGGTTGGCACAGTCCATATGTGATTTCTTGCCTTTATACAAGGCCACGATGACTGCGTGTCTCTAACCAGATGAGAACCTTCCGGTTCTTCAACATACTCGTACTTTGCTTAAAAACCAGAATGCATCCCTAACGTAGGTGCCACCTAGTTTTATCATCTCAGCTGTATCACCACATTGATTCCCGCTGATCTACCATTTTTCAAACTTCGTATCGGCCATTCAATCTCATCCAAGGTAATGTCTTCATGGTACGCTGGCACTGCCGAGTCAGTCACAGACTCATTCACAGTGTCAGCGTCCTGGACATATCATACATTTTTCTAAAATATTCACTCCACCATTCTAACACTTCCTGAGTGTTAGCAAAAATACCACCAGCTTTACATTTTATCTTGTCCATTCTGGATGCTGACGTACCACTTCCAGACTTCTTTACCACTCTCTAGAATACTTGTAGTAGTAGTCTGCTTTTTAATTTATTTTCTACGTCTATCTATTTAACTATATATAACATCACGTCAAATCACTTGCGGGATAAGCAGAGAGAAACGAGCGCCTTAACTTAATTAATTCCCAACCAAAAATTCTTTTGTGTACGGAGGCCTCGCGGGTGAAATTTTGCATAACTGATAAATCAAACAAGTTAAGAGCAATACTATGTCTTCATTACTTGTATTTCTTAAAATACTGTCTTTACGCTTAAAATATTTTTATTTCGGTCGAATCATTTTTCAAATCATAAGTACCATTGTCACGAGTCTGTCACTGTCATCAAAAAAAAATAATTTTGTCTCCTGTAACAGTACTCTTAATAGAATTGGAATGTTCGTAATCGTACGTTGGCAAACTTCTGTGATACATCAAACGAAAAAAATGCTTTCAAACTTTTAAATTTCACGTACTTTTTTAACTTGGCTCATCCAATATCTCCGAATCATCTCGTGTGCATTTTTGTAGATTTTTTTTAAGTGCTTAAAATTGCAGGCCGACGTTCATGTATTTCGTCATTCAGAGAAACACGTCCACGATCAAACTCCGTGTATGTACCAACATCTCACTACATCAAATGAGGTCCAACTGAAAAATAACACTTTTTAAGTCGATAAAGAATCATCGCTCTGACATTTTTTGACGTATATAATTCTATAATAATTCCATTTTTACCATGGACGATGCACGGATATAAAGTGTGATAAAATTACCATCCGTTATCCGTGATCTTCCGTTAATTTTTATACATGCAGAATATTGTGCTTAAAAATATTATATTCCATACTCAGACAGTTATGATCAGCCAGGAGCAAACTTTCGTGGTTTCAGAACTGACACACTGGTTAAAATTAAGTTTTTTAACTTGACAGCTAATTCAATGGCAGTAGTTTATATGATTTAACATTAATATTTTTTTTCTCAACACGATATGTAGCATATAAAACATTTTTATTTCAGTCTAAGACGCGAAGTGTGCTACGTGTAAGACTGATCTAAACTGGGTTTTAGCTAGATATTATTTGGATTGGATTCACTCTATACCAGTGCAAAACCGGAGATACACATAATCAAAATCTTCCATAAATCAGGCCTAAATGAAAGTAAACTAAGATGGATCTGAGACGAATGCAAAAAAAATAGAATGCGGCCTTTTCTCAGCTTAAGATTGACATAAGTCAGACTTAACTTCGCTCGAAATCTGACTTAAACCGGATCTAAAACGGACCTAAGCGGAACTTAAACCGCACCTACACACCGCCTTCCAAGGTCTTAGCTTGACCAAAGCGAAACTAAACTGGGTCAAGTCCAGACTTAATATGGACCAAACCTCAATCTTCACCAGCCTAACCTAGACATAATCTAAGCTGATCTCAACCCAGCGTAGCAGTAGCCAAATAAGCCGTAAGATGTCTAACTTGGGCTTAAATATGACATAAACCCACCCTCAACTCATTCAAATATGCGCTAACCCCGACCTTTATCCCTAAACATGATAAAAACCAATTAGCCCAAGCTTAGACCAAAGCTAGACCGGATCCAATAAATTATTAGGCCAGGGTTCCAACCTTTCTTTTGTAGCGCCTTCCTGGACTATAAATAATATTTTCACGCCCTCTTTTTAAATTTGCCTCACATAAAATTCTTCTTGAACTTCTTCTGGTAATTCATGTTCATGGAATTCATCCGCATATATTAGAATAATGTGGCGACATACATACCATTCGGTACCGCAAAGGGTTTCTTATGTGAACCCTCAACTTGTGGAATTAACTCCTCGTCTAAGTTTTACCAACAGACTATAGCTTTGAGTTCTCCAAAAAGTCTACCGTCCTAACAAACACGGTAGAACCACTTTCTCAAACAATGTTCAAAAACAGACACTGGATATTCCAACAGGACTCTGCACCAGCACGGCAGGCACGAAGCACTCAAAACTGGTTGACCGCCCGTGGAATTGACTTCATCGGGCATGAAAACTGGCCCTCTTCTAGTCCAGATTTAAACCCACTGGACTACAAGATATGGCAATATTTGGAAGAGAAAGTCTGCGTTAAACCTGATCAGAATTTGGAGTCTCTCCGAGCATCTCTGGATAAAGCAGCGGCAGAAATAAATATAAATGTGGTGCTGCTACGATCCATGACTGGCCGCATCGATTAAGGGCATGTATTCAAAATGGAGGAGGGCATTTCGAATAATGTAAATAAAATTTTATTGTACATTTAATTACATTTCATTTATAACTTTTACATAATTATCAAAAACTGTATTATTAATTACATCAAAAGTTTTTCACAGAACTTATGACCTGACTAGGTATATATTATACTCGTAGATAGATTGCTGCTATATTTGAGTGAAAACACCGAGAGCTGAAAACAATTTACTATTTTAATATGAAAATATAAGAAAAAACAACCAACCAAAATTAAAAAAATGCATATTTTCATTCTTAATTATTTAAATACAAAGAAAATATTAATTTTTAGGCTGATTTTAAATGAAATAAATATTCAAATCAAAACAATATCCGAAAGCCACTGAAAAGTTATCTGTCTAATTTATGAGTAATGCATACTCATAAATTAGACAGATAACTTTTCAGATTCGTAGCCAGACAGATTAAAGGCCTGTATCAAAGCGAAAAGTGGCCATTTCGAATATAATCCTTTTTTTATTTATTGCTGAGACTTCTATAAATATGTACATATAAGTTTTATTAAGATTACGTTACTTCATAAAAAATAAATGTATATTCGTTTGTAACAGAACTACTGACCGGAGTAGGTATATCGAGTATCTCGGAAATGGCTCTAAAGATTGAGATCTAATTTTGTATTTAGATATATTTAGACATGTTTCGTGAAATGGCGATTTTACACAATAAACATAAAAATGCTGCTCAGGATGATAATTATTATTAAAAACACATATTACTTGGTTTTAAAAAAATGTTTGAATACAGTTTATTACTTTTTCCTGACTACACACATTCCATGCACTTAAATATTAATGTTACCATATGGCTAAATGTGCATGTGGAATGCATCTACTGGTGCTGATTTATTTATATACACATATTATGTCTAAGCCCTTCAGATTCATCCTAGATCATCTGGGGTCGGTGCAGTGTATTTTTCTCTTCCATCATTTCATTTCTCCATTTCATCATGTCAGCCGTTATCGAGTCATCTACTTCCTTTTCATTTATATTCTCGTTTACATACATATAATATATATATATTATTTATATTACATAGATATACAATGCAAAAATGAAAGAATGTAGGATCCGAGTAAGTCCAAGACTTACCTACCATGACCAAATTGGTCGTGTTCTATCAGAAGGTGATGTCAGGAGCACTAGAAACCGGCGAGCGTGCATGACAAGAGCAATGAAAGTTAAAGAAGCGAGTGACGTATGTAAGGATAGAGTCCCGTGGTCCCATACATAATCTGTTAGAGGTCAAGATTATGCATATTGCGATTTTGTGATAATCATTTTACCTAATTAACATTTTCGTTTTGCAATAACTTGAAAACTGCTTTTTCTAGACATATTCTATTATAATTATAAAAGTTTAACACCCTGAATACCAAATTTAATCAATTTAAAACACACAAAGTTAAAACAACAACAAATTAAATAAATGTCATACAATAAAAAATATATTCAAATTTAGTTGATAATTTCGTTCCTCGTGAAGTCGATTCATTATATAGGTAATAGGATAAATGCATAGTGGTGGCAATGATGCGAGCAACGGGGCGAGGCGAAGCAAGTGGCGCAGAGGCCGACGGACGCCCCGGCTGCACGGGCTGTGATTTACCCGCGTTTATCCCGCGGGCACACGGCCCACGAGGGCCTCGCCCTAACGGTACCGCCTGTTTCGATTTCGTAGACCATTTCTCCGCCGGTCCCGTTACGGCCCGAAAGTACTTTTGTTGGCCGCCAGCTTGCTTACACGGCCGATCGCTCGAGTTCACTGTATTGAGAACACCGTACTCGCGCGCCATTATACCTTCCTAAGAAACAAAGGCTACTTTTCAAAATTAGTCATAATGGAGCTTTGAATTCAGACGCAACCGTTACTTTAAAGACATCTGCATAATTGTTACCTTTGATGTTACAAAAGCACTGTGACCTGCTGCGAGTGCAATGTGCCTGTTAAACAAATAAGTCCTTATTTATTAGTAATCTAATTCAGTATTTATTTTTTTGGAAATTACATAAATTGGCACTGATAAGATTGGCTTGAGCTAATGTTGTGGTTTAAGTGACAATCGCAACATAAACTAAAATATATTTGAAATCGTTATTTACAAATTGAGCGAAATATTTCAGGGTATTACACAACGAGGTGTCAACTGAGAATGAAAAATAATAAATGTTGAAGATAAGTCGATAAAATTTTGTAGCAAGTTGTGTAAGCGAGTGGCCTTGCGGACGCCGCGGTCGATGACTGCAGCGGATACTGTTTACTTTATCGAGTGAGCGTAACCAACGAAAGTTTTATACCAAACTTTGTACTCAAAAAAAATATATCTCCACTACTTTCAATTGAGGCTATGATCGAGCGACAAAGCAGCAGTTAATGGTTTCCACAAATACTTAATGCAAAACTGAAAATGTTTGTATTTCTGTTTGTACAAAATATTTTCTTGGAAAATCGTTTATTATATATTAATAATAAATGATTTTCCAAGAAAATATATTTATTCTATTCACAAATAAACGGATGATGGTACTTCATGAAATATAATACAAATGGGGTTTTTTTAGCCGACATGAATATGTAATAATTAAAAAATGACACAAACTTCAGTATCTTCATACATGCTCAACTATCAAAAAAAATAAGATTATTAATTCGTGTTCTTCATTTAATAGACAGATTTTGCTGTAATCTAGTACAGAGATATATATTTTTTAAACTCTTGTTAACAAGCACATTCAATCTTATTTACAAAGTTTTACTTTTCTTATATTTAAATAAATTATATAAATAATGGAAACAAATGGTAATACGGTTGTCCTGTTTTGACATATCAGCTTATATGGTATGGTAATTTGATGATATAAGCAAAAACATATTAAAGATCATAAAAGTTTAGCTGCAGTTTTGTTATTGCGAGTGTTATATATATGTCTAGCTTATTGATAAAAATGGTCGTCACACGATAGCGATACTAGTTAGGAATAAGAGGGCGTTTAGTAAGGAGTGCATATACATAATAATTTTGTGTGAATTGTCATAGGAATATTCCACGCGCTGGCACATGGCACTAGACTAGGCGGGCGGCGGCGGCGGACGCGCACAGCGCGGGCGGAGGCTTGCGGTGACGTAAGCGCGCGGTTCGATACTCTCGAAAGGCTACGGGGTGAACGGCCGCTAGACGCGGAACTGCCTACGCTACTGCTCAATTAAACATTCCGCATTTACATTACACTTTGTACATCTATGTAGCATCTTTGTATATATCTTGATACCATCATAAATTACGGAGACTGTATACATTAAGATATTTTTCCCATTGACTAGGTATATGTATGTGCGTAATAAAAAAAACTTAAATTTAGACTCATTCTTGTCAAAATTATGAGAATTAATTAATTGACAATATATATATTTTTAAATAAAATATTTCTTTTTTAAAACTGTATATAAATTATTAAATACATGTAGTTTCATCAGAAAATTATTTAATATGAAAAAATACATTGTTTATTTACCAACAATTTCTTTGTCCAGAAAAGCTAAACTGACATCGACGATTATATTATTAAATACATTCAGATTTTTTTCTGACATCTTACCGTATGGGCATAATCAAGTCAATGAAGTAATGCAATGCTTCAGTGATTCATGTTATTTGTTTCTATATATCTCTACAAGTTTGTATAACTCGTATGTTTCTATGCCTCTTGACGACTTTGTATAAAAAAAATGTAAAGTTTTTACACGCAATGTACTAGAGTATGACGTAAAATATAAAACATTCCGACTGGATGGAAGTACGTAAATAGTGAATAAGTTAAATAGGTATATATACATATCAATACATTTAATAATAATTTTATGTAAAATATCATATAGTATGTAAAATAAAGAAATATGGTTACATATAAAGCAGAATATGCTATAAACAAAACTGAGGTGTACTTTTCTGTCTCGTGTTTTGAATTTGAAATTACGAAGTCGAACTTACCCGTTCGTGGTTGCACCCCATCATAGGTAAATTAAATCCTGAGGAAAGATACACGATAGATATTCAATCCAACTTGAAACAGACCAGCTTTGAAATCCTTTCTATAGAAGATCCTAGTCATGTAAAAATTCCTTAATCTTATGCTGCAGTGCATAAAAGGTCATGAATTTCTAAGGTGCTGTGGTGGATATGCTTGTGGTAACGTGCGAGTACTGCACAGCTTGCAATTCGATTATAAAAACTGGAATATATAATATGACAATGACTTTACGAGTTAAAAAGTAACTGTAAATCCATTACGGTTATTCCACCGGAGGGCAAGAAACAAACAATCCATTATAGCGCCGTGGCGTTAAATGAAGAATAATAAACAAAACGCCTTAAGTAACTATAGACCTGATCTTTTGACAGAAATATTAGTATCAGAATGTACACGCTTTTCTTTTGGTTTACTACTTAAGAGTTTTTTTGTTACAGCCATCAAAGGCGTAAGTAGAGCCCACCATAAATTTCAGTCAATTACTTTATGACCATTACAAAGTGGTCAAATGCAAGTCATTCTTGCACACACATTATAAAATATATATATTTAGAATCCTGATGGCTGATCCTCTTGCAAATAGGAAGTGTTCGCCTAATGACTAAATTTTGATCACAATCATCAATGAAAATTTGAAGAAAGCGTATACAAATTTACATCTTCTGACATGTGGTATAAAAGAACTAAAGCTGGTCAATAGCTACGAAATAAAAAAAAAGGAAATCAGTTGACAAATTGACGGAAAAAAGTACTGAAATATTCTGTCTTTGACTATTAATATTAAAAAAATATATAATCCTCCCCTCCTTTTGCCCCATCGTTGACTAAGAATATTATCAAATCAAATCAAATCAAATTGTTTATTTTGCATGAATACAGGTTACATTAAGGATATTACAAGAAATGTTAGGTTCTATACCGTATTCTACCATTACAGTGTACAAAATTATGCATAACATAGTCATGAAATTGTCAATTGTTTGCATATCGTCCTTTAAGAAATCATATACTTACATATATTTTATTATTAATTATTGAATTATATTAAACATAATGTCAACACATATTAATATTATCATTGAAATATTCATTGATACTATAATAAGCTTTATTTAGGAGAATGTCCTTGACTTTCTTCTTAAAGGCGAAAAAATTTATAATTTCTAGTATGTGTTTAGGTAACTTGTTATACAGCTTTGGTGCCATTACAAATACACTGCTGTGGTACATCTTGGATTTTGACATTGGAGTTTTAATCTTATGGCCGTTGCGGGTACTTACTAGGTGCTGAAATAAATGTGCGTTGCCTTTGACGAGTAAAATACTATTCAAGATATATAAATAAAGTAAAGTGAGGATTTTATGTTTGATAAAATATGGTATATCAGTATATCAAATATTGAGTTACTACGGGCGATCCGATTTGACCCATGACGATAGGTACTGTTTTTTTTAATTTAAGGTACGAAACTCTGAAATTAGAGTAGATTTATACATCTTCTAGATATGCCACTTATTTATCATATGTAGGATAGTCACAATTTTATTTTTGTATGTATGTATGTATATCTTCACGCCAGGTCCCTTGCGGGGTAGGCAGAGAGAACCGAGCGCCATAAGACGCGGTCCTTACACACTTCACTCACTTTATTTTTGCCTCAAATTATTTATTATTATATTTATAATTTACCAACACAATTATAAAGTTTACTTGCACACACCATATATATTATACGTATGCTATTTTGTATAACAGGTCTTGTATAATACTTCTGTACATAGAAAATAAATACATTTAAAGTCTTAACGATATTGCAAAACTGATTCTAACTTTATTGCAATTAATAAGTACACAAAAGGATGCGTATTACGTTTCCGCATTCTCTTCAAAAGAGCTGTTATCAGCAGCAAATCGAAAATTCACTTATCGGCTTATTGGTTAAAATATCCTCCCATTGGTCGGATTGGCTCGAATCGCTGAGATATTTAGGTGCTAAAACACATCGTTATTGTGAGCGTGGGGTACCTTCATGCGTAGTCAATTGGTTTACAGTTTAGAGTCAATGCTAATTTTAACCGCGTGATGTAGAAGAGGTAGGTAACGCGCAACGATTGATGAGCAGCCTGACTAGGGAAGTACTATTACCTCACGTAAGAGCGCATCCAAATAAAACTCCTTAGAGCATTGCTGTTTTCCTGCGAGTGAATAAATACTGTAGTAAACTCTTCAGAACGTGCAATGTTAGTAGCAAGAGAATACAAGAAATATCTTTGTCGTGTTTTTGTGACGCGCTATGGATTCTCGCCACATTGTATCCGTTCACGTGGTTATCCCTAAAAATTACATTTAGGGCACTTGATACTAAAAAATTTGCTTGCCAAATTTCAATTCTCTAAATACCAACAAACAGACAGTGGCACAAACACAAGTCGTATACATTTTGAATATCAGAATACTAGGTGAAGTATTTATAATATGCAGATTATTAGTATCGTATATGTGGACATCTCATATCAGTACAGATGGCAACAACCAAAAGTAAATAAATAATGCGAGTGCAATAATGAGTCCAAGTGAGAGGCGAGAAGGGCCGCCGAGAGCGAGTTACACAAGGGTTACAAAACTATGGCAATGAACCCAATTGAACCTGAACCTTGCGAACCGCTAGCCGCCGATGGCAACAGTCCTACGCAACCTAAGGTTTGCATTATAAATATCTTACAATAATATGCAAAAAAAACCGCGTGATTAAAAGTACGTACGGACTTTCGGGCTAAAGAGAAACAAGCGTGGAGACACAATCGGCAATCTATCCCGACATAGATGCATGAAGTGAGTTATTGTTTAATATTAATGGTTAACTACATTATTCTTAACTGCTTAACACTATTTTTTTATATAATTCCTACAGAAGACTTTAAAAGCCGAGCTAAACGCGCGCGGAGCCGAGAACAGCAGCATAAGTGATTACAAAGCATTATGTATTGTATCGGTGTATAGGTTGTCGATCGCTGGAGCTCGTGTATCGGCTGCGGAAATGTTACATGCAGGCTGCATGCAGCGCCGATCTCATCGCGGCGCAATGCGGAAACTGCCCCGCTACATACAAACAGTTTCAAGCTGCGACATTTAAAGAGAAGAGACTTGATAACTAATAAGCTTTTCAAAGTTTTGTTCTGAAAGTTAACAATAGAATTATTATGGTGCCACCTCATTCATCCGTTCGATTGTATATCACGGACACCATTGACTCTTCCTCTCCACCCCTGCTATCTCCCAAGTTTGTAACCTGACAATACTGAAATAATTACAAGCAATGATAGGTTAGATAAAGCACATCTACACGATTACAGAGAAATTAGAATAAACTTTCTACCTAGCAATGTGTTTTTATACATTAACAAAATACCTTCCTAAAAAAGTTTCTACCTCCCTATTCATCTCCAAAGTTCAAAAAGCGAATAATCGGAAGTAATTACAGTTGACAAAGGGGTATATTTACATCAATCTTTGTCAACTTATCTTATGTTTATATTACATTTTTTACGTACTTATTAGGTTATATAAAAATCAAATATATATAACGTACATAATGTCAATTACTTCTCTTCCGAACATATCTGTAGAGCTTGGGTAGTGAAAAATGTGCAATAATTAAAGCTGATATGATTCTGTACAAATTGCAAACAAAATAACTGATCTCTAACATAGTTTGTTAGGTATCCTCAAAAACCTTTAATGAAGATTTCTTTATATAGCTAAGCTATTCGGTTGATGAAAATATGGCTCGAGTCGAGTCAAGTACAAGTTTTCAACGTATGCAAGCATACGGCATACCGGATATAAAGTGGTTACTATAGCCTATGAACGCTTGCGATACAAGAAGTAACACATGCATTAAGAGTTTACTGATAACCTCACCCACTCGCAGGAACAAAATAACCCCTGGGGAGTTGTTATTTGGCTGCAGTTATCTTTGATGTGGATGAAGTATACTTTCCCAGACTTGCTTTAGTGCACCCTGCCTCTTTTGAAAACACCCAATCCAAGATAAACAGGTATATTCATGCACACAAATGCTTACCCTGCGTGGGAATCGAACCTACAAGCGTTGGTGTTAAAGTAGCATTACCAACCACCACATCACCGTGCTCTTCAGTAGTTTCGAAGTTTTAGATCAGGTTTGAGTACTGTATGGTTTAGCTTTACGCAGGTTTGGATTAATTTTGGATCTGATTTGGGTCAAGTTTGGATCTTGGATAAAAATATGTAAAACATATATTTTTATCCAATTTATATACGACGTTACTTACTAGCCTATGCTATTAGGGATCATCAAAAAATCTTCACAAATAAACTTAGTTATCACCTCCTATAAGAATTCCTAGTACATTTCTACGTTGAAGTAATTTTATACTAGGAGTATCCTAGTGAAAGCATGGCGATGGGTCGCCACATTAGTGACGTAGGTGATAACTACGAGTCCTTTCGTTAGATTGCGTTATCTGTTTGGCAGCAGATGGTCTGTATACTTGTTTACGGCCTGATATGCTATTTGTAGCAAAGACTTTAACAGTGTACGTGATTATAAGCAGTCACTGCATCCTATGTACCTGTAATTATAAAACTCTCCATCCTTTTTTTGAAACTGGTAGAATTCCAGTAGAGTTTAGGATTATTTATATATTACATAAATTTTTTTACAATACCGTTTGTACCGTAAGATTGCTATTCGTTTTTTATACAACACATTCAAGCAACTGATGTGAAATGGCTACCGTAGTCTAAGAACGGATACGATACAGGAAGTAACGGTTATTCGTTACCACCCTGCTACAAACATAGCAACTTCTTAGGAGCTTACCGGTAACCTCACTCACTCGCAGGAACAGTACCACCCTACTACAACTACACCAACCCTTCAGGGAGTTATTCACTAAATAACGTGCCCTACCCCACTTTTGGATTTAGAATATATTTTCATACGTTCGTGTATTATAATTAAAAATATACTATATCTAGCATTACACAAATATTTGTTTCATATATTGTTTCATATATCCGTCAGTTGTAAAAAAACCATGTATTTTAACAAGAGCATTATACAAACGACATCAACGGGCTCGGTAGAACCACAGCCGTCGTGGTACTTTTTTGTAAGGGAAGTATCCACCACACATTCCCAACGCTTTATCTACTGTGTAGCCGAAAAGTGACAACCTATGAAAATGACTGGACAGTGTCATTTTCATAGGTTGTAGCTAATTGCACTCACCGGGACGTGTACAAGTATACGGCCCATCTGATGTAAAGTAGTTACCTCAACCTATGAACGCTTGCAATGCAAATAATATCGCTCGCGCGTTACCTCTCGTGCTGCTGACACAGCAACTCCTTAGGAGCTCACTCGGAGAAACGTAATAATCCTCCAGAGAGTTATTAATTGGCCACGGTTGTCTGGGAAGTATCTCCACCTGACAGTATTAGGTGGAGATACTTCCCAGACGGGTTGCCTGAATACGCCCTACGTCTCTTAAAAACCCAGATCATAACAAACAGACAAATACACATTTATTTATTTAAAAAACTTTATTTACCACATATATATGGTATATTATGGTATATATATATATATGGTATAAAGGCGGACTTAATGCTAATAGCATTCTCTACTAGACAACCTTATGGAAGAGAACATATAAAGGAAATCGCTACACAAAGTAAGAAAGCAAATTATTTAGATATTCTTAATTAAAATTAGTACACACAGTAAATATACGTACATAAACATTACATACCCAATAACTGTATAATATATACAGTAGTATGCATAGACATACTTACACATGCATAAACATAATCACGCACATAAATATTTGTTTTGTATGGGACAAACCTTGGTGCTAAAATGACCATTGCTGACTACTTAATCACCACGCTCGTCAAACGATCGGGATGCCATAGGCCTCGCAATGAATTTTATCAGAAGAAATTTGAATTTACTTACATTTACACAAATATTAACATTTAAATAGTACGGTTGTTTGTGTAGCACTAAATTATTAAGAAATACATACTACTATACTATATATTTTTATATATATATACTACTATATTTTTCGAGTTCGAGAAGAATCCAGAACTAATGTAAGGATTACGGTTGATGATTAAGTGTTGGAACAAGTGGATGAGTTTGTATATCTTGGATGCGCTTTCAGCAGAGACGGAAGGTACATCGCAGATGTGGAAAGACGAGTGAGTGCTGGAAATAGTGTGAATGGAGCGTTGGGAAAACTTCTTGGCAGTAAAAACCTGAGACAGAAGACACAACTCGCTGTACACAATGCAGTGTTGGTCCTAACGCTAACTTATGGAAGCAAGAGTTGGGTATGGCAGAAAGAGCATGAAAGTAGAAAGCGGTCGAAATGCGAGCGCTGCGCAAAATTTGTGACGTAAGGCTTGTAGACCGTATTCGCAATGATGATGTTAGAAACAGAGTAGGTCTGAAAGAGAGCGTCGGTGTTAAAATAAAAAGAGGCATGCTCCGTTGGTTCGGACATGTAGAAAGAATGCAAGATGAAATGAAAGAATGACGAAGCAGATATACAATGCAAAAGTGGAAGGATGTAGGAGCCGAGGAAGGCCAAGACTTACCTACCATGACCAAATTGGTCATGTTCTATCACAAGGTGATGTCAGGAGCCCTAGAAACCGGCGAGCGTGCATGAGAAGAGCAATGAATGTTAAAGAAGCGAGTGAGATATGTAAGGATCAAGTCACGTGGCGCTCGGTTCTCTCTGCCTACCCTGTAAGGGATTTGGCGTGAAGTTATAGACTATATTTTTCAATCATACATATTGCCAAGTGCAGGCTGGACCCACACTTGGCAACTTTTCTTTAGTCAATTCTGAATTAGTAAAAAGTTTTAACCTTTACGGTACATCAATATAAATATGAAGTGTAATTTTCGTTATATCTGCTAGTTCTCTAAAATCCTCAATTTCACTCTCTTCTTCGTCTCCTGCCTGATTGGGACCATTTTCATTCTGAACATGTTTTTATAACTTTACAATGTCAATATGCTTAGCTATGCAATCAGATCTAGTAAACGAATTTGAATTACCCCTAATTGTAGTATCATTATATCATTACATAATTTGGAAATGAAATTGGATGAATAAAAAATATTTACTAATTATTAGTGTGCATGTATATACATAGATGCCTGCGTATTACGGTGGGTACTTAACTAAAAATCGCGCTCAGTTTTCTCTCAAATTGCGAGTACAAAAACGATTGAGCTTGTTTTTTATAGTGAATGAATATATCCTAACTGAAATGTTGAATTTAACAGCTTAATCGGACTAGGTAGTTTTTTTATTAGATTA
Source organism: Pyralis farinalis (assembly GCA_947507595.1). Taxonomy (NCBI): domain Eukaryota; kingdom Metazoa; phylum Arthropoda; class Insecta; order Lepidoptera; family Pyralidae; genus Pyralis; species Pyralis farinalis. The sequence continues at coordinate 18,593,010 of OX382267.1, forward strand.
GAATTCTAAAAATAATAAATACTATCCAAACAGGAAGTAGTTAATGAGAAGTGGCACCCACTACCTTTATAAGCATCTAGTCGTCACAATATATATCACAATAGTTATTCGTACCGCGGTATTATTATACATAACATAAATTTACTGCTAAATATTTTTATTCAATTTTATTTCTTCAAAATCAATAATCTATGGAGAACTAAAGCGTGCTACCGTGAGATATGTCATCAAATCCCTTATTATGTAGTCATTATTTATGTCTATATCATTGTACTATATTGTATTATAAAAATGTATAAAATACAAATCTATCTCTGTGTGTGTTTTTAATGAGCAAATTTTTGTGTATTTCCATACAAATTCCAACGCTTTGTGTACCGCAGTTCGCTGTTTATTATGTTGTTTCTGCCGAGCAGAGCCCGGCTTTTGTGTTGGTACATATAATTATGTTTGTATTGTGTGTGTTAAAAAAGATGTCTGAACGTACAATATCTTGTTTTGAATTAAATTCGACCAAGTAAATAATAAAAAAAAGGAAATAATGAGAGCTCGATGGCATCGTTGCCCGTGGCATTCTAACCGAACACGCAGATTAAGCAACGTCGACTGCAGCCTGTCTATGGATGGATTTAACTATCTCTAGTTTCTCCGTGCTTCGGAGGGCACGTTAAGCCGTCGGTCTCGGCTGTTGTCGATAGATAGCAGTCGATAAGCTAAGTCAGTGGCCCTCGGGCGGGTTGAAAACACTGGCCTCCGCCAATCCGCATTTGAGCAGCGTGGTGGAGTATGCTCTAAACCCCTTCTGTCGCCCGTGGCTGGACTGATGCAGTATGGAGAGGGAAGTTTGTAAACAGCCATTATCGTTTCACCGACGTTCTAAAATGGGCAAAATCAAATTTTTAGAAAATAAAACTGAAAGATGAATGGAAGAATGAATTGCGGAATGAAAGAGAGTATGATGTATGAATGTGTTTTTATTTATAATTTAATGCTTTTTAAAAAATGTGTGTAAAACATATACATATTGCTGTATAAAGCACCTTGCCCACGGCAGGGGTATACGAATAATAATAAAAAAATACCCCCTTCGGTTGAAGGGAGACCCGTATCCCTGCAGTGGGATGAGTAAGGGTTAATGTGGCAAGGAAACAATAATCCCCTGGAATTCTAAGATAGATAATTTTATTTAAATTACCGTCTTGTGTGAAATTAAATGAGCACTAGAGCTTATAGTTATTATTATCTATCTATATATTTATAACTCGGAATTTATGATATTAGACGGGCGCAAATGAGCCTTGAGTCATCGGATGATTTATCATCATCTCACAGTATCATAAACGGATCATCGTGGCTCATTTAAATCAGTAACACCAGAGTGACGCCGTTTGCCATCGTCCTGTAAATGTGGATCCTTTACTTGAAAACCCCATAACTTATGTTATTGGGAAAACCGTTGAGTGATGTTATCTCCGGCGATGTCATAAGTTACCACTCATGGAAGAAGAAGAATGTATTTAAAAGTATATTGTAGACTCTACAATGTAGAGGAACGCTAATCATCAAGGTGGTATGAATGAAATTTTAGCTAATGGTAAGTAGTACGATACTATTTGTTATGGTTTCGCAATGACAATACCCTTACAGGTTTATGATTGTTGTTATAAAAATTCACAGCAATGTTTATTTTTTAAATAACCTTGAGTACAAGGGTTAAATGTAGCTTCTAAGAAACTATGTATATGCAACAGAACAATGCAAGTCTTCAGATCGGAGCAAAGACTTCTAATGAACAAGATTTGCGTTACTAAATCTAAGGACGGATACCGCGTGTATCTTCAACTGTAATCTGTGGATCAAGTAAATGGAATAGCATGTTCTACGAGATATACAAAGCATTGTGTGTGCGCACATATACACTTACATATTAGAAACAAAATTTTCATATGTAATTCCTGGGCGGTGGTGGTGGATATGAATAAACGCGTAAAGGACACAGAGACTTTATAAAGTCCATAGGATCCAATGCCAGCTTACATACTATTAGGTAGCTCGTGCAGTTTGTTACCTCAGTGGTATAAAAAAGACAAGGCTATGTCGTAGAATTATCATGATAATAAATTAAACAGATACAGAAGTAACAACAACTATTGTTTTCTTTTTGTAAACTAATTATTGTCGTACCTATTTAGACGTAATTGGTCAAATTATCGCATATAATGATAACTTTATCTAAGATATAGTCACGTGGCGCAGTGGTGAGATGGTGAGTGGTGAGGCGGGCGCGGCGGTTGAAGTAGAGTGTGCGCTCGCAAACTCGTGGATTCCCGCCAAACGCGGACGCCAGGTCGATGACCGCCGCATACTCGATAAAAGTAAAAACTCTGCTCTCCGCGCCAAATCAAATCACTAGATACCACTCAAGTCATTTACCCTTCAAAGAGATGACGGTCGTAAAATATGAAACAAAAACATCCTAGTCCAAGTCTTTTGTTATTTAATCATCAAATAGATGGAAATGATAAAATATGAACCAAAATCATATGTCCACCTAGCTTAAAAAGATGAAAGTGGTTATTATGAGGAATTAAATCATTCTAGATGGCTGATGTAATTTACATTCCAAATAGAGGACAGTGGTAAATAAGTGGAACATAAGCGCCCCAAATGCTTGTTGTCAGGTATACCACAAAGAGATGACTGTGATAAATATTACAAAAAAACATCCTAAATTATTGACATTTCAACTTAAAGAATAATGAAAAACGTGTAAAACAATAAAAGCATAAATTTGAGGATACATTACACACGGACTAAGTTTGATTGACTTTTTTTAGGGTTTTGATGATTTTTAAATGACTATCCTAGTTCTGTTTTCTCCTTTTACCATTTTGGTACGAAACTCTAAAAATTAGGTTGTAAATTGTACTCCTTAAAAAAACTAAGTTATTCAAATTATACAGACTGCAAAGAAATCGTCGATAATTAATAAGTCAAATATATGTAGCCGAATAATTCTAACTATCCAAACTGATACTTTGCATTTACACTTTTTCAGTATCCTACATTCAGAAAATCATTTTTCATATATATTTATTTATAATTTTCATAATTTTAATCAAACTCTGTATTGGTGGTTCAAAAGCAAACTATATCATAAATATTATTTCCTACAATTCTAAATAGCCTGATTGAACAAGTATCTCCATGTTATAGACGAATTGGGAAAATATGGAGGGGTTTTCTTCCTAAGATTGAGTAGGCAACTATGCTTGTAGGCTTATAACCTAGTAAATAGTATAAATGACAAGCACTCGCAAGTATGCAACTATCACTAAATCCCAATGCATCTAAACATCATGCTGGAAACTGAGAAATGTTGGAACATTTCACACCCAGATACGTTACAAATGTTTTAGAGCGATGATAATATTTTTTGTAATGTGAGAAACTTTTGATCTTTGAGAAAGTAACCTCTCGATAAGCTATCGTCCTGATCAAGCTACTTATTTACCGTTTTACAAATTTACAGTTTTAAAATACACTAGCCCGAAACTTCTCTCCCGCGTAGTTTATATTTTTTAATTACATTGGTATTTTAGATTAAATTTGTGACCAAAACAACAAAAAAAATATTAACGTATTGCTTAACTTCTTACATATAAACTTTTATTCCACGTCAAATATTTTTAATTATTCAGTAATATGTATTACTGTTAATAACTAACCTTAGTTTTAATTTTTAGGATAGATTTTTAAAAGATAATTTCTAATACATATTAGAAATTATCGATATTTTCAAATTGGCAGTTTTTGTTGTCTCACTGCAGAACAAACCTGCGATCAGCGTCAAATACTTTCGTAATATAATTTTACGCACAATCTATATAACTGCCCATCCCTAGCAGAAGGCAGTAAGTAAGTACCTATTGACGCTATTACTTGTCGGACATTGACTATAACCGTCGTCGTCGTGATTCAGTGCCGGAGGTTTAAAATTGTGAATTCCCTGTTAACTTAATTGGGCTTCAACCCTGATCCTTTCCGCTATTTCAAAACATTATATCAATAACTTATTTGGCTATTTCGAGGTTCTGTACAATTTAATATACAGAATTTTTAAAATCCAACTAGTTGCGTTAATGTAAAAACAAATCAACCTAATCTGTTGAGACAACAAAACGTTTTTTTTAACCCGGTACTAACTGTAGTTATTTTCTTTGATCATTAATGAGAAACTCAACAGATTAACAACTAGATGTAAAGAGAGTGACCAAAACTAAACATGACGTAACGGGATATCGTGGATATTAAAATTTACGCGCGATATCATACACATCACAAGTCACTTGAATCTTCCCATTGGAAATACCATGGTGGAATATTGTAGTGTGTTGTACGACAAGTTAGAAGGTGTGTTATGTGTTATAGATAAAGCCGGTCCATCGTAAAATATTCAATCTAATCATATTTACACAGGTGATATTTTGCAACTGATAACGCCACCTGTACACAAATTTGTATCAAACAACACGTCTCCATATGTACCAACTATTCGCTTAGCAACTGCTTTTATCGTCACAAAATCACTTACTTCAAGTTTTAATTGCAAGATATTATTTTTATGACGAATAATTAATCACCAATACAGACAATAATGTTAAAACATAATCTCAGTTCAAATAAATTGTAGAGTTGTTGTATTATTCCAGACAATTTACACGACAATTTTCTGTGTCAAGTAAGTAACTAATCCTTCTATCATCGAGCATAATCATACGAACCGAACTAGTAAGCATAGGTATTACTTACATAATTGCAATGGATATTTTATAAATACATATTACTCTCTTGCAGAAGGTGTGAAAAGAAGAGTAGTCGCCCCAATGATAAGGGTGTTTTCGTCTTGAGCGAGCTTAAAACCTTTGCTGCATTAAAGATTCTAGTCAACTCTAATTTACTTTAAACTCCCTTAGTTTATTCGAATTATCTCTAAGCTCTTTTGCTGTACTCAGAAATAAAGCCAGTTGTACCTGCCTATCTATCTTATCTCCTTGCCAGGTTACTTGCGGGGTAGGCAGAATCAGCCGGCTACTTTATTTATTAGAAGTTGGTAATTTTTTTTGTGCAATTCGCGATCAAACAAATTTTGAGCTGCATTCTTGCTTAAGATTAGATTCATCTAATATATATCTATATATATATATATATATATAGGCCGTTGTCGCACGGAAGGCGCGAAAACACTATTTCACGACATGCTCAAACGAAATATCGTACCGTAAACAGACTAATACCTTATACCTATAATATATGTGTATATATTACATTAAGTCAAATCAACATTGAAACTGCTAAATGCACACTTGAGCAAAAGATAACAATTTGGTATAATTAGCAAAAAGTAAGTTTTCCATCAGTTGATTAAAATAAAAAGTTTATATTGTTCATTGCGAAGTGAGCGTAGATGAAAAGTGAATCAACCTGACGTTTGGTTGCGCGGCCACTGGCGGTCATTCACCTCACAAATTTTCGTTTCATTGGTTGTGAGGTTGTGTGCGTATCCCCCTGCCCCGTGCTCCCCAACACCGACCATATGCCCCCCATACAGCCAACTTGGGTTCATACTTACCTCACGACTAGAACACTACAAAACATTGTTCAAAATTATCAATAAAAAATCAATTCGATAAGAACTACGCGGTTTGAAATCACACATCACTCTACTTTTATAATCATGGCATATCCGTTCTTTTATTTCTCACATAATGTTTTGTTTGCAAATATTTATGATGCTCTCATGTATTCGCAATTTAGAAAAGGTGTTTTATTTCCATTGTCCATTAACTAAGCTTCTAGGATGGTATTGAATATCATTACTTGCATATATTTTTTTATTTAACGTTGTACAATATGTGAAGCACACACATACAATTATTACTTATTCATCAGTAGGTACATTCACCTCATTTCAAGACTATAGTTACTAGCAAACACTATGTATTAAAAATAAAATGGTATTGCATAATTATGATATTGGCGACAACAAAATCGGGCGGGAAAATTTTAACATGAGTAGAGTATGGCAACAAAAGAACCTCGTATCAAAATAGAATGATGTTGTTGCAAGCTAGGCCTTGTCAATGACCTCTATTTCGCCACTGAAGCCCGAACAACGTTACAAAACAGACAGGTCGACGATTCGCGTCACGCCGCGCCGCGCGCTGCTACGCCTCCATCCGCCACACTTTGTTTAATAAGGCTTCAATTATAATATTATATTTATTTAATCTACCTTTATATTACATACCGCGTTGAAATATATTAATGATTTATTTTAACAGCACCAGATGCTATCTGATTATCAAACACCCGAGAAACTCAAACAGCATTTTATCAATCTCATCATAGAAAATATACATTCGTTTTCTTCAAGTTGCTAAAGTCATCGCAAGTAACATTTTACAGTTATATTTTTGACTGGTTATTCTACTTTCATTAACTTACATAAGTTATTGAAATTGATCAATTAAGTTATTCTAAGTTGTACTTCTTCTCCACTATATTCCTATATATATAAATTTATTTGTATAAAGTCAATATCATGAAGGCACATTGATCATGTAATACTTTGTGTAATTCCACCACTAGTTAGTATATGTGAATTAACTCTTGCCGACATGCACCCTTTCTTTAGTTGATGCATTCAGTCACAATTGCTGTCAGGGCTATTGTGGTCATCTCTACTCTTGCTATTTAATAAAAGATGGATGCAATAGTCACACATACATACATTACTTCTACAAATAAACGAATGAATCTGTGATTATATAATCATCCCCTTCCTTCGTGTAATAAGCAATTTTACAGATATGTATTTTAATCTATACAACTTTGTGTGACTTGCCTTCATCATCTGTAACTAGAAAGTAAGGAAGTATTTGGCGTAATATAAAAAAAACATCTATCTATCTATAACTTCACGCCAAATCCCTTGCGGGGTAGACAGAGAGAACCGAGCGCCACGTGACTAGATCCTTACATATCTCACTCGCTTCTTTAACATTCACTGCTCTTGTCATGCACGCTCGCCGGTTTCTAGGGCTCCTGACATTACCTTCTGATAGAACACGACCAATTTGGTCATGGTAGGTATGTCTTGGCCTTCCCCGGCTCCTACATCCTTCCACTTTTGCATTGCATATCTGCTTCGTCATTCTTTCATCTTGCATTCTTTCTACATGTCCGAACCATCGGAGCATGCCTCTTCTTATTTTAACACCAACGCTCTCTTTCAGACCAACTCTGTTTCTAACATCATCATTGCGAATACGGTCTACAAGCCTTACGCCACAAATTTTGCGCTGCGCTCGCATTTCAACCGCTTTCTACTTTCATGCTCTTTCTGCCATACCCAGCTCTCGCTTCCATACGTTAGCGTTGGGACCAACACTGCATTGTGTATAGCGAGTTGTGCCTTCTGGCTCAGGATTTTACTGCCAAAAAGTTTTCCCAACGCTCCATTCACACCATTCCCAGCACTCACTCGTCTTTCCACATCTGCGGTGTACCTTCCATCCCTGCTGAAAGCGCATCCAAGATATACAAACTCATCCACTTGTTCCAACACTTCATCATCAATCGTAATCCTTACATTAGTTCTGGATTCTTCTCTTTCAAATACCATTATCTTTGTTTTCTTCGCATTCAGTAGTAAGCCTTTCTGCAGTAGTGCACCCTTTCTTTAATTGATGCATTCAGTCCAGTTGCTGTCAGGGCTATTGTGGTCATCTCTACTCTTGCTATTTAATAAAAGATGGATGCAATTGTCACACATACATACATTACTTCTACAAATAAACGAATGAATCTATGATTATATAATCATCCCCTTCCTTCGTGTAATAAGCAATTTTACAGATATGTATTTTAATCTATACAACTTTGTGTGACTTGCCCTCATCATCTGTAGGTAACTAGAAAGTAAAGAAGTATTTGGAGTAATATATAAAAAAAAACATTCGGTAGTATAAACATTAATCTATTTTAAAACTAGCTGCACATAGGTAGGCTGTACATAGTCCGCCTTTTTCTCTTGTGATACTTGTCGCCCAAAAGTTACCCGCTACTATATCACTAAAAAATTATTTGAGATCAGTCGAAACGCATGCATATTGAATATTTGAGTGTTTATAAAAGTATCATTAACATAACTTCATTTCGCCTTTTATTTACCTACATCTATCTAAAGATGATAATTAATCCAAAGGTTTCGTTAACTTTTAATATGATTCATTTCAACTAAAATAATCTACTTCAATCATTCACCTTTAATTAATTTCATACTTATTACGAGTGATTTGACTTCAGAAAATCAACGCAAAATGATGCACAAAAACGGATAATAAGAACCAACGAAAAAGAATGGTATTTTTTTTGTCGTGACTCACACCGACAAACAATCTATAAGAGAAATACGATTGTCAATATTCAACAACGGTAAGACCACGACATATTTTAAATGATGCGAGTGTAGCTGTCCGATGGCGAAGATAAAGTCATGGTGACGGATTGATAGAATGACAATTTAGTGAGTAGGCCAGCCACCGCGGAAGACACCGGTCGCGGTTCACCATGGTTCAACGTGACACTTTCCGACGTCATAAGCAACTTTCCTAGTAGCAATGCGCTTGCGAACGAAGTCAGCGCCGCGCGTCGCACGCGGTGGACACGAGAACTAGTATGCGCCACTTTTCTGCAAAAAAATATTAATTTATACCACTATGACTTTTCTTCGCACCGCCCGCTGCGCTAGCGCAGCGTTAATTGCAGCAGTCTTGGAAAACTCTTTGTGTAAACGACTTGACACATTTTGAGTTAAGTACGTTACATATCTTTGCTTGATGATGATGATCTACCTGAATGAAAATAATTTCAGGTAAACCATTAAAAATAAGATTAAACTTTAATGAACTAATAATGGGTTTTTCAAGATAGCATTCCCAAAATATATTTTTTTTTTCTGTGGTAATTTGTAAGGAAATATCCAGTCACTTTTTAATCTCCTTATAATAGCGAGGTTTATAAATTCATACAATATTTATTATTCTTAAGTGTAAAGAAGTGTTTTGGAAACACGTATAACGATGATGGACCCAGCAGTCAAATCAGAGATGATCAGATACGATACATCCTGTCGCTGTTAGCAATGTATCTACGAGTACTAAGGGTAGCAGGTAGGTGCCGGCCGAAGTTAGTTCTCATAAACTACTTTTATATACAACGTCGGGAGGCATACAAGCATATGACCCATATGATGTAAAGGTGTGACCGTAGCCTATGAACGCTTGTAATATTCTAAGTATCACTCGCGCGATGCAACCTCTGCTGCTAACACAGGAACTCCTTAGGAGCTTACGGGTGACCTAACTCATACACAACAATCCTCTAAGGAGTTGTTATTTGGCTGCGATTTTCTGTGCGGTGGAGGTGCTTCCCCAGACGGGCTACTCTACTACTCTTAAAAAGTAACTGTTAACAAGCTGTTGGCGGAAACACACCAAGTAGAATAAATTGTACTTATGTAAATTTCACTTCCGCTAAACACGTGAATCTATTAACTAAATACGTATAATTTGCGAAACCTGCTTATTTACCCTGTGAAATAAATCAAATATAAAGCATAATGCATTATCTGAATTATAGAGCAGTTGCAATGGAGTCTATTCTTTAAGCAATCAGTCAATTAAACATACCTTTAATAAATAATTTATGGATGATATTACTACGGACAAAGTAAACTTGAAATCATTACTAGTAAAAATAAATTTAAGCTTATCTTATCATTTTGTCTAATCTAGGCCCGCCCAGGAGATGGGCAGTTGCGTCTTCTTACTTTAATATACTTTAATAACTTACTGCGGTTACCAACCCGCTTGACAACTATGGCAAAAACCTCCTCAATAACATGAGCACGACAAAAAGGCAGCTCCAGTCACCGGCAGTCCCCCTGATCATGACTCCGGTAGCGGTCAGAGTATCGGTGGGGCAGGAAGTGCTAAGAATACCCGGTTTCTATGGCGCGGCTATTACCACAACGAATTGTCCCTGGCAACATACAATACGCGTACAATGAGGACCGACGAGAGGATAGTTTCCAAAGACAGGGGGAGTGATCCTAAATCCAGCAACTTGCTTTACTACCGGGAGGCCGTCATCTGTCTCAAGGTGGTGGCATCGCCAGCAATGCACTAAATCCAGGCTGTGTCGGCGAGGGTTGCGTAGCTTATACTCAGAATTACTAAACGATATTCGCTGAAGGTCATAAAGGTCTACGAACCAACTTCAACACACCTCGATGAGGTTGGAGGCTATGTCATCTGACATCTCCAAAGCCATCCATACCTCTAAAACTCACTACACAGTGCTGATGCACGAAACAGAGCGATGAGCTGAGAGTGGAGCATTATGGAATCTGGCAACGAAAACAAAGGTTCAACTGCTGGTCGACTTCATGGAAAAGAGGAATTCTTCATGATGATCTCCTGCTTCAAGAAGCAAGTGAACTTGGACCCGGAGTCGGTGATTTGACGATGGTTAATAACACGAGATAGACTTCATCTTGACGGCCAACCGGTATTTAGTCAATGATGTTTCTGTGATTAACAGGGTGAAAACCGGAAGCGAACACCGGATGACAAAAGTCATCTTGAACGTTAACATAAAGCAGGTGAAGTCTACGCCGCGTCCATCTCATGCCCTGATCCAAAACCCCGAAAGCTTTCAACTCGAATTTCATAATCGTTTTCAGTACCCAAATGATTACATAACACCGGACCATATCAACAGCAAGCTCTTGAAAACTGTCCATGCAGTAGGAACGCAGTTTTTAAAGCCTCGTCCAAAAAGAACCCAAAAGCTCTCGACTGACACGCAGAATCTCATGCTTGTCTGACATGAAATGTGGTTGCAGTCTTCAGCTCACACGCTGTAGTACAGCCAGCTGAACAAACAGCTCTCTAAATGCATACGGCGAGACATGCGCCAATTTAATACAATTCGTATTAAAGATGCGATAGAGCGGTACCAAGGCTCCAAAGTCTTCGCCAAAGATCTGTCTATTGGGCAAAGTCAACTTACGAAGCTGAAGACCAACACTGGCTCCATTATTATTATTATATATCGAATAGCAGAGAGAACAGACCTTTTTCCTGTTCTTTGAACGAATTCACAAGAATAGCTTTGTTAATTTTATGTTATAGTGATTGATTATTTTGTCCTGAATACTTGTCTATCGTATTGGTATAAACTGTAATGGTAGACTTAAGCAAAGATAAATAAATAAATAATGAGTGTGATAGAGAAGTTCTATAGACACATCCTTGTCACAACCGGGCAATAGTACTAATAACGACCCAAGAGCTAAACTGACTCGAGGCTATACAGAAGATATCCTGGACATCGATCCGTACGAGATTCGTATGGCTCTCAAACAGCTTAAAAACGGGAATGCACAGAGTGAGGACGAAATTATGGCAGAGCTTCTAAAAGCGGGCGGAAAGCTGATACTTGTAGCCCTTCAGACGCTATTCAAATCCGTCATACACTCCGGTGAAACACTGGAAGCATCGAGCAGAAGCCTGGTTATATTGTTCTTCAAAAAGGGTGATAAGCCCCTTTTGAAGAACTATTGGCCGATATCGCTTCTGAGCCGCGTTTATGTACTGTTTTCGAGAGTCATCACAAACCGTCTCGCACGCAAACTTGATGAATTCCAGCCTCCCGAACAAGTCGGATTCCGGAAAGGCTTTATCACCGTAGATCACATATATACCCTCCGTCAGATTATACAGAAGACAGAAGAGTATAATCTGCGGTTATGTCTAGCATATGTAGACTACGAAAAAGACTATGATTCCGTTGAGACATGGGCGGTACTACAGCCACTTCAGCGATGTCAATTTGACAATCGGTCTGCATGCAAGTACAGAACCAGAGTACGAAACTGATTCAAGTGCAAAAAGGCGTAAGACAGGGCATTGGAAGATGACTTCAAGCTCTTCGAGCGGAAAGGATACGGTATGAACATCAATGGCGAATACGTCACTCACCTTTGATTTGACGACGATATAGTTCTCATGGCGAAATCCCTGGAATGGAATGGAAAACCCTCAAAAGTGTACAGGTAGGTATCAAGATGAACATGAACAAGACTAAGATCATTTCGAATGTCCATGTTATACCTATGCCGGTCACGATTGGAAGCAATAAGCTCGAAGTTGCTGACGCATATGGCTACCTACATATTAAGACCGCACCCCCTCACCACTACCACCTCCACCGCCACTAGATGGTGCGACGAATTCAATAGGTTTGTAGGGAGTCGATGGATGATGGTGGCACAGGGTACAGGATCGAGACGAATGGCACTCTAGAAGGGAGGCCTATGTTCAGGAGTGGATGAGCTGAAATGATGATGAAAGCAAATGGAGAAAGAAACTGTTGTTTACTTCTGAGGAATTTCTGTGGTAGCAGCAAAGGTAACAACACAGAAGTGATACTTCCTATATTGCAAGCGTTCATAGGTTAATCACTTTGTATTCTATGGGCTTACTTGATAGTTGTATATCTTCCGATCTTGTGTATAAAATGGAATTTTCTTAAGCGCGAACACGCAGACTTTTGTCTTGATAGTGTAATAAGACCAAGTTCAATTACCTGCAACCAGATAGTGTGATAAACGTAAGCTCAATTATTTTTTTCAAATTTTAATCCAAATCAAGCACACGGTAACGAGGGAAGTTAACATTACCTGTCTAATAAGTCTATATTTTAGGTGCTGTCGTCCACATATCAATGACACCGGAATACCATCCAAATTATTGATCCGCAGCAAAAATGGCAGCGAAGACTGTACAGAGCGTTGACTTCCAGGCGCCACCATGGATTTTCATGTTATCGGAGAATCTGTCATCAATAACCGCTTTTATGCATCTGCTGGATATGAAGTGGCTACTTATTTGCATAAATCTCCGGCAGCCCATACGATGGCAACTTCAATATTAGATACCGACCCAACGTTAGATCCAAGTTAATTAAAGCTTTTGAAACTCAGAAATCAGGCATTAAATCACGATAGTGGCATCAGCAACCTGTGACTTAGCTGCCAAATCTGATACGATTTATTTTTAAACCATACTCATTGTATAGGAGCAATATGGCTACCGTTCTAATTGTTGCTTGATGATGAAAATAGGTACTAGAGCAGTGATAATCTAGTGGATAAAAAACCGGCCTGTTGATCAAGTGGTCCCCGGTTCGAATCCTGAAATGTACCACTAAATTCGTGTTTTCGGATAAATGTAAAACATCGTGTGGAAACCCATACGTCCAAAAATTATATACTGAAAAACCTGTAACCTAAGCTAAGAAAGGTCTGGTTTACCCTCGTATACCTCGTGCGTGTGGAGGTATAACTACAGTCGCTCCATGTAAAAAACAGTATCTTCGCCAAATCCTTGGGCTTTGGTAGTGGACCCCGTCAATCCTAACTGATTAGGAAACGGAATATTGCTAAGAAGAATACGAAAATAAATAGAAGTGAGGACTGTTACCGAAACCCCGCCAATATTCATAATTAAGTACTTACTACTTTTTACTTAGACCATCCTGTATTAACGGGCATACATTTGATATTAAGGACCTTGTCTCAAAAATCCGTGATCGTGATTTAGTCAATTTTAAGTTAAATTATTCAACAATAAAGGTGAAGTATTTGAAATAATAGTTAAAACAAAAACATTTGTGTCTGGTATTACCTTTAGTAAGATATATTAAATAAAAATAAATTAAAAGTCGTTCTAATTGCACAATTTTTCATCATAGTCATAGTAATTTCCAGGCCAAATTCCTTTCGTTTAGACATAAACCCATGGTGGTATCTCCTATCTGTGATAAATCGTAAATTTGAAACAGAAGAAGTGATGTTATCTTGGAGAGTGGTTCTTAAAATTAGGAACAGGATAAGTTTCTTGTATATGACGACCGGGGGCATACTATTGCAACAAGGAAAATTTTAATACCAACACTGCATAGATAACAATAAAAAAGAAAAATGCCCAGCGATGTTTAGATAACTATTAATGGGTGATGCCCGCCAGTCGATCTTCACTTGACAAGTAAGCGTTACATTATCAAGGAGGAAAATCTAATTTCGAAGATTCCAGAACTTCGTAGGGAATCTAATTGTATCAAATTTTTAACTTTTGATGTTCTAGTAAAATCAATGAGCAGGCAAAGACGCACCGTCTGTTCTTATTGACAGCAGTCTACATGAACAGATGTTATCTTTTTGCCTGCTGTATTTTTATGACGAATTCTACTATTTATGACGAGCTCGGTGGCGCAGTGGTAAAACGCGTTGTTACACTACTTTGACGCCAACGCTCGTGGGTTCGATTCTCACACAGTACAAACATTTGTGTGCATGAACATGTCTGTTTGTCTTGGTCTGGGTATTTTCTATGTATAATAAGTATGTATTTACAAAAAAAAAATGTATTTACGTATGTTTATCAGTTGTCTAGTACCTATATAACGGGGTCTCACAGGTTAAGAAGTAAATGGAGAGTTCTTCGAATTGAGAAATGGAAATCTTCGCAATTACCAACAAGCCGTTTTTTTATACTACGTCAGGAGGCATACAAGCATACGGCCCACCTGACATAAAGCGGGTACCGTAGACTATTAACGATTGTAATATATTAAGTATCACTCGCGCGATGCCTCCTCTGCTGCTTACACAGCAACTCCTTGGGAGCGTACTGGTGACCTCACTCACGCGCAGGAACACGACAACCCTCTAGGGTGTTGTTATTTGGCTGCGGTTTTCTGTGAGGTAGAGGTACTTCCCCAGACTTTGCTTTGATGCGCCCTACCTCTTTTAAAACATCCAGACCAAGACAAACAGACATGTTTATGCAAACAAATGTTTGCCTTGTGTGGGAATCGAAGCCACGAGCGTTGGTGTTAAAGTCGCGTCATTCACAACTGAGCCACCTAGCTCCGATCAGATCAGAATGCCACCTAGTATATTTTTATTTAATTGGCTGTGGACTTCAAGGCAGCTGTGTAGCATCTCCCCAGGACTAAAACCTCAGGTCAGGTAAGACCTGGTTACATGAGAGATCAAGCGACCCCTACGTCATAAGTAAAGTACGTTCCTAGTAGACCTGCCAACAATGAACGTTTCATTCGTCACTGGCAACACTGGCATTAGAAAAGTAACCATAAATTACTGGACCGCGAAGTTTGTTCATTCTGATCAATGAGAGAAACATTAACTTAGTGATTTAGATTATGTGACAATATCTTTGCCTATAACGTGTCCATGCCGAAAATGGCACCCCATATTCTTACATTTAAACAGTTTTTCTTAACTATTTTTCGTTCTAGATTATTCTACAGCAATGGTTTTTCAGTGAATCTAAGCATTTTGAATCACAAGATACAATTTGGACTACTAACCCGTCAGCATGGCATTGTTAATCAGTAAAGTAAACAGTTGCGAATCTCCGAAACCAGGTAAATACTGTGAATAAAATATATAATACACATTATGTCAATTAGTACTTCTAGGATAAAAGTTTAGATCGCTTAGACAAGTGTTAAATTTTTTAAATGAATTAATATTGTTATTAATTTCGCATAGGTTTGATTCTTCTATTTTTTATCTACCAACATTTCGGTAAAATCCTACTAATATATTAATGCGAAAGTTTGTATGTATGGATGTTTGTTGCTCTTTCACGCTTAAACGGCTGAAGGGATTTGAATGAAATTTGGCACGTAGATAGATTATGATCTGGATTAACACATAGGCTACGTCATTTGACTCCACGCTGGCGGAGCCGCGGGCAGCAGCTAGTTAACTGATAAAAATGCCAAAAATACTATAAGTCCTTTTTTTAAACATCATTTTTTTATACAACGTCGGGAAACATACAAGCATACGGCCCACCTGATGTAAAGCGGTTACCTTAGCCTATGAACGCTTGCAATACACTAAGTACTAATCGCGTGATGCCGTCTCTGCTGCTAACACAGCAAGTTTTCTGTGAGGTGGAGGTACTTCCCCAGAGGGGCTGCTTTGATGCCCCCTACCTCTCTTAAAAGTACCCAGACCAAAACAAACAGACATGTTCATGCACGCAAATGTTTGTCCTGTGTGGAAATCGAGCCCACGAGCTTTGGTGTCACAGGGTAGCGTAAAAGTACGTTTCACCACTGTGCCACAGAGCACGTCAAAATTAAATGTTACTATATATTTCAGTACAATAACAATGATCGGAAATGGTAAAAATAATTATTTATTTTATGAATGAATTGCTGAGATGAATTTTCAGTAAGCTATTTCACAAAGATTTTTTATATAACGTAGAGGAAAAATCAAGCTGTCCACCTGTTCTAAAATGGTGCCCGTTACTATTTGAATACTTGTCATACAATCTCACGTGTTGCCCCCGCTGCTAACACAGCAACTCCTCAAGAACTTACGACAACCTCGATCACACACAGGAACACTACAACAGGGACGTTCAGTCCCTGCTGTTTTTCTTATACCACGTCACGAGTCATACAAGAATACGGCCCACCTGATGAACAGCGGTTACCGTAGCCTATTAAGGCTCGTAATACATTAAATATCCCCTGCTGCTAGCACAGCAACTCCTTAGGAGCTTCTGGTGACCTCACTCGACGCAGGAACACAACAATCTTTCAGGGAATTGTTATTTGGCCGCGGTTTTTTGTGAGGTAGATTTACTTCCTCAGAGGGGTTGCTTCGATGCCGCCTACGTCTCCTAAAATATATACCTCTATTAGACTGTGTTGTTTAATGTGGACTTTTTTGCAGGGAACACAGATACTTGTATCTTGAAGAGAGTTGTATCAAATTATTTCCCTTTCCCCGAATCTAAAACCTGTCCAAAAGACGTCTCAATCTACGACTTTAACACTAGCCCAGGAAGTAAGTTGGCCACCCATATACAATATCTCTCAGAGAAAAGCATTGATTGAAAATAGTGCCACGCTCAAACAAAGGTTTTTGATACGTGAAAACTAATTATTAAAATCTTTCCCTTCTAATCCCGACCAACAGTGAGTCAAATATACTAAAAGATCAACAGCGGTGACAGTGGAAATTACACAGCAAAGAATGGCTACGGTGGAAATTATACTAGCGATAATATATTAGCAAGTAACGTATCAGTGTTAATTCGTGATGTTTATGTTTTCAGAGATTTGTGACAACACGCATTTATTGCAAATCCCTAAACCTGTTTTTTATACAAGTAGATTTGCAAACAAGCATGCGGATTACTCGCGCGCTGCCAATCTTGTCACCTAAGGCTGTTTCGTCACAGTACCAGTAATTTCTCTCTGCCATATCTCACCCTTCAAACCGGAAGTTTAGCAAGACAGATCAAAGCAAGTGCTTAATTTAAAGATCAGTCTATGCCGAAATACGAGTATAAGAGTATCAATAATTACATTGGTCAATTTGTCCATCTTATCTTATAATTCGTGTTCGTTTACGGCACTCGGTTTGCACGAATTGGTGTACAGTGTTATCTTTGATGCAGCTGAACCGATTTTGATGAAATCGTATTTTAGTTATGAAGATTCCTTTAAGCTTACAGAAAGATATAAGCAACGTCTTACCTGATATGTAATCAATAGCGTTTACTTACAATGAATAAGAACTTGCTTCCACGCTAACATGTCATATACAATTATTAGTGCATGTCCTTTATTTTTCTTCCCTTTGAGATAGATTTACAACTATAACTTTGAGAAATCAGTATGTATGCAAGTTTTGCTTAGCTAAATCATTAATTTTCTTAAAAATATCTTACACAATAGTAGTCTAAATTTTTAAATCCTGTTGTTTGAAATTGGATCAGATGAAATTGTTACATAATTGAAAATAAACTTATGGCAAGTAAACGTGACATGAGAGAGAGAGAGGTCCTGACTACACTTATTAGTGTCCTTATAGTATAGGAGCTAGTCTTCATGTTTATACGTTTTAAAATAAGAAACTGTACAACGTTCGAGTGATACTTTATTAGAGTTCTAATGGTCATGGCCTGTATTGAGTGCTTCTCGTTAGACGTGTCGCATACAAGGCGAAGTTTTCAAGTAAGCAAAAATATAACTACTATAAGGACTTTTTAGGTTTATTTTGATAGAAACGAAGTCTGTATAATAAGATTTTTGTGAAACTTGTCTATAATAGAATGCATTCATTCTGAAAAAAACGCATAGTATCCGATAATGTCGCTATGAAAGATTATAATAAGATAATTCTGGGAGTTATTATAATAGTAATAAATTAATAATAATTAATACGCTGGCAAATTAAACGATAATTATTATAATTATTATTCATGCATTATCAAATTATTAGGGATGATATTCTATAGGTATATTATTTGCAATTCTTCTGACCTCAACGATTTTACTTTATTTCGAACACTCCACCACAAATTTTACCTGTAAAGATTGTTCCAAGACAATAATGAGAATAATTTCAATAATGCCTATGTTATTATCTTACGCACAAATGTAACGCCAAGTGTTTCCATAGGCTACTATAACTACTCAACATCATGCAGGTTATAATCTAGTTTGCCATCTATATCAACCATACTACTAAGTATTGTTCCGTAATGTTCCCGCTCCCTAAAATCTCATAAAAACGCACAAACTAGTGTTTATTGTAGAGGAGAACGAACAGTATATACAGTGTAATTTACGAAAGAAAAAAGTATATGTATATATATATACATATACAAATATGTTTTTAGTAAAAATTATGATAAATACATATACATTCTCAACAAATAAAAAAGTACAAAAAACGTTGAAATAGCTTTAGAACCTCTGCCTGTTAATTTGACATGTGGCCAAAATGCAATATGACTGCGATGTAAAAAAATATTACCATATTGAGTGTTATAAATTATTTAATAAGAAGTATGACGAAGAACATTCATTTTGCAGAAAACCGCAACCGTACAACATTTCTATGGATGTAAGTAATTTGTCTGACTGCGTAGTCCCCAGGGAGCTGGTAATGAATTACTTGCAGCAGGGATGACTATGCACTAGTGATACATTGCATATGTCCGTAAACTATATAAACCAACAGATTAATACACATCAGATGAATCGTATATCGGTTTATCATTGCTAGATTTGTTATCAAAATATCTGCCACATATTAAAAAAATATATGTATAAACACATGTAATAGCCCTCAAACTAAAAGTCCAGTTTGACCAGGAAGCGAGTGCATTATGTTGCGTCTCCTACATAAAGAGGTCGTTGGCACACAGTCGTCGGCTCTGACTTTGGGATGAAAGAGATAGAACAACGTTTCCAAACGTTATAAATATATTAATAAAAATGACAGAAGGATGTCATTTGGTTTTAAACATTACACTACATTACACCTAGTCTGCCCATAAATCCTGTTACATAGAAACTTTTCTTTTTTTCAATTCTTTAATAATTTTGAATTTGGAACGCGTTTATTATTAAAATATTATTTAAATATTAAAAACTTCTTTCGATTTCCCGCCGTTTTACATATTTTTTTCCTGTTTAGTATCAAATCACAATATGGAATGAGGTGTCAAAGAAAATAGGATTGGAGTGATTGTCATATTCAAGACACGACAAAAGCTTGGTATCAACCGTATGTTCGTATATAGTAGGCAAGTAAGTAATATACACACATCAAAAGTGTCTAGGGATCAAGCATTTTTATGCGGATTTCTTGAGATTGAGATGTGGCTTTGTAATAAAAAAATATATAAAATATATAAACGTATACGACACTGGAGAACCCCTGGACGCCAACAGCGATTAAAATCCTGCCAGGAAGTCCATCCTTATAGTGGTGGAACCATCATGGTGTGGGCGGGTATTAGGATCGGCGGAAGAACTGAGTTGATTTGGATCAGAGGCAACCTCAACGCTCAAATTTATGCTGAGATGATTGTATCAGACGTCATCGTTCCTCTACAAGTGCAAATCGGTCCCTTATTTCAGTTAATGCATGATAATGCACGACCGCACACCGCAAGAGTTGTAAGACAGACTCTCGCCGCAGCTAACATCAATGTCATGCCCTGGCCTGCTCAGTCGCCAGACTTGAACCCGATTGAGCATGCATGGGATATGCTACAGAGAAGAGCTCTGCCGAATATGGAGGGTATCCAGTCGCAAGAAGACCTTTTTTTGTTGTTGCAACGAACATGGGCGGCCATTCCACAGCGTGATTTGGATGAACTCATTTTGAGTATGCCAAACCGATGTTCTTGTGTTGTTAGTGTTCGCGGTAGAAACACGGATTATTAATTGTTTAAGTTACCCAATAAAATTTTAAAGAAAACTGTTATTTCAGTCTTTTTTTCGAACTTTAATGTTAGTGGTTCAAATGTCAAAAATCCCTTTATTATGAAAATGGCAAATTTCTTTATTAATGCAAAGGTGACTTGGTTTATCGTTACTGTAGACAAACGAAAACACTTTATTTGATGAATCCTTAAAGAAAATTTTAATTAATATCAATCAGGAGAAAAGTTATTGCAAAAATATATGTTGATCCCTAGACACTTTTGATGTGTGTAGTTATGAATATATTTACTATTTTAGAAACCGGCGAACGTGCATGAGAAGAGCAATGAATGTTAAAGAAGCGAGTGAAGTGTGTAAGGATCGAGGCACGTGGCGCTCGGTTCTCTCTGCCTACCCCGCAAAGGAATTTGGCGTGAAGTTATAGATAGATATTATACAAAATACATTATACTGAATATATTATATCAAAACACGATTGTTTTTTGTCTCTCTGTTCGTCTATTTGTCGGTATGTTATCACTTCGTACACATTCCTGAAAATTTTTTTATTTGAAATTGAAACATTTTTTTCATCGGCAACTTTTATTTTCAACTGACCAATTCTAAAAACATTCAGTGTGACCCCGTAAATAACCAAAATATATGGCTTGTTAAAAAATCACCAATAGATGTCGAACCATATTTTAAAATAAATCTCCGTCGCATTACGAAAATATGACTTAATAAACTTGGGTATTTTATTGAAACGTTAATATCAAAATTTAAAACTATAGTAATGGTTTAAAAATTTAAATACAGTAATCCTACCAAACATTTGGCGTCATCTCACTTATTGGCATCCTAACATTTCGGCGATATCGGTGGGTCAGTCGTGAATGACGCGACTTTGACACCAACGCTCATGGGTTCGATTCCAACACAAGGCAAACATTTATGTGCATGAACATGTCTGTTTGTATTGGTCTGGATGTTTTAAGAGAGGTAGCGCGCATGAAAGCAGCCCGTCTGGGGAAGTACCTCCACCTCACAGAAAACCGCAGCCAAATAACAACTCCCTAGAGGGTTGTTGTGTTCCTGCATGTGAGCGAGGTCACCAGTAAGCTCCCAAGGAGTTACTGTGTAAGCAGCAGAGGAGGCATCGCGCGAGTGATACTTAATATATCGCAAGCGTTAATAGGCTACGGTACCCGCTTTAGGCCCGCGGTAGGCCGTTTCCTTCCGACGTAGTATAAAAAAAAAAGTTTTTAGTACTTTCAATATGCCAATAGTTGGGTTTTAGCATATGGATACCTTAAATCTCTTTTTTATATTAACTAAGTATTAAAATAATGTAAAAAATCGAGAGACTTATCCACATTCATTATAAGTAATTTAAATCGTATTAGATTTTCTTTCGACATTAAATATTTCTAATTATTTCATGATTATACTTCTTACGTTTCATATATGTTACAGTTATACTGCATAGGAAAACGTAACGTATAACGACGCATTATGTAAAGTACATTATTTAACCCGATTACTATTTTTAGATAAAGATAAAAAAGGAGGATATAGACAGACTAGCGAGTGCACCAGCCAATTAGGTTCACGCACACATTTTCGTTTCAACTACAAATGAAAAATATTCCCAAATAATTTTCCGTTTCGCTTTAAACGTTCAATTCGTCACAAATGTATGCTGCGCGATGATAATAAATAAACCTCATGGGCAAACCTTGCGCGTAGCCGGCGCGTAGACCGGTGTTCTCATCAGTTGCTTTTCACATTGACAACTATACGTAGCTCCCCCGCGTTAGCAACCTATTTGTTTGCGTCGTTAAGGGGCTACAGAAAACATTGTCTATCAAGAAGTTTGGTAAATTATATTTCGAACCCCTATTAAAAGCATAGTTCGTATTGTACATAGTTTAGACAGGGGTCAAAAATGATTTAAAATAGTTCAGATAAACAGTGTTGTAAGAACATGGCCTTGAACACTACCGTGCGCTTAGATAGTAAGTTACAGATGCATAGAACGTGATGCACAGTTTTGTCCGCTAAGGTCCATCGGTGCATTCATTGTCCCACACCGTGGGTGCCGGCCTCTAACGGGACTCGTCCTTTCATTTTACTTTTTTCTAAGCTTGGCTTGGGCTACGAAGGTATGCGTTCACTTTTAATAACGCCTACTCGATGTTTTCTGGAGCCCCCATTCTGCTGGAGAGCTAGCGGATAATTGAAATACACATGTTATTTGTATTACATTAAAAATACTTGCAATACTTTATTTCAGAATCTAGGAATATGCTATTACCAACCTGGTTTTATTGAGAGATAACGAATTTGATTATTATTTCAATGAGGAAATTTCAAACTTCTACGCTTATGTAAATATATATAAAAACAACATTCAAGTCAGTCCGGGCATTAAAAGTATGAACAATGATTGTTATAAAGGATTATGAATTTAAAAATATTAAATAAAAACAAGTTAATAAACATATATATATATATAGTAATAATAACAAACCTTTCACGGCCAGCTAGCGAATGCAATGCCGTTCATAGGATATATATTACAATTCAGTCATAAATAATCAAAACGGGACATGATTACAATTATTGTTCAAATGGGAATTATATAAAATTTGATCTTAATAGTCCGTCTGGAACCCAATTTAAGATTTTTTTATGAATGACATGATTAAGTTGTATTAAACAATTTATGACTGAATGTGTAATAATGAATATTCGTATTTGTAATTACGGAAAGGTTATATTAGAGGTAAATGACTTTTTTTTTGTAGAGGAGTTCCTTACTTTCTTACTTACTTTCGAATTATTTTTATTATTAACAATATTAGTAACTACTAAAAACAGCCGACCGAGGCCGAGTCAGACATTGCTGGGTTTGATTAGGTTAGACTCGTGAGCATCGAACTGAACTTGCTTTTGATGATTTATGTTGGAATAAGATCCGAAAATAAATTCAATTCCTGAAAGGAAATCAAAAATAATTTAGCTTTAACCCTGTCGAAGAGTAGCTTATAAAAATATATAGCGATTTCATTTCTAGGTAGAAAACTAATATATACCAGCAGTAGTAACATGCGTTTTTAAACTTAAGTCTCTATGTTAGACCGCGTTCTTGAAGCTGGTGATATATATTTTTGATATAACATTACAATAACTAAAATTATTATTTTTAGTTAGGCGGTATATTTAATTATGTGTCATTTAAAACGTTGTCTTTTAGTTCAGTTATTATAAAATAGTATAAATATTAGTAATCTTCTTCTTCCTAGCGTTATCCCGTCACCTAATCCATTAGGATAGGAACTCCGCTACCTAAGCTTAAGGATTTGACGACGATACTGATCGAGGCATGGAGCGATTGTCGTCAAACCTCCTTAGTTAAAATCAGATTATCTGACATTTCTTAGGTGAGGTTACACGTCTTTTGAAAAATATTTTCCTGAGCGTGGGTTTCCTCACGTTGTTTCCTTTACCTCCGAGCAAGCGATAATTACAAATACGTATAAAATTCCGAAATCTCTAATTTATTGGTTCATGCCTATGTCAAGATTCAAACTAGGAACCGTCGGTTAATAGGCTGACTGTTTTCAGTAAAATTTAATTACATTAATAGGTTCCATTTGACGACCTCGGTGGCGCAGTGGTGAAACACGCTGTTACACTACTTTGACACCAACGCTCATGGGTTCCATTCCCATACAATATAAACATTTGTGTGCCTGAACATGTCTGTTTGTCTTGGTCTGGGTATTTTCTATATATAATAAGTATATATTTACAAAAAAAGGTATTTACGTATGTTTATCAGTTGTCTAGTTCCCATGACACAAGCTTCGCTTACTTTGGGGCTACTTGACGCTGTGTAATTTGTTCGACAATATTTATTATTTATAGATTAAAATAATCGGTAAATTTATTTTAGATGAAATCGAACAAAAGTAATTCGAATTTTGGAAATTCGAATTGCTTTTGTTCGTTTCGAAGCTCGAAAGCAAAAAAAAAATTACAATAGCTAACACTCAATTATATATCAATAATCGACAAGATACTGCAATTTAGTTGTAGATGAATGACAACTTTTAGAACTATAAAATCTAGTATGATATTCTACAATATTCTTTTATAAAATAAAACTGTAAAATAGTAAACTTTACATATTTCGTTATATTTGTGCTACGTATTCTTACTTTATGTCAAATTTTATTATATTGGACGAATTGTGATTTCTTGGAATACGGACAGCCAGACTTAACTTTTTAAGTTAGCTGTATATTAAAATATATTTTATTGAGTCCATATGCAAACTTTCTTGACTCCATATTAAATACTCAAAAATTTCCGCTAGCTCTAGGAATATTTTAGGCGGGTGGTTTGTGTATACAGTATATTTGTTGCACCTTCGAAAAATATCACACGAATAGATTAGAAAATAATTTAAAAACGCGCAATTAAACAATGGCATTTTGGATAGAAACACAAATTTTGTAACATTTTAAGTAAGTACCAAAACAACTCCAGGGACCAACTAAAATAGTAAACTTGATTTACTGTGCTTCCAACTTCCCAAGTTCAAAACAATATAAAGTCAGCAGCGTTTTTGTGGTCAACTGCAGGGCTTTTGTTCACGTGCCCTTTGTCCGAATAACGGGAGCAACCCAGGAACTTTGCATAGCCTTTTGTGACGTCATAAACAGCCCTGCAGTTTCACAAAAATATACTTTTGCCGTCATGCAGATCCCGTTAGAAACTAACAGTTTCTTGTGTAAACCGGGATCTATAGTAATGTTCTATTCGAGGAACTAACGGTCCGAGCCCTTATAGAACAATACACCGGAATGATATATGACTGTTCATTTTTCTTCACTCCATGACCAATTTGAGGTTTAAATTATTATTCTCAGGGCCGAAGTCTTGCTTATTGAAAAAAATCAGGTATCTTATGATTGTTAGAAAATACAATACACTATTTGAATTCGAAATAAGAGCGCTATTTATTATTTTTTCATTTAATTAATCTGAAATTCAATCCCAACTATATGATATTGTAGAAGTTAGGATGTTGTGATTATTTCGCAAACGTAAAAGAAGAGTAATGAGCTCGGTGGCTCAGTCATGAATGACGCGACTTTGACACCAACGCTCGTGGGTTCGATTCCCACACAAGGCAAACATTTGTGTGCATGAACATGTCTGTTTGTCTTGGTCTGAATGTTTTAAGAGAGGTGGGGCGCATCAAAGCAGCCTGGGGAAGTACCTCCACCTCACAGAAAACCGCAGCCAAATAACGACTCCCTAGAGGGTTGTTGTGTTCCTGCGTGTGAGTGACGTCACCAGTAAGCTCCCAAGGAGTTGCTGTGTAAGCAGCAGAGGAGGCATCGCGCGAGTGATACTTAATATATTACAGGCGTTAATAGGCTACGGTACCCGCTTTACATCAGGTGGGCCGTATGCTTGTATGCCTCCCAACGTAGTATAAAAAAAAAGAAGAAAATGTAAATTAACCTCAAAAAGCAGATGTCGATTTAGCGTTTGGAACAAAAAAGCAACTTCAGAGCCGGTCTACAATTTGTGTGATGGCATCGATTGTAAGCGATTCAATTAACATACCGCCCATGAGTGCAAATGTCGATTTTTTTATAAAAAAATATACTGCTACGTCGCTGACAAAAGAAAGGGGTTAATAGAGGATGCAAAAAAAGCCTGTGATTACTTAACCCATATCCGTTATTTGGGTAACATATGCTCCTGTAACCCTTTGGCCCCGTTATACGGCGTTTGTTGAGCAACAGTTGGATTATGAATATAATAGTTTAGATTTTTTATCTGCTCTTATTGGGTTAATGCAATAGCCGCCAGGTGATTGTATTTTTTTCTGTTCACGCACAGAATGCGATTAATATTCTAGCAGAAGAACAAAGTTATTATATAAATGTGTAAAGTTTAATATCAAGTATGTACATACAATACACGGTTACAAAACATTGTTTTCTAGTACATTTGGAAGAAAAATAATATTAACAAAAATGATTGACAAATTACATGTTATCTAATGGAACCAAGATATGCAAAAATCAGAGATGTTATTTAATTATAATATGACAACGGCCGTATTATTTATATGAGTATAGTATTTTACTAAAAACTTAGAAATATTAAAATCAAAATAAGACGGTAAAATCTAAAAAAATAATACTTCGATTGATAACGCATATTCTAACATTTTATTTTAACTGCTTTAAAATAAAGTGATCGTGTAAATTGAGCAAATAAAAATAATAAAATATACAGCCAGGTTAAATGAAAAAATAAACAGTAAAAAATAAAACGCCCTGGTGATATTCACATGTTTTGCAGGTACCTACATAGGTTCTGGCACTATGTGTTACTGCTCATATTCTGTCACCCGCTCACATTTTTTTTTACGACGTCGGGAGCCATACTAGCATACGGCCCATTTGATGTAAAGCGGGTACCGTAGCCTATTAACGCTTGAAATATATTAAGATCACTCGCGCGATGCCTCCTCTGCCGCTTACACAACAACTCCTTGGGAGCTTACTGGTGACCTCACTCACACGCAGGAACAGAACAACCCTCTAGGGAGTTGTTATTTGGCTGCGGTTTTCTGTGAGGTGGAGGTACTTCCCCAGACGGACTGCTTTGATGCGTCCTACCTCTCTTAAAACATCTAGACCAAGAGAAACAGACATGTTCATGCACATTGCACACAAATGTTTGCCTTGTGTGGGAATCGAACCCACGAGCATTGGTGTCAAAGTTGCGTCATTCACGACTGAGCCACTGAGTATGATATCATATTTTGAATTGTTTATCACTTATAACAAAAATTCGCCTCCATTGAATTTAATTAAAAAGGTAACAATACGCTTACAATACCTTTTCATTGCACATTATTTATCGTAGTAGGGTTTTAATTATCTTGATTTTTTTAACAATGTAGGTAACAGTAGGTTGGTGATGAAATTGTTTGCGGTTGACTTCATCTCACCCGACTGCCTCTTATATATTATATATTATTTTAGTTTTTAATTTCTTTTTGTAGTACTTTTTCCTTGCATTTTTTCATTTCGCCGATTATTTTATTAAATTTATTTTTGTTTTTTTTATGGCTACTACATGCCGCCATGTTGGATTTTCTATAATGTCATATATACCAGCGGAAAAGTAACACGATTTCAATGATATGTTATTTGTTAAACTACCGGTTTAAGAGGTAAGTACTGTTGTGACAGATGAACATAAGTGCATATAAACATAGCTTGCTAAAATCATAACCATCTTTTTGATTTCACCGTAGTCGGATAAAAAATTCAAGCTTAGTACTGTTATGTTCGATTTAATCATGTATGTATGAGGCGACCGTCCCTCTTCGATAATAGCCCAGTTCTATAAATCCATCCAGATCTCATTTCAATAGCCTAATTTTTTCAGACATATTTGCTATGAACCCAATACCTGCCGTGACCTGTTCATGAGTATATTGTGCCATTGATATCCCCTGGAGCAGGTCATGGCGGGTATACAACATTACATCAGTCTTGTCGAAGGGGCCTCTACTCTACGGGATCCTGTTCCCCGCGCACGCCTATCAAATGACCGGAATTAATAACCGTGACTGATAATAATAATCCATACTTACAAATATATTTGTAAAAAATAAATACCACCGGGAAAGTTAATCGCGGTGCAATATCCTGAGTCTGTGCAGAATTAACTTATATGATAATTATTACACATGAATAGGAACGTGCATAAATTGCGAGCGAAAAGCTCCTCATAAAAAATATATTTATGACACGGAAGCTGAACAATCAATCATTAACTCGAAGCAAGTTTATTGACTCCACACAACGTACTATGAGGTATTTTATTTTCACTTTTCACCTTATCAAGCCGTGGGTGCGATAGAGAGCCATCGTTAGAGGCGGCGCGGGCGAGCACGCGCCGATTCCGGGAATCGCACGCTTTCCACCGCCGAGCGCACTGCATCTCCCCGGGAAATGCACGCGGGTTCGTTGCACTTACAAACTCATAACCCCCTTTCTAAAGCGCCGATCCAATTATGTGCACTTTCGCAAGCCGCTACTGTCACTCGCCTAGATACGGATAGGAAACTCGCTGCGATGCGCTCGCACATCCACCTGCTGATTAGACCCTTTGACGCCTCTATAACACATTTGTTTAATCTATATTTCTATCAGATATTACAAGTCACTATCTCCATTCCAATCATAGCCAACCTCACCTGTACCGTGGTGCACCCCGCTGATACACAAATGAGTCTCGGTCGAAAGAGAGAGCATAGCAAAGCAGTCTAACTGGAGAGGTACAACCTCCTTCACCGCAGTTTAGAAGACCGCAGACAACTCCCCCGGTTGATTCTTGGTTTCCTATGAGTGAGGTTACCAATACGCTCCTGAAGAGTTGCTGTGTTAGAACCGAGAATTACTTCATAGCCTATGATAACCATGTCCTATTTAGTGGGTCATATGCTTGTTTACCTCCCGATGCTGTGCAAAAAAACCGCCCAAGTACGAGTCGCGAGGGTTCTGTACTAACGTCCAGAGAAAAATACAGAAAAACACATGTCTTGTACAAGGACTTTTTAACTTGTTTGTTTTAATATACATATAAATATTTGTTGTTATATCTACCATTGATTACACCTACTGTGAGTTTTAAGTCCTAAGTTAAGACTTTAGTTCTCTTTCCATCTAATACAGTCCTAGACAGAAGCGCAGGTAAAAGTACCGACAGACGGATAGACGGAACAGCGGATCATTAATAATAGGGTTCCATTGACGTCTATGGGTGCGGATTTGCTAAAAGAATAATTGTCACGTTCTACCATTTCAACAAATACAAAATTAATATCAAAACCAAATTAATATATAAACCATTTAATATAACAAATGAACGTAACTTCCTATCCTATCCTTTTTCTGTATCTACAAAATAATGTCGTGCCTATTTACTAATCCTGATTTTTTTATACAATGTCGGGAGTCCAACAAGTAAAACGGCCCACCTGATACCATAGCCTATGAACACTTACAATGCGGGAAGTATAGCTCGCGCGTTATTACCATTGCTGCTTCAATGTTTTAGGAGCTTACTGGTAACCCCACTCACTCGTAGGAACTAAACGACTTGGTAGCGAGTTCTTATTTGGTTACGTATTTATATGATTGTTTTTCTATGTAGGTATTTCCACAAACGGACCGCGCCCTCTCTATCTCTTAAAATCTCCGAGGACAAGACCTGTATGGAAATCAAACTCACGAGCCTTGATATACAAAGGGGTATATTTACATCAACATGGATTTAATTCAATTAATATTGAATGCCTTGAAAGCAAATGTTCAGTCTCTGCTGTTCTTATTACTTCGACGTCAATTTCAAGATTGAGTCTGTGAAAATCGCATAGTAACTAGAAATTAGTTTCCGCGTGAGTCACTTTTTTGTGGATATTCCGAATCCCGCGTTCATCGGCGTATGCGCAATGAAACAAGAAAGTTTTTCAGCGCAGCCAGCGTCCGTGGCGCGAACGCACGCCATTGAAAACGAGACAGGGTAATGAACCCGTCTTTGCACGGCACTCACACTTCCAGTTTAATTATTTCTATTACTGCTTATTACTTGGTGCATAGAGATAATACTCGATTTTAAGAAAATATAATACCGTGCTGTGAGCTTGTGTTACTTACAATGAGGCGGTTCTTTCGCGCTATGAACTAGCTTCCGAGAATGTTATATTATAAGTTTTATATAACACAAAACTATAAGTTTTTCATACGTATCTTTTGAGTTTATTTTTATGGCATTAAAGAGGCTAACTGTCGTACAGCCTGCCTCGTGGTAAGTAGTCACAGTAGCCTATGGACGCTTGCAACAGCCGAAGCATCACTCGTGATCCTGTAAAAACCTCATCGTACCTTCCTGATCCTTCTTCCTTTTTTAGATCCTTAAGCATACTTCGACAGGGAGTTCATTCCACAACGAGAATCGTCACATATCGCCTCGCTGACTTGATGAATTCTAGCCTTCCGAACAAGCGGGATTACGAAATGACTTTAGCACCGTAGATAACATACATACCCTCGGCCAGATTATAGAGAAGATTGAAGAGTATAATGTGTCCTTATGTCTGCGTATGTTATAATACGATTTCTTGACGGGATGGTTTCACACATCCAGATAACCTAATTTGAAGGTAACGTAGAAAGAAAATAAAAGAAATAACTGACTGTAAAAAGCTTAATTGTTTGAGTAGTTTGCAAGGAAACTGAGAGCAAATATTAAAAATATATTGAACCTGCCAAATCTCCACTTAAATATTAATAATGAATGTTTATAGTCGAAAAATCATTAATGCGTTTGTCGAAATAACAGCTTAGACACATTGTTTTGATACTATCACAACTGGTTATGGAAATTTTTGAATTCATTTGTGACATCATACTCTAGTCTCAACTATTTAATTTACTGTATTTTTGCCGCTTTCCAATAAGAAAAAAGGGTCACATTATTTTAAGCATTTTTACTTGACAATTTTCTAGGTCTGTGCTACATAGGGTCCACCAAGGCTAGACGAGTTGAACTTGTCATGAGTGATTGCAGAGAGAAGGGAGAGGGGATTAGAGTGCATTGACACACTTACCTACTGCACACTGCAGCGCGAAATTGCATCGGCGGCGGCGCGTCGTCGCTAGCTTCTGCGGATATAGACCCGCCAACGTCATCAGAACTCCCGTGCCGTCTCCGCGCGAGGCTAATCTGTACGAAACAAAGAACAAATAGAGTAATTTGTGGAGTTCAACTTATAGTAGCTGCGGTGCAAACCACCGACGCCTCGGAAAAGTGGTATGACGTCGTTTCACTCACCGACACGAACTTAGAGAGAAATGGAAAAACGTGTTGATTTTACTTAGGTTAATGAGAAACAAGGCCGCGGTAAATATTCACAAACAAAAGTTAATAATAGATAATATTGTTAATATCGTATTAGGTGACCTAAGAATTTAGCCTCTGGGTCGTGGAAGTCTGACGGTAGTCGCTCCATGCCAAAATCAGTGTCTACGTCAAATCCTTATGTTTAGGATAACTGAAATCTAGCTAGCAACTCGATAGTGATGGTTTTATTTGAATGAACGATCCGAACTAGTCGATGTGGGTCAGTTTAGATGACCTAGCAAGTCAATCACCGTCAGCCTCTGAGTATTTGTATAGGGTTGATTACCAACACTGCCAATCTTCCGAGGGCACACATTTTTACATGGAAGTGGCTCGCTATCATATTTAGAGTCAAGGCCAACATCACCTACACTTTTTTATACTGCTAAGGTAGCAAATAAGCTGGTAAACTATTACCGTAGCCGATGGGCATTTGCTCAATAACATATGAAAGCTCTAGCAAATAAAAGTTAGGGCTCGTTAACGCGCCGCGACTGGGAAAGAACCTCCACCTCATAGAAGGCGGCAGCCAAATAACAACTAAAAAGATGATTTTTGCGTTCCAATACTCTTTGTATTGTAACCATTCGAGGCAATTTGTCCATACAGGGTCTACCATCGCCTATGAATGACCAAAGATCACAAAATTTTTGGACAAAAGCCTTCTTCAGTTGCCTTGAAAACACTGGCCTCCAAACGGCGATACGACAAACGTAAGGCGTGTACGCTTAAGATCCGTATGCCAGCAGTGGAATGGGTTGTTTGAACGATAGGAAAACTAATGGCTTGAGTTATTTATTGCAAATGTTCTATAGTCCCTATTATTAGCAGCAATATTCACGTACGAGTACATATCTTATCACCAATCATCGAGAAATTCACTTGCCAAAAAACAGGTGAAAAATATAGATTTAAAATGCATTTTTCCTGACTGATGCAATTTTGAAAACAGAAATAAATCCGATTACGTGCTAGTCAGACTCGCGCATTGAGCATTTAGTGCTACCACACAATACCTGCAATTCTATTTGATCAACTTAATGACCTGTTAAAGGGAAGTTTACTAGTATTTAGCATTAAGTAAGATATAGTTTGTATGTATGTACAACCTCATGCAAATTCCCTTGCGGGATAGACAGGGAACACCACTGAGCGACACATGACTTGATCCTTACATACCTGACTCGCTTCTTTAACATTCATTGAACTGCTCATGCATTCTCGCCGGTTTCTAAGGCTCCTGACATTACCTTCATAAGTTGTCCCAAGCTCGACTCACGCTTTGTCGAACATTATAACATTAGGTTAATTCAAAAGATATAGCTTTTCAAGTGTAAGGAGAAGTAACAAACGGAATGACGAAGGGTATGTTCTTATAAATAGGATTAACACACACGGTGTACAGAAATCTAAAAATACCAATTATATTTTGTCATTAACATTCTTAAAATTGTACATCTTAGCATAATTTATGTAAGACTATATCTATGTTGTATACATAACCAGCAGGTGTTGTATTCATTAACATGCAGAGTAAAACAAACAAGATACTTTTCGAAATAATTCCCAGTTGCTTAAAGGTGATTGACCTTCAAAGCTAAGTGAATTTTAATCCTTTTTTATATAGTAAAACTTTTGACACTTCATCTGCATTACACTATCGTTTGTGTACTAACAACTAAGGAGCCTGAGGTATGGACGAGCGCAAACCCATTGTCTTTATAAAAAAACATTGTCTTTATAAAAAAACATCTCCTCAATTACCTCTAAATAATAAAAATGTTTTATTTATTTAAAAAATAAATTGGGTTAAAAAGTGGCGCACCATCCTCTTTACGTATGATGTATGGCTTCGGCTAAACAATACCGACCTTTGTTTTAATTATTATTTACCCATGTATTTAATTTCGCAGATAACTTAAACATTTCTATCTAAAAACTAACTATTGACTGACAATGTAACATACCAATGCGTGAAATTCTAGTAGAATACAAAAAAGACAAATATCAGAGCAGTAATAGCCCAGTGAATAAAAATCAGCTTTTAACATGTCCTGGGTCGAATCTCAATATATACAAAATATATAAATATATACGATATATATACTACAAAATCGTGTATTTGAATTTATGTACATATATGTACTTGTCATTTGCTCGGCGATGAAGAAAATCATCAACTCATACTTGCAAGAGCTATATTTCAAAAGTCGTGTGACCTAAATCTAAGAAATTAGAGAAACTAGAGCCTACCTAAGAAACTAGAGTCTGGTTTGCCTTCTGGGCTGTGGACGACTGGCGGCAGTCATGTCAAAATCAGTATCTTCGCCAAATCTTCGAATTAGAAATTGAGATAAGTGTTATCCTGATTTCTAATTAAAAAAATTTACCTCTACGTAGTAGAGTCGTATAATCATTTGCTATAGCTTGTATTTATGTTTTATTGTTTCAAAAAATATTCCTAATAATTTACTTATTTTATAATAATTTTACATTGACGGACTACTCATTTTTATACATTTTATGACTAAAGTTTATTTCTTCAGTTTTACATGCCGATATTGACGAAAAGAAATACTTATGGTCTAACCTGGTAACCACCTGGTAAGTTCTAAAAACCAAAGAAAACTAGCTATAGAATTAAAATTTAACACGTAAAAACTGTTACATATGATTCAATATTTATATATACGCTTCAGTTTATATGTACAAGTATATGTTTGGTAAAGTATTTGTTTATAAATATGGTTCAATCGAATGTAATAATATTCGAAATGTAAATACGAGTAATATCATAGTGGGCCTGTAAAAACCTCTTCTGGTTCACAGCTTTTTGAACTACTCTGATACCGCACAACATTCAACCATTTTAGTCAATTATGTAAGGGTCAAGTACCACTCTATGATAAGCGGTACGATTATAGAAAGTTTAAATTATAATTAATAAAGGAGACAAAAGTAAACTCTACAATCTCTCGAGATGACAATACAGAATTTTATGTTACATAGTTAGATTTTTTATGGTTTGGCGGTTTTTTTTATTTATTTTTTATATTACGTCGGGGGCATACATGCATACGGTCCACCTGATGTAAAGCGGGTACCGTAGCCTATTAACGCTTGCGATATATTAAGTATCACCTCTCATCTCACCTCATCTCCTCTGCTGCTTACACAGCAACTCCTTGGGAGCTTACTAGTGACCTCACTCACACGCAGGACCAACACAACACAACAACCCTCTAGGGAGTTGTTATTTGGCTGCGGTTTTCTGTGAGGTGGAGGTACTTCCGCAGACGGGCCGCTTTGATGCGCCATACCTCTCTTAAAACATCCAGGCCAAGACAAACAGACATGTTCATGCACAGTAATGTTTGCCTTGTGTGGCAATATAACTCACGAGCGTCGGTGTCAAAGTCGCGTCATTCACACCGAGCTCGTCAAAATAGTTGAGTATTCATTATTACAATTGATATAAGTATCTAATGTTAGCCAACTTCATAACTTCTTACTGTACGGCAGACCGTACGATTATTTTCCGCCTTGGTGTAATAAATTAAAACTAATGTTAATCGATACAATTAGACAACTTATTTATCAATAGTGAAATATGTAACATACTACTCTGTGTAAAAAGTATCGGGAATATGTCAATAAAAAGACCCGCGTAAAAGAGGTCGTTCTAATTTTTTTACTGCATGTTGGTAGCACTGTACTGATTTAGCGCGCAAAATTTGAGCGGGATCTGTCATTTAATTTGTTTTAAACTACACTTTTTGTTGGTCATAGTTTTGAGTCCTCGGCGATTTTTACAATGGAAAATATTGTTGAACAAAGAGTGTGCCTTAAATTTTGTGTTTCAAATGATATTTCATGTGGTGAATCACTAAAAATGTTGCGAAATACCTACGGCGAATCGTGTATATCGAAAACAAGGGCTTATGAATGGTATAAGGCTTTTAAAGAAGGCCGAGAAGTAGTAGTAGACTTGCCTCGTTCTGGTAGACCTTCAACCGCTACGACCAGAGAAAACATCGACAGAATCAAGAAGCTAGTGCTCGAAAATCGACGTATGAGTCTGAGAGAGTTGGCTAGTGAGGTGAACATATCTTTTAAGTCCGTCCACAACATTCTCATTGACATTTTAGGCATGAAACGCGTCGCCGCTCGACTAGTTCCAAAAGAGCTCAATTTTGTTCAAAAAGCGCAGCGAAAGCATGTCGCTGAAGACATGGTTTCCCGAGCTTCTACGGATCCGACCTTTATGAAACGTATAATAACTGGCGACGAGACATGGGTTTATGAGTACGACATGCAAACAAGCCAACAGTCTTCAGAATGGCGTCTCGAAAACGAGCCGAAACCCAAAAAACCGCGGCAAAGTCGCTCCAAAATCAAGGTGATGCTGACAGTTTTTTTTGACTACCGTGGTGTGGTTCACTCCGAATTCCTTCCAGAGGGAGAAACAGTGAATAAAGAATATTATTTAGGCGTCATGAAGCGTTTGCGTGAGAGTATCCGCCGAAAACGTCCAGATTTGTGGCAACACAACTCATGGATGCTGCACCATGATAATGCACCATCACACACAGCCATTATAGTGAAAGAGTTTTTAGCGAAAAATTCAACAAAAGTTCTCGACCAAGCACCGTATTCACCTGATATGGCTCCGTCTGACTTTTTTTTATTTCCCAAGTTAAAATTACCACTTCGAGGAAAACGTTTTGAGTCGATAGAAGCCATAAAAGAAAATTCGCTGAATGAGCTAAAGGCCATACCGCAAATAGCCTATGAAAAATGTATGGAAGACTGGGTGAAGCGGTGGAGATGTTGTATTGCAAGCGATGGGGCCTACTTTGAAGGCGATAAAATAAATTTAGATGAATAATTTGTATTTTTTGTTTTATTGACAAATTCCCGATACTTAGTACACAGAATGTATTTCAAAAATAATTGATTGTATTCGTGAGGGACATTATAGGGCATAGTTTACTTTCTTGTCACCATTTACGAGTAATAATTTAATTAAAATGTATGCGCCACTTACGAAGCAATGAGTATAACGGGATAATAGTATACACGTTGTATAATTGATAGAGTAATGCAACGTGAATGCGCGTTGCACTTGACACGGTCGCGGGTCGATGGCAGCATGGCCGCCTCGGCCGACTCGTAACAACAATTCCGCGATTGTTGCCGGCGCTCCAGCCCTTTTACAATCGTATACCGTAGCTGACCTCTTGTGTAAGATGTTCTCTCAAGATAATGCTACATTCCAAATTTCAATGTTACAATTACTTTGAATTTATTTTTAGACCCGGTATAGGAGGGGGCAAATAAAATATCTAAATAATTATACAGTGCTTCTTTTAATGTTTTAGAAACAAATTTATATATCTAACAAATTTACGATTTAGATGTTGTTCAAGAAGTTATTAGTTTAATAATTTTAAATTCAGAACTTTGTGTTAAATTGTAGTATTATAGTTATTGCCAGAAAATGAAAAATTCTGAAAACTATAATAAATAGAACTGTTGTACTGTACAAGTTTTCATTTGAGTTAGTGGTTATATTATACATTCAAAAATTTTATAAATTACTCTTGAAGTATATATCTCGTAGATATGCAGCTCATGCGCATTCATGTTACTTTGATAATGATACAATATTATGATACACTAGCTAATAATGGAGCCGGAAAAATAAAAATAAACAAGGAGGTGAACTCTCCTCCTCTTTTAATCTCCATTCTTCTTCATTTTAACTGCTGCAAGAATAAGGATAGTCTGATATGAACCGTACTGTACTTGTTTACTATTAATGATTGTAATAAATACAGCATCATTTTTGTCGCTGTCGTTGCTACCGTGCGAACATTACTAAAACTAGGAACTCTATAGAAGCTTCCTTGAATGCCTTTTGGGCTGTTGCCGCATAAAAGGTGGAGATATATCTCCAGTTGATCAAAAGTCATAGCATATTAAACATTAGTTATCGTCATGATAGTTGGTAGAGTGCCAGACTGAGCAGATGATGTAAGAGAACTAAATAAATAATTTTATAATACTTTTGATTATTGTAATGATACAATGCACTTAAGTGTAGTTCTGAGGACAATACAGTATCAACAACCTAGCCATATGAACTCCACGATAATAGCAGAGTTTTACATTTCAGTTCATTTGACTAGTATTGGCAAGGTCTTTGGCTGCAATGTATGTTTTTATTAATTATAATTTTTATTACCCTACATGACATAAAATAGATATTAAATACTGCTCAAATAGTCAGTTGAGAATTATAAATTCTTGAATAATTTCAGTTAGTAGAGAATCATTTGTAATATTAATTTTACTACCTCCAAAACTGGTAGAATTGTTATTGCTTGCTACGAGTATTATTGATTGTTAACTAAAATAATTTAGTCTTATTTATTTTTTATAAAGACCATCATTGCATTCTTGAATTTAAATTAACAGTGGTATGTGCATTTTAACCGCGTGTTTCAGTAAACTCTGAGTTCTTCCAGACGGTTGTTGGCCTCAATTATTTAATATAATATAGAAAATATCCCATAAGCGTTTTTTAAAAAAGGTGTGTGTAAAAACAGACAACTTGCGAGCTGGTGATGCAAGCATTATATAAAAGCGAGCTGCTTACTATCAGCAGGCCATACGATTCTTTACTGGTGTAAATAGTTAGTGGTGTAAAAAAGTAGCATAATAGATGTTTATGAGGCTAGTGTGCGTATTGTGATGTGACAATGAAAGTACGCGTTGCGTTTCTCGCTTGCGATAGTTCGCTGGAATAAGGCCAGCGCGTTCAACGGCCCCGATCACGCCGTTACCGCGGCCGAGCGACTGCCTCTGCGCCCGCGCAAACCTCGCACCACGTCGCATTTATTGTATGATTTATCTTAAGAATGAGGTATCAACAATGATAAATACACAATATTATTAAAGAAGCATATGTAATATAAAACTTCAACTTAACCGAATCAAAGCTTGTCCTATATATGGTATTTTCTATGTAGCTATAAAACAGAAAACACCAAACTTGACAAACAAACAATGTTCATCTTCTCAATCAAACGTTTGCTTTGTACGAGAATCCAACCCGCCGCCTTTGGTGTTAAAGCAGCCCTGCTACAATGGATCATCGATCAATATATAATAGTTGTGTGTGCAATAGTCTAACTAAAGAATTATACTTTTGAATAATTTCAAAATATATTTTTTTCGTATTGAGCCATATAAACATATACTCTGCAGGAAAAGCCTGTTCAGTATCCCATCCCGTTAGTCCATTTTTGCTGTTAATTCTAAAGTGCTACAATTGTGCTACGGAATTCTCGTAGCTCTTTAAAAAAAGAATGCTTCGTGTAGTATGCTACAAAAGTATTTACGTAAATGTATTACTTATTAGTACTCTAGTAGTAAAGATCAAGTATAATTATTTATCTTATAGACTTTTTTTGCCTATTACACTATAAAATACAAATTTTTGAATAGTCACATTATGTAATTATGTAATATATCAGACAGCTGTTGCTGTCAGACGATATTTACAAATTGAGTAGCCCATACGGTTTCCAGTAGTAGTGCTGAAGCTATATGCTCCCGAGTTATGCTTACTACTAATAAAAATCCGTCAATTTACGTATCAAATGAATTTTAATACTTCAATAAAAGGAAGTTTTAACCGTTTTCTAATAATCAAATTTTTAAGTTTGCCTATGACAACTTGGTGTCGAAAATAATATTTGAATATCGTTATTATTTTCTTTCAATATGTAGTCTTTGGCCTTTTGGGTTGAGAGAACCAACTATACGTATAAAGTTTTGTGGTTGTAAGATTTTAGGGGTTCAGAAATGGTAATGGATACCAAAAAACTGCCAATGTTACGAGTAGTATACTTTTTTACTTTCCTGTGTTATGTTCTATATATACCTATGTACTCCACTAACAAATATATTTAATTTGAAAGTATAGTCAATTATGAAAATTATGAATTAAGAACATCACCAGCTAGATTGCTCTGCTCAAATTAATTTACTGGCATTTCTGAAATCACCAGTGAAGAAAAGGAAATTCTAAAATGCACTTGTAATCCATACGTATACTTTTTTTCCTTGTATCTCAAATTCACAATTTGTACAATCCTATCACAAAACTATATAACTATAAGTAACGGTATTTATTTCTCACAAAGGTTCCTTTACGCACTTCCTGGATACCATGTTATGCCGCTCAAACCTTACAACCATAATCGGACTTTATACTTACCTAGAAAAAATATTTATACCGAGATGAAAGACTCTTTCGCCATAGTTTCGCTCTATTGAGGCTTCGGAGAAGTCATTCTCATAAATCCCACTTAGGTTCCAAATGTATTTCCTCCATTTTTTTTCCTTATATAAAGTTAGATTGTGCTGAGGGTTTTGCAGCATGAAGTTGTGCAATCAAGGCGTGAAGGGGTATTTACGGGGTCGGAAACGTAGATGTTAGTCAATCCTCTGGCATTCCCATCGTCCATTTCGTACTTATTACATACAAAATCTCATGAAATCTTCGCCTACACACTTCTTCACATACATAGAACATTATTACTAAATTGGGATTTTTTTTTAACTTCTGAATTCCACATAAAAATCTTTATCAAATTTATATACATTCACACGCAGCACACAGATAAAGTGTCCATGTCGGTTAAAGGTTTATCCTATTAACCCTTCGAAACCCGGGTGGTCGTATACGACCGCGAACTGACTGCTCAATCGCTCTAATCGATTAATATAGTTTTTTTTTTTTTTTTTTTTTTTGTCTTCCTGCATCATGGCAATCTGTCTAGGGACAATAAGCCATTTTTATAGTTTGGTCCGTTATTTAAGTTTCAGTTAGAGCTCTTCCATTTAATGGATTTTTCCTTCCGGTAGCTCTTTATCTTGTTGAAAATCTGGTGATCAAGCTTGAGATGTCTTTTCGCTTCAATCGAATGTGGCGAAGTCCTCCTTGATCGTTCAAGGCCCGTGCAAGCTCATTAGAGTGGTTCGTGAGTTTGTTCTGATATTTCTTGCTGATGCTTGCGATTTCCTGTTTAACTGTTTTAATGTTAAGATCCAGGTAAATATATCTGTTACTGATACATTGAGGGATGTTGAATATTGTTCTCATAGCCTTTGTCTGAAACCTTTCAATGATTTCAATGTTGCTCACACTGGCTGTTCCCCATAGTTGGATGCCGTAAGTCCAGACTGGTTTCAATATTGCTTTGTAAACGGTCATTTTACTGCTGTCATTTAGTTGGGAGTGACGTCCTATGAGCCAGTGGAGTTCACGTAATTTCGAATTGAGTTGCTTACGCTTGGTCCAGATATGCTTCTGCCAAGTAAGCCGTCTGTCAAGGTGCATACCAAGGTACTTCGCATGGTCTTCTTGGGGTATTTCTTCGCCATTAAGTTTAACTGGAGGACATGTCTCTTTTCGGAGTGTAAAGGTTACTTGTGTCGACTTGTTTTGATTTGCCTTTATTCTCCACAAGTTCAGCCAAGTAGAGACTTTGTCTAGGTGTTTCTGCAGATTCAATGAGGCAGTTTTCGGGCTGATATCAGACGATAGAACTGCTGTGTCATCTGCAAAGGTTGCTGTTGTTGTGTTCTCAGTTGTAGGCAGGTCGAAGGTGTAAATAAGGTACAATGTCGGACCCAGTATGCTGCCTTGAGGGACACCTGATTTTATCTCCCGGAGAATTGAACATTCATTATTTTGTTTGACTTGAAAGCTTCTTTTGTCAAGGTAGGATTTTAAGATATTGATGAATGAGTGTGGTAGTTGCTTCTTTAGCTTATAGATGAGGCCTTGGTGCCATACTTTGTCAAATGCCTGGGTTATATCTAAGAATGCTGCAGAGCAGTACTTCTGACTCTCAAGACATCTGCTAATAACGTTGACAATACGATGAACTTGTTCAATAGTCCCATGCCTTTCCCTGAACCCAAACTGGTGGTTAGGTAGGATATCTCCTAGATGTTCTTTTATCCTGTTGAGCAGTATTTTTTCAAATAGCTTACCAAACCCTTCGAAACCCGGGTGGTCGTATACGACCGCGAAATGTATGGGAAAACGTATATAACGGGTTCTGACTGCTCAATCGCTCTAATCGATTAATATAGTAACGTCTTCATTGTAAGAAATTAACATTTACTGTGCCAGTGCTAGTTTGATATTAGATGAGATATTGGCAGTAGTTCCAAAGGTTAATTTGACTAATTAATATGTATATTTAGTTGACTTGAACATATGTCTAAACGTTAGCTATAACAATAGAAAAATCACATTCTTCTAACGCTATAGACCACAATAAAGTAAAAAGTCATAAAAATCCGTGCCCTGGTGGAAAGTAATAACGGTATGGCCAATACGTGTAGTATGCGCGCGCAAGCATGATTCACGAACCTCGCCGTCGCCGGTGACATAATAAACGGTATTAACATAATTCCGCGCCGCCAAAAAACCCCTTTCTTTTCCTTCACTCTTACTCACTGTTTACACTACGACATAGAAGTTACGGAGGAAACTGGTTGAGCTCGGATCTTAGTACGTTCTAGATTAACAACTGATATGACTAATCCAAATGTATTAATTACTAATGTGTTAGCATGTTATTGAAAGCTTCGTGAACTTCATAATAAAGCAAAATTACAGTATATATTTTATAAATTCACTTCTTTTTAAACAATTTCAATATATAAAAAAGTTTATAATTCGCATGAAAACTATGCATAAATATGTACAGGTACATAAACACAAATGTAAATATATATATATATATATTAATTTCATAATGTTAGTGAACTCATTTTGATTTCTTTCTTTACTTAATTTTGATTGTATTTATTATCAGAATATATTTACAAAAAAAGCTATTCATAGTACGTTTATCAGTTGTCTAGTACCCATAGCACAAGCTCTACTTAGTTTGTGACTAAAGGGCGGTGTAAATCATTAATTTATACTATTGTCAAAAATGAGAAATTGACCTGTGTTCTATTTTCTTTCATTTGCGATTTCCTTTCATAAAACAATGTGTTTATTTTAGGAGATATACTCAAAGTAAAATCTTTTAATTCCAACGTTTTGTGTGAAAGCACTAAAAAGTATTTTGTTCTAATTCATCCCCTAGAAACTAAATACGTAGTGAAAGTGTGTACTGGAAGTTACAAATTCTAAAGAATATATGGCTAAAGCATAAATAGTTTGATGTGGTTTCAGGGCACAATTAACAGCGAAAATAGCGATAATTCCTCTCAGAAACGAAGGAGCGGTCGCCTCCAATACGACTATGTGGGCGATTGCAGCTGCTTTCCGGTAATGTAACAGTCATGTATGCCTGTAAGAATTCTGCTGGAGGTTCGTTGAACTTTCGCGAGTGCAGAACGAAGCAGGGTGGGGGAGCCACACTAGGTCACACCCGGCCATTGGCACACTTACCTTGACTCGACGCACTCCGCGGTGCTGCCGCCACTCTGCGCTTTGCCGACGTTACATAGAAAACTAGGCAATACCCCGTCCGACATTTTCTAGCAATTATTTTGAAGTAACATTATGGCGATGCCGTATTTGTAGTTTTCGTACCAAATTGTTAAGTAACACTGTAATGACTACTAAGGTTGCATTTCTGTTGGAAAGACGGGATACTTAATAATCACGCCTTGCATCGCCGTATCGGTCATTATGACTCAAATCACAGTATCACATTTATATAATAAATATACAACCATTTTATATTATTATTATATATAG
Organism: Pyralis farinalis; assembly: GCA_947507595.1. NCBI lineage: Eukaryota > Metazoa > Arthropoda > Insecta > Lepidoptera > Pyralidae > Pyralis > Pyralis farinalis. The sequence continues at coordinate 18,636,232 of OX382267.1, forward strand.
TACCAAAATATTAGGCACCTTTATTGATAGTTCAAAAAACACTGTTAGACCAGTGAAAGTGTGTTAATTTGCTTGTTATACATTTTTTCGTGCATACAAACGTGATCACACTTTTGTGTTGAGCAACAATAATATCACTATGGACAAAATTACCAGTAAAAGTGTAGTGTATAAAATCACTTTGAAGTATAGCATATATGTTACTACATATCTACAGTGAACTGTCCTTTTATGTCATCAGCTACAGTGATCAAATAGATTTCTACTTTGATAAATATATATATATATATTGAAAGTGATATTTTAAACGCTTTACAGGGAGGGAAATTTGGCACGGAATAGAATAATAGAATGGCAAGAAAGACGAAACGCTAGTTAATATTGTACGTGATATCTAAGTTGATTCTCGTATCATTTAAAAACAGCACCCTAAATCATGTTTTTTTTTAATATACTTAGTAAACATATCTATTAAATCCAAACTTATAAAGTCACTGTGTATAAGCGAATCATACAAATGTCTCACAAAGTTCACGGAGAACACATCCATAGTGTTATAAGTTGTTCACCTCTCTTAAGAATATCAGATCAAAAGTAATGGTTTTATGGCAGCGCAGTGAGCAAAAACGGTGTTGCCTCCATTGTTTGGTAATAGAACACAATAGTACACTCAAAAACCTTCGCGGATAAAGCTGTACTCTGAACTTTGAACTTGAACTACTGTATATATGTAGAAAGATTTAAATGTCCTTAGATGACAATAAATCATATAAATATACCTAGTATTTTGTAACACAAGGAGGTTTCCGAAATGGAAGGGGATGTACGGATCAAGTTTTCTCGCTCCGCAATATCATAGAGAAGCGTCTGGCCATAGACCAGAAGGTTTTCTGCGGTTTTGTGGATCTTGAGAAAGCCTTTGATAGGGTTGTGCTAAAGGAACTGTGGGACATATTGCCGAGATATGGGATTGACGGTTCACTGCTCCGTGCTGTGCAGTCCACTTACAAGGATTGCTCAGCATGTGTGCGGATAAATGGTGGCATGTCACCCTGGTTTGATGTCAGAATTGGTGTCAAACAGGGTTGCATGCTATCTGCTAGGCTGTTTATCCTGTATCTTGATAGTTGTCTGCAGAGAATAAGGTCAACGAATGTGGGATTGCGCATGGGTGACATAGTGGTGAACTGTCTGCTGTATGCAGACGATGCCGTGCTATTAGCAGATACACCATCTGAACTGCAAACACTGGTCACAACGATGAAAGACGAATGTATGGAGAAAGGCTTACTACTGAATGTGAAGAAAACAAAGATAATGGTATTTGAAAGAGAAGAATCCAGAACTAATGTAAGGATTACGATTGATGATGAAGTGTTGGAACAAGTGGATGAGTTTGTATATCTTGGATGCGCTTTGAGCAGGGATGGAAGGTACACCGCAGATGTGGAAAGACGAGTGAGTGCTGGGAATAGTATGAATGGAGCGTTGGGAAAACTTCTTGGCAGTAAAATGCTGAGCCAGAAGGCACAACTCGCTATACACAATGCAGTGTTGGTCCCAACGCTAACGTATGGAAGCGAGAGCTGGGTATGGCAGAAAGAGCATGAAAGTAGAATAAACGCGGTCGAAATGCGAGCGCTGCGCAAAATTTGGGGCGTAAGGCTTGTAGACCGTATTCGCAATGATGATGTTAGAAACAGAGTTGGTCTGAAAGAGAGCGTCGGTGTTAAAATAAGAAGAGGCATGCTCCGATGGTTCGGACATGTATAAAGAATGCAAGATGAAAGAATGACGAAGCAGATATACAATGCAAAAGTGGAAGGATGTAGGAGCCGGGGAAGGCCAAGACTTACCTGCCATGACCAAATTGGTCGTGTTCTATCAGAAGGTGATGTCAGGAGCCCTAGAAACCGGCGAGCGTGCATGAGAAGAGCAATGAATGTTAAAGAAGCGAGTGACATATGTAAGGATCGAGTCACGTGGCGCTCGGTTCTCTCTGCCTACCCCGCAAGGGATTTGGCGTGAAGTTATAGATAGTATTTTGTACGCGGAACAAAATGTGTATATATTGAAATATTATAAATAACACATTCTAATCAAATAAAAAGTATTATCATCCAAACGATAGATTCAGATTGAAATCATTATATTGTTATCCTAAAATACGCTTAATATAAAGAAAGCAAACATTAACAAATAAGTTCCTAAAACCAATGGGATTCAAAGAAACTATGGAACCAATATCAAGATCAAGAACGTAAATCCTATGCCATTCACTTAAAATGTCTCTTTGAAAGATACTATACATCCTAGATTAGTAGTTATGTGTGAGTACCTGAGGACAAAAATACAACCCGTAATTTTTTACGGAAATTATGGACTAACTATTTCATAATTTTCTTCTTTTGACACTTCAAAAGATATTCATCAAGTACTATTTCTTGGTGGAGCCTCACTTTGAACGCAGAACAGCTGATAATGTGGACTGATCAAATACTCCTAAAGCTGTGAAGAATTGTTAGATATACAGTCAATTTCGAAAAACTCATATTGTAAACGCAGAGACCGGTTGGGTGGTCAATCATGTATGTATATGTACTATGATAAACCAATCAAGTGCGAGTCGGACTCCCACACTAAGGGTTTCGTGCCAATGTGTAGAATAAACGTCGAGAAAAACATTTTCCTTGAATAGGGAACCTATTTAACTTTCTAATTTATATTAGGTTGTTCTTGATACAGCTGTCATAGTAATACACACTCGTTGAAAATTTTAAGTCTGTACGTTCGTAAAAAGCAGCCCCTTAACAGAAAACATAATTCAGAAAATTGTTAGTGACCACTCCTAGACGCTAATTAATTGGAAAACCCGGATTAACTCACAACAAGTTGATGTTATGTGTATTGTGGGATTGGAAGGATAAGGTTCATTATGAGCTTTAACCGCCGGACAAAATTATTGATACGGATCTCCACTGCCAACATCTGATGAGACATAATAGAAAAACAAGCCGGAATTGATCAACAAAAAGGATGTGATTTTTCATCATGAAAACGGCTCATACATATTATAATAAAATATGATAAAATATATTTCGAATATGTATATAAAATACGATAATTCTTTTTCCCCGATAATATAATTTACTTACGTATGTTGTACCAAAATAAAATAAATTATTTCCGAGTTGGTACTATAAAACTATCTTTATAATATCAAATAGTTTCCATTTACTAATAACAAATTTATTCGATTCCGTTTCACATAATTATTTATTTATTCTAATATTAGTAAATCAGTAACAAAAAGTCATTCCAACCATTTCTAATGATGAAATTGTTCATTAATTTCTGAAAAAAAATATTATGATTTTATTTATGGAACTTTTTTGAGTTCATTGCATAAATATAAGTATTGTCCTTTGTTCATTTTCTACTAATAAAAACCGGCCAAGTGCACGTCGGGCCACGCCCAATATAGTGTTCTGTATTTGCTTCGCTTTGCTTGCTTGCGAAAAAAATGTAGCGATAGTTACCTAAAATAATAGGAAATCAAGCCTATTCGATTTTTTTTAATATTCAAAACAAAACTTTACTTCTTATAATATCCAAAGGTGTATACAAATTGAAATAAAATCTACGACTATCCAGATCCAGAACGCATTAAAGACATAGGCATATGAATATTAAATCTACATCCGATTGACTTCTATATAGCTATATAATTTATAATAAATGAAAAAAAATATATCGGAACTAAAATTACGTACGTAATTTAGATGAACTACAAAATTACCTATGTATCGCAGGAGGGGACTTCCACTACTTGGCCGTGAAAATTAGAAATTAGGAAGCAAAACGCTTAGCGCAGATAGGTGCATTGTCAATGTTAAATGGCATTTGTACGTTTTCATAAAAGCGAATACATTTTATAATTTTGATGACTATTACTCGTTAACCTATAAAGCCTGCTTAGCCGTAATAGTTATTCACTATATGGACTAATACCATGATTGTTTTTACATTTCCAAATACAACACTTTCGCTGGCGTGGGGAGTGGCTTCTGCGAATGAGAGACAAAGACGCCGAAATAGAAATATTTATTTGATAACACAGTAGATAACAAGTTAAAACTACATATGACAGCGGTTTCCAAAAAGCTATAGCAGTTCTATAAAAAAATATAAACGGTTAGCTAGAGATGTCAAAATAATCGCGTAGAATCTAAGAATAATCTACGTGTCTGTTTCTGGAGAAGACAAAGTAACTTTGTCTTCTCCAGCTTCGGCTGCTCTAAAGGACCAACATTATTTCTTGTTAACCAAGAGTACTAATAAAATACTAAATTAACAAGAGTAATTTTAACAAGCATACCACCTCCTCTCAAATCGTATATGTTACTACCCACTGATGAAGAGGAAGTCCGTGGAACTACGAGTATCATTGAACTGAGGAAAAACTGCGCCGTTGGACTTAAGAAAGTCTCAGTTAAATACCAAAAAGATACGTTCTTACCTATTTTATTACTCTCATTTGCAGTCTTGCAATGTCTACTGGCATCTTCCCTGCTGCTTTTGAGACTTCTCTAATAAAACCAATACACAAGGGTGGAAATAAAGACTATATCAATAATTTTATTAGTTTAGAATTTCTAGAGCTAATTAAAATCCTCCCCCTAATAAATTCAGATTCAAAGCTAACAAATCAACCAATATTATAAGTCCATTCCTATCACCATCCTTATGGTCATAATGACCATTCCCTGGAGGAACTAAAAAAATGTTAATACAATTTTATTTACTGTGCCAAAGCGTTTGACAAAATCTTGGTACAGCTAAGAGTAGATCATGCTTAGCAGTCGAATTACGATTGTAGCCCTTATTACGAACGACATAAGAACGGTACTAAGGTCGAAGTGTAAAGCTTGAGTTGCATTTAACTGTTCAACATCAACCAATAAAACTTTTTTTATAAGAAAGAGAATTTTGGTATAAGAGGACTGTATTTAAATTTTTTGGATAACCATTAGATCGGCAGAAAACAAATGAAAAAAATTGAGGATAAGACGAGAAGATGGTTGTTGGTTTTCGGATTCCAAGGGAAGTATTCTCGGACTAACACTTTTTCTAGTCTATCTTCGATATCAACCACAGGGCACATCTGTAACCTCAATGGCACTTTATGTTCATACTTCAAATTACTAAGACTCGGATAGATCGCCGATCGCTGGGTAATAAGAATAGTGTACTTCACTTTGACGCACTCTTTTATAGACTACTGCCGAGGAAGCTCAAATAGGCTACACAGCGCTCCATTCACTCTGTTACCTGCACTCAATCGTGTCTCCACATCAGTGATGTACGCCTTTCATTACCACTAAAAATGCATCCAAGATATCTAAACAATCTCATCCACTTGGACCAAAACTATATCGACAACCGTAATCCTCGTGTTCGTTGTTATTTCCTCTCTTTTCATTGTGATTCCAATTGTAATTGTAATTGCAAATCAGTATTATTAAATAATTCTAATTTATTATTAATTTAGTTAATGAAAACCTCTGTATTGGCAGAAGTTATATTTGGAAGATTAAATTTAATATATTTCGTTTCAGTTAATGTTCACACCGGCGAGCGACCTTTAAAATTAAAGAGGTATCACACACTGTATCCGTTTGTGATAATATATCTTTAATTTACCATTTTCTGTACAATGCAGGATAGACCATTCTCATACACTAACAAATCAAATTATTAAGACCTGATGACCCGGCAAACTTCGTACCGCCTCAGAACAAATAAAATGTTGTCTTAAGGTAGATAGATAGAATACACTTTATGTGTATAACACAGAATTTAATGAAATACATTCAAAAGATTCTTACAATTATAGAAATGTACTATGCAACAAGGCGGCCTTGTTGCTAAAATCAATCTTTTCAAGGCAACCTTAAGGTAACGAAACAGATTACAAGAAAAGGGTAGTCCGGAAGGACATGAATGATTAGATATACTTAACTTATTAGGTGAACTAAATTCAGTTTTTATTAAGATAAAATTAATTGTCAAAATGAATTAAGTAATTCATATGGCAACAAAGCATTAGCTTCATAGAGCGAACGAAGTAATTCACGTACCATTGTTGTACTACTTTATATTAAGCTATTTGCTGGATCGGTTGCATTCGAGTCGATTCCCTTCATTAAATTGACTGCCGAGCTAACCTTCAGTTATAAATTGTGGGGGGCAAGTCATTCTGATCCGATGAGTTTAAACATTCAGTTGTGTAGGTGGTTGCTTCATCTTGGTTTGTTACATAGTCGGTAGATTTGAAAGAATACAGTAGACACAACGATTTAATTTTGAATTGTGCCCGTCCATCATTGAGAAGAAATTGCAAAATTTGGTGGAAACTAAATTAATCCGTTAGATTCGTCGACAAGAAACCATTGCCGATGTCGGAAATTGGTTGGAGAAACCTGCGGCAGATGGATCTTTTAGAAATGCAACTCGCATATTTGCCTTCAGCTGAAGTTTCGTCTCATATCGCCAGAGTCGATGATTTAAGGCAAGCGTTTATTTCAACGTCAGCGGTCGACCTTGAAATGGCTAGTAGGATATCGCCGGGCAGTAGAATCAAATAGTCACTAAAAAACCTCGAGTCATTTCCCAGATCGTTAAATACGCTTTCAATACGCGAATATGCGCCATTGTGCATTCATTCCAGATGATGATTTTATTTGCTACCATTACTATGGTCCTTGCTGAGTGTTTTGCAATGTTGGATGTCGGTTTTTCAGTCGTTTGATAATTTCAACACTGTATGAGTCGTTCTGCATCCCTTTAGTAACATGACCGCTATCCCAGAAGAAGCCACTGCAATTTCGGTTATCTTGCGAAAAGTGGGCAAATTCAAATAATATGAGAAATGTCTGCCTAGTTCTATCGAGCGCCTCGAGTAAAATTAAGCCATTACCACCATCAGTTGCCTTCGTTGCTGTTGCTGTCGAGCTGTTGACATAATCCATGAAACACTACACCATTGACAGTTCGAAGTGACTCAAATGGTGTCGGCCGACGAACATTCACCAGCAACAACCGCAAGTCATAGAAGCATTCGTCACTCTTTGAATAATCTGTGTTAATACAATCAAAGACTTCAGCAGAAAGCACATTTGGATGATCAGGAACCATACTGCTTTGCTCCCGACGTTGCATATCAGAGGCAATGTTCGTTTAAATGAATCGCCTTGGCAAATCGAAAAGAAACTGGTCAATGTTGTCGATGGAGGTTTTCAGCACTCACCAAGAAGATCAAAAATATTATTCATTGAAATTTATCTATTCGTTCTTGAGATATCATAAAAAAAGCGTTTCATATAAAATGTATGTGAAAATTAATTTACTTCAATTTTTTTTTTCTTGTTAATTTTTTCCAAGTTTTAATAGTTATTCTGATATTCGGGGCGGAGACAAATTCAAAACAAAGATCATAAAAATCGATCCAGCCGTTCTCGAGTTATAAATAGGGCGACCAACCTGACTTTGTTTTAAAAATATAGATTTACAAAATACGAGTGATATTATTTGTAATGAATACACGTTTAAAATTATTATACAGAAATAACGAATTAAATACTAAAAGTATAAAGTTAATTTATGCTATAAAAAATATAATATTTACCTAAATAAAGTAAAAAAAAAAAAAAAAAAAAAAAATATACTTAATATTATATTTTTTAATCAAAAAGTATCTGTATATATATGCTGTATATATTTTTGAGATCAGTTTTCATGACCATTTATTTTGATATACCACTCGACAGTTTTGAAAAGTTTTTTTTCTGTCTGCACAATATTGAGTATTAGCGCCATATTGTTGTGTTTATGACGTTGTTACTTTTAATTTTTACCCAATTTTGTGGCACCCCGATGTTAATCTTTAGATTTAACTTCAATTATGTCAGTTTGCCTTCCGTTGTACAAGATGCAATAAAATTTTGTGATTTAACTCTTACTCCGTAATGGCACACTTTAAGTAACAATATCCGATGATCGACACAATCAGAAGCTTTAAATAGATCACAAAAGACCCCAATAACATCGTGTGATTTTTCCCATGCTTCCCATCCAACATGCTTAACCACTCCTGCATCTATAGTTGATATACCTGCTGTAAAACCATATCGTGCATCATGAAAAATTAATTTGGTCTTAAAGTAGAGTTGCAGTTGATCAAACACCATTCATTTGACTACTTTACTTAAAGCTGTTCTTTTTTTATACTCAACGTCGGAAGGCGTATAAGCATACGGCCCACCATGATGTAAAGCGGTTACCGTAGCCTATGAATGCCTGTACATACATAAGTATCACTCGCGCGATGCCTTCACTGCTGCAAACACAGCAACTCCTTACAAGTATACAGGTGACTCATACGCAGGAAGACAACAACCCTCTAGGAAGTCATTACTTGCCTGTGGTTTTCTACGAGGTGGAGGTATCTCCCCCGACGGGCTGCTTTGATACGCGCTACCTCTCTTAAAACATCCAGACTAAGACAAACAGATCTGTTCATGCACACAAATGTTTGTCCCGTATGGGAATCGAAATCACAAACGTTGGTGTCAAAGTCGCATCATTCACGACTGCGCCACAGAGCTCGTAAAATGCTTATATAATATATGGCTAATGTACGTAATAATAATATAATGTCTCAGTTCACTCTTTACATCTGAATTGAGTAATGAATTCAACTCAATTAAGGCTGTGAACATACCTACATTGATTAAAGATAAATGCTAATACAATAAAATATTTTAATTGACATTCCCTAATGATATTCTGGGTTTTTAATATTCTACTATTTAAACGTTTTAATTATTTCACTTAGTTTTTCATATTGTTTAAATGTGTATAAATTGAAAAAAATCCACACCCGGTAGAACTCGGTACTCCGAATGATACTTTAATAATTCACCAGCTACTTTTGGGGATATATTAAGAGAGAAAAAGTGAAATTTTGGAAAGGTATTCTTCAAATATATCAGCTACTTATCAAGCAGCTGGTATAGTGTGGTCTATCTTTGTTTGTTTCTTTGTTAATGATAACCCATCCAGCTTTAATTTGCATTTGCAGACTGCGTAATTATGTTTCTTTATGTATCGATTTTGCAGACATTTTTAAATACTTTGGAATAGCTTTTAACATAATTATTAAGTTCTGGGGCAAATTTATAGGTATTTTTGCATATAAATCAGACATTTTGTTTATACTGATAACCCCTAGTTGCCCAATTATTAAACTTTAATTTAATTGTGTATTAATCCAATATATATCTTTTTGCTTTCGAATATTTTTTGGTATTCACTGGGTATAGTAGTATTAAACAATTTGATATAAAACGAGTCAGATCACCCGCTGAATAATCTAAAAATTCAGCATCTATATATCAGTTCTCCAATACGGTGCAAGGAGAATACACAGAGCAATCTTCAGGAGGTCAACCAATGAGTCATCAAAAATATAAGGAAAAAATTAGCAGTATTCGGAGGACTCTCTTTACTGCTGGTTAGGTTGGACTGATGAAACGAAGAGCTGGTTACATTTTTGCAGGTAAAGGGTACCAAAAGCTCGAGACGCTGCTACACGGCGAGAATGGACTACCAACGTTTGCAGTGAAACCAGTGAGCCTGCTTCTGGTCACGCTGCGACGTGCTTCCCAAGCGACGCTGCGAGCGAACGAATGGACTTCTGTATGTCCATGCCCGCGTCATCGTCTTCTTAGTTTATTACTTTAGTTTTGTTTCTTAATTTAGACTTCTTAGTTAGTTAGTTAGTGTCTCAAGCAAGCTTGAATGGTAATGTCGGGAGGGGCCGCCCTAGACCAAAGGGCCAAATCAAAAGTACCCAAAACCGAAGAGCGTGCATGAAGAGGTTGATGAATGTGGAAGAAGCGAGAGCGGTATGTTTGGATCGGTGCACCTAGCGTTCTATAGTCTCTGCCTACCCCAATGGGAGACAGGCGTGATGATATGTATGTATGTACTTCTTAGCTTAGTCGCTTAGTACGCTTAGACGCTTTAGGCCCTTCATAACTGTTGCTGAGGTTAGACTCAGGATAAGGTAGAGGTCTGGCTTAGGTCCAAATTAAAAGTCCCCTGGTTCGGTTTCGTACAGTTTACGTCTTTTTGCATATGGCACTGGATCGAAACGAGTGGCACTCTAGAGGGGAGGCCTATGTTCACCAGTGGACGAATACAGGCTGAAATGATGATGATAACGTCTTTTTGTTATACAGCGTCTAAAGAGCATACAAACATACGACCTACCTAATGTAAAGTTATTACCGCAGCTAATGAACGCTTGCAAATATAGGAACTATCTCCAGCTAATTGTCATTCTCAGGAAGATATTATTTAATTTTCTGTAAAGTGGAGTCACTTTTCTAGTCGGGTTGCTTTGATGCATCCTACCTCTCTTTGCTCCGTTTAGGTCTAATTTAGATCCAGCTTAGGTTTCGTTAAGTACAGGTTTTGACTATGTTTTTAGGTTCTGCATGTGTTATTTATAACATTGGCGTTATTTCAATAAGTTCAGCGATGTAGTCGTGAAAGGGTAAGAAATACACAAAAACGGAGTTACGTTCGCATTTATATATTACGATGAATGCTTGTGATGCTTTTCGTAGATTTCCGGTTGCAAATGTCAAACACCGCCCTATGCGGGTTGAAAACTTGTCTTCACCGGCAATTCCCTGCGTGTAACAAGCAATTTATCAGTAACACACGCCTCCTACCAGCAGCTAAGCAGCTAACTATGTTCAGCAGGTTTCGACATTTCCATATATTAATCGCGTTTTTTTTGCAAAGAGTAAGTATTTATAAGGTACATCAATATAATTAATACATACACATACATAAACACTCAGTTTTCCTGTAACTCGATAATAATAACTCAAGAAATATTTTCAGCTGCATTACATAAGTAACCGGTATATAAAGTAGATTTTACTGGTGAACCATGATCGCTTACGGCTCACTGGTAAAATCATGCAAGCCGCCTGAGCATTGCGCGAGTAAACCCACTGGCATAAACTTTTTGCGACCGCTAACTTTAGATAAGTAGCCAAAGTTCAAATGCAGCACATGAAACAAAAAATATTCAATAATCAACCAAATGAAACCAAAACTAAACCCACAATATGTATGTTTGAGAATGTAACATATATATCTAGTACATTATTGCCACGCAGAAGTTTATAACTCAAAAACAACATCAAGTATCAGTCGCACAACTATGCAAGACTAAGTTTTGAATTTATAATGTTAAAAATTAAGTTTATATAAAAGCAATTCGAACGTCGTTAGCCATCATATAAATTTGCTAATGGCAGGCGTTGACTCTTCGGAGCTCGAAAGAGTTCAATGTTCGAGTTCAGCTAGTCCCACGACTCACACAATAGCTTTTTTGTGCAGTTGCTTTTGGTTATGACATCACCTTGGCTAGCAACCACGCTCACAACTTTATTATCTACTCACTAACTTAAATCGACGCATAATACTAGTCGCAATACGTTCAATATTGCTTGAAATACTTCGTTGTTTTTCTATTTCGAAATATTGAATGCAACAGGTTTTAGCTAATCGTTTTTATAATTGTATTAAATCAATAATTATTACAATCATTATGTGCTTAGTATTATGGTAGTAGAAGAAATATTATTTAGTTATTACAATATTCAAAAAATTATAGCTGTAATATAAATCACACTATTAATCGGCATCAAATTGCAATATTTGAAACTTTGGGACCAAGTGAAAGAGGTACGTGAAAATGACACAGGTAAACTTATTTTAAACGTATGTAGTATAACGAAATTCCCTCGTGTCGAGCATGTTATTCCCATCACAAAAATATCCACACGTATTCGTTTAGACGGAGTGACAAAAAATGTGATTGATTTGATTCTGATAGATTCAGAACTCCGATATTCTAAATGTATACAAGAGCCTACGGAGATCGCAATTGAAACCGACTACTACGTAGTAGTAAGTCAGTTTATTGGCCTTTTCAAGTGTGAATAATCGTATGATCAAAGAATAATGACTGAAAAACTTGCGAACGTTTTCAACTTAAATATAGACCGTTGTTGGAAAGTTATGAAAGAAAATATGGTTGATAGTCCGAAAGGAACACCTAGACGCGCAAAGTGACGTAGATCAAGTAGCTAGATGATGCATGGTGGGATGCGCGGCCTGAACCCTCCGCAAAAGTAATGTAAATGTGACTTGATTATGTACCATCTTTTGCACCTGTGTGATAATATAAAAAAGAAAAAGAAAAAATATGTCGTCAATGTAAGAATGAAACCAAAGCCTTAGTGAAAGTGTAGCGTAAAAGAAAACTCTGCATGAGGAAGTTTTGTCTTGCGAAGAACTTTGGAGCAAATACCAAATACTTCTGAAGCGAGAAGTCTCACACTCAAGAGTTGTTCCAACAGAAGAGTTAATAACTAGTCTGGTCCTAAATACTGTTACATAGAAACTTTTCTTTTTTCAATTATTTAATTATTTTGTATTTAGGACGCGTTTATTATGTTAAAAGCTTCTTTCGGTTTCCCGTCGTTTTACATATTTTTTACTTGTTTATTATAGTTCATGCACACAAATGTTTGCCTTATGTGGGAATCGAACTCACGAGCGTCAAAGGTGCGAGGTGTCAAAGCCGCATCATTCACAACTGAGCCACCGAGCTCATCTACATCCTTCCACTTTTGTATTGTATATGTGTTTCGTTATTCTTTCGCTCTCTCTGATATACACTTTAACTTTTAAATGCTAGCGTCGAGATTAGCACTACGTTTAGTACAGCGAGCTGTGCCTTCTAGCTTAAGCTTCGACTATATATGGCGTTCAGCTGCACCCAAGTTGATTTCTTATAAGTAGACTGCATAGTACGGCGCAGGGCATCCTCAATCCATATCCAGACAAAATGCCCCGAAATGCTTTTGCACAAACCTATCAGATGCTTTCTCAAGTTCCAAATATCTAAGAAAACGACCCTGGAAAATGATTTACTTGGAAATCCACTCTGTATATGACCCTTTCTGGTTTCCAACAAAAACAACCGAAAAACAAGAAAACGTCCCGTGCACACGTAGGTACCACTTAGTTTGATCATTTCAAGTGTAACTGTTGCAGAAACTTTTTGTTTATACCTGCTCTTTGTCTTTGTACTGAAAACTAAAGTATACTTACGTGGTCACTTCAAAATAAACAAGCTTATGGTCACAATCTCGCTCTATTATTAAATATTTTACAACATTTTACAACACGTTATCAGCACGAAAATTGAGATTTTAGTGACCTATAAGTTATTTTGAAAGTCAGTTTTGCTAGATTGTTGTGTTTTTATTAACATTTTCAACATAAAAGTGAAAAATTTTCTGACATACAAAAACAAAAGATGAAAGAACAACCAGCGAACTTAAAAAAGCAACTGCTTTTTAAGAACTTGGTTCACGAAAATAGTAACTATTTTGTTGTGTAAGTTGTCCAAGAAGGTTGGTAACAGGTTGAGATGTGGTTTTCTTCGAAAATTCATTTGAAGGCTCGTGATAAGAATTCTTTCTACTTCTTTTGATACTGTTTTGGATTTGGTTTACAATCAAGAGCATAGTTCAAAGGGGCCAAATGAAAATGCTGAAGAAACAATTGAAACTAGCACCAATGAACTGGAGTCGGAGTTGCAGCAAGTTCAGAGTACTTCAGATTTTCATACCGCCGACAATGATAGCATTCATGCAGAAGATACACTTCCTCAACCTGTCGCTATTCCTGAGGAAAGATATCCGCTTAGGAATAGAAAAACAAAACGTTTTGATACTAATTTTATTTGTAACGCAGTTACTTGTGACTCTGATGTACCTCAAAACTTCACAGAAGCTAAGAAGTCGGAAGAGAGTGCAAACGGGCAGTTAGCGGTGGAAGATGAGTACAGATCGCTAATAAAAAATAAGAGTTGGATATTAGTAGATAAACGAGACAAGAAGATTATTCAATGCAAGTGGGTGTACAAGTTAAAAAAGGATGCTCAATGTCAAGTTTTAAAATACAAGGCAAGACTTGTTGCTAAAGGTTTCAACCAGACAGCAGGCAACGACTATTATGAAACCTTCTCGCCCGTAGTGCGTAATTCATCTTTGCGTACGCTGATTGCATTGGCGGCAGAAATGGATTTGCATGTGCAGCACTTAGACGTGGATACTGCGTTTCTAAACAGTGAACTGGAGGAGGAAGTTTACATTCAACAGCCACCAGGATTTACCGAGCCAGGAGCAGAAGACAAAGTCTGTTTATTAAAAAAATCCCTCTATGGTTTAAAACAGGCAGCTCGGGCATGGAATTTGAAATTAAATCAAACTTTGTCTGCTATTGGTTTTACACAGTAAAGTAAAGCCCAGAACTTGATTGCATCTTATTTAAACAACAGAGTGCAGACAGTTGATATAAATGGGGTTAAATCTGAAGGCAATAATGTTAATATTGGGGTGCCCCAGGGTTCTATTTTGGGTCAATTTTTATTTTTAGTATATGCAAATGATCTTTGATAAATTAGAATTTGTTAATAACACTGTGTTTCTTGGTATTACAGTAGACTCCAAATTACAATGGGGCGCCCCCACATAAATAAACTAGTCGGTAAGCTCAGCTCTGCTGCATATGCAGTTAGGAGAATCAGGCAATTGACGGATGTGGCTACTGCGCGCTTAGTCTATTTCAGCTACTATCACAGCATTATATCGTATGGTATACTGTTGTGGGGAACGGCGGCTGACATTGAGAAAATTATTATCTTACAAAAAAGAGCCATTCGCTCTATTTATAACATAGGCTCCAGAGAATCCCTCAGGGAACTGTTCAAAGAAATAAATATCCTCACTGTTACTTCTCAATATATTTATGATAACATAATATATGCCCGTAAAAATTTAAAGTCATTTTCAAACTTCAGTGAAAAACTTAGACGTAGAAATAAGTTGTGTATGCCGGTACATCGGCTTGCTAGGACTGGTAGATCTTTTCTTGTAAATTGTATTCGATTTTATTATAAGTTGCCTGAAACAGTTCTGTCCTTTCCTGATAATGTATTCAAAAAGCACATTACACAAAATAGTCTCTGTAGAAGGGCTTATTAAAGAATTGATGAATATTTAACTGACAAAGATGTCTGGAAATAATTCAGCACAGACTACCTGTCCTTAATAATCTTTAATTTTACCATTTGATATCATTATTGTACCAATATGTATTATGTATATGTATGTATATCTTCACGCCAGGTCCCTTGCGGGGTAGGCAGAGAGAACCGAGCGCCATAAGACGCAGTCCCTACACACTTCACTCGCTTCTTTCACATTCATAGCTCTTTTCATGCACGCTCGCCGGTTCCTAAGGCTCCTGACATCACCTACTGACAAAACATGACCAATTTGGTCACGGTAGGTTAGTCTTGGTCTTCCTCGGCTCCTACATCCTTCCACTTTCGCATTGTATATCTGTTTCGTCATTCTTTCATCTTGCATTCTTTCTACATGTCCGAACCAACGGAGCATGCCCTTTCTTATCTTAACACCGACACTCTCTTTCAGTCCAACTCTCTTTCGTACGTCATCGTTTCGAACGCGGTCAGCAAGCGTTATGCCACAAATTTTTCGCAGTGCTCGCATCTCGACTGCATTTATTCTACTTTCATGCTCTCTCTGCAATATGTACCAATATGCTCATGTATTTTTTGTTTTTGTAATATCTAATTGACAATTTTAAAATAGACCTATATTGGTAAGTTTCTTACGGCATTTCTTCTTAGCCAATGGTCATTTCCGAAATGCTAGTGGATAAAAAAAAGGAAAAAGTAAAAAGAGAATTAAATAAGATACAATAAGATTATATTTCAAAAACTGTAAGACGTGTCTAAGTGCCCGTGAGGGCCCAATGGCAAATAAAGAATTTTAATCGTTTTTTTTTTAATCTTTTATAAGAACCTCTTCGGAACCATGCGTCTATACAAAAAAGTATGACGATGAAATGACTTTAGAAAATAAAAAACTGGAAAACGGTAAGGAATCGTGTAAATATCCGTTCCAGAATTTAATTGGTTGCCTTATGTACCTAGCAGTAAATACAAGTCCAGACATAGCATACGCCACAAGCTATTGAAGTCAATTTAAGAATTGTTTTGACAAAAGACATTGGCTGGCCGCAAAAAGGGTTTTACAATATTTAAAAGGTACACTAGACTACTATACTATATATTACTTACAGGAAAACAGGTGAATATTTGTGTGGATACTCAGATGCAGATTGGGCGAACTGCATTAGTGACAGGTCTTACACAGGTTACTATTTTACGCTGGCAGGCGGACCTATCAGTTGGGAATGCAAAAAGCAACCAACGGTCGCGTTGTCTTCGACTGACGCGGAATATATGTCACTAACTAGTGCAGCTAAGGAAGCCGTGTTTCTTAGGAGTTTAGTTTTGACATCACTGATAACGCTGCTAAGGTTGTAGTTTATAATGATAGCCAAAGTACGCAGAAAATTGCGCTCAATCCGATCCACCACAACAGAACGAAACATGTAGACACAAAGTTCCATTTCATTAGGGAAAAGATATCTGAAGGCATAGTATCGGTTAAATATATGCGTTCAGATTGTATGACAGCAGATGTCCTCACTAAGCCCTTGCGATGCATAGCACACAATAGATGTGTCATAGGCATGGGCATTACATAAAATGTAGGCTACTATTAGAAGTGGTATATGTTTGTTGGTATTTGTTACTTTTGTGTCTTTTATGTTTTGTAAGTTAACTTTATTTTTCATTAATGTCACTTCAAAATAAACAAAATAAACAAGTTTATAGTCACAATCTCGCTCTATTATTAAATATTTAACAACATTTTACAACAGTAGCCATGATTATCGCTGCCTTACAATTTTAAAAGTATCTGCAAAAAATAAAAAATGATTCTATTCGAAATAGCCACCTTTGGCTTTGATACAGGCCTTTAATCTGTCTGGCCACGAATGTATGGATTTACGACTGTTTCCATGGGAAACTTAGCCACTGCTTGCTCCAGAGATTTCCCAAGAGACACAATGTCGGCGTGTCGTTTGGAGCGGGCAAGTTCTCTAAAACTGACCATAATTTGCAGTCTAAAGGGTTCAGATCTGGGCTAGACGGGGGCCAGTCTTCGGTCTTCTTATAAAGTCCGGAACATTCGTTTCAAGCCAGGCTCATATAAACCTGCCTAAATATAAAACTGGATCAGACGATATTTTGTTGTGCAGTCTACGCACGAATGAACTCAGCGTATATCCAAGAATTTGAAAAGCTTTGAGAGTTTGTAAATATTATTCTAAATTTAGCTAAAGTGAATGAAAGTGTAAAGATTGGAATAAGGAGGTTGTGAGACTAAGAGAACATAATATTCACGCGAGGATTTTTACACATTTACATTTACATTGAGATAAAATAACCAACTAAAGTGTGATCGGTTCCGACCGCTAGCAAATTCTGAAAATCTTTACGTATACGACCTACTACTTTCGAAATGTGCTAATATGGTGGTAAGATGACTTGCTGGCCATTTCATGAAGCGGATACACTGACTAGCGCGTACCTCTTTGGAGATCTTGAAAATATAACGAATGAAAAATTTAAAGATGAAAGTGTAAGGAGTAATATAATACCTGCATACATACCTCTATTCAGTGAAAGCAAATACGAGTCCTTGCGATTCAGATGCCGACAATCGCTGGAAAGTTTTGAAAGACTCTATGAAAGGTGACGAGTAGTAGGACGCGGGGATTAAGTTCTCGGTAGAAGTTACCAGTAAGCTCATGAGGAATTCATATAAGGATTTTAAAAGCAAAATTTGTCAGTTCAGGTCTTTATCTTAAAAAATCTGATAGGACTGTGTCGGGGCATACGACTTTGAGTCTACACAACGCTCCTGAGACACAGAATCACCGTGCCTTATGTTTTTTTATATCACTAATACATTTTTAATTAATTGTTACTAATGTTACAGTATGTTTTAGGTTTACAGTTGAGTAATAGACGACTAAGCTGGAGGGCGCGAGCTTTGAATTGTAAAATCTACCAAACAATGAAAATCATATCATATAAAAGTGAGAAATATAAAAAAAAATAGAGCTAGTGATAACAACGTTAGAAAATGACAAATATAAAATGAAGAAACTGACCATTTGCGAGTTGTACTCGCATACGGTTCCACGCAACCATACGCATGCATTACACTACCGTACAATATTTATTAAAAAATATTTAGGAAACAGCCCCAAAAGTTTCAACTTTATTTTATTTTTTTGTTTATTATTATAGCAGCTATAGTATATATACTCTGTGAAAATTTGAACTATCTACCTACTACGGTTAATAAGTTATTACTTGTTTCAGGAATTATATAGGTATACATCGATGCAGCTTGTTATTAATATATGTTTATAATAGTGTTTGAGAAGTTAAATGCTTGTCCCTGGGTCCGTGACCTTTAATACCACTCTGGAGCCTCTGACGGATCTTTGGATAACAAACCGAAAAATTACAGACCTTTATTTTATATATTATTTTGTGAAAAAAACATTAATTTTGGATAGCTTTTTGATTAAAAATGAAATTTACATAAACAAGTACTGTATACAATTAACTTATATGGTGTAGTAAGCTGTTACCAAAACAAGCAATTACTTTTTACGGATTGTTACTAAACAAACTTTATTTTTTAAATATGTTAATAAACTGCATAATCCAATAGAATCAGCAAAATAATTTTCAACACATCCTACACTTAAATTGGCAGGAAACCTTAAAAACATGTGTCGTTAGATAAAACTTAGATATGTATATATAAAAAAGAAATAAACGACAAAAATGACCAGTCGTCTGCCCCTCCACCGACGCTGGCAGGACGCGACCAACGATTTGGGAGCAACGTCCTCGACCTTGGAACTAGATGAACTTACGTAACCGCCGCCCGAGGGCATGAAGCCTCCTCCACCGAAATATTCCTTGAGTTTTTGCACGCAACTTTATACTTATCTAAGCATAAAAACTTTGGAACAGGCCTCAGTATGACCAGGACAAAAAATAAGTCGCTTCTGGACTTGTGTATGGTAGTGTTGTGTGAAGGCATTAAATTTAAAAGTATCGATTGTCTGCCTTTTAAGTTCGCTAATCGTGTATCTAGCATATAATGCACTAAAAAAGTTTTCTCAATTGTAAATTTTTCAACATAAAAAATGACTAAATCTTGTTCCATACGATTCAGAGACAGATCAAAGGTTGTAAAAAGTGCAGATACAGAACGAAGGATTTCTTATTTCAGCATTGAGCAAAAACTTTTACTTTTAGCTCATGCAGGAATGCAGAAACCGATGTTGGCCAAGATTCACGACCAAGAGTTCTTGAGAGAGAATCAGAAAGTGGTGTTCTAGGAACTGGCGAGCGTTTATGAAAAGAAGCATGAATGTTTAAGATGTGTGTGAGGTGTAAGGAATCGAGTCACGGCGCTCATTGTATTCTGCTTATTCTACAAAGGATTTGACTTGAAGATATAGACAAACAAATTTTTTGAGCATTCGACTATTTGCTAAAAGATGACTATCGATAATCGAAGTTTTTAAAATTAAATATAACCTTATTTGTTCGAACGTTATTGTCATTGATACTTTCTTTTATTTCGCCATTAGTTAATTTCAAATTTAATGGCTTCGGTGTAAGCGCCACCTAGTACCAAACTAAGTAAAGAGTGTACTGATGGCACTACTAATAAACATGCATAACTGCTTCGTTTTTGTAATTACATGTATAGAATGTAAATATTACAATACAAAAGTCTTTATTACTCTTTTATAATATTATAAAACATATAAAATTGCACACAAAAAGATACAGTATGCTGTGTTAATATTACGAATACAATGAAAATACCTAGAGCAAGCAAACATTCGTATTCATCCACACAAATAGTTTGTCTATTGCAAGAATCAAAGCCTTGATACTGATTGATGATAATTAATTTTTAAGAGAGGTAGGGCGCATAATTGCAGCCCGTCTGGGGAAGTACCACCTCACAGAAAACCGCAGCCAAATAACAACTCCCGAAAGGGTTGTTGTGTGCCTGCGTGTGAGTGAGGTCACCAGTAAGCTCCCAAGGAGTTGCTGTGTAAGCAGCAGAGGAGGCAACGCGCGAGTGATACTTAATATACCGCAAGCGTTTTACGCGCTTTACATCAGATGGGCTGTATGCTTGTATGCTTCCCGACGTAGTATATAAAAAAAATGATGCTAAAATCGAATGCTGGCCATTCGACCAGTGAGTTTGTCATTTTATTAATGATATACAATGAACACAATCTATCAAGATATTCTAAGCAACAAGAATTTACAAATAATTTGCTACGGTAACTTCAATTGTTTTAGCCTAGCCTAGGCTGAACTATTTTAGAAAAACATATGGTCTGAACTCAAGAATAGCAGCAAATCGACATTTCATCTATAATGTATTTTTTTTTCTTTTCCTTCTTACATTTACTTTCTCCTCTAAACTTCCTATTCTACTTACTCCAATGTCTATTCATGCATTATATTTTAATATTAGATTAATATTCTAAGTTTGTTAAAAATTTGCGTGAGCTAAGTCGCTAGTATTGCAGTATCGGCGTCCATAGACAGTGGCAACTTCTTAACATAGACGGACGGTATTATTACTACCGGTCCGTATCTCCTCTACTTCTTGCTCTCGCCTCAGCCAACCTCTATACTTAATCGTATTTTATGCTTTTAGATTAAATATTTGGTCTTTACTGCTAAGCTTCTTCTTCTTACCGTTATGTCTATTTCTGTTTAGTTTTTACATAAAGCGACTGCCGTCTGACTTCCACAACACAGAGGAAAATCAGACCTTTCTTAGGTTAGGTCACACGTTTATCGAAATGCAATTGTGGACTTGGACGTGTGGACTTCCTCACGACGATTTCCTTCACCGCCATACTAGTGATAATTACAAACATCTGAACATAAATCCGAAAATACGAATATAGTGCATGCTAGGATTTCAACCGGGGGCCAGTTGGACAATAGGCTGGTTCTATGTCCCCGAAGCTATCACCTTTGTTACAAAGCGTCTGCACACATTTCTTTTATTTTATGGCAGTGGAAGATCAAGAACTACAAAGATCTGTAAATCAACGAAGGTCAAGTGGAACGAATCATTAGACCTTCTAATATTCCGTACTAATTAGGAAACTTGATATAAAATTTGAAGGAGAGGAAACCAGAGCGAACACGATAATTACGGCTGATGATGTAGTGTTGAAACAAGTGGATGAGTTTGTATCTCTTGGAAGCGCTTTTAGCAGGGATGGAAGGTACACCGCTGATGTTGAGATTTAGAGACGAGTGAGTGCAGGAAGCAGTCTCAATGGAAGGTTGGGTAAACTTCTAGGCAGCCGAAATCTAAGCCAGAAGGCTCAGCTCGCTGGACACAACGCGGTGCTAATCCCAATAACTTATGGAAGTGAAAGCTATGGTTATTACAGTAAAGTAGAATAAATGCGATCGAGATGCGTATATTGCGCAAAATTTTTAGCGTAACGCTTGCTGACCGCGTTCGCAATGATGACGTAAGAAAGACAGTTTGTCTGAAAGAGAATGTTGGTGCTAAGAGATGGCTGGTAGTTCCCGGCTCCATCTTCCTGAACATTGGTATGACCCATCCTCGAAAGTCCTTAAAGCCCGTCTGAGCTAGAACAATTTACATCTTTCTGAACAGCCTTTTTATTATATTTGTATATAACTGTGTTTAATGTCATTTTTATTTAGAAAACCCTTTTCTATTTAGTTACGGCAAACAATGAAATTAAAACAACAGCGCAATATTGTTATCAACTTCTAAAATACTTAGTCTGGGCATAAATACTGTTACAATTAAACATAAACAAAATATTACATTTGAATTTGGAATCTGACATTTTTATATGATTGTTCATTGATTTTCTCATTTTTGGCGTCAATACATTGTACAATATTTTGCGATATTAAAATGTAGTAGGTGATAAAGAGAACCGAATCGCTGTGATTGCATTACACAAAGTAGGTATGGAGCCAAATGCAATTTTTAAAACTCTCCATACGCTTGGTATTCGTAAAATGTTTGTGTACCGGGCTATTAATAGGTACAATGAGACCTCCTCTGTTTGTGACAGAAAAAGATCTGGCCGTCCATGTTCGTTCGTACGAAAAAGGTGATCAAAACGGTAAGGGAAAGAATTCGAAGAAATCCTGTCCCAAAGCAAAAGATTTTATCTCGGGAGATGCAAATAGCACCTAGAACCATGTCGCGTATTTTAAAAGATGACTTAGGACTTGCAGCCTATAAGAGACGTACTGGTCATTTCTTAACTGATAATTTAAAAAAGAATAGGGTGGTAAAATCGAAACAACTACTGAAGCGGTCCGCAAAGGGTGGTCACTAAAAATTTTGTTTACGGATGAGAAAAATTTTATAATTGAGCAACATTTTAACAAACAAAATGACCGTATTTATGCTCAAAGCTCTAAGGAAGCTTCCCAATTAGTCGACAGAGTGCAACGTGGGCACTATCCGACTTCAGTGATGGTTTGGTGGGGTATTAGCTATGAAGGAGTGACTGAGCCATACTTTTGTGAAAAAGGTATCAAAACATCGGCACAAGTGTATCAAGATACCATTATTGAGAAGGTGGTGAAGCCCCTTAACAGCACCATGTTCAGTAACCAAGAATGGTCCTTCCAGCAAGACTCGGCGCCGGGTCATAAAGCTCGGTCTACGCAGTCTTGTTTGGAAACGAACGTTTCGGACTTCATAAGAGCTGAAGACAGGCCGTCGTCTAATCCCGATCTTAATCCGTTGAATTATGATTTATGGTCAGTTTTAGAGAGTACGGCTTGCTCTAAACGCCATGATAATTTGGAGTCCCTAAAATAATCCGTACGATTGGCAGTGTAGAATTTTCCCATGGAAAGAGTGCGTGTTTTTTTTTATAACTGGCCTCAACGTTTAAAGGACTGTATGGCAGCCAATGGAGACCACTTCGAATAAGCTTTTTATATTTTCAATTGTTTTATATTTATGTATTAAACTAACACACTGTAAAAGTAATAAATGTTATTTGCAATAGAATTTTTTTTTTTCTTTGTTTCAGTATTTATGGCAAGACTAGGTATTTATCCCTAATTGAAAGATCCCCCAAACCCCCAAAACTTTTCTAAGTATTACAAGTCTAGGGTATTACAGTAAATAAGTCGTTTATATATGTATTACATATACATAAGTCTAAAGTATTCTTCCCTTTATCCCGTTTCGTAATCCATTAGGATTAGCGAGATCCACTACCTAAGCCCACGGATTTGGCGAAGATACTCATTGTTATATGGAGCGACTACTTCAGACCTCCAGCCAAGAGGCAAACCAGATCTTTCTTAAGTTTGGTCACACGTCTTTCGATATATAATTTCATGGACGTGCGGGTTTCCTCATGATGTTTTCCTTCGCCGCTGAGCAAGGGATACTTATGTAAGTCTAAAGTATACAGTACATAAAAATCTTGTAATGACTTATAATTATAATGACTTATTTACTGTAATGTACTTGACTTGTAAACTTAATTATGACGGAGAAGAAATAAATACCTTTAGTACTTACAGTTATTATGACCATCCAGATAAATACATAACACAAATATTATTCACGAAATCTCAGTATATAAAATCTCAGTAATCTGATGTTGTTTCTTATAATAAAATAAACAAGTTTTCAGTACCGATTAAAATTCCAATTGCTATATTTTCGCTCTAAATTTGGGGAGAAAATCCTTAACTTTTCCCTTAAAACCCTGCAGCATAGTATGGTTTGTGGAGGAGGAGGAGAAACGTTGATTTGTTGCTTAAAAACGCAGAAAAACAATAGTCTTGTTAAACACTATCTTATTTCCTGCATTTCCTTAGTTAATTTTAGTTTTTTTACTTAATTCTTATGTCCTTGACTGGTTTTATTTTTATTGATCTAGTTATGTGAAACGTTTAGTGCGTCATACACATTTTACAAATTTCGTGTTCTTACTTTTCTGGAATCTTAACTATAGGACACTTCACATGACACTGGAAAGAGGCTATAATTATTCTGTAATCTCATTTTATTACGCAACACTAAAAAAATATTTTAACGGTTACAGTAAAAAAATGATGATGTTGGAACAAACAGCTACTGGTATCGTAAATCATGACGAAAGTAGAACAACGGTTAAGAATTTCTCCACCCTAAATGGTGGTCCATCTAATCATAATACAATGGAAGTCTTTGGGCATATCGTACCCCTTTCTTCACAGGTTCGGCTACTGCAATAAAACCTTCTTATTATAACAACAAGTAGCCTAAGTGTAATAATGGAACTATGCGGGTCTTGACAAGAGGAATTAACATAGCCTTTGTATTTTTGTACTAGTCAATTTTAAGCTTCCTTCTGAATTTGTAAAGAAACGGGATTTCTCAACTAACAGTTACCATTTTATAAACAACATTCTATTTAATTTTTCAATTCGAGTAGTAAACAAAAATACGGTCCACCTAATGAGTAATGGGCACCGGGCGTAATCGGACGTTACCGCTACCTTTGCAATCTTAACATCTACTCACTTTATTCCTGATCACCCAACGCATTTGCAGAAGCACAACAACCTTGCTGCGCTTTTCTATAAGGTAAGACATAACACTTTCCTAGTTGGTCTGTTTCTAATTAAAGATACCACTGCTCAATCTCTCTTTTGCGAAAGTCCCAATTTCGAATTGACATAGTCACCACTGCGAGATAAATTTCCTTTGCCTGTATTGATGGGGAACCCTTACACTCTTCTAATACTTTTGAATTAACTTATGTTATGCTTAAACATGTAATGGTATGTACCGATGATTACCAAACCTCTACAGTTTATTACTAAAGTATTTGACATATTTGTTGAAATGAACATCTATTAAATGCAGTGACTGCCTTCTACGAGTAGTTTCGAACTATTTTTGCTGCATATTTTTTTCAACAATCACATATTTTCATCACAGGAAACGTAATAGTTTCTATGTCATTGTGTTTTTGTTATCGCAATGTGTGTTTGGGTGGAGAAACCGTTAGATTTGTTAACGGGCTTCATAATGGGCACCCTTTTAAACAAGAAAAAAAACAGGGTCCAAGCAGGTAGAGCAAATCTTTCGATCAGGACTGCCGTTGCCGCCGCGATTGGTCTTACATAATGTATTTTTTTACATTGTTCCGCCGTTCCACATTTTGTAATCGTTAACTGTAAAAGTCCTTTCAATACTCAAGTACTTATTGTTACAGAGATCGTGATCAACCTTTGAACAGCGAAGGCTGTGCTGCGTGTATGCAATATGCTTGATTATGGAAAAGATTGCAATTGTTGGTAGCACGGGACCTTTGCCATCTTTTGTGTTAAATATATTCTATCTATAGGGTTAATATAAAGTTGAATCACAATAATAGTGAGTTGGTAATACTAAGTAACTAAGGTACATTTTTTTAATGAAATATGTCATTTACGCTAATATTATGAAATGTGAAAGTTTCTCTTTTGAAATTAGGACGTCTTCAAGTCAGTCATGCATGTAACTTAAGGTATTTGATTTTATTAAAACCTTTATTTTAAATAAACTTTATAAAAAATAAATGTAACATGGCGAACAATTTGTATATATTCAGAACTTATTTATGTATCTATAACTTCACGCCAAATTCCTTGCGGGATAGGCAGAGAGAACCGAGCGCCACACGACTCGATCCTTACAAATCTCGCTCACTTCTTTAACATCCATTGCTCTTCTTATGCACACTCGCCGATTTCTAAGACTCCTGACATCACCTTATGATAAAACACGATCAATTTGGTCATGGTAGGTAAGTTTTGGCATTCCTCGGCTCCTACATCCTTCTACTTCCATGTTAATTCAGTGTTGTACTATCTGTTTCGTAATTCTTTCATCCTGCATTCTTTCTACATGTCCGAACCAACGTAGCATGCCTCTTCTTATTTTAACACCGACGTTCTCTTTCAGAGCAGTTCTGTTTGCGAATACATCATCTTCATTTGTGCGCGCAGATTTGTGGCGTAACGCTTATAAACCGTATTCGAATACGGTTTATAAGCTTTACGCCACAATTAATTTTTGCGCAACGCTCGCATATCGATCGCATTTATTCTACTTTCATACTCTCTCTGCAATACCCAGCTCTCGCTTTCATAACTAAGCGTTGGGATTAGCAGTGCATTGTGTATAGCGAGCGGTGCCTTCTGGCTCAAGCTTTTACTGCTAAGAAGTTTTCCCAACACTCCACTTCACACTATTCCCGGTCTCACTCGTCTTTCCACATCAGCGGTGTATACCTTTCATCCCTGCTGAAAGTGCATCCAAAGTATACAATCTCATTCACTTATTCCAACGCTTCGTCATCAACCGTAATCAGAAATTACATCTCAGAAATGTTTTAAATCATAGCCATAAGTTTATTCATACTTTTAATAGCCATAGTATTTAATACAGTAAAACAGAGTAATGTGTGGAACATGGTAAACCCCTTCTTATTGGATGAACAGCCAAGTATGCATACCCGCTTATAACCAAATCAAAATCATACTCATCATTGGATTTTGTTACGAATACATCATCTTGCCTCATTCAATTTTCATCGCA
Source organism: Pyralis farinalis (assembly GCA_947507595.1). Classification (NCBI taxonomy): domain Eukaryota; kingdom Metazoa; phylum Arthropoda; class Insecta; order Lepidoptera; family Pyralidae; genus Pyralis; species Pyralis farinalis. The sequence goes on from OX382267.1 coordinate 18,663,063, forward strand.
GTTTTACCCGATTATTTTGTGAAAGGATTTTATATCATTTTCGTATCTTTATACATGAATGTGTGTGTACATGTAGTATTGTATTCAGATAGTGTACCTATTTTTAATGATTTGTGTATCATGTTATTTGGTTATAAATATATAACGAAATACTCAGTATCGAATTTATGAATACATCATCTTGCCTCATTCTGTTTTCACCGCAATTTTACCCGATTATTTTGTACTAGAAGTTTATGTCATTTTCGTATATTTGTACTCTGTAGTATTTTATTCGGATATAAGTATTGATCAATACACATTTTTCAAAACGTGATTATATTCTAGGGCCTTTGTGTTGATTTAGTCATTCGAACACAGAACCCTCCGCAAAATGTTTGCTTCGATTTTCCATATGCTGGAAGTCACCAGCCAGGTCAGTGCGTCCCAAATAAAGCTGCGTTCCAAATCTTTTATGTCATTGCGTCGCCTAGATTTATACCCCTAATTACTTATCCCAATGAAGTCCAGCGACATATAATGTTGTCCAACGAAAAATTCAGTAATGATTACCTCGACAGAGAAACGATAGATCAGTTCAACTTCATAATGACATATACGAGTATATCTTTAATTTCTAATGAATAACCATGAAACTCCCGAGAACGTGCTTCGCTTTACAAGAATATAGGCTATTGTAATCACTTCACATGTTCGATGTATATTTGTTTACGAGTCGCCGTAGCATAGGAAATGTATATGTAGTACCTTTGGGCATATGTGTAACCTAAATAGGACACCATAATACTTGCTAGAGTAGATATATAAAATAAAAATTCATTTGAAACGTTTTCAATGCTGAGCCTACACTTGGTCTAGATTACATCGAGATGGAAGCAGTAAAGATTGAAACGTCAGCTACGACCATGGCATTGGTGGTGTGTGAGCGAGCCAGAGCCACCGTGCATCCTCGTCGCTCACAGCAGTTCATTCACCCGCGGCCTGCGAGTACGGAAGAGCAGCGCTGCTCGGGCGCAGGTACACGCTGTGCTCGGGGCTCGGGTGCCGCGCAGGAAGGACGTCTCCGACCATGAACCGAGTATTTTATCAGTTATCCGGAGTCGGTGCGCCGCGCCGTGTCGTACGCCCCGACATGCTCTAGCATGAGCGCTCTGTGACAATCTGCATTTATCTAGACTGACAGCAACATAGATCTCAACATAAGACTTATTTTATATTTTTCTCTTACTCTTAAGTGACAGTTATAGTGACGAGTGGATTTATTTTTAAGTGATAGCAGTAGTGACAAACAATTATCTGAGGATTTGTAATTTGGATTTTCCTCGCACTCTACGATCTGGATTGTACACTGGTCAGTACATATTTAATTTGTATTACTTTTGCTGCATGACTTAATTAGCAACCTCTTTTCTATGTTTCTTTCTGTCAGACAAAAGACATCAACGCGCGTCTTGGTGTCTCATCTTAATCATGTATTAGTTAATTTATTAATATAAGATCTTCTGAGTTTAATATCATTGGTATTTTATTTTTAAATAAAAACTACTTACTAATGTAATGTAACAGATATTGACTTTCAGTAATATCTTTAGTATTATCAATTAACTGAGTTTGTTTATAGTATTATTTTAGCATGTGCCTGTGTATATCATTATTAGTTTTATTAGATCTTGTTGCATGGAAATCTATTTATGTAATTATTTCATCTGTAAATAACTGACTAACAATAATAACTATAATAAACTAAGCAATAAATGGCGGCTAAATTAAGTAATAATAACATATTTATTGTGTAAGTAAAACGTATGTCGATTCTTTTATGTAACATCGGGAGACATGCAAAAATTTGGCCTACTTATTGTAAAGTGAATGCCGTAGGTTATAAAAGCTTGCAAAGCACGATTTTTCATAGCATAACACGCATGTTACCACTCCTGCAGCTACAATAGTAACTCCTTAAGAGCTTTACTGGTAACCTCACTTACTCGTAGGAACACAACAATCCTCCAAGGAGTTGTTATTTGACTGCGGCTTTCTGTGAAATTGCGCTCATTAAAGTATGTATACTGCCTTGGTTTTGACCACATGCTATCAATTATAAGAAACAGTACGCTTTATATGTGATATTGATATAATTTTATGATCGTATACACGCACAACTAAAAATGATTAGTATTAATATGTTATTTTAATATTACTGCCATATTAATACCGATTTCATAGAAAAACCTCTCACTTCATATTTTTACGACATAAAGAGTTATAAACATTATAAATTTTGTAGGAAGGACTGAGTATTCTAGACGATAATTATAGACCATCAAAAAAGAAGATCTATCACAGAAACACACACTAAACACATACCTGTAGCTATTGTTATTGAACCGACGCTGCCTGCAAAAACCGAACCTTGAACTTTTAGAGTTCAAATTCAAGGCGAGCATTTGGCACACGTGATCTACCTACGCTGGCTTACGTAAGATTCCCTCCCCCTCCCTTCCTCACATGAGCACGCGCATCAGTAATATGTGGAAATGCAGCCTTGTAATAACATTTTGCACTTTATTTATATTCTACGCACAATTTGTTTTTTTTTTTTGCAATGAAATCGGCATAATAATAAGCTTTACTTTTCACAATATGTGAATATGAATACGTAATCGTCGCTTAATCGAACTGTCGTTTGTATATGAAACAAAAGGAAGACGCTGGCCGATATGTCAAATGCATTACTGAATTTGATCACATGAGATGTTCCTGGAGCTTCCTTTGGAATCGTAGATATAATAGGTACAAAAACGTAAAAAAAGTACCTAATCCAAAATTATTTTTCATAGTCACTACACACCGAGATGCGCTGACGCATTTCCAAACATCACCTTGTAATCCGATATGTAAAAGAACATACCGGCTAGATTAGACCGACTGACTGTGAATTGGGAATGCTGGAACTTTTGTACAAGATTCGCTAATATTTTCCATACTTGCTGTAGGATATCGATGCACGAGTATACATAATAATTATACTTGTTACTATACACTTTTTGTACTCGTTACTTGAATTTTTTTTTATACCACTAAGGTGGCAATCAAGCATACGGCCTGCCTGATGTTAAACAGTCGCCGTAGCCTATGGACATTTGCAACACCAGAGGCGTCACTCATGCGTTGCCGACCCTCTAAAAACCTCTTCACGAATTCAAGGAGCACTGTGTTGATGTAAAGAAGTGGGCTAATAAAATTATACTTTGCACATAAATTATATAAATCACACTTTCACATAACTATGGCAATAATTTTCAGTAGAATAAATATATATATATATAATTATTAACAGTCTTACAATGGTGTACTCAAGTTAACAACAACTCTCTGAAGCGTTGTTGTGTCTGCGAGTTAGTATTACCACCATAATGTGTCTATAAGGTCACCACGAGGTACCTAGAGAAGCACAAAAAGCGAGGTTGGCAAAAATACTCCTTGTATTGTTGCTAATAATCGCTATAGTAACCGCCTATTATCAGGCGAGTTATATCCATGTGTGCCGAGTTTGATTATGGAAATAAACAATCTTATACAAATAATTTTATAAATAAATGTAAAGGTATGAAGAACAAAATGTATAAAAAAGTAGCTACTTCGGACAATTACCATGATTCTAACACCAAGCTGGTGAGGAGTGCATTGGCAGCGGGAATGACAATGGATGATTCTTGTAATGCAAACTGCTTCACAACAGGTGGTCCGTATGCTTGCCTGCCATCCAACGTAATAAAAAACACTTTAAATTAAAGTACCCAAAAATATTTTAGCCTATTCTAAAGATATGGTGTAAAACAATTCTGGCTGTCAAAAAATGTGGTAAAAAACATACCAAATGTAGATTCTAAACATTTTGATAATGAATTACTCAGAATTACAAGGACGCTAATAATGATTCACGTACACGAATCATAAGTACGTAAGTTATAATTTACTAGATGGTGCGCAGTCAGTAAATAGTAGGAAAACTAATGTAGTCAAAATATCCAAACAAAAATCAGCCCAGATCGGTAGAGCAAAAGATGCAAATTAGTTCGCGGACAACCGCTCACGGTTTCGGCAATGACACTGACAACGACCGATGATATAACAACAGGCTGTCAAACCCATGAAAACTCGGTCATTGAACCGCAGTGAGCTCGCCTCTCGGCCCCACTTCGCACTGCTTTCGCTTATGCCATTTTCAAATGTATTACGCAGACCGTAGAGTTGAAAATTAACAGTCGCAATTTATTGAAATTAAATTTTAAACAGTTAAGATCTAGACTGGAAAATTCATGACGCAAGTAAGTATGTAAGTATTTAATAATTTTTACACGGTTTAGGAACTAACTTAACTTGCATACTTATTTAAAGTACACTTCAATTGATGTTCAGTGACATTAACAATCATCTCTAAAAGCTTACACAATAATATTCATATTATTATAATTACAAAACAATATTTGCAACCGTGTTTGTTTCAAATTCAATGTTTTAGTATGTTAATACCTTGTAAATGTTTATATTTTTCATCCTTACATACTAGTTCACATGTATGCACCAACATACCGGAAAGGTCCTTGATAGATAGAAAGTAAATGCCCAGTAAACGGCGCGCACGCGCAGCCGCAAGCAGGCGCGGGCCGGGGGATCGATGCGGGGAACCTGTTCGAACAACGGTACTCGGCATCGTGCCTGGGGCATACACGCACCCATTATGTAATGCCCTTTTTCTTGCTTGACTAACTCGTCACTTATGACCTCCGATATGTGCTGCAACAAGTCAAGCAACTTCATTTTCATAGAGATCCACTGCTTCTTAGTTCTCGTATGAACATTATATGCGTTTAACGTACATTTATGTAGTTTCTTGGCGCATATTATGTCACTCAAACAAGGAAATAATCGATGGTGCGTGTAGAGTTCAATTCTCATTTTGCAGGTAAATTATTCATGGGTCCTTAATGCAAAAGAGCATTCTGACTCACATGTATGATTGCAATTATTAAGAAAGTCATTCCAGGCCATATTTGTTTGTAAAAAAACGTCTGACCCGTAGTAATCTGTGGCTATGGTATCTCTTACTTTAATAATTTATAAGTGCTTAATAAATTATTTTTTAAAGCTTTTACTGAATTTCTAACTAAAATTTAAAAAGAAATCCGTTATTTAATATATTGCTAAACTTTTATATTAGAAATAATTTTGACTATTTGGAACGTTATAATTACGTCAAATTAAAAACTATATTAGTATATAATGGATTCAAGTGTATATTGGAAAGTAAATTGCAGGACGTGCATCAGGCACAATTCTAAAAATATCAATGACGCAGGGTATTCTACATGCATGCAAGTCGCAAGTACAGTATGTATGCCGTCAGCCTTCCGGTGGTCGCAATAGTGAACAGTTACCACGCCATAAACATTTATGACCAACAATATATATGGATACCGTTCATTCATTGTCTGTCACCCCAGTCGCGACGCCAACCGCTTAACTATTAACGTGCTCTGTAATGACCGTAAAGGTAAAATACATCAGTTATGTAAACTTTCATTCACCATAGGAAACAAATTATATTTAATTATAAAAACTGAAACTAAAACTAAACTGAAGTTTAGTTCATAAATAGGTAATATTTTTTTACCATTTGATATAGAGCACTAGAAGTAAGTAATATATATGTTCATAAAACAACAATATTAAACTACAGCTGAGAGAAAAAAATACCCACAATAACTAAACTGAAAAGTTGTTTGAGCAATCTACGTTCATTGGTTATCATTTGTAAATACAATGTAGCTCACTTAACCAATAGTTTCAAAGTGAGCGTTAAATTTCAGGCCAAATTAGATGTTAAAAATCAAATGAAGTAATCTGTGAAAATTAAAATTGTCTTTTAGAGATTCTCACAAACCCCAAGAAAGATTATTGCCTTTATAGCCTTGATTCTTTTGATACAACATCGGGAACCATACCTATGCCCTCCCTGATGTAAAGTGGTTACCTTAGTCAATAAACTATTGCAACATGGGTAGTATCGCTCGCGCGTTGCCACCCCTGCTACTAACAAAGTAAATGCATTGCAACTTTCTGTTAGGTACTTCCCCAGTTGAGCTACTTTGATGTGCCCTACCACAAACACCCAGACAAAGCAAACAAACATGTTTGTCACGAGCCTTGGTATGAAAGTAGTTATTATTAACCACTCCTCCACCAAGCTCGTCATATATAAGAATAATGTTATTAATAATTTGTATTTGAAAGTAAGGATCACCACTAATATTTGCTAGGGGTTTACATACCTTTAGAAAGAGAGCGATCACACATCAAAAACTACGGGTAGAGAATCTCTTCTAATATGCTTGATGTAAAGAGAACTCTCCATTTTGACATAAATCTTTCGGTTCATTGACATTATCTTCAGTCATGCGAGCATGCGTCATTCATGACGTTCTTGTAGGCTATATTGCGAGTCGTTCGAATTCCCATAAATACAGTTAACTGTTCACTCAGGCTACAGCTTACGTCCAATGCATACGAAAATATGAATAAAGATTGATAGGATTACAATGTAGTAGATAATATCCTGTACATATTGTATATTATTATATACTAATAAATACAACGTCATAGGTTAGTTACACATAAACCTGGCAATGCGGCTCCCGCAAAGCTTCCTGCTGAGATCTAATTACGCCCTCTCTTTTCATTTTTTATCGACATCAACTAACGGTAGCTGATCCCATAGGTACCGTATGAAGGCTTTAGGGCGCTGCAAGCGTAACATTATACTGTAATGATTTGATCATTTACATGGCGTGGGAAATACACAGTGTGCAGTATTATTCTTTTACATACATTTTTGCTAATTGGTAATGTTCAATGGTATTCCATTATTTTGTAATACAAACATTTGTAATCTAGGTTAACTATGAATAGGTTTTCGAGTTAGTTTAAAAACCGGCAACTATTGGAGCTGTTTTGCGATATCAATAGCAAAAATTGAAAAGTCTACTATTTAACTATTTTTGAATTTTTAGTTTTTTCTAACATATGTCTAGTCTCCGACGGATCAATACAGCAGATAGAATAAGTTTCTATTTCAAGCCCACTTCGATTACGTAACGGCTAATAACCGAAAAAGGTACTCATATTAACGAATATTATTAAAATTGTTTCATTATTTTGATAAATGATAATGTCAATTTATATTTTTTATTAATACATAGGAGAATACGGATGGATTGCAACAAGATCCATGATTTTTCTTCACACTATACGTGTTCATTCTATTCTTTTTCTTAAGAATTCTAAAGAATTACGATAAAATATAATTCTGCAAAGGCAGCAAAAGGTATGTATCATACAATTTTTTTTCTATGTTTGATATAGCACAAGACAAGAGTTTTGTGTTGAAATTGGTATTTTGAAGTTTGAAAATTCTTCCTGTTCTGAGCTTCTACTATGTTATAGAAATAGGAGTCGGAACACATCCATGTAAGCACGTAAGTGTTTTACAGTATATCCTCTTAATGACTTGTTAACCGTTGCTACTATGACGCTAACACTTAGTATAGTACTCTAGTTACGGAGACCAGTATGTGTCCTCATTTTTTATTCTATGGTAGGTTAGATTACGACGACCCGCCTGATGTAAGCAGTTAGGCGATCTTCTGTAATGAGGCTTAATTTTTTTTAATTATCTGAATTCCTCAGCTATAATCGGCTGTATTTATCTACAGATGCATTTTATATAATAATAGCGGTCATATATCTTCTGTGGACGGTTGTCTCGAATGATCCTAACGGTACATCCTTTGTAACGCCGCCGACCCGAACCTCAATACATTTCGTTCCCTACCTGCGACTTCACTAAACACTTGCTCCTTCCTTTGATATTTTTTGTTATTGACCGTAGATATCGCTTCTATATTGTCAAGTGGTTTTCTATTTAATTCCTAATAATGTTGATCAAATATCCACATATGTACGTTAAATATTTCAAAAAATAAACCGAAGCTAACTAAAAATAACTCCAACATGTACTTCTTAACCAATTACTGTAATATAAAAATGTAATAAATGTACTCGTAGTAAGAAATAAACTAACACTAATTAACGCCAGTACTTCTCGAGAAGGTGGCGTATAATAACCAAATTAGTTCAGATTGCTGTTAGCTGGAGCATATTTGTAGCTCGTTGGAAGCCAAAACTAACAAAGGAAAGTAAACCGTCGATGTGGTTTGTTCGATCGATGAAAGTAAAGGCCGGTGCAGACTGGCGAGCGGTCCCGTTAGCTGCCCGGCCGAGCACACGGAATACTAAATGCTGACATACTGCGCGGCTTTTGACCTCAGAGTACATTCTAGACTAGTACTTCACACCTCTATACGCTCTATTTTAACACCAGAACGTACACAAAGTTAAAATACCATAATTTATTTTTTAAGCAACACTGAAAGGGGCACAATTTTATTTTAATTTTGTTAATTTATTTCAAACTGTGTTTAACGTCGGAAAGATACAGCTGTTAACAGGGTATTGTAGTCAGTGAACGAAATGTAGTACACCTAAGAAGTACACTACAAATCTAACATACGAAACAATCTCTACTTTTCCGCACAAACTGACACCAAAACTAACTTCAAATTTTGTTTGTAAAAAAACAATAAAAAATGACGTACTAAGGGAAAAAAGTAGGACTAATTATTTTCATAATGTTAACCATTACAGAAATTCCTGGCAACCTCAATTTCCATACATAAATAAAGCAATATTCTTTTTTATAAGAAGATTGCACAATTGCACGGACAAGCCGACCTCTAAAAAGGAGACCTTTTGCGAGTTTTCAAGGCATTGTTCCTAACATTTACTGTTTTACTAAAAAGTTTTAACGATTTTTTGCAGCAAGAAACGCAATTTGTGCAGATGTATTTTAGCCAGCCCCGTTAATTTTTGACAACAGCCATAAACATAAAGTACTCTTTGTTTGTTAGTATCCTTTTAACTATTAACTTAAAGTCGTATATTTTGTTTTTTAATGAAAAAATACACAGCCGCAAAATATACTACACACCGACAAAAGGGATTGCTCAATTGTGTTGCATTAAAATTGCTAAAAGTAAGAACTAAGGATAAAACTAACCGTTACTGTGTGATGGTGGTGTCTGTAGAATGAATATTAGAAATTTTGCAAGATCTATGAGAGCTATATGCAGATACGTTAGGTTGGTACAGATGTACGGAAGGACATTGACCCTACGCAAAATTCGCTGCATTGGGCTAGGTCTAGTGCATGCGCGTATGTAGCTGCTTCAACACGGAAGCCTCAAGAGCGGGAGCGCCATACACGCCCGCGCCCGGTCAGAGCAGTAAAAAGGCATGAATGAGTATTGAAGCCTACCCCAAGAAGGGGGAAATCGAGTTTGTACTGCAGGCACCACCACTTACAGATATAGACAGGCCCCGTGCTTTATACAAAATAGGATCAATAGTGTTCACTCTATCAAAACAAAGTTATTTTTATTGGAAACGTTATACATAAAGAAAAGGTCAAGACAAGCCAAATAGCTTTCATCTCTATTCTGTTTTTGCAACGGAGATTTTTGGGACACATTATATTTATAATTATAATCAGTTTAATATATAACCTACTCCGTTAGGATATATTGTTGGATATATGTACTAAGTAATTGATAAATTGAATTAATATATTCATAAATTCATGGTAATGAGAACAACAAGATTCAGATTTTTTTATATATTTAATTATCGAATAGATTTAATTATCTATCGTCCCTTGACTGGACGTTTTTATTCAATTATAACGTTGTTTAACTCAAATTCTTATTGCAATCATTATGCATACACGTATGTACAGTATGGCAATATCGAATAAAATAAATATAACCAGAGCATTCTTCGAAAATTGACTGCATGCAGCCTGCTTGCATAATCGCTCCGCTAGCATTCGACATCATACATTATAGCCATATAGAACCGCAATTTCACAGATCACTGTCTTAAATATCTATTTACTTCCGCGAAACCTTGAGTTGCCTAACCGATATCTTATCAAGGTTTTTCGAAGTGACGACAACATGAAATTGTACAGATAATCGTTAAGAAATATTTAGAATGTCGGCAATACGCGAACGATGCCACTGGTTGCAACACCAGCACCTGACATAAAATATTTGGAAATAATTTGGGAGGTTTTGTGAACAAATATATTCAAACATCAATCATAGTGACTGCTGCAAAACCTACTAAAAGTTAGTGTTTTTTGCACTTGTATAAGTCGCTTACCGTGGCAGTCTTGATTCAAGGGAAAAATTAAATGAAAGTAGCAAATATAAAAAAATATATAAATTTTAGATTATTTTGGAGCAAAGTTTTTATGGCAAGTGTAAAGAAAATTTGTGAGAATGTCAACGACCCTGTGCCCAATACTTGCACAGTAAACGCATTTCCCGCGCACACGAGCGCAAAAGTCCGCGTGCGGCAGGTTGACGCGGCGCAGCGGACGGGCGGGCGCGAGCGAGACACCGAGCACGGCCGGGCGGCGGGGGCTAGCGCAGTGGGACGAGGCAGCCGCGGCCGTTCACCCCGGAAGATTCAGTGTTTTGATACCGCTCAAGCCTCCGCCGCCGCTGGAAAACTGCATTTTCTTTGATGCGCTTCGCTTTTCACGCTCTAATTGACCGCCAATTGGATAATTTCGTTTTTCACTCACCGTGCTAGCTGTGATGAATTACGTAGATGTCAATGTAGTATTGACTATAATAATAATATATTTATCAATTACTCTGTACATTTGACATGACAGGCTTCACTTGTCTTGAAATGTTACCTAAACATTAATACAAATATTTCTTATTATTTGTCAAATTTCAGCCTCATTCGTTTAGCAGCGTATGCCTAATTGGTCACAAACATTTATACATAGAAATATTCTAAGAAACTTTTAGCTTAATCTACAATAATAAAGCTGAAGCACTTTCATGTTTAAATCTTAGATAATTAGGGATTCGATTGTAAAACTATGCTTGCAGTAAAAAGCAAAACGTTACATGCGGTCAGTGAGTATATATGTGTTCTGCGATCATAGCGCGATGTTATATTGCCTATAACCTTCTCTATTAACAGGCTATCTATATCGCTTCGATCGACCGACTAGTTACTAAATGTAATAACAACTTTAATTTGAATACTCAAAAAATCGGCCAAGTGTTAGTCGGACTCGCACACGAAGGGTTCCGTACCATTATCTATAAAAACGGCAAAAAAAAAAAAAAAACACGTTTGTTGTATGGGAGCCCCCTTAAATATTTGTTTTGTTTTAATTTAATTATTTGTTCTTAAAGTGAATATATAACTAAATATTCTGTGAAAATTTCAACTGTCTAACTATCACGGTTCAAGAGATACAGCCTGGTGACAGACGGACGGACGGACGGACAGCGGAGCCTCAGTAATAGGGTTCCGTTTTACCCTTTGGGTACGGAACCCTAAAAAAGAAAAACATTAAGGAAAGCAATCCCACCATTTTGTTACATTTTCTTCTTCTTACTAACGTTATTTTCTTCCTAGCATTATCTGGTTTCCTAATCCATTAGGATTGGCGGCATTCACTACATAAGATTATGGATTTGGCAAAGATACTGATTTTTACATGGAGAGACTGCCGTCAAATCTCCATAATCAAGAGGGAAAACTAGACAGGTCCACACATCTTTGAAATATAATTTATTGGAAGCGCGGGTTTCCTCACGATGTTTTCAAATATAAAGTGCGGCAAAGACTGCAGAGCAAGTGATAACTATAAATATGTACATAATTCTGAAAACACAAATTTTGTACGAGTACATGCCTCCTCTTGTATTCGAGCTATGGACCACTCACTTAATGGTTTATTAACAATTACCGTTGGACTGTCACTGCTCTGTATATTATATAAAAGCTAGACTATAACTTTATAACATTTAGGCATTTTCCTCTAGATGGAAAATCTTTCAATAAGCTTTTCTATCATCTTATTACTATAAAAGAACAATTCTTCTATACACATAAATATACTACTGGTATGTACTTATGATCGCCACTAAAAGAAAAACTGGGAATGGTAATAGTTTAAAAAAAAACTAACATACCAACCACATAATTATTTTAGAAGAGGAAAAAATACTTCCTACTTCACATTCTCTTTTAGACCTCTCCCTCTGGGGCATAATATACGTAATGTAAACAAAAATGTATAAAAAGGTTAAGAATAAAACACGCAGTCTTTTAAATTCTACTAAAGACAAAAGCATTAGGACAAAGCAAAGGTTTAACGAGGACAATCACGTAATCAAAGCCCTAATCTGAACTCGCTAGACGTTAGGGTAGGTCGGTGATGGCGGCGGCACGCGCCCTAATCGTCCGGTGCCCTCGTTATACATGATGATACATCCAAAAAATGTCTGGTATTAAATAGCTATTATCTACACGTGCACGACTATTATAATCAAATTTTTAGTACATTTCACGTCACTTTTTAGAACATTTTATTGATAGTCTAGAGGCCTGCGACTGTTCCCATTCCTGTTGTTTCTAAATATATGTTAAGGTTAATTTTGTTCAAATTTCGGGTCTCTATATCTCTGCCCCTGGTCGTTTTAGCAGACCGGGAATAAAAATCTGTTTTTTCCCAGAAAAAAAAATTATCTTATTTTTTGTCGGACAAATAACACACCGCCATCTAGTTCCAAACTAGGCAAAGATTGTGCTATGGGTACTAGATAACTGATAAACCGATATTTTTTTTATCAATACTTATTTATAGTACATAAATATAGCCATTTGTGGGAATCCAATCCACGAGCCATGGTGGTAAAGTAGCCATCGCTAGCCATTCCGCCAATATCAATATTAAGGTCAGCTTTTTCTACCTACATGATTAACTATACGGAAACATTTTTTTTCTTCGTCGATCGAACACGGAGGAACGTGGTGGTGTATATATTATGTATTCTAAAAATAATTAATAATTATTTTCATGGCTAGAGAAATAGGTAGATCTGCATATGTAACGCATTATATTTGAGAGTTGATATACATTAAATAGGCACCGCAAGCTTTAAATAAAGCCATTAAATCAAACAACATGGACGGAGTGAACTGCGAGAGCTGCCGCCGCAGCGGTTCTTTATTCACGAACCGAGCAGTTTGCAGCTGTTAACAGATTACAGGCTGTAAATAGTGAAATCAATATTGGATAATGGAAGGTGGTAGGGTGCGATGAGGTGACGCCACCGGAGGAGAGTGGGTGCATCACCCTTACCATTGCCCTGACAAATTCGCAAAATTGCATGAAATAAAATCTCATAGCTGGGCCCCGCCTGAGGATGCTCGATCGAAACGGGAATGTCTGGATATAAACGTCGAGAATCCTTGGTAAGGGTGCGTAAAGGCTGTGTCGTCGACCCGCGAGAGTGAAAGCGTGTTCCGGGGAGGCGCGCAGGCGACCGCCGCCACCGCCCGCCCTGCCATGGCTTTCGCTGCCTTTCTCACGCCACTCGCTAGAGCGTAGTTTTCAACTTGTTTTAATCAACGCTTTTAATATGCATAAATACAAAACGCTTTCAAAACGCATGAGTACAGCAAACAGTATATCTATAGTTTTATCTTTGATGATAACTGTACCTCAAGTACACACATGAATTACGTAAAATTATTTTAATCTCGAAGTTTAAATATGCAATTTTTTAAAATACAGTTATTAATATTTAAAATTGCATTTCCCGCGGGCACGCTTGTGCCGATGTCAATATAGTGCAAGCGCGGATCGGGAGCACGGTCACGGCGCGCACCGCAGCCGCTCGCTACACTACGGAAGTAATGAACTTGAATGCAGCCCGCGGCCGCACTGCGCTGCGTCGTCCCGCTCTCCTCTCATAGGAGAATAGTAGGCGCGAACGTGACGTACTCACTGCAATTGCTGTCAAATTCGTCCGCATTCTCCGTCACAGGTCGCTTTCGTCGTCGATGCGTTTATCGGAACGAGACGCGAATATGTGTGTCGATTGCATTCTCGGCGTCGTAAAAGTGCATCTAGGTCGGTGGGCATAGCGGCTCGGCGTCGGGTTAGTGCGACGCGCTCCGGCTAGACGTGGGGCAGGTCGGCAGCACGGCGGCCTCCGCGTTGCATAATGCACACCGCGCTGTGCCGGCAAGCACGGCGAGTGCAACCCCGGAGGCGGACTGCGCTCGCCACCCGCTGACCGGCTGCAACGACATCGGCACGCTGCGCTCGCTGCACGCGCCGCCAGCCAGAGCCAGCACGGCCGTGGCTCCGACATGAGAGCGGCGCGCCGACACCGGCCTCTCGTCCCGCTGCTCGCGCTCCGCATACTCCTCGAGTACCTCAAGTCACTCGACGTAGCACCATCCTCAGTCTGGTTACCGGCACTCAATACATCTAACAAAGACGATATATAATATTTGTTTACATGCAGTTTTCCAACATAACGCATAAACTATAGTTCTAAGAGTGCCATGAACAATGAATACCGGTTGTAAGTACTTGTTATAATTTTATTACTTGTTTTAAGAATCCCCAGAGTAAATCCGAAATATTCAATAGTACCACCTACTGCCACCATACCACCACAAGTCAATCATCGCTTTGAATTACATCTACAGTGATCATAAATACCAGTAAATTACATTAGGTATTTCATTCATCACAAGAATGAGTACCAAGAAAGTGCTTTTTGATTATGATTTTGCATATTTTTTATTTGAATTATTGCATTCCATAATCCCCGCTAGTCGATAAACAAAACATACAAAAGTAACATAATACATAGAAACAACATAGACTTAATCGTTATCTCGACACCTACTCACATATTTCTAGGAGAAACATTTACGCATTAAGTTATTAATAAACCGCAAGGTTAGTGTTCCCGTTGCATCGCAAAAGGGCTATAATATTATTTGAAAATATAACAAGACTGCCGTAATTCGAAATAATCTTACGTGACGAATATTCGATAGATGACCTTGTAATACCTTGGCACGACAGAGTGTACTATTTGCACCCATATGACCACATACCGGAAACATAATAATATGAATGAAGTTTGACCCAAACGCAAATAATTATAGAATTAATAAATACACTTAACATTTCAAAAAAGGAGAGTTACTCCACATACCTAGATTTGTACAATATGCAATAATTTCGAGTTCTTTTTACAGACTTTTATATTACCTGCTTTACATCGGGCGGATTGTATGTCTGCTCCTCATAAATGTATGCCATTCATACTTTTATAAGTTATAGTTTTACTGTAAAATATGTATACGTATTGGAATGTAAGTGGTCCACCATAATCTTTAGAATCGAAGCCATCCTCATCTGCACATGGAGCATCCCGCTGATTAAGAAACGAGGTTCTGACGAAAGAAAGGTAGGAGGCATGAAAACAACCTGGCTGTTAGATGGGAGGTACTACGAGCGTACCAGCTCGCAGCCAAATAACAACTCCCTGGAGGGTTGTTTTGTTCTGCAAGTGAGAGAGGTTTTGGTAAGGAGCTGCTCCTTAGGAGTTGCTTTATCAGCACCAGGGGTAGGAGTCGCCAGCGAGACATCTGAAAAATATATATATTTTTTTTGTACAATGATGGGAGGCAAACAAACATATGGACTACCTGATGTAAAGTGTTCACGGTAGCATATCCATTTAGCAAAGTTTTTATCGGCCTTTCTGGCTCCATGGTCCTTACCGAATGCTGGCACTGCAGTGCCAATCACACACTCGTTCGCAGTGCCAGTATCCTGATCATAACCTTACATTTGACCACACTTCATACGCCTCCTGTTTGTTTGCAAGCATGTCATCGGAGTTAGATGTTGTCCATTCTACATTCATTCTAAAGCCGAATTATCAATTCGCTTGGCTATTTCTTTGTGACTCAAGGTTACTTGTTGTCGTCCAAAAGTGTTTAGTATTCACCTCAAAGTTTAATTCCGAGTTATCTTTTCATATTGCTCTTCAACAAAGCTTTGTTACCCTAGGATTGGATTGTTTTAGTTTTCCGGATACGTGTAGAAACGTGATAATAAAATAATTACCAAAGTTTGAAAACCGTGTAAACCAACTGCAAAGAAGCTAAGTCAAAGTGAAAAAATGTCAAAATATTAATCCCCTACATTTAAAATCATTTTTAAAAAGACTACTTTACTGAATACATTTCAAACCCATATTTCAATACAATTCAAAATTTCATAGATTATGTGAAGGATGAACGAAAAGGAACGGATATTTAGATTATGACGACCGTGATAAATGGAAGAGAAAAACATACTACGTGACCCTAATTAATCTGGAACTAGGACAGATTAACAACAAAATATTATTGCAATAAATTTAAGTCACAAATATGATCATATTTCTCACTTAAATTTTAAATCAAAGATATTACTTACTTATATATAGTTAATTAATTAATTATTAAGTTAATTAATTAGTACTACTGTAGTTATTAAATACAGTGTCTTAAAATAGCTCCAACTTTCAGAATTGTTATATAAATGTATCATCGTTGCATTGAATATACATGGAAAGATAATAAGTAAGTAGTACAGTGAGTGGCGGGTGCGCACAGGTTTATGCAATAGGGCAAGTTCAAGCGCAAACGCCAAGGTTGTTTCCTGGTGCGCGCTAGCCGATGCGCGGCCGTGCGATACTGACGCGTTGACGCTGTCGCATCTGCTATATTTACACAATATTATGGCACATCCGCATCAGTTATTATAAATTAAAGTATATAATAAATTTCAACAACAAATTGCAATTTAATTTACTCGAGATTATGATTAAAAATGTGTGTGAATGATTAAACCATTAAAATGTTTATGTTTATTTCTTCTTTTTAAGTTGTTTTCTTCGTGATAAGAAAAAATAACTACAAATCACATTTGATAAAAAGGCCATTATTTTGCAAATTCAACAGTGTCAGGAAATCTAAATCAGTAAGATGGGCTACTTCATATCACAGAGAATAAAATTACTATTCTGTAACATTTTCTTCGCGTCACGTGTTCGTCTAGTTAGATAAACGCGTGTTTATAATGTTTATCTATTGCACTTGACATAAGATATACATACAATGATAAATAAATCGCTGACTCTCAACATGGCATAGGGCAGCAACACACGTACAAACGCTTTTGCAATTAATATCTTTTGATACCTCATAGAGGCTGTAGTACTCTATACTCAAAAAATGATCACTGTAGGCATAAATTACGTACATCTATTTATTTATAATTAAAAACGAGTTTGTAAAAGGACCCAAATATCAAGAATTCATTTTTATAAACACATTTGATTTAATTTTGGGTTTGATTTGGATTATCAGTTAGAATTATTATAAAGAAACCGATTGAAAAACAATTCCAGGAGGATTATATACATGATATACATACGTATGTAGGAGTTTATGAAAGTTTTCCGAATCTGAATAAGCGTTAATTAAGCCAAATCTAATAATTATCTATATATCTATCTATAACTTTACGCCAAATCCCTTACGGCGTAGGCAGAGAGAACCGAGCGCCACGCGACTCGATCCTTACATACCTCACTCGCTAATAATGATAATTATATTAGACTTGGTTCAATTATCTCTTGAAAATATTTTAATTCGTAACACAATTATTTATTATTAATTGATTACAATAGTATACAGAAACTTGTTTCAATAAAAGTATATAAAATTGTATGATGCTGTCGTTGTTTGCGACAAAGGTTAATTAACATGAAAATGGTGCATTTATAAAATCCTGTTTTCTAGCAAGTTGTAAATAAATATGTTAATTTGTATAAGTTAAATATTATATCAAAGTAAAATGTTCATCTGTTATCTTTATTTCTATCTACAATAAGTTAATTCTGTATTATATTCATCTTACAAATTTAACAAGCATGTCAACTTACAATCCAAACCTTAATACATCACCTTGGTTCCTTACATAATTTAGGCAGGCTCGTGAAAGAATTCTTGGATGTTTGCGCTGCATTACAACTGGATTGCCTAAAGAATGAAGTTCAATTTTGCTGGTATCGGTTAAATATATAGGTTAAGGTTATGCAATCTTTATGAAATAAAAGACATACACCATACCGTACTACCAAAACTACAGGTAGCAAGCAGCCCGTATTTTACTAACAATCAATCCTCAGTTTAAGACTTATAGGAAATGTGAACTCCTGTCACAGATACAGCGACTACGGCAATAGGCAGAGAGTAGCGTATACCGAATGACATTACGCGCGCGCATTGCGCAATAGGTAATCACGGTCACGTGTCACCCCGCACCGCTTCTTTACAGCACTGTCTCTGACTACATGTAAACATGCCCTTATGCAATCTCAAATGCACTTATGTGTCCAATATTATGCACGGCACTGTTTACATCACTTTTGCTTTTTAAACGCTAGGCACACATTAAAAAGAACAGCAGTTGTTTTACAAATATTTTTCATCCATCATAATATTTGACTAACAATTTGACAACAAGCTACAAAATTACCTGACAACAAAGTTAACAAAACTGGGAACTTTAGAATAAAATAAATATTTTATTCTAAAATGATAGCAATTACGGAACTAACAAATGGGAAAAGATAAAAGCTTTAAAAAGGCTTTTTTAAAAAAAAATACGAATTACAGATGGTTTGGTTTATAGATACGAGTAATAGCAGTATATGGTTTTATGTTATTTTGCATACAAAAATCCATGACGATTACAAAACTCATACATACTTGAAGCGATTATGAATGCAGCGCATAATGTTTACAATGCAACGCTCAAGCGCTTGCGCAACGATTTGAATGTCAAATAGGCCGGTTTGGAAAACAAATTTTTGTTTCCATCGTGCTGGAGTCGTCGGCCGCTTGCGGCGCTTCCGCAATTATGCAATGAAATGTTGAACTTAAAGATTGCCTCACTGGAGATTCCACCGGGAACATTTCTCGAACAGTAAACATGTTCAATATTGAAATTCGATGTGCAATCGCTTCCATTAATACGTGTTAGCACCTCGACACCCGCGTAAAAATTGTGAAGTTTGGTTTTTAAAATACGCAGTATATTTTGGTTGGTATTATATTTTATTATTATGCTCTGTTTGTATTAGTAAATAGTATATTTAAAACGCCGCCCGCTAACTAAACCAATAAAAGGTGCACTTTTAACACTGAACAAACCTAATTAGGATTTTTGTGTGTGACACATTTTTGTAGGGAAAACTTCTTTAGCGGCGTTGTGCACTTTTTGGGATGAGTAAAAAATGTTAAACTCGCGTCAGGACAGAACACGTGACCCTGACCGTAAGATTTTGGTGAGAATTAGAAATTAAGTTCGCTGTAGCGCTAAAACATTAGTTACCTCTAATTAAACAATTAAAACATGAAGCGCTAGATCGTTCAATGGCGCTTACGCGTTTCGTTCAACGTAGTTTATAACATCGCTGTTTGGTTTAAGCGGCGCAGGGCGTTTGCGCGAGTGTGCGTGGGTGTTTGAGTTTTAGAGATTGGCGATGATGATGCTGGTAATGATGATGGTGAAAGAGTCGTTGAAATTATGGATGAAAGTAGACTTTTTAATGTAAAATAATTGTAATAGTTCTGAAGTGTTAAATTTTTAATGTAATATAAATTGTCATGTTTGTGTACGATAGCGCAATAAATGAATATTGTGTTTTACCACATACATGATAGTACTTTTATACTGATAAATAAAGCAATTCGTGCGAAATTATTCCCTAACCATTCCAAAATATTCAAAAATGCACAACGTTAATGTTCAAGTTTTTACTTCTGCCGGCACTCCCGGAGTGCAACCCGTTTTTTTTTTTATAAAAGTATGATACTATTAACAAATTGATCCACACATTTACAGTTTTTTATACATATTTATAGTAGCTATTCATAAGTAGTCAATTGGATAGTAGAGGTTACAATTAAAGCCACAAATAACTTGGATAATTCTGTAAGGTTTATGACAAATAGGAATGTATGAAAACATTATTGGTGCTACGTGACCTAATCTCGTTTCCGTGTTCCACGTGCGAAGTGCCAAATTGGCAAGTAATCAATGCACCGTCGTCGACAAACGAAAACACCAATATCTATCATGTCACTTTTTCTTCGACTTTTGATGTTATCGCAGCCTTATGATGGCTCTAAACAATATTTTATTAGAGCCTTGTTTGTTAGTTGACGGTGAAACCAACAAACGGGGCTTGGCAGATGCATGGCGGTTTGGCAGCGTACACGCTATGTCTTATGTGGTAACTTACAACATTAGGCTACTTTTAATTGTCATCGATATTACTTACCTATAATTTGTTTCAACAGGAAAAGTTAAAAGAACCTTACCTATTTTCTTTACTTATGAGCGTTTTAGGAATTTTCTCTACCGTATTTAATAACATTAAATAGTTTTCTCTAATATCCAGCTGGTTGTGAATAACCTATATAATTAAAAATCACTTGCAAACAGCACTTAGTTAGTAGTTTCAATACCTTAGGTAAATGTGATTAGCGATTTTATATAAAATTATTAAAAAACTCAAAGCCCAAGTACCAAAACTAATGTAAGATATATTTTGTGTATACTTTCTCTAATTTACTTATTAAAATATGGTTATTTGTTTCAGGTACAAGTTGACTCAACAATTAAAGAATGTTTTTTTTTCTCTAAGAATCTGCGCAATACTACTTCAAAATGAGACTGGTGAGTATTAGTTTCGTTATTGTTATTTCTTTACACACATTTAAAATTCTATAAGCAAACTGTTGTGAAGTAACTACATACTTATATCGTGAACATTCATAAACTACGTTAAATATAGTGGTATAATAATTATTACTCTGGGCAGTCTTCTTACTTGCTTTTTTCTACATCGAGTTACGAGCCTAAGACGCACCTGACGTAAAATGGTCAATTTAACCTAAACAATCTCGACCATTGCCAGCTCCGCTGCTGACACAACCACTTCCTATGACCTTACTGCTAACTTCCCTCATACGTACACAAAAATACTTGAGGAGAATTGTTATCTTGCTGCGATCTTCGTAAAGATAGAGTTACTTCTCCATTGCAATTGTGTGTTGCTTTAGGGTCTAAACCCTTTACCACCAGAGCCGCTTTAGTAAATTGTGTAACAACAAGATGCGTGGCTTACCAGTGAGGTTAGATTTTCTTAAAAAAATAATAGTATGCTACTACACCCCAATAGTTAGTCACTTTTTGATGTCTATACATAGACATAGACTATTGTATATATCACACGATCAAAACTTGGAATGTTAATCCTACTAATATTATAAATGCGAAAGTTTGTATGTATGGATGGATGCTTGTTGCTCTTTCACGCTTAAACGGCTGAACGGATTTTAATGAAATTTGGCACGTAGATAGATTATGATCTGGATTAACATGTAGGCCACGTTATTTGACTCCACACGGGCGGAGCCGCGGGCAGCAGCTAGTAAAAGATAAAATTAGTACCTATAGTTGTTACTAGAAAATTTGCGATCGTTGTTTGTTAATACAGAAGTAAACGTTAATTTAACCCAGCCACAGAACGTAAATTGTGCTAATTGCAATCTATACTTTATTTCAAGGAATAAGTTAAATTTTGCTGGAAATATAAATAGGCAAAAGGGAAGTGTCGGTTGCGCAGTGTAAAGTGCGCACTCATCACAAAACTGGGTCAGTAGTGGCACCGCCCCTTTATCGAACGTCGTTCTTTGTGGAGTTCTTACCAAAAATAAACCCTTTTCGCCAGGCTTAATATTCAAAATCAGCAGACAACGCATCAATGCAAGCTATTTGTACAAAAGAAAATACATTTCGTTAAGTCTTTAATTTTCATGTTTTTGGATGCCAAAACTATAAATATCGAAAATTACATTAATTCGGCTTTCTTGTATGCGTCGTATATACGTCGTATATAAAAAAGAACATAATTATATCGAGCTCATCCGCTCTTTGATAGCATATTATGATAACTGACAGTAGTAGCACATGGCCTTTCGGCGGCTTGAAATCACTGTCCTCCGCCAATTCATAATGGCACAGCATACATGCCCTACTTATGGAATACGCATATCTCATAAATTAACAATTTCTTTTATGTACAGTCAACGAGCGAAGAAGTTCCAAGCACAACAGTGGTGGGTCGTAACAGCCCTGGGGGAGGAGCAGTAAGCGCCGCGTCTAGCGCGGGCGCATACGATGTGACGCGAATGCGGGAAGAGGAATTTGAGCGGCTCACCGTATACATAGTACCAGATGTACCGTGTGAAAGAGGCTGCCCGAACAGGGCTGAAAGAACGCTGCCACGCAGTCTCACTTTAAGGCCATCTGCAGTATTATCCACTCCTAACACACCGGTGCGTACTATGCTTTTAAATATATATCAATAACTTAATTACTTCACTAGTACTTCACATATCTTTACAGTTGTTCTACCCGACAACAGGTCATTTAAATTGCTGTTGTCTTTTCTTCTCTTCATGTGAAAATATTTTATTTAACACTAAGACAAGATCTACACTTAGTGCTTCTTTTTCCAAGTTATCGCTATGTTAAAAGTATTTGAATCATTGTCCGAACAGCGAGCGTCTTCATATCAGTCATCTCGTGCTTACCATTTAACTCAAATCCACTGTCCGTATCCAGAACCTTTTTTGGAATATTGCAATATTTAAAAACACTGCATTACTAACTACGTAGTTGCACGAGAGTCGTTGCGATGGCTCACTGGGACATTGAACGTATTTTATTAAAAAAACAATTTTATATATATCTTTCCATTTGTGGTGCGGAGCCCTAAAAAGCTTTAGTTAAAAACCTCATCTACCTTTGAATTCAATTTGTATTTAAAGAAACTGCTTACATTTATGACTAAAAATCTGAACATTTTTGAGGTCTAATTTAGAACCTTTTGTAAAATACCGACCAATATTTTCATATTGATGATTTTGGTTTTACGTGTTGTACTGTATATCGAAAGCATCTAAACGCGTAAATTTACGTATTAATTACTCCACAGACTGAAGGTGTATGGAGCATAGGAGTAATCCCTAGGGGAACTCGCTTCGGACCCTTTGAAGGTTCTCGGACTCCCAACAAACCCAATGATAAAGTCTCCTGGAGATATTATTGGAGGGTAAGTACTAATTTAAATGCCCTTCTAACACACGGCTAATTTCTATAATTATATATAAATGCTGAAATCGTTGCATAATTCTGCCTATGCTTCTTAGAAGTTAAGAATTAGTCATAAATAAACTGTATTAATAGATATCTTCTACGCCTGGTTGTGGTTGTTACTGCTATCACTCTGGAATACATATATTCGACCTTGGCAGTTGCCAGCACTATACTGAACAATATTACAATAAAATTATGTGTTTGTGTATAGGCAACTTCACTGGTGTTGGTTATCGTTAAATAATCTGAAATATCATTAAATAATAAATCATACCGAAAAGCTATTGTTATTTCTCCGTGCTAATGCCATGCCATGTGCCATGCTAACGCATGGTGAAGTGACATTTTATTTACTAATTGTTTATTGAATCTTTCTCGAGACTGCCTACATACATGATCCCTGAAAACGTAATGGTCACCTGCACTGAAACTATCAATATAGTCCGTCAATTAAAGTTTAAATTATCATAAAAAATTTTGAGTAGCTACTCAATCATACATACCCAATAAATCCACGCTTACCAAAAGACAAACATACTTATGTAATTAAAATTTTTAAGAAATATATATTGTACTAACAAACATAGAAACTAGAATGTAAATTATTTGCTTTATCTGTGCACTATTCTTTTCCTAACTAACCTATTACTCTCTATTTTGGGCCAGGTACAGGAAACTGTCAGACATCATACATATGGAAATATAAAGGTGAGACTGGGCTTTTATTAATTCATTATTTCTTTTGGAGATGGTACGCAATGTATAGTAGGCTGATTATCCCGCAATCTAATTAACTGAACTATGCCTTCTAATTTGAACTTTTAACAATATATAAAAAGGCTATATTACACACCCGACATAATAAATATTAGGTCACTCCACAAAATAAAACATAATACATATATATATATATATATAGTTTTCGTCATTCTCTAAGCAAACACGCAGGTTAAGCAATGTCATCCGCAGCCTATCTGTGGATGGGAATATCTATCTCGAGCTTCTCTGTATTCAGAGAGTACGTTAGGCCTACGGGTCCGGGTGTTGTCGATATATGTCAGTCGTTAAGCTAAGTTAGTAACCTTCGGGTGGCTTGAAAACACTGGCTTCCACCAATCCGCAGTTGAGCAGCGTGGTGAAGTATGCTCTAAACTCCTTCGATTGGAGGAGGACCCGTATCCATTCAGTGGGATGAAATAGAGTTGGTGTAGTAGTCCGTGGAGTAATAAGATCATTTAACAACAATATAATGAGTATCGCTATTTTCCGCATTGTACAATAAGTTTACATTACATTCGCACATTACACTCGCCCTTGACACCCTCCTGTACAGATTTGCAATCAGTAACACGCGGCTTGTAAATATCCTGCACGTGCCACGTGCCCCACACAACAATATTAACAATACAAATAATATTCCGTCACTAGAATAATTTCATTTTATTTCAAGACCGATTTAGTTCAAGTGCTATTTGATTTTATGAAGGTAAATTGTTGACGGTCCTTATACCCGTAGTTCTCAATGCATACTATAATATGGGAGCCCAATGATGTAGTGACTTTAATACTAAAGGTTCAAAGTTTGTGTAATTTATCAGTTAACTAGTGCCCATAGTACCAGCTTTGCTTACTACGAGTATGAGACTCGATGGCAATGTGGTGACTTACATAGTAAAAATTCTGAGTTGGTTATTATTTATGTAAAGCTATGTTGAGAGCCAGTTATCGAATAGGGGTCAATTTCTTTTCTTGACAATTTGTTTAAATAGAAGAAAATTACGAGGCTGCTTTCAATAGAAATATTTTTCAGCTATTGGCATTCATTTCTATCCATAGGCATATGGAACACTACTACGGTGGATTGGTCGCTGTAAGCCGTGTTGTTCTATAGTTCATTATATCAATAACGGCAGCATGAGCCTTCCGTATTATAGGATCCTAATGATAATTTACAATTAAATAATGCACATTACAGTTGCTGTTTCTTTTTACAGATATTTAACGACAGTGACTACTATTACCTGGATGGTTCGGACACGAGCATTGCAAACTGGATGCGCTACGTAGCTTCTGCGTACTCGTTGTCCGTGATGAATCTGGTCGCTTGTCAACACCAAGAGCACATTTATTTCTACACTATCAGGTATCACCACACAACACTTCATGCCTAATTTATAGAGTCAGTTCTCTTATTCTTCACAATAAACCGTTTATTAACAATGTATTATAAATTTGTGTTCAATATTTTTACAGAGATATCATGCCAAATGAAGAGTTGATGGTCTGGTACTGCAAAGATTTTGCTACGAGGTTAGGATATGATATTGATCCGGAACGAGCTACGTATTCAATATGTAAGTATATTTTATTCAGTGATGTGGTATAATGTTCCATTCAAACACGAAAATTTGCGTACTAATAATACCCGTAAATTAATTACAGGTAAAGAGGAAACTATTAAAAAGGCTTATGGGTTGCCACCAGCTCCAGTGCATCCTGAAATCGCATTTAATCATATGAAATATGTTCTGGGACTTACCAATGCAAAAGAGCTATTAGAAACCGAAATCCCAAGTCGTCGGAGAAAACGAGAATCAAATGATAGTCCATCGTTACCACCACGAGAAGATCATAGAAGTATTAACAAAAATGATAGAATGATTGTGAGGAGCGAAATTCCTATCAATGTCGTGCACAACAAAGCTGAAAACATTAGTGAACCTTTATCTCCAAATGGCCTAATGCAGCCACCTTCTCCTGTTAAAATGCACCATAGGGATAACCAAACTTTAGTTATTCATCAGCAAAAAGAAAGTACATCTCATGTCGTAATTCATCACTTGGATAATCCTAGAATACATAACAATAGATCACCAGCTCAAAACCAACATATTAGGGATATGCGTGGACCATCACCAATGGCACAAAATCATCAGGAAAGAATAGGGAATAAATCCCCAATTCTTAGCCATGGGGGACTCCCACATTATGAACACCAACTAACTCCAAATGACGAAGGATATCATAGCAATGGTTATCATGATGATTTTACTCCTCCCGAAGATTCCAGTGATTCCGATGTTGAAAATTATGTTTTAGATTGCTCAAACAAAACTAACGAACCCAAGGAAACTGTAATTGTTCAAAAAATTGACCAAGAAATGAATCGCAATGAGTATAGAAAAGTGAAAATCAAAATGCCCAGAGCTTATCAGTATCAAAACCACAAAGATATGGATTGCGAAAGTGAAAAAGAGTTAATTATAGCTGAGGAAGTTGCCACTTCTCCACAAAATTTATCGCCACCCAGACGTGATCCAGCCACATCGACTGTTATTGTGCTAGAAACATCGCAAAACACAATAGTCCCTATCAATAAGCCTTATTATGAGGACGGGACAATTTCTCCAGGCCCGCCGCCAGCGTTTATGAGATATTCTCCACCGGACACACGAATTCTGGAAACTATCCTGACAGGAAATAGAATAGATACAAATAATAATGATCCAAACCGACGTCAACCGAATGCCACACCACCTCCATCTTCACCGACCGAAATGGCATACTCATATAAAAAGAGCCAACGATATGGTAACGCCTGTAGTCCCGACTCTAGCTCAAATTTAGCCCCATTGCCATCAATATTGCCATTACCTACGCAGTTACCTGCGCCTGCTACTGCATCTGTTTACTCTTCATCACCACCCCACACCATTCCACATACAACCGAAATTCGTGAAATTAGAGAAATTCGCGAAATACGTGAAACGCGTTATGAAAGTCACTATCCGAACTATTCTTATAATCTTTATTCACCTCCCAACTCAACTATTATCACGCAGCTGGGTTCTCCTACCAATTATTCACCTACAGTAACATCATCACATCAATATGAAAGATCTCAAAATGGTCAAAGTAATCATCATTTTCCTTCATCGACGAGTGTTATTACACTGAAAAATTGTTCTCAATTTAGTCTAGTTCAAAATTCCAACATGAATAGTCACGTTGTGTCCCAGCATGGAAGTATGAGCCCGGATGAATCCTGTGGCATTATGGTTGCTCCCATGAGTCCCAACTCACAGGCTTCTCGTGGATATCGGAGCTTGCCCTATCCGTTAAAAAAGAAAGATGGAAAAATGCACTATGAATGTAATGTTTGTTGCAAAACTTTCGGTCAGTTGTCAAATCTGAAAGTTCATCTGCGGACACATTCTGGCGAACGGCCATTCAAATGCAATGTTTGCAACAAATCATTTACACAGCTCGCTCATCTACAGAAACACCATTTAGTACATACAGGAGAGAAACCTCACCAATGTGATATTTGCAAAAAACGATTTTCATCAACATCGAACTTAAAAACTCATCTACGCCTTCATTCGGGTCAAAAGCCGTATGCTTGCGATTTGTGTATGCAAAAGTTCACTCAGTTCGTTCACTTGAAACTTCACAAACGGCTGCACACAAACGACAGGCCGTATGTCTGCCAGGGCTGCGATAAGAAGTACATTAGCGCTTCCGGACTTCGCACTCACTGGAAAACAACTAGCTGTAAGCCGAATAACATCGAGGAAGTTCTAGCTATCACTAACGCTGCCAACACTGAATGTATCGGTAAGTTAAACTACTTACTTTGTTATTATTACCATCGTTATCTATTTTCGCAGCCATTTTTTATACTTTAGAAAAACCACAAATATTAATAAAATTCGTATTTGTTATTCACATATTACATATTATCACTTTTTAAACGAATTTATTCGAGAGGATCAAACTCGAGCGTGATCGCGAGAGCAACTGCAGCGCGTTGCACTTTCTCTTCGTAGGTGAACCGCAACTTTCACTTGCGCTCTCGCTGAACGAGTCGATTTCATTTTCGCGTGCACTTTACAGGTACCGTCGACAAAGACTGTCATGAGAGAGAGGCCCACGAGGCCTACGAGGTGCATTCTCCGTCACAGGGTGGGCTGGTGGGAGCCGGTGGGGCGCGTATTGCGTTGTCACACAGCGAGGTATTGCTGGGAGGGCACGCGCACACAACGACGCCCCACCTGGTAAGCGGGCACGGACAGCTGTCGCCACCGCACACAGCTCAGTACCGGTCGCTACCGCTGCCGCCGCCACAGGACCACGAACCGCAACCCCAGCACTACAGTGCGCCGAGTAGCGAGCCCCGTCCCAGTGTCATCGAGTCCAGCCAACCTCTCATCATCGAATGTACCTGAGCTTCGCTATCACCGCTGACGCGTTACGTGTTCGTCAGACGCGTGTTCCCCCGCCGCACTATGTGATTCCAGTCTTGTGATCAAGCGAAAGTATTTATATAGAGACAGTTATTGTGGTGAGCGATTACTCGCTACATTCAGTGGCTATGAGATTACAATACGAACATTAAGTTGTAAATATGTAAATAAATAGACGTAGGAATATTCATAAGTAGGTACTAAGTACTTACATAGATTAGTCTCACTTTGAGAGAGTGTATATAATTATGTCAAGCATTTGCGTATTAGTTTAAGTTTTCAGCAGTCCTTGTTT
Organism: Pyralis farinalis; assembly: GCA_947507595.1. Lineage (NCBI taxonomy): Eukaryota > Metazoa > Arthropoda > Insecta > Lepidoptera > Pyralidae > Pyralis > Pyralis farinalis. Next base: position 18,691,915 of record OX382267.1, read on the forward strand.
CTACTAATGCTCAATTTTATACAAAAGTAAGAATTCTATTGTAAATAGGATTTTGTGACATTGACTTAATTTGAATGGTTACGTTTTATATGCAGTGTATACTATATTCGTGCATGAAAATTCAAAGAGGACATTGTAGATATTTGGACACCATATTTCTATTTCATTAATATTTTGTTTAAGAAGCATCTCCCTCTCTGCAAGGCGACAATGGGATACGAAAAATTTCTAAAAACACCAAAGAAAATTGAATGAACATTCACTCCACAGTTCGCTGCAACATCTCATTTTTATAATACTGTAAAAGAAAAGTCGCTTGGTTTATCATTCAATTCAGAATGAAATCCAATGTCACTAAAGATAGTGTTAAGTGCCAAAAGCACGTTAATATATTTTAAGTTATCCTAAAGAGATGTCGGTATAGTATTTTAAATCGTTGTTCCTAATGAATAATCGGAAAGTAAGCGCATATGTGCAAAAACTTAATTCTAATGTTATTTAGATTAAAATCGACGAATCGTGTACATTATCCCTACGCTAGAACAAATGGTGCTTCACATCGTAGAGTAGTAGCAGTTCGCGTCGGCCGCTTGGACCGACCGGCGGACTAATTACTACATGTAATGTTAATACACCGAGTCTACTAGTTACTATTTTATATTCAAAAATTCAAATTATTATGATTCTCCTATTCGAAAAGGCTGACATAAATATATGATATAACGTTTGGCGAATATTATAGTATGTGATTGTTTACATGATGTGTATGTATCGAGTGCAGTGACGCGCAGCACGGCTGAGACTAAGTAATTATATAGCTGATACGTGATGTAAAACCAAACGATAGCTTTTTGTATATTTCTATTGTTCATACGGTTAAGATTTTTACACGCAATCCCTTGTAGAATTATTAAATGTATGTTTTATACTATTTACCGGCAGATAACCTTTTTGTATTAAATGAAATCATCAGATTAAAATAGAGATTGTTTTGATGTGTGTTTAATGGAATTGCACAAAATTGGACTGATTTCGACATATATATACAATGTAAATGATCTACGGACAGAGTCAATACGAAAATTACTTAAAAGCAGCAAACATTCTGTATCTGTATATTTCGAGAGTTTTAAGTGATTAATTTATGTATTATATATAATTGAAACAAAATAGAATTTATATTCAATGAGGACTCCAGACAATTAACGTCCCCTTAATTCTGAATATTTTTGTAGGTAAATAAAATTAGTACCCAACGTATAAAAGAGTAATATTAATTACTATTGGATTTATATTACTTTTGAAGCATTAGCATCAAATATAAAAATGTATAGTATATTGAGAATCTATAAATACTAAATATCCTTAAAAAGCGTCTCAGATTTTTTTGTAAGTGTGTATGTTTTTATTTTTTGTATGTTTAGGTAAGTTCCTAATCAGTTATTAAATTAATTTATTACATCTGTTACTATTCACACACGGAACGTAACAGAATTGTTTGAACAGATACGTTTTCGTAATGCATTCGAAATATAATTTTGGCAATATGATTGCGAACAATATGTGTATGTTCGTAATGGGTGGGTATTACTTGTGCGCTTGAAACGTAATTCAATGCCTACATTTTTTTATACTTCTTTGTAATATTTGAGAGCGGGCGTTAATTGTCATTTACTTCTTATTTTATAGATGTAAAACAGGGTACAAATGTATGAATGAACAGGAATGAAACTGTATTATAAAGAGTAAATAGTTCCACGACTCGAATACGGTAAGATAATTGTTAGCAAAGTGATTGATAAAATGTTTGTCTGGAATTAAAGCAATAATGATTTGGTTGGTTGAAAATAAAATTCCCTTGATTCGCCTTTTTACTGTGAATGCTGTTGTTTACCTACAATTTTATTAAATGTAGGTGTATTTTTATATTATTTAAATAAATATAGTCAATTGAACACCTACTATACTTAATTTGGACAAACATTTTCTTCTAATGAAAATATTGTAAGTACTTATATTTTTTGTACCAGTAACGGGTTATCTAATTTGAAATCTGTGTAATAATGTATGTAAACATAAAAATACTTCCAAGCGTCGAAATCAATAGTGTTATTCGTACTCCATAGAATATAAGAGAAAGAATTTACATAAGTACACTTAGCAATTGAAAAAAAAAAACTTTAATCACTGTCATATACATAAGGGCTCAGTTACATAAACTTCTCGCCATTCCTCATATTGTTCATAGTTATATGTATATTTTCGTTGAAGTTTTATAGATATGTACCTACCTAACATGTGTACTACAGTACTACATCGGAATACAATTACTGTCTATCTTATCATATCTTCATGATCATCAGAGTAAACGTATCAGTTCTCCTTCAAGTTATTCTCACAAATATTTACACATCTAAAGATGTTTTCAACTTTATTATGCGTACGCTTTAATAAAATCTTCCAATTGTACGATTACTCTGATGAATTTTTAATGACATGTGAAATACGTTAAATAAAAATACAATCATACTACTAAATATGATTATCTTATATACATCACTGTAAATATTTCCGATAAAGGTAATACTTCAATCGGTGTAATATTTCCAATCGTATATAATAAAATACCAGTCATTACCTATGTATCTACCTTATATAAAATATAACATCTAAGAATATTAGGTCGTTCATATATATTTATAAGTGCAATACGTTACTTACAATACAGCAAAATAATAAAATATATCTATATGTATCGATAAATTCAGCTACAAAATTAAAAAAATATAATGGACTCGCATACATCATGTAATGAATATTGTAATTACTACGCCAGGAACTTACTACTATTAAATGCCTGTAATTTTGTACACCTTGATCGATAAATAAATTGTTTTACAACACCAAAACCATTAAAACAGAAGTAAAAATTAAAAGCCTCAGTTTTATTCCTATATGTTAATACAAAATTATCAGAAACTATGGAAAGTAACAATTCCACGCACAAATAGTACCCACTATTAACATACGAGTAACTTTATACGCTTTAAATAATTCTTTAGTATAATCTGAGGGACTTGACACGTGAACTCGACTTTAAATTGACATATCCACATCGCAAACAAATTCAAACAACACGCAGCCTGCCTTATAGTAAGTAGTTGCCTTAGCCTATGGAAATTCACAACACCAAAGCTAAGGCCTAGTTCCCAGTCATTGGCGAGCGACGCGATTGTAAAACGAAGCAGTTGGCATTATATCGAACCCCTCAGAACAGAACCTATTGTACAACGATGAAAAAGGGAGACAAAATCTCTCGTTAAACTCAAAAGTGGGCAATACCGTCTAAGAGCTTGGGAAGGTTAACGATTCTCACAGCTCGTCTTTGCGCCGAATCTCAAGGTCGTAACTGATATCCTGATGATCCCGCTCAAATGTAACTACAGTACTCCATGTGCGGCCAGACTTGACCCTTGTATAACAAAAGTTTTTATCTCGACAAGAAGTACTGTTGCACACCTAGTTTCTTGGACGCCAGACTGACTCTGTCTTCTAACTGACCTCGAACTGGACATCTCGGTACCAAGAGTCACTATGCTCTTAGCAATCATAGGAGGCGTATTCTGGCCGTCAGCGACTACAGTAAATGGAATGTGAACCTGTGAACGTGTAAATTGTGTCTTGATAGGGTTGACCTTCACCAATTTTAACCATTCCAAGTTAAAAAGTGTAGTCAAAGTAACCTCAATTTAAACTCAAGTTGATTGCCGGTTATACACAAAGAAAGTGAAATGTTGGCATGATCCCTCCGTATTTGACATAAAGAGAAAAGAAATTGTTAAGTGAATCGACAGTGCTCTTTAGCACTATAAGCCAACTGTCCAGTTTCACAGTGGTGGCATTGTTGGATTCCCATTGAGAAGGCTCGTAAGCCGCTCGCCAACTCCACCGACGAATACGAATTTTCATCTGGCTGTCACAATTTTACTGGACTTCGAGAAAGCATTCAGTGTGCGTTTCAAAACAGAAACATTGAAATCCCTATTAGCATGCGCTAGCTAGCTTTTTGACTAACACAGCACCCGGCGATTGGGAATGTAGCATCATATATACCTAGTCCAGCCATAAGCTCTGTTATAAATGAATATGCATTTATTTTTTTGTGAAGTAATGTAATCTCAATAAAACTTATATGTATAAAACTTATGGAAGTATCAGCAAAAAATAAAAAAAATACTCTATTCGAAGTGACCACCCTCGGTTTTGATACAGGCCTTTAATCTATCAGGCCACGAATCTATGGATTTACGCACTGTTTCCATGGAAAATTAAGCCACTGCTTCGCATCTTTCATGGGTAATCCGATTGCTACCAAACTTCACAGGTTTACCCACTGGGCTATTAAGAATTCCTGAAAATTTCTCCAAAATCGGTTCAGTCGTTTTCGTGTCCTTGCAGTTTTTACACACCTATTTTTATCGTGAAGGTAAATAAAATATGGAAAACTGATGAGAGCAATTTTACTTAGTAATTTAACTCACCGCTACGGGACGGGGGGTAAAGTTGAACGCGCAGCTCTTATTGGCTAGTTTACATCAACATCGCGAGAATTATTAGTTAAAATATTCTTCCATTGGTCAGTAGTCTTGAATCGCTGGGATACTTAGGCACTAAAACGCAACTTTTTGTGCTAAAGAAAAAAAAAATTTGGCTTAAAGCAGCCCGCATTCAGCAGTGTCAAGTGATTTATTGGTTCGTTATTTTTATACATGTAAAAAATTCGTGTATTTTATGGACACGCTTTTATTACATTAAGCTCTACGTTATTATGTATTTCAATAAAAGAAATGACAATTCAACCACAACATCCTGGAACTTAGGAGTTGAAACTGTGATGAAAATACAATATATTTTTTATACAACGTCGGGAGGCATATAAGGATTCGGTCCACCTGATGTAAAGTAGTTACCGTAGCATATGAACGCTTGTAATACATTAAGTATCACTCGCGAGATGTCACCTATGCAACTCCTTAGGAACTTACTAGTGACCTAACTTACACGTAGGAACGCATCAACACTCCAGCTCAAACTCCCTTGTTACTGGTTATGATTTTAGGTGAGATGGAGGTACTTCCCCAGACGCACTGCTTGATATTCCCTACCTCTCTTTAAAACATCCAAACAGACATGATCATACACACAAATGTCTGTCCTGTGTGGGAATCGAACTTACGAGCGTTGGTGTAAAGTAGCCTTACTAACCCCTGCGCCACTGAGCTCGTCAAACTATGTTAACATCGAATTGTCGATAAACTACGATAACTGCTTATCATCAGACAAATTGTAGTCTGAAGATGAACACCGCTGTACAGGAACTTCACAGTGTTTAACAGTGACTCCATGTAATATGGCCATGTTAATAGACTATGGTAACCACTTTACATCAGGTGAACCGTATGCTTGCAAACCTCGCAATGTTGAATAATTCAAATACATCGTGTTTTTTAATTTATCTATACGTTTATTATTACCGGGTTTGTACTTGGAGTATATTATAAAATGGAAACAGCTGGAGTGAATCGAAAGATAAGTTAATTTATTTGTTTTAAAAAAATTGCCCGTATCATGCACACAACAACTACTAGAAGAATTTTGATGTCCACTCCATAAACTATTTTTTATCCTGGAAATGAAACACTAACTCTACACACACACACACACAGGTGGGGATTGCGGTTAACAGTAGCTAGTATTAACTTTAACCATACGTCTTCTTAATTTAATAGGTTCTTTAAAAGGGGCATGATAAAGTTTTAGTCGGAATAGCACGAAAGATGCCTTTACTGTTACACGTAACCCTATGATAACTGGTTAAAGCATCAGGTAGACCGTACGCTTGTTTGCAACCTTGATGGTTTGAAAAATATTACCTAATTACCTAACATTTTCTCTATTAAAACTACTTAACACTACTTAATTTTTATACAACGTCTGGACCCATACAAGCGGCTACCGTGCTGCTGACGGAACTAGTGACCTCACTCACACGCAGTAATACGACAACCCTCCAGTTGTTATTTGGCTGCAGTTGTCTGTGAGGTGGAGGTACTTTTGTGTGTATGAACACACAGAAATGTTTGTCATATGTTGGAAGTCGAACTCACGAGCATCGATGTCAAAGTCGCGTTATTAACCGCTGCGTTATCGAGCTCGTCAAAACTTGAGCTACTACTTGTGTTTATCAACATTACATCAATCAACTTACAGTATTGTTCAGAATACAAAATAGAAAAGGATAGGTAGATACTTAATATTAATTAATATAATTGTCGACACAGTCGACATTCCCTTGGAAACTGTTTTTATCAAAGTGCCTATTCGTCAAATCATCACAATGTTGCTTTTAAAATCTGTTCAGGCGCACTGCATTTCTTGAGATGTGTTCTCATGTTAGACGATTGTGTGAAGGCAAGTTTGCAACGTGGGCAGGAGTACGGTTTGGCTCCAGTGTGGAAGTTCAGGTGAGACTTCAAATGATGCTTCTTAGTGAAAGACTTGGGGCACAACGAGCAAGAGAACGGCTTCACTCCTGTTATATAAACAAATGTGCACTAATAAGACATTGAATACAATCACGATTTCATCTTTAACACTGATACAAATCTATTTAAAAATGAAAATGCCATAGGAAAGACTTGACCATTTTATTATCCTATTATCGAACTTCTTTCGAGCTAGTACGGACGGAAGTACGGATCCAAACTCATTCAAACACCAGGCGGATTATGTCCACCAGAAGATGGAGCAAACTAATTATCATATTTTATTGCGCTTGTACTTAGCGTTACAGATACTCTGAGAATAGCCGTAAATTTGGGATTACGCACGTGAGGAATACCTAATGTCGTATAGTAATTAAAAAAATTGGCTGCCGGGCATGTTCAGGTGTATATTTCTTTCGTAAAGATTCAATTAATTTTGATTATGATAATGCGAATATTCAAGTGACTTTTTTTCAACTTACACAAAAATATTAAAGCAAGTATGGAAATAACTACACTTTTATGTTTATTTTTAATGAAACTTAATTAAACATCCGACTTAGTCGACGCTAATCGCTATATTTTGAGACCAGTGAAGAGTGCATCTTCGAGACATCCCGATTATACCCTCCAATAAAGAATACAAGGTTTAGAAATCTATTTCAAAGAAGTCTGAATTTCAATTTTAAAGTCAGATGGTATCTCACTTAGTGCACTTGTCAATTATTAAATGAGGCTTTGATGACAAAATGGTAGGATATAACGATATTTGACCAGCAGCGCAACTGGGGCAGTAGATTAACCTTGTAGAAGATTGTACCCATATAAAAAATCCACGAAGGGTTGTTGTGTTCATAAGAGTAATAAACGTTACGCCACAACAGCATATGCTTTATACTAGCCGGCAGAGGCGATGTAAATTGTATGCGTACTCGGCGAGGTTTATATATTTTAACCTATATATAACCCGACGTATATATAACTTCACGCCAAATGCCTTGCGGGGTAGGCAGAAAGAACCGAGCACCACATGACTCGATACTTACCTCTACCTTTATTGCTTTTCTCATGCACGTTCACTGATTTCTAAGGCTCCTGACACCACCTTCTAGTAGAATACGATCAATTTGATTACGGTAGATAAATCTTAGCCTTCCTCGGCTCCTACATCCTTCCACTTTTGCGTTACCCATATCTGTTCTTCCTGCATTCTTTCCACATGTCCGACCCAACGGAGCATGCCTCTTCTTATTTTAACACCGACACTCTATTTCAATTCAACCCTGTTTCTAACATCATCATTGCGAATACGGTCTACAAGTGTTACGCCACAAATTTTGGGCAACGCTTGCATTTTGACCGCGTTTATCCTACTTTCATATAACCCGACGTAGTATGAAAAAATCCCTCTGTTAAGTATTGAACTCTATTACATGTGAACGAAGTGGTTTATTCACGTCATTTATTTCTCTGAGCATTCGTAATTTGTATGAATATGACCAACCGGTATGCAGTCTGAGGTGCAGCGTCATGTTGGAACGGTCGGCGAAGCGTTTATCGCAGTGCGGGCAGGCATACGGCCGCTCGCCGGAATGTGTGCGCTGATGCTGCTTCAACAACATTTTACGAGAGAATGCTTTCCCGCACTCCTCACAGACATGGGGCTTTATACCTGAAATATTTATTATAATTTTAAAGCATATATTCATATGAAGCTAAACTCACTAGCACTTCGTGCTCCTCTTCTTGTTATCCAGTTTCCTAATCCATTAGGATTGGCGGGGTTCGCTACCTAAGCATAAGTATTTAGGGAACACGCTGATTTTTAAATAGAGCGACTGCCGTCAGACCTTCACAACCCAAAGCGAAACATCAGCTCTTTCTTAGGTTACGTCACACGCCTTTCGAAATGTAATTTTTTGAACGTGCGGGTTTCCCATGTTTTCTTTCAACGATAAGCATGTGACAAATATGTACATAAATCCGAATTTAGTGATACACGCCTCGCCAGGATTCGAACCGGTACCAGGTGGTCAATAGGTCGGTATTTTATCTGTAATTTTCTGTAATCGGTAATTTTAAAGGATATGTTCATACGAAGCCAATCTCACTAGCACTTCGTGCATCCATTATACACACGGGTCTCTAACGGAACAGGGATCACCACATAGGTCATTCCGTCAAGTTTAAGAGAGGTTATACTCTGTATAGCCGATGGGATCGCGGTGGCTAGGTGGAGCTGTGAAGCTCCCTGTCGCCCGTGGATGGACTAACGCAGTATGGGAGGGGAAGTTCGAAAATAACTGCAGTTATTTCACTGGCGTTCAAAAATGGGCAAAAACGAAGGATGATGAATGAAAGTTAGAATTACGGAATGAACGAGAATATGATGTATAAATGTGTTTCGGCTGGAAGAATATTATGATGATGATAGCCTTGCCCATGGCAGGGGTGCAAGAATACAAAAAATTAAAAAAAAATATATTTTAAGAGAGGTAGAGCACATCAAAGCAGCGCGACTGGGGAAGTAGCTCCAGTAATTGGAAATTAAAGAAATTGTTGTGTTTCTGGATGGAATGAGGTCATCAGTAAGCTCCCAAGGAGTTGCTGTGTTAGCAGCAGAGGTAGCATCGTGCGAGTAATACTTAATGTGTTACCAGCGTTCATAGGCTACGGTTACCACTTTACATCAAGTGGACCGTATGATTGTATGCCTCCTGATGTTGCATATAAAAAAAATTATAATATTACAGTCGATATTTATGTCTGTTCGCTAAGTCTTCGAAATTAAGCAACATATTTTGATGCGGTTTTCACGATCATAGATATTTTGATGAGCACGATGGCGAAGTGGTTAGTAACGCTGCTTGGACACCAATACACGTGGGTTCGAATCTCAGACAGTCCCAGGACAAACATTTGTGTGATAAACATGTCTGATTATCTTCATCTGGGTGTTTGGATGTGTGTTGACTATAGCATGCAGAACCAGTGACAGCTCCTTGTATTACAAGAGACATTAAGTTAAATAACAGCTTCATATCAGATGGGCTGTATGCTTGATTGTCACCCAACTTGAAGTAAAATCCTGAAATCTGTACCGGCTAAGCTATACTACGTAGCAATTTCTTAATATTTTAATAATTAAATTAAACAATTTTTAACGGAAGTATCGCGTATTTTATTTATTTTGTTGAACCTGACGTTTCGAACGCTTTGCAGCGTCCGTGGTCGCAGGAAGTCTTCCAAAACCTAAGACAATACTATTTTAATAATTACCTTTTTTATAAACGTCAAGAGGCATACGGCCTGCCTGATGTAGTTACCGTAACAATAGGAAGTACCCCTGCTGCTAACGCAGCACTCACTCGCAGGAACACAATAACTCTCCGGGGAGTTTGCAAGACGAATTTACTTCCCCAGGTACGCTAATATAATCATAAATTGAGTTCTACCTCTATTTTCATTACCTGTATGGATTCTGACATGCATGTTGTATGCCACTCGCTGGTTGAATGATTTGGGGCATTGATTACATTTATATTCTTTGCGATTCCTGAAAATTTTTTTCACATAAATACATTTTTTCCTCAATTTTTCACTCAATAGACTGTCACTGCCTATAGACGCTTGCAGCAAAAAGAGTATCGCTCACGGTACTAACGTAGTAACTCACTAGCCCTAATGGCTTTACTCAATCGCTGGAATACTACAGTACGGTACTGTACTGTACCTTTTGTGTAAAGTAGAAGTATTTTCCCAGTGAGGCAGCTACTAAATATCACGTTTACTTTTTTCAACAGAGCTTTGTTTGCTAATTAATAAACAGCAGTATATTCCTAGAATGATGAGATAGACTTGGGCTGTAAAGATAATCCATAAGCTGCATCGGGTGTTATCATATTAGCTCTAATGTAAAATTCAGCGATTACATGTAGGTACGAGCAACTTCTTCTTCTTCTACGCGTTATCCTGTTTCTTAAACCATTAGGATTGGCGAGATCCACTATCTAAGCCTAAGGATTTGGCGAAGACACTGATTTTCGCATGGAGCGACTGCCGTCAGACCTCCATAAACCCGAGGGATATCCAGGTCTGTCTTATATTAGGTCACACAGCCTTCAAAATATAATTTCTTGGACGTGTGGGTTAGCTCACGATGTTTTCCTTCACCGAGGAGCAAGTGATCATAAATCCAAAAAGACGAATTTAGTGGTACATGCCAGGATTCAAACCACGGACCGTAGATTAAAAGACTGGTTCTATATCCACCGATCTATCACGGCACTCACGTACGAGCAACATAAAGGTATAAATAAACATACCTATGAATTTTCATATGACTGCTGAGGTAGCCCCTGTCGTTGAAGTACTTGCCGCACACGGTGCAGGTGGCGGCGAACTCCCTTGTGCCGCGGTGCACAGACATGTGGTACTTGAAGTTACGCAGCTGGGAGAACGTCTTGCCGCACTCCCCGCAAGCGTACCGGCCAGTCGTGGAGTGCCGCCGACCGTGCACTGTTAAATCCTCGCTGCTTGTAAACACCTGCAATTATAAAATGACAGAAATGATGGTGATGATGATACATTATCTTTAGATCTAAAGCCGACATCACCTGGTATGTCTAGACAACTAGCAAATGAAACTGTGACATAAGAATGGTAGGGCATAGCATTAAAAAAACGGCAAATAATTCTAATGGGCCTTAGGCTTTGCCACTAAAACGAGAAGGACGCCGTCCAAAATCGAGAAGGCTTACCTTATCTCTATCTTTATATAACTTATATATGAATGGATATGAATTTTTCGAGACGAAGATGATCTGATTCCCAGACTATGTTGGACGATATCTTCGCTAATTGTTAACCGACTTTGAATTTTTTCATTGAAAGTTTGATTGACCCATACAAATTAGGTTAAGTTATCACTTCATTGAAATCGTGTAATTTGGAAGGGGTTTAGAGCATACTCCACCACGCTGCTCAAATGCTAATTGGCGGAGGTCAGTTTTTTCAAGCCTCCCAAGGGCCACTGACTTAGCTTAAAGACTGTCATCTAAGGGCAGCAGCCTGGACGGACGGCTTAACGTGCCTTCCGAATCTCGGAGAAACTTGAGATAGATAAACCCATCCATAGACAGGCTGCGGTCGACATTGCTTAACCTGTGTGTTCGGTTAGAATGACACGCGCAACATCGCCATCGAGCTCTCCATTTGGTTTTCACGACTTCAATTTAACTCAGTTTCATGCACCGATTTTCATTAAGTATGACTCTCGTCTACGATATTGTGTTTTATTCAGAAAGAATTAAGCATTTTAATAAAAAATATAGTAATGATTATTGTCAGGACACTTCTGTTTTTTACATTTCGAGGATTGGATGATCTTTCTAAAGGCGTTTTTCATCGCCACATGATTTGAATTTTCTATTAGGTAAAAAGTTGTACACATTACAAAAAAAACATTTTAAAAAAATATCTGGGGAGTGTACTGGGTGACAGAGAGTATTCGGTCGTAAACTCTTTATCATCAGTTTAAAGTCGGTCTGTGGTGCGGTGTCTGAATCATGAAGCTCAGTCTGTCTTCACGATCCCCAGAGAAATTGATAAGTGTCAATTATTTGTAAACGTGCTTATCCTCATCAATTGCATTCCTTCACATTTCACCTCTGCAGTAATAATTGTGCGAGGTCTCAAGAAGCTGTAATGAACACTCGTCTCCTGTGTCCAGACAGTGTAACGGGCATTTTCCATCATTAAACAAGATGCAGTTTTCATCATAAGTGACCTGCTGCACACAAGCTGTTAATTGCGGCAAGATTTGCGACAAATCTGCTTCTATCATGACTTTAAATTCATTATTATAACGTATTTCCTCGTTCATGCGGTTCATTGTATGCCAAGTAAACCAAAATACCGAATAGGAACGATCAAACCAAAAAAGTATCGTGCGTTCACTCGTGTGCCACGTTGATATCCGAAGTGTATAATAACGCACAAGTAAAATATGACAAGTCACAGAACACCTATTAATTAGAAAGAATTAAGCATTTTAATGAAAAATATAGTAAAGAATGATTATTGTTAATAATTTATTGTTATTATTATTTATTATATAATAGAAAAATCGAACGGCGGAAAACAAATGATCAATTGTTTCTTTTTTTTTATACAACGTCGGGAGGCATAAAAGCGTACGGCTCACCTGATGCAAAACAGTTACTGTAGCCTATAAACGCTTGCAATACATTAACCCTTCGAAACCCGGGTGGTCATATACGACCGCGAAATGTATGGGAAAACGTATATAACGGGTTCTGACTGCTCAAGTATCACTCGCGCGATGCGACTTCTGCTGCTAACACAGCAACTCCTTAGGAGCTTACTGGTGACCGCACTCACACGCGGGAACACAACAACTCTCTAGAGAGTTGTTATTTGGTTGCGGTTTTCTTTGAAATAGAGGAACTTATCGCTTTTTCCCTAATTCTCTTTTTTGTAAAAGAAATATTACATAATTAGAATTTGCGTTTCAAAGTAGTATGGGGAAGTACATCCATAAGAGAGGTAGGGCGCATCAAAGCAGCCCGTCTGGGGAAGTGCCTCCACCTCACAGAAATCCGCAGCCAAATAACAACTCCCTAGAGGATTGTTGTGTTCCTGCGTGTGAGTGAGGTCACCAGTAAGCTCCTATGGAGTTGGTGTGATAACAGCAGAGGTGGCATCGCGCGAGTGATACTCAATATATTGCAAGCGTTTATAGGCTACGGTAACCGCTTTATATCAAGTAGGCCGTATGCGTGTATGCCTCCCGACGTTGTATAAAAAAAATAAAAATAAAAGATATAAAACTCCACACGACACTTATACCTTCAATATTAAAAATTGCAATTTAATTGATAAAAACCTAAGAAAATTAAATATGTTGCACTATGTTACTTAGACATAGGTAAAGAAGCTTAGGCATATCGGTTATCTTCTCTCTTATATAAGTAATAGACTAATGGCACATCACGTTTATTATAACTTTAACACATTCATAAATTACGTAGGTACTTCAACTTCCTTGTCTTACTAGTATTCAACATACGTAAGTCAAAGGGAAACATACAATAGTGGTGAGACTTGGAAAATTATATTTGCTATTTACATGATGCAGATAAAGTCAAGCGAAGTAACTGAGATAAATAACCGCTACATAATATGCAAACGACCGCATGAATATAAATGTATTTTCACGCAAAGCTAAACTTTTGTTACAAGAGGCGGCGAAAGCTTTTCAGTTGTTGCAAATACTAATGATTTGTTAGAATGTATACCGCACATTTGTATTTAATGCAAATGTAATACTGGAGAATTATGTAAAATAATGCTTCAACCAACCATGAATTTGTCATATTGATTACGTTTCTTTGGCATATGTGATAGCGCAAATATTTATAGGGAATTGTTTAAACATATTCATTTTCTAACTGCATTGAATATACTTGTAATACTTTAGAAAAGCTATGTTATATCTTTTAACTATGTTACATGTACTTTTTTTAGTTTGTTTAATTTAATTGTTTAAGTGGCGTTCGTGGTTGAGTAGGTAGGCATATAGTAAGACGTGACTTTTGATATACCATGGTTTGCAGTAAAATTGAAAGTTTGCTTTGAAATTGTTTTATGAAAACGATTTATATGGCATACAAATCTGTTAATGGTCTGCATTATATCTGTACGCTATCCAGTCAGTAAGAAGGATCCTACTATCATAATACTGAAGTATAATATTATACTTACTTGTTTACAAATGCCACACTTAAATTCGTCATTGTGCTTCAAATTGTCTTTTTCTATTTTATCTACAGATGTTATCGCCGGTGGCTGAATATTATTGTTGTTATCGTTAATTATCACATCGTTTTTCTAAAACAAAGTACAGAAGCGTGAATAACAACTGTGTTAAAAATGTAATAAATAAAAGCATTTCTAGTTGAAGGTATACGCTTACTTACCTTGTTCATTATCACATTCTCATTTTTCTTACTGAATTGCCTATAATATTTAGGCAACCTTGGACACCAAGGATTTTCTAAAACGTGATTGAAAATAGTTGCCTTTCCTGATTTATTAACTGACTCAATGTGCACATCATCGTCTACTGTATGATTACCAATGTATTTTTCACTGTTGGCATCTATGGTATTATTTTGAGGTATTTGTACAGATAATTCTAAAATCGAAGAAGTTTGATCCATAACTGAATTTTTAATACTATGTTCTGGTGATGACCAATTTATTGGCAACTTTGCGGTGGGCAATAATGATAAATTTGGATGTACTTTTTTAATAATGGATCTAGATAAAATCTTGTTTTGAAGAAAATTTGGAATGCTGTTAAGTAAACAAATAGGTTCGGTAAATTGATGAGAGCCGTTTTCTACTGGTGTATATCCATTTTCAATGTTAAGCTTGCATCCTTCAGCATCCATACAAAAATTTTGTTCGGTAATTCTCGTTGATATCTCAGAGAGTGCGTTGTCTGCTCTAGGATGTTTACCATTTGCATTCGTCAAGAAAACAGATGTCGGGCCACGATAATGTTCATTTGATATTGCTGGCACGCTTGCCTTCAGACCGTTAGCATTACCGTTTCGAGGATATGTCTCAGCAAATACATCACGTAGAAAAGAGTTCCTTTGTCGGCCTGCATATGGCAACTGTAGATTTTCTAAAGAAGGCTGCAGCTCAATCCAGTTGTTACATCGTGTTTGCTTATCACGAAAATCTGAATCACCGTGTGAATATTGCAAATGTATATCCTGATTGCCTATTCCTTTCCTTATATTAACATACTTTTGATTTTTATTGTTACAAGAACTCATCGTAAATACTCGTACATTGTTATTTTGCGAACACTGGATTTCGTGATATATGCACAAATCTAAATTACAATCTCCCAAGCCAATCCGTATTTTTTCTAAACTTTGACGATCAACGAATATTTCTAATACTTTAATAATATCTATAAACGTCGCCAAATTTTGGTTTTGTATAATTACTTCACCGTTATATATGTAGTATAGTATTGAAGAGAAAACTTCACCATCGAAGTCAGGCAAGAACATGTAAGTTGGCGTTTCTTCTACAGGGCAGGCAATGAGCATCCGCTGTAAAATACGACATGAAAATACTTACTATTAATGATTACGTATGCGCTAATAAATTTGATAAAGTCACAGTTAACATACCCTGAGGAAAGAGCTGACACTGGCAAGCACCGCTCGGTGAGCGTTGAACACACGATCGCCGCAGAATATTTGTACATCGCACCATTCGCCAGATGACAGCCACTCGCACATCTACAAACATTAAGTGCCTAATTAATCAAAGGAGTTTACTAATTAAGTCATGAATGACATTATAACACATACACACACAACAACACAGTAACACTTTTATTAGGAAAAGCCCAACAGAGGGAGTAAAATTACTAAAGCCGTGAACAAATAACAAATCCCACCATAATACGTGGGTAGCGGGATGGCATTAAGCCCGTCACAGACCTAGCTGTAATATATCTTAAGATAACATACTGTTTCGCACTTAATGTATGAAACAAGCTAAATCTGCATTGCTCCTGTTTCAGCGTGTTCCATACATACAGAGCAAGACAGCATGTAATCTTACAATATATCATAGTTACCTATCCTCAGGCTTAGGTTGCGTAGCGGACCCTGGCAATCCTAATGGATTAAGAATCGGGATAGCGCTTAGAAGAAAAAGAGTCGGGCCATAAGCAGCATGAAAATGTAACATAAAACATTAATATAGATACAAATCTCGTAGTCATTATGCGAGCATGCATAAGATCAGCCCAATTAAAAGCCTAAGCTTAAGTAGTTTATATACCAATATTTATACCTTATAACACAACAATTATCACAGGTATACTATCAATCCAGCTCACAAGCACAAATAAACTCTTCAAACACTCTCTCAAGAACTTTCTACCTTACTACACTTGCAGGAACACAAGACTAGTAAAATGTTATTTAGTTCTAATCTCCTGTGACGTATACATACTTTCCACACGAGATGTTAATAACTTAAAAGAGGAATATCTCGAGGCAACATCTCTCGTTCATCATTACCTTATTTGCTAATTAACGAGGCACACTTCATATAGGTTAGCTAGATAGCTCATCCTAATCACCAACAATTAAAATTATATTCTATCGCACTGAAGTTTCAACTAATAAAACCGAAAGTTTAACAAAAAGTGTAACTATCAAAAAAATGGATGAATACTCAGTTATTTACCCATTTTTATGATAGTTAAACTATTAAGCACGAGACCAATGAAACTGTTGGTTTCCCTGTAAATAATTGCCGTACGAAAAACGAATCGATCAAAGAAATTAAGCACGGTATTTCATCTCTAGTAATATACACTGTGAAGCTTCTAATATCAGAGTTGCAAGGCGAACGTGAGTAAACACGACAGCTTGGTGACATACTTTTGATAATTTTTGAACATAGTGTAAACAGACACCGCTTAGTGCCCGTGCTGTAGCAGTGTACCTGTACGCAAACGGCCGCGGTCTCACACGCAGTAAGGCAAAATTAACTAAACACATACACGAGCAGGTCAACGTTTTTAAAGTAGCACCAGTTGTGAAAGTTTAGAACAAATAGATTTGATCAAACAAGAAGAAAATTAGAAGTCTGATCTCACCTCGCCGATCTATCCACAACTTTTAGGTAATAAGTGTGAACACACGCCACACAGCCTTCACTATGTACCCAATATGATTAATTACTTATCTTAGTTCTTGTCTCTTTTCGAATTGATAACCAAAAGTTTCAAGTTTAATTATGTCATTTGTATATTGATGAAACGTAATTTATGCTAAGGATAGAATGTAAACTGGCCTACCGGCACGATTTATTCTATACTGTGGATATAAGGAAAAGGATATAAGGAAAAATATAAAATACTTCCTGAAAATTGTTTAGTTGTTTATGAAGCAAAGGAAGAATTTTTACATAATTTATGGGTTTAAACTAAACGTTTTTGCAACTTTGCATCTATCCCGGTACACGGGGGTTTTAAACAACCCACATTGAACATTTCAAGTTTACAGAGCCAGTTGTTTGACTGTTAGCATAATTTATCCATGTAATGTAAAATTTCATTTCATTTTTAGCGTAGTAGCGACATATTTTTGTGATATTAGTGATACGAATACTATTGTGAAGTGATACTATGCAGTGATAATAAATAGACCACAGTGGATTTAAAAATGTAAAAGCGATGACAATGTAAAGTTTGCTGCGAGTAACATACACTATACACATTCAATCAATTAATATAACGGCGAAGAAATAAATACTTTCGTACGGTATGGTAAAAATATCAAATGTTGTTTATTCAATCTTCTCCACGGAAAAATATTAAGTATAACTTTAGTTTCTGTTCGTGGCTTCACTTGTATGTCAATATCGATATTGTGATAATATGTAGCCTATCCATCTCCACGTATCAGACCTCTTCGTCAAATTCCATCGAATCAACCGCTGAACAGAACGTATCAAATAAACAATCGTTTAAAATAATACCTACTATGGATTTATTTATTCTTATTATCCGAACAGCATCATACATTTATGACTATGCAAGCTAGACGTTAAAGAGTATGATGAAATTCTAATTGTACGTCACGTTAGACGAGGCCTATGGAAACCATATTTATTTAAAAAATCGGTCAAGTGCGAGTCGGACTCGCGCACGAAGGGTTCCGTACCATTATCTATAAAAACGGCAAAAAAATCACGTTTGTTGTATGGGAGGCCCCCTTAAATATTTGTTTTATTTTGATTTAATTATTTATTCTTAAAGTGAATATATAACTAAATATTCTGTGAATATTTCAAGCGTCTACCTGTTGCCGTTATCAATATCGAGCAAAAATGAGCAAAAAAATAACGTTTGTTGAATGGGAGCCCCCTTAAATATTTATTTTATTCTATTTTTTAGTATTTGTTGTTATAGCGGCAACAGAAATACATCATCTGTGAAAATTTCAACTGTCCAACTATCACCGTTCATGAGATACAGCCTGGTGACAGACGGACGGACGGACAGCGGAGCCTCAGTAATAAGGTTCCGTTTTACCCTTTGGGTACGGAACCCTAAAAACGATGTCATATCTTTAAACGCCTTCTTTCAACGGACTTCGACGAAGGAATAAAAGGGTAATGAATTTAACAGTTTATATATATGTGAGTATGTATAATATCTATAGACACGTTTGTGGCTGCATATGGATGGTCGATCATAATTCATAAACTATTAAACTAATTTTAACAAATGAGGTATCGATTATATCGGTTGATTTTATTAAATAGGTACCTTTATTATACCACAAGTATAGTTGCATAAGTTTTATTTTGGTCAAAACTTATGCTTTTTTCAATGACAACGCTAGTTTCGGGTGATTAATGGTCTTAGACCATTTGTAGAATTTAAAACTACAAAAATAACTTTAATGTCCTAATCGACTTATCCAAACCTTGACAATTCCAACAACTATTTTGCTGGTATAGTTTAAATACCTTTAAGGTAATACTGTTACCATCTGAAGTGGCATGATAACAAACAAATATTTCAATACAAGTTTAAAAGCCAACAATTAATGCTTCATTTTCGAATCATTACAATTATACCAAAACCAACTCGTCGTTAATCAAAACATATTTTCATTAAGGATAGAAATTTATTTAAAAGAACCATTTGATGGTTTGTGCAACTGATAGCTGGAGCAAATTTCAAGGGAAACAAGATACCTCGCACCTCGTGTTCGACCCTACGTTGGCTATGTCGTACCACGGTTGTTGTTTACAAAATTTTGACTTTCTATAAAAACAAGAGAATGGTACTTATAGAGGCTAACAGGAAGATAAACTGGATTTAAGAGACTAATCAACATTAATTATAATCCGAAAAACAACAATTTTAAATTGAATACAGAACATTTACAAGGAAAAGGAGATGGAAGGACGTATGCATAATACGCAACATTAAATAAAAAACATTACAAATATTTTAAATAAATCTAACATGATGATGTATTAATTACCATGAAATAATTGTTGCTACTTCTTCGCCCTTCGCAAACATTAAGGGACCTAGTATATGTGATGAGTGCGTTTGTAGAGTGTCAAATGGGTACTTGTGGAACATGTGATGTGACCATGTACTGCGGTAACAATGGGGAGGCATACATTCTCATCTTACATGTTGCTGGATACCTGGCGACTAATTTTATGGATTTAAAGCTGTTTCACATCATTCAATTCACCACCAGAGGCCACCAGGTAACGTGTACCACCCGGAAGGGTATAAAAAAACAAAATTCGGTGGATTCACGTCTTGAGCTCACGGGATGCTGACAATAAGGAAAGATACTGATAATATACGTATTTTTTATATAACAAGATTGGCAAACAAGTGACGTACTCTTTAGAGTCCTGTACATCGGAACGTAAAAATTAATCATAGTTAATAAAATTAATAAAAAATAAAATATATTCAAATTCGGCGTTATTTTGTGAAAGTCAAATTTACAGGGCAATTTGTTTTGAACTATATTATTGAACTAATCGCAGGAAGCACACGAAGTAGTTTAGATTAAATTACATATTACCTTTACATATTGCTGTCTGTCTCTTAGTCTGTCAGTTCAGGGGGCTTCCCGATGAAATTTGTGACACTATTCCAGAGAAGAGTTCCTAAATTTTCATTTCTTTTATACAACGTCGGGAGACATACAAGCATGAGACCCACCTGATGTAAAGCAGTTATCGTGGCCTATTAACGCTTGTAATATATTAAGTATCACTCGCGTAATTCCTCCTCTACTGCTTAAACAGCAACACCTTAGGAGCTTACTGGTGGCCTCACTCACACGTAGGAACACAACAACCCCCTTGGTTGTTATTTGGCTGCAGTTTTTGTCAGGTGGAGGCACAAACAGACATGTTCATGCACACAAATGTATGTCTTGTGTGGGAATCGAACCCACGAGCGTCGGTGTCAAAGTCACGTCATTCAGAATTGAGCCACCGAGCTAGTAATATATCTATAAAAATCATGTACAAAACCTCCAAGGAACCTCCAATTGACTAGGATCATAAAATTTGTTAGGAAGCAAGGTCTACTAATAATAATACAATATAGGGAAAATCTAAACGTCACAATTCTGTAATTACATCGAATAAAGAAAATATTTATATATATTATTCCGTACGTCGGAGGGCACGTTCTAAGTCACTGGCCCGGGCGGCTTGAAAACGCCGGCCTCCGCCAATCCGCATTTGAGCAGCGTGGTGGAGTATGCTCTAAACCCCTTCGGTTGAAGGGAAACCCATATCCCTACAGTGGGATAAGTAAGGGTTGATATGATGTCATGAAAGAAAATATTCAAAACTTTTAACAACAGTGTGTTAGCAACTCGTGAGGACCACCCTGGTCCTCTTTCACCCCACAATAAAATATAAAGACAACGGAGATATGGAGAAAAAGCAAGCAAGGCTTTTTATATCACATCGAATGAAACAAACGTAAGATTGACCTGATATTCTTTGCTGCTGACAACAACTCGTGACGACCACCCTGATCCTCTTTCATTTCACCATATAATATCATTCTAAAATTATGTTACTACCTACTTAAAATAAACTTTAATTCTGTAATTATATGGGGCTCTTGAAACTTACCAAGTTTAATCAAATCTCACATTAGTTTTTTATACTGCTTCTAGTGTTTCATGTTCATATAAATAAACCATATACGACATGGGGCGGCCACTGGTATTCCAAGAAACAAGCTTCTGGCTTAATTGAGGGAGTACTCCCATAATTTGTATACGTACCTTTTGGTTTAAAGATTGTACAGAAAATAAAATATTTAATGTTTGAAAATGGCCTTTTACGATGTACGTAAAAGAAGGCGTATGTGGAAGGATGCTGATGTGCCTAACTTGAAATTTGGTAAACGTGTTCCTTTTCCTGTATAGAAATTAAATAAGATGTTTTTAGGTCAGAGGTTCTCAAACTTTTTCAGTTCGCGGTGCACTTACAGTTTTAATAGTTTGTCTCGGCGCCCCGTATTCGTTGGAACTCAAAATAAAGGTACAAGGATACTAGGCACAAAAATAAAACATCCGCAATATGAAGCTGAGTTTTACATTTTTATTGACACGCAAAGAACATTTATAATTTAAGAAAAATAGAATATATAATACCATGACAACTTAATCAATGTGACATGTGAACTTGGTGATACTACTACTCTCATTTCTTACTCCACATTTATCTTTGACCGATATTTGCTTTTATTACAGCTACAGTTGAAAATTCGGCCTCACATAAATAAGATTTTGCAAAGGGAATGAGAATTCTTAATGCTTTTGAATTTAAAGTTGGATATTCATTTTGGACCGATATCCAAAACTCTACCAAGTCGGAACACGTGAATGTTGCTATTAGGCTGCTATCGCAGGAGAGCTGCATAAGACTCTGTTCTTCTTGTAAAGGAAATTTTGGTAGAGCTTGAGCATGGAAAGGATCTTGGATCCACGCATATTTTTCTTGTTTGATTTCATTCGTATTGAATTGTTCATTTTGTAGGCACGAAATACCTAAATTTCGTTTCCAGGTAATGGTAGACATGAGTGTCTTGCGGCACCCCTCTGTACTCTCTACGGCGCACCAGGCGGCCGCGGCGCACGCTTTGGGAACCCTTGTTATAGGTAATTCTTTTTTCAAGTAAGTAAAAAAATGGACCAAAATTTTGTATGATATTACGATTATTAAATAAATGTATATATTAATTTTAGATATTTCAATATTGTGAAAGTAGGTATTAAAAAGTTTGTAACTACTCCCAAACTTTTTTACACAACCTCTGAAGGGATACAAGTATACATCATGTAAACTGGTTACCGTATCCTATGAACAGATGCCATACAGGATGTGTCGCTCGAGTTGTGTTGTGCCTTTCCTTTCTTGACGACAGTCATATCGAAAACATATACTTTACTAACTTATGTTCTATAGCATATCTACTTATCGGAATTTCGTTAAATTAATAAAAGTTACACATATCATAAAATATCGAGACATAATGTTAGAAACTATTTTGTTCTCCTACGTTACGGCACCAAAAGTATATCATCTGGGTACTTAACACCATACACAAAATAAAATTTTCATAAATTTAACTCGAACCCGAGTCGAGATAGTAGGCATTTCTAAACACTCGACTATGACAGTCGTCCTATAAACTAAATTTTAAATAATTATCAACTCATCTCATTTTATAAACTTGTACTCGTGTCAAAAACATCTATTTTGAATAACAGGAACTAAAAACTAATGGTACCTACTTATTATTAAATAAAAACTTAGTGCACTGTACGTGATTTAAATACTTACATCTATCTTGCTCTCTGCATACCCATTATGTATTTGATTAGGAGTGAATTATGCCCTCCAATTTGATTCATTATTAATAAACCGATGCACTTGCATACACTATCTTCTCCTGTTAATCATTTATCTTTAATTTTATAAATAATACAAAGAAAAACGTTTGCATATTATAATGCACTGACCATAATCACTGAAGTCAAATAAACGGATAGGTGTAATCAATTAAAAATACTTACGGTTAAAATTATTGTTTAAATTTCTTCAATATCCCTGGCACAATATGTTTAAAATTCACAACAACAATATAAAAAGGCGGGGAAACAACATTTACAATCGTAGACTGACTCGCTTCAGCGCGAGAATTCTTCAACTGATCGACTGAGCTCCGCCGCCGGATCGCGATATTGTGCGTCTCATATTAACCTCCGTGCCACTACTCTCCACTTACAGTCCTACTAAATGGTGCTTGTCACCTAAATGAACCATTTTCGATTTCACAATGTAAAGATACGTAAAAGGAGGAAACCATGATAAGCTACTAAATAACAGCCACAATACAACCACAATGCGGAGGGCTTAACGTTAAAATGAAATTATTTGGCCATGTTAAATTTGTAATGTAAAGAGAAATTTTCAAATTCACTTTGATTGCATTTGATTATTTACTGTCATCTACTTCTACAGTGAATAACGTATTCGGAAAATTCGAAGTATATAGTATGCATGCATCGTGTTGGTCATCATTTTTTATATAAGAACATCAATAAACTTTGATTTCCAGTAGCTGGCGATTGACCCGTCTATAAGATAGGTAGCCAAGTAAATATAACCATGTGAAATTAGTAACCTTAGGAGAGCAAATATACTTAATTATAAGTATTTACTGAATTTTGTCAATTGTGCATATTGTTAAGTTTCAGTGTGTTCACGATAGAGTTATTTTTTATGCAAAATTAAGTATTGCATGCTTATACAAAACGCCCTTTGAAGACATTTAAATTACAACAACAAACATAACCATAATACATACCACGCCGTTCACGCAATTATTAATTAATATACATAGTCTGGTGATTAGACATTTGCTAGTTGACAGCGTGCACCATGTCGTGGTAAGGTGGCTTTGACTCTATCATCTTTCAGCAAGCGAGTTAGACCTACTAAAGTTTTTTTTTTAAATAAACGTTTAGAGGCCTACTGTCATACGGCCCATTCGAAGTAAAGTGGTTACGGTAGGGATACGGGAAGTATCGCTCACGCATTGCCACTCCTGCTGCATATACAGTAACTCCTCCGAAGCATACTGGTAACGTCACTCGCTCGCAGGGATACAGCAACTCTCCATAGAGTTGTTTTTTAGCTGCGGTTATCTGTGAAATACTTCCCAGTCAGGTTGCTTGAATCATTAAATTTGTCTAAAGCTTATTACAATTCTAGAAACTTTTACTTTAAACTTTACTTTACAATTCACGAGTTTTACTAAAATATTAAAATATTACATGTTTAATATTGTATTTAATAACCAAATATCAAAAGAACTATAATGCAATACTTAGTTATAATACATTAAGGACATACATGGCCAAACCTACGCACAATTGCAATTGGGCCCTCACGGGCACGTGGACACTTCTAACAATTTTATAAATAAAATCCTATTGAACTTTATTAATTTCCCATAGCTTTCATTTCTCTATTTTTAATTTAAACCAGAAGTGACCATTGGTGATGAAGAAATGCCGAATGAAACTTGGCAATGTAAATATTTCTTCAAATCGTAAGTTTATATACACTTTTATTTTTATGTAACATCTTTCCTCTCGCTTGTAAGCAAAATATGTGGGAGTGATTTCGTGAAAATGAACTAAAATGTGTAACAGGAAGTCGGGGAAACGCGCGCTATTTGCGCGAACGGTGGTAGAGTTCGGTGTCAGAGAGTGCCAACCCATTTTCCAAGAGGTTGATACGAGTACTATTGATAATATAATTTACAGTATGAGTAATAAAAAGCCACATTCACGTAACTTATTACAAAGTCAATTCAATTATTATCATTATTTCACTGCTTGATTAGATAGATATCCAAATTAATTCACCGATTGATTGACAAAAGATCTCAATAATCCAGAAACAACAAACTAATATCAATGGTATGGAACTAATACTTTGTTGCATTGCTAAAAGTACTCGTATCAATCAAATAAATATGTATTTCATTGTACTGACTTAATTTCTTAATTTATAGATAAATATATAATTAAATTAGTCACACTCCGTAAACGAACTTTATAGTTCTTTTACTAAACCCCCAAAAAGATTTAAGTTCCAAAAAGATTTGAATTACTCGTCATATCGCGTCTAAACAATTGTAACTTCAAAAACAAATTAATTAATTACACGGATAATTTCTTTGATAATAATAATTTCTAAAATACTCGTATTTTTGACGAGGTCGGTGGCACAGTCGTGAATGACGCAACTTTGACACCAACGCTTGGGGGTTCGATTCTCACACAAGACAAACAATTGTGTGCATGAACATATCTGATTGTCTTGATCTGGATGTTTAAAGAGAGGTAGGGAGCATCAAAGCAGCCCGTCTGGGGAAGTACCTCCACCTCACAGAAAACCGCAGCCAAATAACAACTCCCTAGAGGGTTGTTGTGTTCCTGCGTGTGAGTGAGGTCACCAGTAAGCTCCTAAGGAGTTACTGTGTAAGCAGCAGAGGAGGTATCGCGCAAGTGATACTTAATATATTACAAGCGTTAATAGGCTACGGTAACTGCTTTACATAAGGTGGGGCGTATACATGAATGCCTCCCGACATTGTATAAAAAAAAATGCTTCTAATTTTTTTTTTTTTTTTTTTGTGATTTTTATCTGCAATCAGTCTTCTACTATAAGCAGATGTGTTGTGTGCTCTTGTTGCGTCGAGTGCGTTCTCCAGTGAGAGCAGCTCCTCCATAGTTTATTAATTTGTGTTGTTTTCACTATTACACAATGTCTTTCCTTTTGAGTCGCTTTTCATAGCTTCGTGTAAGTAGGCTAGTTGCCAGAATGTTTGGATGCCTTTCTAGCCTACTTTTATAATGGTCTTTACATTTGTAGATTTCATCCATCACAGTGTTAACATTTAGGTGTTTATGTATTTCAGAGTTAGTGATGTACCATGGTACGTTACTAAGTGCTCTCAAAATTGAATTTTGCATTCTCTGTAATACTGCAATATTGGAGTTGCTTGCACTTCCCCAGAGCTGTATGCCGTGCTTCTAATTTAATTCTATTTACTTTTATTACCCAGGTGAAAAGCCAGATGTTCCACATCATATGCGTGTACTGTAAGGCTCGCTAATTTTTAATTTGATAGTTTACAATGATACTTTTACACTGATAGAGCAGTGTAACCTAAGTATGTTTCCCAAAAATTTATATTAAAGCGACAAACATCAACGAGCAAACATAAAAAGGTAATAAATTAAAATATAAACATTTGACGTGCTCGATGGCGCAGTGGTTAGTAACGCTAGTGTGACACCAACGCCCGCAGGTTCGACTCCTACAGAGGCCAAACATTTGTGTGTATGTACCTCCACCTCAAAGAAAACCGCAGCTAAATAACAACTCGCTGGAGGGTTGTTATGTTCCTGCATGTGAGTGGGGTCGCTAGTAAACTCCAAGTATAAAATATTATTGCGATAATGTACGAACAATGAACGGAAGGTAACAAACACCAGTTATTAATTTTTTAACAAAAATAATCTTCATGCAATTTGACTTTCGCAAAATAACGCCTGAATCTATTAAAAATAATGTTGTTAATCTATGTGAGCTATAATAAAAATTAACATATGAGACCTGAAATAAATAAACTCCATCATGACGGTATTATACACTGAGCGAAAAAGCTTAACAGATTTCGTTGTGTCGTGTGTGTTGTGTTGTAGACAACGACAAACAAATTTAATATAACTGTCATTTATAAAATATTTAAGGACTTGCCCCAGCTTCGCACAAATAGGCAGATAAATATTAAAGTTTACAAATAGAATATGACAACAATTTCACATGAGACTATTTAGTTGGATAAGGATTAATATCATGATATGATTTTTCATCTATTGATTCTACCCGTGTTTTTATCGGCTAATTTAAAGAAAAACGGTTACTGTGATTTAACTATGACAGTTAAACTCGTAGCCTCGTGGACTTATTTGTGAGTAATAATGAGTACAAACATGTAGTACATTATTATTGTAGATACGGGACTTACCACGATTTGTTTTTATATTTCCCCAATATTTCGGTAACGTTGCATACGAAATGGTCACGGGATGACTACTGTACCTACAATAATACTCATAGTGTAAACAACCGTAAAAAAATAAAATTACACATTATGTTATATATCATCAATATTACCGCAATCCAAGTAATAAATTTTTAAATGTGATTATTGCAAAATTCGTAGGCACCTCTAATTTTTTTAATAAAATACAGCACATGTATGATTTTTGATGATAATGTAGCTTTCTATTATTTTACATAATATTTTATTTTTATAATATTTGTATACAAAGTTTATAGGTCTTATATATAGTTAGTTTGATACCAACCGGTATTATATGTATTATAATGTCATACATACTAGGTAGGCAGGTACTACACATATAAATTGTATGCTATAAATTGTATAAGCAGCTCTCTGTCAACTTTAGAGCCATCGCCAGCCATGTCTGCGATTGCGGTGCGGCGCTCTGTGCCGATATGTAGGTAAATATAGCTCAAAGTTACGTCAAAATTTAGTAAAGAACGAGAACGGCTTCTCGTAATTGGGGAAGTTTATCTTACAGAGACTGCAGCCAAATGACAAATCCCCGAAGCGTGGATGTGTGTCTGTAATTATGTCAACTTAGAAAGAAGTCCTAAGGCGTCCCAGCAATGTTTCTTCTGCTGCACGCATGCTTAAACAATTGTAAACGCTTCTAACAGCGAGCCTTGTACTTGTTTATCACACGAGGCGTATGATTAAGAAAAATCTATGCTTTCTGTTTTATGTTTCCTTTAGGGGTCGGTACCAGAAGCGTGCACGCCACGACCCTGCCAGTCCATCACTGCTAACTGCAATTCTGGACTCAAACAGAACGGACGCGCGAATTAGGGCGTCCCCCGGAGACGACGCGCACCGATCCGCCCTCGTCGGTGCGAAATTTGATGCATGCGGCATTGGGAGTCCACCGACCACGCAACGCCCAACCTGGCGGGTCGTGGAGACCTGAGTGTCATATAGGCACATGGAACGTGAGAGGTGGATTAAAAGATAAGATGAATGAGTTGATAGATATAATGAACGAGAGATGCCTAGATGTTCTGTCTGTGTGTGTCAGAGACCAAGCGAAATGGAAGCGACACCGAAGATCTGCTCGATGGCATGATGGTCCTGTGGTACGCGGTGAACCAGGACGAGCCAGCACTGGCGTAAGAGTCATGCGTTTATCTCGATTGGGCGCTGGTGTGATAGATTACGATTTAGTAGGACCAAGGCTTCTCTAGGTTAAGATAAAACTGAAGATTACGCGAGTGTTTTTAGTTACAGCATATGCTCCTGTGAGCTCTGCTGATCACCAGGAGCTAGAGAAGTTTTGAGAGACTGTAAGGGGTGTTCTGGATTTGGCTGAAGCGAATGAACGGATAAATGGATGGGTTGGGACTAGAGACGGGCGCTTACCCGATAAATACCCGTCCTTCGGGTAAATACCCATTTATACCTATTTTTTCTACGACGGAACGAATAGGTATATGTATTTGGGGTGACAGTATGTTTGTGTGTGCACACGAATGTTCCTATTTATCTTCAAAACAGTGTGTGGGTAAAATATAGAAAAGGTAAAATTAGGAAGAAAGGTTAAATGACGTAAAAATTGTAAAATATCCCTTTTTACCGGGTATATATTAAAAATGCAATAGTTCTCAAATAAAACAAAGCCGTAATGATTTCAGATTGAATATATAATTCCTATAAACTAGTAAATCGCCACAATTATATAAAATTAAAATACAGTTTTTAAAAATAGATAATAAAATATTTGAAATAATTTTGCAAGTTGGTAAATTAAATCACTGATTTATAAACAAACGGAAAGTATTTTAAATGGTTACTACACAGAATTTGAACATTATAAACAACAGTAAACAGCAAGTAAATAATCAGCACGAAAATATTTAAATTTACTAAAACCTTTCCTTATTATTTATATACACAATCTCACTTTGGTACTTTAAAAATATATAATCTTATAAAACTTTTATATTATTCTGAACAGTATATAAATAATCACCTCTAATATGTTAAACATTTCTAAATAATTCTTATTCTTCATCACTACTACTGGCTTTTAAGTATTTTATGTCACTCTCCGAGACTCTTCGACTACCTACATCGTCAAAATCAGAGAAACAAACATTTGAAATATTAGTTAAAAATTAAAGAAGATTAAGATTTGTAGTTAATACGCTATATAATTGTATTAAAGTAGTGTTTTAAATTAATATAATCCCACCACATATATTTATCCGGTATTATAATACATACGCGGTAAAAACGGGTAAATAATTATTATTTTTATCATTTCCTACCTATTTTTGCATGCATGATTATATACGAGTAACTGGCACCTATGTTGCTATAGAAGAGCGGGGTCTTTAAATACAAGCGTTTTACGCTTAAAAGAAAACCCCTACTACTGATTAATGCAATAGAATGCTAAATATGTTAATAAATTATTATTATTATTAGCTCATATCAAAGTCAAAATCTTTTTATTCCGTAAAAATGGCTACATTTGTTTGGAATCGTCACAATTTTTTTCCCTACTTACTTTTTATATTTTTTTTATTTTAGTTCATGACTAGGTGAGCACTGATAAAAATACTGCCAAAAAACTCAGACATCCCTCTTTTGGTATCCAAACAAATTTACATATTTTATTAATTACATTATAATTGGATCGACTCACTCCCAGGCATTTTTATCATTAATATAGTCAGATACTTTATAATATGCCCTGCTACACAATTTGGCTTTAACAGTAGTTTTAAATTTGTTTATTGACAATTCTCTCATATTGCTGGGAAGTTTGTTATAGAACCGTATACATTGCCCCATAAAAGGATTACTTATTTTGTGGAGACGGCTTGCATGTAACACAAGATTATGCTTATATCTAGTATTTATGCTATGAGTATCACTCTTTTTACAAAATGAGTCTATGTTTTTATGGACATACAAAAGATTTTCATAGATATATATCAATGGGAGAATATACCCACGAACAGGTCACGGCAGGTAATGGGACTATTGCAAATGTGTCGGAAATAATTGAGCTATTGAAATGAGATCTGGAGGGATTATTAGTACTGGGCTATTACAGAAGAGAGACGGACACCTGCCATAACTATCCTATCTGATGTTACTTCGGCAGGCGGTGGCTCGCCACTCACTAGATGGACCCCCGAAATGCAAGAGAAAGTCGGCCGGAGGCAACACCGATGTGAGTGACTCAGGGGTGTCGAGAGGTGTGCTGCGCTTTCTCCGAAGTTACTCGCGGCGTTATGCCCTTTAACACTTCCACCCCTGGAGCATATCACCTGCTAGAACAATATACTTTATCGACTCCTCTCTGGACGGCCAATGAAGGCAAGCCAGAGCTGAGAGTCCTGCGGGCCTTCTTGACTTTTCACTCCGACCAACAAAGACACGTCGGAGACGAAGGCCCTGATCGACTCTCTGGAGTACTCGGGTACCCGTGGTATCGTTACGCACCAACAGCGTAAGAGAGTGAACGATGCTAGTAAGTTACTTTTAGACGTATGTATAGAACAAAACATCCTTGTCTCGAACACGTTCTTCCAACATAAGATTATTCACACTTACACATGGTGACGGAATGAACAGAAAAGCGTGATTGATTTGATAGTGATAGATAGATAGATAAGAAATGAAAAACTTGGAAGATGAAAGTGTAAGGAGTACCTACGTATCTACATACGTACCTACGTCTAGTCAGTGAATGACTTGCGAACGCGAGTCTTTCCTACTCTGATGTAGACGAATGTTGGAAAGTTCTGAAAGAAAAAGTATGGTGGATAGTGCGAAAGTAGCATGTGGATGCGCAAAGAGACGTAGAACACGAAGAAGAAATGTCTGGTGGGATGCGGAAGTTGAATCTTCCCTGGAAAAAAGAGGAAAGTGTGGCTGGATTACGTATCATCTTTTCACCAGGGTGATGGTATGAAAGAAAATATACCGTCGAAGCAAGGATGAAACCAAAGCTTCAGTGAAGGAAAATCGTGAAAGACTACTTATGAATGAGGAAGAGAGGCTCACGAAGAACTTCGAGGCAAACACCACTCTTCTGGAGAGAGGTAAAGTAGCGTCGAAGTGGTTCATCTCCATCCAGAATGGACAAGATAGGTATGTAAGCTATTGGCATTCTTGCTAATACTCAGGAAGTGTTAGAACGGTGGAGTGAGTATTTTAGAGAAATGTATGATTATGTCCAGGACGCTGGCACTGTGAATGAGTTTGTGATTGACTTGGCAGTCCCAGCGTACCATGAAGACATTAGGTACCAAGGATGAGATTGAAGTGGAACCTACTTTAGAGACGCCTTCTGGTTTTTGAGCAAATTATCCTATAGAACCGGAAGGATCCCGACCGATTGAAGACACGCAGTCGTCGTGCGCTTGTGTAAGGACCGCGTCTTATGGCGCTTGGTTCTCTCTACCTAACCTGGCGTGAAGATATACATATACTTTATAAGGTAAAAAACTAAAATTTAGTTCTGCCATAATTCACAGTGGTTACTTTCTACTAATAATTTAGATCTTATCATAATACTTATTAGACGACAAAGTTATTCCACGAATACTTATGTGTGACCGTTAAATCTTTAATTGCCCTGTACAAATTACTACTTTAATATGATTCTTTACACTTGTAAGACTAAACATGGACATTTTGGGCAAACATTAACCGTGTTCACATCATCTGTGGGGGTCATAATGAACACGGTTCGCATGTTTTATGTTAAGCGTGCCTACATAATTGGTACGATATTAAAATTATTCTGATGACAATCATGAGGAGCGCACATACATCATTCCACGTCAAGTCTCTCGTTCTCAAGGTTCTTCAGGCTCGAAGGGTACGTTAAGTCATCGTTCGAGGTTGTTTTACATACATGTCAGTCATGAAGCTATGTTAAGAGAGGTACGGCGTGTCAAAGAAGCCCGAGTAAGTAAGCACCTACTTCTATCTCATAGAACTAACAACTCCCTGGAGGAATGTTGTGCTCCTGCGAATGAGTCAGGTTATCAGTAAGGTACTGAGGAGACTGTCAACGTGCAAACAGTACTTTTGTAAGCGTTCATAGATTACAGTAAACACTTTACATTAGGCGGCCGGTATGCGAGTTCGTCTTCCGACGTTGTATAAAAAAACACGTACTGTATTTATTTAAAAGATAGCTTACTCGTGCCATTTCCTAGATAAAATCAGTTCAATGGTTGTGGAGATTCAGCGACAAAAAGCAATTGCGACCGTCCTAATTTTCGGATAACGGCTGCTATCATTACATAATAATTGTAAAATAAGTTGCTTCGAGAGCCTTGAAAATTACTCTGTCTATCCGCAATGCAGCAACGTGACGAAGTAGATATATATACCTACCCATTAACCTATTTCGATCGATAATCTACCGCTCTAAAGTGATTCAATCCACGCTTTGCGGCATGCCTAATGGTAAACAGTTACCGTAGCCAATGATTTTATATTTCATAATCAAATGCAATTGCAGCCGAAATTCCCGAGGTTTTCAAATGTCGTTAAAAATATGCGTACCCACACTTATAAACACGTGATGTGTGAGTTTACACCGTCCCGGTGTAAACTCGCGTGGTATGTCACATCTCCTATTGTTTCTGTTATCTATGGTGCGTTCATTAGCCGTCTCCTCTCCAAACGAAGTGTGTTAGTTAGTTCCGCGTCGGAATTTGTATTCAAAAATTACTCGCATTTTCGAAGTATCCATCTTTCCCGTCTAAGCTGAATAAAAAAATAATTGAAATTCGAAAATAAAATGGTAAACATTTTTTAAAAGAAAAATCTCAGGTATCATTTGAAAAGAGTATCACTCGAAAATCTCACATCGTGAAGGTTTAATGTCAATTCAACGTATCTATTACTATAAAACGGCAATTTCATACTTTAACCCCTACATCTTACGATATCAGTTTACTCCGTAATAATTATTAATTTGTTATGTACAATGTCTAATAAATTATTATATCATATGCGAAGAAATGTATTTTTTATTATTTTACTTTGACATTTGTGATGTAATTAGAGCTCACTAGACAGTGTGTATGACGTTTACATACATTTTTAATTTTTTGAAGGCCGTGGGAGGTTCCGTAGCCAGTTACATCTGGCTATAGGAACCCAGAGCGTGGTATACTATGTTTCGGCAGAGACACCTAAGGAGCTCATCTCAAACAATGTAAGAAACTAATTAATTATTACCCACGTTACACACAATGTAATAATAATATTTTTATAATAATAATAATATATTTTTTCTTATCGCGCAGTGCCAAATTTCTGCCAATGATTTACGAATTTTCTAGAGGTTTATCGCGCATCAAAGCAACCCGACTGGGGATTAACACCACCACACAAAAAAATGCAGTCATGTAACACCTTGGATGGTTCTTGTGTTCCTTGAGGTAGTGAGGGTACCAGTAAGCTCCTAAGGAGTTGCTGTCTTATTAGCTGGGATGGCTACGCATGAGTGATACTTCCCTTATCGTAAGCATTTATTGGGTAATGTTACCTTGGGTTGTAATAATAATAATAATAATAAATCTTTATTCAAAAAGTGGTTACAATAATTTAATTTTCCTTAGTTCCCACGCTAGGCTAAGCCTGTCCTGTGGGCAACTTCACAAATTTGGTTTGACTTATAACACATTTGCGGAATCTACATAAGAAAATTTGTTTGATTACAATTCACTTATAAAATTAACTAATAAATAAAACA
Source organism: Pyralis farinalis (assembly GCA_947507595.1). Taxonomy (NCBI): domain Eukaryota; kingdom Metazoa; phylum Arthropoda; class Insecta; order Lepidoptera; family Pyralidae; genus Pyralis; species Pyralis farinalis. The sequence goes on from OX382267.1 coordinate 18,726,038, forward strand.
ATTGAATGAAAATAATAAATAATGAATTTGGCAGTATGTAACATAATTAAATTAACAATTCAAATAAAATTTACATTTATAAATTTGGTAAACTACTAAATGTATAAAACGAAATTAATTAATGAATTAGGCCATTATCCAATACTTTGCAGTAACTTCTCTGAGTCTCGGTAAGTCCAACCTATCATCTCAGCTTCTAACTTTAATCTAGCTCCACGGTACGATAGCGAGTGAAGGTTATACAGTCTATTAATTTTATTATAGATAAAAGGCTTTCTAAAGGTGAGGAAACGCTGGGCAAACGCAGTATTGACTTTCGGTATCGGAAGCCTGAAGGTACGTTTCATTAAAAGACTGGGATACTGAGCAGACCTCAGAACTTCCTTGTGCGTCAGGAGAGTAACAGACAAAAGGTACATTCTTCGAACACTTAAAACTTTGATTTCTCTGTAGAGGAGTGTCGTGTCATAGCGTACAGGCTTTCTCAGCATCGTTTTTAGGACTACGCGTTGGGCACGTTCCAGAACAAGGAGATGAGAAGAAGCCGCTCCACCCCAAGCCAGAACACAATACGTCAGGACCGATTGACATAACGCAACGTATACCATCTTCAATAAAATTAGTGGAGCTACATCACGTAGTAATTTAATGACAAAGATAAATTTTCTTGTCCTTCCAGTCAAGGCTGCTATGTGTTCTTTGAAGGTAAGTTTTTCGTCGATAATGACGCCTAGGTATTTAGTACTAGATACTCTCTGCAAGTACTCACAGTTGCAAGATTCAGGTGTAAGATTGGACGTGCATGAATGGACTCTGACTCCAGGACTAGTTGGTGGAGGGAAGGAGGAAGTTTTGTGGAAGCAGATAAGATTAGACTTGGCTATGTTCAATGTCAGCAAGTTTTGATTTAGCCAATCTGTGACGATTGTATGTCAAATCTCCCGAATTTGTTTAAAAAAAATCAGAGACTTAATTTTACATATAAAAATATTCTTTTTTCTGCTCAAGACAACCATCAGGATTACCTTTCAGTTTATATAACTGAAAGGTAATCCTGATGGTTATCTTGAACAGAAAAAATAATATTTTTTAAAAAAGTTTCTAAGTGCGACTGTACCTAATTATTGACAGCTTCGCTGATGGGAACAAGGATAATTCAGATATTATATGAACATTGACCAACCTGAAGTAGGTTGGAAGGTGGTATTTAAAATTCCCAAAATCCAACCTAGATTAGATGGCTTGGTGGGAAGATGGGAATAAGTCTCCAAAAGCAGCCTGACTGGTTGAGTACCTTCACTTTATAGCAGACCACCACGGTCAAATGACAGTTTCCTGTAGCATTGTTGTATTCCTGGTTTACTACCAGGAATACAACAATGCCTCCAGGCAACTGTTGAGGAGTAGGAGTCACTATGTTAGCAATAGGGCTGACAATGTGCATCGCCCCTTAAATTACTTTGCAATGTGAGCAGGTTTATTTATAACCTTATCTAAATAAAATAAAAACAAGATTCTCAGAAACAAGACTCATTCATAAATATTTTTATACATAATTAAGTAATCTTCAGAAGCTGCATCACATACAGGTAAAATGTTTACTAAAGCTTTCATTCTAATAAATAGTTGTGCAAACATTAAGAGAGGTAGGGCACATCAAAGCAGGAAGTACCTCTACCTTACAGAAAACCGCAGCCAAATAACAACTCCCAACCTAGAGGGTTGGTTTGTTCCTGCATGTGAGGGAGATCACCAGCACGCTCCAAAGGAGTGGCTGTGTTAGCAGCAGAGGTGGCATTGCGTGAATGATACTTTGTATTGCAAGCATTCATGGACTACGGTAACCGCTTTACATCAGGTGGGCCATATGCTTGTATGCCTCCTGATGTTGTATAAAAAAAAAACATGCAATGTAAAAATTTTTATAATATATTCCTAATTGTGAACATTATGGAAATTAACATGATTATTCAACACAAATGTCTTAGTGACAATAATAAGTGTAAATGAACTGTTTTGAAAATTTAAGTGCATTTAATAAATTGAAATATTTTATCAATAAACATTTTTTCTTATTATGGACCTACTTAATTTGTACTTATGAGATATGTTTAGTTACATACATGGAGATGTACGTACTTCATTGCATTAGTTAGTACAGTCAACATCAAATGTAGATATGATTATGGTAGTCACAGTCGCATTGGCTACACCAATGGTAGACTGTTTGAATTCTGCACAAGATAGATACACATTTACATTGTTTGAATGAATATGTGCAAAAATGTGCTCCAGTGGCTCTGCAGCCACCCGGTTTTCACAAAATATCTTGTAGTGCAGTTGCTTAGAGATATTTGACACTAATAAAAAAGTCCAGCAGCTATAATAACTATTCAAAAAATATATAATCAGTCTTGATATAATGTTCTTATATGTATAGACTAGCTGAACACCACGACTTCGCCTAAGCGTATCACGGTATCCCATAGGGTCTGCTTTCCCTAATTTCATTTTTTTCTCAGCTTTTAAGAGTATTGTAATGTTGAACAACCTACCTCAAGAATTGGCCTATCAAGTGGAAAAATAATTTTTCAAATTTATCTTATAGTTTTAGAGATTAGTGCATTCAAACAAACAAACAAATAAACTCTTCCACTATATATTAGTATAGATTTCTCTACAGTTGACAACATAAATATCTATGTTTCATGTTGACTGTAAGTACCAAACTAAATAGCTTCATTAAATATATTTATTAAACCGTAATCATAATTATCACTTCTATCCAAATGTGAAGCAAAAAAATTACCATCTCTAGCATTGTAGTCATATTTGGTGCAAATACAATATGAAGCACTTCTGCCGCAAGTCCTGCATTTCCTAATATGTTTTAATAATACTTCTTCAGCAAACTGGCATGATATAAAATCGTCCAGCCTACATATATCATCACTGGCATAGCTGTTGCATAATAGATTTTCACACAGATAATCATCCACACTTTCAAAACTACTCAGATAATTAAACACTTGTTTCTGCTGCTTTGTTAACACCTTCTCAAGCATAAATACTAAATGATGATGGTAACACTGGAAAGTAATATGTTCCAAGTTTTTATTTTTCATGTCCATCCAATATTTAACGCAACTAAGTGGAGTAAGATTAGCTCCACTGAATAATGCAGGATTCGTTAACAACCCGCTCGCAGCCATCACACCACTGCAATTTACTTGCCTTTCCAAATTATTAGCATCCAATAAGGTTTTCACCCCTCCATTAGCAACAACTGGCATATGAACGGACTGACAAATTTCTTTCAAAGCATCTGTATTGATACTATCACCTGCCTTTTGCTGCGGTGTTCGCCCATGGACCGTAATAAATGTGACACCACAATTTTCTAATTGTTTGCACAATTCTATGGTTTTCTTTAGGTCTTTCAAAATTCTTATTTTAACGGAGACACTGAAGCTGTCCGGGAGGCTGTTTCTGATTCCTTTAACTAGATCGTGAATTACTTCAGTTCTGTATAGTAGTGAACACCCGTACCCATCTTTCATAGCCCATTTCTGAGGACATCCACAGTTCAAATCAACACCATCAGCATAGGGAAAAATTAATTTTGAAGCATCAATGAAATCATTGGCGTTGTTAGCAGCAAATTGTACAATCAGTGGCGTATCGCTTAAGGTGGTAGAAAATTCACTCGCTCGAGCTTTAGTGTTTTGGCAAAATGAGTCTGCTATTATCATTGGAGTGAAAGTTAAGTCGACACCATAACTAAAAACAAAAAAAATATAATTTTAATGCAAAAATGTTTAATCAAGTAAAGCACAGTAGGTATGTAGAAATTATGCAGTTACTAACTTTTTAACAAGTGTTCGAAACTGTACTTTACTGTATCTGACCATAGGTGCACATACTTTCACGTAACTGCCTTCGATCTTAGCATTTTGGAATAACTCCGATATATTAGTTTTACTTTTCATCGCATTAATTTTCAATCGAAAAGAATAAATAAAATTAAACCGAAATACAAATAGGTACTCCGTCCGTTCGTCCTAGCACGTCCAGCCCGTCAAACCTTAGCCCAAACAGTACGTATGAATATTCTTAGCCATAATCCGAATATTTGACGAATATACTCAATTACTACAACGACGAGACTATGTTTATAACATTTACTAACATTCTCCTAGCGTACAGCCTGCAAATTATATTTATTTGTTATTTATAGGTTATATTTTGTTATTTTTTTTTAATTAGTTAATTCCGATGTTCGGAAAGGCAAAGGCAGAGCCATGTAGGCATTGTCTTAAGTCTTTTATTTTAAATGTCCCAGTTTCAGGAACCCTACTGAAAAATTACTCTGGTAGGGTTCCTAGACCTCATCCTGAACTACGTACCGTACCGTACCCGTAAAACGATAGTGATTTTTACAAGGTTTTCTTCATCGACTTAAAATTTTCCAAAAAGTGCATGAACCTATTATATTTGAGTTTTTCATTACTGTATAATTAAAAACTCAAATGTAACATTTTTTTTTCGTTCCTGTATAATTTCACTAGCACCCATGTTACAAAACACTATCAAAATTGTCACATGAAACTAATTTTATACTGAATTGTAAAAATTTCAAGTATAACAACAATGTCACTCGTTAAAAGCGCGGGAAGAAGTCCTAATTTTCATTAGAATAGATCCTTTCTACGCACAGAAAAACTTGAATTCAATCGGAACAGTCAGTGGTCCGCGGACCACTGGTGATCCTTGGAAGCACCCGAAGTAGTCTGGAAAGCCATACTTTTGACAGACATGCCAGTTATTTACACAGAACATTTATTTACTGTATATTCCTCCCAAACAGTTGATGGTCCATGACAAGACAGATTTTTTCTCCAATGGCCATCACTGATAGGTTAAGAACTACTGAACTAGAAGAACAGATTATGCTGGATACTGGTTAAAGTGGTTATGTTGATTAGCTATTGGATATCTGACGAATATTTAGTCTGAGAGATTGGATTCTCATGGTATCACAGCTCCCAATTATTTCTTATAAACAAAATCTAAATTTTCGAAACGCTCTAAAAAGAAATGCCGATACAGAATGAGACAATAATATAATAAATAATTATGTAACTATATATATATATCGACAAAAAAATATTTTTGTGACTAGTAAGTAACCAAAAAGTTACCATTTTGTACTTTGATTCTATCAGATTGATTGTGCGTGTACTGAAAAATATTTTTCGTTTTAAATCACACAATTATGATATAAAAAGTAAAACAAATAACACTTTTTTGTAGTTTAGTCATTTTAGTTTACTTTAGGTGTTAAAAATCGTAAAAAAATCAAACAGTTTCTATAACAAAAAAAACTTTATAATTTGAATTATTGTCATATTTTGAACATTATTACATTATAACATTATGACAGCATTAATGTGAATGCTTTAATTGAGGAAATACAGCTAATATTTACATAAAATCCATGCATTTCTTTATAGCCACACGACTTGTGACATCATCTGCTGCGCCCTTAAAAATGGCGAAATGCTTTATACTATAAAGCATTTCGCCGTGACCTGCACGTGATGAAATGACACTTTCAAACCGCATTATCCCGCAAACTAATTCTACTTCGTAGAAAAAAATTAACTAGCACTTATGTTACAAAACACTATCGAAATTGTCACATAAAACTAATTTTACGTGACAATTTCGATAATGTTTTGTAACATAAGTGCTAGTGCAATGAGGATCAGTAAAGTTATAGCAAATTCAATAGAACTAGTGTTCACGATATTCTTTATGAACTAAGAAGGATATATCTTTTTGAATTATCCTAATCGGACCATTACTTACGAAGATATTAAGTAATAAACATATGCCATTCCTGTCGCTAAAAGTCAATGCACGCGGGTGCGTGTGACGTCACTGTGACGGAACCGAGCGCGGCCGGGCGGCGGCTTACTTCACTATTCGACGAAGCGGCGGCGGCGGCGACGCGGTTGGTTACTAATATTTGGTAATTTATTTATATAAAGTGTTGTTAGAGTGTAATTTTGTGCTGTTTAAATATAAAACGTATATAATATGAGTACTAATAAAGTAGAAGCTGGGTTTGTGCAAGCTCAATCAGATAACCTTCCAAAAGTGGATATTTTCATGGTATTTGATTACCTAGGTGATCATTCCAAGTTCACCAGCGCTGAAATCCGTGGTTGGAAACTACAAAGGTAAGGGTACTTATTTATCTACGTATGTAGGTACTTATTAATAATATTTAATCTGTTAGTGGTAGGAAGGTGTAAGAAAGAATGAATGTAAAGTGTAAGTACAGGGACGTATTTATAACTTATGAATAGAGTTTATAGTATCTTGATATACGAATGTTGTTTTATTCATTCATATGAAGATCATTTCGCGTATGGCTGTTTAGTTTAACCTACCTTGTTGCGCTTTATTTAGTGCATGGTTCTCTAGACTTGCTGATCTATGTATGACAGAAACCTTAATATTGGTTGCCAATAGCTGTTTTTTTTTTTTTGCTATCTCGCTTTTTGTTACAAATCATTAGTTCAATGTAAAATGCAATTTATTACAGATCGGCACGTGAAAGCTATGGAGATGATGCTGTAGGTTTTGTCCAAGTCCGGAGGTCGGGACATGTTTGTATGGTAAAAGCAAAAATAACGCCTGAACATAGAATAAAAAGTAAAGCGTATTGCTGCACATTTACATTTGATGAAAATGAGGGGACGGTTTTGAACGTGGATTGTCATGACTGTGCTGCTCAAAAGGCGTAGCATATAGCGTAGCATTTTTGATGTGGCTCCATAGACGCAGCGAGGAGCCGTCTCCCACTGAAAAAAAATGTTACTGGGCCAAACCAAAGCTGGCTACTATAGGTACAACTACAAAATTTAAGAAAAGTAAAGATATGTTCGCAGCTCAGTTACTATTGAAGTTAAAAACACTGACAACACTAAAGGAGACCAGTTTTTCCTAGCGGTTGTGCAAAGCATAAAGGAAAATTCTATTAAAAATCAGTTATCAGCATACGTTACAAAGAATGAGTTGAAAAAATTGTCTTTGCATAATCTCGTTCAACAATACAAAAAGGAAGGCAGTAATATAAATAGCGCATATGATTTTATTGATTATTGCTCTACTAAAATAACCATAGAAGAATGTCACTAAGCAGAAGAAGCAACAGTTCGTCAAGCTAGTTCACCGTTATGGCATGAGTTAAGGTATTGTAGAATAACCACATCTAAAGCTCTCGAAGCTGCACATTGCAAGACTCCTGATGGTGCTTTAGTTGAACAAATATTTGGTGCCTCTGTACCAGAGCACCACAACAACACCAAAACAAGGAAAATAGCCTGTAGCCTGGGCAGAGGGTGTAGTTTTATCATCTCTTTTTACAACGGAATACCATTTTTTACGAAGTTTTGGGTCTTTCGGCACGTTAAAAAATAGTTTTTCTGGCGTTTTAATAGAAGTGTTTGGGCATTTCGGCACTATACAATATCTATACATAGTTAAAAAAGTGAGTTAGACACAATTCGGACACTTAATTTGTTTTACAGTCACAATTAAAGAAACAAAACACTGCGCGCCTTATCGTTGCCAACGGCTAAATGGCGGCGACCATCACAGTGACGTCACAGCTACTTCGACGGCTAGTCTGTGAACTTCGCTAGTAATTCAGTCATAACTTCGTCAATTTTTGTCGTAGAACAAAAATTTTTGTACTGTATGTTAAGAATTTCTTAGCTCTATAAATCTGTATTCTCAACTAAAAACCGTACGGATCCTCATTATACAATAATGAAAAAACTCAAATATAACACGTTTATGCACTTTTTGGAAGACGTGAATAAGTTCATCAAGAAAACCTTGTAAAATTCCTATCGTTTTACGGGTGATATTTAAACTGGGTTGATTAGGTCGAAGTACCCTTCCCAAGTATTTTTTGAGCACAGTTCCTGAAGCTGGAACATAGAATTAAGATTTACAAATGATTCTAAACTGATGACTTGGCTGTATGGGCTAGATCCCTTTGCCTTTCCCCTCGGGGATAAAAAGAACCAAAAAAAAAAAATTAGTCAAAAATGTCAAAATCCAAAGTCTAGTCTATTACACAATTACACTAAACAATATCAACAATATAAATTAATTTTGTTTGTAGCTTGAAAAATGAGAGCACAAGAAGTTTATCTATAAATACTATTGATTTCTGCAATCTGTTGAAATTTCTAAAGTATTTATGTTAAAGGTTATAAAGCGGTAGGCAAGCACAAATCATGGAAAACGAGGAACGGCTACAAAGGATAAAAGTTATGTGAAATTATTAATTTGTAGCCCTGCGTTTTTAAATTGGCCCTAATTCCTTTATTTGTCACCTAGCGTAGCCTTCATTTTTTTTTTGCTCAAAGAACTTAATTTAAGAACACATTCACTATTTTTTTACTCGGAGTCAAACCGCGAAAAAATATTCAGAAGTTTTATTATTTTCATAAATTATGCTCCTTACGAGAGCAATTTGACGGAATATAAATATTTCATTTTGAATAGTTTAGTGACTGAAATCGTGAGTAACAAGCTAGGTTTGTTTTATGATAATAAGTCAATAATGTTTAACGAAATTGGTAAATACACCCTTGCGGATTTAGGTTAAGTGAACCGTGAACACGGAAAACCGAGTGAGCGAGACTTCTCTAGCCCCTATGTTACTTTTTCCACAAGTAGTTCTGATTTTAGAGTACATAAACTTGATTTTTAATTATTTTTTTTCTTGAAAACTACACTTTTGAGTTTTTCCCTTTTGAGAGGAGAATTGAAGGAAACCCCTCCCTCCTTTCCTCCACCCTTAATTTAATGACAAGTAATGGCAATCCATGCCACCTACCTTTAAAATTATTCAAAATCTACACATAATGTAAATAAATGTATCAAGAATATGAATTTACTTTATAGGTGGTGCATTTCTAGCAGCAGTAGCAGGTATTTCAGCTTTTGTTGGGTTTAGTGCAACATTGGCAGCAGCCAAAAAAACAGATCCTAAATATTTTAATAAAGGTAATTTTATATGCATGTTGTACATCTACGTGATGTTCTATTCTATCTTCCACAACTCACTTATTTGATAATACTTCACTAATTTTATATTGTATCTAGTCACATAAAGTATTAGTTTATTTAAATCACCTGTCTGCTTCGTTACCTTAACCATGCACAAATGACATTTGAACATACTTTTTATTCAGCTGACCATATTTTTTGAAAGTTTTATTTATGTGAACAGCTGGTATATTAACACCACCTACACAAAAAAACCTATATGCTTTAAGTAAAACTAATGAGTTTGACTTAGTATCATGGCTGTCATTTTATCTTCGGGACTTTCTATCTATCCATAACTTCACCCCAAATTTCTTGCAGAGTAGGCAGACAGAACACGGAGACACACCACATGTCTCGGTCCTTACAAACCCCACTTGCTTCTTTAAACTTACTTTAAAGATGACTTAAAACTTTGTTAAACTAGTGTGTTTTTCTTTACTTTTCTTGTTTGTAAGTTTTCAGCTAAATGACACTAGTAAACCCACATGGATAGAAGTTTAGTAATTTAAGAATTGGATTCTAATGAAGATGCTGCTTTTCGATTTATTATTTACTACACTTATTCAAACACCAATAATGAACCTGAGGAACCTTCCCAAAAGGTCCAGATACTCTCAAGAAGTGTCAAATATGTTCTTGTATTGTTTGTTATATTTACATACAATCGGGGGCCCTTCCGTCCGCCGCACCAGTAAAACGCATTACCGTACTGTGGTGAAAGACAGCGCTTACGTCCTTCACTCTGTCTGTTCATCAACCTCTCATTTTCTTAACCTCATCACACATTAAATTATGTCAAAGCAAAAAAAAGGAAAAATGGTTCCACAGCAGCCACCCCCTCCACAACGTATGTGGACTTTTGCAACATCAGAGGTTTGCACTCTAACATCAACGCAGTCCATCATCACCTGGAAACCGCGCGGCCGACCATTCTTTTCCTCACGGAGACACAAACATCCTCACCGGCTGACTCTTCTTACTTTCATTACCCCGGGTATAAACTGGAGCATTTGCTTGTGCGACATGCCGGGGTATGTTTGTTCGTCTGGGAGGATATTTGTTGTCGCCGATTGCATAATCTTGAAGACAGGGACTTGTCAATATTATGGGTACAAGTGGATCAAGGCGGCCACACCCGGATCTACACGTGCCTTTACAGGTCTCATAGTGGTGATACAGGCACAGCTCGGTTATTCGAGCACCTGCAAAGGGCGACTGACAGAGTCATTGAACAGTATCCCTCCGCGGAGTTAGTGATTTTGGGAGACTTCAATGCCCATCATGCAGAGTGGATTGGCTCTCAGTGCACTGACTAGGCGGGGAGATCTGCTCATAAATTTGCTCTGGCCTATGGTTTCTCTCAGCTGGTTCATTCTCCCACGAGAATACCTGATGTAGAGGACCATGCAAGCTCTCTACTGGAACATCTGACATAACGTCCGGATGAGTATAACATCTCGGTGGATGCGCCGCTTGGCTCGTCGGATCACGGCCTCATCCGGACCCAAGTGCCTTGTGCCAGACGCGACCCACCTCGGCCTGCCGGATGTCGTCGCGTATGGCACTATAAGTCAGCAGACTTGGGATGGATTGCGTGAATTTTACGCATCGTACCCGTGGAGGCAGCTGTGCTTCGAATCAGACGACTCAGAGACGACATTGATTCCTGCATTGATGCTTCATTCCCAATCGCCTTGTAGCTACTGCGGGAGCTCAAAAGCGGCCGTGGTTTAATCGGCATTGTAAGGAAGCCAATCTTCTTAAACAGGCTACTTACAATGCTTGGACCACGTAATGGGGATCCTAGTGTCTCTGTTTTGAAGCGCAAACTGAATGCTGCCTCGAGGTCCAGTAAAAGGGTGGTTGCTAGAGCAAAATTCGAATTCGTCGGCAGAGTTGGCGAGCGGCTTGCGAGCTTTCCCTCTGGGAGCCGTGCTTTCTGGTCGCTCGCTAAAGCTGCTGAGGGAAATTTCTGTCAACCGTCCATGCCACCACTGCAAAAACCGGATGGCAGTTTGGCCCATAGCGCTAAGGAGAAAGCCGATTTACTCGGTAATCTCTTTGCGTCTAACTCGAATATGAATGACGGGGGAGCAGGTCCACCTACCGTCCCGTGGTGCGGTAGCTTAATGCCGGAAATCTCCATTACCCAGCGAGATGTCCGGCGGGCCTTACTCTCTCTCGACATTCATAAATCGAGTGGGCCGAATGGTATACCGGCAGTGGTGCTGAAGCTGTGTGCTCCTGAGTTGTGTTCTGTACTAACGCGCCTTTTCGTGCTTTCCTACTCCACTGGGCAAGTCCCGTCTTCATGAAAGACCGCGAATGTGCACCCGGTGCCCAAAAAGGGCGATAGATCAGACCCATCGAATTACAGGCCTATCGCCATAACCTCCCTTCTCTCCAAGGTAACGGAGCGTGTGATAAACATACGACTCCTAGGATACCTAGAGGATCACGACTTGATTAGCGACCGTCAATACGTAAATACAATTACACACCGCTGGGCCTTGGCGATAGAGAGTCAAGGTGAGGCATTGGCTGTCAGCCTAGATATGGCGAAGGCGTTCGATCGGGTCTGGCACCGGGGGTCTTCTAAGTTACCATCATACGGGCTGCCCGAGGGTTTGTGCAAATGGGTCGCCAGCTTTTTGTCCAACAGATGCATAAAAACCGGGTTGACGGTGGATGCTCCGTATGCTAGTATGGATATCAATGCTGGCGTCCCTCAGGGTTCTATAGTGTCTCCGACGCTGTTTCTGCTGCATATCAATGATATGTTGTCAATTAATGGCATTCATTGTTATGCGGACGACAGCACCGGGGACACTTACTATACAGGCCGGCCAAATATCCCTCGTTCTCTTGTGGAGGAAAGCCGCGATAAACTTGTGTCCGAAATGGATGGTACTTTGGCTAAAGTATCTAACTGGGGGCGGCTTAACTTGGTCGAATTCAACCCCAAGAAGACACAAGTTGCGCGTTCACCGCTAAGAAAACTCCATTTGCTGTGGTTCCTAAATTCCAGAACACACCTCTTACTGTCTCTTAAAGTATTAGGATGCTTGGCGTCGAGATCTCCAGTGATGTGCAATATGGAGAAGGTCAAGCTGGCGTCCAAAAAACTTGGTGTGCTCAACAGAGCAAAGCAGTACTTCAGTGCGGGGCAAAGAATTATGTTATACAAGTCTCAAGTCAGACCGCACTTGGAGTACTGCAGTCACCTTTGGGCGGGAGCACCTGGATACCTTACCTGGAGAGCTTGGACCGTGTGATTTGATTCAGAGACGAGCTGTGAGAATTGTCGACAATCCTAAGCTTACACACGGTATTGAACCCTTAAGTTTAAGGCGAGATTTTGCCTCCCTTTGTGTGTTCTACCGATTGTACAACCGGTTGTGTTCTGAAGAGTTGTTCGAAATGATGCCGACAGCTACTTTTTATAACCGCACCGCTCGCCGACGGCGGAGAGTTCACCCTCACACACTGGAACCGCAATGGTCGCATACCGTGCGGTTCCAGAGAAGTTTTCTTCCGAAAACTCTCAAGCTGTGGAATGAGCTCCCAGCCGCGGTTTTTTCAAGAGACTACAGCATGGAGTTCTTCAAGAAATGCGTGAAGAGGTTTTTAGAGGGTCGGCAACGCATGAGTGACACCCTGGTGGTGCAAATGTCCATAGGCTACAGTGATTGTTTACAATCAGGCAGACCGCATGCTTGATTGCCACCTTAGTGGTATAAAAAAAGCAATAATTTAATAACAGTGTTTCCAGCTCTCTAAATGAGTTATAAGAGGAATAAGTAAATTTTATTTTTCCTATCTATAACTTCACGCCAAATCCCTTGCGTGGTAGGCAGAGAGAACCGAGCGCCATGTGACTCGATCCTTACATATCTCACTCGCTTCTTTAACATTAATTGCTCTTCTCATGCACGCTCGCTGGTTTCTAGGGCTCCTGACATCACCTTCTGATAGAACACGACCAGTTTGGTTATGGTAGGTAAGTCTTGGCCTTCCTCGGCTCCTACGTTATTATTAATTATTTATATTTCCTGTTTTTATTTGAGTCATTCTTTTTAGGTCTATAAAATTATTATAAACCTTGTATTGTTTTGAGAATATGAGAATGTACAGACTCAGAATACAGAATAAACCAGAAGGAGCCTACAGCCGATAATACATGCGGTCGGCTATGTCCAGAAACATTTCGCAATCCCCCGCACTCCTCATACTTCCCACCCGTACAGTATTGCTAGCTTAGTGAGAGTTCGCCTCTTTTAGGGTAAATTAAAAGTGTTATATTAATATAAAATATGTTATATTAATATACTGTTATGCATAAAACAAAGCTTTAGTAAAATAAAATACTAAATAAGCTTTAGTAAAGTAATTTACAAAAAATATGTCTTTACTTAGGTACATTTTGTTGTACTAATATTGCCGTTTTGATTCTGAGGTAATCAATACATTTTTACGTTTCGACAAATGAAGTCTTGCTCTTTGCTTTTATATTTTCATCAGTGGGGAACTGAAATTCCATATATAATAATTAGAATAGTTTTACACAAAACATTTTTGTAAAAAAAACTACTATTTACACAATTTCACATATGCAGACTATATACCAAAAACATTAGTTTAGTATTTCAATCATTATTATTAAGTCAATAATAATAATTTATTTCAGGCAATATTTATATTAAAAGATCTCACATAATGTAAGCCTATGTTTACATTATCATATCGTAAATACCTTAAAATTAAATAAATGTATTTACATATTTTATATTAATCAAACTATTTTTTAATTACTTAACATGCATTTATTATTTATTTCATCAATGTCAACTTTATAAAAAAGTAGGGAAAAGGAACCAGTAAAACTGGCAACATGAACAAAATGGACTCGCCCAAATTGTTTACCACTATCAACGAGTAAAAGAAATTCATTATTTAAATAAAATGAGATGTCAACGCGCTAGTTACACATGAAATGTGATCCCATCTTGTTTTTTTATGCTTCTAACTGCATTCTTGCAGGTGAGAACCGCACAAGACGGCATTATTTAATAAAAACTATCGAGAAATTTTTACGCGTAATAGACACGGTGGCCAAATATAGACTAGTCGTCCAAATGTCAAACTACTCTCATTGAGAGTAGTTTGTATGGCTTCAGTTTTGGGCGTGTTTGCGGTTTCTGGTTTATTCTATATTCTGAGTGTACAGATTATGTTTTCAAAGTTGATTTTATGCGTGCTGTACAGAAAGAAATGTTTGATGTATAGGTATTATTTTTATTTTACCAGACAGGCCTTTAATTAATTGTAAATCCTTAATAAATCTTTACTAGAAAAAAGTACTCACATGATTTTGTAAAAATTATACTTAAAATTTAAGTCACAGTAATCTGATCTCACTATCCATGTAACAATTTTTGTCATTTGTGCTGGTTTAAGGTGGATTTTAGCAATAAAACCAGCTTTTCATTGTCAATGTACTTATTATATGTAACAATCTTTAAAAATGTATTTCCTACAATCTGTATCATGCTGATAAAGCATACATACAGCATACAGCCTTATTTATGTTGATTTTCGCCCGCGTCTTCAAAGGGAAACAAAGTGTGTTTTCCTGTGGGAGTAAAATATTTTGCTACGTAAAATGTATGTGTTTGTATTTATACACTGAGGCAGTGACGCCTATGTCACTGCCTCAGTACAAACAAACATCAATTGTCGCTCGGTTTTGATTTGAAAAAGGATAAACCGACAAATAAATACACTTACGTTAATTATAGTACGTATCCCTCGTTAAGTCATTTGGACACTATGAATTATATGATTCTCTATGCTGTAGATCTATCCCACCATAGATTTACCCAGAATAAAAGTGACACATGTTTTAACTTGTCAACATGCGCCACATAAACAATCTCTACAAAAATAGATATTCTATGGGAGTTATAAATGTTTCCAGAATAAAAATCAAATTCATTTAGTCATTAATATGATAAATAAATAATAATAATCGTAGTTGATATCATAATCCTCAGCAACTTCACATTTCAATATGCTTAAGGAAACGATATTATAAGACCAATTACTTTCGGCGAGCACGTGCAAAAAAGAAGCATGAGGTGCCAAAAGCATTCTTGTCACTTTAAAGTAGTACCTATATAACGAAACATTAATGAGAATTAATATATTTCTTGCAGGATAACGCAATGTACAAACTTAATATATGTTTCTGTGGGATAGTAGTAGATAAAAAACCGTTGATACGAGGGTCATTTGAAAAGTAGCCTAACATACTTAATGAAACCACACGATTTTGAGTTTATTTTTCAACATACTCTCCTCCGAGCTCAAAACACTTTTTCCATCGACCCGGTAAGGCTTCGATAGCCGTTTTAAAAAAATCTTCGTCTAACTCCTCAAAATAAACGTCCACGGCGCCTATGACCTCTTTATTTGTAAAAAAACGTTTACCACGTAAAAATTTTTTTAGCTTTGGGAACAGATAAAAGTCGGACGGTGCTAAATCCGGTGAATATGGGGGATAAGGTAACAATTCGAAGCCACATTGATGGATTTCTGCCATGGATTGCACAGAGGTGTGAACGCGCGCATTGTCCTAATGAAACAAGACTTTTCTTCCCAATAAACCTGGACGTTTTTCTTTGATTTCTTCTCTCAAACGACGCAACAGATTGCAATAGTAATCGGAGTTTATTGTTTCACCCTTTTTTTAAATAATCCACAGAATTATACCCTTTGCATCCCAAAAAACCCACGGTACCCACCGCGCAGACACCTTAGAGAATCCAAGTTCAGTAGTAATTATATGATGTGTTCGCTCAGATGAGATGCCTACAGTCTTAGCTATCTCCTCGACAGTCAATCTTCGATCAGATAAAATTAATCACAGATTTTTTTCTTTGTTTTGATCAGTGGAAGCAGTCGAAGGCCAGCTACTACGGTGCTCATCTTGAATGGTCTCACGACCACGCTTAAACTCTGCCACCCAGTTTTTAACAGTCGCATACGAAGGAGCGGACTCACCCAAAGTAGCAGACATGTCTTCATGTATATCTTTTGGAGTTAAACCTTTCAAATTCAGGTATTTTATCACTGCACGATGTTCAATTTTATCCATTTTCAAAAATAGCTCTGACTTGACTTACTGTGAATAAACTAAACTGTGCATACTTGTTGCTAAATAATGTAACTACAAAATGAGGGTAGTTATAAAAAAACCAATGACTTTTTGAAATGACCCTCGTATATGAAAGTGAAACTATCCCACAAGAATACATCACCGGGATAAGTAGCCTTTTTTATGCCGGTGATGTGTTCCTGTGGGATAGGATAGTAGTAGCTGAGACATGAAAGTAAAATAAATCATCCATATTTAGTAAGATTCCATACATCTAAACCATCCCACTAGAACATATCACCGGGATAAAAAGTAGTATGCATATATATCTTTACGCCAGATCCCTTGCGGGGTAGACAGAGGGAACCAATATATAAGCCACGGTCTTTACATACTTCACTCCCTTTAACATTCATAGCTCTTTTTATGCACGCTCGCCGGTTCCTGGGGCTCCTAATATGCATCACTATTGATAAAACACGGCTAATTTGGTCAATTTTGGTTTTGGATAAAAAGTAGCCTATGCTATTGGACCACATCCAGCGCCTCATTTATCTACCTACCAAATTTTTTCCAAAGCCGTTGAGGCGTGAAACCGGAACAAACATCCATACTTTCACATTTATAATATTATTTATAGTAGGATTTTATTTCTAATTTCACAGGTTTACATGGCACTGCAGAATTAGCAGATGCTGGTGCTATTTTGGCATTGAGAGCTCTTGGTTGGGGCACACTATTTGCTGTAGCTGGTACCTCCTGCCTGTGCTATGGAGTATGGAAACTTTCTGGTGCTAAAGATGTAATTTCTCATACATTACTTATTTTAAATCTCATAATGTATCTATATACAGGTTGCTCACAACTTGGGCCATGTTGTCCTGATATCCCAAGTAATTTTACTTTACTTCAGTTTACAATTTCAAATTCCTGTACCTAGTATGTTGGTGTCAGACATTATCTTTTATATTTTACACAGATTATTGTAACAGTTTTTTCTTTTTCAGTTAAAAGATTTTAGAGTTCGGATGGGTAATGTGTTACCAATTCTGCCAAAAAACAACCCACCACAGTCAAGAACAGAATTTAGTGGAATAAACGACTTATTAACATATATATCAGAAGAATATGGAAAACCTATAAAAAAAGAGTAGTATGGAATTGTACTTTATTCTAGTCTCAAGTTGACAAATCTTGCTTTATTAAGTATTCTTCCTTATAACTAGGCCCCAGATCGCAACTATTTTTACATGTATATACAGCTAGAACACCCCAGTCTATGCTGTTAAGCTCAAAACCTACATCAATATAGTTGAGAAGCTGCGGCATTATCTGTAAAAGAAAAAAAAAATTAAAATGTTTACAAACTTAATGGAAATATCATTTTAAATACTGTTCTCCCTTACTTGAAACTCAAACTGTCTCTCCCCATGGCAATATTGACAGTTTGGTATGTCAATGGAGGCATTCTCTGAATGACTCGTGATCCACAGTGAAGTACCCCCTCGTTCATATCTTAACACTTGATCTGGATGTCTAGCAATCCTCTTACTGAATTTATTGAAAACTTTGTCTTCAGGCATATTCTTAGTATATTGTTCCAACTCTGCATCACTAACATTACTCATAGTGCCACCTTTTTTCTCCTTAATCATTTTTTTAAATTTCTCCATTTCTTGATTGGCATCAGTATTATTAGTGTCTTCCTGTGATTGACAAAAAAAAAAGAGTATTTTTACATTATTTAAAAAATCCTGTACGAAATATACTCTATTAACATAATTATATAATGTACCAACCATTCTAAATGCTCAATAACTTTGCCTTAGTTCTTAATATTGTATCTTAAGTTCTTGATATTTTGATGTGGATAAGCACTTGTGACCAAGAAATTGTGACTTGTGACTATTATAAATATCATGAATAACTACACAAAAAAAACAAAATATTCACACATGAAACGTTAGATAAATAAACCATAATATATATAACAAGTTCAATTTTTCATAAAATTGCTAAGTTTGTACTATCATGATCCTTGATTCCTTCAGTATGGCAAAAATTTCTAGCGTAGCGTTATCCCGTTTCCGATTAGAAATAGCGAGGTCCGCTACCTAGGTCGAAGGATTTGGTGAAGATATTGATTTTGACATGGAGCAATGTGGTAAGAAGACCTCCACAACTCCAGGGAAAACCAGACCTTTCGTAGTCACAAGTCTTTTTCGTTTTTCCTTCACCGAGGATGTGATAATTACTATTGTGTAATTATCACATCCTCGGTGAAGGAAAAACGAAAACACTAATTTTGTGGTATAAGTAAATGAGACTTCATCTTGACAACTAATCAGCATTTGTTTAATGACGTCTCTATGATGAACAGGGTAAAAACCGGAAGCAATCACAGCATGGTAAGAGCATCTTGAACCTTCAGAAGGAAAGGTCTCACCCGGTGAAGTAGTCTATGCAGCGTCTGTTTCATGCCCTAATCTAAAAACCTCGAGAGCTTTCAACTGTAACTTCATAATCGTTTTCAGTGCCTAGATGATTGTACCACACCGGATGATATCAACAGCAAGCTTGTGGAAACTTGCAGAGGGAGCTAAATTTTTAAAGCCTTGCTCAAAAAGAAACCAAAAGCTCTCATATCACATGCAGAATTATGAAGGCTGCAACCACAATCAGACGTGAAATGTGGTTGCAGCCTTCAGCTCACATGCTAGAGTACAGGCAGATCTCTGAATGCATACGGGGAGACATGCGTCAATGTAATACACTTCGTATTAAAAAGCGATAGAGCAGAACTAAGGCTCCAAAAGTTTTCGCCAAAGATCCGTTTGTTGGGCTAAGTCAACCGACGAATCTGAAGACCTACACTAGCGCCATCATTTCTACGAAGACCGAGATTCTAAATGAGATGGAGAAGTTCTATTGACAGGTGTACAAATCGTTGTTACAGCTGGGCAACAGTGCTAGTAATGATCCAATCACTAAACTGACCCGACATTATACGGAAGATATCTCGAACATCAATCTGTACGAGACTCATAATGGCTCTCAAACAGCTTAAAAATGGAAAGCATCCGGTGTGGGCGGAATTATAGCGGACTTCTGAAAGCCGGTACTTGTAGTCTTTTATTCAATTCCGTCATATATTCTGGTAAAACGCCGAAAGCATGAAGCAGAAGCCTGGTTATGTTGTTCATCACTAAGGGTGATAAGACCCTATTGAAGAAATATAGGCCAATATCGCTTCTGTGCGGCGTTTATGTACTGTTTTCGAGAGTCGTCACAAACGGCCTTGTACCAGACTTGATGAATTCCGGCCTCCCAACAAACCCGATTCCGAAAGGGCTTTAGCACCTTAGATCACATACATACCCTCCGCCACATTATACAGAAGACTGAGAAGTGTAATCTGCTCTCATTATAAACTCGGTTGAAACATGGGTGGCGCTAGTTTCTCCAGTGATGTCGAATTGACTATCGGTACATCGAAGCGTTATTCACTTAGGTAAGTCAAACTTCGACCGAGAAGTAAACAGACAAATCCAACTCGGTTGGGTAGCATTCGGGAAACTTCAAACACATCTTGTCGAAAATACCTAAATGCTTAAAGAGGAAACTCTTTGATCAGTGTGTGTTGCCAGTAATGACATACGGAACTGAGACATGGCGTTCACAGCGGGTCGTATGGGAAAGCTATAGGTCACGGTCATGGCAGTGAGCCCTCATAGTTCATAACACTGACAACAGCTGGAAAAGAAAGGTTCTCGAATGGCCTAACTGGTACACGCAGCATGGGATGACTCCCCACTAGGTGGAGCGGTGACCTCTAGAAGTTTGTAGGGAGTCGATGGATGCAAGTGGCACAGGAGCGAAACGAATAGCTCTCTAAAGGGGAGGTCTATGTTCAGCAACATATGAATGCGGGCTGAAATAATGAATGTATGTCTAAACTAAAATCACTATATAGCTTCGAAGAAAAATGTTTTGCAAGCTATCGACAAAACAGCACACTAAATTTTCTTACTAATACTGAACAACAAAATTTTATGATTTTTGAACTTGTTTGGATGGTGGAGAGTAGTCTGAGAAACTCTAGCTAGTTATTTGAAGGGTTATTCTTTTCGACACTATTGTATGCATTATGCATCCATATATAAAATTGTGTATGCCTGTTATTGGTATACACATTAAAATTGACTGATCTGCAAAGTAATTTATGTGTATTTCATCAAAGTATAATAAATGCTGTTGGTATCCTTTTAAACAAAAAAATAAATAGCTTTATGTAATTATATAATTAATTAATATGTTTGGTATAAATGCACCATGTAGCTTGTACCTAAATACTTGAATTTACATGGTGATCGATAGTCACACTAAAAACGGCAATGTAGGTAATATTATGATTAATTTCACTTTAGAAAAATAAATTCAGAGACAAGAATAAATAATATATAAGCTTGGTAACTGTATAGGCCTGCACAGGTGACAGGGGACTTCAGTCCGCTTAGGACTATAATCCCCCAAACCGTCAAAAATTGTTCACGGAGAAACTATCCATTTTTTTAAGTTTCTTATTGTGGTTAACTTAAATATTATTTATTAGTTGATGTGCCCTGACATATTAGTTCTATTTATTTCGGAGATTCCCACATATGCACTTTTGAGATGTTTATGTCCCCATTTTCACGTGTATCATGTGCGTCACGCGATTCAGTTCTAAGTGATCTATTTTGCCGGCAAAAAATAACATGAGGACTGGTCTTGTATGTGCGGGCCTTAACTCTGTAACTTTTGAAATTTGAATGGTATGAACAGCTGAAATAAGAAAATTATTTCAGAAAACAAACCTCATCTTCTTCGTCTACAACAAGTTCCCACTCTTTGAATAAAACTGATTTCCCAGTTTCAGTAACAATAAAGTTTTTTAATTTACTGTTTGCTCCACCCTAGAAATTAAAACAAAAACTTTATCTCACACTAAAAGGCCTTAACATGAACACATATATTTGACTGCTTGATTATGAGAAGCTATATCTGAAGGGGTTTACAGAAAGTTCACCACTATCATGCATTGGCAGTGCCCAATCTTAATGCCATTAACTCGGGTCCACTATGAATTACATTAGTCAGGATCATTGGCTTGCACCCTCCAAAGGGTGAAGATTTACATGAATTATTTGTTTGAATAATATTATTTTTTATTTGTTCAGCCAATTATATAAATGGACTATTTACCTGTAATTCAGAGCAGTGTTGCTTATGACCTTTTTGCCAATCTAATACCTGATGCTTGCGACTGCAATAGTAAACCTTTTTGCACTTTGCGCAATGTGAAGGAGCCCTAATACCACAGACATCACATAATTTTGGCCACTTATCCATAGGGAAATCCTGGTAAAAAAAATTTTATAAATAATTACAATAAAAAATTATAACATGGCCAATTCAGTTTTCATATAATTCATATTAACCTCATTTATATCCTCTTCATATGGTTCATATGAATAAAAATCATTTTTTCGGCAAAGTTGGCTACGAAGTACTATGATGTTATCAGAAAAGTTTGTCCGACAACAAGAACCGTTTTTGCATATGAAAACATAAACAGTTCTATGAAAACAATTTTCAAATTCTTCATAAGGTGCATATACCTGTTAAACACAATAATTCTATTAAGTATCTATGTAAAATATATCAGTACTTCAATGTACATCAAATTAACTTAAAATTTTATATTAAGATTTCTTTTATATATCACATACAAATAGCCCATAAATACTTTTAAAACAAGAAATATTGCTTGCTTAGAGCTTACTGGAAACCTCACTCAAGTAACTGCAGTAACTATCGGGGAATTGTTTGGCTGCGCTTTTCTTTAAAGAGGATATACTTTCCCAGTCAAGCTGTTATGATGTGTGCTCTCTTAACTATGAATGGTAATGCTGTGCTTCCCCAAATTGAAGTATGGGAGCACAGCAAGATTTTTCATTATATATGGTGTTAATTCAAACTAGTGTCAATGAATAAAAGCAGTCAAATAACTTTCTACTAATGTTTTAATTGGTAGCTTACTGGTAACCTCGCTGGCTCTCAGAAGTACAGCTAGTTATTATTTGGCTACAGTTTTCTCAAAAACATCTGTAGTATCTTCTTCCTTGCATTATCCATTAGGATTATTATCAGGGTCTCGGCTATCTAAGCCTAAAGATTTGGCAAAGATACTAATTTTGACATGGACGACAGACCTCCACAACCCAGAGGGAAAACCAGACCTTTCTTGGGTTAGGTTCACACATCTATAGAAATATAATTACTTGGATGTGTGGATTCAAAAAATCATTTGTAGTATATGCATAGATAAATTAATATTTAAATTACTGATACAAGTAATATAGGTGAGGCTAGTTCCACAATAAAGTGTGAACTGCAAATACTGGTATTATTGTTATGTTAGACAATCAATATCACAATAAGAAGATATCCATTTAAGATTTCCCAGTTAGGACTTGTAAGTTCGCAAAAAAACATTTTAGATTCTTACTTGGCACAAGAATATAAAAGGATCACTGCATTTCTTGCAGGTTATTTCTGAAGGTAAAGGTAAATTTTGCAAATCCATCCACGCAGGTTTTCCTCCGACTTTACTAGGAAAAAATCTAGGATGTAGCAACCAGTTATCTTTTTCTTCCAAAACACCAATATCTATTTTCTTATCGCACATGTTTATTGTGAAAAGAGGAAAATAAAAAAATAGATATTCTTAATTCCCAAATGTCACAAAATTCAAATGAATTATAGGAGTTCACTTGGAGTGCAAAAGTTGCGTCGCAAAACTTTCCATCCCTCGGACACTCTGTTATTTTCAATTTCTCTTTTCTATTTCTGTATATGTCTGATTTTTGCTGGAATATTTCAGGCTGAGATACTTGGGCTCAATGAATTTTGTTTATTCATGAATGTAAGAGCGTTTCGTTTGCGAGGCTTTTGGTTAACGATATATTTTTGCAGTTAGTTTGTTTCATAGATTTCGTTTAGAAACTGAATGTTTTTTTTTTTTGTTCTTTTTATCCCCGTGGGGAAAAGCAAAGGGATCTAGCCCATACAGCCAAGTCTTCAGTTTAGAACCATTTGAAATCTTAATTCTATGTTCCAGCTTCAGGAACTGTGCTGAAAAAATACTTGGGGAGGATACCTAGACCCAATCAACTCAATTTAAATACCACCCGTAAAGCGATAGTGATTTTTACAAGGTTTTCTTGATGAACTTATTCACGTCGTCCAAAAAGTGCATAAACGTGTTATATTTGAGTTTTTTCATTACTGTATAATTTCACTAGCACTTATGTTAGAAAATACTATCGAAATTGTCACACAAAACTAATTTTCTACTGAATTGTAAAAATTTCAAGTAAAACAACAATGTCACTCGTCAAAAGCGCGGGAAAAATTCGAATCTGAATGCCTTGCAGATGTTTTTTTTTTTTGGTTCTTTTTATCCCCGAGGGGAAAGGCAAAGGGACTTAGCCTATATAGCCAAATCTTCAGTTTAGAACCATTTGAAAATCTTAATTCTATGTTCCAGCTTCAGGAACTGAGCTGAAAAAATACTTGGGAAGGGTACCTCGACCCAATCAACTCAGTTTAAATACCACCCGTAAAACGATAGCGATTTTCACAAGGTTTTCTTGATGAACTTATTCACGTCTTCCAAAAAGTGCATAAACGTGTTATATTTGAGTTTTTTCACTACTGTATAATTTCACTAGCACTTATGTTACAAAATACTATCAAAATTGTCACATAACACTAATTTTATACTGAATTGTAAAAATTCAAGTATAACAACAATGTCACTCGTCAAAAGCGCGGGAAGCAGGTCCGCAGAGCAGAATGTCATGTAGATAAGTATGTCATGTCAGCCATGTTTATATATATATATATATATATATATATATATATACTTATTCACGTCTTCCAAAAATTGCATAAACGAGTTATATTTGAGTTTTTTCATTACTGTATTTTTTTTATACCACTAAGATGGAAACAAGAAAGAGAGGAAAGGCAAAGGGACGTAGCCTGGGCAGCCAAGTCTTCAATTCAGAACCATTTTAATTCTAAATATTCCAGCTTCAGGAACTGTTCTGAAAAAATATTTGCGAAGCGCACAAGTCCTTTACTCTTTGATGTTAGACGAAGTTATTCTTTTTCATGCTTTAGTTTGCTGTTTCAGTATGCACTATGTACTCTGCGGGCGCCGCGTCCTCTCCTCTACGCTCAGCCTTCTTCCTAGGGTTACTCCCTCAGAGGAAGTATATACCTAGAGTTGACAAACGCGTACACCCGTAAGGGACGGCAACAAAAGTACATTCAATAACAAGGTTATCAGACTGTGGAAAATTTACCCCACTATATAATGCGTTTCGGCAATTTGAAATTTACAATGTACCCAGATAACTGTTTACCAGAAACTTGCATAGAAGGTGTATTGTGTGCTATAACAATATACTCATAAAATGATATTAGCAATGTAAAAAAATCGAATAAGTCGCTACAGCCATTTCTACACACAAGGTAATAAAAGTTAATATTTACATACGTATGAAAACTACAGTATCTGAATAGATCAACAAACATATTTGCACTTTAATATTATTAGAATAGTATTTTTTTACGCAAATCGAGTTACTGTATAGATGTATTAATTAATAGTAAGCCTGAGTTAGTTTCACTAAGATCTGTGAAATCATTGGAATAAGGATAGGAGATTGGTCAAACCTAGCAGAGTTATATAAATTAAACAATATATTTTTCTATTTTAGACATATATTTTAAAATACAAGCGATGACATGATACTAAATATAGGCATAGATGTGAGATAAAAGACACTTTATAGACAATTTGTAAATAAAAATATTCGTGCCTTACAAACATATTAATGTTTATTTTTTCATAGATTTTATTCTTGAAATCAATGTTATTAGATCGATTTTTCTACATCGTGTATTTATATAAATATCGTGAGAATGAAACAGCCGTCGAATATTCATGGTCACATTTACATACACGGTTTTTAGTTAAATCTTCTTTACACAATAAATGCGGATTATTCCTACTTAAAATTAAACATATTGCATAAAAATTTTCAATAATTGTCATGTAAAAAAGAATTAGTGCTAGGGATGATTTAAGTGTAAATATTAATCAAAGGTAAACAATCTTTGTTTTTAAACATTTTGTATTGCGCATCATGGTTTTCATTAGACTTAAACTAAAGCTACAATTGATCAAGGATTATCCTTTCACATATTGTACTCAAAAGGTGGTAAACTGCTACGGTCCCTTAATTGCCTAGTACACTCTTTTCCTCTAACTTGTATAATGATATCTATCATCAATACATCGATTACATTAAAATTATGTATAATGACAGATAGTTCAGCATTTTTATTTCAAGTCGTTTAGTTTTTGACCTTAATATAGCTAATTTCTTCTTGCGTGACTCAGCCAGTAATGTTTTCAGTCTCAATTCAAAAGTAAGCTTTAATTTTCATGGTGTTAATGTAGTGTCTGTCGCTATTGGAAGCCCTGGATAATCGGTCTGGAAAATAGGACAATTTTCATTTTGTAACGCATTATTAGCATGTAATATCGACAGCCTAGTACTAACATTATATTAAAACTACTCTCAATACTATAATTTAATTGAGCTTTACATATTTAAGTTTACAAATTCAGACAATATAAAATGCTTGATTAACATTTATGTGTTGACACAAAAGCATGTGTGTGTGCGTGATTAACTTGATTAAAGTGGTATAAATAATTGGTATAGAATAATCTACACGAATCCGTATCTTTCACAATTACCTGTATAAATATAATCAACCCATCAACATCATATCAACCCATACTCACTTCATTACTGGAGTACGGATTCTTATTTCAAACAAAAGACCTTAGAAGATATGTCACGAAACTACTCAATTACGGATTGTCGGAGTCGTTGGAATATTTTCATATGTTTTTGTACTTCAATTATACGCTTGTACGACTAAAATGTAACTATGTAAAATTTCAATTCTGTACGTGAAACTTTCTAAAACAGACTAGCAGACGAACAGGCAGGCATGTAAATCATCTAATTTAGTTCCTTATTTTTTTTAATACCTATCATCATATATACTCGCCAACAAACTGTTATATCAGTTTGGCGAACATAATAATTTGTACTATGTAACTGTATCGTGTAAATAAATAAATAAAAACAATATAAATCAGTTGAGAATGCGCAAGCTTCCATTGCCAGAGGAACACCTGGTTCGTCAACAAATCAAATGTTGAAGAACCAGGTCAACAAATGTTAACTTACATGTATGGTGGATGTTGAAACTGACGACTTATCCAAATAAACTTCTTCCGAAAGCAGTGGTCTTTAGATTGTTTGGAACATATGCTGTATTCGGTTCCCAATGCTGTCGTCCGGCAGCAAAAATCCATGCATTACGCACACTGAGACTTTAGGAAATCTAAAAAATAAACATACATCTAAGTTTAACATGTTAACATTTTTAATTTAAAAATAAATAAATACATTTTGATGAAAAATTATAAACAAAGAAGTATACAAAGAGTAAGAAGTTAAAAAAAAAGGTGTCTGTACCCATATAATTTACCCTATAATTTCGGGGTGTTTTCCCATACTACTTACTGGTAATCCTAAAACGTTCATTATACCGATAAAATGAAAATACAACAAAAAATGGCTGACGCATTACCCACAGACAACCATCAAGATTTAGGCGGTTTTCACTAGAAATAATTTTTGTAAATTAAACCGATATTTTCATTGTTTTTACGTTATTATGCAAACAATTTATTTAAAATCTACATGTGTATCTAATTTTCGCAAATTTATTTCATAACAACTATTGAAACTTTATACTTACGTATGAAAGGTTATGTTTTCGTATTTTTACTAACTGAGGCTTTTGCAGCCATTTACACAGCAACGTTCCATTGTTAAAGTAAAAAGACAATCCCAAACAAGCAAACGAACACAAATATGCACTAATATTTCGCTTATATTTAGTAATTTATGCAAACAATTTGTTGTACTACAACGAAATGATTGTTTGCCATGAATTTGTTTTTGTGGCAAACACAAAATAGTGAAACTATGACAGGAGCAAAAAATATTTTATCTGTCTCTTTCCTTCTTATGAGGAACTGTATACATCTATCACGTTCTATCTTGGTATTATTATTTCCTTGTCACCTCTAGTATCCTTTCTCTGAGGTTACTCCATACTCTATTAAAAATTTTTAAACTGCAGTATTTGGAAAGGCAAAGGGATGTAGCCCATACAGCCAGGTCTTCAATTCAGAACCATTTTAAAATCTTAATTCTAAATGTGCCAGCTTCAGGAACTGTGGTGAAAAAATACTTGGGAAGGGAACCCAGACCAAATACTGCACTTTAATACCACCCGTAAAACGATAGTGATTTTTAGAAGCATACGCGCAATGGTCAGCTGCCAAAAATATACCTATAGTCTTTTTACCCTCATCAATGTTTGTCACCACATAATCCTTGTGGATTATGTGGTGTCATGGACTGCATCACTAGTAAATTTCTTGGCTCTAAATCCAAATTGATTATCTGATAGATAATTAATCTTGTGCTTGATACGTTCAAGAAGTTTGGAAATAGATGGAAGTATTGAAATAGGCCTGAAGTTATTGACACGGTCTCTATTTCCCGACTTATAAATAGGATGGAATACGGACCTTTAGTATTTTAGGAAAAATACCTTCACTCAGGCAGATATTAAATATATGCGTAAGGGGTGGAGTTAAAATGTTCTTATATTTCTTTAATAGTGAATTAGGTATTCCATCCCATCCCACAGCACAAACATCTTTTAGGGTCACAATCATCTATTCCACCTCATTTTCATCGATACTACTCAAAACTAATGATTTTAATGATGTTCGATAGCAAATTTGATCTTTCCTACGATATTTGTGACCAGAACTAATGTTAGCAGCTATTTTAGGGCCAATATTGACAAAAAAGTCATTGACTTTATCAATAGTTACTTACGGACAAGTAAAATTAATCAAATCAAAGTTATTAATATTATATTTTTTTCCATTCGTTATAACATTTATTGCATCCCATATTTTTTATTATTTTTACCCGCTAATTGTATTCGAGATTTTTTTTGATTGTGCGACAATATTTATTTTTCATATGCCCTTTTCAGTTTTTTAAAAGGTTAGTACAAAAATTTCTATATCGCTTGTAAGCATAGACGTAATAAAAAAGTCAGACGGAATATACATACCTTTTATTACGTAGGACAAACAGATTCATACTTATTTGAAATAAAAAGTGCCCAAACAAATACATCAATTTTAATGACTAGACGAGGCTCTGGCGAAAGAGAGGTAGGGCACGTTAGCCTGACTGGGGAAGTACCTCCACCTGACAGAAGACGGCAGCCACTCCTCACACTCCTCAAAATGTATACTGTTTATTACACTGGATCTAGATGGAATCCAGCCGCTTTCTTTTCTGGACTCTCTTATGATTTGTACCCAATCATTCTTTCAAATGATGCATTCATTTGACGATGGAAATCTAAAATATATTAAAGGTATGAATAATAGATGTTCAGTAAAAAAAATTATAGGATGTAAGTTTATATGTCTATTCAAACAAAATCAGGTATCTGAATTAAGTAAGAATTACAAGAGAACAAAAGAAAAATGATCTCCCACATTTACGGTAATTTGGAAGTGTGAGTTATGGCAACACCAGTCGATTTAGTGTTTTAAAAGTTTTATTTAAATGAAAACGATTAGTTAATTAGAAAAATGACTTGCTTACCTATGAAAAGTAATCCCTTGGCTGTTTTGAATTATACCACTATGGTTCCGACTGCTCTTCACTACGCACGACGGCATTATTATATTTTTTCGACAAAGTTATCACGCGGCGAGGTGTCGGTGCGTAATGGCGGGCGGTAGACTTACTATGGTGTGAATGTGTGCGTGTCGGCTCGTATGTATAGCGACTGACTATGGCGGTGCTTCAGTGTTTAGATCGCGAGATGGTGTCTGCTTTTTTTATTACGTCTATGCTGGGAAAGTCGTTTTCAGTGTCTCATTTTCCGGAGAGCGATTTGAGTTCATATACAATTTATATCTGGTTTTCATACAGCGGATTAAGCCAGGCGTAATCCAGGGTTGAATAATTTCAATTTCGTGTTGGTATTATTGTTCCCTCTGTATTTGCCTCGATACAAGACTTAATAGAAGCAATTAAATAGGTCATACTTTAGTCAGCGTCTTTGTTGGTAAATATTGGCTGTGATGAGGGGGTACCGGACGGCAGCGACCGCCCTTGCTGGCGACACGCCCTGGGAGCTGGTGGCGGAGGTGCTCGCCGAAGTGTACGGCTTTGTTGCAAATAGGAGGTCACACGGCGAGCGCCCCACGTTGGAGGAAATGGGGCGGTGTCGCCAGCGAGGGCATGAAGAGATGATGTGGAGGTGGGGGGAGGACCTGACGCAGCCGCAGTATGGAACCCGCGTGGCGGAGGCGCTGCCCCCGGTCCTAGATAGCTGGATGCGCAGGAAGCGCAAACCCCACACCTTCGCAAGGTGCAGATACTCTCTGGACATGGGTGCTTCGGTGAGTATCTGCACCGGGTCGCGAGGCAGGAGCAGGAGCCGGTCTGCCACGATTGTGGCGCGGCCGAGGACACTGCCCAACATACACTGGAGCAGTGTCCCAAGTGGTCTCGGCAGCGCCACAGTCTGGTGGCCGTGCTAGGAGACGCCGACCTCTCGCTCCCGAGCGTGGTCCGCTCCATGCTCGGGAGCGACAGTGCCTGGGAGGCAATGGCCTCCTTCTGTGAGACGGTCTTGTCCCAGAAGGAGGCCTCGGAGCGGGACAGGGAGGTTGATCCCGAGGCTGTTCCGCTCCGGAGACGGCGGACGGGAGTGCGGTATACGCGCTACGTGCACCTTTTGCCGCCTCCCTAATATGTGGGACTAGGTCAGGATGGGACCCTGGCCCCATAGTGGTCCCGCCGCCGGAGGGGCTGTCCCAATTTGCCGGGACTGCCCCTAGATTAAAGAAGTCCGGCCCCTTCTGAGGGGCTGGCCAGTCGCAGTGGTGCCCTGTCGCTGACAGATCCGGGGCACCTCACCAAAGCGGCCGATGGCAATTCGCGGGGTCGTTTAGTGGGTATACCGTTGGGCAGCCAACCGGGAGTCCCACACTATCACCGGAGGCGACCCAGGCACCGGTGGTGTGCGTAACGCATTTTCCCCCGCGTCACAAAGTATATATATATATATTGGCTGTAGATCTTTCATATCCCTCTCCAGTCTCTCTGTATTAACTTTACGTACTGTAAAGTATTGTACTTTATGTACTGTACTGTACTAAACGCAAAGATCCTGTTCTGTTTAAGTTTGAGAGCTAATAACACTGTGTCATGATCAGTGACGGAAGTTTTCACGACTAGTATACAGATCGCGCGGCGAGAGTTTGGCTTTGACCTTCGGGTGGAGGGGATTACTGCGCATGGGTACTGTCACGCACACAATACTTTTCCTTTTTTATGTACCAGGTTGGATATTTGAGTGGGTCAAAATTCATCTACAGTGGTAATAATGCTAGAAAATAATACGAAATAGATAAACTTCTTCATTTATTAAAACTATTGATAGTTATTTTACTTATATAAAATGTTTATTTCCTTTTAAAGTTTACAGAGACAGCGATGAAAATTCTAAATAATAGTTTTTTAATAAAATTATTTATTCCAAGATACATGTAAAATTGGTACATACAAACAAAAGAAAACTTAAAATAATTTTTAAATACAAAAGTTAACATTAAAAAAAAGTCTTAGCAGCAGTGCTATTCAGATTCTGAATCAGTTAAAGGTTTAACGCCTTCTATGAAATCACCGCATGGTCCAGTGGTGCTGCCGCGACACGAAATTGTGCAACGTCTTTTGCTTGTTGAGGGTCCGGGTTCAGGGCTTCCTCGGTCGCAGTTGTCATCATCATCATTATCTTCATAACCATCATCAGAATCATCGTCTTCGGAACTATCATCGACGTGAATTATAAATTGCTCGGTAAGTAAATCAACTACATGGTCACTCTTGGCGTACTCTTCTTCTATATCTTTTACCTTTTTACATATTTTTTCCCATTCCTGGGCACCCATTAAGGATACTTTTTCTTTGATAAGTTTGGTACATTCTTGTAAATTCCATTTAACATTTTTGCTAGCTACATATTGTTTATTAGTAGCCCATGCCATTTCTATGGGGTTGAGGTCTGGAGGTAAGGCGGTAATCTCAATATGCTATGGTTTGCTTCTGCTAAAATTTGATCTATTGAAAAAGTTTTAAATCTTTCTTTATTAGCTTTTATCAAGTTGTACAATTGTGGCTTGAGCATTGTTGAATCATATTGTATGCCTTTATCAGTTAGCCAATTCTGCATATCGGCTTTTTTGGTATTGGAGGACGGTGCTAAATCCCATTGTTTATTGTGGTATGAGGCGTTGTCGACAACCACTACAGAATTGGGTGGTAGGTTGGGAATTAATTGTGTCCTAAGCCATTTTTCATAATTCTCGTAATTCATGTTGTCGTGATAGTCCCCTGTTTTGGTGCCGGCTTTAAAAGTTAATAAAGCATTTGGTATAAACCCAGCTTCAGATCCTGCGTGGACTATCACGACTCGTTGTCCTTTAGAAATGGGTTTTTTTAGTCCTTCCGTAGGGCCATCGCTCCAGGCTTTGGTTGTTGAGTGCGATGAATCTACGTAGGATTCATCTGTGTAAACAATGGGTCTTCCTTCTTGTCGATATTTTCTTATTTTTCTTAAATATTCAATGCGTTGTAATCGGATATTCGATGTTTCTATTAGTAATTTACGGTTGTTTTCTGTTTTTTTCCAGCGAAATCCTAACTCCTTTACAATTACACGAAGACTTGTTTCTGACCCTTTAAAGTTTATATCTTCCTCAAGTTTCTTTTTTAGTTTCCCAATGGTGGAAAGTTCATTATTCGTCTTGTGAAAATTGTGTATACATCTTTTTATAACACCTTGGTCAAAATTATCAATATTCGTAACTGGTTTAGCTCTGGGACGTTTTTTTCCAGGTGTTCTGAAAGTAATTAGCAAATCGGAACTCTTGGCTTGATTTGCGATATTTTTTACAGTGCCAATTGAAGTCTTAGTGGCCTCCGATGTCCGTTTTTGAATTTTAGCTAATTTACTGACTACACAATTTAATTTAGAAACAGTTTCCGTTTTCATTACCTGCATAGTCTGTATAGTTTGGTTATTCTCCGACTGACTGAGTAAAGAAGCAACTTCCTCAATCTGACTTCGAATTTGCTTCAATGAATCAATACATTCGTAAGCTTCTTTCTTTAAAAAGCAATTCACGTCATATATCATTTTCCGTGCTTGCCTTTTTAAAACAATGTTTTTTTTACGCATTTTCAAATCACTTTTTAATATGTAACAAAAAAAACTTAACTGACAAACTTAAACAAACAAACTCAACAAATAATAACAATCGACAACAATAAACAATTAACGAAAATAGCAATTCACTTGTGAACGTGATTGTACAACAGGAGTGCGCGGTACGTCATATCGATGCGAGAGGCAGGGAACGACTGGAGCGCCAATCAGAGCACCGCGTGCGCCTACACACCCGCACCGCGTGCGCCTACACACCCGCCCCGCACCCCGCTAATTGCCCGTTGATACCCAATTTCTGATTTCTGCGCAATAACGGTCAAAGCCAAACTCTCGCCGCGCGATCTGTACTTGCTTGATTATTTGTTTTTAAAATCACGTGATCAATACTAGTTTTATTATTACGCGACGCTAAAATGTGTGCAGGGAGTAGCCCGTGAAACGAACATAGATTCAAATAGTCGTGTGCTTTTGTATCAATTGAGTTATTATTATTACAAATATTAATATTGATATCTCCCATGACACAAATGTTTTGAAAGGACGACAAGCTCGTTAGTATATTATTTAGAGAGGCCAGGAAAACATCAATACTTTTATTCGAAGGGGACCTATAAATTGCGACTATCGCAGTTTCTGAACCAATTTTTATGACAAGGCAGTTACATTCTGTACAGACGGGTTCCTCGACAAGTGCACGCAGATCATTACTAGTGAAAATTGTTACACGGTCATTTTGGTTACATACATTCACAGTGGCATAGTGTTTGTATCCATCCAGTTGTGGAAACACAGGCGTACAAGACAACCAACATTCAGTCAAAATCAATATAACACATTTTACTTTAAGTCTATCCAATAATATTGTGAAACTATCGAAATTATGAGAGATGCTTCGAATATTTTGTGTCAATAGGAAGACAGAAGAAAAGAAGAATTGAAGAATGGGTAAAATTGCTACCTGACTCGTCTAAAGGAGTCAGGTAGTATAATAACAATAAATAGTACCTACATGCGGCAATGGGCGCCACCACCCTTTACGCAGCGCCAATTCCGGTGGATCGAGGAGGGAGGGCTTATTGACACATATGCACGTGAAATGTGAGGGGTGGATTGAATGATAAGATGAACGGGCTGATGGACGTAATAAATGAGAGACGCTTATGCTATGTATGGGACAGAAATTAAGCGCAAGAATAGTGAGGTGAATATTAAACTCATTTGTAGAAATATAGTTTCGCGGTGGCTCATCGGCATTCAAAATGGTCAAGACAAACTAAAGCTGGTGACAGTCTCAGACAAACACTCGGGAAATGTTAGAATGGCGGAGTGAATATTGTGATGAAATGTATGACTGCGCCTCGGACGCTGGCACTGAGAGTGAGACTATACTCACTCCACGTTGTCGAAAAAGGCGTAACGATCGAACGACTGTTTACCATCAGGCAGATCGTATGCTTGCTTGCCACCTTAGTGGTATTAAAAAAGCATGTGAGCGGATAGATAAGTAGTATGTCACTATGGTTTGATGTTAAAATTGAAGTCAGCAGGATTGCATGCTGTCTGCTCAGCTGTTCATCCTGTATCTCGATAGTTTTCTGCAGAGAATAAAGGTCAACGAATTTAGATTTGTGGCGGGTGATAGTGAGG
Organism: Pyralis farinalis; assembly: GCA_947507595.1. Lineage (NCBI taxonomy): Eukaryota > Metazoa > Arthropoda > Insecta > Lepidoptera > Pyralidae > Pyralis > Pyralis farinalis. The sequence goes on from OX382267.1 coordinate 18,760,521, forward strand.
TGTCTGCAGCGGAAATAGTGTTTCGAAACCTGGTTCAGATACATGAAACTTTGTATAGAGGCTGGTGGACTACCTTGAAAAGATTCATTAAAAAAATATTTTACTATAGAACATTTTTTTATTTTCGCATAACTTTCAGACTTCTTTTTACATCAATAATAGACTTAATTACACCACCACCTAGAGACCGCGCAACGACCATTATTTTCTTCACGGAAACATGAATATCCTCAATGGTCGACATCTTATTACATTACCCCGGATACATAGTCGAGCACGCATTTGTGTTGTGCCGGGATATGCATGTTCGTCCGGGAAGATAGGCGCCGTCTTCATAGCCTTGAAGAAGATATGTCGTTATTGGATCACGCGTGCGTCATGGCAGCCACTCGAATCTACGCGTGCCTATGTAGGTCTCACAGCGGTGATACAGACACAGTTCGTTAATTCGAGCACTTGCAAATGGAGACTGACAAAGTCATCAACCAGTATGCATTCGCGGAATTAATGATTTTGGAAGACATTAATGACCATCATATCGAGAGGCTTGGCTCTCGGTGCCGGTGGCTTATAATATCATAGAATACCAGGTATAGAGTCAAAGTAAAAGTCGGAGCGCTGTCTCATCCGGATCTAAGTGACCTGCACCAGATATAAGCCACTTCGGCCTACCGAATAGCGTCGCATATATCATAATAAGTCTGCAGACTGAAACGGATTGCGTGAATTCTCATCATATCCATGGATGAAGCTCTGTTTCAAAACAGAGGACATTAAATCCTGTGCGGTTGCAGTGGCTCCGGCGATTTTGAGTGGCATGGAATGCTACATGTCCTATCGCTTATTGGCTGCTGCGGAAGCTAAAAAGCGACAATGGATTAATCGCCTTGTAGAGAGGCCAATCTTCTCAAATTGACTGCCTGCGAGGCTTGGACCACCGCGCGTGCTAATGGTGATCATGATGTCTCTGTTTTAAAACGCAAATTGAACGCTGCCTCGAGATCCATTAGGAGGGTGATGATAGCTAGAGCGAAATTCGATTTCCTCGGTAGTTGGCGAGCGGCTTGCGAACCTTACCTCTGGTAGCCGTTCTTTCTGGTCGCTCGCAAAAGCTGCTGAGGAAATTTCTGTTAGTTGTCCATGCCACCATTGCAAAACAAGATGGCAGTTTAGCCTAGTGCTAAAGAGCAACCCAATTTATTGTGTTTACTCTGCCTCTAATTATAAAGCTGTGTGCTCCCGAGTTGTGTTCTGTTCTAACGCGCCTTTTGTATGACGAATATAAAAATCTGACGATGTCAAATACTTTAAAATAGCGATTTTTACATGTTTAAGTCATCTTGAGCTTGCGTTACGTCATCCGAATCATCTGTCCTTTGAATGGGAGCTTCGTTCAGCTTCACTTTATATCTAACGTTCTAGAATATTTTTGTACCTTACTATCAACCCCTCTGCCGCCCCCACCATGCAAACCGGCAGATAACACGCCATCATCAGAGGCACGTGGTGCATATACACTATCAATAGTTCGTGCATATGAGCACGAGTTTTCTTTTACAGCTTATTATTTAACTTTAAACTCTAGTTCCCACTATTTTGATTCTATTCGAATTCGATGCCCAATTCACTTAACGTATTTTATAACATACGCGGCTTGCCAAACAATATAAATTTACGTAGTTGGTCACTCACGAATTTCATCATATTCACACTTGGTCGTCGTGATCACACTTCGTCACTTACGCACTTTGACACAATCGCTGTTCATCAGATACGTATTTCATGAATTTAAAGAACTGCGTACGATTACCAAAGAAAAATATCCTGTCTATTTATTTATTGCTACATTATGATGGCTATATTTTTATATACATGTTTATTATTTTTTTCACTGTAATTTATGGATTACTACCTAACAAAACTCAAGAAACATAAAAGGTTTTTTACCATTATAAAAGATAAATTTAATATTTACATATGCAGTATGGCGACCTTAGGAATACATACGTAACGCGCCTGTAGGAAGTGTATTAACATTGCTAATTTTGCAATATTCAATCACGCACATAAACCAGAACACGTATTCCTCATTCAGCGACCTCCCCCCACTATTGCACATGTATATAAATATTTTTAGTATCCTTTTCTGGGGTGGCATCACCGTATTAACATGAAAATTTCAAAGTAGCTATCGCTATATCTAGTATCTTCATGAAATCCGAAAAGGACCTAAATATTTTGATATTTAAAAAATATACAGGGTGTGGCGTAAGTAGTGGTCCACCGTTCAGGATTCGATGAACCAGATAATTAACTATAACAATTAAAAATTTTAGCCACTTTTACCCAAGGGTTCCGAAAATATTTCCTTTTTGTCTTTTATTTACGAAATTTCTACCTTTTATTACAAATTTATTTGTAGTTTCAAGAAAAACCATTATTTTTTCATTTTGATTTCTGTTAATTACTGCTGAATACTAGAGCTATCATGATAAATTATGATTTTTTATGTAAATTTAGCTCTTTTGAAGAAAAAGTTGGTTCTTCTCTAATTTTAACCCTAATTTTTAACATACCATCCAAGTTCAAGGGCGATTTTTGTAAAAAAAACGTACTACACTGTCAGTGCCCATTTATTTAATAATATGCCTACTAAATACCGATTTCAAAATGGTATCACTATAACTGATCCTATTATTTAACAAAAAGATATTCAATTTTAATTGAAGAAAAGAAGATTTTCATTAAACTACTTTTTTTAACTTTATTGCGTTAATACTATTACAAAACGTATTAAAACTTAAAAAACGGATACAATGTAACTTTTTACATTTCAAATGTGATTTGTGTTGAAGCACCAACATGTCAGGTAAAAAAACCCTGACCTTTTTTTTACCTGAGACATGTTTGTTAACAAAAATCGGTTGAAGCTCTCGCAATCGAGTTACGCACAATAGGAGTGATAAGGAAAAGATATTGTGTAAAGTATTGCTATCTCTTTCATTACTAACGTTGAAATCTCCAGAAATCTCGAAATGATTTATTACGATCTCGTCACTCGTGTCGTGCGTCGTATGCGTTTTGTTTTTATTCTGCCTGTGTTTACCTCCGCCATTTCTTTACCCCTACCTGACCCCGGACTCTGTTTAATTTGCCTACTGATTGGACTTGTGTTTTGGTGATCTCTGCGATATTGGCTACGTATACTGGTGACTTTGGCTTGCTTAACGATTTGGACAAAAGTGCAGTGCAGTGACAATTAAAAAATGTCTCAGTACACACCGCGCGAATATGCTGACATGCATTTTATTTATGGCGAATGCAGAGGTGTCGATAGAGAAGCAGCTCGACTTTATCGGGAGAGATATTCCGATGGAAGACATCCAGACCACCGAGTTTTTGTGAGAGTGCATAACGCATACACCGATGGAAGGATACCCGGTACAGGCGTAGGCGGTGCAGGTGAAGGACGACCGCGACGACACAACGATGAAGAGGTAATGAATTTTGTTACAGAAGATCCTTCAACATCGGTCCGTGTCTTAAGTCTCAGAACTGGCATATCAACTAGATCTGTACATTGAATACTCAAAAGACATGAACTGTACCCATACCACTATCAAAGGGTACAGCCATTGCTACCAAGAGATTATCACAGAGTAACATTTTGTAGAGTAATGCTACGCAGAATAAGAGAAGACCCGCAGTTTTTTAATAAAATACTATGGAGCGACGAGTCATCCTGCAAAAAACACGGATATTTAAATCTACACAATTTGCATAACTGGCAGCTAGAAAACCCGCATCTCATAAGGCAAGATAGATCACAGTATCAATTTAAGATAAACCTTTGGACCGGAATCATTAACGGACAGATAATCGGTCCACATGAGCTGCCAGAGACATTAAATGCAGAAAGATATTAGAGTTTTTTGCGAATTGACTTGCCCTTGCTTCTGGAAGGTGTCGTTCCTGAAGTCCAAGAAGACATGTGGCTGCAGAACGATGGCTGTCCCGCTCACTATGCTGTTAGAGTACGAGAGCACCTTGATACAGCGTATCCAAATAGGTGGATTGGGCGCTTGGGTCCAATATTGTGGCCACCACGCTCGCCAGATCTAAATCCTCTAGATTTCTTTTATTGGGGTTGCCTAAAAGAAAAAGTCTATAGCAAAGAAATCACAAATATTGACCAATTGAGGACTAGAATCCAGGCAGCAGCTAGAGAAATCAGCGAAAGCGGGTTTGCCCGACGACTTAAACGGTCGTTTATTCGACGTTGCAGAGCGTGTATAGCTGCGAATGGGGGCCATTTTGAACATTTCGTTTAATTTTAATGATTGTAATCATGACAAAGATTAATAATAAATGATAAATAAAGTGATTTGTTTTTTTTTTATTCTTTGTTCAAATACCTAAAGTAACAAGTTAGGTCTAGATAACTCTGCAGTAGTAGTTGTATTTTAAACAATTGGGCACTGACACTGTCGTGCATTTTTTTGCAAATATCGTAAGTATTAACGCAATAAAGTTTAAAAAAGTAGTTTAATGAAAATCTTCTTTTCTTCAATTAAAATTGAATATCTTTTTGTTAAATAATAGGATCTGTTATAATGATACCATTTTGAAATCGGTATTTAGTAGGCATATTATTAAATAAATGGGCACTGACAGTGTAGTACGTTTTTTTTACAAAAATCGCCCTTGAACTTGGATGGTATGTTAAAAATTAGGGTTAAAATTAGAGAAGAACCAACTTTTTCTTCAAAAGAGCTGAATTTACATAAAAAATCATAATTTATCATGATAGCTCTAGTATTCAGCAGTAATTAACAGAAATCAAAATGAAAAATAATGGTTTTTCTTGAAACTACAAACAAATTTGTAATAAAAGGTAGAAATTTCGTAAATAAAAGACAAAAAGGAAATATTTTCGGAACCCTTGGGTAAAAGTGGCTAAAATTTTTAATTGTTATAGTTCATTATCTGGTTCATCGAATCCTGAACGGTGGACCACTACTTACGCCACACCCTGTATATGTTACTGTTCCAAAAAAAAAAACGAAAAATCTTTGTGATCGGCTTTGACAAAAATTGGTCTAATTACATAAGAGTGAGAACACTCCAATGCAATTTTTGCGTAAATTTGTCTATTATAAATTGTTGTATTAATAAGACAAATTGTTATCTATATAACCCCTAATGGTTAAAAGTATGAAATTGCCGATTTATACTGAAAAATTAAACGTTTTTTTCTAAGGTTTAACAGCTATTTAATCAAAATGTTTACCCTCATTACCTTGCTGCCATCTAATCAGAAGTTTCGAGATAGAACCCCGGGGACAAACTGTGTGAAAGCATTTTGCACTGCCTCTTGGGAAGGAAAACTTTAACACGGAGAAAATTGTCCAAATCACAAAAAAAAAATGGTAGTCAAATGAACAAGGTCTGGCGAGTACGGAGGATAACGTATGGTTTCTAACTGCAGCTCCTGTAAGCTTTGCTTTAGGGCACTATTGCGATGTTTCGTTTTCGGCGTCAGCCATTTGCATTTTTCGCTTACTGTTATCGTAAAGAATCCGCTTTTCGTCACATGTCACAATTCGATCCAATATTCCTCCATTTCTTACCGATTCAACAAGGCAACACAAGTTTCACAACGCGTTTCATCGTTCAAATCAAAATAGCATTAGATCAGTCAAATCATGAGGCCCATATTTCATATTTTTTTATCTTATTGATGTGATGCAAATGAGTCAATATTGTAGCTAAGGTAACGTTACACCATGCCGTTAATCCCTGGGTAGTTTGAATTGGATCGGCTTCCACCATCTCCTTCAATTCAGTGTTATTCATCTGTGTGGTCTTGCACGTGGTTCGAAGCGTTGAAACCAAAAATGCACGGTTGCAAGCAGTTTCTACGGAATTAGTTACGCGTTGGCAATCATATTCAAAAATTACTGGGAATTTCAAAGTATTCATCTTTCCCGTCTAAGCTGAATAAAAAAAAAACAATTGAAATTCTATATTCAAATGTTTCACATTTTTTTAAAGAAATACCTCATACGAGTATCATCATGTGAAAATAAGTTTCACTTGAAAATCTCACGCCATAAAAGTTCAATAAGAAATAATGTCAATTCAAAGTATCTATTGCTATAAAACGTCAATTTCATATCTTACCCCTATTATTAACAAGAGTACATAACAATTTTGTTGTCATATTACATTGAGGTAATATTTTTTATATTTATTTTGTATTTTTTTATTAATTCAGATCTATCAGATATTACAAAATAATTATTGACAATTATAATACCGTAATTAAACCAATTTGTATCCACATTTTGTTATCAAAATGATTTAAACAAACAATTTTATTAAGTATAAAATTGTATATTTTTCTTTTTCTTTTCCTCATACACTCTGAGGTGATATTTAAGTTTTTAAATTTACGCGTATGCAACGCGTAAATTTAAAAACGTTCCTGTTCAGTCCGCCCGTAAACACAGCTGATACAACTCAGCCGAAACGTCGGGAAATATATATATTTTTACCTAAATTACGCGTTAAATCTCGCATCATATAAATTTATGAGGTGATATTATTCACAAACTCAGTTTATTATGAAAATAGTGTCCAACCGCGTATGTGACGAAGTCCGTATGTGAAGGAGTGCACATGTAACGTACTGAGTAAGTGACGAAATGCATTTATGACGTAGGGCGTCGAATCCTTCTATTAGCATTGACTACGTTTTGGAATATCTTTTTGGAATTGCCGTCTTTAAATATAATAACATTGTCTTCTAGAAGAACGATAATAAAAAAACATTATTTGCGTTTATGAGGAATGGGTTTTTACCTCCTTGAAATTCTCTTCAAAATCATGTATCACTCTGTTTCATGCTCTTTATATCACAGTTCAAAATCGAGTGGCGAATGGACACCCAATAAAGCGCAAAGATAAACATCTGTTTTATGCATTGTCTAGGGCTTAAATATTGAACTAAAAAAAAAGTATAAAAAGAAAGTCTTGTATTACTTACTTTCATTTTTGTATTTTGGAAGCTAATATAATACAGGAGTAAAATTTTAAACTTTACATTATAAAATAGTTACAGTATTAAATACACATTTTAATAGCATTAACTAATATGTACAATTTCAAGAAACTACTATACAGTTCATTAAATTAAATAATAATTTAATAGACATGGTATATGGACAGGCAACTGTTTCAACATTCATTCCTTTTAAACTTTTTACTGGATTCATTCATCACGTCGTCAATTTGTTTTATCCTCCTGGACTTGAGAAATGAATTGCTACCACTTTCATTCACATTCTGTCGAATACAGTTTAAACTGGACACATTTTGATTCTGTACACCATGTTTTTTATCACCCAACGTCTTATTATTCTTATTAACTATTAGCGTATTTTGAATGTCTTTAACTAAGTCACTTGTGTGCAATTTTATGGGTATCAAAATTTGATTTTCATTATCACCTTTCTTGATATACTCTTGTTTAATTTGCACCATTGACCTATTCTCAGCATCACTTGAAAGTCTGATAGCCTTCCGAAAATGTATGGTGGTGTCGGAACAGTCCGCGAAATTCCGTTTTAAGAGTATGTCGCCACTGGGCATAATTTGCTTTACGACTGTTAACGTAGGCCCTTCAGAATCCTTATTGTCTGTTTTATGCAATTTGCTTGAACTAGAATTAGCTTTATCCCCATCTGATCCCTCGTCTTGTTGTTCTTCTGTTTCTATTAATTTACCTAGAAATAAAAAACAGATCTGAAATTATGAATTTGTAACAGTAAAAGTTAATTTTTATATGAAAGTTTAATACAATGTTCTTTAAACATCATGGATTTAACTCTACGCTGCTGGCTCTTGGGAAGAACTTGGCAGAGTTTACTTCACAAATTAAATGCTTCTACGCTTGGCTGATGGCATGGCAATTGATACACCCAACAGCCTACCTCGCACGGGAATGGCAGTTTGGTATACCAATGCACACTTGGTCGAAACATATTTTGAATTACATCAAGTAATATAATTGCTTCACATTAATTGGTCTCGAAAATGTTTGTCTACCATCTACTCAGCCTTATTGTTGAAACTAGACACCATCCAAGTGATGACTTATTCCATTTGCTTTAAAATTGGGTGAAGCCGAACAAAAAGCGTTTTGAGCACGAGCATACAGCCCACCTGATGTACAGTGGCTACTGTAGCCTATGTACGCTTGTAATACATTAAATATCTAATACAGCAACTTTGGATCTTACTGGTAACCTTACTCACACGCCGGAACACAACAATTTTATAGGGAGATTTTATTTGGCTGCAGTTTTCTGTGAGGAGCGTTGGTGTCAAAGTCGCATCATTCAAGACTGCGCCACCAAGCTCGTCAAGTTTTCTTTGTCTATACTTTGTCGCACGGCATAATAAATGAATAATGGTGTGGGAGGGTGACTTCAGCGACTTCCTAGACTGAACAAAAATCAAAACCACCCATACAACGAAAGGAAACTTATTGATTATAAACTATGAAAGAATAAAGAAAATTATAATTTAATTTAGAAGTATTTGACGACTGGTTTATTGATCATGTAAATTGAGGCTTGAATTGTAAGCAAAAAAAATGTCCTTATGTGACAAAGTCCTTATGCGCTAAGAGCGTCAGCATAGGTAGACCTGGGTCTGCGTAGAGGTGGGTTGACACGTCTTCCACAAGCTTAAGCACATTTACAATATTAGTAGTTGGTATATTATTGAAGTAATATTTCTATGAGTGATTTGTATGAGTCAGTATATTCAATTTGTTTTCTCGTTGCACGACCACCTCGTAGCCAGGGCTGTTCACATGGGGCGCTCCGGTTGTAAGTTTGGTGGCGTTTCAAGGTGAATCGTGGTGAACGAGCTTGTTCCATGAACATGTTGACTATGGAATAATGCTATATATATATATATATATAATTAATTTGAATTACTACCTATTTGGCATGTTGTCTATTTCCATATTAAAGCAGAAATATTGACACAATTTTAAGTTTCTACTTGTTAAAAGTAGTCTCTCAATGTACTCGCCTACTGTTCAAGGTATATCATAAAGTTGAATGTATTACCTTTTAGTACAAACGTTCTTTTAAAGGGTTCAAAATAATAAAAAAGGAGAAATTATTATCTCAGTGAATATGTTATGAAACATTTACATCCATTCTGAACACTATAGAAGATGTCAGTGAACTAAATATATACTTCAAAAGTGGCAGTGGCCGATGACAGTTGCGGCGAAGTGGAATGGGGACCTTCTGGACCACAATGTTGAATTTACAAAATGTTGAATGCCTAAATGCTCAATTTGCAAGAAGTTGTATTTTCAAAGCTGGGACAAATTTTAAACAAGTTTTTTGATTATTAGAGTACCTACCAAACTGATATTATACCAATAATAGGGACTTCCATTCCCATATATACAGTATTAGATGCACTGAAATTCACCAGACCAGGAATCAAACCTTGGATTTCAAACGAGGCAGCCACTTAAGTGTTAAGTTTGGATTGGATGTATACAATTCCATATAGTTTCACTTACATTTTTTTAGAAATTAATCATATTTTTAACGTGTTTAATAACAATGTTTTTATTAAATGTAGTAAAAAAATCTTCTGTTACCCTTTTTAAAAAACATAATTAGATGTAATAAAAATATTTAATTTTTACAACATTTTGCAAATTCTACTTTTTCAACATTGGGGTCCGGAAGGAATGGAGACCATTAGATGAGCACGAATTTTGGAGACATATTTGCGAAATTCAAATACACTTTGTAATGTTGTACTGTAACGTTACATTAAAACTACCCCGCAAGGGACCTGGTGTGAAGATATATATATATATATTTAATTACAAGTTATTTTTTTATACACTAAGGTGGCATATAGGCATACGGTCTGCCTGGTGCCAGGCAGTTACCGTAGCCTGTGGACACTTACAACAGTCGCCATGCCACTGATGTGTTGCTGACCTTGTGTAAACCACTTCACGTGTAAAAATATACTCACCATTTAATGTAGGGAATGTTATATCAGGTAAAGCCAAATGCGAATCTGGATTATATTTATGCATTAATGTCTTCAGTAACATTGAAATTTCCTCCCGTTTTCTAGTAACAACTATTTCATCAAACCAATTTGACAGCTGTTTGATGGGAATATTGTAATCCAAAACTGGATCCTGAAAATATATATCAACATATAAATAAATCATAAAGTAGTGATATGCGTTACTTGAACATTTTGCATTATAGATTAACTTTACTCATGAATAAAATTGGAAAATGACACTTTATGATATTCTGATAATATTTGTATATTTATACTAGTTACTAAATATAATACGACACTTAATACAAGATACGAAAGATGGAAAATGTGAAGGTGATATTGAAAAAAGAGTGAGTTTCAAGAGTTAATATGGTGCGTCGTACTCCGCGATAATAGGCGATAACATATCGCGCAATGGTCGCCTTGCTATAATTCAGGGTGTATTAACGCCATTATTCATGGACGGCAGAGAAACATGGGTATTGCAGAAGAAGTATGAAAGCAGGGTGAAAGCCGTGGAAATGAGAGCGCTGAGGAGTATGTGTGAAGTGAGAATGGTCGATAGAGTAAAATATAGTACGATACGGGAACTTTGTGAAATGGAACATGATGTAGAGAATGGTTTGGAAGAATTAATAAGAAAAGAGTTACTAAAGAAATGTATCAGGCAAGAGTAGATCTAATTGGTGATGTGTTGAAAAAGGGTCAAATCAAAAGCACCCAAAACTGAAGAGTATGCATGAAGAGGTTGATGACTGTGGAGGGGTATGTTTGGATCGGTGCACCTGGCGTTCTATAGTCTCTGCCTATCCCAATGGGAGACAGGCGTGTTGATATGTATGTATGTACTAAATATAATGTCGTTTTTAATAAATGGGCCTTATTTCTTGTTCAATATGTTAATATATATAAACTCACTTTAAAAAATTGTTCAACATATTGTAATAAATATAAGCCACAGTCCGTAAAATTATTTTGTTGAGGAATCTTTGGACAACTTCCCTTTATATTATCCTTCGTAAAAACTTTACTCGGAGAAATCTGTAAAATTAAGAAAAAACAATTTAGAAATTATTACTATAACTATTTTTTTATACTACGTCGAGAGGCATACGGCCCACCTGATGTAAAGCGGGTACCGTAGTCTATTAATGCTTGCGATATATTATGTATCACTCGCGCGATGCCTCCTCTGCTGCTTACACAGCAACTCCTTGGGAGCTTACTGGTGACCTCACTCACACGCAGGAACACAACAACCCTCTAGGGAGTTGTTATTTGACTGCGGTTTTCTGTAACGTGGAGGTACTTCCCCAGACGGTCTGCTTTGATGCGCCCTACCTCTCTTAAAACATCCAGACCAAGACAAACAGACATGTTCATGCACACAAATGTTTGCCTTGTGTGGGAATCGAACCCACGAGCGTTGGTGTCAAAGTCGCGTAATTTTTTATACCGCTATGGTAACTTAGCGATACAAAAATGAACATTTAGCGTAAATATTAAATTTTTGGAGGCATATACATAAAAATAAGATTTTAAAGTTTCCGTAAACTATATTGACAAGATTCGCAAGCTCATAGTGAGTCAAAGCGTCACGGCGTTTACTGTTTTTCTATGCAAACATACAATTCAACTCATATGACGCATTTATTGTAGCTTATGAATGCTGGTAATTGCTTAAAATCATCGTGAATTCTAATAGCTCATCTCTCAGCCGAATCAGCTGTTATCCAGGTGCTTTCGTTCAATGGTGACAGCATTAATCCAATTGTGGTTTAACTTAAGACTCATTAATCCAATTGTGGTTTAACTTAAGACTTGTATAATGTAAGTCTTTGAGCCGCATCGAAGTACATACTGCTTAGCTTTGAGTACCGTCGTCCTGATATGAAGCGATTACCGTCCCGTAGAAGCCTACAAAGGGAGACACGTTAGTTGATGACAGGCAGCAGCGTCATCTCTGCCTTACTGCGACCACCAACCTGCTCGACAAGGGTGGTGATGGCAACCCCTCAAATTCTTAAGACAATAAACATACGGTCCTTATTCTCCAGCGATTCCGATATTCGGCACGATTATAAGTGAAGAGGCTGTAAAGAATGCCCAGCCAACCCTATCGCAACACAACTTTTGAAAAAAGAAGAAATACAACTCTCAAGGGAGCTGTTATTTGGTTGCAGCCTTTTGTAAGGCGAGGCACTTCCCTCGTCAATTAAATATTTTTTGTTCACCTCTGGATAATTTTTTTATGCATATAACAAATATTAACATGGCAACTTACTCTTGTTTGATATTCACACGTAAGGTAATCGCGTAATGTAGCGACCACTCGTGACCGCGACGCACCGGCCAGCGAGTCAAATATCAATATGCAAGGTCTGGAAAAATATAACAAAAATGATAAAACATGACATGCTAACTGATTTGCAATTTCTTGGTGTGATGTTTAAAAAGTCATAATTTCAGCAAAGCTTCCAGCTCGTCTTATTGTAGACAATGAGACATGCGAGACAGATAAATAGAATATGCTTTATTTACATAATACAGATTGTAGGAAATACTTTATAAAAGATTTATAAGTTACAAATAGACAAATACATATTATGCAACAAGGTGGTATTACTGCTATATATATATATTAAAAGCAATCTTTTTAAGGTAATCTCAAAGTAAGAGTCTGTGTACAGAAAAACGTAGGGCTAGAGAAAGAGAATTAACAACAATTTTTTAAGGAATGAATACCTTCTTTCCTTAAAGGTTGTAAAAAAGGTAGCTTCTATGATATAAAAATAACAATTATAAAGGAAAGAAAGTGAAGTGTTAAAACACACTATGTAATATGTTGTAAAGAATTATAAGAAGTTTTGAACTGTGGTACAAGTATTGATAAACTCACTGTTTTATTGGTTCAGTCTTCCCAGTAACCTGTACTTCAGGTTTCTTTTCAGGTGGTTTTTCGCTTTCTTCTTCATCTGAATCACATTGCATGTCCAAGTCACTTTCCTGTAGCCATAAATAAGGAGTTACCAATAGTCTTATTTATAATACCTTTCTTTTTTTCATATAAAGGAATAAAATATACATTTGTGTTATTTAGTAATAAAATTAAGTAATATTTTTCTATTTGATCAAAATTAAAATACGTACATCTGCTTCTGCCTCATCACGCTCACTAAGATTATCAGAGTCACAACTTAATGTAAGTTGTTCCTGTTTTGTGAGCGGTGTTATAGTTGTATTGCCTATTTGCATAGATGATCTACGTTCTGAAAATAAAAGCATTTACATTTAATAATTTTTCAAAGTAAAGATACAACAATACCAACATGAATGACCAAATACAATTTTTGTACAGTACTATGATTTAATTAATTGACAAAATTCTAAAATATTGATTCAAAAAGATATATATACAGATATACATGGATATGCAACAGAAAAAATGATTTTCTAAATGACAAATGAAACCAATATGTTCACTCCACTAAATTTTATGCAGGTCAATTTCCCACTCTCAGTTATTACATCACAAAAATCCCTGAAAGAAATATCAATGTGTCACAGTACTTGTGGTATACATAAACTCCATATTTGTAAATACTAATTATATATGCAATTTAAAAAAGAAACTTTTAATAAAAGAACTGAAAATGACAATTTTAATTTAAAGGGTAAAAAATTATTAAGAATATATTACTGCTCAACTAAAATGTACACAAAATAATGACACTTCAAATGCCAGGATAAATAAATTTTGTGCCCAGTTCTAATATTGGATGGTGTTTGGATCAACATCCTATGTCTCAATTTTTAGGTATATAATATACAACTCATAGTGTGCTAGATATCCGTATCACATGGATGGCCAGACAGCAGTGGTTACAAGTTTGTCTTTGTGGTTCCAATTTTACAATTGAGGTCAGGCACAGAGGCACTAAAGTTGTCCTTCAGTATGTCTGCCTTCACCAAGTATTCAATAAAGTTTAAACATGTAGGTAGTATAGCTACTTAGATTATAAGCCCAGAACAATAAGGGATTTTATAACATTTCAAACTGATGTAAAATGCTTACCTCTCTTTTTAATTTCTTGTGGTGTTACTGCACGATTATCTATCATACTTCTACATCCCTCCAAACTGGGAAAACAAATAATAGCCACGAACCAATGGCAATTTTCATTAATAGGAACTACAATATAGTCTTTTTCAAAAATATTAACATTTTTTGTCCATGTTTTCACTCGTGCGTGACGTTTCTGCGCGGGAGTTAAATTGCTGTCCCATTCATGTGGATTTGAACTTTTGTTTACTTTACTCGGCTTAGTTGTCAATCGTTTATAAAAAAATGTACTAAAAATATGAGTCTTTTCTCGTTGACTATATGTCAATCCTTCATGAAGCAAATGTTTTAAATAAAAATCTATGATCACATCATTCAGAAACTGATCTTGAGCTAGGCACATGTAGTCTTCAGTGTTTATGGGTATTCCACCCTTGCCAGGTGGATATATTAGAATTTGTCTTATTTCAGGAGAGGCAGAACTGTAATACAAGAAATGAAATTAGGTTAGTAACGGAAGTTCACTTTGTAAAATAAATAAAATACTAAAATCGGGTGATGGAAAATCAAGAAATGGAAATACGGCCGAAGAATGCAATAGCGATGCCATGGGTTTACGAGATGACGGCTGAAGGCTTGCGACGCGCCTTCTGCGGTCGTCGGTATTCCAACGGAGGTATTCACTATGGCAACAGATTCATTAAGACGTTTACAAATACATCTGACAATTTGTACAAGGATATAATAATGTTTTTTTCATACAACGTTGAGAGGCATACAAGCATACGCCACGCCTGATGTAAAGTAGTTACAGAAGCCTACGAAACACTTGCAATACATTAAGTATAATAACTCGCGCGTAGCCCCCTCTGGCTGCGAACATAGCAACTCCGTAGAAGCTTACTAGTGATCTCACTGACACACAGGAACCCAACAATCCTCCAGAGAGTTGTTATTTGGTTTTCCGTGAGGTGGAGGCACTTCTCCAGATGGGCTGCTTTAATGCGCCCTATCTCTCTTAAAAACATCCAAATCATGACAAACAGCCATGTTTTTGCACTACTGTGCCACTGAGCTCGTCATATAACGATAAATGTACCATCATGTATAGTGAAATATAAAACTTGTAGAAAAACATGGAACATCTATTTTCAGGGAAGTAATATAATATGTTACAATATTACTCAATAGATTTTAGGATGGATTATTTGATATCAATACTCGGGAAATATTAAAGTATTACATAACGAAAGTATATTAATTAACGCATTTTAAAAATGAGGCAAAGTGATCGAGAAGAATTAAATCATTCTTTTTTTATAATCTTAAATATAATTCTTATGTAGATGTTATACATTATAATTATATTTAGACTTTTGTTTTGGTTCTGGAAATGGGAATAGACATGTTACTTCTAAATTATATTGTGATATTGCTGCCTATTTTATATATTAAAATGCATAAAATAGATATGTTTCACTGGTAGCAAATGTTTATCACGCATTGCGTGAAGCACCTCATAGCACATCGAAGATCACATATATTAAATGCCTCATTTTCAGTAAGCATTTACGTGTATCAGTGTATACGAACTTAGATTTGCTAAGGCTGAATATGTATAATTATACATAAACGGTAAAGGGAAAAAATATGTAACATTATTATCACCCTACATACCTCTTAGCCCCGGAGTTAATGGAAGCACTCAAAGATCTAGTTGTCATCTTCGTAACATTATTGCTCTCTTTAGGACATGTTCTCACTAAAATGTCATTAGCTTCCCTACCATTCAATTCGTCCATCACTTTACCAAATAATGATTTGAATGCGACTTTAGCTTCTTCAGATATTGTTTCCGGCAACAGTGTTATTCTTTTAAAGGGATCATTTTTCGACATAGGGTCGTAGTAAGGGGCTGAAAGTAAAAATAAATATTAATTTTTGTGTTTGTAAACAACTATCTTAACCAATTTCCTAACATAACTGTGACACAGCTTTCAAATTAAAAAAAAAACATGAAGTTGGACTATGTATGGCAGCTATAATCTATGCTAGATATTAAGCTCATAGCTCCAACATATAAAAATCCTTTAGGTACTGATAAGTAAAAAATATTAAATAAATAATGTACCAACCTGACTCATCTTCCATGTCTAGAGCTTTCCTAATATAATTTCCGCATCTGCTCATAGTATACAAAAATATCACAGGCATCCCTTTACCGAAATGTACCAACAATCTGACAACTTCTTTTAATTGTATTTGTAGTGCTACATCTTTTGACTCATTCTTTAGTGAAGGTGCAATAATTTTAATGCCCTTAGAGGATATGTAAACCTGCAACAAACATTACATAAATTTTATAAGAAATAAGCTTGTTTCTAGGTATAGTGTAACAAACGCATATCACCAATTTTCTTGGTTGCATAGGCAAAAAATATATATGATATTTATAAAAACTGGCCAGCTGCAATTGAGCCAAATTACCGTAACCCAAATATACAGAAGATATCAAGAAACTGGTGTCTTCAATCGAATACCGAGAACCAGCCGCCAGCGGTGTACTTCTGAGACTACCTTTTCATTGTCTCAACCTCGCTGTGCAATCGCACCTAATGGGTGTAGATGTGCAGCAAGAACTGGGATGTGGATGAAGGGGTGGAATGGTGGTGCTGGTGTCAGCGAATGGACAGTAGGAAGTCACTACAAGAAAATCAACCCGACTTCAAAAAGGTCTGCGATGGACCCTAAATTGACTGTAGGCGACGGGCAAGCGCGTCTCCAGTTAGCTTGAGAACATCTTAATTGAGACTCATGAGAGCATAGCAGTGACAAGAGGGGTCGGGGTCTACAGGGGTCCGGGCAAACAATATTTCCAATGCTGTTTCATTGAAATGGTTACATATGGTGCTTGTATGATGTGGGCTCGTATTACTTTGGTCATTCAGATCAGGAATATTCTCCTGGATCACATTGTGCCATATGCAGAGTTCGAACACTTCGTCTTAATGCACGACGACGCTCGATGTCACACATCACGCACACACACTCGGCAGTTTTTCGAGTCAAAATGCACAAACGACTGGCCTACACTCAGTCCAGAGATGGATCCTAACAAGCTCATATGAAGGGTATGGGCCAGAAATCCCATCCCTATGAACGTAGAAGAATTGAAGGCAGCATTATTTGAAAAGTGGGACGGTGGTCCTCAAGACACAGTCAAAGAGGAAAAATCGGCAACTGCAAGCAGTAATTAAGGCTAGGCTTTTATATTAAGTATAAAATTAATAAATTTTGTAAAATACGCGGCATTTTACCAAATTCCCATTTATCCTACATTTATGTTCAGATGACATTAATTAAAAAATATATAATATATATCAATATACAGAATGAATATTGATAATAATAATATCTCATTAAAGCTGAAATTTCATGGGTTCAAAGACATATTACTTTATAAATATCTTTGTATACTGTTAGTAAAAACAATGTATGTGGCGCGTTAAAGGTTGAGTCAATTTGGTTGCTTGCAAGTGTTGTTTAATAGTGCTGTTTTCTCAATATAAGCATTGATAGCCTAGTGAATAAAGAACCAGCCTATCAATTGACTGATCCCTGGTTCCAATCCTTGTATGGACATGTACCACTAAAAGTCGTGTTTTCTGATTTATGTACATATTTGTAATTATCATTTGTTTAGAGGTGAAGGACAGCATTGTGAGGGACCACCTAGAAATTATTGTTACAAAAGCTGTTTGACCTAACCTAAAAAAAGATCTGATCAGTATCTTCGTCAAGTACTTAGGTAGTGAACCCCACCAATCCTAATGAATTAAGAAATGGGACAATGCTATGAAGAAGTAATGCTCATTTCTCAAAGAGCTCTTTTTCTCACCAATATGATTTTGTATAATATAGTAACTTTTGAGATTGACTGAAAGGAAGTAGTAAAATACTGGGAGGAAACCCACATGCCGAAATTATATTTTGAAAACATTACCTAACCAAAGAACGATCTAGTTTTACCATGAGTGCATTGTTTCACCATGTCAAGATCTTTGTCAAATACTATTTTTTTATACCACTAAGGTGGCAAACAAGCATGCGGCCTGTCTGATGGTAAGCAATTACCATAGCCTATGAAAATTTGCAACATTGCCTGTTCTTACTTCAGCGAATACACAAATAGCCAATACTAGCTACTACTAGTAAAATACTATCAAGAAGCTTAAAATATGTTTGCAGCCAGTTAAATTAAATGCAAATCCACATACCTTCTCTTTGGGCGTATACCTGTATGAACCAATTCTTATAGTTCGACAATTGAGTGATGTTACAATGCCTTGTAATATACTCTGGTTGACTTCTTCTCGGCTGCCATCTAATAAAGAAAAGTATAAGATGAGTGGAAAGGTTTAATGAGAAACAATAATAATAGAGTAATTCATATAACTTTTAAACTATTATGTTCAGATAGCAACATTGATAACAGAGATTAATGTGCATTTATTTTGGCGCGTAAGTGGCGCCCTGTTAACTTCAAGGCCAAATCCAACTTCACCTGTATATGGTTTTTATTATTTTTTGTAGGAGAACTATAATATATAATATAATTAAAGAACATATAATCAATAATAAAAGGAATAGAATATATATTTATTTTTCCATCACACACAGGTTAAGTACATAATAAACAAACATAACATTGTCAAGAAATGAACCTCAAATGTGAGGACCTGGTGCTTAAAAAAGGTATGCAATACCTGTACTTATAGGTTACCAGGTCCTGGTAACAACAGATATAAGATTACAATCTGTTGTGTATATATGACCTGGTGACCTGGTGGTTGGTTAATCCGTCAAAGCCCGTTATATACTATTTTCCATACATTTCGAGCCTCCTTTGAGGCCCTTGGGGCCTGACGGGAATCATATCAATATCAGAGATATAACAATATTGGATGTTGGATGCCAGTATGAAGCTGTAGCGATGACTGCTTACATCAAGTCTAAACTTATCTAACTGTAGAAAAGAGTGCTATAGGAGTATGTAGTCAATCTGAAATTGTTCTCAGCTTTACTGGTATACATATTCATATACAAAACAACAAGTATCAAAGCTAATTGTATAAACATCTATGTTGTGATCACAATGGCTGAACTACTGCAGGATCTCTGGAGGGTTATATGCTAAAAATATAATTGTGATTGTTTGGTAGGATTATATTCAACAGAGCATCTGCAGAGCCTATGGATTAGATTTTGCTACACCTTCACAGTGCAAATACAGCAATGAAGAGCAATAGGCTGCTCCCACAAGAAAAAAGTGGCAATGAATATTCATAATCATCAATTTATCAAGTTCAGAAACCAGATGTAAGACAGGGTAATGAAATTCCACCACTGATTAATTATTGTCACTGATAAATGTATTAGCAACAAATTATCACTTGTGCTAAAGCATAATTCTGATTAATTTGTACTTTTTACAATTTACATACTATTTACAATTGTTATGTTATAACAATAAAATTGCCTAAAAATTAAGTTCAATTAAGTTTTCTCACTCTGCTATATCATGCAGAAGCATCTTCATCTAGACTAGTTAGAAGATTTTCTGCAGTTCATAGAAATTCATATTGAAAAAGCATTTGATATGGTTATACAAAAGGATCTCTGGGGCATATTGCCGGGACATGGAATTGTTTTTTCTCGAAAGCATGCTATACAGTTCACTTATGAGGATTGTACAGCATGTGTGTGGGTGGATAGCAGCTTGTCTACCTGATTTAATATCAACATTGTGAAGCAGGGTGCAAGAAAGGCTGGTTGGAAAGGGTGGTTAAAAGAAAGGCTTACAACTGAATGCAAAGAAAACAAAGATTATAGTATTTGAACGAGAGAAAACCAGAACAAATGCAGCAAGAATGGATTGCTTATGTGGAGAGGTGGGCGAGGCCAGAGAATAGTGTGAACAGAAAATGGAAAATTTCATGGCAGTAAAAACTTGAGCCAGAAAACAAAGACACTGTTTATATTGATTCCAACGCTAACATAGAGAAATGAGAGTTGGGTTTCACTTAGTGAGCAGCATAAAAGTAGAATAAATATACTTTAGAGATGCGAGTGCTGTGCAAAATCTACCATTATTTGTAGACAGAAATAAGAGAATATTAATGTTGAGATAAGAAGATGCTGCATTGGTTTGTAAATAGAATACAAGAGAAATGAATAATTTAACAGATATACAATTTGAAACTAAAAGAATGTAGAAGCCGACAAGGAAATAACCACAACCAAATTAGTTGTGTGATATCAGGACCCTAGGATCTGATATGTTTACATGAAGAGAGCTATGTTATGTTAAAGAAGCAAGTGAGTTAACAGACAGTCATGTGGCACTTGGTTCTCACTGCTAACTCCTTAGTCTTTAAATATAGATAATGTTGAGAGTGAATTGTTATGTGAGAATGTGTATAAAGGTATATCAGACAGATTTCTGTATAAAAGTCTATGGTTGATCAAAATTAGAGAAAGAAAACTATTTTAATATTTAACCTTAAATACTGTTGATTCTAAAATATATTTGTAAATTAGACTTTTGAAAGTTGCAGTTATAAAATACCTACTGTCTGTCTTCTTTCTTTCCTGTATGACCAGCAAGCATTTAAAGATATCTTCATGCGAAAACAAATTAATTGTGTTATATTTATAAACATTGTTATTTAATTAGACTTAAGACACTGCAATGTTTTCCAAATAAAATGAAATAAATACACAATGTAAACCAAACAGCACGTTGCGCACCTGCTCAATTTTATTATCAGAGAACCACAGTCATATATTATTAACCACTGAACACAAAGTTATTTAGCTATATGATTTCTGGTACAATTATTTTTATAAAAACAAACGTGTTTACGATAATTGTGCAATATTTACTTGATTAAAAATTTTAAGGTTCGAGTCTATTGATTGGTACATGGGACCATACACGCCGGTAACGGTAACAATGAGTAGAGTGCCGAAATCATACACTAATGACAACTTTTACAACAATCAAATAAACTGTATTAACTTTAGTTTATGTAAACTTATGTAGCACACAATGCATAGGCTAGGTTGCCTGCAATAATGCATTTTAATAAGTAACTTGTCCAAATGCACAACAATAAGCTAACTTTTAACAAGTAAAGCAATAGGTAATAAATACCTTTCTTATCATTGCAACTGTCTTCAAACATTATGAAGTTTCAACACTTTATAATGGAATTTCTCTCGAAACTAAATCTACACACCACGACAACCATCGCAATAGTTTGACAACAGATAAAATAAGGTCCGCCATATTTCTATAACCACAGAAACCGAAATCACTTTTTTCTCGCCACGACATCTCCGTTCGTTCAATAGGTACTAGTGAAAGCGAAAACAAAGTGACTTTTTTTAACATAGTACCAAACAAAACATTCCTTTTTACAGGACTCGGACAAAGATAATTTTGCGATTTCAGTATGTCAAATAATAATAAAAAAAAAAAAAGGAACTTCCATGACAATGGTAAAACGTACTCTAAATATTTACGTAAGCGTCTTAAAATGACTCAGATACATTTGCTAATTTAATTTTTAATTTTTAAATTATAAATTACTTTTACTTGTTACTTATTTAAATTTCATTTGTAGAAGGCACCAATTTATGAAATATGTTCGCAAATGGGAGGCAATAATGTACATCCAAATAAAGAAAAGCCCGATAATGCCTAACCCACAATGTCTATTCTCATAATTGCTGCGTCATGTATTGTTGGCTGTACATTACATTTTAATGTGTCAGTGGTGAAACGCGTTGTTACGCTACTTTGACACCAACGCTCGTGGGTTCGATTCCCACACAGTACAAACATTTGTGTGCATGAACATGTCTGTTTGTCTTGGTCTGGGTATTTTCTATGTATAATATGTATGTATTTACAAAAAAAAAAAAAATTACGTATGTTTATCAGTTGTCTAGTACCCATAACACAAGCTTCGCTTACTTTGGGGCTAGATGGCGCTGTGTAATTTGTCCAACAATATATATATAAAAAAAAAATGGCATCTAATTATCTGGACGTGATTATTATCTGGACGTGATTATTATCTGGCCGTGCTTTACTAACAACTGACCGTCTTGTGTTATTGGTAAGATACAGTAATCCACAGCCAGTAAAGCATGGCCAATAATTAATGTATGCTTGATGATTTTATGATTATCAATGCGTACGTTTTTGTACCATGCCAGAAGGTTCTAACGTGACCGAAAAAGATGACATCTAATTATCTGGACGTGATTATTATCTGGCCGTGCTTTACTGACGGTTTGTGTTGTTGGTAAGATACAATAATCCATAACCAGTAAAGCAAGGCCAATAATTAATGTAAATGTACGCTTGATTTTATGATTATCAATGCGTACATTTTTGTACCGTGCCACAAGGATCTAATTAAACGTGACTGGAAAAGGGACTTAACTCTGATATATGAAAGGTAAAAATATTAATACCATTAGAAAAGAATCACGCGCGAGTCGCCGCTGCTACAGATAAATGTTGCCAACCATATGTGGCTTATTTACCATAAATTCCCACGCTGTTCCAATAAAACTTTTATTTGTTCCATTATTATATATCACGGTACGTTTTTTTATTAAGCGTATTATTAACATGAACCTAGAGGATGATTATGACAGGTATTTAATACAGAATTAATTTAACTAGTTAGCTACATAATTAAATTTCAAAATGGAGGATTCCATGGAATTGGGCTATTTAATGAGGATAGGCAATAATCCCTTAAAATAAGGAGATGTTTCCGTGTTGGCAACCCGTAATGTCACTGCAACGCCCTTGTATAAACGTCACTCACGTTCATGAAGATCCTTGGGGTACTGTAAGTGGATCTTTTAGCCGTGCATTATTGATACGCTAGCGCTACTACAATGCACAGCCTAAAAACATGTACAGACTGTTAAAATTGGAAGTTATATAAGTACATGAATTATTGGTCATGCATTATCTGGCTGTGCACGGAGATTTCGATACGAAAAGAATTAATGTTGCCACTTCTTTGGACTATTAATACCACGGTATTTATTTTTATATTTAAAAACAAAATTAATTTACTACAACTATACTAAGTAATAAATCACCCAGACCAAGACAAACCGACATGTTTATGCACGCAAGCGTTACTTCTGTGTGGGAATCAAATCCACAAGCGTTGTCAATGTAGCATTACTAACCACTGCGCCACCGAGATAAGATAAACTAGCTGATGGACGTAATGAATGAAGACGCTTAGATGCTTTGTGTGTGATAGAGACTAACCGCAAAGAGACCGACACTGATGATCTTCCAAGTGAAATGAGGTCGTTGCTCTGGGGTAGAACGGGACGATCATATCAGTGCCGGTGTAGGTGTCTTACTCTCCTCCAGCTTTGCCTCTAGTGTGAGAAATTGCAGTTTGGTAGGGGTTCGACTTCCCTGGGTTGGTATAAAACTGGGCATCACACGAGTATTTCTGGTTACAACATAGGCACCCGTAAGCTCAACGTGTGCTCCAGATCTAGAGAAGTTTTGTGAGTCTGTGAGGGATGTTCAGGATTTAGCTGAAGAGAATGAAAGCGTTTCATTTATCGTTTATAAGTCGTCGAATATACATGGAGATGATGAATGACTAAAATTTGTGATTGATTTTGTTCTGATAGATAGACGTCTCCGAAATACTATAATGGATACAAGAGCCTTTAGAGGTCGCACTTTTGAAACGGACCACTACCTGGTGTTAAGCAGATTTGTCGGCCTTTCCAAGAAGTGGAGGCTCTGGCAAGTGAGTATCCCCTTTGGAGATTGAATAAGGAACGAGAAATTGCGAGACGAAAGTATAAGGAGTACGTATGTATGTCTAATAATCGAACGAACTGCGAATGCAGAAACTTTTACGTCTCAGATATGAAAGATTGCTCGAACGTTCTAAAAGAAAGCACTGTGAATAGTGCAAAAGAAACCTAAAATGTTGCTTGGAAGTACGCGGAGGTTAAGTGCTCCGTAGCAAGAAAGAAAAAAGCGTAACTGAATTATTTATAACATTACCCCCAAATGAACTACCAACAAAGTTGACGGTTGACCCTTTAACAACAAACCTCCGTCGTACTATAGACAAATTTGACAGTTGACACCTTTTAAGGGATATTTTTGCTTGCAGAGGTCGAAGCGATTCTCATTTTTGTTTAATAATGTCCACCAATTAGCTAATAATATATCATTTAAGTGTCGCAATACAAGATTTTACGGAAAAAACCAAGTATGTATTTAGTTTTTCATTGTGCTTGTTATTTAGTTGTGTAGTTGTTTTATTTTTTATTGTGTGAGCCTTTAGAGGTCCCACTCTTGAAACTGATCACTACCTGGTGCTAAGCCGGTTTGTGGGACTTTTCAAGAAGTGAAGGCACGTGCGTATCCATTTCGGAGATCATAAAATGACAAGGAGCGAAAAATTGCAAGATGAAAGAGAACGTATGTACATTTAGTAAGTGAAAGATTTGCGAATGCAAGCCTTTCCGATTCAGATGTGGATGATTGCTGGAAAGTTCAGAAAGAAATTATGATGGATAGTGCAAAAGAAGCATGTGAATGCGCAGAGGCATAAAACATCGAAAAAAGATGCCTGGTGGGATGCGGAGGTTGAATCCTATGTAGCAAGGAGGAAAGCGTGAGTGGATTACGTATCATCTTTGCCCCTAAATGAAAATATGGGAGAGAAGAAGAAAGAAATATACCGTCTATGTAAGAATAAAATTAAGGTTTTAGTTAAAGAGAAGCGTGAAAGATTATGAAGCGATTATGAATGAGGAAGAGAGGCTGACGAAAAACTTCGAGGCAAACATCCAACTCTTTTGAAGAGAAGTAAAGAGGTCTCGGAGTAAGAGAATGGACAAGATAATATTTAAAGCTGGTGTTATTCTGGTGAACACTCAGGAATTGGAGGATATTTGGAAAAAATATATGACTATCCCTCGGACGCTTACAATGAGAGTGAGTCTGATGCTTATTCCATGGTGAGGGCGTCAGGCGTCATAAATACGAAGTTTGAAAACTGGAAAGTCAGTAGGAATTGATGTGATCACAGCTAAGATGATCAAACTAAGCTGCACTTACGTACGGGACGCCTTCTGGTACTTAAAGAATCTATGCTGAAGAACTGGAATGGTCCCAATGGACTGGAGAAGCGCAGACATCATGCACTTGCATAATGGCAAGGGGTCACGCAGGGACTGCGCCAGCTATAGGGCTGATTAGCTTAGCAGCAAAAGTATATGGAAAGGTAATTGAAAGGAGAATGAGGGCGAAATCCGATGGAATGCTGTGGGAGGCACCGGGACGATTCCGTAATCGAAGGGGATGTACGGATCAAGTTTTTCGCTCCGCAACATCGTGGAGAAATATCTGGCCATAGACCGGAAGTTCTTCTGCGGTTTTGTGGAACTTGCGCGCCACGTAACTCGATCCTTACACACCTCACTCGCTTCTTTAACATTCATTGCTCTTCTTATGCACGCTCGACGGTTTCTAAGGCTCTTGACATTATGATCGAACACGATTGGTCATGTTAGGCAAGTCTTGGCCTTTCTCGGCTCCTGCATCCTTCCACTTTTGCGTTGTATATCTGCTTCGTCATTCTTTCATCCCGCATTCTTTCTACATGTCCGCAACAACGAAATATTACTACTTATTTTACCACCGATGCTCTCTTTCAAAAACATACGTAGTTTTTTTCAATGTTTAGAGACATTACATTGATTCATCAATTCATTGACAACAATAAAAATTTTGAGCCCAGGAATAACTTCTTTCCATTAACCTCCACTAAAGAGTAAGGCTGTGTCATCAGCACATGAGACACCATTAATGTTTACATCACAGAATTCATCAATATAAATAAGAAATAGAGCAAGACCGTGTATACCTCCCTTGTAAAACATCATAATAAATATTTACAAATAGAGCTTATATAGGATCACATAATAAGAATGATCTGTAAGGTATCCCTCCAATATCTTCTAGCCTTCTAATTAATATTGGGACAGAGACAGTATCAAACGCCTACGCCAAATCCAAAAACACTCCAATCACCGCGTTTGATCGTCCATATTTTTGACTAAAAAGTCCGTCAACTCATGAACAGCGTCAGAGGTTGATTTGTCGGCACGAAAAGAATTTGACGAGCTCGGTGGCTCAGTCGTGAATGACGCGACTTTGACACCCACGGTAGTGGGTTCGATTCCCACACAAGACAAACATTTGTGTGCATGAGCATGCCAGTTTGTCTTGGTCTGGATGTTTTAAAAGAGGTAGGGCGCATCAAACCAGCCCGTCTGGGAAAGTACCTCCACCTCACAGAAAACCGCAGCCAAATAACAACTCTCTAGAGGGTTGTGGTGTTCCTGCGTGTAAGAGAGGTCACCAGTAAGCTCCCAAGGAGTGGCTGTGTAAGCAGCAGTGGAGGCATCGTGCGAGTGATACTTAATATACCGCAAGCGTTAATAGGCTACGGTACCCGCTTTACATCTGTATGCTTGTATGCCTCCCGTCGTAGTATAAAAAAAAATATATATTGATGTGGTGATAAAATATTATTTGATTCAAGATATGTAAGTAACCTGATATTAATAATACGTTCAAAACCCTTTGACAGTGAAGAAAGTATATAGATCGAGCGGTAGTTAGTGATACTATCTCTATCTCCAGCTCTATCGGTCGGTCTATAAACTTTTGAGGACCCTAGGAAAACTGCCGGAAAAATGAGCTAAATAACAAATATGTGTTAGTGGTCGTAAAATGTCTTTGAAAGTGGTCAAAAATTTACTGGATATACCGTCCCAACACGATTTGAGCGAGGTTATTAATGAAAAAATCTCAGTTGTGTCCAGGGCCAGCATCACAAAAGAATTAGCCCGGAATACTACTTTGCCTCTAGGAATTCTAAAGCTAGATTAATTATTATTTATATTCATTTCAGCTAATGATTTGCCAATATTGCAAAAACTTATTAATATGATAGATAGAACGAGTGTTTGTCACATGTTTCTATTAGTTATGTTATTGATAACGTTCCAAATATATTTATTATTTGATTTTGCACTTTTTAGTTAGTTTCTCTCATATTCGTTTTTAGGGTTCCGTACCCAAAGGGTAAAACGGAATCCTATTACTGACGCTGTACGTCCGTCCGTCCGTCTGTCACCAGGCTGTATCTCTTGAACCGTGATAGGTAGACAGTTGAAATTTTCACAGATGATGTATTTCTGTTGCCGCTATAACAACAAATACTAAAAATAGAATATAATAAATATTTAAGGGGGCTCCCATACAACAAACGTGATTTTTTTGCTCATTTTTGCTTGATATTGATAACGGCAACAGGTAGACGCTTGAAATATTCACAGAATATTTAGATATATATTCACTTTAATAATAATTAAATTAAAATAAAACAAATTTTTAAGGGGGGCTCCCATACAACAAACGTGATTTTTTTTTGCTGTTTTTATAGATAATGGTACGGAACCCTTCGTGCGCGAGTCCGACTCGCACTTGGCCGATTTTTTATCTTTCTGAGCAAATCGTTACAATAATTGCGGTATCTACAGTAACTTAAATTGAAAATTGAATCGTTAGGATTTTATTTAACTTTTTACGGAGTCGATCCCAGCGGCGCATACATCGAATCCAGCAGTAATCCATGGTTTTAAGGATTTGTTTTCTAATTGGCAGATTTGATTTTAGAGGAGTGTTGATCACTCATGGTTTTTTAAAAAAAAACTATTAAAAGTTCTGATGAGTGGTTGGCATCATAGGATTCATACATATCCGTGAATTTAGTGTTCCTTAGTTTATCTTTTATTGCAGTGTAATCAATTTTTGTATAGTGGCAGTTCGCTTTGACCCTACGCTACTTGACAGTATTAAAATTGAGTATGAAAGTTTTTCTTCTAATAATCGGATACGTTTTATTATTTTTTTTATATAAGAGGGGGCAAACGAGCATGTGGGTCACCTGATGGTCATTACCTCCCATAGACATCAACAACACCAAAGGGTCACTGATCCGTTGCCAACCGTTTTTGGGAAACATAGGCTCCTCTGTCTTGAAGGCACCCATATCGTATTCGTTCGGGTACACCGCTGAGCCTGATTCTACAATTTCACCGTACGTGGTAGAAAATGCCTCAAAAATCTTCTCTTTGAAATTTGAGTGTAAGGATGTTTTGATTATTTCCTCATTACGTCTTTATATGCCCCATAGACTCCCGAAGAGAGCTTCTCTTGCTCCATAGAAAATGATGCAAACATTATTATTGTATCCATCATATTTTACCATTCATTTGAATCTTTGCCGGTGAGTTTTCCGGTTGGCACTTGTAGCAACATTGGCATCGCATCATTCTCGAGCGTCGAGTAACAGTTCGACGACGTGAGTATGCTGGCTGAGATATCAAAGAGGATGCCGATAGGCGTTGCGTGGGGAGTGCGCTTTAGAGGCATGATTAATATAGGTAGTATTTTCTACTAGGCAAACAGTAAGAGCGATGAGTCAACAGAAGTGTAATGTAAAACTCGGAGCTTGTGTGCAAAGTTGGTAGACGATCAAAAAATGTTTTTTCCGTCCAGTATACTAAACCTCTATTAGTTATGGATGGCCAGTAGATAATAATATGCGACGTCCTTATTTATCTTGTAGTTGCAATAATATAACTCGTACTTTTTCGAATCGACGTATCGTAGTTGTATTGGAGTCGTGCGCATCATCACCTCGAAGTCTTCGAGATGAGATGATTGAATGTCGAAGAACCACGACGTCACACGCACACTTAATTGCACGTCTTCGTCTAATGCTGTCTTAATACTATGATTGAATTTCGCATCCATGATTTATTAAAAATATTAATAAAAATATTATAATATTAGACTTACTAGTAATAAAAAAAAAAAATAGTGACTGAATTGCACAGAGATCCGGGGGGAAATGGAAAAAATTGAAAGAAGAATAGGGGTGATATGCGATAGAATACTGTGGGAGGCACAGGAAGGATACCGAAATGGAAGGGGATGTACAGATCATAGCTATAGACAAGGTTTATTGCAGAAAGCATTTGACAGGGCGAAATATATAATGGGGCATATTGCCGAAATGCTGCGAAGACTGAGTACTTGGCCTGCAATACTACGGATCATACATCCGTATTGACGAAGACACGGTCTAGCGCACGGGCCGGTGTAAGTATTTGGAATTTGTCCTCCACGCGTCCGGTGATATCGATTGCGACGTCAAGGTATGTATGACAACGACTTGGCCAAGTAGTGTAAGATGGCTGGTATCATCTGTGACACTTAAACGCCGGTCAAGTTGAAAGGACATGTTTATAAATCCAATCAGACCTGTGTATATGGCGGCGAAGCGTGGCCGAGGCTGCGTAAGCAGGAGCTGCGTGCCACAGAGATGAATTTCTTTTGCGTTGGAAGCGCGGAGTAACACGAAAGAATCGCGTCAAGAACTCCCGGATTCGCGGTAGCCTTCATGTCCGTGACATAGCAGACAAATTGCAAGAGGTTCGCCTACGCTGGTACAGCCATGTCTTACGAAAACCGACTAGTTATGTGGAGAACAAAAATGTCTAGCCATGCCACCTCTGCCGGGTCTCGGTAGAAGGAGTAGACCAACAAATGCTGGCTTGACATCGTAAGGGATGCCAAGCATGCCAATGGTCTTAAAGTAACATACATCGGAGACCGCGCGAAATGGAGAAGTAGAAGATTATGTGTATAAAATTGGTGAGCAGATATAGCCCAGTGGACAAGGAACCGGCTTATTGAGCAACAGGTCCGCGGTTCGAAACTTGGTATGTACTACAAAATTCCTGTTTTCGGATTTATGTACATATTTGTAATTATCACTTGCTCGGCGGTGACTAAAAACATCATGAGGAAACTCGTATGTGCAAGAAATTATATTTCGATATACGTGTAAGCGTGTGACCTAACCTAAGAATGGTCTGGTTTTCCCTGTGGGAGGTCTGACGGCAGTCGCTCCATGTCAAAATCAGTATCTTCGCCAATTCATTAGGTATAGGTAGCGGACCGCGCCAATCCTAATGGATTGGGAAACCGGATAACGTTAGGAAGATGATGTGTATAAAATTAGAAATCTATTTTTTTTTTCTTAATGAAAATATTAATTGTTAAATTATTCATTGAGAAAAAATATTCATTGTGGAAAAAATGTTAGATTCATCGTAATAATGTTAGGACACTTAATGCACTTTTACTATTTTGCTCTGCTATAGAAATTCTAGAAATTGAAAGCTTTTCATTGCCTCAATCAATTGAATCCCCCCCCCCCCCCCCCCCCCCCCCCATAAATGCTATCAAATCGAAATTACGAAAAAGAAAGTGAAATCCGTTGCAATAAGGTCTGGTAAGTATAGTTGTTGACGAAGTTTCGAGTCGTAATTCTTGTAGATTTGAAACGGTTCGTAGTAGAGCAATAGACAAGCCTCTGATAAGTTGACAGCGAGATTGACCATAATCATTTTCCGTATACCTCTGCAATAATTGTTGTTCCAGGTCTACAGAAGTTGTAATGACCAATGCATGCACAGGTGTACCGTACACTCGCAAGTAGTTTCTTTTGATTTAATGTACTTTTGGCCTGCCTTTCCATGTACAGATATTGTGTAGGATATTTTTCGATCGTCACACACGATGTTTATCACAAGTGACTATCCGATGGAGAATTCCTTCATTAGTGTCTCCTTCGACAAGTTAAAAAAACTTCGACGCGTGGTGGTTTACTTTACTATCACTTTACGAGTTGTTTTATCGTTCACATTTACCGTAAATCAGTATCATTTTATCACTTACGTTGAAGGCTGCTGTTGATTCCGACATGGCTTGAAATTAACCTACTTCCACTATTGCTTTCAATTTTTTCATCTCCAACCGATCACGGCGCCTATGGTTAAGCTAAAAAAATTCTAACCTAAGCATTCAAATCAAAATCGTAACATATGTTCACTTGCGGTATCTGGTCCATACACGTCGTTGATATTGCGTTCCGTCTATCCAGTGTAGATGTCACAACGGGTCTCATATTCTCCACGGTGACAAAAACGACGTCGATATCGCTGTTTTGGTGACGAAAAATCGGACGGCAGAAAGAAAAAAAAAACAGAGTTTTTTTAAAAGAACCGTATAGTATAGCAAACTGTAAAACTACTTTGAATTCAAAGATCTAAGTACAATGAAAGATATCGATTTTCATGCTAGCCAATATAAATAATTGACAGTTTCAGCATCTAATACACTTAATTGAGCAATCACTATGGCATTTAACATGAAATGACGGTTCTGACGGATAATGCTGTTTCTCATTATATAAATGCACCGATTTATATCACATTAATTTATTCTTATTTTTTTAAGCATTGCTTATGCGAACAGTTTTCTTCACTAGAAGATCATTCCTATTGTCAAATGCATATCATATGTATTAATTGATATGCCCTTCAATTTTATTTATGAATGTTTCATTTCTGTTAACTCTCAGAGTTACAAGCTTTTATTTAACTTTGCCTGCTAGTTTGGAACAAATACTGGAAGTCGTATTTAACCTACTTCTAATTGTAACGATTTGAATTTTTGAAAATGTATGTAATACCAATGAGAATACAATAATTTGGTTCCATCGATCTGATTTGATGAAACACGAGGGATAATGGAATTCTTCAATGTTATATTGTTCTTCCATAGTAGACCCTTCCGAGATTGAACTCATTATGATTGCTTTAACAAGTCGAAGACATATATACATAATATAATACACTTAGTGACGAAGTCCTGATAACACATCCTAGAAGCGGATAGTGTATATTTGATGAAACACGAGGGATAATGGAATTCTTCAATGTTATATTGTTCTTCCATAGTAGACCCTTCCGAGATTGAACTCATTATGATTGCTTTAACAAGTCGAAGACATACAGGGTCCGTCACTCGAAGTGTTACCAACTTCATGCTGCTTCTATTTTCAAAATAATAATGACAGCGCGCCCAATGTTGGTGAAACGTCAGTTTGTTTCATTGTTTTAAAGTGGGCAAAAATAGCGGGAACTAAGTTGAATTTTAAAATAAATTTTCGCAATGGATATTAAACGTAGCTATGTGATCGCTTTGCACTTGGCTGGAAAATCACAACCAGCTATTGTTAGAGAGCTCCGACAACTACGTGTGAACAAAATGTTTGTGTATCGGACCATTAAGCGTTATAACGAAACTGGGAGCATTGCTAAACGACATGGAGGTGGTCATCCGAAAACCGCAACATCACGTAATATGATTCGAAAGGTGAAGGCTCGAATTCAAAGAAATCCTCGTCAGAGTGCAGGTGAATTGGCGAAAAGTCTGAAAGTATCCGACTCAAGCATTCGCCGTATACTAAAAAAAGAACTCCAACTGAAGCCCTACAAGATCCAAAAAGTACAACATCTTACTTCAACTCAGAAGATAGTCCGGCTACAAAGAGCTCGAGCACTGAAAGCCTTACACGAACGTGGCGAGCTGGAAAACATTGTTTTTTCTGATGAAAAAATTTTCACCGTCCAGCAGTACGTCAACAAGCAAAATGATCGTGTTTGGCTACAGGGCAAGTCAAACGATAATTTGGATGACAGAATTGCCGTTCGTAAGCAAGCGCCTGCTTCGGTTATGGTCTGGGCCGCAGTGACCTCAAATGGTCGGTCGCCACTCGTGTTTATCGAGAAGGGCGTCAAAGTCAACCAGCAAGTGTACCAGCAAAAAGTGCTAAATGATGCTCTCATACCGTGGACACGTAAGCAATTCGGTACAAACAGCTGGACATTTCAACAAGACTAGCACCGTCCCACAAAGCTCGCATGACACAAATTTTTTTAGAGAACCACGTTCCTCGGTTCATTTCCTCACAACAGTGGCCTCCTTACTCGCCAGACTTGAATCCAATGGACTTCTCGGTGTGGTCTATTTTGGAGGCTGCTGTGTCAACAAAAAGGTATGAAAGTGTGGACACGCTCAAGGCAGCGCTTCGTCGGGAATGGAAAAGAATACCGCAAACCCATCTTCGTGCGGCCTGCGATGCATTCGTTGGAAGACTCGAGGCCGTAATCCGTGCCAAAGGAGGTCATATCGAACAATAATGATGATTTTCATAAAATTTAATGTTTTTTTTACAATTTTCTTTCAATTTTTAATAAATCTTACTTTGAATAACTAAATAACATCATTTAAAATTGGTAACACTTCGAGTGACGGACCCTGTATATACATAATACAATACACTAAGTGACGAAGTCCTGATAACACATCCTAGAAGCGGATAGTGTATATATGGTTCAGGCACTAGAAATCCGTAATAATTACTTTTCTTAAGAAAATATTTGAATACTTACAATACTACAACAACAGACAGAGTTGTCAATGTTACAATATTCTGTCAACCTAACATTTCCCTCCCGAATTCGATAAGATTTCGTTTAAGAAAATATCTTAAATATCAAAGATATACATAGTTATTTCACTTTTAACCTGAGTCTATTCGTAAAGTTTAATTAGTAGTTTTTATAAAAAATCGGCCAAGTGCGAGTCGGACTCGCGCACGAAGGGTTCCGTACCATTATCTATAAAAACAGCAAAAAAAAAATCACGTTGTTGTATGGGAGCCCCCTTAAATATTTGTTTTATTTTAATTTAATTATTTATTCTTAAAGTGAATATATAACTAAATATTCTGTGAATATTTCAAGCGTCTACATGTTGCCGTTATCAATATCAAGTAAATATGAGCAAAAAAATCACGTTTGTTGTATGGGAGCCCCCTTAAATATTTATTTTATTCTATTTTTTAGTATTTGTTGTTATAGCGGCAACAGAAATACATCATCTGTGAAAATTTCAACTGTCTAACTATCACGGTACAAGAGATGCAGCCTGGTGACAGACGGACGGACGGACGGACAGCGGAGCCTCAGTAATAGGGTTCCGTTTTACCCTTTGGGTACGGAACCCTAAAAAGGTTTCATCAATAATTGGTAAAGTTTCTGTGTTCCCTAGACTTTGTTGATTAGCGTAGGAAGCTACACTTTGTCTTTTTATTTGGGGTCTTGTATAAAACTTGAAAAGTCAAACTCCACACGAGCATAGCCGCGTGCACTAGCTAGATAAAATTATCGATCATAGCAGGGTCATCGATCATAACCATACAATATCCGCGTTTTTACATCAACCAAAACAGATTCGATAATTATCAGCAAGGGTATTCTTATTATTTACGTTACCGTCTCAGATAAGAATATAATATATATAAGAAAAACAAGATCAAATATTTCTATGAGAGAAGTTAACGTAAATAATGGTGTTTCATAAATGTTCAAAATCTTACCATCCATGTGGTCGATGCCAATCCCACTGTCTGGAGTGCCGCCTTCAATTTCACTTAGCGATGGTTCCTTCATATTTATAGTCGAATGTTCATGCTGTGAACAACATACATGTTAGTACTGCATCTTATTGGCACCGATATGATATATATATATAATCAATAACGATGTTTATATTAACGAAGGGTATATGCAAATTCTACTGATAATCAACTTATTGAAATGGCTTTGGATGGCTTCTTAGGGCTTCGATATAATTCTAAATCCGCACACTGTATTTTGGACATACAAAAAGCAGTTCACTGAATAAGAAATATCTGTTTCGATTCAAAGAGCATTCCTTATATTAGCTGTTTAGCCCACGTTAATCCTTTAATATATTTTTAGTAATTTCACACAGTTGCAAGAATACAGCCGCGCTTTTCTTACGCGATTGAATAATTCAATTCAAAGGCTCACAGCACTTTTGACTCATTCATTACTAAACTTATTACGCTTTCTACAAATTTAGAATCACATTCGGTTTATTTTTGACGTGAACTACATAAAGCTTGATTCAGAATTAATTATTAAAATAAAAGATGTATGTATATCTTCACGGCAGATCCCTTGTGGGGTAGGCGGAGAACCGAGCTCCATAAGATACGGACCTTACACACCACACTCGTTTCATTGACATTCAAGGCTCTATTCATTTAAAATAAACAGATGAATGAACTCATAAAAAATATTTACTAGCAAATATTTAGATTTACATATAATTTCGTTTACGAGTTAAAAAACTGTGCCATACTGACAGACGGACAGCAATGGTGTTTCATATTCCATTTGGCATTTAAATGAATAGAACAATAAAAAGGAGCCTTCAATTGCAGAACAAAGATTTCGTACCTGATTGCTGAGCATTGAACTGTTCGAGTCCTCCTCATCAGAGCTTAGTGTTAATATAACAGGCTCTGGGTCTGGTTGCTTTCCTCTTGGTTTTCTCACTCTAGGTGGTTTTTTGTCTTGTACAGGCTAAAATAAATGCACATATTTTACTTTGCAATTCTTGTTGTGTATTCAATGGGCTCTTTAAAAATAAAATATGATCAAAGGCACATATGTAAGTATGTAAAGTAATCATTGAAAACCGTTTAGTTTTACTAGTACCCTCGCTTTGCACCCTTAAGGGTACTAGCGGTACAAGAAGATCCTATTTTGTGTCACTAGTACCCTTGAAATATTAACTACAGTTGCCCTTGGTTTTATTTGCTGATTATAATTATAATAGATTGTTACCGACAAAGATTTTAATTGAGAACTATTTACGTTGAATTAAATTTAACTATAACAGTTACTTAATTTTTTACATAGTAAATAATACTCCAACTCGACACAAATAATAAGATAGAATCATCGTGACTGAATGGAACAAGGGGGTAGTAGTGTAACTTATTTATTCACAAGAGTTTAAATGTAATGTAATTTAGTTTCTTGAAAACAATGAACGATTGAATGCACAGTCGGGATGTACCGAAATGACTAACTCCGATAGATTTTCCAAACTAACTCCGCGATAAGGTAACTAATATGAAACAAAATTATAAATAAATACGGATACGTGCGAGTTGGATTCGAGATCCGAGGGTTCCGTACAAACTTGTAGGTAGTTCATTCGTCACATATAAATAGTTCGTCCGTCACAGGAATCACATAAATTTTAAAAGCTCCTAACATTGCTCTTACGAAGATGGAAGAGAGAAAAGCTAAATTGAGTGTGAAACTTTGCCGTTGGAAAACCATTGTCCTCATAAATCGGCATAGGTAGGTAGGCAAAATTTTTTTTAACTGCATTGACTCTTGCCAAATTTCATGATTCCAAGTCAACGGGTATAGGTTTTGATTTCCTTGCGAATGTCAAAATAAACGGCATTCACGGAGCATAAACGGCCGTGTCTTTTAATTGCGTTGACTTAGAATAGAAGTTTAATTTTTTCACTCCTTCGAGGCATTGCAGACTTCAGTATTTGATATTAATTACAACTTGATACATTCTCGCGTTTCTGAGAAAAAGACAATCGAACAATGAAGTGATTTTATAAGGATTCCGTTTTTCCCTTTGAGGTAAAACCCACGTCATAAAAAATATAAAATGAAAATCATGAAAATACCAATCTGTACTGTAGTTGTGGAAAAAACCTAATTTCTAGGTTAAAATACAGAATCAATTATGTTTTGTAATTAACCTTCCACTGCTCACTTCATAAGATTTATAGAAATATACATAAAAATAAATGTAAAATACAGATACTATGTAGTAATACCCCGCTGTTTAATGCGCCGTTTGCTCATTGTTCAACACTTAAGGGCTGTAGCGTGATGTGAAATAGCTTATAACGTTACCCCAATGATTGGTATACAAAAATAAAAAAGAAATGGATTGGCGTATTCAAATACACATAAATATTCTATTCGCCTTTGTTGAGACATTATTATAGGAAGACCAAATTTTTCTTTCCAGGAACATCTCTACAATCAAATATACCAATATTGATTTTTCAAGATGAGCATACCTAAGCAACACAAATAAAAAATATTTTACATCACCTTTTGTAGCATAATGCAATAAGAGTTCATGCGAATATTTCTTATTCGCAACTTGGCCATAATAAGTTTCAGGTGTTGTCTCACATATTAGATGAGGTATAAACCTTTTATAATGGAACACCATATTTTTAATAATCCAAGGAAATAATACTCACAGTTTTATTGTTAACAGTTTTCACAGTATTTTTTTGTAATAGATTCAATTTTATGCCTTCTCCACACGTACTACTAAAACAATGAAAATTGATTTTAGAAGGACACAATTTTACACATACAGAAAAACAGAAAAAAGCAAACAGAAAAAAATACTTACTTGTGTCTTTCCAGTATCTTTTCAGATTCCTTTTTCTTTTGGTCTACTTTCTTACTTGCTATTGGTACACTTTTAGGTTCTTCAGTAAAAACTCGCTTACATCTGAAAATACATTTATATTAGAACGGATTCAAACTAGGACAAACTGACTGGTTTGGTATCTAGTCTATGTTGTTGGGTAAATGTTGGTGGTACAAGAATTGATGCGGATCTGTGCAATGAGCTTTTTTCACACTAAAGTTGTGAAATGATACTACCAGCCTGGGGCAGTCAGAAACAAGAACAGGAAAACCCCTTCGTATGATTAAGCATATTAATGACGAAAGCCTGTTAAAAGGTTGCCCAATCGATATGGCATGTAAAAAAACTCAGGCGCTGTCTTCTACCAACAACAGCTGATACTGGCAGCTTAAAGTGCAATCTACTGTGAAAGAACATAAGACAATTGAATCCAACCAAACACAATCGACGTTGCTTGAGAAATGTGCTCGTTCATTAACTGTTATAATTAAGCAAACTGGTCTCTAATTCGAATCTTGGTGTAGACATGTATCACTAAATTCGTGTTTTCGGATTTATGTACATATTTCTAATTATCACCTGCTCGTCATTGAGCATCTTGAGGAAATACGCACGTCCAGGAAATTACATTTCGAAAGACGTTTGGGCTAACCTAAGAAAGGTCTGGTTTTACCTCTGGCTGTTGGAGATTTGACGGCAGTTGCTCCATGTTAAATGTTAAAATCAGTATATTTGCCAATTCCTTAGATTTAAGTAGTGGAGTCTATTCTAATTAATTAGGAAACAAGAGAATGCTAGAAAGAAGAATGCTCACAACGAGGCCGTAGTGCTCCTGAAGTCATACAATATAAATAGAAAAAAATATATATGTGTTTTTAAACACATAATAAATACCTTTGACATCTGCTAAAATCAAATCCTGTATAACCGCAGGTTTTGCAAAGTGCCAACATTCCGTCTACGTATCGCGGTGGTGGAGAACGGTGCTCTGGAGATTCAGGACTATTGTTTACTATGAACAAATAAGAATCATTTAGATGGTGTGCAACTAGCGAGTTGCTATGTAGGGACATTATGTCCCTACATAACAACTCCCCACCACTTCGCACATTTTCTCTTGGATCTTCCCAAAAATAATTTCTTTGTAAATCACTTCCATTTAACTGAATAAAGCATATGCAAATCATGCACAAGTACTGAAGAATAAAGTAAGTCTTTATATATTCAGTTATGTAACACAAGGGAGTCATATGTAAAAATAGTAAATTTTTCACTATTCATTCAAGTTCAAAGTAACAGAAATTTAAATTGTGTGAATATACCCAACTTCAGCTCAATTGGATATACATCATAAATAATTTAAATTGACCGAGATTCAAAATGTTTGCAAAACTCACACTAACAAATATAAGTAGTGGAATTGTAATATTATTGCATTACTGAGCGTTGGGCTATAAACGTAATTATAATTAGCTATGAACATCCAGATAAATTCAAAGTGAAGTTTACTGTCGATTATATAGTGAATTAAGTAAAATGATGTTGAAAAACATACCATTTTCAGGGCACTGCGACTTCTCTGGAGTTGACATATCACTACTTTGAGGTTGAGATAATACATTAGGGGAGCTTCTACTACTTATATCTCCTACAAGCATCTGTGAAAACAAAATAGGTATGAGAACGATTTTTAAAAAATTAAAAGTAATTGATTAGAAAAATGTTGTTTTTAGAGTTGGCTTCACCTTTTTCCTAGTACTTTATCGTAACTTGATAAACCGTAAAACGCCAATAGCCAATCCTAGTGTGACCTCTTATTACTTTGAACGAGTAATATTTGTAGATATATGAACTAGCTGTTGCCCGCGGCTTCGCCTGCCACGTAGCAGGATGTTAAATAGCCTATAAACATCAAGAATTGGGCCATCAAATGCTAAAGGATTTTCAAAAACGAATTTTTTAAATCCGACTGGTCTGGACCGGTAATTCCAGAGATTAGCGCGTTAAACAAACAATCTCTTCAGCTTTAATATTAGTATAGATATTTCGTGTATCTCGAAAACACTCTTGAGTAAATTTTTGTATATAAATAAAGTTTTGCTTTTTAATTTCATCTACAATTGTCTTTCCGGAAAAATACCGACTTAACACAAAAACAGAAGAAAACGAAATACATTGAGGGAAACTCAGATCTCTACAGACACTCTACAGATAAAATTTGATCCCGTCCGGGCCAGGTGAACGGGACGATGAATGTTATGATCCTGAACATTTTAATATAGTAGTAATCAAGCAGTGTTTGGATATCAAATAGTAGTTAAAAAGGCCCTAGTGAAATTTCGTAAATAAACGAATGACAAACAAAGTCGCTCACTATCACATTTTCAAAAAATTTCAACCAAAGCATACCGCTAATTAACAACAGACTCTAAGCAAAAGAAAGAGGTAGGGCACACCAAAGCAGTCAAACTGAGGAAACTACCTCCACTTCACAGAATACCACAGACAAATAACAGACCTCAGGAGGGTACTTGTGTTCCTACAAGTGAGTGAAATTACCAATAAGCTTATGAAATGATTCCTCATATTCCAAACGATAATAAGATACGGTGACCACTTTACATAAGGTGGATCGTTTGCTTGTCTCTGGACATTGTATAAAAAAATGTAGTATGATGCGTGCACATAAACACGTTAAAAAGTTCTAGTCTAAGTAAAAGTCTATAGTCGTGATGAGTCAGTGTTCTACTCCCTTGAGACAAAACAAAAGTGTAGTAGACCAGATTACAGCAATTAATGTGTTCCGCGACTGAAATAATGTATATCATGAAAAATGTAAATACTAACAGGATGATTCTCTAACATCTCCTCAATTCTTGTAGTTGAACCGACAGATACAAAATAATCTATTTCACTACTTGTATTTTGCATACACTGTATATTTGTATCTTCAGAAAACGGCACATTGACCTGTAAAGAAAAATGTTGCATAAATACATGTCAGTTGATTATAAATTTTTTTTGACGAGCTCGGTGGCTCAGTCGTGAATGATGCCACTTTGACAACAACGCTCGACACTCCCACACAAGACAAACATTTGTGTGCATGAACATGTCTGTATGGCTTGATCTGGATTTAAGAGAGGTAGGGCGCATCAAAGCAGCCCGCCTGGGGAAGTACCTCCACCTCACAGAAAACCGCAGCCAAATAACAACTCCCTAGAGGGTTGTTGTGTTACCGCGTGTGAGTGAGGTCACCAGTAAGCTCCTAAGGAGTTGCTGTGTAAGCAGCAGAAAAGCCATGGCGCGAGAGGCTTTCCCTTCACAAGACGATGGACCCAGGACTAGCAACAAATCAATCATCATTTACCTTATACACAAATTGACTAAGATATTTTAAATGCTATTTT
This sequence comes from Pyralis farinalis, assembly GCA_947507595.1. Lineage (NCBI taxonomy): Eukaryota > Metazoa > Arthropoda > Insecta > Lepidoptera > Pyralidae > Pyralis > Pyralis farinalis. The sequence continues at coordinate 18,801,553 of OX382267.1, forward strand.
TATTCCATTATTTGAGGAAGATTATACCATAACCAATATACAAAAAAATGATCTTGTAATATTCCCAAATGGAAAATGTATTAAAGATACGATAAAGATAAAAATTCTTTATTTGCCCTTGGGCCTTCGCGGGCACTTAGACACGTCTTACATTTTTTGAAATATACTAGTTTTAAGAATTTCATACCAAATACCTGTTCAAGAACTTCTTGAAGAGTACAACTTTCTTTAGGCAGTGTAAAAGTAATTAGTCTTTGTTCTCCATTTTGTAGGAATATTAACATTTTAGCAGACTGTGGCTCCGACGTTTGCTCCGATGGTCCACTAGGTGCCTCATTGGTCTCTAAAAGTATGAAAGTTGGAATTAAATATATCTTTTAACATTTTTAAACACAATCCAAACTAAAAGTAATTAGTGTTCAGCTAAGTGCACGTCAAGGTTAACACTTTGACCTTTATACCGTTTCTATTTTCTATGCAATAAGAGTGACAATCGAAATATACCATGTCAAGCGTGATCGACTCTTAGTAACATTAAGTGTTGAAAGAGATATTCATTGTTATACCATGTTGTGGAATTTGTTGAGTTTGCATAGGTGGGACTCGTTGCACAGGCCTCTGTTGCTCTTTACTTCTAACTAAAGTTTGTCTTCCAGTTTCCCTAAAAGACAATCAAATATAGGGTTTTATTATAAAATTGTACAAAATTCAAAACAAAGATATTGTCATCATTTTTTTATAAGCTTTTTGTGAATAATGAATGTACCTTGTTTGTTGTAGTTGTGTGCGCGGTGGTTGCAGTCTTCTGAAATCAGCGACGCTGATCCTTTGTCCATTGCTTAAAGTGACAACGTGTCTCTCGTCTTCCAACGAATCCGGTTCCATTAACAACTGACTGAGAGTTTGAGGGTGTTGTATATTGTGTGTCTGATCGTAGGCGACTTGTTGGAAACCATGTTGATGACTAAAGCTAATCTGCTGGGGTTGCTGGGTGACGGAACTACTTGGAATACTCTGACGTATTGGTGGAGGCGGGGTGTGAAACTGCTGTGGCGCATTAATATGTTCATTGACGGGATTTTTAGATACTATTGCGGCGGTTATACTTTCTTCGAGATCATCCATATCGTTGGCGTTATTTGGTTGCACTACTACCTTCTTCACTTGTTGAACTTGTTGTGGGCGGGGCGATGCTCTTTGCGCTATTGTTCCAATTGTAGTTTGTTGAGGTAGCGGTCCGTTGTTTTGGTTTGTCTGAACGACTGTGTGCTGGGATAATTGCCCCTGAATGTTTTGCGTAACGATTGTGCCCTGCTGTGTTATAATACGTGTAGGTGGTCCGTGAGGTTGGTTCTGTTGGTTTAGAATAATCTGTTGCTGTAACAGAAAATAAGTGCAAAACAAATAAATGCGAATTCCAACACATTCCAACAGGTTTTTCATTAGAGTCTAATCAAAAAATATAATAGTGGAACTTATTTTACATGTGATATACATTTATATGTAATAATGGGGAATAAAGAATAATGTTTCGAACAAATATGATAAAAGAATGTGCCATTTGTCCCTAATATCAACGTTTTCGTTTACTTTTGTTCAACAATTATGAACCAGATTTTAATATTTTAACAATTAAGAACCATTTACAACAAAAGTGAACCAGATCCTGGACTACACAATGTATCAAAGTTTTCTTTGAGACTAGCTTTAAAGAAAAAAATGTTCCTAATGCAATCCCACATTCGATAGTTAAAACATACCTGATGAGTGGAGAGTTTGATCTGATTCATTTGCTGGTGAGTTTGTTGACCAATGACATGCGGCGCTAACGGATGTTGCTGGTGTTGTTGTTGCTGGTGTTGTTGTTGCGGTTGAAGTTGTTGTTGTTGGTGATGTTGCTGTTGTTGGTGTTGTTGTGACTGGTGCTGTTGCTGTTGGTGCTGCTGGAGTTGTTGGAGTTGTTGCTGCTGCTGCTGGAGTTGTTGTTGTTGCGGTTGCTGGAAATTACACAAGACAAACATGAAATAAATGGCAATTACAAGATTTAAATTCAGTCTTACTTACACAATTTGAGTATGCTCAATTCCGAGGGTGCGAGGTAAACAGGCACATCTAGGTGTCTTCGTATGTATTGATATACATTTGCAAATAAAATTATATGTATGTTTCTCAGATACTAGCCATAGTACAGTTTTAAAAGATATAAGGCGCATTAAAAAGCCCGACTATGAAGGCCTCTCTACCTTACAGGCAACCGCAGATAAATAACAACTCCCTTGTTACTACGAGCGAGTGAAGTTACCAGTAAGGAGATTGAAGGAGGTGATCTAAGCAGTTGCAGTGGAAAATAGCAGGGGCGGCAAACGTCGAGCGGTACTTCCTATAGTGATACACAGATCAGGTGGGCCCTATGCATGTATGTCTTTTGTTTATTGATCGTCGGGAGGCATACAAGCATACGGCCCACCATGTAAAGCGGTTACGTTACATTAAGTATTTCCAGCGCACAAATGACATATGGGTATCGAACCCACGAGCGCCGGAGTCAAAGTAGCGTAACAGCGTGTTTCACCACTGCGCCACCGAGATATTCTCGTCTATAATATATATTTGTGTATATAGAAAAGCAGGTACCTGATGTATAGGAGTTCTGGGTCGTGGCGGGCGATGGCTATGCGCAGCGTGCGGAGCGATAACGCGGGGCGAGGAGGCTCGCTGCGGACGCACGCCCCGCCCCACACCTGCCACTCCCACTACACCCGCTGGCACACCGACTCCCACGCTCAAACCCACGCTTCCCACGGCCCCTACCCCCACTCCGCGAACGGGGCTGCCGGCCGCTGACGGTGATCCCACTTGGCCCTGCACACATTTCATACTTTATTAAAAATACTACTACACAAGAGCTATTTTGATACTGAATTTATGTTCTTATCTCCGGAAGTAATCTAAAATATTTTTAAAAACACACAGCTCAATACAATTCTTCATTGGTAAGAAGCTGCTTCAAGTTATGATTTTGTTACGTGAATTATCAGATTTCTGTAATGAACCACATATACTGTGTGTAAACATTTTCGTTTAATAACATCATCTTTTGAACATTTAATTCGATAACTTCAATAACAAATATGATTATTTTTTAAAGGAAAAGATTTTTTATCAAATAGGACAAGAAAAAACCTGATTTAAGTAAGGTTTGATTGGTTTAATTACGTAACTGATCATCAATGGCCAATTGATTTATTTCATCAAGTCTGCTTGAATAAAATAAAACGTTTGAAATATTTGCGATTTCATAATCATTGTAATGAGCTGCCGAAAAATGCTAGAGAAATATTGTAGTAAATTTTTTTTACTTAACTAATTCTTCAGCGTTATAATAACATAATAAAACGATCTAATCGATCGATGGATGAATGGATCGATCGTGATTGAGGTATTCCATAATCCTCTTTCTACCTCACAGTAATTAGCATTTAAGTTAAAGCTTCGCAAAATTTGGACTGGTGTATTCTGAAATGAAAAACCAAGATTTCCACCGAAAGATCCGATCTAGTCATAATTTATTCGATTCGATTCCGTTGGTTTTTACGACAAGACACCATAGGACGAATTCGAATCAGGCTGAAATTTCGAATTTTTATTTCGGATTAGACCCTCTGACCTGCTGAATCTGAGGGGCGAGCAGACGAGCTGGCAAAGGCGAAGGCTGCATGGGCGGTCGCGCAGCGGGCCGCCGAGGACGCGCGGCGCGCACTTGCCCTCGCACAACCACACCCGGGGGATTCGACAGCGCCTGGTTCAACAGACGCGGTGGTGCCGTTCTGGTCGGTGTCCCCTACAAATATAAAACAATATGATATCCAGGTTACTACCGTAGATCACTGACAACTGCACAGCGTACATATTATACAATATCTAGACGAGCTCGGTGGCGCAGTGCTTACTAACGCTACTTTGTCACCAGGGCTCGTAGATTTGATTCCCACACAGGACAAACATTTGTGTGCATGAACATGTCTGTTTGTCTTACTTACTGTGCTTATATGTATTTAAACGCTAAAACAGTTATCGGCTAGAACTTTTTCTTATACTAATCTAGTTTAACTAGTCCTACACGTAGATGACGCTTCAGTCAAAAGATACAAATAATTTTGTATGAACAATGCATTCTGGATACAATTGCGAAAGATTTTGTTTTTTAGTTCAACAAACAATGAGCAATGACAATTTTCATTTCTAGAAAATCATATTTTTTATCAACAATTAAGGGCCTCTGCTAGAGTATGCGAGGGCGTCTTACGCATCTTCCTATATTTAGTACTCGGACTGCTAATACATATTAGCTTAACCTACACGCAGCGAGCGGCCGTTGGGTACGTCCACCCGTGTATTAGCAGAGGCCTTAGAAAATATCCACCGATCCGATATCCGATTCTAACTCACCGCTTGATTGATGTATGCCGCATGCATAACCACTTGCTGATGTTGAATTGGTTGAGGCTGCATATGTTGCTGATGTTGTTGCTGCAACTGATGTTGTAACTGTTGTTGTTGCAATTGATGTTGCAATTGTTGCTGTTGTTGTTGTAAATGTATCAGCTGAGGGGCTGCTCGGGACAACTGCTGCTGTGGTTGTATCTGTAAATTTTGATATAATTGGAAATTATGGTAATGAAGACAGTTAAGATCTAATTACAAACACTAGCGTTGACTGCAAACAATAGCAGCGACAATACACGAAATTGCATATTTCTTACGACAATTTAATTTTTTTTTTTTTAATCAATTCACACCTAACCTAACGACGAAACGAACTACTTAACCTAATTGTGTAAGTAATACTACACAACATACGCCAAATATAACAATTGTTTTATTGTAGATGTAGCAAAACTTAATGCAAAACATAGTAAATATCAGCTTTTTACAACGTTTTGTATCACGTGTAAACGAACAATGAGTTACTGTGAATAAACTAAACTGTGCATACTTGTTGCTGAATAATGTAACTACAAAATGAGGGTAGTTATAAAAAAAAAACCAATGACTTTAACCATGTTAGGCTAAGAACTTTTCAAATGACCCTCGTATAAACACGGGTGCACACAGGAAATACTAGCTCTGATCTCTGTGGCACATAAAAGTTTACCATACTAACATTGCAGTAGATGAAGAAGATAGATAAATTTCTTGGATTAATTATCGACAGGCATCTGAATTAATGGGGCATATAAAACTAAAAGCTAAATAGACTTTGGTTTGCTTTAAAAAATACAACAACTAATCATTTCACTCAGAGCTGCCAGCTACCGCGGCTATGTATCATCATCGGTACATAGTTACGGTCTCGTACCGTAGATTAACTATTTTTCATTTTAAAAATACTAGGTCGACATCTTGTACGAAGTACATGATGAATTTAATTATAATAAGTCCTTGTACTCGTATAGTTGTGTGTTCAAATAACTGAGCCATTATAATAGCCATAGTTCATATTCATGCGAGTAATGTCTTTGCGCCACTTAGTTCGAGCTAGTATAACACTACTAACTGCCATTATAGAAGATTATTATATAAGACTTATAATAATCTTCTATAATGGCAGTCATGGCAGCAGCCATAGGCGCAAAGGCAAACATGCCTTTGCTCTCATGACTGCTTTGGTCGTGTCTGCTCCCGCTGCTGTGGTCGTGTATCCCTTATTTGTAGTCGCAGCGTAGATTTTCAGGCAGTGACGAAGATGATTACAGCAGCCAGGGTAAAATTACCTGTAAATTTGATCTTTGCAGAATAACGAATCTACAAAACAATTTGATCCCCGCATAGTAACGAATCTATAATTTTAAAAACTTGAGTTTGCGACTGTAGACTTTAAACCTCTAGTATTGGAATCACGAACTTGGAGATGAAGTTACCGAACCAAGTTTTAGTAACAGGATTTGATAACATTAAACACTACTGAAGTGCAGGCGCAGTCTTGAGAGAAGAGCAGAGAGATTTTTTTACGACACTGTAGAATAAACTGTATAATCATTAGCATAAAGCTAATTTGTGCAGAACTATGTTCTGTGTCGATATTAATACTTCTAAATAAGATGTAGTTTTAGACTAACTGTTTGTTGTGGAGCATGCTGCGGCGGCGGTGGAGGTGGAGGTGGTGGTGGGGGCGGCGGTTGCGGTGGAGGTTGCTGCGCCGGGTGGATCACCGTCGGTTGAGAAAGCACATGAGCCGGACTCACCAACTGCTGTGAAATAGTTACGTCAATATACAAACACATAGTAGATGTTGTGAGGTAGATTTAACGCATGAAACCACATTCAACCCATAATATACAAGTGTTCTTTTTGATTTTTGGTTAATTTGAGATGTAAACCATACCCCGTGAAAAATTAATGGACAATATTTACAGCAGTATTAAATCGTACCAATTACACCATGACTCAATTGAAACAATTTGACATGACTGACTGTACGGTATGAATATTTTTCTATTATTTCTGTTTAAAAGTAAAAATAAAGTAAACGATTATGAACATACAAAGAGATTGCGGCTCATGCCAGTGTAGCCTAAAAATGTAAAATTGATTTCGTATTTTCCATTGATGTAAAATATATCGCCAGTTCTGTCTGTTACATTAGACATTATGTGTGTTATATTATGTTTTTTCTTTCTTCTACAAAGTAACATAAGTGAAATCTTACTCGAAAATTAAGTCTAAATTTAAGTAGACTTCATTCTTCATTAGAATAAATATAGTTGTTAAGAAAGCAAACTTGACTTTGCTACCTTTATCATACTTCATTCTTCTATTTTATAATTGCTTTGTAGTGAGAGCCATTTAAAATAGGATCTTGTTACTATATAGTAATTTAAATGCACATATTATTCCAAATTAATGGTAACATAGTTTATATGTACAGTAGCGAAGTAAATAGTAATAAATATTTATGATTGGCATTTAATTTTTAAAATTTCATATGTGTATTTCAATTAAAGCTATAGAAGTCCTAAAACTGCTACTGGTACGGGTAAAATGCCTGCACCTTTGTCCATAATTCCTGACGTTAAGCATTGTCCTGTCCGCGCAACCTATTGGGTCCAATTGTGAATCTAAACCACTCCACTCTCAAATCCTAGCCTTCAGAACCCGTTATATACCTTTTCCCGTACATTTCGCGGTCATATATGACCACACGGGTTTCGAAGGGTTAAGTTAGATACACACAAAAAATTGCATCGCGTTTGTAAATCTCTCTTTACCAAATTTAATGCACAATGTGTTATTACAATTTATTTAATGAAATAAATCGTAATAGTACATTCTGTTAATAGGAATACTGACCGATGTTTGCAAAATTAATTCGTTACTCGAGTCATAAATAAAATTAACAAAAACCATTACGAGAAAACATCTGTTCTGCCTCAATACTAACACTTCTACAATTTTAATGTTATGAAAATTATAAGAAATACTTGAGCAATGTTCTAACTATGCCAATCTATAGTATTCCATAAACCTGTGCATTCCATCACAATAACTCTGTTAAGAGCGTTGAATGCACAGTTATGTATAAAGCGAAGCATTTAGTTCTTACACATACATGTTTCCAGAATAATACATGTACAGGTAACTATTATATTCAACCCACATTCACAGGTATGTATAAACCAGAAAAATAACATCCAATCAAATTAAAATAAATGGTGAATATAATAAAATCATATTTATAAACAATGCACTGATTACTTGGTAAAATTTATAACTAACATAGCTTGTTAAAAGAAATTTCTTTAATGATTATAGTTAGTAATAGTTTTCAATATACTTAAATTGTTGTTTGTTACTAGAAGATAGAAGCTTTTAAAATGTGCACATTCATGTGAATAAAAGGCTTACAAACATGACTGTTAATTGATTTAATTTAATATATAAAGCTTGCAAATGATAATTGACATTATGTATCCAACAATGATAAGCCCAAACCCTTGTGGAAATGTAATTTGTGTGAAACTCCGATTTGTATTTACATTTGCCAATTAGTTTAACTGTAGACGATGAATTCTTTTTTAATAATTTTTAACATAAAAACAAAATACGTGATATAAAATCTATTCGACTTGCTAAATTATTCATTCTATATATTAAAGTGTTTCAACGTATTGTAAAGATAACTCTTGTATTACATAATTACAGATCCAAAAAATAATTAAATAACAAAGGCTTAATAAAGGTTTCATGCCAGGCATAAAGAAAGGAGGATCCACAGTTTGATATTATATAATCATATCTAAGTGCATAACATATAAAATGGTATGTAAGATATACTACGTAATACACAATCATTTGTTTGGCCGACATACATGTTGCGGGCGCTGTGGAGATGACTGTTGCATCAAGGATGCATCAATGATCTGCTGAGCCTGTTGTTGCAACACAACCTGAGCTTCCACAGGTAAATCAGATGTGTAGTAAACCTATAAATAAATTTACTGTAAACATATCATTTCCCTGCAATAATGTTTGAAAAAATATTTACATGACGATCATAACGCAGTAATTGGTGTATGTACATTGAGTTACCAAAGAGTTTTAGAAATGTAGTGATTGTGGTGTAAATAATAGAATCGTAGTCATACGATGCGTTGCGTTAATGGCAATAATTTTGACGGCTTGGGCAGTACTTGGGACAGTACAGACATTGAAGCAAGCTTATAGCCTATCTTAATATAATACCAACGTTCGCGTTACATTGTGATCATTACTATTCAAGAGAGTGGCGCGCGCTACTCATACTGACTTTTGACTGCGATCTTCACTTGAACTGTGCAGCTACCTACTTGCATCTGTGTGATTCCGGCAATTGTAAATGTTTCTTTGAATTCATACTACTGCCTATATCTCCTTCTCGGGCCCAACACGGCGACATGGACGAAGTATCGCGGCAATGCAATACTTTTATACTACGGCGCGACAGCGGTCGCGGTCGGCGGGTCGCGGTCGGGTATATTTCAATAACCCGTAGGTAATTCTTGAAATTGTAAATAATAAATATTGAATACTTTAGTAATTCCAAGCATATAGGCGAGCAAAAAATTATTACACAGAAATATAACTAAGGCATAGAAACCATAGTCATAGTACCATTTTTGCGTACTGTATTATTTTATCTGTCAAGTATGCAGTCTTCACAGCCTTTTAACGCTTCTAAATTATACATTCTACCATTACCCTTTATATTTATATCATAATTATGATCAAAATTTATGTCGACTGCATACTTTTGTTACGTTTTCTAAATATGGCGCGTGACATCTAAAAATGTAAACTCGCATGAGATGTACGGAACATCAAAGCCAAATCGTCAGCTTCAATAAGAAAGTAAAATTTGTATGTCTATTTATCCTTTCAAATGTTTCATATAAATAAGTTTAAAACAACATGTACCGTACATAGAGTGTTGCACTATCATAACATGAAAATCGGTTTTTGTTTTTTGTCAGTTGTGAAGTTAGGAAAGTGTTGTCATTTATTATTATACCCGCTTATAAATTTTAAATTTCCAAGTATTAATTACAAGATCAAATTAACGCTACTTAATCTCGGGAAGATGATTTAACTATTAAGAAAGCACCGTTATGTTTGTATCTATTTAAGTATTTTACTGCAGTGTATTTTACCAGTAATGACAAATGGAGTAAAGTGATAGACAACGACGTACCAATGTTATTCCTTCAATATAAATCTGTTAAAAGTGTAACCGTTTTAATATCAACAATATGTAAATTCGAATTGCTAATGAGTAGCCCCAAATTCAAATTATTTATTTTGCAAAAACCTAAGTACAAAAATAGAGATGTTGTGTGTATCAAAAGAAAATCCGTCATGTTTTGCCTTTCATACAATTAGGCATGCAAAAGTTCAAATATTCTGTGAAATACAAAATTTTATTCCGATTATACTTAAATTCACTAGTTTCTTAAATGCAAAAGACGTGCATGTAAAGTCTATGAATGTTAAATGATGCGAGTGATTACACTTAAAAGAATAGTAAAAAAGAAAGTTATTTACAATTTGAATCTATAGTCGGTCATTAGTCGATATCGAAATCATTTCCCATCTCCAGTAATATGAAAAAGGTACACCCTTATAGTCAGCTGCACTGTTCAAAATATATTTATCTTATTCTAGCAAAAGAAATACTTTAGTATGAGAAACGAATTGTTTCGTTTATACTACTTAGCATCCTTAATATACCTTTAGTTATATTTCTGTGGTTTTTGAACGTGTGAGGATTTTTAATTTGTTAAAGTCTGCATATACTAGTGGATAGAGATACTAAAATGTCGACTCTATCTAATATCGATACTTTTAGTTATAAATAAAAAGTATGTATATTTATCTAAGTAAAACATTCACATAATAAGCCCCTATCAATACAGTTGGATGCGGCCCGCATATCCATGGATTTAAGATTACTAACTCATCGCGATTGTGGAAGTACCTATGAGTCTTCATTAGTACAAAAAAGAGACTTTTATAAAAGACATCCACATTGGTAATGATGTTCCATGTTATTTGATCAACACTATGTAACCAAAAGCTATTCAATATTTAGAGTTAATGAAGCCATAAATGTTTGATAATTTATTAAAAAAAAATATTTTTTTAAATAAATTATCAAAAAAAAAATTTTTATGACCCTGTGACATTAAATGTTAGTTAGTGGGTTAAAGTATGAAATTGCCGGTTTCTGATGAAGAAGGTTTAATGTTAATTCAAAGTATAGATACTTTGAATTATCATGGTGTGAGATTTTCGAGTGAAACTTTTTTCACATGATACCTATGAGGTTTTTGTTTTAAAAATGTGCAACATTTGATTTTCGAATTTCAATTGTTTTTTTATCAGCTTAGACGGGAAAGATGGATACTTCTAAAATCCGAGTAATTTTTGAATACGAGTTCCCGCCCTTAACTAACAAGGCAGAAACAGCTCGCAATAATAATGCTGCGTTTGCAGTGGAAACTGCTAATGGAAATTTCGACTTGAAGAACAATCCATGTGGAAGACCGCTGACACTGGTGAATAACGCTGAATTGAAGGAGATGGTGGGAGCCGATTAAAGTCAAACTGCCCAAGAATTAGCGGCATAGTATAACGTTATCTTACCTTCAATATTGTGACTCATTTCGATCAAATCAATAACATAAAAAAAATATGAAAAATAGGCGCCTCATGATTTGAGTGATCTACAGAAAGAAACGTGCATTGAAACTTGTGTTGCCTTGTTGAATCGGTACAGAAATGAATGAATATGGGAACCAATTGTGACATGTGAAGAAAAGTGGATTCTTTACGATAACCGTAAGCGAAAAATGCAATGGCTAACCCCAGGTCAAACACCGCAACAGTGCCCTAAAGCAAAGCTTACCAATAAAAAGGTAATGGTAACTGTTTGGTAGTCTCTTCATAGCGTTATTCACTATAGCTTTCTCAGGTCTGGTCAAGCAATAACAGCAGATGTTTACAGTGCCGAACTTCAAACTATGATGGCGAAACTGGCAATGAATTAAAAAATCGGCAAAGTGCGAGTCGGACTCGCGCACGAAGAGTTCCATACAATTATCTATAAAAACAGCAAAAAAATCACGTTTGTTGTATGGGAGCCCCCCCTTAAATATTTGTTTTATTTTAAATTAATTATTTATTCTTAAAGTGAATATATAACTAAATATTCTGTGAATATTTCAAGCGTCTACCTATTGCCGTTATCAATATCAAGCAAAATGAGCAAAAAATTCACGTTTGTTGTATGGGAGCCCCCTTAAATATTTATTTTATTCTATTTTTTTAGTATTTGTTGTTATAGCGGCAACAGAAATACATCATCTGTGAAAATTTCAACTGTCTAACTATCACGGTTCAAGAGATACAGCCTGGTGAGAGACGGACGGACAGCGGAGCCTCAGTAATAGGGTTTTCCCTTTGGGTACGGAACCCTACAAATTATTGCTCAATGATAACTCCAAACCTCACACTGCACGAAAAACCGCACCGTTGTAACTCTACATGAGCTGCAGTTAGAACTATACATCATCCTCCGTACTCGCCAGATTGCTCCAACTGACAACTTTTTGTGTTTTGGATAATATTCTATGTGGTAAAAAATTTTCTTCCCAAGAAGCAGTACAAAATGCTTTCACATAGTATGTCGAATCTAAGATCCCCAGAATTCTATCGCAAAGGCATAAATAAACTTCCGATTAGATGGCTCCAATGTATAGATAATGAGGGTAAATATTTTGATTAAATAAATATATTTTACATTTTAGAAAAAAACGCGTTTTAATTTTTCAGTACAAATCGGCAATTTCATAATACTTTAACCCCTAATATTAATCAAAATCTAGGTGAGCAAAACTCAACCCAGTGATACATCTAGATGAATATCTAGATAAACTAGGTTCTATTTTGCCATTATTATAATATTAATGTTTTTTTTTTTAGTGTAGTTTTATAGTTGTACATGGATTGTATTCAAATGACAAAAGCTCTAAACCTGTAGACTTACTCAAACACCAACATTAAGGTATAATTGTGTACAAATAGTGATTCTGGTCACATAATTTTAGAAGATTGTTGTCTTGATAACATAAGCTGTATTTTTGCAATTGAGACGGGCATATTGTATGTTAGATATCAATCATAATTTGTTCTGTATAATCTGCACAACTAATAGATTCAGTTTATAATATATACCATCGACAAATCAGCTTAAAAAGTATTCAATGCCTTCCTGAACACCCAATAATATACCATTTTCTCAAAAATAATCATGATCGTGATAGGACACATCTGTTTCATTGACATTCATTATCAAGACAACTAAACCTAACAAATAAAAAGGCTTTATGCAGATAAAGATTCTATATCCACGTCATGAATACTCATCTTGATAAATTTAAAATAATGCAATATTATTTCGTGATAGATATACATCTATAACAACAGTTTCGCTTCTCCGGCGTCTAGCCCATTGCGCGTGAGTTGATACGTGAGACGTAACTCTCAGCGTCCAGACAAGATGCTGAGAGTTACGCCGTACGATGTCACAACGCACCATGTGATTTATATGACTGCAATGCATTGTATGGCCACAGTTTTATGCATATAATTATTGTAAAACTTACTTGATGTCTATGTAAAGCCTGTTGTTGGTGTTGTTGCTGCTGTTGCTGTTGTTGTTGGAAATCGGTTCGGGGAGGAGGGGGTGGAGGAGGCTCATGACGTATAATGTATTGCTGTTGATACTGCAAGCCATCTCCAACAACCAACTGCTGTTGGACCCCATCACTTACTATAATATCATTTGGTTGATCTGTTTGCTGAACCACAACCTGTTTAGTGTACATTATATTCATTATAACAATGTGCTTAAAATCATTGATAACACCAAAATTCCACATTGTGCAAATCTCATAATTATATTTAATAATTCTAAAAATCCTAAAATTTCTCCTGTTCAAACATCTAATATTAAAGTTTGGGAGAGCTTAGTCATGTGGGAAAAGGTTGACCAGCTAGTGCATATACAGGGTTACTGGTAATTGGATACATTCCTATAAGGGTGTGATAGTACTAACCATAAGCTATGAATTAAACCCTATGTTACCTTATACAAATGTTGACCGTTACTGAGGAATTTTGAAATTTCGATATTTTCAAAAAAATCCAGAATTTCGACTTTAAAGTAAATTTTTTAAAAAGTTCGTTACATTTTTTTTGTTTTTGGTACTCAGGCCATATGCCAATACATTTTTAAAACAAATAAACAGGAACAGGTCGCAATTTGTTGAAATTAACGTGTAAGGAGTAATTTTTTACACAGACGTATAATCATAGAAATAAAAATTGGAATTAGTTTCAAAAATAAATTATTTTGTTACAAATCTTGCTCAAATTGTGCCACCCTATTTCTTATGCATTTTCTACATCTACGCCGGATTTCAGTTTTAGTGACTCTTAATGTAAGGTTATTCCTCAAAATGGTTGCTGCATCGATTATTCGCTGCCTTAAAACTTCTTGCGACTATACAGGGCCTGTCAGATTATCGTATACCAAGACCTTCATGTGCCCCCAGACGTAAAAGTTCACGGGTGTAAGATCTGGGCATCTTGCCGGCCACGGGATCGGACCGCCTCTACCAATCCATCTATTAGAAAACGACTTGTCGCACAGATCTTCGGAAGTGCGCTGGACATCCGTCGTGTTGAAAAATCATGTGTTGCCTTATCCGTAGCAGGACATCTTCTAACAGAGAATACAATTCCTCTCGTAGGAAGTTTTCGTAACTTTCACCGTTTAAATTATTAGGCAAGAAGTGTGGCCCAATTAGACGGTCGTCAACATAGCCATCCATACATTCAATCCGAATTGCCTTTGAGACCCTGTTTTTTTCTTTATATTGGGATTTTTATTCACTTTAGGTGCCCAGTAATGGATGTTATGGTAGTTATACCATCTTGGTCAAACTTAGATTCATCCGTCCACAGAATTCTAAAAAAACTATAGGTCCTCGTCATCTCTATGGAGCACAAATCTACAAGAATCTACACGCCGTATCGGATCTCCTTCGTGCAAAACTTGGACAGGTGTAAAATGGTAGGGGTACTGTCCATTAGAGTGCACTGTGAACCAAACTTTCCATTGACTCATACCTAACCGATTAGCAACAATGTTTGTGGATATCGTAGGATCTTCAACAAAATGTGCAAGAATTTCTCCCTCGTCTTCTGAGGCGTACAGCCGAGGTCGAGCAGCATCATGTTGGCATCGCTGAACGGTACTCCACTCATGCATTCGTCTGTACGTATTACTGAATACTCTTACGTTTGGTGGTCGCCGATTCGGGAATCGACGTATGTATTCAGCACGGGCTGCCGCAGAATCTCCATCACAAAATCCGTACACAAACAAGATGTCAGTATACTCAGCATTCGTAAATGATTGCTGGGAATCACCGCGTCGCCTTTGAGGAACCGCCGCCATTTTGTAAATGTTCCAAAAATTTACGTAGTTTGGATAACAATACTTTAACGCACGTGCAGTCGAGTAGTAAACGAAGATGAGATGACGCGAGATGCCCGCGCCACGAACCCGAAACATAGCAGTTCCCTGCTATGTTTCGGGTTCGTGGCGCGGGCAATAAATTTCCCGAACCCTACCGGAACTTGCCGACTTCTTATTACAACATCATCGGTGCATGGGCACCTTTTGTGGAAAAAATCATTTTAAATGTTAAAATAAACAAATTTCGACCTGTTCCGTTTCTAAGAGTTATTCGCCATATGTGTTAAGGTTTTTTTTGGACATTATTACCTTATTAAATAGCTAGATAGGTGAGGAATTTTTGTTAGATTTTGCACACTTCGTACTTTATTACTGTTTTTTTAAATTGGCTTTATAAATAATAAGAAAGTACAGGAATAATTGATGATGATTGATGAAAGTGATGCTATTTTTAAGATATTGTGGCGAAACCATTGCACAATGTCGTTGTTTTATTTGTTTTAAAAATGTATTGGCATGTGGCCTGAGTACCAAAAGCAAAAAAAGAAAAAAAATGTAACAAACTTTTAAAAAAATTGACTTTAATGTTGTAAGTCTGGATTTTTTTGAAAATATGGATATTTCAAAATTCCTCAATAACGGTCAACATTTGTATAAAGCAATATAGGGTTTAAATCATAGCTTATGGTTAGTACTATCACGCCCTTAAAGGAATGTATCGAATTACCTTGTATTTGTGTAATGATTATACTACTTATACAATAGACATCATATATTGTCATAGACTTTAAATCAATAAAAAAAAATTATTAAAATTGGGTTAGAATTACAACTTACAGCATAATCACACTTATTTATATGTAAGAACATACACCTTATTGGACATAGGCCTTTATTTCTTAAAGCCAAAAGACCACGTAAACATTTTCAATAATTAGAAAATGTACAGAACTTTTTTTCAAACAAGCCAATTTCTTACGAAATTACTAACAATATGATATATATCATTCAAATCTCAAAACTTATGTTTTGAGGAAGTATTAAGAGAGTAAGTGGCTCATCCACATCTTTAAGTTGAGTCAACCTCATCTGACTGTAACGCACCATGGGAACTAGCAAACAAGGCTAAGCAAAAAAAAACATCAAGCATATATCAATCAATCATTTCAAGAACAATAATTTGATAGGAAGTATAAAATAGTTTTAAATGCTGTTTAAGCCTCAGATATAGTTTTATTCTGTTTTACATCACTTAAGTTACATACATAGAATTCATTTAATTAGACAGCAACTGTTCAAATATTTTGGCTACCAGTTTTAAAATAAACATTTTGATGAAACCTGATGAATGTTAAAGAAGTGAGTGAGGTGTGTAAGGATCGAGACACGTGGCGCTCGGTTCTCTCTGCCTACCCCGCAATGGATTTAGCATGAAGTTATAGATATATAGATGAAACCTGAATATTATGACAATACTTAGCTGTGAATGCTTTATCATGCTTATGATATTCTTATTTAATGGTACCAAAATTACTATAACGAAGCATAAGAGCCTTACTGTGGAAAGTATTATTTTCCAAACTTTCCTACTGAGACAAGGGCCGAACATTGACATTTGGGAATTGGTTTATTTCAAAAGTCATAAGCATCAAGAACAATCATTGTTATTGTAACAATTCACATTTTGTTTATGAAAGTATTGATCTGTCGATTGACAACCAGGTATAAATTAACAAAAAAAGGTATATACATTTATTAATAGCACAACTGGGTAAGAATATGTGACATAAAAATAACTGCAGCAAAATATCATTACTAGAAGGCTGTTGTATTCCTGCAATGTAAGTTGCTGAGGTTCCCAATAAGCTTAGAGACTTAGTAGCGTAAAAAGCAGGGGAAGGAACGCATAAGCAATACTTCTTATATTGCAGGCATTAATACAGTATAGTAACCACGTCACATTAAAACAGATATAAAAATTATAAGTAGCAATAGACACATGCACACAAATACAGTGGCATGTGCAATAAACTATTTTCTCAAAATACAAACAGATTTATCTTCCTAATAATGAAATCTTGATGAGATTCTATTAAATATTTCAGATTTAAATTATTTAGATACTATGTATTTATTTCATTCTGATATAGCCATAAAATTTTAATTGTGGTCGTGGTAACTCCATAAAACATTTCTAAATGATTAAATTGATCATAATTAATGCTCCTATTTAGTCAAATTAAATTAAATCTGTTAACACGGGTTGCACTTGTCTAAATCAAAGTAATTCCAGTCTTTCTCATAAACTACTCAAAACATATTGGCTCAATTATATGTAATTAAAAATTACCATTGACACACAATTATTTAATAATCCATTAAAAAATTGTTTATTACTTCTTGGCAAGTAAACAAGGCTAGATTCCAAATGATGTGAATTAGTTATCATACTAGGCTATTACTTGCAACATAAGGAGTATGGACCATGTGTGGCTGTATAGTGAACTATATTTAGGCCTGTACGAGTTACATTGTCATATATTACTGTAAAATACAGACAAATTAATTTTGGAATATTCTGAGCAAAAGTCAGATAACTAAACACTAAAGCGCAGAATTTATTATCAATCCATAGTCATATTAAAAACAATAATCTACAAGTTAAAATTATGGTGTCATAGTAAAAACACCAGTTGTTTTGGTAAGACAATATTAAAATTAAAGACCTCAAAGAGATAAGCACTCTAGGACAGACAAGCAAATAATTGAAACTACATACTGATGTAGCATTCTGTTCCATAAGATTTTATAGTGTAAAGACAGTTAAAGCAACTACAACATATCATGACAATGTGCTTGAATTCACACCTTAAGTCTATGGCAAAACAAGAAGGATGGGTAATAATTTCTATGTACTTTGTATTTAGAAATGAACATTAAATTCAATTCATTTAAATTACAATGAAATATAACAGCTACCAATTGTGACAGATTTTACATATCAGTATAATAAAAAGGTAATATTTCATACATAAACAAAAAAATAATATTTTGGGTAGGTACATAATAATTAAAAATGTTAATATATTCTTCAGGATTTTAAATTATAATATTCTATTCTAAATAATGAGTGTCAAATTATTTAATATGTAATATACAGATGTAAAGTTATACTGACATTTACCTGCTGCTGAGCATATTGCTGCTCATCCTGGTTCACTATGATTCCATCCAAGCATAAGTTAGGGCAATATCTCTGCAAATCCTCAAGTGTCAATGAATGGCCTTGTCCAACAATCTGGTAATATTGAGCCATTGCAATTTTAGCCTGAAAGTAAATTTAACATTGTGTGTATGTTATAAACATTCAAATAATTAGAGTAAATTATACTATCACAAGTCTAGAAATATATATATAGAATATTTAATATCAACAGATGTAATTTTATAACGTAACAACTAATTATCAGGTTAACAATACTACTTTTTGTCCAGGTAACAAGATGATGCTGAAGCACGATCACGACTGTATTGCAAAATATAGTTTGTTTACAGTTTATCAACACTTCTACACAGATATTCTTAATACTTAGAACATAAAAGTATTTAAGCAAAATGCGAGATTATAATCCTTTGTAAATGTATACATTGCTTTCATATCGTAAAGAAAGTCCATAGAATCTCTAACTACAATGAAATGAAATGACAGTTGGCCATCCACCCTGAACACTGTCTGTACAACTCCATAATGACTCCGTGGATCGCAGTATACTCCAATGGCGACGGTGCAATCATTGACTATTTTTCACAATTTCATCACTATTACTTGAGTACAATAAAACTAATGATGAAGACTGAATAAGAAGAAAAACAACTCTGTTAAAGCCTTTACCCCGATCCAACGAAATGGCTTCGATTACTTCGATACAACCTAAATCATTTCCAAAGTAATTTATAGGCAAAAATTAGGAAGAACCCTAACATACTTCTTACCAATATTTGTTAAGGACATTTTAAATGTCTTTATTAATGAATTTTAGCTATTAAATGTAAAATTTTAACTCAAACGCCAAATCTAGAAGCAATTTACATTATGGCGTGTGTGTCACTTTTTTTTACAATATTTTTTTTTCTTTAGCAAGTATTGCCTACTTAAAAGAAAATACGAAGTAGTCAACATAAAAGAGGTAATAAAGGCGCTAGTATCGCGTATGCTCGATATTTAACGCAATAGGTATTCCAAGATTGTCATAACAGTTAATTTTCAGGTGTTAAATATTGGATTGTCATAGAGATCATTGAGTTTCTAGATTTGAACATCTAAAAATCCTATCCGGCGCATAATGTACAAAACGTAAAATGTGTATGGCACTCAAAATGTACAAATCAAGAATACAACACGAATAATATACAGAATATGTAAAACGTAAAATGACCGCACCCCGGATAATATATAAATCGCAAAATGTTCAAAAAGGCTGAAGGCCAACACAAAAGG
Organism: Pyralis farinalis; assembly: GCA_947507595.1. Classification (NCBI taxonomy): domain Eukaryota; kingdom Metazoa; phylum Arthropoda; class Insecta; order Lepidoptera; family Pyralidae; genus Pyralis; species Pyralis farinalis. The sequence continues at coordinate 18,821,130 of OX382267.1, forward strand.
TTTTGAACAACCTTTCCCAATTACGATATTGTCAAGAGACCTCTACAAAAATGGTTCTTAATTGAAATATAAACTTTTCAGCAGCCAAATAGCAAATACATGAGTTGTTGTGGTCATTAGTAAGCTCCTAAAGAGTTGCTGAGTTAGCAAAAAGGAAAGTGATATACCTTAAATTCGGATCGGTACCTACCTGTAAGTATAATCGTACAAGGAATAACGAAATAATATTGATTATTGTATTAATTAATAATAATGTCAGCATAACACGTTCTTTCAAAACGCGCATCTAAGCCATTTCCTAATAGTATGAATCTCTTTGTTACAATATTCATATAAATACTCTTGTTATTTACTTTATAGTATCAGATCAAATTGAATATATTAAACACAGGAGTTTGGTTTTCTACATATTCACACAATAGTGAATATATAGCCACAGTCAACGTGATCTGATCCGGCATCAACAAGTATCAACCAGAAGACCTCCAGAAGAACGGCATTGTATACCTGGCAACCAGCTGCACAATTCCACCGGCCTCCCACAAGCAGGTCTCACTCTCACCGGTTAAGTATTTCAAGAAACAGTTTCAATAGATGACTAATCGGCCCTCATCGACCATAACGCTTCCTACACCCAGCAAGGCTTTCAAGTGTAAGCAGCAGAGGAGGCATCGCGCGAGTGATACTTAATGTACCTATTATACACGTTAATAGGCTACGGTAACTGCTTTACATCAGGTAGGCTGTATGCTTTCTGACGTTGTATAAAAAAAAGGTTTATAAATTCATAAGCTGTAATGAAGAAAGTCAGAACAGACAGACAGAAATCGCCACCTTACGTAATTGACGATCGCGGCACTTTTTCGACCGACGCTGCACTTTCAGGCGACCGCCGAATGGAAAACCTTGACCTGAGTTCGCGCCATCAATAAGCAACACGAAACAATAATAACGAATTATGTTATTATCATTATATATAAACAAACAAGGCGCGTAAATGCCATCAACCGTGTTCAAAACAGCAGAATATACTTTGATGTCTTTACCAATAAGTTGTGTCGTGACAGTGTTATTAGTTTGTATTCTGAAGCAGTCTCAGCGGCTCCTCAATTATTAAACATTAATCTATAAAGAGACCTATAAGACTAGCTTCTGAATGCTAACGTTGCGTAGTACATGATTCTTAACAAACTACGAGTATCTTTATGTGTGACACGCATGAAACTATTGAGCGCTGTTGCTCCTTTTCGTGTTCATTGTGTAACATCTGTCTCTCGTTACAGCAAATGATACTGATGACTTTCACGAAGGTGAACCTAGTCGGACAGTCCAGATCTGCCCGAACCTACGCTTGCAAGAGTGTTAGACATATCGCTATTCGAAGGCGATTGTGAAACCTGCACTATGCCTGACGAGGACGTCAGAGTGCCAGTAGAAGCCATATTGAAGACCAGTACTCAAGAGGGTATTTAAGCAGTGACGAATGGAAACCGGCCGATCCATCCCACGTGTCAGAAGGCCAAATACCTAGGTGTCATCCTAGACTACAGAATGACGTTTGGACGTCACATCACCGCTGTTAGGAAGAAAACCAAGTTCTATTTAGGCCGGCTCGCTCCGATATTCAGGAATCCTAGAATATCACTTAGAAATAAGTGTACACTTTACAAAGCCTGTATCCGTCATGCCCTCACATACGCCAGCGTCGTGTACGCACACGCCGCTCGCTCACATCTGACTAAGCTCCAGATCATCCAAAACCGGTTTGCTCGCAATGCTACCGGTGCCCTCATTATTTCAGGGCCGCAGATCTCCATCTCGACCATGATGAAAGGGAGCTCCAGCTCCCTTCCATCATTAGTATCATGAATGAAGCGTCTAAGCGCTACTTCGGAACTCCATCTCAATACCCCAACCCATCGGTAGCCCGGACTGCCAATTACACCCCGCGAATCGACGCCGGGGGTTCCAGTGCAGAATTTTATTCTTTGATCCCGATGATTGCATTACAGTTGCGAATGTCCCCTACCTCTCCAACTCCGACCCCAACTCGCTCGCTCTCGCGATCGTTAAAACTAGTACAAATCATCTTCATTACAAAATCCGAAGACTTATTTCACTGTTTTCAAGCTATCCTAAGATGTCTTGTATTTTTTGCGAACAAGACATAACTATCTAGAGTTTCCATTGATTTCTTTTTGGAGGCTCAAAAACTTTTTCATTTTACCGTCTGTAAATTTTTGCTACATTGTTAAATTTACTCATAAATATTAATAAACAGATTAATTTCTGAATTGTATACTTCTACGCTATACGGTATTTATAGTATGAATACGAAAAAGATGTAAAAGAGAAGATTCTGATACGAAAAAGAACTATACATGAAAAGCGAGAGGTTCTTACTCTACAACTTACCAGACTCTTTGGTTGATGACAGCCCTAAGTGACTGTATGATGACGAATGTTTTTGAGTATAAATAATCAAGTCACAAACACAGAGGTCTACTCAAAAACATTCGGACACCGTGAGCGATTTTTGTGTGAATCGGAACATATATAATTAATCCATCCATGTCGGTAGATGTAATAATTGAATAACCTCTGCAAGGGCCTGTCCGCACAGCGATATTTCACCGCGAGGTTTTTATTCTCACGTATTATATTTCGCGATCGGAATTGCGCCTAGTACGCACAGCGAATAAAATTTCGCACGATTTTTGTCAGTTTAATGCTGGTCCCGACTGAGATGCACGTCTAAAATAGACAACAGAACAAAAATTTTAATTTATCTAGCGGCGTAACCGACGTCTCAAAAGATGCCATGAACATTGGATCCATTTACAGCATTGAGATCCATGAAAGAATTTTTCTACATAAAACATCAAGAGCTGCAGAAATACAGTAAAAACTTTTACGGATATTACAGAATGACAAAAAATTCATTCGATAATTTACTACAACTCCCGAGACTCTCGATAACAGCTCTTAAGGTTAATTCTGTCAATAGGGCTATTGCACGATTGAGCGAAACGCGCGAATTTTATTTCGCAGTGCGGCCATAGCCCTTAAGGTTAATTCTGTCAATAGGGCTATTGCACGACTGAGCGAAACGTGCGAATTTTATTTCGCAGTGCGGCCATAGCCATACCTACTTCATACTGCACGAAACATTCGCGCGGAAATAAATCCTCACCGCATCGCGTCCAATCTGCATAAAATTACAGATTTTTTTATCGCGCGAATTTTTTACCGCCAGTGCGGCTATGTGCGGCGCGAATTTTTTACCGCCAGTGCGGCATGTGCGGCGCACAGCGATATTTCACCGCGAGATTTTTTTTCGCAATTCTGTAACACATTGAACCTTATGGAAATAAACTTTACAAGTTAATTAAAATTTTGCTAGAATTTAAGTCATCCTGACGAATACTGTACCCTCGATACGCATCCCTTCACTACTACGATAACTTTTTCGATGGATCGACTAAATGATCGACATCATTTTGTATTACTAAGTGAGCATATGATCTGCCTGTATCGAACACAAAGTAATTTTGCCTGTCTATTTTCAGGAACACCGTTCCTATATGAAATCTATATATTTGTCTGTGCGTTTGTCTGTGTGTTGTCTGTCGCTTTTCGAATATTCGAATTTTGACTTCAGATTCGGATGCAGCTTAAAAAAGTAGAATAGGAATGTTCAGGAACACCGTTCCTATCTCTCTTTAGGAACATGGTCAAAATGGCCGACAAATTTAAAAAAATAATAATTTTGAATTGTTATATAATTGACGAGCCAGGTGTTCCTCTGGCAATGCAAGCATGCGCATTCTCAACTGGTTTAGTTTTAATCTCTTCAAAACTCCGCACAATGCATTATTCGGATTATCGTCTATTTAGTCTGCAGTCGACCGTTATTACGACTGTACTTAGCTTTATTATTGCGCTAAAAGTACAAATAGACATGCTTATTACAAACAAAATCATGCGATTAATGAGCAATTACTATTTAGTAGCATGTATGTACGTGCTTTGATTGAAATAAGCATGCTCATTTCGAGTATGCTTAAAAATCAACTGTCATTCGATTTTCGTGCATGCTACCTTAGGCGCGGGTGAAAGGGGACGTGCTCTCTAAGCGCGTCTGAACTGAACTGTTTTGCTTATGAGCATGCTAGTGTCAACCAATCGTTTGCGTCTGAATATCTCGTTGAGAGAAGAAACAACATTAAAATTTGTAACGTGCCTATCGTCTTCGCAATTCAAAACACATCGACACGGCGTAAAAGGAGAAGCATACAAGAAGAACCTACGACTATCTAATGCGCTCGATCGGTTGAAAAATATAAGTAACAGTGGCATGCTTATAACTATTACACTTTTCTTAAGCAAATGTATACAGCTAAAGAGCACGCTCGTCTTATGCATGCTAATAAGCATACTTTTTAATAGCAGTACTTGTTTCCAGCAGTACATAGACCGTACATTATTAGATTAGCGTACATACAGGCAATTAAGAGTTTTTGTGCACTGAAAAAGGATATTTCTGTGTTATTCTACTCCCGACACGATTGATCGTGTACCGCATGATGCGGACACTACCATAAACGCGCCATCGCATTTCACCATTGATTTACAATGTAGGACATATGGTATCAATTTATTTTTGTGATCTAAGCCCGCCTGATGGTAAGCAGTTACCGTTGCTTGTAGATAGTTGCACTCTCTTCACGCTCTTTTTGAAGAATCTTATTTGCAAGATTTTTTGATATAGTGAAAGATTGATTTATATATTGATAAATATGACATTGGCGCACAACAAATTACCAAATTCCATGTCTAACATGAGCAGAATACGGGTCTCCTTTCAACCGAAGGGGTTTAGTGCATACTTCACCACGTTGATCGACTGCGGATTAGTGGAGGTTAATGTTTTCAAGCTGCCCAAAGGCCACTGACTTAAATTATCGACTGTTGTATATCGTCAACAGCTGGCAGCGCGACTGCCTAATGTGCCCTCCGAAGAACGGGGAAGTTCAAGATAGATAAACCCATCCACAGACAGGTTGCAGTCGACGTTGCTTAATCTGCGTGTTCGGTTAAAATAACATGTAGTGATGATGAGTTGCATGAGTTCTATACGCATCGAGAAGATTTCGTGACGAATATGGCGTTCCGTGTCAATTTGAATATCACTACTGGTTATATTCTTTGATTCTTGGCAGGTTTCATCCGAAGAACCGATGTTATACAAAACAATTTCGGGAACATTGCCAAGACATGGGATTGACAATGCCCTACTCTGTGCTCTGCAGTCAACTTATAAGGAATATACAACATATGTACAAATGCAATGCAACATGGTGATAATTAATTTTTAAAAAAACCATGTGTAACATGATAAGGTATGGACAGATATGGACTAGAAGCCTACGAATAAATAATAAGTCAGGAACTCTAACTCAGAACAAATTCCACACAAAAAGTGGCGCTACGTGAAACCAAAACGACGTATGTTCAAATTACGAATCAATTAAGTTGCACTAATACACGTGCCTAGAGATTGGTTTAAATTCAAAACAAGCACATTCGCGTGCAGACTGCAATGCCAATGGTAGCAGTTGAGTCATAGCGGCGTGGACGATGTTATGCTATAAGTGAAAAGGAACAAATATATAATAAAATATTATTTTTCATGCTATAAAATAAATAGATTTTTTTTGTTATGTTATAATTACAATTATTTGTTAAGTTGTTATACATACAAATGGATTCTAAATTGATATTTAAATAGAAAAGTGAAATGATGAGGCCATAATATGTATGTGTAATCAATTTATTGCACAAAATAAATAGAACTAATAAAACAATATAATTTAAATGCAATTGCGGACTTATTTCCCTACATGCCAGCCATAACGTAACATAGTTGATAGGAATTCCACTACGAATTTATATATATTTATTTATATATATACAAATTCGTAGTGCGCTGCTAGACTTTGGAACAAATTACCATTAGAGATAAGAGAAAGTCCTTCTGTGTTTGCTTTCAAGAAAAAACTAAAGAAGCACCATTTAAATACATTGTCTTCTAGTGAAAAAAAGTTAAGGTCTTTTTTTTTATATGCCCGAACTTCAATGGGAGAAAGAATATCGTTTATTTGTTACGATAGACAAGAAACTTCGTGTCCCGGCATCGTCAAAAAAATTTGAAAAATCAAATAAATAAAGTGCGTACTTGGTTCATGGTGCATAATGATTGCCCCGTCATCATCATCATCATCAGTTGTTAATAATTCAGTTTGACAGGGTCGATGCACGGGTCGCGGGTCTAATCGAACACGCCATTTACGCAGCGACGACCACAGCGTTTATAGGCTACGATAACCACTTTACATCAGGTCGACCGTACGCCTCCCAACGTTGTATTCAAAAAAGAAATACCTATGACTATGCCGGTAGAGTAACGCTGATAGCTACCTATCTATTTAAATAAAAATGGAAATTTAGAACACTTACCGGATATAACAGCTGATCCAATTTTCTTGAAAAAGGTTACAAACATTCCATCACACTTTCAAACAGGCTTTGGACTGTCAAATTAATGTAATAACGTTAAATTTGAGTATTTAGTGTTTGTTACGACAACATTAAAGACTAGATAGACGTGGTTTGATATTGAAAAATAAAAAGCTATCGGATAACGTTTGTTACATTAACTGGGTTTGTTTAAAAGTTCATCAGTTTATTTACAAGTTATTTACACATCTCAATCACGACACTAAATACAAAATTGTTGCACAAACGCATCGTGGCGTTCTTTCTCATACAAAGGTTCCTATCTACCTCATGGCGTACGTAACGTCCAGATACTCGCGAACACAAGGCGTAACGGGCTGGTGCTTCATCGTGCTGGAAGTATAAACACGTACGCTTCCGCAGTGATGTTATTAGACTCGTGATAACAAAGTACCATTTGGAGATACTCCTGATTAGAGTAACGACGTCCAGGCATGATTACGGTCACGCGTACTAGTGTAATGCGCGCCACTGGGAAACAATGATAGCCGCTCGCGCCGCGCGTGCGCCTTGTGGCGTAGATGACGCATGCGCGGGAAGGCGTATTGTACCTGCGTACCGTACCGGCATGCTTGTATTTTCCTAGCTGGTTGGTTTCATACAACAGAAAGCTAGTTTTTATGACGGATTTTATTTTTCTGTGAAAGAATTTGTAACACGTGGGGCATAAAATATATTTATTATTATAATCAGCATACATAATACTATTTCCCATTTCAATTTAGGCATATTACTTAAGAACACCATATATATATGGTTTTGTTGTATGTATATTTGTGTGTTTTATAATTCAATTTATTTGTTTTGTTATTATTAGTTTTTCTTTTTTTTTCTCGTGTTTTTCTTACATTTGATGTATTTTAGAATATGGTTTTTTACTGTAAGTATCAGGTTTTAGTTTGCACATATAATTGTCGTAACCCCTTTTACAATATGTTTCCACGTTGATTACGGTTGGCTGGAAGAAATCTCTTGGAGAGATAAGCTCGCCTTTGTACACTATATGTGACTGTCTAGTCTAGTTAACAGTGTAGCTATCTTCTGCGCATAGGTCCTGAGTTTGATTCCCAGCTGAGTAGTTATTTGAACGATGAGTTTAAATATCCTTCTACTTTAAGCGGTAAATCGCGGTTGCAGCCACTACGTAGCCTGGAGTCCCTGGAGTGGGTTACATCTTGATGTGACGAGAGTCCATCTTATATTGGAACGACTTCCGTCTGACCCTTTTGTTATCTATGGTCTGACCTCTGTAGCTGACGTCTGACGTCTTTCCAGCCTAACTGCAGCTATCCAGTTATTTTGACGAATTAAATCGGCAGGAAAATGAAAAGTAAACAAAATAAGCAAAATATATTAGTTATAAAAATATATTTGATAATTTTAGCGTTTTAAATATTTTATCAAGAGGAAATAAAGATCATACTAAAGTCTAAAATTGATTGACTTCATTTGGCATAAGATTGACCATCTCGATTTTATAGCATATTTGAACATTTTTGATTATAATTATATTTGAGCAACTATTACTAGTGAAAAGTGATCCCAGGATAATCTTGTATGACTCCTGCACCACTTTACAACACAACATATCATAGGTAATGATTTTTAGTTGATTTACAGTGATAAAAACGAAAACATACAAAAAGATTTGACATGTGCTCGATTGCGTGAAAAATGTTCGACTAAGTGACGCGTGTACACGGTGTACACGACTTTTAAGCCCCGCCCACTTGTACACGATTTTCGTTGGGTCATTTTTGAGTGCAGTTACATTTCCTGACTTATTACTTATTCTTAGCCAGAAGTGAAGATACATATATATTTTTATTAAATAAATTACCTTACGGCCTTACGCATTGTAGTGAAATTGATATTTTTCATTCGGCTATATAGAAAACTGTAAAATTGTACCTTAAAAGCACGGTTTGGGCTTCACTCAGAGATGATGTAAATTCTAGGGAATACACAATTTGTTGTAGACACAATAACATTTATAGCGAATTAATTCTTTTCGTTATTAAAAAGGCTAATATAGGCAAGTAAAAAAAGCGTCCCTAACATTTTTGTATATAAGATTCTGTTAAATGTTGTATATGAATACTACATTACATAATTTTTTTGTAACGAAGTTATTGTCTATCAATTCTCATGCATATTTTTAATTGGTGAAGCTTACGTATTTGCCATTTTTGTGATAATACTTTTATATTTTATCGGGACTCATACACTCATATGATGAACCTTATTTAAAGTGGTTACTGTAGCCTATGAACGGTTGCAATGTGAAGAGTATTGCCTACACATTGTGGCCCCTGCTACTAATACAGTAACTCCTCAAGAGGTTACCGGTATCCTCAGTCTCTTGCAGGAACATAACATCCATATGTGATTTTCTGTGAGGTGGATGTACTTACCGAGTCGGGCTCCTTTGATGAAATACCTGCCGTTGGGGTATAATTGCATGTAGGAATTGCACTTATTTTTACCGCTATATACCTTATACCGATAAAACTAAGTGTGCGTGTACCTACTTACGTATGCTCGTAAGAAGAACGCATTTCTTTGGCGTAACGAAGCAAAAATAACTCCAAATAATTTCATCCCGCATGCCAGTAAAACAAAACGGCACCAACTTCGTGGTGTCGAATTTAAATGTTACGTTATGTGTACGCATCCTAATTATTCAGTTTCATCATTTTTCTTTAACGCGCCGGAAGAAGTATGTTCTAACTTCTAAAATAAGGATATTACAAATGTAACATTATAAAAGTTCATTCTGCCTATTCCCGTTCTTTTTTTTTCGTCCAAAGTGAAAAAATACATCCTACAAAAGAAGGTATAACCCACCACGGGGTGCGTTAGTCATTCTTCTGAGGGGCACCTTCCGAACATGATGAGAGGGAGGTGGTGAGGTCCTCATAGGATACCCTTTCGGAAGGCCGAACGGATTATATCAGACTTTTACTGACAAAAACACCACCTATTTGCCTTTCATCGGGTAGGCTTCATAGGAATCGATGGCCCCACGGGAGCGGGACAACGCAAATCTATTTCCGTTCGTACACTGCGCGTTATAAACTTGAGCGCGTTGCATAACCTTTAGCATAGTGACGAAGCAAAGAAAAAAGATTTTTTTATCGACAAGCAATACAAGTGGGACATCTATTATCGATAGCAAATATCGATACATTAAGTGTATTGAAACAAAAATGGTGTCTCTCTCTAATTGAACAAGAATTTTGTCATATTTTCATTTTAATTCGATTTCATACTATTTTTGATTAAAGTTAAATTATTACTTTTGATACATTTAACAGAGTTTATTAATATTAACATATATAAATATACGAATTCCGCGCGGATTCTTACTTTTATGACATTTTGTCGCCGTCCTCATTTCTCGTGCAAATGGATGATACTGTGATTTCTCCAGGTTTAGAAGTGATATGTTTGTCGTAGTTTCTTTCTAATTATTTTAGAGTTAGTTATTTAATAGGAATTTCTTTTTAGGTCATAAAATGGCAGATTCAGCATCCGAAAGTGACTCAAGTTCACTCGATGGCGGAGCTATGCTGCCTCCCAGCACGGTTTCTCGCGATCAGCTACAGAAAAGAATTGAATCTCTACAACAACAAAACAGGTAGGCGACTATTAATTTATTTGGTAATCTCAAATTATAAGGCTAAATAATTAACCAGACTATGTAAAATACCTATGTAGATGGGTATCTACCTACAAAAAAAAACTTGTGAATAATACAAATACAAGAGACCATTATAAAATTGTACTTCGGTTTAAGTTATCTTCAATAACATGTTCTTTTTCAGAGTATTAAAAGTAGAGTTGGACACATACAAACTACGTGTAAAGTCATTGCAAGAAGAGAATCGTGCACTAAGACAAGCCTCAGTTTCAATAGTAAGTCCATTTCTGATTAATTATTAATTAGAAGTCTTTATGATATATGTCTATATAGCAACATTAAAGGTACTACATGTTATGTACTCTATATCCAATAGTTGTTTTACTCAATACATAGGCCAAGCTCTCCATTATTTGAAATGGGGTTTTTGGTCAAATAACTCATAACTATGAATAAATTTGTAATGTAATATTGACATCAAATGAATGAGTAAGATCGTTTTGTAATGTATTTTTGAATTAATAAATTTGTTTTGTCTACATTAATAACTTGCTGGGTTAGCTTAGGTTTAAAATGTGATCAAGGTCTAAACTTTGGGTCACTTTTACTGCACTTCTGTTTCTTAGGACTAAGGAGGACAGGGACTGGACACTCCTTCCTCCCTCCCCGGTGAAACTTTAATTACTAATACTGCTTTATATAATTAATACTACTTAAGACAAATAATCTAAGTTTGTACCAATACATAATAAATATACATAGCAGTAGATGACACTTTTTTTTATAGATTTACACATAAATACAATTTTTCTGAAGTATGATTCAATCATATGTCAGAAATAAAGGCTAGTCTCTTATACCTTGACGGTTAGCTAGCGAGTTGAATTTTTTATAATACTCACTAAACTAAGACTAAAATTCCAAAATCTTAACTGACGAAGATTAATAGTTTTTGAGTAAAAAATTGTTGAAATTTATGAAAATATTAGTGAAATTATGACACGGGGTGGGCTTTACTAACGGGGCGCACGATTTCGGGGTTGGTCAGGGTTGCTTTATGTAGGGGTTAGGCTCCCCTTTCAAACGACACTACTTGGAGCTCCAGGAAATATAAACTTTTTTTTTTATTATTATTTTAGTGCACGTGAAATGGAACGAATTTTGTCAATAAAAATATAGTTTGTTGTAAAATTGTAATTTGTTACCTTGAAACGTATTATAATGACACAAAACGTTTGGGCATTTATCATTTTGCCAAATCTTTCAAACAAATAAAAAAATTATAGCAACAGAAATCTCAGTTGGTTAGGTTAGGTTAGAGTATGATAAACAACACCAGAAGCGAATCGTTGCTATTTTCAAAAGTGTCATTATAAAAAGTAGACCAAACATACAGTTGGTAACTGTGAGGTTGGGAAATAAAACAAAACGATACTATACTTCAAAGAAAGAGGAGGAGGGGGGGATATAATCTCCCTCTAAATATTGATATCAGATGAAAGTGATCGCTCGAATTTGAAAGATTGTAGGTGACATAACCTCAAAAAATTCAAATGTTAATATCTTTAAAACTACGTTTCTGTGTTATAGTCCCCCCCTTCAGGAGTTTCCCCCTACCATTCTTCATTTGCCATTGTGCCCTCACAGGCTCTTAGACACATTTTACATATTTTAAATAAAATCTTATTGTATCATATTTATTTCTTACATCATAGTTATTATCTATGTTTTTATTATCTACTAGCATTTTAGAAATGACCTTTGGAGAAGAATGTCTCAAGAAATTTGTCTCCTTCAAATTGTCAATTGTATAATACAATAAATTTTGTTTGCATATTGGTAGAATAATAATGATGTCAAGTGGTAGATTTAAAGATAAGTGATTGCCTATGCATTTACATACATTTTTGTAAGTAAGATCTTCATAAAATCTATAATAAGCCTTTATACAAACAGGATAGGAGAGAACTGTTTCAAGCAATTTATTATAGAATCAAATACAATTTACAACAAAAGATGTTATTTTTATTTATTTATTTTTTGAACAGTACCTATCCTGAATGATTCTCTGGTCAATCACAAAAGAGCGAGTGAGCTCTTTTTGTTGCTTTGTGTAAATTTTTTGCCACATAATCAACCTTACCATGCTTTCCAGTTTTGATCATACCACTCAGTCTTGACTTTCTTATGGAACTTGTACCCTTTTGAATTGTTATTTATGTGTGTGTTTCTATTTATTTCCAGCTGTGGTTTTATTGCACTTATGTCTTGACCAAAGTATGTGTGTACTTACCAAAATAGTGTATCCATATATTGCAGTGACTATGGCTGCTATAACACAGACAATAAAACGAAATCAAAAATATTGAGTTGGGCACTGGCTTATTCGCAGGCAATCTCTTAGCTAGTTAGGCATTATCATACCACCACAACATTCTACTTAAATATTGCTCTATATGGCCATTTCTCAATAATAACCAGTACTGATTGATGGCTTAATAAAAAAGTATAGACATAATCAATATAAACTCATGCAATGAGTGTTTACAATCTATGTTGTTTGTCATGTATTTGTTTTTTATCTATTAGACATCATTAACACTTCACCTCATTGGCACTTTTTAGTAATAGTAAAAAAAACTTTTACAGCAAGCAAAGGCTGAACAGGAGGAAGAATACATTTCCAACACGCTGCTGAAGAAAATTCAAGCTTTGAAAAAAGAAAAGGAGACTTTGGCTCATCATTATGAAAGAGAAGAGGAGTGTCTTACAAACGACTTATCCCGGAAGCTGAATCAGGTTCACAAACAGATGTTTTTGATGTATTTCTGTAACAGTTTAGTTAAATGAAACATAAAAACTTATGATATTTTAGACTTAGATGCTCTTTGACTAAGTTAAATGAAGCACTATTACTATTTATATATTTTTATGCCACTTAAACATACGAGCAGCCTAATGTTAATCAGAAATCACTGCCTATGAAAGCTTGCAGCACTATAGTTATCACTTGTGTATAACTGATCCTGTATTGTACAAACTCTTTACACTCTTGAAAAACCCCAGAGTATTATGCATATGACAGCTACAATAATAATAAATGAAATATTTTGGATATGGTAACTTATGAGCAAACAAAAATTATATAATATTTTCTTTACTGATAAAATGTAAAAATTTTTGCATGAACAAATAAAAATTGCAATATATTTGAAATTTTATATACACATTTTACAAACCAAAAGTTCTGTTTTATTGTATGTTGCGAAAATAAAAGATTGCTTCTAGTTTCAACAAAATGGATATACAAAAGCTGTGGTATACAAGATATTTCTTGGAGAGTTGTGTTCTTGCGATAGAATGAAGTGATTAAGAAAATGGTGCTGCACCAGTAGCAGTAAACACAAACAATACAATATCAAAGCAAGCATCTAACTAAACAATACAATATCAAAGCAAGCATCTAACTAAACAATACAATACCAAAGCAAGCATCTAACTATATAGCTATAAGCATTTACTTTTCATGAGCAACAATGCAGTTTCGATCGCTATAAGTTTGTAATTTTAGAGTAAGTGATTCATTATCATATCAAATGCCAACCTCATTTACACTTGGTGAACCTCAATAATCACTAAATGAGGTGCTGGCAAAAGAGAGTTGGAGTAAATTGTAAAACATTTTAAGTAAGGAGCACATCATATACATTTGGTTCTCTTTGCCTATCCCGCAAGGGTCTGGGCGTGAAGATATATATAGATAAATAACATTTTTTTCAGATTTTGTAGTTTGAACTAAAGCTTTATCTCGAGTTATAAAGCGTTGAGTTTTTAAGGCTTAGTCGTTAAGGGACTCACGAGCTCAGGGTCAGGATTTGTGCGCCGACTTGAGGCTCATTTATCAAAATATGATTAATGTTTTGATAACTAAGCCTTGACTTTAAAACTTACTTGAACTTTACTATTTTATATTACCCAAATATTTCTAATTTGTCAAGATGAATATAATATAGCAAATTACACTTCAAATCACATTTATAACAGTGTGTAAAACATGCATGTGTATATTAATGTTATTTGTATCTGAATAGTTCTTAAACAATTTGTAAATATAAATCATATCTTTACTTTATGATGAAAGTTTTCTTTTTTTAGTTACGTCAAGAGAAGTGCCGTTTAGAGCAGACCCTAGAACAGGAACAGGAGTGTCTAGTGAACAAACTGATGAGGAAAATTGAAAAGCTTGAAGCTGAAACCCTTGCTAAACAGACTAATTTGGAAAGGCTTCGCAGAGAAAAGGTACGTATACAGGGTACAGGTTTCAGGTTTCATCTGGTGGTGATGGTGCTGCACTTGTGTACAAGGTCCGGCACATGAAACCTGAAAAATTGTCTCATATCGCAAATATATATAAGATATGTATTGTTAAAAGCAGCCTAAAATTTACACATTTACTATTCTTCAAGTCAACACACTTTTTTAATATTTTTGGATAAAGGATAAAGATAAAAATCAACCTTTTAACCAACTTGGTTCTATTCCTGGTGTGGACATGTACCACTCGGTGAGGTAACATTGTGAAGAACCCTTGTCTAGGAAAATATATTTAGAAAGACATGTGGCCTGACCTAACATAGGTCTGATTTTTCCCTCTGGTTTGTGCAGGTCTGACGGCAGTAGTTCCAAGTTAACATATCTTCAGCAAATCCTTAGGCGTAGAAGTGAACCCCATCAATTCTAAGGGATTAGGAAATAGGATCACACTGGGAAAAAGATCTTAATATACCTATATATTTAAAATAATTCTAGGTGGAACTCGAAAATACCTTGGAGCAAGAACAAGAAGCACTTGTGAATAGGCTTTGGAAACGCATGGACAAACTAGAGGCTGAGAAGCGGTCCCTGCAGATAAGGCTGGATCAACCAGTGTCAGACCCAGCCAGCCCTAGGTGAATTTTTCATTGAATATAATGTTAATGCATGCACTTTTAAAAATTGCATTTTAAATGGATACTTATTCCTTCAAGTATAAGTTCAGTATACTTACTGTAAAGTTACAGGCAGTATAAAACTTTTAACTTCTACATTATATCAATGCAAATTGATTAACTGATTGATGGAATTAGGATCAGATTTACCCTCCCAGGTTGTTGACATTTTGTTTGTATATGTTAATTTTTTCATGCAAAATATAAACCGGTGTAAATCAATGTGAACAGATTGTTCACCAGCGCTTACCTTACAACTTGCCATATTTTTTACATGTCTAGCCTTCATTTTACTACAAATTTAATACACTACAAATTATTTCTTCTCACACAGACATTTTGACAGACAATTTGGAGTACATACAATTTTAAAAAGGCGTAACTAGCTTGATTAATAATGAACATATGTGTGTTCTGTTTTCCCTCCATCCATTCTAAAAGGAAAACAATGAAATATTACAGTGAAATGTATAATATATGGAACACTCATGTACGAGTCCGACTCGCACTTTAACAGTTTTTATTTTATTAATTTTCCATTACATTAATTTAGGCTTAATTTTGCCAGGGACATTAGTAATGGTGATACAGCATCCAATTTGAGCAATCATATTCAGACGCTGCGCTCCGAGGTCGTAAAATTAAGGTAACACTGAGTATATATATACTACATAGAACTTGAGATATTTTTTTCCGTGCTATACAACATAATGCAATCTATTCCCAAACTAAAAAAAGCTTGTGCTATGGCATGACTCGTGCATGAGCTTGTTTATTTATAAATAATTGTATTTATTAGAAATATATATTTATGTATATTAATTATATATACATATTGCATATAAACCTTTAAACTAGAATTAGAACATTTGAAAAACTGAACCGTTAATTTGTCTGACTTAAGGAAGTTGTAACTTCACCAAGTTTTATGGAACCAATCCAATACTGGAAGCTTTAAACAAAAACATAATTGTAATAATTAGAAAGATTTAAATTCCATTATAACTGACTTCAGTGAAGGCGTAAATTTACCGAATTTCTATAACATCAATTTTACATTTTTAAATTTGGTCCACGATTGGCGATCGAGACGATTAGTATCTCGTAATATACACACGATAAATGACTGACGCATTGCGAGCCTCCATAACAATTGTTTATCTACATCTTCACATTGGGTGCTTTACTGGTTGGTGATTGCAACCGAGCACCACAAGACGCGCTCCTTACACACTTCACTTGCGTCTTTAATTAACATTCAGAGTTCTTTTCTTGCACGCTTGTTGATTCATAGGCTCATGAAATCGCCTACTGATAACACGACCAATTTAGTCGTGATAGGACAATCTTGGCCTTTCTCGTCTCCTAAATCCTTCTACCTTCATGTTGTATATCTGTTTCGTCAATCTTTCATCCCACATACTTTCTATATGTCGGAACCAGCAGAGTATGCCATATCTTCGGACACTTTCAAAACAACTCCCTTTCTCTTTTATGGCATACACAGTTTCCGATTAGCGTTCTTTCCGATCACATTAGCATTGGGATTACAACCGCTTTATGTACAGCGAGCTGTGCCCTCTAGCTTAGATTTCGCTTACCTCAAAGTTTTCCTAACGCTCCATTCATATTCAAGTGTGGGAATCAAGACTTTTAGTATTAAAGTAACCGAAGGTAGCCTCTCGTCCATACGGGTGTTCCACATTCTAACATGCGCATGAGTGACACTCCGGGTGTTGCAAATGTCCATAGGCTATGTTACACCTTACCATCAGGCAGGCCGGACCCTTGTTTGCCACCTTAGTGTTATAAAGAATACTATACGAGTTTAATCAAATTTCCATTTCCGGCTGGCATGTTTAGATTCCTATTAGCTTGTTTAACTTCTTGCGTGAGTATATTTACCCGTCCTGTTATAAAAAAAATCTTTACTGTCTATTAGTTTGGTTCAATTCTTGCAATTAATTATTTCAGCTCTTGTAGACATTCAAATGAACTAAAATTAGTCACATTAATCAAACTTTCATGACAATGTCATATATTGGTATTAGATGATAATGGAGCCGCAAGGTGCTCACTGAATGAAACTAACTAATGACAATGAAATGTAGTAAACTCTTACTCTAAGATTTGCGTTCATTTTACTTGTCTTTAATAATATTTAAAAGACTTTATGCACATAGTCTAACAAAATTAATACGACAAACTTTGCAGGGATAATATAAACAATTAAACATACATTACGATTGTCACGTTTACTTACTTAAATTTCAGTAAGTAAATGTGTCAATATAGGTTAATGTTCATTGGGGCTAGTCCTTATCGGCGTGTTGGCCATTGACTTTTCGTCACGCGTTTATTTACTAGAATTACAATTTTATAAATTTCAATAATTTGTATATGGAATGACAGCATAAGATAGATATGGATGCGCTTTCAGCAGGGATGAAAGGTACACCGCAGATGTGGAAAGACGAGTGAGTGCTGGGAATAGTGTGAATGGAGCGTTGGGAAAACTTCTTGGCAGTAAAATGCTGAGCCAGAAGGCACAACTCGCTATACAAAATGCAGTGTTGGTCCCAATGCTAACTTATGGAAGCGAGAGCTGGGTATGGCAGAAAGAGCATGAAAGTAGAATAAACGCGGTCGAAATGCGAGCGCTGCGCAAAATTTGTGGCGTAAGCTTTGTAGACCGTATTCGCAATGATGATGTTAGAAACAGAGTTGGTCTGAAAGAGAGCGTCGGTGTTAAAATAAGAAGAGGCATGCTCCGATGGTTCGGACATGTAGAAAGAATGCAAGATGAAAGAATGACGAAGCAGATATACAATGCAAAAGTGGATGTAGGAGCCGGGGAAGGCCAAGACTTACCTACCATGACCAAATTGGTCGTGTTCTATCAGAAGGTGATGTCAGGAGCCCTAGAAACCGGCGAGCGTGCATGAGAAGAGCAATGAATGTTAAAGAAGCGAGTGAGATATGTAAGGATCGAGTCACGCGGCGCTCGGTTCTCTCTGCCTACCCCGCAAGGGATTTGGCGTGAAGTTATTATTATTATAGCATAAGATAATACATTATATGATGTCACATCACATAAAAATCGGTGGGCTTGCATACATTCAATGAAGATAATATATATTTTATCGTTAAGTAACTGTAGATACGACAGATACCAACAGTTACAGATTCTCACTGGTACGAAATGTAAGTAGCGATAACATCTGATAGATCTGTATATGTATAGGTAGATATGAGGAGTAGGTATTGACAAAGATACAATTGAAGGCTGTGTATTCCTTAGAGGAAAAATTGCCTGGCGATACAGTTAACCCGACATGTCGTCGACGAGATGTCTTGCAATCGTAACGAAGATAATCGCCCCGTGTCGCACGACATGTCTAGCGATATCGCGCGGGACTTTTCGAAGAAATCGAAAGTTACAAATCGACGGGAGATTTTACTGTCTAAGAAGTTAAAATCTCCGTCGATTTCCTTTGATGTTAAGAACATTTATGTGTTTATGTATTGTTTTTATAGTTGTTTGTGGCACAACTTGCCAGTGAATCCCTAAATATTGTTATATGTAATTAATTCGTCGTTATCAAAAAGTAACCAAGTTCCATCGCTAACAATGCGCCGCTATGCCTACTTTATAGAGCATTGTTTAGTAGGTAGATGGCGCTATACCGCGACTTACAGTGGTACAAATAAATGAATATAGTCACCTCCATCAAAATCATTTGCTGCGGCTTAGTTGGATGAAGACTCGACCAACACTCGAAAGGTCGTCGGTTCTTTCCCCACCTAGGCGACAAGGTGAATTTTTTCCACAATAAAAAGATATTAGGAATACCGTGTATGTCTGTAAATAACAAGTCCCTTGTAGGGTTGTTGTATTCCTGTGAGTGAATGAGATTATCAGTAAGTTCCTGAAGACTTGATGTGTTAGCAGCGCAGATGGCGCGAGCGATATTTCTTGTATTGTAAGCCTTTATAGGTTACGGTAACGACTTTACATCATATGCTTTCAATTTAGCTTTCAATTATAATGAAAGAGCTGAACGAACACATTCATAAACATTTTGTTTAATCAGCTTTCAAAGTTTTTGATCATTCGTTGTTAGTACCTAATCTGAAAATCTACATAAATAAAGGATATGATTATCTATAGTTTGGAAAATGCTGTTAGAACTCATTTTCGAGAAAATCTGCTAAAGGTACGGAACCCTCAGTGACCCCTCAGCCCAAGTTGAGATTTACTACTTTATTTTGATACCGACCCGTGTGACAATAAGTATTGTGACATCAAAAGTGTCTTACACTTTCCAACACCTGTAGCCAATCCTCAGGTGTATTGCTGACATTACTTGCAGGAATACGGCAAACACTTGCCTATTGTTTTACGGTCATACGCAAGATTCTAGAGGTACTTCTTCAGTCGATAACAGGTCTTTAAGATGTACCTGTCTTTCGCCATGATCTCATTTGTTAAATGACTAATATATATACAGAAACCAGTTGGCCGTTTCTCAAAATGAAAACAAAGAGAAGATGCATCGCCTGGCTTTAGAAGAGAAACATATCAGGGAGGAAAATATCCGTTTGCAGCGGAAACTACAGCAGGAGGTGGAACGACGCGAAGCTCTTTGTAGGCATCTTTCTGAGAGTGAGTCTTCTCTTGAAATGGAGGAAGAAAGGCAGTTTAATGAAGCTTTAAGTGTGAGTATTTTGTGTTAGTACTTTTTGATCACTAATGAAAACGAGTGCTAGTACTCTTTTCATTTTTCATTTGTGAGGCTAAATGTGATAGGGGTCATCTTGTAATATCCTCCTTTAATAAAGCAGTTATTCCTAAAATTGCAACAAATTGGATCAGTTCTTAGCCTCCTTTTGCAAAAACAAACTTCGTTACATAATTGCAAGTCTTTTTTTGAAAGTAAAAATATAGCATTTTACTTGATAATGTGATTTTCTAGACGTTATAGATTTTGCGAGTTTTCCCATTACAAACAAACATTCAAAAATTATATATATTCTCTTTACAATATGAATTCCTGACTAGATTTTTAAATTCAAATATTGATTTATTTTTTAGGTTAACTAATATAGTGTTACATAATGCAATAGTAATTATGTGTATTGCCAATTATTTACCATTAACTTACTTTACTGTGTTACATTGGAACTTTGAGAATGAGAGAATAAAACATCCCAAATTTAAAATGAATATATTAAGCTAGATATGGACTATTTTTATATTATATTAGTTGTACAACTCCAATATAAATAAGTTTAAAAATATTATACACGTTAATGTATCGAAAGTATGGATTGAACTGTAATTAATAGACTGAAAAAAATAAGGTCGATAGTAGTTTACACGTTATTGTGGCGTCAGTTTCGACAATAATAGGCATAGTGTTGCGAATCTGGCGATGGATTGACTTTCAGAATCAGTTACACTATCTGTAGATAGTGTTGAAGCTTTCGATAGCCCAACCGATAGTCAAATACTCAATGTCAACATTGTCAACTTATTAAAATATACAAGCACAAACGAAACTCTTCACAGCACTAATTAAAGAACTATTTAGTAATGTAAAATTAAATTTTACATGATGATATAATTATGAATCAGTGCCAGACTGATGCACAATAATCTCGTATTAACAGGGTTTATACCAATCTTATTTTGTCTGCAAATTCGGCGCCATTTTGTTACTATGATGCATATCGTTTGTTTTAGGCACGTTCGCGAAGCGTATCGTCACCAGGCGGGTCGCGGCCATTGTCCCCGTATGCTTCACCATTGTTGCCCAATGCAGCTGGTTTGCCATTATCGCGTCCTTCCTTGCATCTGAATTCGCAGGTGGGTTTTGTTGTTCCTCATACCAACTGAAGGTATTTATTGTATAGATTAAATGATACATCTGGAAACTAACATATGCTTTAAATTTACTTTTACTTTATTTTGGCTGGAGACTACTAAGATTATTGACTACTACTGCAGTAATTGTAGTGGTCTCATTTAAAACATGTAGGGTGTAAGCAGGACCGCTTACATCAACATTTTTGCAGATGAATCCAATCTTACCTGCATATATCCCTCGTGGATTACATTATTTTGTGCTCCAAGTAAATACTAATTATTACTGGTTGTCATTACAACTTCGGTGGAACAGTTATTATAGTATAGACACTTGCAACAAGGAGTATTATTTATAAGTTGTCATTCACAAAGTCGCAGCACCCCAGGAGTTCGCTCTTGAAAAGCAATCCAGACCTGATTCTTAGCGACTGTTACCTTTATCTAATTTGAAAAAGGAATTACTAGGTCATAGTGTAACCTGTAACAACTGCAGAATTTAAATTCTGTTCTATTTATTTATTCATTAGCTTTGTTAATTATCTTTAAGCTCACAAATATTGTGTTAAAACTTACAAAAAAAATATTTAGCAAATTGATACTTTAAATCTTTTAATAAAATATAGACAACGTGCAGTAACTCTACGAACAACGAAATCTACCTTTCAGTCGGCAACTTAAGTGTATGGAGAAGGTAGTATACTCGTACCATCTGTACAGACATCGGCGACACAAAAATGAGTGTGACCTGATAATTTATTAGTAGGCTATTAAGTTCGTGTTAAATATGTATTAATACGATTTTAAATATGAACGTGTACACAAAAATTATTACAAGGGCTATAGTTTTATAATTTCTGTGCTAATATTGCAGCAGCGACGGCCGAACGACCGATTTGTTAAGCCGGCTGTGCCAGGAGGGGGGAGGTCCATCGCACTGGACCCGCCCCTGGCATCGGTCGCCGCGCCAACACCCGCCCCTGCACCCGTGCCTGTCTCACTCTCATCGCCTGCTCCGCTGTCATCGCCTGCTCCCGCCATCTTGCAGCCCGCCAGCCCGATGGACACATCATCGAAGGACTAAATTCCACTGAATTCGACGACCTCACGAATGAGCACCGATATGCGTATTGTGACTGACTGATGTAGACAAAAACTTGTTATAACAGTAGCAAAAGCTTCCGGCAGATTTGGCTATAAAACATGTACATGAAATATATCGTGTGCTTTCTTTGTGCATTTCGCCACTAACTTTCGACTCATAAAAATGCGCCTCGTCACTAAATCTGTTACACGGAACTGTAATATCGATACGTTATAGATAATGTTTACTCACATGTTTTACTGTAATCTGATTTTTTTTGTTGCTGCCGTAGTGTTTATTGTGACGTATCATAATGGTTGTTTAGTTTTCTTTTGGACTAACATTCACAATAGCTGTTTTTCATAGATATAGAATTACATGCCTTAAATTAGAAATCGAAATATCCTGCGATGTTTGTCTGTCTGTATTGTATGCTAATCACAGTAAATTCTGTCAGCATTTTTATAAACATTTTACCAACTGACCAGGACTTAGGTTTACACAACTGACCAGCATGCTTCCGTCTGCCAGAAGCCTTTTGATGCCGCTATAGAAGTTTCTTGTTTGCACAGATGACCCTTTTCGATAAGAATGACTGTTTTAATAGTTCCCCGTACTCTGTGTATTATTTTTCTTTCGATGAATATTTAAGTTTCATTTTGTTGTTATTTATTTGTAATTCGTTGTTTCTAATTGATTTAGTTGTACTATTAATACAAGTGTGTACAACATGCGACTATGGAACGGTGGAATCTGTGTCAGTTGTTCTTATCTTGGTTATGATCGCTACTATTCATGTTCTAAATTGGGGGCCTGTTAGGTAGAAGTGGATTATGGCAGCAAAAAGTAAAATATTTGTGTTTAACAGTTTGTTTATTGAAACGTCATTAATTTTTGGATATAAGACAAAATTTAATGATTGATTATTACATACATTTATATGTGTATTAGTAACTACATATGTGAATACGGTAATATGTGCTCCAACGTCGAGGCGTCTTAACAGGGATGCAATTCTTAGCCGTCTCGTCAGAAATTATTATATGAGGGATGTATTGAAAGTATAAAGACAGTTTAATTACAAATTAACAAAAGACTGGAGTATTCGTCAATGAACTCGTCTTTCTATTTTGGCAGTGATATACTTTCTAAATATAATTGGCAGTTACTGGCTGGAAATCACAAACAACGAAAGAGCACAAGACAAAGTATGCAAAGTGTAATGTAATCTAACGTTTTGTGACTTGCGGCCTAGACGATTGCCTATCTACGCAGTGAGGATGAGACTGCATCGTGTTTGAATTTCGCATCTGTGATTTTTGTTTGTTTTGGAGACACGGTGGTCTCATTTTCACTGTAGTTATCGCGTGCACATCACTCACTGCCCTCCCAAATTGTTTCACTCGTAACACCAACACGTTCAGTTCCTTAGGCCTGAACGCATAACAGCCTCATTTATGTACTGATAAAATTAGTAGCATTAGTAGAGGCTGTTCAATCGAATGTCTAATCAGATGTCTTTGTGTCGGACTCTGATATGAATTTGATATTTCGATATCATTAACGCTCGTTTAGATTAGTCATAGCTAGTTCCGATTAATCGTATTTGAAGATGTAACCGGGCTCTGAAATTTGCGGCAGTGGGTTTATTATTATAGGCTGTGTAAGTTCACCTGCGGAGAGGTGTTAGTGGATCAAGATAATTGATTGTAATTGCGGTCACGTACGGGCAGCTTGAGCAGTCGCGACTGAGAGCGTCATACGTATATAACGATTTTAAATCTTTCATTACTGCTTGAGTAGTAGATCAATCGCGTGACTGACCAGAAACTTCTCTGTTGCTGTTATTTTTATCACTCTTTCATGTATATTTTTATATTACTTTCTTGAGGGTTGGGTCGAGTTCTCTGGCAGTTATCCTTCCGCATCTGTCTACCTGTTATAGATCCTCAAGCACCGTCAATCACTCATGCGCAGTTAATCTACCCGGTCTTTATATCATTATTGCAATTGTAGTTCACTGACTGCTCATGACTTTTTAACTTGTCAAATTCTCATCGTCTTCAGTCTTTCAAGTTTTCAAAATTGAAATTACAATATGGATATACGAATTGTAATTTGATTTGTAATACGTTTAAAAATTAATTCCCGAGCATTTATTCAATGCTGCCCAAGCTGCTGTATTTGGCCGCTCTGCTCTAATGTATCGGATATATCATGCGCGGGGTCGAGCGCACTGCTTCCGGGCGATGTTTCTAGTGTAGTCTGTATGATAATGTTACAATGTTGTATTGTGCTCTAAGGGCGACTGTTGTGTTCGTTGGCCGTCGCACGGGAGTAGTGGGCGATAGATACCCTTGAACTCGATTCAATTATGCAAATTTTCACTTAAACATTATATTTTTTTTCAATGTTATAATAAAACAAATTATATGCATTCTTTTATTTCTGTCTAATATTATAAATTCTTTTATTTTTTCCTTTAATTCTTGTTTGTTTGCATACAATACACATCTGATTTTAACAAGCAAAACCACCACACAGCCCATGTCTGTTCTGTGCGATAGAAATTGTTCGCTCTCCGGCACATAACTACAAACTCCTGGAGCGATATCCTCCTGCCGCTGTAACGGGAAGGCTGTTTATTTCACACGCCGAAGTTTCGTGTGGTTACGTATCTATGGTGGCTGCAAGAACGAAATTAGCCTTTCGACAAGTTTACGTATAAGTTTATATAAGTAACCGCGGCTTGCGGTCAACTAGACCGGTGTTCCGCAAACTGTGCCGTGGTCATAAGCTGCTGTTGCTGTATGTTGCAGCAAAATAAGTACTGAGTGTTCAACAAGGCTAAGAAGATAATACTTACACATTTGAAGCTTATCTCCTTGCGCGCCCGTTTATTTTACTTGACATCACCAAAAAGGTGTATCATGGAGAATTCCTGTCGTGGGGAATCACTCCGTGACCCAACACTTGTCATGTCGCGTTGCCTTTCTTGCCATTTTTAGTAGTACCATCACAGTTATAGATATTTTTAGATACGACTAAGGTGACAGTGATGCTCTATGAAAGCAAGTGTCTAGCTTGCAATGTACGGGGAAAGTCATAAAATGTTTTGCATCTCGAATTTGCGCAGAACAAAAATACCACACGAATTTATAACGAATAGGTACATAAACTTGGTATGTTTTGTATGTAGATTACATACAAAAGGTTCAAACCGAAAATACCACACTACGATCTGTTTTGCTGATCGTCAATTTATTGTATAAAATTGTGAATAATACCTACTAAGTCTGTACTAAGTGGTAGTTTTAACTGACAGATGACATTTTTGGGTCTATGGCTATCGTAGATTTTTAAAATCCAAAATGTCTTCGGTTGCTTCTCAAGCTTCTGGTACTTCTTATACGATATAAGGATCTCCAGTCTCTTTGGCCCATCTCACTAGTGCAAACCATTGACCTGGTGTATATATGTGTAGGTGTGTCAAGTCACTATCTAAATATAGCTCTATAGATTCTTTTCGAGTATAGTGTGCTTCAGCTGGGGTGAAAGACTACGCGTTCACAAACGAGAATAGGTATATAATAAACAATTTTTATTATATATTCTCTTCAATTTTTCCTTTACAGTTTAATCAACATTTATCATTACAACCAGTCAACCAACATACCTATATTTTGCATTTTTCTCCTCAACTGATATAACTTAAACCCTGATTTGTTAATTACTTTCTCCGAGTGTCTATCCATTAATTCATTTTAGCTTTGCGTATTCTCCCCAAATTAGTTTTTTCTTAACTTTCTTCTTTCTCTTGGTCAGTCTTCTTTGTCACTCACTTCTGTTCTATCACCGCTACACACACACAGTGAGATAGTGCAAAGGTTTCGTGTTTAATGGATGAGCTTGCACACATAGATGAAGTAGACGTTTTAAATACAATACAAACTTATAGAAACTTAAGTTTTCTGCTTCAATATTACGCATTATTGTCGATGTAGAAGGAGACGCCAAAGGGGTACCTACCGTTATCTAAAGATTATTCTATATTAATTGCATCTAAGTACCTACCATTTATGTACCTCTTCAACAATAATACTATTTTTTGGATCGTGTGAGGATATAAGCACGACGTCTTGAGTACTTGTAGATGGAGCTTGAATCGGATGTATCGGTGGTGCTTCTTTATTATTGAATGATTCTGTATCTAAAGATATAATATCTTCGCCTACTATTTCTTATACTACAATAACCGGGAGTGAAAGGATTTCGGTAGTTGACATATTGGGTGGCAGCTTGTTAGATAAATATTGGGATACAATGTCTACCATTTCCATTGTGGCCGTGTTTTCCTGTGTCCGTAACTACCATATACCGATAATTACATTGGAATAGTGTTGAGTGAAATGAATCCAATGAAAACCAGTTGAGAATGCGCAAGCTTGCGTCGCCAGAGGAACACCTGGCTCGTCAATTATATAACAATTCATTTTTTTTAATTTGTCGGCCATATTGTCCATGTTCCTTAAGAGATAGGAACGGTGTTCCTGAACATTCGTATTTTACTTTTATATGCTGAATCCGAATCTGAAGTCAAAATTCGAATATTCGAAAAAAAAAAACGCACCGACAAACATAGATTTCATATAGGAACGGTGTTCCTGATAAAAATACTAGCAATTCCCTTTATAAAGTACACTTAATTAATTTAATTAATGATATATAATCTGACTACATACACTAAATAGTAGATTAATTAAAACTTACCATTTTTTAACATACCTGGAGGATTATTTATTAGTTGGCAGAGCTGCGATAGCCAGCGGAGCCACATTACCCTCAAAATTGCCGTTTGGGGTAGACTGATGTCATCCAGCTAGCGTTTAGACGGTAATAGTGAGAAACTCCAAAATCGACACACTAATAGCTAACATATTGTAGTTTTGTATCCTTTAATTTGAAATTTAAATGTTCGTTGGTGAGGAAGAACGGTCCAAAATCGTTCCAATTAGAAAAAAAAACATGGGAAAACGTATGGCCGGCCACTCTGCAGTGCAGAGTCTGCACTGCACTCCCATCAACAGAAAAAGTAACAGCACTCGTCGCTAGATGTCGTACAGGGTTCCATATATTAAAAAAAAATTAAAAATAAAATATTTAAATATTTTTTAAATTTAAAAAATATCAGCTCTGCCTACACAGCTTGCTGTTATTTACTAGTTTACGTATTTTCTTGATCTCGTGTTTCTGTATGTCTATACTTAGTTTTATTCTTCCTTCTCGGCATATTTTTAAATGGTTTTTACAGATAAATTCAATGAGCGTTGTCTTGGACGGCGCGAACGCAAGTAGCAGTTGCGCGGCAGGCGGGCGAGGCGTGGTTTTCCGACGTAAAATTGCTTAACTACCACTACTGCGACTGTACTTCGGAAACCGTCCTTAATTCTGTAACTACAGTTTTGGTTTAGTCAAATAAACACAAAATCTCGTAACTAACTACGAGATTTTGTATTTAGGCAAATAAACAAAATCTCGTAGCTACGAGATTTTGTGTTTATTTGACTAAACCAAAACTGTTGAGTGATCTAAAGGTTATGAAAACAAAAAGTGAAAATCATGTATCAGGGATCGTCGATGTGAATATCATCATCTTTTGAGTCTACCGTGTTTTGATTGGCTAATTGGCTTGTTAGTAAACAATAATAGTTAGTTATATAGCATCGCGGACATTATCGTGGGTAATGATTACTTAGTAGGTACTTTATTTTATTTATCATCAATAGCTTTCGTAACGCACGCCACATAACGACTTTTGTAGCCACATTTTTGATTTTACATTATTGTGACACACAGTTACATTATGGTAATTTTCGTAGGAATCTATTTTTTTGAAAATAAAATATAGCCTATGGTACCTACCCGCTGATAATGCAGCTTTCTTTTTTATATTTCCAGGGAGGTCTTGTTACTTACATTGATATTAGTTGTAGCAAATACTATCAAATGGCTCCTAACAACATTCACAGGAACGTGCAGATAATAACACCGATAACAATAAAGGATTCACCATAGGGTAAGTCACGGGTAGATGCCGCACTTTTTGAAATCTCCTCGTACATTGTGTTATATGTATAAAATCAATAAACTGATTAGAAATATTTAAAGTGTGGTCCTTTACCCACAGAAACATGAACCATTTATTCTATTATGATTGTTAGTGTATGAGCTACAACTATTTTCACAAGAGTCTAATATTTTGAGGATATGTGCCGCACCCCGGATAGTCACGTCACCCAGCAAATTGAGTGGAAGGATAGTTGCCCCTTTGAGAAAAACGTTTATATTTGAGTTTGTGATTAGCTAATAATAATCTGCAACGGTATTGAAATACATATACATAGAAAACTTTCATTTAGTCGAGAACATGCCGTTGTCCATTACCGCGTGTAGGGATAGATGCCTCGGCATGAAAAGTCATTTTATATTGTTATTTGTCTTACTGAACATGAGAGAAAATGTAAGCTAACATTTTTTTAAATATTTACATATTATTATCGGATGCGAAAAAAATTATACAGTAAAAATAAAAAACATTCTCTTGCGTCTAAAGCTTTCGAAGGGCATATATCCTTCAGATTTTGAGTGAAAATTAAATACGTAAAAAATAGACGTAACACCCTAGATTTTGTTCAAGAGGAATTGGATAATAAATATTAAAAACTGCCAATTTAGATAACATTATCATATTATATTAAAAAACATATATTGTTATTAAAACATTTTATTTTAGCTTTGCCGCAAAAGCGTACGCGCTGGTATATCATACAGGTGTGAAACTTGATTGATGCCTAAGAATTTTGTTTCAGGTCTACTAAAAGCTAAGCTAAGTAAAGTAGTACTTAGTACTCTCTAAGCTCTTCTGCGTCCATTAAACTAAGGGTTAACTAACTTAATTTCACGGGGTTGTACCCCGGGCTTTATGTTTGCGGGGCATTTTAATGCTGAAACAATTAAAAAATATACGAATTTACCATTTTTTAATAAGGGATAGACGCCACGATCAAGGTATAGACGCCCCAAAGAGCAACTATCCCAACCAAAAACGAGGCACCTATTCTTTTAGCAGAGTATAGATGCCTTGTTGTGCATTTCAAAATAATATTAATAAAAGTAAAAAAATCACATTCAAACATATTTCTATATTCCTTGCCTTATGATCAATACATAAAAAAATAATCCACTCACCAAGTAAAAAGTGCTGCGCCTTTAAAATCGAGCTCTTAAAATTTTTACGAAATTTTTGCGCGCCAAAATTTTGTTTAGAGCACTCTCGCACACAGAGCTACTTCACTGGATGTCCCGCGGCAAACTATTTGAGCTCGGGGGGAGTTCTATCTAATAAGGTTCAATTTGGACCCAAGGTCTTTTCCCTAGCATGAGTTTTTGAAATCGTGGCACCTATCCGACCGCGGCAACTATCCGTGACTTACCCTAACTGAAAGTATAAAAAGAATAGCCATTTATAATAACTAAACATAATATTTGAATCAATTCAGACACTTTTACAAACTACTTTTACAGTTATATATACAGTCTATACAGTCACTTTATTAAAAAAATTTAAAGCGTACCTGCCATTATTTCTAATATAAACACGTGTATCTAATAGCTTTACACATATAATGGTTTCGAAGCTTTTCATTTCTTCAATGTACAATATTGAGTACCTATATAATAAGCTATATTGTTTTTATTACGTCACTTGGCCTATATTGCCCGGGATAACGTAAGGATTTTAACGATACCTCATACATTTGAATCGATTAAAACGTTTAATAGTTAACTGTTAATAACTATTGACGAGCTCGCTGGCGCAGGATGAAGCGCGCTGTATCGTGACTTTGAGATCAACGATCGTGGGTTTGATTCTCACACAGGGCAAACATTTGTGTGCATGAATATAACATGTCTGTTTGTCTTGGCCTCTGGGTGTTTCTAAGAGAGGTAGGGATTCTAGCAGAGGTAGCATCGCGCGAGTGATACTTAATGTATTGCGAGCGTTCATAAGCTACGGTAACCGCTTTCCATCAGGTGGGCCGTATGCTTGTATGCCTCCCGACATTGTTAAAAAAAAATAGTGGAATAAAGAAACTTTAAAAAAATATACAGACATCAACCCTGAAAACATTACACCCCTTTTTTGGGGCAGACGTGTAAAAATACCCGGGCGTTCATACATCTTAAAAATCCGCCCGATAAGGCAATCGATTGCGGAACGCGCTGCATGGAAAAAAATATTGCGTGCAACAAAACGGGGATATGACGGTAGGGTAAAAGGACTTTCTAGAGTAACCACTATTTCTCCTTTCTTATCTGCCTCCCGATGGAGAGTAGCTAGAGTTGGTATTTTAATGTAGGTTGGTATTATAATATTGCGTACAAGATAGACGGAAGCGGTTATTTTGCAATAGATTTTCGGACTCCTTTAGAGATAGGAAGAATGACAGATACCTAAAGACGAAGAAAATTAAAACATTCATTTGTGAATTAAGATGGCAAAGTTGAAATTATGGGATAGGTATGGTTGCGGAGAAATGAAGGCATATTAAGTTTTATATTAAAATTCTGTCTTGTATAGTGATGATCACTCAGATAATGTAAGTACATTGATTATTTTATCTAGAAAGGCTAGTTACTTCTTCCTGAGATTATAGCTTGAGTTTCTTGAAAAAGGGCGCGAATAGGTTTTTAGTGGGCCACGCGAATGATGGCCTAGTGTTGCAAACGTCTAGAAGTTACGGTAACGGCTTACATTAAGCAGGCAGGCCGTACCTAGTTTGGTACTAGTAGTAACTTATAGACGTAATACGAGTAGGTGTTACAATGGCAAGTGTAGCATGCGCTTTCACTCCTGCTGCTAATACAACATCTCTTCATGGCTTCTGCTGATTATTTCTAGGAATACAATAGAACACAAATTACCTACTAAAATTGGCTCCGGTTTTCTATTTGTCAGAACATTATACTGATGGAAGTGTAGAATATTTTCGAAGTAAGTTGAGTATTTGGGGTCCTCACGTGGACCTCTTATGTTTATAGTAGGTATGACTGGTTATCCCTGCCCTGGCTGGTCCAATGGTCTCAGTGCTTTCCACCATCTCTAAAGGACGATACAGGTAACCGCCATCGCTAGAGTACCGGCTGTTGCGGTCAGATAGGAGACATACCAGTGGCTCCCAACATTTCATCGATCGGGGACGAGTTATATTTTTTGTTGTTAGCAAGGATGTGAATGAAATATAAAAAAAAAAACGGGTTGCACTCCGGGAGTGCCGGCAGAAGTGAAAACTTGAACATTGTGTATTTTTGAATATTTTGGAATGGTTAGGGAATAATTTCACACGAATTGCTTTATTTATCTGTATAAAAGTACTATCATGTATGAGGTGAAATACAATATTCATTTATTGCGCTATCGTACACAAACATGACAATTTATATTACTCGTACATTAAAAATTATACACTTCAGAAGTATTACAATTATTTTACATTAAAAAGTTTATCTGTAAGAAAAATCAACTTTCATTCATAATTTCAACGACTCTTCCACCATCATCATCGCCAATCTCTAAAAGTCAAACACACACGCACACTCGCGCAAGTGCACTGCGCCGCTTAAACCGAACAGCGATGTTGATAAACTACGTTGAACGAAACGCGTAAGCGCCAAGAATTTCATGGCGCTTACAACGTTTTGATCGCGAGAAAATAATGCCCTAGCCCTGCCCTATAAACGATCTAGCGCTTCATGTTTTAATTGTTTAATTAGAGGGAACTAATGTTTTAGCGCTGTAGCGAACTTAAGTTCTAATTCTCACCAACATCTTACGGTCAGGGTTACGTGTCTTGACGCGAGTTTAACAATTTTTACTCATCCCAAAAAGTGCACAACGCCACTAAAGAAGTTTTCACTTCAAAAAAATCCTTAAAAATTAAAACGTAAAAATAAACTTAATGCAGTTTTTATAAATACTTTTTCCTGAGTCTTACAAGGAAAATTATTTATGTTCGAGCTAGCAGCTTTTGTAAAGTTCTGCATTATATACTCTGCTTAATATTACTGATCAAGAAACATGAATATCAATACTTACCTACTTTCAATCGACTTCTGCGCTTGTTTTAATAATACAAAGAAAGCGGAAAATTCTTGCTTATGTGAAATAGTTGTAAAATATAACATTTGACAAAAAAAGAGATTTTAAACTAATAATAGTTTAGAACATTAAATCGTCCACGGACCTCTGGTTGGGAACCACTACCATAGATGATCATAGGATCAGTGAGAGTAGCAGCCGTGCCACTGTGCATGCATACTCACCGTGGTAGGTAGGCGGCTGCCAGCGCCAGTTCACTTAAATTAACTGGTGGCGTAAGCAAATAAAGTCGTGTAGAATCTGTTGAACATTTTGTCCTCTGGTTTTCTATACATACGGTTATGTACTTATAATTTACATACGTAGATAAAAGGCTGTCGGCAAACCGGCGACATAGTCGGCGGTTGTCGCCATTCGGCACAATCAATGACGGGAAATAATCGTACTTTACACCCGTGTCGTAAACCTAAGCAAACCGAGCCTTGCGTCATGGGGTGTGTTTGTATTGGATTCTAAGATTACAGGTAAAAAGATTTGCATAATGCCTCCCACGATGAGTTTGACTATATTAAAATATTTTTATGATGAACAAATGGCGACGGATGAATGAGTAAATTTTTGTTCAAGCCGACCCAGCGATGTCTATATGTAATTTAAATAACTTAGGCGTGTTTTGTGAACGATTGTAGTTTGGTTCCAAATAGGTTGGAAGTATACTTTATTAAGTTAAACTTAAATCATAATGTTTGCACATTTCACTCGTGGCAAAATTACTGAAAAGCAGCATTAGTTAGTTTTGTCATTTCTTTTGACTTTACATACATCCGTAAGAATATTGCGCTAATCATTGACATTTGGGAGAACTTAAATTTCTTTTTTTTTTTAAGTAATTCTTCCTAGTTTTATCTCGTTTCCTAATCCATTAGGATTGGCGAGGTCCATTACCCAAGACTAAGGATTTGGCGAAGATACTGATTTTGACATGGAGCGACTGCCGTCAGACCTCCGCAAACCAGAGGAAAAACCAGACCTTTCTTAAGGTAGGTCACACGTCCAACGATATAAAATTTCTTGGACGTGCAGATTCCCTCACGATGTTTTCCTTCACTTGATAATTACAAATATGTACATAAATCCGAAAACACGAATTTAGTGGTAAATGCCAGGATTCGAACCTGGGACCTGTTCTTCAACAGGCCTGTTTCTTATCCACTGGGCTATCACTGCTATAAATTCTTATTTTTACGACGTCGAGAGACATACAAGCATACGACCCACCTTATATAAAGTGATTACCTTAGGAGGTAACGCTCGCGCTCTTGGTATACCTACCTCCCTCGTTCAGTTCTGTAAGGTTCTGTAAGGAAGAACTTCGGGCTGTACCCTACCTCTCCTATGTTTAATGATTGTCATTTATCGAAAACAGTCACGACTAAAGGTGTAATGTGCTCTTCAGCACGGAGTAATTTGAGGCGAATAAACTTATCCACAGACAGTCTGCGGTCGACGCTGCTTAACTTACGCACAACGCCATTGAGCTTCTCAATATTAGATACGTGAAATGTCAGGCATTTTTTTCCGATTTCTTGGACGCGTGGACTTTCTACCGATGTTTTCTTCCACCGCCGCCGAGCTAGTGATAATGACAGTACATAAATCGGAAAATACGACGAATTTAGTACGATTTTCATTGTATCAAGGAAATGGCTCTAAAGATTTGGATCAAAATTTAAATTAAAAATAAGGTTTTTCTATCCTCTATTTATTTACAGAATTACAGAAAAAAAACACAAATTTACACAAAACAAACATGAAAAACGTCACAAGTTTTTTATGCTTTTTAGCGTGTATCGTGTTTTAAATTAAACGAAGCGAACAAATTTATATTCGACGGTAACAAACTATACTTACGAATATCAGTTTAACCTGATACAAAACTGTATTTTTCTCCTAAAAACAATTATCAATATTTAAATATCTCGAACGTGTGGTTAAATAAACCAAACTTGAAATTAGATTCAAATAGAAACGTGAAGCGGTGCCGGACCAGCGCTCATAAACTGTGTTTACCAAGAGACGAATAGTTGGCGTAGCGTTATTGATCCTTCCAATAATTATCGAACACGTTTCATGTCACCATGTTTAAGCACATGTTTAAACACAAAAGTGGACGAGTATGGCGGATACACGGCGCGCTGTTGTTTGTAAGTTTACGTACGGAATCGTAAAGTAGACACTGGCAGTAGGTAGAACTAACAGAAAACCAAAGACAGTGAGAGCAACGTACACGTTGGTGCGATCTCTACGGGTCGGTGTTTGATTTTTGGTTTATGGGATCTGTACGTTTACTTACTAATCGAACACTAACGACTATTTTACTTATGTACATTTTTTAATATACTTTCCTGTTCTGCTTACGATGTTTTATACACGGCCACATAAATTTATCTTTTGTTAAGTTGTAATTCAGTACCTAGACACTAGACAATTTTATGTGACATCAGAAAACTTAATTAAGCTATATATAGGTAGTAAAAAAAGATTAAATATCTATCTACAACTTCACGTCAAATACCTTGCATGACTCGGTCAAAAATAAAAAAAATAAAATATCGTTTGTCAAACGTCAATAAGCCAAAAAGCACAAATTGTGCAAGGCCATACATATAAAAAAATCGATAGCGTATTTTTACGTTACATAAATAATATTTAGTAGCTGCAGTAATGTTCTAAAACGTCTATATTACTCATAGTATAACCTAGGGCAGTAGGTACCTACTTACATTTTCAGTTCGCCTCCGTTCAGGAATTATGATTTTTTTTTCATGATGGTTCGAGTGCTATCTTCTAAAAACCTTAAACAGGCTAATACTCGTACCATTTTTTAGTTGTTATGATGAGTTACATAATCGGAATTAAGTAATTATAAAAATAGATATTTTAAAGCAATAAAATAAATGGACATAAAATTAATCTACAACGAATATAAAAATAAAATTCTACTTACGTTTGTCCTATACTATGTATCCAAAGTTGTAACATCCAGCAATACTGTAAAGTTTGAATATCCAACATTGTTTAATGTGCGAAAACTATTATTACTTACTTACATTATATAGCTTTTTTTACATTAAGGATTGAAAATTATCTACTAAAATAAATAGACAATAGTCTATAGCAAAATTGATTATTGAATAATCTTTGCATTAGACAATGCTGATAAAATGTTACGGAACCCCAACTTTATTCGGAGTCCGCTTAGACTGAACTGAGAAAATGTGGGTTCAGTGCGAAATGTGAATATGCAAATGTTGAATTTCTATCAAGCAAATTCTAAAACAGATATATTTAGCGCCTCGTTAACGTTTTAAAAGTGTTATAATAAAAATATTTGGTGCAGCAAGATTTCAGTTCCTTATGTCTATAAACTAGAAACTAAGTGGGCTATAGGTACAGAGTTCCTTGTTGAAAGGAACCTTTGATGTGTAAACAAACCCTCGAAGCAGTAAACCATACATTTTTCTAAGATCTCGTTAACCGGTACGTAGAAGTTTTGAAATATCATTTATGTACAATGAAAGATGTGTATCTTTACGTTTGTCATAAACTCGACAAAAAGATGTGATCTCTAAAATCAAACATCATACACAAATGATTTAGCATTTTTGTACATAAAAACCATGACACTATTTTAACTTTCATGAATGGAAAAGATGGCGTTATTTGGCGGAATAATAAAAATAAACTTACGTGCCATAGTTACAGTTATATCTCGCGTCAATCGAATAGGTGTGTCTATCTAATTAGTTTTATAAGCTTCGCCTGGCAATTAAAGGCGATAGCCGACATAATCTCGAAGGCCATAAATGACATGCTCATTCAACAATCCACGGAAGCCAGGTAAGGCACGAGATGACGAGACTAAATACTATTTACGCCGAGGTGTTAATTTCAGGAGGTTAGAGTAACGTGAATTTTATTTATATGAAAAGTTAATTCATGCCCTGCTAGCACGTAGTGTTTAAACGACGAAGTTAGCACGGGGCTCCGAATAAACATAGCTGCGTCGGGGTTTCCGTACAAGCATGGTGAGCGCGTGCGTGCCTTCGTGGCTGGTTGTGGCTCGCATGTTACTTGCTTAGGTAGGAAAATCAAGTACCTAAAGCAACAAAAAGTAAAACTCTTCAATGTTCTATTCAAGTGTTTATGCATAGGTATATAATCCTTATAATTAAAATTTACCACAAACAGTCAGGTAAAGTAATAAAATAAACTATACAATACTTAGGTATGCTATATTATATTTGCATACCTAAATAAATGTCATAATTTGTGAAAATGTGTTTATATTGTAAAGCAAAAGGAAGACGCTTGGTAGACGTCAACAATATGTTACTATTGGCTAACCTCACTATTTTGATTACTTTTACGAGTAAGATTGGAACAGTAGTTGTTTAAACAGGATTATGTATCATGCGAAATATTGAACAAAGATTTCATATTGGTGTAAGTAGAAATCCTATCCAATATATCCAGGTACTCGACAGTATTATTGATAATAAAGCTAATAATACGTAGGTATAGGCACTACATGCCCGCTTCCATCGATGTCCTATGTATAATTTACAATGCTACGACTATTATGTGTTCTTGTTTTTAGATGCAAGTAGATATTCTATATAAAAATGATAAAACATGCATATATTACATGTATTTTACATAGAATACCTCTCGCCATAAATCATTATTCGTTTATGATTATATTATATGTGTTATATTAATTTAAATAGATTAATGTAAGTTTATAGCAGTATACCTATCTGTAGTCAGGCAGTCATACAATATTGTATATATTATACATAAAAAGCAAATTAGCACAGGAGTAGCGTGGTACTTACGTACAATATATGAGTTGGTACATGTAGAGTCGTATATAAATGCATTTGAACCTTAAATGTTAATGGCGAATTGAAATTCGAAAGACTTTTTTGTATTACGTCATGTGAAACGAGCAGCGGTATATTTGTCAGGGGACTCGTAGTTACTAAATAAAAATAAATTGCATTTTTGCATATACTATAAGTTTTAAATATAACATCGTTTATATATAACAAAAAAGCGGTCGTAAGGTAATCCGGCTAGTGCTCGATTGAGTTTTGACCGCAGACCACAAAGTAAAGTTGTGCTAACAAACCATAAAGAGAATTTCGGTTCAGTTCGGTAGTTTCTAGGAAGGGATGGGGTGAGTTTAAACATAAAATTATGTCAACTTAAGCCAAAGTTGTTAAAAAAATTGTCGGGCTTCATTTATGAAGTTTCCTCAACTAGTAGGCGACGTCCGGAGATTTTTTCGGGCGATCTCTACATATTTACCTTTGGTTTGATTTTTCTAAAATTTATTTTGACAACTTCATAAATACATGGGTGTATATTGTAGGTACACATATATTGAGATTTTATTGCCCAGTCAGATAGAACATATGGGCGGTACCAAAGGTCACACACAGGTAGGATTCCGAATAAGGACACATATTTGTAGATACTTATTTGTCTGGGTGTAACATATCTCTTGTCTAGTGGCCATTTTCGGAATTTACAGGAGAAACTGTAGTTCATGCGCGAGTAAGCATTACGTATTTAAATACAAATAAGGTGAAGATTTAATTATGGAAACAACGTAAAGCAAGACTTCAGAGATTCAGTTGTTCATAAAAATGTAACAAAGAGAAAACCAATTTCCATTTATTATTGTAAATTAATTTGTGCTTACAATATAAGTAAAAAGTAACGATACTTTTTTATTATTACGTCGGTAGCAAATAATAAGGTACTATGAGTAGAATAATTCACGTCCCGCCTGGTGGGAACGGGCTTTGACAACGCATTTATATTATTGTCAGAAAAAGCCCTTTGTTTCTAAGTCAGAACATATTTTAAATTTGTTGTTTGTAGGAGAAACTTATTTTATTTGTGTAGTGAGCTACCTACATATTATGGTACATACATAGGTATACATGGTACCATTCGGATCTAGACTTTCTTTACCTAACCGTAGCTGCCAATACTCTATCAAAATAAAGGCGAACAATCTGTGTCTGTGATCATAGGTAGCGTATGTACCGATCGGTTATAGGTAACGGTCACGAAGACGTTTAAAAATGAAACATTTCTGTGGAGAGCATTGAGCTCGGTCGTTGTTTGAGGTTTCCTTTTCCAATTAGCACCCTGCCCGGCAGACCGTAACTGGGTGAGGCGCGTCGGACTCCGGTCGTTGGAATGCTGACTAGCTCGCAGCCTGCCTGCAGCTTCTTCTGGTGGTGTATTATATTTATAAATTTCTTCATATCCTTTGTTTAAAACTACAGAATGTACCTTTATTTTGCATTAGTTTGCTAACTAAACCGAGTCATCCTACTCTATATGTAACCTATTCCAGTTAAAAAGTTTTAGGCATCGACCAAGGGTATTCAAAAATTTTAGATTTGGTAAAAACATACAATTTTATTGCCATTTATAAATAAATTAAAAATGAAATTGTACACACAATTTATGAAGGTTACATGAATCTGTAAATTTCATATTATCATTATTTATATAGATATGAATAAAAATAGAAGTGCATGTGTGCAGGTTTCATGTATTTAACTAAGTTTGTTCATAATATTGTACAATATTGTGTGTGCATACAATATAGGGGATTGTGTGTATTGTACAAAATATATAACGGAAATACAAACCTAAATTTCTTTTTTGCACCGTAACTTCTGTTTAAACCGAATTAGATGTGGAAATTTGATATCGTTCGAATCGTTACATAGCCGGGTTGTGCTGCACCTATAAGTAGACATGGTCGTTTCTAAAAACCTTGGGTAGCAATGGTATCGAAATAATCCTGAAACAAAAATTAGGAAGTACCTACACATGTCCTTGTCTAGTTATTAAGTACATATTTGCTTTCGGATGGCAAAGTTATTATATTCTTTTGAGTATGACTTGTTCATGGAGCATTTGTTAGCTCTATAATATCATACCTAAATGAACTTATGCGCGCAAAAAATATCTGGCTATGCAGCTATGCAGCATTTCATCTACGATCTACTGAGCCGCATGGCATTAAATGCTTTATATTGACTTTCAGATAGTCTTTATGTGATCGAAATAGTGATGATTATTTACATGGAAATTGTTTTGTCTAGTATACTTCCTAGTCCTTTATATTAACTAGGTAGGTATACGTATTACGTAGGCCCATTGATTTTTCGTTGGTCCGTTAATTTTTCTAGGGGATATCCATTTGGACACTGTAATAAATATATCACTAGGAATGCTTTTAATCGACTTCAAATTGGAAGAGATCCCATGGTCGCGTATGTTTCTTTTATATTTATGTTCACTATCACCGCGGGGTTGGGTACACAGATTTGGTTATACGAAACCGTGTTCGTTAACAAGGTAGGTATAAAATAATTTTGTGTTGGGTACAGAGATTTGGTTATACGAAACCGTGTTCGTTAACAAGGTAGGTATATTCGAATTTAGTTCCATATAAAAAAATAATGATTAATAAAAAAATTACTCTCATAAATTCTGTTCATGTCTTCATTTTGCAATAAAACCTAATTTTCATTTTATTT
Source organism: Pyralis farinalis (assembly GCA_947507595.1). NCBI lineage: Eukaryota > Metazoa > Arthropoda > Insecta > Lepidoptera > Pyralidae > Pyralis > Pyralis farinalis. Next base: position 18,861,083 of record OX382267.1, read on the forward strand.
CATACAACGTCCAAGAGATTAGATACTCGTATATTTCGAAATACGTGTGACCTAAACTAAGAGTGATCTTGTTTAGGTACCCCCTGGGCCGTGAAGATTTGACAGCAGTCGCTCTATGTGAAAATCAGTATCGTCACTAAATTCTTAGGTACTGGACCACGCCAATCCTAAACAGGGAAAGGGAAAAGGGATAATACTAGAAATAAAGTATGTAAGAATTACTCAATAGAGTTTAGGGGTAAACTGTAACTATTTTACATGTTTCTTTTTACAGACTGAAATAGCTGGGATATGGTACATGAACACATTATTCCATTTTACTATAATAAATACTCACATAATTCTTTATCAGCAGATTTATTTCAGATTTTCGTTATTCACTATCAAATGAAGGGGAGCCTGCCCCCAGGTTTGTATTGACGTTTATTATTTACTTTGTAGAGAAGAAAATATTTTTTTGTTACAAGCCACGATAAATAAGTACCTATTAGAAACCGCGTAGTAACAAAAAGTAGGTAAAATGCTACCTAAATTAAAAAGATACATTTCAGACAGAACGTGAGGTTATGCGTTAGGCGTTGGTAGTAATAGGGTCTCGTTGGCTTAGGTATAAGGATAATATATTTTACTTTTTATATATATTTCTCTGAATATTATTTTATTACTAACGAATAAACAATCAAAATTATAATACAAGTACACCTAAGTATGTAGTTTTATTTGGACGAGTAAACGCCTCAATGCTGCGCAGGATTGTCTCAGCAGGGCTCCGTGGCCGCCACCAATCGGTTGGTTTGTCAATACACTAGAGGCGTGGCTTGAAGCAGTTTGTCTACCAGGAACTTATAACCATATTGAACTCTTCGCACGAAGTCCTAGAGTTCAGTATTGTTCCAAGTATACACAGATATTAGTCATACATTGGTAGAGCAAAACAAATCTTCCATCATGGAAATAGGTATGATTGTTGATCGATGTTATGTAGAGGTAGTGGGTATGTTATTTTGTGACATGCTAATGAAGTGTAGTGCGGTGAGTTTGCGGTAGTTCCTCAAGCAGTTGGCACGCCAGATCTGTTTTGTGATATATTACAAACAGGACTATAGCATTTTGCGAGTACATTAAATTGAAATTAGTTTTATCAGAAACAAGTGTGTTAATTAAAACTTTTCATGACCCAAGTGCATTTATAAAAAATTGTGAAGTGAACTGTTATTTTATACTTTTTGTATTTTATCATTAAATGTGTAACAATTGTGGACGAAATTGAGGACAACAAAATACCCGAAGACAGGTAAGTCTTTGAAAATTAATGAAAATGTTTAATATGTTTGTTGTATCTCGTGTTGTATCTCGAAGTTTGCCTTAGATACCTATTTACAGCGTATATACGCTTGATGCTGTTTATACTAGTTAGTTATGTGTATATTAAAATATGTAGATAATTATAAACAGACACACCTAAAAGAGCGTATCATCATTATGTTAAATTTAATTTATAAGCTTCACATATCACGCATGATATAGTTGGTACCTATTGATCAGTATATACATTCAAAATTAACCGCTTTACATGAGGTGGGCCGTATGCTTCTATACCACCCGATGTTGTATAAAAAAAGGCACAATATCATTACCTATACCATAACCAGTATCCTAGCATGTATAGGTATACCGGGACGAGCACGCGTTAATCGAAATAGAAGATGCTTTGAAGTGGAGGCAGCATGTCTTCACAGAATGTTGAATACTTAGTTAGTTGCCTGAAAGCAAAACTAGGTGAAAGGTTCGCTCTGGACTCTGGTAGAGCTCTCATTGCTTACCGTTTTAATCTACGTCCGCCATTTCAAGAGGATATTTAACGGGGTACCTATAGTTGTTAACTATTCGAATGAGGTTGTCTCGGAATATAAAAGATCTGGGTTTTATTACTTTTTTATACAATATCGGGAGGCATACAAACATACGGTCTACACATGACAGAAATAACCTATAGAGAACCGATGCGTATATTTTGCAACAGTAGGTACTTACTAACTCAAATCATCGCGTAAATAAAAATACCTTTATGCGTTGTCAAGTGGTTTAATGGTTTGTGGGCCCATTTGACGTAAACTGGTTACCGTAGTCTACGAACGCTTGCAATACAGGTGGTATCGCTCCACCACCGCTGCTAATACATCAACTCCTTGGAGCTTACTGGTAATTTCACTTTTCTTCGCATTCGCAGGTTTTGAAAGAAAGAAAGAAACACATTTATTAGCGTAATATACTTATATGGGTATTAACCTAACTAATAATAATTAATTTTAGCGCTAATTACATTCAGTGAATGCTACACCAGAATAAGTTATGCCACAGCGCTGATTTTTGGTTGAGCCACTCATGTCCCCACGGATGCCGTGGCCGTTAGAATAATAGGCGTCATAATAATAATTCATATCTAAGTACCATTTTTTTTTATTACGTAGTACATTTTCTGGACGTGCTTTAATATGTTCTCTCTTTTAAAATCACCAAGACAAATAGCCATGTCCATGCACATAAATATTTGTCCTGTGTGGGAATCGAACTCACGAGCCTTGCTGTTAAAATAGCATTGTTAACAAACCGGGTCCTATTTCCAAAGTATTCTTTATTATCAGGACATATTGTGAAAATGCTATTTATGCATAATATAATATTTCATAACATCATACGTATAATATAAACTTGAAAATATAAAGTAAAGGGACCCGAAAGAAATATATTATTAATTGAGCTATATTAGGGTAGGTACAAGATTTAAAAAAATTTTAGAACAAGGTTTGTTTCCCGTACTAAATCTAATTTTCATGTTTCAAATATAGCACCTGCCTATACAGTGGTATCTACCTAGTATTATTCTGTTGTTATCTAGGATATGGTGGTTGCACTTTCTAATAAATGTGAATATCATAAAAGCAAAAATGAAACAAACAGGAGGTTAGCGTAGAATCAATTATTATCGCGCAATTTTGCCGAGCTGAGTGGCGCAGTAGTTAGTAACGCTACTCTGACACCAACCCAAGGTTTGATTTCCACACATAACATACATTTATCCCTCGCAATGATGATGTTAGAAACAGAGTTGGTCTGAAAGAGAGCGTCGGTGTTAAAATAAGAAGAGACATGCTCCGTTGCTTCGGACATGTAGAAATAATGCAGGATGAAACAATGACGAAGCAGATATACAACGTAAAAGTGGAAGGATGTAGGAGTCGAAGAAGGCCAAGATTTAAGCATATCATACTCCTCGGTTCACTGTGCCTACCCCGCAAGGGCTTTGGTGTGTAGTTATAGATAAATAGACAAACATCTGTGAGTGTGAAAATGTTTGTTTATCTTGGTTTGGATATTTTCAAGAGAAGTAGGTCTAGACAAGTAGTACCTCCACCGACACAGGCTAAGGAAACCGTTTTACATCATTTATTGTATAAAAAAAAACGGCTAAGTGCGAGTCGGACTCGCGCACCGAGGATACGAGGATCCGTACGCATGAAAATAGTTCGTACCTACAAGTTTGTACGGATCACAGGAATCGAGTCTTGAAAATTTAGTGCCGTAAATTAACAAAGATAATATTCATCTTTTTTGACGAGCTCGGTGGCTCAGTGGTGGAACGCGCTGTTACGCTACTTTGACACCAACGCTCGTGGGTTCGATTCCCACACAGTACAAACATTTTGTGTGCATGAACATGTCTGTTTGTATTGGTCTGGGTATTTTCTATGTATAGTAAGTATGTATTTACAAAAAAAAAAATATTTACGTATGTTTATCAGTTGTCTAGTACCCATAACACAAGCTTCGCTTACTTTGGGGCTATGTGGCGCTGTGTAATTTGTCCGACAATATTATTTATTTATCTTAATGTAATAAGATATCTGTAAGCAGTTTGGTAATACAGCTAAATTCACCTTAATTATTAGGACACTTCACTTTCATAGTTTATGAACTTCATGAATTGTGACAGCGAACATTGCTCTATTTTTTTTTATTTTTTATTGTTATATAACGTCGGAAGACATACAAGCATACGGCCCACCTGATAAAGCAGTTACTATAGCCTATTAACACTTGTACTCGTAATATATTAAGTATCAATCGCGCGATGTCTCCTCTGCTTTTTACACAGCAACTCCTTAGGAGCTTACTGGTGACCTCACTCACACGCACGAACACAACAACTCAATTCTGTGACGTGCAGGTACTTCCCTAGACGGGCTGCTTTAAAGCGCCCTCTCTTAAAACGAAATATAAACTGGATTGAGGGATAATCTTATAAAATAGTTAGAAACCTGTTATCCCCGTACATCGGCATAGGTCGCGGTTAGTTTAAAAAACGCAAATAAGTTTGTAACCTCAAAAAAAAAAAAAATTGTGTTGTAAGTTGTAACTAAAAATATACGGTTTTTCGATTTTTTATTTATTATATTTTACTTGCGCTACATGCCCTTTCTCGCTAAAATTCATGATTCTGGGTCAACAGAAAGAAGCCTACAGGTTTTGATGCCCTAGCGAGTAGGTATCAAAGTATGCTACTCGTACTTAAACGGGGTATAAACGGTCGTATCTTTTGATTGCGTTGACATAGAAGTTTAGTTTTTTCACTGTTCCAAGGATTTGTAGACTTGACAGAAGGACAACGTACTGATATGAGGGTTCCCTTTTGCCTTTTGAGGTACTTTAAAGAAATTAATCTATACAACCGATACTGGGGAATTTAAAAAAACATCCGTCAAATAAACAAAAAGAAAGCCTTCAAATTTTTAATTACTTTTTCACATACATAAACCTATTGTTGTACAAGTCACCGCACTTGAACGAGTACAGTAGTTACCGTAGCCTATCAACGCTTGCATTGCATTAAGTATCGCTCGCTCGATGCCACCTTTGCTTTACCAGTAAACTGTTAACGCAGCAGTTAACAGTTTACTGGTAACCTCACGCACTTGCAGGAACACAACAACTCTTTAGGGAGTAGTTATATGGCTGTAGTTTTATGCGACGTTGAGGTACTTTCCCAGACAGGCTGTATTGATGCGTCCTAGCACTATTAGAAACACCAAATCCAAGAACTTCTGGGAAGCGGTGGCTCGCCGCTCACTGGATCATCCATGGTATTAGTCCACCAATGGACATAGGCCTCCCCTCTAGGTAACCACTCGCCTCGATCCTGAGCCACCTGCATCCATCGACTCCCTACAGATCTTTTGAGGTCATCGCTAAATCTAGTGGGCGGTCGTCTCATACTGCATGTACCGGTACGGGAACGCCATTCAAGACCCTTTCTTCCCCTGCGGTTGTCGGTTCTACGAACAATGTAGCCGGCTCACTGCCCCTTCAGCTTGCTAATCCTCTGGGCTATGTCAGTTGTCTTTGTTCAACTATGCGTATCCTTATTTATGATTCTATCATGCGGGGACTTTATTACCCCGAACATAGCACATTTTATAGCACGCTGAACAACCTTGAGCTTCTCCACGAAGGACTACGTCTGAATTCCGTATGTTAACACTGACAACTTACACTGTTCGAAGAATTTAGTCTTCTGGCGGCCTTGAGATATTTTGGATGAGAAGATGTGTCGAATTTTCTGAATGCTGCCCAGCCGAGTTGGTGTTGTTTGTTGACCTCTCGGTCAAAGTTAGATTTCCTGTCCTAGTTAGACATATTCGTCAATAACTTGGAGTTTAGTGTTTCCAACCGTGACGTAGGCATGACGTAGACATTTTACTTTATCATAGTCTTGTCCAGGTTCATTTTAAGACATACTTGGTTGGAAACACTACTGAATCCGTGAGCATAGCACCGAGATCCTCAAGCGATTTCGCCCTAAGTGAGTGATGTATTCGCCTTTGACGTTTATACCGTATCCTTTCCAGTCCATGAACTTGAAGACATTTCAAGCTACATTTCTAATATTGTGTTGAAGAGTTTCGGAGCTATAACGCCGCGCTTTCTTCCATATTTTATATCAATCGTTATCTACATCGTTGTACAAACAATTCAGCCCTTCGATATAGGTACCGATAGTCAATTCGCCGTCGCTGGTGAGACGGTAGCATCGCATATATCTCAATCAAAGGCTTTTTTGTAGTCCACATACGAGAGACATAATGGCAGATTATACTACTTAGTGATATCCAGATTATCCAGAGGGCGACTTTGTACAAAAGTCGTCTGCATGCGTATCTCTGTCTCACCTATTTCTATCGCCAAGCAGCTATATTTATATAGCTATGTTCCGATTTGAAGGGTGAGATATGGCAGAGAAATTACTGGGTACTGTGACCTGTGACTGTGAGCACGCGAGTAACACCCCCGTGGTGTTGCGAGCGTCAATAGGCTGCGGTGACCGCTTACTGCCATGCAATTCTGTAAGAGCAAACATCCTCACATCCTCGGAAATATCGGCTGTTATAGCCTTGAACACAGAATTGCAATTCCTTAGTGTCGCTTTTCATAGTTGTGCGACAATAGCGCCGCAAGGCTGCGTTTGGAATTGGAATTCTACAAGGCAAACAGCCTCGCGTACGCTTACAGCCTTATAGAATACCAAATAAAAGCCGTGATCGCAGTAGACGATGTCAAAGCTGTGAGATCTGTGATCACAGCGACGCACGCAGCCATTACGAGTCGCTAAGAGAATTGCATGGCTGAACCGCTTACTTATCTGATGCGGGCCGCTTGCTTGTTTGCTAATCTAGTTGTATATAAAAATATATATGTATAAATAAATATTGTCGGACAAATTACACAGCGCCATCTAGCCCCAAAGTACGCGAAGCTTGTGTTATGGGTACTAAATAATTGATAAACATACGTAATTACATTTTTTTTTGTAAATACATACTTATTATACATAGAAAATACCCAGACCAATACAAACAGACATGTTCATGCACACAAATGTTTGTACTGTGTGGGAATCGAACCCACGAGCGTTGGTATCAAAGTAGTGTAACAACGCGTTTCACCACTGAGCCACCGAGCTCGTCAAATATAATCTGGTCAAGTATAATCTGGCGGGGAGTATGAATGTGTGTGTGTCTACACTTAAGTCTGTGTGCCAGGCCGTTTGTGATGATTCTCGACAATAGTAAATATATAAACGCGGCTTAGAAGCAATATCGACCTATAGTTCTTCAATAGGGTTATATCACCCATTTTGAAGAATAGCATGACCAGGCTTTTGCTCTACGCTTCCGGTGTGTTACCGGAATTTATGACGGAATTGACTAGTTTCTGAAGAACTACAAGTATCGACTTTTCACTCGCTTTTAGTAGCTCCACCGTTATTCCGTCTTCACCCGGAGCTATCCCATTATTTTAGCTGTTTTATAGTTACTCGAATCTTGTACATACTGATGTCGAGTCAGTGTAACTCTTGGGTCGATACTAGCATTGTTGCTCGACTGTAATGACTTACTTGACTACAGCTGTCTACAGAACTTCTCCATCCTTCTCAGAATCTCAGTCTTCATAAACTTACTGGTGCCAGTGTTAGTCTTCAGCTGACAAAGCTGACTTTGCCAACAGACATATCTTTAGCGAAACCACATTTCACGTCAGACCCGTATGAGATTTTGCGTGAGCGTTTAGGTTCTTTTTGTGCAAAGCTTTAGGAATTTATATCCCACCGCATGGGCAGTTTCGATGGAACGTAGACTTCACCATACGAGAGCTTTATGTCAAGGTTCAAGATGCCTTTTACCATTCGGTAATTCTTTCCAGTTTTCGCCCCATTAATCACAGAGATATCATCGAACAAATGCCGGCAGCACGTGAAGGTGAAGTCTGAGATAGATTTTTGTCGAACTTCGGGTCCATTTGCGCTGTGGCTACTCATGAAGTAGGAGGTCAACATAAAGGGTCTCTTTTTGTCCATGAAATAGCTGTTAACCAATTTAAACTAGATATTACCCCCTTTTGTTTTTGTTGACGATTCTAAATTGCCCCTCTCTCAACTCATTGATTTGTTTCGTGTCCAGCTTTGCATTAAAGTCTTCCATCAGCACTATGTTGCGAGCTTTAGAGACCTGTATGATTTTGGAGATGTCCTCATACACAGCCTCAACTTCATCATCGGGATGTGTCGCAGTGGGTGCGTGGACCTATACGACCTTTGGTCAATACCGTTTAGTAATTCTGATTACAAGGTACGTAACCCTCACCGACACAGCCTCGTTCTTAAGTACGTTACTGACGAGGAGCTTAAGGATGATAAACCCGACACTACCTTGGGATAGATGGTCGCTTTCTCGGTAGTAAAGCGAGTTGTCTGTCCTCCACCTGTCTTTGGACAGGCCAATTATATCCCAATGCAACTTGCTTAGGTCCAGTTCTACGATCTTCTCGTCGATTACTATACTAATATGAATACTAATTGCGGCGGCTTTTGCCATAGTTGCCACGTTCGGCAGCTGGGTTGGCGGTCGCAGTTATTTATTTGTCCATGTACTTAGGTTATGCTGCTGCCCGTCTGTTAGATCTTTCCCTCAGTCACCTTTTATGACACCCACGGATTGAGACGCCCTTTTCTTAAGCCGAGGCAACACAGCTTCACTGGATGTACGGCGCTCACCGGGTGGACCCCTGAAATACTTAAAAAGGTGGCAAGGGTAACGCTACTGTGAGTGATTCAGGGGATTCGAGAGTGTGCTTTGTTTTAACGTCTCCTTTCTAGACGCCAACTAATCAGCCATTAAGGCCACGTTATCAGCAAATCGAAAGTATGAAATATGCACGTCGTTGACAAATGTATTTTGCACCCCAGTGTCTGGTCCACCTAATGTAAAGCGGTTACCGTAGCCTATAAACGCTTGCAATACATTAAGTATCACTACCGCGATGTCACCGCTGCTGTTCACACAACACAGCAACTCTATCGGAGCTTACTGGTGACCACACTCACACGCAGGAACACAACAACCCTCTAGGGAGGTGTTATTTGGCTGTGGTTTTCTGTGAGGTGGAGGTGCTTCCCCTGACGGACTGCTTTGATACTTTTCTTAAAAATACCCAAACCAAGACAAACACACATGTTCATGTACACAAATGTTTGTCCTGTGTGGGAATCGAACCCACGAGCGTTGATGTCAAAGTAACTTAATAGCGCATTTTCCATTGCGCCACTGATATCGTCAAAAATGAGACAATATCTGAATTTGTCGTCATTTTCTTCCGATCCCGATTTAAACCCTTTGATTACCGACTTACTAGGAGGTGTTAAAGCTTTTCCAATAAGTATCTACTGGATCAGAAGTAGGATAGTTATTTCTATATAACGTTAAATGGTAAATGGCCATGCCACCCGCCTGCTCTAATGTGGTTAGCGTAGTTTTGATATGCTTGCAATACAGAAAATGCAAGTACCCCACGGCTAAAGCAACAATTCCTTAGGGGCTTAATGGTGGTTGCTCGGGCCCTTAGTTACCAGTGCCTGTCAGGACTTGTAGCTGTGCATTGAATGTCAGTTGGTTTGGTGCCTTCATAAGAGTTAATTGTAATTAATAGATTAAAACTTACCAAGATATACATTCTATAACAATGAAAGTAACTTAAAATGCTTTCGAACTAGGCTGCCGCTCAGATCAATTCTTTTATTAGCGACACTATCCCCTGACGTTATCATCAAACTTGACTTTTTTCACATTTATTGAAGTGTCATCAGGTTTTTAATATTATTTAATATTTGTTTCATTTAGTAAAATACTTTGCTAGGGTTTCCTCCTTAAAAAAATATACGGTAGGTAACAATGGAGTCCTTAAGATAGCTTTAAAGATTTTTTATCCTTTGAACCGTAGTAGGTAGAGTTGTAGTTTTCATAGAGAGTATTTACATTGTATGGTTGTCATAGCAACAATGAATAAAAAATAGTTTTTTTTTAACATAATACCCTTGTACTATTTAAAAAAAATTAAACAGTGTTTTGCTCGGTATTTTTGTACACGGTGGTGGAATGGAACCCCTATGTGTGAGTAGGACTTGAACTTGGCCCAGTTTTTTTCCTTTCCCGTCCACTGTCTTCTTTTTATTAATTAATTTAATTTATATTAATAAATTAATTATTTTGATTTTAATTGTTATAGACTTTAGGAAGATAATACAAATAAGATTTTTTAATTACGTAATAAAATGAATTTCATATGAGTCACTGGCACTCTCATAGAATCTTTGTTTCATAATAACCTGCGAGAAGACTTCACTTGGACACCGACGTTATTATAATATCGTATATACCATTTCATGTCGCGATTTAATATATCTTAAACCTTATATAAACCAGTTCAGCCACTGAGGCGAACAGTAATCACACTAATAACTACGCTTAATATCAAATTGATCTAGTTTGCAATTTTTTGTCTCTATATACACACGGCTCATAATATGCGTTAACGCCAAATTTCAAGTTTTTAAGTCATTATTATTTATTGATTTAGAATTTAGATTAATGAGTCAGTGAGTGTTAAAATTACACTGTATTGACTTTTCAACCTTAACTTACCTTACGAGCTATAAAATATTTATGAAATTTTACCGAAGGAGAGCCCCAAAATTTAACTAGCTATCGCTTTCTAAGAAGACCGTGATTTCTTACTTTTGAATTTATTATTAAATTTACACTCTGCTGATATATCAATATTTTTTTTGCCAAGCTAAGCAGCAACTCATGTTTCAGAAATCAAATATCTATCTGATCGGTCGGTTTAATAACTATCTACTGTAATAATTACATTTTCTATTTCATAACAGGGCAGCACTTCTGATCCTGAGTCTGATTATAATGATACTGTTGTTATCAGCATCTTCGAAAATAAATGTTACGTATGTAGAAAGTATAAAGGCGGGTAAAGTGATTAAGCTGATAATTACTAATGTCACTTCGTAAAATGAAAGAGTAATAATACAAGTTACAGAAGTGTAAAATGCCACCTCGAATATGTTACGGAAATCACACATTGCTTACCAGTTTGTGTTCTACCACAATCTACTTCCACCACACCGCCACGTTTCTTGTGACGCCTTTTTATTGTGAAGATGTTAAACTGTAATATTTACTGATTTTGCCACAGAGGATCTCGTTTGGCGATTGGGAGATTTTCGATCCTAAATTTCGGGTCATTGAATTCGGAAGTCGGTCTTTGCCTTACCATTCAAAGGCGTAGAGTATGTATGTAATGTAGAAGGGGACAAGGTACTCCTAGAGGGACATCTGGGGAAGGAAAGTTTTTTTCGTGTGGAGGACACTGGTGGGTCCGGAATCAAGAATAAAGAAGGATGAAAGGATAGAGTAAGCTCTAAGCTGATTGTACTCAAAAACAATGTCATTAAGTAAAAGAATATCATCCATTCCATTCATGTAAGTATCAGCTGTGTGTGTTTATTTTATTCACTCCTTAGAAAAAATATTTTTCAGAATTGCTGTTGATACTGACGTGGATATATGAAATTTGAACTTCTTCTGACGTGTGCTTTAGAGTTCAAGCGTGAGCCAGGCCTAGCGCTATTAGTTTCTCCCTCAGCTCTAATATTTGAACAACCCGCAACAACAAATAAAACGATTGCAATTTGATCTAACCTGCTTTGTGTGCTTCCGCCACCAATTAGTTCATGTGGCCTAGCGCCGGCCGGCACCCACCCACTACTGTTAGTTGATGCAACATGCCGACGCTGTCATGGCTGCTCCGGTAGTCTCTGCCTCGGCTGCTGCGGTCGTCCGCCATCTGGAACAGAATCCGCATGCCCACACAACCACCGTCGCTGCCACGACTGTGACAAGTCACTTGTAGCATGTTGTTCTTACGATTAACATCTACAGCGCCTGATGATGCCTCGTGGAGAGGCGAAACACGTGTCGCAGCGACGACCAGGCCAGTCGTGATGTCGTTTTTCATTGTTGTGACTAGCGTTTGCAGTTCGGATGATGATTCTGCTATCTATACCGCATCATCTGCATAAAGCAGGCAGTTAACTACTTGCACTACCACCCATTTGCTTTCCCACATTCATATTTCTCATTCTCTAAAGACAACCTGTCCAGATACAGGACGAATAGCCGAGCCGACAGCACGCATCCCTGTCTGACACCAACATTGGTATCAATCCGGGGCGAGAAGCTGCAAGTTGCTGATGAGTGAAAGCATGCAAGATGAAAGAATGGCGAAACAGATATACAATGCGAATGTGGAAGGATGTAGGAGCCGAGGAAGACCAAGACTAACCTACCATGACTAAATTGGTCGTGTTTTATCAGAAGGTGACGTCAGGAGCCTTAGGAACCGGCGAGCGTGCATGAAAAGAGCTATGAATGTGAAAGAAGCGAGTGAAGTGTGTAAGGACCGCGTCTTATGGCGCTCGGATCTCTGGGATATTTTTCTTGTTGTCTTTAGAGAATAAGAAATATGAATGTGACATTGGGAATGGCTGACTCAGTGGTGGAATGTCTGCAAACGATGCAGTATTTATGGAAGAATCACTATCTAAAACTAAACACTAGTTACTACAATAAAAGATGATTACATAAAGAAAGGCCTACAATTTAATGCAAAGAAAACAAAGATAATGGTATTTGAAAAAGAAGAAACCAAAACGAACACGAAGATTACAGTTGATAATGTAGTGTTGGAACAAGTGGATGAGTTTGTGTCCCTTCGAAGCGCTTTTAGGAATGGAAGGTACACTGCTGATATGGAGGGACGAGTGAGCGATGGGAACAGTGAGTGATTGGTGGGTAAACTTTAAACAGTGCAAATCTAAGCCAGAATTATCAGCTTGTTGTACATAACGCTGTGCTCATCTCAACGCTAGCTATTGGAGGTGAGAACTGGGTATCGCAGAGAGAAAGCAGTAGAATAAATGTAGTCAAGATGCGTGCATTGCGCAAAAATTTTGATGTAGGTAATAATTGGGTAGGTTGAAATACGTACTGAATTTTATGCATAATAACAGTTCAATAATTCTCTCTGTTTACCAACCAATTTTCTTTTTTGTAGTAGATGTTAAGCTTTAATTTTATTATAAAAAAATATATGCCTTCTTCAATTTTCAGTAATAACTTATGATCGAATTTCGATCATTGGGGCAAACACTAGGTAATTTTAGTTCATGAATCGTACTGCAAGAAGTCACAAGTGACTGAGAGACAATATTTTACTCTCATTAAACAAATGACGCATTATGTGATATAATTTTGTGAGAATGCGGCATTTTACGTCAACATGTAATTTTGCAAATATTGTATTATGTTATGTTCCATTATGCATCGAATACTTAATATTTGCTACATCAACGCCGAGTACATCTCAGTACCTACAATTTTTAACTTTACTGCATGAGTAAAAATAGACTCTACTGATATCTAGAGACTCATCAATATGAGATGAATGGGAATAGTTTAATTAATCTGATGGATGCAGAGAATCTTTAGTCAGTGCAGCCGTCTACTTTTGAAAACTACTACTACTATACTATAACTTCACGCCAAATCCCTTACGGGGTAGGCAGAGAGAACCGAGCGCCACGCGACTCGATCCTTACATACCTCACTCACTTCTTTAACATTCATTGCTCTTTTCATGCACGCTCGCCGATTTCTAGGGCTTCTGACATCGTCCTGGAGGCGTGGATGCGCCGCAGTCGCAAACCCTCACCTTCCGCATAGTGCAGGTGCTCACCGGGCATGGGTGCTTCGGTGAGTGCCTGCACCGGGTCGCGAGGCGGGAGGAACAGCCAGGCTGCCACGATTGTGGCGCGGCCGACACTGCCCAACACCCTGGAGCAGTGTCCCAGATGGTCTCGGCAGCGTCATGATCTGGTGTCCGCGCTTGGAAGCGCGGACCTCTCGCTCCCGAGCGTGGTCCGCTCCATGCTCGGGAGTGACAGTGCCAGGCAGGCGATGGCCTCCTTCTGTGAGACGGTCATGTCCCTGAAGGAGGCCTCGGAGCGGGATAGGGAGGATGATCCCGAGGCTGTCCCGCTCCGGAGACGGCGGACGGGAGTGCGGCGTAGGCGCTACGCGCACCTATTGCCGCCTCCCTAACTTGTGGGACTAGGGGTCAGGATGGGAACCTGGCCCCATAATGGTGCCGTCGCCGGAGGGGCTGTCCCAATTTGCCGGGACGGCCCCTAGATTGAAGAAGTCCGGCCCATTCTGAGGGGCTGGCCAGTCGCAGTGGTGTCCTGTTGCTGACAGATCCGGGGCACCACACCAACGCGACCGATGGCATTTCGCGGGTTCTTTTAGTGGGTATACCGTCGGACAGCCGACGGGGAGTCCCACACTACCACCGGAGGCCACCCAGGCCCCGGTGGTGTGCGTAACGCAATTTTCCCCGCGTCACAAAAAAAAGGGCTCCTGACATCACCTTCTGATAGAACACGACCAATTTGGTCATGGTAGGTAAGCCTCTTCTTACTTTAACACCGACGCTCTCTTTCAGACCAACTCTCTTTCTAACATCATCATTGCGAATACGGTCTGCAAGCCTTACGTCACAAATTTTGCACTCGCATTTCAACCGCGTTTATTCTACTTTCATGCTCTTTCTGCCATACCCAGCTCTCGCTTCCATAAGTTAGCGTTGGGACCAGCACTGCATTGTGTATAGCCAGCTGCGCCTTCTGGCTCAACATTTTACTGCCAAGAAGTTTTCCCAACGCTCCATTCACACTATTCCCAGCACTCACTTGCCTTTCCATATCTGCGGTGTATCTTCCATCCCTGCTGAAAGCGCATCCAAGATATACAAACTCATCCATTTGTTCCAACACTTCATCATCTACCGTAATCCTTACCTTGGTTCTGGTTTCTTCTCTTTCAAATACATTATCTTTGTTTTCTTTGCATTCAGTAGTAAGCCTTCCTTCATACATTCGTCTTTCATCATTGTGACTAGTGTTTGCAGCTCAGATGGTGTTTCTGCTAATAGGACTGCATCTTCTGCATACAGCAGACAATTAACCAATAGGTCACCCATGTGTAATCCTACATTCGTCGATCTTATTCTCTGTAGACAACTATCAAGATACAAAATAAACAGCCTAGCAGACAACATGCATCCCTGTTTGACACCAATTTTGACATCAAACCAGGGTGACATGTTTTGAAAAATAATCCGTTAAATAATCTATGGAGAGCCGATGGGACCGATATTACATAATAACT
The DNA here is from genome assembly GCA_947507595.1 of Pyralis farinalis. NCBI lineage: Eukaryota > Metazoa > Arthropoda > Insecta > Lepidoptera > Pyralidae > Pyralis > Pyralis farinalis. The sequence goes on from OX382267.1 coordinate 18,876,274, forward strand.
CAATTCAAATTCACCGCTACGGGTCGGGGGTAAAGTAGAACGCGCAGCTTTTATTGACTAGTTCGCGGATTAACATCGCAGTATTTATCGGTTTATTGATAAATTGTTGAGAGAAATTCTCCCGTAGGTCAGCAGGCAGGAATCTCTTAGATATTAGCGCTCAAACAACATTTTAGTGAGGGCGACGTGCCCGCGCAGACATGTGCTTTATTGGCTGGTGGTTAAAAGTTATCAGTTGCAGCTATGAAGCTTAGTTTACCGTCAATCAATCAGTCAGTTCGAAATCCATACCCATCTGTTAGTGTGACTATGGAGTTAGGGGATTGAAGTAGCACAATGGGTTGCGGATGGCCGAGAAAAAAATGGCAACTTGAGACAACTTTAACAAACCCGTAAATTTTTACTTCAGACGGTTTCAAACAGTTATTGAGAGCGAAATATTTGATTAAATATTTAGTCAAGTATTTCGCTCTCAATAACTGTTTTAACAATTATTATCTTTATAATTCGCCTATTCTCTTCAATAAAATATATGAATTACCTCTCTCTGTATACACTTCCTACCGTAACAAAGTTACCGGGACGAAGTTGCCTGGCGTACACAAACGCGTCGCAATTTTTACGTATGAAGTGTACAACTGATGTTTATATCTTGATAGAGTGCCCTACTCTATGTACAGTTTTCAATTCGTGTATATAGAGAAATAATTTAAAACGGCACTCATCACTGTTAATTCCAGGCGACAATGTTTGAATGTTTCTACTACATGAGTAAGTAGTAGAAACATTCAAACATTGTCGCCTGGAATTAACAGTGATGAAACTATTTTGAATTATATTAGACTATTTTGAAAAGTAAATCGATAAATACCGATTTTATATTGTTTTACGGTCTATATATTCAATCTATGGTTGAAAAAGAAACCATGGCTTCTTCTTATACTTTTTTTTGTATGACAAATCAATTTGAACTATTAGATCCATTTACCGAACTTTTTATCCTACATACGGTATATGCTATATTTATGAACGTAATCTGGAAATATTGGTACCTGATGAAAGTCTATTTCGTTATGTATCATATCATTCTAAAAATTCATGACCAACACAAACCAATATCGAAAAATTTTAAATAATACAATAAGTACCATCGATGACAGAGGTTGGAGGTTTATTCAAATGAAACAATAACCCGCATTTTTTAATTAGGGCTGGTGTCCCTAATTAAAAAATGTTAATGAGTAGGTTCACCTCCTCCTCCTCCTCCTCGGTATGACAGGTACACTTTCTGATAGGTACACCCAATGGCTGAATTCCCGCAGTAGGATGTCCTAAAATTCTTGTTTAGAATCTATTTATCTCTCCGAAATATACATTTATCGCTCCTTGTTACGCAAGTTTTATCGGTAAAAAAAGAACTAGATTAAATAAAAGTTTTGCGGTGGTTATGGTAATTGCATTATTATTAGGTCCTTATATATGAAATTGGCGTTTTGTCTAAATGGCCACTTTGATCTCAAATATATGGCGTTTGGTTAGAATTGTAAATTCAAACTTATTTCAAATTTAGGTTTGTGTATGTGTGTTTCGAATTTAGTGATTCATTTGTACTTATGCCATTTGTTTTACTTGGATATCGGTCTATTCACAATATGGAAAACTTAAAATATTGCGCTATTTACGAATACGACTTCTACCGTGGCACCAATGCTGCAGAAATAGCTCGAAGGATTACTAATGTGTGTATGGAGAAACTACTGTAAAAGGAAACACGGTAGGTATGTTTTTGGTTCCAACGTTTTCGTTCTAGAAATTTTGATCTACAGAACAAACCCCGTGGATAGCCGGAGAGCCTAGTTGACAACAAAGAATTAAAGGTGATCGTGGAGGCAGATCCATCGCAAATCACGTCAGAGTTATCGGCAGACTTCAGTGTGAATGTCAAAAAACTTTTAATTCACTTGAAACACACCATAAAAACACGTATTGAGTGCTCCGTTACATTCCTCAACCGGAATTTTGAATCGTATTGTTACTTGTGTTGAAAAATGAATCCTGTACGACAATTGGAAACGCTCATCACAGTGGTTGAAACCAGGATCACCGATTAAATCCTGTCTCAAATGAAAGTTGACTCAGGTAAAGGTACTGGTGAGTGTTTGGTTTTCCAGTGCTGGTGTCATACACTACAGCTTCTTAAGATCTGGCCAGACGATTACGGCAGATCTATATTGCCAACATTTGTAAACCATGATGGAAAAGCTCGTTATTCAATAACTGCGACTGGTCAATTGCTCTAGCCCACTGCTGCTTCAGGATAACACTAGACCTCACACTTCAAAACAGATGGTCGCTAAATTAGACGTGCTGCGATTGGACTGTCTCCAACATCCACCATACTCCCCAGACCTTGCTCCAACAGATTACCACTTTTTTCGCAATTTGGACAACTACCTACTTGCCAGGAAAAAAATTCTATTCAAAATTTTTCAGCGATGGAATCAATGAAATATTAGTATATACTTCGATTGATTAAATATATATTTTCCTCCTTAAGAAACCATTAAGTTATAAGACCCGGTACGGAACTTTTATGAGAAGTAAAAATCAAGTTAACGCGTTAACAAAAAAGGGAACCGTTACGCTCGTCCGCTTAAAAAGAGACAAACATTTATCTGCAGGATTTTACGCGCGATAGAGTGAGATAGAAGTATCTAATCTAAAGGATTTAACTGAGTTTTTTTGTACAATGTCGGAAAGCACACGACCCATCTGATGTAAAGCGGTTACTGTAGTCTATGAACGTTTGTAATACCTACATTAAGTATCACTCGAAAGAAAAATCAAAGATAAACATGAAGAAGGCGAACGCGAAGGCGATCGCGAACACGAAGGCGAAGACAAAGAAAAAGATACCGACCGAGCGTTGCACGTGTGTTTGTACGTGTGTGTGCGCGACTGCGTATAACGAAGCTTGGTACATTTTACGTATATTTTTATTTACACAAATCATCAAGTGATTAAAGTTAAAAAAAAAACATTGGTAAATATGGAAGAATATGATTCGAGTAGTAATGAAGAAGAATCCGAAAAACATGTGAATGCGGTTAATTCGCAAGCCTGTAGGGTAGAATATGAACTATGTAGTTCACATTTATGAACAATATAATTTTCATTCTTATTATTTCAGAGGATGCATTCATTTACCCTCTTTTTATATTCGACATATATCATAATTAGCGCTCGTAAAGAGTAAACTCCAGTCGTACGTCGGAGCTGATACACATACACTTTTGTATTTTCATATATTTTTTCGTTTTCCTTTTTCCATATAAAACGCCAATTTCATATTTAAGGAGCTAGACATGATTATATCTTATCAAATTTATATGCATACACTTACGTGTTACTCTGTGTAAAGAAATTCATTTTCATTTGAGAAATTTGGAAGATTTTTTAAGCATATTATGTATTTAAAAATCAGTTTTGTGACACGTTTATATCAAAAAAGTAGTTTGTAAATTCAAATTTTGTCAAAAGTTTTCTAAGACAGTTTATGAAAAATTTTGATGACAATATGACAATATTGAGTTAATCTCATTAAATATGTATTTAAAAACGAACATATGTTTACTCCGGGTCGCCATTACATTTCAAAAGATCACGTTTATTTCAAAAAAGTAGTTTGTAAATTCAAATTTTGTCATAAGTTTTCTATGACAGTTTATGAAAAATTTTGATGACAATATTGAGTTAATCTCATTAAATTTGTATTTAAAAATGAACATATATTTACTCCGGGTCGCCATTACATAATTTCAAATCAAATAAGTAGATATTTTTGTTTCGTTTCTATATAAAGATATTTTAAACAAACTATCTGGGCAACCGAACTTCGCTCAGAGTTTTGTATGTTTTTTTTTGTGTAAAGTAGCGTTAAATACAAAGTTTTATTATATTTTAATATTCCCGAACAAGTTCCAAGAACAATCTCACAGCGCTATCTTGTCCTAAACTAACAAAGCTTATATTATGAGCACAAAATAGCCAACTAATAAATACTTTTTACATACTTATAATACACAGAAAACACCTAAGACAAACAGGCGTGTTCATGGCGTTCATGCACACAAATGTCTGTTTTTTGTGTGTCACAGATTGGCATCGTCAAAATAAGCAGCTTGCTCAAGAAATTGATTCAACCTAACGAAGACCGCAGCGTATAACTACTCCCTGAATGTTATGTTCGTATATAAAAAAAACAAACTATCAAGTTTTACTATGAAGATATGCGAGTGACTAGAAATGTCTAATTTAACATTTATAAATCGAACGTTGTGTATGTATATAAGCATTGCGTTTATTACATTTTCATTTTTAATAAACAGAGCCAAGGATCTCTAGATGTATGTTACAAGTCGTATTTATATAAAACCGAGTATGCTATTACTGACAATCCTAAAACATTTTAGTCATTTATAAAATATAACAGTAAATCGTGTGATAAGCTTCCTTTATGCACGACATATATGGGGTAGCAAAACCGAAGAGGATTTTTATACCACTAAGGTGGCAAACAAGCTTACGGCATGCCTGATGGTAAGCAGTTACCGAAGCCTATGGACATTTGCAAAACCAGGGGTGTCAATCATGCGTTGCCGACCCTAAAAGGTATGATGTAACTTATTTGCCGATTACTTTCAAGCTAACTTTTTGATTACAAGAAGCCTAAACTTGAACACACATAGTTCTAATTTTAACAACATCGGAGACGTTCAAATTAACGCATCTGAAGTACTAAAGTTATTGAAAGGTCTCGTTATTGAAACTAAAGGGGCAGGTCCAGACCACATATCACCTATATTTATTGTTAGGTGCGCTAATAGTTTGGTTGCTTCTCTCTGCATTCTTTTCAGATGGTCGATGATGGATACGTGCCTAACTTACGGAAATGGAATGGTAAGGTGCACAGTGTGAGTTTTAATTATATTATCCGCGGGCAGGTACTCGCAAAAATCAATAAAATCAATGATCTTGGTACAGTTATTGACTTGAAATTAATTTTCGACCAATACATTGACTACATTGTAAGCAAGACATCGAGAGCACTGGGATTTATATTAAAGGTCTTGTGCCAAATTTAGTAGGCTTAAACTAATAAAAAAAATGTAGGTACTGGTCCTTTGTCCGCAGCATCCTTGAGTACGCGTCTGAATTATGGAATCCGATGTACGACGTGTATAAAAAATGAATGAGGCAAAAAGAGATTTTTAAATTACTTACAATGTACGTTGTAATAAATATCATTTAGATATACATAGATATACATATTTGCTAACTAATATACTATAATTATGTGAAAACCATGAAATGGCTAATTGTATTTCACTGAGTGGTGTAATGTTTTTATTTGTTAGCTGTATGTTTTCCGAATAAATAAATAAATTAATGTCCGTCCATAATAAATACTATATTTATGGATGTATTGGTATTTAACTTATACTATAGCGAAATATTTCGACGAACACCTGTCGTAATTATCACTTTTGATCGTTATTTCCGGCATGCATACTTCAGAAAGACGGCGAGTGGAATGCAATGCAACCTCACTTGTTGCCTCTCTGAAGTTACTCACATCAAGTAGAATTAACAGTAGGCTGGCCATATCTGCAGTGTAAGTACATAGAGGAGGAAAGTTCTAGTAGGAGCCCGCGTATGGGACGACGAAACACTGGGTGTCTCTCTACATGACCTCAAACGAGAGTCCGGTTATCGCTGGTAGTGTAAAGCGTCACCACTTTTTGCTTGGAAACGTATTTTTTTTATACTACTAAGGTGACAAAGTAATAAATGGCGTGCCTGATGATAGGCAGTTAACGCAAGCTACGGATAAGTTCAATAGTTAGGTTTCTTCATGAGGGAAGCTAGACTAGTACGTACGTAAAGTACTAGCTTTATATCTCGGACTTTTTTATGATATTCAACGCCTTTATTACGTTTTTCGCTTTTGCAATTTAATGATACATTCATTTTACCATATCCAGTTACTTACAAATAAATATCGTCGTGATAATATCATATATGAGATATTATTGGGTCAATAAAGCGTGTGCAATATGGAGCTATTTTGAGGCCCATATAGGGACGAGTGCACGTCTGTGCAGTCATAAATCGACATATTCAGAAGGCGTACTCCATGTCAGCATGCGAAAATTGCCAAGCGAACTTCAAAGACGATTCGTTTCACACCATTTAACAATGCCTAGCTAAGCTGCGAGGTGAGATGTCAGAGTGATCCTTCCGTTTTGTGGCGCAGCGCTGAGGTAGCGCGGCGGCGGCGTAGAGGAGGGCGCAGGCCTACCGGCACAAAGCGGCGTCGCACCCGGTTCCGTCATCGGTACAGCGAAGGCCTATCGGCGCGTCCGGCTCACCACAAAGCCCTCCAATAAAATTTTACAGCTCACATAAAACCCTGACTTTTTAACCCGAGTTATTTGAATTAATATCAATTCGGAGTTTCTCAATGGGCTTTACTCGTCAAACCTTAAAGTTTTATGACAACCAGAGAATTGAGGAATAAAATTTAATTGAAATGTAGGCCCAAAGAAGTTTGATTGCGGTTATCAGCTTCCGAATTTGAATATTTACATTGAATATAGGAGTAATTAAACTTACTTTTTACTTTAACCCGGACATCTATTATGCGCAGCATATACCTATAAGTAAATTGAGCATATGTAAATACTTTTCTAAATTATCTAATATTTAACCTACCTTCTAAATTAATTCACATATGCTCAAAATGTTAAATGTGATTATTTATTCATGTCTAGTTAAGGCATCTGTCGTCGTGTAATAAGTCTGTCGTCGAAGTTTTAAAAGGTTGCAAAGCAATCATTGCAACCTTGTAACCAGCAAGTACGTATATGTTCAAAAGACACAACAAATCCTTATGGGCAAATAACTCGATACCTACGTATTCTGAACTAAGTTCAATAGATACACTCTTGAGGCTGTAAAAACTACTGTCAAAAACGTAAGTATTTATGGTCGATGGTCAAAAATTGAAAAAAATAGATAATTTTATACGTAAGGCCAAACCTTATTGATCATGTGTTGCGGTTATTTGATTTTAGTCTATTGTTTGATTAACATATCAAGGCTGGCTGTTGTATACAAGCAAAGTGATAATGAAAATTCAAGTTTGAAACAACGATGACGCAAGACCATTAAAATACAGAGTTTTCGGCAGCGTTCCATTTGCATAGCCTTCTCGGCCTTCATTACGCAGCCATTCTGCAAACTTTGAAATTGGAAAAGACAACACTGGCCGTATTGTTTCAATGGTTTCAATATCGGTTTGGTCGGTCTTGCATTTGATAATTAGCACCTCTCGCCTCACATCGGCGTTGCTCTCGCGCGCCGGGACAATTGCGGCACCGTACGATGTACATACCTCTCTCATATAAGGCTTACCTTTATCGAAGCAAATGTCATAAACATCCAATCACCACACCGGGCTCCTTTCGTTCTCGCAGTCACTCGTTGTTATCTTTGATATTTTATAGGGATCTGTAAAACGCCGGCACTGCGAGCGATCGAGAGACATTCCACGTGCAGCCATCGGCGTGATCTCCGCTAGAAGGGTTGAAGCGAGGGCCGGGCGGCAACAGATAAAGCACGTTATTACCTATACGTAATTAAAAGGCGATAATAATTTATGTTCTTTGGTACGCTTTGTATATTTTGTAGTGTGCTTCATCTGATACAGAGTTAGATCCAAAACCGGGGCCAACACTCGCACATCATATTTAACCTCGCCATTAAAAAGAAAATGTTCGCAATTCATCTATACGACTTAAGTTTAATATTTATACCTCATGGAGTCGTAAAACGATGAATAATGACTCTGCAGACGAGTGGGCTAGCGCTGTAATTACTTCGCTTTTATACATACATGCTGCGTGCTTTCTTGTTGTTCAAAACTTAAATGTTGTACGAATACGATAGGGACCTTCGTCGCTATTCTGTAAGGTGGACGTAAAACAAATTACGAGGACATACTCTATAGTCTACCGAACAATAAATAACAAAATTCAATAAAGTGTCGGCATTCATATTGCCTTCATAAGCAAGAGCGCTCGGTTTCAATATTCCTATGGGAGATCTGCGCCAGAGTTTTCAATCTCGGAAATTTTAAATTAAAACAAGAAACAATAAATATTCCGTAGTATATTGTAGAAATGTTATTGTCACTATTTGTTCATTTATTGAAAATAACTAAAATTAAAAATAAGTATAATGCCTAAGGCATAAATTAACACAAAATAGTTAAAAATTTAGACTGAATTTTACTAAGAATAAAAAATAAAGTTCAATTAGATCTCAAAAATTGTGATATCTTCTGTGAGATAGAGATAGCTACTTCCTAACTCTGGTTGCTTTCATGCGCCCTTCTTCAATTCCGTAAAACACTTGTTTAATTCGCAGGGTACACTACGTGCAGATAAAGACGAATTTAACTCTAAACATGATTGTGAGCCACTATAGGTATAGAACTAACTAGAACGATTTAGGAGGTTCTGAAACACACGTACCTACAGCTGCCAAGTTCTTCCATACCATTCTTATTCGCTAAGATAAGAGAGAGAACACTCGTGCTTTGAGGGTCAAGCGTGATTTGTCTCAGCTGTTTAAGTTAACTCAATGAAAATACCTGTGTACTAAAATACGCATCATTTTCTCAGAAACCCTTTATAATTTACGGGATAAAGAACAGCGTAAAATACCTACTATTTAGCAATTTCAGTAATTTTCGTGTAATACGAGACCAAGACAGAGCGAATTGTGCGTAAAATAAGCAAAAAATACTCTAAACGGCAGCATAAACTTCTAGAGGTGTAGATAGAACCTAGTTTTTATGGCGAAGCAACGAGAAAAGGCGAATGAGCTACAATAAATAATACGTAGCGGTGAGTAAGCAAATCCGAAAGTTGATACGGTGCGACTATCGCATTTTGAATGGATTGAGGAAGCGATAAGGTGTAACAAAGGATTAAGGATTACATTTTTTTTACAACGTGTCTGTCTGTCGAGGCAGAAATCTTGCGGGCCAGCATGGCATTGTCAACTGGCAGGACTGTAGTCTTTTATCAGTTCCCGTTGCGATTTGGGCTTCTCTTTTCATTTACCATCAGTCGAAGTGGAGCGACTACGCTGAGCTGAAAAACAATGACATAGATTCTCGTCGTTAGAATAGTCCACACGTTGGAAATTACATGGCAAGCGATAGAAAGAGTTATGCTATGAGTTTCTCTAACGGACAGAATTTGAAACAACAAAATTTGACGAAGAACTTATACATAGTTATATTCGCCTTGTCGCCTTAGCACCCAAATTAGCACCTAAAGTAGTAGTGGGCAATGCGTGCTCGTTGAGTGACTGATGGTAAATGGGGAGGAAAGTCCTAGAGTGGAGGGCGAGTATGGTATAACGTAGCGTTGGCGCATCCATCGATATGAACCTATGAGGTAAAAAGAGTAACCGATGATCTCTGAAAGCGGAGGATCTTATATAGTGGAAATAATAGGTATTAGATGATGACTGATATGACGATATTGATACTTGTAATTCCTGTATATTTGCTGGATATTAATACCTATATTCAATGACGACTGCTTGCGCGTGGAGTGTGCACTCGCGAGCTTAGTGGGAGTATGGAATGCTATGAGTGCACAGCAACCACCGCAGCACTGGACGTGCGAGTTTTGGATTTATATTTTTGACTTTTATTATTTTACGTAAGAATTATCGTGTCCTGCGTACCACCGAGTAAGAAAAATAAGACTTGTTCGTCTCTTCCGCCCAATTACATTGAGTTCCGTGGCAGCGGTATCCAGTCTTTTTAGCTCTGAGATACAATGAACTTTTACTACTGTCATGTGACAGTTGTGTGTGTGGTAGTCTATATCCCTTGAGGCCTATGTTCGATAGATATCGTAGTTCCACTAGTCTATAAGCGCGCTAAATTGCGTATATGAAATAAATAATATTTGTGGATGACATAAACAGTGTAACCTAGTCGAAATAAAGCGGAGCCTGCACTAGTTACATCATAAACGTTAGTTTTACGGTTATATTTAACTAGTAAGTAGCATATATATACTGCTATAACGTAAGTAATACCTATTCTCTAAATACATATGTTTTATGTACCTAACATAGTTAACACTAACATCAAAACACACAGACAAATTCATGTACACAAATGTTTGCTTTGTTCAGGAAGTTAACCCGGGACCCTTGGCGTTAGAGTAGTTACTAACTATTGCTCGCCATTCGACCACCAGGCTCGTGAAAAGGATATTTAGTGTTGTAAAAACTCGAGTCTGGGAGTCTATATTTGTCAACTCAACTTAATTTTGCGTGCTTGGTTGACTAAAACGTTTGCGAATGGAGAGTCGAGTCGAGCACGAGTCGAAAAGAACTGACCATAATTAAAGTGTCCTATGCAATCTTTTAACCCTTAGTTACTACTGGAGTTTGGGTACGTAAAATATATACAAATGTAATATAATCATGTAAAATATATTACAACGTAAATTATACAAACTAAAAATATTTGTTGATTTTACTTGTAGAAATAGTCTCTATAAATATTCTTCGTAATTTTGTTATTTATTATATTTTATATATATATTTGAAACGTGCTAATTAAGGCCTTTCATTTGCGCCATATTCAATTTAATGTGACGTCTCATCGCCTATAATCAGCGGACGATCAAGATATTTCTAACGCTATTTCATTTGTCAAATTGCGATAAGTGGTTCAGAAGTTATGAGGGAACAGATGAACATTCATTCAAACATCCATACCGGTCAAACACATATACCCTCCGTAGTGGGGTAAACCCGTTTACTGAAAACAGTAAATCAGTTCAATAATCTGTAGAATTCATCTGCTATGTTTTTTGTTCAATTCATAAGGTAGGTACTAGTTTCCCCCCACGCAGAGTTTGGGAAAGTAGCCGATGTCCTTCTCCAACCTTCCTACTTATCTGCGTACTAAATTTTATCAAAATCGGTACAGTGGTTTATCCGTGAAAGGCCAACAAACAAACAAACACACTTTCACATCCTATTATATATATATATATATATATATAATAGGATGTGAAAGTGTGTTTGTTTGTTTGTTGGCCTTTATATATAATAATATATATATATATATCCTATTAATATTATAAATGCGTTTATAATACATTTTCGCGCGCGGCTCCGCCCCCGTAGCGCTCGGGACAGTAGTCTTAGTCTTTCTTCAGCCATCCAATTACTTACACACAAAATTTCATCAAAATCGATTTTCACGGCGCTTAACCGTGAAAGACGAATAAACAAATAAAAACACTTTCGCATTTGTAATATTAGTTAGGTTAGGATAGAATTGTATGGATGGAAAGATGAATATAAACCACTTTTTCTGTACAATTAGAGACATTTATGAAAAGACACCACACCGAATAATTTACCAGCAGTTTTATTCACTGCATTGACAACTACAACATCGCTAATTGTACAGGATCCGCAATAGATGTCGACCTGCACCGATCAAGTAACCGAATGAAATGTGTTCTTTGTGAAAGAAAATATGTTAACAAATGAAAAAGATGAGTTGCCTAATGAAATCTGTTCAAGGTTATGTTTAATTAAAAATTTAATAATATTTTTTTTTCCATATCTTCACCGATCTCGTAACCAAAAAAATTTAACACTAATCGAAAGTATGAAGCCTATAGAATATGCAAACATAGGGTTGCTTACCTTTTTCTATTCAAGGATTTACGGTTGCTAGGTTTAAATAGCTAAATCGAAAATGATTCCGTCACCGATCGAGACACCAAATAAATAATACATCAAAATAAAGCTTATTTTTTCCCGATACAATGGTATAAGGTTGCTTGCAAAAAACATTCAAGTGTCAGGGTTGTAAAGGCTTCGAAATTTAAAAATTAAAGCGTATGAAATTGTGCGAGAGAGAGAGAGAGAGAGAGTGTGTATCCATCATATTTCATCCAGTGCAATAGAGGAAGACGCAGCATATCAGCTATCGCCTATCAAATGACCAGGTTTAATACCTGTGAGTTCAGAGAAACATAATAATGAAAAGGCCTCTACGCTTTGGATCCATATCTCCGCTCACGCCTGTGAATCCCGTGAATCGTGTTAATTTTTTTGGTTACGAGATGTGAAGATACGGAAAAAAACAAAAACTATTAAATTTTTAATTAAATATACATTTGAACAGATTTCATAAGGCAACTCATCTTCGTTACATTCGTTAACACATTTACTTTTATAAAAACACATTTTATTCGGTTACTTATCCTGGATATTAGGTATGGCTGGCTGGACTCGAATTTTGGCTTGGGGCAAGTCTGATGCGAAGAAAAAGACTTTGAATTTGGACTAGATTAAACATTAGACTATTTTAATATTCGGTAGTTGGCAACCAAATTTTACCAAATCTTCTATTTAAATAAACAGAGGGTGCTCACATAAACCATTTGTTTTTTACCTCACATGTCATTCTAAAAAATGAACCAATAATTTAAAAGGTATCATAATCTTTTTCATTTGTATTTGAAATAATACTAACCTGTAAGCTTATATAAGTTCATGTTGCTATTGCCATGAGTTGCTAGCTTAGCAGCAGGCATGCAAGCGATATTACATGTATTTCTTGCGTTTAATTATTGTAATTTCACATCATCCGAGTCATATGCGGGCGATGGCAGTACCTATTCATAAATAATCTTAAAATAAATCTGAATATGTTATCGAAATGTGAACTAAGATAAGCTAATTGTTAAAAATGAAAATTTCAAAATATGTATATCGAAATTACGTACCCAGTATTGAATCATGTTTAACATGTTGACAGACACGGCGGGAGAAGCAATGGGACGTTGAACCGACGTAGTTGGCGATAATAGGTACTATAAACATGCGAGGAGATCGTGCCCAGCCAAACTTACAATAAAATATCCGTCTTATTTGCATTCAGATTTCGTGATGCTTTCCGTTTGGACAGTGAAGATTTGTCTATTTCATAACGCACCAAACTAGTAGGTATGTTTGCTTTAAATCAAAATTTGATTTGACACTACGGACCTTGGAATTCTTGAAGCCAATCTCTTGACATCATTTGTGCTAGAAATTTGGGTTTTAATTTCTAGCGGGATAAGTAATATTACGATATTCTATTAAAAGTGTACATAATATATTTGACCGTATCAATTATTTGCAAAAATAACATATACAAATGGATAGAATACTGTCTTATTATTTACCCATGGTTTAACACCTCAGTGGGAATGGGTGTCTGAAATGTGACCGAGATTCTTATAGTACCTATCGTATTACATGCTTAATACGGAGCTTAATACCGATGATGACAGATGGCATTTCAAGAACCGCTTTTTTTAATGTTTAATTACAAAAATGAAACCGGTTTCTTTGAAGTTGATGCATAATCAATTTTTATTTAAAAGGTTTAATTTTTTATTTAATAGATTTTACCTATTTCATAACTTTTTAGTTTCCCATTAAATCTCCATCAGTCCTTCAGCAAATCATAACGAAAACTATCGGCAATCTTCAAAAAACTACATTTGTGAAAGAAAACAAAATTACATCATACACAAAGCAAAAACCAAAGGAGAGGTTAAGAATATTTTTTATTACATAACTTTTTAAGTTATCATCAAACCTTCGCCAAATGAATGTGATACCAAGCTCGAAGTTACTTTAATAGATTTTACACAGTTTGAAATCAAAATATCAATACATCTTTGACAATTTATAAGGTTATTTTGACGCTAGTGGGTTCGATTTCCACACAAGGCAAACATTTGTGTGCATGAACATTATATGAAATTAATATAAAGGGGGGGTCCTCGATATGGATCCCTTTAGGAATCCCTGGTCTACGGTAACCGCTTTCCATCGGTGGATCTTAAAAAAAAAAAAAGATAAAAATTCTTTATTTGCCATTGGGCCCTTGCGGGCACTTAGACACGTCTTACAGTTTTTGAAATATAATCTTATTGTATCTTATTTAATTCTCTTTTTACTTTTTCCTTTTTTTATCTACTAGCATTTCGGAAATGACCATTGGCTAAGAAGAAATGCCGAAAGAAACTTGCCAATATAGGTCTCTTTTAAAATTGTCAATATCTATAACAATCATAATATCTAATTACAAAAACAAAAAAATCATAAGCATATTGGTACAATAATGTTATCAAATGGTAAAATTAAAGATTATTAAGAACAGGTAGTCTGTGCTGAATTATTTCCAGACATCTTTGTCAGTTATATATTCATCAATTCTATAATAAGCCCTTCTACAGAGAGTATTTTTAATGTACTTTTTGAATACATTGTCAGGAAAGGACAGAACTGTTTCAGGCAACTTATTATAAAATCGAATACAATTTACAAGAAAAGATCTACCAGTCCTAGCAAGCCGATGTACCGGCATACACAACTTATTTCTACTTCTAAGTTTTTCACTGAAGTTTGAAAACGACTTTAAATTTTTACGGGCATACATTATGTTTTCATAAATATATTGAGAAGTAACAGTAAGGATATTTATTTCTTTGAACAGTTCCCTGAGGGATTCTCTGGAGCCCATGTTATAAATAGAGCGAATGGCTCTTTTTTGTAAGATAAAAATTGTCTCAATGTCAGCCGCCGTTCCCCACAACAGTATACCATACGACATAATGCTGTGAAAGTAGCTGAAGTAGACTAAGCGCGCAGTAGCCACATCCGTCAATTGCCTGATTCTCCTAACTGCATATGCAGCAGAGCTGAGCTTACCGGCTAGTTTATTTATGTGGGGGCCCCATTGTAATTTGGAGTCTACTGTAATTCCAAGAAACACAGTGTTATTAACATATTCTAATTTATTATTCCCAATGAGAACTTCTGTATTGGCAGAACTCACATTTGGAAGACTAAATTTGATGCATTTGGTTTTAGCTGAGTTTAGCAACAGATTATTACATGTGAACCAGTTTAAAATAGCAGACACAACACCATTTACCTTGTCAATATTTTCACAATGGCGGGCCACATTAAAAATTAAAGAGGTATCATCAGCAAATAGTACTATATCCGCCATTTTCTGCACCATGTAGGGCAGATCATTTGCATATACTAAAAATAAAAATGGACCCAAAATAGAACCCTGGGGCACCCCGATATTAACATTATGGCCTTCAGATTTAACCCCATTTATGTCATCTGTCTTATGCTTGTATTTCGACCAAAGTTTTATAATAAAAATACAATTCGCTGCCCTCGCTATATCTTTGAAAATAAATAAGAAAATAAACATACGCACCAATATATAACCTCCTCTTAAAGTCGGTCTGAAATAGTGCTCGAGAGCGTATCGGTACTCACTCACGTACCCAGTAGGATAATTCTACTAAAAACGGCCAAGTGCGAGTCGGACTCGCGCACGAAGGGTTCCGTACCATTATCTATAAAAACGGCAAAAAAATCACGTTTGTTGTATGGGAGCCCCCTTAAATATTTATTTTATTCTATTTTTTAGTATTTGTTGTTATAGCGGCAACAGAAATACATCATCTGTGAAAATTTCAACTGTCTAACTATCACCGTTCATGAGATACAGCCTGGTGACAGACGGACGGACGGACGGACGGACGGACGGACGGACGGACAGCGGAGCCTCAGTAATAGGGTTCCGTTTTACCCTTTGGGTACGGAACCCTAAAAAACTGCAACTTTCTGCACGGCTTTTGCGCGGCGTGTGTCAAAATGCGTAACTACATTTTGATGTTTCGTTATTCGGTTAGGCGATCTGACAGCAGCGATGTTGCAGCAGCGCTGCAGTAAATGACTCGCTATTCTGTAAATAACCTACACTGCACCTGCACGTTTCCTGCAATATAATCGTATTCTGATAAATTGTTTTGCCATTTGTATAGCCGTGACAGAAGTTTTGAAGGAGTTTATCTGCAGTTTTGCTAACGTTAGTCTCAAGCAACTATTGCGAAGAGAAATTAATATTCTGAAGGTGCGATTTATGTTACATTTTTGTTTTGGGAGATGTTTGTGGGAATATACGCCGGCAACCAAGGATAATACGTAAACAGTCAACATTAAGTAAAAATCCAATTTATTAGATTAAAATATGGTTACCATATTTTAATCTAATAAATTGGATTTTTACTTGGATTTTTACTATGGCAGGAGTTAAGTAGTTCATTTGCAGGATACGCACAGTTGCAGTGCAGGGAATTTTAATAGAATACACATAGTGGCACTGCACTATTCCTGCACGACTCAAATGACAAGCGTAAACGTACAGCTGCAGGTTTTTAGTAGAATTGATCTACAGAAACTACGTATGAGTGCCATAGTCTATATACCTAGTCTTGCCATAAATACTGAAATAAAGAAAAAAAAATTCTATTGCGAATAACATTTATTACTTTTACAGTGTGTTAGTTTTATACATAAATATAAAACAATTTAAAATATAAAAAGCTTATTCGAAGTGGTCTCCATTGGCTGCCATACAGTCCTTTAAACGTTGAGGCCAGTTATCAATAGAAGCACGCACTCTTTCCATGGGGCAATTCTACACTGCCAATCGTACGGATTGTTTTAAGGACTCCAAATTATCATGGCGTTTAGAACAAGCCGTACTCTCTAAAACTGAACATAAATCATAATCCAGCGGATTAAGATCGGGACTAGACGACGGCCAGTCTTCAGCTCTGATGAAGTCCGAAACGTTCGTTTCCAACCAAGACTGCGTAGACCGAGCTTTATGACCCGGCGCCGAGTGTTGCTGGAAGGACCATTCTTGGTTATTGAACATGGTGTTGTTAAGGGGCTTCACTACCTTCTCAAGAATGGTATCTTGATACACTTGTGCCGATGTTTAGATACCTTTTACACAAAAAGTACATTCTGTGTACTAAGTATCGGGAATTTGTCAATAAAACAAAAAATACAAATTATTCATCTAAATTTATTTTATCGCCTTCAAAGTAGGCCCCATCGCTTGCAATACAACATCTCCACCGCTTCACCCAGTCTTCCATACATTTTTCATAGGCTTTTTGCGGTATGGCCTTTAGCTCATTCAGCGAATTTTCTTTTATGGCTTCTATCGACTCAAAACGTTTTCCTCGAAGTGGTAATTTTAACTTGGGAAATAAAAAAAAGTCAGACGGAGCCATATCAGGTGAATACGGTGCTTGGTCGAGAACTTTTGTTGAATTTTTCGCTAAAAACTCTTTCACTATAATGGCTGTGTGTGATGGTGCATTATCATGGTGCAGCATCCATGAGTTGTGTTGCCACAAATCTGGACGTTTTCGGCGGATACTCTCACGCAAACGCTTCATGACGCCTAAATAATATTCTTTATTCACTGTTTCTCCCTCTGGAAGGAATTCGGAGTGAACCACACCACGGTAGTCAAAAAAAACTGTCAGCATCACCTTGATTTTGGAGCGACTTTGCCGCGGTTTTTTGGGTTTCGGCTCGTTTTCGAGACGCCATTCTGAAGACTGTTGGCTTGTTTGCATGTCGTACTCATAAACCCATGTCTCGTCGCCAGTTATTATACGTTTCATAAAGGTCGGATCCGTAGAAGCTCGGGAAACCATGTCTTCAGCGACATGCTTTCGCTGCGCTTTTTGAACAAAATTGAGCTCTTTTGGAACTAGTCGAGCGGCGACGCGTTTCATGCCTAAAATGTCAATGAGAATGTTGTGGACGGACTTAAAAGATATGTTCACCTCACTAGCCAACTCTCTCAGACTCATACGTCGATTTTCGAGCACTAGCTTCTTGATTCTGTCGATGTTTTCTCTGGTCGTAGCGGTTGAAGGTCTACCAGAACGAGGCAAGTCTACTACTACTTCTCGGCCTTCTTTAAAAGCCTTATACCATTCATAAGCCCTTGTTTTCGATATACACGATTCGCCGTAGGTATTTCGCAACATTTTTAGTGATTCTCCACATGAAATATCATTTGAAACACAAAATTTAAGGCACACTCTTTGTTCAACAATATTTTCCATTGTAAAAATCGCCGAGGACTCAAAACTATGACCAACAAAAAGTGTAGTTTAAAACAAATTAAATGACAGATCCCGCTCAAATTTTGCGCGCTAAATCAGTACAGTGCTACCAACATGCAGTAAAAAAATTAGAACGACCTCTTTTACGCGGGTCTTTTTATTGACATATTCCCGATACTTTTTACACAGAGTAGTATGTCTCAGTCACTCTTTCATAGCTAATACCCCACCAAACCATCACTGAAGTCGGATAGTGCCCACGTTGCACTCTGTCGACTAATTGGGAAGCTTCCTTAGAGCTTTGAGCATAAATAGGGTCATTTTGTTTGTTAAAATGTTGCTCAATTGTCAAAATTTTTCTGTGACCTCCATTGCGCTTTCGTAGTTGTTTCGATTTTACCACCCTATTCTTTTTTAAATTATCAGTTAAGAAATGACAAGTACGTCTCTTATAGGCTGCAAGTCCTAAGTGATCTTTGGCAGAGCTGCGATAGCCAGCGGAGCCACATTACCCTCAAAATTGTCGTTTGGGGTATACTGATGTCATCCAGCTAGCGTTTAGACGGTAATAGTGAGAAACTCCAAAATCGACACACTAATAGCTAAAATATTGTAGTTTTGTATTCTTTAATTTGAAATTTAAATGTTCGTTGGTGAGGAAGAACGGTCCAAAATCGTTCCAATTAGAAACAAAAACATATGGGAAAACGTATGGCCGGCCACTCTGCAGTGCAGAGTCTGCACTGCACTCCCATCAACAGAAAAAGTAACAGCACTCGTCGCTAGATGTCGTACAGGGTTCCATATATTTAAAAAAAATTAAAAATAAAATATTTAAATATTTTTGAAATTTAAAAAGTATCAGCTCTGCCTACACAGCTTGCTGTTATTTACTAGTTTAAAATACGCGACATGGTTCTAGGTGCTACCTTCATCTCCCGAGATAAAATCTTTTGCTTTCGGACAGGATTTCTTCGAATTCTTTCCCTTACTGCTTTGACCACCTTTTTCGTACGAACACTAAGTGGACGGCCAGATCTTTTTCTGTCACAAACAGAGGAGGTCTCATTGTACCTATTAATAGCCCGGTACACAAACAATTTACTAATACCAAGCGTATGTAGAGTTTTAAAAATTGCATTTGACTCCATACCTACTTTGTGTAATGCAATCACAGCGATTCGGTTCTCTTTATCACTCCCACTCCATTTTAATATCGCAAAATATTGTACTATGTATTGGCGCCAAAATGACAAAACTCAATGAACAATCATATAAAAATGATAGATTCTAAATTCAAATGTAATATTTTGTTTATTTTTAATTGTAACAGTATTTATGGCCAGACTAACATATATTAGCCGGTCTGCATATATATGGTAGGTAAAATTGTACATATACTTATTGTTTATGTACCTTATGCAATTAAAATGTCACTTAGTCGAACTTGTATAAAGATACAGTTAAAAGCATAGAAAGTACAAAGTAACGTAAATTGTTTTTAAATTTTTTGAAGCTAAAAACTAGTAGGTAACTGCTAATATGTATGAGTACGGGAAGAGCGTTTTATTTACCTTTATTTGTCATTTATTTAAACGAATTTCATTTAGTTTTCAATTTTTCAGTGTCTTTTTTAATTTTTTTTAACAATGTTGGCAACCAAGCATACGTCTATGCTGATGAGAAGCCACAACCGTAGTGTATAAATGTTTGTGACATGTACCGGTAGCATGTTTTCCGGCCGCCCTGCTAACGCAGGAGCTTACTAGTTACCACTCAGTTGCAGCAATAAAACAGGTAGTTATTTTTTATACTACTACGGTGACAAACAAGCGGGAGGTCTGCCTGATGATAAACATCAATGTTTTTATGGCTGCGGTCTTCTGCAAGGTGACGTCATTCACTTGTCTGACTGTTGTTTAATATAACCGTGCCTCTTCTCTCTTTTGCTAGTGCTTAATTTACTAGATGAAACACTAACGGGAATTGGCTCTAAAGATAATTATGAGTAATATTAAGGTTTGGTTAACATTTTGAAAATCAGACAGCAAACGATGGCGAGGGCTATGCTTGGTGTCTGAAAAAATTGACGGAGAATTATGTCGGCGTCAGTCAAAGTGAAAATAGAATAATTTTGGAAAATTTGTATTATAATGAAAGACAATAAATTCATTTAGATGGGAATAAATTTGTTCATTTAGATGGGTATAAATTTGTGTTTCGTTTTATCCAGTGGCGTGCACAGAGATTTTTGACAGGGTAGGCAGAATTTTTTTAAAGCTATTAACTTACCTAAAAATACAGCATGTTGATTTTGGTTACCCAGTCTTGTGGAAATAATGATGTACTTACACACTTGTACACTTGTTTTTTTTTTCACCGAAAGATGGTTTTGAAAACGCATTTTTTTTATTTTCCCTACACACACACACACCACATGAACAACTTTCGCAGTGAATATCATCCATATTTATCAACTTTAAAACTTTAAAATCTTATTTTGTCTGCTACCAGTCAATCGATTCACTTCACTTCACAATGGCGGCCGTTTTAAAAACAAAATAAAATTTAATATCAATTTTATACGAAAAAAGAAATGGCAATATCTTTCATATATATTATATGCAGCAAACTACTTTTTAAAATAGTTAAGTAGCAATGTTCGCGACACTTCGGTAATTTACGTTATAGTTCAGCTGAAAAGACATTGTCTATACTATGCGATTGTGTGCGTTATTTGTGTTATTGTGGGCAATGTATTTACAGGAATGCACACTACAGTATCTTTATTACCAACACGGCACACATACGTAAATTTAGACAGAAATAGTTTGTGTCTCTGCCGTTAAAAGCTGCCATTGCGGAGCTAGTGTACCACATCGATGTGCTACACTAGCGCCTAGCTGCAATTTGAATATGACCAGCGATGATTTTAATAATTTGCACCGATACCGATGGATAGAGCTGTTTTTAATTTTTTGTTTTTGATACGAAATATTAGTTAAAAACTATGTTTAAGAATTAAGAAACATCGGATGGTATTTATCAAATTGATAGTTCGGCAATGTCTTTTTGCCTATATGGAGTGCACGCCACTGGTTTTATCCCATATTCTAAAAAATCTATTAAAAAAGAAAATGAGATAAACAAAAAAAATATCGTTTTAAGAAATTAAAGTATAATACTTTAATAAAAATCAAGATTCGAACTCCTGTTTCACAGCTTCATGGATAAATCCTTTAATCATTACACTAGGTAGATATCAGTACATTCGACGTTACGAAATTAACAAATAATACGTGTTATATATGTATTATTGCTGTAGTTAAAATAGGTACGTCTTTAATCATAATCCGGCCAAGTGCATGTCGGGCCACGCACAGTGTAGGGTTCCGCATTTGTTTCGCTTTGCGTGCTTGCGAAAATAATATTAGATAGGTAGTTGTCTAAAATAATGGGAAATCGAGCCTTATTACATATTTTTTGACATTGTATTGTCAAATATTGTAAGGGTTATACATAAGTAAGTACATTCAAAAATCGAACCGAGTTAGCAACTATTAAATGATAGTATAACTATATATATAATGCAACTAAATATCCGTTTATATAATAAATATAATATTGGTTCGGACATGTAGAAAGAATGCAAGATGAAAGAATGACGAAACAGATATACAATGCGAAAGTGGAAGGATGTAGGAGCCGAGGAAGACCAAGACTAACCTACCATGACCAAATTGGTCGTGTTTTATCAGAAGGTGATGTCAGGAGCCTTAGGAACCGGCGAGCGTGCATGAAAAGAGCTATGAATGTGAAAGAAGCGAGTGAAGTGTGTAAGGACCGCGTCTTATGGCGCTCGGTTCTCTCTGCCTACCTCGCAAGGGACCTGGCGTGAAGATATATATACATATATATACAACTAAATATCCATAATACAAAAGTTGAATTAAGTCTACGACTATCCAGATCCAGAAGGCATTGGCATTAGGTACCTACATAAGACGTAAGGCGTCAATAACCGGTTGTCTTCTATAAGATTGATGAAAACAAATTACATCGCGCTATGGCGCGAGGTAATTTGGGAACAGCTCCATCTAATGTAAAATATGGGAACTAAAATTATGCATGAAATTCGAATGAATTATGAAAATCTATGAAATTGCCTATGTATCGCAGGGGGGAACTATACTACTTGGCTGTTCAAATTAGAAATTAGGAAGCAAAACGCTTAGTGCAGATAAGTGCAATGTCATATTCTATGATATTTGTACGGTTTCATAAAAGAAAATACAATTTATAAGTTCGTCGACTATACAGCCTGCTTAGGCGTGATAGTTTTCCTTTTAAATTCACTTTATGGATTACTACCACGATTTTCTTTACATTTACAAATACAACAATTTTGCAGGCATCTGGGGAAATGAGTCTAACAAAAATTTACACTTTTAAAATAAATATTTCGCAAATGGACCACTATATCGAAATATGATCCCCCCTGCCCAGATTTTATTCTACCACCTTGTGGGCATAGTTAATATTATGTATATACATGTCAAACTATAGCTTTGAGTATTAAGGTCTCTGAGCTAGGCCGCGGACAGACGGGCGGACGGACGGATAGACAGACGGACATGGCGAAACTATAAGGGTTCGTTGGTTATACGGAAGCCTAGAAGCAAGGATTGTTGTCTCGTTGATGTAAATTTAGCACATTACCTATCCTATATTTTTCAACTGGAAAACATTAATCAATGGCTTTTTGTCTCATCAGGATGGCAGCCTCGCACATCCTGAGTGCAGTGGAGCCTACGGTGGGCGGCGGCAGCGGCTCGCGCGGTGGACGCGAGCGAGAAGTAAAAGTTGCACTCGATGACAGGGAGCTCTGGGTCAGATTCCAGACCTTAACGAATGAAATGATTGTCACTAAGAACGGGAGGTAAGTTCATTAAAAAATCATTTGCATCTACACCACATCCAACTGTATTAAAATCACTAAAGGTGAAAACAGGGCAAATAGACAAACAGTATGTTGTGAAATATGTAATAAAAATAAGTTGTGAAATGTTCGCTATGGAACATTATGTTCAAGTCATTATGGAGTTATCTAGCAGAAGACAAACTGTTGACATGTTCTCGTTTAGAACATTACACGTGGTGACGAACGGCAACAGTTTGTTCTAAAGTTCTTAAAAAGTACTTAATAGGTCTGATGGCAAGCAAAATGTCTCGGTTTTGCTTGAAAAATTGTAAATTTAATTAGCTTTACATTTATACGTATGGTATGGTAAGCAGTGTACCTTAGCCTAAAGATTATTGCAACATTATAGTATCACTGGAACGTAGCTGGAATCGTAAAAACCCTACTGTTTTTAGGGTTCCGTACCCAAAGGGTAAAACGGAACCCTATTACTGAGACTCCGCTGTCCGTCCGTCCGTCTGTCACCAGGCTGTATCTCATGAACCGTGATAGTTAGACAGTTGAAATTTTCACAGATGATATACGTTCTGTTGCCGCTATAACAACAAATACTAAAAAATAGAATAAAATAAATATTTAAGGGGCTCCCATACAACAAACGTGATTTTATTGCTAATTTTTGCTCGATATTGATAACGGCAACAGGTAGATGCTTTAATATTCACAGAATATTTAGTTATATATTCACTTTAAAAATAAATAATTAAATTAAAATAAAACAAATATTTAAGGGGGGCTCCCATACAACAAACGTGATTTTTTTTGCCGTTTTTATAGATAATGTACGGAACCCTTCGTGCGCGAGTCCCACGGAATAGGTAAAAGTTACCTATTCCGTCGCGAGTCCGACTCGCACTTGGCCGATTTTTTAATAACACATGCTATAGCTTCTTTGGAAATTTCGTCAGGAAGCTCATTCCATAGTTTGAGAGTTTTTGGAAATGGAAACCTCTGGAACCGCTAATGTCTAATACATGTATTTCATCAATAGTAACTATTAAAGTAATTTGTACGGAGAGAACAATTTCTACTTAGAAGTAAATGTTTCATAATCCGCTAGTTGGTAGCGTAGGTTTAACAGATTTTTAATGCGTGTTTATTTTGCGCAAAAATAGTAGTTATGCTGCATATGTACTAATTTGAATATGAAGGTTTCACACATAACATTGAACAGACAAGAAAATAAAACGGTGCCTAATGAATAAGTTGTGTAGTGCTTACAAACGAATACAATAGCAAAATTATTTATAGCTCCAACGTCATCATTTTATGTTGTAGTCGTAAATCCTTGTAAGATAATAATACACTAATGAACTTGCTTTGTATTAAAACTACGATTTGAAGTCAAATAAATTGAAAAATTATTGGGATACTTGAATAAAAACGCGAAGATTAAGTCCGACGTTTGTTTTTGAAATAATCCAAGGTGTGTTGACCATCCTAAGGACCGTGTGTCGGCAGAAGTATAAACGTGTTTTGGTCACAACTTTGTTGGAAATGTGTATATGTTATATTGCAAGGCAATTACATATAGGCAAACTTTGTTTTATGTCAGTTTTATCTGTGCAGTTAAAATAGCTGTTAGGGAAGTGTGCTAATTTATAGATCATCTATCAGATTCTTTGCTATATTTTAATGAAATTACTATATTCCGACTTGATAATTTAATACGTTGAGTATATTGTGTGACTTTGTGTGCCATTCGGGGATTAACGAAACTAACTTATGTCAAGAAATCTTACCGAAATGTTTATCAAGACATTACAATTGAAAACAAATTAATATTAGTAAATAATATTAATTTGTTTTGAATTGTAATTTCTTGATAAACACAACAGATATCAACATGTCTGTTCGTCTTAGTCTGAGTAGCTTATATGTACTATAAGTGTATTTATACATACCTTAGTCTTGCCATAAATACTGAAATAAAGAAAAAAAATTCTATTGCAAATAACATTTATTATTTTTACAGTGTGTTAGTTTAATACATAAATATAAAACAATTTAAAATATAAAAAGTTTATTCGAAGTGGTCTCCATTGGCTGCTATACAGTCCTTTAAACATTGAGGCCAGTTATCAATAGAAGCACGCACTCTTTCCATGGGAAAATTCTTCACTGCCAATCGTACGGATTGTTTTAAGGACTCCAAATTGTCATGGCATTTAGAGCAAGCCGTACTCTCTAAAACTGACCATAAATCATAATCCAGCGGATTAAGATCGGGACTAGACGACGGCCAGTCTTTAGCTCTGATGAAGTCCGAAACGTTCGTTTCCAACCAAGACTGCGTAGACCGAGCTTTATGACCCGGCGCCGAGTCTTGCTGGAAGGACCATTCTTGGTTATTGAACATGGTGTTGTTAAGAGGCTTCACTACCTTCTCAAGAATGGTATCTTGATACACTTGTGCCGATGCTTTGATACCTTTTTCGCAAAAGTATGGCTCAGTCACTCCTTCATAGCTAATACCTCATCTAACCATCACTGAAGTCGGATAGTGCCCACGTTGCACTCTGTCGACTAATTGTGAAGCTTCCTTAGAGCTTTGAGCTTAAATACGGTCATTTTGTTTGTTAAAATGTTGCTCAAATTAAAAAAAAATCTCATCCGTAAACAAAATTTTCTGTGACCTCCCTTTGCGTTCCGCTTCAGTAGTTGTTTCGATTTTACCACCCTATTCTTTTTTAAATTATCAGTTAAGAAATGACCAGTACGTCTCTTATAGGCTGCAAGTCCTAAGTGATCTTTTAAAATATGCGACATGGTTCTAGGTGCTACCTTCATCTCCCGAGATAAAATCTTTTGCTTTTGGACAGGATTTCTTCGAATTCTTTCCCTTACTGCTTTGACCACCTTTTTCGTACGAACACTACGTGGATGGCCAGATCTTTTTCTGTCACAAACAGGCGAGATCTCATTGTACCTATTAATAGCCCGGTACACAAACATTTTACTAATACCAAGCGTATGGAGAGTTTTAAAAATTGCATTTGGCTCCATACCTACTTTCTGTAATGTAATCACAGCGATTCGGTTCTCTTTATCACCCCACTCCATTTTAATATCGCAAAATATTGTACAATATATTGGCGCCAAAATGAGAAAACTCAATGAACAATCATATAAAAATGACAGATTCCAAATTCAAATGTAATATTTTGTTTATTTTTAATTGTAACAGTATTTATGGCCAGACTAACATATATTAGCCGGTCTGCATATATACGGTAGGTAAAATTGTACATATATGTACTTATTGTTTATGTACCTTATGCAATTAAAATGTCACTTAGTCGAACTTGTATAAAGATACAGTTAAAAGCATAGAAAGTACAAAGTAACGTAAATTGTTTTTAAATTTTTTGAAGTTAAAAACTAATTATAAGGTTACCAGTATCCATAGTACCAGTTTCTCTGAGTTTCGGACCCCGACTAGATGACGCTGTGTAAATCGTTCGCATTTATATACCTACTAGTCAAAACAAAATAAGAGCCACTTGTACATTTTGATATTTGAGCAGATTTATTAACTGCGAAACACACCCATGGGAAGTATAGCCACGGGAACTCTTTTTTAGTGACCTGTCAGCCAGTGTCAAGGTGTGGAACTGTCAGGAAAGGCTGCACGAAGATCAGCAATTCGTAGATGCGTAAGAAGATACGTAGATGGATTTTGTAGAGAAGAGCTCATCGTGCAAACTGATATTGTTAGCAAAGGGAACGCCTAGACTGGCACATGAGTGATTAGAGGGCTTCTACTAAAAGTACTACTCACGGACGAGTGTAAAGTCAAATTATTCAGTGATGATCGGCGTGGAGGCGAGATGGTGAGCGATTTTCAGATGCTTGTATTTATGAAAGTGATAGGTTTGTCCCAATGTAATGGTGTGGGAAGAAATAGTTTATCGGGTAGAACCGAGCTTGTAATCTAAAGACACGGTAACAACTTAACGTTACACCGAGGAGGTCGATAGACTTCATATGGTTGCATTTGTGCAGCGAATTGGTGCAAGGTTCAAGTTGATGCACGACAATGCATGAGCCCATACCGCCAGAGCTACTAGATAAGCCTTAGAAAATGCTGGAATACAGGCATTGCCTCGGCCCACGAACAGTCCGTCCATTGAACACACGTGAGATCTACTGAAGCGATGCATTCGGAGCGCAAACCAAGCTCACAATGATACACAATTCATAAATCTGCTGAAGTCAACTCGGAACAAATTCCTCACGAAACAGTACAACACCTGGTAAAAGTCTACCCTCTAAGCTCC
Source organism: Pyralis farinalis (assembly GCA_947507595.1). Classification (NCBI taxonomy): domain Eukaryota; kingdom Metazoa; phylum Arthropoda; class Insecta; order Lepidoptera; family Pyralidae; genus Pyralis; species Pyralis farinalis. The sequence goes on from OX382267.1 coordinate 18,903,672, forward strand.
AAGTGTGTTTTCAAAAACGAGAAGGACAAAGAAGAATAATTGCGCTTGGTTTTCCATTTTCTTTGATTTAATTTGAAGTGTATTTTTTGTGGCATATTTTTGTGTTTCACTAACAAGCTTGTGTAACACTGTTTTTTTAGAGATTTTTAGGTTTTTACTTAAAAAAATATATTTTATGATTTACCAACCTCCAAACCTTTAAGTTAGCCAGATTACTTAAAATGCAAGGTGACCCAAATTTGTTTTGAGTAGTACACATGTAATTAATTATTAATGTACCTACTATTGGTGTCCATTTACAATTGGTGCGAATAAACAAGGGGGATTTCATCAATTTTAAGCAATAGTGTTCAATCGGTTCCTTGAAACAATTGGGGGATTTTTCGCAAACATAAAAAAAAAGTGAACTTCGGGTGTTGGACATTATATTTTGTTGAAACAAGGTATTATGGACTCTAAACAAGAACTATACATAATATCATGGGAATGCCGTTCGACAATGAAAATGATTAAGAAATTGTTGACATTTCAGGATTTGGCGTTGTTTCAACTAGAAAATAATTTATATGCAGTTTCGTATCAGTAGATGAAACATGGATTCGTGGTGGATCCAAGTATCGTTAGAAATCAAGGAATAACAACAACAGCAAGAGCGAATTGCTTCTGACGAAACCGCGCCTAAATAGGGTAAATTAGTTTTATCTTTAGGGTGAAATGGTTATTATTAGCGAATATTATGTCAATCTACTTCCATTTCAACAAAATTTTAATGGAACCTAATGCTATGACCAATATTTATGGATCAACCCACGAATATTGGCCACTCAAGTACAACACTGCAAGTTGGTGGTGTCCCAAATGAAAAAATAAACAGGTTGGATAGGAAAAGATTTAAAACCTATGAAATGATCTTGCAGAAAACTAGTTCCAATATATGTATGTATTTTTGTTTCATTTTTAACAGACATATAATTTCACCCTATTAAATAAAATTGAACAGGTATTGTCGGTTATGTATAGTATATTGTATTAAGATGTGTATGTAAGATTAACACATGACTCCTGGCATACCTAGAGAATCACTACTTTATCAGCGACCGCTAATACGGCTTCCGTCACGGTCACTCGATTTGGGAGCTTCTAGTGTACCTTACACACCGCTGGGCTTCAGCGATTGAGAGTCAAGGTGAGGTATTGGTAGTTAGCCTAGATATGGCGAAGGCATTCGATCGGGTCTTGTATCGGGGCTTTGTATTGAAATTATCATACGGGCTGCCCGAGGGTTTGAGCAAATGGGTTGCCAGCTTCATATCCAACAGATGCATTAAAGTCGTGGTTGACGGTGGCTGCTCCGATAGTATGGATATAGTATGGATGTCAATGTTGGCCTACCACAGGGCTCTGTACTGTGTCCGACGCTGTTCCTACTGCATATCAATGATATGTCTTCAATTGATGACATTCATTGTTAGCGGACATAAACACTGAGGTCACTTATTATACAGGCCAGGCTAACATCCCTTGTTCCCTTGTGGAGGAAAGCCGCGATAAACTAGTGTCTAACATTGAGGGTACTTTGACTGAGGGCGACTGAACTTGGTCCAATTTAACCACACAAAGCCACACGTTTGCGAGTTCACCGCTAAGAAAAGTCCATTTGCTGTGGTTCCTCAATTTTAGAATACATCACTTACCATTGCCAAAAGCATTGGGATCCTCCGTGTCGCGATGTTCAATATCGAAATCACCTGGAGGAGAAGGTCAAATTGGCGTCCAAGAAACATGGTGTGCTCAACAGAGCAAAGCAGTACTTCAGTGGGGAATAAAGACTTATATTATACAAGTCTTAAGTCTGATCGCATACTGTAGTCACCTTTAGGCGGGCGCACCAGGATAAAAGCTAGGACCTTGTGATTCGGTTCAGAGACGAGCTGTGAGAATTGTCGGTGATCCCAAACTTACAGACGGTATTGACGTAAAATCTCGCTTTAAACTTAAATGAAGTTTAATGCGAGATTTCGCCTCCCTTTGTGTGCTCTACCGATTGTACAACGGGTTGTGTTCTGAAGAATTGTTCGATATGATGCAGACAGATTCTTTTCACAACCGTACCGCTGCTCGCCGATGGCCGGGAGTTCACCCTCACACACTGGAACAGCAATGGTCGCGTACTGTGCGGTTCCAGAGAAGTTTTCTCCCGAGAATTCTCAAGCTGTGGAGTGAGCTCCGAGCCGCGGTTTTCCAAGGGACCACAGCATGGAGTTCTTCAAGAAATGTGTGAAGAGGTTTTTAGAGGGTCGGCAACGCATGAGTGACACCCCTGGCGTTGCAAATGTCCATAGGCTACGGTGACTGTTTACCATCAGGCAGGCCGTATGCTTGATTACCACCCTAGTGGTATAAAAAAACGGTATAGTACCTAATATATTAAAATTTATGAAGGTTTTGAACCAACAAAGTCACTTTTTTATTTTATTACTTGATAATAAATTGGGTATCTACTAATACTCTCTATATTTTCACTGACAGTTTGACACGCAATGGTTACTGTGCGGTTGCAGGGAAGTGTTCTTCTGAGAACTTTCAAGTTGTGGAATGAACGCCTAGCCGAGGTTTTCCCAAGGGACTACAGCTACCGTATGCTTGATTGCCACCTTAGTACTCGTATTTAAAAAAAACGGGCTGCTTTGATGAGCCGTACCTCTCTTAAATACTCCTAGACCAAGACAAACAGACATGTTCATGCGCACAAGTGTTTGTCCTGTGAGGGAATCTAACCCACGAGCGAGTGTCAAAATAAGGTAACAGCGCGTTCCACCACTGAGCCAACAAACTCGTCAATGATTGTATATCTTAGATGCGCTTTCAGCAGGGATAGAAGGTATGCCGCTGATGTGGAAAGACGAGTGAGTGCTGGAAATAGTGTGAATGGAGCGTTGGGAAAATTTCTTGGCTGTAAAACTTTAAGCTAGAAGGCACAACCCGCTATATACATTGCAGTGCTGGTCCCGACGCTTACGCATGATAGCGAGAGCTGGGTATGGCAGAGAGTGCATGAAAGTAGGATAAACGCGGTCGAAATGCGAGCGTTGCGCAAAATTTGTGGCGTAACACTCGTAGACCGTATTCGCAATAATGATGTTAGAAACAGAGTTTGTCTGAAAAAGAGTGTCAGTGTTAAAATGAAAAGAGGGATGCTCCGTTGGTTCGGACATGTAGAAAGAGTGCAGGGAGAAGGCATTACGAAACAAATATATAACGGGAAATTGAAGGATGTAGGATGCCAGAACTAAGCTAAAACTAAGAGGAGAGGAGGTTAAGACTTAGAAACCGGCGAGCGTAGAAGAGCAATGAATATTAAAGAACGTTGTAAACCTTATTCGTAATAATGTTAGAAATAGAGTTGCTGTGAAAGAGAGCGATAAAATAAGAAGAGGCATTCTCCGTTAGTACGGGCATGTAGAAAGAATGCAGGAAGAAAGAATTACAAGATAAAAGATAAAAAAAAGATAAACGACATGACATAAAGATCTGATAAAGATATACAACATGTAATGCGAAGGAAATGCGATCGAAATCGTGTTCACTGTAGGAGAAAATTCGATTTGGTGGTACATACCTACGCCGGGATTCGAAACGGCAACCAGTTGATCAATAGTTCGGTTCTTTATCCACTGGGCTATTTGCTTTTTAATTCATCAGCAAATAGTAGTGAGAGAAATAAAAGTAACCCTAAATATTTTTCACTCTTTTCCCCTAACTTGAATAATGGAATCATTAAAACTGGGAACATATCATTATCTATACATAGATTAAAAATAAGTAACAGGTGTGGAGCTTGATAATACAACAGAATACATAAATTGACTTTCTCCAATGATCCTCTAAATTTTTAATGTTCAGCTGTTTAAAAGTTTTAATTATTTAATTTGGTTCAATATGTGTAAACTGAAAAACACTAGGTTGTACATTCTCCTTTTAAGAACAAGTCAACTACACACCTGCCACCCCCACTAGAGTTTCAACAGACAAGGTCAGGAAAAGATTTTTAGCCATTTGTTGTGTGCTGTGAGCTGTCCCATCCTGCTCAATAGAAAGACATTTTGATAAAATGGTCATTTTAATACTTTGGATCTTATGAACCGAAAGGCTTATTATCTATACTATACTATAAGCATATTATCTATTTGAAGATAAAAGATCATTTATTTGCCATTTGGTCCTTAGATACGTCTTACATTCTTTAAATTAGATAATATATCTTATTAATTTTTAATAGTTTTTCGTCTCCTTTTTAATCTACCAGCATTTCGAAAATGACCATTGGCGAAGAAGAAATGGCAAAAGGAACTTGCCATATGGGTCTTTTTCTCATTATAATATTATGGTAATTTTGATTCATGGACGTTTTTACTGGTCATTTTCAATAAGTACTCATTTTGATAATATAGTCATTTTTGTTTTGTTGTTGCGTTTGATATTATCGCTAAATATCCATACCTTTTGAGACTGCTTTTTGGTTGAAAAACGATTTTTCTGTTGGCCATAGTCAATATGATTTACTTTACCATGTGAAATTTGACAATAATTGAAATATTTGTTTATATTTAATTCGCTATAAAAGCTTATAGCCTGTCTGCTGATAAGAAGCTATCGGAGCTTATGAACACTTGCAATAGCAGGGGCGTTACTCGTTGGTTTCCGAGCCTGCAAAAACCTTTTAAATGTTAAAAAGGCGGTTAAAAAAACTACACAAGGTCTCAAATTACACGTTCCTTGCTACGTATTTGCATGCCTACTATTATTTTTATTTGTTAACATACTTTTCCATTTTAATCGTCAGGCACTTTACCGGCATGGACAGTTTTGCAGTGCTAACTGACCGCTGACGGGCGGCTAGTTTTCAGCTATTAACACCGTAGGCCATTCTCATTAACGTAGGGCGGCTAAACGATACTGCCCGATGGCGTTCGCCATTGAGGCACCACCCTGTGACGCAGTTAGGTCTTGGAACGTCCTTCGGCGTTCCTTTAATAGTGATTTCATTTAAATTTAAAGCCAACTGAGAATGTAAGCCCGGTATCTATCTGAGAGATCATATACACATATATTTTAACATCAATATTATTCTGCAAACGTACATTTTCTTAGGCGAAATAACAATTTTTACAGCCATTGCATCTCGAGGTTCTACATGTGATTAACCTGAAGAGTTCTTAGATCATTATAATCAAAAACCAGGTCACCTGCATGTGATGCTTCCTGCTGATTAACAAACGAGACTCTGGAGCAATAGATGTAGGGCACAACAAAATATCAATAAAAGCATCCTCTATGGGGAGGTATTTTTACCTTATAGTATAGACAATAGGAATGAACAATAGTTTAAATAAGATGGTTAAGCGACCATTTGATAACCTGATGGGGAAAAGATCATTGTCGCCTATAGATGTCGGAAACATCAAATCATCACTGACCTATTGCCAGCTTTTTCAGGAAAACACGGACATTTGAAGAACATAAGTTTCTTGAAGGCCTCATAATGTATTCCACAATTTCATCGTACAGGAAAGAAAATGCGTTAAAAAGCGTATTGTGGTAGAATAGTAATCATTCAGTTAGTATAGATACTAGAAATAAGCGTCTGGTATTAAATCTAACAGCTCTTTCGAACACTAGTCCGCGATCTATCAAGCTTTATGTTTGAATAAAACCCACGTCTCTTCATGTTGAGAACGTGAGCAAACGAACAGAAATCACTCGGTCGGTGATTATTTAAACTGATCTACATTGCATGCAGCCAAATAACTAAATATTGGGAAATACCAGTCCAGTGATGTGATACTGTTCATATCACTGCACTGGTACTTCCCAATCTATGTCAGAACGGACTTGGTCCTGAAAAATAATTTACCCATCTGAATGTCCGAATAGATTTTACCTGACTTTCCATGGCCACGACTTCAAAACGCCGGTCACTAACAAGCGTACTACGTACAAGCGGCGACTCCACATTCTTTGACCTCAACAATAATAACTTTTATTTATAGTCATTCATTCATAGACGAAAAAAAACTTAACATAAATATGTGTTCATCAATTTCCATACATATCTCCCGAGCGGTGATCTGTAACCCAGTGCCGGGTGCCAATAAGCGGCTTAAGTCGGGCAAATATATATAGTTATTAACACTCAATATGAATTTGTCGCATTTGGCAACCTGACTTTCAGTTCGTGAGTGCGAAACACATACGAATATAATACAAATAGAAACAAACACGTCTTTAAAAAGCTCAGTAAGCTCTTGAACTGGGGATCCATCACAGGTGCGGCAGCTTTCTCGCTCAATAACTTTTCTAAGCACTTTAGCGCGGGAACGCTCACTGCATTACGCTACAAATTAATATAATACTTATTATCTTATAAAGTGGACGCATTATTTATGTAATAGTTTTATTTTATAATTAATCAGTTACATTCATTCATTTATATTAAATTCAACATCATGTATGGTCTTCATATCTGTGATTTTATTTTATTAACAATAAACCAAACACTTTGTCAAAACTTAATTGGTAAGATTACATTTATATGTGTAAGAATTCAAGTCGGGGATTCAATATAAACCTACTCGTACATCCAAATTTATCATATTCTCATTAATATTTTCAGTAATATATTTCTTGACTGTTATAGACGGATGTTTCCTGTGGTCAAAGTGACCGCCAGTGGACTGGACCCGACAGCGATGTACACAGTTCTACTGGAATTCGTCCAAGTTGATTCTCATCGATGGAAGTACGTCAATGGGGAATGGGTATGTATTAAAGCTATAATTAATTAGTAATTAAAATAGAAATTAAAACTTCGAATTCTTTGTTAGTAACTCAATGTATACTTGCGAGTAACATGAACTAACATTTAAATAAATAGAAATTTTCGGAAACCGAAACAATATCTATCTATCTATAACTTCACGCCATATCTCTTACGGGATAGGCAGAGAGAATCGAGCGCCACGTGACCCCGATCCTTACACACCTCACTCGCTTTTTTGACATAAGATATTATAAGGTTTATACAAATTTGATTATGTAAAAAAATACATACGTAATACCTGAGTATAGACTCAGAGTGAGTTTGATTGTTTTAAAACCGACTAGAGGTTGTACGCGAGCAAGTCGGAATCAAGCTTTTTAGCGGATCTTTACGCTCCGTAAGGAACCTTTATGTCGATTGTGCTTTATGCACAGTACATACTGATGTAGTACTTCTTTAAATTGGGACAGATTAGTTTCTAAGCAAGCGTGTTCAAAATAACTTTGGTGTACTGATTTTTTATATTTAATCTATTGTATTTCCAGGTCCCTGGCGGAAAAGCAGAGGTGCCACCATCAAACGCTATCTATATTCATCCAGAGAGTCCTAATTTTGGAGCTCACTGGATGAAAGAGCCTATTTCATTCGCTAAAGTTAAACTTACAAACAAAACAAATGGGAATGGACAGGTACAGTTACAAATTAACATTATTAAAGCTAAACACTGAATATGCATATAGCTCTAGTATTATGTCTTCACTTTGTTTCTCTTGTTTAAGAAGGGAAAATGGTTACACGGTTTGAACTACTTTCGTTTTGTTCATTAGCATCATGAACGTTCTCACTCTACCAAAAATATTGAACTACATAATTACTAGGCTACTCCATATTCAATAACGCATCTGCTACATTAATACAAACTGCATCAGAAGTAGCATTTCTCAGTATTAACAGATCTGTGTAATAGAAATTTGATATCAAGGTGCTACTCTGCTACAGTTTCTTAGCTACCGCTAGTTAGGAGGTCAGTTCTCACGGTTGAATGTGGTGCGAATGAATATGAAAGCAAACATCTGATATATCCAGATCCATATGTTGACGAGTCGGTGTGAAATCTGTAGCTTTACCAACTGTTTAGCGGGCGCCCGTACGCACTATCATTTGTAATAATTATTGTCTCAGCGCTATGTTTACATTACACATTTTTTATGTTAGACACCCTGGCTGTGCATCCATGCTTCATTAACAGAATGTTACTTCTATCATTAAAAAATTTGCATACACTTTAAGTTCGCATACCTTTGCGAATTTTTTTGGTATATGTGTTCTTCTTTTCTCAACCATATACGATATTGCTGCTTAAACTATGTAATGCAGTATTCCTAATCGTAGTAAGAAACTTGTTTGCATCTTTAAAGTTGATCAAAGTTATCGCCGTGACGATTTCAACCCTTATATTTTTTATGTTATTTTTTTATATAACACAAGCAGAAAGCCAGCATGATGTGAAGCGGTTCCCGTAGCGCATAAATGCTAGCAACATAAAGAACCTTATTTGTCCTTATTTTCCTATTCTTGTTATTAATGCAGACATATCCTAAACTGCTTTCTGGTGACTTGACCCCCTTCGCATTAACGCAACAGCTACCCAAGAATTGTAATTTGATTGCACTTTTTTAACATTATGATGCATTCAGTCGATTTCCTTTAACATATACCTATATAGGCCTTCTTTCACTGTACTTTTTTTATGTAATCGGCGGGGTGTATCACGCGCAGGTACGATTGTCATCGACTGCAACGATAATGATGACTTACTCTTAAATCGACGTTCGCTTAAAGAAGGCTTCGCTTGAAGGAGAAAGCTCTTACGCTGTAATACTGTATGACAATATGTAATACTGTTTGGGCAGATTTTCAGGTATCCACAATTATTTCAAATATTGTTCTCTCTTTTCTAGATCATGCTAAACTCTCTACACAAATACGAGCCCCGGGTACATCTAGTGAAAGTCGGCACTGACCTGCGCCGCATCATGACTTATCCATTTCCGGAGACACAGTTTATTGCAGTTACTGCCTACCAGAATGAAGAAGTAACTTCACTGAAGATCAAATATAATCCTTTTGCTAAAGCATTCTTAGATGCGAAGGAGAGACCAGAGGGTTACTATCAAAGAGACTTCGTAGGCACTCACTATCCTCAACAGAGTTCTTCCCCACACCAATATCCTCAATGTGAGTATCTATATCACCTTTACTTGAACCTTACTAAATTGAAGTAGGCAGAAGGAACCAAGCGCCATATGAATTGGTTCTTACAAATCTCATTAGCTTCTTTAAGATACGTCTATCGCTTTTTACAGATTATTTCAATTCTTCCCGACTTATAAGAATAGTTAATAATATTTTCAACATTTAATAGTTTTCAGTCGTTTTCAACTTATTAGATATAAAGATTTGATTTCGTAATGAAGACGTGAGAGAAAGAGTTGGTCTGAAAGAGAGTGTCGGTGTTTAGATAAGAAAAGGCATGCTCCGTTGGTTCGGACATGTAGAAATGTATGTAATGTAGCGTGCATGAAAAGAGCTATGAATGTCACCGAAGCAAGTGAAGTATGTAAGGACCGCGTCATATGGCTCTCGGTTCTCTCTGCCTACCCCGCAAGGGACCTGGCGTGAAGATATACATACATACATATAAAAGATAGTTACAAGCAGTTGCCAAAATGCGAGTAACTTGCTGTGGAGAGTGGAATATACTCGTAACTATATGGGCTGTCTAGTGTTTATTAATCAAAGCTATGCTATCTGGCTGTCATAATATACATATTTTGATACGATTTTTGTTTATCTAGTCTGATCTAGATAGCGAATTTATATCACCTGTACTAGTTGTAACATCGTTAAAAACAGTTTAAAAAAATGTTGCGTGTAGTTTTGACGACAATAATATGATAAAACGGTGTAACCGATCTGCTGTTTAATGTCCAGACATACGGACAATGGTTACCAATAACTCTATACAGACTGAGCTTATTTGACATGTCATCAATATTATTATGTGTTGTCAGTTTTTCAGTACGAGTATAATGATTATCAATTTTATTTGTTTATTTCGCATCATATACATTTTGACGAGCTCGGTGTCCGAGTGGCCAACGCCCTGTTACGTTACTTTGACACCAACGCTCTTGGGTTCGATTCCCACACAGGACAAATATTTGTGTGCATGAACATGTCTGTTTGTTTTGGTCTGGGTATTTTAAGAGAGGTGGGGCACATCGAAGCAGCCCGTCTGGTGAAGTATCTCCACCTCACAGAAAACCGTAGCAAAATAACAAATCCTGGAGGATTGTTGTGTTCCTGCGTGTGAGTGGGGTCACCAGTAAGCTCCTATGGAGTTGCTGTGTTAGCAGCAGAGGTGGCATCGCGCGAGTGATACTTAATGTACTGCAAGCGTATATAGGCTACGGTAACCGATTTACATCAGGTGGGCCGTCTGTTTGTATACTCCTGACGTTGTATAAAAAATACAATGCCACAATGAATACAAGTGACACTACGAGGGTTCATTTATATTTAGCGATGGAATAAAATCAGCTCATTGATTCTTCAGTTCGAAAGAAATTGAGTCATTTACATATCCTTGGAGTAACATATGCACATACATACATAGAGATACACATGCACATGCATACCAGTGGTCTTTTGAAAATGGTATCTAACAATGCCGTAAAGCGAACCGTAAAATGGGAAATTCGAAAATATGTGACGGACCTAGTGCTACATTTGCCTAATGACAGTGGCAAATGGTAATGCTATAATTGTTGATTATGTATAAATATTTGTTGAGAAGTTTATGTAAGCTGTGTTTTGCAGTTGGTGGATGGTTTGTAGCTTCCCAGTCTCTGTATGGAAGCAGTAATGCGGCGTCTCGGAGGCCCGCGCCGTACCCCCCGAGACCTCCGTCACGGCCCAGGACCTTGTCACCGCCCTGTATGTATTGTTTTGTATTGTCAAAGAAAAGTTTTTATTTAACCGATTTCATAGGGACGGTATGTTCAATTTCACTCTATTTTTGGTGTGGCTTGATGGGTGAAGCGGACGTTTTTTAGCACCACAAATATGGCAAACAAGCGCAAGACCTATCTGATGGTAACCAGTTACCGTGGCCTATGGACATTTGCAACACCAGGCGTGTCACTCTTGCATTGCCGACCCTGTAGAGGTTCGCCACATGATAGGAAAAATTAACGCAGTAATAATGACATTAAGATTCTTTATGCGGTTTAGGCATACAAAGTACCATGCAGAGAGATGCACACAACCCGCCACTGCCCATGTCTCAGCCGACGTCGCAATCATTTAGATGGATAATGACGAGTTATTTTTGTATTAAGAAGTAATCTACTAATGATCGTTTAAAAAAAATCCGGCTCAAGTTAAAAAATACAATACTATCCTGTCGCCATATTTTGATATTTAGTATTTCGTAGAGTCGAGTGTGATTTTGCGAAAATGAAAGTACCATTATAGTTTGAATATTTTTAAATATACTCTAAATGCTCCGGCGTGCGTGCATGAGAAGAGCAATGAATGTTAAAGAAGCGAGTGAGATATGTAAGGATCGAGTCACGTGGCGCTCGGTTCTCTCTGCCTACCCCGCAAGGGATTTGGCGTGAAGTTATAGATAGATAGATACTCTAAATGAAATCAACATGTATTGAAATAAAATAAAAAACGAAACGTGTTCAATATCTTTTTTTGAAGCGACACATGATACAATTTTTTAATTCATCATTACTTTGACTCCTCACATGCTGAAAGAACAAGAACACTGCACAAATTAGTTGCATTTCCACTGTAGGCAAGGTTTCATGATATTCTTTGCCGTGAACTAACTTCATGTTTTCGATGACATTAAGGAGCTCACTGAAATTGTCATTTATGTTCAACACGTTCCAACGACTTTGAGCTAGATTAAACTTACCTTTTAGACTGCTATTGAACTAATTGCATTACGTTATCATGAGTATATTAAAAAATGTACTTTATCTGTTAGCGATGGCAACAAATTTAATGACTACTAATTTGCGGTAGAACACCAATATAGGCTTTACTAACTATATTTACTAAACGGTCACTGGTGACAAACTAGGCACGTCCAATAAATTATTAGTGTATGTAGATTGTTACGTCATGATGACGTGGTTAAAATGAAACGTCGATACTTCTGTGTAACAATTGACTTCCCTTGCGAGTATGTCTAACGAATAGATTTAAGGAATACGTTTTAACAACAATCCATTAACAACTGACCTCTTAATTATTATCTTTATTATTGAACACTTATATACCAGGTATTTCACATTAAAGAAGTATTATCTCTGTAAGAATCTTATCTCTACACACGAAGTTTATCTACTTATATTTATCGGACTTTTCAAGTTATAATTAACACGTTCTGTATTGGCGCGATATAGATTAATTAAATTTGTTTATTACACAGCTTCATACAGCAGCTCTGAGCGTACATCAGCGGTGGCTCCTAACAATAGTAGTTACACATGGGCCGGCAGCAGTGGATATTGGAGCTCGGCGCAAGGCAGCAGTTCCCCCCAACCGAACACCTCACCAGGGCCGTATCGTACTCCCCCTCACGCGTACCCAGCGCCTCTTGAATATGCCCCTGCACCTCCTACGAGCACAACGGCGCCCACATCGACGCCAGCACCATTGTACCCGCTCCAGTATGATACCCCTGCGCAACATCACTCGCCTTATTACCAACATGCATACGCGCCTTACGGGCATCACGCAATTGAAGATATCTCTTACTGGCCAAATAGGTAAATAATATTGTTTTAATTAATAGATGAAAATGACAATACAAATGAAATCAGACTAATATAGAATCGCAATGAATATATTAAGTTTGCTATTTTTATATACCAATCTATAGATAGGTACCTATTCTTCCTACTGGTGGGATTCAGACGCCCCTTCAACTGAAGAAGTTACGAGTACTTTTCGCCACGCTGCTCAATTGGAGGCCACTGTCTGAGATCATTGACTGTCATATCCATAAAACACCCGAGATTGATGGATTAACGTGCCGTTTAATGCACGGAGGAACTCTAGATAAAGAAATCAATCTGTATAAAGGCTGCGGTCGACGCTGTCTTACTTGCGTGTTAGTTAATACATCATCGTTTTGCTCGTCTTTTACACAAATAATAAACGACCCACCTGTCAGCAGTCTGCAGCCTATACACGTTTGGAGTTGAGCCAGATAGCCAGAGACTGACCAGAGGCAGTTAGCTTGCCTTAGTTTCGTTTCTAAATATAACGATGATCCATTTATATACAACTATGAAAATAATATTACTAATACGCATTCGTAATTATTGAACTTTGACGTTAATTATGGATGTATGTTTGTAATTTAATGTCCTGTCTACAATATGGTCAAGCTCAGTCATGACACATTTCTGTCTATGCTAGAATTTATTTATGCTAGAATTTATAGCTGACCCGCAGCTAAATGCAATCTCGGACGGAATCGTACGATACAGTAATAACGCGTTACGTTATTTATAAAATAAAATAATTAATTAATTAAAATAATTTTATTTCAGTTTAAATAGTTATGGATATCAACCAGCAGAATACGTTGGCACCGGTGAAGTAGCTTACGGCACAGAAGGCATCCCTTTCGGTCCATCAGGCCCTTCTCTAGAAAACTCGACAGCAGCAGAAGAAAGATCTACTCCACCTGGATCTGAACATCCTACGGATAGAGAATATAAATTTAGCACTGAAGAACGTCATTCGCCTTGTGAAGAAACTCCTTTGCCACCTCGCTCACCTGCTCAGTGATAAATAAAAAACAAATAGACTTTTTGCGATTTATAAAAAACAGCTGTGTATAAATTGAGATAATGAGGCTTCCAGAACGAGAATCTCGCACACTCTATATACTTACCTACTTTCAGTGTCTTATGCCAAGATAAGGAAACGAAAATAGAAACTCATGTATTGTTTTATTCGTCTCACTGCTGTATCAGTACTTTTGTTGGAAATATACCTATGAATAACACAAGTTAACGGATAATTTACGTATTTTAATCCTGAAACCCGACTAAGTTCGATCTCATGCAGAAATCATCATCAGGGCGAATGTTCGCATGTTCCTATCACGCAGTTACGATCTTATACCGAGATCGCCGTATATTATCCGTATGTTAGCTTTCCCAACTAAAAAATGTACATGAGCCGCGGCTGTTTTGGGAAAGCGCAAAAATATATTGTTGTTCGGAATATTATGCGATTACGCTTGATTCACGAGATTGTACCGTTTGTTTAAATGCACCTGCTTCAAAATTAATCGTGGGATGTTTTGGGAATCATAAATAAAATATTAATTTGTTATTGCATAATATCCCGAATGGAGTTGTTGAAATGGAGATTAAGGTGGGAGGTTTTAGAAATATACAACTATATATTTCTGCTCTATGCTGATGTTTTTAGCGGAATATTGTGGGAACAGAGGTAATAATTGTAAACATCTGGAGCTGCATGTTCCTTCGTCTTGAAGCTCATAAAATATTCTGTGCTCATTCATGGCTTTAAACTTTTGTTTATATGTGTTTAAGCTGTTTAAGGCGTAGTGCCTTTAAGGGTTAATTTTCTCAGACACAGGACAGAAAACAGAAATAGGTGTTTCATTCGAAATAAAAATAAAAAGTTTCATCTTAATATTCGGATTCATCCGTGTTTCTCGTAACAAATTGATTATTCTGACCACAAAAGAAGTGAAACTATGAAGAAGTGAAACACAACACAAACCTAATACTCAGGTGCCCTATTCCATAACGAAAAGATCATTTGTGGTCTGCTGTTTAGTTTTCGAAATTTTGCCTTCAATTTCAATAGATGATTTCTGCGAAAGTGGCCTTAAAGCTCTGCTGTACGATTATCACTGACTTAAATTGAAATCGGATTTCAAAATCACAAAATCGACTTCATCTGAAATGATAACCCAGTTTTTATAATGGTTGTGATTGTGATCGACCTATCTTGGACGAGGATAAATCTACGCGTTTAATATTAATAAATGACAATCTCTCACAGCACTTATATCAATCCCATGAGGTGCATATTATTATAACCATAATTATTGTTCTGTTGGTACTATATTATTTATTATATTAAGTAAAAAACTACTATGTATTTGTGATGCCCAATATTATAAAAGATAATTGTAAGAGTATGTAAATAAGAAATACATAGGTGTTATTTGCCTGTAGATTTCATGTATCTCATAGCTAGGTGTTAAATAGATAAATTGTGCCTTAGAAAATAAAACCATGTTTCTGTTAATAAATGCTTTAAGTTTTTTATTATATTTTTCGTATCAGGTTAGAACCCACCCTAAATTGCGTACTCAATACGCAATTCTAGATCGATACTTTAGATACATTACTTACGATACATTATATATTAAAAAATATATATTAAAAAAGATCGTGAATATATAAGTATTCTAGAGAATAAGGTAGAGAACCTTGAAAGAAGCATTAAAATATCCTCTATTGAACTACGTAATGTTCTCAAATCTAACAAGGAGTCAAAGGAGGACCTGATTGAACTCATTACGAATGCTGGAAAGGCGCTGAACGTCAATGTCGAGATCTCCGATATAAAGGACGTTTATAGAATAGGTGGCAAACCCGGCATACAGAGACCAGTGGTGGCCGAATTAAGTAGTGTTGTGCTCAAAAATAATCTCATTGAAGCTGTTAAAAAGTATATAATGAGGAGAACTCTGCAAAATTCTCATCTAAAAACCTGCGTATTGAGGGGCATCACGTACCTGTTTATCTGTCTGAGTGCCTAACCGCAAGAGCTAAAAAACTCTTCTACTTAGCTAGAGAATTTGCGGTCACGAATAAATTCCAGTATGCTGGACTAATTATGGAAAAGTTTACCTACGTGAAAAGGAGGAAGGACCCCTTATAGGCGTAGAGAGTGAGACAGCTCTTAAAAATATAAGTCAAATGAAATGACTATTCTTTGTTATTATGTTTAGGTTTAATATACTGCCACATAGGTCGATCTACATAAAAAGCTATGCCACTATAAATACTGTTTCTTCATTATCTGTTATCTTTTGTTTCTTTGTAGATCGTATAGTAACGAAACGTTTTCCTAATAGCTTAAACGCCTCCATTAACAGAATTTTATGCAATCTATTATTTGAATATTGCTGCGTATATTTTATCATTGCTTACAAACACTCTACTACAACATATCTCTATATCTTATTGTACCGAAACTAAGGTATAACAACACTCTTAATTATCTACTATTGTTGTGCCCCTCCACCCCAATATTTAAAATTTAATAACGTTACTAGTCAATTAGTGTCTAATATTGACAAAGTTTCTGTCACTGATTCTGCAGTCTGCCGACCTGAACAAGTCAATAAAATGATAACCAATCCCCATTACCATCTTAAAATATTGACCCAAAACATACGTAGCGTAACATCTAATAAAGATCAACTTCAAGTTCTCCTAACCCGAATCAATTTCGACTTGGATATTATTGTTCTTACAGAATGTTGGCTACTAGGGACGCCAATTATTCATATGCTTGATGGATTCAATCACTACTGCAGTACTAACAATAATAACCAAAACGAGGGTGTTGTCGTTTATGCCCGAAAATCGATAAGCCAAATAGTGGTTGAATCACCTACTTTTCAAATTGTGTATGTGCAAATTGTGTACTAATAGAAGTTAATAAGCAGACTGCGATTATTGCATTATACCGCTCTCCCGCAAATAGAAATATTTCTACATTTTTACAATCTCTTGACTCACTTCTTTCTTCCTTAACATCCTTTAAGAATGTGATTCTTGTGGGCGATATCAACATCAATATAAAAAAAACACTAGAGATAGACATTGCACTGATTATCTTGATTTACTTGCATTTCATGGCATTCTCCCTGCACACACTTTGGGTACTCGTGCTGGAACTTGCCTTGACCATATTGCACTTAGAACTAAACTCCCAGCAGCTACACTCGTACTTGATACGATACTAACTGATCATTATCCCGTACTGTTTGCGTTAGCTACCAAATTTAAACATATTCACAGTCAAAAAACAAAAACTGTCACTGACCACACTGCTATGATTACAGATTTAGAGAAAATAGATTTTTCTCCTTTGTACAACACAACTGACCCTGACTACGCAGCAAACTATTATGTAAATGCTTTAAGGAGGTGTATTGATTCGAATACTAAAGTAGTTACCATAAGTCGCCGTAACTACTCTGATAAGCCATGGATAACTACTGGCTTACTTCGTTGTATGCGTAATCGGGATTGCGTACACAGAAAACTTAAAGATGATACCAATAATCAAACTCTTCTGTCTACTTTCAAAAGGGACCGTAATTATTTGACAAATTTATTAAAAAACTTAAACGCAATCATTATAAACAAGAGATATCTCTGGCTGGTAATAATCCTAAAAAAATATGGGAATCTTTAAGAAAAGCAACGGACACTTATAAATCTAAAAGCAGTTCCGACGAACTCTTGTACTTGAAAAGTACATTTTCGGGATCACTTAATTATGTTAATGACTATTTTTCAAAAGTAGGTGAATTATTAGCTGGCAAAATCCATACAAATCCTTCCCACACCATTCCATCATCTAGCTTGAACTTTTGCTCTTTTCAATACTGATCAGGAGGAGATTCTTGGGCTCATTGACTCTATGCAATGCAATATAGCTACAGGTTGGGATAATATTTCTTCCTCTTTTCTTAAAAAGTATAAAAAGATAATAGTTCCTCCGCTGGTGCATATTTGTAACCTATGCCTGGAGAATGGTAAGTTCCCTAAAATATTTAAAATTGCCCTAATACACCCTGTTCATAAAGCTGGGAATAGAGATTGCGTTGAGAACTATCGCCCGATCTCCATCCTCCTGTCGCTTTCAAAAATACTAGAACGGCTAATAAATAATAGATTAACAGACTATTTGGAACAAAATAGCTTATTATAAGAGCACCAGTATGGTTTCCGTTCTAAAAGATCCACGACTCAAGCAGTTTATATCTTAACAAATCATATTGCCTCTGCCCTAGATTCTAACCTTAAGTGCTTAACCATTTACTTAGATTTGGCGAGGGCTTTCGACACCGTCTCTGTTCACCGACTGTTAACCAAGCTAGAACTACTTGGGATTAGGGGACACCGTTGGAGTTGTTTCGCGATTATCTCTCCGATCGAATTCAGTGTGTAAAAATTGGCCCTAATATAAGTTCTGATAGTCTTCCTGCGACCACGGACGCTGCAAAGCGTTCGAAACGTCAGGTTCAACAAAATAAATAAAATACGCGATACTTCCGTTAAACATTGTTTAATTCAATGTGTAACAATCGCGAAAACCTAAGACAATACTAAGTTCTGATAGGTCATTGCGTTTTGGGGTTCCCCAGGGTAGTATTCTCGGGCCTAGCTTATTTCTTGCCTACATAATCGTCCTTTGCAATTTATCCATAAACAAATGTAAAGTCATTTCATATGCAGATGATACTGCCCTCGTCTTCACTGGTGGCAGTTGGTCGGATGTTTTTGAAGCTGCTCAGTTAGGTTTTGATCGAGTTAATACGTGGTTGTCCAGGAACGTTCTAACACTTAATGTGGCTAAAACCAATTACATGATCCATAGCATTCGAAATTACGGCTTACCTACCCCAAATATGTACCGCATAACTGCCCACTCCCACCTGTCTTCCCATTGTAGTTTAGCATTGTGCAATTGTCCAATGCTTACTCCAACCTCCTCTACCAAATATCTTGGTATTACAGTTGACTCCAACTTAAGCTTTAAACATCACATTGCTCATCTAACAGCTCGTATTAGAAAACTATTGTATGTTTTTAAACAATTGCGTTATATCGCTGATAGCAAGTTACTTCATATGACGTACTTAGCTCTTTGTCAATCAATTCTAACTTACTGCATTACAGCTTGGGGTGGAGCTGCTAGGACTCATATTATTAGTCTGGAAAGAGCACAGAGAGCGATTCTACAAGTATGCTCCTTCAAACCATATCGATATCACACAAAGGAACTATACAGATCTTGTGGAGTTTTGTCAGTACACCAGCTGTTTTTTTACATATCACTTTAAAACAACATTCTTTGATAAATTATGACCGCAATTTAAATTCTCGTAATTGTAGACCTTTTCTTCTTTGTCCCAACCATAAAACTACTTTTGCTCGGCGATTCTTCACATTCCTCGGCCCATTTCTTTACAAACATATCAACCATAAAATTTCTATCTACACAAATCTCAAACACACCTGCAAGAAAAAAGTCACAGACCGACTGTTAAAATTGAACTATGACGAAACAGAACATTTACTTCTCCCAGTTACCTAACATAGCATGCTTCTCTATTCTACCTAAGTGAGTTTTATTGAATTCTATTAATGTCAGGAAACTTGTTTATAGGCACTTCAGAAGATATCACAGTTGTGTAGATATGAGCATGTATGATAAAATGTAATATATTATAATATAATATTGTTTTATATATAACATAATAAGTGTTTATTGTTTGTAACATTTAATTGAGACATGTTTGCATTTAATAGTTGAAACAACACCGGTTGGAGACCTGGTGACCATGTGTGATACAGGTTCCTCGGATACCTAGTTCAGGCACCAGTTCTCCGCAACGTGGCTGTTATTTTTAATGTGTTGATACTTGTATATGGTTACATCACCATGCTATATTTGTTTGTGTATTTAAGTATAACATTGTAAATTGTCGTTATAGTTGTGGAGAAATGAAATAAATAAATAAATAATGACTAAAATTCAGTTAAATACATTTGAGTGAAAATTTCATATTTACTAATAAACCAATTACCTAAACTAGAGACGTAAAGTAGAACCCGCAGCTTTTATTGGCTAGTTCACGGATCAACATCCGGTCACTTATCAACTTGCCTATTGTCTAAAATATCCTCCAATTTGTCAGTGGGCTCGAATCGTTGAGGTATTTAGGTGTAAAACACTACGTTTTGGCAAGATTTTTTGAGAAATTTCTTCAATTTACAAAATATATTTAAAGGTACGGTGATGTGATAATGTATCAATGCCTAAACCTATTTACAAACATATACATCGAATGCGCTGGAACCGACTCCAAAAATAACAATAAATGTATATTATTGTCCTAGTAGGTACATTGTTTTTTATTCTAAGTAGCCTAAAAATATATTTCTAATTTCTGAACAAATAGACAGTATATTTGTCTATAATCATAAGAAAAAATAAATTGTACCGTTTAGTGCATTATTTCATAGTAGATGTTATTGGAGTAGGTGTTTTTTTTGTTAAAAGAAAAAAATATTGCTTTTTAAGGGAATCTTGCGTTCCGTAACTGATTTATCGGAAGTGAACATACTCGTAGATAGATTTACTAAACGTGCTGCCCATATGAAACAGTGCTGTTTAAATGAGATGAGCGAAGAAAGGGAGAAACGGCTATCTCAAAGTACGAAGTCTAGAGAGTAGTTCACTACTGGAGGAAATGTGAACACTTGTGTCTAAAATTGAGGGCACTGTCTACTTAGATAAACTTAAACTCGGCTAAACTTGATCTAATTTAATTTAACTCAATGAAGTGTGGTGTGATTCTTTTATTCCAGAATACACTTCTGACTATCGCCAATAGCATTGGGATTCTCCGGGTTGACATCTCCAGCGATGTTTAATACAGAAGTCACCTGGAGGAGAAGGTCAAACTGGCATCTAAGAAACTAGGTATCCTCTACTGAGCAAAGCAGCACTTCAGTGCGATGCTTTTCCCCGCACAGAAGTGCACTTAGGTATATTGTGTAAGTCTCAAGTCAGACCGCACATACATGGAGTACAATGGTCACATTTGGTTGGGAACACCTGGATACCAGCTAGGACCATGAGATTCGGTTCAGAGACGTCCTGTGAAAATCGTTACACACGGTATTGAATCGGATTTTACAGGGCAAGTAACGTATGAGTTGTGAATGAGTAACACCCCTGGTGTTGCAAATGTCCATAGGTTACGGTAACTGCTTACCATCAAGTAGGCCGTGTGCTTATTTACTATATTAGTGGTATAAAAAAAATGACCGTATACACCACTGAATGACATATTATTTCCAGCTTGATTTAAAATAAACAACTTAATAGAAAGGATTATTATACCTTCGGTTTAGCAACATATACAAAATCGAAGAAGGTATATCCTTTCGATTAAAAAACATATTTCGCTTCACGCCGCTAACTACAGAGATAAGCTACGTGAGCGACACAAACGATGCGAACGAAATATCCGACGATGTTAGAGATGCTATTCGTTCACCTCGTTAGCGTAGCTTAGTTCTGTAGTTTGCGGTGTTGTGTTGAAACGATGCTCGCTCGGCATGCCCGCCCCTTCGCTCCCGCTTTGGCGATCTTTTCGAACGCTCTCCTCCCTCTCGCGCTCGCTCGCCCGTCGGTAGTTTTTGGTGTAACCCACATAGTTTAGCTCGCCAAAGCTTCGCTTAGTTTGTATTGTTTCCATCGCCTCGCTTCGACCGCCCCAGCTCGCTCTCTAGCTAGCGGTGTCGCCTGCGCTTTATGAATGACGGAGTTTTGAGGTACCATATAAAAAAAAAATACAACCGAATTGATAACCGACTCCCGTTTTTTGAAATCCGCTAAAAATAATCACATAGGTACCTACTTAAGGTTAAAGATTTGTGACGAGTATTTTATTTTTTGCACCACTAAGGTGCTAAACAAAGGCTTGCCTGTAGATAAGCAGTTACCTGTAATGTAGAGTATCTATGGTTGTCATATGAATGACAACCTCTGTCTCTTGTTATGCCTTCGGTCATGAAATGCGCCATTTATTTTCTCTGCTTGTACTAAATATATTCCCTGGTTGGGATCTCTTCAGTGTCAAGGAGAACTACTACTAACTAACGCTAACTTAACGTTCATTAAAGACGCGATGAGATGATTTTTTAAATTTACCCACAACGATCCACCAGACGCGAACTATAGCTGCCCAAATTTCAGGTTCACGACTGCTTAACACCCCACGTGTCATGCATATAATGTTTTTGTCCTGTGTGGGAATTGAATCCACGAGCGCTGGTGGAGCTAGCCATACTAGCGTTACTAACTAGGCCACCGAACTCATCAATTAGAAGAATGAGACAATTTACAAATGTTGTCGCAGGAGTCTGGAACCACAAGCAAGAAGAGTCGGCATTTACTAGAGTGAGAAAATTAAAAAAGGAAATACCGACAAAGATTTATTTTTAAATACAAATTTAGGGGTCGTGGGAAAGGTCCGTGGCTTACGCTACGGTTGTCTAGTAGACTTAGCTTTTCCGAGGTGTTGCAGATTGCGCGCCGTAAATGAGGGTAAGCCAGACGCAGCGGAAGGCTAGGTGCGAAGAGCGTAGATCAGCGGAGTAGGCCCTCCGGTTAGTTGTCGCTTGAAGAGCTTAATTACATTATTCTGCTTTAAAATAAGAAAGAAAAGTATTGTATGTATATATGTATATCTATACGCCAGGTCCCTTGCGGGGTAAGTAGAGAGAACTGAGCGCCATAAGACGCGGTCCTTACATACATCACTCGCTTCTCTAACATAGCTCTTTTCATGCACCCTCGCCTGTACCTGGTGCTCCTGACATCACCTTCTGATAAAACATGACCAATTTGGTCATGGTAGGTTAGTCTCGGTCTTCATTCGTCACATCCTTCCGCTTTTGCATTGTCTATCTGTTTCGTCATTCTTTTATCGTGCTTCTACAGATCCGAACCAACTGAGCAGCCTTTTCTTGTCTTAATCTCTCTCATTTCGACCGCATTCATTCTACTTTCCTGCCCTTTGCTATACCCAACTCTCACTTCCATAAGTTAACGTTGGGATTAGCATCGCATTGTGTACAGCCAGCTGTGCCTACTAGTCGGCTGCCTAGAAGTTTACCTAACGCTCCATTCACGCTATTCCCTGCACTCACTCGTCTCTCCACATCAGCGGTGTACCTTCTATTGCTGCTCAAAGAGCTCACAAGATATACAATCTCATCTCAACACTACATCATCATCCGTAATCCTAGTGTTCGTTCTTGTTGTCTCTCTTTCAAATACCATTATATTGGTTTCCTTCACTTTCAATTGTAAGCCTTTTTTCATACAGTCATCTTTCATTGTTGTAACTAGTATTAGCAGTTCGGATGGTGATTCTGCTATTACAAGGTCCACAAACTCACAGAAAACCTTCTGGTTCAAAGACAGATCCTTCTCTACGATGTTGCGGAGTGAAAAAACTTGATTCGTACATCCTCTGCAGATTCGAAATCCACCCTGTGCTTCCCAAAGCATTTCATCGGATTTCGCCCTCATTCTCCTTTCAATGATTTTTCTATACACTTTAGCTTGCGCGTGGCGCGTCAGTCCATATGTGAGCCCTTGCCTTTATACAAGGGCACGATGACTGCATGTCTCCAATCGCTCGGGACCCTTCTGTTTCTCCAGCATAATTTGCTCAAAACCCAGAAGGCGTCCCTAACGTAGGTGCCACCTAGTTCGATCATCACAGCTGTAACCATATCGATTCCACTGACTTTCCATTTTTAAACTTCGTATCGACCATTCAATCTCATTCATGGTAATGTCTTCGTGGTACGCTGGCATTGCCGAGTCAGACACAGACTGATTCACAGTGCCAACGTCCTGGACATATAATCATACATTTCACTAAAATATTCACTCCACCGTCCTAACACTTCCTGAGTGTTAGCAAGAATGCCACCTGCTATACATTTTATCTTGTTGTTGTAATATTTTCTGTTCATTACGTCTCCATGTTTAAGTGTGAATATCCTTGTGATGCAAGAACGTGTTCTTGTGATACAAGGAAGTTTCGTTCCAAACCTACGTCTAAAAGTAACTTACCAACATCATTCGCTCTTATCTCCGTAAGGGCCAAGCACAGCCTTATAACTGCTTCGCTTGGTCCCAACCCATCCATTTAGATCACCACACATAATTATCCGTTCATTCGCTTCAGTTAAATCTAGAACATCCCTTACAGTCTCTCAAAATTTAATAGATTCGGGCGTTATTTTGCTAAAGTCAAATTTATATGCAATTTGATCTAATCTGCTTTGTGTGCTTCCGCCACCAATTAGTTCATGCGGTCTAGCGCCGGCCGGCACCCACCCGCTACCGTTAGTAGATGCAATATGCCGACGCTGCCATGGCTGCTCCGGCGGTCTCTGCTTCGGCTGCTGCGGTCATCCGCTATCTGGAACAGAAACCGCATGCCTCACCATCGTCGCTGCTACGACTGGCCTGGTCGTCGCTGCGACACGTGTTTCGCCTCTCCACGAGGCATCATCAGGCGCTGTAGATGTTAATCGTAAGACTAACATGCTACAAGTGACAAGTCGATTGCAGTGCTGTCCCTCATATTGAATTGAGGGTGGGGGTGGATGTTGTGAGTGAAAAATATTTAATAGAGGGGACTTGTTTACGTCAGTCTGTTTGTTCATGAGAGTAATTTTAGAATTTGGTGGTTGGTAATTCTATGGTTAATGGTTAATAATTTCTAATTGTTCCCTAATATTTCGTTTTAAACCTTTGTCTATAGTGTGTAAAATTTGATATGTGTTAGTCAACGTATTTTTGTACACTTTATAATTACAGAAATGGTTTTGGAGTAAGGTACGTCTAAGCGCCAAATTACTAAGCGGAAGAAGATGAAGAGGTTCAGACAGTGCGTAGACAGAGTATATATATAGACATAGATATAGTATATAGATATAGAGTATATAAACAGAGTATATCTCAGAGAAAGTATCTTTCCTCTGAGGAGTATATCTATATACTCTGTTTACGGGACAGTGTGTAGCGATGGGCGATTCCGAGATGTTAATCGAAAGAATTGCAGTCGTCAAAATATACAATCGAGTCAACAATCGACTCGCCGTTTTAGAAAACAATCGAGAGGTTTTTCGATTGTTTCGATTGTTGCATCAGCAGTCATTCATCGGTCACCGGTCAGTTTAGCCGGACGGACTCGACTCGCTGCTAGTTGTTTACAAGCATCGAGCCGAGGTGTAGGTGTCGCGATTGTATGTCGAGCCGCCCGCCACCGTGTGCGTAATAGAAAATGTTACATTTTATTAAAGATTAAGACTTTACTGACTGATTTTGTTATTATTTGATTGTGATCCTTGGTTAAACTTGAATAGGTATAGAAAAATTACATTAGAGAGATAAATATTTTTTTGACTGATTTTTTTATTATTTCAATTCAATTCAATTCAATTTATTTATTTCGTGAACATAGGTCAATACATGATAAATGTTACACAATGAAAAAGTCTCCTCTATGTTCCGCCGGAGGGCATACAAGATTAATAATGTGATATGAGTTATGACTATACAATTAATAATCTAAGCAGTCAAATAACTTGCAGCGGTTTATAGTTTCATTACAGTCAACGGTGTTATTATAAGTTATATAATGTCAATGTAATAATAAAATAAAATATTAAAGTCATTAGATTAATAAAATGTCAAAAGTGAAATTGACAATTCATTGATTCTATTCTAATGATGTCTAGAAAACAATGTATTATTTTATTACGATTTGTCGCTGAGATATTCGTTTACTGAGTAATATACCTTATTGATTAGAAAGTTAAATACATTTTTCTTAAATAATTTCAAATTGTCTATATTTCTAATTTCATCAGGCAGTTTATTGTATAGTTTAGGTGCCATTGCATATATACTTTTATGTAAAAAGGTAGTTTTTGTCTGCATTAAACGGAGCTTTCCTAAGCGACGTCGACTTTCTACTTTTTCAAATAATTTAATATTATTTTTGACAAACATAACGCTTTCAAGAATGTATATTGAAGGTAGAGTCAGTAGCTTTAGTTCCTTAAAGTAAGTTTTACACGTCTGAAACGGTTTTAATTTCAATATGGCTCGTAAACATTTCTTTTGTGCTAGAAATACCTCATGTATATTGGTAGCATTACCCCAAAAGATAATGCCGTATCTTAGAATAGAAGCGATGTAGCCATGGTAAGCCGTTAGTAGAGCATTACGGTTAGCTACTTTACCTAACATGTGCAAGGCATATGAAAATTGATGTAGTTTTTTACTTATATGATCCAAATGTGTTTTCCATGTCATATTCTTATCAATGAATAGTCCCAAGAATTTTGTTACGTTAGTTTCCTTTATATTATTTTGTTTATAGTTTATATTTAATATTCTAGTAGGTCTTTGTTTTAGATGAAAATTCATTATTTTTGTTTTTTCGAAATTTATTTTAAGGTTATTGTTATTCAACCAGTTACATTTGATTGTTGATTATTCATTTCCTTGAATAGGTATATTATTTTAGAGACTTTTAACTGATGTTGTCTTATATTTTTCAGTTCAAATTGAAGTGATTGTTCTTGCTGTAAAACAAATTTAATAATTAGTAAAAAGCAATAAAGCTGTGATTTTTTGTATTAAAACTAAAAAACTATGTTGCATACATTGCACAAGTTTATTTAAGTCATTAAAAATAGATGATTCGATATAAACTTCGATTATTTTATATATTTTCGTGATTCCTTTCTCCTATAATACTTACGTAAGTTGGGTAAGTTTGCTACTTTGCATGCTTAGTTTGAACTCGCAAATCGCAATCACAAGACAAGGCCAAGTCCGGCCATCGAGATGTTCTAATATAACTCAAAACAATCGACTGAAACCTCTCGCCATCGTGCATACTCGCAACTACAAATTCGAGTTGAAATCGCGCCGAAGACGAACACAACAACAATCGAGATGTTCGACGAAACAATCGAAAACAATGGAGATGTTCGAACAATCGAGTCAATCGAAAAAAACCTCTCGCAATCGCTCATCGCTAACAGTGTGTATTCTGTTTGTTTTTGTTTGGTGGCGGTGGGGACTTCTTCCCGCGCTTTTGACGAGTGACATTGTTCTTATATTTGAAATTTTTACAATTCAGTGTAAAGTTAGTTTTATGTGACAATTTCGATAGTGTTTTGTAACATAAGTGCTAGTGCAATTATACAACAATGAAAAAACTCAAATATAACACCTTTATGCTCTTTTTGGAAGACGTGAATAAGTTCATAAAGAAAACCTTGTAAAAATCCTATCGTTTTACGGGTGGTATTTAAACTGGGTTGATTGGGTCGAAGTACCCTTCCCAAATATTTTTTGAGCACAGTTCCTGATGCTGGAACATAGAATTAAGATTTTCAAATGGTTCTAAACTGATGACGTGGCTGTATGGGCTAGATCCCTTTGCCTTTAATAAAAAGAACCAAAAGAAAAAAAAAAATTGGTGGCGGTGGCGAAGTGGCGATACATATTGTACGACTTCTTCGCGCACTTTTGACGAGTGACATTGTTCTTATATTTGAAATTTTTACAATTCAGTGTAAAGTTAGTTTTATGTGACAATTTCGATAGTGTTTTGTAACATAAGTGCTAGTGCAATTATACAACAATGAAAAAACTCAAATATAACACGTTTATGCACTTTTTGGGAGACGTGAATAAGTTCATAAAGAAAACCTTGTAAAATTCCTATCGTTTTACGGGTGGTATTTAAACTGGGTTGATTGGGTCGAAGTACCCTTCCCAAGTATTTTTTGAGCACAGTTCCTGATGCTGGAACATAGAATTAAGATTTTCAAATGGTTCTAAACTGATGACGTGGCTGTATGGGCTAGATCCCTTTGCCTTTACCCTCGGGGATAAAAAGAACCAAAAAAAAAAAAAAAAAAAAAAGAAGTGGCGATACGCGAATGTCAATTTGTAATTTAGTACCTATACCATTTCATTTACATTTTAACCTATTCGACGTGCAATATATTTATAATGCTATTTTATGTTGATAATTCAGTCAGTCCTTTCTTTTACGTTTTATAGTACAATTTTGCAATTCTACCCCGTTGAGAATTTCTTTATCATGATTTGTTCTTTTCGATAATTTCATTAAATATTTGTTGTTTTTGGCGGCATTTTATAATTGCATTTAATTAAATTGTTTATAGCCTGAAATCTCACTATGGAATCAACTGTGTCTGTGTCTAAGGTAAGTTTTTCGCAATTTAATTATAAAGGAAAGTTGTAACGTCCAATAATAAGTTATGCTTGAGGCACCTGTTCGTAAGCGACCTTTATGAAATTTTTTCTATGTTAAATACTAGTCTTCATTTTGTTAATAGGTTAGACATTTTGGCTAGAAATCAGCGCCGATTTATATGTTACGTACACAATCACTGCAGTGTAAATTTTGCAAATTCTTAGTGGTATACATCAGACCATAGTATCCTCCGTAATATATCTTATCGTAATGTATCTTTAACTTCATACAAAATACTCATGAAATTAGTAACCATCTCTTAGGGTACAAGTGTATTTGGGGTACATTACAACCATACAGTCCACTTCAGGTAAGTAAGTGGTTACCATAATGATTAGACCAGTATCACAAGGCTTATTCACTTGAGTTAAGTGATTGAAATCATAAAGTTAAACAACCACTTCTACAGTGGTGAAATAGCTGCTTTTATTATTGATAATACCCATCCATCATAGACAACTCTATAATATTATCAATTACAAATGAGTACACCAGCCTTAATTGTTTATTTTTTAAATTTCAAATTCAAATTTCATTTATTTGCCTGAACATGCAGTGGTATGGTATGTTCACCTTATATATTAGTATGCAAAAAAAAAGAAGTCAGCGAGAGGTGTTAATCCCAATGCTATAAATAATGTTCATAAATGTCAAATATGTAAGTATAAAAAGTTAATTAAATAAATAAATAAATATTGTCTGACAAATTACACAGCACCATCTAGCCCCAAAGTAAGCGAAGCTTGTGTTATGGGTACTAGACAACTGATAAACATACGTAAATACATTTTTTTTTTTTTTGTAAATACATACATATTATACATAGAAAATACCCAGACCAAGACATGTTCATGCACAC
The DNA here is from genome assembly GCA_947507595.1 of Pyralis farinalis. NCBI lineage: Eukaryota > Metazoa > Arthropoda > Insecta > Lepidoptera > Pyralidae > Pyralis > Pyralis farinalis. The sequence goes on from OX382267.1 coordinate 18,932,637, forward strand.
AAATGTTTGTATTGTGTGGGAATCGAACCCACGAGCGTTGGTGTCAAAGTAGCGTAACAGCGCATTTCACCACTGCGCCACCGAGCTCGTCAATTACATAAAGAAAAAATAATAATTATAAAAAAGCACATCTCTACAATTGTCTTAAACTATTGAATACATTAATCAATTAAATATAACATATTCTTTATAGTTTTTGTTTTTGAGGTATTGTTTTGATATAGAAAAATATCAAAACAATACCTCATTATGGGGCCCCCTGGGATCATAATGAAGTTTTATTTTGATATTTTTCTACAGGTCCATTAGCGTCACTTTAGGATAACTTATTACATATTGTAAAGTTGTTTTTGCAATCAATTATTAAAGAGGGTGAGGTCCTTTTCTAGGCGACCTCAACAAATGGAAAACATAACACTAATTAAAAACAATGTCTGTCTGATGGTAAGTGTACATAGGCTACGATAGCCTACAAACACTTGCAACGTTAGGGGTGTACCTTGTGTGTAATACGACAGTAAAAACCTCTTCACGCTTTTTTTAACCATTCGAAACCCGGGTGGTCGTATACAACCGCGAAATGTATGGGAAAACGTATATAACGGGTTCTGACTGCTCAAAGAACCTCATTTGCTGTACTCCATTGGGAAAACGTTGATAAGATGTTCATTCCACAAATTAAGAGTTCTCGGTAGAAACCTTTGAGCAATATGCAAAGAAAGGGAAAATGAATTCCCTATTGCTGGTGAGCGGTGCAATTATAAAATGATGCTGTTGCCAGAGTATCAAACAACTCCTCGGAACACAATCCATTTTACAATTGGTAGAACACACTTAAGGGTGGCAAACCCTTCTCCTCGCTCCTTAATCTGGAAGGGCTACCGTGTATGAGCTTAGGATCATCAAGAATTCCCACAGCTTGTTTTTGCACTGAAACACAGGGTCCTAGTTGATATGTTGTTACAATCTACATATAGCTTTCTCTTTCTTCACTCCTGTACATGGGTGAACAGTACATAATATATGTTGTATTCAAAGACTATATTAACTTATTTAAATACAGCAATATTAAATAGAAGGAGAAAATTTGCTAACACCACAAGGTGATTGATAACATTACAGACTATTTTATTATAAGAGTAGACAGTGACGGGAATTCTAATGATTCAGTGGAAAATTAAAGAAAATTAAATATTATTAAATTTAGAACTCATTAATTTATTTGTCTCCATCACTACCTGTATGTCACTCAAAAGTGGTAACACAGCAAATGTCATTTAAGTGAATCAAATAAAGGTCGTATTGTTTGTTTGATGCCATTTGACGGAGCTATTATATATTTCAGGGAGTATTTTTATTTAAAAATGGCTTTGAAAAGGCAAAACACCAAAAAAAGAAATGTCATAATTTATTTGAAAGAAATTTCAAAAAGGAGCCATGGTATACTGTTTTTAAGAGGAATTGGAATGAAATTGAGAATGAAATTAAGGTAAGATGAAAATTAAGTTATTTTAATAAATTTAAAACAAGCATAAGTTACTTGTCATATTTAAGTATCTGTATTGGTATCACTGAGAATGCTTATCTGTTTTGTACTGTTAAACTCTGTTTCATTAAACTCTTTTTAATAACCTATCATAAATGTAGACATGAAGTAATTTTTAGGGAATTTATCGAACTTGTCGACTATCCATTTTATGATGCAATAATGTTTAGTAGATGCATTCGGACATACTCCGTCAGTAACCTGTTGAATGGAGTTGTAATTTGAAATATTTATTTATTGTATTTTTATTTATTTATTTTCATGTATTGTGACTTAATGTGAACGAGCTTTAAATTACAAGAAAAAGGGATCAGTTTCATTCTGGGGATTTATTTTACAGGACCATCAATATAAGACATACAGCATATTACTGAATGATATAGTAGATTATATAAAGTCTTTTTATGGTGGCTATGAATCTGATTCAATGGATAATGTCATACCAAGTGCCACGCTTCTCACTGGAGTAAACCAACCGGATCACATTTCACAGTTTATGGCTTTAATTGATAAAGTCAGGTAATATATATTTTTAACATTACCAGCATTGAACCTACAAACTTAAGGGTCACTTTAAATTGACGGTCAAAATGTTATAATGTGTGACGCGTAACAAAAATTATTTGGGTTTTGACATTTTAATTTGATTCATCTATTTATTTATAATTTGATTCATAACTTTTGTAAAATGGCCTAACCTGCTCTATTTTTTTACTCTGTAGATTCTGTGTTAAGTTCATATTTATTCTATTATATATTTCAGGGAAGACGTTACACCACATATAGCAATGATATGTTCTCAAGATGCTCCTACAGTCAAGCACTTGGTGGAGAATGCTGTTTGGCAGTTAATACATGGTCACGAGAAGCTGGTTGGTATATGTTTGTTATAAGTACTTATTTAAAAATGGCATACCACATTGTGTCTTTGTAGGATCTACTTAACAAAATATTTCAGTGAGGTATACTTATGTACTAAGTTCATTATTTTTCTATATTGGTTCACCCCAATAATTTGTTTTAATTACTTTAAAACATACATCGTTTCTGACTAGAAAAGTTACTTTTACTTCTTCTTTCTGATTTGTACCAAAAGTATAAACACATTTCAAATGTATTACACTTGATGTGTTTTTGACTGTCCAAAATTTATGTTCCACAGGATGACCGGTAAGATATGTATAAAAATTTATAAATGTTTCAGGATGATTATGACGAAGATTTAGCAGACCCAAGACTTCCTAAAAAGATAAAGAAAAATCAATGCACAATGAAATTGCTTAAAAACTGGTACCGGTGTAAGTACTTGGATCTATCACCGAAGAAGAAAAGGCACTCAGCTGTATCAAGATCATCATTAGTTATAATAATACCAGATTTCGAAGGTTTTAATTGCAATGTTTTGCAGGACTTTGTGATGATTCTAAGGTATTATTATGTGGCTTAATATTACTCTTGTTCACTACTACTATATTACTTTTGTGTTTACTGGTGTTCTTATTTCAGAACTACCTTAGATGATAAAAATAGAAGAAAAAATATCACAAATATCTTGCCAAATATATTCCCCTAATACTTTATCGTTCAGATTTCTTTATATCGCATAGTTTCTAGAACAGAATATTCAACATTTTTGAAAAAAAATAATTGTTTAATAATGTGTATACTAATGATTATGCACATGAGCTATACATAAAATCAAACTTTAGTTTAGACCCTGTTTAGTATGACATATTATTTTTAGTAAAATTAATATTGGAATGATGTGTAGTGCGACGCGTGGGCGAACGCGGTGGTTGAATCCTCTATGGCAAAAAAGAGTAAAGAGTGGGTGGATCATGCAAGAAAGGAATCAAAGTCTTAATGAGAGAGAAACGTAAAAATAAAATAATAATTGTGTAAAATAAATATATAAAATCACAATTAGATAATAATTGAACAAAATCGCAATAATCGTACAATGTGTATTAACTAAGTACTTATGGCAGCGATAGCCTGTCATGTGTTTATATAGGTCAGCTTGTAGTTTGCATGCTGCTGATCTGAGACAGTCTGACTTATGAACCTATGTTTTATTACTCTACGAGCGGATAAGACGTGGTTAACGCGTCGTTCCTCAAGACGCAATACTGTATTCGATTCCCAGTACATAAAATTTTTTTGGTTACGGGCCTAGAAAAATAAAATAATAAGTATAAAAACAGTGCAAAAATGTACTTTCCCTGTGGTTATTTTATGCCCTTCTTTTAATAACCGCGCTATGGTTTTCCATTTGAAATTTAAAAACACCGTAAATGAAACATTAAACTTTTGTTCCTGCCACACACCACAAATATTAAATCTTAGTGCAAAATTTTAATAGTTCTATCTCTATATTTTAAACTATTTCGCATAAGTAAGCTCAACAAAATAATTTATAATTCCATTGCAAATATCCATTGCCACGTCAATATTGACGTGGCAATGGATATTTGCCATTGCCACGTCAATATTGATACAGTCGGACTCTATTGTGTGCGACATAAGACGTGATTTGATCTATACGGCAATAATTGTATGAAATAACAAACATTATTATATTCTTTTCAGTTCGTATGTATCTTCTCTGCCGATAGTATTCGTGTTCGGCGTGGCGACTTCAGTATCCGCTCTTCACAAATCATTTCCCTATCACGTGTCATCAAAATTGCTGATCAAAGTTTTTCATTCACATTCGTCGCCGATTTATATGAACCAAGTAAGATACTTTTTATTTTAACACTGGCAACCCGTCAGAGTAGAGGTAGCTTTAACGTGAGAAAATTCAAAAACAACTCGGTGGGTTATTAATGTTATGATAAATTTGAAACTCTGAAATTTTACTGCGTTATTAAATGTGTTAGTTTGCAGACTTTAAAACAGCATGCCGACTGCACGACAACTGTTAGCACTGCGCAGTTAGCTGGCAGTTTCTATGGAATACCAACCGTACATAAAATGCATCCAAACTGCAATTTTGTAATCGGCGTGCGGTCTCAATGTCTGTCTGTATAGACCATAAGATGCATTTACTATAAACAAAGTCAAAGTCAAAACCTTTATCTATTTACCTCTAAGCATTAACACTGAAAGATTATGTAATTATAACACCAAAAATTGAAAAATTTCCGTTTTCGATAGATTTTTGGTATAATAATTACATTCATGTCTGGTTTTTATCGTCGAAGATTGTAAAGGTTAAAAAACTGATATAAGTAAAGTTCAGAAATCTTATTACAGAAAAAGTAGAATGATGTTTCTAACTAGTAGAGTTTTTAGGAATTAAAATGTTAACCAATATTCCTATTGCAATACGGTAATAGCTAAATTTGTATAGATATATTTTCGGTGATTTAAGTTGCCTTGTATTATTTTCAGGTGCTTGAAAATATATTTTTAACCCACACAAGTCCATTTCATCTATCAGGGAAAGCATTTGAATTGTTGACAGACGTGTTCCTTTTTTATGACTTCTCTGTGACTGGGCTCATTCAAAGTATAAAGGTAAATATAAAATTTTACATGAAATTTTTACGTCTATCGTAAAAATTTCATGCCTGCTTTTCTTTTAAAAATATTAGATTAATTAAATTACAATATTTTGCTTTCTCAACACCTTATGTTAGGCGTATATCAACAACTTGTACGTGTTCCAGTGAATATAAACAGTCTTTATTAGGGATTATGGAACGAAAGGAATATTCCAAGGAATATTTTCTTTATATGATGGGAGCATACAAGCATACGACCCACCTGATGTAAAGAGGATACCGTAGCCTATGAACGCTTGTAATAGAATAAGTATCACTCGCGTAATGCCACCTCTGCTGCTAACACTGCAACTTAGGAGCTTAATGGTGTCCTCACTCACACGCAGTAACACAACAACACTCTGGGTAGTTGTTATTTGGCTGCGGTTTTCTGTGAGGTGGAGGTACTTCCTCAGACGGGCTTGTTTGATGCGCCCTACCTCTCTTAAAATATCTAGACATCTTGTGTGGAAATCGAACCCACGAGCGTTGGTGTCAATGTCACGTCATTCACGACTGCGCCACCGAGCACGTCATAATCTCTAAATTCCAAGTCTCTACCATGAGCGGTTGAGTTTAGTCTCCTCGTCGTTAAATTTATGTCGTGGCTTCAATGTAATCGTGTTAATACATTCATTAACCTTTTAAGTCTCTTGAAGACGAGTTTAATCTTTCACCGCAATGTTTTAATTTCGTTTATAAACTTGAAGGCAGATACTGGCCGATTGTCTCAGCAACTTGTGAGTTAAATATAATAGATAGTGGGATATTTAACTTTAAAATTTCAGCATTATATTTTAAAGGGTTTGTTAAAGGCTATAGAGGGAATTCTCTACTTTAATTAAGGCATTTTTTACAGATTTTAATATGATTATTAATTTTGATTTAAAAATTGTTTAACTCACATGAATAACTGTGCTTTCTGATATTTTGTTTCAGTATTGCATGATGGATCATTATTATGGTGATAACGTCAAGTCTCTTTGTTGTGAACGAGATCGCCTCGAAGACGCTATTGCAAACCTGAGTGCTGAAGATCTGGAAAACATTAGACAATTGTTATCTTTTAGGCCCTTCCTGGAAGCGCAGGAGGACTGTGAAACTAGAATTAATCTATTTGAAAATGACGATTTTTTCCGAGAAATTCTCTGCAGTGAAATCAACAAGTTACATGATTATTTATATACTTTTTATGTTTGCACAAGATTATTGCTAGCATTTGTGAAAGATTTGCCAAGAAATGTTATAGGGAAATCGGTAAGCATAATAACCCTGTTTATAATGTTGCCGATTTAGATTGAAAAAAAAAAATAGTATTAACAATATTTAATTATTCTAAGTATTAGCCATTATTCTAGTTGCACTTCTTACATTTTAAGGGTAATTCATTTATATCTTTTCTATAGAAACCTCGGAAATGGGAATTGATGAACATTTTGGAATTTCTTTTCACTTCAATTTAAATTTATACATGTTCTTAAACAAATTGAAATTACTTGGCATGATTTGGCGAGTATACCGGTATAAGTTTTCATTCAAGTCATTATCAAAATTACTATGGAAACTGGACGATTCTTCGTGTAACATCTCTAGGCTATCTTGACTAGGTTTGTAAGCTTCTACATAATGTACCATTTCCATTTCTGTATATTTATGTGACCTACATGGTTTATCTCTTCTGTTCTCATCCACTTTACTCTTTATTGTGTCCTTCACTACTTCAGCGTCTTCAGAATTTGACGGTTAAAATAGTGAGAAATTATGAAAAAAAAATAACATGCCCAGAGCATACATTCCGGGCTGTTGTTTGTTGTCCGGGACAAATGTTGCGAATTTCGAGTAAATAATTCCGCATGGCAGTCCTGAACTCTTTCTCAAGCAATGAGCTGTAAGCTCGAGCCTCGTAATCTAAGCTGCAAAGCTGTACGCCCCGCGAGAGAGTGCCTACATGTATATCGCGGTTATTATCAAATGTAACGAATGAGAACATCCGGAAGACGCACCCGTGTATGCGTATATATTATCCCTTTTGGGTTCCATTGGCATATGTACAAATAATCTGCTCCTTTTCTATTTTTTTCGTAGAGAGGTAAACAAGCATACGACCCACCTAATGTAAAGCGATTACCATGGTCTATGAATGGTGAACAAACTTCAAATAACAACTAACCAATAATCTAAATAAACCACCTCAGATTGTATAACAGAAGACCTCATTTGACAATATACTATTAATTTCTTGGGTACAATTCACAGTCAGTGCTATTGGAGGCAGTATATAAAAAAAGTATGCGCCGAGACAAATAGGGTTATATGATTATGCATTTTGGCAGGTCAATCAAAACACTGCCTTAATGACATATCACGTTTATGTCTCATCAACTCTATAGTATGGTAGTTTTGTGGGGAAACTCGGTAAATTTTAACACGGTCTAAATATCCAGAAGGGTGTCGTAATTATCATCCACAAAATCCGCAGCCAAATAATAACACCCTGTAGGGTTGTTGTGTTCCAGCTCCTAAGGAGTTCCTATGTTATCAGCAGGGGTAGCAACGCGTGATGGATACTTTATGTATTGCAAATGTAAACTACGTATACATTAGTGGGACCGTATGCTTGCATTCCTTTCGACGTTGCATATAAAATATATATAAACCTCATTACATGAACATCACGTATATTCCTTTTCCTTACACTTAAAGTAACTGTACCATCATTACAAGAACAAATAAACCTGAAAACAAGGAAAATGTTATTGATAATATATACAGTAGTTATACAGTAGGTACAGTAGGTATATATTATAGGTTGTGTTGCTGTTTGACTATTAATATTTATTAAAATTGTACTAGATGTCTATAGGTTAATGACTAACAAAAACGTCTTACCTTATTGGGTACAAAAATTAAGGGATGGACTACCTACGAAAACACATACAATAGGTTTCTTGTTAAAGGGTCAATCTTGAACTTTGTCAAATCAAATCATTTATTTGCAGGTAAAGACGGTAGTAACATTACATATACAGATCTTATGTAACATTGATCGAGCATGTTGCAAAATGCAAAAAAATCAAAATGAATTCGTTAGAAGTAGTTAAAAACATTTTTTAACAACAATACAACAAATTAGTCTAAATTGTACACAAATTAACATTATCAAGTAAATTACAACCAATTGGGTGGGTATCTTTAAAATTTAATCATTTTTGCGAATTTATTAATGTCATAAATGCTGTTCTACTTCTAACTACTTCTTGCAAAACACGTGGTCTTATGATAGGGTCCAACTAAACGATTAGGGTATCTGATATTAAATATCAAAATTTCATTATTTTTGTGTATAGGTGTAAGTTTTTTTTACAAACCTACACATGTCCAGACGGGCTGCTTTGATGCGCCCTACCTCTCTTTAAACATCCAGACCAAGACAAACAGACATGTTCATGCACACAAATGTTTGCCTTGTGTGTAAATCGAACCCATGAACATTGGTGTCAAAGTCGCGTCATTCACGACTGAGCCACCGAGCTCGTCAAACGCTTAAACTTATTTAAAATGAAATTATCAATATGGCTAAATAACAAATGTTTTAAATTAATATCTCATAATTAAATACCGACGTAACTTGACATTTCAATAATTTAATTAACAATAATGTATTTAATTAAATATCTGAAATTTTTATATTATTGTATTAAAATTTGCATGCCACCATTGGTTGAATGTCAAGGCTACTAATGCAAAACTCGATCTGTAAATTACCACATTCATAGCAAATAAAGATTACATTCACTGTCGCAACAGTGCCGAGGTGAGGTATCATGTTGAAGGGTTTTTGCCCGTAACAATATATTTTGTTATATATTGCCATTAAGTATAAGTGTTTTGAATTACAAGTTATTCAGTTATAAATATTGATAGGTAAACGTAATTATATTTATGTTTTTTTCAACACTGAAAAATAATTTGAAACAAAGAAACATTTACATTATCAAAAGCTCATTCCAAATGTGAAAATTCTAAAAGAAACTGTAAGGCTAGTATTTTAACGTTACAAATTAGATAGCAAAAGCACTTGACGAGATGACTTGACTTTTAAAATTTATTGCATTGTACACTATTTTAGTAAAGTGTGTGTAATTTTTTTATTACGTGTTGGAATTTCATCCATTGAGTAACTGCTAAGTTTCGTCCGTTTTTTAGGGATCCATGAAAATTACATTCAAAAGTATGTTGTGTAGAATCGGCAAGCAAATATAATGTTGCCAATTACCTTGTGTTGAGTTTTGTTATTTTTTATGCGTTTTGTTATTTGCAACTACTAATGTGGAAATCAATCATACGGCCTGCCTGATGGTAAACGGTCACCGTAGCCTATGGACATTTGCAACACTAGGGGTATCACTCATGCGTTGCCGACCCTCTAAAACCTCTTCACGCCTTTCTTGAATAACCCTATGTTGTAGTCCCTGGGGAAAACCTCGGCTGGGATTTCATTCTACAACTTGAGAGTTCTCTGAAGAAAACTTCTCTAGAACTGCACAGTACGCGACCATTGCGGTTCCAGCATGGCGAGGGTGAACTCCCTGCTGTCAACGAGCGGTGCGGTTATAAAAAAGCTGTTATTGACCATGTAATTAATGAAGGCCGTAGGAATAGAGTTTGATGGACGCTTCGCCACTGGGACTTTGTCTCTCTCGAACCTCTAACCACCATGGTATTTTCTTAGCTTACCTTAAATAACTTTTTCTTGTTTTCTATACTGCAGGTGCGTGAAATCTATACAAAATGTGCAGTAGAATGTATTACTGACACTCAAGCTTTCAAAGAATGCATGCAATTGATCCTTTTTCAATCTCAAATTAAGTTAGGAGAAAGTATAAAATGCGCATTGAAGGTAGTCAATTCGGTTTTACAAGTTGGTAAATCAGCGAAGCCGCCGCATTTAACTCCAAGAAAAAATAACTTAAACAGTATTGTTATAAATAATGACGTCGGCGAGGACTTTGTGAAGACTCTTCGGGTGCATTTAATGATGTTTCTGAGACAAATAGAAAATGCCAGTAATGAAACCAGTATATTGACTAATACTGCTCTAACCGAAGATGATATGGAAAATATACCTGGCAATAGATACAAATTGAAAGAGGTAAAAGTTTAATTTAATAATAATTTATTAATAATTTAATTTACTTCTCTAATGTTCGTAATGATGACGTACGAAAGAACGAAAGAGAGTTGATCTGAAAGAGAGTGTCGGTGTTAAGATAAGAGGCATGCTTCGTTGGTTCGGACATGTAGAAAGAATGCAAGATGAAAAAATGACGAAAGAGATATACAATGCGAAATTGGAAGGATGTAGGAGCCGAGGAAGACCAAGACTAACCTACCATGACCAAATTGGTCATGGTAGGTTAGTCTTGCTATGAAAGTAAAAGAAGCGAGTGAAGTGTTTAAGGACCGCGTCTTATGGCTCTCGGTTCTCTCTGCCTACCCCGCAAGGGACCTGGCGTGAAGATATACATACATACTTCTCTAAATATTAATACATTATAAATTTTGAATTCGATAACCAGCCTTCTAGTTAGGGTCCCTGATTATAATGTTAGGTTCCCATTATCGTCGTGTGCTCAAATAAAATTACCCAGGTATTTTACAGTTCAATTAATACATAAATTTTTTATACCATGCTAAATTAACTTAGATCATATGCATTTTTTTTTACAAAGTCGGGAGCCATACAAGCATACTGCCCACCTCTTGTAAAACGGTTACCATAGCCTATGAACACTTGCAATACATTAAGTATCACTCGCGCGATGCCACCTCTGCTGCTAATACAGCAACTCCTTAGGAGCTTACTGGTGACCTCACTCACATTCAGGAACAGCCCTACAGGGAATTGTTTTTTTGGCTTCAGTTCTCTGTTAGGTGGAGGTACTTCCTTAGACTGGTTGCTTTGATGAGCCCTACCTCTTCTAATATAAAATAATGTTTTAATATAAGATGGCCTTTTCCTTGTGGATGAGTTATCTTCAGTAGTGGACATTTTATGTTTCAGCAACTTCTAAAAGCTACAAGAATGGACAAAGTACAGTCGGAGTATGAGATGGTTCGATCGAGATTCGTAAGTTATTTAGAAGAGACGTTTACCAAAGGCCTGCAGCCTCCACATACGCAGCCGTTCCATGAAATATTTATATTCGGTGACGTCGCGAGTGTAAAGAAGCATATAGTCGGTTCTCCTCGAGGTGCCATCCATACTGCTCTTGGGAATCCTGTGCATTATCTTCAGGTAGGGATCATATTATATGTGGTGTTTGCTATTTTTGTATAGCTAGTAAGTAGCTACCGCAATGTGGGGCACGGTTTAGCCAGCTGCTGACTGCAAACATACGGGCAGCGTTCTGATGGTAGGCAAGCACTGCAAGCAGTACAGACACCAGCTATTAGCCAGCCAACATCCTAATAATCCATAGTTTGTTATGCTTATAATGTATATTTTTATACTTGCGAAACGAAAATGATGTTAAGTCACTAACCTATTAACCCTTCGAAACCCGGGTGATCGTATACGACCGTGAAATGTATGGGAAAACGTATATAACGGGTTCTGACTGCTCAATACTCGTAATACCGAGGTTGATACAATATAGCCTATTTCGTTTTCTTTATTTCCATTTTTCCCCCATTGCTTGTATTTAAAATAGAAGGATGTAGGAGCCGAGGAAAGCTAATACACACCACGACCAAATTGCTCAGTCAGTGTCAGGAGCTGGCAGGCAGAGACCATTAAACGAGCTATTAGTGTTAACGAATCGAATGAGTTGTGTAAATACAGAGTCATATGGTTTTTGGTTTTGTTTGCATACCATTATTATATTTCTGCCTTCTCCACAAGGGACTACGTGTAGATGTATATAGATGCCACCACAAGTGTGATATAGTCAAATGTTATTTTAAATTAGGAGAAAATTAATGGGACGAGTGTTTAGTTAGTTGACTCATATTTATTATTAAAAATAGTGGGTAAATAGCGGACCCTGAGTTCTGAATCGCGAAGACGCGAAAGACGCGACCGGGATTAACGCTCGGGTGATGACGATGAGTGGGTAAATAGACATCGCCTGTATTTTCAATTATATTTCAAATAAATTGCTCCTTTATAATAAGATACAACAGAGCATCAGCGGCCGCGCAGGCCGGGACAGGAACTCAATATTTACGACGCCGCGTTTGATACTCGTTTAATTTCAGTGTATTCTGGTATTATTCTTATGGTAACTTAATTTGTTTGCAGTGTTCGTGCTGCGATTTACCTTCGCCGGAGAGCGTAGTTGACTCGTTGCCAGATGTATGTCTAGCTTACAAGCTTCATCGTGAGTGTGGGAAACACATCAACTTATTCGATTGGATGCAGGCGTTTGCCACCGTCCTTCGTCCAGACGACGATGATGATCAACGACAACAGGACACCACTATCCAGTAAGTTATATATCAATGAGAATACAGACTAAACCATACTCATTAGAGACCAAAAACAATTCATAATGCATCTTCTTGTAAAGGTTCTCTTATCATGAAGCCAAAGCCTAAATGTTTGTCCTGTGCGGAAATTGAACTCACGAGTTTTGCTGTTAAAGTAGCGTTATTAACCACTTCGCTACTAAAATAGTCTACTTTTGTAAATAAACCCTTTTATATACTTTATTGTTTATTCTATGCCAGCTTTTGATGTAAATGTATAATAAAGAGATTTGTATTATTCTCAAATAATTGTAACCAAAAACAACGTACACACCTACCGAGACCTTAATAATAAGCGAAGAACAGCCTGGCGTAGATTGTTTTCTTACAATACTTGTCGTGAAGAAAACAAGTTTACGACCCACTTGATCTAAAGCTCATAATAATATGAACACTTGCAATACGAGGAGTGTTGCTAGCACGTTGCTCCCACTGCTAACACAAAAACTCCCGGGAGCTTATTTCTAACCACTCGCAGGAACACAATAGTAGTTATTTGGCTGCGCTCTTAAGTGTAATAGAAGTACTTCCCCAGTCGGGTGTACTGCATCAGAGTCTCATTCCTTAATTAGCAGGGTGCGCAATATGTTGGTGACGTTGGCTTGGCCGCTCACACTCAAAACACAAAAACCTAACCTAGATTAGTTTTATCATTCTATCCGGAACAGCTTGACCGCAAAGTAGTTTCTACCGGTGGTTAACAACCAACTTAGTTTTATTGTGATCCCATGAGTAGACACTTCGCTAATCAGTGTCGAATAAATTCCTTTTGGTTATTCATCATTGTACAATATATACTTTTTTTTCAGCGCTCGCTTCACTCGCGCGGTTACAGAACTACAATTCCTCGGTTTTATAAAGTCCTCTAAGAGAAAGACTGATCATGTTATGCGTTTAACTTGGTAATGTTAGTATTTATTATTATTAGCAAGTAAAACATATTTATTTAATTGGGTTTGTTTTATTTCTAAGTTTAACTCAAAAAAGGCTCTGCCGATGGGTCATATCGATATAAATAACATGACCATATGACAAAATACTACTTTGTGAGTGTCCTTGTAGAAAACTTAAAAATAAAACAGTATTTATAAAATCTCGACATTTATCCTCTGCGGTTACGAGAAGTTAAAGAAAAAGTATTTACCTGGTTAAAAGGTCTAAGCTACAGTAATGCGGAAGTACTTATTTATTAAATAACACAATCGTACAGTTTTACAAATTAAGGTAAAATGATTCAATAGTGCCAACTGATGATTAAGCTTTTCTGTTTCTCCAAATCCTTATGGTTTATAATAGCGGACCTCGTCAATCCTAAGGAAAACAGGATACTGTTTGCCTTAGGATTGATATGGATTTGGAGAAGACACTGATTTTTTATATGGAGCGACTGCCGCCTCCACAACCCGAAGGCAAATTCTTATCTTCCCCAAATCCTTATGGTTTATAGCGGACCTCGTTAATACTAAGGAAAACAGGATACTGTTTGCCTTAGGATTGATATGGATTTGGAGAAGATACTGATTTTTGATATGGAGCGACTGCCGCCTCCACAACCCAAAGGCGAATTCAAACCTTTTATAGGCTTGGTCACACGTTTTTAGAAACATAATCCTTCACCGCCGAGTAATTATTAATTACTAATTTAATTACGTAAAAACGAAAACATGAATTTAGTAGTTACATGCCAATTTAGTGGGCTATCACTGCTTTAGCATTCGTCTTCGTTCTTTATTTTTCGTCGTTTTATCATTACTGCTATTTTAATTAAGAAACAAATAATTACAATTCCTTATCTCATATTTTTGTAAGGTTATGTTTATTTGTGCCAGAATAAACATAACATATTACAAATCATCCGATGTATTTCAAATATAAGTAATGCCAATAGACGCATAAAATGTTCGACCGGAGAAGGTGACACGTAATCAAGTTTAAGGTGTTATAGGTCGGATTAAGATATTATGTAAATACGTGTGTACAGACACACATTATTTTTATGAGGTTATGAGTACATGTGTTTTTTCTAAAAGATATTAAATACCAGAGTCTGTTTTTAAGTATCTATCTATATAGGTACGAGTCGTTTAGATGGATTGTGATTAAGTTTTTTCGTCCTAATATACGATAGAACAAAAAGTGAAAATGATTTGTTTGTTTAGTATTATACATTTAGACTTAAAATCCCTTCCTGGAGGAATTTTCGTCCTGAGCACTAAAATGATAATAGATACTGTACCATTTTAAACTCCGTCAGACATTTCTTCAAAGTGGGAATTCACTACAGCCAAAACCGCCAAAGTCAGCATCTGTGTAGCCGTTGCAAAGATGCTTTATGATTCCAAGCGTTAATTAATGGAACAAAAGAACTTTTGCCAGTTTGTTTAATCGATTCTCTTAAATTTTACAGACTACAACAGCCTTTTGTGGGATGTCGTGAGCTCTTTTTTTCCATTTAGGAATATGAATTCTGAAGGGGACAGATATTGGGAATATTACAGGAGGGCCAAACGCCTCCTATACCTGTCAATTCTGATCGCTGTTTCCTGCAGGTGATGCTTGCTACACATATGATGGTCTGCCGAAATGACAGCACTATTTAGCTGGGCTTAACTCTAATGTAATTATTCTTTAGAGCATACACGAGGGAGATGGCGAAGGTGGGAAAACACCTATGCCAAAGCGAAAAGTAGCGACTTTCACCATGCATGCCCATCATCATCATATCAGCTGAAAGACGTCCACTGCTGAAAATAGGCCTCCCCCTTAGACTTCCACAGCGATCGGTCTTGTGCTGCTTGCATCCAACGGCTACCTGAGGTCTTCACAAGATCGTGTGTCCATCGTGTGGGGGGCCGTCGTACACTGCGTTTTCCGGTTCGTGGTCGCCATTCGAGAATCTTTCTGCCCCAATGGCAATCGGTTCTCCGAGCTATGTGGACTGCCCATTGCCACTTCAGCTTGCTGATCGTTAGAGCCACGTGTGTTACTCCAGTTCTGCTATGGATGTGCTCATTTCTGACCTTATCCCGTAGACAAACTCCGAGTATGGCTCTCTCCATCGCACGCTGTGCGACCTTGAGTATTCGTATGAGGTCCATAGTAAGGGACCACGTTTCTGTGCCGTAAGTCATCACTGGCAATACACACTGGTCGAAGATTTCGTCTTGAGACATTGAGGTATTTTGGACGAGAAAATATTTCGCAATTTCTCAAACGCTGCCCATGTTGAATTCGACGAGAGACCTCTTTCTCGAAGTTGGATCTACCTAGCTGGACAGTTTGTCCTAGGTAAACATACTCCTCAACAACTTCGAGAACCGAGCTCCCAACTGAAACTGGAGTGGGTACAACATGTATATTCGACATAATTTTCGCGATCTCGCCATGATTATTCATCATCGGCAAATCGAAGGTGAAAGATATACTTTCCGGTGATATTGTTGCCGTATCCTTTCCGGTCCAGAAGCTTGAAAACACCTTCCAATGCAGCAGTGAACAGTTTCAGAGAAACAACATCTCCCTGTCTCACTCCTTTCTGCATTTGGATAGGTCTCGTACTCTGGTCCTGTAGTCGGGTCGACATGGTCGATGTCCATGCACGCTATATGAAACTAATTCACGCGCGGTAATGTGTATTGCTTTGTGTCACAAGATTTCAAATATATAGGAACATGTATCCTTTCATATTATGTAAGTCTTATAATTTTACGGTTTAAATTTCACCACAATATCATGTGCCGTTCGGTTCTTTCTACGTAGTACAAGGTTTACTGAGGTATGAAATGATCGAATAAATGTAATGAATTCGTGGTCACCTAACAAACCGTTCAGTAACAAGGTTCTTTTTGTTTAGTGCATTTGTCAAAAATTCCTATTATTTTGTTTTTGTGTATGTAACGTATACGTAATTGAGTGTGCAAGTAGCAAACAAGTATATGGTCTGCCTGAAGTTTTTTTTATACCACTAGTTACCGTAGCCTATGTACATTTGCAACACCAGGGGTGTTACTCTTGCGTTGCCGACCCTAAGGAAGTAAAGCGGTTACGGTAGCCTGTATATACTTAGACTATACAAGGAGTATCATTCGCGTATTGCCATCGCTGGTACTGCAGCAGCTTTCTGGATCTCACTGGTAACCTTAATCACTGGAAGAAGACAACCTTTTAAAACGTTTTAAAAAATTTAACTAACTTAAAAAAGAACAACTTTTTATATCAGAGCAATTTTATGTACATTCCTCGATTTTTAGGATGCAGCGATAATGATCATATTTTTTGTTATTGTTGTTAGAGTAAACCGGTTCAGTTTCACTAAGTATAAATAGAGAATCGCAAATGTGTACACGATTTTTTACTACAGATTTCTCAGTGAGCTCGCGTGGCACCCAAATGTCGAGCTTTTTGAACATCCAAACTTTACTTTTCAATTGGGTCAAAACTATTTTATAATCGATTCCTAGCTCTTCAGCTATGTCATGACTACTACTATGCCGATCTTGCTCCACTTTTTAAAAATTGCATCGACTTTATCCGTATCAAGTTGACCAGAGCGAGCTTCATCTTTGACATTAAAATACCCGAACTGAAAACGCTTGATCCAATTTTGTTATACTCTTACTGAGATTGTGTCTATAAACATCACAGATTTTTCGCGGCTTGTGTTGCATGTTTCCCTATTTTGTAATAAAACGTCAAAATGTATAAAATTTTTTCGTTAAATTTTTCGCTAATTTTGGCGGGCAGATACACTATAAAAAAATGGCGGAAAATCAAGTTTATTTAATATTTTTCTATTTTTAAAATATCATCTATCTAATTATATCAAAACCAGCCAGATACGAACAGCACAGTTAAAAAGGGATTTTTCGGTAACTTTTTACACAAATAAGAAATAACTTTTATCCCGATCGAATACCGAAAATATAAAACTGGAACACAAATCATTAGTTTTGTTGACGTTATAACTTTTTATCTGCAGTTATTATTTTCAAGTTGCGTGTGTTTAACTGGAATATTGTGAGCAAACGACAAACTCTATTCCTACACATGACAAATATTTGTGTGCATGAACATGTGTGTGTGTGTCTTATTCTGGGTGTTTTGCAGTAGTGTTCTTTATGTATTTATCTGGCCTCCCCCAAAAAGTGCCTCAAAATATTCTTAGACAATTTCACGCAGCGTCACCATCCCCAATGGTGATTAGTGATCACTCGGGTATGTTAAGAGGTTTGCTGCGGGTGTAGAAGCCCAGGAAGGCCAATTAAGACTCATCTATTATGACCTAACTAGTTATGTTTTATTAGTAGTAGATATCAGGAACCCTATGAATAGCATGCATAAAAATATTAAAGAAGCGCGTCACGTGTGCAATAACGGAGTTATGCGGCGCCCGGTTTTTTGCTTATAACCCCATAAAGGAAAATATATGTTTTCTATAATGAAGGCAAGCCATAGTTGCCTAAGAGTCCTGTCGGACTACTTGAATTTACACATTTCTTATACCACTAAGTTGGCAATCAAGCATACGGCCTGCCTGATGGTAAACAATCACCGTAGCCTATGGACATTTGCAACACCAGGGACGTCACTCATGCGTTGCCGACCCTCTAAAAACATCTTCACACATTTCTTGAAGAACTCCATGCTGTAGTCCCTTGGAAAAACCTGGAGCTCATTCCACAGCTTGAGAGTTCTCGGAAGAAAACTTCTCTGGAACCGCACAGTACGCGACCATTGCGGTTCCAGCGTGTGAGGATGAACTCCCCGCTGTCGGCGAGCGGTGCGACACATCTATCGACGAAGACACGCCGGAGATCAAAGCACAGATAGGCTGAAGCAAGGTAAGTACCTCTGATGTCGGTATTCATCACGGCACGTTAGTGGTAAGTAGCGATGATACCTGAATCGTTGTATGAGATGAAAGTTCGCCTCCAACTGAAGTGATTTTTAATTCTATAGGTATATTCTTTTAGTGTGCAAAACCCGTTTGTAATAGCTACTTATGAACTTCTTATGAATGAAGTCGCGGAATGAAGCACATACTATGGTGATCGACATATTCTTACCCGTAACTAAGTACTGCAGTTTGCCCGTGGTGCTGATTGAATTTGTCTTTAAAAAACTATTAAATTAATTGCCCTTAAAATAAGGCAAGAAATTCAGATTATTGTTTTGTGAGTGGTCAAACATCGTCTAACATAAAAAGCGGCCAAGTGCGAGTCGGACTCGCGCACCAAGGGTTCCGTACCATTATCTTTAAAACGGTAAAAAAATCATGTCTGTTGTATGGGAGCCCCACTTAAATATTTATTTATTCTGTTTTTTTAGTATTTGTTGTTATAGCGGCAACAGAAATACATATGAAAATTTCAACTGTAACTATCACGGTTCATGAGATACAGCCTGGTGACAGACGGACGGACGGACAGCGGAGTCTCAGTAATAGGATCTGTTTTACCATTGGGTACGGAACCCTAAAAATGAAGGTTAATACTCATACTCGACCACGGAAAAGTAGGAATCTTTCATTCATAGTGTATGTGTAGAACCTGTTACCCAGTTATAATTAGTTTAAAATTTTAGGAACAGTGATAGCCCAGTGGATAAGTAACCGGCCTATTCACTACCTAGTGCCCGGTTCGATAACCAGCGGGGCCATGTACCACTAAAAATTTTTATTTTCGTATTTATGTACATATTTATCACTTGTTTCTTCACTTCTACTTCACCGCCGAAGGAAAACATCGTGAGGAAACCCACACGTCCTAGAAATTATATTCCGACAGACGTGTGACTTAACCTAAGAAGGTTGTGGAGGTCTGACGGCAGTCGCTCCGTGTAAAAATCAGTATCTTCTCCAAATCTTTAGGCTTAGGTAACGGACCCCGCCTATCCTAATAGATTAGGAAAACGGGATAACGCGAAGAAGTATTATTTTAAATCCTTTTGACCTTCGTTTCCGGTAAATTAACTAATTAATAACTTTTAACAATTAATCACTTGCATCCACGTAAAACAAGTCAACAACAAAATATTGAAGACATCGCGTTAATGTTAATACTTGCACTTGTACAGATTCCACTTCACAATTTTATTTAATAATTATTTTTACCGACCGGTTTCGCCTTGACGGCATTATCAAGGTATTTTATACACCATATCAATTGAAGAAAGTTTTAAAATTTCAATATTCATTGATTCATCAAGGTATACATTCATTTCTAAAACTAATTGGCCATAGTCCAACCTACGAATAAGCGTTGCTTTAACTCTTATGTATGAAATTAAAGATACGCATACATTTTATCGCACTAGAGGCACGTTTGATGTGATATGATACGAGACTTTTTTTACGCCCAACGTAAACGAAGACCCACAGAAAAAGGATCAATTCACTAAAATTGTGCGTTAGTCATTATTCCGACGGGAACTTGCTGTTTGTGGGAGGGAGATGGTGAACTCTCATGAGTATCCTTTCCGAACAAGCTATGTTAGAGCTCTTAATGACTAAACACTACCAGGGGTTGCCTTTAGCCGGATAGGCTTTAAAGGCTTCATCTGAGGGGTATACAGGACGACGCAAACGTCACTCTGAGCGGAGCAAACGCTTAGAAAATGACGGCGTGCCTTGAAGAGGTCGTCGTCATGTCGTTGGATAGAAAGAAGTGCAAGGTCATGGTGTAACTCAATAGTGCGCTGAACCGTGTTTCATTTATTTAGAGCGAGATAACATTATATTTTACCAGATATCCTAGCTACGTTTGTGAAGAGCTTTATATATTACCTACTGCTTTTGTACACGGAAAGCGGTGAGGATGACGTCATGACCGGTGGTTTATTCGTTGTTTGGTTGGAACCCAAACCATTTATTTCCTTGTAAATAAATGATGTAATACCTAATACACCCATAGATGATGCGTATTTTAAAAAGTAGTGTTATTCTTTCATAAACGTTCAATTTATTTTTTATTTTTATTCTGCCGCCTCTGCTGCTAACACAGCAACTCCTTAAGAACTCAAGGGAGTTGTTATTAGGCTGCGGTTTTCTGAGAGATGAAAGTACTTCACCAGACGGCCTGTTTGATGCGCCCGACTTTTCTTACTGTGCGCTACCTTTCATAAAATATTCTAAATAAGAAACGGGCAGAAAGCCACCGCATACGAGAACCGTGTAAAGACGGTGCAGAATACGAAGGTAGCAATAAAAATAACTCCTATAACTCGACCGAAGCGTCACCTACCACGTCCAGTTGTGAATCTAAATATCCCGGGACCCACTCATACACAAAAAAAAATATTAATCGGTTTAGCTGTTTAGCAGGAGGATACGTGCAGGATGCACAAACACATAGACAATAATAATAGTATTTATATTTTAATTAATAATAGTTTGTTGAG
The DNA here is from genome assembly GCA_947507595.1 of Pyralis farinalis. Classification (NCBI taxonomy): domain Eukaryota; kingdom Metazoa; phylum Arthropoda; class Insecta; order Lepidoptera; family Pyralidae; genus Pyralis; species Pyralis farinalis. Next base: position 18,953,658 of record OX382267.1, read on the forward strand.
TACAGCTCTAAGTACGTTATACATGTATTCTATACGAGTCCCCAGTTAAATTAGTTATCTATCACTATTACGATATATTTGTGTTCCTAAATGTCCAGATTAGTGTACATAAAAATAGTTTTGCTACTAAAATTAATGTGTCGCCAGGGAACTGGTATACCCGAGTCGAATTAATATGTATATTATTAATATGGACTAGGTTCTTCCCGCGGCTGTCGCATCGAGATTTCATCATTATTTATGTCCAATTGCCAGATTATTTTGCACGAAGTTTTGTTAAAAATTACAATCTGTTCAGCAGTTTAGGTGTAAAAATTTAATGAACAGACGAGATATCGCTATAGAGTTACCATCACATTTATATTATTAGTGTAAATTAAGAATACAGTGGCGTTACCTGTACCTTTACCGTTACGTTACCTGTGGAGAGCCGATGAGACTACGTAGTAAGTAGACTTACGTAGTAACTAAATTCACCGCTATTGGTCGCAGCTCTTATTGGCTATCGATGCGGAGCAACATGGCGGCACTTATCGGCTTGTTGGTTAAAATATTGTCTCATTGGTCGGTAGGCTCGAATCGCTCAGATATTTAGCTGCTAAAATACAACATTTTGTGAACGCGGGAACCATGAAGGTTCAGGGAACGACGCCTTCATGCGCAGTCAAGTGGTCTGTGGGCGCCACGAAGGTGCACGAAGTATGCAAATAAAATTTCAAAAGCGTTAAATGCAAGATAATTTGCTACGTGCGTTATTTTAGGAGAGGTAGGGCGCATCGAAGCAGCCCGTCTGGGGAAGTACCTCCACCTCACAGAAAACCGCAGCCAAATAAGAACTCTCTAGAGGGTTGTGGTGTTCCTGTGTGTGAGTGTGGTCACCAGTAAGCTCCTATGGAGTTGCTGTTTTAGCAGCAGAGGTGGCATCGCGCGAGTGATACCTAATGTATTACAAGCGTTTATAGGCTACGGTAACCGCTTTACATCAGATGGGCTTGCATGCCTCCCGACGTTGTGTTAAAAAAAAAAATTTCTTCAATCACATTCAATAATATATTGTGCTTCAATTGCGCTATCAACATATTTTCTTACATTCGAGTCGTAAAAGCTCATGTTTGCAAATCTTACGTATAGACGTGGGACAAATGTATTCCTGATACTTATATCTTCCAATTGTTCACTCCTTATCCGCTCATGATCTTCGAAAGGTTTCGAAAGGCAATCGCCTGTACCTACATTTCTTGAAAACGCCAACAAATCGGCTTAGCACCAGGCACCGGTTCATTTCGAACTGTGAAATGTTAGTACAATATTTGTTTCAGCGAACTTTCCCTTATTTGTTTATTTAAAATTCAATACCTAACTTCAATTGACAATAAATAACCTCCGTTGCTAACACTACAACTCTTCAGGAGCTTACTTGTAACCTCCTGCACTCTCGGGAACTTATACCAGTAGTTATGTTGTTGCCGAATTTTGCGAAGTGACGGTATTTCCCAAGTTGGGCTGCTTTAATATTCTTTCGAAAAAGAGGTAGCGTCTCCTTCGAAAGAGCCTCGTTTGTTAATTAGAAGGGTGCATCATGCGCAGTTGAGGTTGGTTTTGATTCAAAAGATGATATTGTGCCGCACAAAAACTTCTGTATGTATTTTTATAAAATTTAATACCACCGTGATGGCTATTATATTATTATTTATTATTATATTTTTAGCTACTCTTTTTATCGGTAGTATTCACTTGGTATGAGTAAATGCTAGTAATATTTTTTTTGCTCATCTTTATGTCCTTCCTCTTCTATCGTTATTCTGTTTCCTAATCCATTAGGTTTGGCGGAGTTCGCTGTCTAAACCTAAGGATTTGGCTAAGGTAATGATTTTAATAGGGAGCAACCGCCTCAGAGCTCCGCAACTCAGAGGGAGAACCAGACCTTTCTTAGGTTAGGTCACACGTCTTTCGAAATATAACTTCTTGGTCTTGTGGGTTTCCTCGCGATGTTTTCCTTCACCGTCGAGCAAGTGATAATTACAAATGTGTACATAAATCCGAAAACAGGAATTTAGTGGTACACGCCAGGATTCGAACCGGGGAAAAGGTGGCCGATTTTTATCCACTTGACTATCACTGCTGTTGCCCGTCTTTATTTATGCCCATTATACATAAATAGCGTTTATTGAACACCTGCACTATTAATTAAAAAAAAAAACCTTACTCGACGCGGCTGCAGCCTCAGGTAGGTTGCTGCTAATTCTTGATAAGTTATTTTAACAAACGTAGATAACTAAAAGGAATCAGTTACTGGATATATTGTTAATACTGTTAATTTTATTTTTGTAACAAGCGTCATTAATCGGTATTCGACGGCCGGACTCGGCTGACGACATAAGACAAGTTTCTTCCAAAATTATTGTTATTCACAGACAGGTTTCCCGAGAATGAAATAACCATCAATGACGAATATAATATGGTGTCACCGTTGAAAGATAGATTTATACTACATAATAAATTCACAGAAGGCTATAAACGTACGTGTGTAAATTGCTTGTTTGCAGCGTCTCACGTTAATGAATAAATGTTTTTATATTCTAAAATCTTTGGTCTAGTGTCGGCTCATCCGCAGGCATTTTTGAATTGCCTTGTGGTTTGTGTTCAATAATTAGACACTATATATATATATATGTATACTAGTCATGTCATAAAAACCCAACCGACCTTGAATTGTAATTTCACGAGAGTTATAACATGGACCCGACCTCTGGAAAGGTTAAGAGCACACCACTTTTATTTGCATCTGTGTAGCGACTTAGGACGAGTTCTAGCTTAATAACTGACTTTTTTTACTCGCTAGACTAATTATGTGCTTAAATAACGATTTTGTATTTTCGGTATCTGACCTTTTCATGTTATTGTGAACTCGATAGTGCCGTCCTGTGGCGTTGCTCATACCCGCTTATGCGGTACTGTCATGGTATGACTTCATCATTATAAACCGTGGGTTTAAATTTTGGCAAAGCTAATCGTCTCTGTATTCAAGCTATTGAAATGAAATAAGTTTAACAAAAAAATACTAGGCAAGTAGGTGCTTGGTCTCGTTGTAATGTTTTATTTCTTAGTAGGTACTTATTTTTCAGTCGATTTTGTTGAATTCATAAGCTCATAGTTTTCACTAGTCTAAGTAAACACAACGTTTGTGGTTTAATTACCTACAGTACATCGCGCAGGTAAGATCATTTACTTTTTGAAATATAATCTTATATATAATCTACTATAAGATTATATTAACTTTACCAGATCGTTAAAGTTGGCAAATTTATATATTTTTCACGCAACATGTTTATGAAGATAAATAAAAAACTATGAAATGCGAGTTGACTTCTATTCCCAGGGTTCTCTACTATCTTTGATTTCTCAGATTATTCAATTTAAACAGTTTTGTAAATAAATAAATTTTATTAATAAACAAGTATACCGTAGCTTTTAGTTTACAACACAGGTAAAAGGGCTAGAAATTTCGTTAATAAACAATAGTGCTAATTTAATTAGTTACATGATTTATACACCATTTTGTATTTTATTTAGAAGATAACAAATAAATGTTTTCCTTAGTACATAGGTATATTTATTACGAGAATATTTGCATATGTAATCCTTTTTCAATGACATCTATTGTCAAAGGGCTTGAATTTATAAAACTTGGAAGAGATTCAATAACAAATGAATTTACGAGATGGCAATGTCACAACAGCAATAGCTACGAGTATATTATTTCCTCAATTGTTTACTTTATACGAGTAGTATAGATACAAAACAATATGTAAATAAGCCTAGCGAATTGAAATAATTACGAAAATAAGGCAAAAAGTTGTCCACAAAAAAAAAAAAATATATTGAATATTTCAATGTAGCAATACACTCTTTATGCTATACCTAAAGGTCAAACCAGTGCTATTCTAAGTATAGGTATACTGTGGCTATACCGCAGTCGTGTCAAATATTAGGTAAGTCAATTTTCGAAAGAACGTACTTATCGACACTTAATGCGCATTTGAATGTGTGTAATTTAACCTGACTCAATAAATAGCAGAGGTCAGTTGACTTAGTAAATTCTCAAATTGAAAAATAAATACCTAATAATTACAAAATCCGTAGTAGGTAGGTACTTTATTACACAAAGACATACCTAACTAAAGTATATATATACAAAATTTTCAGGTTTCTCAAACAAATAATATTTTAGGAATAACTAGCGACATATCCCGTTTTCATACAAGTATGATAGGCAACCCATCGATTTATGTTATGCAACTTATGTCATGTAATTTCCATAATCAATATGATCTATATGTATAATATATATAGGACCAAATATATGGAATAGGTTACTTAACTTTGGGAAAAGCATTATAAAAATACCAATTTAGCAAAAAGTATTCAAAAATTACCAGTATAGCCCAGTGCGTTACTAATTATTACTCGTGAATTGTCTGAACACTTAAGATTGCTGGTCTGTTTGTATTGCCATTAGACAAGCAATCTCGGGGAAACTTCAATTGTAGACTTTTTTGTCGTTTCTGATAATAAAGCGAATATGAGTCAAAATTGTCAGAAGTAAATATCAAACGTGGTAGACATGTGGCTTCAAAATAAATCACGAACTTGTTGAAACAGAAACTGAACTAGCTTTACTATTAAAATATATATATGCGTCTGACTGTATACATGTATATATATATATATATATATATACATATACATCTATATATATATAAATAAATAAATAATGGATCTTTTAGGGTAGCTTTGAGTCCTTTTCTATTGGAGTAAGTATTAGAGTGGTTTGATTAGTCTGTTTATTTTTATTCCGGAAAAAATTATTTATTTATTTATTTATTTATATATATATAGATGTATATATATATATATATACATATACATCTATATATATATAAATAAATAAATAATGGATCTTTTAGGGTAGCTTTGAGTCCTTTTCTATTGGAGTAAGTATTAGAGTGGTTTGATTAGTCTGTTTATTTTTATTCCGGAAAAATACTCTCGGATGTGTAAAGGTCAAAGGAGATGTGAGCTTTGACTAGGGCCAAAATGCCATCTAAGTGGAAATACTTCGAAGGAGAATGTTCTATATTATTTTTATATTACTAAGCAAATATTCATACTCGTAAAAGATTTACTTTTCATGCCCTTTTTTGAAGAACCTATGGGGAACCTCTAGTGTAGATTGTAGGGAAAATTTCGGCAGGTAATTATTTTCGCTTGCATAGTATTCGGCCCTTTTGGTACCAGTATGTGAGGAGAAATTCATGTTGGTGTTTTTTTTATACCACTAAGGTGGCAATCAAGCATACAGCCTGCCTGATGTTAAACAGTCACCGTAGCTTATGGACATTTGCAACACCAGGGGCGTTACAAATGCGTTGGTGTTATGAGGAGCGGGCATTTTTTTGTTTATTTAAGATTTTTTATGAGAACTAAGTTTATAAACACAAGCGTCAAAGTAACAATCTTAAAATAATTTAAATACATCAAAATCCATCAATTAAAAACTTACAATCCAAATAAATATATTAAACAACCTTGAGCTGGATTTTTTTTATATTCATGAATATGTCGTCAACTTCTGTATTTATGAGTGAAGCTAATTAATTTACTTAATCAAAAATATTTCATTCTCTAACTATTATTAATTGAAGTAGTTAATGATTATTTAGAGATGACTACTAAAACAATTTGCAAGACTGCAACTTTAACAAATGACTAATGCGCAGACATTTGCACTGATGTAAGATGTTGATATTAAAAGTTCAAAGTTTATTTACTTTATATTCATATGTAAAAAGAAAAAAATAAAGGTCTATAAACATATTAATGTTAAAAGTAATACATAGGTAACCTTCATGCGTCCATTTGTGTGTGTGAGTGCGGGCGTCTCTTATTATACTGGGATACTGTTTCAAGAGTACTATGCTGTCTATACATAGTACAAAATCATAGCATGGTCAAGTTATTACAGGAAATACTCGTATTTGCTTGAAATAGTGATGCACTTGATTTCTATTATAGATATATAAAAGCCAGTATTTTTCTTGCCTCTCTGTGTATGTATCACATAAACTATGTCTTATTAAACAAAAAAATTTAAAATAATACTCTATCACTTAGCAAATAACCCTGGTAAAAGAGAGATTCTAAAGAGCAAAGCTGATCTGAATGAGGGTAGAACCACAATCTTACAGAAGATAGCAACAAAATAACAACTGCCTGATCAATTCCTGTAATTTCTGACAAAATAAAAATTCCTGGAAGGTTTTGGTTCTTGTGAGCGAGGCAGTCAGCCCCTGAGATGTTGCTGCTGTTATCACTCCTGGCTGACGAGGCGTATCCTGGTTTGCTAGCCGATAGAGTAGGTATACAAAAATCGGGCCGTATGTTTGTTTGTCACTTGATTAATATAGTACATTTAAATTACGTAATACAGGAACACGTTTATGTAGTAACAGTTAAAATTAAATATATATAATTATATTCTTTCATATTTACAGCATATGTCATTAATTAAATAACAATTTTTAATTTACACATTCCAAGTAGCAGTGTTATATACTTATTCATCATAAATTGTTACCTTGACCCATGGCGTGCCTTATTATAATTTCGGTGACAAATTTATTAAGTAAATAATGGTTAGAACCTTCGAATTGCTGCGTCTTCGCACACACGCGCACGCCTTAGATTATCCGCAATACTTGTATGTATGTACAGTGCGCATGTACTTGTGATCATCGATGACCGAATCGGACGAGCCGGAATATCGACATAGTATGTTTGTTCGCTGACATTACGTTAGAAGCCGGAGAAATGTATAAAAGATTTTGTCACGAGCTATTAACCATCAGTCGTTCATTAGGTAGCCATCGAAACAAACCTAATTCAAAATGAAACTCGTACGTCTGCTCACTTCTTTAAATTGACCATTGTAAACAACCCTATTGGTTGTTATAAAAGTTTTGAAATTGTTGTGTTCGATTTAAATATTTAAAGTGATTTTAGGTTATCGAAATAAATACGTAGTGTGGAATATTAATTTTGAATTAATTACAGATCGTTGTCGCCTTTGCCCTGGTAGCCATCGCTGTAGCCGCTCCTCCTGAGCCACCAAAGATCCTTCGCAGTGAGTTTGATCAGCAGCCAGAGGGTGGATACCAATTTAAGTAAGTTTTAGTTATTTCAATATTTTACGAGTGAGCACTGTCGATTTTGTGTTGGGTTTTCCAAGAATACAAATATGTTTGATTAAATTTAAATGTATTATCATAATGAATATTAATCTGTTTAATAGTTCTTTTTCTAAAAAACATCTCCATGTTAAGTATTATTTTTGTGCTTGTATTCTACATCCTTTTTGTCGGTGGGAGGTCTTTGTTATTGTTACTGTATTAGCCATGACCGTGAAGACATATAACTTTGAAATTCATAAATAAGTCTGATTCATATCTAGAATTGATTAACAAGTTGTTTTACAATAATTACTAAAAATTTAATAAGATATTCTATAGGGGTATTTAAAAATAATATTTACTCTAAACTATCTATGACATTTTTCTTTACAAATTTTCATATTTGAACCTTTGACGTTCATGGTTTAACATACTCGTATATTTTTGAGGTGTAATTGGTTTAACATATCGAGAGTCAAAACCAAGTTCAACATGAAGTTAGAGATAGCGATATTTATTTAGTGGGGAACCGACATGCTTGCCAGAAAATTGCAGGCGAATCGCCTCAGGGTTGTTGGTTATGGTGGTAGTTGTCCTTCGTTTGACGAAGATTATCAGGCTCCCGGTAATCTTCGTCAAACGCTAGCTAGATTCTTGTGTTGTAAGCGTCGAAGTTCTAAAGTAATTTTCACATCCAGTATGTTTACTTTTCTTTTAACGTTGTATATATAATAAAACAGCAGAGTGAAAGATGTTTTCTGTAAATTATTTTTATCCGACGATTGAAATATGGCATGAAAATGTCTTTCGAGTAAAGGCAAAGCTGTGATTCATGTGACACCATATTGCAGTATGTTGCATAACCTCAGTGACATCTTACAGCCTAGGTAGGGTAACACGGCCATGACCCTCTCAAAATAATGTTTATGTATGTTGTCATTACTCAGAACATTGCCGCACTACGGTGTTTAAGATATTATGATAAGATTTTGAAATATTTACACATAATTTTCAGCTTCGAAACCGAGGATGGTATTACCCGCAACGAGAATGGTGAGCTGAAGGAGGTCCTCAATGAGGAAAACAAACCACAATCGGTTGTCGTCGTCCGTGGTTCTTACACTTACACCAACCCTGATGGCAAACCTGAGACAGTCAGCTACTTCGCTGACGAGACTGGATTCCACGCCGAGGGCGACTCAATCCCTAAACCCGCTAGGAAGTAAATGTCTAACATTCTTGTACATAACAATTACTGAATAATCGACAATACTTTGTCGAGTGTGTCGATTATTCGAGTAAAGGGATAGACTTAGTGAATGTATAAAGTACTGTTGCCATAGGACAGGCATGCGCGTCGAGGCATCCGCCGCACATACCATTGTTGCTCGTTATAATTGATGCATACTGCCATATTTTTATGTTTTGTATGATTTTTGTTACGTTTTGTACGAGAATGGAATCGTAAATAAAGTCGGTTTCAACTGATATGAATTTTTATTACTACCCTTGCTTTTAAATTTAATCATAACTCTTTATGGTACATATAACAATATTGCAAAAGAGCAGCTGGATTTTATTGTTTATTTAGAAGTCATACCAGCCATTTTAAAATTTGACTTATTATATGCCTATTTGTCATTAAAAAAATATTAAATGGGTTTTATGGGACTATTATCTATTCTGTAAACATTCAAACTTGCTACTTAAACGGTTATACAAAACTTCATGCGTCTATAAGCTTGGCCAGCTACTATGAGTATAAATTAGACTTATAGTTATTTTATTTAAGTAATACTCATATGGGTTTCAATCCAAATAATATTTTTATCATACAAACTTATTGCATGAACAAGTACAAAATGCACAAATATATACGCAAATATCACATAAACAGTTACTAAATATATACAGGGTATAATTAAACACATATCTATTAATATCGTATACATTAAGCCCAGTATATGTATAAAATAGCAGTAATATACATTAAGGTTGCTTAAAAAAGTTTATTATTGAATATTGCAATTTTATAAACATAGTTATACAGTGATTTATATATTTAAGGGTATAGTTTAAATAAATCATCTATATTTGTATCTATCCATCAATATGATAAAGATTAGGAGGGCATCCTAGATTATTATGGGCAATTAGAGAGAGATTCCTAGAAAGAGAGTGAAAGGTTTCATTAGAATAGAGTGAAGTGAACAACCGCTATGGAGTGCGCTAATAAGGGGCCATTCATAAATTATGTCAGACGAATTTCATGATTTTTTGACGGTTGTAACCGTCTGACAGCTCTCGTCACATGATAAAAAATCGGCCAAGTGCGAGTCGGACTCGCACACGAAGGGTTCCGTACCATTATCTATAAAAACGGCAAAAAAATCACGTTTGTTGTATGGAAGCCCCCCTTAAATATTTGTTTTATTTTAATTTAATTATTTGTTCTTAAAGTGAATATATAACTAAATATTCTGTGAATATTTCAAGCGTCTACCTGTTGCCGTTATCAATATCGAGCAAAAATTACCAAAAAAATCACGTTTGTTGTATGGGAGCCCCCTTAAATATTTATTTTATTCTATTTTTTAGTATTTGTTATAGCGGCAACAGTAATACATCATCTGTGAAAATTTCAACTGTCTAACTATCACGGTTCATGAGATACAGCCTGGTGACAGACGGACGGACGGACAGCGGAGCCTCAGTAATAGGGTTCCGTTTTACCCTTTGGGTACGGAACCCTAAAAATTATCTTTGTCATTAGGCTTAGGTAGCGGACTGTACCAATCCCAAGGAATTAGGAAACGGAATAATGATATATATTTTTTAAACAACGTCGGAAGGTATATAAACATACGCCCCACCTGATGTAAAGCGGTTACCGTAGCTAAACGCTTGTAATACATTAAGTTTCATTCCCGCGATACCCCCTTAGGAGCTTACTGGTGACGTCACTCACACGCAGAAATACAACAACCCTCTAGGGAGTTGTTATTTGGCTGCGGTTTGAGGTGGAGGTACTTCTACAGACGGGCTGCTTTGATGCGCCCTATCTCTTAAAAACATGTAGACTAAACAAACGGACATGTTCATTCGCACAAACATGCCCTGTGTGGAAATCAAACTAATGAGCGTTGGCATCAAAGTAGCGTTACTGACTACTGTGCCACCGAGGTCGTCGTTGGGTCACAGATATTCGGATGTGTATCAAAATTTGATATACATCTGAATGTCTGTGACCCAAATATGGATTAGGAACATAAATAAATAATCTTTGAATATAGGGTTCACTTTTACGTAGTAAGTTAGAAAAGTTATAAAATATTTTTTGCCAAATGTATCGTATGTATGCGTGTATATGTATATAATAATATATGACACGATACAGTTGATAAAACTTATTTTTTGTAAAGAAACGTATTTTGTATTGTCTCAAATATATAGGTATAAAATTTACTATTTTACAATAAATATTTTAAAGTTAATCAAGAAAATAGAATCCGATATATCTGAAAAAAAAAATGAAAAACGAAGCTTCTACAACTACAAAAAAAAACCTACAAGAAGTTCATGGTGTTAAAATAAGAAAGCAAATTTTCCATATTGCGCGTACAAAATTATATTTTGTTGTTGGAATTTATGGGAGAACATGTTTTTAAACTATAATATTAAGTTTGTTTTTGGGATATATTATTGGTACCTACTACTTGTTAACTTACGTAGGCTAGACTTCCATTATTCCTCGCACCAGAAATCAACAATGGACAACGTGATCCGGTACTATACATACTTTTGAATTACTCATAGTTAAATGAAATATATCCAGTCTCGTTGATGTCTTTTGTTCGTAATTGTCACAGTCTGAGAATTTTGTCATTGCCTTGCCTATGACATCTAAACCCATATGAGTCATACTTGATGTACTAATAATGGTACTTAGAGACGGTACCTCAGGAGAGATAAGAAGACATCTCCCTGGATCGTAATGGTCTTATAAAGCCACTTAACACAAATAATATGAAGTATATTAAGTAAAAATGTTTCTTTAAAGCCAGGTGACCTTACCGGTGTAGAACAAAATACTGTTTACAAATTTTATTGTTTAGTTGAAAAAAATTGGACGCACCTTAAGTTTAGTAAAAAAACTTATTTCGTATGTAGACAACGACTTAAGCGTGTTGTCGTCCATGTTTAACAAAAAATATAACGCTGATGTTTTACAATGCATATAGCTACATAGAAGAATTAAAAACACGAAGCGTCTGTATCAATATTTTATCCAACTAAAGTTCTTTTGCGAACATTAAGGTTTTTATCGGATAAAGCGTGTTAAAATTAAAGCATTACATTTTATCATCGTGATGATGATTATTAGGTCTTTTTTTTTCGTATTTAATTTTTTGAAGATTTAGGTATTTAATCTTTTTTAGATTATTCTTTAGATTATCGTCAGCACAGTGAATATTTTAAACTTAATTTGGTTGCCATTGAGATACGTACATACACGAGAGTGTTTAGAAAAATAGTCGCTGGGGAGTGTGTCATGTAGTCAGACTGGTCAATGTTTTGGTCTAATTAAATTTTTACAAGAACTTTTATTACTGATTACTGAAGTTGTTAGTGGCATTTCTATGTAAGGGTATTTATTATACGGAACTTAGATATTGCCCTTCACTATGGGCCATAAGGAAAAGCTGAAGGTCGCTCGGCATGCTATGGAATGAACTACGCTCGGGGTTTCAATGTGTGATAGAATCAGAAATGAGGACTTTCGCAGTAGAAGTAAGGTAACCGACATAGCCCGAAGAATAAGCAAGTTTAAGTTGCAGTGGGCCAGTAACATTGCTCGTAGAACCGATAACCTCTGGAGAAAAAGGATTTCGAATACCGTCCCCGTACTGGAGCACACAATGTGAGACGGCCCCCCACCTCTTCACAGATGGAGACACAACATCAAAAGATGTAGGGAGTCGAATCAGTGTTAAAGACTAGTGTCAGTGGCTAAGACTAACTTATTGTATAAATTATAGGTCATAATGAGAACAGAGTAGGAAAAGAGGCTATCTCACCTCAAAACTAGGAACTGTATAAAATAACAGAATAATCCGTACATAACTTAAAACAGTTGAACGGATGTCGGAATAAGTTTTATTAATGTTAACCTCTTTTTCAATTCGCACAAACCTTTAACCATTTCATTATTACTAAAATTATTTTTCCATTTTCTCAACCATAAAATATAACTAATTGTTAAGTACAACGGTTCATTTTTGATTTTACAGATCCGGTATGCTAAAATGTAGCACATTTGGTCTTTAAAGCTAGTTAACCTATACAGAGCTATTGCCACCATAACTGATCTTTCGGCCGGTTGTAAAGATTGCAGTGGTTTACCCGAAGAGTCGTTTCCCTCAATTTAAGTGATTGTAACCGTTCAACTTTAACATCGACGTACCACGATTATTGCGAGGTGTTGTGTAGTTTTATAAGTACACCAGTTATTTCCATTGATCATAAATAATAGCTTCGGAAAATATCCAGATTTATGGAAATGATTTAGAGTTTGTATGCGCTTAATCATAACACGACAAACTGTTTATTTTGATAATAATAAAATCGCTGATATCTGTTATTTGGATGCGACAGAGGAGCTGCTGAACAAGCTGGAGCGACTGCAAAACTTGGCTATCCGGTTCGTGTTCGGTCTCAGAAATTTTGAACATGTATCTGAATTTTGTTCTGAATTGGAGCGGCTCTCTATTTGCCTTCGCAGAAATATACACATGTTAACTGTCCTTTATAGACAATTTAAAAACGCTAGTTCCCCGTTATACCTCTGATCTCGTTTCCCACTATTACCACCCTCCACACGATCATAACGCCCCTGTCACATTCACACCTTCAACTATCCCATGCGCTGCTCTGGTATAAATTGCCACTGCAAATAAGTCCATCAGACACAATTTTTAAAAGAAGATTAAAAGAACACTACATTTCTCAAATAGTATTTATATATAATGTTTATTTATATAATGTATGTACTTATTTATTCGTAGATGTATGTATGTGTGTATATCTATTTATTGATGAGGATTTGTAATATTCAATGTTTATGAATCAACTTTGTAAATATGAAGTTTAATATTGTTATTATTGCTGATGACGATTTCTTTAACCATCTATGAGGTTGGCTGAAAGAGATCTCTGGTAGAGATAAGCTCACTTTTGTACACTATTTATGTAACAATATTCTGTATATTAATGTGCAATAAAGAATTATGTATAGATAAAAGTAGAAAGACACATTTATATACAGTACCATATGCGTGCAGTGCACCAGTAGAATTTTTGGACACCCTGCATATTTCGGCACCGTCTCATCTGTAGTATAATTCACTCAGACTGCTTTTTGTTCAGAATTTATAATATTTATATGTGAATTTGAATAACAATGAAAAATCCTAGTAATAAATACAAATCAAAACTAGTTACTAGTAATTATTTTATAGCAGAACATTAAGTGATTATCTGGGGACACGGGAGTGTATACGCCAAGTTGTCAGCAAGCAAGCTCGGTCTTGATATCCATTTCTTCGAAGATATTCGGAGTATTATAAAACCCCTATACCTACTTAACGGTAATGGGTGATACCCAAACTGACATAAATATTAGTATTTGATGTACGATATTCAATTACCAAATTTTAAGTATTAGGTATCAAAATTTGGTGTACACTGTCAACTAATTAATCGGCTTGTAATAGTACTTCTATCAGAGACACTGTACTGAAATTTGCCACAAAGATAAGTAAAACATTCAGGCTTTATTTTGCGAAAGTCAAATTTACATGCTATTTGATCTAACTTGCTTTGTGTGCTTCCGCCAACAATTAGTTCATGAGAACAATACATTTCTAAAAGTACAAGATCACAGGCTATTATCTCTATTTTTTTTATGTATTTATTAAGTATTGTCTAACTTTTGATCATTCAACCTTCAAAAGTTAGGTAAAATACAAGATCTCGCAGCGGTCAAAAAAGTTAGATTTCGACCAATGTATAAAATACAGAAGTAATTTCCTATCCTACATAGTATGAAGGATAGGAAAGTATTTCTTTTCCTAGATATTATTTTCCTAGATATGGCATACTAAATTATCAACGTGCTCTAACCTCTCATTCACCAATATGTCGCTTACTGATAGGGTAAATCGTAACTTCCAGTTGTATTTGGTTTATGAAACACGTAAGTTATAAGCCACTTACAACTCAGAATATATGTGTAAACGGAAGTGTACGTACATGACTCACCATTATGCATGCTACTGCATAGTGATATTGGTAGCATAAGTAAAAATAGTGCGACTGCGGAAGTGGTTCATTTATTTGTTTATTTATTAAGGTCTTCCAAAAATAGGTCTGACTAACAAAAGACGCATAATATAATAAACTTAAGCATGCATGTAATGTTAAACACCACTCCTACAAGTAATAAGTACATTCTATCTATCTATCTATAACTTCACGCCAAATTCCTTACGGAGAATATAATAAGTACATAAACATTATAATATATAACTAGTTTGGTCATATATACTGTTACATAGAAAATTTTCTTTTTTTCAACTCTTTAATTATTTTGGATTGGAACGCGTTTATTATGTTAAAAACTTCTTTCGATTTCCCGCCGTTTCACATATTTTTTTCGTGTTTATTATCAAATTACAATATGGAATGGGGTGTTAAAGAAAAAAGGATTGCAGTGATTGGTTTGTACAAAGTGGGTATGGAGCTGTCGGTCATATTCAAGACACTTCAGAATCTTGGTATCAGACGTATGTTTGCATATCGTACTATCGACAGATATACCTACCAACACTTCCTCTGTTGAACGCCATAAAAGATCGGGGCGAGCGCGTGCTGTTAAAACTACAAAGGATATTAATGCTATTGAAGCCAGAATTCGCCGAAACCTCATTAGGAAACAAAAAGTCTTATCGCGAGGTATGAAGATTCCCGTTAGGACTCTGTCGCGTATAATAAAAGAAGACCGGTTATTAGCTCGGCGCTTATCGTCGATATACGGGACATTCCCCAAACCAATCACTACAGTTGAAGAGAGTGGATCGATCAAAACGTCTTCTGCCCCGATACGCAGGTGGAAAATATAGAAATATCCTCTTTACTGATGAAAAAAAAATCACGATTGAAGATCACTATAACAAGCAAAATGATAAAGTGTACGCACACAGTTCTAAAGAAGCCGCCCAAGATTGGAATGGTGGTCATCATCCTCCATCTGTAATGGTTTGGTGGGGGGTGTCTTATCAAGGAGTCACAAAGCTTAATTTTTGTGAAAAAGGAGTGAAGACTTCAGCCAAAGTGTATCAAGAGACTGTCTTGGATCGTGTTGTGAAACCTCTCAGCAATACATTAAAAAAAAATGCATCATGCACTTTCCAGCAGAACTCTGCATCTGGTCACGAAGCACGAACTATCCAAGTCTAGCTCAAAACCAACGTTCTGACTTTATAGGAGCTGAAGTCTGGCCCTCGCCGATATAAATCCCTTAGACTACAAACAATGGCCTGCTCGAAACGACACGCCGACACTATGTCTCTTAAGAGATTTCTGGAGCAAGCAGTGTCTAATTTTCCCATCGAAACAGTGCGTAAATCCATAGATTCGTGGCCAGACAGATTAAAGGCTTGTATCAAAGCCAAACGTGGCCATATCGAATAGAATCATTTATTTTTAGTTTTTGCTGAGACTTCTATAAATGTGTACATATAAGTTTTATTACATTACTTCATAAAAAAATAAATGTATATTCATTTGTAACAGAACTTATGGCCGGACTAGGTATAACTGAAAACTGGGTTCTCTATTCGTGAATGAGTGAGGTCGCCAGGCTCATGGAAACCGCTTGTCATTAACTGTACAACGTGTATTAGATGCTAATTGTGATGAAAGTGTCTACAGACTAAGGTTTGTTGGTTTCTACAATTTTATTGCATAAGTATTCTAAAACATATGACTTTAGCTTGAAAAATCGTACGTATTTCTTCAAGGAATCTCATCCGGTTAACTTTTGTTTTTGACTGGAATTCACCGGAGTGGAGCAATCAATGATGGTGGTGACTAAAATATGGTGTACAAAGTAAGGAAATCGTTTGATATTAGCTATATTATAAGGAAGTTTGTTATAATAGTAGTGGTATTCAATTTCGACCGAGTATCCATTTGAGATGTAAGCTATTATAAATTATTTACAATCTAATTGTGCACGTTAATGTAGAAACTATGTGAATTAGTTGGGCATTCCGCTAGAATGTGACCCTTCTCCTGCGTCCATGCGTGGCGCCGGTGGCGCCGCCTTCATTTAGAATTGTTCGTATAGTATTGCTTCCCCGTTTCTGTCGTTTTATTTTATTATATTGAGTTTTTGCTAACGTTTAACGTATCTGCTTAATTAACTATCAGTTTTACAAAATTATTACATAAAGCGTCTCCCAAATTTACCGCCAAATGATCTCCGTAAAATGACAAAACTCGAATTGAACAAGTTGATTGTCATTACAAATGGAATATTGTATTTCTTTGAGAACACGGTCAACAAGGTTTTCCTCTGTCACCTTATCGTTGTTATTTAAATCAAATGAACATGTATAGAATTGAGGAAAACATTGGGTGGTAGACAAAAATACTACTCAGTTTGAAAAAGAAATCGTTACAACAAACCTGATAAGAGAGAGATGCTTGAGAATCAATTACAGTTCTCGATTAGAAAAAGAGGTGTACCACCTACATAATAAATGAAATTAATTACTTACTTTAGAGCTTACGTTATTTTGACACAATACCGGGTGAGAGACTTATAGCAGTGATGAGCATAATACAATTAAAATAAATAATAAAATTTAACTAAACAAAGTTTTATTCGTGTGTTAGGGATTATAAAGTTCCGAAGTATCAATAAATAGTTTATATGACGATTTGAAACGACAGTCTGGTGATTGAGTGGTTTGATTCCGGCACAAGACTAATAGGGGTTAAAGTATGAAATTGCCATTTTATAGTAATCGATACTTTGAATTGACATTCATTCTTCATGGTATGAGATTTTCAAGTGAAACTTTTTTCACATGATACCTCTCAAAGGTTTTTCTTTTAAAAAATTTGCAACATTTGATTTTCGAATTTCAATTGTTTTTTGACGTGATAACGTCTTATAAATCGATGAACGCCGGGTGCACGCACGAAAAAATGTCACGTTCCGCTTGAGCCGAGCGTGCAAGCGATAGCGCGGCATAATCGGCTTAAGCGTTTGGCTTGTGACGCATCTAATTCTCTTCCACTCCATCGGCCGATGCGTACGAGTAGAAGAGAGACAGCGGCTGCACACAACCTCTTGCGTCATCCGTTCTCTGGGGTGATCGCTTTCGATGAAGCCTTTGTAGCCTTCCCGGCTAAAGGCAGTCCTAGGGGGTGTTTTAGTCAGTAAAAATCTGACATCATCAGTTTGTTCGCACGAAATGGTACCTGTGGAAGATCTCACCTCCTCCCTCCCCTTTTTCCGGAGGGTGCCCCTCACGGAAGAATGACTAATGCACACCCGCGTGTGTGGGTAGTTCTTCTTTTGTGGGTCTACAATATGTTTGGGCGACAAAAACAAAAAAAAAACACAACATACACGTGAACTGTTTTGTCAACTGTTGAATGTTTTCTTATGACGTTATCACGTAAAATTATCGTCCTTAAACAGACTTTACAGACAACCAATTTTTTTTTATTTAGCTTAGACGGGAAAGTAAAAAAAAAATATCTTATTTCGAAAATCCGAGGAACTTTTGAATACGAGTTCCGACGCGGAAATAACGCGGCAGAAACGGATCGCAATATCAATGCTTCGTTTGGAGAGGAGACTGCCAATGAACACACCGTGCGTTTTTGGTTTAAACGCTTTCGTAATGAAAACTTCAACTTGAAGAACGAACGCAGAAGATTGCCCACACAGGTGAATAATGCTGAATTGAAGGAGATGGTGGAAGCCGATCCGAGTCAAACTACCCAGGAATTAGTGGCATGGTTTAACGTTACCTTACCTTATATTGACTCATTTGCATCAAATTAATAATATAAAATATATAAAAAATGGGTGCCTCATGATTTGACTGAAATGCAGAAAGAAACGTGTGTTGAAACTTGTTTTGCCTAGTTGAATCGGTACAGAAGTGAAGGAATATTGGATCGAATTGTGACATGTGACGAAAAGTGGATTGTTTACGATAACCGTAAGCAAAAAATGCAATGACTGACCCCAGGTCAAACGTCGCAACAGTGCCCTAAAGCAAAGTATCAATAAAAAGTAATGGTAACTGTTTGGTGGTCTCTTCATGGCGTTATTCACTATAGCTTTCTCAGATCTGGTCAAGCAAAAACAACAGATGTTTACTGTGCCGAACTTCGAACAATGATGACGAAACTGGCCATGAAACAGCCCCGACTCGTGAGTCGATCTTCACTGTTATTGCGCCATGATAACACAAGACCTCACACTACAGGAAAAACCGTTGTAACTCTACAGGAGCTGCAGTTAGAAACCATACGTCATCCTCCGTACCCGTTAGCCCTTGCTCCAACTGACTACCATTTGTTTCGTGATTTGGTCAATTTTCTACGTGGTAAAAAATTTTCTTTCCAGGAGGCAGTACCAAATGCTTTCACCCAATTTGTAGTATCTAGATCCCCAGAGTTGTATCGTAAAGGCTCCGACGAAACTTCCGATTAGATGGCACCAATGTATAGATAATGAGGGTAAATATTTTGATTAAAAAAATATGTTACATCTTAGAAAACAACGAATTTTAATTTTTCAGTACAAATCGGCAATTTCGTACTGTAACCTCTAATATTAATGTGCATAAATATAGCTGTTTGTATGACTATTTTCTAAATATTACAGAAATAAAGGTAATGATGTATGTTTATCGGTTGTAATCCACATTACAAGTTCTGTTTAATTTGGCACTAGACGGTGCGGACGAGCTCGGTGGCTCAGTCGTAAATGACGCGACTTTGACGCCAACGCTCTGGGTTCGATTTCCACACAAGGAAACATTTGTGTGCATGAACATGTCTGTTTGTCTTGGTCTGGATGTTTTAAGAGAGGTAGGGCGCATCAAAGCAGCCCGTCTGGGGAAGTACCTCCACCAACAACAACAAATAACAACTCCCTAGAGGGTTGTTGTGTTCCTGCGTGAGTGAGGTCACCAGTAAGCTCCCAAGGAGTCGCTGTGTAAGTAGCAGAGGAGGCATCGCGCGAGTGATACTTAATATATCGCAAGCGTTAATAGGCTACAGTACCCGCTTTACATCAGGTGGGCCGTATGCGTGTATACCTCCCGACGTAGTATAAAAAAAGTGTAATATGTCAGGAAATATTTAATTATTGACGAGCTCAGTGGCGCATTGGTAAAACGCGTTTCGATTCCCATACAGGACAAACATTAAATGTTTGTCCTGTATGGGAATCGAAACGCGTTATGTGCATGAACATGTCTGTTTGTCTTGGTCTGGGTATATTTAAAAGAGGTAGGGCGTATCAAACCAGCCCATCTGTGAAAATACCCCCCCCCCCCCCCCCCCCCCCCCCCTCACAGAAAACCGCAGCCAAATAAAAACTCGTTAGAGGGTTCTTAGGTTCCTGCTTGTGAGTGAGGTTACCAGTAAGCTCCTTACCTTACCAGTAAGCAGTTGCTGTATTAGTAGCAGAGATGACATCGCACGAGTGACAGTTAATGTATTACAAGCGTAGGGCCGTATTCTCGTATGCCTCCCGACGTAGTATAAAAAAATATTCATTTATAAATTTAATCAGGAAAATTTCTGTAATAAATAAAGAATTATAACTATTCATATGTTATCATATTCATATGTTAAATTGGAGTTTCTTTTTTTTGAAATAAACTATTTATTTTACATCGCTATATACTCGTATATAGCTAATCAATCTTTTTTTTGGTCTATGTATCTGAGCATTGTAAATTGTAGGGCTAAGTAATAGAACTGATATATTTGTAACTTGTTATATTATAACGTAAAAAAATGAAAAGTACTGGCGAAGTAGTACACTAAGTAGCAAAAACTCTTCTATATGTTGAAATTACTCGGAGAAGCAAGACATTAAAGATGTACTTATTTTGGAAAAAAAATTGCAATATTTTGACGGCACTTTCGTACAGTCTATTTTAGCGTTTTGTTTCATTACGGAAACCTACTATGTATATAGTTTTAAATAAAGTGCTCAAATATACAATTTTGAAATCAATCATATTAACGAATCATAAAATAAATTGCTATCATTTTTTACTAGTCTTACAGGAATGTGATAGGTTGGTGCTATTTTTTCCATGAGAAACAGCATTAAATTGATCAAATATAAATCACTTGATATGGCCATTAATTGCTATGTTCTAACCCAACTATTATCAAACATACATAGATCTATTTTTCGTTACTGTTTTTGTATTATTTATAAGTGCTTTAAAGTGAGTAGGTTTTAAAATTTTACAAAGATACCGACACGATGCAGAGACCACCACAGCAGCTAGAAAAGTAATTCTTGCATGCATTTCTATATTGACAGTTGATACATGCAAAAAGGGCCATAAAAGCCCAAGTAGCAGCAGCGGTGGCGCATGTATTATGTGTTACGGATAGTGCACAAGAGAAGAGTCTACGGCAGTACAAGACGCAGAGGTGCAGAAATATCCTTAGCAATTGTGCCGGCGGCGCGGTGGCGGTTGGCTGCATCTATTAACGGTAGTGTGTGGATGTCAGTTGGAGTAGTTCATGTAAATGAACTAGTTTTGGAAGGCCCTTCTACCCATAGTGTCGGTGGCGCTTATGTTATACAAGTCCCAAGTCTGAATGCACATGGAGTACTGTAGACACCTTTAAGCGGGAGGATCTAGATGCCAGTTAGGACCTTGTGATTCGGTTCAGGTACACACAGCATTGAACTTACATGTGTGAGAAGAGATTTAGCATTTCTTGATAGAGGGTTGTTGTGTTCCTGCGTGTGAGGTCACCAGTAAGCTCCTAAGGAGTTGCTGTGTTAGCAGCAGAAGTGGCATCGCGCGCACTTGTGCACCTCCAGATGTAGTATAAAAAAAACAAGCATATACCCGAAATGTTAATCGGTTACCGTAGCCGTAGTACCGTAGTAAAAAAGTAAGGTATAAAAAAAAGTAAGGTACAAACCTGATTGCACGCGTAGATTTATTTTTCCATGAATTCTTAAAGTCAATTAAAATAATAACAAAGGCGAAGTATTTTCATTATTTTCGGCGACCTAGTTATGTGTGACCTGAGATAAGTTGTTAAAATATTTAATCATACGTTCTTATATAATAAATGTAGTACTGAGCCCTAGTGAGCTTTTGTGTACAATTGACATTGTTTTGCGTTTCTACAGACGATATACAGGATGAATGTTTCAAGCGTAGATTGATAAATTTAAAGCTATGAGGGAAAGTGAAATATTTAATAGACTTTTGATAAAACTCGAACTATATCATTGATTAGTTAAGGTCCAATCTTATTTTCTTTTTTTCTTCTAATATGACATATAATCCATAGATCCAAATTAGGATATGTCGTTGCGATATATACATAAATATATTCCCATAAAAGGAAGTAATAAATTACTGCAAAAAGAAAGTTATTATTGTTATTAATGTACTGTTTTATTATCGAATCCTACTTTTTAGTTTGCAGTATATAAATACACATACACACATATATTATATATATATATATAATATATATGTATATATAATATATATATGTATATATAATATATGTATATACATTTTCTCAGTAAATTCTTTTTTGATAATCGTATAATATCATCATATTTCCCTTGTTTTTGCCATATTTTCAAACTATCGAATGAATCATAAACAAAATTCTAATTTTGTGAATTCTGTAAAAATGAAACTAATCGAGTTTCATGATGATAGTGTGTATTACTTTTATGAAACGTAAAATGTTTGATTTCTGGAATGATTAGAGGTATGTTAGTGCCAAGTTTGGCCATCTACGAGCATTCTAAAAATTCAGCCTGTACATACAACATACTTGAGAATAAACAATACGTCTACGCAATCTAGCGCCTTCTTAAGTAATGTAACTTAATTAATACAATCTCGGCACAAAAAGTCAATTAATTTTGTAATGATATACATAGACTACTACCTAGTTAAAAAATTCAATGTGTGTAGGTAATTAACCTACACAGATGTTTCTGCGGAGTTTAAATGGGAATAAGATTCATATCTTTGTTGTCGTGTCGAAAAACATAATTTTTGACCTTCTTATGAATAATGGAGCCGTATGCCATTCCCGGCCTACAACTGTATAATTTATTGAACCATTTATTGACTTGGATTTGTTGTCTATGTTATGTTGTGAGTGTTTTGCAGCATTGTTTTCACATTTGGGATTCGGTTCAGATACGAGCTGTGAGATTTGTTGCCGTCCCAAGCTCATACACATGGTATTTGAACCTTTAGGTACATCTAAGGATATATACAGGTATTTACGACATATTTGTAATTATCACTTGCTCAGTGATGAAGGAAAACATCATGAGAAAACCCGTATATAGAAATTATTTTTCGAAAGACTCCTTAACTTAAGAAAGGTTTGGTTTTCTCTCTTGGTTAAGGAGGTCTGAAGGCAGTCGCTTTATGTGGAAATCCGTATCATTGATTATCATCGCCAAATCCTTAGGCTTACGAGTATGTAGCGGACAATGGATTAGGAAGGAAGAAGAAGAGTTATAAATTATATATTATACACTATTTAGAGAAGTTTTTTCATATGATGTTCGCGGCCTTCCCCGACGATCACTCTACCCGCCATTGATATTCCTTACACAGTCGATTCTTACACTGCAACGTAATGTAAAACTTATAGTTCTATTTATTAATTTATCTTTTACGAGTGGATTGATTGTTATCTATACATACAGATAAATAAAATTAGAGTATATGTTTGTAATATTAAAATAACAGCTTTTTACTAAATGCATATGGATGTATACAAGGCGCATATACCAAAATGAATATTTTTACAATTTTTGTCTGTCTGTCTGTCTGCTTGTTCCGGCTAATCTCTGAAACGGCTGGATCGATTTTGACGGGACTTTCACTGGCAGATAGCTGATGTAATAAGGAGTAACTTAGGCTACTTTTATTTAAAAAAAATTATTTATTTTTATTAATATAAATAAATAATAAAAAAATAACTATTCCGCGCCGACGAGTTACATAATACATATCTATTATTTTTGCTTATTTAGGTACTTATAATCAAATCAAATAAATAAAATTATAACTGAACAATTACTTTTTTGTTAAATTCCGCTCGTTCTTTCGTCTCTCGTACTCGACCGGTTGTATTCCGGATGCTTGGAGAGAGGCCAATGTGCAGCCGGTCCCCAAAAAGAGAGACCGTTCCGACCCATAAAATTACCGCCCCATTGCCGTAACTTCAGTGCTGTGCAAAGTCATGAAACGGATCCTTATCAATCAATTGATCCATTACCTAGAAGATCACTACCTAATTAATGATCGTCAGTATGGTTTTAGACCGAAACGATCGACGGTCTGCCCCTCCAGCTTTGTAAGTGGATTGCTGGCTTCCTGCATGTTCGTAGAATCCGCGTCCTTGCATCCAGCGCTTCGCGGTTCGTTTCAGACAATGTCGGTGTCCTACAGGTACATGCTGCCACTTCGTAATATTTATTGCTATGCAGATGACAGTATGGTCCATGGGCGATATTTCGGTCGGCCTAGTGCTGGTCGGACAGAAATCGATGAGAAACGCGAGAGTCTTGTCGTTGAGCTGAATCGGGTTTTGGATCTCATTAGTACTTACTAATAACCTTTGTTGGGTTGAGTTTAATGCCAAGAAAACTCAGGTGTACGCGTTCATAACAAAAATGTCCCCATTCCTTTCCATTACTAGTCTTCAGAGCGCTGAATATGCTAGGCATGGATATTCGTTTCGATATTAACCAACGAAATTAAATCGAGAGCCTCGTCTTAATAGCTTCAAAAAATTCTTTCCGTTCCGTTCCGTTGAATAGGGTTCTTCACGCCGGACCAGCTTTATAAGACTCAAGTTCGGACCTGCGCGGAGTATTGCTCGCATCTCTGGGACGGTTTCGCATAATATCTTTTCGAGGCTTTCGATAGGTTGCAGCGACGGGCTATCCGCATAATTGACGACGAAGAGGTCACCAAAAACATAGAATCTCTGCAACTTCGTAGCGACATTGGCTCGCTAAGCATATTTTACCACCTTTACCATGGTGAGTGCTCTGTAGAACTGTTTTCCCTTATCCCATCCTCTCACTTCCGTGCAGCCTTGGGTTGTCCTTATTCCACTGTTGAGTACATGCCTTCACGTACTAAAAAGTTCGGCAACTCCTATCTATGTCGTACTATAATAAGTGGAACGCCTTGCCTGTACATGTGTTTTCTCGTTCCTACAATATGGGATCCTTCAAACGAAGCGTGAAGAAGCATCTTGCGGGCGAGCATGGTAGCGTCAACTGACAGGATACTGTAGCCTTTCGTCAGTTGCCGCTGCAATTTGGGGTCCTCTTTTGGCTTACCATTAGGAAACGGAAAACGAAGTGTCGGTAATCACTTAATGAAATAGCTTTAGATTTCAACAACGTTCAACTATTTAAATCTGACTTTCGTGCATCCAAATATTGCGTTCCTATCACCTAATTTAAATAAGTATTACACGTTTAAGCAATTATCGATGTATTTTACATGTATAGATATAGGGGAGCGGAACCTTCGGGTACATGTATTTATTACCTACTAGGACCCCACACCGAATGAATTTATAAATACATAACGAAGAAATACATCATAAATGATGTATTTATTCGTTACAGAAATAAACATTTTTCATTTCTGAGTTTTTCTTCAATAAAAGGAGTTTTATTATAGGTAACGAGTTTTATTATAGGTTGACGTGCTCCGGTGGCTTGGCATGAATAAAGATAAAAAGATAAAATATCTTTATTTGCCATTGGGCCCTCGCGGGCACTTAGACACGTCTTACAGTTTTTGAAATATAATGTTATTGTATCTTATTTAATTCTCTTTTTACTTTTTCCTTTTTCTTTTATCTACTACCATCACGGAAATGACCATTGGCTAAGAAGAAATGCCGAAAGAAATTTGCCAATATAGGTCTCTTTTAAAATTTTCAATTAGATATTACAAAAACAAAAAATACATAAGCATATTGGTACAATAATAATATCAAATGGTAAAATTAAAGATTATTAAGACGCGACTTTGACATCAACGCTCGTGGGTTCGATTCCCACGCAAACATTAGTGTGCATGAACTTGTCAGTTTGTATTGGTCTGGATGTTTTAAGAGAGGTAGGGCGCATCAAAGCATCCCGTCTGGGGAACTACCTCCACCTCACAGAAAACCGTAGACAAATAATAACTCCCTAGAGGGTTGATGTGTTTCTGCGTGTGAGTGAGGTCACCAGTAAGCTACCAAGGAGTTGCTGTGTAAGCAGCAGAGGAGGCATCGCGCGAGTAATACTTAATATATTCCAAACAAATGTAGCCATTATTACGGAATAAAAAGATTTTGACTTTGACTTTTAATAGGCTACGGTACCCGCTTTACATCAGGTGGGTCGTATGCTTGTACGCCTCCCGACGTAGTATAAAAAAAGGGTAATTCTTTAAGTTTTAATTTTGAATAGAAGAGATCGTGTTCTATGAATTGATACCATTTAGGTATTATTTTTTTTATTTTTATTTTATTTATTTTTTTTTTTATTAAGGTTCACCAACGTTCGTTTACATTGTTACTTATATTCTATATATTTTTTTATACTTAATCTAGTATAAATATAACAAACAATTACTGGAGAACACGGCAAGCAAATTTATGTTAACACAAAAAAAAATAATTATACAAAAGGAAAAAAAAAACTCTGATAAATACCAGGCCACTCAGAAAGCATTGCGAAAAAAAAAGTTTTTATGTATGAGAGACTGGCCAGTTATAATCTATTTTGAAAATATGATTATTTATAAGCAAAAATAGGTAAGTACATTCTAATTTTAACATTACACTCCACATTTTTAGCGAGCTAATTTAAATTGACGTGTCTCATTGAAAATTGGATTGAGGAAATATGATTTTTTACGATTTCAAGTGTCGCCTAAAACCGGACGACTCGTACGATAGATTTCAAATGGCATTCATGGACGAAGGCCCTTCCAAGCCAACTGTGTATCGTTGGTATTATGAATTTAAGCGCGGTCGACTAACTTTGGGGGATGAAGAAAGAAATGCTCTGTTTGAGCAGGCTGTAAATGCTATTATATTATGTCTGCAGAGGACTGGAAAAAGTAGTTCCGATGCTTGAAACTATGTATAGAGGCTGGTGGAGAGCATTTTGAAAAGATTTCATAAAAAAAAAAAAAAAATATGATTACCTATAGAACACTTTCCTTTTTATTTTCGCAATACCCTCCGAGCATCCCACGTACCAAGCGAATACACGCCACGTAGCTAAATCCAAGTTAAATAAACACAGCTATAACAAGTTCTTACAATCATTGCAAAATCATCGCAGAGTTCAAATAGTTCTTTGTCTTACAGTTATATACAATGACACTGGATAAAGCCACGATCACGTATTGTTCAGCCAACTAAGTGTTTGGCCAAGATGCTGCGGGACCTGCTAAGCGAGTCAAAATGTATGTCGATCAAATCGCAATATTCATTGACAATTTTGCAAAGTCGAGGCACTGGGGAATTAGCTCCAAGAACAGTTCTACGCCATGATGGACTCAACGGAGTTAACCTACTGCGAGGATATCTAAGGGGAATTCTATATCTAAATTTAATTAATAATTGGGGGCAGTTGATATTATTATTAAGAATTTTGTATGCGAAAATGTAGTCATTCAAGATTCTACGGCTACTTAACATGGGTATATTAAAATGTTTTAAACGGTTTCTGTAAGACGCATGCCTTAGCTCCGAGATACCACTAGAACACGCCAAGCGCCACATAAATCGTTTTTGAATTCTCTCTAAGCGTAGCGAATGCGTAGCGAAGTGAGGTCTCCAAACTACACTGCCATATTCTAGGATACTTCTAACCAGACTGTTATATAGAAGTATCTTGGTCTTACAACTATGAAAACCTTTAGCATTCCTTATTACAAAACCTAGCATTTTTGACGCTCTTTTCGAAATATTTTCTATATGCGGTACAAATGTCAATTTCTGATCAAACATTATCCCCAAGTCCCTTATTTCTTTCAGCTCTTGAATGTTTTCATTTCCTATGTAATAGTTATTATGAATTAATTGATGTTTTCGTGAAAATTTTACATGATAGCACTTCTTAGAATTTAGAGTCATATTATTATTTTTGCACCATATAGTTAATTCATCAAGATCTTTTTGCAGTTTTTTTGTATCTTCGGCAGATTCTATAATTCTGCAAAATTTCAGATCATCTGCATACATAAATGGTTTGGAAAATTTTATCGTATGTGGTATATCATTTACAAAAATGTTAAATAAAATTGGACCCAAATGGGATCCTTGTGGCACTCCAGAAGTAATACTCTGTGATTGAGATCGGTAACCATTTACAACAACAAAATATGTGCGGTCCTCGAGATATGACCCGAGCCATTTTAGAAATGTGCCAGAGATACCGTAGGCAGATAATTTATTTAGGAGAATCCTATGAGATACGCGGTCGAAGGCTTTACTGAAGTCAGTATATATTACATCGACTTGTTTATTAGTATCTATAGCCTCCGTCAAAGATTCCAAAAAATCTGTTAAGTTAGTTGTGGTAGATCTCGATGGCACAAAACCATGTTGATGATCACTAATTAATGAGTTGAAGTAAGTTTGTAAGAATGGACAGATTAGGGACTCAAATATTTTTGCCGGAGTAGACAGAATAGATATTGGTCTATAATTAGTAATTAGGTCGTCGCTCTCTGATTTGTGAACAGGAACTACTTTTCCTGACTTCCATTCTATCGGAAAAACTCCTGTTTTTAGTGACATGTTATATATTATTAATAGTGGTTCAACCAGATTTCCAGCACATGAGACAATAAATATGGGTGGTATGCCATCAGGGCCCATACCTTTACTACAATCAAGACTTTGCAATTTCTTCAGCAACAGATCGCGATCTATTTTAGGAGTAGGTATAATAGGGTAATTCTGCTCTAAATTTTGTATATGTTCTGAACACTTATTATTATTAGGCACATCACTATTCCGATATACGGATGAAAAATATGAGGAGAACATCTCACAGATCTGTTCACCATCGGACGTCCTATTAATTCCATCTGTCATCGAAATAGGATAGGAACTATGTCCACCACGCTTAGATTTTACATATGACCAGAATAGTTTAGGATTCTCAGTAATACTTTTTTCTATTTTACCCATGTAATTTTTATAACATTCTTTAGCCATGCGCGTACATCGTTTCTTTAATAGTGTAAGTTCGACTTCGTCCATTGGGTTCTGGTATTTTCTATAGCGTCGTCTAAGAGTATACTTTTCTTTTATAGTTCTTATTAGATTACTGTCAAACCAGGGTGGATATTTGTGTTACTCTTTTGAGTGGTACAAAAGTATCAATCAGACTACCAAGGGTACTGTAGTATATGCGGAGCATTTCGTTTACATCACTAGTGCCGCTAAACAACTCATCCCATTTACAATTCCTTAACTGCTCATTAATTTTGTTATAGTCCGCTTTATAGAAATCATATTTTTTAATGTTATTATTGAAGGGAAGCTTCTTTTCATAATTTAGTGCCAGATCTATTTCTAGCGGGGGATGTAACGGATCTATTATACTAAGTGGACTATGAGACAGACTTACACAGCAGGTGGAAATGTTGGACAATACTAAATCCAGAATTTTGCTGGAGATATTTCGAATATTATTGAGCTGCCTAAGGCTATTCAAGTGAATAAATTCTATGAGCGGTTGTCCCATGGCAGGGGCAATGTATTCACACGTTGACTCGCCCAACATACCCCAATCGATGCAACTCAGATTAAAGTCACCCAGAATACAAAATTGTTCACTACGAGATTGTTCAATCATTATTAAAGTCTAAGTATCGTATGCATGTGTTGAACGCTACAGGTCATATATCTTATCGATATTGACAATTACTTTATTAATCGTTTAGAATACTATCTCGACAAAATGCCATTTAGGTCGACTATTTCTCATTCATCTATCATCAAAAATAAGCAATTGAGTGTAGTTCATATGACAATCAATATAAGAATGAATTACCACTGAGTTGGTCCGATGACGGAAGTCGACGTTTGTTTATATCACACACAACCTGGCAGTGTTGGAGTAGATTTTATTTTAGGTACCGGACAACTACATTAGATTACGCGTTCCCACAAGTTGTTCGCCTGCCGGGGTACGGTACGAGGCGACAGTCACGCTCCATTGACTAGAGCGCTGCGCCTCCTTAATGAAATGTTAATTAAAAACCCAATATTTGATGTATTTAGTTGCTTTCATACAGAAGCTGCAAATTTCGCTGTTGTTAATGAATGATATGTAATTTGTTTCTTTTCGTTTCTTTATTTGAGCACTGTTGAACGCATTGGATTTTTTTAAATTTGTAATGTTCAATATTGTGTATGTATAAATAAATAAATATTTCAACCGCTTCTAAAGCATGGTAAAACTTGGTATTTGGGTGTAGTTGGGTGTAGCAGATGATAATACAACAATGAGATAATAGAATAGATAGCCTGATGATAGAGATAAATAAATAAATAATAATAAATAAATAAATACCACTGAGCTGGCCTTATGACAGAAATCGATGTTTATTCATATTTCAACCACTTCTAATGTACAATGGAACTTCGTAGTTGAGAGTACTTCAAATGACAATACAACAATGAGGTACCACTGAGCTGTCCTGATGATAGAAATCAATTTTTGTTTATATTTCAACCACTTCTAATGTATGAGGAAACTTGGTAATTGAGTGTAGTTCAGATGACAATATAGTACTTATTTTTTTATATTATATTGGCAAACGAGCATGTACCCACATGCTCGTGCATGCACCAGATGGTAAGCGATAACCACAGCCCATAGACGTTAGCAACATCTAAGGGTCACTGATACGTTGCCAGCCTTTTAAGGGAAACATAGGCTCTGTTATTGAAGGCACCCATATCGTATTTCTTCGGGAATACCGCTGAGGATAGTTGACTCCACAAATTCACTGTACGTGGTTGAAAATGCCTCAAAAAGCGTACTGAAGTGGATTGCGACTCATCAAGTGAGCGTGAAATTTGAATTTGTATCGAGTGGTACGATAGTGGAACTTAGCGGCTGGTGTTAAGCTGAATAACTCCTATAAACACCCGCCATGATACAATTTTTTTATACATCGTCAGAAGGCGTACAAGCATTAAGGCTTGTAATATATTAAGTATCACTCGCACGATGCCTCCTCTGTTGCTTACACAGCAACTCCTTACACCTTACCTTATTTGGATGCGGTTTTCTGTGAGGTGGAGGATATTAAGAGAAGGGTAGGCATCAAAGCGTCTGGGGTATACTTCTTAGGCTTATTTTACCCATGAATACAAACTCAAATCTGAGTATAAATATAAAATTAATTAATTTATTACGTAATAGTTTGATGAATGGATTGATATTTATTTATGGGTTACTGATCATGACGCTACAAACATTTACCTTATTTATTTTTGTTTTCAGAGAAAGACCGCATATCTTTGACTCAAGCAGTGGGGATAGGAAGGTGACATAGTTGACGTAAATATATTATAAAATAATAATATAAAAGTAAAATTATATGGTGGGCAATTAGATATTTAGATTAGAATTAGCAGACCTACTATAATATAATGTTACTATACTAACTTGATTAAGCATTGAAATCACTATTAGTTTGTAATGATATTATAATTCGTTTCTTTGAAAACTATATTGCGTATATACATATACTCTCATTTTTCTGGTTGCTAATTATTTTTTAATTGTACCAATATATAGTTGCTCAATTTTTTTTTAAATTGTACCAATAGATAGTTATATTTTCAATTTGTTTCATTCTATGGGTATACAAGCCGTACAAATAAAAAAAATTGACAGGTCGGTGAAGTACCTCGTGACTTACTATATTGAGTCTCCAACACCATTACAGGCACTGCACAATTGGAGCACTGGGAATAATAAAACAATATCATACGTCATGCACTCCACTAGTTATCCAGTCTCTCATACCATTGTCACATTATACAATGGCTTTTTTATCTGCGCTGCTGCTGTGATCGTTTACTAGGTGATCTCCACTTACATTATACATCTCATTCTCGCCCCTGGGAGTCGTGATCGCTGTTGCTCCAACAAGGGCCTCTTCCTTTTAGCTCTAAAGTAGATGTGCCTACCAGATGAGTAGCAAAAGAACTCTAACTTTTGGGTGGCTTGACACTAAACGTTGCCGTAATGTTGTAGCTTGGGAGTACACTATTTTTTTATACGCTTTTTCGATACTAGCATCTGGAAGAACAGCTGCAGCCGATTTCGTTTTATACTGCTAAGACAGTTATTTAACCTGCAGACACTTTTTTTTATACAACGGAAGCGTACATACATACGACCCACCTGATGTACAGCAGTTACTGAAGCCCATGAATGTTTACAATGCCTTAAACATTACTTGCACAATATCACTTCTGTTGCACAGTAACTTCTTAGGAGATTACTGGTGACCTCACTCACCCGCAGGAATAAAACAGCTCTTCGGGATGTTGTTAAGTGGCTGCAATTTTCTGTGATGGGCCCTACCTCTATCAAAAACACTCAGACTAAGATAAACAGACATGTTCATGCACACACATGTCTGTTCCTTGTGGGAATCGAACACATGAGCGTTGATGTTAAAGTGGCGTTACTAACCACGGCCACGTCGAGCTCCTCAAAGTAACACTTGCAATAATGATAACTCTGTAAAATATTATTCGGGCTCTTTGCGGTTCTGAAATCTTTGTATCTTACTAGAATCAATATATTAGTTTACAATTTTATCCCCAATATGTTCTCAATGAACTGCTGAACTTGCCATCTAGTTTATTATTGTTATTCTAAGCTATTAATTGGTTTTATCGAACTAATTTATAGGGGAATTCTAAAGGAAGGCATTGAGGAAATTCAACTTTTGATATCGTCGTGAGTCTTTAACTTATGGGCATCCATTATTTTATTTCCCGGACTGCACTGTATTTATTTCTAAGTGGAGACAATTGAAATATGTTGCGGTCTCACATCTTAATAAATATAGGTATGAGAGTATTGCAGAAATATTCCAGTGTTCATATTAACATATGAGTATTCGACGAAACAAAGTGGGCAAGCATTTAGGTATTCCAATTACCACGAGAAATATTCGACCACCGCTATTTTCTGCAACGTAATTGAGTGAAATATTGTGTTGTAGCAAGTAACATTATCGTAATTTTGGGTTAGAATTGCTTAGCGTTCTCATCTCATGTTGTACAAATTTTGAATACATGCATAATTCGGTTAATGGCAGTTGGTTGGTAAAAGGGACGTGTATGAGGCTCACGTTTGAACGATGGCATAACAAAAAATATCAGTACAAAGCAACCCTGCTACCTATAAATGGAATATTCGGATCTCACGGTTACAGTAGCACATTGAGTACACCGTGTGCTGTTGGTGTTGGCGAAGCACTTCGTTAAGGTAAAAATGATAATTATGAGTGCACAAATTATTTTATATTGTCAGTGTTGTTAGAACTGTGGAGTGGTTGTGTAACTTTTACTATAGAAATTTGTATAATATTGTCCAAATGATTATTAACCTTTATTAATACAAGTGATATTAAAACGAGTAAGAGTTTCGTAAAATATTTAATTATTTAAAATAGATATACCCAAGCTGGACTTAAGATGACGGCGCAGTAGAAGTGGCGCCTGCATTGAAAAATCGGTTGTTCTAAAATTCATGCGACACAATGCAGACTGGCGATAGCTGGCTTCATCGCCTATTAAAATAACAAAATTAGAAATTTAAAACTAGGAGCAAGCTTTTCCGTAAGAATAAAATTATCGATTTTGACATATTTCTTAGAATTATACCTATATATTTACAGGACTATACATATAGTATCGTGTTAAAATTTAAAATACAGTCGCATAATTACTTTGATTTATATTTCGGAAAACGCTGGTTTAAAATGAACCAATGCATATTGTTTATCGCATAACGATTTATAATTTTAATGTTGTTTCGTAATGTATGTCCAATAAAATATAAGTGAAACACTACAGAATAATGTAACACGTAGATTATTGAGTAAATACATACAATAACCAATACAGAAGAGTTTAATTTTAGGGCGCATCAAAGCAACCTTACTATTGAAGTATCGCCACTTCCGAGAAAATCGCAGTCAAATAATAACTTGTTGGAGGGTTGTAGTGTTCCTACGGCTGTCTGACGTTACCAGTAAGTTCCTAAGGAGTTAGCAGAGGGGATGGCAACGCGTGATCCATATTTTCTCCATTGAGAGCGTTCATAGTCTACGGTAACAGTCTACATTTGGTGGACTGTATCCTTGTATAAAAAAAATTGTGATGTATTTTAGAGATTTATGTAATATAAAAATTTTTTTACAACTTTGTTCTAATGAGCGATTCATATTTATTATGATAAATGATAAAACTATGTTTTTTTTTATTCAACTTTGGGAGGCATACAAGCATACGGCCCACCTGTATAGCAGTTATCGTGGCCTATTAACGCTTGTGATGCCTCCTCTGCTGCTTATACAGCAACTCCTTAGGAGCTTACTGGTGACCTCACTTACACGCAGGAACACAACAATCCTCTAGGGAGTTGTTATTTGGATGCGGTTTTCTGTCAGGTGAGGCACTTCCCCAGACGGACTGCTTTGATACGCCCTACTTCTCTCAAAACATCCAGACTAAGACAAACAGACATGTTTATGCACATAAATGTTTGTCTTGTGTGGGAATCGAACCCACGAGCGTCGGTGTCAAAGTCGCGACTCATTCATGACTGAGCCACCGAACTCGTCATAATGTATGTAAAATAAACTCACCATCTACCTATTAGTTCAGTCTAATTATAGAAGTAATTTCAACAATTTGTCTACGTGATATTTTAAGTGTAATATTGGTGAATAGGTAATATTGAATTAAAATTGAATGTCATCTTTAATCTTATTTAAAAAGGTTACTTATTGACCATATTGCTACTAAAATTTATTTGAAGGGTTTTAATATTTAAAACTTTAAATCATTTTTAGCTTCGCTTTAGTACAGTCACTTCATACTGTCATTTCGTACATGTACAGAAAAAAAAAATCGGTTTAATCTGGCAAAAACTGAGTCATTTGCTCTGTAAGTGAGAACATGTGAATGAATTTGTTTTAAAAATATGAAATAAGACTAACATTTGCTAACCTAAGTAACGCTCTTATTTATTTCCAAGGCAAAAAAATATTTTCTCACGACTTATTTCTACATTTAATTATGATACACTCCCTAGATTCTTTTCAGACATTTTTTTAATTATTTTAGAATGAAAACGGGTACCTACACGTTTTTTTCGGGTTTTCTTATGTCTTATTTCAACAAGTTTAGTTGATAGATATCTCAAATATGTATGTGAGACAAATGCTTCCATTTGATCCTAGTTCCGGCTGTATTATATATTATTATTATATTATATGTTTTCCAATCTATCATTTACTGGCTTTGGAAGCTTCTGACAGACTGACATCGAGGTGCAGCTAAAATACGTCTTGTTTCCCAACTTTTGTTTTGAATACATTTTTGCTTTGAAAGTTTAATAATGTAATTGGATTTTTTGTTATCTAAATACCAATTGCTTGGTGATTATTGGGTACTACCCAATGGGTAGTCCCAATAATCATCACAAGCAATTGGTATTTAGAGCGGTTCTCTGTATGTTGGAACAACTTCCCTATGAATGTTGTATCTTAAGAAAGTTACATATAAGTATTTTAAAAACAAATATATATACCTAGACCGGCCATAAGTTCTGTTTTTGTTTATGAAGTAATGTAATGTATGTAAACCTTATATGTACATATTTATAGAAGTCTCAACCAGCCTTTGTAGTTCTAACAGAACGTAGTCGCCTAGACGTTCTATAGTCTTCAACAGAGAACGTGTTGATATATCTGTCGATAGTCCGATATACGAACATACGACTGATATCAAACTTTTGAAGTGTCTTGAATATGACCAACGGCTCCATAGCAACAAGGCAATCACTGCAATCTTATTTTCTTTAACACCCGTTTTATATTGTAAATTGATAATAAACACGAAAAAAATATGTAAAACGGCAGGAAATCGAAAGAAGTTTTTACCATAATAAACGCGTTCCAAAATCAAAATAATTGAACAGTTGTAATTAAAAGTATCTATGGCCAGACTAGTTATAAAAAAATAGAGTGCCGTCAGTGGGCTTTGAACCGGGGATCTATGTGACCGTATAATTATAATAGACCGTATACAAGGAGGGACCAAATACACAATGTTCATGATGTCGTATAGCTGGTATTAGTGTCAAATGTGATCCGCAGATTTATTGTGAAAAACCACGTTTTTTTTTTCAAGTAATACATCCGTATAAATAAACATAAAATACAAATACGTTAAAGCCGTTATATACTTATATATTTTCGAAAATAACAGATATAATAATTGCTCGTTTAAATACATGACTTATGATTTAATTTGTCAAATGTATCATTCAGTAAATGTTCCTATTTGGAAAGGCCACAAAAGTACCGGCATATAAATAAAATTTCTAAAATAAATTATTGATTAACTATTAAGTAGTGATATAGAAGAATAATAGAATACTGTTGCAAAGGCCAGTATTGTCATGCAGCATAATTTCGACAAAATTAGAAAAAAATCATAAATTGACATGAAATTATATAATCATTGAAATTAAGTTATCACAATAATAACAGTGTAATTAATAAAATCAAATAAAATAACAATGTAATTTAAACTATTTTACTCATATATATGATGCTCCAGACTGCGTTTGCTTATAATGAAAGCGGGCCGCTACCATCCCAAAACGATTTACGTTAATAGGACTATGTTTCGAAAACTGCATTGTTCTATATAATTACTCACTTTATTAATTCTTATGATATTATATTGTTACAGATGAATCTCGTAATATTCGTACTGCTCCTGTTTTGTGCACTGTCGTCCTGTCAGTCACCATCGCCACCTGCGCCGACGCAATCGCCTTATGACCGCATCGCGGCCGCTGGAGGCATTGCCCCGACTGGCTCCACTACATTTCCATTCAATCCTACTCCTATTCCATTCAATCCTCAAATTCCCTTCACACCTGGCTACAAGAATCCATATTATCCTTACAATCCAACGCCCGGAAATAATGTACCCATATTGAGTTTTACAAATGAGCATGGTGCTGCTGGAACATATTCGTATAGGTACGTGTGAAAATTGTAACATAAAGGTGGGTCTTTCTCATCATTTCCATATTACCGTTCGCTTATAGTATTGCATCATATTTTATGGTCTAATGTTTTGAACTAATAGGTAATTGTTCTATATTACAACAATTCAGTAATTGCTATAAACTTATAAATATTCATTTTTCTCCACACGTTTTATCTAAACTTAGGCTGTTTATCATATATTTTCATTACACACCAAAGCATTAAAATATTTAAAGTAACTAAAATGCTTCGAGTTCATTGGAAATTTAATCAGGACTAAGTTACGTCAAAATTAGACTGATTATTGTCTCAAAAGTCAAAGTCAACCTAAGCTGGTTGTGATTCACTGATTTACATTTGTCAAACAAGAGTTGTCGCTAAATGCCAATCTTGCGATTTCAAGAATGTATCTTGAAATCGCAAGTTTGGCAATTAACAACAACTCTTTCTTGCAATTTTATGACTAAATTTCATTTTATCAATACATTAGCACGTTGTACATTTAGCAAGTCTTCTATATCGTATAGTCAACTAAAATAGATGGGGAATTGTCGTGCTAATTTGACGAAGCGGTGGCGCAGTGGTGTAACGCGCTGTTACGCGACTTTGACACCAACGCTCGTGGGTTCGATTCCCACACAGTACAAACATTTGTGTGCATGAACATGTCTGTTTGTCTCGGTCTGGGTATTTTCTATGTATAATAAGTATGTATTTACAAAAAAAAATGTATTTACGTATGTTTATCAGTTGTCTAGTACCCATAATACAAGCTTCGCTTACTTTGAGGCTAGATGGCGCTGTGTAATTTGTCCGACAATATTTATTTATATTTAATTACATGACGCGTTCAATTGGCGAGTGACGTAAGTCGTAAAGGGAGTAGTCAGTTCAATTCCTGCCAAACATAAGTATGTTGTTTCCGTTTGTGTATTTCTGAGTATATTCTATGTGTATCATAGGTATATGTTTGTTACGACCCGTGTACTTTTATTATTTACTTATTTATATTTACTGTACGTAGTCTTAATGTAGTAAGTGTAAATAAAATCAATATTTTTTTTTATATTTCCCCACTAATTATATACTACCTTTTAGTCTCAAACTAAGCATAACTTGTACTAAAAGTTTTTTTGCACTCATGTAATAAGTACATTGAAAACTTTCTGTACAATATATAGATAGAAATATGTCAGGGTAAGAAATACATATACCGGGTACGTAGTTTTATGTCAAACAGTACAACATACGTTTATTCATTTTCAGCTTCACGACTGGCGATGGGAAGCAAGTACAAGAAAGCGGATACTTAAAGGATGCTTACATCGACAACGCGGGGGAGCCCCAGGGCACACAGGTATAGCTTATTAAAAATAATTGTTCTCTGTATTTATTGCTTGACATTAATACTTATAAATTTCATGAACGTATAGCATTCTGAGATGTCCATGCCTTATTTATACATGTTTTTGTAATAAATATTAATGTTAAGATTATCAGTTAATATACCTACCTTGGGTTTCTTTAGTACTTCTATATTATCTATCCGATCGGAATTCTTCACACAATGCTGTTGTTCGTAGGCTACCAAGATAACTAATTAATTGGAAAAAAAAATAGTAAGCCCTTGCAGAAGTATCACATTATATTAGGAGTTAAAGTATGAAAAATAGCACTCAAATTTACCTAGTTCTTTAAAGATAACACATTGGCAGCAGTAAAAATAATGTAAAACATGTAAAACCATTCTCATAAAAACTTTTCATTACATAATAACAAAGGCGATGACGTTGCCAGGCGGATCTATGATGCATTTAGAAACTAATAATTACTAGTACAAGATTTTTTTTAAATGCATATGGTCTTCGTTTCATCCTAGATAACATTGAAATAAATATAAAATTAAAAAAGCCGCCAAGTGCGAGTCCGACTCACGCAATTCTCTCAAATTATTTTCGCAACAATAGTATTTTTTTTTTGTGATGTAACTACAAACTTACGCTTTTCTGATTTTTTCCTTTACTTGTGCTACATGATATTGCTTCATACCAAATTTCATGATTCATGATTCTAGGTCAACAGGAAGTACCCCATAGGTTTTGATTTCCTTGCGAGTGTCAAAATATGTGCATAAACGAGGTATAATCCGTATATATAGCCGTATCTTTTAATTGCGTTGATTTAGAAGTTTGATTTTTTCATTGCTCGAAAGGTTTACAGACCTGAGTATTAGATATTCATTTCAATTTGATAGCTCCACCCGTCCCTGAGAAAAAGGGTCTTGACAGACAGATAAACGGACAACAAAGTGATCCTATAAGGGTTCCGCTCTTGCTTTCCAGGTACGGTACCCTAAAAACTACTGTTTCGGCCTCAATTCAAATAATATATTTTAAAGAACTGATATATGGCTCTAGACTGAAGTGCTAATCATAATTGGATTATACTAAATTGCTTATTCCAGGTCGTTCAGGGAAGCTATGCGTATGTTGCGCCCGACGGGACCCCGATTCAAGTCAGCTACATCGCTGATGAAAATGGTAAAACCGCTTTTTAACAAGTTTTTTTACAACGCCCGTGTAAGTATCTAATAAAATCCAAGTTATCAAATTTCAACTACGTATAATTTAAAAATATGTAGTTCTGATGACCTTAGAGACTAGAAACTGGGTAACAGCGAGTTCCATCTGGGTAGATTTCTTTTGACTTATCTTTGGTTTTTGTTAACAAAAAATTAATAACAGCGTTTCATTTATTTTGTTTTTAACTTGTGTTAGCAGAACTCATTTCTTTTGAAAGACATTTTAATTCTATTTATTGTTGACTATTTTTTTAACACTTTCGCATACGTAATATCTTGAAAACTCATAAAAATTTGCGACCTTTACGGGATACCGGGATGCGTGCACATCAAGTTGCGGGCAATCTTTGTTTATTATATGAAGCGGTCGAATTGCAAAGTGAATGAAATATAACTTCATGGGAAATACATATGTTACAGATTTTCTTGTGTTTTGCTAGTTTAGCGGAATAACAATTATCAATGTGTTATTAGTACTATACACTATAATATGTATAATATGGAGAGTTCAAAAGGTATTCCTAGATCTATATTTTTTACCTAAAATTCCTAAACTGATCAAAATCAGGTTTGGTACAGGGACAGCCTGGAACCGAAATCTGGAGAAGAATATAGGATAGGATTCCTATTATCATATAATGATATCCATGTAAGCGAACAACCAGAAGCTACTACCTCACTTAATGTGTTCAAGTTTGTTACTTATATTTTTAGGATTCAGGCCATCAGGAGTTCACATTCCAGCTGACGGCAAGGCTCTCCCACCGCCTCCGATCTTGCCTGATGGCAAGATAGATCCTGCTTACAATAAATATAACCCTTTCTATAACAACCGCTATAATCGTCCATATGACCCTAGGTATCCTTACGACTCGAGGTATCCTCACGAACCCAGATTTCCTAATGCCCCTCGGTATCCCCATGACCCTCGGTATCCCTATGATCCCCGGTACCCTCATGATCAACGGTATCCTCATGATCAACGGTATCCTCATGATCCCCGTTATCCCTATGATCCCAGGTATCCACATAACTCCAGGTACCCATTCAACTCTAGGTACCCATTTGCCCCAACTCCGACTAAATACAATCCTTTCTTTAACAATGCTTTAAACAAGGAAACCAAGGAAGAACAAAAGAAGGAATCAGCGTAATGTAGTGAAACTTTCGCAAACGTGCATATTGTATATAGTTTTAAGGCTATTTGATTAAGGAATAAAATAAAAACATATTTTTGTGTTCATTTTGGTTGCGAAATCCGATGGCCTGAGTATCAGAGGACATAGAATTGGTTGGAATATAAGATGAGTGACCTGATAAATAAAACGACCTAGAGATGTCTTGGTGGGACAGAAACTAAGTGGTAGGGAAACGCTATTAATGATCTTAGCGATGGTGGTTACCACCCTGTGGTGTAGAAAGAACTAGACTGGTCGTGTCAGTACGGGCGAGGTGTCTCTAAGCCTATGGGATAACGTATTATGGTTTGGTAGATCCAAACAGTTTCGAGACTGCTCTTGGTCTGTAGATGATAGATAATGAAATGGAATGAAACCTCCGTATAGCTAATACGTTATTGAATTGTGAGAATATTCACTACACATGGAGACGGAATGATCAAAGAATACGTGGGACACTCAGAAAGTTTTGCGAAAATAAAAAAAGTGTTCTATAGGTAAATATTAATTATTAAATATTTTCAAAGTTAAATTGTATCCCTTTGAGTAGATTTTTTATTTTCGGAAATAAAATGAAGTCATACGGTGCTAGGCCAGGGCTGTAGGAGAGTGACACAGGAGTTTGACCGGCGTGCTATCCAGGAAGTCCCTCATTTTGAGCGCGGAGTGCGCGGGCGCGTTGTCGTGGTGGAGCAGTAGCCAGCGGAGCCCTGTGTTTGGTCGCTTGTTGCTCACAACAGAGAAAACTTCTGCCAAGCATTTGGTAGTATGCCATTCGGCATTGATGCTTCTTTGGTTTTGTAAAGGAATTGACACCAGGTAGCCAGTCAAATTGAAAAAGCTCGCGATCAAAATCTTCCCCCCGCTTCTAGATCGCTTTTCTTTGGTAGGCGTTGCTTCGTTTTGAAATACCTAAACAGTCGACTGGCTCTTCGTTTCTGGATCGTATCGATACATCCAGGACTCAATACCTGTAATGATGCCGTAAACATGTCGAGATGAGTCTGTTTCAAATTTGTTTATCATATCACGGCACCATTCCACCCGGGCCTACTTCTGAGCAACGGTGAGGTTGTGCGGCAACCAGCGTTTAACCGGCAAACTTTCCTCCTCACGCGAAGATGCAAGTGTAGAATCTCTTCCTGATCCAATCTGGAGTATATGTTGAATCTCGTGATACGTAACTCGCCTATTGTTTTGGATTAAATGTTTCACTGCTACCAGGTTTTCCTCCGTAACAGCCGTCAAAGGGCGACCACTTCTTTCTTCATCCTCCAAAGTTAGTCGACCGCGTTTGAATTCGTTATACCAACGATACATGGTTACGTTGGAAGGGCCTTTATCCACGAATGCCATTTGAAGTCTATTGTACGATTCGTCGGTTTCAGCCGACACTTGAAATCGTAAAAAGTTATAGCGCGAAAATGTTTCCGGCCATCCATTTTTCCATGAGATACGATAATTTAACTTAGCTCGCAAAAAAAGTGGAGGCTAATTTTAAAATTAAAACGTATGTACTTATTTTTACTTATAATTAATCATATTTTCAAAATAGATTATAACTACCCAGTCTTTCATACATAAAAACTTTTATTCGCAATATTTTCTGAGTGGCCTGGTATTCAATTCTCTGATACTCGACTAAATTCCTGAAAGTCTAGTGAGCTTTTCTAACTCGGATGTAGATGCTTGCTGGAAAGTTTCGAAACTAAGTATTATCATTATACTCGTATTATATCATTTGAATGTCATTTGAAATAACATGGACGTAATTTGTTTAAAGCTGAGGTCTGATGGGATGCGATGACGGTAGTGTATTCTCCGTAACGAGAAAGCGAAAACATGGTTGAATTATTTTTTCAATTTATTATGGTAAACAATCTATCTATCTATATTTTGGAAAAACGTATGATTAAGCCAAGTACGCTAACTTAGTGAACGAGTTTGTGACTGACTACAGTGGCAATGTCTGATAAAGACGTCATTATGGATGAGATTGAATAGTCGATGTTAAGCTTATTAGTCGATATTAGATAATAATGGAGAGTTAACTGGAATTAATATAGTCTAAGCTAAGATCATCAAACTACAGCGCGTTTTGGTTCTTGGGTAACAATTCATGCTCGGGAACCGAGGAATTCATGCTAGGTAAGGTCACACGTCTTTCGAAATATAATTTTTTGGACGTGTAGATTTCTTCACGATGTTTTTTTTCACTGCCGAGCAAGTGATAATTACAAAAATGTACAATAAATTCGAAAATACGAATTTAATGGTACATGTCAGAATTTCGTATGGGGGACCAGTTAGTTTATAGGAAAGTTCCACTGGGTTATCACAGCTGCAAAGTGAAGACTTTCGATTAATTTATGGAAACATACTGTCCAATCTTCCTATTTTCCCTTCGCAGTCGTGAATGGCGCGACTTTGACACCTGTGCTCGTGGGTACGATTCCCACACAAGACAAATATTTGTGTGCATGAACATGTCTGTTTATCTTGATCTGAATAAAGTACCTCCACCTCATAGTAATCAGCAGCCAAATAACAACTCCCTATAGGGGTTGTTGTGTTCCGGCGTGTGAGTGAGGTCACCAGTAAGCTTCGAAGTAGAGCTGCTGTGTTAGCTGCAGAGGAGGCATCGCGCGAGTGATACTTAATGTATTACAAGCGTTTATAGGCTACGGTAACTGCTTTACATCAGGTTGGCCGTATGCTTGAAGGCCTTCCGACGTTGTATAAAAAAAATCTCAAGTAAGATAGCAGATCCGTAAACAATTATCCACAGTTCGGTGTTGTAATGAATCATGAAACCATAGTTGTGTGTGTTGTGTAGTGAATGTCTATTATTCAATGTTATGGACGTTGAATATTATCGATATTCATTGGCAAATCTATTCATTATAATTGACAAATGAAAATAAAGAGCGCGCAATTCCTTTGCTAATTGTCATTTGTTACGTGGAGATGGACAGATGTTACGCGATTGTAGCACAAAACCCCAACGTACGTTAGATATAATACGATATTAGATTGCCTCAGGTATAACAGTCATCAATTCTACGACACATTGAATAGTGAGATCACGACGAAAATAATGAATTAAGCGATATCATTGAACCTGTCTAGTATAGTTAGGCAATGGGCAATTATTGTAGTAAATATGTAGAAGTACGATGTGTGTGATAAATCCAGAAATATTAACAATTACCGCTTAACAGTTATGTTAACAAAGAAGGTCGGATAAATAGATAAAATTACTTTGCTTTGTTACTACTAATAGGTCAATAATTCAAGCATTGAATGCATCACTGTATGATTAGGACTGATTTTGGATTAGAATAGTGTTTTCTACAAACATGCTACGC
Organism: Pyralis farinalis; assembly: GCA_947507595.1. NCBI lineage: Eukaryota > Metazoa > Arthropoda > Insecta > Lepidoptera > Pyralidae > Pyralis > Pyralis farinalis. Next base: position 18,997,725 of record OX382267.1, read on the forward strand.
GCAATGCAACTGCAATGCTACTAGAAAAAGCGACGACAACGTAGGTTTTGTAATCAAGTCATATTGATCATAGAAAAAAAATCAACGCGAATTCATAACAGTAAGTTTTTTCTGAGACATTCCTATTTTGATATTATTAGGTAAAATAATTACAGTTGAGATCATGAATTAGAAATATAGCATGTCGTTGTACCTAGCATCTTTTTTTTAATTATAAAAAATGCGTCACCAATAAACCCCACTGCCGTCCAAGGATAAACTTAACGCTTGTGCAAAGAATAAAAAAAAAACACTAAATCATGTTGGAAGTAGGTATTCCAACTTATGTATTGTGCGGTGTAATGTTTTTTAATCACCTGAGGTGATCTCCGGAGTGTATGATACAAGTTAAATTGGTTATAATTATACTTCTTTATCGATGTGAGTGCAGTTACATAAGTAAAACACTGTCTGCCTACTAGTCAAACTTGAATTAAAACAGAGCTTACAGCGTCGATGGCATAAACGATAATTGCATTGGTAACGCATTTATGTCCGAGTCGGTCCATCAGAATTACTGTACCCTACATTGTTTGAACAAACTGTCCGCTCGAGCTGATTATAATTGTATGCAGAACAGATGTTATGGTTCATCCTGGACAAACTGACTATGCGATTGTTCTATTGTTATATTGCGATTGACTGAATCTATTCACATCTGCGAGGGTAAAAAAAGTAAATAGAAAATAATTAGGTTATAAGTGTTTTGAATATTTGATAGGTATTATAGGTTTAAATAAATTAATAACATTGGTTGTCCTACTTTAAACCTATGAAATAGATTTAAAGTAGGATGACACACATACGGCCCACCTGATGTAAAGCAGTTAGCGTAGCCTATGAACGCTTGCATTATAGTAAGTATCGCTCGCGCGATGCCACCTACGCTGCTAATACAGCAACTCCTTAGGAGTTTGTTGGTGATCTCACTCACACGCAGAAAAGTAACAACCCTCCAGAGAGTTGTTATTAGGCTGCAGTTTTCTGTGAGGTGAGGAGTAGTTCTCGGTAGAAAACGTCTCTCGTTGTCCAAGCCTCGAATGCAGCCTTTTAAAGAAGTCTAGCTTCTGTATAAGGCCGATTATACCACGGTGGCTTTTTAGCTCCCGCAGCAGCCACAAAGCGATTGGGAATGTAGCATTCCATGTCACCCAATATCGCCGCAGCTACCGCAGTCGCACGGGATTCGACATCATCTGTTTTAAAACAAAGCTGCCTCCACGGGTACGACGCGCAGAATTCACGCAATCTGTCCCAGGCTGCCGACTTATAGTGCCATACGCGACGCCATCCGGTAGGCCGAGGTGGCACAGGGCGCAGGTCCGGATGAGACAGTGGTCCGATGAGTCAAGCGGCGCATCCACTGAGATTTTGTACTCATCCGGACGTGTGGTCAGCAAAAGGTTCACTAAGGAACTTGTATGATACTCTAAATCTGGTATTCTCGTGGGAGAACGTACCAATTGGGAGGTACCATAGGCCAGGACAAAGTCATGAGCAGATCTCCCCGCAGAATTAGTACACCGAGAGCCATGCTATTCGGTGTGGTGGGCATTAAAATCTCCCAAAATGACTAACTCCGCGGAGGGATACCGCTCGATAACATTGTCAGTCGCCATTTACAGGTACTCAAATAAACGAGTTGTGTCTGTATCACCGCTATAGGACCTGTAAAGCACGCGTAGATTCGGGTGTGGCCGCTATGATCCACGCGCATCCATAATAATGACAGGTTCCTGTCTTCCAGGCTATGAAGACGGCGACAATAGATATTCTCTCGAACGAACAGACATACCTGGCACGACGTACAAATAAGTGTTCGAGATTGTACCCGGGGGCATGTCAGTAAGATGTGTCGGCGGATGAGGATATTTGTGTCTTCAGAGGAAAAGAAGGGTCGGCCGAGCGGTCTCGAGGTGGTAGTGAACCGCATTAATGTTGGAGTGAAGTCCTCTGATGTTGCAAAAATCTACATTTATTGTGGAAGAGGTAGGCGCTGTAATTTTCCGTTTCCGTTCTTTTCATAGGCATATTTTATGAGGTTCTTTCAAAATGAGAAGTCGCTGAGCCGACAGAGTAGAGGACAAATGCTTGGTATCTTTCACTACTGGACAATGCAGGTTATGCGATTTGCTGGAACAGTGGGCGAAAGGGCCTCCGGTCCCCCTGCTGTAGCAGCCGGGTTCACTCCGGTCTCCTTCTCTGGCTCGATCACTACAACAGGGATTTTTCGCGGGATGGCGGTTCAGCCTCCCGGGGCGATGATTAAGTAATCTCCGGGTTCAGGAGCCCTATTTACCGCTGGCGAGCGGCCAGCTGTGAGCCGTTTCACCGGGTATCTCTGACCGCCGTGCTAGCCTTCCGTGCCCACACTGCTAGGCGTTTCGATATCCGCTGGTCTTCCCGCTGTCCACACAATGAATTCGCAAATAACTGGCGACCTTACTCACACACAGGAACGCAACAATCCTCCCAGAATTGCCATTTAGCTGCGGTCTTCTGTAAGGTGGAGGTGTTTCCCCAGACGCATACTTAGAGCAAGAGGTCTTTCCATGCCCCGCCACTGCAGAATGCCTGACTGGGCGGAGTACAGCACGATGCCTTGCTGGGTCCTACGTCTCTTATTAACATCTTTTAAAAATATATCTGTTGGGAGATTTTCTAATGAAATCTACACGACGCGGATGCCGTCGAGAAAGAAAGAAAGAGTATATATTTGGTGCTCTTACATATGTTACTTAATTTGAACGCGTTAAAATTCAATACTAAACCATAACATTATAACCAAAATGGTTTCACAGAGGTTCAACTGAACGTTTTTAAAGAGGTAAAAGTATTCATATGTGTAAAGAAAATCTAATTACACACAGCTTCCTTGACAGACGGTGGCAAATTATTCCAGCATATACTAGATTGTTGCGTGTGGTGGTCGTGTTTCACTTCCACATTGAACCAACATATATTAAAATACATATTCCAGTCGAGGGAACTAATATATAATATTGAGGAAACTAATATTACAATATGAGTTACTTGAAAACGTAGGTAGGCGATGCCTCCGACGACGTATTTGTAGTTTTTTCTGACTCGCCAGATAGTAGCTACTGTCTATCTCAGTCAATTCGTTTATTTATTTACGAGGAATGGTTCACGAGACTGTTTCTATTGAGAACGAAATCAATGTTGATATTTTTTCCAAATTAATGCAGATTTAGGAACATATCGTATAAAATACGACACCAAATACGTGAAAAAAGTAATTTTTGAATTAACTTTCTTAAATAATGCTAGGAGGTAGTTTCTAGTAGTATTTAGACGATGGAGCTTACTTGAAGGTACGAGATGGAGATCTTCCACCCCGGATTCGTTTTGCCCGCAATATTGCTATTTATATTAGTAAACGATTTTGGATGATCTGAGCGCTGCGTGTGCGAGTACGAAGCTGACGTTATTCTAAGTTACATTCTTCTATAACTGAATATCGGATCGAGCCGGCGTAGGTATAACGCACCGTTTTTTTCTGACGTTGGCGACGATCCAAACGTCATTCAGGAGTCTAGGGTAACTAGGTCGGCCGAATAGTGAGATTTGGCTTATGATTAGATTTTGGGAATCAGGCCTCGTAAGTCCCTGTGGGTTCCGAGATAAGAACACTGCGGTGCTTTTCTTGAGATTCACTTCGATTCGTCAATGTCAGAGCTTTAGCCATTCTCTGTGGCGTATTCGATATGTTGAATGTGACGTAAGACAGATTGTAGTATTCCATGCCACCCAATATCGCCGCAACCACTGCGCTTGATAGAATTCAATATCCTATGAACTAAGCTACCTCCAAGGGTAGAATTGTCGCAATCTATACCACTCTGCTGACTTATAAATGTAAAACACAATACTGGCTGGACAAGATGTGTCGCATCTGGTGTAGTGCTCTTCGGTCCAGATGAGATATTGGTCTGACGAGTCAAACGCTCAAGTTTGTACCCGGGATAATGTATGAAAGATGTGTCGATCGGTGAGGATATTTGTGTCTCTGCGAGGAAAAGAATGATCGACCGAGCGGTCTCCAGATGGTGATAGACACCGTTGATGTTCAAGTAAGTGTAAACATCAGGTGTTACAAAAGTTCACATACGTCGTGGACGGGGTAGCCGCTGTTTCTTTTTGTCATTTGTTGAGGCTAAAAAAAAATATGAAGTTGAGCGACGAGCGGACAGACTGAAGGATAAAAAGTGCGGCATTTTCCACGAAAGTAAAGTACACGGTGTGCAGTTTGCTGGCGCGGCGGGTGGAAGGGTCGCCGGTCCTTCCACCTGCTGCAGCAGCCGGGTCTGCTCGATCTTCTACTCGACGGCTACTGCAACATGGAATTTATATAGGCTGGCGGGGCAGAGATTAGGTAATCCTCGTATTCGGGAACCCTACTGACTGTTCCACCGGCTCTCCCTGTCCGCCGCTCCACCCTGCTGCGCCTACGCTACTAGTGGCGGTTCGACATGCACCGGTGCTCTCGCGGTTTACAGAACGATCTTTCAGTTAGCCGCTGACCTTACTTACGCTCAGGAACACAACAATCCTCTTGGTATTGTTATCCAGCTGCAATCTTCTGCAAGGTGAAGGTGCTTTCCCAGAGGAATATTTAGAACAAGATGTCCTGCTAGGAGCACAGTACGACCTTCTGCTGGATCCTACCCGTACTTAATAATTTTTGTAGTTAAAAGCTTATTTTATGACTTTGAGCATTTTACATTGTTTCAATAGCGATTCACTAACTCCGGCAAAATAATACATGTTAATTTTTTACATAAATATCTTATCATAAAAACATTTTTAATTTAAGACATAATTAAGGCTATTGTGCTAATAACATAGTTGATTTTATTGAGATGGTATTTAGATACGTTTGAAGAAAATCGGTAGTGGTTCTCTAGGTAATTACATTTAAAACGTGTATTTAAAAACAAGTCTTGATTTTAAAGTACCTACTCATGAGGTTGACTTAATTACCAACCTGCTTAGTAATCAAATCAGCTACCTAAGAATGTAATATTGTAGTGATGTTATTACTAATTTGCTACCACCATGTTCGCTGTCATCACCGCTGCTATGTAGGAACTCTCTACATTTTCAGGTGCTTTGACTCATTCGCATTGACATTAAGCTGCGATCTTTTGGAACTTGGACGTCTTTCCCCAGTTAAACAATTTTTTTTTAACCCTTCGAAACCCGGGTGGTCGTATACGACCGCGAAATGTATGGGAAAACGTATATAACGGGTTCTGACGGCTAATCTAGATACTCGTACATTTATACTTCTCCTCTTTCCCTTAGGCATTGATCGATAGTTTACAACACCATTGATGTAGTACAGAATAAAACCCATTTTAAGACTACCGACGTTGCCTGATTTTTGCGTGATCATTTAAAATGAAGCGCGCAACTATCTATCTATATCTATAACTTCACGCCAAATCCCTTACGGTAGGCAGAGAGAACCACGTAATTCGATCCTTACATATCTCACTCGCTTCTTTAACATTCATTGCTCTTCTTATGCACGCTCGCTGGTTTCTAGGGCTCCTGATATCACCTTCTGATAGAACGACCAATTTAGTCATGGTAGGTAAGTCTTGGCCTTCCTCGGCTCCTACATTCTTCCACTTTTGCATTGTATATCTGCTTCGTCATTCTTTCATCCTGCATTCTTTCTACATGTTCGAACCAACGGAGCATGCCTCTTCTTATTTTAACACCGACGCTCTCTTTCAGACCAATTCTACCAACTCAGTACAAACATTTGTGTGCATGAACATGTCTGTTTGTCTTGGTCTGGGTATTTTCTATGTATAATATGTATGTACGAGTATTTACAAAAAAAAATGTATTTACGTATGTTTACCAGTTGTTAGTATCCATAACACAAGCTTCGCTTACTTTGGGGCTAGATGGCGCTGTGTAATTTGTCCGACAATATTTATTTTTTTAACTCTGTTTCTAACATCATCATTACGAATACGGTCTACAAGTCTTACTATTTCATGCACTTTCTGCCATACCCAGCTCTCGCTTCCATAAGTTAGCGTTTAATAGCGCGCAACAATAAACAATAATAGCTGTAAAATTTAATTTATTAAAAAAATCTAGATGAGATATAGTTTTTCTCTATGTAGAGAAGAACCACCTGTATACTTCTTCTCTATATAGAGAAGACCCACCTGTACAGGGCTTCCCTATGTAGAAAAGTAGTATCTGTGTAGTTCTTAACTATATCTCATTTAGAGAATTACTATACCGATTGTTTCATAACATACATGATAAAAATCGAAATCAGATAAGAAAAAGCAATTTCTTTTTTGTTTTTAAGAACTGTTTAAACATTTTTAACCCCCGGCGCAAAAGAGGGGTGTTATAAGTTTGACGTGTGTATCTGTGTATCTGTCTGTGGCATCGTAGCTTCGAAATGGATGAACCGATTTTGATTTTGTTTTTTTAGTTTAAAAGGGGGCTTAATCGACAGTGTTTTTGCGTATCATATAGGTTATATTTGCGTCGGGGATTTTTTAATTAAATTTTTACTACTATAGTTTTAGCTTAAAGTATGAATTGTAGGGCTACACTATCATGAATTAATTGAGTTACTACACGTCAGGTAAGATGGGTAAGTACAGATCACCATCGTCCTCGTGCATGAATGAAGAAGCTACGAGTACAGCCGAGCGGCTGCCGCTATTTATTTGATTGCCGCAGTAATCGAAATTACATAATGTGTACATGTTCTTATACCACTAAGGTGGCAAACAAGCGTGAGCTTTGTCGTATAGTAACCAGTTACTGTTGCTTATATGCAATACCATAGAGCTCTTTCTTACGTTACTGACTCTGTAAACACCTGACATGAGATTTATATGATAATAAAACTTAGCTCTGAACTGAGTCTCGCTATTTTGAACACACCAACTTTCTCGGCAAGGCATTTCAAGAAACTTGGTGAGTTTGGTGGACTTTTTACGATCACCATGCAATCACCCTTTGAATAAATTTCGAGACCGCATTCAGTCTATACTTAAAACTAAAGACATTTGGTTCCAAGTCCAGTCCTAATTAAATCCAAACTTCGTAAGCGGCTTGTTTGAGAATCTTCTCACACCATATTTTAATACTTGTAGAGAAGAAGAAAAGAAGAAGATGGCCGATCCGAAAGGAACAAGGTCTACAATAACACTTCAAGGATTTAAATATAAATTTCATTGTAGAAACTTGACCCTGTACATGTAATTCATGGGGCACACTAAAAGTTTTGCACTTCTAGCTAATCGGAACTATTTGAATTTCGAATGTTATATTTTTTGAAACGTTGCAACCTACTTAGTAATAAAAAAAAACAATTGGCGGGAAATCATTTGTCAATTGTTTTTTATCACACATCAAAGTTCTACGTACGCAACGAAAATGGAATTGAGTCGAAAAGATTTTAAAGTGATGACTTTTTATGATTTTAAAAGTTCTCTCTCTCCGCAAGACCGTGCTGCTCGTCTTCAAAATGCTTTTGGGAGAGAAGCACCTTCTTTGAGCACCGTAAGGCGATGGTTTGCTGAATTTGAGAGAGGTCGAGTTTCTTTACATGACGAATTTCGTGAAGGGCGGCCTTCAACTGCCGTCAACGTAAATAATGTGGCTACTGTTAAGCGGCTAATTGAAGAAAATCCGCGGATTACCTATGAGACAATTAGGGAACTATTGGGGATTGGTATGAGCCAAATTCAGAAAATTTTACACGAAGAATTGAAAGTTCGGAAACTTTGTTGTCGTTGGATCCCTCATGAACTGACAGCGGAGCAGAAGCGGGCTCGCGTGGAATGGTGCTCACAGATGCTACTGAAGTACGACCACGGACATTCTAATGCTGTTTATGACATTGTCACAGGAGACAAAACGTGGATTTATTGTTTTGAACCCGAAAAAAACAGCAATCTTGTGAATAGGTGTTTGAAAATGAGAACAGGCCAACAAAAGTAAGGCAGGCGATAAACGTTGGTAAAAAAATGATCAAAAGAGTGTTAATGTGGTATTCTACCATTTGTTTACCCAGGGTGTTAGAAAAAGTTCGCAAAAGACGACCAAAACGCCGCGTTCTTCTACATCATGACAACGCTTCTTCACACACGGCCAACAAAACAAAGTCATTTTTAACTTCCGAAAAAGTATAACTCGTTACCCATCCTGCGCATAGCCCCGACCTAGCACACTGTGATTTCTGTATTTTCCCCAAAATCAAAGATTTGATGAGAGGTTTCACTTTTACCAACTCCGAAGAGGCAGTGATAGCGTTCAATCAGCACGTAGAAAACATGCCTTTAGATCTGTGGTCCTCCTGATTTAAAAAATGGTTCGATGGCAAGATGGCAAAATGTTTAAAATGTAAAGGAGAGTATTTTGAAAAGCAATAAACATAATATTTTGGTTATAACATATTGTTTTTTTAAGTTACGCAAAACTTATAGTGTGACCTACGTATACCCACAGAAATTTTATTGTTGCCGTACCCAATGAATGGAACGAATGAATAAAGAAAAAAACTTTATTATGAAAGTCAAAATTTCCCCCCTGCTTTTAAGAGTTTACTTTTGGTAATTTAATGAGTACCTTTGTATTTTTTTTACATAAATGAGGGAGATAATGTTACTGCAAGCCTTGATGTGGCAATTTCAATAATTTAAAAAAAAAACCTTGTTGAAGTATGTCACATACCTGCAACTGGTTTGAAGATCCGCTTGCGATCTTCCCGCGCTTTAAGGTACATTTAACAGGCATTGTATTACATAATCTGTGACATGCGTTTACCAGAAATAATTTAATTTTACACCCGTGAAAACCAATGTACATATTAATGACTTCCCAACGCGATTCAATTCAGTTATTGGTTCTTAAAATATATGTATAATTATTAAGTAAAATGTTTAGGTTTTCGTATGTTAAAAATTAAACAATCGTGTCTTTCGCAGGCATTTATCTCAGAAAGTGTTAGATAACCTAACGTACCAGTTTGGCACTAACCTGTGTTTTGTGTGTCGAGGATGATCATGGAAATATGTTCCCTGTCACTAGACGCATGTCTCAAGGATTCAGCCTATTTATTATATTAAGGTATTCAAATACCATTTACTACAAATAAAACCCGGCCCCCGCTCACGGGGAACTTCTATATGGCTGGTTATTTTTAAGCTGTTCACTAGCTGAATCTGTTTCACTAGCCGCGAAGTATACCAGATTCAGACTTGATAAAATTGCCAATTAAATGAAATCCCTCACCAATATTGATGCGGCAATAAAAATACTTTTGCGAAATAACCCGATTTTCAACCGCACATCAAACGGAAAAATCGTATAGTACAGCGATGTCGATATTGATTGCTGGAAAATATAAAATTAAGCAAAGCCATAATCTTCATTTTAAAATGTATTTTATAAATTACAATTAATTTGATAACATATCCTACAAAAAAAGACAATTCTATGTTATTCAAAATGTTATATGTCGTGTCTACTATGTATGTCATGATGCAGAAGTTAAACAACATTAGGCGCTTGACAATAAATGTTCATTCATAATTTGTCGCCGTCGTCAATGTACCATTCCGTTTGTAGTAGCATTTTAGAACTAATAAATCATAAGACTTATTTTGAAAGTAGTCATGTCTGTTGTTAATTGCAACGATTTTGCCAATGTATTGTATAATATGCGGTGTTTGGTAAGTGCACTATTATAGATTAATGTGCAATTGCGAGCCTGCGTAACGATAGGTGGTCTTCACGTTAATTAAACTAAAGTATTTTTATAAATCAAAGATTTATGCAACAACAAATCCAGCATCTTAGTGCTTTAAAAGTAAAATCTTGTATTTAGTACATCTTCTTCTCCTTAGCGTTAGTCCGTTTCCTAATCCATTAGGATTGGCGGGGTCCGCTACCTAAGCCTAAAGGTTTGACGAAGATACTAATTTTGACATGAAGCGACTGCCATCAGACCTCCACAACTCAGAGGGAAAACCAGACCTTTCTTAGGTTAGGTCACACGTCTATCGAAATATAATGTCTTGGATGGAAATACTCGTATAATTTAGATTTCCTCACGATATTTTTCATAACCGCCGAGCAAGTGATAATTACAAGTATGTACAAAAATCCGAAAACATAAATTTAGTGGTACACGCCAGGATTCGAACCGGGGACTTGTTGCTCAATAGGCTGGTTCCTTATCCACTGGGCTATTACTGCTTAAACTTATCTTTAATACATATATAATGCATAATAAATATTTATGTACAGTAAATTATATTGCAATGTATCAGTATTAATATATATAATGCCAATTTTAGTGTTCAATAAATTATTATCCGTAAATATTATAACAGTATCACTTTTTGTTACTAAAGCCAGATTATTTATTTACATTAGAAATGACAGTGAACTTAAAACACTTTCATCTGAAACACTACTGGGTAGTTTTTATATTTACAGTAACATTTAATTTCCGTTCCGAATCTATCAATGTAAGTAATTAATTGTCCATCAGTTAAATAATATACTACAGTTTGTATACGTACGCGTAAATTTTACATTGTACAGCTTTTAAATTTTACATTGTGTTAATTCATATGTAATTACTTCAGCTTTTAATGATCTAAGCTTCAAAAACGTTTACTATTTTATCGTACATATAGAAGATTGTCAGTATGTTGTTCACTTTAGCAGGTAGTTTTCTAGAAAAAGCAAAGGCAGAGCGAATCAAATCCTTGCCCTTTAAGACCCCGTGGCAAAAACTCTTATCTCTCCGCTTATCATCAATATAGTCTATCTGGACATTTCAACTCAAGATTAGTGTGGTGTTCATCGTGGAAAGAATTTGACTACCTAAATAAATGGAAATTAACCTCATTTCGATATTCATTATCTCAACGAAATTAATAAGTTTAAGATGGAACATGGGTTATTTCATCTTCATATTCATTGAGCCGACTTTCTAGTATGGAGCTCCGAATCTAATTATGAAGATTTGGCAGCGCTGAAGATTTCACATTATAAGTGTGGTAATGCGGTCTTTGGTAGCCTAAAGTAACTAATAAATATAAAAAATTTATCTACGGCCCTAATATGTCATTGTAAAAATGGAAATTTAGAATGAAGATAAGGTTAATAGTGCCTTCAACTAAAAATTACAATACAAAATATCAATTATATGATCGATGTTTATAAAAGGATTTCCCATACAAAGTCGTTTAGTGAAAGTTGATTATGATTTCATCAAGAAAATTTTATAGCACTATTTAAGGTTAATTTTTTTTTTTTTATATAACCTCAGGAGGCATACACGCATACGAGCCATCTGATGTAAAGTGGTTACCGTAGCCTATGAACGATGAGTATCACTCGCGCCATGCCGCCTCTGTTGCTAACACAGAAACTCCTTAGGAGCTTAATGGTGATCTCACTCACACGTAGAAATACTACAATCCTCTAGGGAGTTGTTGGCTGCGGCTTTCTGTGGGCTGCGGTTTTCTGTGAGGTGGAGGTAGTTCCCCAGACGGGTTGATTTGATGCACCCTACGTCTCTTAAAAAACGCAGACCAAGACAAACAGACATGTTCATGCACACAAATGTATAAAAAATTGTTGGCTTTTTGTCGGTACTAATCCATAAGGTACAAGTATTCTAAGAGACTTGTTATGAAGGGATATATTATAGGAGAAGAATAAATTACTTTTTTTTCGTAAATAATCACTAAATTTGTAATGCATAGTTATTTACAGGAAAAACCACGATAAGGAAATACCAAGCAATAAATATTTTTTATTCGGCACTGATACCTGACACCCAATTATGTAGCTTTGCTACAAGTCTAGGGGATTTGACAGTTGGCTAGTCATAAATCAACACTCGATCATCAAATGACCTGTAGCACGATGTAATAGCTTGTTCTATTGAGGTGTACGTTTAGACGGTCTATTGTTTGACTTAATATGGGGTCATTAGATCATTTGTACTTTCAATGAGATTTCAACATTAACTGAACTATGATATGAAGATTTGGTTATTTAACAAATTTACAAGAAATGATGAGAAATTGTATAAGTTACGGAATTATTGTTCACGGCAAACTTTGTTGATGATGTAAGGTCGCGTAGGTGCATTGCATTGTAACTTGTGTTGCATGTAATTTCACAATATTATTTTTGGTTTATGGCAACAAAATTTATTCGTCCAATTTTTCTTCAATAAAATTGACTTAACGTATTTATATGCCCTTCTATTATACTTCCTATACAGAAAATTGGAAAATGACCATCCTTATAGAATTGACATTGCTGTAGTCAGATTTAAGAATAATAAGCCATGGAGATACTTGAAAAGTTCCAATACTAAGGAAGCATCTTCTCACTTTGTGACTCAAATCTAGACTTAAAAACAATTATTTAGAAAATTGTTGTGTTCTTATGAGTGAGCAAGGTTACTAATAAGCTTCTAGGGGCTTGTTGTGTTTTCAGCCGACGTAAGTGAAAGCTTGTAGTATCGACAGTGTTCATAGGCTTTATATGTTACAACTATATACGCGATTTAACGTTACTAGAAAACTATGGAACTGCCTATCATCTTCCTTGGTCTCTGAGAAATTCAACAATTCTAGTCAAGAAGAATATGATTATTTTTAGATTTACATACTCATATGCATCGTTGCTTAACGTCACGATAGATGATGATGATTATTTTTTTTAAGAAACCACTGTTTCCTAAGTTCACGGGTAAGGTGAATTATTTATTATCTTTGTCTGAATAAGGTATTATGCGCACTGACTTTAGTTATGATCATATCCATAAAATACTCTCAGATTGCAGCGATGCGTAAGTGCAACAAAATTTTTCGTATAAATACGGAGGGATGAATCTCAGGTGTATCATTTCTCAGTTTACTTTCGCAAGCTATCTCGCAACGTCAGTTTAAAATGCAGTGCATAGTAAGTGTCATTAACTTATAATTAACATAATTTTATGTGAAGTTTCGTGAAGATTTCATTGTTACATTTGCTTACAATTTTCATAGTGTTAAAATACTCGTATATTTACCGCAACTTCTAGTGTAAAGTAGCTTGTACCAAAAAGCTATTTTTGCATGTAATAACAAATTATAGCTGTTATAATTGTAATTGCCATTATAATAAAGCATATAAAATTAATATAATTTCTATGAACAATAGTATTCTTTCATGTTGTGGAGATTTTTTTCTCCAAAACATGAAAAATTGTTACCCCATTTAATATAATTTATTTTCATGTTTCATTATAAAAATAACTTAGGGATATATTGGTTTTAAAGAAAAACGAACAACGTGAAGAAATAATGTGAAAGGAATTGCAAACTACATATCATGTTTTTTTGTACTTATCATGAAAAGTTCGGGAGATTTTTGCCCAAAAAACACATTTTTCTTAATTTTTTTCCAAATTTTAGCGAGTGATGTTCCCTAGTTTTTTTTGTTTGTTTTTGTAATACATAAGTGACACATGTCCTAACTCCTAACTTAAACGCATCATTTTATGCAGTTAATATATTAAATATATAATAATTTATTAGTCAATAATAAGCAAAAAAGTACATGTTAATGCATACATGTCTCATTAATAAATACCAATTTAATATGAAAATCTGTACTCATATAACTAAATTAGAGTTCAAGATAAATTGTAATTTTACGACGTATTCGCATATTATTATTGTTATGTATTGTACGCTACGGAATTATCAATGCGTGGGGCTCAACTCACACTTGACTACTTTGTCATATTTGAATGTGAACCGTATATACCTAATAATATTATTTAGTTCATAAAAGTTTCCAAATTGATTGATAATTGTAGGATGAGCTCTAAAAGTTTCGTATCCGATGAACAGCATTCTATGCAAATATCTTGTTCTTCGAAATCGTAATGTTATTTAAAATGTTTCGACAGAATGTAGTAGAATCACATCAAGCCGAAAGAGGGTTATTATAATATTTGATATGAACATGTTTTACTATGTAAACAACGAAATAACAACACAAAATAATAAGATCCCCATCCAATAGTGATCAGTTGATTGAACATTTTGTATTGTAACCATAATTGACGAGCTTGGTGACGCAGGTCTGGGGAAGTACCTCCATCTTACAGAAATCGGCAGCCAAATAACAACTCCTTAGAGGGCTGTTGTGTTCCTGCGTGTGATTGAGGTCACCAGTAAGCTCCTAAGGAGTTGCTGTATTAGCAGCAGAAGTGGTATCGCGGGAGTGATACTTAATGTATTGCAAGCGTTCATAGGCCATGGTAACCACATCCAGTGGGCCGTATGCTTGTATGCCTCCCGACGTTGTCTAAAAAAAATATATTCTCACTGTCCTGAAATTATGTGTATGGTAAAACTTGTTCATATATCAAACGGAGTAAAATCCCCCTTTTGACTTTCTGATGCCAATGTTATATATTAAGTAAGCACTCGTAAGTAAGTATTGTCGGACAAACTACACACAGCGCCATCTAGCCCCAAAGTAAGCGAAGGTTGTGTTATGGGTACTAGACATCTGATAAACATACGTAAATATTTTTTTTTATACATATATTATACATAGAAAATACCCAGACCAAGACAAACGGGCATGTTCATGCACACAAATGATTGTATTGTGTGGGAATCGAATCCACGAGCGTTGGTGTCTAAGTAGCGTAACAGCGCGTTTCACCACTGCGCTACCGAGCTCGTCATATATACATATATATATGTAGAATTAGTAATACTGCAAATAGTCGTTATATTTACAGGTTGCTCTAATTCTATTGGTGGGCGCTGCCTGGGCCGACGTCAGTAGCTTCCACCCATTCCAACCAATAGGTTCTTCATTGGCACCATCACCACATCCCCATCTCCATCCTCGTCCTCCACATCGTGATCATTCACAGGAGCAGATCTACACCACTGAACCAATACCAATAATAAGACAAGAACAGATTTTAAATCCCGATGGATCATATAAATGGAGGTAAGTATTTCATCAATATATTCATCGCTCTAGCAAATACCTAGCATAAAAAGTATAATAGTGAGTTGAGATAGCGAGAAAGATAATCTGCTAAGAACAAATGTATAATAACGTACTAATCCGAGTTTTATCCTAATGCATTATTCTAGCCGAAGTACTTGGTCTCCAAGCGCTGTAAATGTAGATTGAATGCTTATTTAAATTAAAAAATTCAACGATCCCACTTAGGTGAAGTCACTGAAATGTGTATTACATCAATTCTAACTCATCCCACTGCAAAGATACGTGTTTCGCTTCAACTGTTTAGAGTATAATTCACTATAATCCAATTTTAAATTTGATTCACTAAAATGACATTTGCTGCTTGTTAGGGTTCCGTACCCAAAGGTTAAAACGGACCCTATTACTGAGACTCCGCTGTCCGTTCGTCCGTCCGTCTGTCACCAGGCTGTATCTCATGAACTGTGATAGTTAGATAGATTCACATACATTGACAGATGATGTACTTCTGTTGCCGTTATATATATACGTTGCCGAATATTTTAGGGGGCTCCCATACAATAAACGTGATTTTTTGCTCGTTTTTGCTCGAAATTGATAACGGCAACTGGCTTTAAAAATAAATAATTAAATTAAAATCAAACAAAAGGGGGGTTCCCATACAACAGACATGATTTTTTTGCCATTTTTATAGATAATAGTACGAAACCCTTCGTGCGCGAGTCCGACTCGCACTTGGCCGGTTTTTTTTGGTTCTTTTTACCCCCGACGGGAAAGGCAAAGTTACCTAGCCCATACAGCGTAGTCTTCTGTTTAGAATCATTTGAAAATCTTAATTCTATGTTCCAGCTTCAGGACTGTGCTGTAAAAATACTTGGGAAGGGTACCTAGGCCCAATCAACCCAGTTTAAATACCACCCGTAAAGCGATAGTGATTTTTACAAGGTTTTCTTGATGAACTTATTCACGTCTTCCAAAAAGTGCATAAACGTGTTATATTTGAATTTTTTCATGACTGTATAATTTCACTAGCACTTATGTTACAAAATACTATCAAAATTGTCACATAAAACTAATTTAACACTAAATTGTAAAAATTTCAAGTATTACAAGAATGTCACTCGTCAAAAGCGCGGGATGAACGACATTTGCTGCGTTTTGAGCGAAAAAAGGTAGTGACGGGGACAAATGAATGAATGTGTTCGTAATTTAATAATATTAAATTTTGTGTGGTGAGGTTTATTCGAAATAATTAAATCTATGTAAATACTACTTTAATTCAACTGAAATCATTAGAATTCCTGTCACTGTCTAATCTTATAATAAAACTGTCTGTAATGTTATCAATCTCTTTGTCAAGTTAGCAAATGTTATCCTCCTATTTAAAATATGGGACACGCTGTATTTAAATAAGTAAATATAGACTTTGAATACATACAACATATATTGTGTACTGTTCACCCATGTATATGAGTGAAGAAAGAGAAAGCTATATGTAGATTGTAACAACATATCGGCTAAGACTTTGTGTTTCGATGCAAAGACGAGCTGTGAGAATTGTCGATGATCCTAAGCTCATACACGGTAGCGCTTCCGGATTAAGGAGCGAGGAGGAGGGTTTGCCTCCCTTAGTGTGTTCTACTAAATGTAAAATGGATTGTGTTCCGAGGAATCGGTACTCTGGGATCAGCATCGTTTTATAATCGCGCCGTTTGCCGGCGATTGGGAATTCATTTTCACTTCATCGCATATTGCTCGAAGGTTTCTACCGGGAATTCTTAAATTGTGGAATTAACACCCTATCGACGTTTTGCCCAGGGAGTACAGCAAATGAGGTTCTTTAAAAAGAGCGTGAAGGGGTTTTCACTGTCACACTACACACAAAGTATACCCCTAATGTTGCCAGTATTCATAGGCTACGACAACTACTTACCATCAGACAAACATTGTTTATGAAATATGGTGTACAAAAATACTAAAATACTTTTAGTAGCCTTTATTTCTCTGTAGACATGAAATTGCTTGTTTTTTTTTTTTAGACCTGACTATGTAGTTATCCCCGAGTGGGCTGTTACTACGTCACCGGACTGATTGTATCTGTTTAAAAAAAAAGCAAAGTTCAGGGTCGTAGATGCAACACAGAGCGATTCAATTTTCGTACAGCGCCATCTATTTACCTTTGCAGGAAGCAACGTATATGTATTTTATTTATATTGTATAAAAAATACGTAGTTATTTTATATTAAAACTAAACTCGTTAGGGGGCGCCATTAGCGTCACTTAAGTAAAAAAATAATACATCAAAGACAAAGTTTTCTTAATTTTACTTACCTCAGCTTCAGGACTCTGCTGAAAAATAATACTCGGGAAGGATTCTCAGTCTAATCCTAAAATTTCAATACCACCCTTAAAATGGGTATGAATTTTATAAAGTTATTGTAACCTTTTTTACATATAGAGGTACCAAAAAGATCATATACGTGCTCTATTTGTATTTTTTCATTATTGTATAAGTTCACTAGCAGTTAAGTATTACGAAATACTATCTTGAAAGTAAGCATTTGAAATATCACGCAGGCATTACATCTTAAGAAAAACTGCCTTAATATTTCGATCTCTTCAGCTCTGCGACACGTTTCCTAAACAATAATACAGGGACTTTTGCTTCTATGTCTGGTTTTTTCCATAATATGTAAATCGTAGTGAGTCAGATTTAGACATTTCATAATTTAAGTTTTACACAAAATTCACGCACTTGAAATTCACAAATAACAGTCGTTCCTATCTTATTCGTTAAAATTACTTAATTTTTGCAATTTATTGATATCAAATAGCGGGAAAATTTCGCGATTCTACAAGCTCGAGAGAATATTTCGAGTCAATGTGGTGTAATTTTACGAACGAAGAAGAAGAAATTGTTTCGATCCGAAGTCGTAATTTTCATGTATTTGAATTGTATCGAAAAGATTTCGATTCATGATAAATATAACGTTCCGAGTCAACGCTTGTGAAACACATTTCACTGTGAAACTATTTTGATTTATCAATAACTCTTCTAGTCGAATAAGAATTTTCCATGTCAATGTGAATACCTCTGCACGTCACTTTAACTACTTACGTGCATTGTTTTCATATTATCGTATATACTTCATCGTATTTTTGTGTATGTTTTGATAATTAACGGAATCGTTCTTTTATGGAGTCAATCTCGAACATCAGCGAGCGAGCGACATATTCACGTACTTTCTCGGACTAGGAAGTACAATTAAATAGCTAATGTGTAATAAAATTGAACAAATCGAGAATGAACAATTATTTGAATGAAACAATAATTCACTTACCCAACACAAGTCATTTTTATATGGGAACGTTATTTGGTGGTTTGACATTTGGTGCTGTCAATTTACTGAATCGAAATAAGGACTTCTTCTCGCGCTTTTGACGAGTGACATTAGTGTTTTACTTGAAATTTTTACAATTCAGTATAAAATTAGTTTTGTGTGTCAATTTCGATAGTATTTTGTAACATAAGTGCTAGTGAAATTATACAGTAATGAAAAAACTCAAATATATCACGTTTATGCATTTTGTGAAAGACGTGAATAAGTTCATCAAGAAAACATTGTAAAAATCACTATCGTTTTACGGGTGGTATTTAAATTGGGTTGATTGGGTCTAGGTACCCTTCCCAAGTATTTTTTCAGCACAGTTCCTGAAGCTGGAACATAGAATTAAGATTTTCAAATGGTTCTAAGCTGAAGACTTGGCTGTATGGGCTAGATCCCTTTGCCTTTCCCCTCGGGGATAAAAAGAACCAAAAAAAATAAAAATGAATCGAAATAAAAGTCGGACTATACGCTGCTCGACTGCGGATTGGCGGAGGCCAGTGATTTCAAGTCGCCCGAAAGCCACTGACTTAGCTAGCATCTATGAACAACAGCCGGGATAGACGAGTTAACGTGCATGAAGAAGCTCGAGATAGATAAACACATCCTTACACAGGTTGGGGTCAACGATACTTAACCTGCGTTGACCGCAACCAGTTTGAATGACAATAACTCCATTGAGCTCTCCGTGAACTGTGTGGAAATATAAATAATTAGAAAAAAAATATCCATCAAATTTAGAACACAAATGGAATTTATACAATATCTTATTATATGAATGAATACTATGTGAATTTTATTACATAATTAATACATATCACTAAAGAAAAGCAAGGAAGTGGTTTGCCTGTGTGATGATAAGCGGTTACCGTAGGTTGCACCACTGCACTGGAAGCATCGCTCGCGCGTCGCCGACCCAGTAAAAATCTCTTCACAGCTTTGTTTAGAGAACTGTGAAACTGAATATACTCATCTGTCCTGGATGTAAGCCGAGTTGATATAGATTTGATATATATATATATATTTATCTTTCTTACAATTATTCGGGCTAAGCTGTTGTTGAATCTTACTTTTTTTGTAAATTGGACACTGACTAAACCTTATGCCTAAGTATTTGATGTTAGTTAAAGGTTAATAAAATTCTAATATTAGCGATGTTAGCAATGTGTCTTATCTACTCGCATGCTAATATTTCTAACAGGCGTTTTTATTTGTATATTGCCATTTCAAGTATGTGGATAGCACTATATGCTTATTCTTCAATATACCTACGTGAATATAGTACTAATGTTCGTTCGTTTCATTCATAGCAGGGAAGTAAAGTATTTCAAATAGTAAAGAAATCCGAAATAGTACAGGACTATATCGTTTCTGTTAATATAGTAATTTTGTACGAGATTTTAGACAAATAAATAATACGATTAAACAAAACAGTTTTACCTAATTCTTTAAAGTCGACGAATATTTATAATTTATGAAATGTATAACTTAAACTTTCACGAATGTTTACATGATTATTGTAGGTATTCGTAATCGCGGAAAATATTATAAGTCCTGTACCTACAATATAAATATTTACATGATTGTTAAAACGTTACTAATAAATATTGATAATAAATATTTATTTTATCTTACTTTTATGAATTCAGAGTCATTTCTTGTTTAATTACAGTTTCATTATGAAATTTTACGAACATTTTTTTTTGGTTCTTTTTGTCCCCGAGGTATTACCAACATTACCTAGGACAACTGTAAAAATATACATATGAAAGGGTATATCTTCTTCTTAGCGTTATAGCGTTGCCTCAAGCATTAGGATTGGCGGAGTCCGCTGCCAAGTCTAAGGATTCGGCTAAGATACCGATTTTTACATGGAGTGATGCCGTTAGACCGGCACTCATATGAACTCATAACTCATGAAAGAGTAAATATTATAAACAAAACAAACGTATGAAGAGAATGGAATATTTAAATATTATTTAAAAACGAATCATTCGATTTTCGCCAAGTATATACGGAATCAGCCTGGAATATGTATGTAGTAGCAGTTTGAACTATCCAAATCCAATTGAAGCCAGTAAAAGCGAATAATATAGTAGGAATACAACTTTTAACCAATTTGAAAAAAATATTAAAGTGATGCGAACGAAAATAAATTCCGTCGTGATAGATATTTTCGTATTATCACAAAATAGACTAGCTGAATAATATATACTATAATTATCTGTTTTAATTCAAATTACATTTACTTATCTAAAATTTCATTTAGTTGTTTAGGATTAGTTCAGAGTTCGTTCGGAAGTATCTCTGGCTGACCATTAGTATCTGGTATGTACAGTTGCTACTGTACCTACCAGAACTTACTGTTAAGAGACTGACAAGTACCTAGGTGATTTGATTGCTGGTCAGCCATAAATCTTATACGAGTATCTTTACAGTTACGAGACTGGCAATGGCATAACAGCCGAAGAGCAGGGATATGTGAAAAATCAGGGTATTCCTGAACAGGAGGCGCAGACAGCACAAGGACAGTACCAATACACGGCACCTGACGGACAGGTATGTGATCAAAACTCAAACTCTACTAATCGCTCTGCTCTTCAACGAAATGGGTTAATCACTACCACGTTTTGTCGGAGGTCACAGGCAACCAAACTCTTGATATCTTCCTGCACAGTACTCTCATGCGTACACATGTAGGTTTAACGTGTTTATATGGTCTGAATGAAAATACTTTATTCTACCAAGAATTTTCTTTTTGGCTTTGCTTCCTAGTTCCTTTTTCTATTTTCTCATTATTCTCATATTGCTCAGTGATTTTATTATTAAAATAAATTCTAAATATTTTAGGTTAGCCTTGTGTCAGTTTGCGTACATTTGTTCAGTTTTGCTAACATTTCGTTATGGGACCGGCCAATATACATTTTTGTGGTATATGTTATTGTGGTGAGCTACTCCGCTCAGTTTACAGACAGAGTAGGTCAATATTTTTATACATTTACAAGCTGTGTTTCTTCAGAAAAGTTATAGTGTTTCAAGAGCCTAGACCATGCAAGAATTATACCTAGTAATTTATCATCATGAATATATCCCGGTGGCGTTTTCGCTTCGGAGCCCAGGGTCCGCTTTCCGGCTTTTACTGCTCCATTTCGCGCGGTCTACGTAATCCTTCATAGTGAGACCATTGGCACGCATGTCATCCCTCACGAACGTCAAACCAGCACTTTTTGGGTATGCTATACTTAGTAACTAAAGATTCGTATTATAACGGTTAATTGCATTGAACCAATTGGGAGACTTTACAATACCTATCTCAATTTACAATGGGAATGAGATGACAGGCGTCCTTACTTTTTGAGTTAGTGCCATCAATTCATATATGAAATCACGATCTTATTGTTACATTTAATATAGAAATATTATCTCAAATTAGTTTGAAACCTAACTTATTAAAATTATTATTATTTACTTATTAAAATTACTATTACGTGCATGAAAAAATCTACGAATGTTAATGGCGCTCGGTTGTCTCTGCCTGTAAGGGATCTGGCGTGAAGATATACGTATTATCTAGATGGTGTATTTCTTATATTAAAAACTACAGACAATAAAAGTTACAAAATAAAATGTTACATAATACATCGTTATATTGTGTGTTTATATATTTGCTTTTATTTTTTTTGTTATGAAGTTACACGGTTTCTTTACAGGTAATTTCATTGCAATATTTAGCTGACGAGAATGGTTTCCAGCCTCAGGGAGCACATCTACCTACTTCTCCACCTATTCCTGATGAGATCCAGAAAGCACTGGAGTTCCTTGCCACAGTACCCCCGAGTAATGAACAACAGGAACTACATAAGCATCACACATCCATATTTGTAAAGTAAACCAAAACTTTTCTAACACTGCTACCAATGGGATCGATCTAGGCAATAAAATAATTATTTATATTAAATAAGTCTATAGATATACGCTCAAAGATGATTTGTAATCATAATATTAAGTGCAATCTTGTGATACAAAAATATTATATATAAAAAAGGTATAATTATCCTAATAATAGTTTAGTAATGTGTAGTGGATGGTATAATTTGTGTACATTGTTATAATAAAGCGATTTAAAATGAATGCCTTTTTAACAATTATAAATCTATTTTTCTTCTTTTGATATCCTTGAGTTGTTACATATAAAAATATAATTATAATTATACCGAACAAGAGTGTTTACAAACTGTAAGCTGTTATCACACATAACCTTGTTACTTTGAATAATGACAGTGGGCGCTAGCATTAGCAATTATGAGCTCACAGGTTGTCAAAGATAATTTCGGTGCAGAAGAGGTACCTTTGCCGAGTCTACGGCTCTCCTGTGGCATACAGCTGAACAGCATCGGCACCCGACCCCGAGTTGCTCAACAACCGGTCTGTTCACTTTCCCCGCACCTCACGTGTCAAGGTCGCGCGACCATCGCATTGCCATAAACTTCACATACCTCATTTACACAGAGTAAAATAAATGATGATAATTTTATAGATATACCATGTAACTGACGGCAGTGATAGATACGACTTTAATCACCTCACGAAGCTTCTTAAACACAAATTCATATCGGCAATTAATAAGCGCATTTTGTGACCTTACTTTCCTACCAGTCAAAGGTTATACTCGATGTGTGATTGAGCCCACAAAGACTTATGGCGATGAACCAGCGAAATGTTAGGTAACAAAAGCTATTGCATTTTAGTATTGTCCGATATCAAAGTCAAATATCACGTATCTACTTATTGCTTATTCAATTAATCATATTGCAGAAAGGCAATGGAATAAATCCACCTTACTTAAATAGATTACTATAAATTTGTTCCATTCAATTGCCCAAGTTTTATTTAAGGTTTCGATGCATAGAATTTAGGTTGATTAATGTAGGTTTTCAATTAACACTTACGAAAACGGAGTTGGAAAGTAAATAAATTAGCACTTCACTTGTTAACTAAATGCAATGTAAACACATATTGCTTTCGCACCATTTTGTTACAGAATCGTGGAAGGTCAAATTTACAAAACGGTATTTGCCTAGGTACTTGTCTGTCTCTTGTGTATCTTGTGCAGTCTGCCGGTTAGTGACAATAATTGAGAACAAATTATTTTTAACAGTAAAGTTGTTAAAAGACACACTTTGAATATTATTCTCTTGTTTATTTTAAGGAAAATACCTACATACTATATTATACTCTAAATGTTATAGACGCATGCCAATCTTATTACTTTAAACGAACAATTTTTGTTGGTAGCAGATGGTCCTATTCCCAAACTCGTCATGCATTCTCTAATAGTCCCATTCCCAGGTTGTTCTGTTCCCGGTTGGTACCGTTCCTGGTTCGACACATTCCCGCTTCGCCCCGTTTTAAGGGCGTTAGGGTGCATTAAAGCAACCCGTCTGGGGAAGTACCTCCACCTCACACAAAACCGCTACCAAAATAATAACTCGCTAAAGATTTGTTGTGTTCCTGCGTGTGAGTGGGATCACCAGTAAGCTCCTAAGGAGTTGCTGTGTAAGCAGCAGAAGAGGCATCGTGCGAGTGATATTTAATATATTACTAGCGTTAATATTGAAATTAAACAATTTTTAACGGAAGTATTGCGTGTTTTATTTATTTTGTTGAATCTGACATTTCGAACGCTTTGCAGCGTCCGTGGTCGCAGGAAAGACTAAGGTGATATTTGTCTTACATTAGTTATTCAATTATTACATCTACCGACATGGATGGATCGATTCACACAAAAATCGCTCACAGTGTCCGAACATTTTTTAGTAGATCTTTGGGTTTGTGACTTAATTATTTTTAGGACTGGATCCCAAGCAGGTGGTACTTGCCAACCATCTTCTCTATTGAAATTGGGGTGTTTTCTTATTTCAATAGCCTCGCGCAACATTCTCGGCATGTAGCGATTCTCCTTGGCGAGGATTTGTGGTTTATCGAACCGGATGTAATGGTTTGGCTGGTCCAGTGTATGTTCACATACTGCAGAGTTTTTATCGCGCCTAATCTTCATGTCAGCAATGTGTTCTTTCACACGAATACCTACGCTTCTCTTTGTTTGCCCTATGTATGATAAACCACATTCGCAGTCTAATTTGTATACTCCTGCATCTTGTAAGGAGATATTAGACTTGATAGGTCTTAGAAATTGACTGATCTTCTTATGGGGCTTGAAATAAATTTTAATTGAAGCTCGCCGTAAGATGTTGCCAATTTTGTATGTGACTCCCTTTAAGTATGGTAAGATGGCAGGTTGACGTTCAACTGTAGGTGGCTTCGGGCGGCTTCTGTGACGCATGCGAGGGAGTTTGTGACTATTGCTCCGCAGTACTTGTTTGGCATGTTGGAGTTCCTCTCCTCTAGATGCTCAGCGTCGCAGATGCCGTGTGCTCTCTGAAACAAAGATTTGCCTACGGTAGTTAACTGACATGGATGGTGGTGTGAGTTACCATTGAAATATTTGTCTGTATGGGTGGGTTTCCTATACACTGTTAATAGGTTACAGTAACTGCTTTACATCAGGTGGGCTGTATGTTTGTACGCCTCCCGACGTTTTATTAAAAAAATATATTCCTTACGTATATTCACATATGCGTGTGTATGTATTTTTTTACGATCAGAAGCGATCTGTGAATGGGGCGATCTGAGAAAGTGGGATCCAGTGGGAACGGGACAGTTGGAGAATGAGACAGTCTGGGAATGGGACAGCCTGGGAATGGGACAGCCTGGGAATGGGACCAACCGGTAACAGGACGACCTGGGAATGGGATGGGATGAGTTTGGTAATGGAACCATCTGCTACCAAACCGCTTTAAGCTAAGCCGTCGGTCCCGGCTGTTGTCGTTAGATGACAGTCTTAATCTAAGTAACTGGCCTTCGGGCGGCTTGAAAACACTGGCCTCGCCACGCCAATTCGCGGTTGAGCAGCATGGTGGAGTATGTTCTAAACCTCGGTGGAAGGGAGACCCTTATCCCTGTAATTTGCTCGTTAAAAGTAATAATACATCAACCCTTACTCTTCCTACAAGAGGAAGGGCTGATGTGGTATTACATTTAACGAGAAATTCTTGTACATATATAAAGTTTTATAAGACAATTTCATGCCCCCCCCCCCCCATTTTTGGCTTAAAATGAGGGGGGGGGGGGTAATTTGACCGCGTGGAATAAAAATTTGTTCACAATATGTATTTTTTCCCGCAAAACATTAGTTGTTTACATTAAAATAAAAGTAGCCTACGTTAATCCTTATAACATCAGCTATCTGCCAGTTAAAGGCCCATAAAAATCAGTCCAGTCGTTTTGGAGGATAAACGGATAGACTGACAAAAATTTTCAAAATTTTATTTGTGTAAGTAAGTTTATACATACATTCATACGTATTTAATAAAAAGCTGTTATTTTGACATTACAAACAAACACTTCAATCGTATTTTTTATATAGATTTAAAGAGAAATTTACACGTAAATAATCATTTTTGTTTATGAAATACTTAATTGTGTAAGGATTAATATCATGATATGAATGTTAACATCTTTTCTACTACTTTTTAGATCGACTTTTTTTTATTCAACTAGATTGGTAAACACGTATGCGGCCCGCAGCAGATGGTAAGCGGTCACCGCAGCTTATTGATGCTCGCAACAGCATGGGGATGTTACTCACGCGCTGCCAATCTTGTGACCTAAGGATGTTTCGTCACAGTACCCAGTAATTTCTCTGCCATATCTCACCCTTCAAACCGCAACACGGCTATATGAATATAGTTGTTTGGCAGTAGATATAGGTGAGACAGAGGTACCCATGCAGACGACTTTTGAACAAAGTCTTCCTCTGGTGGACTGATTTGAACTAAAAATTCAATTAATGTTTTGTGAATAATGATAAGTACTATAAAGATGTAGTACGCTTACATTATTGTACGTACAAGTAACATCAATAGTTTTAGCAAAGCACGATAAATAATGAGTTTTGTGAAAAAACTTTTCAAATTCAAATAATTTTATTCAGACGACAGGATTTACAAATACAGGCCCATAGATACCTTAATTTAAAAAATATATGATAACTTAAGTTTAACTAATGCCATGTAGAGTCGGCGACGTATAGCCCGTGTCGTTAGATAACTGCCCTTGGGACTTCCGACACACGTTTCCCCCCCACGCCAGAATTTTTGATAGCCTGGGTTACATTATTATATTTTCGTAGGGATCTCTACTTTAAAAAAAATAAAATATAGCTTATATATGTGCTGATAATATAGCTTTCATAGCGTGAAGAATTTATAAAATCAGTTGTATTCTTTGATTTCATCCATTACAAATAAACACAAAAAAAAAGCTTTTATCTTTATAATATTAGTTTAGATATATATTGTGTAACTCAACGACTTTAACAATTTGATGAAATTTTGTGTTTAGAGAAGATTTTGCCTTTTAATTTTTTTTAATTTGTTTTATTTTGTCTTTCCCGATAAACAATAAAAACAAAAAAAAAATTAGGCAGTACATAAAATCACTGAACGAAGATAGGTAACATTTATAAGTTTATAAATGTAACCTAGCTAGACCTCTACTTACTCTAGTAATAATTTAATTTAACAAATACTGCACAAACATAATTAAAATAGGATTATAGTTCATTATTTACCTTTTATAGAGTAAACCTCGGGGATGTGGAGGTCTGACGGCAGTCGCTCCATGTAAAAATCAGTATCTTCGTCAAATCCTTCGGATTAGTAGCAGACCCCGGCAATCCTAATGGATTGGGAAATGGAATTAGGATAACAAAAAGAAGATCGGGAGGCATACAAACATACTGCCCAACTGAGGTAAAGTGATTAGCGAAGATTATGAACGCCTGTTAACACAGCAACTTTTTAGGAGCTTACTAGTAAACTTACTCATCACCCATGAAGGAAATATCCTATGGAGAATGGATGAGACCGATTATGCGTAGTAAATGAATTCATCACTTTGCTTATATTGGATTCTTGCAAACACTTGCCATTTTCAGTAGTATAAAAATGGATGTTCTTTCGAAGACAACATACAAATAGAACGGACCAGTATAGCTACTGGTCTATTTGTACGTTATCTTGTAATATTGCCATCACAATGGCAAATATAATTTAATTATGTCTATAAGAAATTATGTACTATCCAACTTCTAATGGATTAAAAAAAAAGAAAAATAATAACTAAAAGAATAGAATAAGATACAATAAGATTATATTTAAAAATGAAAAGATGTGTAGAAGTGAAGTTATTTTTATTTATCTTTGAAGAAATTTAACGATTTTGTTTATGGAATATGTTTTATAAGATCGATCGAAGAAAGTACAAGGCGTTAATAGTAATAGATACCTGGACGATCGCGCTTTGGTCGGTGTATTTATGTTTTTTTTATGTTAATACTTTTTTTTTAGGGGAAATATTTATATAGATAAATTTAAAAGCTAAACTTAACACAATACAAAATTTTAAATCATAGGATATCTATAACAGAAGTGGTAGTTAGGTAGTTCTTCAATATTCTACAGAAGTGGCATAATAATTATGTAGTACCTCTTGATTTTATGTTCGTACCCCAATCAACAGCCTAAATTTTTTGGGCGAGTCCTGATGACTTCATGTCCTGATGATGTATATTGTTTCAATGTACTTTCGAAGGGGATTCTGCTTGGTTCATACCATGCTACCATGCGCGGCGATTAAATGCAAGGGATTTAAAGAGACATTATATTATTATTAAGCGTTTGTGTCATAATAATATTTAAAAACCAAGACGAACCTTAATCATTATACTAATAATATTTGTAATACACAATAATAATATTAGGTCTTGAAATATCATATGACTTCATCACATTATCATAGGCATACATCACTTAGCCATCTGCCACACCTAGCAAATAAATGCAGCAATACCAAAATTCGCCTGAAGACGTTCTATTCGAACAGCCTACATTGTGATTTACATAACAGATACGAGAGAAATCCTTTGTTGTCTGAATACCTATTCATAAAAACGACTATTAAATTGCGTAACTTTACAGGCATCTGTCGATGTACTACACAATGTGGGCAGCTCCTTATATTATACTAGCGACCGGCTCTGGCTTCGCACGGGTGAATAGATAGAAAGATAAATTAGTATTTTAATAGTATATTGAGCAACTAGTGCGATAAGTTGTCGACAACATCGCACGAGTTGCAGATCCAATTTTTTATTACGAATGCGGAACTATTCCGTCGTCCAAAATTGGGATCCAGGAGCGTTATTAATTTTTTTTCTCGTCAATTTGCGTGCGCCAAGTTTACTTGTCGCACTCAAATGAGTGGGACTTTTTCCCGCGCTTTTGACGAGTGACATTGTTGCGATATTTAAAATTTTTACAATTCAGTATAAAATTAGTTTTATGTGACAATTTCGATAGTATTTTGTAACATAAGTGCTAGTGAAATTATACAGTAATGAAAAAATTCAAATATAACACGTTTATGCACTTTTTGGAAAACGTGAATAAGTTCAACAAGAAAACCTTGTAAAAATCACTATCGTTTTATGGGTGGTATTTAAACTGGGTTGATTGGGGTTTTCCAAGTATTTTTTCAGCACAGTTCCTGAAGCTGGAACATAGAATTAAGATTTTCAAATGGTTCTAAACTGAAGACTTCGCTGTATGGGCTAGATCCCTTTGCCTTTCCGCTCGGGGATAAAAAGACCCAAAAACAAAAAAAAAACAAATGGAGTGTGATTTACTCAAAACTCATGTTGTAATTTTAAAAAGGACAAATGGCGACTTATCACCCGTAATAACGGGCGCAAAGATATTACTTATCCCGCATGAGTAATAAAAATAGAACATAACAATTGAAACTATTTAGTTGGATAAGGATTAATATCATGATATCTACCCATGCTTTGATTGACTAATTTGAACAAAAAACGTGTTTGTGTGACTTGACTATAATAGTGAGATATAGCCTGGCGGACGTTTTTATACTCAGAATACAGAATAAACCAGAAGGAGCATACAGCCGATAATACATGCGGTCCGCTGTGTCCAGAAACATTTCGCAATTCCCCGCACTCCTCATACTTCCCACCCGTACAGTGTTGCTAGGTTAGTGAGAGTTCGCCTCTTTTAGGGTAATTTAAAAGTGTAATATTAATATTAAAGATGTTATATTAATATACTGTTATGCATAAATAAATGTTTTAGTAAAATAAAACACAAGTAATTTACAAAAATATGTACCTAAGTAAAGAGGTACATTTTGTTGTACTAATAATAATAATAATTTGTGTCCCTGCGTGTGAGGGAGTGTGTGAGCAGCAGAGAAGGCATCACGCGAATAATATTGCCGTTTTGATTCTGAGGTAATCAATACATTTTTACGTTTCGACAAATGAAGAAGTCTTGCTCTTTGCTTTTATGTATATATATATTTATATATATATATATTTCATCAGTGGGGTACTGAAATTCCACATATAATAATTAGAATAGTTTTACACAAAACATTTTTGTAAAAAAACTACTATTTACACAATTTCACATATGCAGACTATATACTAAACACATTAGTCCTACTAATATTACGTAGGTCACACTATAAGTTTTGCGTAACTTAAAAAAACAACATATTATAACCAAAATATTATGTTTATTGCTTTTCAAAATACTCTCCTTTTCATTTTAAACATTTTTTCATGCGATCGAACCATTTTATAAAACAGGAGGACCACAGATCTGAAGGCATGTTTTCTACGCGCTGATTGAACGCTATCACTGCCTCTTCGGAGTGGTAAAAGTGAAACCTCTCATCAAATCTTTGATTTTGGGGAAAATACAGAAATCACAGGGTGCTAGGTCGGGGCTATGCGCAGGATGGGTAACGAGTTGTACTTTTTCGGAAGTTAAAAATGATTTTGTTTTGTTGGCCGTGTGTGAAGAAGCATTGTCATGATGTAGGAGAACGCGGCTTTTTGGTCGTCTTTCGCGAACTTTTTCTAACACCCTGGTAGAAAATGGTAGAATACCACTCGGCATTAACACTCTTTTGATCTTCAAGTGCAATTGTGCAGATGGGACCCGTAGCTGAGAAAAAAAACGCGATCATTTTTTTACCAAAGTTTCTCGCCTGCCTCACTTTTGTTGGCCTGTTCTCATTTTCAAACACCTATTGACAAGATTGCTGTTTCTTTTCGGGTTCAAAACAATAAATCCACGTTTCGTCTCCTATGACAATGTCATAAACAGCATTAGAATGTCCGTGGTCGTACTTCAGTAGCATCTGTGAGCACCATTCCACGCGAGCCCGCTTCTGCTCCGCTGTCAGTTCATGAGGGATCCAACGACAATAAAGTTTCCGAACTTTCAATTCTACGTGTACAATTTTCTGAATTTGGCTCATACCAATCCCCAATAGTTCTCGAATTGTCTCATAGGTAATCCGCGGGTTTTCTTCAATTAGCTGCTTAACAGTAGCCACATTATTTACGTTGACGGCAGTTGAAAGCCGCCCTTCACGAAATTCGTCATGTAAAGAAACTCGACCTCTCTCAAATTCAGCAAACCATCGCCTCACGGTGCTCAAAGAAGGTGCTACTCTCCCAAAAGCATTTTGAAGACGAGCAGCACAGTCATGCGGGGAGAGAGAACTTTTAAAATCATAAAAAATCATCGCTCTAAAATCTTTTCGACTCAATTCCATTTTCATTGCGTACGTAGAACTTTGATGTGTGATAAAAAACAATTGACAAATGATTTCCCGCCAATTGTTTTTTTTTATTACTAAGTAGGTTGCAACGTTTCAAAAAATATAACACTCGAAATTCAAATCGGAACTATTTGAATTTCGAATGTTATATTTTATTTAGCTAGAAGTGCAAAACTTTTAGTGTGCCCCATGTATAAATGCGAAAGTTTGTATGTATGGATGTTTGTTTCTCTTTCACGCGTGAACGGCTGAACGGATTTGAATGAAATTTGGCACGTAGATAGATTATGATCTGGATTAACACATAGACTACGTTATTTGACTCCACGCGGGCGGAGCCGCGGGCAGCAGCTAGTTAATAATATTTCAATCATTTATTTCAGGCCATATTTATATTGAAATACCTCAAATAATGTAAGCATAGGCTCATATCGTAAATACCTTAAAATTAAATAAATATTTACATATTTTATATTAATCAAACTATTTTTTAATTACTTAACATGCATTTATTATTTATTTCATCAATGTCACCTTTATAAAAAAGTAGGGAAAAGAAACCAGTAAAACTGGCAACATGAACAAAATGGACTCGCCCAAATTGTTTACCACTATCAACGAGTAAAGGAAACTCATTATTTAAATAAAATGAGATGTAAATGCGCTAGTTACACATGAAATGTGATCCCATCTTGTTTTTTTATGCTTCTAACTGCATTCTTGCAGGTGGGAACCGCAGAAGACAGCATTATTTAATAAAAACTATCGAGAAATTTTTACGTGTAATAGACACGGTGGTCAAATATATACTAGTCGTCCAAATATCAAACTACTCTCATTGAGAGTAGTTTGTATGGCTTCAGTTTTGGGCGTGTTTGCGGTTTCTGGTTTATTCTGTATTCTGAGTTTTTATATTATCAATAGTATTTGCAACGCACGCATAATAATGATTTTTGCAAGCAAATTTTTTAAATGCTTGACTTACACCTTTGCAATTTTTGCAGGGATCTCTAATTATATTATAGTTTATATAGTAAAGTACTCTTGTGGTTCGTCATTATAAACAAATATACAAAAAAACAAATCATTTCTCTTTATAATATAAGTCTAGATATGTAAAAAGTTGTTGTTTGGAGTTTGGACCTTTTTCTCAGGTCTCAGGTTTTTATCTTAAGATGTGGACTGATCATTTAGGGCAACTCTGTTGATATAAATCGCGCATTTATAGTATAGAAAAAGGCATCCGAACCATGTGTGGAACTTATATTTATGACAATGACTAATTTAAGATATTGAACGTTAACTCTTTTTCATCATCGTCATCATTCCAGCTCATATTGGTCCACAGGTGAACATATGCCTTCCCTTTAGAGAGCATCCATCGACTTCGTGTACTGATACGGGGACATCTTTTTTCGAGAAACTTTTATCCTCGCAATTTGGCCGTTCCACTACAGTTTGCTTAACCCTTGGGTAATATCAGTTTCTTTAGTTCTACTGCGGATATCCACAGTACCCTAAGTGACCTTGAGCTTTCTCATACCAACAATAACAAACAATACATTATATTGTTTTAATTGATATATTGACCAATTTTTGTTGCACTTTTCCTTGGAAATATATCGATACCTCTGCTATAGTACTCCTGGGCATGGGAATTGCTGAAATCTTTATAATCGTTACTCACCGTTTCCATCAAATGTGAAAGATTTAATCTGATGGCGAGATTGCACTTAATTATTTGCCATTCTTCATGGTACATATTTGTAGTAATTATTGTGTCCGGTCTCAAGAAGTCTTAACGATCAATGCCGGAACAAGTCCACCATTCATTTAGGTTAGGGCAAGCTTTGATGCAATTTTTCCTATTTATATTCAGTGAATTCGCAGAGTAGTCATTATTCGAGCTCTTTTATTTTTCCAACTTGATATAATGAATCATGACATCTTGATCGAGTCCCGTGGAACTTGATTATCACTCTGCTTATCTTGTAAAGGACTTGGTGTGGAGATACAAATGTCGTAGATGGACAGATGTAATAAATGAGTATCGTTTTATCACTTACGTTAAAGAAAGTACACTCACGATCTCGATTTTATTCGTTATTTTTTACTCAACAATTAACTCCTCGTAATACAAATTTACATTAGGGAAATTACAGTAGTAATATTATCTAAATATTATAATTTTTATTTTCGTATTTTATATGCAAATTCAAGTCATTTTGTCATAGTTTATAATTGATAAATGTGTATAATTATAGTTTATAATTGTTTATATTTGATTATTATATATATATATATATATATATATATATATATATATGCGCTATTATATTCGACAACTTATTGTCAATTTGTAGGTAGTGACATAATCCCATTATTGTCGAAATTTCGGGACTTCTGATCGTTAAACTGCGACAAGTAGTTTTAATAGTCCTCTCTTGATGTTAACACTACCTAAAGACTTCTGAAGAGACTGAAACAAATAAAAACGTGCAAGGAGCAAGGTCAGGGCTATATGGTGGGTGCATTAACACTTTCCAATTATTCTTTCTCAATATTTGGTGTGTGGATAAATATGTGTGTAGTCTGGCGTTATCATGATGAAAAATCACACCCTTTCTGTTGAACAATACCGACCGATTTTTTATATTTCTTGCTTGAATTTTATCAGCTGTTGGCACTAGAGATCCGAATCGATTTGCCCTGCTGTGAAAGCTCATAATGTACGTTACCTTTCCAATTACACTATACACAGCATCACCTTATCGCGGCTTAACCCGGGTTTTGTCTTTAGAGCTTGACTGCCCTTCGACCATGATCTTTTACATACAACCTTGTCGTAAGTAATCCACTTTCATCACCATGTCTATAGAGAATCGCAATCAGTAAGCGATTATTAGGTACTTCATGGTACCCGTTCCGACCAAAACGAGCTTCTTCTTTATTTGTAACATCAAAAGTTCAGACTGAAAACATTTGAGCTTAAGTGATTCTATCGTTTACATGCTGTTTTGGCAAACCAATTTTAAAAGTTTAATATTCACAGACATTCTTTTCTGCTCTATAAGTGCAGTAGTACCACGAAAGCTAAGAATTATAGACACATTACGTACTTGCCATCACTACGTCCATTGGCT
Organism: Pyralis farinalis; assembly: GCA_947507595.1. Taxonomy (NCBI): domain Eukaryota; kingdom Metazoa; phylum Arthropoda; class Insecta; order Lepidoptera; family Pyralidae; genus Pyralis; species Pyralis farinalis. The sequence goes on from OX382267.1 coordinate 19,032,130, forward strand.
CCTTACATCCATTCCGTACTATAAAATTACAAAACCCATTGTTGCGAATACTACTTTGGACAATGCTCAGAATGCATGTAGGCCTGGGTCACGTCACTCGGATCGTTTGTCAATGATGACATGACTGTTTATGAGGTTGGCCGGAGCAGGAAAAGTCTCTTCGTAACCTGGATCGACTACAAAAAGGTATTTGATTGGGTGCCTCACAGTTAAGGGTTATATTAAGCAAATCTATGTCGACACTCACTATCTCATAAGGTAGTGGAGCACAGTCCTTTGTCAACAAGGGGATGAAGATTCATCTGGATTGGCAGACCTGATAAGAATTACAACGTGGCATTTTATAGCGTGTTAGTCTGAGTCCATTGTCTTTCTGCCTGGTTTGAACCAACTTAGCTTGTTATTAAGGTAACCAGGATAAGGTCTGCAACTTTACTGTGCATGGATGATCTCAAACTGTTCGCACAAAAAGGTAAACCTGGTGGAGTTATAGAAAACAACGGAAAATTTCAGCAATACCATTGATATGCAATTACATACATACCCAACTACAAGGAAATAAACACTTCCTCCAAATGTAGACTGTCTTGCGACGTTGTGGCAGTTCAAATTCATTTATTTATGTTACACAACCATGTGTACCAAATTTCAACTTAATTGGTTTAGTACATTTGGTATAAATTGGTTGTGTTTGACGGAAGGACACGGAAGAAATTCTATTAGGGTTTATTTTTGCATTCAAACGTATGAAAATCTAAATATCAAGCATCTAGTTTGATGTTTACAATAATAATAATATAGCAAAATTTAAAGTGGTTAATTTCACCCATGATTTATAGTAAAAACATAGTTGGTTACACATTTTCCAGAAAAATCCTAAATATAATTTAATGGTACCGACAACAGAACCCTCATTGCGCAAGCGGAATTTGCAGTTTAAGTCTCGAGAGAAAGTAATAGAGAAAAAACAAGTACTTATTTATTTTTCAAATACTATTGTAGGATATTTCGTATCTTAGATTTTAACATACTCGTGGATGGGCGGTGTACGACTCTCAGATTTGTCCGACTTTTTCTTGTGTGACATTATTTTTTAACATAAATTTACATCCATACATAAATCCTGACTATTTGACTTAAGGTAAAGTTTTGGGAACCTCGAGACGTAACCATGAGTCAACATGACAAAGCTTACGTAATTCATGAGCAAATGATTATATACCATACTTGAAACGTATGCGCTTTTAATACGAGTAAAATTGTAAAAATAACTCCCGCGAACTTCACCTTCAAAGCGGCACAAATTCAAGGTTATACAAAACTCAGAAACTCATGTAGATCTATCTATAACTTCACGCCAAATCCCTTGCGGGGTAGGCAGAGAGAACCGAGCGCCACGTGACTCGATCCTTACATATCTCACTCGCTTCTTTAACATTCATTGCTCTTCTCATGCACGCACGCCGGTTTCTAGGGCTCCTGACATCACCTTCTGATAGAACATGACCAATTTGGTCATGGTAGGTAAGTCTTGGCCTTCCCCGGCTCCTACATCCTTCCACTTTTGCATTGTATATCTGCTTCGTCATTCTTTCATCTTGCATTCTTTCTACATGCCCGAACCATCGGAGCATGCCTCTTCTTATTTTAACACCGACGCTCTCTTTCAGACCAACTCTATTTCTAACATCATCATTGCGAATACGGTCTACGAGCCTTACGCCACAAATTTTGCGCAGCGCTCGCATTTCAACCGCGTTTATTCTACTTTCATGCTCTTTCTGCCATACCCAACTCTCGCTTCCATAAGTTAGCGTTGGGACCAACACTGCATTGTGTATAGCGAGTTGTGCCTTCTGGCTCAGGATTTTACTGCCAAGAAGTTTTCCCAACGCTCCATTCACACTATTCCCAGCACTCACTCGTCTTTCCACATCTGCGGTGTACCTTCCATCCCTGCTGAAAGCGCATCCAAGATATACAAACTCATCCACTTGTTCCAACACTTCATCATCAATCGTAATCCTTACATTAGTTCTGGATTCTTCTCTTTCAAATACCATTATCTTTGTTTTCTTCGCATTCAGTAGTAAGCCTTTCTCCATACAGTCGTCTTTCATCGCTGTAACCAGTGTTTGCAGTTTAGATGGTGTATCTGCTAATAGCACGGCATCGTCTGCATACAGCAGACAGTTCACCACTTGGTCACCCATGCGCAATCCCACATTCGTTGACCTTATTCTCTGCAGACAACTATCGAGATACAGGATGAACAGCCTAGCAGATAGCATGCAACCCTGTTTGACACCAATTTTGACATCAAACCAGGGTGACATGCCACCGTCTATCCGCACACATGCTGAGCAATCCTTGTAAGTGGACTGCACAGCACGGAGCAGTGAACCGTCAATCCCATATCTCGGCAATATGTCCCACAGTTCCTTTCGCACAACACTATCAAAGGCTTTCTCAAGATCCACAAAACCGCAGAAAACCTTCCGGTCTATGGCCAGATGCTTCTCTACGATATTGCGGAGCGAGAAAACTTGATCCGTACATCCCCTTCCATTTCGGAAACCTCCTTGTGCGTCCCACAGCATTTCATCGGATTTCACCCTCATTCTCCTTTCAATCACCTTTCCATATACTTTTGCTGCTAAGCTGATCAAACTGATGGCCCTATAGTTGGCGCAGTCCATGCGTGATCCCTTGCCTTTATACAAGGGCACGATGACTGCGCGTCTCCAGTCCATTGGGACCCTTCCAGTTCTCCAGCATAGGTTGCATAGGTACCAGAAGGCGTCCCGGACGTAAGTGCCACCTAATTTGATCATCTCAGCTGTGATCAGATCAATTCCCGCTGATTTTCCATTTTTCAAGCTTCGTATCGACCATTCGATCTCATCCATAGTTATGCCTTCGTCGGACGCGTTCAACGTGGAGTAAGCATCCGACTCACTCTCATTGCCAGCGTCCGAGGCATACATCATGTAGATCGTTTAGTATAATTTATAAGCTATAATAAAACATTAAAGTTAGTTGTGGAGGAAAAAAAATTAAATGCTTCATTTATTGTAGTTGCCTTTTATATTTTTCAGTAAAATGATACTTATTTATATTAATATTAGTCAACGTATAAGACTACCTAATGTTTTTTTCATATATCTATCCCGTGAGTACAGGCTATACATGCAGTGATAGATATATTGATCGACTTGTATCGGATCTTATTGTTAGGAAGGATCAAGCTGTAATGGAAGATCTACACAATCTATCAAAATGAAATTTGGTCGAGCGTGTAACGTGTCAGAATATTAGTTTTATAATAAAAAAGTTCTATTAACATCATTTCAGTACTTTTTATGTGTATAACAGATATACAGGTAAATAAAAAAGAAATTAACTAAAAACAAACTAACTTCTAACTTTTGCCGTATTGTAACGCATATGATATAACAACCATTAATGATGACATTTATTCAATACCTTAAATCGAGTAGTACCTTTTTCAAGAAGGTCTTTGGTTTCCTAACATATACAAATACTTTCAGTGTATTGGTAGTTGGAAAACTTAATGTCCAAATCGTACATGACCTCCTTTTTATTTATGTGCATATCAGCTGTATTGTACACTTTAACAATAACTCTTATACGTCGACATTTGTAATCAATCTTAGATTAGAAATTGAATTAAGGCGTCTCTTCGATTTTCAATTAAACTCTTCAGATTATTAAGCTAACATTTACTTAAAAAGTAATTGAAAAACTCCAAATAATAAAAGTCGGTTTTGATAGTTCATATATCATCATTTTATGTTGGTACATATTTGTTATAAGTATTTTGCCAATTTAAGAGTTTTCTTAGATACACCGACCATTCTAGGTTATTCCTGAAACATAATAATATAGAAAGTAGACTGCATTTAGTGATCGCAATATGCGCCATACAACACTATTCGAAATCCGTTAGCTTTGTTGACAAGCGAAGTGACAACCATTACGTGGCCCGCCAGGCTGACATTACGCCTTGAGGTAATGCATCTACTGTTTACATATTTCATAGATTTTGCGTCACAGCAATGAATTGTGAAATTAGGATTGCAGGGAGGTGGTCGTGTGAACCGAGTATATATACTGATCTTGGCAGGATGTATCATCATCAGTGTCCTCTCCTGTCTTACACCCAAACACACAATTAACAATGAAATCCATTGTAAGTGTTCAACCGATTAGTGACTAACGTTTTGTTTTGTGTGGATCATTTATACAGTTCTATGAAGTTCAGTGACACGATTAAACCACTAGTGTTTGTGATTATATAATCTGCATATAAAAGCCATTTTATCTGCCCATATCTGGAAACTTGTTCTTGATATTGATCTACATTACAGCTAAATCACTCAGTTGACATATCATTCGTTCTTATAGTAACTTTCTGATATTGATTAACTAGAATTAGCTACTCAGACGTCAGACGCTCATGGTTTGAATTTCAATATTTACATTACATTTCTTTATTTTCCAGGTATTGGCATCTATGTTGGTGGCTGTAGCCATGGCTGCTCCTCAAGCCCCAACTGAACCCATACCGATCGTTCGTCAAGACAGCCAAGTCAACGGTGATGGATCTTACCAGTACTCTTACGAAACGGGCAATGGTATCAGTGCGGACCAAAAGGGCGACTTAAAGAAGGTGGGGGACATTGATGCCATAGAAGTGCATGGACAGTTCCAATATCCTGGTGAAAATGGCACTCCTATCCAGTTGACATACACAGCTGATGAGAATGGTTTCCAACCCCAAGGCGATCATTTGCCCACCGCTCCCCCAGTACCCGAGGCCATCCAGCGATCTTTGGCTTACATCGCCACCGCACCTCCCCAGGCCGAGCAACCCGCTCAATAAGTCCGTTGACTGAATAAATACTTATAGTCAGTATGTGATGAACGTTTTATATTTTTATACCATGTATTTATGTAAAGTTATTAAACTTTTGTTATAAATAAACATTTTTTTCTCTGTTTTAGTCTACTATGTTACAAATTGACCCATTAATCAACATTAGGCATCTATTTCTCACATAACCAAATTTTGGCAAAAAAATCGGCCATACAATTTCCCCCTTGCAAACAGAGTTTTTGTTGTTCTTGTGTAATACTTATTATCCAAAAATATATAATATATTGATAGATTTGATCTATATTACCTATATTTAATCCATTCCAGTAAATCATAGCATTTTTATAATGTTGTACACAGTGCATTACATGTAGGGGAAATCAGAGAAAGAAAGCTCTAATGATGATATTGTGGCACCCTTATTTATACCGGTGACTTACTTAACCGCGACATATAAAAGTGCTAACAGCTACATAGTTCGATGGTTGGTTACTGTAACGAATCCGAGAGCGATAAACCACTCGTATAATATACATCTAATGTTGTTCTTTGCACCTTCGTATGCCACCCTAACCGTACCATCGCCATTTATTGACGTTTGATTCATTGACGAGCTCGGTGGCGCAGTGGTGAAACGCGTTGTTACGCTACTTTGACACCAACGCTCGTGGGTTCGATTCCCACACAGTACAAACATTTGTGTGCACGAACATGTCTGTTTGTCTTGGTCTGGGTATTTTCTTTGTATAATAAGTATGTATTTACAAAAAAAAATGTATTTACGTATATTTATCAGTTGTCTAGTACCCATAACACAAGCTTCGCTTACTTTAGGGCTAGATGGCGCTGTGTAATTTGTCCGACAATATTTATTTATTGATACTAAATCATTTATAATTTCGAAACCACCTACCTTTATGATCTAACCAAAATATTCAGAGACGTCGTTTGTAAAAGCAGAGCGAAGGATGTATCCACATAATTAAATCCGAGAAAAATTGTGACAGCGCCTAATAGATATCGCTGGACGATTATAAAAGGAAACAGGTTTGTTATGGATCACAGGTGGTATAAGATTTTTAACACTAGCGATAACATACCTTTTAAATTATTATGTTGATACACGATATGTAACGAAGAATGTGTGCATGATGATTTGTAGGACTGGAAATTATGACAGAGCTAATTTGCAATGCGTTTCAAGTGATGAGCTCGATGGCGGAGTGGTTAGTAACGCAACTTTGACAACTGGGTTCGTGGGTTTGATCCCCACACAGAACAAAAGTTTGTGTGCATGAACATGTGTGTTTGTCTTGGTTTGAGTGTTTTAAAATATACATAGAGTTACGGCGCATCAATGCGACCCTTCTGGAAAGTACTTCCACATCACATCAGAAAATCGCTGCCAAGTAACTTGTTGTGTTCGTGTGAGTGAGGTTACCAGTAGGTTCCAAGGAGTTGTTGTATTAACAGCAGAGGTGGCGTCGCGTGAGCGATACTTAATGTACAAATAGCGTTCATATAAAAAAAAATAGTATGCGACCAATTTAACCACTCCTGTGGATATGACAGAAAAACAAATACATCCGAATTTTGTACATACATATTATCACGCCTGTCTCCCATTAGGGTAGGCAGAGACTATGGAACACCAGGTGCACCGATCCAAACATACCCCTCTCGCTTCTTCCGCACTCATAAATTAGAAGTTCTTAAAAATTCTGTGTTTTCTAAAATTATAGTGAATTCCACATTGCAGTGGGGTCCCGACATAAATAAACATGTCGGTAAACTTAGCTCTGCCGCATATGCAGTTAGAAGGATCAATCGATTAACGGACTACTGCTATTACTATTTCAGTTACTTTCCCAGCATTATGTCGTATGGTATACTGTTGTAGACAACGGTGGCTGACATTACGTGAATCAAATTTTATCTTGCAAAAATAACCAATTGCTCTATTTATAAAATGGGCTCCAGAGAATCAATCAGGGAACCGTTTAGAACCAGAAATAAGTTGCGTACATCGGCTTGCTGGGACTGCCAGGTATTTTCTTGTAAATTGTAGGTATTCAATTTTATAATAAATTGTCTGAAACTGTTCTGTCCTTTCCTGACACATTGTCAGAACTGTATCTGGTAAGGCATTTAAAAGACACATCAAAAACGCTCTCTGTAAAAAGGCGAATTATAGAATTGATGAATATATAACTGACAAGGTGTCTAAAAATAATTCAGCACAGGCAACCACATATCTATAATTATACCACTTGACATCATTATCATTGTACTAATATGCTCACATATACAATGTGTTTGTGCTCGCACCCGACAAACTTTAAGGGCGGGTTCTACACTCAATATAATACAAAAAACCAATATATATGTAGGGACTAAGTTCAACCCCCTCGGAGCCACCCCCATTTTCATTATTTAATGATATTTTTTTACGTGTGTATACTAAAAATGCAATATTACAAGAAGTTGGAGTCGTATTAAGTTGAAACAAAATCTAATGTTTCACAACTTTTTGGATACTTTATTGAATCCTATTCATTTGTCACTACTTATACCTTTCAATTAAAATTTGTTTCACACACGTAAAAAAATATCATTAAAAAATAAAAATGGGGGTGGCTCCGAAGGGGTTGAGTTTAGCCCCTACATATATAGTGGTTTTTTGTATTATATTAAGTGTAGAACCCACGCTTAAAGTTTGTCGGGTGCGAGCACAAACACATTGAATATATCGTAATATCAAATTGACGATTTGAAACTCTTTTCATCTATATTGGCTATTTCTGTCTACATTTCTTCTTCGTCATTCGATTTCCGAAACAGTACCTAGTAGATAAAAAAAAATTAATAGAATAAGATACAAACACTATCACTACACATTATTAAATATAGTCCCACGCCACGTCTGTCTGTCTGTCTTTTCGCGGTAAATTCAAAAACTATTGACGGAACGGATTTTCATGCGGTTTTCATCAATAGATAGAGCGATTCATGAGGAAGGCTTAGGTGTATAATTTGTTAAGATTTTGTGTAAATCGTTTGAAATAGGACGATACGATTATTGAAAAGTTGGAAAAAGTCAAAGCGCCTAGGAGCTTTTATCGGATAATATACGGATATACAGTATTAATGCATTTCAACTTAAATACGTTAGTTACCTTAAGCATTTCATGCACATTATGATAATCCTTTACACCATATAATTTAAATGATGGACCCGACAGACGCGGCGGTGGGAGCATATTATGCTCTACTACTCGTGCGATGCCGGCTCGGGTCGCTAGTAAGGTTGTATTTAATAAATGTAAGACGTGTCAAAGTGCCCACGAGGGCCCAATAGCAAATAAAGATAAAATAAAAAAATAAGATATATTCATTTATCTTATAGTTAATAGATTCAGGCGTTATTTTGCGAAAGTCAAATCTACATGCAATTTGATCCAACCTGCTTTGTGTGCTTCCGCCACCAAGCAGGTTGGATCAAATTGCATGTACATTTATCTTATCTCTATCTCACTGCAGAGGCAAAGTGAGAGAAGAGCATAACTCCGACACCCGCACTGGCATGATCATCCAGGTCGACTCCCGACCGCAAGGCCATTATTCCACCGAGAACCTTGACAGTGGTACCATATTCGGACCCACCCTTATTTTTTATAGAAATTAATCTTCCTAATATTCTTTTTTCTTATGACGATGATTTTCTCTCATATGACGCTTACGAGAGAACAAGCATTAGTGCCCTATCCTGTCAACTGTTTTGTCAGTAGAAAAGTACATTTTATGATCATTTCATTTTTCTCAGGAATAATCACATTTTTATTATCAACTAGCAAAAACCAACAGGCGCCATGGCAAAAAAATAGAAATCGATTGCAGCGCCACCTACCGGGTCTAATTGCGAATCTAAATAATTCATGTACCCAGCCAACCACGCACAACAAATTACATTAAAATCTGTCTAGCCGTTTAGAAACGGATATGTGACATACACATATACGGAATACTTCTATGTATAAAGATTAACTGTACACTTCAAATTTCAATTTAAACTATTGGTATTATTATGGATTAAGCTAACAACATACTTGATTAATTTCAAATAATAACAGCCAGTTTATTGTAAGTAGTTTTTATTTGTTAGTTATTTCCATTTTGTGTTGAAATAAGTTTGTTATAGTTTAGATTTAATTATTATTTACGATTTATTTAGGTAAAATTAACATTTTAGATGGTTCCGTTTTTGTTTAGTGTTACGTTTTTGTTGCAGGGATAAAGGTAAATTAATGTTGTAGCTCGTTATCGATAGAAAGTAGACTGCATTTAGTGATCGCACAATGCCCAATGCAACGTAAATGATTTTTTTTTTAGTTTTGTCCACAAGTGACAACGATTACGTGGCCCGCTAGTCTGACATTACGCCTTGAGGTAATGCATCCACTGTTTACTTATTTCATACATTTTGCGTCACAGCAATGAATTATGAAATTAGGATTGCAGGGAGGTGATCGTGTGGACGGAGTATATATACACATCTTGTCAGAATGTATCATCATCAGTGTCCTCTCCTGTCTTACAACCAAGCACGCATTTAACAATGAAATCCATTGTAAGTGTTCAACCAATCAGTGACTAATGCTTTTGGATTGTGCGGATCAATTATACAGTTCTATGAAGATCAGTGACACGATTAAATTAGTTGTGTTTGTGATTATATAATGTGCATATAAAAGTCATTTTATCGGCCCATATATAGAAACTTGTACTTGATATTGATCTACATAATATCGAAATCACTCTGTCGATATTATTCATTAATTATTAATTTCTATAGCAACTTTCTGATACACTTGTAATATGTAACGATTCTGATATTCTATTATCAGAAATGGCTACTCTAGATGTCAGAAGCTCATGGTTTTGTATTCCAATATTGGGACCTTGTTGCTAATTATGTTTACACACATATTTCTTTATTTTCCAGGTATTGGCATCTATGTTGGTGGCTGTAGCCATGGCTGCTCCACAAGCCCCAACTGAACCCATACCAATCGTTCGTCAAGACAGTCAAGTCAACGGTGATGGATCTTACCAGTACTCTTACGAAACGGGCAATGGTATCAGTGCGGACCAAAAGGGCGACTTAAAGAAGGTGGGAGACATTGATGCCATAGAAGTGCATGGACAGTTCCAATATCCTGGTGAAAATGGCACTCCTATCCAGTTGACATACACAGCTGATGAGAATGGCTTCCAACCCCAAGGCGATCATTTGCCCACCGCTCCCCCAGTACCCGAGGCCATTCAGCGATCTTTGGCCTACCTTGCCACCGCGCCTCCCCAGGCCGAGCAACCCGCTCAATAAGTCCGTTGACTGAATAAACACTTATAGTCAGTCTGTGATGAACGTTTTGTATTTTTATACCATGTTTTTATATAAAATTATTAAACTTTTGTTATAAATAAACATTTTTTTTTCTCTCTTAGTAATCTACGTACAAAATGACCCGTTACTCTTCATTAGGCATCAATTTCTCACATAATCAAAATTTATCAAAAATATAATCAGTTGTATTTCCCCCTTACATTTACGTTTTTAGTTGTTGTTGTGTAATCTTTATTGTACATAAAATGAGTCATATATTTATAGAAAAGGAATATACAAAGTCGAACCTAACCTACAAGTGATCTCTAAACCACAGTAAAACAGGTCCATTGCCGAGTACGTTCATACGTATACTACCTCGGATGTTAAATAAGCATACAAGCCATCTGATATAAGGCGGTTACCATAGCCTATTAACACCATGTCTCATGAAAACAATACACTAGTTCGGTGACCACACCCGCTGCTAAAGTACAATCCCTCAGGAACATTTTGATAACCATACTCACTCCTCTTTACGGAGTAGTTTGCGGTCCTCTGTTAAATGCCAATATCTATTGGTCACAAATTTGATACTGGAGACAGTATCAATTTTGTGACCAATAGATATTCTTTTAGTTTTCTACATTAGATAATGCCCCATTAGTTTTGTATATCCATATAATTAATTCCAAATAAATTGTGACATCCTGAAATAGACAGCATCAAAATGATTTTAAAAGTAAACAGGTATACGCACAGGTGGTAAAAGATGAATAATTTAAAGTTTACGCTACACAAGTAGTAACAACATTTTTTAAATTAATATTAGTACACGATATATAATGGACGATGTCTGCATGTTCTCTGGCATTGCAATGCATTTTGTTAATACTTTTGATTTAATTTTAAATTCCCCTTCACACGTTTTTTTGTATAAGTTTGCGTAGTGTAAAGATAAAACTCTTGATTTGCAATTGGGCCTCGTGGACATTTACATAGTTTTTTTAATTAAAATCTTATTGCATCTTATTCATTTCTTATAGTTTTCATCGCTATTTCGGGTATGACAATCGGTGGGAAATAATTGCTGAAAGCAATTTGCCTCTTGCATTTTTCAAATCGTTAATTCCTATTACAATAAAATGTCCGTATGTAATACCTAATCTCAAGTAGTAAAATTAATAAGGGACGAAATCAGGGGGCGAACGGGTGCGAGACCATAATAGATGTGTTGAATTATTTTCAGATATTTGTGTCAGTCAGATATACATCAATTACGTAATAAGTTTGCAAAGAATATTTTTTCTGTAAACATTTTTGATGTGCGTTTTGAATATACAAAAACAGAATATTACATTTTTTTGTATATTCTTTCGTTTCAATACTATTTTTAACAGAGGTACGGTGCATCACAGCAGTCCGTCTGGGGAAGTACCTTCTCCTCACAGAAAACCGCAGCCGAATAACAACCCTAGAGGGTCGTTGTATTCCTGTGTGTGAGTGAGTTCACCAGTAAGCCCCTAAGGAGTTGCTGTTGTAGTAGCATCGCGCGAGTGATACTTAATGCGTTTATAGGCTACGGTAAGCCTACGGGCGTATGTTTCTATGCCTTCAGATGTTGTATATATATTTTTTCATGTTGGCAATATATGAACACAACTTAATATTTAAGCTTTTGTTCTATTCATTAGACTAGAAGTGATTTTTCAATCGAATCTAAACCATTTCTGTTAAATCGTTAATTGTAGAGTTGTATTTAAATGATGAACTATTTGCTATGGCTCTCAAAAATAAATATAAGGATTCACAATTATTTTCGAAGAGTATAAATGTACTCGTATACCTCATGCTTTATATTTTATTATTTAGTAAAAAATATTTTTGTCGGTTCCGCCAATATATTGGTAAGACATGTTTGGTTCAGCATTTTATATTTAACCATTTTTGTAATACACTATTAACACAATATAGTAATAAAATACAAATACCGTTTTATTGTGTTCTAAACTCACTCACAAATGTATTGGGACTAAAACTACTTACAGTTTCAAATGAAATGACATATTTAATAATTCGTTCTACTCTGAACTAATAATTACATAAAAAGAAGACGAATTTCATACAACTCGCAGCGGTGGGCTTGTTTTGACATCACCGAGAGCTAGGAGTCAAATGCCTTCTTTTTCCTTTTTATTCCATCCGTAATGTTAGATGTCGCTCAGTGCGTTATTGTTAATACAGCCATTCTGTAGCGACTGCACACGATGCCTCGCGACTTTAGGTAAATAAAAACCTGAAATTATTCATTTTTTATGATTGTTCATAAAAGATTCTCCATAACTTCTAAATTCGAGCAACAAAGTACATTCCAATACGCCAGTTTAGGCAATATTCTAGTAATGCTTTATGGTTTTTCCCTTACAATTTACCACTGATAATAATTTAAGGAGCATTTCACTGATTTAAATACATCAAGGTTTTTCTTTTTTCAAATCGCTTTTGCTGTAGTATTTATTAAGTATAATACTACTATAATAATAATTTATGGCACAAACTATAGGTAAGTGTTTTGTATAGTATCATCTGGAAAATGGTAGAAGCCTGGCTATGCTTGCTCAATAAAACTATGTATCCGGGTAATTACGTATGGATATATAAATGAATGGGTTCATATGATGCTGATAGAAGAACGACTTCGATAATTGACGCAAGAGTCTTCAGAGACCACACTCTTGAAACGGACCGCTATCTAGCGGTATACGCCGATTTGTGGGAATTTTCAATAAGTGGAGGCACTGGCGCGTACGTATCCCTATAAAGAGATCTCGAAAGGATGAGAAATGTAAAATCAGTAGATGAGTGTGAGAGAATATCCCTGAATGAGGAAGAGAGGCTGAAAGTTCGAGGCGAAGACCAAACTTTTTGGGGTTTACTCCTTAAGAAACAATTTTCGGTTGTAAGGCACAGTACGTTATTTTACGTATATTTTTATGTACTATTAAACAAATCATCAAGTGATTAATGTTAAAAAATCATTGGAAAATATACAAGAAATTGATTCGAGTGGTAAGGAAGAAGAATCCGAAAAACACGTGAATGCGGTTAATTTATATAATAAAAATATAAAATATAAAAATATAAATTTTATTCTTATTAATTTAGAAGATGCGTTCATTTACCCTCTTTTTCTATTCGATATATATCATAATTATCGTTCGTAAGGAGTAAACTCCAGTCGTGCGTTGGAGCTGACACACACACACACACGTTATTTTCAACTTTTACGGGCTAGGGGTAAAAAGGACGCGCAGCTCTTATTGACTAGGTACGACTCGTAGTTCACTTAATATTGCGTTATATATCGTTTTATTTCAGTAGGGTGGAATCAGTGAGTAGTAGGCGTTAACACACTACGTTTTGGTGAATGACTGTGACTTGATGTGCCGTTAAGTGGTTTATAGGTTTCTATTTTAATTATATCCACTATAATAGAAGTTGCTGGAGTGTTGACAGCAGCTAGCATTTAAAATTATAAATATAACTATATAATAAAGAAATAAAGAGGCAAGAAAGAGGAAAGCTTGTTTGAGAGGTTGGCAGAGAAGTCTCAGGTTGTTCTATTGCTTCTAGAATGCTTAAGATGAAAAAGACTGTGAAAGGCAAGTGAGATGTGTAAGAATCGCGTATCATACTGTGATCATATTCATATACTTCTGGGTATACCTATAACTCGAAGATCATAGGCTATTTTATATATTTTATATATTAAAATAAGCATGCGGTCTGCCTGATAGTAATCAGGCACTATCAGGCAGACCGTTTCCATGGTATGAATAAAATATTCTATGCAAATGCAAATTTTTAATAAAAATACACATACTTTACAGGCACAATAATATCATTCTCAACACACATATAAGACACACAAACACAACACTCTCAAGCACTTCACTCTCAAACACAATCACTCCACACAACTACACTCATACTCCACGTCCTTTATAGCGTAACTAATGACTAACAAGTAAAAAGTACAAAATGTAACTATATCTTTAAGGAAGTGTGGTGCCTCCAATCACAAGCATAATTCTGCTTACATGGAGACTCCGGCTACGATAAATGTAAATAGTTTAAGTTACTGAGTAAAGATTTATTTATTTATTATTTATTTTAAAAAAATGCCCTTCAAAATTATGATGATGATGATGATTAGTATTTAAAGAAACATTCTATACATAGGTCGTTAAAAAAATATATTTTTATACTTATGTTTTCTTGTCCCCGATAAATTTTAATTTGTTCGCATATTGTGTACGCCATGACCCTGGGGTAGGCAGAGACAACCGAACACCATAAGACGAACATACATAACGTGCAATGAACCAATAAATATTAAAGATAAAAAAATGAACTTTGAATTTTTAAACTAAATTTTTCAAGCCGACCCACGTAACTATAGTAAACTAACAAGGCACTCTCAGACATAACAAACACTTGAGGCCGTATAAGTATTTGTCCACACTAATAAGCACTTGATCACAGTAGAACATGCGCACTGTACTTATACCAAACACCTATAGACTATAGTTATTATTACGTGTTGTCTCAGTTCCATTCTGTCTGCCATCTAGAGTTAGATTTTTCATGTTTTAATCACGAACCCGAATATTTTTCGGAATAAAAAGTTGCCTAAATTTAACCTGAGTATTAAGGCGACCTTCATATAAGCTATCACCGCATGAAATTCCATCAAAATACATCCGAACCCTTTGCTTAATGCAAACAAACAAAAATCTTGAAAATCACTCTTTGGGTTCGTCTGCTTCATTTGGCGTTTTCATTGATCCACAATTCAATTGGAACAAATATATATAGATCGACATATGTACATCTCGTATTAGCAATACTTTGATTGTTTAAATATCTCAAAATATTGCTAACCATCAACCGATAATGTATATTAATAAAGCTTTAGTGCGGCCGATTCTAAATTACTGTCTGCATATCGGGGTAGGTACTCACGAAACCAAAATAATAAATGTAGAGCGTGCACATCGTCTACAAAACTAAAAATCGCCAAACAACTAAATAAGTATACGAAAAGTGTAAAGTCTTAATAGTTAGATAAATGTATAATTCTGAAATGAGTTCTTTAAAAACATGAGAATTTCACAAACGTAATCTATATACAGTCTTAAAACTACTCGTAAGTGAGAACTAAATATGATTAAAATCTTTATACTATCGATACACTTATATAAGCGAATTAACAGAATGCCCGATTGCTACGACAAATTGTATATAGAGAGTAAATATGTGGTCATTGCATGGTTGACCGCGCTCAACTATAACGATACAGAAATAATACTTAATATTATGACAGCTACAATTCATTTATTATTTGTTTTAATAATTAATTGAATACTCGGACTGTAAATTTCGTAATTCCATAATTTTAAATTTATATGCTCTACTCACACGTAATTAATTGCCTGCTTACTATTATTTAATTTGATTAATTTTGTTTTACTTTGTCACTACTGTTTTATTTTTTATGTAGGTACACCTGTATGTTACGCAAGGAAGAGCGGTCTTTTCTTAATACCGGTTTATAGATATTTAAAAGAATAGGGCCGAAAATCGCTATATGTATAAAATACAAATGAAAAATAAATTTAATAAATACGAGTACAACCACAACAAAAGTTATTTGTAGCTGTTAAAATGTTACGTTCTCGACAATTTTACAATACAAATTTTGCTACAATTTTATTCTATGTTGTTTCTGACCGCAGTTTCGTACGGGTATGCTTCGATAAATCGGTAAATTAACACGTAATATTTTAAATCATGAAGTACTCTAGCAAAAAAAAAGAGTTTTACAGGAAGAACGTAGACGTAAAAAAATCCATATACACATGTGTATATATATATATTCAAAATCAGTCTTCTTTCTAACGTTCCTGTGTTTTTATACCACTAAGGTGGTAAACAAGCACGCGGCCTGCCCGATGGTAAGCAGGGAGCGCAGCCTATCTGACTTGGGACTTAAGCATAAGTTTTGCCCCGAGCTGAAGTACTGTTTGGCTCTGTTGAGCACACTGAGTTTCTTGGACGCCATCGCTGGAGATATCGATGCCGAGAATCCCAATGCTCTTAGCAATTGGGAGCGATATGTTCTGGAATTGGGGAATTATAGCGAATGGGGTTTTCTTAGCGGTGAACGCGCAGACTTATGTATTGGTACAGTTGAATTGGACCAAGTTCAATCGCCCACAGTCAGATACATTACATAAAGTACCTTCTATTTAAGACTTATTCTAACGCGGCATTCCTCCACAAGGGAACGAGGGATGGCACGGCCTATATAATAAGTATCCCCGGTGCTGTCGTCCGCATAACAATGAATGCCGATTGACAACATGTCATTGATGTGCGGCAGAAACAGTGCCGGGGACAACACAGAGCACTTTTAGACGCCAGCATTGATATCCATGCTATAGGAGCTACAACCGTATACCACGACTTTTATGCATCTACTAGATAAGAAGCTGGCAACCTATTTGCACACACCCTCGGGCAGCCCGTACTATGCTTCGATAGAAGTCTCCGATGCCAGACCCGATCGAACGCCTTTGCCATATCTAGGCTGGCAGCCTCACCTTGACTCTCAATCGTCGAAGCCCAGCGGTTTGTAAGATACACTAGAAGATTACCAGTCGAACGACCGCGGCGAAAGCCGTATTGTATATATATTATATTCTATCAGGTCGCTGATCAAGTCGTGATCCTCTATGTATCCCGGGAGTCGTGTGTATATCACACGCTTCATTACCTTGGAGAGAAGGGTGGTAATGGCAATAGGCCTGTAATTCGATGAATCTGATCTACCTTTTTGGGCACCGGGTGCGCATTGGCGGTCTTCCACGAAGACGAGACTTGCCCAGTGGAATACGAAAGCATGAAAAGGCGCGTCATCACAGAACACAACTCAGGAGCACACTACTTTAGCACCACGGCTGGTATGCCATCTGGCCCACTCGATTTATGAATGTCGATGGACAGCAATGGCCGCCGGATATCTCGCTGGGTAATTGAGATTTCCGGCATTGAGCTATTGCACGTCGGGATTGTAGGTGGCACAGCTCCTCCGTCATTCAAAGTCGAGTTGAAGGCAAAGAAATTACCCAGTAAATCGGCTTTTTCTTTAGCACTATAGGCTAGACTGTCATCTGGTTTTTGCAATGGTGGCATGGACGACTGACAAAAGTTTCCCAAGTCAGCTTTAGCGGGCGACCAGAAAGCACGGCTCCTAGGTGGAAGGCTTGCAAGCTGCTCGCCAACTCTACTGATGAAATCAAATTACCCTCTTACTGGATCTCAAGGTGGCATTCAGTTTACGTTTCATAACAGAGATATCCGGATTCCCATTAGCACGCGCCGTGGTCTAAGCCTCGAAAGCAGCCTGTTTGAGATGTTTGGCTTCTCTACAAGGCCGATTAAACCACGCTGCCACGATTGGGAATGTAGCATTTCATGCCACCCAATATCGCCGCAGCTACCGCAGTTGCACAGGATTCGACATCATCTGTTTTGAAACAAAGCTGCCTCCACGGGTACAACGCGTGGAATTCACGCAATCCGTCCCAGTCTGCCGACTTATAGTGCCATATGCGACGATATCCGGGAGGCCGAAGTGGGTCACGCCTGGCACAGGGCGCTTGGCTCAGGATGAGACAGTGGTCCGATGAGTCAAGCAGCCCATCCACTGAGATGTTGTACTCATCCAGACATATGTAGAAGAAGGTCCTGTAAGGAGCTAGTATGGTCCTCTATATCTGGTATTCTCGTGGGAGAATGTACCAGTTGGGAGAAACCATAGACCAGAGCAAAGTAATGAGCAGATCTCCCCGCAGAAAACAGTGCACCGGGAGCCAGGCCATTCCGTGTGGTGGGCATTAAAATCTCACAAAAATCACTAATTCTGCGGAGGGATACTGCTCGATAACTTTGTTAGTCGCCATTTGCAGGTGCTCAAATAAACGAGCAGTGTCTGTATCACCGCTATAGGACATATAAAGGCGCTGATCCACGCGCACGTATAATAATGACAGGTTCCTGTCTATCAGGCTATGAAAACGGCGACAACAAATATCCTCCCGAACGAACATACATACCCCGACACGACGTAGGTGGTTAAGTTTGTACTCGGGGTAATGTAAGTAAGATGTGTCGGCCGGTGAGGATATTTGTGACTCCGTGAGGACAAGAAGGGTCGGCCGAGTGGTCTCGAGGTAGTAGTGAAACGCATTAATGTTGGAGCGAAGTCCCCTGATGTTGCAAGAATCTACAATATCTTATATATATATAATATAATATAGTACATTTATTGTGTAAGGCGTATTTATTTATTGTGTAAATTTCTTTTTCCATTTATATTCGATGCCATTTTTAAAGTCGATATTGAGGTTCTCTAAAAGAGAGGTCGCTAAGCCGACAGAGTAGAAGACAAAAGCGCGGTATCGTCACCACTTCGTCTACCACTGGATAGTCTAGGTTATGCGGTTTGCTGACACGGCGGGCAGAAGGTTCCCCGGTCCCCCCTGTTGCAGCAGCCAGGTCCGTTCCGGTCTCCTCCGGCACGACCACAACAACAGAGATTTAGCGCGGGTTGGTGGTTCAGCCTCACGATGCGGAGATTATTTAATCCCCGGGCTCGGGAACCCTGCTGACCCTAAGGGATTAGGAAACAGGATAACGTTCGGAAGAATAAGATGTACCCATAAGATTAGGGAGATACTCGTAATACACGCGCATTATGGAGGAAGCGTAGTCGTTGTGTGCGAGTTTAACTCGTATTTAATCGGTTTTTAGTACTTCACGAGGTATGTTGTTTGACGAGCTCGGTGGCGCAGTGGTTAGTAAAGTTGCTTTGACACCAACGCCGTGGGTTCGATTTCCAAACAGAACAAATATTTGTATGAACATCTATTTATCATGCTCTGGATGTTTTTAAGAGAAGTGGGGTGCATTAAAAGAAGTATCTCCACCTCACAGAAAACCGCAACTAAATAACAACTCCCTGGAGGTAGTTGTGTTTCTGCGTGTGAGTGAGATCACCAGTAAATCAGTAACGATGGCAACGCGAGATTGACATTTTATGTATTGCAAACATTCATAGGCTACGGTAACTGTCTTACATCAGGTTGGCGGTATTCTTGTATGCCTCTCTAAGTTGTATAAGAAAAATTCATAATGTTATACCTTAAATACGTCTATCTATCTATCTATAACTTCATGCCAAATCCCTTACGGGGTAGGCAGAGAGAATCGAGCGCCACGTGACTTGATCCTTACATACCTCACTCGCTTTTTTAACATTCATAGCCCTTTTCATGCACGCTCGCCGTTTTCTAGGGCTCCTGACGTCACCTTCTGATAGAACACGACCAATTTGATCATGGTAGGTAAGTCTTGGCCTTCCTCGGCTCCTACATCCTTCCACTTTTGCATTGTATACCTGCTTCGTCATTCTTTCATCCTGCATTCTTTCTATATGTCCGAACCAACGGAGCATGCCTCTTCTTATTTTAACACCGACGCTCTCTTTCAGACCAACTCTGTTTCTGACATCATCATTGCGAGTAGGGTCTAAAAGCCTTACGCCACAAATTTTGCGCTCTTTCTGCCATACCCTGCTCTCGCTTCCATAAGTTAGCGCTGGGACCAGCACTGCATTGTGTATAGCGAGTGTGCCTTCTGGCTCAGGTTTTTACTGCCAAGAAGTTTTCCCAACGCTCCATTCAGACTATTCCCAGCACTGCACTGCTGAAAGCGCATCCAAGATGTACTTATTATACATTATTTATTTTAACACCGACGCTCACTAATATATATATACGAGTATAATATATCGGTAACCGCTTAAATACGTATAATAAAGAACAGAACACTAAATCTATCCGTATACCTACACTATGACATAAAGAGAGTGTGTATGTGACTGACGTATCCAAATACATTCGTAACACCAAGAGTAATAAATTAATTAAGTTAGAAACTACTGAAGTTTCAGCTGTACAATTTGTACTCTCTTTTTATATCCAAGACATCTACCAAGAACTGAATTTTTGAAAACACTATAAGGGTGTAAAATACGAAATGCTCGTTAGTATGCAGAATTTTATTGCCCAATTTAAAGTTAAAGTCCAAGTTAATTTTCTCAAAAATAAATATTGTACAATACAAATAATTAAATATGTATTTTCAAGTAACGAAATGTGTTACGTTAAAGAGAGGAAGGACACAGTTTGACTGGGAAAGTACTGCTAAGGTACGTCAAGCTTAACTTGACCTTCTTCTTATTAACGGTATCCCGTTTCCTAATCCGATAGGATGGCGGGGTCCGCTACTTAAACCTAATGATTTAGCGTAGTTACTGATTTTTTAGATGGAGCGACTGCCGTCCTCCACAACCCAGGGGGAAAACTAGACCTTTCTGAGGTAAGGTCACACGTCTTTAAATGTAACTTCTGAGATGTGCGGTTTTAATCATGATATTTTCCGTCACTGCCGAGCAAGTGATAATTACAAATATGTACATAAATCAGAAAACACGAATTTAACGGTAAGTATATGCTAGGATTCGAACCGGGGACCAATAGGGCGGTTTTTTTTATACTACGTCGGGAGGCATACAAGCATCACGGCCCACGTGATGTAAAGCGGGTACCTTAGCCTATTAACGCTTGCTATATATTAAGTATCACTCGCGCGATGCCTCCTCTCCTGCTTACACAGCAACTCCTTGGGAGCTTACTGGTGAGTGAGTCACACGCAGGAACACAACAACCCTCTAGGGAGTTGTTATTTGGCTGCGGTTTTCTGTGAGGTGGAGGAACTTCTCTAGACGGGCTGCTTTGATACGCCCTACCTCTCTTAAAACATCCAGACCCAGACAAACAGACATGTTCATGCACACAAATGTTTGCCTTGTGTGGGAATCGAACCCACGAGCGTTGGTGTCAAAGTCGCGTCATTCACGACTGAGCTATCGAGCTTTTCTAATCTAATCTTTATCCAGGGCCTATCAATTCTATATTTTTTTTTCATTATTCTTTTGATGAAGATGATGATATCATTTACTACTTATGAACGAAACTTATTATCATTTATGAAGAGTGCTCGAGAAACATTCGTCCCATATAATCCAATAGGAGTAACGTACATATTTACAAAATTAGTTTTTCTTGATTATATCAAGAGTTTACTAATTATTATGAGTAGAATTCATTACAGGTGTCAATTTATGATTATCTTCTAGAGGTCAAGTAGTTCACCGAGTTTTAATTTGTTATTAAAATTATGTTTTGTATTATGCATAGATATGCATCTAAGTTACCCTTCATCTTCTATGTCAGGGCTTAAACTATACAGGCTGATTTTTACATTGCTCTAAAAAGATGGGCATCACTTAATACAGCAAAAAAATGTAAATATATTATACAAAAAATTGCCAAAATTAATAATCAGGTACCGAAAGTTTTCGACTCACAAAGGTTAAATAAATTAGTAATTTGTGCCAAAAATATGTTTAAACATCCTATTTATAAAATTAACGTTAACCATGTGCCTATTACATTATAAATTATTAAATATTTATAGCTCTCTATTGGTTTTTTATATTACATACACAATCTTTATGAATTCATAATTTTAATATTAATTAATTAGTCAAGGTCCTTGAAGGACCGGTTCGCATAATTGGGTTATTGTACGAGTGTGTTTATGATAAGTAAAGTATTGAAACTAATCCTTCAGAATTTCTTGGGTCAACCAAGGAATTTTGAAGAATCAGATTTCGTCTGTTAGCAAGAGAAAGGAAAGCGTTTGAAAGGGATGAATTTCGACGATAGAATAATGTCTAATGTTCGACAATGGAAATATAGTCCGGTAGCCAGTATTCTAATTATATTCTAATGCCTTTTTTTTTTAAATGTTAATTATGTACCTAAGTTTAACGCTAACTTAAACATACCTACTTAATATAATTGTAGCTTTGAATGTTAGTACTTGTTTAAGCTTTTGATTCGCTGCATATATTTAGTATATATATATAATACATAATATCTATAAAGTTTTTTCATTATTATCTTTTAAACAATTATGAAATAATTATAACGAAATTAAATTGAAGTTTACACTTCAAGTGTTTAGTAATTAAATTAAATTAAATTTGAAATATAAAACACAGGCCTTCTTTTTTCAAACATTTCTTACATAAAGTTGTTGTTACAATTATGTATTGTAGAGAGTTCCACATTCTGTACCACATGCAAGTGTTTATAGACTACGATATAGGTAGTGATATAAACAATAACGCGAGCTCATTACTAAGTGTAAGTGGTTCAAGTTTAAAATACATTTAAATACATTTAGAATCAAAGTTTGAGTAATTATTTTAATTTATTCATGAAAATATATTTTAGTACATACATTTTTCATATTATTTTATTTTAGAAAATTCTTTTAAAGTGAGATTTTTTTTTGTGTACGAATGTAGCTTAAAATAAAAATTTACTGTACACTTTTATAAAGTGTACACCAGATGTCATCTTCTTATTTAATAAATATTATATAAAAGAGATATACGAAAATGTTGTAGTAAATAATATGTTTTCGTAGTTTCTAATACATACGTAAACTGCTTGGAAATTCTATGTCTATCTACATCTAGAAATCTGACTTACCGACTGACATGCAAAGAACAGCTCAAACCAGTTTCAATTTATTATATAAATTAGATGAATTTCCCAATTTTTAGGATTCCATGCCGCATAGATTATAAAAGAGATTCTTATAGAATCACTTTATTACTGTTAATATCCTTCCTCTCAGGAACATGTAAAAGTACGAAAACAAACACTAATGTCTACGGTCCCTTGGAACTGTAAAACAATATTCCTTGTGAACGTTGTAAAAAAAATATATAAATTATATTGAATCTAGGCTTCATATTTTAAAACATTGCAAGTAAATTGGAACCTAGAGTATACTATAGAGATACTCTATAGGTTCCAATTTACTTGCAATTTCATGAAATTTGGCAACAAGTACAGTACAAGTAAAAGAAAAAGTTAGAAAACAATCATTTGTAACTATCTATCTATAATATATCAATCATAAATCCAAATCTCTATCGCGGGGTAAGCAAAGAGAACCGAGCGCCACATGACTCGGTCCTTACAAACCTCACTCGCTTCTCTAACATTCATTGCTCTTGTTACGCACGCTCGCCGGTTTTTAAGGCATTTATTATATAAATTAGATTAATTTCCCAATTTCAATCCCAATGCATATTTTATAAAAAATAAAATAAAAATAATATTACAAGTTTTTATTTTTCTTCAATTGTGACCTACGCCGAAGTAAGGGAGGACATTTTTTCAACTGTAATGTTAAATTTGTTCTTTGAAGAACAATACAAGTCGTCTCCGGACTCATATTGGTACGGAACATTTAGTGTGCCCCGACTCGGGTCCTGATTAGCATACCTGATTGGTTTATTATGGTTTCGAAACAATGTCTGTGTGTTCCCTCAGGATGTATCAGGAAAGTATTAGAAATAACAATGGAAACGCATTCACTCACACACATATATCATCCATATTTAGAAATAGTAGTACGTCTGTAGTAATAGTAATATGCCTGCATAATCCTAAGACTTTTAAAATTGATGAGATTAGCAGTTTTTACCTTTGGAATTCCAACTAGACACGCATAATATACTTACAGTTAAGATGAAGCTTTGTATATATTAGTTATGGTAGGTCTGAAGGCCAGAGGGGCCTCCACTGATTACCAAGTGCTAATATTACAACCAGCAATTATCAAAATATTCGTGTACGTTGATGTATTGTCTTTCATTATAATTTTGTATGCCTAGCTTGAGTCATGTGATATAATAAAAAAAACATTTATTTAGGAACGATTTGCTTATAAAATACTAACGTATTTTCGATATCTATAGATAAACAAACGGTTACAAATAACTTAAAATAGAATTGATAATTGACGTAGCGGGCGAGGGATGAAGAGCTTTTTATTTAATGACATCAAGTGAACTTAATGACAACCACTTCTAATTATAATAGTATCATCACAAAATAAAAATTTGATTGTTGTTCAGATGACATGGCAATAATATGGTAGTATCGAGCCGATATCGGCTTCATTCGTACAAAAAAATTTAGGGAACTAAATTTCAGTCACTTCTAAATTTGTTGTACTGCCAAGAGTATGTTATAGAACAATTACACTTATTTAATAGGTAAAAATAAATCATATTGTAAGACGCAGAATGCACATATTTTTACAAAACCACCAAAATCCTTCACCGCAAAACATTTATCCGAGATAAAGTTGCTAAGCGAAAAATAAATTAAGGGTTTACCCCTAAATATTTACCCCGTAATTTATAAAAGTAAATTAAGGGGTAAATATTTAGGGGTAAATTATTCCCAACTAGCAAACGAAGCACAATAGGAGGTAGAATACAGTTACGAGTATATTCAACTATCAGAACTACTGGGGAGCCAGGCTAATTTCTTGGTGGGTTGCTTTCTTCTTACAAGTGAGTGAGTTTTGGGGTCAAGCTTGGATTAGCTCATCTAAGCTAATCTAAAATTTGGGAAACGATGAGTCAAGTTTGGTTGGGTTTGTGTCAGGTTGATCTTCATAAGCATGATGATCTTCTTTTTAGCCTTGTCCATATATATATATCCTAATCTATTAGGATTAGCAGGGTCTGTTACCCCTGTGCAGATACTGATGATAAATACGATGATGTTTATAATTACCACAATTTAAAGACGTCATCTCAAATCCTTCACATACAAACTTTACTTGCGGACCAAGAAACGTACGGAATACTCGTTGTCGCTGTTTGAGCTCAATTCGCACTTCACCGACTTTAAATGAATTTGATTCATAAAGATCAAGATATTAAAAAAACAGTTTTTGATTACCCATATATTCCCACTAATCTACATTTTTCCCGAATTCCTCGTAGCATGAAACAATTTTAAAGTATTAGTTGAGATATAATAAAACTTAGAATATTGAAATATTATCAGTTGGGCTTCTTTATAAGGTTAATACCATAATGGATAAATACCTAATTATTTTAATGGCAATTTCGTATAGTTTTCATTAACCTGAGGCTTCCAACAAGAAGTTTATTATCCACTATAGTAGTAATGTTAGTTAATAGTTGGGTGTCCAGTATTTGTATGAAAAGCTCAAAGGGCATTTGATCCTATCCACAAGTTAGTGAATAGTGTTGTACTCTAAATACACAGTTGTATTTATCGAGGAGACTTAAATTATATAATTCCTTAGGCATAAAGTATAGAACGTAAAAATAAATTTATTTATCTAAATCTTCATACCACATCGCTGGCAGATTAGGCAATCAGAATCGAGCCCCCTCACTTGGTCCTTACACAGCTCATTTGCTTGCACAAAAATATATTCTAACCGCGATTACTAGAAAAGCGTATTTAACTGTTGAGCTTTTTATACTATGTTCTATGCTAAACAGTACATCAAGTAAACTGGTCATCGTAGCCTCCGCCTGTAATACACGGGGTATCGTTGCTGCTCCTGCTGCTGCGACAGCTTCCTAGAACCTCGCTTTATAATTTGCATTGCTTTGTTAGTGCAATTCTATGGGCGTTTCGACATGTCCTATATATTTAATATTACTAGTATTCGTTCCATCTGTCAAAATTGCACGACAATCATTAGTGCAAAGTTACTTTTTTTGACGAGCTCAGGGGTGTATTCGTGCTTGACACGACTTTGACACCAACGCTCGTGGGTTCGATTTCCACACAAGGTGAAAATTTGTGTGCATGATGTGTTTGTCTTGGTCTGGATGTTTTAAGACAGGTAGGGTGCATCAAAACAGCCCGCCTGAGGAAGTACCTCCACCTCACAGAACACCGCAGCCAAATAACAACTCCCTAGGGTTGTTGTGTTCCTGTGTGTGAGTGCGGTCACCAGTAAGCTCCTAAGGAGTGGCGTGTGAGCAGCAGAGAGGGTATCACGCGAGTGATATTTAATGTATTACAAGCGTTCTTAGGCTACGGTACCCGCTTTTTATCAAGTGGGTCGTATGCCTTCCGACGTTGTAAAAAAAACTTTAAAAATCTGTTAAATGCAAATCATTCTCGAATTATGATTGTTTTCCTACCACCATATAAGAAAAAAGCCAAAAAATTCGATTAATGAAAATTTTGTCCAACTGATGAATGGACGGATTGAAGTAGGCTTAATAATAAAATAAGCATTATATGTGCGTATGTGTGTGGGAGTGGATCAACAACACATTCAGAATCAAAGCTAATTTCTCCTGCACATGATGCACCCCTAGAATAGACACTCAGATAAAAGAGACGCAGGGTACGCCGATAGTTTATATCCAGCCAGATTGGGAAACTTCACACCCTTCAAAAGAAAAAAAATCTTTCCTGCGTTGCTATTTTCAACAAAAGCCTTCACAGGCACTAGACCTCATGGTAATCAGTTACTACAGCCTAAGGACACTTACATCACTAATTGCTATGTTTGCTTGATTATTTCCAACGGAAGTTGAGTTATTTTCTCACGTAGATACTTTCAGTGTACAGTTAATTCGAATGAATCAAATGATTAATTCTATTATTCAAAATAAAATTGTGATTATCGATTAAACCGAGTACGGGGACATCACGCAAGCATGAGCACTTTGCTTGCACACATTTTGTCGAATTTATTCTGACGTACCGACGATGGTGCAACTCCATCCGGAGGTGGTAGGCGGCGGATTGACCCGTCCGTATATATACCGATATCACTCTTAGAACAACATTGTCTAGTGCCTTCGCCGACAAACAAACACAAACATGAAAACCATTGTAAGTGCCTGTGACAGTGTAAACAAAAGTTTAAGTGCTGACCTATTTTTAACTCGTGTTACCGTGTTCATATACCAGGATTGAATTTTTAGCTATAAGAGGCTTTAGGGCAAAGCCTCATCAGCAGGGGATGGACCCTACCAAACGAAGTTTAAATATAAGAGATTAAAAGCAACGGTCCAAATTGAACAATAAGAAACTCCATTTTACAGAAAACGCGGCCAAATTTCAGTTCCTTGGTGTTGTTACTATGTACCTCGTTATTAATTTTATCTGTGACTAGTTGATCGCGGTATTATCCGCCCTAGGATGTTAAACAGCCTATAACATTCTTCAAGAATTGGGCTATCCAATGCCAAAACATTTTTTTTAACCGACTGGTAGATTAGAGCTATAGACAAATGAACTCTTCCGCTTTTTTATATTAGTATATATTCGTCACCTTCAAGGTTCTAAGGTGCTGCTGCGTTAAGATATAGCTGACTCTTGTAGTAGGCGTATATAGGTTACAGTAGTAGCTTTTTTGAGATATAAGTAGCTTACTATCATCTTTAGAGTCAAAGTCAACCTCTCCTGCACGTAGTGTATCCAAGCGGTCTTACTGGAACTCCTCACCTCACAAACCGCAGGCAAATAACCACTCCCTGGAGGGTTGATGTATTCCTACGAATTGAGAAGGTTACCAGTAAGCTCCTGAGGATTTCCTGTATCAGCCAGGGGGGCGAGGATCCATACTTTTTGTATTGCAAGGGTTCCTAGGTTACGGTAATCATATTACATTAGGAGGGCCCTATTCTTGTTTACATCGGACTTTGTATAAAAAAATGACTGACCGTGTGCTCGCAATTCTTCAGCTATATTAGTTTTTAAGAAAATAATCAACGGGAACAACATATATAGCTGTTTGTGTTTCTTCTTATTGTAATCTCTTAATTATACGAGTAGAAATGTATGTATGTGTTATTTCACGTCAAATCCCTTGCGGGGTAGGCAAAGCAGACATATATACTAAAAATACATAAACCATGTTCAAACGCAGATATTAGATTTTAAATATAAGGCATTTCTTACAATTAAAATTCATATATTGTTATGATGTTTCAGGTATTCTTGGGACTTCTGGCAATCGCATGCGCAGCGCCGCAGGGGCCAGCCACCGAACCAATCCCTATCGTTCGTCAGGAGAGTGAAGTTAACCCTGATGGCTCATACCAGTGGTCGTACGAAACCGGCAATGGCATCGTTGCTGAAGAGAAGGGTGAATTGAAGAACGTCGGAGCAGAAGAGCCTGCCATTCAAGTCCAAGGTCGATTCCAGTACCCTAGCGAAGAAGGAGGCAATATTCAATTAACGTACATCGCTAATGAGAACGGTTTTCAGCCTCAGGGTGATCACCTCCCCACCCCACCACCGATCCCCGCAGCAATCCAAAGAGCTCTAGATTACCTCGCAACAGCGCCGCCACAGCCAGAAAATAACCGCCCTTAAGAACAATACAACATTTATAATACTCGCCATTATCCATATTCACCATGTGAACCAGGATATTTAGAAAATTACATATTTGTTAATATTATTTTTATAATTTTGTACATATCTTTTTATAAATAATTTAAAATTTTTATACAAATCAACATGAGTCTTATTTTAAATATCTTTTTATAATACGTCAGGAGGCAAACAAGCATACGCTCTGTCTGATGTTAACGGAACACCGTAGACTATGGTAATAGAAATGGTATGGTCACTTCTGTGAGATTCATACGTGATGCGTTGTTATCTTCTTGCTATGCCATTTGCTAATAACTCCGAACTTAGTTTCCGAGTGACCTCATTCTTTCGCAGGGAGTCAAGAATCCCCAGAGAACTGTTATTTATTTGTAGTCTTATGCAATCTGCATGTAATTCTCCAGTCGGGTTGCACCTAATATCACTGTGCACCAGGTGTTTACTTTTTTTTAAATTGTTCTTCTTACTGGCTCCTCCAATACCTTCATAGCTTCTGTAACGTATTGTTTACAAAAGTAAGATTTGTTTAGCATTATAATGATGAAAGATTGTATATTATAGATAAGATAAATTAACATGGAAAAACATTTTCGCTTTTATAATCTGATACAATATTACATATCACAAAGCAAAATAACATAAAAAAATAAATGCTTTATTACGTGTTAAGATATTAACTGAAAACATACATACATATCATCACGCCTGTCTCCCATTGTCGTAGGCAGAGACTATGGTGCACCGATCCAAAGACACTTCTCTCGCTTCTTCCACACTTGTCAATCTCTTTATGCTGCTCTTCGGTTTTGGGTGCTTTTGATTTGGCCCTTTTTCAACACATTGCCAATTTGATGTGCGTCTAGAGCGGCCCCTCCCGAAATCACCATTCACTCTTGCCTGATACGCTTCTTTCGTAACTCTTTTGTCGTTCATTCTTTCGAAATGACCAAACCATCTCAGTTTTAAATTTTTGTCACTATATCATCTTTCATTACACGAAGTTCTCGTATCATGCCATTTATACTCTATCCAACCATTCTCACTCCATACAATAACTGAATCTGATTTGTATATATTTCATTGTAGTCAAAATCAGCGCGATTTCAATGAAGTCGGTTTCACTTTGTGTTTTTCTTCATAACTTTTCAGTTTATGTGTCTTATCATTAAAGTATAACACTCATAAAAAGGAAAACAGAAACGGTCCACGAACGAAATAAATGCACAAAGTATTTTGTTTTCGAATATTTTTTTTTATTATTTTAATCAATTAGATAGGATCAAATTTATGAGATTTAATTTGAATCTTCTTTAGCGAGACACAATTTCAGGTACCCAAATCCGTTATGCTGTTTCTGAGATATCACTTTTTTAACGTTGGAAACCAGGGAAACTTTCTATTCGTTGTTATTTATTAGCCTTTGCTCAGGTTTCGCTCGTGTATAAATAACGTATATAATATTCAAAGGGTAATTCTTGAAAATTAATCAAATAGACTGAATACAAAGTAACTGTTTCAATTATAGGTAGTATAAGTAGATATGGATTGGGCCATAAAATTTATTTCCATACCGAGTCAATAATTTTAATAAGAATTTACACCAGTACTACTACTTGATTAGATTGAAAGAAATACAATGATTATGAGAGGTATAACATAAACCATTTAATAATTGAATCCTTTTATTACACAAGGTCTTTACCCATTCTGAAAGGGGTTATAGGAAATATCGGCTTTCATTCCCTCTAAAATAATAATACTCCATCTAGCGTTGAAGTGGTGAAATAATTATTGATAATAACTTATTGTGAAATATTATTAATGATACAAACCTAAATTAATCTTGGACATGTTCGACAGATGGCGTTTCGCAACCTTTCGTATCATTGTTGAAATTAACTGGCCGGTCGTTTGTAAGAAATTATAAAAATTATTGACTTGCCTTCAACTGTGCAATCTGCGCATAAAGCGATCCGTATCTTAAAGTTATGTGAATATCTGTAACCCGTAGTACGGTAAGTAACTTAATATAATTTCTTAATATAAATTCAAAGGAAGATTCTACTCACTAGGCATATACATAGGCGATTTTATTTTATTTTAGGCAAGAATCAAAAATTTCTTCATAAAACAAGCTATTCTGACGTATATACCTACATCTACGAATATTTATAAAACGCGTAAGCCAGGTTCTATCAATTGTACTCGTATTACCTAGGTATTTACTGTCAACTTCACACTTCTTAGGACAATCAGGTCAAGGCAACAGTTTGCAATACTGCTTAAATATTGTTATACCTTCCTAGTAATAATATCTGACTATAGAATTTATATGTCATGTTGCAAAACCAATGTGTAGATTTATGATTCAGTAATTAGAGATCGTCTCTACAGCATCACAAATGAAGCGCTTTACCGAGGTCGCTATTTTATTGTAGGCTTCGTGTAACATTGTTGTTGATATTATTGACTTCATTAAATATGCGTATAAAATAATAATTTAGTACATAAATACATTGAATTTGCGAGTTATTCAAATCGAAACTAAGCAAATAAACCGATTGCCTATAACTTTGTTCGAATTATGCAGATGTAACATATTATTTTAGCAATATTGTTTTATCTATTACAAAAATCTTAAGTTAACGTAGTAGATCTTGTGAAAACAACATTTTTTCTATAAATTCATTGTCAATCAACAACCCGTGTATTTAGAAAACATTGTGAGATTAGGCTTGACAATTAAGGTCATTTGAGAGTATTTAAGGTGTAAATAAAATCAATAAGAAATTAAAGCAGTAAGACGTGCCCAATAAAGTCTAATTTGTATGCTAATATAAAAAAAAGTACATTTATAATTTCTATTCCAATCTACTTGCAGTTAGAAACATAGTTTTCTCACGCAGCATTTGTCATTGTTTCGATTTACTATATTTATCAAATAATTATAATTACCTATATATCAAATAATTAAAATGGAAGGGTTATTGTGTACCTACGAGTAGGATCACCTGGAAAACAGAGTAAGTAGCGCAAATGGGAAAGCGTCAAAAATACTTTGTTGTTATGGGAAGAAAGTGGTTCACCATCATGTTCAAAGTGAAGCCAAGTCCATCACCTGGACTTGAACCAACCTGTCCGTTAAATGTTATTGTGCCTAATAAGGCACTGGAATAAGAGAGGTAGGACACATAGTTATGTCAAAATCAAGATAAAGACCGCAGTAGAATAACAAGTCCCTGGACTGTCCTTGTTGTGTTTTTCAAGTAAGTGAGGTTAACAATAAATATTTAAGGAGTTGCTGCCTTAGCAGCTTTAAGAAACTGATAAGTGAGGGACATAATATCGGAAACGTTTGTAGAGTGCGATAATCACTCCACATCATTCACTGCATACCAACGTACTCGTAGCTTAAAAAAACGCTTGTGTTGCAATCTTTAGGCTATAGTAACTGCGTCATGGTAAATTCCTTTTAATGTGAAAAGGTTCGGCGCGATAATTTTTTAACCGACATCAAAATCTATATACATATAAATAAAATTGAAGCCTTTATCTTAAGCTCATATAATTACGAGTATTTTCACGTTACCAAAGCCTAAATACGCATTTTTAACTTTTTTGTCTGCCTGTCTGTTTGTTTGTCCGGGCTAATCTTCGAAATGGCTAAACCGTTTTTAACGAGACTTTCACTGGTAGGTAGAGGACTGTTCAGAGCAGAATATAGGGTACTTTTTATCCCGTAAATATTTAGGGTATTCCTGCGTAAAAAATAAAAAACTGTTAAAATTAGGGGGAAATATCTTCCCCTTCGGGTGACATTGCGATTTTGTTTTTATTATTTTCATAGAATACGTATTTTTTGTAACATAAAATAACTACGCATTTTTTATGTAATATAAATAAAATACATATACGTTGCCTCCTGTAAAGGTCAATAGATGGCGATGAATCGCTCTATGGTTGCATCTACGACCCTGAACTTTGTTTTTTTTTAAACAAAAACAATTTTATGTCTACAGAGAAATAAAGGCTACTAAAAGCCCAAATCTCATGCGTGCGAAGCCGCGGGCTTCTGCTAGTTTATAATATATCTGTATTGCGCCTCAATAACAAATTTCATGTTTGTAATTCACCTAGAAGCGGTATAATTTTGATAAGTGAATTAATATTTGAGTGTAAAAATGACATTTGATAAAGTTAATTATAACATACATACCATCACGCCTGTCTCCCATTGGGTTACGCAGAGACTATAGAACGCCAGGTGCACAGATCCAAACATACCGCTCTCGCTTCTTCTACACTCATCAACCTCTTCATGCATGCTCTTCGGTTTTGGGTACTTTTGATTTGGCCCTTTTTCAATACATTACCAATTTGATCTATCAGTGTGCGTCTAGAGTGGCCCCTCCCTGTGGTACTAGGGTTGTGGGACTAGGGGTCAGGATGGGAACCTGGCCCCATAATGGTCCCGCCGCCATAGGGGCTGTCCCAATTTGCCGGGATGGCCCCTAGAGAGAAGAAGTCCGGCCCCTTTTGAGGGGCTGGCCAGTCGCAGTGGTGCCCTGTTGCTGATAGATCCGGGGCACCACACCAACGCGGCCGATGGCATTTCGCGGGTTGTTAAGTGGGTATACCGTTGGACAGCCGACGGGGAGTCCCACACTACCACCGGAGGCCACCCAGGCACCGGTGGTGTGCGTAACGCATTTTTCCCCGCGTCACAAAAAAAAGGGTGGCCCCTCCCGACATCACCATTCACTCTTGCTTGATACACTTCTTTCGTAACTATTTTGTCATTCATTCTTTCTAAATGACCAAACCATCTCAGCATACCCTTTTCAATTTTTGTCATTACATCAACTTTCATTCCACAAAGTTCTCGTATCGTGGTATTTTTTTTATTCTATCAACCATTAACTATTAATTATAACAATTTATATAATTTCAAGATAATCTGTGAATATTTCCGAATCTATGCAATGGTTAAAGATAATAACCAAGTGTGTAGCTGTTATCTCAATAATACATTTAAATACTTGAATTAACATATGCTAATGATCGTCTGAATTTTTTGTGTTTAACGGTTTAGAAGTTTCAATTATTTTATTGTAAACATTTAAAAAGTTCCACGCTAAGCAGTTTCTTTCTTCGTCAATAATTGAGCAGTAACTGAATTTAATAAGAAGTAGAGAGTCGGTGGTAGTGTAAGGAATATTGATAAAATACATTTCTAATAAATTAACTGTTTGCTTAACGGATGTTACAGTTTGTTTCATTACCAAATATCTTCCAATTAAAGAGTAGTTATTATGTTCTAGATCATATGCAATCAAACGGTTAATATCTGGGCCCGAACTTCTTTAGTGTTGTCTTTATCTGGTCTGTCTAGAAAATGAATAATTTACTGTTTATTAAACATTTGCATCTCTCAGGATTATCTATACATAATATTTAAATACAAAACAGCTGTTGGAATTCAACGCAACATTATCATCGTCATAAACATAACATAAAAGTGTTTGCCTAAAAATGTTAAAAATAACATCAGTATGACTTTTAAACGACTTCAAAAAATGGAGGCGCTTGTATATCAGAATATTTTATTAAAGTATATCTGACTTTGGTATCATAAATTTGGTGATTCGAGGATTAGCTGGTATTGTTATTACTATAAAGGTATTGTAAAAAAAAGTTTTCTTTTGTCCTCGTTTTTTTGTCATGTTTATAATTGTAAAATAAAGTAATATTTTTGAAATTTACCTGTCAATCAATATATTCACTGCAATTGTACTCGTATATACGAGACTTACCACAATTAATTTTTCCATTTTCCCGATTTTTCGCCGACGTCGCAGATACCATGGTCTTGAGATGACTAGAGACAGCGAGTAGGTATCAGTCTATTAAGGGCACACTTATTTGTCTATCGCCTTTCTGCGTCGCTTATTACTCGGCGCTTTACACACTACACTCACGGTGTCTTGTTGGAGATTGCTATTCGAAGCCCGCATATAACGTTTGCATAACTCGACCACTGAATTCCACGTTCCCGCCAACCTGAAATAGTCAATCGAGAACGATTGAAATTACGCTTTTTATTTCCATCGATTCCCTGACTAATCGCGGTATGATGCGTCACTTTGGATTCAAGTGACAGAAGCTTGTCATTCTTAGATGTCAAGATCTCGGTTCGCTCGGATGGTACGTTAAATATAGAAAAGATGGTATAATAACAACGGTATACAGAAAACCTATTTACACTATCGGGTACCTACATGCTACGTCTCATCATCGTACTCGACATCTCCATTCAGTCGCCCACTTTCTCACGCGAAGAGCGTATTAACTATCAGGATCACTTGAAAGGAGAGTTGGAGCATGTACAGGCGGTTTTAACATGATATGATGAGAGTAATTTCAAACTACTTGCACCACGAGGGGATGGGAAAACATTAACGGTTTACAGACAGCCATTTTTTCCGAACACGAAACAAGTGACCGATAAAACCACTGACAAAATATTCCATTAGGATTACATTTACGCCAGCCAGGAAGATAATGGAATGTATGCAGTAAGCGAAAGATGTTTTCCCCACTTGAAAAATCTGCAGTCTATAAAATTGACAGCAGTTGTGGAAGCTCATATATTGGGCAAACCAAATGATTTATGACACAAAAACAGAGAAGTTGGTAAGTCCGCCATAGCGGAATACTTTTTTCAAACGAATGTCAATCACTGGATTGAGCTACATGATCCCAAGATACTCTCAACCAACTTCATACCACGACTAGTCCGGGAAGTGATTGAAATAAATACGCATCACAATTACAATCGTGAAGACGATTTTCAAGTTGATCGGAACATGGAACCCAGTGTTCGAGTTATGCAAGCTTTATAGTCATACTCGTAGCTCTTGTCATGCATGTTCACAGGTTGTATAGCGTTCGTGACAACACCTATATACGAGTAGAAAGGATGCGAGATGTCCTTTGGGCATGAACTTACTAACTAGAGCCTTGTAATTCAGTTCAGATACCAAGCTTTCAAGTTAAATACGATATTGAGCATTTATGTCTGTAAAATAAAATGTAAAATAGGTTGTGTTCTGAGAAGATGTTCGTTCGACATGATGCTCACAACTTCCATTTATAATCGCACCATTAACAGGGAATTCATTTTCTCTGATTTGAATCACAATGAACACTCTGACGAGTATAAGACATCGAAAATACGTCTTTAAAAATGCGTCCAATGCCACAAATATCCATTTCTTTAAATCTTATTATCAGCTGTGATTTCAACAAAATTATTTCAGTACCACAAAATCAGAGTGTAAAACAAAGAGAATTAGTTTTAGTGATATACAATGAATATACGATGATATACAATACGGCCCATCATTTGTAAATTAGTTAATACTCTACTAAACCTAATTTCCCGTTATCACAATATTTTACACAATGATTAATTAAATTTTAACTATCCGTATATTTCGCTTTCACTTTCCTTGTACCTTGTCCTTGTAAAACAGTGTATGAAAATCACTCTTAATGTTCAAGTCAGGATTTCAAGAAACTGTATTATAAAAAAAGTAGAGCTCACCTCTTGACATGCCCGCGATATTCAAACCGGTTTTATCCCCGGCTGACTCTTCTTCGCATATTGGGGGCTAATCTAGTGTATAGCGATCAGAAGCATCAGTTGTGACAGATATCCGTATATAGCTCACCTGTAATAGTTTGATATCTAGTTACCAGATTATAATACTTTTTTACCATATTATAATATTTATTTTCTGGCACATTTCACATTAGTCCTATTAGTACGTCCTGCTCTCATTTGTTCCTGGATATATTCTTCCATTGATATATCCCTTGGACTAGCTGGCGGTAGCTGTGCCACATTATACTCATATTATTATTCTTGAAAAAAATTACCTTTTTGGACCTGAACTTCTTTATACAATGCCGGGAGGCATGCAAGCAAGAAAATGCAAGAATTTAGTTTTACTCATATACAATGCAAGCATACGTCCCACGTTATGAATATTAGTTATTACTCTACTAATGTTTCTACCAAACATTTCCAATAAAATCGTGACGTCGAAAAAATCCATCGTAATACTTGCCTTCTCATTCACTGACTTAGATCTTATTCATCGACTATAATCAGTTTTTAACGTTTGTAAACCATAGCCAAATATTGTAAACCATAGTATTACCATTTTCAATTGAATAATGGTTTCAGTTTTGCAACCGTTGTACTTTGTGTGTACCGAGTGGAGTGGCCGCATTAAAGTAGTTTAAAAATATTACAAACTACAGATTTATCCCCTATCAGTGTTGCCAAGTTACAAAACTTCTGCAATTCTAATAAATTGTCTTCCTGGTTTTACCTATCATAAAGGATAAATGACTGGTTGGCAGCCATTATCATATATATTTTTTTTTCTGTTCTTGGTTCACATTGAGAGTATTGTGTTGCAGCACTATTGAGGACCCCTTGAGATAGACCATCGACCTAAATTTCTTGTTTTAATACCGACAAGTCTTTTCAATCATTACCCACTCTTCTATTGGTGAAGTATGCCTTGTTGACAGAAGCTGAATTGCCCTCATACTTTGACTATTAACATGTAATCGTAATGTCATAAACAGCTTCACTAAGTTCGTTCATTGTAGAATAGTGGTGGCCTATATTTACAGGCGTTGCGAAAGACACAAACGTCTTATCAGCCGGTTAACAAATACCCGGGAACAACTGCTTATCGTGGCCTCCTTATCGCGAACGATCTCGCGAATTCAGATTCAGATTGAATTCAGGTAATTAAATCTATTCAAAGACAAGTTACACTCGATATTTCTATCGAAGTATTTTTAAAGTAGGTTTTATTAGTTATCGTATTACAATAAATTATTTATATATTTATTATATATAATAATGTTTATTCATACAGCATCTGAAATGAGAGATGCAGGTACTGCCCATTATATCCGCCTCCATTGAAATGATAACCAGTTGGTCTCGATTTATAATAATCTATATAAATAGAACTAGATAGCCAGGGGGAACAGTAGCGAGAAATACTATGTTATTTGCACATAATACCTATTTTAAAATATTGCGTGATGTACACATAGCGTGTCTGACCCTGGTGACCTGAGAAGGCGGTAATAATAGCCGTTGGCATTTAGCTAGAGGAAACTAGTTTCTGACAGGT
This sequence comes from Pyralis farinalis, assembly GCA_947507595.1. NCBI lineage: Eukaryota > Metazoa > Arthropoda > Insecta > Lepidoptera > Pyralidae > Pyralis > Pyralis farinalis. The sequence goes on from OX382267.1 coordinate 19,070,107, forward strand.
CCTCTCCAATATTTATGATGCGTATTCTTTAATGACTTGTTGTCCAAAGCCATTTGGTTGTCCAAGGTCAATCTTAATATCTAATATTTTTATCTGCTTATATCTATTCCGATTTTTTACTTATAAAGTAATTATATTTTTGTTTTGTGTGTTGTTTGCATTGTCTCGTTTTACAAAGAAATGTCAATGTAATGCAGTCGACATATTGTTTATCTCACTAAGTTTTATCGTGTCTTATTTTAATTTAATCTATAAATAGGATAATCACGACAGAGATACTAATATTATTACTTTTTAAAACTATGTCGCGTGGGAAACGTACATGTCGTATGTATATGGTTGCTGTAGCCTATGTGTGCTCGGCTGCTGCTAACGCTCAGTTACTGCTAACGTTGTAAATCTTCACGATGTTACATATAACTAAAACCCTCCAAGGCGTTACCATTTGGTTGCTATCTTTTGTCCTTACAGACAATTCTACCTCCTTAGATACTTTCGCAGTCGGCAATCTCTTTGGTCAGAACTTCTCTTGCAGTTGGCAGGATGTACCACGTACATATAACATTGATTTTGGCATTAATAATTTTAACGATCCACATACAACCCATTGCCGACTTAAATTGTCAATATAATTCATATTTACATGGCGAAAGACCACTTAATGGTGTTTACCTCAAATAAAAGGCTAAAGACCCATATAAATAGGTACGGAATACACAATCAAACCAGTGTTTACAATATAATGCATTAAAATACATACAACACAGCGTGTCCTTAAACATGTATATGTTACCTACAATTTAATGGCCACAAGTTGTCTTGTAGCAATTTTTAGCTTACTTTTACTTACCTATTAAATGTAGTATTGTACAAAAACAATCAAATTTTTTTATTAATATATTTATTCGGAAATTGATAAATCCTTTAAAGGTGGAAAGTAAAAAAAAAAACAAATTGAAATCAGTTGGAGCAAGGTGAACATGAGGTTCGAATCGTAGCTCCTATAGTTTTAACCTCCTTTATGTGCTTCTGTATGTATGTATGTATATTTTCACGCCAGGTCCCTTGCGGGGTAGGCAGAGAGAACCGAGACACGTATCCATAAGACGGGCCCTTACATACTTCCCTCGCTTCTGTAACATGCTTATGTGCTTCTGTCATTAACCATTTTGCTGTAGTTTTGAGACGAGCGTTCTCGTGACGAAGGAGTGGATTAGAGCAATTATTATTCATCGATTGTCACTGTTGTTTTGTTTAACAGTGAGAGTATCCATCGTTATTTAAATTTTTATACCTCTGCAGTAATTGCTGTGCCAGATCTCAAACAGCTGGAATGAAAGATGCCAGTAAAAGACCCACCAACGCTCACGGGCTGTTTCTTTTGACTGAATTAGTGTTTCTTACAAAGTCGAACCAGTGCGACTTTTCAATTAGGATAGAGGATCCACTTTTAATCATTAGTGACAACCTGAATCAGAGTACTCTAATTTACTCGTTGCAGACTTTGATCATTGAGAGAACAGTGAGAGCCCAGTGGATAAGGAACCAGTATATTGACTAACTGGTCCCCGGTTCGTGTTTTTGGATTTATGTACATATTTGGCACTTGTTCGGCGGTGAAGGAAAACGTCATATCACACACCCACACGTCCGAGAAATTATATTTCGAAAGACGTGTGACTTAACCTAAGATAGATCTCGTTTTCTCTCCGGGTTGTGGAGGTCTGACGGCAGTCGCTCCATGTAAAAATCAGTGTCTTCGCCTAGCGACTCCGCCAATTCTAATAGATTAGAAAACGGAATAACAAGAAGAAGAGCCTTTAACCATTGTGTCTCTTGCAAATGGCAGGCAAGAGCAAATTCGATCGCGGCAGTCCTGATAGAGACGCCCAGAGCATGGCAGCGATAGCATGAACCTACTACCTACTACAGGTAGTGGTTAGGTATAGGCGCCAGTATATATGAACTAACTTATGGCACAGAGCTTTTGCAAAATTGCAACACCAAAGGTGTAACTCGTGTGTTACCGACCATGTAATAACTTCTTACTATCACTAAGCTACTCGTACCACTGATTGCACGGTACCGCCATATGTTGTATAAAATACCTTGATAATGCCGTAAAGGCGAAACCGGTCGGTAAAAATAATTATTAAATAAAATTGTGTAGTGGAATCTGTACAAGTGCAAGTATTAACATTAACGCGATGTCTTAAAAATTCCACCAAGCGCCTACAATCAACAGTATCAACATAATAACTTCTTTTTTTTTATAACCTCATGCTGCTGTAGTCCCTAGGAAAAACGTTGGTAGCTAGTTTATTCCACAATTTAATAGGTCTCATCAGAAAACTTGCACAAAAAAACGCACAGTGTGCGATATTTGCGATTTCAGTGTATGAAAATGAATTCCTAGCCGTCGGCGAGCAGTATAATTGTAATAATTGTAAAAAAAACCTCAGTTCCTGTGGTCCCCCAATTCCAGAACACGCCACTAACCATTGCCAAGAGTATTGGGATTCTCGGCGTCGAGATCTCCAGCGAAGTTCAGTATCGAAGCCACTTGGAAGAAAAGGTCAAGCTGGCGTCAATGAAACTTGGTGTGCTCAACAGAGCTAAACAGTACTTCAGAGCGGGGCGAAGGCTTATATTATATAAGTCCCAAGTCAGACCGCATATTTAGTACTGTAGTCATCTCTGGGCAGGGGCACCTGGTTACCAGCTAGGACCTCGTGACTCGGTGCAAAGACGAGCTGTGAGAATCATCGATGATCCTAAACTCACACACGGTATTGGGCCCTTGAGTCTAAGGAGAGATGTCGCCTCCTTTGCGTGTTCTACCGATTGTACAATGGGTTGTGTTCTGAGGAATTGTTCGATATCATATTCGATAGCCAACAGCCTCGTTTTACAATCGCACTACTCGTAATTTGAATTATTTTCGAACATATTTGTCAATTAGATATTATATTATACATCAACTTCATAACAAAACTTTTCACAAAGAGGATTTTCGATTTATCTTTTTCGAATATATTTGTCAATTAGATATTATATTATACATAAACTTCATAACAAACCTTTACACCACATGTGGGCAACACCCGGCCCGCGGGCCGGATCTGGCCCGCTGTAAGATTTGATCCGGCCCGCGAAACATTTTGAAAAAAACCCAAGTAAAAAAAATTAAGTACACTACTTATATATACTCACGGAATCTAACTTTATATAAGTTAGATTCAGTATGCACTACTTTTAAATGCGGCCCGCGAACGTATTTGCATGCTAAAGTTTGGCCAACACATGTCAAAGGTTGCCCATACCTGCTTTACACAAAGAGGATTTTCGATGTATCTTTTGAAGATACTGTCAGGACAAGACATAACTACACACATCAAAAGTGTCTAGGGATCAACATATATTTTTGCAATAACTTTTCTCCTGATTGATATTAATTAAAATTTTCTTTAAGGATTCATCAAATAAAGTGTTTTCGTTTGTCTACAGTAACGATAAACCAAGTCACCTTTGCATTAATAAAGAAATTTGCCATTTTCATAATAAAGGGATTTTTGACATTTGAACCACTAACATTAAAGATCGAAAAAAAGACTGAAATAACAGTTTTCTTTAAAATTTTATTGGGTAACTTAAACAATTAATAATCCATGTTTCTACCGCGAACACTAACAACACAAGAACATCGGTTTGGCATACTCAAATGAGTTCATCCAAATCACGGTGTGGAATGGCCGCCCATGTTCGTTGCAACAACAAAAAAAGGTCTTCTTCGACTGGATACCCTCCATATTCGGCAGAGCTCTTCTCTGTAGCATATCCCATGCATGCTCAATCGGGTTCAAGTCTGGCGACTGAGCAGGCCAGGGCATGACATTGATGTTAGCTGCGGCGAGAGTCTGTCTTACAACTCTTGCGGTGTGCGGTCGTGCATTATCATGCATTAACTGAAATAAGGGACCGATTTGCACTTGTAGAGGAACGATGACGTCTGATACAATCGTCTCAGCATAAATTTGAGCGTTGAGGTTGCCTCTGATCCAAATCAACTCAGTTCTTCCGCCGATCCAAATACCCGCCCATACCATGATGGTTCCACCACTATAAGGATGGACTTCCTGGCAGGATTTTAATCGCTGTTGGCGTCCAGGGGTTCTCCAGTGTCGTATACGTCTTGTATTCGGTCTCATACCAAAACGAGACTCATCAGAAAAGCACACGAAACGCCATTGTTCTTCTGCCCAATTTCTGTGTTCAAGAGCCCATTGATATCGAATCCTACGATTGTGCATTGCTATAGGTGGTACCCTTAGCGGTCTTCGGGAATGAAGGTTCACTTCATGCAAGCGGCTTCTGACTGTTTGGTCGCTAATTAAGTTCAAGTTAAAGAAGAGTGATGAAGCGTCACGGCTAACATCATGGCGGTTATTGTTGGAGCTCTTCGAGTTGTGATTTGAATGTATCGGTCTTGTCTCCGTGTGGTGCAGCGATACCGTCCTCCATGGCGCTCAGCCACGGTACCAGTGCTTCGGTAACGTGTCCAAAGTCGACTGATAACACTCTGACTTGTATTCAGAGCTAAAGCCACAGTACGTTGCCGGGAACCAGCTTCTATCATTCCCACGGCTCTGAGCATTTCTTCCCTACTTAAATGACGTCGCCGCTCCATAATAACGTTGGTTTTAATCAGTAGTAGGGAAACAGTAGCACTAATAATGTCTTCAATGCGTTGTATGTTTTTATAGGGAAAATATTGACAGCTGATTTTCATCTTTTACTCGAATTTGATTGACAGTTCCTGTTTCAAATTATGAAGTGCACCAAAAAGGATCCATATAAATTTATAAAATCATAAATTTATTACAAAGCCACATCTCAATCTCAAGAAATCCGCATAAAAATGCTTGATCCCTAGACACTTTTGATGTGTGTACTTCAGTCAATTTATGAAGTACCTATGTACGAGTATTATGTATATTTGGCAGATTTGACATACCATTAATAATCAATTAAGTTGTGAAAATCGTTTTAAATTATTACACATGTCAGTGCCATAATTAACGATTATACACATTTATTATTATTGAGACAGCAGGTTTAAAAGTAATCTGTAAGGAAAAGGTACATTACCTATATAATTTGTACTATCGTGAATCATTAGGTCATATATCTTCTTCTCGATTGATTCCGTAATATTTTTTTCAGATGAGGTGGACCGTATGTTTGTGTGCTACCTGTTATGCTGTTTCCTAATCCATTAGGATTGGCGGAGTTCGCTACCTAAGCCTAAGGATTTGGCTAAGATACTGATTTTTACATGGAGCGACTGCCATCAGACCTCCACAACCTACAACTCCAGAAAACCAGACCTTTCTTAAGTTAGCTCACCCCTTTTTTCGAAATTAATTTCTTGGAAGTGCGGGTTTCCTCACGCTGTTGTTTTCCTTCACCGCTGAGCAAATGATTATTAAAATTACATTCCAACACCTGATTTGAGATGTGATTTAGTTAAAGCCATTTTTTCTGTCTGTTAAAATATTTATCGATTTCATTTTTCTGTAAGTATATATTTGTGAAGTGGAAGATTTTCTTGGAAGTGTGGAATGAGCCCAGCCCTTGAGTTCAGACAATCGTATTTTTATTAGGCTTATGAAAGGAGCTTAGCGTACAAACATCTCAAAGAACAGTCTGTAACTGTTTAAACCAGTGAACTTTATGTACACAACCATTAATACCCTGAGTAGACATAAATATTGTTAACTAAATACTTATCTCAATGTAGTAATTGATTATGTGCGGTAAACCTCTTCAGTTATTTCTAAACACTCGTGGTCGAAGTATCTATTTCCCACAGCTGCAAACAATCATGGCAACTGACATTACGAGACATGTAGAGGAATATACTGGTAAGAAGTACTTAAACGGGTTTACTATGTTTTTTATTAGCATGTCAGTGATCGTTAAAAAGTGAGTTCTTATTTTTAATGCCAAAATCAAATTTGTTGTAATCGATTTGTGTTAGCTCTTTTGGTCGTGTCAACTAATCTAATAATAAAAACTAATCGTAATATTTTTATGAAACAGTAGTCAGTACATTATCATATCTTTCTGATATCTCCATTAAATAGATAATTTATTTATGCAATGTGCACAGATAGTCCGTTATATAGTTTATTCACTGACATTTTTTTATACAACATTATAAATTTAAAGTATGTAAAGTTGAATACAATTACTTTGTAAATGAGATTGAGAATCAAAATATTTTATTCTTAGAGTTGTCTGATTTTATTTGTCCAAATGATAATAAAATATGACAAATTAATTGATACATAGTTATTAATATAGAAAAATAACTAATAACTTATTTACACACACAAAAGACACATATAATAAGGAGATTCTCGGAAAAAATATAAAAAATGATAAAATCTTGGAAACGATAATTTTTATTCATGTTAGTGACTTTTCTCAAAATATGTTTTCCTTAAGATTATCATGCCATTTACGGGATATAACACAAAATATTTTTTACAATAATAAAATCATAATTTTACTTAGAGATGTTATACACTTTGGTGAAATGGTCGTCACTGCAAATGATATTGACATACGAGTATCATAATTACTAATAAATATATATGGGTAAAAATAAGAATTTTATAAGATATTGCGACTAGAATTTCATAAAGTATTTCAATATTTTTAGGTAAACAAGAGCAGTTTTATACAGTGTCAGGATTTCAATTAAATAAGTTTTACATATTATCGCTAATCTTAATGCAAAAAATCATTTTCGCGTTGTGACTTTGTGAATGTTTTGACAGGTTACGCTTCTAATATTGAAGTCTAAGGCTGGTGGTGGATATACTTCCTAATATTGAAGAAGTATTAAAACGGTGAAGTGAATATTTTAGAGAAACATACGATTTTGTCAGCGACCTGACACTGTGAATGATTCTTTGACTGACTCAGCAGTGCCAGCGTCCCACGAAGACGTTCCCACCATATGAAAAAATGAGCTATCAAAAATGTTTAAAAGGAATCTATATATATAAAAGAAAGTCGTGTTAGTTACACCATTTATAACTCAAGAACGGCTGGACCGATTTTTATGACTTTTGTGTTTTTGGATTTGTATTCGTCCGGAATTGGATAATAAGTATTAAAACATGGAAAAAAAATAAGAAAAAATAAAAATAAAGTAAATTAAATTTCTCATACATTTTATATGAAATTCTTTTTTTATAATATCTCAAGTACGAATTTTCACATCTATATATATAAAACAAAGTCGTGTTAGTTACACCTTGATCCTGAGGCGGTACGAAGTTCGCCGGGTCAGCTAGTTGAATATAAGTGAATGATTCTTTGACTGACTCAGCAGTGCCAGCGTCCCACGAAGACGTTCCCACCATATGAAAAAATGAGCTATCAAGAATGTTTAAAAGGAATTGAATATAATATAACTAGCATAGTAATAATATAGGTTTGTGTCAATATGCTAATTATATTATATTCTATTATACTATATAGATAGCATAACAAAATAAGGATAAGATTGAATGGTCGGTATGAAATTAAAAAAATGGAAAGTCAGGGGGACGATGTGGTTTAAAGCTGATACGATCAAACTAGTTGGTACATACGTTCAGGACGCTTGCATGTTTTTGAATAATTTAAGTTGAAAACCCGAAAGGGTCCCAACGAATTGGACACGTCATTGTACCCTAATATAAAAGCAAGGTATCAAGCATGGACTGCCCTAACTATAAGGCCATCAGTTCGATCGACTTAGCACCTAAAGTGTACGGAAAAAAATATTGAGAGGAGAATAAGGGTGAAAACCGACGAAATGCTTTAGGAAGAATAGGGCGGATATCGATACTCGCAGAACATGGCGGAATCAAGATTTTACTCCGCAATAGCACGGAGAAGCATCTGTAAGACCAAAAAGTTTTCTGCGGTTTCGTGGATCTTGAGAAAGCATTTGATAGGGTTGTGCGAAATGGGGTCGACGGTGCTCTGCTCCTTGCTGTACAATCCACGTATGAGGAACGCACAGTATATGTCCGGAACGACGGCAGCTTGTCGCCCTGGTTTGGCATCAACATTGGTATCAGATAAGACTACCTGCTGCGGGCTAAACTATTTATCTCGTATCTTCAGAGAACAAAATTTATGAATGTGAAATTGCGAATGTATAAATTAATGGTAAACTGTCTACTTTATGCGAATGTTGCCATATTAATAACAGAATTTCCATTCGTACTGGAGTCACAGCAATGAAAGATAATTATGTGAACAAAGTTTAACAATTGAATGCGAAGAAAATGGTGTTTGACAGAGAAGAAACCAGAACGAACATGAAGATTGCCGTTGATGATGTAGTGCTGGAAAAGTCAATGATTATGTATATCTTGGAAGCGCTTTTAAAAGGTATGAAATGAGGTCGAGATGCGAGAATTTTGCAAAATTTTTAAATTTGATAATATATGATGGAAAGTCGGTCTAAAATGGAGTGTCGGTGTAAAGATAAGAAATGGCCTACTCCGTTGGTTCAATCATGTAGTGACAATGGAGGATGAAAGAATGTCAAAACAAATAAACCAATGCGAAAGTGGAAGTGGACTCATTTACCGCGTATACGTCGTGTTTCATGAGGGATCATTTCAAGGGGAAGTTAGGGGCCCTAGGATCCGGCGAGCGTGCATGAAATAATTGGCACATTATTTTTATAGTATTTTATGTTATTTGTATAAAATCCTAGAATCTCTATCGTAATCGGCTCAAAAATGTAACATGATAATACAAGCAAGGGTATCGGCGCACTTAACATGCCGAACTAAGGTCGTTCCATCTACCAAAATGTAGTAGCGATTCCGTAAAACCTTTAAACATCATCAACCGCGCAGTAAACAAGATCTGAGGAATTGGCTGTACAGATTTTTCCATAACACCATCCAAAGTAGCTTATCCCTTACAATAACTGTACGTACTAATAATAGATTTTCTTAAATACATTTTTAAGACATAAAAAGATGTTAAATCAAAACTAAAGAAACGAAGAAAGCGTGATTTCGATACACAAGTAATAGAGGATAGAAATACATACATACATATCATCACGCCTGTCTCCCATTGGGGTAGGCAGAGACTATAGAACGCCAGGTGCACCGATCCAAACATACCGCTCTCGCCTCTTCTACACTCATCAACCTCTTCATGCATGCGCTTCGGTTTTGGGTACTTTTGATTTGACCCTTTTTCAACACATCACTAATTTGATCTACATGTGTGCGTCTAGGGCGGCCCCTCCCGACATCACCATTCACTCTTGCTTGATACATTTCTTTCGTAACTCTTTTGTCATTCATTCTTTCTAAATGACCAAACCATCTCAGCATACCGTTTTCAATTTTTGTCACTACATCAACTTTCATTCCACAAAGTTCTCGTATCGTGCTATTTTTTATTCCATCAACCATTCTCACGCCACACATACTCGTAGGATAGAATAGAAATAAAAAACTAAATAATAAAATAGAATAGGATAGAAATCTAAAAAGTAGAAATTGCACAAATAAAGAAAAAGCGATAGCAAAAGGAAAATTAGTTAAAAACTAGAAATTAGACAGGCACACAGGCTCGGGGGATACAAATATAAATGCGAAAAAAGAACGTGTAGATAAGAAAACGTTTATTTTCGGTAGGTAGACTAGTAATGCAAGTAGTAGAATAAATAACTAATAAGAGATACAATCACAATGATATTGTTCAGAATATTCCAAACGTTGGTGATCATTAATTACACATAATTATTTTTATGACGAGTATATTAAAAAAAACATATATACAACGTAAGTATTCTGAATGTCACCGGTCTCGTCAAGCCTGCCCTGCCCGGTATTTAATAAAGGTGCGTAGATATTACAGAATGCACTACATTCCTTCACAGATTATTTCGCGTCTAAAACTGTGGCATTAAAATATGGTTTCTTTGATATATGCAAATAATTTGCACTTACAAAAAAGATCCACAGTTTGATTGTTGCCCTAATTTTTATTTTATGTATAGTACGTTTTCTATATTATTTAATGGTGTTTCTAGTAAATTTAAACACTGCCTACACTGTAAACACTGCCCTCAAAAGATGATAGAATATTATAATTCTAAAACTAAGTAAAATTATTATAATAAATTTAACTTACTTTAGTGCACATTTCAAGGATAAGGCACTCCTAGGGTTCGCCAATTGAGAATTCCGTAGTAATAACTTTAGTTGTACTAATGCCACTCGTAGTAATAATTAAATACGGACATTATCAGTCACGTAACTTTATTATGAATAACAATTACAGCGACGGGCTATCCGCATAATTGACGACGAAGAGGTCACCAAAAGCCTAGAACCTCTTCAACTCCGTAGGGACATAGGCTCTCTAAGCGTATTTTACCGCCTTTACCATGGCGAGTGCTCTGAAGAACTGTTTTCCCTTATCCCACCCTCACCCTTCCGTCATAGAACCACACGTGCGGGCTTGCGATGTCATAGTTCCACGGTTGAGAATATCTCTTCGCGTACCAAAAAGTTCGGCAACTCCTATCTTTGTCGTACCATCAAAAAGTGGAACGCCTTGCCTGCACATGTGTTCCCTCCTTCCTACAATATGGGATCCTTCAAACGAAGCGTGAAGAAGCATTTTGCGGGTCAGCATGGCAGCGTCAACTGACAGGATGCGGGATGTAGTATGCTGTCAGTTGCAGTTGCGATTTGGGCTCCTCTTTCGCTTACCATCAGGCAAAGAGGGGCCACTATGCTGAACTAATATAAAAAAAAAAAAAAAAAAAAAACATATTTTTGAGAATTTATAGAGAAGCTGTAAAAAGTCGGAAGTTCTTTAAGGTTCTATCAATTTGTGACAGATAGAATGATTTAGGATATGATACATATGAGAATGATATTGATTTAGTATGATGCATTTGTTTTATTTAGGTAGGGAACCCCAAAGATTCAATAAGGTCACTTTCATGTCAATATCCTTTTAATTCATAGTAGACTATTTTTTTGCACACTCAATGATATATAAAGGATAAACATACGACCTGCCCAGTTTGTTGGTTCTGACGAGTGTCCTGTTCAGACAGATCTCAACACGATGAAATTTTTGGTGAGCTTTGCCATTAAATAACATAAGTGCAATTGCATTTTTGTCAATTTTGTGGAGTGCCTACGATTCTCGACTGTTTTCTTTTGAGCTGTTCTGTGATAAAATTACTTGGAAAAATTGAACTACTATGTTTTAAACTTTATATATGAGACTTACTTCATTAGAATAATATTTAATAGTTCATAAAATGATGTTACCAGAAACGGAGTGCATATCTCTTGTTTTTTTATTTGTCAGTTATATTTGCACGCCCTTTCATCTATCTGTATTTGTTAGATTTTTGTCAACTCCAGCTGATGAATCCAGCAGAGTGTCCCTCTGGTGCTGTAAAAAGGTTATTTCTTGTCTGTCGGCGTGTATAATGTCATATAAGTTATCTAAGCTAGTGCTAAGCTCGCAAACATTTATAGGCAATACGTCTTGTTTTTGTATTATTATTGCGGGACCGCGTCTTATGGCGCTCGGTTCTCTCTGCCTACCCCGCAAGAGACCTGGCGTGAGATATACATACATACATTACAAGTCACTACAAATTTATTGTAACTTTACAAGTTTCTTACTACAAATAGGCAAGTATTTCATTTTTCTCAATGAATAACACTTCGCAAACACTACGATTGGCACGTTGATTGATAATAAATTACAATTAAATTTAATTCTCAAATTTTACAGAATAAAAGTTTAGAACAGCATGCATGTTGTCTGATTGTAAACAATACGTTTACAAATCCTTTTTTTCTGAATGATTCAATTAGAGAGCGACATAAATTTATATGCCTGTAACATGGTAGTTTCTAACTGGATGTGCCAATTTTATTTTATTTTTATTTGAAAGTTGTCTTGGAAAATCGACCGGCTTTAAAAAATCTGAAGTTCCTCTCCAATTTACTCTCTAATTTCAATGTTAACTACCTGTGTGTATTTTTTACTCCAGGTGTTAGTGATGTGCATATGCGCAGCCAGTGCTGCTGTGGTTCATTATCCGTCGCAGACGCTTCAAGCTGTAACAATTAGCAAACCGTCCTCACCAGTGGCTCAATATCGGCCGCAGACGCTTCAAGCTGTAACAATTAGCAAACCGTCCTCACCAGTGGCCAAGAGCACCAGCACCGGCAATAGTGACGTGGAAGCTGAAGTCTTAAGATCTGACATTGAAGTCAACGCTGACGGGTTTGCTTACACGTGAGTAAAATAATCCATGTTACTTAGCATATACTTAGTCTGGCCATAAATACTGATACAATTAAAAATAAACAAAATATTACATTTGAATTTGGAATCTGTCACTTTTATATGATTGTTCATTGATTTTCTCATTTTGGCGCCAATACATTGCACAATATTTTGCGATATTAAAATGGAGTGGGGTGATAAAGAGAACTGAATCGCCGTGATTGCATTACACAATTTAGGTATGGAGCCAAATGCAATTTTTAAAACTCGCCATACGCTTGGTATTAGTGAAATATTTGTGTACCGGGCTATTAACAACAATGAGACCTCCTCTGTTTGTGATAGGAAAAGTGTCACCTGGCCGTCCACGTAGTGTTCATACGAAAGAGGTAGTCAAAGCAGTAAGTGAAAGAGTTCGAAGAAATCCTGTCCGAAAGCAAAATATTTTATCTCGGGAGATGAAGATAGCACCTAGAACCATGTCGCGTATTTTAAAAGATGACTTAGGACTTGCAGCCTATCAGAGATGTACTGGTCATTTCTTAACTGATAATTTTAAAAAGAATAGGGTGGTAAAATCTAAACAACTACTGAAGCGGTACGCAAAGGGAGGTCACAGAAAAATTTTGTTTACGGATGAGAAATTTTTTACAATTGAGCAACATTTTAACAAACAAAATGACCATATTAAAGCTCAAAACTCTAAGGAACCTTCCCAATTAGTCGACAGAGTGCAACGTGGGTACTATCCGACTTCAGTGATGGTTTGGTGTGGTATTAACTATGAAGGAGTGACTGAGCCATACTTTTGTGAAAAAGGTATCAAAACATCGACACAAATGTATCAAGATACCACTATTGAGAAGGTAGTGAAGCCCCTTAACAACACCATGTTCAATAACCAAGAATGGTCCTTCCAGCAAGACTCGACGCCGGGTCATAAAACTCGGTCTACGCAGTCTTGGTTGGAAACGAACGTTTCGGACTTCATCAGAGCTGAAGACTGGCCGTCGTCTAGTCCCGATCTTAATCCGCTGGATTATGATTTATGGTCAGTTTTAGAGAGTATGGCTTGCTCTAAAGGCCATGATAATTTGGAGTCCCTAAAACAATCCGTACGATTGGCAGTGAAGAATTTTCCCATGGAAAGAGTGCGTGCTTCTATTGATAACTAGCCTCAACGTTTAAAGGACTGTATGGCAGCCAATGGAGACCACTTCGAATAAGCTTTTTATATTTTAAATTGTTTTATATTTATGTATTAAACTAACACACTGTAAAAGTAATAAATGTTATTTGCAATACATTTTTTTTTTCTTTATTTCAGTATTTATGGCAAGACTAGGTATATTATGTAAGACACTACTTTATCTACAGGAGCATTTTTAATACGTAGTCGGATGACTACCATAGCCTATTGGACATTAGCAAAACGAGTAAAGATTCGCTGTTTATTTTTTTTGTGTTGTATATCGAATGTTGTTTGTTAATTCGGTTGATTTCAAACATCAGTAACATTTAGGTTATAAAAGTTTGCCATACTCGTGGCTCTGTTGTATTTTCTTTTAAGTAATGCCGGGCTGGGCTGGGCTGGTACACAGATTTATGCCTTTTACAGCAACACTAGTTATTCGAATTTAATATTTTATTATGCGAGGTTAGCATTTGCCTCTGACAGATTAATGAATAATAAATAATATACATATATAATTTGATTAATTTGTAATTGTGTTTACAGGTACGAGACAGGAAACGGTATTTCCGCTGCAGCTACTGGTACCTTAAAGACTGTCGACCAAATCGATACTCTTGTAAGTAAATAAAGTAGATTCCATATTAATAGAGTTATATAATCGATTGTATGTAAATACATCACGTATAACGTACAGCCGTTCGAATCGTCGGCGACCCAGTGATCTCCGTTCAGCTGAGTCTCGCTTTTTACACGAAGAGACGTTGTTTCTCTTTGTATACTGTATAAATTGTATTATGGGGAGTGTTCGGAGGAACTGTTCAACTTGATACCAGCCGCGGATTCCACCATCGTACCACTCGCCACATACTAAAATTTCACAAACTTGATGAGTGGCAACAATTTCCGGAACAAATACGATATGGGTACTTTCAAGAAAAGAGCATATGTTTCCCTAAAAACGCTGGCAACGGATCAGTGACTCTTTGGTGTTACTGATGTCTATGTCTAAATGTCTATGGTGGTGACCACTTACCATCAGGTGACTCACATGCCCGTTTGTACCCCTCCTATATATAAAAAAATTAAATAAAGCGTTATGTCAAAACAACTCATCGTTAATGTTGCTTACGTAGTGATCCCATTACTGTGGTAATAATTGAGTAGCTTATGTCCTTCTCCGGGCACACCTGTATACTCGTACCAATCTTCATAACGGTCTGTTCAGTTCTTTCGCATTTATAATATAAATATGATAGCAAAGTTTATTTTCATATTGTAGTGTTTTAGAACATTATAAGATACATCTAGTAAATATTTGTAAGAAGTAAATATTATTTCTAATAGCGGAGAGATTACTTTCTTTAATATTATCATAAAATTGAGATAATACGGAGATAAGAGAGTGAACGATGCTGGTAAGTTACTTTTAGATGTATGTATGGAACGAAACCTCCTTGTGTCGAACACGCTCTTCCATCACAAGGATATTCACACTTACACATGGAGACGGAATGAACAGAAAAGTGTGATTGATTTGATTTTGATAGATGAACGTCTCCGAAAGTCGTTAATGGAAACAAGAGCCTTCAGAGGTCCCACTCTTGAAACGGACCACTATCTGGTGATAAGCCGATTTGTGGGGCTTTTCAAGAAGTGGAGGCATTGGCGAGTGCGTATTCCTTTCGGAGACCATGAAATAATAAGAAGTGAAAATTTGGAAGTAGAAAGTGTGAGGAGTACGTATGTACGTCTAGTCAGTGACTTGCGAACGCGAGTCTTTCCGACTCAGATGTAGACGAATGTTGGAAAGTTCTGAAAGAAAGTATGGTGGATACTGCGAAAGAAGCATGTGGATGCGCAAAGAGACGTAGAACACTAAGAGGAGATGCCTGGCGGGATGCGGAGGTTCAATCCTCCGTGGAAAAAAAAGAGGAAAGCGTCGCTGGATTACGCATCATCTTTGCACCAGAGTGATGGTATGAAAGAAATGAAGAAAGAAATATACCGTCGATGCAAGAATGACTCCAAAGCTTTAGTGAAAGAGAAGCGTGAAAGACTACATATGAGTGAGGAAGAGAAGCTGACGAAGAGCTTCGAGGCAAATACCAAACTCTTCTGGAGAGAGGTAAAGAAGTCTCGAAGTGGTTCGTCAGCATCCAGAATGGACAAGATAAGATGTAAAGCTGGTGGCATTCTTGCTAACACTCAGGAAGTGTTAGAACGGTGGAGTGAATATTTTAGAGAAATGTATGATTATGTCCATGACGCTGGCATTGTGAATGAGTCTGTGATTGACTCGGCAGTGCCAGCGTACCATGAAGACATTACTATGGATGAGATTGAATGGTCGATACGAAGTTTGAAAGATGGAAAGTCAGCGGGAATCAATATGGTAACAGCTGAGATGATCAAGCTAGGTGGTACCTACGTTAGGGACGCCTTCTGGTTTTTGAGCAAATTATGCTGGAGAACCGGAAGGGTCCCGAGCGATTGGAGACGCGCAGTCATCGTGCCCTTGTATAAAGGCAAAGGCTCACGTATGGACTGCGCCAACGATAGGGCCATCAGTTTGATCAGCTTAGCAGCTAAAGTGTATGGAAAAATCATTGAAAGGAGAATGAGATTAAAATCCGATGGCATGCTTTGGGAAGCACAGGGTGGATTTCGAAGCGGCAGAGCATGTACGGATCAAGTTTTTTCACTCCGCAACATCGTAGAGAAGCATCTGGCTTTGGACCAGAAGGTTTTCTGCGGTTTTGTGGACTTTGAGAAAGCATTTGATAGAGTCGTGCGAAAGAATCTCTGGAACATTTTGCCCGGATATGGGGTTGACGGAGAACTACTCCGTGCTGTGCAATCCACTTATGAGGATCGTACAGAATGTGTGCGGGTGGACGGCAGCTTATAGCCCTGGTTGATGTCAACATTGATGTCAGACAGGGATGCGTGCTGTCGGCTCGGCTGTTCATCCTGTATCTGGACAGTTGTCTTCAGAAAATAAGAAATATGAATGTGGGAATGCAAATGGGTGACTCAGTGGTCAACTGCCTGCTTTATGCAGACGACGCGGCATTGAGCAGTCAGAACCCGTTATATACGTTTTCCCATACATTTCGCGGTCGTATTCGACCACCCGGGTTTCGAAGGGTTAATAGCAGAATCACCATCCGAACTGCGAACACTAGTTACAACAATGA
Organism: Pyralis farinalis; assembly: GCA_947507595.1. Lineage (NCBI taxonomy): Eukaryota > Metazoa > Arthropoda > Insecta > Lepidoptera > Pyralidae > Pyralis > Pyralis farinalis. The sequence goes on from OX382267.1 coordinate 19,086,862, forward strand.
AAGATGATTGTATGAAGAAAGGCTTACAATTGAATGCGAAGAAAACCAAGATAATGGTATTTGAAAGAGAGACAACTAGAACGAACACTAGGATTATGGTTGATGATGTAGTGTTGGAGCAAGTGAATGAGATTGTATATCTTGGAAGTGCTTTTAGCGTCAATGGAAGGTACACCGCTGATGTGGAGAGACGAGTGAGTGCCGGGAATGGGGTGAATGGAGCGTTGGGTAAACTTCTAGGCAGCCGAAATCTAAGCCAGAAGGCACAGCTCGCTGTACACAATGTGCTAATTCCAACGCTAACTTATGGAAGTGAGAGCTGGGTATGGCAGAGAGAGTAGTAGAATAAATGCAGTCCAGAGAGCATTGCGCAAAATTTGTGGCATAACGCTTGCTGGCCGCGTTCGTAATGAAGAAGTGAGAGAAAGAGTTGGTCTAAAAGAGAGTGTCGGTGTTAAGATAAGAAATGCTCCGTTGGTTCGGACATGTAGAAAGAATGTGGGACGAAAGAATGACGAAACAGATATACAATGCGAAGGATGTAGGAGCCGAGGAAGGCCGAGACTAACCTACCATGACCAAATTGGTCGTGTTTTATCAGAAGGTGATGTTAGGAGCCTCAGGAACCGGCGAGCGTGCATGAAAAGGGCTATGAATGTCACAGAAGCGAGTGAAGTATGCAAGGACCGCGTCTTATGGCACTCGGTTTTCTCGCCTACCCCGCAAGGGACTGGGCGTGAAGATATACATAAACATATATACATATACGTACATAAAATTGAGTTTATAAATTAAATAGCAATGGTTGTAGTACAATCTACTTGAAAAAAACTAACATGTTATTACCACAGACGAAATATTTAAGAGCAACAATAAACTGGGGTAAACTTAAACAACAATCAGTTGAAAATAAATCTTTGTACTAACGAATGTAGGTGTAACGTTAAGGTCCTAAGGTACTCACTTTTACTATCCTAGATTGTAAAAAGATTTGATGATTGATGCGAATATATTAAACATATCAACATTGACCTTTATACTTTTTACATAGTTTTGATTATTATTATTATTCAACATTTTTTTCAGGCTGTCCAAGGATCATACCAATATGTGGGTTCAGACGGCATACCGGTTCAAGTAGAGTATGTTGCTGACGAAAATGGATATCAACCTAAGGTGAATTAATAAAAAGTCATTGGGGATCGGGATCACGATCTAGAAAGCCACTTTCCATTTCACCTAGTGTTTTGGTGTAATCGACCTGGGAATAAGTAAAGAAAAATATTTATATTAAAATTACAGTTTACAAAACTTCTCTTATATACGTTATTTTAATTGTGAGTCGATTTTCTGCTTCAAATCATTAAGTAAAATAAAAGGAAGTATTAGTATATTGAAGGTATACCAAACGAGTTTCAACTATAATTTTTACTATGATTTCTAAATAATATATTTCAGATATTATTTAAAAATCATTTTAATTCTTGAACAGTACGTACGATACGTTAGTATATTGCGATAATATAATAGGTACTGACTTTTGCTTTGGCCGACTAACAAGTTTTTAATCCTCTCAGGAGGTAAATTAGCATATATATATATAATAATAATAAATAAATATTACATAAAAAGATTTCCAAATGAATCGATCTGTTCTTACAAAACTTAAACATTTAGGTGTTTTTCTAAAAAAAAAGTAGTATCAATTTGATCTTATTTGAATATATTTTTTTAGCTGATGATAGAAGCACGCTAAGTAGTAGAGAACAAATTGCCTCCCACGGTTGAAAATTCTGAACCAAGATTTTTGTATTATTATTATGAACATATCCTAATGATGAAGATAGTACGTAGAAGCTTTTGCAAGTTATGATAATAATAATAAATATTATTTTCAGAGTGACTTCCTACCAACGCCTCCTCCAGTTCCAATTGCTATCGCCCGCGCCCTTGAGTACATCGCTGCACATCCCCCCGCTGTTAAAGAATCGTATTAATCGTAATACTTCCGATTCTACTAAGTAACAATTTTTTACCCGTGGTCCTACTGGTAGGAACACGGAACGACATTGGCCAAAGATCTTATGAACTACAACGCGAGCAACAATATTAATTATATAAGTAAAAGCCAACATTATAGTTTTTTTATTGTAAATAAATGTAAGTGTTGCCATTACTGATGTGTTTTTTTTTAATAACAGAATCCTCTTCAATCGAATTATATTTTTATATCAAGTTAGATACAAACATACTGATGTAGATTCTTGTAGCCGAGATCGCTTGCGAGATACAGTCACTGTCACCAACGAATCACAAGTGACGTACGTATTAGGTGCCTTAGGAACCGGTGAGTGTTTTTTTAACATACCTCAGAAAGTATTGCGAAAAAAAGTTTTTATGAATGAGAGACCGGCCAGTTATAATCTATTTTGAAACTACGATTAATTATAAGTAAAAATAGGTATGTTCTAAATTCAAAATTTCCCTCCACATTTTTTGCGAGTTAACAACTATTTAAATTATCGTGTCTCTTTGAAAAATGGATCTCCGCCTGAAACATTTTCGCGCAATGATTTTTTACGATTTCAAGTGTCGATTGAAATCGGACGAATCGTACAATAGAATTCAAAGGGCATTCATGGATGAAGGCCCTATCAAGGCAATTCATCTTATTTCATTAATTGCATCTTCGCGTGAGGAGGACAGTTTCACGTTCTTCTCACAACACAGCCCAACCTCATAGTTGCTCAGAAGCAGGCCCGGGTGGAATGGTGCCGTGATATGATAAACAAATTTGAAGCAGGCTCGTCTCGGCGTGTTTACGACATAAATAAATAAATATTGTCGGACAAATACCACATCATTACAGGGCGACGGTTTGGGTGTTTCAAAACGGATCAGCGTCTACCAAAGTGAAGCGATCTCCTTACAGCCCTGACCTAGCATCGTGTGCCTTCTTTTTATTCCCGAAAATAAAAAATCTGCTCAAAGGGATACAATTTTCGTCGCGGGGAAATGCATTGTCAGCGTTCGAGCAGCCTGTAAATAAGGGGTCTGCGACGGATTGGAAAAAATGTTTCGAAAACTGGTTCAGACACATGAAACTTTGTATAGATGCTGGTGGAGAGTACTTTGAAAAAAATTAATAAAAATATATTTACCTATAGAACACTTTTTTATATTTGCAAATCCTACGTACTAGCATACGACCCACCTGATGTAAAGCGGGCTGCTTTGATGTGCTCTAATATCCAGACCGAGACAAACAGACATGTTCATGCACAGAAATGTTTGTCCTGTGTGGGAATCGTATTCACGATCGTTGGTGTCAAAGTAACGTAACAGCGCGCTTTGTCACTGCGCCATCGGGTTCGTTTAGCATCGAACGTGCATGAAGAGCTATGAACGTTAAAGAAGCCATTGAGGTATGTAAGGACCGAGTCACGTGGCGCTGGGTTATCTTTGTCTAACTATCCCAAGCGAGATCAACACATAAAGTTCAGATCCTGTTAGATATTTACTTGATGCCCTCCCTTTTTGAGAATCTGTTCAGATGTGATCATTTTTTTTGTACGTCATACATGCATTAGACCTACCTGATGTAAAGTGGTTACCATTGTCTAAGAACTCTGGCAGTACAGAAATTTTCGCTCACGCGTTGACACATCTACTGTTTATATAGCTCCTCAGGAGCTTACTAATTACTTACTACATTACTTTTTATTAATACAACGTCGGAAGGCTTATAAGCATATTGCCCACCTGACGTAAAGCGATTACCGTAGCCTATGAACGCTTGTAATACATTAAATATCACTCGCGCGATGCCTCTGCTGCTGCTAACACAGCAACTCCTGAGGAGCTTACTGGTGACCTCACTCACACGTAGGAACACAAGAATCTTCTACGGAGTTGTTATTTGGCTCCGGTTTTCTGTGAGGTGGAGGTATTTCCCTAGCCGGACAGCTTTGATGCGCCCTACCTCTCTTAAAAACATACAGATCAAGACAAACAGATATTGTATAGGTATATTGTGTAATTCATTTTATATATCTTTTATTTTGTGGAGACGGCTTGGATGTAACACAAGATTATGCTTATATCTAGTATTTATGTTATGATTATCACTCTTTTTACAAAATGAGTCTATGTAATGAATCAGACTATTGGCAAACTGATCAGCGGTTCGAATCCTAACATGTACAGTTAAATTCGTACTTTTGGATTGTAATAATCGCTCACTCGACGGTAATGCAAAACACCGTGAAGAAACCCGCAAGTCCATGAAATTTGTATCTTTCAAAAGACGTGTAACCTAACCTAAGGAAGGTCAGGTTTTTCCTCTGGAGAGGTCTTACGATAGTCGCGTCCACGTAAAATTTAATATCTTCGCCAAAACTTTAGGCTTAGGCAGTGGATCACTATGGTTTACTTTTACACAACGTAGGGAGGCGTACAAGCGTACGGTGCACCTGATGTAAAGGGGTTACCGTAGCCTATAAACGCTTGTAATACATTAAGTATCATTCGCGTGATGCCACCTCATACAGCAACTTGTTAGGAGATAAAATTGTATAGGTATATTGTGTAATTCATTTTATACATCTTTTTTTATACTACGTCGGGAGGCATACAAGCATAGGACCCACCTGATGTAAAGCTGGTACCGTAGCCTATTAAGGCTAGCGATATAAGTATCACTTGCGCGATGCCTCCTCTGCTGCTTACACAGCAACTCCTTGGGAGGTTACTGGTGACCTCACTCACACGCAGGAACACAACAACTTCCTAGGGAGTTGTTATTTGGCTGCGGTTTTCTGTAAGGTGGGGGTACTTCCCCAGAGGGGCTGCGTTGGTGCGTATATCTCTCTTAAAATATCCAGATCAAGACAAACAGACATGTTCGTTCATGCACACAAATGTTTGTCATGTGTGGGAGTCGAACCCGCTAGCGTTGGTCGCGAAAGTCGCGTCATTCACGATTACGCCACTAAGCTCGTCAAAATCGGATCGTGGGATTAGGAAACGGGATAACGTTAAAAAGAAGTACATGCACGGAAAGACTAATGAAGTGAAGAAACAAGAATGGAGGCTCTGATAGATTTCTAAAAGCAGAATTTTACAAATATCTCTTAGGATTTTTTTTTCTTTGGATTTGTAATTTGCGAAAAGCACGTAGAGAGCAACTATCAGTTTTTATGACAAGGTTACATACAAAGTATTTTTTTAACAGTGGTGTAGTTTAATTCCCAGATATACCTAGGTAGATATACTTCCTTGATATACCTTTATTTATAAACTGAACAGTCATTTTTCTGTCTGCCTGAAGTTATATTTATATATTATTATAGTTCACACATCATAAAAACTACTGAACAAGTTACGATAATTTTATTTTTATCTCTGGTCTGCATTTAGGTTACTTTTTATCTCAAAAATATTTAAGGTTGTTGCGTAATATTTGAAAATCCCACTTTCAGACAGCAACTATTATTTGATATTGCCAGAATAAGACGAAACTCATATCATTTAACATTTTTATAACAACACCATATTCTTAAAATAATAAATATGTTCTACAGTATACAGCTTGTTATCCGTGCAATACTACAATATTAATAAAATAACTCCAGATTCAGGCTAATCGTGAAAATAATTTTAATCAATTAACAACCAAAGAAGATATGAAAAATGCCTGCCATTTTTAACATAGCATTTACTTAGAATGATGCATTGGCTAGATTTATTGAACACAAAGTGATCTAAACATTGTACATACTATCTGTAACATTGTGACTTGGCTTGACTATATAAGCGGTACAAGCGGTATTGAGAGAAATACAACATTTCAATACATAAGTATACATAGATTATGCTTAAAAGGACCAATCTTATATATAAATCGTATATCGCGATAGATTTCAATGGAGCAGGAACATAATCTTAAAGTTAAATGCTTTGATCAACTTTCAAGGTTTTCCTGAGCTAAACTAATAAATCTCTAGGTTTAATAATAACAGACTAGGGCATCGTTCGGTTTCAGTTCTTAAAAATAAACGCGACGTAGTTATCACAAAATATATCTATGTATCTATAACTTCACCTCAAATTCCTCGCGGGGTACGCAGAGAGGCGAACGCCACGTGACATCACTTCTGATAGAATATGACCAATTTGGTTATGGTAGGTAAGTCTGGCCTTCCTCGGCTGCTACATCCTTCCACTTTTGCATTGTATATCTGCTTTGTTTTTCATCCTGAATTCTTTCTACATGTCCAAACCAACGGAGCATGCCTCTTCTTCTTTTAACACCGGCACTCTCTTTCACGCCAACTCTGTTTCTAACATCATCATTGTGAATACGGTCTACAAGCGTTACGCAATAAATTTTGCGCAACGCTTTCATGCTCTCTCAGCCATACCCAGCTCTCGTTTCCATAAGTAAGCATTGGGACCGACACTGTATTGTGTATACAGCGAGCTGTGCCTTCTGTCTCAAGTTTTTACTGCCAAGAAGTTTTCCCAATGTCCCATTCACACTATTCCCAGCACTCACTCGTATTTCCACATCTGCGGTGTACCTTCCATCCCTGCTGAAATCTTGGAAGCGCAAGATATACAATTACAAACAAGTGGATGAGCCACTTGTTCCAACACTTCATCATCAATCGTAATCCTTACATTGGTTCTGGTTTCTTCTCTTTCACTATTATCTTTGTTTTATTCCCATTCAATAGTAAGCCTTTCTCCATACATTCGTCTTTCATCATTGTGACCAGTGTTTGCAGTTCAGATGGTGTTTCTGCTGATAACACGGCATCGTCTGTATACAGCAGACAGTTCACCAGGTCACCCATGCGCAATACCACATTCGTTGACCTTATCCTCTGCAGACAACTATCGAGATACATGATAAACAGCCTAGCAGATAACATGCAACCCTGTTTGACACCAATTTTGACATAAAACCAAAGTGACATGCCACTATCTATCCGCACACATGCTGAGTAATCCTTCTAAGTGGACCGCACAGCAGGGAGCAGTGAACCGTCAATCCTATATCTCAGTAATATGTCCCACAGTTCCTTTCGCACAACCTTATCAAATGCTTTCTCAAGATCCATAAAACCGCGGATAACCTTCTGGTCTGTGGTCAGATGCTTCTCCACTATATTATGGAGCGAGAAAGCTTGCTTCGTACATCCCCTTCCATTTCGGAATCCTCACTGTGCCTCCCACAGCATTTCATCGGAGTTCTCCCTCATTCTTCTTTCAATTACCTTTCCATATACTTTTGCTGCTAAGCTGATCAAACTGATGGTCCTATAGTTGGCGTAGTCCATGCGTGACCTCTTGCCTATAATTTTAGATTAGTTAGATGTCAGGAGATTATCGAGTTGCGAAAAGGTAGTAATATCCCGACGGTTCACCACGTAGCCCAGAGCAGGAGGCTAGTGGTCTCAGACGTTGTGCACTGATTCTTTACTTCTCGAAAGTTTCCTCCAGAATGACTTGTTTTCTGTCCTAAAATCTATAATTTTAAAAATTTAAATTGTACAAATGGGAATAATTTGACAATACTGTCATAGATTTAACAGAGACAATGCAATGTATGTTGACAATATCTAATAAGGTTTTAACATTACAGTCTCTGTATCTGTGTCACAAAAACATCAATGTACTAATGCCTTTGACGTTGCAAGTGTCAGGTTACAATCAGACAGGCCGTGCGACTCTTTACCACCTTAGTGGCAAAAACAAATCTATTCCTATTCTTAGTTTGGTGAGGTACGAGAAAACATAAACAACATTTGTTATTAACTGAACAACGTTTTATCCGTTTTAATTAGCAGACATGCTAAAATATATTTGTTTTAGTTACTAAATGAAGAAAGTTTTCTAAATAATAATAATATTGTCGCAGAGGCAGCAACACCATATTGAGAAGCCCAGAAGAAATCAATCCCTGTGTCGCTAGTTAATAATAACGGATCAAAATGTCAAGTCGGCGCTTGGGTGGAATCGACATCGTTGAGATGGCAACACCGGTTGTATTTGTTATGGTTTGCTCGAAATGTCAAAGTCAAAGTCAAAATCTTTTTATTCCGTAAAAATGGCTACATTTGTTTGGAATCGTCACAATTTTTTTCCCTACCGTGCAGTTCAGGACTAGGTGAGCACTGATAAAAATACTGCCAAAAAACTCAGGCATCCCTCTTTTGGTATCCAAACAAATTTACATAATTTATTAATTACATTATAATTGGATCGACTCAATCCCAGGCATTTTTATCATTAATATAGTCAGATACTTTATAATATGCCCTGCTACACAATTTGGCTTTAATAGTACTTTTAAACTTGTTTATTGACAATTCTCTTATATTGCTGGGAAGTTTGTTATAGAACCGTATACATTGCCCCATAAAAGAATTACTTATTTTGTGGAGACGGCTTGCATGTAACACAAGATTATGCTTATATCTAGTATTTATGTTATGAGTATCACTCTTTTTACAAAATGAGTCTATGTTTTTATGGACATACAAAAGATTTTCATAGATATATTGCGACTGTTAGAATATTTATTTCTTTGAATTTTTCTCTAAGGCTCTCACGGGGACCAAGTTTGTAGATAGCTCTTATGGCTCTCTTTTGCAATAAAAAGATGGTGTTAATGTCCGCGGAGTTACCCCAAAGAAGAATTCCGTATGACATAATACTATGAAAGTAGCTGAAATAAACTATTCTAGCCGTATCAACATCAGTGAGCCGTCTAATAGTTTTCACTGCATAGGCTGCAGAACTTAGTTTTCCTGATAATTTTTCAATTTGTGGGCCCCATTGTAGTCTGGAGTCAATTGTTATACCCAAGAACACAGTTGTCTCCACAGGGGCTAAATTAGTTCCATTAACATGTACATTGGTAGTCACCTGTCTTACATTAGGTGTTGAGAACTTAATTACTTTAGTCTTTTTATCATTTAAAACCAGATTATTAACATTAAACCAATGCATAACTTTAGAGAGAGCATCGTTAACTTCGTCATAATTACCTAACTGTCTATTAATTTTGAATGTCAAAGAGGTATCATCCGCAAACAATACAATCTCATGTTTATCCTTTACATAATAAGGTAAGTCATTTATATATACTAAAAATAAGAATGGACCTAGAATTGACCCCTGTGGGACTCCCATGCCTACAGGGGACCCCGAGGATCTTTTACCATTAACATCGACCTTCTGTATCCTATTGCCCAGATAAGAAGACAGAAGTTCGAGAGCCTTGTTCCTGATACCGTAGTGGTGTAATTTTCTGACAAGAGTGTCATGTCGATTGTTATCAGTTGTCAAAAACGTCAAGATGAGATACCGTCATTGGAAGCGCATTACGAATCGAGCAATGGAGCCAACCGCACGTGTCACGTCCACCGCATTTTGAATCCGTTGTAATCTACGATCTGAGCATAACTTTTGTTAAAACTACTTGTGTAATTGGCTGATTAAATATTGAGAAGATTAACTACGCTGGTATTTCGCTTTATTCGCTATGAACAACGAGCCACCTGACGACCATTACATCCACGTTCCTACAATATAATATTTTTTAATTCACAATAGATCTCAGAGTGGACCACTCGTTTTCTGTCGTGATTCGTGTATTGATTTTTGTATATGACTTAATATTTTGAATTTAAAATTGCTAGCAATGTTTTTTTTATAAAATTATCGACTACTAGAAACGTTTTTAAGGACTAAAGAGTTTTAGAAATAATAATAAACCCCGCAAGGCAGCTTGTGGCGAGCTGTTGGTGAGTAACGACACCACGGGTACCGGTGTGCTCCAGAGAGTCGATCAGGGCCTTCGTCTCCGGCGTGTCTTCGTCGGTCGGAGTGGAAATCCAAGAAGGCCTACAGTACTTGCAGCTCTGGCTTGCCTTCATTGGCCGTCCAGAGAGGAGTCGATAGAGTATATTGCTCTAGCAGGTGATATACTCCAGGGGTGGAAGTGTTAAAGGGCATAACGCCGCGAGTAACTTCGGAGAAAGCGCAGCACACCTCTCAACACCCCTGAGTCTCTCACATCGGTGTTGCCCCCGGCCGACTTCCTCTGGCATTTCGGGGGTCCACCCAGTGAGTGGCGATCCACCGCCTGCCAAAAATAACAGTCAGATATGATAGTTATGGCAGGTGTCCGTCCCTCTTCTGCAATAACCCAGTACCAATAATCCCTCCAGACCTCATTACAATAGATTAATCATTTCCTATACATTCGCAAAAGTCCCAATACCTGCCGTGACCTGCTCATAGATATATGGTTCTATCGATATTTATATTTTAGGAGCGGGTCTCGATGGGTGTACAACATAACATGAATCTTCTTAAAAGGGCCTCTACGCGTTGCATCCATATCCCCGCGCACGCCTATCAAATGACCGGGATAAAAACCCGTGAATAAAAATAAAATAATAATAATATATAATAATATTTCCGGTTGTTCTCATCTTGCTAACGGCGAGTACTTACACAGACATAACCAAGTAGCCAGGATTATCCATCAGCAACTTGCTTTGAGATATAGTCTTGTGGTTAGTGAGGTGCCATATTACAGGTATATGCCCGAAGCAGTTCTCGAAAATAACCATGCCACATTATACTGGGATCGATCTATTATCACTGACAGGACTATTGTAGCCAATAAGCCTGACATTGTATTAATAGATCGATCGACGCACCAAGCAATCATTGTTGATCGCTGTTCCACATGACGTTAATCTTGTGAAAGCTGAAAAAGATAAACAAACAAAATATCTTGATTTAGCTCACGAGATTACCGACATGTGGGATGACTATTCGACAATCATTGTTCCGATTGTTGTGTCGGTCAATGGATTATTAGCCAAGAGCCTCGACCAACATCTGAAGAGGCTCGCGTTGGGAAGCTGGATTAAGGGCCAAATACAGAAAGCAGTCCTCCTCAGCACGGCACGTATTGTGAGGAGGTTTCTGTCTCTGCGACCTTGACCATTGATAGTTTGGACCTTGTTCCCGCTATCGGAGGGATAATATTTTTTATATTTTTAAATGTATCTTTTTTTATGCAATTACATATTTAAAAATGTAATTAATAAGAAAATAATGAAATAAATGAATAATAATAAATATAATTTATTGCATCAACATAAAATTACAATGTATATTAAACTTATGAACTAAAGCACAACAGGCGGTCTTATCGCTAAGCGATCTCTTCCTGACAACCTATAGCTGAAGAAGAACAATACAAATTTGATAAAAACAGGTAGGTGGCGCTGAGTAAATGTTATATTATAAATATGTAATAATATAAATATATATTGCATTTACACAATATAGATACTGTAGCTATATGCATAAGCAGTAATGATAAAAAAAGAGAATAAAAAAAAATATAAATAGAAAAGAAACAGAGGTTAGAGAAAGGTGACGATTAGGTTGCTTTTAGGGAAAGGTAGTAAGTACGTTTTGACTAGAGATTTGAAGGAGGAAAGAGTTTGAGCATTTCGAATATTAAATGGCAGAGCATTCCAGAGACGCACTGCTTGAACTGAAAAAGATTTCGCGTAGAATTGAGAGGAGTGTAGTGGTGTTCTGAGACGGAGACGAATGGATTGACGTAACTCTCGACCTTGACTGTCACTGTAAAAAGTAAAACGGTCTTTGAGGTAACAGGGAGTGGCGGGATTAAAAAAAAATAGTATAGGGTAAAGATAGTAAGTGCAAGTTGCGACGAAAAGTAATAGGGAGCCACTTGAGCTGAGTGCGAAATTCGGAGACATGGTCATATTTGCGGAGCCCAAATATAAACCGAATGCAGAGATTTTGAAGGCGCTTAAGTTTATTTAGTTGCTCTACAGTGAGGTCAAGGTAACAGGAATCAGCATAATCAAGAATAGGAAGGAGTAGAGATTGTGCAAGCGCAATTTTGGTATCTATTGGGAGAAAATTACGCAATCTTCTCAAAGAAGAATTGGTGGCAAACAACCTTTTACCAAGATCGGCAAAATAGTTACTTAGTAAATAATATGTATGTATAAAAAGGTATGATGTTGCAACGGATGTCGAGTTTTTGTATAACGCCTACTTCTTTAGTCTCGACATATAATCTAACGCGTGCTGTTGTAATATTAACGAAACAGGCGCAACCACTCGTTTATAAATTCAAAGTTTTAGAATCATTATTATCCACGTGAAAGAATATAAATTCATTCCTGTGAATCAGAAGGAATAAAGATCTTTTATGCTTAGACACTTAATTGATATATATTTTTAAATAAATCAGAAGATTTTTGTTGCACCGTTAACATTTTTAAATATGCAGGCGCTTTTTCTTTTTTACATAATTAGACGGAATAAAATCCTTTCACATCCTTTACATGCTTAAGCGGTATTTTTTTAATATAAATCTGAACAAATAAACATCCTTTTCCAACTTAAATACGCATACACACTTAAGTGCTATTTCTTTTTACATATAAATCAGAACAAATATGTTTTTTGTTTTGCCCAATGTCGTGATATGTACTAAGCACACGGCCCTCGTGATGTGAAATGATTACCGTAGTCTATGAACGCTTGTAAGACAGGAAGTTTCACTCACGCGTTGTGCCTCTAGCTGCTAACACAGCACTTCCTTAAAAGCTTACTGGTAACCTCACTCACTCTCAGAAACACTACAACTCTCCAAAATATTGTTATTTGGCTGTGGTTTTTTGTGAGGTATTTTCCCAGTCGGGTTGCTTTGAACCGCCTTTCCTCTACGCCAAGACAACCATACATGTATATCATATGCATAGAAACGTATATCCAATGTGGGAATCGCACCCTGAGCCTTACTGCTAAATAAGCATTGTTTACCAGCATTACCAGTATGCTACCATGCTCATCTTTGTATTCGACTGCGGCGAAGCCAAACAAGGAGGGTCATGTGACCTGTATATATGTATGTTTGTATGGATGTATGTCCGTCCCTCTGTTCTTCGTAACTGTTAAACAGCTGACCCGATTGTGGTGTATGATATGTCGTTAGATTCGTCTTTATTGCGCGAGTATCTGTGTGTATATTAAAATTGTAAAAAATAAAAAAGGTGGATTTTTGGCATGTTAGTTTTGAAAAATATTTTTTCGACCAAGACTTGTGTTCGTTAACACCCCAGGAACCGGCGAGCGTGCATGAGCAAAAGAAGTATCAATGTAAAAGAAGCGAATATTGTGTATGAGGAGCGCATCATACGATGCATGTTACTCTCTATCTACTCTACAAGAGACCTGGCATGAAGATATACATATATATATTACATTACTTAAAAAGCTGAAAATAAAAAATAGTTTAAAAATAAACACCCGACAAGTTCAAAATTAATTTATACACTGAATAGCAAAAAACAAGAGAATAATCTGAAACTAATCGAGGTACATTATGTTAGTGGAGGTAAAATATTTATTTACACAAAATCATATGAAGATACATGACACAAAATCATTACGTTATGAAACAATAATGTAATAATAATAAGCCTTACATTTCGGGGGTTCATCTAGTGAGAGACGAGCCACCGCCTGCCGAAAGTAACATCAGATTATGATAGTTATGGCAGGCGCCCGCCCTTCTTCTGCAATAGCCCAGTTCCAATAAAACCTCCAGATCTCATTTTAATAGCCCGCTTTTTTCCGACATATTTCCAATAGTCCCAATACCTATCGTGACCTGTTCATGGGTATATTATCCCATTAATATCCCCTGAAGCAGGTCACGGTGGGTACAATACATTACATCATTCTTTTAGAAGGGGCCTCTACGCGTTGGATTCATGTCCCCGCGCACGCCTATCAAATGACCGGGATTAAAACCCGTGAAATAAGAAGAATAAGCCTTGTAAGCCTTATAAAAAAATGGGTAGCAGGCAGGACCCATTTCCAAAGAAAATTGGAACTGAGTGGAAGAAGGTCACTGTGAAAGTGGAATGGGTCCCGCCTGCTACCCATTTTTTTATAATTGTATGACACTTTTATATTGCCACCTGCGTTCATAGACTCCCCACAAACCTCTTGAAGTCGTCGCTTTATCTAGTGGGGGGTCTTCCCACACTGCGTATACCATTACGGGGACGCCATTCGAGAACCCAACGGTTGTCGCTTCTGTGATCTATATGGCCGGCCCAATGCCACTTCAGCTTGCTTATCTACTTGCTTATTTACTATGGACATGTCTGATCTCGTAGATAAACCCCGAGTATAGCTTTTTCATAGCACGCTGAACGACCTTGAGCTTCCCCATACGGCCCGCAGTGTTTCGAGATATACTTCGAGATATTACGCTATCTTGTCATTCATGATTTATGAGAAAAAAATACATAATTTATTATAATATGAAACATGTTTTGTCAAGTTTTGTTACGTATAAGGAAATTAGGACGTGTCGTTTAATTTATTGTCAACTCCAGAGGAGTTTACTGGGAACATCATGCACTTGTTGAACACAATACTCCTCCAGATAATTTATTATTGGCTGCAGTCGTCTGTACTAAATGCACTGTACTAAATGTTGTACAATTACTACAGCTTGGTTTGCTATTTTGAAGGGTATTCGTTAATATAATTTACTTTTAAATAGGAAGGAACGCAGTGATTGCCCAGTGGATAAGAAATTGGTCTATTGACTAACTGGTCCTCGGTTTAAATCCTGGCACGTACCATTAAATTCGTCGTTTCGTATATATATACACACACATATATATAGGTATATATAACTAGCCTTGCCATATACTGTTACATAGAAACTTTCCTTTTTTTCAACTCTTTAATTTATTTGAATTCAGAATGCGTTTATTACGTTAAATACTTCTCTCGATTTCCCACCGTTTCACATATTTTTATCGTGTTTATTATCAAATTACAATATGGAATGGGATGTTAAACAGGATTTCAGTGATTGCCTTGCATGAAGTGGGTATGGAGCCGTCGGTCATGTTCAAGACACTTCAAAAGCTTGGTATCAGCCGTATGTTCGTATATCGTACTATCGACATATATATCAACACTTCCTCTGTTGAAGACCATAAAAGATCGGGGCGACGGCGTGCCGTTAGAACTACAAAGGATGTTAATGCTGTTAAAGCCCGATTTTGCCAAACCCCCCTTGGGAAACAAAAATATTATCTCGAGAAATGAAGATTCCTGAAGCTCGGCGCTTCGTCGATATACAGAACATGAACAAAATCAATGCCTAATCTGTTGAAGAGAGTGGATCGATTAAAACGCCTGCTGTCTCGATACGCAGTTGAAAGGCACAGAAATAGCCCGTCCGTGGCCGTCACGGGACGCCAGGCAGATGGGAAACATCTTAGTGAATTTTCAAAGGAGAATGTTTTTGCTTGTATGAACGTTGCGGACATAATCAAGATTTTGTACATTGATCAAATAAACGAAGTTATGTTGCCTAATTTACTACCTTTTTATTAAAAAAATAATTATTACATTCGGTACCCTATGAATCGGGAATTAAAATGTGAAAGTAACTGATTTGACTACATTTTGAGGTTAGAAAATCTACAGGTACCCATTTAACTTTTTTGAATATAAATAGAAAAAGTTGTATTATCACGAGCTGCACGTGTCTTTTAGATGGATCCTTCTATTGCATGATGCCTATTAAAGTAGCAAATGTTGTTATTGAGGATGACATGCCGCTGATTTTGAGTTAATATATTAGATTATATATTATATTATAATTTATAATGGCCGACGTGGCGAGCTTGACCTTTTTCAGTAGTACTAAATGTCGAAAATTTTTACCTACCTACTGAATAGAGTAACGATGGTATACCATACGAATCAGTTGTTTTATTATATGTCTGGTGGCAAACAAACATATGGCCAGCCTGATGTGAAGTAGTTCTTGTAGCCTATGAATTGATGTGAAGTGGTTATTGTAGCCTATGAATGCTTGAAACACAAAAAGTGTCGCTCGTGCTTGACTCATGCTGCATGTCGTATTTCAGGAGTTTTCTGAGATACGACGTACTTCCCGAATTGGACCATCGCTGTGCCCTACCTACATCTCTCTATCGCCTCGTTTGCCAACCACATGTAGATAATGTTGGTTTTGCCACTTCATAAGTGATGGGGAATTGGTGAGCTACTTACACAGTTAATTTAAAGCTTGAAAGTTGTACAAAAAAAAACATCATATCGTCATTTTATCACCAATCGTATTATAACGGCCCCAGCTTAAGTACCATAATATGGTCATAATACGTGTGGAACAGCCAACTGTACGATTACCAACTAGACACCCGCAATAGTAGCCAGTTATAGAATTTAGAGCATTAGCTACACTCGGATTTTTAGAAATTAACAAATAACAATAGTGTGTTCGAGAAGCAACAGGTCTGGATTTTATTCGTCCTCTAATTAATGTATTATGGAAACCCAAAATCAGCGGCATGTCATCCTCAATAACAACATTTGCTACTTTAATTATGTATTCACCCGTATTACGCAAATGTTCACCATAATACTCATATGAAGCAGCCTGTTTTAACTGATAAGAGCCCAATACGATAGCTTTTAATTGATTTAACGTGAGTTTAGGAAAATCATTTAAATGTTCACTATTACCATCAATACGGTCAAACATTGTCCATCTTCTATTTAGATGTTCATTTTGGACTGATTGCGAGATATAATTTTCAAAATTAACGCAATTTCTGGCGATTGCTAAGTCCCTTGCTTCTGGATTATCTTCAAACAAATGGTGGAATTTATTAAGAAGAGCACAAGCTATCTTAAGGTCGTATCATCAGGTGTGCCGATGCCCGATTAAAATTTTCCTGTCTGAATAATTTGAAATCATTTTTTTATTTTACCGTTAACAATTTCTACAACTCATCGACACATTGTCACCCATCTTGATCGGTTAGCCCGTAAGGTTGTAAGCTTGTGCTCTTTTTAAATTAAAGACTCTGGCATATGTGTTTTATAGCCATATGCTTCTAATATTGGTATCCCTGAATCCTCTATCCAAGATAAACACATCTCCTGGTCTGATTGCGATTACATTGGGCCCTCCTCATTTTGAAACAAACCTGACATTATCAGTTGCCTTGTATGGTCCTAAACCAAAAAAATATAATATACCTATCACATGATACAATTAAAAAATAAGATATACAGTAGGTATCGAGCGCCGAATCGGTGCCGCTTAGCCGATTAGCTACTTTAATTATTTATTAAAATACAATAATCTAAGACAACTAGTGCGTATGTAAGCACATCTGTGACGTCTCACGTACGTAAATGCTAAATAAAATAAAAATAATAAAAAAGGACGTTTTCGGACTTATACCATTATAAACTGGTACATGCTAGGTTTTACCAGAAGCGGTTGGTAAATCTTGGTTTTGGGAAGAAAACAACAAGTACTTTCTCTTTATTTATTGCAATTAACTATCAGTATCAACAAAGTAATTATTAATCATATTATCCATCTGTCAAATCTTTCCCTGTACTTTCAGAAATCCCATCGACGTTGCATGAACGAGACCTATAATGATATATGTTCATTCAAATCTACCATTCCTTCACTGAGCATGAGCACAGTACATACGACGATTGCGATTTCCGAAAGACCAAAAAGACGCACTTTATCTGGTCCACACCCAAGCTAAGGAAGAATCCCTGATCAATCAAGGTTATGGTAAAACAGTGATTATTGTGAAATCAAAGAAGAAAATGTCGATGTTGTACGGGAGTGTACCTCACACCTTACACCTCGTGGCGATTTCGCGTCACACCGGCAGCTGTATATATTACCCAGCACGCCGAGAAGATGATGTGATGGCCCAACTCATCTATGCTATCACAACGACTATAATAAAGGACTACAAACTCCGTATTGCGATCTGTGATCGTGACAGCAGTAGTAGACGCGCTGGTGAGCGCCAGTGGACGAGAGACGTCGAAGTAATCGTAAAATATATGTTCACAGCATGCTGAGTGACAAGAAAAAAAGAAAAATAATAATAAGTAATAACACTAGTAATATAATAAGGATGGGGTCGAGAGTCTCATACTTAGAAAAGTGCCGTCGCCTGGCGGGTTGCTGTGTCCTTCTAAATGGTTGAATATGATGATGGTTGCTTCACGTGTCAACTCGTAAACGGGTGTTGCTCGGGAGGACTGGTCTGTGCGCACCTCTAATCCTATCCACGAATCATAATCTCAGGAAGTATTAAAATAAAACCGGAAATATTAGAACCGAACTCGTGCATCGATGCGTTTGTACATTACTCAGACTACGAAAAACTAAAATGACTACTAAAATTGTAAGAACCATCAGTACATTTTCCTGTAACATATCACATAATTCATTACGCACTTAGTTCATTATGGTTATAAGTTTTATAAACTACGAAAATAAAAGACATAATCTTATATGTGATGTACGAACAGACGGGCGGAGTTGCACCACAACGGTATCTTTTTAATATTTTTGATAATCTTGAAGACTATCGCGATAATGCGACAGCAATGACAACGACAATAAATTATTCAGTTCCAAGGGCAAACTGCCCAGAAAACTATGGGTACTGTCAATAAGATGAAATAAAATATACACTTGACCCTAAAGACATTTCCAAAGGGTCACGATGTTACTTTGGTGAAGCAGTAATGTATGCAGCTCCATATTAGGTTACAGTGTGATTTCTTGAATATTTTTTCTTAGCTTCAATAATCACTCAAATTACTCACTCCATATCAACCAGTGATACTGAATTGATATAATCCATTAGTAGATTTTGGTACCTGGGCGTCTGGGAGTTAACTTCCTAGCGTTATCCCGTTTCCTAACCTATTAGGATTGGCGGGGTCTGCTTCCTAAGCCAAAGATTTTAGTGTATATACTAATTTTGACATGGAGCGACTGCTGTCAGACTTCCACAGCCCATAGGGAGAACCAGACCTTTTTTAGGATAGACCACACGTGTATCGAAACATAATTTCTTGGACTTGCGGGCTTCCTCACAGTGTTTTCATTCACCGCGAAGCAAGTTGTAATTATAAATATGAACATAAATCTGAAAACACGAATTTTAGTGGTACATGCCCGGATTCGAATCAGGGGGCTGTTGCTAAATAGGCCGGTTCCTTATTCACTGGACTATCACTGCTCTTCTCACATATAAATATATGTATATAAATGTATGTATTGCTTGTTTACAAGGATTACGACATAAAATCGAACATGTATCAATGCGAGATGAAAGAATTATATACGATGCGAAAGTAGAAGGATGTAGATTCCGAGGAAAGCCAAGACTCACTTACCATGACTACATTGGTCATGTTATATCAAAAGGTGGAGCCACGGAGCCCTAGTAACTAGTAAGCGTGCATGAAAAGAGCTATGAATGTTAAAGAAACGAGCGTTGTGTTTTTTTTTTAAGTATTTAATCGTGTACCCCTGCCATGGGCAAGGCTCTATTTGTAACATATGTAACTATTTTCTACTAATCTTTAAAATTATACAACACATAGATAACACTAACACATTCATACATCATGCTCTCTTTCATTCCACAATACATCTTCCATTCATCATCTTTCAGTTTTATTATCAAAAGATTTTTGATTTGGCCCATCTTCGAACGCCGATGAAACAATTACATCTATTTTCAAACTTCCCTCCCCATACTGCATCGGTCCAACCACGGGCGATAGCGAGCTTCGCAGCTCCACCTAGCCACCGCGATTCCGTCGGCTATACCGAGTATAGCCGAGGTATGCAATATTAGTCCTAGGTGGAGCTGCTCTGCTTATTCCGATCTATGACAGCCATGGCTAGACCGACGCAGTATTTTAAAAATTTAGACCTATTTCTCCCCACAACTACTTCGGAGACTGTAGTTTCGGTGACCCGCATTCCCAACTCCTACTCCAAATCGTACCTCTGTTTGGAGAATGCGGGACACCGAAACAATATATGCTGCACTGTCTGGTCCACGCCGGGCTCGCAGAAGCAGGATGGGTCATCCGCGCACTTGAACCTGTGCAAGTACGCGGAGAACCCACCATGCCCCGAGAGGACCTGCGTGGTGATGCTCCCCTTGCGGATCATACCTTTGACGAATGAGACAGGGCAGCGGTCATAATCTGGCCGCCTCCGCAACCCCAGTGCGGCGCTCCTGGCGAGTTCATCGGCACGTTCGTTCCCCTCCAACCCCGAGTGTGCACGAGCGTTGTGTTAGGACCGGGTTGGTGGTGCTCGGTTCTCATTACCTATCTAGGGAATCGACCCACACAGGGTAAACATTTGTGTGTATGTACATGTTTGTTTGTCTTGGTCTGAATGCTTTTAATAGAGGTAGGTAGTATCATAGCAGCCAACCTCCGGTAGTACCTGCACCTCACAAAAATTGCAGCCAAATAACAACTCCCTGGAAGGTTGTTGTTTTCTTGCGGGTGAGTTTTTTATAATTGAATTTCGAATATTATATTTTAAATATTCGAAATTCCAGCCTGGAGCACAAAACCATCAATGTAGCTTATATACTAAATAAATTTTGTTTCAGACGAGTTATTCTATTAAATTCGATATTCCTAGTACCTTCAAAATACTATACCTACTACTCTAATATATAATACGGACGTAAGTTGACATTATGAAATATCAGCTGGTATCTTTATCTATATCACTAGACTTTGCATTTTAATGTTGGAGGTGATGGTCAAATCATACCTATCGATTTGTCGAAACTAGAATGTAGAATGAGAGCATCTGTCCATGAATAATTAAAGCTTGGTAGTAATAAATGTCATTATTAATTAATTATACTTTGATAGCCATTGAAGTTTATTCTTTATTTACATCAGTAAGTTAACAAACAAGCGTACGACTTGCCTATAGGTAATGAATTAGAGTAGCGTGTGGATAATACCACACAATACGTGCTATTCGACCGCTGATCCGGTAAAAATCTGAAAACTGGCTAGAATTAACAATCTTGGTGGCATAAAAACTGCATCTTAGTTATGTTTTTCACTTAATTTTTTAGAGGAAATCATAGCAATGGTCAAAAATATATCATAATTCTAACATGTTTCTTGTTATACTACATCGAAAGACAATCAACCACATCCACGGACGTCCTGATATTAAATAGTTACCGTTACCTATGAACTCTTGCAATACAAGTAGTATCGCCTGCGCAGATTGTTTCTCAAATTTTACCTTTATTACGTTATTTACCATATACATCTGTTTACATAGTACTATTATTATTTACTTTTGGTTCCACAATTATTTCTAGCACATCATCTGAAATCAAATAAAATTCTTTGTCAAGACGGTGTTTTTATTGCGACCAAGATGCATCTATTGATCTCTTTATTAAAGTCACACCAAAAAATTGTATCACGGGATCAAGATAGACATAGTCATTTCCTAGTCAGCGATGCGAATGATGATTACAGTATAGCTATCGATTGGTCCGGAAATAAGTTACTACTTCTTATTGATCTAGAAAAACTTGTTTAAAAACATTACTTTGTGCTGGTAAAATATTATACTTAAAGGTATATACTAGTTATGGGGTCATAACTAAAACTTTTTTAAATAGTGATATTGAATTTAAAGACACTTCAACTGTAATACATTTATTGAAATCCAGCAATCCATTCCGGTTTTCATCATCATCCGTCGCCATTCGAGAACCTTTCGACCCAATGCCCATCGGTTCACTGAGCCATGTGACCTGCCCACTCCCCTTTAGCTTACTGACCATTACCGCGACTTTGCACGGATGCAAATTACAAATATGGTAAATGAGAAGTACGCTCAGTAAAAATATAGTCTCTTCCGGTCATTTAAGAGCTGTGGTCTTATCGATGGAGACCTCACCAACACTGTCTACTCTCTATCAGCGTCTTGACTTCTTCATAAGACATGATATATACTTTTTCTTCACTTGACCCATAAAACTTCACATTGTTCTAT
Organism: Pyralis farinalis; assembly: GCA_947507595.1. Classification (NCBI taxonomy): domain Eukaryota; kingdom Metazoa; phylum Arthropoda; class Insecta; order Lepidoptera; family Pyralidae; genus Pyralis; species Pyralis farinalis. The sequence goes on from OX382267.1 coordinate 19,108,901, forward strand.
TGTTGACTTTCTTCCACTTTCCCCTGAATTGTGTTTTTTAAGAATCTGTCGTCGTGTATTAGCAAGTGTCCCAACATTTTGGCCTCTACTGCTTCCATGGCGTCCACCACCGACTGCCAACTACTGTCGCGCACGACTATTGCTGCACCATCAAATTCTGAGACTATGTCGGCCGAAACAATGTCGTCTCATTAACGGTATACAATCAAAACCTTACCTTGCATTCACTTTACTCATATCGTTATATTTATCAAGTATATTTTAATTATATATATATATATATATATATATATATATATATATATAGTGTAACTTTCCCCCCTATTAAAGATGTGGGATGCTATATAAACTATTGTCGATTAATTTTATCTACACATATAAATAAAATTGAAGTGTCTGTCTGTGATTTCAGAATAAAGCCTTTATCTTAAGCTCATATTGTTATTTTCATGTTACCAAAGCCTAAATACGCATTTTTAACTTTTTTGTCTGTCTGTTTGTTTATCCGGGCTAATCTTCGAAATGGCTGAACAAATTTTGACGGGACTTTCACTGGTAGGTAGAGGACTGTTCAGAGCAGAATATAGGGTACTTTTTATCCTGTAAATATTTAGGGTTCCTGCGTAAAATATGAAAAACTGTTAAAATTCGGGGGAAATATCTTCCCCTTCGGGGGACTTTGCAATTTTATTTTCATAGAATACGTATTTTTTGTAACATAAAATAACTACGCATTTTTTATGTAATATGTAATATAAATAAAATACATATACGTTGCCTCCTGTAAAGGTCAATAGATGGCGCTGTACGAAAATTGAATCGCTCTATGGTTGTTGGCTCTTATGGGTATCATGGTCGCCCTGAACTTTGTTTTTTTTTTTAAACAGAAACAATTTCATGTCTATCTATCTATAACTTCAAGCCAAATCCCTTGCGGGGTAGGCAGAGAGAACCGAGCGTCACGTGACTCGCTCCTTACATATCTCACTCGCTTCTTTAACATTCATTGCTCTTCTCATGCACGCTCGCCAGTTTCTAGGGCTCCTGACATCACCTTCTGATAGAACACGACCAATTTGGTCATGGTAGGTAAGTCTTGGCCTTCCCCGGCTCCTACATCCTTCCACTTTTGCATTGTATATCTGCTTCGTCATTCTTTCATCTTGCATTCTTTCTACATGTCCGAACCATCGGAGCATGCCTCTTCTTATTTTTTAACACCGACGCTCTCTTTCATACCAACTCTGTTTCTAACATCATCTACCGTAATCCTTACATTGGTTCTGGTTTCTTCTCTTTCCAACACTTGTTTTCTTCGCCGTCAATAGTAAGCCTTCCTTCATTCATTCGCCTTTCATCATTATGACTAGTGTTTGCAGTTCAGATGGTGTTTCTGCGAATAGGACGGCATCATCTGCATACAGCAGACAGTTCACCACTAGGTCACCCAAGCGTAATCCTACATTCGTCGATCTTATTCTCTGTAAACAACTATCAAGATACAGAATAAACAGCCTAGCAGACAACATGCAACCCTGTTTGACACCAATTTTAACATCAAATTAGGGTGACATGTTGCCATCTATTCGCACACATGCTGAGCAATCCTTGTATGCGGACTGCACAGCACGGAGCAGTGAACCACCAATCCCATATCTCGGCAATATGCACCACAGTTCCTTTCGCACAACCCTATCAAATGCCTTCTCAAGATCCACAAACCACAGAAAACCTTTTGTGGCCAGATGCTTCTCTACGATATTGCGGAGCGAGAAAACTTGATCCGTACATCCCCTTCCATTTCGGAATCCTCCCGGTGCCTCCCACAGCATTTCGTCAGATTTCACCCTCATTCCCCTTTCCTTTCCATATACTTTTGCTGCTAAGCTGATCAAACTGATAGCCCTGTAGCTGGCGCAGTCCATGATCCCTGGCCTTTATATAAGGTTACGATGACTGCGCGTCCCCAGTCCATTGGGACCCTTCCAGGTCCAGCATAGGTTGCATAAGTACCAGAAGGCGTCCCGGAGGTAAGTGCCACCTAGTTTGATCATCTCAGCTGTGATCATATCAATTCCCGCAGACTTTACGTTTTTAAAACTTCGTATCGACCATTCAATCTCATCCATAATTATACCTTCATCGGGCGCCGTCAACGTGGAGTGAGCATCAGTCTTACTCTCATTGTCAGCGTCCGCGGCATATTCATACATTTCTTCAAAATATTCACTCCACCGGTCTAACACTTCCTGAGTGTTTGCAATAATGATACCAGCTTTAGACTTAATCTTGTTCATACTGGATGCCGACGAACTATCCCGAGACTTCTTTACCTCTCTCCAAAAGAGTTTGGTATTTGCCTCGAAGTTTCTCGTCAGCCTCTCTTCCTCATTCATAATTTATCTTTCACGCTTCTTTTTCACTAAAGCCTTGGTTTCATTCTTGCATAAACGGTACATTTCTTTTTTCTTCTCTCTCATACTTTCATTTAAGGGCAAAGATGATACATAATCCAGCCACGCTTTCCTCTTTCGTGCTACGGAGGTTTCAACCTCCGCATATCCACCATACTTTCTTTCAGACTTTACAGCAATCATCCACATCTGTGTCGGAAAGACTTGCATTTGCAAGTCTTTCGCTTGCCAGATGTACATACATTCTCCTTATACTTTCATCTTGCAATTTCACACTCCTTATCCTTTCATGATCTCCAAAAGGGATACGCAATCGCCAATGCCTCCACTTCTTGAAAAGTCCCACAAACCGCCTTACTACCAGGTAGTGATCCGTTTCAAGAGTGGAACTTCTAAAGGCTCTTGTATCCATTATAGTATTTTGGAGACGTCTATCAATTATAATCAAATCAATCACACTTTTTTAGTCATTCCGTCTCCATGTATACGTGTGAATATCCTTGTGACGAAATAAAGTATTCGACACGAGGAGGTCTCGTTCCATACATTAATCTAGAATCGTCTCACCTGTTTCGTTCACTCTCTTATCTCCATAGGGACCAAGAGCAGTTTCATAGCCGTCTGGTCCCAAGCCCATACATTCAAATCTCCACACATAATCACTCTTTTATTCCCTTCAGCTAAATCCAGAACACGCTGAGCTTACGGGAGCGTATGCTGCAACCAGAAATACTCGCGTGATGCCCAGTTTAATTCGAACCCAGAGAAGTCTAGGCCCTACCAAACAGTAATTTTTCACACCAGAGGCTAAGCGAGAGGAGAGTATGACACCTACAGCAGCACTGGCATGATCGTCCCGGTCTACACCAGACCATAGGGCCATCATCCCACCGGGCAGATCATCGGTGTCGCTCCTCTTGCGCTTAGTCTCTGTCACACACAAAGCATCTAAGCGTCTCTCATTCATTACGTCCATCAGCTCCTTCATCTTATCACTCAATCCATCTCTCACATTCCACGTGGTTATGCAGCACTCGGCTCTCCTCGACCCGCCGGAATTAGCGCTGCGTGGTGGGTGGCGCCCCCACCGCCGCATGCACCTATTTTCGCACCGATAAGGGCAGATCTGTGCGCGTCGCCTCCGGGGGACGCCCTAATCCGCACATCGGTGCGCTTTCGGTCCAGAATTGCAATCTAATCGATTCGCAGGGGTCGCGATCGAGCACACTTCTGGCACATGACCCCCTTCTGACACATGAGCAGAGAGGGTTACTCTCATTATTAGGAATTGGGTATGTATTTTACTTCCAGCTTTGTGCAATCAATTGGTTGCTGTTTACCGTATATATATATACTCGTTATAGGTACTCGTAACGAAAATTCTTTGTAATTATTAACTAGCAAACTATTATAATGCATATTGAGTACCTTCCTACATATTTTACCTACCTACCTAAGTATTTCGATAACGGATCTTCAATCCCATTTTATAATTTGTTTGTATTTGTTTTGGTACCTATAGGACGTAATATTGTCCCTGCGAACATAATGTTTAATAGATTTTCCATTATTTTATAGCATATCAATCTTACTAAGCTCTTCAAGCGACGGCTAACTTTATGTTAGTCCTTCTGATATATTTTATGTTGTCTGTCTGTCTATCTACCCTTCTGCCGTTTTGTTTTTCTCGATTGCCCGCCTCGATTGCTGGTCTCTTAGGTGCGTGTTTTACTCTCAGCGGCTAGCATCGAAGGCGGGAAGACAGTTGGGAGGCAAGGCGGGGCCAACCACTGACCCTCTGGACATATGCTTTGCAGGGTTCCTCCGTACGGGTGGAAGACGCTGCTGAGCCACAGATCCCGTGCTCAACGGTCGAGTGGTAACTACGACTCCGCCACACTGCACCATGCCAACCTCGAACAACGGCGCGCCCTAGCAGCCTCTGAGAGAAGATAAGTGTCTCGAGAGCACATGTAGCGGAATCCACCCCTACCTACGACCCCTAACGTCTGTACTTCCTCTATAATAAATCTTATCGGTATTTACATCTTTTGTTATTATTCTTGAGTAAATACCGTCCCTCCTTGCTCCAGGGGCACTAAACCCTGCGACACCGTCTTATAAGAACCCAAACACTGTCTGATGACGAGGCTGTTAGAAAAGCATTAGAGGAGGCAGCAGAGGAATTTGAAGGGATATTGAACCAAGTATTTGACAGGCATATATCTAAGGTACGACAGACGAGTCGCTAAAAATTCCCTTTAAACCTTGGAATGATAAGATGTTCTATGCATAAAGACAAACTGCTCTCTGATACTAGGAAACATCCAAGCGATCCCTTTAAAAAGTATATATACTCGTAAATAAGCGTTATAGGAATTTTAATCATTCATTTATGACAAGCTAAAAAATAAGTATGATAGGTAAGAACTTGAGCAAAATATTGAAGTTCCCGATACATCAGGAGACACTATTAAGTGTACACTAGTAAGTCGAAGAACACGACTCACCACCTGTATAAAGCGATATCTGTAGACTACATAAAACACTTTTTCAGTTTGAATAGTCAATGGTTAGCAATCGAGATTCTTAGTAGTTGTAAAGAAACAGAGGAGTCCCTTGCTGCTAAGGTTAATCCTTACTCACCAGCCAATTCCTTTTTTATGTCTTCTGCAACAGAGGAGTAGGTGGACGGTTTGATCCTTGTACTTAAAAATAAAAGCGCACCTGGACTGGATGGATTCACGTACTTTCTTATAAAATCCATCATTGTGCCACTCACTCACATTTTCAAGAAAGGCCTTTCCACTGGCATTTTCCCGCATATTTGGAAAACAGCCATTGTAATACCTATTCAAAAAGGAGGAAGTATAGATAGCTCCAACAGTAGAGTAGGCCGTCATTAAAGCGTTGGATAGGTACAGTTACTTCATATCTCGTTAAAGGATTTAACTCTGTGTGGATTATTCTGGATCTGGCTAAGGCATTTGATACGGTGTTTGTGGCTATCCTCCTAAGAAGGTTGGAACTAGTTTGCGTCAGAGGTGTATGCTTAAATTGGTTTCGTTCTCACCTCTCGGGTAGGAATTAGGTACCTTTATCACGCCAACTTTCGGAATTTTATATTATAGACTACGCTATTTTTAGTCAGATATATTAATGAGCTCGCGTCACTAAATCTGTCGAATATGATTATCATTAATTATGCCGATAACACTGTCATCATATTCCACGAACACTCGTGGGACCGTTTGTTCCAAACTACCGAACGTGGTCTTGTTTATAGATTGGTTAAACCTGAACTTGCTGACATTAAAAACAGTCATGTCCAATCTTATCTGTTTCTAGAAAACTTCTTCGTTCCCTCCAGCAACTAGTCGAAAAGTTAGAGTCACACATGCACTTCCAATATCCAGTCTATATATAGATCCTGCAACTGTGATTACTTACAAAGATTATCTAGTACTAAATACTTAATTCATTATAAAAGTCCGGCAATAAGTTGTGTTAAAATATGAATATGTATTTATTTTTTTATGAAATAATGTAATCTTATTAAAAAAATATATACATATTTATGAAAGACTCACCAAAAAATAAAAACTTAAAATTCTATTCGAAATTATCACCTTTGGGACCTTTAATCTGGCCACGAATCTATGGGTTTATGCACTGTTTCCATGGGAAATTTAGCCCCTGCTTGCTCCAGAGATTTTTTAAGAGACACAATGTCGACCTGTCGTTTCGAGCAGGCCATGTTCCCAAAAACTGATCATAATTTGTAGCCTAAGGGGTTCAGATCTGGGCTAGACGAGGCGCAGTCTTCAGCTCTTATAAAGTCCGGAACGTAGGTTTCGAGCCAGGCTTGGGTATTTCGTGCCTTGTGACCAGGTGCAGAGTCCTGCTGTAAAGTCCGCGGTACATTGTTAAAAAGTGTATTGCTGAGAGGTTTCACAATACGATTCAGGACAGTCTCTTGGCTGAAGTCTTCACTCCCTTTTCACAAAAATAAAGTTTTATGACTCCTTGATAAGACGGCCCATCAAACCGTTAGAGATGCAGGATGATAACCACGTTGAACCTTTTCGATCACTTGGGCGTCTTCTTTAGAACTGTGCGCGTACACTTTGTCATTTTGCTTGTTGTAGCGCTCTTGAATCGTGAAAATTTTTTCATCAGTAAACAGGACATTTCTGTGCTTCTCACCTGCGTATCGGTACAGAAGACTTTTTGATCGATCCACTCTTTTCAACTGTAGGGATTGATTTATGGCATGTCCATGGGGTTGCGGTGAATTCTGGCTTTAATAGCATTGACAGTCTTTATAGTTCTAATAGCACGCGGTCGCCCCGATCTTTTATGGTCTTCAACAGAGGAAGTATTGGTATATCTGTCAATATGCTGACGGCTCCATACCCATTTTGTGTAAGGTAATCACTGCAATCCTATTATCTTTAACACTCCATTTCCATATTGTAATTTGAAAACACGAAAAATATATGTAAAACGGCGGGAAATCAAAAGAAGTTTTTGATATAATAAACGCGTTCCAAATTCAAAACAATAAAATAGTTCTTGTCAGTGTAACACTTGTACAGATACCATTACCCAAAGTTATATATTGCTTAATTTTAACGATCGGTGTTACCTTTACCAGGTATTAATTTATAAACAAAACATCTGGCAGTAGTACCATGCAATCAGAGACAGTTCGCACTGTCACCTCGGTTTACCTCTCACCGTTTATAATATTACGGAAAAATATTTATTCCATCCCAATCTATTTAAAGTTGTGTTAAAAACGACTTACATACTCTGACAATAGTGTGGAAATGTTATATATTAATTATATTAGTCAAATATGAAGTGTTATAAACTAATTTAAAGAGTAAAGTGACATTAAAATATCTTGCAAATATATATAAACCAGTGATGTGTCAAAGCACTAAATAAATGAAAAGTACATCAGCATTCAATAAAAGCTTAAATCTAAACAAAATAAAATTATTACAAGGAATATAGTGAACATAAAACAAATATTACGGTAGACATACAAAGTGATAATAATTTGTGATGGTGGTGGCGTAACATTTACATCTATTAAATAAATGCCAACATACACAAAGAGCTTGGTCTAGAATAAATATCAAATTTTCGCCAGTTTTAATAAGTAAATGATGGCTCACCCGCTATCTTCATTTATTACTCTTCGCTAATTCATTAAGCACGAGTTCGATCCCCAGCGAGGTCATAACTTTTTAAGACCATAACTTTTTCTGCAATATCTTGAAAGTAAATTAAACAGTACAAATTGATCAAGGTTTGAACGGTTTAGCACAGAGGGTGAGCTAAGTCACAAAACAGCAGCAAGCAAATTCACGTAATTTATTAAATATGGATCGAGATAATGTGACTGTTAGAAAAAATATAATTAAAAGCCTGTCTGTTGATTCCACAAGCACATCAGACATATCAACACAATCAGATTATTTAGCTACTAGTTTGCCGGACATTTCAACGGTATGCAACAAGGATGTAGAAGAAATGAAGGAGGAAATTATGATATTAAAAATTAACTTGCAAAGTGCACATAAAGAAGTAGAAAATTTGACGTTGGAAATTGATGAACTTAAAAAACAAACAGTAGAACAACAAAACATAATATTAAACCTTAAAAAAATATATACAGGAACTCCAGTTCGGACGCCATTAAAATCCGTTTCTCAAACAAGAAAAATAAAAAAAAGATTAAACTGCTCCATCATCTCATCCAAATCTCATGAGGTCACACAATGCATCAACAGTCACTCAAAACATACAAGCGGAGTCACGGGAAACTGCGATTTGGACACGATGCAGCACTTAGACAGCACACCAATCTCTGCATCGCAGAAACCCATCCTACGACAACAACCAGACCCTGTTCTAAATAACTCAATAGATGACGCCACTAGTAACGATTCGATAAAGAAACTTAACAATATATATATATTTGGAACACAACAGTGTGTAAACCTGGCGTCACATCTTATTAAATCTAGAGAAAATTTTAAATGCGAACAATTTAATGTAAGTTCCTTCATCCAACCTTTTGCTCCATCCGAGGTGATTCTTAAATCGTGTAGTAATATTGAAGATTGTTCTGACAATTATTTATTATTATGTGTAGGGGAAAATGATACTGACCCCACAAAGTTTATGATAGGATTAACCAGTGCTCTAAACTGTCTGCGATACATAAATATCATTATTTTAGGCATTAAACAGAATAGATATCTTAATGTGCATAAAATAAATCATCTGTTATGTAAGACTTGTGAGCATTTTAAAAATTGTAAATTTTTAGATATTTCTGGATTGACATACCGTTTATCACAAGTTTGTTATAATATAAACTACACTATAAGTTGCATTGACTATGATAAAAATTACATCATAGGGGGAAAAAGACCCAAAAAACTGTTTTCTCAAATAAATAAAAGCCAAAAAACGCATAAGAAAGGTACTATTCCTTTTTATTTCAGTACTCAGAATTCAAACAAAGAAATTAATACGTTATCCAAAAACAAAAATGCTATCTGTCCATTACCTAAAAAAGGAACTATACCATACTACTTTCATGTAATAGCAAAAAAACACAATAACTTTCCAAACTATGATCAGTCAATACCTAATACTACCCACTTTTTTCGTTAGTAATACAAATATTGACAATGATTCTGTAACACTTCTGCATCAAAATATTGCCGGATTAATAAACAAAAGCAGTGAGCTGGAACTGTGTTTAGACGAGTTCTCCCATCAGAAAATAATTATTGACGTCATATGTATTTCAGAGACTTTCGTTAGATCTGGAGACGAGCACCATGTCAATATCAAAAACTTTAGTTTAGTATGCTCTCATTCAAGAAAGGAAAAAAGAGGAGGGGTATGTATATTACTGCGTCACCCAATTGAATTTAAAATTATTGACTTTTGTAAGGACTTAGCCGAAGACAAGGTTTTTGAAAGTTGCGGAATCGAAATACCTGCCTTCGCATGTGCTATAATCTGTTTGTATAGAATCCCTAATTCAAATGTAAACATTTTTTTTGACAGATTAGAATTAATCTTACATAAATTGACGAAGAAGAATAGACGTATAATTATTACAGGTGATATGAATATTGACATTTTAAAAAATAATAACATATCTAATACTTTTAAAGATTTGATGCGCAATTATAATTTAAAGTTTCACATAAATAAAGCCACTAGGAAAAACGCTTGCATTGATCATATTATAAGTAATGTTAAGGACGCGATCGGGGACGTACATCCCGTTCACCTATCTGATCATAACACAGCGCAGATTCTTAGATTTGACGGAAATAAACCTAAAAGAATTAGTCATTGGTATATATTGACTCGAGATTTTCACTGTGACCATATTAATAAGTTTAAGGAATGCTTATCTAGTTTATCTTGGGGTGAAGTGTATAACGAACCCGATACTGACAAAGCATTCAATTATTTTCATGATACCTTTGTCATGTTCTACGACCTTTGTTTTCCTATAAAAAAAAGAAAAATAAATGCCAACACCGTGGCTCCAAAATGGTTCACAAAAGGTATAAAAATATCGTGTGTGCAAAAACGAAGACTAAGACACAACCTGTACAATAACAATACAAATAATAATACAAAAACACATTACGCAAAGTACAAAAAACTACTTAGAAAATGCATCAATGCATCAAAAAAGCGCTTAAACAATAACTTCATTAATAATTCGAAAAATAAATGCAGGGCAGCCTGGGAAGTTATAAACGATAAATTTGACAGAGCCAAAAGTTTTCAAGGCATACATACAATTAATTTAGACGGTAATAATATTGTAAACCCTGCTAATATAGCAAATGTGTTCAATGAGTTCTTTATTGAAATTCCAAAGAAAACAAATGGGACATGCCCAATGGAAACCAATAAAACATACGCAAAAATTAATACGGTAAGTAAGACTATTTTTCTGAAGCCTTGTAGCAGCGATGAGATAACGCGACATATTAACTCACTAAAAAATACTAGATCAGTTGGCTATGACAATATCTCGACGATAATTCTAAAAACTTGTTCAGCCATTATTGCTCCCGTCTTAACGGATTCAGTAAACAAATCATTAACGCAAGGTAAATTCCCGAAAAGACTTATTAAAACGATAGTTAAACCGCTACACAAGAAGGGTAGCAAACTCGAAATTAACAACTACAGACCGATAGCTCTCAATCCGATTTTTTCTAAAATCTATGAAAAAGTTATGTACAAGCGTCTTATAGAGTTTCTTAGTGAATTAAATATAATTAAGGAAGAGCAAAATGGTTTTCAAAGAAACAAATCTACAACTCTAGCAGCTTTCTCTCTTGTCAAAGCCATTACGGAAAACATTGACAAAAAAAAACGAGTTACCGTTATTTTCCTAGATATGAGCAAAGCTTTCGACATGGTAGATCATGAAGTCTTACTTGACAAATGTGAAAGGTACGGTATTAGGGGACCGGCTCTGGACTGGATAAAAAGTTATCTTTGTCACCGATCACAATGTGTTGAGATAAGGTGTCTTGACGAGAATCTCTTATGTACATCACACCGTTCAGATTACAAATACAATAATACAGGTGTCCCACAAGGTGGTGTGCTCTCGACACTTCTATTCCTCATCTACATAAACGATCTGCCAAATGTTACAGCCGAGCAATGCGTTCTTTTCGCCGACGACATTTCTGTTGTAATACCCGAAAATAATTACGAAGACTATGAATTGAAAATTAATACCGTATTAGATAATATAATAAATTGGTTAGAGTTAAATCAACTACGCGTCAATCTACAGAAAACTAAATATATACAATTTTCAAATTACAGTACGCTAAACAAAAATATGACTATAAAATATCACGATGAAATAATTGGAAAAGACGATACCATCAAATTTTTAGGCCTCACTTTGGACAAACACTGTAACTGGAAATTTCACATAAATGACATCTGCACAAGAATAAATAAATTCGTGTACGCTCTAAAAAGATTGCGTAGCACGGTCGGCAAAAACACTGCGATAACAACATACCACGGCTATGTGGCTTCAGTTCTAAGATACGGGATATTACTTTGGGGAAATTCGATACATGTAAATAAGGCACTTCTTGCACAAAAAAAATGTATACGAGCGATCTGTGGAATAGGACCCATGAAATCTTGCAGACCGTTATTTAAGACATTAAATATTCTTACTGTCACATCTTTATACATTTTAGAAATAGGTATATTCGTAAAAAAACACCCTTATTTATTTGAAAAATTCGGTGATAACAGTAGGTACACCCAGCGAGACCCCGAGAAATTAAGAATGCCAATATGTCGCAGCAGTCTATTACAAAGAAACTGCTTGATTAGTACTGTTAGAATTTATAATAGGATACCTCAAGGGATTAGAGAAATGCCATTCAAGCGATTTAAGAGTGAACTTAAGAAGTGGCTTGTCATGAACAGCTTTTATTCTTTGAGAGAATTTGGTTGCTAGCTATTTTGACTAATAATAATAAAAATGCGCAAAATATTGATATGTAATGTAATAATAAAGATTTTTTTTTTCTCTCTTATGACAAATAAATAATTAAATAATTGATTATATTGATTGCAAAAAGGAAACTGTTATTAGATATACGACGAATTTTAAAAATGAAATAATTTAACATTGTCTATTGCCTTGTACTTAAAAATATTTGCATGCCTTTAGAATACAAGGTGAACATACTGTACCTGCCTACTTGTAACATCTTTGTAATCTGTTGTATGTTCTAGCAAATAAAAAGATATTCTATTCTATTCTATTCTATTCAATAACAACAATACCGAGGAGCTCTGCGGCGGAGTGGTGAGTAATACTACTTTAATACCAATAAAGGTGTGTTTGATTCCAACACACGACAAACATTTGTGTGCATGAACATGTGTTTGTCTCGGTCTGGGTGTTTTTTAGAGTCGTAGGGCATATCAAAGCAGCCCGACAGGGCAAGTGTCTCTACATCATAGAAAACTATAGCCAAACGATTCCCTGGAGGGTTGTTGTATTCCTGCGAATGAGTGAGGTTGCTAGTAGATTCTTGCTGTGGAATTCTTAGGATTTGCTGTACCCGAAATAGGAGTGGCAATGTGTGTGCGATGCTTCCTGTGTTGTGTGCAAGCATTCAAAGGCTATCGTCACCGCTTTACATCAGGTAGACTGTATGCCTCACGACGTCGTATAAAAAAATAACGTACTTTGGAAAATAATATTTTATGGGTTCAAACTTTAAATCTTTATAGTACCTCTGCTACATAACGTTTTGTTTAGCTTTACCACCTCAATTTCTTGGTAATTTACGTATTAAAAAGTTAAATACCAAATGTATTTTAATATATTGCAACATTATGTAAAAGAAAAGAAATGATCAGAACTATGTAGGCACAATAACACAGTATTATTTTTATAGGTTCTACACTGTTACACGCGCGTTCGCGCAAAATACTTGTATAAGGTGAAAACTAAGCTTACATGCAATTTGATCTAATCTGCTTTGTATGATTCCGCCACCAATTAGTCATGCGAACTAAAGCCGGCTGGCACTCGCCTACTACTATTAGTAGATGCATGAGGCTATCCTTGCCATGGCTGCTACGGTGTTCTCTGCCTGAGCTGCTGCGGTCGTCCTCGCGATTGCCCGCCATCTGGCAGAGGAACCACGTGCATCCGCCATCGATGTTAGCAGGTTATATGAAATTGCATGTAAATTTGACTTTCGAAAAATAATGGCTGAATCTTTAAACTTAAACTAAAATTGTCTTAATGTGAAAACTATTTGCTGGATTGAAATAAAAAACAAACATGTGTATTTTTAAACATTTAGGATACACGATCATAAAGTTTCAAGCTTATTTAACGAAACTTTTTTATTAAACTAACTAGGGGAGCTGGGCCTGCGGCGCATTGGCGGAGCTGCTTTTGCACAATAAGTAAATAACAGCAAGCTGCGTAAGCTGAGCTGCTAACCCTAACCCTAACCCTTGTGTCAATAAATATTTTAACAATTAATTTGACCCGGAATATAAATTAGCAAAACTTGAAATGAGCTCGCCATACGCGCTCCAATAGACTATGTATTGAAACGGTTTTTCAGGCGATAACATCACTTATCAATATCCTTTATTGATATGAACACTGTATCTTGCAGGACTGAGAAATGCAGCGTGGACCTAAAATGTAGGTACTAATTGTTTTTGTACAAAATGTTATACGCATGGTATGGTGTAGCATACTCATAAAGGATTTCTCAGTCCTGAATAACTGATATAGGCTTTCAGGACTGAGAAATGCAGGGTGGACCTAAAATGTAGGTATTTGTTTTTGTACAAAATGTTATACGCGTGGTATGCTGTGACACAGTTAATCATATATGGCACGGTGGGCTTATCTTTTTGACACTAACGTCTCAAAACTTATTAAGTTTTCTTAAATACATTATTATTGTTATTATTTAACTACAAGTTACTAAGTCGGAGAATGATTCGTATATTCCAACCTTCCAATGCTTGACAATGTTCACGGGAGGTGTGTGACAAGTTGCCCATAGCCTCTTGCAATCACCGTGAATACCTTTGGCATAGGATTTATAATGCATTGGAATCTAAATGTCATATACTGTGAGATTCCGAAAAGATTATCTAGTTAACAGGTGTGACTTCGAGAGTTGAAGACTGCACCACGTGGTCTTTAAAAAGGCTTTAAGAGGCTGTATGTTTATGTACTCGTATACCTTCGTGCTATAAAAAACAAGATATTCGTATAAATGTACTTATTGGCAAAAGCGGAGCCATAAAATTCACTAAATTTGACAGGCTTGCTCGCGAACTTGTCGATTCAACGACTTCACACATGGGGTCAAAGTTCGGGGCTTGTCTCTCATGGTTCTGTCCAAGTATATACCTATATGTCGTTCTTGTAAAAAATTGTCAATATTACCGATATGTTTAATTATGCTAGATCTAAAAATTATAACGTGTATATATTAAGTATAGAACATTTGATACTCATTAATAAATATAATATGTATAAATAATATCCGGCAAGTATAAATCAGTTGTGAACAACTTATAAAGATCAAAGGATTAAACATAAATTAGATGATGTCGTCTTTATATATCCATTATTTTTTTCATGCGGTTATATCGATAGTTACTAAGCCTTCGCTGTTTATCCGACTGTCTCAGTGCTGTATCTTTTAAACTATAATAATAGGCAAAGACTTGAAAATTTCATAAAATGTGTGTTCGGTATGGCTGCTGTAACAATAAGTACATACATAAATAAGTGCATAATATACCAAAATTTTAATTTTTTTGGTGTTTAATGTAATTTTTGGTATTTTTGTCTACACGGTGGTACGGAACCATGTGAGTCGGACTCACACATGAATTATTTTTGTCATTTGTTGTTATAGCGGCCATAGTAATTGCACACTTAATTTATTATATTATGATTTAAAAAATACAGCTCTAAGACAGACGAACAAACAGTGGTGTCTTAGTAATAGTATTACTACCATTAATACTCAATAGAGGCCTAAAAATGCTATTTCTTATTTCATAATACCATTTTTCAGGGCTTCACACTAGTAGCAGTTTCACGACTATAGAGATTTATAAATGCAAGTTTGGCTGGTAGAGATCAATTAGAGATTAGTGAACCCGCCTTTGTATTATTTTTGTTCAATTTGTTTTATATTTTAATATCTCTTTATTTTGTAATTTGTATTTTATGTATAATAAAGTTGTATGTATGTACATCTTCACACCAGGCTTCTGACACCGGACGTAGTGGGCAAAGGGAACCGAGCGCCATAAGATGCGGTCCTTACGCACTTCATTCATAGCTCTTTTCGTGCACTTTTTATAATAAAGTTACTACAAATAAAAATGATCTCGATATATGCTGCAACTGAGGGGTAGCGGTTTTTCTACATCAAATGTGTATGTATAAACTATATTAATTATTTAATTAATATTTTCAGACAAATACTTACCATAGAATATATAACCAGTATCACTACTAATTATATATATCTACTAAATAATATAGAGGCTATAGTTGTCAAAGATACTAAGAGTAACTGGGCGATTGATCATCGTTCGGCGGCGAAGTTATATTGCGTTATTTTAGAAAAGACTATAACTAACTAAATTTAGAAAGCGAAAACTTATCTAACTATAAAATGTAATCCAAATCGTTTGAGACGATTCCGAGATACACGAAATGTGTAAAAATATACAAGAATTTCTCAATACAAGAATTCAAGAAATAATGAAACCCGCAGGGCAGCTTGTGGCGATCTGTTAATGAGTAACGACATTACGGGTACCCTAGTGCTCCAGAGAGTAGATCAGGGCCTTCGTTTTAGTTTAGTGTCTTTGGCGCTCAGAGTGGAAACTAAAGAAGGTTCCATGACTCTAAACTCTGGCGTACCTTTATTGGCTATTCAGAGACAGAGTTGAAATACATAATGCCGCGAGTGATTTCGGCGAAAAAGTAGTTAGTATACCTCTTGACATCTTTGAGTCACTCACGCTAGTGTTGCCCCCAGCCCACGTTTTCCGGCATTTCGGAGTTCTAGTAAGTGGCGAGCCATAAGCCAGAAGTAGTCATCAGATGGGATAGATATGGCAGGAGTCCGTCCCATTTTTGTAATCGCTACACATTCGGTACAGTCCCAATACCAGCTTAAGATCTGCTCATAGGTATATTATCCTGTTAATATTCTCTGAAGTCACGGTGGTCACGGGTCACGGTGGGACACACTACAATATATCAATCTTGTCGATGGGATTTCTACAATCCATATCGCCGTTCACGCCTATTTTCCTATTAAGTGCGATTGAGATTTAATAACACATCTACATTAATAGATACGATAATCGATATATGAGCAATGATTATGCCTCACCACTCGAAGGTGTCAACTATTAGCAATAAAAATAACAAATAATATGTTTTTCAACTGAAAATTAGCATGTAACATGTAAAGTTGTGGCAATAAAAAATGTGGTTTACGTTCAATTAATAATTTCATCATTACCTCGACAGGGCTCATTATAGTTAAGACTCTTGTAATTATTGCTTTGGATCATTCGATGTTTTGCGCATATGTCATTAATGACCTAAATAATTAAATATTCTTAGGAAAATGTTGTCATAACTGTCATATCGGTACATATATCAGTTTTGTCTGTTAATTATATTATGTGTTTGTATATAAGAAGCAAATCATGACATAAGGACATATAATTATTATACTCGCCATCAAAGAAAAACAGTACTGAGAATTGTTTCTAGCTGTAATATAAGTGATCATTTTAAATATTGGGCATGTTAATAGTGAGTAGCTACATTTATCTGTCTATCTATTCATAACTTAATGCCAAGTTTCTTACAAGGTAGGCAGAGAGTATTATTATTACTTACATAATATATATATATATATATATATCTACACATGTAATAAAACCGATAAGAGGTCAAACTTATGAATGGAATATTTTGAAATAGTATCTGAAATATATAATATTGGTATAGAAATTAAATGAACAGAATGATAGATATAAGAACCTGTTATTATTTGCATTTCGAAGTAATCTTCATTCTTCAGGAACTCTTCCACGCTTTTTTTCGAATACCTTAACTTTTTTTTTATTTTGGGAAGTAAATAAAAGTCGTCTGGTGCCAAGTCGGGACTCTAAGGAGGATGACTCACTATTTCCATACCTTTCGATTCGATTATCCGTTTGATGGTGAGAGCTGGAGCGTTGTCGAGATGGAAGAGGATCCTGTTTCTTGGGTGCCGCTGTCGAATATTTTCCAAAACAACAAATAAATAAATAATGACTAAGAACCAATCTGCATTAATAATTATTCTATCTTTTAGCATAATCGTTTCGAAATGACCCGTCCGTCCAATGAATGAGGCAACAATCGTTTCCCATGATTATGCCCTTCTCTACTTTTGTTGGCAATTCCAATGGAAATATCAATTAGGCAGTCTTTTCGTTTCGGGTTCGTAACAATATATCCAGCTCTCATCATCTATGACAAACACATACATCATTCGAGTGACCTTCCTTACATTTTTCAATCATTTCGCGGCACCAAATCAAGGTTCGAAAATTTTATTGGTTCATTTTAGTGATGGCATCGCCATGTCACTGATAAATTATTTCGTAATAACGCATGGCACATGGCAAAGTTACTATGCACGTATGTTTGAAATATTAAAGAAGTTACGTGGATAGTATGGTCATAACAGCAGGATCCTTAAATAACAGTTTCATAGATCGATCGACAGTGTTTTAAATAGTACATTTCTTTGTTACTTGAGAACGAATTTCCATATTTCTTTAATAGGAAAATAAAGTATACCAAAATAAAAACGTCAATACAAACATAAATTTAATCACAAATAACAAACAATGACCTAATTAAAACAATGGTTATGAATAACACAAAGTAAATGAATATCCTTATCTTTTCTATTGCCAGAAAAAATGAATAAATCAACTATCACACCCATTTGTTGCAATACTATGAAAATACATCGATTAGTGGACGGTCAAATTAATAATCGGCACAAGATTCGATAATAGTGAATAATATGATCAATCAGGGGAAACATTGACATGGCCTTGAATATCTGTGACCGGTAATCTACAAGGTTTTTATATAATTTAGTATAATACACTAATATGTACATGAGAGCAAAAAAATGATACATCACGGAGTCATTAATTTAAGAAAAGCTAAAAGGAAAATACAGTCACTCGGTAATATAGTACGTTATTTTTATCTAGCGAATTCCTCACTTGTTTTGTTGGATTTGCAACAATTCGCAACGTCCAAAATGGTTTTATCCCTGTTTTATGTCAATTTACAGTAGAAGGTGAAGTAGAAGGGAAGGTGAAGTGAAGGGTTCTAGTTAATCGATACGAAATAAAATTTGGAAATTACGTCAATAAATTACTCAGCAAAGGGTCCGTTCACACCAGACAAGAATTGGAACAATGTAGTTTTACAGAATAATTTTAGCTCTAACCTGTTAATAATAATAATAAAATTTAATTGTGAGACATTCCGTTGTGCGATAACGATGTTATAAAGATAGAGTGGAGTAAAGAATTTAACAAGTCTTGGTAACTTGACTAGCCAGTAATAAAAATTAGCAATTTCATAGGCAAGGACATAATAATAACAATAACTTAATAAACGCGCTCATAGAACTTACAACTTAGTAAATCTGCACGATAAATAATAAACGATAAAATTTTTAGAGACATGGTAGCAATTGTGCTCCTTGGTCTTACGAGCAAGTATATCAAAGTGTCTCGTTAATCTTTCAACAAAGCGAACACTTTCTTCAATTAATATATATTCATAATTAGAAGACAAATATCAATACAAAATTCCTCAAGTTCTTGTCTAACTGAAATTTACGAGATTGATGGAGAAGAGTATGGTTACGTATTATGTAGATTTCTGAAGGAGTGTGAATTTTGTGGAAATTCAATGTACACGTTACATGTGTTATGAAGATGCGCATATGATACTTATTCTACGAGATAGCTCAACTAAACACGCACGGGTGGCTATAAACGAATGAAACCTAGACCACATAAAATTCAAGTTACTATTATACATATATACATACATATTTATCGATTTGATTATTTCCAAGCCTGCCAGTGTACACTAGCGACTTACTTCATTATACAAACTGACTAAGAATCGGACCATCCTATGTAAATGACAATAATAATTAATTAGCAGATATAAAAAGATTCTCAAACTATGCGCAGTACATACAATCTACTTGTTGTTTATAATGATAATGCTTATACTTGTACTTGACTAATATTTAAGATATTCATTTTGGAAAATTTAGAATTTAATACTTAAGGGTATAAGCAAAAATGTTGAAAGTGACTGTTTGTTCTTCCTAATTATAACATTCATTTAATTTTAAATTAATAATTTCTACTAGCATCAGGTTGCTACTCGTAGTACGCTTGTTTGCCACCTTGTAAAGCTTTAGCGCTCGGTGCGCTCTTTACATCTTCACGTTACTGTCTCTTGCGAGGTAGGCAGAGTATGCATCTCATGACTAACTCTCTATACAATTTAATCGCTTCTTTAACATTCATGGCTGTTTTCATGCACTGTCAACATTTCCTTTTATGCTTTCACTGCCAGGAACAGTTTTCGCTTCCGCTAGCTAGCATTGGGATCCGATTTGTCGGCCATTTTGACCAAGTTCCTTAAGAGATAGGAACGGTGTTCCTGAACATTCCTATTCTACTTTTTTATGCTGAATCCGAATCAAATCAATCGAATGAAGTCAAAATTCGAATATTCGAAAAAAGCGCCCACACAGACAAACGCACAGACAAACATATAGATTTCATATAGGAACGGTGTTCCTGAAAATAATATTCCTACCATGGATCTGTAATAATTATATACATCTATTATTTTTCGTATAGATTTATTAATGCAAGTTTTATAAGCAATTTCGTTAGGTTATTGTTATTATTAAGTCCTTGCGTATCAAAATGCAAATTTCTAATTAATAATTTCTAAAGTTTAGTTACCGAGACTTGTTAATTCTGTAGTCCACACTTTCTTTATGGTATCACTACTTCACACACCGCACAATAAAATATCTTACAATTATAGGAATAACAAGTATGAGATGTAGCGCGTACAGTTTGCAATAATTCGGAACCAGTCCCTACATTCGTAGAACTTATTCTCTGTAGACAATTATCGAGACATTATTTTAGACGTCAAGCCAGGGCCACAAGCTGGTATCTATCTGCAAACATGCTGTAACATTTTCATAGGTTGATTACATGGGACTGAGCAGTGTTTCGTTAATCCCGTATTCCGGCAAAATGTTCCAAACATCTTTTGACATAATCCCATCAAATGCTTTCTTAAAAACCATATAACCTCAGGGAACCTTATGATCGAGAGTCATATATCTCTCCATGATAATTCGAAATCCTTTCTGTGCCTCATGTAGCATTTCATCAGATTTCATCCCAATCACCTCTCCATTAATTTCCCATATACATGATTGAATTGATAATCCTATAGCTGATGCAATTTATGGGTGATCACTTGCCTTTGCATAAAGGTATGATGAATGCTTGTCTCCAATGTCATTCCAGTTCTCCAGCATAAATTCCTTAAGCACCAAAAGGCGTCCTATACATACGTAGGTGTCACCTAATTTAATAATTTCGGCTATATTATTTCCCGCTGGACAGACAAACCAGAGATTCGGGTTTCGTATCGAACATCTCATTTATAGTGATGTCTTCATCGGATACTGAGATCGAGCACCGCTAATTGAGTCTTCTTTACATGGCCAGTTAAACCACGGATGATTTTAGTTACCGCAGTAGCCACTAGGCGATTGGGAATGTAGCAGCATGCCTTCCGCAGTTTTAAAGCTACATAGTTTAGTGATACGTTTTAGTATAGAAATGGATAAATTTAGGAAATTAAAATAGATTTCAGATATACATAATCGTACGTAGTGCGATTTACTCATCTTAGAATTATCATCGTACAGTTAGACACATAGATAAAAGAAAAAGCTACAAAATTACAATATTCCTATTTTTGATACAGGGGCTTTAATAAAGATAGGAATGTGTTGCATTTGATGTAAGCCTGATCTTTGAGGCAATTTAATACAGATTAAATAATTTAAAATTTAGATCAAAAATTTTTGAGTTGCTTCATTCATAATCAACAATGCATTATTTTAATACCTACCGATTCAGCTTTGAATTTACTTGCAACCATTAACGGATTTTCAATGAAAGAATTTAGTTATTATAATCAATACAACAAGATTGAGAACCTCTGGCTTATGAATAAACGTCAAACTCTACATTATAAATGGGACGAAGTTGAAGCGAGAATACAGCATTATAAAATTAGTCAAAAAAGGTATAAATAGGCTTAGATCTATCAAAGAGCACATTCAGGTAGTTAAGCCCGCCTGGTAACCACAAAAATGCGTCAACTTTTGGTAAGTGATAGGCGGTTATTAGTGAAGTGCTTTGCATACAAATTTAATAATATACTAATTTACATAATACCTACAATAATTGAGTGATGATATATTCTTTATTGATATTATCCAATTACGATAAGTTATGAGTGATAAACGTCTATAAGTTGTAAAATATTCAGTTATTATAGTATATTTAGTTCAAAATATATATTAGTATATATCTAAAATAGATCGTTCTCAAAGGACATTAATGAAGTGTTATATTATTTTCAGGTACTTTGTCTTTCTCTGACAGTTGCCCTGGCAGCTGATTTCCCAAGGTAAAATACTTTTGCATTATTATTTTGTTAACATATTTTATCAAACTCATTACAAATTTGCTTGTTTGATTATATTTTACTAGCAATTAGTCCCCGGATTCGCACGGGTACATGTTATAAAAATAAATTATTACTTCATTTGGACAAATAGAACATAACAACAATTTATTTGTTTTTATAAAGTATTTAAAGTTAAATAATTATTAGGAATAATTAATATCGTAAACGACTATTCAATTATATGTAGTTTTAAAAAAATATGTAAATAAATATTAGACTAAGCGTAGGGCTGCTCGCTCAAACCGCGGAATTGTTCTTACTATTTTGGTATTTTTATACCCATCGTAACTTCTACGAAATGTCTAATTCGAACAATTCGAAAAAGAATTGACATGTATATAATGTATATACATACATACATGTAATTAACTTCGATCATGAAACTATTTCGTTAAAAAAATAAAAAAATATTATTGTTAATGTCATTAACTTTTGATACTACTCGTGTTTTGACTAATTTGAACAAAATATGATTCTTATTACTGAACTGTAATAGTTAGATATATAGCCTTACAACTTTTTTTGTGGGTATGATTTGGGTGAGTATAATGATGAGTACTATAAACATGTTTTCTGTATCAAAATTATCATTATATTATATACAAAAGCCACTATTTGGTTCTAAAATTTGCCAACCAATAATAAATTTTGTTATCAAAATGTTTGATGATAATGAACTGTGGATGGTACTGTGGGAAAAATGAATGGTGAGTTATAGCAATTATTGTCAGGATCTTAATTTTTTTCAAAGTAATATATAACCTATGTTACTAGCTGATAATGTAACTTTCTATCCATGAAATAATTTTTAAAATCGGTTAAGTATCTTTTGAGTTTAAACCATTACAAACAAACATAGAAAATCATATTTTTTTCTTCTTATAATATCAGTTTAGATAAATAATAATAACGTAATATTCCATTAGTACCACTAATTCGTTAATTTCAGTAATTCAAATTAATCTATACTATGTATGGCCTAGCATTGAAAGCTAAGGAGATTACCACGATACAATGGGTAAAGTAAGGCTTACGTGATTTTTACTGCTGTTACTGAAGACAGATTTACGACTATAATGAGCGTAAGACTTAAAAATGACTTCCTATGTAGATATTCTCTCATGTTCTGCGATAAGGATTCACATTATTTCTTTTTTCCTTTGAAAAATAAACCGCATATCAATAATCTCCACTATCTCCCCTATCTTTCGTATAATATTTACTTCTCTAGAAATAAACTACGGTTTTAGCAAAAATGAGAAAGTTTTTATCTATGCCATTACTCTGCCTAATCCCTCAAATCATCATCAACCGAGCGTTATTGCCGGTTGCGTCTTACGCTTTCGGTTCGGAGTCCGTGGTCCGCCTAATCCGTCGAATATTCAGATCAATTTCACATTTATTGAACGTTATACAGATTCAATATTCGCGTGTGTCGTTTTCTCGAAAGTACTTGCTTTTATAGTATTCTATAAAGGATAGGTGATAAATGATATTCTTTAACAAAATTAATTTCGGTGTTATTCGGTATTTTCGTTATTTTAAAAATTGCATGACCATTTCTCCTGTTGTTTTACAGCAACCACAGACTTGGCAGTCTGTTCAGTTCATGGTATTAGCAAGTATCTGAGACAAAAAAATCACAACAAAAATATATATTTTATATTTAACAGTAATATTCAAGATACCTTGAAAGTAAAGAACGTATATGTCATCTCTACAACGGAACTTTATAAATTAAATGTAATAGGTCAATAGTCAAAATAAATTTCATGTCAATAAGGAAGGTGGAATAAAGCTAGTGTCATTTAATTTAATCATAATAAAACATGCATCAATTATGATAATCATTAATTCCGCAGATATTACGGTTCTAGATAGATATATTTTTTTAACAGAATTAAAATTTATACAAGGTCATATTTTTGTCAACTAACAAAGTACAATCTTTACTATATGAAGTATCCATCATTACAAATAACGTTCCTATGGGAGAAAATTATATAACAGGATAAATAGGATTTTTAGAAAACTTTAATTAGCTGGTGAACAGTTTCTGTTTTCAGAACAAGGTCTCTTAAAGTTTGGACTAACTTTATAGTTCTTAGACATGTATTCACACATAGTTACATCTTAACTACGAATTAATAAATTTATATTTTGTTGTCATAACGAGAATTTTTAATCGTTCTTAAAAAATATAATATAATATACACTTTTGGATCGACACCGATATAGATTAACGTAAAAGCAAAATCTTATCTAAATACAAACTTCCATCCAAATAGAGCCTTTTTTGAGATATATATATATTCATGTCTCATATATATATACTTATGTAAATATATATGAGACATGAATATATATATCTCAAAAAAGGCTATACATTTACATAAGTATATATATATATATATATATATATATATATATATATATATATATATATATATATATATATAATTTAATAATCTCGTTTAAAGTATCATACGTTCTTATAAGTAAGAATTATGTTAACATTTGAATGGGCAATTTCCCTAATTCCCAAGAGAAAATAGGATTAGTTTTTTCAAAAAGGCGTGTAAGGCTATATAGTGTCGACAATGCAAAAGTGATACCTATTCTTGCAAGTACGATGCCATATAAATATAGTGTGTCATAGCTGGTCGTACATTTATTAGGGTTCCGTACCCAAAGGGTAAAACAGAACCCTATTACTGAGGCTCCGCTGTCCGTCCGTCCGTCCGTCCGTCTGTCACCAGGCTGTATCTCATGTACCGTGATAGTTAGACAGTTGAAATTTTCACAGATGATGTATTTCTGTTGCCGCTATAACAACAAATACTAAAAAATGGAATAAAATAAATATTTAAGGGGGCTCCCACACAACAAACGTGATTTTTTTGCTCATTTTTGCTCGATATTGATAACGGCAACAGGTAGACGCTTGAAATATTCACAGAATATTTAGTTATATATTCACTTTAAGAATAAATTATTAAATTAAAATAAAACAAATATTTAAGGGGGGCTCCCATACAACAAACGTGATATTTTGCCGTTTTTATAGATAATGGTACGGAACCCTTCGTGTGCGAGTCCGACTCGCACTTGGCCGATTTTTTGCTATATTACCGGTATGAAAAAGCTCCAATTTGTTTGAACAAGTGTGATCAAGGATGAAGGTCAAGTCAAATTTTTAGTTATTTGGAAGAGTCCTTTTTAGGGTTCCGTACCCAAAGAGTAAAACGGAACCCTAAAAAACCCTATTACTGAGGCTCCGATGTCCGTCCGTCCGTCCGTCCGTCTGTCACCAGGCTGTATCTCTTGAACCGTCATAGTTAGACAGTTAAAATTTTCACAGATGATGTATTTCTGTTGCCGCTATAACAACAAATACTAAAAAATAGAATAAAATAAATATTTAAGGGGGCCCCCATACAACAAGCGTGAATTTTTTGCTCATTTTTGCTTGATATTGATAACGGCAACCGGTAGACGCTTGAAATATTCACAGAATATTTAGTTATATATTCACTTTAAGAATAAATAATTAAATTAAAATAAAACAAATATTTAAGGGGGGGCTCCCATACAACAAACGTGATTTTTTTTGCTGTTTTTATAGATAATGGTACGGAACCCTTCGTGCGAGAGTCCGACTCGCACTTGGCCGATTTTTTTTAATTTTGGTTTGTCTAGATATTACGGCGAAAATAGTCTTCATTAATGTATAAAAAAATACCTCTACTATCCAAAAATTACATTGCTTGTAACGAACCTTTTTATTTTATTAATAAACTATAATAAGATTACAGAGGTATTTTTTTTTAACACACTTACGTTAGCGGATGCGTTACATAATATATTTAGTGATTACGTTTTTACCTACATTAAACTTATTAAAATCACAATGAAACGAAAAATAATTTATTTATATAATAATTACACTGCTTTCCAATTAGGAAGTCTCATTGAAAATTAAAAATATGTAATAATGATTTACTACTATAAACAAAGACCATTTGTTTAGGTTACTTCATAATTGGAATAGAGTATACTTATTAATTGATTAATTTAATGTGTGCAATTTCGTTTTATTATTATGTATTTTGTGTTTACTATTTCTTAAGGCGAAAAAATTCGAAGCAATGATTACAAAAATATATTGTGATTTATTATCCAATGATGATAACTTTCTAATCATAGCCCGCAAAAATGTTATCACTAAATATTAGAACGTATTTCTATATTCAAAGAAGGTTATTACATTATATTATTTTTTTTCACTGACTAATTTATTTTAACGGCATTAATTTCAGGTTCAATGCCTTCCCCGCGGCACCCCGGCGAGTAGTCGCAACTGCTGCTGTGTCTTCACCCGCTTACAACGCTGGTCAGTACAACCCTGGCCAGTACAACCCTAGTCAAGACAATAGTGGCCGCTACGACCCAAGTCGTGATAACTCTGGCCGCTATGTTCCCGATGACTCCGGACGTTACAAGTATACTTATTTTTGTTTTTTTTTTTAATGCTTGACACATAATTTTGAAACTATAATCTTTCGTGTAAATAAGGTTTGAAAAAGATATTTCAACTTTATTTGTATAAACTTAAATCCTGACACCGTCAGGATTTAAGTTTTTTAAAGCAAAAACTGAGTAAAGGGAATTATTATAATATTTAGAAATCGGTGACAATTTAAATGAAATGTAAACCTTTTCCATTGCACTGAATAAGTCGACGATAAGAAAACCATATTCGGAGTTTCTCTTCGTGATAGATTCAGGAATGAATACAACTGACAAATAGTCACCACGAATCGGAAAACGCAAAGTAGAACGGTTCTCCACACCTAGGACCGACCTGGTAAAGATTATAGGGAGCTGATGGATGCTATTAGTACCTACAACACTGATCGTCATGGAAGTCCTATGCGCAGCAGTAGACGTTGAAATTATGATGATGATGATGAAGTCGACAGTATTATTTTCTTGTACTTGCTACAAAATTGTACATTTACAATTTTGTAAAACTACAAAATAACACTGTAATAACAAAGATTTTTAATACAATATATCCTTTGGTAAATTGTCAAGTAATTCTCTTGGGCGGCTAAATTAATTTTCGTCATTTATACATAAAAAGAACACAAATATACGTGATCATATTTTGCCCTAACAGAATGTTATACCTTAACAGTAATTAGACAGGATGACAATTACTGAATGATAGTTTTTTTTCTTTTTATACTATGTCGGGAGGCATACAAGCATGATGTAAAGCCACCTGATGTAAAGCGGGTACCGTAGCCTATAAACGCGTGTAAAATATTAAGTATCACTTGCGCGGTGCCTCCTCTGCTGCTTATACAGCAACTCCTTGGAAGCATACTGGTGACCTCACTCACACGTAGGAACACAACAACCCTCTAGGGAGTTGTTATTTGGCTACAGTTTTCTGTGTGGTGGAGGTACTTCCCCAGACGGGCTGCTTTGAGTTGTTATTGACACTAAAACGCAATTAAATCTATCATATTAATTGCTGTAACTTGGTAATGATGCGCTGTACCTAAAAGTTCTATAGAATGAATTATGAACGACTGTACAAAAGTATTAAGGTATATTGAACTTTGAAATTCGTCGACCGCAAAATTCAGGACAATGTTAGTAATAACACTTCGCACAATCACACAATCAACGATAACAAAATTTCAAATTATGTTCAAAGGACAACAACACGCTTTAGTAACTAGATACCAAAATTTACGCGCGTGTCGTCCTTGAAATGTCAATAAATGCCAGATGTAATGGCTGAACAGAAGCTTTATGAGTTCACAATTTTTAAAAGCCATCTTCTAAAATAACTTGTTTCATGAATGTATAAAGTAGATTTTCCGGTTCATCACAAATATAAACCATTATTTTATTTGCATTTCCAACAGAACTGTCATAAAACAAAAATCGTTTGAATTTACATTAACATATTAATGAAAAAAAAAACAACTTTGCATAACACTCTGATTCTAATGTCAATTTTCCTCGTATCAAATGTCGACATAAATGAATATCATTATCGCAGATATCCGTTTATGTAATAAGTACATACGAAATATCATGAAATACCTGATTAATGACATCTACAGCTTCTATCAGTATGGGATAACCGAAACAATAAAACATAATTATTTCGTCTTAAGTGATGGGAAGTTTTGTCGTGCAAATTATCTAGCTATGGAATTAACTCTTTGTCTAGAGTTTCTCAACATAGCATGTAGTTTTTGGTAAAGAGTGTGAAAATGTTTCTACAGGGCCTAAATATCCAAACTTATTGATAAAAGAAAAAAATGCGATAATTATAGATCTCATGTAAAAAAAACTGAATAGCAATTAATAACAATAATTCAAATTTAAAATCTTAGGATAATTTTAACAAACTAACAAATTCTTCCCTTTTTCGACTAGTGTATATAACATTAGTAAAAGTACGTATATGTAATAATAAGTAGTTTAGTTTATAGTTTTTATACATTTCGTCTCTAAGAATTTTTATGAATGAATCGCTCACTTTTTGTGTTATTCTTCATGTTTATAAGTCAATAAGAAAAGGTCGTTTTCCAAAAATTCAGTTTGTTATTTATAGCTCGATCTAGTTTGATTTAACATTCAATTATTAATACGAAAGAGCGTTTTGATCTTATTTTGTACAGAACAGAGTAAAGAATAGACATGTTTTTACCATGCCGTTTTTTCTACGTTTATTGGTAAATGTGGAATATATA
This sequence comes from Pyralis farinalis, assembly GCA_947507595.1. Classification (NCBI taxonomy): domain Eukaryota; kingdom Metazoa; phylum Arthropoda; class Insecta; order Lepidoptera; family Pyralidae; genus Pyralis; species Pyralis farinalis. Next base: position 19,137,619 of record OX382267.1, read on the forward strand.
CACGCCGCTGCGAACACAGCTCGTCCTTAGGAGGAGGAGTCCTTACGTCCTTTCTTACCTGATGTCAATCATTTTCAGGAATACAAGAACTCTCTAGGGAATAATTATTTGGCTGTGGTATTCTGTAATATCGAGACAAAACCGTAATCGCGCTTTTACTAATTAAATGTGTGCTCAAGCTCTGTTGTTCCAAAACCTATTGAACGTTAAAAAAATTATAAAACTTTATTTGCCAGAGAGTGTTGTATAAAAAAAAATCATTTTTTTATACAACACTCTCTGGCAAATAAAGATACCAGCAGTCTGATCTGAAGCGGGTTCTGCGGCCTACAATCGGAGTATTGCCCGTTGCCGTTGGTAACTTCAGTTACTAATATGGGTATGGTTTTTTGTAAGATTGAGGTATTTCCCCGATCGGACAATGAGTATCCTCATGCATTAATTGCTAATACTCCAAACTTTGGCATGAATTTGACTTCAGCTTTAGAGGTTATCATGAGCCGTTTATACCTCTGCACTTTGCACGTATACGTAGTTTGAGTACTATATTACTAATCTACTACTATATCAACCCTAACTCATTTTACTGCAAGGATACGGTCTCCCTTTAACCGAAGGCTGTTAGGTTGCTAGGTTTGAGCATACTCCACAAAGGCACAACTGCGGATTGGCATCAGTATTTTCCAGTCACCTGTTAACCACTGACTTGCTTAACGAATGTCATCCATGGACAACAGCCGGGACCAAGGGCTTAATGTGCCCTCCGAAGCACGAAGAAGATCGCGATAGATAAGCCCATCCACAGACAGACTGCCGTTTACCTTGTACCTGTACCTGTGTATGTACCTGCGTGTTCAGTTAGAATGACACGCGTAACTACTCAGAGTTGGTACTTAGAGAGCTCGATAGGATCCCATCGAGCTCTCCGAGTACCATAATCACGTGCAACAGAGTGCCATCATTGATGTTTTTTTATAACTCTCGATTATTCTGACAGTGGCGATCGTGGTGACCGTGGTCTAGGCGGTGGTTACTACACAGGTTCCAGCGACGCTGGCGGTCCCGGAGGCCCAGGCGGTGCCTACAAACCCGACAACAGTGGATCCTACACGTGAGTATTCTACTGTTTATAAGTACGAATAAGCTGAACATGGTACCATGGCATCTTATAGGTCAGGTCTATATTAAAGGATTAATATTATTTGTACTGGTTATATAGAAGAGTAGTTTAAAAGAGTATTGGAATATATAGAAAGAATTTTCTAAAAATTATACTTACCTATTACACACTATGTCTCAGAAGAGACGACGGTTAAAACAAAATTTTACTCAATAGCAACAATTTTACTCCGAAACAGCCCTGAAACACTCAAAATCTCCTTATGAAATGTTCGACGAGCTGATCCGTTTTGTTTGAGAAAGGATTATTAACGAGCTCGGTGGCTCAGTCGTGAATGACGCGACTTTGATTGCAACGCTCGTGGGTTCGATTCCCACACAAATCAAACATTTGTGTGCATGAACATGTCTGTTTGTCTTGGTCTGGATCTTTTAAGAGAGGTAGGGCGCATCAAAGCAGCCCGTCTGGGGAAGTATCTCCACCTTACAAAAAACCGCAGCCAAATAACAACTCCCTAGAGGGTTGTTGTGTGTGAGGTGCGTGTGAGTGAGGTCACCAGTAAGCTCCCAAGGAGTTGCTGTGTAAGCAGCAGAGAAGGCAATACGCGAGTGCTACTTAATATATCGCAGGCGTTAATAGGCTACGGTGCCCGCTTTTAACCAGGTGGGCCGTATGCTTGTATACCTCCCGAAGTCGTATAAAAAAAAACATTTTAGTTTTATATTCACGAATGGTATCACTCCCTTGTGGTTTGACCACCACTTCTGGTTCAATGTAGAAAACTAAATATGAAAATCGATCAAATTCAGTTTCAAAGCTCAACACATTTCTCGCTATCTTAAGTATCAAGAAAGAAGACAAACAGTTTAAACTTTTTTTTCCATTTACATTTACAAATTGTTTTCAATTAATTTTCTTTTAAATAAAATATTACATAGATAAATTAAGTGTGAGCAATTAAAACTGAATATTTAGTTTTAGTAATTAGATTAGCTGTATATTTCTTTATTTATATAATCTATAATCAAGTTGCAAGAGAGAAATAAATCATGATTCTTGGTCATATAATATTAAAATATATACTCTTGATCATATACGAGTAAACGTAGAATTAAGAATATTAATGATAAAGCTACACTTGCTAGTTTACTTCAAAATTAAAAATAAAACGCGCCAAAAGACTACGTCGCAGTTCTATTGTTTAGTTATAAACTAAACTTTAATAGACATACTTTAATATTCCGCGTTTCGAATAGATGGCGTTGAACCCATTCGTGATAAGTAACATTTTTGTATATTTTTTAAATAGTGGCTCTTCTGCGAGAGGCTCCGGTTTTGGCTCCAGCTCTGGTTCCGGTTCCGGTTCCGGTTCTGCCTTCGGTACCGGTTCCGGTTCTGCCTTCGGTACCGGTTCCGGTTCCGCCTTCGGTACCGGTTTTGGATCTGGCCTTGCTGGTGCGAAGGCCTCTGTCAGCATTGGCAGCGCTGCCAGTTCCGCAAGAGTAAGCAGTGCTCCCTCTAGTGGCAGCGGATATGACTACAAATATGGCATCATTCGTCAAGAAGGAGACGTTAATCCCGATGGCTACCACTACCTCTATGAGACCGAAAACAAGATCCTTGCTGAAGAATCTGGCCAAATTGAAAATATTGACGGTCAAAACGAAGGTATGCGCACTAAAGGATTCTACGAGTACGTTGGACCCGACGGTGTTACTTACAGAGTAGACTACACTGCTGATGAAAATGGATTCGTTGCAGTTGGAGCTCATTTGCCCAAGTAAATTTAGTTACATTCGCGCTTTAGTACCTCCCGTAATGATAAGTATCTATTGTAATAAATATTTTCAGATCTGTTCTAGTTATAATTAATAAAACAAAGCCTGGATACCCATCTTTCATTTCTTCATACCCTATTACTTTAAACGAGCAATGCTTTGAAATATATAAATATATTTTGTGCATATTTAAAATGGCTCTAACCATTTGGATCAAATTTTAGTCATCGTAACCTTGCACAAAGGGTCATGCATGAACTGCACCAGCTATAGCAGCAGTTATATATATACATAGCAACTGCCTAGGAGCATACTGGGGTCCCCAGTTAGCTACTAAGCAGTTGCTACATCAGCAGAGAGGGTGGCAACGTGCGAGCGATAGTCCCTGTTCTACAAGGAATCATAGGCTATACTACCTAGTCTTGCCATAAATACTGAAACAAAGAAAAAAAAAACTATTGCATGTAACATTTATTACTTTTACAGTGTGTTAGTTTAATACATAAATATAAAACATTTTAAAATATGAAAAACTTATTCGAAGTGGTCTCCATTGGCTGCCATATAGTCCTTTAAACGTTGAGGTCAGTTATCAATAGAAGCACGCACTCTTTCCATGGGTAAATTCTTCACTGCCAATCGTACGGATTGTTTTAGGGACTTGAAATTATCATGGCGTTTAGAGCAAGCCGTACTCTCATAAATCATAATCTAGCGGATTAAGATCGGGACTTGACGACGGCCAGTCTTCAGCTCTGATGAAGTCCGAAACGTTAGTTTCCAATCAAACTGCGTAGACCGAGCTTTATGACCCGGCGCCGAGTCTTGCTGGAAGGATCATTCTTAGTTATTAAACATGGTGTTGTTAAGGGGCTTCACTACCTTCTCAAGAATGATATCTTGATACACTTGTGGCGAAGTTTTGATACCTTTTTCACAAAAGTATGGCTCAGTCACTCCTTCATAGCTAATACCCCACCAAACCATCACTGAAGTCGGATAGTGCCCACGTTGCACTCTGTCGACTAATTGGGAAGCTTCCTTAGAGCTTTGAGCATAAATACGGTCATTTTGTTTGTTAAAATGTTGCTCAATTGTAAAAAAATTCTCATCCATTAATATTTTTTTTCTGTGACCTCCCTTTGCGTACCGCTTCAGAAGTTGTTTCGATTTTACCACCCTATTCTTTAAATTATCAGTTAAGAAATGACCAGTACGTCTCTTATAGGCTGCAAGTCCTAAGTAATTTTTTAAAATACGCGACATGGTTCTAGGCGCTATCTTCATCTCCCGAGATAAAAACTTTTGCTTTCGGACAGGATTTCTTCGAATTCTTTCCCTTACTGCTTTGACCACCTTTTTCGTACGAACACTACGTGGACGGCCAGATCTTTTTCTGTCACAAACAGAGGAGGTCTCATTGTACCTATTAATAGTCCGGTACACAAACATTTTACTAATACCAAGCGTATGGAGAGTTTTAAAAATTGCAATTGGCTCCATACCTACTTTGTGTAATGCAATCACAGCGATTCGGTTCTCTTTATCACCACACTCCATTTAATATTGCAAAATATTGTACAATGCATTGGCACCAAAATGAGAAAATTCAATGAACAATCATATAAAAATAACAGATTCCAAATTCAAATGTAATATTTTGTTTATTTTTAATTGTAACAGTATTTATGGCCAGACTAAGTGTATTCACTTTACATCAGGTAGGCCGTATGTTCGTATGCCTCCAGACGTGTATAAAAAGAAAAAAAAACGACTGCGTGGTTGCTCTAATAGAAACCGGAAATCGGGTACATGTCAGTTATTTTGATTGTTGACCAGCACTCGAAAAATTACACGTATTTTCGCGAAATTAACACGAATAATTATTATATAATTCATGCGAAGCCTTCCTGATTCTTTCTAAAGCTATCTGAAAAATCAGCGGCACTACGAAAGGGTTCATTTTACAATCGCACTATTATACCTTTAGGTCGCTGTAAGTCAGGGGAGTATTTTGTAATCTAGGATATTTTTTAATAATTATCGATGGTAATTCTTGTCGGTCGTTCTTCTTTCTAGCGTTATCCTGTTTCTTAATCCCTTAAGATTGGCGGGGTTTGCTACCTAAGCCTGAGGATTTGGTGAAAAAACTGAATTTTACATGGAGCGTCTACCTGCTGTCAGACTTCTACAACCCACGTGGAAAACCAGACTTTTCTTAGGGGTCGTTCGTTTTTCGAAATATAATTTCTTGAACTTGCGTTTTCCTTTACCGCTAAGCAAGTATTAATTACAAATATTTACATAAATCCCAAAACACGAATTTAGTGGTACATGCCAGGATTTGAACCGGGGATTTGTTAATTAATTGGCCAGTTCTTTATCCACTAGGCTATAACTGCTCATTAGCATTTTTTACTGGTCTTTATACATTTATCACTTTACTTAACGGATGAAAATGGACTATTGTTAGGGATCCTTACAAAAGATAATTTTCGGGGTTTTCGACTAAAATAAATGTAGCTTTATTAGTAGTACCACTACGACAACCACCCACTACAATGTATTGATTTAAGAAAATTTAATCACGATTTCACGGTAACATAGTTACAAAAATAGTAGTTTTGCAAAGGCGAGCTTATCTCTATAATAAAGAGATCTCTTTCAGCCAACCTGTGCTGTGGGACATTTTGTAAAGTATACCGGATAGGAAAAGTACAATACACCAGAAATATAGTAATACACTAAATAAAAATTGCCGTTTTATAGTAATGTATACTTTTAATTGACATTAATTAAACCTTCATGGAGTGAGATTTTTGAGTGAAACTTTTTTCACATGATACCTATGAAGTTTTACTTTTAAAAATGTGCAACATTTGATTTTCGAATTTCAATTGTTTTTTATTCAGATTAAACGGGAAATATGGATACTTCGAAAATCCGTAATTTCGGAATACGAGTTCCGACGCGGAACTAACGCGGCAAAAATGGCTTGCAATATCAATGTTGCGTTTGAAGAGGAGACTCCTATAGAACGCACGGTGTGTTTCTGGTTTAAACGCTTTCGTAATGGAAACTTAGACTTGAAGAACGAATCACTTAGAAGACCGCCCACTCAGGTGAATAACACTAACTTATCTACAATATTGATTCATTTGTCAATAAGACGCGTGTTGAAACTTTGTTGCCTTGTTGAATCGGTACAGAATATTGGATCAAATTGTGACATGTGACGAAAAGTGGATTCTTCACGATAACGCTATATGAAAAATGCAAAGGCTGACCCTAGGTCAAACGCCGCAATAGTGCCCTAAATGGCAACTGTTTGGCAGTCTCTTCATGGCGTTATTTACTATAGCTTTTTCAGGTCTGGCCAAGCAGTAACAGCAGGTGTTTACTGTGTTACTGTGCCGAACTTCGAACAATGATGGCGAAACTGGCTGTGAAACAGCCCCGACTCTCGGATTGATCTTCATTATTGCTCCATGATAACGCAAGACCTCACACTGTACGAGAAACCGTTGTAACTCTACAGGAGTTGCAGTTAGAAACCATACGTCATCCTCCGTACTCGCCAGATCTTACTCCAACTGACTAACATTTTTTTCGTGATTTTTCACAATTTTCTTCCCAGGAGGCAGTACAAAACGCTTTCACACATTTTGTCGAATCTAAATCCCCAGAGTTCTATCGCAAAGGCATAAATAAACTTGCGATTAGATGGCAGCAATGTATAGATAATGAGGGTAAATATTTTGATTAAAAAAATACGAGTATGTTACATATTAGAAAAAACAACTAATTTTATTTTTTCAGTAAAAAACGGCAATTTCATACTTTAACCCCTAATATATGACATTATAATTTTGAAATAAATACTACTAAAATAAATACATGTATACACATATAAATATAAACATCTATGCTACTCGTATAATTGATAGGTAGTAGTCTTTCAATTCCTTTTTGAAAGTGGTGACAGATGAACTCTCACGAATATATGAGGGTAGTTGATTCCACTACTGTGTAGCACGGTAAGTGTACGAGTTAAAAAAGAAATTCAAATGCGCAGTTGGAAGGATTAGCGTCTTGGTGACGCAAAGACATAAAGGACGGAATCTAGGCGAAACTAACTGGAAACGGGAACGTAGATAAGAGGGTATTTGAGGATCTCTTAAAGGAAAGACATTAAAGACATTAAAAATAAAAGAAAGTACATTGAGATGACGCCTAAAGCGAATTGGGAGCCAGCGGGAAGGAGTTCTAATTCAATTTAATTGCTTTTAAGCAAAAAGTCAGTACAAAAATATATTTTCAATTATGTGATAAATGAACTTATAATAATGTACCTAATTTTAATACCAAAAAAAAAAAATAAAGGACACTATGAAGTCATTGTTATTCCATATTTTTGAAATTCCTAAACACAACATCTCCACAGAGAAATGTTATCTGGTCATGGTCTTCTACAAGGTCAGTTAGTTACTTCCCTAGTCAAATTCTTTCGAATATATAAGTCTGGCCATAAATACTGTTAGATAGAAACTTTTCTTTTTTTCAACTCTATTTTTTTGCAACTTTTTTTTACAACTTTATTTTGAATTTGAAACGCGTTTTGTTAAAAATACAAAGGCTGTTAATGCTGTTAAAGCCAGAATTTGCCGAAATTCCATTAAAAAATAAAAATCTTATCGCGAGAAATGAAGATTCCCGCTATGAATCTGTCGCGTATAATAAAACAAGACTTGAATGCTCGGCGCTTATCGTCGATATATAGGACATGCCCTAAACCAATCCCTAGGGTTGAAGAGAGTGGATCGATCAACATGCCTTCTGTCCCGATACGCCAATGAAACGCACAGAAATATACTCTTGTATAATGAAAAATTTCGATCAAAGAGTCGGGTGGATAAAATTTGATATGTATACACACCATAGACAAAGGTTTAAAACTAAATATTAGGGAACAATTAGAAACTAATAAACATAAAAATTCTAAAATTACTATTGTTATTCTTACGATTGACGTCTACAACGCCTGATGATGCCTCGTGGAGAGGCGAAACACGTGTCACAGGTGGCAGTGTTGAAGCGAATATTAATTCGCTACAACACTGCCACCAAGATCTGCAAGAGGGCATACATAAGAGCAGACGCCCAGTGCGTTGCATGAGTCGGCACAGAACTAGTGGCGCACCCTACTGGGTCGCGTAACTACTGGCGACTGGCCGAAGCCGTGCAGGCCAATTTCCGCCAGCCCTTTTTTTTTTTTTTTTTTTTTGTGACGCGGGGAAAAATGCGTTACGCACACCACCGGTGCCTGGGTGGCCTCCGGTGGTAGTGTGGGACTCCCCGTCGGCTGTCCGACGGTATACCCACTAAACAACCCCGCGAAATGCCATCGGCCGCGTTGGTGTGGTGCCCCGGATCTGTCAGCAACAGGGCACCACTGCGACTGGCCAGCCCCTCAAAAGGGGGCCGGACTTCTTCTCTCTAGGGGCCATCCCGGCAAATTGGGACAGCCCCTCCGGCGGCGGGACCATTATGGGGCCAGGTTCCCAGCCTGACCCCTAGTCCCACAGGTTAGGGAGGCGGCAGTAGGTGCGCGTAGCGCCTACGCCGCACTCCCGTCCGCCGTCTCCGGAGCGGGGCAGCCTGAGGATCGTCCTCCCTGTCCCGCTCCGCGGCCTCCTTCTGGGACATGACGGTCTCACAGAAGGAGGCCATCGCCTGCCAGGCACTGTCACTCCCGAGCATGGAGCGGACCACGCTCGGGAGCGAGAGGTCCGCGCTACCTAGCGCGGACACCAGATCGTGGCGCTGCCGAGACCATCTGGGACACTGCTCTAGAGTATGCTGAGCAGTGTCCTCGGCCGCGCCACAATCGTGGCAGCCTGGCCGCTCCTCCCGCCTCGCGACCCGGTGCAGGTACTCACCGAAGCATCCATGTCCGGTGAGCACCTGCACCATGCGGAAAGTGAGGGGTTTGCGCCTACGACGCATCCACGCCTCCAGGACCGGGCGCAGCGCCTCCGCAACGCGGACTCCGTACCGCGGCTGCGCCAGGTCCTCCCCCCACCTCCGCATCATCTCCACATGCCCTCGCTGGCGATACCGCCCCACCTCCACAGACGTGGGGCGCTCGCCGAGAATCCTCCTATCCGAGACAAACCCGTATACCTCGGCGAGCACCTCCGCCTCCAACTCCCAGGGCGGGTCGCCAGCAAGGGCGGTCGCGGCCGTCCACGCCACCGTCCGGTACCCCCTTATCACCCTCTGCGCTATGACCCGCTGCGCTCTGCGCAGCTGAGCCCTATTCCGAGCGCAGAGGGCTTCCGCCCATATGGGGGCACCGTACGTGGCCATACTCCGGCAGATGCCGGAGTACAGCCGCCTGCACGCGGCGCCGGGCCCACCCACATTGGGCAGGAGGCGACCCAGCGCCGCCGCAGCTCTGATGACCCTCGGCCCCAACCGCTCGAAGTGGGGGCCGAAGGTCCATCTCCCGTCCAGGGTGAGGCCCAGATAGCTAATCTGGGCACTCACCCTAATCCTTTCTCCTCCTATTTGGAGGTGCGCTCCCGAGGGGGGGCCCCGCCTACCGGTCCCGCGGAAGAGGAGGGCCTCGGTTTTATCCAAGCGGACCCGAAGCCCAAGCCTCTCTATGCGGCTGACCACCAGTCCTACACCGACTTCGGCCAGCCGCGCCGCCTCCACGAAGGTCTTACCCCGGGATGTGACGAGGGTGTCATCTGCATAGCAGATGACGCCCATCCCGGGGAGGAGACGGCCCCGCAGGACCCAGTCGTATGCGAGGTCCCACAGAATGGGGCCCAGAACGGACCCCTGTGGGACACCGCACACGACGTGTCTTCTCACCATCTGGCCCCTCGCGTCCTCGTAGCGCACCTCCCTGTCCTCCAAGTACGCCTTCAACAGTCTCCCCAAGTACGGAGGCACCCCAAAGTATTTGAGGGCCTCCAGTATGGTACTGTGGGGGAGGCTGTTGAAGGCGTTGGCGATGTCTAACGACACCGCCACCACCACATCTCCGCTGCGCTCCGCATCCTCCGTCACCGACCTTAGGCGCCTAATGGCGTCGACGGTCGACCGTCTGGCCCGGAACCCGAACTGGGCATCCGATAGGCCCGGTCCCGGGCCATCCTCCAAGTGCTGAGCGAGGCGGGAAGCGACAACCCTTTCTAGGGCTTTCCCCGCCTCGTTCAGCAGAACGACTGGTCGAACCGCCGACCCCGAGTCCGGGGGCCGGTCTCCCTTCAACAGAAGGCAGAGCCGGCCCACCCTGAAGGGTCCCGGGCAGCACCCCGACCGCAAGCAGCAGTCGAGGAGCTCCCGGAACCTGTCTCCGAGGTGCACGAGAGCCAACGCTAGCACCTTCCCGTGCACCCCGTCCGGACCCGGCGCCCTCTTTTTGCCTTGGAGGCGGTCAACGACCGCCTCCATCTCCTGGTCGGTGACGGGCGGCGGAGCGCCCTCCTCCTCTCCTCTGGAGTCCGACTGTAGGGCCATCCTCGGGGGAGCGTAGCCCCGTGGGTTGTCGGGGAAGAGTTCCCCGACAACCCTCTCCAACACGGCCGGCTGGAGGGTCTCTGTCAGTGGGGCCGACTGAGCGCGGATTTTGTTCCGCGCTCCCCTATACGGTCGGCCCCACGGGTCCCTGTCTAGGCCCTCCAGCAGCTCCTGCCACGCTCCCTCCTTGGCCCTACTTATGGCCATCTGCAAGGCTCTCTTCTTCTCCACGTATATGCCGTGCAGATGGCATCTCTCCCTTCGTCCCGGGGGCGGCGACGCCTGCTCCGAGTATACGCCCTACGCGCCCCGTTGCAGGCGTCCCGGAGGCCGGCTATCTCAGCCGACCACCAGTAGACCGCCCGCCTCGGAGGCGGACGCCCAACGCTGGGCATGGCCGCTCTGCACACCGCCGTGAAGGCGTCGCAGAGACGACCAGCCCCCTCCTCGGCGTCCAGATCCTCCATTGGCGGGAGGCCCCAGCGGCCGACAATGGCCGCCTCCTCTGCCAGTTCCTGGTGAGCGCCCAACGCGGGAACCGGCTCCGCCACCGGGACGAAGTCGTCGGACTCCCGGGGGCTGGAGACACCTCGAACCTGATATAACGATGGTCCGAGAGTGTCTCCACCCCCGTCTCGACCCTCCAGCCCTCCACTCGGCGTGCGGTGGACGCGGTGGCGAAGGACAGATCCACCACCGACCCTCCGTTCCACCGCACGCACGTGTGGACTGTCCCCCTATTTAAGAGGGACAGTCCCGCGGCCAGCGCCCACTCCTCCACCATCCGCCCTTTGGCTTCCGTGGCCGGGTTCCCCCACGCCGTGGACTTGGCGTTGAAGTCACCGGCCACGACAACCTGGGCGGGCGCTAGCCGCCTCACAGCCGACCCCAGAGCGTCGAGCAGCCGCTCCAGGGCCGGCAGGTCGCGGTTCGGGGAGAAGTACACACCGATGATTGCGTAATCTCCCCGAACCGCCGCCACGTAACCCGCTCCCCTCCCCCACACCACGAGTGGGGGGCTGGCGCCAGGCCTCGCGACGATGGCCACGGAACCGTCCAGATCCCCGGCCCAGTTAGGCCGGGAGGGCACGAAATATGGTTCCGCAACCACCGCCACGTCCACGTCCCACTCCGCCATGGTCTGCAGGAAAAGGTCCTGAGCCCCGGCGGAGTGGTTGACGTTGGCCTGCACGAAGCGAGGATGTCCGGCCATTACTCGGACATCCTAGCCTCCGGCGCCGTCTGCCGCCCACTCCCGCGAGAGATGGGGGGCGTTCTCCCGCGGACGGATGGGGGGTTGCAAAGACGGCCCCCCATCACGTGCGTCGCCTTCCGCCCAGCGTCTGCGCATACGGCACAGCGGGCCTGGGCCGAGCAGCCCGAGGCGATGTGCCCCGGCTGCCCGCACCGGTAACAAAGCCGGCTGCGGTCCTCCTTGGAGGGGCACAGCTCGGCTGTGTGCCCCTTCCCCATGCACTTATAACAATGCATGGGGCGCGCCTCCAGCAGGTGGAGCTGCACCTGGCTCCAGCCCACCCCGACACTGCCCAGCTCGAGCAACTTCTTCGCTGCCGTCACCGGGCAGCGCATCAGGGCGGAGCTGGAACTCCGCCAGTCCGGGCGGATTTCGCCCACCCGGACCTGCTCGGGGGTGCAGCCCCCCTCGCGCGCGACCGCAGCCTTGACCCGCTCCGCCGTAGCGGCGTCGTCCAGACCCGTGAGGCGGAACTCCGCACACTTCACGGGCCTGGACACCTCAACAACGCCGGACAGGGCGGCCGTTAACTTGGCCGCCAAGGCGTCAGCCTTCTCGTGACTGGTGGAGCCTGGGACTTCGATCAGCCTCGCTCCGGTAGCCGACTTCCGAATCCGGAGCGAGCCGATTCCCAGCTCCCCCAGATTCACCTCCCGCTCGGCCTTAAGTAGGGCCGAGGCATACGATGCGCCCCCTTGGGCTGCCTCCGGCCGTAATTTCAGGATTACGGCCGTGGAGCCGGGGAGCACCACTTTGGGCCTTCGGCCCTCCTCCTTGCCCGCGGGAGTGGCTGACGCCTTGGAAGGCGCTGGCGCCGCAGGAGTCGCGGCGGCCGCGGTCTTTCGCGGCTTGCGGCGGACCACGTCGGTCCACGCCTCCTTAGGGACCTCGGCGGCCCCCGCTGCCGGCGACGGCGTCACCGCTGCCGGCTTCGCCCTTGATGTAGACGGGCCGAAGCTCGTCCACGTCTCCTGCGGAGCCCCACTGCGGGCGGGACCCGCTCCGGTGGCCGGTCTTGCCCGAGGACGTACCTCGAGCTCAGCCGGCGCATTCACCTTCTTCGGCTTAGTCGCCGGCCGACCTGCGCTCTCAATGGCAGCCCTCGCGGCCCTCGCCACCGCAGAGCCGTCGCCCGCCAATGGCGGACGGGCGACAACCGGAGGAGGCAGGCGCGACTCAATCGCGGCAAGCCGGCCGTCCACCAGGTTGCCGATGAGCCGGGCGATGTTGGACTCCAGAGTCTGGAGATCCACCGGGCCCGTCGGCCCCTGCGCCTTCCTCTCGGCCCGGAGCTCCTGGAACTCCCGGCGGTGCGCCTTGACCTCCTCCCGCAACGAGGCCACCTCCCGTTGGAGACGGGCGTTGTCAGCTCGGAGGCGGTGGGTCTCCTCCACCTCCGTGCGCACCACCAGGGCCCCCAGGATCTCCCGGATCCCGCTCGCAGCCCTCGCAATTTTTGCCGAGTAGCCCCCCTTGAGGCTCGCCGATTTCCCCGTGAGGTCGAGGATAAGCTCCAACATACCCTCGCCCCTCACCATGAGGTCCTCGGCGCCCCCTCCGAGTGGGCTTGCCGCTTCCCCCTCAGGGCTTCTCCCTTCGGGGCTTTTCTTCTCCGCCTCGGGGCTCACCCCCTCGGCGCTTCCTGCCGCCACATTCGTGCCCATCTTCGCCTTAAGGGCCCGCTTCTCAAGGAGCGCATTAAATGCCGCCTCCTTGGCCTCCTCCTTACGCACCCTCAGTTGTTGGCGGGCCCTGGCCAGGCTGGGGGCGATGCCGCCCCTCTTGCCGCGCCTGGCGGTGGGCACCTTCGCCCGCTCGTCGGGGGTCTCCGTCTCCGACCCCGAGAACAGGCGCTTCCGGCTCAGCTCAGACTCGGAGAGGGTGGTGACCATGGAGTCGGTCTCCACCCACCCCTCGCCCTCGCTATCCACCTCTTCCCTTCGTGGGCCCTCCGGGACGTCACCCCCCCCGGAACCTTTAGGCCCCAACGTACCCCCCCCAGCCGGCATCATCGGGACTCGGCTGTCCAGGCTCGTGACCGAGAACTAGACAGCCCACACAACACGAAAAACAAGAACGACAAACACAAAAACCCAACAAGTAACAGAACAAACACCAACAAAAACCGCCTATGTTCGTCACCGAACAGCAACAAACACAAAAACAATAACCACCGCAACAAAAACACACCAAACACTCCACACCACCAAAACAAACGAAAAAGCCTCCAATCGCAAAAATCCTCCTAGCCAAAAACTCACCCTCGCCCACAAGTATAGTATATCCGAATTTAGTCACCACCCACCGGCCACTGCGTTACCGCGCACCAGGTGGGATGGGTCCAGGGCAGACGACGTGGACGTATCGGTATACACTTGGGGGCCTGCCCCAATTTCCGCCAGCCCTCGCTGCCACCTCTGCAATGCCCCGATGGCTCACTGGTGCATCAGGAGCCGCAGGAGAAAGCCGATCATATGGTCAGCCTCTTTGCAGCTAACTCCCGAATCAATAACTGTAGCACGCAACTACCAACAATACCCTCCAGTGGATCCGTTATACCTGATATCCACATCAGGCAGCGCGATGTGCGTTTTGAACACAGTCACTCGATGTCCGAAAAGCCAAAGGTCCTGATGGTATCCCAGCGGTTGTTTTAAAAAATGCGCAGCGGAGTTGTTTCCGGTGTTGAGGCGCCTCTTTCGTCTCTCGTATTCGACCGGTTGTATTCCGGAGGCTTGGAGAGAGGCCAATGTGCAGTCAGTACCCAAAAAGGGAGACTGTTCTGACCCATCCAATTAACGCCCCATTGCCATGTTGTGCAAAGTCATTAAACGGATCCTCCACAATCAATTGATCCGTTATCCAGAAGATTACTCCATGTTTAATGATCGTCAGTATGCTTTTAGACCGAAACGATCAACGGATGATCTTCTAGCGTATGTGACGCACCGTTTGGAGGAGGCAATCGATAAATATGGCGATTCCGTGGCAGTCAGCCTAGATATCGCCAAGGCGTTTGATCGGGTCTGGCACAAAGCACTTCTCTCCAAACTTCCGCCATACGGTTTGCGCCTCCAGCTTTGTAATTGGATTGCTGGCTTAATGTATGAGCATAGAATCCGCGTCCTTGCAGATGGATGCGGTTCGCGGTTCTAGTCAGTGAACGCTGGTGTCCCACAGGGCTCCGTTCTATCGCCCACCCTCTTTCTTCTTCATGTCAATGATATGCCGCCACTTGGTAATATTCATTTGCCAATACAGATGACAGTACGGTACATGGGCAATATTTCGTTCGCGCTGGTGCTGGTCGGACAAAGATCGATGAGAAGCGTGAGAGTCTTGTCATCGAGCTAAATCGGATTTTTGATTTCATTAGTATATGAGGTTCCAATAACCAGGTTGAGTTTAATGCCGAGAAACTTAGGTTTGCGCGTTTACAAGAAAAATGTCCCCATTCCTTCCCACTCCAAGTCTACAAGGCACGTCCCTCGTTATGCGAGACAGCCTGAATATGCTAGGTATGGATATTAGTTGCGGCCTTAACCAGCGTATTTACAACGAGAGCCTCATGTCAACAGCTTCAAGAAAATTCGGAGGCCTGAACAAGGTGCGCCGGTTCTTCACGATGGAACAGCTTTGCCTGCTTTATATCAGGAACAAGGCTCTCGAACTTCTGTCTTCTTATCTGGACAATAGGATACAGAAGGTCGATGTTAATGGTAAAAGATCTTCGGGGTCCCCTGTAGTTATGGGAGTCCCACAGGGGTCAATTCTAGGTCCATTCTTATTTTTAGTTTATATAAATGACTTACCTTATTATGTAAGGGATAAACATGAGATTGTATTGTTTGCGGATGATACCTCTTTGACATTCAAAATTAATAGACAGTTAGGTAATTATGACGAAGTTAATGATGCTCTCTCTAAAGTTATTCATTGGTTTAGTGTTAATAATCTGCTTTTAAACGATAAAAAGACTAAAGTAATTAAGTTCTCAACACCTAATGTAAGACAGGTGGCTACCAATGTACATGTTAATGGAACTAATTTAGCCCCTGTGGAGACAACTGTGTTCTTGGGTATAACAATTGACTCCAGACTACAATGGGGCCCACAAATTGAAAAATTATCAGGAAAACTAAGTTCTGCAGCCTATGCAGTGAAAACTATTAGACGGCTCACTGATATTGATACGGCTAGAATAGTTTATTTCAGCTACTTTCATAGTATTATGTCATATGGAATTCTTCTTTGGGGTAACTCCGCGGACATTAACACCATCTTTTTATTGCAAAAGAGAGCCATAAGAGCTATCTACAAACTTGGTCCCCGGGAGAGCCTTAGAGAAAAATTCCAAGAAATAAATATTTTAACAGTCGCATCGCAATATATCTATGAAAATCTTTTGTATGTCCATAAAAACATAGACTCATTTTGTAAAAAGAGTGATACTCATAGCATAAATACTAGATATAAGCATAATCTTGTGTTACATGCAAGCCGTCTCCACAAAATAAGTAATTCTTTTATGGGGCAATGTATACGGTTCTATAACAAACTTCCCAGCAATATAAGAGAATTGTCAATAAACAAATTTAAAACTACTATTAAAGCCAAATTGTGTAGCAGGGCATATTATAAAGTATCTGACTATATTAATGATAAAAATGCCTGGGAGTGAGTCGATCCAATTATAATGTAATTAATAAAATATGTAAATTTGTTTGGACACCAAAAGAGGGATGCCTGAGTTTTTTGGCAGTATTTTTATCAGTGCTCACCTAGTCATAAACTGCACGGTAGGGAAAAAAATTGTGACGATTCCAAACAAATGTAACCATTTTTACGGAATAAAAAGATTTTGACTTTGACTTTGACTTTATAAGACTCAAGTTCGGGCTTGCGTAGAGTAATGCGCGCATCTCTGGGGCGGCTCCGCACAGTACTTTCTCGAGGCTCTCGATAGGTTGCAGCGACGGGGTATCAGCATAATCGACGATGAAGAGGTCATCAAAAACCTAGACCCTCTTCAACTCCGTAGGGATATTGGCTCGCTAAGCGTTTCTACGGCCTTTATCATGGCGAGTGCTCTGATGAACTGTTTTCCCTTATCCCACTGTCTCCCTTCCGTCACAGAACCACACATGCAGGCTTGTGATGTCATTGTTCCACTGTCGAGAACATTTCTTCGTGTACTAAAAAGTTCGGTAACTCCTATGTTTATCGTACCATTAAAAAGTGGAACGCCTTGCCTGCATATGTGTTCCCTCCTTCCTACAATATGGGATCCTTCAAACGAAGCTTTGAGAAATTGAAAATGCATCTTGCGGGTCAGCATGGCAGCGTCAACTGACAGGACACTGTAGTCTTTTGTCAGTTACAGTTGCGATTTGGGCTCCTCTTTCGCTTACCATCAGGCAAAGCGGAGCCACTATTCTGAATTTATATAAAAAATATATGTTCCAAAGAACGGATTTTTAACTATCTTTGAATTTTGGATGAGAGCGTGAGCTTATAACTAAATTATAAATTGCTGGAGATGATTTAATAAGATTGGTCAAATCAGTAAACTAAGTGTAAGTGTCTGGACATTAGTTGATTAAGAAACAATATTAATATAGATATTAAATACATAGATTTAAAATGTCATTTACGACTTTATAGAGTAACATCGTAACTTCGATCAGCATCTTAAGTATGAATAACATAAGATTATGTTTATAGCTTAATTTGTATAATAATTACATTATTATACAAATAAAGTTCAATCTTAATATACTCGTATTACCTCTTACAAAATCTTGCCTGCAACATCGGCTGTTTGTATTTCGTCATCTCAAAATTTCAAAAAATGCCATATGTCAATGCATAATCATAGCAGATATTTTCATATTATTTCTATAATTGTACAACATAATCAGTTTTTCTAGTCCCAATAATTTTTACTGTGCTAGTAGTTTTTATGCCAGGTAGGTAGTGACTTCTTTTATGTATACCCTTAAATCGAAGGCATCAAATTTCTTTACTTACCATACATAATCTACAGAAATTATAAACATCGACTTGCAGTAATATCATTCTTCATAAATTGTTTGTTGCAGATT
Source organism: Pyralis farinalis (assembly GCA_947507595.1). NCBI lineage: Eukaryota > Metazoa > Arthropoda > Insecta > Lepidoptera > Pyralidae > Pyralis > Pyralis farinalis. The sequence goes on from OX382267.1 coordinate 19,155,409, forward strand.
TATAATATAACACACAAAATATTATAAGTAACATAAATAGATATTGTGCAAAGAAAATATTAGGGTAAAAAAAAATATTCAAATCGGTGGAACTATCCTTATCGAAGGACGTTGTAATCGGTGTCATATTGTATCGATTTAAATGTAATAAAGTAAGGCGTGGAATGCAGCTGCGCCTATATACTGTTGCCTTTTAAGCTTCATTTTTGTTTCATGCAAATCGATGTGTGAAGTGGATCCGTGTGCATTCCATAAGAAAATTACGACTCTCACACAGATCGGTCGTCTCGATCCCTGTACAGCACTGCAGGGTTTCGCTCGCATATTTTAGTGAAAAAGTGATCAAGAAACCGAGATATGGACTTGCCACGGAAATAATATAAACATTTATACTATGCTAATTCTTCTGCCCGACCTCGTCACACCTTGATTTAAGGATTCTGTTCCATATTTTGGTATGTTTTATGAAATTTATTCATCATCTAAATGTTAATCAAATGTCAATGAAAAATATGATGGTTCTGATTTAAAGGCGATGTTAACTTAATAAAATACCGATTGTACATTTCTTAAACGTTAATTCACCTTATTACAGATTTAAGAGTTGCGTTGTTGTTTGGTGAATGTTTTTGCAGTCATTAATAATAAGCAAAAAGACTGATTAAATACGATGCCGAAAAATATAAATTCCGTAAGTACTTTTTGTTTCTGATTTGGTTGTGACTAAGTGTTAAATTTTAGTTAGGATGGGTTATTTATTTAGTTACTATTATTCATTATGCTTATAGAAATATAATCATTACAATGGAACCGCAAATTATAAAAAAAATGTTTTAGGGCGAATGTTCATAAATTGTAGCATTTTTGTGGATAGCATGAAAAGTAGTAATTATATGGTATGCTACCCGCAAGTCTATGTGAGTTATCATTGCGTAACAACGTACTCGTATTTACTCATAAATATCGAAATTGAGCGTAATTAAAAACAAATACATCCTGATTTTCATATATCTTAAGTTCTTAAAGACGACTTTTGATTTACAACTCAGCTGTTGACATAGTTATAATAAAAATACGTCAATATTATATAAATCTAACTATTGGTTGAAATTTTATTTTAGTTGATATTATTAATACAGCTAATGGTTTATTTATTGCATTTTATTCATAGAATTATCCCGTTTCCTATTTATTAGGATTGGTGGATTACGCTACCTAAGGTTTTGCCGAATATACAGATTTTTTACATGAAGCGTCTGTCATTAGACCTCCTAGAAGGAAAACCAGACTTTTTATTACATGCTCTAAATATTGCTGTAGCCATTTTGGAACTTTTGATCAAAAAACTGCGACATGTTGTTTTCGAAGTTTTTGTCGGCAACAGTCCTCTTGATGTTAACATCTAATGAATTCTGAAGTGACCGAAACATCTGAAAATCTGAGGGTGCAAGGTCAGAGCTATGAGATAGATGCATTCAGACATCTCAACCAAGCTTTATCAATATTTGCGGAGTGGCTAAAGATATGTGTGATCTGGTGTCATAATTATGAAAAACCGCATCTCTTTGTTGAACAATACCGGACGTATTTTCACTATTTTTTACTTTGTGTCTCATAAGCTGTAGGCAATAAAGATCCGAATCGATGGTTTTGTCTGACGGTAAAAGCTCTTAATAAACGATGCTCCTTCAATCCCACTATATACACAGCATTACTCTATTACGATCTTTTCAAAAACGGTACGGTTTCATTACGTTTCAATAGAGAATCGTAATTGAGCACACGATTCATTAGGTTTCTTACACTGAGCTCCTGTGGTACTCAAATATCGAGCTATTTTATATATCCAAACTTTTTGAAATGGGTCAAAGCTGTTTTGTGAACAACCCCTAGCTCTTCAGCTATGTCGTAACTACTAACATGCCGATCTTGCTCCACCTATTAAAAAAATAGTCAAAAGTCTCTAGTCCTTTTACGAATAAAAAATCTATTTTATTCGTAAAAGGTCGACCAGACCGAGCTTCATCTTTGATATCAAAATACCCCGGACTGAGAATGCTTGAACTAATTTTGTGCCACTCCACTGACACAGCGTTAAATCATTAAACGTCACATATTTTTTTCGTGCCTTGTGTCGCATTTTCCCTTTTTCGGAATAAAACTTCAACATGTGTATCGAATTTCTTCGTTAGTTTCACTCATTTTGGCGGAATGTCATCTATTTTATGATAATAAAATCGGCAAGATACAAACTGTACAACTGCAACTTTTTACTTCTAAAATACGAAAAAACTTTTTCTCCAGTCTATCGTTCGATCGTTCTATTCGAATGCATCATAAATGTAGCTACATTTTCTACATAATTATTTGTATTGGATTCCCAAATAATTTATTAATCCTAATGCCTGTAATTTACTATGCAGATAAACATATAGTAGGTATTGTGCCAAACTTATTTTATTTTGTTTCAATACAATTACAAGTATTTTTTTTTAAATTATAATGTGATTATTTGCTGTCGTGATGTTCTAATGTTATAATTATGGGACTATTAACCTAAATTATGGAACACATTGTATCTATAGGATTTTTATTTTAAATAATAACTGCAAAAACGAGAAAAGGTTTCCCCTTGGCAAATGGGAAAATACTTGATAGGTTAGCGAGGCGTCGCCGTCGTAAGATAATCCTTCTAGGCAGGGATACAGTTTCTTTAGTTGGCCATTATTTAAAATTGGCATTACAGTTTCAAGACTATAACATTGAAACTTCCAAACATCAGAGTATCTGAATGTACTTTCAATTCTGAAAAATCGGGGTATGGTTATATTGACCTATTAGAAAGAGCACAAGGACATTGCCCTCTAATAGAAATAAATCTATTTAAAATTATTAGAGTTTTATCTTATATTTAATTAATTTGCTTGTATTTTTATGTTTACAGTATTTAGCTCTCCTTATTTTAATAACACATCAATGTTTGGCGTACGAAGATGGAAAATATCATCCACGAAAGTATAATATATATGATGATGGAAAATATTATAGGCCATTGGACGAGGGAAAATACATACCAGGAGACGAGGGGAAGTACACGTATGTGTACAAACAGGGACTGTACCCAATTTTCCCGTATATCCACGTTGTGGGGCCGAATGGCGGTTTCGGTGGTGATGGAAGCTATGGCGGAAGTGGAGATGGTGGAGGAAATGGGCCAAATGGGCCAGGAGGTTCTCCCGGTCCCAATGGGCCTGATGGACCTGATGGTCCCGAGAAAATTCAATACATCGGAAAGAAAATCTATGCTGAAAGATACCCGTATATTCATAAGTTAATAAAAGCCTTAGTGGAAAAATATGTTTCTCTAGATAGTCTATTCGCTGAAGAGTCTGAAGGAAGTGCGAATCATTACGTGAAAATGTTTTCAGACAAAGAAACTGCCGTTAAATGCCAATATTTGCAATCTAATAAAGATGACAAAAGTGACGAGGAAGAATTTACGACAGAGTACGTACCCAACAATTTATATTTTGAATGTATTTATATCCGAAACTTATGTAAAAGTCCCGTGTACATAGTTTGGTAGCCAAACATTGGATGAAATAAAATTTTATGTAAATATTAGAAATTGTAGAGTGTTGTTATAGGATTTCATAATTTTAATATAGTTTAGTTCTGAACCCAAAAGGGATAGAAAGCCTATCGCTTCATTCATCATTGTCATTGTTCAAAGCTTAATAAGCAGAGTAAATCATATCCCCGCGTTGGATTCATATCCCCGTGACTATCCAATGACCAGGATCAAAACCCGTATAATAAGAGATAAGATGACAATAGCGAAATCTATATTTACAACAGTCAAATAACAATCATTGTATTTGCTGGAAGTGTTGCAGCAGATGTAGCATGTAAGAACGGGCGAGGTAACCCTTGTATTACAAATGTTACGGCCACCGTTTCACAGCAGGTGGGACATATGATTATTTTCCAGTTGATATAAAAAATATTTCACGTGTTGTAATCGTCCACAGATTATCATCTCTCTCCTTCTCTTACCTTTAACGTCCTGATGCACGTTAGATCATACTACAATATTTTCATGATTCATTCATGATCATCATTCTAAAGGATGGCCCATTTTGATCTCCTTCCCTGTTGTCTGACATTCATTCTCTTCCAGCCACTTTCGGTCTATTTTGTGACCAAAATTAAATTGAAACTATACATTTTTATTGAAAACAATTTGTACAATACGATTGAAAAAATATGATACGAGTATAATACTCGTACCTTCGTATGATATAATTCACCGTCTAACATCGTTCAAAAATATTAGTTCGAGTGACAGATGTATGTATGTATAAGACAAAAATTTGTTCTTGAATTTATTATATAGTCGGAATTTCTTATATCATATTATATCATTCACAGTACAAATGATCGCTGATCTTCGATCATAAAGTTCTTTTTCGTCGAGGAAAATATATGTATCTATCTATAACTTCCGCCAAATCCCTTACGAGGTAGGCAGAGTGAACCGAGCGCCACGTGACTCGATCCTTACATCCTTACCTCACTCGCTTCTTTAACATTCATTGCTCTTTTCATGCACGCTCGTCGGTTTCTAGGGTTCCTGACATCACCTTCTGATAGAACACGACCAATTTGAAAAATATATTCCCCTTTTTTAAGGAAAATAATATTCCCTTTTTTATCGTCTATAACTTCTTGCATTGTATTATATCAACAAAGACAAAAAAAAATTATGGAAACTTAATATACAGAGAATACTGAACGGAAGATATTATTTAAAAAAAGAAACTCTAATCAAAATAATAAATATACTACTAATCGAAATTCAGGAGTGTATTATTTACATTTACATCTGTTACGAAACATACAATTATCTTAATTGTGTGTAGCTAAATCAATTAAGTCTAATTAAAATATACTATCTCGTATATCGGCGACTGTAACTGTAGTGCCCAATGTTATTGTTAATGAGTGATGAATGATTGTAATATTAAGTTTGCCAACATGTATTAATATAGGTAATTATTTTTACACTTGCAGATATTCACCACTTGAACAGTCAGAGAATGATGGAAAATTTGGATCTTTTTACAGTTTCAAGGGTTCAAAGGTACTCAGTAACGTTACTATGCCGGACTTAAAAAGTACTTTGAAGTTAGAATACGAAGTATTCGTTAGAATTGTGGATGAAGTTACCAATTGAGATTAAAGTTATAAAAATTTCATTTTCAATGTGAACTGATAAATGCAATGTATTATTTGCCTGTTACCTGTAGTTTTTTTTTGTAAATCTCAATAAATTATGATATACTTAAGCATTTCTTCTTTACTATTCTTAACATTTCTATATCATTACTCACTTTTCGCTTTATGTCCCTATGAAGACTTTTGCGACGACGGACTATAATTTGTCAACTTGCAACAATCTTTAGCAAAAGCTAGTTTCTAACTGTTCATTAAGAAGCAACCCAAATGGTTAATGCTTGCACCTTGTAGAGGATTTGTAGCATTACTGTAATTGCCACTACTCTTGATGCTAACGTCGCAACCCCTAAGGAGCTTCCCAATGATCACTCACTTGCGTAATAACCTACCGTATATTGTAATTGGGTTGCGGTATTCTGTACCGTATTTACCTAGTTTTAATCATCTTAGCCTTTATTCGTCCACTGCTGAACATAGGCCTCCCCTCTAGAGTGCCTCTCGTCTCCATCATGTGCCACTGCATCCATCGACTTCCTGTAAACCTCTTGAGGTCGTCACTCTATCCAGTGTGGGGTCGTCACACACTGCGTGTACCAGCACGGGGACGCCATTCGAAAACTTTTCTTCCCAGCGGTTGTCGGTTCTATGAACTAAGTGGCCGGTCCACTGCCACTTCAGCTTATTTATCCTGTGGGCTATGCCAGTTACCTTAGTTCTACTGTGTGTATGTATGTATATCTTCACGCCAGGTCCCTTGCGGGGTAGACAGATAGCACCGAGCACCATAAGACGCGGTTCTTACATACTTAATTCGCTTTTGTAACATTCATAGCTATTTTCATGCACGCTCGCCGGTTCCTGGGGTACCTGACATCACCATCTGATAAAACACGACCAATTTGGTCATGGTAGGTTAGTCTCGGTCTTCCTCGGCTCCTACATCCTTCCACTTTTTCATTGTATATCTGTTTCGTCATTCTTTCGTCCCACATTCTTTCTACGTGTCCGAACCAACGGAGCATGCCTTTTCTTATCTTAACCGACACTCTCTTTCAGACCAACTCTTTTTCTCACGTCTTTATTACGAACGCGGTTAATTCCATTGGCTTTCACCCTCATTCTCCTTTCAATGACTTTTCCATACACTTTAGCTGCTAAGCTGATCAAACTGATGGCCCTATAGTTGGCGAAGTCCATACGTGAGCACTTAAATTTTTACAAGGGCACGTTTCCAATTGCTCAGGACCCTTCCGGGTCTCCAGCATAATTTGCTCAAAAACCAGAAGGGGTCCCTAACGTAGGTACCACCAAGCTTGATCATCTCAGCTGTTACCATATCGATTCCCGCTGACTTTCCATATTTCAAACTTCGTATCGGTCATTCAATCTCATCCATGGTAATGTCTTCATGGTATTTCTTAGTGTCATTGTATGTGGTAGTTGTCAATCACAGTCACAGTCACACAGTCATGGACATAAGCATACATTTCTTTAAAATATTCACTCCACTGTTCTAACACTTCCCGAGTGTTAGCAAGAATGCCACCAGCTTTACATTATATCGTGTCCATTCTGAATACTGACAAACCACTACGAGACTTCTTTACTTCTCTTCAGAAGAGTTTGGTATTTGTCTCGAAGTTCTTCGTCAGCATCTCTTCCTCATTCATAAGTAGCCTTTCACGCTTCTCTTTCACTAAAGCTTTGGTCTCATTTTTGCATCGAGGGTATATTTCTTTCTTTATTTCTTTCATACGTATGGAACGAGGCCTCCTCGTGTCGAATACTTTATTTCATCATAAGGATATTCACACGTATACATGGAGAAGGAATGACCAAAAAAGTGTGATTGATTTGATTTTAATAGATAGACGTCTCCGAAATGTTCTAATGGATACAAGAACCTTTAGAGGTCCCACTCTGGAGACGGACCACTACCTGGTGGTAAGCCGGTTTGTGGGCCTTTTTAGGAAGTGGAGGCACTGGCGAGTTCGTATCCCTTTCGGAGATCATGAAAGGATAATGAGCGAAAAATTGCAAGATGAAAGTGTAAGGAGAATGTATGTGCATCTGGTAAGTGAGAGACTTGCAAATGCAAGCCTCTCCGACTCAGATGTGGATGATTGTTGGAAAGTTTTGAAAGAAAGTATGGTGGATAGTGCAAAAGAAGCTTGTGGATGCGCAAAGAGACGTAAAACAGCGAAAGGAGATGCCTGGTGGGATGCGGAGGTTGAATCCTCCGTAGCAAGAAAGAGGAAAGCGTGGCTGGATTACGTATCATCTTTGCCTTTAAATGAAAATATGAGAGAAAAGAAGAAAAAAATGTACCGTATATGGAAGAATGAAACCAAGGCTTTAGTGAAAGAGAAGCGTGAAAGACAAATTATGAATGAGGAAGAGAGGCTGACGAAAAACTTCGAGGCAAATACCAAACTCCTTTGGAGAGAGGTAAAGAAGTCTCGGAGTGGTTCGTCGGCATCCATAATGGATAAGATAAAGTCTAAAGCTGGTGTCATTCTTGCGAATACTCAGGAAGTGTTAGAACGGTGGAGTGAATATTTTGAGGAAATGTATGAGTATGCCTCGGACGCTGACAATGAGAGTGAGTCGGATGCTCACTCCACGTTGACGGCGTCCGACGAAGGCATAACTATGGATGAGATCGAATGGTCGAAACGAAGCTTGAAAAATGGAAAATCAGCGGGAATTGATCTGATCACAGCTGAGATGATCAAATTAGGTGGCACTTACGTCCGGGACGCCTTCTGGTACCTATACAACCTTTGCTGGAGAAATGGAAGGGTCCCAATGAACTGGAGACGCGCAGTCATCGTGCCCTTGTATAAAGGCAAGGGGTCACGCATGGACTGCGCCAACTATAGGGCCATCAGATTGATCAGCTTAGCAGCAAAAGTATATGGAAAGGTGATTGAAAGGAGAATGAGGGTGAAATCCGATGAAATGCTGTGGGACGCACAAGAAGGTTTCCGAAATGGGAGGAGATGTACGGATCAAGTTTTCTCGCTCCGCAATACCGTAGAGAAGCATCTGGCCATAGACCGGAAGGTTTTCTGCGGTTTTGTGGATCTTGAGAAAGCCTTTGATAGGGTTGTGCGAAAGGAACTGTGGGACATATTGCCGAGATATGGGATTGACGGTTCACTGCTCCGTGCTGTGCAGTCCATTTACAAGAATTGCTCAGCATGTGTGCGGATAGACGGTAGCAGTCACCCTGGTTTGATGTCAAAATTGGTGTCAAACAGGGTTGCATGCTATCTGCTAGGCTGTTTATCCTGTATCTCGATAGTTGTCTGCAGAGAATAAGGTCAACGAATGTGGGATTGCGCATGGGTGACCTAGTGGTGAACTGTCTGCTGTATGCAGACGATGCCGTGCTATTAGTAGATACACCATCTAAACTGCAAACACTGGTTACAACGATGAAAGACGAATCTATAGAGAAAGGCTTACTACTGAATGCGAAGAAAACAAAGATAATAGTATTTGAAAGAGAAGAATCCAGAACTAATGTAAGGATTACGATTGATGATGAAGTGTTGGAACAAGTGGATGAGTTTGCATATCTTGGATGCGCTTTCAGCAGGGATGGAAGGTACACCGCAGATGTGGAAAGATGAGTGAGTGCTGGGAATAGTGTGAATGGAGCGTTGGGAAAACTTCTTGGCAGTAAAAACCTGAGTCAGAAGGCACAACTCACTATACACAATGCAGTGTTGGTCCCAACGCTAACTTATGGAAGCGAGAGCTGGGTATGGCAGAAAGAGCATGAAAGTAGAATAAACGCGGTTGAAATGCGAGCGCTGCGCAAAATTTGTGGCGTAAGGCTTGTAGATCGTATTCGCAATGATGTTAGAAATAGAGTTAGTCTGAAAGAGAGCGTCGGTGTTAAAATAAGAAGAGGCATACTCCGATGGTTCGGGCATGTAGAAAGAATGCAAGATGAAAGAATGACGAAGCAGATATAAAATGCAAAAGTGGAAGGATGTAGGAGCCGGGGAAGGCCAAGACTTACCTACCATGACCAAATTGGTCGTGTTCTATCAGAAGGTGATGTCAGGAGCCCTAGAAACCGGCGAGCGTGCATGAGAAGAGCCATGAATGTTAAAGAAGCGAGTGAGATATGTAAGGATCGAGTCACGTGACGCTCGGTCCCCTCTGCCTACCCCGCAAGGGATTTGGCGTGAAGTTATAGATTTCTTTCATACCATCACGCTGGTGCAAAAATTATACGTAATCCAGCCACGCTTTCCTCTTATTTTCCACGGAGGTTTGAACCTCCGTATCCCACCAGGCATCTCTTTTCTACGTGTTCTACGTCTCTTTGCGCATCCACATACTTCTTTCGCACTGTCCACCATACTTTCTTTCAGAACTTTCTAACATTTGTCTACATCTGAGTTCATGATCTCCGAAAGGAATACGCACTCGTCAGTGCCTCCACTTCTTGAAAAGGCCCACAAACCGGCTTATCACCAGATAGTGGTCCGTTTCAAGAGTGGGACCTCTGAAGGCCCTTACATCCATTAACACTTTTCTGTTCATTCGGTCTCCATGTGTAAGTGTGAATATCCTTGTGATGGAATAGCGTATTCGACACAAGGAGGTTTCGTTCAATACATACATCACCAGCATCGTTCACTTTCTCATCTCCGTATGGACCAAGCACAGCCTCATAACTGCTTCGCTTGGTCCCAACCCATCCATTTCACTAAGCCAATAACCTGGGGTGGAGGGCTGGTGTCCTGAAATACAGGCTTGCCTAGCTTAGGCACCAGTCTCCCATAACTATGAAGAAAGCAATTTGTAATATTCTGTTTCTTGTACAATTTATGGGAGAAATAAATATTTATAATTTATTTATTTATTTAGATCACCATAATTATCCGTTCATTCGCTTCAGACAAATCCAGAACACCCATCCCAGTCTCCCAAAACTTCTCGAGCGCCTGGGGATTAGCAGAGCTCACAAGAGCATATGCTGCTATTAAAAACACTCGCGTAATCCCCAGTTTTATCTTAACCCAGAGAATTCTTGGACCTACTAATTCGTAATCTTTCACACCAGCGGCCAAGCGAGATGAAAGCACGACACCTACGCCAACGCTAGCAATAGCAACGTCGTGGTTCACCCCGGACGACAGGGCCATCATGCCACCGGGCAGATCTTCGGTTTCGCTTCCCTTTCGCTTGTTCTCTGACACACATAATGCATCTAGGCATCTCACGTTTATTATATCTATCAACACATTATCTTTTAGACTACCTCTCACATTTCATGTGCCTATCCAACACTCGGCTCTCCGTGACCCGCCGGGATGGGAGTTGCGTAGCGGCTCCCACCGCTGCATGTATTCGATTCCGTACCGACGGGAGCGGATCGGTGCACGTCGCTCCGGGGAATACCCTAATCCGCGCGTCTGTGCGGTTTGAGTCCAGAATTGCAGTCCCTATTCCCTACTGTGGATGTCCTCATTTTTGATTCTATCAAGCAGACAAACCCCGAGCATAGCTCTTTCCATAGCACGCTGAATCGACCTTGAGCTTTTCCATACAGCCCGCAGTGAAGTCCCCGTCTCAGTTCCCTATGTCATCACTGGCAACATACACTGTTCGAAGACTTTGCTCTTCAGGTGTTGAGGTATTTTGGACGAGAATATATGTCGAAGTTTCCCGAACGCTGCCCAGCCGAGTTGAATCCGTCTGTTGACCTCTCGGGCGAAGTTGGACTTACCTAACTAATAACCTGCCCTAGGTAGACATATTCGTCGACAACTTCGAGCTTAGTGGTTCCAACCGTGACCGGCATAGGTATAACATGGACATTCGACATTATCTTTGTTTTGTCCATATTCATCCTATAGATAGATCATAGACCTACCTGGTTGTAGACACTGTTGAGGTCATTGAGAATAGCGCTAAGTTCCTCCAGCGATTTAGCCATGAGAACTATATCGTCGATAAATCGAAGGTGAGTGATGTATTCGCCATTGATGTTATACCGTATTCTTTCCAGTCCAAGAGCTTGAAGTCATTTTCCAACGTTGCGATGAAGAGCTTCGGGGATATAACATTACCCTGTCTAACACCTTTTTGCACTTGGATCGGTTTCGTACTCTGGTCCTGTACTCGGATACAAATTGCTGCATACTGTACAAGCACTTCAACGCTTCGATGTACCGATAGTCAATTCGGCATCGCTGGATATACTGTAGCTGACCGCCCATGCCTCAACGGAATCAAAGGATTTTTCGTAGTCCACATACGACAGACATAAGGGCAGATTATACTCTTCAGTCTTCCGTATAGTATGACGGAGGGTATGTATGTGGTCTTCGGTGCTAAGTGCTAGTGCCCTTTCGGAATCCGGCTTGTTTGGGAGGCTGAAACTCTGCGTGCAAGACGGTTTGTGATAACTCCCGAAAACAGTAAATAAACGCGGTTCCGAAGTTATGCAAAAGGGTCATATCACCTTTTTTGAAGAACAACATGACTAGGCTTCTCCACGCATCTGGTATTTCACTGAAGTGTATGGCGGAATTGAATAGCTTCTGAAGAACTACAAGTATTGGCTTTCCGCCCGCTTTCAGAAGCTCCACCGTAATTCCGTCTTCACCCGGTGAGCCATAAGAATCTCGCACAGACTGATGTCCGGGATATCTTTGGTATAGTGTCGAGTCAGTGTGGCTCTAGGGCCGTTACCAGCACTGTTGTTCGGCTGAAGCGACAATGGGTACAGCTGTCCATAGAACTTCTCCGTCTCACTCAGAATCTCAGTCTTCGTAGAAATCTTCGTAGAAATAATGGTGCAAGTGTTGGTCTTCAGCTTTGTTAGTTGACTTTGCCCAACAGACAGATCATTGGCGAAGACATGTGAAGCCGTCGGTTCCACTCTATGACCTCGAATTGTATTAAATTGGCGTATGTCTCGCCGTATGCCTTTGGACATCTGCCTGTTCAGCCGTCTGTACTCTAGCGTGTGAACTGAAGACTGCAACCACATCTCACGTCTGACCTGCATGAGATTCTGCGTGTTAGTCGAGAGCTTTTGGGTTCTTTTTGGGTGAGGTTGGAGAAATTTAGCACTCACTATATAGACCGGACGATATCAACACCCCCCTATGGACCCCCGAAATGCCAGTGAAAGTCGGCCGGGGGCAACACCGGTGTGAGTGACTCAGGGGTGTCGAGAGGTGTGCTGCGCTTTCTCCGAAGTTACTCGCGGCGTTATGCCCTTTAACACTTCCACCCCTGAAATTATTATTATTATTAGTGTTAAGATAAGAAAGGACATGCTCCGTTGGTTCGGATATGTAGAAAGAATGCGGGACGAAAGAATGACGAAACAGATATTTTATGCAACAGTGGAAGGATGTATGAGCCGAGGAAGACCGAGACTAACCTAACATAACCAAATTGGTCGTGTTTTATTAGAAGGTGATGTCAGGAGTCCCAGGAACCGCCAAGCGTGTCACAGAAGCGAGTGAAGTATGTAAGAACCGTGTCTTATGGTGCTCGGTTCTCTCTGCCTACCCTGCAAGGGACTTGGCGAGAAGATATACATACATACATTATTATTAAATACAGATATATACATATATATTTTACTATAGTTAGATAGACAGATAGTGAGATTTTACAAGGTTTTTAAATGTCATTAGAGATTGTGCACAGCGAATAAATAGTGGTAAAGCATTCCATAGTTGCATAGCCCGTACCGAGAACGACTAAGAGTAATATTGCGAAGAGTGAAATGGCGTTATCAGACGGAAAGGGAAAGAGTACTGCGTGTACTACGGTCACAACTATCCCGTACCTCACTGAGATAGATGAAACGTTCTTTCAAATAACTAGGAGAAGTAGGATTGAAAAGAATATAATAAAGAAGTGAGAGTACGTGCCAGTTGCGACGTACCTGATAGGGAGCCACTTGAGCTGAGAGCGAAGTTCGGAAACATGATCATATTTGTGAAGCCCAAATATAAATCGTATATAGAGATTTTGAAGGCGCTCAAGTTTGTTTAATTGGTCTTCAGAGAGGTTACGGTATCAAGAGTCGGCATTGTCAAGAATGGGAAGGAGCAAGGACTGTGCGAGTGAAATTTTGGTGCCAAAAGGGAGAAAATTCCGCAAACGACGGAGGGAGCCAATTAATGCAAACAAATTCCTGCTAACGTTGGCTATTTGTATCTATATAAATATCGTGATAGTCTGTCTTTTTTCACCAGGCTGTTTTCCTAATTGCTTCACTACTTACAGTTGTTACATATTGAATGTATTCTAAGTCTGTATACCTCAGCATGTTACCCGTGAACTACATGTAGAACTATCTTCACAGTGAAAGCTTGCATGTTTAGTGCGTATTTACGGAAATCTAGGAATACAATCTCCAATTTGTTGCTCAATTCTTTTAACAAGGAAAACATTTTTCCAATATACTGTATATTGACCGGGTTAAATGAACTCATTTACATAAATTTGAAGGATCTCGTGTGGGTGGATGTGTCCTAACTTCTCTTTTGGACCTTAGGGTTAGACTATTACAAAGAAAATAGAATCATTATTATACACTTTATTACACTAAAAAGAAACATTAAAACAAATCCCAGAAAGTACCCGTACAACGGTAGTTTTATTGCAATTCAATCTATTCTAGATACCTTTACAGTACAGGAGAAGTGACACAAGATAGATAACGAACTCGGAGGCACAGTGGTGAAACGTGCTGTTACTTTACTTTGACATCAACCCTCGTGGGTTCGATTCCCACACAGGACACACATTTTGTCTCGGTCTGGGTGTTTTTGTGAGAAGTAGGGCACATCAAAGCAGCCCGTCTGGGGAAGTACCTCCACGTCACAGAAAACCGCAAGCAACAATTTCCTAGAGGATTGTTGTGTTTCTGCGTGTGAGTGAGGTAATCGCTTGACATCAGGTGTGCTGTATGCTTGTATGCCTTCCGACGTTGTATAAAAAAGGCCGTAGTGCAAAACGTAATCATTATAAATGTACGTAAATTAATTATTTACGTATATTTATAATGATATATATTATATTGTATTAAAAAATCTTTCTGGCACAGACAAATTACAAAAAAAATAATGTGTAAAATTCTGGCTGGATAATTCTAATGATATTAATATCATATCAACACACACAGTCAAACTAATATAGTAAATTAAAAGTTTAAAAATTTGCACAGGCTTTCCTTATGTAACATAAGTGTCCGCTAAGATACGATAATTCGAAATCCGTATAAATTATATTACAAAAATGACGTAAAAAAATGGTGTTAAATTTCAGCAATGTCATCGAAATCAAAATAATGTACTGCCGATTATTCTCATACATTGCGTCGCAATTTCGAATACTCATATAAATATACTTCTTATAAGTGCCATTTTGTTCGTAAGACGTTTTTTGAGAGCTCGTCAGAACATTTTTGCAGACTCGAAGTATTCATAGGATCAGACTTCACAAATTCATTTTTGTTGAAAACTTTAAGATCTGGCGAAGACCTTCTACGAAGATAAAGAGTAGACATCAGGATTTGATTTTGCTTGTCATAGTAATATTGTCAAAAAACTTAGTCGTATGTGGTAATAAAATATCACCAAGTAATTTTGGCAAAATGGTAGGAAAAAGGGAAACTCTTCATTTAAATGTGGCATTATGAGATTATATTGTGAAGATTAACTTAATCAGTATATTGGTTTGGAAAAGTTTAAAATTAGTTTAAATTACAATATAGATTGACAAAAAAAATATTGAATGCAAATCCAAGGAGTATTATTATTTGTCAGGAGTTTAAATATTTAAACTGTGAAAAATTATAAGCGTCAAATATTACATCGATTTATTGAACATCGTAGTTCAGTTACCATTATTTGCAAAAATGTATTAGATATCTCTTACTAGATAGCGCTGAGCGTAAAATAAAAGAAATAGATAATAGATTCAGGCGTTATTTTGCGAAAGTCAAATTTACATGGTGGCGGAAGCACACAAAGCAGATTAGATCAAATTGCGAATAAAAAAAGCCGTCAAGTGCGAGTTCGAATCGAGCACCGTGGTTCCGTAAAAAAATATTATTTCAAATTATGCGAAAGCAAATTTTTTTGTGATTTAACTACAAATTTAAAGGTTTTCTGATTTTTTCCTTTACTTGTGCTACATGACATTGCTTTTTAATAAATTTCATTATTCTAAGTCAACGGGAAGTACCCAATATATAAATAGAAAAGGTTTTGATTCCCTTGCGAGTGTCAAAATATGGGCATAAACGAGGTATATACAGCCGTATCTTTTGATCGTGTAGACTTGGAAGTTTGATTCTTTCACTGCTCGAAGGGATTGTAGATCTGAGTATTTGATATTAATTTCAGCTTGATGGCTCCATCCGTCCCTGAGAAAAAGGGTCTTGACAGACAGACGGACAGCAAATTGATTCTATAAGGGTTCCGCTTTTACTTTTGAGGTACGGAACCCTAAAAATCACAATAGCTTATTCCAAAATGTAATTAATTATACACAAATTTATGTAGGCCCGCTCCGTATCCATTAGAGCAATCGCTTTCGATGGCGAAGATACTTATGAGAGCTTATCCGCTCCCTCGCCCGCTTCTTGAATAATATAATTCGCAAAGAAGTATACAGTTCATAATTAAAAACAAATGTTGTAAATTATCTGAAATGCCAAATGATAAATCGCTTGATAATCTATGATTAAACATATATTAGATTATCAAGCGAAGCAGCCGCTTAGATTTACAGCGTGTTAAATATCGAATACAGCAAATTTTACTGAAAGAAAATATTTTTTTATTTTAAAGTGTAAAGACATGTAAAGGGCGTTGGTTCGAGTAGTTTTGCAGGCCAAAAACCAGGAAGGTTAACAATTTGCATGCTTCAAAGACAATAGATAAAAGAAAGGAAAGAGCGCCACCTGATTTAACCAAAACCTATCGGGAAGGTATGATAAAGTAATATACAAACTTATATAAAGAGAATGTATTCATGTATTTATTCTTTATAATCGCTTTCAGATTCAATTAATGGGAAACATAAATTAGCTTTCATATGTTTATATTCTACATGGCATATTTAAATGTCAATAAATTTCCCTTCATGTGCTTAACATATATTTATATGTACATCTAGTTTAGATTATCATGCTTTAAGCTAGATTACACATACACTTAAATTTACCTACTGCATTAGGCCTATGCAAATGCAAGAAGTCGCACACTTTATAAAACAGGTGTACATTTGTACAGATCTATTTACCTTTTGAGTGCATTATCGGGTCAAAACATTCATCGTATTTATTTTTCTTACTAGAATAATTAATACTTTATAGAAAATTCCATAACATTAAAACGATCACCTGATTGTAAGCGGGGTATCGGGTATGATGACAAAAAACCAGCGTTGCACCTCCCATCCAAAGTTAGGCACAGAGACACAAACCATGGGCCTGCAGCG
The DNA here is from genome assembly GCA_947507595.1 of Pyralis farinalis. Taxonomy (NCBI): domain Eukaryota; kingdom Metazoa; phylum Arthropoda; class Insecta; order Lepidoptera; family Pyralidae; genus Pyralis; species Pyralis farinalis. The sequence goes on from OX382267.1 coordinate 19,172,149, forward strand.
AGCAATCAGACTACCTGGAACCGCGTACTACGGGTTGCGATCTGCGAATATATTGCAGCCAGCAAGTTGGGATTGCGCCTGCGAATTGCGACCGAAGTAAAAAAAATAAACATTAGATTCTCGACACCAAATTACAGGGAATGAAAATATCCTCTGTTTGACAAATCTAAACTATTCAAACATATTCTCGGTATAGCGAGTTCAGAGTCAAAACTAATTTCGTAAAAGGTTACAATCCCGTTGATGTTGATCGCTAGAACAAAATCGAGTACCTCTCCAGAGGCCGAAATGAATACAGGAACCATGTAAGCAGCGATATTTACGCGCGTCTACTAACGGGTGTGTAGAGGTTGGCAAGATATGAGTACCTATATTTCAAATTGCATTTGCATTTGACTTCTGCAATATAAAAACTGTAGCAAAGCAAGTTGAGCTCTTTATTAATGTTATCTGATCGACTATCTTACACCATTATGTAAATATTTTTGGAGGACAATTGCAACATCACATCTGGCTCGAAAGTGCATCGGAAATGTATGAGCTAATCTAACCTCTATATTTTTTAATACTGCAATAGCAAATAGGAATTTGTATTTTGGTCTCATTTACCTACAGTCTTAGATAATTATTAGTTGACTGGGGTCTTTCGGAAGGTGGACGTTCTCCAATCGGGCTGTTTCTTATGAAATACTCGCAGCGCTGTCCGTGTGGTTCTTGTTATTTTTCCCAGAAACTATAAACATGCGCGGGATAAAACTAGTCTACATATTGATTCGGAATATAAACGACTCCACAATATTTTTTGAATAAAACGTTGGAAGGCAAATAAACATACGGTCCACCTAATGTAAAGTGGTTACAACAATTTATTAAGTTTCATTACGTTTATGAGTTATGCTGTGTCTTTCGCCAATTTTATTTTTTTTACTCGCGAATTCTCTTTTTCGTTCACTGCATGCCTCTCAACTCGTGTCACTAATTAGGGACTCAAAAGTAGTTGTTCATATAAGAGATTCTTCGAAAGAAAATTTGTTAAGCATATTACGACTAATTACATTGACTGTAGTTACTATGCACTTATGAGTGCACCAATATGCTAGCACTTGATGTTAATTAAAACCAATTTAAATACATAATGAATTGATTGCACTGTTCGTATGCAATAAAATTATACAAACAAACAAATATTGCATGGTCTATACCATACAGATATATATGTACGAATATCTGAATTGATCTATTTATTATTATAAATAAATGAATATACAAATAAGGACTTCTTTTCATTAATTCAATAATGGTCAAAAAATACAAATGTTATTGTCAGGGTTGGCGACGAAAATGTAAGTTATTTGAAGTATATTCAAATTAAGTAAATTAAATCAACGTAGGAGTCCAATATGTACTAGCTGAAGGACGATGCGGCTTTTGTTATTGGATGATCTAATTTTTAATAGGTACTCTGTTGCTTTAATTTGTCACAAAGCCATATAAAGTTGAACTAAATGTCGATTTAACAAATAAAATTTACATTTTTTACAGTTGAAACGAATGTGTTTGTGCAATAATTATTCCTGGTCCGGTTTAACGATTGTATAAAAGAACTGATAGATTTTTGAGAGTATCAGTTGATTTTTTTTCTCTTAGGAGTATCCGAAAGCGATGTTGCTCTCCGCGGTAAGTGAAAATATTTACAATGATGGTGGATTATCGGTGTAGATGAGTGTTACAAATACTGGATTGTTTGTGCAGTTTGCTGTGTTGGCGTTTGGCTTAGTCATTAGCCAGGCTCAGGACGACGGTCGTTATCGTCCAGGAGTGTATGGCGGTGACGATGGCAGTTACCGACCGTCCGACGAAGGACGATATGTTCACCAGCACGACAACAGAGTAACCTACAATCAAGATTACAATAGAGGCTTCGCGGGAAATTTCAGGCAGCCAAGGTATACTCATCGACTCAGTTTTATTGCTTTGTTTTAAATTAATAAACCGTTCAAGTAATTCCTAACTTGCGGCCTTAGAATCCTGAAAGTGGGGATGTTATAACAAAAACATTGTGAAAATAAACTGTATTTCGATGCCAAACAGCAGACCTGAACAGTGTATTAAAGTATTATAATTACCTTTTTCAGATCCATATGCTATGTGTGTGCTTGAAAAGGTCGTTCCAAACATTTTACCATCTTTTATTTACAAAGGTTTAAAAACAGCTACACGCTTAATCGTAATAATATTAAAACACACCCAGTTGAGTTAAGACTATTTTATTGTGTAAACTTCTTTAGCATCGTTGTGATTTGAAACTCGATGAAACGAAAAAGCGACAGTAAAAAGAGACAAACACATACATCTGTAGAATTTAACATGCGAGAGAATGAGATAGGAGGCATTATACAGTGTTTTTTACAGGGTCTGAGCGTTGTAGTAGCGTGTGTGTGCGTGCCTGTGTTTTACGAAGCTTGGGATATGGCGTCATAACAACCGACATTCGTCCAATTATATAGGAGTGCACATTATTTAAGGTTTCTCTTCTATCGCGTATGAACTGCACACATATATTTCTTTTCTAATGTATGTGCTACTTTCTCTATCACAATTTAAATGATTTTGATTATTCTTCTGAAGTTACGGTTAATCCTGGTCATTTGATAGGCGTTCGCGGGGATATCTCTTTGAGAAGATGTAATGTTGTGTACCTACCGTGACCCACTCCTAGGCATACCAATGGATCCATGAGCCAGTTTCGGCAGGTATTGGGACTATAGAAAATTTGTGAGAAACTATTGGACCATTGGAATGTGATAAGGAGGGAGGGTCCTGGACTATTACAGAGGAGGGACGGTTGACTGTCATAACCATTATTTTTATAACCATCCTTTTGTTTATTTATTATTTCTCTGTTTAACTTTGAGAAAATATTAAATCAACTATAATCATCATCATAACAAATTGTTGATGATTAATATTTTTAAAATACACGGTGATAGGTCAAAAATTATTGCTTAGTACCAAAAGTTTTTCATAACAAATGTATATAATTTTTTAATGTTTATTTACAGTTACACGGGAAATGTTCACCGACCATCAGTGACAATAGTATCTCCTCTGAGCTACCAGGTAAAACCACAGCCGAATTTTGCGCCTGTTTACAACCACGTTACCCGACCAAATCAAGACTCAGAACGTTATGCCAGGATTATAAAACAAGATAGCGACGTAGGTATCGACGGCTACCATTATTACTACGAAACCGAGAACAAGATAAACGCTGAGGAATCAGGCAAACTCGAGTCAACTGCTACTGGCCCCGGCATTAGAGCGAAAGGGTTCTACGAGTACGTAGGAGATGATGGTGTCAAGTATAGAGTAGATTATACCGCAGACGAATACGGCTTCCACCCCAGTGGAGCTCACTTACCCCAGATACCTTGAGTACAAATTTAAACTTTAAGTCGTACATAATGTGTATTATTTGTTGTTATTGCCGAATTCTGTATTATTTAAAAATATATCTTTCTAATTTACTGCTTGTGTTTATGTTATGTGGTTAATATGCACTTCAAATTTGATTATACAATCTTGATCTCGTAAGTTTAGTAACATACACGATTTAAATGCTCTTTTATTTGGTATTTTGGTTGAGATACTTGGGTTTTTATTGCTTTACTTGGTATATTTTACGAGTATGTAGGCGGCGCTACATCCAATTCAAACTCCAGCTACATGTGGAGATTATCTATATACCTTAATGGAATGCAGGTAATAAAATATATGTGATGCAGAATTTGTGGTTAAAGGAAAGGTAAAGAATTTGTGAAAAAGAAATGAACTACTCCATAAAAAATTCTCCCTGATTATTATTAAACGAGGAATATTTTGACATTTTAATGTTTGTTCCATAGTAAACTTTGTCCACATTAATCGATAATTTCTAGGGCGCTATATGCAAAAGTTAAATATATTACAATTCTTGTTTTTCTTCCTAGTGTTATTCCGTTTCCTAATCCCTTAGAATTGACGAGGTCGGCTACCTATAAACTCCTTCTACAATAAATGTGGATTTTTGAAACACCAGGGGACTTCACTCCAACACCAATGTGGTATACTACTACCAGGAGACCGCTCGCTTAACCACTGTTTTCCTCGCGGAGACACAAATATCCTGGGCCACTGGCACATCTTGTTTATATATTCGAGCAATTACTCATATTTGAGCGTCGTGAGGGGTATACATGTTCGTTCCTAAACTCATACACAGTATTAAACCTAAGGAGAGATTTTGTCACCCTTTGCGTGTTCTACCGATTGTGTTGTGTTCCGAGAAGTTGTTCGACATGATACCAAAAGCCTTATTTTACAACTACGCCGCTCGCCGATGGCTGGAAGTTCACCCTCGAACACTGGAGCCGCAATGGTCGCGTGCTCTGCTGTTTCAGTCTTAAGTTGTGAAATGAGCTCAACATCGAGTTTTTTTTAAGGGATAAGGGATAGGGCTCTTCAAGAATGGCGTGAAGAAGTTATTAGCGGGTCGACAACGCAAGTGACGTCCTTGGTGTTATATGTGTCCGTAGTCTACGGAACTGCTTACCATCAGGCAGGCTGTACGCTTGTTTGTCAATGTTGTGGTCATAGAATGCCTCCGTATGTAGTTTAATGGCATCATCGACTATTGTCGCTATGAGCAACGTACGGTGCCATGCCGCCCGCTCCTCAACAGAGCCGAGAACACATGTAAACACCTCAACCCCGGTACGTGATTACCCAAAAGCTACTCGTACCGCATTATCATCTCACCGGGAGAAGTCAAGTCGTTGCGAGTCCGCTCGCAAGGTATCGCAACCGGGTTCTCGCAAGGACCAGTGCGTTGGGCAGTACTTTATACAAGTGGACAGAAACCGTCTCGATTTCGCGCCCCACAAAACATACCAGCTTCCACTTCAATGGAGTATCAGGTGCAAATAAAAACTCGGTTTGTTACTTGGGATTACTGTTGGACAAAGGTTTTAATTACATTGAACACATAAAGCAGGTTGGAGAAAAAGCCAAAAAGAACTTTATGCATTAACTCGAATTTCCACCTCGACGTGGGGCTTAACGTTTAAAACGTTAAAAAATATTTACACAGCCATATTATTTAGGATGTATTACGTACGGTTCACCTGCATGGGCTGATAGAGCTGCCATAGGTGCTGCGCGTCGTAAGTTACTGCAAAGTCAGTGTCTCGCTTTAATATTTCTATGTAAATAGTATAGAACTGTGAGCACCGAGGCACTACCAGTGCTGGCAGGCGTATTACCAGTTGACTTAGAAATTCAACGCCGGGCTTCAATGTACTACACCTTTAAAAACATACACCCTGACTTTCTAAAACACCGCGATATGGACAAAATACTTAGATTATTTAAACCAATTGACAAGGTATTTGAAACTTTACTGTCTGAATGCCAAGAAAGATGGGAAACTTCTACTAAAGGACGCCACTTGTATCTGTTCTTTCAAATAGTTAGTTTAAACATTTGTGTGCATGAACATGTCTGTTTGTCTTGGTCTGGGTATTTTCTATGTATAATAAGTATGTATTTACAAAAAAAAATGTATTTACGTATGTTTATCAGTTGTCTAGTACCCATAACACAAGCTTCGCTTACTTTGGGGCTAGATGGCGCTGTGTAATTTGTCCGACAATATTTAATTTAAGGCGGTTCTGCAATCTATATTATTGGAATCGATGTGTTAGGTAACAACTCACAGTTTAGGTTCCAATAGTGTTAGATATTTGATAAACCGTGGTGGATGGCAGTTGAGCTTCTCCATCTCTTTGAGGTTTTTAAATGCCTTATTTGTCATATTGCTGTCTCCAACTTTGCCAAGAGGGGAAGTCAATTCCAAAACTTCCTACTCCTACAAATTTCTTCTGATTAAATTCGTTGTGAGTTCCAAGGCAGCTGTAGTTTAACCCCCGGGACGGCAGTTTACTTCACTGTTCTTTGCCTTTTTGTTGGTCGCCGCTGTTAATTCTGGCTACACAGGAGACACAGGTATGAGTGGTGGTAAAAAAAAAGCGGACAAAAAGTAGAAGCCCTTCAACCGTAACTACTGCGGTACCGCACAGATTGGCGCCATAGCTGCGCGTGGAAATATCACGCCGCCGTTCTACGTTTCCAGAATACACTGGTCTAAAAATTCCAACTCATTATACGCCGACTTTGATGAAGGAAGGATTCTAGCCGGAGGAAATCCTGTATCGAAAGTTCCGAGGGCGGTTACCTAACCTACCTAACGGAATTAGTTTCAATTAAAGTTAGAATATCACATATATTTTAAGTTAACGTATGTATCTGTGAACCTGTGTTTTAAAATAAATTGTCTGAAAATAAATTATTATAATTTGAATTAGAATAAAACATCCTATAGCTAAGGATTTGGCGAAGGTACCGATTTATACATGGAGCGATTGCCGTCAGACCTCGTCAACCCAAAGGAAAACCTGACATTTCTTAGATTAGGTTACAGTTATCGTCGAAACATAATTTTACACACGATGTTTTCCTTTAGCGCCGTAAATATGTTACAATTATTAAAAAAAAATGTTATAAATAGCAGGAAAGCAAAAATGTAGACTGCATACATTTTTGCTTTCCTGCTATTTATAACATTTTTGTTTGTGTGAACCCGATGTGAAGTAATATCAGTAGACTGAACGCTGGCATTACAAGGATCTCACAGTATTCTTATTTAAATATTAATTATATATTGTTTAGATAAATAAGACGATACTTAAGGAGTGAAAGTGGTTTATTGAATTGTACTAACTTACGACTGCGGTACTTTTACTGCTCGAAATAAAAGTCGAATTTTAGAATAACGGAGCAGAGTTGTTATTACGTTCAATTTATGGGCCTCATAAGCAAACATTAAGAGGCAAATGAAATCATTGTATTATGAATTTCTTTATAAGAATAACATATATGTTTGCCGCTGTTGGTTTTGATATATTACCATTGTGAAACCGATAGTACACAATCAGCCTGACTAACTGGGCAAGTACCGCTAGTTCGTAGAACACAAATAACAGGTAAATTGCAACTCCCTGGAGGGTTGTCATGTTTCTGCCAGTGAGTGAGGTTTCTAGTAAACTCCTGAGGAGTTGCTATTGGCAGCGAGGGTGGCAATTCGCACGCAATACTTCCTGTTGTGCATTTATTCATAAACCACGATGATCATTTTACATTTGGTGGGCCATGTACTTGTATGCTTTCCAACCTTTTATATAAAAAGAGCGATAGATACAATTAAAGTCACACGTAGTAGTGGACATACTTGAGGGTAGCTAACAAAGCTAATACAGCAACTCTTTAGGAGCTTACAGGTGACCTCACTCACACGCAGGAACACAACAACCCTCTAGGGAGTTGTTATTTGGCTGCGATTTTTTCTGTGAAGTGGGGGTACTTCCCCAGACGGGCTTCTTTGACGCGCCCTACCTCTCTTAAAAACACCTAGACCAAGATAAACACATGTTCATGCACACAAATGTTTGTCCTGTGTGGGAATCGAACCCACGAGCGTTGGTGCCAAAGTCGCTTCGATTTATATAAAATTATTAAAGCGAGACGCTGACTTTGCAGCAACTTACGACCCGCAGCACCTATGGTAGCCCTATCAGCCCAGGTGAACCGTACGTAATACTCGTACGTCCTAAATATGTGGCTGTGTAAATAATTTATAACGTTTTAAAAGTTAAGGCTCACGTCGAGGTGGAAATTCGAGTTAACGCATAAAAGTCCTTTTTGGCTTTTTTTCCAACCTGTTTCAAGTGTTCAATGTAATTAATACCTTTATCTAACAGTAATCTCATATAACAAACCGAGTTTTTATTTGCAACTGATACTCCATTGAAGTGTAATCGCGCCGGAACCTGAAAATTTCCCTTGAGTAAGAGCTGATATGTTTTGTTGGGTGCGAAATCGAGACGGTTACGATAACCTCAGTCCGAAATCAGGCCAAGGCAAGTACTGTCTAGTTTTTCTATACTTGATCTGGAATTAGCTTTTATTAATAATAGGTCGTCATCGGCGTAGCTAGTTAATGAGCACCCTTCCGGTAAGGGTAGGCTAAGAAAGTCATCAAAACCGATATTCCAAAAATACGGTCGCAACACCAAACCCTGAGGACAGCCCTGCGTTCGAAGTTCGGCACAGTAAACATCTGCCGTTATTGCTTGACCAGAACTGAGAAAGCTATAGTGAATAACGCCATGAAGAGACCACCAAACAGTTACCATTACCATTTTATTGAAACTTAGCTTTAGGGCACTATTGTTACGTTTGACCTGGGGTCACTGACTGTGAGGTGGGGGGGGGGGGGGGAGGCATTGCATTTTTTGCTTACCGTTATCGGAAAGAATCCACTTTTCGTCACATGTCACAATTCGATCCCATATCCCAGAAATGAAGGAAATTTCTGTACCGATTCAACAAGGCAACACTAGGTTCAACACGTGTTTCTTTCTGCAGATCAGTCAAATCATGAGACCTATTTTTAATTTTTTTTTATCTCATTGATTTTATGCAAATGTTCTAGGTAAGATAACGTTAAATCATGCCGCTAATTCCTGGGTAGTTTGACTCGGATCGGCTTCCACCATCTTCTTCAATTCAGCGTTATTGACCTGTGTGGGCGGCCTTCCATGTGGTACATTACATTTATTACATTACATTACATTCATCAAGTCGGAGTTCCCATTACGAAAGCGTATAAACCAAAAACGCACGATGCGTTCATTAGCAGTCTCTTCTGTTTTCTTTCGTTGATATTGCGAGCCATTTCTGTCGCGTTAGTTACGCGTCGGCAATCGTATTCAAAAATTAGTCGGAATTTCGAAGTAGGTATCCATCTTTCCCATCTAAGCTGAATAAAAAAAAAAAATTCGAAAATCAAATGTTGCACATTTTTTAAAAGAAAACCCTCATCAAGAAATATATCATGCAAAAAAAGTTTTGCTCGAAAATCTCACATCATGAAGGTTTAATGCCAATTCAAAGTATCCATTACAATAAAACGGCAATTTCATACTTTAACCCCTAATATTAACAATAGTGGAGATTACTGAATATCTTGACTATGACTTTTAATAATGCTGCCAACAAGTGTTAGGCGTCGATGAGTGTGTTACTCTAATTGAATACGCAAGTTAAGCAGTCTCGACCGCAATCTGTTTACGGATGGGTCTAGTCGTCTCGAGGTGCTTCCTGTTCGGAGGGCTTATGCGTACGCTTGTATACTTCCCGACGTTGCATAAAAAATATTTTGTAGTCAACTGACAGTGACACTTTCTGAAAATAGTATAATCAAAGGACAATGAGGTCGATGCTATATATAAAGAGACCACAAGGCGATACATGCTATGCACACTGACCCAATTCATTAATAGACAGACATTAGTAGCAGGTTCCAACTGGTACCTGAAGTCAATCGATAGAAGGCAGAGAGTGAAAGACATGAACGGGTTGCAGTATCAAAGGTGTCGTGATGTGTGTATAAGTTTAAGCGAGATAGGGCATAACTATGTTTAATAACCAGTCAACTCGGGAATCTCCACCTTACAGAAAACTGCACCCAAATAATCACTGAATGGTGGATTATTGTTATTGCAAGTGACTCAGATTATCAGTGAGCTCAGTTAATACCTCCCACGTTGTCTGTGCTGGTATTTATCAAATTAATTCCATATTTCACATATTATTCTCAAATATGGTACGTCAAATCTTGTCTAATACACTATTATTATTGAGTAATTTACATAAAATTAGGCAGCAGGGTTGGCAATGTGCGAGCGGTACTGCTTGTATTATAAGTGTTAATAGAGAGTAGTGTGAAGTTGTAGAATATGCATAGACAATTTATTACACGTGGACGTTATAAACGTTCACAATCGTATTCTAGTATGCGAATGAAGTTAATTAGTTAACATGATCAAGACAGATAGACATGTTCTGTAGTTATCATCATTTGACAGCTTTTATCTATTCAGGAACACCGTTCCTATATGAAATCTATATGTTTGTCTGTGTGTGCGTTTGCCAATGCGTTTGTCTGTGTGTGCGTTTTATTCGAATTTTGACTTCAGATTCTAATTCAGCATAAAAAAGTAGAATAGGAATGTTTAGGAACACCGTTCCTATCTCTTAACGAACATGGTCAAAATGACCGACAAATTAAGAAAAAAGAAAATTGAATTGTTATATAATTGACGAGCCAGGTGTTCCTCTGGTAATGCAAGCTTGCGCATTCTTAACTGGTTTATAATTAATTGAATAAAATATTTCACGTCATGACATTCTTCTAAATTTTATATATTTTTTTCTTTGACTATTAATCATTGCTGTTATTGTAATTTGTACTAATTCAATAACCATATCACTAATGCCTAAAAAGGCGATAACGTAACAACAAAAATCCATCTACGAACCACTATCCTGTACTTATTGTTACCAACTGCACGTGATTAAATGAATATGAATAACCTATGAACCTGGAAGCGCACCATTCCTCACTACTTCAATTCCAGTGTTAGAGGATGAATTCAGTGTCATTTTGACAGATTATTCTTCCTTTCCCATTTGTCTACTTACAGTTAACAAATACTGAACGCGTAACACCTTTCTGTATCTATGTGATTGTTTTAAAATATTACATGTCTAAATATATTTCTCTAATTGAATGGACTATACTAAAGGATAAATTTTCGTCGAAACAGTTTGAAAAGTAATTAATTTAAGCGAGGCGATGAATACCGCACTAAAGCAGTTTTTTATTGGCGTTAATTTGTTAGATCTCCATATCTTGAATGAATCACCGAAGTCATGCTTTGGTATGATTAATCGGGCACTATGTTGCAAATAAGTTTATTAGCTAAATTAGCCAGTTTTTTATTTCTGTTACGGTATATGCTAATATTAGATAATAAAATGATGTTCACAGAATCATTTATATTCTTTTGCAAACAATAGACATTTTATGACTCATCTGGTATTTATTGGCTATATAAAATGTAAAATTTCTTGATTAGATATTTGGCATATTACAAAATTATATGGCCAACATTAGTTCCTCTTAGCTTATTCTTTTTGTTTAACCATTGGTATTTTTCTTTTGTTGCGTATATATATATATATATATATACACATACAAGCATACGGTCTACTTGATGTAATGTGGTTACCATTGCCTATGAGCACTTGTAATATAGGAAGAATCGAAGCAACTCCTTAAAAGCTTACTGGTAACATCGCTCACTCGCACGAACTTAACAACTATCCTGAGAGTTGTTATTTGACTGCGGTTTTATCTGAGGTGGAGGTACTTCCCTAGTCGGGCTTTAATGCACCCTACCTCTCTTAAAAACGTTTAGACCAAGACAAGATTGTGAAAATCGAACCTACGAGTTCTGGGGTTAAATTAGCGTTATTAGCCACTCCGCCACCGGGCTCGTCATATACATGTATATACAATAATAATAATAATAATTAGGGGCCAAATACAGAAGGCAGTCCTTCTTAGCACGGCACGTATTGTGAGGAGGTTTCTGTCTGTGTGACCTTGGCCACTGTTAGTTTGGACCTTGTTCCCGCTATCAGGAGGAAGCTGTTTTTTATATTTTTAAATGTATTTTTTTTTTGTGTAATGATATATTTAAAAATATATTTAATAAGATTATAATTTAATAAAGGAGATAATAATAATATAAATCGACTTTCAATAAATATTAACTAAATCAGATATCGTCCGTTGAAATTTGAGCAAAAGTTACATTTAATTTATACATCTCTAAATTACATTTATAACTAACGAAAATTACAATAAAAAAACAAAAACCAGAAAGTATGTGTACACGGGTGGTCTTATCACGGTGCGATCTCTTCCAGACAACTTTAGGGTAGAGGATAAGTAAAGAAACATTGTACCTATCGGATGGCGAAGTGCATAACTTAGAGAAGACTAACTGAGTTTATAAATATCTGTCATGCCTTAAAAGGTTGTTGTTCTGTTGTTTACATATTCATAATCTTAAAACAATGAAATGTATTAGGATTAATATAATTTATTGGTGACAGCGTCATTTTGAATCTGTCAGGTCACGTAAGAAAATGAACCTTACTAAGAAAAATATCGTCCAATAATTTTCTATAACTTTCGAACAAGTCATTAACAGGGCTTCAGTGTTTCGAAGAACTGATATCTGTAATGCTAGTATTTAATTTTAATTTCAGCACAGATATACCAGTCTTGGTGACAAATCTCGCGAAGGACGTCGAAAATATGCCTTCATTGAAGATAACATCGTTGCTGTGAGACAATTAGAGAGAGACAGAGGCAGTTTTAGGCATATTAGGGACAGCCGTTCAGGAGGTCTCGTATATATAAGCGCTTGGTTCGAGAAAGCTAGTTTGCCGTTGGATCCCGCATTTACTTTTCGAAGCTCACAAGGTCATCACGACGCATCTTGAATCTATGCTTACGATCCGAATTTCAAACAACAAACGACAATCCAATATCAATGGTCATGTTGTGAGGATTGAACTTGATGATCATAGTATAATGATTAACGCAAAGTGCTATATAACAGTTTGTTTCCCATTATCGTCGCACTTCGGATATCTAACCCAATGCATTATTCTAGACTACCACAAGTCTACTTGCGTTGTAGTACACACGACGCTTTTTAAACGATTTAGTTAACAATTTAATTAAAACGGGAAAACGTAGAATTTTTGACTATCCTTCATACAGTGCTGATTTAAGCCCTAACGATTTCTTCATATTTCGTAAAATTTTGTCAGACGGCAGCAGTCGGCGTTTTCAAGTCATCCATGTTGAACATCTCCAATTTGGAGTAGAATAAATGTTTTAATAACTGGTTGGAGCAAATGGAAAATTGTATTAAACTACGTGGTGAATACTTTAGAAAACAATAAAAAGTACTATAAATTTCTAGTTACGTTTTGTTCTTCGAACGACAAAAATTAAAAGGCATGCCTCGCATACGTAAACAAATACGCAACAAACAAAAATACATGTGTTGTATAAACACACATAACTAATCAAATTGACATATATATTGAACAAATATGCACACAGTCAATGAAACTAGAAAAAAACAAAGAAGTTGAAGCTGATTACGTAATGCTAAGAGAAAGATAGTGAAGTCTGACAAGATGTTTGAAGGATCGAATTGATTGAGCATTCTGGATATCGCATGGCAATCCATAGACGCATCATCATGATAAGTGGTATGATGTTGATGGCGAAGTAAAAGGGCATTACTCAGCGTACGACGTAGAAAATCGCTGTAAAAGACAACATGTTCATTTAAATAAGTTGGAGTTGAAGGGTCAAAGCGGAAAGAGTAAAGAGGTAAAGGTGGTGCCAGTTGCGATGAAGTCCTATAGACAGCCATTTGAGCTAAAATCAAATTTTGAAATATGTTTACATTTAGGAAGTCGAAATATAAAACGTATGCAAAAGTTCAGAACGCACTTTTAATTGCTTTTCGGTGATATCTGGCTAGCATGGATCAATGTAGTCAAAGACTAGAAATGAGCAAGAATTGTGGTAGCACAATGTTCGTGTCTATTGGCCAACACGCTGCAAATAATTTCCTATTTACTTCAATAATCAGCGCTGACCAAGGTGAAGCATTACCATTCCAGCATTACGCTTTATCGATTAATTTTATTGGTGTATCGTCAAACATAACGCAAGGAATTATTCTAATCAACTTTTATATAGAACAAGAATTACCTATAATAATAGCTTGAATTTATGTTAACAAGGTGGCCACGAGATTTCCTCCAGATGTACACAAGAGGCTTTTGTTAATAGTGGAAATGGCATTTCGAAGTATTATATAATTAATATGATAAATCATTTTCTCAGAACATCTTTGTGATACTCTCATTCATGTGTAATAGCACAAATTGGGGCAATATGTATAAATGTTTGATATTTATTACGAGATCCAATGTAATTTGCTTCGAGGAAGATTTTAAGTTGCTAAAATTTATTTAAAAGAGTGTTTTGGCGCACTAAGAAATATTTATATGTACCATTTTCCTTATCGAGTTCCCATGTCAGGACCCTCTTGAGTCGCCTTGAACGATTTTATATTGTTGGAATGGTTTTTTTGTAGTGGGTGAATCTTGACGTAACATAGGCCTAATTAGATATTTAGCGTAATCAGCCTAAGTGTTATTTAGTTATATGTTTATTTATGCCACTAAAGCAGTCTGCTTGATGGTAAGCAGTTTCCGTAGCAGTTTCAGTTTTATATATTAGTTCAGCATAGTGGCCCCTCTTTGCCTGATGGTAAGCGAAAGAGGAGCCCAAATCGCAACTGCTACTGACAACATACTACATCCCGTATCCTGTCAGTTGACGCTGCCATGCTGACCCGCAAAATGCTTCTTCACGCTTCGTTTGAAGGATCCTATATTGTAGGAAGGAGGGAACACAGGCAAGGCGTTCCACTTTTTAATGGTATGACAAAGATAGGAGTTGCCGAACTTTTTGGTACGCGAAGAGATATTCTCAATCGTGGAACTATGACATCGCAAGCCCGCACGTGTGGTTCTATGACGGAAGGGTGAGGGTGGGATAAGGGAAAACAGTTCTTCAGAGCACTCGCCATGGTAAAGGCGGTAAAATACGCTTAGAGAGCCTATGTCCCTACGGAGTTGAAGAGGTTCTAGGTTTTTGGTGACCTCTTCGTCGTCAATTATGCGGATAGCCCGTCGCTGCAACCTATCGAGAGCCTCAAGAAGATACTGTGCGGAGCCGTCCCAGAGATGCGAGCAATACTCCACGCAGGCCCGAACTTGTGTCAGCCTATAGAAGTTTGCGATAACATGGTGTCATTCTTACGTTTCCGACCCTGTAAAATCCTCTTCATACCTTTCTTGAAAAACGCATGTCGTAGTCCCTTGGGAAAATACCAGCTCGAGAATTCATACCACAACTTGAGAGTTCTCGGAAGAAAACTTCTCTGGTACCGGACAGTTTTCACTGCTGTTCCAGTATGTGAGGATGAATTCCCCGCCTTCGGTTGTAAAAAGAAGCTGTTGGTATCATATCGGTAATTCTTCGGTGCAAAGCCCGTTCTTTAATCGGTAGATCCCAGAAAAAAGAGGCAAAATCTCTATTTATACTTAAGTGCTCAATACCTAGCCTACCAATAGCTTAGGATTGTCGATAATTTAAACAGCTTGTCTCTGAACTATATATTATATATGTATATGTTATTATTTATATTATATTAAACATGCCAAACAAAATTACAAAATCAAAATTACAATACCCATTTCAGCTTAGAGCGGGGGTGTAATTGTATGCATGCACCCATCTAATATCTACGTGCAGGAATATGGCGCCTGAACCCGGTGGGTGGTGTGTGTCACATAACCATGGTTGCTTGACACCCGCTTCCTGCGGGTTCCTGCGCCAAATAAACATCGAGTTCGTCTTCGTCTTGGTTTAGGGACACGGGCGGGTTGGTTCAGTCGGGTGCGTCGGCGGAATACCGCGCAGCCTTTCCCAGTCATGTCCCTCTCCCGGGGTCCAGTCTTGCTATAGTAATCTAGTGTCTGGAGCACGAAGGAGGGAACGCGCTGGTGGAGGAGAAGCGTAGGACCCGTGCGGCGCAGGCCTTCACGTCCGGCGTTGTTGTACTGAAAACAAGAGAAGAAGAACTGTTGGTCATTCTGTAATTAATTAAATTATTAATTACATTCTATTTTATGTTATTGTGTTGTTATTCTTATAACATACACCTTCCATCACGTTTCCGCACCGAGTGTGTCTCATGCGTAGTGCGGCGAGTGCAGTCACCATTCCTGCTCACAAGTATGTGATCAGTCTACATCACGCTATTATTATCCACAAAGCAGAAGTAATTACGCGGGAGTGGCTACGCCCCCGGAGCCTTACCCGAGCGATGAGCTTTACCTCGAGGCGTGTACGAGCCTCGAGGTTCATGCTGTACGCCCGTGATGATGATCTCTGAACTGAGTCACAACGTACATATATAAATCCTTACCCCGAAGTGAAGTACTGTTTTTCACTTGATGTGAAGCAGTTACCATAAACTATGAAGATTACGGCACAAGGAATTTCACACGTTGACACCCCCTCTGTAAACACAGCAACTTCGAGCTTTCTGGTAATCTCTCTCAAGCGTAGGAACGTAACAATAGGAATTGTTACTTGGCTGCAGTTTTCTGTGAGGTGGAGGTACTTCGCCAGACGGACTGCTTTGATGCGCCCTACCTCTCTTAAAACATCCAGACCAAGACAAACAGACATGTTCATGCACACAAAAGTCAGTCTTGCGTGGGAATCGAACCCACGAGCGTTGGTGTCAAAGTCGCGTCCTTCACGACTGAGCCACCGAACTTGTCAAAATATTTGGCAGAGAAACACGTTATAATCACTACAAAACGTATATTTTGAAGATGAATGTCACCTTAAAATTTATTCCCGCAAACAAAACACAAGTATGTATCAAAACGGATAATACAAAGTAGTAAAAAGCTCACAGTTTCACACCAACAGAGCGTGCGTTGTAGTGTGTGTCAGAATCTAGTACTATTTACGATCGCTAAAGTATTGAGTTGCGTAAAATAACGTGCACGATCCTAACTCAAGCATTGAGTTGGTAAGACAATTGGCGAGGCAGTTGACTGACCTTAGTAGTTATGTCTAACAATTATACCGTTTTCACATATTCTTACATTTAACTGTTCGAGAAGACCCATTGATATAGAGTGCGAGGGGCTCCGTGATATTGACAAATACTATGTATAATATGTATATGTCTAAACTAGTCTTTTTATGTATACATTTTTTTTATCTTACTTTACGGATTGACTTTCTACCAATCTATTATTTTGCTTTATTTATTCATTTTGTATATTGATTTACACGTTTATGAAATACTTACTTACAGTATTATATTGTAATATATGGTATATGTATGAAAACCTTTAATTGGCTTTCACAATGTTACACTTATTGTTTGTTAAAAAATGTAAAATCGTTGGGTTTCCTATGAAATAAAAAAAAAAATTGATGAATAAGAAGCAAAATTTTATCTAAATACAAAATATGATCAAAATAGTTTCTTGGTATACTCAATAAATTTATATATACAAGAATTGCTCGTTTAAGTATATGAGATAAATAACAACTATACTGTAGTAGTGATAGCCCAGTGGATAAAGAACGACTGCTTAAAATTTTGGCTATGACCATTAATTTCCTATGTACGTTTTTGTAATTATCGCTAGCTCGGCGATGAAGGAAAATATTATGAGAAAATACGCACATCCAATAAATTATATTTCGAAAGACGTGTGAAGAGGAAGAAATAACAACTACACGGTAGTAGACTTATTCACAAAGGCATAAACATAGTCAATTTAGCGATGATTAATGATTCATGGCTTTGGCAAATTGTGCAGTACGCATTTTCGTCTTAAAACAGATTTGTTTGGAAATACCAATAAGAGAGTCGCGCAGCTTATTCCAGAGACATTATGTAAAGGAGTTCAATATACAGCCAGAATGAAAAGGAGACATAGAGAGCTTTGTACAACTCTCAGATCACATTCGTCGATCATGAGAATCGCGGAGATACTGAAATTTGCAATTCAAGTACTCAGAAGAGAGAGTATTGTTTATCTCAGTGAAGCGAACAGAGCAACCGCTTTTACCGCAGTCAAATAGCAAGCTATTTGAGCTGAGATGGATAGGAAGGGACATGACTAAATTTTCGAAGACAGAAGATTAACCGGATAACGTTATTCGGAGTCTTGAATCCGGGCTTTTTCTCCTGCCGATTTCATTGTTTGTCATTCTCCACAAAGTCTGCGGTTCTACTATATGCCACCACGTACTCTCCCGTCATTTTCCCTTTCAGTAAGTGGAGGGAGTAGGTACATGACTGCGTCTGCCCCTTTGCATTTTTCCTCGAACAATCATGTGTTTTCCTGGAGATAAGCCTGTAAGTTGGATTCGCAAGTTTTTCGCTTCACTACTTGCGAGGATTTTAAGACTGCTGTGTACTCTAGGTGTTTATTTGAACAGTAGTCTTCAGATTTCCGGCTCTATGAACTCCGGTGGAACGACCAGAGCTTGATTTGTGGTTTGGTTTTTCTCTTGAGGTCTTTCTTGAGGAGGAGTAGGAGGAGGAAGAACAGGAGGAAGGTACATTCTGAGATTTTGCAAATACCAAGGCAATACATCGGAATGCTGGTAAGAATGCTCCTGTTGCGCCTTTCGGGGCTTTCTTTACTACTCTTTCGAGGTTTTTATTCTAACCTTTCAGCACCGCTAAGCTTGTCTAGATTTAAAGTGACATTGGTCTCTGTACTCGTAAACCACTACCTTGTAATTTTTTGAAGCGTTCACATCACCTATGTAGTCCCGTTCTTCAGCCTTCATATAACCAATCACCACAGCATATATATTTATCTTCTTTGGTAGTCCCGATTGGTCTTCTCTTACTAGAATTTTAGTTTTGAAGGAATAAATGACTTTGTCTCTCTCTCTAGACTGGTTAGCACCGAACAGGTTTGAGCGAATTCATTATCGTCGTTACCTGCACTATTCTGCAACGTTGGTCGGCTACTTGCACTTCCATTATTGCCTCGATCGCTTTCTTCCTCATTGTGGTTCTGAAAGTGCTATCTTTCAAGAGGAGAGTTAGCTCTGGGGAGATTTTAACAGTTACATGTCAATGCATTGCAGTACTAAATTTCCAGCCTTTCCGAGTCGTTGTCCATGAGCGTCGCTACCCCCTTGACAACCAAATCAGGTGTGCCCCGTTGCTGCAAGCTGATGGTATTGCATTGGGATCGGGAGGCTGAATATGTCCTATAGGATTTAGGTTGGCTTTTTACTGGTCAGTGTCGGTTGCAGTGGGTCGATCTGATTGAGCGTGGAGTTTGTTTTGGCTTGGATTCGGATGTATTCATCTACGAAAGCCAGTGGTCTTTTGCCATCATCTGCGAGGATTTCGAAAATATTTATTTTGGACATTTGCATGTCCATTCGGTACTCTAGCTCAATGCAGGTTGTCGCGAAGCCGAGACATACTAAGATGTTGACTCGATCGATGTTGGGGATTTATAAGGTTTGATGGAAATCCCGAAGTCTTTAAACCAAATACTAAAACCAAGCAATCCGAATTCAACTGAGTCACTACTATGTCAATGTCCTGTATGATATTTTGAATATAAATTTGAAGGTCCTCTATACAGAAATGGTACCGACAGCTCACCGTTAGAGTAAATTAATATGGATAGAAAATATTAAGGGAGTCAAGAATCCACCCCTTAGGGCGACAGCAGTGTCGACTTGAAGTGACAATTCGCGACCTAAACATACTGCCTATTGAAGGTCGTATATAGGCAGTATGTTTAACCTATATGGAAAACCAATCCAATGCGATAGATGACAAGCTCAGGTGTTGAAGGATGACAAGCAGAAGATCGTGGTCAACCATGTTACGTTGTAATGCTGTTACGCTTTCGACAAATCAGATTCAATGAAAGAAAAGAGAATCAATTAGAACAATTGTGGAGAGAGAGAGAGAGAGAGAGAAGAACGTCATATTGCTGTGGCCGATGGAAGATTGGAGCGTATTAAACAGGCAATAGGAGCGAATAAAGGAACACACTCATTTGTGTGCAGCGGTTTCTACAATTTTTGAAAGAAACAGCAATATTAAGATGGATCTGCAGTTATTCTTCTGCATTGCATAAATTTATGGAAATAATAAGTTCCGGAATAACAAGCGCAAGCAAGGAAAGCCGTAAATTTTCCCAAAATATACAGCTATTTAAACATAATGTTACCAGCATTTTCCATAACTATTTAGTGTTTTAAAATAATATGTATTAAACTTACGAATTATTTCATAATATTTTTTAGTTTCACTTAAGGTATATTTTTGTTCACAAATCAGCGAAATTTATTCATCAGCTATAATAACATATTACAAAATAATGCAACAACGTCTATAGCTGTCGAATGTAGTAGCCTTGACCATGTTGCTGACTAAAATCCATAATATTAACTGCAGTTTGTCTACGATATTCATTCAATTTTAGTTGTTTCAAATCCTAAAATGGATACATTTCCATACTTTCTTACTATTGTACATTTGTCCCTTTTCCGCTTAAGCTCTATGAAAGCGTAACGTAATATTTGTAGCGAAAAAAGCGTTTATGGACATTTTTTCTGTGACCTCATCATGCGAAGATAATTTTTGTCAAAAATTTAGAAATGTCGTATTTTTGTTAATTAATTAATGCAAATTCATGACAATATCAATGACACCATTGCGTAAAAATGGAATGACCAGCGGTATAAAAGTATAATATGCATTCGTGGTATTATCAGTCATTTCACAGCTGTCAAAATGAAATCTGCAGTAAGTATTCAAAAGGCCAAATACCGCTTTATATCTAAGCCTTCTTAAAACATTTATTTTAATTACCATGAAAGAAGTGTAAGAGAAAATTCCAAATAACTCAAGGTCTTGTAGACCGCAGGTAGTACTGCTTCATTTTCGGGTATTGTATGTTGTTAAAACAACATTGTAGGTAATTGTTTCATCTCAAATACAAACGTAGAGTATCGCGTTCGGAGAGTTTTGTGGATATTATTAATATATTGCTAATCGCTAAATAAAATAATATGAGTAGTTATCAAAATTCTTTCTTCAACTGTACAATGAAATTTCATGTAAAATTCGAGGATTTGAGGACAAAGTATTGGTTTTTATTACGTACATACGTTTTTATACGATATGGAATCATCTCCTTTGTTGCAAATGATACTGCTTCCCATCAGGCTCATGTACGCTTGTTTGTCACTCGAGATTGAAAAATAGATACTTTTAAAACTTTTGATCAATTGTATGGACATAAATCGCTCTAAACATTTATTATTTTTAATCCAGATTGTCTTCTCCGTCGTGCTGGCCGTGGCAGCCTCTCAACAGTTCTTCAAACAGCCATACCGCCGCCCGTCACAGCCTGCACCGGCCTCCTTCGCTCGTCCTACTCCTGCGGCTTCCCCTAATCGTGGCACCAATGATGCCAATGCTAACATCGTCCGTTATGAGAGTTCAATCAATCCTGATGGTTCCTACAGCTATGCGTAAGTACCAGACTTTTATTATGTTCATCTATAAATGATTTTTAAGCTGTTAAACTTTTAAAACTTTTGAACAAAACTTCTTTTAACGCTGTAAGTACTGGTTTCGAACATTGAAATAATCCTTAGAATTGTTTTAATGCCCCAAATATATGCATGTTTTATGTCATTTTATGCAAAATTATGCTACATAGGTATTCGATAGCTGCTATTTAACTTAATTTGTTACTTGTTCTTGAAATGACAGAGCCTTTGTCAGTTGCTATATATTTAAATAAATAAAATTGAAGTTTCTGCTTGATATGTCACAATAATAGCTTTATACTAAAAGCATGTGAATGTATAAACCGTACTTGTAACAAAAATATAAATTGTCTGTCTTCACTGGCAGATAGCGGATGATAAACGAAGTAATTTAAGCTACTTTTCGTTTAGAAACATAAATTAGAGTCTCGCCGGGAAAGAATAAGGCCCGTGATATCGTAATTTCGCATGCAAGTTATTTGTTTTCTTCTTCCACTTTCACTGTGCAATGCATTTATTTGAACATACAAAAGCTATTTCATTTTAAGAACAATTAACAAAGAAAATTAATATATAGACAAATTTGTTTTAATTAACGCAAGTCTAAGTCATTTAAATTGGCGTACTACATAGTCGATAATGTTACTAGAATTTTATATTATATATTAATTGTTGATCTTAGAAAGTTAATAGCAAAACATAAGCCCTGATCAATCAACTATTTACACAATTTTCATTTAACCAAATTGTTACCATTATTTTTATATCGTCTAATACACGTTTCTTTGTATGTGAGTCATAATAAGAATCACGTCAAAATACGTCAACTGCTGGGGTTTCTGTGGTCAGTGAGTGTCGAGTGGCAAATGTTTAATACAAACGTAGTTGAAGATTTACAATCCCCGACTATATCGTCCAAACTGTAATTTAATTGATAATATTTTATGGTACGAGTATTTGTTCAAATTTCTACCTGCTCAGTACAAATGGGACAGATGTTTCCGAGGTTAAACGAAGTCTGTATAGATCCCCTGAATTGCCAGGCCGGTGCTCAATATCAAGTCCACTTTCAGCATGTTCCGCTTTAAGAGTTATCTGTTATTAATGATATTGTTTTCTTGTTTCAACGCAAGCACTTATCTATTTAGCGTATTTTATACGTTTTTCCATTTGAGATTTCCAGTGAATTTAGGTATTTGGTTGACATGGGTAGCCTTAGGATTTTATTTTTTCTATATTGATTTATAACGAATACTGAGACGTAGGTTGTTGTTTTTCTAATTGGTATAATGTAGTGTAGGTACATCAGGGTACATTAATTATTTATCACGCTGTATCATGATATTGACTATCCTGTCTCTTTTACAATGTCCCAATTTATAACTTCCCTCGCATACGAATTTATGCCGAAGAATATTAGAATAGTCAAATGTTTAGATGGTTCTTTATTCCGCGCGCTTCATGAATCACTGAAGTTAACACTAGAACGTGCGGGTTTTCCAGCAAGTGCCTCCACTATCTTTTTCTTATGATTGATCATCACACTTTTCTGTAATTCTTAATCACAATTTTAACCTTTCGGTCGTCCATTCCGTGCCCCTATGGATATATGTATAGAATTTGGATCAAGGGATAGGTGTTACTGATAAAGGAACGGGCTGACGTCTAATCTTGCATCAGGCTTTTGGAGGATCAGAGATTATGGCAGTAACGATTTACCTACCAGTGACACAGTCATACCTTTAAAATTAGATATACGTGAATCAAAAAGGATCATGTCAACTGTAAAGAGCTGGTTAGTTATTAATATCGATTTTTTTAATGTACTACAACGGTAGCAAACAAACATATGATCCACACGATGTCAAGCGGTAATATCACAGTCACATTCCTTGTTAATTGTAGCTATCGCTTACGGAAATAGTTTCTTATGTTACATGCATTTGTAACCATGTATCATAGATTGCCTTGAAGAACTTTATATATTAATTTGTAGAGATGAAACTAAATGCTAATTATTTTGTCAGGCGTTAAAGTCTTCAAACGCTTGTAGGAAACACAAGTATTAATGTCGCTGTAACTTATTTAATTTTTGACACATTCTATGTCAAAAGGAGGAAAGTAATTATTTCAGTTAGCCATTTTACTAAAGAAAGAAAGTAGGTAGTTAAAAAATTTAAAGATTACTACACTGCAAGCGATTTAATAACTATCATGCAAATATTTAAGTACAAAAGTATGTTGGTCTGATTATGTGTTAGTTACCAACGCCAAGTCTCTAACGGGGTAGGTAAGGGTAACTGAATGCCAAATGATTGATCTAGCAACTTCGTTGATAGTTGTAGTAATTCTGCCAGTGAGCGAGGTTAGGTATCTTAGGAAGTTGCTGTGTTAGCAGCGGGAGTGGCAATGTGCGAACTATAATACTCATTGTGCAATAAACACTTATAGGCCACCGTAACCACACTTCAAATTAGGTGGGCTGTATGTATTTATACGTTCCAACATTCTATTAAAAAACTCAAAATAAACTAAAGTACCACCTATTTTCTAGCAACGCCATTAAAGCTTTTAGTGACCCTAACCTAACACGCGTATTAAAAAAAATGGCGATCATTCACCTCATTTATATTTTTATATACTCGTAGAATATTAATTAATATTTATTGAATATCTGTAGTTCAAGTTTTTTATCATTTGCACATGAATATTTTTTGTGCTTGTCATTCATAAATTCTTCGTGAATCAGTGTAATTACTAAATAAAAATAATTATTCTTCGTAGAGGAATCTTAGATTTTCGGAGGAGAAGGCTCCTTCCTTTCTTTATAACGTGTCGAAAGTCAATGTCGAGAGTAAATGGAGAAATGAATGGATTTGTTCGTTATTCTCAGACTAATCTTATGTACCCGCCATTTAAGCTGACTTGTTATGTAAGGTTCTATTACCAACTGTCCAGTTTCGCCATCTAACCAGAAGGATGATGGTACCATATCATTATATAATTATTATCATCAGTCATGAACTGCACGGTAGGGAAAAAAATTGTGACGATTCCATACAAATGTAGCCATTTTACGGAATAAAAAGATTTTGGCTTTGACTTTGATATTATCAGAAATACTATATAAAATTGCGAAATTTAATGCTCCAGCAATTAGAAGTACAGCGGAGTTTCAGTTGCTATATTTGAATTATGGACATAGTTATAGGTCCAGAGTGAACGCATGTTAATAAGAGAACTTGACCTACTAACTTACAAGCCATTGCACAGCCTAAATGTTTGTATTGTTTTCTATCTATAATTTCACTTCAAACGACTCCTACATTATTCTACTTTATATGCGTTGCGTAATTCTTTCTTTCTGTATACTTTCTTCATGTCCGAACCAACGGAGCATGCCTTATCCTATTTTAACACAAACATTTTCCTTCAGACCTATTCTGTTTCTAATATCATCTTTGCGAACGCGGCGGTCATGTGTTACGTTACAACTTTCATACTATGCCTTCCATAATCAACTCTTGTTTCTATAAGTTAGCATTGGGATTAGCACTGCATTATGTATAACGAGCTGTGTCCTTTTTTTATACTACGTCGGGAGGCATAAAAGCATACGGCCCACCTGATGTAAAGCGTAGCCTATAAAAACTTGGAATACATTAGGTATCAAACACAGCAACTTCTTAAGAGCTCACTGGAGATCTCATTCACACGCAGGAACACAACTCTCTAGGGAGTTGTTATTTGCTGCTGCGGTTTTCTGTGAGGTGGAGGTCCAACCCTAGACGGGCTGCTTAGATGCGTCCTACTTCTCTTAAAAACACAAGGAACAGATGACGAACAGACATGTTCATGCACGCCAAATTTTTGTCCCGTGTGGGAATCGAACCCATGAGCGTTGATGTCACAGTAGAGTAACAGCGCGTTTCACCACTGCGCCACTGAGCTTGTCACCGAGCGCCGGCTTCCTTACACTCCATTCACTCTATTCCCAGCACTGACTGGTTTTTCCATATCGGCGATGGATGCTGAAAGAGTATCCAAGACATATGATCTCATTCGCTTGTTCCATCACATTGTTATCAACCGTAATCCATACATTTATTCTAATTTCTTCTCTTTCAAATACTTCGCATACGCATTCAATAGTAAGTTCTTCTCCATAATCGTCTTCATTTTATGATAATGTTTGCAGTTCAAATGTCTCTGCTAATAACACGGCGTCGTCTATATAAAACAGACAGTTCACCAATCGATGTTCACTCATGTACAATCTTACATTCGTTGACCTTATTTTCTGTAGACAACTACTGAAATCCAAAATGAACAGCCGAATAGACCGTATGCAACCCTGCTTTGACCTTAAACCAAGGTGAAATGCTGCCATCTATCCACACACATGCTTAGAAATTCTTGTACATGGACTGCGTAGCACGGAACAGAGCATTGTCAATCCCATATCTCGGCTATACTTCCCACAGTTCCTTTAGCACAATGAGAAAGTGAGAAAACTTGATCCATACATCCCCTTCTGTTTCGAAAACCTCACTGTGCCTCCCACAGCATTTTAATGGGATTTCACTTTTATACTCCTTTCAATTATCTTTCCATATACTTTTACTGCTTAATATAATAATATAATAAATATTGTGGGAAATTACACAGCGCCATCTAGCCCCAAAGTAAGCGAAGCTTGTGTTATGGGTACTAGACAACTGATAAACATACGTAAATACATTTTTTTTTGTAAATACATACTTATTATACATAGAAAATACCAACCAACCAACAACCAACCAAGACCAAGACAGACATGTTCATGCACACAAAATGTTTGTCCTGTGTGGGAATCGAACCCACGAGCATTAGTGTCAAAGTAGCGCAACAGCGCGTTCCACCACTGCGCCACCGAGCTCGTCATTGCACTGCTATGCTGATCAAACTGATATAGCAATCCATGTGTGACCCATTGCTTTACATAAGGGTATGATGATTGCTCGTTAGCAATTGTTAAGAACCCTTCTAGTTTTCCAGCATAGATTGTTTAAGTACCAGAACACGTCTCGAACGTAAGTGCCACCTAGTTTGATAATCTCAGCTATGACCGTATCAATTTTTCAAGCTTCATATCGACCATTCGACCACTCGAACATAGCTTTGCCTTCATTGGACGCCGAAAACGTGGAGTAAGCATTTGAATCACTCTCAGTGTTAACGTCCAATACATATACATTTTCTCAAACATTTCTTGAGTGTGAGAGTAAATTGACGCCAGCTTTAGACTTTATCTTGCTGAGATAAATCAAAACAAAGATAAAGTGTAAATAGAGAGAGAGAAAAAAAGAGTAGGATTTTCTTCTGAGGCCTAACTTTATAAATTTTTGAAGGCTTGTCAGCATACAATCACTAAGAATAAAAATTTCATGGTCACAGTCGCAGATCACGATAAAATGCAATATAATCAATACAACGTATAGTAGATTCGGACAAAATATTTAAAACACGATAGATTTCCTTAATGCGCTCACAGTAATAATATGAACAGCATTTAATAAGCTATAATTCTTTCATATTGACTGCATTTTAACGTTTTAACATTTACTTACGTGTATAATAGCATAAAAATCGGCCAAGTGCGAGTCGGACTCGCGCACGAAGGGTTCCGTACCATTATCTATAAAAATGGCAAAAAAATCACGTTTGTTGTATGGGAGCCCCCCTTAAATATTTATTTTAATTTAATTTAATTATTTATTCTTAAAGTGAATATATAACTAAATATTCTGTCAATATTTCAAGCGTCTACTTGTTGCCGTTATCAATATCGAGCAAAAATGAGCAAAAAAATCACGTTTGTTGTATGGGAGCCCCCTTAAATATTTATTTTATTCTATTTTTTAGTATTTGTTGTTATAGCGGCAACAGAAATACATCATCTGTGAAAATTTCAACTGTATAAATAAATACAGCCTGGTGACAGACGGACGGACGGACGGACAGCGGAGTCTCAGTAATAGGGTTCCGTTTTACCCTTTGGGTACGGAACCCTAAAAAGGAGGAAAAGAGCAATATTTTAAACGTCAAAATAATCATAAGCATTATTCACTGACATTAAAAAAAATTAGGAATGTATTTTAGGGGACAAACCGCTACGATTTATGACAAGTCTTGATATTGTTAACAGTTATATTTTGTGTCTTATATATTGTACACAACTAATAACACCTGCTGTATATATTTTCTTATTTTTATAAATAAGGATATAACTATTAAGTTATATTTTCTGATAAAAATAGTACATACTTGCAACTAGTGATACCTGCGTTACTGATAAAGAAACTATTTTTAATTTCATTAATGTTGATAGCCATCTATCAATCTATATATACATATATTCACACTTGGTCACAAATCTCCTTCAACTCTTTAAAGTGCATAGCTTTATTTATGTATACTCGTCAGTTTTTAAGGCGCGTCAGGGAATTTCCGATAAAAATTAACAACTTGTCGTATTGGATGAGTTTGGGTTTCCCTGACTACTACATTCTTCCACTTTGATATACATTATCTCTACATAATAATATTTATTTATTTTACGTATCCGAACGTTTATTTTACATTAAAGTAGGTCAAATTACCACGGAAAATATCTATTTCAAATGTATCATTGAGAATTAGTTGTTTGTAACCACGCTGTGGTATTATTTGGCTCAATAGTGTGAAGGTCTATTCCGTTAACAAAAGGTTGAGAGTTTAAATGTTAAATAGAACATAATTATATGCTAATAACCTTGGAATCGTCTTTGATTAAATTGATATTGACAGGTTTGAGCAACAAGTTACAAAACGAATACTGTTTTATTTAATTCAACATATTGATTGATCTATAGACCTAAGTAGTATTTGTATACTTATCCAGATTTTGACTGTACTGAATATATTCTTGGAGTGTTGCTGTTACTTTTGGGCAGCAGCACCTAGATACCTGGCTCGAGGTCTTTTTGCTAAGCTAATAGAATTGATACATCGTATTTAAACGATTTGCCTCTCTTTTCCTGCTCTAACTACAATAGGTTATGTTGTACGATATGATGCCCACAATTCACTTTTAAATCGTATTATTAATATTAAATTTAATTAAATTTAATAATGATTAACATCGAGTTATTCAATTTGTCGTCACATATTGGAACTCTGTGGTTTGAGTAATGTATTACGAACTTTTAGAATGTGCAAAGAACGCCCTTCCCTGACTGGGTGATATTTTTATAACCCAAGAGGCTACTGTGAAAAATTCTTTAAAAAACGTATGAAATTAATTTTTGTCGCTTTAATGGTAAAAAAAGACATTTTCGTAAAAACAGTTTTTTATTGTTCGTAGATACGAAACCGACAATGGCATTGCGGCTCAGGAAACCGGCACTCCTCGTGACTTCGGAGGCAATCCGCCAGTAATCCCTGACGTTGCTCAGGGTTCCTTTTCCTGGGTGTCTCCTGAGGGCCAACAGGTCGCTATCAGCTACGTTGCTGACGAAAACGGATACCAGCCTCAGGTAAGATATAAATAAATGCATAGTTAAGGAGTTACATATAATAAAACAGTCAAAGTAGTGTTAAGGTAATGGCTATTGCATCATTTTTATATACGTAAAACCTATTCACAACCAGAAATATGATAAAATGTACTTACTTAAAATACAGTTATTTAAAATATCATAAATTTATTTTGCATCTATGTTTGTCAATCCTTTCTCGCATTTTTAGTCTCAACGTGCATTTCCTAAATACCATAAGTCGGAATTATGAAAAGGTAACTTGATGCTTTATTGCTTTGTAATGATAATCAAATTCCTAAAAATATGCTTTTTTCAGGGCGACGCTCTCCCCACACCTCCACCAATCCCACCACAAATTCTTCGTGCTCTCGAGTACATCGCGAGAAACCCACCACGTCAGTAAGAACAAATAACGCAAGCATTAGTATTTTTATCAATATGTAAGTTACAGTGTGCGCGGTCAGTGGATAAGAGGAAATGAGATATTTATTGTTGCTTTTTTAGCCAATATACTGAATATTTATATGCAAACAGGTTGACCTTATCATGGAAGAAAAAACATGTACTTTAAAAACTGTATTAACCAACCAATATCCTAGGCTATTCACTAGGGTATTTCAATGTTGTCCCAAAAATTATGACCAAGCCAAAAGGGGATGATTTTACTATACATTAATTTGAATAGTTTTTACTTGATAACAAACTTCGAAGTCGACTGATGAAGATATGAAATCAACTTGACTTCTCCGTACAAATATAATCAGTTGATTTAATAACTTCCATTGAGACGTTGTTTTTTTTTTCATGAAGTTGAAGTCGGTTCATAGTAAAAGATGTTCGTCGTAACCTGTAATCATCTTTTTTTGGTTTAATAATTTTTTTAGTACCCTTATTTAATATAGCCTCGAAAAAACGGATAATGGACCTCACATCAATAATGTCAACTTGAACTTCCGGTCTAAGGTTATTGACTATTTAGTAGCACAGATATATAGAGGATGTAGTTATATGTTTAAAGAAAAACTGTTGCTAGTGAAATTGCTCTAAATTTTGTTTATTGCTAAAAGTATTAATGCTATATTATTTTATATTCCGCGTATTGGAAGTAGTGTCTTCATTCAAGTAGTCAAAAGTGGTTGAATGCTGTCATTGATACCTACTTCAATGCCAGAATTAAATTCCTTATAGATGTAATTGAAGTGCAGTTTAAAGAGACTCCACTACGGATTGCGGACTCAATAGATGTGATCAAAATTATTATGTAATTAAAAAAAATATGCATATATTATATATAATTGTTACAATGTCTTTTATATAGCAATGTATTTTTAATAATGTTTGATTATTGTTTTAAGAATGTGTGAGTTTGTCTTAATTAAATTAATTCATGTACAGTACTTATGTGTGTATTTTTAAGTACCCAATGCAGATGAAGATTAAATATGTATATTATACATTCAGAATAACATTAGGTTGCTTTTAAGGTTGTGGAATTAGAGCGCATTTTAAACAGTCTAGTTTACATCGTTTCCTGCAATCGAAATGTAAAATAGTATAATATTTAGGCAATAAAATAACTATGAATATTTATTGAATGCACGACGAAATTCGACGTTAACTTGACATACTGCCTATTTTAAAATAAACTAATTAGCATTGCTTTTACTGGAGTACTGCTTTGCCGTACCATCAAATGTGTCAATATTCCTTTGAAAGTATGTAACTTTTGCAGAGACTCATTTAGTATTTCAATTTTGGTAGGAATAATGTATTTCAGTTTCAATATTCAGATCATCTATGACATATTAAATATATTTTTATAAGAATTATATTTAAAAAATTGATAATGAGATTAATCTATCTATCTATCTACACGCCAAATCTTTTGCGGGATAGGCAGAGAGAACCATGCGCCACATCACTCGGCCCTAGAACACTTAAAAAGCTTCTTTAATATTCATAGCTCGTCTCTTACTTGCTTGCTGGTTCTTTTACATGTCCGTACCAATGGAGCATCTTCTTATTTTTTACACTGATACACTACTTCGTACCAACATCATCATTGCGCTCAGTCGCCTTTATTTAATGAAATAAATGATGTTATCATAGATCTTTATTGCGGGTTCAATATGATTTTCATAAGTATCTTATCCTAAATATATAAAAAAAGACATATATAAAAAAAAAAAGTTCGTAGACATAACTGAAGTGTAGAATAGAGATGTGTAGAAAATCTTGTTACTATCGTCATATTATGCCCCACTTCTTATTTTCTACACTTCTCGTTTAATCTTTCTTACTTTGTTCCTTTTATTGTTATCATATTTCTTCACATACACTTTTTTCTAAAACGTTGCGAAGTGGTTACCCTTCCTCAGTTTCACCATCCGTTCATGTAAAATGCTCTCATGAATGGAAGCCATTTGGATTATTTTTGTTACGATTATGTTTTATGTTTAATTCAAAATGTAGGAATAGAATAGTATGTAATGCAGGAATACATTTAAAAATTAATTAATTATTTTATAATAATTAATTACCATATAAATGTATTCTTGTGGTTCGTGAATTATATTTCCAAAATAGTAAGGCGTATCTGGGCACTTAGGTAACCACTTCACAACGTTGTAGAAAAAGGTGTAGGTGAAGAAAAGAAAGCAAATGCCCAATGACAAATAAATATTTTTTATCTTTATCTTATCTTTATCGTAAACTAAATGATAAACTAGACTAAATAATAATTTGGTGAGGTCGGTAGCGCAGTGGTTACTAACGCCACTTTAACACCAACGCTCTTAGGTTCAATTCCCATGCAGGCCAAACATTTCTGTGCATAAACATATCTGTATTTAATCTCTTAAAGGTAGGCTGCATCAGCAGCCCGTCTGGGCAAGTACCCTCTCCTCGCAGAGAAGTGAATTGACTACACCCTGGAGTATGAGTTGTGTTCCTGCAAGAGCGTACTCCTAAGGAGTTGCTGTAATAGCAGCAGAGGTGACATCGCGCGGGTGATACTTAATATATTGAAAGCGTTAATAGGCTGTGGTTCCGCTTTACAGATGGGCCGTATGCTTGTAAGTCGCCCGACGTAGTATAAAAATAAGTTTAATGGTGTTACCTACTATTGGTGCGATAAGCAAGGTACCATACCATGTCACTCGATCATCAGCCGTGCTATAAATACGTTAATCCCGGGATGTACTTACCCAAAAGTTCGCATTACCATCTCACAGGTAGAAGTCAATTCGTTGCGTGGCCGCTCACAAAGTTTTGCAACTAGATTTTTGCTAACTATAAACAAGAGGAATAAGCCCTCCAATTGTAGCTACTGCGGCATCGCACAGGCCGGACCGTCATAACTGTGCGTGGAAATACCATCGACACCGTTGTACATTTGTAGGCTGCACTAATCTACAAAGGTCGAGGAAGTTGTAGGCTATGTGAAGAAGAGGACCAACTTGAAGTCACCAAGTAAGCTCCTGAGGAGCCACTGCATTAACAGCAGGGGTCGCATCCCGCGAGTGATACTGACATACCAGGTGAACCGTTTGCTTGTATGCCTACTGACGTTGTATAAAAACGTCATCTTGTGAGTCGAACGATTGGAATCTCGCCATGGAGTAAATTTTAGCTCCTTTGTGGTGAAGGTTTCATCATCATCATCATCACTCATCGTCTGCTGACCTTTATAAAGTAAGGCTTTTGGCCGGAGGGAATCGTATTTTGGGAGTTCCGAGGATACCCCAATATAAATCATACAAAATAATAAAAAAAAATGTAATCAGTAAGAGAAATTATTTTAAATATAGATTACCCTTGCTCCGTTCTGATGTGAAAGAAGAACAAACAAATACACTTTCACATTTATAAGTATGGATTTTTTTAACATCACAATGCATACAACCCGAATGATCTGAAAACTTACCATAAACTATGACATACGCTTCTCACATACGCTGAAAGTGAATAAACAGTTAATCGGTGGCAGATAAATACGTTATAATCACTACAAAACGTATATTTTGATGATAAATATCATGTAAAAATTTATTCCCATAAACAAAAATCAAGTATTAAAATAGGTCAGCAAAATAGTAGTAAAGCGCTCAAGTTTCACACAGACATACCGTGTGTTGTAGTTCGCGAGTAGCATCTCGCCGTATTTGTGATCGCCGAAGTTTCGAGTTGCGTTAGATTGCGTGCACGCTCGCCATATCTTTAATTTTCATAAGTTTCATTCCATTCCACACCCGTAAAATGATAGTGAATTTTACAAGGTCCTTCATAGACTTAATCACGTGCTCAAAAAAGTTCATAGACGTGTTATATTTGGGGATTTTCATTACAGTATAAATTCACTAGCACTTATGTTACAAAATACCATCACATTTGTCACATAAAACTAATTATATACTGATTTGTAAACATTCCAAGTATAATAACAATGCCACTCGTCAAAAGCGCGGGAAGAAGTAATATATCTATTAAACAAACGATGACTACGACATTATCATAATTATGTATGATTATTTTTGACATTCAGTAAGACTATACACAAATAATACTAAAGGCCAATAATTTATTCATCTCTTCTCATTTTTACCAGAGACTTCAACCATAAACAAATGTATTTTTAATATTTAGTTAGACTTTATAACAATAATATTAAAGTCTTCTCAATTTGATCACAAACTTTAACCTAAAAATTTAAATAGTTACCTACATATTCGTGTACATATATGTTTGTGTGTCAAACGTACGGTAGTGTGTGTACTATTTTTATTAATTTAATGTATTTTCCAAGCATAATTATAAAAAAAAATTGCTTTCTGCACTTCTCCATATAAATTTAAACTGTGCCAAATTTCATACTCTTCCGTCCGTGTAATTTTCGTAAACAGGGATACAAAAATACTGAATTTGGTAAAAATTCACTAGAGATAATTAATAACGCCAATAAATAAGTAACCCACGAGCGCTAGTTCTAGAGGATGGTAGTGTACAGTTCTACTGGGACCGGTCTGTTATCAAAGACAACTGTTTACGAAATACTATTGCCAATTAGCATACTTTTTTTCTCTATTTCCCATGATGAGAATCTCGTAAAGGCAGAGAAAAGTAAACATTATTCTTGAACTTGGCTTACGAGTTTACGGTGACGTGGTCTTAATGGTAGTTGTTTCGATAGTTGTGGCTTGTCGTGATGTAAACGTACTGAAGCTAAAAGTCCCGACTTTACTTTCAGAGGCTCTTGGTGGGTATTTAGATCAAGATACAAAACGCGGTATTTCCAGACATCGCCCGCCACGTTGATAGCTTCCCTTCTCTCTTCGTTTCTTTTATATGTTTCGCTATATTTTACATGTGAATATAATGTATTTAAAAATGCAAAAAATAATTATGTTCATAGAGAACCGATCATGGCTTGCGTTTCCTGTTTGTTCGTCACACGGAATGAAAACCCAAGAATGCCGACTCCCCTGAGTCGCTCACACGGTTGTTGCACAGGGTTCATACTGTTGGTGAATACCGCCTGCAGAAAGTAGTATTTAGAAAATCTGTGTTTACGACAGATGTTTGTCCCTCTTCTGTAATAGTATTGGGCTATTATAACAATTTCTCCAGGTTTTACATCACCAATAACATGAGTTAAAATAAATTAATACATATATGTGGTTACACATTTAAATATATATATATTCGTATACATAGACATAACGTATAATATAATAAACCGTCAATAAAATGAATGTTTTTACTCTATACTGCAATTAAGGAAGAGTTTGTCTGAGCAATTTTTTTTAACCAATGTAGTCTCGTAGCTACGTAATCATGTTTCAAAAATGAGTAAAATACCGATATTATCGATGCATCCTCTTAAATCTGTAATTCAGTTATATTTAATTATTACAGGCCACAGGTCACTAGGAATTAATATTTTAAGTTTTGATAGAATTTATGAAGTAACTCCACCTCACAGAAAATTCGCAGCCAAATTACAACTACCTAGAGGGTTGTTGTGTTCCTGCGTGTGAGTGAGGTCGCCAGTAAGCTTCCAAGGAGTTGCTGTGTAAGCAGCAGAGGAGGCATCGCGCGAGTGATACTTAATATATCGCTAGCATTAATAGGCTACGGTATCCGCTTTACATCAGGTGAGCCATATGCTTGTACGCCTCCAGCGTAGTATAAAAAATGCTACTTTTAGAATTAGAGTATAATAGGAAGTGATTGTGTTTGTTGTGGAAATGGGGATTTGGGTGTTATTGTAGAATGTTATTGCGGCTTATTGTATAGATGACCAATTCATATTTTTGTAAATGTAGAAATGAGCATTTGTTTAGTGCTGGCTTAATATACTGGCTTAACAAGGATAGACGGAAAGGTTAACGTCCTGTCTTTGGAACTGACTTCTGGTTACAATCTCCAACCTATACCTATTAATTATTTTAATTGTGTCTGTTAGGAGCGGAGATCCAGAGGACAACCCATTAATATCCTATATAAAAAATGGTCTACATAAAAATGGCGCGAATGGGCACTCTTTTTCCGTGATTTGACAATTGCCATATTTTATGCTGCATTTGTGCCATATACTTCTGACTTATACTTAGTCTGGCCATAAATACTGTTACAATTAAAAATTAACAAAATATTACATTTGAATTTCGAATCTGTCATTTTTATATGATTGTTCATTGAGTTTTCTCATTTTGGCGCTAATACATTGTACAATATTTTGCGATATTAAAATGGAGTGGGGTGATAAAGAGAACCGAATCGCTGTGATTGCATTGCACAAAGTAGGTATGCTATAGCCAAATGCAATTTTTAAAACTCTCCATACGCTTGGTATTAGTAAAATGTTTGTGTACCGGGCTATTAATAGGTACAATGAGACCTCCTTTGTTTGTGATAGAAAATGATCTGGCCGTAAGGGAAAGAATTCGAAGAAATACTGTCCGAAAGCAAAAGATTTTATCTCGGGAGATGAAGATAGCACCTAGAACCATGTCGCGTATTTTAAAAGATGACTTAGGACTTGCAGCCCATAAGAGACGTACTGGTAATTTCTTAACTGATAATTTAAAAAAGAATAGGGTGGTAAATTCGAAACAACTACTGAAGCAGTACGCAAAGGGAGGTCACAGAAAAATATTCTTTACGGATGAGAAAATGTTTACAATTGAGCAACATTTTAACAAACAAAATGACCGTATTTATGCTCAAAGCTCTAAGGAAACTTCACAATTAGTCGACAGAGTGCAACGTGGGCACTACCCGACTTCAGTAATGGTTTGGTTGGGTATTAGCTATGAAGTACGAGTAGTGACTGAGCCATACTTTTGTGAAAAAGGTATCAAAACATCGGCACAAGTGTATCAAGATACCATTCTTGAGAAGGTAGGGAATCCCCTTAACAACACCATGTTCAATAACCAAGAATGGTCCTTCCAGCAAGACTCGGCGCCAGGTCATAAAGCTCGGTCTACACAGTCTTGGTTGGAAACGAACGTTTCGGACTTCATCAGAGCTGAAGACTGACCGTCGTCTAGTCCCGATCTTAATCCGCTGGATTATGACTTATGGTCAGTTTTAGACAGCACGGCCTGCTCTAAACGCGATGATAATTTGGAGTCCCTAAAACAATCCGTACGATTGGCAGTGAAGAATTTCCCCATGGAAAGAATGCGTGCTTCTATTGATAACTGGCCTCAACGTTTAAAGGACTGTATGGCAGCCAATGGAGACCATTTCGAATATGTAAGCTGCTTATATTTTAAATTGTTTTATATTTATGTATTAAACTACGAGTAACACACTGTAAAAGTAATAAATGTTATTTGCAATAGATTTTTTTTCTTTGTTTCAGTGTAGGCAAGACTAGGTACTTTCATATGCCATGTCTTGGCATTAATAGCACAGCAGCTATAACTGGAATTGGCAACCTATTTAATGTACAATACCAATTTGTCATTCACACTCAATATAAGTTACTTATTTACATGTATTAGATTTCCTAATACATATTTCATTTTATCATCAGTTATAAAATGCCATGCAATACCCTATCTAACAAATGATATATAATTTAGCATACGAGGCGCATATTTGGCAACTTTAATGACGCTGTGATATAGTATGTAGCGTGTCTATGTTAAAAGGTGATAAACTATGAAATGTCTGGAGAAAAGTGGTAGAATGCGATTTGAGCTGGTAATCAATATACTATATTTGACTACAAAGATAAAAGACGAAATTTGAGAGATTTCAAATAATGTCAATTCACCATATTTTTTTTTCTCTCTAGAGAGACAGGAGACGCCTCGATGCTGTTCGACCTGCATCCGTCGTTTTTTCCCGCGTTTGTTGATTCTGCGAGCAATGTGACCGGCTCAATGCCACTTCAGTTCTTGCTATTCCATGTTGTGTCAGTTACTTTAGTTCTTCTCATTTCTGATTCCATTACGCAGCGAAATTCCGAGCACAACATGACTGGTGTATAGGTGTAAAATAAACATTTGACATAATCTTAGTCTTGCTCATGTTCGACATGAGACCTAGCTGGTGGGAAACGTTATTAAAGTCCTCAAGACGCCATTGATATTTATGCCGTATCCCTTCCAGTTCAAGAGCTTGAAGACATCTTCCAATATTGCAATGAAGAGCTTCGGGGATAACGTCGCACTGTCTTACGTTTTCGTAGCCCACATACGCCAGACATAAGTACATATTATACTCCTCAGTATTTTGTATAATCTGGGTATGTATGTGATCTACGGTGCTAAAACCCATTCGCAGTATAGGGAGGGAAGTTCGAAAACAGATAAAATAATTTCACCGGCGTTCAAAACGGGCAAATATTAGAATTTTAGAGATTAACACTGAAAGATGATGAATGAAAGAAGGAATTGTGGAAAGGAAGAAAGTATGATGTATGAATGTGATAATTTATATTTAATGTAATAAGTTTTAAAAATGTCAAAATAGTCTTGCCCATGGCAGGGGTGCACGAATTTAAATTAAAAAAAAAAAAACCCTATCGCAATCCCGTTTGTGTTTGGAGGCTGGAATAACGTCTAGTTTGATTGATTTGATTAATTTAAAAAATCCCGGTCAAGGGCAAGTGAGATTCGAGTACCTACTGAGGGTTTCGTACATAATTTGGGTGTGTGTAAGATGTTCGATAGTTTTAAGTTTTAAGTTAATTGTGCTAATTAGAAAAAAAATCCTAAATCTGACGCAAATCTGACCGAGACCCAGCCTAAACTTAACTACATAAATCTGACTCAAACTAGCATAAACCTCAAGGTCAAATACAAATTAGACTCGGCCCAATGAATATAAATGTCTTGGAAAAGGATTTCAGTGATTCAAATATGTGTTGGTAAGCAACATCATTTAATTTTCCCCGTAATATTTATATAATCCTTTATCAGCTGTTATTTCAGACTTCTCGCTTCACAAACTTTGAAGACATGGGAAATACGTACGGAACCCTAAGAAATCTAATAGATTTTTTGATACATGACTGAGTTAACAACGTACTCATACTTAAATAATGATTTTGGAACATTCAACTGCTTCGTATCGCTGCAAAATGGAAAAAAAAATGACGTGAAATCATTTATCACAGTTCAATTCTTTATGCTTGACCTATGGACCTCTATTGATATCGGATGATGTCGCTTTTAGAATATGTCGAGCCAATATCTAACATTCTTATGTATATTTATTTAAATTTGAATATGAAATAATAGTCCCAAAAGTTTTATAACGCTTACCTAGTTATGTGCAGTATCATACACTAGTTTATGGACAAGCATACTACAACAGCAATTAATAATAGGGGTTTAAGTATGAAATTGCCGTTTTATATTAATAGATACTTTAAATTGACACTAAACCTTCATAGTAGGTAAGAGATTTTTTAATGAAACTTTTTTCATATGATACCTATGAGAATACGAATTTCAATTGTTTTTTATTTTGCTTAGACGGGAAAGATTATTTATTCGTAGGGAAAGACAGATACTTCGAAAATCCGAGTAATTTTTGCATACGAATTCCGACGCGGAACTAACGCGACAGAAGCGGCTCGCAATATCAATGCTGCGTTTGGAGAGGAGACTGCTAATGAACGCACAGTGCGTTTTTGTTTAAATGTTTTCGTAATGGAAACTTCGACTTGAAGGACGAACCACGTGGAAGACCGCCCTACACAGGTGAATGCTGAATTGAAGGAGACGGTGGAAGCTGATTCGAGTCAAACTATTCAGGAATTAGCGGCATGGTTTAATGTTGCCTTACCTACAATATTGACTCATGGGAATCAAATCAGTAAGATAAAAAAAATATGAAAAATGAGTGCCTCATGATTTGACTGACCTGCAGAATGACACGCGTGTTGAAACTTGTGTTGCCTTGTTGAATTGGTATAGCAACGGATTTTAGGGTCGGCAACACAAGAGTGACACCCCTGGTGTTGCAAATGTCCATAGGCTACGGTAACTGCTTACCATCAGACAGGCCGTATGCTTGTGGTATAAAAAAAGAAGGAATATTGGATCGAATTGTGACATGTGACGAAAAGTGGATTCTTTACGATAACCGTAAGCGAAAAATGCAATGGTTAACTCCAGGTCAAAGCCCTAAAGTAAAGCTTACCAATAAAAAGGTGATAGTAACTGTTTGTGGTCTCTTCATGGCGTTATTCATTATAGCTTTGTCACGTCTGGTCAAGCAATAACAGTATATGTTTATTGTGTCGAACTTCGAACAATGATGGCGAAACTGGCAGTGAAACAGCCCCGACTCGTGAATCGATCTTCAGCATTATTGCTCCATGATAACGCAAGACCTCACACTGCACGAGAAACCGTTGTAACTCTACAGGAGCTGCATTTAGAAACCATACGTCGTCCTCCGTATTCGCCAGATCTTGCTCCAAATAGCTACCATTTTTTTCGTGACTTGGACAATTTTCTACGTGGTAAAAATTTCTTCCCAAGAGGCAGTACATAATACTTTCACGCAGTTTGTCGAACCTAGATCCTCAGAGTTCTATCGCAAGGGCATAAACTTCGGATTGGATGGCAGCAATGTATAGATAATGAGGGTAAATATTTTGATTAAATAAATAAAAAAGTTTAAATAAATAAGTTTTTAATACAGCTTCAGGAATATCAGGCGGTGTTGTAATGGTTTTTTCCTACAAACTCAATATAAACCTAAATTTATTGTGAAAAAAATTGTATTGTTTCCTTATATGATGGTGAAAACAGATGGTGTCTGGGCCAAAGCAAAATCAAAGCTTAATTTTAGTTTTTAATAGAGTGGTCTGCCCAGGGTTCATTAAAAACCGTCGTGGGAACTATTATGCACCAGCTTTGAGAAATGTAACGATTCCTCAGCATTTAAAATCCAGTTAGTAGTTATGGTGGTGGTAGTTTTGAGCAGTAGTGTAAGAAATAACAATGCGATGACTGGCGTATGGGTGGCAGAGAAGCTCGTTGGTGCCGTTACGGGTGTCAGTCTGAGCTAGTAAGTTAGCTCATTTATCTATCTATCTATCTATAACTTCACGCCAAAACCCTTGCGGGGTAGGTAGAGTAAATCGAGCGCCACGTGATCTGATTCTTACATACCTTACTCGCTTCTTTAACATTCATTGCTTTTTTCATACACGCTCGGTTTCTAAGGCTCCTGACATCATCTTCCGATAGAACACGATCAATTTCGTCATGGTAGGAAATCTTGGCTTTCTTCGGCTCCTACATCCTTCCACTTTTGCGTTGCATATCTGCTTCGTCATTCCTTTATCCTGCATTATTTTTGCATGTCCGAATCAACGGAGTATGCCTCTTCTTATTTTAACATTGACGCTCTCTTTCAGACCAACTCTGTTTCTAACATCATCATTGCGAAAACGGTCTACAAGTGTTATTCCACAAATTTTGCGCACCGCTCGCATTTCGACCGCGTTTATCCTACTTTCATGCTCTCTCTGTCATACCCAGCTCTCGCTTCCATAAGTAAGCGTTGGGATCAGCCCTGCATTGTGTATAGCAAACTGTCCCTGCTGGCTCAAGTTTTTACTTCCAAGAAGTTTTCCAAAGATAGTGTGCATAGAGCACACTATCTGATTTATGCTCTACAAATTATCTCTGTAGATTCTCTAGAGGAATCTAAAATCGTATTATCATATTACGGCTTCTAATTTAAATGTTAATCGTAAAATTATGTAAATGTCGGGAATAAATAATGATAGAACAAAAAAGATCGTAT
Organism: Pyralis farinalis; assembly: GCA_947507595.1. Classification (NCBI taxonomy): domain Eukaryota; kingdom Metazoa; phylum Arthropoda; class Insecta; order Lepidoptera; family Pyralidae; genus Pyralis; species Pyralis farinalis. The sequence continues at coordinate 19,213,240 of OX382267.1, forward strand.
TCTTCTAGTATGAAAATTGATCGTAAATCATATTAAATGAACATTTTACACTAAACAGAGTGATAAAGGATATTATTGTACATATTTTTTACAAAATTTTAATAATAATTGGTTATTACACTGAATTGAGTATTGTTTTGAATAATGTAATCAAAATGATATACTGTACTGAAATGCAAATTAAATGACAAATATAAATTATTTAAAGGCACAGGAGTAAGGCAAATCAAAGTAAGCCTAGGACCGGCAGCTTCGATGTAGGTAATACTAGAAAGCCCAAATATTTTTTTAGTACTAAAACCAAAATCAACGCTTATTTTTAGTTTTTAATAGTATTTAAAATACCTCAATTACATTACTTAGGTACTCACTAGTGATCATCCAAACTTACTTCCTGAACCGGAACATACTTATTTCCGGTACTTTCTAATGTCCCAGCTATAATTTGATATATAGGTATCGTACGTGCACATAGATAACGAAAACAATTAAGAAATCCGTAAATTTTATATTAGGTCTGTATATAAAATTTCTTGGTACAAATTCAGATTCGAGAAGTTCTAGAAAGCTAAAATTTGGTATGTAGGATATCTGCAACTTTTGCTCTCCAATTCTATGTAAATAGACATGGGGTCTGTATGTATAATTTCTTTTTTGTCTGTATCTAAATTATCTACACAAGTAATAAACAGAAGCGAGTCACTGAAACAATTATTTATTTAATTTCTTTAAGTTGCAAATAAATTAAGCCAAATGCGTAATTAATTCAATGTTTTATTTTCAGTATTTTCAGTTTTAATAATGTTATTTTGTACATTATGAGAGGTAGGGTGCATCGAAGCAGCCCGGCCGGGGAACCTCATAGAAAATCACAGCCAAATAAAAACTCCTTGGAGGGTTGTTGTATTCCTGCGACTGAGTGAGGTCACCAGTAAACTACTAAGGATTAGCTGTTCTAACAGCAGCAGAGGTGACATCGCGCGAGCGATACTTAATATATCGCCAGCGTTTATAGGCTACGGTAGCGACTTTACGACAGGTGGGCCGTATGCTTATATGCCTCTCGACGTCGAAAAAATATTCTTACATTTGATAGGCCAAATCTTGGGAAAGGTAATAGCCCATATTCAACATCACGATATGATCCTAAGAAGTCGCGTAAAAATAATGAATGTAATAGTAGTGGTTCTTACGGGATACCGCAATATGCACGGACGATGTCACAGGGTGCAGCAAATTTTTATATAAAATCAGATCGCATTCGTAATGATGCCGTAAGAGAGAGGATCCGACACTCTCTTTCAGACCAAAGAGAGTGTCGGTGTTAAGGTAAGAAAAGGCATACTCCGTTGGTTCGGACACGTAGAAAGAATGCAGAATGGAAGAATGACGAAACAGATATATAAAGCGAAAGTGGAAGGATGTAGGAGTCGAGGACGACCAAGACTACTCTGACCAAATTGGTAGTGTTTTATCAAAAGGTGATGTCAGGAGCCCCAGAAACCGGGGAGCGCGCATGAAAAGAGCTTTGAATATTAGAGAAGCGAGTGAAGTATGTAAGGACACCGCGTCTTATGGCGTTAGGTTCTCCCTGCCTACCCCGCAAGGGACCTGGCGTGAAGATATACATACATACATACATACATCAGGTCACGGTCTTTGGCATACCTGATAAGGAGCAGAATAAGTTAAATTAAATACGATTATGTAACGTTTAGATGAATTAATGAGAACTGCTTTTTGTCGTCAGAATAAAATAAAAACAGATTTTTTAAATTTATTGTCCTAATTGATTTAGTTGTGCATGTTTTGACAACTACGAGTACTCGCGCATTTGCAGTTCCGTATGTAATCAATTTTACAAACAAAAATTGAATTTTAGGTATTGTTTCTCTGTATCACATGTAAAAAAAGCAGGATGAAAGAATGACGAAACAGATATATGTAGGAGGCGAGGAAGGCCGAGACTAACCTATCATGACTGCATTGGTGATATTTTATCAGAAGGTGATGTCAGGAGACCCCGGAACCGGCGAGCGTGCATGAAAAGAGCTATGAATGTTAGAGAAACGTGTGAAGTGTGTAAGCGCCGCGTCTTATGGCGCTCGGTTCTCTCTGCCCACCCCACAAGGAACCTGGCGTGAAGATATACGTACATTCTTCTACTTTTACTGTATATACCTTACGATTTTCAAAAGAATCCCCAAAAGTACTCCATAGATTTGAGTAACGCGTAAATTCTATGGAAATATGGATTTCATGAGACGTGTTTTTAACCAGTCACGAACATGCACTTTTTAGAAGGCTATAAAACTATACACAGACATTAGTATCTGTAATAGTGTAAGCGGCTCACTCTTATCTTTAGAGACAGTCCCAGTTGCACATGCATCCTGCTGTAATTTGCAACCGAGGTTCTTTCGAAGCCGATGAAGGCGCATCAAAGCAGCCTACACGGTTAAGTCCCTTACAGCAGCCTGCAGGCAAATAACAACTCTCTGAAAAATTGTTATATTTCTTGTGAGTTAGTGAGTGAGATTATCATCACCCGTAAGCTCTTAAGGAGTTGCTGTGTTAGGTGTAGCGGAAGGGGTGACAATGCGCGAGCGCGAGCGATATTCCTTGTGCTACTAGCGATCATAGGTCACAGATAACTACTTTACGGTGGACCGTATTCTTGTTTGCCTTCCGATGTTAATATAACCTTTAAATTATAAATTTCAGCTTGATATTTTGGGCCTTGACCTTAAGAAGGACCTTGACGTTCATTACTTTCAGGCAGATGAATAATATTTGATCTTTCTTTTAAATTTCAGTTCCATTTATACATTTTGAAGTGCAGAACTCTAAAACTATATTAACGAAGCTTATCGTAATTGAAACATCACAATCATTATTAGATCAGTAAATATTTCCTGGAGTTTTGTAACAAAAGTCAAGGTTCTAAGGCTGATGTTTAAATAAGTACGAACAAATGATAACCACAGTATCATAACATTATACCTAAGGTCAATGAGGTATTAAATAATGGATTTGAATAATCATATATTGTTCATTTATTTCAGACAACTTATAGTTAATTGATAGCAGGAATATTATTTTATATTTATTTGTTATATATTTATTGTGTCATGAAAATTACGTACTGAAAAATAAAATGTAAATTTATTAATTTATTTTTATAGCTCCTCAGGTGGAAAACATACATCGACACGTTTTAGATGAAGAGGTTATTCTTATAAATACCAATTATTGCTACACCAAAAATATATATTTCCGCTGCTGTCGTAGGACCTACTCAGATATTTTCGAAAGGGTTTAGGCCATATTTAACCCACATCGGAGATCGACAAGGACTCTTGTAGAAAGAGTTCTTACGGCAGTCGCTCTGTGTATAAAATATATATGTATACTTTTACACAGAGGTACTGCTGTCAGACCTCCACAAGCTAGAGGGAAAACTAGTACCTTTTTAAATTAGGTTACACGTTTTAAGGGTTCCGTACCCAAAGGGTAAAACGGAACCCTATTACTGAGGCTCCCCTGTACGTCCGTCCGTCCGTCCGTCTGTCACCAGGCTGTATCTCATGAACGGTGATAGTTAGACAGTTGAAATTTTCACAGATGATGTATTTCTGTTGCCGCTATAACAACAAATACTAAAAAATAGAATAAAATAAATATTTAAGGGGGCTCCCATACAACAAACGTGAATTTTTTGTTCATTAGGGTTCCGTACCCAAAGGGTAAAACGGAACCCTATTACTGAGGCTCCGCTGTCCGTCCGTCCGTCCGTCCGTCTGTCACCAGGCTGTATCTCTTGAACCGTGATAGTTAGAAAGTTGAAATTTTCACAGATGATGTATTTCTGTTGCCGCTATAACAACAAATACTAAAAAATAGAATAAAATAAATATTTAAGGGGGCTCCCATACAACAAACGTGATTTTTTTTGCCGTTTTTATGATAGTGGTACGGAACCCTTCGTGCGCGAGTCCGACTCGCACTTGGCCGATTTTTTTTACTTGATATTGATAACGGCAACAGGTAGACGCTTATATATTCGCTTTAAGAATAAATAATTAAATTAAAATAAAACAAATATTTAAGGGGGGCTCCCATACAACAAACGTGATTTTTTTTGCTGTTTTTATAGATAATGGTACGGAACCCTTCGTGCGCGAGTCCGACTCGCACTTGGCCGATTATTCAAAATATCATTTCATAGACTTGCGGGTTTCCTTACCCTGTTTTTCTTTATCGCCGAGTAAGTGATAATTACACATGTACATATATCCGAAAACACGAATTTATTGGTACATGCCAGAATTCGAACTGGTACCCACCCAGGCTGGTTATTTATCTATATATCACTACTCATTTGCACTATTTGTATAGATTTCTATGTGTTAGATGCGTTGCCGGTACGTCATTGAAAGGTTATACAGGAACTGAAAATAGTTAATACTATATTATTTATTCTAATCTAAACTAAATGCTAATACTCTTATTTATTCTTTGAACATAAATTTGAATCTAAAATATAAATGGTTACGATATGATAAAAATTATGAATAAGCTAAAGAGTAACTATATTACCTTGTCACTTTCGGGTTATGATGTCCTTTGAGCGAATGGACTTTAATTTATTTCATGTCATGTCACTATTTCATGTAGTAGTGGTACAAACTTTTTAAAATCAGAATATAAACATAAACTGTTAATTGTTACCAGTTATTTTGGAATAACCAAGACACTTATTTAAAGTGATTTATAAATTATAATTAATAATGCTCTGGACTGTGTTTTGGTTAGACTAGACTTTTTCCTGATCCGTAACTAACAATGAGACCCTATGAAGTAAGACACCGTCTACTTCGGTCATTTTTACAAGCATACGATCCACCGTTTCATGGCGGATGTAAAGTGGCGGTGGCCTATATGCTTGCTATACATACGCACCCCATGAATGCTAGCCTGCACCTGCTTCTTACACAGCAACTCTTTAGGAATTTATTGGTAACTCACTCACGCACTCATTTTTAAGAATACAACAACTCTTCTTGTGAGGTGGACGTACTTCTCCAATAAAGCCGCAAATATAAAATAATATGAAAGGGGATGCTCTGCAGCGGAAACTTTTTTAATACTAATATTCGCTTAACTTATTTATATTAGACTAGTGACCCCCACCGGCTTCGCACGGGTAGAAAAGTTAGGTAGAAAGATAAATTAGTAGGTATTTTAATAATGAATAATGTAGTTTAATAATAAAGATTAGCAAAAATCTTCATTATTAATCTACATATTTATACGGTTGGATAAGAATTAATATCATGATATGAATGTCATTATCTTTTGATGCTACCCGAGTTTTAACTATTTTAATAAAAAACAGTTATTGTCACGTAACTATTACCTATACATAAAAATCCCCCCGGACTTTTTTGTGGCTAATAATGAATAGGTACTATGAACATACAGTACAATAATTTATGAATCATCAATAGTTTCCGCAGTGCACACCAAATAATAACTTTTGTAAGCAAATTTCGTAGGGTTCTCTGACTCTTAGGATATAAAATATAGCCCATGTTACTACTTGATAATGTGGCTTTCTGTAGGTGAAAGAATTTTTCGAATCGGTTAAGTATTTTTGAGTAATTTATTTTTACATATACATTACAAACAAACGTACTAAAATTTAATTCTCTCAAAAAAAATCTCTTGTGAAATCTTTGACATGGACATCGCATTGTAACTTAATGGTACAGACAAGAGCAGATCATGCTTTTTAGCAATTTTAGTATGCGATTGTGCCATTTATTAATCAAATCATTAACAAATTCGCTGTCGAGCTAGTGGTTGTGCGATTATTGAAAGCAAAAGTATGCATGGTACCAAAAAACTCATCTTATTGCACAATAGGTAGAACACACAAGTGGAGGCAAGTCTCTCATTAAATGTATAAGCTTAAGGACTTACCGTAATTTTGGAATCATCGACAATTCTCAAAGTTCGTCACTAAATCAAGTTACATGAACCAAGCTGGTTTCCAACTGCTTACGTCCAAAGATGCCAACAATCTTTCATATATGAACAGATTTGGAAGATGTGTAGTTAAAATCCTTACTGTATTCTGTGAGGTAATATTTTCCCAGTCGTTAAATTAATTCGCATTCGCAGCGTATCTGAGTATGCACTCAACCCTTGGAGTATGAGCCGATATAGAACTACAGCAAATGGAATCTTTTTGGCAACGAATCTACAGACTTGTATCTTGGTGGAGTCGGAATGAATCTAGTTTAATGGACCTCAGTGGGATACTCTAATCAAAGTACTCTCTATGTAATCAGAGTAGTTTCAGACACAACTCGTTTCGTTCGCAGCTATCCCTCAGCAGAGATGGTAGTACAGCTTGTATAAATAAGTTCCAAATGGATGTTAATACATGTCATCAATTGATAACATTTAGAGAAGAGGAAGGCCCTGGAAAAAACATTCTTCATACTCGTAGAAGCATATGTTATATAACACTAGGTTAAAGTGCAGCCAAATATAGTGCCAAGCCAATCGGTTCAATTCAGGTATCTGTACAAGATACTTGAGGAGCCGAGGACTCCTGCAATGCACTGGCACTGACTGACAAGAGCTTGGATCTTAAGTACATGACCTCGAAACACTACACTAGTTACGAAAGTAACGAAATAAAATGCTTATTATGACTTACTCAGGCTTTCAGTATTTATATGGTTTAGACATAAATTTGATAAGCAATGATGAACAATCGTCTTTAACTTCGACCTTATATTTTATACGGAAACCTACAAGATAGCCCAAGTGTTATTTCAAACCATTTCTCAGTCGCTCCGTCAACTTATTTAAATGTTATTGCAGTTGACTGCCTAAAGTGGGTGGATCTGTGAGTCATATATATAAGCTTGCGCGGATTTTTTATCCGCATTCGAAATAGTTCGTTGTTAGACAATCAATACAAAATGAAATTCGCCGTGAGTATCGTAATGTCTCAAAATATTGTTTCAAATATTTTAAAAATAATTAGATAATATAAGAAATTAAGTTAAAGTGATATTCAGTATAGTATATTTTTGGATGAGAAATGAAAATTGTGGTAAAATATTGTGGTAAAAATTGTCCCTAATCTGTCTATGTAAAAAGTATAAACTTATTTGCATTGCAAGTGATATAAAAAAATAACAAATTACTAGAACAGAATAAGAAATTACTAGGAGTTTTTAAAAAGTTCAGCGAATCAGACATATATTACTAAATAAGCAACTGATACATTACATGATTCCTATAACGATGGTTTTCAAATGAAAACAGTGTAAGAGATAAATATAGAGTTTATCTTAATTTATTTCTTATATGGTTTACAGACAAAAAGAAGGCCCTTACCTAAATAAGGCCGGGTTTACCGTCTGGGTTGTGGGTGTCTGACAACAGTCGCTCTATTTAAAAAATCAGCATCTTCACCTAAAGATTTGGTGACGGAGTTCACCAATCCTAATGAATTAGGAAACGGGATGACGCTAGGAAGAAGAAGATTGTTTACAGATAAAATTGAATATAGTTATTTAAAATGTTTGTTTGACTAATTGTTTTTTTTTTTGTGCTTGTTTAGGTTGTCGTATTAGCTTGCATGGTGGCAGCTGCCAACGCTCAGTTCGGCCGCGCCACCGGATTCGCTTCCTTCGGACCTCCATCAGCTCGTTTCAGGCCTGTTGCTCCCCCACCTCCACAGCCGGCTCGCGTCGTCGCCACTAAATACTCTGGTGATGCGCGGTCTGCCAACATCCTGAGATACGACAACAATATCAACCCTGACGGTGCTTACAGCTATGCGTAAGTAGCTATTATTTTCTGTTGTTGCTATTATTGTCTGCTAGGCTGTTTACTCGTATCTCGATAGTTGTCTACAGAGAATAAGATCGACGTATGTAGGATTACGCATGGGTGACCTAGTGGTGAACTGTCTGCTGTATGCAGATGATGCCGTCCTATTAGCAGAAACACCATCTGAACTGCAAACACTAGTCACAATGATGAAAGACGAATGTAATGTATGAAGGAAGGCTTACTATTGAATGCGAAGAAAACAAAGATAATGGTATTTGAAAGAGAAGAAACCAGAACCAATGTAAGGATTACGGTAGATGATGAAGTGTTGGAACAAGTGGATGAGTTTGTATATCTTGGATGCGCTTTCAGCAGGGATGGAAGGTACACCGCAGATGTGGAAAAACGAATGAGTGCTGGGAATAGTGTGAATGGAGCGTTGGGAAAACTTCTTGGCAGTAAAAACCTGAGCCAGAAGGCGCAGCTGGCTATACACAATGCAGTGCTGGTCCCAACGCTTACCTATGGAAGCGAGAGCTGGGTATGGCAGAGAGAGAGCATGAAAGTAGGATAAACGGTTGAAATACGAGCGTAGCGGAAAATTTGTGGTAGAAGCAGAGTTGGTATGAAAGAGAGCGTCGGTGTTAAAATAAGAAGAGGCATGCTCCGTGGGTTCGGACATGTAGAATGAAAGAATGACGAAGCAGATATACAATGCAAAAGTGGAAGGATGTAGGAGCCGAAGTAGGCCAAGACTTACCTACCATGATCAAATTGGTCGTTTTCTATCAGAAGGTGATGTCAAGAGCCCTAAAAACCGGCGAGCGTGCATGAAAAGAGCAATGAATGTTAAAGAAGTGAGTGAGGAATGTAAGGATCGAGTTACGTGGCACTCGGTTCTCTCTGCCTACCCCGTAAGGGATCTGGCGTGAAGTTATAGATAAATAGCTATTATTTTGTTTAGGAAAATATGCTGTAAAACCACCTTTGTACAATTAACAAAAACTTTTAAATAATAAAGGCTTCAAATAAGTCGACGTCTATTTACATAGTTACTTTATATTCAATGACGTCTCTTTCACATTTTATTTACATTTATTCCATTTTTAGTTTAATATCTAATCTTTACTAAAATTGTGTGAGGCCATCAAAAAATTGCGCTTATGAAACTTCCTTGGTACTTGAAAAATCAAAATAGGATCATAAGTAAAACAAAGGCGCATAGAAAAGTTCGCGTTCTTTTAGTAGAAGTAGCTTGTTTCGTGTACAAAACTAGCCACTAAGGTAGATTCCATTATACGCCATATAATTTGATTTAAACTGCTTTGTATGTTTCCATTAGGAGAGTTTACATTAAAAACCTAAAATTAGTTAATATGCTCAATTCTAAGAATTCATAGTTGTAAAACATTAGTAACATTTATATGTTGCTAATATCTTACAATTATGGATTCATTTATTTTTTGATACTTATTTATACTTTACATGTTGTTTTAATATGAGATCTTCTTGTTTTTTGGTACACCCATGCATTCATCATTTACTCATCCATTGCACAAAAAACAAAGACAAACGTTGTTGACTAATTTTAATGATTAATCTTTTTACAGCTATGAAACTGATAACGGTATCGCGGCACAAGAACAAGGTACCCCAAAGAACTTTGGCGGTAACCCTCCAGTTATCCCAGACGTAGCTCAGGGCTCTTTCTCCTGGACATCTCCCGAAGGTCAAGTTGTTGCCATCACATACGTCGCTGACGAGAATGGTTACCAGCCACAGGTTAGTCATATAAATTTAAATCAATAAGGAAGATGACGCCAGATTCCGTGCTTAACTATTGTATCAAGAATTGTATCATGTAACTAGCGCAGCTAGACTAACTAGAGTATGTCAAACTTAACTCTTAGATGAAACAAAAATCTTCACAAGAACAGTATGAAAAACAAAGTTTTCATAAAATTTCTTATTACTTGCTTGACTACAATTGACGATTTTTAAAAACAAACTTCTAATCAAGTCAATTGTAGTTTCTAACAATTGACTTGATTAGAAGTTTGTTTTTAAAAATCGTATAGTTGAATGTAGAGCTAGCCTTCGTAAACACTTGTTAAAAAGAGTTTTTGTTACTGTTTTCTACACCCACTTTTGGGAAATTATTATTATCTTAGATGTTTACTTTTGATACACATCTGAACAGTATACGTACTTAAAGTGTAAATAATTGTATACTGAAATGTTTAGTAAGAAATTATGATTTATTTTATCAAAAATACTTTATTCTCCATTATTATTTTAACATTCTCAATTAATTTTAAAGGGTGATGCCATCCCCACTCCACCGCCAGTTCCCGCTCAGATCGCCCGTGCCTTGGAGTACATAGCCAGGAACGCACCCAGGAAGTAAACCAATCCATGAATCTCAAACTGCCATTATCAGTCGTTAGATGTACCTAAGTAGTATTCAAGTATGTTGTTAATTGTGATATGCATAAATTGGTTATTTTACTCTCGAAGTGAGTGTGCAATGTAAATAAACTTATTACACCGAATTCCCTGAATCTCAAATTTAATTTCCTTGATAGTTTTTTAGGACATAATATTTTTATTTACTTTATCAACAAATACTGATTGCGGCTTAAAATTATGGTCATCGCAATAGATCCATCAGTCTGTGGCTCCTAGGGAGTATCAAAGCAGTACTCAAGTCGGAGGTTAACCTCCGACTTGAGTACTGCTTTGATACTCCCTCGCGTCGTATCTGGCACTACTCGTCAGCAGATTGGGACGGCATGCGCGACTACTTTGCTTCTGTCTTATGGGGGCAGCGCTGTTTTAAAGAACATAATCTAACGGCGAGTGCTGCGGCCATTGTTGACGAGATCGGCGTTGGTATGAAATACTACATTCCTCACGCCGATGTTGTAATCAAAAACTGGAGATGCCCTTGGTTTAATTGCGAATGCTCTGAAGCTGGTAAATACCAGCTTCAGAGCATTCGCAATTAAACAAATAAAGCAATATAAAAAAAAAATTTTTTTTTTTAAATATTGCTGGACAAATTACACAGCGCCACCTAGCCGCAAAGTAAGCGAAGCTTGTGTTTTTTTTTTATTTTTTTTTTTCCTTGCACCCCTGCAATGGGCAAGGCTCTTTTTATGACATTATCATTTATTATTACAAAAACAAAATTTTTACACGTATAAAGAAACACATTCATACATCAGTCTCTCTTTCATTCCGCAATTCATCTTCCATTCATCATCTTACAGTTTTAGCGAAGCTTGTGTTATGGGTACTAGACAACTGATAAACATACGTAAATACATTTATTTTTATAAATACATACTTATTATACATAGAAAATACCCAGACCAAGACAAACAGACATGTTCATGCACACACATGTTTGTACTGTGTGGGAATCGAACCCACGAGCGTTGGTGTCAAAGTAGCATAACAGCGTGTTCCACCACTGAGCCACCGAGCTCGTCAAGTTAGTAACAAACAGGCGACGTATCACGCTTGGATCGGAGGTCGCGCCCTTAAAGATCCGAATATTAACTCGCTGAAATCAGCCTACAACACTGCCACCAAGGCCTGCAAGAGAGCATACATAAGAGCGGACGCCCAGCGCGTTACACGAGTTGGTACGGAACTAGTGGCGCATCCTACTGGGTCGTGGCTCACTGGCGCATCAGCCGCTGGAGAAAGCCGATCTTATGACCAGTCTCTTTGCGGCTAACTCCCGGATCAATGACTGTAGCACGCGACCACCAACAATAGCCTTCAGTGGATCCGTAATACCTGATGTCCACATCAGGCAGCGCCATGTGCGTTTTGCGTGCGTCATTCGATGTCCGAATAGCCAGTGATCCTGATAGTATCCCAGCGATTATTCAAAAAAAAATGTGCAGCAGAGTTACGTCCGGTCTTGACGCGCCTTTTTCGTCTCTCGTACTCGACCGGTTGTATTTCAGAGGTTTGGAGAGAGTCCAATGTGTCCGTTTTGATCCATCAAATTACCACCCTTAACTTCAGTGTTGTGCAAAGTTATGGAACGGATCCTCAATACTCAATTGATCGGTTACCTAGAAGATTACTCCATAGTTAGTGATCGTCGGTATGGTTTTAGACCGACACGATCAACGGGTGATCTTCTAGCGTATATAATGCACCTCTAGGGGCAGGCAATCGATAAATATGGTGAATCCATGGCAGTCAGCCTAGATGTCGCCAAGGCGTTTGATCGGGTCTGGCACAAAGCACTTCTCTCCAAACTTTCGGCATACGATCTGCCCCTCCAGCTTTGTAATTGGTTTGCTGGCTTCCTGCATGAGCATAGAATCCGCGTACCTGTAGATAGATGCGCTTCGCGGTTTATGTCAGTGAATGCCGGTGTCCCACAGGGCTCCGTTGTGTCGCCACCCTCTTTCTTCTTCATATCAATGACAGTACGGTCTATGGGCGATATTTCGGTCGTCCTGGTGCTGGTCGGACAGAAATCGATGAGAAGCGTGAGAGTCTTGTCGTTGCGTTGAATCGGATTTTGGATCACATTAGTAAATGGAGTTCCAATCACCTGGTTGAGTTTAGCGCTGGGAAAAGTCAGGTGTGCGCGTTTATAACAAAAATGCCCCTATTCGTTTCCACTCCCACTACCAATCATAATAGCTGACCTTAACCAGTGTAATTACATCGAGAGCCTCATCTCAACCGCTTCAAAAAAACTCGGAGTCCTGAACAGGGTGCGCCGGTTCTTCACGCCGGACCAGCTATGTCAACTTTATAAGACTTAAGTTCGAGCCTACGTGGAGTATTAATCACATCTCTGGGACGGCTCGGCACAGTATCTTTTTATTTTTATACCACCAAGGTGGCAAACAAGCATACGGCCTGCCTGATGGTAAACAGTCACCGTAGCCTATAGACATTTGCAATACCACTCATGCGTTGCCGACCATCTAAAAACCTCTTCGCGCCTTTCTTGAAGAGTCCCATGCTGTAGTCCTTAGGCAAAACCTCCGCTGGAAGTTCATTCCACAACTTGAGAGTTCTCGGCAGAAAACTTCTCTGGAACTGGACAGTACGCGATCATTACGATTCCAGCATGTGAGGGTGAACTTTCCGCCGTCGGCGAGCGATGCGGTTATAAAAAGTAGCTGTCGGCATCATATCAAAAAATCTTCACAACACAACCCGTTGTACAATCGGTAGAACACACAAAGGGAGGCAAAATCTCTCCTTAAACTTAAGGGTTCAATACCGTGTGTAAGCTTAGGATCGTCTACAATTCTCACAGCTCGTTTCTGAACGGAGTCACACGGTCCAAGCTGGTATCCAGGTGCTCCCGCCCAAAGGTAGCTGCAGTACTCCATGTGTGGTCTGACTTGAGATTTATATAACATAAGTCTTTGCCCCGCACTGAACTACTGCTATGCTCTGTTGAGCACACCAAGTTTTTTGGACACCAGCTTGACCTTTTCCTCTCGGTGACTTCTATATTCAACGTCACTGGAGATCTCGATACCAAGCATCCTAATGCTGTAAGAGGTGTGTTTTGGAATTTAGAAACCATGGATTTCTTAGCGGTGAATGCGCAAACTTGTGTATTCATGGAGTTGTATGCAACCAAGTTAATTTGCCCCCAGTCAGATACATTAGCCAAATTACCCTCCATTTCAGACACAAGTTAATAGCGGCTTTCCTCCACAAGGGAACGAGCGATATTAGCCCGGCCTGTATAATAAGTATCCCCGGTACTGTCATCCGCATAACAATGAATGCCAACAATTGACAATATATCATTGATATGCAGTAAAAACAGCGTCGGGGACACTTCAGAGCCCTGTGGGATGTCAACATTTATCCCCATGCTATCGGAGCAACTGCCGTCTACCACGGCTACTATGTATGTGCTGGATAATAAGCTGGCAAGCCATTTGCACAAACCCTCTAGCAGCCTGTATGATGATAACTTCGATAGAAGACGCCGATGCCAGACCCGATCGAACGCCTTCGCCATATCTAGGCTGACAGCCAATGCCTCACCTTGACTCTCAATCGCTGAAGCCCAACGGTGTGTTAAATACACTAGAAGATCACCAGTCGAACTACCGTGACGGAAGCCGTATTGACGGTCGCTGATCAAATCGTAATCTTCTAGGTATGCCAGGAGTCGTGTGTTTATCACACGATAAACACACGACTCCTGGCATACCTAGAAGATTACGACGCTTGGACAAAAGCGTGTGCTCCATCACCTTGGAGAGAAGGGAGGTTATAGCAATAGGCCTGTAATTCGATGGATTTGATCCATCACCCTTTTTGGGCACTGGATATACAATGGCGGTCTTCCATGAAGACAGGACTTGCCCAGTGGAGTACGAAAGCACGAAAAGTCGCGTTAGAACAGAGCACAACTCAGGAGCACACAGCTTAGCACCACTGCCGGTATGCCATCTGGTCCACTCGACTTATAAATGTCGAGGGAGAGCAACGCCCGACGGGCATCTCTCTGGGTAATTGAGATTTTCGGCAACGAGCTACTGCACCTTGGGATGTTAGGTGGCACAGCTCCCTCGACATTCAAAGTCGAGTTAGAGGCAAAGAGATTATCGAGTAAATCGGCTTTCTCCTTAGCACTATAGGCCAGACTGCCATCCGGTTTCGGCAATTGTGGCATGGACGATTGACAAAAGTTTACCTCGGCAGCTTTAGCCACCGACCACAAAGCTCGGCTTCCATAGAAAAGGCTTGCTAGCCGCTTGCCAACTCTTCCAACGAAATCGAATTTTACTCTAGCTATCGCCCTCTTACTAGATCTCGAGGCAATATTCAGTTTCCGTTTCAAAACAGCGACATCTGGATTTCCCTTAGCACGCACCGTGGTCCAAGCGTCGTAAGCAGCCAGTTTAAGAAAATTGACTTCCTTACAAAGCCGATTAAACCACGGCCGCTTTTTAGCCGCCGCAGTAGCCACTAGACGATTGGAAATGTAGTATTCCATGCCATCCAATATCGCCGCAGCCACTGCGGTGGCACAAGTTTCGATATCCTCTGATTTGAAACATAGTTGCCTCCACGGGTATGATGCATAGAATTCTCGTAATCCATCCCAGTCTGCTGAACTATAGTACCATACACGACGCCATATGGCAGGCCGAGATGGGTCGCGTCTCGTGCAGGGCACTTGGGTCCGGATGAGACAGTGGTCCGACAAGCCAAGCGGCGCATCCCTTGAGATGTTATATTCCGGACCGGACGGAAGTGTAGTCAGCAGAAGATCCAGCAGTGAGCCAGTATGACCTTCTATATGTGGTATTCTCGTGGGAGAATAAACCAACTGAACAAATTTCTTCGCGTGCCAAAATGTTCGGCAGCTCCTATCTTTATCGCAACATTAAAAAGTGGAACGCCTTGCCTGCATATGTGTTCCCTCCTTACTTTCTTCCTATCCATCCTTCAAACGAAGTTTGTAGTAGCATCTTGCGGATCAGTATGGCAGCGTCAACTGACAGGACACTGATCAGTCTTTTGTCAGTTCCAGTTGCGATTTGGACTCCTCTTTCGCTTACCATCAGGCAAAGCGGAGCCACTATGCTGAACTTATTTTTAAAAAAGTACTTGCACCTTACAGAATACCGTAAACAAATAATAACTACCTGGAGGGTTGCTGTGTTCCTGCGTGTGAATGAGGTCACCAGTAAGCTCCTAAGGGGATTCTGTA
This sequence comes from Pyralis farinalis, assembly GCA_947507595.1. Lineage (NCBI taxonomy): Eukaryota > Metazoa > Arthropoda > Insecta > Lepidoptera > Pyralidae > Pyralis > Pyralis farinalis. The sequence goes on from OX382267.1 coordinate 19,228,829, forward strand.
TTAGCAGCATAGGTTTCATCATGCGAGTGATGCTTAATTTATTACAGACGTTAATAGGTAGGTTTTTAATCGGGTGGGCCGAATGCTTGAATGTCCCCTGACATTGTATAAAAAAAACTCACAGAAAACTGCAGTCTAACATCAATTCCCAGGATGGATGTTTCAGTGAGTGAGTGAGGTTACCAGGAAGTTCCTAAAGAGTTGATTTGTCACCAGCGCTGCAATGTGCGGTGCGAATGATACTTCAGGTATTGCAAGCATTCATATGGTACAGTAACCGCTTTATATCAGGCGGGCCTATGCTTGCATGCCACCCGACGTTGTAATAATAGTACGCTTTACGAAAACATTGTTTTGGTATGTAGATATAACACATTACCATTGGGAAGGGTTAAAAAACAAAAAAAAACGAGGCTGAAATCGCGGGGCTGAAGTAATTGCTACAAATAGTTCCTTTGGTACATCGCCGGTGAAGGAAAACATCGTGAGGAAACCCACACGTCCAAGAAATTATATTTCGAATGACGTGTGACCTAAGAAAGACCTGGTTTTCCATTTGGGTTATGGAGGTCTGACTCTATGATTTCTATCAGTATCTCCACCGAATCCTTAGGCTTAGGTAGCGGGATAACGCTAAGAAGACGAGTTGCTTTAGTGCATGGAGCTTAGTGTCCAATTTCTGTGTTCCAAGTTTTTCTTAGGTATCCAAAATAATTTCACAATAAAAATTGGCCTAATTGTTGACTGAGCTATATAAGTTATTACCGTATAAAATTTTATAAAAATTCGTTTAGTGGAGTTTGTGCTATGTGTGCACAAAAAAAAAAAAATAACGAGTTCGACCTCTGTGCCAACATTAGATTACGTATTTACCCAATATTAAAAAATATCTATTTAATGCAATGTAATATTATACATATAAACTCAACCATGTGTCGATTAAGTTTAAGTTTAGTTAAGGTTAAGTTTATTTGCGTTCGATTTTAAATCATCCTACTTTATACAGATTTTATAAGTTCCAAGATAATAGTGATTTTATTTAGGGACAGCAATAAGTTCATGATTACATTTGTAACTATAATATTATATATAATCGGGTCTTCTATCGAAGTTACCAAGTAGCCGTGGTTTCAAACAGCTGACGGTTGACGCCAGTTGCTCCGATAGCATGGATATCAATGCTGGCGTCCCACAGGGCTCTGTACTGACCCCGACGCTGTTTTTGCTGTATATCAAATGACATGTTGCACATGACGCACCGGGGACATTTAATATACAGGCCGTGCTAACATTCCGTGTTCTTTTGTGGAGGAAAGCCGCGAGAAATTTGCATCTGAAATGGAGCGTACATTAGCTAAAGTATCTGACTGGGGGCGGCTTAACTTGATCGTATTCAACCCCATGAAGACAAAACTTTGTGCCTTCACCGCTAAGAAAACCCCATTTGCTGTGGTTCCTAAATTACAGAACACACCTCTTGCCATTACCAACAGCATTGGGATGCTTGGTGTTGAGATCTCCAGTGACGTTCAATATCGAAGTCACCTGGAGGAAAAGGTTAAGCTGGCGTCCAAAAAACTTGGTGTGCTCAATAGAGCACACCACAATGGCTGCGTACTGTGCGGTTCCAGAAGAAGAAAGAAGTTTTCATCCGACAACTCTCAAGTTGTGGAATGAACTTCCCAATAGACTACATATAGCATGGAGTTCTTTGAGGAAGGCGTGAAGAGGTTTTTAGAGGGTCAGCAACGTATGAGTGACACTCCTGGTGTTGCAAATGACACATGAACACATTAAAAATACTCTATGTTAAAGGGCTTATTATAGAATTGATGAATATGTAACTGATAAAGATGTCTGGAAATAATTCAGCACAGACGACCTGTCCTTAATCATTTTTAATTCTACCATTTATTATCATTATTGTACCAATATGCTAATGTGAATTTATTGTAATATTTATTGTAATATCTAATTGACAACTTTAAAAGAGGCATATATTAGCAAGTATCTTTAGTTTTTCTTCATTTCTTCTTTACCAATGGTAATTTCCGAAATGCTAGCAGATTAAAAAATAAAAATAGTTATATAAGAGAATTGAATAAAATACAATAAGATTTATTTAAAAAATGTAATACGTATCTAAGTGCCCGCGAGGGCCCTATGGCAAATAAAGGTTTTTTTTATATTTTCTTATCTTTATATTAATACGGAAATAACCAACCATAGCTCTATTAAATGAGTAACTTCTGCCCCCGACTTCGTCCGCGTGGATTTCGTAAATTCACCAAATTATTTCGACATATTTTCGAATTATGCGCAGGCCTATGAACTGTTCCACTTTCCAAGGCAAGTAAGGCCCAACATAATTGATTTAGTTATTCCGAAATTTACGTACTACAAATATTTATAAGCTTCTGCAATGAAACTCTCAATCTATTGTTTTCTCTCAAACTATCAAAGTTTTGTACCTATAACTCTAACGAAATAGGCGTTTAAAATCGGCAACCTATTACAAATATTATTTTGCCAATTTTTTTTTAGAGTTATATCGTTTCGTAATCCATTAGGATTGGCGGGGTTAGAACCTAAGAAAGTTCTAGTTTTCCTCTTGGTTGTGGAGGTCTGAGGGCAGTCGCTTTATGTCAAAATCAGTATCTTCGCTAAATTAGACATAACCGCTACTTATGTCTAATTTAGCGAAGATACTGATACTGATGAACTTTCTTAGGTTAGGTCCCACGTCTTTCGAAATATAATTTCTTGGACGTGCGAGTATTCTCACGAACACCACCCAGCAAATGATAACTACAAATATGTACGTAAATCCGAAAACACGAATTTAGTGGTACATGCCAGGATTTGAACCAGTACCAGTTGATCAATAGGCCGATTTCTTTTCCACTGGGCTATCACAGCTTAAAATGTATGGAGTATTGGCTTAATATTGGCTTACTATTATCTTGAAAATTTTGCAATTGCAATCTGTTTATATATTTTTTACGCAATGTACAGATTTAGCGGATTCTGCTACAACCTCTCATTATCGGACTTGAGATGCTGAGTTATCTGTATCATGCTGTAATGATGGTGATGGTTAACATCGAGAACTGTCCGATTCGTTTTGCTAGTTGAAATAGTAACAAATACCGTCTACTGTGAATAGATTACAAGGTCTCTACTGGCTAATTTCATCAAGCGAATTAAGCGATAGAAGTAATTCGTCAGGACATAAATATTTACATCTTCTTCTCGCAAATACCTATTTACTGTCTAGAGGTCAGTCTTTACCTTTTTTTTATACAGCGTCGGGAGGCATACAAGCATACGGCCTATCTGATATAAAGGTTACCTCAGCCCAAAAGCTTAGTGCTTGCAATACATTAAGTATCACTCGCGCGATGCCATCTTTGCTGCTAACATAGCAACTCCTTAGGAGCCTACTGCTAACCTCATTCACACGCAGGAACACAACATTCCTAGGGTGTTGTTATTTGGCTGCAGTTTTCAATGAGGTGAAGCTACTTCCCCAGACCGGCTGCTTTGATGCGACCTACCTCTCTAAACACTCAGATCAAGACGAACAGATATGTTCATGCACACAAATGTTTATCCTGCGTGGGAATCGAACCCACGAGCATTGGTGTCAAAGTAACGTAACAGCGCGTTGCACCACAGCGTCACCGGCCTGGTCAAAACTACTTTACGCAAAATCCCTTTTATTTTCTTCTCGATGGGAAAATGCTCCTTACGACATCACCATGAGTATGGTGACATGGTTATGTCAGACTCCTCTTTCAGTGAAGAGGGGCTTCTAATGGACTTATCTGGATAGGCCTACCTACTAAAACCTAAAAAACCCACCGGTGTTTCTATTCATCGCTGTTGTTGGTGGAATTTCGGGTACGATTTTGGTATCACCTCCGCCACTCCACCGGTGGGAGATCCGAAATGTTATTGCGGGTTCTCATATGTAAGTTATATACACTCGGCATGCCGCTGTCCGCTTAAGGGCCAAGTAGGGCAGCAAGTTACTATCCTCACTGCTCGAATGTTCCCGTTAGGGCTGAATAAAGCGGACCTTAACCCGCCGCCTTCGCCCAACACTTCTACGACAGATCAGGAGAAGGAAAATATGGTCCTCTCACCCATACCATCATCTACCACCTTCTGTGACATCACATTTTCACAGAACGTGTCAAATGCGTTCTAAGTACTCTCGCTCTCGGCCACAGTCTTCACGATGGTCGATAGCGAGAGGTCAGTACTAACTACTGTGTCTAAAGCGTTTCGCACCTGTGTCCACGCCGGGCACTCTTCCAATGTGTGCTGTACCATGTCCTCGTTGCACCCGCAATGGTGGCATACCGTTGTTTCCTCGCGCTATGTAACCCATCTTGGGACTGTGGACCGAATATTATTAACGGTGCGCCCGGCTCCTCTGATTTTCCCGTCCAATTATGTAGAAGCTCCCTCCATTTATTGTTTCTCCACGGAATTAACTTCTCTGCAAAAGGATTCTCTATTTCGGTACGAACAGCCTCTGTGTAACTAAGTTTCCAGTAAACAAATTTTTTTTTTTCACACAGTTCTTAAGACTCTAAGATATCCAATCAATCACTACATGTTATAAAACAAAGTCCTCCGCCGCGTCTGTCTGTCTGTATGTTCGCGATAAATTCAAAAACTACTGCACCGATTTTCATGATGTTTTCATCAAAGGATAGAGTGGTTTTCGAGGAAGGTTTTAGTGTATAATTTGTTAAGTTTTTGTATACATTAACGATATTTGTTGGAGGTGTCGGAAAAAAATAAGCCGTCTGGGAACATTCAACGAAATCGCTGCCTAAACTCTTTGAGATATAACAAAATAATGTATGGTGGAATTATGTATCTTATATAGGTCCACAGAAAAGTCCGCGATGGCATATGTCTATCTCTTAAGTATAACATACTATATCCATTTAAAATCCTTTAAAAAATGAGCAATTATCAAGCGGTAATCGGAAAGCTATTTACACAAATACGGATTTAATCCCTATCATTTTAAATATGTTAGTTGGCTTGAGTATTTCATGAAGATTATTTTTTCCCTTTACACCATGCAAATTAAATGAATACCTTAGGAGATTAAGTAAAATCAAAATAATGTGCAACGAAATTAAATTCGTGTCGCCGTGATTCGAGCGGGCCGTGCGTGACCCCGCGCCTCGCGTCCTTATAAATCTACAGTGCCGGTGGGGTCCGAAACTTTATGTAGTGTATCAATGTATGGTGGGATTGTGTATCTTATATATGCCTACAGAAAAGTCCGCGATGGCATATGTTTCTATGTTACTCGTAAATATAACATACTACCTATATCCATTTTAATACTTTAAAAAATTGGCAATTATAAAGCGGTAATGTAAAAGCTATTTTCACAAATACGGTATTAATCTTTATCATTTTAAATAACTTAGAGGCTTTAAGCATTTCATGCACATTTTTTTACTCTTTCACACCATGCAATTTAAATGAATATCTTTGGAATAATCGCAAAAAAATTACGGACGTGAGAATAAATTCAGGCGCCTCGCTTCGCTTGATACTTAGAAACTAATCTAAATGTTTTCTGTTTTGTTTCCCTCATATATAATTTCACTCAAAAAATAATCTAAATTAATATTATGTATAACGAGGAAAGATGATTGATTTTTTGTTTGTTACGATTTAACTCAAAAACTACTCAACCAATTTTCCCGAAAGCTACTCGTACATCTCCTCTAAGTAACATAGGCTATTTTATAATTTCTGTAAAGAACCCGTGCGAAGCCGGGGCGGGTTGCTAGTATTTTATATACTGAAACATAATAAAATATAAATAAGCTTCCATCATAATTTTAATAAAATTAGGAAGAAAAGAACTAAAGACATAAAATTATAGCAAGAGGTTATACTCGTATCTTTGATCTAAATACCGTTCATATATTTTCCTGATGATCTCATTGATAGTAGGATAGACATACTTGATATTATTAATTCGATAATGAATAAATTACGAGTATGCAGACGATGTTAACGCTAAATGAAATCGATATGAATTAATTAAATAATAAGTCCTTACCTACGAAATTGTCGATATTGGCTAGTGTGAATATTAATATCCTTCATTCCTAATTTAAATTACTTTTATAATGTGGCTACGACATCTCTTTTAATAATATAATAAGTCGTTAAATTGTTTCATTGCCGTTACATTTTTCTATGACCCCGGAAAATTAAAAAAAGGAGCGTAGATGGCAGGATATATCAACCACTAGTATGGAGTACGTATAGTACGTACGAAAGTGATTACGTACGAAAGTGAACGCATATATTTATGTATTGTTTAGTATCGTCAAACACAATAATTTAAATGGTCGCATACTGTGCAGTTTCAGATAGATGTTCATCCGCCAAGAAAAAATCAATGAAATCAATCTAATTCTACGTTAACTATGACTTATAATAATTATAAATGAGGTATTGTCTTAGGTTTTCGCGATTGTTACACATTGAAATTAAACTATTTTTAACGGAAGTATCGCGTGTTTTATTTATTTTGTTGAAACCTGACGTTTCGAACGCTTTGCAGCGTCCGTGGTCGCAGGAAAGACTCTTATCTTTATCATTTTAAAAAAAGGTTTCAACAAAATAAATAAAACACGCGATACTTCCGTTAAAAATAGTCTAATTTCAAAATTATAAATGAGGTTACGCAAAAAAAGTAATAATATTTGAGAATGATACTTGAGGAAAATGAAATAAAATAAGTATACCCTCTGTAGCATAGTGTAGACTGAAGGCAACGTACCGATTGAGCGCCACCAATTTTTTTTTTTTTTAAATAGAAATCACATCCACAGTCTCTTTGGCCCGTGCCTTTTTTTGTTTGTCACGTTTTGTTAGTTTAATTTATTGTTCGCTCCGTAAGTGCTTACAATAAGTGCTTATGTTAATTAATGTTAATTTTGCGTGCCTTTTTCCTTTACAGGCTTAAAGCTAGTCTTACAATTGTTAACTGAAGTGAGGGATGCGGGCAGACCAGTCCCTCCGCGCGGCACCCGTTCACGAGTTGACGCAGAAGGCAGCCGTGCTCAACCATATTTTAGGGAACTCGGCGACCCGCCCCCGACGCCGCCACGCGTCTGGACAGTTTAGTGAGCATGACTACTCGCTTCCCTCAGTTCAGCTTGCGTTTTTTTTTTTTCCAGTATCGAAAGGAAATGGCGCCCTGAAGTTGCGCCAGTTTGCCCTTCTTTTCTTACGTCTTTTCCGTTGTGAGGGAGGAGGAGGAGGGACCGCTCCCTGGGTCCTCAGAGCTTTGAGTCAACGTTTTGATGACCTTCTCGTCCCTCGCTCTCATCGCCATCTTAAGGTTGTGATGATGATGATGTGTTCCGTTGTCGCGGTCTCGGCTCGCTGGATAAACCGAGCTGTCGCATCGTTGTCGGTACAGTCTGTGTGGTATACACAGCTGTCCGTGTGTCTAGAGACCGCGACAACGGCATGGGGGACACTTTGGAAGAGGTGGGATTGTTTGGAGGTTGTACGCACAATAAGCACGTTAGTCCCTGTGCATCATGTATAGTTAGGGTGCGGGAACCCGAATTTGCTCCGTAGCCCTGGCTCATAAAGTCAAAGTCAAAGTCAAAATCCTTTTATTCCGTAAAAATGGCTACATTTGTTTCGAATCGTCACAATTTTTTTCCCTACCGTGCAGTTTATGACTAGGTGAGCACTGATAAAAATACTGCCAAAAAACTCAGGCATCCCTCTTTTGGTATCCAAACAAATTTACATATTTTATTAATTACATTATAATTTGATCGACTCACTCCCAGGCATTTTTATCATTAATATAGTTAGATAATTTATATATGCCCTGCTACACAATTTGGCTTTAATAGTAGTTTTAAATTTGTTTATGGACAATTCTCTTATATTGCTGGGAAGTTTGTTATAGAACCGTATACATTGCCCCATAAAAGAATTACTTATTTTGTGGAGACTACTTGCATGTAACACAAGATTATGCTTATATCTAGTATTTATGCTATGAGTATCACTCTTTTTACAAAATGAGTCTATATAAGGAGTGCCTTTTCAGCCTCGGTGTGGACAAGGTAAAGCGTGTTGTCTTGTTTCGGGATCCGCTCCCCTGTGAACCGCTTCAGCGATAGGGATTTGGGGCGAGTCTTGGCCGAGTATATGCCACTGTAGATTTCTCTAAGAGCATACGCTACGTCCTGTGGATTTCTGTACATACAAAGGAGATTTTGGGAGATTGACGTCACAAGGTTGGGTCTGTTATATAAGGTGTTGAACAGATTGTTCCTGTCGATGTAGGGAAGCTGGTTATTGTCTGCGATCAGCAGGGCTTCACTGGCTCTGGTTAGTTGATCGCCATGACTATGGATCCGAAATGGTTCATAAGGGCTTCGTCCACCATTAGGCGTGTACACGATTCGCCCTTATGTAGTCCATTTACTAGTAGGGATGCCATAGTCCGCACTCTCTTTTTGGCTAGGTCACCAAAGCGCGTTTCCAGTTTTTCCCTGAGATCGGTGGCGGCCTCAGTTGTCGTTGTCACTATGATGTCTCTAGCCAGGTCGGTTTGTGACACCACCCACGTGGATTTCCCGCAGCCGAGGACTCCGTTAACCCATGTGATAGTGGGTCTCACCCAGTGCTTCGGGCTTCCGCCTTTTCCATCCGCCTTCCGACTCCGACATGTTATGTTACCCAGTATTACTAGGTTCCTGTCGCTGTCGTAGATCGCTGTCTCAGCTTCGCCCAATTTTATCCGTAGCAGTTCCTGCGAGCCGCGGTGATAAGTCTGCAAGATGGAGTTGCAGGTATCCATGTTTACTTTCCGCGTTGCTCTCCAATATTTATGGGATTGATTTTTGACGAGCTCGGTGGCGCAGTGGTAAAAAGCGCTGTTACGCTACTTTGACACCAACGCTCGTGGGTTCGATTCCCACATAACACAAATATTTGTGTGCATGAACACGTCTGTTTGTCTTGGTCTGGGTATGTATAATAAATAAGTATTTACAACCAAGTACTTTGGTACTTTCAGAACTGCTCGTTGTGTTCTTTCTGTAGTAGAAGTATGTTCGTCTTCTTCGCTCCTCCCCACGGCGTAATGAAGTAGGTGAGCATGCACTAGCAGAGAGCTTTATAGGTACTAATGAGCAGCAGGTTATCCGCTAGCTAGTCTTAAATTTTTGAAAATATGCATAAGATTTCTAACTCTTCCAGAAAGTGATTAAATGTACTGATTCCAATTAAAATTTTCATCCACTATTACTTCCAGGTTTTAACGGAGGAAACTCTGGAAAGATTTGTAAATTTACAAGGTACTCTTGTAGTAATGCTGGTATTGTACTTCTGTTGCATGGAAAACTGTGTATTTTAAAGTTCGTTTTTGGACTAGTTGAAGATGAGGAGTTTTTGTGTTAACAGCAGGGGTGGTAAAGCGCTAGCGATATTTTGATTGTTAGCGTTCATTGGCTACCGTAACCGCTTTACATCAGGCGGACCGTATGCTTGTTTGCATCGTAGTATACAAAATAATAAACTTTAGACCACAAAGCTAATTTCTACTGGCGTTTACCAAAAGAGGGTAGACCGAAAGAGCAACTAAATCAAAAGTAAATTGATTTGTCGCTTGTTTATTCTTTTTTTTGGCATTGATACATAACTTGAGTAAAATTGTTATACATATATATAAACTGATAGATTCATTCATTGATTCAGGTAGTGTAATACAAAGCTAAACAGTGAAGAGAGCTAGCGTATTGCAATAATTAATTATAGAATAATAATCATGAAACTGGACTTTGCGAATACATTAAAAAAATATTTTAATTTTCCGTGACCCGACTTGTGTTATTTAAATGTCATGTAAATTGACATCTTTAATTAGCAGTTCCCGTGTATAGTATACATATATAAGCCAGTAGAGCCTATTTACACATATTCTGTCTAGATTTCTGTGACACTACTAGTGAAAATGAAATTCGTGAGTACCAATTATGGTTTTAATTTTGCAAAAAAAAATCATATAAATATATCGTAGAGTCCGTGTAGTTAATTATCGTTGTTGACTTAAGGAACTAACCCTAAAGGAGATGTTTTATTAGTTGAATGTTTGTGTATGAGTGAGAGTGTGTGTCTCAATGTGTATTTAGGAATGCGTAAAGATATGTCAATGTTCACGTGATTACTACCGCTTATGATTCGGCATTATTTAAATAAAGAATGTACGTACGATACGTTCAAAATAATGTTTTTTTTAGCAATAGATATAACAAACAATGGTTTATGAATAATTACTGTAATTTAAATTTATATGTTACATAACGTCTTGCATAACATCTTTTTAAACTTCAAATAAACAGTCCTTTTATGGTATTCTCATTGTAAGGTTGATGAAAGGAGTATAGAAAAGTATTGAAAAAGATTTTGTAGTCAATATTAATTCACAAATAACACAATTTTAGAGTCTTATTTTTTTGCATAATTACTTATACTCTGTCATTCAGACTGACCTCATGACTACTCATTAATTAACCTCCGTTTAGCCTTTGAAGTTGTAGTGGAATAAAGGTCTTTTTATTGTGACGAAATGACGTTTAGTAGCTGTCATGTTCATATTTTTTGCTCAACGGATAACATCCGTCATATACATACATCTCTTAGTTTGAGTTCATTTAAGTTTTTAGTTTTTCATTTAACCAGGTTTTGTATTTATTACTGATTTAGAATACTTCTGAATCATATAATAATGTTCTGTGTAGGTTGTCATTTTAGCTTGCCTAATGGTGGCTGCCGCTGAGGCAGCGTTTCCTAGCTTTTCGAAACCCTTAAAGCCGGCTTCACTTCCTGTACAACCAAGCCCGCCCCGGAGTAGCGGTAGAGTTACCAGTGATGCTAAGACCGCCACCATTGTGAAGATTGGCAATGATATTAACCCCGATGGCAGCTACAGTTATTTGTAAGTATTTCAGGTTACTACAAATCAATAAATTAATTACTTTTAAATTCGTTCATTATATAAATAACTTTATTTTATAAATTACTCTCGTTTCATATATATAATTACGTTCCAAATATTTTTCATTCGGTCCAACAATTTCAACAGATCAAAATCTGAAAACACAGACGGTATGTTTTGACATGTTGATTGAAAGCCGTCATGGCCTCTTCTCATTTCGAAACTTATCAAATCTTAAATTTTCGTAAAAAAACAAGGAAATCATAGAGTGCGTGCAATAAAAGCACTCTATCAGTTATTTTTTGGAGCATTAATTAAAACTTTAATTGAGCTATGGTATAAGGTTTTTTGGTCGTCTTTCGCGTCCTTTTTATATCACACTGGTTATAACTCGAGATCCCGGTGCAAAATAGTGTGGATATCTGTTTTTTTATTTCATAACATAATTCAGATGAACGATTATTGGTAATATAATGTATTCATTCCGGGTTGCCTATAAAAAATAGCCGCAATGATTTTATTTAAATATTATTAATGAATTTGTATTATTTTGAGCTATGTGTTTTTTAAGTGTCGTCGTTAACGTAATTTTAAAGGATATGAAAAATGTGAAAAAGGACATAAAGAATGTAAAAAATGTGGTTTATTTTTTTATGTAAGTATAGTAATTTACCTTTACTATTCTGTTAAAAATTAATTAATTTTTTTTAGAAAAAGTATTATGTAACTTAATCGTATTGTAGTTGCAACAATTAAACAATACCAATAAATATATTGGTGAATCAGGGAAATGGATGTATATTTTGTAATAATGATGATAAAAAAATATTAACCGTTCGAGTAACGTATTTTTATTTGAAAGAGTAATATGATATAAATCTTATTTTCACATATAATTAATTTCTTTTAAATTATATATTAAACATGTATCTTATGATTCAACATTTTTTCTTATTCATCTCTTTCTTCTTCTTGTTCTGAATCTGAATGATCAGAGCATATACATAGATTGAGCATATACCTAATGTAAGACAAACATTTTCATTTTGCTAAAATAGCTATGCTTCATATATAAAAAACAATATTACGTTGACTACCCTACATTATATATCGTTTACAGCACGAAGCAACGCACGCATTTCTTGCCTCTTGCTCGCACTTATTCAAGCTGAGAGCAATTCATTCAATTCATGGCAACCATGCCTTGCGGCTATATTTTTACAAGTAACCATGGATTATGATAATTTGTGTTCAGCACAAATTTAACTTCAATTTTATTTATTTTTTTAACAGACACGATAACTGAAAATATTAATATGCCCCTCTTTACACGGGTAGCCTAAAGGTTGCGGCTGACTGGAAGATTGCAACCACATTTTTTACATTTTTTACATTCTTTACACCATTTCCTTTAAAATAACATTTCATTCATTTAAAACACATGTACGAGTAGCTTAAAATCATAGAATTTCATTCATTATAAAATATTTAATTATAAATCATTGCGGCTAATTTTTTTATAGGCAACCCGGAATTATTACATTGTTTTGTTAATAATCACTCATTTGAAAGATGTTTTATTAAAAAAACATATACCTACACAATTTTGCACCGGGATTTTAGGTTATTAAGGAAATGATAGGATGACAGTCAGAATTGACACTTCTTTGGGTATTTATGTATACGAAGGGACCATAAGCATAAGATAAAAAACAATAATTATTATCCACTTTTCACGTCAATTTTGTTGGTCTGATATTGTTTTGAATAACTTTGTAACAAAACTTTAAATCTAAATAGAAACAGATGACCACAATCCAAGCAATGGGGCACAACATAACCTTTAAAACAAATATCCAACTACAAAAGACTGTAGTCAGTCGGCATTGCCTGCATGTACTTATTCTACTTCTCCTTTTGAATGGATACGTATGTGAGATCGACTTCAGCTCCAAAAAGGTGGTGAGCCACTATCTCCCTCTCTCCCTATACAGTATATGGTAATCTTTATTAAGTTTTGTTCGACCATAATTTTGTTTAATTTATACATGATTTGTTTTACAGCTACGAAACCGATAACGGTATTGCCGCCCAAGAACAAGGCACACCTCGTGACTTCGGCGGAAACCCTCCCATTATACCTGACGTTGCTCAAGGGTCTTTCTCGTATACATCTCCAGAAGGTCAACTTGTCTCCATCAGCTATGTTGCCGACGAGAACGGATTCCAGCCACAGGTACCATATTATATTTTACTGGCGCATTTCCGCGACTTTATTCGTGTAGTTAGTTCAGAGTACCCGGATATCACTACTACACCAATCGTAACTCATCCTACCTCAGAGGAATAGGTCTCCTCTCAATCAAAAGGGGTTAGAGCATACTTCACCACGCTGCTCAACTGCGGATTAGCGGAGGACAGTGATTTCAAGCCAGAGGGTTACTGTCTTAGCTGAACAACTGTCATCTATCTACAATAGCCGGGACCAACGACTTCACGTGCTCTCCGAGCACGCAGAATCTCGGGATAGATAAACCCATCCATAGACAGACTCCGAATATGCTACAAGTAATTCGTATAAATAAAAATATACCGAATAAATGGGAATGAATTTCCATTAAGATTGTTGTATTGTTTCATATGCGTTTAATTAGATGCATATAACATATACGGTCGTATATATACGGAGAAACAAATAAAAATTCAAAGTAAAAAATGGTAATTTACCATCTGTTCCAATGCAGGCGATTCCCAACTTTTCTAGAAATGTATTCAATAAACAGTGAAATTTATAATAATTAAAAGTAATTAATTAAGTAAATTATTTATTTAATTATTTGTATGCAATTTGATCTAACCTGCTTTGTGTGCTTCCGCCACCAATAAGTTCATGCGACCTAGCGCCTGCCGGCACCCACCCACTACTGTTAGTATGTGCAACATGCCGACGCTGCCATGGCTGCTCCGGTAGTCTCTGCCTCGGCTGCTGCGGTCGTCCGCCATCTGGAACAGAATCCGGATTCTGTTAGATCAAATTGCATGTAAATTTGACTTTCGCAAAATAACGCCTGATTCTATTAACTATTTAATTATTATTTTTTAATTTATGATTATATAGAAAAACCTGTAACAAAGTATAATAAAATCGTATAAATTTAACTCTGCTAAAGAAATCCGGGGGATTCATGAATCTAAGAGCATAGCCTCCGTTTTCAAATTTATCCTCTGTAAAAAGTTATCAAAATTTCGTTATATGGGAATCAGTTACTGCATAACGAAGGGAAATAAGTAACGGAGGGTTTCCAATTGTAACTGTTTTTACTTTAGTAGTGAAACGATCCATTACACGTTGTATGGATTAGCGTTGCCGTGTAGAAGGAATGGATTAAAGCGATTGCATTAGCTTACTCGTACTATCTTTATCTTCTTTGTCATTTTATTTTTAATTTACTTTATTATCATATAATTTTGCTCTAACTATTGGGCATGGTGTCATAACTTGAAATGAACAATGCCAGCGCAGGTCTACAGCACACACACGTTTTCACTGATCAAAGTAGTCATATTTTAGTAAATTTCTTAAGAAATCAACTTTTAATGTAGGTTTTAGGAAAAAACAGACCTTATCTCTATCAACTAGTACTTGTCAAGTATTAAAAATGTTTATGTTTTTACGTTCGTCTCCATAAATAGGTTCGTAGTTACATAATGATTGATCGCATAGTTTAATTGTTATCAGACTGCAGCAAAACCAAAAGGTAGGGTTATGATTTTGATAGTTTATGTATTTGTGTAGGCATGTTTGTATTTACATATGTTCATAGTAACATCTAAACTAGTAATCATCATTTGGGTAATTGAGATATCGATTGTTTCCTTACTATTGTCCGGGTAAGATAAACATTTTTTGTATGTAACTAATACGGTCACTGTGTATTTATGTATGTACATTTTGTTAATGTACAAAAAAAATATTCCAACAATGTCATGAGGTATATATAAAGGACCTTTAAAATGAATACAAATTTAAATTATCAAACTCTGACAATTATACAGATGCAAGAATTCGCATATAAAATTTCTAGATATCAATTTAAAATTCAAATAGGAACGCAGCATTCTCCTTAACTCACTCGCTGAATCACCATAATATAATATTTAGCAATGAACTTCAAGAAACCGGACTGTTTCGATTTGATTTTGACTAACATTATTTTACTAATAACAGGAAAATAAATCTGGTTATTTTTTCCAGGGTGATGTGATCCCAACTGCTCCCCCAGTTCCTCCACAAATTCTCCGTGCCCTAGAGTATCTCGCCAAGAACGCCCCAAGGCGATAAATGGTGAACGACCATTGGAATCCCGAAGACAATGATCATCAAATCTCGTCAATATTAATTAGTTTTTAAACATGTGTAATTTTACAAGACAATTTTGCATGTATCTGCTCATGTAAATTGTGATATATTATTTAGTAGAAATAAGTGTAGATAAATATATTTTAAAATTAAACGTTATTATTTTTTTACTTACCAATATATTGTTTTTACGAATTAGTGCGTTGCCGATTATTTATAATGAGCCGTTTGATATAAACTTGGGGGAAGAGTTTATAATTCGTCAAACCGTGTTATAAAATAAATTGTATTTATTTATTTCCATTTATAGTAAATCTCCGAAAGGGCAAGATAATGAATTAATTATCTGTCTTATTAAACTAAATTATATATATGTTAATATAAAACGTAGTGTATATTAAATCCAGATCAGTGGGTTTCGACAGGGTAGAATTTGTTGAACATTTTATGCAATGCATAAGAATAGATATATTTATCTATATAGGAAACGGTAAATATATCGAATCGTCGGAAATTTTGGTAGAAACTGGTATTATATAAATGAACTTCTTAATAATACCAAAATAGACGCTCTTTTCTCCATGCGATTTGCAGATAATAGTAAAATAGGGAGGCATATAACCATTCTGTCTACTCGATGCAAACTGGTTACCGCAGCCAATGTCACTTGCAATGGAAAAAAGTATATAAGATTTGGGGAAGATACTGATCTTGACATGGAGCGACTGCCGTCCGACCTCCACAACCCAGAGGGAAAACCAGACCTTTCTTAGGTTAGGCCACACGTCTATCGAAATATTTTGGTCGTGTGGATTTCCTCACGATGTTTTCCGTCACCGCCGAGCAAGTGATAATCACATATATGTATATAAATCCGACTTTGCTCACTCGCGTATTACTACCATCGACTACAGGAACTCCTCGGAAGCTTGCTGGTTACCAAATTCAATCTCAGGCATACAACAAGGCTCCATCGGTATGGCATTTGCTTTACATTAGGTGGGTCGTATGCTTAAAACATACATAACCTCCAGACGTACAAAAAAAGAAGAAAAGACAATAACTCAAATCTTTTCTGTCCATAATGTTAGAGTTGACTAGAACATGTTGTTACAATCATTCATAATGTATAGTTGATGAACGAAGGACAGGCCAAAGAGTGAAATACATACGACAAAACATAACCTGATAGAAATCCGATGCAAAGATATTTATCTTTCCGTCGTACTTTTTTACATACTTAACTGCACATTTTTGTAAATAAAGTATCCTTTAGACATAAATAATAGAATTTCTCGGGTCTTTAACGAAAACACCATACCATAAACTGACATCGTATTTTAACAAAAATGACAATTTATGACTTTGCCCGCGAATAAACTTTCTGCGGCGGCGGTACATAATTCAAGCGGCGTAAATCAAGGTCGATTTATATTTTTGAACGAAGGCGAAGGTTTTATAAAAGTTCTGAGAAATGTTTTCGTTTGAATATAACATTTTACTTTATTAACTTATTTTAATTCATACCTTTTTTTTGTTTTACTCTTAATCAACAATCGTAATCGTCGTAATCAAGTCTTTATCCTAGATAATCTTATACATAAAAACTTATGTTTGTGTAATCGTATGTATGTTTTATGCATTATTGTAGCGTCATGTATATTGATTACAAACAAGTCATTTTTTCTACTACTGTAATATGTAGTGAAGAAAGAATTGATGATACAGGTTCTCAGCTACTTATATATGGGTATTAATCTATATTTTATGATTTAACGGAACAAATATGATACAGAAATATACAGCATGTTTGTTCTCCTTACGAATGGCTAATCCCAGTAGGGATCTGCAGATAAATTTTAATTTCTAGTAAAATATTTCAACTAATTGTAACACAATAATCTACATATTATTGTGTAAGAAGTTTCCACAAAATTGCTGAATTTAAAGATACATTAATATTTCATTTTGTTTAAAAAACTTGGAACCATGACAGAAAACGTATTACCGAGTCAATGACTCTCATTAGATCGACCATAAACTTGGTGACAGACATTTTGTTTTAAAAACAGCACTTATACTTTTCCACCTCCATAGTTTTAGTGATGTTCTCGGTACTGAACATCGCCGGAAGAGAACGTCAAGCTAGCGTTCAAAAAACTTGGTGTGCTCAGTGGAACTGAGCAGTACTTCAGCTCGTAACAATGACGTATGTTATATAAGTCTCAAGTCAGACCGCATATGGAATATTGTTTTGTTGGAGTACCTGAGGCCAAGCCCAACTGTGAGGATCGTTGATGATCCTAAACTCACGCACGGTATTAAGATCGAAGAGGTATTGCCTCCTCTTGCGTGTTCTACCGATTGTACAGTGGGTTATATTTCGAGCGAGCGATTGTAAAATGAGGCATGTCGAACATGATGCCAACAGTCTTATTTTGAAGTTTATCTTCATATACTGGAGATCTTAATCCTCATAGATTTTGCCTATTGCCAAGTTGTGAAGACCTTAGAAGAATGTAAAAGATCATATTTTCCTAAACTATCAAATAACTAAGGACTCGATTAAGTGGTAACCCCAATCAGGGCTAAGATACATCGGAATATATAAAGTGTAAAAAAAACAGCAGTTACGTGTGTCAAATTTCAAATCTCTGACTTTTAATAGATCGGCGGACACTGAAGGGGACCATAAGTACCAAAAGTGTTTTAATAAATTTTAGTATAATACATTAAACCATATACTTTTATCTCGAACATATTCAGTGTTTACTAATTTGTGGAACCCTATTACATTTATAAATTAAAGTGACTTTAGTTACTGTGTGCGCTGAAGGTCAAACGTCATGTAGCTTCTTGTATTTTTTTACTATGTCGGATGTGACGCAGGCGTATATACATGGAAACTCGACTTTTACTATTGAGCACTTTAATGAAGCTATTCATTATTAGACCGAGCTCATTTGATGGAACACAGAAATTGACATATTTGGTGCAGATTTTCTTCAGAGATGTGAAGACACTTTTTCAGGCATCCCACTTATTGTTACAGAATAAAATACTCTTTCGTAAGAATTTGTTTGATAACCAGCAGGTTGCACGCACTAGAATTTTAAAGGTTTCAGAACAAAGTAATTACATTTTACATACTTGTTATCTTGAGTACAGGGATTTTAGCATCGTAAACAAAAAATTTAATACATTTGTCTAAATACTCTAAGTCGTCATTTTCAAATCGGTTTGAACAAATTTATATTCTGCATTTAAATGCTAGAAGCATGTCTAATGCAAATTGACCATACAGAAATACTTATGTTTATTAATTTGTGCACATTCAAATTTATAAAATATTTGTATAATTTTATGGTATACAAAGCGACTAATAAAAGGTCCAAGTATAGATTTACAAATAATTTCGATGTAGACATCAATGCTTCATGAAATTTAAATCGAATGCTCGTTTTAGTGTTAATGGCGTTATAAATCCACTAAAGACAGATTGCTTTCGATATCCAGGTTGTCCGTCCTTGGTTTTTATTGATGTCACATTGGTTCTCGTACCCACGGCGAGCCCACGCGGTGGCTCTGTGCTCATCCATGCCGCCGCCAGATTACGCAATACCACAGAAAACAACAAGTTTTGGAACATTGATTTCTGTTGTGACCTTTATTATTTTATTGAACTGTACTCTATTTTCTTAGTTCTCTTGGTTCTTTTGTAATAAAGAGATTCATATTATTTGGAGTATGTTCACTACTTTACTTACTTTTTTTACTTTTTACTTTACATTACGCAATCACCAAGCGAATATTTTTTATAATATATAATAAATTAGCATGATTATTACATATTATAAAAAAAAAATATTCATTTTATTGATCAACGCGAGAGATTGGCCCTAAAATACTTTTATTTGAAGAAAGATCCATATCGTTAACGTGTTGTTCATACTCATCCCACTACTGATACATAGGTTTCTCTACAAGCAATAGGTTTTAAAGCATAAGCAAGACATGCATCTCCTTTGTTGAATGGTGGAGGCGGATTGGTCTTCTAGCTATCTGAAAGTTTCAAATTTGATTTAAAATCAGTAATCATGTATAGACAACAGTAGGGATGTACTGCCTTATACAGCCTTTGCACTTAAATGAGGAGCTCGAGATAAACAAACTCATCCATAAACGGGTGCAGTCGAGATCGTTATATTGCGTGGTCGAAAATGACGCATGCAACGACACCATTAAGCACAACCTGTTTTACAAGCTATTGTAACCGCTTCACATTACGCGGGCCATATGTTTAGTTGATTGTCTGAGTGTCATTTTTAAGGTTTCCGGACGTCAAAAGGAAAAACGGGATCCTTATAGGATCACTTTGTTGTCCGTCTGTCTGTCTGTTTGTCCGTACGTCTGTCAAGACCTTTTTTCTCAGGGACGGGTGGAGATATCAAGCTGAAATTAATATCATACTCAGGTCTGCAATTCCTTAGATCAGTGAAAAAAATCAAACTTCTAAGTCAACGCAATCAAAAAAATCGGCCAAGTGCGAGTCGGACTCGCACACGAAGGGTTCCGTACCGTTATCTATAAAAACAGCAAAAAAAAAATCACGTTTGTTGTATGGGAGCCCCCCTTAAATATTTGTTTTATTTTAATTTAAGTACTTATTCTTAAAGTGAATATATAACTAAATATTCTGTGAATATTTCAAGCATCTACCTGTTGCCGTTATCAATATCGAGCAAAAATGAGCAAAAAAATCGCGTTTGTTGTATGGGAGCCCCCTTAAAGATTTATTTTATTCTATTTTTTAGTATTTGTTGTTATAGCCGCAATAGAAATACATCATCTGTGAAAATTTCAACTGTCTAACTATCACGGTTCATGAGATACAGCCTGGTGACAGACGGACGGACGGACGGACGGACAGCGGAGCCTCAGTAATAGGGTTCCGTTTTATCCTTTGGGTACGGAACCCTAATATATGGCTATTTATGCTCATATTTGGACACTCGCAAGAGAATCAAAACCTATAGCGCACTTCCCGTGGATCTAAAGTCATGAAATTTGGTAAGAAGCGAGGTCATGTAGCACAAATAAATAAAAAAATCCTAAAACCGTAAATTTGTAGTCACAACACATAAAAAAAATATTAGCGAAAATAATTAGCGAAACGGAAACCTCCCGTTCCAGAAGTTATATAAAAAAATAAATCATTCTCTGCGACAAAAAACAGCGCTATGCAACATATTTTGTATAACGACTGTACTTATTTATTAGTATAAATTAGGGGCATTATAATTTCATTTTCATCTATCTATCTATCTATAACTTCACACCAAATCCCTTACGGGGTAGGCAGAGAGAACCGAGCGCCACGCGACTCGATCTTTACATACCTCACTCGCTTATTTCACATTCATTGCTCTTTTCATCGATTCTAGGGCTCCTGACAATCACCTTCTGATAGAACACGACCAATTTGATCATGATAGGTAAGTCTTGGCCTTCCTCAGCTCCTACATCCTTCCACTTATGCATTGTATATCTGCTTCATCATTCTTTCATCCTGCATTCTTTCTACATGTCCGAACCAACGGAGCATGCCTCTTCTTATTTTAACACCGACGCTCTCTTTCAGACCAACTCTGCTTCTAACCTCATCATTGCGGATATGGTCTGAAAGCGTTACACCACAGATTTTGCGCAACGCTCGCATTTCAACCGCGTTTATCCTACTTTCATGCTCTCTCTGCCATACCCAGCTCTCGCTTCCATAAGTAAGCGTTGGGACCAGCACTGCGTTGTGTATAGCCAGCTGCGCCTTCTGGCTCAGGTTTTTACTGCCAAGAAGTTTTCCCAACGCTCCATTCACACTATTCCTAGTACTCACTCGCCTTTCCACATCTGCGGTGTACCTTCCATCCCTGCTGAAAGCGTATCCAAGATATACAAACTCATCCACTTGTTCCTACACTTCATCATCTACCGTAATTCTTACATTGGTTCTGGTTTCTTCTCTTTCAAATACCATAATCTTTGTTTTCTTTTTTTTTTTCATTTTCATGTACGTGATAAAGTGGTAGGAGAACGAGGAATAGTATGTCCTCTTACTCCTATCAGTGGCAGAGCGTAGTAGGTGTATGAAAATACCCCCCTCATTATCCAGTGTTCATACATTAAAATTAAAATTTATATTATAGTAAAACAGTTCCGCCTTATTATTATACATTTTCGCGTATAACTATTTTAGCACCTTACAAAGTCATAAATTATTTTTATATTTTTTAGTATTGAATTTTGATTTGGTTGAGACACTAATACTATCTCATTTCCATACATTAATAAATATAGGAAATTGACATCCGGATTAAATTCTGTAGGTATCATTGAAAAAAAAATACCACATCTTCTTTGTTTTCGTGAAGCAACGCCTATGTAATTTGAACTTTCAACTGAACTCATAAAAAAGTTATCATTCAGAACCTCAGTAAGTTTGTAATGGATAGCATCTACCTGTACGTCCGAGCCACTCTCCGCGCTTTTTTAGGAAAGATACTTATGTAGATAAACTTAAGAAGCAAAACCTTTTCTAAATACAAATCCAAATTCAAAATAATTTGGAGTAATTATTGTATGTATAGTAAAGTAATTTGATGAGCTCGGTAGCATAATGGTTAGTATTGCTACTTTGTCACCAACGCTCCTGGGTTTCAGAAAACCGCGGCCAAATATCAACTCCCTGGATTGTTGTTGTGTTCTTGCGTGTGAGTGAGGTCACACGTAACCTCCTAATGAATAGCTCTATTAGCAGCAGAGGTCACATCGCGCGAGTGATACTTAATATGTAAAAAGCATTAATAGGCTACCATAACTGCTTTACAACAGGGTGGCCGTATGCTCGTATGCCTCCTAACATTGTATAAAAATAAATACAAAACGTCAAAACAACTTTTCAGATGAATGTCAAAGAGCAATTGCTAATCCTTTAAACACCATACCCTTCTCAGAAGGGATAATAATGTACGCAGGACAAAGGTGCAACCTGAGTGATGTGATAGGTGTGCTCTTCACCTCTCGTGATGCTATGCGGTCCGCGGTCGAACCCTGGCGACCTTAGCATTTGCGATGCCACCTAACCGCGCTGCATGTCTATAGATGTAGATGCACTATATATACATTTAGTCTGCTCGCACATCAACATCAAATCTTTGCACATTTTTTTCGACATATTCTTATAATATTCGAACTTGTTCACTATAACTGTTGGATACGAATATAATAATAATAAATAATTATATACGAACTCCTTAGCAATAGATATTGGTAGATAGCCAAATAAGAAATTGCAACTGGTTACTATTCAAAATGTTTTGATGAACAGAATGCCCTGCTTGCTTTTTTTGAAGTGAAAACTTCTTTAGCGGCATCGTATACTTTTTGAGATGAGTAAAAAATGTTAAACTCGCGTCAGGACACGTGACCCTGACCGTAAGATTTTGGCGAGAATTAGAACTTAAGTTCGCTGCAGCGCTAAAACATTAGTTAGGTACCTCTAATTAAATAATTAAAACATGAAGCGCTAGATCGTTCATAGGGCATTATTTTCTGTGACGAAAACGTTGTAAGCGCCATAAAATTCTTGGCACTTACATGTTTCGTTCAACGTAGTTTATCAACATCACTGTTTGGTTTAAGATTTTTCTGTAAGATAAACTTTTTAATGTAAATAATTGTAATAGTTTTGAAGTTTAAATTTTAATGTTATATAAATTGTCATGTTTGTGTACGATAGCGCAATAAATTAATATTGTATTTTACCACATACATGATAATACTTTTATACTGATAAATAAAGCAATTCGTGCGAAATTATTCCCTAACCATTCCAAAATATTCAAAAATGCACAACGTTATGTTCAAGATTTCACTTCTGCCGGCACTCCCGGAGTGCAACCCATTTTTTTAATAGTGCGACTAGGCAGACTATATAGTCAAAGTCAGTTAAAAATAGTAGGACAACCTCAAAGAAACAAATTGTGCACCTCTACACGATTCATATCAAAGTTGACTTTTAAATCAGCCACGACTAATATCTATAGAACGGTACAGCATACCGCTCACTATTCGTAATATTTTGATATTGAAAAGTTCTGATGATATTTAAGTCAAAAAGTCATCGGCGATTTAGACGATTAATTAAATATATATATTTAAATACCAATAATTACAATCAATAAAAAAGATAAAAAGCTGTTTCTTTTTTAACAATTTTATTTAAATTAATCGTGAATCACTTAGAGAACTATTCAAAGAAATTAATATCCTCACGATTACCTCTCAGTACATTTATGAGAACATATTGTAAGCTCGTGAAAAAATAAAGTCGTTTTCAAAATTTTGTGAAAATCTTAGAAGCAGGAATAGATTGCGTATGCCAGTACATCGGTTCGCTAAGACGAGTAGATCTTTTGTTGTAAATTGTATACGATTCTATAATAAATTACCTGAAACAGTTCTATCCTTGCCTGATAATATGTTCAAAAGGCCCATCAAAAATATTAATATAGAAAGAGAGACAACCAGAACGAACACTAGGATTACGGTTGATGATATAGTGTTGGAGCAAGTGGATGAGATTGTATATTTTGTAAGCGCTTCTAGCAGCGATGGAAGTTACACCGCTTATGTGGAGAAACGAGTGAGTGCTGGGAATAGCGTGAATGGAGCGTTCTAGGCAGCCGAAATCTAAGCCAGAAGGCTCAGCTCGCTGTACACAACGCGGTGCTAATGCTAAAGCTAACTTATGGAAGAGAAAACTGGATATGGCATAGAGACCATGAAAGTAAAATAAATGCGGTCGAGATGAGAGTACTACGCAAAAAATTGTGGCATAACGCTAGCTGACCACGTTTGTAATGATGACATACGAGAGAGAGTTGGTCTGAAAGAGAGTATCGGTGTTAAGATAAGAAAAGGCATGCTCCGTTGGTTCGGACATGTGGTAAGAATGCAGGATGAAAGAATGACGAAACAGATATACAATGCGAAAGTGGAAGTATGTATGTATGTAGGAACCGAATAAGACCAAGATTAACCTACCTTGACCAAATTGGTCATGTTTTATAAGAAGGTGATGTCAGGAGCCCTAGGAACCGGCGAGCGTGCATAAACAGAAGAGCTATGAATGTTAGAGAAGCGAATGAAGTGTGTAAGGACCACGTCTTAAGGCGGTTGGTTCCCTCTGCCTGCATCGCAAGGGACCTAGTGTAAAGATATACATACATATATTTTTATTCGAACCTGGGGGACCAGTTGGTCAATAGACCGATTTTTTATCCACTGGGCTATCAAATGCATGGTTTCCATATTCACCTCTTAGCAATTCAAAGCAAAGTAAAAGCGTTTATTATTGATATCCACCTATGGCAGTTAATGGTAGGATTTTGATAATGTTAGCCCCACATCGCAACTTTATTTTGCGGCTTCGGCCCGTAGTGGTCATAAAGTGGTCACGAACACAGATTTTGTACCTTATAGTATATTAGAATATACTAAGGTATCAAATAAGTATACAGGCTACCTTATTTACCTTATTTTTCTTTTTATACATTATGTAAATAACTAATATAATACAAAATATAACGTTACTCAATATTCTAGAACAATAATAGAGAGCGGAAAGATGATGTAAATGTTATAGCTAGTTTTAAAAGCATCCGCGATTAGTCGTGCTTTTGCGTACGTCCTAATATTTTGTACTATACAATCGCTCAATGATTAATGCGGAGTCGCGTGGCCTACCTTCGCTTCACACATACCCCACAATACTATGTCCCTATGACAAAGAATTCCTGTACAACAATATTATTTGTTTCTTAATAGTTTATATAATCTCTAATTCTGTTGGCGGGCTGTGGTTGATCTAAATAGTGAATTGGTAGAAATATTGTCAGTATGACCGGGTCGTAATGAATTTAGGTCTACAGAAGCTCATACAACTGCTGTTTTGCAACTGTTGTTTTGCTTTGTCACCCGACCAATGACGATTTCTTTGACCACCTGGTTGGCTGGAAGAGATCCCTTAGATGAGCCCGCTTTTGTGCACATTTCATGTGACAATATTATGTGTGTTAATGTGTAAAGAATATATACATTACAGAAAAAGTAGAATTGTGTTACTAACAAGCAGGTTTCAGAAATCATTAGTATATCTTACCGCATAATTAAGTTTCTTTTGAATAATTTTCCTTACTAACCTAAATTAGTTAAGTAGTTGAAGAAGAATGACGTTAGGATTTGGGTCTTGCCATATATATATATGTAGAATAAACTGATTTAATGGATACAACTTCACAAATAAACTTGGTAATGTGGTGCTAGTTGTATATTTCGGCTTTTACTTGAACTGTTATATAAATTCCTACTTGTACTTGAAGTACTCGTAGTTTTATTCTACATTATATTTTTTTATACAACTTCGCAAGGCATACAAGCGTACGGCGCACCTGATGTAAAGCGGTTACTGTCGCCTATGAACACTTGTAATACAATAAGTATCACTCGCGCGATGCCTTCTCTGCTGCTAACACAGCAACTCCCTAGGAGTTTACTGGTGTCCTCACTCACACGCAGGTACACAACAACTCTCTAGGTTGTTATTTGGCTACGATTTTCTGTGAGGTAGAGGTACATACTTCCTCAGACAGGCTGATTGGATGCGCCTTACCTCTCTTAAAACATCCAGACCAAGACAAACAAATACACAAATGTTTGTCTTGTGTGGGAATCGCACCCACGAGCGTTGGTGTCAAAGTCGTGTCATTCTCGAGTGCGCCACCGAGCTCATCAAGTTATAGCCCATGAACGCTTGTAATGAATTTGGTATCGCTTATATGCTGCAACTCACAATCCCCGCTGCTTATGCAGCAAGTAATTAGGAGTTTGTTGTTAATTTATTTATTCATTTGAAAATAATATCCTTTCAGGGAAATCTTACTGACTACGGTCTCTTTCCTAGGACTTTTCCTCATTTCGGCTGCTTATTAAATATCATTGTACAACTTTGTCAATAACGTTTCCTCGTTCTAGCCATAGCTCAAGACAACACAATGCAAAAGAGATCACTATGGGAGTCTGAGGAGGAGGTCAATGCCCAGCAGCAGATGTATTTCGTCTGAAATAATGATGATTACTAATATGATTATAATCAGTCTCTAACTCTCTACATAAAGGTTCTCGTCATATAAATTATATTTAAAAAAGAAATAAGTTTAATTTCCAATATCTGCCAATTGGAGACAGTTGTGCAATGCCAAAAGTTGGACAATTTGAGAAGGTCTTTCTGAAGAAGTAAGTACGAATAGTTGTAATTTGAAAACAACGTATCTAAGAATGGTCCCCGTTATATGTATAATGTGCAGAGATGATGAATAATATTATTTATTACAATTATAGAAAAGTGGTGGAGATTTAGTAATTAATTGAATTTTGTATAGAATTATCTATTAAGATTTTGCAATAGATACTTGTAGTTTGGGAACCTTCTATTACTTACTGATGATCTGAAGGTAAGCCGGTATATATCAAAAAAGAGATAGATGTCTACGAACGTATAAATTATGGAAATTACGTTATATGACCATGCAATCGTATTTGTCGTTTTAACATTTTGTTTATTTTGTAATTCATTATCCTGTATATGTAATTCATTATCATCAGAGTGTTAATTCCGGCCACGTCCTCAGCTTCCGCTTCAGAATCCAGTGTCAGTTATCTAAGCTAAAGGATTTGGCGTAATCACTGATTTTGACATTTGTAATTATCACTTGCTCGGCGGCAAATGGAAACGTCGTGAGGAAATCTACATGACAAGAAGTTATATTTCGAAATACATGTGAAATTGAATTAAACAATTTTTAACGGAAGTATCGCGTATTTTATTTATTTTGTTGAACCTGACGTTTCGAACGCTTTGCAGCGTCCGTGGTCGCAGGAAGACGGACGCTGCAAAGCGTTCGAAACGTCAGGTTCAACAAAATAAATAAAATACGCGATACTTCCGTTAAAAATTGTTTAATTCAATGTGTAACAATCGCGAAAACCTAAGACAATACTACATGTGAAATACTAAGAAAGTTCTGGTTTTCCCTCTGCTTTGTATAGAAATGACGACAATCACTCTATGTAAAAATCAGTATCGTCGCCTAGGCTTGGCTTAGGTAGCGGACATCGCCAATTCTAATGAATAAGGAAAAGGGTTAACGCTATGAAGGGGAAGACTAATTTGACTTGCAGAGACTGCCTATACAACGCAGAGGGTTCGGATACACGTCGCTCAACATACAATGTTTGGAATGTGCGGGTTTTCTCATGATGTTTTCGTTCACCAATTCATAGATAAGAAATACGTCTAACGGTGTAGGTGGTAACTTTTTAACATAATAAAAAAGATCTAAGTGCGTTAGCCGGTCTACAACTTTATCTATCTACCACGATAATATCAAATTAATGCGCGGCCGCTGTGGGTAGTACAGCTAAAATTAGATCATGCTTGACACCCAAAGCGCGATTGTAACTATTATTACATACGAGATAAGAACGGTAAGGTCAAAGTGTTAGATTTGACGTGCACTTAGCTGTACTTTACAATTATGACGGTAGTTAAGTGGATATGCTATGCGATTGATACCGGTGACATATTTGCGAATTATATATTGATTATATAGTGTTTTATAAAGGATGTTTTTTATGTATTGTTAATGTTCAAGGTATCCAGTTGTACTGCACATTATTGCATAAAAACGTTCACTGTTAATTCCCTCATTTTGACAGTTGTGTTTTATTTTGAAATGCAATTAAACGTTTCTTTGTTTTGGAGTCTACTAACCCGAGATCCCGATGCCAAATTGTATAGGTATCTATTTTTAGGGTCCCGTACCTCAAAAGGAAAAACGGAACCATTATACGATCACTTTGTTATCCGTCTGTCTGTGTGTCCATCTGTCACGACCCTTTTCTCAGGGACGGCTGGAGTTATCACGCTGAAATTAACATAAAATACTCAGCTCTGCAATCCCTTTGAGCAGTGAAAAAATCAAACTTCTAAGTCTACGCAATCAAAAGATACGCCTGTTTATGCCTCGATTATGCGCATATTTTGACAATCGCAAGGGAATCAAAATCTATAGGATAGGGTACTTTTCGTGGAACTAGAATCATGAAATTTAGTAAGAAGCAATGTCATGTAGCAAAAGTAAAGGAAAAATCCGATAACTGTATTGTAGTTCGAAAAAACATTTTTTGCGAAAATATTTTTTTATATACCCTCGGTGCGCGAGTCGAATTCGCACTTGGCGGCTTTTTTGCGGTCATCGTGTTTTTTTTTTAAATATCATATAAAATCGAAGTTAAATTAAATATAAAAAAAAAATTCATGCCCAGAAATGTTTGTCCTGTGTGGGAATCAAACCCTCGTGGTTGGTGCTAAAATAGCGTAACAGCGCGTTTCACCACCGCGCCGCAATTTTCACTGATTTGTTTTAAATTTCAATAGGCAGATAATAAAAATAACTATTTTGATTTACAAAAACTAAAAGATTAAAAACAACATTACGTCGACTATCGTTATATACCTACGAATAAATAATTATATACCTTACATTGTGTATCGTTTACAGCACGAAGCAACGCGCGCATTCCTTACCTCTCGCTCGCACTTACTCAAATTGGGAGCAATTACCTCAAATAATGGCAACCATGGCTTGCGGCCATTTTTTTACAAGCAAACATGGACTATTGTGTTCAGCACAAATTTAACTTTATGTAATATATTTTTTTAAAACACGGTGACTGAATAAATCAACATTAATGTACCTGTTTACTGTGGGTAGCCTAAAGGTTGCGGCTGTCTGGAAGGTGGTAAGTACATTTTTTTACATTCTTTTAATCGTTACCTTTAAAATGACGTTTCATTCACTAAAAAAACATATAGCTCAAAATCATACAATTTCATTAATTATAAAATATTTGATTAAAAATCATTGCGGCTACGTTTTTATACCAACCGGAATTAATACACTGTATTACTAATAATCATTCATCTGTATGATGGTTTATTAAAAAAACAGATATATATATATACAATTTAACACCGGGATCTTAGGCTATAATTGTGTAGGATAATAATTACTGATACTATTGTTATTTAAGACATTATTTAATAATTATCATGAAAAAAACATTAATGGCGTAACAAAACCACGTCCTTAATGTATCATATCAACAAATATTTAAAGTATTTATTTTTTAAAGCTATCGGTAGAGGCCGCCATAGACGCACACATTTAGATCGAACTGGTGATGTGTTAAAAAGCGGCTAAATCAAAAGCACCCAAAACCGAAGAGTGCATGAGAGGTTGATGAGTGTGGAAGAAGTGAGAGAGGTATGTTTGGATCAGTGTACCTGGCGTTCTATAGTTTCTGCCTACCCCAATGAGAGACCGACACGATGATATGCAGGTATATATGTATTTAAATATTTAAAGTTCTTTTTAACTTCCCATTGAAAGTTATAATGATTGCTCTAAAAGATAAAATTCACATGCTGTTAATATATATACATATATAGTTTACAACGTCGGAGGGGATTCAAGCATACGGTCCACCTGATGTAAAGCGGTTACCGTAGCCTATTAACGCATGTATTATATTAAGTATCACTCGCGCGATGCCTCCCCTGCTGCTTACACAGTAACTACTCGGGAGTTTACTGGTGACCTCACTCACACGCAGGAATACAATAACTCTCCAGAACCTTTAATGTTACCTGTGTCTATTTCTACTAGTTTTGAGTGGATGGTTCAGTGTGTGCATGTGTGTGATATTATCTACTATGAATTATCGTTTCTTTTATGTTAACATATAATATTATAGTAGGTAAAGTTCTTATTTTGGTTGCGTGAGCGAGCGGTTGACGAGCGCGGGAGGGCCATGCGGCCATCCCCCATCCCGCCGTTACCTATAATTTGCTACTGTGATGGTACTCGTCTCATGTTCATAGCTAACTAGAACTTTAGTGCAATATGTACTGAGGATGCGCAGAGATTTTCTTGTATATTGTATATTTGAGTTCTACTCTCACCTGGTTATCTAAACTATATGCGAGAAAACCGTTTGTAAAGTCTTTTATAATGAACATATACTGAACTATTTGCAGAGTGAGTAATAAATAATTAATTTAAAAACTGGTTAGGATTTACTACAAGACAGATTACAATCAACATTGTGGCCATTTTTGTAGCATGCAATTGGTACAATCTAGATCCTAACCCGAAATTATGTATGCCTAGTAGCTTAATAGCAAAAATACACTATGTACTAGAGACCGCTGCTCGCAATGTAACAACTCTAATTATATGTTTGTAAAAAGAACAATATTAATTTACAAAAAAAGAGTAGCTTAGCTTAGTTATAAAGAGGTGCTCGAGTGGCTTATTTAAAGCCAAACACAACTTCATCTGCACTTACCAAATGCTGTTCATTAGCAAACGAGACTCCAGCAAAAGATAGACGAGGCACAGCGTTACCTAATAAGTAGGCCGTTTGTATTGTTGTATTCCTGATAGTAAATGAAGTTATCTATAAACCACCGAGCAGTTGCTGAATAACACTAGATGGTAACGCATGAGCGATAGGTTCTATGTATATTGCAAGTGTTTATTCAAGCATGCTACAGTAACCGCCTCAAATCAGTTTTGTTACCCAACATTGTATAAAATAAATTCGAAGTAAACAATTTCTTGAGGTTTTTTAAATTATAGCTCTTATAATTATGACATGCATTTATTTTTAATATGGGAAAATAATAGCCACCTTTAATATTTTACAATAAAAATGTTTGTGTAGTGATATTATTCAAATCCCAAGCTTGTTATGTTAATAACAAGTCTGTAATAATATATACTTAGTAACAAAACTCCAAAAAATAATATGACAATTTGTGTTCAGGAAATGACTTGATATTTAGAACTTGTTCAATAATTAATTCAAGCTTCATTTTATTTACTACTTGCTGAACTATGCTTCTCAATGGCTATAATTCTATTCTCAAAACCTTGCTGGAAATAGACGAAAGTTATTACTTTCGTCTATTGTCTATTCGTCTATCAATGTAAGTATAACATATTTTAATTTTTTCTTAATATTTTATTCAACTGAGGTGATTTTGGATAAACAAAAAAATATGCTATTAACAATTTAAATTCAATGTCCTACAATTTAAAATTCAATTCAGATGTATATTTATATATTAAATTTAGCACACATTATTTTAATACAAGTATACAATCTATCAGTCGTGAAGTGTTTTTAGCCTACGTACACACCGCAGACATCACACGATTCGCTCGTGAGTAGCCGACTAAATAGTCATTGTTACACAGCGGTTATTATTTGACTTGACTTCATAAAAGGAAGAGGTTTTTTGTTCCGCTGTATATATTTTATATAAGTACGTCGATTCGAATTTGGTCTCATATCTATTAATTCCTAAAATACTTTTGGAAACCGCCTTTTGCAGTCTTTGTTTTGTTTATAATGCAATAATGCTTATTTATATGTGGATTTTTAGTAAGATAGTAATAGTGTATGTCTTAAGTGTAGGGCCATTGATGATGTACCCATGTACTTTTAGTGAAGATTTTATGTAGTTGTGATGAACATTTAATTATAAACTAAAATGTTATGAAATAAAACATAAAATAAAAACTCGATCTTTATTGGCGCCGACATCATTGACGTAGGTTCTACTTTTTTATTTCAAATATGTATGTATGTCCAGACTGATAAATATTTTATGCGACATGACATTTATACTCGTAATCAAAATGTCACTTGAATCTTCACTATTAGAAACTGTTTAACACAAACAACCATATTAGTTGGATAACTACTTTGTACTTAGTTTCACACATAAACAAAAACACTTTACTCGTCGTTATTTCTCTAATTTTCAAAAAACGTTGAAATAAAAACTATTTAAAAATTAAATAAACAACTTATATCACCATTGTATAACTTGTGATTATATTTAGACAAATAATGAGAAGCTAAAACATATTGCACAATTAAAAGTTTAAGAGCAAATAACAGTTACCTTTCTATTATATTTTACTCACACGCAGGTTTAAAAATATTAGATATAAATATATTTTCCTTGCGGTATATTATATATATTTTATACTTGTGAAAAGCAATGACAGATACGAAAACTCTCATTTTTACTATATGATTTGACAAATGGTAAATTACAGTAAATTACATACTCGTAATTTACCATTTAGGCACTTGGTGTTCAGGACATAGATTTATGATAACTTCTGCTACAACACGGTATGATTTGCAGTAACGTTCACTTTTCAGTGATACAACCCGAGAATAGAAACTAACTAAAAGTTTCACCATAACTTAAAATAAGTCACAGAGTACTTTACCTCGTTTTTAGGGTTCCGTAACCAAAGGGTGAAACGGACCCCTATTACTGAGACTCCGCTGTCCGTCTGTCACCAGGCTGTATCTCATGAACCGTGATATTATACAGATGAAATTTTCAGAGATGGTGTATTTCTTTTGCCGCTATAACAACGAATACTAAAAAATGGAATAAAATAAATATTTAAGGGCGCTCCCATACAACAGACATGATTTTTTGCCGTTTTTCTAGACAATGGTACGGAACCCTTCGTGCGCGAGTCCGACTCGCACTTGGGCGGTTTTTTGTATTTAATGCAATTATTCACACTTTGACACATTGATTGGTCAGCAATGTTATTTTAGCATCAACGCTCATGGGTACGATTCCCACACAGGACAAACATTTGTGTCCATGAGCGTGTTTGTTTATCTTGGTCTGGATGTTTTCTAGAGAGATAGGGCACATCAAATCAGCCCGACTGGGGAAGCACACAAAGATAACCGCAGTCAAATAATAACTCTATGGAGGGTCGTTGTGGTCCTGCGTGTGAGTAAGGTTACCACTAAGCTCCTAAGGAGTTGCTGCGTTATGAGCAGCGATGCCAACGCGCGATACCTTGCTATATTGCAGGAGTTAATATGCTACGATCCACCGATTGGTGATATCCCAAAAAAGAGAATGTTCGATGAAAGTTTCAATTAACTCTACATATCTGCTGATAGTAAGTGTGACTGTTCCAATTATTGGGAGGCAAGTAATGTTTCCCTTAATATTTTTTATAATTGAAAGTTAAATATAATGTTTCTAAATATAGACGTATGAAGCCTAGTAGGTGTGTAACAATATGTCCTCTTCTATGCAAAATGTAG
The DNA here is from genome assembly GCA_947507595.1 of Pyralis farinalis. NCBI lineage: Eukaryota > Metazoa > Arthropoda > Insecta > Lepidoptera > Pyralidae > Pyralis > Pyralis farinalis. The sequence goes on from OX382267.1 coordinate 19,262,557, forward strand.
GTAATGTTAATGCCGCACGATCTTAAGTATCGTTCGATCGCGCCAAAATGTCAGCATTCTGTTAAATATCGTGCGTGTACAGTCGCAAACACTCATTTTTATTACAATTTATCAATAATAAGGCAATTTATTGATATTGAGTTTTATAAGTTGTCTTTTAGCCGTTGTGGGCGTACGAATCGTCTTGTGCCTTATAAAGATGAGGACGGAAATACATAAATGGTATTCTTATCAATAGTTGTATTTATTATTTGTAGTGTTAAGAAAAACGTCGTCATCACGACGAGCTCGGTGGAGCGACTTTGACACCAACGCTCGTGGGTTCGAGTCCCATACAAGACAAACATTTGTGTGCATGAACATGTCTGTTTGTCTTGATCTGGATGTTTCACAAAAGGTAGGGCGCATTAAAGCAGCCCGTCTGTGAAAGTACCTCCACCTCACAGAAAACCGCAGCCAAATAACAACTACCTAGAGGGTTGTTGTGTTCCTGCATGAAAGTGAGGTCACCAGTAAAGCTCCTAAGGAGTTGCTGTGTAAGTAAGTGCTAATAGGCTACAGTAACCGCATTACATCAGGTGGGCCTTATGCTTATATGCCACCCTACGTTGTAAAAAATAAAGATATTTGAACCAACTTCAAAAAGAGCGAGTACTAAGATCGTCTTTTGTATTTTTATGCATGCCTTCTTTACACATTAATAGGTGTAATGAAAGGTGTGGTTAGTTACGAGCCGAGTTATAGAAGTATAATAATGAAAAGTAAATAATGTTGAAAAACGATAGTGGCTGCTTCTATTACAATCTGTAAGGTGGACTGACTGTAAGATATCTCATAAAGAGGTAACTTTACCTTTGACGTAGCAATAATCCGTATGTAATATTCCGTAAAATATTCAATTTTTTAGCTGACACTAATGTATCTTATTATGGTTTAAACATTTTAATAAAGTTTAATTTTAAACTTTCCCGCTTTACAACACAATTACATTGCATCGTGTACACAAAATTGATTTATTCCATATATCTTAATAGGATTCATGTGGACAAATTGATTTATAAACAATTATCCGAGCAGACTACTAAATAAACGAATATTTAAGTTAGATAGAGTTCAGATAATTTAACAACATTTGTGTCTGTCATAATGATTTTCCGGACAATTAAATAAATAAATAAATATTGTCGGACAAATTACACAGCGCCATCTAGCCCCAAAGTAAGCGAAGCTTGTGTTATGGGTACTAGACAACTGATAAACATACGTAAATACATTTTTTTTTGTAAATACATACTTATCATACATAGAAAATACCCAGACCAAGACAAATAGACATGTTCATGCACACAAAATGTTTGTACTGTGTGGGAATCGAACCCACGAGCGTTGGTGTCAAAGTGGTGTAACAACGCGTTTCACCACTGCGCCACCGAGCTCGTCATAATTATAACATGAAAGAAAACCATTAGACAATGATTTAGCATTAAGTTTACCTTATGTATAAATACACCTGTGTAAATACCGAGTGCTTTTGATAAACACGATTTATGGTCCTATGCTGATAGTTAACCCTATTAGCATATTGACAATTAAGGACTATTTCAAAAGAACTAAGACAAATGCTATGGTCGGGATCGTTTGCAAATGTAACGAAATATATTATGATAAGATCACTTGTAATATTAGAATTACAGCATCTACTTGCTTTATTTTATTATCAATATTCAGAGAAAAGAAGCCATTACCTGCTATTACTTAGTTGTGCACATGTCACTGTCGTAAATAACGCTGCAATCGCGCGCAAAAATACATTTTTGGGAATTAATTACTCAGCAGTACATTGAATTTATTCGAGAAAAAGTTGCGTTTAAGGAGTAGATAGTAGATGTAATAACTACAAATCATATTTATGCTATTGAAAAGTTTATAAAACAGTAGGATTTTGCATAAAGACGTGTACTTAATTATGGTACCTACAATCGCAAACGATACATAAAGTATTCAGTGCGATGCGTTACGCATTGCCATTGCTAGAACTTAGGTTCTAAACGTACTCAACTGCGGCTGCGACCCTGATACAAATTACTCGACATTTTTTATGTATAAAATTATTAGAGTATAAAAATATATTATAGTTTAAAATACTTTACAGCACATCGTAACATCAGTCACACGTCTCATGACACTTTTGAGCTTTCCATATTGAATTTTGTCCTTAAGTTTTTTCGATCCATATATTAATACGAGAAGGGAAATCTAGCATATTGCACGCATAGAGGCGTATGTTATTTGGTACAGTTAAAGGTAATGAATAAGGAGTATAAAAATATAAAATTCGTGTACATAAGTATGAATATTCTAGTTTTACACAGGAACTATAAATATTTTCGGGATAAAAAGTTACAGAGGGTACTTTTTACTCAGAACATATTCTAATTGTATGCTAAACTTCATCAAAATTCCTGCAGTCAAAGACTTAAAGAGTGAGAAACTACCACCCAGCTCCTCGCAAAAAACGCAACTTTAATTTCCCCATCCTTATCGAAATCACTTAGTGCTTTAGAAGCATACTTGTAGGCTTTCTTTTTTGAAGCATAAACTTTACCAGGATATATTCGCCGCTGGCAATTTTACTTTTTTCTTTGCCATGACTCGTACAGGGCTCTTTGTCATCTGAAGATTGGCTATATACAATTTCGTATACACTTTTGCGGGTATTAGTTACATCCTGAAGGTTTTGTGCTATATTTAGTGACACCAAAGGTTCCCCGTCATCTGAAGCTAATCTATCCATTGCTGTAGATCTTGATGGTATTCTGGCTGTGTAGTAAAAGTAATTTGTTTGTTTGTTGCTCTTTTATTGATGCTGACATTATAAACCCGTGGTTGTAAGCAGGAATAAAAGCCTCTTCTACCAAAACTTGTTTTTTTCGCAAAAACAGCTTAACTCTCTGAATCTTAACATACCAGGGCAATCAGTAAACACCTGATGCACTTTAAGAGTGCCAACAAGTCTTGGGATAACTTTGGGTACGGCTTTCTGCATTTCTAGAATCTTATTTTCCTCTATGACGTGTAATCTTATCTGACGTTTTTCATTTTATCATAATTAATTTAGTAACAAGTTATATAGTATAGTATAAGTTATTAATAAATTTTCTAAAAACAATAAACGAAAGAGAATAATAGACGAAATAGAGTCTCAAAATATAGTATTCATAAATTTCTACACTTTTTTTCTATCTATAACTTAATTTCAAATCCCTTGCGGGGTAGGCAGAGGGGACCGAGCGCCACGTGACTCGATCCTTACAGACCTCACTTGCTTCATTAACATTCATTGCTGTTCTCATGCACGCTCGCCGGTTTTTAAGGCGAGCATTACAAGCGTATGAAACTCTTCTTTTTCTTCGCTTTTTTCGGTTTCCCTAATCCATTATCATTGGCAAGGTTCGGCTACCTAAGCCTAGGGATTTGGCGAAGACACTGATTTTTACATGAAGCGGCTGCCGTCAGACTTCCACAACCCAGAGGGGATACCAGATCTTTCTTAGGTTAAGTCACACGTGTTTCGAAATATATTTTTTAGGACGTGGACCTCACGATGTTTTACTTCACCGCCTTAAAGTGATAAATATGTACATAAATCCGAATATACGAAATTTAGTGGTACAAACTCACGCTAGGATTCGAACCCGGGACCAGGTGGCCAATAGGCCAGTTCCTTATACACTGGGCTATCACTGCTCAATTGTGTGAAACTGTTTCACACAAAAGATCCTTGTAATCGTACATCTACTAATGAGATTAACCTCTGCAATGGAATTTCGCACAGGCGCTTACCATAATTGCCTTTGTTCACGGAAACAATACTGTAATAGTTTTATTGTCTAAGACCGATGACCTGTTAAAATCAAAAATGAACTTTTAGGATACGGTTTGAAAATGAAAGAGTTTGGTAACCATAAAGTTTCGCAATTTTGTAAAGGTGCCGTGTTGGTACATCTGTACACGTAGATATAATGAGTAAAAACAGACTTACATTATAATTACCAAGGAAAACGTCTTCCTCAGACCTCAAGGGAGACTGGTGAAAAGTGTTTGTATGGCAACTCCACTTGTTGCACCCTGTTGACTATCAAACCAGACTCTAGCAGAATAGAATTAAAGCAGTGAAGAACATTCACTTAGTAAAACAACTCCCTTTATTTTGTTGTGTTCATGCAAATAAATGTGATAACCAGTAGAAACGTTCTATCTTGCTACATGCGTATGCAAAGCAACGCTTTTCCTTTGCTAGCGCTAATATGTTGCATACTTTTTTATACATTATATTTACAGTGTAATGCAAGTTTGTCATCCGCCAATAAGTAGAGTTCGTATACATAATTTTATGTTATTAAAAAAAACACTGAAGTAATAAACTAGATCAGGTGGCATTTAGCCTATCGACAAGTGGCAAAGATTCTCAATTTCAGTACGTAGAAAATATATATTTTTTTTATATGAAACTATTAAAATCTGATCTAAATAAAGCTGATCCGAATAAAACATAAGCAATCTAGGTTAATTCAATGTACGCTCACTCCCGTACAGGGTTCTCAAGCTACGGTGGCCAATTTACATCAGGTGGGCTGTATGCTTGTATCCCACCCGACGTTGTACAAAGGTACTAAAATATCGGCTCAATTGCTCCAAAAAGGGGTTCGAGAGAAATTTAAGCGCTAACTTCTGTTTATATACACACGGAGAACATGCACATATAATAAAACACAGACAAAGATCCTCCCAAAATGAATCCATATCATCCTGGGTATCCAGGGTCACTATCCACGATGCTTTAAAACGTAAACATTTCAACTAAATTGAATTTGCAATTTTGGAAGTATTCGCTTGGTTCAGAAAACTTAATGACATCATGGCCTGGATTAAATAACGCGTGGGTTTTGTTATTAGAAAACTTATTAGTGCTTAAAATCTGCTTATGGCGAGGTAATAATTACACGAGGCAAAAAGTCGATGCTTTGAATGTCAGGTATTCATCACGATAGTCAATTAGAAATGCAAATACCAAGGTGCCTTCGTCGATTGTGTTAGTAACTGTCTTTCTTTGCGTTAATATCATCATCACGTGTTTTGTTTTTAATATATTTAATGAGAGCTCGATGGCGTCGTTACGCGTGTCATTCTAACCAAACACGCAGGTTAAGCAATGTCGACTGCAGCCTGTCTATGGATGGGTTTATCTATATCGAGTTTCTCCGTGCTCGGAGGGCACGTTAAGCCGTCGGTCCCGGCTGTTGTCGTTAAGCAAAGTCAGTGGCCCTCGGGCGGCTTGAAAACGCCAATGCGCATTTGAGCAGCGTGGTGGAGTATTCTCTAAACCCCTTCGGTTGAAGGGAGACCCGTGTTCCGTATCCCTGCAGTGGAATGAGTAAGGGTTGAAGTGGTAGTTTATTTAATTATTATATATAGTAGCTTCATAGGAATAACATGAGCATGAAGTTAGGTAACGCAACGTTACCTAACTTCATGCTCATGTTATTCCCACTTCTTGTATAAATAGTATTTACGTGCTTGATGTCGTCATTTTGCATGTGACTCTAATCGGGCACGCAAGTTTTTTTTTATACATCATCGTGAGGCATACAAACATACGACCCACCTGATGTAAAGCGGTTACCGTAGCCTAAGCCTATGAACGCTAGCAAAACATTAAGAATCACTCGCGCGATGCTATAACTGCTGCTAATAAAGCAACACCTTAGGAGCTTTCCGGTGACATCACTCACACCCAGGAATACAACAACCTTTAGGGAGTTGTTATTTGGCTGCGGTTTTTTTTGAAGTGGAGGTACTTCCCCAGACTTACTTTGATGGACCTCTCTTAAAACACGCGCATGCACACAAATGTTTGTGTGTATGAACATCAAAGTAACGTAGCAGCGCGTTTCCTAGAGTTAAGCAACGTCGCTCGCAGCCTCCCTATGTATGGATTTATCTATCTCGAGCTTCTCTGTATTCGGAAAATGCCCCCGTTGATCCTGCTGATGTAGATACACGACAGTTGTCAAGATCCTTAAGTTGTTAATAAGGTGTTAAGTTAATGGCCTTAAAAAGACTGACCTCGGCGAATGCGCAGTTGATTGAACGTAGATTCGTATCTCTGTAATGAGACGATTATGGGTTAATATTTGTTTTGAAGTACATACTCTCTTCTTCATTCATTCACATTCTTAGCGTTATATTGTTTCTGTTAGTGTGCATAATAATAGGCGTTTCTGTGCACGTAAATTAAAACATTACATATGCAATCTAAATCAATATAATTCTCTTGAGACATCCATCATAGACAGTGACAATATTCAATAATAGAAAATTGTCAACGAGTATAAAACAGCCAGTTCGAAAATATGCTTTTGCTACTAACCTCAACAGTTTCCTAGTCCATTGGGATTGGAGGGTTCTGCTACCTAAACCGAAGGATATAGAGAAAATACAGATTTTTATATGGAGCGACTGTCGTCAGACCTCCACAACTCACTAGCAAAACCATACCTTTCTTACACTGAAAAAATTGTTTAGTTGGATTTCCCAGATTCCTAATAGAATTCACCAAAGTTGACGGTTGATCTGGGTCCTACCTTTGACTTAAGTTGATTTTACCAGTCAAAAAAGGTTAATGAAGTACCAGTAAAAATAATAAAATTTATTATTTAGTATGATAAACTGTACCATATTATATGTACAATCCATTTATTAGCGGTAAATTTTATATTTAAAATAGTGATAGCTACAAAATACTTTTGTATGAAGACCAACCGTAATACATTTGTAAATTTAACTACAAACTTTTGCATTAATTAACAAAGTTTACTAGTAAAATAGCCTACCTTTGCTTCTTTGGTGAATTCAACTAATCTTTTTTTTTCAGTGTAGGTTAGGTCACACGTCTTTCGAAATATAATTTCTTGGACTTGTGGGTTTGAATCGGAGACCAGTTGGTCAATACGCGAGTTTTTTATCCACTGCGCTATCACTAGTGACTGTTTTTATTACATAGTTTAGCTTAAATTAGTTTTTCTTTTATTTTGTATTTAGTAGATTTAATTTACTATATGGATAAAAGGTATTTCGAAATGATATCAAATATATATAATAAATAAGATCATTTAATATTTAATACATACACCGGAAGACATACAATGTGAGATGCTGCCACTTTTTGATACTGTAATAATGTGGTTTAAATTGGTTCATAATTTATTATTCATCCTACGTTGGGTGTACAAGGATTCGGTTTCAATACCGAGTGATTAAAGGAAGTAGTCAAATGCTTGTAATAAAAAATATATCCAATCTGCCAAATCCTTAATACACTTGATTTTTGTATTACTGCCTACAATTCTCCAAGAAATTGTTTTTTGGTTCTATATAATGGAGGTAATTCCTCTGTAGTACGCAAGTATTGCTGTCTTGCGTCTCCTTCGGCAGAGTCTAATGGAATAACTTTAGCACTAAAGTTAATAGTAAATTTAGACCACAAAATATGTACATGTGGTCATTATATGATCTGGCTGTAATCTGTTTTGTAAACATATTGACGTAAGATATGATAAGTTAGAAATTTATTGTTTCAATCAGTCTTCCAACGGGTCTTTACAATTGAAGACGAAAGGAACATAAAATAAATCGGCCAAGTGCGAGTCGGACTCGCGCACGAAGGGTTCCGTACCACTATGCAGGTGCTCACCGGGTATGGGTGCTTCGGTGAGTACTTGCACCGGGTCGCGAGGCGGGAGGAGCGGCCAGGCTGCCACGATTGTGGCGCGGCCGAGGACACTGCTCAACACACGTTGGAGTAGTGTCCCAGATGGTCTCGGCAGCGCCATGATCTGGTGTCCGCGCTAGGAAGCGCGGACCTCTCGCTCCCGAGCGTGGTCCGCTCCATGCTCGGGAGTGACAGTGCCTGGCAGGCGATGGCCTCCTTCTGTGAGACGGTCATGTCCCAGAAGGAGGCCGCGGAGCGGAACAGGGAGGATGATCCCTTGGCTGTCCCGCTCCGGAGACGGCGGACGGGAGTGCGGCGTAGGCGCTACGCGCACCTACTGCCGCCTCCCTAACCTGTGGGACTAGGGGTCAGGATGGGAACCTGGCCCCATAATGGTACCGCCGCCGGAGGGGCTGTCCCAATTTGCCGGGACGGCCCCTAGAGAGAAGAAGTCCGGCCCCTTTTGAGGGGCTGGCCAGTCGCAGTGGTGCCCTGTTGCTGACAGATCCGGGGCACCACACCAACGCGGCCGATCAAAAAAAAAAAAAAAAGGGTTCCGTACCACTATCTATAAAAACGGCAATAAATTCACCTTTGTTGTATGGGAGCCCACCTTAAAGATTTGTTTTATTTTAATTTAATTATTTATTCTTAAAGTAAATATATACCTAAATATTCTGTGAATATTTCAAGCGTCTACCTGCTGCCGTTATCAATATCGAGCAAAAATGAGCAAAAACATCACGTTTGTTGTATGGGAGCCCCCTTAAATATTTATGTTATTCCATTTTTTAGTATTTGTTGTTATAGCGGCAATAGAAATACATCATCTGTGAAAATTTCAACTGTCTAACTATCACGGTTCGTGAGATATAGCCTGGTGGCAGACGGACGGACAGCGAAGTGTTAGTAATAGGGTTCCGTTTTACCCTTTGGGTACGGAATCCTAAAAATGTCTGTCGCGGATAGGCGGTACTGTAAAGTAATACACTTTTTACTGCACTCAATATAAGGTACGATACAAAATAATTCATGCTAAAAGCATGACCCGCAATGTACTATTTTATTTTTAAATTAAACATAATTATTGAGACCATAATATGTGCATGCAAGTTTTGTATAATATTAAAAAACATGCATAATATTGCTTAGTATAGAAGGTCAAGGTCAAGACTCACAATTACTTAACTTCCATTCGTATATACACGTGCCACCTTAGATACTATAAATTGTAGAGATATAAATTATAGAGATGGACATTAGAGCTCTATCATGGACTTGCATTCCGTTATTTTTTGTACGATGATCTTATAAACTGATGTGTTCAAATTAGGAACTATAATGATTTATGATGTAGAATTTACTAAAAAACCATGCTGAAATAATATATGACACAAAAAGTTAATACAATAAATAACGTCGATTCCGACATACGAGTATCTATATAGGGAATAAAGGTTAAAACATATGTGTGTAACTATATCTTCTACATATAAAACATGAGAATCTGTGTGAATAATTCCCGTCAGAAGATTATCAGTTATGTTTAATTCGATACTTTTTAGCATTATTCCGGTTCCTAATTCATTAGGATTGGCGTAGTCCGCTGCCTAAGTCCAAGAATTTGGTGAAGATACTGATTTTACATGGAGCGACTACCATCAGACCTCCAGAACCCAGAAGGGAAATCAGGCCTTTCTTAACTAAAGTCCCACGTCTTTCGAAATAAAATTTCTTCAACGTGCGGGTTTCCTCGCGATGCATTCCTCCGCCGCCGAGCAAGTAATAATTCCAAATATGTACATAATTACGATAACACGAACTTAGTGATATATGAATAATCAAAACAAGAATAATCAAATTCGATCCCAGAAAGATACATTGCATGGATCTTAACATCCTGAAGCCATAACACCAATGTTGTGAGATGGATTTTAACGCTTGTCTATGTTTGAGTACTGGGTATTAGGTAGTTGCTATTTGGTATATTCCAACAACCTAAAAAAGGACTGGTTGTACTTTTCGGTTGCTTTTGTGTTGTGTCTGCCAATCCTAATAGATTAGGAAATGGGATAATGCTAATAAGAAGACAAGCAATCCAGATACGATCGCTGTGCTCGCAAAATCTGTAGTATAACGCTTGCTGAGCGCGTCCGCAATGATGTGGTGTAAGAAATAGATTTGGTCGGAAAGCGCGTGTCCTTGTTACGATAAGAAAACGCATGCTCCATTAAAGCACGTAGAAAGAATTCGGGATGAAATAAGGACGAAACAGATATAAAACGCGAAAGTGGAAGGATGTAGGAGCCGAAGAAAACTGAGATTCAAAACATGCAGACCACAAATTAATGAAAATATATAGTATGTATGACAAGTTTAATTAGATAGTGATATCAGGAGCCCTAGGAACCGACACACGGGCGTAAAAAGAGCTATGACTGTTTAAGATGTTTAAGAAACAAACGAGGTATGTAAGGACCGCGACTTGAGGTACTTTGATATGCATGCATTAATACAATGTATTTTCTCAATTTATTGCATAGAATATCACTAACGTAATGAAATGTGCTGTAATAGACTATAGGCGTTTGAAGGTAAAATGGCCCTCCTTGCATGCAGATATGAAACTCTTTAGGAGAAAGTCTGATGAAAACTATACGTGACAATAGGTGTACAAACTTAATTAGTATCACACTATTTGATCACAGTGCGATAACGTATCAAATTTAAAGCATCAGTAAGTAGTTTCATTTCACTAAATGAAAAAAACTCAACCTTGATAAGACAATCGCAAATATGTCTATTTCTCGTTCTGTCATAGGTATATTTAACGTATTGACCCCTAGATGTTTCTATATTAATTTCTTAAAGGTTGTAACAAATTAAACGGAGAGGGGAACAATTTGAGTATGACAGAGTTTAATAAGCAAGCTCTTAAATATCTTTTTATTTTAATATTAGTAGATCAATTTGTGCTGTTTTGGGTATATACTTTCAGTCTGTTTGTGTTTCATTTATTATTTATCTCTCTTATTTCACGGGTTTTAATCTCGGTCATTTGATAGGCGTGCGCGGGGATATGAATCCAACGCGCAGAGGCCCCTTCGAAAATAATGATGTTATGTATTACCTATACCCGCTGTGACCTGCTCCGGGAGATGTCAATGGGAGAATTTACCCATGAACAGGTCACGGCAGTTATTTAGGCTATTAAAATGAGATGTAGAGGTATTATTAGAACTGGGCTATTGCAGAAGAGGGACGGATATTATTATTATTATAGTATTTCTTTTGGTATATATAGTGAAATACACACAGTTTTAATTCAGAACTTAATTCCTGGCATCTATTAAGATACTTACTTTTTGAACCAACTGCTATTCGTCTGAAATTAGCCCGGAGTTACCTCCGCAATCGCACCGTTCAGTTTGATACCATCCCTGTATTTTATCTTTATGCCACCGGTGCTCTTTATCACCTCGCTATCCTGAAACTTCGCAGACGTGAAGGCTAACCCAAGCCACACAACCAAAAATGAGTGCGACTTCCACTGCTATATTTCATATAACTTACTTTAATGTAAGTGATACATTTTTTACCGTAACTTCCTCTTGCAACCTTATTACAAACAAAATCAAAACATTGCCAACCATAACATTCAGCAATAAAGTAATTAAGTGACATACAACAGTACACACGAGTCGTCCAGTACACCAACTAGTCTATGACATGACAAAATATCATCTTTATATTGCAACGTATTTGAATAAGCCAGTGAGGCTATGAAGGCACTAGTAATTACGATAATCATAGTAGCAGAAAACTTGATGTTTTTAGCACATTATTAGTAAATGTTAGTATGTCGAAACTCCGGTTTTGGTCACTGCCTATAAGCACGGTAGTGCCATTTCGGCGCAGTTTGCAATGCGTTTGACATAAGGCGTACCAACTATTTAACGCAAACTTAGTTTTACGAGACTCTTCATAGGTCTTCTATTGTGGCATGGCATGGGCGAGGTGCATTTACAGCAAAGGGCCGAATTAAGAAATACATTTTCCTGGAATGTGCAATGTGTTTTCGAGAATCGATGAGGCAAATGACCGGGTTTGGCCAATGAACTGTACATTTTATGAGTTTGGTGTACAATAAAAGTCATAAATATGTCCTTATTTATGAGAATTTGCATTTTAATCAGATTAATTAAATGGTTACTTATATCACTTAGAGGTTTGTCTAACAATTTTTAGTGTTTGTTTTACTAACATTTTTGATCAATTTTACCGATAATTTGCACTTAACTGGCCACATTTAATTAAGTTTTGCAACAAAAACAATATGTGATTCACCAGGTAAATAATAATTGTAATAGGGAATATATAGAATCGTCCATATGAGTTATCTATCTTAAAATGCAAAGATTTTAGAGCACACGAGACAAACAAACTCAAACTAATTTATATAGTTTGGCTTAACTTAGATATATTGTTTTGTATTGTATTTGATGATTAACAGTACATTAATATAGATATTGTATTAATGTACTGTTAATCATTTAGAAGAGCCAGACCAAATTTCTGATCTCCATAATCATATCAGCTCAGTGATACCAGTATTGTGATCATAACTATACTTGATAGCCCAGTTCGTAATTATTAAAGAACAAGAAATGATTAGAATAGGAGCCTTTGGAATGGTAATGTTTATTTCTCTTACATTATCCAGTTCCAAACTCGTATTGAACGGGGTACACATTCATCAGATTTTATTACATTTATTGAAATTGGATTCGTAAGAGTCAAAGTCAAAATCTTTTTATTCCGTAAAAATGGCTACATTTGTTTGGAATCGTCACATTTTTTTTCCCTACCGTGCAGTTCATGACTAGGTGAGCACTGATAAAAATACTGCCAAAAAACTCAGGCATCCCTCTTTTGGTATCCAAACAAATTTACATAATTTATTAATTACATTATAATTGGATCGACTCAATCCCAGGCATTTTTATCATTAATATAGTCAGATACTTTATAATATGCCCTGCTACACAATTTGGCTTTAATGGTAGTTTTAAATTTGTTTATTGACAAATTTCTTATATTGCTGGGAAGTTTGTTATAGAACCGTATACATTGCCCCATAAAAGAATTACTTATTTTGTGGAGACGGCTTGGATGTAACACAAGATTATGCTTATAACTAGATAAGTAAGATTTCATTATATAAGATATCATATAATTTTACGCCCTTGAGTTGGGCCCTGTGCTATGTAACCAATGCAGACTCCCCCTGCTGCATGCAGTGGCTAGACAAACCCACGTCTCTATAAAAGGGACAGGTGATTAGACGTCTAAGTACAATCCGGCGCACACGCCGCCGACTGGCGCCACATGGGATATCCAACATTTGCTCATCCTCAAATTCCTACAAAGTTGAAGCAATGAAGATGGTAAGTGTTAGATTACATATTCTATACAATAAACTTAAGACTTAATGACAGGATTAGCTGGAATTACTTATCTATCGACGAAATATCTCGATATAAAAATAATTTCAATTGATTTCTATTTATATATTTTTTTATTCAACGATATTAATGTACCCCTAAACATTGCTCCACTATATAAATATATATTTTTAGTATAACTATAAAAATTATAAGGTAATTTATAACTACGAAAAATTTATTGCTATTGAACTATTTGAGTAAACCCTAGTGCTGAATTCAGATATAGATGAAGTTCGAATGGCAGCGATTAGGAAGTCAAAATACGTGTAGATTTAAGGTGTCATGTCGATCTTGGTCTCAGTCTTTTCTCTTTAATCGTCATTATTGTTAAAAGAATACAGAGGCATCCATGATTTTCCATTGAGGAAGCGAATTTTGCACCGGTTGTCAAAGGTGTGTGGTGAATTTTCTAATGTTATTCATTTGATAAAAAAAATTGATTAACTATTAACTATTTAAAGTCAAATTACTGAAATTATGTAATAATATAGATAGCACTAGAATAAATAATGATTTATATATCTGGGCTACAGATTTTAAATTTACATTATACATTTAATTTACATTAACTTACGATTTTCATAGAACATTAAATTTCAATTTCTTCACGTATCAATAATTCAAAATTTAAATTAAATATCAATTCGTAGTAATGGAAAAAAATTTTGGTTACCGCATACAAAAATTAACATTGTATATTATATTTCATATAATAAATATAAACTACAAATATTTAAAACATATACTAGGGCCATCAGCGTGACAATATTAGGAATGTAGTATCCCTTTGCTCCTTTTTTTATTGCACCCTTTAGGTAGGGAGTCCTAAACACGCCACGTCTAAGAAAATACAGACTCAGCGTCTGACATAATGTAATGGATGTAAGTTACGGGGTATTGGTATCGATAAAGGTTCTTTTTTAAATTTTCATGGCAACCGAATAAATTCGCATAACTTAGTAGGGTTTTTTTTTATACAAGTCGGGGGGCTTATGAAGTATACAGTGTAATACGAGGTCGTCAATTATTATTATTTAGTAATGAAATTCTGACGCACATTAAAAACATTCAAATTGCCATAAAAACAATCCACCGTTTTATTATACCTTATAATGTAATTCATAAGGTGACTAAAGATTAAGTGGTTTAATCTTATCAAAGTAAGTAAAAAGGAATACTTGTTGCCTCGCCTTGATGTCCATCCATCTGTAAATCCGTCTGTCACATGACATAAAACTTGGCATAGATACATAGTAAATACTGTTTACCTTTTTGTAGTTCAGATAGATATACTTTTCGAATAGTGCTAGAGCAGTGATAGCCCAGTGGATAAGGAACCGGCTTATTGGCCATCTGGTCCCGGATTCGAATCCTGGCGGGGGCATACACCACTAAATTCGTATTTTCCAATTTATTTTCATATTTAGAACTTGGTCCGCGGTGAAGGAAAAACATCGTGAAGAAACCCATACGTACACGAAATTATATTTCGAAGGGCGTGTGACCTGATCTAAGAAAGATCTGGAAATCCCTCTTGTTTGGGAATATTTAACGGGCCGATTCATGTAAGAATAAGTGTTTTCGCGAAATCCTTAGGCTTAGATAGAGGAACCCAATCCTTTTTGATTAGGGAACGGAATAATCCGAAGAAGAAGACGAACAAGATTTTTTAATAGCGTTAGACTTAGATTTCTAATATTCAGAGGTAGTTCATGAGATTTAAAACGTGATGTATTCAACCTATTATATAAAGATACTGGACACAACGATATCCAATACGCAGCCTGATGAGGCAAGTATCTTCACCTTACTGAAAAATTATTTATACATTCATTTCATCAATTAGCAAACTCCTGGGAAACCTCAAGAAATTAGTAATCACCTCGTAAGCGTTGAGGTAACCAAAACGTTTAAAGAGGTAACAAATCCAATCCAATCCAATGGCCGAAACAAAACCTCTTGCAAAGCAAGCATTCGTAGACTACAGTAACTGCTTCAGACGAGATGTATACTTGTTTACCAGCTTGGTATTGAGCAATGCGTGGGGTTTAACTTGATCAATGCAGCAGATTATTTATTATAACTGGGTTAGGGATCCCGATATAGCAGTGACCTGCAATTTGCAGTCATTGACCTTAGTGTCCTCTAAAATAATCCCCATTGCAGTACACCCATCGCTCTAGCAATTCATTCATTTGATCACGTTCTGGTACATTATTTTAAATTTGTTTTTGGGGAGATTACATCACCCTATCTAGACATACGGCCTGTAAGTGGCTCCATATCAACTTTAAAATCAATGCCAACCTCACCTGCACGTTGCGTACCCAGCTACATAACAAACACGGCTATGGCGAAATAGGGATAGGGCTCATCGAAACTGAGGACTTGTAGTAGCAGTAGCTGGGTCGGCGGAGCCATAGTCCTTGTATTGCAAACGTTTATTAGCTACGGTATCTACATCTATAATCACTTCACATCTGGCGAGCGGCATGCTGTTTCCCTTACGACGTTGTACAAAAAAACATCAGGAACTTTCTGCTGGTCTTTTGCCAGTAATACCAACATTTCTTATATTGCTTGCGTTTATAGGCTACGGTGACCATTTCGCAGGTGGACTGTTGTTTTTTTTTTTTGTTTGTCTCTCAAACTTGTGTAAATAAGTCAAATTGTTTCTATACAAACATAACTATGCTCTAGTTGTTATATTTGTATAGAAATTAGCTTTGACAATGTCAATCACTAGCTGCTTAGATTTTATGTAAATGATATATAGGTAATATGATTGACGCATACTACTCATGTATCAAAATCAAACTTGTTATAGACATATTTTATTAAATAAAAAATGCGGACCTTGTCCCGACCAAAAAAATATATAAAAATATATAAACCCAGTTACAGGACCAGGTCTAATTTGTAAATCTAAACCATTCTGGGATTTACTCGAACACACTCAATAGTTCATAAAAATCGATCCAGCCTTTTAGGGGGAGTTCAGTGACGTATACACGTATAGAAGAATCTATGCTAATATATAAAGTGGACGAGTTTGTTTGTTTGAACGCGCTAAATTCTGAAACTGCTAGTCGGATTTGGAAAATTATTTTTGCATTTGATAGCTTAATTTTTGAGGAAGGTTATAGGCTAGACAACATCACGATAGATATATATCTCATAGAAGCCGAGAAAAAGAAAGAAAGTAAGAAAATGTGGTTTCTTCTTGATATCGGGATACGTGATACAGATACAGCTAGATAATTCTGTACAGTTGAACAAATAATTTAGAAGGCTATGCATCATCTTTCTTAGTACCTTAATAAAAAGTAAAGCTTAATCTCCATTTTAAATAGCCCCAAACGTAAAGTTCAAGTTGGTGCGATTCCAAATCAATATACAATAAATTGAGTGTAAAACGTATGCAACAAGTTTTTAAGGCCGCGACCATAGTTGAATAGGGCATAGGTTCGTCGTGAAGCCCATCTTATGCAACGCTTGCATTTATTGCATCTACAATACCTAACCTTTGCCGACATCTCGGCAGTTTAAAGAGACAACTGCCATGGTTTGTTAGAGGAATGAAATATTGGAATGGCTTGCAGAAGGACTTGACATTTAACTGTTCAATTACTATATACTCGTATATAAGGAACCTCCTATAGTTTCAATAAATACTCTAGTACTTAAATACGCTGTCACATAAAAATACACAAGTGATATTGTATCCGTGATTTATTGTATTAAATTAACAGTTGCGGATAAAGAATTGAGATTATAAGGTGGACACCAAAGACCGAGGAAATTAGAATTAGAAAATGGCAATTTAAGAATACCTAAGCTTATTGCACTGAATTTTTAACAATTAATTGTTTCTGTTATAAAGTTACGAAACAAGGCTCTCCACAATCACAATCAACAACACTCTATGACACAACTGTGCAAAATAAAATCATGTTAATTATAGAATCGATAGTAATGAGGACATGCCAGTGTCCAAACTTACCTAAGTCATAAATTAGGTTGAGTCGTGAGAATGTTATATATACTTCTTGTTATAATGAGCATATGGTGAATAATTAACTGATATTGCATAAAACAAATGATAGTTATTAATCTAGGAAAGCACAATTTTAATTATAGTTTTTCTAAATTACAATTTTATCATTTCTACTTTTTGTTTTTTTATTATACCACTAAGATGGCATTTAAGCGTATGACCTGTCTGATAGTAAGCAGATACCGTAGCCTATGGACATTTTCAACACCAGGAAGGGTGTCATGCGTTGCCGACCCTGTGAAAACCTGTTCATGCCATTTTTGAAGAACCCCATGCTGTAGTCCCTTAAAAAACCTCCGGGCGAGGAACGGGGAGTTCACACAGAGTGACACACTGGTGTGAAGGTGAAATCCCCGCCGTCGGCGAGCGGTGTGGTTGTAGACAAAGCTGTCGATGTCACTACGCAAGAGCTCATATAAAAGTCGTATAATGAAAATAATAGAATGCATGATGCATTACAAAGGGCATATCAAGCTGAACGGAACAGTCTATTGATGTCAATTATATTCAGTATATTGCACGGATATCATACTGCAGTAACTTTTATTCCTTCTTGTAATTTCCTGTAATACTTATTTAATTTTATTTCTATTATTACAAATATTCCTTTTTCAATATATAGTAAAATAAAATAATACATTTAAAAATCTAAACAATGTGCTGTGGTCAGGCTCCAAAGTGAGCTTACTTATTAAGTCCAAAATAATCGCTATCTGTATATAGTTCTTAACCCAATTATCAAACGAGAGCTTTAATATTATGATAATTTTTGTCTCCTGCCCTATGACTGTCACTACTTATTAGAACACATAGAAATTTTTTTATCATCTGAAAAAAGTTTCACTCGAAAATCTTACACAAATGAAGGTTTAATGTCAATTCAAAGTATCTATTACCAGTAATAGATATTTGGACCCCTATTATTTCGGAAAAAGTGCTGCATATATCTCGAAGCACAAGAGTCACTCAAACCGGTGTAGCCCCTGCCCAATTTTTGTATCATTTCGGAAGTTCGTTCAGTAAGTGATTTGCTAATGCCTGCTAAAAAAGCAATCAATAGCACTCGCCCAATTCTGTTAAAACTACTTATGAAAAAATGTGCTATTGATATTACCTGGAGCGGGTCACGGTACTGCTACCTATCCAAATATCAAATGACTGGGTTATCAACCCGTTATCTTAAATAAAAACAACCACCGTACGCTGTACGCTGCGATCAGTGTCAAGAAAATGATAATAGCTATTCTTACTGAATATAGACTATTCTTCAGAAGAGATCGACCTGGATAGATATAAATACAGCTAAAACAAAATAACTTTTGTAATCCAAATATAACGTACATATTTTTTAGGATATTCGATATTACAGAAAGATACTTCAAGCACTCAAACCACTATCTCTTTCTGTTACAATATCTTTAATACTGGAAATGGTCATTCCCACATCTACGATTACGATTGTGTAAAAAATATTTTATTGGAAAAGCCTTTGTAATATAATAATTAAGTACAACATTATTAAAGTTTACAATTGTACTTACATTGAGTGCCATCATAGTATTCAGTGAAAATACAAATTTCATTGATGTTACAATTCTATTAAAAATATGTGTTCGTTCTTATAGATGTATTAAGCATCCTCGAAACGGGTTTCCCAACATTAGTACAAAATCTGCCCCTGCTTTATTTAACAGTCTTGCGAAGTTAATTACAGGTGCGCCTTTTGTTTTTGTAGGAAACATTGTTTCTCCGTGTCATATTCCCACAATACACTAAACTTGCAAAACTCGTCATACCAATGTCTGCATACGTGGCTAATAGAGGTATTTAGGCGTTACTAAAAGTCATTTGCATGAGAATCATTGTTAAGTGGACCGTAAACTGCATCAACAACAAGTTGCGATTTACTGCATGCATTAACAAAAATATACTAAGAAAAAAATAATTACCGAGAAAATAGACCCCACCTTTTATTAAAACATAAATTGGTGTCCATTTTTATTGACACCAATAATGAATATTCAAAAAAGTAAGTAATTTTAATATTTAAAGTTCTTCTTAAGATAGTTATAATTGATAGACATGGGTGGCAAACAATAATAACTATCTTAAGAGATAAGCTCAATCTTATCTAGACTCAGTGCGTCCTGTAGATTAGCAAACGATGCTCTAGCAGAAAAGACCACAAGAATCATTTAAATTAAAGAATGCCTACTGGTAAAGTACCTGCACATTAAAAAGTGGACCACAATTAAAAACAATTTCCAGTAAAGTTGTAAGGAATATGGCGGCAAAAAGGCGAAAAACTCCTATATCCTGACTATCAAAAAGTATAACAGGATTGGTTATGATTCCATGAGCCTAAAGATGATTTATCCAGTAACAGGCGCCATCGCAACATTCAATATTTCATTGCCAACTAAGTTGTAAAATGCAATTTAAAGACCCATGACCCGAAAACTGCGTTATAACCGCAGCATGTTTACCTAATCAAATAAGAAAACAAACTCCGAGTGCTTTCCTGGAATTTGTTAAAAATAACTTTTGAGAATGCACTCAACGCCTCAACGGTTTAATATCGAAAAAAGATTTTACCTTTGGTTTTATGCCCAAAGAATGGGGTAATGAGAAAATTATGCTCGGTATTGAAGCCATAAACATTAACCATAATTTATTATTCATGACTGCGTTTTATATACTTGCATTGAGTTCAACTTCAGGGTGTTTAACCTTTAGTGCCAGATTCTTCGACGCATTCTGCAAAATATCACTAGATGTTTGTTAATCCTCAATCCTGAATTCGTCGTAAATGAGAAAGGTTAGGTATTTCGAAAATAAAGAGTTCAATTAAAATTATCAATAGTTCATTTATCGTCAATGCTATGCATATAAATAAATAAATAAATTGTCGGACAAATTACACAGCGCCACCTAGCCCCAAAGTAAGCGAAGCTTGTGTTATGGGTACTAGACAACTGATAAACACACGCAAATACATTTTTTTTGTAAATACATACTTATTATACATAGAAAATACCCAGACCAAGACAAACAGACATGTTCATGCACATAAATGTTTGTATTGTGTGGGAATCGAACCCACGAGCGTTGGTGTCAAAGTAGCGTAACAGCGCGTTTCACCACTGCGCCACCGAGCTCGTGTCTTAACAATATCTTACCTATTTTCTTTACAAGCATGTAAACTAGAGCCCTCCATCTTTTATAATTACAAAAGTGAGACATTTTATAATATACTATTTTATTAATATAGGCAAGTTATCTGCGTACACTTGGTCGAGCCTATGGCTAATGGCTTTTATTTGTACATTCTCGCAGTTTACGTAATAGAAAAAAATCAATATATACATATCTATATATATAAAAGGAGAAGCTGACTGACTGACATATCAACGCAGGGCCTAAACTATAAGGGTTAGAAACTTGAAATGTTGCACAGGGGTTCCTTTTATAACGTAGGGGAGCACTAAGAAAGGATTTTTGGAAATTCATCTCCTAAGGGGGTAAAAGGGGGGTGCAAATTTAGTATGAAACTTTGCCGTTTTTGAAGTTATTCGAATGAAATTCAGCATGAAGGTTCTTTACTGATAGATATGAAACATGAGTAAAATATTTTTTTCAAAATTCATCCCTTAGGGGGTTAAACGGGGGCGCATAGTTAGTATGAAACTTTGCCGTTTTTGAAGTTATTCGAATGAAATTCAGCATGAAGGTTCTTTATTGAAAGACATGAAACACGAGTAAAATATTTTTCTCAAAAATCATCCCTTAAGGGCGGTAAAACGGGGGTGCAAAGTTAGTATGAAACTTTGCCGTTTTTGAAGTTATTCGAATGAAATTCAGCATGAAGGTTCTTTATTGAAAGGCATGAAACACGAGTAAAATATTTTTCTCAACAATCATCTATCTATCTATATATATAAAAGGAGAAGCTGACTGACTGACATATCAACGCAGGGCCTAAACTATAAGGGTTAGAAACTTGAAATTTTGCACAGGGGTTCCTTTTATAACGTAGGGGAGCACTAAGAAAGGATTTTTGGAAATTCGTCCCCTAAGGGGGTAAAACGGGGGTGCAAATTTAGTATGAAACTTTGGCGTTTTTGAAGTTATTCGAATGAAATTCAGCATGAAGGTTCTTTACTGATAGGCATGAAACATGAGTAAAATATTTTTTTCAAAATTCATCCCTTAGGGGGTTAAACGCGGGCGCAAAGTTAGTATGAAACTTTGCCATTTTTAGGGTTCCGTACCCAAAGGGTAAAACGGAACCCTATTACTGAGACTTCGCTGTCCGTCCGTCCGTCTGTCACCGGGCTGTATCTCACGAACCGTGATAGATAGACAGTTGAAATTTTCACAGATGATGTATTTCTGTTGCCGCTATAACAAGAAATACAAAAAAATAGAATAACATAAATATTTAAGGGGGCTCCCATACAACAAACGTGATTTTTTTGCTCTTTTTTGCTCGATATTGATAACGGCAACAGGTAGACACTTAAAATATTCACCGAATATTTGGTTCTAAATTCACTTAAAGAATAAATAATTAAATTAAAATAAAACAAATATTTAAGGGGGGCTCCCATACAACAAACGTGATTTTTTTGCCGTTTTTATAGATAGTGGTACGGAACCCTTCGTGCGCGAGTCCGACTCGCACTTGGCCGATTTTTTTGAAGTTATTCTAATGAAATTCAGCCTGAAGGTTCTTTATTGAAAGGCATGAAACACGACTAAAATATCTTTCTCAAAAATCATCCCTTAAGAGCGGTAAAACGGGGATGCAAAGTTAGTATGAAACTTTGCCGTTTTTGAAGTTATTCGAATGAAATTCAGCATGAAGGTTCTTTATTGAAAGGCATGAAACACGAGTAAAATATTTTTCTCAAAAATCATCCCCCCGTCGAGGCCCGCTATGTACTTTTTACACGCATACCGCCATAAGCCTGGTCATATATGACCTATGTTGGTGCTCAAGGGGTTAAGGGCGGTAAAACGGAGATGCAAAGTTAGTATAAAACTTTGCCGTTTTTGAAGTTATTCGAATGAAATTCAGCATGAAGTTTCTTTATTGAAAGGCATGAAACACGAGTAAAATATTTTTCTCAAAAATCATCTATATACTCGTATACCTAAGCTGAAGCTGACTGACTGACTGCCGTTTTTGAAGTTAGTGCCTTGAAATTTTATACAGATACTCTTTATTAAAATCCAAAAAAGTAGTTTCAAAAATTCCACCCCGGGTGTAATGGAGGTCAAAAGTATTTCTTGAACTAAAATTTGAATTATTAAGAAATTGTTATTTTTTAAAGTGAGCTGCTTTAGACTGTAAATATACTCTCACTCAAGACGTCAAATAAGTAATTTCAGCGTTTTTCAAAATTCCACCTTTAGGGGCTGAAAAGGGGGTTGGCAGTTTGTATGGAGCAGAAAACTTTTTGGAGTTAGTGACTTGAAACTTTGTATAGATACTCTTTATTAGAATCAAAAAAATTGGTTTCAACGTTTTCAAAAATTCCACCCTTAGCGTGGTGAGGTGAGGTGAAAAGGGGGTTGAAAGTGTGTTTGAACGAGACGCTAATCTATATTAATAGAAATGGAGTTCCTGTCTAATTCACTGACTCACTAATAGGTTCCTTTTGTAATGCATATGAGAGATAAGAAAGATTTTTTTGAATTTCAACCCAGGCAGATATTTTTTTAAGTTGCTTGAAACTTTTATGTTTTTAAAATAGGCAATGTTGAGAATAAAGAGGTGCTTTGAGTGTATACAGCCAGTATCAAATAGTTAATGAAAACCGAACAGGCCGTGACATATCTTCATTACTTACTACACAAATAAGGATATTTGATACTTTTACTAACTATTTAATGCCGACTGTACTAAAAAATAAGAAGTAAAATAAAAATAAGTAAAAAAACTGCTGAAATTCCAAAATCTACGCGTGCGAAGCCGCGGGCATAAGCTAGTATATAAATAAATGTTGATTATATTTTTAGTGGTTAATGCTCGTACTAGATTTCGAATCTGGAACCAGTGGGTTAATGAAGTTTGCTTCTTTATCCACTATGTGAATTGATATTGGTTGTACCAAATAAGTACATTTTATTATTTAAATTGAATCCTGTGTAATCTTCCTTTCAGTATATTATTACATTCAGATATATGCACTTACTCCCATTATACCTCGACATAGAACATTGATAAGTCTGAGTAAGAAATGAAGAAGAAGGGATATATATTAACGTACACATTATAATAGTCAAAATTAAAATTTGAATAGTGCAAATAGTTATACAACATGATGAAATTATTGTTATTCCATAAACTTTCTATAGCTTTCATTACCGATTAATGCATTATTACAATGCAGGTTTTGCAACGCAAAATATTTAGAATCATTATCGTCATTAGAAGAACATTAAGCTATAAGGATTTCATTCACTACATGAAAAAAATTAAGTTTGTACTTAGGAGACGAATAGCCTGCCATTATCTCCGAAAAATAGTAAGAAAGAGATTTACATTTCCGGGAATTGGAGTATACTTAAAACGATACCCGACATAAATTAAAATATAAAAAATATATTTTACATGGCAAGTTCACTTTTTAGTCTTTCTTTAATCATTGTATATATATATATATATATACATAAAAACGGGCAACAGTGTTAATTTTGAAAATGTAATAATATATTTTTACAAAAATGTAACATTTCACGAAATCTTTTACACATTGTGTACCATACAGGAAAAGCGTTTTCCCTAGATTCCACCTATTATCAAGATCACATCAGTCTCTGATGTTTACAAGAATCTATATATTTCAATTTTCCGATCGATAATCTATAGTTAAGTAGCTTAGCGGACCCTGGGCTCCGATGCGAAAGCGTAGGACGCGACCGCGTATAACAATGATAATGAACGATGATTTATGAATTTGTTTTGAATTTACTTACTATGAGTCTAATACATTACAGCAGTATTCCAATATACCCCATACAAAAGAAAAAGAATCTATATATTTAAATATTCTGACCAAATAATATATAGTATATATATATATATATATATACTATATATCAATCTATAGTCAAGTAGCTTAGCGGACAGAGAACTTTCATTCTAACCTACATCAGAAAATTGTGCAGTGATTCGAAATATAAATATAATAATTTCAAATAGTATAGATAAACTCTACACTGGATACAGAATATAACCCAATGTATGTTTTAACTTCTTCTATCTATATACTCGTTGTTCATTGATTCACGTATGACGCAAAAGCTAAATAAATTTTGGTAATATTTTTCAAAATCATCACTTATATTTTCCTACGTTTTTACACTTAGGCAACATTTTATCTCGAAAATATTTGCAAATAAGTGTAAAACTTGTAAGACCGAACTCCTCGAATATGATAAAATATGTGTTTATAAAGTAATTATTTAATCACAGAATAATAAACTTTATCTTGGTCATCTCAAATGGCAATGTTAGTAGAAAGCTGTTTACTTCTGTTAGTTCCCTCAGAAGACTGTAACATTTTCTTCCAATTGATACGAAAATTACGCTCGCACAATCCTTGCTCCTTCCCATTCTCAATTACCCTGACTCCTTTTATCTTAATATTACCGAAGAGCAATTAGATAAGCTTGAGCGTCTTCAAAATATTTGTATTCGGTTCATATTTGGACTCAGCAAATATGACCATGTCCCTGAATTTCATTCTGGTCTCAAGTGGCTTCCCATTCGCCGTAATCTACACATCTTGTCTCTCCTTTACCCTATTATTTTTAGTCCTTCATCTCCTGTATATTTGAAGGAACGTTTTTCGTTTCACAGTGGAACACAGGGACTTACTATTCGCAACGCTCTTGCCCTCCGTCTTAAAACGCCATCACACTCAACCCAGTATTACACACTTTTTCAATGCGATCTATGCAGCTCTGAAATGCTCTGCTATTAACAAATCGGAATGCAGAAAGTATATTCAGTTTTAAAAATCGAGTTAATGCTTACTATCTTTCTTTCATGCTGTTTTACTTTGGTTCTTTTGTTAATCCGGTTGTCACTGCTGTATAACTTTGTTCAAGTGAATTAATATATAAGTATTTTAAGATTAATAATCAAAACAACAATGACTATATCATGGCTGTTTTTGATTATTTCCAATTAATCCTCTTGTATGTTTTCCAGTTTATACTGCGCCACCTATCTATTTTAATTCTCTTTTTTATTTTCCTCTACTCTAAGGTTCTCTGGAAGAGATTGCTATGCAATAAGATAGCCTTTTGTACTTTAATTATAAGTTAATTTCGTGTACTTTATTGTTTTATGCGATGCAATAAAGAATATTGTATTGTACTGTAATACTACGGCTATTAATATTATGTTCATGTATCAATTACTGTATACTGAGAACAGTCAATGAAGCGTGTTAACCTCGTAATTCTAACCGGCGTAAATTACATCCAAAGTGCAAATAACAATACGGCGAGACGGAGGTCAATTGGAGTTTAAAGAGGATCCACTGCATATTGGAATTTACAAATTGTTTTGATTGAAAATTTTATATTTAAATAGTCGTATTAATTATAAAAAACAAATACGATATAGTCGTATTAATTATAAAAAACAAATAAGATGTTAATGAAGTTTCACACTTTACAACGTGTTTATTTGTATGGCAGTACATTCTAGTAAAAATGTACATTTTACCATCCCGATTAGGTGTGGCTATATAGTATATTTTTTACACAACATCGAGTGGCATATAAGCGCATGGTCTACCTTATATAAAGTGGTTACCGTACTATGGAAGCTTGCAAATTTGAATTATCGCTCGAGTATTACCAGTAACTCACTCACTCGCCGGAACACAACACCTTCCAGGGAGTTGACATTTGGTTGCGGTTTTCTATAAGCTGATGATACTTTCTCATACTTAAAAACTCAGATCGAGACGAATAAACATATTTATGCACACAAATATTTGTCCTGTACGAGAATCTAAGCCACGAGCCCGGTGTCAAAGTAACAGTAATAACCGCTCTGCTACCGAGCTGGTCAATTATTTAGTAAATCAATTCAGTAATTTGAATCTATCTATCAAGTTCCGTATGAAGTATGTAGAGAGATCCGAAAGTCATACGAGCGTTTAACATTATTAGCTCTTTTGGTGCATGCTCGCCGGTTTCTGGGATTCCTGAATTTGCCTTCGGCTTCTTCGACCTTCCACTTTTACGAAGTTTATCTGTTCATTCTTTCCTCCGGCTTTAATTTTAAATGAGGTAAAATATGAAAAGAGGACAAACAACAAATTTAAAAATAAAAAAAGTATGAAATTGTGCTCTTTCCCTCTTACCCACAATGGAAGGTACATGATTTATGCTCTCTAAATGATACTTAGTGGAATATAGACAATTGACATTTTTTCTGAATTGTAATTGATATTAAAGTATCATGTTCATGAAAATTCTTAGTCAACTATTAAATCAACTAAGTTCCGTCTTTAATAAACATAATATCACTGCTCATATTGGTTTATCGGGCCACTCGCGACTATCTTATGATATATATTAGATATTGTGGAGGTATCACGGCAATCCCTCCGTAGCAAACGCTGCGCAATCTTACTAGATTACGAAATGAGACAATGCTAGGAAGAAGCTGTAGTTCCTTGGGAAAACCTCGGCTGGGTATTCATTCTGCATCTTAGGGCACTCGGAAATTAACTTCTCTGGAACCACATCACATACCACCATCAGAGAATCAGTGAGGATGAATACTCATTGTCAGTAAGATGTGCAGTTGTAAAAGAAATCTGTTAAATCATTCACTATATCAAACTACTACCCGGAGCACAACCCGTTGTATAATGGATTAAACACACAAAGTAAGACTTTCTCCTGAAACTCTCACTCCTCAAACTCCTGAAACATGTGAAAATGTAGGATCGTGAAAAATTATCACTGCTCGTCTCTAAACCGAATCACAAGGTCTTAGTTGATATACAGATACTCCCGCATATCGAAGACCACAGTACTCTATAATATGGGGTCTGACTTGAGACGTGTATAACAAAATTCTTTGCCCCGAGCAGATGTACTGCTTCGCTCTATTGTGTACACCAAGTTTTTTGGACGCCATCATGACATTCTCCTCCAGCAAAATTTGAAACCGAACTTCGCTGGAGATTTCGACATCAAGAATCCCAAAGCTTTGGACATGGTAAAACGTGTGAACTTGTGTTGAATTGGACCAAGTTTAATCGTCCCTAGCGAGAGTCAAACTACCCTCAATTTTATATACAAATATGTCGTAGTTTTGCTCCTCAAGGGAATGATGGATGCTAGCAAGGCCTGTATGCGATGATATGTGAATACTTCGGAAAATCAAATCAAAAATAATAATATTAAAGAATATGAAAGAAGCGAGTGAAGTGTGTAAGGACCGCGTCTTATGGCGCTCGGTTCTCTCTGCCTACCCCGCAAGGGACCTGGCGTGAAGATATACATACATAAAATATTAAAATTATAATGATCATACAAATCCAAACTTTTAAGAAAAAATACATCTGTTTTATTATAGTAAGAGAAAAAAAAAATAGGAAATACAAGCGTATTTACTTTTTTTTTATAGTTAGAGCATTCATAAATTTGTATTTTTTTATATTGTATGAAATTGGCATTTACTGTGAAATGTAAACAGTCAAGGACTAAATTAAATGTGTATATTTTAAGGTCGCATACCTATGCTACGATCTAAGTTCGTTCATTTCTAAGCCTTTCAAAAGTCTGATCAATTACTACTTATTTGAATAATATTTATTTTGCATTTGATCCTTTCCATATTAATGTCTTAAACAGGTAAATAATTATTTATTGATTCAATAGGATAAGATAGAATGTAAGCATAAAGTTAACTCAAAGTGTAAATCGTAACAAATAAGTATAAACATATAAGTTAAACTGCTTCGAGTACCAAACGAACGTACGGCCCACCACATTGTAATTGGTTAAAGTTAATTGCTTCGGAATAGACAAACAACGTCGAAAGTCAAGGTAAGGATACGGCCCACCTGATATAAAGTGGTAACAGTAGCCTATGAACACTTGCAATACACGGAGTATAATTCCCACATTGACAACCCCTAGCTGCTAACACGGCTACTTCTCATGAGCTTATCGATAACTTACTAATTATAAATCTGTAATTTATTTTTAATTTATCGTATAATAAAGATATTGTAACAACAACAACTTACTTGCAGGAACATAACAAGTTATCATAATCACCGTACGTACGTACCAGGTAATCATAATTTGGTTGAGGTTTTCTGTGAAATAAAAGTGATATTTGATAGATATATATACCTATACCTTCTATCTATCTATCTATACCTTCTTGTTCTTCTTCCTAGCGTTCTCCCATTTCCTAATCCATTAGTATTCGCGGGGTTCACTGCCTAAGCCTAAGGATTTGG
Source organism: Pyralis farinalis (assembly GCA_947507595.1). NCBI lineage: Eukaryota > Metazoa > Arthropoda > Insecta > Lepidoptera > Pyralidae > Pyralis > Pyralis farinalis. The sequence goes on from OX382267.1 coordinate 19,291,405, forward strand.
CGAAGATACTGATTTTTACATGGAGCGATAGCCGTCAGACCTCCACAACCGAGAGGAAAACCTGGACCTTTCTTCGAACTAGTAGGTCAATACGCTTGTTCTTTATCTACTGGGCTATGACTGATCTTCCAATTTGACTGATATCTATTCCATTTTTACCAATTCTTGTCTCAACATTATGCTGGATGATGACGTCTGTTAGTCTTTGAACTAACCTTTAGTCGATTTCACTGTTATTCGAAGACCACAGTCAGTTTTGTGTGTTATCGGTAGATGGTATTCGTCAAGGCAAGTGAGTGCTCTTCAGGTTAGCTTGGCCTAAAGAAGGGAAAACAGTAGACAAACTGCAATGGAATAGCATGGCAGAATACATTAATATTTACTTATGGGAACCGATTGAGAAAGTGCCTCTGTCTTACATAAGATTATAGCAAGATTATTAAGTTCGTGCGAGTGAGTGAGGTTATCAGAAGGTATTGAGGAGTTGTTACGTTAGCAGCACTGCTAGTGACATTCATGAAACACTCCTCGGATTAAATGGTTCATAGGCTATTGCAATTGTCACATGAGGAGGACCGTCTGTAAACTGTATCTCAAATGAGTCTATACTCTTAAATGATACGGGGATCCTTTAAAAAAAGAATTGCTTAAATGTACATTTAAGCAGTGCCAGTTCATTATACTATTGGAACTTTGTAGAAGAAAGATGAATTAGAATAAGATTTTTTAATTATATATATTAGAATAAGATAGAACAAGATAATTATGTTGGCAGACGGATTAGACGGCCATTTCAACTACATTCCAACATTCCATTACTGAGTAAGGAAACTAAGTCTATTTCAGTTACTTTCACAGCATTTTGTGGTATGATATATTGTTGTGGGGGAAATTCATGAGCTCAATGACGTAGTGGTTAGTAAGACTACTTTGACACCAACACTCGTGGCTTTGATTTCCACTCAGGACAAATATTTGTGTGTGGTCGTATGGTTGTCCATGTGTCCAATTTTTATCTTACAAAAGAGAGTCATTTCAAAAATTCAGTGCCAATTTTCGGTTTTACAATAAATTTCCTGTAAAAGTTCTATCATATCCTGGTAAAGTATTCAAAAAGCATATCATGTAGGTACTCTTAGTAAAAGGGCTTATCACAGCATTGATGAATATCTGATTGACAAAGATCTGGAAATAATTCTACACATGCATTAATTTTGTTTTCATATTACGACTTGACATCATTGTTATTGTACCGTTATACTGACATAAATTTATTGTAATTGAAAAAATACCTATATTGGCAAGTTTCTAGCGCCATTACCTTAAAATGTCGTGTTATTTTTTTTTTTATCTTTTTTCTTTGTATTATAAACATTTAAGCTGAGAAACAATATGAAAATATCCAATTGATTGAATTGCTGTAGGAAAGACAAGATAAGAATGCCGATGAATCGCGTGATGGCCGTGAAGACAACGTGCCACAAATGGCCATACGGCAGCTAATTGTGTTTGTCTTATGGATATAATTAGCGAGTGGACATCAGGTGTTTGTATATGAGCAGCCGCGTGCCTGACCCAAATGTGTTGTAGTAGGTCAGGAGATAACAATTCTTGTTTATTAAATTCTTGTAAATTTTTATTAGCATTCAAAAATAGCTAAAAACACTATACTATTCTAGACGTGACTTATCTATTTATATTAACACTGATAGAATAATATTTTTTCCACACTAATATTACAAATGCAAAAGCAACTACGTTGTTTGACTGTTTGTCTATTCTGGTTAGCTTGCCAAATTTGTTTAAAAAAAAATGAATTTGAATTCTGAAGAATGAAGGTTTAGACATAGATTCCCTTCTGAATTACGTACGTATGTACGTAAGTGAAACGTGAACGTTCTATAAATGCCAATTTGTGCTTATTTGTCTTTTGGTTCTGATTTCTCTACCTATTTACATTTGACACAAAAACGGGCTATGATCTAAAATTATTACCGAATCCTACGTAAATCATATGCGCCCTTTTAAATACAAGATAATTGAATTGATTTTTCTTAGCAAAATCACATAACCTCGTCAACTCTCTTAAATTAAATTTTAGAATAATCACTCTGTCTGTACCATTAACTTAAAATAAATATGTTAGCAAGTACTATTTTTAATTTGTGTAATGAATTAGGTATGTTTATAAGAAAATAAGCATTACAAAACGTTTAACTGAAAACCAAATGTTGAAAGTTGTACTTGAAGAGCACAGCGTAGTTTGTTTGCTTATCAAATATGCCAGGCGTTATGCAAATAATTTGAAATGCGGATACTGGTTATAATAATATGTCTCGCATTATGTAATTTTTAAATCAAACAATAAATGTAAATATATTGTAGGTAAAAATGTGCACATGTGCGCTAATGGCGAGCTCGTAGGCTGTTAGGTTAGTAACGCTACCTTAACACCAACGCACGCGAGTTCGAGTTCCACTCAAGATAAACACTTTTGTGCAAAAACGTGTCTGTTTATTTTGGTCCGAGTGTTTTAAAAAGAGAGGTCAGGCGCATAAAATAGCTCGTCAGGGGAAGTTCTTCTACCTCACTGAAAACCGCAGTCAAATAGGATCTCTCTGGAGGCTTGTTGTATTAGTATAGTGAGGTCACCAGTAAGCTCCTAAGAAGTTGCTGTGTTAGCAGCAGAGGCGGCGCTAGTGATGGTGAGTAATGTATTGCAAACGTTCGTAGGTTAGGGAAACCGTTTTACATCAGGTAGGCCGTATGCTCGGCTGTCTCCCGGCGTTGTAAAAAAAAATATGGTACACAAAAGGAGCTTGCATTTTCTTAACACGTTGAATGCCAAGAGAAAAAATGCGTCTTTCCGTTCAGGCCGTGTCGGTCAGTGATGGTCGACAACTAGAGTTTCCATTTGGGCCACGTCGGTCAGTGATGACCGCGTTTTATGAGTGTTTGCGATCCATTCTTACAGGCCGTAGGACAGTGCTAACAAACTAAATTCTATATTCATTGACCCGCGTGGCCCTCCAGTTACTACATATCAAAATGGTTTTTGCAAAACGTAAAGGATTTAGAAAAAAAACAACAATTACTAAAGAGTAAAATTTTTAATAGATGTTATACTTTTTAATAGGTATTTTTTGTTAGTATTTCAATAGTTTTAGATTCAAACCGATAGTTTTTGGTTATTTTAGGTAGTTTAAAATTTAGTTTAGGTTAGTTAAAAATATTTAGTAATAGCTGTAAACAAAAAAAACTCCATTTTGTAGGTACTAAAAAGTTTTATTTATAAAAATTAAACATAAACATTATATAGATAGTATCGAATAGTTTGCTTTTATGATACGAATTAAGTAGATAGCTACAACATCAATTAGCCTTATGAAAAGAAATAATAAAGATGATCAAAATCATGTATAAACCTTGGCAAAACATTCAACATATAGAAAAGGTTTAACTACGCCAGTGTCACAAAAAGTAGGCACTTTTTTAGTTTTGTTTCTGGCCAATACACGGCCAAATGTGGTCACATTACTCTTGTAACATTCTACACACATGCGACGCACCTTCAGAGAGGGTCCTTCTTTTTTCTTCAGCACGTGTTTCTCCCTCCTTATCGGCCTTGCTAAAGGTGCTCCGGATGTTGAAGATTTTGCCAAAAAACTCTTTAGTATTTCTTTTCTCAAGTCTACAATAGCTATATGTTTCTTTGTGACGGTTTTATACAAAACTAAAGTATTCACCATGGCGACATTCAAAATCAAATCAAATGCAATTTTCTTATACCATTTTAACGACTTTCTTAATGGTGTCTGGTATGCGGCCATCTGATCAGATATATCCACTGCTCCCTTTGCCTTATTATAATCTACGACAATAGCCGGTTTCATTATGGTATTATTATGTTTGGTTACGGAAACAAAACGTGTGGAATGTTTTGTGGACAGCACCAAAATATCTCGTTTGTCTTTCCACCTCAAAACTGTTATCCCATCATCACTTTCTGTCGCTATGAACTGACCTTTTTTCAGCTTAGTAGAAACTACAACTTTAGGGAAATGCTTTCTGTTTTTTCTTAATGTGCCTATTAGATGTGTTTCATTTTCCAGGAGTTCTCTGGCTAAGCCTACGCTTGTGTACCAGTTATCTGTGTATAGGCAATGTCCTTTATTAAGTAAGTCCTGGCAAAGGTTCATTACAACTCTGTGAGGGGTGACATTGATTTCTTCATGCTGTTTACCAGCGTATATATTGATCTTGTATGTATACCCTGGTAAGGTACATAGTTTGAACAATTTAACCCCGTACTTATGTCGTTTCTGCTTATTATATTGGCGGAATACTAAACGTCCTCGAAACGGAACCATACTCTCATCAATGCAAATGTCTTGACCAGAAATATAATTTCTCTTGAAATTGTCATTCAATACATCTAGCAAATGCTTTACGCGGTGAAGTCGGTCCGATTTATTATTATCATCATCTTGAGAAAAGTGGATCATATGCAAAAGCAGTTCGAACCTATTTCTAGACATTACGGTTCGTGGAAAGTTTTGACTCATAATCTCATCCGTGGACCAATAATCAGCAATTTTTGGGAGTTTCACCAAACCCATGTACAAAATCAAACAGAAAAAATGTTTCATCTCGGCTAAGTTAGTTTCAGACCATGAGCGAATTCGTGCTTTTTTAAAAGCTTCTGCAGTGCGAGTTATCTTAGTTATGGCGACAGCATTAGTACATTCGACAATTTGTTGTAAAAGACTGTCCGTCACCAAAAGTGCGTAAAAATCAGCTGGCGTTTTATTAGTCATCGACGTGCGAATAGATACTGGCATGCCACAACATTCAGTAAAAGGAATTGCGTTGGTTACCTTTGGGCTCTGTCCACTTAGATGATGAACTACTTTCTATATCTTGGATAGCGCGACCAATTTCAGAATCACTACTTTCACTTGTTGACAGGATCCGCAAGTGCCTGCGACTTGATCGGGGGGGTTGAATTGTGTCTTCATCATCAGAACTTAGGTTTAAAGTTTTGTCGAGCAAATCGATTTCTATGTTTTCGATTTGAGTTAAAATGTCTGCAGTAAACTTAAAATCTTCAAAATCGTCCATACTGATAATAAATTTCAAGACTTTACACAAATTAATACGTAAGAATGGTAACAGTTATTCGATGTGACAGCGCAACTCAAGATGCGGGCGCGAAATGCGCGAGCGCGTGCGAGATTTCATACTCCGGAGCTGCGGGAGGGGACCCGACACCGCGACCCGCGCGGCCCCTTGTAACGGAAAGTCGGTTTTTTGTCTCCAGGGGCCACGTCGGTCAGTGCTGTCCGATGTTAATATCTCCGTAACTAATGACTCAAATTTACTTTTGTTAATATAAACATACACTTAGGCATTAAATATAAGTATCTAATCATAAAAATATTTTGACAAAATTTGAACAGATCTGTGATTTTTGCTTGGCCATGAGGGCCAATTTGCTGTCGGTCAGCACTGACCGCGTTGGCAGAGAACGTGTTAAAAATATATGAAGATTTTTCTACAGGGTCCACAGCGCACGAGTGATACCCCTGATCTTGCAAGAGTTCGTAGGTACTGTAGGTACGCCTGTTTGACATGTAACGTAATGTTTGCCTTAGTGGCATAAAAATAATATTAATAATATAAGTAAGGTAATTAATTGTACATTTTGGTCTGCACTAAAAATAGACCATGCAAGTCTGACGCTAGCGTACTAAATTAATTACCGACTGACAATTTTAATCCATTCAATAAAAAAGGATGTTCTATCATATAACAGATTTATTAATTCAATTTGTGTTCTGTTAAGGTAGGTTCCAAGAAAATTATATGCGACCAAATCGATTTGATGACAAATTGTAAAGATATCAAACAATAAATTTAAATAAAAAAAATCATTTTTTTAAGTCGGTTAAATAATCCATTTCAATGAAGTCGGTTTACCTATTGATTTAACAGTTTTTATTTATTTTTGTTGATATACTTTATGTATCTATCTATGTAACATCACACTAAATCAACAGAAAGAAACGACCGCCACATATCTTGGTCCTTACAGACCTCACTCGTTTCTTTAACATTCATAGGTCTTCTCATATATTATGTATTAACCTATTAATGTATGTTAAGTACTTTTGAATTAGCTAGACTAGGCTTTTGTATTTTCGAGATAATGAAGAAACAAAAAATGTTACTGGAATGTAGTTGGAATTTCTCGTTATGAGTTGTTTTTTTAACCAAGCTTAATAAAATAAGTTTAGTTAAATAAAACAAACATCAACCCTGCAAGTTTATGCGTATCTTCAACTTATACTTTGATTTTTTTCAGTTTCATAATGTCTCCCCTTAATGTTTTTTTTTCGTTACAAAATACATAAGGTGACATTCATTTAATACAAATTTAATTCTACACACAAAACGTCCAGTAATGTGTCAATTTTAATGAGCTATTTGTCACACGAATGAAAAAATGTAAATTTATGTAAGTATACAAGGGATTCGGATTTATGTACATATTTGCAATTATTCACCATCAACCAAAAATGAGGCTCGTCATTATCAACATCAACGCGATGAAAAGTGGAGTTGATTCTCTGACACTCCGATAAATAGAATTTCAATTCGTCGAAGTATCAGAGAATAAATTTGAGGCACGAGAGGTAGGGGAAACCAAAACCTATAAATTACATCTACTTTACAAAATACAGCAGACAACAACACAATTCCCTAAAGGGTTGTTATGTGTTTCAAGAAAGACGTAAAATCAGTTAAAAAGGAGGCGAGCTGCAGCAGAAGTGAAACGCGCTTGCAGCTTTTCTTCTGGTTATCACTGTTTGTTATTTATCAACATCTACAGGCTATATTAACCACTTCATATCAAGCGAGTCACACCACATTTTCGTGCCACTAGGAATCTTGTAGGAATTTTTAATTATTATTATGTTGATATATGAATCCTTCTACCTTTTAAGTTCTTCCGTGCCCTATCTCTGATACATATCCTGGCAGAACAGATACAAAAACAATGAACAACTGCTTAGGTTTAGTAACAAAAGTCCCATTAAAGTTGGTTGAGGAGTCTTAACTTCATTTTGCCAAATAAAAGTCGATTAAAAATGTTTCGGCATGCTTCAGGTATAGAGTCCAAACTACCACATGTAAGAGACAATATAATTACAAAATGATTGTTTCATTTTCAGAGGGTGCTGTTTTTCCTTGGATTGGTGGTCCTAACAACGTCAGCACCACAGAAATCGGATCAAGTTATAGCCATAATAAAACAGGACTTCGATCAGCAAGTAGATGGATCTTATAAATATAGGTAACTATCATACTTTTAATTCTTAAAATATAAGTTTAACAATATATTTTTTGTATTTTCTCATAGGTTTAATCATATAAGTCAAAAATGGTGTAAACCATGTCATTTTTGGTATATTGTAAGCTTCCATATTCTCCTCCATGTATAAATATCTATCTAGCACGGCTATAAGTTTTGTTACAAATGATTATGCATTTATTTTTTAATGAAGTAATGTAATATGGATAAAACTTATATGTACGAGTACATATTTATGCAAGACTCAGCAAAAAACAAAAAAAAAAAATTCTAATCGAAATGGCCACCTTTAGCATTTATACAGGCGTTGAATCTGTCTGGCCACGAATCTATGGATTTACGTACTGTTTTCATGGGAAATTTGACCACTGGTTGCTCCAGAGATTTCTTAAGAGACACAATGTCGGCGTGTCGTTTCGAGTAGGCCGTGTCCTCTAAAACTGATTATAATTTGTAGTAGGCTTAGGTAGTTCGTGCTTTATGACCAGGTGTAGAGTCCTACTGAAAAGTCTACGGTACATTATTAAAAAGTGTATTGCTGAGAGGTTTCACAACACGATTCAAGAGAGTCTCTTGATACACTTTGGCTGATGTCTTCACTCCTTTTAACAAAAATGCTTTGTGACTCCTTGATAAGACACCCCCACCAAACCATTACAGACGCAGGATGATGATCACGTTGTACCTTTCCGATCATTTGGGAGGCTTCTTTAGAACTGTGTTCGTACACATTTTCATATTTCTGGTTATAGTGCTCTTCAAACGTGATTTTTTTCATCAGTACTTAGAATATTTCTGTGCCTTTAACCTGCGTATCAGGACAGAAGGCGTTTTGATCGATCTCTTCAACTGTCCCTACAGTTTTTACAATTGCATGTCATGTATATTGACAATAAGCGCTGAGCTTCAGGTCTTGTTTTATTATACGTGACTGAGTCCTAGCGGGAATCTTCATTTCTCGCGATAAAATTATTTGTTTTCTAATGGGGTTTCGATGAAGTCTGACTTTAACAGCATTTCCAGCCTTTGTATTTCTAACAGCAAGCGGTCGCCCTGATCTTTTAATGGTCTTCAACAGAGGAAGTGTTGGTATATCTATCGATAGTACGATATACGAACATATGGCTGATACCAAGCTTTTGTAGTGTCTTGAATATGACCGATGGCTTCATACCTACTTTGTGCAAGGCAATCACTGCAATCCTATTTTCTTTAACACCCCGTTCCATATTGTAATTTGATATTAAACACGAAAAATATGTAAAACGGTGGGAAATCGGAAGACTTTTTTAACATAAACGCGTTATAAATTTAAAATAATCAAAGAGTTGAAAAAAGAAAAGTTTCTATGTAATAGTATTTATGGTCAGACTAGTTATAGGCTATATATATATATACAGAAAGTCAACTAAACAATATTGTAGTTACAAGCTATCGCTCTTTCACAATTAATCAATATTTAATAAATTAATCAGTTAATATTTCAGGTTTCATACCTACTTTGTGCAAGGCAATCACTGCAATCCTATTTTCTTTAACACCCCGTTCCATATTGTAATTTGATATTAAACACGAAAAATATGTAAAACGGTGGGAAATCGGAAGACTTTTTTAACATAAACACGTTATAAATTTAAAATAATCAAAGAGTTGAAAAAAGAAAAGTTTCTATGTAACAGTATTTATGGTCAGACTAGTTATAGGCTATATATATAGACAGAAAGTCAACTAAACAATATTGTAGTTACAAGCTATCGCTGTTTCACAATTAATCAATATTTAATAAATTAATCAGTTAATATTTCAGGTTTCAGTATTTTGTATTATATCGAATAGTGTGTTTAGAATATTAGAATATTAGAATAATAGGAGCAGTGAAAGCCCAGTGGATTAGGAACCGGCCTATTGACCAACTAGTCACCGCTTCGAAACCTGGCACGTACCACTAAATTCGCGTTTTAGAAATTTACGTACATATTTGTAATTATCACTAGCTCGGCGATCAAGGAAAATATCGGGATGAAACCCTCACGTCCAATATATTATATTTCAAAAAGACGTGTGACCGTAATAACCTAAGAAAAGCCTGATTTTCTCTCTGGGTTGTGGAGGTCTGATAGCAGTCGCTGCATACTAGGGCATGGAGCGACTGCCGTCACTCTGATTTGGGAATTAGTATCTTCTGCCAAATTCTTGGGCTTAGGTAGCAGACTCTACCAATTCTAATGGATTAGGAAAAGGGATAATGCTAAAAAGAAGAGATGTGGTTAAAATATTAAAATTTTGAAAAAAAAATCAATAACACATCGTCTTTATACATTTTCAACAAATCTTTACCGCATCATACAATGTCTCTATCGTTAAATTTAACGATGTAGGATTTAGGTAATTACTATTCAGGTAAGTTTTGTATAATCTAAAAAAAGGAATTTACAATGCAAAAATAATTATATTCATAAACATACTAACGTTTTTGTAGGTCGTCGTATATATTTTTTTATTACAAAATTATGAAAATATTGATTATTTTATTTCGATTATAAACCATGGCAAGTCACAACATTTCATCGATTGTAATAAGGTAGTATCTGGCACATTTAGGTCTAGAAGAACTCATAGAGAAATACCCTTTACATTTAAAAGTCTTACAGTATTTTGTGCACTTGTGTTAGTTATTTAAATGTCTAAATTAAAAACATTAAATAATAAGGGACAACTTCATAGAAGTTTTACGGTAAAATACACATGCTATCTCGGAAACCATAAGCTATAATAATCTTGTTACAGTATTCACAGGTTATTAAATAGTAATAAATCCTTAAGACCTTAAGGTACTTTGTTTTAGGTAGCATTTAAATCGCACGAATAGAAAAAAAGGTACAAGCATTCTAGGAAAGGTTTTTGTTTTCGCTCTCCTACATATTTCTATAAAAGGCAAAAGCAAGTTTTGCCCTTTATATTAACTGATACTTTCATAGTCGAATTACAAATATTTTAATGGTTATTTACTGAAGTCAATTGTGTTTGTCAAGAAACTTTATGATTGTTATATGACGACGTGTTTGAATAGCATAAAACCGTGAAAATATCAAATGTGTATTATATCTGATAAATAAATTGTTTTAATTCTAAGTAGATTTTAATACAAGAGAACATAAATATTGTATCACATTCCAGTTACGAGACTGAAAACGGCATAAAAGCAGAAGAGACAGGCACACTGAAGAAAGCAAGTGCCCCAGACGCAACGGACGTGATAGTGGCCCAGGGTGGGTTTAGCTACACGGCACCAGATGGCACTGTCATCAATCTCAACTATATTGCAGATGACAACAACGGTTTCAGGCCTGAGGTGAGCGTTAACCTTTAACACATTTGGCACATATACAGTCCCCGGCAAGTAAGATGATACACCTGCCACATTATATACACAGATAGTTATACAAAATTCCTTAAACAATTAAATTTATGTAAGTCAAATACATGATTCAAATATTGCAACATACGTACATGTTCAGTTGAAGTAGGTACAATACCTGTATCGTGAAAGGAAAAAACTTACATTTTAGATCTAAGGAAAATCCACCAATTGTAAGATAGAATATGTTTCGAGCAGTTGCTCGACATGATTTATTCCTTCTCTGTACAATGGCACTGCTTGACATCAGCAGCTAATTTATCCACACTCTGAAAATATTATGGTCACATATAAGGTGTGTAGTGAACTACATGCGGAGGTTTACCTAAGAGACCACTGTATGAGGTCCTTCAAAAAGAGCGTGAAAGGCTTAACACAGTGTGGGCTATGCCTTTGGTGTTGCAAATGCCAATAAGTGAGGGTACTACTTACTATTGGGCAGACTGTTAGGTTGTCACCTTTGTAGTACACATACATATTTATTCCATTCAAAATTAAATATTGGATTCAAATGTCACAAAAAATATTTTAGTTTCTTTCAAGAAAATAATAAATCCGGCAGTACTACTTGTTAATGGCAGAAACAAAATAAAGTACTAACTATCATGCTCTCGTGTGTTAGTAGGTTATACGCTCTGCATGAATGTCATAGTGTTGTTTACGTTTATTGTGATGAAAATAAATAAGTCGTTATTCTTCGATAAAGAAATGGATGCCTGGAAAAGCATGCATTTTCAGAGTTCCAAATTTGCTGCTATGATCTGTATTCTTACATAATTCGGATGATTTCCAAACCTACGAAATTGCCGCAATTTTCGACAAGCAACTACTGACAGGATTTTGATGACACTTTATTCATCGCTACTTTTTTTGTAAAACGTTTTGACCTCTATGTACTTTGCCCTAATTAATTAACTATATACACATAGAATAATACACGGAATATTTCCCACGTTGCTTCAGAGAAAATGGTCATACGTTACATAACAAAACAATAGCGTAATTAGTAATCAAAATGTAAATGTCGCCTAAGATAGTGCTAATTATAACATACAATAAAAAAAGTAGTGTATTTTCTTGCCACAACTTCAAAATTCAAACAGCGGTTCTGGTATTAGGAATTAAGGCCAACTACATCCATCTCTCACATCGCTTGATGTGTCATCGTTTAGTCTAAGGCCACGTTCCATTTTCAGTAACATAGTATTGGTCGCTGGGTGACATTATAATATTGTTATGTCAAGCATATGCAAATTTATATCTTTTGTTTACAATGTGTGAATTACATGCATGTTTATTCTTTACAAGTTGTATTGCGCCTGTATAGTTATCTCTTTTGTAATTGATTCCTTAGTATTTATGTTATAATATTGTTACGATTGTTCTTAACACAATAGGTTCAGAAAAGCTTTCCAAAATTTTGTTTATTATTCTGAAATAGTTTCTACATTTCTTAAGATAACCTTTTAATAACGATGGCATCAAAGAAGATGATAAATATTTATCATTTAACATCATGTATTGCCTACCTATAAATTTGTCAATTTTTGATACATTTTCTACTTTATATAAGTAATATATTATATAATATATAACTATCAATTTATCTATCTACCTGTCTATATTTTCACGTCAAGACCCTTGGGGTGCAGGCAGACAGAATCGTCTGCCACATGATTCAATTCTTACACACTTTATTTCTTATTTAATTTTCATAGCTCTATGAACCTGTTGTATTTATAAGTAGTAGCAAGTGTATGCTCTAAATGAAGTATAATTTATGTAACTTACTTCAAACAATACCTCATCTCATGCATAGAATTGTCATTAATATATTCAACAGGTTTTTATGTTTCACTTGCACTTTTATGCTACTGCTTCCGAAAAAATGAAATTATTTTCAAGTCCTGTTGTTATTATTTGTTTAAATTTATTCTTGATCAAAAAGTAAAATGATAAGAGAAGCAGATTTCTCAGTACATTAATAATACTTAGATCGCATTCAGCGTTATATCTACACTTCTGCAAGTACAAGGCCAAATAATTTTAAGAAGTACAAATTTCTTCATTGTCGAAAATAAATAACATGTAATGAATTACAAATTTTGTCATTTCTTACGTATTCACAACACGTACAAAACGACAAAATACGTAACTTACAAGCGAAAACTAGGCAGAGTTGACGACATTCAAATATTTCATTACACAGTAAAAAATGATTTGGGAATACCCAATATCGCAAATGTTACCATAACAGATTGTTTTAATTTCCTATGTAACAATAAATCAAAATAATTTGTTTTGAGACCTAGGTGATAATAGATATCCTTTGTTCAAATTTTATAGCAAATTTATAAAGTTTCATTTTAATCCGTACGAATAGATCAACACAGATAGCTTAATCTCCCTGGAGTACGAATCCTATTACAAAGTTTGGGTTGTACCATTCAGTACATCTCCCCCGCACGAAGTTGCTAGAAATCGCTAGTTATTGCTAAATTTTTCTTGCATTGTAAAAGCACCTCTACTTTATTACATTTTTTACCTTACAGGGTGCACATTTACCAACTCCGCCTCCGATACCACCTGCAATTCAGAAGGCATTAGATTACTTGGCGACCTTGCCACCGGCTGCCCAGTCCAGAAACTAACTGAAGATATGTCTACGCCACATGTACCTGTAAACTGAAGCATATACCGCTTCGAAAACGATACAATCATATAACGACTTTAAAGTATTAAAGGGATGAAATTTAGGAGAGTGTAATTGTTCTTGAAGCGGTACTCAACATTTATTATACAAAGCAAAATAAAATCCCATAAAAATGGAAGCGAATAACGGCTGAACTGTGATAGACAAGTTAATCGAGCGAACGGATATGTTTGTACTGCTTATTTATCATTTGTAAAATAAAGCAAATTCAGTGCCAAAGACGCATTGCAAAATACTGTCGTATATTTATTTAAGCTTATCATAATAATTCATGAGCTCAGTGATTCCTGACGCCAATATTACGTGATTTATTGATTAGCACTAATCTTTACGCGATAGATATGTTTCACATGTCAAAAGTGTTAAAATACTGATGTCATTTTCTATAAGTACTCAAAAACTAACAAACAATGAACAACCTTACATCAGACTGTGTGTATTAATGCTAAATCCTGTTACGAAGTTGTCGTTTCGTCAACATACATAATGCAACACTAAAAATAAACATGAGGCTACCTATACTTTTTAAAAGACGAAACCTGCGTACAACATCTATTATTTCGAAATCAGAGAGTTTCGTCCCACGTCCTTATGTAAAATGAACTTTTAGTTGCAGTTTAAATATAATCCTTACCTATGAAATTGTCATGATACATAAAAGACTTTATGAAAGAATATTATGAAACGTGGGCTATCAGTTTGATCAACTTAGCAGCAAAAGTATATGGATAGGTAATTGAAAGGAGAATGAGGGTGAAATCTGAGGGAGGCACAGGGAGGATTCCGAAATGGAAGGGGATGAACGGATCAAGTTTTCTCGCTCCGGAAAATCGTAGAGAAGCATCTGACTACAGATCAGAAGGTTTTCTGCGGTTTTGTGGATCTAGAGTAGGCATTTGATAGGGTTGTGCGAAAGGAACTGTGGTGCATATTGCCGAGATATCATATTCCCATAGGATTGATGGTTCACTGCTCCATGCTGTGCAATCCACCTACAAGGATTGCTCAGCATATGTGCGAATAGATGACAACATGTCATCCTGGTTTGATGTTAAAATTGGTGTTAAACAGGGTTGCATGTTATCTACTAGGCTGTTTATTCTATATCTCGATAGTTGTCTACATAGAATAAGATCGACGAATGTAGGATTACGCATGGGTGGTGGGGAACTATCTGCTGTATGCAGATAATGCCGTCCTATTAGCAGAAACACCATCTGAACTGCTAACACTAGTCACAATGATGAAAGACGAATGTATGAAGGAAGGGTTACTATTGAATGCAAAGAAAACAAAGATAATGGTATTTGAAAGAGAAGAAACCAGAACCAATGTAAGGAGTATGGTAGATGATGTAGTGTTGGAGCAAGTGGATGAGATTGTATATCTTGGATGCGCTTTCAGCGGGATGGAAGGTACACCGCAGATGTGGAAAGGCGAGTATGTGCTGGGAATAGTGTGAATGGAGCGTTGGGAAAACTTCTTGGCAGTAAAAACCTGAGCCAGAAGGCACTGCTATACACAATGCAGTGCTGGTCCCAACGCTTACTTATGGAAGCGAGAGCTGGGTATGGCAAAGAGAGCGTGAAAGTAGGATAAACGCGGTTGAAATGCGGGCGTTGCGCCAAATTTGTGGCGTAACGCTTGTAAACCGGATTCGCAATGCTGAGATTAGAAGCAGAGTTGGTCTAAAAGAGAGCGTCGGTGTTAAAATAAGAAGAGGCATGCTCCGTTGGTTCGAACATGTAGAAAGAATGCAGGATGAAAGAATGACGAAACAGATATACAATGAAAAAGTGGAAGGATGTAGGAGCCGAGGAAGGTGAAGACTTACCTACTATGATCAAATTGGTCGTGTTCTATCAGAAGGTGATGTCAGGACAAACCGGCGAGCGTGCATGAAAAGAACAATGAATGTTAAAGAAGCGAGTAAGGTATGAAAGATCGAGTCACGTGGCGCTCGGTTCCCTCTGCATATCCCGTAAGGGATATGGCGTGAAGTTATAGATAGATAGATGAAACGTATTTTAATCGTAGTATTTGCCAAATCTGTCAATGCAATATTGGCATTTTAATAGAAGTTCATTAAACTTTCTGCTGTAGAAATCCTGAGGAAGGGAATCGCTGAAATCGACAAAGGCACTTTTTACTCTGCCATGGGGTTTGAATTTTTTCCCTACAAAATGTTATCCAAATTCCAAAAAACTGGAAATCAGTTGAAAGAGATTCTGGTGAGTGAATACGATAAGGGACAAAGAGTTTTTATTTGTAACTTCCATAATTTTGAAACGATCCGTTTTACGGTGTGTGAATCATCATCATCATTTCAGCATGTATTCGTCCTCTGCTGAACATAGGCCTCCCCTCTAGATCTCATCTCATCACGTCTCGATCCTGTGCCACCTGCATCTATCGTCTCCCTATAAACCTATTGAGCAGCCTATCGCGCAGAGAAATCCCTTCCTTTCATTTTTTCAAACACTTTTCTTTCAATGGTACGCTGAGCGACCTTGCTGGGAGACCCATACGGCCCACAGTTAAAAAAGAATATGGTAGAGAAATTAATAAGACATGGTAGTTTGTACATTACCTCTTGTAATTATTCTTCACAGAAGCCTGGTTTCAAGATCTTATTAATATAATGAACAATACATGTCAGATCTACCCTACACTCATGAGCAGCTTCTATGATCCAATTTACGTTTAAAACATAGTTTGCATGAATGTGCAATCCATGTACCATATTTTTTATCACAAGTGACAGACAGATGACAAATTTCTCATTTATTTGCCTTGTCATGAAGTAAAGGCGAATACCTATATGTTTTTACTGTTGTTATTCAGTGCGCTCATATAGTTCTTTTAACTAAATAGTACTTACGATGAAGGCTTTTGATACACGTCGTTGATACTACGAGCCATTTGTGTAGTGTAGGTGCCAAAACGGAACTTATGACAGATAATTTATTAGAAATAAAATGCAATATTGACATTGGTCATTCAAACAATGATATATAAAAAAAAAGAAATAATGAAGTAGTTTTTTAAAAGCAATGGAATAATATACGACAATTAATTTAATTCCAAGAAGAATCTATCGATCCATTACTAAATATCGTAAAATTTATAGCTAAGGACCATACGATGTAAAATTATAAATAAACAACAAAACTGAATTTGATTAGATACGATTTAATAACATAATGTCAAATGGTATGCTTATTACAAAACGAAGGAGTTTGTAACGTTTTCGGTTTCCAGTCAAAGGGTTCTCTTTGAAGGTAATAGTTGAAAGTTCACCATTAGGCTGGGTGACTGAAAGATTAACAACCACAGTGATATTGTTGTCAACAAGCAGAATCTGTTCTTGCAACTGCATACTGAGTTGCCAAAGACGAAATTATAGCTATACTTCCATAAATTAGAGAAGCTGTACTTAATTGCCATCGTTTATCTTACATGCTAGGAGAACTCATAGAATATTACCATATCGACGAGCTCGGTGGCGCAGTGGTGAAACGCGTTGTTACGCTACTTTGACACCAACGCTCGTGGGTTCGATTCTCACACAGTACAAACATTTGTGTGCATGAACATGTCTGTTTGTCTTGGTCTGGATATTTTCTATGTATATACAAAAACAAATGTATTTACGTATGTTTATCAGTTGTCTAGTACCCATAACATAAGCTTCGCTTACTTTGGGGCTAGATGGCGCTGTGTGATTTGTCCAACAATATTTATGTATTTATTATTTAATACGTATGCTTCTTTATGAGAATGTGCTGCGACTATATCAGGTTATTTTTGTGATGCATGATTATAAAAAAACTTTGTACGCAATATCCTGAACCTGTTTTTAATTTAGTACTATAATTTCCTTTCTAGTATTAAATGTCAGCTAGAATGAGTGACGCCCCTGGTGTTGCAAATGTCCTAGGCTACGGTGACTATTTACCATCAGGCAGGCCGTATGCTTGATTACCACGTTAGTGGTATAAAAAAAAGAATCTTGTGATCCAAAGACGAGCTGTTAAATTTGTCGACGACCCTAAGCTTGCACGTCGTATTGAGGCTATTGAGATTTCATCACTATATATCCCATCTTTTGTACAATGTGTTGTGAATATATGTTTCGAACAGTTGTTCGATATGATGCCAACAACTTTCTTCTACGCACTGATCGTCGTGATAGTGGCGAATTCTTCCTCAAACACTTGAACCGTATTGACCACGTACTGCGTATTTACAGAAAAGTTACCTTCTGAAACGCTTTAGTTCTAGAATGAACTTCATGTCGAGATTTTATCAAGAGGTTACAGCATGAGGTTTTTTAAAAATGTTGCGTAAAGGTTTTTACACAGTCGGCAACGCACGCATGACACGGCTACTATTGAAAGTATACAATAATTTCTTACTCTCAACGCCCAAGCCGTATTATTATTTGCCATATAAGTGGTATAAAGAAATATTTTGTTGAAGATGCACGTCTTTAATATTATTGCTCTTTTGGAACACTAAGATAACATTGAGTAGTATATTTTTTCTATTGGAACCTAATGACACCAAATCGTTTTTGAAAAGATTGATCACGGTCTAGCTCAACAAAATATAGCGAAACCCGGATGAACTCAACAAGCAATAAGGTAATGCTGTATGTATGGTGGGATTGGAAGGCCATTGTTCATTATGAGCTTTTACCCACGGGTAAAACTATCAATTCGGATCTCTACTGCCATCAGATGATGAGATTTAAGTGTTGCTTGAGAAAAATGGCCGGATTTGATCAATAGTAAGGGTGTAGTTTTTAATTTTTCATTATGATAACGAATGACCACACACATTTTTAGACACTCAGTGAATATTAAGAGATAGCTTATGAATGCTGATAATACATTAAGTATCACTCGTGTGATACCATTTATGCTGCTAACACAACAACTCCTTGGAAGCTCACTGGTGACCTCACTCACACAAACAGGAATTCATAAATCCTCCAGGGACTAGTTATTTGGCTGCAGAGGTACTTCCCCAATCGGTCTGTTTTGATGCGCCCTACCTCTTTTAAAAACACCCAGACCAAGAAAAACAGAGAGGTCCATGCGCACAAATATTTGTCTTGTATCGGAATCGAACCTACGAGCGTTGGTGTCAAAGGCACGTTATTAACCGTGACGCCACCGAGCTCATCAAAGTAGTTGGGAAGTGTTAATGCATCCATCATATACTTTGCACCCTCAGATTTTCACCTGTTTTGGTCCCTACAGAATTCTTTAGGTAGTGTTAGGTAAATATCAAAAGAGGACTATCAAAACTACTAGTGGCAGTTTTTTGATTTGAAGTCCCTAAATTTCTACAGCAATGCGAGCATGTCGTTGCACAAATATATTGTTATCAAATATAAATAAAGAATAATAAAAAAATTCTTGAATAAAGATATGAAAAAAAACTATTTACACGACCTAACATTTATTGTGCAAACTTACAAATATTACTTAGAGATAAATCATAAGATTTGTCTGCGAAACATCTTGTAATCTCAACCTCTCATCTTCAATCCGCCATTAACGCCATTCCATCCGCCGTTAACCCCAAGTGAGTATTTTTATGACTTGAAAGCAAAAGTGGTCTCGGAGATCCCCGTGAGTTAGTATGTCAGCATTCCTTAACCTGTTTGTAGAGTGAACGTCGAGAAGGTCACGATGACTCGGTACACCAAATAGGAAGAGAAATATTTGTATGTTAATCATTCAAATGTTAAACAATTGAATGCGTAGGGACGCCATTGAGGTATAATTGTTTTAGAAGGTTAATGTGGGTGAATGTATATCTTTGAACCTTTGAATCGTAGAACAACACAGCCGGGCTGCTGGCTGCCGGCCTGGTATGTCGCGTTCATCATCACTTTGAATCAGTTTCGCAGAATGGCTAGTGCGAGTATTACAAGTATTTTTTTATACAACTATATTGGCAAACAAGCATGCGGCCCGCATTAGATGGTAAACGGTCACCGCAGCATATTGTCGCTCACAACACCACAAGGATGTTACTCGCGCGCTGCCAATCTTGTGACCTAAGGCTGTTTCGTCACAGTACCTACCCAGTAATTTCACTGCCTATCTCACCCTTCAAACCGGAACAGATCTATATAAATAAAACTGCTTGGCGGTAGAAATAGGTGAAACAGAGGTACCCACGTAGACGACTTTTGTACAAAGTCTCCCTCTGGTAAATGTATTATACGCATATATATAATACGGTATATAAATATCATTGACAAGCTCGGAGGCTCAGTCGTGAATGACGCGATTTTGACACCAACGCTCGTGGGTTCGATTCCCACACAAGGCAACCATTTGTCTGTTTGTCTTGCTCTGGATATTTTTAGAGATGTAAGGCGCATCAAATATCTGGGGAAGTACCTCCACCTCACAGAAAACCGCAGCCAAATAACAATTCCCTAGAGGGTTGTTGTGTTCCTGCGCGTGAGTGAGGTCACCGGTATGCTCCCAAGGAATTGCTGTGTAAGCAGCAGAGGAGGCATCGCGCGATTGATACTTAATATATCGCAAGTGTTAATAGGCTACAGTACCCTACTTCACATCAGTTGAGCCGTATACTTGTATGCCTCCCGACGTAGTATAAAAAATAATCTATGGAATGCTGAGGCACAGTTAAATAAATTATTGACATTATCACAAAAGCTATAGTAACCGAAGCCGTTTTATAACGCACCAATTGCTCTGACCAAATCACATGAACATTTTTGTTTATAACATCAGAAGGCATGCAAACGTATGGCGCACCTGATGTGAAATAGTTACCGTAGCCTAAGAATACTTGCGATTCAGAAAGTATCAATCGCGCGTTGCCACCTCAGCTGATAAAACAGTAACTTCTTAGAAGCTGACTGGTAACCTCACTCACTTGGAGAAGGAGAAACACAGTAACTCTTTAGGGAGCTTTTATTTGGCTGCAGTTTTCTGTGAGGTGTGGAGGTGATTCCCCAGTCGGGCTGCTTTAAATTAATCTGGAAAACTCCCGGACCAAGGCAAACAGACATGTTTGTGACGAGACAAACACAAATGTCATGTATGGGAATCGAAACAAAGTACGTTGATTTTTATATTATTAATTATTAGTTTCTAGGGATTGGCTAAAGCTGTATAGCTCGTTTTTTTAGGTGATCAGTGATGCTTTTTTTTGTCTCGGATACAGTCTTATATTGTAAAAAGAAGTGTAAGAAATAATATGTTTTTATTGTCTTACTCCTTGGTTACAAACTATATTATGAATCCTCTGTTACTAACCTCAAATCATAGTTACAGTCTAATGCTATTTAAGTATCAGATTGTAACTTTGAGGCTAATACATACACTAATAATTTATTCGCGGGAAAACGCGGTAATCAAGTTTACAATAAAACAATTCATCGTAACACACGTGTCGCGCGAGTAACTGGCATGTAAAACATTTAACTTCAATCTAATTTGTATTTATTGTCAAATTTCAAAGAATAATTAATAACAATATTAGATAATAATAACATATAACATCGTTTTATGTAAATGTAAAAAATCAGATTGTTAAATGTCAGAGTGTATAAAATTTACATTATTCTTTTATTTGTTTTGAAAATAATAATACGAATCATAGTGAGCAAAAAATTATGATAATGATGGACAGAAATAGAAATTGACCGAAATTATTCTACATGTCGGTGTAAAATATATTTTTTTTCTGACATGTAAAAAAGTATTTTCTTTTATTACAAGTGGCCCTATCATTTTTAGTGCCAAAGACAACCTCACCTACACCTGGTATACCTGGTGACAACACACTAGCGATGTTACTTGCTCTTTGGCGTACGCAGCGAAAACTATTAACGATACATAGCACAAGTTTCTGACTAACTCGGTGGCTCAGTCGTGAATAACGCGACTTTGACACCAACTCTCGTGGATTCGATTCCCACACAAGGTGATCATTTGTGTGCATGAACATGTCTGTTTGTCTAGGTCATGATGTTTTAAGAGAGGTGGGGCGCATCACAGCAGCCTGTCTGGGGAAGTACCTCTACCTCACAGAAAACCGCAGCCAAATAACAACTCCCTAGAGGGTTGTTGTGTTCCTGCGTGTGAGTAAGGTCACCAGTAAGCTCCCAAGGAGTTGCTGTGTAAACAGCAGAGGAGGCATCGCGCGAGTGATACTTAATATATCGCAAGCGTTAATAGGCTACGGTACCCGCTATACATCAGGTGGGCCGTATGCTTGTATGCCTACCGACGAAGTCTAAGAAAAAATAAAAAATTCAATAATACCCACAAAAAAGTTCGCGAGGCTATATGTCTAATTATTATAGTTAAATACCAAAAACCGGTTTTTATTCAAATTAATCAATCAAAACACGGATAGAATCAAAAAAATATGACTTTTTATGTAATCTAATATTAATCCTTAAACAACTGAATAGTTTCATAATCAAGGATGTTTATGTATATATACGAGTAAATTCCTCTTTAAATTATTCGAATCGGATCATTCGCCCAATTCAAAGTTCAAATTTGAAATTGTTACAAATGCGAACAGCCCCACGGGTAGTCAATTAATTACCTACACATTTTATCTTCTATAAACCATAAACAATTGAATAATAGTTTATAATATATAGTTTATAATATATATATAAATAATTTATAATATATATTTTATTACTTATAACTGTAAACGCTCTAAAAAAATAAGGAATTGTTTATGTTATATTTGTACAAATATTTAATTTATCTTCCTATCTCCCTACTATCCTATCTATTTACCCATGCGAAAACGGAGCAGATCGCTAGCTTGTTAAGATTAATTTTCACATCTGCGTATGTGTAGGTGCAGACACAAGTCGCATATTAGAACACGTATAATTTCCGCTGCTGGCTGCATAATCCGCATTGTTAATGCGAATACGTAGATGTAACGCGCTGATTTAAAACGCAATCAAATCGAATGCTGGAACATTGGTTGTATATATGGCAAGCACTATTAATGGTCTATCGATTTTGTAGTACCCACGTAATACTCAGCTTATGAACGATACTAATGTCACAAAATAACTATAAACATGAACTAAAATGTATTGTAAAAGTAAAAAAAAACAGATCATAAATGTATGTATATTGAAAATGTGTCATATAATTTTTTTTTTAAATTGTATTCGTATGGCAAATAAACCAAATCACAAATAATTGCGTTAGAAATAAAATGTAGCACTGAAATCTTACCTTGTGATAAATTTTTGAAAACTCTAAAATGAGGAATCTTTGCAGATCAATATCGTGTATAGTCGAACACGCAAGTTTGGAGGGCATGTCGAACCATCGAAGAGAACGAAGAAGATTAAACAATGCCCCTCGGGGACTGAAAACTCTGCCCTCCACCAATCCGTATTTGAGCAGGGGTATGAGCAGCCCCTACCCCCTCCCATTGAATGTAAATGCATATTTCAACAGTACAGTTGAGTACGGGATTGAATACGGGGTTGGTGGGGTGTTGGTAAATAAAATATTAAAAATTTATATTCTTAACTAACTAATACAAGACAGAAAATAACCATCTCCTTCCTATTTCCTTCCGTCCTGCTTTTGACACTAATTTCAATAATAATCAAATTTCAATGTTGAAGTATTGAGCAGAATTTTGTAATTTCGACTAGGTATAATTTGTTATACATGAGGTTGTATCTCAGTAATAGCGTTTAGTGAGACAATCCAACACTAAGATCAAACCAACTTGGCACTACTGTGGTGATTTAAGTGCGTAATTTCAAGCCTGATACATCGAAATTGGTTTCCAGAAAAGCTAATTATATTTTCAAAAAGAGGACAGGAGAGCATCGTCATACTTACCTCCAGAGATATCTAAGAGCAGATCACACCGGAAGCGCCACTGTAACACTTATTATGTACTATATAAGAACGGCACAAAGGTCAAAGTGTAACAAAAAAATACAACTCCAAGTACACTTAACTGTACCTTTGCTGTATTCCTGCGACTGTGTATCAGAAGGCCAAAGGAGTTGCCGAATTCGAAACGCCACATTTCTCAAATTCTCTCTCCTAAACACAGAACAGATTACTGTCCTATATCATATGCATATGATTCTTTTACATCTTTTTTATGTCCAAACGATATAACTTGATTTGTACAGACATTGAATTTGCACAGATTTAAATAATTGGACAATGCTAATTATTTTTAAATAACTAAGTGTTAATTTAATTCCGAATATGTCAAGTTCAACTATCTTTACAAAGTTATGTACATCTGACAGTTTGTCGACATATTTGCTTTTGTAGTTTTAAATCTCTTGCATACATAGTATGGCATAATTCTTACTTAATTAGGTAATTTGCATATGCATACAACTGATTATGAGTCAATAAAATGATTTATTGTGTATTTATTACAGTGTACATTTAAGAAAGTCCGAGTTAGATTAATATTTAACTTATGTAATTAAGTACACAAGGTTGCTAATTAAGTACATTGAAATATCAAAATATAATTACAAAAAATGGTTACAAAACCTACGATTGGAGTGATGTTTTCTGCCGTCAAGTGTCAGATTATGGAATTCATTTCATTATTTGACACTTCCCAAGATATGTCCGCATCAAGGATTTAAAATTAAAAAATTTGAACACCGCATAAGAGTCAGGTCGTATACCTGTTTGTCACTTATTGGTAATGTAAATCTACTAGTAGTAAAGTCTGCGTTAAAGTAATATTTAACTTATGTAATTAAGTACACAAGTCTGATATTTAAGTATACGAAATATCTAAATGTAATAAAAAAAATATTACTTACAAAATCTATGATTAGAGGGAGATTTTCTTCCGTCAAATGATTGTGGAATTCATTCTACAATTTGACATTTCCCAACATATATCTTCATTAAGGATTTAAAATAAATCCAGTTAAGAATGCGCAAGCTTGCGAGGAACACCTGGCTCGTCAATTTTATAACAATTCAATTTTAATTTGTCGGCCATTTTGACAATGTTCGAGATAGGAATGGTGTTCCTGAACATTCCTATTCTACTTTTACTAAGTCAAAATTCCAATATTCGAAAAAAAGCGACAGACAAAGGCACAAACAAACATATAGAATTCATATAGGAACGGTGTTCCTGAAAAATTTGAACACCGCATAAGAGTCAGATCGTATACCTGTTTGCCAATTATTGGTAGTGTAAATCTACTAGTAGTAAAGTCTGAGTTAAATTAATACTCAACTTATGTAATGAAGTACACAAGGCTGGTATTTAAGTACACGAAATATCTAAATGTAATAACAAAACATATTACCTACAAAATCTATGATTGGAGGGACATTTTCTTCTGTCAAATGATTGTGGGATTCATTCTACAATTTGACATTTCCCAACACGTCATATCTTCATTACGGATTTAAAAAAAAATGACTACCGCATAGGAGTTATGTCGCATACTTGTTTGCCATTTATTGGTAGTGCAAATTCACTGCCACTAGTAATATTCTCAAAGTCTTCTGTATGGGGTTTTAATAGATGTTTAGCGTGTAAGTGGCTTATTATTGTACTCCAATTACGAAGTCCCATTAAAAATTTAAAATATATTGATTTAATTTAATTCATTTTAATTTACTTTTAAGTCCTGTTTATTTAGAGCGATTATTTAGTGTATGACATTCGTTGTACGTAGTGGGGCTTTGTGATTTATCTCTAAAAGTATACTTTTAGAGATAAAGTCAACCTCGTCTGCTTGTGATCCTCTGATTTAAAAACGGGGCTTTGGTGTAAGACAGATAGATCACAACGATAAAGTGGCTCAAACTTACATAAAATCACAGTCAATAAGATGAGATGAGAAATTGTCTGAATTACTGGTGTGCACATGAGAATGAGTGAGTTCATCTGAAGAGCTCTCAAGTAAAACTTACAGTTGCAGAAATATGGCTCACGAGTTGCCAAATCAGCTCCTAGGTTCAGCTCACAGCGGCACTGGCAATGCGCTAACTATTATTCCTAGTGTTCCAAGTATCTGTAGACAGTGTTCTTGGATTTATAGCCGTGCTTTAAATGTGAGTTATACACGACTCATAAGCACATATAAGTCCTAGAAACGTTAACCTAGGAACATGGCTGCATCTTATGTCATAGAGATACTCTCCATGTCTTAAGATAGAGTTGGGAGGAATACAAACATAAGTCTCACCTGAGATAAAGCGGAGTTACCATAGCCTATGAACCCTTGCACATTACATATATTAAGAATCACTCGCGCGATGCCACCTCTGTCGCTAATACAACAACTCCCTATGAGTTTACAAGTGACCTCACTATACGCAGGAACACAACAACCTTCTAGAGAGTTTTTATTTGGCTGCGGTTTTCTGTGAGATGGACGTACTTCCCCAGACGGGCTTCTTTGATACGTCCTACCTCTTCCTTAAAAACACCCTGACCAAGACAAACAGATGTGTTTATGCACAAAAATGTTTGCCCTGTGTGGGAATTCAAGCCTACGAGCATTGGTGTCAAAGTAACGTAATAGTGCGTTTCACCACAGGCGCTACCGTGCTTGTAAAATTATGATATGAAATTAGAATTTGTATTGCTAGTAATAGTATACTAGAAATATATTATATTAAAAAACTTGCTTATATATAAATTTAATATTAAAAAAGTAAAAAAACATATTTTGAATATTACGAATGTTACACAACCATTCAGATCTCAGCTCTTCTAGTGGCAACATCGTCAACCCCTTATATCTTTGTACCGAAATTGGCGCCCTTTCAATTTTATATTTAAGTCGAAGTATCATTACTTTTTAAAAGGCATTTTTTTTTGTTTTATGCAGAAAAAGTTGCACTCTTTTATTTTTCATATAAACTGCTCTATTGTTTTATATAGATAGATCTCTATAGATCTAATGATGTACCTCAATGGAAAACTATAAGTTAGTGTTAAATGTTCTCTCATACACTGTGGTGATCTAAGATTTTAATGAGTATTTTAGATTCGTCAGTGTGTATTACAAATGACATTTATTAATACACAAGTACTATAAATATTTTTTGGAGAAATCTGAAATATTTAATATTTCGAAAGGACTTATTGAAACGAAATTACGAGTATGTAGGCCTGTTGAAAGGGAGAGGAGATGAAGTACCCCGGAATGGTTGGTGTAAATCTACATTTATGTAAACAGTTAATTTGTTTTTAAGAGTAATAATCTAACAATCAGATAGATTTTGAAGAGTCTGTAACGGTTTCTGGAGTGGTCTTCGTGGCTAAATAGCGGAGAGCGCGTTCTATAGCCGGAGGTATGGGCGGTGGAGTTGGGAGGTGAGCACCCACTGGCCTGTACCCATTCTCGTCTGCCGTGTATGTCAAACTGTAGTCCTGTCCATCTTTATCCTGAAATAATATGAAACATTTATTAACGTAAACAATCGCGTATTTTCAGAATATACACTTCACTACCAGACAGCAAATTCACGAAATCTTTATGTAGTTTACGAGTATTATATATATTGTTATACATTATTCTGCTGTACGAGTATATGCCACCGAACTTCAGATGACGCTGTAATCGGATTCTAGGTTTTTTCAGGCGGGATCGTCTGTCAGATCCGATAGTGTTAATACTAGAGACTAATAATAGATTGGATGTTTAAAATAACAGTATAAATGTTAAAAGTATTTTCTTTTTACGCCTTCTAGTTTTAAACTAAGTACAACTTGCATCATGAGTACGAGATATTCGATAAACATACGAGTATAATAATAATTATTAACTGTAAATTCATACTTATAATACAAAAAAAACCGTCAAGTGCGAGTCCGACTCGCGCACCGAGGGGTTCCGTAAAAAAATATTACCGCAAATTTTTTTTCATGATGTAACTACAAATTTACGGTTTTCAGTTTTTTTCATTTACTTGTGCTACATGTCTTTGCTTCTTACCAAATTTCATGATTCTAGGTCAACGGCAAGTACCCAATAGGTTTTGATTCCCTTTCAAGTGTAAAAATATGCACGTAAACGGGACATAAACGGCCGTATCTTTTGATAGCGTTGACTTAGAAGTTTGATTTTTTCACTGTTCGAAGGGATTGCAGACCTGAGTATAATATTAATTTCAGCTTTATAGCTCCACCTGTCCGTGAGAAAAAGGGTCTTGACAGACAGACAGATGTGCAACAAAGTGATCGTATAAGGGTTCTCTTTTGCCTTTTAAGGTACGAAACCCTAAAAATATCCCGACTAAGATGGATGGTAACAAGGTATATATGCACACAGAGGACTGCATTGTACCTAATCTGCGATCTAAAACTAGTCATTGCTAGCTTTTCGACCACTAATTTCGTCAAAAACTTCAATTCGACTTTTTACGAGTGTATGTTGCTTTCATTGTAATTTTATTGATTATTGTCGAAAATACAAAATATGACCAAGATTTCTATTCACATTATGTCTTGACTCTATAGCACGTGTGAACGAACCCAAAAAAATACCTACTAATTATGTAACATGATTGCGATGGTAACATGTAACAATATGTAATTGCGGTCATTCAAAAGTTAAGGCGTGCCATTAAGTTACGATTCAAGGTCACCTTTACGTTGATTAAGTCGTAACAATTAGATACATTCATCTCGTTCGCCGTATGACTTATTTCGAGGACTTATGACATGGTACTATGAGGGCATTAAAAGGTACTCTTCAGCTCATCCTGCTTACCTTTGATGGCTACCAGTTACGCATCTAAACATAGTCCAGTTTCTCTAAGCAAACAAACACATAGGCAGCCTGAAAGTGAAAACCTGTGAAGTGGTAGTAGCCGTAATAGAAGGATTGTTTAGGATCGGCTACACATAACTGATGCTCCTTGTGTGCTTAAGGAAGTTATGGTTATTTTTGAACATCAGGCATTATTCTTTACCACCTTAGTGTAAAGTATTAGAACGGTAGCCTATGAACGCTTGCAACATATTTAGTATTAATAGCGATGCCACCTCTGCTGCTAGCATAGAAGCTCCTTAGGAGCTTAATGGTGACCTCACTCACACGCAGGAACACAACAACCTTCTAGGGAGTTGTTATTTGGCTGCCATTTTCTGTGAGATGGAGGTATATCCCCAGACGGGCTACTTCAATGCGCTCTACCTCTCTTATAAACAACCAGAACAAGATAAAGAGACATGTTCATGCGCACAAATGTTTGCCCAGTGTGGGAATCGAACCCACGAGGGTTGCTGTCAAAGTAACGTAACAGTGGGTTTCGCCACTGCGCCACTGAGCTCGCCAATTTCCTTATAATTTTTTATATATTCAGTATAGTAGGATCAACGTATCACTAGTAGATACACATATCATCGTAATTAAAAATGATGTCTTAGTGTAATTAAAAAGTTAATGCACATAAGAAATTGGCATTAAAACCGATTTACATTGCTCAGAATTATCTAACTACATATCAAAATTTATTTAAAATTCTAATTTGATTTGAAATTCTATGTCATGATAAACAATTAAGCTTGATTATCAACAATCGGAATTATTACAATATTAAAAATTATTTTGTGTAGACATGTTTTTTTATGTGTGAAATTTTGCAGTGAGTATTGGTGTGCTACTGAGTCAGATGCAATTGCGTTTGTCTATCGTTACAGATAAAGAGAATGTAATGAGAATAATGCCCCATGGGGAGTGGAGATGTCCACTCTACAACAATCTCTAGTAAATTGGTTATTATGGAAGTGAAATTTTAATATTTCCTAGGAGTATTTCCTTTTAACTTTCTCCACTTTAAATCGACGATGTTTATATTACGTAAAGTTTGTATATTACTATTAAAAATAATTCACAAACACACTTAAGACTGGTTCTTTTTTTTTCTTAAAAACAATTTAATCGAAATGCATGAAAAATAATATTGAAATAACTAGTGATTCATAATTTGGTAAAATAAATATCAAGAAAGTATTACTTTAATAGCGTAGAGTTCAACATTTAAACAAACAAACAAACCCTAAATAAAAAATAGTCTACAATAGGTAATGTATTTTTATATGCGCGAAAAAATTTCAGAATCTAATGAATAGTTCCAGAGATTATCTCGTACTAATTAAAAAACTGGACCTCATTGTAAGTACAGGCTACGCACTTGTCTGAAAACTAACTCAAACCTGTCTCAATTACACAAACATTCGGTCGGCTTTAAGGTCGGCAACGCACGAGTGACCCCCTGGTTGCAAGCGTTCTTAGTTTACGGTAACTGCTTGCCATCATGCAGGCCGTATGATTGTTTTTTACCTTCGCAGTAAAAAATATATTAGTATAAATTTAGATTATTCCACTATGTTTTCTATTTATTTACAATTTAAATCTATGACGAAATAATTAATTTGTGAGGTAAGAAAAATACCAAAATCAAATCATAGTGGGATTGAGAATTGACACATTGATTACTAAAATGTGGTTTACAAATTTTCTCATAATAGTTCATTTAAACAGAGGACTTTTGGGTTTTATTGACCTTAGTTACGAGTAGATATGAATACTTCGGTTTGTACTAAAAATTATATACTACACTATAATTTATGCTCTTAAATTCTGAAAAGTATTACGTCAGTGAACGTATATTGGATGAATCATAAAATATTCTAGATTGACATTCATGTTGTTTATACACATACCACAAATAGGTTAATACAACACATTTATTCTAAGGAAATTGGCATAGTACAGTCGATAACAAAGATTAGAAAACGTTTTATTCGATCGTCTTTTATGTGAAATAGTACACAGTGAAGTTTATCCGTAATCCATAATCATCTCCGGAGAAAATTCTTCTCCACACGTGGAAATCAGAATGACTTTGTACAGTTCCGATAATATTTTTTTCCGGGGAACGGTCAAAGTTGGCCGACAATTTTATAATACGTAGCAAGAGGTACTTTGAATAAGGTGTTAAAAGTTTGCTACCATATCGGCAACTTGTTACTAACATATGGTGTTAAATGGTCGATTACCGCCTGAGTAGTATAAAAGGTAACTTACTGTGTAGGAAAATCCTCCCTTAACGGCTTCGCCAGTTTTGTTATCATCAAATGACTTCAATTCACCTGTTTCAAAAGCTTTTGTGCCATCACCGCCTTCGTAGCTGTAATATAATGTAATAAAAGCATTACAATCAAAATATTATGGTAATTCAATGCCATCATTTCTAACCTACTTATTCCTGGATATACTACTGTTTATATTTTAATATTTTATAACACTATATTAGTCAAAGCTTACCTGTAATGAAAGTCACCATTATGTGCAAAAACACGATTTTCTGATTGAATAATTGGTATAACAGGGTCACGTTCACGAGTTCTCGATTGATTTTTAGAATCATGATTTGACGTTTGTCTACTTAAAGCTTTTTCACTTATTGATATATTTTTGATTTCTTCATTATTCTTCATAATTTTATTTTCTTCATTTTTTGGTGATTGTGTGGTAGTTTTAGATACCGTTCCAGTTTGACTTCCAGCTTGTAAATGATGTCCTTGTTTTCTACGTAATAAAACTTTCTTCTTCATTGCCGGTGCTACGGGTGCTTCATCATAAACTACAGCGACAGGTATTCGTAGATCATTTTCATTTTTAATATTAGCCTGAGATTGCTTAGAATTGTCGTTGTTACTTTCAGACGATTTAACAGCAAAATCACTATTGAGTGTAATTAAAGTCGGAGTATTGCTCTTTTTCTCTGCCTTATCTTTTTCAGGTGAAATATTCGTGTTAGCTTTACTTACTATTGTATCGATTGATTTTCCTTTACGATCATCAGTGTCATCGAAAACTACTGCTACTGGAATAGAAATCGATTCTTGTTGATTATATCGTTGAAGCCGTTTTGGCGATCTGCTGTCACTTTGTTCTTGCTTTTTGGCATCACTAGAAAGTTCACTGCAGCTAACAATATTTAGAGATAATAAAATAAACGCAACTGCTTTTATAATAAACATCATTACATGTAAAATATATAAATAAACAGAGCAGCTTACCACTCACAAGTTTGAATTAGTAATGAGTGTGAGTCAGACAGGTAACTTAGCTAAATCTGTTTTTTGTTGAGTTCGTATTCAAAACACTAGTCTGACAAGAATTAATTATTATTGTGTATGTATAATAGGGAAATGAATTCTTTATAATCGTGACATCAACGTTTGCATAGTCTTTGGACAAGCGGAAGAGCTATGCGTATTACATGGTCTGTTTATTAAATCAATTAATTTACGCCTTTGCGCTGAGTCGTAAACAAAATTGTTTACATGCGAATGGCGTTCATCATTGTTTAAAAACTTGTTACACCAAATATTGTTTAAGTGCTTATTGCTACAGCGTTGTGCATACGATTACACTATAGCTTAAAATAACAATGACCAACGAATGTGATTTGTAAATAAAATATCTTTAACTCGACAAATTTATTTTAAACAATTAGCAAATAAATAATATGAAAACAGTCACGTACGAGTCCAAGTCTCAGCGACATAAGTATGAAAAGGTTAAAATGTGGTAAAGAAACTATGAAAACACTGTATATATATATATATATATATATATATATATATATATATATATACACATATATGCAATAGATAAACGTGTTAGGGAAACCTAAGTTTAGGGCTTTATTTTTCATAAACTTTAAATAGTTGTTACCGGTTACAGATGGAAATCTATATAATACGTAACATTTAAGTGCTATAATTTTAATAAAACCTCAAGTTGGCTAATCTGTAAATGTATCATTCAGGTTAAATTCTTCATTGTTCAATGAGTCTATCTTGTTGGAGGCCCGTTTGCTAGTTGGTAGAGTGCATCACATCCAGATATGATATTATGCCACGTACACTCTAAATTATGTTTTTACTAAATTAAATAACAATGAAGAATTTAACCTGAATGATACATTTACAGATCAGCCAGCTTTAGGTTTTATTAAAATTATTGCACTTAAATGTAACGCATTATATAGATTTGCATCTGTAACCGATTACAACTATTTTAAGTTTTTGAAAAATAAAGCCTTAAACTTAGATTTCCCTAACACGTTTATTTATTGTTAATAGTGGAATTACAAGTTATTCATGTCAAGAGCAAGAATCGACCTATTGATCAACTAGTCCCTCGTGAGGAAACTGAAATCCAATATATATATATATATCAATAAATTATATTTTCGATAGACGTGTGGGATTTAATTCTGGGCTATGGAGGTTTGACGGCAGTGGCTTCATGTAACAATCAGTATTCGCCAAATACTCCAAGATCTCTAGATCAAGGTAGCGGATCCTGCCAATCTGTCATGCTGGAGTATTGCAGGTAAGTGAGAAAGTTGATGACTCGTTAGCCTAATATAATAGAATACGTACGTACATTAACAGTTCGGATCGAAATCCCAACATTGTTGGGCGCCACCAATCTGCAACATCATGCAGTATGATGTAGACCTATATCACAGTAGTGGGATGAATTTGGACTGATTTAGTACGGGATATTGTTTTTTATTCGTTTTTTTTTTAAATACATACTATCATCAATCACACCTGGGGTAGGCAGAGACTATGGAATGCCAGGTGCACCGATACACCGACCAAATATACCTCCTCGCCTCATCTACACACATCAACCTCATCTCGCATGCTGTTCGGTTTCGGGTGCTTTTGATTTGGCCCTTTATCAGCACATCTCCAATTTGGTCCATATGTCTAGGGCGGTCCCTGCCGATATCTTCACTCAGACTTGTTCGATATACTTTTTTGTCACTACTTCTCTCTACATTCCACATTGTTCTCTCGCGTATTGCGCTATTTTTTTTGGAAATATTTAGCAATAAATTCACCATTTATTATATAGTAAAATTATTTAATATATAGTAAAAATTTAATCTCACCGCAATTTTATTATAAGAACAATTCAATGCATGGTTTACACTGCTTTCGATCTTTTTCTCTCCTTTTTTTGAATATGGGTCTCTCTCTATGTGTGATGTGTGTCAGTGTGTATCTGACATTAAAGACTATTTATTTTCTGCGAAATAGTGTTTATGGATCATTATAAGGGCCTACCTTAGATAAATGATTTATGTTCCCCTTTTTTTAGTGTGTAAGTAACTAAAGCAAACTTCTACGTATGCGTTTGTATGTAGTATAATTTTAGATACAAATTACAAATTTTAAAGGTAAGGCGCATCAAAGTTGCCCGTCTGGGGAAGTACCTCCACCTCACAGAAAACCGCAGCCAAATAACAACTCCCTAGAGGGTTGTTGTGTTCCTGTGTGTGAGTGAGGTCACCAGTAAGCTCCTAAGGAGTTGCTGTGTAAGCAGCAGAGGAAGCATCGCGCGAGTGATACTTAATATATTACAACAAGTGTTAATTAGCTTCGGTAACTGCTTTACATCAGGTGGGCCGTATGCTTAAATGCCTCCCGACGTTGTATAAGAAAAAAAACATTAAAGATATATTTTAAGAGAGACTCTTAAGAAGCTACTGAGGAGTTACTATAATAGCAGCGGAGATGACAACGCGCGAGCTGTAATAAAAAATACAGGTCAGCGACGGGCGCTCAACAGGCAGCACATGACAGGCGATCCGTATGCTTGTTCGTTATGCAACCCTAGTATAAAACATCTTACAAAGGGACAGAATTCAGAAAATATCAGGCACAACAATTAAGTTAACCCTCTTTACGTTATCACCACATCAACCCTCATCCCACTGCAGGGATACGGGTCTCCCTTCAACCGAAGGGGTTTAGAGCATACTCCACCACGCTGTTCAAATGCGGATTGGCGGAGGCCAGTTTTCAAGCCGTCCGAGGGCCACTGACTTAGCTTAACTGTCATCTACGGACAACAGCCGAAACCGACGTCTTAAAGTGCCCTCCGAACCGCGGAGAAACTCGACATAGATAAACCCATCCATAGACAGGCTGCGTTCGACATTGCTTAACCTGTGTGTTCGGTTAGAATGACACGCGCAACGACGCCCAAAATGTGTCGCTATAAATACCACTTAAGTTCAGACATAGGCATACAAATTTTACTTGACTTATTTGTATTGGCATTATCACATAATTCAACAACTACTTTACTGTACTGTATGGTAGCTGTTTTTGTGCCTGTAGTCTGGGAAATTTGATTTCTATTACACCGCTTAAACGTGACACAGGAATGAGGAACGTATTTTTTCAAATACAATAATAAAATCTTGCATGTATTTAGGTATAATTAGTTGTACCAACTGCTCTGTCACGATTATCCATCTGTCTTATCCTACGGTAAAACTATTGCTGAAAAATGAAGTAATTTTGCGTACTCGCAATAATATTATAAGAGAGGTAGGGCGCATCAAACAGCCCGTCTGGGGGAGTACATTAACCTCACAGAAAACTACCTAGAGGGTTGTTGTATTCCTGCGTTTGAGTGAGATCGCTAGCAAGCTCCTAAGGAGTTGCAGTGTTGTAGCAGAGGTGGTATCGCGCGAGTGATACTTAATGTATCATAAGCGCTTTACATCAGGCAGACTGTATGCTTATATGCCTTCCGTTGTACAAAAAAATAACGATTTTAAAAATAAGTAGGTAGCCGTATTTATGCATAACACTTTGATATTTGTGTTATAGTTTTATCTACATACATAAGTCTATCACTGTCAAGACTATGTTTGTCTTTGAAGAATTATGTTTAACTATACCTTTTATCACTTAGGGTTATGGACCGCGTCACTAACCTGCTTTTTTTGGTCGACATTTTCGTTATCTTATCTAAAGCAGGATAAAGAAAATGTCAACCAATAGAATTTTTCCGCATGCGGCTACTATTTTTGCTATAAATGGTAGATTTTTGGCTTAGACCTTGTTGGGAGTGGCTAGATTTAATCGCGCTGGATCGTCACGGATCATGTCTCATTGTTGACACCTCGGCGGTTGTGCAATTTTCCGAAGAACACATCAGTCAAGCGCTAAGG
Source organism: Pyralis farinalis (assembly GCA_947507595.1). Classification (NCBI taxonomy): domain Eukaryota; kingdom Metazoa; phylum Arthropoda; class Insecta; order Lepidoptera; family Pyralidae; genus Pyralis; species Pyralis farinalis. Next base: position 19,326,984 of record OX382267.1, read on the forward strand.
TTGAAGTATTTAGCGACCACTGAGGCTCGTTCCGCCGGAAGGCGGGGGGAGTAAAGTGTAAATAGATGAGTCTTACATATATGTGATCATGAAGTCTGGAGTACCACTCTTCAATAGATATCTAGAGGGAATACAATAGAGATGTTTTATAAATTAGTTTGTTTGTGCTGGCTTGCCACATGCGTGTATGCGGCGCCATACCCTGACGGCGGGACTCCGCCAGAGAAACAACAGCCGACAGTGATTCCTATAGTGTCACAGTCCGACGAATTGGAACCAAATGGAACATATAAATTTAGGTTGGTACCATAAATTTTGTTGACTCAAAGAATTTCAAGAAACCTAGATCAATGAGAAAATAATTTCTTAAGATTTTTTTAATTACTGGCTATTATTATTTAGGAATAATTTTAATTATATATAATATTTTAATTTATAATCGGTATTAACCTGTTTGATCACACATCATCAATCAAATAAATTAGATTCCAGTTTTAGTCATTTAATCTTTTTTTCCAAATTTCTAATAATTTGTAAGGTTTTTTTTATGCAACGTTGGGAGCCATACAAGCATGTGGCCCACCTGATGTAAAACAGTTACCGTAGTCTATTAACGTTTGTAATATATTAAGTATGCGATGCCTCCTCTTCTGCTTTTCACCGCAACTCCTTAGGAGCTTACTAGTGACCTCACTCACACGCAGGAGCACAACAACCCTCCAGGGAGTTGTTATTTGGCTGCGGTTTTCTGTGAGGTGGAGGCACTTCCCCAAACGGGTTGCTTTGATATGCCCTACCTCTCTTAAAAATATTGCTAGAGGTATAAAAAAAGAATACACGTTGTAATTCAACTTAATTCAATAAATTATAAATTTATATGTCTATTATTATATTACCCGTATGTTTTAGAAAATGTGAGTAGTAACGGACACTCATTATTCTAATTTGTTAGTGTTTTATCTTTTTTTATAAAAAAAACTTGCGATACCCAACTCATTAAAAAAAAAATATATTATTTAATCACACCCTTGTATATATTATATTTATCTGCTTGTCTTCTCGTTTTTTGTTGTTCGGTTCTCCAAGTTTGAATTCGTGTACGTGAATAGACAGATAGGTACCGGTGAGGTGATAACTGTTTTGCCAATCTAATTTTGGTAATTCGAATGCTATAACGAAAGTAATTATGACAAAAAATTTAATAGATAGTTTTCTGACATTTATATCAAATAATATATGTTTTTGCACCTGTCTATTCACAACGGCAGTTTATGATGTATCTATTGTTAGCGTACTTACAAAGCATGATTCATTATAGATTCTAGACACAGACAATATTGGTAATTGCTTCCTTCCTTGATTTTTGTCTTATTAGAGTTCATACCAAACTTTGGATTTTAGTTTGTCGTGAGAAATTTAAATGAATTTGCATGCTTTAGTAATATATCTGTTAAAAAATAAAAATTTCTAATGTGACAACGGTGAATCCAAATAGCTTTTGAACTACGAAAAACAATAACTATTATTTATTCATTTTAAATAACTTGACAACACTAGTAACAGAAATATCTAAATTTAGAAATATTAATAAGCTATAAAAGAAAAATAAATTAACTTGATTACAATGGCCAAACCGTTAAAACTATTGGTGTGGTGTGAGTGTTAAAACTATGTTGCGTACTTAATTCATTAATAATACATTTACAATTTAAAATAAACTGGATTATTTTATGAATGACCAACAATTAAGTCAGATGCAGATTATCAATCATAGAATGATTATTAAATCAGTTAAGGTATAAATTTGGAATTTCACATATAATTTATCGTGTACAGCATAACATTTATATATATGTATATATATATATATATATATCTATATTTAAAAATCTTAATCTAAAAGTAACATAAATGTTTTAGTAACTAGTAGTCTAAAAGATGCAGTCGATTAAGAAAGATGTATTAATTCTGAAGAACGTTCATGCCATACCTAAATGATAAAGAAATGCATATTTAAAAGTAAATATGGTATCAAGTCAGTAGAGAACGGTATTTAATACCACATAAATAAAAAAAATATTGTCTGTAGTTTATAAATTCTATATTATAGCCGTTAGATATAATTATGATATAGTAAGGAACATTAATTGTATTGTCTTGTTTTATTTTCCTAAAAAGTCGACATTAAAAATTTGTTCTTATGGTACGTGCTAAAATCGCCTGAGTCCTATGTGATATGTATCAGAGTATTGGTAGTTATGGGTATGTAAACAAAATTTTGTGTTCAATTTCTCTCGAACTGAATTTTCAGCTTAATCAATACAATTGTTATAGTGGTAAAAAAAAAACAAAATGGGAAGTTTTTGCAATTTTCTCGGAGCAAAATGTTTTAAATTTAATGCATACACAACTAAGCTTAAACTTAACTTGCCAAGTTAGAATTCAGCTATTAAAGTAGTAACAAATAGGTTTTAATTAAATTGAAGAATATTGTACATTCCTATTATATTATTATTATTCTTATAATAATTACTTTTTAGGATTTAAAGTTTTTTCCTATATATATGTATAACGATCATGGTTTTCTCATCATTATTTTATACTATAGTTATGAAACCGGCAATGGCATTAAACGCGAAGAGATCTCATACGACAAAGTCCTACCAAGAGCTAAGGGTCGTTCGGCTGACAGTAGCAACGAAGGAGGCGAGAGTGATGAGAGTGACGAAATCCACGTGCAACAAGGCTCATACTCTTACACTGCACCCGATGGAACTTTGATCTCAGTCAGGTCAGTAGTTAATTTAACCCAACTAAACCCAATAACTAGTGTAATGAGAAATTAAGTTCGTTAGTTGCACATTACACTAGTTTGGGTACAATTTGGTATGGTTTTTTTATACCACCAAGGTGGAAAACAAGCATATGGCCTGCCTGATGGTAAACAGTCACCGTAGCCTATGGACATTTGCAACCAGGGGTGTCACTCATGCGTTGCCGACCCTAAGTAGATTACCTATATACGAGATATGATGATATCGTGTAGAACTCATTTTACAGTATTACAGATATTTCCTATACGGATCTTTGTGGGTGTGGATGGGATAAGATCAAAATGGTAATTAGTGTTTTTATCGGCTGTCAATACTGCGGTTATAAAAATAAAATCTTTTTAACAACAATTTGGAACCGGTTTCTTTGATCCTTTTTGTATCGACAATGAAGTAGAATTTGATACAAGTGCTACATGCACCAAATATTTAGTTTCTAGTTTCACCATGGAAACAAAATAAAGTTAGTCAGGTAAAAATAAATATGTTGCATAGTATTGCGACTATTTTTTTATTAAAATTACAAGTTTTTTTGATTTATTATCAAATCTTCCTTACAATTTTAAATAGAGTTAAGGGGATTACATTATATTCTTTTGAATAACAAAGATTTGATTAAAATTGGTTTAGAAATGTCTTACTATTGTAAAAGCCCGGTACTACAGTAAATCCTAAGTTTTACCGATAAAACCTACGATTATCAACAAGTAATGGTAAAAGTTGTTGCTCATTACCCTAGTTTAGATACAATTTGCTACGAAAGTGATACAGAAAAGATATGTTTTTTTATACCACTAAGTTGGCAATCAAGCTTATAGCCTGCCTGATGGTAGACAGTCACCGTAGCCTGTGGACATTTGCAATGCCAAGGGTGTCACTCATGCGACACTTGCCGACCCTCTAAAAACTTCTTCACGCATTTCTTGAAGAATTTCATGCTGTAGTCCCTTGTAAAAACCTCGGCTGGGAGCTCATTCCACAGCTTGAGAGTTCTTGGAAGAACTCTTAGGAACCGCACAGTACGCGACCATTGCGGTTTCAGCATGTGAGGGTGAACTCCCCGCCGTCGGCGAGCGGTGCGGTTATAAAAAGCTCAATGTTTGAGGGATCAAACTTTAAGTTTGTTTGTGAAGATTTTTCCTTCACAGATATGTGGGGTTATTACCGTGTTTGGAAGAGCTCGATGGTGCAGTGATTAGTGTTGGTCGCGTCAAGCTTCTAGTTAGCTATGAACACAGCACGCGCCGATCGCTCGGTAGTAAGATGTGTGGAGTACACAAGTGCAGAGCAACTTTTGAGCGAACTAGATGTTTGGTGCGACCTATAACGCTACTTGGACACTAACGCTCGTGGGTTTTTGTTTTCCACACATTACACACATTTGTGTGCATGAACATCTCTGTCTAATTCTGGGTGTTTTTAAGAGATGTAGTTTGCGTTAAAGTAGCCCGTCTGGAGGGTTGTTGTGTTCTATGGCCGTATGTTTGTATGCCTCCCGATATTTTATACTAAAAAGTGTTCGATGGATCAGATTTATTTAATATTGTCTATAATTTTGTTATTTTTAAGCAAATTCCTCAATTAGATACAAACTTCACTCGAACGTGTAGTGTTGCTTTTGATGCTAATTCCAGTGGTAATCTAATTATCTACAATGTCAAAGTTTTGCTCTCACATTTTCTAAACGATACGATAGAATTTTATAAATAGTGCCTAACTAGACAAACTACCTATCAAGATTAAAGAAAATCCACTATCGAGATTAAAGACTTTATTTCAAATTCTAATATGGACTGGTTTCAAGATTAACCCTACTAGTGAGATATTACTAGTGATCAGATAATCGGGCGCTTATTTACCTAAACTTCACTACTTTTACCACAAAATAATAATATGGAAGAACAATATATTGTGTCTAAATAAATATAAATTAAGATAATCCCAGAATTTCAGGATTGATTAATCACATCGTTTATATTCAGAACAAATCAGTTATCTAAAAAAATAGAACGTTGATTATTAAATAGATTTAGATCGGATAGACAAATTTTATGTTTTCAATACAAGCAGCAGTACAAAACTATTCATCGAATTTATTCAATAATCTTAGGAATCTATTCTCAAAAATGCTGTAATTAAAATCCCATAAAGAAGGGCGTTTAGAAACAGTTCTTTTACGTAAAAGTACATAAGCATTTGCCAAAAATTTCATTGTTACCTTCAGTTCTATGTAACTTTGTACACAACACTGTAACATTTGTAGCAATTTTAATACTTTTATACAATACCGGGATCCGGAATTCAAAAAGACATGTCTGTATTATACTTTCGTGAAGTGAAGTTTAGATACATAGGTAAGCGATCGATTATCGACGTAAAACACTAGTTATAAGGCTTTCTATCGATCAGCTTCGTTTTAACTATGTATTTTATATTTGTACACAAGTTTATTTTTACTTTATCGATAAATAAACTGTAAGCCAAAAGTAATATCTCTGTAAAAAAGAAAGATTTAGACAACGAGGATGAAAAATAAAATCTTTTTAACTTGCACAGTCTATAAATATACTTAGTTATGCAGTGCAAGTATCATATGGCACACTCCTTGGCGTGCGAGCTTAACTCGCACATGACTGGCCTTGTTTACCTTCTTAGTACGGAGCTCCAATAATTTTATACCAATATACCGTAGCGCTCGTAGCAAATGTGATGTTATGTCGTCGACTTGTAAACTAAATTTCAGGGTCCAATCACGACCTTAATTATCTTAACTGCCGCGTGGCACTTAAATGTTGGGTTCAAATTATTTTGTTAAACTGTGAAACTTATTATGATCAATTTTATATATTATAAGATTTTGCTGTGCTAATTTATTTTTTATTTTTAGGTATATTGCTGATGAAAATGGCTTCCAGCCAATCGGTGATCATCTGCCGAGGGTACCCGTAGCAGTACCTGACAGTGTAAGTTCAGAAGAGAAGTCAGGCCGGGCTTTGAAACATAAAGATAGCGCTGGATCTAGTTCGGCACCAGAACTTGTAGCAAAATCTGCCAAATCGCCATCACCATCTCCTGGAGCCGAATCTAAAGATACCTCAGTTTCTGAATCAAAAGAGGAAAAGTCGGAAAATGAAGCCTCTGCTGCGCCAGCTACGGAAACGAGCCCAAATGAGTCTTCGACGGCTGCTGTTACTACAGATAGCCCTGACGGTGCTGCTACAGATAAAAATGAACCACGCAAAGCAGCTGAGGGAAGCACTGAAACAGGTGTGACTGAAGCAGGTACGACTGATGCTCCCGAAGAAACTTCTTCATCAGAGGCAGGAACTGAAAAGACATCTGTGACAGAATCATCAACAACTGAGGGCTCTGAATCAGCTTCAACTACAGGAAGTGAGACATCTACTAGCGATGCTACCGATGTATCATCAACAAGTGCTCCCGAGTCATCTACAACTGCAGCTTCTGAAGAGCCTACTTCAGTTGCAACGTCTACGTCTGCTACTGAAATATCAAGTACACCATCTGATGCAGCATCTACGACTGCTTCTGAGGCAGCATCCACGACAGAATCTGATAGTGCTTCAGAAGCAACAGCAGCGCAATCTACTTCCAGCTTAGAAGCTTCAACAACAGAAGCAGCCAATCCTACAACCGCTTCTGTATAAGATTACCAGTAGAGGTTAAGTGATTACTCATATTCGTATCGAATTTGTGCCATTATGTTTTAATAGACTCTACTTGAGGGGAATCCACTTTTTAAATATATTCATACCAAAACGATTTGTAAATAAAAAAAGTAATCGTAACTGGATTTCTATTGAAATGAATCTATGTTTATAAAACTATATCTAGTAACGGTAAGGGTAGATATATAATTATATTAGTAATACTTTTGCAAATAAAATAAGAAAAATAAATATGCAACTGTGGTTGTATACAAGTCAAATCTTTGAGTATATTATGTTGATGATATTTTGTAAATTATATTTTTAATTTTATTACGATTGCTTTATTTAGTTATTTATAAAATGTAGTAATACTGTTGTTATTAACTGTAGACTTCTTGTAAAGTAACTGTGCGGAATGTAAAGTATAATTTATTTACTTAATAGATTCAGGCGTTATTTTGCGAAAGTCAAATTTACATGCAATTTGATATAACCGGCTTTGTGTGCTTCCGCCACCAATTAGTTCATGGGGCCTAGCGCCGGCCGGCACCCACCCGCTACTGTTAGTACGTGCAATATGCCGACGCTGCCATGGCTGCTCCGGTAGTCTCTGCCTCGGCTGCTGTGGCCGTCCGCCATCCAGCGGTGTCGCTAGCTTGTTGTAACCTTACTGGTAATTTCATTCACTTTTAGAAACACATTAACCATCTAGGGAGTTTTTATTTGTTTGTCGTTTTTTTGTGAGATAGAGATACTTCGACAACCAGGCTGTCTTGAGGTGCCATACCTCTCTTAAGTTAGGATAATGTCATTTTTTTTATCTTAACAGCTTGCCTGACGCATAAACAGGTTGCGGTCGTTATATGTCTGCGAGTAAATATCAGCTCCAGAAGTTTCCTTTGGTAAAGAAGTAAACCGTGAGAGCAGTTCACGTCCATCAAGCGAGTAGTATGCTCGATCGTCAATGTGGTATAAACGACAGTAGTATATAAAAGGGTAAGTATCAATTAACGAAAAAATGGCTCGATATCTAAGAAGTTTGAAGAAATCAAACCCCGGGAGCGCCAGGGGTCTAAGACGACGTTATGCCATCATTTCTCGGACCTACCCCTTCTACGTAACGTAAGACGTGGCTGTATCAGTATAGGTGACGCTCTTAAAGTTTGTCTGCTATGTCAAGGACATAACGCCACTGGGAAGCGAGAGTTCTCTACGCGATCCTTCTGCGTCACTCCGTTCTATTTATCTGACTATGTAACACAATTCGGACTGATCAGAATCAGATTCCATAAGTACTTCCATAAGTACTTACCTTAGGAATTGAATTACATGTACTGATTACTTAATAGTTGTTATTTATATCAATTTAATAACAAAAATAAACTCGAATGCCAGAATCTATAGGAAACTATTACTTCTTTCCTTAATTTTTAGAAAAGAAGTGAGTAGCTGCTGAAGAACGAACATTAGATCTTGCAAAATAGAATAAATTTATTGCAAATAGATATAAGAGAATTGTGAATATTTCCATGTTCTAAAGACTCTCCTTCTCCTTCTTCTCTTCTACTTCTCCCTAGACGCACACATATATATCAAATTGGTGATGTGTGGAAAAAGGGCCAAATCAAAAGCACCTAAAACCGAAGAGCTTGCATGAAGAGGTTGATGAGTCTCGAAGAAGCGAGAGGGGTATGTTTTGATCGGTGCACCTGTCGTTTCATAGCCTCTGTCTACCCCAATGGGAGACAGGCGTAATGATATGTATGTATTTAAATAGTAAGAGGTAAAAAATCGGTTGAAAAAAAGGATAGTCACGTTTTTCACTATCCGTCAAATTTTATTGAAAATGTAATGTTTTAAAATTGAATAGGTCAATTACTACTTAACGCGCAGGTAAATAGAAAGTTTATGAGTGAAATACAAAAGTCCTTGTCCAATTCGATTTCGACGCGAATTCGATGGGTCACTTGTGAGATTAACAAACAATTCAATTAAACGTAAAGTGGTTGGTCAATATTGAAAGCAAATAAAAGTCGTAAATCTCAAAGCAAGTAAAACCCTTCATTACAAAAGAAGACGACTTTTCACGAGTTCGGCAGCTGAGTGGTTGGCAATGGCTGGAAAATAGCCCGACGGGGGAAGTACCTCCTCTCATAAAACCGCTGTCAAATAACAACTCCCTGAGGGGTTCTTGTGTTCCTGCGAGTGAGTGTGGTTACCAGTAAGGGGTTGCTGTATTGGAGGCAGAGGTGGCAATGCGCGAGCGATACCTCCTTTTTATTACAAGCGTTGCGGTAACCACTTTAAACGGTTTGGGCGTATGCTTGTATGCTTACCGATATTGAATAAAAAAAACGCACTATGTATGCTTACAACACAGTTGTTGCTAACACAGTATCCTTTAAGGATTTTACAGATACCTTCAATCACTCGCAGGAATACAACGATATTTTAAGGAGTTGTTACTTAGCTGCGTTATTCTGTGAGGTGGAGGTACTAACATTTAAGTTTATTTATTGACTGTGTTATTTATCGAAAACAATGAGAATCTAAGGTAAATTTGACTTTCGCTAAATAATGCCTGAGTCTATTAACTATTTAAATCATATTGATTATAAGCATCAGCTTTAGTAGAATTAGATGAGCGTAGATATGTGACATAGTGAAATATAATTATGGAACGTAAGGTAGACTTTGAAATTAAGAATATTAGTCGCAGTGTTAGATTTACGTACAAGGATATTTGTCATATGCTTTTTAGTGACGCACTAAGCAAACTCAATACTCCAGTTGATTTGTTAACAATGTTTTAAATTCTAGAAAAATGTTACATAATATTCAACATTGTCATTTACAAGACAGCACTACGAAATATGCAATTTCATACTCGAAAAAAACTATTTAACATAGAAACCTAAATACCGAATGGTAAAGTAATAAACAACTAGTGATTCATTCGGCATTCCTTTTCACTTCAGTAGAATAAGGTAGGTAGTGTTTAGTTATAAAACATTGAAATATTGACATACGTCAAGAGTTTCACATGTCTTAAATTCCAACTAAACGCCGAACACCGGCGGAGTTATAATTTAATGACAAATGTGCAATTCAGTGAATCACTAACTCCTATTTTACTTTTCTTTCCTTTCACTGAGGGGTTTGTCTGTCTATTAACTACTTAGGTGACAATTAAGCACATGGATTGCCTTATGGTAAGCTTTTACCGTAGCCTTTTGACATTTGCAAGACCAGGGACATCAGTCGTGCAGTGCCGACCTTGTAAAAACCTCTTTATGTCTTTTTAGTGTTCCATATACTACATAAAACACAAGAGTTATATGATCACCCCTGTATCTGTCTGTCTATAATTACAGCCAATATGCTTTGTAGCTATTAAGTTGAAATTTGGTACACATATAAATTTGTAATAACCACTTGCTCGGCGGTGAAGGAAAACATCGTGAGGAAATTCGCACGTCCACGAAATTATATTTTGAAAGACGTGTAACCTAACCTAAGAGAGGTTTCTTCCGTGCCGGATGTAGAGATCTGACAGAGTTATGAAGGTGTATGTTATCTGTGTAAAAATTGGTTTCTTTGCCTAATTCTTAGGTCCAGGTTCCAGACTCCGCCTGCCTAATGAATTAGGAAATGTGACTTTATGTTGTCACAAATATGATTTCTCAAACTTCTAAAACACATAGAGTGTAATAAAATAAACTTATGCACGATTGGAGTATATAAATAAACGTCTCAAGGAAGATCCGTGGCCATAGCGCGACTGACGTTCAGTGGACCATTTACCACTGAACATTGACCTGCTGTGAAACATATATTTGCAAAAAAAAGTTGGTCTTCGTAATAAGTACAACATATACATTCGTAAAGCTTAAAGTAATTTTAGAAAACAGATGAATATGTTTTCCTCTTCCTATATTTAAAAGATAAAAAATACTGAAAATAGTTATTTACGTACAGATTATAGTGAAACCTATATAAACATACGGTCACTGAATGATCAATCTCTCAGTATATTATTAAGATAAGATTGTTTTTGGAATAAATTATTTTAGTACTCCCTTGGGAAAAACTTGACTATGAGTTCAATCTGAAGGTTAAACTTCAGCAAGGTTCTCTAGAATCGCGGAGTACGCGAACATTTTGGTCTGTCTATTCGGGAACAACATCCCACAGGCGATTACGTCACAAAATATCGGTCTTAAAGATGACCATTGTGAAAGAGAAATATTGGTAGAAACTTGCCAATGTAGATTTTTTTCAGGTCCGTCCTCTGATCTTACAATAAATTTATTTTTTTAATTTAAATTTAATAATCATAATGGGAAGTGGTAAATTTCAAGATATATATTAATGCATGTGTCGAATTATTTCCAGTCATCTTGATTCGCATAATATACTATCTATCTGTAATTACACGCCAAATCCCTTGCGGGGTAAGCAGAGAGAATCGAGCGCCACGTGACTCGATCTTTACATACCTCACTAGCTTCTTTAACATTCATTGCTCTTCTCATGCACGCTCGCAGGTTTCTAGGGCTCCTAACATCACCTGATAGAACACGACCAATTTGGTCATGGTAGGTAAGTCTTGGCCTTCTTCGGCTCCTACATCCTTCCACTATTGCATTGTATATCTGCTTCGTCATTCTTTCATCCTGCATTCGTTCTACATGCCCGTACTAACGGAGCATGCCTCTTCTTATTTTAACACCGACGCTCTCTTTCAGACTAACTCGGTTTCTAACATCATCATTGCGAACACTGTCTACAAGGGTTACGCCACAAAATTTGCGCAACGCTCAATATGATAGTAATAAATTCTATAATGTTTGTATATATATTTTTACATGCAATTTGATCTAACCTGCTTTGTGTGCTTCCGCCACCAATTAGTTCATAAGGCCTAGCGCCGGCCTACCTACCTACCTACCTACCTACTACTGTTAGTAAATGCAACATGCTGACGCTGCCATGGCTGATCCGATAGTCCCTGCCTCGGCTGCTGCGGTCGTCCGCCATCTGGAACAGAATGCGATTGACTTTTTAATAGTACGACAGGGATAGGAGTTGCCGAACGTTTTAGGACGCCGGGAAATATTCTCGACAATGGAATAATGACATAGCAAGCCTGCACGTGTGGTTCTATGACGGGTGGGATACGGGTGAAACAGTTCTTCAGAGCACTCACCATGGTAAAGGCGGTATAATAAGTTAAGCGTGCCAACATCCCAACGAAGTTGAAGAGGTTCCAGGTTTTTGGTGACCTCTTCGTCGTCGATTATGCGTATAGCCCGTCGGTGCAACCTATCGAGAGCCTCGAGAAGTTTATTGTGCGAAATCGTCCCAGAGAAGCGAGTATTCCTACTCGTTGGCCCGAACTTGAGTCTTTTAAAGCAGACAAAGCTGGTCTGGCGTGAAGAACCGGCGCACCCTGTTCAGGATTCCGAGTTCTTTGAAACGGTTGAGATGAGGCTTTCGATTTACGTTGACTAAGGTCGACGAATAGCCACGCCTAGCATATTCAGGCTATGTCGCAAACTGAGGGAAGCGACCTGAAGACTAGGAGTTGGATGTAATGGGGACATTTTTGTTGTTAACCCGGTGCACACTTGTGTTTTCTTGGCATTTAACTCAACCAAGTTATTGGAACTCCATTTACTAATGATATCCAAAACTCGATTCAGCTCAACGACAAGATTCTCGCGCTTCTCTATCAATTTGTGTCGGACCAGCACCAGGCCGACTGAAATATCGCCCATGGACTGTAGTGTCATCTGCATAGAAATCAATATTACCAAGTGGCAGCATGTTATTGATATGAAGAAGAAAGAGGGTGGACGATAGGACGGAGCCCTGTGGGATACCAGCATTCACTGACATGAATCGCGAAGCGCATCTATCTGTAAGGACGCGGATTCTACGCTCATGCAGGAAGCCAGCAATGTACTTACAAAGCTGGAGTATGGCGGAAGTTAGGAGAGAAGTGCTTTATACCAAACCCGATCAAATGCCTTGGCGATATTTAGGCTGACTATCATAGATTCGCCATGTATATAAATTGCCTCTCCCCCGGAGGTGCGTCACATACGCTAGAAGATCACCCGTCGATCGTTTCGATCTAAAACCATACTTACATTCATTAATTAGGGAGTAATCTTCTAGGTAGCGGATCAATTGATTGTTAAGGATCCCAATAGGGTACGACTATAGTTCCCTGCCGACTCGTGTAATGCGCTAGGCGTCCGCTTTATATATGCCCTCTTGCAGACCTTGGTGGCAGTATTGTAGGCTGATTTCAGCAAGTTAATATTCGGATCTTTGAGCGCGCGACTCCTGGTCCAAGCGCGATACGCTGCCTGTTTGTTACTAACAGCTTCTACGCACTCGCGATTAAACCAAGGGCGTCTCCGGCTATTTGTGACGACATCGGAGTGAGGAATGTAGTATTCCATTCCAATACCGATTTCGTCAACAATGACCGCAGCACTCCCCGTGAGATCCTTCTCACTGAGACAGCGCTGCTCCCATGGGACAGAAGCAAAGTAGTAGCGCATGCCCTCCCAATTTGCTGACGAGTAGTGCCAGACACGATGCTTAACCGCCGTGGGTTATGGCGCAACTGTGCTTGGGCCTGTGCTGGATACCAAGCCGTAGTGCCCAGCGGCACCCTAACCTTATCGTGGTACCCAGCAGGTTGGGTGGTCAGCAGTAGGTCTAGTAGAAAGGGCGCCTTACTAGCGATGTATGGTATTCTGGTAGGTTGGTCTACCAGTTGCGTCAGGCTGTGCGAAAGAGCGAATGCGTGGGCTGTCCTTCCTGCATGGTTAATTATGGAGGATCCCAACCAACAGTCGTGGTGAGAGTTAAAATCCCCCATACATTTCTACAGTAGGGTACCGAACCTGCGCTTCATCTACCGCCCGACTGATGTACTCAAAGATCCGAGTCCTTTTCGTGTCCCTGCTATGGAGAATGTAATGGTATTTGAAAGAGAAAAAACCAGATCCAATGTAAGGATTACGGTTGATGCCGAAGCGGTGGAACTAGTGAATGAGATTGTATCTCTTGGATGCGCTCTCAGCAGAGACAGAAAGCACACCGCTGATGTGGAAAGACGAGCGAGTGCTGGGAATAGTGTGAATGGAGCGTTGGGAACACTACTTGGTAGCTTGAGCCAGAATACACAGCTCGCTATACACAATGCAGCTTTAATCCTAACGCTTACTTATGGAAGCGAAAGCTGAGTGTGGCAGAGAGCATGAAGGTAGAATAAACGGGGTTAAAATGCGAGCGTTGCGCAAAAATTGTCGCGTAACGCTTATAAACCGTATTCGAAATGATGATATTAGAAACAGAGCTGGTCTAAAAGAGAGTGCCAGTGTTAAAATAAGAAGAGACTTGCTATGTTGGTTCGTACATGTAGAAAGAATGCATGAACAATGATTTACTAAACAGATATACAATGCGAAAGTAGAAGGATGTAGATGATGTCAGGGGCCTTAGAAACTGGCGAGCGTGCAAAGTGCGAAGAGCAATGAATATTAAAGAAGGGAGTTAGGTATGTAAGGAGAGGCGCTCGTTATCGCTTCGCCTGTCCCGCAAGGGATTTGGCGTGAAGTTATAGATAGTCATTCTTTCATCCTGCATTCTTTTTATACGTCCGAATTAACGGCATGCTTTTTCTTATCTCAGCACCGATACTCTGTTTCAGACTTAATCTCTTTCGTACATCATTATTGCGAACGCGGTCAGCAAGCGTTATGCACAAATTTTGTGCAAAGCTCGTATTTCAACCGTACTTGTTCTACTTTTATGCTCTGTCTGCCTACCCACCTTTCACTTCCATAAGTTAGCTTAGGGATTAGCAGCGCGTTGTGTACAGCGAGCTGTGCCTTCTGGCTTAGATTTCGACTGCCTTGAAGTTTACCCAACGCACCATTCACACTGTTCCCTCACATCCACCTGTCTCTCCACATAAAAGGTTGAAAACCCTTATAAGATATACAACCTTATTCACTTGTTCCAACACTACATCATCCTAATCCTCGTGTTCGCTCTGGTTTTCTCTCTTTCAAATTTGGTTTGGCATTTTGGTTTTCTTCGCAAACAATTGTAAGCCTTTTGAGCAGTCAGAACCCGTGATATACGTTTTCCCATACATTTCGCGGTCGTATACGACCACCCGGGTTTCGAAAGGTAAAGCGTATTTAGATGGTACTTCAAAGATATTGTAGGTTTAAAGATAGAACTGCACGGATAATTTATTACAGAATTAGACTCAATTTAAAACCTACCAATCTTAGCATGTCAATGTATCAGCATTCGCAACTTATCGATACTTCTCAGATATGAATACTTCATATTTTCTTACATTATGTTTTCGGAAGTATACTGAAAATTAATAGAGCGGTAGTTATTTCTTTTAACAGTTTGCTAAATAATTTCCTGGAGTCCATATTATAAATAGATATACATACTTAATTTACATTTTTCATTGTTATTTTTTTTACAATAAAGATTCTTCTTCTTTTTGATGTTATCCCGTTTCCTAATTCACTGGAATTTGCGAGCTCTGCCATCTTAGCCTAAGATTTTGATGATGGTTGCCGTCACACCAGCACAATCCAGATGAAAAACCAGACCCTTCTTAGATAAAGTCAGGGTCAAGTTCGCACGATTTTCGAATTATAATTTCGTGGATGTGCGGGTTTCCCTCACAATGTTTTACTTCACCGCCGAGCAAGTCATAATTACTAATGTTTAGGTTACATAAATCCTAAAACACGAATTTAGTGGTACATGCCAGGATTCGTACCAGGAACTAGTTGGTCAATAGGTTGGTTCTTTATCCACATGCTATCACTTATATAGTGACTCATATAACATCATATTAATATTATGTATTTACGATATTTTCCCTCATGTGTCGTGCTCTTTTCTCATACGATAACCTCCATTATAGACATGTCTACGGTAATCAGAAGTTTTAGTTACAAAATCGTGCAATGCTACGAGGAAAGGTCAAGTACGAGTATATCAGTCTTAGTCGTTTAGAACCGACAAATGGATCAAATTCTTGGACGATTATCTCATCATCAATATTTGTGGGTGTGGTAAGTTAATTATGGTAGGTGTATTCCAACGTGATCGGCTGAATTTTGATGCGGTGATTTAACAAACGAGCCGGATTCAAATTTCTATACATATACACATTCGAGTAAATTTAATTTAGAAGAAGTATTTTAGGTGGAATTTGATGGCGGCATAATAAAATCAACAATATTTTTTTAATGAAAATTAACGACAATAAGGTTCAGGATTTACTTGATGTTGAGCAATGAATGTTAAAAAAGCGAGTGAGGTATCTAAGGATCGAGTCACGTGGCGCTCGGTTGTATCTGCCTATCCCGCAAGAGATTTGGCGTGAAGTTATAGATAGATAGATAACATCTCAAAAATATCGGAGCGCTAAACCAGTCGGTGCAAATATATGTATCGAAAAATAGGGCTTAAGTAATGGTAACTCTGAAACAATTCCTGATGAAGAAATATACTCTAAGTTATCTTTTTCTTCCTAGTTACTACGGGCAACGCACCAAGTCTAAGAATTTGGCGAAGATACTGCTTTTGCCATGAAGGGACACATATAGACCTCCACGACCCATACGGAAAACAGATCGTTCTTGGCTAGGTTATACGATATTTGAAATATAATTGTTGGAGGTGTGGGTCTCCGCACGATGTTTTCCTTAACCGCCTATCAAGTTACAATTATACATATGTGCATAAACCCGAAAACACGAATTTAGCAGTATATACCCACATCAGGAATCGATCCAGTCGCCAGCAGTTAATAGGGTAGTTCATTTAGCTATCACTGCTTTAAATATGTTCTAAGTAACACATCGTCAATTTTTGTAGATAAATACATTCAAATACTTTCAATAATCCTCAGACATGGCATATGGCCATTTTAAGAAAGTGTATGTTATTTTTATATAAAAAATAGTGGATAGTTAGTGATTCTGTGTCTGCAGTATGAATAAAATGCCTAATTTAATTATTTATGATGTTTAATTGGTTGTACGTAAATACTTGATTGAGGTGTCAAATTAAATTAACAAAGTACGTCAACGTACTATATTCGCAAAATATTTCTCTTTCTAATAATTTTGATTTGGAAATAATTTGTATATATTGCTACATACAAGGAAATAATTATTACATTAGTTGCATTTCTTTGGGAGTGTCTGCGCACATTTAATGATTTTAAAATAGAATGTGATCTATCTACTAATTATCGACTAAATCATTCATATTATCAGTGACAGATAGATATAGATGGAGTTACGATATATTTAGTTTTGGTATGGAAAGCTAAAAATAATGCAAGAATTATTCTGATAAAAACAAGCTTTTGAATGAAATTTTCAAGGCAAGTACAACTGCTTCAAAATTGAGAGCTTGAGTTTTCTCCACATGTACAACAAACAGTAAATAAGCTTGACTAAGGGCTTTGTGCCGTTCGTTCATTTGTTATACCGCACATAACAACAGTAAGTTACAATCGAACTGTATGTATCAATTGTGTGATTTAGTTCATATGAAACACTAAATAAAAGATTTTTGAAGAGAGTTTTGTATTTACAAGTGTGATGTAGTTGAAACTAGAAATGCTGAAAAGTGTTGATTTAATTCAGTTCCTCTTTTTCTATAAACACACATATAGGACAAAAACCTCATACATATCTGGTACTAAAGATCAACTCCAGTACTCAAAGATTCATCAGTTACTGCCTTTGCAAAGCCATAAAAATATGGAACTCGATTTCAATATAGGTATTTTACTACAATATAATTAAAATAGCGATTCTTTTAATCTTGCATGTTAAAAAATATGATTTTGACTCAGGTACGTTTGTGATCTTATCAGTTGAAAACTATTAGATGGATTTTAATGAAATTAGGTACCGATGATGTTTTTTTATTATCTTTATTCATCATATAGGATTTTCACGTATCTAAAAAACTGAAAGGATTTCTAACTAAGCGCCAAAACTGTATCACAGGAATGATAAAATCGATTAAGTCATATACTTTGCTAAATAGAGAGCTTAATCACCTTACTAAAAATACACTTTTTTATCTTTCCTTCTCGCTCCACTTTTTCAACAGTACAATATTATAAAGAACATAGGACATCACATCTCATAGGACAGCCATAGTCAATAACTTGGGGAGTAATAGAATGATATGCTTGATTTCTCTAGGGTCTGAAATAGGTGTTTCAAGAAAAAATGACGAAAAAGTTGAGGTAGAACTGATTTTAAAAATAAAATATATAGTAGAAAATCTCCAAGTGGCTCTTCTTATTTATAGCACCAAAATGTTTGTATGTATATACAACCATTTTGGTTGGATTGTCGTATACATTTTTTATGATGTTTTTTCCGTAGTAGTAGGAGAAGCTTAGAAATGATAATTTTGACGAGCCCGGTGGTGAAGTGGCTAGTACCTAATATCGTTTTAACACTAATTCTCGCGAGTTCGATTCCCACACATTTTAGTTAATTTGGAGTTTTTAAGAATTTCGATAAAACTGTGTGACAGACGGAAATAGAATAATTTTATAAAGTATTACACTTTTAACTCTCAATTAAAATCCAAAAGCTATACGAGAAAATATTATTGTTTTTTTGTTTATAGCATATTTATAGTATTAGGAGTCAAATAAACATACCTACACCTTAAGGTAAGCATATTTACGCATCGTTTTTAGTATGTAATAATTGTTTCTAATAAATAAGTAGTCACATTTATGTACGATCTATAAGTGCAATGATTTTCCCTGCGATGTTTTTCTTCCTAGGTCATTTAGTGTACGCTTACTTTATATGTTTCCGCAACAGGTGCGGCGGTCACTTTACTCTGCACATACACACACATGAACAAACTGGTGGCGGAAGAATGCAAAGTAGAATACATAAAATTAATTTCTGCAAACATTTTACTTTGCAGAAATGAAATTTATGTTTAATTTTATGTTTTATGCAACCCCAGAAATATCTCGGCATACATACAAATACTAGCATTCTTTTTGGATTGATTTTCAGGAAGCTTTAGGATAGTTAACCCCAAAAGAAAGAAAGTGCCCCACCTAATATAATGCGCATAGCGAATCGAAATTATGGCGTATCAAATGTCAAGATCAAGCAGGTCTCAACGCATAGTCGTGAAGACGCTCATTCCTCCTCTCACTTTATTGAGAAATCAATGACGTGTGTACTTAGGGTTGCCAACTTTTTGCAGAAGTAAAATATATTTAGTTATTTGTAAAATATATATATATATTAATAGATAGTTATTACATATTGGATGGAAACGAGATTTATGCTTTTATTAAATCCGTTAAGTGCTAATTAGGAGAGGAATTTCGAAAACCTTCGAAATAGTATTTTCTGTATCAGTTCTTACACTGCAACAACGAATGATAAAAAAAAATCGGCCAAGTGCGAGTCGGACTCGCGCACCAAGGGTTCCGTACCATTACCTATAAAAACGTCAAAAAAATCACGTTTGTTGTATGGGAGCCCCCCTTAAATGTTTGTTTTATTTTAATTTAATTATGTATTTTTGAAGTGAATATATACCTAAATATTTTGTGAATATTTCAAGTGTCTACCTGGTGCCGTTATCAATATCGAGCAAAAACGAGCAAACAAATCACGTTTGTTGTATGGGATCCCCCTTAAATATTTAATTTATTCTATTTTTAGTATTTGTTGTTATAGCGGCAACAGAAATACATCATCTGTGAAAATTTCAACTGTCTAACTATCACGGTTCATGAGATACAGCCTGGTGACAGACGGACGGACGGACGGACAGCGGAGCCTCAGTAATAGGGTTCCTTTTTACCCTTTGGGTACGGAACCCTAAAAATGCTTTGGTTGCTGCTTACGAAATAATTATGAAAAGGCGTTTTTCGCAGTATTTATTATTTCAATAAAACACGTAATGATATATTATATGCATATATTTATGACTGTCAATGCTCTCTGTAAGTGATTTGACTTGAACTAATAGTTACTTAGAAAGGTAGATATACCTATAATTTGGTTTCTCAAATAGTCTAGAATTCAAGCTAGACGACATGACAAGCTCGGTATCGCAGCGGTTAATAACGCGGCTTTGTTACCGACACTCTCAGGTTCCATTTCCACATAGGACAAACATTTGTACATGAACATGTCTCTTTGTCTTATGTGCATCGAATCAGCCCATCTTGAGAAGTACCTGAGTGAGGACACCAGTTAGATTCTAAGGACGGGCTGTGTTAGCAGGAGACGTGGCATCGCGCGAGTGATACTTAATGTATTACAAGCGTTTGCAGGCTACGGTAACCGCTTTACATCAGATGGGCTGTAATGCTTGTATGCCTCCCGAAGTTGTATAAAAAAAGATAAAATATAACATTTATTTATTTATTTATTTTTGCTGCCAAAAAATATTAAAAACTTATTTATACTCGTTATAATGAGAAATACAGTGACCATTCTACATGCCAGGATAAAACAGTTATGAAAAATTACTTATTTGGATTTCTAATTACATTTTGGGTCCATCACAGAATTTTTAATATGTAATTATTATTAATTGATTTGATTGACCAGTCAGAACCCGTTATATACGTTTTCCTATACATTTCGCGGTCATATACGACCACCCGGGTTTCGAAGGGTTAATTACGAGTCTGTTAAAGGTTTCTCGGTACCCCTTTGGTCAAAATTCCACTTATTATAAATTGTAAAACATTACTTAATTACTGCGGCACCCCGTTTCCTAATCCATTAGAATAGGCGTAAATAAACATAAGGAAGCGGGGATACCAATTATGACATGATTGACTGGCGTTGAACATCAATAATCCAGAGGGATAACCAGAACTTTATCTGGTTAGGTCACACGTCTTTTGAAATATATTGTTGGATGTACGGGTTTTCACGATGTCTTCACGTTGTCACGATGTTTTTCATCACCGCCGATCAAGTGATAATTACAAATATGTATATAAATTCGAAAACACGAATTTGAACGTCAGAATTTGAACAGGGTATCAGCTGGTCAATAGGCAGATTCTTTATCCACTGGGATATCACTGCTATACTTAATTATCGCAATCTGACTTAAACTCAAAGGATCCAAAGAATTCCAAAGTGATGAACACAGGCGTTTTTAAATACATTTTTGCTCTACTTATCGTAAAAACCATGTGTACTATACATGTACTCATAATGTACAACCATTAAACCAGTGTTAATGTTTGTTATTTTGTTAATTTAATACAAACCCTAAAGTATAACAATAAACAATAAGAACTTGGTGCGCCGATTTTTTTATTTAAATAAGACTATGTTGCACTAGAATATTTGTTTTTATTTGAATATAATTATATGGTAGTATGGTATGGTCAGATACAATTATATTTTATAGCAGTACGGAATTCATTAGACTTCAAAATACAAGTAATGGAAAAGTAAGCGCTTTTTAACTAACGTAAGCTAGGCTAAATAGCTCACTTTCGAAGTCGAAGTCTGAAAAAAGAAATAAAAATTCTAAACGTATGTTATTGACAATTAAAACTACCCAAATTCATTTCAGCATCATAAAAAGTTTAAAATTAGTTTTTAAATTGAATGGATGAATTTATTTAACCTCTATTTTACATTGTATCTATTTTACTTCGTGATCTATCTCGTCAGCAAATAGAACTATCTGAGTGAGTGATAAAGATGACAGTTTAATAATTCTATAACTATACAATTATAGTAATAAAAAATTGGAATCTATGTTCTCAAGGGAGATTAATGGGATAATATACAAAATTACAAGTAGGTATGTAGATTTAATAATTTTAGCAGCATGTGGGTTCGCAAGTTACAGAATATGTTTTGTGTGATTTAGACAAGAGCCGGGATGTGAACCTTTTTTATGAACTTAACTGGCTGATTTCCGTATCTGGCTGGTTATTCTGTATTTTTTTTTAATCCCTAACTACGTGCGAGCAAAGATCCGTTGGTTTCAGTTGTCAAAGCATAATTGGGACTATAATCCATTTGATTATAGTATTTTTTATATGTTATTAATTTAAATCCATAAACCCTTTTGATAATGCGTGAAATACCGGTTCTGTATTAATGCTAGTCGGTAATACGTATACATAATTATATATATATATATAATTAGTAGGCGGTTGATGTCATATTATGTAGCTATGTAGCTGGCACGCGCGGGTGTCAGTAACCTCGCGGGCAGGGTTACATAAGAACTCATCTCGCGACCGATACACGCAGATGCATTACAATACTGGACGTCGACAAGGGTCACTTGAATGTGGTTATTATACCAACCGAACATTTTTTTAAATCAAAGTTGGTCAATCACCACGGCCCGTCTGATAATGAGTAGTTAATATATTCAGGCGTCATTTTGCGAAAATTAAATTTACAGGCAATTTGATTGGCCGGCACCCACCCACTATCGTTAGTAGATGCATGCCGCCGCTGGCATAGGTGGTCATCTCTGCGAGTGTTCGCCATCTGAAATAGGAACCACATACACCCGCCATCGTTGCAGCCCTGGCTACTCCGATTGTATCTGCCAGCAGAGGCGACCGGAGCAGCAGACACAGCAGTAGCAGAGACGGCGCTAGTTCGCATGAATTAATCGGTAGTGGAAGCACACAAATTAGTTTAGTTCAAATTGCCTGTTATAATGAGGCTAGGAACGCTTATAATAAAACGAACTTTGCTTACGCGTTGCCACCCTCGCCGCTAACACGGTAACCCTTCAGAAATTTACTGGTAATCTCAGTCATAGGAATAGAACGATAAATGATATCTTCATAAGAATTACCGAAATCTTAAAAAAAAATTCTTATATTCATTTTAAAGCTCATTGCCCCATTGCTCGTTGATAGATCCAAGTAATGTATCACCGTAACATTTCCGTACGACAGGGAAATATATTGTATGTTTTAATGGAGCAAGTGGTTCACTTCACTTTTAGAGTCAAAGTTAACCTCACTTCACCATGCTAATAAATGGTCAAAAAGAAAATGGGGTACGTTAAAGCAGCCCGCTTGGGGAAGTACCTCTACCTCACAAAGGGCTGCAACGAAATCACAAATGTTCAGGGATATTGTTATTTCGCTATAGTATTCTGCAGACCATTTTACAAAGCCCGACAAGATCAATAATAGTTTCCTTAGGCGTTCATAACATAATACCAAGTTTGAATGAAAAAAATATGTATTTCGTAGGCCAAAAAAAATGTAATGAAGATTTCCTTCCTCAATTTCACATATAGGCGTGAAACTAAGGAAATTGTTTACAAAAATTACATGATAAGGTGTTAACAAGGTTGGTAACGAATGATTGGTATTGGTGCCCCAAGGCTAGACCTGGAGAAGTATCCATAGGCTGTGTTATCCGTTTACCGTCAGGAGGACGCTATTTTCCCAACTTAATTATATAAAAAGCGATTAGAAATAAATAAAAAAACAATTTTACCTTATTCACAATAGATGGATATATAAGATAAGAGTTACTTTTTTATTTCAAATGGCAAATATGACATATTCAATATTTAATTATTGTTATACTGTAATCGATTTCTGTGAACTCGGATTTACTTCATAATTTCAAAACTTTTATCCCGTAACTTTTTAATGTATCATCATATCATCACCAAATTTACATGAAATGTAAAATTAAATAACTGTGGGTAACATGTATATATCTATATATTCACGCCCAACACATTGCGCAGTAGGCAGAGAGTATCGGGCGATGACTCGATAAAAAATAAATAAAATTTAATAATGTAGAGATAAGTGAATTAGTATATTTTTCACCTCCTAAGCTTTAACTACTCGTACTGCACCCTACCAAGTAACAGACGACGAGTCATGATGATAGTTGTTAATCACGAATCGCTGACTAAGAAAGTAGGTACTTTGGAATACCAGACTGCAAACAAATAAATCCCTGGAGAGCTAAATGTGTTGTTATGAGTGATTATCGTCACCAGCAAGTTTCAGAGAAGAGTGCAAATTAGCTGCGAGATCATTATGCACATGCGATACCGCTGGAATTCAAGCGTCCATTATAGGTAATAATTTCACACTAATATAGTATGAAGAGAATAGATCATTTAACAATAAATAATATTACTTAGAAAATACTGAAAAATAGGTTTCCTTAATTAGCAAATTATGCAATTCGCGCGCTTTACGAACTAACAAAGCAATAACATAGTGATTCCCAAGTAAATTGCAAAATTTTCCTTACTTTGACTTCTTGTCTGAGTTTCGATTGTTCGGACCAATGTTAGTTTTAATAAGTTTTGAACTATTCTATTACAAATAAAATGATTCAATTTGTAATGGAATAGTTCAAAATTTAAGGTAAAAAAATATTCTCTACTATAGACTCTATTACCTGAAGTACCTACCTATTTCATTTCTTCATGACAACTTCACTTTTTTTTCATAATGATGGCTAGAAACGTGTGTGACCATGATACTTAAAGCAAACGGGATAACATATTGAGATATTTTATCCAATTCTTATATAGGTATACTACTAATTTGTACTTACAATGGCACTTAATTATACTTAAGTGCCTTCCGTCCATCATCGCCGTGAAATGTGCTACGAGTGAAGTGAACTATAGCGTGTGATCAACACGGAGCTAGACGGACGAGATGCCCGGATGAAATTCTAAATTTCGCCGACTTTATGCGCGCTCTGCAGATGTAACCATAGCAATGATCGAAACACCGGCTTACCCTTTTGAACTTGTTGCACAAGTCGCCTTGATAGCTGATACTAACACGTTGCTACATTGACGAGCGAGAACAACGCCTACTCTTTATGTAACTACCGATCGCTGTTAACATTACTCTAACATGTTTTGCTACTGTTTTATTCCAGTATGAATATATTAGAAACAAATATTAAGGGTCACAATATACGTATTATTCGTTTATTTCAGAAATATACAATTGCTTGTCGCTAGTAAACCAACCCGCACGTGTATATTTTTATTATACAAGTCGGAAGGCAAGCACGCTTTCAGCCCATATGATGAAAAATCGGCCAAGTGCGAGTCGGACTCGCACACGAAGGGTTCCGTACCACTTTCTATAAAAACGGGAAAAAAATCACTTTTGTTGTATGGGAGCCCCCCTTAAATATTTGTTTTATTTTAATTTAATTTTTTATTCTTAAAGTGAATACATAACTAAATATTCTGTGAATATTTCCAGCGTCTACCTGTTGCCGTTATCAATATCGAGCAAAAATTAGCAAAAAAATCACGTTTGTTGTATGGGAGTATTTGTTGTTATAGCGGCAATAGAAATACATCATCTGTGAAAATTTCAACTGTCTAACCATCACGGTTCATGAGATACAGCCTGATGACAGACGGACGGACGGACGGACGGACAGCGGAGCCTCAGTAATAGGGTTCCGTTTTACCCTTTGGGTACGGAACCATAAAAAATCACATTTGTTGTATGAGAGCCCCCTTAAATATTTATGTTATTCCATTTTTTAGCATTTGTTGTTATAGCGGCAACAGAAATAAATCATCTGTGAAAATTTTAACTGTCTAACTATCACGGTTCTAGAGATACAGCCTGGTGACAGACGGACGGACGGGCGGACGGACGGACGGACAGCGGAGCCTTAGTAATAGGGTTCCCTTTTACCCTTGGGTACGGAACCCTAAAAATGGACGCTCTTAATATGAGGCGTAGTGCTAGTGCACGTTGCTACTCGCGCTGCTAAGACAGCAACTCCTCAACAGCTTGTGATTAAATTTATCCTGATGATGAAAACCTAAATCACTTTAGGTTTTCATCATCAGCCACCATCAGCAGATTAAAGCCGTAATTAAATTGGCAGTACAAGTAGTGGGCTGAAAATATATTTATATGTAAACATTTACTTGAAAAATTCAGTACTCTGTGGAGTCTAATAAAGATATGAAGCTAGTTATCATTTTTTTTGGTTTAAATGTTCACTTATATATGTAGTCGATATTGGTATTGACCTTTGATTTCAGCTCGGGTCTGTTGACTGGATTTTGTTATTTCTTACGAGTTCAAAATGTGTCCAATTTAATCAAAAATAAAAAACAAGTATAAAATAAAAAAAATCTTTCACTTTCACCAAGAATTACGTGTACCACTCATTTAATTTTCTGATATTTCTGTAAACACCTATCAACCGATCAGAACTAATAAAATAATTGTAAATAGTTATCACCGGTTTGCCCCTAAATCGTGCAAACGGACGGAAACGCTGCCATAACCACAGAATAGATCATAAACTGTAGCTAAGTTATACATTATATATGCTTGCATACGTAACAATATCAATGACAAGATTACAATACCAATAATGAATATACGAACAATGGCATCTCATCTCATGCCGTGTCATGATTTTTTGATATCAAAATTGAAATCAACAAGGGGCAGACGGAGATCCAGCGTATTACGGCGGTAGTTCGGCACGAAAGTGTGATGGCAGACCCCGCGCGGTAAGTGGCAGGGGTGTGGTATATAAGTGAGCGGAGTACTACCACTCTGACATAGTTCACGAGGCTACACGTGCCCTGGCGTCGCACGTCCCATCACATAAACAACCATGAAGATCCTGGTAAGTACCTTAAAAGCAAAGAAAATATAAAACGTTCAATGACACATCCAGATCTAGTTTCTTACAAGAAAAACGGGATTTGCAAAGTAAGTGGGTTGATGAAGGATCTTCTGCAATCAGCTGTTGCAATAGAGCGGATTAAATTAGGGTCGATTCGACTTGGGCTTTTGAACTTTGACATTTCTATATCTAGGTACATCTAATTTACCTTCGACCGCATGTTTCGAATTATAAACTGTTCGTAGAAACTTATGGAAAGAAGTTGGCATCGATTGTTATTAACCTCCGTTAATTTTGTACTTTTACGTTTGTTTTATTTTTTAGAAAATATACCATTAAACTTTGCTCCAAATTAAATAGTTATTATTCCAATACTTTTCGCAAATTTGCCTGTTCCTTATATGTATGTCTATTCATACATGTAATTATTATTGGGTTTCAATTTCTTAAACGTTATGCTATTGAAATATTTACATTTGTCATATCTACGGATTGCACAAGACCTTTCTAGGTCAAATGTATTTGAGTACACATGTTCGATTTCATCTCATTGCAGTTAACTATCATTGCATGTTTGGGCAAATTTTATTCCTTTTATCTTCGTCATGTATATTTTTCATACAAATTCTTTGATGATGATTTAATATATTGGAGTTTTAAAAACTAGAGGTTTTATTAAAATACATCTCATCTATTCTATTCATCTCAGCGCAGTTCCTTAAAAATGTTAAGAGTTGTTATGTAGTTACGAAGTTATTAAAAAAATCTTTGAACTTTCTATTATACTATACTCGTGTTTCTTTTGTGATTTTATTTGTGATTATTAACTAGCTGCTGCTCGCGGCTCCGCCCGCGTCGAGTCAAATAATGTAGCCAATGTGTTAATCCAGATCATAATCTATCTACGTGCCAAATTTTATTCAAATCCGTTCAGCCGTTTAAGCGTGAAAGAGCAACAAACATCCATCCATACATACAAACTTTCGCATTTATAATATTAGTAGGATTTACTTCCAGGATAATCTCTATGTGATTTTGGTAAATAAACGATGATAATGTAAAGGTTATGAAATAAAAACCTTAAAATGTGTATCTGAAAACGTTTTATATCCAATAATCATTATTAGTAATTATAAGTGGCTAATATTAAGCAACGGCGACAATAATTCCAGTTCAAAAAAGTTGTCTTTACTTTTTTATTGACAAGTTTTTATACTCGTGTTAATGTACAGTTAAATAAATCTATCTAAGTATGAGAAACCAGCAATGAAAATAGTTACCAACTAGTTATACATAGACAAATAATGGCCATTACTTAACAACAGTAGTAAAAATATCTGACTGTTAGTAATAGATTTTTGTAACAACACGAAAGCGCATTCGTAACACAAGATTAGACCGGGTTGCGTGATAAATGGTTTGTTCGATGCTAATGAAGTTAGCTCACTGTATGTCAGTAGCACATTGTTATTATTATTACAAACTTGTCATTTTAATACTCCTAAATAATCTACTGATTCCTAATGTAATAAAATAAAAGTTGGACACTGCTATGTCCAATTAACTAACTATGGGATTAATATAATATTAATACTCGTAACAATTCAAATTTTGGTTTTTATCTAATGTTACTATATAGAATGTTTCATCTTCTGTCAGATAAAAGATGTTGCATAAATAGCAGCAGGTTCTTACAATAGAGATCTGGATAACAAGCCGTAACAAAAGTGTAGCAGATCTGAATGAAAACAATGCCGTTGTTATGTACATGTACATAAGAACCGATACATGTTTCTTGGGGCCCACTTTCGCCCAACCTGCGTGTCGAATGAGCCGGTTTCACAAGACGCTGCCTATTGTATGTGCTTCATCTTATCTTGCGACATTACGAATATGATTAAGCTTTTTTGTATGATGTCATCGTCATTATTGTTCGTTTTCATCTCGATATATATTTAAAATACAATCATTACGTTTTCAGGTAGTGGTTTGTGCTGTTCTGTCCTTTGCGGCAGCTCTTCCTCAAAGAAGGGTGGCTATACGACCTGACCCTCAACAAATAGATGATCAACAGCAAGCTGAACAAAACTTCAACCCTTATCAGCAGCCACAACAGGCCGATTACAGACAACAGCAACAGCAACAACAACCTCAGCCCGACTATCAACAACAGCCACAACAACAACAATACAGACAACAAAAGCCGATTGAAGATTTCCGCCCAAAAGTTGAGTTGGACACCACAACATTTATTCCTATCATCCGTTTCGATAAGGAGCAAGGCACCGATGGAAGCTACAAAACTGCGTAAGTAATATTTCCTGACGTAACTGGGAAAGGGAATTTATTTCAAAAAGGGTGAAAGAAATTGTTAAACTTGAAATGCACACGTACGAGTAATTAACGTTTCTAGTTATAGTACTACCATAAATAGAAGAGTATCCATTATTACGTTCTTCTTATTATAATTATAAAAACGTCGAGTATTACATCATTCCATGATTTGTATTTGAATGGTTATAGATATGAGACTGGCAACAACATCCAGGCTGAAGAACAAGGTTTCCTGAAGTCAGTTGGTGAAAATCATGACGCTCTCGTCCAGCAAGGAAATTATCAATATACAGCCCCCGATGGCCAGGTCATCACAGTTGAGTACACCGCTGATGAGTTCGGCTTCAGAGTCAAAGGAGACCACATACCTACCCCACCACCTGTGTCTCCAGAAATCCAAAAAGGTCTTGACCTTATCTATGCTGGAATTAAAGCTAACCAGGTAAATATTTCTTATTTACAAACTTATGCATAGGTGTACCTTTATCCTCATACACACTAATATATTATATAATCTACGAATAAATAATAAGTCATATAATATGACAAAAATATTAATAAAATCTATTTGTGCATAAATCATAACGTTACGGTTTAGGTAACATAAAAATATAATTCAATGGTGACGTGACCTAATCAAATTCTACTTGATTGTTCATGTTTTATGTAGTATAGATACTATGCTCCAGCTATGCCACGTGTATAAAATTAAATATTAATGACAGTTGATTAAGTCATTACGCATTTACGTCACGAGAATTTCATCTTTGAAGAAAGCAATATCATTCTTACCTTGATCTGAATTTAAAGGTTAAAGGTTGCATAATCATTGTTTCATTTAAGGTGCTTAGAGAGGAACACACGACTCGATAAATTTCAAGGCTAATGACAACGTATAAGAATTTTAATGCCATGTAAATAACTTCCAAATATTTGGATTTTAATATATAGTTTTTAAATTTCCAGGAGCGTGCAGCACTGGAAGCCAAGAACAATCCTGAGGCAGCAAGACAACACGAAGAAAAAGCTGCGCTTGACTACAAAGGCCATTATTATCAACAGTAGATTACACTTGGTTAACTTATTATAGTATAGACGCAACAACTACTTGCTGACACAATCAAATTTGAGCTGTGACCGTCTCGTGTTTTATCACTTTTTTGTTCAAATAAAACACGCAACGTAATTTGATAGTTGCCTGCATGTTTCAAATGGCACCTTACCTTACACGGTCTCAACTCAAGGTCGATGGTGTGTGCATCAAAAGTATTTTTAAAAGCAAGTGACGTAGGTACTCGTACTTTTAACTGTTCATCGTTACAATCGGTTAAATTATCAATTTTCTGCATAACAACAGTATTAAAATAGCTGATAGGAATGTCTAAACGAAATACATAGATTTGTCAAATGGTAAATAAATAAATTATTATTTACTTAATTATAGAAATTATTGACGACAATTTGAATAAAATGCTTTGAAATTATGGAGGTATGGATTCAGATATTAAAATTTAACTATTTAATGAATAGTAAATGTGGTATAGGCTTTAATTATTGCAATTATTTACGTTTTTTTGCGGATGTCAGATACAAATACTCAAGATGCGATACATGTTCAAATTAATATTAAATCTTGAGGATAGCCTATTAGTATAACTCTTTATTTTCATATTTACAGTGCCTAGGTCAGTGCATATTTCTTGAAATGTGATAAATTAGTGTAACATAGTGTTATGTGCGAGTGTTTATATTTTCTTATTTTTATACTTTTGTACATACCTGATTAACTTATAACTATGTTGGATAAATAAATAAAAGCTTTACAGCGGTTGTAAAATTATTTTATTTATACTTATTAGTCACTTAATACTATATTAAGATACGTAGAAATATTTCGACTTGTTATACACAGATACGGTTTTCCTACACGGCAATGTATGGTAAACAAGCATACCATCCACATGATGTGAAGGAGTTACCATAGCCTATAGATAATTCACAATACAAAGAAGTATCATGCTAGCGCACCTTCTCTCTAAGTGATCTTTCTCAATACCCGAATACTTAGTAATTAATAGTTATTTGGTGGTATTCTGTCTTGATACGAGTACTTCTGCAGTCAGGCTGTTTTTAGTTGTATATCATTGTGCCCTCATGCAGCTCTTTTACCAGATTTTTAGCAAAACACTAGTGTGCACCACGTGCTAATGAGATTGTGTTTAAAGATGATGGTGATTTGATTTAATATTTTATATGAAGTAACTAGTTTCTTGTGCAGTATCGTTTGCATTTAAAATATTTTATTTCACATTCGAATGTGAGAGAGATCTCAATTTGCTCCACATTTTATTCTTGTATGTATATTCCATCGAATCCTTGTCAGATGTGAACTGATTTTATTTTGTTATGAAGCTCCAGGTGTATGATTAGTAACACATAATTATGATGAAGTTACGACATAACGATTAGGTTAAAGTAAGGTTTTTCGTTTCGGTTTTCATACCTTTATGATTTGCAGATCCCTTATTTCGAGAATAGATTAGAAGGCCACGTTAAACCATCAAGGTATTGGCTATCAAAGACAAGTTATGGTTGGTCTTACTTGATCAGCGTGGTTGTGTTAAAATACTGTTAACTAAAGAAGAAATCTAAAATTATGATTACCAATTAAGTGACACAATAAAATCTTTATACTGAAGAAACTGTTATTTAATGCCGATTATCCGGTTAACTCACAATTGTCCGGTTTAACAAGTAAAACACGCTTGCTACTTAATATGCTATCTATTATATACCAGGTATATCAATACAACAATAAAAGTTTAAAGTAGCTCAATTTATAAATTCACATCGGCTATGCATATTACATATTATTACCACTAGTTGGTGAATATATAATCACAGTACAGTATTCAAACAGTAGAAAAACTTCAAAAAAACTTCATTAACTTGTCAGTTCAACGTGAATGCTTAATGACACTAAACTTTATTGGGCTTAATTTACAAAGGACCTGTATATTTTTTTATCCTTGCTTTTCTAAAACTTCAAAAAGGTCTAAGCTACTTTATTTATTGCTACATCTCTCAACTAGGAGAAAATACTGTGTTATTACATAATGACAACTACTTATTATGTAATGACAAGTACTTTGTCGAAACAATGATAAATATGTAAATACGTTTTTAGGTAGGTTCGATTACGTTTAGGCATGCAATTACAATTACTCACAAGTCACATATTAATCAATAGTTACACCGTTATGCGGTGGCTGCTACTGACGATAAACGGCCTTGTCTTATGTAGTAATAAGATTGGTAGGCAGTGCACATTCTTCTTCAAATTCCAGCCTGGTTAAGCAGTTGCATCCGAAAAATATTTAGTTTGAAAAACTCTTTACAATGCGAAAAATGTATATCTATTTTTTAATGTAAAGAGTTCCTACAACGATTAAATCTCTTTAAGCTTGACGTAAGATAGTCGTATATTATCGACATTCCCAACCCATTCAAAATATTATTTCTCGGATGTGCGGTTGTACATGTATGTGTATATAAATTCTATTAATCAAATTTGTAAATACTAAATGTAACAATTTTATTGTTTTTCAGATTCATAGTACTAATTTTTGGTATGTTGTTTTTGTCACCAAGCCAATCACAGGTTTTTTTAAATTTATGGCGTTGGCTGGTAGAGATCTCCTGTAGAGTTTGGCTTATATTTGTACACCTTTGAATTACCAATATTATTATTATGTTAGTGTGCAACAGCAACACACACCGCACTTACTTGAAGGAACACAACTACCCTCTGGGGAGTTGGTATTTGACTACGTATTTCTGTAGAGGCCCTTCCAAATTCCATTCTATTACCAGAGCCTTACTTGTTATTTATCAGGATATACATATTATACCATGACATCTTGCACCCCAAAAGTTTCTGTAGATATTCCTCATGTTATGATGAGAGATAATTATTTTTTTAAATATTATTTAATTAAATGTTATCATTCCAATTTAGTAAAAATAAGACTTGACATTATTTAAAAAATATATATTGTTCTTTCACTTATTCCTCAGGAATCTAGTACGTATATCTTGACATTGTCTTGTCTGATACTAATAAACATTTGTCTGCAGGAACTGTATACGTGACGTCGTTTGTTCGTTATTAAATGCAGATCACGTAAAAATCATGCAGCAAATGTACGAAGCTGAATTTGGATTCAAGAAATTATAAGATTTTACTCCAGTGCATTTCTTAGGCAACATAGTTCGGTATCACAGAAGAAGTGTTAATAGTGTATAAGTAGTATATTGTGCCTACAGTTGGATAATGGACAATAACGTAATAACATGTATCATCTTTAGACAGCGTTTCTGCAACGTTCTATTGATTATTTCATGAATATCATCCACTGCATCAGATTAGGATATTATATGTACATACATTTCTATTTATATCAGTTTACTGCTTATATAAGTATTTAACTGATATAACTATAATATAAATGTATGTACCTAAAATGAGAAACAGAAAAATATAAAGACAATGCTTTCGAATCGGATACCGAAAGACGCGTGAATATCTGGTCACAAATTTTATACCATAACTTGTTACATTTTGTTATACATACGTTGAAGTATAGCTTAAAAAATATTAATATTTTAATTTCAATCTGTACGGTTTCGACATAAAACACGGTAATAAGTAGAAACATCCTAAATAATCCCATCAACATCACTATAAAAATTTCTGAGATTTCATGATCAACAAACTTTGACATCAATTATATTCTAATTTGTTACCTACCAAGATTTAAAGAGACCGCGTTTGTACTAGGCATATTTATTTATTAAATAATTACAATTATTGTATTGATTTAGCCATAGTACGAAAACATAAAAATAATCTACCATTTATTATACTTGAACATAGCGGACCAGCTTGACTAGCAGACCAAATTGTGCAATATGTAAATAAGCACAAATTATTTTATAACTAAAAACTAGCCAAGTGCAAGTCAAGCCACGCACAGTGTAGGGTTCCATATTTGCTTCGCTTTGCTTGCTTGCTTGCGAAAAAATTAGATAGTTGTCTATAATATTTGGAAATCGAGCCTATTGTTTTTTTTAACATTCAAAACCAAAATTTATTACTTATCATCATACCTATATCTAAGACAATCTGTCATATCTCGTCAAGGTAAACACATGCTTGCGCGCTCCATAGGAGTCTTCCCAGCATGTTGTATTGCGGCGTCAAATTAATGTCGCTTCAAACCAATCTATTCAGATGTCCATACGTAATCTTTTCATTTCCTTGAGCTAAATACAGACTTCCAAAATTTCTCACAGGAGCACGAAAAACACTCGCGTGTTTCCCAGTTTTATGCAAAATATGGACTTGGAGAGTACGTACGATACGTGTACATAAAGACATGATCAACTTGGTACGTGTCAGACCAAACAGCCATTATTCCACCGGTAAAATCATCAGTGTCGCACAATTCATCTAGATACTATTTACTAATTCAATGCGTCCATCAGCTTATTCATCTTATCTTTCAATCCTCATCACACATTACACATGCATATGTGGCATTCAGCTCCTGTCGACCTGGCGAAATTGGTGCTGCATAAATAGTAGCGGCTCTCTTTGCCGCAAGCACAATATCGCTCTAGTTTATAAGTCGATGCGGTCAGTATGTAGTGTATGTAATATTGACAGAAAATTTTAATTGTTCGATGTCCGTAAATAGGAGATTTATAAAAATAGCGGTCTTTATAAGAGCATTAGAAGCCTAGCAATCATTTTTAGAATATTTGTTAGTCTGCCTGAGTACTCACATCATATTAAAAATACTGCACGAAATTGAATGCAGTTTTGACATTTGCATGTTTCATTTTAATACGCCACCTACCAATCGAGTAAATATTTGCAATAAAACTGTAACTGACAGATACATGGAGATAACCAACCAATATCACCATTTTTTTATCAATATCAAAGCAAAGTAAATGAAATCTAGAAAATTTCGATGTGTTCTAGTTTTTTCTTCTTTTGCACACTAATTGAATTAAAAATTTGTGTGTCTGCTAGAATTTTGATCATCGGTAAGCGAGTGTGTATGTAAGTAAGAGAATATAAAAATTCAACTGGCCATAGATGGTAAAGTGTAGGTACAAATAGTATAAGTAGATAATTTAATCAATTAATACAACTTTTAGTTAAGTTGACCAAATTCAGAAGTGTTGAATAAACTTAATTTGTTATTACTAGGTTTTCTATTAGTTTCGTCAAATGCCACACGTAGAACAGGATTCGCTGGGGTCAGCGTTGGCTTTGATGAACTTACTCATTACGAAATCAACTCCTCTCTATTGGTCATCTTACAGTCCAGTGCCTGTGATCTTTGTGCAATTTTAGAATTCCCTAATGTTCCTTTGGTACTCTCATGATTAACATAAACAAAATAAAGCCGCGCTTCACTCTAATTCACTTTACAACTTAAAAGTTTTCGATGTGTGATTGCCTCTTAAGGAACAATTATTTATTAACATTCATCTTTAAATTAATTTAAGATAAAAGATTACTGTACCGTGAGTAGGTATCATCGTTCATTTATTGACTTATAAAAATAGCATTGTACACTGAATTTTTTTTTGTGATTACGGCGCTAGGTTATCTGATATTTTTTTTATATGCAACTAGCTATTGCCCCCAACTTCACTCGTGTGGAGTTCTGCTCTTCAAGTTTTACACCAATACCCTTATACTTACGAGTTAAAAAGTAGACTATGTATTACATAAGAATATATTCTACTTGTTTGCTAAATTAAGTTCAAATCCCGTCAATAGTTTTTGCATGAAAAAGTAACAAGTATATATATTTCCTTACAAACTTTTGCACGCATAGGTAAATAATAGATATATAAAGCAGCGACGACTGCAGCCTGTCTATAAATGGATTTAGCCATTTTGAAGACAAATATTAAGTTTTACATCTCTGCTTTTGTCAATTTAGCATGTTGTCATCAAGCTATGAAGCTTGAAAATACCGCCCTCTACCAATCGCATTTGGGTAGCGTGGTGGAGTAAGCAGTAAACCCCTTCTATTGAAAAGATTCCGTTTCCCAGCAGTGAGATGAGTAGTGTTCCTCTGTATATAATTAAATATAAGTCATCAAGAGCGAGTCGATCTCATGCAGTAAAAGTTTCGAAACGGCCCATGGTCATCAAAATATAGTCCAACAAATTTTATAACCAGCCTATTGGGGGACTGGTATTACGTTTATTAACTTAGATTATCACTTGTAAATGTACTTGTACAATTACTAAATTCCACAAAATGAAGAGACCAATTAAATCATTTTCATAGATACTGAAAAAGTAACAATATGAACAGATTACGTTCCAGGACTAACCAAAAATGGGGTAATGAGTCTGAATCCGATTTTTAGGTGTAACCTGTCCTTTTATATTCCTGTGTAACTTGTTTTATAGTACATGTGAAAATGGTATAACATAGATAGTTGTCCTGCTATACATATTAAGCTCAAAATGTTGAGATATTTTTGAATCGGTGAACTAACAAGTTATGCTTGTTTCAGGTCCGTCTGAGGTGAAGTGTTATGTAGATAATAAAGTTTATATACAAGAAATATCACGGACGCATTGCTATTCTTGCTGTTAACATACACTAGAGTTTACTAATTACTTCACTGAATCGAAGCAACACAACAATCCTCCAAGGAGTTAATACAAGGCTGCGATCTTCGAGGTGGAGGGACACCCTAGACGTTGTTCTTCTATGGAGCCCACCTTTGTGTTGTAACCACATGTAAGTTCTCATGTTCTTTAATTATAAGTGGTTGATTTTCATTTACAAAATAATGTATATTATTGACAGTAGTTATTATTTGATTTTAAATAAACAGTTTTCGTAGGAATTAAAAAATAAATTATCCATATCAATTTAAATGAAGTCCAAGCGCGCAGTCGCTTTTTCAAAAACTAGCGAGACGTCTGATCGACGTCACTGGCGACCAAAGAGCTGCCATGCAATTCTCTAAGCGACTCGTAATGGCTGTATGCGTCGCTGTGATCATAGATGTCACAGCTTTAACATCGTCCGCTCCGATCACGGCTTTTTATTTGGTATTCTATAAGGCGGTAAGCGTACGCGAGGCTGTTTGCCTTGTAGAATTCCAATTCCAAACGCAGCCTTGCGGCGCTAGTGTCGCACAACCATGAAAAGCGACACTAAGGAATTGCAATTTTGTGTTCAAGGCTATAACAGCCGATGTTTCCGAGGATGTAAGGATGTTTGCTCTTACAGAATTGCATGGCTGGTAGCTTTCTCGCTCAGCGCATTAGTATTGCGATCCAGCGCGGGAATGCTGCCAGCATCATTGGTATAATGCCGCGGGGGCTACACATTTTAGATTTATTTTAGGTTATTATTATTATGTTAGATTTATTAAATTTTAGGTTAATTTAATTTTAGTTTTATTGTGTATTATATTTTATTGTATGTGTATAATAAAGTTTCATGATATTAATATGAAATTTAAACCAAAAATTTAAATGAATACTTTTAATTTATTTTTTATCGACAGTTTTTATTACAGTCAGTCAGTTGTCGGATGTGCACTGTGTAATCTAATTATATTTCTAATCATTATTGAGAGGCAGGACGCATAAATGCAGTCCGATCTGGGAATCATCTTTTTAGGGTTCCGTACCCAAAGGGGAAAACGGAACCCTATTACTGAGGCTCCGCTGTCCGTCGTCGGTCCGTCTGTCACCAGGCTGTATCTCATGAACCGTGATAGCTGGACAGTTGAAATTTTCACAGATGATGTATTTCTGTTGCCGCTATAACAACAAATACTAAAAAATAGAATAAAATAGATATTTAATGGGGCTCCCATACAACAAACGTGATTTTTTTGCCTTTTTTATAGATAATGGTACGGAACCCTTCGTGCGCGAGTCTGACTCGCACTTAGCCGATTTTTTTTATACAACGTCGGGAGTCTTACAACAAACTTACGGTCCACGAGGTCCATTTTGCATCAAGTGAGCCATATGCTTGTTTGCCTCCTAACGTGGGTTCCACCCATACAGTACTGTATATAAAATAGATACTGTGCGGGTGGAAAATTGCTTTTCACATCTATGGACAAAATCAGTTTTAATTGTTACATTCGACATCGTAACTATGTATACATAGATACTGCTATAACGAGTATACTAGTGAGTATACAATAGTATATAAAGTATATAACTAAAAAAATCTCGTAGGCCTTAAAAAGAGCATTCCCATAGATAACCATTTTACGGTGGCGTCAATTATCAGTGTAAGGTAAATAATTTGTTTTATTTTTAGCAATGCAAAATACTTACAAACTAACCTAAGAAAGGTCTAGTTTTCCCTCTTGTCGTCAGATGGCGGACGTCTGATGGCAGTCGCTCTATGTAAAAATCAGTATATATATATATATATATATATTTGCTAAATTCTTAGATTAACCCTTCGAAACACGGGTGGTCATATATGACCGCGAAATGTATGGGAAAATGTATATAACGGGTCCTGACTGATTAAGGTAGTGGATTCCACCAATCCTAATGGATTGCGAATAATTTAGTAGTTAGTAGTAGTAGTAAAATTAATATTAGGAAGAAGAAGATACTGAAAGTAATCATATAACGTATATTAGTGAGACGTACGAAACGTCGTTTCATATTTCACTTCAAGAACAAATCTAAAAACATCAGCGAAATTGACTTAGTTTAGAGTATTGAGTTACTTCTAGAAATTTATATGTGGGTTGTTTCCTGTAGTCAAGATGCAAAGGAAGGAATAAACATATTATACCGTTATCTAAAAAGCTAGTATCCAGGACTAGTTCTTTTTCCTCCTAGCGGTATCTCTTTTCCTAATTCGTTGGGATTCGATGCCTGACGGGTTCCTTTACCTAAGCCTAAGGATTTAATGAAGTCACTGATTTGGACATGAAGCGCCTGCCATCAGACTTCCGCAATCTACTAGGAAAACCAGATCTTTTTAGGTAAGGTTAGTTCAAATAAAATATATACATATTATAAAACCCACGACATTAAAGCGCACAATGATTAATGACAAAAAATGTTGTACAAATTAAATTTATAATAATTCAAATGTCTGACAAAACAGCCTTATAGAAAACAGTATAATAATATTTTTAAATATAAAAAAATCGCCTTCAAAAACACCCAGGAACTAAAAAGCAAAAAATAATTGGTCACAATTACTTACGATTTTTGGAGTCGGTGCCAGCCGCATAATATCCATTGATAATATCAGTATACCGGCATCGCCTAACTTGTTTTTTGCTTTTTAGTAACGTATTATTGTTTTTTATTATTGCAATATCTCATTATATTTAGGTACCTACTACAAGAATTTTGTACATTATGTACATATTATACATTTCACATTGAACAATTTTCTTAAAAAAAAAATGCTTATGAATATATTCTCAATGAACTACATCCATAAAATAATATTAAATATGATATTTAAATCAAACTTTCAAGAATTATTTATACTAGAAATCTGTGTATATATTGCAAAAATATGATAAACATTCCAGCGGATGTTGTACAGATTGCGGAATTAAAATTACCGGATAATGTCAGGCCAAAGGTAAAGTCGTATTTTTACTAAACTATAGTGATTCCCACGGCGAAACGTGTATACAGTAATCGAGTGCTGCTCTTGAATGACATAATTATGACGCGAATAAAAAATAATACTCAGACACACCCGTAGCAGCGTTAAATTGCCCGTAAAACGTTTTAAATTATCAGGTTTACCAGCAAGTCTCAGTAAGTGATTGATGAGGTAAATAAACAGTACTCGTTTAAATGATACGATGCAATTACAACGGAATTTTTGGATCGATTCACTCGGTATAGGTAAGTAGTAATAAGCATTCTAACGAAACAGGTAACAGGATATGAAATCGTAAACTCATTTTTTACCATGATGTGATTTAGTTGTGAGAATATCACTGTCATCTTTGTGCATTCGCGGAAACTCAGAACGTTGCGCTTAGTACGTGCTCTGTTTGACCTAAAATATCTTCTGGTGTAAACGACCCCTCATGTTAGTATTATAAATGTGTAGTATTATTTGAACTTTAACTCCAGTAGCATATAGAGTTGCAGATTACACGGGTAATTTAAATGTTACTTGGATAGAAGAAACGTTTGACGTATGTTCTACAGATATATTAAAATTTTAATTTTTTTTTAATTCGATGTCTATACACAAGACATTGAAAAATAAAATGAAGAATTTTTGTTTTTCTGTCTGTGTACTTGCATCACATGAATAAATTAAATGTAGTTTTCACATTTTCGTGTTTCGTACAAATCGAGTAAATACAAACTATTTACAATGAAAACCGCCTGAAGTTTGACACGGAAATAGAGTATCTCAAGAGAGAGGAAGGGCGCATCAAAGCAGCCTAGTGAATTCCTCCACCTCGCAGAAAACTGCAGATTTTCAGGAGGTTGGAGGTGGAGTTAATGGAGGAGTACAAATAACAACTCTCTAGAGGGTTGTTGTATTCCTGCATGTGTGTGAGGTCACCAGGAAACTCCTAAGGAGTAGTGTGTTAGCAGTAGAGATGGCATCGCGCGAGTGATACCACGGAAGGACTGATATTACGAAACTACAAGGTTTCCTTGTTGACTACGGAAACTTAAAAATATTTAAATAATTGTATACCAAGCATATCATAAGTTAATGGACGAGATAAATGTCTTAAAAAAGGAATCTACAACTGATCTTAGCATCCATGATATCCACCACTATAGTGTTACCTATGGATTTATACCATATTCATCCCACGAATATATCCAAGCAGGATATATTCGTAGATCACCCTTCAACCGAACAGGGTTTTTTCCGCTTAATGACTGTCATTTACCGACGAAAACTGGAACCGATGTGTTAACGTACCCTCGACAGAAAAGCTCGAGATAGATAAACTCAACCATAGATAGGGTGCGATCGAAGTTGCTTATCTGTATATCTAATTAGATTAACACGCATGTAAAGGTTGTAACTATACACACTATATTCTCATTCAGAAATTTAGCATTTATCAACACATCGAATTGCAGCTAATGCTCCTTGACTTATTAGTTATTATGCAGGTACTTATGTAAATATTACTTACACACTTAAATTAACAAATCGTTAATACCACAGCAATAGTAATATTACTTGCGTCAATTTATATTTTAACTTTTGAGTTCTTTTTTGACATAACATGTTGCTTACATTGCATGTAGCAATGTAAGCGATATGTTACGTACATATCATCACGCTTGTCTTCCATTGGGTAGGTAGTGACTATAGAACGCCAGTGCACCGATCCAAACATATCTCTCACGTTTTTTCCGTACTCATCTACCTCTATATTCATGTTCTTCGGTTTTGGGTGCTTTTAATTAGGCCTTTTTCAACACCTCACCAATTTGTGTGCGTCTGGGGCGGTACCTGTCACCCGTACCATATTCGAAAGTTTGTAAATTTAAAAGCTTTTTATACAACCCGTCAAATTACTGAAAGCAATTACTTTCGCCTGCAAATAAGTATCTCTTATACGATGCCACCATCACTGTCACTCTAGCACCCATTCATGAGTTTTATTTCAATCACACCAGTAGGTGTGACCAAGGCTTACTATGAGTACTTAGTTTGAAACGCATCAAGCCTGGCATTCTCAGGCCCGATT
The DNA here is from genome assembly GCA_947507595.1 of Pyralis farinalis. Lineage (NCBI taxonomy): Eukaryota > Metazoa > Arthropoda > Insecta > Lepidoptera > Pyralidae > Pyralis > Pyralis farinalis. The sequence goes on from OX382267.1 coordinate 19,368,372, forward strand.
GCGTGCGGCTCAGGAACCGAAGTATAAGTAAGGTCAATCAGACAGGTCGTAAACCTTAATATTATAAAAAAGTGAGGTTCTGCACATAGTAGAGGATTTGTGTTATTATTAAACCACCCATTAAGATTGAAGGTCGTGGTGGTGGGGTGTGTAAGTGATAGAAATGGTGCTGATGAGTTAGAGACAAGCAAAGCAATATATACATACCTAGTCCGGCCATAAGTTCTGTTACAAATGAATATGCAGTTATATATTTTATGAAGTAATGTAAGCTTAATAAAACTTACATGTACATATTTATGGAAGTCTCAGCAAGAAATAAAAAAAAGGTTCTATTCGAAATGGCCATCTTTGGCTTCCATACAGGCCTTTAATCTGACTGGCCACGAATATATGGATTTACGCACTGTTTCCATGGGAAATTTGGCCACTGCCTGCTCCAGAGATTTCTTAAGAGACAATGTTGGTGTGTCGTTTCGAGCACACCATGTCCTCTAAAACTGACCATAATTTGTAGTCTAAGGGGTTCAGATCTTCAGCTTTTTAAAAGTCCGAAACGTTGGTTTCGAGCCAGGCTTGGGTAGTTCGTGCCTTGTGACCAGGTGCAGAGTCCTGCTAGAAAGTCCACGGTATATTTTTCAAAAGTGTATTGCTGAGAGGCTTCACAACACGATCCAAGACAGTCTCTTGATACACTTATGCTGAATTCTTGAAAAATGAAGCTTTGTGACTCCTTGATAAGACACCCCTCACTAAACCATTACCAAACCATTAGGATGATGACCACGTTGACCTTTCCGATCATTAGGGCGGCTTCGTTAGAACTGTGCACTTTGCTTGTTGTAGTAATCTTCAATCGTGAATTTTTTTTCTGTGTTACCACTGCTCAAAATAGGTTTTATACTACAATTACAGAATCTAACAAATCGGCCAAGTGAGAATCGGACTAGCGCAGGAAGGGTTCCGTACCATTATGTATAAAAACGGCAAAAATTCACGTCCGTTGTATGAGAGCCCCCTTAAATATTTGTTTTATTTTAATTTAATCATTTATTTTTAAAGTGAATATATAACTAAATATTTTTTGAATATTTCAAGCGTCTACCTGTTGCCGTTATTAACATCGAGCAAAAACGAGCAAAAAATCACGTTTGTTGTATGGGAGCCCCCTTAAATATTTCTCTTATTCTATTTTTTAGTATTTGTTGTTATAGCGGCAATAGAAATACACCATCTGTGAAAATTTCAACTGTCTAACTATCACGGTTCATGAGATACAGCCTGGTGACAGACGGACGGACAGCGAAGTCTCAGTAATAGGGTTCCGTTTTACCCTTTGGGTACGGAACCCTAAAAACTAAGTCTGCCGAACCCGTCTCGAAGGGTCCCGGATTCCAACCATTTTTTATATAGGTTTAATAGGGAGGATGATGAAGTGTTTGTAGAGCTGAAATTATGTTTCTTAAATGTGAATTAGTCTGCCTACTCGGAGTCCATCAGATTTTGCATTACAATTTTACATAATTTGAAAACTATGAGAACATTATTTCATTGTGATATTCGGCGGAGCAAAATGTTTACCAATATAATCCTCCTAAATGTTTGAACTTCAGAATCCCTCTAGACTGAGTCGACAGGGTTTTTAGGGTTCCGTACCCAAAGGGTAAAACGGAACCCTATTACTTAGACTTCGCTGTCCGTCCATCCGTCCGTCCGTCTGTCACCAGGCTGTATATATATATATATATATATATATATATATATATATATATATATATATATAGATATATGCATATGTGTAGGTATATATATAACTAGTCTACCATAAATACTGTTACATAGAAACTTTTATTTTTACAACACTGTAATTATTTTTATTTTATTATGTTAAAAATTTTTTTCGTGTTTATTATTAAATTACAATATGAAATGAGATGTTAAATAAAATAGGATTGCAGTGATTGCCTTACACAAAGTGGGTATGGGGCCGTCGGTCATATTCAAGCCACTTCAAAATGTTAGTATCAGCCGTATAGTCGTATATCGTATTATCGACAAATATACCAACACTTCCTCTGTTGTAGACAATAAAAGATCTGGGCGACTGTGTGTTGTTAGTATTACAAGGGCTATTAATGCTCTTAAAGACTGAATGCCCCATTAGGAAACAAAAATCTTATCGCGAGAAATGAAAATTCCCGGTAAGACTCAGTCGCGTATAATAAAACAAGACCTGAAGCTCGGCGCTTATCGTTGATATACAGGACATGCCCTAAATCAATGGCTACAGTTGTAAAGAGTGGATCGATCAAAACGCCTTCTGTCCCGATACGTAACGAACACTACAACAAGACAAAGACAAAGTGTTCGCACACAGTTCTAAAGATGCCGCTCAAAGGTTGGGAAGCTACAACGTGCTCATAATCCTGCTTCTATAATGGTTTCCCCCATGTTTTGGTAGGGGGTGTCTTATCAAAGAGCTTCATTTTTGTAAAAAAGGACTGATGACTTCAGTCAAAGTGTATCAAGAGACTGTCTTGTATCGTGTTGCAAAACCTCTCTGCAATATACTTTTTAAAAATGGTTACGAATGCCACCAGATCACAATGCACTAACTACCCAAGCCTGGTTCGAAACCAACGTTCCGAACTGTACAAAAGCTGAAGACTGACCCTTGTCTAGCCCAGATCTGAATCCCTTAGTCTACAAATTATGGTCAGTTTCAAAGGGCATGGCCTGCTCGAAACGAGATTCCGACATTGTGTCTCTGAAATCTCTGGAGCAAGAAATGGCTAAATTTCCCATTTGGAATACAATAATTTTTTTATTTTCTTTGCGGAGTATTCCATAAATATGTACATGTAAGTTATATTAAGATGACTTTACTTCATAAAATATATAAATGCGTATTCATTTGTAACAGAACTTCTGGCCGGACTACGTATATATCTGTTACTTATTTGACATAAGAAGTAACAGAAAACTGCAACGTGATAACGTCTCCATGGAGGGTTGTTTTGTTCCTGCAACATGTAGGCCGGCGTATACATGTGTTTCCGTTTGCTTGTATGCTTCCTGAGGTTGTATGAATAAACTTATTTATCTATTTACTGTGTAGAAACTTTCAGGATGAGTCAGTGATGAGACTGATCAATTTTTACGCACTTGGGCCTATTTTAGATGGTGGAGATTTTTTCCAGCTATCGATTTTGGAAGTATATAATAACCGCTCATACTGAGAAGTAAAAGCTACCAAAGCAAAATAAAACTATCGACATATGATATGAGTTACCTACCCAACATAAATGGTACACAAAAGTATCCATTCCAGTCCATTTAATCGTCTTCATATTGTTTTATTCCTAAAAGTCGAAAGTTCACATAACTATGTATGTATCTATGAACGTTTTTCAGTAAAGCTTCTAGCAAACTATATTTGACATTGAAGGTAAGTAGGTTAAAAAAAAAACTATAGGATTCCAGCTCTAAAGTTCTAGCTATTGTTAAAAGAAAAGGATATTGCAAACCTTGCTTAAAATTACTTCTTGCTATCCATGTTCATTGAGAGTTCGCGCTAAATCTAGGGCTCCAAAGTAATACTCAGTACAGCAAGAAGTTAGTTTCCGCTCGATGCAACGTCGTCGTCGTTTGCTTCGAATCTTGCAAGTCTTATACCCTTCGTAAACAACTAAGTGGAAAACCTTTGATGACAACATAAATTGTAGTATTAGTGGCTTGTATGAGGATAGTACCAATAGAAGAACTGGGTAATTAAATTTTACAGTGAAATTTAAATAGCCCTTCAAGATTATAGGATTCTTCAGATAAGGCGTGTGCGATGTTGTTTATAGGAATCCGGGCACCTTAGTATTTGAGATTATTTTGTCTCTTTCCAAAACTACTTCGATAGTTAAAAATATTTTAAATGCTATTCGTTTAAATAGATTCTAGTATTAGTTATTAAATAGGGAGTAGTTTCATTGGCACTACCAATAAAAATACCGAAAATCATAGTACTATTACTAAAATTACTGATTAAAAGTGCTGTCATAAATTCAATTACAAAAAAATGAACATGCTAGTAGATATATTTACATTAATGAATCATATAAAATAATGGAATTCTGCTTCAATCAAATTTATGATTTGTCATTTGTAAATTCATTGTGTTTGCGAGTAAACGCGAAGATGCATCGCCGGGATGCGCTCACGGCGAGTCGCACGAAGTTCATAGGTAAAGATGCTGGTATATAAACCCCATGCAGTGTCACCGTGCACACACCCGTGCTGTCAGTGAGTGCATCCAGACCAACCATTGAACCCTGCCCTACTTACCATGATGGTAAGAATAATTATCACTTACAATTGTTGTTGAAAGGACGTTCATCTGTTTTCCAAATACAGATTTAAATTTGCGAACAGGCAAAGATAAATGCGAGCCTTGTTCAGTGAGACGTTTACCAAAGTACAATAAATGTATATTTTGAAAATTAGTTTAGAGATGAAGATTAATTAATAACAAATAATTATAAATATTACACAGTTTAAGAAAAATAAAATGTTCATGCTTTCACCAAACTTCTGATAACTTCGAAAATTCTGTTTGACGAAAGACGCGATCATATACTAGTCTGTTAACTTTGTGAACTAGGTCACAGAGTAATAGCAACCAGAACAACGACATTAAATCAAATAAAAAAAAACGTTGCTAGATTATAATTATTTCAGATTAGGTAGAATTTAAAACCGCACCTTCATTTGACTCCATATAACACATTTTGACACATGAAAAGCCGCTTTCCATTCATGAAATTTTTTAATTCTTACTCGTATTAGTAGTTTTACTTTCTGATTCTTGCCGCTAATTGCATTTATGGTATTTAATGAAGACTAAGTTTTTAAGTATTTACTTGTTGTTGTGGTATTTCATTTGATGATTTTATTTCTTTTTAGCGTTATCCCGTTTCCTAATTCATTAGAATTGACGGGGTCAGCTACAAAAGCCAGAGGATTTGGCGAAAATAGTAATATGTATGTGATGATTTTGCATTAAGTCAAATTTGAGAACACAGAAAATCTGAAATATGTATAATACATATTGTCACATGCTTAATAAAGTACTAATACATTCATTTCTACGGGGATAAGTTTGTCTAACATTTGGCAGTCTTGTCTGCCTTTTATAAACATTATTTATTCATGGGAATATCAAATACTAGATAGCTTCGACATATTATTTATGTTTATCTCATAATATCTTCACGAAAGAGGCAAAGGGTTTATTGTCGCGAATCCATCAGAAGAAGATTCCAATTGATGAATATAACAGGAATAGTTTAATCTCTACGCATACTAGCATCTAGCATTATGTGACATGTATCTTAATATACTCGTAAAATGTGTTCTATCTGCCGTTTAAATAGAAGTTAATTCGCCTTTTATATTGTACCTTTCTGAATAGTTTTTATGGTGTTGTGTTGTCAATGCTTTGGTATCCTTAATATATAAAATAATTGTTCAATTTACACAGAATTTTGAATTGAAATTGAATTGAAACCCATATTTCATGATACGGTATATCAAATTATATATACTCCCTTCCACTCTGGCATTAATCTTAGCAAATCTTATATAAAAAAATATATATGGTTAAGCTGCTCCTTGCTCCTTAAAGGTATATTGTCGTATAACTGACGGATTCTGTATATAACATAAATAGTCTTCCTGCGACCACGGACGCCGCAAAGCATTCAAAACGTCAGGTTCAACAAAATAAATAAAACACGCGATACTTCCGTTAAAAATAATTTAATTCAATGTATAACATCGCGAAAACCTACGACAATACTAGTTTCTCAAATCTGTTAATTATAAGCAGTAAGTAGAATAAGAGAATTTATTACTGACACAAAAGAGTAAAGTAACTATACTATCACCATAGGTTATAAGAGAACAGGCGCAGGTCAACAAAGGTACACAGTTTACAAAGATGTTTGTCGAGTCACGGTTCCCTTCTTTCGTTGTTTCTGATATAACATACCATGTCACGACTCTTTTTAGTATTACCACGTTTATAATTCTACTAATTCTAATTGTAATTATGTTTAGGCTAGTTCTATGAATTTGCTAATATTTAATAGCAGTATGCAATTATTTGTATTTTTGAAATGTAATTCCTAAAATACTTCAAATAATTCATTATATTTCAGTTGCCAGTTCATTTATTTTCGATTACTTTTATATTGTAATAATAATAGTTTTCGAAATACATACTCGCGAAGTAATATGCAAGTACGATTATGGATACATGTGCATACAATTACGACTATCTTCTATTTGTGTAGGCAGAGACTACGGAAAGCCAGGTGCAGCTATTCAAAAATCCCTCTATCACTTCTACAATTATCAACATTTTCATACATGCTTGTCAGTTTCGGGTGCTTTTGCTTTGGCTCTTATTTAGCATATCACCTATTTGATCGATATCTGTATCTAGTGGAGCCACTGCAGGCGGATCAACTATTCTTTGCAAAAAACATGTCCCTCCATCAATTAAAAATATTTAACTATGTAAAAACAATAGTTCGCTATAATTTTATATCCAAACAGTAATTTAGAATATTTAGAATTGATATTAAAGAGCGTTCAATTATATAATTTTAATATTTTTTATTGCTTTTATGGTAACTTAGGTGACAAGATTCACTCCCCATACAAATTATTCCTATCCCCACGTCTACTTCAATAGTTTCCTGACCGAATAATTTTAAAATTTTGTATAAAAGTGTATTCATGTCTACTCATGTTATTTTCTACAACGGTTTCTAAACGCTCTTAAATGCTTCCCAGATTTATAAGTATGATTTTGCTACTTAGAAAAAAATAAACAAATTGTGTCCCAAAACAAATACCCAAACAGATGTCCGCTAAGTTACTGTTCTTAAAAGTTATAGCTAAAAACATAGATGGCTCTAACAGTCTCAAATGTGGCAATTAATGCCTGAGGATGATGCAATGACATTCCGCCATTTTGTGTGTGTGGTAGTGGAACTATTGTCCTTACATAGTTAAATATTTTTAATTGATAGAGGGACATGTTTTTTGCAAAGAATTGTTGATCTATCTATCTATCTATCTATAACTTCACGCCAAATCCCTTGCGGGGTAGGCAGAGAGAACCGAGCGCCACGTGACTCGATCCTTACATATCTCACTCGCTTCTTTAACATTCATTGCTCTTCTCATGCACGCACGCCGGTTTCTAGGGCTCCTGACATCACCTTCTGATAGAACATGACCAATTTGGTCATGGTAGGTAAGTCTTGGCCTTCCCCGGCTCCTACATCCTTCCACTTTTGCATTGTATATCTGCTTCGTCATTCTTTCATCTTGCATTCTTTCTACATGCCCGAACCATCGGAGCATGCCTCTTCTTATTATTGAATTGTTGATCCACCCAGATATTTCCACTCGCTCTCACTAACTTCTTTCGTAGTTCGTTTGTCATTATTTTTTCCAAATATACAAACCATCTCAGTACACCCTTTTAAGTTTTTGTTAATATATCTTTTTCATTCCACGTTGTTCTCGTATAATGCTATTTTTTACTATATCAATTATTATATTGCATGCAACGCTCTTGTTTTTATAGCATTCATCTTACTTTCATGTTTATTTATCGATACCCATATTGCATAACCAAATAAATGTTGGCATTAATACTCAATGAACAAGAGCAAGGTGAGCTTTTCTCGATATGTTTATGCTTACCAAGACTGAGTATTTCTTTTGAACATAGCACCTGGATAATCCAAGTCATTTAATTGTTCAATTTATTCATCTCCGACCATTATCTGCCTCTTTCTAATTATTTTGTTTCTTTCAATTACCATCATATTCGCTTTTCGCCAAGTAAAAATCAGTATCTTTGCCAAATCCTTAGACTTAGGTAGCGGTCCCCGCCTATCCTAATAGATTAGGAAATACGATATCGCTAAGAAGAAGATTATACTTCACTTTTTTTATACAACTAGATTGCCAAACAAGCATGCAGCCCGCATTAGATAGTAAGCGGTTACCGCAGCCTATTGACACTCGCAACACCAGGAGGATGTTACTCGCGCGCTGCCTAATCTTGTGACCTAAGGCTGTTTCGTCACAATACCCAGTAATTTCTCTGTCATATTTCACCCTTCAAACCGGAACACAGCTATATAAATATAATATAGACAGAGAGAACCAAAGGCCACACGACTTGGTCCTTACACACTTCTTCTCATGCACGCTCGCCGGTTTCTATGGCTTTTACATCACCTTCTGATAAAATACGATCAATTTGGTCATAGTAGGCAAGTCTTGGCCTTCCTCGGCTCCTACATCCTTCTACTTTCTACTGAAACAAGTAAATTAAATAAATTAAATATAAAATATGGAACATAACCAATAGTTTGGCCGTCGATATATAGGACTAGTAACTTTAAAAGTGTTCTGTTGAACAAAACGTCAATTATTACTTATGACTTTCTTACACCAGGTGTGCGATATGATGATTGATCTACGAAATTGACACATGGAAACGCCTTACATTGTATGTTAAGCTCCATATTCCTTAAATGAACAATTTTTGTACTTGTATACTAGCTACTTCCGCGACTTCGCCCGCAAGTATCCCAGTGTTCTATGGAAACCGCTTTTTCTTTTTTTATTATTATTATGTGTATTGTTTTAGTGGTTTCTGCCAATAAAATATTTCTTTCTTTCTTTCTTTTTTCTTGTTATTTTCTTCGGCTTCTAAGGGTTGTATCGTGTTGAACAATCTATAAACTTCCTTAAGAATTGGCCTAACAAATGCAATAACATTTTTTCAAATCTGACGAAATCTGCTTTGATGTGCCCTACCTCTCTTAAAAACACCCATGCAAACAACTGTTAGTTCTCTGTGGAAATCGAACCCACGAGTATGGGGTGAATTAATTAATTAATTACTAATCACTGCGCCACCCATGGTGACATATTTTTTCAAGTCTCTCATCTGTTCATGAATAAGATGAATAGTCTAAGGGTTGCTCAACAACTCTATCTAATACCCCCATTCGGTAGTAAATAATCTAACTATATAGGTTTCGCTTACCCAGACATAAATATAAAAAAACGAGGTAAAACATAAAGCCCGTCAACCAGTTCTTCAATTAGTACTTGACTCAAATTTCAGTTGGATACATTTAGCATTTAACTTTAGAAGTGATAGTCTAGTGTTAATGATCGCTAGCCACTAGATTATTAACCACTAGACCCTGGTTCGAATACTGATGTGAGCATAAACCACTAAATTCTGAAAACATGGAAAGGCATGAAGAGGTTTTTAGAGGGTCGGCAACGCATGAGTGACACCTCTGGTGTTACGAATGTCCGTAGGCTACGGTGAATGTTCACCATGAGGCAGGCCTTATACTTGTTTGTCACCTTAGTGGTATATAAAAAAGCATCAACTTATTTATATTGTAATTATCACCTGCTTAGTGGTGAAGGAAAATACAGTAAGACACGCACGCCCAAGAAATTATATTTCGAAAGACATGTGACCTAACATAAGATAGGTCAAATTTTCTCTCTGGGTTATAGAGGTCTGATAGCAGTCGCTCCATGTCCATGACAAAATCCGTTACTTCTCCAAATTCTTAGGCTTAACTAGCTTAGACTTCGCCAGTTCGATTGGATTTGGAAACGGATAACGCTAGCGAGAAGAAAACCTGTAGCCCTTCTTATTATATAGACTGTAACAGATACAGACTGGTAGATAACAAAGTGATCGATACGAAATATCGTAATTCACCTCAACGTTGGCAACCACCCTATTATTGGCATTCTTACATTTATAGATAAAAAATAAAATTCCAATACTTTGGATACATGTGCCAATAGTTGGGTTTTAGCATGTGGATACCTTAAATTTTTTTTTTCACTATTCTTTAACAGATTTATTCACATATATTATAAGTAATTCTAATCGTACAGGATTCTAACAAACGTTAATATTTCTAATTATTTGAAGATTGCTTCTTAAAGCGCTAATATTTGCCCTACAAGTATTATGTTCCTAGTTTATTTTTACATTTCAGCATGCTGTATTTTACGACGTTAGTCATGATTTTTTATTGGTTATTTTTGTTACTTAGTCATAAGCGAAAGGCAACATACATTATATAAGTATTGTCACATATAAACTATGGAAGAGAAGGTATCATCATCCAAGACTATTAAAGTTATCGTGATAAGTAACTTTATTACCTTAACTGTGACTCTAAAATGGCGATTGCCTACTCAACTACGCATACAAAGTACAAATATATACCTAACAAAAAGCTTTTATGATTTGCAATTTAAATGCAATATGTTAGATGACTGGACTTTAAGTTGGCGCAATATGACTTAGACCCAATGAAAATGCCAATAAACTTACGGAACATTAGACGGCGAGACACTGATTGGTGCTATTCAGGTTTGATAGTCATTTGAATCAAGTGTGGATTAACCAAGTTTAGGGTTGGCAGACTGGGAAAGTTATCGATACGGTTAACATACCATTAACTGTTACGTGCAGTCGTAAAATTGAGTGTATGTATTTATTATTTCATTAAAGCTGAGATAATACATGTAAATTCTAAATTCTGATTGATATGGTTGTGAACTAGACGATATTTTTAATTGTATTTATAACTTGAGTAAAAATTAATCACATCGTAACATTTGAACTATTTTTTTTAATAGATTCAGGCGTTATTTTGCGAAAGTCAAATTTACATGCAATTTGATCTAACCTGCTTTGTGTGCTTCCGCCACCAATTAGTTCATGCGGCCTAGCGCCGGCCGGCACCCACCCACTACTGTTAGTACGTGCTACATGCCGACGCTGCCATGGCTGGGTAGTCTCTGCCTCGGCTGCTGCTATTTTTTTGGTGATTATTTGTTTTAACTTGTTTTAGATGGCTCTTCATTATATCGGCATTATATATTCTATACCGTTCAAGAACGACACCATTTGCTGGGTATTTCTACTATAACAACAATTTTTGTGTAAAATGTCATTGTTTCCCAATCACAATAATAGGTTATCAATTTAGGTTATTTATTATCAGTCCGTTAGTATACGATTTTTGTTAATTGAAAAATGTCCAAATTAACTATATAAATCCCAGAATTCGCCATACGTTTCTAGTAGGAAAATATAGTTCAGAGAAATTTGAGTTACATAAGATTCTGAGAAGTTGCTGTGGTAGCAGCGGGGTTGTAAATGCTAGAACGGCACTCTTAGTAGGTATTGCAAAGGTTCCTAGACTACTGTGATCTCTTTACCGTTGTTGTCTGCTTGAATTTTCAATTATCGTTTTTCTCGAGTGTTGATTGGTAAATAAATACATCGTTAAATAAAAATAATTACTACATTAAATAGCTTAACGACTGTCATCTACTGACAACAGCCGGGACCGACAACTTAACGTACTCACCGAAACACGGAGAAACTCGAGATAGATAAACCCGCCTATAGACAAGCTGCGATCGACGTTGCTTAACCTGCGTGTTCGATTAGAATGACATGCGCAACGACGCAATAGATCTCTCAATAATTTTCAATTATTATTATATGGGATAACTACTGGCAATTTTCATTATCCGAGCGTTATTCCCGGTAGCATCTTACCCTTTTGTTTCAGAGCTCGGGGTTAGCTCATGACAATCACTGGAAATATAGTAGGTACATAAACTAAAATAATTTTTATACAAAATGCATTAAAATATTTATTACCTAACTAGTTTGTGTAACAATAAACGGTCAATTTAGGAAAAAAGGTCAAGTTAACTCACATGCTTTGGGTGGCAACCCTAGCAGTGTTGTTAAAGGGAGTGAGGAGAGTGGCAAATGCATCTGCACGTATCGAGATGCGACTGCATATATCACGCGTGCGGTTAGCGGTTTCAACATGATTCCTTTATAGTAGTTTCATTGTTTGCTAGGAAAGCACTTTCGACTCTCTATTTTACTGCTTCATTGCATTTCCGCATATACTGTACGCAAGTTACGTTACTATTTTGAATAATTTATGAACTCAAGGAAATTATCATTCGCTTGCTCCATGTGAAGTGCAGTCATAGCGTGTGGAAGCTTGCAGCACAAGAAATATCGTCATCATATTGCCGCCTCCATTATTAACACAGTCACGTCTCACCATCTTTCTGGCGACGAGTTGCATATTCTTTTTTTTAAAAAAGCTTAAGTATTCATTTATACGTCTAAAAGTATAAATAAGTTTTACCTTAATTATATTTTGTAACTGAATTTAGGTACGCATGGATTTGACATTAAGATATAGATAAATAGATTGATAAAAGTTATACACTTCTGCCTTTGCTTTTATTTTGAAATTATGTGTCTTTTTTTGCAAAATATAAGGTTAACTTTTTTAGGAGGTCATGTGCCAGAAGCGTGCTCGTTCATCATCCCTGCCAATGAATTAGATTGTAATTCTAGATTAAGATCGAATACTTTATTTAACGATGACAGTACTTTATTTAACGATATTATGATTAATTTGATTAAATAGATAGACGTCTCCGAAATACTATAATGGATACAAGAGCTTTTAGAGGTTCCACTCTTGAAACGGATCACTACCTGGTACTAAGCCGGTTTGTGGGAATTTTTAAGAAGTTGAGGCACTGGCGATTGCGTATCCTTTTCAGAGACGATGAAAGGATAAGGAGCGAAAAATTGTAAGATGAAAGTATAAGGAGAACGAACGTATGTACATCTGGTAAGAGAAAAACTTGCAAATGCAAGCCTTTCCGACTAAGATATGGATGATTTCTGGAAAGTTTTGAAAGAAAGTATGATAGATAGTGCAAAAGACGCATGGGATGCGCAAAGAGAAAATAAAAAACATTGAAAGAAGATGCCTGATAGAGGTTGAATCCTCTGTAGCAAGAAAGAGGAAAACGTGGCTGGATTATACATGCCATCTTTGCCTTTAAATGAAAATATGAGAGAGAAGAAGAAAGAAATGTACCGTCTATGCAAGAATGAAACCAATTTAATGAAAGAGAAGCGTGAAGGACAAATTATGAATGAGAACGAGAGGCTGACGTTAGTCATGATTTTTTATGGGTAACTTTTGTTACGTAGTCATAAACGAATACATTATATAAGTATTGTCACATATAAAGTACAAAAGAGAAGGTATTATCATCCAAGACTATTAAAGTTATATTAATAAGTAACTTTATTACTTTAACTGTTACTATAAAATGGTGATTGCCTTCTCAACTACGCATATAAAGTACGAATACGTGGCTAACAAAACGCTTTTATGATTTGCAAATTAAATGCAATATGTTAGATGACTGGACTTTAAGTTGGCGCAATATGACTTAGACTCAATGAAAATGCCAACCAAATGTACCGTCTATGCAAGAATGAAACCAATCTAGTAAAAGAGAAGCGTGAAGGACAAATTATGAATAAGGAAGAGAGGCTGACGAAGAATGTCGAGGCAAATACTAAAATCTTTTGGAAAGAGAGATTATTGTGGAACTTGAGAAAGCATTTGACAGGGATTGTGCGAAAGGAACTGTGATACATATTTTCGAGATATGGGATTGACGGTTCACTGCTCCGTGCTGTGTAGTCCACTTATAAGGATTGCTCGGCATGTGTACGGATAGATGGTAGCATGTCACCCTGGCTTAATGTCAAAATAGATGTCAAACAGGATTGCATGCTATCTGCTAGCCTGTATCTTGATAGTTGCTTGCAGAAGATCAGGTCAACGCATGTAGGATTGCGCATGGGTGACCTAGTGGTGAACTGTCTGCTATACGCAGACGATATCGTAATATTAGCAGAAATACAATCTGAACTGCAAACAAAGGTCACAATAATGAAAGATAATTGTTTGGAGAAAGGTTTACTACTGAATGCTATGAAAACAAAGATAATGGTATTTGAAAGAGAAGAAACCAGTACCAATGTTAGGATTACGGTTGATGATGAAGTGTTGGAACAAGTGGATGGGACTGTATATCTTGGATGCGCTTTCAGCAGGGATGGAAGGTACACCGTTGATGTGAAAAGACGAGTGAGTGCTGGGAATAGTGTGAATGGAGCGTTGGGAAAACTTCTTGGCATTAAAAACTTGAGCCACAAGGCACAACTCGCTAAACACAACGCAGTGCTTGTCCCAACGCTTACTTATGACAGCGAGAGCTGCGTATGGCAGAGAGAGCATGAAAGTAGGATAAACGCGGTCGAAATGCGAGCATTGTGCAAAATTTGGGGCGTAACGCTTGTAGACCGTATTCATATTGATGATGTTAGAAACAGAGTTAGTCTGAAAGAGAGCGTCGATGTTAAAATAAGTAGATAGCATGCTCCGTTGGTTTGGACATGTAGAAAGAACGCAGGATGAAAGAAAGACGAAACAGATATACAACACAAAAGTGGAGGGTAGTAGGAGCTGAGAAAGGCCACGACTTACCTACCTCGACCAAATTGGTCGTGTTATATCAGAACGTGATATCAGGAGCCCTAGAAACCGGCAAGCGTGCATGAGAAGAGCAATGAATGTTAAAAATGCGCGTGAGGTATGTAAGGATCGAGTCACATGGCGCTCGGTTCCCTCTGCCTACCCCGCAAGGGATTTGGCGTGAAGTATATAAAACTTTTTTTGATGATTCGTGTACATAAAACAATAAGTGTATAAAAATAATAAGCGATGACTATAAACGGGTTTCAATATTCAGAATTTTGAGATTGTTTTACTTATTATTGCTGTTACTAATTAGTCATAAACTTTTAACTATCTTCGTAATTAATACTTTACGTTTCTCAAATTAGGTTCTCTAAATTGTCAAAACTATTATAGTTTTCCTAGGCGTTTCTTATGATATTGGTAGTAAATCGCTTTTATTTCAGGAAAAATACGCACATAAATATAAATAATAATAAAAATCAAAACCTTATGAATATTGACAACTTGAGCCAAATCGTTAGAGCCGTTTCCGAGATACAAGAATTTACGTACCTACCTACATAGAGTAAGTGTTTAAAGTAACAGGGTATTATATAGAACTAAATACCTAGATCACTAAAATGCTCATAATTGCTACAAAATTGTATCAGGCGTTTTAATGTTAATACATGAATTTTAGAATTATAGAAATAACTTCTCACATGCTTCTTGTTACCTTGCTTACTCTTAGTAACACTATAACCCCCCAGGCAGTAGTATGTTATGTTAGACTAGACTACAATGTTATGTTAGATTGTATAAACAATACTATGCTCTACATATATTTTACAATATGCTCGTATACTACAGTAGCGGCACGCTATGATGGCCGTTTTGACATAATATTACAATAGTAATGTGAAATGTCAATTTATTCTCGAAAAAAATATAATCAAATCTATAAGTTTTTGTTGCAAGTAGTACCTGATTAAAAAGGTTTAATAAAATAAAAATATAAATGTTTACTTAATATATTTGAACGAACTGAATATTGAAATGAAAATGAATATACATACTTTATATGCACACAAGAAACAAATTAATACAAAAAGAGACCAAAAAAGGTGCAAAGTTAACGAGCAAGGGTCAACAGTAATGCAGTATCAATATCCGAAATCCAAAGCCAGGTCAAAATTATATCACAATCGCAGTGCACTCACAGTTTGTACTTTTCGAAGCAACGTCAAGTCGAAACTGCTTTGTTTTGCATTGAGCATTGACGCGAGTTTGCCGGAGGTAGTAGTGGCGCTGGCCAGCAATCCTATGTGACGATCGTATTAGATTTAATTTTAAAAAAATTTGAATTTCGAAAAACAAATGCCGAGTTGTGTGGTAAATAAGTACACCAATAATTATAATCTTATAAAAATAAAATAAATATTCGCGGGACCCTAATATATATAGTTTAGGATCAGAATCAGAATCATTTATTTGCATAAGATATGGTATACATGTAGTGGTGTTAGTTATACATTATTAGATGCACATATCTTGCCAAACTCGTCGGCGTACAAAAATAATCAGTTAAGTACCTGTTATTAGATGTTCTTTTAAAAAAGTTCCTAATAAATAATTATTAATTTACATATGCAAATTTTAATTGATTATATATTTCCATAATAATACAATATACAAAATAATACAATATCTGAAATTACATAGTCATATTTAGTATAGTCAATTTTAGTCTTGCATTTAGTCATTTATATGTTAAATTGTAGAAATCAATGTAATAAATAAAATATGTGTCCTAAAATTATACATTCGATAAATTTTATGACTAACTGCACGTCACTATTGACAATAAAGAACAGCAATTTGCTCCTTCAAATATAATTATTAATTAATACGAAACTTCATGAGTGGACAAACGTCAAAACGGCCATCATAGCGTGCCGCTCGTATAGTCGATAGGGCTACCTCGTGCAGGTGAGATTCGTTTTGGTTCTAAAGTTTATGGTAATATATCACTTATAGGTACACCAAAATATTTTCATTGTTCAGATATGCAGATAATGGTTTAAAATCTCAAACCGTTTTGGTTA
This sequence comes from Pyralis farinalis, assembly GCA_947507595.1. NCBI lineage: Eukaryota > Metazoa > Arthropoda > Insecta > Lepidoptera > Pyralidae > Pyralis > Pyralis farinalis. The sequence goes on from OX382267.1 coordinate 19,384,978, forward strand.
TAATTGGTATTGAATATATCCACGTCAATTAAATACATAATTCACAGTCATGCAAAATAACTATCATAAAACAATTAAAGGCACGTCATTGTAACTTGCACGGAGGGGTATACAAAATCGTTATATAAGACAAATAACCTTGGTTATTGAGTATTGTTTTTCACATGGTCACATTAATTTGGTCCAATAGAGGTTAAGGCTAATCGCTAAACATTTTGCTTATAATTTTCTTTGTTTCTTATCTAGTTATCTTTAGGTTAGATACTGCTATCCATCTCTTTTACCCAAAGTCTCTTTAATTCTTTGCACTCATAAAACTAGCGTGACAAAATTTTCATAAATAAATGGCTTGTTACATAACGTCATTTCACAAGTAATAAAAACTAGTAGTCGCCCAGTAGTCGAAATTCAGCCATAATTAGTAACATTTTTAAATTTTAACGTAATTAAAGTTGTTTTATTTGACACCGAGGATATCCGATAAGTAGGCAATTATTTTCGCTATTAGTATGAAACATGATGAATTGAATAATAATTTGACATACTTATTATTTCACTTTTTCTTTTTTATTAAAAGTTCATTTGAAGTAAGTCAATCACACATTTATTTTAAATATTCATTTTCATTAAAATTGCTCTACCCTTAAAATAAGACGAAATTAATGCAGTAATTTTACTAAAAGTAAATTTAGATTAGAAATATTTTGCATTTTAAATCTGTCAATTCACAATCAAAACTATAAAAGTCCTGGGGCTGTTTTACAGTGTGCATTTAAATATATCTCTCAAACTCGAAGTGTCAGTAATGTACCGAGTCATGCCACCCGCTCCCCAACAGAGCCGACAATATAAACACGTCAACCCCGGGACGTCATAACGTAAAAGTTACCCGTGCAGCATTATCGTCTCAGCGACGACGGAAACACCGGGAGAAGTCAACTCGTTGCAAGTCCGCTTGCAAGGTTTTGCAACAGGATTCTCGCCAGGATCAGAGCAGGAATTTATAAAAATGGAAGGTTGCGGTTGGAGTGCTTCTTACTGGAAGAAGCCCTCCAACCGCACCTTTTGCGGCACTGCACGGACTGGAGCATCACAGCTGTACGTAGAAATATCATTCACGCTTTTGTACGTTTTCCGATTACACAGGTCTACAAATGTCGAGGAGGTTGTAGAGAACGTGAAGAAGAGGAATAATTTCATCTTGAGGGTCATGCGATTAGAATTTCGCAAAATATTAAATTTTAGTTCCTTTGTGGTGAGCGTTCTGACTCTACGTCTGCCTACCTATATGAAGGAATTTTAGCCAATAGGGAATCGTGTTTTGGAAGTTTCGAGGACAGTTATCAACATCATGCGCAACATGTACCCAATTCTACGTGAAATTAGTTAGTTTAAGTTAAGTTTATAATAGTAGACTGAATAGTTTATTTTTATCTTTATCATCATCAAGAAAAGCTTTGGCTAAAGAAAATTAGGGCGTATCCTAGCAGCCCACCTTACAGAAGATGGCAGTCAAATAGCAAGTCCCTGGAGGGTTGTTGTGTTCCTGCAAACGCGCGAGCAATATTTCTGAAATCGCAGCCTATTATATTCTATGGTTCTTCACACCAACGAGGTTCTAATGAAAGAAAGGGACAGCACAATGATTTTTAAATAAGAAACTCCGTGGAGGTTGTTGTATTTCAATGAATGAGTGAGGAAACCAAAACCGCTTGAGAAGTTGCTGTGCTAACAGGAGGAATAGCACAGCTCACGGCTGACAATTGGTGTATGACAAGCATCCATAAGCACTGTTTCATTTGCTTTCCATTAAGTGGGCGTATTATTATTTATCATTCCATGTGGGTTATTTAAAAATGAACTAGAAACATGTACTCTTTCAGATCTCTGTCTTCGTAGCAACATTGTTTATGGTCGCTACGGCCGCCCCACAACAGCAACAGCAGCCGAACAACCCAATACCTATTATCCGGTTCGAATCCGAGGGACCAAATGTGGATGGTACTTATAAATGGCTGTAAGTATAATTACAGATACATCTATATATATATAAATGAATGTTTGTCTGTATGTCCTCTATGGACTCAAAAATGGCTGGGCAGATTTTGATGAAATTTTCAGTGAATCTTCAGGTTAGCCCAGCAGGTGATCCTGTGAAGTTTGGTAACGATTGGATCACCCGTGCGAAACTGGGTCGAGTAGCTAGTAAATTATAAAATTGATAAGTTTCAATAGTAATTCATAAGTTTAAATAACTTCTTGAGTCCAACTCAGTTCCGTTTTAAATAAAATCATCAAATCATCAAAAGTAAATAAAATAATGACAACAATGAATTTATATTCTTAAAGAATACAAAAATATTTCGAAAGCCGAAGTAAACTCATTTTGATCACCTCTTCTTATCCATTGTGTTACTTAAATTAGAAAGCCATAACTTTATATTATTGTTTTAAACATCAACAGCAATCTGGATAATCTTACTGCAAATGCAATGTTTATTTAAATAACTTAAAAAAATGTGAAGTTTAAGGGGCGATTGATATATAAATATGTACTATTTAGCATTTTATATAGTACATTACTCTAAACCCCATTTCAAGCAGATAGTATTTATCAACTTATAATACCAATAAACATTTAATTTCTCAATAAGACCTAGATTCATCCAGACCTGGTATTAATGATATGCGACTAATTAAATTTAAAAAAAGCTTCAGTGTCCTCGGGTATAACATGCATGAATATTATTAAGCAGTTTGCGAGCAAGTGTAAAGAAAATAGTATATTATAGGGTTCCATACCTCAAACATTAAAAATGAAATCCCTATATTTGACTAAATTTTTCATTACTTACTTTAATTACATTATGCCTTAAAGAAAATGTACTTGACTCTTCATCAATGTTTCAGATACGAGACAGGCAACGAAATCAATGCAGAGGAGTCGGGCTATGTGAAGAACTTTGGCAAAGGAGAGGGGGAAGAGGTACAAGTTGCGGAGGGCAAGTTTAGTTACAAATCCCCGGAAGGAGAACTTATTGCGCTGACATACATCGCTGATGAAAACGGCTTTCAACCGCAGGTATATAACTTTAAGAGTTACGTTCATATACGGTTTGGTATCTTGGTTAACATTCCATCCCATCCCACACTAAACCATACTCTACCTGCTGTGCGCTTTTTTTTTAATACGACTCTGGATAGCAAACAAATATGCGATCCGCATGATGCCATAGCCTGTGATCGGTTGCAATTTCGCTTGCATGTTTCCCCTTCCTATAATGGGTTGCAATACCCAGCAAACGCAGCTGTATCGTATTTATTATTGTAGAAGAATTATTCTTCCTTTTGCAAGTTTCGGTAAGATGGAGGTAGTACGAAGTAGATATAACAATTATTAAATATGGTTGTGTTCTTTTGCAAATTATGGAGGCTAGTATTTCGCCTGAATACCAACAACTTCAGAGTTAACACTAGAAAATAATCGGCATCTACTGCTTAGCATAAAACCTGTGAATCAACCTGTCAAAGACGAGCTAGGGTGACGTCCAAAAAAGATTTATCTTCGTTTTCGTCAATTTTTATAATACCACTATAACCTAAGTTAATTGCATACATAATACGTTTACCATTACATTTTTCCTGTCATATATGACATCAATCTATATATACTCCACTCGTGTGAATACGGCTTAGAGCCTACTTGGTGGTCGACTTAGCATTTGCAAAGGCAAGTTTATTTTAAAGCCGCGTGACCTCATCTAAAAATTTTAAATTTACTTGTATATGACGGAGCATTAAAAACGTATGAAACTACTATTACTACGAGTACTACTTACGCCAACAGGAACAAAAAGGAATGACCCAATTTTGGAATTTCTAGTAATCAGGCTATGCTTACTTGGTATTTAGTGCTGCAAAAAATCCCAAAATAAATTATCCTTGTAGATTTTAAGATTTCGCGACGTTCGTGAATTTTAATTGCTATTTACATAATAGTAATTTTTTACCTTCGCTGAAGCGGTCCTAAACTGATCCTAAACCGTCTTCAATCAGTCCTAAAAACGGGCCCCAAAATAAAACAGTTCTTTATAAAATAGGAGTACATTTAGACATAAGTTGTCCTCTGATTTATCCGCCTCGATATTTGGCCATGTTCGGCTCGTTGCATCATCTGCCTGGCGTGTGATCCAGAGACGTCACGTGGAAATGTAGGTACTGTACGTATTTGGCATGTGGTGTACCACCGACATCTCTAATAGTCTCAGTGACCTTTTCTTAGGCGTTTGCATTCAGACGCGATTAATCTTCGAATTCAACGGCCGGAATGCAGCCTAAAGACGCACCTTCTGTGATATGTGCTGTCCTGCGTTGTCCTTTCTTCATAGTGTGTGCTTTTACATACATTGTATTTATTGTAAGCGTCCGTCCGTGTTAGCGTTACACATTTCATAAGTACAGTCAGTTAGACTAACATGCTTTTTTTTAGCGCCCGCGTTCCCGTGGTTGAGATGAGCCCGGAATAGTACGCTTGAGCACTTTGAGTTCAAGAACCATTAATGGACTGACTCAACCTCCTGATCTAGGCTCCACTTCAGTGTATTGTTCGATTATAAGATATTATATTATAGGATATCAATTGTGTTTATTCAAAAACTGTTTTGAAGGCTAGTTGGTCTTAACTTGTCAAAAACAGGTTAAAATTTGACCTTTTCTCAACCTTTAAAAAAAATGACAAGTGCGATTCTGCTTAATTATTCTCGGTTTAATTATTCTACGCCGGTTTGTCTAATATTTTACGTTGATTAATATTTAATTAGTAAATTAGTAGATGTCTAATGCAGATAAAACAATGAAAATAATCGATCTTACCTTGGTAGAATTACATTTTCTATCGAAAATACAGAGATGAGTAGTATATGAGTGATATATCTGTGCCAAATTTCAAATACAAGAAGTTCACTATACGAAGCTAGAAACCTCGCAATGTTCTATATATAATTTATAGTTTAGTTGATATATATTCAACTTTCGCGGTTGTTTACATTTCTATTGTAGTTGCAAACAAAAAATCCCCTACCTACAACAGTAATTATATTTTAGTAGTCCGGAACTAGCATGCTGTGAGAATTATGTTAAATTTATTAATCGTATTTCTTTGTTTAGTATTTTTCAGTTTTCAATGAAAACCATTTCAATTGAGGCAATTAGACATGTTTTATCTATTCACAGGGTAGGTACAATATATACTTGCAATGCAAAATATTATATTCTCTTGTATAAATATAGAATTTGTGATGCGTTATTTTATATTGATCTGCTATGGCTATGGTTTTTTACTTGTATACCTGAATAATTTTCCCTAGATAAAATGGAACTTCCCAGACCACAAATATTGTCTGCTAAAATTTAGCAATGATAAGTTGACCTTTCGTACTTTATTTTAAATAATTATCGTATTACTTAACATTTCTTTTTATGCAACGCCAGGAATAATACGAACATACGGCCCATCTGATTTAAATTGGTTGTGTAGCAATACATATCGCTCGCACGATGCCACCCTTGTTGGTAACACAGCAACTTCTTACTGATAACCTCACTCACTTACAGGCAATAACCCTCCAGGGAGTTGTTTTCGACTGCGGTTTCCTGTGAAATGTGTTACTTCCACAGTCAGGTTGCTTTGATGCACCCTACCTCGCTTTGGTTAATAATTCCCAGGCCAAGGCAAACAAACATTTTCATGCACACAAATGTTTGTCCTGTATGAGATCCCACGACCATAGGTTTCAAAGAAGCATTACTAACCACTCCGTTTTCGAGCTCTTCAAATGTGGTGCAATAAATATAAATAAATAAATATTGTCGGACAAATTACACAGCGCCACCTAGCCCCAAAGTAAGCGAAGCTTGTGTTATGGGTACTAGACAACTGATAAACATACGTAAATACGTTTTTTTTTTGTAAATACATACTTATTATACATAGAAAATACCCAGACCAACACAAACAGACATGTTCATGCACACAAATGTATGTACTGTGTGAGAATCGAACCCACGAGCGTTGGTTAAAAAGTAGCGTAAGTGCGCGTTTCACCACTGCGCCACCGAGGTCGTCAAATAATAAATTAGGTTTTATACTATAAGTAATTATACCATAGGGTAGCCAATAGTATTTGTAACTTGAAATAATTAAGTATTGCATGTAGCTTAGAGGCAATTGCCATAAAGTAATATATATGGGAAACCATTTTACTTGTCAAAGTTCGACACGCTAAGTAGACTTTAAGAAAAAAAATATCAACAATCTTGAATTTACCTCTTATTTTCTTTTACAAAATTGTATTGTCAGGAAGCTATATTCACACGCAGTGATATGCATAATTACGACAAAATACCTGAAATTGAAATATTTTATAATCAGTTATCTCAAATGAACAAATTTCATGAGAACAGCTTTCAACATCGTTAATTTTGCAAGGACTAACTTTGTTGACGTTGTGAATTGAGAAAGAGTAACTAAGTAAGTATACAAGCACATACATTTACTGCCATTTTAATCCAACGTACAAGTGTAGCTGTAATTACATCACCGTATAAGGACGTAAGTCTGTATTGTGTAAGGACACATAAAACAGAATTATATGTTAACACCTGTTAAAGGCAGTTATCCAATGATTCCACCATCCATATCCGAGTAGAAACCTTGACATATTTCACAATTATAGCCATAGATCATCAAATAAATGTCTAAAGCTTAAGTTTTATGTTATTATTATACTCATTTTATACAACAGCGTAGAATTGAGGATAATAATATTGAATGAAATATTACAATGTATAATTTTATTAACAAAATAGATTCCTATACCAACTTGATTGAATTGTTTTTTATTACGTATTTATTATGTCGATCTGTATTATATAATGGCATACATAGTGAATTACAACAACTTCTATTTGCTGTAACATTATCAAACTTGGATATTTGAGTACAGCTCAAATAGCAATACAATAATTTTATCATCGAGATGGTCTGATAAAATGGTTTAGCGGACCCCGGATACCTAAGCGAAAGCTTAGAACGCAACTGGGATTAACGCTGGGATGAAGATGGTCTGATGAAATATAACAAAACCGAAGTAATATTTATGAAACCTCATTTGAACAAAATTTTAATGTAACTTCTCTACATATGAAGTGTAATTCTAATGACAATATGTTAATATGCCACCATTGAGCTAGTTTGATTATGGATGTCGGAATATGGGGAAAAATATATATTTTTTTATGCCGCAAAGGTCGATCGTCGTTCGGAAATGGAATGCATTCCCTTATCTTCGAAGTTCGTAAATGGAAAAATCTAAAATAATTATTAGTTAACCTAGTTTTATATTCAAAGAACTCGGTGGTGGTGGCCGCCTAGATATGCAGTGAAGTGGTTTATTGATTTACTGCGCATACCATCCAATCATTCATACAGAATCAATATTTGTATACAGGAACATGTCTGTTTGTCTTGGTTGGATATTTTCAAGAGAGGTAGGGCATATATCAAAGTAGTCCGACTGGCGAAATACACCCATGGCTACCAGATTATTAAATAACCGCAGTCAAATTATTATTACAAAAAGGAAAACGAAAATGATTAATAATGAAATTAATAAAATACAATACGTTTTTATTTAAAATGTAGGATTTTTACCTTTCTTTCTATACAATCAGCTCGACTTTGGAAACGTTTCTATGTCAAAGAAAACTGCGACCAGAAATCAACTCTCGGGTTCCTGCAAGTGAGTGAGGATACCAAGAAGCTCTTTAATTAAGCGGATCGTATATATTGTTTGCCATCCAACATAGTAATCTCACATATCATCAGCTGCAGGTAGCATCGCTAAAGATTTTTATACCTGATGAAGTGTTTCTTAAATAAGAGATGTTTTCATAAACTTCATAGCCTAACGGGCTTCATAGCCCGTTAAGGGAAGTATCTCCACCTCATAGAAAATCAAAACCGAGTTAATACTTCCTGAACAGTTGTCGTGTTTCTGCGAGTAAGTAAGGTTACAGGTAAGTTCTTAAGGAGTTTTTGTGTTAACAGCAGAGATGGTATCATGCAATTGATACTTAATGTATTACAAGCTTTCATATGCTGCGCTACATCAGGTGAGCCGTATACTCGTATGACTCTGTGACGTGACGTTGTATATATACAAAAATAGTTGTACCCCAAGTTACTAGTATTAAATCAAATCAAAAATATTTGACCATCAAAACATTAAATATGTGTAATAATTATATACAAATTACTTGTCGTAATATAGTAAATAGGTTGATAGTATGTTATTGTTTCAATAGTTTCAGAGTTATTTCTTATTTTGTACTCATATGCAATATGTAATAAAGGCGCACAGAGTGCACAAGGCCAAGTATACGAATCACCGCGGTGCTAATAGCACGTTTAGTCACTTTATAGAACATGTATTATTAACCGTAGCTCTCTTCCGGGTTACTACCGAAAAAGCGAAGGGAGTTAAGGTATACAAAATCTCTTGCATATTTGTTGCTTCTTACGGGTTTTAAACTTCTCGAAATCGCTAATTGAATTTTGACGGAAATTTTGTTGTCAGGTTTTTTATATACAAATGTATGAAATGTATATATAGAAGTTTAGTGGAAAACAAATAATTATATTCTCATTTTAAAACAGGTTTTCCAGAATTTTGTGGCCCTATCAAGAAAATACATGTGTATTTTTAATTGCATTTTCTTGATAAGGTCACAAAAATTTAAAATATAATATGTTCCAAATAGTTCATATCAATTACTATATGACTGCAAAAACTTATTTTATCGCTTGGGAACTTATAGTGGCATTTACACGTTTCTCGTACGTACGTGTGTGTATACTTCTTATTTTAAGCAATTCTATTATGCACATGTATGAGATAGAAACTCGGATACTTGGTCAATGACAAAATTTATTTGTTACTAAAATTTTAATAACAACAAATAACATTTTTACATATTTATCAGGTATATTATTTTTCATTACTGATGTATAATTTTAACTTATTATTAAAATTAATGCAACTTTACGCCTAAATGCGCATATAATAGTATACATAAATAAAAGAATAGGCTACGACAGCCATTTCAATTCAGGTGTGTCGCACGTTTGTTTACCTTAACAACTGTCGTTGTCTTCTATCTGTCTTTCGGCAGCATGCTCCACATGCAGGAGAGCAACAACATCTAAAGATCATTATGAGGCACCTACATTCGATGTTATCAAATCTTGAGAGTGGGCATACAACTTGAATTAACTGCGTTTAACTGCGTACTAAAGCAAGGTATAACTGTATAACTATGTAAATAATAATGCTTATTTATTTTCATAGCATTGTGGGTGTATTTCTTGGTAGTATTTATAGTAGTTTTAGCAACGCCTAAATCATTGCGCAAAGTCCTAAGAAAGATGTCTAAAGAGTGTGGACCAGTTGGCCAACTAGTGTGCAAATGTCACTCTGAAATACCAAACGCTGACCCGTGACCTACTGTTAGGAAATGGGAAACTTAGAGCAGGTATATTAGCTGCCAAACTTGACACAATAATGGAAAAAACTTGCGATATATTCTCGTCAATCTGACAGATGCGTTGCATCGGCCTATTATACGAACGTGGCCTGAATTTAGAAACCAGTTTAAATAAAATATTGTTCATCAAATTTAAATAATGAAGACAAGATTCGTACATTTAATGTAAATTATAGCATCGATTTGGGTTATTCATAGGTACCTATAGATGTGCTTGGGCATCAAGGTCGATTGATTACTATTATTGTAAAGTTCAAGATTGATAAAAAATTATAGTAGTCATAAATATTGGGAAATAATCAGTTATGGACGCTCGTTATCGAGTGCTTGATTAGAACTGGTTACTGTACCCTATAGGCGTTTGTAGCACGTGTAGTGATACTTGTCCATTACCTGTAAGGTCCATTATTCTGTGAGAGCTACCCTAGTAGAAAAGTATCATCTTCTCACAGACGACATTCAGGCGGTTCCCAATAATATACCTGTAAAGTTACAACATAAATAAATTCCTGTATTCCTCATACTTGTATAAGCTCTAAAAATGATGATGTAAAGAAGGAATGTTTTGATCTTAATTATGAGTACAAAATAAACCCGTAGTAAAGTTAAAACTATACACAAATAGGTAAAGACAAAACAGTTCTGTATATTTTTCTAGGCCGTTTGTCAAGCGATTTTCTTTTATTTTGTTTAGTAACTTTTCAATAAAAGAATTGGAAACAGTCATTTTGACGATCTCGGTGGCGCAGTGGAATAGTGCAGTGGTGAAACGCGCTGTTACGTTACTTTGACACCAACGCTCGTGGGTTTGATAACCACACAGGACAAACATTTGTGTGCATGAACATGTCTGTTTGTCTTAGTCTGGGTGTTTTAAAAGAGGTAGGATGCATCAAACAACTCACTGGAGGGTTGGTTACTAGTAAGCTCCTAAGGAGTTGCTGTGTTAGCAGCAGAGGTAGCATCGCGCGAGTGATACTTAATATATTTCAAGCATTCATAGGCCATGGTAACCGCTTTACATCAGGTGGCCGTATGCTTATATACGCATCACGACGTAATATAAAAAAAACACTATTTTCGGAGTAGAATTGGAGCCCACAATTAGAGATCACTGTTCATTATACTTCACGGTTTTTACGTCTACAATATTCAATATTTGTACAATACAGACGATATATATATGTAGGTATTAGATATACACTGAAAGTATACTTAAAAGTAGAAAGAAATGTCGGAAATAATATCGAGTAATGATTTTGATCCAATTTCGATCATTGAGTAATCTTTAGTAACAATAATTCGAACACTAATATTTTTCAGGGTGATCATCTACCGACGCCGCCCCCGATTCCTCCAGCTATTCAGAAAGCTCTTGAGTATTTGAAGACTCTACCGCCGAGCGCACAAGGTGCTTCATCTAATGTCCAACCTCAATACCAGCCGTCTCCTTTCAAGCCTAGAGGAAGGTTTTAATATCAATAGCGACACTGAATATATGATTGTTAAATTTAAGTACAAACATTATTTAGCTGATAGGAAAACTTAATGCTCTAGTTGCCATTTATCTCAGTATTATAATTTTGGCATCTATCAGTAATCACAGGAAAATATATATATCAACCCCGGATGATGCTGATGACATTAGATTGAAGTTATTTCTACAATACTAATGTAATGTTTTCACTTGAAAGTAATGCCGTTATTGAATTATCAATAATCAAATATCTTGATGTAATCAGGAATTTATTTACATATAGATAATCCAGATACTATTAGGGACGTCATTATTAACGTAATGTTATTGTTACTGATATTGTACGGCCTGATTTTGGTAGTTCATAAATTATCAGTAATGGCACGGTAATATCATTTATGGGATATAAATTCATTGATTTCAATCAATCATTATAAAATAATGAAGTGACTAATAGTAATGACAATATTCAGAATGCAGTTTATGCAGTATTGTTTTCATAATACAGCAATTACATATGTTTTATAAAAAAAGTATGTTTCTTTGCGATTTAACGAAATAGTGACACAATAATAATAAGCAATTTTAAACTTCAATATGTTACCAACAGTTTAATATGTTCCGACCTAAAAGCTACGTTATTTTCACGTCATTAATCTCAGAAATTTTTCATAAACTAGTCATTTTTTAGATGCAGTTTTCTATTGTTATTATTGTAAACCTGATTGTAGATATTCAATATCCAATTCCTTTTAATAACGTTCGCATTTTAATTTTTGTCAAGATCGAAAGCCTGCACTAGATAAATAGATAGAAAAATTGCATGTTATGTAAGTAAATTGACTATATACTTGTGCTTAGTAATAGTTCGTGTATGTATATTAATTAAGTTAATAAAGCTTTTTGAATTAAAACAATCACTTTATAGTATTGGAATTTATTAAGTCATAAACACAATAGCTTTTAGCTATATTTGCATCTCGTTGCAACAAAGAAGCAAGAAAGAAAAACATCATCCTCTTCCCTAGCACTGGTCATGCAACGCAGGAACTTAACAGTAATGTGAGCTAAATTTCAGTCTTGACTTCACTTAGAAGTCTGTAATTAAGAATTAAGAAGCCGTTAGAGAATAGCTGATGAATTTACCACAGATTATTTGAAAATTTATTATATTTTGACCCATTATTATTGACCCATGTTTCCCGAATCAGGACAAGATTGGCTTGTAAACATTTTCCCACGAATGAAAACAAGTGAATCACTAGCGGTTCTTTTTTCTTTGAATCGATGTGATAGTAGTTCATTATTAGACTTTTAGAATCAATAGAGACATTGACGGAGAAGATCTTTTAGAAGAGCCCGTAAAAATTTTACCATTCATCTTATACCAGTAACAATTCATTATATATTTTCATCATCATTATATATTTTGATAATTCATCATTATTTGGGGTCGGTACCAGAAGCGTGCACGCCGCGACCCTGCCAGTCCAACACTGTGGACTGCAATTCTGGACCCAAACCGCACAGACGCGCGGATTAGGGCGTCCCCCGGAGGCGACGCGCACCGATCCGCCTCCGTCGGTGCGAAATCTATGGCATGCGGCGGTGGGGGCCGCCACCCACCACGCAACGCCCATCCCGGCGGGTCGAGGAGAGCTGAGTGTCGTATAGGCACATGGAATGTGAGAGGTGGTCTAAAAGATAAGATGAATGAGTTGATAGATATAATGAACGTGAGATGCCTAGATGCTTTATGTGTGTCAGAGACCAAGCGAAAGGGAAGCGACACCGAAGATCTGCCCGGTGGCATGACGGCCCTGTGGTCCGGGGTGGACCAGGACGTTCAAGCCAGCGCTGGCGTAGGTGTCGTGCTTTCATCTCGCTTGGCCGCTGGTGTGAAAGATTACGATTTAGTAGGTCCAAGACTTCTCTGGGTTAAGATAAAACTGGGGATTACGCGAGTGTTTTTAGTTGCAGCATAGGCTCCTGTGAGCTCTGCTGATCTCCAGGAGCTCGAGAAGTTTTGGGAGACTGTAAGGGGTATTCTGGATTTGGCCGAAGCGAATGAACGGATAATTATGTGTGGTGATCTGAATGGATGGGTTGGGACCAAGCGAAGCAGTTATGAGGCTGTGCTTGGTCCATACGGAGATAAGAGAGTGAACGATGCTGGTAAGTTACTTTTAGACGTATGTATGGAACGAAACCTCCTTGTGTCGAACACGCTCTTCCATCATAAGGATATTCACACTTACACATGGAGACGGAATGAACAGAAAAGTGTGATTGATTTGATTTTGATAGATGGACGTCTCCGAAAGTCTTTAATGGATACAAGAGCCTTCAGAGCTCCCACTCTTGAAACGGACCACTATCTGGTGATAAGCCGATTTGTGGGCCTTTTCAAGAAGTGGAGGCACTGGCGAGTGCGTATTCCTTTCGGAGACCATGAAAGAATAAGAAGTGAAAAATTGGAAGATGAAAGTGTGAGGAGTACGTATGTACGTCTAGTCAGTGAAAGACTTGCGAACGCGAGTCTTTCCGACTCAGATGTAGACGAATGTTGGAAAGTTCTGAAAGAGAGTATGGTGGACAGTGCGAAAGAATCATGTGGATGCGCAAAGAGACGTAGAACACTAAGAGGAGATGCCTGGTGGGATGCGGAGGTTCAATCCTCCGTGGAAAAAAAGAGGAAAGCGTGGCTGGATTACGTATCATCTTTGCACCAGAGTGATGGTATGAAAGAAATGAAGAAAGAAATATACCGTCGATGCAAGAATGACTCCAAAGCTTTAGTGAAAGAGAAGCGTGAAAGACTACATATGATTGAGGAAGAGAAGCTGACGAAGAACTTCGAGGCAAATACCAAACTCTTCTGGGGAGAGGTAAAGAAGTCTCGAAGTGGTTCGTCAGCATCCAGAATGGACAAGATAAGATGTAAAGCTGGTGGCATTCTTGCTAACACTCAGGAAGTGTTAGAACGGTGGAGTGAATATTTTAGAGAAATGTATGATTATGTCCATGACGCTGGCATTGTGAATGAGTCTGTGATTGACTCGGCAGTGCCAGCGTACCATGAAAACATTACTATGGATGAGATTGAATGGTCGATACGAAGTTTGAAAGATGGAAAGTCAGCGGGAATCGATATGGTAACAGCTGAGATGATCAAGCTAGGTGGTACCTGCGTTAGGGACGCCTTCTGGTTTTTGAGCAAATTATGCTGGAGAACCGGAAGGGTCCCGAACGATTGGAGACGCGCAGTCATCGTGCCCTTGTATAAAGGCAAGGGCTCACGTATGGACTGCGCCAACTATAGGGCCATCAGTTTGATCAGCTTAGCTGCTAAAGTGTATGGAAAAATCATTGAAAGGAGAATGAGGGTGAAATCCGATGGAATGCTTTGGGAAGCACAGGGTGGATTTCGAAGCGGCAGAGGATGTACGGATCAAGTTTTTTCACTCCGCAACATCGTAGAGAAGCATCTGGCTTTGGACCAGAAGGTTTTCTGCGGTTTTGTGGACTTTGAGAAAGCATTTGATAGAGTCGTGCGAAAGAATCTCTGGAACATTTTGCCCGGATATGGGGTTGACGGTGACCTACTCCGTGCTGTGCAATCCACTTATGAGGATTGTACAGCATGTGTGCGGGTGGACGGCAGCTTGTCGCCCTGGTTTGATGTCAACATTGGTGTCAGACAGGGATGCGTGCTGTCGGCTCGGCTGTTCATCCTGTATCTGGACAGTTGTCTTCAGAGAATAAGAAATATGAATGTGGGAATGCGAATGGGTGACTCAGTGGTCAACTGCCTACTTTAGACGCATGCAGACGATGCGGCATTAATAGCAGAATCACCATCCGAACTGCAAACACTAGTTACAACAATGAAAGATGATTGTATGAAGAAAGGCTTACAATTGAATGCGAAGAAAACCAAGATAATGGTATTTGAAAGAGAGACAACCAGAACGAAGACTAGGATTATGGTTGATGATGTAGTGTTGGAGCAAGTGAATGAGATTGTATATCTTGGAAGTGCTTTTAGCAGCAATGGAAGGTACACCGTTGATGTGGAGAGACGAGTGAGTGCCGGGAATAGGGTGAATGGAGCGTTGGGTAAACTTCTAGGCAGCCGAAATCTAAGCCAGAAGGCACAGCTCGCTGTACACAACGCGGTGCTAATTCCAACGCTAACTTATGGAAGTGAGAGCTGGGTATGGCAGAGAGAGCATGAAAGTAGAATAAATGCGGTCGAGATGCGAGCATTGCGCAAAATTTGTGGCATAACGCTTGCTGACCGCGTTCGTAATGAAGACGTGAGAGAAAGAGTTGGTCTAAAAGAGAGTGTCGGTGTTAAGATAAGAAAGGGCATGCTCCGTTGGTTCGGACATGTAGAAAGAATGCGGGACGAAAGAATGACGAAACAGATATACAATGCAAATGTGGAAGGATGTAGGAGCCGAGGAAGGCCGAGACTAACCTACCATGACCAAATTGGTCGTGTTTTATCAGAAGGTGATGTCAGAAGCCCCAGGAACCGGCGAGCATGCATGAAAAGAGCTATGAACGTCACAGAAGCGAGTGAAGTATGCAAGGACCGCGTCTTATGGCGCTCGGTTCTCTCTGCCTACCCCGCAAGGGACTTGGCGTGAAGATATGTATGTATGTATGTAATTCATTATATACAGGTATTAAGTATTTCTTAATACTCTTTACTACATGAGATTCTCTGCGTTCCCATCCATCCGATATTTCACCGCCGCTCTTGCATATCATTTCTTAACTTCTCAACCTAGAGTTGAGGTGCCAAACACAGCTGTACCGTCACATGTACTCGCTTTTACTCTTCAATTAACTCTCGCATGCTATCACTGACTCTGCTGATAAAGATCAGTATACTGTCACTTTAGCTTGCTGATATTAAGGGCTAGGACAAAAAAATATTCTCCATCGAGTTTCTTATTTCCGAATTCAATCGATTTAAGGAACCTTAAGCCTAACTCTCTGTATTACTCTCTATGACTATCAGCCAGCGCTCATCGTAAGTTGAAGCCAGGAGGATGCATTATTCAAAGACATTGTAGTCTTCAGACATTAAGATTATTATATACCACTCTCCCGGTATTACACTGCATCCTGTATAGATGGACTTAGTCTGCTCATCCTGAACGTGAATAGGCAAAGCCACAACGTTTAACAGGCATCTACACTTCGATATAGGAGTGACTTGCTGGATAAGGATTCGATAAAATCCAAGTCTATTTTTTGTCCACAAAAGCAAATCGACAAATTAAACAATAGTTTTCTGCAAAATCAGAATTCCACATTTCCCGCCACCGATGTAGTCCCACCGTGAATGTAATAAATAGACGTTGTAGTACTTTCAAAATAAACGCCACGAAAGCTGTCAACAACTGTTGTAATTCTGTCTCGGCATCAGCCCTTTAAAAGTTGTCCTATCTCGCAAAAAATAATAAACTTCTACTCAGACCTCAAATTCTTCGTCTATTTATTATGACAAAAAGCCACTATCTAATATATATATATTAAATAAATATTTTAACAGTCGCATCGCAATATATCTATGAAAATCTTTTGTATGTCCATAAAAACATAGACTCATTTTGTAAAAAGAGTGATACTCATAGCATAAATACTAGATATAAGCACAATCTTGTTACATGTAAGCCGTCTCCACAAAATAAGTAATTCTTTTATGGGGCAATGTATACGGTTGTATAACAAACTTCCCAGCAATATAAGAGAATTGTCAATAAACAAATTTAAAACTACCATTAAAGCCAAATTGTGTAGCAGGGCATATTATAAAGTATCTGACTATATTAATGATAAAAATGCCTAGGAGTGAGTCGATCCAATTATAATGTAATTAATAAAATATGTAAATTTGTTTGGATACCAAAAGAGGGATGCCTGAGTTTTTTGGCAGTATTTTTATCAGTGCTCACCTAGTCATAAACTGCACGGTAGGGAAAAATATTGTGATGATTCCAAACAAATGTAGCCATTTTTACGGAATAAAAAGATTTTGACTTTGACTTTATCTAAAATTGAAATAAACAGAGATATGGTAACAAAATTACTCTTTAAGCTTGAGCTGCCTAAATCCGCGGGGCGCGATGCCTTACCAGCAGTCTTTCTCACTAAATGCGCTCACAGTGTCTCGTTACCTATTACTCTTCTGTTTGAGAAATCTCTGAGTGAAGGGGTTGTGCCGTCTATATGGAAGTCTGCATTTATAACGCCGATTCACAAGAAGAGAATAAAAACTGAGGCAACTAATTATAGACCCATCTTAAAATTATGTATTATCGCAAAAATTTTCGAAATAATAATTTATGACCAAGTGTATTTCTGCTTTTAATCATTCATTCATCAGTTCCCAACGTGGTCTCCTGAAGGGTCGGTCTACTGTTAGTAACCTTATCTTGTTTCATGACTTTATATCAAATGCATGGTCGCTCGTCCATGCGAGACTAATTTTCAAACTGGAAGCCATAGGGTGACTTGCTGAGATGGTTCACATCCTATATTTCTCAAAGATCTCAGGTTGTAGTGGTCAAAAATAACATTTCTAGCTGGGTTATTCTCCCTAGTGAAGTTCCGCAAGGCTCTCTTCTAAGATCTCAGTTGCTCCTTATCTTTGTAAATGATGAACACATGCCTGCGTTCATAACACCTACTATGTTTTACTGATGATATGAATATATTTGCCTCTATTGCTACCTCTGACGACGTATCCTCACTTCAGTTTGATTTGTACCGTCTAGATTAAGATTGTGCAATAAATGGTTTAGACTTAATCCTTCCAAATGCTCTATAATTACGTATAGTCGTAAAATTAATATTTTAATTGCAAATTGCACTCTTTAAGGGCAAAATCTGCAACGATACCAAAAGGTACGCGATTTAGGCGTGACTCTCGATTCCAAATTGATGTTTGGTGAACATATTAACAATATAGTAAAAAAGGCCTGTTATACTCCGGGTTTTGTTATGCGTATATCCACCGACTTCAAAAGCTTAAAATACGAGTATTATACTGTTCTTATGTTCGCAGTTCTCTTGAATATACATCGCAAATTTGGAACCCGTATTATAATATTTACATCAAAAGAATAGAGAATATTAAAAAAAAAGTTCATTAGTTATCTCTGCTTCAGCCTCAATTATAAATATAAATCGGAAGATTAGTTAAATTATTGCGCCAAATTCCATTTATTACTACTCTCCAAACGTCGTTAGATCGGTGATGTTACGTACTTAACTACAATTACTACCGAAACTAACGAGTGTCCCGACTGTTGTCCAAATTAAACTTTAATATTCCTCCAAATTTGCTATGAGGCACCATGCAATAATTATTATGAAATATCACGTACCACTAGTTCAAAATAATTATCGTTTAAATTAATTCTTGCTACGAGCAACTAACAAACTTAATAAACTAAACCGTCAACTAAATCTTGACATATTCAATACGAGTGTATCGGGCGGTGAGAGGGCTGCTTAGTATTTTTTTCTAAAAATACTTAATTTAGTAGTGTAGTAGTATATTGCAATATGTGTACCTTTCTATCATAATGTAAATCTTATATACTCGGTAGACCGAAAAACGGTGGAAAAAGATATGTAAAAGAAAAATGTTATTAAGTTGAGTATTATTTATGTTCGTGTTATGTGAAATTAGTCTAAATCTTATAAATGAACACTTGTTATTGGCTCTCTGTTATTTAGATTTTTTTTTTAATGTAATATGATTTGAAAAGCTGTTAGTCTTCCAAAGAATTATTAAATAAATAAAATAAATACATTTGTGACAATCTCTGCCTTTGTGTGTCAGTCGAAACAACATTGTCACAATCTTCCCGCTTGAGGTTCGACCCTCTAGCGCTCTACCTCTAAGCGCTATCGTGATTAATTGATGTTGCTTCGTAACAATTCACTTAAAACAAATCACTTATTATGAAATGTCAAGTGTACATCAGTATCTTCAGCGATAAGATCAAGGCTCCTGCCGTGTAAAGCTATTCTCTAGGGATCCTAAGGCTTGCACCATATTTGCGATGAGACATAGCGTCTATATCTAAGGTTCGAAAACTACTGAAGAATTACGACATATTAATAAATTTTAGCTCTCCCTTTATGTCAAAGATGAGATTACTGTATACTTTAAAATGTCGTCGTGATGAATTCACTTATCTGTTAAGATATTATCAACGCCAATTATATAAGTCATTTCGACGCTGGCATTTTTGCATGCTAATTCACGGTCGCCTCTACATGTTCATTTCACTATCCTTTGTCTTAGATAATAAAAAATAAGAATATCTTTGTAATCGTCGAGCATAAACGTAACTGTAGAGTCACACTTTATTTTACGTCATCTATCAAGCATCATGTAATAACGATATGTTTTTTCGTCGTTATAGTATAGTGAATGTCCAATAATAAATATTATATATAGCAATTATGTGATGTCAGAACTATTTACTTGTTGGTTTTGTTTACCATTTCCTATATTTAAAAAAATCACATTTATGCAAAAAGGAGGAACTTATGCGTTGTGTTGCTTTTTTACTCAATTAGATAATTTAATTCCATTTTTACACCATCTTGACCAGGCCAAGCCACTCAAAAAGTATTGCGAAAAAAAGTTTTTATGTGCGAGAGACAGGCCAGTTATAATCTATTTTGAAAATATGATAATTTATAAGTAGGAATAGTTCATACGTTCCAATTTCAAAAGAAATGTGGAGGATATTTCTTGCGAGCTAATTTAAATTATCGTGTCTCATTGAATTCCTCAATCTGGATCTGGATCTGCGGCGGGAACTCACCGTGGCTCAGAAGCAGGCCCGGGTGGAATGATACCGTGGTATGATAAACAAATTTGAAGCAGGCTCGTCTCGGCGTGTTTACGACGTTATTACAGGTGAGTGAGGATGAGTACTGGATTTCTCTAGAAATTAAGCGCCAGTCGAAGTTTGGGTGTTTCAAAACGAATCAACGCCTACCAAAGCGAAGCGATCTAGAAGTGGAAAATTTTGATCGCGAACTTTTTCAATTTGACTGGCTACCTGGTGTCAATTCCTTTACAGAACCAAAGGAGCATCAACACCGAATGGTATACTACCAAATGCTTGGCAGAAGTTTTCTGTGTTGTGAGCAACAAGCGACCAAACACAGGGCTCCGCGGGCTACTGCTCCACTACGACAACCCGCCCGCCCACACTTAGCTCAAAACGAGGGACTTTCTGGATAGCACGCCAGTCACCCTCCTTATAGCCCTGACCTAGCACCGTGTGACTTCTTTTTATTCCCGAAAATAAAAAATAAGCTCAAAGGGATACAATTTTCGTCGCCGGAAGATGCGCTGTCAACGTTCGAGCAGACTGTAAATGAGGTGTCTGCGGCGGATTGGAAAAAGTGTTTCTAAAACTGGTTCAGACGTATAAAACTTTGTATAGGCGCTGGTGCGTTTAAAAAGATTTAATGAATAAATATTTACATACAGAACACTTTATTTTTAGAGTGAGTAGAGTATCCCACGTAAGTTTTAAGACATGGATTCCAATTACCTAACCTTTGTGTAATGTGCGAAAATATATTTTAACATAGGCCGTTAACACAATAGGCAGATAACCACAAAGTGACAATAAATGTACTAAGAACCATGTGTAAAAAATAGTATATTGTACAATGTCAAAGGCTTATTATACGAGCTCAGTGGCGCAGTGGTTAATAACGCGACTTTGCCACCGACGCTCATGGGTTCGATACCCACACAGGACAAACAACAACATGTCTCTTTGTTCTGATCTGGGTGTTTTTAAAAGAGATAGGGCGCATCAAAGCAGCCCTTCTGGGAAAATACCTTCACTTCTGGGAAAAACAACTCTCTGGAGGGTTGATGTGTTTCTGCGTGTGAATGAGGCCACGTCCGAGTGATACTTAATGTATTACAAGCGTTCATAGGTTACATTTGCCGCTTTACATCAGGTGGGTCGTACGCTTGCACACCTCTCGACGTTGTATAAAAAAATAATTTCGTTACATTATGTTTATATTCTATTAAAGGAACTAATTCTAGCACTACACAATTCGTATTAAGCGCAAGCTGTTCTTCGTAAAACATTCGAAAGCGTAGTTTTCAGGATGAAATAAAAGCGTGACAGCCTGAATATTCCTTAGGGATACAAAATAAATAATTTTATTTGTATAATTTTAATTTTTCACTGTTGTTTACACTATTATTATAGATACGGAATTACTGCGATTTGATTTAATATTTTCCCGATATTTCAGCCACGTTGCAGACACGAATACATAAAGTTGTTAAGAGCAGCTGTTTACCATCTTTCTGCGTCGCTTATTACTCAGCGTTTTACGTTATGTGCGGACTTCGAATAGTAATCTCTAATAGATTATTTTTCTAAGTCGGCACATAACGTTTCATTAACTCCACCATTGGATTGCGTTCCCGATAACTTGAAACCGTCTTTCGGATGGAAATTTCGATGCTTCTTTATTTCAATCGCTTCCCTGACTAGTCGCGGTATGAAGCGTCGTTCAGTTGAGAGTAAGTTGAAATTATGCAGCTCAATCAAGTGACACATAATATGGCGAACTTCTCAATTTCTCTATTTTTGATTGAGCCTATGTGCTCTTTGATTCTTTGTGTCAATGAGACAGTAAATTCACGTAAAATCACAAGTTGTCGGGTACGTGAACTCCGTGGTCGATTTATGCAAACGTTACGTTCGTTCTTCGAATAGCAATCTCCAACTGACACCGCGAGTGTAGTGTGTCAGGCGCCGAGCAATAAGCAACACAGAATGAAGGTAGATAGATAAATGTATGCCCTTAACGGCTTTATCTACTCGCCGGCTACAGTCATCCCGTGATCATGGCGTCTGCAACGTCGTCGAAATATCGGGGAAATATAAAAACAAATCGCGGTAAGTCCCGTACCTATAATGATAATAATTTTATGAACAGTAACGGTTAAAATACCTTGCAAAAGACAACCAACCATTTCTTATATATGAAAAGATGTAAGAACCGAAGAAAACCAAGACTTGCAAAGACTAAAAACCGGCAAGCGTGCATGAAAAGAGCTATAGTATATTTTAAAGAATGTGTTTAAGAATCAGGTCCTATGGCGCTTAGAGATCTCTACCTATTCCGCAAGGGCATTGAATTTATAGTATGCTATATATTTTTTATATACCACTAACGTGGCAAACAAGCATACGGACTGCCTGATGGTAAACAGTCACCGTAGCCTACGGACATTTGCAATACCAGGGGTATCACTCATGACCCTCTAAAAATCTCACACCTTTCTTGAAGAACCCCATGCTGTAGTCCCTTGGGAAAACCTCGGCTGGGAGTTCATTCTACAACTTGAGAGTTCTCCGAAGAATACTTCTCAGTACACAGTATGCGACCATTGTGGTTCCAGCATGTAAGGGTTCGCCGTCGGCCAGTGGTGCGGTTATAAAATAATGCTGTCGGCATCATATCGAACAATTCTTCAGAACACAATCTGTTGTACAATCGGTAGAACACACTAAGGAAGGCAAAATCTCTCCTTAAACGTATGGGTTCAGTACCGTGCCTAAACTTAGAAACGTCGACTATTCTCACCGCTCGTCTTTGATCGGAATCACTCGGTCCAAGCTGGTATCCAGGCGCACCTACCCAAAGGTGACTGCAGTACTCCATGCATATCCTTTGTATGATATCGGGTAATAATTTTGTTATATCACTAAGGTAGCAAGCAAGCATATCGCTAGCCTGATGGTTGATGTTAATAATGGATAGTTACTGTATTCTGTGGACACCTTGCAACACCAGGGCATTACTCATGGGGTGCGGACCCCGTATATACATCTTTATGCTATTTAAGACTATTTTCTTCCTGTCATAATAAGTGATTTTTAAAGTATCTTTACATTAGTGTTTAGACACTTTAAAAGTGAAAGATTATAAACGATTTGTCAATTATGTATATACTCGTACCTTAAACAAAGGGACGAAACGAGCGTTGGTGTCAAAGTCGCGTCATTCACGACTGAGCCACCGAGCTCGTCAAAACTTATATTTTACCTGTTGTTATTACTAGAAATTAAAAAAATATGTACTTGTAAATAGGCAGATAATGCCTAATGCTGAGAATAACTGAAGTAAGAAAAGCTTCTTATAGATCTATACTAATTAACTCTATATATTCTATAGATTCTGAAGAGCTCTTTCTCGTACTACAACGGCGTAGCAAACAAGAATACAACCAGCCTTTTGTGAAGCGGTCACCATGGCTTCTAGACATGAACAATTCAAGAAGTATAATTTACGTGTTTTTACGTACACGCAGACATTTGTTACTCTATTTATGTAATCAATTTTTCTGAGCAGTAATCGTGCCCCAGTGGAAAACCAGCTTATTAATAGACGATCGCTAGTTCTAATCCTATGCTAGCATGTACCAATAAATTCGTGTTTTCAGATTTATGTATATATTTGTAATGATCGCTTGCTGAACAGCCAAAAAAATGAAGGAAAACATCGTGATAAAACCTGCACCTCCAAGAAATTATATTTCAAAAGACGTGTGTGTACGTGAAGAATGGTCTAATTTGCCCTCTGGATTGTGGAGGTTTCCTGGCAGTCGTTTTATGTCAAAGTCAGTATCTTCGCCAAATACTTAGGTTCAGCTAGCGGATCGCGCTAATCCTAGCCACATCCTCACATTTTCATTCAATATATCTCGACCGCAATAATCTCATTATGTTTTTCCGTTAATCCCATAATAATATTGTAAGTCACTCAATTAGGAGTAGCCGGCAGACGTTGCCCTGTAAGTATATTTTAGACAAACAAATATACAATCCACCTGATGTGACGTGGTTAATGAAGCCTATGAATGCTTGAAATACAAGGTCGTCACTCGTTGTCACACTCGGTGTTAATATAGTAATGTCGTCGGAACTTCACTCGCTCGCAAAAGCATAAAATCTCTCCGACCTGTAGTTTCTAGTCTGTAGTCCTGTAGTGTTGAGGTACAACCCCAGACGGGCTGCTTTAGACCCTGTATCCCTTTTACCAGAGCTCCATTTATTAATTAGCCATGTGCAAGCGATGTTTGACGAGGTCGGTGGCGCAGTGGCTAGTAACACTAATTTGACACCAACGCTCGTGAGTTCGATGTCCATATAGAGCAAACATTCGTGTGCATGAATATGTCTGCTTGTCTTGATCTCAGTAATTTTAGGAGAGGTAGGGTGCATCATAGCAGCCCGTCTGGGAGAGTACCTCCTCCTCACAGAAAACCGTAGATAATAACAAAGCTCTGGAGGCTGGTTGTGTTCCTGCGTCTGACTGAATTCACCAATAAGCCCGTAAGTAGTTGCTGTGGTAGCAGTAGAGGCGACATCGCGTGATAGTGAGTAATATGCAAACGTTCATAGGTTACGGGAACCGTTTTACATCAGGTAGGCCATATGCTTGTATGCCTCCCGACATTGTATAAAAAAAGCTAAGTGAGGGAAAACTTGATGCATTGCCAAGTGAAGAATTGCTATAAATTGTGCTCTTTAAACACCTTTGCTCTTAAAAAAAGCGTTTCAAATATATCAATGTCGTTTTTACATGGAGATGAAAACGAAAGATAGAGAGAGATAGAGAGAGATAGATAGAATATGCGCTAAGACATTGGTTCCCATGCAGATGCCCACGCATAACCTATGTAATTGCAGCTATTATTGATTTGCTCATTATTATTAAGGTGATTTGTTTGACCTATTGTTACTACTAAAGATCTGTTAAACCTTCGTAAACAATACATGATGAAATATTATTATTATTATTCTTTCCTTGTATATAAACAACTTAGTTATTAATTTTGATACTCCCAAGGTTGCATATACATTATCTAGCATTTAAAGTAATAATATATTACGTTAAAGCATATGTAGAACTTTCTTTTTCGATACAACCTTCACACAAATCTACAAGACAATGTACCAGGACGACCGAGCATCGCTTGGCTTTTTTCTTATGTGAAATCGCGATTTTTCGGGACTGATACATTACATTATACATAAATTTAAAAAGCAAAACCTTACCGAGATACACAAAATATATATTCAAATATTCCTAGTTAAAAGTAATAGAATTTATTCGTTAAATTTTATGTCTTTTTGCTTACTAAGCTTTTTGCTTACTTATATATTCGGAATGACGCTTTAGTACATTGACTTAGAAAACGAAACCTTTCTGAGATATACGAAATATACTTTTATATATATCCAAGAATTACTTATTATTAGTTTAAAGTAATAGGGTTCATCTGTTAAAATTTCATGATTAGTTCAATCATTTTTTGTTTACTACGTGAAATCATATTTATTGATTAGGTACTGTAGTTTTTAACGAACGTTTTGGCTACATAAAACGTCTTCCGTGCTTCGTGTTCGTGATAGATGATCCAAAGTATCATTGTTTATTGTAATTCGTTCAAATACCAATAGTTTATAATTTTGTTATTTCCTGAATAGCCTTTTTTGTGCGTAGAAGCGTATTATGTTATGGTTATAATTATGGGATTTACTGCCTTAATATGCCTACAAGTTATAAATATACGTTGATATTGTAAATATACATATACACTGTATATAATTATGATAATGGTATCAACACGGAACTTTATTGTTACAAATGAGACTGTTTAGAAAAAAAAACAGAAATGGCCCAGAAATAGCCGGGGACTGACGAATGCCCTCCGAACTGAGATGATTAAACTCATCTCTAGACAGGCTGCGGTCGACGGTGTTTAACTTGCGTTTTCGATTAAATAGACACGTAGGTCGACACCATCGAATTCATCTTAGTTAAAATTACTCGACTCTTTTATTGTAATTAACGTTTTCGTAAATTATTAACTTTTTTTTAAATATACTTACTTGCTTTTTTGAAATGAAGCATGAAGAACAAAATTAAACTTAAAAAAAGTAAAAACAATAACAACAATGTTCTAGCTAATCTTGCTAAGCTTAATCTTATGTTACATGCAAGCCGTCTCCACAAAATAAGTAATTCTTTTATGGGGCAATGTATACGGTTCTATAACAAACTTCCCAGCAATATAAGAGAATTGTCAATAAACAAATTTAAAACTACTATTAACACCCAAATTGTGTAGCATATTATAAAGTATCTGACTATATTAATGATAAAAATGCCTGGGAGTGAGTCGATCTAATTATAATGCAATTAATAAATTATGAAAATTTGTTTGGATACCAAAAGAGGGATGCCTGAGTTTTTTGGCAGTATTTTTATCAGTGCTCACCTAGTCATAAACTGCACGGTAGGGGAAAAAAATGTGACGATTCCAAACAAATGTAGCCATTTTTACGGAATAAAAAGATTTTGACTTTGACTTTAGCTAAAAGTGCGGGAAGAAGATCTGAGTATCTGTTCAATCAAATGTCTTTTTTTCTAAATAGTAACTATAAAGTTCCATGTTGATACCATAATCATAATATTACGCATTTTGTGTACAGCGGACCACAAAGAAAAGTATATTACCTCGATCTTAGATTCGAGGGCAATGCCATCGTGTGTTATCGAGTGTCGTCGAGCATAATCGGTGATACAAAAATTCGTCATCGTATTTGTTACAGCAATGGTGAAGAGAATGGTGATCAAATCTCTCGAATCTTTTTTTTTATGTCTTTATTTTATGTGAGTTAGATGTCAATGTTAACATTTATTAGAATTGATAACTAGTAATTTAAGATATCTGAGTGAGTAATGAAATAAAACAAAACAGTCACAAATAACTGTTGTTTTTTTATGTAAAAACATGACAAATAAATATTATACTATAAATATAGAAGTTTACACTAGAATGTTATAGGTATCAGAATGCCTTTCATTATACAATAAATAACAATTTATGGCTACTGTAAAGGTTATCTATGTTAGTCTAGTTTGTTTAAATCAGATAAGGAGGTCAAGTTAATCATGAGATAATAAATATGCTATATTGTTACGAAACCTAATTTTTATAGCAATAATATCATCTCACTTTACTAAAAAATATCTAACTGATCACTTGTAATTTGAATAGGGACTCGCCCAATTTAATAATAAAGGTATAGAACTAACAATATTTAAAACACATGTATTCATAGGTATAAAATAAACTAATATCGTAGTCGCCTGCTGTCGTTATCGATAACTTCTTGTAACCAATTATGCATTCCAGCTACCATATTCCAGTCAGTGCCCTGCAAAATTACGTCCATGTTGTGTTCACCAATTGACAAAGGCTTTCTTTGGTTTTGACCGTCGAGGAGTCCCAGTTGAGCACCATTTGACCACACATTTTTTCAATAGGATTTAAATCCGGACGTTTAGAAGGCTACTCAATGTCTTCATAACACATGATCCAGAGTAGAATAGTCCCTTTCTACAAAATAATAATTAAAAATCAATTTCAATTTATCGCTGCATAAGTTAATTCAACGAAAAAAAAATGGTCAAAAATATATTTTTGACCATTTTTTTTTCGGTTACGTGCAGTCGACGAGTAATTTTGCCGATACTTATGTTTTGTTCAAACAGAACAATAATAATAAATTTTGTTAAGCGCACCATAATTCCACAAAAAATATAATCCATGGAAACATAACACAAAGAAACACAGCCGATATGTGGACAACGAAACACTTGAGATTTGACTGTTAATTCATATTAAAGTAAGCTTGTAAATTCCCGCACATTTCTTCCAAATACTCTCTTTTGAATGCTCTAACAGGACATAACACAAAATATACACACGATTCGGCAAGGAATTATAATGATTATTCTGGGTAATGGATCGCTGTTGCAAAGATTGTTATTTACAAATGCTCTATAAAATTGAGAAAAATAGAAAAAAGTAGCGCATGTCACATTGAACAAGTTTGTAAAAAGTTAAGCAAATCGGCATATGCGTTATTTAGGATATCAAAAAAAGTCAAATTAGAAATTGCTTTGGTGGCTTATCATGGTTTAGTTACACCACATTTAAGTTACGGTGTTATATTTTGGGGTAACTCACAGGAGAATAACAAAGTCTTTAAGGCCCAAAAAAGATGTATAAGATCAATGTGTGGATTAAAATTTCAAATCACTCAAACTATTAACACTGCCGTGCATTTATATAATGGAACTAATGTAATTTTGTAAAAATCCAATCCGCATTTGTTTACAAAATTATCTGAAACAAGAACGAGGCCAAATCATGTAAGATCACAATATAAATATAAGTTAATATATAAATTATAAATAATATAAAACTGCCATGATCGATAAAAGTGTAATCGGTATGGCCCCCATTATATTCAATAAATTGCCGGATAATTTTAAATCATTAGATTTGACAACGTTTAAAGAGAAATTAAAATTGTTATTGACCCAAAAATGCTATTATACAGTAAAAGATTATTTGAATGATATTTTGACCTACTTTTTTTTTAATTCTCTCACTCTAAATTTCTTAAGTTCTTCATTATTAAATCCCGTAATTATTTATGAATTTTTGAAATGTGCCTTATTTGAATTTAGACTGACTTATTAATTTATAATGACTATTATTATTATTTTCTTTTTGTAAAGTATAACATAAAAACTATTGTACGTCTATTAAGGACAGGTCACAGTGATACGCAATAAATTCTAAGATCTTTTGTAACCTGTGTTCCACAATAAAGATATTTAATTTGACATGTCTTGGGATTTGAACCTAGGATTATATTAGAGCGAGTTGCTTTACGCAGCTTGGTTCCGCTAGGCTACGACATACTAGTGGGAATATTTTAAAATGCCACCTCTACTACTGACAAAACAAGTCATTAGAAGCTTGCCGGTGACCTCACTCAAGTACAGGAACATAACAACCCTCTAGGAATACCTAGCTGAGGTTTTCTGTTAGGTAGAGGTACTTCTCCAGACGGTCTGCTTTGATGTGTTATACCACTCTTAAAAACGCCCAGACCAAGACAAACAGATATGTTCATGCATCCAAATGACTGTCCTGTGTAGGAATCGAACTCACTCGTCACGATTCTCCTTGTATTGCAAGCGTTTATGAACGATGGTAATCAATTTACGTACGTTGTATAAAAAAATAGCGGAACCACGTCCATTGGGGTTTCAGAGCAAGCGTATTAAGAATAATTAGTCACATAACATTGCTATACAGTAGAAATAAATTGCTTTGAGAATGCCACTGCGCGTTTCGGAACTCCGTCATTGATATCAATGCAATTATATATTAAAGATATATAGGGTGTAATAAAATGTAGCGACAAAAGTTGGCAATTACACCTTCATGGCTTAATTAATAAATTAATTTAATGCAATTTGATCTAACTTGCTTTGTGTGCTTCCTCCACCAATTAGTGCATGTGGACTAGCGCCGGCCGGCACCCACCCACTACCGTTAGTAAATGCAACATGCCGACGCTGCCATGGCTGCTCCTGTAGTCTCTCTCTCGGCTGGTGCGGTCGTCCGTGATCTGGAACAGAAATCGCATGCCGCCACCACCGTTGCTGCTATGACTGGTCGTCGCTGCGACACGTGTTTCGCCTCTCCACGAGGCATCCTCACTTGCTACAAGTGACAAATCCATCGTAATACCGTCCATTATATTAAATTGAGGGTGAGAGGTGAATGAGGTGAGTGAAAAGATATTTAAAAGAGGGAAGTTGCTTAAGTCAGTCTGTTTGTTCATAAGAGTAATTTTAGAACTTTTATGTTTAATAATGTCTAATTGTTTCCTAATATTTAGTTTTAAACTTTAGTAAAAAAATTTAGTTTTAGTTGATGATGAAGTGTTGGAACAAGTGGATGAGTTTGTATATCTTGGATGCGCTTTCAGCAGGGATGGAAGGTACACCGCAGATGTGGAAAGACGAGTGAGTGCTGGGAATAGTGTGAATGGAGCGTTGGGAAAACTTCTTGGCAGTAAAATCCTGAGCCAGAAGGCACAACTCGCTATACACAATGCAGTGTTGGTCCCAACGCTAACTTATGGAAGCGAGAGTTGGGTATGGCAGAAAGAGCATGAAAGTAGAATAAACGCGGTTGAAATGCGAGCGCTGCGCAAAATTTGTGGCGTAAGGCTCGTAGACCGTATTCGCAATGATGATGTTAGAAATAGAGTTGGTCTGAAAGAGAGCGTCGGTGTTAAAATAAGAAGAGGCATGCTCCGATGGTTCGGGCATGTAGAAAGAATGCAAGATGAAAGAATGACGAAGCAGATATACAATGCAAAAGTGGAAGGATGTAGGAGCCGGGGAAGGCCAAGACTTACCTACCATGACCAAATTGGTCATGTTCTATCAGAAGGTGATGTCAGGAGCCCTAGAAACCGGCGTGCGTGCATGAGAAGAGCAATGAATGTTAAAGAAGCGAGTGAGATATGTAAGGATCGAGTCACGTGGCGCCCGGTTCTCTCTGCCTACCCCGCAAGGGATTTGGCGTGAAGTTATAGATAGATAGATAGATAGTTTTAAACCTTTAAAAAATTCGATATTAGGGGGGGATAAATTATGTCCTTTGTCTAATTGATGTTCGGCGAAGTGCGATTGCTTTTATACGCAGATACGTGTTCGTGAAATCGTTTTTGAAAATTACGACTAGTTTGACCGATATAAACATGTTCACATTCATCGCAGAACAGCTTATACGTAGGTCACACTATAAGTTTTGCTTAACTTTAAAAAACAACATGTTATAACCAAAATATTATGTTTATTGCTTTTCAAAATACTCTCCTTTACATTTTAAACATTTTTTCATGCGATCGAACCATTTTTTAAAACAGGAGGACCACAGATATGAAGGCATGTTTTCTACGTGCTGATTGAACGCTAGCACTGCCTCTTCGGAGTTGGTAAAAGTGAAACCTCTCATCAAATCTTTGATTTTGGGGAAAATATAGAAATCACAGGGTGCTAGGTCGGGGCTATGCGCAGGATGGGTAACGAGTTGTACTTTTTCGGAAGTTAAAAATGACTTTGTTTTGTTGGTCGTGTGTGAAGAAGCGTTGTCATGATGTAGGAAAACGCGGCTTTTTGGTCATCTTTCGCGAACTTTTTCTAACACCCTGGGTAAACAAATGGTAGAATACCACTCGGCATTAACACTCTTTTGATCTTCAAGTGGAATTGTGCAGATGGGACCCGTAGCTGAGAAAAAAAAACGAGATCATTTTTTTACCAACGTTTCCCGCCTGTCTCACTTTTGTTGGCCTGTTCTCATTTTCAAACACCCATTCACAAGATTGCTGTTTTTTTTCGGGTTCAAAACAATAAATCCACGTTTCGTCTCCTGTGACAATGTCATAAACAGCATTAGAATGTCCGTGGTCGTACTTCAGTAGCATCTGTGAGTACCACTCCACGCGAGCCCGCTTCTGCTCCGCTGTCAGTTCATGAGGGATCCAACGACAACAAAGATTCCGAACTTTCAATTCTTCGTGTAAAATTTTGTGAATTTGGCTCTTACCAATCCCCAATAGTTCTCGAATTGTCTCATAGGTAATCCGCGGGTTTTCTTCAATTAGCCGCTATACAGTAGCCACATTATTTACGTTGACGGCAGTTGAAGGCCGCCCTTCACGAAATTCGTCATGTAAAGAAACTCGACTTCTCTCAAATTCAGCAAACCATCGCCTCACGGTGCTGAAAGAAGGTGCTTCTCTCCCAAAAGCATTTTGCAGACGAGCAGCACAGTCTTGCGGAGAGAGGGAACTTTTAAAATCATAAAAAATCATCGCTCTAAAATCTTTTCGACTCAATTCCATTTTCGTTGCGTACGTAGAACTTTGATGTGTGATAAAAAACAATTGACAAATGATTTCCCGCCAATTGTTTTTTTTTATTACTAAGTAGGTTGCAACGTTTCAAAAAATATAACATTCGAAATTCAAATAGTTCCGATTAGCTAGAAGTGCAAAACTTTTAGTGTGCCCCATGTAGACGCCGGATTTTTTATTAGGCGGGATTTTATGTTCCGCGATGAATGTGTCCATAATGGTTAAACTGGTGACTTACTTCATTTTGTTCGTATCTTATTTAATCAATGACAACGCTGCTTTCAATTTGGTTTCCGCCAGCTGATTGGCTCTCCACCCGCGCTGGCCATTACGTAGTAATAACAAAGTCTGTTCATAGTAAAAGGGATGTGCACAAGTGATACAAATTTTAGTTTTTAATTTATGAGTTTTGACAAAGTCTGTAATATTAAATGTTTAATTTTTTATATTAAAATCGTAATAGGTACAACATATACATACACCCTGCAAAGTTTGTCGGGTTGAATATGTTAGACCTTATATTAGAGACTGCTATCGACCGTGGACTTCACGCATTTGATGGACAAGAAACTAACAACCCACCATTGCATGGGCACTCCAAAGATATGCTTCAGTCACAGAATGACTGCTGAAACTACACCGGTGGATAAAAATAGATCCAGATGTCATCCAGTGGGCTCCCCACTGGATGAAACACAACAAACCTCCAGGTACTTATTTGACAGCGGTTTTTTGTGAGCTGGAGTTACAACACAAGTCGGACTGCTTCGATGCCTCTCTTAAAACCGTACGTCTCTTATTACGCTCTTACCTGTATATACTCGCTCGCTCGATATACTACTTTCGTAACAAACTCTTTTGTCATCCATTTTTGTCACTACATCATCTTTCATTCCATATTGTTCTTGTATACGTTTATATGATTTGCGCATAAGTGATATTTTACAATTTAAATATTTGTTCATAAAGTATGGGTTATTTTTAATTCAGGGATAGTTGCGATCTTTAATCGACTTATATAGTTGCGATTGTCTAATAAACAAGTTTCGAGTTTGTTTTGTGTTAGAAATAGTTGTGGTTTAGTCTCTAGTTAGGATAACAGGTTTAATGACGCGAATCTTATATCTGCATAGTATATTAATTATCAGCCCGATTACACTTTACATTGAATAATATAAAGTTCCATACATTGAAAGCATCTATTAGTCATTCCGACAGGATTCTTGATTTTCTTTGAATATATCTAATGATTGTGTAAATTTAAGTCACAAACATTAATCATAAGATAATAAATCAATGTCAATGAAATATTTGTGTAAACCAGTGGCGAACACAGGCTTACTGGAATATACCGTAACTTTAATGTAACATCAACAGGAAGTATTTTTTTTTTCTTAAAAACACAAACTGGTTTGGTTGGTCCAGTGTATGTTCACATACTGCAGAGTTTTTATCGCGCCTATTCTTCATGTTCACGAGTACTCGTGTGAAAGAACACATTGCTGACATGAAGAATAGGCGCGATAAAAACTCTGCAGTATGTGAACATACACTGGACCAACCAAACCATTACATCCGGTTCGATAAACCACAAATCCTCGCCAAGGAAAATCGCTACATGCCGAGAATGTTGCGCGAGGCTATTGAAATAAGAAAACACCCCAATTTCAATAGAGAAGATGGTTGGCAAGTACCACCTGCTTGGGATCCAGTCCTAAAAATAATCAAGTCACAAATCCAAAGATCTACTAAAAAATGTTCGGACACTGTGAGCGATTTTTGTGTGAATCGGAACATATATAATTAATCCATCCATGTCGGTAGATGTAATAATTGAATAACTAATGTAAGACAAATACCACCTTAGTCTTTCCTGCGACCACGGACGCTGCAAAGCGTTCGAAACGTCAGGTTTCAACAAAATAAATAAAACACGCGATACTTCCGTTAAAAATAGTTTAATTTCAATGTGTAACAATCGCGAAAACCTAAGACAA
This sequence comes from Pyralis farinalis, assembly GCA_947507595.1. Taxonomy (NCBI): domain Eukaryota; kingdom Metazoa; phylum Arthropoda; class Insecta; order Lepidoptera; family Pyralidae; genus Pyralis; species Pyralis farinalis. Next base: position 19,418,955 of record OX382267.1, read on the forward strand.
TACTATGTTTACATGCTACATATCTACATATAAAGAAATGGAACTAAAAGCTTGTTTGCTACATCTAGTTCTATCATCTGGCTATTTGCAACACCAGGGGTGTCACCCATGCATTCCTGACCCTCTAAAAAAATCTTCACCTATTTCTTGAAGAATTGCATGCTGTAGTAAAACCTCGGCTGGGAGCTCATTCCACAGCTTGAGAGTTCTCGGAAGAAAACTTCTCTGGAACCGCACAGTACGCGACCATTGTGGTTCCAGCGTGTGACGTTACGAAATTATCTACGAAAGCGCTAGCACAATCCTTGCTTTTGTCTATCCTCGAGTGCGCCTACGAAATGTTTTGCCTTTCTATATTCGGAATGTTCAATTACTGCGATACTTCAAACATCTTGTCAAACTTTACTATCTTTTTCCCCATCTTTTTCCCCTCAGTCTCATTATTTTTATTTACTCTGTGTATATTTATACAATGTTTATACCAATTTGAGAATTGTGTGTATGTGAATACTTAGTTATATATAACATATGTATTTATCTATGCTTGTGCATTCATTTGTGCCAATTTATATAATTACTTTGTCTCCTTTAAGTTATGTAGGCACAGCATAACTTAAATCGTTTTTTTACTCCTCTTCTACCCTAAGATTGTTTGGAAGAGATTGCATCGCAATAAGACTGCGTTGTGATGGTACTTTGTTATTTATTTATCATATAATGGAAGATCACAAAAATAGTAGAAGGAAAGTAGTAGCCGAAAACTAGTATTAATAGTATGACTGACATGGAAGAAATTATTATCTTGTCATGAATTTGATGAGTATAAAAGCTAATATATTTTTTACACTAAAGTGCCAAACAAGCAAACGACCTACTAGATGGTAAACAGTTACTGCAGAATAGGAATAATTGCAACAGCTTGGGAGTCACTTGTGCCGTTGCTGACTCTGTAAAAATCTTTTCACTTTTTTTGAAGAACTTACACAGTATACTGTGGTCCATAAGGAAAACCTCGATGATAATAAAGTAAATAGGACAGAAAATATTTTCGAATTCATTCATTAATTTGAAGTACGGATTTTTTTATTTTTACCTTTTCAAAATATGATATTTCGGTCGGCCTGTAGGCCAATTCTGCTAAATAACTGCAACTGCACGTTAACGTCTGTCACTTGAGTCGTGCAGGAATTGTGCAGTGCCAATACGTGTATTTTATTAAAGTTTCCTGCACTGCAACTACGCTGGAACTGTGCGTATCCTGCACTGCCATTACGCTGCAACTGTGCGTATCCTGCAAATGAACTACTTAACCATATTCACCATGTCACCATATTTCAATCTAATAAATTGAATTTTTAATCAATGTTGACTCCTATAGTTTCACACCCGATTGCCCTTCGTTGCCGGCGTGGAGGTATTTCTAACTGACAAAAAGCTTTACTTAATCATATATGCTTACAAACATTTCCCAAAACAAATATTTTGCAATAGAAATCACCGCTTCAGAATATTAATTTCTCTTCGCAAAAGTTGCTTGAGACTAACGTTAGCAAAACTGCAGATAAACTCCATCAAAACTTCTGTCATCGCTATACAAATGTCAAAACAATTTAACAGAATACGATTATATTGCAGGAAACGTGCAGGTGCAGTCCAGGTTTTTTAACAGAATAGAGAGTCTTTTACTGCAGCGTTACTGCAACGCTGCTGCTGTCAGATCGCTTAACAGAATAACGAAACATCAAAATGTACACATCTTGACACACTCCGCGCAGCAGTGCAGTTGCAGTTATTTAGCAGAATTGGCCTACAGTAGCAACTTTAGTAAGTGAGACAAGTTTAGGCAATATTGAACACGACAGGAGCGAATCGTAATCTTATTGGTTTTCTAGAAAATTTAAGTTTGATAGAAGTATTTGACTTGTTATGTGGAGGTCTCTCTATATCTTTATAATTATTGCAATTTAATTGAATATAATGAGAAAACAATAATATAGGGGTTAATAGATTCAGGCGTTATTTTGCGAATATTATTTTGTAAATAATATACTGTCATGTTATGTCATGTCATGCTATGATGAAGGAGACCGGATGTGATCATGGAACTCTTCAATGGTTAATAAGTCCACCAAGATTCAGCTCATAGGACTTATTAGTTAACTCTTTTGGTATTAGCAAAGCCTAAGCATTTTAAGAAGCGTTTATTTATTTCACATTTTTATATACATACTTGGGATAAATGACATATTAATTTTCGAATCGAAAATGTATGTAATGCCAATGACAACAACAACAGCAGTTGTATGTATCAGTGATAGCCCAGTGGATAAACCGGTCTAGACAAACTGGTCCAAGTTTCAAATCTTGGCACCTACCACTAAATTCGTGTTTTCGGATTCATGTACATATTTGTAATTATCACTAGCTCGGCAGTAAAGGAAAACATCGTGAGGATATTCGCACGTCCAAGAAATTATATTTCGAATGACGTGTGACCTTTCCTAAAAATGATTTGGTTAACCCTCTGGGTTGTAGAAGTCTGACGGTACCATCGTCAAATCCTTAGGCTTAAGTAGCAGACCCCGCCAATCTTAATGGATTAAGAAACGACATAACATGAAGAACAAGATCCTACAAGGAGTTTAAGGTCGTATTTGAAATTTGTTTGACGAAAGTTATATTTCACGAGCCAATTACGTAAAACTAACCTAAAAAAATAATCTTAATCTTTCTCATTTTATTTACAAGTAAATAAAAAGAGAAAACAATAATACAGTTCATCGAGTTGGTATGATGGAGGAGCTTGGAGGTACCCATGAAACTCTTCAGGGGTTAGTAAGTCCTCCAAATTTTAGCACATATGACTTATTAGTTAACTCTTTTAGTATTAGCAAAGCATGAGCATTTTAAAAAGCGTTTATTTATTTTCACTTTTTAATATAGTTTGGATAAATCTTGGAATTAGAATTTAACCAATTCCAAATTTTCGTATCGATTTGAAATCTCGAAACTTTATAGAATACCAATCATAATGCAAGAATTTAGTTTCATCGAGCGATCCCATCAACACGAGAACCTATTTAATGGATACTTGTAAGTTTCTACGAATACATTACTGTATTCATAGTCGACTTACTAGTAAAACGTCTGCAGGCTCATTTGGTTCGTTTTAACTAGTTGAATACAGCTCTGTTCATTAAATACTTTGGACTATGAAATCTCATTCAAGCCAAGGTGAGAAAAGTCCTGATATAATTTTTAGTGAGTGAAAAGCTTATTTTTTGGCATTATATACCAAGTGCCAATTTATCTTTAATTTAATAGTTTTATTTCCTATATGGTTATTCATATTCATGGTATCGTGCAAAACGGGCTGGATGTGCACTTCTGGTTTTATAAACAATTATATTATTTTACTTCTTATATTAAAAAATCGGAGAATCGTCTTACTTACCGTCTATGTCAAAAACTACATTGTCTATCTATTATAACTTCACGCCAAATACCTACATTACAAAAAATACATTAATATTAAAGAAACGAGTAAGGTGTGTAAAGACCGAGTCGTGTAACGCTCGGTTCTCTCTGCCAACCTCGCCCTGGCGAGAACCGAGCGCTCTCTCGGCGCGAAATTATAGATAGATGAATAGTTAGAAATTTGTAAGTTATGGTATGTACATAACCGTACTAAAACAATAAAAAATGAAAACGCCGATTCATTGTACACTTATCTTTTAAGTGACATAACAAATACTCTTTTCTTTCTCGGGTTTTTGTAACATTATACCTGAGAAAAAAAAACGTGTTACAGGACCCTATCGCAGCGAGGCTCGACTTACGCTGGACATATGTTATTTATTGATGAATAAGGTTGCGTAAAAGGACACGCAGACAATTTGCCCAAGGAGCTAAAATGGTACCTAATCACAGATAAATAGAATCAGATAGTCAAATTGAACCTAAAGTGATATCAAAATGATATTTAGTGACACACATATTTAGTGCTTTACATTCCAATTTATTCACGCTCTGTCAATTTACACTATGCGAATACGTGCTTCGTCGTTGTGTAGGTGGACTAATGTCATACGCCATGTAGTCAAAACGAATTAATTCTATGAGCAGAACTTTATATAGCTTTTGGTTGGACTTCATATAGTGCTGTATATTGATGGCATTCTTTGCTGAGTGGCTGGTATTATAACTACTGGTAGAGGTAGCTGGTAGAGGACTTATATTGCAGTTTGTGCTATTTTCCCTTCTTTCGTTCATTGATGAGCTCGGTGGTGCAGTGGTTACTAAAGCTACTTTGACACCAACGCTCGTGGGTTCTATTCCTGTACAGGACAAACATTTGTTTGCATGAACAACGTGTTTGTCTTGGGGAGTATTTTTAGGTAGATATAGGTAGAAGTAGAGTAGGACGCATCAAAGCAGACCAACTGGGGAAGTACCTCCATCTCTCAGAAAACCGCAGCCGAATAAGAAATCCCTGGAGGGTTGTTAGTGCGTGGGAGCAAGGTCATCGGTAAGCTTCTAAGGAGTTGCCGTGTTAGCAGCAGAGGTGGCATCGCGCCAGTGATACTTAACGTATTGGAAGTGTTCATAGATTACGGTAACCACTTTACGTCAGGTGGGCCATATGCTTATATGACTCCCGACGTTGTATAAAAAAGTACGTGAAGGAGGTAGCAACAAACGGCTTGATTTAAAAAGATAGTACGTGTAGTCTGATCAACTGGGGACGACTGGATTTTTTTATACAATATTGAGAGGCATACTACCATACGGCCTTCCTCAGGCGCTTACTGGTAATCTCATTTACTCGCAAGTACAACAGTCAATCAAGTGAGTTGTGATTTGGTTTTCTGTGAGGCGGAGGTACATTCCCAGTCGGGGTACTTTGTAGCGTCTCTCTAAAATTTGCTTAATAGCTGTTCCTATATCGAAAACAGACGCCACTAACACTTAACATGGTTTTCGAAGTCTGGAGGAACTTGAGACGACTAAGTTCATCCGTAGACAGGGGGGTTATTGGATGGCAATTCGCTGCCGTGTCTGTAGGCTGTTAGCTCTAGTGACCCTACACGTGGCCCCTGGGTAGCCCTAAAGGCAGCGACTTTCATCCGGTGGTAGGCTTCGGCCATGGCTGGACATCAAACAAAGTCGTGTTCCGCTACGACGCTTGATGTACCCATCAAGAGGGATGGGTCTGAACCGTCGCAATGCTGTGATCGATCGGCCTCAGTATCACGGTGTTCTGGGGCTGGCGTCCTAATTGGATATTAGTGGGATCCGAAACACATTGCTCCGTTGGCTAACCGATATAGTTGGGAGCCCAAGTAGTGGACTAGCCATTCGCCAAAGGCTGCCCTGCCATCTTGCGAAAAATTCCGGGGGTGCGCTATAGTGCCGGTTGGTGACCGGACTAGAGGGCCCGGTAGACACCTCTATATAATTTTAGTGCACGCAGATAGTGACTGGACCTAGATTTTAAGCTTTCCAAGTGCTACGCCACTGTGGAGGTGGCCGCCATCTTGTATGCGCGGTGCGAGCTGTGACCGCATGGCACCCGCTTTGGTTGCGTATGTCATCAACAAGGCGACTCTGTACCTGGGGTGAGACGTCATAGAAGTCTTCGACTTCATTAAGGTCACTTGCTGCAACAAGTGTCATATGTACGGCTACCTGAAGAAGCTATGCAGATCGGACACAAGGAGCTGTGGGAAGTGTGGGAATAACGGACATGCGAGCGGAGAATGAACATCGGAGGTGATGGCGTCCGCCACATGCAAGCACTTTAACCGCCGCGCCGCTCACAAGACGGCGTCAGTGGACTGCCCGGCCAGGAGGCACGCGAAGACGCGATACATAGCCACAGTGAATTATGGGTGAAGAACGAAGTGAACAATGCCGTGGAGGTAGAGCCTCAGCATTGGACAAATCAATGCTGGACTCCAAATGGTGAAGAAACGGCTCCCGGTCGCCACCGACCACGCAACGCCCAACCCGGCGGGACAAGGAGAGCTGTGTGCCGTATAGGCACATTTAATGTGAGAGGTGGATTACAACATAAGATGAATAAGTTGATATATATAATGAACGAGAAATGCCTAGATGCTTTGTGTGTGTCAAAGACCAAGCGAAAAGAAAGCGTCACCGAATATCTGCCCGGTGGTATGATGGCCCTGTGGTCCGGGGTGAGGCAGGACGATAATACCAGTGCTAGATGTCGTGCTTTCATCCCGCTTGGGCGCTAGTGTGAAAGATTACGATTTAGTAGGCCCAAGACTTCTCTGAGTTAAAATAAAACTGGGGATTACGAGTCTTTTTGGTTGCAGCATGCTCCAGTAAGCTCTACTAATCCCTAGGAGCTCGAGAAATTTTGGGAGAGATTAAGGAGTGTTCTGGATTTGGCTGATGCAAATGTTCGGATAATATGTATGAAGATTTAATTGGATGGGTTGGATGGGACCAAGCGAAGCAGTTATGAGGCTGTCCTTGGTCCATACGGAGATAAGAGAGTGAACGATGCTGGCAAGTTACTTTTAGACGTATGTATGGACGAATACATGTGTCGAATACGTTCTTCCATCACAAGGATATTCGCACGTACACATGGAGACGGAATGAAAAGAAAAGTGTGATTGATTTGATTTTGATAGATGGACGTCTCCGTAAGTCGTTAATAGATACCTGAGCCTGGATGGAGCCTGAGATTGAATGGAGCCTGAGCCTTCAGAGGTCCCACTTTTATAAATATAAATATTGTCCGACAAATTACACAGCGCCATCTAGACCAAAGTAAGCGAAGCTTGTGTTATGGGTACTAGACAACTGATAAACATACGTAAATACATTTTTTTTTGTAAATACATACTTATTATACATAGAAAATACCCAGACCAAGACAAACAGACATGTTCATGCACACAAATTTTTGCCTTGTGTGGGAATCGAACCCACGAGCTTTGGTGTCAAAGTCGCGTCATTCACGACTGAGCCACCGAGCTCGTCGTTTTGAAACGGACCAATATCTCGTGATATATCTTTTCAAGAAGTAGAGGCATTGGAGAGTGCGTATTCCTTTCGGAGATCATGAAAGAATAAGATGTGAAAAATTGGAAGATGAAAGTGTAAGGAGTACGTATGTATGTAAGACTTGCGAATGCGAATCATCCCGACTCAGATGTTGCGGATATTCGAAAGTTCTAAAAGAAAGTATCGTGGACAATGCGAAAGAAGCATGTGGATGCGCAAAGAGACGTAGAACACTGAGAGGAGATGCATGGTGGGATGCGGAGGTTAAATCCTCCGCGGAAAGAAAGAGGAAAGCGTGGCTAGATTACGTATCATCTTTGCACCAGAGTGATGATATGAAAGAGAAAAAGAAAGAAATATACCGTCGATGCAAGAATGAAACTAAAGCTTTAGTGAAAGAGAAGCGTGAAGGACTACTTATGAATGAGGAAGAGAGGCTGACGAAGAACTTCAAGGGTAATACCAAACTCTTCTGGAGAGTGGTAAAGAAGTCTTGAAGTGGTTCGTCAGCATCTAGAATGGACACAATAAAATGTAAAGCTTGCTAACACTCAGGAAGTGTTAGAACGGTGCAGTGAATATTTTAGAGAAATATACGATGATGTCCAGGACGCTGGCACTGTGAATAAGTCTGTGACTTACTCAGCGCACTGCTGAGTACAGCGTACCAGCGTGACATTATCATGCATGAGATTGAATGGTTGATACGAAGTTTGAAAAATAAAGTCAGCGAGAATCAATATGGCTACAGCTGAAATGATCAAACTAAGTGACATCTACGTTAGGGACACCTTCTGGTTTTTGAGCAAATTATGCTGGAGAACCGGAAGGGTCCCGACAGATGAAATGATCAAACTAAGTGGCATCTACGTTAGGGACGTCTTCTGGTTTTTGAGCAAATTATGCTGGAGAACCGGAAGCGTCCCGACCGATTGGAGACGCGTTGTCATCGTGCCCTTATATAAAGATAAGGGTTCAGATATGGACTGTGCCAACTACAGGGCCATCAGTTTGATCAGCCTAGCAGCTAAAATTTATGAAAAAATCGTTGAAAGGAGAATGAGGCTGAAATTCGATGGAATGCCTTGGGAAGCACAGGGTGGATTTCTAAGCGGCAGAGGATGTACGGATCAAGTTTTTCACTCCGCAACATCGTGGAGAAACATCTGCCTATGGATCAGAGGGTTTCCTGCGGTTTTGTGGACAGGGTTTTCTGCGATTTTCTAGACCTTGAGAATTCATTTGATAGGGTCGTGCGTAAAAATCTCTGAAACATTTTGCCCAGATATGTGGCTGACGGTGACCTGCTTCATGCTGTGCAATCGATGTATGAAGTTTGTACAGCATGTGTACGGGTGGACAGCAGCTTTTCGCCCTGGTTTGATACCAACTTTAGTGTCAGAGAGGAATGCGTACTGTCGCCTCGGCCTATATCTGGACAGTTATCTTCAGAGCATAAGAAATATGAATGTGAAAATGCGAATTGGTGACTCAGTGGTAAACTGTCTGACGACGACGCGGACTAAAGCGAAATTATCATCCGAACTGCAAACACTAGTTACAGCAATGAAAGATGATTGTATGAAGAAAGGCTTACAATTGAATGCGAAGAAAATCAAGATAATAGTATTTGAAATATAGACAACTAGAACGAACAGTAGGATTACGGTTGATGATGTAGTATTAGAACAAGTGGATGAGAAGCGCTTTTAGCAGCGATGGAAAGTACACCGCTGATGTGGAGAGACGAGTGAGTGCAGGGAACAACGTGAATGAAGCGTTGGGTAAATTTCTAGGCAGCCGAAATCTAATCCACAAGGCACAGCTCGCTATACACAACGCGGTGCTAATCCCAACGCTAATTTATGGAAGTGAAAGCTGGGAATGGCAGAGAGAGCAAGAAAGTAGAATAAATGCGGTCGAAATGAGAGCATTGCGCAAAATTTGTGGCGTAGCGCTTGCTGACTACGTTCGTAATGATGACGTAAGAAAGAGAGTTGGGCTGTAAGAGAGTGTCAGTGTTAAGATAAGAAAAGGCATGCTCCGTTGGTTCGGATATGTAGAAAGAATGCATAATGAAAAGTGGAAGGATATATGAGCCGCAGAAGACCAAGACTAACCTACCATGACCAAATTAGTCGTGTTTTATCAGAAGGTGATGTCAAGAGTTCTAGAAACCGGCGAGCCTGCATGAAAAGTATTACGAATGTTAAAGAAGCGAGTGAAGTGTATAAGGACCGTATCTTATGGTGCACGGTTCTCTCTAGCAAGGGATTTGACGTGAAGTTAGATAGATTGTTTAATTGAAGGGGAGTAGTGTGGTGTGGAGAGGAGATAGGTTTTCATACCTTTGGCAGCTCACTTTACCCCGCTCGATTGGTGAAAACACATCTCGCCTCCTCTTGGTGAATGCATTTCCAAAACGAGGAGTTTATGTGTACAATTAAATTGAGTGTCTATTAATTTACCAAATTAGAATGTGTCTGTCATTACAATTAACAGATAACATGCGGATAGCTTTGTGGGGCGGACAGACAGACAATAAAGTCATCCTTCAAGAGTTTTCTTTCTACCTGTAAAGGTACAGAACCCTAAAAATAGTTGCGAAATGCTGGGCTGGACGATTGAAGTGATAAAGATGAATATGCAATTCTTAATTTATCATCAATTTAAATGTATACTTACATCAGACATTATTGGCGGCGGTAATGTTATTCTATTAAGTGTTTATTCAGAGTTAGTGAATTTAAATAAATTATCTAATGTACTTCGAGAAATCCTCACATAATCTTAACTAGGTCCTTATTATACTAGACTAAGACGAGTAGAGTAGTTATTAAAATTCATAATAATATTAGGTTAAAATATGGAATTGCCGATTTGTACTGAAAAATTAAAACTCGTATTTTTTCTATGTTGTAACATAATATTCATTTAACCAAAATATTTACCCTCATTATCTATAAGTATACATTGTTGCCATCTAATCGGAAGTTTATTTATGCTTTTGCGATAGAACTCTGGGATATATAGATTTGACAAACTGTCTGAAAGCATTTTGTACTGCCTTCTGGTAAGAAATTTTTTCGAGGCATCATCAGGCGTTGTAGACGTTATCGTAAGAATAACATGCTACAAGTGACAAATCCATCGCAGTGCCGTCCCTTATATTGAACTGAGGGTGGGGGTGGATGGTGTGAGCGAAAAGATATTTAATAGTGGGGAATGGTTTACGTCAGTTTGTTTGTTCATGAGAGTAATTTTAGAATTTTTATCTTTATTAATTTCTAATTGTTCCCTGATATTTAGTTTTAAACCTTTGTCTAAAATTTTATATGTATTAGTGGGGGATATCACTTGTAGCATGTTATTCTTACGATTAACGTCTGCAACGCCTGATGATGCCTCGTGGAGAGGCGAAACACGTGTTGCAGCGACGACCAGGCCAGTCGTGGCAGCGACGGTGGTGGTGGGGGCATGCGGATTCTGTTCCAGATGGCGGACGACCGCAGCAGCCGAGGCAGAGACTATCGGAGCAGCCATGGCAGCGTCGGCATGTTGCACGTACTAACAGTAGTGGGTGGGTGCCGGCCGGCGCTAGGCCGCATGAAGAGTAGAAGAGAGAAGAGAAGAGTAGAGTACAAGAGTAACTGCTACAAGTGCTACATGTATTGATAATATATTTAGCAATGTAAAACCTTCATATCAATCTATAATTAATAAAGTTCAGTCTAACCATTCAGGTCAATTGGTTTCATTTCCAAATTCTTCAAAAATACAAAGAAAGCAAATAAATTATATACCATTTAGTAAAAACCGCTTAGAAAGATTTAAGTCTAATATAGCAGAAAAAATTGTATTGTTGCCCTATCACGGTACTCCGGACCACTTGAACAGTTCGTTATTTAGCTTAATCACTAGTGAATTTAATGCAATCTTTACTACAAAACAACTGTCTGTAAGTGACCGTATGACATTCAGTGATTGGGCAACTCCTGGTATTTACAAAAGTCGGAATAAATTGTATGAACTTTATGAAGAAAGGACCTGTAATCACAATCCGACTTTTCAAGAACTTGTAAAAAATTATGCTAAAATATTATAATTATAAACGAGCCTGTTCCAATGCTAAGTCTATATATTTAAGAAATAAAATTAATGGTTCAACAAATTTTATTAAATCTGTTTGGAATATGATAAATAATGAGACGGGTAGAGCGAAAGTACGTAGTCGAGACTTTCAGTTAAAGATAAATGATATAGATATCAAAAATGATGTAGAAATTGCGACTGAGTTTGAAAAATATTTTTCTAACATTCCTCTTATTACTACGAGAAATCTTAGGTCTTCTTCTATAGCTGCTGAACTCGTTCTCAAACAGAGCGTGGTAGAATGCGACACAATATTTGAATTTTCAGCTGTAATCCCAAAAGACGTTTTGAACGCTTTTAAATCAATAAATATGAAAAACACTAAAGATCTGTGGGGTCTATCTGTCAAAACCATATCTTCTATTATTATTTCAATCGCTCCACATTTAGCTACAATTTTCAATTGTTGTGTGGCATCTGGTGTATTTCCTGACTTGATGAAACATAGTAAAATCATTCCATTATTTAAATCTGGTGATAGTTCGGATCCTTCGAATTTTCGACCTGTTGCCATACTGCCCATTCACAGTAAAATTTTTGAAAAACTAATGCTTAGCCAGTTGCTCAGATTTCATTTCAATACACATAATTTGCTTCATAGGAGACAGTTCGGATTTACGAGAGGTTGTTCAACTATAGACGCAGGGATTCATTTGCTTAAAAGTATATTCGCGGCATGGGGAGGTTCGCAAGATGCCTTGGGAATTTTCTGTGATCTGTCTAAAGCGTTTGACTGCGTGCACCATGACACTCTTGTCAGAAAATTACACCACTACGGTATCAGGAACAAGGCTCTCGAACGTCTGTCTTCTTATCTGGGCAATAGGATACAGAAGGTCGATGTTAATGGTAAAAGATCTTCGGGGTCCCCTGTAGTTATGGGAGTCCCACAGGGGTCAATTCTAGGTCCATTCTTATTTTTAGTATATATAAATGTTATTTATTATGTAAAGGATAAACATGAGATTGTATTGTTTGCGGATGATACCTCTTTGACATTCAAAATTAATAGACAGTTAGGTAATTATGACGAAGCTAACGATGCTCTCTCTAAATTTATGCATTGGTTTAATGTTAATAATCTGCTTTTAAATGATAAAAAGATTAAAGTAATTAAGTTCTCAACACCTAATGTAAGACAGGTGACTACCAATGTACATGTTAATGGAACTAATTTAGCCCCTGTGGAGACAACTGTGTTCTTGGGTATAACAATTGACTCCAAACTACAATTGGGCCCACAAATTGAAAAAATATCAGGAAAACTAAGTTCTGCAGCCTATGCAGTGAAAACTATTAGACAGCTCACTGATGTTGATACGGCTAGAATAGTTTATTTCAGCTACTTTCATAGTATTATGTCATACGGAATTCTTCTTTGGGGTAACTCCGCGGACATTAACACCATATTTTTATTGCAAAAGAGAGCCATAAGAGCTATCTACAAACTTGGTCCCCGGGAGAGCCTTAGAGAAAAATTCAAAGAAATAAATATTCTAACAGTCGCATCGCAATATATCTATGAAAATCTTTTGTATGTCCATAAAAACATAGACTCATTTTGTAAAAAGAGTGATACTCATAACATAAATACTAGATATAAGCATAATCTTGTGTTACATGCAAGCCGTCTCCACAAAATAAGTAATTCTTTTATGGGGCAATGTATACGGTTCTATAACAAACTTCCCAGCAATATAAGAGAATTGTCAATAAACAAATTTAAAACTACTATTAAAGCCAAATTGTGTAGCAGGGCATATTATAAAGTATCTGACTATATTAATGATAAAAATGCCTGGGATTGAGTCGATCCAATTATAATGTAATTAATAAATTATGTAAATTTGTTTGGATACCAAAAGAGGGATGCCTGAGTTTTTTGGCAGTATTTTTATCAGTGCTCACCTAGTCATGAACTGCACGGTAGGGAAAAAAATTGTGACGATTCCAAACAAATGTAGCCATTTTTACGGAATAAAAAGATTTTGACTTTGACTTTGACTTTGAACTAATTGGTGGTGAAAGCACACAAAGCAGGTTAGATCAAATTGCATGTAAATTTGACTTTCGCAAAATAACGCCTGAATCTATTAACTATATTAAGTATCACTCGCGCGATACCTCTGCTGCTTACACAGCCTTGGGCCACACTCCTTGGGAGCTTACTGGTGACCTCACTCACACGCTGGAACACAACAACCCTCTAGGGAGTTGTTATTTGGCTGCAGTATTCTGTTAGGTGGAGGTACTTCCCCAGACGGGCTGCTTTGATGCGCCCTACCTCTCTTAAAACATCCAGACCACGACAAACAGTTCATGCACACAAATGTTTGCCTTGTGTGGAAATCGAACCCACGAACGTTGGTGTCAAAGTCGCGTAATTCACGACTGAGCCACCGAGCTCGTCATATTATTAAATATAGGCAATGCAAACTTTATATACTCTTGTACATAGCTATTTTTCATTTTATTATCGTGTCTCTGTCTGTCACAGATAAATAATGGTTTTTTTTTTTTAATTTGAGTATTAATCGTCAGACAACCGGATTAATAAAACAAGTGTATATATATATATCATATGCTGGGAACTAGTGAGCGGCACCCGCTGTGCATCTCCGCTGTCCTTCTTCTGGGTGCAATATGCTCCCCTATCCCCTGTTGTGTTGGGCCGAAGGGCGACCTCTCTCGCCGTGAACATCAGCGCCCTTTTCCTGCGTACGCGAGTACCTTTATCTGTTGCAGTGGTGGGTCACAGGGTGATCTCCACTCACTCCATCTACAACAGCGCTTGGACCTCCTGCGACCGCGAGCGCCTCAAGATCTTGCTCGTTGGCTGTGGTTCGCTGGGCGAACCACCCGTCCCGCCACAGTCTTCCTGAACTTTGGTTAGATCCATTCTCGCGAGTCCTTAAAGCCCGTCCTAGCCTGAACTTTATACTCGTAGTTTTCGAACCCGTATTTTTTATATCGATGTTTGTAAATATTCGTTTTTAATAAATTTATATTTCATTTTATTCTTGAAAGATTCTTTTCTTATTAGTAATCTTATACAGATTGATATTATTCTTTATATAGAGGTAGTGGAAGGGCTCGAGAATTATACAGATTATGACATATATTTTTATGGCTGTAATGTTGCCTCCTATCTCACTCCAAACTGCAACGGGAACACACATTTCGTTTCCCAATGATCACGCTAATAAAGTCGCGGGTAACAGTTTATTATAAACTACGACACCTGAATGAAATATGAATGTATTACAGGAAAAAAATATACTTATATTCTAAAATGACCTGTATTCGCATCTACTAAAATAAGCCGTAAAAAATTTTCTACTATATTATAGGGATTCTTGGTGTCGATTTCTCCAGCAATGTTCAGTTTTGAAATCAGCTATAGGAAAACATCAGATGGGCGTCTAAGAACTTCCGTGTGCTCATTGAGGTTGTGTAGAAGGTGAGAATAATGTTCGTACTTCAGGTATACTTCAAGTATGAACATTATCCTCACCTTGGGTAGTTCTCGCCCAAGGTTCCCGCAAAAACCTGGATACCAGGTAGTCCATATTCTTGAGTGCCACCTTAGCGTCATAATACTTATTTATAATGAGGGATATTAAAACAAGAACTTGGGTTTATTATGTGATAATAGTACCACATTAGTGATTTAGTATATAATTATGCACAGATGTATACACAACTTTATCTAAACCCACAACAGTAGGTAAATGCTCTATAAAGAGCTCTGAAACTATAGTGTCACATGCTTTATCGCTACGTTATGCAGGAGTTGCTGTGTTAGCAGCAGAGGTGGCATCATGCGAGTGATACTTAATGTATTGCGAGCGTTTATAAGCTACGGTAACCGCTTTCCATCAGGTAGGCCGTATACCTCTCGACGTAGTATAAAAAATGCAGATTTAAATATTACTCATAATTCTAGAAAATAAATTACCAGCACTTCGTCACAAAGTTGTGAAGGTACTACTTTTTTATATTTTATCCTACTAATATTATAAATGCGAAAGTTTGTATGTATGGATGTTTGTTGCTCTTTCACGCTTAAACGGCTGAACGGATTTGAATGAAATTTGGCACGTAGATAGATTATAATCTGGATTAACACATAGGCTACGTTATTTGACTCCACGCGGGCGGAGCCGCGGGCAGCAGCTAGTACTTCATAAAGTCTTTCATAATGTTTCAAGACTTTCTTGTAGGTAATAACAGGAAAGAAATGTTCTTTGCTGGAGTACAAAAATCTGATGTTGTGTTATCAATACTTGAATTACTTGTTTTTTTAGAACAAAGTAATTATTATTTTTGTATTGGAATACCAATATAGAAAACTAATAGCGGAATAACTGCGAATATTTGAATATATTTATTATTCTTTTTTCAAAGCAACTTCGCTGTAGGAGTACACACATAAAACTTTTTATTTAATTTCTATTTAAATGCCGCGAATTGAAAAGTAGTCAGAATGCTTAACTTATTTAACTAACTTACTCATTATGAAAACTTGTCAATTTCGATAAGTAAAACCCCGTTGATGGAATTCAGTCTTAGCATGTCCGAGCGTTACTCCCAGTTGCTTATGCTTTCGCTTCTGAGCTGGAGGTCCGCTTTCCGAATTTTACCTCTCCACTTCGCACGGTCTTTGGCGTCCCTTACTGTAAAACCATTGACACGCATGTCAACGACGATGTCAAGCCATCATTTCTTAAGCCTATAAGAATTAAAGAGCGAATGGTTGCTTTTAAATGTTTTGTAATGATTTGTAACTATTATTTCACGCCATTAGTTGAAAATGAATGATAGAAGTTGAACATAATATTATTAGCAGAACGAACACTAGGATTATGGTTGATGATGTAGTGTTGGAGCAAGTGAATGAGATTGTATATCTTGGAAGTGCTTTTAGCAGCAATGGAAGGTACACCGCTGATGTGGAGAGACGAGTGAGTGCCGGGAATAGGGTGAATGGAGCGTTGGGTAAACTTCTAGGCTGCCGAAATCTAAGCCAGAAGGCACAGCTCGCTGTACACAACGCAGTGCTAATACCAACGCTAACTTATGGAAGTGAGAGCTGGGTATGGCAGAGAGAGCATGAAAGTAGAATAAATGCGGTCGAGATGCGAGCATTGCGCAAAATTTGTGACATAACGCTTGCTGACCGCGTTCGTAACGAAGACGTGAGAGAAAGAGTTGGTCTAAAAGAGAGTGTCGGTGTTAAGATAAGAAAGGGCATGCTCCGTTGGTTCGGACATGTAGAAAGAAAGGAGAGATGAAAGAGTGCTTCATCGCGAGTGTCCATGAAACCACTATAAATGATACAAAGCGAGACAGTGTATAAGAACCGAGTCACGTAGCGTTCGCTTCTATTTGTCTACCCCGCTAGTAATATATGGAATTATTTTTTAATTTGTTGGCTACATTAATTTTTCAGGAACACCGTTCCTATATGAAATCTATATGTTTGTCTGTGTGTGTCTGTGTGTGCGTGTGTCTGTCGCTTTTTTCGAATATTCGAATTTTGACTTCAGATTGGGATTCAGCATAAAAAATGTAGAATAGCAATGTTTAGGAATACCGTTCCTATCTCTTAAGGAATGTCAAAATGGCCGACAAATAAAAAAAAAATGAATTGTCATTAAATTAACGAGCCAGGTATCCTCTGGCAATGCAAGCTTGCGCATTCTCAACTGGTTTTTTTTGTCATTTACTTTTCCACTATCTATCTTCCGCGGTTTCACTTATTTGGATATGTGTGTCATTTAGCGTTAGGTCCCTTGTGGGTTAGGCTAAGAGAATCGGTCCTCTCTGCCAACCACCAAGGGCTCGCTCATTCTTAGCTCGTCGTTATGGTTCTACTTTATGACCAGCTCGGTGGCGTAGTAGCGAAATGCTCTGTTGGGTTACTTTGACACCAACGCTCGTGGATTCAATTCCCACACAGGACAAACATTTGTGTGCATGAACATGTCTGTTTATGTTGGTCTGAGTACAGTGCTTACTGGAGAAGTTCCACCTTATAAGAGAGATAGGGCGCATCAAACCACCTTACACCTCACAGAAAACCGCAGCCAAATAACAACTCCCTAGAGGGTTGTTGTGTTCCTGCGTGTGAGTGAGGTCACCAGTAAGCTCCTAAGGAGTTGCTGTGTACTATAAAGCGTTACTTATAAAGTGTTAATAGGCTACGGTAACTGCTTTATATCAGGTGGGCCGTATGCTAGTATGCCTCCCGACGTTGTATAATACAAAACCCCTTTGTAATACTGAGCGTACTTTTTAGCATTTAGTTGAAGGTGTCGGGTTGCTGTGCTAGCAGCAGAGGTGGCATCGCGCGAATGATACTTAATGTATTCTGAGCGTTTATAGGCTACGATATCCGCTTTACATCAGGTTGGCTGTATGCTTGTATGGCTACCGACGTAGTATAAAAAAAAATCTGTCGCGTTGTATGTGGTTGATACTATTAGTTTTTAACCATTTTTAGGGTTCCGTACCATAACGAAAAACGGAACCCTTATAGGACCACTTTGTTGTCCGTCTGACTATCGGTCAAGACCTTTTTCTCAGGAACAGGTGAAGCTATCAACCTGAAATTAATATCAAATACACAGTTCTGTAATCCCTTCGAGCAGTGAAAAATTCAAACTTCGAAGTCAACACAATCAAAAGATAAAGATGTTTATGTTTATGTGCATATTTTGACACACGCAAGGGAATCGAAACTTATAGGGTACTTCCCGTTCACTTAGAATCATGATATTTGGCAAGAAGCAATGTCATGTAGTCATGTAATGTCAAGTAAAGAAAAAATCCGAAAACCGTAACCGTAAATACGCAGTTCCATCATAAAAACAATACTTTTTTTGAGGCAATAATTTGCGAAAATATTTTTTTACAGAACCCTCAGTGCGCGACTCGCGTTTGACGTCTTTTTATTCAGTGTTCGGGTACAACGAAATTATTCATGGTTCCATTTATTCAACATAGCTTCATTAGATCTTGACTAAAAATACAAAATATGCAATGCATCTTTGCAGATTTAAGTTATGACATACTTTTTAAAGATACTTTATTACCTTGATTTTTACTATCGTCGTCCTAATTGAAACCGGTCTGATGAATGATAAGCAGTTACCGTAGTCACCGTGGCTTACAACATTAAGGGCTAGGATGTCTGAAAACATCTTTAAGCCTGTTTTGGCAATACACGAGTGATACCTCTGCTGTTGCAAATGTCCATAGACTGACATATGTTGTCCATAGGCAGTAACTGCTTAGGATAAAGCAGGTCGGAAGCTTGCTTATCACCTTAGTCTTCTAGTTGCCCTAGTCTAGTTGCTCTAATCCCTTAGGTTGTTGGGGCCCCCTAACTACCTACCTTAAGAATTTAGGGAAGATACTTATTATGACATGGTGTAAGTGCCTTCACAACCCACAGGCTATCTAATCCACATGCATGGGCTACGATAACCTTTTCACATCATATGTTGTTGGCAACTCCAATATTAATTAATACTTTTAATATAGGGCAACATTGTTCTCTCTCTTACAATTGTGCGTGCGAAGAATAAACACGTATTTATTTTGTAACTCGAGATTTAATTCCATATTTTCAGTGACCTATTCCAATACAGTCCACAGCCATGTTATTTAACATATGTAGTGGTGTAGTATGCTCTAAACTATTTCGGTTAAATAGAAACTCATAGCCTTGTAGTGGGATGGGTTAGGGTTAATGTAGTGGTAGTGCCAATTGGGGCTACATAAGTTCGATGAAGTTACGATTTCATCAAAATAAATTTCCGTGAACATCCATCAGTGCACAGAATCAAGTTCCTAAGCACATCAGCTTGGGAAGTACACCGATCGGTGAGTTCATCAAGCATCTTGTTTTTATTGTGACTTTATATTTAACTAGACACTAGCATTGCTGTCAACTAGCGTTGCTATCACAGTCATTAATCAAACTTAATCTCATTACTTGAGCCAAAGGTGTCACTTCAATATTAAACATGTAACATTAAGTTTTTCGACACGCAATATTATCTATTGAAGAATCTTGTTTTAGAATATTTATTGGCTGATAATAAACCTAGCGAGTAATTACGTAATGTTAGTGGTTTATCGCCATTGTTTTAGCATATATATTTATTTTTTGTGAACGAATTTTCTGGGCCGGATTGAATCAGGACTATCGTTATTTATTTACGGAAAGGAAATTCTTTAATGTATATCGAAGATATGAACGAATTAAAATAATGCCGATCTCTCAAAACGTTACATGTATTATTCCTCACAACATTAATTTAGTTGTCGAATTTCCTTTCGACGTACTTTAATAAATTTATATAAACAGAATGCAGTTATAGACAAGAGAGGTAGGGCGCATCAAAGCAAAAGTCTGGGGAAGTACCTCTACCTCACAGAAAACCGTAGCCAAATAACAACTCCCTAGAGGGTTGTTGTGTTCCTGCGTGTGAGTAAGGTCACCAGTAAGCTCCCAAGGAGTTGCTGTGTAAGCAGCAGAGGAGGCATCGCGCTAGTGATAATTAATATATCTCAAGCGTTAATAGGCTACGGTACCCGCTTGACATTAGGTGGGCCGTATGCTTGTATGTCTTCCGACGTAGTATAAAAAGAAAAACATGATAGTAAAACTAAAAAGTCTAGAATATACTAACTAACTGTTATCAATACAGTCGACACTGTCGATCACAGCCAGTCTATAGATGGGTTTAGTAACCCAGTCTCTCCATGCTCGAAGCGCACGTAAAACCGTCGGTCCTTGTTGCTGCTGTCGATGCATGTCTTCTATCGTCGTTTAGCAAAGATAGGTAATGACCCAACCCAACTGGAGAAGTTCCACCTTCCGCAAAAGCACAGCCAAATAACAATTCTCTGGAAGATGGTTGTATTCTTACGAGTGAGTGGTACCTATAAGCTCCTGAGTCGCTGTGTTAGCAACGGCGTTGGCAACGCTACGGCTACAGTAACATTTTAAGGTAATAAATAAGGTAAGGTGAGCCGTATTCCATCCCCTCACGCTCCATGATAATAACACGAAACTGATTAAAATAAACCAATGTATTCTTGAGTACCACGAATTTTGATGTTAGTTGTGTGTGCTCCATCTTCTCGTGATCTGCGTCTACATAGGGGATATCCATTTTTATTTGTTTGAGTATCCTTCCTTATATACGACGTAATTTTTTTTTTCAAGTTTTAAGCAAAAGCACTAAATATTTTGGGTAAATATTTTCGTTTGTATGGAGGGGCCGACAATGACGTAGGCTACTTTTTACTGTGTATATTTTTGAGATAGTAGCAATTTTCTCCTTTTTTATACATCCAGCTTATCCGATGTAAAGTGGCTATCGTGGACTATGAAGGTTTGTACGTTGTTGTGCGTTGTCACCTCTGCTGCTAATACAGCAACTCCTTAGGAGATTACTAGCAACCTCACTCACTCGTAGGAATACAACCATCCTCCAAGGAGATGTTATTTGACTGCGGTTTTCTGTGAGATGCACTCTGCAGTCTAATTGGTGAAGTGTCTACGTACTTTCCCATTTAAGCTGCTTTAGTGCATCCTAGCTCTTTTAGAGATATTCATGCCAAGACAAACAGACATGTTAATGCACACAAAATGTTTATTTCTATATGAGAATCGAGCCCATGAGCCTTGGTATTAAAGTACCGTTGCTTCTCTGCCATCGAGGTTGTTAAACTACTATCCCATTCAAGAGCCAAACTAGTAATTTTTATCGTTTGTCTATCTGGCTGTTGTCCACTCAAAAACGCTGCTTTTAACTGACTTTAAAAATAATATGATTTATCCACCACCACCACACCAACCTTTACTCACTGCGCCATACATTCACGCACGCAGGAAGTCCATATTTAGTTGTACATAAGTTTATTTCAAGAGAGATCTAGAGCACATAAGCAGCAACTAGGGATGTATTCTAACTAACAGACAGCAAATACTACTTAGAGGGTTATGGCATTTCTGCGAGTGATCGAGGTTCCTGTAATCTCACTCGGGTGGTAACAGAGAGGGACAACACCCTAGCGATACTCTTTCTATTGTAAGTGTTCATATGCTACAGTAATCTCTTTACGTTAGGTAGACCGTATGCATGTATATTTTCTGGCATAGAAAAGTATATATTCCTCCATATCTTCCCTAATTGTGAAATTAACACTCCTTTCGTTCTTCGCCTTGCTTTACTCCGTCTTTATTGTCATTGGTCCTTAGTGTTTTAAAATCGTCGTGATTGGTAACTAGAAAGTATTTATCTTAAGAGCTAGCGGATATTTATGGGTACATACTTGAATTTCATTAAAAATACTTTATGTGTAAGTTTTGTGAATGAGCTAAGGAGTTGCTGTGTTAGCAGCAAAAGTGGCATCGCGTGATTAATACATAATGTATAGCAAGCCTTTATACGGTAACTGCTTTTACCTACTTACTTCAGGTGGGCCGATTGCTTGTATGCGTTCCAACGTTGTATAAATATATATATACGTATATATATATATATATATATATATACGCCAGTTTCAGATAACTCTAAAATATTGGCGGGTTGCTTCCACTTAAAATACAAATATATCATAGAAGCATGATGATTCACAATAAAGCCGGGCGGGCGGGTGTGGCAGAGCTTTGATGTGCAGCCGACGTGACGTAGCATATCGCATACTCTATTTCACGAGGTGCGCCAAGTTGCGTTGTATAAAAGCCACTGCGGTTGATCTGAAAAATCATTCCCGTCACACATTCGCAGAGGATCACCTGCTCATCCAATCATATATTCAAGATGAAGCTGGTGAGTGCGTTACCTATCAAAAAGGAACTAATAATTAATGCAAGACACATGTAAATTATTTGTATAGTAAAACAATAATATATCTTCATAACTAAGTCGTTTATCGCAATTTTAATTGTTCGTTTAGAATATGTTTCTTACATATTAATTATACGCATTACTTGATTATTATATTAATTGATACCAATATTATTCTCCAAATTAATTGTTTATCAGCCCAGGAACGTGTCAAATAATCTCAGGTTTTAATAGCCTGTTTAATAATTATTATACCCATAAACCTATATGTAATTTTAAGTTATGAACGTATGAGTATTTCAAAATGTAAATCAATTATTATTTTAATTGTATTTTTAGATTTTCATCATAATTGTGAACAACAATTTCATTGAAGATTATTTAATATACTGAGAATTAAATTCGCTTAAATTTTAAATTTCTCAGTATTCGATATTTTACTTTTCAGTTGTTTACTGCACTATGTCGCATTAATTTAAATAAAGAATCCAGTTGATACAGCCTATATGCGTATGCAATGCAAGAGCATCGCATGGGCATAGCTTCCTTCCCTGACAGATAAGAACAACAACAACTAAATTCAATAATTGTTATTGAGTGCAATTAATCGTCAGGTACCGCAATTTCTCTTTTCTGACTGTTCCTAATTAAATGTTACCGTGTCCCGTTTGCTAATTGGCAAAGCGCCTCCAGCAAATGACGTTGGTTCTATCTCTGTTTAAATTATAATGAGTCATTTGCATCCCCAAAATTATTAAAAACGCCATGCTCTGACTTAAATAATTAATTATATTTACATACGCTTGAATATTTACACGCAGTAATGATGAAATGACATAACATTACGGACTAAATTTATTTACACGTATATATGAACCTTTGTATGTATGTATATATACCTTCACGCCAAGTCCCTTGTGGGATAGGCAGAAAGAACTAAATATTTGAGAACCTTTCATTCTGGAAAATTTTTGTTTCTGTACAGAAGTTGATAATACCTTAATATTTCCATTCTAAATACGCGTCTTCACGCCAGGTAGCTTGCAGGGTAGGCAGAGAGAACGAAGGATCACAAGATGCAGTCCACATCTCTAACATTATTACAGATAATAAAACATGCTTCTGATACTACTGTCACAGTATTTATTAATGTCACATCATCGTATCGTGTGAAAACCTGTACTGATTGTTAACCATTTATAAGCAATTTTCCCGTGCTTTGCTTATGAACTTAACAATGCGCGATGCTTAGATAAAAGTACAAAGGACAAAATTGTACAAAGTTTGTCTATCTCAGATTTTTCACACAACAAGTTAATTTTCGACATTTTATTGTATTGTATGTAGACAATGCATGACATAACATTCAAGTTTCAAATACTAGCTGCTATAAACAGAAAAGATTATAATAAAAAAAAATAAGCAATCTTCCAATTATGCTATCTAACGGTTTAAATAAATAAACTGTAGCAATCTTAGCGCACGTTTTTCGTACTTATCCAATGTTTACAAAAGAAATAACAAAGTTACGTTTATTGGCTATTTATGGATAACAATTTGTAACTATTAATAATTTTTCATTACTTTTACGTGTATATTTATAGACACTATAACACTATATTTATAGACATTAATATTTTACTTCATTTCATTTTCATCAAGGTTGCTAGATCCATCAATATATATCCATATGGTTTAGTTGACATTGGTTACGAAAGATGAATCGCGTCAAATATAATACCGCGTTGGATCACAGTTACATATATAGATAATGTGTACATAAAAATGTAAATGACCGTCTTACTGCCATTTTGAAATTTATGGCATCGCTTTTGTAACTGAGGTCAATTTCCGAAACTGATGTATTTTAGTAATAATTTAAAAGGTCAAATTTTATACTAACTAACAGCTCACTAAAAATAGCTAACAATAAAGCAGCACGAATAAAATATTGGCGTATATGGTATGGCATATGTATTACCATAAGATAATAAATAAGCTGACAAATAAGCATTTGGCCGAGATATACAGCATCCTTTTATCCTTACAAATGAAACTGAACAGTTACAACATTATCCTGCTTATCATATTTTTAGGATCGGCAACGTACGAGTGACATCCCTGGTGTTGCAAGTGTCCATAGATTACTGACTACTGTAACTGTCTACTATCGGGCAGACCGTATGCTTGTTGACCTTAGTGGTATAAAAAGCCACTTTCATCGTCAAGTTATGTATTGGGGAATATTTTTTTTATATATACAACGTCGTGAGTCATACAACCATACGATCACCTGATGTAAAGCAGTTACCGTAGCCTATTAATGCGTGTAATATATTGAGTATCACTCGCGCAATGCCTCCTCTGATGCTTCCACAGCAACTTCTTACTGGAGCTTACTGGTGACCTCACTCACACACAGGAACACAATAACTCTCTAGGGAGTTGTTATTTGGCTGCGGTTTTTTGTGGAGGTGAAGGTTCTTCCCCAGACGGGCTGCTTTGATGCGCCCTACCTCAATATATTTTTAAATATATAAATATTAGTAACTCTTGGTGTACTTAATATTACTTCTTATTAAAAAGAATTGTTTTATAGTTACAGATAAAGATACACCTCTATATGTAGCTGTACCAGAACTTTAATCTTCTTTATAAAGATTCGTATTCTATACAGATTGTTTATTATTACCTAATCTTCTTTTTCCAGTTCTTGGTACTATCAGCCGTGGTGGCTATCTCCTGCGCTGCTCCACAATTTCAATATCAACCACAATATAACCAGAATCAAATTCCCATCATCAGACAAGAACAGGAGGTCAACCATGATGGCAGCTATCACTACAGGTGAGATTTTAATCTTATCTTTTTTGTAAGTGTAACATTTTAGAGTAGCTGAGTAGTGAGTAGTTGATACGATAGTAGATGGCGACGGAAGAAGCTCTATGGCGTCATTAAAAGCCCGATGGCAGCATGAGGACCTCAATGGCATCATTAAGAGTACCAGTTATAGCCCAATAGGCAAAGAAAAGCAAAGCGTGCTTTACTTTGCACTCAGCACTCGAGATAAATAGATTTATCACCGATAGACTACGGACTATGAATGCATAATTTTATTTCAAGTTCCTTCGTGCCCAAAAAACCTATTAATCCATCAGATATTCTCAGTAGTCTAAAACTTGTTAGTCAAGATTTTATCTTATCTATATTTAACTACAAATTTAAGTTTTCTGTATATCGTATACCATATAACATATTTAAACAATCAATACAATAAAATTTAGGAAAGGTGGGATTTTGCATAGGCAAAATCCCACCTTTCCTAAATTTTATTGTATTTATTATTTACAAAAGTATTTACAATTTGCTAATAGTAGCAAATTGTAAATACTTCCCATATTCTATTTATTACTAAAAAAAACTTATTACTTGTATACGTGGAAAGTCTAATCAGGGTAAAGTTACGTTTAGAGGTAAACACTACCACTATTATTAATACAATTGTTTCAGCGGTTCGGAAAAAATTGAGAGCAAATTTTTGCCTACGTACTCACGCACATACACGCACACACACATGCAATATGCACTTATACACACCCGCATCCTGTCAAAAGTAATATAGAACGAATGACGAGGCCAAAGGTAATAATATTACCAAACCTTTTATTTCGAGTTACGGAGCAATTACAATAACTTCCCTTAAAACAGACTCAGACTTCGTTCTATTGGAAGAGCCCAATAGAACGAAGTCTGACTCACACTTGACAGAATAATGTCATGGTCTAAGAAATAATAATAAATAAATAAATATTGTACATATAAATTACACAGCGCCATCTAGCCCCAAAGTAAGCGAAGCTTGTGTTATGGGTACTAGACAACTGATAAACATACGTAAATACATTTTTTTTTGTAAATACATACTTATCGTACATAGAAAATACCCAGACCAAGAGATACAGACATGTTCATGCACACAAATGTTTGTACTGTGTGGGAATCGAACCCACGAGCGTTGGTGTCAAAGTAGTGTAACAACGCGTTTCACTACTGCGCCACCGAGCTCGTCAAAAGGAGAAAGGAGCTCCTAAGGAGTTGCCATGTGAGCAGCAGAGGTGGTATCGCTCAATGATACCTAATGTATTACAAGCATTCATAGGCTACAGTAACTGCTTTACCTCAGCTTTATATCAGGTGGGTGCACTTGTGCGTCGCCCGACGTTGTATAAAGAAATGGTTAGATTCTAGAACCTTGAGTTCTACATGCATATATATTTTTAGATGTAAGAAAAACCCAGAATGGTTCCCACGCGAGAGTTAGTCATAAATTACAAAATATGCAGCGGCATTTGTAACGAAATCACGTGGATATAGATAGAACATATTTTGTAGTTAGCCACATATTGGTATTATTTTATATAATGTCGATTGGCAAACAAGCATGCAGCCTACTCTGACGCACACAATTGGTTGCGTGTTGACAAACCTGCTGCTTACACAAAACTTCCTCATGTCCTTTCTAGAAACCTTAGTCACTCAAAAAAATACAGCCCTCTAAGATTTTTTAATTGATGTTCCTGTCAGGTCGCGGTAATACCCTGTTGTGCTAAATCTCAAAACGATATAGGTCTAGTATTTGTACAAGCATGAAACAATAAATAAACTACCCACTTAAACGCGCAAGTCCAGTAACATGGATGTATACAAGAATGCAACATAAGGTCGTTACGGATAGTTTATATTATATCGAGAGTTATTTAGCCGGTATCCTGGCTGTTCGTAAAAACAACGATATGGTAGGATGTACATAGTTTTGAATGATAACCACGCTATTTTACCCCACACTTTACATACCTAGACTTTATTGGTACCTATTTCATTGGCGACTAATCGGGCCAATATTTTTTATTTGGCTTTAAAAAAAATAATACTAAAATCGACAAAACATTGGCTTATTTTATGTTGCTTGCTAATTCTAAGAACTTCTATCTTATAGTCGTTTACAAAGCTTTCAATATACATATCAAATGGAGTTTATAACATCCCATCACAACTAATATACCCTTTTATTCACATGTCTATGAATAGCTTTTATATTTGCCGTTTCGAAAAGCTATCGGCTAGTAGCTGTATAACAAAACAATGACCCTAATGTGTCTATAAAATAGCACCTTCAAGTATGTTATATCATAGTTTCTGCTTATATAGTATATAGCAGATTTCCAGCACAAAATTTCATATCTTGCTTAATTGACTTACCTACTAGGATTATTTTAACAATAGCCCATATTTGTGATGCAAGAATCGCATATATTGCATCCACATTTGTTCAATACTGTTCAGACAATTGAATATGCTTTAGAAATTTCACAAGCACTGACAAATTTCATAAGATTCAAATTTCATTGCATATAAACTTGTGTTTTAATTGTTTGGCACCTACGTTTTGGAACGGCAATGGGGAGATTATAAATGTGCCTTTCTTTAATGTCAAACATATTACATATTGAATTTATAGTATACGCCCAAGCAATCACATAGCATATACATACTTATAATTAATTAATTGGGTTTACATATATGTTGAAAAGGTATTTGATGTTCAAATTCAGATTTGGCGCGGCTTTATAATTGTAGGACGTTGTTCGTCGGTATTCGGTATTCGGTTATCCTCATGGTCAACACACATGCGAGTATTCAACAGTACACCATGTCATACTCTTAAATTTCAATATTCTTTAATATTTTATGTCTTATAAAAATAATAATCTACCTAACAAAATTTTTTTACTATGAAGTCGAAGTTGTTATTTTAGTTTGATTTTGGTAACAAATCCACAAGAATATATGAATGTCAATACAAAGCGAGGAATCCTTCTACACAGCAATAAGCCCTACAAAGATAGTTTTCCAATCGATTGAATATAATTATCGGCATACCAATCGGCATAAGTGCATTTAAATTTTCGGTGGCAAATATTTAGACCATAAATACCTTAACAATTAGAAAATTTTGTTAATAGATATAAGATTTCTTTCTATAAAAATACATGAAAGGTTAATTTTCATTAACTTACCGTCAATATGACGAGTATTGTCATTGACTTTAAGAGTTAATGGAACACACCCGCGCCCGCTCCGCGACAAGGTGTGTCAATTTCGCTGAAAAAAACAAACGTTATAGTTATTATGCAGCCTGTAAAGAAGTTGTTAGAATTAAACAATCTTGGTTATTTGTAACCGAAGTTTTGGCCATCGTAAACAGTGTTCAGGTTGCTTGTTTTTTTAATCTTAATTCTTTCTTAAACTTAAGATATCTGACTTTTCGACTTTGATGCAATAACACAATGTGTTTGCTTCTCTTTTCCAGTTACGAGACTGGCAACGGCATAGCTGCTCAAGAGAGAGGCTACCTGAAGAACGCAGGCATCAAGGATGCCGAAGCCCAAGTTGCTGAAGGTGCCTTCAGCTATACTTCACCTGAAGGTGTCCCAATCCAGCTCAGTTACACTGCTGACGAGAATGGTAAGGCTTTATAAGTTTTAAGGATTTTTCACATTAAGGTTTAATCTGTTAGTTACAATAAATAACAGGGCTCTTACTAATAAACTAAAGTATTTGTCTGATTTACAGAACAAAGATCAATAAGGCGTTACTGGTCCAAAAAAATGTGAATGTTTCGTCATATTGTTTCATTTTATTATTTTACGTTAAATGGTTAAAAAGTACATCGCCGGGTAAACTAGTTACAGTAGCATTTCATATGCTAACGCTTGCAATGTTAGAAATATTCCTCGCTCCCGACTGACAATCCCGCTGACAACGCAATTCTTCAGGGGAGCTCCTACTTGACAAATGTCGATGTAGCCTTACATTTCTTTTACTAAAGTCTTGTTTGCTAATAACAAGCAGTAATAGGAAGCATACGCCATGTGTAAGTGAGATTGATTTTTCCTTAAAAAAGAAGGTGAACCAATTCTAGTACCTTCTTATTATGATTAATATGTCCTCATTATCACCGGACTAGAAGTTGAACATTTAAAACAGAAAACATTTTTCTCTTAACACTTCTTAATATAAATCATTCTTACTTAGAATTATTATTTATTAAAAAAATATATTCACATAATGTGTTATTGTTACAGGATTCCGTCCCACGGGTGCTCATCTGCCCACACCTCCTCCAATCCCTGAAGCCATCCTGCGTGCTCTCCAATACATTCAGTCACAACCACAACAACCTCAACCTCAGTACAATCCTAATGCAGGATTTCCACAGAGAACGTTCAACGGGCTAAACGTAAGGCTTGGTTAAAATATTACGTTCACCAAACGACACGTGCATCTTACTGATTCATTAAACTGGTATCCTACGACTTAACGTATTACCAATATTGTAAGTACAAATAACATTTGTAACTGTGATTTAGTTTACATTATAGATATATTATATGCTAAGTAAATAAACGTATTATTCACCGTATTATGTTTCTTTGTCTTCATTATTCAATAAATATTGCACTGTTTAAAACAAAATACATATTATTTAAAGTAACTCTATTTCTGGAGATCATAATTATTATTGATATATTCAATGAAACTTTAATGCACTAAAATAAAAATACATTAAAAAATTAAAAAATGACAATATAATGGCCGTGCAATTTTTTTAAACAACATTAGAGGAGGAGTAAACAAATAAAATGTACAAAAGTTAAACTCGTGGATAAAATTACAAAAAAAGGCAAATTTTTATTATTTTTTTTTACTCGGTATAAATGAAGGTAATGGCACCGTGAAAGAAAAACGGCTTAGAAAAGTAGAAGTTATAGTTAACCCTAAGTCTGATAATGAACTTAACTCCTTATTTATTAAAATAAAACACACCGTGTAGGTATTGCACTGTTTTAGAAACTTTGTATATAGTTGTAACAGTTAGTTGTATGTGGAGTCTGTAATACACAATTATCTTAATATGCAGAAATAAATGAAAAGTCTTCCTTCTTCTTGAAAAATCTTACTACAAACCGACGCCAACGTAGCATAAAAGTGAGATTGCTGAGAAAAGAAATTTCGAAAAATATTCGTATTTGGATTTACGAACTTTTCTTTATATACCAAGCTTGGTGGCAACGTGATCACAATGATCTTTATATACTTGTATCAGGATTAACTTTTGTGAACTACTGCATTACTCATAAACTGTTTATGTAAGCTAACGCATTCCCTGTCCCGGCTAAAAAAATGTATGCTTGTTCAAAGTGTGACAAGCACTACAAATCAATAAAAATTACCTCCGCTAAACCAAAATCTTATCGACTATTATTAGTATAAACTTATGGTGTTATTGAAGCAACTACAAGAAAAAAAAAATTCAAATACACGAAAAGAATAAACCTTAGCTTATCTCTTGTAGTGTAGTACTTATGTAGTAAGTTACTGTTTTATGTAAATTCAAAACGCCTTTGGAATAAGAAGATATACATTAGAGCATGAGAATATGCCAAGTAACAGATGACTAACTTGAATCTAGATTTTAATCGTATATAAAATGTTCTGTGAACTTTACCGGTGAGTAAACGGGATGCTACAAAAGTGAAAAAAATAAATCCTTTTGAACAGAATATTTCCGAGCTATGGTCAAGGTTTCTCCAAATTAAGTATCGGAGTGGTTAGCGAAGCACGTTAGTATTAGTATTATAGTGTTATTAAGGTTAAGAAAAATAGCAAACGTCTACAACATTTGTTGTAACTGAACTAATCATTTTAAATTGTTATTAATTATTCTTATAAAGCAAGGGTAGTTTGAATAATGTCACATTATAAAGAATATGCGGTACTCAGTATTTAAACTCGAAGGTAAATTAAAAACAGTACGTCTGTATCGTGAAATCACGAGCTTTGCATATTTAATGAGTAACGACTTCCAGTTGACATCAAATTTATGCAGTTCACCGATGCCATGTAACACCAGCTAGCTTATTGTATCATATAATGTATGTAATATATTTTTTCAATACAAGAGCTATTAATCCTACTAATATTATAAATGCGAAAGTTTGTATGTATGGATAATAAATAATAAATAAATATTGCCGGACAAATTACACAGCGCCACCTAGCCCCAAAGTAAGCGAAGCTTGTGTTATGGGTACTAGACAACTGATAAACATACGTAAATACATTTTTTTTTTGTAAATACATACTTATTATACATAGAAAATACCCAGACCAATACAAACAGACATGTTCATGCACACAAATGTTTGTACTGTGTGGGAATCTAACCCACGAGCGTTGATGTCAAAGTAGCGTAACAGCGCGTTTCACCACTGCGCCACCGAGTCCGTCAAATGTTGTTGCTCTTTCACGCTTAAACGGCTGAACGGATTTGAATGAAATTGATCTGATCTGATCTGAATGATTATGATCTGGGTTAACATATAGGCTACGTTATTTAACTCCACGCGGGCGGAGCCGCGGGCAGCAGCTAGTATTTCA
Source organism: Pyralis farinalis (assembly GCA_947507595.1). Classification (NCBI taxonomy): domain Eukaryota; kingdom Metazoa; phylum Arthropoda; class Insecta; order Lepidoptera; family Pyralidae; genus Pyralis; species Pyralis farinalis. The sequence goes on from OX382267.1 coordinate 19,450,520, forward strand.
TAATAGGTAGAAGCTTCGAGTAATTCCTGTACACGTAACGTAATGTGAAGTGAATTTAAGGGAGAAAGAGAAAGAATGCGTTTAAAGAAGGAAAGGAGGAGGAGGAAGCGAGAAAAATAGCCAGAGTTTTTTTTAATACCACGTTTCTCCTTTCTCATCTGACACATTCTACGAAAGAATGAAGAACTGAAAATTGTGTTTTATTAAATGCATTGCTTATAGGTAAGAAGAGCGGATTTGGATTTAATCTTTGCACGTGTATATGATGGACGTACATTTTAGTCAGTAACGTGGTGGAAGTGCGGTAACCTAGTAGGAATTGTAGATGAAAAATTTAATGAAGTTAGAATCCTAAATTTGTGGATTGAGTTGATAAAGTAAAGGACATAAGGATGTGGAGATTCATACCAATATGAGCACCGGAAACCGACGAGCGTGCATGAGAAGAGCAATGAATGTTAAAGAAGCGAGTGAGATATGTAAGGATCGAGTCACGTGGCGCTCGGTTCTCTCTGCCTACCCCGTAAGGGATTTGGCGTGAAGTTATAAACAGACAAATATACACACAGTAAATGGAACTAATGAGACTGAGGGGAAAGCCAGCAAGGATTTAAGGTGATTACGTAATGTTAAGGGAAAGATAGTGAAGTTTTACAAGATGTTTGAAGGATCGAAGTGATTGAGCACTCCTTATATCAAATGGCAAAGAATTCCATAGGCGCACTGACTCGACCGAGAATGAGTTAGTATAGAAATCAGTGGAGTGGTATGGTGTACATACTTAACACTTTGATCACTTGATCCTACTACAATATATTCTGTTGTTCCTACTTTATTATGTATCTGAGTCAAAGTATAACCTATACAATATAAATAATATTGTGTCATATTATAAGTATTACCATAATAATATACCTTTAATTTGTTTTACTGCTATGTATATTTTCTATCGCAATGTTGTTCTTTTACATATTTCTTATATGTAATTTTCATTTCATTTCTCTTTATGTATTTCCTATGACCATTTTCAACGCATAGTTTAAATTTTTGTTTTTCTGAAATCTACACATAACCTACATTTATATAATTGCTTTTACTTACCTTTTTTTATTCTGTATTGTACTGTTTTGTATAGAAATCCTTTAACTTAATTTAATATTTTTAAATGTATAATTCTATATTGGTCTAAATTTATTTATTTTTTCTTAGCGATATCCCGTTTCTAAATCCAATAAAATTGGCGAGGTTCGCTATCTAAGCCTACGACATAGATAGGTTTGGTGAAATTACTGATTTTTACATGGAGCGTATGCCATCAGACCTCCAGAATCTAGAGGGAAAATGAGACCTTTCTTATGTTAGGTCACACGTATTTTGAAATATAATTTCTTGGACATGCAGGTTTCGTAACGATGTTTTTCTTCACTACCGAGCAAGTGATAATTACTAACATGTATTTAGATCCGAAACACGAATTTAGTGGTAGGTACATGCTAGGATTTGAACCGGGGACCATACAACTGCTGTCGTTTTCTTGTCAAAATCGACCGTCGCAAACAGTTTAACTTTTATTATCTGGTAGTTTTTACATAAATGATAATTTTTTTTTTATAAATATATTAGTTTTATATAATAACTAGCTGAACCGGCAAACGTTGTTTTGCCATATAAATTATTTCTAGGGAATTACTAGTGTAGAAAAAATGACTATTAAAAAATAGGGGTTGGTGATAGAAGGGAGAAATGTTAGGGGTGGACAACCCTTATCATTTAGAGGTATGAAAAATAGATAGTAGCCGTTTCTCAGACCTACTGAATATGCATATAAAATTTCATAAAAATCGGTCAAGCCTTTTCTTCAGAAATCAATAAATAAGAATAAGGCTTTACGGGCTATTGCGAATAAAAACTAGGTAAAAATAGACGACAGGATATTGAGTAGGAATAGGAGACAAAAATCAAACTGACAGAATATTTTAAATAAATTACAAATCTATCTGAATGTTACTTTACCAAATGCGTTTAGGAGAACTTCGTTACTTAGGGAATTGTTCAAAGAAATAAATGCCCTCACTGTTGCCTCTCGGAATAAGTATGAGAACATAATGCATGTACGTAAAAATTTAAATTTGTTTTCAAAATTCCGTGAAAATCTTAGAAGCAGAAATGAGTTGCGCATCCGGTACATCGGCTTGCTAATACTCATACTTTCACACAAATGGTTCTGTCCTACCGCACAGTATCTATTATTTTAATATTATTATATTGTAGTATCTATTATTATTGTCATGTATTTTAAAAATTGTGTTGTAATAAAATCTTCTGTGATTTTTAATGTTATTTTATTTTTATTATTTGTTATTCTAGCGGGTATTGTAGTATACTAATTGTAAAAATATCAAGTATCTACCAAATACGGTTATAAAAAATACAGACGGACAAATAGAATAGTGAAACGTTTTAAATAAAGATAACGCAGAGTTTAACCTACTCCAAGCCTTTTTTAAACTATCATTGCGCAAAACAACACCTTTTGATTCCAACAGTGATATTAACAACGATCGTTAATATAAATAAAATAAATAAATATTGTCGGACAAATTACACAGCGTCATGTAGCCCCAAAGTAAGCGAAGCTTGTGTTATGGGTACTAGACAACTGATAAACATACGTAAATACATTTTTTTTTTTGTAAATACGTACTTATTCTACATAGAAAATACCCAGACCAAGACAAACAGATATGTTCATGCATACAAATATTTGTCCTGTGTGGGAATCGAACCCACGAGCGTTGGTGTCAAAGTAGCGTAACAGCGCGTTTCGCCACTGCGCCACCGAGCTCGTCATATAGATCAAATAGACGCAGGCGCATATTATTTTCATTCTCAAGATTAATAAATTAATGGACCGTGCAAATAATTTGTTTTTCGTTAACAAAACATGGTTGTATAAATTCCACATTGAAATCAATCTTCATTTGGGGTAGGTATAACGAGACAGGCCCACCTCTTATACCCACTACTGTGTCTCCTGTGTAGCCAGAATTAACAGCGGCGACCACCAAAAAGGCAATGAACAGGGAAGTTCATTGCTGTCCCGGGGATGAATTACAGCAAACTCTGCCTTAGAACTCACAACGAATTTAATCAGAAGAAATGTAGGAGTAGGAAGTTTTGGAGTTGACTTCCCCTCTTGACAAAGTGAGAGACAGCAATATGACAAATAAGGCATTTAAAAACCTCAAAGAGATGGTTAGTCAAGTGTAGCTCAACTGCCGTGCACCATGGTTTATCAAATATCTAACACTATACACAATAGTATACTACCCCGGATGTGACACGCAAGGAATTTAACATATCGTCCCGCTCCCGACGCCAGAGATCGCACTCCCAGAGAACATGATGTGCTGTTTGCTCGAATTCATAATTTGTCGTAGAACACTCACATAAAGGCGATGACACAAGTTTAAATGAAAAGAGCTTCGCCCTAAAGTTTCCATGCCCTGTTAAAAATTGCGCAACAGGATGATTCACTTTTAACCACTCATTACTTAATCTGTCTCGCACTGATTGAAATAACAGATACAAGTGGCGTCCTTTAGTAGAAGTTTCTCATCTTTCTTGCCATTCTGACAGCAAAGTTTCAAGTACCTCGTCAATTGGTTTGAACAGTCTAAATATTTTGTTATGATCGCGGTGTTTTAGAAAATCAGGGTGCATGTATTTTAGAGGTGTAGTACATTGAAGCGCGTCGTTGTATTTCCAAGTCAACTGGTAACACGTCTGCCAGCACTGGTGAATATATCGAGGGCGAGGCTCTTGCGCGCCATTTTACGGCGGCACCCTATCCGTAGCACAAGATCTTTTCTTTCTTTGTGATATTTTATTGCGTATCTTTTGATATTAATTTCAACATGATACTTCCACGCTTTCTAGAGAAAAATAATCTTGACAGGCGGACAACAAATGATCCGGTAAAGATTTCGTTTTTCCTTTTGAAGTATGGATCCCTAAAAAGTGAAATCGACCTCCTGGAAGTGGACGCTAGCAAAGATAAAGTAACGATGTGAACGGGCGTCGATTTCACTATTTATTCAAACAAACTTTAGAAAGATAAATTGATACCCTTGTTCGATGAAAACATTTTTGTCGGCTTCTCCATATAAGTACGCACGAAAAGGATAACCTCTACCAAAATTATAAATTTCAAAATTTGGGCTGTGCGTTTGTTTGTTTTTTAGTCGCATTTTCAGTTCAGCCTTTGCATTGGTCGAAATTCGGCCATAAATCGTAATTAAAAATTCGTAAGGCAAAGTAAAATATGAATTTCCATATTCTCTAATTTTTTTATTAGTTTATTCATAGAGCCGTCGAGAAATATCAGCAAAAAAAAAAGAAAATCGGTATTTGCCTATTCATGTACATACATATATATATAACGAACTATATTTTCTTAAAACAGCGCCATCTCCTTACGTTTAACAAAGCTAAAACAAGGTTTATTGATCTTCAGAGATGAACAAAATTGTACAATTCTCTGTCTGTAGTTACCTCACGAAACGCTAGATGGACATACTAACATTTGAAACATCTATATATAGAAAATTAAATGTTACTGATGCAAATACTTTTATTCCTATTTTTAATACTAACTTCTAGAATACTAACGTCAAGGTAGAAACAAACATGTGGCCTACCTGATGGGAAGCGGCAACCGTAGCCTACAAGCGCTTGCAATAATATCGGTCGCGTTGCTGCCTTCGTTGCTACAAAGTAGACTTTCGGAAGCTTACCGGTAACCTCAATCGTAGAAACACAACAACCCTGCAGGAAGTTTCTGTTTAACTATGGTCTTCAGTGAGGAGGAGGTACTTTCCCAGACGAGTTGCTTAGATGCGCCCTATCTCTCTTTCATCGGAGCATCATTTTTGTTCCCAACGCTCCATTCACGCTATTCCCAGCAGTCACTTGTCTTTCCACATGACTGGTGTACCTTCCATCACTGCTGAAAGCGCATTCAAGATATACAATCTCATCCACATTTTTGACACAACAACCCTCTAGGAAGTTGTTATATATTTCTGCGGTTTTCTGGGAGGAGGAGGTACTTTCCCAGACGAGTTACTTCGATGCACCCCATCTCTCTTCCATCTGAGCATTCATTTTTGTATTTTTTTTCAACAACGGTAAACATACACGCCTACGGCCCACGCTTGCAAAACAAGCATCACACGTTCATTGTCAGTCCTGGTCACTCACTCACATGAAGACTCCAGGGAATAGTTATTTGGCTAAGGTTTAGAGGATGATGAGTTGGAGACAGAGAATCTACCGCCCTACCAGTTAAGCGAATACAATTACATTATCCTATTAATTATTTAAATTTAGTTTTGGAACATTACAAATGCTACATATTTTTTAAATAACTGAATATTATAATGCATTCAAAATAGTTTTTTCATAAATGATACAGCTGCAACGCCGTAGTAATATCTGATAATAGCAAGTATTAAATTATCAAATATAACTGCTATTTCAAACGAAATGTACAACTTTGACTCGAATTTGATGTTATAACTATACTTCCAAAATATGAATGTATTTACTGGGTTATATATTTAGTAATAATATCGCTATACCTAAGCAGGTCTTTGTATAACAACAACCATATATCGAATTCCTGCCATTATACTTTACGATATGAATATACAAGATATAATATATCTGATCAAATATCGATATGAATATACTCGTACAAGATATATTTTCTGGTTCTTTGAGAAAACTTCTCATAGATAGAGACCTCTCCCGGAAATAACTTACGAATTTTGAGTTGCGTTTCGAATTCAAATTACATGCGGGTTAGAATCAAATTCATTTAGCCTCGTTAGTGTGTAGAATTAAAATTTACATGACATAATTGATGATTGTCGAGTACAGTGGCGGCTGGTGGGTTATCGAACTGGTGGTGCACTTTACTTGCTCACCAAGTATTAAGATTAGTAATTGCAACAAAACAACAATTTACATAAAAAATGTAAATAAAAAAAAAACAATTACTTAATATAAACAAACAATAATTAACGCGTCACAGATACAGCGAAACTATACTGATAAGGAGAGGTCCATCATGGCCGTAGTTGAACTCAAATTTCGTCAAACATTGGGTGCTCTCGGTAATCTTCGATTCGCACGTCCGACGCACGAGAATGTACTCATTACTCGGTGCATTTCTAAGAACTACGAGTATCTTTTATTTCACGCGTCAGGCATATTCGCTAGTAACTCATACACGTTATATTAGCAGTCCTCGTGCACTCGCCGAAGCGTGTTAATGAAGAATGAAGCGTCTTAATAGTTTAGCAAAGCGCTTAAATTGTTTTGTCTTTTAATTGTTATAATTTTAAATTTTATTTCTTATATTATGTTTTTGTATGTTTAAAAAATAAATATTAATATGATAATTTAAAGGTGAAGTAATATTTTGTAATTTTTAAATCTTTTGAATTGGTACAGCCGCCACTGGTCGAGTAGATGATGAGAAAATAATGGAAATTCTAATTAGATAAAACTATGTGATCAACATTCTACTGTTATCCAAATTTCGGTATTCTTTCGTTTATGAGTTAGAAACCCATAATAACATACATACGTGCACATACCGCAGTGTCTTGAATATGGTCTCTTCGTAACCTAAGCCTAAAATGCATAAAAAACACTAAGGCGTGGCCTGGACTGTCATTAATTTAGTTTATAGGAAAGACCTACATAACTGCTAGGGCTCCAATTTAACTCTTCGGTTCGGAACTCTAAAAGCGAGATAATGCTGGGGCGATGAGCTCAATTCAATTAAGTTGACTATTTTTTACAAGACAGAGGTCCCGTCGTGAGTTGTATGTAATGTCAAAAATGTTTGTGCAAGTCTCGAGATGTAATCTCATGCGACGATTTAGGTACATAAAACTTGTTCACGATCAATTTCACCATTTATTATTTAAAGCAGACCATAAATCGAAGATGACATGCTTGGTTGTAAATGACATTTCTATTATTTTTATGTAGCCATTATCTTGATAGTATCGCTGAGTCTGTCAATTAAATAGATAATATAAGTTAAGCAACATCAGACGGCACTTGCTGTCCGCTTCTCAGGCACGTTACGTCCGTCCCGGCTGTTCATTAGTTGCTAGGTCACTTATAAACTCTAGGTTCCGGCAATTTATAATTGAGCACAGTGACAAGCAAATACGTGCTATATTAATTCGGATATGTAGTAAGAATGCATGTTGAAATGATATATGAAAGGGCATACAAGCTAATCAAATCGAGTACGTTCTGACAGAAGGATGTTAGTGGCAATTACTACGATTTAGGTATTTGCTATATGTAAAATTTGTAATTTGTCGTAAACTTTTATTGAGACCCTACAACGTTTCCGGTGAGCAGGTTGTTAGTCAGGTAATTGGTGCTTGCAAATTATTTCAGTTCCGCAATAAGTAGCCGGAGGTTACATCTCTGCACCTTTTGTAGTAATCAGGATATTTGCAAATCAATTTGCATAAATGAATACGCAAATCTTTGGTAAAACCAAAGGAAAAAATAAAGAAAATAAAATTTTAGTACAAAACAAGGCCGCTCTTATACCAGTACTCATATAATGAGTGTTCCATGCATTTCTTAGAATGCATAACCAAGTTTAATAGTATAGGATGTGTATGGTTTCTAAAAACAATGTACTTTGTTTTTCTTCATTTTATACATACTCGTACTTAACCTAAAGTTAACTCAAACTTGACCTAACCTAGTTTAATTTAAATTTAACCCGAAACTTAAGCTCAAGTTTAGGTTGATATACTGAATTATTTCTTTATAATAAACCTTTATGGTAAAATCTTACTTAACGAAGATAGAAGCTTAGCCAAAGAAAGTTAGTTATTATCAAGATTCTAAATTATTTCTGAAAAAGAGTACTGATATTAAAAGATGATACATTTTTTATGCAAATTGTATCTTTATCAGTTCTATTAACTTAACGATAAATTAAGTTAAGAAAGGGGAAATAGAATTATTATTTAATAAATTTTAATCTATCTATTCATAACTTTACGCCAAGTCCCTTCCGGGGTATACACAGCCGGCCGTCGTTTATCATATAGGCTACGGTCGCCTCACAATACGAACTCTATGATTCGTATATCCTAACATTAGCCGTGTACGTGTTATTGTTGAGCCTTGCAAGTAACGGTCTGAAATGATCGTCTAGTTTATCTCTTTATTACGAATTTGAAATATTAATGCGTAAAATTGAAACACTAAAAGCTGCCCCGTCCAATTCTATTTGATAGTACGACTGGAGATTCCGTATTATGGTATCAGTTGGTATCAAGGAGAGTTTCCTCAGGATGTAATAAGGTACCATTAATTCTTATACCGGCTCCACAAAAAGATCCCCCAGGGGGTTTGCGGTTTTGTGGATCATTTGTGGAACCGGTATAAGAATTAATGGTACCTTATTATACGCTTTACACTCCACTAAAAAGGATTGTATGCACTAGATGTCCATGATAGTGGGTGCAGCTTTTAGTCCTTTTACTTTACTCTATATCAAGGATAAAAAGATCAAAGACTTCGAAAAATGGTACCCAGATGTTACTCGTGTAATTTCATTCGGTCATTATATGAATGGCTATTGTAGGTAACGTTTTAATAGTCGAAGAAGAGGCCGCAGATATAGTAAATGTCCTTAATCACGCCGAGTTTGAGATGCATGGTGTGGCAAAGCTATCTCTTGTGCCAAATAATCTTTATGACACCTATTGCTAGTTATATTGTAAATAGCTCATTCTCAGCTGCAAATAGTATGCACTATATTAATTTAAGATCACTTCCACCGTCCAGTATCACCTTCCATAATGCCTTCTGTTTCTGATGTAAAATAAAATGTAAAATGTATAATAATAATAATAGTAATCCGTCCCTCTTCTGCAATAACCCAGTACCAATAATCCCTCCAGACCTCATTACAATAGACAAATCATTTCCTACACATTCGCAATAGTCCCAATACCTGCCGTGACCTGCTCATAGATATATGGTTCTATCGATATTTTTAGGAGCGGGTCTCGGTGGGTGACAACATAACATGAAGCTTCTTAAAAGGGCCTCTACGCGTTGGATCCATATCCCCGCGCACGCCTATTAAATGACCGGGATAATGCCCGTGATTAAAAATAAAATAATAGTAATAATGTAAAATATTCAAACTTACGAAGAAATGCGAGTGGCAATAGCAATTGCTGATGATGTTACTCGGTATAATCTTTAGTCAGACCTCCACAACCCAAAGGCAAAATCAGACTTGCCACCTATGGGCACCGCAGAGCTAGAAATAAAAAGTTCTATACCCTGAAGAATCACATCGTTGACAGCGTCGACACAGGCGCTGGGATCGTCCAGCGAGAAGCAAACCTGCACTCAGGGGTAGGAGGAGAAGAAAATACGCAGCCGTTCCCAATCCGCAGACCTAAAGTGCCACACACAACGGCAGCCTGCTGTACGCGGTCGCGTTGGAAATGCAAGTGGCATCTCACTACGTATCAGGCAGTGATCAGAGGATCCGAGGGGGGCGCCAACAGATACCCGATAGTTTTCAGGGTGAGAGGTCAGCAGAAGATCTAAAAGGGAAGCCGCATGTTCCTCAATACCTGGCAGCCGCGTGTGCGAAGAAACCAGTTGCGTCACACCATATGCTAAGACAAAGTCATGGAAAGATCTTCACGCTTGGTCAATAGAATGTGACCCGAGCCATTCCACGTGGCCGGCATTAAAAGCGCCTAGAATCTCAATTTCAGCGGAAGGGATCTGTTGGTGTATAATATAAGTCGTCATTTAAATGTACTCCACAAGACGCTTCGCTTCGGCGTTACCGCTATGGGCCCTGTAGAGGCACGCATAGATACGGATGTGATCTCTGAAATCTGCGCGCAGGCTTATAATGGACAGGTTCCTCTCTTCAAGCCTGCCAAGGCGTGGGAACAGATATCCTCACGAACGTAAGCGCAGTTACCGGCTCATGGCACGCAATTGTGTTCCACTGTGTAGCCTGACTACCGCAGGTACGAGATGTTATTAGGAAAGGATATCTGTGTTTCTGTCAAAAATAACAAAGCTGGCTTAGCTGTCTCTAGGTGCTGATGGACAGGATTGAGGTTAGAGGCAAACTATGAGGTTGAGCTATGTAATATTAGGGATATTACATAGCTCAACGGAGACATAGGCGACAGTGTCATTGTCGTCTCTTTCCATTTGCCCCTGGCAGAAATATAAAGCCATACTGCCCGCCCCAGAATACGTCGGGCTGAGCGATGATACTACTCAGGGAGGTATTCTGCTTCACCAACGGTGACGGTACCATCCTGGTTATTATCTTTTCTAATACGGGGAGGGCTACGGATGCGGAGCATGCCACTACTTCACGCCGGTTTTCTGTGACAGAGTGGTACTACCCTGGATGAGCATGCCCAATTAATAGCTTTTGTCATTCAAAGGCCACGACCTATCCGCAGCCATGTAGTGTTCACTTATTGACAATAGCTTAGCTCTACCAATTCTAAGTGTTACGGTACAATATTGGTATATACACGACATATATGCAGCCAGTCTAAATATAGTTTGGACATAATAACAAACCGAATGACATCTCAATCATCAACGTCGGATAAGTAGTTTACATCCCATGTCGAACACACTTAAATACTATTTAATGTCCATAGACTGCTAAAATGATATTTTTTCTTTTTTGGCTTTGCCGTAGACTGTTAAAAAATAGAAAAAATAACTCAGGTACATATATTCAAAGCTATATGTTGTATATTTATCATTATCGCCCGCAAGCTCGTTTGTCCACTCTTCATATAAAAAACTCAACGTTGGATGGGACATTACAAATTAATTCTAAAAATGTAAATAGTGTCTTGTTAACGAGACGCTACGGAGTCATTGACACATGGACACGTTTGGTCCTCGTTTTCGCATTGTTTAATAAGGAATGAAGTCCAGACATAACACTGTTAATGAGCTGGATATAAGGTGTTGACAGCTGTTTTGTAGTCACAGTTCGCACACGTGTCCATTGGAGAAGAACATTCACTACAATGGTAAGTCACTACATCCTGACTTGTTACTGCTTGATAGGACTGTGTCATTGGTGATCTTATTTTTTATTCATTGTAATGTCGTTTAGGCGATCAATAGCATCGTTGCACGTTGCAGTTTAGGCATGCATGCGAATTACATGACGTTCGGCTGCAACCTGTTTATGGATGGGTTTATTTATCAAGCATTCCCGCGGTCGGTGGTATGCGTCAAGAAGTCGATTAAACTAACTACTACCACAGAATAATTAAGTACTTTTACTGCATAAAAATTAACGGTGTCAATCTCTCTTAGCTTTCTGCACTTTGCATTTTGGGATTTAAATTAATGAGTAGAAGAGATGAGAAATTCAGAATCAAGCGATTTTCACCCATCACAGACACAGTTATATAAACTATATTCTATTCATGTATTTATTATATGTATTAGAGGACATAAAACGTCACTACTCATTTGATACGCCAGTTGCGTCTGATTTCTGATGAACCTCGTTTATTTTTTTTTATACTACATCGGGAGGCATACATGCATACGGCCCACCTGATGTAAAGTGGCTATCATAGACTATTAGCGCTTGCGATATATTAATTATCACTCGCGCAACGCCTCGTCTGCTGCATACACAACAACTTCTTGGGAGCTTACTGGTGACCTCACTCACACGCAGAAACACAACAACCCTCTAAGGAGTTGTTATTTGGCTGCGGTTTTCTGTGAGGTAGAGGTACTTCCCCAGACGGCTTTGATCCGCCCTACCTCTCTTAAAACATTCAGAGCAAGACAAACAGACATGTTCATGCACACATATGTTGCCTTGTGTGGGAATCGAACCCACGAGCTTTGGTGTCAAAGTCGCGTCATTCACAAGTGAGCCACCGAGCTTGTCAAAATAATCTATGTACTTGCATGGGTGCGAAGATTTTGACGTTCCTTTGAATTTATTTTATTACTATGTTCGCTGTATTGAAACAAATCGTCAAAAGTTAACGAACTTACGAGCCACCAGCGTCAAGCAATTTAGTCACTTCCGTTTCGTTTATATGTATTTATTTTATTATTGCAGAAATATACATAGAAAAACATTTTAAATTTTAAATTTGTGGATAATGTGGTTGGTTGTACAATTATCAAAACTATTAATTTCATATTATGTAAAAAACCCTGATTGTACAATTGTTTTTTATCCCGAATAAAATAAAATAAAATAAAAATACACTGCAAATAGTTAAATTATTAATACACTAGCTTTTACCCGCGGCTTCGCTCGTTTTTTTTTTAATAAATATTATGCTATGTTACTTCTGATACCTCCAAGAATATGTGTACAAAGTACGGTTGAGTAGTTTTCGCGTGAAAGCGTAACAAACAAACGGATATTCACATTTATAATATTACTAGCTTTTACATAAAGATAAATAAAGATCAACATAATGATTATTTATGACTTTTAAAAAAACATCATTAGGTAACATTGTTCTATTTTTTCATCAATAATTGTATAAAGCGTTACTGCAGATTTTTTGCTTTGCAAACTTTTGAGATGAATGGGGGTAACTGACAAATTATGAATGTTTTTGAAAAGTTTCATAATGTGCTCGTGTACATATGAATGAAATTTTATAACTAAAACTAGTATTTGGCCCAATTAGTGGAATTCTACCATAATCATTATTGAAAATCTGTAGAAAACATATATGAATTTGTGGTTTTCTAAACCCTTTCCATTTTTTTCCTTACCCTAAATCTCGTCAATATACTAACTGTTAAGTACAAAACATATACTAATTGGTATAATGATCATAATAACCATGAACTTATATGGATAAGATGGAAGATACGCCGCTATTGTGGAAAGGTGAATGGCTGCTGAGAATAGTATGACATAGAGAAGGAAAAATTTCTTGTCAGTAAAAGCTTGTGCCAGAAAGCAGAAAGCACAGGTCGCTATACCTAACACAGTGCTAGTCCAAACGCAAACATGTGGTAGCAAGAGATGAGTATGGCAGAGAGAACATGAATGCTTGTATTTCGACCGTGTTTATCCTACACACGGTCGAAATACGAGCATCGTGCAATATTTGTGGCGTAATGCTTGTAGAGTGCGTTCACAAGGGTGATATAAGAAATAGTTTTGAAAAAGAGTATTAGTTTTAAAATAAGAAGAGGTATGCTTGATCCGGATACGTAGAAAGACTGCAGAAATAAAGACTTACGAAACAGTATACGCAATGCGAAAGTAGGGGAGCTGTACAGACGTAGGAGTCGAAGAATGTCAATACCTACCTACCATGACCAAATTGGTCGTATTTTATAGTGTAGTAGATAAGGAGCGTTAAAAACCAGCGGGCGCGCATGAGAAGTGATATGAATGTTAAAAATGCGGGTGAGGTGAGTAAGAATCAACTCATGTAGCGATCGGTTACCTGTTCCTACAAAGGGGACTCGAAAGGGACTCGGCATGAAGATATAGTAATATAAACTAATGTGTAGATTATATTCTTACAGGTTTGGGCAACACCTCTCATTGGCGTCACAATACCAGTTTTGTGTATTATCAATGTATCGATGACCTACGCAAATGTCGAAATAAAAAAAAATGTGTTCAATACGAATGGAATTGGTTCATATAGTTTCGAGTAAGTATACAATACATATTTCAATATATACGTGAATAACACGAAAAGTTTTTATAAAATCAAAAACAGAATTATGTAGAAACCTGTTAATATTTTATTGCTTTTTTTAAGTCGTCGAATGGAGCTCTTTAAGCATCGTCGCAAACGATGGAAAACTTAAAAAGGAAAAACGGCATTCTCATTTATTCATTCCACTACGTTTAGCAAAATATAAAAATATTATCGTTTAAAAATTTGATTGAAAAATAATAATTAAAATAAAAAAAAACATGAAATAATAGAATGGTTATTTATAACAAGTGCATTTAATTCTAATTTAAGTTAATAACAATTGTATATTTAAATGATAACAAAAGAAAAGTATTTGTTATTATTTAATAATACAAGTAAGGATCGAGTCGCGTGGCGCTTGGTTCTCTCTGCCTACCCCGTAAGGGATTTGGCGTGAAGTTATAGATAGATAGATAGAGATAGATAATAATACAAGAATCGACATTTCTCTATTGTAAGTTATTATTAGAAGTTATATTTCTGTGTCATTCGACTTCGTATGTCAACGTTTGTCATAATATATAATATATTTGAACCATTTTACTGGAATTCCGACTTATTCAATATTAATTTCATGGTCTTAATAACCATTCGAAAAGCAGATTGTCGCGTAGAAGTTCCTTCGATATTGCTTGATCTTTTCTGGTTGAGAGTCACAATATTTTTTTACACAACGTTGGGAGGCATACAAGTGTTTGATCTACCTGATTAGAAGGGCCCACCGCAGCCTATGAACGCTAGTAATACAAAAAATATCGCTCACGCGATGCCAAGCCTGCTGATAATACATTCCTTAAGATCTGACTCACTCTCAGGAATACAACATCCCTCCAGGGAGTTGTTATTTGGCCGTAGTTTTCTGTGAGATGGAGGTACTTCATCAGCTCGAATCTACGAGCCTTGAATTTAAAGTAGCATTGCCAATCACTCGGCCACCGTGCTCGTTATAAATAAAATCATAGGGTCCGACTAAAACATATATTTTAGTAATAAAAAAAGAGTTGGTATCGTATTATTAAACTAAGTTTCGACCCGATGATTATATAGTGTTGAAAACAGGTTATTTATTATTTCTCAGCAACAGAACTTAAATTAATAACTACTTCTTTCGAAACTGGTTTCATATGTTATTTTCCTACACAGCCGAAAAGCTAGCTCGGTTAACAATGATGGAGCTACAATGAAATACATTGCGGCTTTGAAAGTAATAAATCTCTGTTAATAAATGTAGAGAGCGCAACAAAACAACCCAACTTGGACTTCACCTCACAGAAAACCGTAGCTAAATACTCGTAACAACTCTCCGGAGGGTTGTTGGTTGGGGTTGCTGTTAAGCTCCTGAGGGTTAACAGAGCGGTATTTAATGTATTGCAAGAGTTCATAAGCTAGGATAACCACTTTACATCAAATGTACAAGCATCCCGATATTGTCTAAAAAACCATAAAATTACACAAATAAAGTATCAAATTGAGTAGTTAGAATTACACTTTTTTAAATAATTCAATCAAATATTAATCTACACAACTACTTGATCTATTTGTTTACAATAACATCTTTGAATTTGACTGGCTATTATATACAATCAGTGATGATAGTCATAATCAAGTGACAATTTTTTAAACTTGGATTTTTACGTACACCCAGTTAGTTGCCTGTAAATTTGCCTGCCGCTTAATGACTGCTGAATCAATTAATCATTTTACAAACTTTGTTTAGATATGAAACATCCGATGGTGCATACAGAAGAGAAGACGGTGGTATCAAGTCAGCTAATGAAGGACTTGCCGTGCGTGGTGAATATGGATACATAGATCCCAAGGGGCATTATCACACTGTGCGTTATGTGGCTGATGTCAATGGCTTTCAACCTCGGATATATGATGACGTCATCAGATTTAATGATAGAAACCTTATATGATATTAAAACAATGTTAGTAAATTTGGAAAACTGTTTTTTGTTTTTACATACTTTCCCAAATATATATAAAATAAATAATAAATAAATAAATCTTTATTGTGTGTAACGTGTGTCTCTTGATCAGCAGGTCCCCGGTTCGAATCCTGGCAATAAATTCGAAGTTTTTGGATTTATGTACATATTTGTAATCATCACCGTGAGAATTTTGAGGTGGTTCGTAGAGGTGATAGTTTGAGAGGTGGCACTCGTAGTCTCACTATACCTATGAAGTGCGTTGACGTTTAAGTGAAGTTCCCTGATATTGTAAACATCCAAACAGGGGTTTGTCGCTGTAGTACCACATTTGTTACTTTTATTTCCACTTTTAAGGTTGTCGAGGTTAAAACAGATGTGTTGTTAAGTAAGGGGAAAAAGCGAGATATTTTCTATCACAGCACAGTGCAGTTGGTTAATGCGGCGGGCGATTAAGTAGGTGTTCAAATAAAATAAGTATAAGTTTATTATTAATAATATAATAAAAAAACGACGTCACCATTCCTCATGACGAAAACCTCGTAAAAGCCGACAAAGAGAAACTTTCTAAGTACTTGGCTCACGAGGTTACCGCCATATGGCATGTGGATTATACGATAATTGTTCCAATAGTCGTGATAGTGAATGGGCTTGTAGCGAAGAGCCTCGATCGTTGAGAGGTTCACGCTTGTCAGTTGGATCAAAAACCAGATTCAGAAAGCGGTTCTTCTTGATACGGCTCGCATTGTGAGAAGATTCCTTTGGATCTGAGATTCTGGAGCCCTGACTACCGGTAGTTTGGGTCTTTGCACGGCTGGCGGTGGGTGCACCTTTTTAATTTTTTTAAATGTATTTTTTAGAATAACTTTTAACATATTTAACAAATTCTGGGTCAAATCTATAAGATTTTCCCCCATATAATTCAAACATTTTGTTTCTACATATTAATATACATGTAGTTGCCCAATCATTAAAAATAAATCTGTTGGTGGTATTAATCGTGGATCTCGTGGTATCAAGGAATAGCTTCTTATTGACACAGCCATTAGATAGATATAGAGATCGCAAATTGACCCTGTTATCTTTGGCTAAATAGAACTAGCATATACCTGAAATATTAAGTATTGATGATCGTAGGGCTATATGGAAAAGCAAGGATCTTCACGGACGTTTCTACCAGATCCTACATGGACCTGATGTAGACAAATTAGCATCCGTATCCTAGTTACGTTTCGGATACCTCCTTGGGGAAACCGAAAGTTTTATTTGTGGAAACATGGATGAAGTTATTAAGACAAATAACTATCGGAAATGTATCATGAAAGATGGTACGCTAGACACCTGTCGAGCATGTCATCTGCCTGGGGAATCCCTCAGGTATGTTCCATAATTTCCAGTTGTTCTCATCTTGCCAACAGCGAGTATTTGCATAGACATAACCAAGTAGTCACGATAATCCACCATCTTCAACTTGCTTTGAAATATGGTCTTGTGGTAAATGCGATACTATATTACAGGTATATGCCCGAAGCAGTTCTCGAAAATGATCGTGCCACATTATATTGAGATCGATCTATTATCACTGACAGGACTATTGTAGTCAATAAACCTGACATTGTGTAAATAGGTCGATCAACGCAGCAAGTAGTGATAATCCTGTGAAAAATATCTTTATTGTAAATATCTTGATTTAGCACACGAGTTTACCGACATATGGATTCGATTCAACAATCATTGTACCGATAGTTGTGACGGCCATTGGTTTAATAGCCAAGAGGCTCGACCAACATTTCAAGAGGCTCGCGTTGGGAGGCTGGATCAGGGGCCAGATACAGAAGGCACTCCTCCTTAGCGCGGCCTTAGTGAGGAGGTTTCTGTCTCTGTGATGTTGACCATCGATAGTTTGGACCTTGTTCTCGCTATCGGAGGGATACTGTTTTTCATATTTTTTAACATTATTTTTTCTATAAATACATATTTAAAAATGTTATTGATAAGAAAATAATGTAATAAATGAATAATAATAAATATTCTTTTTACTTTGGTGCAATGTAAAATTTACAATGTACATTATACTTATGGTCTAACATACAACAGGCGGTGATCTCTTCCAGACAACCTTAAGCTGAGAGAGAACAATAAAAACTTGATAAAACAGGTAGGTGGCGCTGAGTAAGTTGCATCAAATAAATATGGAATAATTAGTGAAATAGGTAATATAATAAGTAGATATTATAGTTACGTGTATAAGCAGTAATGATCATGAATAGAATTGATCAATATCTAACTGACAGAGATGTGTGGAAATGATTCAGCACATGAATTAATATAACTTTAATTGTACCACTTGATATCACTAGGTATATGTACACTCATATCATTATATTTATTGTAATATGTATAACATGATTTTGATAAATAAGCCCTATATTGGCAAGTTTCTTTTGGTATTTCTTCTTCGCCAACGGTCATTTGAAATGCTGGTAGATTAAAAAAGAGAAAACTTAAAAAAATAATAAGATATAATTTTGAAAATGTAAGACGTGTCTAAGTGCCCGTGAGGGTCTAAAGGCAAGTAAAGAATTTTTATTTTTTTATCTTATCTTTAAGAAAAAGAAAATAGAGCTTAGAGAAAGGGAACGGTTAGTTTGTGTTTAGGAAAAGGTAGTACGTTTGAAACTTGAGATTTGAAGGAGCAAAGAGTTTGGGCACTTCGGATATTAAACGGCAGAACATTCCAGAGGCGCACTGCTTGAGCTGCGAAAGATTTAGCGTAGAAATGACAGGTGTGTAATGGTATGTCACTGTAAAAAGTAATACGGTCTTTGAGGTATTAATCATGATATTTTATATAAATTATTAAAAAACATTTGAAAACCTTGAGGTGTACAAATTTTTAATAACTGAGGACTTTTTTGGAGAGAGGAGGACAATTTAGAACGTTTGGTTGAGCACTAATTTACATTACTTTTTGATGAGACTACTTCATATTAAGAACTGAACAAAATATTTATATGTTTTGGGCAACGACATTAGACATTACGCTATGTAATACCAACTAATGAAAACATTTTATTTAAGTATGATTGAGATTTATGTACAGTATTATGTAACTTGCAACCTATTGATTGGTTTTGGGGTCGTGAGCAAGACATTTCTATCTTTAATAAATTGAGTTTCTTCATTACCATTTTATGATTATATAAAATGTAGCGCACCGTGCATATTAATGCACGTACAATTGGTTGATTTTGCATCTAAAGAAGATGGTGAACTTTTGTTAATTTGGTGAACATTATATATTTCATGTCTTAGTTACGAACTTACTTTTATCAACTATGTATGAAGAGACAGTCAGACAGATATATATGAGTTAAAGGTTCCTTTTTAAACTGATGTTATGGAATTGAAAGTATTTCCATCGCGGTGGCTTCTGAAAACTTTGTTATCAAAGGGATATTTCCTTTTTAGGGTTCCGTACCCAAAGGGTAAAACGGAACCCTATTACTGAGGCTCCGCTGTCCGTCCGTCCGTCCGTCTGTCACCAGGCTGTATCTCATGAACCGTGATAGTTAGACAGTTGAAATTTTAACAGATGATATATTTCTATTGCCGCTATGACAACAAATACTAAAAAATAGAATACAATAAATATTTAAGGGGGCTCCCATACAACAAACGTGATTTTATTGCAAATTTTTGCTCGATATTGATAACGGCAACAGGTAGACGTTTGAAATATTCACAGAATATTTAGTTATATATTCACTTTAAGAATGAATAATTAAATGAAAATAAAACAAATATTTAAGTGAGGCTCCCATACAACAAACGTGATTTTTTTTTGCCGTTTTTATAGATAATGGTACGGAACCCTTCGTATGCGAGTCCGACTCGCACTTGGCCGATTTTTTGTATAACGCTACAAGCATACGGCCCACTTGATGCAAAGCGGTAGTACTGTATCAACGCTTGCAATACATTAGTATCATTTGCGCGACGTTACCTCTGCTGTTAACACAGCGACAGCTTAGGAGTTTACTGGTGACTTCACACACACGCAGGAATACAACAACCCTCCACTTATTTGTTGGTTGGTTGATTGTTACTTGGCAGCAGTTTTTCTCCAGATGGATATATTGTTAGGCCCTACCTCTCACCAGACTAAGACAAACATACATGTTCATGCTCACAAATATTTATCCTGTGGGGAAATCGACCCACGAGCGTTGTTGTCAAGACAGCCGTACTAACCTCTGCGCCAACTAGCTCGTCAAAAATTAGACGTTTACAACTTCACTTTGAGAATATCAAAAAATATTAGTCAAGGAACATTCATTGAGCCCACCTATTATTAATACGTGGATAATAATTTACAATGAGATCATCCCAAAATAGAATTGACCTTTAATCTGAATATACTTGATTTAAATAACCGGTTCCGAAATATTATCTATACAAAAAGGCAGAATTGGATTTTAACTCTAGATTTCCAAACCAACAGATTATATTATTATTTTATTTTTATTATTTCACGGACTTTAATCCCGGTTATTTGATAGGCGTGCGCGGGGATATGAATCCAACGCGTAGAGGCCCCTTCGAAAAGAATTATCTATCTATAACTTCACGCCAAATCCCTTGCGGGGTAGGCAGAGAGAACCGAGCGCCACGTGACTCGATCCTTACATATCTTACTCGCTTCTTTAACATTCATTGCTCTTCTCATGCACGCACGCCGGTTTCTAGGGCTCCTGACATCACCTTCTGATAGAACATGACCAATTTGGTCATGGTAGGTAAGTCTTGGCCTTCCCCGGCTCCTACATCCTTCCACTTTTGCATTGTATATCTGCTTCGTCATTCTTTCATCTTGCATTCTTTCTACATGCCCGAACCATCGGAGCATGCCTCTTCTTATTTTAACACCGACGCTCTCTTTCAGACCAACTCTATTTTTAACATCATCATTGCGAATACGGTCTACAAGCCTTACGCCACAAATTTTGCGCAGCGCTCGCATTTCAACCGCGTGTATTCTACTTTTATGCTCTTTCTGCCATACCCAACTCTCGCTTCCATAAGTTAGCGTTGGGACCAACACTGCATTGTGTATAGCGAGTTGTGCCTTCTGGCTCAGGATTTTACTGCCAAGAAGTTTTCCCAACGCTCCATTCACACTATTCCCAGCACTCACTCGTCTTTCCACATCTGCGATGTACCTTCCATCCCTGCTGAAAGCGCATCCAAGATATACAAACTCATCTACTTGTTCCAACACTTCATCATCAATCGTAATCCTTACATTAGTTCTGGATTCTTCTCTTTCAAATACCATTATCTTTGTTTTCTTCGCATTCAGTAGTAAGCCTTTCTCCATACTTTCGTCTTTCATCGTTGTGACCAGTGTTTGCAGTTTAGATGGTGTATCTGCTAATAGCACGGCATCGTCTCCATACAGCAGACAGTTCACCACTAGGTCACCCATGCGCAATCCCACATTCGTTGACCATATTCTCTGCAGACAACTATCGAGATACAGGATAAACAGCCGATAGCATGCAACCCTGTTTGACACCAATTTTGACATCAAACCAGGGTGACATGCCACCGTCTAACAGCACACATGCTGAGCAATCCTTGTAAGTGGACTGCACAGCACGGAGCAATGAACCGTCAATCCCATATCTCGGCAATATGCCCCACAGTTCCTTTCGCACAACCCTATCAAAGGCTTTCTCAAGATCCACAAAACCGCAGAAAACCTTCCGGTCTATGGCCAGATGCTTCTCTACGATATTGCGGAGCGAGAAAACTTGATCCGTACATCCCCTTCCATTTCGGAAACCTCCTTGTGCGTCCCACAGCATTTCATCGGATTTCACCCTCATTCTCCTTTCAATCACCTTTCCATATACTTTTGCTGCTAAGCTGATCAAACTGATGGCCCTATAGTTGGCGCAGTCCATGCGTGATCCCTTGCCTTTATACAAGGGCACGATGACTGCGCGTCTCCAGTCCATTGGGACCCTTCCAGTTCTCCAGCATAGGTTGCATAGGTACCAGAAGGCGTCCCGGACGTAAGTGCCACCAAATTTGATCATCTCAGCTGTGATCAGATCAATTCCCGCTGATTTTCCATTTTTCAAGCTTCGTATCCACCATTCGATCTCATCTATAGTTATGCCTTCGTCGAACGCCGTCAACGTGGAGTAAGCATCCGACTCACTCTCATTGTCAGCGTCCGAGGCATACTCATACATTTCCTCAAAATATTCACTCCACCGTTCTAACACTTCCTGAGTGTTCGCAAGAATGACACCAGCTTTAGACTTTATCTTATCCATTCTGGATGCCGACGAACCACTCCGAGACTTCTTTACCTCTCTCCAAAAGAGTTTGGTATTTGCCTGGAAGTTTTTCGTCAGCCTCTCTTCTTCATTCATAATTTGTCTTTCACGCTTCTCTTCCACTAAAGCAGTGGTTTCATTCTTGCATAGACGGTACATTTCTTTCTTCTTTTCTCTCATATTTTCATTTAAAGGCAAAGATGATACGTAATCTAGCCACGCTTTCCTCTTTCTTGCTACGGAGGATTCAACCTCCGCATCCCACCAGGCATCTCCTTTCGCTGTTTTACGTCTCTTTGCGCATCCACAAGCTTCTTTTGCACTATCCACCATACTTTCTTTCAAAACTTTCCAACAATCATCCACATCTGAGTCGGAGAGGCTTGCATTTGCAAGTCTCTCACTTACCAGATGCACATACATTCTCCTTACACTTTCTTCTTGCAATTTTGCGCTCATTATCCTTTCATGGTCTCCAAAAGGGATACGCACTCGCCAGTGCCTCCACTTCCTAAAAAGGCGCACAAACCGGCTTACCACCAGGTAGTGGTCCGTCTCAAGAGTGGGGTCTCTAAAGGCTCTTGTATTCATTAGAACATTTCGGAGACGTCTATCTATTAAAATCAAAACAATCATACTTTTTTGGTCATTCCTTCTCCATGCATACGTGTGAATATCCTTATGATGAAATAAAGTATTCGACAAGAGGAGGTTTCGTTCCATACATAAATCTAGTATTGACTTACCTGCTTCGTTCACTCTCTTATCTCCATACGGACCAAGAACAGCTTCATAGCTGTATCGCTTGGTCCCAACCCATCCATTCAAGTCTCCACACATAATCACTCTTTCATTCCCTTCAGCTAAGTCCAGAACATCCCCCACAGACTCCCAAAACTTCTCCAGTTCTTGAGCACACGCTGAGCTTACGGGAGCGTATGCTGCAACCAAAAATACTCGCGTGATGCCCAGTTTAATACGAACCCAGAGAAGTCTAGGCCCTACCAAACAGTAATCTCTTACACCAGTGGCTAAGCGAGAGGAGAGTACGACACCTACACCAGCACTGGCATGATCGTCCCGGTCTACCCCAGACCATAGGGCCATCATACCACCGGGCAGATCATCGGTGTCGCTCCCCTTGCGCTTAGTCTCTGTCACACATAAAGCATCCAAACGTCTATTTTCGTGCATTCCACGTGCCTAGAATTCTCTATCGACTTCTCCCTGGACGGCCAGTGAAGGCAAGCCAGAGCTGAGAGTCCTGCGGGCCTTCTTGAGACTCAACTCCGACGAGCACTCGGGTACCCGTGGTGTCGTTACGCGCCAACAGCTCGCCACAAGCTGCCCTGCGGGGATTATTATTATTATTATATCTCTTTTTTTCACGGGTTTAATCTCGGCCAGAGAAAGTCGACTGGGAGCAACACCGGTGTGAGTCAGCCTTGTTTTAAAATCGCACTACTTAGTGATGGCTGGGAATCCATTCTCAAATATTGGGGCCGCAATAGTCGCGTACTGTGCGGTTTCAGAGAAGTTTTCTACGGTAAACTCATAAGTTTTGGAATGAACTTTCTGTCGAGGTTTCTCCTAGGATTTACAGCATCTTCAATTATCAGGATCTTCAATAAAGGCGTGAAAAGGTTTTCACAGGGTCGGTAATGCATGAGTGATACCCCTGGTGTTTTAAATGTCCATAGCTTACGGTAGCTGCTTATCATCAGATAAACCGTATACTTATTATATAAAAAAATGAAAAGAGAACTTTGGTAAGGAGTTTTATTAAAAAAGGTCTCATTTTTAGCTGCAAATATCTTACACATCCTTGCCCGGTGATCTTCAGATTTTCTCTTTAAAAACGACAATACATTCTAGTGTACATGTATTAATTGTTTATTTTGTGTTTAACACATGTTACTATCAAAAAGATGCTTCGACGTTAAGATCAGCAATAGCATGTAAGAGTATAATAGGCTACAGTCTAGAGTGATCCAGAATGATTGAACCAGTGTGTGCAAATGTGTAGTAGTTTTCTCTTGTTTAACTTGGTTTATTTGATTTTAATAGAGAACCGACTCTGTAATACGTATTAGATAGAAACACATATAGAGGTCCTATTCTAAAAACAGACCACTACTTGGTTATATTCCGGTATGTTGGTCTGTTCCAGAAGTAGAGCCACTGGCGAGTGCGAACTGTATTTCATGATAGCAAGAATTGACAAATTGAAAGAAAGTGTAAATAGTACATATTCATGTCAGTGAATGCCGGTGTCCCACAGGGCTCCGTTCTATCGCCCACTCTCTTTCTTCTGCATATCAATGACATGCTGCCACTTGGTAATATTCATTGCTATGCAGACGACAGTACGGTCCTGGGCGATATTTCGGGCTGGTGCTGGTCAGACAGAAATCGGTTAGAGGCGTGAGAGTCTTGTCGTTGAACTGAATCGGGTTTTGGATCTTATAGTAAATGGGGTTCCAATAACCTGGTTGAGTTTAATACTGAAAAAACTCAGGTTTGTGCGTTTACAACAAAAATGTCCCCCTTCCTTCCCACTCCCAGTCTTCAGGGTGCTTCCCTCAGTATGCGAGATAGCCTGAATATGCTGGGTATGCGTATTCATTGCGACCTTAACCAGCGTTATTACATCGAGAGCCTCATCTCAACAGCTTCAAGAAAACTCGGAGTCCTGAACAGGGTGCGCCGGTTCTTCGCGCCGGACCAACTTTGTCTGCTTTATAAGACACAAGTTCGGGCCTGCGTGGAGTATTGCTCGCATCTCTGGGACAGCTCCACACAGTATCTTCTTGAGGCTCTCGATAGGTTGCAGCGACGGACTATCCGCATAATTGACGACGAAGAGGTCACCAAAAACCTAGAACCTCTTCAACTCCGTAGGGACATAGGCTCTCTAAGCGTATTTTACCGCCTTTACCATGGCGAGTGCTCTGAAGAACTGTTTTCCCTTATCCCACCCTCTCCCTTCCGTCGTAGAACCACACGTGCGGGCTTGCGATGTTATCATTCCACGGTTGAGAATATCTCTTCGCGTACCAAAAAGTACGGCAACTCCTATCTTTGTCGTACCATTAAAAAGTGGAACGCTTTGCCTGCACATGTGTTCCCTCCTTCCTACAATATAGGATCCTTCAAACGAAGCGTGATGAAGCATTTTGCGGGTCAGCATGGCAGCGTCAACTGCCATGCTGACCCGCACAGTTGCGATTTGGGCTCCTCTTTCGCTTACCATCAGGCAAAGAGGAGCCACTATGCTGAACTAATATAAAAAACTAATAATAAAAAAGAAATTAAAAAAAATATTCTAGTCATTGCTAGAGTGAGTAGGTGATTACTAGAGAGTAAAGCGGATAGTGCTAAATATTGGTAAGTCGTACATATGACATACTTAACTAGTTATGTATGTATCGTGGGGGCTGAACGGCCCCCATAGAAAATTTGCTTCTAGAAACGAAAATTAAACAATGTGACTAGATAAATGTTTAAAAATGATAAATAATAGATTCCTTTTATGTAATCAACAAGTTTTATTTTGGTAACTCTTAAAACTTAATTACTACAGGAGATCACAAAACTGTTTCAACGTTTGTGTATATTTTTTTCTCATGTTGAAAAGTAGTTGTTTTTCCTATTCTATATAAACTAATGTAAAGAAAAAAAATAATTTTATGGCTTCTAATTAACATTTCAAGAAAGTAACATGAAGCATAATCATCTCTTGTTCTACGACTACGGAACATTTTAGGAAATATTTACTTTTGTTTTGACAGTTATCGCTTAGTATTTTTGTAGAAGTCAATATCATAGTTTGAAGAAATCAATATTACACTTTGATTTTTTTCGGCGTAAACGAAAGTAGTGTTTTGTTAGCTGTAAATCCAAAAACAGAAGTTCCAGGACGACGATGCTTATGCGGTTTGAATTCAGAATTTCACGTTTGACATTGTTCCAACGTACGTCAAATTCTTTTCGAGTAATGCATCTACCAGCTCCACAGAGGAAAATCAATTGTCAGCCGTTATATTTCTATTTGATCCGAAAATTGGGGAAACCAATATAACAAGTTATACGGGTTGAACAGGAATAGATGGCTGAACTCTTGTATAGTTGTGTATTGTTGTCTAACATAAGCAGTGATAGCCCAGTGAAAAAGGAACCGGCCTATTCATCAACTGGTCCCCAGTTTGAATCCTGCCAGGGGTATGTGTATATTCGGATTTCTATACTTATTTATCACTTAATCTGTGGTGTAGGCAAATATTGTGAGGAAGTCCAAGAAATTGTATTTCGAAAGACGTGTGACCTAACCTAAGATAGACCTTGTTTTTCCTCTGACTTATAGAGATCTGACGGCAGTCGCTCCATTTAAAAATCAGTCTGTTCGTCAAATCCTTACCCGCCGCGGGAAAACGCGAAGAAGAATACGAAAGCATTATATAGATAATGCGTTTCAGCAGCACATAGACATAATACTTTTATGCCGTATTTAGCAGGTTTTGATTTCAAATACACCCTGAACAGACATCGGCCTCGCAATGGACATAACATTTAATCAATGGTCATGTATTCTGAACAACTGTAATAAATACGTTCGTACGATGTACGATGCAATGTCGCCAAATCCAAAATTTGACAATAAGCTTTTCAATGACATGGTTTTCCTAAAAATGTCACATACAGTTCCTGTAGTCCACAAAAAATTTCCCGTCCTGATTTGAACACTCCAGTCAGCAACAAAAGGCCTATGAAAGCTTTTATCTCTGTTACAGAAACATGATTCGTCCAATAAACCGTAATAAAGTCGTAATACGAATATTACGACTTTTCTGAATTCTATGTAATCTTTATGCTATTGCAGTTATTAACAACTAGCATAATATTATATACAACTAGCATAATACTATAAGCAGTTCAAATTATTTTTTGGTTGTAATTTCTTTGTGTGACGCAGCTGAACTTGATTGTTTAATAAATCTTCAATTGTTTTCTCACTTAAAGGTCTCGACATCGTGGTAAAATAACTGAAAAATAAATGAGAAACAAAATGTTATGACATGCAATAACACATTCGTAACTGGTATTATGGGTTTCAGGCAGTCTCCATCACCTACGTAGCTCTATCCTAGTATGTTCTGCAACGCCCGTACGCCTGCCACCCGCCGCGAGTCGCTACTTAGTGAGATTACATAAAATGGCGCCACGCTACGATTCTTAAGTTTTTAGAAATTCGTAAATACATACTTGTTATTTTTTTAATAATATTTTTTTTTCACTCACGGGTATTAATCCCGGTCATTTAACCCTTCGAAACCCGGGTGGTCATGACATTTGGAGGTATTATTAGAACGGAGCTATTGCAGAAGAGGGACGAACGCCTGCCATAACTATCATATCTGATGTTACTTTCGGCAGGCAGTAGCTCGCCACTCACTAGATGGACCCCCGAAATGCCAGAGAAAGTCGGTCGGGGCAACACCGATGTGAATGACTCAGGGGTGTCGAGAGGTGTGCTGCGCTTTCTCTGAAGTTACTCGCGGCGTTATGCCCTTTAACACTTCCACACCTGGAGCATATCACCTGCTAGAGCAATATACTCTATCGACTCCTCTCTGGACGGCCAATGTAGGCAAGCCTGAGCTGAGAGTCCTGCGGGCCTTCTTGGATTTCCACTCCGACCGACGAAGACACGCCGGAGACGAAGGCCCTGATCGACTCTCTGGAGAACTCGGATACCCGTGGTGTCGTTACGCAGCAACAGCTCGCCACAAGCTGCCCTGCGGGGTTAATAATATTTTTATTATTATAAAGTATGAATTTGAAATCGTATATGTAGACGTCATAATTTACATGTACTGTCAAAATTGTACCTTGTTGTTGTTACACAATTACGCTAATAGCAATATAGCTAATGTAGTCCTTGTGCCATAGACATTGGCATTAAAATCGTGAATGAGACAGGTAGTGCACCTAATTTCAGCTATTAATATTTACCCATTAATCTTTAAAGAAGAATTCGTTGAAACAATAAGTTATGGGGATAGAATGCGCATAACTATAAAGTACTTTCTACAACCTTTTAAACATGTGTGCAGAAGGTCATTCTAGAAAGTTCAGTAACCTATATATAAGTTTATAATATATCCTTACACTCGCAGTTTAGTGCAATCTGCCGTAGCATAGTGTAGATACGACTGGTTACCGTGATAGTTATTAAATTATCTGTAATTATTTATTCTATTACTGTAAGTATACGATTATATTGTATTATAAATCGTTTGTGAACAAAGTGTGCGTTTTTTTTGACAAAACAAATCGATTTATTTTTTCAGATGAATTCTACTTTTAGAATATTTCTTGCGCTTTTCTTTATAATATTGCCAGCTTTTTGCAAAGACATTCGTTCTCCTGCACTATTTGAAGAGTTCAATAATGAAGATATTGCGAAGGGAAAATATAGTTTTTCGTAAGTATTTAAAATACTTGATTATTAATTTTCTTATGTTATAAATGATGGCAACAATGCTCGCAAAACCAAAAGTAATCCAAGACTACCGGCTCTACGAAAATTATTATTTACGAGTAAATTAAATTAAATTATTACAATAGTGAATATAAATAGTACTTCTAGAATAATTAACATTTACAAGAAGTGTACACACATGTGTATACATATTTAAGTAACGGCGGGAGACATATGGCCCACTTGATACAAGCTTCGTTCGTGCATTACCACCCTCGCTGCAAACATAACATAAATAACCCGCCAGGAACTTGGATACTGCTAATTTCACTCATTTGTGTAAACTCCGAAGAGAAGAAAAACTTGTTATTTGGTAGTGGTTTTTGTGAAGTCGAGGTATTGGCCTAGTTGGGTCGTGGTCTCTTTTAACATATGTACACGTACACACGCATGTATGATTTAATACGTTTTAACTTGCTGTCCCCTTCAAATCACTTCTATCGAAATCATTTTTAAAATAGTACGGAATGCATACATTCTTACATACATTTCATATACAATGTTGGGAGCCATAAAAGCATACAGTCCACCTGATATAAAGTGGTTACCATAGCCTGCGCTACAAGGTGCTACGCAATACGTTTTTTTTCTTTTATATACAACGTTGGAAGCCATACAAGCATAAGGTCCACCTGATGTAAAGTATTTACCATATCCTTTGAACGCTGGTAATACATTAATTATCACTCGCGCGATGTCACCCCTGCGCTAACGCAGGTAGCGCAGAGGTGGAATCGCACGTTCGTGAGTCGTTGGTGTCAACGCGACTTCGACACCAACGCTCGTGAATTCGATTTCCATGTAGGACAAACATTTGTGTGCATGAACATGTTTGCTTGTCTTAGTCTGGGTGTTTTTAAAAAGGTGGGGCGTATCAAAGCCCGTCTGGGGAAGTACACAGAAAACCGCAGCCAAATAACTTTCTGGACGGTTGTTGTGTTCCTGCTTGTGAGCAAGGTCACCAGTAAGCTCTTAATGAGTTGCTGCGCTAGCGCAGAGGTGGCATCGCGCGAGTGACACTTAATGTATTACCAGCATTCAAAGGCTATGGTAACCACTTTACATCAGGTGGACCGTATGCTTCTATGGCTTCCAATGTTATATTATTATATGAAAGATAAAAAAGTATTGCATTTCAGTCGATAAAATTACCGTACCCTAACAATAGAAGCATGTACGTGCAGAAACAAGTACATTCATATATTTTTACAGTTTCAATACAGTAAACAACATCATTGTGCAACAAAGCGGCGGATATCAAAGCGATGGCAAATATATTGTGGATGGCTTTTATACATATTTAGATCCGCAGACGAATATATTTTATAGAGTTGACTATTATGCAGACAAAAACGGATACCATCCTAGTATCTCAATATTACGGGTGAGAAAAATATTCAGTTTACAACGTTTTATATATTTATCGTGTTTCGCCTCTCCACGACAGGCGCTGTAGATTTTAGTCGTTAGGATCACATGCTACAAGTGATAAATGCATCGTAGTGCCATTCTTTATATTGAATTGAGGGTGGGGGTGGATGGGGTGAGTGATATATTTAATAGAGGGGAGTTGCTTAGGTCTTACATGCAATTTGATCTAACCTGTTTTGTGTGCTTCCGCCACCAATTAGTTCATGCGGCCTAGCGCCGTCCGGCACCCACCCACTACTGTTAATTGGTGGCAGAAGCACACAAAGTAGATTAGATCAAATTGCATGTAAATTTGACTTTCGCAAAATAACGTGTGAATCTATTAACTATTGCTTAGGTCTGTCTGTTTTTTTTTTTTAACTTTATTTCCTCTGCCATGGAGGGGCGGAGTCCTTATGTATCTGTTGTTGATCTTTTATTGTTTGCTTTTTCTATTTTCTGTCACTGCTTTGTCTTTTATAATCTAAATATATATTTCCGTGTATCCATCTATTTCCTGTAGTATATGTCTATGTTTTATTTTTATTTGTTGCCTTTATGGCTACGTTTCTGCAATATTTTATGAATTTATTTCTTTTTTCTTTGTTTTCTATTATGTCACCTATATTTTGTATTGTTATTTTTTCACCCAATTCTATTTTAGTTTCCATAAATTTTTTTTCAAATATGGGGCATTCGGCTACCACGTGCAGCGCACTTTCACTTTTTTGTGAATCACAGATACACGCCGGGCTCCCTTTGCACCTGAATCGATACAAGTACTCCGAGAACCCGCTATGTCCCGTCATCACCTGCACTATTATGGAATCCAACTTCCGGACTATTCTGTAGGCATTTATTGCATCGGGTAGATATATCTTGGTCGTCGATGCCGTTTCACCAGTCTTGTAGCGCTCGTTCCATTCCTCAAGCGAGTCCAAACGGATCTGTTGCTTGACGAATGAAACGGGACATTTATCGTAGTCGGGCTTTGTCCTCCGGAACGCGGCACACTTTGCCAGTTCATCTGCCCTCTCATTGCCCTCCAAACCTGCATGAGCTTTGATCCAAAATAATTCAATTATTTTGCCCATCATTTTGATCTTTTCAATGTTGGCTCTTGTTTCAAGAGCTAAGGAATGGAGGGCATCATCATTGACAACTGTCTCGAGGGCAGACCTACAATCGCAATAAATGTTGCAACTGTGTGCCCCGCTTCGCAGGGCCCGCTCTACAGCTACCGACAAGGCCAATAATTCTGCCTGGTAGACCGTGCCTTTTATCAATATTTGGTAAAATATTGGAAAAAATGGTCAACAAAAGGATAAATTGGTATACCTTGCCCACCATGAGTCGGCACCAATACGGATTACAATACACCTCAGCGCGGTGCCGAGGACTCCCTCTATGTCATGATGCAGCACATAAAAGAAAAGCTAAAGCAAAAGAAGATTATAGTTTTAGTCTCTCTTGACATAGACGGAGCATTCGATAACGCCCGGTGGCCCGCAATACGGTGCCGACTAGCCGAGACTGTGTGTCTGGTAGACCTGAGGCGCCTGGTGGATAGTTATCTGTCAGACAGGCGAGTACGTCTCAGGTATGCCGGAGCTGAATGTGTGAAGGAAACCACGAAAGGGTGCGTGCAGGGTTCAGTAGGGGGTCCAACGTTTTGGAATTTGTTATTTGACCCGCTTCTAAAAGACATGGAATACCGGGGGGATCACTGCCTAGCGTTTGCTAATGATGTGGTCCTAATCTTCTCGGGAGACACGACACTTGAAGTCCAGGGGCGGGCCAATGCCACCCTCGAGCGTGTGCGGAGGTGGGGAGTCAAAAATAAACTTATATTCGCGCCACACAAAACCAAGGCAATGTTAATAACTTATAGTACGACTCCCCGCTTCTGAGCATGGGCGATGTGGGCGTTGGCCTGTCGCGGGAAATCAAGATTATCGGCCTCACAGTGGATGATAAACTAACTTTTAATACACATGTGGCGAATGTGTGCCGGAAGGCACTAAACATCTACAAGCAAATATCCAGAGCAGCAAAAATACGCTGGGGGCTGGGACCCGAGATAGTTAGAACCATTTACATGGCGGTGATTGAGCCGATTATTATGTACGCAGCAAGCACGTGGGCATCGGCGGTCAATAAACTTTGCGTCCAAAAGCAACTCAATACCGTACAGAGAGGATTTGCGCAGAAGATATTGAAGTCGTACCGGACCGTCTCTCTAAACTCGGCTATGGTACTCGCCGGGTTGCTTCCTCTGGATATCAGAGTCCGAGAAGTAGCCTCACTTTATGAGGTAAAGAAAGGTTTATCCCAGCGAGTAGTAGGAGACCGGGGGATGGACTGTCCTGCGGATTATGTTGATGCACCATACCCTGCGCGGTGGCGGATGGGGCTACGATTCACGTGCCTGGGGGACCGTGCGGAAATGGATCGTTACAAAAACAACGTACTGAACATCTATACAGATGGTAGTAAAATCGAAGGGAAAGTTGGCGCGGCACTGACCATTTGGGACAGCGGCGCGGAGATAAGTACCCAGAAACTGAAATTAGAACCTTTTTGCACGGTCTACCAGGCAGAATTATTGGCCTTGTCGGTAGCTGTAGAGCGGGCTGTGTAATTTTGGGTCCGTGTAGTCGTCCTTATTTGGTTTTTGTAGCACCACGATCACTGCTTCCTTCCAGATGCCCGGAAAATGTGCTAGGCTTTGACACTTTTTGTAAACTGCAAAAAAGAGGTCGGGGCCCAGGGTGATGGCCGCCTTACAAATATCCGCAGTGAAACCATCGAGTCCTAGTGCTTCTTTGAATTGAAGCTAGAGGCGGCCCACATCAGCTCTTCCATTGTGAATGCTGGTTCACATGGCTCACTATCTGTCCAGTCATTTACTGTATTGGCCTTTTCTCTTAATGATTTGTGTTCCACGTCATCGCTTCGGGGATCATCCTCTGGATAGAAGATTTTTATTAATAGTCTCGATGATTCCACCGCGCTCAGGGTTTGTTCATTTTGGACAAGTGGTATATCCTCCTGTCTGGTGAATGTGCGGTTTATTACCCTGAAAATTCCCTGCCACATTGTTTCTCTATCCAGGTTCTCACAGAACCCCTTCCAGCTGGCAGTCTGTGCCTTTTTGACCTCAAGCGTATACGCTTCTTTTGCCTGGAGATACTGATCCACGACCCATGCTCGGCGGATCGGTGCGACGCAGGTTATTCGTCGCTTTTTCCTTTTTGTACTTCCTTTTTCAGGTGAGCAAGCTCCTTTGACCACCATGCCACCCTTATCCGCTCCTTGCTGTCAATTTTGGGAATGGATATTTCGCACGCTTCATATATTGTCTTCGTTAGCTTACTCACTAACTTGTCAAGGTCTTCTTTGGTGTTTATTCTTTCCACTTCGGTTACGTCTACTTCATTTTCATTCCACAATTGGGCCAGTTTCTCACAAAACTGGCTCCAATTTGCTTTTTTAGAGTTGTAGACTCTGGTGATTCGTTTGATACGTGTGTGTTTGATTTTTCAATGTTTATCCCGAACAGAATGGCATTATGGTCAGAACTAATTAGGCCTTTTTCCATTCTCCATCCATCTATTAAATCGAGCATATCCGCCGAACACGCTGTCACATCCACATAACTGGTGAATCTCTTGGCGCCCCTGATAGTGTCAAAGGTAGAAACAGCGCCATTGTTTAGTATTTGTAGGCCCAGCTCCCCCAAGGCTCCACACATCTGCTCTCCCCCGTAGTCTTCGTAGGAGCTGCTCCACTGCTTGCGTCCTCCCCCATCACTGCCATCTGAGGTTCAGCTTTACACCATATATTTGCTATCCACTCCAGGTATGGTTCAATGGGTCGATCAGGTTCAAAATAGTAGGACACTAGCATAATACTCCAGGCTTCAGTCCGAATTTCCACCACAACAATATTAATTGTGGTGAATTGTGGGTATTGTATAACATCTATTCTCTGATCGAATATAGCTATTGCTGCTTTTACAGTTCCCCCTTCAGTATTTATAGCCTGGAATATCCTTAGGTCTGTCTGTTGGTTCATAAGAGAATTTAATACTTTCTAATTGTTCCCTAATATTTACTTTTAAATCTTTTTAGGGTTCCGTACCCAAAGGGTAAAACGGACCCTATTACTGAGACTCCGCTGTCCGTCCGTCCATCTGTCACAAGGCTGTATCTCACGAACCGTGATAGTTAGACAGTTGAAATTTTCACAGATGTTGTATTTCTGTTGCCGAGATTACAACAAATACTAAAAAAGAAAATAAAATAAATATTTAAGGGGGCTCCTATACAACAAGCGTGATTTTTTGTCGTTTTTATAGATAATGGTACCTTCGTGCGCGAGTCCGACTCGCACTTGGCCGGTTTTTTTTTATACAGCGTTGGAACGCATACAATCATGAAATGAAATGAAATTTGAAATGAAATGAAATTTATTTATTTGTAAGTAAATGTTACAAAAAAAATTATTGCGCTGACACCCATGGTAGGTTTCCCTGTGTTATGGATCATACGGCCTACCTGATATAAAGCTGTTACTGTAGCCTATAAACGCTTGGAATACATAAAGTATCGCTCGCGCGATGCCTCCTCTGCTACTAAACTTTATCTTCTGCTTCGCGTTATCTCGTTTTCTTAATCCATTAGGTTTGGCGGGGTCCGCTATCTAAGCCTAAGGATTTGCCGTAGACATTGATTTTTACATGGAGTGACTGCCATCACACCTCCACAGCCCAGAGGGAAGATTAGATTTTTCTTAGGTTAAGTTACATGTCTTTCGAAATATAATGTCTTGGACATGTGGGTTTCCTCACGATATTTTTCTTCACCACCGAGCAAGTGATAAGTATGTACATAAATCCTAAAATAAGATTTTTAGTGGTACATACCGCTAGGATTCGAATCAGGGACCACGTGGTCAATAGGCCGGTACCTTATCCACTGGGCTATCACTGCTCCTGATCCCGCTGCTGCTAACATTTATCTATTATGTGTAAAATTGTGTATGTGAGAGAAATAACTTGAGTTGATTTGATTGATGCGGGTTCTGACTAAACCTGATATTACACGTTTTCGAACGAATGGATGGCAGTGACGTTTATCCTTGAGTCAGTAGTTCGGTCAGTTGGAGGGAGGTGGCAATTTGAGTTACTTGTCGTCCGACCACCGACCGCGCGGCCTAACTCCCACGACATAACTCCCACGTGTCCGGCCATTTTCCTGCTACGGCGCAGGTAGAATATTTCCGGGATTCCAGGACTCGATCTTCAGAAAACAATGATAGTTCTAATTCGAACCATGTGGGTTGACTGGCAACGCGAGAAAACGAAAATACTTCACCATCTGGTAATGACGATACTTCCCTAACTTACACCCAGCGATGTGGGCAACATTTTTCCGCGATATGGCCGAGACTTTTCGTGGTTGTGGAATGGTAATGGAAATGGTGGAACTAAACAGACCATAATCGGATACAAAACTCTTTTACCGATTATGAAACGAGGAATGCTGCGTTCACTCATCTTCGTTGCCGCGTCCGTAGGTGGGCGTCTAAATCCTACTCTTCATGTAAGACATGGGATGAAGCAAAGGAGTACCTATCGCGACAATTTGCAGCTGCGAAGAGATTTCATGACCTTTTCCGGGGCATGGCGCAGTACACGAGTGATCGTGCCGCCTCTTACGTGGAATATTCTACCACCAAGCTGGCATGATCGACCGGAAATGGGTATGGCTAGACGAACATACCAGTCGTCAAAAATTTTACATCGGCACCACTGCTAACGATTGTTGACCCCGAACGCAAAATCGAGGTTCACACAGACGCCAAATTACTTGGTAATGGTGCGATGCTCATGATAATCAGCGAAGAGATGATAATCAACTCAGTCATTGAGTACTATAGTCAGAGGATTATTGAAGTAGAAATCCGCTATCATAGCTATAAATTGGAGACTCTGGCAATTGTCAAGGCCGTAAAACATTTTAGTCACTCAAAGTAGTGACAGACTGTAATACTTTGAGGGCTTCTCGCCACAAGAAAGACTTAACGCCTCGGGTGCACTGGTGGTGGGCATTCATGCAGAGTTTTGATTTCGAGGTAGACTATCGCAAGGGTGAAGGAATACCGCATGTCGATTTTATTAGCAGGAATCCCGTTACGCTAGGTAACTGTTCATCATCTCAGGTGAATGTAGTGCAGGTCTGTAACGACTGATTGCAAGCAGAACTGTGGGTAGATCCGAATGTTAACAAAATAATCCAGACTATTGAAAATGACACTCTATACTCTGATTGGTTATTGTATAGGTACTATTAAAAATAATTTCATAAAAACTTACAAGTCGATAAAAAGACATTGTCTCATATGACAGTCCCCAAAAATTATTGATGGCAAATAATTCAGTGATTCTTCGATGACCTGGAAAAGGATAGGAAAAATCCTTACTAAAATACGAAAACGTTTTTGGTTCCCGAATATGGCGACTTGCGTTAGAACTTACGTTGATCACTGTCTTCCATGCAAGGTAAACAAGAAGCCATCGGGAGCTAGATAATCGACTCTTCACCCTATAGATAAGGAATCTCGGAACCGATACACACGTTTCACATTAATACTAGCGGAAATCTAACTGCCAGTCGTAACACCAAAGACTGTGTCATTATTTGGAACCCCAAATAGAATGATCGCCAATCAGTGTACATTGTTCACGGGTATGGAGTTCCAAGATCTGTGCCTAGAGCGGTCCGTTGAATTTTTCAAAATCACTAGCGGTATCAGTCGTGCGAATGGACAGATTGAGAAGTTTATGTCCGTTATCACAAATTGTTTTACGATTGCCGAATATCACGAGAATAGGTCGTGGAAATCCGCCCTAGGCGAAATCCAACTAGCGTTAAATTGTACAGTATCAAAGAGCAAAGGAATAAGCCCATTATAGATGTTAATGGGTTGTAATAAATAAAGTCCACCGTGGATTAACGCGTTAGTTCACAAATATGAAAAGATCGACATCTTTGAAACCAGACGTGAAGCCAAGGTCAGAATGGACGAGCAAGCGCTTGTTGATAAAGCCCATTATGACAAAGGCGAGGTGCGCCCATTATTCGTTGGTGACATTGTCATGGTAGAAAAGAATCCTAGGATAATTACTAAGTTAGGAAAAAAGTTCTCTAACCCCTGTAAAATTATTGAGGTTGGCGATAAAAAGCGATACGAGGTAGAATCTATAACTGGAAAATGTGTGCAGTATGTATGTCATGAAAAGTTACGTAAATACCCTTCGGGCTTACCGGATATTTCTGATCAAATGAGAGACGCTAATAGTAGTGGTTCAAGTGAGTTGCTGTAATAAAAAATTGCCTAAAACTCGGTGCTTATCGTCGATATACAGGATATGCTCTAAATCAATCCCTTCATTTAAAGAAAAAGGATAGATCAAAACGCCTTCTATCCCGATAAACAGATGAAAGGCATAGAAATATCCTCTTTACTGATGAAAAAAATTCACGATTAAAAAGCACTGCAACAAGCTTGCTTTTTAATCGTGCAAATTTTTTTATGTCATATTTTTTTAATGACAAAGTTGCACACAGTTCTAAAGAAGCCGCCCAAGTGGTCGAAAAGGTACAACGTTGTCATCATCATAGTGCTTTAGTAATTGTAATGGTTTGGTGGGGGTGTCTTTTGAAAAAGGAGTGAACACTTCAGCCAAAGTGCACCAAGAGACTCCCTTGGATCGAGTTATGAAACCTCTCAGCAATACACTTTTTAAAAATGTACCGTGGACTTTCAAACAGGACTCACCTGGTCACAAGACACGAAAACCCAAGATGACGATGATGAAACCCTGATTTGAAACCAATGTTCCGAACTTTATAAGAACTGAAGATTATCTCTCGTCTAGCCCAGATCTGAACCCTTTTGACTACAAATTATGGTCAGTTTTAGAGGCCTGTTTTTTTATTATTTTTTACTGAGACTTCCATAAATATGTATTAAATAAATTAGTTTTATAATTTTATATTTAGTGTAAATAACAAGTTTTTTTTTTAATCAGACGTATGAAACAACGTATAACTACCAAGCTCAACGTTTTTTTTTAAACTTGAATACCACTTGAATACCAGAATACCAGAACGCGCCGTACGCGCCACGTTATATGACGACATCAGAATGCTGTCTTCAAATTCGTATGTCTAACGTATTTTACGAAATGCGATGCGTACGGTGCGGGTGAAACATGCGAGGTTTCACATGATTCCATATAACGAATTCTAAAATACGGCGCGTATGGCGTGTACGATTATGACAAATGTGCGATCTACTTTACATGAAAAATGGGGGGCGTTTATTAAACGTAGCATTTGCTTTATTGAGGTTCA
Organism: Pyralis farinalis; assembly: GCA_947507595.1. Taxonomy (NCBI): domain Eukaryota; kingdom Metazoa; phylum Arthropoda; class Insecta; order Lepidoptera; family Pyralidae; genus Pyralis; species Pyralis farinalis. The sequence goes on from OX382267.1 coordinate 19,489,019, forward strand.
GAACCCGGTGGTCTAATTAGACCGGCGAAAAAAGTACCGCCATGTTCCGCTGGTCTAATTAGACTACCTGTCTGGCCGCCTTGCGACGACAGTTTAGACGTAGTGTTAAACTATATTTGTGACGAATTAGTGACGAGAATGGCTTATTACTTGATTTTGTAATGTAGTGTATCTTTCCAGTAGGGCCAACAAAATTACACGATACTTTAGTGGTCAACACTAAAATTAAAAAAGAGCTTGGAAATCGGTTTACGTGCGACGCGACGACCTAATTTTTCAAACATTTCCTGTAAATAGTACATAGGAGCTGTATATTTTCATCTCATTATATTTTACTTTTCGACAATAATGTGTCTAAAATTAGACGAAATATTCCCCCGTTACGTAATATTTTTTTTTTCTTATATATAAACTCACTAAACCACACTATTGTTAGCATTTCATATCATAAAATAATATAAACTAACATAAAAAAAATACACAAACATACCTGTTTATACACCGAAAAACAAGTTCAACTACCATACCTAGGCTGACTGCCAATGCCTCACCTTTAGTTTCAATTCGATGGGTTTGATCAATTGCCTATTTTGAGCATCATTTGGTCCACATTGGTGGTGGTCTTCCATGAAAACAGGACTTGCCCAGTAGAGCAGAAAAGGCGCGTTAGCACAAAACACAACTTAGGAACGCACAGCTCCAGCACTACTACCGTCAGGCTCACTTGACTTATGAATGCCGAGAGAGAGAGAGAGAGAGAGAGAGAGTAATGCCCGCCGGACATCTCACTGGGTAATTGAGATTTTCGGCATTGAGTTACCGCACCACGAGACGGTAGGTAGATGGTAGTCCTGCTGGAAAGTCCACGGAACACTTTAAAAAAGTATATATTGTTGAGAGGGACAACACGAACCAAGATAGCCTCATGATAAACTTGGACTGAGACTTCACTACTTTTTCACAAAATGAAGATTTGTGACTCCTTGATAAGATGCCCCCACCGAACCATTACACACGCAGGATGATGTCCACGTCGTACCTTTCCGACTACTTGGGCGGTTTCTTCAGACCTGTAAACGTACACTTTGTCATTTTGGTTATTATAGTGCTCTTCAATTGTGAATATTTTACATCACACCTACTCTATACTCCTACTCATAGCTCAAATCAATACATACAAAACTTACTAAAATTATATAAAATTCTGACAAGGTAATTGGTAGAGAATCCCCGTAGCCATAGTCTGCGTATTGAATATCCCAAGTTACTTATAAATTATCTCTTGTCTCATCTCTCATTTACCATAGTATCATTTGCCAGGTATGGTGATGTTGACTGTAGCTGTATACTTACACCTCTATATTTGTATAAAAGTATTTAATTATTATAACAGTTTAGTGATTGTTTAATTGATTAGTAGTCATTACACAACCGATTACATTACGCGCGCCGCAAGAATGACGAAAGTGTAAAATGGTGAAAAGCAAACTGATTTCGAGACTACATTAATAGATGTTTCATTACAATGTAACAGCGATCACGAATTCTAATGTATTTACGCTTTTAAGAATTAACATTATTCTAAAATTTACTTAAATATTTATTCATTTACTAGTTTTCTGCATGAAAAAGCATTTCATGTGTCTGTTCCCTTTATAGAGTTCCTTAAGAATAAAATTTTCCACTTTGCAAACAATGATAATGTTTGCTGAAGTCTGTGTACAAATATACCTAATAAAATGTACTTTTGATTTTTTACAGCCCTCTGTATCTAATACTGCATTTACTGCTGGAGTGGGTGCCAGACAGGTTGCTTCATTATTAGGCTGAAGAAGAACATCATCATCATCATCAACTAGAAATTAGAATCAAAAGGACTATGAAAAATTCATTTTTTATCGACATTATAACTTTTTCTTTTCCTAATCCATTTCCAATCCAATCCATCTGTCAAAGGTACATATGTAATAGATATTCACTTCAACACGCCGGTGGAGTCGGTCGCGTTCACACTCCGCATCAAGCACAGAAGTATAATTTACGCTGCATAGATTAACGATATTCATAATTACTCTATACTACAAGTGTGTGTGACGCGTGTGCATTCACGAAGAATCCCGACCCGTCTGCCATAGAGCTAGTTACAAATAGATGGAACATCGGACATAAATTACAACATGATATCGATGAACATAACCTTTACTTAGGAAGGGGTAGCCTATTAGATCGCATTTAGAATATGCCACTGTTATATGGAATCCCCTATATAATACGAGTATTTATATAGATCATCAAATAGAATATGTCCAGATGGCTGTACAAACAAGTGTTAGATCTAGAAAATCTATTTCTGGAGCCTACGCGTATAACGTCCTCGTCAGCTGTCTTAATAATGTTTTTTGTAATTATGACCATATAAATAAAACAATAATTGGCAACTTGTCCTCAGATCATTGCAGGTTGGTAGTTTATCAAAGTTCACAAAATTCAGATATGAGAAATCGTCTCTTATATAGACCAATGACCAGAAACAAACTTACTAGATACAATAATGTATTGGAGATAATTATAGATGATACGGATTTTTATATACCAATATGTTTCATACTATATCCAGTGAATATCAAAAAAAATTTTTGGAGCCTTAGTTCCGCTCTATCGCCTCTACGCATTATATTAAATTGGCATATACCTCGCCGTATGACTTTGGAGATCTGCCTGTTCAGTCGTCTGTACTCTAGCATGTGAGCTGAAGACTGCAACCATATTTCACGTTTGATCTGCATGAGATTCTGCGTGTTAGTCGAGATCTTTTGGGATCTTTTTAGGCAAGGCTGGAGAAACTTAGCTCCCACTGTATGGACAGTTTCCATGAGTTTACTGTTGATATCGTAGGGTATTATACAATCAGGCAATGAAAAAGATTTTGAGTTCCAGTTGAAAGCTTTCGGGGTTTTGGATCAGAGAACGAGATGAACGGAGCGTAAACTTCACCAAGCGAGATCTTTCCAGCTTTATGTTAAGATTCAAGATGTCTCTTACTATCCGGTGATCGCTTCCGGTTTTCACCCGGTTGATCACAGAGACATCATTGAACAAACGCCGGTTGGTCGTCAAGATGAAGTCTATCTCGTTTTTCGTCGAACCATCCGGGCTACTCCAGGTCCACTAGCGTTGTGGCTGCTTCTTGAAGAAGGAGTTCATTATAAAGAGTTCCTCTTTCACCATGACGTTAACCAGCAGTTGGCCCCTTTGGTTTCGCTGCCCGATTCCAAATTGCCCCACTTTCAACTCATCGTTCTGTTTCGTGCCGAGCTTTACATTGAAGTCCCCCATCAGCACTGTGTAGTGAGTTTAGTGTAGTGTAGTGAGTTGGCGTGCCGTTCGACTGAGTGAGGCGGCGACACGGACCAAGTCCCGAGGAATCCGCACGACGTCACCCCGCAGGCTGCGTCATACAATAGTGATGCACTGACATACTCTCCGGCTTGAAGAGTTGATGGGATCTCTTCAATCTTCAATAGGAAGAGGGCAGATGTAGTTGAAGGCGCGACGAATAGTTCCTCGCTTCGTCTTCAAGTCCGCCACACGTAAGACCCCATCCACGCCGGGATAAGTGTTCGTGACCCGTCCTAGGGACCACAGGAGCGGCGGCGTAGTCTTGTCCTTAATTAGTACCAAGGAACAGGGTTTCACTTCGCGTCTAGAATAGATACCATTTGGATTTTGCCTCTAGCAGAAAAGTATACTCATTATGAAATCGTTTCCAGAAGTGTTTTCTGATGTGTTCAATTCTTTTCCATCGATCCAATTGAGTGTTGCTATCAGCCACCTGTGAGTAAGGTACATATTAGTGTTGTCGTCCAATAAGGAAATCAGAGGGAGTGAGTCCCGAAAAATCGTTAGGGTCAGAAGAAAGCGGAGTAAGAGGGCGTGAATTCAAAATCGCCTCTATATAAGAGAGACAAGTTGCCATCTCCTCAAAGGTAAAATGGGTTTGTTGTAGCAATCTTCTCAAGTGATACATGCTAGACTTGACAGCAGCTTCAGCTGATGAGTTAAAATGAGAGGTGTAAGCGGGAATAAAATTAAATTAAATTCCGTCTTGGGCCATCTCAGATACAACGTTGGACGAATGTAAGAACTTGTACATGTCACGTGACGCTCCGACAAAGGCTTTTACGGCAGAGCAAACAAAGATGCACACATATGTTTTTATAAGTTTGCAACCGCACCCTTTACGATTACGATTTACGATCTGCTGTTGAGACTGACCCCATGTAATCAACATAACAGTTATGAAATGGGAATTCGAACAAGTTCTTGAAGCATGCAAATGACCGATAACTGGCTGTATGTTTTGAGCTTTATATCTAAAACATTTAAGACATTCACGACTGATTTTGATAGGTTCCTGCCTCCCAAAGGCTAGAAAGTTTATCTAACATTAGATAACATAACATAACATGGCCTACCGGATGGCGTCGCATTTGGCACTATAAGTCGGCAGACTGGGATAGATTGCGTAAATTCTACGTACCCGTAGAGGCAGCTTTGTTTCAAAACCAGACGATATCGAATCCTGTGCGATTGCGGTAGCAACGACGATATTGGATGGCATGGAATGCTACATTCCCAATCGCTCAGTAGCTGCTGTGGGAGCTAAAAAGCGACCGTGGTTTAATCGGTCTTGTAGAGAAGCCAACCTTGTTAAACAGGCTGCTTTCAAGGCTCGGACCACGGCGCGCGCTAATGGAAATCTTGATGTCTCTGTTTTGAAACGCAAACTGAACGCTGCCTCGAGGTAAGAGGGTAATCGTCAGAGCAAAGTTTGATTTCGTCGGTAGAGTTAGCAAGCGGCTTGCAGGCCTTCCGTCTGGGAGCTGTGCTTTCTGGTCGCTCGCTAAAGCTGCTGAGGGCAACTTTTATCGGTCGTCCATGCCACCATTGCAAAAATCGGATAGGCAGTCTGGCCTATAGTGCTAAAGAGAAAGTCGATTTACTAGGTAATCTCTTTGCCTCTAACTCGACTTTGAATGACGATGGAGCTGTGCCATCTACCATCCCGAGGTGCAGTAGCTCAATGCCGGAAATATCTATTACTCAGCCAGATGTATGGCGAGCGTTGCTCTCCCTCGACATTCATAAGTCGAGTGGGCCAGATGGCATACAAGCAGTGGTGCTAAAGCAGTGTGCTCCTGAGTTGTGTTCTGTGCTAATGCGCCTATTCGTGATTTCCTACTCCACTGGGCAAGTCCCGTCTTCCTGGAAGACCGCCAATGTGCACCCGGGGCCCAAAAAGGGCGATAGATCAGACCCATCGAATTACAGGCATATTGCCATAACCTCCCTTCTCTCCAAGGTGATTGAGCTTGTGATAAACACACGACTCCTGGCATACCTAGAAGATCACGACCTAAACAGCGACCGTCGATACGGCCAAAAAAGGCCAAAAAGGCCAGGTCAAGAGTACCCTAAACCGAAGAGCATGTATGAAGGGAATAATGAAAGTGGACGAAGCGAAACAAGTATGTAAGGATCTTAGCAAGTGGAAAGAAGTGGTCTCTGCCTACCCCTACGGGATAGAAGCGTGATTTTATATATGTATGTACGAGGGTCATTTGAAAAGTTCTTAGCCTAACATTGTTAAAGTCATTGGTTTTTTTTATAACTACCCTCATTTTGTAGTTACATTATTTAGGAACAAGTATGCACAGTTTAATTTATTCACAGTAACTCATTGTTCGTTTACACGTGATACCGTAAGTCAAGTCAGAGCTATTTTTGAAAATGGATAAAATTGAACATCGTGCCGTGATAAAATACATGAATTTGAAAGGTTTAACTCCAAAAGCTATACATGAAGACATGTCTGCTACTTTGGGTGAGTCCGCTCCTACGTATGCGACTGTTAAAAACTGGGTGGCAGAGTTTAAACGTGGTCATGAGACCATTCAAGATGAGCCCCGTAGTGGCCGGCCTTCGACTGCTTCCACTGACCAAAACAAAGAAAAAATCTGTGAATTAATTTTATCTGATCGAAGATTGACTGTCGAGGAGATAGCTAAGACTGTAAGCATCTCATCTGAGCGAACACATCATATAATTACTACTGAACTTGGATTCTCTAAGGTGTCTGCGCGGTGGGTACCGCGATTGCTTTCAGTGGAACAAAAACGCAACCGACTCACAACTTCTCGCGACTGTTTAGAGTTATATGAAGCCGACCCAATAGAATTTGTTGAAAGATTTATAACCATGGATGAAACCTGGGTTCACCACAATACACCCGAGACAAAAGAACAGTCGAAACAATGGAAAAGAGCAGGATCGCCCACCCCAAAGAAGGCAAAGGTGGTTTTATCGGCGGGCAAAGTCATGGCATCCGTTTTTTGGGATGCAAAGGGTATAATTCTCGTGGATTATTTAAAAAAGGGTGAAACAATAAACTCCGATTACTATTGCAACCTGTTGCGTCGTTTGAGAGAAGAAATCAAAGAAAAACGTCCAGGTTTATTTAGAAGAAAAGTCTTGTTTCATCAGAACAATGCGCGCATTGTAGTTCACACCTCTGTCCAATCCATTGCAGAAATCCATCAATGTGGCTTCGAATTGTTACCTCATCCCGGATTTAGCACCGTCCGACTTTTATCTGTTCCCAAAGCTGAAAAAAATATTAGGTGGTAAACATTTTTTTTACAAATGAAGAGGTCATAGCCGCTGTGGACGCTTATTTTGACGAGTTAGACAAGATTTTTTTAAAACGGGTATCGAAGCCTTACCGGGTCGATGGAAAAAGTGTTTTGAGCTCGGAGGAGAGTATGTTGAAAAATAAAAATAAACTCAAAATCGTGTAGTTTCATTAAGTATGTTAGGCTAAGAACTTGCATATTAATTTCTTTGATTCCTTAGAATCACTTCTTGCAGATCTACGTCCTCAATTTGATCACATGATCCTAATGGGAGATTTCAATACCTGTCTGATCAGGAATGATGGGCGGTCAAAAGTGCTATTAGATATGTTGCAATCTCCGGATTTACATCAGCTGCCACATGGTCCTACCCATTTCCCATATAATGGGCCTCCTTCTTTATTAGATTTAATTATCACTTCTTTTCCCGACATCGTTGCATGTCATGGTCAGTTTAACGCACCCGCTTTCTCGGCTCATGATCTTATTTTCGCATCCATGAAAATACGAACCCCAAAACGCAAGCATAAGGTGATGATGCTGCGAAATTACAAGACAGTTAATCATGACGCATTGCGGGAGGATTTCTCTGAGGCGGACTGGAGCTCTGTTTTCTCTGGTACAGATCCTGATTCCAAGCTTACCGCTTTTAATTCCATTTTTCTGTCTATTTATGACAAACATGCGCCTTTGCAGTCCATCAAAGTTAAACACTATCCTGCCCCCTGGCTTACCAAAGATATTAAATGTCTCATGGCTAAAAGAGACAGGGCCAAAGTAAAGTGGCGAAATAATCCTTCTGACATTAACCGCCTTAATTATGTCACACTACGCAATAAATGTAATAAACAATGTAGAGTAGCAAAAAGAAATTTCATTCACTCGTCAATTGACAGTTGTCCCCACGATAAATTGTGGATTTTTTTTAATAAGATAGGTATAGGAAAGCCTAGATCTAGTAATTCATCCAATTTAAACGCTGATGACCTAAATAAACACTTCAGCTCAACCCCAAGTATTTTGTCACCTCAGGTTAGATTGGCTACTGTAAGTCACTTGAATTCATTTCCTGGACTAAGCGGTAATCAATTTGAGCCTGGTACGGTTTCGGCGGATGAAGTGGTGAAATTCATAGTCATCAAAATCTAAAGCAGTAGGGTGCGATGACATGTGCATCGACATGATGGTGCCAATCAATGACATAATAGCTCCGTTATTAGCTGACATAATTAACTGCTCCTTATCCTCTGGCATTTTCCTGCTTTATGGAAACGTGGCCATATCATTCCACTTCCAAAAACATCAAATCCTTCCTCTTTCGCCGATTTTCGGCCCATCACTATCCTTCCCATTCTCCCTAAGGTTTTGGACCACTTTGTGCATCATAGCCTTACGAAATACCTTCGTCTGAATAATCTACTGAGTCAGTATCAGTCTGGTTTTCGAGCCGGCCACAGCACTGTTTCAGCACTCATAAATATTGCTGACGACATTCGGAATAATATAGACAATAAACTTCTTACTCTTCTCGTCTTACTTGACTTTTCCAATGCTTTCAATATGGTTGATCACGAAATTTTACTAGCAGTGCTTCGGCAAATGAATCTATCGAGTGTTTCTCTTTCCTGGTTTCATTCTTACCTTTCTGACCGGCTTCAATCAGTAAAGATCGACGATTGTAGATCTGACTGATGCAAAGTTGACGTGGGTGTCCCACAAGGTAGTGTGTTATCACCTCTCTTATTCTCTATTTTTATTAATAGCATTACTTCATATGTGTCCTCCTCTATTAATTTGTACGCTGACGATGTCCAAATCTATACAACTGCCTCTCTTCAAGACTTTTCAAACGCTACAGACGTTATTAATTCAGATCTCAGCGCTATTGCAAAATGGGCACAGAACTTCGGCCTAAAAATTAATGCGATAAAGTCACAATGTATCGTAATAGGCAGCCCTCACTTCATTTCCAGGTTCCAATCAGGAAGTTATCCAAATATTGTTTACAACGGTACAATAATTCCTTATTCTTCTACTGTTAACCTTGGAATTGTCATGGATCAGACACTATCTTGGGGACCCCCAATAAATGCCATCCGAACATTATTCGAAGATTTACTGAATAAATTGGACAGGCTTCAAAACCAATGTATTCGATTTGTATTTGGTCTTCGCAAGTATGACCATATTTCTCAATTTCGACAGCAACTTAATTGGCTGCCTATAAGGCTACGGCGTAAAATCCACATTCTAACCTTTCTCTATAATGTTCTTTTTAATCCTTCTTTTCCAACGTACCTCAGGAGGAGGTTTCATTTTCGGATCATGGACGAGCGTCTACGATGTAGCCAAGACCCCATCTTGAAGGTGCCTGCCTCCCTGACCAACACGTTCGGGAATTCTTATACCGTGCATGCAGCCCGTCTTTGGAACGCACTTCCGCTCGAGATCAGAGCTTCGCCTACTATAAATTCTTTCAAAAAACATCTAAAAACCTTTTTCAGTACTTCTGCGAGACATTGAGCTTACATTACATTATGTATTAATTTTATTCAATTATGTTAAATATTTGTTTGTATTCTATCGTTATTCATTAGTGCGTATATATGTATCTGTGCCGGTGTGTATATACATTTGAGTGTCTATATGCTTATCAATTTTCTTAATATATGCTGGCATCAATGTGTTATTATGTTAACCTTATATACACTTTTTGTCTACCACCGCCATACATTATTCCACTCAGGAACTCGAAAGCAATGGTTGGCTGGAAGAGATTCCTCAAAGGAATAAGCCCGCCTTTGCAAATCAAATTCCAATATTTTAAGAATGTTGTTTACATTCTTTAACATAGCAATAAAGTTCTACAAACAAACAAAAACAAACAAAACTTTTCAAATGACCCTCGTATGTCAATACGGCTTTGATTGCCTTAGTGGTATAAAAAAAAAACAATAACAGTTGAGGGCCGGCATGTAAAAGCTTTGTATGCTGCATTTCAAATATAAGCTTCGATAATGGGTGCTTACTACAAATCACTATACAATGTATTACATTAAATTTGTAACGGGGAATTGTTCAGCCTTCCGCCCTCGCGAATGAGGTTATTATTGTCTATGAATGGAGATCAGGAAAGCAATTTACTCTTGCGGGACAAAGAATGTCCAGATTTTAAAATATTGAATTCTTCTGGAAACATGTCAAGCTGAGAATAATGCAAAATTAAATTTAATGCATCTTGAAATTCTGTAGCTGAAAAATTGCCAGACCGTTTATTTTAATTTTTTATGTTATGTACTCGTATCTTATAATATAAATGTTTGTAAATGATTCTATGTATTTTAGTAAGATTACAAAATTTACTAAGTAAGTGGCGTATAAAGCAAGACTTACTGTCAGTCGATGAATGATTTGCAATGAATGCTTGTTTTACTGAACTTTCAGCTGGCCTACGAACTTGAGGTGCCTAAATCTTCTATAAAACTTTATGAACGCTAAATAGCGAGAGTTTTGCAAATAAATTAAAAGATTCCGTGTTCACTCATCAATTTTTATTCGTTGACAGATGACATTCATAATTTTCAAAAATAAGAAAGAAAATGTCAAATACTTAAAAGAGTATATATACAACATACTGCGCGCCTTGCGTATGCGCATCAATGAATAAGTTTACTTACGCGTACGCAACACACAACAAAACAAATTACATTACATACATACAATTTCTAAATATAAAACGACTTAGAAAAAAAAATAACTATTACAAGTTTAACCTAGATGGAATTCTGACTAAGCGGCCAGAACGCGTGGTATAAGGTTTTGAGGGTGTATCAGGAGAACTATCACTAAACCTATGCTCTTTGGACATTAAAGATTGGGAAGCCTGAGCTTGCGACAGTTCTAATGGGAATAATCGCTAAAAGGCGCGTATCCTCTCACCACGAGCGGTCTTTATGCGTGCAACTCTCTCCTTATCCGAACCTGGAAATGTCTCTAAAATAAGACCCAATGGCCAATTAACACGTTTTAAATCATCAGAACCTATAAGAACTACGTCTCCTGGCTTAACGTCATAATTGGGTTCAGATCTTTTTTGAACTAGATGTGCTAAATATTCACTACGAAAGCGCTGTTTTAAGTCAGACGAGAGTTTCTTTATGTATCGATATCGCGCGGCTAAGTTAATACTATTAAAACTATTCAAATCTCGCGCATTTGTATTAACATTGGGTTGTAAGAACATTGCTGGAGTAAGCGCTTTAAAGTTCTCCGTGCTATCGGCGATATAAGTTAAGGGGCGTGAATTAATTTGAGCTTCTATCTCACACAGCACGGTGTAAAGCTCTTCGAGCTTTATTGCCGCTTTACCCAGCACTCGTCGCAGCATTTCTTTAACAGAACGGACCATTCGCTCCGACCACCCTCCCCACCATGGCGCTAAAGGCGGAATAAAGCGCCATGATATCTTTTCCATGGTAGGTACGGTGTTTAATAAATTGTGGGCTCCGTGGAAGTTTGTTCCGTTATCACTGTAAATAGTTTTTGGTCGTCCCTTTCTAGCGATAAATCGTCTTAGCGCTAATACAAAGTCTTCGGTGCTCAGTGTATTACAAATATCCAAATGGATAGCTCTATACGTGGCACATGTAAAAATTATTATCCAGCATTTCGAGTTATCCTTCAGGATTATAGGACCAGCTAGATCTGTTCCTGTCACTTCAAACGGGACCCCAGTTTGAACGCGATCTGCTGGTAAAGGAGCTGAAGGTACTGTACAGGCTTTTGCGTTATATCGTCTACAAACAACACATTGCTTAACAACCTTTTTAGCGAGTCTTCTTACACCAATTATCCAATACTGTTCTCTTAGATTACTAATTAGTGTTTGACTACCTACATGATGATCCACTATGTGTTTTTGTCTAACAAGACGCTGTACGATAATATTAGTGCTTGGTAGTAATATCGGATAAATAAAACTTTCTAACTCTTTACTTAAGGCTAATCTCGTTTTCACTCGTATTATATCTGAATTATCTTTAAATGCTTCCATAGTCAATCTTTCATTGACCTTCTCCAATTCACCAAATTCTTCTCTTTGTATAAGTTTCAGTAATTCAGTTTCCGCAATTTCATACTCCGATGCTGTTATACCCCCGCCACCAGTGTACTTCTTTTGGCAAATTTTCGCAAATCGAAGACACCAGGCAACCGTCCTTATAATTTTTGAATACTTTCCAAAATACAAAAATCGTTCTGAAAAACTATCGACTTGTTGTACTGTCAAAAAACTTCTTTTTACTTCATTATTAAATTCACTTTCATCCGGAATTATTTCTGTATTTGGCCACGATGATTCTGCACGCTTTAACCATGCTGAACCTTCCCACCAATGACTGTCGACTAAATATTTCCCTGTACATCCCCTTGAAGGTAGATCAGCAGGGTTGTTTTCACCTGGTACATGCCTCCAATCATTAGAGTCAGTCTTCTTCAAGATTTCATGGACTCTGTTGTGCACAAACACATTTAGTCCTGTTTTGCGTCTAATCCACGCAATAACTATACTAGAATCGCACCAGTAGTACTCTTGACATTGAAAGCCAAGTGCAGCTTTGGCTTCTGAAGCCAGCCTTGTACCCATTAGTGCTGCAATAAGTTCTAACCTAGGCATTGTAACAGACTTTACTGGAGCAACTCTTGACTTAGCAATTACCAACTGAACGGTCACTACACCGTCTTTCTCAGAACGTAATAATACACATCCTGAGTAAGCTGATTGACTTGCATCACTAAATGTATGTAGAGTACTATTACATTCGTCTAAGTTGTATGAACTAATGCGTCGCGGTATTTTGCAATTTTCTACAGCATCTATGTATTTAAGCCATACTTTCGCTTGCTCCTCTATTTCATCTGGAAGTTTTTTGTCCCAATCTATAGATCGCTTCCAACACTTCTGAATTAATAATCTAGGAACAATAGTCATTGGACATAAATATCCAATGGGATCGAATATGCTTTGTGCCATAGAAAGAAGGGTTCTCTTTGTTAACGTCATATCTATATTATTAAGAAAAGGAACCTTGCAATAAAGATTGTCACTTACTGGATCCCAAATTACCCCAAGCACTGATGCTGGTTCCTTAGCTGCATTAGTTATCACTGGACCTGTAACCCAGCATCTAAGTTCAAACTTTCCTTCATTCATTATAGCCTTAGCTTCTTCTACAAACGTGTCCATTTCACTTTTATTATTGACACTAATGACACAGTTATCTACGTAGAAGCTGGTTCTTAACTGTTCGGCTGTTTTACCGCTATACTTTTCTAAATGGTGTAGTATTGTCGCTGCTAACAAATAAGGACTAGTGGTTACACCGAATACAACGCGACAATGTCTGAACACCTTAATCATTGTTTCTTTAGCAGCACAATCTTGCCACCATAAAAATTTTACATAGTTGCGATCATCTGGGTGTAAAGATAATTGTAAAAATGCTTGCTTTATGTCAGCTATAATGCCTATCGCATTCTTTCGAAATGAAATTAACAGTCGCGGAATTAGTTCAATAAAATTAGATCCTTTTTCCAAACACGAATTGAGGGAGAAGCCCTCTTTGGTTACCGCTGAAGCATCAAATACAGGACGAATCTTAGTTGTTTGACTCGCCTCTCTAACTACGGCATGATGGGGTAAATAGTGACCACTACGGGAGTCATCATCGACAACTATTTCAATAATTTTTTTATCTAACCAGTCGCTAAATACCTTGTCATATTCCACCAGTAAACCAAGTTTTGTCAGCTTACCTGTGGTTGAATATAACCTTTTTAAAACAGTGTCATAATTTGGTGTTAGAATACCTGCTGTATCCTTCCACGGTAACCTTACTTCGTATCTGTTATTGAAATCTACCCGCACGGTTTCTTTAAAAAATTGCTCTACTTCAAACTCTCTAGCTTTGGTGGTTTTCACCTCCGCCTCATCTTTAATCCCTAAAGTTTCAAGTTTCCACAAATCTTCAATGTCAAAAGAGCATTTTTGTGTAGTGATGTAATCAATAAATGTACAATACATACCGGAAGTGGGACCTTGTAACACCCATCCAAACCTTGTTTCTATAGCTATCAAGTTTTCACTCACGTGTTCTGACCGTCCAGTGTACAAAGAACCTAGAACATCAGAACCGATTAGCAAAGAAATTTCAGTCCGATCATCAATACAATCAATAAGCTCTATACCTTTTTCCTTGAGATTGTATAATAGTTTACCAGGGCGTACTTTCGGCAAGTCCTCACATATAATCTTTTGCTCTAAAGCATTCAATTGAAACATAAAATTGCCATCAAGGCTTACGCAGTTCAATAAATATGATCTGTGAACTTCTTCATTAGTGACAACACCGCCAAACAAATTTTGTCGCAAATGTTCTTGACCAGTAGGTTTTACCTTCAGCTTAGTTATAACATCTGACTTTATAAATGATCTCTGTGCTCCGGAATCTAATAAGGCTCTGACAGTTATGACTTTCTCTTCGTAAAGTATGTTAAGCTTTACAGTTTGCAATAAAACTGTATTATTACTCCCAGCTTGTTTCAGAATCGCCTTTTCAGTCTCTTTTTCCGTTTTATCAGTGACTTTATCTAAATCTGGACAGACAATAGGGTAATGCCTCTTTTGACATATCAAGCACTTTGGGAATTTACGGCATCTTTTAGCAAAGTGTCCAACTTTTAAACAAATCATACATGCTTTCTTTTTGTTTATAAAATCTCTCTTATCAGTACTATTCCAATTGATAGGTACTTTGCACTCCGAACTATTGTGAGACGGCCTATCACACCAGAGGCATTTATTCTCATTGTTCCTTTCTGTGATTGTTCTTTTCTTCTGCGATTCATTAGCATCAACACTTGTCGTGAGAAATGATGTTGATGGAGTAGCTGCATCAGTATGACCTCTTGCCATGATGATTCTTTCTTCAGACTTAACTTCTGCCCTCAAGAAATCTAAAATCTTTGTTAAGTTATTCTCACCATGGCCACTTGTGAGGTTGTTTAAGTGAGATCGATTCCACGCACGTAGGATGTCCTCGGGCAACGCAGATTCCACCATCGGTAGTAGAAAAGCTGCATATTTGTCCTTTGTAACTCCTAAAGCCTCCAACGATAAAATCTGAGTCATCAGTTTGTCATATAAAGCGCGTGTTGATAATTTTCTACTGGTTTTACCTTGATCTGCAGTTAACTTTAATAGCTCTCTAACATAGTGTTCGATTACCAACTCATCTCGGGCATATCTTTGTTTGAGCTGATCAATGACCTTTGGGTAGTTTTCAGCAGAAGGCGGAAAGCTTTCTACCAAATCCCTGGCGCTACAGCCCGGATCAACACTCTGCAGTAGGTATTGGAACTTGTCTTCCTTATCAATATTTGCGTCTGCGTCAATTTTTTTAAATTGGGACCAGAAATGGAGCCAGCTCTTGACCTGGCCATCAAACCTTGGTAATTGTAGCAGAGGCAGTCGAAAACGTCGATGGTCACTACTACCAGAACTGAATTCTGATTTGGCACATTTGACAGTACCTTCTTCGGCCACCGACTGCTTTGTTTTTCTAATTCTATTCTTAAGACTGTAGAACCGAGTTTCATACTGTGAAGTTATTTCAATGTCTTTTTCGTAGAAATCCTCGTCCCGGTCCTCTTTGTCAAGCCATACAGCTAATAATTTATTTTCTACTAAATTTAAATCTTGGAAGAGCTTCTCGACTTTTTCAAATTCCGAGATAGCGTCTTCTTCAGCTTTGCTATCTAGGAAGCTCTCTAGCTTCTTACAAGATAAAGTAAATCGAGTACGTACCACTTTCCTTTCTGTTAGTACCCGATCCATGTTAGTTAGTGCCTCAGTCAACGGTCGCCACTATTTTACTGAACTTTCAGCTGGCCTACGAACTTGAGGTGCCTAAATCTTCTATAAAACTTTATGAACGCTAAATAGCGAGAGTTTTGCAAATAAATTAAAAGATTCCGTGTTCACTCATCAATTTTTATTCGTTGACAGATGACATTCATAATTTTCAAAAATAAGAAAGAAAATGTCAAATACTTAAAAGAGTATATATACAACAGCTTGATTATAATCACTACTAATGAAATGAGTGACTATTTCTGGCAAATCATCTTTCACTATCTTTGGCATTTTTGACCACGCATTCTCACTGCGCAGTAAGAACGAAGATCCCGACCACTACAACGACGTATCACCAATAACATCGGCTCCTAGCCCACGCGACACAAGATCCGCCGGGTTGTCCTTCGACGGTACGTAACTCCAGGCATGACTACCTATGTATGTGCTCTCCTGAATTTTGTTTACTCTGTTTCTAACGAAGGGTTTTAATTGAGAAGTGGAAGTAGAGAGCCAACTGAGTACTATCGTAGAGTCACACCAGAATCTGTAATTATGTACCGGTATAGAAAGTGATTTTTGAACCTTCGTACACATCCTAGCAAACCCAACAAGGCTCTACAAAGTTCAAGCATCGGTATCGTCGTTTGTTTAATGGGCGCTACGCGATTTCTAGAGACTAGAACTCGTATGCACACATATCCACTGCTATAATATGATCGAATACACACACAAGTGCCGTACACATGTTCAGATGTGTCTGTGAAGATATGAGCTTCGTGCCTAACAAAGTTTTCACATAATATCCAACGAGGAATCTTTAAGTTATTTAAAGCTGTTAATTTGCTTTCAAATAAATTCCATAGATTACTAATGTCGAGTGATAGATACCTCATCGTCCCAATCGTACTTTTCAAGCCATAGACGCTGCATAACAATTTTTGCTTTGACAAGGTACGCACCTACGAGACCAAGGGGATCAAAGACTTGACTGATTGCAGCGAGAATTTTATGGTTAGTAATTTTTGATGATGGTATGAGATTAACTGTGAAAGTAAGTAAATCTTTGTCGGTAACCCAATGTAGTGTTTTACGCTGAGAACAAGATGAGTATTCACCCTGCTCAGAAGAAACCAAAGTATTATGTGATTCGTGGGAGTTTGAAATATGACATAAAATTTCAGGGTAGTTAGATCGCCACTTACGCAAATTAAATTTAGCAGAAGATAGAACAGACTGCACTTCTTTTGAGACTTTAACAGTTTCCGCTATGGTGCTCCGTCCACTCAAGTAGTCATCTACATAAAGGTCACGCTCTATAGCGGTCTTGACACTACTATCTTGAATATTATCTGCTAAACTCACGAGACATTTGGTGGCTAAATAAGGAGCTGAGACAGTGCCATAGGCAACCGTGCTTAAGGTGTAAGTCTTAAGAGGTTCCTTGGGATCAAACCGAGAAATAATCTTTTGTAGAGGTCGTTGGAGTCAATTTAACTTAACGGCTCTATACATCTTTTCTATGTTACCTGAGACCACGAACCTAAAATAACTAAAATACTACCCTAATACTAGAATTTTTAATAACTCTATCTATAACTTCACGCCACAAGCGTTACGCCACAAATTTTGCGCAACACTCGCATTTCAACCGCGTTTATCCATACATCATACTTTCATGCTCTCTGCCATACCCAGCTCTCGCTTCCATAAGTAAGCGTTGGGACCAGCACTGCATTGTGTATAGCCAGCTGCGCCTTCTGTCTGAGGTTTTTACTGCCAAGAAGTTTTCCCAACGCTCCATTCATACTATTCCCAGCACTCACTCGCCTTTCCACATCTGCGGTGTACCTTCCATCCCTGCTGAAAGCGCATCCAAGATATACAAACTCATCCACTTGTTCCAACATTTCATCATTCGCTAACGTCTCTTCTCGTTGAGAAAGTAGATAGTGGGAAAAAATGCATCACGGTATTTATTGATATTAAAAAAGCATTTGATACTGTCTATACTTATGTGCAAAGGTTAGAGAGGGTTGGTGTACGGGATTCTCCGTTGACGTTACTCAAAGATTACTTAACTGATCGTCAATAGTGTCTCAAATTAGGACAGCACACTAGTGATTTTCTAAACGTCAATTATGGGGTCCCTCAGGGTAGCGTCCTGGGACTAACCTTGTTCCTAATTTATATAAATAGTCTTTGTAATATGAAAATTAAAATAGTCAAATCTTTTCTTATGCTGATGATACTGCAATGGTATTCACTGGACAAACGTGGGACGCAATGCGGCAATCTGCAGAAAGTGGTCTAGCCCATGTTGCAAGCTGGTTAAAAACGAACGTCCTTACACTTAATACAGGAAAAACTACCTTTGTAGCATTCACAAATTATGAAACAGGCCAACCTAAACCCGATTTCGAAATAAAGCTTCACACATGCACTAATAATCACAAAGCATGCACTTGTGACATTATCAACAAAGTAAGTAACACACACACAGTAAATATCTAGGAGTTTTAGTGGACCAGCGATTATCCTGGCATGACCACCTAGAGCTAATAATGAATCGGATCCGCAAACTGATCTGGGTCTTCAGAACTCTTAGAAATATAGTCGAACGAAAGTTATTCAAACAAATTTATGTCTCACTGGCTCAACCGCTTCTGTCCTACTGTATTCCTGTATGGGGTGGGGCTACCAAAGATAAATTTCTAGACCTGGAAAGAGTGCAACGCTCACTGTTAAAAGTTATGACTTTTAAATCATACAGGTTCCCTACTAAATTGCTATACTCCTTACGTGATACATTGTCGGTTAGACAGATATACATTCTGACTTCTACTCTAAGGCTACACAAAAATCTACCGTATGACGACAGCAATTTAAAACTACATAAACCACGCAAACATGCTATAGCTTTTGTAAAGGCAGTTAAAACTACATACGCAAAAGACAATACTCGTACATACATCGATCTGCGCATCTTTATAATTTAATTAATAAAAGGCTCAATATATATCCAAAGACTCGTTATGATTGTAAAGAATCTATTACAGCGTTTTTGAAGTCAAAGGACTATGAAGAAACTGAATCTTTACTCTCCATTATACAATGAATATAGTACTGGTTAATTGAAGGTACTTTAATACTCCTTTTAATTCTCTTAATTCAATTTCAAATACAGAATTTACTTGAGTATATGTATATGTGTATGTATCTATTTATATATATTTATGTATGTATACACGCTTGTGAAGTATATTTGTTAGGATAATGATTTCAAAATACGGAGCACAATAAAATACGTCTGTTCGATACCACATATAATTGAGAGAGAGGCATTTTGACAACTACCTACACAGTTGCAATTCTTTTATAATAAATATACTACCCACATACATCACAGCCTGCACTCACTAATATTATATCAATGTATTATCGTATTCATACACACACTGTTGGTGTATTCGTAATTAACACTGTATGCATTACAACTTACTTTGTAAGGTCTTAGATTATTATTATTAGAAATTATAAAATACTGTATTACAAATTAGAAACTATAATAGTATTAAATATTTAAGAGCGGGGTATTCCAAACATAGGCATGGTTTGCCTAAATGGAAACCCTGACAACACATTTTATGTACACCATGTTATGAAATAAAGATATTATTATATTATTATTATTATATCATCTACCGTTATCCTTACATTGGTTCTGGTTTTTTCGCTTTCAAATATCATTATCTTTGTTTTCTTCGCATTCAATAGTAAGCCTTCCTTCATACATTCGTCTTTCATCATTGTGACTAGTGTTTGCAGTTCAGATGGTGTTTCTGCTAATAGGACGGCATCATCTGCATACAGCAGACAGTTCACCACTAGGTCACAGACAAGACAGTATCACGCTTAAAGCGTCTCTCTAAGGACAAAAACCTATTTTTAGCGTTTAAGTAAGAGTCATGTAGAGAGCTTAGATCTTTTTTTTATGGCATTGTAACAATAAATCTACCATCATTAATGCGGAATGTGGTATTTGTAAAATGCTCATCACATAGCCTTTCTTCGAGAGAATACTCAATTTTGGGAACTTGATAGTGTGCCAGTAGAGCTGACTCTACTGGCACACTATCAAGTTCCCAAAATTGAGTAAGATCAGGAGTAATACTACTATGGTAGCAAGTATGCGATGAATGAGAATTCGATGGCTGTAAAATACCACCAGTCACAAGCCATCCAAATTTGGATTCATATAAGGTAGGTAAATTCTTACCTAAGTGAATGGAATTAGTACCTAACGTATTCCAAAATACCTCCCTCCGTCCCTACCCAGGATATCTATAACCGACGAAATGTTAAAATTGAGGTCTGCTAGTTTAAGGCCTAATGGGATAGGGACGTGACTGATGTGCACGATTGAAGGCGGAAAAACTTTGATAATCTGAGGCAAAATATGACACTCGACGTCAATCTTATAAGCACAGCACATACAGGTTCTATCGTTAGGTGACAAGATTGTATACAGGTGAATTTTTGTTTTTTAATGTACCCTATCAAAATATCTCTATCGCGCCTGATGGAAAGCGTCAATAAGAACCAGATGCGTGATTAGCGCTGTGCTGGCTGTCCCCTCCTTAACGGCCCGCTAAGGTGCCTCTTTACGACACGTCTAAACGACCTGGGGTTATAGGAAGTGGGGAACACATGCGTCGGAAGCGAATTCCACATTTTGATAGTCCGACAAAGAAATGAATCGCCGAACTTCTTAGTACGGGAAATAAGCAACCCAACTCTATGTGGATGTGATTTCAGTCCAGCGCGAGTATTCCGGAGGAGAAAAGGAGAAGGAGGGACGAGGTCAAAAAGCTCCTCAGAACATTCCCCATGATAGATACGGTAGAGAAACTACTACAGCTACCTATATTCCTACGCAGCTGAAGAGGTTCAACGGAGTTAGTGACCTCAGCGCTATCTATGATGCGTATAGCGTGGCGCTGTATTCTATTGAGAGTGTCAAGTAGATATTTGGCAGACCCGTCCTAGAGGTGAGAACAGTACTCCACGCATGGGCGAACTTGCGCTTTGTATAGAAGGCAGTGCTGCTCAGGCGTGAAAAACCGTCTCACCTTGTTCAGGATTCTGAGTTTTTTAGAGGCCACGGAAATAACGCTCTCGATATAGTCTTTGGGGTTGAGCACGCCTCTAATGTAGATGCCGAGGATGGTAAGGCTATCTTGTATCTGCAAAGGGGTGCTCTGAAGAAAGGGAAGAGGATGGAAAGGAGAAACCTTGACACTAATCGCACACGCCTGGGTTTTATTGGCATTGAACTCAACCAAGTTGTTAGAGCCTCATCGAGAAACGCGATCCATCACCTGGTCGAGCTCAACGACAAGTGCACGTCTTTTCTCCTCTACTTCAGCCTGGCCTGCCGCAGGTTGTCCAACATATCGCGCATAAACTGTACTGTCATCTGCATAGCAATGTATGTTACTAAGTGATAACATATCATTGATATGCAGCAAAAACAGGGTGGGCGACATGACTGATCCCTGCGGTACTTCGGCGTTCACACGCAGAAACTACGATGACTGGCCATCGCAAAGGACTCGTATGCTGCGTCCCTGGAGAAAGGCAGCAATCCAAGTGCATAATCGAGATGGTAGACCGTATGCCGGAAGCTTGGAGAGAAGCGCGCGATGCCAAACCCGATCAAAAGCTTTGGCAATGTCTAGGCTGATTGCCAAAGATTCGCCATGCTTGTCCATAGCTTCACCCCACAGGTGAGTTACATATGCTAGAAGATCACCCGTAGACCAATTTGGTCCGAACCTGTATTGGCGACAACGATCCGATAACGAGTGATCTTCCAGGTAGCGGATTTGTTGAGTATTTATAATCCGCTCAAATACCTCGCAGAGAATGGAGGTGATAGCTATGGGTCGGTAGTTGGCAGCGTCAGACCGGTCACCTTTTTTGGGGACCGGTTTTATGTTCGCCTCTCTCCAGGCCTCCGGCACGATTCCCGAGGCGTACGACACTTTATAGAGGCGAGTTAGCACAAGAGCAAGTTCAGGGGCACAGTTCCTGAGCACTACGGTCGGGATACCGTCGGGGCCACTAGCCTTTCGTACATCGAGTGATTGCAGCGCTGCGCGGACATCACGTTGCCTAATGTGTATAAATGTGTCATTATTATACCCAGAATGTGTCATTATTTATACCCGTTACCTTGGTGTTTGTACCGTGGAGTGATAAACCAAGCTTCTCCGTAAGGCTCTGTGTAATAAAGTTCACCGTGCTACAGTTCTCAAGCAACAGATGTGCAGGGTACTTCTTACCCGCAGCGTTGGTCACGTTCACCATAGCTGTGGACAGCAATACCTGCGCAGAAGTAGCAATCAGCATTGAGTTGAATGATGAAGCAACTCCTGCGCTAACTCGCCTCTATAAAATGTCGTTCGCCTCGGGAATCGTGCCGGAGGCCTGGAGAGAGGCGATCAGCTGTGAGCCCGGTGCATGCGCCGGGAGCGTTGAATGTCAAGACTACTGTCAATACATAAGTTCTTATTGGCAATAATAAATTAGAATTTGTTAATAATACAGTGTTTCTTGGAAATACAGTAAACTCCAAATTACAACGTATGGAACGAAACCTCCTCGTGTCAAATACTTTATTTCATCATAAGGAGATGGTGTCTTCAAGAAAAGAACGGAGGGTGTCGGTTACCATCAGGTGACCCACATGATCTTTTTCCCTCCTCTAATATAAAAAAAAAATCATAGATGTGCATGCCCCGTACTTCGGTGCCCCTCTCTCGCCGCGTTGCCTGCAGTGCTGCGTGAGGCCGGCCACGGTGCGGCGGCGTTTATTTTTCTATTAGTATTTTCTTTAAATTGACATTGTCAAAAATATATTTTAAATGGATCGTCCGATTTGAATAATTCAAAAAGTAATCTATAGGTATTGAAACAGTCACGAATACGAAATGATTTGTTTGGATAAAGATTAATACAAAGGTATGGATAACATAATCAGTGAATATACTTTGTACATTGTATTAACTTAGTTTGCATGACTTCATTCAGATCAGTTTTAGTAATATAAATAAAAATATAAAGTTTTCATAACTCCGTAAGGGATTTGGTGTCAAATTATAGATGGATAGATACAATTTTTCACATCTTTTAAGGTGTTTACTGGGAACTTGGCGATAGACAAAATGCCACCTTGCCTAGTTTTTTTCTTCTATCATTTCATTAAACTTTATTTTATTATGTACTTGAACTGTACTTAACTATACTGTCAGTCGTCGTCAAACGTTGAATCGTATGCGTGCGTTTTATTGTAGGTACACCTAAAGTCAAAGATTCTCCAACTGTGAAGTTATTATCTCTCGAACAAAATGATGAAATGTGCGAGCTGTTCTAATGAAGCCAGAGATATATGTACACGTTGTTTTGGTTTCAACTGTGCAGGTATTACCGAAATGGGTTACCGTAAGCTTGGTGACAGAAGATCAAATTGGAAGTGCCCAGGTTGCAAAACAGGATAAAACCCCGTATCACCATCCATAACCAAGGCATTGGAGTTTGAACTCATGCATAATGACATCAAGCGATTGACACAACATATGTCCATTCTGAGTACATTGTCAGAGGATGTCAAGTTTATTAAATCGGAAATTCGGAAGTTAAAATTATCAGTGGAGTACGCGCACGATACAATGAAAACATAAAATTTAAAAATTCATTCGCGGCCAAATTTACGGACTTAGAAGACAAAATAAAAACCCTTGAAAGTGAGTGGTCTAGTAGTCTCCCTTTATCAACGCGTGGAATATCTAGATAATAAAGAATAAAAACTATGAACAACGCTCCAGATTAAATAATTTAGAAATAATAAAAGTTCCCCAAACAGATAAGAAACGTGATCTCTAAAATCGGATCTGTCTTTAATTGCGCCATCTCCAAGGACCAAATCAATTATGTAGCCAGGATTGCTATTCGCAACGATAAACAGAATAAAACTATTATTGCTTCGTTTAACAGCAGATATTGAAAGGAAAATTTCGCTGCATCTGCACGCGCATATGGAACCCTCACACCAGCCCTTATAGATCTGAGTGGCGATACAAAGATATACATAAACGACCACCTGACTATGGAAAATAAACAGCTGCTTAATAAGTATATAGCGAAAGAAAAAGGATACGTGTACGTATGGGACTCGAATTGCAAGATCCTCGTTCGGAGAAAAAACGGGGCATCGGCTATTCATATAACTTCGGAGAACGATTTAAAAAACTATTAATGTAAGTTAACAGTGTCATTGTATAATTTTAAACACCTTTTACTCCTATGTTTCGAGCGAGTATTGCAAGGTTTAAGAAACACGTGCTGCACTGATAAGTACGATTGTTTTGTTCTATAGTGGGGACATGATGTCAGCGAAGCTCTCACTACGTTAGTTGAGTTACTACCTACTTTTTGTTTATATATTACTACATACTACAAAACCTAATGATATTGGTACTTAATATTAGGAATATAGTCGGGTCATAAGTTCTGTCAAAACCTTATTATCAGGAACACCGTTCCTATATGAAATCTAGATGTTTGTCTATGTGTGATTGTCTCTCTGTGTGTGTCTGTCGCTTTTTTTCAAATATTCAAATTTTGACTTCAGATTCGGATTTAGCATAGAAAAGTAGAATAGGAATGTCTGAGAAACAAACCTCCTATCTCTTAAGGAATATGGTCAAAATAACCGACAAAGTTTAAAAAAAAAACATTAAATTGTTATATAATTGACGAGGAACACCTGGTTCCTCTGGCAATGCAAGCTTGCGCATTTTCAACTGGTTTTAATTTTGGAATACTGGCCAGAAATACTTTGACTAATTTTAAAAATACAACGTTCCCGCTTGCCGAAAATAAAAATCGGCCAAGTGCGAGTTGGACTCGCACAAGAAGGGTTCCGGACCATTATCTATAAAAACGGCAAAAAACAATCACGTTTGTTGTATGGGTGCCCCCTTAAATATTTGTTTTATTTTAATTTAATTATTTATTCTTAAAGTGAATATATAACTAAATATTCTGTGAATATTTAGTTATTAGTTAGTTTAGGCGTCTACCTGTTGCCGTTATCAATATCGAGCAAAAATGAGCAAAAAAATCACGTTTGTTGTATGGGAGCCCCCTTAAATATTTATTTTATTCTATATTTTAGTATTTGCTGTTATAGCGGCGACAGAAATACATAATCTATGAAAATTTCGACTGTCTAACTATCATGGTTCATGAGATACAGCCTGGTGACCGACGGACGGACGGACGGACGGACAGCGGTGCCTCAGTAATATGGTTCCGTTTTACCCTTTGGGTACGAAACCCTGAAAATGAATTCATTTTCAGTTATTTTCAAATATGGAGTGGTTAAAGAAGGAAGATAGAGTCGCAGTTATCGCGTTGCACCGCTGTGGTTACGCACCAAAAGGGATTTTCAACATTCTACAAAAATTGAAAATAATACTACGATTTACTTATCGCACTATCAAACGATATACTAAAGATTCAAGCTTCCAAGATCGTAAGAGGAGCGGCCGACCTCGCACAGATAGGACACTAGCGGTCATCAAAGCAGTGAAGGCGCGAATCTAAAGAAATCCCGTGCGTAAACAAAAAATCTTAGCTCTTCAGATGGGATTAACCACTATCATAGAGTATTAAATGAAGACCTGGGAGTACGAGCTTATCGTTAAAAAACCCGGACATTTTTTGAACGAGCGTTTGAAAAAAATTAGGATGGAAATATCCCGCGCTTTATTACAGCGGTACGCGGGAAAAAAATACCGCGAAATTTTGTTTTCGGATGAAAATGTTTTTACCATCGAAGAAAGTTACAACAAACAAAATGATAATGTGTATGCCCACAGTTGTGAAGAACAAGCGCGCGTATTCTGAGGTTCCAGCGAGACCATTATCCTTCATCAATCATGGTTTGGCTTGGAGTCTCATATTCAGGCTTAACTGAGGTGTTTTTCTGTGAAAAGGTGTGAAAATCAGTATCGTGGTTTACCAAAATACCGTCCTAACAAACATAGTAGAACTTCTTTCTCAAACAATGTTCAAAAACAGACATTGGATATTCCAAGAGGGCTCTGCATCATATGAACTAGTGCAGGCACAAAACACTCCAAACTGGTTGAACGCCCGTGGAATTTCTAAAGACTTCATCGGGCATGAAGACTGGCCCTCTTCTAGTCCAGATTTAAACCCACTGCACTACAAGATATGGCAACATTTCGAGGAGAAAGTCTGTGCTAAACCTCATCAGAATTTGTAGTCTCTCCGAGCATTTCTGGTTAAAGCAGCGGCAGAAATAGATATAAATGTGGTGCGTGCTGCGATCGATGACTGGCCACGTCGATTACGGACATGTATTCAAAATGTAGGAGGGCATTTCGAATAATGTAAATAAATTTTTATTTTACATTTAATTACGTTACATTTCATATATAATTATCAAAAAGTGTATCATTAATTACATCAAAAGTTTTTGACAGAACTTATGACCTGGCAGGTATACTTAAATTATTTCTAATATTAAGTACCAATAGCATTAAGTTTTGTAGTATGTAGTAATGTAAATAAAAAGTATGTAGTAACTCAACTAACGTAGTTATATATGTCAGTGAGGTTATTATCAGCTAAGATTGCCACCACATATTTTGAAATTGCTACAAGTACCGTAATATTTTGTACACGATTGGATAATAAATGTACCGTACCGTCTGCGATTTCTATTATTCTCATATCATTTTTATGGCCAATTTTATTTATTACGAATGCGTTACGGTTATTCTTGTGAACATTTTATAGTTGTATATTATATGTACTTAAATGATGTGTATATAAATAGCAACATTTTAACATGGATAGAAAATAGTAATCTAAATGAATTTAATGTATCGTACATAATTTATATTATATATACATAATTTATTACCCTTGGTAAAACATGTTATTTATAATAACTTAATGACAATAAAAATAAAATTTGTACTACGAATGCATTCAACATATATACTTCACTTCATATCCTTTATTCCTATTTCTTGCTCATGTTATGTGAAACCATACTTAACAACATTCCTTTTCTATATTTTTTGACTGTCATAATATAAAGGTTGGATTTGGTTGCACTTATAACTATATTTTACTGATACTGACCCGGAAATATCACATTTGTTATATTCATATGCGCTTGCATTTTTACATATTTAATGTTACAGTGGTAATAATTAAAGACGGACAAATATCGCCAGCTTATCTTGTTCAGAATATTACTGATAGTAACTTTGTTACTACAACATTACGGTAGCATAAATATTTAACTTTTACTAGATTATTAGTATATCGTCACACTGGGTCCCTTGTGGGGTAGGCGGAGCTTTACTAGATTCTACTGGCTATAATGGTTCATGCGTGGCTGCTACTTTAGTATATTTAAGTTATATTGCATCTGTGAAGCAGAATATAGCATTTGTTTGTTTTTACTTATTTGTTATTAAATATATGTATATGTCACTTATATTTTCGGCAATAAAGAAACCGAAAAAAAACCAAAATTATAATTCATATTTTATTACTAAACTTTAAATTACATTGATATTCATGCTAGCCTATAAAGTATATGTGACCGGCCCGATGTGTAGGAGCAAAGTGTGGTCGCGTTATCGTCACGTAAACCCGCTGGCCGTGCGAGGAGCTGTATCAGCAGTTTATTTATAATAAAAATATATATACAACCTTTTTTATTGTCTTTGTACACAACGATCCTATAAAACTTCATTGTCAAAATTTGTGATAAAAATTTAATTGAGAAAATTTAAATATATAAAATGTTCTGTAGACGACCGACCAAGAAACAAAGGCAGTCTACGCTGAGATCTGATCAGCAATGCACGGTGTACTGACTACCGCGTCTGTGACCTCCAGCCTCTCGTGTGTGGGCTACGCGGTGTACTTACTTCGACGGGGAGACCTTTTGACCGCTGCGGTGTCGGACCGCAAGGCGGTCCCCACCGACTCCTACTCTCTAATACGCCTTGTGATCTTCGACGTCCGTGAGCCTCTCACGTCCGTGCTCGCTGGCTGAGGTTCGCTGGCGAGCGGCCAGCGGTCTACTACAGCCGGCGGCTGGCTTACATTTCCATACGGACCATGACCGTGCTGCCGTTACTGGTCGGCCGGTTTGGTTAGACCGAACCAACGCGACTCCTCAAAGACAAAACTAGCCGAACTGTAGAATCTGTTTTCCTAAATAAATTTGTTATTCCCATTTTATTAGTCCCGCTTTTTTAATTAGTAATATTACAGGTCTTTGAAAAATTTCAATTTCTATTCAGTCTACCCACTTCACCTATATGACGCCAAGACGGGGCGCTGAGACAGACCTACCCACTATGCGAATCCTCCACTAATAGAGATCTTTAATGCCACAAGATTAATATTTTCATAATGTTAATTTGCATTGATGTTTTTTGTTTAGATAATCTTGCTTTTAATGTTATTATTCTTCTAGTAAACTACTTTTTTATACATTATCGGGGAGCCTATGAACGCTTGCAATACATTAAGTCCTATCACTCGCGCGATGCCGACCTCTGCTACTAACACAGCAACTCCTTAGAAGTTTACTAGTAACCTCATTCACTCGCAGAAATAGAACAACTCTCCAGGGATTTGTATGGACATAGGCTAATAAAAGTACTTCATGTTGGCAACATTTCTTAATGTATGTATTGTATAGAAAAAAAGGTGTAATTTTTTTACTAAATTATTAAAGTGAGGTTTCCATGTCAGCTTATTATCTATAGACAGCAGCAAGAATGTTGTAGTGCACACTTCTCGTACGGAATTACCTAAAAAATTAAAATTATAATTTAGTGGTTAATTATTTCTTTGTTTAAAATTCATCAAATGTATTTTCGTTAAATCAATTATCAAGTAATATCAAGCAGTTGAAAGGAGACGCTAATGAAGCATTTATATCATATTCTAAATTATTAAAATTGTCATATATGAATAATATAGTAGGTAATATAATATAATAATATATAGGTAATCATCAGCAAATAAAGTTACGCAATAGTGTTTGAAGGTTAGTACGAGTATTATAAAGGTCGTTTGAATAATTATTAAGTAGAAGTCGACCTAAGAAGACAGTGCAGATAGTGTGATAAGTTATGTCCTTTGTCTATGAGATGCTCGGCGAAGTGTGAACTAGAAAAAATAACATACATGTTGCTCTCAAATCCCATAATTCACTCAAGTCACTTTGTAACACTAGAGATAAATCCCGCCCAATAAAAAATCCGGCGTCTATAAGCTGTTCTGCGATGAATGTGAACACGTTTATATCGGTCAAATGGGACGTAACTTTATAACACGATTTCACGAACACGTATCGGCGTATAAAAACAATCGCCCAGAAAGGTCACACTTTGCCGAGCATCTCATAGACAAAGGACATAACTTATCCCTCACTAATACATATCAAATTTTACACACCATAGACAAAGGTTTAAAACTAAATATTAGGGAACAATTAGAAATTAATAAACATAAAAATTCTAAAATTACTCTCATGAACAAACAGACTGACGTAAACCATTCCCCACTATTAAATATCTTTTCGCTCACACCATCCACCAGGGTGGGGACCCTCGATTCAATATAAGGGACGGCATTGCGATGGATTTGTCACGTGTAGCATGTTATTCTTACGATTAACGTCTACAACGCCTGATGATGCCTCGTGGAGAGGCGAAACACGTGTCGCAGCGACGACCAGGCCAGTCGTGGCAGCAACGGTGGTGGTGGCGGCATGCGGATTCTACCGGAGCAGCCATGGCAGCGTCGGCATGTAGCACGTACTAACAGTAGTGGGTGGGTGCCGGCCGGCGCTAGGCCGCATGAACTAATTGGTGGCGGAAGCACACAAAGCAGGTTAGATCAAATTGCATGTAAATTTAACTTTCGCAAAATAACCCCTGAATCTATTAACTATTTAAATATATGCTTAATGCTGAGAGCGCTGCATCAAAATATAAAGATTTTGAATCCAATAATGAAATGTCGAGTCTACTGCAGATTAATTTCACTAATTTTAGAGACATTTACAAGATACAAGATACAATTACTTGAAGTGTAGTAATGCAGCTGCATTAGACCAAATAATTTAATTGGAAACACAGCTTCATGATGTACAAAAGCAACTACAAAAAACTCAGATAAAGTAAGTAATGTGGTAAGAGAGGAGCAATAAACTGTATAGTAGATTGTTGCAAATATACATAAAACTTTGTATGTGGAGCCGATTATTATTAAATGTCAAAATACAAAAGATAAGGAAATACTGCTAAAAGCAGTAAAGAAATTAACAAAAAAACAAAAAATAATTGACAAAATGGTCATGTGCCAGAAGCGTGCTCGTTCGCGACCCCTGCCAATCAGTCGATTGCAATTCTGGACCAAGAGCGCACCGACGTGCGGATTAGGGCGTCCCCCGTAGGCAACGCGCACCGATCCGCCCCCGTCGGTGCAAATATAGCTGCATGCGGCGGTGGGGGCCGCCACCCACCACGCCCGCCCGCCACCAATTCCGGCGGGACGAGGGGAACCGAGTGCCGCATAGGCACGTGGAATGTGAGAGGTGGATTGAATGATAAGACGAATGAACTGATAGACGTTTGGATGCTTTATGTGTGACAGAGACTAAGCGCAAGGGGAGCGACACCGATGATCTTCCCGGTGGTATGATGGCCCTATGGTCTGGGGTAGACCGGGATGATCATGCCAGTGCTGGTGTAGGTGTCGTACTCTCCTCTCGCTTAGCCACTGGTGTAAGAGATTACTGTTTGGTACGGCCTAGACTTCTCTAGGTTCATATTAAACTGGGCATCACGCGAGTATTTTTGGTTGCAGCATACGCTCCCGTAAGCTCAGCGTGTGCTCAAGAACTGGAGAAGTTTTGGGAGTTATGTGTGGAGACGTGAATGGATGGGTTGGGACCAAGCGATACAGCTATGAAGCTGTTCTTGGTCCGTATGGAGATAAGAGAGTGAACGAAGCAGGTAAGTCAATACTAGATTTATGTATGGAACGAGGCCTCCTCGTGTCGAAATTTCATCATAAGGATATTCACACGTATACATGGAGAAGGAATGACCAAAAAAGTGTGATTGATTTGATTTTAATAGATAGACGTCTCCGACATGTTCTAATGGATACAAGAGCCTTTACAGGCCCCACTCTTGAGACGGACCACTACCTGGTGGTAAGCCGGTTTGTGGGCCCTTTTAGGAAGTGGAGGCACTGGCGAGTGCGTATCCCTTTCGGAGATCATGAAAGGATAATGAGCGAAAAATTGCAAGATGAAAGTGTAAGGAGAATGTTTGTGCATCTGGTAAGTGAGAGACTTGCAAATGCAAGCCTCTCCGACTCAGATGTGGATGATTGTTGGAAAGTTTTGAAAGAAAGTATGGTGAATAGTGCAAAATAAGCATGTTGATGCGAAATAGGCATAAAACATTGAAAGGAGATGCCTGGTGGGATGCGGAGGTTAAATCCTCCGTAGTAAGAAAGAAGAAGGCATGGCTGGATTATGTATCATCTTTGCCCTTAAATGAAAGTATGAGAGAGAAGAAGAAAGGAATGTACCGTCTATGCAAGAATGAAACCAAGGCTTTAGTGAAAGAGA
Source organism: Pyralis farinalis (assembly GCA_947507595.1). Classification (NCBI taxonomy): domain Eukaryota; kingdom Metazoa; phylum Arthropoda; class Insecta; order Lepidoptera; family Pyralidae; genus Pyralis; species Pyralis farinalis. The sequence continues at coordinate 19,520,400 of OX382267.1, forward strand.
AGCGTGAAAGACAAATCATGAATGAGGAAGAGAGGCTGACGAAAAACTTCGAGGCAAATACCAAACTCTTTTGGAGAGAGGTAAAGAAGTCTCGGGGTAGTTCGTCGGCATCCAGTATGTACAAGATTAAGTCCAAAGCTGGTATCATTCTTGCAAATACTCAGGAAGAGTTAGAACGGTGGAGTGAATATTTTGAAAAAATGTATGAATCGGACGCTGACAATGAGAGTGAGTATGATGCTCACTCCACGTTGACGGCGTCCGATGAAGGTATAACTATGGATGAGATAGAATGGTCGATACGAAGTTTGAAAAATGGAAAGTCTGAGGGAATTGATATGATCACAGCTGGATGATCAAACTAGGTGGCACTTACGTCCGGGACGCCTTCTGGTACTTATGCAACCTATGCTGGAGAACTGGAAGGGTCCCAATGGACTGGCGACGCGGAGTCATCGTACCCTTGTATAAAGGCAAGGGATCACGTATGGACTGTGCCAGCTATAGGGCCATCAGTTTGATAAGCTTAGCAGCAAAAGTATATGGAAAGATAATTGAAAGGAGAATGAGGGTAAAATCTGACGAAATGCTGTGGGAGGCACAGGGAGGATTCCGAAATGGAAGGGGTTGTACGGATCAAGTTTTCTGCGGTTTTGTGGATCTTGAGAAAGCGTTTGATTGGGTTGTGCGAAAGGAACTGTGGTGCATATTGCCGAGATATGGGATTGATGGTTCACTGCTCCGCGCTGTGCAGTCCACCTACAAGGATTGCTCAGCATGTGTGCGAATAGATGGCAACATGTCACCCTGGTTTGATGTCAAAATTGGTGTCAAACAGGGTTGCATGTTGTCTGCTAGGCTGTTTATTCTGTATCTTGATAGTTGTTTACAGAGAATAAGATCGACGAATGTAGGATTACGCATGGGTGACCTAGTGGTAGTATTAGCAGAAAACCATCTGAGCTGCAAACACTAGTCACAATGATGAAAGACGAATGTATGAAGGAAGGCTTACTACTGAATACGAAGAAAGCAAAGATAATGGTATTTGAAAGATAAGAAACTAGAACCAATGTAAGGATTACGGTAGATGATGAAGTGTTGGAACAAGTGAATAAGTTTGTATATCTTGGATGCGCTTTCAGCAGGGATGGAAGGTACACCGTAGATGTGGAAAGGCGAGTGAGTGCTGGGAATAGTGTGAATGTAGCGTTGGGAAAACTTCTTGGCAGTAAAAACTTGAGGCAGAAGGCGCAGCTGGCTATACACAATACAGTGCTGGTCCCAACGCTAACTTATGGAAACGAGAGCTGGGTATGGCAGAAAGAGCATGAAAGTAGAATAAACGCGGTCGAAATGCGAGCGCTGCGCATAATTTGTGGCGTAAGGCTTGCAGACCGTATTCGCAATGATGATGTTAGAAAGAGAGTTGGTCTGAAAGAGAGCGTCGGTATTAAAGTAAGAAGAGGCATGCTCCGTTGGTTCGGACATGTAGAAAGAATGCAAGATGAAAGAATGTCGAAGCAGATATACAATGCGAAAGTGGAAGGATGTAGGAGCCGAGGAAGGCCAAGACTTACCTACCATGACCAAATTGGTCGTGTTCTATCAGAAGGTGATGTCAGGAGCCCTAGAAACCGGCGACCGTGCATGAAAAGAGCAATGAATGTTAAAGAAGCGAGTGAGGTATATAAGGATCGAGTCGCGTGGCGCTCGGTTCCCTCTGCCTACCCCGTAAGGGATTTGGCGTGAAGTTATAGTACTCGTAGTATAGTCTGAGCCTTGAAAGCCCTTTTAGTATCAGTAGAATTCCCCCAGTATAGTATTCCATATTTCATAGTAGAACCCACATACACGTGATAAGTAATTAAAAGAGTTTTTTGGTTTGCAACTTTCTTAAGTATAAATAGTACATACGAGTATCAAATGAGTTTTGTACATACATGTTCAACATGCATTTTTCCATGTCGGAGTCCACGTACACACCTAGAAATTTTGTAGAGTTGACAACCACCTTGCATCTGGCTGAGTAATCACAATGATGACAATACCTACATACCGGATCACATCAGATGATGTTACCAAAGTCGTGAGGGGAATGAAGCATTAGAAGGCCCCTGATTTTAATGGATTAAATATACAGTGCATGCAACTTTTAGAAATATAGCCGATTTTTTTAACCACTTCATTAATTTGGGATATTTGTCACATAGGGTTGCGAAAACCGTGGTAGTTTCAGTATCAAAAAGTAGAACAGAAAATTTTTAGTCTCAAAATCTATAGACCGATTTCGATTTCGATTAGATACTGGCGCTGATAAAATACTAAAATTATTAACCAACTTAACCAACCTAAAGCGTTATTTGAAATAAGATGATCCGTAGGTTGGTTTTCGTACCGGCCTCACAACGGACTTGGCCAATTTTAATCTAAAGGTAACTCTTACCCAAGTTTACGGATGCTTTCCAGACTTAAACATAGCTTTTGACTTAGAAAATTATAATTCCTTCCCACACCCAATCTTCAAGGCGCTTTCATCAGTATGCTAAAAGGCCTGAATATACTAGGCATGGATATTCGTTGCGATCTAAACGAACAAAACTACATCGTGAGTCTCATCTCAACAGCTTCAAAAAACTCGAAATTTTTTTCGAATTTTCTGAACAGGATTCGTCACGCCGAACCAGCCTTTTCTGGTTTATAAGACTCAAGTTCGGGGCTGCGTGGAGTGTTGCTCGTATCTCTGGGACGATTCCGCGCAATATCTTGTCGAGTTTCTGGATAGTTTGCAGCGACAGACTATCGACGACGAAGAGGTCACTAAAAACCTAGAACCTCTTCAACTTCATAGGGATATTGGCTCGCTAAGCGTATCCTACCACCTTTACCATGACGAGTGCTCTAAAGAACTGTTTTCCTTTATTCCACTCTCTCCCTTCCATCATAGAACCACACGTGCTGGCTTGCGGTGTCATTACTAAAAAGTTCGGCAACTCCTATCTCTGTTGTGCCATTAAAAAGTGGAACGACTTGCCTACACATGTGGGATCCTTCAAAGGAAATGTGAAGAAGCGGCTTGCCTCTGCCGTAGTCCTTTGTCAGTGCGCTGTGATTTGGGCTCCTGTTTTCGCTTACCATCGGGCAAAGCGGAGCCACTATGCTGAGCAAATATATATAAAATAAAATGCCGAAAAAACCATGGAGCTGCTGAGATACTGGTACGAAAACCAAACTAACATTCTGAAGTGGGGTGATAGCGCCACTAACAAATACAGGTTAGAATGTGGTATGGGGTGGAGGGCTGACTTCTCCAGACCTCTTCAATCTGTACATAAATGGCTGACGGAGAAGCTGAGAAGTACTAGAGTTGTCTGTCATATTGGCCCTATTGTGCTTGAATAATTTCAGGTATGTAGACGATATGGTGCTCCTTAGTCCTTCTATCTATAAAGTTATTGGTCATGTATGAGCGATATGCTCTGCACGGTCTGCAGTACAGTGTCCAAAAAACCAAGATGGCTTTTCGTGTCCGTGGGTCCCACGGAAAACCAGGGTGTCCGGACATGATACCGCCAGTTTATATTAATACCGTTTTACTGGAAAGAGCTTTGATACTTGGGAGACATCATTACGATGACATCAAAGATATTGAAGACGTAGTCCGTGAACATGGGGCCCTGACCGTATGGTGTAACATACTCGCTCGCTGGTTTGGGCGTTACTGTGACTAAGTGAACTGTGTAGAGCATATTGTCAATGCTTCTACACAGTGCAATCGTTGAACAACTGCGCCAAAAAGGTAAAAAGACCATAGGTTTTACAGTACAATAATGCATAAATAAATAAATAAATATTGTCGGACAAATATAATGCATGCCATGCTTTAATAAAACTGCCGTAGAGTGCTGTAGCGCATCGGGTATCCGAGGCCTGAATTTTGAATTACTGCGCAATTGTCTTATCACGAACTGGGGAAAAATGCGATACTCGGCACCCTATCCGACCATCTGCAGTCTTATTTTCAAGTACTGGCATTACGTGCACCGCGATAATGCTTAAAGCACGTCTTATTCATTATTATTATATGTGTAAAGTACTCGTAATGACATGCCACGGTAGTAATGTTTTTTTTTTGTTGTATTGTATTCTAATTTGAAATAGACATCTTACCTATTAGTAGTAAAGAAAATATAATATAAATTATATTAATGTGTATTAGTTTTACTTATACTACCTGATTTTATTTGTTTTATCGCGGAATGTTATGCTAATCATGTGAATCAAGTCATAAAATAATACATTATGTGGGAATTATTACCTTACCGTAACACAGTTAAGACTAGCACGGGAGGTAAAGATATCCATATTTAGCGTGTACCCAGGAGTCAGAACCCATTATATACGTTTTCCCATACATTTCGCGGTCGTATTCGACCACCCGGGTTTCGAAGGGTTAAGTTGTTAAAGTATCGCTTGGCTGGCGGAGGTAAATAATAGTGTCTATGCATATATTTATTTATAAGCGGATGTAAGTTTTAAGATAGTTATGGGTAAATGTGATTTTGATTTACAGATATACATATTAATATCTTGTTGAGCTATATAAATGTTGTACTGTGACATTAAATGGGTATACTGTAGGTACTTGATATAAATTGTAAGAATTGAAAATAAATTGAATTAAACAATTTTTAACGGAAGTATCCGTCAGCGTCCGTGGTCGCAGGAAGACACACAGAAGTCTTCCTGCGACCACGGACGCTGCAAAGCGTTCGAAACGTCAGGTTCAACAAAATAAATAAAATACGCGATACTTCCGTTAAAAATTGTTTAATTCAATGTGTAACAATCGCGAAAACCTAAGACAATACAATTGAAAATAAAGTTGGTTCATTCATTCGAAGTTCTTTTCATGCAAATTTCATGTTTATCAGTTTGCGGAGCTGCAGAACTCACCTTCTAATTAGGCAAGTTTTAGCTTGCCACAGTTCCCACATTCTTTCATCCATCCACTTTCGCATTGTTAAATATTTCATTTATTGTAAGTGGTTATATATACCAACAACATTTTTAAAGATTTCTTACGTCAATATTCGTATGATTTTTGATGTTTATATGATTTTAGATACCATCATTTTCGTTACATTATTATGCTTACAGAAATATGAAAAATGATGTACACCGTGTCTAATGAGCATTGGTATTATGAATCGTTTTCGAAGTAGGAAGAACTAGCCACTGTGTATTTTCAGGCTATTTATTATAATAGAACAAATTAGAAATAGATTATATATATATATATATATATATATATATATATATATATATATATATATATATTAAGTTTATATAATAAGTTATCGGAGCAAATGTGCATAGAACTACTGATACCTTCTAAATACTTCTACACATATGTGTAGAAGGTCATTGTATTAGCTACACTGATCTATATATAAATCTATAATATACTCGCAGATCAATGCAACCAGTTGTAGAAACAAGTACGGGTTACTGTGATAGTATTTTAATTACTATTTATTCTAAAATAGTCAGTGTACGATTATACTATAATTTAAATAAATTTAGAAAATAGTGTGTGTAAAATTAAATAATTATTTTTAATTTATTCAGATGACCTGCAATTTAGACATGTTTCTCACATTGTTTCTTACAATGACAACGGTTTTTAGTCAAGATAATTTTGCTTTTGCACAAGATCATGTGTTCAAAATTAAGGATATTGCAATGGGAACATATAGTTATACGTAAGTATATAACCGTGATTTTAGGTTTTATAAATACTTAATTTTTAATCTTCTCATTATATAAGGTAACAACAATGCTTTCATGACCAAATGTACCCCAAGTAGATGACCAGCATTGTTAAAACGTATAAAGTCATTATACTGTAACATCACGCCAAATACCATGCGGGGTAGGCAGAGACAATAGAGTGTCACATGATTCGATCTTAACAAACCTCAGTCGTTTCTTTAACTTTTATTGTTCTTTTTATACATGCTCGCTGGTCTCAATCATGATAAATTTGGTCATAATAGGTCAGTCTTGGCCTTTTGCGACTCCTGCTAGATTCTTCTACTTTTGCGTTGTAAAATTATTGGTGAATATACTCGTAAATGACAATATTGGAATAACTTGCATTTTCAAGACGGCATGCACATATACGTTTCTTTTATAAACATCATCGGGAGGCCTAGAAGCATACGGCTCACCATAATTATATAAAATGATTATAAAAGCAACACGGATAATAGCTCGCGAATTGTCATCCCCGCTACTAACACGTCGACCCCTCAGGTGCTTACTGCAGTTTGTGAGGTGGAGGAAGTTTCCCCAGTTCGGCTACCTTTCTAACACACTTATAGATACATACATAGGTACATGTATAAACGCATGTTAACTTCTGGCAATTCTCTTGAAATCACTTCTCTTAAAATCTTCAGTGCAAAAACATACTTACTAGGTGATAATTGTACCATCTTTACCAGTACGATGTGGTATATAAATGTAGATGAATACCATACCATACCATATCGAATAGAGAATAAATAAAGAAGTCAAGCATTGAAGACCCGGTACTTCTCGTAGAATGAGTGCTAAGTTCCAGTGAATAGGAGGTACTTCCAGCCATCGTTTCATCTCCCTACTTTGAGCGAGTAGAAAACAATCAAATGAGGCTCAGTAAGGCGTAGCAAATGGATTCGCTTCGATGTACAATAGATCTATATCCTAACAGTAATAGTATGGGTTGATATGCAAATACCCGTTTATAAATCTAACCAATACCTTTAACAGTTACAATACAACAAACAACCACCATGTACACCAAAGCGGCGAATACAAAAGTGATGGAAACTATGTCGTGAAAGGCTCGTATACGTATATGGATCCGAGGACCAATACATATTACAAAGTCGACTATTATGCAGACAAAGGTGGATACCATCCACGTACTTCAATATTACCGGTGAGAAAAATATTCAGTTTGCAATGTTTTATATATTTAACATCACATGTGACCGTACCTACAACCTCTAGGTTTATTTATTTAAAATGCATTGCTTATTTACCTTACCGTTCTCTACTTTGTGTGAACTCTGTATGTAGTTATGTTAACATATCAGTACTATGTGTAGAGTGAAAGATGAGTGAACGAGAGTGTGGATTTCCAGTTTCTGTTACGCCAAACTTTTTGTAGGTGAAATTGACGAAGCATGCATCTCCTTTCTATGTGATATACATGTTAGAGTGGTAAGATCATATTTATAAATGTACTATTTAAACTAGGTTTTTAACAGATTTATAAGGAAAAAATATGACGTTATAGAATATATAACGGATATAGTTCCTAAAGTTGTCTTTTACATTGCCTATAAACGGAAACTTACGATATTTGTCACGCAGTTTTCTATTTTTCCATTTTTATTGGATTATTTCCTTCAGTCCGTTTTTTTTAATATCCATTTTAAGCTAATAGGTATGAATTCTACGCAAATACATTGGTTAAGTATACAAGGTAAATACATGAGCTAAATTCAATGGCTTAGACTGGTTAAACAGATTTAGAACTTATATAAATACAGGATTAAAGTTCATAGTATGTAGATAATCCATTGCAGTATAAAGCTAAAAGCAACAACAATATTGTTAATTCGTTAAAATAACGGATTAGAGAAGATTGTTTCCAAAGTATATATGAGATAATGATGACCATTTCTATACAATCGGTTGTATAATATTACGAAAAATGATAGAGGATTACTATCGCTTTAAACATAAGAGTGTTCCTTGTTTTTCAGTTCTTTTATTTTCTAACGCATAGGTCTCAGTTTTATTTATTTGCCCCTAAAACACTGAGAAAGAAATTTCTACCTTATGTAGAGTATAATAACCCGTGCCAACTTGAATCGAATCATCCTCTATCGATAAAGTTCACGATTGACTCTTTAACTACAAACCTTCGTTGCACGTGGTTTCATAGCTAGTCCATCACTTCATTTCATAACCATAAGGTAAAACGTTTTTGTCATAGTCATTAAACTTTACAGCGTCAAGCTTTCGCTACATCTGGTAAAATATCATTAAATATTATTTACATCAAATACAACAATAAGTCTAAACAATATCTTATATGTAATTTGATGTAACCTGCTTTGTGTGCTTCTGCCATCAACTGGTGGCGGAAGCACACAAAGCTATGCTGCCTGTGTGTCTATCCGTATGTTTAGCGTTTCAAAGATCAGTCTTGAGGTAGAGGAACATCTACCTCGAGACTGATCTTTGAAACGCTATAGGTAGACACTTGAATTTTTAATTAAATTGAAATCGTGAAGTTCAACAAAAAATTTAACATTTTTATATTTTTTGTTTACGTTTTGAAAAAGCAATCATCAACCTACAATAATATCACATAAATTCTCATCATTTTATTGAAGTTAAAAACTAAAGAAATCAACCAAAAACAAAATTTTATTACGGTGGTACAGTACCCAACGTGCGCGAGTTAAACCTGTACCTGGAACATTAAAAAAATAAAGACTACTCGTTTTTGCCGTAAAAAAGTATTTTGTTTTATGACACTTGGGGGGACTGGGGTTAAACTGTGAACTTTGTCGATTGTTCGTTCAAGTTGCGTGCGCGCGTACTCCTGGTATTTCTCATTTCCTCATTTACTCTCGCCAACGTGACGTATTTTCAGGAACACCGTTCCTTTAAGAAATCTATATGTTTGTCTGTCGCTTTTTTTCGAATATTCGAATTTTGACTTCAGATTCGGATTCAGCATAAAAAAGTAGAATAGGAATGTTCAGGAACACCGATCCTATATCTTAAGGAACATGGTCAAATAGGCCGATAAATAAAAAAAAATGAATTGTTATATAATAGACGAGCCAGGTGTTCCTCTGGCAATGCAAAATTGCGCATTCTCAACTGATTACTTTTAGAATATGGCAGTGAAATTAAGAAGCAATAAAAAAGTATTTTCATGGTTGGTGACGTAAATCATCAAATAATATGCGCAAAATTACCGTCTAAGCATCAAATTCTTGCAGTCCTATATTTGAGCGTATTAGATTTCGGGAAAAACTAGAATCCCTACCAAAGCTCTACCTAATTATAAAAGAAACTTGTGGGCCTTCGTCATGCTTGGAATGAGGTGTAAAAAAAATCCAATAAAAGACAAGATATTTGCAACCGTCATGAAGAGAACTTTCGAAACAATTTACATAATTTATTTTGATTTTGATTTACACACTGATGCCTGAGAACGGATGAAAATAGAGGAAGACAAAATCTTTACACAGAAACAAAGAGAACTCCAAGTCCAAGATGGTATCGGGTGTAGGCAGAAAGTTAGCCGAGAAAGAAGAAAGAGCAAGACAGAGAAACTTACAAGAAGAGAAATAAGACATGATCAAATATATTCCGAGAGATTATCATCATTTCTTACTACTCAAGATTTTATACAAACGCAAGGATATTACGATTAATCTATCAGCTCTGATGAAAGCTTTGAGGAATCCTTGCCATCGACATCGCAAACGGTAAGTTCTGGAAAAACTACAAAAAGAGGGGGACTTTATCGCGCTTAAGTTAGTTGCAGCTTTTGATAGATGCCAATTAAGTGTAAGGGATTACATTTACAAACTTTAAGTAAAGGTACTCGATCTTAGCTGTGATAATTTCCTTATAAACAAATCCATCCTTCAAGTCCATTCAACGCATTCGCACACAGAGTATACCTAGTCAGGTCATAACTTCTGTCAAAAACTATTGATGTAATTAATAATACACTTTTTGATAATTATGTAAAAGTTATATATGAAATGAAAGGTAATTAAATGTACAATAAAATTTTATCTACATTATTCGAAATGCCCTCCTCCATTTTGAATAAATGCCCTTAATCGACACGGCCATTCATCGATCGCAACACGCACCACATTTATATCTATTTCTGCCGCTGTTTTAACCAGAGTTGCTCGGAGAGACTCCAAATTCTGATGAGGAATCCGCAGAATTTCTCATCCAAATGTTGCCATATCTTGTAGTCCAGTGGGTTTAAATCTGGACTAAAAGAGGGCCAGTCTTCATTCCCGATGAACCCAATTCCACGGGTGGTAAACCAATTTTGCGTGCTTTGTGCCTTATGAGCTCGTGCAGAGTCCTGTTGGAATATCCAGTGTCAGTTTTTGAACATTGTTTAAGAAAGAGGTTCTACTATAATATTATTAATTTATATATATTTATTTATTTAATTTATATTATTATTTATATATTTTGGTATTTTGGTAAGCCACGGCACTGATTATCACACCTTTTTCACAGAAAAACACCTCAGTTAAGCCTGAATATGAGACTTTTAGCCAAACCATGATTGATGAAGGATAATGCTCTCGCTGGACCCTCGGAATACGCGCGCTCGCTTCTTCACAACTGTGAGCGTACACATTATCATTTTGTTTGTTGTAACTTTCTTCGATGGTAAAAACTTTTTCATCCGAAAATAAAATTTCTCTGTGACCTCCCTTTGCGTACCGCTTCAGTAGTTGTTTCGATTTTACCACCCTATTCTTTTTTTAATTATCAGTTAAGAAATGACCAGTATGTCTCTTATAGGCTGCAAGTCCTAAGTCATCTTTTAAAATACGCGACATAGTTCTAGGTGCTATCTTCATCTCCCGAGATAAAATCTTTTGCTTTCGGACAAGATTTCTTCGAATTCTTTCCCTTACTGCTTGAACCACCTTTTTCGTACAAACACTACGTGGACGGCCAGATCTTTTTCTGTCACCAACAGATCTCATTGTATCTATTAATAGCCCGGTACAAAACATTTTACTAATACCAAGCGTATGGAGAGTTTTAAAAATTGCATTTGTCTCCATACCTACTTTGTGTAATGCAGTCACAGCGATTCGGTTCTCTTTATCACCCCACTCCATTTTAATATCGCAAAATATTGTACAATGTATTGGCGCTAAAATGAGAAAACTCAATGAACAATCATATAAAAATGACAGATTCAAATGTAATATTTTGTTTATTTTTAATTGTAACAGTATTTATGGCCAGACTAAGTATAGAGCAAAATGTATAAAATTAGATTATCAGAATAATATGGCCGAAATTTTGACCCGAGACGTTAAAAGTTCGAAGACTGACGTAAAGAAAAAAGTAACAACTTCTGGCGGTGCGTAAACTTGTGAGCTCTTTCGATCAAGATCACGCTAAAGCTGTGTTAAACATTTTTTATGAGTGGAACCTAGATGACAAAGTACAAATAATGTGCAGTAATACAACTGCACTTAATAGAGGGCGATTGAAAGGACCTTATGTATGTACTATTTGAACAAAAACTTTATAGAAAATTAATACTCCTTGTCTGTCACCATTGCCTTTTCGAACTAGTTTTAAAATGTGTGTTTGAATCATCAAAAAAGTTATCAAATCGCAAGTAGCCCTGATATCCCAATGTTAAAAAAGTTTAAAGACATCTGAAAAATCATTAATCCTGCTGCTGTTGAAATATATACACCGGCACAACATTTTTGTAATACAACATAGAAGAAATTGTTGAAATTTATAATTTAAAAAATTTAGAACTGCTAAAAGTCATTATACGTGGTGATTATCTGGAACTGATGAAGTATCTATTATTTTCTTGGGAAGAGATGATAAAAAAAAATCAAAACTCTTGGAGCAAAGTGGATCATATATGCATCAAGCAAAGTGGATGGTTAGAGCTATTTACTCTTTGAAAATATGTTTGTTACAATTTCAGGTCGAAATTACCGTCAAGAATAAACGGCATTTCTAGACGTTTATTTATTCATTGCGATTATATATGCGCAACCATGACTTCGCTGTCTTGCTTATTGTTGTAGAAAAATCATTAAGTGATTTTATGTCTGTCAAGAGCACAAATTTAGTCTCTCGATAAAAATTGATGAGAACTTGCTCCAGAAATCTATTTCGGCATGGGAAGAAGACGCTGCCTATTTAAAGTCAAAGAGAAAAGTATTTTCTTTAAGGGCAGTTAATGACACAACCGAAAGAGCTGTAAAACTTATGCAAGACTTTCATCGTTTGATAACTGCAAAGGAAGAACAAAAGCAATTTTTGCTACACAGTGTGCAAAAGCATAAATAAATCTGTATCCAGACTGTATAAAAGAGACCCTGAAAACAAAATATCCTGGCTTATCTGTAATTTTATCCTCTTTTAAGAATTATTCTTGTTGACTATTATTATTTTTATAAAATATAAATATTTCAAATGATTTTGCTACATATCGGAAAGGGTTAAAAACAGCAATTTTCGAAATCTTCAGAGCCCTGTCGACAAGGGTTAATATTGACGTAGCAAGATAAAGTTTTGTATTTTTGTAAGTGTGGTAGTTTAAATAAATGAGGATATATGGCTTTCGAAATCAGAAAAAAAACTTTTTGCACCTATATTACGGACAGCCTAACATACTTGATAACCTCTTTATGACTGACAAGATACTGCTGATTTTAATTCTAATGTGATTTTAAGTATACTTTGGGCGGCAGCATAAGGCTCATGAGGCTAAGCTTTCTAGCGAGACTGGCTATTATGGAGAAGCGACGAGGAGCGGCGTTATCTGCAAGAGCTTCGACAGAGTATGCGGTTTTAAATAAACAAATCAGGCCAAGCAAAAATGGCCGTGTCGTTTCGTCGAGATCAGAAATATTCGCGGAGGTGGAGAGATTTTATGGTAAGTTTTATGCGGCTCATGCACGATATGGGCCTGATATTGGACGCTCGTGAAAGTGCTGCTAACCCGACACTACACCGATGATATTCTGGACATCAGCATGAGTGAGATTTGGATAGACCTTGAACAGATAAAAACTGATAAAGCTACTGGTGAGGACGGAATTACTACGGAACTGTTGAAAGCTGGAGGAACTCCAGTTCTAAAGGAACTACAACATCTGTTTAATTCCGTCATTCACAATGGAACCACACCGGTCGCGTGGACCAGGAGTTTTGTTGTCTTGTTCTTCAAAAAAGGCGCTAAAACCTTATTAATAACTATAGGCCGATCTCGCTCCTGTACGCTCGTTCGTCGTTCGTCGCTCGTGAACAAGCTGTTTTCAAGGGTTATCACGAATCGTTTCCCTCGAAGTCTCGATGATTGCTAGCCACCGGAGCAGGCTGGGTTTCGTTAAAGCTACAGTACGGTGGAGCACATACATACATTGCATCAGATTGTGCAGAAAGCAACAGAGTACAAGTATGACGTTCTGCGTGCCTTTCGTTGACTACGAGAAAGCCTCTTGATCTGTTCTGGAGTCCTTACAGCGATATCTAGTGGACCACCTCTATATAACTGTCCGGGTTCAAGATCAATAGTCTAAACCTATCCAGTTGCAGCGGGGGGTGCTTCAAGGAGGCGTTATCTCTCCGAAACTATTCACAGCTGCACTGGAAGACGTATTTAAGAGGTTGGATTGGAGGACACAGCATATAAATGTGAATGGCGAGCACATCTCACATCTCCGATTTGCTGATGATATGACAATAATGGCGGAATTGCTGGAGGATCTCAGTCGAATGCTAAACGACCTCAATGTTGCTTCTCGATCCATGGGGCTAGGGATGAATTTTGATGAGACGAAAGTCATGTATAACGATTTAGTCATTCCTAACCCGGATGTCGTAGAGAATACAACTATAAAGTGGTTAAAGACTACGTCTACCTCCTTTCAGCTCGGCCAGGGTACACCAACTTCAACAAAGAGATCGATAGATCCATTCGACTGGGCTGGGAGGCTTTCGAAAGTTTTCGGCACATCTTCACCGTAATATTAATACTTAGTTACCTTTTTTAGAAACTACTAAAATGGAAAACGGCCAACTTGGACATAGCCCGCCAACAATTCGTTAGGTTTTATTTTGTATTTCAAACTCATGTCAGTGGCGCCACCGAACCGTTTTCCGATCCATTTCAATGTCGCCCACTATTAAAAGCCTCGAAATAAAAGTTGGTTAATAAATCTAAAACTAAAACAAATAAATATACAACTCGGTTGTTCAGTAAAAAGAGTCACTACGCTTATAAAATAACTGAACCTAAAAATCACATACACGTCGCATCTAAACACGTATATCAACAAACACAATCCCTAATTAATTAATAATTATCAATGAATTTCCTTTTAGGATTTAAGAAAATACATTTATTTAAAATCATTTGTGTTTATTTTATAGATTAAATCAAAATATATACAATTGTAGACTATATCATTGTTATTATATATTGCTCCGAATTTTCGGATTCACTATCAATATCCTTATTAAAACCCATCCAAGGACGTATTTTGTCAAAAACCACAATAGCTTCGTAGCTCAATAGAGAGCCTAACAATATCCAAACGTAATTTTTTAACACAATCATTGACCCACCTCTTATTGAAGACTCTCTATTAAAACAACTGACTATTTTAAAATTACCAATACAAAATAACATTACACTTTTTTTTAATCAATGCTTAGTCAAACATAAAATATCAATGTTGAATTTTTCCATAAACAATTATACTACATTTTCACAGATGCGAAAGCGTGAATATTTTGGTGTACAAGATTTAACTTTTGCTTTCCTTTTGTCTCATTGAGCAGTTTAAATCTGCAGTGAAATCGACAAAATAGTTTTAGTATGTCGTTCTCAGTGTAAACTGTTAAGACTATTGACATTATAAGCCACTAAAGTGGATATGATAATGCTAGATTTATTTGAAAGATATAATATATCTTTTGTCAAATAAAAATTACTAATAAAATTATTAGTATACATCAAAGAAGAACGTCAAGTTGCCGTCTATACATATATGAAAATGAAATGAAAATGAAAAATGTTTTATTTCTTTCACAATTTACATATTTGAGTGTGGAGGGTGGGCTCCTTCTTTTAAGTGTGAAACACCTGTGTCAGAAGGAGTCACTCTTCCATAACAAATGGTTTTACATAAATTAATATTAATAACCAGCAGAATACATATTTATTTATTTAGATATCTACATTATATTGTAATGAAAATATAAGGAATCCAATGTTGATTTTAATTTTTTAGTCTATAGGTGTGTGTGTGTATATGAAAGTACGTGTGTATGTTTGTGTTTAAGTGCATGTGTAAGTGTGGGTAGTAAGTTTAGTGTGACCTCAGCCCTACGACAAAATCTTGGGATCGGGAACCACCTATTACCTAAAATAGTTAGTGACTCCCACTGAGTGTACGTTTGAATATGTATGGAAGTGAGACTTAAGCGGTACCCATTCAAGTATCATATTTGAGTAAATTTTCAACTTCCCCATATTCTAGAGGTTTTAACCAGTTTAATAATTTACTTTTACATTCCCGCTGTATTAATGGGTAGATCTCAATAATTTTGTTGACTCGATTATAAAGGTGAGTTGATAAGCTTCCAAATTGATTCTGGGCAAAGCTGCTATGACTACTATGTGACGTTGCAACCCTATCCCTTCTCCTTCTCAATACAACGTCAGAGTTGTAGGTTAAAGTTTTATGTTTTTTTAAAATAGTGTACAAAATGTAAAGCTTTCTAACAGTTAGTAAACCTGACAATTCATATAAATCATTGGTACAAAATCTTCTTTTCTTAAAATACATAACTTTTAAAAGCGCTCTTTGAGCTCTTTCTAATCCAAGAAATTTAGTTTTTAGGGCCCCTCCCCATAGTGGTATACAATAAATTAAAACAGATTGGGCCAATGCAATTTTGGATGTAACGTGTCTGATAGTTTTAAAAATCCATATTAGTTTCCGTATCCTGCCTGCTACTAATTCAAGGTGAGATTACCATTTCATCCTTTGATCTATCATAACGCCAAGATATTTGACGGTATTTGTTCTACTTAAAGATGGACATGAGCAGGCGGTATAGTTTAAACGGGCACAGCTATGGATTCTTATGTCGAAATCACTGACTGGCTGCGTATTTTCATTTATTGAGAAGCTCATGTAGTTGGTTTTGAATGTGTTGAGAGTAAGGAGGTTTGACCTCAGCCATTCTGAGATCTCAACAAGACCAGTCTCAGCTTTCTCCTTCACGTCAGTCCAAGTACTGCCCATGAACGTTACCGCAGTGTCGTCAGCATAGGAGAGGATTCTGGCGCTGTTTATGTTCTTATTGCAGAGGTCATTAATGTAGATGAGGAAGAGGGACGGTCCCAAAACGCTTCCCTGCGGAACACCAAAAGATACTTCCGCCTCATCACTAATAACTTGACCTACTTTAACTGTTTGGGTCCTTCCAGTAAGATAGCTCTTGAGTAGTTCCAAAGGAACACCCCTGATGCCAATTATTTCCAGTTTGTGAATAAGCGCAGGAAGTGAGACAGTGTCAAAAGCCTTTTTCAAATCTAAGAATACTGTAAGGCATTTATTCTTACTGTCTAGTTGGTCAGTGATAGTCGTTGTCAGTGCCTCAACAGCATCCTCGGTGCTCCTACCCGATCTGAAGCCGTACTGCGCGTTTGATAATATATGGAATTTGTCAAGGTAGTCAGTTAGTCGTTTGTTAATCAATTTTTCTATTATTTTCGAAATCGAGGTTAAAACAGAGATTGGACGGTAGTTGCCCAAGTCCTCTCCATCACCGCCCTTGTAGATCGGGGTTATAATCGACTTCTTCAATACGGATGGGAATATTCCACTGTTGAAACAAAGATTGGTAAGGTGTGTTATAATGGGTACTATCTCTGTCCTGGCATTCTTAAGAAAATCAGAGGGAATATTGTCCCAGCCGGGGGCACTACTTGTCTTTAGGCTCATCAGGACTGCATCCACTTCCTCAGTATCAGCATCCAAAAGAGCAAAGGAAGAGAGTTGAGACACATTATGAGAAAATGTTATAGGAGAAGGGGTATCCAAGGACGGTATGGCTTTAGCTAAGTTACTACCAACCGTACTAAAGTATTCGTTGATGTAGTTAATGGATTTAGAAGGCGAATTTTTGATATTTAATAAATGCGAATTGTCTGATTTTATCTTTTTTGTGTTTGTAATTTCAGAGATGTTATTCCACAAGTCCTTGGGGTTGCCAGAAGAATCTTGTAGGAGTTTTTTGTCATAATTACGTTTCAATTTTTTAATAAGGTCGTTACAGAAGTTTCTGTACCTCCTGTAGCTAATATGAAGGTTCTGGTCATGCGGGTTATAACGAAGTCTAATTTGAAGCTTATTTCTATGTCGGATGCATCTGAGGACGCCTGGGGTGATCCAGGGTTTGATAACACGTTTGTTTCTGGGGATATATACTTCTTTTGTGTTGTTTTTAAGAATTTTCCTTATAGTAGAGATTAGCGTATTCGCAACTATCTCTGCATCGCTGCATAATAGTAGCTCACTAAGGTTCCCTTCTCTAAGTTCGATAAGAGCATTACTGAAATCAGTAACCCGTTTGGTTTTTTTCGATACAGCTTTATTATTTTGTTCGGTAAGACTAAGTATAACCATAGAGTGGTCAGTGACCGTAGTGTTTAGGATAGCAACTTTTGCGTCTGATTTTTTACCATCTATTTTAAGGAAGATATGATCTAATGAGTTCCCTTCTCTGGTGGGATAGTTGGGGCCCATCATGAGTCCATGTGATGCTAACATATTTAAATAATTGGTTCTATTTTGCCGTTCCAAAACTTGCTCTGAATCTCTAGAAATAATGTTAATGTTAATATCCCCTGTGAGTATAATACATTTGTTGGATTCCAGGGATTCAAGGTGTTTATTTAGCGAGTTGATAAATCTATCGGCATTAGTTTTTGATGGTGATCGGTAAATTGCTAATATGGTTTTATTGTTGACCTCAATTTGGAGACATGAAGCTTCATCTAACATAATTTCTTTAATTTTTGTTTTTATGTTGTCTCTAATATAGGCTATTACACCGTCACTTTTGTTAAAATGGTTTTTGGAAGAATGTGTTACATAGTTAGTTAGAATTGGTATAGGTTTATATGTATTAATCCAGCATTCGGTTAAAATAATTACGTCCGGGTAGAATTTTAATTGTGAATTTGTTACTAGGAAGTCGTTAAAATTACGATAAATACTTCTAATATTCTGTGTCAGGATAGTAAAGTCGTCATGTTTTATTGTTACTAATTTTTCAAGATCCTCAATGTCACATTGTGCCGAAAAGGCAATCTCAAGACCGTCCAGACTTGTTATTGTATTAATTGTATTATTCATTATGGTTTGGTGGCGGTATTGTAGTAGTAATCAAAAGGTGTTCATGTATTGTTAGAGTGTAGAGAATTGCAAAGTTTGTATTTTTAGTAGTTGAGGTGTGTAGATGTTTTGTGTGTAGTATGTATGTATGATAATGTTGTGTGTGTAGATGAATAGATAAGTTCGTGTAGATGTGTTTGTAAGTGAATGTGTATATGTAGTTGATAGTTTTGTATATGAAAGAGATTGTGCATAGGATGTACGTTTCGTGCAGGAGATATTTGATGCGCCTTGAAAAATGGAGACTACATATATAAACATAAATATATACATAAAAATTAGTGTAGAATAGAGACTAAGTATATTCAAATCAATGCAGGTTTTCAGTAATAGAGTAGGACGTACAGTAGAATGATCGCAGACTAGTCAGTCACTGGTCATGAGCTGCTGGACCTGCGCCTCCGAGGTAATAGTTATTATGGGTGAATTGTCGGTCTTCCGTACGTATACTTTGCTGTAGGCAGTCCAGCAAAATTTGTATCCTCGGGACTTGACCAGGTCCCTTGCCAGGAAGTGGAGACGAGCTCCCTTCTGCGTAAGCTGCTCAGCTACAAAGATTGGAGTGTCTTCATTTGTTCTGTGCCCCAGGTGTTTAGCACATAACTTGTTCTTTTGTGTAACGTTGAAGGCCTTACAGAGCTTCAGAGTGGCTATTTTTGCTAAGGTCGATGATAATTCGAAAACTATAGGTGGATTGTTATACCCTTTTTTGCCGCGCACCCTATAGACGTCCGTGATATCTTTCTCACACAGGTTCCCTCCAATAGAAGTGGATAGGCTCAGCATCATGTTAATCAAATCCTCTTTGGCCTCATTTTTCAATTTAGGTGCATTTTTAATTATAAGGTTGGTCTTACATTGTCCTACTAGGAGGTTCTCGATCTTATCTTCCAGTAGGGAAATACGTTCACTGTCTTCGCGGACTTTGTTTTCCAGTTGGGTGATTTTTTTATTTTGTTCTAGTATTTGAGCCGAAATAAAGGCTAACGATTTTTCTATATTTATATTAGTCTGTTTTATATCTCTCAACTCGGGCGCAATTTTGTGTATGTCTTGTTGAGGGGCTAAAAAGGTCCGTAACATACTCTTGATTTCTTTCTTAATTTCCTCCTTGAAACTACAAAAGTCCTCCACTGTGACAAATTTGGTACGTGTCGCGACTTAATTTGGAGGTGTGGTCTCCTCCTCAGTAAAATCCATGCCCGACATGTCGGTAATGTTGGCTTCCAAGCTCATAGTAGTACTCGGATATAATGAGTTCACAGAAGATTGAATTTATAAAAGATACCTTAAGTGTCTTCTTCCTATGATAGTGGGAGCGAGATGTCGTTGAAACGGAGAATCAAGGTCTCTCACTCACTCCTAGAGTATGTAGTAGTGCATATGCCCAAATCAGGAACAACACAGATTTTGATGCTCGCAGATACTAGGCTCCCATAGGTTGAGAGGAGTGTATTGTTCTTCCTTAAGCTAGCGTGCCCTTATTTTATTAGCTCGCCGCAATCGCTCCCAGATACCAGGGTCGCATAAGCCGTGAAGAGTATGGTGGCCACAGTCAATGCGTTTTTAATAAGTAGGTAGGTAGTGTGAGTTTGGTTCGCCGCAATCAGGTATAATAGAGATTTTGATGTTCGCAGATACCAGGAGCGCATAGGCGGTGAGGTGTGTTTTGTTCATCCACTGCGAAGTTCGACTTTATAGATGAGGGTGTCGAATGACGTATTGCCTTTACAATTGAATGTGTAGAGAAAATATATATGTCACACTCACTCTTGGGGCTGTTGCCCGTTGTTTCAGTAGCACTTGGGGCCGAGCCCTCACACTGTTCTTTAATATCTTTCGAGTTTCTGTTATCCTAATATTTAACGAGAATTAAATTTGAATAAATTTCAATTTATTTTAAAAATAAACAGAACAATAATCTAGCGTAAATCACGTCTGCACACCGCAGAGGTCCGGGGGAAGAGGATATATATATATAAATATATATACTTAGTCTGGCCATAAATACTGTTACTATTAAAAATAAACAAAATATTACATTTGAATTTGGAAACTGTCATTTTTATATGATTGTTCATTGAGTTTTCTCATTTTGGCGTCAATATATTGTACAATATTTTGCGAAATTAAAATGGAGTGGGGTGATAAAGAGTACCAAATCGCTGTGATTGCATTACACAAAGTAGGTATGGAGCCAAATGCAATTTTTAAAACTCTCCATACGCTTGGTATTAGTATAATGTTGTGTACCGGGCTATTAATAGGTACAATGAGACCTCCTCTGTTTGTGACAGAAAAAGATCTGGCCGTCCACGTAGTGTTCGTATGAAAAAGGTTGTCAAAGCAGTAAGGGAAAGAATTCGAAGAAATCCTGTCCGAAAGCAAAAGATTTTATCTCAGGAGATGAAGATAGCACCTAGATCTATGTCGCGTATTTTAAAAGATGACTTGCAGCCTATAAGAGACGTACCAGTCATTTCTTAACTGATAATTTAAAAAAGAATAGGGTGGTAAAATTGAAACAACTACTGAAGCGGTACGCAAAGGAAGGTCACAGAAAAATTTAGTTTACGGATGAGAAAATTTTTACAATTGAGCAACATTTTAACAAACAAAATGACCGTATTTATGCTCAAAGCTCTAAGGAAGTTTCCCAATTAATCGACAGAGTGCAATATGGGCATTATACGACTTCAGTGATGGTTTGGTGGGGTATTAGCTATGAAGGAGTGACTGAGCCATACTTTTGTGAAAAAGGTATCAAAACATCGGCACAAGTGTATCAAGATACCATTCTTGAGAAGGTAGTGAAACCCCTTAACACACTATGTTCAATAACCAAGAATGGTCCTTCCAGCAAGACTCGGCGTCGGGTCATAAAGCTCGGTCTACGCAGTCTTGGTTGGAAATGAACGTTTCGGTCTTCATCAGAGCTGAAAACTTGCCGTCGTCTAGTCCCGATCTTAATCCGCTGGATTATGATTTATGGTTAGTTTTAGAGAGTACGGCTTGCTCTAAACGCCATGACATTTTGGAGTCCCTAAAACAATCCGTACGATTGGCAGTGAATAATTCTCCCATGGAAAGAGTGCGTGCTTCTATTGATAACTGGCCTCAACGTTTAAAGGACTGTATGGCAGCCAATGGAGACCACTTCGAATAAGCTTTTCATATTTTAAATTGTTTTATATTTATGTATTAAACTAACACACTGTAAAGGTAATAAATGTTATTTGCAATAGATTTTTTTTTCTTTTTTTTCAGTATTTATGGCAAGACTAGGTATACTTCAGTCTGGTTTTCGCAACGGTCATAGCACAACATCGGCCCTCGTTAAAATTACAGACGATATCCGACTCAACATTGACAATAAAAAAGTAACTCTCCTTGTACTACTAGATTTCACTAGCGCTTTTAATACTATTGACTTAGACATTTTGTTAGGAGTCCTACAGTCTCTCAACATATCGTCTACAGCATCAGCATGGTTTCATTCCTACCTTGTGGGCCGCAGGCAATTAGTGAAAATAGGAGATCACCGATCCGACTGGTGTGACCTGAGTGCTGGCGTCCCACAGGGTGGTGTGTTGTCACCCATTCTCTTTTCGCTGTTCATAAATAGCATTGTTTCTTCTCTCTCTTGTTCTTACCATCTATATGCTGATGACTTACAGATATATACAGCTGCTTCATTTCTTGATATTTCTTTAGCAGTGCATGCTATCAATAATGATCTTGCGATTATTGCTGATTGGTCCCATAGTTTCGGGCTTAAGGTCAATGCGGCCAAGTCACAGGCAATCATTGTAGGCAGCCCACACTTTATTTCAAGACTGCATGATACGGTTCTTCCTAATATTCAGTTTGAAGGTGTCACAATCCCTTTTTCTTCTACTGTTTTTAATTTGGGAATTATTATTGACCAATCTCTGTCGTGAGCCCCACATATCAATGAAAACAGTCGTAGGATTTTCGCATCCCTCCACTCACTCCGACGTCTGCAATTTTTTCTACCGTTGGAAACCAAGAAGTTGTTGGCTTGTTCCCTTCTCCTTCCTTTGCTTGATTACGGTGATGTCGCGTATCTAGATCCTTCCGAAGAATTGTTGGAAAATTGGAAAGACTACAAAACCTATGTATTCGCTTCATCTTTGGACTGCGGAAATACGATCACGTCTCGGAATACCGCAAACGTCTCAATTGGCTGTCGATTAGAGATCGTAGGAAGGTGCACATTCTCTGCTTACTTTACAATGTTTTGTTTAATCCATCTGCGCCTTCCTACCTAAAGGAGACCATTCATTTTCGTGATGTGGATACTCGGTTGCGTTCCTGCGGTACACTTGTTCTCGACATTCCAAGTCAGAAAACAAATTCGTACTCACAGTCCTTTTCTGAAAAGTCAGTTAGTCTTTGGAACACACTTCCTCTAGAGGTAAGATGGGCTTCCTCTTTAGATTGTTTCAAACTCCGAGTCAAGAAATTTTTAACTGGTGTTTTGTGATCATTTATGGATGCATACCTAAAAATGTATCTCATGTTTGTTCGCTTTTAGTTTATGTATTTAATGTATGTTCATATTTTTGTTCTTTTTTATTTTTATGTATTGTTTTATTTATTAGTAAATTCGGTATACGTATTTGATAACCTTGTACTTTACTTTTAAGTAATTTATAGTATTGTTCTAGTGAGTGAGTTGTACGTGTGTTGTTTTGCCCATGTAAATTGTTCTGTCAAAGACTCTAGGTTGGCTGGAAGAGATCTCTTTCAGGGATAAGTCCGCCTTTGTAACACTAGATTTATTTTTATTGTAATTTATTTTAAATGTAACGTACAATAAAGATATTACAACAACAACAACAACTTAATAGCCCGTGTCCTACCAACATGTTACAGATATACTTTCACATAACCCTGTGAAAAGCTTTTCCAACTACAAACGGCAGAAAACCTACCATGTTTTTTTCAACAACAATTTTACAAAACAATCTCTAAATGTACATTAATTTACTTTTGTTACCGTTGTTGCGTAGTAATGAACATTGAGTACGAAAGTAATAAACATGAAGCATTTCCTACCCTCGTTATTTTTGTGACATACTAACTGTAATCGATTATGTTATTGCTAGTAATCAATCATATGAATACTGAATATTTTTATACAAATATATAGGTGTTAGTGGTTTCCGATCATATATAGAGCTATTTTTTTTTAATCAACCGTGTTACACTCATATATCTGGTAAACGAGACTTTAATTAATGAGGCTACCCCTCATTAATAATTATTGAGTAGATTAGAATGTAAAAACAAACCAAAATATGACTACTGGGGTCTTTCTCTTCCAAAGTTCGCCTTTCCCAACTTTGGTAGGATTAGTATGCTTCTACAACGGAACGAGTAACCTATAATTTATATATAGGTTTTACATTGGTAATACTTAGCATCAGGTGGACTGCAGGCTTATTTGCTCTCCGACGTAGAATAAAATAATGTGGCTCCATAGTTGTGTACTTCAGTTCTCTTTTTACGGTTTCGTAACATAGAGGTACTGGTAGATTTTTTCACTACAATACATCAATACATATACAGGTATGTACATGTCCGCCAATTTAATAAAGTATCGTTTGTTTTTTCTTTTCAGCCATCCCATGGTCCCAACCATCGAAACAATCTAAGGGATACGCTTCTAGGCTAAAGAAGAAAATATTAATTAGAAGTGAAAACCAAAATCAAAGTGATTTTTGAAACATTAATTGTTTTGTTTTACATTATACCCTCTTCATTAAATAACATAATATTATGAACAGAGGAGAGAAAAAGGAAAGATGAAATAAAGATAAGGAAACATTTTGCGCACGACTTCGTATAGAAACATAAACTAGACTTTAAGACCTTAATTTACATTAAACGATTATCATCTTAGTCCATCAACATAGTCAACAAATCTTAAAGATAGTTCCGATCATCTTGCTTATCTTGCAACTTTTCGATAAGGAGCGAAAATTTGCAAAATGAAAGTGTAAGAAGTACGTATGTACGGTTAGTTATGGAAAGACTTGCGTGTGCAAGCCTGTTCTACTCAGATGTGCATGAATGCTGGAAAGTTCCAAAAGAAAGTATGGCGGGTAGTGCACAAGAAGCATGTGGATGCGTAAAGAGGCATACAATGTTGAAAGAAGATGCTTGATGGAACACGAAGGTTTAATCTTCCGTGGCAAAAAAGAGGAAGAAGAAAGAAATGTACCGTCGATGCGAGAATGAAACCAAAGTAAAAGCGAACGTGAAAAAGTAATTATGAATGAGGAATAGAGGCCGACGAGAAATGGACAAGATAAAGTATGAAGTTAGTTGTATGTTAACGTATGTTAACGTAAAGTATGTTAACACTCAGTTAACGCTAGAATGGCGGAGAATGTTTTTTTTTTCTCTTTATTTTCTAAGAATATGTGGAAGAAATGTATGACTGTGACTCGGGCGGTGTCACTGAGGGTTATTCTGATGCTCACTCCACATTATCAGTGTCCAATGAAGGCATAACTATAGACAAGATCGAATGGTCGATACGAGGCTTGAAAAATAGAAAGTCAGCGGGAATTAAGGAATCACGTTGGAGAATTGGAAGGGTCCCAATGGATTTGAAAGACGCAAACATCGTACACTTGTATAAAGACAAGTCATGCATGGACTGCGTTAGCTATCGGGCCATCAGCTTAGCAGCAAAAATATATGAAAAAATAATTAAAAGGAGAATGTTGTGACAGACACAGGGAGGATTCCGAAATGAAAGAGGCAGTACGGGTCAAATTATCTTACTCCGCAATATCGTGGTGAAGCACCTGGCCGCAGAATATGGTTCCAAGCCATCTGCTCAGCTATTCATCTATATCTTGATAATTACCTGCAGAGAATATGGCCAACAAAAGTAATATTAGTAGAAACAGTAGCTGAACTATAAATATTGGTCACAAATAATGAAAGACACAGAATGCTGATCTAACGTGTATGATTTCACTCTCATGTCAAGAGAAGAGCAATAGGAGAAATGACAGTTCATTTTATCTAGACGGAGTTCAGGCGTATTTGTATTCTGAGATTTGACCACTTCCATGGTTTTAAGGAACTTCTGAACTTTTGGTTGGTCTTGATTCTCGACTGAGTGACTAATGTGGCATCGCTGAGCGTCCCTACACACCTCATTGCTATGATTTCTTAACCGGTGGCAGTGGTCCCGTTTGGCTGTGCTTATACACATTGAATCTGTATTGTGATGGGCTTTTCTCCATTCTTCTTTTACCTGCCTAGCCAGCCAGACATGGATATGGAGGATGCCATCCGTCAGCCAGGAAGCAGGAAGATGTTTAGATTTCACCGGGTGCATTGATTCATGCACATGGTGCTGCGCATCTGCTGTGCGAACAGCGAATTGAAATTTATAATTTTGTCATCAACGTTATCCGCGTCATCAATGAGTATCCAGTTGATCTGCTTCGCATCATTACATAATTGATCAAGATCCATCCAAGAGCCACTATAGTGGCATGAGAGTTTCAGGTTTAGGGGGTCGAACTCGATAGGAAAGGCAAATTAGGTCATGACAGTAGAATGCATTCCCGCTCAGCTAGCCAGCTTCGTAACATGGTTAAATTAAGTATAGCAGTAATTAGTTAAGCAGAAAGGGAATACCGTTGGGAAAATAATGCGTTGATGAGCCGAAATCCTTGAAGAGAGAAGGAGGTCGAAGGCAGCGAAGGATGAAGAAAGTATTCTGAATACAACCCTGGGGCAAATGAAAAAAATTATGAGTTTTAAAAAAGAGTTGGAATTTATCACGCTTTATCCTTCGAATATTTTACTCGAAACGGACAGTATGGGTCTTTAATTCCCAAGGCCGCTCTTTTCCATTGACTTGAATAAACGAACAAGTTTACTAAATTTTGTTAAATCTGGGTACACACTACGCACCTTCTCTATCTCACACACAAACACATGTCCCTTCACACATACACATTACATTTGTTTTGCTCAAAAGGAGTATCCACCCGTATTTACCATAATGTAAGAAAGTTTTTTTTTTTAATAACATAAGTCTTTGCCCCGCTCTGAAGTACTGCTTTGCTCTGTTAAGCACACCAAGGTTTTTGGATGCCAGATTGACCTTTTCCTCCAGGTGACTCCGATATTGAATGTCATTGGAGATCTTGCCATCAAGCATCCTAATGCTATTGGTGATGTAAAGAGGTGTGTCCTGAAATTTAGGACCCACCGTTAAGAATATCCAAAAGGGGTTTTATTAGCGGTGAACGAACTTATGTCTTCGTGGGGATGAATTCTACCAAGTTAAGCCGCTCCCACTCAGATGCTTTAGCTAATGTTATAACAATTATGTGTGTGTGGCGGCAGAGCAGAGGGCGTAGGAGACTCTAGGCAAGGTGAACAGCGACTAGTCGGCGTGCAAGACGTGAGTTCTTGAGAACACCTCCTGATTTAACCTAAACCTATTAGGAAGGTAAGACAAAGTAATGCACAAACTTAGAGAATATATTCATGTATTTATACTTTAAAATCGCTTTCGGACACAATTAATAGGAAACTTAGATTAACTTTCATTATGTCCATATTCTACATGGCATATTCAAAAATAATTAAAGAGTAAATAAATTTCCCTTCATTTTTATTTTTTATTTATTTATTAGTTACATCAACAAAGCGAACACTAACACTTACAATTAAAAATTATACATTTTTATAATAGATACATTATAAAGTGCCACCTCAATTATAGATGTAAACAACATGTCAGAAGAGCACAGCAGAAATGAATAAAATTAATAATAACACAACATATGGTAGCTAAGATAAATATTGCAATTCTATGGGATATATATAGTTGATAAAATAGACATAAAATTAAATTACAATATTTGAAAAGAGAATGGAATTACGTGATTGAATGTCAACTTGTGAATAATTTATTTGAGAATTAATTTATTTACGCATAAATTATAAGCTTAAGATTTCTTTTAAAACGACAAGTGCCGCGCGAGAAAACATCGATCTCACGTTGCTCCCTCGCACCGCGCTCATCGACCACTTCCACCTTAACATCGTGAACAACATTCTAATTTTTAGACATTCTGTTTAGAGGGGAGTACTGGCCTAGGTTTGTTCTGGCACCATTTGTTATAAAGGGATTATACCTTTTACACTGTCTAGGCCGACTTCTCGGGACGCTTATGTTTAATTTTGATAAAAGATAAGGAGCATCAGACACACCATTCAACAATTTAAAAAGAAACAGGCTGTCCAGCAACTCTCGCCTATTCCGAAGCGAATCCAAACAAAAATGTCGAAGACGATCGGTATAAGACGGTAGCTTTTTTGCTAAGTTACAGCTGTAAGATAAGTGCCAGAGAAATCATTTTGAACACTTTCTAAGCGCTTTTTGTAAATATCATAAAACGGATTCCACACGACGCTGCAGTATTCCAAGGAGCTGCGAACGAGAGCGTTGTATATTGCGATCTTAGTATTAGGGTTCTTGAAATCTTTGCAGTTGCGCAACACGAAACCCAAAGTCTTGAAGCTTTTCTTAGCGATATGATCAATATGCAAGTTGAATCGCAATTTGCTGTCAATGATAACGCCCAGATCGCGGATGTGGTATACTTCGGCTAAAGGCACTGAGTTTATTCGATAGGACCTAGTGAGTGTTAACGTTTTTATTGTGAAACGAATCACGTGACATTTTTCCGAATTAACAACATTGATTCAAACAACACTGAGACAAAAGCACTGATCCAACTGTGCAAGCCGATTTGAAAGTGATAGGTTGTCTGCACGTAACGCTTCATTTTCATTCTGGATGCTTTTTATTATAGTGGACTGAGCGGATTGCTCAAATTTGATTCGCTCCACTTCTTCATTAAAGAATGACATGGATGATTCCAGGGTTTGCACTGCGTTACGGAGCTCATGTAGTTGAGGGCTAAATTACTGTGTGAATATAGTATGAAGTACATCTCGAGTAATATCTCGTATGCTATTGGCTGAGAGGCAAGTACAAGTACTGTCGACGGCTGTACGGTTTTTAGAAGGACGTACTGTGACGTACTCGTGATGTGAGGATGGTACAGCGCGTACTGGGGTGTTAGAGTTGTCACCGCCTTTCCGTTCCTTACTACGACAAAGTGTACAGACCCAGCTGGTTTTTACTTCGCAGTCCATAGAATCCACTTCCTTTTTTATAAGATTTAGGCAAGAGAGATGATAATTTGCCACACAACGCGAGCAACTCAGTGCCGGTAATACACCCACTTTGTTTAAGCAACCGGCGCATTCCATACGACTAGCCATCTTATCAGAGTAAGTAATGATCGTGTTCAAAACACTGTCACAGGTTGCAAGTATGAAATAAAAAGTAACTCGAAGGTAGGCCTCTGGTCAGTTGTTACAAGAATGATACGATGCACTGATCACTATTGCGAACACTGTTGAACCTCGCGACCAAAATGTTCTAAGCGCCGTATATTGCGAAGCGGTTACGCGTTATCTTCAACGACAAACACGCAAAGAGAATGATTGATCGTTTTATAAATTTCGTATTTTATTATCACTTTTATTGTTATGAATGCACTGAGTAATCACTTCAATTGATATTGTGATAAGAACATAAAGGAGTTTTACACTGATTTACACTATTTTTGTGCCGTAAAATTAATTTTGTTATGAATTATTTAAATAAAAACTGGGAGCAAACGTTATATGCTGTTGCTTATACGAGATCCGATCCGTGTACCTTTTAAAACACTTCATACAGACAACATATATTTATATATTCTTCTAGTTTAGATTATCATGCTTTAAGCTAGATTACACACACACTTAAATTTACCTACTGCATTAGGGTTATGTAAGTGCATGAAGTAGCACACTTTATAAAACAGATGCACACATCAGAACGATCAACGATTGTAAGCGTTTCGGGTATGATAACAAGAAGAAACCAGCGTTGCACCTCTTATATATATGTATACATAAGAGGTGCAATGCTGCAAACGCAATAGCCAACCAGGAACCACGTACTACGGGTTGCGGTCTGCGAATACAGGATTGCAGCCGGCGAATTAGCATGCGGCTGTTAACTTCGAATTACGACCGAACCTTAGTCTGCAATGAAAAGAAGTAACCATTAGATCCCTGATATCAAATTACCGGGAATGAAAACATCCTCCACTTCACAAATATAAACTAATCAGACTTACTTACTCGGGATAGAGAGTTCAAAGTCAAATTAATTTCATAGATAACGCGACATTTCTTCTCGTACTAAAAAGTTCGGCAAATCCTACCTCCTAAAAAAGTGGAACGCCTTGCATGCACATGTGTTTCCTCCTTCCTAAAATATGGGTTCCTTCAAACGAAGCATGTAGAAGCACCTTGTGGGTCAGCATGGTAGCGTCAACTGAGAGGACACTGTAGTCCTTTGTCAGTTGCCACTGTAATTTGGGCTCCTCTTTTCGCTTACCACCAGGCGAAGCGGAGCCAATATAGAAAAAAAGTCCCTGATGCCATACTCGATCAAACGCCTCCGCCATATTTAAGCTGACAGCCAATGCCTCGCCTTGGCTCTCAATCGTCGAAGCTCAGCAGTGTGTTAAATACACTAGATCAAATCGTGATCTTCTAGGTATGCCTGGTTACGCTACGTTGGAGAGAATGGAGGTTATGGCAATAGGCCTGTAATTCGATGAATCTGATTCATCACCCTTTTTGGGCACTGGATGCACATTGGCGGTCTTCCATGATGACTGGACTCGCCCAGTGGAGTACAAAAACACGAAAAGACGCGTTAGAACAGGACACAACTCAGGAGCACAGGTACAGGAATACAGGTTTAGCATCACTGTCGGTATGCTATCTAGCCTACTCGACGTATGAATGTCGAGGGATAGCAACGCCCGCCGGACTTCTCGCTGCGTAATTGAAATTTCCGGCAACTAACTACCGCACCTCGGGATGGAAGGGGGTACATCTCTCCCGTCAATCAAAGCCGAGTTAAAGGCAAAGAGATTACTCAGTAAATTGACTTTCTCTTTAGCACTATAGGCCAGACTGCAATCCTTTTTTTGCAATGATGGTTTTTTGCAAAGTTTCCAATTTTGCTCTAGCAATCGCTCTCTTACTGGATCTTGAGGCAGCATTCAGTTTGCGTTTCAAAACAAAAATCGTCGGCGTCTGGATCTCTCTTAGCACGCGCCATGGTCCAAGCCTTGTAAGCAGTCTGTTTAATAAACTTGGCTTCCTTACAATGCCGATTAAACCACGGTCGATTTTTAACACCTTTTTTTTTTGTGAACAGGGAAAAATGCGTTATGCACACCACCGGTGCCTGGGTGGCCTCCGGTGGTAGTGTGGGACTCCCCGTCGGCTGTCCGACGGTATACCCACTAAATGACCCCGCGAAATGCTATCGGCCGCGTTGGTGTGGTGCCCCGGATCTGCCAGCAACAGGACACCACTGCGACTGGCCAGCCCCTAAGAAGGGGACGGACTACTTCAATCTAGGGGCCGTCCCGGCAAATTGGGAAAGCCCGTCCGGCGGCGGGACCATTATGGGGCTAGGTTCCCATCCTGACCCCTAGTCCCACAGGTTAGGGAGGCGGCAATAGGTGCGCGTAGCGCCTACGCCGCACTCCCGTCCGCCGTCTCCGGAGCGGGACAGCCAAGGGATCATGCTCCCTGTCCTATTCCGAGGCCTCCTTCTGGGACATAACCGTCTCACAGAAGGAGGCCATCGCCTGCCAGGCACTGTCACTACCGAGCATGGAGCGGACCACGCTCGGGAGCGAGAGGTCCTCCCAACCTCCCTTCGCTTCCAAGCGCGGACACCAGATCATGGCGCTGCCGAGACCATCTGGGACACTGCTCCAGCGTGTGTTGGGCAGTGTCCTCGGCCGCGCCACAATCGTGGCAGCCCGGCTGTTCCTCCCGCCTCGTGACCCGGTGCAGGTACTCACCGAAACACCCATGCCCGGTGAGCACCTGCACCATGCGTAAGGTGAGGGGTTTGCGCTTGCGGCGCATCCACGCCTCCAGGACCGGGCGCAGCTCATCCGCAATGCGGACTCCATACCGCGGCTGCGCCAGGTCCTCCCCCCACCTCCGCATCATCTCTGCCTGCCCTCGCTGGCGATACCGCCCCACCTCCTCCAACGTGGGGCGCTCGCCGAGACTCCTCCATTCAGCAACGAAGCCGTGCATCTCGGCTAGCACCTCCGCCACCAACTCCCAGGGCGGGTCGCCAGCGAGGGCGGTCGCGGCCGTCCAAGCTACCGTACGGTATCCCCTTATCGCCCTCTGCGCTATGACCCGCTGCGCTCTGCGCAGCTGAGCCTTGTTCCGAGCACACCGTACGTGGCCATACTCCGGCAGATGCCGGAGTACAGCCGCCTGCACGCGGCGCTGGGCCCGCCCAAATTGGGTAGGAGGCGACCCAGCGCCGCCGCAGCTCTGATGACCTTCGGCCCCAACCGCTCGAAGTGGGGGCCGAAGGCCCATCGTCCGTCAAGGGTGAGACCCAGGTAGCTCATCTGAGCACTCACCCTTATCCTTTCTCCTCCTATTTGGAGGTGTGCTCCGGGGGGAGGGCCCCGTCTGCCGGTCCCGCGGAAGAGTAGAGCCTCGGTCTTGTCCAAACGGACCCGAAGCCCAAGCCTCTGCGGCTGCGGCTATATTGCGGCTGACTACCAGTCCTACTCCGACTTCAGCCAGCCGCGCCGCCTCCACGAAGGTCTTACCCCGGGATGTGACGAAGGTGTCATCTGCATAGCAGATGACACTCATCCCGGGGAGGAGACGGCCCCGCAGGACCCAGTCGTATGCGAGGTCCCACAGAATGGGGCCCAGAACGGACCCCTGTGGGACCCTGCACCCGACAGACCTCCTAACCATACGGCCCCTCGCGTCCTCGAAGCACACATCCCTGTCCTCCAAGTATGCCTTCAACAGTCTCCCCAAGTGCGGCGGCACCTCAAAGTATTTGAGGGCCTCCAGTATGGTACTGTGGGGAAGTATGTTGAAGGCATTGGCGATGTCCAGCGACACCGCCACCACCACCTTACCCTCGCGCTCCGCATCCTCCTTCACCGACCTTAGTCGCCTAATGGCGTCGACGGTCGACCGCCTGGCCCGGAACCCGAACTAGGCGTCCGAGAGGCCCGGTCCCGGGCCATCCTCCAAATGCTGAGCGAAGCGGGAAGCGACAACCCTTTCTAGGGCTTTCCCCGCCTCGTTCAACAGAACGACCGGTCGAACCGCCGACCCCGAGTCCGGGGGCCGGTCTCCCTTCAACAGAAGTCAGAGCCGGCCCACCCTGAAGGGTCCCGGGCAGCACCCCGACCGCAAGCAGCAGTCGAGGAGCTCCCGGAACCTGTCTCCGAGGTGCACGAGAGCCAACGCTAGCACCTTCCCGTGCACCCCGTCCGGACCCGGCGCCCTCTTCTTGCCACGGAGGCGGTCAATGACCGCCTCCATCTCCTGGTCGGTGACGGGCGGCGGAGCGCCCTCCTCCTCTCCTCTGGAGTCTGACGATCGGGCCATCCTTAGGGGAGCGTACCCCCGTGGGCTGTCGGGGAAGAGTTCCCCGACAACCCTCTCCACCAGGGCTGGCTGGAGGGTCTCCGTCAGTGGGGCCGACTGAGCGCGGATTTTGTTCCGCGCTCCTCTGTACGGTCGGCCCCACGGGTCCCTGTCTAGGCCCTCCAGCAGCTCCTGCCACGCTCCCTCCTTGGCCCTACTTATGGCCATTTGCATGGCTCTTTTCCTCTCCACGAAGATGCCGTGCAGATGGCCATCTCTTCCTTCGTCCCGGGGGCGGCGACGCCTGGTCCGGGTGTACGCTCTACGCGCCCCGTTGCAGGCGTCCCAGAGGTCGGCTATCTCCGCCGAACACCAGTAGACCGGAGCCTTGGGGGCAGACGCCCAACACTGGGCATGGCCGCCCTGCACACCGCCGTGAAGGCGTCGCAGAGACGGCCAGCCCCCTCCTCGGCGTCCAGATCCTCCATTGGCGGGAGGCCGCAGCGGCCAACTATGGCCGCCTCCTCTGCCAGTTCCCGGTCGAGGCAGGTGAGTGCCCAACGCGGGAACCGGCTCCGCCACGGGGACGAAATCGTCGGACTCCCGGGGGCTGGAGACACCTCGAACCTGATGTATCGGTGGTCCGAGAGTGTCTCCACTCCCGTCTCCACCCTCCAACCCTCCACTCGGCGTGCGGCGGACGCGGTGGCGAAGGACAGATCCACCACCAACCCTCCGTTCCACCGCACACACGTGTGGACTGTTCCCCTATACAAGAGGGACAGTCCCGCGGCCAGCGCCCACTCCTCCACCTTCCGCCCTTTGAGCTCGAGTATCAGCGATGTTGATAAACTACGTTGAACGAAACGCGTAAACGCCAACAATTTCATGGCGCTTACAACGTTTTGGTCGCGAGAAAATAATGCCTTATGAACGATCTAGCGTTTCATGTTTTAATTGTTTAATTAGAAGTAACTAATGTTTTAGCGCTGCAGCGAACGTAAGTTCTAATTCTCACCAAAATCTTACGCGAGTTTAGCATTTTTTACTCATCCCAAAAAGTGCACAACGCCGCTAAAGAAGTTTTCACTTCAAAAAGTATACTTTATTTTATCCACTTTTCCGTTAGTAATATGTATTAATTACAAAAATTGTAATAATAAGAATGTGACCATAAACGTTCATATATAATTTGCTTTGCAAACATAAAAATAGGACTTAATTTGCTAATCACCTTATAACAGGCGTTTGTTTTTATAATTAATTACACAATAAAACACAAACATTACTAATTATATCACTTTAATTTTACTACTATAAAAAAGAAATAGGGCGCGACTAGAATCATGTACTAAATATTATTTTAATTTTTTTTTGTAATCTGGATTTTTTTAAATTGGAAACTTAGGATTGCATTAACTTCGTAGTATGAAAGTAGGACTGGTACATATTACATACTCGTATCTTATCAGGGTTTATTTTTTAACTACATTTACTGTAACTGTAAGTGATGATATGCATAATATAAAATAAAAATAAATAGGTTTAAGTTGTGTAACTTTACAGGTTTGATCTTACCAGACCTATGTTGCCCGATTTGGTTGCTGTAATATAATGACCGACAATTATTAATACAAATATGATTATTCTCATTCCTTCATTCCAGACACAATACTGTTAACTGTAACATCAATGCTTGACAATACTGTATTCTGAGCCTATATATTTAACGTTATATACTATTACTTATATACGCATACGATATCATTTGCTAGGATTTACTTTGCTGGAATTTCAAAATGTACAGTTTATTGAAAGGCAATGTTTGATTGTACTCCAATAGTTTTATTGAAATTATGAACTTTCATAATTTCAATTAGACTACATTTACACAAACAGTCACGTTATATGAAAAGCATATATATTTAAAACTATTCTTAGTGTTACTATGCCTTTCAAGTTTGGTGTACGTACGTATAATGCTTTTTACAGTAGATTTTATTACACTTTGGAAGAAATCAAAGAGATTGTACGTCTGTGTGACGTGGTGTTTAATTTCATTTTCTTGAAGTGCTGCTTTTCTTGATGAGGCTTTTAAACATCTAATATAAATGTACTAACAGTGACATATCTTTATCAACCAAGAAGGGACGCTGTTGCAGCAGGCGGGAGTGCACCTGGACCCCCACTAACAGTTGGCTTATATCCATTTTCATCAGCTGTGTAATCTACACGGTACAAATCTCCTTCAGGGGCACGCCACAAGTAAAATCCTTGGACAGCTATAAACGGATTGTCACTACCAGCATTTCTTAATGTACCTGTTTGTTCTTGTCTTGCCTCATCTGATTGTTCATAACTGTAATGGTATTAGATATTAGTCTATATTCTTTTAGTAGAGTAGACTATTACTAGAGTAGAGACTTGTTAATTAACTTATAAACTGACTTTTGCTGTCTTTATTTGAACTCGCTTCACTATTTACCAAATCTCTTTAATACTCGTATATTCTTATATTTTATTGTCTTAGGTTTTCGCGATTGTTACACATTGAATTAAACAGTTTTTGACGGAAGTATCGCGTGTTTTATTTATTTTGTTGAACCTGACGTTTCGAATACTTTGTAGCGTCCGTGATCGTGGTCGATTATCTTATATAATACATAATATGTTAGATCTCAAACTACGTAGGCCTTATTAACAAACTAACAACAGTTAACAGCAACGGCTAATCAGTGAAACATTTTGTTTAAGTAATTTATTTGCTTCTGGATCTCAGATGGATCGATCGAACTCAACTCTAGATTTTTTTACAAGAGATGCATTTTATATATATATTTTATTATATATATACATAAATTATACGTTAAATTATTGCAATAGGTATAATTTACTTACAAATATTTGTAATTTCCAAGCCCGTCATTATCGTTGCCCTGCCTTAGCAATTGAATAACATTATTAAGACTGGCTCCTAGTGCCGAGGCTACTAACGTCGTCAAACATACTGCAATTATCTGTAAATTAATAATAATATAATTTATTACAGCCTGAATTACAAGTACCTTAGCGTAAATAGGTACATTTAATAAAGACTAAAAACTTTATTCGCTTTAATAAAGCAGTAAGAGTACATTGTAATATAGTTTTTGAGATTTAATTAAGTCTCGATGGTTGTTTTTGAAAAGATATTCATTGGAGAAAAAAGTGCATCAAAATAGCAACTCACTGCAACGTTGTTGAGTTTTTGTGAATAAGTTGATAAGTAAGTAAGTAAGCTCGTAAGTTGTTTAACAGTATAGTGTACGCTTAAGGGTTACTCGCTGTATAGCAATTGATTACATACATATGCAATGCTATCTACACGAGGTAAGGCACATCAAAGTAAGTCTGGAGACCTTCACCTCACAGAAAACTGCAGCCAAATCACAACTCGCTAGAGGGTTGTTGTATTCCTGCGTGTGAGGTCACCAGTATGCTTCTAAGGAGTTGCCGTGTAAGCAGCAGAGGAGGCATCAGGCGCTTAATATATTACAAGCGTTAATAGGCTACGGTAAATGCTTTGCATCAGGTGAGCCGTAATATATGCCTCCCGACGTAGTATAAAAAAATATATATTTCAAGACAGGTATTCCGTAAGCTTGTTTAGTACACGAAGTAGGAATAACAAAAAGACACGAAATTATCCAATGTTATTTCTAGAAAACAGTAATTGCTATATATATAAACTGTTAATTGTAAAACACAATTTTGACACATTTCACACTTTTTAATAGACTATGTAAACACATGTATGTATATATATCATATATTTTCGTAGTTGAGCTAAATGAATTCTCGCACACATTCAACTTTATCACGCTCGATATTTGTTTGGATATTCCGGTACAGCGAATTTTGTAAGTAGTCAAAGTAAAGTATTCTCAAAACTGTCGATAAACAAAACACTTCTACGTTATATTATTACTCTAAATAACAAATACTACAGTACTAGGACACTGATTTCTATTTTGAGCAAAGATCTTTACTTTTACGTATTTTATATTAGACTAAACGTAAAATACGAACCAGTTTGTTCATTTTAATATATATGTGATACGTTCAACGTGTCTACTTAAAATAACCTACTTGATAAACTCCGTCCTCTTATATATGCATATGGTTGTCTATTTCGTAGTGGGTTTTAGATACCACTAGATATTATTATGAAAACTACTTGAATATCGAAGGCTAACTGCTTAGCCCTAAAATTTGTATGTTAGTTTAATGCGACCTTTATGTTGAAATACAAAACACTTGTACGTAACTCCTGTAGTATCTTTCTTTCAATAGGTTTTGTAATAAAACTTAGGGTGACAAACAAGCATACGAAGCCAACGTGAAGTGCTTATGGCTTATAGTTGCCTTGTAATATAAAGAATATCGATCACGCGTTGCTGCTTGCGTTTTCCTATTTGCTTCTTCATAAGTTTCATCACTTGCGGGAGTACAAAACATCCTTAAATTAACAGGGAATTTTTTACTTAAAAATATTAACATATTATTTGACTGCAATCTCATGTACGAGTATGATTATGGATCTTTAAAATATATATAGGTGCTAAGTTTTCTTCGCTAAAGCCTGGTTTTCTAATCGACAGGGTACACTATGTACAGGTACGGTTGGCTTTCGCTATATAGCTACTTAAACCCTAAAGTACTAGCATTTCCATAAATCACTGTTCATATTGATATTAATTAATTCTAACGAGCTCGGTGGCTCAGTCGTGAATGACGCGACTTTGACACCAACGCTCGTGGGTTCGATTCCCACACAAGGCAAACATTTGTGTGCATGAACATGTGTGTTTGTCTTGGTTGATGTTTTAAGAGAGCCTACCTCTCTTAAACATCGCATCAAAGCAGCCCGTCTGGGGAAGTACCTCCATCTCACAGAAAACCGCAGCCAAATAACAACTCCCTAGAGGATTGTTATGTTCCTGCGTGTGAGTGAGGTCACCAGTAAGCTTCCAAGGAGTTGCTGTGTAAGCAGCGGAGGAGGCATCGCACGAGTGATGCTTAATATATAACAAGCATTAATAGGCTACGGTAGCCGCTTTACATCAGGTGCGCCGTATGCTTGTATGCCTCCCGACGTAGTATATAAAAGAAAAAAAAGAACATGTAATTTTTGGCAGAGCTGCGATAGCCAGCGGAGCCACATTACCCTCAAAATTGTCGTTTGGGGTAGACTGATGTCATCCAGCTAGCATTTAGACGGTAATAGTGAGAAACTTCAAAATCGACACATTAATAGCTAACATATTGTAGTTTTGTATCCTTTAATTTGAAATTTAAATGTTCGTTGGTGAGGAAGAACGGTACAAAATCGTTCCAATTAGAAAAAAAACATATGGGAAAACGTATGGCCGGCCACTCTGCAGTGCAGAGTCTGCACTGCACTCCCATCAACAGAAAAAGTAACAGCACTCGTCGCTAGATGTCGTACAGGGTACCATATATTTTTAAAAAATTAATAAATTAAAAATAAATGATTTAAATATTTTTTAAATTTAAAAAATATCAGCTCTGCCTACACAGCT
This sequence comes from Pyralis farinalis, assembly GCA_947507595.1. NCBI lineage: Eukaryota > Metazoa > Arthropoda > Insecta > Lepidoptera > Pyralidae > Pyralis > Pyralis farinalis. The sequence continues at coordinate 19,558,867 of OX382267.1, forward strand.
TGTATTTAATGAAATGCTTCTAGTAGTTCCTCTGTAAGCAAGCAATCAATCATTTATTCTGTAAAATTATTATTTTTAATTCATGACTGATTCAATTCATATAACAACATATACGCGATAGATTTTCAAATATCATCATCATACTGGAGAGGTGATAAACCAGTGAATAAGAAACCGGACCACTGAGCAACAGGTCCCGGTTCGAATCCTGGCATGTACCACTGAAATTTGTGTTTTCGGATTTATGTACATATTTGTAATTATCACTTGCTCGGCGGTATGGAAAACATCGTAAGGAAACCTACACGTCCGAGAAGTTATATTTCGATAGACGTTTGACCTTACCTAAGAAAAACTGAATTTCCTTCTGGGTTGTGGAAGTCGGACGGCAGTCGCTCCTTATGAAAATCACTATCTTCGCCAAATCTTTAGGCTTAGGTAGGGCACCCCGCCGAACCTAATGGATTACGAAAGGGGATATCGCTAGGAAGAAGAAGAAGATCATCAGACGCTATTAGCACTTGCTTCTCTGAAAATCTTTATTTATTGTTTAATGCGATTTTGTTTATAAACGATAGAAACGATCATTATTCCGTCATACTATGTATGCGATGTATTCTTTAATAAAATTATTTTGACTTATGTTAATATAAACATAACGTAACGCTAAACGTTGCAACATCCAAAACACCACTACATTATCATATAAGTATTAAGTAATATACGTATATCTAAAACTGTTCCAAATATTTTGCTTATAAATCACAAAAAGAAACAGCCTAGCATTAATCAGATTTGCGCATAGTATCTTCATTAAAAGTTTACGCTTCTTATATCAAATGGATATTTTTTTTTTTTTTGATCAGGCCACGGTTGAGTTGTGACTGTAAAAGCTTTTTTCAATCGGTTATAACTATAGTTATAACTAAGGATGTTTGAATTTTCCTTGTACTTCGGCTATGAGTTCTTACATTTTGTCTAAGGTGGCGGTGAGCAATTACACGCCAACCTTCTATTTCGTCATATTCTTTACTAATGCTATTATTTAACGTAATCAGTAAGCACCTACCCTATACGTTTTGTTTGTAATTTATTAATATACAGACAGAGGGGTATTATGTTTGGTTTTTCTCTGTACTTGAATAAAATATTGGAAAGGTCAATGTTTATTCAACAACAAATGTACTATATTTAGATTCAAAGTCAACTTTACCTGGTGCACCTTGCTAATTGAGAATGAGATGTATCCTAGTAGGGAAGTACGTCCATCCGACAGATGTTAACGACTACTAAAACCTTTAGCGATTCAATACTCAATACAATAAAGTAGTACATTTAATACATATGTCACATATAAACTTATTTTTATTTATTTATTCTAATAAGCGAACATATGTCATGTTTACATAACTTTTGGCGTATCAATTTGCCTAATCAAAATGCTTGAGCTATGTAGAATTCCATTTCGCTCGCATTCGTGAGTTTTGACCTATGAAAATTTAGCGTAACACTGACATAGTTAAACTTATCAGGTCATTAATATTTCTATGTAAATAGGCAAAGACAAAACAGTTAAGAATGTTTTGAATGTTTGCCAATCAATAAACTGCAGAAAATAAATTGGAACAAGCAAATTATACTTAAATTTCGTACTTTGCCAACTTCCTAATATGTCTATATTCAAATTTGTCTACTTCGTTATTCGTCCACTCCTATAGCGTCCTTTTTCTACATTGTCAATTTTACTATTTTCCTTATTATGTGAGTGTGCATCTTGACAACGGATAGGCCCACCACTGTATCTCCTGTGTAGCCAGAATTAACAGCGGCGACCACAAAAAGGCAATGAACAATGAAGTCCATTGCTGTCCCGGGGGTTAAACTACAGCTGCCTTGGAACTCACAACGAATTTAATCAGAAGAAATTTGTAAGAGTAGAAAGTTTTCGAATTGACTTGAATTGACAACGGATCGTCAATTTAGAAAACTGCAGCCAAATAACAAGTCCCTGCGTGTGAGTGAGATCACTAGTAAGCGCCTAAGAAGTTGCCATGTTAGCTGCAGACAAAGCATCGAGCAAGTGATACTTATTGTATTACAAGCATTCATAGGCTACGGTAACCACTTTATATCAGGTGGGCCGTATACTTGTGTGGAAGACCAGCGTTGTATAAAAAACGTCATGTAGATGGAGTAATGATATATAGATTTCGAACAGGGTTACCGAGGCAGTCTCAAGTTATCAGAAAAACCTGCGAATTCCCAATTTCTCTTAAAGGGTAAAATATTTAAAAGTAAGATATCTCCTGTATTTAAGTATGTATAGCATGAAGCGTATGTTTTTTTCCCACCACGGCATGTTAAAATAAGATTCTTTTATAAGTAGTGAAAACATTTTCTATTCCATGCAATTTGATCTAACCTGCTTTGTGTGCTTCCGCCACCAATTAGTTCGTGCGGCCTAGCGCCGGCCGGTACTGTACTGGACCGCAGTGCGACCCACCCTACCTATGTGGATGTAATGGGCATGCATGCAGCACGCCTAAGCCTACTTACCGATATGCCTATTGGATCCTACCTAACTTAATGGACTGGAGCGTGTCCAGCCTATCTGCCTACTATTATTGTCACTACCTACTATTTAACTACACCTACTGCTACTGATGAACCCTACCAAAATCTATTGCTATTTTGTTATTATTGTCTTACCTAACGAACTAAACGTTCCTGCCTTGCTAAGCCCTACAAATCTTCCCTACCTAATGTCCTAACTTCCCTACTTATATGCCTACCTATATTTCTTTTATGTACTTGTTCTAAGATCTACATATGTGTTTAATGTTACGTCCTACCTAGATAACATACCTATTTGTCTTATGCCCTACGTATGTCTAATATAAGACCTACCTAGATAACCTAATCTCAGTTTTAAGCTCTACCTATGCGTTTCGTGATCAAGCCCTACCTATGCTACCTAGTATCGTCTTATGTATTCTGTATTTACCTAAAGCCCTATCTTCCCAGCCTATGTACAGTTGAAATAACAGCTCTACTTCGATTTGTTGATATATATATATATTGATGTAAGATATTTCGATGTTTTAGTGCCTAGTGTCGTATATACGAGTTAATAATGGAAATCCGCCCATAAGCTCGAGATTAGTCGAACTTTATTTGCATGTGTGTGGTTCGTATTATAATATTTATATCGTGGCTTAATTACCCTGGCCGGGATTTCCAACACACAGCTAAGGTCTTTGGAGCTGGTTTCTTCGCAAAGAAACAATGTATTTATATAAACATGTATTTGTGTGCGTACGACTTTTATTTAATATTTGTTGTTGCAACTAATAGCCACTGCTCCAAGCCTTACTATTTCCAAGTCCATTGGTATATATTTATATATTATGAGTTATATGTGCGCATTATCGATTGTGTAAGAGCTCTTAAACCCTGATCGGGTTTTACCAATTAATGGGACTGGATGGGAGTGAATTGAATACACTCGGCGGATTGCCTTAACATCTTAAAGACATGTTAATTACTTTCTCGTTATACGAACGAATTACAAGCTTATCGGAAATCAAAGTTTATTGACGCTTATAGCGTTCTTTTGCTTATTCACGCGGGACGTTATCGCGCAAGCTATGCTCTCGTGTTTATGGTATTACAACCTTACAGTACTTTAAAGAAACTTCATCATTTATTGTAAAGTGTACGGTACCCAACCATGTCAGTCAAGTGAATAACCGTCTGATATGCGTGCTTTCAGGCGGATTACAGGCCTGACTAACCCACCACTAAGCGCCCGACCAAAATTAATCGATGTTTAAAGCCACGGGGCTAAACACTGATTAATCTCTACCGCACACTATGATGTTACATTTACTGATATAAATATATCCTCTTTTTTTTCCAAAAAAAATAAAATGAGAGCGTTATATAGTCAAAATCGCGAGATCCTTATACTACCAACCACTTTATTCAATAAACATTCAAACTCATGCGAGCAAGCACTTATTTATAACTTAGTCGACAATGGATTATATACGGAACCTTACAACTTAAATTCTCTAATCCTAAACCTATTATCTAACAGAAACTATCGCGGATTCAAAGAAACAAGACCCGGGATATGACCTAACGCCCTAACGCGAGTGTGTCTAAGAACGTTGTGTATAGATAGTTGTGTTATAAAATATATATATGTGTATATAACTTTGTGTAGACAGCCAACGGGCGTGTGTGTATCTGATCTCCTAGTTCTATGGCCCGTTAACTTCGAATGTGACTCACGCAGACTCACGTGAGCCTAGATCTTCCGCAATTAATAAATTGCTCAAATCTAGGGATTCATAGTCGCCCCGACATTCGATAAATGTATGTGTACACTTCACCAGCGCTTTATTTTCGAGCTAGCAAAGCGTTTCCCTAGTGTAATGTGGGAAGATCTAGACACGGCTTACCTGTCCGTACTAAATCGTGTATTTGATTCTATACACTTCAAACTCCGCTCAGTTGTCACAGTCAGTTTACCACGGTGCTTGAAATGTGTCAATACTGCTTAATAACAAGCCACTTTAAAACAAACTATCGCGAATTTAAAGAAAACTATAAGAATTGGTTAACAAATCTTATAGCCTAATAGCCCAACGAATACTGATTGCTTAAGTTACAAATGTCCCAAGTTTTAAGAATTCCCGAAATACGTTTCGCCTCACCGTCAGTATTGGCTATTGTGTCACGTCTCAACGCTTCACATTCCTATATAGTCCACGACAAACCCCGCGCGCTTCACCCCCGTAAAACCGCCACGCCGGTCTTTGTTTAAACGCAAGGTTCCGTACACATTCTCCACTCCAGACTAGGCCTTACAACTAACTTAATTTACCGAATAATGCATAATTTACACATGCTCTTGCTCAGGTCTGGTCAAGCAATAACAGCAGATGTTTACTGTGCTGAACTTCGAACAATGATGGCGAAACTGGCAGTAAAACAGCCGTGATCGCTCCATTATTGCTCCATGATAATGCAACACCTCATACTGCACGAGAAACCGTTGCATCTCTACAGGAGCTGCTGTTAGAAACCATACGTTATCCTCCATGCTCGTCAGACCTTGCTCCAACTGACTATCATTTTTTTCGTGGTTTGACAATTTTCTACGTCGTATTTTTTTTTCTCAGGAAGCAGTACAAAATGCTTTTACACAGTTTGTCGTATTTAAATCCCCAGAGTTCTATCGTAAAGGCATAAATAAACTTCCGATTAGATGGCAGCAATGTACAGTAAGCAGTAGGTCAGGAATGAAGAGTTACAATAACAATAAACAACTTAAACGGGTCAAGTCTCACCTCAAACCATACATGAAATACTGTAGTCACGTATCGGCGGCAGCACCCGTATACATTGTGATACGATTTAAAGACGAACTGAGCGAGTTATCGAAGACTCTAATCTTACACTGCGTGTGGTATTGCGCCCTACAACCGCACCGCTCGCCGATGCGGGGAATTCATCCTCATAATTGAAACCGTAATGTTTGCATACTATATGGTTTCAGAGTTTTTTTTTTTCGAGAACTATCAAATTAAATAATGAAATCTGAAGTTTTCACAAAGGACTACACCATGAGATTCGTCTACGTGAAGAGGTTCTTAAGGATTGACATTACACAAGAAACATACCCAGTGTTGCAAATATTTTCAGAGTACATTCATCGCTTATCAGCAGGCTAGCCGCACGTTTGTTTACCATTTTAGTGGTATAAGAAAGCGAACCCATACGCTAGCCTCCTTTGAGTTCAGTTAACTCATCCTTAGAGCTACATTTTCATTCCTAGTCCTACTTCATATCGATAATCGAACTACGTGTCAGTATTAAAGCGGCGACACAACAGAAACCTAAGCTACGCGCAGTTAGGCTAGCAAATTAATTATACAACACTTCTGATCATTGGTAATTTACACGGACACTAGAAAAATAGTTTTCTCGACATTGTGACTGTGAACATCGTGTGTTTATAGCACACACTCATAACTACTAGAACAATTTTTGTTAAATTATGGGAGTCTGCTCCTTGTAATACATGGTTGTAACTTAGTGTACAATCCTACTCAGATTTGATGAATCCTAATCAGATGGTTCACAGAACTTTCTTCTTATCGCATGAATGAGAACTTCGACGATAATTCGATTACCCTTGATACCAGTGTTAACGCCCACATCATCATATCTGCCGGAAGATCTCCGCTGCTGAACATAGGCCTCCACCTTACGCCTACATAAGTGTTTTTTATGTTTCAGTGTCTTAAATAATTAATTAGTAATAATAATAAATTAATTCATTCACTCTGAACCCTTCGAAACCCGGGTGGTCGTATACGACCGCCAAATGTATGGGAAAACGTATATAACGGGTTCTGGCTGCTCAATACTCTCTGCCAACCCCGCAAGGGACTTAGCGTGAAGATGTACATACATACATACAGTATCTTAAAGTAGGCAATAATTTCAAAATATCATCATTAATGAATTATTAAGAAGAAACACATATTAATTGTATTTTCTTTTGACTAGAAAAGTTTATTTATTTATTTGTCTTGCACTATTATCTAATTTATTGGTGATAATATACCCAAGTCTTGCACTAATATCTAATATACCAAGCCGGTACAGGTAAAACATACCGATATAATAATGTTTAAAATCAGGCTTTAGAGTTATGAATAATTTCATCATTATCTTTAGAACTAAAGTCAATCTCAACTACACCTACGCGTAATAGTTGCACATTGTACTCGGTCGGTACAGCAAAACTGTATGAAGAGCTTTTGTATAATAGCAAAAAAGTGTAACTACGAATAAACTATCAATAAAGCATCCATGGCGAATCTTCGTTCATTGTATAGTTCTAGTAGCAATAAATATCTTTATATCTTCAAAAATCAATGCCGGTACAGATATATATTTTTTTTTGCTAGAAATCAACTACGTCTATGCCGCCGACAAGATAAAAACTGGCCATGTATCGTTTTGCTTTTCAATATAACCTCGTTGCTCTCAGTAGCAAGCACTTACGGTTTGCACTTGTTTTCATTTGCCAAGAATTACATTGCTATTTGAATAAATTTGTATTAAGAAAATTGCTGAACTATGTTCATCAACCTAACATAGTTGCAACCGCGCGTGGAGGTACTGGTACTGGTACTGGTACCGGAGGTTCTGGTACTGGTACCGGAGGTACTGGTACTGGTACCGGAGGTACTGGTACTGGTAATGGTACCGGAGGTACTCCTGGTCCAGATGTCGTATTCTTGTGATCACCATCTTTATCAGCAACGTATTCCGTTAGCTGTGCTTCGCCATTCGGTGCTATATAGTAATAAAAACCTGATATGACAAATTCTTCATTAGGTGTACCAGCATTTCTAAATGTCCCTCGTTGCTCAACAACTGTTCCATCGGAGAGTTTATAACTGAAATATACATCACAGTCGGTTTATGATCTTTCGTTATTAAAAACATAAACGCTTTTAGTAATATGAATCTAATCACGGTTTTTTTTAATATGCTTTGTCTGCTTAGTTCCTATAGACCTATCTGCAGTGTTTCAGCCTAATAAATTAAAATATACTAATAGACTACTGCGCTTAACAAATTAAGGATATTACACTCCACGAATCCTTTCTTAGATATGTTTTTATCAAAATATTAAAATATTTTATCAAAATACTTTGCAGCTCTGAAGTATAAGTCAGAGGAGACAACACGTATGATTAGTTTACCTCAGTGTAAACAAAGAAATGGTATACGTTTGCACAATAAAAACAGTGGAAATAGTTCACTTACAAAGATACGAAATTTCCAAATCCATCATTGAGGTCCACTCGCTCCACCAGGCGTACGTCAGCGGTTTGGCTGACAACCGCCACAATCGCCATTGTTATTAACGTGATAAATGTCTAAAAAAATCATAAAAAACTTTAACTTATTTAATAATGACACATCGAACACATTCCTTCTAACAAGTTTGCCTTTTCATTTGTTTTATAATCGTGTCGCATAATCAGAATACGTGCCGCAGTAGAACAAATTGTGTATAATTTATTTAATATTTATTCTTGTAAATTTCATTGCCAAATGCCAAAGGCCTGTGCAAGAAATTACATTTCCTTTTTAAACCTGATTTTTTATTCCAAAAAAGTAATGTATTTTCACAGTTTGTATTATGATGAATAATTTATATTAATCTTATTATTTAACTCAGTTTAATTCACCTCCACTGCATTGTTCGCGTAATTTACTGTAATCTGATTATAAAATCATGTATCGACATACATGTAACTATGTACTTAGATGCTTAGGAAATCGTGTAACTTTAATTTATAAATTGACAGAATATATAGGTATTGACAAAACAGCATATTTTTCAGTGTATTTTTTACCTTTTTTTGTGTTTTGTTAGTAGTACATTCACCTGATTTAGTAGATATTATCAATTAAAAATTCAAAAATATTAACAGTAATGAAAGTAATGTAATGTATAAAAGTTGGAGACACATAAATTCGTATTTGTTCTTCGCTTACTTATCAATAAACATTTTAGTCTAATTTTACACACTGGGGCGAACACTTATAAATATTAATCAGTTTTATATTTTAAACTGCCGTTAAATAATAATAAGCACAGTTTTTATTTATTTCATAGAAATTGTTAAAAAATATATTTTACAGTCAAATGTTTGAGAATAATATAAAAGAACATAATTCTATAACAAATCAAGTCATTGAAATGTAATGCCATATTCAATGCCTTTATTGTGGTACATATTTGTATACATATGCATTTATGTGTGTGTTTGATATGCATAGTTACTAGAAAGCTTTTGGGCGAGCAGCTACTTTATTTCTTGCGACACCAGCGGCCACATATTATGATAACCATTTTACATTAAGCAACCCATATATCGGTATTATATATCACTACTTTAATTTAAATGACAATATATAAAATACACAAACCAATTTCTGCATTTTAATATCACAGAACACTACTTATCATCAAACACCTACTACGACTGCACATCTTTTTGGTTAACTAACGTCTTATATATCTCTGCTATGGGGTATTTTATCAAGGTAATCATTTACATATATATTTATACCTTAACGTCAAGTTCCTTCCGGCATAGGCAAAGAACTGACCGCCATATGCCTTATATCTTACGTAACGCACTCACTTCTTTAATTTAATTGTTAAATATTATAATTAAAACAAACATAAACAGTATCGGGTCAGGGCATGTATAATTTAAATTGAATCATTAAAATTCAGATATTCATGTGAATCTTCAATATGAACTATATATAAACTACATGTAGTAAACAGCTTGGAGTAGGTTGTTGTAAAACTGTCAACACTTTTAGGTTTATAACAAACATTTTACTATTTACGGACATTATATTTGAGCTAAGTATTGTGTAATAATATTGATATGATCATGTAAGTTACCATATAATGCACTTGATATGATGTGAGTACATTATGTAAATGATAGCTATAGTGCCAATACAACGTACATTAGAAGAGGAACTAACCAAATAGAGTTTTCTTACAAGTGAAGTCGCAGTCTTGAGTCTTGATGTGGTTAAGTTGGACCAATGGTTACTTTTGTCAAAGTGCCCTCATTTTCAAGGACAAGTTACTCGAGCTTTTTATCACAAGGGAGAAAGAGATGTTAGCACGGCCTCTATAATGAGTATCCTCGTCATCCGCATTCCGCGTAGCAATGAATGCCGCCTATTGACAACATTATAATTAATATGCATCAGAAACAACGGGGATAGTACGGAACCGTGCATGATGCCAACATTACTAATTGACATCTATTTAATTTATGCGATTGTTACCCAAGTGATGGACTTTTCTTATGCGCGTAAATAACAAACCCTTCCAAGCATCTAAAAATTCATGTGAAGGATATATACAAACATATGTATTTTAACCGACTTTAAAAAAGGAGATTATCGATTCGGTTGTATTTTTTTTTGTTTGTTACCTTAGAACTCAGTCATTTATAAACCGATTTGATTTTTTTTTTATCCCATGAATATACCTTCGTATTGGTCCTATAGAAATTTTATCAAACTCGATTCAAACTACTGAATCAAGTTATTTTTGGAATCGGTACCAGCGCATTTCTTGTGTATGTTTGTAAATAGGTTTAATTAAGTAATGCTGCATTATCATATTAACGTAACTTTAAATAAATTTTGTAAGTCCAAGGAAATTTCCCAAAAAATCTTAAAAGCTTGGCTGACACTGACTGCAAAAATAACAATAAATGTATATTATTGTCCTAATACATTGATTTTAATCTAAGTAGTCTTAAAATATATTTCACATTAGACACTATAAGACACTATAATATTTGTTTATATTCATTTAAAGAAATAAAGCAATTATATTGTAGTAATCATCTTTTTCATAGCAGATATTTTTGGTTCTCTCTGCCTACCCCGTAAGGGATTTGGCGTGAAGTTATAGATAGATAGACATTTTTGGTCTATCTATCTATATCTATAACTTCACGCCAAATCCCTTGCGGGGTAGGCAGAGAGTACCGAGCGCCACGTGACTCGATCCTTACATATCTCACTCGCTCGACTCGACATTTTTGGTGGCGGTATTTTTTTTAGTATTCTTTTTTTATTTATTAGGAATTTGTCAATATGAATTATAAATAAAACATATATATCATTGAACACCAACCAAAATTTTCCAGCGCAGAGACGACCGCAGTCGAGACGGACTACAGTAGACATTTCTGTGAGGTGGAGATACTTCCCCAACTTACTTGCCTTGATGAGCCCTACATTTCTTACTGGGAAGATTGACATCCTAGCAGATAACAGTTTTCCTGTTTCTAAAAAGTAAAACGCAAAGTAAAAATTTAAACATGAAATTACTATTAGTGATTTTATCATATCACTAAGATTAATTTCATGTTTAAATTATTGTCACAAGTCGATTAACACGGTTTTAATTCTATTGTAAGCTGATAAAACGTTCACATATTGTTATCAAAAAAAATTACATCACATCGTCATGAAAATTATACGAGATCATCATAGAACTACAATTTGATATTTTATTAGTTCATCGTCTATGCTTCATTAAGTCTTCATTAATTGTAATATCAAAAATATTATCATGAAGGAAAAATCTAAATTGAAGCACAATAACAAACACATGTAGATTTTAACGTCTAACGGTTTTGTTTTAAAGTAAACTTTTAAATTCATCAAATCTTCACCTAATTTACATGGAACTAAGTGCGATTTTAATTAAATAGAACACTCTTTGAATCATTCAAATCTGTTGAGTCATTAGCATAGAAATGGAAAAGAATGTACAGATCAAGTTTTCTCACTTCGCATTATCGGGATAAAGCATCTGGCCATAGGCCAGAAAGATTTCTGCGATTTTGTGTATCTTGAGAAAATATATGACATGGTTGTGCGAAATGACTTATTGCCGAGATATGGGATTGATGGTGCACTGTTATATGCTGGGCATAGCACCTAAAAGAATTACTCAGCAGGATTACGAATAAACGGCGGCATGTCGCCCTGGTTTGATATCAAAATTTGTATGAAACAGGGTTTTGCGATGTCCGCTCGGTTAGTAATGAATTGTTGGAACAAGTGGATGAGTTGGTTAATTGCGCTTTCAGCAGGAATGGAAGGTACTCTGCTGATGAAAATACTACTACTAAGTTACTGCTAGAAATAGTGTGGATGAAGTGCCGGGAAAACCTATTAGTAGTAAAAGTTTGAGTCAGAAGGCACAGCTCGCTATATTCAACGCAGTGCTAGTACCGACGCTTATGGAAGTGAGAGCTAGGTATGGTACAGAGGGCATAAAAGTAGGATAAGCGCGGTCCAAATGGCTTCGCTTCCCACACGGGCAAACGTTTATATGTAATTTTCAAGAGAGAGAGCATCAAAACAGCCTAACTGGGGAAATACCTACATCTCACAGAAAACCACAGCCAAATAGCAGTTTCACGTGAAGCTGTTGCGTTCCAACGAATGAGTGAAGTTTTAAGTAAGCTCCTGAGGAATTGTTGTGTTATCAGCAGGGGTGGCAAAGCGCGAGTAATGTTTCATGTATTATCTTGCGGGTTTTTTTTTCAGTTGCACTTATATGATAATAGTTTTTACATTAATAATAGGCATATACAACGGAAAAGTGGAAGGATATAGGAGCCGAGGAAGGCCAAGACTTACCTACTATGACCAAATTGGTCGTGTTCTAACAGAAGGTGATGTCAGAAGCCTTAGAAACCTGTGAGCGTGCATGAGGAGAGCAATTAATGTTAAAGAAGCGAGTGAAGTGTGTAAGGTTCGAGTCACGTGGTGCTCGATCTCGATCGCTCTGCCTACCCCGCAAGGGATTTAGCGTGAAGTTATAGATAGATAGATAAATAAACATTCTGCTTATGTGATAATTGATTACATTATTCCATAGAATATTAGTTGAGTAATAATACTAATAATATATACTAGACGTCATCCCGCGGTCGAAGTTCGACCGTAAATCCTCGATCTGTAGGTTTGAACGTTATTAAGGTTCTTTTGTCAAAGAATATACCACGATTATCATTGCACATATATATTTTTAATTTCATCTATTACGTAAGCTGCCGGTATCTACAAATACGTCATAGGAAAAATATGGTATAGCTAGGCTATTAAAAAAGCCGTCAAGTGCGAGTCCGACTCGCGTTCTGAGGGTTCCGAAAAAAAATATTTTCACAAATTATTGTCCAGCTAAGTTTTTTTTTTTATGACGGACCTACAAATTTACGGTTTTCGATTTTTTTCCTTTACTAGTGCTACATGATATCGCCTCTTACCACATTTCATAATTCGAGGTCAACGGGTAGTACCCTATATAAGTTTTGTTTCCCTTGCAAGTGTCAAAATATGCGCATAAACGAGGCATAAACAGCCGTATCTTTTGATTGCCTTAACTTAGAAGTATAATTTTTTCACTGCTCAAAGAGATTACAGACCTGTGTATCCGGTATTAATTTCAGCTTGATACCTCTACCTGTTCCTGAGAAAAAAAAACAGACAGACAGACAGACAACAAAGTAATCATATAACAGTTGCGTTTTCCTTTTAAGATACGGACTTTAAAATCAATAAGGCGTTGTTTGACATTTTCATTTTCATTGGATTTTTTATTGCTGTACCAGGGCCACATGTTTCGCCAAAAAATGTGCACAGCACATTTTGACAAGCTCGATGGCTCAGTCATGAATGACGCGATTTTGACACCAACGCTCGTGGGTTCGATTCCCACACAAGACAAACATTTGTATGCACGAACATGTCTGTTTATCTTGGTCTGGATGTTTAAAGAGAGGTAGGGCGCATCAAAGCAGCCCTTCTGGGGAAGTACCTCCACTTCACAGAAAACAGCGAGGGATAACGCTATGAAGAGACCACCAAACAGTTATCATTACCATTTTCTTGGTAAGCTTTGATTTAGGGCACTGTTGCGGCGTTGGACCTGGGGTAGGCCATAGCATTTTTCGCTTTCGGTTATCGTAAAGAATCCACTTTTCGTCACATGTCACAACTCGATCTAATATCCCTTCATTTCTGTACCGATTCAACAAGGCAACACAAGTTTCAACACGCGTTTTTTTCTGCAAATCAGTGCAAACATGAGGCACCCATTTTTCATATTTTTTATGTTATTGATTTGATGCAATAAATGGGACAATATTGTATGTAACGTAACGTTAAACTATGCCGCTAATTCACGGATAGTTTGACTCGGATCAGCTTCCATCACCTCCTTCAATACAGCGTCATTCATCGGTCTTCTAGGTGGTTCGATCTTCAAGTCGAAGTTTCTATTACAAAAGCGTTCAAACCAAAAACGCACGATGCGTTCATTAGAAATTTTCTCTCCAAACACAGCATTGAGTTTTTGCCGTGTTAGTTCCGCATCAGAACTCGTATTCAAAAATTACTGGATTTTCGAAGTATCCATCTTCCCCATCAAGCTGAATAAAACAAAACAATTGGAATTTGAAAATCAAATGTTGCACATTTTTAAAAAGAAAAACCTCATAGGTATTATGTGAAAAACTTTCACTCGGAAATCTCACACCATGAAGGTTTATTCAAAGTATCTACGAGTATTAGGTACTATAATACGGCGATTTCGTACTTTGACCCCTATTATTATAGAATAATGGGGGTTAATTAATCTCTTCTCAGTTTTGCACTTTAATCTAAACTAAAGAGTATGTATATTTGAGTATATATGTATTTGTGTGCCAAACGCATAGTAGTATGTGTCATGTTTTTTTTTATTAATTTAGGTAATGTAAAATACACTACCTAAATTAATTAGCCAAGCATTATTAAAAAAATAGTTTAGCTTTCTACACTTCTTCTCTATAAAAACTTTAACTGTGCCTTATTTCATACACCTCCGTTCGCTTAATTTTCCTAAAAAGGGATACAAAGTTTTTACTATATTGATAAGATAGCAGGTTAGCAATACAATTGAATGAATAACATTTATGAAAACATTATTTTCTAAGTGGTATCGCTAACTACATGTATCTGTACAAATTACCTACTTGTTTCTTATAAAACTAAATACAGCAGATAAAACGTTCATTTCTCGAAGTTATTTGACCAGGCTTAAATTGAACTCGACCTATTATTTGTGGGTGGTATCGGGGTATGCATATTCTGCTTAGTTCCAATAGACCTATCTGCAGTGTTTCAGCCTAAGAAATCATTATATACTAAAGACTGCTGCGCATAACAAATTAACGATATTACACTCCCCGAATCTACTGAAACCTATTTCCTAAACCAATATCTTGTTCTATCTTGTTCTGGTCTAATATGATGTATACAAGTATGCCACTTATAAGTATGCCACTATTCTACAGTGACACAAATTGTATCATACTCTGAGAGGAGGCCTGGTGACCTGTGATACAGGTTCTTCGGATGCCTAGTTCAGGCGCCAGGTCTCTACAACTTGACACAAATGTAGTAACATATAAATTGTCTATTAAGTATGTGATCCATGTACTCGTAATATAAGTACGCCGTTGTAATGCACAAAGTGTTCAAGACTGTGGAGGAGGAGACAAATAAATGAAATTTTTATTTTATTTTTTTATTTATGTTATTTCATTTGACTAGAAAAGTTTATTTATTTATTTGTCTTGCTCTATTATCTATTTATCAGTGATAATATACCCAGCTAGTACAGGTAAAACATACCGATATAATCATGTTTAAAATCACGCTTTATGGTTATGAGTAATTTCATCATTATATACCTACTAAGGTCAATCTCAACTGCACATTCGCGTAATAGTTGCACATTGTACTCTGTCGATCAGCAAAACTATATGAAGGGCTATTGTATAATAGCAAAAAAGTGTAACTACGAAGAAACTATGTAGGAGATGTCGTATTGACAGTAGTAGTGGCAAGGAATAATCTTGTGTACAAAGCAGTAATCGATTTTCATTAAGTACAGGGTGCAACTATTCGCCGTAGAAATAATTAATAGTCTCATCAACATGTCTATACTCTAAAACTACTTGGCAAAATTATTCTTCGGAATTAAGACGAAGCATCCATGGCGAATCTTCGTTCATAGTGTAGGTCTAGTAGCAATAAATATCTTTATATCTTCATAAATCAGTGGCCGTGGAATATTTCTTTTGCTAGAAAAATCAACTTCGTCTAGGCCGCCGGCACTATTAAAACCATAATATATATCGTTTTGCTTTTCAATATAACCTCGTTGCTCCCAGTAGTAAGATCTTATAGTTTGCACTTGTTTTCATTTGCCAAGAATTATATTGCTATATGAGTAAATTTGTATTAAGTAAAATTGCTGAACTATGTTCATCAACCCATCATAGATGCAAACGCGCGTGGAGGTATTGCTCCTGGTCCAGATGTCGTATTCTTGTGATCACCATCTTTATCAGCAACGTATTCCGTTAGCTGTGCTTCACCATTCGGTGCTATATAGTAATAAAAACCTGATATGACAAATTCTTCATTAGGTGTACCAGCATTTCTAAATGTCCCTCGTTGCTCAACAACTGTTCCATCGGAGAGTTTATAACTGAAACATACAACACAGTCGGTTTATGATCTTTCGTTATTAAAAACATAAACGCTTTTAGTAATGTGAATCTAATCACGGTTTTTTTTAATATGTATTGTCTGCTTAGTTCCAATAGACCTATCTGCAGTGTTTCAGCCTAAGAAATCATTATATACAAATAGACTGCTGCGCATAACAAATTAACGATATTACACTCCCCGAATCCTTTCTTAGATATGTAGACACTTTTATCAAAATATTTTGCAGCTCTGAAGTATAAGTTAGAGGAGACAATACGTATGATTAGTTTAATTCGGTATAAACAAATAAATGGTTTGCGTAAGATTAACAGTGGAAGTAGTTCACTTACAAAGATACGAAGTTTCCAAAACCATCATTAAGGTCCACTCGTTCCACCAGGCGCACGTCAGCGGTTTGGCTGACAACCGCCGCAATCGTCATTGTTATTAAGGTGATAAATGTCTAAAAAAAACATGAAACACTTTAACTTATTTAATGATGACACATCGAACGCATTCCTTCTAACACAAATTGACAGAACATATGGGTATTGACAACATAGCATATTAGCTTTTTACCTTTTTTTTGTTTTGTTAGTATATATTCACCTGATTTAGTATTATCAAGTAAAATTTAAAAAAATATGAACAGTTGTATAAAAGGAGACACAAATTCGTATTTGCTTTTCGCTTAATTTTATCAATAACGATTTAGTCTAATTTCATACATTGGGGCGAACACCAAAAAATATTACTTAATCCATTTTAAATTTTAAACTGCCGTTAAATAATAATAAGTGCAGTTTTAATTTATTTCACAGAAATTGTTAAAAAAATATTTTACCGTCAAATATTTGAGAACAATATAAAAGAAAATAATTCTATAATAAATTCAAGTAATTGAAATGTAATGCTATATTCTATGCATTCTTACAGTACATATTTGCTTTTGGGCGAGCAGCTACTTTATTTCTTGCGACACCAGCGGCCACATATTATGGTAACCATTTTACATTAAGCAACCCAATCTATCTATCTATCTATCTATAACTTCACGCCAAATCCCTTGCGGGGTAGGCAGAGAGAACCGAGCGCCACGTGACTCGATCCTTACATATTTCACTCGCTTCTTTAACATTCATTGCTCTTCTCATGCACGCTCGCCGGTTTCTAGGGCTCCTGACATCACCTTCTGATAGAACATGACCAATTTGGTCATGGTAGGTAAGTCTTGGCCTTCCCCGGCTCCTACATCCTTCCACTTTTGCATTGTATATCTGCTTCGTCATTCTTTTATCTTGCATTCTTTCTGCATGCCCGAACCATCGGAGCATGCCTCTTCTTATTTTAACACCGACAATCTCTTTCAGACCAACTCTATTTCTAACATCATCATTGCGAATACGGTCTACAAGCCTTACGCCACAAATTTTGCGCAGCGCTCGCATTTCAATCGCGTTTATTCTACTTTCATGCTCTTTCTGCCATACCCAGCTCTCGCTTCCATAAGTTAGCGTTGGGACCAGAAGGCACAACTCGCTATACACAATGCAGTGTCATTGTGTATAGCGAGTTGTGCCTTCTGGCTCAGGTTTTTACTGCCAAGAAGTTTTCCCAACGCTCCATTCACACTATTCCCAGCACTCACTCGTCTTTCCACATCTGCGGTGTACCTTCCATCCCTGCTGAAAGCGCATCCAAGATATACAAACTCATCCACTTGTTCCAACACTTCATCGTCAATCGTAATCCTTACATTACTTCTGGATTCTTCTCTTTCAAATACCATTATTTTTGTTTTCTTCGCATTCAGTAGTAAGCCTTTCTCCATACATTCGTCTTTCATCGTTGTGACCAGTGTTTGCAGTTTAGATGGTGTATCTGCTAATAGCACGGCATCGTCTGCATACAGCAGACAGTTCACCACTAGGTCACCCATGCGCAATCCCACATTCGTTGACCTTATTCTCAGCAGACAACTATCGAGATACAGGATAAACAGCCTAGCAGATAGCATGCAACCCTGTTTGACACCAATTTTGACATCAAACCAGGGTGACATGCCACCGTCTATCCGCACACATGCTGAGCAATCCTTGTAAGTGGACTGCACAGCACGGAGCAGTGAACCGTCAATCCCATATCTCGGCAATATGTCCCACACTTCCTTTCGCACAACCCTATCAAAGGCTTTCTCAAGATCCACAAAACCGCAGAAGACCTTCCGGTCTATGGCCAGATGCTTCTCTACGATATTGCGGAGCGAGAAAACTTGATCCGTACATCTCCTTCCATTTCGGAAACCTCCTTGTGCGTCCCACAGCATTTCATCGGATTTCACCCTCATTCTCCTTTCAATCACCTTTCCGTATACATTTGCTGCTAAGCTGATCAAACTGATGGCCTTATAGTTCGCGCCTTATAGGTTGCATAGGTACCAGAAGGCGTCCCGGACGTAAGTGCCACCTAATTTGATCATCTCAGCTGTGATCAGATCAATTCCCGCTGAATTTCCATTTTTCAAGCTTCGTATCGACCATTCGATCTCATCCATAGTTATGCCTTTGTTGGACGCCGTCAACGTGGAGTAAGCATCCGACTCACTCTCATTGCCAGCGTCCGAGGCATACTCATACATTTCCTCAAAATATTCACTCCACCGTTCTAACACTTCCTGAGTGTTCGCAAGAATGACACCAGCTTTAGACTTTATATTATCCATTCTGGATGCCGACGAACCACTCCGGGACTTCTTTACCTCTCTCCAAAAGAGTTTGGTATTTGCCTCGAAGTTTTTCGTCAGCCTCTCTTCCTCATTCATAAATTTGTCTTTCACGCTTCTCTTGCACTAAAGCCTTGGTTTCATTCTTGCATAGACGGTACATTTCTTTCTTCTTTTCTCTCATATTTTCATTTAAAGGCAAAGATGATACGTAATCCAGCCACGCTTTCCTCTTTCTTGCTACGGAGGATTCAACCTCCGCATCCCACCAGGCATCTCCTTTCGCTGTTTTACGTCTCTTTGCGCATCCACAAGCTTCTTTTGCACTATCCACCATACTTTCTTTCAAAACTTTCCAACAATCATCCACATCTAAGTCAGAGAGGCTTGCATTTGCAAGTCTCTCACTTACCAGATGCACATACATTCTCCTTACACTTTATCTTGCAATTTTTCGCTCATTATCCTTTCATGATCTCCGAAAGGGATACGCACTCGCCAGTGCCTCCACTTCCTAAAAAGGCCCACAAACCGGCTTACCACCAGGTAGTGGTCCGTCAAGACTGGGGCCTCTAAAGGCTCTTGTATCCATTAGAACATTTCGGAGACGTCTATCTATTAAAATCAAATCAATCACACTTTTTTGGTCATTCCTTCTCCATGTATACGTGTGAATATCCTTATGATGAAATAAAGTATTCGACACGAGGAGGCCTCGTTCCATACATAAATCTAGTATTGACTTACCTGCTTCGTTCACTCTCTTATCTCCATACGGACCAAGAACGGCTTCATAGCTGAATCGCTTGGTCCCAACCCATTCATTCAAATCTCCTCACATAATCACTCTTTCATTCCCTTCAGCTAAGTCCAGAACATCCCTCACAGACTCCCAAAACTTCTCCAGTTCTTGAGCACACGCTGAGCTTACGGGAGCGTATGCTGCAACCAAAAATACTCGCGTGATGCCCAGTTTAATACGAACCCAGAGAAGTCTAGGCCCTACCAAACAGTAATCTCTTACACCAGTGGCTAAGCGAGAGGAGAGTACGACACCTACACCAGCACTGGCATGATCGTCCCGGTCTACCCCAGACCATAGGGCCATCATACCACCGGGCAGATCATCGGTGTCGCTCCCCTTGCGCTTAGTCTCTGTCACACATAAAGCATCCAAACGTCTATCATTCATTACGTCTATCAGTTCATTCGTCTTATCATTCAATCCACCTCTCACATTCCACGTGCCTATGCGGCACTCGGCTCCCCTCGTCCCGCCGGAATTGGTATACCCATATATCGGTATCATATATCACTACTTTAATTTAAATGACAATATATAAAATACACAAACCAATATCTGCATTTTAATATCACAGAACACTACTTATCATCAAACACCTACTACGACTGCACATCTTTTTGGTTAACTAACGTCTTATATGTCTCTGCTACGGGATACTTTATCAAGGTAATCATTTACATATATATTTATACCTTAACGCCAAGTTCCTTCCGTTATAAGCAAACAACTGACCGCCATATGCCTTATATCTTACGTAACTCACTCACTTCTTTAAATTAATTGTTAAACTTTTAATATTATAATTAAAACAAACATAAACAGGATCGGGTCAGGGCATGTATAATTTAAATTGAATCATTAAAATTCAGATATTCATGTGAATCTTCAATATGAACTATATATAAACTACATGTAGTAAACAGCTTGGAGTAGGTTGTTGTAAAACTGTCAACACTTTAAGGTTTATAACAAACATTTTACTATTTACGGACATTATATTTGAGCTAAGTATTGTGTAATAATATTGATATGATCATGTAAGTTACCATATAATGCACTTGATATGATGTGAGTACATTATGTAAATGATAGCTATAGTGCCAATACAACGTACATTAGAAGAGGAACTAAACAAATAGAATTTTCTTACAAGTGAAGACGCAGTCTTGAGTCTTGATGTGGTTAAGTTGGACCAATGGTTACTTTTGTCAAAGTGCCCTCATTTTCAAGGACAAGTTACTCGAGCTTTTTATCACAAGGGAGAAAGAGATGTTAGCACGGCCTCTATAATGAGTATCCTCGTCATCCGCATTCCGCGTAGCAATGAATGCCGCCTATTGACAACATTATAATTAATATGCATCAGAAACAACGGGGATAGTACGGAACCGTGCATGATGCCAACATTACTAATTGACATCTATTTAATTTATGCGATTGATACCCAAGTGATGGACTTTTCTTATGCGCGTGAATTTTTAGATGCTTGGAAGGGTTTGTTATTTACAAACCCTTCCAAGCATCTAAAAATTCATGTGAAGGATATATACAAACATATGTATTTTAACCGACTTTAAAAAAGGAGATTATCAATTGGGTTGTATTTTTTTATGTTTATTACCTTAGAACTCAGTCATAAATCAAGTCAATATTGCTTACTTTCTGTGCCGATTCAACAAGGCAACTCAAGTTTCAACACGCGTTTCTTTCTGCTCATCAGTCAAATCACGAGGCACCCCTTTTTCATATATTTTTATATTATTGATTTGATACAAATGAGTCAATATTGTAGGTAAGGTAACGTTAAACCATACCCCTAATTCCTGGGTAGTTTGACTCGGATCGGCTTCCACCATCTCCTTTAATTCAGCGTTATTCACCTGTGTCTTCGGTCGGTCGTCCACACGGTTCGTTCTTCAAGTCGAAGTTTCCATTACGAAAACGTTTTAACCAAAAACGCACAGTGCGTTCATTAGAAGTTTCCTCTCAAAACGCAGCATTAATATTGCGAGCCATTTTTGCCGCGTTAGTTCCGCCTAGGAACTCGTATTCAAAAATTACTCGGATTTTCGAAGCTTCCATCTTTCCCGTCTAAGCTTAATAAAATAACAATTGGAATTTGAAAATCAAATGTTGCACATTTTTTAAAAGAGAAACCTCATAGGTTTGATGTGAAAAAGTTTCACTTGAAAATGTCACACCATGAAGGTTTAATGTTAGTTCAAAGTATCTATTACTATAAAACGGCAATTTCATACTTTAACCCCTATTATTATAGTCCAATAATATTAATCTCTTCTCAGTTTGATCGCAGACTTTAATCATTAACTAAAGTGTACCTAGGTATATATTTGAGTTTATATGTGTTTATGTGCCAATTGCATGACAGTGCGTGTCATGTTTTTTTTTTATTAATTTAATGTAAAATGTAATTCCAAGCATTGTTAAAAGAAAATTTAAGCTTTCTGCACTTCTTTTTGCACTGCACATTTAAACATGATTTTCTAAGTGATATCGCTAACTACATGTACAGATATATGTAGTTAGCGATAGCGATTAGAAAATCATCAAATTAACCTGCTTGTTTGTTAAAAAAAACTAAACACCGCAGATAAAACGTTCATTTCTCGAAGTTAATTAGACCAGGCTTAAATTGAACTCGACCACTTATTTCTGGGGGATATTTACTATATATCTTTACAGTCTAGAATACACGGACCGATGGATAGATGCGTGTGTGGATCACGGTGGTTACATTCTGATCTAAACATGAAACGTGCGTTTACTGGTCCCATGGTCTACAGACGCAGCTTGTTTATTCGACTATCTGCATATGACGATTTACAAAATAATCGAGCAGTATCCCTCCGTGGAGTTAGTGAATTTGGGAGACTTTTAGCTCTCTACTGACTCTTATCCCGACTACACGCTGGATAAGTATAATATCTCAGTGGATATACCATTCAGCTCATGAGGTCGTTATCTCATCCGGATACAATTGCCCTGCACCAGACGCGAACCGCTATAAGTTACCTAACGCTCAACGCATTGTAGCCGTGGCAGCTCTGCTTCAGATTCTCTTTGACCAGGTCTTCGATCGGATCTAACATCTTACGAGCTGCTCGAGGGTTTGTGTGAAATGGGTTGTCAGCTTCTTTTCTAGCATCATAGATTTCAATGCTGATGTCACATACAGTCCTTGATGCTATTTATGCTGCATATCAGTAATATGTTGTTAATTGACGACATTAGTTGTTATACGGACTAAAGCACCTGGGACATTTATTATGTAGGCCTTGCTAATATCCCTTGTTTCCCTATGATTGAAAGCCACAATAAACTTGTTTCTGAAATTAACCCTTCGAGTTATTAAACTGAAGTATCTGGCAGGGCAATTTTTGCCAATTCAACGCTATCGAAGTACAAATCGGCGCATTTACCGCTAAGAAAATCCTAATTTTTATGGTTATTTAATTCCAGAACATATCTTCACCGAAGCTAAGCAGTAAGTCAGGAATGAAGAGTTGCAACAACAATAAACAAGTTAAACGGGTCAAGTCTCACCTCAAACCATACATGAAATACTGTAGTCACGTATCGGCGGCAGCACCCGTATACATTGTGATACGATTTAAAGACGAACTGTGCGAGTTATCGAAGACTCTAAACTTACACTGCGTGTGGTATTGCGCCCTACAACTGCACCGCTCGCCGATGCAGGGAATTCATCCTCATAATTGAAATCGTAATGTTTGCATACTATATGGTTTCAGAGTTTTTTTTTTTCGAGAACAATCAAATTAAATAATGAAATCTGAAGTTTTCACAAAGGACTACACCATAAGATTCGTCTCCGTGAAGAGGTTCTTAAGGATTGACATTACACAAGAAACATACCCAGTGTTGCAAATATTTTCAGAGTACATTCATCGCTTATCAGCAGGCTGGCCGCACGTTTGTTTACCATTTTAGTAGTATAAGAAAGCGAACCCATACACATCATACATAGAGCTACATTTTCATTCCTAGTCCTACTTCATATCGATAATCGAACTACGTGTCAGTATTAAAGCGGCGACACAACAGAAACCTAAGCTACGCACATTTAGGCCAGCAAATTAATTATACAACACTTCTGATCATTGGTAATTTACACGGACACTAAAAAAATAGTTCTCTCGACATTGTGACTGTGAACATCGTGTGCACAAACTCATAACTACTAGAACAACTTTTGTTAAATTATGGGAGTCTGCTCCTTGTAATACATGGTTGTAACTTAGTGTACAATCCTACTCAGATTTGACACCTAATCAGATGGTTCATAGAACTTTCTTCTTATTGCATGAAAATGAGAACTTCGACGACGATTCGATTACCCTTGATACCAGTGTTAACGCCCACGTCATCATATCTGCCGAAAGATCTCCGCTGCTGAACATAGACCTCCACCTTACGCCTACATAAGTGTTTTTTATGTTTCAGTGTCTTAAATAATTAATTAGTTTTAATAATAAATTAATTCATTCACTCTTAACCCTTCGAAACACGGGTGGTATACGACCGCGAAATGTATGGGAAAACGTACCTATATAACGGGTTCTGACTGCTCAATACTCTCTGCCAACCCCGCAAGGGACCTAGCGTGAAGATGTACATACATACATACAGTATCTTAAAGTAGGCAATAATTTCAAAATATCATCATTAATAAATTATTAAGAAGAAAAACATTATTAATTGTATTTTCTTTTGACTAGAAAAGTTTATTTATTTATTTGTCTTGCACTATTATCTAATTTATTGGTGATAATATACCCAAGTCTTGCACTAATATCTAATATACCAAGCCGGTACAGGTAAAACATACCGATATAATAATGTTTAAAATCAGGCTTTAGAGTTATGAATAATTTCATCATTATCTTTAGAACTAAAGTCAATCTCAACTACACCTACGCGTAATAGTTGCACATTGTACTCGGTCGGTACAGCAAAACTGTATGAAGAGCTTTTGTATAATAGCAAAAAAGTGTAACTACGAATAAACTATGTAGGAGATGTCGTATTGACAGTAAAGTGGCAAGGAATTAGCTTGTGTACTAAGCAGTAATCGCTTCTCATTAAGTACAGAGTGTAACTATTCGCCGTTAGAAATAATTAATAGTCTCATCAACATGTCTATACTCTACAACTACTTGGCAAAATTATTCTTCTGAACTGAGGCGAAGCATCCATGGCGAATCTTCGTTCATAATATAGTTCTAGTAGCAATAAATATCTTTATATCTTCATAAATCAATGCCCGTACAGATATATATTTTTTTTTTTTTTTGCTAGAAATCAACTACGTCTATGCCGCCGACAAGATTAAAACTGGCCATGTATCGTTTTGCTTTTCAATATAACCTCGTTGCTCTCAGTAGCAAGCACTTACAGTTTGCACTTGTTTTCATTTGCCAAGAATTACATTGCTATTTGAATAAATTTGTATTAAGAAAATTGCTGAACTATGTTCATCAACCTAACATAGTTGCAACCGCGCGTGGAGGTACTGCTCCTGGTCCAGATGTCGTATTCTTGTGATCACCATCTTTATCAGCAACGTATTCCGTTAGCTGTGCTTCACCATTCGGTGCTATATAGTAATAAAAACCTGATATGACAAATTCTTCATTAGGTGTACCAGCATTTCTAAATGTCCCTCGTTGCTCAACAACTGTTCCATCGGAGAGTTTATAACTGAAATATACAACACAGTCGGTTTATGATCTTTCGTTATTAAAAACATAAACGCTTTTAGTAATATGAATCTAATCACGGTTTTTTTAATATGCTTTGTCTGCTTAGTTCCTATAGACCTATCTGCAGTGTTTCAGCCTAATAAATTATAATATACTAATAGACTGCTGCGCTTAACAAATTAAGGATATTACATTCCACGAATCCTTTCTTAGATATGTTTTTTATCAAAATATTAAAATATTTATCAAAATACTTTGCAGCTCTGAAGTATAAGTCAGAGGAGACAACACGTATGATTAGTTTACCTCGGTGTAAACAAAGAAATGGTATACGTTTGCACAATAAAAACAGTGGAAATAGTTCACTTACAAAGATACGAAATTTCCAAATCCATCATTGAGGTCCACTCGCTCCACCAGGCGTACGTCAGCAGTTTGGCTGACAACCGCCACAATCGCCATTGTTATTAACGTGATAAATGTCTAAAAAAATCATAAAAAACTTTAACTTATTTAATAATGACACATCGAACGCATTCCTTCTAACAAGTTTACCT
This sequence comes from Pyralis farinalis, assembly GCA_947507595.1. NCBI lineage: Eukaryota > Metazoa > Arthropoda > Insecta > Lepidoptera > Pyralidae > Pyralis > Pyralis farinalis. The sequence continues at coordinate 19,584,895 of OX382267.1, forward strand.
TTTCTTTTGTTTTATAATCGTGTCGCATAATCAGAATACGTGCCGCAGTAGAACAAATTGTGTATAATTTATTTAATATTTATTCTTGTAAATTTAATTGCCAAATGCCAAAGGCCTGCGCAAGAAATTACATTTCCTTTTTAAACCTGATTTTTTATTCCAAAAAAATAATGTATTTTCACAGTTTGTATTATGATGAATAATTTATATTAATCTTATTATTTAACTCAGTTTAATTCACCTCCACTGCATTGTTCGCGTAATTTACTGTAATCTGATTATAAAATTATGTATCGACATACATGTAACTATGTACTTAGATGCTTAGGAAATCATGTAACTCAAATTTATAAATTGACAGAATTTATAGGTATTGACAAGACAGTATACTTTTCAGTGTATTTTTTACCTTTTTTTGTGTTTTGTTAGTAGTACATTCACTTGATTTAGTATTATCAATTAAAAATTCAAAAAATATTAACAGTAATAAAAGTAATGTTGTGTAATGTATAAAAGTTGGAGACACATAAATTCGTATTTGTTCTTCGCTTAATTATCAATAACGATTTTAGTCTAATTTTACACACCGGGGCGAACACTTATAAATAATAATCAGTTTTATATTTTAAACTGCCGTTAAATAATAATAAGCACAGTTTTTATTTATTTCATAGAAATTGTTAAAAAATATATTTTACAGTCAAATGTTTGAGAATAATATAAAGGAACATAATTCTATAACAAATTCAAGTCATTGAAATGTAATGCCATATTCAATGCCTTTATTACGGTACATATTTGTATAATACATATGCATTTATGTGTGTGTTTGATATGCATAGTTACTAGAAAGCTTTTGGGCGAGCAGCTACTTTATTTCTTGCGACACCAGCGGCCACATATTATGGTAACCATTTTACATTAAGCAACCCATATATCGGTATCATATATCACTACTTTAATTTAAATGACAATATATAAAATACACAAACCAATTTCTGCATTTTAATATGACAGAACACTACTTATCATCAAACACCTACTACGACTGCACATCTTTTTGGTTAACTAACGTCTTATATATCTCTGCTACGGGATATTTTATCAAGGTAATCATTTACATATATATTTATACCTTAACGCCAAGTTCCTTCCGGTATAGGCAAAGAACTGACCGCCATATGTCTTATATCTTACGTAACTCACTCACTTCTTTAATTTAATTGTTATACTTTTAATATTATAATTAAAACAAACATAAACAGGATCGGGTCAGGGCATGTATAATTTAAATTGAGTCATTAAAATTCAGATATTCATGTGAGTCTTCAATATGAACTATATATAAACTACATGTAGTAAACAGGTTGGAGTTGGTTGTTGTAACACTGTCAACACTTTAAGGTTTATAACAAACATTTTACTATTTACGGATATTATATTTGATCTAAGTATTGTGTAATAATATTGATATGATCATGTAAGTTACCATACAATGCACTTGATGTGATGTGAGTACATTATGTAAGTGATAGCTATAGTGCCAATACAACGTACATTAGAAGAGGAACTAAACAAATAGAGTTTTCTTACACGTGAAGACACAGTCTTGAGTCTTGATGTGGTTAAGTTGGACCAATTCCAACTGTTCACAAATGGTTACTTTTGTCAAAGTGCCCACATTTTCAAGGACAAGTTACTCGAGCTTTTTATCACAAGGGAGAAAGAGATGTTAGCACGGCCTCTATAATGAGTATCCTCGTCATCCGCATTCCGCGTAGCAATGAATGCCGCCTATTGACAACATTATAATTAATATGCATCAGAAACAACGGGGATAGTATGGAACCGTGCATGATGCTAGCATTATTAATTGACATTTATTTAATTTATGCGATTATTACCCAAGTGATGGACTTTTCTTATGCGTGTAAATAACAAACCCTTCCAAGCATCTAAAAATTCATGAGAAGGATATATACAAACATATGTATTTTAACCGACTTTAAAAAGGAGATTATCAATTCGGTTGTATTTTTTTATGTTTGTTACCTTAGAACTCAGTCATTTATAAACCGATTTGATTTTTTTTTTAATCCCATGAATATAGATACCTTCGTATAGGTCCTATAGAAAACTTTTCAAACTCGATTCAAACTACTGAATCAAGTTATTTTTGGAATCGGTACCAGCGCATTTCTTATGGATGTTTGTAAATAGGTTTAATTAAGTATTGCTGCATTATCGTATTAACGTAACTTTAAATAAATTTTGTAAGTCTAAGGAACTTTCCCAAAAAATCTTAAAAGCTTGGCTGACACTGACTGCAAAAATAACAATAAATGTATATTATTGTCCTAATACATTGATTTTAATCTAAGTAGTCTTAAAATATATTTCACATTAGATACTATAAGACACTATAATATTTGTTTATATTCATTTAAAGAAATAAAGCAATTATATTGTAGTAATCATCTTTTTCATAGCAGATATTTTTGGTTCTCTCTGCTACCCCGTAAGTGATTTGGCGTGAAGTTATAGATAGATAGACATTTTTGGTGGCGGTGTTTTTTTTAGTATTCTTTTTTTATTTATTAGGAATTTGTCAATATGAATTATAAATAAAACATATATTTCATTGAACACCAACCAAAATTTTCCAGCGCAGAGACGACCGCAGCTGAGACCGACTACAGTAGACATTTCTGTGAGGTGGAGATACTTCCCCAATTACTCTGCCTTGATGAGCCCTACATTTCTTACTGGGAAGATTGACATCCTAGCAGATAACAGTTTTCCTGTTTCTAAAAAGTAAAACGCAACGTAAAAATTTAAACATGAAATTACTATTAGTGATTTTATCATATCACTAAGATTAATTTCATGTTTAAATTATTGTCACAAGTCGATTAACACGGTTTTAATTCTATTGTAAGCTGATAAAACGTTCACATATTGTTATCAAAAAAAATTACATCACATCGTCATGAAAATTATACGAGATTATCAAAGAACTACAATTTGATATTTTATTAGTTCATCGTCTATGCTTCATTAAGTCTCCATTAATTGTAATATCAAAAATATTATCATGAAGAAAAATCTAAATTGAAGCACAATAACAAACACATGTAAATTTTAACGTCTAACGGTTTTGTTTTAAAATAACTTTCAAATTCATCAAATCTTGCTCTGCCTACCCCGCAAGGGATTTAGCGTGAAGTTATAGATAGATAGATAAGTAAACATTCTGCTAATGTGATAATTGATTACATTATTCCATAGAATATTAGTTGAGTAATAATACTAATAATATATACTAGACGTCATCCCGCGGTCGAAGTTCGACCGTAAATCCTCGATCTGTAGGTTTGAACGTTATTAAGGTTCTTTTGTCAAAGAATATACCACGATTATCATTGCACATATATATTTTTAATTTGATCTATTACGTAAGCTGCCGGTATATACAAATACGTCATAGGAAAAATATGGTATAGCTAGGCTATTAAAAAAGCCGTCAAGTGCGAGTCCGACTCGCGTTCTGAGGGTTCCGAAAAAAAATATTTTCACAAATTATTGTCCAGCTAAGTTTTTTTTTTATGACGGACCTACAAATTTACGGTTTTCGATTTTTTTCCTTTACTAGTGCTACATGATATCGCCTCTTACCACATTTCATAATTCGAGGTCAACGGGTAGTACCCTATATGAGTTTTGATTCCCTTGCAAGTGTCAAAATATGCGCATAAACGAGGCATAAATAGCCGTATCTTTTGATTGCCTTAACTTTGAAGTATAATTTTTTCACTGCTCAAAGAGATTACAGACCTGTGTATCCGGTATTAATTTCAGCTTGATACCTCTACCTGTTCCTGAGAAAAAGAGACAGACACACAACAAAGTAATCATATAACAGTTCCGTTTTCCTTTTAAGATACGGACTTTAAAATCAATAAGGCGTTGTTTGACATTTTCATTTTCATTGGATTTTTTATTGCTGTACCAGGGCCACATGTTTCGCCAATGTGCACAGCACATTTTGACAAGCTCGATGGCTCAGTCATGAATGACGCGATTTTGACACCAACGCTCGTGAGTTCGATTCCCACACAAGACAAACATTTGTATACACGTACATGTCTGTTTATCTTGGTCTGGATGTTTAAAGAGAGGTAGGGCGCATCAAAGCAGCCTGTCTGGGGAAGTACCTCCACTTCACAGAAAACCGCGAGGGCTAACGCTATGAAGAGACCACCAAACAGTTATCATTGCCATTTTCTTGGTAAGCTTTGATTTAGGGCACTGATGCGGCGTTGGACCTGGGGTAGGCCATATCATTTTTCGCTTTCGGTTATCGTAAAGAATCCACTTTTCGTCACATGTCACAACTCGATCTAATATCCCTTCATTTCTGTACCGATTCAACAAGGCAACACAAGTTTCAACACGCGTTTTTTTCTGCAAATCAGTGAAAACATGAGGCACCCATTTTTCATATTTTTTATGTTATTGATTTGATGCAAATGAGACAATATTGTATATAACGTAACGTTAAACTATGCCGCTAATTCACGGATAGTTTGACTCGGATCAGCTTCCACCACCTCCTTCAATACAGCGTCATTCATCGGTCTTCTAGGTGGTTCGATCTTCAAGTCGAAGTTTCTATTACAAAAGCGTTCAAACCAAAAACGCACGATGCGTTCATTAGAAATTTTCTCTCCAAACACAGCATTGAGTTTTTGCCGTGTTAGTTCCGCATCAGAACTCGTATTCAAAAATTACTGGATTTTCGAAGTATCCATCTTCCCCATCTAAGCTGAATAAAAAAAAACAATTGGTATTTGAAAATCAAATGTTGCACATTTTTAAAAAGAAAAACCTCATAGTTATTATGTGAAAAAGTTTCACTCGGAAATCTCACACCATGAAGGTTTATTCAAAGTATCTACGAGTATTAGGTACTAAAATACGGCGATTTCGTACTTTGACCCCTATTATTATAGAATGATGGGGGTTAATTAATCTCTTCTCAGTTTTGCACTTTAATCTAAACTAAAGAGTATGTATATTTGAGTATATATGTATTTGTGTGCCAAACGCATAGTAGTATGTGTCATGTTTTTTTTTTATTAATTTAGGTAATGTAAAATACATTACCTAAACAAAAAAATACTTCTACTATGTAGGCGACATAGTAGAAGTATTTTTTTATGTTTCGGTGTCTTAAAGTAAGCAATAATTTCAAAAGAACATCACTAATAAATTATTAAGAAGAAACACATTATTAATTGTTAAAATAAAATCCTTAACTTACCTTGAAACAGAAAACCTACTGAAACCTATTTCCTAAACCAATATCTTGTTCTGCTCTAATATGATGTATACAAGTATGCCACTTTTCTACAGTAACACAAATTGTATCACACTCTGAGAGGAGGCCTGGTGACCTGTGATACAGGTTCTTCGGATGCCTAGTTCAGGCGCCAGATCTCTACAACTTGACACATATGTAGTACCTAACATATAAATTGTCTATTAAGTATGTGATCCATGTACTCGTAATATAAGTACGCCGTTGTAATGTACAAAGTGTTCAAGACTGTGGAGGAGGAGACAAATAAATGACATTTTATTTTATTTTTTTATTTATGTTATTTCATTTGACTAGAAAAGTTTATTTATTTATTTGTCTTGCTCTATTATCTATTTATCAGTGATAATATACCTAGCTAGTACAGGTAAAACATACCGATATAATCATGTTTAAAATCAGGCTTTATGGTTATGAGTAATTTCATCATTATATACCTACTAAGGTCAATCTCAACTGCACGTTCGCGTAATAGTTGCACATTGTACTCTGTCGATCAGCAAAACTATATGAAGGGCTATTGTATAATAGCAAAAAAGTGTAACTACGAAGAAACTATGTAGGAGATGTCGTATTGACAGTAGTAGTGGCAAGGAATAATCTTGTGTACAAAGCAGTAATCGATTTTCATTAAGTACAGGGTGCAACTATTCGCCGTAGAAATAATTAATAGTCTCATCAACATGTCTATACTCTAAAACTACTTGGCAAAATTATTCTTCGGAATTAAGACGAAGCATCCATGGCGAATCTTCGTTCATAGTGTAGGTCTAGTAGCAATAAATATCTTTATATCTTCATAAATCAGTGGCCGTACAGATATATTTCTTTTGCTAGAAAAATCAACTTCGTTTAGGCCGCCGGCACTATTAAAACCATAATATATATCGTTTTGCTTTTCAATATAACCTCGATGCTCCCAGTAGTAAGCACTTACAGTTTGCACTTGTTTTCATTTGCCAAGAATTATATTGCTATATGAGTAAATTTGTATTAAGTAAAATTGCTGAAGTATGTTCATCAACCCATCATAGATGCAAACGCGCGTGGAGGTATTGCTCCTGGTCCAGATGTCGTATTCTTGTGATCACCATCTTTATCAGCAACGTATTCCGTTAGCTGTGCTTCGCCATTCGGTGCTATATAGTAATAAAAACCTGATATGACAAATTCTTCATTAGGTGTACCAGCATTTCTAAATGTCCCTCGTTGCTCAACAACTGTTCCATCGGAGAGTTTATAACTGAAACATACAACACAGTCGGTTTATGATCTTTCGTTATTAAAAACATAAACGCTTTTAGTAATGTGAATCTAATCACGGTTTTTTTTAATATGTATTGTCTGCTTAGTTCCAATAGACCTATCTGCAGTGTTTCAGCCTAAGAAATCATTATATACTAATAAACTGCTGCGCATAACAAATTAACGACATTACACTCCCCGAATCCTTTCTTAGATATGGAAGACACTTTTATCAAAATATTTTGCAGCTCTGAAGTATAAGTTAGAGGAGACAATACGTATGATTAGTTTAACTCGGTATAAACAAATAAATGGTTTGCGTAAGATCAACAGTGGAAGTAGTTCACTTACAAAGATACGAAGTTTCCAAAACCATCATTAAGGTCCACTCGCTCCACCAGGCGTACGTCAGCGGTTTGGCTGACAACCGCCGCAATCGTCATTGTTATTAACGTGATAAATGTCTAAAAAAAACGTGAAACACTTTAACTTATTTAATGATGACACATCGAACGCATTCCTGCTAACACAAATTGACAGAACATATAGGTATTGACAACATAGTATATTAGCTTTTTATCTTTTTTTTTTGTTTTGTTAGTATATATTCACCTGATTTAGTATTATCAAGTAAAATTTAAAAAAATATGAACAGTTGTATAAAAGGAGATACAAATTCGTATTTGCTTTTCGCTAAATTATAAATAACGATTTTAGTCTAATTTCACACATAGGGGCGAACACTAAAAAAAATTACATAATTCATGATAAATTTTAAACTGCCGTTAAATAATAATAAGCGCAGTTTTAATTTATTTCACAGAAATTGTTAAAAAAATATTTTACTGTCATATACCTATTTAAGAACAATATAAAAGAAAATAATTCTATAATAAATTCAAGTAATTGAAATGTAATGCTATATTCTATGCATTCTTACAGTACATATTTGCATACATAAGCAAAATGTGTGTGTTTGAATGTGCATAGTTACTAGAAAGCTTTTGGGCGAGCAGCTACTTTATTTCTTGCGACACCAGCGGCCACATATTGTGGTAACCATTTTACATTAAGCAACCTATATATCAGTATCATATATCACTACTTTTATTTAAATAAGAGTATATAAAATACACAAACCAATTTCTGCATTTTAATATCAAAGAACACCAGTTGTTATCATCAAACACCTACTACGAATGCACATCTTTATGGTTAGCTAACGTCTTATATATCTCTGCTACGGGATATTTTATCAAGGTAATCGTTTACATATATAGTTATACCTTAATTCTATTTGATTTATGCGATTACTACTCAAGTGACGGACTTTTTTTATGCGCGTAAATAACAAACCCTTCCAAGCTTCTAAAAATTCATGTGAAGGATATACACAAACATATGTATTCTTAGCTGACTTCAAAAACGGAGCTTATCAATTCAGTTGTATTTTTTTATGTTTGTTACCTTAGAACTTAGTCATTTATAAACAGATTAGATTTTTTTTATCGCAAATAGTAATCATTTACATATATATTTATACCTTAACGCCAAGTTCCTTCTTGTATAGGCAAACAACTGACCGCCATATGCCATATAAAATTCAGATATTCATGTGAATCTTCAATATGAACTATATATAAACTACATGTAGTAAACAGGTTGGAGTAGGTCATTGTAAAACTGTGAACACTTTAAGGTTTGTTATTTTACGGACATTATATTTGATCTAAGCATTGTGATATTGATATGATCTTTGCTATATACAGTAAGTTATCATACAACGCACTTGATGTGATGTGAGTACATCATGTAAATGATAGCAATAGTGCCAATACAACGTACATTAGAAGAGGAACTAAACAAATAGAGTCTTCTTACAGAAGAAGAAGGTGAAGACGCAGTCTTGAGTCTTGATGGAGTTAAATTGGACCAATTCCAACTGTTCAGAAATGGTTCCTTTTGTCAAAGTACCGTCATTTGCGGGGACAAGTTACTCGAGCTGTTTACCACAAGGGAGAAAGAGCATGGCCTCTATAATGAGTATCCTCCTCATCCGCATTCCGCATAGCAATGAATGCCACCTATTGACAATATTATTATTAATGTGCAGCAGAAATAGCGGGGATAGTATGGAACTCATGAAAATTACATGAGATCATCAAAGAAGATTCAGAGATTTTTTATGAACATTCAGATCATTGCTTGAGGTCCTTGTCGAGCTCGGTGGCGCAGTGGTGATACGCGTTGTTACGTTACTTTGACACCAACGCTCGTGGGTTCGATTCCCACACAGTACAAACATTTGTGTGCATGAACATGTCTGTTTGTATTGGTCTGGGTATTTTCTATGTATAATAAGTATGTATTTACAAAAAAAAAAAATGTATTTACGTATGTTTATCAGTTGTCTAGTACCCATAACACAAGCTTCGCTTACTTTGGGGCTAGATGGCGCTGTGTAATTTTTAATAAAAATAAAAATTTATAAAAATTCAATTAATTCATACCTACTACCAAAATTGACTAAATTTAACTAAAACCTAACCCGAACGTAAATTAAACCTAATTTAACATTAGGATAGAACCTTAACATCGAAATTAAGTCGATCATCTGCATATGGTCCAAATTTAATATTATCAAAGGACAATTGTTGTGCTCCTGCAAGTGGTTACCATTAGGTTACCATTATTATCGTTGTCAGCAGCTAGATAAAGATATGTGTATTGTTAGAGGTCCAGTGAACCATATCATACCATGACCGTGCTATGAACTAATCAGGTACGGAAAGTAACATGACATGCACTACTATGACCGCGGCAACGGATCGACTGCGTTCTATGACCGTGTGCAACCCATGTAGTGACCGTGTCATACGTGTATTATAACCGTTACTTAACCGTTTGATAATCATAGGTAACGTGCAGTATTAGATATTTATTCTTGGATGAATTCACGTTTCTTTAAGTATGTAAGTCGTAGTAAGAGAACGAGAAATTGACGTTATGATGAGAATGATCATCATCATCATCAATCATCAGAGGCGGCACGCAGCGATTTGGCAACATCGCGTGTCATGTAAGGATGTTCATCGTATGGTACGGTTTAGTAGACGAGAGCTCGATGGCGCCGACGCGCGTGTCATTATAACCGAATACACAGGTTAAGCAAAGTTGGCCGCAGCCTGTCTATGGATGGGTTTATCTACCTTGAGTTTCTCCGTGCTTCGGAGGGTATAAAGCCGTCGGTCCCGGCTGTTGTCGATAGATAACAGTCGTTAAGCTAAGCCAGTGGCCCTCGGGCGTCTTGAAAATACTGGTCTCCGTTGTGGCCGTATCCCTGCAGTGGGATGAGTAAGGGTTGATGTGGTATGGACTTTTAATGACCTAGAATATTTTGCCGACGCTGATATGCTTATATATATAAATACATAGAATTATATTATATATATGTATATTGGGCCGTGTGGGTGTCGAAACAGGCGACTAAGGTACTAATATCCAGGAGACGGACAGCAGTGTTCCCAGCGTACTTAATAACTTACTGCGGTTGCCAACCCGCCTGTCAAGCGTGGCAACTATGGCAAAAATCCCCTCTATGGGAGTACAAGATTAAGACTGCCCCCAGTCACCAGCAGCCCCGCTGATCCTGGCCCTGGTAACATACAATACGCGCATAATGAGGATCGATGAGAAGATAGTGGAGCTGGAAGAGTAAATAAGCAAGTTGCATTGGGATATAATAGGACCTAACCTTAAATTAATTTTATTCATGGTAGTCTAATAGTCTTTATCATTTATTAAAGTGTATTGTTTCATCTTTGAATAAGGGATGAATGGGAACTTTTAAAATTTTAACGTTTTACTACATTTGCTGTTATCCTGTGAGGGGTGAGATATGCGGGGCGAACGAGTGCGAGACCATATACCTAGTCTTGTCATAAATACTGAAACAAAGAAAAAAAAATTCTATTGCAAATAACGTTTATTACTTTTACAGTGTGTTAGTATAATACATAAATATAAATCAATTTAAAATATAAAAAGCTTATTCAAAGTGGTCTCCATTGGCTGCCATACAGTCCTCAACATTCACAAGGTTGAGGTCAGTTATCAATAGAAGCACGCACTCTTTCCATGGGAAAATTCTTCACTGCCAATCGTACGGATTGTTTTAGGGACTCCAAATTATCATGGCGTTTAGAGCAAGCCGTATTCTCTAAAACTAACCATAAATCATAATCAAGCGGATTAAGATCGGGACTAGACGACGGCCAGTCTTCAGCTCTGATGAAGTCCGAAACGTTCGTTTCCAACCAAGACTGCGTATACCGAGCTTTATGACCCGGCGCCGAGTCTTGCTGGAAGGACCATTCTTGGTTATTGAACATGGTATTGTTAAGCCACTTCACTACTTTCTCAAGAATTGTATTTTTCAAAATTTTTCTGTGACCTCCTTTTGCGTACCGCTTCAGTAGTTGTTTCGATTTTACCAACCTATTCTTTTTTAAATTATCGGTTAAGAAATGACCAGTACGTCACTTATAGGCTGCAAGTCCTAAGTCATCTTTTAAAATACGCGACATGGTTCTAGGTGCTATCTTCATCTCACGACATAAAATCTTTTGCTTTCGGACAGGATTTCTTCGAATTCTTTCCCTTCCTGCTTTGACCACCTTTTTTGTACGAACACTACGTGGACGGCCAGATCTTTTTCTGTCACAAACAGAGGCGGTCTCATTGTACCTATTGATAGCCCGGTACACAAACATTTTACTAATACCAAGCGTATGGAGAGTTTAAAAAATTGCATTTGGCTCCATACCTACTTTGTATAATGCAATCACAGCGATTCGGTTCTCTTTATCACCCCACTCCATTTTAATATCGCAAAATATTGTACAATGTATTGGCGCCAAAATGAGAAAACTCAATGAACAGTCATATAAAAATGAGAGATTTCAAATTCAAATGTAATATTTTGTTTATTTTTAATTGTAACAGTATTTATGGCCAGACTAAGTATAGTCATTACGAGTGTATGGACCATTAGATGTAGTGTAGTAAAATTAGAAGAAGATTTCAATAGCCTATCAACTTTACAACATTGGCATTTAAAACAAATTAACGTGTTAAATTACTAGCTTGCATAATTATACAGAATTGCAAGATCAACTACATTAAAAACTAAAGTGATTGGAGAATTATGAGTATAATCATAAAAGTAATTGCGATTACCATTTCGAAATTTTGTGTTTTAGTTTATAGTTATTTTATTTATTTCCATCACTGTTTTCATGCGTAACTACACAAGTTGATAAGTGAAAATGAGTCTCATATACTCGTATACGTGTATTGTTGTAAGTTTGAATGTTTCGCTGTTGATAAATTTGATTAATCTGATAAGTGTTTATTTGAACGGCTACACTGAAGACGATTTGCACACCGAAATCTGGTTTGCGAAGTTAAAAAATAGGATCTAAATCTTTTACAGCATAGGTTTTGTTTTGTAAAAATGTCTGTAGATCAATAAGGTCCTTAGGTCCAAGAAGGCAACGTTTAATTTTTTTGGAAAGTACTTCTTTCTGTAATTAATATTTTACAAGTATCTGTTATTTTTGCAATTAGTTCTCAAGTAAAATATAACGTGGATCGTGTCACGTGGCCCTCAATTCACTCAGCCTATTCCGCAAGGAATTTGGCGTGAAGTTATAGAGAGATAGACATTCTCAAAAAACTACTGGTTTATATACAAAAAATATGTATTTTACAGAATAACTTGCTAAGTGAACAGTATTTTTAAACCAATACCTTTATATAAAAACGTGTGAAGTGTTTTATTACATTTAATGTTTTTTTTTTTCAAACTTCGATTTTAGGCAGATTCTTACTCCTTACATTTTTTCATACAAATTATTTATGGGGCTAGCTGCGAATGCGTATGTATGAATATATCATATAAATAAAATGTGTTTATAAAATATATTTTTAAAATTTTAGGTGCTGCTATGTCTAGGCACACGAATAGATGGTGTTATTTACACGTAGTGAGTAATCAGTAGTATACTATAATATAAATATTATTCATCTATAAAATATGTCCTACCCATGGGTTGCTGAATATTTCATTTGCCATATCAACATCAACCCATACTCATTCTACTGTTGAGATTCAAATTTTCAATTAACTACTCTTAACCGAACCTAAATAAATAAATAAATATTTTCGGACCAATTTCACAGCGCCATCCATCCATCTATTTCCCCAAAGTAAGCGAAACTTGTGTTATGGGTATACACAACTGATAAACATACGTAAATACATTTCTTTTTTTAAATACCTACTTATTTTACATAGAAAATACCCAGACCAAGACAAACAGACATGTTCATGCACACAAATGTTTGTATTTTGTGGGAATCGAACCCACGAGCGTTGGTGTCAAAGTAATATAACAGCGCGTTTCAACACTACGCCACCAAGCTCGTCTTCAAATACTAAATGATCCAATACCAATGCGGACTGATGAAGCCAGTAGTGTATTCAAACCTGTTGTGTGTATATTGTCAACAGTCATGTCACACGATTGTTTAACATGTTCTCCGATAAAGGAGTTCGAGATGGATAAACCAAATCATAGACAAGTCGGCGTTGTTTGTCTATTTAATTTCCGAGAATGCGCACTAAGCCCCACATGATAGGTAATACCATTCTGCATACCATTTAAAATGTCCACACGTGTTTATCTACAAATCAATTGCGTTACAACGGACATGCCTAGATGAAACCTATGTGTCACTGAGATCTAAATACAAAAATGCATAAAGTCAAAATTTTTAAGTTATAACTGCTAACTAGCTGCAAACAAATAAACAAATTCTTGGGCTTTTTATATTAGTACAGATTGGCAAATCTTCTTTAACTTTATATGCGACCACTTCGGACATACTCGTATTATTTAAAATCGAATTTTTAATTTAAATTATCCATATCTAGTTAGGCGTATGTGCTGTGCTGAGTATACATATTAAAAAAGGATACGGTTCTTACATATTTTTCCCCTTTTCTTGGAATTTCATTTAAATTTAAATGCACTGTAAACTAACAGTGTTAAATGTGATAATACCAACATGCATTTTAGACTTTAAAATTTGTACTTTCTGTAAAGCAATTATAACCAACACCTCATGTTTTTCATCATATTTGCTATTAAATAAGAATACATTACATTTATATTAAAATTGGAAAATAAAATGGTCGTAGAAAGCTAAGCTTCTGTTAGTCTTCACTGGTAATAAAATCAAATTTAATTCCTGCGTTCATTGATCAATAAATATCTGGTCAACATTCCTTATAGAACTTATTAGCGAATTCACTAAAGCTTAATAGAATTCAAGGCACTAGCAATCAAAATAAATTGCAAACAGATAAACGAGTAACGATCACTACAACTCTTCTTATATACTACTCTGTGTAAAAAGTATCGGGAATATGTCAATAAAAAGACCCGCGTAAAAGAGGTCGTTCTAATTTTTTTACTGCATGTTGGTAGCACTGTACTGATTTAGCGCGCAAAATTTGAGCGGGATCTGTCATTTAATTTGTTTTAAACTACACTTTTTGTTGGTCATAGTTTTGAGTCCTCGGCGATTTTTACAATGGAAAATATTGTTGAACAAAGAGTGTGCCTTAAATTTTGTGTTTCAAATGATATTTCATGTGGTGAATCACTAAAAATGTTGCGAAATACCTACGGCGAATCGTGTATATCGAAAACAAGGGCTTATGAATGGTATAAGGCTTTTAAAGAAGGCCGAGAAGTAGTAGTAGACTTGCCTCGTTCTGGTAGACCTTCAACCGCTACGACCAGAGAAAACATCGACAGAATCAAGAAGCTAGTGCTCGAAAATCGACGTATGAGTCTGAGAGAGTTGGCTAGTGAGGTGAACATATCTTTTAAGTCCGTCCACAACATTCTCATTGACATTTTAGGCATGAAACGCGTCGCCGCTCGACTAGTTCCAAAAGAGCTCAATTTTGTTCAAAAAGCGCAGCGAAAGCATGTCGCTGAAGACATGGTTTCCCGAGCTTCTACGGATCCGACCTTTATGAAACGTATAATAACTGGCGACGAGACATGGGTTTATGAGTACGACATGCAAACAAGCCAACAGTCTTCAGAATGGCGTCTCGAAAACGAGCCGAAACCCAAAAAACCGCGGCAAAGTCGCTCCAAAATCAAGGTGATGCTGACAGTTTTTTTTGACTACCGTGGTGTGGTTCACTCCGAATTCCTTCCAGAGGGAGAAACAGTGAATAAAGAATATTATTTAGGCGTCATGAAGCGTTTGCGTGAGAGTATCCGCCGAAAACGTCCAGATTTGTGGCAACACAACTCATGGATGCTGCACCATGATAATGCACCATCACACACAGCCATTATAGTGAAAGAGTTTTTAGCGAAAAATTCAACAAAAGTTCTCGACCAAGCACCGTATTCACCTGATATGGCTCCGTCTGACTTTTTTTTATTTCCCAAGTTAAAATTACCACTTCGAGGAAAACGTTTTGAGTCGATAGAAGCCATAAAAGAAAATTCGCTGATTGAGCTAAAGGCCATACCGCAAATAGCCTATGAAAAATGTATGGAAGACTGGGTGAAGCGGTGGAGATGTTGTATTGCAAGCGATGGGGCCTACTTTGAAGGCGATAAAATAAATTTAGATGAATAATTTGTATTTTTTGTTTTATTGACAAATTCCCGATACTTAGTACACAGAATGTATATATCATGTTAATAATACTCGATAAGAATAAGACGCGTTGATTAATGTTTTGAAGACACAGATATTACACAAGTAAATGTTTTGTTTCATAGTTTGAGGACAAGGCCAAGAAAATACTATCCAGCTATGACTTTTCAAATAACAAATGATTACGAAATACGTTCATGGTACAAACAATGATATAAACTATTCCAAGCAGAAAATAAATGTAGTTTAAAAATGCATTGCATGCATGCATTTAATTTCTCGATAAGAAAAAGAAGTCACTACAAAAAAGATTATTTGACTACTACAATTTTCTGGACGGTTCTTGTGTCCTCCTGCGGTTAAGTGAGTAAGTAAGATCACATGGCAACTCTGAATAAGATACTGCCTTATCACGGGGGTTAGCAAAACTAGCCAGACGGTAAATGTTTCGCGTCTGGCGCGCTGTAAGTTTTTTGTCACTCCGTATTGTACAGTTGTAAAAATCTAATAAATATTTATTTAATCATCCGGCTAAAAGGGTGTAGATGATGTACGATTGAAACATTGGTAGTACCTAAATCCTCATATATAAATACGTTTCCATTGTCACTGTCTATTTCTAGCGAAGATGTGGAGTTAAGGCGTATTTTTCCGAATGAATTTCCTCAGGATACTATCCGAAAAAGCGGGTCACTACATGCAGAGGTAAGAAACAAGTGTGTACCAGTATAAAGCAACTTCAAAACTATGAGTTGAGAGAAATTCAGAAACGTTCAGAAAAATCTATGTATACGGTGAGAGTTCTATCCCACGTGTTTTTTTTTATATTCGTCTCGATTCATCTCGCTCCACAAACTTCTTAAATAATTATTTTCCTGTTCAAGCTATCCGCCTGTGAAATTCCTTACCTCTTACAATCAGGCATTCTCAAACACTGATCAGTTTTACATTACATACTTTATCCCTGTACAAGACCTTATTTTGTTATTAAGCAAGACTATATTGTATGAACAGTATTTAAATATAGCGTAATTTGTGTAAGTGTACGATTAACAAACCTTTATATACGTTATCACGCGCCACCTACCTATGTTTGTTTCAGTTCTCGATTGTTATAAGGTTGCCTGGAAGAAATTACATTAGTAATAAACAGATTAAAATTATTTATTTGCCATTTGACCCTCACGGGTACTTATACATTTCTTACATTGTATCTTATAAATTTTTCATGATTTTGATTTCTCTTTTTTAATCTACCAGCATTTCAAAAAAAATGACTATTGGCGAACAAGAAATGCCAAAAGAACTTTACATTAGATGGGCCGTATGCTTGTATGCCTCCCGATGTAGAATAAAAAAAAGGAACTGTGGTGCATATTGCCGAGATATGTGATTTACGGTTCCCTGCTCCATGCTGTGCGGTCCCCGGATTGCTCAGCAAGTGTGTGGACAGATGGTAGCATATCACCCTGATTGTTGTTAAAATTAGTGTCAAAAAGGGTTGCATATTGTCTGCTAGGCTGTTTATTCTGTATCTCGATAGGTATCTACAGAGAATAAGATCGACGATTGTAGGATTACGCATGGAAGACCTAGTGGTGAACTGTCTGCTGCATGTAGACGATACCGTGATATTAGCAGAAACACCATCTGAACTACAAACTCTGTTCACAATAATGATAGACGATTGTATGGAGAAAGGCTTACTATTTAATGCGAAGAAAACAAAGATATTATTAAGTATTTGAAAGAGAAGGAACCAGAATCAAAGTAAGGATTATGATTGATGATAAAATGTTGGAACAAGTGGATGAGATTGTATATCTTGGATGCGCTTTCAGCAGGCATGGAATGTACACCACTGATGTGAAAAGACGAGGGAGTGCTGGGAATAGTAATGTTTGGAAAACTTCTTGGTAGTAAAAACTTGAGCCAGAAGGTACAGCTCGCTATACGCAATGCTGTGCTGGTCCCAACGCTAACTTATGGAAGCGAGAGCTGGGTATGGCAGAAAGAGCATGAGAGTAGAATAAACGCGGTCGAAATGCGTGCTTTGCGCAATTTGTGGCTTAACAAGGTAAGGAAGGAAGGTACCAAGGAAGGTGATGTCAGAAGCCTTAGAAACCGGTGATGAGAAGAGCAATGTATGTTAAAGAAGCGAGTAAGGTATGTAAGGATAGAGTCACATGACGCTCGGTTCTCTCTGCATACCCCGCAAGGATTTTAGCATGAAGTTATAGGTAGATATTTAGAAATTTGTATTAGTTCCACAAGTTTTGTTTTCTACTATATATTTTTTAGTTTTAACCAAGAAATGTTATTTATATTTCATTTCACATATAAATTAATGTAAAAATTCTAACCATGACCATTGTGAACTGATAACATTCACACACCTGGCGGTCGGTAGGATATGAGAAGGCGCATTTTTATAAAATGAAAGATCTGATTGTACACGTGTCTTTGTGAATAAATGATTCTGATATTGAAATAAATAAAAAAGAAATTAAAATAAATAACAAAAATAAAATAGATTAACAAACAGAGGAAGAAAAGGTATAGAATTGTTTTGTATTTGTCTATTAATTTATAGATTTCAATATTTTGTTTTTAGCATCTGGGACGATACGGCGAACTACAGACATATTTTCAATACCCCAAAGCACACTTAAACAGTCATTTTGAAGAGTTGGCATGTTATGATATAGATGGTAAAAAGGTAAGAAAAGATATGTTTGATAAGTTTTACTAATGTGATTCTAATTAAATCAAGGTGGACGATCGCTTTGTATGCAAGTGCGGCCTAGATGAAGGGTCACTTTAATTATGTTCTAAAGTTATCCAAAAATTCTTCGTCTCTCTATGAACTCCTTCCTTATTATATCATGATCCTACCGACCTCAGATCTCTTGTGATATTCATTAATCCCTTTTTCTTTGTACATATTTTGTTTATTTTTAATTTCGCATGAGTCAGCATACTGGTGGGGATTTAAAATAGTGGTCAAGTTTGCTAATAGAGGTGCCCGTTCTATTTTCTTGATTTTAAAGATTTGTTGATAATGACGAGCTCGGTGGCGCAGTGGCATTACGCGCTTTAATGCTACTTTGACGCCAACGCTCGTGGGTTCGATTCCCACACAGTACAAACATTTGTGTGCATGAACATATCTATTTGTCTTGGTCTGGGTATTTTCTATGTATGATAAGTATGTGTTTACAAAAAAAAATGTATTTACGAATGTTTACCAGTTATCTAGTACCCATAACACAAGCGTCGCTTACTTTGGGGCTACATGGCGCTGTGTAATTCATAACAATATTTTTGATGATTTCTGAAAAAAACTATGCTGGCTAGAAATAACATAATTTTTTTCTGTAATAAAACTTTTACTAACTGTAATTAACTCGAGTCGAGGTTCATAAACTTCGCAACTAAGAGTATTATTTTATTGATAGCTATGACAGACGCGTTTGCAATGATGATGTTAGTAAGAGAGAGTTGGACTGAAAGAGAATGTCTATGTTAGGATAATAAAAGGCATGCTCCGTTAGTTTGGACATGTAGAAAGATTGCAGTACGAAAAAATTACGAAACATGTATTACAATACCAAAGCGGAAGAATGTCGAACTCGAGGTCAAGACTCAAGACGACCAAATTGGCTAAGCGTGTTTGAAAACAGCTATGAATGTTAAAGTGCGAAGTGCGTAAGGACTGCGTCTTATGGCGCTCTATACTCTTTGCCTACCCTACAGGAACCTAGCGTTCATACAGCTAAGATATCCATACATACTATGACAGACAGATGAACGGACTAGTCACTGGCGAGACATGTGTATGCACTGTCACATTTCAATTTTCTAAACTAAGAAAATGATCATAATAAATAATGGACTAAACAAACGAAACTATTTCATGAGAGGGGGGGAAGCCACTTCTAAAGTTATCGTTTACGTACGCTTAAATTAATACTTTGTGATTTTCAGATATGTGAAGTAGATGTAAACCGTTACTCTCCAGACGAAGAAAATTATTTTATGTCATCCAAGCAGGACAGTCATGTAGATCCCCGGCGAGTCTTTTGCATATTGCTACTATGTTTCACTGAGGTTGAACTCGATAGGGTTGTCAATTCATTTTAAGTGACCAATTTATGTTTTTGTATAAAAACTACAATATAAAATATATTTTTTTCTAAAATGGCGATTTGCGTCTAATATGTGTTCTTAGACCACCTCAAAATATGACAAATAAACAATCATGCACATAGCTTGCCTGATCGTTTTATGGACAATTGCAATACCAAGCACCTTACTTGTACTAAATGCGTTGTTTATCCTGTACTACATTTTTTCACACTGTTTTAGAGAACTTAATGCAGTAGTACCTTGAGAAAATCTTCTTAGTGAGTACATTACACAACTTAAGTGTTTACGAAACAAAACTTCTCTAGAACTGCACAATGTGTGGGAAGTGTAAATGCACATGAGTGCTGGAGTTCGTTATAAGTTACATATTTAATTTCATTTGATGTTATATATTTGACATTGGCTGTTGCCTTGTACTTAAAAATATTTGCATGCCTTTAGAATATAAGGTGAACATACTGTACCTGCCTACTTGTAACATCTTTGTAAACTGTTGTATGTTCTGGCAAATAAAAGATATTCTATTCTACGTTTATTATTGGTGTGCCTCAGGGTTCTATTTAGAGTACATTTTAATTTTTAATGTATGTGAACGATCTATTCTACATGGTATAGGAAATGATAGAAAGTACTATTTGCTGAAGATACGTCTTTAATTTTTAATATTGCTCGCTGGTGTGAAAATATTAACAAGATAAATATTATTCTCTCTGCCATTCTAAACTAGTTCACATGCTCTCTTCTTAATATACTTTCATTCAACGCAACTAAAACCAAATGTATTACATTTAGATTATCAAAGGTAACTTCTGCCAATACAGAAGTCCTCCTTGACGTAAATTAATTAGAATTAGTTACATATATACACAGAATTTCTTGGAATTACTGTATACTCTAAATTGCAGTGCCTCATTAATAAATTTGCCTGTGGGAGAATTATTGACAGACTTTGCTACTGCGCAACTAGTTACTCGACTATGGCTTGATATTTTTGAGCTCTCATGGATATATGTAGTGTACCCAAATAATTTGTAGTAGACTAGATTTTTTCTAATGCTTGTAGTATTCCCAGTGACAAAATAAACAATTAGAAATTGTTTGTTTTAATGGTTATCTGAGCAGTAATAGCCCTGTGGATAAAGAAAGAGCCGATTGATCGACTGGTTCGAATCCTGGTGTGCTCATGTACCATTGCACTAAATTCGTGTTTCGAATTTATGTACATACTTCTAATGTGTGACTTAACCTCAGAAAAGGTTCCCTCTAACATCTACAGAAAACTCTCTGACTCCGCTGTGTTAAAATTAGCGTTGGCCAAATTCTTACGATTAGTTCTAATAAATTATGAAACCAGGAAGACGAAGGTTCCAATAGTTGTAATTTCAGTTTACTTTTGCAAAAACTTAAAAGTCAATGAAGTAATCAATTTGACACACCTTATATAACATGATATTATAGAACAAGCTGTACTTATTTTAAAAATATCTATAGATATCGAGGCAGAATATATGTAGACATATCGTATATATAATTATTTAGGATATTGTTCAAAAATAGTTTTATTTTTATATCTACAGTTGCATCGTCGTAACGAGATAAAGTTGTCAAATACTACAATGAAATCAATATTTTTAACCAAAAAATATTACATCATGACTTTGTATCCAACAAATTACATCTATTTGTGAGTAAATATAGAAATCAGTATTTGAATAGCTCTAGATTCTAAACTGGGATTCCCGGTGTGTGATTGTCCTAATCCTTCCCAATGTATCAGTTTTATGACGAGTAAATATGAGTATGAGAAAAATCCGTGACCTTTTCTGTATGATATTTTTTTTAGAAAACACTGCAGTCAAATTTTGTAATAGTAATGATATAATAAAATTGGCAATAAACATAGAGTGTACTCTGTAGATCGGTAAAAATATTTTCCATTTATTTTAACTACTATAATATCGGCAGCAATGTAGCTCTACTATAAAAGTTCAATAAAATATTACGTTCACTGGTAAGCAAAGGATCGAAATGCGGTGTTATTGTAATGCAACAATTTAATGGGATAGTTTATTGTTAATGTGGTCAATCACAGCCTTAACGTTAACGTGTGATAACTATAATAATTCTATTACGAAATCTAGGTAAAACTCTTCTTTTCTATATATATAAATGCAATGTCCAGCTACTGTTTAAACCGCATTTAAATTTTGTTCAACTACACAGGTTTTATTAGTAACATTGTGTTTGGATGGAAAAATTCAATGTAAACCTTCTGTTATCTAAGTTAAACTCACTTGCTTGCTTCACTGCACGGGACATCTCCGACAGTTAGCGTTTTTAGTACAAGTTTATTGTGACGATCAATAAAAATGTTGAAAATGCAATAAAAGGCAGTACAGAAAAAAGGTCTAAGATCGGACAAAATACAATAATAAGAAATTAAATATATTATAATTGATATAAAGTATGTATTTGTTACTTATGTTTGTATTGTTGCTAACATATTTATCATGTACCTAAATATATGAAAACTAATACGCAATATATACTGAATGAAGAAATGCTAAGAGGACAACAGGCTAATAGGCAACCCTAATTATTATTATTTGGCTTCAGCCTTTAGTGAAAGAATAAGCTTATAAATAAATATAAATAAATATTGTCGGACAAATTACACAGCGCCATCTAGCCCCAAAGTAAGCGAAGCTTGTGTAACGGGTACTAGACAACTGATAAACATACGTAAATACTTTTTTTTTTGTAAATACATACTTATTATACATAGAAAATACCCAGATCAAGACAAACAGATAAACATGTTCATGCACACAAATGTTTGTACTGTGTGGGAATCGAACCCACGAGCGTTGGTGTCAAAGTAGCGTAACAACGCGTTTCACCACTACGCCACCGAGCTCGTCAAATGTTATGCTCTTAGTTTTAAAAATATTTTTTGCCCTGTACGTTCAATATATCCTTTAATCAATATCAAAGAAGGATTAAGTTGACGAAGTCGATGGGCAAAGTAGATAAGCGAACTTATTGGCCAGAAGAGTTGACAGCTGATAATGTAATTTATTCTGCTCTTTCCTTTTTGTTGTCTGCTTTTTGCAATATTTTACTTTACAATCTCTCATGTTGCTTCAAATATAGACAGATATACAGTGGCTGGTTTCCATTTGGTATGCCGACCTGCAAACTAGTAAGAAACTATTAATATATTCATTCGAACATTTATCTTTGTCGAAAAATTCTGAATAATGAAACATGGTAGAAATTAGTTACGTTATGTATATTAGCCAGATATTAGCGATTCAATTATTCACTTATTTGCTGTCACACCTATTAATTATTTTAAAATAACCTAATATTAAAATTGCCAAAGTACGTTTTTGCCCTGCTTTCGATATTCATGGATATTCGTCGATAAAACATGAAAAGATTTTACTTTAAATTGGTATAAATATAATTCAAAAATTCGGAATTTGTTTTAAGGTGGTTTCTTTACCGAATAGAAATGTAAAGTGAACGACATAAATATAACTTGTCAAATGCAGAATTTCTCTAATAGACAAACACTGCACTATGGTGTGTAGACCAGCGTAATCCTCTAGGAGTATATAAGAGCATTTGACAGGTCTCGGTTGTTTGATAGCGAGCTAGTCCATCATTATTTCCAGTTCTTCCAATACCTCTCCACAAATTATTGTAATAGGTCTCAAGTAGCTCTAATAGACAATAGCGATGCAGGCCCACTGTAAACTGACTACCAGTTTCATTACGCCCAACATACTTTTGAACATTGGTTTAACTGCCTCCTCTGTATCCAAACTGCGTAACAGATGCTTTCACCAAGATTCTTTTCATCAAATTCAAATTCTTTTCAACAAATGATAAACCAAATCAGAATCTGTTATTATGTGTGAGTGAGATTTAGACGTAAATAAATCACTATCGTTTTATTATTTTAGGCTGTTGCTGATTTTGCCATAATTACATTTTTTTTCATTTTTAAATATATACTGCGATAGTTGATATCCAAAGAAGACCATGACTCATTAGGAACTGGCGAACGTGCATGACAAGAGCTTCAAATGTTAAAGAAGCGAGTGAGTTTTGTAAGGAGCGTGCGTTAAGGCGCTCGGTTGTCCCCGTACCTACCCCGCCAGGGCTCTGGCGTGAAGATATAAAATCTATCGTTATCGGCTTTCGCATACTGTCGGTAACAAGGGTCATTGTTGAGAATGAATATTCCAGGATGGAAGCGATCAAACCAGATCCAGATCGATATTTATATTTCATGCCATCTGTGCTGCGTTGATTTATTATTAATTATTATCTTTCCACTCATGAGTATTAATCCCGGTCATTTGACAGGCGTGCGCGTGGATAAGGATCCAACACGTAGAGGTCCCTTAGTAAATACTGTATTTAATATTACCCGCCGTGACCCGCTCCAGGGGATATCAATGGGACAATATACCAATGAACAGGTCACGGCAGGTATTGGGACTATTGAAAATATGTCGGAAAAAAGTGGGCTATTAAAATGAGATTTGGAGGTATTATTAGAACCGGGCTATTGCAGAAGAGGGGCGGATTATTAATTATTTATTATTATTCATTATTAAATAGAACTCGTGATTAAAGAACAATATTTTTTTTGAAAACTAAATATAAAATTAATTTATCTTTGGAATGCTATTATATTTGAATATAAGATATCGTTCCACATACTAGCCAATATAAGTTAGTCATTGACTCCCCGGTTCAAATCATGGCATGTACAACTAAATTCATGTTTTTGGTTTATGTACATATTTGTAATTATCACCTGCTGGGCGGTGATGGAAAATATCGTGAATCAGTGTCTTCATCAAATCCTTAGGCTAAGGTAGCGGTCCCCGCCAATTTAAAGAATAAGAAAACGGGATAACACGAAGAAGAAGACTCGCCAATATTAAAAATTTCATTGAAAAGGATTTTTATCACATGTGGCTATGCTGTACCTGTCTAGGATTTTACAAATTTTCCATTTCTCGATAGTAGGGTAGTTTAGATATAGAATCTCTTTGACCTAAATATAAACCTCCTTAAGTAAATTTTGTCATTGTTGTCGATCAATTACGTATTATTATAGACGGTTAAGTGCATACTAAACTATAATGCTTAACATTTGACCAGATTCTGTCAAAAGGTCACGTGTTTGATAGACTAAGGCATTAATTATGTACCATTATTTTAAGGCATGTGCAGCGAGTAAAAAATGCTATTAGCAATTCTAATAGCCTATTACTAATAGCATTCTACATACTATTTCTAAAATATAAAGTAGTATAAAGGTGAATTCTAGGTTCATAATTATTGTCACGCACATTTCAGTTTCCTAACTGCGGGATAAAAGGTAGTACCAAGCGACAGTTTCAGCACAACCTATTAGCCCTACTTTCCTTTGCTACCTTAGTGGTATTTACGTTGAACCTAGATTTTTATCAGGAACACCGTTCCTATATGAAATCTATATGTGTATCTGTGTGTGCGTTTTTTTCGAATTTTGACTTCAGATTCGGATCTAGCATAAAAAAGTAGAATAGGAATGTTCAGGACCACCGTTCCTATCTCTTAAGGAACATAGTCAAAATGGCCGAAGAATTAAAAAAAAAATTAATTGTTATATAAACTATATCGACAAAGTGGCACAATGCATAGCATTATCAAAACACATGTAAAAGACTATAAAGATCATACTAGGTGTGGAAGCATCCAGCTAAATTTCAAGCGGCAAAGACTAGCATTTCCTAAAAAGATATCAATGTAATTTAGCTGAAAAACGAATCAGAGCGGATTTTTTTGCAGCAGGTACATTGTGATGTAAACTGTATCTACTATAAAACCAAGTTCAGAAGGAAATTAAAGCTATAATTAAGTTGGCGTACAAATACAAACACAATCAAAGTCTTTTGGTATACCTAGTACCAATAGTATCATCTATCAAGAGGCTTTAAAAATGTAACAATTTCTATAAAATTGTAATTCTTCTGGTACGTTTCAATAACTACCTCTGCAATAAGAGAGGTAGGGCGCATCAATGCAGCCCGCCTGGGAAGGTACTTCCACATCACAGAAAACCGCAGCCAAATAACAACTCCCTGGAGGGTTTTTGTGTTCCTGCGTGTGAGTGAGGTCACCAGTATGCTCCTAAGCAGTTGCTGTGTTAGCAGCAGAGGAGGCATCGCGCGAGTGATACAATGTATTATAAGCGTTCATAGACCACGGTAACCACTTTACATCAGGTGGCCCGTATGCTTCTATGCCTTCCGATGTTGTAAACAAAAATGTAGGAATCTCTCCTCATAAATTAACGTATTACTCAAGTATTTTTGTCGAAACCCCCAGCAAGATATATCATTATGATTGCACTGCATTAGACTATAGATATATATCGACTTAGATAGTAATGCAAATTGTTTTCAATTTGGTAATCAATAACATTTCTAAAACGATTTGTTTGTTTCATTATATGATGTAACAACTTGCTAAATGCTTGTTATTGTAATTGTGATGATGTATTCATAAACATTGCAGACCATCGAACTGACGTTTTAGTTCTAGAGGAAGTAGGACAACAGCAACATCCCTAGGAACCGGCGAGCGTGCATGGAAAGATTTATAAAGAAAGAAAGCGAAGAATGTGAGGACCGCCTCTTATAGCGCCCGGTTCTCTTTACCTACTCTGCACGGGACCTGCTGTGAAGATATACAATACATACATACAATAATCACTATGTATGTACTTTAGGAAATTCAATAAGAAATTTTGACCCCGGTGCCGGTGCTCGAATAGCTAGAATTAGCACTAATGGCGACTTTAGCACCAAGGGCTGTGTGTGATTTTCAAGAAAGACAAACTGTTGTGCTCATCAACGTGGGTGTAATTATGAAGTTTAGTGAATTTAAGAATACTGCTGTGTAATTTATCCTGTGGTGGATGCACCGCTTGGCTCGTCGGATCACTGCCTAATCCGGACCCAAGTGCCCTGCATCAAACGCAAGTTACCTCGGGCTGCCGGATGACGCCATGTATGACACTATAAATCAACGGACTGGGATGAAGGGTACTCATGGAGGCAGTATTGCTTCAAATCAGAGAATTTTGATTTCTGTGCAACGGTATTAGCTGCAACGATATCGGATGGTATGGAATACTACATTCCCAATCCTTTAGTAGCTTCTGTGGGAGCTAAAAAGTGACCGTGGTTTACTCGTCATTGTAGATAATCAAATCTTCTCAAGCAGGCTGATACGAAGCTTGGACCGTGGCGCGTGTTAATGGGGATCATAAAGTCTCTGTTTTAAAACGTAAACTGAATGCTGCCTCGAGATCCAATAAAAGACTGATCGTTAGACCAAAATTCGATTTTGTCGGCAGCGCTATCGTGCGGCTAGCGAACCTTCCCTCTGGGAGCCGTGCTTTATGGTAAAGCTGTCGAGGGAAACTTTGTTCGGTATTTACTGTTTTAGTTTAATTAGCAAGAAATATTTATCCACAAAGTCCTCCACTCAACTCCATTACACTTGTCAATGATTCGGTTGTCAAATCACGTGGAATCATTTTGAAACCGAAGTTAGGAAAAAAATAGAGCACGTAGTAAATAGTTTGAGCATGAATGTTGCTCTTTATACTAACTGTAATTCATGATCAAAGAAAGGCGAAGAAAACTGTTTAATCAAATTATTTACTTTACTAAAGTATTCTTTTCAAATTATCAAAAATTTTTAAATGTGATAATTTGTTGTTTTATATCAACTTTATGCTTCATAGTTTTATTTCATCGAATTTAATCGAAAATAAGAGGACTTATGGTATCCAAATTACTTGTGTTGAGTTGATTTAGCTAAATACGAATGACAGAAGTACTCCTTCGTACCGAATGTCCACCATTTACCTTCAAAAAATTAATCAATTTCTTATACTTATTTGTAGCAATTCTAAATATTTCTTTCAACAGATTAAAATTTGTACATAAAGATGGCCCAGTCCCTGTTATTCACGAGTACACACTACCAGCTTTTATATCATAAAGGTATACTTACTGTTGCGTTGCCGAGCCTGTGAGTACCTCGTCACACTTTTAGAAAGCCACGATGAGTTACCCAAAGATTTACACAATACGACTTACGAGTTGTTGGACGAAAACTTTTCTAAAATCACAAGTACGTGACTGTCGACCACTAAATGACACATTTGACACATAATTTTTTTGTATAAAATGATTACATTTATGTGCTAATCAATAGTAGCTAAATGCCAATTACAACGTTAATTTGCTGAAGTAATCAATACTTACTTCAAAAACAAGTATAGATGTAGGTGAATGCGTAGATATTCTCAATTCCGAACTAGAGTACGGTGGTCTAGTGGTTACCAATGGCTAAAGCACTTAGATTATTGATTCCCGTATTAAACAAATACTTGTGTGCAATAATGTAATGTATAGTATGTATTTAAAATTCGCGTGTTTTTATTTATTGCCATGTGTAAGAGCAGAGTGACAAGAGAGTAGGGGAAAACAAATTTAATGTATGTATTTTTAACACAGATAGGCGGTTTGGGCAAAATGTTCATTATCTCGTAAATAAGTAAGCTCTGAAATAGAGTTTTTGAAATATCCGTTATCGAGAGCTTACTGGAAACAACCCTCTATGAAGTTGTTATTTAGTCGCAGCCTTCTCAAAGTTCATCCTATAAATTTTAAGAATTAAAAAGTACACGTCGAACTTGACACTTTGACCTTCCTATCGTTCTTATGCCTTACGTAATAAGAATTATATTCACACTTCGAGTGTGGAGCGTGATCTGCTCTTAGCTGTACAAGTCTCAAATCAGACCGCATATGCAGTACTGTAGTCGCTTTAGGTAGACCTTTGTAAAGCATCTGGATCCGAGCTAGTAACTTGTGATTCGGTTCAGACATGTGATGTGAAAATCGGCAACGATCCTAAGCCTTGCATTGAGCTATTAAGTTTCGGGAGAAATGAGTTGCCTCTTTACAATCGTAGTAGAGTCGCCAAAGTACGAGTGATACCTCCGATGATACAAGTGTCCATAGGGACTACGTTAACTCTTTGCCATAAGGCAGGTCGTATGCTTGTTTGTCAAGATTGTAAAATCTTTTGTAAGCATATATATATATATATCGAAGATGTCCTATACAAATTAAAGATATGTAATATCAATCACTAAACAAACTGATGCAATATTTGTAACGTAATATCAGATAACTTGAGTAGTATTCGATGGCCATGTATGGCAAGGCTGTCATTTGGTATTGCTCAGGTAGAAATGGTTGCTTCATAACAGTGGGTGGGTGGCGATTATAACTGGGTACAACATAAATAATACACGATGTATTGGTTACGAGAATATCTGAATGATATTGTAATAAAACTACTTATCAGATCTTCAAATAGGGTGAACACAATTTGTAAACACATCCGGGAGAAATCTTTACTTGTCAATTCGCAGACAGAATTCGAGTGTACGAAGTGATTTCGCCACTGAGAAATGATAAGATATTGTAATCATGGTCTTTACTTATGAGAGGAATGATAGACCAGGATAAAGACCTTGCCTATTAACCGGCGGTCCCTGGTTGGAATCCTGACAGAGGCACGTACCGCTAAATTCGTGTTTTAGAATATATGTACATATATGTAGTTAGGTACTAGCTCGGCGGTGATGGAAAACCTGTAGTAAGGGTAACCCACATGTCCAAGAAATTATTTTTTTAAAAACAAAAGTGCCTAATCTAAAAACGGTCTAGTTTTCCCTCTGGGTGTGGAGATCTGACGGTAGTCGCTCCATATCAAAATCAATATCTTTGTTAAATCCTTAGGCTGAGGTAACGTACTCCTTCAATCGTAATAAATGAGGAAACGGGATATCTAGGAAGAATAAGATTGTAATGTACGTTTTTCGAGTTTAGCGTGGAAATATGTTCAGACGCGTTAATATTATGAAGTATTTGATAAAAAGGGCATCTCTACGTAGGACGAGACAATGTATCAGTCCACAGTATCAGTACCAGAAAATTGTGATAATTACATCTTAAATATATACTTATAATAAAACTGTATTTGTGCATAATATATTAAAAATGATAATTTTAATAGACTTTATGAACTCAAGTACGAGTTACATTACTTGGATGCCCTTTAGCATGTGAGTAAGGGTGCCTTTCTACTGATCCGGAGCTGGGTGCAGCGGGGCGGAGAAGAGCAGTGAAAATTGGGAAGTGTTTCCACTGAAGCGGGGCGGAGTGGACCGGAGCGGAGTGGAGAAGTACCGCACCGCACCGCCCCGCAACCCTTCGCTTTGCTGTCCTCCGCCCGACACTACCCTCCTGCTTGGCTTCGTTCTGTCCAGCCCGTGGCCGCCTGTTTAATTTATTTGAAAGTCCGCTCAGCTCTGCTCTACTCTACTTACACGGTTTCCACTAACGCGGAGCAGAGACTTCGAGCACTGTGATTGGTTAATTCATGATCCGCTCCTCTGCACTCCGCTCAGCTCCGTATCAGTGGAAACGCACCCTTAAATGTGGAGAGACGGGTAAGTGCTGAGAATAGAGGAAATGGAGCGTTGGTGATACTTTTAGAAAAGGCTTGAACGATATATTGAAGTATTAATCCCAAGGCTAACATATAGAAGCGAAAGCTGGATATAGCAAAGAAACCATGAAAGTAGATTGAATGCAGTCGAGATACGAGAATTACACGAGAACTGTGGTGTAACGTTTATAATCCATGTGCGCATTGATGCTGTACGAAAGAGAGAGTCGGTATTAAGATAAGAAGAGGCATGCTCCGTTTGTTCACACATCCATCCATACTTTTAATAAAACTGTAACCGGTCGAATTCTGTACATTAAGGATATTTTAAAATTGTTTTTTGGAGGGCATTCTATAATCGATACTGAAGTCAAAAGTGTTTATTTTTTCAGTTTTGTCTGTCTGTCTGTATCTTAGCCGCGCATAACTTTGAAACTACTGAATGAATTCAGATGAAACTTGGTACGATTTGAGTTCATACTATATCCTACACAAAGCGTACTTTTTATCACAAAATTCAGCACAGTTCCCTTGGGAAATAGGGTAAAAGTTAAAATGTGTACTTAGTTGTAATTCATTAATGCGTAGTCCGATTTCGTTCATTCTTATTTTTTTTTAGAAAGGAGGTATTTTGAAGTTTGTACCGTAAAAAAATCAAGATCATCGGTTTCATATTTCAGAAATTACAAACATCACAATCCTCAGCATAACGCCCAATAACTTGAAACCTGGAATGTACACTAACCTTTGAACGTACGGCTCATCGCAAACTGTAGAGGCCTATTGTCAAAGTCAGACCACTCCAAAGGAGTCCGATGTTGCCAAACGATATATTCCATAATATGCAACGTAAATAGCTTCCATACACAAAAGTCCTATTCCTTCTATTCTAAACTTACTCGCCAGCGCAGCGGGGCAGGAGTGGAGAAGGCGGGTAGGAGGGGCGAGGAGTAACGCTAGAAAAAAACACACTACTGTGTCGTGTTGTATTGAGTCACGTCAATAGCATATCTATCGGTTTCATGCATTTAGTATACTTAGAAAGACATTCGCGCTTGAGCACAACATACTGTAATAATGTGTTCCTAACATTGATGCAATTACGAAGATGATTGTTTGCATTATAGCTGCCGTGTGTGATGACCGCTTTAGACGCTTACATCTATAAGATGGGTACCCGTGCGGCGCAGTCGCGCGGTCTGCGCCATACGTATCTGATGTGTCCAAATTGCATTTCAAAACGCGACGCACGCATCTAAATTGAATATAAAATCTCAATATTACTTGAATGTAAATTCGAATGAGAAGTTATTTTCAGAGCTGTTTAATTATTGTTCTTGTATACTTCGTTTCTTTTGTATTTTTAGGACTTTCTTAGGTTATAATGATATATAGCGTAGGTATAAATAAGCAGGCGTTGAAAAAAAATTAGTAAACTGTCTTTTATAGATATTACATGATTTTTCTGTACTTTTTGGATTTTGTTATGTAAATAATTTCTGCTAGAGACTATGGATTCAACTGAGAGAGAACGCGGCAAGAGACACAAGGGGACAAAGCTTGCCTTGCTAAGATAAAAATCCAAAACCTGAACATCGCCACAATCAGTCTGTCTATGTCTAAACATTTAATTTCGGAGACTGTGCAATCTAATAAACCCATCTTCGTTACACCACCAAATAAAGAGAGTATCGGCGAAAAGACACTGTTTTATAGTTGAAATTCCAAAGATCGCACGAAGCACATTGCTACATTTATTGGTCGAACAGCAAAGGGACACTCTAACTGATTTACTATCTTCTGATAAATACAACCTCGAAGTTTTCCAGTACAAAGTAGAAAGCTCCTTTCTCGATTAGAATACTTCACCGTAGACCACAACGTTGCTTTATATAAGACAAACCAAATGTAGCTTGTATTTGTAGTTGATCCAGTCTACGCGAACGAAGTCACGGGCACAGCTAGTATAGAAATAATGCAGGAGGCTTGAGCGAAGAAACAGAGTGTGAAGTTGATAGATAACTCTGTCTGTGTACGCATCACTACTGGATGGATTTTTAGGAAAAGTGATAGCTGCTGATATTCCCGGTCATCAATAATACTTTCTGTTCTATGTCGAAATATATTATGTATTCTCATATAAAAACGAGAACATCATCTAAGAAGTAGTTAAATCGATTAAGGGAAACCTGTAGAATAGGTATTAAACTTATGTCGATGCTTGCTTTTTACATTTTATAAAAATGATAAACGCGAGCATTCGCAGATTAGAGCAAATTATATAAACAAAAATATATCCAATTATCTCTCGAATGTCATGACATTGCTTTTTAAAATGGTATAATGCTAATGTAATATTCAATGGCAAGCTAGCCTTGGCCTTAGGTCGATAAAAGAATCAAAATTCTTAACATACTCCGAAAAAGGAGGGAGCTTCATATTTTTTTTATGTCACTAAGTCGGTAAACAGGAAATTACTGATGTTAACAGTTGCTATAATGTATGGAAGTTTACAATTTCAAAAAACCATACTTGTATATTATACTCGTAGTCTCCTGGGAAAATCCCGGCATAGAGGCTGTCTTGTAACTTATAGGCTCGCAAAAGAAAACCTTACTGGAAACGTCTTACTCCACCATGCTGATTTCAATGTATCAATATATATTTCTATATCAACGAGCTAGGTGACGCAGTGGTGGAACACGCTGTTACGCTACTTTGACACCAACGCTCGTGGGTTCGATTCCCACACAGTACAAACATTTGTGTGCATGAACATGTCTGTTTGTCTTGGTCTGGGTATTTTCTATGTATAATAAGTATGTATTTACAAAAAAAATGTATTTACGTAGGTATGTACAATATAACACAAACTTTGTGGCTAGATGGCGCTGTGTAATTTGTCCGACAATATTTGTTGTTTGTTTATTGTTGTTTAAATATCATCTTATATTCCTAAAGATCAGTTAATAGCCCAGTATATAAATAAAAAAGACAGTTCCCTGGTTCGAATCCTGGCGGGAGTATGTGCCACTAAATTCATGTTTTCGAATTCATATATGTACATATTTATAATTATTTCTTATGGACGAGCTCGGTGGCCCAGTGGTGGAACACGCTGTTACGCTACTTTGACACCAACTCTCGTGGGTTCGATTCCCACACAGTACAAACATTTGTGTGCATGAACATGTCTGTTTGTATTGGTCTGGGTATTTTCTATGTATAATAAGTATGTATTTACAAAAAAAAAAATGTATTTACGTATGTTTATCAGTTGTCTAGTACCCATAACACAAGCTTCGCTTACTTTGGGGCTAGGTGGCGCTGTGTAATTTGTCCGACAATATTTATTTTATTTATTTATTACTTGATCAGCGATAAAGTAAAAATATCGTGAAGAAACTCGCACGTCAGGAAATTATATTTCAAAAGACGTGTGTCGTGAGCTAAGGAAGGTCTGGTATTCCCTCCGGGTTATGGAGGTCTGACGGCAGTCATTCTATACCAAAATCAGTATCTTCGCCAAATCCTTAGGCTAGGTAGCGGACCCCGCCAATCCTAATGAATGAAGAAACGGGATGTGTGTTTCCCGCCAAGCTTAATGGATTAGGAAACGGTATAACTATAGATTAAGATTACACGTTGATTGCACATAGATATGTTACAAGAAACAATTGTTGTTATTTGGTTGCTGTCTTCTGTGAGGTGAAGGTGCGTCCCTAGTCAGCTGCTTTGATGCGCCCTATCTCGCTTAAAAATACTCAAACCAGAACAATCAGACGTGTCCATGAGCATGTACTTGTCTTGTATGGGAATTGGGCATAAGTTTATGTCTGGTATCATTTCTAGGTATTTTTTTGAGTTTAGCGTCTTAGATCCAACTCAGGTCCAATTTAACTCGGATTTAAATTGGATTGGGTCATGTGGTAGTTCGGCTTACGTCTAGTTTGCGTACTTATACTACGTTGGGCGTCAAACTGTCGTATAGCCTGCCTGATTTTATGTGGTGATAACAGTACCCCCTGATTATTTAATTGTAATAATTTTCATATTACACTAACGTGAGTTGTTGAAAAAAACTAATAAAATGTTTAGTATAATATTTCGTAATATATATTTTTGATTTCTGTGACACACGCTAGTGCTGTCCACGTGTATAATGCTAAAAGAAGAAGCATAGTAGTACCTGTCGAGATTTTCTTACTGAACTATCAGTGCGGTCTTGTGCTTGTTTAGCACTTTAGTCGCATAATATTATTACAGAGGTTATTCGAACTTCAATTGCATCTTCTGACAATCTCAACTAAGTTATTCAATAGGATTCATAATATTGTGATGATGTACAACGATAATTGTTATTTAATTATCATAATAAAATAATTTGATGCTTTAGTTGGCATTGAAATTTAAATTAATGATGAACTTACGACATCGACATGTTGTCTTTTGAGACGAGAACATTTAGGGCCCGATCACACAAGCTACTTTTTAGTGGCTTTTTAGTAGTTTATAATAGACAATCTGGTGAATGCACCGATGTAGCATCGTAATTTGGGACCCGTTCTATATTTAGCAGCGGTATAAATACGCGCGATTTTACGATTGCTTTAGAGTTGCGCAGCGTTTTGGTATCTCTTGGCATTTTCAATTCATCGATATCCGATTCTTAAAATTTGTTTGTTATATCATTTATGTAGCTTTTGTAATCTATTCCACACATTGAAACGTTTTATAAAATAGAATCACATCTTCATATTTAATTTCTACCGTACCTATTTCTTTATTACCTTCTTCACTAGTAGTGGAGTCAATAAGGTGTTTTTACTTAATTTTTTTTGAATAACAATCGATCAGGCTGAACCAGGATGCATTCGATGAGGAAAAATATGTAGACAAAAGGACCCCGAATTATTTTTGTCCACGACTTATCACAATAAATAAAAATTGACAAAATTATTGAATAATACTGCCGAATAGGCCTGAAAATGTTAACCCGGTGGTTTTCAGGATCGCTGATCACGATCCCGTCGTCAGATTTACCAAATTCCTCTTCCCCTCTTCTTTAATTAACCCCCCATGCTGTTCATCCATCCATCATCATAGTCTAATTCAGTTTTTCAGTATTAGTCATAATTGGATGTTTTGATATTAAAACCTATATGTTATGTATAATGAAACTTCTCATTTTCACTTTCACCATTATAATGCGCCTAAGTGTGAACTAATTGCCCAAATTACACACTTACTCGTAGATATGCCATGATATGCCATGTCGACTTTTCTGGTTATATATAATTTAGATGTAAACTTTTCATAGTGGCGTTAAGACCTAATGCAATACAAGTCGTGTTCTGCGTAAACCTAAGCCACATGATAACGATGTAACTGGCACTATATTTAGTATATGGTACACGCCTAAATGCCGTGGCTTTTATTTCTGTCCATCTTCTATTGGACCATTCTCATCAAACACATAATTTATATACTATATTCTTTAAATTAGAATTAAAACCTACTGCAATACTGCGACGTGCGAAGCTTTGACTCGTTAAATCGCTGAAACTGCACCTGAATCTAAATGCGAATCAAATTCGATCAGAAATCGTCTCGAATTAACGAAAAGCAACAAAATCACTAATTACCGACAGTCATTGTTACTGGCAACTGGTCATGTATATAATTTAAAGCACAATCGCAATCTGCGTGCAAAAATTCTCGTATGTGAACAGGCCCTTACAGTTCATTAAGTTACGTGCGCATGACATTTTTATTATCAAGATTGCCGCTAGCTACAAACATACTAGAGGTGTAAGGTATAATAAACAGATAATTAAATAGATAGGATAGAATTATAGAGTTTATTTAAATAAATAAATTATAGAGTTGTAATGATGATCACTAACTTACTAATATTTTGTTGTAATTTATAAAATGTAGTAACAGTAGCTAAGTTAGAAATTTATTTTATATTGAAACTACTCTAGCCAGAAAAAATTATATCATGACATTTAGAAGTTCAGATAAATAATCGACTCAATTGTAAATGGATTTTCATATAGTTGAATATAATCTTGTCAAGGATTTTTAAATCTTTGATAGGTACGAATATATGGAACGCTCAATGCAAGAGACTAGAATTTAATCAATATTAAGTTATGTTACATATAAGATTATGTTAATATTTGTATAGGCTTTAGGGGAACATATAAACACAGAGACATACTACCACGTAAGACGTAAGACACCAGGGACAACGCCTGGATATGCATGTATGTGCTTGCACGTGAGCATACAAGCCAAAGCACATACAAACGGCAAAAACAACGGCATGACGTGCGCTTATTCGTTTGATTAAAAAATAGAAATTGTTCCAGTAATAAAACAGAAACATTTCGATGTTTCTGTTTTATTACTGGAACAATTTTTATTTTTTCCGGATCCGGGCATCCACCGTCATTACAGATATAATAAAACATAAAAAAAAACGTATCAGAGTTGAGATTGTACGTCAAATTTTATTAATAGTAATGTAATTATACAGACGGTGGATGCAGTCCACTTACAAGGATTGCTCAGCATGTGTGCGGATAGACGGTGGCATGTCACCCTGGTTTGATGTCAAAATTGGTGTCAAACAGGGTTGCATGCTATCTGCTAGGCTGTTTATCCTGTATCTCGATAGTTGTCTGCAGAGAATAAGGTCAACGAATGTGGGATTGCGCATGGGTGACCAAGTGGTGAACTGTCTGCTGTATGCAGACGATGCCGTGCTATTAGCAGATACACCATCTAAACTGCAAACACTGGTCACAGCGATGAAAGACGACTGTATGGAGAAAGGCTTACTACTGAATGCGAAGAAAACAAAGATAATGGTATTTGAAAGAGAAGAATCCAGGACTAATGTAAGGATTACGATTGATGATGAAGTGTTGGAACAAGTGGATGAGTTTGTATATCTTGGATGCGCTTTCAGCAGGGATGGAAGGTACACCGCAGATGTGGAAAGACGAGTGAGTGCTGGGAATAGTGTGAATGGAGCGTTGGGAAAACTTCTTGGCAGTAAAATCCTGAGCCAGAAGGCACAACTCGCTATACACAATGCAGTGTTGGTCCCAACGCTAACTTATGGAAGCGAGAGTTGGGTATGGCAGAAAGAGCATGAAAGTAGAATAAACGCGGTTGAAATGCGAGCGCTGCGCAAAATTTGTGGCGTAAGGCTCGTAGACCGTATTCGCAATGATGATGTTAGAAATAGAGTTGGTCTGAAAGAGAGCGTCGGTGTTAAAATAAGAAGAGGCATGCTCCGATGGTTCGGGCATGTAGAAAGAATGCAAGATGAAAGAATGACGAAGCAGATATACAATGCAAAAGTGGAAGGATGTAGGAGCCGGGGAAGGCCAAGACTTACCTACCATGACCAAATTGGTCATGTTCTATCAGAAGGTGATGTCAGGAGCCCTAGAAACCGGCGTGCGTGCATGAGAAGAGCAATGAATGTTAAAGAAGCGAGTGAGATATGTAAGGATCGAGTCACGTGGCGCTCGGTTCTCTCTGCCTACCCCGCAAGGGATTTGGCGTGAAGTTATAGATAGATAATTATACAGATATGGACATAATAGTTAATAAACATCATTCACCAATAAACAACATTTAATGGCACGCAGAACGACGCTATCGAGCTCTCAATTAAAGTCCACTGTTTTTAAATTCTGATTTCAGTTGCGTGTAATGAAATTTTACACAGTGAAAATTTATAGCGCTCGACATGTTGAAATGGGAATTCAACATTTCGAGCGCTTCTCCTCTTCGATTAAGATTCCTGCAAATCCCTTGAAGGACCAAACTCAACTAATCGACTGAGATAACAATGAACACTGCGGCTTATAAGTCATTATCAAGCATCATCTTTAAAACCAGAGGCAATGTCGTCTACACTTCTACACGACGGTCCTGACCGTTAGCAAACGAGAAACTGCTAGTAACGATTTATAAGCAGATGCAACTACCTTCTCTAACAATACTATAAAATCATAGCAGAGTGACGTATGTACCTGGGTATAAGCATCAGTACCACTGAGATGACAAACACCAGATCAACCTGACTGTAACAGATTTTACAGGATCTCATGCCATGAGCGATACTCCTTGTGTTGCAAAGATACTAAATAGAGACAAACTGCAATAACAATTACCATCAGGCAGACCGTGTTTTCTTTTTGTTTTTTTTTATACAACGTCAGGAGGCTTCCGACCCACGTGACGAAAAGCAGTTACCATAGCCTATCAACGCTTGTAATACATTACGTATCACTCGTGCGATGCCTCCTCCGCTGCTATCACAGCAGCTCCTTTGGCTGCGGTTTTCTGTGAGGTGGAGGTACTTCCCCAGACGGGCTGCTTTCTCCACCTCACAGAAAACCGCAGCGAAAAAACAACTCCCTACAGGGTTGTTGTGTACCTGCGTGTGAGTGAGGTCACCAGTAAGCTTCCAAGGAGTTGCTGTGTAAGCAGTAGAAGAGGCATCGCGCCAGTGATACTTAATATATCGCAAGCGTTAATAGGCTACGGTACCCGCTTTACATCACGTGGGCCGTACGCTTGCCTCCCGACGTAGTATAAAAAAAAATTGCCTCATTTATCATCTGGTACATTATCCGAATTCTGTCGATTTATTAAATGGCAGTTTACAATTTGATCGACATAGTTTATACACCAAACTAATATAGCAATAAATCTAACGATATGTTGGTCGATAAGCCCAATCGTGACGAGTATAAAGATTGACCTAAAAAGTGGTCTCGCAAGGAAAGCGATGGGTGTCGGAGGTCGCGCTGGTTCAACACACCGTGACGTAATCCAACCGGTTGGGAACATCTGCAACTAGCCATTGTGGTTATAAATCTAATGTATTCAACGAATTTTGTAATACTACGAAATGAGAATTACCTTATACAGAAAGCTCCCAATTATAGTGAATGTTGACTGGGGCAGAAAATTACAAAGTTGAAATTATAGCTAACTTATTTTTATAGTTATATATAGCACTCTTCATATATTTCCTAGCCTCATTTTCCACTACATTTAATTAGCCTAAGGATTTGAAGGAGATACTGATTTTGACTGCCGTCAGATCACAAACCACAGAGAAAAGCGAAATTTTTAGGTCAGATCACACGCCTTTTGAAATAATTCCTTGGACGTACGGGTTTCGTCGTGATGTTTTTCTTCACCATCGAGCAATAAATAATTACGAGTACAAATAAAAAAAATAAAAAAAATTGTGATAATTTGTGAAAAACATTATTTACGGGAAGGTCATAGGATTTCCATTGGACCCACACTAGGCAATGCCTGTCCTGTGGCGACCGGATTTTAAATTACAATGATAATCATTGGCAGTTAATCACTGAGTTGAGGAAGTATTTCTAAAATAAAATCTATCTATCTATAACTTCACGCCAAATCCCCTGCGGAGTAGGCAGAGAGAACCGAGCGCCACGTGACTCGATCCTTACATATCTCACTCGCTTCTTTAACATTCATTGCTCTTCTCATGCACGCACGCCGGTTTCTAGGGCTCCTGACATCACCTTCTGATAGAACATGGCCAATTTGGTCATGATTGGTAAGTCTTGGCCTTCCCCGGCTCCTACATCCTTCCACTTTTGCATTGTATATCTGCTTCGTCATTCTTTCATATAAAATCTATAATAATAAATAATAATAAGAATAAGAATAAATATGTACGAAACTCCGAAACCACGAACTAAATGTTATATGCCCATGTCAGGATTCGAAACAATGACTAATAGGTTCATAACCTAGTCCTATATCTACTAATAGCTGCACGATGTGACTTTGTTCGCACATAGCCCGGTATACCATAGTTTTTCTACATTATTTCTTTTCCTCGGCTTCTAAGGGTCGAATCGTGATGTTGCCAATAACCTTCCTCGAGAATACAATTATCAAATGGGAAAAGATTCAAATTCAACTGGTAGTTCCACAGATTAACGCGTTCAACCGAACAAAGAAACTATTCCGTTTTATATATTAGATCACAACCCGCCTATGATTTTATTAAGCTTATATCCGTATTTAACAATGCACTAAAATGTAGTAATAAAAGATCCGATAATAATTCACTGTTTGTTGGATCATCATGAAACTTGATATTCGAGTGTAGTGTCCTCATCAGAGATTGCTATACAAAGATATGGTAGTATCGAGTATTTTTCTATTCAACATCGGGAGGCATATATGTGATGCAAAGTGGTTACCGTAGCCTATGAACGGAATACATTAAGTATCATTCGCGCGATGCCACCATACTTAGATAGCAACTCACTCATTCTCAGGAACAGAACAACACCTCAGGGAGCTGTTATTTGTATGCAGTTTTCTGTCTTAAAAACATCCAGATCAAGACGAACACACATGTTCATGCACACAAATGCTTGTTATATATGGGAATGTAACCCACTAGGCCACACTCCTCAAAGGTCAGCTAGTATAGCGATGATCATTCGTGATACACGTAAAGACTCCTTAATGATGATATGCCTCCCGACGTCGTATAAAAAAAAAATTGAACACTATATATTTTTTTAAATAAGCTACACGTTGACTTAATGAAGATGATGAAATGCACATATCTAGTATGAACACCCTATTAATTTTTATTATTTGCCGTTATAATACAAACTTTGTGAAAATTGTAAGTACATACCTATTATGGTAAAAGATACAAACCTGTAACAGACGGACAGACAAAAAGCAAGCCTCAATAAAGTCCCGTTGACACCTTTTGGATACGCCAAGACCCAAACGGTGTCAACGTGACCCTAAACCCCTAAAAAGGAGTTAGTTTCTAAATTTGAAGTATTTAATGAGTCTCTATCAGAATAACCAGTAAATGCATAAAGAACAGAACCCAGACCGCACAGAGTTAACTAACAAAGCTTGTTGATATAAAACCTAAATAAACATTGTATGATTGTACACTTGTTAAGTCGAAAAATTTGTATAGAACATCAATTAATTTAAATGCGCAATGTACTTAAATCACACGCCGTCTAAAATAGTCTCTCAGATTGCTTTCTTATTGATTGATTGATTGATTGCGAGTATCGAATCAACAACAAGAAAATGTAAAAGCAATAAATTCACTACGGCAATATAATACCGAGCTTTGCTATAAGTGAATTAAGTGACCATACGTAAGTGTAAGTGAGCAACTATTACGCAAATATGCCTTTTTAAGTATACTTACGTTTTTGTTACTAGGGAATTTGGATTTGAGATTGCAAGGTTTAGTGTTGCTACTTAGCTGAGCAGTGATAGCCTGGTGCGAATTTACTTACATATACGTAATTATCGCTAGCTCGGCGGTGAAGGAAAACATCATGAGAAACCACCACGTCCGTCGAAGAAATTATATTATGGAAGACGTGTGAAGTTTTTTAGCAATTCCTTGGGCTTACTTAGCGGACCCCGCCAATCCTAATGGGTTAGGAAACGGGATAACGCAAAAAAGAAGAGGAGTGTTGCTACTTAACTTTTATGTCAAATTCGTAAATACAGTATGCGAATGCAAATATAAACCCTTTTTTAATTCAATTATTATATAATTTGAGCGTTTGATTCATAGCATAAAATGGAGTAACGACTTCTTCTACGAGGTTTGTTTTTGAGAATTTAACCCTGAAAACCAACGACCAATTAAAATATTAATTTTTATTATAATTATTACAATTCATATTGATTCTTCATTCTTGATAATTTTGGAAATTGAATGTTCATAATTAATTATTATGCAACGTAATATATTTCACGATACATGGTACGATATTGATTTTCCATTGATTTTTTTACTTAATCCTTTG
Source organism: Pyralis farinalis (assembly GCA_947507595.1). Classification (NCBI taxonomy): domain Eukaryota; kingdom Metazoa; phylum Arthropoda; class Insecta; order Lepidoptera; family Pyralidae; genus Pyralis; species Pyralis farinalis. Next base: position 19,626,922 of record OX382267.1, read on the forward strand.
TATGTAGATCGCTTCTTGTAAGCTTTGCATCTTACTTTGTGTGATAGGTTTATTTATCAATTTATTTTCTTTTATTAATTTCTTTACATTCATTTTGTTATTACAAAAGCCCACAGATCCTTTTTTTTCTATACAACGAGGTCTTTCCTCAAGAACAAGGTTTACACGACCCACTAGATGTAAATCGGTTAAGGTAGCCTAAGAACGCTAGCAATAGGTTATCGCCCGCGCGTTGCCACTACTGCAATTAATACAGCAGTGCTTCAGGTGGCTCACAACAACCATCGAGGGAGTTGTCATTTGGTTGCGGTATTCTGTCAGTCGGAAGTCTTTTAATTTTGAGTTAGAAAGAGTAAAAAAGTGAACAACTTATAATTTAATAGAAAATTGCCGAAATTATAAATATTATTTGATCCAAATCGTTAATGCCGTTCCCGAGATATATAGCTATATATATATACAAAAAATACCCATAAAAACGCCGATCCTACCGTCAACCTCCATATGCACCTTAAATTGTACCCGCCCTAAACATAAATTGCGAAGAACACCGTAATCCTCTCATCGGTGCGATTTTCGCTCAGAATTGCAATTCGCTGGATCGCTAGATTGGCATGGTCACGCCGAGCATGCATTTGGAACATGGCCCAAAATGTATAAAACATACGCACTTATAAGAAAACATGTATGAAGCATATTTAGGTAATAAAATAGCTGTAGGTGTCTAATACCTATGTTCAAATTTGCCCTGATTACAAGTTTATATTGATTTCATTAAAAACTGGTCATTTTTATACTACCTTATAAAAAGTAACCAAAACTCAATTGAACTAATTACGTAAAGCTATATAAGTGATTTGTTTATATTGTTAACGGGAGACCAAGGAGAGGCCCACATTCATCTACTTTAATAAATTTAATGAAATGTCAAATTTATTTGATTGAATTAATGATTTCTCTATGAAAAACTAAAATAGTATTTTGTATTTTTTATTTTAAAACCTGAATTTAAAACGTTTGTGTAACATGTTATATTAAATGTAATTACAAAGTTAATATGTCCGTGCTTATATGAAGGTTGTACAGCCCAATTTTGACACAATGACAAATATGGTGATCTGGCATTAAAGGTGAGATCTGTCTCTGCGTCTACGCATTATTATTATAATAAATTTTGTTTACGGATAAGAAAAATTTTACAATTGAGCAACATTTTAACAAAATGACCGTATTTATGTTCTAAGCTCTAATGAAGCTTCCCAATTAGTCGACAGAGTGTTACGTAAGCACTATCCGACTTCAGTGATGGTTTGGTGGGGTATTAGCTATGAAGGAGTGACTGAGCCATACTTTTGTGAAAAAAGTATCAAAACATCGGCACAAGTGTATTAAGAGACATTCTTGAGAAGATACTGAAGCTCCTTAACAACACCATGTTCAATAACCAAGAATGGTCCTTCCAGAAAGACTCGGCGCCTGGTCATAAAACTCGGTCTACGCAGTCTTGGTTGAAAACGAACGTTTCGGACTTCATCAGAGCTGAAGACTGGCCGTCGTCTAGTCCCGACCTTAATCCGCTGGATTACGATTTATGGTCAGTTTTAGAGAGCACGCCTTGCTCTAAACGCCATGATAATTTGGAGTCCCTAAAACAATCCGTACGATTGGCAGTGAAGAATTTTCCCATGGAAAGAGTGCGTGCTTCTATTGATAACTGGCCTCAACGTCTAAAAGACTGTATGGCAGCCAATGGAGACCACTTCGAATAAGCTTTTTATATTTTAAATTGTTTTATATTTATGTATTAAACTAACAAACTGTAAAAATAATGAATGTTATTTGCAATAGAATATTTTTTTTCTTTGTTTCAGTATTTATGGCAAGACTAGGTATACGTATGGTTTCCGTGCATTGTGATGAAATCCCCGCAGGCTGTAGAATGTGGTTTTATATAAAAAAAATCCTCTGAACATAACTCACTGTAAAATCACTAGAATACACTAAGGGAGGCAAAGTCTCTCCTTAAGAGTGATCCCGTATGTAAACCTAATCACAACGTTCTAGCCGGGTACTCCCGCCCAATGGTATCTACGAGTACAATACTCCATATGCGATTTAACTTGATACTTGTACAGCAGAAGAAGTCTTTACCTTGAATTAAAGTAATGTTTCGCTCTATTGCTCTTCAAGATTCTTTGACGCCAGCTCGTGTGATTTTGGAACTGAACTTCGCTGGAGATCTCAAAAAATTAAATCTTGTTATGTATTGAATGAGTCATGTAGCGCTCGTTTCTCTCCGTCTACACCGTAACGGGCTTGGCGTGAAGTTATAGATAAATAGATCTTCAAATAACGCATCTCAATAATAAATGACTATTTATTTGAATACACGAAATAATCATTTATTTTGTATATGCTTTTAATTAATATTAAAGTCGTTTAAAATTTACAAGTGGTTATGATTTACCAGGAACAAAAACTACTTTAGGTTTAAACTGTGTGTAATCTGCACTCTAATAATAGTCCCATTAGTAGTATGTGTGGTCTCACCTAAAATACTCATCAGAAATCAATTTGACACAAAATTATGCAGCGCAACAAACAAAACCTTGAACTTTTCATCATGATTGTTTACTTCGTGGTTTGTAGGTACACTTATTAACTCAACACACATAAATATTTAAGTATAAGCCTTGGTAGTATAATAATAAGAGCGAAATTACCATTTCCATCTAATAAAATGCATCATCTTCCTAATTACATTGACCAATTGAAAATGCTAAAGGCCGAGTAGCTTCGTTGAACCGAATGACGTTCCCATAACCTTACTAATACACGAAATAAACACAAAATTTCTTGATTTGATTATACAACGATTATGTTGGTATTCACGATGCTCTTCAAAACGTATATTTTTGGTTATTGACCTTACTAAATACGTATTAGTGAATTAAAAATGTCACATTCATAAAATACAAAGTATATCGGGGTCTAAGATTTGAAACTCTTAACAAGGTCGTGAAGTTGGTGAGATAAATGCTATCACGCAAAAATATTTTTAACTATGACCCGAATCTTGACAGTGAAGGTTAAGTAGTCTGTAATTACTAAATCTTTATACATACAAAATAATTAATTTTAAGTACAGTTTGCGTCAGAATTAAACTATAAAATTACGAGTTCCATTTTAGTAAAAAGATTTACACTGATTATGTTTTTGATGTGCAAAACGTAATTGGAAATTCATAAATATGACCTTGCATCGGTCAAAAATATTTGTGTGTGTGTCAGTATTACTCGTAGTTCGTATTTCTGTCGTAAGTTCTCAGAAGTAAACGGTGAAATCTAGAGATTCAAACTTTGGCACACATAAAACCTGTTATTGCCCAATGTTGTGCATTATGTATATGAAAATATAGTATTGACAATATTTAATTGTACTAATTGTACCTAAATGGTAGTTAGCAAATGAAATAATAGGGGTTAAAGCCGTTAAAGTATGAAATTGCCGTGTTATAGTAATCGATACTTTGAACTGACATCTTCGTGGTGTGAGATTTTCGAGTGAAACTTTTTCACATGATAGCCATGAGGTTTTTCTTTTCAAATGTGCAACATATGATTTACGAATTTCAATTGTTTTTTTTATTCAGCTTACACGGGAAAGATGGATACTTCGAAATTCCGAGTATTTTTTGAATACGAGTTCCGACGCGGAACTAACGCGGCAGAAACGGCTCGCAATATCAATGCTGCATTTGGAGAGGAGACTGCTAATGAAAGCACCGTACATTTTTCGTTTAAATGTTTTCGTGATACAAACTTCGACATAAAGAATGAACCACGTGGAAGATCGCCTACACAGGTGACTAACGCTGAATTGACAGAGATGCTGAAAGCCGATCCGAGTCAAATTACCCAGGAATTAGCGACATGGTTTAACGTTACCGTACCTACAATATTGACTCATTTGCATCAAATCATTAAGATAAAAAAATATGAAAAATGGATGCTTCATGATTTAACTGATCTGCAGAAAGAAACGCGTGTTGAAACTTGTGTTGCATTGTTGAATCCATACAGAAATGATGAAATATTGGATCGAATTGTGACATGTAAGCGGAAAATGCAATGGCTGACCCCAGGTCAAATGCCCACAATTGACAACAAACATTGCCCTAAAGCAAAGCTTACCAGTAAAAAGGTAATGGTAACTTTTTAGCGATCTCTTCATGGCGTTATTCAGTATAGCATTCTCAGGTCTGGTCAAGTAATAACAGCATATGTTTACTGTGCCGAACTTCAAAGAATGATGGCGAAAGTGGCAGTGAAACAGCCCCGACTCGTGAATCGATTTTTACCATTATTGGTCCATGATAACCCAAGACCTCACACTGCACGAGAAACCGTTGTAACTCTACGGGAGCTGCAGTTAGAAACCATATATCATCCTCAGTACTTGCCCGACCTTGGTCCAACAGACTACCATTTTATTCGTGATTTGGACAATTTTCGACGTGCTAAAAAATTTCTTCCCAGGAGGCAGTACAAAATTCTTTCACGCAGTCTTTCGAATCTAGATCTCCAGAGTACTATCGCAAAGGTTATTACAATATTTAGTTTTTTTGTTATATATTACTAAGGTGGCAATGAAGCATACGGCCTGCCTGATGGTAAGCAACCACCATAGCCTATAGATATTCGCAACACCAGCGCCGTCACTCTTGCGTTGCCGACCCTCTATAAATCTCTTCACGCATTTCTTGAAGAATTCCATGCTGTAGTCGCTTGGAGAAACCTTGGCTAGGAGCTCATTCCACAACTTGAGAGTTCTCGGAACAAAACTTCTTTGGAACCGCACAGTACGCGACCATTGCAGTTCCAGAGTATGAGGGTGAACTCCCCGCCGTCGGCGAGCGGTACGGTTATAAAATAAATATGTTACATCTTAGAAAAAAAAGAGTTTTAATTTTTCAGTACAAATCTGCAATTTCATACCTTAACCCCTAATATGTTTAATTATTATAAAACCCGGTCAAGTCCTAGTCAGACTTTATTTTAGTCGGTTCCATACGTATTTTCATCGACAATGTTCTCTAATTTATACATTGCCACAGTCACAAGGAAAATATAAGTTTATTAAATAGGAGTATATAGGCAAATTTAAAAGAAAAAATATACCTCGAATGCAAACTTTCTCAAAGTGGTGGAAAATATGTTTGGAATTGTATTTCGAATTATTATATTTACAATTATATATATTTCAATACATACGAATTTACATACTAAATTTGAAATGTTTTCATTAGGTAAAAACTAACACATAAAAATCCATACATAAAAACATAGTAACACACAATTTTCCTAATCTCATCACTGTAATCTATCGCATTTTCATGGTATTTCTCGTTATAAATTCGATTTAAAGAAATATTTTCAGTTATTCTAATGAAATTAGGTTGTGGTTCCGGGTATTGTTATTTTTAGTGATAGCAAAACGTTCTCTCTATCTCACTTCATACAACCCGCCTCATGTGACAAATCTCTTTGTTTGTTTGACAGCATCTTCATTATTATTTGCAATACTCCCTCTATATAGTTCTACTGCACACCTCTGTAGTAATTGTTGTGCCCAGTTTTAAAAAGATAAATAAACAATTCCATCATACGTCGATCATCTACACTCACAAAAAGCTTCTATTAACTCAAATTGCGTAATTCTAAAACAAAAAAAAATTGTTCGACTTAGTTAATGAAATGCTTAATTCATGCGTTTACTAAATATGTTTAACGTGGGGGGTTTCATCAGCGAATTTTTAGTTTTGTTAATGAATGCGACTTTATAATAATTGAATAATAAATCATTAAACTAAAGCTTTATTATAATACAGTATAATGGACTATTAACAGTACTATGACCATTGGAATACAGAAGTTATGTGTTTACAAACCATGAAATGTTGTGGAATATACATGCATACTAATAAAAGTTATGTAATCACGGGTAAATAAAATATACTACTGCACTTTACGTTGAAACTTAGCCTTAGCTTATACGAGTATATTACAAATGTTTGTGAATCATATGCCAGAAGCGTGCTCGTTTGCGACCCCTGCCAATCAATCAGATTGCAATTCTGCCCCAAAAACGCACCGATGTGCGGATTAGGGCATCTCCCGGAGGCGACGCGGTCCGATCCACCCCCGTCAGTGCGAATATAACTGCATGCGTCGGTAGAGGCCGCCCAGCACGCATCGCCTGTTCCGGCCCGTCGAAGAGAGCCGAGTGCAGCATAGGCACGTGTATGGGAGAGGTGTACTGAATGGTAAGATGATTGACTAATGAGTAGAGACGTTTACATGCTTTATGTGTGACAGAGACTAAGCGCAAGGGGCGCAACACCGATGATCTGTCCGGTGGAATGATGGCCCAATGGCCTAGGGCAGACCGGGACGATCTTTCCAGTGTAGGTGTCATAATCTCCTATCGCCTAGTCACTGGTGTAAGAGAGTACTCTTTTGTAGGGCTTAGACTTCTCTGGGTTCGTATAAAACTTGGCATCACGCGAGTATTTGTTGTTTGCATCATAGGCTCCCGTCAGCTCAGCGTGTGCTCAAGAATTAGAGAAGTTTTGGTAGTCTGTGAGGAATGTTCTGGATTTAGCTGAAGGGAATGAGAGAGTGATGTGTGGAGATTTGATTTGATTTGGGTGGGGATCAAGCGAGACAACTATGAAGCTGTTATTGGTCCATATGGAGATAAGAGAATGAACGAAGCAGGTAAGTCAATTCTAGACTTATATATGGAACGAGAAATCCTCGTGTCGAATACTTTATTTCATTACAAAATTATTCACATGTATACATTACATAGAAACGGAATGACCAAAAAAGTATAATTTATTTGATTTTAATAGATAGCCATATCCCAAATATTATAATGGATACAAGAGCCTTTAGAGGTCACACTCTTGAAACGGACCACTACCTGGCGATAAGCCAGTTTGTGGGACTTTTCAGGAAGTGCAGGCACTGGCGAGTGAGTATACATTTTGGAGATCATGAAAGGATAAGGAGCGAAAAATTGCAAAATGAAAGTGTAAGGAGAATGTATGTATATCTGGTAAGTATCAATTCAGATGTGGATTATTGCTGAAAAGTTTTGAAAGGAAGTATGGTGGATACGGCAAATGAAGCATGTGGATGCGCAACGAGGCATAAAACATTGAATGCCTGGTGGGGTGCGGAGGTTGAATCCTCCGTAGCAAGAAAGAGGAAAGCATCGCTGGATTATGTATCACTTTGCACTTAAATGAGAATATGAGCGAAAAGAAGAAATAAATGTATCGTCTATGCAAGAATGAAATCAAGGTTTTCGTGAAACAACACGATTGACAATAAACTTCGAGGCAAGTAGCACTCTTTTGGTCAGAGGTAAAGAACCCTAGGAGTGGTTCGTCGGCGTCCAGAATGGATGAGATAAAGTCTATAGCTGGTGTCATTCTTGCGAACACTCAGAAAGTGATAGAACGATTGAGTAACTATTTTTAAGAAATTTATGACTATGCCTCGAATGCTAGCAATGAGAGTGAGTCTGATCCTTACTCCACGTTGACGGCGTCCTACAAAGGGATAATTATGGATGAGATCGTATGGTGAATACGAAGCTTGAAAACGGGAAAGTTACCGGGAATTTATATGATCACAGGTGATGTGCTTACGTGATTTTTTGTAACATCTAATTGTTAATTTTAAAAGAGATCTATGTTGGTAAGTTTCTTTCGGCATTTCTTTGCCAATTGTCATTTCCGAAAAGATATAGTAAGATTATATTTCAAAAAATGTAAGACTCGTCTAAGTGCCCGCGAGAGTCCAATGGCAAGCAAAGAATTATTTTGTACCCACAAATTTTTGTCCTATATGGGAATCGAACCAACAGGCGTTGGTGTCAAAGTAAGGTAACGGAGCGTTTCATCACTGTGCCACCAAATATGTCACAAACTATTTTGCTCCAGAGTTAAAAATATACTAAATACAAGTAATATAAGTCAAGTTATTAGTGTATTAAATATAAGACATAAAAATCTGCGTCTAATTTTTTTTAACGGCTGACTGTACTCAACAAACTACTCGGATTCACACGAATCCGTTATCATTATCTTTACATTCTAGACTTAATTTCGGTTTAATCGTAATTCATACAACTTTACATGTAGAATGGTTTATTTAAACATGAGTCCCACACTCAACACGTTTACGTTGAAACATGATTGAGTTTGTCTAAAAATTATGTAGAGCGAAAACTCTAATAACACAACATTTTTAAGGATAACATTTCCAAAAATGATAAATGACAATTCTTATTTTAGACACACAAAATCAAAGGTAATTTTGTAGATGTCTTAGAAATATCATAACAGAGAACTCTCAAGTTGTGGAATAAGCTTCCAGCCGAGGTTTTCCTAAGGGACTACAGCATGGGGCTCTTCAAGAAAGGCGCGAAGAGGTTTTTAGAGGGTCGGCAACGCATGAGTGACACCCCTGGTGTTGCAAATGTCTGTAGGCTACGGTAACTGTTTACCATCAGGCAGGCTGTATGCTTGTTTCCCACCTAGGTGGTATATAAAAAAAAACCCCGATTAGGTAAAAGTAGAGAGTTGCTTTTTAGGGTTCCGTACCCAAAGTGTAAAATGGAACCCTATTACCGAGACTCTATAACAAAAAATACTAAAAAATAGAATAAAATAAATAGTTATATAGTCACTTTAAGAATAAATAATAAAATTAAAATAAAACAAATTTTTAAGGGGGCTCTCATACAACAAACGTGATTTTTTTGCCGTTTTTATAGATAATGGTACGGAACCCTTAGTGCGCGAGTCCGACTCGCACTTGACCGATTTTTATACAAAGTCGGGAGGTATAAAAGCATCTTAATACATCCCACCCGATATAAAGCAGTTAACGTAGCCTATGAATGTTTGCTATACATTAAGTATCACTGGCGCGATGCTAGCTCAGCTGCTAACACAGCTACTGTTTAGAAGGTTAGCGGTGACCTCACTCACTTGGAACATAACAAGTCTTCAGGTTTTGCTATTTGAAGTGAAGATTCTTCCCCAGACTGCGTTGATGCACCCTACTTAAACAAACTCAGACCGAGACAGACAAACATGTTCATGCACACAATTGTTTGGCCTTGTTGTGTGGGAATCAAACCTACGAGCGTCGGTGTCAATGTAGCGTTACTAACCACTGCGCTATCGAGCTCATCAAAACTATCTACTTTTGATACTTATCTATTTTATATGACCGAAGTCTAATTTAACAGATATCAAAATTCGTTTTTTTTTATGGTGGCAATCTGTGTATTTACTACTATGGTGGCAATCTGTGTATTTGAATATGGTGCGTTTTTATATAGCAAATTCATAAGAACTCAAGAGTACTACAGTACCTGATAGTACAAAGTAACTGAATGACCAAGAAACACTAGAAGTTTTTTTTTTGTGTAAAATTGCTTTTTCAGGAAGTCTTTTTTGTAAAACCTGTATATAAAGAAAATACAAATCGAGATAAAAATAAAATATCTGAATATGTTAGAGCAGCTTCCGAGACAAGAATAGCTCGTTTAAAGTAATAGGCTATATAGAAGTATATTATACCGGTTGACTTATCATATGCGTGCGAGTGAGGTCACCAGTAGTTAGCAGTAGAGGTGGCATCGCGCGATACAGGCGTTCTTATCCTATGGTAACTAATTTACAACTTGTGGATTACAAGGCCTTTATAAAAGAACTGTATATTATAGCCAAGGTAATAAATTTACCAAAAATAAAGTACTCTTACCCATTACACGCACGTTATTTTAATGAGAAATTAGTATATAGGTCCTTTTGGTGTGTACAACAGACTAAATTGGTGAAATTTGTGGTAATTTGATGTGTTGCAAACATTTTATTGATTCGTGGTATTGTAGCCGTGCAAAGCTTGGATAGGTGGCTAGTTAATTTAGAAAATTAATCAAATCAGTGTCCATAATATCAAAGTTATCATTAAATTTTGCGGTCATCTTTGTATTGTATGCTCAATAAAAATTCACTATTATGTCACGAACCACTTCAAGCTGTGAATAACATTGCGTGTACTTATCTAACAGAGTATTGCTAAGAGTTATTCGCTTAAACAATGTCTTTTACTCACAGTAGGAAGAAAACTTTAATTGCATGCGTGAAATATATAATTGGAATAATTAAGTCTATGATAATATGTTTATTGTGTAATCGTTAATAAGTTGTTATTAGTTAGTGATTTTGACACTGAAATCGAATGTTATAAATCTTAATTGCTTTTTTAACATCTGTATATTTAAACGATCCTATTAAATATTATTTAATGCATTATTTTATGCTGTATTTACATACATTAAGCTAATGAAGAGGTAAAATAAAATCTTTTCTATCCCATTGCGTTGGGTATCGTTGGGTAAATCGTTCAAAAATATTGCGAGCGAAAAACCAATTTCAACCGATTAATGGATATATATAAACTTAATAAATTTATTAAACTTTCCAAATCGATGAGTAATAATTCACCAACTTTGCAAACAGACACTTCAATTTTATTTACGTGTATAAGATAATTGACATGAAAATACCACATTGATTCGACAGCTCCGATGTGGTAACATCTGTGGTAGTTTCAATGTTTTTTTAAACAAATGTTGCATATCTATCAAATAATGCCAATTTCATAAGAGAATAATAGCAGTAATTATGAATAAAACTACTAACATCACACAAAATTTCCTTAGGATTTAATAACATGACAAAAATGTTAGCACTTATCTATTTCATTCACGTGTAGTGCTCGAAACTTAACGCCGACAGTACTTACCACTAGTTAAATTACTTACTACTACTAAAAAGCAAGAGGTCATGGTCTTCATATCCGACAGGTAATCGTTGCGTGGAAAGAAACCCTAATATTACACCGAACACTCTCGACTCTGGCTTGATTCCATTGGCCGCCTAGAGAGTGGATGAGCTTTAGAAGTTGATAAGCAAAAGTATAAGGACATGACAATCTTGGATAAAGGACAAAACAATGCTCGAAGTACTGATGAAACTTGTTAGGAGCTACCGCCATAAACCGCCTACTACAACTCTAAAAGCGATTAGAAGTTAAAACAGATGTCAATCCCCTTGATATAATAATCTGATATCTAGCCCATCTAGATATCTGTAGCCTAATGAACTATAGAGTTTTCAAATATTTCAATGTTGTCCCGTCATACGGATGATACATTCTTCCATAGATATATATTGTCTCGGGAGAATCATAATATATTATTCTTCTCCTAGAGACATCCATTTATTAGATCCAGACTGACTTTTTTCTTATATGCATCATCATCGTCATCCGCGAAGACCAGAATCGTCAGCAATTACTCGATATAGGCTAAAATCGTGTATGAGACCGGGAAAGCTCGTGAAGCCTCTAGTTTTGGTAATTACTTTAGATAAGCCTGAATTTAGTTGTCTACTATTACGGTAGTAAAGAAATATTCGACTCCATGGTATATTTGCCTCAAAACGCGAACATTGTTATGAAAATATTAATTCTGATTGCTGTAACTAATGTACCATCATCATATCAACTTGTTTACATAATGATCGTATATCAAACGAAAAGCTCTTTTTTTAATATATTAAGTTGGCAAACACACGTAGACCTATTGATGGTAAGCAGTCAGGAGCATCACTCGTACGCTGCTGATCATGTAACCCTTGCCCTTGTCTGTCTTTGATGAAGAATCTCACACTGGGAAACCTTAGAAAATTAGTTCATTGCACTACATAAGCATTTCCTATTGCTTCATCTTATACGCGGTCTATATGTTTGTTTAGATGAGTGACCAGCTTGTTGTACAGTAGATGCATAATAACAATTGTCTATGCAGCTGATTCAACAGTATATTGTTCCCAACGTTGTTTTTGATATACTCGTACATAACTAATATCACTAACAATGTATATCAGTATGTATACTCTGTTGTAGTACATCTACTATGAGTGTTTAGGCCGCACTTATATTGAGTAATCTGAGTTGAGTTCTAACGACGAGCCATGAACTTACTTTAATCAACAAAATTGTAGTGATATTGAACCTTACTACAACTTGGTTGTGGAATGGACTCCGTGCCGAGATTTTCCCAACTAACGGCAAATATTTTAATAGGATCGACTAGAAATAAGTGATGGATGACTAGCATTGCAAGCGCGCAAAGCTACGAGAACTGCTTACCGTCAGGCAAGCCGTATACTAAATTCCTAATTTAGAGTTACTAAAATAATCATATGAGGGACCCACCGAAGCACAAACAAGCTCAAGCTAAATAAACGCATCCATATATAGATTAGGGTCAGCATTCCTTAACTTGCGTGTCTGATAGGATGGAACAATACGATCGCGTACGTCACTGATCGCCGTCATGCAATTAACACGCGAAGTCTCGTAATGCTTCAAATCAATTTACCAGTAATATATAAACTATGCTATGTTGCACGCCTAAATTACATTGTGTGATAAATATTTAATAACGACATATTGTACGTCTAGAAAAGAAGATTATTATCTTTTGAAATCCCTATTAACACTGACATTTGTACTTCGATTATTACTTAAGAAAAGTTGCGCGGGTCAAGTTAAATGTTTACTAACACCATAGCCAAATTATGTTTGTATGTATGCCTAGTACATTCACTTTAGACGCATGCTCGCTTGTGCTTTACTGTAGTACTTTAAGGAACATGGCGACTTCGTTGCAGCATGTTGCAACCGAGATTAGAAGAAATATATAAGAGACCGTTTCTGTGAGTAATCATCATACAATAAGTATTCATTGAAGGGAGCAGACGGTGGAAACAATTGAAAACAATGAAACTGGTGGGTATTATGTGAAGTGAAATAAGTGTAGTGATTATTCGTGCAATGTCAAAAGGATTGAAACATACTCATGAGTTATCTTCATTTCAGTACATAATAGCTGCTCTTCTTACCCTCACAACCGCGGCTCCTCAACACCAACAAGATGTGCAGATCGTACGATATGACATAAACAACAGTGAAATAGGAGCTCATAATTTTGCGTAAGTTTAAGAACGAACAGTTAGGTTAATTACAACAATAGTTGTTCATTTGTTATTTTGGTTTCAGATGGGAACTCTCTGATGGTACAAAACACGAAGAAAGGGGAGAGTTAAGAAATGCTGGAACTGATAACGAAATCTATGCTGTACAAGGCCAGTACTCGTGGGTAGCACCCGATGGTGTCGTCTATACAGTTATCTACACTGCCGATGAGAATGGTTTCCGCCCACAAATCCAACAAGGACCAGGAGGTGGTGTCCCTTCAGGAGTAGTCGCCTCCCTACTCGGTTAACGATTCACCATGCATGAACTAGAATATTGTAAATAGAACAATGTGATGGACCTGTATATAATATTTATATACTGATTCCTTAGAATAATAAATATTATTTAATTACAATATATTTTTATTAAATATAATTTGATAAGTTGTTATCACACGTACAAAGAAATTGCAATTTATGAATGAAATGTCAATGTATCCAATGCTCCCTGCATTGGATACATTGACCCGATTAGTAAAACTAAGCTGCAATAGCTAAGTATTACTAATCGAGTATTAAGAGTACTTGCTATTGCAGCTTAGTTTTACTAATCGAGTCAAAGTAGTTAACGTAATTATTTACACGCTATAAATTTCCTGGCATTATTTTGGATTAACCAGTTACAATTAATAAGAAAAAACCATTATATACTTTGGTGTATGTCCGTCTGAATGTCAATCTACTGGCAACTACTGTAGTATTAGGGACTTTTTAGCAGCAACTTTAAATGCTATAAAACTGAAAATTGATACAATTGTCAATTTTATTTTGCAATAAAATAAATGTTTGCTTTAGTCTCATCATCCAACCTCCATCATTAAAAAAATGTAATAATATTTCGATGTTTAAATATACACCGTATTTATATTTCAATACTAATACAGTATACATGACATACCTAAACTCATTTTTTTATCCATTTATTACCAACTGGTAAAACCAATTTGTTCATGGTATTGTTCGGCTCCTACATCCTTCCACTTTCGCGTTGTATATCAAGAAAGCACACGGCACTACTCATGTGAAGCGGTTGCCCTAATAAGAATATCTCGCGATTTGCTACCATTGGTTTGTTAGGGGCTCTAATTTATAAAAATTCTTTAGCTCCTCGCGGTATTTGTACAAATATTGCTTACGGCCATCTCATTAACCCAAAATATACTCTGGAATCAAAAACTAGACCCTAATCGAGAGAGGTAGTGCGCATCAAAGCAGCCCATCTGGGGGAGTACCGCCACCTCGCAGAAAACCGCAGCCAAGCCGCAAACCCTAGATAACTGTTGTTTTCCTGCGTGTGAGTGAGGTCATCAGTGAGCTCCTAAGGAGTTACCGTGTTAGCAGCAGAGGTGGCATCGCGCGAGTGATTCTTAATGTGTTGCAAGTGTTTATAGGCTACGGTAACCGTTTATGAAATAGATCATGTCATAAAGAAATTTAAAATGGTCGATATGATGACTACATTAAAAAAATGACTCCATAACGATGATATCCAACTGCATGCATGCTGCAACTGCGTGATAAGACTCATCACCGAACCAAAGTCAACCTCACCTGGATCTGGTATACTCTTCAGTACCCATAGAAAAGAGATGTAAAGCACTACAAAATATCCCAATAATAATATTGAATAACCAGGAGCGCTACTGATGAAATATCACCCGTTACATCAGGGCCAATCCAAACATGTAGATAAATAAATTATTTATTTATACTTATATTTCATAAATAGCATGTAAATCATAATATTTCTAGGCTATATCTGCTAAAGATATTTTTCTTGAATTCATTAACATTATTACCAATTTCGATAACTTTGACAAAATGTAATTTATTTATAGGTAAACCACGCGATAAATATTCCTGAGGTCAATGCCCAAACAAAATTAGTATATATTTATTAATGGTATTAAAATGTATTTGAGTTTATGCATAGTTATATAATAGTATATATAAATTAATTTACAACAGCAATGAGAGTTGATCTTGAATTTCAAGATGTTCCGGATTCTTGTTGTCTAAACATAAACAAGGTTAAGGTTACTAAACATAATGCGGTTGGCTCCGTATGAGAACTATAACTATATGTAAACTAATTGCAAAATAAGTATTATTTATAAAGTGCACATAAATTTTATATTTCTTGAAATTCTTAAATAACTACTAAACCAAATTAAGCTGCAAATCTAATCAGAGTTACCTCGAGCCTCGAGGCATACGATCAAAAAAATTACCTCAATTACTGCAGGGATTTGAGAGGAGAAAATGGAGCAAAAGCTTTTATTTTCCAACATAGTCATATACACTCATAATCACTCCACACACTCAAATAGACATACGCACACCTAATATATCGATACTGACTGCCATCATACGACTTTTGAAATATAATTTCTGACGGGTTTCCTGACGATTTTACCATTTACTGCTTGTATGTGATAATTACAAAAAGCTACATAAATCTTAAAAGACGCATTTAATGGTACAATTCTACATTAGGATTCGAATTGAAAGGAAAGGGGCGTCACTCGCGTATATGACAACAATGTGAAATCCCATCCTAGTTCTTTTTGAATAGTCTTTTGGAAAATTTCGGCGAGGAGTTCATTCCACAACCTAAATCTTCACACAACTTAAGAAAAATTTGGTAACTCTAGAACCGCACGGTATATGGGTATACGACCGTTATGGTTACCATAAATGAGAATAAATTATTTATTAGTGGTAATACTGCTTAGTAGTCGTAGAAAGAAACTGTAGGTATCATTTTAAATAATTACTATAGCTATGTAAACAATACATCGTGTAATCGGTAGACCATATGCAGCACATGTTGTGTCCCGCATTCTCCAAACAGAGGTTTGACTTGGAGCAGGAGTTGGGAATGCGGGTCACCGAAAAAACAGTGTCCGAAGTGGTGACGGGTAAAAGAAGATCATTTTTTTTTAAATACTGCGTCAGTCTAGCTATGGCTGTCATAGATGGGAACAAGCAGAGCAGCTCCACCTAGGACTAATGTTGTATACCTCGGCTATCCTCTGTATAGCCGATGGGATCGCGATGGCTAGGTGGAGCTGTGAAGCTCGCTGTCGCCCGTGGCTGGACTGACACAGAATGGGGAGGGAAGTTTAGAACAGTTAAAATAGTTTCGCCGGCGTTCTAAAATGGGCTAAAACGATGATGATGCCAATCTCAGTGGATTAAAATCCGGGATAACGCAAAGAAGAAGATCATAAAAAATTCAAGTCCCGTTTATAAGTGAGGTGTATATTGATTGTTCTATTTTTCGATTTGTAGTTGTCGACATAAAATCACATAAATGCAATGTACATTTCAAAAGAAAAACGATTTGCATGCTTACCTGTATATACCTAGAGGTATACGTATCTAATTTCTGACGTCTCCGTTTAAGCACGATATTCATAAAGAATACCTATTTTCTAATTTTATTTAAATAATTATAATTTTCTTCGTAATTTATTCTTCAAGTACAGTATTTCAGAAATTATGGCCCACTGCACTTGTAGTAATAAAATAAGTTACCTTCACATATCACCAAGGTCATTAGCCTACTTCTGATTTCGTATTTAACCACATAATATTAAAATTCTATTTAGATAAAAATCTTTCTATTACTCTGTATAACCAAGTCCACCTGATCTATTCTTGTACGATATGAATTTATTACAAACTAAATCTAGACACCGCCACTATATTTTTTATAGACTTAGAAGTAATTAAAGAATCTTACCAAATGTTTTTATTGCATAAAAAATAAATAGCATTAAACAGCATTTGGTTCTTAGAAAAGTTTCGTAACATATAAAAAGTCTTGAAAATTCAAATAAATAATAGTAACACGAAGTTACTAAATACAGATGAGACACACCGATTGGGGGTAACCGGGTCAACAAAAGTGCGCAGCTGAATCGCGGAGATAATTTTTATTGCATCAGCTAGATAATGGACAATCGACGCGGTCACACGCGAATGTCGTACCAGCCTATTGCAAGCTAGAGTTCAACTATTGTATGTTAGCAGATGGCACAAATGTGACCTCTGACCTACTGAATCGTAAAAAGATCGATGGCTGTTTAAAATGAATTAAAAAGCTTAAAATGTCATTGTCAGTTCTAAACGTTTTATAATGAGACGAACATTAGGCACATATTTACTAGCTATTGCCTGCGGTTTTGTTTGGTTCGAATTTGGCTTTAAACGTTTTTGCATAAACCTCAGGCTTAAATATTCAGATATTTTCGGATAAAAAGTAGCTCAAATATTATTTAAAGATATATGCTAAAATACTTGCATTAGCGTTAAACTTAATAAACCTTCTTTTGATCATATTTGTGTGAGCATAAAGAATGACACACAGACAAAATTTTAGAATAATACCGTTTTTTTATAATATGTATAGTCATCTATATATATCTTCATAGATACAGCGATTGGAGATTAAAGCAACCAACTAATTACTGTCAGACGAGTCGAAGTTCAGTGTTAAGTTATAAACATACCTTACACTAATTTATATCAAGAACTGCATGTTAGATTCTTGCACATGACTCACATTTGTATGCATGTATGTTTATATTTAGGTGGCTATTTTACGATATATCTATAGTATATTGAAGTACTTTTTTGTACACGTATGTATTTACAAAAGAAAGGACTTTATTTGGTTTACTGTAAAATTTTATATATATATATACATAGTTTTTATTCAAAATGTTTACTGCTGCAAATACTAAATAATATTTGTATTAATCGAACAAACTAGATTTGAAATTAAATATGTAATACAATAACTTTTTAATAACACGTTTTCAGAGGTAGGGCACATCAAAGCAGCCCGCTGAGGCCCGTCTTCACCTCACTGAAAATCGCAGCCAAATGGAGCCTTGGATGGTTATTGTGTTCATGCCCATAAGCTCCTAAGGAGTAGCTGTGTTAACAGCAAAGGTGGCATCGCATGAGTGATACTTAATCTGTTGTAAGGGTTCATGGGCTACAGTAACTGCTTTACATCAGATGGCTGTGTGCTTGTATGCAACCCGACGTTGTATAAAAATAATATATGTATTTATTTCGGAAAATGAACTAATAGTTTGTGTTGAATAATTTGTTTTCAAAAAGCTTGTCTCCGTATATTCATAAAAGAAACCATCAATTAATTTAATAAGTGCATGGGTAGTGCTTGAGTAAATAATTGACAGCTAAATTATATTTCTTTTACACATTCCATGACTTTTTTTTAACAAGTAGTTCTAAAGAAAATATATATTTAGAAATAAAGGTAGAAAACACATATATGTTCCTTGGACTGTACAAATAACAAAAATATATTTATGCGTTTCTAGTTGTCAATGAATATACCTTTTTCTTATTACTTTCGTTGCATTTCTATAAACAAATATACATGTATAAATGAATTGCCTTCTGGCAAAAGTCGAAAATAGCTCAACCGATTTAAATTATATTTTTAGTATGTTCAACATTTTACCGAGAAGATTAAGAAATAAATTAAAAAAACAATTCTTATTTTATTATTAGCACATACCTTAAATAACAATGTACGAGTATATTGAAGGTAACGGCTTACTGTATATTTAATGCTTAGCATTTTAGTAATTTTACTTTAGTTGCAATAATAATTTAATACTTTTTGTATTCAGGAAATATGTATTTATTTTATCAATTAAGCCGCCGTCAGTCATGTATAAAACTTCATGGGGAAACAAAAAATCTTATCGCGTGAAATGAATATTTCCGCTAGGACTCTGTCTGTATAACAAAACAAGACCTGAAACACGGCGCTTATCGTCGACATACAGGACATGCCCTAAATCAATTCCTGCAGTTGAAGGCAGTGCATCGGTCAAAACGCCTTCTGTTTCGATACGCGGGTGTATCCTCTTTACTGATGAAAAAATGTTCACTATTGAAGAGCACAACAACAAGCAAAATGACAAAGTGTACGCACACAGTTACTCCTAAATTCTTATACTTTCCCTGTGTATATTTATTGAGTAATTCTTTGCCCCTGCATTCTTTCTATATGTCCGAACCAACGGAGCATGCCTATTCATATTTTAACAGCAGCATTCCTATCAGACCAATTCGTTTCTAACATCATCATTGAGAATGCAATTAACAAGCGTTACGCAACAAATTTTCCGCAACGTTCCCATTTCGATCTCGTTTATCCTATTTTCATATTTTCTCTGTGTTATCCAGCTCTCAATTCCATAAGTTAGCGTTGGGACTAGCACTGCATTGTGTATAGCGTACTGTGCCTTCTAACTCAAGCTTTTATTGCCATGAAGTTTTCCCAATGCTCCGTTCACACTATTCCCAGCACTCACTTCTCTGTCCACATCAGCGGTGTTCGTTCCATCCCTGCTGAAAGCACACCCAATATTCTTTCAATCTTGTCGACATATTTCAATACTTCGTCATCAACCTTAATCCTTACATTGAATCTTGTTTCTTTATAATTATCAATTCTGTAATAAATCTTTTTACAAAGAGGAATTTTAATGTGCCTTTTGAAGATACTGCATAGAACTGTTTTAGAATAAATTTCACAACAGAAATAGAATACAATTTCAATAACTAATGCAGCGGCAATGCGATATACGTAAATTATTCTTGTTATACTTTTACTGAACTTTGAAAATGACTTTATATTGCAGGTATTAATTTCACAGTATATAATACAAATATATAATATAACAGTATATAATATAACAGTATATAATATAACAGTATATAATAACTATGGAAACCAAACGAGGAAGTATGAGAAACTAGTATGACACTAGGAAACGGGAAAGTTAAGGACGACAAAAAGAAATTAAATCCTATCAAAAACATAAAATGTTACACATTAATTGCTTCCTAATTAGTAACCTAGCAAAATTTATGGTGACTGCATTTATATTATCATATGTATCAATATGACCTCTTTATAAATATTACAATAATGACTTGGCAATCGTGTGACAACATAATAACAGAAGAATAATCTACTGTAGCGATAGTAGGCCTAATTTATGCAATATGTAAACAAGGAGAAATAAAACGCTTAGGTCGCCAATATTAGATACATATATTATCATACGATTACCAAATCATTAATTTATTTTTTATAGAAACAAAGTAGTCCAATATAGATATAGTCACTATAAACGTTAGGAATTATTAATATTAGGAATATTAGGAAACAATTTGTAACAAAGTTGTTGATAATTTATTTCCATAGACACTATTTAAAAATAATTAAGTTAAAAACTAAAACCGGACTACGACAAGAATGCTAAATGAAAATATATAAACAAGACTTCAACATTAGTATATTTTTTATTAAATAACAAACAATTAAAACTATAATAATGGACTACTTGCACGAGTTGGATTTCTATGACTTTGTACCAGAGGGAGGCTTTGTACAAAAGTCGTCTGCGTGGGTACCTCTGTCTCACCTATTTCTACTACCAAGCAGCTGTATTTATACTGTACAGAAATTACTGGGTACTTTGACGAAACATCCTTAGGTCACAATATTGGCAGCGCGCGAGTAACATCCCCGTGGTGTTGCGAGCGTCAATAGGTAGCGGTGACCACTTACCATCTAATGCGGGTCGCACGCTTGTTTGCCAATCAAGCTGTAAAAAAAACTATGTACCCAGCGGAATCGCATGATGTTCCAAGTACACCTCATTTGTACTACGACGAATAGTTTGGGTAGTATACAGTAACAAATGAACATACATAGCCTGCTAAAATCAACCATTCAACCCTTTTTAAGGTTTTGTTGTACGCGGATAATAACTGATAGACCTGAAACTTTTTACGGTAGAAGGCTTGTATTTTCCTACATTTAACGTTTTTGATGTGATTGTATTATTTGTAGACTTTGTGCCCAGTCGATAAAGAAAATGTAACAATACCATGATTATTGCGTTATTTTTGATTATCCAGTGTTCAAAAGTTAAATTGTATAAAGTAAAAATATAGTTTTAGGCTTCATATTCTTCTCTCGGAATATAAAAAATATATCAATGATTAATTTACCTATTAAAGATTTATACGTTATTTGTAAATTTCATTTTTGACATTATTATAAGCAATATATTACAACAAACTAGACATTGCAGTTCTTCCAGGCTCTGCCGCTTTCAAAATAAATAGACCTGCTGCCGAAAGTTTTTGTTTCCTAATGGTCCCATTACAACCTTTTCGGGTGGTCACATTGTAGATAAAGAAATAAATATTCTTTGTTTTAATTCTTGGATTACACATTATTAAAGAAATGTTTTTAAAATAAGTTACATATTTATGTATATAACCTTATTATATATTATAAAGTTGTTTTCAATATTCAGTCAAAATTCAGCCAGTATATTGGCTTACTTAGACTGGTAGATCTTTTAGTAGAATAGTATTTGATTCTAGAATAATATCTTCAAAAGGCTTTAAATTTTGAAGCATTGTAAAATACATAATTTAACTTTTTCATTTGTTTTCGTTACCGTTTTTTGTCATTTTATAGCGTTCTTTAGTTGTTCCTGTATATATTTCTAGCTATTCTAGGTAAGTATAGTATTTAATCATTAATGTTTCCGGAGCTTATTGGTTATATTCTTATCTTCGAATAAATTACAAAATTTATAATGTTTGGATTTAAAAAGTTACCTAACTTTATATTTCGTAACTTTATTTACCATTTTCTCCTATTTCGCACAAATTATGTAAATTTCATTCGATTTTAATATACTCAAATGTCATAATATTATACTTGTCAAAATCGATAGTCAGTTTTAATTTTTAATAAAATGTTTATGGTTGTGGAAAATTATGCATGAAAATATTCTTTTAAATTTAAAGGATTTTAATGCAATAAGTGTTATTAACTGAAGTGCTACATGAGTAAATCATTAAAAGTGTACCTACCTACGGGTCGTGCCATCGATTGATATACCTGCGACGCTGCTATTGTAGGTGTAAAATGATGAAAAAAATACAATGGAAATTTTACTTTGGGATATCCTATATATTTAAAAAAAACTTCTTACTTCAACTGAAGAAATTGTAACTGCAATTCGTAGCTTTTTTCATATTACTGGGTTTAACCTGGCTTTCACCTTTCATTGCGACGCTTCTAACTTCGGCGTCGGCGCTACGCTAACCCAGAAATAGGATGGCAAGGAAGTTAATTACGGTAAGTAGGTTCTCTACAGCATTTGTAGTATTCGGTCGACAATCGGTACTCAAAAAGTACACAATGCTTTTACTGTTAATATTTAAATTAAAAAGTCACAAAAATAAATAAAAAATCGGCCAAGTGCGAGTCGGACTCGCGCACTAAGGGTTCCGTACCATTATCTATAAAAACGGCAAAAAAAACGTTTGTTGTATGGGAGCCCCCCTTAAATATTTGTTTTATTTTAATTTAATTATTTATTCTTAAAGTAAATATATAACTAAATATTCTGTGAATATTTCAAGCATCTACCTGTTGCCGTTATCAATATCCAGCAAAAATGAGCAAAAAAATCACGTTTGTTGTATGGGAGCCCCATTAAATATTTATTTTATTCTATTTTTTAGTATTTAATGTTATAGCGGCAATAGAAATACATCATCTGTGAAAATTTCAACTGTCTAACTATCACGGTTTATGAGATACAGCCTGGTGACAGACGGACGAACGGACGGACGGACAGCGGAGCCTCAGTAATAGGGTTCCGTTTTACCCTTTGGGTACGGAACCCTAATTAAAAACCACGACCGAAAATTGTGGCATAAAAATCTTCAAATAAACAAAATTCAAAAACCTATGACATTAAATCATGATGTGATTATTATCTATAGTAATATATAAATCGGAAGAAGTTGTTTGTTTGGTTGACCGCGCGTTTCTCTGGAACTACCAGTTGGATTTGAGAAAATCTTTTTAGTTCAATTCTTTGATAGTTTAATTCTCGAGGAAGATTATATAGGCTATTCAACATTACGATACAACCCTTAGAAGCCGAGGAGAAAGAAATAATGTAGAAAAGAAAAGCGATTCCCACGGAATACCGGGATAGTTTTGAAACAAATGGATGAGACTGTATGTCTTGGAACCGCTTTTAGCAGGGACTGAACGTACACCGCTGATATGGAAAGACGAGTGCAGAGAACACTATGTACGGAGCATTCGGTAAATTTCTAGGCACCTGAAAGCTAAAACATAAGGGTCGCACAGCTCGCTGCACTCATTGCAGTGCTAATCCCAATGCTAAATTATGGAAGTGGAATTTCGGTATGGCTGACAGAGCATAAAAGTATAGATGCGAGCATTGTGCAAAATTTGTTGCATTACGCTTGCTGACCGCTTCAGCAATGATGACGTAAGAGAGAGAGTTGGTCCGAAAGGGAATGCAGGACAGAAGAATGACGAAACAGATATATAATGCGAAAGTGGGAGGATGTGGAAGCCGAGGAAGACAAATACTAACTTAACATAACCAAATCGATCGTGTTTTATCAGAAGGTGATGTCAGGGGCCCTAACTTTTCGGCGAGCGTGCAATGAATTAAGAGGACCGCCTCTTATGTCGCTTGATTTTCTCTATCTAACCGCAAAGGTACTGGCATGTAGATATACCTATTATACAATAATCATGTCATAGGTTTTTGAAATTTTTTCATGTCACAATTTTCCCTTGTGAATTTATTTAATTTATATTTTATTAGATTGCGTAATTATATTATTTCTATTTCACTAAGAATTTTTCCTTTATTACCTCAAGTAACTTTACAAGGCACATCAAAAATATTATTTGTAAAATGATTATAGAATTGATGAATATCTAACTGTAGTAAACATAAAGTATGTTTGATTTCAATGAGTATAACTACTATATTCTATACTTTAGGAACTACTCCTCCGTACCTCCTGATTTCTTTCCACAGGGAATATTGTGGGAAATATATCTTACGAGTATATTATAATGAGTCCTAGTCAGTAGTACAAATGTAAGCTTTTGTCGGTAACTCTTGCTAAACCGTAAATACTCGTGTTATCGTAATTGTTATTTAAATGCAATATAACGCGTTTATCCTTCGCGTCATCGGACTACGCTGATTTTATTTGCTCTATTTGTCCTAGAGATAAATTCATTAATTTGAACTATTTAACCATATCTTCACCGCTAGGCTCTTGCGGTATGAGCAAATAGATAGACATCCCGTGATTCGTTCCATGCACATTTATCTACCTTTCATTCGTTTACCCTTTAGCAGATATGCAATGCTAGTATTGCAACTGTCCATAGTCTACGGCAACTGGTTACCGACAGATCATAAGCTTGTTTCCTACCTTAGTTATATAAAAAATAAAATAGATGATTCGATATGTAATCAAACTATTTTACATGTATTCATTCTCACTGCCTCGCCAGTATAATGTTTAACGGTAATTTTATTTTTCCTAATGTTTTCCTGTAACCTAACCCTCTATAGCTTTATTTATAGCATGCTCTTAGTTCCTAAGGCTTCTGCTCATTATCTAATAAAACGCGACCAATTTGATCGTGATAAGTAAATAAGACTTCTCAACTCATACCTCCTCCCACTGTGGTGTTGTATACTGTTTCGTCATTGTTTATTCTTGTATTTTTTCTACATGTACAAACCAACTATCTACTCGTACCAACAATCTTTTTAACTAACACACTCTTTCATACTAGCTCTCTTTTTCAAAGTCAAAGTCAAAATCTTTTTATTCCGTAAAAATGGCTACATTTGTTTGGAATCGTCACAATTTTTTTCCCTACCGTGCAGTTCATGACTAGGTGAGCACTGATAAAAATACTGCCAAAAAACTCAGGCATCCCTCTTTTGGTATCCAAACAAATTTACATAATTTATTAATTACATTACAATTGGATCGACTCACTCCCAGGCATTTTTATCATTAATATAGTCAGATACTTTATAATATGCCCTGCTACACAATTTGGCTTTAATAGTAGTTTTAAATTTGTTTATTGACAATTCTCTTATATTGCTGGGAAGTTTGTTATAGAACCGTATACATTGCCCCATAAAAGAATTACTTATTTTGTGGAGACGGCTTGCATGTAACACAAGATTATGCTTATATCTAGTATTTATATTATGAGTATCACTCTTTTTACAAAATGAGTCTATGTTTTTATGGACATACAAAAGATTTTCATAGATATATTGCGATGCGACTGTTAAAATATTTATTTCTTTGAATTTTTCTTTAAGGCTCTCCCGGGGACCAAGTTTGTAGATAGCTCTTATGGCTCTCTTTTGCAATAAAAAGATGGTGTTAATGTCCGCGGAGTTACCCCAAAGAAGAATTCCATATGACATAATACTATGAAAGTAGCTGAAATAAACTATTCTAGCCGTATCAACATCAATGAGCCGTCTAATAGTTTTCACTGCATAGGCTGCAGAACTTAGTTTTCCTGATAATTTTTCAATTTGTGGGCCCCATTGTAGTTTGGAGTCAATTGTTATACCCAAGAACACAGTTGTCTCCACAGGGGCTAAATTAGTTCCATTAACATTGACATTGGTAGTCACCTGTCTTACATTAGGTGTTGAGAACTTAATTACTTTAGTCTTTTTATCATTTAAAAGCAGATTATTAACATTAAACCAATGCATAACTTTAGAGAGAGCATCGTTAACTTCGTCATAATTATCTAACTGTCTATTAATTTTGAATGTCAAAGAGGTATCATCCGCAAACAATACAATCTCATGTTTATCCTTTACATAATAAGGTAAGTCATTTATATATACTAAAAATAAGAATGGACCTAGAATTGACCCCTGTGGGACTCCCATAACTACAGGGGACCCCGAAGATCTTTTACCATTAACATCGACCTTCTGTATCCTATTGCCCAGATAAGAAGACAGAAGTTCGAGAGCCTTGTTCCTGATACCGTAGTGGTGTAATTTTCTGACAAGAGTGTCATGGTGCACGCAGTCAAACGCTTTAGACAGATCACAGAAAATTCCCAAGGCATCTTGCGAACCTTCCCATGCCGCGAATATACTTTTAAGCAAATGAATCCCTGCGTCTATAGTTGAACAACCTCTCGTAAATCCGAATTGTCTCCTATGAAGCAAATTATGTGTATTGAAATGTCTGAGCAACTGGCTAAGCATTAGTTTTTCAAAAATTTTACTGAGAATGGGCAGTATGGAAACAGGTCGAAAATTCGAAGGGTCCGAACTATCACCAGGTTTAAATAATGGAATGATTTTACTATGTTTCATCAAGTCAGGAAATACACCAGATGCCACACAACAGTTGAAAATTGTAGCTAAATGTGGAGCGATTGAAATAATAATAGAAGATATGGTTTTGACAGATAGACCCCACAGATCTTTAGTGTTTTTCATATTTATTGATTTAAATGCGTTCAAAACATCTTTTGGGCTTACAGCTGAAAATTCAAATATTGTGTCGCATTCTACCACGCTCTGTTTGAGAACCAGTTCAGCAGCTATAGAAGAAGACCTAAGATTTCTCGTAGTAATAAGAGGAATGTTAGAAAAATATTTTTCAAACTCAGTCGCAATTTCTACATCATTTTTGATATCTATATCATTTATCGTTAACTGAAAGTCGCGACTACGTACTTTCGCTCTACCCGTCTCATTATTTATCATATTCCAAACAGATTTAATAATATTTGTTGAACCAGTGATTTTATTTCTTAAATATATAGATTTAGCATTGGAACAGGCTCGTTTAAATATTTTAGCATAATTTTTTACAAGTTCTTGAAAAGTCGGATTGTGATTACAGGTCCTTTCTTCATAAAGTTCATACAATTTATTCCGACTTTTATAAATACCAGGAGTTGCCCAATCACTGAATGTCATACGGTCACTTACAGACAGTTGTTTTGGAGTAAAGATTGCATTAAATTCACTAGTGATTAAGCTAAATAATGAACAGTACAAGTGGTCCGGAGTACCGTGATAGGGCAACAATACAATTTTTTCTGCTATATTAGACTTAAATCTTTCTAAGCGGCTTTTACTAAATGGTATATAATTTATTTGCTTTCTTTGTATTTTTGAAGAATTTGGAAATGAAACCAACTGATCTGAATGGTCTGACTGAACTTTATTAATTATAGATTGATACGAAGGTTTTACATTACTAAATATATTATCAATACATGTAGCACTTGTAGCAGTTACTCTTGTTGGCTCTGTAAAAATATGATGCAAATTGTTTGATTTAAATAAATTTAAAAAGTTGTAGGTAACAGTATTTTTCTCCAAGATATTTATATTAAAGTCTCCACAAATTATAACAGTTTTATGGCTATTAGATAATTTATTTAAGGCATCCTCCATGATATTTGAAAATGTTTCAAAGGGCGTGCTAGGAGGTTTATACAGGTTCATAACAATGAATCGTTCCAATTCAATGCATGAAATCTCTACAACTCGCTCAACAGAGATGCTCACAATGTCACACCTTTCTTTAAATTTAAGCAACTTATTTAATAATATTAAAGAGCCACCATGTATATATTTCTCTCTGATGAATGAGCTTGCAACCTGGTGGTTATTGAAGCTGAAAATGAATTGATGGTGTTTTAGCCAGTGCTCAGTTAGACATAAAATATCAATATTGCTACAATTCATAAACAACTCCAATTCTAACTCCTTTCCTATCATCCCCTGAATGTTTTGGTGCACCAGGTTGATACAATTATTATTATTTCTATATTCTTGACAATTTACAATTGATGGGGATATTGTATTATTATTACTTTTAGTTTCATTTTGAATACTGCTATTATTACTATTTACATTGCCAGAGTAAAACTCCATTGTCTTGTAAGCTAATTTAAAGAATTTGGAATACCTTCCAAGGTACCATTACATAATGTCAAATTATCGAACTGCTCAAAAGAAGCAGGGTTGTTAGCCAAACTTTTGGCTGGTTTCTTAAAACAATATGATAGCGAATCTGCTATTTGTCTTTTATAAAAATTGCTAAGATAAAATTTATCTTCTGTCAAATTATAATGTTTATTATTTTTTTTTTTTTTTTTTTTTTTTTTTTTTAGTGTAGCAAGTACTTTTTATCTGTATATTTTTAATACTACTGAGGTGGTAAATATATTTTATATAATAAATATGCACTTAAAGATTTTTATAGATTACATTACTTCATTATTCAAATTTGCTGAATTTGCGAGGTGACAACCCTTGCACAAATATATTCTTATAAATAAGTAATAACATAGTCGTAGGTTAAATAATATAATAATAATAATAATAATTTATTTCATACATAACAACAGCACATTATAACTATATAAATTATTCACATACAGTACTAAAACAGTAATAATACAGCACAGCTAAGCGCACGTCAAGCATAACACTTTGACCCTTATGCTGTTCTTATGCAGCATACAATAAGAGTTACAAACAACTACGAGCATAAAGCATAACCTGCTCCCAGCCGTGCTACAAGGACTACGAAATACGATGTACTTATAGTCATTTAATTCGGTGTGTGCCATCTGAACTAGTATTATGAAAATACTGTATCTCAAATGGCACAATCCTTCCCAGGTGTAACATACAGAGAGAACTTTGTAGTATATAGTACAATGCACATAAAATTTAAATTAAGGCTTAAAAATTATGCATCAGCTTAGTCTGCGAGTAGTGCACAACCAATATCAACAAATTCACAATTGCAGCATCAATAATAAGTCCGTGTCAACAACAAGCATTCCACAAAAATGAAAAGGAAATATTTATCTCCAATAAGAATAATAATTAATAAATACTCATCAAAAGTTTCTCAGTTTCGTCGTAGGAAAGATTTTGAAGCCATTCAGATGTTTTTGCTTTGGAATTGTATTTGGAATAAGAATGAATTTTTAAAATTTTGTTTATTTTGTTATATAAAAAGGAGCCATTGTACGGAAAGAATTTTTTGATAAATTTTGTTTTAATTTTTGGTATTTGGCATACTACATAATTTCTTCGTTTATCTTTGTTGGGATTTATGGGTACCTGGGAGTGTTTTTTGAGAACCGTGTTGAGTATATATAATTGACGTACAGTAAGCACTTTGAACGATTGGTATACATCAACCGTCGGGGTGCGTATGGGTAGAAACAATGATACCTTCAACACGGCTCTGACTGCTCTTTCTAAATGAATCATGGTAACTTTATTTGTACCACCCCAAATCGTAACACAATATTGTAATAAAGATTGACAAAGTGCGAAATATACCATTTTCAAATGTCGAAGATTCCCAATGTGTCTGAGGTTTTTGAAAATGTATATTAATTTGCGCACTCTACCAGTTAGACTTAGTATATGGTCAGCGAAATTTAAATTTTGGTCTACGATTACTCCCAGGTATCTAACGGTGTTAGACTTCTGCAAGGATGTACAATGGCAAGCAATATCGTAAGGGTTGTCGCATGTGTGCATTATTAGAGAATGAGATGGAGGGGGTTGAGAATTATTTCGAATAGAAAAAGTAATATATTTCGTTTTTTCAGCATTGAGAGAAAGGGAGTTCTGATTGAGCCATTCCGTTACAGTGTCAAATCCCTCTTGTGCCGATTGGAAAACGTCAGCCCAAGAGTCTCCAGTAAAGCATAGGGCAGTATCGTCAGCAAAAGAAACAATCTTACCATTTTCGAGTGATAGTTCACTTAACTCGTTTATGTAGCAAAGAAAAAGGGTCGGACCGGCTATACTTCCCTGTGGGACGCCAAAAATGACCGGCTTTTCCTCACTAGTAACACTATCAATTGAAAGGCATTGCCGGCGGTCCGTTAGGTAATCTCTGAAAAGCTCCAGCTGCATCCCCCTAATTCCCAACCTCTCCAGTCTCTTCAAAAGGATAGGAAAAGAAACCGTATCAAAGGCTTTCGCCATATCGAGGAAGACTGATAAGCACTTCTTTCCTGTATCTAAGTTACTGGCGATAAAATCAGTGACCTCGTGGACAGCATCGGCTGTAGATTTTTTTGCACGAAAACCAAATTGATTCGGTGAAAGCAGTCCCGTGTCTTCGAGGTACTTGACTAGTCTATTATTGATTATGCGCTCTAATATTTTCGACATAGCCGGCAGGATGGATATGGGACGATAATTATCGATACAGTCTCTAGTACCACCCTTGTGAATCGGACGAACTACGGATTTTTTGAAAGCACGCGGAAAAGTTCCATTAGCCAGACTTAATTTACAAACGTGTGTTAAAGGACCAGATATGAGATCGAGAAACTGCTTTAAAAATGACGATGAGATACCATCCCAGCCCGTAGCACAGTCATCGCGCAAATCCATTATTAGCCGCCTCACTTCCTGTTCGTCGGTGTCTTCGAGAACGAAAGAATCACATTTTTGTGGGTGGGGGGGACGTAACTTTGTGAAGTTAGGGGGTTTCGGTCGCCTGCGTATTTTACTAGCGATTCTAGACCCTATGTTAGCAAAATATGAATTTATATCGGAGACAGACTGCTCAGGAGTTATGTTACAGTTTAATAATTCTTTTGGGTTATTTTGTTTACTTTTTTTATAGATAATATCGTTAATAATTTTCCATGTGCGTTTGGAATCCGTACCTGCCTTAACTAATAGTTTTTTTTCATATTGGTTCTTCAGATTTTTAAGCAACTTGTTACAAAATTTTCTATAACGAATGTAAGTGGTTTTAAGAACTTCATTATTAGGCGAGGTTTTTAATTGTGAATGTAGTCTATCTCTATTTTGGATACAGCGCAAAATTCCGGGAGTAATCCATGGCTTTATAATTTTTTTACGTCGGGAGGTTTTGTATGTATTACTGCAAGCTACTATCGAGGTGTTGAGTAGAGATGTTAGAATATCTGCAGCAATATTCGCATCTCCCGTTTCGTAAATAGGGCTAAAATCGATTGCGTTTACAAGAGCCGTCAATTTTTCTTGATTAATAACAGTTCGGGTAGAGTTTGAGGGACTGATTGTGTTCAAGTCAAGCGATAGTAGAACAGCGTTGTGGTCCGTGACTGTTGTATTTAAAACTAGAGTAACGGCTGATGATTTTGACTTTAGGAGTACGTGATCCAGGCAACTTTCGTTACGGGTAGGGAGATTATGAGCTGGTAAGAACCCATGGAAAGCGACGAGATTTAGATATGATTGAGTATTGGAGTTATATTTCAATATATCTATGTTTATATCCCCTATAATAGCAATGTTTTTGTATCTGTCTAGGGAACTTAGTAGGTTGTCGAGCGATTTTTCGAATAGATCTGTGCTTTGATACGATGGAGAGCGATAAATGGCAACGAGAGCAAGATCATTACTAGTTGTCGCCAGTAAGCAATTCCCTTCAAGAAAGTTAGGTTCCTGTATGTTGATGTTTAGATCCACTTTTGAGTAAATTACAATTCCATCGTTTTGGTTGTTATATTGAGAATTACAGTGTAAGTTGTAGCCGTCGATGATAGGTGGATTAGAGCAGTGGGAGAGCCAACATTCTGTCAGTACAAGTAAGTCACAGTCTATTTTAAGCCTGGCCAATAGGGTGAAAAAATTATGGATGTTACAGTTGATGCTACGTATGTTTTGTGTAAGAATATTTAGTCTTCTAGTTATGTTCGGAATGATACGATGACAAGTTTCTGGATCACAGTGCTGAGAGTCGGATACGGAAAGCGAATCGAGATTAGATTGCAAATTATTTATGAGATTGAATTTTAGGATATATATGATAGTTGTAGTTTTAGGTGTAAATAATAATATTTTGCGTAAGTATAGAAAATAAGAATAAACATTAGGACCTGAAACAGATTCCGTGATAATATAATACTGAAATGGCTTTCGATGCAGGACTTGTGATTTAAGTTGATAAAAGTAATCAATATATGCATTGAAACATACTCATTTACAAAAAAGAGATTCGTACGTAATAACAGAAAATTTGATGCCAAATGATAAGAACTAGTATGCAAGATAATAGTCACTAATCGATGCATGCTAAAAAATAAACAGAAATCATAAAACAATATGAATAAAACTAAGTGGTAACAAAGTAAGCATACAAAATTAATACATGCAATAGTACACAGCATCGCTAGTCAGCGCTGTGTTGGAGTACAAAGATTAGTGAACTGCTCTTCATCTGAAAGTGTAATAGCTCGCGTACCCTCAGTTTTTCGCAAGAAGACTTTACCGTTTGTTGTCCAACAGTATTTGAACACCCCATTTTTGACTTGTTCACGACCCAGGTAGTACAATCTGCGTGCTTTTAGAGTAAGGTGTTCGGCGATGTAGATATCCTGCACAGTTTGCTGAACGCCGATACATGCTGTATTTAGGCGCTGCTTGTTGACGAGGTTGTATTTTATTGCTGCATTGAGAATTTTATTTTTCAGTACCACTGTTGAAAGCGATACCAATATTATTCGCTTATCAGTTTTACCTGGCAGACGACGAACATCAAATATGTCATTTGAAGCTAAATTGATAGATATCGTTTTAAAAATTTTGGAAGTTATGTCTATGAGGTGATCTTGTGTTTCTTTCTGCGATAATGGTATGTTGCGGATTTCTAATTCGTGTAAACATGATTTTCGAGCTAATTCTTCGTTGTTCTTTTCTAAGAGTTCAATTCTTTTTTCGTGAGCGACTGAGACATTGTTTAGGACTTCAACTTTATTAGTCAAACTGTCGAATTGAGAGGATAAAAAGTCTATCGATTTCTCGATCTCGGAGTTTGTATTACGTACGTCAGCTAGTTGCACCTTGATAGACGTTAAGTCTGACCGGAGGTCAGATAAGAGTGAGTTTTGTTCGTCCTTCCATGAGGACAGCAAACCAGTTATTTGGTCTTTGAAGTCGCAGAAAGCCGTGTCAAAATCATCTCTTGGTCGCTTAAGCCTAGTACTTATAAACCTTTGCTTAGGAACAGTTTCTTCTTTGCTTAAGCTCATATTGGGATCGGATCCATAAATATTTAGCGTTGATTCCGTCGGCGACTGCATCGCGTAGGCCTATTTTTAATTGCGCCGTAGCAAAGTGCGGGTAAGTAATACGGTAGAATCGTACCTGCACAGGCACTAATGATGAGTCAGGTGATACGCCTCCTAAACTGCACTTGAACCGATGTGGGCGGTGACGCATTCGACCAATCCGGAGCGGGTCAATGACCGATAAGAGCGCGAATGAAATATATCTCTCTCACAACTTTCTGTTCCCCTGGTAGCTTGAAGTGATCACTACGCGATTTTTCAAATTTGTTTTTGTGATTTTATTAAGTTTTAACAATTATTACACTGATATAAGAAAAATAAAATGAATACTGTTGACACTTATAATACGTCTGCATTGAGCGGGATCCGAGGGGGAAGGGGGAAATTATTAAATATATTTATGTCAAGTATATGAAATTTGTCATCATATAATGTCAATGTATGCATTTTATCATTTAATCTATACCTAGATGCATTTTCCGCCTCGGGCAACAAATGACTGTATGGGAAAGTAAATAAAAACACTTTTCCCACATTTAACTGTTGTAACATATTAAAATATTTAATCATTATATATTTGTTTAAATTTCCTCTCCTCCCAATAAAAACAATTAAAGTTGTGTTGGGGTGGTAATCCCTCTTAACTATTTTATCAACTATTTGAGTGAAACTGGCTCCAGGCAAACAATAATTGGTAACCAGTTTTCCTGATTTTTGTAATAATAATTGGCCCATGTTTTTACCTATTTCATCACTATACATTATTATTTTGGAGTTATTATTTTCGCTATTATTATTTAATGATGATGACATCTGTTTAAAAGCACTACTATTAATGGCCTCATTCACATTGTGGCTATGTACTTGAGATAGTTTCGAGGATTGAGTTACCTGTGAATATTTCATCGGAGTTCGGGTTAATTCATTCCTATTGTACAAGTTACTAAGAGACAATAATTTTTGTTCATTTTCTCTCAAGTCAGCTACTAATCTATCCATGCCTACACTGTATTCATCAATATCTCTTTGAGCATCCTCATATTTTTTAGTCATTAAATCTAAAGAATTATTAAGTGTTTGGATCTCAGATTGTAGATCTTGAATGATGTTTTGTATTCCCTATTATTACTATTAAATTTTATTGTACATACACTACATACACTAGCATGTTTATCCTGTGTGTTCGATACTACAGGCTCATCACAGGTTAAGTCAATTGTCAGTGACGGTGGATCATTCATATTTGAGATGGCAGAATCAGTAACTAAGTTTGGAGCGCTATCTAGCAATTCATCGAATAACGACTGGGAATGAACAACTGTTGACTCCTGATGGGAACATTCCAGCTGATCAATTGTGCTTAGTGCCTGTTTTAATTTGGTTTCTAGCTGAATATTGCGTTCTAGAGTGGTCTCAAACTCAACCCTACATTGATCAAAACTACCTACCAAAGACTGCAATGTATTATTTTCTTCCAAAGCATTATCTAACTCTAAATTAATTTTCACTATCCTTTCCTTAAGTATAGTATTACTTTTAATAATTGACAGTGCTTCCAACTCATTGTCATCTCGCTCATTTTGCAATTTTTCTGACAATTCCTTATATTTCTTTAAATCTTTTAAAGTTAAGTTTTAAATCATCGTTGCTCCACATCTGAATATTCATATTCTCACGTTGCTTTTTCACGTTCTATTTAATCCCTCAGCTCCTTTCGGAGACCTTTGTCAGAAATAACAATAAGATATTGGTCAATCCCATATAGAATTGTCATTCCTATATGAAATCTTTTACGATGCAGGCTGCGCGTTTTTAGAATTCACTATCAGTTGATGTGAAAATATCCCAGTCTGTCCAAGTTAAATTTCTTTAGGTTCTGGTTTGATATGCTTCACAAAATGACCCAATTGTCTATAAGTACCTGTATATGTAGGTACTCGTATGTATATGTGTGTATTTGTAGATATGTATGCATGTATTAATTATGTATATATAGGTATGTTTGAATTTATGTATGTATTTCCCTGATTTTATTTTGATTGTATATTAACACATAATAAAGCCATAAATTTAAATAAATTTTAAAAACCTCAGGAGCGCGGTGATTAGTAACGCTACACCAACGCTCGTAGGTTCGATACCCACACAGAAAAATATTTGTGTACATGATGAACATGTCTGCTTGTCTTGGGCTGGATTTTTTTAAGTGAGGTAGGGCGAATCAAGGAAGCCTGTCTGGTGAAATATCTCCACCTCACAAAAAACCGCAACCAAATAACAACTGCCTGGAGGGTGTTGTGTTCCTGCGATTGAGTGATGTCAGCAATAAGCTTCTAAGGAATCTATGTTTTTTTTTAATCATACACCCCTGCCGTGGCAAGGCGCTTTTTGCACCAATAGATGTTGATTATAATTTTTTTTTTAAATCATTACAATATAAATAAACACATTTAAGGCTTTCCTGGCTGTGAAAATGTAGTACAATTTTTTATGGAAAAATATAATATTTGGTTAAAAAAAAGGGAAATGTTATTTAGAATTAGTAATTATAAAATAGTCAGTTGCTTTAATAGAGAATCTTCAATAAGAGGTGGGTCAATGATTGTGTTAAAAAATTAACAAAGAGCCAAAGAACGTTTGAATATTATTAGGCTCTCTATTGAGTGCACTATCGAGGTCTCTTGTGCTTAATTAGAAATTATATATAATTATTTGTGTATATAGACCTCCTAGTAACGATTATTTGCTATTTGAGCCAGTAATGAAGGATATTTTAAGAAAAGATTTCAAAAGCAAAAAGACATTATCGTCTGCGGTGATTCAATATTGATATATAAGTAGAAACACAAACAAGTATTAGGTTTTTAAATTTCTTTAAATCCTTTGATCTAGAAAACCTATTTCTGGAGCCTACGCGTATAACGGCCACATCTGCAACTTGTCTTGATAATGTTTTTAGTAATTGTGACATATAAATAAAACAATAATTAGCAGCTTGCCCTCAGATCATTGCGGTCAGTTGGTAGTTTATGAAGGTTCACATAATACAGATTTGAGAAATCATCTCTTGTACAGACTAATGACGAGAAACAGACTTATTAAATACAATAATGTATTGGAGGACAGTTTGCAATTGTTGGATTACACTGTAGATGATCCACATTTTCTTTATACCAATCTGTTTCATGCTATATCCAGTGAATATCAAAAAATATTTTAACGTAAAAAAATTGATATTAGACTGGGCAACTACAGGTATTCTGCGAAGTAGAAACAAAATATTTGATTTGTATACAAAAAAAATGTTACAGATTTCAGACCCAGACTTTGTCAATTATGTCAAGAACTATTCCAAAATATTTAAAAATGTTTGCAGAGAAGCAAAGTCTATGTATATTCAAAACAAAATTAAGCAATCATCAAATAAAATTAAGGCTGTACGGGATATTGTTAGTAAAGAAACAGGTAAACATAAGCCACAGGATAATGAGTGTTCTATAAAGTATCGAAATATTACAGACGTTAAACAAATAGCAGATCTATTTCAAGACTACTTCATCAATATCCCTTACCTTACCACTAACTCCCTTAATTCATCTCCAGATGGTGCTGTTGAGTTATTAAAAGACAATTTACAATCTAGTGTGGAACTTTTTCAGTTTACACATACTGAACCCACTAAAATTATTAAAACTTTTAAACAGTTGAACATTAAAAACTCAGAGGATCACTGGGGAATGTCCATTAAAGTTTTTTATTGTATTATAGAGGCAATAGCTCCACACTTGCCACATATTTTTAATATATGTATAGATATGGGTGTGTTCCCAGACTTGATGAAATTCTGTAAACTTATTCCTTTATTCAAGTTAGGGGAAAAGAGCGAGCTGGGGAATTACAGACCCATATCTATACTACCAGTTTTGAGTAAAATATTCAAAAGGATAATGCTTGATGAATTGCAACTCTTTTTTAAAACCAATGAATTTTTTCATGATGCGCAATACGGATTTACTGCTAGTAAATCTACTACGGATGCAGGAATGGCATTAGTTAGGCATATCTTTAACGCATGGGAGAGATCACAGGATGCTATTGGAGTTTTCTGTGATCTCTCTAAAGTCGTTGATTGTGTAGATCATCAGACATTGTTACTCAAACTGAACTATTATGGAGTTAGAGGTAAAGCCCAGAACATGATTGCAGCTTATTTAAATAACAGAGTGCAGACAGTTGACATAAATGGGGTGAAATCTAAAGGCAATAATGTTAATATCGGGGTGCCCCAGGGTTCTATTTTGGGTCCATTTTTATTGTTAGTATATGCGAGGCGGTAGTTCTCCAGACGGGCCGCTTTGATGTGCCCTACCTCTCTTTTTTTCGATGTTTCGTTAAACGTCGCTGCTCTCCTGATCGCTGAACGAAACGTCAAAATATACGCATTTTCACACACGCCGCGCTGAAGTGCAGTTGCAGTTTTTTTAGTAGAAACGGTCTACAGGTCTCCGTCAATCCGCTACATGCAATGACAGCACGCCTTACTCATTTTGTCCAGCCCGGTGGTCGAGTAGTGAGCTATGGTTATTTAAAATCAAGAGTTGTGGGTCCGATTACCGAACGAGACAAACATTTGTGTGCATGAACATGTATGTTTATCTTGGACTGGATTTTATTATCGACTTCAAGGAGGAAGCTATCAATCCGGTTGTATTTTTTTTATGTTTGTTACCTCAGAACTCCGTCAAACATACACAACAACTGCGCTGGCACCGACTCCAAAAATAACAATTAAATTATTAAATTAAATATTGTCTGACAAATTACAAAGCGCCACCTACCCCCAAAGTAAGCGAAGTTTGTGTTATGGATACTAGACAACTGACAAACATACGTATATACATTTTTTTTGTAAATGCATACTTATGATACATAGAAAACACCCGGACCAAGAGAAACAGACATGTTCATGCACACAAATGTTTGTCCTTTGTGGGAATCGAACCCACGAGCGGTGGTGTCAATTTAGCGTTACTGACGATTGCGCCACCGAGCTCGTCAGTATGTACATTATTGTCCTAATACATTTTTTTTTTCTAAGTAGTCTAAAAACATATTTCTGTGTTCTGTTCTAGTATAAGTAGACCACCATAATATTTGTTTAGTCATTTAAACAAATAAAGTAATTATTATGTACCTTTTAGTGCATTTTTTCATAGTAGTTTTTGGAGTCGGTGTTATTTTTGTAAAAAAAACGAGTGTGCTTTAGACCATACGACTGAAGTAAAACTTACAGACAAATAGGCAATTTAATATCCTTCGCGCTCGCGACGGACGGACCGACGACGCACGCACGCACGCACGGAGAGTGTTGACTGGGAATTTCACTTGGTTCTTCTTCTTCTTCATAAACTTTTCACACTTTTCGTAACGCTATCCCTTCGCCTCGCCGGATCACACTTTTCGTAACGCTCTACATTCGCCTTGCCCGATCACACTTTATGTAACGCTCTCCCTTCGCCTCGCCGGATCACACTTTTCGTAACGCTCTCGTCACGCATTCACCAGCTTATTCCCCAAGTCAGGCGTGCGTAAAGAAATTTTACTTCAAAAACGAGTGTGCTTTAGACCACACGACCGAAGCAAAACTTCTTTAGCTCCATAGTGTAATACAGACAATAGACCTGCACTGTGTCTTAGATATACGAAACTTAACTCGCTATGAGAGAAAAAAAATGTGTGCTCGCACCTCTCTCTATTGCAGCTACAGTAATATACGAAACGTAACTCTCTCTCTCTTTCTATCTTCACTAACTTATATCTCCCTCTCAACTTCCGTTCATCTCGCCCAATCACACTTTTCGTAACGCTCTCGTCACGCATTCACCAGCTTACTCCCCAAGTCGAGCGTGCGTGAAGAAGATTTGCTTCAAAAGTCATAGGAATCCAACATGCAAGTAGTCCATTATTATAGATTTAATTGTTTGTTATTTAATAAAAAATATACCAATGTTGAAGTCTTCACCATTCGCATTTACCAGCTTACTCACCAAGTCAAGCGTGCGTAAAGAAGTTTTACTTCAAAAACCTTACACTTTTTCTCTGCTAATTAATATAGGAGCCAGGGCAAAGAGAGGCAGAGCACATTATTGCAGCTCAACTGGGGAAGTACCTCCATGTCACATAAAATGACAACTCCCCGATGGGCTGCTGTGTTTCTGCAAGCAAGTAAGGTGATCAGCATGCCTCTGAGTAGTCGCAGAGTAGGCAGCGGGAGTGGCAACATGATACTCCTTGGAAGCAAGTTTATTATGGTATCGGACAGAGTATATAATGTGTCCATAATCCGCCGTAACAATTTCACATCAGGCGGGCTGAACACGTGTTTGCCACCCAATGGAGTATAAAAGTATCCATAGGCTGTGTAACAGTTTCACATCAGGCGGGCTAAACACTTGTTTGTCACCCGAATGAGTACTAAGAAGTGTCAACACGCTGTATAACAGTTTCACATCAGGCGGGCTGAACACGTGTTTTACACCCAACGGAGTATAAAAGTATCCATAGGCTGTGTAACAGTTTCACATCAGGCGGGCTAAACACTTGTTTGTCACCCGATGGAGTATAACGGTGTCCATAGGCCGCCGTAACAGTTTCACAGCAGGCAGGCTTTCGAAACGTAACTCTCTCTCTTTCTGTCTTCACTAACTCATATCTTCCTCTCAACTTCCGTTCATCTCGCCCAATAACACTTTTCGTAACGCTCTCGTCACGCATTCACCAGCTTACTCCCCAAGTCAAGCGTGCCTAAAGAAGTTTTACTTCAAAAAATATATTAGAGAGGTAGGTAGGGCGCATCAAAGCAGACTGGAAAAGTACCTCACAGATAAGCCGCAGCCAAATGACAACTCGCTGCAGAGTTCTTGTTTCCCTGCGAATGGGTTAGTCAGTAAGTTCCTGAAGAATTTATGTGTTAGTACACATGAGCGACACTTTTTATTCTTCAGCGTTCATAGGCTGTGGTAACCACTTTACATCAAATGATATTAATACTTGTATGCCTTCTGATTTTGTATAAATGATAAACATTTCATACATGCTCTATAACTCCTCGAAAAATATTTGCGTTAGCATGAATGAATATAGGTTGATGTAGTCGTGATCATCCTAACTATTAATGTACATGTACAACTAAGTCGTCATGCTTAACATCTTTGACCTTTGCATTGTTTTTCTGCTCTTAGCTGTACTTATTTACCCTTTAACAACCGCTTCATAACACAACAGCCTCTAATTGACTGCTAACATAAGAAGATGATTTCGTCAGCAATGTTCGGAGACGTAAAAATTTAATTACACGAAGTCAAACCAAAGGTTTTTAGATATGCATATAATTAAAAGTTTACCTTGCGAAAGCATCCTATCATAAGTGTCCTCTGATGATCCGCGTCTCACCTTCGGCGGTTTAAAGGAGTGGTCAACTAGACAAAACATCGTAACGAGCTATCTACAAGTAATAAGCATGTCGTAATACAATATACCGAAAAGTATATAACGTGATAGGTTATGGTAAATCACGCACATTATCAAGTTAACTTCAAGTGTGTAACAAATATTAAGTGATAAACATGAAGCTGGTAATTACCGTTTTCTGTGAATCCTAACAAATTATAATTCTGTGTTTTGTTTGTTATTTAGTAAATAAATAAAAAATAAAATTTTATTCATGGATCAACAGATTTGAGCGTGATATAGGCTACATAAAATCACAACCATTGGCAACAATTAGTGTGACACAAAGTGAAAACAGTGAAGTGTAATGAGGCTTGTCGTGGTTTCAGTTGGTGATCCTCGTTGTTGTAGCGGTAGCGACCGCGGCTCCAGCACCTCAGCAAAGCCAAAATCCACAAGAAGTGCAACTACTTCGTTTCGATTCTGATAATGATGGTCTTGGCACCTACAGTTATTCGTAAGTTTCTACCAGTGGTTTTATTACTGGATAAAACATAGGTTATTTTTTTCTAGTTTCTGCCTTAGGCTCCGTTAGTGATAGTTTGTTCAGTCATTTAACCATGACAAAAATATATACAAACGTAATATTAAAATTCGTATCAGACCTATATATAACATTATATACAACATAATAAACAGTACTTACCTATTTTGGTACTTATCTAAAAGCATCTAGGTTAATAAGTTCAGTGAATGATGCCGTCAGCCGTAAAGAAAGAATGGAAAAGTTAATTCATATTGATTAAGTTGAAAATCTTTCAAATCTTGACATGACTGATAAAATTAATCTAATTTTTTGGAACTTGATCCAGTGATCTCGTCAGCCTAACGAAATTTCTGTAAAGAAT
Source organism: Pyralis farinalis (assembly GCA_947507595.1). NCBI lineage: Eukaryota > Metazoa > Arthropoda > Insecta > Lepidoptera > Pyralidae > Pyralis > Pyralis farinalis. The sequence continues at coordinate 19,668,534 of OX382267.1, forward strand.
CTCTATATAAATATCTATTTATTTATATATTCATGTGAATTTCCGCAGAGGATTACAAACGTCACAACCGTGAAACGATGTCACTTGTTTGTTTAAAAATCTTATTATATAATATAGAGCTAAAAGAAAAATACAAGTATGAAGGCGGGATTATTTCATCATGGATCTCTTTCAGAGAATTCCCGATAGGAATTGTCAATTTTTCATACACTATAACGAACGAATTACATTAGATATAAGCATACAAAAACACAAACATTCATAAACAACGCCTCGATTTACCATCATGGTATATTCAAGACATGTAATACTATTAGCTGCCTTTATTGGTGTGATTTGTTACTTTGTCTCGTTACAAATTTTAGTGCAAATTGTGTGTGTAATGTTGTATTAATAATAGAAAAATTGTTGCGTGCGTATCTTGTAACTGACCTAAGGTTACAGTTGAAAACCAACGTTTTGCTCTTGAGCAATACTGACACTGAGCTGCAGCCTATTTGTCATACTTTGGCACATACATGATGTGCTTGTTTGTTATTATTGAAAAAAAATAATTTTAATATAAGCATATTTTATGTATGTGAATGAAGATGCAAATAAAAATCATACAAAATCGTACATATAATATACAAATATATGCGAGTACATACTTGTGTAAGATATCTACAGGCAATTTGTTCGAATTAGCAAACCAGAATTTGAACAATTTTGACTTGAAATATTGGACTGACTTTTCACATCAATAGGAAGTAAATTCCAAAGACAATGGTAAAATAAAATCGGAGAAAAATAGCAATCACATGTAGGAATGCCAATATTGGATGGACTAAATACAAACGGTCATTCCACACAAGATACTTAATATTTTCTGAAAGGTGATTCGTAGCTGAGTAATTAAACAAAAATTGAAAAAGAAACGTGAGAATATGCATAGAATACATTCCTTCGAAGTATTTCGTTTCGATGTCAATTTAAATTATAATTTGTAACGAAATTCAAATATATGATTTTTGCGTTCTAGCTGAATAAGTAGATCTTCAGGGCTACATAAGCAACAACATCATAGTTTATTTAGGATAGGGAGAAGAAGAAAACGCTTGTAATAAAATCTTATCTTAGTAATAGTATGAAAGAAGTACTGGAGGTGATTTAATGAGTGAAGACAGGTCATTACTGTACCGTCTGACTTAATCCTTCATGAGAGTGGTCCATAACAAAATTTGATCAATGGTAGTTTTTTGACAGTAGCGGTCAGAGATGGTTGCCATCAACAATGATATTATACATGATTTAATAATTAATTATATACCACGCTTTGCAATTTTGATATACAGTGAGAACTCTCTGTAACAATGCGTTGAAATTTAGACGGGCGTACCTTTAATCTGTAAGTATTGATCAACTAGATAATGACGGATAGGACATTATTCCTAGTAGCAGTTATCTTCATATGTTTTCAATTCACGCAATTATATTCTGAAGTCATACGGATATGTAATGGAGTTGGCCTAACTCGGCAAAAGCTTGGAAGAAAAACACGTACATAACACACATATATATAATACATATATAACAGATCGGAAGGAAGAAGTGAAGCAACTCACTAGTTGACGTCTAAACCTAAGCTAAATCCTTCGAGCTTTCCAGTGTATCATATTCGCGTGCATGATTTTCAATTCTCGGACAAATTACAAGGCGCCTTCTAGCCCTAAGCTAAGCAAAGTTTATACATGAATACCTTTTTTTTGTAAATATATACTTATAATATACAAAAAAATAATCAGACATATTCATGCACACGAATGTTTGCCTTGTACTGGAATCGAACCCATGATTTTTTATACTATTGAGATGGGAAACAAGCATACGGCCTGTCTGATGGTAAGTAATTACCGAAACCTACGGACATACGCATCCTGAGAAGTATCACTTGTACGTTACTGACTGTTGGTGCTGAATTACCTATCGCTAGCCTCGTCAAAGTAAAAGTAAAAGTTTTGAGTATTATAAACCTCCTCACAAAACGCATCGTGAAAAGGAGAATCAGCTCCAGTATTATTAGTATATACTACTAAGGTCTACAATATGACATAAATTTATGTTCTAGCTTCGAACAAAGCGACCAAACACTGCGTGAGGAACAAGGGGAGCTGAAAAACGCTGGGACCGATGACGAAGCCATCGTTATCCGAGGCTCATATTCCTGGGTTGGTCCCGATGGCGTCACATATAAGGTCACTTACATTGCTGATGAGAACGGCTTCCAACCAACTATAGAGCAAGGCCCTGGAGGTGGCGTACCATCAGGAGTCGTCGCATCTCTGCTTGGATAATGAAGATTAAACCAAAACTAGTCGAATTAAATAAATATATTTTATTAAAAAATGAACATCGCTAGTTTAATTCACATTTTAATTTTAGACAATTTACACAATGCTATCTAATCCAAACATAACTAAGCTTGGATTATGGGTACTGAACAACTGATAAACACACGTAAATACGTCTGAGGGGTTTTTTTTGTATATACTTATATAATATATAAAAAATACCCAGTCCAAGATAAACATACATATTAATCTCTATCTATAACTTCACGCCAAATCCCTTGCGGGGTAGGCAACGGGAGAGCCAAGTGATTCGATCCTTACACACCTCACTCGCTTCTTTAATATTCATTGCTCTTCTCATGCACGCTCGCCAGATTCTAAGGCTCCTGACATCACCTTCTGTTAGAACACGATCAATTTGGTCATAGTAGCTAGTAAGTCTTGGCCTTCCTCGGTTCCTACATCCCCCCAATTTTGCGTTGTATATCTGCTTCGTCATTCTTTCATCCTGCATTCTTTCTACATGTCCGAACCAACAGAGTATGCCCTTCTTCTTTTAATACCGACGCTCTGTTTCAGACCAGTTCTGTTTCTAACATCATCATTGCGAATACGGTCTTCAAGCGTTACGCGTTCATTTTTTATTTATATGTACGAGAACCGAATTCGAGGCCCTTCGTGTGAAAGTGATGGTCACCAACTACTCGACTACTGTCGACTATGGCGACTACTTTTAATTCATTTAAAAACCATATAAAATTTATAACTAATTAGAAAACAAATGAATATAATATGAAGAAGGATATATTTGTGAAAAAAATAATACATAGTAAATTTAATTTTAATTTAATCATATTATAATTTAATAACTAATTATAATGCCGTCGTGAACGAGTTACTCTTTTAGAGATACACTTGGTTAGACGATGGTGGAGTCTTTTGATCTTAGTAATAATTTTTCCAAAGCCCTCAAAAACACCTTAGTTTCGGAGATAACCTCCAAATCTTCGTCCTCCAAGCGATTTTTTTCATGTTAGGAAAAGGAAAAAATCACTAGGAGCAACGTCAGCAGAATATGGTGGATGAGGAAGCATTTCGTAGCGTAACTCCGACAGCTTGGCCGTTACAATGGCCGAAGAATGGTCATGAGCATTATTAGGTGAAACAGGACTTTCTTCTTGGTAAGTTGAGGCCAATTTGTTTTGATTTCGTGATCCAACTGGTCCAAGAGTGTAGCACACACAATACGTTCCATTTATTGTCTTACCTTTTTCGAGGAAATTAATCTCTTTACTTTCTACCTCGTGCGTCCCAGAAAACCGCAGCCATAACTTTGCAAGCTGATGGAGCCACCTTGACCTTCTTCGGACTATTACCACCGGCTTCCACTCACTGTTTAGATTGCAGTTTTGCCTCTGGGCAAAAATGAATCCATGTTTCATCTACAGTGACGAACGGCGCAAAAATCTCTTCTGAGTTTCGTTCAAATTATGGTATTATTTGTAGGCAAGAAGAAAATAATCTATTATTGTTAGTTTCTTAGTTAATTGTTCGGTGGTAGTGGATTATTGATTTGTGTTAGTGGGTTATTGTAATCGCGTCACATTTGGCGGTCCGAACATTTGTTTGCCATCGATCGTGGTACATACTTAGATTATATTGTCTAATGATTATATGTTTTTTATTAAATGAAATCGTTGACGAAGATTTTAATGTAGGTACATAGGTTTACAGATGTCGCTCACGTTTTTAGTCAATTGTCATTCAGGCAATATGTTGGAAACTCGTTCATGTGAGATGTATACAATATTAGCTATATCTCTCAACTTCACTCGTCGATCTCCCAATACGATATCGTGCATTTTCGTGATCATTTCAGGAGTGATTACCTCAAATGAACGTCCGGAGCGAAGAGCATTTTCCGTGCTTGTTCTACCACAACGAATCTCAATAAACCACTTTGAATCATCGTAAATGACGGAGAAGATTCACTTGACAAAGTAATACAACAGATTGACAAACTAATACTAATTCAAATATCAGTATGAAATTTCGCGTATGTATCATTCTGTATCAAACATTTTATACTCGTAACTTGTATACTAGTATTATAATAACCGCTTCATTGATTTTTATCTGACTTATCAATCTGCCCTCGTACATACACAAAATATTAACTTCATTACTCTATTATATTTCGTTTTACTATGGCGACTATGTGTTGTTAAATAGCAGATTGGACTTCGTAATTCGGTCCGGAGGTGAATTGTTAAAATTGTTGATTATCCAAAGCTAACATATATTATAAAAGATTAAGTCTAAGGAGAGACTTAGTCTCTTTTTGTTTGCTTTCCCCCGTATATGTGTATGGATTGTGTTCCAAGGAGTTATTCAATATGACGCCAACTGCCTCTTTCCACAACCTTATGGCTTGCCGTCGGCAGAGAAATCATCCTCATACGTCATAACTGCAATGGTCGAAGCTTGAAGTTTTTCAAAAAGGGTATGAAGATGCTTGTAATAAATAGTTCGGCAACGCACCTGTAGTGATACGTGCGTTGTAATTGCTTATACCTTATGGCTTATCATAAGACAATAAGGCAAGACTATATTCTTGTTTCGCATCTTAGTTATCTAAAAAATGAAAACTACAAAATATACCTCAGTTCATAGCACTATAAGTTAAATTGTCAATAACTGAACCTTAAAATAAATATTTTATCAAAAATTATAGAAATTATAAATCGTCCAGTCCCAAATTAATACTATCCTATTGTGATATTTTTTTTTATACAACGTCGGGAAGTATACAAGTATATGGACCACCTGATGTAAAGCGGTTACCGTAGCCTATAATGATAATGTGTTGCTAGCGTAGCAACACATTATCACTCGCACGATGCCTTCTCTGTTGCTAACACAGTAACTCCTTTGAACCTTACCGGTGACCTCACTGGGAGTTGTTATTTGGCTGCGGTTTTCTGTGAGTATTTTTTGCAAAAACGTAGGGTACCGTTGCTAGCCCGAAAAGTCGGCATATCATTTGATAGACTGAATCTTTATAAGCTAGTGTAAAGAACCTACGATGCGATTTAATGATAGGAATATGGAAGTATGCTTGCGATAGATCTACTTTTACCATGTAGTAAATACCTAACCTAAATTTGGGTGGGCTAAGAAATTTGTTTAGGAGCTTTAGTTCAAAAATAAGCCGGCATGACCCGCCTGTTTTTATTTTAGGAACATGGATGACAAGAAATCCGATTGGTCGGTGCATTTTTTATTGCTCCGCAGCTCTTTCTGAGTACCTCCCTCATTTTTGGAGTGTCTTTTACTACATTTTTTTTACTATTTTCCTTGTTTAGCTTAACTAGCGGTGGTGTCGATGTAAAAGGTATTTTATAACCGGTCAGTATAGACAAAATACTCGTGGGGGCTCCGAGCGCTTTCCATGATTGTAAACGAGAGCTTACCTGGCCCGCCTTAAAAACTGGTATTATCGCCCTCTCTTTGATTTTGCCGATGAAGATTGGCATTTTTTTTTTGTTGAGCAGGACGGTCGGTTTCTTTCAAGGGCTTTAAAAACTGGTTTTGTGTAAGTTTCTATTGGTCGCGTCTGGTTATCCCTAAATTCGGAACCATAGCGATGGGTTGGAGGTTTGCTTTTGGGTCGAAATTTCCCTGGGAAAAACTTATAGACCCTATTTAATCAGGTTGTTCAGCTGGAGTTTGACAAATAAATGAGTTTCGGAAGGTGAAATCGCTTGCAGTAATTCATTTAACGTTCTATTGGAGGGTTATAAGCATTACGTCGCTGCTGGATGATTTCCACTCTCTTACCGCACGTATAATGTAGTAGGGCATCCGAAGTGCGCCTAAAAGTGGATTCTTCTGACAGAAAATTTTTGCTGATGTAAGTTTTTGTCTCGAGTGATGCCCGAGTGCATGTTTCATAAAAAGTATTTTTTCCAATAATAATAATAATCCATGCGTAATAGCACCTAGACATAAGTTCATTTTTTCTAGTGCTCCAAGCAGTTGCCATGGAGGTGTAACCGTGGCTAAGTCAGAGTTTACCTTAATGTTCGTGAAAATAGGTTGCCTGGAAGCGCTTTTGCACCTAGCTATATCGTACATTTTGCCAAGTCTCTTGACCGAACCTCTGGCACTGTATGCCTTGTTTGGCTAAAGTCTCATCTGCAGCTCCGACTTTCGTTTCAGACTCTTTTGTTTCTGGTAAGAAATCTAGAAGGTCCTCATTTGATATTGTAGGTTCCTGATCCTCGTTTCTTATTATAGGAACGTGATTTTCTTTGTCAGGTTCGGCTTGGAAGGTTGGAGCTGTCCAATATCCTCATCGCTTAAAGAACCATGTTCCGACTGACCATCTGGGAAATGCATGCGTTTTGATTGGTCAGTTTCGTCATCATTACAAACAATGTTACTCTATTACTTCATGTAATTTTGTAATTCGATTCTTTTATATGTTGAACGAGATGAAGACTCTGAGAGCCACATACTTTTAAGTATTTCACATATTTGTTGACCAAACAAAACTTCATAAGATAGTTTGTTAATGATTCAAGCCCTCCAATCCTTTGGATATTGATGACTCTTTTAAAATGTGACTCATCCTCTGGTAGAGGATCCTATTCGGACAGCTGCAGCCATTGTTATGCGTTCCAATTCCATAATCTGTAAGCAGGCATGCATCCAGCATGACATTAGTATAAGTAAACGGATGTGCATCGTAGAAGACTGCATCATCTGATGACCAAGGAAGACCAGAGTTGTGGTCGTGTAAGATTTAGAATTCGCGAGTCTGCTATCCGGGAGCGGGTATTTGCGACTTATACAAATAATTATGCATTTATAGAAGTTAACTGCGTAGTTAACTAGTAGAAAACGTATAATTTTTATCTTAGTTTAATCACGAAGCTCTTTTACTTTTTAGACTTCTATAAATATTTCAAAGTTATTCTTTGTAACCAGAATTTGAATTATTACTTTATGATCACACTCCACGAGACAAAATTCTAAGATGTACTGAATTGCAAATGGCCGACCGGTGATGGCACTAATGGCAATGCAGGTGTGCACGCCGCCTAGCGGAAAGCAGGCGGAAGAACAGGTATTTAGGGCGGAAATCCACTGCAAATACGTAAAATTCTAAGGGATATTCTCACAGGTAGATCAAGTGGAGGCTCGAACACCTAAAGATAAGTTTTTGCCCTGAGCTGAAGCAGTAATTCGCTCTGTTAAAAAACCAAGGTTTAACCTATTTAGATATATTAAATTGTAGTCTTAATAGACTAAATAATAATTACTATTAACCTTAATAGGCGTAAGAGCCGAAATAGATAACTTCTAAAAGTTTGATGACTATTCCATTACAAGTTAAATCTTATTAGATAAGATCTCATTATTAGACATTATTTTGATTATTAACCGATTTTAGTTATTCTTTGTGGGTACTCCTGTGATGATCTTATATGTCTATAATGCAGTATGATGATGGTTTGGTTTAAAGAGAAATGATGAGTAATAATGAAAAAGTTGAATAAAAAGTGAATCCAAGTTCCTTGAAGCTGCCCCACTACTTGTATAAAATCAAACGGTTTAACGTTTGAAAGTTTTTGTTTACACCTAAATGTACCTTAAAACATTCAATTATCTTAAATGCATGGCGCAAAATGTAGACAATTTGATGATTTTGCTACAGAAAAATTTAGTATGTAAATGCCTGACAGAAAATAAATAGAATATTTTTTCACCAAACATTTTGCTTGATAAATTCATATGTATAAATAACACAATTTTCTCTTAACAACACATCATCTTTTTAGCCCTTCAATTGGCTATTTATTTTTTAATCGTTTATCGATCGTTTATACTCATAATTATGAAATTGTTGATCGAATCGATAATTGAGATGTTTTGTTTTAGTTTTACGAACGCACCAACCATAGATCAGTATCAGTCATGCATGAAAGTTATCAAGGTAATTTGCCGGTTTCCGTAAAGCGTGACCGTACCAGCGTATACGATACTCTTGCAGTTTACCTGCTGTGTCACGGATATAAAGGCTACCGCGAATTTCTCAGGAGAGGAGTTCCTCACGAGATCCTTTCACATCACTCCACATCCAGGTGCACATACTCGTCTCCGTGACATGCAGCTAATGCTTTTGCCACTCAAGTACCGGCGACGCTTCGCTGCGGTGAGGAGTATGCGGGTTGTTTTATTACCACTTAGGCGGAAAACAATCATACGGTCTGCCTGATGATAAACAGTCACCGTTGCTTACGGAAATTTGCAACACGAGGGGTGTCACTAATATATTGCTGACTCACATTTATTTCCTAAGGTTACACAGGTCGGTTAAGATACACCACGAGACCCCATCGCCTTCCGCGCTGCTATAGGAACTCCATCGGCACCGACTGTCATCCTATTCTTCATGCGACGAAGAGCCAATTGGGCTTCTTTAGACGTTACAAGTGGCATGATTCCCTGAATAAGAGTGAGCGCCGGTGGCTGCCCCTCAATATGCTGCATGACCCTGGAACGTACCAACTTGTATACGAGTTTGTTCTCCTCAGATAATTCCAGCTTATCGTACATAGATTGTAAGTAGTCTCGTCTGGCTCTGGCTATAGCTCATTTAGTGACATGTTTCGCGGCACTATATGCGTCAGGATCTTAAAAAGATATAAATGCTTGCCACTTTTTAAAGACGGCTCTCTTCACCCTATTCTCCCTCTGGACTGAGTCGTTCCACCACCAAGTCTCGTTGTTACACCTATGCTCACCCTTGGTTTTTCCAAGCGCTGCTTGGGATACCCTAGTGACTATGATTAAAAGTTCGAATTTCCTTTTGAAATTCATATTCACGATGACTAGATGGCAGCCGCATACGTCCCGAGGATATCCTCCTCCTCCGCGTTACGACTATCATATCCAAAGCCACCGTGAAAACGCTCAAACTCCCCCCACGCCTCACACACGTGACCGGTAAAATCACCACCCAATACGATCGCCTGTGACAACCGGATGCCACAAAACACTCTACCGAGTTGATTCCAGAACGTCATCCTATCAGCTTTGCCACAATCGGCTTGTGGCGCGTAAGCGCTTATCAAGTGCGTCACAATTCCTTCGCACATAAGCACATTTACGGTTATAAGTCGGTCGCTGAAACTGTTCACCACCAAAATGTCGTAACTATCGTAAAGTCGGGATCTATCGGGTTCTACCGAGTTCTCTACATGAATGCCACTGTCAGTTTTTGACACTGTCAGTTTGGAGAGCACGTAGGCCAGCGCCGTTGCGTATCCAGACAACGTACCAATGTTCCAGGTCGCGAAACGGATTATCCTTTTGGCTCGCGTCAATAGCTGTGCTCGCACACTGCACGGTAGTCTTTATCCACTAACAGAAGGATTGGGCGAGGCCATCGTGCGTCATAAGCAATTGATGATGCACGCCTTTTGGTGTTTCACAGGCAGCGAGAATGGACACGTGGAAGGTCATCACCGAAAACACCCTATAGGCCTACGCAGAAATCTATTTTTTTTTATACCACCTAGATGGCAAACAAGCATACGGCCTGCCTGACGGTAAACATTCACTGTCGCCTATGGACATTTGCAACACCAGGGGTGTCACTCGTGTGTTGCCGACCCTCTAAAAACCTCTTCGCGCCTTTCTTGAAGAGCCCCATACTGTAATCCCTTGGGAAATCCTCGGCTAGAAGTTCATTCCACAACTTGAGAGTTCTGGGAAGAAAACTTCTCTGGAGCCGAACAGTACGTGAACGTGCGGTTCCAGCATGTGAGGTTGAACTTCTTGCCATCGGCGAGCGGTGCGGTTATATAAAGTAGCTGTCAGCATCATATCAAACAATTCTTCAGACCACGACTCGTTGTAGAATCGGTAGAACACACAAAGGGAGGCAAAATCTCTCCTTAAGCTGAAGGGTTCAATACCGTGTGTAAGCTTAGGATCGTCTACAATTCTCACAGCTCGTCTCTGGACGGAGTCATACGATCCAAGCTGGTATCCAGGTTCTTCGGCCCAAAGGTGACTGTAGTACTCCATGTGCTATTTGACTTGAGACTTATATAACTTAAGTCTTTGCCCCGCACTGAAGTACTGCTTTGCTCTGTTGAGCACATCAAGTTTTTGGACGCCAGCTTGACCTTTTCCTTTGGTGACTTTTATATCGAACGTCATTGGAGATCTCGACACCAAGCGTCCTAATGCTATTGGTGAGTGGTGTGTTCTGGGATTTAGGAACCACAGCAAATGGGGTTTCCTTAGCAGTGAACGCGCAAGCTTGTGTCTTCATGGGGTTGAATTCGACCAAGTTAAGCCAACCCCAGTTAAATACTTTAGCCAAAGTACCCTCCATTTAAGACACAAGTTTATCGCGCCTTTCCTCCACAAAGGAACGAGGGATGTTAGCCCAGCCTGTATAACAAGTGTCCCCGGTGCTGTCATCCACATAGCAATGAATACCATCAATTGACAACATATCATTGATATGCAGCAAAAACAACGTCGGGGACAGAACAGAGCCCTGTCTACCACGGCTACTATGCATCTGCTGGAAGAAGCTGGCAACCCATTTGCATAAACCCTCGGACAGCGCGTATGATGGTAATTGAGATTTCCGGCAATAAGCTACTGCACTTCGGGGTATTAGGTGGCACTGCTCCACCGTCATTCGAAGTCGAGTTCGAGGCAAAGAGATTACCGAGTATATCGGCTTTTCTTTCTGAGACTGCCATCCGGTTTCTGTAATGGTGGCATGGACAATTGACAAAAGTTTCCCTCGGCACCTAGCGACCAGAAAGCACGGCTCCCAGAGGGAATGCTAGCTAGTCGCTCACCAACTCTACCGACGAAATCGAATTTTGCTCTAGCAATCGCCCTCTTACTGGATCTCGAGGCAGCATTCAGTTAGGGTTTCAAACAGCGACATCTGGATCTCCCTTAGTACGCGCTGTGGTCCAAGCCTCGTTAGCAGCCGTTCGTTCGTTCTTTTTCTCTTTTGGCATATTTGTGATGAGGTAAAATATGAGAAGTCGGTGAACGGGCAGTGTAAAGCACAAAAGCGCGGTGTCTTTTACCACAGTACAGTGCGGGTGGTTTGCTGGCGCGGCGGGCTGAAGGGCCCCCGGTACGGGGGGTACCGGGGGCCCTGCAGCAGCTGGGTCCATCCCGGCCTCCTTCTCCGGCACGACCACTGCAACAGAGACTTACACAGGCTGGCGGTTCAGCCTCCCGGAGCGGAGGTTAAGTGATCCCCAGGTCCGTGGGCCAGCGGTTAATCATTTCACCGGATCTCATTAAGCAGGCTAATTAACTACTTGGAGTAATTACTCCACAGTGGCTTTATAAGGTGTATTACGCACTGCTTGTAAATTTCACAATTCTTAGTTTACAGACCGTCGATTTTCGGAAGATTCTTGCTCTAAATTTGTCTCATCGCTCTATTTTTTTATTTCTTTAATATTGTGTTAAATTTTTATTTCGTTCAGAACATAATATTTTCTTCTTTTTCTTCAGCATTCTTTCTTGCTTCAGAAATTCACTCCTGTGTAACACAGCACACAGTAGGGCCAAACGTCTCCTTAGACTTACGACGCATAGCCTATGTAAATCTAGGATAGTCAACAATTTTTTTGAGCGCGTCTCTGAACCAGATCGCAAGGTCCTGCATACTAGCTAATGTAGGTGCTCCCTACCAAAAATACTATAATACTTCGGTAGAACATGCATAGCATAAGGATTGCTTGTTTGTTATTTGAGAAGGTACAATTCGATCCTAATTCCGGGCGATTAAAAAGTTAATTAGCCTAGATCAATGGCCAACGCACCTGAAACAAACCACGAGCCAGCATGCTCTAGAGGTCTTCAATAAAAGGAAGCTAACAGAGATGAGTACTAATTCAAGCATTTATATGAAAATATAAATGTACTTATCTGTCCTTTAAAAGATACTTGATAACAAAACAAACATTAATTGATCACTGACATACTATTAAAATTATATCGTAAGAATAATTCGGTGACGTAAACATTTTATTATTCAACGTCATACCAAAGTTTTATAGATATGTAAATAATTGAATGTTTACCTTGGGAAAACATTCTGTCTTAAGCGTCCTTTAATGATTCACGGAATATATAACCTTCATCGTATTATAGGAGTGGTCCAATGCACAAAACTTTGTAACGAGCTAAATACAACTAATAGACATGTCGTAATACAATATACCGAAAAGTATAAAACATGATGGGGTATGGTAAATCACGCACATATTTAAGCTAACTTCGAGTGAATATTGTGATAAATATGAAGCCGGTAATTAACGTTTTTTGTGGATCACAATATAACTGCGAAAGTGTAGTCCAAAAAGCAACAACTTTATCAACATTTTGTTTGCAGATCAATAAAAAGTGGAGTGTTATAATATTAATTCATATCCACATGCAACATTAAGTGTGACACAAAGTGCCAATAGTTAAATGTAATGAGGCTTGTCGTGGTTTCAGTTGGTGATCTTCATTGTTATAGCTGTAGCAACCGCAGCTCCAGCAAACCAAAATGCACAAGAAGTGCAACTGCTTCGTTTCGATTCTGATAATGATGGACTTGGCACCTACAGTTATTCGTAAGTGCAAAGAGTGCAAGTATGAATTAGTAGACAAGAGTTAGTATAAATTTATGACTAACTTCTGCCTTGCTCTCAGTTACAATGCAAGCAAGTGGTTTATGTACTTCTATTATAGGATGTAATAGGATTTTTAGTAATTCCGTATAATCTGTGCATTGAAATTTGATAGTATATTGTGATATGTTATTTGTATTGTAACATGTTGTTAAGGGAACTGATTTAATAATACAATACGTAGTCCATATTATTGATGAATGTAGTACCATGCTATTTCTGGTAATTGTCCTTGGTAATCATGGTACTTGGAAGCTATATGTAGTGTGAAACAAAATAATAATTTCTCGCATGCTAGGCTAGTCAAAAATCAACTTTGTTAGCATGCCATAGATCCATGGCCTTAAATCTTCAGTCGTCATCATCATATCAGCCGAAAGACGTCCGCTGCTGAACATAGGCCTCCCACTTAGACTTCCACAGCAATCGGTCTTGTGCTGTTTGCATCCAACGGCTCCCGGCGATCTTTACAAGATCGTCTGTCCGTTGTGTGTTGCGGGGAGGCTTAGCCGTGTGGTGCCATCATAGAATTGCGCCACATTGCGCCCCTCAAGAGGGAAACACACAACCGGATGACGGACAGCAGCGTCATCTCGTGCACTGACTCAAACTGCGATCACCAACCCGCCAGTGGTAATTATGGCAACTTCTCAAATAAACTAACTAATATATTGCATAATATATCCACAACCTTTTACTATAGTAGTTGTAATCCGATGGCCATTCAAATTATTTACAGTACTTGGTAGACTTATCCTTGTCAATCTTTAATTCACGGCTAAGAAATTTACTTGATAACAAATGTTATCATAGAATATATCGTTTCGTAAATAATTAATTGTAATTATCATGTACTAATATATAAACAAGTAATTTAATGTATAAATAAATTTAAATTAATTAGCTAAACCCCGCGATTTCATCCGCGGGTATCCGGTACCCGTTAGAACCCCTTTTTTCTATTATTTTTTTCTCGGCTTCTAAGGGTCGTCTTGGGATTTTGAGTAGCCTATACCTTCCTCAAGAATTCATCAAATACAAAAATATTTTTTCAATTACGACTGGTGCTTTCAGTTGTGTTCATTATACTCATGTACAACATTTTAACAAATTAAAAGCTAATTTATTTTCACTATTGTGCTTACGGGCATTACGGGCATTATTGTCCTTACCAAGATTTGTTTTTTATATTTTCCCGGTATAATAAATACCGGATAATATTTTCAACACCATAAATTCATTCTCTACTACACACATCAAAAGTGTCTAGGGATCAACATATATTTTTGCAATAACTTTTCTCCTGATTGATATTAATTAAAATTTTCTTTAAGGATTCATCAAATAAAGTGTTTTCGTTTGTCTACAGTAACGATAAACCAAGTCACCTTTGCATTAATAAAGAAATTTGCCATTTTCATAATAAAGGGATTTTTGACATTTGAACCACTAACATTAAAGTTCGAAAAAAAGACTGAAATAACAGTTTTCTTTAAAATTTTATTGGGTAACTTAAACAATTAATAATCCGTGTTTCTACCGCGAACACTAACAACACAAAAACATCGGTTTGGCATACTCAAAATGAGTTCATCCAAATCACGCTGTGGAATGGCCGCCCATGTTCGTTGCAACAACAAAAAAAGGTCTTCTTGCGACTGGATACCCTCCATATTCGGCAGAGCTCTTCTCTGTAGCATATCCCATGCATGCTCAATCGGGTTCAAGTCTGGCGACTGAGCAGGCCAGGGCATGACATTGATGTTAGCTGCGGCGAGAGTCTGTCTTACAACTCTTGCGGTGTGCGGTCGTGCATTATCATGCATTAACTGAAATAAGGGACCGATTTGCACTTGTAGAGGAACGATGACGTCTGATACAATCGTCTCAGCATAAATTTGAGCGTTGAGGTTGCCTCTGATCCAAATCAACTCAGTTCTTCCGCCGATCCAAATACCCGCCCATACCATGATGGTTCCACCACTATAAGGATGGACTTCCTGGCAGGATTTTAATCGCTGTTGGCGTCCAGGGGTTCTTCAGTGTCGTATACGTTTATATATTTTATATATTTTTTTATTACAAAGCCACATCTCAATCTCAAGAAATCCGCATAAAAATGCTTGATCCCTAGACACTTTTGATGTGTGTATTTAAATCAAACGCCATTTTAAGGACATTGCAAATTATAAAAACAACGTTCCCGTAAAGTGGGAAAATAAAATATCGGTGATCAAGATCACACACGCAGAAATAGAAACGTCTGCCTTTATTGTAAAACTACTAATATGAAATAAATTTCTGTTCCAGCTTCGAACAAAGCGACCAAACAGTTCGTGAGGAACAAGGGGAGCTGAAAAACGCTGGAACCGATGATGAAGCCATCTCTGTCCGTGGCTCCTATTCTTGGGTTGGTCCCGATGGCATGACATACAAGGTCACTTACATTGCTGATGAAAACGGCTTCCAACCAACAATAGGAGGAGTCCCTCATCTTGGCGTACCGTCAGGAGCCGTCGCATCTCTCCTTGGATAATGGATATCAAACCAAATCTAGTCGAATTACGAAATATATTTAGCAGTCATAGTCTTTATTTTGTGTCTCTATACTACTCGTATTTCTTCTACTATGCAAATAGGCATTGTATAAAAAAGCTTTCCACGAAAATTTTATGCATACTGTCAAAATTTATATATATATAGTCTATGGTACATGTATGTATGATGAAGACTGTGGGTCAACTGCCCGCACGTCTAATATAAAAGTGTCGTTAGGGTGCTAATTGCACTGTCTAGACACTGTACAACTAACAAAGAACTGACGAAGATATGACAAAGAACAATGTCCCTGGTGAGCCGGGCTCGGTGTGGGCTAAACAGCGCCTTGAAAATATTTCAGATAAGCATTAGAGTTCGGTGTGTTTCAATACTTACTTGTATATTGACATGGTTTTAAGTGGTATTCTATTATTATAATCTGTAATAACCGTAATCTAAAAATAACTGTTTCTTTTTGTAAAATGTTTCACGTTAGATTAGATCGAGCATAGTGGTACAGTCGTTAATAATGCTACTTGTCAATGCACATTTCTGTTTGCCAAGATTTATATGTGTTTAAGAGAGTGCCTCTCGTACATGTTCTCTCCACAACAACCATTTCAGTCACTCAGTCTAGTTGATAGGTTGACGGGCATCGGTCAAATGTGCCACCAAAAATCTGACACAGCATCGGCACTTGGTCGTTGGCATGACGAATCGACCGACACTTATACAATCAGTTCGTCTTTTTCGTTTTCGGTATAACTTCCTTGGATTGCATCGAAAGACACAATTTTGATGATACATATCTACTCGCTACCTAAACCATATAATACATTGTGGCCAAGCATACACTTTCTGTTTCAGAAAGTCTATGCGTTCTGAGATCCAGAACTTATTGTGGGGCAGGGCCCGCCGAAGACCCCTAGTCATTCGGTAGTGGAGGCCGCCTTCTCCGTCGCGCTGCCATGCAATTCTGTAAGAGCAAACATCCTTACATCCTCGGAAACATCGGCTGTTATAGCCTTGAACACAAAATTGCAATTCCTTAGTGTCGCTTTTCATGGTTGTGCAACCTAGCGCCGCAAGGCTGCTTTTGGAATTGGAATTCTACAAGGCAAACAGCCTGGCGTACGCTTACAGCCTTATAGAATACCAAATAAAAAGCCGTGATCGCAGTAGACGATGTCAAAGCTGTGACATCTGTGATCACAGCGACGCACACAGCCATTACGAGTCGCTTAGAGAATTGGATGGCAGGTCTTAGCCGCGACTGGTGCATAGGTGACGGTCGCTCGACATTTTAGCCGTATACTGCCCCTCCGGCAGTCTACAGCTATTTTAATGATTTCATTAATTCGTCGTATTCTATAATTAAATCCATAAATCAATCATATACTGGCATCTAATGTCATTGTATAGTTAATATTTTGATTTTTGGCTATAGGAAAATGGATTATAATGATTCCATATCATTTTATTTAAATACATTTTACAGATGAGGTGATCAAAACAAGAGTAAAATAACAAAAAACGATTATTGATATATTTAATAGATTTAGGCGTTATTATGCGAAAGTCAAATTTACATGCAATTTGACCTGCTTGTGTGCTTCCGCTACCAATTAGTTTATGCGGACTAGCGCCGGCTGACACCCACCCACTACCGCGTCGCTGCTACAACCAGGGCCGTCATCCTGGTCGTGACAGCAATGACCAGGGCAGTCATGGCAGCAACGGTAGCGAGTGCATGCGATTTCTGTTCCAGATGGCGGACGACCGCAGCAGCCGAGGCAGATATTACCGGAGTAGCTATGGCATCGACGGGATGTTGCATCTACTAACGGTAGTGGGTGGGTGTCGGCCGACGCTAGTCTGCATGAACTAATTGGTGGCGGATGCACACAAAGTAGGTTAGATCGAATTGCATGACAGATATTTAAAATACAAACTTAAGTAAAAACTTTTTGTGTTATTACATGTTTCATAATTACTACACTTGCTTAATATTAAATCATTTTTTTTTAATACATAATTTATAATATACACCAATACACTAATTTCTATTATATTAGTACAATGCATTAACAAACTAAACAAGAAAAGGGCTAGTACTTGATGTAAAGATAAGAAAGATATTTAAATGAGAAGAAAACAAAACGACCGCAAGGTTTGTGGTTGGTGATATATTCTCGGAACAAAAGAAGAAACACTAACTTATGGAAGTGAGAGCTGGGCAAGACAGAGAGAGCATGAAAGTAGAATAAATGCGGTCGAGATGACAGCAATGCGCAAAATTTGTAGCATAACGCTTGCTGACCGCGTTCATAATGAAGATGTGATAGAAAGAGTTGGTCTGAAAGAGAGTGTCGGTGTTAAGATAAGAAAAGGCATGCTCCGTTGGTACAGAAAGAATGACGTAACATATATACAATGCAGAAGTGGAAGGATGTAGGAGCCAAGGAAGACCGAGACTAATCTACCATGACCAAATTGGTCGTGTTTTATCAGAAGGTGATGTCAGGAGCCCCAAGAACCGGCGAGTGTGCATGAAAAGAGCTATGAATGTTAGAGAAGCGAGTGAAGTATGTAAGGACAGCGTCTTATCGCGCTCGGTTCTCTCTACCTACCCCGCAGGGGACCTGAAGATATACAGACATAAAGATAAGAAAGATATTTAAATGAGAATAAAACAAAACGACCTCAATGTTTGTGGTTGGTGATGTATTCTCGGAATAAAAGAAGAAGATTGTATATCTTGTATATGATATTAGCAGACATTGAAGCTATATAGCTGATTTAAAGAATTGAATGAATGCAGGGAATAATGTAAATAGTACGTTATGAAATTTGCGTGGCATGAAAACCTGAATCATAACGTTAAGGCATGACGGTTGTAGACCGAGAGTGCAATCGTGATGTAAGAAGGCCCATGCGGCCTTGTTTCGGGCATCTAGAAAAAATGCATGATGCTAATGGCGATACAAATGCACAACGCGAAAGTGGAAGGAGCCGAGGAAGGTCAAATCTACCTATCACGACGTAATAGGACGTGTTTGTTAGAAGGTAATGTCAGCAGCCACAGGAGCCGGCGGTGACCGTGCATGAAAAGTTCTATGATTGTGAGTGAGGCGTATACATCGAGTCATGCGGTGCTCATTTCTCTCTGCCTACCCTGCAAGACTTTGCGAGAAGATTTGAAATAGAATGGAATGATGAAATTAATGGAAAATGAAATGATGTGATGAGATGGGTTTGAGTGAGAGCAGGGAATAAAGATCCCATCTACTGACCAATTGGTCCCTGGTTCTAATCCTGGCATGTACGATTAATTTCATGTTTTCAAATTTATGTACATATTTATAATTACCACTTGCTCGGCGATGAAGTAAAACACAGTGAGGAAACCCGCACGTCTGAGTAATTATATTTCGAAAGGCAAACGTAAGAAAGATCTCGATCTCGATTTTTTCTCTAGGTTATGGAGGTCTGACGACAGTCTTTACATGTACCTAAATATCAGTATCCCCAAATCCTTAGGCTAAAGTAACGGACCCCGCCAGTCCTAATGACTAATTAATGGCCAGTCCTAATTAGGAAATGGGATAACACAAAGAAGAAGGTAGAGTAATAGGTGGTGGATGGAATGCGCTGGACAAGAAATATAAAGATTAGCAATTTGTAATTAATAAGAGTCCTGAGTGACCTAAGCTCATAGAGAAAAAAACCCATACAACAAAAGTAAACTTTTAGCTTTTTTTTCTACCTATTCTTAGTAATATGTCATAATAAAAATAGTTGGTAAGATTAAAAGTACACATTCTCAAGTCCCTAATAGTCAAGAAATGAAACGGTGAGTGATGCTGCAATAAAATAATTTCAGTTAAAAACCGGCATATTTGTATATATTTACATAGTTCATCCATCACTGAAATTAAGAATTGAGTCTCAAAGATTTTTCCGTTTTTTCCGATTATGTTGTACCCAACATTGCTCTAACGAAAACATAAACTACGTTGAGGGAGAAACTTCACTTTGCCGTAGGAAAACTGTTGTCCCCATACATCGACATAGGGCGCGGTTAGTTTACCAACTGCAAATAACTTTGTATTAATTTTTTGTAAGGTGACTTCAAATTAACGGTTTTCGATTTTTTTCTCTTTACATTGACTCTTGACATTCCTTCTTACCAAACCTAATGATTTTAGGTCAGGTACCCTGTAAGTTTTGATTCATTGTTTGATTGCGTTGACTTAGAAGTTTGATTCTTTCACTGTTCCAAGAGATTACATACTTAAGTATTTGCGCGATGCCAACTCTGCTGCCAACACAGCAAGTCCTTGCATGCTAACTGGTGACCCACACGGAGTTGTTATTTGACTGCGATTTTTTGTGAGGTGAACATCCTCATACCCTTATCTCTTTACATGCAATTTGATCTAACCTGCTTTGTGTGCTTCCGCCACCAATTAGTTCATGCGGCTGCCACGACTGGCCTAGTCGTCGCTGCCAGTGACGGTGGTGGTGGGAGCATGCGGATTCTGTTCCAGATGGCGGACGACCGCAGCAACCGAGGCAGAGACTACCGGAGCAGCCATGGCAGCGTCGGCATGTAGCACACACTAACAGTAGTGGGTGGGTGCCGGCCGGCGCTAGGCCGCATGAACTAATTGGTGGCCGAAGCATACAAAGCAGGTTAGATCAAATTGCATGTAAATTTGACTTTCGCAAAATAACGCCTGAATCTATTAACCCTTATCTCTCTTAAAAATACTCAGACCAAGATAAACAGACTTATCTTGTGTGGAAATCGAACCCTGAAGCCCTGGTTTTAAAGCAGCATTATTAACCACAGTGCCACTGAGCTCGAAATATGCCCCTGAAATTGTATAAAAAAAACCTCTGCCATGTAATCGGGTACAATAGGCACAAAATGCAATCCATAAGCAGTATTGTAAACGCCTGTTCATTTTAGTCGTGTCACAATTTCTTTAGGAAACCACGAAAAGCACAGACATAGTCAAGCGCGATGGCAAGACAGGTCGAAGTGGAGGATAAAAGAAGTGCACTTGTCGTTGAGGTCGATCAGGTGTTGGATCCTATTTCTCGATGGGGCTCCGACAACTTCGTTGAGTTCAATGTCATGAATACCCAGGCGTGCGCAATTAGTACCAAGGTCTCTTCATTCCATCCTCTTCCCTCTCTTCAGATACATGATAGAGTTACCTTTGCAGATACATGATAGACTTACCATCCTCAGCATCAAATCAGGGGTGACTTCAACCTCAAAGATTAATATCCAGAGTGTTATTTCCGTGGCCTCTAAAAAAATCGGAATCCTGTACAGCGTGTGATGGTTCTTCTCGCCAGAGCAGCGGTGCCTTTTATTCAAGCCGTAAATTCGCCTATGCGTGGAGTACTGTTCTCACCACTACGACGGGGTTCGCCAAATATCTACTTGTCGCTCTCTATAGAATGCAGCTCCGGACTATACGCATCATAGATAGCGCTGAGGTCACTTGAACCTCCATATGAAACCATAGGGATTGTAGGCGATGGGATCCGAAATATCAAACCAAAGAATCAGGAGTGAAGTTAAATTTAATCCTGGATAGCAAAAACTGAATATACTACTTTTACAACGAATTTACAGTAAGTTCAATTTATAACGTTCAACCGACATTACACATAAGCGACTGGTCACGTCCATATTGAAAAAATAGCAGATAAGTACAATCATTGCTTTATGCTTCTATCTTAATACATTTAATACAGTTTTCATCAACATCCGCTAGATGGCGTAAGTAGTGCGGTAAGTTAAAATTAATTTTAAAATGTTTTTCTATTGATATTATGTAAATGCGTACATATAATTATTTGTGCAGCTTTATATTTATTTATTAATTTACTTTATTTTTCAGAATTGCGGCGCGTCGTCTACAGGGATATTCGTAGCTCGAGTGTTCTCTACCGTATTTACCATGGGGAATGTTCTGAGGAGCATTTATTCAGACGAAATTTGTAGGAGTAGGAAGTTTTTGAATTTACTTCCGCTCTTCGCAAAGTGAGACAGCAATATGACAAATAAGGCATTTAAAAACCTCAAAGAGATGGCTAGTCAAA
Organism: Pyralis farinalis; assembly: GCA_947507595.1. NCBI lineage: Eukaryota > Metazoa > Arthropoda > Insecta > Lepidoptera > Pyralidae > Pyralis > Pyralis farinalis. The sequence continues at coordinate 19,690,264 of OX382267.1, forward strand.
TGAGCCACAACTGCCGTGCACCACGGTTTATCAAATATCTCTACCTAACTAACACTATTGGGACCTAAATTGTGAGTTGTTACCTAACACATTGATTACAATTATTTAGTTTGCACCGTCTAATATAGAACCGCCTAAACGCCTGGTAATTCTCCCCTGGTGCTGTTGCAGATGCGTGCATGGAATTTAACATATCGTCACCGCCCTCGACGCCATTCGAGATCGCATTCCCAGAGTACATGATGTGCTATTGGCTCGAATTCATAATTTGTCCGGCGCATGTGTTCCCCACCTCGTATAATCCCGGGTCGTTCAGACGAGGTGTTAAGAGACACCTTAGCTGGGCGTCAAGGGAGGGATAACCAGCACAGCAGTAATTACTGTGATGGCTGTTTTCGTATTTGGTTCTCATTGACGCTTTCCATCAGGCGTAATGAAGACATTTCGGTAGGTCACATTAAAAAAAATCTCTTCACCAATTTTTTGAAAAATATTCATGTATAGGTAGTCATTGCGGGGTTTAGCTGAGCGCCATAAGACGCGGACCTTGCACACCCCATTCGTTTCTTTATCATTCATAGCCAACGTTAGTACACACTATACGAACCTGAAATAGTTTAATTTAAAAAAAATATCTGAGATGAAGTGAGGGACATATCGGAGGGCATAATTTTGTCTCACTGGATAAGTAAAAAATTTCAATAGGTTCTTTAGAATATGATTACACACCGGCAAAGTACAAGTCATAAAAGTATAATCTATATATATAAAAATGAATGTTTGTTTGTATGTCCTCTATGAACTCAAAAACGGCGGGGCAGATTTTGATGAAATTTTTCAATGAATCTTCAGGCTAGCCCAGTAGGTGATCCTGTGAAGTTTGGTAGCGATCATATCACCCATGCGAAGCCAGGGCGGATAGCTAGTATAAGATAAAATTCTCGAATTCACGTATTTACATCTTTATTATTTTAACCAAGAATGGTTGCTACGGTGCGTGCAGGGAGTTGTTTCCTAAAGGGAAAAGGAGATAAGGAAGAATCAGGTAATGCAGGAGGGTTTGCATTAATCGACACTTTGGCAATATACCCGTTGACGCCACTGCTGTAATCTACGTTGTACCACAAGTTATTTGGCGCCTTCCAAGTGTAGTAGCCAACTACATCCAGATAATGCTTATCAGTTTCATAATCATATGTCAAGTATCCTGTTTGCCTTTGTTCTGTTCCATCGCTTTGTTGATAACTAGAAAATTGTTAATTCATTATAGGAAATTAGACACTATACCATTTGGAGCCTGAGGTGGGATTAACGTAATGCGAGTAATGTACCGTATGTTTATCCCGGAGTGATATGAGTACATTATTTTATTCTACACTTGCAAGAAAGGACAAACTTTTTAGTAAATGTACAACACAAATAAAACGGTGAAATTCTTCGACGTCAGTTCAAAGCAATATACTCGTATGTATTTTCTGAGAATCGAAAAATTAAAATATTTTTTCGTTTAAGGGATTTATTTGTGAAATATTAAACTAATTTTTTTTTCCAAGTCGAATTGGCGTTATAAATTCAAATTCTTTATTTTTGAGACTAGGCCATCGCAGGCGCTTTCTCAAGCCGATAGTCAATAAAAGAACATGCAACACAGTTGCATAAAACATGTAACTTAATTTATTTAATTATACATAATATATTTATCTTTATGGCATATGAAATTCACAATACACTTTTTTGTGTTCAATACTAATTCTGTCAATTTTTGTTTACACGATGGCTATGCGGGTTTTTCGTTCAAATGTTCATTGACAATGTAAATAAGATTTGCTTACGAAAAACATTTTAAAATATTTTTTATATTTGTTACTTTAAAAATGTAGCATATAATCAGGGATTTTATTGTATATCTGCAAGTTCTGACGCATGAAGAACTTACCAACTTTCCTCAGTCTGTATTTAATATTGAGTTTATTCACATCTTTAAAATTATCTTTATTTCGGTCAACCTTAAAAACTAAGGAGTGTCATCAGCAAATAATATAATATCACATAGATCTTGTGCCATGAATGGAACGTCGTTTACGTAAGTTAAAAAAAACTGGCCCTAAAATTGAGCCTTGTGGTACGCTTAGACTCGTAGTACTTCCCTCAGAAAACTCTCTATTTATACCTACTTTCTGGGTTATTCGCTCAAGATACGAAGACATAATGTTGAGAGCATGATTATCGATGCCATAAAATTTTAACTTTTTAATCAGCGTTATAAAATTCACGCAGTCGAAGGCTTTAGGAAGGTCACAATTGCATTTTTCTTGTCCTGCCAAGCTACCAAGATGACCTTTAGCAACGTAGTTGCAGCATCAGTAGTAGATTGGCCTTTCCTAAAACCATATTGGCGGTGGTGTAACAGCCGGTTTGTTTGAAAGTAAGATACCAGCTGATCTAAAATAACCCTTTCAAAAATCTTACTTAAAGCAGGTAAAGAGCTTATAGGTCTAACAGTTAGGGTCATTTTTGCAACCTTTCTTAAACGTTTATAATATTCTCCAATATAGCTACAGATATTCACCAAATATCTTCAGACTTTTTCAATTTGAGGGACTTAAACGTTCTGAGTATTGTAGCAGCGGTTAGAGATTTGAATCTGAAGTTGGATTTAGGCTCAGAAACATTGCGTCTAAGTCATTTTTCAGCAAGAGTTGGAGATGAATTTAACGATTTAGATATTTGTGAATGAATATCTGCAAAGAAATTTTGAAAACCATCGGCTACCTCTGTATCCGAAGAAACAAGTGCGCTATGCTGTTTTATAAATAATAACAGAATGTAGGCAATAATTTATATACTGTAGTTATTTATATAAATAGTCTATAACAAAATCCAAAGATGAAGATCACAAAAACTAAAAAGATAGGTATGGGTGAGAATGACTTATGTAAATCGGTTGGAAAATAGGACTCAGCTTTGCGCAGTATTAATTAACGATAGAGTTGATGCTAATTTTGCGCGATGACGCCAAACACCCTCTCATACACCCTTATCTGTGTATTTGGAATCATTTGGTAACCAGGATAAATAGGTGAAACATGGTAACAATATAATGGCAACTAATAAGTTTATTGCAAATCCAGGTGTAAGACTACCGCTTACTTCACTGAATTCACAGCGAGTGTTTGGCAGAAAAGAATATAAGAGTAGGCTTTAAGGTTTCACTTCTCTATTGAATGTGACACTCTCTAGTGACTGCCGTACACCACTGTTAACGAATTGTGTTATTAGTATTAGAAACCTATACCTATCAGTTATATCAATGTGTATATAATTATATTATACCGATTGCAGAATCTTATAATCATCTGTCAATTCTACCTAGTTGCTTTCCGATCTAAACAATATACCACCAGGTTGCTACTTGCAAAGAATTTTAGCTCTAAATAAGAGCTCTTAAGAGCTAAAATTCTTTGCAATGCCATGATCTCATAAGACATGACGTGCGGTTTGTGCAAATTCTAAATTTGCCGTCGTGCATGGCGATTGTACAAGGGTTAATTTGTTTAACCTTAAAGTTACCACTCTCGTCTTCCCCTTTTAACCTAAATCGCACAGATTGAAGAAAAGAGATGACAACAATCGGCGTCCTTTTGTACAATGTTCATCTTTCTTCCTATCGGTTATTATTCAAAAATCTCAATACTTTTTCTGTACCGTGAATTTTCAGTTAGCTAGGGCACAAGTTACAGCTGTTTTTCATCTATCTATCTATCTATAACTTCACGGCAAATCCCTTGTAGGGTAGGCAGAGAGAACCGAGCACCATATGACTCGGTCCTTACACTGTTCTTCATATTCAAAAAAAATCCTTGAACGCTCCTATGGGGCAAATAGACATAGGGTTTTAAATATAGAATATACACTAACAAAAATAACAATTAATTCAAACTTACTAATATGCATATTCTCCTTTGGGATTCATATAATTTTCAGTTCTTATCACTCGTACGTCATTATTAGCCACAGGAGGGTTGGTACTGAGAACATCTACTATTACCGATAGTCCCGCAAGAATAGCTATTAACTGAAACAATAAAAATTTATATATTTGATATTTTCAGGAATACCGTTCCTAAATGAATTCTATATGTTTGTCTGTGCGTTTGTCTGTCGCTTTTTTTTCGAATATTCGAATTTTGATTTTAAATTGTCAATTTGAATATTGACTTCAGATTCGGATACAGCATAAACAGCATACAGCATAAGTTACAGGCTCCGTAAATCACTGAGCTAGAAAATATTGCTACGGGAGTTTTCTATGAAACTACTAGATAAAACCAACCTCTATGCCTCTGATTGAACGGGAAGTACGTATTCTGTAGGCTTTGATAGTTAGTAAGTTAGAGAATGTCAAGATGGATTGTTTATTTGGTTAAAGCGAGTTTTTTGTTAAAGCTAGAATCTTGATTGAATTTTAAAGCTAGAATCTTGATTTTTACGTAATTATGTGGAGTCGTAAAAATTTGTAATTGGCATAAATTTAAAGACTTCTACGGAATATACAGCTTTACTAGAATACCTTAAGGAGTGGATAATTATTTTCAAAATGTTCATGCTTATACATGCTTACAGTGTTATATTGCTACTTATTGTTATTCCCATGTTTTAGACATTTTTAAAATATGTAAAATGACACGTACCAATTTCTCCATAATGTATACATATGAGTCAGCAGAAAATCTGAATGGAATAATCGCCGTAACCACCTTATATACCCAATATGCAAACGCCGTACATGAGTTTTGTCAAGGCTGAATGGAGATGCGGCGTTTTTAGGGTTCCGTACCCAAAGGGTAAAACGGAACCCTATTACTGAGGCTCCGCTGTCCGTCCGTCCGTCCGTCACCAGGCTGTATCTCTCGAACAGTGATAGGTAGACAGTTGAAATTTTCACAGATGATGTATTTCTGTTGCCGCTATAACAACAAATACTAAAAAATAGAATAAAATAAATATTTAAGGGGGCTCCCATACAACAAACGTGAATTTTTTGCTAATTTTTGCTTGATATTGATAACGGCAACCGGTAGACGCTTGAAATATTCACAGAATATTTAGTTATATATTCACTTTAAGAATAAATAATTAAATTAAAATAAAACAAATATTTAAGGGGGGCTCCCATACAACAAACGTGATTTTTTTGCTGTTTTTATAGATAATGGTACGGAACCCTGCGCGAGTCCGACTCGCACTTGGCCGATTTTTTATTAACTTAGGCATATTTTTTACCCATAAGGAAGAAATTATTTGCTATTATGTTGTTATTATTAGTTTTATAATTACAAAATTGCTGAGAATATGTACCGAATTCGTGTGATTTCGTACTCGGCCATTTAATTAATGTTTTGATATGTACTAACGCTAACACTGATGTATCTACGGTAGTGAAACATGGGTATGGCAGAAGAAGCATGAGAGTAGGGTGAACGTCGTAGAAACGAGCATGCTGAGGAGTATGTGTGGAGTTAAAGTGATTGAAAGAGTAAGCACAATGAACTATGTGGAATGAAAGATGATGTAGTGACAAAAATTATAAAGAGTATGCTAGGGAAAGAATGATTTTCAAAAGAACTACGGAAGAAGTGTATCGGGCAAGAGTGAATGAAGATATCGGCAGGGGCCGCCCTAGACAGACGTACACATATAGGACAAATTAGCGATCTATTGAAAAAGGGCCAAATCAAAAGCACGCAAAACCGAAGAGCATGCGTGAAGAGATTAAGAAAGAAGCGAGGGAGGTATGATAAATAAAATAAATAAAATTGTTTATTTCAATAACATGGTGCATCATATTTTAGCAGATTCCGGAGTTACCATTTAAGTATAAAATCCTTAGAGTAGATAAGTTAGATAACTCCGCTCTTCGGTAATTATTCACATTATGTTAACTAGATTATACAAAATCAAAATCCACAAGTAGGTACACTGTATGTTAGTATCGATGCACCTGATGTTCCATAGTCTCTGCCCACCCCAATAGGTAGCCCAATGCAAATTAAAACCCCAATGACAAGCGTGATGCGTGATGCCTTTCAAGTCAATCTGTAGTGACCAAATGACATATTTTTTTTACAGACACTCTAGAGAGAACTGAAGGGTGACATAAAATAAACAAGTACTGTAAACGCTCTCTATCATGTTATTTACAATATTGTGAGGATTGAGACTAGTTTATACTCGTACTTACCTTTATTTTAAAGTTGGTATCTTATTAAGGATAATATGAGTATATCAAAGCGAGAATTATTACCATTTGTCAAAATATATTTAAAAAGTGATGATTTTATATGTTTTTATATGTATGTGAGAATGTAAATACTCATTTCTTGAAGAAATTCTTTATGTGCTTACATTTCGGAGCAGTAGCCTAATAAATTAACGAATTCACTAGGGGCACACAGTGTGAAATAGAAATGCATTTTTTTTATACAACATCGGGAGGCATACAAGCATATGGTCTACCTGATGTAAAGCAGTTACCGTAGCCTATTAATGCTTGTAAAATATTAAGTATCACTCGCATGATGCCTCCTCTGCTGCTTACACAGCAACTCCTACCAATAGTTTACTGGTGACCTCACACACATACAGGAACACAATACCCTCTAGGGAGTTGTTATTTGGCTGCGGTCTTCTGTGAGGTGGAGTTACTTCCCCAGACGGGCTGCTTTGATTCGCCCTACCTTACTTAAAAACCAGTTGAGAATGTGCAAGCTTGCATTGCCAGAGGAACACCTGGCTCGTCAATTATATAACATTTTTTTTTTATTTGTCGCCCATTTTGACCATGTTCCTTAAGAGATAGGAACAGTGTTTCTGAACATTTCTATTCTATTTTTTTATGCTGAATCCGAATCTAAAGTCAAAATTCAAATATTCAAAAAAAAAAGCCATAGACAACGCACAGACAAACACACAGACAAACATATAGAATTCATATAGGAACGGTGTTCCTGAAAATATTCAAACTTCACAATAAGGCGGTTTACAGCGAACTATACGCATACTAGTAAAGTCAAAATTAATCCCATTCAGTACTTAGGGGGATTCGCATAAAAGTTCAAGTGAAGCTCAAGAATGACAACACGAAACGAAATATAAAATGTAATTTATTACAATACATAAAAACAAAACAAATAAAAATAAATCATCAACTTAAATACAGACATAACGTAGACTATAATTAAACTTTACTTTTATTAATTTTACTTTTGCATGCGTGTAGAAAAATGTCTTCTCTTCTTATTAGCGTTACCCAGTATCCTAATCCATTTGGAATGGTGAGGTCAACTACCTAAGCCTAATGACTTGGCGAAGATACTGATTTTGACATAGAGCGACTGCCGTCAGACCTCCGCAACCCAGGGGGAAAACCAGACCTTTCTTGGGTAAGGTCACACGTATTTCGAAATATATAGTTTCCTTACAATGCTTTCCTTCAATGAGGAGCAAGTGATAATTACAAATATCCACATTAATCAATTAGTGCTACATTCGAACCGGAGACCGATTGGTCAATAGGCCGATTCTGGGTGGTTTTAAGAGAATATATCGCAAGCGTTCATAGGCTACAGTAACCGCTTTATATCATGTGGAGCGTATGTTTGTATACCTCCCGACGTTGTATAAACAAAAAGGTAGGGTGAGTGATGCTGTTTGAAGTAATGCTTCATAAATCTAAGTGATAGTCATGACGCTTCAATTTGTACAGCGAAGTATTCATATACCTACCTACCTTTGCACATGTGTTCCGCATGCACCAATGTGGAAGAGAATACACGCCAGCAGAAGAGAATACGTCCAGTTGGCCCATAAATGAAATTACTTATAAATCCATATTTAACAGCCCGTTTATGGCGCATAAGCTGAGCTTCATGTCTCTCTCATTTATGTATTTAATTAATGGTTCTTTGGTTGTATTCGAAATGTATATTTACTTCGAAATGTATATATAGATCCTGCATCGGCAGAAGTATCACATTCCAATATGGAGAGGCAGAAAACCTAAAATTCTCTCGGAATCGGTTGACTCTCTCGTGTGCATGTATGTGACTGTGAAAATCCTTGAACCACCGTATTTTTTCATATAAATAATCTGGGTTTTGAGATTTAATTATGCCAAAGAGTATAGCATACGACAAGGAATTTTCAATTTGTTATTTCCATTGAGATAATGTGGATGTTACATGCATGCGTGGCGGGATAGGATAACGGAACCGTGTGCTCTATACATGCTGAATAATCCGTTTCGTTCTCCTTAAGACGCATGTCCCAAGCACAACAATTTCATAATTTGGACTAGCAGGAATGAGGGGTTCACACAGCCAGAATTTCAACATTATACTTTTAAATCGGTGAATATTTTATGGTAGTCTTAAGTGATGAAAATATTTTTTATAGCAAGTGAAATATATTTCTCAAATGTTAATGAAGCGTTTCATATTCATGCATGTGCTCAATTGGTTCTTAGTCAACAAATATGCAAGGGTTGAACTTCAATATGTCATATATTTGTTTCCGCAAATCTAGAGACAGGAATTTTGATTTAGTTTCCATATTTATATAATTTACAGCTTTAGATGTTTGACTGGGATGAAAGAAGTGATAAATTTGAAGATCTAGTAGATGATACTAATAATATTATTTATTAAGTCTGGACCATACAAAATATAGTAAAGTGGATCAAGAACTAATTCCTGCGGCACACTTATGCTCACTGGTTTTGAGGTAAAGACGGAGATTCATATCTTCACAGTTTCTCATACCTATGACTCATACAACTTTGAAACCATTGAGCTGTGTCAAATATGAACCCTGTTTTTGAATAAAAAAGGGGTTTCTCTATAAAAATAATATCATTAAATTAAAACTAATAATCACAAATATTGATTTAAAATGACGGGTTTGAAGAATAAGGTTCGGGCTAGGACTCGCGAAAATGTGTCTAACCAATATCCAAGGAAGATTGGGCGGAGTACACTAGGACGCCCCGGTGGAGATGGCCGGAAGTTCCCGGATGTGGCAGGAGATCCAATCGAAGATGCAAGCCGTAGACAGATAGATCGGCCAGCAAATCAGAGCCAGCAAACTGGACTGAGGCACTCACGGTCACAGGAAGGTCAGGTACTATTATAGGCAGAATGAGTGGATACCGCCCTGCAATCCACCTATGCAGAAGACGGGCGCAGAAAGAGATCCAAGCGCAGATGCACACGGCGAGAGAGAAGGTCGATCTCCAACTCACCACAACAGGAGACGGTGAAGGACAGAGGAGGACCGTGCGTGCATCTCCACGCCATGTGTCGCTCAATAGTTCCCAGAGCAGACTAAGGCTTGTTTTCTCAATCCGGTATTCTATAGGATATATATTTAAAAAAATTATTTCATACATTATTATTTTTTGTGTGTCTGTCTACTGCCAGAAACTTTTTCAATGCTAAAAGTTTTTAAATTTTTTTGTGACAGTAGAGTTAGATGAACAAGGGCATAAAAAAGTTTGTATTACATTACAACCCATACTAGGAGAGCTTCGATTATAATAATCATGTATAAGAGTTTCAAACGCCCTCAAAAAATCAAGTAGTACCAATAGTGTGCTCATTCTGAGGTCCTGAGAGCTAAGGATATTGTCCGTAATTTTTGGAACCGTGATTGAAATTTAAGGGAATGTGCTTACTCTCGAGATATATATCTGCTGACTTATAACTTTTTCAAGTACTTTCGAAAAACAAGGCGAGGTGCTTATGTGCCGATGCTTATGGACCTTGAATCTGGGAAACTGGAGGGGTTTGACTTCTTTGGTATGCGTAGTTAAATTTTACAAAGTTCAGGAAAGACAAATGTGATAATTGAATATTGAAAATGTGAGAGAGAGAGAGTATCGGGCATTAGAACTAAGTTGACCAGTTACGTTATTAACTGTAACCTCGGTCACTGGTTTAAGTTGAAAGGTGGAGGTTCCATGACGGTCAAATTCGAGTCGAATGAACTGAAATAAACTGACCATGGCACTGCCTGGTACATTGAAAAAATGTCTGTTTAACTTTAATTGATCAGGGTCATTACAAGACAAATTTCCTGTTTATTTTTGTTAGTACTAAACACTGTGTTATTTAAATTTGTCCACATTTTATTGGATTATTAAAATTAAAGATATAATAAAATGTACTACTTCTCCAGAGTGTAATGCTTTGGCCACAGTTTACATTGGTAAGTAAAATTCTCTATATATAATTTTGTAACTCTTATTAAATTGTTTTATTATTATTTGTATCTCATAGGTATTATTTAACTATTCTATAGTTAAATAATTTAAGTTTTGGTTTTAATGTATATTGTTTTAGTTATATTACTTTTCAGGTTGCATATTTAAAATTGTAATAATTTCTGTAATCTTGCTTGTTAATATTATTAAATGAAAAATAATTAAGTTTTTAGATACACCTAATGATCTTCATAATTTTATTCATTGTGTTAGTGATCCAACAAAAGCGTGTGGTGAGTAAACCTTGATTATAACAGATTTCAACGGAGTATGGATGGTGAAAAAGCCATATCAAATTCTCATTAAAACACCGCACCATAGCCATAGCATTGACGTCATTCATACTTAATATGTTATCCCAGTTTGTTTTATTTAGATCTTCATGGAATTTATGAAATAAGATTAAATTCGAATCAAAATTACATTGTTTTTTGTTTAGGCTTGTTTTTTTTTTTAAACCATCTGAGCTGTAACAGTAGCATACTTATCTAATTCTGGAATCTGTTCAAATTCAGTGTAACGTGATAGGCAGACCTAGTCTGCGGTGCAATTCTTAAGGGCAAATATCCTTACATCCTCGAAAACATCGGCTGTTACAGCACTGAACACAAAATTGAAATTCCTTTGTGTCGCTTTTCATGGCCGTGCGACACTAGCGCCACAAGGCTGCATACGGCGTGACATGGTATAACGGATTTGACGTTTCTTGCATGAAATTGGAATTCTACAAAGCAAATAGCCTCGCGTTCGCCTAACAGCCTCGACCTACAGCTTCGATTTTTAATGTCAAAAGCAAAGCTATAGTAGCTTTGAGGGTTGTTGGCAAGGTTGATCTAAGGATTTTATTTAATTTTGTGAAAATTAAAGTGTTAATTTCGGAATATATAAAAAACAATGTAAGTATAATCATTTCAGAATGTATCAAACACAGCTAAAAGTAAAATGGTCCTCTACAAAAAGGTTATAATGTGATAGTCAGTTTTACTTTACCCTTTTTTATTGTACAGGGTCGCCTGAGTAAAATTTATGTTGTTATTATTGACAAAAGCACGAAAAAAGTAGCATACGAAAGTCAACTCGCCAAAACAGAGAATCACCAAGGCAAATAATTAATAGATGAGTTGAAAGCCAAACTAACGCCAACAATGCCCGAAGAAATCCTAGATCCCGTATTGAGCAAATATATAAGGGCTTATGGTTCAAAATTAAGACAACAGAATCGAACATAATATGAAATTGTTGTGTCAGCATGGAAGCGTTCCATTTTAAAATTGAATATTTATTTTCAGACATGACGAGAACAGTATAAACACACACAGGGACACCATGATGGGAATGTCCAAAGAAAGATGATTCTACTCACTAATGTGAACTAACATCAATATCTATTTACATAATGTTTGGTCATGTTCAATGCATCACCTCGAACACATACATAACTATGTTGTATCGTATGGACTAGTAACAACAGTCATCATCGCGGTGGTAGCGGTTCCTCTGTAGCAGCGACGCAGACGAGCAGCCCGCTTGTCTCCCCAGCAGCGACGCACCAATAGTGTGCTCATGAGCAGTGTAAATATTTGTGTGTCAGTGCCAGATCAAAGTGATAGAGTGAGCGCGAGTGAACAAATTGAACAACTCCTCTCCGAGCAGGGGTCCAGTGACAAGTGTTGGTGCACTGCAACACAGCTCGACCAAACGGTGGTCGAGTCTGGGATTAAAAAAACGGGACATTTCGGAATCGCCAATAGACAATCAATGTTTAATTTTGAGCAAAGAGTAATATGCAACAGACTCTTTTTGTTTAACAAATGAATGTCGAATCATATTATACTTTAATATTCTTTTATCGCAATCAAATTATACTAAAGCCCCATTAGCATTAAGCAATACATTGTTATCCTCTTGTCTCACGTAACCCTCATAATGTGGCTTTCTGATTCTTCCAACATGCTCCCAAGGGGGAGACCCTTGGGAGCATGTTCGATGCATCATCCCGCATATTGCTTATGCAGTGATTCAGCGTGGCCGTAGCCGACACCCACCACATGGCCTCAGTATAAGATCAATAACATATCGAAAAGTACTCATTATTAGCAATTAGCTGAATAGTCGAATAAATTACAGTACCAGACAGTATTTTGTATCATTCATATGGACTATTCAAACCCCAGTGCCGCGTAACTTACAGGTCAGCTGATGGTTTTTGTATGGAGTACCGAGCAAAACTTGTTCTCAACTTAAAATATTTCCAGAAAAAGTGAAATAATTGCTAAATACAAGTATAAGCTATCACTGTGTGTAGTATTCATTCTGTACTTTTTTGGCATTTTGAATAGAGAATTAATTACTGTGTTGGATTCTGTATCAAGGTTAAGAGTCACAACAACAGTACAACAGTAGATCAAGGTATACAAAACCATGCTAGTTTCACCATTACTACTACAACATAAGAAGCAAGTGTGTAAAGGTTGAACTGTATTCAGTCCTAATAGGATTTTAGGGAAATAGACAAAATGACAATAAAACAATATGTTCGGAGCTATATTGTCTTTTATTTTTTCTTGTCTTTTATTCACGCTGTATGTTGTTACATTATGTAATCAATTCCAACAAATGAAACCTGTAAGGCTTAAGGTTAAAACAAATTTAGATACATTATTCATATTCAATAATAACCACATTCGTAATTATGACGCTTACGTCATAAGAGAGAGAGCATGCACGAATCCTATGCGAAAAAACATTCGTATCGTCCATTGAACTACTATGTACTACGTAGTACATAATACCTCAATGGTATCGTAATCGTATACAATTTGTATGAGAATTGAGCAGCGCCTCTATCGGACGTAAAAGTAACTAAATTTCGAAGCACAAGTACTTTCGTATCGAGTTCGTGTCGTAACGTGCACGTATTTTGACACATTTGTATAAAATTTGGGAGCACGAACTTTGTTTTGACGTACGGTATCGAGATTGTCGAAGGCTGGCTATCGAAACGTACGAATATTTAATATTCACGTAAAAATTGTGGATGAAACAACTTGCGTAATGGTGAAAATTATTAACAATTACTATGGTAATTTAACATAGTATTTGACCATTATTTTCAGTGTTTTGGTAGTATTTCGCTTGAAAACAATAGTAGACTAATATTTAACAAAAAATGCAAGATTTACCTAAAGTTTAAAGTAGTTTATTGTGTTATTTTATTATCTTACTACAATACTTATTGAACGCCCAGTAAATGAACAAAGAGAAACCTATAATTATAATATAGAAAAATAAACTTATTTTTTCAATGATTAGTAGGATAAAATAAAAATTTGTAAATAATAAATTAAATATATACTTTATATTTCTTATATATTACAAATTAGTTCTTACTAATACATAGTTAAAAAAAATATGTATTTGTACTAGAGTACCTACCTAATAATAATTATTTATTGATTATATTACTCAGAAGTAAGTCGCAGGGCTAACAAAGAAAATCAACAAAAATCTAGATCTGACAGAAACTGAATTTAAAAATAGTTTTGAATTCAAAGATAACAACCAGCCCTTCACCAGTGCCACTAGCAGCCCTATAGATATTTGCCTAATGCATTTCGTGTTATTTTTAAAGTAGCTTCAACCTTGACCCAATAAAACGAAATAAATTAAAACAAAAACTGAGTTCACACTGCGTCACTAAACAAAAAAAAAACAAAAAAATACAGTAGGGTAAGCACGAACATTAGAAACTCGTATCGTAATCATATCGAGCCCTCGATAGTATTACGCAGCATCACGCTAGTACGTAGCACGAAGCACCTCCTATCGTATCCTCGATAGCATTTCGATACTACGTAAACCGGGGAACGAACCAATTGAGTGTTTTTTTTTGGTTCTTTTTTTTTTGTATATATATCGCAATAGTGTTGCTACTTTATGCCAGTGTCAAAGTTTTCAGTTTTAGAACCATTTGAAAATCTTAATTCTATGTTCCAGCTCCGGAACTGTGCTGAAAAAATACTTGGGAAGGGTACATAAAGATAAAAGATAAGATAAAGATAAAAAATCTTTATTTGCCAATGGGCTCTCGCGGGCACTTAGACACGTCTTACATTTTTTTTTAAATATAATCTTATTGTAACTTGTTTAATTCTCTTATTTAACTTTTTTCCTTTTTTTTTAATGTACTAGCATTTCGGAAGTGACCATTGGCGAAGAAGAAATGCCGAAAGAAACTTGCCAATATAGGTCTCTTTTAAAATTGTCAATTATGTATTACAAAATAAAATTACATAAGCATATTGGTACAATAATGATATCAAATCGTAAAATTGAAAAAAAATGAAAAATGAAAGAGTGATTATGTGTGGAGACTTGAATAGATGGGTTGGGACCAAGCGATACAGCTATGAAGCTGTTCTTGGTCCGTATGGAGATAGGAGAGTGAACGAAGCAGGTAAGTCAATACTAGATTTATGTATGGAACGAAGCCTCCTCGTGTCGAATACTTTATTTCACCATAAGGATATTCACACGTATACATGGAGAAGGAATGACCAAAAAAGTGTGATTGATTTGATTTTAATAGATAGAAGGCTCCGAAATGTTCTAGTGGATACAAGAGCCTTTAGAGGCCCCACTCTTGAGACGGACCACTACCTGGTGGTAAGCCGGTTTGTGGGCCTTTTTAGGAAGTGGAGGCACTGGCGAGTGCGTATCCCTTTCGGAGATCATGAAAGGATAATGAGCGAAAAATTGCAAGATGAAAGTGTAAGGAGAATGTATGTGCATCTGGTAAGTGAGAGACTTGCAAATGCAAGCCTCTCCGACTCAGATGTGGATGATTGTTGGAAAGTTTTGAAAGAAAGTATAGTGGATAGTGCAAAAGAAGCTTGTGGATGCGCAAAGAGACGTAAAACAGCGAAAGGAGATGCCTGGTGGGATGCGGAGGTTGAATCCTCCGTAGCAAGAAAGAGGAAAGCGTGGCTGGATTACGTATCATCTTTGCCTTTAAATGAAAATATGAGAGAAAAGAAGAAAGAAATGTACCGTCTATGCAAGAATGAAACCAAGGCTTTAGTGAAAGAGAAGCGTGAAAGACAAATTATGAATGAGGAAGAGAGGCTGAAATTTACAAACGACTTTAAATTTTTACGGGCATCATTGTTTTCATAAATATATTGAGAAGTAATAGTGAGGATATTTATTTCTTTGAACAGTTCCCTGAGGGATTCTCTGGAGCCCATGTTATAAATAGAGCGAATGGCTCTTTTTTGTAACATAAAAATTGTCTCAATGTCAGCCGCCGTTCCCCACAACAGTATACCATACGACATAATGCTGTGAAATTAGCTGAAATAGACTAAGCGCGCAGTAGCCACATCCGTCAATTGCCTGATTCTCCTAACTGCATATGCAGCAGAGCTGAGCTTACCGGCTAGTTTATTTATGTGGGGGCTCCATTGTAATTTGGAGTCTACTGTAATTCCAAGAAACACAGTGTTATTAACAAATTCTAATTTATTATTCCCAATGAGAACTTCTGTATTGGCAGAACTCACATTAATTTGGAAGACTAAATTTGATGCATTTGGTTTTTGCCGAGTTTAGCAACAGATTATTACATGTGAACCAGTTTAAAATAGCAGACACAACACCATTTACCTTGTCAATATTTTCACAACATAGACCCAATCAACCCAATTTAAATATCACCCGTAAAACGATAGTGATTTTTACAAGGTTTTCTTGAAGAACTTATTCACGTCTTCCAAAAGTGCATAAACGTGTTATATTTGAGTTTTTTCATTACTGTATAATTTCACTAGCACTTATGTTACCTACCACAAAATACTATCGAAATTGTCACACAAAACTAATTTTATACTGAATTGTATAAATTTCAAGTAAAACAACAATGTCACTCGTCAAAAGCGCGGGAAGAAGATCTTTTTGGTTCTTTTTATCCCCGAGGGGAAAGGCAAAGGGATCTAGCCCATACAGCCAAGTCATCAGTTTAGAACCATTTGAAAATCTTAATTCTATGTTCCAGCTTTAGGAACTGTGCTGAAAAAATACTTGGGAAGGATACCCAGACCCAATCAACCCAGTTTAAATAACACAAGTAAAACGATAGTGGCTTTTACAAGGTTTTCTCGATGAACTTATTCACGTCTTCCAAAAAGTGCATACACGTGTTGTATTTGAATGTTTTCATTACTGCATAATTTCACTAGCACTTATATTATAAAAACTATCAAAAATGTCACATAAAACTAATTTTATACTGAATTGTAAAAATTTAAAGTATAACAACAATGTCGCTTGTCAAAAGCGCGGGAAGAAGTCCCCAATTGAGTGTATTGAGTGAACGATTCGTTCTGAAATTAGATGAAGTTGTTCTTGTAATTTTTATCTTAAGTATTCTATGAAATATTCTTGAGAATGATATACAAAAACTTTGAAATATGAATATATTTTCGTATTAACATTTTAAATTGTATTAATTTTTGAAAAGAATATAAATTATGTTTTAGTTTGAAAAACATAGACAGCTGGATTACTTTTATTTCTGAACGGCTTCTTAATATTCTGTCTCGGAGACTCGGCAAAGGAGAACTGACGCGGACTTCTTCCCGCGCTTTTGACGGGTGACGTTGTTGTTATACTTGAAATTTTTACAAATCAGTGTAAAATTAGTTTTATGTGACAATTTCGATAGTATTTTATAACATGAGTGCTAGTGTAATTATACAGTAATGAAAAAACTCAAATATAACACGTTTATGCACTTTTTGGAAGACGTGAATAAGTTCATCGAGAAAACCTTGTAAAAGCCACTATCGTTTTACTTGTGTTATTTAAACTGGGTTGATTGGGTCTGGGTATCCTTCCCAAGTATTTTTTCAGATCAGTTCCTGAAGCTGGAACATAGAATTAAGATTTTCAAATGGTTCGGAACTGAAGACTTGGCTGTATGGGCTAGATCCCTTTGCCTTTCCCCTCGGGGATAAAAAGAACCAAAAAAAAAAATGTTTATTTATATGACATATAAATAATCAAAGGTCGCAAGGTATGCATTTAATAGTCTCAAGAATTTCAAGTGCTCGTCCTAAGTATACTATATAAAAAATCGTCAATCGCTTTCGTTCATGTCGCATAAACTTATCAGCATTTTTTTGTTTGTTTTTGTGATGGAGTGTGAACTCGGTTTTTGTTTTAATTTATTTAGTTTTGGGTCAAGGTTGGAACTCCTTTAAAAACAACACGAAATGCATTATGCATATGCATGCATTGTTTCTGTCAGATCTAGCATTTTTGTTGATTTTCTTTGTTAGCCTTGCGACCTTCTTCTGTGTAATATAATTAATAAATAAAAATAACGGTAGGTACTTTAGTACAAATACATATTTTTTTCAATTATGTATTTGTAGGATGAAATATAAACTATATATATAATATATAAATTTATTATTTTCAAATTTTTAATTCATCCTACTAATCATTTCTAGTATTACCATTGGAGTAGAGGTCATTGAATGTGAACCCTACCCCTACTTTTGTATGCGAGATGTATAATAGAGAAGCATGAATAGTTTTGATAGGAATGGTAATTACTTTTTAAAAAACCTTTCAATTTTTTTTTCTTGTGGGGGGAATAATATGTAACATTAAACCTTTTTTGATATTATTCAACATACATTACATAAAATCTTTTCTTTGCGTGTCTCTGTTAAGTCTTTGGTAGGTCATTTGTCAAAAATAATTGATTAAATTCAAATTTTTAAACTTCCTTACTTTTACATCGATACAACGTATTGCGTCAAATCCTGCTGATTTCTTAAGGTCTAAAGATGTCATAATACAGGAAATTTGTTTGCTTGTTGCATATTTAAAATGCATCTGACTGGGGGCGGGTTAACTTGATCGAATTCAACCCCAAAAAGACATAAGTTAGCGCGTTCACCGCTAAGAAAACTCTTTTCTGTGGTTCTTAAATTCCAGAACACACCTATTAGAGTGCTTGGCGTCGAGATCTCCAGTGAAGTGCCATATCGAAGTCACCTGGAGGAGAAGGTCAGGCTGGCGTCCAAAAAACTTGGTGTGCTCAACAAACAGTACTTCAGCGCGGGGCAAAGATGTTATAGAAGTCTCAAGTCAGACCGCACTTGGAGTACTGCAGTCACCTTTAGGCGGGAGCACCTGGATACCAGCTTGTACCATGTGATTCGATTCAGAGACAAGCTGTGAGAATTGTCGACAATGCTAAGCTTACACATGGTATTGAATCCTTATGTTTAAGGAGAGATTTTGCCTCCCTTATGTGTTCTACCGATTGTACAACGGGTTGTGTTCTGAAGAATGGTTCGATATGCTGCCGACATCTACTTTTTATAACCGCATCGCTCGCCGACGGCGGAGAGTTCACCCTCACACGCTGGAATGTAATAGTAGCTTACTCTGCGGTTCCGGAGAAGTTTTCTTCCGAGAAATTTCAAGCTGGGGAATGAGCTTCTTGCCGAGGTTTTTCCAAGGGACTACAGCATGGAATTCTTCAAGAAATGCGTGAAGAGGTGTTTAGAGGGTCGGCAATGCATGAGTGATGCCCCTGGTGTTTCAAATGTCCATAAGCTACGGTGACTGTTTACCATCAGGCAGGCAGTATGCTTGATTTTCACCTTAGTGATATAAAAAAAATATTTGAGAACCGTGCTCTACCGTCTTTGATACTGCTACAAAAATCGGAAGGCAGTTTGATCTTTAGCGCTAAATAAACTGATTTAGAGATTTATTAAAGTTTGGGAAACACGTGCGCTAAGAAAAATTTTCCCTAAATTTCGATAAAAATTATATTTGAAATGTATACATACAAATAAAGAGAAATTAATCTACTCACCGACTGACATATCATATCAAAAACGGTCGAAACTACTACATCCCAAAATAAATATATAAAAAGATCGTAAACCATTTTTGTTAAAAGACTGTGTCATAAATTTTACAACTGTCCATTGCTGGGATTTCAAAAATAACCCTAGAACCTTTTTCTCAAATGGAGCTAATTTATAAGCTCGGTGGCACAGTGGTGAATAACGTGACTTTGCCATCAACGTTTGTTTGTGGGTTCGATTCCAACACAGGACAAAACTTTGTGTTCATGAGCATGTCTGTCTTGGTCTGGGTGTTCCTAAAAGAGGTACGGCGTATCAAAACAGCCTCTCTGGCTGCAGTTTTCTGTGGCATAGAGGTACCTCTATCCCACTGCAGCCAAATAACAACTTTCTAAAGGATGTTGTGTTCCTGTGTGTGAGTGAGGTCACCAGTAAACTCCTAAGGAGTTGCTGTGTTAGCAGCAGAGGTGGCATCACGCATGTGATTCTGTAATACAAGCGCTCATATGCTACGGTAACCTCTTCACATCAGGTGGGCCGTTGGCACCCGGCGTTGTATAAAAAAATGTGCTCAGTTTTTCGTTGACGTACAAATTGGAGTTAGTCTCCCATGTGCTAAATTAAGCAGCTTAGGGTTTATACGTGGTATTGAGTATTCACCAGCAAAAAACAATGAGTCCGTTTAAACTTACTAATATCCATATTGTCCATTGGGACTCATATATAAATAAATAATTTGTACATCTAGCCACAACAGGAGTGCTGGTGTGAACAGTCACTATTACAGATAGTCCCCCAAAGATAGTTAATAACTGAAACATTAAAATTTTATTTAACTTATATACACATTATATACACATAATTTTATCATTTTATTAATTTTATTTAAAACAAAACATTAGAGTTCATATAAAATAGTAAAAAAGGGAATCCTTATGGTGCTACTTTATATGTCCGTCTATACATCTCACAGAGTGAGCTATTTGAGCAACTACTAATGATATCGATTAACAATTTCGAATAGTTTTAAACATTACTAATACAAAAGTATAACAAACGCAAAGGAAGTGTATCTTTAAATTTAAGGGCTCTAGACGATTTATATGTTTAGAATTGTCAACTTATTTGTTTATTCCATCTAGCATCCGAGAGCTTTCACCCAAAGGTGACAAATAGGACTCTACGTAATTTGGCACATGTACAAATATTTGCCTCGAGTTAAAGTAATTTTGCTCTGTTTAGCACACCAAGTCTTTGAATGCCTGCTTAACCTTGCTTTCCAGGTAATTTCGGAACTAAATCTCGCTAAGGATCTCAACACGATGAATCCCAATGTTCTTGCCGATGGTTAGAGGTGTATTCTGGAATTCGGTAGCTACAAAGAATGGCGTTTTCTTGGCGGTAAACGTGCTTAATTTTATTTTGATGACGTTCGAATGGACCAAGTTACCAACCACAGCCTACGGACATTTGCAACACCATTAATTTGCAATTCTTGTTGACGTCATCGTTCGCCATGATGAGAACCTCGTAAAATCCGGGAAAGAGAAATTTAAAAAGTGCCTGGAATATGGGCTCAATAATTATTGTTCCTATAGTTGCGACTACATATTTGAATTAACTCGTGTCGAAGAGACTCAATCATTTGACTTGAAAGGTTCTGGCTGGGCAGTTACGTCAACAACCAGATTTAGAAGGCGGTTTCTCTGTATATGGTCCGCATTGTGAGATTTCTGACCGGTAGGTTAGGTGTTAGCTCCTTTATTAGCGAAGCGGTCTTACAGTTAAACTATACAAAAAACATGCAAATTTCACTTTTACTGCTACAACATAAAATACATATAGCTTTAGCTGTCCTTATCTGTACATATTAGCAGTGTTGTCGCCATTTTTTTTAACTTAACTAAATCTTAGCCAGTCATGTTATCATATAGATAGTATCAATAGAAATAAAATATTGCGTACCGGTTTCTCCATAATGTATACGAATACACACTACTCTATGCTTGGCAAATGATATGATTCAAGCAATGAACGAAATTATCTTATATACCCAAAATGCAATTTTCTGCACAGTTTTGCAAGGACTGGATAAAACTGTTACTTTTTATTATCATAATGATACGGAATGGAATTATATCTTCTTACTAGCTGACCCGGCAAACGTTGTTATACCATATAAATTATTTCTTATTTTTTTTATATACATAAAAAAATTATAAAAATCGATCGAGCCCTTTCGGAGGAGTGCGACCACAAACACTGTGACACGAGATTTTTATATACGAGTATAAGAAAGATGAGCGTACGCATCGACATACATGTAAACAGTATTTGTTTGTAATGTTAACAGTTGACAATAATTATGTCTTCTGTTTTCATTTCTGCCGTCAATGCAAACGACTGCTTGCTATTTTTTAATACATTAGAAAACCAATAGAATTGTATATTTTTTTATACATCGTCGGTAATCACACAAAGAGTGATTTAAGAAAGGTAGGTCGCATAAAAGCGGCCCGTCTGGAGAAGTACATCCACCTTACAGAAAAACCGCTGCAACCGCATAACTCCCTAGGCCTAGAGGCTTGTTGTGTTACTGCGTGTGAGTGAGCTGTCCAGTAAGCTCCTAAGGAGTTGCTGTGTTCGCAGCAGAGATGGCATAGCGCGAGTAATACTTAAAGTAGTAACCGCTTTACATCAGGGGGACTGTATGCTTGTATGCTTACCGATGTAGTATAAAAAAAACGCAACCAAACACACAACCCACCTAATTTAAAGTGGTTACCGTTACCTATGAATGCAGGAAATACAGGAATTATCGCTCGGGCACCGCCACCCCTGCAGATTATGCAGTAACTCCTGGAACCTAATTAGCTAACGCAGGAGCCCACTAGTAACTCAACTCACAGAAACACAGCACTCATCCAAGGAGTTGATATTTTGGTACGGTCATCAGTGAGATGTTTTAATCCCAGTCGGAAAGTTTTAATATGCCCTAATTTTTAAAAAACAGCCACATTAAGACAAATAGACATGGTCGGTACACACATTTTTATCCTGTGTGGGCAAACAAGCTCACGAGTACCGGTTTTTAAAATATTCCTACTCGTACTTGGCCTCATCAAAACAAAAGCAAAAAGTCACAACGCTTATTTGTTAATAACAAAACAATCCTTTCCTTGATTTAAGCGTTCTTCTTTTTGAGGCCATTGGCGTAGGTCCGGACAACATTATGCTACTTTAATATAATACGTACTTATACCGTTATTTTAAATCCTACATTAAGGCACGCTGAAGTATCGACCTTGTCCATATCATAATAGTAAACGATCCAACGCAAACGTCTCCAAAGAAGTAAATTGTGTTATTTACGTTTTTATAAGAATGCAACTCTTACTTATTCAAGTAAGTAGTAATTTAATAAATAATATTTTTTTATACTAAGTCGGGAGACATACAAGCATACGGCCCACCGGATGTATAGCGGGTCCCGTAGCCTATTAACGCTTGCGATGAATTAAGTATCACTCACGCGATGATTCTCTGCTGCTTACACAGCAACTCCTTGGGAGCTGACCGGTGACCTCACTCACACGCAGGAACACAACAAGCTTCTAGGGAGTTGTTATTTGGCTGTGGTTTTCTGTGAGGTGGAGGTACTTCCCCAGACGGGCTGCTTTGATGTGCCCTACCTCTCAAAAAACATCCAGACGAAGACAAACAGACATGTTCATGCACACAAATGTTTGCCTTGTGTGGGAATCGAACCCACGAGCGTTGGTGTCAAAGTCGCGTCATTTACGACTGAGCCACCGAGCTCGTCAATAAGTAACTCTATATTGTACTTTACTCTACTCTATTTACATACAAACAGAAATATAATAATACCGATGATTGCGTATTGCGTTCGGTTCTACGAGTATCTGCCTACCTCGCAAGGGATTTGGCGTGAAGTTATAGATAGATGATTGCGTAGAACGCGCGTAAAAATATCTCTAGCTATAACAGCGAATAAGTTTCCGTAAACTTTGGACGTTCAAAAATGCATAAAATTTGTAGAATGTATTTTTGAACGTCCAAAGTTTAATATTGAAATTTATGAATAAAAATACGAGTTTCATATGACAGAAAGGTAAAGTTAAAGTAGTCTTACTTCTTCAAAAAGGGCGTGAAAATATTTTCATAGGGTCGGCAACGCACACGTGTTGACTTTAGTGTTTACAACTGTCTGTAACTGTATTATAGACTGTGGTAACTCTTTTCTATCAAGCAAGCACATATTTTTAACTAAATTAACGTTACCTAAAAATCTCTATTATTATGAAATGTTAGTTTAACCAACGTTGTATTACTCGGGCTTGTGATATGATTCACATTAAATTAGCTACGTATATCAAAATGTATTTGTAGATTTTTCTCTAGCTAGAAAATATAGAAGTGGTGACATAATCATTTATTAATATTTCTTTATCAATATAATATTGTTATGTTAAATTCATAATATTGTTAAAGTTACAAAAAAATAACATATTTTTTTGTATGCTAATGGTAAACAGGTATGCAAATGACCTGATTAGGGATGTTGCAATAAAAGATGTTTTTGACGAACTTGGTGGCCCAGTCGTGAATGATGCAACTTTGACACCAACGCTCGTGGGTTCGATTCCCACACAGGACAAATATTTGTGTGCATGAACATATCTGTTCGTCTTGGTTCTTCTGGATGTATTAAGAAAGGTAGGGCGCATCAAAGCTGCCCGTCTGGGGAAGTACCTTCACCTGACAGAAAACCGCAGCCACATAACAACTCCTAAGAGGGTTGTTGTATTCCTGCGAGTGAGTGAGGTAACCAGTAAGTTCCTAAGGAGTTGCTGTGTAAGCAGCAGAGGAGGCATCGCGCGAGTGATACTTAATATATCGCAAGCGTTAATAGGCTACGGTACCCGCTTTACATCAGGTGGGCCGTATGCTTGTATGCCCCCCGACGTGGTATAAAAAAAGTATTTGCTCCCCTGCTATTTCGCCAGATGCTATCACAGCAAGTCTTTACTGTCGGCAGATTAATGGTAACGCTACTCACTCACTCGTACGAATCACAACAAAAGCTCAGTGAGATATTATTTGACTGCGAAGGTTATGGTTAATTCCTAGTTTGGCTACTTATTCAGTATGAGTTAGAACCAGAGCCTTATTTGAATATGAATGGTTAATAGATTCAGGCGTTATTTTGCGAAAGTCAAATTTACATGCAATTTGATCTAACCTGCTTTGTGTGCTTCCGCCACCAATTAGTTCATGCGGCCTAGCGCCGGCCGGCACCCACCCACTACTGTTAGTACATGGTACATGCCGACGCTGCCATGGCTGCTCCGGTAGTCTCTGCCTCGGCTGCTGCGGTCGTCCGCCATCTGGAACAGAATCCGCATGCCCCCACCACCACCGTCGCTGCCACGACTGGCCTGGTCGTCGCTGCGACACGTGTTTCGCCTCTCCACGAGGCATCATCAGGCGTTGTAGACGTTAATCGTAAGAATAACATGCTACAAGTGACAAATCCATCGCAGTGCCGTCCCTTATATTGAATTGAGGGTGGGGGTGGATGGTGTGAGCGAAAAGATATTTAATAGTGGGGAATGGTTTACGTCAGTCTGTTTGTTCATGAGAGTAATTTTAGAATTTTTATGTTTATTAATTTCTAATTGTTCCCTAATATTTAGTTTTAAACCTTTGTCTATGGTGTGTAAAATTTGATATGTATTAGTGGGGGATAAGTTATGTCCTTTGTCTATAAGATGCTCGGCAAAGTGTGACCTTTCTGGGCGATTGTTTTTATACGCCGATACGTGTTCGTGAAATCGTGTTATAAAGTTACGACCAGTTTGCCCGATATAAACGTGTTCACATTCATCGCAGAACAGCTTATAGACGCCGGATTTTTTATTGGGCGGGATTTTATCTTTAGTGTTACAAAGTGACCTGAGTGAATTATGGGATTTGAGAGCAACATGTATGTTATTTTTCTAAATATGTGAACTATTTTGCCAGTGATTTTACCCAGGTATGACAAACTCGCAGTGTATTTATTTGTCGAAATATATGGAACCGCGTACAATAGTCTGTTAACGATACTACTCGTCTTTTTACGCAATAATTTATCGATGGTAGATTTGGAATAACCGTTTGACTTCGCGATCTGATATATTACATCAAGTTCTTTGTTGTAATTATCCTTACTTAATGGAACGCTCATCAAACGGTGTATCATAGTTTTATACGCTGCGAGTTTGTGTTGCCAAGGATGGCTGGATGACGCGGGAATCGTGGTATCGGTATGAGTTGGTTTACGATATATCGAAAATTGATGGAGGGATTGATTTTTAGTTATGGTTAAATCTAAAAAGTGAAGTGAACTATTTTGTTCTATTTCTAAAGTGAATTTAATTTTAGGGTGGATTTTATTTAATTTGGAAACAAAGAGATCCAATTGACGATTGGTACCTGTCCAGCATATGAGAATATCGTCGACATATCTATAGTAATAGAATATGTGTGGTTTACCGATTATGTGTTCGCGTTCGTAATTATCCATAAATAAGTCAGCCATCAATGGACTAAGAGGGGACCCCATTGCTAACCCTTCTTTTTGAAAATAGTATTTATTATCAAACTGAAAATAATTTTGAGACATGCAAAGTCTTGTCAGTCGTAATATGTTATCTGTCTCGCCAGGATGAATGAATTTATTTTCTAAAGAGGACTTGAGGATTTTTAGACAATCCTCGTAAGGTACGTTAGTAAATAAACTTTCAACATCGAGTGAAATTAATTTGGAAGAAGGGGGTAGTGTTAAGTTTTTTATACTATCAATTAAATGTAAACTATTTTTAAGACTGTGTTTTGGCTCAAAAGATATCTTTTCACGGATATGTACATTAAGAAATTTTGCCAACTTATAGGTGGGAGCTCCAATGTACGACACAACTGGCCTTATTGGAATATTGATTTTATGTAATTTTGGTATACCATAAAGCATAGGAGTATGGGGATTCATGGGAATAATTTTGAATTTTGAATATGAATTATCCGGAAAGATATATTTCGAGCTGTTAACAGTTAACTTTAATTGGGCCAAATATTTGTTGGTGGGATCTTGACTTACCGTCAAAAAGCTGTCTGTCTGTAAAACGTCACTGACTTTGGAGTTATACTCATTACGGTCCATGATGACTAACGTATTTCCTATATCCGCTTTAGATAAAACAATATTATCGGTTAAAATTCTCTGCCTGACAGATACCAACGTCTTGGCCTCACTATTAACGGTATTTTGATTTGGAAAACATTTAAGTTGTTGGGCTATGGAGTGCTTTAAGAAATTATCTTTTTTATTTCTAATAAAAAAGATAATTTCTTATGACGCGGAGGTCGCGGTTATTAGACGTTTACCAAAATTACATAAAATCAATATTCCAATAAGGCCAGTTGTGTCGTACATTGGAGCTCCCACCTATAAGTTGGCAAAATTTCTTAATGTACATATCCGTGAAAATATATCTTTTGAGCCAAAACACAGTCTTAAAAATAGTTTACATTTAATTGATAGTATAAAAAACTTAACACTACCCCCTTCTTCCAAATTAATTTCACTCGATGTTGAAAGTTTATTTACTAACGTACCTTACGAGGATTGTCTAAAAATCCTCAAATCCTCTTTAGAAAATAAATTCATTCATCCTGGCGAGACAGATGACATATTACGACTGACAAGACTTTGCATGTCTCAAAATTATTTTCAGTTTGATAATAAATACTTTTTTCAAAAAGAAGGGTTAGCAATGGGGTCCCCTCTTAGTCCATTGATGGCTGACTTATTTATGGATAATTACGAACGCGAACACATAATCGGTAAGCCACACATATTCTATTACTATAGATATGTCGACGATATTCTCATATGCTGGACAGGTACCAATCGTCAATTGGATCTCTTTGTTTCCAAATTAAATAAAATCCACCCTAAAATTAAATTCACTTTAGAAATAGAACAAAATAGTTCACTTCATTTTTTAGATTTAACCATAACTAAAAATCAATCCCTCCATCAATTTTCGATATATCGTAAACCAACTCATACCGATACCACGATTCCCGCGTCATCCAGCCATCCTTGGCAACACAAACTCGCAGCGTATAAAACTATGATACACCGTTTGATGAGCGTTCCATTAAGTAAGGATAATTACAACAAAAACTTATCAGATCGCGAAGTCAAACGGTTATTCCAAATCTACCATCGATTAATTATTGCGTAAAAAGACGAGTAGTATCGTTAACAGACTATTGTACGCGGTTCCATATATTTCGACAAATAAATACACTGCGAGTTTGTCATACCTGGGTAAAATCACTGACAAAATAGTTCACATATTTAGAAAAAATAACATACATGTTGCTCTCAAATCCCATAATTCACTCAGGTCACTTTGTAACACTAAAGATAAAATCCCGCCCAATAAAAAATCCGGCGTCTATAAGCTGTTCTGCGATGAATGTGAACACGTTTATATCGGGCAAACTGGTCGTAACTTTATAACACGATTTCACGAACACGTATCGGCGTATAAAAACAATCGCCCAGAAAGGTCACACTTTGCCGAGCATCTTATAGACAAAGGACATAACTTATCCCCCACTAATACATATCAAATTTTACAAACCATAGACAAAGGTTTAAAACTAAATATTAGGGAACAATTAGAAATTAATAAACATAAAAATTCTAAAATTACTCTCATGAACAAACAGACTGACGTAAACCATTCCCCACTATTAAATATCTTTTCGCTCACACCATCCACCCCCACCCTCAATTCAATATAAGGGACGGCACTGCGATGGATTTGTCACTTGTAGCATGTTATTCTTACGATTAACGTCTACAACGCCTGATGATGCCTCGTGGAGAGGCGAAACACGTGTCGCAGCGACGACCAGGCCAGTCGTGGCAGCGACGGTGGTGGTGGGGGCATGCGGATTCTGTTCCAGATGGCGGACGACCGCAGCAGCCGAGGCAGAGACTACCGGAGCAGCCATGGCAGCGTCGGCATGTACCATGTACTAACAGTAGTGGGTGGGTGCCGGCCGGCGCTAGGCCGCATGAACCAATTGGTGGCGGAAGCACACAAAGCAGGTTAGATCAAATTGCATGAATATGAATGGTCGAAATCCGACAACAATAATAATTAAAAATTTGAGGGAAACATATATATACGTGTACATAATATTATACATTTCTAACTTTTTTCTAATGTTTCTATCTATCTATAACTTCACGCCAAATCCCTTGCGGGGTAGACAGAGAGAACCGAGCGCCACGTGACTCGATCCTTACATAACTCACTCGCTTCTTTAACATTCATTTCTCTTCTCATGCACGCTCGCCGGTTTCTAGGGCTCCTGACGTCACCTTCTGATAGAATACGACCAATTTGGTCATGGTAGGTAAGTCTTGGCCATCCTCGGCTCCTACATCCTTCCACTTTTGCATTCTATGTAGATTATTTATGTTTTAAAATTTCAGGTAACAACATTGTTCTTATTAGTTCATAAAGCAACATGTAAAATAAAGAGTGCTAAAGATGAAATACTCCAAAATGAAAACTTTCCTTGGGATGGAAAACAATACTCTTTCAGGTAAATTTCTCCCTGTACTGTGTAGGTACTTAATATCTAGCGAATAACAATTTTATACTACATACAGATAAAGCTTTATCGACAGTACAAGACGGCGGATCTTGTAATATTTTATTCATTTGTCATCTCAGTTTAACATACCAAGATCTACTACTTGTTCCCCTGACCTGTATACAACTTCATCCATCTTACACTAATTCTGTGTCTATCATATACCCTTTTTATTGATCAATTCAAAAGAAATGGATATACATAAGTACAGAAAAAACGTGTGCGTCTCGGGACCTCCGACAGAAGTGATAACTTAAACTAATCCGCTACCGTATGCGTGAGAGAAAGGAAGCCAAACAGACTGGCGCCGTAACGCGTTACGTAACGAAGCGGTTTACCTTCCAATAAGAAGTTATCACTTCAAAAAATTAAACAGAACATACACACGACACATTCCCATCGCTGTAGCTGCAGGCTGCATAGCTAGTATTAACAACGGCAACCGCAACAAGAGCAATGAAAAGTGAAGTTAATTGCGGTTCTGTATGTAAAACTATAAGTGACTTGAATGAATTCCAAATTACAAGTTTCAAGCATTCAATCAAAAGAAATTAGTATGAGGTGAGGAACAAGCTCGAACTCTTTTTATAACATTAAATTTTTGCCCAAAAAATGATAACTATTAATTTTGACATTCAATTCATATGTATAATCCGTCAGTCTGGCTTGTGATTATTGTATGGGGCTTAGGTTACAAGAAAATTATATTAGTACACGTAATTGTTTAGAGTAGAATAAAATAGAAATCAGATTATATAATTGCATAAAGGATCCCCCGCTTAGTCTCAGTTTATAAGTAGTAGGTTAAGTTATCTAGATTCTTACTACTATACTACTACTACTATAACTATTACTTGAAGAAAAAAGGAGGCTAATAAAATAACTTGTTAGTCAACTACAACGACAACAACAACGACGGTTTTCACACCTAAAATTCCTCCAGCACAGTGGTCAATGGATGCTTTCAGAGTAGGCGCAAAAGCTGAGCATTTGACGCCAATGATCCGGAACTGTGGTTTGCCCATCTTGAAAGTCTATTCATACTTTCTAACATAAGTGTGAACATTACGAAGTTCTGTTATGTCCTATCTCGGAGCCACAGACTTGATAATTTCATTGCCAGCTTCAGAGAATTTTAATAAATGAAAAATGTAATAAATACAGCGCCTATTCTTATCTTATGAATGTAAAATCAAATCATTGGTAGACAACCATCACATTTTTTATGTCCTCTGCAAGTTTTGGCAGGATCAAAATACCTATCTATTGTATCCACGGTAGTTGGTCTATCAAGTTTCCTACATAAGTTACAAACAATAGACGCACCGCAAACTAATATGGAGCTAGAAGAAGTTGCGAAGTTAGCGGACCAAATAAATGACGTCGTTCCAGCAACCGGGCAAGTGCTACTGCTGTCATAATTAGCCCATCTATCCATCTTTTGACACAAAGAACAGAAGAGCTGAATCTAAGGTTTGAAATATGGAGATGCAAGGTCGAGTGCGCCAGATCCTACAGCCGCTTGCCATCCCGAATTATGCTACAAAATTAATCTTATCGCTGGTATAACTACAGGTTTGAGGACCGAGGGCGAAAATTTACTCAGGTTTCTAGCTATAATAAGGCATTAAACTGACAAGGGCAGCAATTAGCGATGGAGAACGACTGCCTAAGCACATTTATCCCAGATCGTCAAAAATACAGTATCTCATATGTACGGGTTCTGACTTGTACAATGCGCAGTTCGGGAGTAGCGTACAAAAATAAAATATAATTCTTTTGTAGCCAATAGCACTGTCATAGCTACGTGCGGAGAATCTACGCACAGAAAAAAAATTACCCTACATTGGCCATTAGTTTCGACCAGAGATTCATCGTAGCTGACGTCTCGAAGCCCATCATTATCGTCGAATTCTTAGGTTATTACAAGCTACTCGTAGATTGTCGTGATAAACGTTTGGTCGACGGTGACACCACGCTAATAGTTTCCCTGTTGCACCTGGATTATGCAGATGCCATTATATCTATGCGTACTACCGTGTATGACGGTGCTTATCATTAGTTGCTGCGAGAGTTTCCTGGTGTAACTCGGTAAGACCAAGCCTGCTGGTAGGACCAAAATTGCCAAAGATAACACAGTGCATCATATTCACATCACACCCGGTCCACCGATCTCCTTCCGGCCACGATGTTAGCTGAATCTTAACGTCTCGACGTAATGACTGAATATAGTAAAGAAGGAGTTCGACGATATATTGTAGAATGCAACAGCGCGCACGCCAGATTGCGTGATCATCCCTAGTTCATCTAATCTGCAAAAAAATGATAGTTCGGATCCCTGTGGTGATTAAAGAGCTTTGAACAGACCACTGTTCCAGACAGATACCCGCTCTTTGTTTATCAGCTAATACCAGGGTCTACTCTATAATTGACTTAGTGTTAGCGTGTAATCAAATTCCATTCCAGTATACGAGGAAGATATATCGAATAACACCCGCTACGCGGGGAAGCCGGAATTCCCCTCCCGCTTTCTCGCGTGTCGGGTGTTCTTACTTCCTTTGTACGTTTATTATAAATTTAAAAATTTTACTTCGTGTTTATTGTACAGTGTGTGTAATATTTCGTTAAGTTTGTATTTTGTGATATAAATCTAGAAACTTTCTAGATTTATTTCTAGTAGAAAGTAGTAGGTAGTACGCACGGGCCATCGCGTTGCCCGCGGTCTATGTAAAAACAGGTTTGCCCCGTTGAAAAGTAAGTAATTATTCGATAATTTATTATACTATATTATTGAAAAACATGTTTAAGATTAATTAGTAGCATTAAAATATTAAAGGCGTACATAGGCTGCCGCCGGACGATGGAAAAAAATATATTTTTAAAATATATTTAATTAATAAAAATTATAATCTAATATACACGTTACAATTGCTCGATGTAAGAAACAAAAGTGAACTTAAAATTAACTCGATGCGATCTCGAAGATGCGGTATCTTGGGTGGTCTTGCTGCACCTGCATCGTTGCCGACATCGCACGGCGATACTCATGGAGCTCCGATACATAACAGGCGTATAAACAAACTGTTATCTTCGGGTGTTGTAAATAGAGAATAAAAAGTAAATAAATTTACCCCGAAATTAGGGTAATATTTTGTATTGATACGTATTAGCTTTATTTAAATTTAATCTTTATCTTTTTAGTTACTAAGTTCGTTATTATTATAAAATGTCGAGCAAATCCTGGTAGTACGAGAGACAAAACGCCGGTTTTTGGCCGTAGCAACTTAACTTACAAGTAATGTCAAAAGACCGCTAGGCGATGTATCACACAATAATTTGTTACCAAGAAAGAAAGACGACTACAGTGGTCGTCAAGCTTTGAAAATATGGCGAATTTAAGTCGTAATATCCCGCTTGAGCTTGTGGATTCGAATGTTGAAAATATCAAGTTCGTCCGCGAATCGTCACAATGTTTGGCAAAGAATAACGAAATTATTAACGGGCTGACCTCTCGCATTGGTGTCGCTCATAGATCGGCAATAATGGATATGACTCGACGGGTTACTTCTCTAGTGTCAATGATGGCCATAAAGTCAGCTATAACTGAAACGAAGCTTGCCGTAATAGAACGCGATTTGCTAGCACTCAAATTAGAAGCAAAAAATAACCCTATAGCAATCCTTAAAACTGGTGAATCAGATCAATTGAAACTTCGTCTGCCAAGCAAATTAAACCCTTTCAAACCCGCGAACTTGATTGTGGCATATCCCACAGAGACACGATCCGCGGAGTTCAAAACATCCGAAGCTACGAAGCCTCTCATGAAAGCCATCAAGCCATCTGATGATAGTTTTCAAATTGTAGACGTTAAGAAAACTGCCAAATCTGGGGTAGCTTTACGTGTGTCTAATGATGCTTAAATTCGGAAGCTAAGCTAGGTAGAATGCATTAAATCGGTTACTTAGTTTAAGTCTTATGACTCGACACGTCTATTTGCTTATATCTCATTGTTGTATATTTGGTCAAGTAGCTACGGTACAGTTTTATATATTTTTTAATAGTTCACATTCACTGTTATTCCTAATATGCATATAAAATCATTACCTAGCGATATTGTGTTTAAGCTTAAAAAATACGTAAATACTTGTTAATACTGGTGATCTTAACAGTATTTGTAATGATTTCAGATATGAAACCAAAAATGGCGTAAGCTGGAGGCAAAGTGGCATTCTAAGAACATCTGAAAATGGCAACATGTATGTTGGTGTTTCAGGGAAGTACTCATACCCTTTGGATAATGGGTTAATTATGAGTATTGAATATGAAGCCTTCGATAAAGGCTACCGAATAAAACATATGAAACTAATACCACATGGTAAACATGTTTTTGAAAAAGAAGTTATTAAGGTATAATCTTGAAAATGATCTACAAATTAAATGCCTTTAGTTTGGTGAAAATTGATAAAGAAATGTTAAAGCTCAACTTTTAATTTCTAATTTTCTTCTTCGAATCTTTGTCTATTAGTCTGTCACCAATTATATGCAAAGATAATAATATACAAATCGATCGTTTTTTAAAGTTCCTCCTCTAACAAAGTCAATACGGTATTTAAAGTTTGTAAAATAAGAATTTCTCGTCATTTATTTTATTTAGCACATGTTTTTTTTAGCCGATGAATCCTGAACCAGGTGAAGATGACGACAGTCTATTGGACGACAGGTTTACTGACCCGCGAACGACTGCAACACTCTTAGGATGATGATTATTCATAATTATCAGCAATTATTACCACAAAAAAATCAGTTAGAATCTAATTTAGTATTTTGTAGACAATTATGGAACTGTCAAGACATTGTCAAAATAATTTGACGGTATAAATCACTCACTACTAGTGACGTTCCATACAAACGTGATTTGAATCTGTTTCAAATATGTAACAAAATCATTGAATATTAGGGACATACCTTACATTAATAATATGCATACATACATACATACTTTTAATGCCTTACTTACTACTACAGCCACTTATTTACAACGAATAATCTGCAACATTTTGATTCTAATACTTCATAAAATTAATGAAAGATAGTACCTAGTACTCGTATTTATAGCTGGCGACACCTCGATATTTTTAAATGTATCTATATATAAATATATTGTATTTTGAAATGACGTACGCTAACATACATAGGCATATTTCATATTTGCCTAGACCTCACAGAAAACCGCAGCCAAATAATAAATTCATGTAGGGTTGTTCTTTTTCTGCGAGTGAAGTGACCATTAAAGCTCCTAAAGAGTTGCTGTATTAGCAGCAGAGGTAACATCGCGCGAGTGTGTTCTAAGCGTTCGTAGGCTACAATAACCGCTTTACATCAGGTCCCACTTGATGTAAAGCCTGTATATACCTATGTATATATATATATCGGCCATGGACATTGAGATATCAGAAAGCTTTGAACTAGACCTCACAATTTGACGACAAATCAAAAACGTCGTCACGTTTGAATTGATGCCGCGAAATACTTCACGAGTATAACTGAGGTAACTCTAATGCTATATATGATATTGTCACAGGTGATCAAAGCTGGATATATTGTTCTATATATAACTTCACGTCAAATCCCTTGCAGGCAGAGTGAACCGAGTGCTACATGACTTGATTTGCACATACACACCTCGCTCGCTTCTTTAACATTCATTGTTCTTCTCATGCACCCTCGCCCATTTCCCAGGCTTCTGACTTCACCTTCTGATAAAACACGAGCAATTTGGTGATGGTTGGTAACCCTTCCTTCACTCCTACATCCTTTTACTTTCGCATTGTATATCTGTTTCGTAAGTCTTTCTTCCTGCATTCATTCAACTCCCAACGAAGCATGCCTATTCTTATTTTAACACCAACACTTTCTTTTAGACTCTGTTTCTAACACCATCATTGCTAATACGACGTTATGATATGATATAAAAGCGTTACGATACAAATTTTTAGCAACGCTCACATTTCGACACTGTTTACCTAAGTTGTATGCACTCTCTGCTATCAGCTTTCTGCTCACACAGCTCAGCAGCTGTGCCTTCTGGTTTAAGCTTTTACTGCCAAGAAATTTTACGTACCTACGCTCCATTCACGCTATTCTCATCACTCACTCGTCTTTCCACATCAGCGGTGTACCTTCCATCACTGCTGAAAGCGTATCCAAAATATACAATCTCGTCTACTTGTTCCACTTCTTCTTCTTCTTCCACGCTTCATCATCAACCGTAATTCTAACATTATAGGTGCAATGTTTAAGGTAATTTCTTGTTATGAAGATAAAATAAAATAAAAGATAAAAATCATTTATTTGCCATTAGAATACAATTACAATTACTTACGGGCACTTAGACACGTCTTACATTCTTTAAATTAGATCACATTGTATTGTATTTTTTTTTTTAGTTTTAATATCCCTTTTTTAATCTACCAGCATTTCGAAAATGACCATTAGCGAAGAAGAAATACCAAAAGAAACTTGCCAATATGGGTCTTTTTTTCATCGTTAATGTAATATATTACAATAAATATATGCGAGTCTACATATAGTGAAATCAAGTAGTACAATTAAAGATATGTTAATACATGTGCTGAATCATTTCCAAACATCCCTGTCAGTTAGATATTCATCGATTCTATAATAACCCTTCTTGCACAGAGTATTTTTGATGTACCCTTTGAACATATTGTCAGGCAAGGATAGAACTGTTTCAGGTAATTTATTATAGAATCGAATACAATTTACAATAAAAGATCTACTAGTCTTAGTAAGATTTAGTCTTTAGTTTGGTTTTTTTTAGTCTTAGTTTTATTTGAATTTAATAAAAGATTACATTACATGTGAACCAATTTAGAATGGCAGATAGAACACTAGTTAGAAATGAGTGTAATATATTCGTAAATACGATGAATTATATTTACGATGAATCAAAAACTATTATTATCTGTCACCAAACTGTCACAAAAAAATGTATGTATGAAAATGTTTTTTTTTATACAACGTCGGGAGTTATGCAAGAATATGGTCCAACTGATGTACAGCACTTACCGTAGCCTATTAACGCGTGAAATATATTGAGTATCACTCGCACGATGCCTCCTCTGCTGCTTACACAGCAACTTCTTAGGAGCTTACTGGTGACCTCACTCACACACAGGAACACAACAACCCTCTAGGGAGTTGTTATTTGGCTACGGTTTTCTGTGAGGTGGAGGTACTTCCCCAGACGGGCTACTTTCATGCGCCCTACCTCTCTTAAAACATCCAGACCAAGACAAACAGACATGTTCATGCACACAAATGTTTGTCTTGTGTGAGAATCAAACCCACGAGCGTCGGTGTCAAAGTCGCGTCTTTCACGAATGAGCCACCGAGCTCGTCAAATGTGCGTGTGTCACAAAAAAATGTATGAAATGTATTTTTCCCTTTTTAATATTACTTTCTAACACTTTTACCTAGCATGTTAATCAGTAGTGAATATTTCTGAATTGGAAAAGTATGTGGTAAAACCTTGAATAATATTATTTCTCTTTTGTCTTGAGACGAGGCACGACTCTTTAGAGACCTATAGATTTTCCAAGAACTCGATCATGACAAAAGTAGGTGAATAGATGATCTTGCACGTACACTGAATTCAACTTAAGATAAAGATACATATATCAGTTACACTTACATTGTGTCATAACTTACAAGATGGAACCGGACTTTTGTTTTACAAATTTATTACCCAGATTTTGTAATTAACACTATACTAATTATGACACACAGATATTCAATCTGTTATAAAGAATAACAATACAGTAATCAAAGTTGGGATTAAGTGTTAACACTTTGGATACTGAAATTAAACTGACTAGGATTCGACGGGAGTAGTGGTGATGTAATCTAAGTATAGCGTATGTATGTATAACAATTATCTTAAAATTACTTTGCAAAAGGGCTCACATGGATCAAGGTAAAGTGTGATAAATTTTGCCTAAATTTATTTTTACTTTTCATAATAAAAGCTTGCACATACTGACCCTTACTTATCTCACTGCAAGGAAAGTTTACCTTCAACCGCAGAGGTTTAGAACATACTCTGCCCATAACATTCGTTCACTGAGAATGGAAACATACGGGGAGACGCGTTTCCCGAAGGACCATGACACACTTTATCTGGTTCAGACCTAAGATGAGAAGGAATCCTAGATTGGTAAAGCAGCTGGGTCTCGTGTTCATACCATTCATGAATCACAGGGAACAACTAGTGACAAAGTGGTTATCGTGAGATCAGAAAAGAAAAAGTCTTTTTTGTACGGGAGTGTACCTCACGCAGTCGTGGCGATTTCGTGTCATACCGACAGCTGTATATATTACACACCACGCCGCGAAGATGAAGCGGCGATCCAGCGCATCCAAAGGGCCCTATCTAACACAATAGCCAAAATAAAGGACTACAATCTCCGGATGATAATCCGTGGTCGCGACTCAGTAGTAGTAGATGCGCTGATGAGTGCCAGTGGACACGAGGCGTCCAATTAATCGTAAAGTATATGCTTACGACATGCTAAAAGGCAAGGGGAAAAATGAATAATAATAAGTAGATTAATGAGAATGTGGTCAAGAGAGGCGAATGAGTCGTGCTCACAAAAGTGTCCAAACGGGCGGCGCGCCGCCGAAATTGGAAATTAGAAAGAAAAGTATCCAGGAAGCTTTCAAAGATCAAACCGGACTTTTAGTTGATGTTATAAAACAAGGGCATGGTACCACCAATGACGGCAATACCGCTAGAAGATTCTTTGCAAATACTGCAATTACGGCTTCTATAACCGGAGTAAACGAAAATTAGATAAAACGGTTTTCAGTAATCTTAGAAGTAATTTCTTTAGGTCTTTTGTTATGTTTTATTGATATTTTAAAATTTAAGGAGTATACTGAAACTACCGCAAAGTTATAGACCGATTTATATCAATGGTATTACATGCCCTCTAGCGTACATAAAGTCCTGGTGCATGGGGCAAAAATAATTGAATATTTTGGTTTAATTCCAATAGGTAAATTATCCGAGGATGCTACTGAATAGAAAAGCCACCAATGAGGATATTTTAAATAATTTATTAGTCAGTTCTGATCCATATATTTCAATAAAACGACATAAAATACAACGAAAACATAAAGAAATATCACAGGAGGCTGAAACTTTAGCAATATTACATGAAATTATTGACGATAACGAGAAAAAGAAAATTTTGAGTTTATAGATGTAAGTGGTCTAGAAAATTATGAGTCTGAGGACATTAACTAAATAATATGAGTGGACTAGGCCTACTGGGGATACCACTGTTAAAAAAAACGCGCCTGGTTCTCTACCTCTGTGGTGGTGTGGAATTGAGAATAAAAAAAAAGTAAAAACTTAATTGTCGCAAAAGCGCAGCGAAGCGCAGTTACAGACGTGCCTTAAAAATAGTAAAATAAATAGTATAATATAAATCTAAAGTAATTTTTTTGAGACCTCTTGAGACCTCGGAGTTTTTGAGGAATTTGTGTTTTTCTCCATACATTTTATTTTTCAATAATTCATAAGTAATAAACTATTGATTATATCCAAAAAGTATATATATATATATACTTGGTATTCCACATTGTTATTCCAGATATTCCAGTTGATTGCAATCTAATACATTAATCTTAATAGTATGCAACTCTGCTGTAGCTTAGGAGATAAAATTGGCTAGCGGTTAAGAGCTTCGGCACTAAATTCACTAAGGAATTAGTCGACGATATTTTCTTGCATCCCTGTATAAGACCGAGTATGACCTGCATCTACATGTAATGCTTTATTTTAGATACTACATTACTGTGTATTGTAAATCAAAATTAACTATAAAGATCGATTGTTAGGATCTCAACATTAATTTAGCACCTTCAAATAGTTCTAAATAATCTGGCATACTTCCAGTATCAAGTGGTACTATGTTGTAATAGTTGATCTGGATTTAAAATTTTAAATATTTGCAACTTTGAGATTGAGATAAGAAATAATTTATATGGCAGAACAACGTTTGTCCGGTCAGCTGGTTTTACTATAAAATTCTATTTCATTGTAAATTTCTAATGATTACCTCCTTACAGAACATCATCTTTTTTCTAGCGCGAACTTGTTTCTTAATCCTTTTCCTAATGATTTGGCGAGATACTGATTTTAACATGGAGCGACTACCATCAGATTCCACAACCTAGAGAGAAAACGAAACATTTCTTAGGTTAGGTCACACGTCTTTTTAAATTATAATTTCCTTGACGTATGGGGTTCTTCACGATATTTTCCAAACATGTACATAAATGCCCACAGCAGGATTCGATCAGGGACCAGTCGGTTAACAGACCGGCAAACAGCAACTTAACATTAATAGCCTGGAAATACAGGGTATAGACTACTCAAGATATGGTCAATTCAACCCTACCCTTTTCTGCTCAGAGAATAGGCGAAATTAAATATATAAATAAAAAAGAGAGGGAAAAGCCGCTCAGCAAGAGAATGGTACCTTCCCGATAGCGTAGGCTCTGACTCGTAAACTCACTTACTAAAACTACATAACTCGTTTACCTTGGATAGATTACGGTTTGCCATTGTATAATGATTGCGAACACAGATAGAACCCCAAGTCGCTACCGATCCCTTATTGTAACAAAAAGCTGTAAAATCTTAGAATTTATAAGAAATATTATGTACCAACTAGAGAAATAAAATATTATTCTATTCTATTATCAGACCGGTTATTTATTCTCTAAGTTATCACCGCTATCACCTCATGTTCTGACAGAACTCTTGATAATAAAGTAAGTAGACGAGACAAATTAGATCCTAGACTAATTTATCTATTCTAATCAAACTAATTGTCTAATTCCCAGTACTATCTATCGCCTTCGTCATCTTAGTCCCGGACACCGAACTAAGATATAGTTTTTGTGAAAATCAGTTAAACAAATCCTATCACGATAAGTTTGTCAAATGTAATTTAGGTATTCCTATGACCACCTTCCGGCTACATAATCAGGACAGTTCGGTGATACCAAATCCATATATTATTTGTATGTAATGTATATATGTATATACCATTTTCACTAAACTTACATAATGTAGTGTTTAAATATATAGTGCTTAACGCTAGTAAAATTAAAAAAAACGGGTTGCTCTCCGGGAGTGCCGGCAGAAGTGAAATCTTGAACATTAACGTTGTACATTTTTGAATATTTTGGAATGGTTAGGGAATAATTTCGCACGAATTGCTTTATTTATATAATATATATAATAGTAGTATAAAAGTACTATCATGTATGTGGTAAAATACAATATTCATTTATTGCGCTATGGTACACAAACATGAGATATTATATTACATTAAAAATTTAACACTTCAGAAATATTATCTACAATTATTTTACATTAAAAAGTTTATATCTCTGAAAAATCAACTTCCGTCCATAATTTCAACGACTCTCACCATCATCATTACCAGCATCATCATCGCCAATCTCTAAAACTCAAACACACACGCACACTCGCGCAAGCGCCCTGCGCCGCTTAAACCAAACAGCGATGTTGATAACGAAACGCGTAAGCGCCAACAATTTCACGGCGCTTACAACGTTTTGGTCGCGAGAAAATAATAAATACCCTATGAACGATCTAGCGCTTGATGTTTTAATTGATTAATTACTTACTATTACTTGCGATACTGTCAGTCTAATCGATTCTCCAATAATCGATATTAATTGTACATAAATTATAACCGGCTCGGTGGCGTAGTGCCGAAAGGCGCTGTTACGTTATAGAGAGCCAACATTTATATGCACGAACATGAATGTTTGTGTTGGTCGGCCTGTCTGGGAAAGGGGTGTGTAATATACGACATAATAACAGATAATATAATTTCACTTGCAATAACGCTCGCATTGTATAATTTTCAGTTTATAAAAGAACACATAACCTAATTTTATTTCATCTAACATTTTATATCATATAACCATAATTGCTCTAATAACATTTAGTTTTATGTTCATTTTGTATAATTATCCCTTGTCCTAATGCTCTTTTTATATATTGTTAATTTCTCATAATCTTCTTTTTTACTAATATTTAACAATAATGCTGTATATATCCAACATTTCATATATAGTGTTGGTATAATAATGGTTACAACTGCCCTAACCAAGAAAAATAGGTAGAATTCGGTTCTGGGAATTCTTGAGGTCGCAGTCCTAACCTAACCTAAACCTAGCCATTTAAACAATATATATTAATAAACTTAAACAATACCTACATTTAAATATATATACATGCGTTTTAAAATCATAACATATGAAATGTATAGATTGTATTTGTTAAAGCAAACCAATATTATAGTAAGCAAATATTAATTTAAATGTGCATTATAGAAAATGTTCCTTATAACACATAAAATTAGGTCATATGAAAGTAAATCAATAATACGGTGTATGATTCGATCTTTACTTTGAACGAAAGTATATTAAATATCATTAGGTTCTATGATCATTAGAGGATTTGTTATTATGTCACATAATACACACCCCTGGGAAAGTACCTCCACCTCACAGAAAACCGCAGCCAAATATCAACTCCCTGGAGGGTTGTTGTGTTCTTGCGTTTGAGTAAGATAACCAGTAAGGTCCTATGGAGTTGCTGTGTTAGCAGCGGAGGCGGCACCGCGCGACTGTTACTTAATTTATTGCGAGCGTTCATACGCTACGGTAACCGCTTTACATCAGGTGTGCCATATTGTGCACCTTGTATGCCTCCCGACGTCTGCCTGACCCTGCCCGACGACGTATAAAAAAATCTGTTTACTGATTGAAGTTTAATATGTACAGTTCATAATACATACAGAAATAATGTACACACTCATTCCGAAAATAAGTTCTAAAAAAATATGCAAAATATCAAACTTTTCCTGTTACGATCTTGATCGATTTGGTCGGGGCAACCAAATTTAGTCAACTTTGTAGGTAAGTTATTATCGTAATTGTTAATTTTAGAAAAATATTTTAATGTAATTTAACATTAATTTTTAACATTAGTTGCTGTAGTTCCAAGTACCATATTATTGTGAATAAATAAAAATGCTATTAGTATTTGCTCGAAACAAATAAAACATAGCGACGGCTAATATTTACATCGTCCATCTTTGAGGAGCATACTTACGTAATTTCTTTAATGATGATTACAAGGAAATACAAAAAACTGTGCACTTACCAAGAACATCCTCAAGGTAGAATAAATCACAAAGCTCAGTAGTATAAGCAGCTTCACAAACTAATGACCGGTACTCAGATATAACGTTATTAACTTATTGCAAAAGTATTTTTCAAAGAAGTGTTGAAATACTTATGTTGATGTACTCAATTCCAACTCATCTCTTCACACCTTTTGACTTAATATGTATTCATTAAAAGTAAGTGTCTAACTTTTTAAGTGAAAATTGAAACTAAGGAGGACGGCATTAACCTTGTTTACATTTTTTAGTTACTACACATGCCAATTTGGTTCTCATTTTTAAATTTAATCGCATGTCAAGATCGTGAATATTATAAACCAGAACTTGAAACATCGGCAAGAAATTATAATAAAGTTATACATATCCCTATCGTCGGATTACAATTGTAAGTATTGATTAATCTTAAGATATGTATAAACTCGTTACTGTATGTATTTCTTATTAATTTACTCATATATGTTTATAGTTCAGT
Organism: Pyralis farinalis; assembly: GCA_947507595.1. Lineage (NCBI taxonomy): Eukaryota > Metazoa > Arthropoda > Insecta > Lepidoptera > Pyralidae > Pyralis > Pyralis farinalis. Next base: position 19,733,008 of record OX382267.1, read on the forward strand.
TCCGGATTTTAAACGCTTTAACTTGAAGTCCTTGACTCGTAGAAGATTTTATCATTCACCATCAAATAGACAAGAATTTGAAAGTCCTAATAATATTGGAAGAGCACCAATAATATTTGAGCAAACCGATCTACAAAAAGGATTGGTGATAAAACAACGAATTAATGTGAATGATGATGACAAATATAACAATAATATTGAAAAGTCGACATCAACGACTACTCCTGAAGTTTATACAACAATATCGTCCATTTCAACAGAGAACATTCAAGATCATGATTCGGTAAAACTTTTATAGTTAATAGCAAATAATTAGAGTATGTAATATAACATTCTACATTATTATTAGAAAAATTACCATTAACGTCCCATAAATTCAATTAATTGATTATTATATCACACTTAATTATTACAGAATGAGTTACTAGCCAATTTTAAATAAGATTATGGCATTCATACGAACATGGAACTGTGTACTTAAAATATTTTATGTTACTCGTACACCTGCTGAATATGACTCGTCACTTCTTAGAAATAAAGTAAAATATCTGTCATTTTCTATTGTCTCAAGTTTTCGCGATTGTTACACTTTGAATTAAACAATTTTTAGTGGAAGTATCGCGTGGTCGCGTGGTCGCAGGAAGACTTCCTGCGACCACGCGACCACGACACGACACATCACTTGGGTAAAGTACAATATGCAATTGTATTTAAACTCGTTAGCAATTGATTACTTTCTTCTCGCGATTATTAATGTACAGTCTGCTCCTCCTTTACCTTGCTCGGCCTAATATTTATACTCGTAGTATCTTATTTTATCTAAATATTATAATATTAAATATTAGATTAGTGGCCTATATCATATTTTGCATGTAGACAGGCACAGCTATCTACCAAGAAAATATTTCACATATGCATAAATCTGAAATAAAAAAATAAAAATAAAAAAGCTAGGTACGATAAAGAAGAAGCAGACTGTACTAACAATTATATATGTATTACCATCATAAATATACACGCGAATATTCTTTGTAGTATTTCATCAAATCAAAGGTAAGCTAAACATTGAATAGTCTGTATGTTGTTAAACAGGTTTCTTTTCTTCTTGAATATATTTCTGACATAAAACTTAGAGACAATCCGCAATGTCACAGCAATAAAAAATCGTCCCCACGTATTGTTGTAAGCCATGGGTAGTTTCGAAATTCTTTTAATACGATTTTATTACGATTTGGATATTTTATAATCTGGATATTATGAGATCATCTGATTTCATAACATCCAGATGAAATATTCTATCAGTTGACGACGACAATGAAGTAGACACTGTCAAGTTTATTGATATTACGAAATGCCGTAATTAATAAATCACAAAAACCAATCACTGTACTTTGAAAATCAATACCTGAGAATGACCGAGTTAGCTAATAGTAAATCGACATACTCATCACTTTATAGAATAATGAGTATGTCGGTTTACAATCGATAATACCCAGTAATACACTACTAGTTATTCTAAAACTTAGATGAAACATTGCGAAAGTAGAAGATAATTGTGCTAGTGTACTCTATTTTTCTTTCAGGGCACGACGACCGAATTCTACGACGAAATTGAACCACGCCTAGGTTCAGGCGTAGTTGCTTCACTCCTAGGCTAATTATTTTTCGCTACTACATTCACCGTAACATATTTTAGTGTCAAGATAAGTTTCAAAAAAGGTTTGGACATCTCTTAAGTTGTACATCCAAAACTCGTTCAATTTTTCTCCACGATCATTAGATTCTACGTAAAGAAGGCTTGTTACTCGATCAGTTTTACTACTCTTTTTCTTCTTAGGCTTTTTACTTCTTAAAGTGTCGGGACCGTTAACTATTAAAAATGATTTTCGTCGGCTTGTCAAAACGTAGTGTTTGGTTTCATTTCCTCCTATAACTGTTGTTTTGTTTCTGTAACATTTGTAAAAACGTTTCTTTAAAACATCTTTTAAAGGTTTTCAATTTTGAGTACCTACTTCAAAGAAACCTTTCACAAGGTGGATTAAAAAAACATATTTAGTTTTTTCTGAGACTGTCAAAATGTTTCCTAATTGTTTAAATATCCCATTACTTGCATTTGTAATCTACTACTATGCACGTTTTTTTAATACTACGTCGGGAGGCATACAAGCATACGGCCCACCCGACGTAAAGCGGGGACCGTAACCTATTAACGCTTGTATAATATGTTAAGTATCACTCGCGCGAAGCCTCCTCTGCTCCTTACACAGCAACTCCTTGGGAGCTTATTGGTGACCTCACTCACACGCAGGAACACAACAATCCTCTAGAAGTTGTTATTTGGTTGCGGTTTTCTGTGAGGTGAAAGTACTTCCCCAGACGGGTTGCTTTGATGCGCCCTACCTCTCTTATACGTAGTTTTCATTTGATGATTAAAGTCGTGTCTCAGATTTTCATAATATTACTGATGTGTGATGATTTTCATAAAAATACTAATATGTATAAAGTATAAAATAATCATCATAATTGTTTTAATCATGCTGCAATGCAATACATTAGAGAGCACTAAACATGAGCCACAGTAATGCTTTGAATTTCGACTACAATATTTCAAAACTTTTAATTGTGATTGCTTCTTTTTACGAGTAGCTGGAAATTGTTTGGTAATTATTTTTTGGAATATTGTCTGTAGTGAAATTAGAATTAAACAGAAGTACAATGACTGTTTATGATTTTATAATTGTTCTTTCTCAGAAAGGTTGCTCTAATCGTTTTAAATAAATATTTGGAAGGGCAGCTTGTTTGAGTACTATGAGATGTTAGTAAGCGGAATTAGAACGTGAACGTATTTATGACGACATTCGTAAACATTGGCCTTCACCTGTATCAAGGAAAACGTGGTTACCATTAAGTCACTAATTGAAGAAAATCGACGCATCGTCGTAGGTGATTCGAGGACTTTTGGGAATTAGTATGAACAAAGTAAAAAACAAAGTAGAAATACGAGTACATGAACTTTTAAAAATTAGGAAAATGTGTGTGGTGTGGTAAGGTAAGATTTATTGTTTTTATTGCGTGTTTCTTTCTTCTGTTCGGGTCCTATATGCACATCTCCACTTGAAGAAGAAGTGTTAATGTTAACTTGTATACCACCATGTGGTATTCCAGTGTGCTTAAAATAGTACGAGGTAGACGGCTGAGTAACCGCATCATCTGGTACATTGGTCTTGTATGATTTGATACTCCTTTAACTCAACAAACAAAGTAAATTTTAGCTCCTGCAAAAATTTAGCTCGTAGCACAACCTACACATATTCCGGACCTCGTACCCTGCCATTACTTATATGAAGTCAGAAAACTGTGATACCTACTGGTATTTTGAACAGTGGTTCAACCGAAGAAAGAATGTTTAATACGTGGAGATATATGCAACGCCATTGTTAATATATTATTTTACTACTAATCTATTATTTTCTGAGTTTTATGTAACTCACTTGTATCTAAAATAGGATAAGTATATGTTTAAACTAGAAACTAGATTTAAGTATTTTGTGTTATGACGTTACTTTGTGGTCATGTGTACCACGATAAGATTGCACGATAAGCAAATGAAATAATAGCAAATAAAATAATAATTATAGGTAACATCACTCACTAGCAGGAACGCCACAACTCTCTAGGGTGTTGTTATTTGTCAGCGGTTGTCTGAGAGGTGGAGATATTTCTCCAGTGGCGCTGCCTTGTACCCTACCTCTCATAAAATCCAGAACATGTCTATTTGTATTAGACAAACAGGATTTTGCACATAAATATTTGTCATGTGTGGAAATCGAACCAAAAACCTTGGTGTTAAAGTAGCGTTGTAAACCACTCCACTCCACCACTCCACTCGTCAATAATAGCAGAAGAAAACCATAAAAAATATTATTTTTTATTACAAAACAAACCAAATGAAATATGATAGTATCTTTAATTCGTATACGTCGTCATTATTTTTTCTGAACAAAAAATTTAAAAAATATTAGTTTTGGTAGTGTTTTATTCTCATTATTAGATCCAAACGTTTGCTTGATTTTTAGTCTACTGAACACAGGATAAGCTTAGAAACAACAAATCCATATGAACGAAACCAAACGTTATCGAAAAAAAAATATGCAATTTTGATACTGGAGCATTTTAAGATTGAAACATTTTATTACTAGCACATTCAGTGTTCACGTATATTTATAAACTATAGAATAAGCATTTCAGTATCAAGACAAAGGTGCACTTGTCATTTTGCGACGAGAATTTTCTCGTATACAAATTATAGAATAGCGATTTAATATCAATACGAAGGTGGAATCGCCACTTAGCGACGAAATTTTTCTCTTGTATAAATTATAGAATAGCGTTTTAATATCAAAGCGAAGCTGATATGATATGATCATTTTGCGACGAGAATTTTCTCGTAGTGACTTGCACCGCAGGGTGCGAAGTAACTACGTAACCGAAACTTAGGACGTATAGCAGTTAACTCAGAATATGTACGTCAATACTTCCCCGTAAAGGTACTAATCATAAAAGATATAACTCATAAGTACAATTTAATGGTTTAAGAACGGGTACCGTAAACGATAAATATAGACACTAAGTAAAAACTGTTGACGTCATTAACAGAACTTTTGTAATGGGTTTATCATGTGGATTCGGATCCTCATAATTAAATAAGTAGACGAAATTGAGCTCTATCGCGTCCTTGTGCGTGAAATTTAACCGAACACGGAAGTCAAGCAACGTCGACAGCAGCCTGTCTATGGATAAGTTTGTCAATCTCGAGCTTCTTTGTGCTTTGCAGGGCATGTTAAGTCATCGGTATCGGCTGTTGTTGATAAATATCAGTCATTAAGCTAAGTCAGTGGTCTTCGGGCGGCTTGAAAACACTAGCTTCCGCCAATCCTCAGCGGAGCAGCGTGGTGGAGTACGCTCTAAACTCCTTCAGTTGACCCCTTCAACGGACCCTTATCCATGTAGTGGAATGAGTTAGGATTAGTATAGTAATACTGTGTAAGTTTTGTAACAACTTAATTCTGTACCTAAAAAAGTTTGAGTGCAGAAACCATGACATTAAAAATGGTAACAGATAATTTAGACACTACATAGAAGAGAACATAAAAGCGATATGAAAGAAACTGGAAGAGAGATAACTGTGAAAGTAGAATCGAAGATACAAAGAAAAAGGGAAGCTAGAAACATTAAAAGTATAATAAAGAAAATAACGTCAAAGGAAAATCAACAAAATAATTTATAGAAACAAGCTTATCGTAATAATATACCTACGTTTTCAAATCAGTAATGGCAGTTGAATTAACGGTACTGTGTACAATAACAATAAATCCACAAATAACCTGAAAAATTTAGAAGTTATATAAATATTTATACGCAACTTTACAAAAACAAAACTTTTGCATGAAATAAAATACGAACTATAAAGTGTTCTATGTGCATCATTATACGTCTGTATCTGTTGATATATTACTTACTTATCTCGAAAGAGTACCTACTATCACACAACAGTATTTATATTGCGCACGTGTATCTTGTGATTAATCAATTGTTACGGAAATTAGTTTTCGCTCAAGCGAAACATTATTCTGCGCCCCTAAGAATGAAAAGATAAAAAAAAAATCATTGTGTACTTCTAATAGAAATCCGATTCCTCTCTTATTAGACATTTTTCTAGACAAGGTTATAAACATGAATTTTTATACCAGGAAAGGTGATAGGTGAATTTCTTGATCCGAAATTAAAGGTCGAAATTAAAAAAGCCGACTGCCGTCAGACCTCCACAACCAAGAGGGAAGGCCATTCTTAGGTTAGGCCACACGTCTTTCAAAATATTATTTCTTAGGCGTGCGGGTTTCCTTACGATGTTTTCCATCACCGCCAAGTAAGTGATAACAATACATATACAAATATGTACATAAATCCGTAAACACGAATTTAGTGGTACATGCCAGGATTTGAACCGAGGACCCATTGATCAATAGTCAAAAATATTGACTAGCTCGGTGGCTCAGTCATGAAAGACGTGACTTTGAGACCAACGCTCGTGAGTTCGATTCCCACACAAGACAAACATTTGTGTGCATGAAAATGTCTGTCTTGGTCTGGATATTTTAAGAGAGGTAGGGCGCATCAAAGCAGCCCGTCTGGGGAAGTACCTCCACATCACAGAAAACCGCAGCCAAATAACAACTCCCTAGAGCGTTGTTGTGTTCCTGCGTGTGAATGAGGTCACAAGTAAGCTCCTAAGGAATTGCTGTGTAAGCAGCAGAGGAGGCATCGCGCGAGTGATACTTAAAATATTTCAAGCGTTAATAAGGAATCGGTCCTTATCCACTGGGCTAGCACTCCTCCAATAAAAAGGTTATGACTAATATTAGAATATTGTATGACATTACAGTCGTGGCAAACAGATTATTTTATAATAATCTGCAAACAAAACTCAAGGCGCTCGACACTTTTTTGATCTTACACTACTATCGCGTAACCTGCATACCAAAACAAACAGTATGCATATTTGCTCATAAAAACTTTAAGGGGATAAAAAAATATTTAAGTGAATAATTTTAAGGAGGTTCCATAGTTCGTCACATATGATCCTTTTTTATGTATGTTCATGGAGAATGGGTCATCCCAGAGAACAGGACAATATGTTTGATTAATTCAAACTCCATATATTTTCTGTTAAAGTAGATCAGGGATGAATTTGACTTTTAAAATTTATAAATTATTTTTTAAAACTTTCAGTAATGAAAACATATGAAATTAGAAAATTAAAAGTTAACTGATTTCAGGGAAGTCAACACTATTAAACATGAATCAACGACAAAAACAGGTGGTTGACTTCAATGGAGTCAGTTTATCTTTTTTACTGTAGTTGCAATGGATGTAAAGAATTTATTCAAAAAAACAAGTGAATCAGATGAAAAAAGCAGATCTATAGAATATATCTATAACGAATCATGTTTCAATTGTACATGACATTTCTCCATCATTAATACAACAGCATCTCTGAGATCGTGTAACAATGTAGAGTATATAATATTTCCATCTTTATCCATCTCTGTGTAATTCAGTAATTTTAAATTCTTAGGAATTTCATCAATTTTCTTTTGCGATCTAACTAATATTTGATCGTTAAATAATTTCACATTTTCCTCTTCGGTCGTGATCGATTTTTGTACTAGTAATGATTTTTTCTTTGAAGCTATAAATTTAAGAGGATCTTCATCAGCACAGTGGGCCTCGATGTAAATGTTTACAATAAGTAAAATTGTGAAGAGTTTAATCTGAAACATAAAAAGCGTGTTTTAAATTTGGTAATTTTATTTAATAGATAAGAAATAAATTTATGCTGTCAAGTCCTAATATAATCTAGCATTCTGACTGTGAGTTAATAACTTTATAATATATTTATTAATTTATACGATTTTTAATAGATTTCCAATATTAATAGTACCTTGATTTATTTAAAGTTTATAACGACTTTAAATAAATAGTTTTTTTTTTAAAGTATTTATTTAAAGTCGTTTTTAAATAAATACTTTACAAAAATATATGTCACTTAAATGGATATATATTTCTTCAAAAATTGAAACCATAAATATGATAAGCAACATTTTATTACCACTTGGCTGATAGTAAGCAGTTAACGTAGGCCATGGACACTTTGCAATACTAGGAACAGCACATGTTACTAACTCTGTACAAATCTCTACGCGCCTTTTAAAAGAACACATTCTGTATATATAGTAGTATAATAGTAGTACTGTAGTATATTGGGTAACCTCGGCAGGATATACGACTTTGGAATAGAACTTTGCTGTAAACCTCAACACACACTTTTGCCGTAATTCCAACATTCTTGACGATCATAGGACACGTGTTCATAAATTGATGAACTTCAGTAATTTAGGTTTTCTCAGCGATCAACAAGTAAACTTATATCTTAATCGAATTTAATTGAACCAGCTTCCAGATTTTAGACAAATTTAAGTATTTTTTCTTTACTAGGTACTATAAGATGATACGGCACGGCCTATATAAGTGTCTTCGACACTATTATCGGCATAGTTATGAATGTCCTTATTTATCGATATGCAACTGATATACATTAGAATTTATTTGCACACACTCTTGGGGAGCACGAACAACAACTTGATTAATAGTCTGATGTCAGACCCCATTGAGAGTCTTCACAATATCTAGGCTGAAGGCCGACGTCTCCAGGTCTCCCAATTACTTAAGCCTAATAGTGCGTAAGATATACGAAAAGATCTCCGGTCGCATCACCACAGTGAAAGCCATATTAAGGACCACTAATTAAGTCGTCATGGAAAGAAATGAGATGTATGTATGTATATCTTCACGCCAGGTCCCTTGCGGTGTAGGCAGAGAGAACCGAGCGCCATAAGACGCGGTCCTTACACACTTCACTCGCTTCTTTCACATTCATAGCTCTTTTCATGCACGCTCGCCGGTTCCTAAGGCTCCTGACATCACCTTCTGATAAAACACGACCAATTTGGTCATGGTAGGTTAGTCTTGGTCTTCCTCGGCTCCTACATCCTTCCACTTTCGCATTGTATATCTGTTTCGTCATTCTTTCATCTTGCATTCTTTCTACATGTCCGAACCAACGGAGCATGCCCTTTCTTATCTTAACACCGACACTCTCTTTCAGTCCAACTCTCTTTCGTACGTCATCATTTCGAACGCGGTCAGCAAGCGTTATGCCACAAATTTTTCGCAGTGCTCGCATCTCGACCGCATTTATTCTACTTTCATGCTCTCTCTGCCATACCCAGCTCTCACTTCAAATGAGATGATAGTGTAATTGTAATTAATGGAACTATTCTATCGACATGTGCATTCGATGCCTAAAATGCACGGGATGCACATTTTTTTATGTACCACTAAGGTGGGATTTAAGCATACGGCCTGCCTGATGGTAAACAGTCACCGTAGTCACCTATGGATATTTGCAACAACAGGGGCGGCACTCATGTACATGAACACATCCTTTTCGAAGACAAGACTTACCTAGTGTATTCCACCCTTCGAAACCCGTGTGATCATATATGACCGCGAAATGTATGGGAAAAGGTATATAACGGGTTCTGAAGGCTTAAGCAAGTCTAACGAGCTAACGAGAAAAGTGACGTCTGTACAGAAGACAATTCAATCAGACAGTCTAGCTACTCGACTTAATGAATATCGGCAGAGCAGCACCCGCCATACATTTCGTTGAATAATTAAGTTTTGCAGCATAGTATAATACCATACATATGGCATATTATAGTACAGTATAGCTTTGGGAAATTGCTTTACCTCTACGTATATCGAGTTCGAGACAAAGTTGTTAAACTTGAAAAATTACCCAGCATTCGACTTAGCACTGTAATCCAAGCTGCCGCATGCCGTCTGGTTTTCGCTGTATCACTATGGACGTACGACATTAGTTTCCTTCGGCAGCTTTAAAGAATATCCAGAAAGCATGTCTCCCAGAAAGAAGGCTCGCAAAACGCTTGCCAACTCTACCGACTAAAATTATTTTTCCTCTAGCAATAACTTCCTACTGAAATTCGAGGCAGCCTATTTATTAGCAGGCGTCATGGATGTGGCCTCGTAAACGTAAGTGCCCCCTACTTGAGGTGATTATTTTCTTTACAAGGTGGATTATAACATATTGCATTTTAGTATTTGAAGCAATTCGAGAGACATTGATTCCTGTCGATTGTGGAAGGTATAGAGTGTTACAACACAGATAAAAGTGCAATATCTTTCACTACAGCTCAATACTGTTTTGTGCGGTTTGCTGGCGCATCGGACGTAGGAGCCTCTGATCCCTCTTAATTTTCTTAAGCACAGGAATACAATAAGCGTCCCGAAGTTGTTATTTCAATTTCACTGCTGTCTTCTGGGAGGTGGTGGTATTTCCCCAGATAGATAATTAGAGAAACAGATCTCACTATGCTCCACTCCTATATAAAAGGTTTAGATGTATTTGAACACACTTTTCTGTTTTTCTTTTAGACTGACCTATATGTATGCAAATGTAGTGTAGGTAGCGATTTTCATAAGGTATTATGAAGCAGAAAGAAAAAATAAAAAAAAATACTTTGAGAAACGGATACAACATCGAGAGTAATACTCGTATTATGTACGCACAATTCTCACGTTACTTTAGATGTTGTATCTATCATACAACAAAAGCAAATATTTCATCGCACAACTCTACGTTTTGTAAGTTTAATGCATACGACTCGCCTTATAAGAAACGATAATCTATGTATATAGCGTACAAACTCTTCCCGTGCAAGGTATCGTACCATAGATGTGTTGCTATCCATGCTACTTTCATGACAATAAGCTAGGCAAGGGAAATTTTATTATCAAAAGTCATCTCTAGTGAGATCCTTTTTTAAATTCTGAAATATATTACGTAACTAAACAAGAACCCCCTTTAAAGGTTTCCTTGAAAGGACATTGCTATTTGACTGCTTTCGTCTGTAAGGTGAAAGAGCATCTCAAAGCTAACCATTTTCCGAATATATTATAGCTGTGCGTATTGTTTTTAGCCTATTTTGCTATTGGTAGAACGATTCACATAAATTATACTTTGGCTCTAAAATTTTATTCATTTTATTTTATTAAACTGATTCATTACTTTCGGTACATACGAGAAGATTTTATCGTTCTTGCCCGGTCGAAGTGTTAACAAGTTTTGCTATCACACTCTACATTTTATATGTTTACAAGGATCTTACATTATCGTACTTTATATTCCCTTTTAAGTGAACTTTTACGTATCTTTTACTTTATGTGCACGTGCTTTATCTTTTAAACGGTACTTATAACTAATGGAAAGGTGATCAACCCGCACGCGAAATTTCCAGAATTAACTATCTCGCAATTAAATAGGATTTGAACATAGTATGTACTGTTTTTTTTTTAGTTTCTGTTGTATCAAATAATGCATAGAATAACATAAGTTATATAAAATAGAATCATATAATATTTGTATGTTTGTTTGAATGTCGGAGTTATCTATAACACAGAAGATCTGATATTTTATTACTATTATCTACTATAACTTCACCCCAAATCCCTTACGGGGTAGGCAGAGAGAACCGAGCGCCACGCGACTCGATCCTTAGATACCTCACTCGCTTCTTTAACATTCATTGCTCTTTTCATGCACGCTCGCCGGTTTCTAGGGCTCCTGACATCACCTTCTGATAGAACACGACCAATTTGGTCATGGTAGGTAAGTCTTGGCCTTACTCGGCTCCTACATCCTTCCACTTTTGCATTGTATATCTGCTTCGCCATTCTTTCATCTTGCATTATTTCTACATGTCCGAACCAACGGAGCATGCCTCTTCTTACTTTAACACCGACGCTCCCTTTCAGACCAACTCTCTTTCTAACATCATCATTGCGAATACAGTCTGCAAGCTTTACGCCACAAATTTTGCGCAGCTCGCATTTCAAGCGCGTTTATTCTACTATCATGCTCTTTCTGCCATACCCAGCTCTCGCTTCCATAAGTTAGCGTTGGGACCAGCACTGCATTGTGTATAGCCAGCTGCGCCTTCTGGCTCAAGTTTTTACTGCCAAGAAGTTTTCCCAGCGCTCCATTCACACTATTCCCAGCACTCACTCGCCTTTGCACATCTGCGGTATACCTTCCATTCCTGCTGAAAGCGCATCCAAGATATGCAAACTCATCCACTTGTTCCAACACTTCATCATCTACCGTAATCCTTACATTGGTTCTGGTTTCCTCTCTTTCAAATACCATTATCTTTGTTTTCTTCGCATTCAGTAGTAAGCCTTCCTGCATACATTCGTCTTTCATCATTGTGATTAGTGTTTGCAGCTCAGATGGTGTTTCTGCTAATAGGACTGCATCATCTGCATACAGCAGACAGTTCACCACTAGGTCACCCATGCGTAATCCTACATTCGTCGATCTTATTCTCTGTAGACAACTATATAGATACAGAATAAACAGCCTAGCAGACAACCAATTTTGACACCAATTTTGACATCAAACCAGGGTGACATGTTGCCATCTATTCGCACACATGCTGAGCAATCCTTGTAGGTGGACTGCACAGCACGGAGCAGTGAGCCGTCAATCCCATATCTCGGCAATATGCACCACAGTTCCTTTCGCACAACCCTATCAAACGCCTTCTCAAGATCCACAAAACCGCAGAAAACCTTCTGGTCGGTAGCCAGATGCAGGCAACATTTGGAAGAGAAAATCTGCGCTAAACCTCATCAGAATTTGAATTTGAATCTTTGGTTAAAGCAGCGGCAGAAATAGATATAAATGTGGTGCGTGCTGCGATCCATGATTGGCCGCGTCGATTAAGGGCATGTATTCAAAAAGGAGGAGGGCATTTCGAATAATGTAAATAAAATTTTATTGTACATTTAATTACCTTTCATTTCATATATAACTTTTACATAATTATCAAAAAGTGTATTATTATTAATTACATCAAAGTTTTTCACGGAACTTATGACCTGACTAGGTAAATACAGATTTTGAACTCGTTAAGTGGAAGAATGCAGGAGCCGAGGAAGACCAAGATTAATACCATGGCCCATAAAAAATTGGTCCAAAAGGTGCTGACAAGATTATTAAAAACCGGCGAGCGTGCATGAAAAGAGTTATGAATGTTAAAGAAGCGAGTGAGGTATGTAAGCACCGCGTCTTATGGCGCTCGGTTCTCTCTGCTTACCCCGCAAGGGATTTGGCGTGAAGTTATAAATAGATAGATAATATAAACTGTATTTATTATTTATACTAGGTCGGTTTTATTATTATTATATATGATCTAACTATTCAAATATTAAAACCAATCAATTACGCCGTATATATAAAACGTCTAATAATGTTACTTCCGTGGGAACCCCCCAAATTGTTAACTTTTCACACTTACCTTTTTTTACTTTTTTCATATTCTAAACGAACATTGAAGCCATTTACACCGTAAATAAAAATTAAAGTAACATAAACTTGAAATAGTGTCGTAAGCATGAAACCTCTTTAGGATATTGTTACTTTTATCTGGATTCCCTACAAAGAGAGGTATGGAAGTCAACTTACCATTTTTTCCTTGAGAAACTACTTCTAATTTGTTGACCATTGTATACTACCGAATAATGTCATGGTGTTTATCGATTATGAAACCTATGACAAGTGGATAAATTGATTTTCTTATCAATGCATAAATCTACATATTGCATAGTGTGTACTATGCACCACATATATTTTCTATTATCATTTAATTCATATAATAATATCAGCTCACTTCCCCATATCATACACACTAAACAATTAACAACATATCCATTACATAATAAAACGAACATAAGCAATATAATATTGCAATCAACGCAAATTTAAATTTAATACAATTACAATAAAAGTAAAACCTGTATCTAACCATTTTGTTACCATTATATGAACTCAATGTGCAATGGAAAATATCCAACGCAGCATACTGGCAAGTGCAACATTTAGTAAACCAAACACCAGTGACAACGGGGCTTACTTAAAATGCTCTGTTCTTGCCCCCGGAATATGGAATATGTAACATAATGATGACATATTTTAAAGTAATTGTCAGATAGCATAGATATCTAAGGTAAGGCTTAGGTACACGTAATTGTGTTGAAACAGCTCTACAACGTACCTCATCGTAGATAATTATTTTTCTCATTTCGAGCGTATGTCTAGAATAAACATGCTAGGATCGCCTGCAGGAACCAAAAGTATCCACATTGCTTATGATATAACTATCAAAGATTTTTTTTTATATATTTTATATCGTGAATATTTGGCCTCGCGAGTATTCAAAATAACAGAATTCGATTCTAATATGCATCGAACAAATGCATAATATAAAATTTTAAATACTGTTATACTATTTAGATGACAAGCCTGGCGCAACACAATACTAAGGGTGCTGAATACCTAAGTACATATTGAGACTATATGATTTTTAAATGTTAGATTTTCAAACATAATAACCCTTATTGATTCTAATTTAGTAACTGTTTTCTAATTCGTAATTCCATTTTGCCTATTTCAATAAGGAAAAAGAGGAATTAATATTGCTACTTCTTGTACGGTATTTATTCCACCGTGTATGTTATTTATTGGCAAATTAATTGGCCAAAACTAATATATATAAATAACTACGACACGGAATTCTGCTGTGTGCTTTTGTATACCTGTATATTGTACTTATATAACGACATAATGCTTATTACTGGATAAAGTACGTATCGATGTAACTCCAAAATACTGAAAATATGAAATGTTAATCTTTTAAATGTGGCCGTTTTTTATACAACGTCGGGAGGCATGCAAGCATAGAGCACTGATATAAAGCGGTTACCAACTATTATCGCGCTATTATTGTGAATATTGTCGGTAGTAATAAGACTGTATTCCCGCTATAAGGTCCTAAGGAGTTACCGTGTTACAAAAACGCGCTGTCTAAAAATGTTGACCGAAAGTAACAGCCTTTATACATTTCTTTGTATAATTTAGAAACTAAACATAGAGATGCCTCGACACGGGATGGTAGAGAGCATAGCCTCCCCGTTATCTAAACTTGAGTTAGAAGCATAACGATTACCCGGTAAATTGACTTATTATTTAGTGCTTTAGGTTAGACAAACACACAATTTTTGCAATAGCGGTAAGAATGGTCGACAAAAGTTTCTCTCGGCAACTCACAGTTTACGTCTTTACCTAGAAGAATTAGAAGTTCCCATATAACATCTTACCTAATACCAATTTGTAGCGCCTTGTGATGAATAGATATAAAACGGTAGGGCTAATAGGATTAGGATAAATTTAGTGACAAATGTTTACTGTACGAGGAGGGTTTTTGTGAAGCTCGGTGGCGGTGTAGTTCAATTTTCACACAACATAAACAATTCTACGTATTAATATGTCTGTTCGTCTTGATCTAGATGTTTTTAATAGAAATAGGGTGCATCAAACAAGTCCGCCATGGGAAATATATCAACTTCACAGAAAACTAAAACCTCCTGAGGTTGTATAAAAAAAACCATCCTTCTGAAGAAGGTTACCGTGACTTTCTTTTAATCGCAAACCGAGCAACCTAAATAAATATTTTAAAATGTAGGTATTTCTTTTCGTGAAATGTAACGGTTGATACTAAAATATTTAAAAGTTTCTCTTATTTATTCTGTAGACGTGTACAAGTATGTTGGTTGGCCCTTCTCATAATGACAACTCACAGGTTCCTTGTGAAATAAATCTTTAGCTTTCTCTTGAGTCGTTCTGGTGTACATCAATAGTAACGTTTATATTTCGATTCCATACTAATATTTAAGCAATTCATACCTTTCTTGCAAAAAGAGATACCTGCAGTCCTCTGTTGATGTTTGCCTATATTAATGAACTAGATTTCTAAAGTAATTTGAAATACAGCTTCTTACAAGCTCAACTTAATGCGAGCTGTTTAAATTGGATTGTTGCAAAAATGTAAAATATTTTTCATTTCGCTTCCTCATAAAAATGCATAGCGTGTATATATGGCCTTTGTATGCTTTACGTTATCTAAAAGAGTCATATATAAGCGTTATTTTGCGTAAGTCAAATTTACAAGCAATTTGATCTAACCTGCTTTGTGTGCCACCAATTGGCTCATGCGAAATAGCGCTGCCCAGCACCTACCATTTACCAATAGTAGACGCATCGTGTCGTCGCTAACATGACTGCTCCGGTCATCTCTGCCTTGACTGCGGTCGTCCTCGCCATTGCCCGGCATCTGGAGTGGACTATATCTGTAGGTGGTGTAAGGAGCCTTGGAGGCCGGCGAGCGTGCGTGTGGGGAGCTGGGAGTGGTGGCGGGGCGGGAGGGGTGTGCAGGAACCGGGCTGTGTGGCGCTGGGTTCTCTCTGCTTACCCCGCAGGGGACGTGGCGTGAACTTGTGTATGTATGTATGTAGACTATATATTTTTTCCAACCTAAATTATTACTTGCACACTAAATTGTAAACACGTTGTAATTGAGATTATGCGATTATATGACAAATGGGCAATGGGCTGTGTGTAGGTATACTAAAATATGTTATATTTAAGCCAGATGAGAAGGAATCCCATTTCTTAAGATACAGGTCAGACCTAGTTTGAGAATCAGGGCCCATAAAACCACAAGTGTAAATTCAGTGAAATTAACAAACTGATTGTATGTAACATGTGATATATTGGTGAATAAATCATTAGGTATTATTATTATTAAACGCATGTACCCGCAACCGTTGTTGCCACGGCTGTTCATCTCTTCGGCACGTGTTTTGCCTCTCCACGAGGCATCTTCAGGCGCTGTAGATGTTAGACGTTAAAATGACATGCTACTATAGTGAAAACATTGGTGGCGGAACCATATAAAGGGTTAGATCAAGTTGCATATACATGTGCCACAGGCACGCATATGATGTTGATATATGCGTGCCTGTGGCATGTTTATAAAACAGTAAACCGACTCAGTTGAAGTTGGAGACGGTAAATATAAAACAACAATATCTATAAGCATCGACACGAAATTGGTTGCACTTTAAAAACATGTTTTTTTTTTCATTACTTTTTAGTCTATCATTAATCATATCTACATACACTGTCTACATAAGTTTTCACAAAAACTACATGAGTTCACCAACTATGCATCTATATAGCAAACACACGTTACACGTGTCTATAATTTTTGTTGAGGATTTTCTTCGACTTCCTGAGATTCTATTATTATTCTGACTAGTAAGCTTGGGCACCTCACCCTTTCGAAGTAAAAGTAATTACAAAATTTGGCCACAGTATCCTAAGTAAAAATCTTGCTCCATTTTTGGTAATAATTAAAACTAATGTCTGCTGCAGCGCTGAAGTAATTTAGACGCCTATCCCAAAGATTCGAAGATATAGTACTAAATAGCTTCTACGGGGTATTTTTCTCGCGACCAAAAGGTCAAAAGCGCTGGGATTTTCATGGCGCTTACGCGTTTCGTTCAACGTTGTGCAGCAAAGAGTTGTGTCCGATTGGCAACAAAGCATAGTCCAAACATTTGGTTCGCGGTGTCGGTTCTAGTACCTACACTAGTACCTAGTACATAATAATTCAATGGCCACAGTAGACAAAAATATCGCTGTATATAGGTATGTAAAAAAATACATACAGACGAGCATTTTCATCCTCTTCCTTTTTTTGGAGTAGTTAATAACCCATGTAGGGTTCATCGAAGCCCAAATCTAATGTAAAAAAAAATCGCATCACAGACAAAGTGAAGGCTCAAAGAACATTTATGTTAAAAAAAAATTAAAATCTTTATTTTTTTTCAAAATTGGACTATTGAGAAACCAGCGGAATGCATACATGTATTGTGCTGGTTTTACGTTCCGCTTTAGATATTATCCTACACGATTAGACACTGTCAGTCTCTTCTATTAGATAGTGGCACCGAACTCCTATAAGTCCTCCTACACAGTATTTTTCTAGGGATATTCAGACTGACTTACTGATTGACATGTCAGATGACCTTTGGACACTGCGATCGTCTTCCAGTTTCTCAAGGTGGAACCAACTATGATGTCGGCATTTTATGCCACTACTATATTCATCCGGGCCAAAAGTTCTTCAGAAAGAGTAAAATAAACTTCACCTTCGTCGTAGCCTCATATCATATCTCACATATTAATTTTTAATGTGATTTTGGATCACGCCTTTATAATTTCATCTTTACAACCCTTAATGTTCAATAATAGTATATATTACAAATTCACTTGCCTCAAGTGTAAATATAGTATGTTACAGAAAGTTGACGAGCTCGGTGGCGCAGTGGTAAATAACGCGGCTTTTACACCAACATCGTGGCTTCGATTCCCACACAGGACAAACATTTGTGTGCATGGGCATGTTTGTTTATCTTGGATAGGGTATTTTTAAAAGAGAGATAGGCCGCATCAATGTCAGCTCGTCTGGGGAAGTACCTCCACCTTATAGAAAAACCGTACCCAAATAACAACTCGCCGTAGGGTTGTTGTGTCCCCGCGTGTTAGTGAGGCCACCTGTAAGCTCCTAAACATTTGTTGTGTTAGCAGCAGAGGTGGCATCGCACGAGTGATATTTAATGTATTACAAGCGTTGTAGGCTACGGTAACTGCTTTATATCAGGTGAGCCGTATGATTGCATGCCTCCCGACGCTAAATAAAAAAAGTCAAATTCACGTTACTATAAATAAATTTGCAATTAGCAAATGTTATTGATAATCTATAATGACTATCGACTTAGTTTAACTGACTTTAATCTAATTTATTTCTATAATATATTAGATTAAAGTAAATTAATTATATGTATATAATTGAGTATTATAAATAATGACAATTTATTACATGTTTCAAATTAAAAATACTGCAATGAATTCTCATTGCAGTTTTTTAACTCTGTTGATATCCAGGTCCGTTAAACATTTACCTCTTTGCCTTTACTACACCCCTGTTTTTGATCGATCGAGAGATACCATTATTTAGGCACTTTTCACACAATACCCCACTCATAAATAATAATAAAATAACACTTATAACACTAATGTTGCAGTCTGTCTGTCAATCTTATGTAGATATATATATATATATATATATTATCAAGATATCACAAATCATACCCTTACGGTTAACCTAGTATCATGGAATCCAGCTAGTCATATCACTATTATACGTTAAAATCCGAAAAACGTACCTATGATCAAATAAAAAAGATCACAATTGTTTTCTATCTAATAATTTTCCGTTTGATGACGCTGGGTACTTGATAAGATCCACTGCAAACATTTGCCAAATTATAAGAATATGGCATACATTGCTCACTTAGCCATATCTGTCCATCCGATGCCAGTATTGATATTATTTATGCATAAACGTAATTTTAAATGGTGGTACTGAACCCTCGATAGTCGGTCTCGTATTTAACTAGATTTATTCAATAAGTAGGTAAAATCGAAGTTTTTTTAATTTACTTAACCTAGTATTGTCTTAGGTTTTCGCGATTGTTACACATTGAATTAAACAATTTTTAACGGAAGTATCGCGTATTTTATTTATTTTGTTGAACCTGACGTTTCGAACGCTTTGCAGCGTCCGTGGTCGCAGGAAGACTAAGGAGAATCGCTACATGCCGAGAATGTTGCTCGAGGCTATTGAAATAAGAAAACACCCCAATTTCAATAGAGAAGATGGTTGGCAAGTACCACCTGCTTGGGATCCAGTCCTAAAAATAATCAAGTCCCAAACCCAAAGATCTAAAAAATGTTCGGACACTGTGAGCGATTTTTGTGTGAATCGGAACATATAATAATTAATCCATCCATGTCGGTAGATGTAATAATTGAATAACTAATGTAAGACAAATACCATCTTAGTCTTCCTGCGACCACGGATGCTGCAAAGCGTTCGAAACGTCAGGTTCAACAAAAAAAAAAATACGCGATACTTCCGTTAAAAATTGTTTAATTCAATTACTTAACCTAGTTAACAAAATACGTTTTATGCAATAGTTATGATATGACTAGCATGTGCAAGGCCTTGGGCCTTCATTTGAGAGTTATGCTATAAATTTGAGTTAGCAATTCGTATGAGGGTTTCCGGATGTGTTTTGCAAACCATCAGTGACTAACAAAACAACAATATAGCGTACGCAAACTGTTTACAAAATATGTACCACATGTTTGGATCTCTACAGACCGTAGTAAACTTCACATTCGTTATTTTATCATTGCTAAACATGCTTAAAGATACTCATGTTTTATTTGCTGACTTTGTTTGTGATTCAAAGAAAGGCATATTAATGAGGAAACATGTAACTCTACCATAATAAGTATTAGATAAATTCTTTGGTCTGTACTAATTTGTGACTACTGTAAAATTTCACATTTAGTAGCATATCTGTAAAATTAGTGTAGCGTAACCCATAGGACTTTTGAACACAAAGGCTAATTTTTGACAGGTAAATTATTATTAATGTTTGACAATTGCTATTTCTTTCGAACTCAACAGAGATACTAAATTGGGAGAATATATTATTCTTTCATTTGTGTAACTAGGGTCTATTATTATATGTAGTAATGTTGGAATGTAAAATTGCGATAGACATAAACTAGATTACAAGGATGTCGGAGCCGAGTAAGATCTAAATGCATCTACGACTAAATTGGTAGTGTCTTATCAGAAGGTTATTACAGGAGCCCTGGGAATAGACGAGCGTGTATGAAAAGACCAATTTTTTTTATACTACGTCGAGGGGCATACAAGCATACGACTTACCTGATGTAAAGCGGGTACCGCAGCCTATTAACGCTTGCGATATATTAAGTATCACGCGCATGATGCCTCCTCTGCTGCTTACACAGCAAATCCTTGGGAGCTTACTGGTAACCTCACTCACACGCAGGAACACAACAACCCTCTAGGGAGTTGTTATTTGGCTGCGGTTTTCAGTAAGGTGGAGGTACTTCCCCAGACGGCCTGCTTTGATGCACTCTACCTCTCTTTAATGTAATATAATGTATAAATAATAAATGTTAAAGAAGCGAGTGAGGGACGTAAGGACCGAGTCACGTGGCACTCGGTTCTCTTTGCCTATTCCGCAAGAAACTTGACATAAATATTTAGATAGATGGACAAATAAATTAGTTCTATCAAATTTCACTATCGTTGAATTTACTTAAAAAAGAAAATTCATTACATTTATAAATTTGTCATCTTCATACGCAGGTGTAATGATTATCATGGGTTATTTAAAGAATGATTTTAGAATATTCTCTACAATGGTCTCGCTCGCTAATTTTACAGGTAACTACAACTATTAACGTACCCATTGTCTGAAAGAAGGATATTGTCTATTAAGGTAGTGATCCGTGACGTGATCTTGGTAAATCTATTCATATGTCCGCTTCTTAAGAGTCTGAGGGACGCAGAAACTACATTGTGATCTATTGTTACTGAATATGAGTGAACATGAACTCAAGTAGGACTTCAAATACTGGCATGCCCACACTGCAATCTTGATGCTCCTAAATTAAGGATAAAAAAAAAACGAAGCTCCGGTAACAAAGGGTAATATGAATCAGCTCGATAGAGAAAAATACCTCCATTAAGCTGCAATAATTCACTCGGGAGGTGGCAACATGCGAGCGATACTTCTTGCGTTGCAAGAATCTATTAGTTACGATATTCGCCGCACTGTAAGCAAGTGGTAAATACTCGTCAATATCTTACCCAATGTGCATACCAAGACAAGAAAAATAATAAATAGCATTTAGGGTATTGACAAGCTGCAAAATCTTTCCATTCTGTGTGGTGTGTTCAGACGTAATAAAAAAAAAACATTTAATGTGTCCAAGTAAGCTCAAAATCTCGTAATGCTAAATATTCATCAAAATATTTCCATAATAGAAAAATTCAGCTCAATTACTTCAGCGATTCGGGGGGAAAAGCACGCAAACACAAAAATCTTTTATTTACATATCGACGAACTTAAACACACATACACATGCAGACGTATATGTACAGCCATCCGATCAAAATTGATATTTAGGTAATTACCATAGCATGGAATGCTAATGAGTTGCATATACTTTTTTTTATCCTACGTCGAGAAGCATAGAAGCATACGGCCCACCTGATGTAAAGCGGATACGGTAGCCTATTAACGCTTGCGATATATTAATTATAACTCGCGTGATGCCTCCTCTGCTGCTTACACAGCAAAATACCATTAAGTACTACCGGTAATGAAAGTTATAATAAGGACATCAATAAAATATAAAATATATAAAACGACAAGACTAAAAAATTAACCGAATATATCCTTAATATATTAAATAAAGCGATAGTGCATGCTCTACAACAATATTGTTAATAATTGAAAAAATAACTATAAAACATAAATCATACTAAGCAAATACGTAAGTTGCATGCCGATAATTTAATGAGCTTCAATCAGACTCTTTACGGTCAAGCAAAATTGGCTCAGTTTCAGAGCAGTCAGTGCTAATCGTACGCTTGTGCGGCCAGCGGGCGTGTACACCGGGTGCTCTTTATATATAAGGAGATCTTACGAAACCGTTATCACATTCGAACTACAAGCAGTCCAGGAAGTCGCCTGTTCCTTTTGTCAACGCAAGATGCTGCTATTACTGGTAAATACACACTATAATATTTACAGTCGTAATGAAATCATAATTTGAATTTGCATTTATTAACAGCTACTTTGTATTTAATGTCCTAACACAAGTGTTTCAAACTTTAACCCAACGTACTGCGAATGCAATGTTGTCAAATGATGTTGCAAAAACAGGCGTCTGGTACAAGACTGTTTAATTTGTATGTGAATGTCATTAGTTCATAGTTTGACCTCTACCTACACATGTTTGTGTTTGGGCAAGCATCTCAACTGCACATGTAAAATATTCTCGTACACTTGCCACTTTCTGTGTCACAGTGTTTATGATGGTAATAAATATTCATCAGCCTAATGACTAATTCGTTCTGAGACATGCGGTAAGCCGTTGCGTGCTTAATTTAACTTTGCAAAAAAAACAGTTTATAAATGTATGATTAAGTTATCCATAACGGCAATCGTTGATGTCTTTTTATTGTAAAAAATAAAAAGATATAGAAGTATTTATGTGGTGCTTGGAAATTGACAGGTAATATTAATATGTTAATACCCACTTAATAAGTGAGTAAAATCATTAGTGTATTATTGAGCGTTAACTTCACCTACATTTTTTTAAATAAAATGCGTATATATTAAAATATTAAACTTTCCTTGAATTGTTTGATAATGTAGTTAGTAATTTACGCCTTTGAATGACTTTATTTGAACAAAATAAATGTTATGATTATATGAAATTATGTTATTGTAAAATAAGCTTTGTAATCAATTATCACATTACATATACTCGTTTATTTAATGAACGGTCAAAAGTGAGTATATAATTTACCTTTACTATTGAATAATCTGATCTTTTTAAGAAAGTAATTTGAAAAAGTTAAAATTAAAGTTATTTTCTAAAAATGCTCTATATATTCAAAATAATTAGGTAAGTAATATACGCACTTTTACACTTGGTCGTACATTAGATAAACAATAATTGTTACTATACTTATAACGAGCATGTGATCAGCATTATTTTTATATATGTAAATATAATAACAATACACATAATTACTTTGTCTACAAAAACACTATACAGCGCATAATATTATGATCTCTACAAATACTACAAAAAAGCTTAATAATTTAATCAAGGTCAAACATCATATTAGTTCTATTCGGCATCCTGATTTCTGACTACATTACATTTAATGTGGTAAAAAAGTAATGCACATTGTACATCAATATGCAAATTATATGTTTATAGGTATATGCGCCGTAAAGGTTGGTAAAGGTACGGCAGATCTAGGATACACGCCATAGATAGGTCCAATAAAAAGAAAGATATGAAGATGCGGACTACCGATAATCATATCATATCAATTTCTAATACTTTAAATTTGCCCTGTGTATTAAGAACTCTTACTAAATAGATACATGGATACATTGTGAAGATTATTGGCCTGAAAATTCATTTAGAAATTCCTTCCAAGTATTTTTCTCGGTGTCTCCTACATAAAAGGAAACGAAAATATTATATTTTACCCTCGCTCATAGAACATCATTATTGTAGCTCATTAATTAGATCAACAATTATATATTACTTCTTGTTATGAACATTAAAAAATAGACACCGTAAATTTTCTCGATCTTTTTCTATTTTTAGGGTTCCGTAATAAACAAGGAATCCTCATAGTTTCGCCATGTCTCTCTGTCTATCCGTCCGTCTATCTGCGGCCTAGCACAAAGACGCTCGATACTAGAAAGCTGTAGTTTCAGATGTATATACATATTAACTCTACTGACAAAGTGGTAGGATAAAATCTTGACAATGTTGTAGGTAAGGCAACGTTAAACAATGCCGCTCATTCCTGGGTAGTTTGACTCGGATCGGCTTCCACCATCTCCTTCAATTCAACGTTATTCACCTGTGTGGGATGTCTTTCACGTGGTTCGTTCTTCAAGTCGAAGTTTCCATTACAAAAAAATTTAAACCAAAAACGCACGGTGCGTTCATTAGCAGTCTCCTCTCCAAACGCAGCATTGATATTGCGAGCCGGTTCTGCCGCGTTAGTTCCACGTATTCAAAAATTACTCGGATTTTCGAAGTATCCATATTTCCCGTATAATAAAAAAGCAATTGAAATTTAAAAATCAAATGTTGCACTTTTTATTGCAAGAAAAACCTCATAGGTATCATATGAAAAAAGTTTCACTCGAAAATCTCACACCATGAAGATTTAATGTCAATTCAAAGTATATATTACTATAAACCGACAATTTCATACTTTAACCCCTATTATTAATTTCATGAGAGCAAATACGAGTGTAACATTAAGGCTTGTGTTCATTTAAAACGCGATGTAAGTAAAAGCTTTTGAATGTTATTGAAGATTTTATCAATGTAATTTCTTCCAAGAAAATATTCCACACGAAGATGTTCGAGGAGAATGTATTCATAAACAGGTTTATCAGATAATACGTAATTCGTAAAAAAAATAAACAGACACTGGCATACAAGGTAATGTATAATTATATAAATTTATATAATAAGCACGCTAATTAAAATATAGTACGTCAATATAGTTTAGAGTCATATTGTAACTTAATTATGAGCGCAGGATATTATTAGGCTCACTCGTTCTCATGTGTTTCGCCATAACACATCAAATCATCTTGTTCATAACAAATTTCATGGTAGTGCTTCAGTAGTGCTAACTTTTTAAAGTTAAATATTAAAAATATATATTTAGCTTTGGAAGTAGTTTGGTGCGGGACTGGATTTTATCTCTTATAGCAAAAACCGCGTAGGTCTTTTAGCTTACACAGTAGCCGTAACAGTACCAAGAGTCAAAGAATCTTGATATAACCGTTACAATAGAAACTCCGTCAGGTCGGCGGTTCCATTAAGTTTCCACCACACCGCTGCTAGTAGCGATTCTCCATCCGCTGATCACCCACGCGCTGTGAGCACGTCGACACCTTTTTTTTTTTTTTTTTTTTTTAATATATTCTTGCACCCCTGCCATAGGCAGTCGTCGTCGACAC
The DNA here is from genome assembly GCA_947507595.1 of Pyralis farinalis. Classification (NCBI taxonomy): domain Eukaryota; kingdom Metazoa; phylum Arthropoda; class Insecta; order Lepidoptera; family Pyralidae; genus Pyralis; species Pyralis farinalis. The sequence continues at coordinate 19,758,304 of OX382267.1, forward strand.
CTTTAGAAGTTCTGGTGAACTTACACATGGATATCGATACTCTCGGAGTTGTTTCGCCTTTTGGAAGATAGAAATACCATAAATGGATAGATAAATGGAGAGAAAGAAATTGTGCCATTCTTTACACTATCCAAAAAAAGAATGTGCGGGGCACAGTACAATCATTCGATAGAATCTGCTTCTCTTAGAATCCTGCCACTCTTATTTACCTTATTTATTTACTACTCAAATTAATACAAAATTATATTACTTCTATTGAATATTTGATAAAATACAAAATTTTCTGTTCTTCGCCCATATTTATACTATAATCTTTATACTACCAAATCTTTAGGACCGATGGTGCACAGTCTTGAGCAGTGGGACTATAATACATAATTTTGGGTAGGATTTTACAATGGAGGAATTTGAATGTGTTAATATTGTATGAAGTAAATTAATATCTTTTCAATGCTATAAATTCCAGATATTTGGAGTCGCAGTCTTGGCGCAAGTATCATCCGCTAGTCCGTATATTGCCGATCAGCCCAGCCAACAAGCAGTACAATATGTATACGACACATCCAACTTGCCAAATGCTTATAATTTCTAGTAAGTAAAATCAGTTTGTTTTGTAACTAACATATTTCGTGACTTTCTTGCGTGGTTATTTCCCATAAACAATCAAACACATCATACTTTTCGCTTTCTATTAAACGAAGGATCAAACTGTACTTATATCTATTGATAGCATTGAATTAAAACTTAACTGAATAATCGATTATTCAGTCTGAGGATATTAGTTATGTAACAAAAATAATTAAAATCAGCATAGTGATTCTCTGTCGTAGTAGTTGAGATAATATATTCTATTCGATGCAGATATTACTACTACAGTAGAATCGGAGAGGTGCCAATGCATTCAAGATGCAGAATCAAAGTAGATACCTATTCTTGTATACAAAGCGATCATGAACTAAGCCAGCTGCTGAATCATCAGTTAGATGCAAGTCTATGAATAAATAGTCAAAAGCGCGATTCAACTCCAATAGAACTGTGAGGGACCCAGGGAGTATTTAGAAATGGAAGCAGATTTGCGATCAAGTTTTCTCATTCCGCAAAACCATGGCGAGGCATCAGACTAGGATGAATAATATAGTATTTGATGATGAGTTATACTTCATGAATCCGTTTTTAGCATATATGGAACAGGCATGCTCCGTTGTCCATATTTAAACATGTAGAAAGAAGATGGGATTAAATATAAAAAAAAAAACAGATGTACAACGTGAAAGTAAAACAATATACGACGCGACAGGCGTGTTGTATGCAAAAGTGATATCAGGAACTCTAAGAACCGACAGTGCTTGGAAAGCTGTTAATGAAAAAGCATAAATGAATTTGGCATATGGTGTACAGTTCTCTAAACCTACCCTAAAGTAAACTTAATGATTGAAACTTCATTGAAGATGAGCTTGAACCTATCGTAATGATAAATAATATCTATTGTTTATCTCAATCTTATTAAATAGGTAGTTACAAATTGCTAAAACAACTATTTAATTAACTTATTTCACTTAAACAAAACAAAATATTTACTTATATAAACATTGTACATCTAATAGATAATATAGTAAAGTTATTTCAAGCACGCAACAGCAATCAGTCCTTGGACCGGTGTGAGTGTTTGTTGGACGGTATTAGTTTGATTATCAATATGAACCATAATATTCTATTAGCATTAACTGCATTAGCAAAATACATAAGAGCAATAACAATGTCGAACTACACATCGTCAGTTTTTTCCGATATATAGTCGTGAATTGAGAACCGTTATTTTGCAATTTCTTTATTTCACTGAACTGAAACAAATGAAATAAAGAAATCGCAGTACAGATCAAAACAGCCAGAAGATCATTGAAACATAAGTTACACAAGAATAGCAATTTCCTATAGTTATTAATAATGCTTCAAGCCACGAAGAGGATACAACGCGGCGCTATAGAGATGCTTCGTTTCTTTTTAACATATTACTGACAGAGCCGTTTAATACAGAAATTAGAAAGAAATAGAAACTAAAACATGGAGATCGTTGCTATGTGTTATAAAAATATATACGAAATAATATACAAAAATATATTCATGTACATGCAATTTTATTTCTGATATTGAATATATTAATAATTTAATATAAAATATAGTGTTAAAAAAAGATTGTAAGTGTAAGATTTCTGACAAGTTCATTAAATATGGAAGTATTGAATTAGAGTGCTTATTGCACTTACTGTTTACATTATAAACGTGTCGTAGTGAATAACGTTGTATGTCGTTGCGGTTCATGGACCTCAATCGAGCGTAACGCTATGATTGATCTAAACGACCAATCAGTTACAAAAAAATATATTTTTATAGGAGGCAGTCTGCACAGACTAAATTTAGTTAAAGATTATCTTTACTTATTTTATGACCAAAAATACATCAGCAATTCTAACAATATATAAGTAGTTCGATCTTTACAATGACGATGCAAGAAGAAAAAATTGAGGTTACCAGGTAGGTATACTTTATCATTTTGATTATACTTAATTTGTGTAAAATGTTGATTTTGTCTACAACTTTTACCGATATATTGTCACTTTCACGGCCCTTATCATTAGCACACTTTTTAAATCGATGTTGATACCAATAATGAAATGACCACCACTTTCATATGCCAATGCCACTCCTTGATACCACTTTCTGAGTTTTCTACAAGCTTTCTTTACAATGTGTAATAAATTATTACATAGTTACATAAAACGGGTCACTTGAGTGACCTGAGTGAGTTGAGTTTAAAATCAATACGCGAGTACCAAATAGTTTACTATGTATATATGTATATATATATATATATATTATTTGAACTGATTTTAAGGATCATTTGAAGATATAAATAATATTATTGAATTTCAAACTAATTGCTGCTTTAATTAGTGAGGAACCTAAATAATTTGAAACTGATAAAAAGCACCCTCGCCCCCAGATTCCGATGTACGGAGATTTTACACTTCATAAAATATATCCATTGTAATATACTGTATATTTCATTTATAAAATATAATTTGTTTACTTCGTTGGCGTTTATGGACATCTAACAGAATCTATAAAATAACGACACCAAATTTTAGCTTCCTATACATAAACTTTGGGAATAATAACTGTGACAAATACGACAAAATTCTATAGTTCATTGTTTACTACGTAATCCTAAAAACAACAAATTAAAAAGCGAAAACAGGCGATGCTTCATTCGTTCAAATATTTGCCAAACAAACACTACGGAATGTCCAATTCATGTAAATCACCTTTTATTGCAGTTACGTGTGCTACGTAACCCGATTGTCGATACGTGACCCATCAATTCGATGTCAGCCATTGTTTTTTTAGAAAGTAAATATTTTGAAATCGGTTTTTCGTGACATATCCGTTTTTGTCTGTTTGTCGTAATACTCAATCGTATTTTACTCAAATATTATTTTTTGTACACAGACCTGTGATAGCTCAGTGGATAAATAACTGGCCTATTGACCAACTGCACCCCAGTTCGAGGTCTGGCATTGTATCACGAAATTCGTGTTTTACACACATACATACATGTACATATTATAATTATCAATTGCTCGACTGTGAAGGAAAACCACGTGAGAAAACCTGCACGTCCAAGAAATTATATGTCGTAAGACCTGTGGCCTAACCTAAGAAAGATCTGTATGTATATCTTCACGCCAAGTCTTTCTTTCCTTGTCAGTCCTTGCAGGGTAGGCAGAGAGAACCGAGCGCCATAAGACGCGGTCATTGCATACTTCACTCGCTTCTGTGACATTCATAGCTCTTTTCATGCACGCTTGCCGGTTCCTGGGGCTTCTGACATCACCTTCTGATAAAACACGACCAATTTGGTCATGGTAGGTTAGTCTCGGCCTTCCTCGGCTCCTACATTCTTCCACTTTTGCATTGTATATCTGTTTCGTCATTCTTTCGTCCCGCATTCTTTCTACATGTCCGAACCAACGGACCATGCCCTTTCTTATCTTAACACCGACACTCTCTTTTAGACTAACTCTTTCTCTCTCGTCTTCATTACGAACGCAAGCGTTATGTCACAAGTTTTGCGCAATGCTCTCATCTCGACCGCATTTATTCTACTTTCATGCTCTCTCTCTGCCATACCCAGCTCTCACTTCCATAAGTTAGCGTTGGAATTAGCACCGCATTGTGTACAGTGAGCTGTACCTTCTGGCTTAGATTTCGGCTGCCTAGAAATTTACCCAACGCTCCATTCACCCTATTCCCGGCACTCACTCGTCTCTCCACATCAGCGGTGTACCTGCCATTGCTGCTAAAAGCACTTCCAAGATATACAATCTCATTCACTTGCTCCAACTTTTATATATAATCATCAACCATAATCCTAGTGTTCGTTCAGGTTGTCTCTCTTTCAAATACCATTATCTTAGCTTTCTTCGCATTCAATTGTAAGCCTTTCTTCAAAGATCTGGCTCCAAGTAAAAAATCAATGTATCGTCACCAAATCCTTATGCTTAGGTAGCGAACTCCACCAATCCTAATGGATTAGGAAACAAGAAAAAAAGGATAACGCTAAGAAGAGGAATAATATTTTTTAAATAAATACTCACACAGAGAGGTGTAAACATTGGATGTAATTTTCCTTTTAACCCTTGCATTAAAAGGAAAATTACAATTACTCGGCGATTAATGTACATAAGTAAATAAATATAGAACAGCCTAATATACTGTATATTGCTTGGATTCGAAACTAAGTATTTGTATTATGGAAATCAGAAACAAACTTGGTATCTATGATACACAGTCGGATATGAGATATTAACATAAAGTTATTATGATAAGTACATTGCCCCGACTAGAAGAGAACCCAGTACCTCGTAGTTGGCTACATCAGAAACAGAGGTGCTATTCGGCTACTATTGTTAATATACCTTTAAATCATTATAGTAAAAAAAACATCAAAATAATAAGTAACACGCGAAGAGTAGCTGTGTTAGTTGCGGGGATGGAAATTAGCGAGTAGGAAGTATCCTTGTATCGCACACTTTACGGGCTACATCCGCTTAATGTATAGTGGTTACAATATGCTTGTATGCCTCCCAACGCTGTAAAATAAAATACAACAGTGAATGAATAGAATTTATGGCGGATTACTATACTTTACTCATATAATTTCGTTATCATGTGATGGCCTGGCGTAAAGTATTGAACCTCATCTAACCATGAGGTCAGAAACATGCCGTGTGATGTTTTTACGTAACATTTTCAACGTAAATATTGCATGTGATAGATATGTCTACATCTACTGTGAGAATTGTCTACAATCCTAAGCTTACACAGTGTATTGAACCCTTAAGTTTAAGGAGAGCTTCCCTTTGTGTATTCTACCGATTGTACAACGGATTATGTTCTGAAGAGTTCTTCAAAATGATGCCGACAGCTCCTTTTTATAACCGCACCGCTCGCCGACGGCGGGGAGTTCACCCTCATACGCTGTCAACCGCAATGGTCGCGTACTGTGCGGTTCCAGAGAAGTTTTCTTCCGAGAACTATCAAGCTGTGGAATGAGCTCCCAGCCGAGGTTTTTCCAAGGGACTACAGCATGGAGTTTTTCAAGAAATACGTGAAGAGGTTTTTAGAGAGTCGGCAACGCATGAGTGACACCCCTGGTGTTGCAAATGTCCATAGGCTACAGTGACTGTTTACCATCAGGTAGGCCGTAGTCTTGATTGCCACCTTAGTGCTATAAAAAAACTACATGTATAGGTAATTAAATAACATTTCATTTTTATACAACACTTATGAAAAGTTGCAATACATAAGTAACACAGCAACTCCTTAGAAGCTTACTCACTCGCAAGAACACTTGACCCTCCAGGGAGTTCTTATATTCCTGCGGTTTTCTGTGAGGTGACTTCGCTAGACGGGCTGCTCTGATGCGCTCTACCTCTCCTAAAACACCCAAAACAAGACAAACAGACATATTCACGCACACAAATGTTTGTCCTGTGTGGGAATCGAACCCATGAGCGTTGGCAAAGTAGCATTATCAACCCTTGCGCCACCGAAGTCCTCAAAACATCGAGCATTTTACATATTATTATTAACAATTATTTATTAATTAATATTTTTCTTCCAATTTACGATGACGTAATGATATATATTTGAAATTATGTTTTTATATGCAATTTTTGTTCCCCATTTCCAAGTGTTTCGTATATCTATTTTCGATGTAATGAACAGATTTTCCAAACAATCTAAACAAATGTCCAGGTGAAATTTGAAATATGGAAATAAATATATCTGCAATAAAATATGAAATTTTGGAAATTAATAAATTATTAATGTCACAAGTCGACTATGTTTGTACACTTTTTCAATTAAATAGCGGGGAACTGCTTTGGTATTTCTGTAAATAACAATTTCAATTAAAAATAGAAGTACTCCTATTTACTTGAAATATTGACCTTATGCTTAGATGAGATTAAATACTACAGGCCAGGTCATTGAAATTATGGGAGTAACCTGTAGTAATCCGCCACAAATTCTATTCATATTTAGCTGTGACTTTTATAACATACAACGTCCAGAAGCATACAAACATTTTGGACCATTTGATGTATAGAGATTGCCGTAGCCTATATGAACGTTTGTGATGCAATGAGTATTGCTCACTCGTTGCCACCCCACGGCTAACACAGCAACTCCTTAGGACGGCTGTTTGCTCCCTTTTGTTATACTTTTAGTAAGTAAGTAACAAGTTTTATATTAATATGGTAACACAGTGGCCGAACGGTTAGCACCCCGGTTTCTGTTGTAGCCAGCTATGAGATAGTCGCTTCAATTTCCGGTCGGATCAAGTAGAGAAACGAACTTAAACTTAAATGTCTCGTATCTGAGACTATGTCTTGTGCCAAGGTTCGTAATTTTCAAAATATTAAACAAAACATATGCATTTACCTGTCATAGACACGGTACAGGACGCTCAATGCATAAAATCCATTACCTAATTAAATATTAGGTGCACCTAAAATTATCTCACAGTATCTTCATTATTAGCTACCCCAGTAACCAAAGGCAGTATCTCTCCATCACATTTTTATCATCATAAATCAAGTCACGAACAATGCGTGGGAGTTTGAATTACACGTTACTATAATTGTACATGAAGCGACTATAAAAGTCAATTTACATGTGTGATTATTTATCGTGTGCCAGTGTAATAAAATAATGCCCACTTATTTTTCTATGTATATATATCTTCACTCCAAGTCCCTTGCGGTGTAGGCAGAGAGAACCGAGCGCCATAAGACGCGGTTCTTGCATACTTCACTTGCTTCTGTGACATTCATAGCTCTTTTCATGCACGCTCGCCGGTTGCTGGGGCTTCTGACATCACCTTCTGATAAAACACGACCAATTTGGTCATGGTAGGTTAGTCTCGGCCTTTCTCGGCTCCTGCATCCTTCCACTTTTGCATTGTATATCTGTTTCGTCATTCTTTCGTCCCGCATTCTTTCTACATGTCCGAACCAACGGACCATGCCCTTTCTTATCTTAACACCGACACTCTCTTTTAGACCAACTCTTTCTCTCACGTTTTCATTACGAACGCGGTCAGCAAGCGTTATGCCACAAATTTTGCGCAATGCTCGCATCTCGACCGCATTTATTCTACTTTCATGCTCTCTCTGCCATACCCAGCTCTCACTTCCATAAGTTAGCGTGGAATTAGCACCGCGTTGTGTACAGCGAGCTGTACCTTCTGGCTTAGATTTCGGCTGCCTAGAAGTTTACCCAACGCTCCATTCACCCTATTCCCGGCACTCACTCGTCTCTCCACATCAGCGGTGTACCTTCCATCATTTTTTTTTTCTATATTTCTGCATTATATGAAAAACTAGTTCCGTATAATATGAAGCAGGGTAATTATGGTAGAATGTCTATAGCGCGAATTATCATCTCTTCTACTAAAGCAGCAACTCACTTGTATAATAGGTGTTTTTTTAACACATTATTGCTGCTTTACACCAGACGTGATCCTTACACATCTCGCGTATTTCTTTTAAATGAAATATCATTTTTTGATAAAATATTATCAATATGGTCATGTCAGGTGAGTCTTGGTCTTCCTCGGCTCCTATGTCCTTAAACTTTCACATCGTATACCTGTTTTGTAATTTTTTCAGCTCGCATTCTTTTTACCTGCCCGCACTACTTTCAGATCAACTCTTTTTATTAATTCATTATGGCGCATATCGTTATTTATACATACTTCAGCAGTAAGATCATGAAAGTAGAATAAACACCTCCGAGATGCGAGTATTGTGCAAAATCTGCGATATAACCCTTGTAGACCGAGTTCACAGTGAAAGAAAAGGGATGTAAAACAGAGTATAGCTGTTAAATTAAGTAACAAGAGGCATGTTCCATTGATGCAGACACGTTGAAAGAATGTAGGAGGAAATAATCAAGAAATAGATATACAACGCGAAAGTAGAAGGATGTTAGGAGCCAAGACTTACCTACCGCGACCAAATTGGTAGTGTGTTATCAGAAGTTGGTGTCAGAGGCCTAAGGAACCAACAAGCGTGTATGAAAAGAGCTATGAATGTTAAGAAAACAAATCTTGTGGGCCTCAGCTCTCTATGCCTACTATTCTATGGTAATTGGTAGCAAATTTAAACATAGAAAGCAGTACGATGATTTACTTATTTAAAAAAAAGGAGTGAGGTGATTGCCCAACATTAAGTCGTGAACAAATCTTTTAATAATATTGATGCTAGGTAAATGTAATTGTGCCTTAAAAAGCGGAAGGATGACAATGCCCGAAACGGTGTACAATCGCATGTTTAATAGTACATACAAGTTCCGCCTCCTCAAAGTTGAATGGCCGCTGCTCGAAATCATGTCGATATATAGAGCTATCATTTCTGTACAGTGCCTAAAAATCATGCATATATTAGTTTTATTTATCCGATGATTGATAAGGTGGCAGTCAAGACTATGTTCTATATGTCCGGCTGTAGAATCAGAGTACCATGAGATCTGTCGTAGCCCTTGGCAGTCTTAGAATTAGGAATCTCGATATAAATATTCATATGTTTACTCTTGCGAGGTTGCACAGATTGAGTATGTTATCTTGACTGGGAGCTCAACTTCGTACCAAACTATAGCAGATTTAATCGGCTTACGGTGAATATTCGCCAGGTGGAGTCTATAAAGCCTTGTAAGCCTGCATTCAGTTTCCTGATTGCGTTCGTAAATGGGTGGGTGACGCTTCCATAAATCGGTTTGTCCTATCGGAGGCAAGGGGTAGGCGTACTATTCACGTCAGGAAGTAAGCGCACCTTGTAGTTGCGATAATTTTATGGACATTTGGAAGCCAGTAGTGAGGCGCCGCGGATACGGAATTGATAATATCTGATGTGCATATGCGCCGAAAAAAAACCGTACCTTAGAGCTCTGGCATATAAACGTGGAAATCGGGTATTGGTCATACGGTACTTGTAACTGAAAATTTCAAATCATTATTTATTAGACTAAGTACGTACAACAACAATATCACAGTGAAGAAATTGTGGTGTCAAAATTGTGCAGTTGTCATCGGTACAAACGTTCCAAAACACGTTCAATTGTCGAAGATCACAAACCTCACAAAGATATATTTTATTGATATATATATATACATATATATGGTTATAAACGACTTTATAAATTCATACAACACCTACGAAAGTCTTCAAAAAAGAAACTATATTTGTTAAATACATATTGGCGCTATTCACAAAGGTTGAAACTCTTTTAGTTATTTTTAATACTCACGAAGAAACCGTAAGACGGTTCTGAGTGTTCATTTTTTCCTTTTGGCTACTAAAAATTAAACATATAGAATTGTTGATGGGGTAATCGTCTATAGTCTATATATGACCTCTACTGTATATAGGCTTTTCATATATCCCTAATATTTTTCTACAAATGTGAATCGTCACTTTCCACACCAGACATCTGCGGCATCTTCGTGTGGTCACGTGTCCTAATTCATTAGTATCGGTATGGCCAGCTACCTAATTACAAGGATTGGCAAAGATACTGATTATTACATGGAGCGACTACCATCAAAGCTTCACAACCCAGAGAGAAAACCAGACCTTACTTAAGCAAGGTCACACTTCTTCCGAAGTATAATATCTTGAACGTGGAGGTTCCTCACGTTATAATCTAATCCGTAAATCGTGTAATAATAATCTAATGCTTGAAGGGCGGCCCCTCCTCCTCCTACTCCAAAACTCCCGGCAACGAAAGAACAGGAGACCATAAGGGCACTAAAACTGGGCGCCTTTTCCCTTCAATTCTGAAAAAAAAAGAAATTATGAAAAAGACACTGGATTGAGGGAAGCGAGCAATCATGCTCACTAAAATGACAAGACGCGCGGCGGCGTTGGGAGGTGTATCATCGAGTACCCTAAAGCATGGTTGAGCTCGATGATGGCTGCTTCTCGCGTCAACTCGTGAACGGGTGCTAAGCGGGGGGACAGGTCTGCGCGCATCCCTCAACTCAGATATACTAATAAATGTTTGTAAAACCCGACGCCTTGCGATTAGCTATTAGACTTTAACATGCGGAGCAATTCAAATTCAAATTAACAAAAAAAAACTAAACAAACAAAGGTACGGGCCACAGTGCCTATAGATGTAGTTTACCAATAAAAATATAATATCCTAATGTATAAAAAAAGATACAAGCTGAAGATATTTGAAATTTCAAGTTATGCTTAAGAAAGTTGTTTTATTCCAAGTAATAAGGATAAATCATATGCGCATAAAACTCCAAAGGAATTAGTAATTTTTTTCTATTGATAATATCCACACGGCTATTAAGTTTCAAAAACATTTTCGATACTATACAATGTTTTATTCATTTTTCCATTCACTTTTGATTTATTTCAAAAATTAAAAATAGCATTTCGTTAGGACGAGCGCAAATTATTCTACGGTAAACTTTTATCAGACATTAAAAACATTAGTAAATACATAAATCTTTTTGGTAGCTTTTTTATAAATGTTAGTATTCTATGAAATTACTTTACAGTTATTTATTTTTTTAAGCACATTTAATAGAATTGACAAATTACAGTCTTAGAGCATTCAATTATATGTTAAGAAATACTTCCTAAATTATAAATAGCAAGGTAATCTATCGAAAGTAATTATATTTCTTGATATTATCATAATTTTTACTACGGACAGATATTTTAAAAAAAATGCCCGGCGATTAAAAAACCGCGCTATTGACCATCAAGTCCGGTTCGAATCCTGGTATGTACCACTAAATTTGTGTTTTCGGATTTATGTACACATCTGTAATTATCATTAGCTCGGTGGTGAAGGAAAATAACGTGAGGAAATCTGGTCGTCCAAGAAATTATATTTCGAAAGAAGTGTGACCTTGCTCAAGAAAGGTCTGGTTTCCCTCTGGGTTGTGGCGGTTTGACGGTAGTCGCTCCATGTAAAAATCAGTATCTTCGTCTAATCCTTGTAGTTAGATAGTAGACCCCACGGATCCTAATGAATTAGGAAATGGGATATTACTAAGAAAAAGAAGATAATAAATCTATGTAATGGTCCCCAAAACTAACAATTTATCGCGCACATAGGGTGCGCAGTTGAGCCTAAGGATGCGTTCCCACTATGTAAATGTAACGGTTAATTTATGGTTGGACGACGATCGTCTCTAACTATTCCCAATTAGAACGACTGTTTGTCATTGTGTCGTGGAAATATTTTATCGTTAAACGACTTTCATATTTGGCTGTTCCCACTGGATCGTGACGACATTTTATCGGTTCACGGCAGTCGCCTTGTCGTTTGCACATCAGTCGCCATCATTCCCCATTATAGATACGGGTTCACATCGCGCAATAGTGCGCCCAGTACTGACACGCACAAAACGAGTCGGGAGATGCGAGGGGGAGACCAAAACAAGTGTAAACGACGAGACGATATTTTTATCGTGGCTACGATAGATAGTCGCAACAACAACACACAACTTGCCATCACGATTAGTCGTGACATTTTTTAACGCTTTACAACTGTCGTGGTAGCCGTTCCCATTGTATTGACAATCTGCAGTTACAGGAAAAAAAAAATCGAAGACGACAGTTAATCGTGTCGTACTATATGTGAACACCTCCATCTAAATATACAAGCCATGACGCGATGAACTTCACGGCTATCTGCCATCACGACAAAGTAGGAATGCGCCCTTACACTGAAAAAATCATTTCATGACTTAAAATAACTAAATTTCTGTAAAAAAATAACAACCCACGCCACATATTATACTCATCCCGCTGGTGCAATAAGGGTCTCAGAAGGAGTTTTAAGCATACTCGTCACTGCTCAGATGCGGATTGGTGGAGGTGGAAAATAACCAAGTCTATTTGATATTACATAACCTGTTTGCGTTGAGTCAGTTATTGGCGTCAGTAATGCCGCTGAGAACTCACACCGCTGTGTTTACACACGGTCTACATGGTTATGTTTTATGGAATACACACATTACGTAGTCAGTGGGAGAAAAATGCGATCCAGATTTTGAAGATTCTTGTATGATATTAAACTCTGAGTAATATGTTCCCTTTGTTGCCTAAGTTTTCAATATCAATAGGGCCTATTCTTTTTATACTTACTTTTATGTGAAATATGGCAATGCTTTTGTATCCATACTTTTTTCTTTGTAAGTAACTGTTAGATGCTATGCCTTTGCTAATATATAAAACGGAAGGGTTTGTTTGTTTGGAAGTGCTAATCTCTAAAACTACGAGTCGTATTTGAAAAATTACTTTTACAATTCATAGACCAATCCTAGAGAAATAATATAGGCATATAAATTCTGTTACAAATGCATATGCATTTATTTTTTTATTAAGTAATGTAATCTTAATAAAACTTATATTACATATTTATGGAACAACACATATTTATGGAAGTCACAGTAAAAACAAAAATGATTCTATTCGAAATGGCCACCTTTGGCTTTGATGCAGGCCTTTAAGTTGAAGTGCTCAGAAAGGTACAACGTGGTCATCATCCTGCGTCTGTAATGGTTTGGTGGAAGGTGTCTTATCAAGGAGTCACAAAGCTTCATTTTTGTGAAAAAGGGGTGAAGACTTCAGCCAAAGTGTGTCAAAAGATTGTCTTGGATCGTGATCTCTCAGCAATACACTTTTTCAAAATGTACCGTGGATTATCCAGCAGGATTCTGCACCAGGTCACAAGGCACGATTCCAAACTAACATTCCGGCTTTATAAAAGCTGAAGATGGGCCCTCATCTAGCCCAGATCTGAACCCCTTAGACTACAAATTATGGTCAGTTTTAGAGGACATGGCCTGCTCGAAACGACATGCCGACATTGTGTCTTATAAGAAATCTCTGGAACAAGCAGTGGGAAAAATTCCCATAGAAACAGTTCGCAAATCCATAGATTCGTGGCTAGATAGTCGAGAAAAAAGAAAGAAAGTAAAAACGGGTTGCACTCCGGGAGTGCCGGCAGAAGTGAAAGCTTGAACATTAACGTTGTGAATTTTTCAATATTTTGAAATGGTTAGGGAATAATTTCGCATGAATTGCTTTATTTATCAGTATAAAAGTACTATCATGTATGTGGTAAAATACAATATTTATTTATTGCGCTATCGTACACAAACATGACAATTTATATTACATTAAAAATTTAACACTTCAGAACATTACAATTATTTTACATTAAAAAGTTTATCTCTCAGAAAAATCAACTTTCATCCATAATTTCAACGACTCACCATCAACATTACCAGCATCATTATCGCCAATCTCTAAAAACTCAAACACACACGCACACTCGCGCAGGCGCCGTTGATTGATAGCGACAGCGATGTTGATAAACTACGTTGAACGAAACGCGTAAACTCCAAGAATCTCATGGCGCTTACAATGTTTTGGTCGCGAGAAAATAATTCCCTATGAACGATCTAGCGCTTCATGTTTTAATTGTTTAATTAGAGGGAACTAACGTTTTAGCGCTGCAGCGAACTTAAGTTCTAATTCTCACCAAAATCTTACGGTCAGGATCACGTGTCCTGACGGCCTGACGCGAGTTTAGCATTTTTTACTCATCTCAAAAAGTGCACAACGCCGCTAAAGCAGTTTTCACACAGCACGATACCAGGATACGCACGAACGAAATCATACATACTAATATTTGCGGGATAGCAAATATTAGTATGTAATATTAGTAATCTCAAGTTTTACTCATCTTTTCATTTTTGTCACATATCTCTCCATTCTTATGAAGTACAGTGCAGACCCTAGCCCTACGACCCTATCAAATTCATAATTTGCCGTTTAAGTGAGCTCAGCTGTAATAGCGAGCTGAGATCAGGAATATCGAATGGGAATATACAAAGCAGAACTGATGCGCTATAGTATTGTACTGCATTGAAATTAATTCAGACGATGACGGTACCAGCCCAACTAATACACAACTGCCGTGCTATTATCCTTAAGCCGTGTAGCTGCTGTGGTAGAGCTATCGAACAGAGTAGTAGCTTACTCATGTAGCTTCTTTTTTCATACAACGTCGGAAGGCATACAAGCATACGGCCCACCGGATATAAAGCGGTTATCGTAGCCTATGAACGTCTGTCACACATTATCACTCGCGTGGTGCCTCCTCTGCTGTTAGCACAGCAACACAATAGGAAATATCGACAATGTAATTATATAACCTCATATACACAATATAATTGTTTTAAGATAAATGGGATATTGTCGCATGTATTTGACGAGCTCGGTGGCGTAGTGGTGAAACGCGTTGTTACGCTACTTTGACACCAACGCTCGTGGGTTCGATTCCCACACAGTACAAACATTTGTGTGCATGAACATGTCTGTTTGTCTTGGTCTGGGTGTTTTGTATGTATAATAAGTATGTATTTACAAAAAAAAAATGTATTTACGCAAGTTTATCAGTTGTTTAGTACCCATAACACAAGCTTCGCTTACTTTGGGGCTAGATGGCGCTGTGTAATTTGTCCGACAATATTTATTATTATTTATTATTTATTCTGTTTTAGTCCGCAATTTCCTGATCACGTGTTCAAAGAATAAAGATATTTCAACATTCCATTAACCTTAGAAATTATGTTATGAATGTTCATATTCATGATATTCATTTCATTCCATCTCCGTGTATCATACGTGTGAATATCTTAATGATAAAATAAAGTATTCCAAGAGGAGGTTTCGTTCTATACATAAATCTAGTATTGACTTACCTGCTTCGTTTACTCTCTTATCTCCATACGGATCAAGAACAGCTTCATAGCTATATCGCTTGGTCCCAACCCATCCATTCAAATCTCCGCACATAATCACTCTTTCATTCCCTTGAACTAAGTCCAGAACATCCCTCACAAACTCTCAAAACTTCTCTAGTTCTTGAGCACACGCTGAGCTTACGAGAGCGTATGCTGCAACCAGAAATACTCTCGTGATGCCCAGTTTAATACGAACCCTTAGAAGTTTAGGCCCTACCAAACAGTAATCTCTTACACCAGTGGCTAAGCTAGAGGAGAGTACGACACCTACACGAGCACTGGCATGATCGTCCCGGTCTACCCCAGACCATAGGACCATTATCCCACCGGGCAGATCATCGGTGTCGCTCCCGTGGGTGGCGGCCCCCACCGCCGCATGCAGCTATATTCGCAACGACGGGGGCGGATCGGTGTGCGTCGCCTCTGGGGGACGCCCTAATCCGCACGTCGGTGTGCTCTTGGTCCAGAATTGCAATTTGATTGATTGGCAGGGGTGGCGAACGAGCGCGCTTCTGGCACATGTCCCCCATGTATAGAAATGAGAGCTGGATTTGGCAAATAAAGCATGAAAGAAGAATAAACACTGTCGAAATACGAGCTTTACGTATAATCTGCTATCTGTAAATCTTTCTTAGTTTGTGTCGCATGCCTTTTGAAATATAATTTCTTCGTATGAATTTTCTCTCGATATTTTCCTTCACCGCGGAGCACATGACAGTTACAAATATGTACGTAAATCCGAGAACACGAATTTATTTGTATGGTCGCACCAGAATCAAAAGTAGGACCTGATGGTTATTAACCTGGTTCTTTAGTCACTAAACTTAGTGGTAGGCCTCCCTTATGCCAGTCCTTATGTCCGCCTCATTTTTTAGTAAGACGCACAACGTAGGTTATATAGCTCTTACTGTGACGGTGAAACAAAAACTTTAATTTTATTGTTTTAATATAGTTGTATTAAAGACATATTTATGTTAATTTCAGTTACAACTCAAATGACGGGTCATCGCGATCAGAACGTGGAGAAATACTCAACCAGGGAACCAGTGATGCTGCTCTGGATGTTCTCGGAACCGTTCGCTGGTACGACAGTAAGGGGCAATTGTACGAAATGACGTACAAAGCAGGAAAGAGAGGGTATAGAACCATTATTAAGAAAGTATCATAACGTTAAGTTTCTGCAAATAGGTGATAACTATATAGAGATATTAAAATACCATCTAATAATTAAAACCTACATTTTGGGTCGATGTAATCTGTATTTCAACTATCGAGCAAAAAATGTAATCTAATAATAGTTTTATTTTTTAATATATTAAAAATAAAACATTCTGTAGGCTCACTATGTCCAGTTAAACGAGCCTAAATTGTTATAATAAAGGCCAACGCAAACGAGTGACAGTCCGCTGCGTACTTTGGTACCTCTCAAAATAGAACACTATTAAACTGTATCACGTAACGGGCACGAGGGACATTTGTCCGCGGGGGACAAAAGTCCCGCGCCGTACCGCAGACACTGACGGACCGGATCGTACAAAAGTACGCGGGAGTTCACAAAATATTATACATCAAACGAGAACGGCACTCGCGGCTTATTAACGCACACGGCAGACTTTAGTCCGCATTGAGTGCTCGCTAACGACATGTATGTCGCTTGAAATCGATCTTTAAATTTTGATTGACGAAATTGAAAAATGAACACCTTTATATGATATGGCAATAAAAGAGTACCGTGCCCGAATTTTGTAAAACAAAATGTAACGGGGTATGCCAAGAAGTTTATTCCTTTTCTGTTTAGGATTTAATGTCGAGCAAGGACAAAGATAAATATGATAAGTTAGTAATCAATAATTATAAACAAATATTGCGGCTCAAAATAACAGTAACGTATTCTCAATTTTAAATAGAGCTAGACACAACGTAATCTCAGCATATTCGCTTCCATAACATGCGCTTCACTAAAAGTTCGGCGGATAAATGTCCGTACGCCGCGTGTGTCGAGTCCGCGACAAGTCCATGGGGGACTTTTGAACTTTTGTCCTCCGCGGACAAAAGTCCGTCGTCTGCGTTGGCTTTAACCATTATCAAGATAATATGCACAAAGATCGATATGGTACCTAAATCAGTTTTATACACAGATCCTTTCATTTCATATGTGCCCGGATAGGAGCGTGAAGTTTGTACATATTTCGTGGAATAACAGGAAAAAGTGAAGCTATGATAATTTGCAAGCAATATATTTAATATGGGGATAAACTATGTATAATGCAAGTAATATAATAAGTATATGTAGATACTACTATAAGAATATCTTTCTTTGTTGTACAGTAATATGTAACTTCGGGGTTCGGTAATTAAAAGTGCACTTAATCGTAAACATGTGTGCGTAGAATCTTGCGTTTAAATGTGTGTCTACAGGTTGAATAATTGCAATGTCTTTAATCCAGGCTATTTTTAGGAACATCAAAAATCTAGTTTCACATGACATGAACGCTAGTTCCTAGATTATGCACTGGCAAATCTGCTAATTATCTCTTTCCTCATCTTGTGTTATTATTAGTAAATGTATGAGTATTTTATCTCATATGTATAGTACATTACATTACTCGTACTTTATTCGGAAATAGTATTCATTGGTAATATATGTGATAAATGTCCGACGCCAAATTTTACCAATAACTATGTAAGTTTAAAAATGTACAGTGTACTATATACCTATATAGTACTTATACTATACATAGTACATACGAGGTTATAAATAAGTTTTACTTGATTCTGAAACTGGTTAATCAGCATGAAAATTTCCCATCATTCTGAATAAACAATGAATTTTTACAAAGATTCTGAAAATTTCTTTGAAGATTGCATAGAGGTTTTTTAGATTCTAATTATCTGATCATTAACTTTTCCATTCGTCTTAGGGTATCTCAAATATCCTACTTTTCTATTCTACAAGTACACAAATCAAAAGGAAATTTACAAGTACACGCACCCATATACATACCCATATATGTTAAAATATCTGTACATAGCTTAGTATTTGATCATTTTATTGTCCTCACTGATTCATCAACAAACAGGTTTCATCAAATCTAGCTAAACGTTTTTCAGTGATTATTAATTACATTGAAGGTTAGTGAGTGTATGTATAAATTGCATATATCTGTGTGATGGAAAATGATATATGCAATTTTGTAAGTAGATTTATTTATGAGCTTTTTATTTATTTATTATTTATTAAAATTCTTGAACATTTAAGCCAATTGTTTTATTTAATAAATCAATAAATTTCTGGCTTAAAAGTAGTAAAACTATAGTTTTACAATAAAGTACATATTCTTTCTAGCAAAAATAAGATAGTGCTTACAACTCTGAACCGCAAGCATATATGGAATGGCAAGGAGCTGCATAGTTTCTATCGGATTCTAAATGGGTTAAAAATGGATTTAGGATATAGAAAACCGAATGTTTTGTCTGTGTAGTTATGGATGAAGTTATCAAGACGAATACCTATCGAAAGTATATCCCGAAGGACGGTACGGTTGACATTTGTCGAGCTTGGCACCGTACCGACGAGTCACTTAGACATAGTTTCCGGTTGTTTTCATATTGCTAATGGCGAGAGAGACACAGGCATAATCAAGTAGCTGGGATTATACACCATCAACATCAACTTGCACTTAAATGTAATATTGTGAGTTCTGAGATGCCTCACTACAAGTGTGCACAAGCACCAGTTCTCGAAAATGGTAATATCACGCTCTACTCGAACCGGTCTTATGTCACAGACATGACTGCTGTTGCCAGTAAGCCTATTATATAGCCTATTATATTATTGTGGTAAAAGACCGGGGGATGAATTTCTCATGACGAGGACCTCGTGAAAACTGAGAAAGAAAACTTTCTAAGGACTTGGACCCTGCTCACCCTCTGAACCCATTCACAGGCAATGGACTGCAATGGACGCTGCATTAATTTGTATGTTTATTTAGATTCACACGCTCATTGAGCCCCTCAGTATTATATCGCTGAAATTATTTGATACTAGAGTGCTAATAAACGACTTATTCAAAAACAATCTTTAACAATTTGAGATTGGACAAACATTGTCGTGTGTGCCAATTTGTGTTCGCAATATTTCGCCATTAAATCTCTGTTATCACCTCCGTTGCATACTCGCTCTGTGCACATAGGCACATCGACAATTGCCGTAACATCAACAAACAAGGACTGTATTTAAGATGAGTACCTCATTTTTTATACCAGCATAATACAGTAGCATTATCACTCGCATCTACGTGCAATTGGAAATAATTCACAATGATATCTCTGGTAAGTATTTTTGTCTGAAATACAAAACAATGAGAACCTTTAGTGAAATCTTAAGGACTGGCTTGATACTATACTAGTGTGATATATGGTTAAACAATTTTCACGGAGAAATTCAAAATCTTTCCAGGATCGAAACTGTTTTATGTTAAACCAGATAATATTTATATTTATGTCCTAAATTTCATTCTTTCTTTTATGTGATTTATATTTACCTACATATATTTTATCATACGAAAGAGAGCCTCAGTGATATCTCAGTGGATACAGAACCAGCACATTGATCTACGGTCCCTGGTTCGAAGCCGTGCATGTGCCACTAAATTAATCTTCTTTTAATTTATGTACATGTTTGTAATTATCACTTGCTCTTCTGTGAAGTAAAGCATCCTGAGGAAACCTGCACGTCTAAGAAATTATAATTTAAAAGGCGTGTTACCTAACCTAAGAAAGGTTTAGTGCTGTTTTGCCTGTGGGTTATAAAGATCTGACGACAATCGCTTCATCGGGACAGGCCCACCACTCATACCCACCACTGTGTCTCCTGTGTAGCCAGAATTAACGGCGGCGACCACAAAAAAGGCAATGAACAGTTAAGTCCATTGCCGTCCCGGGGGTTAAACTACAGCTGCCTTGGAACTCACAACGAATTTAATCAGAAGAAATTTGTAGGAGTAGGAAGTTTTGGAATTCTTCGCCAAATCCTTAGGCTTAGATAGCTTACCTCGCCAATGTTAACGGATTAGGTTAGGTTATTGACGAGCTCGGTGGCTCAGTCGTGAATGACGCGACTTTGACACCAACGCTCGTGGGTTCGATTCCCACACAAGGCAAACGTTTGTGTGCATGAACATGTCTGTGTGTCTTGGTCTGGATGTTTTAAGAGAAGTAGGGCGCATCAAAGCAGCCCGTCTGGGGAAGTACCTCCACCTCATAGAAAACCGCAGATAACAACTCCCTAGAAAGTTGTTGTGTTCACGCGTGTGAGTGAGGTCACCAGTAAGCTCCCAAGGAGTTGCTGTGTAAGCAGCAGAGGAGGCATCGCACGAGTGATACTTAATATATCGCAAGCGTTAATAGGCTACGGTACCCGCTTTACATCAGGTGGGCCGTATGATTGTATACCTCTCGAAATAGTATAAAAAAAAATTAGGAAACGAGATAACGCTAAGAAGAAAAGATATAACCGTATGAAAATAAATACTTATTACGTTTTTGATAAAATACATATCTAAAATATAAAAAATACGTTAATTTACTTGTTATATATACGGAATATCTCCGCCAATCCACATTTGAGCAGTGTGGTGGAGTATGCTCTATACCCCTTCAACCGAAGGGGTTTAGAGCATACTCCACCACTCGTATCCCTGCAGTGGGATGAGTAAGGGTTGATGTGGCGATATACCCAATACAGATGAACTAAATGCAAATATAAAAACGGTTTGGTTCTATGTGGTAGGCAAATTGAATGGGCAATTTAGTGTCTTTAGTAGATTCGTACAACCTCGTAGTTGCCAACGATTTATTGGTCGTCTCTGCATTTGCATGCGTTTACAGAGATTTACAAATATCTAATTTGTGAATGGATGTCAGCCGAAAACTGTTCCCTGTTTTATATACAACGTTGATAGGCTTACAAACGTACAACTAACTACTAACTAGCTTATGTACAGTATAGGAATGTCAGAAGCTTAGTAATATCACTCACTTGCAGGCAAACAACAACTCACGAGAACATTGTTATTTGGCTTCAGATTTTTTTTTGAGGCGAAGGTACTTTCCCAGTCGGGTTGCTTAGATCTCTTAGCTCTCTTACAAATTTACAACTAAAGTTTATAAAATACCAATACTAACAAATTCCTATTCAGAAAAGTATAATTCCAATTATATTAACTTTCCATTTTATAGAGATTATTCATATTCGCCATGAGCATAGCGGCGCTTACTGCACAAGAAGCCTCAAACCAACAACCAGTAGAAATCATCACAGAAAAAACCATAGTCAAGCCTGATGGATACGATTTTGAGTGAGTACTTAATAATACGTGATCTTTTTTCTAAATAAAGTGACAAAATATTTCTTTATATACCACTAAAAGGCGTACGTCCTGCTTGGACTCGTGCATTGGCAAATATTTTTTATAAGCTACATAATATAGTCTCTTATTAAAACATCGAGAGTTCATTCAACAACTTAACAATTCTTGAAAAAAATTACCCCTTTGGAAACTTGATCCATTTTTAGCCATGATGGAACACAGATATTGTTTAAAGTAAGAGAGGTAAAATGTATGTTTCCATATTTGTTTGTTTATTATCGATTTTAATGCGATTTATGCATTATAGGATTCCAACGAGACCAATGGGACTTCCATTGGAGTTAAATATACGTTTACGTCTTTTCTCTGCTTTAATTTTAAATTAATGGGGCTGTTTAATATTGGGGGTGTTTAATGGCGCAACAGATTTTGTTGAGTTTTCTTCAATAAGTATGTACGTGTTATACACATAGACAGATTTATAATCGAAGACTAAGGAACGTGTGTGAGTTTAGGATCATCAACGATCCTCACAGCTCGTCTCTGCACCGAGTCACAAGGTCCTAGTTGGTAACCAGGTGCCCCCGCTCAGAGTTGACTACAATACTTATAAAATATAAGTCTTTGCCCCGGCCTGAAGTACTGTTTGGCTCTGTTGAGCATACCAAACTTCTTTGACGCCAGCTTGACTTTCTTTTCCAAGTTCTGGAATTGGGGGACCACAGCAAATGGATTTTTAGCGGAGAACGCGCAGACTTGAGTCCTGGTAGCGTTGAATTGAACCAAGTTCAACCGGATAGTCGGATACTTTACACAAAGTACACTCTAGTCTCACTCTACACACAAGTGCCGACCTCCCAGATGATAAGCAGTGCACAATCGTGCATTACTGACCCGGTAAAAACCGAGCATTAAGTTAAGGCTGGCATTAGTTTAGTTTCATACACAACTTTAGCAACAGTGCATAACTACACAATTGCATTTTTATTATTTTGAAAGCTGTCTTAGTACATAACAAACATTGTCAAACAAAGATTCTTACGAATTTCTTTCTTCTTCTCTTAAACTAGGCGGGTTACAATTAGATCATGAAAATACGCAGACTAAAATAAACAGATACGTTTACTTACACAAATGTTTGTAATGTACATAAATTGATCCCGAGGTCCTTATGAACATCCATGAAATTAATATTAAAATTATAAACTACCTAATTGAAGAAGTATGATGAAATTCATCGACATTTAATTAATTGTCTTCAATGATATTTCACAAATACATCGATCGCAACAGTACGCTGTAAAATAAAAGACAAGATCTCTGTAGGTCAATCATACGAATAAAAGCGGCAAAGCGAAGCTCATAGTTTACCATGCCGCCATGCCTTTTCATGCTGCGTTAGATGGATAATATATAAGAAACACCTAGATCAGGAAACACATCAGCAGCTTATTGTACTGTTCTATAAATAAGAACTAAAATACCGCCTCATATGAGGCGATTGCCATAATCTATGAAAGATTATAATAAAAAATATATTTTTTCTTTTTATTTAATTCACACGTCGCTGCAATTTCCGCTGCTAATGTAGTAAGTGACTTCTCAGTAAACTTACATTATGTTCCAGATTCAAAACCAGTGACGGCGTGTCCCGAAAGGAAGAGGCTTCTCTAATCACCGTAGGTGATCAGCAAGGCATTGGAATTCGGGGGTCATATTCATATATCGCACCTAATGGCCAAGAATACCAAGTCACATTCACTGCTGATGACAAAGGATACAAGCCCATTATCCACGTTGTTTCACACCAATAAATATACATAAAGTAAATGTTTTGAGATGTTTTAAACATATTTGATCCCAAACGAATTTCTTCTTAAAATCGTTTAAAAGTTCATTAGCCGAACGAAAACCGAACAATAGGAAAAACTAGCTAGACTACCGAAGTCACATAATTTGTATTATCCTACCCAGTTTTTCCCACATTAAGGAGAAATATTCCTTCCATAAATATTCCTTTGTGGATATGCCACAAATTTTGCGCAATACTCTCATCTCGACCGCATTTATTCTACTTTCATGCTCTCTCTGCCATACCCAGCTTTTACTTCCATAAGTAAGCGTTGGGAATAGCACCGCGCTGAGTACAGCGAGCTGTGCCTTCTGACTTATATTTCAGCTGCCTACAAGTTTATCTAACGCTTAAGTCATGCTTTTCCCCTCATAGAGGAAGATATACAATCTCATCCACTTGCTCCAACACTACATCATCAACCGTAGGCCTAGTGTTTGTTCTGGTTGTTTCTCTTTCAAATACCATTATATTGGTGTTCTTCACATTCAATTGTAAGCCTTTTTTATTACAATCATCTTTCATTGTTGCAACTAGTGCTTGCAGTTCGGATGGTGGTTCTGCTGTTAATACTGCATCGTCTGCATAAAGCAGGCAGTTGACAACTGAGTCACCTATTCCATATTTCACCATTCATTTTCATCGAATTCCCACATTAATGTTTCTTATTCTCTGAAGACAAATTGATCCATACATATTTTTATACCACTAAGGTTGCTTGCACACTAGCTTGCCGCTAGCATACGGCCTGCCTAATGGTAAACAGTCACCATAGCCTACGGACATTTGCAACACCATGTATGTCACTCATGCGTTGCCGACCCTCTAAAAACCTCTCCACGCCTTTATTGAATAGCCCCATGCTGTAGTCCCTTGGGAAAACCTCGGCTGAGAGTTCATTCTACAATTTGGGAGTTCTCGTAAGAAAACTTCTCTGGAACCGCACAGTACGCGACCATTGCGTTTCCAACGGCTCTCCGCCGTTGTGACTATAAAATAAAATAAACAATTCTTTAGAATACAACCCGTTGTACAATCGGTAGAACACACAAAGGAAGGCAAAATCTGTCCTTAAACTTTAGGGTTCAATACCGTGTGTAAGCTTAGGATCTTCTACAATTCTCACAGCTCGTCTCTGAATGAAATCACACGGTCCAAGCTGATATCCGCACTGAAATATTATTTTGATCTGTTGAGCACACCAAGTTTTTGGACGCCAGCCTGACCTGAGTCTTTGTTTCTTGCGATAAGATTTTTCTCTATTCCTTTTCCTCTAGGTGACTTCTATCTTGAACATCACTGGAGATCTCGACACCAAGTATCTTAATGCTGTTGGTGATGGTAAGAGGTGTGTTCTGGATATTAGGAACCACAGAAAATAGTGTTTACTTAGCGGTGAACACGCAAACTTACATCCTCTGTCGTTATCTGAACCGAAATCCACCCTGTGCTTCCCAAAAGTATTCCATCGGATTTTACCCTCATCCTCCGTTCAATATTTTTTCCATACACTTTAGCTGCTAAGCTCATCAAACTGATCAAACTTGTGATGAATTTTTTTAATCAATTATCTGTAAAAACTTTTTGAATTGTTACTTATTTATTACTTTACTGGTGCTAGTAGAACCGTAAGGAAACTCTTAAATTTTGAAAGCTTAGAAATGTAAAGTCACTCGAATATTCGGCATCGGCAATTTTGATCGGAATATGAGGAACAAGATTAGCGCAAAATGGATAAAATGTGAGCATATCTGTATTTTGGAGCATATTCTGCCGGCGAGTACGATTACATGCTCAACTACCAAATAAAGCTGCTTAAATCCCACCTCCATAACTCTACAACAGCTGTAAGGCCATACACACATACAATACTCTTTATTGCACCACATAGAACAGTATACAAATTAAAATGACAACTTAAAATTAAAGTACAAAAGGCGGTCTTATCGCATAGCGGTCTCTTCCAATCAACCAGGGTAGATGACAAAAAAATAAATAAAGCCACTACATAAGCACAATAGAACAAGAGCCCGCGATCGCCAGACTTTCTTTATAGTATAAAAGCTGAAAGTTTATAAAATTAATGTATAGAAGGAATGATTATGAAGTGGATTATCATGGCTTTGGCAGATAACTGCCAAAAGATAATGTAACAAGAGATTTTTTATATTTTCTTTAGAAAAATATTAGAAAACACTTCATCTATTGCCAGCCACTTTGTACCGTGTAACCCTGCATCAAATACCCTCAAACTTGAATAAATTGTAATTTTTCTTTCGTTACAGTATAAAAATTGAATTTTATGCATGTCACTTGGGTAAATATTAAAAGATGTTTCTTTAGTAGCTGAACAGTTTCGACGGCTCTAGCATCTCGCCGGATAAAGGTGATGGTCAGGTGACGTCGATGCAAGCGTGAGGCAATATACATACAAAGCGGGTGCGAGTGAGATAGTGAATTAGATTAATTTACTGCGCATATTTTGTTTACTCGCGAGTTACTCAGTTATTACTTATTAAAATTAAGTTAATACTATATTTTTTATTAATTTATTAACATGAAAATTATAGTGAATAAATTGTAAATTTATATTTTAGTTATAAATAATTCTTCGTAATAAAAGTATTCAATGAAAACTTTCCTGAAAAACAGGACGTTATACAACAAAAAACAGACATAAAAATGCCAGGCGAATATCGGTAGACTGGGTAGTTTTATTTAATTAAACGGTTCAACAGTATCACTAATACCACAGCTTAGAAATCCATATGGATTTCTAGGCTGTGCTAATACTATATTAAACATAATAAAAGAAAGGACAAACAAGCAAAAGACAACAAAATATAAAATTCAAATTAAAAGTACTTTTTCATTGTCAGCCAAGGTACAATCTCATGTCTAGTAATACGAAGGTCACTCGTCAGCCAAATATCTTATGAGCCAATTCCCTATTCCAGTTAGTAACTCTACCTGAGTAAGTAATTTAAAGTACGTAATTTGAATTAAAAGCTCCTCGTGTATTAGTGAAAGATACAAGTACGATTCTTCAGGCCTTCAGTTTAATATCAACTTGTAGTGCACTGAAATGATACTGACATTTTAAATTGTCATAAAACGAAATAGATAATGGTACCATTTGCCAAATTAAAGAAAGTGAAAATATTAAGTGATCTCATTGACAACAACTCCGTCAAACTAGTATAGAATTATATACGCTTGTTATTATTGATGTTGTTTTTATTTTAATAAATAAAATATGTCTTATCTAATTCGATCGTAGGTTGTGTCGACAATTTATAAAGTTAATAAAAAACTGTATACTATTATACCAGTGTTGTTCATATGTTAACCTACATCTATCTATCTATAACTTCACGCCAAATCCCTTGCGGAGTAGATAGAGAGAACCGAGCGCCATGTAACTCAATCCTTATACACCTCACTCGCTTCTTTGATATTCATTGGTCTTCTCATGGACGCTCGCCGGTTTCCAAGGCTCCTGATAGAACACTACCAATTTGGGCATGATAGGTAAGTCTTGGCCTTCCTCGGCTCCTACATACTTCCACTTTTGCGTTGTATATCTGCTTTGTCATTGTTTCATCCTGCATTATTTCTACATATCCGAACAAACGAAGCATGCCTCTTCTTATTTTAACACCGACACTCTTTCAAATATTTTCAGACCAACTCTCTTTCTAATATTTTCTAAATTCTCTATTGCGAATCTCTCATATTTGCTTATTAATTGCGAATCTAATATCTTCTATTGCGAATACGGTTTACAAGCGTTACGCCACAAATTTGCGCAACGCATTTCGACCGCGTTTATTCTACTTTCATGCTTTCTCTGCCATAGCCGACTCTCGCTTCCATAAGTAAGCGTTGGGACCAGCACTGTATTGTATATAGCGAGCTAAGCCTTTTGGCTGAAGTTTTTACTGGCAAGAAGTTTTACCAACTCTCCACTCACACTATTCCCAGCATTCAGTCGTCTTTCTACATCAGCCGTGTACCTTTCATCCCTGCTGAAAACGCATCAAAGATATACAATCTCATCCACTTGTTCCAACACTTCATCATCAACCGTAATCCTTAACATTGATTCAGGTTTCTTCTCTTTCAAATACCCTTTGACTGTGATTTTAAATCTGTTATCGTAAAATAAAATTAAAATATAAGTAATAAAATATTTATTATATTTGACATTTAACTTTTTTTAGCTTAAATAAATTATAGTAACCTAACTGGGATCCACAGTTAACTGTTGGTATTGAAAAAGAAAATTAATTATTATGTTATATGATTTTATCGTAAATAATAAATATTTTGAACGCTATAATTTTATTGTAGAGAAAATCTAAGTTCACCGGTATTGTTCTTGTTTTCAATATTACCTACACTTAGGTAGCTAGGTAAAATACTTGCGGTATACACATACGTATAATTTTGAATAAGAAAAAATCTAATACACATACGAGTATAAACAGCTAATATGGACTCGTTATAAATAAAAAAGGGTGATAATTTATTAGATCAAAACACAATGCAATACAATATTCTTTAATGCACTACATAAAACCTTAAAATACATGAAATTAACTTAAATTACAGTACAAAAGGCGGTCATATCGCACAGCAGTCTCTTCTAAACAACCTTAGGGTAGACGACTATATTAAAAAAATAAAATGTAGGAGATAAGTGGCGCAGTATAAATTAAAAAACAAGCAAAAAAGTTATGATGAAGTTATAAGTTATGTATATGAATGTATATGTGTATCCATATATATTACATACACATTACATATACACATATATATTAATTCACTTAAACAATGTTATATAGCAGTGACAGCCAGATTAACAAAAGAACCGAATTAAATAAAAATAATTAAAATTAATTAACCGATGGCACCGACATTATAGCTTTGTGATAGGTTGGTTACGAACTCGTATCTGCATTTCCACCATAAGAGCTACCAGCATGTGTATCCGTGGTACTCGCCACAAATGGAACACCACATCCAAACTCCTCGGATTTGAAGATGGATCCGGGATTAAATAATTATTTTTAGGTACTCTTTAAATTGTAAATTTTCTTGATATTTTACTTCTACTTGGACTCAATATTATCATTTATTGCTCTTATACATTTATAAACATTGTTATCTTTTGTTGAATAATAAATATTTTTGCATTAAATTAATGAAAAAGAACCGAATTAAAACAGTATGAAAGAAAGATAGCGAGCACTAACTCGATCTTCAAAACTAAATATACTTTCCGCATTTCGAATGGTTAATGGTAGAGCATTCCAGAGCTGCACAGCTCGCACCGAAAAAGATTTCGTGTAATACTCGGATGAGTGTGATGGCGTTTTAAGTCGGAGGGCAAGAGCGTTGCGAATAGTACGGCGCTCTGTTCCACTGTGAAACGAGAAACATTCCTTCAAATATACAGGAAATGAAGGACTGAAAATAATAGAAAGAAACGCCTAAACAAATGGTGATATATAAGTAATATAAATATAGCGCGAACATAAATAACATTCAGACAACGCAAATACCATTATTCCTAAAATTTTAAAAGGTCTTCCTCTACAAATATCAACTTCCTGGTATGTCTTTTTTTTTATATACTTCGTGTGATGCTTTAGACTCAACAGCTCTCTGTAATGACACTTATAACATGACGAGCCAACTTTTTTTTTGGTTTAAGTGGCACGGCAAGTTGTATAAAGAAATATGTCTGTAGCATACGAACTAGCCGTATACACTTCGAACAGAAAAATATGACTACGAATGGCAAATAATCATACGAACCACTCCATGTGAAGCGAACACCATAGCATATGGACGCTAGCAATAAAAGGGCCAACGTTTGCGTGCATGCAGTTTTATAAGAGCTTAACTTCCAACCTCACTCACTCGCAACAACACTACACCCCTACAAGGGCCACTTGTTATTTATTACGATTTTCTGTCGATAAATCCTTAAATGGCTTCTTCCTTATTCGGTACACCTCTGAACAAGTGCTTTTTCGAAAGCGTTTCGTCTGGTAATCGACGAGATGTATCAAATCTTTCTTCTTTTACGAGCTTTACGGTTCTTTGGCTTTAACGAGCCTCTTACACCCCATCATCCTACATAAAAATCAGTAATACACTCATTAATAGAAGTTGTTACTAGTAAAGTTGAGATTACAATATGGAATGGCCTACCAAGGTTTTATGTAGCGGAAAATATACTGATATTACTGCAATGGTTATGGTAATACACGTGATACCCTCTCTCTCTCTCTCTCTTTGGTTTCTGAGAATATTGTAAAAAATACACACCATGAAAGTAAATAAATTGTAAAATAGTATGTAACTGTATGTAATTAAAGTATTAAAGCACAATGATATTATATAATTGGGACTACGCTTGAGTTTTAATAGCCCTCATTGATTAGCGCTTTATCTAATTAACTATTACAGAAGACAAAATAACTAATATAAATTCAAAACAGTTATTCTGTCAGACCAAACGCTTGATTACCACTATATTGGAAAGACAAAATACGTAAAATTATATTTACTTGCAACAGTGTTTAATGATTTACTGTATTTTACGATACAAGTCTATTACTAGTTTAATTACGGTCAATAGATCTATGAATGCTATGATATGTCATCCTGTGATAGGCATACACGCATCAAAAAATTTGTTAGCTTATCACACTACAGTCTCAATATGTCTGTTGTGTTCAATTTAAATTTAAATTTATTAACATTTTAATGTCGTGATCATGCACTTAAAATTATAACTCGTTCATCACGTAAACAAATAAATACGAGAGTATAAAGGCACTCTACGTTCAACATATCAACATCGTTAATACTAAAATCTACTCCAGTTTTAAACGTTTTTGTAAGAAGTTGAAGTCTGTGCTGGAAAAAATGTGAAAACGGCAGACAAAGATCCAACTTCCAGATAAGGATAAATGAGAAAATAATAATAATTTATGGTGTTGAAATATTATGTAATAAATAATACTGACTAGACATATGTTGAATGGCTTGTTCTGTGATGCACAGATAGCTCCGCGAGTGTATAAAAATTATGTTTTAGTCATATCATGAGGTTCGGAGCTTAAATCAAAATATACTACAAACTATATTTTGGTAAGTTCAATACTTTTTAAATTGTAATTGTAAAGAATATACAGATATTCTTAGAAATGATTATAATATCAATCCAAAACTGAACTGAAGTATCACAGATGAAAAGAGAACATATGATCTAAATCCTAAGCCATAAACTATAAATTCTGAAAGAATTGCATTATGATACGCATACGTTATTTCAGATGATCACCTTTGTTCGTCAGTGGAGTCAATATATACAAGGTAACGAATTAGCAAAACATTCGTAACTTTGAATCGCTTTTTTATTTATTAAATCATATTAAGTGTGATTATTATGAAATAAGCAAAAATTAAGAAAGATTAAGTAAAGATTATATATTATTTAACTTTAATAAATTTTGATAGTGTTTCTTGGCAAATCCTTAAGATTTCAAAATCCTGTAGTGATTATGAATGGAAAATAGATCGAAAACGGAATAAATTACCAGCAGATTTCAAATTTGGATTTTTTATATATAGAATACCCATGGTCTAGGTAATAAACCTAGACCATGGGTATTCTATATTTTATTTCATTTTTCATTCGATAATTTCGACTGTTTGCAACTACGCAAACGGGAGTAATTACTGTACCGGAAATAAAATATTAATTCATCATAAATCACAAAACTTTTAACTAAACAGTGTTTTGTTATGTAATACCAAGTAAAATGATATACGTATACTAAAAGTACTAGGTACCATAATTAAATAACATTCAAAATCTTTTTTTTTTTATTAACAATTACATCATTAGTAAATATGATTATTGCGAATTTACCGTAAATCATACCGCGAAAGCTGACACACCCTTGCTTATATCAGATCTAAACTTTATCCAAACCTGACTCAAATTTGAAAGTTAGCATTGAAAACGAACCCAACTCTGACACAAACCTAACTCAATCCTCAAGGTCAATTACGAATCGACTTTCCATCAATCCCATAGCTAGATTTGTTCGTGAAGATTTTTTTTTTACTCAATAATGCGGTCGCTTTGATCTAACTATATCTTCACGCAAAGTTCCTTGGGATCTAGTCAGACGAAACAAGTAATTAATCGTATCCTTTGTATAAAAACTTTGCGCTTTTCACTGTATAAACTATGTAAGTATAGTAAGTATAGGTACAAGGAGTAAGTATAGGTACAAGGAGTAAGTATAGGTTTGGATCTTAATTTTGACAAGAAGGATTTTAGCAGACTACGTTCATCTACCCGGTATAACTCCTATTCTATTCAACGTAGATTAATAAATGAGGGTATTGTTGGAAGAGCCTTGCTGTTCGAAAGACTGTTGGCTTACAACAAATTATGGCAGGCATAAAGTTCTACTAATTAAAAAGATTAAAAGACTAATAATATAGTATAAAGGTATAATATATAGGTTACGTATACTTTCCATACATAACATACATAATTACAAAAAAAAAAGAAATATAATTCTCACCTAACAAAAAAGTATACTTTTTATTATAAATAATAAGCAATTTAAAATATGGTAATAGTACAATTTATATAGTAGATTATAATTAGAATGAAGGTTGGTTTTGTTTGAACGCAGTCACACATTATAAAATACGTCATGTATCTTATTAAGACTGGTAAAGATCGTAGGTTGTAACCTTTTCTAATTTTTCGAGAAGGTATCTGTGACTGACGGATGGTAAGAAAGATTGAGAGGCACCATGGGTTCCTTTTCTATTATTGCTTGCTTATTATTGCACTACAAGTTGATATTAAACTGAAGGCCTGAAGAATCGTACTTGTATCTTTCACTAATACACGAGGAACTTTTAATACAAATTACGTACTTTAAATTACTTACTCAGTTAGAGTTACTAACTGGAATAGGGAATTGGCTCATGAGATATTTGGTTGACGAGTGACCTTCGTATTACTAGACATGAGATTGTACCTTGGCTGACAATGAAAAAGTACTTTTAATTTGAATTTTATATTTTGTTGCCTTTTGCTTGTTTGTCCTTTCTTTTATTATGTTTAATATAGTATTAGCACAGCCTAAACATCCATATGGATTTCTAGGCTGTGGTATTAGTAATACTGTTTAATTAAATAAAACTACCCAGTCTACTGATATTCGCCTGGCATTTTTTATTTCCGCTAGAACTCTGTTGCGTATAATGAAACAAGACCTGAAGCTCGGCGCTTATCTTCCATATACAGGAGATGCCCTAAATCAGTCCCAATAGTTGAAGAGAGTGGCTCGATCAAAACGCCTTCTGTCCCTATACGCAGGTGAAAGGCGCAGAAATATCTTCTTTACTGATGAAAAAGTTTCATTTTTGTGAAAAAGGAGTGAAGACTTCTGCCAAAGTGTATCAAGAGACTGTCTTGGATCGTGTTGTGAAACCTCTCAGTAATACACTTTTTAAAAATGTACCGTGGACTTTCCAGCAGGACTCTGCACCTGGTCACGAGGAACGAACTACCCAAGCCCGGCTCGAAACCAATGTTCCGGACTTTATAAGAGCTGAAGAAGACTGGCTCTCGCATAGCTCAGATCTGAACCCCCTAGACTACAAATTATGGTCAGTTTTAGAGGACATGGCCTGCTCAAAACGACACGCCGGCATTGTGTCTCTAAAGAAATCTCTGCAGTGGCTAAATTCCCCATGGAAACAGTGCGTAAATCCATAGATTCGTGGCCATTCAGATTAAAGGCCTGTATAAAGTAATATATATATATATATATATATATATAGTATAAAGTAGTAAAACAGTAAGGCCAAAGGTGGCCATTTCGAATAGAAATTGATTTATTTTTTATTTTTTGATGAGACTTCCTTAAATATGTACATGTATATAAGTTTTATTAATGTTATACGAAATTATATTATATTAAAGTTACTTCATAAAAAAACCAGTTGAGAATGCGCAAGCTTGCACTGCCAGAGGAACACCTGGCTCGTCAATTATATAACAATTCAAATTTTTTTTTTAATTTGTTGGCCATTTTGACCATGTTCCTTAAGAGATAGGAACGGTGTTCCTAACCATTCCTATTCTACTTTTTTATGCTGAATCCGAATCTGAAGTAAAAATTCGAATATTCGAAAAAAACGCACACAGAGACAAACGCACAGACAAACATATAGATTTCATATAGGAACGGTGTTCAAGATAAATGCATATTGAATTAAACAATTTTTAACGGAAGTTTCTTTTTATTTATTTTGTTGAACCTGACGTTTCGAATGCTTTGCAGCATCCGTGGTCGCAGGTAGAAGAAAATTGTTTAATTCAATGTATAACAGTCGCGAAAACCTAAGACAATACTAAATGCATATTCATTTGTAACAGAACTATGGCCGGACTAGGTAAAGTAATTGGCACTCTTAAATTTTAGTATCGTTACAAATTAAACTTAGTTCATGTAACTAAATCCTGTTCAAAATGACCTAACAGATTATTTTCAACAGGATATTTTAAGGTATATCTTAAATAAATTCAGTTCAAATTAAAGTTATTTGTATAAAATATTATATTCAAATCTGTTATTATATTCAAAATTTTGTGGTCCTTAAAGCTGAATACCCCATTATAATGAACACAAACTCTACATATAGGTGTCTACACCAATCCTAACTCTTTCCACTGCAAGGACACGAGTCGCCCTTCAACCGAAGGAGTTTAAAATACACTCCACCATGCTGTCAACTGCGGATTGGCGGAGACCAGTAGACCTGCCATCTATCGACAACAGCCGGGACCGACGGCTTCACGTGCACACACAGGCTACAGCCGAGGTTACTTAACTTGCGGGTTTCGGTTAGAATGATACGCGCTACGACACACGCCAACGAGCTCTCCTCATATGAAGGTAGCTATTTCTATTTATCTTTCTTTCATTATAAAACACCAAACATCTCTACATTATGTGCAGCTAAGATCAGATGGCGCTTTTATACGAAATACGATTATAATCCTCATTACGTGTGGCATAAGAACGGTACAACCAACAAAATGTAAAGCTTGGGGTGTACTTAGCTGTACATGTTGTAAACTAAATATATAGATATATCGTATCATAGATACTCGTAGATACTCAGAAAACAATCATAAGAACTTACGTGTGTAGATACGGGTTTTTTAACCATCTGTATTGTTATTACAAACAATTGAATATATCCCAACTATAATTTCTACATTTGAAACAATAATATAGTAGTAGTACTTTTCGTTGTTTAAATTTAATTTTAATATATTATATTTGGTTCTAGCATTGGTCGAAATTAGACTTCAGAATGTTTAATTGTAATCTATTATACACACTAAATACCCGATATAATTTTTCATTTTGGGTTCTCCGGCTGAGATTTTTATACGTAGCTCGATGGCAACTAAATTTCAAACACACTTTAGAAAATTACATCGGTTTGGGTTAGAAGAACGTTTATTATATATGATAACTCTCAAATTCATGCCGTAATTTTGATGAACTAAAATAAATTTTGATATTTATAACAAATTTCCTATTTTGAAAGCTTTTTTTTATATTTTTTTAACGAACTATGTATTTTGCAATGGTAGCTAGTGACGCGTTCTGTCTGGAACATTTCTAATGATTTTGTACTTTACATTTATGTATTTTATCTGATTCTTATGCGTATACTACTAGCTAGTATCGGTATGCGTTATCGCCGCCAATGATAAGAGAGTGACCCCTCTTTTATCATATCACATACCACGCTGTCAGCATAAAGCGAGAGGGCGAGACGCGTGAGAGAAATTTAATATTTCGCTAGCTTTATACTGCTTATATATAATGAGGTGTAAGCGGCTTATGATATCTTAGAGTCTCAGCCAACTTCACCCATTAAAAAAACGCCGGGAGCTTACCTTATCAACGCTTGCAATATAGAAAATATTGCTCACGCGTTGTAACCTCTGCTGCTAACACTACTCTTTAGGGCTTATTGGTAAACTCACTTACTCGAAGGAACACAACAACCATTCAGGGAGTCGGTATTTAAGGTAACTATTTGTATTTGTTTACAGTTTTCTGTGTGGAGAGGATGCTTCCCCAGTCAAGCTACATTTATACGTGAAAGCTTGACATTAACGCCCGTGGGTTCGATTCCCACACAGGACAAACATTTGTTTTTAAGAGAGGTAGGGCGCATCAAAGCAGCCCGTCTGGAGAAGTACCTCCACCTCACAGAAAACCGCAGCCAAATAACAACTCCCTAGAGGGTGGTTGTGTTCCTTTGAGTAAGTGGGTTTACCAATCCTAAGTCCTAAATAGTAATGTTGTGCTAACACTCACCAAGTAAACCAAGAAGTCACCAGTAAGCTCCCAAGGAGTTGCTGTGTAAGCAGCAGAGGAGGCATTGCGCGAGTGATACTTAATATATCGCAAGCGTTAATAGGCTACGGTACCCGCTTTACATCAGGTGGGCCGTATGCTTGTATGCCTCCCGACGTAGTATAAAAAAAGCCTCGTAAGTATACAGTAGAGTGACAAGCACTCAATGTGCTATAACTGAATCACGCTTGACCGCCTCCTTATGTCCTAATTGTAAATTAGTTAGATAATATTAAAAAGTACACACATAGAGTGGAAAAAAGATTTTATTTACAATTTTGGAGAATTCGAAACGTTCACTTCCGACGTTTAGACTAGAAAGCAACTTTTCCAACTTAATAATAGGTTATTTGGTAATAGCAGTTGGTAACGAAAGTTTAACTTTGATGAAGTATATATTTAGGGCTTAAGATTGAGCACCGGATTGTTGTTGTTGGTCGTCCCCAAGGTGCTCGGTGGGTTGGTAGCCGTTCTTGTCAGCTAAAAAGGTAACCTGGATCTGTTTGCCATCAGGAGCTACGTATTTATAGCTGCCTTTCACTGAAAGACCCTGCTGATCGGTGTCATTCTTATATTCGCCTTGCTCCTGTCGGGAGGTTCCGTCACTCGTCTCGAATCTGTTGAAAAAATAGAATCCGTCAAAATGGTTATTTGTACAAATTCTTGATTCTATGCCAGATTTCTAAATTCAGATAATTTCGTTATTCTGCGATTGATTTGAGAGACACGAACTTCTGAAATTTCTTGCATATAAATAAATATTTCATGGCTAACTATACTTCGGCATGTAGTCCGTAATTAAGCGAAGATTGTACAATGGGCACTAACATACTGTAATACTTTTTTAAGTTTAGTAATCATTGCTAGGCACTTGCAAACCGGAATCACGACGATCACCGCACTTGTTGCTGTTACTAGCGCCAACGTCGACGTTGGATCGCAACCGCAGCATTAGCAGCATACCCCACGTGTCGATAGTGAATTAAATGAACAAAAATTTATATATTTGAAAAGGTGCTAGCGCAGAACATTGTACATTCCGTGAACAGCAATAAGGACTAATGTCTCCATTCTGAATAAATAAGTACGATATGACCTCCTCTAAAATTTTATAGATTTACTAGCGAATCCGGTA
The DNA here is from genome assembly GCA_947507595.1 of Pyralis farinalis. Classification (NCBI taxonomy): domain Eukaryota; kingdom Metazoa; phylum Arthropoda; class Insecta; order Lepidoptera; family Pyralidae; genus Pyralis; species Pyralis farinalis. Next base: position 19,795,565 of record OX382267.1, read on the forward strand.
GAATTCATCCTGCCCGTAAAAGCAGTTCCACATTAAATTCAGTCTCAAGATTTGGTGACATGCCGATATCAACGCCACGTGTTTTCAAACCATCAAGGAACCTATTTAAATATATACAGAACATTTCATCCAAATTAGTCCAGCCGTTTAGAAAGAGTTAGGTGACAAACACGTACAGAATAATTATATATATTAAGATTTTGAGAAAAGTCAACTACATGTGCGTTTTTCTAACTGATATATTTCTGTCATTAAAATTGTAGATCGGTTTTATTAGAATTCATCAACAAATTTTGAAATGAATTTTGGGAACCACTTTTCGAGATAAAAAGTATCCATATGCAGACTCAGAATCTAAGCTATTATCGTACAAAATTGCAGCACAAACCATCGCGATTTTAGCACGACGCTAAGACTTTCGAAATATAATTTCTTAGACGTGTGGGTTTCCTCACGATATTTACCTTCACCGCCAAACAAATGATAAATATGTACATAAATCCAAAAACACGTATTTAGCGCCCGCCAGGATTCGAACCGCTATCACTGCATTTATAATTATGTTGTTATATCGAGAAGTACATACCATTAAGATATTTAAAGCTGAAATAACTGATGTTCGACCTCAGTCACAAACGATCATAAATAATTTTGTCATTTGCACCTCATCGACCTTGGTTAGACCAACTCAATATTATTCTATATTACAATGGTCATGATGTAGGCGCATCATAACCTTCCTTATTTTGGATGGCCTGTGACATACACAAATTAAATTCGCATTGTAGACTTCCATCGGCTGACAAGCAATCATGGTACGAAAATAACTCTTAACTTAGTTTGGACTCTATAAGCTCAGATGGTGCGAAAATGTCTTAAACTTAGTAAGATATTTATTTGAAGTTAAATTGCCTATTCACCAGGCATCCGCCCTCAGTTTTTTATTATTAAACTTGATAATTAACTATGTCATTGAGAATACCATCACCATTACTATGAACAATAATATACCTCGACGAATTATTTTAAGAATTTGACTTAACAATTGTAACAGTCCTGATAATTTGACTCTAATCAGAGATAAAGTTTATTCAATCCTAACATCAGTCTACAAGCATAAGTTCTAATCGACCTAACCGGACTCTAAGTAAATTAAAATTGTATAAATATCTTTTAAATACATAACGGATGTTACCTTGACATATTGTTGAACTTACGAGTACCTAACACAATCTATAAGGTGATACATAGAAATATTCATTTATATTTTTGGTTGGCATTTATGTAGTAGTATTTAATGTTGTGAAAATTTTTCAATAGGCACATCCTTTGCAATACTGTTTTACTTTATGACTATCCGCCATCATGTTGTAATTCTACCTAATAATAAAAGTTGTAACAAGTAGGGAATAAAGTAGCTGAGAGCCGCTTCTTTTTCCACAGTTTGATACTCATCAAATATTATACTCATTCCACTGCAGGGATACAGCTCATCCTTCAACCCGAGTTGTTTCGAGCAAACTCCGCCATGTTGCTCAAACGCGGATTGGCGGAGTATGTGTTCGTGTAGAGCCGCTGGCAGGTCACTGACTAATCTGACAACTGTCTACTACCGAGCTCCTCAAGTAGTTGACACGTTTATTGCTATTGCTATTTTTTGGCCAAGTCGTTTATAAATTTAACCAATGCCTTAATGACAGGCAATATAAACCAAAATATATAATAATGCAAAACGAATATTTTAATAAAATAATAATTCAGTACGTTCACTTACTCGAAATTGTATCCATTCACATCAACTTCGGAATCTTGTTTGAGGATCTGTACGGGCTCCGACTGTCCTTGAGCTGGTGCTTGTTGTTGAGGGTAAGCGCACACCAAAGCCAGGGCGGCCAAACCGACAATACTCTGCAAAGAGGACGAATAAATTACAATTTTGTTAAAAAGTTTAGTTCAGCAGCAGATGACAGCTTTAAAATGTATTTTTTACAATTCCCCTGAACTTTTAATAAAATTGTATGAATATAATATACACAATTCAATAGAATGTGTAACTTTCAGTGCAGATTCACTTAAAATGAAAATGATGTATATACCGTACAAAAAACGAGGTATTTAAAGCAAACATTGAACTGACAATGCAAGATATTGCCTACAGAACTGCAAATTAAATTAACCTTTAACTGCACTATACACATCCATCTAAAGTAAATGACTAGAGTAATACCTTACAAATAGTTAAGATTGTAACACAGTGTGACTGATGTACTGCGACTGATGAATGACTGATGACTATCATGAATGTAGTATAGACACTACTTATTTGATGTAACTACTGTTCTCGCGTTTATATTTTGAATATATTGAAGTATTGAACTATCGCTACATAATCTGTCCTTGCCTGACAATATGTTCAAAAGACACATCAAAAATACTCAATGTAAGAAGGGTTATTATAGAATCGATGAATATCTAACTGACAGAGATGTATGGAAATGATTCAGCACATGAATTAACATAACTTTAATTGTACCACTTGATATCACTATATGTACACTCATATCATTATCTTTATTGTAATATGTATAAGATGATTTGGAAAAAAAGACCTATATTGGCAAGTTTCTTTTGGCATTTCTTCTTCGCCAATGGTCATTTGAAATGCTGGTAGATTTAAAAAGAGAAAAACTTAAAAAAAATGATAAGATATAATATTGAAAATGTCAGACGTGTCTAAGTGCCCGTGAGGGTCTAAAGGCAAATAAAGAATTTTTATCTTTATCTTATCTTTATATTTAATACATGTAGCAATAGTTCAATTCTTCAATATATGAAGATGAATAAATCATTGTCAATAACGCAATAGCACTAATGACGACAGTGAAAGAAAAACCACTTACGATTTTCATCATTTTTAAAGATAATTCAGAAGTAAAAAGCCTGTGTATGTGACTGAACGGACCCTGAACGACTACATTTTGAAGTGAGAAGTTGAGCTATAAATATCGTTTCAAAGTATTGACAATTGTATGTGTCGAAGTTTCATTGTCATTTGAGGTGTTAATCACAATCATGCAAACAGTTTGTTTGGTGATCCAAGAAAACGTTACTTGGATTTGTCAATTGTGTAAATTGTTTGCCATCTGTAGGTCGTCCGTGCATCGCTTAACCTACATACTGCTGCGTAAGTATATTCACTGCACATTTTTGTATTCTTGGAATTATTTCACATCAAATATTAACCATCAGTTTTTGCAACTCGGATTACAAACAAGGATAGACATTGGCGAACTGGCGATGCAAGTGGAATACAAAAATGTTAAAATTTTTGGATCCCATTTACGGATCGAAGTGGCATATAAAGTTATTAAGATTATTTAATCTACTCAATTAAATATATATATATATATATACTCAAATAAAGTAGATTAAAGAGGAGATAAAAATATCTTAGGATCCACATGTGTATCTAGTATACAAGAATACGGCCCACCTAACCATACGCGTTATCATCTCCGCTGCTAACACAGGCTCCTCAGAAACTTACTGATACCCTCACTCCCTCGTAAGTCTCTCACATATCAACCATCTAGGGAGTTATTATTTGGCTGCGGTTTTACGTGAGGTTGAGGTAGTCCTCTAGTCAGGTTGTGTTCTACGTCTCTTTTGAATTTCGATATTTATCAGCTATATATTACGATATATACATAGTTAAAATACTCTTTAATTAAATTCATAAAATCTATAACTTAGTGATAATTGTTCAATTATATTTTTATAACTACTAAACAGTTGCGTTGGAAAAGCAAGTAAGTGAAGTAACATTTGCAAAATTAATTGATTCCTTTTATTTACGCTGGCTAACATCGCTTCCTAATCGAAATTGCTGGCTGACTTACTTGAACTTTCCCAAAAATACCACACTAATCCACATAAACTTAGCCTTAACTTAAATTATACGTCTCTATACTACTTAAACACTCTTCAGGGCGATATTTTTCTATGTGTCAAAAGCTGTAGGAAGAAATTACGGTAACAAACATTACAATAAAATACATTTTATCGGCTATACGCCAATTAGCAAAGTTTAGAATTTATAGGAATGCTATAAAATTGTTTTATTATGTACATCACTAAATATTTATTTAAAACATTAAGTATGCAGTGACGTTCTATAACTTAGATTTTAGGGAATCCATTGTGCGTTTCAAAGCCTGAGCCGTTCCGTGGCATTTTAGAGGATTTCTCTGTCTCTCGTAAGTAGCAAGTGTGTGTGTTGTATAATTAAATTTGGGGTTCATTTTATGATAAAATTAAATCGTATGGGTTGTGAATGCCGGAGCACCACTATATTTTTTTTTTATTCCGAAGTTTATACTAAGAGCTTACTGGTGATCTCACTCACACATAGGTACACAACAACCCTCTAGGGAGTTGTTATTTTGCTGCGGTTTTTCTGTGAGGTGGAGATACTTCCCCAGACGGGTTGCATTGATACGCCCTACCTCTCTTAAAAGCTTATTTATAACGTCATAGCAAATTAAATGCTTGTCTTATAAATTAAATCTTAATATCTACTTAAAAAGCTTACGCAACTGAATTATTTTTGTCCTGTAAACGTAAGTTGGCGTAACTGGGCCTGGTTAGGTCATACATCTTTTGAAATATAATTTGTTAGAGGTGCGGGTATCCTCAAAGTGTTTTTACAAGTATGTACACAAATACGATTTCAGTAGTACATACCCACTCGGTCAATAGGTTGATTTTTTATCTACTAGACTATAACTACTTATAATGTTGTCATTTGCTCTGTCAAATAATACCTACGGTTAACTAATTACACTAGGTAACAATCCAAATTTCCGGAAATAAATTCTTTGCGTATTTGGTAGGTAATCATGCCCCAAACACCAGAAAAATAACCATTTATCTCAATCACGTATAAAATCTGCTTTGAGTGATGCTAAAATTAAAGAAGGCGTTGAATACGCCTTAGGCCAGATGTGAGAAACTTAATAAAAGATCCTCAGTTTATTTCGATTTTAAACACTGAAGAAAAGAATGCATGATTGGCTTTTTTTGAAATCACAAACAATGTTTTGGGAAATCATCGGTCACCCCAATATGCGATCCTAGTAAATAAATTGTTAAGTTCTTATAAAGAACTGGACTGTAAGGTTGTGATATGTCACTAAAAATACATTTTTTGCACTCACACTTAGATTTTTCGCAGAAAATCTAGGTACTGTAAGCGAAGAGCACGGTGAGTGCTCGCATCAAGACATCGCCTCAATAGGGATACGCTATCAAGGGAAGTGGAACCCTGCTATGCTTGCAGACTACTGCTGGTTTTTGATAAGGAAGACCCCAACCTCTGACCTCTGCTTACCTTATGTAATAGATCAAAAAAACCAAAAAAAGTTCATTTTTTACTCAAAACTAATTGATTTATTGTACAGCGATGAAATCAGTAAAAAATAAAGACCAATCCCTTTTAAAAGTCATACCTGACTAAGAAGTTTTATTTACTGTCCTAAGTTCCCTTTAGTATGGTGATCTTGAATTTTGAATTACATACTCATCTCTGAGGAACAAAAAAGGTATTTATTTGTTGCCTAGTGTTATTACAGATATATTATCAACGAAATTTGCCTTAGAAGAATGAATTTCACATCCGTCCGTTGGCTTGCTCGTCTCTGTAGTAATAACGTACTTTACATAGCACGGTACTGTAGCATTATTGTTGACCCTAAATTCAATGACAATCCAATTCCAATATCGATATATTAAAGAAATATTTCGTATCGTCGAATATAATTTTCCCAAATGGGAATTGTATTCTTTTTATACAACATCAGGAGGCATACAAGCATACATTTTACGACCCACCTGGTGCGCTTCATACCGTTACCGTAGCCTATGAACACTTGCAATAAAATAAGTATCTCTCGCGTGATGCCACCTCCGCTGTAACACAGGAATTCCTTAGGAGCTTACTAATGATCTCGCTGACACGCATGAACACAACAACCCTCTAGGGAGTTGTTATTTGGCCGCGGTTTTCTGTGAGGTGGAGGTACCTGTACACTCTCTCTACTATTTTTTAGTCTTAAAATTTAACGAAAGATCTTTATATGAATATTTTATAATCGTTATTGCACAAAAATACAGTATACATGTGAGAAATGTGTGTTGTGTACTGTTGGTTTAACCGACAATTTGGTAATATGCCTCTTCCACACTACGTTAGTACTTATAGTAATCTATGTTCCACACCAGCACTGCTTCAGTTATGACTTACACGGCAGAGAGTTTCTTCTCCTGTTAAAAGTTAACAACTTTTCCTGTTTCAAGTTGGCAAAAAGTAAAGTCGCTTTATTACTTTTTTTTTCATTATCACTAAAACTACACTAAATAATAATAATAAATAATCATGTAAAAAAGTGTGAATGAAAATAATATGACGGACTGTGTAGACAATAATGTGTAGACTGAAGAAAAAAATATCTTCTAAACCTATCGAGTGGAGTATCAAAAAAAGTGTTTTGAGTGAAGTTTAAACAAAAGAAAAAAAGTTAAAAAAATATATTGGGCAAGCAAATATTTCATGTCGACGGAACATTGCTGTTTATGATTGGGTTGGCTCACATGACAACCCTAACCTAACCGAAAAATAAACCTTACCTGTAATTACATTAGGGAGACACATTCTCGTCAACTTGTGAGTATTTGCTGAACCAATATATTTATATATATATATCTACTGAATATAAAAATATCTCTTTTTAATTTTTTTCAAATAATGTAATCTTATTATCTTAAACATGTTTTTTATTAGAAATAATAGCGTGTTTTTTAATTTGTTTAACTGTGTTGTGGAACCCTAAAAACAGTTCGATAACATCACCATTGAGCCACTAAACCAACAGCAGGAACCTTTTATAACATTAGTATACCTAGAGCATTATCTAACTAGTTAAACGAGTTTGAAGGTATCTTCAATGGTGGCTATAGGTATATAACGGGTGTTTTCGTACGAATCACTAAAACACAGGTCAAGGCATGCCAATATAATATTCTAAAATGTTAATACTACACCAGCTGTGCCCGCGACTTCGTCCGCGTGGAATATTATTTATATTAATAAAAATAAATAAAATTTCTAAAATAAAAATAGCCTAAGTTACTCCTTATTACATCAGCTATCTGCCAGTGAAAGTCCCGTCAAAATCGGTCCACTCGTTTTAGAGATTAGCCGGAACGAACAGACAGACAGACACACAAAAATTGTAAAAATATTTATTTTGGTATATGTACCCTGTATCTATACATCCACATGTATTTTGTAAAAAGCGGTTATTTTAATATTACAAACAGACACTCTAATTTTATTTATCTGTATAGATAATACCGAAGACATTTGAACAGTGATAGCTCAGTGGATAAAGAATCACCCTACTGACCAACTGTTCCCACGTTCGAATACTGGCACGTACAACTAAATTCGTGTTTTCGGATTTATGAACACATTTGTTTGAATGACGTCAGACCTTAAGAAAGGTATGGTTTTACCACTGGGTTTTGGAAGTCTGACGGCAGCCGCACTAAAACTCAGTGCTTCGCCAAATGCTTAGAATTAAGAAGCGAACCTCGCCAATCCTAATGGATTAGGACAGGGAATAACATTAAGAAGAAGAAGACTACCGAAGGCATTCATGTTACTGGACTTGTTTATTATAGTAATGGTCTTTACTTGTGGAAAGACACATTGATACTAGCCGTTGGGGTGGAATGCGTCAGCAGTATTGTGGCGATAGTCTACACACTGTATCATATAGGCCTTAGGTCTTCATCTCGAATTTACATTATTTAAGACGAAGATATTCTGTAATAAAAAAATCGTAGTACCTTTCTTAGGGTTCCGTACCCAAAGGGTAAAATGGAACCCTATTACTGAGGCTCCGCTGTCCGTCCATCCGTCCGTCCGTCCGTCCGTCTGTCACCAGGCTGTATCTCATGAACCGTGATAGTTAGACAGTTGAAATTTTCACAGATGATGTATTTCTGTTGCCGCTATAAGAACAAATACTAAAAAATGGAATAAAATAAATATTTAAGGGGGCTCCCATACAACAAACGTGATTTTTTTGCTTATTTTTGCTCGATATTGATAACGGCAACAGGTAGACGCTTGAAATATTCACAGAATATTTAGTTATATATTCACTATAAGAATAAATAATTAAATTAAAATAAAACAAATATTTAAGGGGGGCTCCCATACAACAAACGTGTTTTTCTTGCCGTTTTTATAGATAATGGTACGGAACCCTACGTGCGCGAGTCCGACTCGCACTTGGCCAATTTTTTATACTATGTCGGGAGGTATACAAGCATACGGTCCACCTAATTAAAGCGGCTACGTACCCTATAAACGCTTGCGTTATATTAAGTATCACAACCCTCTAGGCAGTTGTTATTCGGCTGCGGTTTTCTGTGAGGTGGAGGCACTTCCCCAGACGGGCTGCTTTGATGCGCCCTACCTCTCTTAAAACATCCAGACAAAGACAAACAGACATGTTCATGCACACTAATGTTTACCCTGTGTGGGAATCGAACCTACAAGCGTTGGTGTCAAAGTCGCGTCATTCACGACTGAGCCACCTAGCTCGTCAAATATATAATACCTATTTAATTTGATAAATTGTATTAAATATATAAACAGATTACATAAAGAATGAATGCTTGTAGTACAAGAAGCATCGCTCGCTGCTAACACAGCATCTCCTCAAAACCACTAATATAATAGCCACCCTGGGAGTTGTTGTTTGTCAGTGGTTTTCTGTGAGGTGGAAGTACTAGTCTAGTCGGGCTGCTCCGATGCGTGTTATCACTTAGTTTAACAGCTGTCATTGTTATTGAAACATAATTTGTTTAAACATAATTGCATTTATTAAACACCCGATTCCAATGTTTATAATAGTTAAAAAAATCATACCATGTAATGGGAACACAGTCAAAGGGCTACCATGCTGGACAGTAGTTATTTTTTTATTTCTAAAATAACACAAAGAAAACGGTGGTTGTTTTTTTCTAACATTGATGTTTCTACCCAATTGGGGTACTCCTACTGATTTATTAACGTGTACAACTTCCATTTCCACCACGTAAACATAAGGCTGATAGCTCTAAAGTGGGTAACCATGACGAATATTTAGTGGTTAATTATTGTTTTCGAATTGTGAAGAAAATTACATTAAATTAACTAGAACAGCAGTTTCACACAGCTTCGACGAGCTCGGTGGCTCAGTCGGGAATGACGCGACTTTAACACCAACGCTCGTGGGTTCGATTCCCACACAAGGCAAACATTTGTGTGCATGAACATGTCTGTTTGTCTTGGTCTGGATGTTTTAGGGCTGGATGGTTGAGGGCGCATCAAAGCAGCTCGTCTGGGGAAGTACGTCCACCTCACAGAAAACCGCAGCCAAATAACAACTCCCTAGAGGGTTGTTGTGTTCCTGCGTGTGAGTGAGATCACCAGTAAGCTCCCAAGGAGTTGCTGTATAAGCAGCAGAGGAGGCATCGCGCGAGTGATACTTAATATATCACAAGCGTTAATAGGCTACGGTACCCGCTTTACATCAGGTAGGCCGTATACTTGTATGCCTCCCGACGTAGTATATATATATAAAAAAGCTTCAGTCTGTGATGAGTTCGTCATATAATGATAATAGTGTAAGATTTAAAATACACAAATTCTGCGATGAGTTCCGTTTCAAATTTATTTCTTATGTACCCTCAAAGATAAATTAAACGATACTTGATATTAAAGTCTTATTTACGGAGAGTTATACAATTGTTTATAACTATTAAACTTTATTAAGTCGTTGATATTATCTAACTAAAGACACAACCTTGAAAATTATTACAATGAAACCAAAATCACCAATTAAATAAAGATTAGCTAAATGATCATCGCAATAAAACATTATCAAATTTCAAGGACTATTACACAAGTGATTTGTCTATGCATATACCATGTAATTATAATAAACACGTAAGGTATTTTATGCGTAGATATTTTTTGTTTAATTCAGCGGTTTAACAGTTTATGTCTGAATTAAATGGCATATTCATAAACTAATCATAATATCGTATAGAATGGCTTCTAATGTCTTGAATTTTAAAAAAATTAACGCATAACGTGATCTAGCATAACTTATCGATACTGTTAATATAAGTGTAACAATCTCTAATATGTGATTATTATATGTAGGTACGAGTAGTATACCTATTAAATAGAATCTCCTTGTCTGCATCACAAAGACTGTCAGGGTTGTTAATATGACAAGACCAAAGAGTATATAATGACAAGGCTACATGGAACACACTGAAAGCTGTTCACAGTTTGATTTTTTTATCATAATTTGTGAAGCGTAAGAGTTTGTATGTATGTTTGAACACGCTAATTTCTGGGACTACAAGTTAGATTTGAAATATTGTATATGCATTTGATAGCTTAATTCTTAAGGAAGGTTACAGGCTATTCGACATTACGAAATTACCCTAAGAAACGGAGCAAATAAGAAAAACATTTGAAAAGGTGATTTCCGTGGCATACCCGGAAACGCGCCGACGAAGCCGCAGGTTTACAGCTAGTATTTTATAAACACAAAATCATGATTATTTTTCACGGCAAATCATCTGTTAACTATATTTATCGTTTAAGACAGTTAGCAGCCCGTCTAGGGAAGTACCTCCACCTCACAGAAAATTGCAGCCCAATAACAACTCCCTAGAGGGTTATTGTGTTCCTGCGTGTGAGTGTATTCACCAGTAAGCTCCCAAGGGGTTGGTGTGTAAGCAGCAGAAGAGACATCGCGCGAGTGACACTTTATATATTACAAGCGTTAATAGGCTACGGTACCCGCTATATATCAGGTGCGCCGTATGCTTGTATGTCTCCCGACGTAGTATTAAAAAAAGCATTCATTGATGTTGGTCATCATGAATTTTCCACTAACAATAATCTTATTACCAAGGGTTAACGGTGGTTGCGAGTGAGAGCCCGATGGCGTCGCTGTGCGTGTCATTGTAACCGAACACCCAGTTTAAGCAACGTCGACCGCATACTGTCTATGGATGGATTTATCTATCTCGCGTTTCTCCGTGTTTCGGAGGACATATTAAGCCGTCGGTCTCGGCTTGTCGATAGATGACAGTCGTTAAGCTAAGTCAGTGGCCCTCGGGCGGCTTGAAAACACTGGCCTCCGCCAATCAGCATTTGAGCAGCGTGGTGGAGTATGCTCTAACCCCCTTCGGTTGAAGGGAGACCCATATCCCCTGCAGTGGGATGAGTAAAGGTGATGAACAGTGGTTAGCAAACAATACAAAACTCTTTCGTGACGCAATTAGGCATTACGCCATGTGTTTGTGATTCAGTGTTGGCAACTGCAGAATTTCACTTGAATATTTGTGTTTCAGCTTCGCAGTTTTTGATTGTACTGATTGTACTGAAATAAATAAAAGTTATCTTCAGATACATTGTACTACTACTATACTACTTACTACTTCACGCAAAGTCCTATCTTGGGTCACCTACCCAAACCTCCTTCTTTTGGTCTTAAGGTATCACTATATAGAGCACTATATACACTATATTTTATAACCGCACCGCTCGCCGACGGCGGGGAGTTCACCCTCACACGCTTGAACCGCTATGGTCGCGTACGGTGCGGTTCCAGAGAAGTTTTCTTCCGAGAACACTCAAGCTGTGGAATGAGCTCCCAGCCGAGGTTTTTCCAAGGAACTACAGCATGGAGTTCTTCAAGAAATGCGTGAAGAGGTTTTTAGAGGGTCGGCAACGCATGAGTGACGCCCCTGGTGTTGCAAATGTCCATAGGCTACGGTGACTGTTTAACATCAGGTAGGCCGTATGCTTGATTGCCACCTTAGTGGTATAAAAAAAAATAGAGACAGATAAAGTCAAAATAGTACAGTGCCTTTCTCATTTCAATAACTTGGCTAAAGTTTACTACAATAGTCTACAGATTCCCTTTGTCAACAAAACTAATAACCTTGGATTGATCGTTGATGGAACACTGGATTGACCATATTAATAACATTAGTAAACGCATCTATTATACATTAAACTCTGCCAAGCGACTTTAGAACTTTTTGCCTTTTGAAACTAAAGTTATGTTGGCTCAATCTCTCTTACTCCCCGCTCTCGACTACACAAAATCCGCTATATGAATGCAACTAAGGAACTACTCAACAAGCTAGAATGATTACAAAATCTGGTTATACGTTTTATTTTCAGTTTTCGTATGTACGACTATATTTCGGAGTTTCATGTATAGTTGAAGTGTTTCCCTGTTCGATTTCGCAGAAATGTGCACATACTATCCTTGCTTTTCAAAATAATTACAAATCCCAATTCCCCTCAATATCTCTGTTCTCGTGTTCCACTCCTTCGACCGCCAACTCGATCCCAACGTTCCTGCCATATAAAAACTTTACACTTCCCTTAACTAACACGAAATTATTTTTTAATTCGCTCGCCGTACGCATTTCTAGAGGAATAAATTACCACTAGAGATTAGAAAGAGTCCTTCTGTGTTTGTCTAAAAAATATCTTTAGTTTTTTTTGTTTGTTTGTTTTGTTTGTGCTTCTTTAAGCACTATCTAAATACATTATAATCTAACGAAAAATAATATGTACATAAATACATATGTGCATAGTTATATGTTGTAAGTATGTATGTGTATGTTTATTTGTGCTTTTTATATTACTTTTTATTAGTCTTTATTATTAGTATTATTTGTTTTCTGTTTTATTTGTTTTTTTTTTATTGTATCTGTGTTTATTTTGCTTATCGACACATATTCGTATATTTGTTACAACCCTTGTACAATTCGTTTCCACATTTATTAGGGTTAGCTGGAAGAAATCACATCAAGAGATAAGCTCACCTTTATACACTGTATTTGACACTGATTATTGAATATTATTTGTGCGCAATAAAGAATATATTTCCTTTTCTTGTCAACGGATTCTCTTTTTTTTGTATAGTAACTTTTAACGAGCTGTAAGCATCTAAAAAAAGAATTGGAAGCAGTAAAAAATAGTTGGAACTTGCAAATTTATATATTTTCCTCAAATCCACCTGTTTCGAAGTTTAGCCGGTGCAAACATATAAATGGATAAAGTTTCAAAAAATGATTGAAATACTCTACTGCTTATTCTTAGACCTCCGATTTTTTTTACAAATACGTGGATAAGAGAATGATTTAGGAACCAACCAAAATATTTATTGCTTTTCATAGTAGTTTCCTTTTTTTCTAAGCACCTTCACATATGATTACACTATTGACTGAAGCAACGAGCCCACTCTTCTTTAATGACCTTTACCTCGCCTTTTCGAACACAGATACGGCATCTTCAGGGTTCATAAAGCGAACTTCTCTGAATTTGTCTTTTATTTTGGGAAATAAATAAAACTCCCAAGATGCCAGGATGGACTTTAAGGAGGATAACTCAATCAACTCAACTTCACACCTTCCGTAGGCAAATACTCCATTGTCCATCAGGCGGAAATAGCAATATTTATGTTTTCTGTTCTCTCAGCAATTTTATATGTGTTGTATGTGATATTAGAATAAATGTATTTCTATTTCTGAAAGGATAGCCTTTGCGCAAATCATTAATGAGCTTTTTCTGACTACTACTTAAATCAGTAATAAATAGTGGCATTTAGGTTGGAACTTCGTCATGAAATACCAATCGAAGAAAAAGAAAGGACATGTGAACTCAATGTATACACAGCGACACTTCAAGCTAGACTTTTTGACCTTTGTGCTGTTCTTATGGCGCACGCAATAAGAGTAATTATGATGCGGCAAGTAATGTCTTAATGAAGAATTATTTATTCTAAATTTTAAATATTATCAATATATTTTCTTAGTGACCAATTGTAACAACTTTCTGTAATGCTTGTCAAATATAAGTTTTCATTATAAACCAGTTGAGAATGCGCAAGCTTGCATTGCCAGAGGAACACCTGGCTCGTCAATTATATAACAATACATGTTTTTTTAAATTTGTCGGCCATTTTGACCATGTTCCTTGAGATAGGAACGGTGTTCCTGAATATTCCTATTCTACTTTTATATGCTGAATCTGAAGTAAAAATTCGAATATTCGAAAAAAAACGCACACACAGCATAACGCACAGACAAACGCACACACATACAAACATATAGATTTCATATAGGAACGGTGTTCCTGAAAACGTGTGTGTCTCGGGACGCCTGAGTGATAACTTAAACTAATCCGCTGCCGTATGCGTGAGAGAAAGGGAAGCCAGACAGACTGGCCCTGTAACGCGTGACGTAACAAAGCAGTTTACGCTCCCATAAGAAGTTATCACTTCAATAAATAATACTGTATTGATATTATATGATTTACATTTGATTTAATTTATATTTATGTGTCAATCTCGTAGTCATAGAAGTATAAGACAATTTGAAGAAAGGTTAAATACTGCAAAATCTTACGCCATGGAAGTTTTATTAAAAGAAAACCATCCAGGCAGATTTCCTTTTCGCATAAAAATATGCATTTAGCTTTACTTATAACTCCGGTACTTAAGAAAACGAGTTATGTGGTACTAGATCTTCTCTGATTTTAGACATACCATGCCAAATTACAGACAGACAAAATAGGTGCATGCGCCTTGTTGGTCGAGTTTTCTGCTTACGGAAATGCTCATGCCTCTAATTTCGTAGCTTCATGGTTTGGCTAATATATTACAGAATGTGGGTGTGATTCCGGCTTACCTAGTTACAATATGCATATAGACCGCAGAAAATATTGAAGCCGCCTATCTGAATAATTTCAATTTAACATTTGATAAACATACATTACGTACATTGTATTTACATGTTTATCAAATGTTAAACTTCAATTTTAGTTTATTGCCTTATAGAGCCACATTGCGGTATGTTTGCTTTTCTCAAAAGTTGACTAGTAGTCTTTTAAGCATTAAATCTTCTTTTGCACTCTCATCTTTGATTAATAAAGTTAATACAAATTAAATTAAATCTCTTTGAAACATCACAGTATGGGAACTCCTTAGCAGCTGGAGTGGCGAAGCGCGAGCGATACTTTCTATATAGCGATCTTTCACAGGGTACAGTATACACTTTGCATTAAATAAAAATTTAATTTAATTTAATAATGTCGGACAAATTACACAGCGCCATCTAGCCCCAAAGTAAGCGAAGCTTGTGTTATGGGTACTAGACAACTGATAAACATACGTAAATACATTTTTTTTTTTGTAAATACATACTTATTATACATAGAAAATACCCAGACCAAGACAAACAGACATGTACATGCACACAAATGCTTGTACTGTGTGGGAATCTAACCCACGAGCGTTGGTATTAAAGTAGTATAACAACGCGTTTCACCACTGCGCCACCGAGCTCGTCCGACATTAGATGGGATGTATGTTTGTATGCCCTTCAGTATTGTACAAAAAAAATTCCTCGCCCTCACTGTATATCGCAACCAAACAACAATTCCCTGGAGGGTTGTTGCATTCCCGCGTGATGTATCTCAATGGTTTGCCTTCAAAAAGGCCATTAAATTTCTGATGGGTTGCTCTTTTACCAGCATAGGTAGCAGTTCAAAGGCTATAGCAACCACTATACATCGAATGAGCCATGTGCTTACATGCCTCCCGAGGTTACATGATAAAAAAGAGATTGAGTTAATTATTATACTGCCTGTATAAAAATTAAATAGTTTTTGGGCACATGTGAGTAATAAAAAAGGACTGTCTAAATTTTACAACTATGTATCACACATTTTGGTATATGACTACATTATATATATAATCAATCATCATCGTTTGTAGTTTTTTATATGATTCATTACTACCCATAACAAATCAAGATCATAGCATATCGGGGAATTGTTTATGCATATAATTATTTTAATTTGTATGTCACGACCCTACCCGGCTTGGCTGCTTCCATCTTTTTTTTATTATGACACTACGGTAATTAGATTTCGTTTTCTTTTTGCATAGTGAATTATCATATAGTTTGAATTATTTTTGGGTATATTTTGAGGTATATCTATCCTCAGGGGAAGCCTAGATGCACACATGTACCTATATCAGATGGTTCCCTATCCATTTGCTTAAATTTTTAACACATAATATAACATAGCATACTTTTATTGTCTTAGGTTTTCGCGATTGTTTCACATTGAATTAAACATTTTTGTTAACGGAATTATCGCGTGTTTTATTTATTTTGTTGAATCTGACGTTTCGAACACTTTACAGCGTCCGTGGACGCTACGCAACAAAATAAATAAAACACGTGATACTTCCCTTAAAAAATGTTTAATTCAATAGCATACTTTTGTTTATGCTAATGATGTTGATATACAAATCTCGTATTGAAGGCATTCAAAAACGTTTTTTACGATACCTTGACTTTAAAGCACATCAGAGATCTACCGACTATAACCAGCGATGTAAGCGTTACCACTTCCTTCCACTGGAATTGCTGCGTCGTCAGGTCAGCGGCATCTGCTATTAGCTCAATATTGCCAATGGATCCGTAGATAGTCCTGAATTATTATCTAACGTTGTAGCGGGCCTCGCTTGAGACAACGTGTGTCAGTTTTCGAGCCTCCCGGACATTCAAATTACAGGCGTTTATTCTTCGAACATCCACTGCAATTAACAACTCAATCCTGGATATTGACCTATTTTTCACCAACAGCAAATGTATAAAGTACAACACAGCCAAAAGCTTTTTTACAGCAGCATAGATGATGCAGTCACTACTTATTATTTCCTATTTTTATAATAGCGATTTAGTATCCTTTCTACTTCTTGTTCCGTTTTGTTGTGTCGCGTTCTTATATTTTTATGTATAGGTGGTGTCTTGTTATTGACATATTGTTATTTATTCTTAACATATATTAAAATATTTTGCTGTAAGACTCCCAAATAATATAAGATAAAATATTTACGTTTAACATTATTTACGCATAATTTATTCTAAGCATAATATTTTAAAGCATATATTTATTTACGCATATTATTAGAAAAGCATGCACGAAGAGGTTGATAAGTGTGAAAGAAGCGAGGGAGGTATATTTGAATCGCTTCGATTCAAATATACCTCCCTGGCGATTCATAGTCTCTGCCTACCCAAATGAGAGACAGGCGTGGTGGTATGTATATAATTATGTTTTTGAGATATCTATGGATAACATAGTTTTTGTCTATGTTAATCAACTTAACACGATTATACAATTAATGCCTTCTTTTATATCTTCCTCCTGTTTTTTGCATGTGGACCTTGAACCAATAAGGTCGAAATTGGTGGTAATTAGGAAGTCATCTATTTGTGATTATTGGGGATCAGCAAGCAAGAATTACATCTTAGACTTCACAGTATTATATCTTAGAGCTATGAAAAGTTCTTATAACGACTGTATAGTGCTGTATTTTTTATATAATATTCATAAAGATTTGGGGTACACGGAACTCACTATCATCTTTAGAGCCCTCTTGTACACATGGTGCACCCTATGTAGTTACTGTTGAAAGACTGCACTGTTGAAAGACATGAACAACGAAACAGCTGAACTGGAGACTTACCTCAAATAAATCTCCAGAAAAGTTTCGGCTACTATAGAACGAAATTAAGCAGAAATTATTAAAACAGGATGTAAAGAATGGGTTTTAAAGAAACGTGGACTGTATGTAATAAATAGGTAAAGACCAGATATCAGAGTATTTTCTATTTATTTAGGATATAGGAGTTACAATAATAATGCTTACCAAAAGACGAACGATGAAACAATAAAAATATGACAGCAGAAAACAAGAGAAAGCCTAATACCAGAGTGTAAAAACATAGAGTTTACAAAAGTATAAAAAGGTTATATAAAAGCTATCCTCAACACAGGAGGCATTGAGATATCACATCCCCGATGACAAATAGCAATCGCGGTGATATCTGCTAACTAGTAGATGAGAAGTAAGATAAAGGTCCTTGCTAAAAGTTGTCGTTAAGCGGGGATGGCTATTGCCGAGAATTGCTCCTAGTGCTATAAGCGTCAATATAGAGAACAATAAACGTTACTCGTAAGGCCAGCTACATGGTTATTTGCTATCCGACGTAGTATCAACAAGACCGGTGAAGCGCGAATCAGACACGAGCACCGATACCGATATACTTGCACCCATAAACCAATAAACCACTTGACTGCGCATGAATGCACGCCTCGGTCACAAATACTAAGCGATTCGAGCTTATCGACCAATGGATGAATATTTTAACCAATAAGCCGATAAGTACCGCAAGTAAGTATAAGTATATTGATCCGCGATCTAGCCATTGAGAGCTCCGCGTTCTAGTTTACCCTCCGACCAGTAGTAGTTGAATTGAGTTACTACGTAATATCTGTCTCATCGGTCCTTCATAACTTATTTCCTTCATGCTTGCACCGCAAGACTGAGTTTGTTTACGATCCTGTGTATACTACTCATATACGTACACTATACATACATTTTATTTTTCTTCAATTTTACACCTCAATTTTATACCTAACCTTATTCTGACACAAACGTGACCCCAATCTAATAAATGCCGTTACTAAACTTAAACCTATATAGACTAGTTAGAAATAATTAATAAATTACAATTGTATGTACTCCTTCGGCCCTGTTTACCTCAAAAAGGAGGTTCTCAATCCGACTGAATTTTTTGTAAGTATGTATTTGTATGTATATATAATATGTACTCGATATCTATTAGAGATTACATTTCAATGATACTTTTTGATGTTATACTTTTGAAGTTATACTTCTTTAGGCACGTTATGAAAAAATGGTGAGAGTGAAATTTTAAGATGCGCGTGCATCACTGTAACACAAAAGTAACAGATTGAAGCTGCTAAATGTTTCACGGTATTACCGGTAGATGGCGCTATAGTTAAAAATTACATTTGTACTTGACATTTGAC
This sequence comes from Pyralis farinalis, assembly GCA_947507595.1. Classification (NCBI taxonomy): domain Eukaryota; kingdom Metazoa; phylum Arthropoda; class Insecta; order Lepidoptera; family Pyralidae; genus Pyralis; species Pyralis farinalis. Next base: position 19,814,634 of record OX382267.1, read on the forward strand.
TTGTATGTAATACATTCCATAAACATCGCCGCTACTACTTGAAATACGTTTTTAATTTTACTCCAATAACCCTTCTTATAAATTTAAATATTATTATTTAATATAATTAATACTAAATATTATTAAATTATTAATGTTAAATATTTATTTAATGATGGCAAAGAAGCATAACTTCTCACGCGCGTACATAAGTACACGCACCCATTTTTTTTAATTATATAAGGCCATTAAGGTAAACCTTAATGGTAGTCCTAAATAAATTTTAGTGATGTAGCGTGTACAATTTTTCAGAAACTCTTGAAAATCCAAAATCACCTGCGTTTATAAATTGACTTTTCACCTGAAATAATAATGTAAATTGGTTAAAAATTGACACGTTGTAGCTTCGTTCATTATTCTCTTTTAGTGATTATTATATATATTTGATTTAAATAAGATGAATAATTATAAACTGAAATTTTATGAAATCAAACTTTTTCAATAAAAAAGTGAAACCAGTACATTCACGTGACGTTTAGTTACGTATGTAGTTGCTATGTACATGCTAATGTCGATTTCAATGAAGACCACTTTATCATTTAAAAAGTTGTATTTACTTTTAGAACCAATGGCCGTGTGTGAGATATGAAGATCGGTTCTCTCTACCCACCCAGCAAGGAACCTAGCGTAAAGATATACACACATATTTTTTAAATTGCGACTGCTACTTCAAGTAAGGTGTCATATGAAAGGACTCCACTTACCCATTCTAAAATTCAGGTTTTACGTTTCCTATGCAGTTTAATTTATGACTTAATAATGAAATATCTCATAAGAATTTCTTAGTTTTTACCTTAAATAATATTATTATAATTCTTTAAACTTTGTATGTCCAGGAACTGTACAGAATTTACGGTGTGAGTCGAAATCGCACATGACCGTTTTTTATTGACCTCTGATGATTTTGTAAAAAAGCTATGCTAGTTAGATGTATACCATTTGTTTTTTTTTGTAGTATTTTCATTTCTCAACTGCAATTAACTTTAGATTTTCCGTTTTGCAAACTTCGAAAATAAATGGGGCAATCTAAACTATTTCTAAACAAAAATTACAAATATTATTTCAATTTTCCTGTGATTTATTTTTATGCAGCGTTACTCACGCGATGCCTCATCGCGGATGTTAGCCGGAATTAACAGACGGAACTCCTTAGGAGCTTACCGTAATAAATAATAAATATTGTCGGACAAATTACACAGCGCCATCCAGCCCCAATGTAAGCGAAGCTTGTGTTATGGGTACTAGACAACTGATAAACATACGTAAATACATTTTTTTTTTTTGTAAATACATACTTATTATACATAGAAAATACCCAGACCAAGACAAACAGACATGTTCATGCACACAAATGTTTGTACTGTGTGGGAATCGAACCCACGAGCATTGGTGTCAAAGTAGCGTAACAGCGTGTTCCACCACTGCGCCACCGAGCTCGTCACACCATCGCAGAAACACAATCCTCCTTGGAGGAGGGAGTTGTAATTTGGCTGCGATTTTCTATGAGCTATATAAGTACATTAAAAAATGGACTAGTCTGATGCACCCTACCTGTCTTAAAATGATGTTAAAAAAAATGATATATTTATGTACACTTATTTACATTAAAACTTTCTCAAATGTATTTATTTCAGATTGCTCGCTTTATGAACTTCGGAGATAAAGGGGGCGATATGCGTGACCTACCAAAGAATATAGCGGAGCCATAAGGGTTGCTAGATTCCCGTTTTAGTACGGGACTAAAACTAACGCACATGACATTATTAGTCTAAAGAGATAATTAGGCAAGTGAAACTAAAATATCATACTTGAGCTTCAACACGTGTGACAAAGTACGTAAAGCGCGCGCGCCAGGATTAAATCTCCCCTTACACTAAGTCCTAATATTTTTTATCAAAAATACGAAGGCAAGGAAGAATATGGGTCACCTAACTTAAAGCCTATAACGAAACCTATATTCTAAACTTTGTAAAAACATTAATCTCTCAAACTTTTGATTTGATTAGATTCTTTTGGATAAAACATAACTTATCTTCCTAGCTTTCATTATTACTGTTGATACCTCTACACTAAGCAACATGTCATTGACCCATTTTTATTACATTCGTGAGGGAATAAACACGTCCCGTCAGACGTAAAGCAGTTACCGTTATAGACGAAACCTGTAAATACACGAAGTGTCGTTCCCGGTTGCCATCACGCTGCTAACGAAGCAACTCCTCAGGATCTTAGAAACCTCATTCATTCGCAAAAACGAAACAGTCCACTATGGCCTTCCTTACTCTCAATAAAGCCTCGTTTACTAGTTGCTAGGGTACAGCGCATGCAGTTGAAGGTAGTTTTGACTCTCATGATCATATAGAGCCATATACGCACCAGTGAGCTCCTAAGGAGTAGCTGTGTTAGCAGCAGATGTGGCAACGTGTGAGTAATACTTAATGTTTACAAGTGTTCATAGGCTACGGTAACCGCTTTACTTTTGGTGGGCCATATGCATGTAGTATTTATGTAAATATACAACAAAGAGATTCTTACTATAAGAAGTGGTTTAGATGCACGTTCTGAGAGAACGTGTTATTACGAGTACTATTAATCTATACAGATAAATAAAATTGGAGTGTCTGTTTGTAATATTGAAATAACCGCTTTTTACTAAATGCATATGAATGCGTACATACACAACACAACAACACGGCACATATACCAAACTTAATATTTTTACAATTTTTGTCTGTCTGTTTCTTCCGGCTAATCTCAGAAACGGCTAGACCGATTTTGACGGAACTTTCACTGGCAAATAACTGATGTAATATGGAGTAACTTAGGCTACTTTTATTTTAGAAATTTTATTTATTTTTATTAACCCTCCGAAAGCCGGGTGGTCGAATACCACCGCGAAATGTATGGGAAAACGTATATAACGGGTTCTGACTGCTCAATATAAATAAATAATATTCCACGCGGACGAAGTCGCGGGCACAGCTAGTTAATTAATATAATCAATATTATTTCCTTATTCCTAGCACGTTTACACTTATGGTACCGATCTGCTTTTAAGGTAGGTGCATATATACGATAGTGATCCCCACAAGCCCAGTACCGATAATTCCTCAAGATCTCATTGCAATAGCCCAATAATTTACCATAGTCCCATTACCTATTCAGACCTGCTCATGGATATATTGTTCCATCGATATTCCCAGGAGTGAGTCACGGTGGGTGTACAACATTACATTAAGATTCTCAAAATGGCTTCTACTCATTGGATCCCACGCACGCGTATCAAATGACTGGGATAAACCCGTGAGTTAAGAGACATATCGATAAAAAGTGTAAAATAATAATATCAATCGATCCATGGCCAAGACTCACCTACCATGAGCAAATTAAAATAAAAATAAAATAAAAAAATAAATAATGTCGAACAAATTACACAGCGCCATCTAGCCCAAAGTAAGCGAAGCTTGTGTTATGGTTACTAGACAACTGATAAACATACGTAAATACCTTTTTTTTTTTGTAAATACATACTTATTATACATAGAAAATACCCAGACCAAGACAAACAGACATGTTCATGCACACAAATGTTTGCCTTGTGTGGGAATCGAACCCACGAGCGTTGGTGTCAAAGTCGCGTCATTCACGACTGAGCCACCGAGCTCGTCATGGTTGGTCATCAAATTGGTTGTATTTTATCTGAAGGTGGTATCAGGAGCCCTAGAAACTGGCGAGCGTAAGTATATACAAAGAGCTATGAATGCTAAAGAAGCGCGTGAGGTGTATAAGGACCAAGTAAAGTTTTTTCTTTTTATTTTCAAGCATGCGGTCCACCGGTGTAAAGCGGTTACCTTGGCCTATAAACGCTTGCAATACATTAAGTATCACTCATGCGAAGCCACCTCTGCTACTAACACAACATCTCTTTAGGAGCTTACTGGTGACCTTACACACTCGCCGGAACACAACATACCTCCAGGGCGCTGTTGTTTGACTGCGCTTTTCTGTAAGGTGGGGGTAGTTCCCCAGACGGACTGCTTTGATGCGCCCTACCTCTTTAAAAATGCCCAGACTAAGACAACCTGACATGTTCATGCACACAGATGTTTGTCCTTTGTGAGAATCGAACCCACGAGCGTTGGTGTCAAAGCAGCAATACTGACCACTGCACCACCTAGCTCATTGAAATCGTTATGTGGCGCTCGGTACACTTTGATTACCCTGCAAGGAAAAGGAATTGAAGATATGTATAGAGCTATGATTGAAGATATGTTTTAACCTTATATTAGTTTGAAGGTAACCGTGAAAATTTGCAGCTAGACGCAGTAGACGCACAGTACACACAAGTGTACTTCATAACTCTGCCAACTAGGGCGCATGCATAAAGTGTATAAAGATTTTTTACAAGACCGGCGAGAAGTGATGCTCTTCACAATTCGACACCAGCAATTTATACTACGCTAACTCGAATTTTAGGTAAATTCGTTTTATTATGCCAAGTTGCTTAAAATGTGGTGTTTTATATGTAGTAAAAAAATCGTGAAGAAAAAGACAAAAATGACGAAGTTACAAATCTTATACAGCGCTAACTAAACGTACTTTTGTAAATCACTCGATCTATATTACGCCAACTATTATTAGCGGCGTGTGCGCGGGGAGAGGGACCCGCCGCTTGTTTGTTTACATTACTCCAATGGCACTTGTCGCTGTATTGAATGTGATTGCCCGGAATCAAATAATAAATAAGTAAATAATAGTTAATGGTGTCTAGTTACTGTTTATTTTTAATATTTTAATAGTTCTATTTTATTATAACAAAAATGACAAGAAAACGAGCAAAACATTTAGTTGAATTAGCAAAAAACAAGGAATATTCACTAAGGAGTAATGATAAAAATGGTGAGATGCCACTTCATATTGTCGAGAGAGGTCAGTTTAATGTGTTATAAAGATTATAATGTAGGTCAAATTATATAAATGTGTTATAGTAATACGCTGCGTATTTTTTTGAAAATTTGCGAAGCTTTGCTCAAAGTGCGTGTTATACTACGCTAACACGTAGTTAGCGTAGTATAGTGCGCTCGTGTATTTCATGTTCGTTCGTAAATGTACTACTTAGCGTCAATTGTCTATTGGTCTAGTGGTATAGCCAGGTATGGTTCGAATCCCGGGGCGAGCTAATCTATAGTCTGTATGCTATAAATATACGTACTTACGTTATGGGGGGAGCCTATTGCCGTGCGCCGGGCACAATACCCAATTTCAATTCCGATTTTTTATATTATACAAGTGCTGGAGTTCGCGCTTCGCGCAAATCCCACCACTACTTTTACAAAATGTACTTTTTTAAATACTTCCGGTTATCAAATTAACTCCATTTTGATACTATTAGAAAGATGCAATTTAGTTTGACTTTCTGGTGAAAACCGCATCTCAATCGCATTTATAGTTTTATTTCTAGAGGCCAAAATGTCAGTGCAGAGAAATAGAGGGAGAAACTGTACTGTTTTATGGGTTAGGGAAGAATAATCGTAGGCTTTCTACACAAAATACCCTCATGTTTAATACTTTTTGTTATAGAATCGTCGCCCCTAGCTTCCGAGGTTAATAGTCCTGAGTTTGTAGCTTTGTATAATTACGTCATGTTGGATGAGCCTGTTCAAGAGCAAGATAATTCAATATCCAGTTCTGCAAGCCATAATATAGTCAATAGCGAAAATGATGTGGTACTACAAGATGTAAATTTTAACGAATTGGCGGCTCCTAATACCCCACTTAATATGTTTTCACTAAAGGTATTGACTTCTATAGAACCTTCGCCATTGACATTAACTCCACCAAGTATCGAACCTTTGTTTACGGTCGTCACTAATAATGATCCTACTGAAAGCATAGATACCCCCATGCCTTCCCCGTATTGTGATTTTTCGGAATCATCACAAAGTTTAAACGATACTTTGGTGTTTTAAACGATACTTTGGTATTGACTTCTTGCCAAGATACCAAAGATAGAACACACACCTGGTATGTCCGCCAAGGAAAGTCTTCCCGATTCGCATATGGATAACGGCCTCAGCCATAACTTCGATTCAGTGTCAGCAATATCAGTCTACTCCTTGTAATTCAATTTCCTCGCCTGCAACGTTCAATGACAGTGACTATTCTACAATATCGACCTCAAAAAATAATAAACGAAGATCTAAGAAAAGAACTGATGTGGGTCTCAAACGTCTTAAACTTGAAGAAGATTGGATAGTTAGAAAGAAAAAACTTTTGTGTAACAAAGGGTTGGCATATACTACATCAAAAGGAAAAAGTAAAGCCGCAAGAAACATTAAAGCCATTTGTAGCAATTGTCGTCTGCAATGCTACAATAAAATTAGCCAAGAAGTACGTATTGACCTTTTTTTTTATCGGGACAGGCCCACCACTCATACCCACCACTATGTCTCCTGTGTAGCCAGAATTAAAAACGGCGACCAACAAAAAAGCGATGAACAGTGAAGTTCACTGCCGTCCCGGGGGTTAAACTACAGCTGCCTTGGAACTCACAACGAATTTAATCAGAAGAAATTTGTAGGAGTAGGAAGTGTTGGAATTGACTTCCCCTCTTGGCAAAGTGAGAGACAGCAATATGACAAATAAGGAGAGACATCTCAAAGAGATGCTAGCCATCTCATCAAGTGAAGCTCAACTGCCGTGCACCACGGATTTTCAAATATCTAACACTATTGGGACCTAAACTGTGAGTTGTTACCTAACACATCGATTCCAATAATATAGATTGCAGAACCGCCTAAACGCCCGGTAATTCTCCCATGTTGCCACCAAATCAGAAAAATATACTACCCCGGATGTGACATGCAAGGAATTTAACATATTGTCCCGCTCCCGACGCCAGAGATTGCACTCCCAGAGAACATGATGTGCTGTTTGCTCGAATTCATTATTTGTCGTAGAACACTCGCATAAAGGCGATGCCACAAGTCTAAACGAAAAGAGGTTAGCTCTAAAGTTTCCATGTCCAGTTAAAAATTGCGCAACGGGATGATGGACTTCTAACCACTCTTTACTTAATCTGTCTTGCACTGATTGAAAGAACAGATACAAGTGGCGTCCTTTAGTAGAAGTTTCCCTTTCTTGCCAGACAGTAAAGTTTCGAATACTTCGTCAATTGGTTTGAATAATCTAAGTATTTTGTCCATATAGCGGTGTTTTAGAAAGTCAGGGTGTATATTTTTAGAGCACATTGAAGCCCGGCGTTGAATTTCTAAGTCAACTGGTAATACGCCTGCCAACACTGATAGTGCCTCGGTGCTCACAGTTCTATACGATTTACATAGAAATATTAAAGCGAGACGCTGACTTTGCAGTAACTTACGACGTGCAGCACCTATGGCAGCCCTATCAGCCCATGCAGGTGAACCGTACGTAATACATCCTAAATATGTGGCTGTGTAAATAATTTTTAACGTTTTGAAAGTTAAGCCCCATATCGAGGTGGAAATTCGAGTTAATGCATAAAAGTTCTCTTTGGCTTTTTCTCCAATCTGCTTTATGTGTTCAATGTAATTAAAACCTTTGTCTAACAGTAATTCCAAGTAACAAACCGAGTTTTTATTTGTAACTGATACTCCATTGAAGCGGAATCGCGGCGGAACCTGCAAATTTCCCTTAAGCAAGAGCTGGTATGTTTTGTGGGGTGCGAAATCGAGACGGTTACGATAACCCCAGTGTGAAATAAGACCAAGGCAAGTAATGGCTAGTTTATGAATACTTAATGATTATAAAATACTGTTTAAATTATGTGGTTTATTTTGATACTAGCTTACGCTCATGGCTTCAACCATGTGGTACTTATTAGGATAAATTGTAACCTATGTGTTATTCCAGACTATAATCTATCACTGTGCCAAAGTGCATGTGTGAAGGAGTAACACACATCCATCCATCTACATATCAAATATATATACAAACTTATTATGTTCTTAGTCTTTCACCTTTATAAAGTAGAATTTAGAAGATTTTGCTTTGTTTTGTTATAAGTGTAAGTGCAATTTTGATTTAAATATAATTTACTTACGAAGTCTGTGATTGATCTGATCTCTTATCGTTAATTAATAAATTATTATAACTCAATGTAAATTCAATGCTACGCTAACTAGTGGCATGGGTCGATCTATAATAGGCTATTTATAATTTAAATGCATTTAATACGATATCCGCCAGTGACGCACGTACCGGTTAAACAAAGCTAACTTTAAAAACATGCAATTTAATAAAAGAATTATCAATATTAGATTTTGTGAATAATCGTATAACCCTTAGCTTACTCTTTATGCAAAATATATTTAATAATAATTATTCCAACGCAATAAAAATAACACTCTTTATCACTATGGTCTCACGTTATAAACTACGCTAAAATTAGTTAGCCGAGTGTTATATGTACAATTTTATTGGCCAATTACGTGCATATACGGCTAACTAACACTAAATCAAAAAATACAAATAATTTTGAAAAAGTAAATATAGGGAATTATAATAAATAAGTTTACTATAAAGGATACCAAATTTCAAATAAGTATCTTAATTAATATAAAAGTTATCACATTTTTCCCTTTGTAAGCTTCTACTGTAAAGTAGACTTTTTTGAGTTAGCGTACTATAAATTGCTGGTGTCGAATTGTCCATAGACTGTCTGATAACTTATTGCCATCAGGCTGGCCGTACCCTTGTTTGATAGATATAATATTTTTTCTGCATAATAGTGGTTACAGTATAATCGATTTCTAAAAAATGTAAAACATGAATATTATGCAACAAATTGCCTTATTGCTAAAAGCAATCTTCAAGGCAAAGTTATAGTAACGAATTGTTGTACAGATAAGACAGGGTTAGCAAGGAATGAAGGAAAATATATTAATAGATGTGTGTACATATATACTAAATAAAACCATATGTAATAATAAATAGATAGGTACTTTAGATTGACTATAAAAACATATTTAAAATATACAAACAACAAGAAGGTATATTTTTACTTAAATGTCTGTGTCGGCTTTTGAAGTCATAGATAAAGAAAATGATCTTTCACCAGTTGCCATTTGTGACATAAAAATAACATATTTATTACTATTATTAATAGTGTTTGCGTGTATGTATGTCTCACTGTCAACTTCAGAGTTAAGTTATAAGCAACGTTATACCTGTGGCAAAAGAGTGTCACAAATAGTAAAGATATTAGTAAACAATGGTACTGGGGAAGTAATTACAGCTAACAAAATACGGCAGCAAAATAACGTCTCCCAAGGAGGTTGTTGTCCCTGCGAGTGAGTGAGGTAACAAGAGATTCTTGAAAAACTGGGTCACCCAACTAGTGGCTCCAGTCAGAGTTTACCAAGGACGTCTACTGCGCTGGACATTAGACAATGCCTTCTCGTTTTCAGAAGTGTAAGAAAGTAAGACATAGAATAGATAAACTAACCTAGCATGCTCACTAAACTGTCCAGACGCGTGGCGGCGTCGGGAGCGGGTGGCCGAGTTCCCTAAAATATGGTTGAGCACGGCGATGGCTGCCTTCCGCGTCAACTCGTGAACGGGTGCCGCGCGGAGGGACTGGCCTGCCCGCATCCCTCACTTCAGTTAACAATTGTGAGACTAGCTTTAAGCCTGTAAAGGAAAAAAGCACGCAAAACTAACATTAATTAACATAAGCACTTATTGTAAGCACTTGCGGAGCGAACAATAAATTAAACTAACAAAACGTGACAAACAAAAAAAGGCACGGGCCAAAGAGCCTAGAGAGAGAGGATGTGATTTCTATTTAAAAAAAAAAACTAACCTAGCATAAAATATTTTTCTTTTTCTTCGATCGTCCCTCATTAGTGAGAATTGTGGTCACTGAAACCCGTCAAACGGATAATTCGTCCCCTGTGTTCCGGTTCGATGTAGCCTTTAATACCTGGTAAAATTTAGATGACTCTTTCCTTCGGTGTTCCAACACAGACCAATTTTCGGGGTTGAGGTTGACAATTCTCTTCGCATTCGCAAGTTATAAAAATTGAGAAGAGATAAAAAAAATCCATTTGCCATTGGGATCTCGCAGGCTCTTAGTCACGTCTTACATTTTTTTTAAATAAAATCTGTTTGTACGAGTATTTTATTAAATTTGTATAGTTTTCGTTTTGTTCTTTTAATTTACCAGTGTAGCGAATATTAATAAACATTAGCAAAGCGAGCGAAATATCTTTTTATCAATTGTTGTTACAATAAATCTATGTCAGTATATAAATAATAAATATTGTCGGACAAATTACACAGCGCCATCTAGCCCCAAAGTAAGCTAAGCTTGTGTTATGGGTACGAGACAACTGATATACATACGTAAATACATTTTTTTTTTGTAAATATATACTTATTATACATAGAAAATACCCAGAAGACATTAGAAAAGACAAACAGACATATTCATGCACACAAATGTTTGAACTGTGTGGGAATCGAACCCACGAGCGTTAGTGTCATAGTAGCGTAACAGCGCGTTCCACCACTGCGCCACCGAGCTCGTCTCATATCAGTACAATACAATAACAATGATGATGTCAAGTGATAAAATATCTATCTATTTATCTATAACTTCACGCCCAATCCCTTGCATGGTAGGCAGAGAGAACCGAGCGCCACGTGACCCGATCCACTTCACTCGCTTCTTTCACATTCATTGCTCTTCTCATGCACGCTCGCTGGTTTCTAGGACTCAAGACATCACCTTCTTATAGAACACGACAAATTTGGTCATGGGAGGTAAGTCTTGGCCTTCCTCGGCTCCTACATCCTTCCAATTTTGCGTTGTATATCTGCTTCGTCGTTCTTTCAACCTGCATTCTTTCTACTTGTGCGAATCATCGGAGCGTGCCTCTTCTTATTTTAACACCGACACTTTCTTTCAGACCAACTGTTTCGGTCAACAAGCGTTACACCACAAATGTTGCGTAACGCTCGCATTTCGACCTCGTTTATCTTACTTCGTGCTCTCTCTGCCATACCCTGCACTCGCTTCCATAAGTAAGTGTTGGGACCAGCACTGCATTGTGTATAGCGAGTTGTGCCTTCTGGCTCAAGATAAAATATGTATATATGTATGCATGTGCTGTATCATTTCCAGATATCTTTATCAGTCAGACGACTATGGCGATCGCGCAATTGACCTGAGTGGGGTATCTATACAGACTCACTTGCACAATACTCAATCTGTATTACTTTTCCCACTAATCCGCAAACATTTGACAAAGCTCTTGCAAACTGGTGTCAACACGATGACAATATAAAGGTTTCGAATGAATCCATTGTGTTTTCACTTACATAATATTTCTTCATGTCTCTTTTAGATAATTTAGTGTTCAGACCTGGCGTATAAGCAAACCTAACTGCAAATCATTGTTAATAATTTCTGAGCCACAATACAAGAAATATCGCTTGCGCGTTACAACCCCACAGCTTGCGCAGCAACTATCATCAGCTTGCTGGTTACCTTTGTCTCTCTCAATAACAAAAGATAGTTCTAGAGAATTATTATATGTCTACAATCTTTTGTAACGGTTACGGTGAAAGTAATACTCGACGCTTAGTTAAGTCGATTTGTTATTATCCTTGAAATTGCTTATTTTTATCACTGGGTAATGTGATGGGTATTTGGTTTCTACTTAGAAATCCAAACCTAAATCAATTTTATATCTAACTTCGTCACTTTACGAATGTAACGATTCTAATTCATTTACTACAACTCGGGAATGTGTAGGACTGGCGACTCACTCAACTTTTCAAATAGAAACAGGAGTGAGGAGATTATAAATCGGATTGACACTTATAAAAAGTGCACCCTGTATAACAATCGAAAATGGTGTACGTAGTAGTACGTAGTTGATTAATTCAAAAGAGGTCGCTTGTAAATATATTGTGGGCTTGTACCGGATTCGTGAAACCTGGCACAACACTAGATGTGCCGTGAAGAGTTACTAATGTTCGTTGAACTATTTATTCGGGAAAAATTATAATTTTATAACACATTCAAAGAGTTCTTCGACTTCTGAGGCAGGGGAAGCAATGAATTAGTAATAAAATGGCAGTAATGCTTCGGCAATAATAATCAATATATGTATATTTCCGCACCAAGCCCCTTGCAGCGTAGTCAGAGAGAACCAAGCGGTGCATGACCCGGTCCTACACACTCACTCGCTTTTTTATCATTCATAGCTCTTCTGTGTACACCCATCGGTTTCTGGAGCTCTTGATATTACCTTCTGATAAAACACAACCATGTTTTCGTGTTAGCTGTATCTAGATAATAATCAATTATTCAAATAAAATATTTCATTTTTTAAAATGTCTGATTGTTTTCCTTAACAAAGCTGTATCATAGGTAACATACGTACGTACGTACTGCTTCAGACAAATTCAAACATTTTAAGTACATGCTTTCAACCTATTTTTCATAATCTCAGGTTTGCACTATCATGCTAGTGAGGTTAGTTTCACTCTAAAAATTATGGTGAACCATCCTTTACAAACAGACTAGGTCGAGGGTTAGGATACCTGCTCAAGTGAAAGGTTGCTACTTAGATGGTATTGCAAACATTTGTTCCAGTAGTAGGGCAACCATTCATTAATACCAGTATTAGTCACAAATTCGTCCATAATCATTACTGAAAATTTAAGGAAAACATGTGTATGATTGCAACTTATTTAATGCTCTAAATTTGTTTTATTGTTTCTTAATTTTTTATCCATACACTTTCGGCAGGGATGGAAGGTATACCGTAGATGTGGAAAGACGAGTGAGTGCTGGGAATAGTGTGAATGGAGCGTTGGGAAAACTTCTTGGCAGTAAAAACCAGAGCCAGAAGGCACAACTCGCTATACACAATGCAGTATTGGTCCCAACGCTAACTTAAGGCGACACCTCGATCGTGAAGCTTTAAAATGGCTCCGCCCAATCACCCCGCGCCCCTCAATTGACACTCGACGCTCGATTTGTAAAATTTGAAATTAGCGCCTAATAGGTAACCTGGGGTCAACGTATAGTCAATGCAAACGAACAGAAAAGCTACAGAGTCGCGTCACACTTAAATAAAATTTATAATATCAATATTTAATAAAAAATATTGATTTAATTATTATTTAGCTTTATACATACTGAACCAAACATATTTATTTAAGCTAGACGGAAAACAATAGTAATAATAGTAATAAAAAACTACAGAAACGTATTCACTTTTAAAAGTTTATTGAAAGAGAAATCAATGACATCGTTTTATGTTTATATCTCTATAAGTTAACATGTCTTGGTATCTATGTTGTTCTTACTTAGGTCTCGTCCAGTGGCGCCCTCATTGAATAAAAAAACATATTATAGCATAGAAGATAAACATTATGAAATCTTATGTTGCATTTATTACGAAGATAGTAAAGTATTTTTACGTCATTAAACCAACACTCAAAATATTCCACTATCGTTGTTATAAGCAAAAGTGCTAAAAGAGGCCGTTTTTTGGCAATTATGCCTATAACAACGAAAGCAAAACATTTCAATTGTTGGTTTAATGACGTAAAAGTACGTTATTGTATTTGTAACACACGCAACACATGACTTTATAATGTTTATCTTCCACGCTAAGATACGATATTTTATTCCTTGAGGCGCCACTGGACGGCATGTATCCCCCTTAAGAAGAATGAAACACTAGCTACATAATACAACATTGTTTATCGAGAAGGCTAAAGCGGGCCATTTGTTGATTCGGACACATATGTTTAGTTAGCAGATACACCATCTAAACTGCAAACACTGGTCACAGCGATGAAAGACGACTGTATGGAGAAAGGCTTACTACTGAATGCGAAGAAAACAAAGATAATGGTATTTGAAAGAGAAGAATCCAGAACTAATGTAAGGATTACGATTGATGATGAAGTGTTGGAACAAGTGGATGAGTTTGTATATCTTGGATGCGCTTTCAGCAGGGATGGAAGATACACCGCAGATGTGGAAAGACGAGTGAGTGCTGGGAATAGTGTGAATGGAGCGTTGGGAAAACTTCTTGGCAGTAAAATCCTGAGCCAGAAGGCACAACTCGCTATACACAATGCAGTGTTGGTCCCAACGCTAACTTATGGAAGCGAGAGTTGGGTATGGCAGAAAGAGCATGAAAGTAGAATAAACGCGGTTGAAATGCGAGCGCTGCGCAAAATTTGTGGCGTAAGGCTTGTAGACCGTATTCGTAATGATGATGTTAGAAATAGAGTTGGTCTGAAAGAGAGCGTCGGTGTTAAAATAAGAAGAGGCATGCTCCGATGGTTCGGGCATGTAGAAAGAATGCAAGATGAAAGAATGACGAAGCAGATATACAATGCAAAAGTGGAAGGATGTAGGAGCCGGGGAAGGCCAAGACTTACCTACCATGACCAAATTGGTCATGTTCTATCAGAAGGTGATGTCAGGAGCCCTAGAAACCGGCGTGCGTGCATGAGAAGAGCAATGAATGTTAAAGAAGCGAGTGAGATATGTAAGGATCGAGTCACGTGGCGCTCGGCTCTCTCTGCCTACCCCGCAAGGGATTTGGCTTGAAGTTATAGATGTTCGAGTGTCATAATGGCTGATAGCGCCGAGTAAACACAGGATTTTTTTATTTCGAATAAATAAGAGAAATAAAATTATCAGATTGAATTAGATTGAAATTGAAATAGAAAATTGGAATTTTTTTGCAACTCCCTCCTGGTGAAGATTCACAAGTTATTTTACACAGTTAGGTATAGCTCTGGTAGGGATCCTAGCTTTTTCCCTAAATATAATACACTCTCGAATGACTAGGTATGCGCTTTCACTAACAGTCAATTTAACTTCGCGAATTTTATAAAAAAGTACAGGAAGAACTTGACGGTTAGACGGTAATTTTGCGCCTATTATTTGATCATTTACGTCTCCAACTAAGAAAATACTTGATTTATTGCTTCTCAATTCCACTGCCATCTTATAAAAGTTAAAACATTACGTATTAATCACGAGAATAACTGACATTCAAAATTAATAGACGGTTAGGTAATTATGACGAAGTTAACGATGCTCTCTCTAAAGTTATTCATTGGTTTAGTGTTAATAATCTGCTTTTAAATGATAAAAAGACTAAAGTAATTAAGTTCTCAACACCTAATGTAAGGCAGGTGGCTACCAACGTACATGTTAATGGAACTAATTTAGCCTCTGTGGAGACAACTGTGTTCTTGGGTATAACAATTGACTCCAGACTACAAAGGGGCCCACAAATTGAAAAATTATCAGGAAAACTAAGTTCTGCAGCTTATGCAGTGAAAACTATTAGACGGCTCACTGATATTGATACGGCTAGAATAGTTTATTTCAGCTACTTTCATAGTATTATGTCATATGGAATTCTTCTTTGGGGTAACTCCGCGGATATTAACACCATCTTTTTATTGCAAAAGAGAGCCATAAGAGCTATCTACAAACTTGGTCCCCGTGAGAGCCTTAGAGAAAAATTCAAAGAAATAAATATTTTAACAGTCGCATCGCAATATATCTATGAAAATCTTTTGTATGTCCATAAAAACATAGACTCATTTTGTAAAAAGAGTGATATTCATAGCATAAATACTAGATATAAGCATAATCTTGTGTTATATGCAAGCCGTCTCCACAAAACAAGTAATTATTTTATGGGGCAATGTATACGGTTCTATAACAAACTTCCCAGCAATATAAGAGATTTGTCAATAAACAAATTTAAAACTACTATTAAAGCCAAATTGTGTAGCAGGGCATATTATAAAGTATCTGACTATATTAATGATAAAAATGCCTGGGAGTGAGTCGATCCAATTATAATGTAATTAACAAAATATGTAAATTTGTTTGGATACCAAAAGAGGGATGCCTGAGTTTTTTGGCAGTATTTTTATCAGTGCTCACCTAGTCATAAACTGCACGGTAGGGAAAAAAAATGTGACGATTCCAAACAAATGTAGCCATTTTTACGGAATAAAAAGATTTTGACTTTGAATTTGAACAAATGAATACCGCGAGTACGTGCGGCACTGCCGCGCAACTTGTATGAACATGTTTCGATGTAATTCGGCACGGATTATCGTAATCCAAATAAGTTAAAAATTAATTTCCGAGTGTTTTAAAAGCAAATGAACAAAACTAAGACATATGCGTTAGAAAATAAAAACTTTGAAAAATAAGGGACACCCTAATATACATATATACAAATAGATTTTATAATCTATTCATATTTAAAAAAAACATGTGACAAATGATTTTCTTGCTGTTTCATAACTTTAACTTCAGTATAATGACATTTATTGTATTTTACTTATGTATACTCTGTGTTTTGTATTGTTGTACGTTTCCTTGTTATTTATTAAACTCTCAAGAAGAAAGAACCAGGACCATCTCTGATGTTGCAAAATAAATCTAATCCGTACAATAGTTCAATACTAACCACAATGTATAGAATAGATGATTTTTTTGTGTTTTCAGTGTTGGTTCATAGTAAATATTATTTGTTTTCACGAGTACCATGGGTATAAGTATACTATCTATCTATCTATATCTTCACGCTAAATCCCTCGTGAGCGCCACATGACTCGGTACTTACACACCTCGCTCGCTTCTTTAACATGAAACATACCGAGTTTTTTTAAAAACTATCAAAATATACTATTTTACTAGTAATTATTTTAATACAAAAAAAAAAAAAAACCACTGGTTTTCTATCTTCTGATTGGATAAATTTCCAACGTAAACTAACCTTCACCTACGTACAATGTCTAAGTCGGAGTTCGGTGAGCTTATAATGGTTACTATGAGTTTGTCGTCCCGTATGACACTTACGTTAAAGTAGCATATAAATCGAGTAGTGATTCTTCTAGTGGAATATGTTTATTTAGTAAGTTTCTCCTAAAAAACAAAACAGCAAAAATATTCTATTTTATAAGTTTTTATTTTAATACAAAGAAATAAAGAGTCTCCACTGGTTGCTATGTGCTGAGAACGCGAACCTTATTGGTATAAATTTCCAACGTAACCTGACCTCCACCGACGTACAACTTCTAAGTCGGAGTTCGGTCAGATTATAATGGACATAATAGGAGTTTGACGTCCTATATAGGTACGCGGTCAGCCTGTGGATAATGTATACCAATTATCAAATGTTACTGTTTATTCCTGCAAAAAATAACTCTTATTTAATTAATGCAGTTTTATATAGAGTTATTAAGTAAGCAAAATTAAAAAAAAGTTTGAAGAGGAATTAAATAGCTTGGGCCAACCATACCTAGGAACTGTTCTAAAAACTAGAAATATGTCTACACAATGTTATTATAATATGTTTAATGAATATAATAATTAAAAAAAATAAATACCTTGTCTTGTTCGCCTCCCCCATTCTACGAACATTTTCTTTGTATTTTTATTCTATATATTTTCTTTTTAGTGTTCCCCATTATTACAACAGTATAATAAATATATATAAACCTATAATATTATTTACTACTTATATCTAATAATAATACACTTACGCTAAATACTATAATATTGAATATTTACAACTATTAATTATAAAAACTTCGGTGTCGCGATGTAAATGGAGCGAGCTCGAGCAGACAGTCGACATAGGTCTTACCTCGAAGCGGGCTGCAGCCGGACTGGCTGGATGTAGTTAGTCAACGCGTTTATAATCCTCATTACCGCACAATAAGGTCGAAAACACGTAGCACCCAAGACGAATGTGATCGCTTAGAAATTGTCAGAAACTTAAAATATCTTTAAAAAATTTCATGTTTCACTTATCAAAATATGCAGCAAGCATATTATAAACATAGATATTACTAATAGATTTAAGTAATTTTGAAGCGTATAAACAGAACAACTTCGTTGTAATTTCAAGAATAATGAATTTCAGGAGGTGTTTTCGAAAGTAATTATTATCGAATCAATTTTACACAATCGCGTATTTGAGCAAGCAAATTCAAGATAAAGAAATGAAGTTATTTATATTAAAATCTTAGATCCGTCAGTTTAGTCATTAGCCTATACTATTCGATGAAAGTTGGTCTAATTTTTCGATGTGTCGCCTTAAGGAAGCGAGAGCTGGGTATGGCAGAAAGAGCATGAAAGTAGAATAAACGCGGTCGAAATGCGAGCGCTGCGCAAAATTTGTGGCGTAAGGCTTGCAGACCGTATTCGCAATGATGATGTTAGAAACAAAGTTGGTCTGAAAGAGAACGTCGGTGTTAAAATCAGAAGAGATGCCATGCTCCGTTGGTTCGGACATGTAGAAAGAATGTGAGATGAAAGAATGACGAAGCAGATATACGATGCAAAAGTGGAAGGATGTAGGAGCCGGGGAAGGTCAAGACTTACCTACCATGACCAAATGGTTGGTTGTGTTCTCTTAAAAAACTACTTACTTTGCCCCCAAGCCGCAGCACTGAATTAAGTTACTACGTCATATCGAGCAAATGGGCGCTCCATAGGTTATTTCCTTCATGATAAAAAACAAAGATAAAAATAAAAAGTTTATTTGCCATTGAGCCCTCGCCCTTAAGTGTCCACTCAGACACTTAAATATTTTAAATACTCGTAAAATGTTAATGTATCTTGTTCAATTTTCATAGTTTTAGGAATTTATACTCGTAGTTTTTATTTGTCTTCTTTAATCTTCCAGCATTTCGAAAGTTACTCTTGATTGAAGAAGAATACCGAAATAAACTTTATAGTTAGCATTGTTTTTTTTGTTTGGCATACGCTGCGAAAACTATTGATGATACACAAAATTATCAGGAATAGTTTTCGCAGCATATGTAGTACTCATGATCACATACAAAAAAGTCCGCGAGGCTATGTCTATAATAGACAATTAACAAGAAGTTTTATGTTCAAATTAATCAATCAAAACACGGGAAAAATCACAAGATGACATTCATATCATGATATTAATCCTAATCCAACTATTAATTTATATTTGAAATAAACCATGTAAATATTTATTATTATTACTATTTTATTATTATTATTTCATGAGCTGTCGATTACATCATTTAAGAAAGACGTAGGATTAGTAATCCCTGTTTGTTTAGCGTGTCGTAAATAAATACATATGATAATATACATACAAAAGTGCTCATCTTACGTTGTTCTGTTAAGCATGTACAATAATATCATACTATATTGTTTTACATTCAATATTACTAAGTTACTTCGGATACTAATTTGTAACAATGTATATCATTGTTACAAATTAGTATCCGAAGTAACTTACTATATATACGTATAATCATTTTTGATCATTACATAATTTAAAACTCCGCTCGTACGGCAAATATAAAATGCTATAGTAAATACTGTTCTATTAAGAATATTCATATAACGATTATATATTATTACTACTGATAGGTAGTAAAAATCAGCGACTTGTTCTATTTTTATTATAACTAAAATAATTACCTCAAGAACTAACTTAATATTGTAGTTGAAACATATATTTTTCCATACATTCCAAGTGCAAATGTAAGTTTGTGCAGACTATGTTGAGATATTTACTCAACGTTTTAAGACCATAAACTTCAGATTTTCCTGTAATCTGTAGGAAAAGAACTATTTTACCTGTATATTTTTTTAAAAATTCAAACAAATTGTTCTATTTTTATGGTAACTAAAACAAATATCACAAGAACTAAATTTGTAGTTGAAGAATATGTTCCTCCATACATTCCAAGTGCAAGTGTAAATTTGTACACAATTGTGAGATATTTACTATAGCATATTATTTATAGACACTTCAGATTTTCCTATAATCTATAACTAAAAAACTATTTCTTTTTTTTTTGTTTTAATTTAGACTCAGTACTTTTTTAGTAGCAAATAGTATATTTCCATCTATTTTATTATAAATATATATATATATAAATAAATATATGAACATATATTTGAGTAAATATGAACAATACTTTAAATTTAATACATTAAGCGTAACAGTTAACAAATTTTATGTAATTTACCCACGTAAAGTCATCCGCATATTCAAAACTCATTAATAATATTAAATTCCAATGTGTAATTACATTCCAAATTAAAACTTTTGATCCAGTAGATTTGGAGCAACTTAGCTTTAACAGATGGACAGACAAAAAGACACACGAGTGGTTCTATGAGAAATTCGTTTCGTTTGTTCATTTGGACATACAAAACCCTAAAAACCAGGTATGAAATGACTTTACTGCGAAATATGTCCCAAAAACTAATCTACAGTATAAAAGTTAACTGTACTCGCATAAAGATGAAATTAGCGTAGTTTTGCCTTTTTCAATGACTGTGCGCAGTAAAGTTAAATGATTGAAAAATTACTCGAAAGAGTAAATGAAACAAATAAACTTACAAAGAAAATATCGTACTGACATAGTATATACATACTACTAGTTACGCAGGAATATCCACAAAATTATATTTACATTGTAACATATTTTTTTGTTCACGTAAGGCATACTCAATATTTGATTGACATCATATAACATTTGAGTTAGTTAGTGACCGTGGATGAAGTTGACAAAAAACACTGAGGTCTCTCGTACAGAGAGCGGTGGTACACCTCACACTAACCCATCCTCACATGATGTCAGCCTCCGAATGCACCACCACGGGATATATATAAAATGAGCGTACTATACATAATACTCATTCGTTACTTTGTGCTCAACACGAATACTAAGCAACATGCTAAAATACGTGAGTCGCAAATATATATATTTTTTTCATAAATTACAATAAGTATCGAAGGTCATAGTTTTGTTTGTAAATGTTTATCATAAACATTGTTTACAACCTGTTACGAAAGTGTGTCGTGACTTTTGTGATTTGCCTGTGTGTAGTAATGTTTGGATGGGCGATAATGGAGTGTGTGTCTTGTAATCTTAGCTGAGGATGGACTCAGCAGCTGGTTTATGATCAATTATATATCTATTGCATAATTTCTTTATATAATTCTAAACCCAAATAAGCTTTTAGTCTGCCCGATGAGATAAAATTACCGTAGCCTAAGAAAAATGTTTGAAACACAATGACGGCCATCCGTATTGGCACACCGTTTCTGGAGCTCTACCGACTATTGTAACTTGTACGAGTAAATTAATAAATAAATAAATTCGGCCATAGACAATAATTATGATTTTTAATCGACGTCGGGATGGCGAACCAACATACGGAAGGTAGTCCGCAGTGCAGTAGGTGCAGTATTTCTAACGCGGCATCCTGGTACTCAAATGTGGAAATACCTTCAATAACATTCAAGAAAAAGCTACTTTACTGCGACCTTTTGAATGATCTTTTTTAAATGTCACTGGTCCCTATCTTGTATCGCAAGAGGTAGCAGATCATCAATTGTAAACCAAAGCTACCTATACATATAATGTACTCACAGGAACACAACAGTTATTTGAATGTAACGTTTTCAGGATAAGTTTTTTGAAAAATTGATTATATTCCTACTCCTAACTCCTGTATTTAATTACGTTACAATTACTGAAATTGTGTGTGTTTATTTAAACACAATACATCAATTTATTTCTCTTTGATTCAGGTGACAGTCTTATGCGTCTTGGCGGCGCTGTGCTCTGGAGCGCCTCAACAGAATCCCCAGGACGTACAAATCCTGCGATTCGACAGTGACGTCCAGCCTGATGGATACAGCTTTGCGTAAGATTTCTTTCTAGCGACATTACACTTCAGTGATTATTTTTATTAGTAATTAATGATAAGTATAAAATTAAGTATAAAATTAAAGTATGAAATTTCCAATCATTCCCACATACATATTTTCTTCGACAAAAAAATCATCTATATCGAAATTTACATGATATTTAAGAAATTGATTACCAATATCATTAATTCAATGTTATTAAAAAATAAAGTAGTTGTAGTTGTTTAGTTTAGAACTAGACGTCTAAAAACATAGCCTTTTATGAGTTGCTAGGTGTATTGCAATCTACTATATATTGAGTAATCATAACTTCAAAATTTCGTAACATTCCCAAAATAATTGCAAAATTGTGTGTGAAAAATATAATTACCGTAATTTCCTCCAAAGGCAATTTCAACTTTAAACAATACATCTTGTATATTTTATTCACCCAATATAATCTGGCAAACAAACAAATGATCCACCTGATATTACCGGCAGTTACCGCAGCCTAAGCAGTTAAATCACCACGGGTACCAATCGCGCGTTGCCCTGTAAACCTCTTCATGACCTTTATAAAGAACCCACGCTAGTTTCCTTGGAAAATGTCGACAGCGAATTCATTACACAATTTAATGGCATTTACAAAGTCACTCAGTTATAAGTGTGCTTTTATTTAACTATTTTTGAAAAAGCTGTTGTTAGGCTACGAGATGTTTTTGTCTCTTAGTTCTGTCATCTCAATTAAGTATTCATAAATGACAAAAAAAATTTTTGGCTACCACTTCACTACGTTTATGGGTATACCCTACATAAAAGGATATTTATTCAATAATTTTATATACTGTCGTCTCTCTGATGCTTACTTTAATTAAATTTCCAACAAATATTCTAGTTTGACTGCCAGTCTAAACAAAAAATCTAAATTTCCTTAATTTTTTATTATTTTTCTATGAACTACAAAACTAAAAAACGTATTAAAAATTCGGTCAAGTGAAGCTTAATTTTCCGTACCCTGTTCCTAAAAAGATAAATGTTAACTGTGGTCTAATATAAGAAGAACTTCTATTTATTTGTATTGATTAAAGTATTAGGGCGACTGGGGTTCGCTCGACGTTTGTTATGTTTTCTTTTGTGTAAAATCGTGTTTTCTTCACATGGAAATACATGTACTTAAAAAGTATAACTAAATACAAAATTTGATCCAAATCGTTAGGGCTGTTTTGCTGCACGAAATAAATTTATATTCTAACAAAATATCGGAGAGCTCGTTTGAATTAACAGAATATACATAATTATGTCTACGTAAGTCAAAATTTCTCAAGAAGATAGTGATTATTCTTTGAACAGAGCCCATTAGTTTTTCTTTTTTATATTTAGATACGAAGCACAAAAATAGTCCAATGCTGCCTTTATCCAGTACCATCACATCATAATTTATATTTTTTTTATTTTAATATATAATTTATATTTACTAAACATTGTATTCGTTGCATCAAAATGTATTTCCCGCCATATTTTGTGGTTGTAAAAACATGATGAATCTCGACCTCGTTACTTAATAATTCTAATTTTATATCGCAATTTCATTTAAGACTTAATTAATTTATCAGTAAGATTATTTAAACCAGCTTAATAAAACTCTTAAGAGCGGGTCGGACTCGTACCCAAAAAGTTCCATACGGTATTCAATGCTAAATATATTTATTTAATAACTTACACACAAAATCAACTACATTGGGAATCGGTGTTTTCAATATTTATTGTTTTAATACTGTACGAGCATTTTGCACAGAAATTACAAATTTCTGACAAGTTTAATTTTTGATATTGGCCCTGTAATAAAAACAGTATAAAAGTAATAAGTCAGGCGCCCCCTATTTCTTTTGTAGAGATTTTTTTTAAATTAACAATTAGATTTTTTTACTATAAATATTCTGTTTTAAGCAACATCCTACATAAATATAAGTAAACTTCAGGTATTTAATCCTTTCTTTTTACGAGTTATAAACCTATCACATAATGATAGACGACGGTCAAATAGCTGAGTGTGCTCTATTGGTACTGACTGAACCGTAATAACTATCTCTACAATTCCCTGTAAGCATTTATGTTACCTTATTATCTTTGCATCACCAGCGTCAAGAGTATCTAATGTTAGAAATAGAGTGATTGAAAGTAAATGTACTAGTTGGGTACTTAAAGTAGTTATTGGCTATACAAGACACAAGTCCTAATTCATATAAACTAGTATAGTCACATTTGGATGGGAGCACCTGTATATTAGCTTTTAGACCTTTTTCAGAAACAAGCTTGTCTTAAGCTCAAGGAAATACGGTTCCTTCTGTACTGTATACAGAGTAATATCTTAAGAATTCGTTTTATATAATGAACACGGGCTATTTAATTAATGACCTTATCCTGACATATAGACATATACCTATAGAATTTCAATAATTAAACTGTCACTGCGATTTCAGAACGGTCTTCTTCCCCGAACCCTTAAATTATGACGACCTAGCGGTTGTTACTTGTCCATTTAACAGAAGACTGCTTGCTTTTTTAGTGATTTACTAATTTTTATGATGTTTCAAGCCAGCGGTGTATTTCATTATACGCTGTCAAACTTTTCGAGGAGTAGCTAAGTGCATTTCACTTTACATTATCCTGCCGTTTATAATCTTTACAGCCATTATCAAGTCACAGCTAATTTCGTATACTTCTACGTTATTTTTCGACCTCAAGTCCTTTACGATCATATCTAAATTCGTCAACTAGCTATCCTAAATATTGTCACATCATTTTCATAAGTTCCACAGAACGAATTTCTTCATTAGAAAAATGCTATTTCGACACCAGGACAAGTATAAAGCCTGATGTGGTGACATTGACTTTGTTTATCGCTAACTGAATCTAGCACTAAGCTACGCGATGTCTTCTTATAAATACGCAAATGACAATAAAACCTTATTAAAGTAATTTATATTTATGACAGATATGAGACCAGCGACGGCACATCTCGCCAAGAGGAAGGAAAGTTAGACAACCCACAATCCGAGAACGCTGCTCTAACAGTCACCGGGCAGTACGCGTACGTCGCTCCCGATGGCAAACACTACACCGTCACCTTCACAGCTGGACCCAACGGCTTCCAACCCAAGACCTCTCTTGGCCAGAAGAAATAAACTTACATCACAATCTGGTTATTGTAAATACGCCTATCAATCTGTAGGATATACTTTGTCGTTCAAACCCGAATCTTTTCGATGGCTACCAGTGAATCGATCTCACTTTCCTATCATATCGACATATAGGGAACTCGCATCTAAATTCTTGTGCCATAAGAACATCTTTTGTACTTTTATAATTTTGTAAAAAGATCTTGTGATTTATAAATAAAGTTTTTGTGATATTTATTTTTTGTGTCAAACTCATTTCAAATATCATACCTGATAATAAAGACCTGATCATACATGTAACATTTGACATCGGGTAAACACGTACCTACCAAGAATAAAATTACAAAATAGCAATGAGCAAAATTATATATAAACTATATTACTTGTATGTAATAATCAGAAGAGATATATGTCAACTACACTAACGTTTTGACGAGCTCGGTGGCTCAGACGTGAATGATGAGACTTTGCCACCAAGGCTCGTGGGTTCGATGCCCACACAAGGCAAACATTTGTGTGCAAAAATATGTCTATTTTTCTTCGTCTGGATATTTTAAGAGAGGTAGGGCGCATCTAAGCAAGGTCTGATAAAAGTACCTCCAACTTATAGAAAACCGCAGCCAAATAACAACTCCCTAGAGGGTTGTTGTGTTCCTACGTGTGAGTGAGGTCACCAGTAAGCTTCTAAGAAGTTACTGTGTAAGCAGCAGAGGAGGCATCGCGCGAGTGATTCTTGATATATTACAAACGGTAATAGGCTACGGTGACTGCTTTACATTAGGAGGGCCGTATGCGTATATGCCTCCCGACATTATATAAAAAAAACAATCCTAACCGCTGGGTATAGGGACTTGACATTATTCGTGGCACTCTTACCATTGAATTGAATAATAGTTAGTGAGAGAATTGGCAAATTAAAGGCTTTTAACATTGACGCGAACACAACACTATTGCTATATTTAAAAAGTTGTGTAGTAAATATGATAGACGAAATTACTAATACTTCAGTTTTAAATGTAGCCTAGATAATTTTAAATAATCTCTACGGTATACTGGGATGCGATCGGTAGAATACACTCCCAATTCCCCATTAGAATACGCTCAAAATCCCAATAGCTACACACACACGCATATCTATAAATTTAGAAGCTCGTAACGATTGTGCAATTGTAAATGGTTACCGTTACATCGAATAGGTCACGTTTTTGTTGGCTGCCGTCTGTCAATCAGGTATCACCTTTACAATTGACCGTCAGCAGAAAATTTACTGTTTAGATAGCATTGTATGTCTATCTATCTATAACTTCACGCCAAATCCCTTGCGGGGTAGGCAGAGAGAACCGAGCCACGTGACTCAATCCTTACATACCTCACTCGCTTCTTTAACATTCATTGCTGTTCTCATGCACGCTCGCCGGTTTCTAGGGGTCCCGACTTCAACTTCTGATAGAACACGACCAACATGGTAGGTAAGTCTTGGCCTCGGCTCCTACATCCTTCCACTTTTGCATTGTATATCTGTTTCGTCATTTTTTTATCCTGCATTCTTTCTACATGTCCGAACCAACGAATCATGCCTTTTCTTATCTTAACACCGACACTCTCTTTCAGACCAACTATCTCTTTTACGTCGTCATTACGAACACGTGCTACAAGCGTTACGCCACAAATTTTGGGCAACGCTCGCATTTCGACCTCGTTTATCCTACTTTCATGCTCTCTCTGCCATACCCAGCTCTCGCTTCCATAAGTAAGCGTTGGGACTAGCACTGCATTATGTATAGCGAGCTGTGCCTTCTGGCTCAAATAGTTACTGCAAAGAAGTTTTCCCAACGTTCCATCAACACTATTCCCAGCACTCACTCAGTCTTTTCACATCTGCGGTGTACCTTCCATCTCTGCTGAAAGCGCATCCAAGATATACAATCTCATCCACTTGTTCCAACACTTCATCATCAACTGTAATCCTTACATTGGTTCTGGTTTCTTCTCTTTCAAATACCATTATCTTTGTTTTCTTCGCATTCAGTAGTAAGCCTTTCTCCATACATTCGTCTTTCATCATTTCATTTCATTTATTCATCTGAATTGACATACGTGTATGTATATCAGTTCAGATTGTGTTTCTACTAATAACACGGCATCGTCTGCATACAGCAGACAGTTCACCACTAGGTTACCCACGCGTAATCCCACATTCGTTGATCTTATTCTCTACAGACAACTATCGAGATACAGAATAAACAGCTTAGCAGATAGCATGCAACCCTGTTTGATGTTGTATATACATAAGAAATATTAAAAGTTATACCTCATATTCAGACAGTAATTTGTTATACAGGTATGTTTTAAAATTGTAAGAAAAAATGTAAAATTACAACAGGATGCACAAACATATCTAACATCTAAGTCGTAAACATGCCATTTACATAATCGTGATTTAAAAGAAATAATTAGATGATATCTACATTTAACTAGTAGAGATAAAAAATTGACAAAATATATTTTTTTAATTCCAGCATGTTAATACCTATCAAAATTACGAATATTGTTAGCATAATAAATAGTTTGAAAGATTATCTATCTAATAATCAGCTAGATTATTGAGCTATTCTACTTTGTTGACTATGTTTCGTTATACTCATCTTTTTAATCAAACTATTCTTATTCATTTGAGGCCTGTATATAAAAATAAGGAGAATGGTTAACAAGCCTTATTTTTAAAATCCGGGAATTCAAATATAAAATACGTACGTACGAACCACGCTCCAACTCTAACCTCGCAGAACCCGTAATTAAGTTTAGTATCCAATTACCTACATGATAGAGCAAAAACTTTCGCAATTGAGTGTAAATACCTCTATAGTGAACTTCGTGAATAAATTATACCTTTTGTTTGCTATCAACCACTAACAAACTATCTAACTATAACTTCATGCTAAATCCCTTGCGGGATAGGCAGAGTGAACCGAGCGCCATAAGACGTGGTCCTTACACATTTCACTCTCTTCTTTAATATTCATAACTCTTTTCATGCACGCCCGCCGGTTTCTAAGACTCTTGACATCACCTTCTGATAAAACGCGACCAATTTAGTCATGGTAAGTAAGTCTTGGTCTTCTTCGTCTCCTATATCCTTCCACTTTTGCGTTGTATATCTGTTTCGCCATTCTTTCATCCTGCATTCTTTCCACATGTCCGAACCAACGGAGCATGTATTTTCTTATCTTAACACCGACACTCTCTTTCAGACCAACTCTATTTCTTACGTCATCATTACAAACGCTGTCAGCAAGCGTTACGCCACTAATTTTGCGCAATGCCCTCATCTAGACCGCATTTATTCTACGAGTACTTTCATGCTCTCTGTCATACCCAGCTTTCACTTCCATAAATAAGCGTTGGGATTAGCACCGCGTTGTGTATAGCGAGCTGTGCCATCTATCTTACATTTCTGCTGCCTAGAAGTTTTCCCAACACTCCATTCACGCTGTTCCCTGCACTCACTCGCCTCTCCACATCAGCGTTGTACCTTCAATCGCTGCTAAAAGCGCTTCCAATACAATCTCATCCACTTGCCCCAACACTACATCATCAACCGTAATCCTAGTGCTCGTTCTGGTTGTCTCTTTCAAATACCATTATCTTGCTTTTCTTCGCATTCAATTGTAAGCCTTTCACTATACAATCACCTTTCATTATTGTAACGAATGTTTGGAGTTCAGATGATGATTCTGATATTAATACCGCATCGTCTGCATTAAGCAGACAGTTGACCAGTGAGTCACCCATTCGCATTCCCACATTCATATTTCTTATTCTCTGAATACAACAGTCCAGGTATAGGATGAATAGCTAAGGCAACAGCACGCATCCCTGTCTCACACCAATGTGGGTATCAAACCAGGACGACAAGCTGCCGTCCACCCGCACATATGCTGTACAATCTTCATACATGGATTGCACAGTACGGAGCAGGTCACCGTCTACCATATCATATCTGGGCAAAATGTTCCAGAGATTCTTTCGCACGACCCTATCAAATGCTTTCTCAAGGTCCACAAAACCACAGAAAACCCTCTTGTCCATTGCCAGATGTTTCTCCACGTTAATTACTTCCGTATCTTTTGTGTATCTACATAACAGAGGATACTTACTGATAGACCGACATATCAAAGTGCAT
Source organism: Pyralis farinalis (assembly GCA_947507595.1). Classification (NCBI taxonomy): domain Eukaryota; kingdom Metazoa; phylum Arthropoda; class Insecta; order Lepidoptera; family Pyralidae; genus Pyralis; species Pyralis farinalis. Next base: position 19,843,787 of record OX382267.1, read on the forward strand.
CAAAAACGTGTAAAATTATACTGTATCAATATACTTAAATAAATTAGGGAAGTTGCATACATAAAACTACACATATGTGTAGTATATCTGTGCAGAGAAAACTTAGGCTTTAGTTTTTCACAACAGTTATCTAACTTTTTGATGAATCTTGACAACGTCATGACAAACAATAGTGATGATAAATTTATTATTCTCGGCGACTTTAACCTAAGTAGTATTACCTGGACCCGTAATAGATGCGAACCTACATTTGAACCTTCCAATATGCACTCTGAGGATGAGCTGCTGTTGATTGACCAGATTAATATGCTTAACTTAAATCAGTATAACGGTGTCAGGAACGCCTTTAATAAGACACTAGATCTCATTTGTCTAACGACATTGTCAAGGTCACTGACTGTAGTGCCGACTCACTCGTACCAATCGATGCGCACCACGGTGCTCTTCTCGTACAAATATCTTTTGCGGAGCACAATTGTTTGGAGTCTGCTCCCTATGTTAAGTATCAGTTTGAAAAAGGTGACTACGCCTCCATCAATAAAGAAATCTCTGATATCGACTGGCGTACGGAACTTTCTAATTTATCACTTGACCAGGCCGCAGACTACTTCTACAGCGTATTTGAAACGCTTCGAGATAAATACATACCCTCCAAACTAGTCACCTGTCATCAATACCCCATATGGTACTCTCCGGCTTTAAGAAAAGCTATTAAAGAGAAGTCGAAATATTTCAAAAAATTCAAAATCTATGGTAATCGGTCAGACGAAATGTCATTTCAATTATTACGCCAAAGAGTCAAATTAATGGAAAAGGCGTGTTACGATAGTTACATTGCCTCTGTAGAAAAATCTATTGAACTGAATCCTAAAAATTTTTGGTCATTTGTCAAAACTAAATGTAAAGATAATGCTATACCTAGCAGCGTAAATTTTAATAACGTTGTTGTCAATGATGGTGAATCTATATGTAACGCGTTTTCAGATTATTTTTATTCGACCTTCCTTGGTACTTCTAGTACTGACGTCGATGTTACGAGTATCTCGTCACCCAATAGTGCACACTCAACTGCCGCTAACATCTCCTCTGTTCAGGTTGATATTGATACTGTTGTCAATCTTCTTCTCAAACTTGATCCATCCAAATCGGCAGGTCCTGATAAACTTCCTGCTCTGTTTTTAATTAAATGTGCTAAAACCATTGCAATGCCTTTACACATTTTGTTCAATCAATCTTTGACCGTAGGTACCGTTCCTATAATATGGAAACGTGCCTATATCACCCCAGTTCACAAAAAGGGGCCCAAGACGGATGTGTCTAACTACCGCCCGATATCCAAATTGTGTATTGTCTCCAAAGTCTTCGAGAAGGTGGTCTACAATCAAGTTTATCCTGCAATCAAACATTTATTAAGTAATGTTCAGCACGGTTTTTTGAAACGTCGCTCCACCGTCTCGAATCTTGTCTTACTTAATTCCTTTCTCACTAAGTCCATGGATACCGGCCATCAAGTAGATGTAATTTATACAGATTATAGTAAGGCATTTGATCGTATCCAACATAATTTACTTTTGCAAAAGCTTTTTCAATTGGGCATAAGTGGAGACCTTCTTAGATGGTTTGCGTCGTATATTGACAAACGCACACAAGCAGTAGTAGTCAATAATTATATTTCCAGGTGGGTTACGGTCCCTAGCGGGGTCCCGCAGGGATCCTTGCTGGGACCCCTATTGTTCGTCATATTCGTGAACGACATTGAAAACTGTTTTCAGTCTTCCAGTCTACTTTGTTTCGCAGACGACATGAAAATTTACTCTGCTATCTCTTCCATAACTAACGCAGAGGCAATGCAGTCTGATCTTCTAAGGCTTCAGGACTACTGTATTAAAAATCACCTAGACCTCAACCCCAGTAAATGTAGTATAATAACGTATAGCAGAAAACGTAACTTGATAACCTTTGACTATTTGCTGAAAGGCGTAAAATTGCATCGCGAATCTCTAGTGCGTGATCTCGGTGTATTTCACGACTCAAAATTATTATTCGATAGCCATATTAACAACATTGTCTGCAAAGCTTCTAAGGCTCTTGGCTTTGTTAAGCGTGTATCAAAGAATTTCACTAAGGCTAAGACATTAAAAATACTTTATTGCACGTTAGTCCGAAGTAACTTGGAATATGCTTCGCAAATTTGGAATCCCAGATATGACATATATATTTCCCGCTTAGAAAGTATACAAAAGAGGTTCCTGCGTTTCTTGTGTTACCGAACCGGTGAGCATTATAGCTCTATTGATTACGATAGGTTGTGTAAGAAACATCATTTGCTGCCACTGGAAAAAAGACGGGAAATCAGCGACCTACTGTTTCTGCTAAAAATAGCATCTGGCTCCGTAGACTGTTCCGAACTTCTGTCCCTTATTTCCATCCGAGTTCCCTCCAGATCCCGCAGACTACATACCACTATGAGCGTCCCATACTGTGCAACTAACTACAGACAAAACACATTTCTAGTGCGAGCGAGTACAAATTTTAACAAAATTTCAAATACTTTAGACTTAGATTTATTTAATACCAGCTGCGAAACAGCGAGGCGTAAACTTACACAGTTGTTTTTTAATAATGTAAGTTAAAGCAAATCCTGTAAAGTGTTCCCATTGAGTGTTATTTACCTTTATAATTTTATATTGTTTTATATTTGTGTGGACCTGTAATTGGCTCTCTTTTGCTACATGTGTTATATAATATGTCAATACAGCTGTTGGTCTTCCAATAAATAAATAAATAAATTTTAATTCCCAGACTCGGCATTGTAAGCTGCGCATTCATGTGTCAGTCAGTTGATTGTTAATTATGTTGGGTCATTTTTAAACAACTTTAGAAAAGGGTTTAGTCTTGGAAACTATTTTCATCTCACGTTTTTTCTTATTCATCGACATCTAGGAAACATGGCAACGAATTTCATTAATTCAAATCATGTTCTATTTCAGTAGATCCAAATTTAATTTGATAAAAATTTGTTACTGATCTGATCATCAGATTAAATAGTAATTCTAAAAGTTTGCATATTTTGCGACGTACTTCGCGCAAATTGATCTTATGTTCGCTACATCCACCGGAATAACTTACCCCGAGAACTTTAAACCCCGATTAAAGAAATTTACTTGGTTGTACTACACAAAAAGTTGTACACAAAAGTAGAAAGTATTTATAAACTCCCTGCAAGGGATTTGGCGTGGATATATAATAATTCCCGACTAAAGCCTCCGGTGGCGAACGGTCGCGTGGTGTTCCACGCGACCGTTTAGCTAGGGGTTATGGAACACAGTTATATAATATAAAATATATGTAAAAAAGATGATCTTCACGGCTTCACCGTCTCTTCCCATAATATCCCGCTAAAAACATCCCATGTGGGTCGTTTTGAGATATAAGAAAAATAAATTTTTATATATTCCCAAAACCTCTCACCGTAATCCCCCATTCGGGATATTATGCGATTAAAATATTTTATTTAGTTCACTATTCCCAAAATATACCACGCTTGATTCACAAGACTGTACAGTCAATATACCTGCTTCAAAATTAATAATGGAATTTTTTGGGAATCGTAAATAAAATATTAATTTGTTATTGCATAATATCCCGAATGGGGAATTATGGTGGGAGATTTTGGGAATATACAACAATACCTATATTTCTACACTTTCCTAAAACAACTCACATGGGATGTTTTTTAGCGAGATATTACGGGAACAGAGGATCTTCATTTCGTTCATTAACCCCATGCCTTTAAGCTTAAGGTAATAAGATAACAAATGAAACTCTCTCTTTCTTTGCCTAACTTTCCTGTAACATTTTTAAGTTAGTTCACTTTTAAGCCAGACTCCACGATGGGTAAGCAGGTACTTCGGCTTTTTTCAGGTTATTATTAAATAATAAATACATACTTACGATATATAAAAACACCCAGACCAAAACACAAACATTCGTCCTGTGTGGGAATCGAAACTCGTCAAACTGAAAACAGATAACGAATTTAAGGACGGAGATGTTTCCCACACTTCTCGAAAATTAAATATATTTCTCAAAAAATGTATTATTCACTTTTAAAGTACCTATACAATCACATATTTCAATGTTATTGAAACCTCTTACAAAATAAACGATACAAGCGTGCATGATGTAATTAAATATGCAAATTGCATTGCACTTTGTGCTCATAGTTCCACGGCGAGCCATTAAATATCATTTACACCTTTCTAGGTGCAATACGTTAGTATGTTAGCAATATTTAAAGCCTTAGAAATTTCACATTGCAACTCTTCATTTGCCTATACACATTGTACACATAAAGTATTTCGTAAACCTAGCTAAATGTCAAAGCATATACATACATACTAAAATTAATAAACCATCAAAAGTCTTTTTATGGTTATAACCTTCATGGTAAGTAATTACGTTATTATCATTTGTAATTAATCATCATTTTTACCGATTGTACGCAGTCAGACAAGATGAAAATTTGATTGCCACATTCATAATGGGTACAAAATTGATAATGTGTACTTAATAATCAATATAAGTATAAAACAAGAAACTGTTGAGTCAAAACATCGCAGGGACTAGGAAATTGAAATCTTTTATATTTATGGAGGTTTCGCAAAGAGCACACGTTAGAAAATTCCCACGGGATACCGGCAACATTTCGACCGTACACCACATCGACCTATATTCATACTGGGATACTGGTTTCCCTTCAATCGAAGTAATTTAAAGTATACTCCGCTACGCTGTTCTATTGCGTCGGTCAGTGTTTTAGCCACCCGAAGATCAATTACATCTATCGAGCTAAGAACTGCCGGATCGACATGACACCATGTCCTCCTTAACGCAGTGGGGCTCGTAATAAATAAACAGGCAACTGCCGAAGTTCCTTAACTTGCGTGTTCGACTAAACTGACTCACGTAAAGACGCCATCGAGCTCAGCAAGAATATATCTTGTTGCGTTATAAAATATATGCGCAGGTACAATATAACGACCTTGCACGTCTAACTGTATACCTAAGTATTACTTGAGCATCCGTCCATTTTATAAATTACGCAATACATACCTACTTGAAGTATTGTCGTTTGAATGTTGGAATCAGTGTGTTTTAGAACCTTTGTTATGTCAGATTTATTTAAAAAGGTTGCAAAATTTCTATGACGAAAGACGTAACCCAGCGTAACGTACATTGAAGCATGGTCTGGGTCATCAAATATTTAACTAATTATATATGTCCACAAGAATAGTTTACCGATTATATTATTTATTATTAAGAATTATATTCAATCCTTATTAGCATCACTAAAATGGAGCAATAATACTTAACAATGCTAATTGTAATGTAACTTTCACGCTATTGTTGAAGTACTTATATAAAATTATTAGTTTATTATAATTATTTTATAAATTTAAAAATACCACCGGATTTTTTTCATTACTAGCTGTTACCCGCGGCTTTGTCCGTGTCAAAGGGAACCAAAATGTGTTTTTCTATGGATAAAGTTAGTTTACCGCGATAAAAAGTATTCTATGTCACTCTCGGAACCTCTCCTATAAAAAGAATCACACCCTTTTAGATTAATAATATTTTATTATAATAATATTGTTATAGTATGGACTAGCAACGGATCGCAGCTTCGCCCCTGTGAAGTTTAATTGTTCATATTTTATTTTTTAGTGACTTAGAACTGCACGGTGATGAAATAAGTTCCTTAGGATTGACTTATTATTTATTCGTAGGGATTATATCATAACTACCATTTCCGTAATTCTTCCTTTGTATATTGAAAGCCGTAAATTTGTGTTTGACCAAGACAAACACACATGTTTATCTTGTGTAGGAATCGAACCCACGAGCGTTGGTGTCAAAGTAGAATTACTAACCACTACGCCACCGAGCTCGTCAAATGTCCAAAAGTTATTAGCATCTTGATGGACCGATGACCACTGAAAACAGTCATAGTGGCTGTAGCTCGTCTTTAAAATCAAAGACAATATATATATATATATTGAGGACGTTCACATACAGAAGACCACAGTCAAAAAAGAATTTCCTGAACAGTTGTATTCCTGCAAATGAATGAGGTTACCAGTCAGTACCATCCTGAGAAGTTGCCGTGTTACAAGTGATACTTCTTATGTTGTAAGCTTTCATAGGCTACGTTACCACTTTACAGTAGATGTATGATTATAAGCTCAGGACGTTGGATGAAAAAAACATGAAATTTATACGTTTTGTGTAGAATGTTGACCGAGAATCGAGTTCGTAATTAGAAATTCAAACGAAGTACTCTTCTGTTTGGTCTGGTGTCTTCATATAAAAAACAGCGGAAGGAACTTTTTATTTGTTGCCCCGGTATTAGTCGTTGTCTATTAAACTGTACATTTATTTAATGTAATCAGAAACAAGTACTTAAGGCTGTCAAAGTTTTGCCGAGCCCGGTGGCGCAGTAGTGAAACGCGCGTTTACGTTACTTTGACACCGACGCCCGTAGGTTCGATTCCCACACTGGACAAATATTTGTGTACATGAATATGTCTGTTTGTCTTGGTCTGGGTGTTTTAAGAGAGGTAGGGCGGCATCGAAGCAACCCATCTAAGGAAGTATTTCCACTTCACAGAAAACCGCAGCTAAATAACAACGTCCTAGAGTGTTGTTGTGTTCCGGCGTATGATTGAGGTCACCAGTTAGCTCCTATGAATTTGCTGCGTTACCATCAGAGGTGGCATCGCGCGAGTGATACGTAATATATTACAAGCGTTCATAGGCTACGATAACCGCTTTACATCAGGTGGGCCGTATGCTTGTATCCCTCCTGACGTTATATAAAAGAAAAACAAGGCTATCAGATCCGGAATAGGAATATTCTGTGTTATATGGTCAATCACTAACACAAACTAGGTTGGTAACAAATATACCTAATATTATATTCAAACAACAAATACTAGAAAGGACAGATTAATAATGCAGATTGTTAGCCGAGACCAAAAACAAGAGACGCAAAAGAGAGGAAGGTTGAAAGGAAGTATGTTTTATTAGCACCTCGACGGAGGAACTCCATTGAAGGCAATGGAGTAGTATCGCTAATTCCCTCGTTTTGAACCATATCTAGCTGTAAAAGAAGCCTATTTTGCATCCTTGTTACCCTCAATGCCACTTGTGAAAAATTAATTTAAAAATTAATTAATGATATTATTTTTTAATTAAATCTTCAAACATATATTTTTGACGTTTGTTTGCGATAAGTTATATATATTTTTGACGAGCTCGTGGGTTCGATTCCCACACAATACAAACATTTGTGTGCATGAACATGTCTGCTTGTCTTGGTCTGAGTATTTTCTATGTATAATAAGTATGTATTTATAAAAAAAAATGTATTTACATATGTTTATCAGTTGTCTAGTACCCATAACACAAGCTTCGCTTACTTTGGGGCTAGATGGCGCTGTGTAATTTATGCGATAATATTTATTTATTTATGAGATGACATTTGAGACCATCTAAAAGCGGGTATCAAACACCACTCTTTATTCCTTTGTCCTTTATTTTAAAATATTTAGAACATTTTTTTGCTTCGGTCAGCATGTTGTTTTTATTATGAAAACATGTTTATGTTATCTATATTACCCGACTAGTGTATCGGGATCATTTGCATCACTATATTAGCAATTAGAAAAAAACAGTCTGTCAATATTTCTGAAAACATCTAAACCAATACTTTAAACGGGTATACTAAAAAAAAGTGAAAAATTAATCCTACTAATATTACAAATGCAAAAGTTTGTATGTATGGATGGATGTTTATTCCTCTTGCGCGCTTAAACGGCTGAACGGATTTGAATGAAATTTGGCACGTAGATAGATTATGATCAGGATTAACACATAGGCTACGTTATTTGACTCCACGCCGGCGGAGCCGCGGGCAGCAGCTAGTTTATTATAATTATTTTAATCAAAACTTTTGACATACAAAACGTCTGAAATCTGTTTATGTTTATATAAATCAAAATAATCAGCGTTAAATACAGTGTACAAAGGTGAGCTTATCTCTTCAAGAGATTTCTTCCAGCCAACCCTAATGAATGAGGAAACAATCTGTACAAGGGCTATAACAAATATATGTGGCAAAGTAAAAACAGATACTCATAATAAAAAAAAATACACCAAATGTTAGAAATAACAAAAAGAAAATAATAATAATAAAAAAATCAAGTGCATGTCGGGCCACGTACAGAGTAGGGTTCCGTATTTGCTTCGCTTTGCTTAGATTGACTGACACTTATTGCAGATAAGTGCAATGTCATATTCAATGACAGTTATACGTTTTCATAAAAGAAAATACATTTTATAAGTTCGTCAACTATTACTCGGTAACCTGTAAAGCCTGCTTAGCGGTGATAGCTTTCCTTTTAAATTCACTATATGGACTACTATCGTGATGTCTTTTACATTTCCAAATACAATAGTCTCGCTGGCATGGGTGGCTGGCGTACTTGAGTCTAATAAAAATTTACACTTTTGATATAGTAACTTCGCAAACAGATCACTATATCAAAAATGATGTTCCTATACCCTTAATGCGTCTGTGAGCTAGGCCACGGACAGACAGACAGACGTACATAGCGAAACTATAAGGGTTCCTTGTTTACGAGCTCGGTGGCTCAATGACGAGCTCGCTGGTCAGTCGTGAATGACGCGGCTTTGACACCAACGCTCGTGGGTTCGATTCCCACACAAGACAAACATTTGTGTACATGAACATGTCTATTTGTCTTGTTCTGGATGTTTTAAGAGAGGTAGGGTGCATCAAAGCAGCCCGTCTGGGGAAGTACTTCCACCTCACAGAAAATCGCAGCTAAATAACAACTCCCTAGAGGGTTGTTGTGTTCCTGCGTGTGAGTGAGGTCACCAGTTCAAAGCTCCAAGGAGTTGCTGTGTAACAGCAGAAGAGGCATCGCGCGATTAATTTGACTTAATATAATACAAGCACTAATAGGCTATGGTAACTGCGTTACATCAGGTGGGCCGTATGCTTGTATGCCTAAAAAAAAGGACCCTAACAATGAAGAGAACTATAAAATACAAAAATGTATATACACATACATATTATTATTTTTCGTTAGACGATAATGCATTTAGATAGTTCTTTAGTTTTCTCTCTCTTCTTTATTTAAATAAGTTTCGAAGACTTTATTGCTTCGTTCCACTTATTTTTATTACAAAGTCTAACAAGGAGAAACGTATGGATACTAACGATGTCTCAGACATCTAAATCGCTTAAGGCATTCAGTAGTTATATTGTATTACGTTATGGTGTATTATGTAAAATATATCACATGCAAACTCGACTCTACTGCGATTTTATTACAGATATATAAATGGTATAATAATATGTTAATGACATTAGCTATCACGATTGTAGTTTATACTGAACAGCTGCAAGACCAGACAACTGCGTCCAAAAAGTTAATGATGACCCATTAAAGCGCCTTTCCAAACCACAAAAACCTTGAAACTTGAAATTCTCATGATTCGGCCTATTGTAATAATCTTAGATGAATTATGAAATTACAATTAATGTACTCAAAAATTTACTACTTACATTACATATACATTTCGGATTATTTTATTTTATTCCGAAAAAATAACAATTTAGGAAATGGACGAAGTTGTTTTTGCTGGTTTTCTACATGATTATGAAGGAATGAACCAAAAAACGTAAAACTTAACGATACCTTACTTGTACGCACTATGACTAAGCTCTGACTATATTCATATACCTATTTGCTTGTATAACCTTTATTGTCCTACTATTAAAAGTCATAAAATTCATATAAATATTATTATCGTAACATATTGTATATTATTCTCGTATATTATAATTTACAATTAATGCAAAAATTTTGATTCATATAACATATTTGTCAGTAATATTCTAATTAGGAATAAATTTAAAAAGTCGTGCGATTGAAGTGTATATTCATCATTAAATTATTTTATTGTTTTATCATTCTGAATACGATTAGAAGAAATCATAAGGACTAACATTTGCATAATTTATTATGAAAGAAAATAATTATATTATGAAATAATTTATTATTAATAATTATAATCCTTATACGAAATCATACGCGTAAGTAGGTATATAAAAATGCATAATCATTCACCGGGAATGATTATGCATTTAAAATATTATATATATATATATATTCAATTTTTGAGCTTCGCTCTATCCTTATTAGGCATAATGTCAAAAATCAAATTATATAATTAAAATCCGTTTATGTGATACACAACATTTTAGAACATACGTAAAAATACATGAGAGTTCGACGGCGTCGTTGCGCGTGTTATTCTTACCGAACACGCAGGTTAAGCAACGTCAACCGCAGCCTGTACTATGAATGGGTTTATCTATCTCGACTTTCTCCGTCGGAGGGACGTTAAGCCATCGGTGTCGGTCCCGACTGTTGTCGATAGATGACAGTCGTTAGACTAAGTCAGTGGCCTTCGAGCGGCTTGAAAACACGGTCGGGTGGAGTATGCTCTAGACCCCTTCGGCTGAAAAGAGACCTGTATCGCTGCAGTAAGGATTGTGTGTGGAACACATGTGGAAACAATGAAAGCTAAATTCGAATTGCAGTGTTAGCATTGAGGTATTCTAAGCTATATTTAGACGTAATCGGATCATGATGAAGTTGATATTTCTATTTCACACAAAAGAATATACACAAAAAAGACCAAGGACTTATATCAATTATGTTACTACCTATGCTACGTAAAAAGAAATGAAACAAGTCTCACATAAGAGTAAAATTATATGACTTATTTCGAATTTTTCATGACGCCAGGCTATAAAAGATGTCAAACAAAGCTCGAAAAGCAGGCATTAAAATTAGTTTATCATATATTCACGATCTAAGAAGAGTTGCCGTGGACGTCCATGACATAAGGTTACCGCCGCCGGATATTTAAAAGCATTTCCTATATTTTCAGACATGTCACTTCCCTGTTGTATCGTGTTACGTCCACGGTAATATCGTCACAGTAAAAAATATAAAGCACACACTAGATAGCTAATCTCTCGGAAAACGCCTAAGATACTATTGGGTCAAGGGTGCTTATGAATGCTCCCCTTAGCTTGATTCTCTTCAATCATCTCTAGGTGACAAAATCAGCGAAGATAATATAGAATGTTATCGTTAGGTAAAAACTAAAAGCAATTAAGCCACGCTAGAAACTGTCTGGGAAAGTGAATAATATTCCGATATTTTTTGCCACATTTTTTCTACCGAAAATGATTTAATAAGTAATTAGAATATTAATTACTTACTCTGTGGTTTATTTGCAAGCTAATAAACCCAGTAATAATAACTATTGTCATTATGTACCTAATTAAGAGAAATATAAAAGACCAATATTATTGGAGTACACCATCATTCATCTTAATACTCATTGGTCTGTCAACTAAATACAATCATAATGAAAACTGTAAGTATTGTTAACAGTAATCAAATATTAAATTTAAATATTACCTAATTATGGCATAAATAAATTAGTTTTAATTTTTATTCTAACCTGAGTGGTAAAAAAAAAGATACATGCACTAAGTGGTTACCTACCTATTTTAACATGCAAATCGTGTTTGTCACACAAGCCTATATTCCAATACATAACATCATGTCTCCAAAACATGTGCCGTTTCCAGGTCGTCGTATTTTGCGTGTGCACTATGGTAGTGCTGGCCGCCCCAGCACCGGAGAAGGCAGCCGGCAGTCATACTCTACCAGCCCTTAAACACGAAGAAACCCGCCATCACAACGGCGAGTACACACTACATTATGTGACTCCTGGGGGCATCACGGTCAGGGAGAGTGGACGTCTGGTACCCACTCTTGACGGCACCGACCATGTCCTGATCTACGAGGGCGAGTACTCTTTCATCGGCAATGACGGTCATACCTACACCACAAAGTACACCACGGACATTGAAGGAGCCTTCCAGCCTCACGGTGACCACTTGCCCAAAGCTCCCGAACTGCCGAAGGAGTTCGAAAAACTTAGTGCTGTAGAGCCTGTCGCACTTTTAACGCCCGCTAACGAGCTCCCGGTACTCCCTGTCTTGATTGCGTGATTAGAAAAATTATAATAAAATTACAATAAACAAATTTATTTGTTTTTCACAGAATAACCATATAGTTTGAACACCTCGTTTGCATCACAAATATTCAATCAATAATTTGTTATTTATTTTATTTATTTATTTATCAATTAACCATTCATTATCATTTCTGCCGTACTCTGTTAAAACTTCTCAGATTTATGTATATATGAAGAAACCCGGACGTCCAAGTAATTATATTTCGAAAGACGTATGACTTAAGAATGAACCCGTTTTCTCTCTAGGTTGTGGAGGGCTGACGGCAGTGTTCCATGTCAAAATCAGTATCTTCGCCAAATCCTTAGGCTTATGTACCGAACCGCACCAATCGTAATGGATAAAAAAACGGAATAACGTTAAGAAGAAGAATACTGTAAAAGCTTCTCGAACGCAAAGTTTTACGTTTTTTTTCTGCGTTTCCATGATACGCCAAAAATATAAAAGAAACGCCAAAAAACACAAAACTCTCTAGCGGCCATAGAAAAACACTATGAGAAATGAAGATTCGCGCTAGGACTCTGTCGCATATAATAAGACAAGACCTGAAGCTCGGCGCTTATTATCGATATACAGGACACAGAGCTTCATTTTTGTGAAAAAGGATTGAAGACTTCAGCCAAAGTGTATCAAGAGACTTTCTTGGAGATCGTATTGTGAAACCTCTCAGCAATATGCTTTTTAAAAATGTACCGTAGTTTTTCTCTGCACTCTGGACTCTGCACCTAATCACAAGGCACGAACAACCCAATCCTGGCTCGAAACCAACATTCCAGACTTCTGAACCCCTTAGACTATAATATATGTTCAGTTTTAGAGGACATAGCCTGCTCGACACGAGACCGACATTGTGTTCCTTAAGGAATTTCTGGAGCAAGCAGTAGTTAAATTTCCCATGGACAGATTAAAGCCCTATATCAAAACCAAATGCGGCCATTTTGAATAGAATCATATTCTTTTTTTTTGCTGAGACATCCATAAATATGTACATATAAGTTTTATTAAGATTACATTACTTCATAAATATTGCATTATTCATAGAAAAATAAAGTATTCATTTGTAACAGAACTTATGGCCGGAGGTATAAATAATTCCCTACCTAAAAATAAAAATGACGATTCATCTAGCCTCCTTTCAAAATTTTACCAAAATCGTATTAGTCCTATACGTAGCTAAGCTCTCTTTACCACTAAATACAAAATATTATTATGATTATGTTAATGTGGTTAACTCCTTTTCCCCAACCTCACTACCAATAAGACGTAATACCAGTTCGTTCAATCGTTAATGCAGTAAAATTATTAATACCATATTTATTATTGTAAATACACACAGAACTATCAGACTAATAAGAGGGGTCAAAGTATGAAATTTTCGATTTATAGTAATAAATACTATGAATTGACATTAAACCTTCATGGTGTGAGATTTTCGAGTGAAACTTTTTTAACCTATGAGGTTTTTCTTTTAAAAAATGTGCAAAATTTGATTTTCGACTTTCAATTCTTTTTTTTTTATACAGCTTTGACGGGAAAGATGGACTCTTCGAAAATTCGACTAATTCGTGAATACGAGTTCCGAGGCGGAAATAACACGGCAAAAACTGTTCGCAATCAATACAGCGTTTGGAGAGGAAACTGCTAATGAACGCACCGTGCGTTTTTGGTTTAAACGCTTTCGTAATGGAAATTTCACTATAGCTTTCTCAGGTCTGGTCAAGCAATAATAGCAGATGCTTACTGTGCCGAACAATGATGGCGAAACAGGCAATGAAACAGCCCCGGCTCATGATTCTATCTTTACCATTATGGCTCCATGATAACGCAAGGCCTCAGACTGCACGAGAAACTGTTGTAACTATACAGGAGCTGTAGTTAAAACCATACGTCATCCTCCGCCCTCAACAGACCGTGCTCCAACTGAATACCATTTTTTTTTGTGTGATTTGGACAATGCATATATATACATAGTAATAATAAACTTCCGTTTAGATGGCAGCAATACCTAGTATAGTATAGTATAATATAATGAGAATAAATATTTTGATTAAATAAATGTTACGTCTTATCTTTTAATAAATAAATCAACTTCTTCTTGAGTTACGTTAAAAACAATGTTCAAATTTTAATAAAAAAAATCAAACTTCAAAAATATAACTTTATTACATTATTATGTTTCTAACTTAGAATACAGAATAAACCAGAAGGAGCCTACAGCCGATAATACATGCGATCCGCTGTGTCCAGAAACATTTCGCAATCCCCCGCACTCCTCATACTTCCCACCCGTACAGTATTGCTAGCTTAGTGAGAGTTCGCCTCTTTTAGGGTAAATTAAAAGTGTTATATTAATATAAAAGATGTTATATTAATATACTGTTATGCATAAAAAAAAATACTTTAGTAAAATAAAACACAAGTACGAGTAATTTACAAAAAATATATCTTTACTTAGGTACATTTTGTTGTACTAATAATATTGCCGTTTTGATTCTGAGGTAATCAAAACATTTTTACGTTTCGACAAATGAAGAAGTCTTGCTCTTTGCTTTTATAATTTCATCAGTGGGGAACTGAAATTCCATATATAATAATTAGAATAGTTTTACGCAAAACATTTTTGTAAAAAAAAACTACTATTTACACAATTTCACATATGCAGACTATATACCAAAAACATTAGTTTAGTATTTCAATCATTATTATTAAGTCAATAATTATTATTTACTAGCGGCCCGCCCCGGCTTCGCACGGGTGGACATTTATTTTTTAAACATTTTGGGATAAACGAAGAGTAAATGTATCTTTAGAGAGTTTTTAAATAGTTTTTCTTAAGTAGCTTTTTTTTCAGACGAATTACTTTAAGTGGTACGTACTCAGTGGTATTTAACTTTTTATTACTTTTTATCCATAACCCCAATTACAATCGGAAAGTTTATTTTTTATTTATTTATATTGTTTTTAGTTTTATTTTTACATTTCTTTTTTACATTTATTTTAATATATATACCATATATTTCGAGACTTTATATTAATTTAATTTAATAGGTTTTACTTTTTTAGTTTCCAATGTCTACCTTAAGGCTGTATACTATATTGACTGTGGTATTCGTAGATGGCAACAAAATATATTGATTTTTAGGAATCCTACTCGAGAAAGTGCAACATGTAATTGGCTATGAGAATAGCATTCTTCTCTTAGGTCGATGCCAAAGATCGAGAAAGTTTGTCCCTGGGATTTATTTATTATAAGGGCAAACGATACCTTTACAGGAAACTGTAACCTTTTAAAAGACATGGGCAAATCTGTTGGTATCATCGGGATCCGCGGAATGTGAGCTAGCTGTCCGGCCGCGGGACCGGTGATGATTGTTGCTATGATCAGATTGTCTCGTAATTCCTTTATCAAAAGCCTTGTGCCATTACACATATTGGGAGGGCTTAAATTTCTGAACAGCATAATGGGAGTACCTACTTTTAATTTCAGTTCGTGTGGTGGCAAGCCGGTGGGATAGAGAGAATTTAAAAATTCTTGTAGATAGTGCACTGTATCTTCGATGTTGCACACGTTATCAATAGATTCGTAACATTTAAAATCACCTGGTACTTTTTCAATTATCATTTTGTTTATCTCATTTACTGAGCTGTTTTTCGGTGAGACGATCGCCCTCGAATAGAGGCAATCGACATTTCTTTCTGTAAGATGTTCGATGTCGGGATAGATTGTCTCTATAAGGATTTCTAGACTGTGAACAGTTTGAGCCAATTCATTATCGAATAATATTCGGAGGCTATGTGCAATTGGAGATGGTAATTTTCCGCTTCCAATCCGTCCGTTCCGTCGTTGCCGTCATTACTTAAACGTGCTCTCATATTCGTGCGCAAATTGAGAGTTTCAATTGATTGCCACAAAGGTGATGATTTGAGGCACGCTTTTCTGAAAAGAACTTTTTAACTGGAACAGAAAAAATGTGGTATGAAAAAGTCAAAACATTCAATGTCAGTAGCGCGCGAATGAGCCGCGCGGGTACCTATCTCATAGATGTGCGCCGCGCCGCCCGCTGCCACGCGCCGTGGCCGCCGGTGTCGCAAGCAAGGGATTGAAACACAGAACAAAATCCGTAATATCTTTGGAATGGAATGTCCGATTTCGTTAATTCAAAGAGTAACCTACGGGCATTGAAACAGTCTTGAATACGAAATGATTTATTTGGATAAGGATTAATACCAAGGTACGAATAATGTGGCCTAGTTTGCACCGGCGTTACTATAGCATATTTTAACATGAAAAAGTAGTTATTGTGACGTAACTGTAATAGTTAGACATATGGTATCGCGGACTTTTTTGTAGATATTGATGTTCTCTATAAAACTGTAGTACATTAGTTTGCTCTATTGTCAATAATTTTACCAGCATACGCGATATAAGGATTTTTGGTATCTTTTTCACACATTATCGAAATTTTCATACGGATCCCTAACTATTTTCAAAATATTTTATAGCTTATGTTAATCTAATGGTGAAATATTATTGTAGCATTCTAATGGTGAAAGAAATTTTGAAATCGGCCCAGTAGTTTTTGAGTTTATTCATAACATACATACAAATCTTTCCTCTTTATAATAATAGTATAGAAGTATAGATTTCAGGCAATATTTATATTAAAAGATGTCAAATAATGTCAGCCTATGTTTACATTATCATATCGTAAATACCTTAAAATTAAATAAATGTATTTACATATTTTATATTAATCAAACTATTTTTTAATTACTTAACATGCTTTTATTATTTATTTCATCAATGTCAACCTTATAAAAAATAGGGAAAAGAAACCAGTAAAACTGGCAACATGAACAAAATGGACTCGCCCAAATTGTTTACCACTATCAACGAGTAAAAGAAATTCATTATTTAAATAAAATGAGATGTAAACGCGCTAGTTACACATGTAATGTGATCCCATCTTGTTTTTTTATGGTTCTAACTGCATTCTTGCAGGTGAGAACCGCACAAGACGGCATTATTTAATAAAAACTATCGAGAAATTTTACGCGTAATAGACACGGTGGCCAAATATATACTAGTTGTCCAAATGTCAAACTACTCTCATTGAGAGTAGTTTGTATGGCTTCAGTTTTGGGCGTGTTTGCGGTTTCTGGTTTATTCTGTATTCTGAGGTTTCTAATTAGGGAATCAATACAGGGAGCACTGGGACCTTATTAGCGAGCGCTAAAAAGGCAACAGGCTCTACAGCACGAAGTTTTTCGAAATCCTTCGGCAGTTCGGGAGCTTTGGGCAAGTGGTCACCGTGAGGCTGGAAGGCTCCTTCAATGTCCGTGGTGTACTTTGTGGTGTAGGTATGACCGTCATTGCCGATGAAAGAGTACTCGCCCTCGTAGATCAGGACATGGTCGGTGCCGTCAAGAGTGGGTAACAAACGTCCACTCTCCCTGACCGTGATGCCCTCAGGAGTCACATAATGTAGTGTGTACTCGCCGTTGTGGTGGCGGGTCTCTTCGTGTTTAAGGGCTGGTAGAGTATGACTGCCCGCCGCCTTTTCTGGTGCTGGAGTGGCCAGCACCGCCACAGTACACAGACAAATTATGACAATCTAAAAACGACAAATATTTTGTAGTCTATATGTTGTATGCTGTTGCATAAACAAATAATGGTACAATGATGATGACGGATCATTGCCCGTTTTTTTACATATTTTAGAAATATAATAAAGGTATATATATATATATATATATATATATATACATGTCTTTGTCTTGGTCTGGGTATTTTTTAAAAGGGGTAACACTTTACATCAGGCGGGCCGTAACTAGCATACCTCCCGACATTGTACAAAAACAATGAAGTATTTAACCGACCAAGTTGATCTTAAGTTGGCCGCAAACATTTTTGAAAAAATCGGCCTAGTACGAGTCGGACTCGCGCACGAAGGGTTCCGTACCATTATCTATAATAATGGCAAAAAAAAACACATTTGTTGTATGGGAGCCCTCCTTAAATATTTGTTTTATTTTAATTTAATTATTTATTCTTAAAGTAAATATATAACTAAATATTCTGTGAATATTTCAAGCGTCTACCTGTTGCCGTTATCCATATCCAGCAAAAATGAGCAAAAAAATCGGCCAAGTGCGAATCGGACTCGCGCACGAAGGGTTCCGTACCATTATCTATAAAAACGGCGAAAAAATCACGTTTGGTGTATGGGAGCCCCCTTAAATATTTATTTTATTCTATTTTTTAGTATTTGTTGTTATAGCGGCAACAGAAATACATCATCTGTGAAAATTTCAACTGTCTAACTATCACGGTTCATGAGATACAGCCTGGTGACAGACGGACGGACGGACGGACGGACGGACGGACGGACGGACAGCGGAGCCTCAGTAATAGGGTTCCGTTTTACCCTTTGGGTACGGAACCCTAAAAATCACGTTTGTTGTATGGGAGCCCCCTTAAATATTTATTTTATTCAATTTTTTAGTATTTGTTGTTATAGCGGCAACAGAAATACATCATCTGTGAAAATTTCAACTGTCTAACTATCACGGTTTATGAGATACAGCCTGGTGACAGACGGACGGACGGACGGACAGCGGAGCCTCAGTAATAGGGTTCCATTTTACCCTTTGGGTACGGAACCCTAAAAACCACAACAAAATTTTCACCTGTATATCTGTTTTCCTCCTTCTCTTCCTCTCCTCTTCCTGCAAATACCTATGGAGAACCGATGATACTGATATTACGTAGTAACTCAATACACCGCCAAGGGTCGGGGGTAAGTAGCGCGTATGCGCAGCTCTTATTGTCTAGTTCACGGATCAACATTGAGAAACTTTTCGGCATATTGGTTAAAATGCTCTCTCATTGATTGATTGTAAGCGCGGGATGCCTTCGTGTGCAGTCAAGCGGTTTATTTGTTTATGCTTTCAACAAAACATGCCTGCTATCGCCACCACAACGATCGAGATTCAGTGTGTCGAATTCTTAAGCGAACTTCAGTTCTGTAGTCACCCTAACTGGATAATCAAATAAATAAGAAACGTAGGGCGCATTAAACCAGCTTGACTGGCACAGTGGACTGCTGCTTTGTCAGATAATAACTCATGCAGGAGTGTCGTATTCCGATGAGCGGTAATGTCACAAGAAACCTGGGGAGAATTTGCGATGGAAGGAAAGGTTATAAAGCACGATCAATCCTTATGTTAAGCGTCTATAAGTTATGGTAAACGTTAGGCAGGTTGTGTGCTTACTTGCCACCTTACGCAATTTGACAAAATTCTCATCCTTTCTTACCAAACTATCATCGCCTGAATATTATATTTGAGCAATATTTACTTCGTGTAACCAATTGCCCAAACTATAGTATAGGAGCAAGTTATAAAGTTCTGAAAGAGATTGTTGGTTGATGTTAAAATAAGAAGAGGCGCGCTTCGTTGGCTCAGACATGATAAATAATGCACAAAGGAAGAATTATGAAACAGGTATACAACACGAAGGCAGAAGGACGTAGGAGCCGAGGAAAGCCAAGACTTGTCATAACCAAATTGATCGTGTTTTATCAGAAGGTGATGTCAGGCGCACTAGAAACCGAGCGTGCATGACTTTTCATGCTAAGAATGTTAAAGACGCGAGTGAGGTGTTAAGGACCAAATCATGTGACGCTCGGTTCTCTCGGCCTACCCCGCGTGAAGTTATAGGTAGATAAAATTAAGTGATAATGAAATTAAGTATAGAGCAACAACATAATGATGTTCTAATATCACGTACCGTATGTAAACATATAAGGTGGAGGGAGTAAGTAAATATGAAAAAAGGGTGCCTCATGATTTAACTGATCTGCAGAAATAAACGCGTGTTGAAACTTGTGTTGCTTTTTGAATCGGTACAAAAATCAAGGAATATTGCATCGAATTGTGACATGTGACAAAAAGTAGATTCATTACGATAAGCCTAAGCGAAAAATCCAAGGGCTAACCCCAGGTCAAACGCCGCAACAGTGCTCTTAATTCAGCTAAGTTTTTTTTATACTTCTAGATTGGCAAACAAGCATGCGGCCCCCATTAGATGGTAAGCGGTCACCGCAGCCTATTGACGCTCGCAACACCATGGGGATGTTACTCGCGCGCTGCCAAACTCGTAACCTAAGGCTGTTTCGTCACAGTACCCAGTAATTTCTCTGCCATATCTCACCCTTCAAACCGGAATACAGCTATATAAATATAGCTGCTTGGCGGTAGAAATAGATGAGACAGAGGTACCCACGCAGACGATTTTTGTACAAAGTCTCCCTCTGGTAAAAGGTAATAGCCACTATCCACGGCATCTCAGGATTCATAAAGTGTATCTTTTATTGGGCAAATAAATAAAAGCCGCAAGGTGCCAGGTCTGTAAGTAGAATGAACTTCCACACTTCATATTCAAATATGCGATTGTCCATCTGACGGTGTGAGTTTGAGCGTTGTCGTGATGGAGGAGGAACCTCCTTCTTGGACGCTGCTGTCAAACATTTTTCAAGACAAATAGTAAACAATGACTAACGTACCTACCTATCTGATAAAAGTCCTTTTATTTTTTAGCACAATTTTTGCTAAATGACCCGTCTGTCCAAAGAATAAGGCATCATCTTTTTTCCTTGACATCTTTACTTTTATTGAAAAACCTTCGAATGGAAACATCCATTGGTAGATAACTTTTGGTTTCAGGTTTGTAACAATATATTCACCTTTCTTCGTCTGTGACAATATCATATACAGCTTTTAAAGCACCTCCGTTATGCTTTTCAAGCATTTCTCGGCACTAATCCCAACGACGGTATTTTTGATCGTATGTTAAATTGTAAGGATCTAGCTTTCTGATGCCTAAATATTCGTGTAAGACCTTTTGTATTTTGCTCATACCAAAGCCTAAACTTGTCTGAATCTATAGATATGTCCCTCTTTTATCAACTTCTATCATTAGCCGCAAATCACTCACGTTATCTAAATATGTCGTCGTATAAGAACGACCTTGGTGCAAATTAACAACGAGCTTACTAAGACCACATTGATCTCATTAAATCAGTTGGACACAGAGTCACGGTATAGAACTTCGTCACGAATATGCCTATCGAAGTCTATAATAACATTGTTGTTGACTAAGACTGCAACGAAAGTCGTAATAAATCATGGAGTGAATATTTTATCTATTCAAAATCATTTTTAAGTACAACAGGCCATTTTTTAAATTGTCACCAATTTATCAAAACCTTATTTGGGTTCTTTATTAAGTATAAATAAATTTTTAATCGTCAACATTTTTATCAGCCGATTCTAAAATTCGATCCTTTCTGCGTAATCCCTGTAGTGTAAGTTACTTTTTCTATGTTACTAAAGTCGTAAATTAGATCACAGAACTAAGCAGTTACATCATTTCATTAATTGTTTATCGTTGTAAATGCAGGAGTAACAAAGATGTCTTAAACGGCAGAATTAATACAAATTAATTTCATGAAGACTCCTGGTCAAAACCATCTTTGACTCGGACTGTTTACTTACCAAAATGCTTTAGAGTCAATACCTTATAGCTTTTTGCCTCTATAGTTAACAAGTTAATTTATTAATAAATTAAAAACACGTTTAAACTAATAAGTATACAGAATTAATGAATAAACTATTAAGTATAATAAGTCAATTAAAATATAGATATAATGAGTACGTAATAAACTAATTGATTATATTATATACTATTAATTAAAAAGTAGCTTTAGACAAATAAGTTGTGCAATATTTACGACAGGTTTGAGAGACTTTTTTTCTTCAGTTTGCATAATAATAAGTTAATAATCCACCATATTGTCTTTAGTATGACGTCATATTCCCCCATATTACCCGGGTTATTACGTAAGATTATTAACGATACGGTTTAAAGACTTTTTATTCTCATAAAGACATATTTTACATCACTTACATGAGAACATAAATATAAAAAGAAATAATTACATAAATTCGTTGTCATACTAATTATTCAGAAGAAACAACTTTAACAATTCAAAATTACGTGATTGGCTAACGATGCACCCTTGAATCCAGAAAATATTACACTCCTTTTTGGGGGCCCTTCTATAGGGTAGCCATCCACAATTCTTTCAAAAAGGAATTTTCATAAAGTTCGAAGGATAACCAAAAGGATCCAGAGACGCGTGCAGCTGCAGTCTCAACCTCCAGTATAAGCGCAGTATGAGTATAAAGCTTATACTTGATACACTTCAGACAAGTATCGTATACAAATCAATAAACAATAGGCCTTGTTCTTCGTTCGTTCGTTTGTTAAGCCTAAAGATTTGGCGAAAATACTGATTTTTACATGGAGCGACTGCCGTCACACCTCCGCAACCCGGATGGAAAGTCTTTCGAAATATAATTTCTGGAACGTGCGGGTTCCCTCACAGTGCTTTTCCTTCCGAGCAAGTGATAATTACAATTATGTACATAAATCCGAAAACATGAATTTAGTGATAGATGCCAGGATTCGAGTCGTGGACCTGTTGTTCACCAGATCGGCTCTCTATCCACTGGGCTATCACTGCACTGCATAGGTGTATGTGAATAAACAATAGGTATATGTAAGTAATTAAATCAATGACATTTAAACACAATAGGCCTGTTATCTGTGAGATTGTCTCAAAGTAAATTATGTGCAAACGTGAACTGGTGTCATTAATCGTGACTAAATGGTTCCTGAAGTGCATCAAAGACCGCGACATGCATAGGTCACGCACGAGATCGTAAACTATTCTCAGTATTTTAAAGCTACGCTCACAGTGAGGTTTATGTACATATTATGATTGCGCATATATTGGTAAATAGAATAGAACACTCATTATTGCGCCAATGACAAATACATATATAATTCACCTATAAAAAAACAAAATCACTATAGGTGGTCTTATCGCTAAAGCGATCTTTTGCTGGCCGTACGGCAGGAATTTTCTACTGTGAATTATTTTCTACTAAATGCAATGAAATATGTTATTAAACACATTTATGAAATAATAATAAATGTTCTACTTATTTTTAACTGACTTCAAAAAAGGAGAAGGTTCTCAATTCGATTGTATGTTTGTGGTTCCCTTGAGCAAACGTTTTTGATGAGGACTTTCAATCACTGTTTTTCTTATTTACACCACTACAAAGCAAAAAATAAATTATTTTGAAATAAAAAAGCCGCCCTCAAAGGAACTAAAAAGCGAAAAATAATTGGTCACAATTACTTACGATTTTTAGAGTCGGTGCCAGCCGCATAATATACCGCAGTATACTGGCACCGACTTTTAGTTCCTGGGTGTTATATGACGGTAGTTTTTTTTATTTAAAAATAATTTATATTGACATGCGTCTGTTCTCTAATTAACGTTAACTAATTAATCTCAAAAAGATCTACATTTACAAGTTTCGATCAATCATGGTATACTAATGGATTAAAAGAATGTAAAAATTATAAGAAAATAGTAATTCCATTATAAAGGCAAAGTTAAAAAAAAAAAATATTATATAGAAAGCGGGCGATAACAACCACTAATTACAAGTACTTGAAATAACATAGATTGTTTTAAGAGCGATAGAGCGCTTAAAAACAGTCCGTCTGGGGAAGTACCTTCACGTCACATAACAACACCAGCTGAATAACAACTTCTTGGAGGGTTGGTGTATTCCTGCGTGTGAGTAAGGTCACCAGTGAACTCCTAAGGAATTGCTGTGTTTGCAGCAGAGGTGGCATCGCGACTCTGCGTATCCTGCAAATGAACTATAATATCTATCATGTTACCATATTACAAGCTAGTCCTTAAGACAGGCTTTTAATGAATACGTCCGAAAGTCAGACGAAAGTTTCACGCCTCATTGCCCTTGATTTCCGGCGGGGAGGTGTTTCAGTAATTGGAAAAAGGGGAACTTCTTCTTTATGTGTTTCGACAAACATCATCCCACTACATGATAAACATTTTAAATATAAATCACCTCATCAGAATAATAATTACAATCGGCAAAAGTTTCCTACGATTAGCCTTAGCAAAACTACAAATAAACTTCTTGAAAACTTCTGGCATGATCAATCTAAATCAGAGTATTCGAATAATCAGAATTCACAGTTATCATAGCAAATAAGAATTCAAAAAAATATCTCTATTTACTACTCTAGAAAACCAGAGAAAATAAAATATTCTCTTACACTGATAATATGTTACAACTATTAATAGGTACTTATATGTGCAAAATTATATAAAAAACTCTATTTTACAAAAGTGCCACCAGACTAAGATTGGCAGATTGTATTCAAATTGAGAGCAAGTCCTTCCACAAGTAAGACATATTTTGAAAAATAATTATTATGCTGTAGGTATGTCAGACCTTAAATGTAAGTCAGAGTCTAGGGCTAAGTCCGAATATAAACACGTCAACACAGGGACGTGATTACGCAAACGTTAATTAAATCCAGCATCTTAGCTACCACAGGTGAATGCGTCAATTGGTTGAGCGCCCACACACACATAAGATTGTAGCGCAACCAGATTCTCATCAGGATCAGTGCAACAAGTGGACTTCATAAAAGTGGAAAGTAAGGAGAGGGAGAAGCCTTCAAACCGCAAATATTGCTGCACCACACAAACTGGACAGTCTCAGTTGCACGTGAAAACTCCATCGACCCTTCTCGTCCCATCAACACTAGTGAAGAAGAAGGCTAAAGTTTGGCCCAAGGGTCCTTCAAGGTCATGTAATAAATAAAGTATGTTAACAATATTTTTTTATTGATTTCATTATCTAATTCCTTCATAATTATTAGTTATTTAATACGATTCCAAAGTCCCCATCCTTTGGGGAACATGTACTAAATTTGCATTTCATTTTCATGTTTATTATTATAAACATTTAACTTTCATTTACCCTATGACGAATGTATAATCAAGCAGTACGTTTTAATACCTTGGGGAAGACCAAAGACACTACGCGTTAAGTAATGGTCTCAGAATGCAATTAAAATATACCAAAAATTCACTACAAGTAATAACCTTGTGAACATGAGAGCTGCTACGAATACATAGTAAGGTAAAGACCATGAAAAATATAAATATGTATGCACCTTTAGCTCCTCTATAATATGATGTTATGTATATGAATGTATTATATACTGTTTGCATATGTTCTCCCTAAAATGTCTATACTTAGTTGTCAGAAAGTGTCAATATGCGAGAACTTAAAGATATTCTGTTCAGTTTCAACATTAATAATCGACATTTGCAGTAACCTAAAACTGAACATACTACACACTACATTCAAAATATAAACTATCTATCTATACTATAAGAAGAAGAAGAAGAAGAGAAAAAGAGGGAGACCAAGACTGACCTACCATGACCAAATTGGTCGTGTTTTATCAGAAGGTGATATCAAGAGTCCTAATAACCGGCGAGCATGCATGAAAAGAGTTATGAATGTTAATGAAGCGAGTGAAGTGTGTAAGGACCGCAACTTATAGCGCTCGGTTCTCTCTGCCTACCCCTCAAGGGATTTGGCGTGTGCGTTCTATCTATATCTTCACATCAAGTCCATTGCAGGATCAACAGAGATAACTGAGCACCGTGGTTCTTACCTATCAGATGCATGGTTCCTTTCATTGAGGTTCGCCGGTTTTGAGGGCTCCTGGCATGATCTACGTAACCTACGTAACGTAACCTACATGGTCGTGATTGGCGAATCTTGACTTTCCTCGGCTCCTATATCCTAACACTGTCGCGTTGTATATCTTCTTCGCCAATCTTCTTCTAGCTCTCTACATGTCTGACCAATGATTCTTGCTTATGCTTATCTTAATATCGAGACTCTCATTCTTACCAACACTTTCTCCCTCTTACATCAACATTAAGGTAATATTACGTCATAAAGGAGAATGCCCATTCATGATTTCAAGTTGTGCACAGTTAAGATTAACATTAAAAATCAAATCATTACTTTCGTCTCCCAAAAAATTAAGCTATAATTTCTTCGGAGAATAAATTACATAAAATTTAAAATACTTTGATAACATAGCGTAACTTACAAGTTCAAGTTCGCCATTTAAATGACATTATTGCGAGTACTCCAAGGTAAATAAGGTACTCGACTGAATAAAGGTAGCCAATTAAAAATAAATATAACATAATCTACCATTTACTGTGCAAATCTTATACATATTACGTATATTCCAAGGACAATTGATAACTCTTCATGTATATTTTCACTAGCTACGTCTATTAAAAGAAGAAGAAGTTCTCGTTCAATATACGACAATATTAATGGGATTCTTGAATTGACAAATGTTTCGTTTCGCCGGTGTTTTAGACGTTAACCTTAAAACGTTAACCTAACCGTTCGAAGCCAAAGAAAAAAATATTTATACACAATCGAAATCTGTGGGTTTCTTTTTATACTACTGAAGTGGCAATCAAGCGTACGGCCTGTCTGATGGTAAGCAGTTACCGTAGCCTATGGACATTTGCAACACCTTGTAAATCCGGAGCTATTTATAAACAATGTTGCTTTCAATGGAATACATAGTTAAAGCTATATAGATTGCAGCTAGTATCATTCCTAGATGACAAAAATTATATTGAAACCAAACGCCATATAACAATAGGCATTCTCCTTTGTGAAATGTTCGCTTCTCAACAGCGTGGATTCTTTTTTAGTGCTCTCTTGCCCCACACTACTCTCGCTTCTAGACGCTACTGTTGAGATAAGCAATATATATCAGTTTTGATTAAGTACAGTAGAAATAATATAACACAATTTTTATCGAAACTATTTTATATACCATCGGGAGGCAAACAAGCATTCAACCCATCAAACTAACCCATAATTAATAAAACGAGGATATTTTACACTTGTTCAATCATTACTAGAATATTTATTTACCACTTGGGGTGGACTCCCAAAACCATTTAAAGCTCTTTAAACTTGACACAGAGAGGTACAAAAATTAAGTAACTCCATTCCTCCTTCAACCTCGGAGGGAGTCCTGCGATGTCCGTACGATATGACAACTCTTCATTTTAAAATTGATGTTGTTACAACATATTGTTACAACAATATCTTACACGTTATGATAAAATACTCTTAAGCTTGAAATGCCGTAAGAATCTTGCTTTCCGGAATCTACCACCATTTGAACACTCTTTTCTATATAAGTTTCATATCTTTCTACAACCTTATTTGCATTAGAAATTAAGTGTGCTTTTAAATTTTTACCTACAAGGAGGGTAAGCCACCCAATTATTAGCACTATAAGAAGCAATCTTAAAATAATTAGAATCTATTACGGTTAAAATTACTTATAATGAATGCGGATAAGTCTTTCAAATTTTTATAAATACATTACTTTCAGTCTTAATAGATACATAACATGCTGAAACCCAGCTTTTGGCACATTCTATCCATAGTATTGGCATCTTATTATTTGTCTATAAATGTAAGGGTGCCAACCGTGCCAATAATAGGGCGGGTGCCAACATTTGGACAGATTCCGGTATGAACTGTAAAAATGCACTGACTGTTTATTTGAAGTCATTAAACTAAGACGAAATTGAATTACTGTTGTAGATATGTACTGCAATGAGTAATTTAATTTTTTTTCTTCTCTCTCTGAAATGAAACGCAAACTTTAAAGCACCCTACACACATTCCCTTATTAATTTATTAACTTTTATACATCGAGAGAACAAATAAAGCCACAGTACCTTGTTCATAAATTGTTATGTAATCATGTTGTTGACTTTTTTACTGTCTATTGTATATATGTATGTATGTATATCTTCACGCCAGGTCCCTTGCGGGGTAGGCAGAGAGAACCGAGCGCCATAAGACGCGGTCCTTACACACTTCACTCGCTTCTTTCACATTCATAGCTCTTTTCATGCACATTTACTGTCTATTGTAATAGTTAAAATTCATAACCTTCTTAAGTAATGCTTTACTTCTTAAGCAATCTTTTTTCTTCTGCTTACTAAATGTGTCATAATGTAAGAAGAGCACTATTAACCAAAATACAGGTGATTTTTTGTACTAGTTCCGCAATAAGAAGCTTTAAAACTATAAGTTTACATCGTCATTTGGAGTGTAAAACAAATACAGGTTGAATAGCAACATTTTGAAAAAATAAAAACAGATATCCTGAAAGGATTTTTTTTATTGTGCCTTAAAATGAAAAGTATACAGAATAAATATATATTTATTTTCTTTTTTCTACACGCAACAAAAATGGCTATTTATTATGTCCGTTATTTTTTTTAATGTGGTTATTCACTCTGCAAGTTACGAATAAGTGCCTAAATAAGTCCAGGGTTTTTAATACGATAACGTAACGAACACAATTAAACTATTGCACAAGAAGTCACTTTTGAAATAACTTAATACATTTAAAATGATTGAATAAACATTTAACACCGCTATTATAATAAACAAATAAACACGGAAGATAAAAGATGATTAAATTAACGAATCAAGGATTTATAAACTGTATGTCTAGAAATGTGTATTTTATGCGTTGATGTTCTCGTACACGAATAGATAAACATAACTATTAATTAACATCTTTTTTGCTACGTCCGATGGCACACAAGCATACTTATATGAAACAGTTACGAATCAAAACACTGATATAATCAACCGCCTACCGAATTTGAATAACTATTTAGAAGATGCTTATCTACTGCATGTTACATTAAATTGTATCAAGCCAAAAAGATTATTTACGGATGACCATATTATGTAACACACAGACCAGCCTAGGCTTGATAATTGGGTCTATGGGCACCTTTTGGAAAGGGAAAAGGATATGAAAATCTACTAACGAAATGGAACAATTAAATATAGATTCCAGGCAACAATTTTAATACGAAGACGTTCGGAATATTTGCATGTTTTCCAAATTGAAACCTTAACAAAGTTGTATATGAGTAAAGTTACTTCTCCCTTTCAATTTGATACCCTTACTGTTACGTACGGGGTGTAGTGTTTGTTAGAATGGTATAGTTACCTAAGTAGAGCAGTGGTAGTCCAGTGCATAAAGAACCCACCGACGGTCCGTATTATTAGTAATCGTAATATTAGTGAAGCGTGTACCACTAATTTCGTATTTTCAGATTTAAAAACATAATTTTCTTGCTCGACGACAAAGGAAATCTACGCGAGGAAACCTGACTTTAGAGTGTGTGATTATTCCGACATTATGGCACTTGAATAGCAGGTGGCCCTCGATTGGAACCCGAATCTAATTAAATGTACATTATATAATAATTGGGTAATATAACCTACCTACGTACCTTAACCACTGCTATATAATTACAAAATATTATAAAAATGTTTGTCTAATAAAGCAGACTTTACCTCCCACCTACCTATTATACCGATTGCTATAATAGTAATATGTATACTGTCATATAAAAAAGAGTTTGTTATTAATATAAATATCAGTGTAATTAGGGAACAAATAACGATTTATGTCCCAGAAGTAGTGGTAATGTACAGTACCGTTTTGCGGATTCCATAACATGGCAGCATCAAATTATCGTCACTACTAGAATTCTTATTGTCATTTAATCAGCGATAATTAAAAAAATATATATATTTATAGAAAAAGATTACACTCAAGTATAATCAAAAGCCCACTGCGCATTTACGATGCATGGGACCCACGCTGCCACAACCTCTGAAATTTGAACAACGAACAAAAACTGTAAACAAATTCTGCTCTACAACATTATATTGATAGGAATACCTCACATCCTTCCAGACATTTTAATCGTATCTGTAAAGTAACTAACAGTGTCAAACTGTAAACTTTGTACGTACTAAATATATATATTTAGAATATATTTTTTTCGGAAATGAAATTTTAACGAATCAGTCTTTAACGAATTGTCTGTTTTTCAAAAAGGTGTGCCATGTACATAACGGACGCTGTTTAAGTATTATATATACATTCATTGTATTGTCTTAGGTTTTCGCGATTGTTACACATTGAATTAAACTATTTTTAACGGAAGTATCACGTATTTTATTTATTTTGTTGAACCTGACGTTTCGAACGCTTTGCAGCGTCCGTGGTCGCAGGAACGTCAGGTTCAACAAAATAAATAAAATACGCGATATTTCCGTTAAAGATTGTTTAATTCAATATACATTCATTATTTCCATAATTTTTATTGACTTATGACAAGCTCGGTGGCGCAGTAGTCAATAACATTACTTTGACACTGACGCTCATGTAGTAGATTCCTACACAGGACAAACATTTGTGTGCATGAATATGCCTGTTTGTCTTGGTCCGCTCGTTTTAAGAGATATAAGACGCATCAAAGCAGTCCGTCTGGGGCGGTACCTCCACCGTAGCCAAATAACGACTCTCTGTTGTGCTCCTGTGATTTGCGTGTGAGTTAGGTCACAAGTAAGCTCCTAAGGAGTTGCTGTGTTAGTAGCAGTGCCATAGCGCGAGTGATGCTTAATGTATTATAAGCGTTCACAGATTACGGTAACCGCTTTACATCAGGCGGTCCGTATGCCTCCCGACGTTTTTTAAAAAATATATGTAAGATAGTCAATAGCTATGAAAAATTAATAAAGGAAATATGTTGACAAAGAGGAAAAAAAGGTATTTTAAGTTTTTGTCTCTGCATATTTACATATTCGTAGAGAACCTTTTAATTTTCTTACTTTAAGTGGCAAAGTGGTTTAAGAGTTCGTGTTTGGTTTCGTCGTTGTTATTTTAACATGCGTCATTAATATTTTTCAATCAACAATGATTTTCAAGTGGACACACATGTTGATTGAATTATAAATTCCATTAACTATTGATATTTATGATAAATTGAACTGGCTGTGAACTCCATAATAAATAGGAGTACATTCAAATTATGTACGTGTTAAGAGTCTGCCTACTGCCAATTCAAAAGGTAAATAGCCATCGAAAAAATATTTGACATCCTCGATTATTGAGGATTTAAAATATTTCTCGAAGGCAATTCAACTAATACAGTTGTCTATAATTAAAAAACGACCATTATGAGCATTAACTTAAATAAACAAACCTTTTTCCTAGCGTTACCCCGATTTCTAATCCATGACATTGACGGGATCCGCTAACTAAGTCTAATGACTTGATGAGGATATTGATTTTTACAAGCTACGACTGTCATGAAACATTCACAACCCAGAGGGAAAATCAGAACTTTCTTAGGTTAGAACTTTCGAAACATATTTGGAACGTGCGACTTTCCTCGCGATATTTTCCTTTACCGCCGACCAAGTGATAATTAGAAATATGTACATAAATCAGCAATTACAAATATGTAAATAAAAACACGAATATAAGGGTACATCCCACCCGATACAGAAGAAAATTCGAACCGGGGACTAATCGGTTGATATATTCTTTATCTACTGGATCATCACTGCTCACCAGAAATTAACAAATAGGTATATCTATTTTATTTTTATTATAGCTTATTGACATAAAACTCCTCTTTATAATATTATTCGAGAATGACATTATTATTTGCAAAAACGCAAAAATGGAACGTTACATAATTTATTTATATTCGCCCACGGCATCCATTCATAAAAAATGCAACCTTGTTATTACGTGTAGTAAATTGTTAAGTAAACTTTAGACACTTAGATTTGACCTCTGGCAACAGTTAGTGTATTATATTTATGGTTCTCCCTGAGCGAATCAAATTATTTTCAGATCACTGGGTAAAATAAAATTTTTTAGGGTTCCATACTAAACGAAATATATAACATTGGGAGATCATATGAGCAATACCCCTTGCGTATCACTCATACGTTGCCTGCACCGTTGCTAACACAACAACCCTACAGAAATTTTCTAGTAACCACACTCACTTGCAGTAACACATAAACTCTTAAGGGAGTTGTTGTTCATCTGCGATTTTCTCTAGATAAATTTAAGAATTATTCTTTCGATCGTCGATTAGTTCCTAAGTCGGTCTGCTTATATCCGCCCTACCTCACTCAGAAAAGGTATGTATGATGGTACAAATATTTACAATTATTAAAGTTGTTTCATGTAAATCACATACGAGGAAAGTTTCGTACAACTACTTGTGGATCTATCTATCTATAACTTCACGCAAATCCCTTCAGGGGTAGGCAAAGAGTACCTACCGAGCGCCACAAGACTCGATCTTTACACACCTCACCTTGCTTCTTGAATGTTAAAAATCTAAGGCTCCTGACTTCACCTTCTGATAAAACACGATCAATTTGGTAGGTAAGTCTTGGCCTTCCTCGGCTCCTACATCCTTCTTCTTTCGCGTTGTGTTTCTGTTTCTTGATTTGTTCTTCCTGCAATCTTTCTTCATATTTCATATATTCAACGGAGCATGCCTCTCCCTATTTTAACACCGGCACTCCCTTTCATACCAACTCTGTTTCTGACAGCGTCGTTCGTCCGAACGCGGTGTACAAGCATTACATTTATTCTACTTCCATGCTTTCTCTGCCATGCCCAGCTCTCGTTTCCATAACTAAGCGTTGAGACCAGTACTGCATTGAGTATAGCGAGCTGTGCCTTCTGGCTCAAGCTGTTACTGCCAAGATTTTTTCCCAACATTCCATTCACACTATTTCCAGCACCCACTCGTCTTTCCACATCAGCGGTGTACCTTCCTTCCCTACTGAAAGCGCATCCGTAATATACAATCTCATTCACTGGTTCCAACACTTCGTCATCAACCGTAATCATTGGTTCTGGTTTCTTCTCTTTCAAATACCATTATCTTTGTTTTCTTCGCATTCAAATGTAAGGCTTTCTCCATACAATCGTCTTTCATTATTGTGACCAGTGTTTGCAGTTCAAATGCTGTTTCTGCTTACAGCACGACATAGTCTGCATAAAGCAGACAATTCACTGTTTACAGCATGTTATTCTAGTGATTAACGTCTACAACGCCTGAGGATGCCTCGTGGAGAGGCGAAACACAATGCTGGACGAAAGAATGACGAAACAGATATACAATGCAAAAGTAGAAGGATGTAAGAGCCGGGGAAGTCCAAGACTCACCTACCATGACCAAATTGGTCGTGTTTTATCAGAAGGTGACGTCAGGAGCCACAGGAACCGGCGGGCGTATATAAAAGTTATTATTATTTCTCTTATTTCACGGGTTTTAATCCCGGTCATTTGATAGGCGTGCGCGGGGATATGAATCCAACGCGTAGAGGCCCCTTCTAAAAGAATGATGTAATGTATTATACCAGCTGTGACCTGCTCTGAGGGATATCAATGGGAAGATATACCAACGAACAGGTCACAGCAGGTATTCCCAATACCTGCTGTGACCTGTTCGTTGCAAATGTGTCGGAAATATTTGAGCTATTGAAATGAGATCTGGAGGGGTTATTAGTACTGGTCTATTACAGAAGAGCGACGGATATTACTATTATATTCTCATTATTATACATGTCCGAACCAACGGAGCATGCCTTTTCTTATCTTAACACCGATACTCTCTTTCAGACCAACTCTTTCTCTCATGTCTTCATTGCGATAATATATTAATATCAAACTGAACATAGATAAATTAAAGAAATTAAAAGATGTCAGACCTAGACTTTTTATAACACGACTACGACTATACTTTGCTATTAGTTGCGTGATTTAGCTATGTAATGCACTATTTATATACAGTTCTCAATATTATCAATACTTATATCCATACTACGTTAAATAAAATTAAAAGCCTGAATAATTTCAAATATTAACATCCATTAAATACTGTCAAGCCACTGATAACAGACTTTTATGTCCAAATAGTAATAAAAACCAACTATAAAATTAATAATATATTCAAATTTGGATGATAATTGTTATAAACAAACATCAACGAATGGCCAATTTTAGATATAATACAAAATTAACGTAGATGAACCGGGTTACTATTTCCGTGGATTATAAACTTATACTTTATATTTTGATAAAAAATATCTGAACACGGATACATTAAAATATTTTTCGAATTGCTTTATGCGATAGTTACATACATATAAGTATGTACATGGTATAATGTCGGGAAAAATCATCAAGAGGCAAACTCTATTAAAACTATAAGACATAGAGAAACATTTTCTAGGGATCATGAGATCGATGTTGAGATAAAAAAGTACAAAAAGAACTTATACCGGATACTGGAATTAAAATTGAAATAAATATGTCAACCAGATTATGTAGTTAAATTTAATGAACATAATATTTTAAATATAATTTTAATGACACTTATTTTTTAGGATTCCATACCCTAAGGGTACCGACTGAGCTCTATTGCTAAAGTACCATCTGCCTGTTCGTCTGCTACGAGGCTGTGTATTTCTAACTATTACTAAAGATGATATGACAACAAATAATAATAACAATAAAATAAATTTTTTTTGTAATTATTTGTTATCATAGCGTTATGTATTATATTATTTAGACTGGCATAGATGACATATGACTACGACTGAACAAAACTGACGTATATTTTTCTTCTAATCTATAAATAATCTAACATTATATTTTTAATTGTTTATCATTTATATTAAAAATATACGTTGAAGTCTTGTTTATTAACTTTTCAGTGGCCATTCTTTTGTTTTAGTTTTGAGTTATTTTTAGGGGTCCGTGCATTAAAAGGAAAAACGGAACACTTATGAGATCACTTTGTTGTCTGTCTATCTGTCTGTCCGTCTGTCAATCCTTTTCTCAGGAATGGGTGAAGCTATTAAGCTGAAATTAATATCACATTCTCAGGTCTGTAGTCCCATCGAGTAAAAAAATCTAACTATGTCAACGCAATCAAAAGATACGGCGGTTTATGCCTCGTTAATACGTATATTTTAACATTCGCAAGGGAATCAAAGTCTATAGGATAATTCCCGTTGACTTAGAATCATGAAATTTGTTAAGAAGTAAGGTCATGTACTGCAAGTAAAGGAAAAACTACGAAACTTGTAAATTTGTAGTTAGATCACAAAAAAAAATATTGTCTTTGCGAAAATTATTTTTATACAAAACCCTCAGTGAACGAGTCAGACTCGCACTTGACGGCTTTTGTTAAGATTACACCCCAACTCCTACTGATTAAGCTGTTCCGTGAACATCATTCTTTCTAGTTTTATTCCACTAGGAAACGAATGGGAAGGGAATAGGATAGAAAGTCACTTCGACAAAATCTATCCAGTAGGAAAGTACAGTATGGTCTTTAAGAATCATAACTAATTTAGCCATTCCTGAGATATATTTTTGTGTTTTACCATGAGAATTATTTTACTTCTCGAAATAAGAACAAATAACAACTGGCTGGAAGGTCGTTGTGTTCCTGTGTGTGAATGATGTCACCATTCATGATCAAAATCTGTCAGACGTTTTCAAGTGGTGCATGCTCAGACAAATCTATCCAGTACACCAAGTTTCTTAAACTCCAGCTTGACCTTCTCCTCTAGGTGACTTTACAACTAAACTTCGCTATAGATCTCGACATCTGGAATCGATGGTCTTGCAGATGGTAAGGGGTTTATTCTTGTAGGGACTACAGAACGGGGTTTTCTTAGCGGTGAACGTACAAACTTGTGTCTTGTTAGGGCTTAATTGGACCAAGTTTAACTGTCTAAAGTCAGACAATGAAACGAAGAAGAAAAGTTGTACAATGACCACTTATGGACAGTATTATGGATACTGGTCCGTAGTTAGCAACTTTCAAAGGGGTAGCCAAGGAGTGGGAGTTGTATTATCAAACAGAATGAACGACTGCGTGAAAGGTTATGAATGCGTGAGCCCCAAGCTAGTTAAAACTTGGCGGCCTGACAAAAGCATTTGTCCTTTGCGTTTACGCTCCTGATATGTCCAAGGCACAGAAAGTCAGGGAGGAGTTCTAGGACAATGCTATGAATTTGAAAAATGTGAAGAAAATTAGAGAATAATACTGCTAGGTGACTAGTGGATGGGTGGGTGTACTTCGTGATAGATATGAAGGATTTTAGGAAAGTTCGGAAATGAAAGAGTGAATGAAAATCGTGAATGTTTGTTAAATATATGTGTGTGTATTCAGTCACAAAAAGATCCATATGTATACATGGCAAAGGCATGTAGAGAGGAGTATGATAGATTAGTGGGATAGTTGATGAACAGTTGTTAGCGAAAGTAAAGGATACACGGGTTTACCGGGGTATCGATGTCGGAACAGACCACTTTATGTAGTCACAAGAATAGCCGGGTCGTTTATAAAATGGCGACATCACGCAAGTGCACCCATGGCCGAATCAGAGAGAGTGAAAGTCGAAAGATTGTCAGAAGAAGATGTATGTGATAATTATAGGAAAATATTGAACACAAGATTTGAAACGCTGATTAATGAAAAGTGGACTGATATAGAAGAATATTGGAAGGAGTTTAAAGATGGTGTGATCGAATCTGCGTCAAAAATATGTGCAGTTAGTAAGAAAAAGTATGGTAGGATGATCAGGAACGAATGGTGCGATGTTGAAGTGGGAGATATGATAGCACAAAAGAAGAATGCACGGTATGATCTGTTAGCTACGAGAGTTAATACAAGAGTTCAAGGTGATGTAAGTGCTAGCACTGAAAGGGCAGTGAAAGAACGATATGATATTTTAAAAAGGAGAGTTAAGCAGGTAGTGAAAGAAAAGAAAAATGTATGCAAGGACCAGTATGACAAAAAATTCTCTAGTAATTTTCGGGTAATGTTAGTTAGAGTTAATCTAGCATTTAGTTAGAACAGCCCGAGGCAAATCTGGAGATTCAAGAGTAGGTATGATAAGAAATTCAAATGAAGATGTAATTAAGGATACGATAGAAAATTTTAGGGAATGGCAGGGATATTTTTAAAGTCTATTGGAACGAGGCAGAAATGAAAGAAATAGAATCGAAGATGTGAATGAGAATTTTAACTGTGAAAATGTAATTAGCATAGAAGAGATAATGAATGCAATAAAGAGAATGAAAATGGTTAAAGATGGAGAATATGACAGGATATCTGCCGAAATGCTCAAAGCGGGTGGAGGAATGTGGTAACAAGCGATTACATATCTATAGCTTGCCTTGCTATCATTCAGGGTGTATTAACGCCAACATTGATGTACGGCAGTGAAACATATGTATGGCAGAAGAAGCATGAAATCAGGGTGAACGCCGTAGAAATGAGAGTATGTGTGGAATGAGAATGGTTGATAGAGTAAAAAATAGCACGATACGACAACTTTGCGGAATGAAAGATGACGTAGTTACAAAAATTCAAAAGGGTATGCTGAGATGGTTTGGTCATTTAGAAAGAATAAATGACAAAAGAGTTACGAAAGAAGTGTATCAGGTAAGAGTAAATAGTGATTTCGGGAGGGGCCGCCCTAAACGCACACATGTAGATCAATTGGCGATGTGTTGAAGATGTGGCCAAATCAAAAGCACCCAAAACCGAAAAGCATGCATAAAGAGGTTGATGAGAGAGAGTCTCTGCCTATACCAGTGGGAGACTGATGATATGTATGTATGTTCATAATATATATCAAAAGGGAGCATTCTAGCATATGTGGCATCTGATGGTAAATGATCACCACACTCATACAATTCAACAACACCAGAGTGTTGCCAGGACTTAAAGGGAAATATAAACTATTTTCTTGTATGCTATATGTGTGCAAAAACACCGTTGAGGTTGAGATAAAATGCCAAACATCAAAGTGGAAGCTCGTTAATAGACTTTTTGGTCGAACTTTCAAGATGACTGAAGATTTTGCACACACAACATAATATACATATATACATATAGTAACGGGTAAAATGTTTACTCGATAACTTGTATTTCTTGAAACACCCAAAACTACCTACTAGTAACATTTTCCTTTAAATTCTTTTAAATTTACTAAACCGATTTCAAGGTTCAAGGATGAATAAATGTCTTGCAAAAAGTAAAAAAGCTGTTAGTGCGAGCAAGGATTGCATGGATGATGTTCAGTACAAATACACTAAAATATTTTGTACAATGTTTTTTTTTCTGTATCCTAGGTACACATTTATACGCTTATGATTGATATATACAGAAGACTTCAGTAGTAGCTTCCTCAAGAAGAGCTTAAAGAGGTTTTGCGTAATATGTGAGGTATTGCAAATGTCTACAGCATTTATCATTAATCGTAGTATCGACCATTATTATTTGTGCACCTTTCCTTTTTTAACAAAAGTTTATTGATCGCTTTGTTGCAGAAGTCTTGGCAGTGGGAATCAATGAACTTATTAAAGGTGTTTTACCACCTCGTGAATTTAAAATTTTATCCCGTGTAAAAAGTAAAAAAAAAAAACTTACTAGAGAAAGATCTGGATGGTAACGAAGATTTGTTGTGCGATGTGTAAAGCGACGACCGTTGTTTAGAAGAGGTGATGGCTTAGAATATTTTTTCAAGTCTCGATTTTTGACACCGATCGAGTCTGTCGTCATTTGCAATTCATCATACTATATCTCTGCAGTTATTATAGTGGCAGGTCTTAAGAAGGCGCATTTCACTACACTACTACACTAAGTCTACCTTACACTTACGCACAACTTCCTTTAATTTAATTTGCGTTAGGAATGTAGTTTGGTTAAAAAAACTTGGTCAAATTAGCAGCTTAAAGTAGATGGATGTGGAAAACTGAGGATCGCATGTGCTAGTAAGTATTATAGAACCTATACTTACGTCATGCTGACATTTTCTGGATTCCAATTAAGAAAATCAAATGTTAGATTTATGATAAGTATATGCCGTCACAATTTATACACTTTTTCATTAGTTGCACATACTGTTAAAAAATGTAGTACCAGTCTTCCTATGGGACCTCTTCAATGGCTTCGTGAAACGCATTCACCACCGATTCAGGGCTCGTAAACATGTATCTCCAAATTCATCTTTAATTTTAGGAAACATACATTTTCATTCCGTCGCAAAGCAGCGCGACCATCATTTGCCACTTGTCACAGTAATCCAGACAGCCAACGTTGCTATCATTTTACAACTCCATTCTATGCGCAGTCGTTTCTGGGACGGGTTGTCGAGTTTTGGGTGTACTCCGGTAAATCATTGAGTATTAGCTTCCATACATTCAGATGCCCATGAATAATCTTTTACACTTGAACAATTACAATGTCTAATGAAGTACAAATTTACTGACAGTGTCTATTTATTAAATGACATAGATACATACATATTAGAATGAATATAAATGTCAGTTTTGTATAGCTGTAGCATGATATTCGTATGATCTATTTTTGTACATGACATATTCAGTAATGACGTGTGACTACGGTTATCTAATATATATATCTATTATTTTAAATTTTTGTCGTAGACGTGTTTTAGTTTTTAACTTTTTATTATTATTATTTTAGAGCAGGTGAGCGGATGCATTTTTTATAAAAACTTAATCTTGCGTATTAAAACTTTGTGTATTAATATTTATTATTGTACAATTAAGTTTTCAACAACAACGACAAATTGTTAGAACGGTGTTGTAACGAATGACTTCAACGAATTTATTTTTGGTATTTATGTATCAACATTAAAACCTTTCATTAGATATTACAGACGATATATTATTCATAAATATCGTTTTAGTAGTTTCTGTGCGTTATATGCCTCCATGTTGAATTTTCAAAGAAATCCTACAGCCGAACAGCATGACGCTTCCAATGATATATAATCTGTAAACATACGACGATTCGTTTAAAAGATAGGTGTGACAGATTAGCATACATATATGGGTACATACATAGACTGCTAAAACCATAACCCTTCCTTTGGCTTTACCGTAACCATATAAAAGAAAACAAATAAACAATCGCCAGAATATTTGTTTTAGTTCTAAGTAGCATGTTGCAAGAAAGTTCCGTTTTCAAATTTTGTAAATGGTTTTCTACATCCTTTATTATAAGTTACCAGTTTCAGAAACACTCAGTAGGCTCCACATATATCCAGCCGTGGGTAGATATAGTCTGAAGATGAAACATAGAAAACACCGAGTCCAAGACAAACAGACATACACTTGCATATAACGGTTTGTCTTGTACGAGAATTGATTCTAAAAGCCGCTGTAGTAGTCATTGCTAGTCATTTAACCTTAGGGCTTATTGGTATAATATAAATGTGAAGAAATAATAATTACAAAATTGTAAAAGCGGTAAAATGACATCTCGGGAAAAAAACTTGCGCGGATTTCATATACTTTCTTATTATATGGTTTATATAAAGGTTCATTACGATCCGTTCAGAAAATCATGCTATAGGGTCACATGCAATAGAGTATTTGCCAGTCAGAAACTAATCGTAAAATCGTAGAATTTTGCTAATATAAACTAAAATGACAAAGAGCAATGAGGCTTAATAGGTGACCAAAAATATTCCTCATTAATTATGCACAAAATAAAACGAAGTAACGACTTGCTTATAAAGTATTGAATTGATATTAATTAACGAGAAAACATATGCTCGATGCCACAGGGGGCAAATATAATTAAATATCACCGGAGACGTCAGGCCCACTTAAGACAGGTTACGTAATGCGAATTTTCTGTACCAATAACATATCATCACTGTAGGATGTCTAGATTGAGAAAACCTATTGTTTCATTATACGTTGTTGAAAAATACATTTTTTTTCGTGATAGCATTAAAAGTTAGTTTTATTCACAGCTAACAACAAACACGTGATGTGATGCAATTTTACCCTCCAAATAGTATGTTATGATGACTGTAGCATATCGCGTACTCGAAAAATTTGTCTGGTTTTTATATGATAATTGTAAAAAAATCTATTTCTTGCAATTCAAATTAAAATAACTAATTCATTATCATCCGAGCGTTAGTGCCGGTAGCGTCCTTAGCTCTCGCTTCGGAGTCCGGGGTCCGCTAATTATTTTTAATTGAATTAAAAATAATTAATTGATTTAGGCATTATTTTGCAGAAATCAGATTTACCGTCATATTGATCTACTCTACGTATGGTGATGGAAATACACACTGTAGTAGTATAAAGCCTGTAAATAAAAAAAGTAAAACTAACGGCTATTACCAAGTGACACAGCAGCTCACACGTCTTGCATGGGTGCAATTTATTACTAAAGAAACGAGAATTGTGTGACCTTTACAAAAAAAAATATTAAATAAGTATGTTTATTTAATAACTCAGTCATTTCATTTCATCACATATCAATGGTTTAGGATGTGCGTTATTGTCAGCCAGTTAGTCGTCACGAAGGTATTCTTCCAAACGAAACTTTCCTGAAATTGAGTTTCTTTGGTGACATTTTAATCCAAAGAAATAAACTATGAACGGAACTCAATTGAATATTTGCAACAAACTAAATTACCACTAAATAAGATTAATTTTATCTTTGTAACTATCCCAAGTTGAGAAAGTTTACGGTTTTGTATGCTCCAAAAATTTGATCAATACTGAAATGTCGCTTTTATTTCAATTATTTTTCTCAAAATCAAAATAAGCTTTTTGTTTTTTTTTTACAGAAACGTGGACTGAGGAGCTGTTTAACTGAACATCACATTTTTTATAATACAATCCAAATTTCCGACATTCCCGATAGATTTCCTAAAAAAATATTTATTTTGTACAACGTCAGGAGGCGTGCAATCATACGGCCCACCTAATGTAAAGAGCTTACGGTAGCCTATAAAGCTCACTATAGGTACTAGAAGTTTTGCTCACAGTAACTCGCACTGCTGCTAACATAGCAACTCAACAACAACAAGCTCCTAACTTTCTGGTAACCCCACTTAGTTGCAGAAATACGATAGATCACCAAGGAGTTAATATACATATGGCTGCTGTTTTCTGTAAGGTGGAGGTACTTCCCCATTCAGGTTGTTTTGGTGCATCCTACTGCTCTTAAAATCACCCAACCAAACCAAACAGACACGCTAACTTTGTCCTGACAATTATAAACACAACCAAGAAAAAAACAGTCAAATCTGTCGAACAGTCCGGAAGTAATGATCTTACCTACATACGGCAATTGATTTTTAATTACAAAAAATGCAAAATAATCTTTTGTTTATAATTGAATAAAAAGTTCAATATTATAAAAAAAATATTAACGTGTGATGTGATGCCGTAAAAATATCAAACAAAATGTCACTGCATCCAGCGGTCGTTTGTTTTTTACTTTTAATAAATATTCAGCTTTGTAAAAAACTGCCCTATTTTTTCACGCTTTTGACACGTCAGATAAGCGATAATTTATCGATGGATAATTTACAACTCTAGACATAAAGATAAGACTTTTTTACTACACAAGACCGATACAAAAACAAACACCGTGTAAACGGAAGGATATTGCCGCTATAGAATATGATCATAACATTAAAAGACAGACACTCCAATGAATTCTATTTTATTGGGTTAATTTTTGATATTTTGTTGGATATCCTTAAATGGTGTTACAATAGTCGTTTTATATCATATATAGCTTCATATGATCAAATGAATTGGCTAATACATACGTTATGTACACAACACCACACACATATTAATCATAAAATTTAGGTAATTATTAAACAATTATATAATCTTATTTCAAATTCAAGTATCGCCGCTGGGTTACTAACGTTCACAACTTCATAATTCTCTATTTTCGAAATAAAGGTAGTACACAATATTTCACGGTACAATTTTATTCTACTTATCCTGTCCACGTTTGGTCGATTAAATATATTATTACAAATATAAATAAAAGTAAATGAATTAAGTTGATTAAACTATTAAACAACTCGACAATGATAAACACACATAACAACAATAAGTCGAACAATCACACTTTGTCATTTGGATTGGAAAAAAATCTTCACTTTTTTTATAAGAAACATCCATCTTATAATAAATACGTGAAGAGGTTCTTAGAGAGTCGTCACTGCAGGAGTGTGACACACTTAGTGATGTAAATATTTATAGGCGACGGTAATCTACCATCAGGTAGGGTGAACGATTGATTAAAAAAAAATCTTCTTTGGTAAAGTATAAAAACTAATGTGCGTGGGTAGAAAACCCTGAATCGTCCACTTTGTGTAACCTCATCTATGTGTACGTATTAATAAATTACGCGAGTGATCTGATGAATCGACACAGTCTTGTGTGAACTCTTGCGCAACGGGCCGCGGTCGGCCGCGCCATATCCGACTATCACTGGATAACGCAAGGTAAGGCTCATAATATGATAACCTGAAATCATTAACATTGTCAGTAATCTTTAAAAGTTACACTTTTTATGATTCGAAATGTACTGTGTTACTAGGGTGATTTCCGAATGTTAATATTTTGTAACCTTTGTAAGTTTGTAATCCAGGACATTGTTTTTCTTTGCTTTTTGTAAAGAAAAACACTTTCAAACTCCTGAGGAGTTGTCTAAGTTTCCATCATTTGGGCCTTTAGCTTGTTTGACCCGCATAAAGTGTAAACACGGTACATTTACGATATAATTTCAGAATCTTTTAATATAGCCAAATATTTTGGACGTCTGACCCAAAGACAACGTTAGTAGTCTTATAATAATTAATATATAGGTACTGATTTAAATATAGCATCATAATCATGATACTAAACAACAATAATATTAAAATAAATCTATAATTTTATATCGTAAATGTATCGTTTTGCACTTGATGTGCAAGTGCAAAACGATACATTTACGATATAATTTCCTAGTTTTTCAAATATTTTGGGCATCTGTCCCAAAGACAACGTTAGTACACTTTGGGATTTGGGATACACAATAATAATATTAAAACAAATCCATAATTTTATCACATCAAGTGCAAAATTTAAATTATTACTAAGTCTAAAAATTGACAGTATTCATTTAACTATATAATTATATAGATATGTAAAGAAGGACCTCTATATTTAATGTTATTTTGATATTTTATTTTTTGTTATTTTATTGTTTATGTTAGTTTAATTTATTACATTAATTTTTCATTGAAGAAAACTCTTATGACTTTTACAATATTTTTTTTAATACTTTCTGACATAAAGTCTTGAATAATATTGTAAAACGTCAGGAAATACAATTTTTTATCCAGTTGTGTCTTTTTACTGACAGTATGTTTTTTTTTGGTGACATAGTAACAGATTGTATTTATAGATCAAA
The DNA here is from genome assembly GCA_947507595.1 of Pyralis farinalis. Classification (NCBI taxonomy): domain Eukaryota; kingdom Metazoa; phylum Arthropoda; class Insecta; order Lepidoptera; family Pyralidae; genus Pyralis; species Pyralis farinalis. Next base: position 19,888,229 of record OX382267.1, read on the forward strand.
ACTATGACGATTTGAAAAGTTCACATTTCTTTTAATCATCTACAAGTAGAGCGTGAGCTCTATTCGAAATGTTCAATTATACGTAAATAAAGGTGCGCAATTAAGCGCAAATAATTAATACTCACATTGAAATAATTAATACTCACGTGCGCTTTCCTAAGCAACGCCTTCAAAAACGAGTATGCTTGTGTCTAAGTGATTATTTTTTTATACTACATGGAAAACAATTGGGTTCAATTAATAAAACTTGTATATACAAATTTATGGAACCCTCAGCAAAAAATAAAAGAAATATTCTATTCGAATTTTCCATCTTTGGCTTTGATACAGCCCTTTAATCTGTCTGGCCACCAATCTATGGATTTATAAACTGTTACCATGGGAAATTTAGCCACTGCTTGCTCCAGAGAATTCTTAAGAGACACAATGTGTCGGCGTGTCGTTTCGAGTAGGCCATGTCCTCTAAAATTGACCATAATTTGTAGTTTTAGTTGAGTTCAGATCTGGGCTAGACGAGGGGCAGTCTTCAGCTCTTGTAAAGTCCGGAACGTTGGTTTCGAATTAGGCTTGGGGAGCTCGTGCCTTGTGACCAGATGCAGAGTCTTGATGGATAAGCCACGGTACATTTTTAAAAAGTATATTGCTGAGACATTTTACAACACCATCCAAGACAGTCGGTCGATACACTTTAGCTTAAGTCTTCACTCCTTTTTCATAAAAATGAAGCTTTGTGACTCCTTAATAAGACGTAATTACAGAAGTAGGATGATGACCAAGTTGTACCTTTCCGACCACGGGTGGCTGCTTTAGAACGGTATGCGTACACTTTGTTATTTTGCTTATTGTAGTACTCTTCAATCGTGAAAATTTTTTCATCAACAAAGAGGATATTTCTGTGCCTGCGTATCGCGATAGAAGGCATTTTTGTCGATCCACTATCTTCAACTATACGGATTGATTTGGGGCGTGTCCTGTATATCGACGATAAGCGCCAAGCTGCAAGTCTTGTTTTAGACATCCCCCACTAAACCATTACAGAAGTAGGATGATGTCCAAGATGTACCGTTCCGACCACGGGTGGCTGCTTTAGAACGGTATGCGTACACTTTGTTATTTTGCTTGTTGTAGTACTCTTCAATCGTGAAAATTTTTTCATCAACAAAGAGGATATTTCTGTGCCTGCGTATCGCGATAGAAGGCATTTTTGTCGATCCACTATCTTCAACTATACGGATTGATTTGGGGCGTGTCCTGTATATCGACGATAAGCGCCAAGCTTCAAGTCTTGTTTTATTGCAAGCGGCGGAGTCCTAGCTAGAATCTTCATTTCTCGCAATAAGATTTTTTGTTTCCTAATAGGGTTTCGGCGAATTCTGGCTTTAAAAGAACTAACAGCCTTTGTAGTTCTAACAGCATGCAGTCGCTCCGATCTCTTATGTTCTTCAACAGAGGATGTCTCGGTATATCTGTCGAGAGTACGATATATGAACATACGGCTGATACCAAGCTTTTGAAGTGTCTTGAGTATGATCGACGGCTCCATCCCAATTTGTGCAAGGAAATCACTGCAATCCTATTTTCTTTAACACCCCAATCCAAATTACAATATGAATTTTATAATAAACACGAAAAAAATATGTAATACGGGGAGAAGAATGAAGTTTTTAAGACGATAAACGTGTTCGAAATACAAAATAATTAAAGAGTTGAGAAAAATAAAAGTTTCTATGTGACAGTATTTATGACCAGACTAGTCAGAATGAAATTCATATATGATCTCTAATTAGTTTACAAATGAACCAACAACGGAAAGTAACACGTGCGTCTCTATACAATACTTGCTAGACCGGTAGTCGTTAAAACATAACCATTTGATATTCAAATTTTCTCACTAATTATCTCATTTATTTTGCAAGAACAGCATTTTATTTTGAAAAAAGAAACTTTATCAAAATTCGCGTTACACAAGATACATTTATAAGTTTATATTTCTAAGTACGAATCGTGCCTTCTATATTGGGCTGTACCTTAGGCCAGTTTTATTTTTTTCGAGACTGTTAACTTTACCAGCTAGCCGATATTAACTGTCAAACTTAATGCAAAATAGTTACGAAATAATTTTTCAAATTTTTTTATCGACATTTGTTAAGAATGGTGATGATGATGGCAACATTAACTGAGATACACCATAATATTTTTTGAGCATTATTTTAGAAAACATAAACGTAGGACAAGCGTATCACTGTGTCATATTCATAACCTCCTAAGAAGATGCTGTGTAAGTCGATCACGCGAGTGATACTTAATACATCAGGTGACCGTATGCTTGCCTCTCGACGTTGTATAAATATTATGTATATATATAAGCTTAGCGCGACTATGTGTTCGTTTCGGTAATTTTGACACAGGATACTAAACATAGACGTATATTTTTAGCACATAAGCGTAATAGACATACTCACATAATATTAGAGAGTAAAGTATGAAATTGCCGTTTTATAATAATAGATACTTTGAATTGACATTAAACCTTCATGGTGTGAGATTTTTTGAGATTAATTGGTTCCTACAGTAATATAAATTTGAGCTATTTAAAGATGCTTAAATGTAAACTATTTTATTCCTATCAACTCAGTCATTTCGTATTTTAAATAATATTAAAGTCCTACGTTTACTAAATATCAACCATTAACTGTCAATAAACATTTATTTTATTGTCATACAAATGTGAGTATTATTCATAAAAGCTAAAACTATATCTTGCTTAAAAATCTGGTATTTGTTAAGCTTATAAAAATCGGCATTAAAAGAGTAGATACGCAATAACTATTGTACAAATGGAATGGAGTCTATTGTATCATTTCTGTATCTACAGAAATACATTAACGCACATATAAATATTATTACAGATACTAATACAGCACATATTATATATAAACTATTTGTAACCACCTTAAAAATAATGTCAAATTTAGTAGGCGAAAGTTTTGTCCAGACGGAATGACCACGAGTTTAGTCTATAAAAATTTCAATACAGTCAGTGACAAACCAAAATGTTCTTTATTATTTCTGTGGTTTGCAAGTGTTTAAAGTATGTTATACACCTGAATTTCTCCTACTGCATTACAGTCCACAAAATTTGTATTAATCATTGCCCTTTTTCCTGCTTTTCCATTGTCGGGTTTTAATTTTTTAATTTAGTTTTTATTTTATTTTACTGTATTTCGTGGGCAGCTATCTTTATGGAGATAGCACGGGAAGTTTACGTTGAACTCAGGAAAAGGACTTCTTTTCAGTTCTGAACATAGACTTCCTCTTCACGTACAGACATAAACATGATGAGATGATAATAACTACGTTAAGTATGTAATAATTTCTGAAAATATCAATATGAAAATAAAAAATACAAGGTTTCCTAAAAGTTCCCCTTTTTCTAACAATTGCTGGCAATCTTTTCGTTCATTAGACAAATGTTCAAAAAAACCCTGTATTTTAAAATCCTTTTAAATAGATGTTAATATAGCATACGGCATTGTTTCAACACATGTCACAGCTCCTTCGTGTAATTTACATTTCCAAAATTAAATAATGTAGTCTATATCATCTGGTGTATAGTAACGAATATATTGACACCTCAAACATCATAATCGGATGAGTATTTTAGGGGGAAACAGTGAGCACACGTAAAGAGTAACATATATGAACTATTAAAATTATAATTTTTATTTTAGCACTCTGTACATGTCAGTAGATTCATAACCCAACCTTTCAGCTTTGCCCCAGTTTGGTAAAAAAGCCGTCAAGTGCATATTTGATATTAATTTCAGCTTGATCTTGACCCGTCCCGGAGAAAAAGGTCTTGACAGACAGACAGACGGACATCAAATTGATCCTATAAGGTTTCCGTTTTTCCTTTTTTGGTACGGAACCCTAAAAAACAAACCGTAAATATATTGGAAAGTCTTCCAAATACCTACATCAATTGAATTAAACAATTTTTAACGGAAGTATCGCGTGTTTTATATATATATATATGGTATGTTTATTTTATATATTTAATGGACAATTGTTGCATAATCTGTATGTAACTTAAAAAGGATACTATTTTACAAGGATAATGTGCTACTACGAATTACGCTGAAACAACGATAATCCGAGGTAACTGGAATATCATAAAAAATAGAATCTACTGGCAGATCAACACACTAACTAAGCTTAAGCACCTATTGCGTTTTTCCACAGAGATTCTTTAAAAGACGTTAGGAAGCACTGCAAATATCGTAATTTTAAAGTTATATATATAGCATTTAGTATTGGAGCTAACGATCGAACTAAAAGTTTAATGTATGTATATAATCACGCAAGGTCCCATGCGGGGTAGGCAGAGATAACCGAACGCTATAAAACGCGGACCTTACACACCTTATTCACAAGTTAATGTATCCCCCTTTTTGGGCATTTCTCGCTACTTAACCCCCGGTATAAGAGAAAACGCTTTATGATTATTTTGACGATAACAATTTTACTATAGTACTATTTTTTATAATGCTTTAAAAAATGATTATGAATTGTACATTTTCGTTAAACGAGGCGTCGTATGAATCGAGTTTCAATGAACAACATACGGCCTAATCCGATGGATATAGAGAATAAAAATTTAAAGATGACTCGCAGACGATAACGATGCCTAAATCTTCTAATACCAGATAAAGAATTATCGTATTTACACACACACTCGCCGCAAAGCAGAACACTCCCGAAACCGCTTAATATCAAATTAAAAACGAATGAACAGGTTTTTTATGATTGTTAAAAATATTACATCAATAATTTATACACAAGTCCCGCCATATGCCCCATTAAAATAGTTCAACAATCTAAGAATCTACCAAGAAAAGGTTACTCAACTATAAAGAGTCAATATGTAAATGGACTTGTCATTAATACAATCACTTAACAAATTACTTATAACCGTGCATTTCAAAATGATGGTAAAAACTACAACGTAACATAATATTCCGCTAGTAGATACTTTTAGTTTCGGTAGCGAAATAAATTAAGATAATAATTTTTTGCCGATATAAAAACCAGCTTAATCTTCAATACAAGTTTTAAACTTGTGTAAACACGTCTTATTTCCTTTCATTCTTGTGCCAAGTTTAATAAATATTTATCAATATTACGAATGTTTTAGCATTACGTGTAATAAATTACGCTTTAAAGTATAATCTACATAGAATACACGAACGTGTAATTTCAATTTTGCGCCAATCATTTAAATATTGTGTCAAAGAGGCCTGATATATTCTTAAATCAACGCCTTCAGCAGAGTCGTAAAACATGTCAAGCATAACTAATTGTTTTGCATACATATTTTGTGATTAGGTTATTTAATCAATCGATTATAATATAAACCTGTTAAAATAGTAAAAATACTTAAGTGGCATAATAATAATCACCAAGGTTCAGAATATGAGTATATAACAAAACTAATTTATTAGATTGTTCTAAATTCTCTTACATCTAACATTATTATCTGTTCGTTCATTTGTCTTGATGGATTCTAAACTGTTCATCCGAGTAAGATAAAACCATTGGCATGCTTTCTACATCTCTGTGGACAATTTAGCAAGCAAAAGATAATTCTCCTTCCCCTAAAGAGGCCCCAGAGATGACTTGGCAAAATACCGAGAAAGTGACAAGGAATAAGATCTAAATTATCACTAGTAAATAACAGCAAGCTGTGTAGGCAGAGCTGATATTTTTTAAATTTAAAAAATATTTAAATATTTTATTTTTAATTTTTTAATTTTTTAAAAATATATGGAACCCTGTACGACATCTAGCAACGAGTGCTGTTACTTTTTCTGTTGATGGGAGTGCAGTGCAGACTCTGCACTGCAGAATGGCCGGCCATACGTTTTCCCATATGTTTTTTTTTCTAATTGGAACGATTGTGGACCGTTCTTCCTCACCAACGAACATTTAAATTTCAAATTAAAGGATACAAAACTACAATATGTTAGCTATTAGTGTGTCGATTTTGGAGTTTCTCACTATTACCGTCTAAACGCTAGCTGGATGACATCAGTCTACCCCAAACGACAATTTTGAGGGTAATGTGGCTCCGCTGGCTATCGCAGCTCTGCCAATAAGAAATAAGTGAAGCATATTTAGGGATGTCTTAGTTTTCAATAGATTTAGCACAGCAAATAAACCGTTCAATGAGGTTGATACTACTAAAAATGATAAAAAACCATCATCAGGCCATATGCGTGTATACCACCCGAAATTATGTATAAAAAAATCATAAGGTACTAAAAGAATGTATGCTAGAATCAAATTGAAATAAATCTATCTCTACATGTTGAGCTTTTCTAGAAGAAAAATGTTATTTTGATATAGTTGCAATAAATGTATTTAACGTTGTTATAGCGTACCCATTGATGAAATACCAAATACATAAATAAGGAATTGATTTATTAGTGTAACCTTTATCTCCAAATTGGTTTACAGCGCTAACATTTCCAATTAGTTCATGACTTAATTAGTTTATAAGTCTCTGTTGTTACTTCTAATCATAACGCCTGCATTTTGCTTCGATTTATGATTTTATTGATCCTGTTTTGGTTCACTAACGTGTATTTTATACGAGATCTTATTGTATTATTATTATATTCACCTGTATTAATAAGAACAAACAAGCCCTTCATCATATCATCATCTTCATATCAGCCGAACGACGTCCATTTCTGAACGTAGGCCTCCCCCTTAGACTTCCACAGCGATCGGTTCTGCGCTTCTTGCATTCATCGGCTCCCTGTGATCTTCATAAGATCATCGGTCTATCTTGTGGATAACATAATTGATTTATTGCCCAAACCAATTATGAAATCAGTTGAGAATGCGCAAGCGTTGCCTGAGGAACACCTGGCTCGTCAATTATAGAACAATTCAAAATTGTTTTTTTTATTTGTCGGACATTTTGACCATGTTCCTTAAGAGATAGGAACGGTGTTCCTGAAAATTCCTATTCTACTTTTTTATGCTGAATCCGAATCTGAAGTCAAAATTCAAATATTCGAAAAAAAGCGACAGACAAACACACCGAAAACATATAGATTTCATATAGGAACGGTGTTCCTGAAAATAAAACATAATGAATTTTATAAACTAAATTTTACGCCACTTGTATCTGTTCTTTCATTTAGTGCGAGACTGCTTAAATTAAGAGTGGTTAGACGTCGATCATCCCGTTGCGCAATTTTTCACAGGGCATGGAAACTTTAGAGCTAAGTAAGCTCTTTTTGTTTAGACATGTGACATCGTCTTTATGTGAGTGTTCTACGACAAATCATGAATTCGAACAAACAGCACATCATGTTCTCTGGGAGTGCGATCTCTGGCGTCGGTAGCGGGACGATATGTTATTTTCCTTGCGTTCACATCCGGGGTAGTATACTATTCTGATTTAGTGCTAACAAGGAAGAATTGCCAGGCATTTAGGCGGCTCTACTATCTATATTATTGGAATCGATGTGTTAGGTAACAACTCACAATTTAGGTCCCAATAGTGTTAGATATTTGATAAACCGTGGTGCACGGCTGTTGAGCTTCACTTGACTAGCCATCTCTTTGAGATTTTTAAATGCCTTATTTATCATATTGCTGTCTCTCACTTTGCCAAGAGAGGAAATTAATTCCAAAACTACCTACACCTATAAATATCTTCTGATTAAATTCGTTGTGAGTTCCAAGGCAACTATATTTTAATCCCTGGGACAGCAATGAACTTCACTGTTCATTGCCTTTTTGGTGGTCGCTGCTGTTAATTCTGGCTACACATGAGACACAGTGGTGGGAATAACTGATAGGCCTGTCCCGTGAAAATAAAAACCAAATTTTATGGACCAAAACATTTATACAACGCAAATGTGAAAGGTTATAGGAGCATTTAAACCAAGATTCACCGAGTTTTATCACAAAGTGATATCAAAGCCCAACAAAACGGCGAATATCTATGAAAAAAGCTATCAACTTGATTCTTTCTGACTACACCGCAGGAGACCTGACGTGAAAATATAGATGGATAGACAGGTATTATACTAAAGTGGCAATAATAGTTACATCTAGAGTGGTAAAATTTAACATCAATATGAAGTTTTTTACACTGATGATATAACGCGACCTTAACATAATAGAGCCTTCACAAAAAACATAACTTTGACGGCGTCAATGACTTTAAGTTTAAGTGCAGTCATAGGCAGTCATAGATAACTACGACTTCCGTATATTCTTTTCAGATACACAAAATTTGATCACTAGGTACATAGTTTATCAAAGCGTGACTAACATAGAAATAGTTCTAAATGTAATTGTACCAATACAATTTCAAAATAAATATACATATATATACCACGTAATTTATTATATATATATTAACATTATATTATATATATATATTATATTATATATATATATATATCAATTTATGAAGAGATTGTTAATACGAGTACTACTGTCTATCCGTAAAGGCCTAAAGCGGAAGTCGTCTCAATTAACCAGTTAATTATACTTAAGTGTCGATAAAAGAAAACCGACCATATGGGTACTAGTATGTGAGGATCAATTTCATGTCGACAGCGAGTGCTGCGATTGTAGAAAAAAGCTAAATAATAATATCATATATCTCTTTGAAACATACACCATTCTATAGTCGATAAAATCCACTACGTGGAGCAAGGCATAATACTCAATAGTGGACAGACACAGAGTAATATTGTTTATAAATAGATATAACTGAAGAAATATATCTAAGTTATTGTAACAAAAATTATACTGTACATCTCTCAGTACATGTTATTGTTAAAACGGTCAACAGAAGTATCAGTGCTACTAGGAATTCGCGATATATCCGGCAGGAGATAATAGGTGGAGCCTCAAAGGCAACAAATTCAATCCCAATATGTATCGCTGAAATTCAGTAGTTTTTGAGATATTTAAAATTTTTGTTTTTTTTTTTATAATTAACCACAATTTGATATTTGATTCAAAATTTCAAATAACTACTTATTGTATGCGCTCCATGGACTCTTAAATCTAATACTTTAACTAACCTAATACTAACATAAAATTACGACACATTAAAATTGTGATTTTAATGTGTCGTAATTTTATGTTATTTTCAGTTAGATTCAGTTTAGGCTTTAAGAAACGGTAATTCGCTAAAAATACTACAGCACTAATCTACACATAGCTATGAAAACTTTCTCATTTTCTAGGCTAACCAAAAAGGTACAAAAATCAATGTAAATATGTAATTCTTAAGGTGTAATAGTTCTTAACGTAATATAGTTGCAAACAATTCGAGTCATCTTTATTTATACGAAATAAAATTAAACAAATTAATTTATACACACTTATAATTTTATTTAAATATTATACATCCTGTTCTATATGAGGCCCTCGAATGCGAATCATCTTCGTTCAATTCAACTTCAATTTTTGTCACTCTTGACGTGCAAGTTGTCTTTATATGTATGTCTCGCCGCGTTTATTACTTGATATGAAAGTTCTTCGATTGTATTAACTAGGGTCACGTAAACTAAGTAAAAATCAAGTAGTGTGAGATCAGGACTTCGCGCAGGCCATGGAATTGGCCTTCCCCTCTCAATCCATCGTTTAGGGTATATCACCTAAAGCTGCGATCGAACAGTGTGAGACGAGCTAAACATCCACAGTGTTGAAACATTAAATTATTTCTCGTTTCTTTAAGAACATCTGCCAACAATTCGTCTCATTTGTTTCGTACAAAATCTTCATAAATTTCTCCGTTTAAATTTTAGGGCCATTCAATTGGTCGTCCACGACCATCCATACATTTAACGAAAATATCACTTGCATAGCAGTTTCATTAATATTTCATTTCTGAATTATCCACTTTTGGTATCTATGTATATAATGTAAATTATAGTAGTTGGTGATGCCACTCCGGTTAAATTTCGACTGATCTGTCCTTAACTTATTAAACAATGCTCCTCGTCAATTTTGGCATTTAACATAAATCGAAAAAATACTAGTCACCTGGCAGGGTCTGCCTCGTGTAGTGTTTGCACACGATAATAATGGTATGGATGTCTACCCGATAGGTGCACCTTCGACCACAGCTTCCATTGTGATATACCAAGCCGATGTGCTACAATGTTCGTTGATGTGTCATCGATAAAATAGTGAAGAATCCTACCCTTCTATTCAGCCATCTACTACCGAAGTCTACCAGCGTCGATTTGCCTTTTCTGAACATTGCCAGATTTAGACATTAGCGATAAGTACTCCAGAAGACAGCAACGTGCCGAAATTATGTGTTCCCACATAATTTCGGCATATTTATTATTCGAATACAGAATCATATTAACAGCGATAAATCTATATATATAAAAATTTATGTTTGTATGTCCTCTATGGACTCAAAAACGGGTGAGCAGATTTTGATGAAATTTTCAGGGAATCTTCGGATTAATTCAGCGGGTGATCCTGTGAAGTTTGGTAGCGATCCGATCACCTGCGCGAAGCCAGGGTGGCTAGTAATCAATAAAAATAAAAACCACAACAACAACGAATCGCCATGAGAACTTGCGTTATTAGTAGCAACACACGTGCTTGCGCGATATAAGCGCTATAATAAAAATAAATAAACATACAGTCAACTATCCCCCTCCCCCCTTGTACATCCCACCGCATCTTGAAAAGACATGGTAGTATTTTTTAGCGAGATATCATCTTATGAAGATCAAACTGAAAATTTTGACAAGAATTATTGATTTAGCCGCTCAAAATTTTAATATTTGTGATATATTTGTACTTTTAATGATTATACTAGGTTAATTTAAGTACCAGGTACGAAATTAAGTTGAAATGGAGCCCATAAAATAAGTAGTTCTTTTTTTAATTAAAATGGCAAATTCTGATTAAATAAAAAAAAATCTTCACTTTCAAATATCTAAATAACTAACAGAATTTCGCCATCATACCGCATATGATTATTATGTGAAACAAAAATAAAATATGTTAAAATAAATATAAGTTATAAAGTTGAGTGAAAAAATTATGTACCAGACGGTATCGGACGACAAAACCTTCTATGTGGATTAATGACAGAATATAGCCTTTCAGGGAGTTGTCATTTAGTAATAATTCCTCTCCAGTGTGACTCAAATCTCGATATCAAGTATAAATCAACTCACTACATAGTTTCTTTCAACATTACATGCAGTACAAAGTTTGTTTGTGAAGGAAATTACTTCGCAATAAATTAAAATTAGACTACAGATTGCGAAGAAGAGATCATTAGGAGTATTCATATTAAATACTCCTACTGTATATCTGATATAATATAAGACGACCTTAAGCTTAAATTTATGTATATAATAAAGTTTAATTAATGAAATAAAGCTAATTCAATCTATCTATCTACAACTTATCGCCAAATCCCTTGCAGGGTAGGCAGACAGAAGATAGTTGTAAACTTTAATAATTCTGTGAAAATGGTTTATGGTATAAACGTATAAACTCAGGAGACCTAGGATCCGGTGAGCGTGCATTAAAAGTGCTATAAAAGTTAAAAAGCGAGCGAGGTTTGTAAAAACCTCGTCTTATGGCACTCAGTTGTCTGATCTTTGACTACTGCACCTTTGAATATTATAATAAAAAATATATTAATTACTTATATCAAACCAGTTTTTCTTATCCTGTATTCTAGAAATCCTATTCCCATATAACTCTCTCTAAATTATGAGGACAGGTACTGTAGGTAATTATTATCATAAATAAAGTTGCCATGGGAAGCCCAAGATAGTAGAGAAGCGGAACTCTTTTAAGGCAATTAATATTGATGGGTACATAATCTAACAAAATCAGAAATACTTCACCGTAGTTCAAGATTACTTTTAACCGGATTTTTGCCTTGAGAATATACGCCAAAACATCACATTTTAGCAACATTGTACTTCATAAAAGGTCACATTTTTTATCACATATATCAGCAATATGTTTTTCCTAGTTTATGCAATGCCTGATTTACACTTAGTGTAGTAATAATAACGAGAGCATAGTGAAGTAGTGAGTTGATAAACAAATTCGTTGTTATGAAACTTGTTCGAGTTCAGAGTTTCATACTGAAACATACCCGAAACGAAAAATGTTGTTTCTAACTGTCACCTTTCAATAACCTTCTTATCACTATTGGTTCATAATCACTCGTCACCGTTGGTAGATAGATATCCTGGATATCTACCTGCGGATTCTCACTTTTCTTTATATGACTTCAAGGCTGTATCAGTTATGTACAAATGTAAGTCCTTTAGAAGAAATGTTAGATGAACAGAAACAAAGGCTTTCTAATAATCAAATATTTTTATATTTATTCAAAGGCTTTTTAATTATTCTAATAATAAAACGACGAAGAGGTTACCAAAAACCTGGAACCTCTTCAACTTCGTAGGGGCTAAGCATATTTTACCGCCTTTACCATGGTGAGTGCTCTTAAGAACTGTTTTCCCTTATCCCACCCACTCCCTTTCGTAATAGAATCACACGTGCAAAGTTTGCGATGTGATTGTTCCACTGTTGAGAACATTTCTTCGTGTACCCAAAAGTTTGACAACTCCTATCTCTGTCGTACCATCAAAAAGTGGAACGCCTAGCCTGCACATGTGTATCCTCCTTCCTACAATATAGGGTCCTTCAAACGAAGCGTGAAGAAGCATCTTACGGGCCAGCATGGCAGCGTAAACTGACAGGACACTGTGTAGTATTTGTCAGTTGCCGTTGCCATTTGGGCTCCTCTTTCGCTTACCAGCTTTGAATCAATGAATAAATAATGTATTAAAAACCATATTAACCGTTCTGTCCCTTACTTGCAAACTTGTTATAAGTGACATCATCATCATTTGCTTGTTATATTACGGGCTTTTACAAGCATGTTTAAATCCGTTTCTGGTTCGTGGTCGTATGGAAATTCGTATAATTTTTCAACATTTATTTATACTTTTAGCGTTAAATTAAATATTATGTTTCTAAAAGTTTTCGGAATTCCATTAAATTTTTAGTTTTCTTTTGTATACAAAATATACATACTTTTCTCGTCCACTTAATACTAATAATTTTGGAAAGGTTTTCAAGTGATTTCCAAGCAACGCCCTACCACAAGCAACAAGCTAGATTGTTGCAGGACATTGAAAACTTAAAAGTAATAAAAAAATATTAAAATCTTCAATTTTATTGACATTACATCATCGTTATCTACATGGTCAATGTCTATAAATACGCCTGAGTAAATATGTAATGAATAAAATTTACGCATCAGTCATATTATCACGGTCTATATTAGTCTTTTACATTTTTAACACCTGTTCATGTCTTTAATTTTATTTATATGCTTAGAGTGATATATTATTTACAATCTTAGTTTTATACTAATGAAGATGTTATGACCAATATTATAATATATTCCAAAATTCAACAATTTTTAAAACAATATTAAAATTCCATCGCATTTTAATTTTAAATTCTTAATTAAAATATGGTGTTGTTACTTGAATTACAAGCCAACCTGACATAGCTTCACCTGAGTATATTCTGTAGTTCCATTCATCATGGGTTTCTCATATCAATTCCCGTGTATTTTACTTATTTTTCCCCTACTAAACGACTTACTTATCATGCGTAGCCTTCATTTCTGAACTCGGGAGTATAATTCTTCATAATACTCTGTTCGATGTTGACACCATTCCCTTTTCTTCTGCAGTTTCTAACTTCTAATTCAGGATTGATCAAACACTAAATCCTTCGTGTCAATAAAAGTCGTAGGATTTGGCCTCTCCCTACTTACTTCGACGAAAAATTACAGCCGTTCACAGGAAAATGGAGAAGGAATTTCCTTCAGCTAGACTATGGTAATATTGGACTAAAGTTACATTTAAAAACACTTCGGTGAAACCGACTTCATTCAAGTCATATAGGTTTATACGGTATCAATACCATAAGAGACTTCCTAGCAAAAAAATAACTGTGAAAATTACTTCAAGGTTTCGAAAGATAATGTGACATACTCACAAAAGACATATGCGTCGAATTGAGAACCTCTTATTGTTTGAAAACTATGGCAAACTTTTTATCATGGATAGAAAACATACAAACTTTAACTTGTTTGACCTAAAATTGTCTTTTGTTAATTTTTTAAATAATTGATTAAATAATTAAATCATAATCATGAAAATTCTGTTTCTTTTTTGTGATGTTCCAAGTGTTCGATTATTATTTTTGTGCTATATCACCATAAGCAAAGGAAGAAGTATCTTCTCTCTTCTTCTGAAAACCATAAACACTTAAGTTTCCAAAGGCAGAAAAAATTATAGTCGTCGCAGTGAGTGAAGAGAGCCAAGCTTTAATTATTTGAAAATTAAACTCTAGTTTTAATTTGCAAATAAGTTTTAGTCGTCATTTCATTGAGAATTTATATTTACTTCTTAAATGTAATCTAATTACTTGTATTTCTTTCAGATGTTGTCTCAACGAAGGCTATTTATACTGGTCACCATTTTAACATGTTTCTTACAAGCACAAGGAGCTGACAAATATACGGATGAAAATCGACCCTACGAATTTGGTTTCAACATTGAAGGAGAGCAACATAGGAAAGAGAAAAAAGGTATAAAAAGATATTAATTCTGTTTGATATAGTAAAAAATAAACAAAATCACAACATTCAAGAAATCATTTATCATTTTTACCGAAGTATTAAAATTTAATTCATATAAAATAGTATCTAGGCTACGCTCATTATTAGAGCATTTATTTCAACATTTACCCACAACATTTTTTAGGATTCGCCAAAAATCAGACCGTATAACTGAGTTTGTCTGAACCTACCTACCTTGTTTGTAGAATAATTTTCTTCCACAAACAAATGCAGTTTTGCGAGTGATGAAGAGTACCATGGGAATCCGACTCGCACTGTACTTATGGTTTAATTTTAGGATAAAAAAAAGTTTTTTTTCTAACCAACACAGTTTTGTAAACAAACTTACTCGTAGTTAGGCGGTGCAAATAACGTAAGCACTTCTTAGTAATTACCCTTACCTCTTACCCACCCTTAACCTTTAGTTAGTACTTAATAACCCGAATTCGACTCACGCTTGTCCGCCTTTGTTTTAATAAGAAGCCCGCCCATTCATTGAGCAAGTATAACATCTTCAGGGACTTAATTATTTCGGTTTTGTTGGGTATCTACCATGGAAATTACATCACTGTCTAACTATGAACATTATTCTAGGCAAGAGGCGTGTAAAATATGCTTTTAGCATATTATTTAATCATAAAAAATATTTTATAACCGCAAATTTATGTTGATTAAAAAATTATATATTCTTTTTTCAATATTTATTAAAATCGTCAAATTTCAATTCAACGGTATTCAAAAAAAATATATGCATAAATGAAAAATATGTTTGTAATATTTTCGTAACTCTGACCTGTCTCAACATAATTATTCAGAAATATTTGTATGTATGTACGAGTATATTGATTGGGCATCTGACATGCGTCTGACTGCGTTTCATTATTATAAATATTGTAGCAGATAAAATTAATCGGTACTAATATACCAAGCGGAAGAGTTTGTTTGTTTGAACGTTAATCTCTTGAAGTACCAGTCGAATTTCAAAAGTCCTTCCTGCATTTGATAGACTATTTCTTGAGGAAGTTTGTAGGCTATTCAACATCACGATTCGAACCTTAGAAGCTAAGGAAAAAGAACGAAAGTTGAAAAAGCGGTTCCTACGGAATAATAGGATATGCGCGAAGAACGTCGTTGAGTGCAGCTAATGTAAATATAATTATATTTTAATAAAAAAAACAAAAAGTACTTTGACCACCTCAACTATGTATAATGTGAATCTCGCCAGTTATTGAAATGTATGGGAGGGGAGACAAGTGGACGCTGGCCAATTAATAGCTAACAAGTCACGTTTTAGTTCTACTAATTTACATTATTAACTAATAAATGTCGTTTAATATACAATATAATATTATACTTAATTACAAGTTTTGACTTTTCTTGCGAATTTGAATAAAGAACACATTATTCCGTACTTCGTACAGTCGAATGTTGTTGAATGAACTAGCTCTGCGAGTTATAAAAACTAACACAAAATTTTGTTTTGATTCGCTCACTAAATTAGTTAAGTAAGCATTTTAAAATCATTCTTCATCTGTAACCGTTATTCATACTACTCTATTCACAAATTTCTGGCGCTGTTCTCTTTGACTGATAAATAATTAGTCGTCTCGAGTTCCTCCGTGCCCAAAAGGCGCATTAAGCCGTCGGTGCTCGTTGTTTTTGTTAGACATAAACTCCTAAACAAAGAAAGGTACGGCACAGGGAAGTACCTCCACCTACTCACAACAACAAAAAATCATATTAAAGTAGAACTAATGCCCGTAAATAGTAATTCGAAGCTGAGCTGAAGTAGCTGAATTTTCCTTATTGTACTTTCAAAGTGAAACTTGCATTGTGAGTAATTTTACCAATACTGATGGGAAAGCATACAAAGTTTTACTACATAGTTGAGTTTCGTAGAAAATCTCCCAACAAAATATAGCAGTTATTATTTTTACCTTCAAAAAATAAGAAAGCCGAGATGACATTCTTAGACCTGAGAAGTGGTCTGAACTCCCCTTTCTCCTCTTCCATAATAATAATAAAAGCACCTAAATTAATTAAGAATATCAAATATATAATTAAAATTATACTGTAATGTATAAGCAATGAACATACAAACAGACATTGCCTTTTCTTCCAAGGTTACAATAAAAAGATAAAACTCATAATTCGCGCTGGATCAGCTTTTTGTACGACGACGGGAGATAAACAAACGTTTAAACTTACTGTAGTCTAAAAACTTACTAGTAGCCCCACTCGCTCGCAGGAACACAACAACCATCCACGAAGTTATTATTAATTTGATCTTCTGTGAGGTACTTCCCTAGTCGGGCAGATTTGATGCGCTCTATCTGTTTTTCATCAAAGCACCATGTGTCATTTAGCGGGGTGTACTCTGCTATGCTAACTTCAAGTCTATTTACTGATTATTTTATTTGTATTTTGTTCTCTCCTAAACAATTAGAAGCACACTTATACCTTAACTGTACCCTAATCGATGGAAACAGGAATCGAAGAGGGGCACAATCACATAGTTATGAGGCACCTTAGCGGGCCGTCAAGGGGGGGACAGCCAGCACAGCGTTAATCACTGTGATGGCTGTTCTCACATCTGTTTCTTATTGACACTTTTCATCAGGCGCGATAGGGACATTATGACAGGCCACATTAAAAAAAAAGTTAAGGATAACACAGAATGCAGGCAGTTAATCTAGTATCACAAATTCTTATGTCTATTCATATCACGACTTTATATGACTTGCAAAAACAAAACAAATTCAAAGTGTGTTGTAAACTCAGAATTTTATATATACGGTATATATAAATCAAATACCTCGTATTCGTGTTAAATATTTATGATGCTTATGAATGTATATTTGCCAAAGGCACTCGACATAATATTGAATAACATTACACCCCTACAATCTTATAATGACATCACCAGAATAATTAATTTACAAAGAGCACACACGTAATATATAAACGATTAGGATAAATAAATAATTGATAACGTCACTAATTCTAATCATAGTTACTTACTTATCTAAACAATGATAGAACCTCCGTGGTTTAAATGAAAAACTTGTTAAAATTGACGAGCTCGGTGGCTCAGTCGTGAATGACGCGACTTTGACACCAACGCTCGTGGGTTCGATTCCCACACAAGGCAAATATTTGTGTGCATGAACATGTCTGTTTGTCTTGGTCTGGATGTTTTAAGAGAGGTAGAGCGCATCAAAGCAGCCCATCTTCCACCTAACAGAAAACCGCTGCCAAATAACAACTCCCTGGAGGCTTGTTGTGTTCCTGCGTGTAAGTGAGGTCACCTGTAAGCTCCCAAGGAGTTGCTGTATAAGTAGCAGAGGAGGCATCGCGTGAGTGATACTGAATATATCGCAAGCATTAATAGGCTACAGTACCCGCTTTACATCAGGTAAAGATAGTGTTCACTGTACACGTCTCCACGTACATACGACCTAATACCGTTAAATCCAATTTAAAAGAATGGATGTGTATGGTTGAGAAAACTGATGGTAAGAATGTATACGTACAGAGGATGAGGAGAGATGATACTCGTACCTGCTCAATACAACGACCTACCGGTGGTTATGAGTTTTACACGTTTTTGACGTAGTAATGATGCAATATGTTACACGTAAATAAAAACAGTAAACATACGTACCAAGATACTTTATGTACTTCGCACTTATATCTATGCATTGCGTATGCTCGTAGAAAAGACCTTGGAGCAAATTGATTATTTTTATTAACTTCTGAAATTTCTGCAATGAGATGTCTTATCGGTTTCACAATAGTTTATTTAGCACAGCACGTTAGGCTTTTTTCAGCATAAAAGAGTAATTTAGCAGTTTTATCCCAAGCAGTAAGACAAAGTGTCTTCTGTTCGACAACGGAACGAAAAGTCTTGTTGGGACAAAAACGTGTTTGTATAATATAAGCTTACAACTTATGAATTAGGTAATAACAGCTATGTCTCACATTACTTCTAAATGGCAACAAAACACTGTGGGGATGTAGGGAGTTATGAAAAAAGATTGAGGGGGTCAGGATATTATTTGAGCTGATAATGGTACATATCAAGATAGAGAATAGATTCAGATGTCATTTTCAGATGAAAGTCAAACATTAAAACCTGTACTACTTTCTGTATTTAGGCCACTAGTTTCTTCATGAAAACTAGCCGCCTAGCTCCATCATTGACTATATGTATACAGTATATGCATACAGTCATCGTATACCTTCTTACTGATCATCACAGTCCTGGCTCGGTCGTCTCTGTGATTGCCCGCCATATGAAACAAACGATGCATGCAACCTCCATCACTGTCTTGATCGTCTCTGCGCATGTCCAATATTTGTAACAAGAATTGCATGCACTCAGCATTGCTACAACTCAAGCACGTGTTTCTGCTCTTATACTCTTTCTAAAGTAGAAAATGCATGCAACCCCAGCCACCATTACGTTTCGCCACAAGGCACGCTCAGGCGATGAAGCTGTAACCAAGTTTGACTAGTACTCCTTGAATTACAATCGATCATATGTATATTCACAACAAGTGATCGCTAAACTAAAACCGTCGTATATTACACAAATATCTATCTCTTTAAATGCCAATTGTTAAACATTCGGCGAAAAAGGTAAGTTTCTTAAATGTTTTAACACAAATGACACTTTTCTTTCAGATGAAAGGGGCTTGGTCATGGGTGAATTCGGATTTATAACAGCTGACGGAGTTTATCACGTAACAGTATATGCCACTGACGAAAATGGAAACTTCCACATAGTTTCTATGAAGAATATTCGAGTACATCCATGTAAGTTATTTTATTTCCTCAACTACACTTCCTTTTAATTACAAATTATAAATAAATAACAAATCAACGAAAGTTTGTGACTTATCTTCACATTTTAGTCAGAATTTAAAATAGCGGTCAAGTATACTTACTGTTTAGTTTTAAGCATTCTATAAACTGCATTAGTAAATTCATTAGTGAATTTGATATTAAAAGACAATATGACAAGAATCATAATATAATGTACTTACTTATGAAAATACCATTTTATGTAGATTAAAATAAAACAAAAATTTTATGGATAATATAATTATAGTAACGGTCAATTTTGATTTTTTCGTGGTAATAGTATCAGCGATATCAAAGATAATCGAACGACGACAGACAGACGAACAATTTTTATATATTTTTTTCATATTTAACATTTAAAATAAATAAATGTACCTACGTTGAAATCTTGTCTATAACTCATCAGAGGTAATTTATGTTGTAGTCAGATTTTAGTTGATAATTTCTTATTTGTCATAATAATAACGACTTTAATATATATATATATATATACATATATATATTCCATTCCCTTTTTATTCTCAATTCTTTAAACACGGTTGCGCAAAATTAAAAAACGTAATGCAAACCTCATTGATGTATTGTGGCACGTTTTGTCACTTTTTGCCTATACCAATAATACGCTATTCCTTACTGGAGTTTAAATATATACTGCATTGCGTAAACACGTACTATATCATTACAGATCCCACTTCATCAGAAAGACAAGGCCATTCACTTTCAATCCCACCGGGACAACAGGGTCCCGCTTCAGCACCCAGTCAATCATCAGTGCCTGGTCCAGTAGCGCCATCACCAGCGAAATCATGTTCACACTGCAGCATTCCAACAACAACTACCATACGACCAGCATTTATAAATTCACCACCGGAAAATCCAAGTTATCCAGAAACGAATAACTACGGAAATAATAATAATTACCCGGGGTCAAATAACGATGGCAATAACCCCAATTACCCAGGGTCTAATTTTGGCGGTAACAATCCCAATTATCCAGGATCAAATTACCCTCAGCCCGGTTCTGATGCGCAATATCCTGGGCAACAACCATCAGGGGAACGAACCCCTAAACAGTTCGACAATTATCCTCAGTCACCATCTAAACCTATTCTAACTTCTGCTCAGTTAAGTATAGTAGATAAGAATACTGATGTTAACAGGAAAGCGCCAGGTGAACAAGATGGTCTGCCAAATGGTTTGACAAAAGATGATATGATGACACTTTTGTATACTTTTAATTACACTGTGGGATTCCATGGACATTTTGAAGAAGGTTATACTAATGGAGCCAAACAAGGTTACTATTTTGTAACCGGAAGGAATGGTATTAGAACCAGAGTCGATTACGTGGCAGACGAGAAAGGATTCCGCCCAAAAATTTCCCAAGAAGTATTAGATCTGTTGTCTGATGACGTTCCAAAGCCAGAAACAGAAAAAGATGAAAAGTACGGTTTGAAAGGTTACGAATTCAAATGGTTGTATTACCCAGTTGAATCAAAGGGACGATAAAATGTACTTACGCAAATGTGTATTTTCTGCTTAGAACATTGTTGTATAAATTACTCGATAATTTGTTGTTAATTTTAAATTAGTGTGATTGGCTAAGATATTACAAAAGTTTTATGTATAGCTTTAATACATCTAGACTTGTACTTACATACTGCCTAATAAACTGCCATAGAATGTAAATAAAATTTGAACATATTTAGTTGATTTACTGTTTATATTTTTGTTTTATAATTTTTTTTCGTTTCCCTTGCATACTTACCTATTACTCAATGTTTTTTTTTTCTATTATATCTTGTTAAAATCCTAAAAGATTGAATTTCTGTACATTTGAATAAAAGTGTGCATGTGTATAAAAGAAGCTGATTGATAGGCTACTAAACAACAGCCCAAGTCGCTGAATCGAGAATCATAAAATCTGAATGGTAATTCGTTTTGAGAAGTAATAATCAAGTCAGAAATGTTTTTTTCATATTTAGCACGAGATCCAGGATACGGCAATATGACTCGTATAGACAAATTGATGAACTCATAAGTGAAACAAAATGATGAGCGACTAACTAAGCAATCCTTAATATCAAGAAGAATGTTCCAAACCCACGAACAGTTCTTGAGAAAATTCATTAATGAATGAAGAATAGTATTTTAGGAGACTCATTTCCCATGTTAATAACTCAGTATAATCTTTTACTTACATACAAAACCAATATCAATCTGACGAATAGCAATCAAGGCTTTAGTGAAAGACAGATAGGAAACAGCTATATTTAATTATCAACTCGACTGGGAACTTAACAGCTCCTAAGGTCTCGGTCAAAAGACAATTCTACAAACAAAATAAGGTCACCGGGAAGCTGCCAATGAACTACGATACTAGCAGGAGTAGCAACCCACGAGCAATATTCCTTACAATGTCCGTGTGCTACGATAACCGCCTAGCATCAAGTGGTTCAAGAGCTTGTTGGTCAGGCAACATGGTAAATATAAAAACCCATTTTTTTATATTTACCATGTTGCCTGACCAATGTCGATACTTGTTTATCAGTGAAAGTGTTCAAGGAAGATTATTTCAGATACCTGAGAACGAGGAATAGGCGGCTAGGGTACTTTCGTGTATGGATAATAAATCCGACATTGACTAGGTAGAGCCACACCATTAATCTAAATCTAGATACTACAGTATAAAATTCTTTATTGCAACAATAGGAGGTTACATAAACACAAAACATATACATGAGAGCGTACAATAGGCAACCACATTTTTTTTACACTAAGCTAAAAACGATTCATTGCATTTTGATGAAATTTGAATTTTGATTTAGGCTGGCGGTCTTTAACTTGCGCCACGTTTTCACAATAAGAGTAGACTTGGACGTAGTATACACTGACGGTTATTTCGTTGATACTTGTACTATAAAAACCGTATCTGTATTGGTATTGTAAATGTTAATGTGCTACGGTAACTGATTACCATCAGGCAGACCACATGCTAAATTACGATGTGCATTGTCTTTAGCTAAGCCGGCAGGGAAAAGTGAAACCCCATCGGCTGAGTTCAAAACGAATAACTTGACTTGCCGTATATATATATACCTGTCTGGCCACGAATCTATAGATTTACGCACGCATTTTTATGTTTCAGTGGGAAATTTACCCACTGCTTGCTCCAGAGATTTCTTAAGAGACACAAGAGGAGGCCATGTCCTCTGAAACTGACCATAATTTGTAGTCTAAAGGGTTCAGATCTGGTCTAGTAAATAAGATATTTCTGTGCCTTTTACCTGCGTATCGGGATAGAAGGCGTTTAGATCGATCCACTCTCTTCAACTGTAAGGATTGATTTAGGGCATGTCCTATATATCGACGATAAAGAGGTCGCTCCGATCTTTTATGGTCTTCAACAGAGAAAGTGTTGGTATATCTGTCGATAGTACGATATACGAATATACGGCTGATACCAAGCTTTAGAAGTGTCTTGAATATGACCGACGGCTCCATACCCGCTTTATGCAAGGGAATCGCTGCAATCTTATTTTCTTCAACACCCTGTTCTATATAGTAATTATTTTGACTTAAAGAGTTAAAAAACTTTTCTTTTTTAAACTCTTTAATTTAAAATAATTAAAGAGTTGAAAAAAGAAAAGTTTCTATGTAATAGTATTTATGGCCAGACTAGTTACATATTATATGTAAGTATAAAGGTGAAGTTCGATGTGTATTCAAAATAAAATTGATTCATTAAAAGTATTAACTCTAATCAAATTGGAACTAACATATAAAAAATCGTGTTATTTAGGTACAGGGACGGGGAACGAAATTAGAAACGTGATTTTAAATTTAGAGAGAATTGACCAGTCAGAACCCGTTATATGCGTTTTCCCATACATTTCGCGGTCGTATTCGATCACCCGGGTTTCGAAGGGTTAATGAAGATGAACCAATATTTGTTTCCATGAACATGGCTGGTCTTGGTCTGGGTATTTTTAAGAGAGCGCATGTAAAAAGACCATAAAACAAACAACTAACAACTGGCTGGAGGATTGTTGTATTCCTGCGAGCGTGTGAAGTTACCAGTAAAACTCCTAAGGAATTGCTGTGTTAGCAATAAAGGTGGCATCGCACGAGCGATACTTAATGTTTTGTAATTTTTCATCGGCAACGGTAACCACTTTACGCCCGGTGAGCCATGTGCCTGTTTGTCTCCCGGCGTTGTATAAAAAAAATTGGTAATTTACGTCGACAAGACAAAGGTAGGATTAAAGGAACAAAGGATTAATGGGGGTATGCAAACTCAGCAGCTTCTCGTACATCCTGCGACAACTTTGCAAGACTACGAATGAGAAATCTTCTCTAACCGCATACCACAGCTTGTATGCTGCAGCTTAAATGAGGTACGGAATAGCGCTTACGAGCAGCTCAACACACAAAACCACGACCTTATTTATCAAATACAAAACGTTAGCAGTTACTTGCTTAAACATTATCCAATTATGTCGCATAGTTATAGCGCTTTTAGAGACTAGACAATGTGCCAGTCATGGGCACCGGCAGAATTACTTTCAGGTGGGTGCATCCATATCAAATGCCTACTATGAAATTAAAGGCTTTACAAATTAATAAATACAAACAGAGCAGTGATAGCCTAGCAGATAAAGAACCGGCCTAGCGACCAACTGGTCCCCGGTTCGAATCTCTGGAACTACCGGTCGGATTTCATTTTTTTATTTTGCGTTTGATAGCCCAATTCTTAAGGGAGACTATAGGCTATTCAACATTACGATAAGATCCTTAGAAGCAGAGAATAAAGTATGAATAAGCGCTTCTCATACTTCTAGCGAGACATGCACGACCGAAGTCGCGAGCTGCAGCTGGAGCGATATATGTACAGCTAAATTCCTACAAAACTGTTTTAGTAAGCCATGTTAATAATAATGTATTGCACCAGACAGCGGGTAATGAGCTACCATCTGTGGCAATAATGAGTAGATGTTATTAAATTATGGTAGGCGTTCGATGAATAAAAAAGTATGGGACAAACTTTGACTAAAGTATTCAAAATTTATATTCACAGCCTAAAGATCCCTCTGCAGAATCTGTATTCTACATTAAAGGAACATGCGAATATATATATTCGAATTCATACTTCCGTCCAGAGAATTAACCACGGCAGCCACCATGACAATATTTTGTGAAGATCGTTGCAGTCCTAGGGGTAAAAACAACAGTTGCTTTAATACGAGTTCAATCAGAAGAAAATAGTAGGAGTTGAAATATTTTATACTCTCCCCTTCGAAACGTAGAAATTACGTACCTAAAGCTCGACTGCTACGTTCACCATGTGATATTACGAGTATTATGAACAAGAAGTTACATTGTAGATTACCACTATAAATAAAATAAAAAAAGGGACTTGCAGTTCGTTGACTTTAACACATTTAACGAAATGTTATATGAAGGGTTTAGATGGCTAACTAATATCTTTATGGTCATAATCATCTTCACCTGCACGTGGCGCACCGTGCTAAGCTATACTCGGTCCTTACACACCGCACTCATGGACGTTTGCCGGTTCCCAGAGCTCCTAACATTATATTACTAGTTAATAGTTTCAGGTGTTATTTTGCGAAAGGCAAATTTACAGGCAATTTGATTTAACCTGCTTCCGCCACAAGTTAGTTTATGCTGACTAGCGCCACCCGCCACATGCATATATATATAAATTATAATAATATAAAAATTCGATTAAGAATAGTAGTTTTTAGTAACTTCATAACTCAGATACCTATTTATGTAATTTAGTCTTAACTTTTCAATATTTAGCGCGTTTAAACTGCTTAAACTAGTAATGCTTTTTTCTAAATATCGGTAGACTTAAATAAAAATGTGAATAAACAGAGACCATTGGACAGATGCGCCGCTGGTGAAGTTTCCAAATTTTAAGGTGCACTGAGCAGAGTGTGAATATAAATAAACGCCATCTCTCCTACTTTTAAAAAACTAATTTATTTCTTCTATATTTCAACTCGTTATCACGATTCTTTTTAGGCGGTGCTGTGTTGTTATTGGTAGTTGTTAGTAGCTTCACTGAATGACCGAGCTTCGGCGTTTTTTGTGTTTTTTATAATCTAAATAAAAGTTATATCCAAACTTTATCTAAATATATATTTTGATCCAAATCGTATACACAAACACACACACACACATATATATATATATATATATATATATATATATATATATATATATATATATATATATATGGCTAACCAGCCATGCTACTTAAACACCAAGACTCGTGGGTTTGATTACCTACACAGAACTAATATTTGAGTATATGAACAAATCCAAACTGCGAATTACCTCCACTAAACAAAAGACTGCAGAAAAATAGGGTTGTTATGTTCCTGCGAGTGACTGAGTCCATATGAGCTCCTAAGAAGGTGCAGTGTTAGCATCAGAGATGCCATTGGTGCGAGTGATTTATATGAGAACCCACCATGAATGTAAAGATGCTGTAACTAATTGGATTAAAAACTGAGCGATGATGAAACTGAATCACTTTAAAGAACGAAACAAAATTGAATGTACGCATTTTCAATTAGCTGATATTGTGGTTCACTTTACGTGGAAGTTAAACACGATACAACTGAACATTCATACAAAAATAATAACAAGTTACAAACACACACACACATGCTGTGTGCATGTGCACACCCTAGCATGCATCTATTCTATCGAAAAGCACCCAAACAATATATTATAGTATACATAAAATTGTAAATACGATGGTAACATACCTACTCGTACCTACTACACAGGTAGAATTACACTTAAGAAAAACTTGTATGTTAAAGCAAACAAATATTATTATTAAACTATTACTATTAAAGTACTGTGCCGTTATTTATGTAGTGAAGGATATTAAATATTTTTCATTTTTAGAAAAAAATAACCATGTAGTGCAAACCTTTATAGCCTACGGGCCGTATGCTCTCCCAACGATATGTATAAAAAATAGAAAGTCTTTCCAACTTGCCATTTGATCAGATTTGCTTCAAATATAAAATCACCTAGCCTTTTAATTTTGTATTACATAACTTTTTAGTTTCCTTATCACAATAAGTACTTGGAGTCTTCACAATAACAATATGTACTAATATAATCAAAATCATGCATTACCTAGGTAGGACGCAATAGAGTTATACCGATAATCATAACCCGAACAAAGACATGTAGAAATTCGATTAAGAATAGTAGTTTTTAGTAACTTCATAACTCAGATACCTATTTATGTAATTTAGTCTTAACTTTTCAATATTTAGCGCGTTTAAACTGCTTAAACTAGTAATGCTTTTTTCTAAATATCGGTAGACTTAAATAAAAATGTGAACAAACAGAGACCATTGGACAGATGCGCCGCTGGTGAAGTTTCCAAATTTTAAGGTGCACTGAGCAGAGTGTGAATATAAATAAACGCCATCTCTCCTACTTTTAAAAAACTAATTTATTTCTTCTATATTTCAACTCGTTATCACGATTCTTTTTAGGCGGTGCTGTGTTGTTATTGGTAGTTGTTAGTAGCTTCACGAGATGGCGCATGAACCAAACCTTATCTTTGGAAATTAATGTAACCGGCACCTATTTGATTTTCAGGAACATTATTTCCACTGTTGTTAATGATATTTTATTTTTGTGATAAAAATCTGAATGTTTTGATGTAACTAGTTCATCGACTGGAAATTCATCCCTACATCAAATGCGTAGGGATTAATTTCATAACGATAGTTGTGGGATAGATTGTGCGGTTTCTGAGAAACTTTCCTCATGGATCTCTGCTATGTTATGTCAAGTGTGCTATGAATGAAATAACCTATGGCTTGTAATGCTATCCCAAGAGACTGCAGCGTAGAAACTAGGAACGTATGTATATGCGTTTTACAAGGTCGTATAAGTGCTACCTTCGACGTCGCATATATTCATTTGATGCAGTAGGTTCATAAGCATAGTTCGTCACCTTAATAGTCCAAAAAGTATTATATCGATACATCGGGGTTCAACTTAGAGCATTCACAACATGTTGAATGATTTAACTTCACAATCAAAGGACTTGTAGCATGTTACGCCTATTTTAAATTACGTTTTTATTCAGTACGTCTATATGCGTAGCGATACACCCAAAAAAATATATTCAATATCCTTATTTTTATGTCCAATAATTTAAGGTCTGAATATAATTTATTACCAAAGCATAAAACTCAAATCCTGAAGAATTATCTTTTTCACCATTATATAACTATAGGAGATGTTTTTGAGGTTTACGCGTTAATTATCTTTTTCTTCCTAGCGTTATCCCGTTTCCTAATTCCTTAGGATTAATAAGGTCCGCTACCTAAGCTTAAGGATTTAGCACCGACACTGATTTGAACGTGGACCTACTGTCGTTAGATCTTCACAACCCAAAGGGCAAACCAGACTTTTCTTAGGCTAGGACATACGTCTTTCGAAATATAATTTCTGTGACGTTTATCACAGCCCCTTTACACTCTAATTATATTACGTATTGATATACAGATAAGGTTAACAATTTATCACTAAAGTAACCCATCCTTACACGAAAATATACTTACTGTAGGGACCTTAAATATATATTTTTGAATGCTGTATTTTTGTCAAGTCTCAATTCGGCTTATTTACTCCAAAGGACGCCATAAATGTATTTAAGCGGACCAGATAACCTAGAGCGCTGTTATTACCCAATATATGGACACATTATTTTGAGAGGAATTTCTATTGCAATAGTGTCAAGATTTATAATAAAATACATTAAAAAGTAAAGAAACTGCAATTAAAATCCTTTAAGGCACTTCTATTTGCATGGTTTGTTAAGATATTTTTCTTCTCCATGAAAGACAATTTTAATTGTAAAATTGACATAATTCAGTGACATTTGTATAATTTGTTACATTATGCAATTGTTATTACGAGTTTAAATACTACTTTATTAATTTAAATATTATTTTGACATATAAAAATTGCTTACTCATAATTGCATGAATAAATTTTGCACATTGGTAAATATTGTGCTATGTAAATTTTAAATGCCATGAATCGACTGAATGATTAGGCTCACAATTTTTAAATTTTGGCTGTAATTTTTAAGCTACTAATACTCACCATGTTCAATGCGAAATAAATAATATTCTATTTTACAACATTATTACGAAATTACCAATAAATAACATACATACTCGTATCAATACTCGTCTCGCCTGTACTGCGACAGAACAAGTGTGAGTTGTTTAACTCAGTTTGCTTGTAAACTTTACTTACAGCGACATTAATTAAAGAAAATCATTAAATATTACATAAGGCTGCTTGGTTAGAAGAAATTTAACCTGTCACAACTAACTTGCTACATCTGTTAATTATCATCAGCAAATCTTGTGATAAATTTTACCTATGTTTTTCCGCTCGAATATTGGTTGTACAAAATCAATATTCGATTTGACTTTATGCATCTTTTTTATTAAATGAATTATGTACAATACAGTTACAAAATAATACGGCTGTCAATTACCTCCATTATTTTGCATATCTTCGTCTCAATTTCAATAAACGTAATAATACATAGGCATTTTGTATAACAGAACGAACATTTTTAGTTTATTATTTGCACTTTTTTGAAACGTCGACTTTGGGGTCATTTCCCACACAGGACAAAATTTTGTGTGCATGAACATGTCTGTTTATCTTTGTCTGGATGTCTTTAAGAGTGGTAGGACTCTTCAAATCAGCCCGTCTGGGGAAGTACCTCCACGTCATAGAAAATGGCAGCCAAATAGTCTTCCTGGAGGGTTGTTGTGTTCCTGCGAGTGAGCGAAGTTACCAGTAAGCTCCTAAAGAGTTGTTGTGATCAGCAGCAGGGGTAGCAAAGCACGAGCAGTACTTACTATATTACCAGCGTTCATAGACTACGTTGACCACCCATCAGGTGGGCCGTATGTTTATAGTAATATGCGTCCCGACGTTGTAAAAAAATGTAACAACTTTTATAAAATGCGCAGTTTAAAAGATAGTAAAAGTATCTTGCAGTAGCTTGCAGAGAAACAAGCGAGCGGAGCGATGCACGTTGCGTTGTAATCGTATACATGCTACAGTAGCTGCTTTATATCATGCGGGCCATATACATACTGAGAACGTACGCTAGTCACTGAACTGCTAGGGCGATTGAGCTGTTTTATTTTCAGTGTGTCTTGATGTTTGACAATTATTAGCTTTTTTCAGACCATTAATAAATATAGGCGGACAAATTGCATAGCGCCATCTAGCACCAAAGTAAGCCAAGCTCGTGTTACAGGTGCTAGACAACTGATAAACATACGTAAATACATTATTTCTTAACTACCTACTTATGCTATATAGAAAATAGCCAGGTCAAGACAAACAAACATGTTCATGAACACAAAAGTTTGTCTTGTGTGGGAATGAAAGCAACAAGCGTTGTTGTTAAAGTGGCGTTACTGAACAGTACGCTACCGAGCTGGTCTAAATATCTATTGTTATTATTGGATGTTCATGTTTTAGTATCGTAATTTGGACGCCTATTTGGTGAAACATGTCATGTACTTATTTTCATGTGTCACCTGTATTCACCACAAATAATAGGGCCAAAAAAATATTTGAGCATTTAAAAATTAATAAATACAGCGGTCTTGCCTCCGAGTACAACTTTGTTCCCTTCGGAGTAGAGACCCTTGGTCCGTGGGGTCCAGGCGCGCAGTCGCTTTTTCAAGAACTAGCGAGACGTCTGATCGACGTCACTGGCGACGAAAGAGCTGGTAGCTTTCTCGCTCAGCGCATTAGTATTTCGCGATTAGCGCGGGAATCCTGCCAGCATCGTTGGTACAATGCCGCAGGGGCCACACTTTTAAGATTTATTTTAGGTTATTATTATTATTTTAGATTTATTAAATTTTAGATGTGTTTTAGTTTTATTGTGTATTTATTTAATTTTAGTTAAGTAATTCTATAATAAAATATATTTAACTATAGGGCCAATAGTTTTTAAGTAAGTACTTTAAAAATATATTTTTTTACATCCGCATGAGAAGGCTTTCCAGCTTGCTAATAGATAATATGCCACCTCGCCTAGTTTATTTCCACTTCCTCCACACTCGAAAGGCACAGATGTCGATACCGGCGGTAGATGTATATGGTCCTTCGGCTATTATTCGCCTCCGGGCAGCTTGTAAGTACCGGTGTCAGCCAATCTGTATTTGTTATAAGAGAGGTAGATCGCAACAAAGCAGCCCGACTGGGAAAGTACCTCCACCTGACAGAAAATCGCAGATTTAAGAAGAGAGCCAGTGAGGAGCTGCTGTGTTAGCAGTAGGGGTGACAAGGTGCGAGCGTTCATAGGTTAAAATATCAACATTAGTAAGGTCTACATGCAATGCCAAATTTGTACGCTGTGTTTCTAAAGGTCGTCGAGGGGTAAGGAGTTATAAGAGAGGTAGGGCGCATCAAAGCAGCCCGTCTGGGGAAGTATCTCCACCTCACAGAAAACCGCAGCCAAATAACAACTCCCTGGAGGGTTGTTGTGTTCCTGCGTGTGAGTAAGGTCACCAGTAAGCTCCCAAGAAGTTGCTGTGTGAGCAGCAGAGGAGGCATCGCGCGAGTGATACTTAATATATCGCAAGCGTTAATAGGCTACGGAAACGCTTTACATCAGGTGGGCCGTATGCTTGTATGCCTCCCGACGTAGTATAAAAAAAAGGTAGAATGCAAGCTCTCATTTGCAAATTCACGGATCAACATCTCGTCACTAATTGGCTTGTTGGTTAAAATATCCTCCCATTGGTCAGTAGGTTCGAATCGCTGAAATACGTTTTTGTAAGTGAGGGGACCATTTATGAGCCGTCAAGTGGTTTATGGTTCCGTACTAGTTTATTCGTATATAACAATAGAAGTTAGTTCACAAAATAATAATAAAGACATGAATTACTTAACTGAGGATCGACCGAAAATCTTATCTATTCATCCCACGGGTTAGGTCCGGATTTGGTACGTTAATTTTATTTTTAGACATTTTCAAGCAGTTATAACTATCGGTGTTTTAGACAAAATACAATATATGACAGTCATAATATTCTGAATATGAATCCTGATGGTAGATAGTAATAGTAATATCCTAAACTAAACAGTTAACAGTGAAATACGTCGTAACTGTACAAATATTTATGTTGTTCAGTGAACTGTTAATCAGTGAACATGTTATCTGTAGACTAAAAGTTATATCACCGATATTTAACAAATCAATTTATTATAAAATTATTTCCAAATTGTAATTGACTAATCTCATAAATGTATTGAAATAATAAATTAAAAATAAAGGCTCATTTATATTAAGATTATATTTAAATTAAAAAGTGTCTATATATAAATATATGTTTCACATTAGCTTTCTTATTTTGATACTTCGCTTGAAGACGAAGAAGATAAAAGATATCTTCGAAGTAACTTGGCAGCACAACTAGGAAACGCAGAGTTTCTTAAAAAATCTTACTTTTCTTAGTCAAATCGTGACAATAAAACGTAGAAACTAACAATACAAAAAGAACTACAATAAGGGAATTGCATAATCTGCATTTATGAATGAATCTTAACAACTACCACCGGTACTATCTCCGCGTGCTTTTGGCGGGAAACCCCTACCAGTCGTAGCTGAGCCGGCGCGTGCGCACCACGCGTCCCTTTACTTTAAAACCCGATGAGATCGCGAACGCGAC
This sequence comes from Pyralis farinalis, assembly GCA_947507595.1. Taxonomy (NCBI): domain Eukaryota; kingdom Metazoa; phylum Arthropoda; class Insecta; order Lepidoptera; family Pyralidae; genus Pyralis; species Pyralis farinalis. The sequence goes on from OX382267.1 coordinate 19,920,626, forward strand.
GTTTTGTCTCCTAGTCTTTTCAAAAATATTTAAATGGAAGTATTGAGGACACACCTCATTTCCTTTTGTAACGATTCTCTTTAACACAGTGTGACTATGCTTTGTTGTTTCATAAAAGAAGTGTTAGTTCTACTTTCTTGAAATATACACAATACAATTTCTGTGCCCGAATTCTTATATTAAAGTTTATATTTCTGAACTGCGAAGGTGATATAATTGTAACAAAATAGCAGGTCCCATTAGATGATATAAAACAAACGAGTGCTGTGTGTTTTGCTCGTTAACTTATTCTAAGGTATGATTTATTAGAATAAATAGTCAATTAAAATTAATTCACACGACTAACAATAAATTAAATACTAATACATCACAGTAATTAACAAACCAGACGAGTAATGAACAAATTAAACTTTGTTATTAACCAACAAACTGCCGGAGGTTACTTATGGGACGTGCTCGCGTTTTGTTTGTGATCATTACCACATGATATGCTTGTTACCTGCAACCTGTCACTGCCTTACTCATCACATTCAAACTATTCAACAAAATGTATGTCACATCAGAAATTAGCAAATGTTGAGATGCGTATATCATCTTTGTTTATGTTCAAGTTGGATGATAACAAATTATGTTTAATTGGGGCGATATAAATTTATAAACTTCTGGCTCTGTATCTTTCTGTATCGAACCGAATAGTGTTTTTATTATTTAAAAGGTGAATTAACCAATTGGAATATTTTAAAGCGTTTATTAAAATCGGTTTTGTGATTCACAAGACGATACAATAGAATGAAAAATTTGCACTAAAAGTAAATATATAGCGTTGTATCCTTTAATATTGCAAGTACGTACGTATTCCATTATTTATAGGTACATACAATTTTTAAAAATTGAAGGTCACTTTCAGATGTAATCAAAATATAGGTGTTCCAAATATGCCTCCATTCAAAAATAAAATGAATAGAATACAAAGGTATTTACAGATAAAAAAACCAATACATTTTATGTTTTGTACAAAGTTAATTTGTACAGGCAAGTATTCAAAGGGTTAAAATTTTAATTAGTAAGTATAAAAAAATTAAACAAAACAAAAAATATGTGACAATGGACGTCTTTGGCACTAATTCATAGATATAAAAAAAATATATATTATGAATATTACTTTAAAATATAATGTCCATAATACAGAATTTTTATTTCCAACACAAGCCGTCTCTCAGTAAAAGGTGTTCATCAATATGAACACCTTTTACTTACAAGCGAGACTTGAATTAAGGGATACAAACCTTGTCAATACAAGGTTACTCCTTCCTTAATTCAAGTCTCGCTTATTCCCTCCACTACTGTTAATAAGCACAGTCTGTGCACATAAAATTGTTCACGTTACTTCAGATCAAAATAGTCCCTTGCAACTCAATAATTTTACTCCAATTACGTAAGTATTGAATATCTTACATCTATACAGAAACATAAAATGGAGTGTCTGTTTGTAATAAAAAAATAACCGCTTTTTATTAAATGCATATTGATGTATACCGGTACGGTACATTACCATACCAAAATATTTTTTTACAATTTTTGTCTGTCTGTCTGTCCGTCTGTTTGTTCCGGCTAATCTCTGAAACGGCTGGACCGATTTTGACGGGACTTTCACTGGCAGATAGCTGATGTAATAAGGACTAACTTAGGCTACTCTTATTTTAGAATTTTTATTTATTTTTATTAATATAAATATATAATAAAAAAATAACTATTCCGCGCGGATGAAGTCGCAGGCACAGCTAGTTATCAATAAATCATTACTTGTACTTTATAATTTTTTCAAAATCACATGTTAGCTTTTTTCATTTGAATAATTTGCGTTTATTCATGTGGTTTCAGAAGAACCAATATGTGAAAAACTTTCGTTTTTAACATTATTAGATACTAATTAATGCACGTAGCCTATTTTCCAGCTACGCGTAATTCACAGTATAGTCATTATGTAAAATTTGCACTTATAGCTCACTTATTAATTCTAAGCACCTTAATAATATCATCAACGTATCTATAAATATTATTACAGACATGGATTTATTTCTGACTATTAACTGGGTAGTAGTAATACTTTAAACTACTGACTAGTTTAAAGTACTACTACTACTACCCAGTTAATTTACTTGACAGTAAAACAGAAAATACGTCATAATTGTATTAATATTCAACTAATCTTAATTAGATCGTATTCTCTGTAGACGAAAAAAATGTCTCATCGATAATTAACAAGTCATTTTTTTCTGAAAAATATTTCTAAAGAATGATGGGCGCTTTTGATCTATTTTTGAAGTAGAATCAACACTGATCACGTATATACCAAATGAAAATTCATATTTTTGCTTCAATTTTGATTAGGCGAACATACTTCTTTTACATAAATTAAAAAAGTACACAAATTTATCCTAAAAAGTTTTTTTTTATTTTAATTTTAACCACTGAGGTGGCAATCAAGCATACGGCCTGCCTGATGGTAAACAATCACCGTATCCTATTGACATTTTCAACACCAGTTTTGTCACTCATGCGTTGCCGATCCTAAAAGTGAACAGGAATAATAAATAAAAAGATAAAGATAATTCGTAATAAAATTATTTGAAAATATATCTTTTTAATTACATGATATCTTTAAATATTTAAATATATTTTCAGATTATCTATCAATACCCTACTAATGCGCTATAATAGAATTGACCTGTTTTGTGTGAGACTGGTGCCTGATATGGGTTTCGAAGGAAACCTGTGTTTCAGGTAGCCAATGCTCTCACTTCGCTGGTTGTATACAATAAACAATACGTATAACGTGACATACAAAATGCCAAATATAAACAACATTACTACCATCTGTAGGTTGACTAATACCCTAATGAGTTCTGATATGTATGTGTGTGTCATATTTAGTGTGTAGTTATGCTGTGTAGAGATGTTTGAGGAGAAAGAATAGTGTGAAAACTGAAAAATTAGTGAGCATGTAGATATGTTGTGATTGTGATTGCAAGTTACATTATTATTTTATTGTTGCTGCTTATAATTGTTATTCAATTTGTCTTACTTACTTACTTATTATGTTAGAGGTTAAAGTATGAAATTGCCGATTTGTACTGGAAAACGAGGTATAATCGTTTTTTTCTAAGATATTAATAATAATATATATAATATTAATAATAATCCCCGCAGGGCAGCTTGTGGCGAGCTGTTGGTGCGTAACGACACCACGGGTACCCGAGTGCTCCAGAGAGTCGATCAGGGCCTTCGTCTCCGGCGTGTCTTCGTCGGTCGGAGTGGAAATCCAAGAAGGCCCGCAGGACTCTCAGCTCTGGCTTGCCTTCATTGGCCGTCCAGAGAGGAGTCGATAGAGTATATTGCTCTAGCAGGTGATACACTCCAGGGGTGGAAGTGTTAAAGGCCATAACGCCGCGAGTAACTTCGGAGAAAGCGCAGCACACCTCTCGACACCCCTGAGTCACTCACACCGGTGTTGCCCCCGGCCGACTTTCTCTGGCATTTCGGGGGTCCATCTAGTGAGTGGCGAGCCACCGCCTGCCAAAAATAACAGTCAGATATGATAGTTATGGCAGGTGTCCGTCCCTCTTCTGCAATAACCCAGTACCAATAATCCCTCCAGACCTCATTACAATAGACTAATCATTTCCTACACATTCGCAATAGTCCCAATACCTGCCGTGACCTGCTCATAGATATATGGTTCTATCGATATTTTTAGGAGGGGGTCTCGGTGGGTGTACAACATAACATGAATCTTCTTAAAAGGGCCTCTACGCGTTGGATCCATATCCCCGCGCACGCCTATCAAATGGCCGGGATAATACCCGTGAATAAAAATAAAATAATAATAATAACTTTATTTCGAAAAATAGGTTTAAAACAGATCCGAGTTATAAGTAACATATTTATTTAAGCAAAATATTCACTCTCATTATCGATACATTGCTGCCATCTAATCGGAAGTTTATTGATACCTTTGCGATTGAACTCTGGGGATCTAGATTCGACAAACTGTGTGATTCGACAAAAAGCATTTTGTACTGCCTCATGGGAAGAAATTTTTTTACAAAGTTGAAAATTGTCCAAATTACGAAAAACATGGTAGTCAGTTGGAGCAAGGTCTGGCGAGTACGGATGATGATGTATGGTTTCTAACTGCAGCTCCTGTAGAGTTGTAAAGTTACAACGGTTCCTCGTGCAGTGTCAGTGTGAGGTCATGCGTTATCATGGAGCAATAATGGTAAAAATCGATTCACGAGTCGGAACTGTTTCACAGCCAGTTCACCATCATTGTTCGAAGTTCAGCATAGTAAACATCTGCTATTATTGCTTGATCAGACCTGAGAAAGCTATAGTGAATAACGCCATGAAGAGACCACCAAACAGTTACCATTACCTTTTTATTCTTAAGCTTTGCTTTAGAGCACTGTTGCGGCGTTTGACCTGGGATCAGCCATAACATTTTTCGCTTATGATTATCGTAAAGAATCCACTTTTCGTCACATGTCACAATTCGATCCAATATTCCTTTATCCATTACTGTACCGATTCAACAAGGCAAAATAAGTTTCAACACGCGTTTCTTTCTGTAGATCAGTCAAATAATGAGGCACCCATTTTTTCATATTTTTTTATGTTATTGATTTGATGCAAATGAGTCAATATTGTAGGTAAGGTAATATTAAACCATGCCGTAAATTCCTGAGTAGTTTGTCTCAGATCGGCTTCCACCATCTCCTTCAAGTCAGTGTTGTTCACCTATGTGGGCGGTCTTCCAAGTGCTGTAAATTTTGATTTACAATAAATAAATAAGTAAGTGGTTTGTTCTTCAAGTCGAAGTTTCCATTACGAAAGCGTTTAAACCAAAAACGCACGGTGCGTCATTAGCAGCCTCCTCTCCAAATGCAGCATTGATATTGCGAGCCGTTTCTGCCGCGTTAGTTCCACGGAGGATCTGGTATTCAAAAATTACTAAGTTTTTAGAAGTATTCATCTTTCCCGTCTAAGCTGAATAAAATACAATTGAAATTCGAAAATCAAATTTTGCACATATTTAAAAGAAAATCCTCATAGTTATCATGAGAAAAAAGTTCCACTTGAAAATCTCACACAATGAATATCAATTGAAAGTATCAATTGCATAAAACGGCCCCAAAGTAAGCGAAGCTTGTGTTATGGGTACTAGACAACTGATAAACATACGTAAATACATTTTTTTGTAAATACATACTTATCATACATAGAAAATACCCAGACCAAGACAAACAGACATGTTCATGCACACAAATGTTTGTACTGTGTGGTAATCGAACCCACGAGCGTTGGTGTCAAAGTAGTGTAACAACGCGTTTCACCACTGCGCCACCGAGCTCGTCATTATATCCTAATTGGATTATATTAAATTCCGTAGATTCAAATATACCTAATTGTACGATTGTATTGTATTTAGATAAGACAATTGATTGATTAAAATTGTTTGCAGATCATGCGCATATTTTATTGTACAATTCGTGGGTGATATAAGATAATTGGGGAGTATGGCATGAGACTATTTTCTGTTTTATGACAACTTGTAGAATTTGGGTCTTAAATGCCAGGGATCAATAGATTTCCAGTTTGTCGGTAGTCTAAAGTTTTTAACCACTCGCTAATACTTTTCTTACTACGGAATTTAGTAAGAGGATATATTTCTATTACATTGCTGATTTTGTTGTATAAAAAAGGTCCAAGCGAGCAGAAAAAATGTGTAGTAGGCTTGTACCACAGTAGACTTACAAGAGCTTATAAGTCTACTGTGCTTGTACTAAACGATTGGGTTATACAGACCGTACACTTTCTGCATTTATTAAGCGTTACTGTTGGATCATACTCGAATAAGGAGTGTGTAATCCGCTATTTTGTTTTTATTACGATGTCACATAGAAACCCGGTATTTTTTATGTTCAGTAGTTATGGCGGACACACGCAGGCACATATGGATGACATACATAGGCACATGAACCCTCAATACATTACCATATGTGGTGGCTGTGCAGTATGTTACCGCATTAGCAGTTGAGGATGTCAACACGCGAGAGTCTTTCCTCATATATTTCCATATCAGATAGACCGTATAATTGTTTCGCACTCGAAATGACAAAAAATATTTGCGAGTTATGATTTGATACGATATAATGTACTTACATCTTACACGTAATCCTTGAGATACAATGTAAATAAATTCATAATTGACATTATGATTAATTTAATTGGAAAAGAGTTTATATCAAATTCAAGAAATTCAAATTACATCAATAAAATTGGATATTTCCTAATGTCGTTTAAGCTTCATATCTAAATAAGAATAGTGAAATGAACGCGATATTATACCAAAACAAGACTATATATATAAAAATGAATGTTTGTCTGTATGTCCTCTATGGACTCAAAAACGGCTGGGCAGATTTTAATGAAATTTTCAGTGAATCTGCAGGTTAGCACAGCAGGTGATCCTGTTAAGTTTGATAACGATTGGATCACCCGTGCGAAGCTGGGTCGAGTAGCTAGTATATAATAAAATATATTACCCGTATATGAATCTAAGACGTCTATAATTTAGTTACCTGCTGTTTTGTAATACTGCCAAATTGCGAGACAAAATTGAACAAAATCCTAACAAAAACAAAATTTACTCTGAAGATCCTACATTCGCTTTTTTTTCTTAGAAAATTAAGCATAATCATACGAAAGAAGGGAGGAAATTAGTACAATTGATTTTTCGCAACATAAACAGTTTTTTTATGTCCGAACGTAGCGTATTTTAGCGAATTTATTACTAGCCTTTAGATTGCTTTAATTAAAACCCCAAATTGATTGTGGCCTCCATTAGAGACTTCATTTATTGGACTTAATTGATCTATAAATTAATTTCAAAATGACGAAACGTCAAACAGGATATTGGTATCGTAATTCGCGATTTAATTTAAACCGACTGTCAGTAAGATAAGTCTATTAGCAAATAGTTAGCGAGAAACCGAACAAAAAAACATATTTCATTAAGTCTCTCATCTATAGTATTTCCAGTTACAAAACTACTGCCATAACCTTTAATTTTAGTCTTTTTATTTAAATGAATATAATATGCTGATTACATGGTAACAAAAAGTCTTAGTATTGCGATATTAATACTTCAAGTTAAAATAACTACGTCGTCGATTATGTTGAACATATTGACTGAGAATTTTATGCAACTTTATTTAACAGGCATAGAGATTAAAAAAACTAAATTTACTTTAGATTTTTGTTTTGACTGGTTATTGTTTAAGTAATTCGGAGTCAGAATTCATTTCATAAACATGGCATATTTCACAATTTGTGGAACTTACATGTTCGCAAAAAGTTAAATGATGTAATTGTACCTATTCATTGAAAAAATATCAATACATTATGAACAAATGAAGTGATATATACTGATGTTTTGTTTTTGTTATATCTAATCTTGCTATAAATACAAAATTTAAAACTCTTTTAAACCACGCATGTAGGTTTATAAAATTTTAATTTGTTTGACTTAGTAGATGTAGAATGCGTATATTTCCCTAGCTGTGAAACTTACGTGTTAAAAAAGGTTATACACTAAAGTCCACTTTGAAATATTATTACTTTCATTTAAAAATGGAAGGTAACCATTAATGTTTATGTTTTACTGTTTTTGTTCTATCTATATTTTTATACCTACAAGTTATTTGCGGAGTAAACAGAGAGAGCGAAGTGCCACATAAATACCATTTTGTTCTGAATCAAAAGTATATATATCTACTCAACATATATCCTGTATATTGTAAAGATAAAGGTGACATAAGAACATTATTGAATTGAAGCTCTGATAAAATGACTAGCTATGTATGTTGTATATAATGTAAATTGCACTACGCATATTAATAAACGTAGCGTATTTCTCGAGTTGTGGAAGTATAACTTTTGCGGTAGTCTGTAACCGCAACTACCACGCTTCTTTACATTAGATGGCTTTATCAAGTTTCTTATCCGCATTTCTTGTCACTAGTATAATTTTATTGTTATAACAAACTACTGCTTACGTACAAAAAGGTTACGAACCGAATTCAGCTCTATTTACATATAACCCTACCTTCCTTTTTACTTCTACAATCATTTGTAGAAATCTCATAAAAATCTAAGAAAAGTAGCTTTTCGGACTAGGTCATATACAAGTATACCGCATCATCGTTTAATCCTGGTCAGAAAATAGCAGTGTTTCTATAATAACTGTTCTGATATAAATAGTATGAAAAATGAAGTTATTTTCAAACCATGGTTTTATAGTGTATGAAGCTACTATCAATATACTAATATATAATATCAATATATAATATATACTATCACATCAAGGTAGTCACGTGTTTCATATACATATGTATACGGGACGTACATATACGTTTATCCCCACTTCACCAACGCTTACTCATCCCACTGCAGGGATACGGGCCTTCCTTCAACCGAAGGGGTTTAGAGCATACTCCACTGCGAATTGGCAGAGACCAGTGTTTTCAAGCCGCCTGAAGGCCACTGACTTGGCTTAACATCTGTCATGAATCGCCAACAGTTAGGATCGACGACTTGATGTGCCCTCTGAGTACGGAGAAGCTTGTGGTATACAAACTCATCCATAGATAGGCTGGCGACAAAGTTGCTTAACTTACGTGTTCGATTAGATTGACATATGAAAATATTCAAATGTACATTCTATGGGGTTATCACTAAAATTATCATTTATTCTTTCTGCCTATCCCGTAAGGGACCTGACGTGAAGATATACGTACAATGTTATATCCAGGTTACTTAAGACTTTAGGCGTTAGTTTATGTGTGCATGTTGTTATTAACATCCGTCCTGATTTCACCATAATTATAAATGCCACTTAACATTTGAGTACTCGTACATTCTAAATCCGAAAATAGTCTGATTTACTGTTTTACGCGAGAAATTAAACATAACTATTGTATATAAAAATATAGGCATGAAAATTACCTTCTCATTTTCTAATTTGAAGTTCGTTAAAAACTTATATGTAACAATTAACTGCCAACATAAGACTTAAAATAACAACTGTATCATTGAGCACTTGTATTCCATAGATATTTTTCTAAGCAGATATAATTGCTGGTGATTCAAATTCAATAATGTTGTAGAATATGGCTAGCGAATTCTACAGACATATCGGTTTACAAAATGTTTAAGTTTATAAGAAATATGTAAGTCATTTTATAAGTGGAGTATGAAACGAGAGGTGAAATTTACTAAAACGACTTCAATAATGAAGGATTTCTGTAATATATTTTTATGCATACCGTTTTTTATATTCACCGATATATTCCTTGCGTGTCACATCCGGGGTGATATACTGTTCTGATTTGGTGGCAACAAGAGAGAATTACCAGGCGTTTAGGCGGTTCTACTATCTATATTATTGGAATCGACGTGTTAGGTAACAACTCACAGTTTAGGTCCCAATAGTGTTAGATATTTGATAAACCGTGGGGCACGGCAGTTGTGCTTCACTTGACTAGCCATCTCTTTGAGGTTTTTAAATGCCTTATTTGTCATATTGCTGTCTCTCACTTTGCCAAGAGGGGAAGTCAATTCCAAAACTTCCTACTCCTACAAATTTCTTCTGATTAAATTCGTTGTGATTTCCAAGGCAGCTGTAGTTCCCCCGGGACAGCAATGAACTTCACAGTTCATTGCCTTTTTGGTGGTCGCCGCTGTTAATTCTGGCTACACAGGAGACACAGTGGTGGGTATGCGTGGTGGGCTTGCCCTGATTCACCGATATATAATGTACATGACTTAAAATGTGTTCTACTGCTGTAAATTGGGAGTTGATTATGGGTCGAAATGTATTTAAATACCTACAATTTTTATATCTACTGTATGTTCATTTCCTACCAACGGAGTATATTCCACCTTTTCATAACATCAGCACTCTTTAAACGATCTCTGTTTTTTACACATCGTTGCGAGGGCCCTCTACAAGCCTTACGCCACAATTACTGAGCAACTAAAGAGTACACATGTGTACTATACTGCCTGATGGTAAGCGTGTCTGGCGTTGCCGACCTTACTATTTATTCTACTTTCATGCTCTCTCTGCCATGCCCAGCTTTAGCTTCCATAAGTTAGCTTTAGGACCAGCGCCGCATTGTTTACAGCATGCTCTCTGGCTCAAAGTTTTACTGTCAACGAACGTTGACGAGCTCAGTGGCTCAGTCGTGAATGACGCGACTTTGATACCAACGCTCGTGGGTTCGATTCCCACACAAGGCAAACATTTGTGTGCATGAACATGACCGTTTGTCTTGAGCTGGATGTTTTAAGAGAGGTAGGGCGCATCAAAGCAGTCCGTCTGGGGAAATACCTCCACCTCACAGAAAACCGCAGCCTAATAATAACTCCCTAGAGGGTTGTTGTGTTCCTGCGTGTAAGTGAGGTCACCAGTAAGCTCCCAAAGAGTTGCTGTGTAAGCAGCAGAGGAGGCATCGCGCGAGTAATAATTAATGTATCGCAAGCGTCAATAGGCTACGGTACCCGCTTTACATCAGGTCGGCCGTTTTTTCAATTCTATATTTACAATATTCTCAGCCTGACTTCGTCTTTGCATATCAGTGATGTATGATTTCATAGGCTTTTCCAACTCATCCTCTTCCTAGCGTATTCCTGTTTCCTAATTAATTAGTATAGGCGTGGTCCGCTACCTATACCTAAGAACTGCCGTGAGAAGCCAGAGGAAAACCAAACTTTTGTAGGTTAGGTCAGACGTCTTTCGAAATATAATTTATTGTACGTGTGAGTTTCCTCACGATGTTTTTCTTCACCGCCGAGCTTAATAATTACAAATGCGGATCCGCCGAATACACGAATTTAGTGGTTCGAACCGCCACGCCACGATACGAACCAGGACCAGTTGGTCAATAGGCTTATTTTTTATCCACTAAGCTATTACTGCTATTTAACACTATATCTTCTACCGTAATCCATGCGTCAGTTCTGGTTTCGTCTATTTCAAATACCATCTTATTTTATCTTTGTTTTCTAATTGTACCTAAAGATGTTTTAGTTCTTTTTTTTTCTCATACTAAAACAACTTTGCTTAAGTTTTTTAAAGTAACTTCTAGTCACAATTATATATTATATTATTTGGAATCGGAAGATAAATGACAAGAAAACAGTATCTATTTTCAGTGTGTTTTAGTAATGCACAGAAACTGCGAAACGACAGTTTTCTTATATTCGAAATGCATTACATTACATCATTATAACTGTAACAATGATTTCAACAATTCTACTTTTACTAAGTACCTACATAATGCAGGCATGCAACTGTGATGAAGTTACGTACGATACACTTAAACCACTTTCAAGTATGAGTACCAAAATAAGTATCAGGAAGAAACAGGGCGAGGAAACTGGTCGGTTGCATAACGCCTTAGTCCATCGTCTTTGACAGCTGTCTGCAGACTAACATAATAGGAACATAAAAGGGATCCCCGTGTGTCCAGCCATGCATTTTCATATGGATTCGCCGTCATGTCATTAGTCACACAGCCATCAATATCAAGTACCGCTTGATATTCACAGAGCGCCGACATTTTCACTATCGTTCAATGGTCACTTTCTATAGTCCTCGCCTTTATATACCGTATTCATAAATTACATATTTTACTGTTATTACTATGCATTTGAAATTATTTATTGCATAACAACATACGCTCTTATACTTCATAAACTAATGTTGTACAAAGTTGAGTTTATGGCTTTATTAAATTGCTTATATCTAAACCTAGAGATCATGAATGATATCTTAGTTGGAAGTTTTATATAGCATAATTTATTTAATCTATGGATGTAATAAATCTATAATCTACATATAAAAAAACACACATATGTACGTGTATATTCTATTTCACATTGTGTAAGCACAGACGTGTATAGACGTCTGTGCTTACACATATTACACGTATATATATATATGATTGTGAATTGTGATTTGAATGATTTTTAATTAAATATTTTATATTTTCTATATATAATTATAATTAATATTAATATAATATTATAAGATCTCTCTACCTACCCCGCAAGGGATCTAGCGTAAAGATATACATACATACATTTTATAATTAATGAATTTGTATGATTTTGAGCTGCAGGTTTTTTAAGTGAAGACATGATTCTAAAAGAAATGATGTAAAAAAATGTGGTTGTCACCTACCAGCCAGCCGCAACCTTTAGGCTACCCCCTGTAAAGAGGTTTATTAATGTTGATTTCTTGCGGCCATCGTGTTTTTTTTTTTAAATATTAGGTATGTCAAATTGAAGTCAATCCGATTTGACATAATATTTTTTTAAAAAACACTCTTTATAGTTGGTAGCCTAAAGGCTGCGACTGACTGGTAGGTGGCAACCACATTTTTTTATATTCTTTACATAATTTCCTTTAAAATGACGTTTCATTCACTTAAAAGACATTTAGCTCAAAATCATGCATATTCATTAAGTAATTATTAAATTTTAATTAAAAAATAATTGCGACTATTTTTTTATATGCAACCCGGAATAACACATTCTATTACCAATAATCATCCATCTGAATGATATTTTATTAAAAAAAACAGATACCTACACAATTTTGCAGGAGGTTCTCGGGTTAATACGTCTTATTATAAATAGTACCTGGGCGACCGACCTTCGCTCGGTGTTTCTTGCGTTTTTATTTTTGTGTAAAATCGCGATTTCTCAGGGAAGAATTCTATAAAAATGAAAACTTAAGAAGCAAAACTTTATCTGGATTATAGTTGTTTCCGAGGTTCACGAAATATATTCAGATACCTAGACAAGTTAGTTATATACAACAATTGCTCGTTTGAAGTAATAAGATAACGAATCAAAAAACATTTAAAATTGTTTTTGTCACTTTGTTGGTGTTGTTGTTTTGAACTCGTGTGAACCCGCCTATTAAAATTTTAAATAAGTGTCAAAAAGATACACTAGAATACTATATTTTAAAATACCTACATAAATGTGTTGACATGGATAATATGGAGTTTTGGTGTACAAGGAATACATGTTAAAATTTGATACTGGATACATAAAATACAATCTGTCATATTGTGTAGTTATCACTATCTTTATTAGGGTCGAAGCCAATCTCATCAACAAGTGGTACAGTCTGCTAATTAAAAAACTAGGCTCTGGCGAAAGATAGGTAGAGCGCATTGAAACGGTCCGACTGGGCTCGCACAGACGATTGTCGTCAAATAGTAACTCTCTGTAGTGTTTGTTTGTTTGTTTGTTTATATAACTTTATTGCATTATTTACAATTATAATTACAAGTGTAAGAATTACATGATTTGCAAAGGCGGGCTTATTCCTTCAAGGAATCTCTTCCAGCCAACCATTGCTTTAGAGTTCCTGAATGGAGCAATGAACGGCGGTGAGAAAAAGAGATCGAAGACAGTATATATTAATTATATATACTCTCTTCGATCGAATATTATTAAATGTATATATTATAGTGTTATTGTGTTCCTATGAGTGTCTCAGGTTACCAGTAAGCTCCTGAGGATACTTGTTTGCCTCCCGACGATATATAAGAAAATAACATATTTGTACCTATAATTAAGACGTCATCAATCTCATTATATAAAAGCTTGGTCTTGTATGGTTTTCAAATAAATTCCTTCCAAATGTCGTTTAAAACTATGCCATCTATTCAGACTGCACATTGTATGTCAGAGAGAAAATCAGTAAGTCGCAGAAATTTCAGGTTTCATAAAGAAGAGGTGGAGGTATTGAAAGTTACTCGCACATCGAATTTTCAACAAAAACCAACTGTCCGATAGAGATTGAGATGTCAAATTGCTTCGGGTTAACATTTTGCAAATACTAACCTATACATATATATATATATATAACGTTTCTATCCTGACTAGGTAATTAAAAAACGATTTGAAAAACTAAGGTTTACCTTTTTCTTGAAAATTACTCCTTTCACTGAATCATACTTTAGTGAGATTATTTCACATCACAATATATTATTCGTAGAACCTACAAAACAGCTCCTATTTTCATGTTTATTTTGAAAAAAAAACGGCTGTGTTTTTACTTCATCTACAAAAATCTAAAAATTGTTATCCGCTTATTCAAAACGATGAGAAGTATTTTTTTCCAGAGTCCTGAACTATGACTAACCAACCCGACATATTTTCTTATTCCTTTACAGAAAATGACAGAAAAATGTTACAGGATAATCGTAATTAAAATCTATGTCTATAAAATAAAAATCTCGTGTCACGGTCGCACTCCTCCGAAACGGCTCGACCGATATTTACATTTTTTTTATGTATATTTAGTAGGTATGAGAATAGGTCGTAAAGTATATTTCATAAAACAATAATTTTGATATTAAGAAATAATTTATATGGAAGAACGATGTTTTCCGGGTCAGCTAGTATAAAATAATAAATATTTTCGTTTCTTCTATATGGATTTTTGTTTCTGAAGAAATGAAGTAGAGCAATATTTGGCAAATTAAAATGATCATAACATCAAACTGGTTTGATGTTTTAATTTTTGGTACAAATGTTGTTCTTCGATATAAATTATTTCTTATTAATAATATTTTTTTAAAAACGAATTGACTGCACATTTATAAAACTAACGAATAAAGAGCATTTATCATAATCATAGATAACAGAAACAACAGATCATAATAATACCTCTCATGTTCAGAATGTTACTTTCCTTCAGGAATTAATATGATTTATTCAATAGTGGAGTCACTTTTTTTTGTTCGAGGGAACTAAATTACAATTGAAAATCTAAACTTGTTATGACATCGCCAATAGACTACAGGTAAATCAATATTCTAGCTTTCTACATCCAACACATTCAATGTCCTTTTGCATCCATCGAAAACCTTGATACAACAGTCTAATTAATGATTTTGCATTAGAATTATTATTCATGCCTTCGTTTCAATGCCACTACGTAGTGTGACGACGATGTAAGCATGCAGGCACGCGCAGTGGTTCAATGGTACACCTACACATAACCTTGGCAGATCTAGAGCATAATAATTATATATACACTCACTCAACAAATTTGTCTGCGCTGCGTTATTTGTCGCCTTACGTAGAGATTATCTCATTTGAATATGTTTCTTTTTTGATTTGTTTCAGGAACTCCTCTTTTTGTGATGAAAAATGTTTAAACAAGAACTGTTTTTACTGGTAAGTTATATTTTAATTTACATTTTTATTAAGGTAATAATTCAAATGTAAATGAGTTATAATATAATAATATACTACTACTTGTTTTTCATGGAATCATAGAAGTACGCACAAAACTAGTATTTTTTACTTACATACCTGTTATTGTAAGTAGACACTTCCGTAATTCTCTGGTATGCGTAATGATAAAAGTCAGTCGCAAGTTTTTGAATCCCAAGTCGCCATAAACGACATGTATGCTAAATCTTAATACAAATAACTACAACCATCTGATGTCGATATACCTGCAGGCGATTAAAATTCGTCAGCACTAGGAATTTTAGATAATATTTACTTAAAGTCATTGACATTTATAAGCAAGGTGAAGAGAGAAGGTGGTAGGTACCAAGTAAACTTATCCCAAATTAAACTACTGGTTCTGAATTCGTGCTTTTGAATTTATGAACATTTTTGTAATTTGTAATTTGCAAGCTTGGCAGTAAAGGAAATTATCGTGGGGAAGCCCACATGTCCAGGAAATTATATTTCGAAAGACGTCTGACCTAACCTAAGAAAGGTCTGGTTTTCCCTCTGGGTTGTGGAGATCCGGCCGCAGTTAAAACCAATATTTTCGCCAAATACTTAGGTGTAGGTAGCGGAACGCCAAACAATCCTTATGATTAGGAAACGGGATCACGCCAAGAAGACGGGATAACGTCGGCGACGTCAGCAACCGCCGAAGACCTCGCATCTGTGGGTGCCTCGCAAAAAATGTTGTTATTTGATTAGCAATAATACTTCAAAATCAAATTAGTGTATAATTATTATTATTGCATAATTCAGCATTTAATTTAACATTTTCTTCCTGAATGTAAAATGAGCGAGCCTCGCAATGTTGCTGTCCCCAACATCCATGTTTCGTCTAGCGCCGCCTTTGACATAATATATCATTTTCATACTAATAATTATCAAGGTATATGATGTCATGCAATTACCAGAAGACTTTAAGTCTATGGTTTTAACCATTTTATATGATGAGATATTCTAATTGCTGGATTTATCGTTTGACGACACTCTTATTACTGTATTTAACTTGTTTTCTAATTTCTTTTTATATGACTATGCCTTGTATGAAGAGGTTTCCCTACTTTATAAACACTTACAGGATTAACTCTCGTTGCCACTCCGCTGCTGACTAAGCTCTTCAAGAGCTTACTAGTAAACATGAATGAAATAACCTATGGAGAACAGATAAGACCGATATTACGTAGTAACTCAATTCACCGCCATGGGTCGGGGGGAAAAGTTAAACGCGCAGCTATTATTGTCTTGTTCGCGGATCAACATCGCTTTCGCATTTTCAAGTAGGCTCGAATAGTTAGATAATTTAAGCGCTAAAATACAACGTTTTTGTGAACGCGGGGTGCCTTCAGGCGTAGTCAAATGGTTTATTGATTTGTGCTAGTAAATCACTCACTGGCATAAACTCTCTCATTGGAGTTGTTATAAGGTTACAAATCTTCTGTAAATTCGAGGTAAATTCCATCAGGCGGCATAGTATTTTTTTTTATTCAACGTCGGCATGCATACACCGAACATTGTGATTCCCGATAGTTTATGTTTTTATGTTGAAAATGTATTGTTTAATGCGAAACCCTTCATATCACGTTAGCATTCTACACAAACTAAGTAAATTTGAGTTCTTAAATTCTTTCAATTACGTATTTAACATTTACAAAATACGACATACTGACAGACTGTGAGCAAAATGACAGCAGTTGTGTTCCATTTGCCCTTAACTTGGGAACGGAACCCTAAAACTAACCTTTTTAGTGTATTCACATACATTATTAAAACGTACACACACAACGTAACACTACCATTTATTGGAATACCGAGCGGGCATTTATGTTATATCATAAGATCATAACAGTAGGTTTCAAATGCTTTCGGCCGTAAACATCTTTGCTTTTACGAAATATTTTTGTTGTATACCAATTGAGAATGAAAATAAAAAGCGTGATGTATTCGGTCAACATTTATGGACGGCCATTTATATGAGCAATATCGTAAGTAAAGGAAGGTATCAATAGCAGGTTTTATGATCAACTTGAAATGTTTCCAATTTACTTCTCCATTAATGTCCAATGGACCGGTAAAGAAGTGATGAACTTAACATTTTATTAGCGCATATGTACTGACTTCCTTGTTTCCTAGCCGTGGATTCTTTTACGTGCGTGATGTAATATCACAGTCATGAATTTCACTTTTTTGTGTTTAGTCATCACTCAATGTTTCTTTTTGTATAATGTTTATGCGGTAAGGTCTATTGGGCAATATCGATTTATAAATACTTACTAATTTGATTTGCATCATGTAATTGTTAGGGCCTTCAAGCGTGAATTCTGTTGGCGCTGGTCATTATTATGATTTATATATATGTCGTTTGAGTGTTCACAAAATGTAATTTAGTATGTTTTTCTAAATACGAAAGGTGCACAAGAATATATAATATTTTATGCGCGCCGCATATAGTGATCTGTTTGAAATCGTTAATATTCATTTAGTAAATTTAATAAGCTTAATAGTCGAGTGACTAGTAATGGCTGCTTTAACCTAAAGGGACGCGGGTTCGATTGATACATTGTGTGCATAAATATGTCTACCTTAGTCTAGGTGTTTTCTATGTACCTATCCAATATACGTATGAGCTTCTCAAAAAGCTATATACCTACGTGCCAATATATGTCTCTCTTCAGTTTGTGTTCAGTTTCACTTGTATACGAAATATACTTTGCTTAGTTTAGTACCTTTGGTTAGGTATTTTTTGTATACTACGTCGGGAGGCATACAAGCATACGGACCACCTGATGTAAAGCGGGAACCGTAGCCTATTGACGCTAGCGATATATTAAGTATCACTCGCGCGATGCCTCCTCTGCTGCTTACACAGCAACCCCTTGGGAGCTTACTGGTGATCTCACTCACACGCAGGAACACAACAACCCTCTAGGGAGTTGTTATTTTGCTGCGGTTTTCTGTGAGGTGTAGGTACTTCCCCAGACGGACTGCTTTGATTATTATTTGTTAATAGCGCTGTATATGCGTCCGGAAATATATATTTATAATGCGGACTACCCTTAATTATTGACATTTCTGGTATACGGGTTCTTCTTGAATACAATTGAATAGGCGTGCTTTCGACAACAGACCTATCAATAGGGTAACTTCGGACAATCCAATTCCAATTAAAAGTATCAAAATTTCCTCATTCTTAAAATAATTTACTAACATTACATTGGTACTCATCAATTGTTTAGTTCTAAAATAATGCTATATGGCGATGCTGTTGTGATGTGAGAACTTAATTCTGATTATGATCGATTGGAATATACCCCAGTTTTGTTGGTCGTTGCTGGCTTATGTATTCTTTGCCTGTTAACTATTCCCATAACAACGTAGCATTTGCTTCTGTAATACAATAATTATAGTACTTATAAAAATTCACTGCTGTTTTAACGCATGGCTCGCTAACTGAAATAAACGAACCATTGAGGGGTTCTTAGGGCCATATGTAACTTTTATAATCAGATATGTTTAATGATACTATATTATTGTACTGTCATCAGACCGGGTATCCGCTTTTTTAGTCATAATATTGTAAATAATAAATAAATAAATATTGTCGGACAAATTACACAGCGCTATCTAGCCCGAATGTAAACCAAGCTTGTGTTATGGGTACTAGACAACTGATGAACATACGTAAATACAT
Organism: Pyralis farinalis; assembly: GCA_947507595.1. NCBI lineage: Eukaryota > Metazoa > Arthropoda > Insecta > Lepidoptera > Pyralidae > Pyralis > Pyralis farinalis. Next base: position 19,939,707 of record OX382267.1, read on the forward strand.
TAGTTTTTTTGTAAATACATACTTATTACACATATAAAATACCCAGATCAGGACTAACAGACATGTTCATGCACACAAATGTTTGTCCTGTGTGGGAATCGAACCCGCGAGCATCGGTGCCAAAGTACTGCACTGCTCGTCTTGTATTGTATAGCATAAATGTTTTTGTTTATAGATTTTCGCATAATTACTTAAATAAATTTATATTATGTATATCTTATTTTTAAATCTGTAATTAATAAAAGTACGCCTAAGCTTTAATTCGCTTCAAATGTTATACAAAATGATAATTATGCCTGAAAATATTATGCTATCTACAATTATTTCTTTAAATTCATGCGACCATATATGCACCCTATCAGAACTACACTTAATTGCCAAGTTACAATAATTAAAATTTGTTACAATTGTGTTCATTAAATTCCGTCAAATCACCTGTGTGACCTGTACGCTAACTTAAAAAATATCAGTACCTATGTAAAATAGTGTACAATGTTATGACTTTGATTCTATGTTGTAATTTTATCGTTTTCAGAGCTACAATAAGGACGTTGTGTGCATTATTGATAAGGTATGACAATGTCGGATTATTTACTAGTTACTTTCTGTCGGCGACATACTGGCGCGTCCCGCGTGGGATGCCGTTATCTATCGCAATAATATAGCCTCCGTGTGTCAATTTCGAGGTTCTAGATTTCGTCTGTACCAAATGTCTTTACGAGGGGCTTTAAGAAATTCACTGCAATAGACCGCAATCCGCCGTCAGCGTAATCCACTGTTATCAAGCTATCAGAGAACATATGAAGCGGATTAATGACTATGACTTTCCCTCCAAGTTAATCCGGTGATAAAAATACGACTCCTACCATACCTGGTTAAGACTTGATCGTATATCGCATATGGCTTTAGCTATTTTAAGTTAAGGTGATTGATTACTGTCAGGCTAGGTGTCCTTTGTTTTTTTTTTATACAACGTCGGAAGGCATACAACCATACGACGTACCTGATGAAAAGCGGTTACAGTAGCCTATGAACGCCTGTTGAAACCCGGTGGTTCCGTTACTCCATATACGTGTCGTAAGCGAGTGCCATATATATGGCAGTCGGGACTCGACAGGTTACGTATCACTCGCGCGATGCCTCCTCTGCTGCTAACACGGCAACTCCTTAGGAGCTTACTGGTGACCTCGCTCACACGCAGGGACACAACAACCCTCTAGATAGTTGCTATTTGGCTGCGGTAGTCTAGTCTTCTATCAAAGTTGTCACCTTAGAAGCTGCACGAGAATTCGTGCAAATGGATTTCTAGTTTCTTTTCCAGCAGATCCATGTAAATTCATTATTTATGGAAATGATACCTGTAACATGCATATTAATACTATCTAGTATCCTAGTGGCTTTGTGCTTCTACGGTTCTATTTCTACTGTATATCATATAATGGTATGTTATTAATTGCTAGCAATGTATGTATCGGAGGCACTTATTATACAGGCACTGTTAACATCAATTCTCCTCTTGTATAGTTTATTTTAAAAGGGTCTAAAGTGAGGTCTCATGCTTGTTTGCCTCCTTAGTAATACAAAAATTCGAATCACGAAGCGCTCGAAGTAAATGAAACCATCAATGTACAAGCTACGGTCGACGTTCCATAACTTGCGTGATTACGTTAAACCGACGTGCACACGACGCTATCCAGCGATATCGAATAGTATTTTAATATAAGGACTATTAAATTTGGAAATGTTAATAACTATACAAATGTTACATTTATATACCTACTTCATTAGGAGGTATACCTTACATGTCCTTATACATATATCTTTACGCCAAGTCTCTAGCGGGGTAGGCAGACACTGCATTACATATAGAAGTAATGTATTTCAAACAAACGTTACAAAGGATTACAGAATGTTTGCGAAAATCCCATTGTTCAGATAATTGACAGTGGCATACTTATCAAAATATTGCCGTTGCATAATGTTACTTAATTTTGATCCATACGCTGTCTTTGTTCTTCATTTAAAAAAATAATTTAATAACCACCTATATCTTAATCATCAATCAAAAACAATTAATACATTTCAGGGCCAAAGTCCTATATGTAAAGCGATACCGTCATCAAGCCGACGCAATGCCATTTTGAGAAACAATGATGCTATGTTGCCAACATACGACCCGTACATACCAAGGACCGACCAAATATTTTACAATTGCTCTACGCTAGAATGCAATAAAATTGAACTTCAGTCGATAACTCAAGTTACAGATCCCGAAATGTTATTAAAATCTTGTTATATGAATATAAAAGGCAAATTTGAATGTGAGAGTGTTAGGTACAATCACTTCAAAAATATAGACAAGGTATTGTTCTTAATAACTAGTATAAAAAACAAGCAGTTTTATACTGTCGACTGTTTGGTTTACAAAGACAGTGGGCGAGTGTGTCACAAGAAGGATGACGTTGATTCACACACCAAATTGGTAGATATGGGTGCGATTGTAAGGCCAAATGAAACCAACGCTCTATCACAGGATGAATTTCTATGCGAAGAGAGTGAAGACGGACACATTAACTGCGATATCGACCCGTATGTTTCTTTCGACGATAAGCTTAAACTAAAAGAATCTATCAATACCAACGAGGAAGTTCTATTGAAAACAGGCAATTACGTTGTACCCCTGAAGAAGAACTGCATTGGGTCTTGGTGTGGATATAGTGGATTAATATCAAAATCTGGTCGGCGACAGTATTATTATACCCCGCCCGGCGGTAAAATATTCCGATGCTATTACGCCAACAAACAACAAGTTTGTAAAGAGATAGAACATATTAAAGGAGTCGGTTATGATTGGATTGATTCTAAAATACCAATGTTCTAAAAACCGTTGGGATGTGTCGTTACAGTGAGGGACCGAAGAACATTGATCAAGTACGTTAATACGAGTAAAATGGTTTCCATCTTAGTTAAGAAATAAACAATCAACTATTTACAATAATAGTCAGTATGTACAGTTATTCTAACTAACGCGGAGGATGGGTACATTGCGTGAACATTACATTTAGTAGGTATTCATCATGATATTTTATGCATATGTTAGTCTGTTAATTATATGTCTATGGACTTTTGTGGGCTGATTTTAAATAAATAAAATGGAAATATAATAATCACTCTAACTTTCATACACCAATAATCTAAATGCTAAATAAATAATTGCTGAATAAACAAATTAATTAATAAATTCAGGAGTATGTTCGTACCTTTAAGTGTTCATCTAATCCGCTGAACGAATTTTAATGTAATAGACAGATCATTTTCGTACTCACAAATGTTTATCCTATGCCTATGGAAATCCAACCCTTAGTGGCGTAAAGCAGCCATTGCTAAGCATCGACCACTGGACTCGCATTCCTGAACCTAAATTTTAAGTGGAAGTTCTAAATGCATTATTGGTATTTATTTTTTTATTACCATAAGCTAGGCTGTTACATACTATTTCAAAAAACCTAAACATAAATATCGATAAAGAACTTGTGAAACGTATTATAAAGCGAACAAATAGTTACGATTTTGCGTGTATTTTGATAATTAACCATGCTTTGTGTTAAGAAAGACATGATAGCAATTTCACCGTAGCTGATTTCATAAACATAATGTAGTTATTTCAATATTTTGAGGTTATTTTCCAAATACGAACATCAGATATGTTACATTATAGAACTATGAAGCATAACAGCGAGTCAGTACTCTGTATAGAAACATGTAATGTCCTAAGGCAACAAAACCATTGCAATATTCAGTTGCATAAGACCAGATGTATTTCAGATAAGGAGCTGCTTTGTGCGCATGTAATCGAGAAATTGGATCTATCATGCTGAACAATATGGATGTAACAAGTGTAACATATCGACCCTTTTCTACAAGTCATGCTTGAATTCAGATCCGATAGCGATGATACAAATGTAATGAGACTTTATTAGTGCTATTGCTTGTTTTGAATAGGTAATTATTGTGGAGATGAATGACTGTATTGTTCACGAAACACTTTTCGATGATTAGTAAATAGGGTTTATGTTAATAATCCTTGTTATTTAATAAATAACTAATGGATCCCGCGCCAATTTCTCTAGGCGTATTCCCTTATACCGTGGAAATTAGAAAAAAATCCGGCGAAAAGCGAAATTTCAGTCTACTGTGTTTTCGGCTCCGTACAAAATTCAATACATTCCTCAAATACTTATTGGGAGGCAAGTTGACGAGCTCACTGGCGCAGCGGTTAATAACGCGACTTTATCCTGCCGACTTTATTGGTCTGGGTATTTTTAAGAGAGGTAGGGCGCATCAAAGCAGCCCACCTGATAATTAAGATATCGCAATAGGCTACGGTACCCGCTTTACATCAGGTGGGCTGTTTGCTTGTATGTCTCCCGACGTAGAACACTACCCGTTCTGCGTGTGAGTGAGGTCACCAGTAAGCTCCTAAGGAGTTTACTAGCAGAATCGCACAAGTGATACTTAATGTATTACAAGCGTTCATATGCTACGGTAACCACATTACATCAGGTGGGCCGTATGCTTGTATGCCCCCGACGTTGCATAAAAAAAAGAAGTGCCGCAAATTTGACAAACCATACAACGCGTATTATATACGCGTTGTATGGTTTTGTCAATTTTGTATGATTGTTTGTGAAGTTCCTGATAGAAACGGGAGGAGATGACGATGATGTGAGGAAGCCAAAATGAGAGGTGCGGCTGCAGGAACGCGAATGTGAGCCCCGTTGCGGGAACGCGGATATGACCCCGCTGCGGGTCATACCTTGTTGCACTCGCCGGCAACTTCCGTGGCGTAATGGGAACGGGTTCACTTCAGGGCAGCCTTTTTAAATAGCAACCATTAAAGAATAGTGATAATCATTAAGCGAATATAGTAGAGCACAGGCCGACTGAGGAAGTGCCTCCATTGTATTATATTATATTCATTGTATTCCACCGTAGTCAGCCAAAGTCATGGAAGGAAGATTGTCATGTTCCTGCCAGCGTGTGAGGTTACCAGCAAGATCCTGGGAAGTCGCTGTGTTAGCTGCGGGTATGGCGCGAGTGACTGCCTGTATTGCAAACATTCACAGGCTACAGCAAGAAGGGTATTGGTTTACGGGCAGGATAAATATAACCTATGAAGAACCAATCAAACAGTTTTGAGTAAAATAGAACGCGTAGCTCTTATTCACGGATCACGGCCACTTATCGTCTTATTGGTTAAAATATCCTCCGTTGATCAATAGGCTTAAATCGCCGAGATATTTAGGCGTTAAAACACTACGTTTTGGTGAGTGAGCGGAGCCTTTATCAAGTGGTTTATTGGTTTATAGGATACAGTAACCACTTATAAATCAGGCGAACCCTATGCTTTTATATCTCTCGAGGTTGTGTAATTACATTTACAATTTTATTATTAATTGTAATAACATTCAATTTCATCAATTAAAGTAACTATTCTCTAATTAAATAATCGTGTAATATTTATTCATAAACAAAGTAAGAACGAACTACATAATTAAAAGGTTTTTTATTTCCTAAACTGCAACCTCGTTTCACCTTTGGCGTAAAATGAGGTAACTCACCATAAAAAGTTCAGTAAATAACGCAAACGCGGGTCAAACAGTCTAGGCCAAGGACATCTACGCGGGTACCTCAATTAAAACAAATATTTACTATAATCAGAGCCAATTTGTAGGCCTGTTTGCCGCAAGATCAAACAATAGCGCACAAGAAATCCTCGCACCGATTGCTACCAGTTCGGAAGTCCGGCTTACCAACACAATACGCATTCTTGTTTGTTAGTGCAGCACTTCGTAACTGGCTGGTATACCTATTATGTGCTGCATTGGATTCTGTGTACATTCTTTTTAGTAACTTATCAAGCATTGTAATTCCATTAATGACTACATACTTGAATTATTGTCTATCATAATTTGTCTTTGGGTTATGTAAGGCGTACAAGTCACTGTTGTTGTTGCAGAAAACTTTAGCACCTATAATAATGATTATTACAATATGTAGATCGTATTAATAGAATCATTATCATCCAAGCATTAACGTTTATAATCCTTGTATTTAATAAATAACTAATGGATCCCGCGCCAATCCTCTAGGCGTATTCCCTTATCCCGTGGAAAGTAGAAAATAATCCGGCTAAAAGCCGAAATTTCGGCTCTATGTTTTCGGCTCCATACAAAATTCAACACATTCCTCAAATGCCTATTGGGAGGCAAGTTGACGAGCTCGCTGGCGCAGTGATGGTCTTTGTGTTAAGTAAGGCGTACAAATCACTGTTGTTCTTGCAGAAAAGTTTAGCACCTATAATAATGATCATTACAATATGTACATCGTATTAATAGATTTGGCGAGCTCGGTGGCGCAGTGGTGAAACGCCTTGTTACACTGCTTTGACACCAACGCTAATGGGTTCGATTCCCACACAGTACAAACATTTGTGTGCATGAACATGTCTGTTTTGGTCTGGGTATTTTCTATGTATAATAAGTATGTATTTACAAAAAAAAATGTAATTACGTATGTTTATCAGTTGTCTAGTACCCATGACACAAGCTTCGCTTACTTTGGAGCTAGATGGCGCTGTGTAATTTGTCCGACAATATTTATTTATAAAGATTCATTATCATCATCCAAGCATTACTTCCGGTCGCGTCCTAAGCCCGGGGTCCGCTTCCCGACTTCTACTTCTGTTCACGCGGTCTTCGCCATCCCTTATTGTGAGACCATTGGCACGCATGTCATCGCTTACAACGTCAAGCCAGCACTTCTAGAGCCTACCCCTTTTACCGGGACTCGGCGGAGACACGCATGGCGAGACATTTGTTTCCCACTTGCCCGGGACTTCTTCCCGCGCTTTTGATGAGTGACATTGTTGTTGTACTTGAAATGTTTACAATTCAGTGTAAAATTAGTTTTATGTGATAATTTCGATAGTATTTTGTAACATAAGTGCTAGTGCAGTTATACAGTAATGAAAAAACTCAAATATAACACGTTTATGCACTTTTTGGAAGACGTGAATAAGTTCATCAAGAAAACCTTGTAAAATTCCTATCGTTTTACGGGTAGTATGTAAACTGGGCTGATTGGGTCGAGGTACCCTTCCCAAGTATTTTTTCAGCACAGTTCCTGAAGCTGGAATATAGGATTAAGATTTTCAAATGGTTCTAAACTGATGACTTGGATGTATGGGCTAGATCCCTTTGCCTTTCCCCTCGGGGATAAAAAGAAAGAAGCACCACTTGCCCGTTTTCCAAATACTCGGCCGTACCAGTGTAGGTACTCTTGCAGTCTGTCTGCTTTTGTCACGGATATGAAAGCTACCGCAAATGCGGGAATTCTATACGTTATCTTTCTGCGTCACTCCGCACCATATTAGTACCCGTAACACGCAGCTCCTGCTTGTGCCGCTCAAATACCGGCCATAGTCCAGCCAATACCGGCCGGGTCTAATGAAGAATTAATAAACTTATCCTTTCTTTCAGCTTAACCAGCATTTTAGAGTTATGGATGACACCAGCTATCTGATACTACTTGAGCTAAGCCACTGATATACGTGTCTTGATGTCGTAATCGAATTCACCGAATGCGTGGTCAGGTCCCAAATACTTGCACTTAGGAGTTCATAGATTAACTACATACTATCATAATTACTTACTTCAAAAAACTATTTCAGTGATATTAAATTACATTAAAATATATATATATTAAAGTAAATATTACATTCCCACGCCAATTAGAGTACTTCGATTGAGTAAGCAGAGTTTGTTAACCTTGGAGCTCTCTCGTGTGAAGTTCTGAAGTTGAAGTTGAAAAATGAAAGTTCTAAAATGATAAAATAGAACGGACACAGTTAACAGGTAAATCTCAAAAACATTTACCTATTAACTGTATCTGTTTCCATTTTACCTTTTTCCTTCCTTTCCATATTCAGAAAAAGTTAAAAGTTGAATACTCGTTCCTGACATAATTTTTCAGAAATCATCAAAAGTACGGCGCGTGTCTTACCTTGAAGTGTCCGTTACCGAGTTTTACTTGCACTTGACCTTGAGGCTTCGGTTAGGTCTGTAGAAGGTTTTGACAGATTTGACTCAGTTTTGGATAAAGAAAATACATCAAAACGCAATACTGCTAAAAGAACTTATAGAGCCATCGATGTGCGATTCGGACTCGTGGGCGGTCTTACTTTATTTATGCTATTTTAGGATTAAAGTTAAAAAAACCGAGCAAAGCCACATTCAAATCTTAAAATCGAATTTACGTACTTTGGTATGTATTGCCAGATCAATAAAAACTCCACGTAGCTGTTTTTCAATACTAACAAATTTAAGCAATCAGTGGCCTTTGGTCATTATGAAAGATCGCCTCGAGCATTATAATCAACACATTGTCTAATTGATACTGGTACCATTATTTATTGTATCATTATTTAGATTTATCACAATAAATATAAAATAAATAATAACAAATATTTGATTTCGTTTGATTTGATTATTAAGCTTTGTTTATTATTGTTATGGAATAAAGTAATACTTATTTGTATGGAGTGCGTTTGGGCGACCCACGCATTGAATATTTAAATGCATTTACAGGAGGCTGTACCCAACTTCATTCTCGTGTATCTAGAATTTTGTGGGAATTTTCACATTCTTTATTAGCAGATCTGCGCTTATGATATTACATATCCCGATTTCCCGCGAAAATTCTCCGATGCTAAATTTATACGGATTTATGCTCAAGTCATTATGTAATAGTTTCAGAATATGATTTACAATAAAAAATATATATACGTTTACGGGTAAGTTCTAAAATTAGTAATGCTTAACTTATGTTAGTTATGTTATTATGACAAGATATAGGTTACCAGCAAAAAGCCTCTTGCTGAGAGAGCGGAGTGGTTCAGTACCTGCAGATAAACAAAAGGGAATGTGGAGCAAGTTAGGCCGCTAACTGATGCTTGCGCAATTCACAATACTCTTAGGGCTGTCAACTGTCATCTGGTTAATAACATTGTCTCTCTTAACTATAAAAATGTGATCAGATTCTGTGTTACTAACTCTTTGTAAAATGTTTAATGATAGATTTTGAGTAAATTTCCTAAATCTGCCCACATGAACACTAGTAATTATTGCTCCTACATTTTTTATTTGTTTTACTTTATATACTAAACCGTGGCCAAAAAATTGTTTCTATCGCAAGGTGCTGCCTGGAACCCTAAAAATCGACGAGAGTATGAGAAACCCTATGAATAGTATTGTCTTAGGTTTTCGCGATTGTTACACATTGAATTAAACAATTTTTAACGGAAGTATCGCGTATTTTATTTATTTTGTTGAACCTGACAGCGTCCGTGGTCGCAGGAAGACTGCGACCACGGACGCTGCAAAGCGTTCGAAACGTCAGGTTCAACAAAATAAATAAAATACGCGATACTTCTGTTAAAAATTGTTTAATTCAAACCCTATGAATGTTCAATAAGCGAGTGAGATGTGTAAGGACCGAGTCATGTGACGCTCGGCTCTAGATGCCTATCCTGCAAGGGACTTAACGTGAAGATACAGTAGTAGTAGCTGAAAACACAGTTCGGGTCGAGTTCTTGGTAGTTGGCCTTTCCTACTTCGCCTATCCCCAAATTTAATTTCTTCAAAAATAGATTAGATATTTAACTGTCAAGTTTATAAACAAAATTTAAATACAAAATATTATTAATATAATTTAGCTCTGTTTATGTTATCTTAGCTTTGCTTTTTTGCTATTTTTTAACCTTAAATTTTAAAGCTTCTAAATACATGTATTACCGTAATAATAATAACAAATAAAAGCAACGCTCAATAACAACGCTATTAAATCTTACTAAATAACTTTCCTGCTTTTACACTATTTGTATATACTTGTCGAGTAAATACTAATCTAAATTATAACTTTTTTTTTGTACTTTTTCCCAAAGTAAAGAATTATCGTTTCAGCTAGTAAATTAAAATAATAATTCTGAAATCGATACTAATGAGATTATATATGTGAAATAATCCTGAGTTGTACATTTTTGGGTACTCATCTGAAAGGGCTCAGCCCTAGCGTTTAGTTGCGGTCGGCGCGGCGCAGCCGACGCGACGTGTACGCGCAACTCGCCTGCCAGTCGTGCGCCATTCTCGCGCTGACCATTAGGATACACCCACTAATTTAACATAAAACTCGAAACTATGGCCAACGCAATGACCCGGTTGCTAAACTTTGGATTTTATTAGAGTTCCGCAACGTAACAAGCCTTGTACACCCATGAATGAAAGTACAACCTTGTTTATCGGTATCGAAACACATTAACGTTCTATGGGAAATGTATTCGTATAAAAATTATTACGGTTATTAAAACTTAATTTTGTAGCTTTAGAATATGGCACACACATTTTGGCACAAATTCGATTTTCACACAGGACAAACATTAGTGAGCATGAAGAAGTCCGTTTGTCTTCGTCTGGATCTTTTTAAGAGAGGTAGTGCGCATCAAAGCCCGCCTAAGAAGTACCTCCACCTAACAGAAAACTGCAGTAAAATAACAACTCCCTGGAGAATTATAGTGTTCCTGCGAGTGAGTGAGGTTACCAGTAATCGATTCCCCTGATCTACATGGCCTACCTGTTGTAATGTTCCCACATTATTCCAATATTCCATTAGTATCCAGATTACGGGCTGTGTACTTGTATGACGTTGTAAAAAGAAATGTGTAAGTAGGAACACAAAAGGAAACAATTCGTACTTATTGATTTATTTCAATCAAAATAATTCATGCCTTTTTATCCATGAGAACAACCATACACACATAATCACATAAAAATTACTCTTTACACCAGTATTTTAATTAATATCGGCATCTTAACTTGCAAGAAAATTAACAAGGACAAAGCAATTCATCATTCCGGAAAAAAACACGTTTTATTTAGTTAATAGATTCAGGCGTTACTTTACGAAAGTCAAATTTACAGGCAATTTGATATAAACTAATTTGATAGCTTCCGCACCCGATTAGTTCATGAGAACTACTGCCGGCCGGCACTCACCCACTACCGTTAGATGCCAGCCGCCGCTGCCATGGCTGCTCCGATCGTCTCTGCGAGTGTTCGCCATCTGAAATGTGAACCGCATGCACCCGCCAACGTTGCTGCCCTGGCTGCTCCGGATTTATTTTCTTCTTGCTAGCGTTAAGTATTTCCTTATCGATTAGAATTGCCAGAGTTCGCTACCTAGGTCTAAGATTTTAGCGAAGATATTGATTTTAGCATAGAACGACTGCTATCAGACCTACAGAACTCAGAGGGAAAACCGTCCAAACCAGACATTTTTTAGGTTAGGTCACACGTCTTTCGCGATATAAATTCTTGTATGTTAGAGTTTTAAAAATCAATAATCCCAACTAGTTTTAAAAACGAGCTAAAAAGATGTAGATGCTCAGTTATTGACAGTTTAATGATTTCCGTCCACTATATGAGTTTGTACTAACGTCACATTAGGTAAGCACAATCCGGGGATGAAGGTATACTGGTAGACTGAGGGGTTAGGAACAAAATCTGTTAGGTACTCATAGTTTTGGAAGGGCGTACGGAAGCGTGGAAGAGTATGCTGAAAACCTTATATTTTATCTATCCTTTGTTTTTTCAAGTAAGTTACCTACACACAATTTCATGCACAACAGTGCAACATTTAAAAGTTAATTTAAAAAATAAAAAACCCGAGTGACTGTAAAAAAGAACTAAAACGATGTAGATCCCCAGTTATTAATAGTTTAGTGGTTTGCGTCCACTAAGTATATGGATTTTGTGTTGACGTCACATTAGCTATGTACATTCCGGGGATAAAGGTTTTACGTCCACCATATTGATTTTTTGCAGACGTCATAGTATAGGCTATGCTATGATACTTGGCCGAAGAATACGAATCTAACGATACCTCACTCTTTAACATCAGTTCAGTCGTTTGGGCTACAGGAGGACCCCTTTTGGGCCAGTTAGGTAATAAAAAAAGTGATGTTTATATAAGTTCCTGCAAATAGGTATACGGAACTCAGTTTAGGAACGAAATACTTATTTAACTAATTTTAATGTTTCCAGTATGCAAGATTACGTAACGGTTGTTAATGTTTGATTAATTTTATGCCACAATATACAACATATATTTATTAGGCATTTAATGTTAAGGTGTTTCTCTTACATAATGTTTTGTATATAAGAAAATTTCTTGATTTATCTTTTTGTGTCAATAGTCCAAATAACTGGGTTAGAAGATATTTGATTGATTTATACCTTACTTATTACTTATATGTTATCTACTTATTTATGTGACTAATGACCAAAATATAAAGTATATACAGCGAAGCTCCGCAAAAGCTACAGCAGATGTTGTGTTAGCAGCGAGAGTTACAACGTGTGCCTAGTACATCGTGTTTCGCAGGCCTCTTTTGTCTACGGTACCTAATCATAAAATAAGCGTTTCCTTATTTATCTTCATGAATAAAAAATAAAGAATGACCGAGTTCCCTAATCGTTTATATAATTTATCTCTCTTTTTCAAGTTGTTTATGGTCACTTATCTTTATGTCAATATCACTTATCTTATATATATGTTCCGACTAGTCGGATTTTAAAAATAAACTTATTTTTAGTAGGTTAAACCTAACATCAGCTTAAAACCAAGAAATTAATTTGAAATAGGATTGAATAAAATTGTAGTCTCTGTAGGTAAATATGTATACTCTGTTGTGGTTGAACGAACGAGTGGAGTGAGGTAGCGAATGTTTCTTTCTCACCGACATGGACCCTTTTAGAGGAAACTCCCGTCACAGACTTCGATGTTAGTAATTTTATTTATACTACCCGAAGCGTTGATTAGAAAAGATCCGTCTTACCAGGTGCACTGTCAAGTCTATTCGCACGATTCGTCTATTCGCATTAGCGCAGGGATTAAGAACGGCACAAAGGTCAAATTGTTAAGCTTGTCGTGCTCTTAGCTGTACAATACGGTTTTTCCTTGGCCACCACGACAAGGAGCTTTGTCAATTGTTCATTTATTTGATCAATGTGCGATGATCAGATGTTATTCTATAACTTATGCTATACTTTGCGCGTGGCAGTGTAAGATTGCATATTGGCCGAACAACTCTACGAGTACTTTGAATAACACGGACTACTTTGTTAAAATTAGTTCAGCTTATCCATATATACATAAATCATAGGATCAGTGCTCTGCAAACACTTTACTGAGATACCTTAGACTTCAATGATAAAAGTAATTACAATATCGTAAATAATTTCTAATAATAAACATTTGTGTCTATGAACAAGTCTTGTTTTTTTGTCTTGTCTTGTTTAGAGTGACAGCGTATCAAAGCAGCCCGGCGGTTGAAGTCCAACTCACAACAAACAGCAGCCAAATAACAACTACCAGGAGAGTTTTTTTTTTATACTACGTCGGGAGGGATACAAGCATACGGCCCACCTGATGTAAAGCGGGTACCGTAACCTATTAACACTTGAGATAGGTATCACTCGTGCGATACCTCCTCTGCTGCTTACACAGCAACTCCTTGGGAGCTTACTGGTGACCTCACTCACACACAAGAACACAACAACCCTCTAGGGAGTTGTTATTTGGCTGCGGTTTTCTGTGAGGTGGCGGTACAGACGGGCTGCTGTGATACGCCTTACCTCTCTTAAAAACATCCAGACCAAGACAAACAGACATATTCATGCACACAAATGTTTGCCTTGTGTGCGAATCGAACCCACGAGCGTTGGTGTCAAAGTCGCGTCATTCACGACTGAGCCACCGAGCTCGTCAAAAAAGAAAAAAGTTGTTGTGCTTCTGTGAGTGAGCGAGGTTGCCAGTAAGCTCCTAAGCAGTTGCTGTGTTAGCAGCAGAGGTGCTGTGTTACCTACCAAGACCTACCAAGAGAGAGGAAGATATGTGTTTTCGTACAAATAGTAGGGTCGAGTGGAGTGACTGCCAAATGTATGAAAACACATCTCCTCTCCAAGAATCATCGCTTCTGTGTTATCTATTTATTTATATATTATCGTATCTTTTCTTTTATTGTTTCACCATTTCAAGTAAAGTGTGTACTTAATCAATTAGCCCACAACAACGACAATGCTTGCTAAAACAGTGATTATGTTCAAACAATTGAATGATGTAAATAAATCAAGTGAAACGCAAATCTACTCGTATCTCGAGCCTTTGTTTGTTTTTTATCGTAAGGTTGAATACTAATATCGTAAGGGAATTTCATAATTTTAGATTTACATATTTTTGCTTAACGTGAAATATACTTGCACCCGTAACTCTATTAAAATTTAAAATGTATATTCCAATACGAGGTGTGTTCACCACGGCAAGTGGCTCACGTCTCGACGTATCCATATATCTATCACGGTAAAAATATCGAATTTCTTTGTAAGCGATCGCCTAATACGGATAATCTACTGCGTTAACGATATCCAAAATCAGATCTACAAGTGTCTCAAGTGACATTTCATTCTTTCATTACACCCAGTTTTTCAGTTTCATAAATGCATTGACTTCGATTGCAGTTTTATTATATGACTATATATTCATATATGATTGTTTTTTTTTGTATTTGTCATATTCTCTTTGTTTTGTCATAACTTTCATATTAGTATATAGTGCAGTTCCAGAGATACTAGGAAAATAATTATTAAAAATTTAAGAGACGTTTTTCTCGATCAGCCTCCGAGCCTCAGGAATCGCGTTTATAGTAAGCACGGCAGTATTATGAAAATTACATGCAAAAATTCAAGTTTTCAAACCAACGGTTTGCAGGTTCAGGCGCTGGTTTGGATTGTCGGTCAATTTGTGAGTCATCGCTGAAAAAAGCTCAAACCTATTTTTAGATACGTATATTTTCAGTAACTACATTTTGAATAACAATACCACGCCTATTTTAATAATTAAACCTACAATGATGCCATCATCATCTTTTAGAGGAAGGACCATTACTACTGCTGACCATTACCATCTGACATAGACTTCCACAACTATTGGTTTTAGTTCATTTACTTTTTAGCATCATTAGATGCTAACCAGATTATCAGAACATTTGGTGAATGTAGTTCTACACCATTACAGAAACATTCTAAAGTGAAGATCTGAAAACTATATATTCTGCTCACTGTCAGTTCAGCTTGCTGATTCTTAAAAGTATGTCTGTAACTCTAGGTCGACTTTTTCTATCAAATCTACTATCATAACTACTTACTACACTTTTATATTGAGATATTATATTTAAGCTGTAATTCAAATGTATACTATTTATTTAAAAATAGCCTAATGAATTTATCCCATTTTAACAATCGATAACTATGCAACCGGATGTAATTTTCTAACAGAGGAAACCAGTATTTTCTATACAAGCACTAACCTATGTAGTCACACAGGTCAGACGCCAAAATTAGTACTCTGTTAAATGTTATAAATGAGTAATCGCTTTGTATATTTCCATATCTTTGACCGCTTGTTTATTCAAATGTCATAGTCATAATATTGCAACATTCACATCATATATATTTTGGACAAAATTCGAAGAGACAGATAATGAAAATAAACAAAAGAATATTCATTTTCATATTCTATTACTATTCTCGCAGTTAAATCCCAAACGGGGAACTATTACTAACCTTCGTTACATGTCTGTCCATTTTAACATTAATCTGTTAACATCTTTTGAACCATTAAGTAGCATTTTTTTAAACCATTAAGAGCGGGTTTTATGACAAATGAAAAAGCATCACAGGGTATAATCAAAGAGTGCTCGATCCTCATGTTTACTTTTGACGTGAATACGTTTTTAAATTTGCTTCCATTGAGGGAGGCAATTCAGAAAACTGATGATATTAAAATCAGCTTGGTGTTGTAATTACATATCTATCGTCTACATGCAAAATTTAATTATACCACTTGATAGCTAAATAATAAAAGAATTCGTTACGTTAGGTGAGGACTGCGACGCATCGCGCGCCGTGGTGGGGAAAGCGCCGCCGTTTTGAGATAATTTCGCTGCATCATATACCCGTTACGAAGACGTATTCACGTAAATCCCACGATCGTGTCCACGACACAGCCACACCCCGTTTTTTTTTACTTTTTGCTTTTACTCTATTGTACAGCCGTACAACCTTCAAACTGGGCCTTATTGTAGTTCGAACCGTAGCCTACTGTAGAAAGATCTGACCTATTAACAGTCTGTTCCCTTACTCGAATCCTGATATAGGATTGGATAACTAATTTCGTGTTTTCGGATTTATGTTCATATTTATAATTATCACTTGCTCGGCGGTGAAGGAAAACATCGTGAGCATACCGCACGTCCTAGAAATTATATTTTGGAAGACGTGTGACCTAATCTAAGAGAGGTTTTCCCTGTAGATTGTAAAATTCTGACGGTAGTTGCTCTGTGTAAAATTAGTATATTTACTAAATCCCTAGGATTAAGTCACAGAACTCGCCAATACTAATTGATTAGGAAATGAGATAACGCTAGGAAGAAGAAGGTAGTGCAAAATCCTAGGTGTGCAAGTCGGTCCTGTATTTAACGTTTGATTA
The DNA here is from genome assembly GCA_947507595.1 of Pyralis farinalis. Lineage (NCBI taxonomy): Eukaryota > Metazoa > Arthropoda > Insecta > Lepidoptera > Pyralidae > Pyralis > Pyralis farinalis. Next base: position 19,956,369 of record OX382267.1, read on the forward strand.
TGTATGTTACAACAACTGACGGCGGCCGTTACGCTACAAGGTACATTCCTACTTCAACTATACCTATCGAAGGTTCTAAATATGCAAAATGACATGTGAAACGTATCCAGAAATCACGTGGTAATAGGTACACAAATTAAATTGAGCCGATGACCGTCGCATGTCGGTCTAGGTCACACTGTTCGATGTGTGGTGCAAGTATTTATATATAAGCATCGTCATTTACGTAACATTTAGATATAAGCTAGCGGTAGGTTTCATTTGTTTTAATTTATATTAAAATTGAAAATTTCTTGTATTAATATTAATACAAACTGTGAGGATTCGAATGTTAGACACGTTCTAAATACATGAAAATTCTTATAAAGCTTATTAAAGTATCACAAATAAAAAGTAATATGTTTCAGTAAATATTCTGTTAAACCCTTACGAACATAAAATAGGGGAAAAATAAAACGCGTATTCTTTCAAATAGGGAAAAATAAAACAATTAACGACAGCACGTATTTAAGCGTCAGCGTTTCAGGCTATATATATAAATATATGAGTAACCCCATAATTTGTATTTTAATTACAGATAAGTAACAGTAGTTAAACTATATTTAGTTTAGTAATATTATTTCTTTAGAAACATTATTAACATTTTCAACGTTAAGGGAACAGAACATATATATCTTAAATTTGTTGTAATGCATATTTTAATACGAGCTTTTAATTTATTTTCCGTTAGTGGTGATTTTTATACCACAGGACCAAATATTCAATATAAAACGTGCCAAATTATACATATAATATCAATGAAAGTAAAATCTATTAAATGAATGCAGGACTTTTTATAGCTATTATTTTAGAAAGTGATATGGTACATGCCACTGGTATTACCGTTCATCTTTGCTACTGGCAACCCTGACCTTGTTTATACCGAACTGATAAACAGGCCTTTAAGAATGATACGAAGTTTCCGCAATACACTTTCAACTAAAATTAGTTTCAACGCGTTTCAACTTTTATGTCATTGGCATAACTTTGTAGTTTAGAATAGTGTTGTTAAAACCTTAGTAGCGATTAATAAGGATACTGCTGAATTCGGAGTATATGTAGATAATATGCCAATATACTACGTCTAACGTCTGCTTAACTCTACGTTCGGTATATTCCAATAAGCACCTGGACGATTTACTTGAAGATACAATCGCTTATAACTTACACCTACCTACAAAGTCTTGCAAAACGAACGCACCTTATGGCTGTTGTAAAGATTGAACAAGTTAGGGACTTTGAAAGAATGCTCGCAAGGCCAGCTACATGCTCAGCTCAGTTTAGGATCAGGTTATTATTATAATAACTGGCCAGTGTTAACGTGATGAGAAAGTATGCTGAAACTTTTACTGCAATAGCAATAATTATTATTGAGGTTACTATGATGGTAAAATAGGGCTCTCTTCTATATAATTCTAAAATTACAACGTAAAAAACATTTTCATTCAAACTAATACGCTTAAGTATGTACTGCGTGTATTTACTATAGCGATTATTGGGTATTAGTGTAAATATGAACTTCGTATAAAGTTACAAAAAGACAAAGATTACACAATTAGGTTAACATAAAATGTGGGCTTACAAAATTACAAACTTCATAAAATCGTATAAATCGTAGACTTCAGTGAAGGCCTGTCCTTCTTAAATCCAATTGAATCCCTTCACAATAAAGAAGAATATATACATACAGCCGTTTTAAAAACCTCCTACTTTGTAAAGTAAGTTGAAAACCCCACCTAATTCTCATTCAGTTTTATTAATAGCAATCGAAAATAGCTGAGAATGAGCTAGAATTTGAAAGAAAAGTATTATATTATTGGTGAAAGTGTTATTCTTGTTACTTAACATGGTTAATCATTATTCATAACGATCTAATTTAATGCAATAATCTATAGCTAAAAGAAGATTACTCGATACGCAATCCGTTATACAATATTTTTCTGTTATCAATAGACACAGTGAAAATATTCTTTTAGAAATTAAATTAAATTTCAGTTTATGCAATCACCGCAACTTTAATTAAAATTTATATTTGCAGAGCTTATGTATGTTTGAATGAACAACCTACCCGTACGGTTTAAAAATAGTTTTTCTGTAACCTGTTATTTCCTAGTTTTTACATTTGCATTAATAAACTGTAAAAACTGTATTTATTTATACTGGAATTTATTATTTTTAGATTCTTTCTTATTTTTCGGAACTTACGACGAGAAGTACGAGTAACACTACAAGAAAGACTAATTTACCTTCATAGGTCTTTTTAGACGAGTATTACATTCAACAAATTTCCGAATAGCGGTAGGTTCATTAAAAATATGAAATAATAAGATAAACATACGGAAGAGCAGTAATAGCCCAATGGATAAAGAACCAGCCTATTGACCAACTGGTCCCCGGTTTAAATACTGGTATGTGCCACTAAATTCATATTTTCAAATTTATGTACATGGTGGAATAATAACCTAGTGAGGAAATCCGCACGTCCTAGAAATTGTATTTCGAAAGACGTGTGATCTTACCTAAGAAAAGTTTAATATTCCCTCTGGAATGTGGAGGTTTGACGTGAGTAGCAAGTTTATTTATATGAGGGAAATGGAGTCTACATCTTCCAAGAAAAACAGTATTATTAACGAACTTTAATATATTGCTTTCGATGAAACTTCTGTATAGGCAAAAATTAGATTTAGTAGACTAAATTTAAATTGGCCGACAGAGCAACTTTTACCCTGTAATATTTTCACACTATTTTCTGCACCACGTAGAACAGATCATTATCATATTCAAAAAAAGGGTCTAAAGTGGAACACTGACAGTGGAACACACAGTGGCTGTTTATATTTATGTACTAAGATTTACAGCTAATATCTAAAGTCTGCAATCTGTCACTTAAATAAGATGTATTCAAATTCTAGGCTTCACTTTAAACTCTGTAGTGGTACAGCTTCAGCAATAATGTCTGATGATCGACACAGGCAAAAGGTTTCGAGAGATTATAAAAATCCAGAGTAGGATCTTATGATCTCTATGTGTATCTATCCATTACGCACATACTTAATATTGTTACCTCCCGACGTATAATAAACCAATGCAAGCCTTGCACCTTATTCGTTTCACCTACTGAGAAATTGTATAGTGCAATATAAAAATGAATAATATAAAAATAAAGCTTTGTACTATAGGAACTAGAAGACTGTTAAATACACGTTAGAAACACATGCTTGTCAAATTCAAATAATAATTGATATCGAATAGTTTTTAAATCAGAAAAATTGAGTAGGTATTGCCACATCACTCATCATTTCACCTGCCTTGAACAAAGGTATCAATTTTCTAAATTTCAATAAATTTAGAAATACACCCGTATACATTCATCGATTAAAAATAAGTGCCTAGTGTGAATAGCTATAGCCTCAACAATACAATGATTAATTGACATTTGTCTGTGGTTCTCTGTATTTTAAATATTTAACTGTTTAAAATTTTATTTATTTCGCCTGGTTGTATGTGTGTAAATTGAAGTATATATGGTTTAAAATAAAAATCTGCTGTCAAACAGAGTGATAATCATTTAACAGTAATAAAATTATTTGTGTCAAAAAACACAAAATAATCAACATGACACTCCAAAGTGATTGATCATTTAACATTTAACATGAATAAGAAACGTAACACTTAAAAAATACCTGTACTAAGATATGTCTGACGTGACGATGATATGTAAGTATTGATATAATTATATAAAAAAAAATTAAAAGTAAAAAACCTTTTTAAAAACAAGCTTTTATTTTAATGCTCTAAAAAGAAAAAAATAAAATTTTATACTAAAACTTTTACTGTTAACTTATAAGGTCATTTCACATTTGACACAATTTATATGATATAAAAGTTTGTCGCGAGATTTAAGTACTTGTATTTACTTAGTTTGAAAAATTTAATAGATAGTATTATTCACATCAAACTATTTAATTTACTTGTTAATCTACACAAGTAAATCTCGCGACAAGCTTTTATATCCTATAAATTGTGTCAAATGTGAAATGACCTTATAAGTTAACAGTAAAAGTTTTAGTATAAAATTTTATTTTTTTCTTTTTAGAGCATTTAAATAAAAGCTTGTTTTTAAAAAGGTTTTTTACTTTTAATTTATTTTTTACTTTTTAGTTATAGCTGGACACGTTTCTCAGTCTGTTCATCTCATTCAACGCATCATTGTTGCATGGTCGTGAGCTTCGTTTAGAAGGGTAAGAGCTAATATACAACAGGGTTCGCCCCGGTGCCCTGAGGTGGTACGTTCGTGACATCATATTACACCCTGATGCCACTCAGTCCTCGGCACGGCCTCACCTTGACTTGGGTGTTTAGAGAAATGTGCCACTTATTTCAGCTTGAAGCTTACTTGTGCCTTACGAAACACAGTTCCGGGTTTGATTTTGGAGTAACAATTCGACCTCAATATCATAATCGACGACTCTAAAAACCCCAGTACATCAAAATTCCAGACGGATTGGAGCAGTGGAGTTGATATTCAGCATCTTTTTTTAAAACTCGCATTCGTATTCTCAGTAAGTCCTTTCACTTGATACCCATATTATAAGCAAGCACTAAAAACTTACTCCACTATATTGGTTTAGAGTGACGTCACTTTATTTTTTGACTTATTCTCAGCAAGTCCTTTCTATTGATACTCATATTGTAGGAATGAATTGAAAAAACGTGTGGTACTCGGGGACTGCCGAGGTAAAGCTATTGCACAGCATTTTTTTTTATCAACTTATGCAATTATAATTATTTTTTCATCGCTTTCTTCATTAATAAATGACTTTGTTTATTCATATTTAAAACACTTTATACACAAATTTTACGCGTATAGCTATTCACCAGCAACTGCTATTCACTGTTGTACATAGGTACACCTATGTATACATATATACCTACATGTATACTTACGGGGCGCACATACGGTGAGTGTGGCATTATAAAGATAGGACAGATACCTATACACCTATATACTTTCTCACAAACAGCTGCTTACGTATTCGTCCGATTTCGGAGCAGCTCGTCTCGATCCGTGCGAGCTTCGTACTGTTGTACCATATACATACACGTTATAGGCGGAGTGGGGGGTGTTAGGTTTTATTTTCGTTACGGAATTTCTTGATTCGGTCGCCGCGCTCAAAGCCCGCGATAAAAGCTATGCAATAAGTAAAAGTACCCATAGGCTGTGTAACAGTTTCACATCAGGCGGGCTGAACACTTGTTTGGGCACACGACGGATCATCATCATCATCTGATGATTATGAAAAAAAAATCTTCTACCAATTTTCTTACTTGTTTGTCACCCGACGGATCATCATCATCATCTGATGATTATGAAAAAAAAATTTTTCTTCTACCAATTTTCTTACTTGTTTGCCACCCGACGGAGTCTAAAAGTGTCCATAGGCTGTGTAACAGTTTCACATCAGGCGGGCTGAACACTTGTTTGTCACCCGACGGAGTATAAAAGTGTCCATAGGCTGTGTAACAGTATTACATCAGGTAAACACCCCGACCACCGTGCATACATACCCTGACAGGACACAAAAGTAAATCATCATCATAATCTGATGATTATGAAAAAAAAAAATTTCTTCTACCATTTTTCTCGTTTCCCACCCGACGGAGTCTAAAAGTGTCCATAGGCTGTGTAACAGTAATACATCAGGTAAACACCCCGACCACCGTGCATACATACCCTGACAGGACACAAAAGTAAATAATCATCATAATCTGATGATTATGAAAAAAAAAAATTTCTTCTACCAATTTTCTTGTTTCCCACCCGACGGAGTCTAAAAGTGTGCATAGGCTGTGTAACAGTTTCACATCAGGCGGGCTGAACACTTGTATGCCACCCGACGGATCATCATCATCATCTGATGATTATGAAAAAAAAAATCTACCAATTTTCTTACTTATTTGCCACCCGACGGATCATCATCATCATCTGATGATTATGAAAAAAAAAAATCTTCTACCAATTTTCTTACTTGTTTGCCACCCGACGGAGTCTAAAAGTGTCCATAGGCTGTGTAACAGTTTCACATCAGGCGGGCTGAACATTTCTTTGCCACCCGACGGATCAAAATCTGATGATTATGAAAAAAATCTACCAATTTTCTTACTTGTTTGCCACCCGACGGATCATCATCATCATCTGATGATTATGAAAAAAAACGAGCTACATGGTAGGCGTAGTGGGGGGTGTTAGATTTTATTTTCGTTACGGAATTTCTTGATTTAGGTCGCCGCGCTCAAAGCCCGCGATAAAAGCTATGCAATAGCTTAAAAATATTCGCCAACTTGGGTGTTACGCCATGTAGGATTTAGAATGACGTCACACAGTTAACCATGCATTGTCATCCAAACTGAACGTGTATACAAAATTTCAGCTCAATCAATTGAAGATATCTGCTTCTAAATTGATTTTCAAGCTTTAGAAGTCCGCCATATTGGATTAAGAGTGACGACACATTATTTTTCGAGTTATTCTTAGCAAGCCCTTTTATTTGATACCCATATTGTAGGAGTGCATTAAAAATAGTTGGTCCGCCATCTTGGGTATGCCGCCATGTTGGATTTAGAATGACGTCACACATTTAGTCATGCATTGTCATCCAAACTGAACGTGTATACAAAATTTCAGCTCAATCGATTGAAGATATCTGCTTCGAAATTGATTTTCAAGCTTTAGAAGTCCGCCATATTTGATTAAGAGTGACGTCACATTATTTTTCGAGTTATTCTTAGCAAGCCCTTTTATTTGATACCCATATTGTAGGAGTGCATTAAAAATAATTGGTCCGCCATCTTTGCTGTGCCGCCATGTTGGATTTAGAATGACGTCACACATTTAGTCAGGCATTGTCATCCAAACTGAACGTGTATACAAAATTTTAGCTCAATCGGTTAAAGATATCTGCTTCAAAATTGAGTTGCAAGATTTCACCCGAACATACATTGCAAGTTAAATAAAAGCTTGTAATAATAAAAGTAGTCGTTATTGAATTGGAATATGTAACAGTTTTGGAACTAAATAGGTCACTACCAAGTACTTTTATTTTGGTACTACTGGTTAATCTTGGTCTATAATGAAGCTGTTTTGCTTGTTACCATTTCAGAATTTTTCAGTGTAAACACGTATTTATTTCAGTCAATGTCATTGCTACCAGTTACGACAGCATATATAATTAACTGTACAATACAACATACTGACGGAAGTATTAATTACATATATTCTACATGCATTTAAAAATCCACATAGATGAATGAATGAAACTGCATAAATTTCATAATATACGAGTAGTGTAAGTGATCCACGGTAACCAAAACATCCCTGGAGGGTTACTTACCTACTTTCTGGTAAATTTGATCACCATGATGTGCCCATGTGCAGTTTAAGCGGGGGATCGGTCTTTGTAGTGACTTTGATTTATGTGTCATCACCATTACGACTTCATTAGTTTCCGCTACTAATGTTTTCATAACATAAAGTAAGGGAGTACATTCTTCTATAGACTACTACTGCGCTAACATAAAAAAAAAACTATTACACACAATGTGTCAAAAACTATGATGTGATAAAAAGGAGTCCAAGAGTTGTGATTCCACTCGCGTTTAAACATATATCATATGTGTACTTTTATACATGGTATATTAGTTATAGTGCGTAAGCAACTTTCTAATATATCGTGAAATAAAATTCAAAGTTATCGTACAAAAATGTTGATAAAAATGACGAGTTACAAAAAACTCAACTGAGGGTATATGTTCAGTAAGAAAAAACGAATACAAGTTGAACTTAAAGTCAAACCTCATTGGCAATTTATGTACAGTATGATATGTAGTTCTGTATGTAAATTCGGGTATTAGTATTATACTCAAATTAGTACGGTATATCGTTTGCAACGCGGTTGAAATGCGAGCGTTGCGCAAAATTTGTGGCGTAACGCTTGTAGACCGTATTCGCAATGATGAGGTTAGAAGCAGAGTTGGTATGAAAGAGAGTGTCGGTGTTAAGATAAGAAGAGGCATGCTCCGTTGGTTCGGACATGTAGAAAGAATGCAGGATGAAAGAATGACGAAGCAGATATACAATGCAAAAGTGCAAGGATGTAGGAGCCGAGGAAGGCCAAGACTTACCTACCATGATCAAATTGGTCGTGTTTTATCAGAAGGTAATGTCAAGAGCCCTAGAAACCGGCGAGCGTACATGAAAAGAGCAATGAATGTTAAAGAAGCGAGTGAGATATGTAAGGATCGAGTCACGTGGCGCTCGGCTCTCTCTGCCTAGTACCTACCCCATAAGGGATTTGGCGTGAAGTTATAGACAGATATCATTTGCAAACTTTAGGTGGAGGAGAATGACTAGTTGACGATTGGCTGCCATATTAGTGACACACTTAATGATACCTGTGAAGAACCCGGTGGTCGAGTGTTTAGCAATGACTAGGTACTTTAACATCAAGACATGCAGGTTCGATTCCCCCAAATTACTTTTATTTTTTTGGCTGAGTGTTTTCTATTCAACTTAAATTGATAATTTTTGTAATTATTAAAAGTATTTACATAATATTTATCATTTGTAATAACACAAGTTTCGTTCAATATAGGCCTGTGTGATTTATCCTAAACGATTTTTGTATAATTTATAGTGCAAATGATTGAAATACGAGTGGTACTACACACCAGTCACTCAGTACAAAACATTTATTCACAGAATATGGACGCTATTTCCGAACAAGCTCCGAACATCCCGTAATAAGAAAATTGGATCGGACAACAAATGTGCTAAACCGAACCGAACTTTAATTTTTTTATTTTAATCTCAAATCCATTTCTTTCTCATCTTCCTGCAGAAAGACAGTGTTCTATCGAATAGGGTTCTTTATCTTTACCAAAGGTACAGCTACTGTAACTACGGTTTACATCAGATGGATCGTACCTATGCTTGTTTGAAATTTGATTTAAAATTATATTCATCTCTTCTCAATCGAAGTAACTAGTTTCTTGATGTTTTGACCAGACATAACTGAGATTTTAACATAAGATTATCCAAAATTTCCAAAAAAAGAAGTCACTATTGAAACGATAACTTCTACAATTTAGCGCGGTCCACCACAATATCCTAGAGTTATCTGCCTACCTACGTTAGAACAGCATTAGTCAACATGTAAGTGGTTATTAGTTCAATTATAATAATTAAATTGGTATACCTTGCTATATAGAAGGACAATGATACCTACATCAATAAACTACGCAATTACTTTGTCAGCAAGAAAATTAATACTATATTCGCCTTGGTTTACAAGAACCACAAGTAATCCACGGGTGCAAGTGCCCAGCCAAGGATCACACACAATGGATTATTTATACAAGGTCTACTCCAAAGGTACCCACGTTCAATCAAACTGCCATGACAGACGTAATTTACTAGCGCCCACAATCCCACAAATACCTGCCTACATTATGTAAAGCTAGATTCATAGCAACCATATCTAAATTGGAAAACCAAGAATATCTTTTGTTTATGTGTATGATTTTAAGTACCCCGATGGCGTCATTGCGCGTATCAATGTAATCGAGTACGCGAGTTAAGCAATGTCGGCCATAGCTTGTTTAATAAGGGGATTACTTATCTCCAACGGAGGTTTCCGGTTATTGCCGATAGATGACAGTTTTTAAGCCTCCACGGCCCTGGATATTAGGCACTGCGAGTCCGAATTACTTGTGTTAAATAATATCAACATTTCTTACGCAAAGTAGAACGGCCCCCCATACCGACGGTCTGGTAAAGATTGCAGGGAGCCGATGCATACAAGTAGCACAAGACCGATCACCGTGGAACTCTAAGAAGGAGGCATATGTTTAGCGGTGGACGTCCTAAGGCTGAAATGATGATGATTATTAAGATTAAATTAAGTAAAATTGGTGAAATTTCACGAAGCCTCTTCCAGTAATGACTGTGTCGACAATCAGAAATGGCTGCCATAGGAAATCAGCACACCACGACGTTGAGCGATGTTGGTGCCTTACTTATTAATTGTTACTTATTCTATAAACTTTGTGTTGCCATATCTATTACTATATCTATTTAGGTACCCATAAATATGCTTTCTTTCTTCTTTCCAAGTTCGTCCACGTTCATGATGATGATGATCCAATCAGCAATGAAGTACAAACACTTTCGATTGCAGAAGCATCAAAGCTTAAGAAATTACTGTAAATTTATGTGGGTGAAATCTAAACAAACATAGATTAATAAGTAACAAACAACACCCACTATTTGTTGCCATACCGATCGGCGATTATCGTACATGGTAAAAAACATGTCAATTACAACTGAACTGACATCTTATTTCATATCTATGCCAATTAAAGAATTACTACCTACTTACCTACTCCTACTAAAGAAACAACAGTAAAGTTTCACATACTTGTTTCAGTACTTAATCTAAAACACCCTTGCAGCTTCATGATTTGGCCAAACATGATCATGATAATTACACACCTGCGGAAAAAACTACCGAATAAAAAGATGAATACTTCTGTATTTGATATAATCATCAATACAATAATCCCGGTCGTGTCATAAGCTTTGGCTTCGGAGACCAGGGGCCGCTTTCCGACTTCTTCTTCTTCACTTCGCGCGGTTTTCGGCATCTCTTACTTTGAGACCTACGATATCCATATATGAAAGGGCTATATGATTCAACTGAGTCGTGTTATGTTACTAGATGAAGAAAAGGGAGTATTAAAAGCGATACTAATTTAATAGGTCTATTTTTTACAAAATATAATAAATATAAAAAATAGGGTTCACTTTAAGTTCGTCTAAATAAGGTCTTTAAGAACTCGCGCTTTAATTTGTCTAACCGGTATATCACTGATAGAATCACTGGTGGGTGTACTTAGTGGCCGCCGGCTATAGTGGTCGACGACTGTAGACGGCAGGTTAGCGTGCTAGCCAGCACGCAGATCCAGACGTAGAAGTTGTTGGTAATGGTGGGGACCGCCTTACGGACCAACACCGCAGCGGTATCTTTGTCAGCCGCCGTAGTCCACAACAGGGGCTGCAGGTATTATAATTTTTAGATTAGTTAGATGTCCGGAAATTATCGAGTTTGGAAAAGGGTAGTAATATCCCGAGGTTTCACCACGTAGCCCTCAGCAGGAGGCTGGTGGTCTCAGACGTGGTGCACTGAATCTCGCCTTCTCGAAAGCTTCCTCCAGACTGACTTGTTTTCTGTTTTCCGACACTAAAATGTAATATTTAAAAATTTTGAATTACAAATAATATTTTTGACAAATTGTCATAAACTAAACAGAGCATGCAAAGAAAAGAGTCTATATAAATAAGGTTGTAACATTACAGTCGTCATATTTATTTTTAAGACTTGCATCTGATATCATTAAAAAATCTATGTGGATTTGTTATGACAACAACAAATCCAGCGAGACACTTGGATGATATGAGTTAATAATTATTTTCGTCGGTTGTTACATTATTGTGTAACCCGCTGTCAGAAAGACCTAATGTATATTGCATCTGGAAATGACGTAAAGATACTAAACGGAATCATAGTCAATGAAGTCACCAGTGAAAGCGGTGACAATACAACGCATTTCAAAGATGTTGATAGAATACCCTACGCATAGGAAAACTTACCATTTAATTGGTTACGTTTCTTAAGAACTTAACGTTATTTTTTCTGTTTCGGTATTCCATAAACAACCAGTGTTTCTGTCCCGTTGTTAGTCACCTTAAAACCATTTATTTGGCTCATGTAAACACAGTATCAATATTTTGTTAATGACGCATAACAGGCCACATACGCCCACCCCATGTGGTTTTCGATAATGAATCAACGTCGAAGTTAATTATTATTAGAACATTAGAGATACTCATATCTTTTGTTTATTATAGCTGCAACAAAAATATGAAATAAGTTAACTGTAAAACGTATGACTGCTCGCAATAAAAGGAGTCACTCGTGCTTTGCAATCCCTGCTGTAGTAGTCACAAGAAGACAACAATACTCTAAGAAGTTGCTATTTGGCTGCATTCTTCGGATTATGGTGGTACTTTTATTTTATACAACCGTTACCGTAGCCTATAGACACTTGCAGTGCCAAAAGCACCGCTAGCGCGCCACCACCCCAGCTGTCTGGTTACCTCACTCACACGCAGGAACACAACAAGCGATGCAGGCATCGATCACTAATTTACACACGATTAAAATATAAATAAATAAAAAATAATAATCTATATCATGTCTCGAAAAAACTATGGGGTGACAAGAATACCCAAACAACCTTAAAAAATTTGGTATGAACAGATCTTTGTCTATTTAGCATTAAATATTTTGGCTGCATACAAGTCGTTTGAAAGAAACACTTATTTCGACTCTTCGTCACATATTTAAGACAAGTTCTCCCCTTTCTCAACAATATCTTCAAATGGTTCATCAAAAATATTTTTTGAAAAGTGATTATAGCATTAATGAATATCTTAATGACAAATATACTACTCTGTGTAAAAAGTATCGGGAATATGTCAATAAAAAGACCCGCGTAAAAGAGGTCGTTCTAATTTTTTTACTGCATGTTGGTAGCACTGTACTGATTTAGCGCGCAAAATTTGAGCGGGATCTGTCATTTAATTTGTTTTAAACTACACTTTTTGTTGGTCATAGTTTTGAGTCCTCGGCGATTTTTACAATGGAAAATATTGTTGAACAAAGAGTGTGCCTTAAATTTTGTGTTTCAAATGATATTTCATGTGGTGAATCACTAAAAATGTTGCGAAATACCTACGGCGAATCGTGTATATCGAAAACAAGGGCTTATGAATGGTATAAGGCTTTTAAAGAAGGCCGAGAAGTAGTAGTAGACTTGCCTCGTTCTGGTAGACCTTCAACCGCTACGACCAGAGAAAACATCGACAGAATCAAGAAGCTAGTGCTCGAAAATCGACGTATGAGTCTGAGAGAGTTGGCTAGTGAGGTGAACATATCTTTTAAGTCCGTCCACAACATTCTCATTGACATTTTAGGCATGAAACGCGTCGCCGCTCGACTAGTTCCAAAAGAGCTCAATTTTGTTCAAAAAGCGCAGCGAAAGCATGTCGCTGAAGACATGGTTTCCCGAGCTTCTACGGATCCGACCTTTATGAAACGTATAATAACTGGCGACGAGACATGGGTTTATGAGTACGACATGCAAACAAGCCAACAGTCTTCAGAATGGCGTCTCGAAAACGAGCCGAAACCCAAAAAACCGCGGCAAAGTCGCTCCAAAATCAAGGTGATGCTGACAGTTTTTTTTGACTACCGTGGTGTGGTTCACTCCGAATTCCTTCCAGAGGGAGAAACAGTGAATAAAGAATATTATTTAGGCGTCATGAAGCGTTTGCGTGAGAGTATCCGCCGAAAACGTCCAGATTTGTGGCAACACAACTCATGGATGCTGCACCATGATAATGCACCATCACACACAGCCATTATAGTGAAAGAGTTTTTAGCGAAAAATTCAACAAAAGTTCTCGACCAAGCACCGTATTCACCTGATATGGCTCCGTCTGACTTTTTTTTATTTCCCAAGTTAAAATTACCACTTCGAGGAAAACGTTTTGAGTCGATAGAAGCCATAAAAGAAAATTCGCTGAATGAGCTAAAGGCCATACCGCAAATAGCCTATGAAAAATGTATGGAAGACTGGGTGAAGCGGTGGAGATGTTGTATTGCAAGCGATGGGGCCTACTTTGAAGGCGATAAAATAAATTTAGATGAATAATTTGTATTTTTTGTTTTATTGACAAATTCCCGATACTTAGTACACAGAATGTATAAAAGGACATAAAAAATGAAATACGAATTGACGATTACAAAAAAAGACCTACGAGTATATTGTGAAGTTCCTTATTTTGAAAAATTAAATATATATATATATGACATGAATAAGGTACCATGTTTAATATTTTTTGTATTTATCTTTTTCTCTTAACAAATTGAAATTAGCAGCAAGTATTAAGATCTATAGGCTCTAAAGACATAAAAAGTATGTATAGTTATATCATGTACCTACTTGTACGTAAAACTATTTATTCTATAAATCACTTTTGAATAAGCAGGCATGTTTTTCAATTTTTCAAATTATTACCTACTTGTATTAAATATTTAACAGTTGGTATACAGCATCTCGTAGAGAGGTGGCTTGCTCTCGTTTGCTATATGATCTTTTTGTAGCTAAATCTGTTTTTACTTTTATTTTTAGGAATCTTGGAAGTGGGTGAACTTTTACTAAAAAAAGAACCTGCTATCTCAAAGGTGACTGTATGTGTTGTACATTATTTTTTCTAAAGTGCCGAAACGAATAAAATATGGATATCTATCTATCTACAATTCTGTCTATCTACAACGATTAATTAAAATTATGTTTAAAAAAAAATAATTAGATTAAAATTATGTTTTTACACTGTACTTTTAGTTTAATTATATAATGTTCCTAGACATAAGTCATTGGTGTAAAAATGTTGGTAGACCTTATAAATAAATAAAATAAAAATAAATAAAAACTGCACGCCAAATCCCTTGAGGGGTAGGCAGAAAGAACCGAGCGCCACATGACACGATCCCTACAATCCTCACTCGCTTCTTTAATATTTATTGCTCTTATGCACGCTCGCCGGTTTCTAAGGCTCCTGACATGACCTTCTGATAAAACACGATCAATTTGGGCATGGTTACTCCTACATTCTTCTACTTTCACGTTGTATATATTTTCGTAATTATTTCTTCCTGCATTGTTTCTACATGTCCGAACCAACGGCGCATGCCTCTTCTCATTTTAAATATGGATACAATAATAGGGATAAAATATGGATATAGGACACAAAATTATGTAATTTTTTGTTCAGATCAAAACGTGATATTATTAGATGACTGAACAAACAATAGAGTATACACAATACCTATGACCGAAAAATGTTTTTTCTATTTCGCGGAAAGACAATGTTATCAAGTTATCACTGAAGCGACCGCAGTGGAGGTCAAACTACACAACAATGCTAGCGTAAGCCTTGTTCAGAAAATTCACCGATCTGTGAATCAAGGCTCTCGCGGTAAAGCAAATGAACGTCATCTCAATGTCACAAACGAATCTAATGATTAGCGTACATACGCGCAGTGTCAGATTGAAGCTGCAAAACAAATCGTGTATTTAATTTTGTCTCCTTGAATTAACTGAATTGTTAACATGTTTAAATGATGAATCGTTGATGTTTTAATTGTACGTAGGACTGAATTCAAATGAAACGTTTACGTTGTTTAAAAACTGGTCAGGTGGCAAATTGTGTCTTTGAAGATATTTATGAAATTAGGCTATTAATCACTATAATTATCCGAGTTTCATCCTATCTTCAACAGTTTATAAAAACTCTCATGCTCTCATGGCAAGTAAATTATCAGAAAATACTAGCTGGTATAAAAATCGAGCTGACTCAAGTTACCGAAGCAGGACTCATTTATTTTTTCCCCTGAATATTAAAAGGTAAAAATAAATATCTCAACAGCACGGCACCTAGCATCAGTTGCTGTTGTAGCAGTCTTACTCACTCGCCATCGAGATTTAATTCTTGTCATAATTTCACATAACCTTTTCTCCGGTTGTTAAGTCTCTACTGACCGACAGCGGTCAGTCACAACTGCCACTGTATATGTGACTTAATGTCTAATTACAATTTTTATGTCAATATAACGATGTTTAATTATTTATTGTCTTAGTACAAATTACAAACGCGAAAGTAAAAGGACGTAAAAGTCGAGGAAGGCCTAGACTCGCCTACCACACAACCAAATAGCTCATGTGTTATCAGAAGGTAGTGGAGCCCTAGAAACCGGTGAGACCTTGAAAGGTGTAATGTTAAAGAAGCGAGTGACGCGTGTAAGGGCAGAGTCATGTGACACTCGGTTATTTCTGCCTACCCCCCAAAGGACTTGGCGTGATGTTATAGATAGATGGATAGGTCCATTTAGCTATAATTAGGCCTGATTTTAGTTTGAAGCTAAACACACACAGGTGACGATTTGTATATACATACAACAATAGTATAAATTATCTCAACCTAAAAATATTTTGTCTTTTCAACCACTACTTAAACTAACTTTAATAATCTCCGTAATTAAATTTCTGGTAATTTAAAGACATGTCGTGACCCGATCCAGTTCATTACAACATTGAGGTCGGATACTTCAAATCATTTGTCATTACGTACAATAATAGTCAGGCTCAATATAACTATATCAGTTTCTCCACCGACGATTTGATTTATTAACCAACACGATGCGGTTACACATACTGTAATCTCAGAGGCATTACCAAATTGTAATGGATATACTATTACTAGCATATATATTATATCTGCACTAATTGCAGCAAGCAAGCACTGGGCGTATTGCAAAAGTATCGCCGTATGCGACGTGAGTAATGTTATTTAATATAACGTAATAGTTTTTAATTACGTTAATAATAGCAATAACGTAACATAATTTACCCTTGCATGATACGTTATATCCGATAGTTGCACCGACTCTAAATACCACACCTGCGTACTTATACATAACCAGTTTACGCTTCGTTAATCCAAATATTTTTTCTTATGCATGCGCCTTAAAATGTTCAGGTCACGACTTTGTTTACGTAAAGGCATCGTTGACTGAGACCTCGGTACCGTATTACATGTGCTCGCGTGGGTGAAAGTGGTATACACCTTTCTTAGTATCCCGACCTTGCTTGTCCTGATTCGGTAACTTGAGTCAGCTCGATTTTCATACCAGCTAGTATTTTTTGATAATTTACTTGCCATCTTTCTACCCGGATCACATTATATATGTTGCAAGTAAGTTATTGGAAAATTCAGCAATAGTTATGACCAACGTATATTAAAAAAAAATAGAAAACAAGTCATAAATTCGAGAATGAAAAGAAACACTATTAATAATCGATTAAAACACTTCCTGTGGTACAAATTTAATTCATCGGTATAATAATTAAAGCCCAATTTGACGTAACTTTGTGACATTGAATCAGTCGTTAATTCAGTAGCTGCCGGCAAACGCGATGATCAAACGTAATCATGAGAGACCGCAATTCAAAACAAAAGTAATTGGCCATTAGATAACTGCGTGTTTTGATTTACCCATTGACTTGTTCATTGGAGGTTTCAATTAGAAAGCGCCTGGATTTTCGGCACATGCCAATGTGTCGTTGCGTTGTGTAAGCATTGCGTAACCTCAATCCGATATGTTAATCTGTGGACTTCCGATCAGCTATGTCAATTTGGAGTCATGCTCTGCGCATTCCTCGTTGATGTCAGTTGATTAACATTAATAAACTTGTAACCGGTGATAGGTATACTCATAGGTGGTAATAAGTCGTCTTCTAACTTATAATTATTGTGAGCTTAATGGCTCGGTAACCGAAATACTAAGCCACCTATTTATAAATACTTTACAAAGTTTTTTTTTATCAATATCATTAGTCTTCTTGTTTTTAGCGTAATCCAGTTTCCTAAGCCATTAGGATTGGCGGGGTCCGCTACCTAAGCTTAAGGATTCGGTAAAGATACTGATTTTTTATATGGTCACTAACTGTCAACTGTAACTATAATTGTCGGTAACTGCGAGATTGCAGAGAATGACTTTTAGGTTATGGATGAAATAATCACTCTGGCGAGGTTTCCCCATCAGCAACAGCATTCATAACATAACCATAACTAGTGACAATAGCCGGGGTTTAACAAAATAGCATAAACCAAAGTATCTACTTATTCTGAAAGTATAAGTTAAGGCGAGAGGACCATTGCAGATGCAAAATTAGGTCAGATAACGTTTTGTTTTTTTCGCCCAAACCATCTACGTACTTGAAGACTAATTATTCCGTTCGTACTATAATGATGTTGTCAACAAACAAACTTAACACTGTGATTTAATTTACATGGTTTATACGGTAATTCCTAGCTCACGAGAATTTATACGTATGTTAATTCCTAGCTACATGCTTATCAGTGCATTAAGACGCCTAGTTCAGAAGTAAAACACAAGTCGCAAAAAAACGCAACAACAGGGCAATGGCTTTTGTTGCAGAGATTACAGTAGCAGCCGAGGCAACACAAGTGGCGGTTTCATTAATCTTTTTTACAGATAGTGGATATATTCTAATACAGCAACCAATGCAATTTCGGTAGAATAAAACTGCGGTGTGCAACAGTAGAATATCTCTAAAACGTAGTTGTGGTCGGTTCAAATTCATGGATGGTTACTGACTGGCACAAGTCCACTTGAACTAACTGGTAGTGCTAGTAAAAAGTAGAATAAATGTATCTGTTTGCTTATTAATTTGACTTCCGCAAAATACCATACGAATCGATTGAGCAAGAATTTATAAAACCACATTATGAATATATTGAAGTATATTTTAATGTATACTTAAGTAGGTAACCGTGGGCACTTAGCCAACATGTGTTTTTGTTACATAAAGTAAGGTGCGGAACCAGAAATTAGCAAATCGGGTCAAAATGGATTGTAAGTACAAAAACCTCCGAATGTGTGTTCGTAAGTAGCTATACGTTTGGTGACTGTCCAATAAAATAAAATCGATAGTTGTTACATACAGACAAGAATGCATTCGCCATAAACTAATGATTTTATATACCTATAAACAAATAATTCTTGTATATATATTTCGAAAACCGCTCTAACGATTTGGATCAAATTTTGAATCGGATTGTGTTGGTCCCCCCCCCCCCCCCCCCCCCGTATATACCTACTGTCTATAGATACGGTCACACGTAGGTCACCAGTTCGAACCCCAGTAGTAGCACTCTCTTTTTGCACATTTTTGCCTATTACTTTAAACGAGTGATACTTGTATATATATAAATGAAATAAAAACGCCTAACGAAGCTCAATCGCCCGGGTACTGCATTTAATATCGTTTATTGTAATAACATAATATACAGAGTGAATAATAAAGAAATCGGTCAAATGATATTGTTAAACGAGTTCCTACTAGTGAGTACTTGCTCACAGCAACATATAGAATAAAATAAAGATAAATAAAAAATGAAATACTTAAGGAAGTGTTGCATTTACAACGGGGTGGTACGTGGTAATAGTAGGTATACATCTGTTGCAAATGCCTGTACGATACAGTAGCAATTTCCAATGAAGCCCATCTAATGGGAGAATGCATTCAGTGTCGCCATGAACGCCAAAGATAAGACAAACATTTACAACGCAAATTCAGAAAAAATAACCTCGTTGGAAGGACATCCTTCTGAGGTATTTCTGTCTTGGTCGCGTTATACGAAACATGTGATCTAATAGTCCTAAGTCATGATTTTGTTTCTTTGTCTTATTCGTAATTTCAATTTCTCCATTATCTGTCGTCAATCTCCGTACAACATATATATGTGTATGTTAATAATTTTTCACTAATATTTGATCTGAGTTTTATTGAGGTAGCGTCTGCCATTGTCCGAAAACTACAGCAAGGAGGAAAATTTTCGAAGAGAGAGGCAGAGAAACTCGCCACTTCCCTTGACTTTTAACGTACCTATGTATTAAATATTTCACTGAATTACTTTTATATGTGTGTAGATAAACTAATGTATAATATTGCATAAAACTAGGTATTATAAGAGTATCATAAACTACTATCACATCTTTCTTGTTTATCGTACTACTCGGTTGAACCATGTAATTAATAAAGGCAAAGTCATAGTTCATAGACTTCTGAATAAATTAAAAACACTTCAACTTAATTCCCCAGTGCACCTAGTAAGTTTCACAAAGAATTATGTTACTACAGTGATTGCGTTAACATCGATAAAAAATTAAGTACATCTCTAATACATCATTTTGGATAGATACAATGTAAATATTTGTAAACACAGATCAAAAACTGTGACTGTGATATTAATGCTAAAATAGTCGATTCGTCTCGAGGCGTTTACGTCCAGTACAGTCTATGTTACCATGCGACTTATTCTTAAAAGTGAACATCAGTATAATATGATGATATCCCTAACCTAGACGCACTAGCTGCATTGAACGTGGTAATAAAAGGTGTATGAATGTTTCAAAACTCGTGCATTTTGATAAATCAATAAAAACTATGAAACTTTGTTTACAAGTTGCTGTCCCTCGGTTTTAAATAAAGCGCCATGCTTTTAAATGTCGAACTGTAGATATTTTCTTATATAACGTCAGGAGGCATACAGGCATACGGTGCAGACGATGTAAAGTGATTACGGTAGCGCTCTTAGCGCTGGTAATACATTAAGTGATGCCACCTCTGCTGCTAATAGCAACTCCTTGGGAGCTTACTGGTGGTCTCACTCGCACGCAGGAACACAACAACCCTCCAGAGAGTTTGTTATTTGGCTGCGGTTTTCTGTGAGGCGGAGATACTTCCCTAATCGGGCTACTTTGATGCGCCCTACTTCTCTTAAAAACATCCAGACCAAGGCAAAAAGGTGTTCATGTACACAAATGTTTGTCTTGTCTATGGGTATTGAATTGGTGTCAAAGTCGCGTTTTTAACCACGGCGCCACTGAGGTCACCAAAATTAAAAAGTAAATTAAGTATTTAATATGTACCTACCTACACAATAAAAATTACCGCATAAATGTGAATTGAAGTGGGGTCCTGGCAATTCTGTACGGTTATATCGTTAATACAGAATATAAATACATGTATCATTTTTTCTTTAGTTATGCCGTGAGATCTACCTTCACTTCAAATCTTAAAATTCTAGGCCAACTGCGCCAGAGTTATCCGAGAAATGCTTAATAACTAGGCTCGAAACGTCAATATAATTTCAGTTCCAATACTTCCAATCGATCACAAAAACATAATCTGATTGAAACTGTTTGCGATTCTTTAAGACCTATTTTATATTTTTCTATAATTTTATTCAAGAGCCTATTGAAATCAAATAAATTACGACATGCTCGTACTACTGTTAAATTATCAAACTCGTTTATAATAAATGTTCAAATAATATCTACAACGGCAAAGTTACAATATTTTTCCTGTACGAGAAATTCCTCTTTACAAAGCATGGGTGTAACCAGGGTGGGGGTTTTCATGGTTTAACCCCTGCCTGCTTGCAATTTGCGAAACACGATTGGTTCACAAACTTGAAGCCGTCATGAGGTTCTAAGAAATTTATTCAGCGATTGTAGAAAAATTGCAATTTTGCCATAATAAGGGAACATCGCAATAAGCCGTCCAAATGCTTAACACACTTCGATCTTCGAGTTTTGTGATGTTTCCAGTAATTTTTCAAAATGTCATGAGCTTATTCATTGTCGTTATCAAAATTACTGCAAGCACTTAACACCTACTTCATCACAGCATTCAGCCACGTGGATGATGTTATCATTGCCTTGCAACTTTTGAATAATATAGCTGACGACGAGTGTCCCCATCTCTATGAAGTAGCAAAAGTTATGCTTGAAGACAATGGAGGTATACTGCAGATGTCACGCATCGTTGGAAGGCAGTTGAACCGTTTTAACATTTCTGCATCGGATACATGCACGTATTAGAAAATTAATTTACTCGTTCCCTTCCTTGAACACCCTATTCAACAATTGATCGGAAGGTTTACGAAGCACCGTATAGTAAGTAGTATTAGCACTATCTGGTGTGTTGCTTTCAAATTTTCAGTTTTGGTATTGAAGCGGCAGTTTGTATGTACTCGTCAATGCTTTCCGAAAGAAGTACATCTGTGGTCAAAGCAGAACTTGTGAAAACAGAAGTGTGGAAAGCAGTGACGACAAGCAACTTCACCGATATTTCAAAATCTGCTTTGAAATGCCTTGATAAGTGGATCAAAATTTATATCCAAACATTTACACATTGCTAAAAATTGTGGCTACCACACCTGTCTCCACTGCTGCCCCTGAAAGGACTTTCTCGAGCCTAAGGAGACCGAAAAACTACTTACGCTACACAACTAGCGAAAACAGACTGAACGGTTTGGCTTTCATGAATATTCACTATGGAGTAGAAATTGATACGGATAAACTAACAGACATATTTAAAAAGAAAAACAGAAGATTAATTCCCTAATGTTAGTAACATTAGAGAATGAAATCAACCTTCTGTTTTGTTCACGTTTTTTAATATAAATAAATATTTGTCTTTCCATTTCCCCTGATATACTAAAACCTGGCTACGCCCGTATTACAAAGTGTAGGAAATTGTGATTCAGCGCTAGGACTTTTACTTTTAACAGGCATACATGATTCTAACCACACGTATACCTCTATAGTACCAATATAGTATACCCACAATTTATTACTTTATTATATTATTACTCAGAAAAATAACCAAACATTACTTATTTTTTTGGAGCTAGCAAGCAACAAAATAGTTTTATGTACGTTTTCTTTCAAATCACATATTATTTGAAAGCGACCAACGTTGTCAGAGCCTAATAGGGAAAGAGTATAAAGATAAAAACCTCCTAACGAACCTTGTTCTCAGGCTGTCCGTGCACTACTTAGATACACATGTAAATAACCAGTGCTTACTTAGTCCTTTATCTACACTGTACACATAAGTTACATAAAGAAACGTGTCATATAGGTTAACGAGGTGAGTATTTTTATTCATTTAAATATGTAGATATATTTTAAATGTGTAATATGTGCTCTGGAATAACGATTTCCATCGATTTTGTATGAATAAATGGGTTTTATTTATTTCTTCTAAATATATTTCTAACGTATGTAAGTAGAGAATAAGTGGATGCTCGTTATTTTCAGAGTCATGACCCCATCAGCCCCATCTGGACATGGTACATATTGTCACTTTCCATACAAGTTTTAGTGAAAAAAAGTACTTGCTCAACTAAAATCAAAATATTGAAAGAACAACCTTTTTCTTTTTTTGGTGTGAATTAGTTTAGTGAATTTTTATATTAAATAATAAACAAAAAGCAAATGCAACAAAGAAGCTCCAGAGTTTCCATATACCAGACAGGACCACTATCTTACACATATCGGCAACCTAATAATAATCCCCTTGGCAGATTTTCTGTTCCTACGAATAACTGAAATCACCAGAAAGCATCAAAATGTTTTTCGGCAACAACTCAAGCGGGACGCGCGAGTAGTACTTACAAAGTGGAGCACAAAAAGATATACACCATGGCTGACGTAAAGCTCGCATGTACACTATAATACAAGAAGTAATATACGCGCTTGAGCACGCCCACTACTAAAACAGCACTTCCTTGAAGGTTTTCTGTGACTTAATGTCAGCAAGTCGGTAGAACACGATAGGCCTCCATTATTAATTGTCTAAAAGACCGCGCCTTCTGGCAGGAACCTTCCGTTCTAGGTGCCCCAAATTGTGTGTAATAAACAGATACGTCCAGTGTAAGACTGCTCCAGTGCGCTACTTCTCTTTTCAATAGAATTTAGGTAACCAGGTCACAAAATGGGAAGTAGTGTTTACTTGAAACGAAAATTATGGCATCACACAAAATTCATTACAATACAATAAGCTGTCTCACATTACACAAGGTGGGCCAACTTATTGTGACCACGGGGATTGCCACTAGTGACACCAAATATGTATAAAATTTATCGGAAATATTACACTGTTAAATTTCTAAATACAAAAACATTTTTTTTATTAAAACGCGAAAAAATGTAATAATTAAATGACAGAAATTAACGGGTCACTCACGTATTTGCGCTTCCAATTTGTGTTTAGGTAATATTATAATTATTGTCTCCCTTAAATCACAAACATTAATCCCGGTTCAAGGCGTAGAGATCCATTTGAGAAAATATATTTTATATCCGGGGAATATCAATGGAACAATATAGGTATCCATGAGCAGAACTCGGCAGTTCTTGGGACTATTGCGAATGTGTGGGAAATTATTGAGCTATTTTTTAATGAAATATAGAGCTATTATTAGTACTGGGCTATTACAGAAGACGAACAGCTGCCTGTCATAACTATCATTACTGGTTGCTACTTCCTGGTAGGCTGTGGCTCGACATTCACTGGATGAACCCCTAAAATGCTAAAGAAAATCGTCCGGGTGCAACACCGGTGTGAGTGATTTAGCAGTGTCGAGAGTTGTGTTGTATATTCTCCGAAGTTACTCATGGCGTTATGCCCTTTAACACTTCCGCTCCTGAAGCATATTGCTCCATTGACTCCTTCCTGGATGGACAATTAACGCAAGCCAGAGATGAAACTCCTACGGGCCTTATTGATCTTCCACCCCGACCGATGAAAACATCACACCCGTAATTACTAATCGACAACTCGCCGAGACAAAGTAAAATTATATTAATATTACAATAACATAAAATACATTTTAGTTCTGGACATAAGGAACAAACTTTTCCAGAATATGATGGAATTATGGAGAAGTCGCACAAAGCCTAATAAAAATCGCATGCCTGCCCAAATGAAAAAACAGAAGAATGAGATAATTTTATTATTTACTAGTCCGTAATTTTACATACAAAAAGCAATATAATTATCTATTATTTTATATATTTTAGCTTTCGAAACAGGAAGCTAATTGAATGTAAGTAGCTCGCTATCATCTTTACAATCAAAGTCTTTTTTGCACGCGGTACACCCTGCTAATTGAAACTGCAAGCAGGATTTTTGTATTCTTGAGAGATAACGGGGTTACCCATAAACTCGTGAGGAGTGTATGGGTATTAGCAGCGGGGTGGCACGCGACCGATACTCTGTGATAGAAGTGCTCATAGGCTATGGTAATCATTTTTCATCAGGTGAACCATATATTTGTTTATCTCTCGTCTTTGTATGAAAAATGCTGACATAACTTCTAAGTTGTACCTATCTAACTAACGATACCTACATGGTAATATCTTTGGCGTGTCTAACCTTTGAAAACCAGACACGTCACTTTACCTTTCCAATAGTTTCCGTTGATTAACTAACATTTTTACTACCCTATTAGTGTTATTTGCATTCTGTGTCATGTCATACAATTCGCAGAATTCTACTTTAGATTCCGGTCCAACTAGAATACGAATAACGCATACGAGATTTCCGAGTGCCAAAATATGGTTAAAAAGTGAGTAAGCGGAAAACTTGACCGCAACCCACATGCATGCAGGTCTAGTCATCAGTTTTATCTCAGTTTGAAGTGAACGCCTTGTCACCGTAGTATGGACGGGGCGCGCGGCTGCGGTCGTCGGCGTCGTCGTCGATTACGTCAACCAGCTTTCGTCGCGTGAGAACCTTAGTGCATTGTGTGTGATGTGCTGTGCGCGCATCACTTTCATTGTGACTCCGGAATCCTAAGCGGAACGGACAAGTACTCGTGCGGAAGATCAGCTGCATATGTAGTGCACTACTTGAATGTTAATACTTGCACATTGTATGTATAAGTATTAACATTCAAGTAGTGCACTACATATATAATATTTTATTAAACTCAACTAGAACCAAATGTATTAAATTTAATCTTCCAAATGTAACTTCTCTTGTGCCAATACGGAATGTCATGAACAACAAAAAAGTATAAATTATTTCTTAGAATTATAAACAGAACTAGACCCCCAATATAATAATGCTTGTCAAAAAGCTCAGCTCTGCCGCTTATGCAGTTATGAGAATCAGGCAATTGACGGATGTAGCTACAGCTACTAGTTTTTCATCTATTTTCACAGCATATAAAAGAGAGCCGTCCGCTCTGTTTACATGGATGGAACATGGATTCCAGGGAATAACTCAGAGGACTACTCAAAGAAATAAATAACCTCACAGTTACCTTTCAGCATATTTATGAAAACAAAATGTAGGTATGCTCGTAAAAATATAAAGCTAATTTCGTAAAAGAGAGACATGAAAGATGAGGTGCATTTTTGTTTTAGCCTAATAATAGTTTAATTACAAAAATATATTATTAAGGCAATTCTTGTGCATGTATAAAGTATATCTCAGAAATGGCTGTAAAAAATATGTATCAAATTTACTATTATAAAGGTTTGCTGTTTATCTAGACAGGTGTATTTCTTGAAAAATAAACACGATTTTACACAAAAAAAAGATGCCCAGCGAACTATTAAGCCAGGTAGGTACTATATACTTTACGCCAACACTAATTAAGGAATTAGTCAACGTCACGACAACGTTAATTTTAACACGTTGTGTACGTATAAAAAAATATTAGGCACGTTATCAATATACGGACATATTTTAACTAATAAAACAAAAAAATACACGCAAAGAGGAAACAGTTCTTAGATATTTTAATTCAAACAAGCGCAACGAATCAGTCGTATAATTGACGTGAACTTAGTTAGGAACGAATTTTACAAAATAATGAATGGTTCCATATCGAATTGCCTATTTAGCAGAACGTCTAAACTGAAAATTGCAAGTCTGTAAAACGACTTAGTACCAAAACGTCAAATAAGCAAAACGACCTAGTAGCGCAACGTCTATTTTGTTAAATGTAATGTTAACATGAACAGGAAAAGAAGAATATTAGTATATATCGCCCCTTATATACCTACCCTAAGTCGACAAAGCCCACTTTTAAAGCATATGGCCTATCCAATGTAAAGTGCATCGCTATCGCTGTCGCTCGCTCGGGGCAATTCTCACTACTAGCACAGGAGCTCCTCAGAAGTTTACTAATAACCTTACTCACTAACAGAAACGGAACAACCCTACAGGCAGTTGTATGTTGTAGTTGACTACGGTCTTTCGTGCATGCATTTTGCTAATGTAGCATTTTTAGCAAATATGCCATTTTTTTAATGTGACATTTTGAGCGTGAATTTGAGAAAAGAAATATACAAATATAATATTTTGCTACTAGATGTCATTTTGCAAATGTGGCAATTTGCGTCATTCCGTTTTGCTAGCCTTTCGTCTCGCCAGAATTTCATTCATTAATTAGTTAGGTAGTTCCATTCTACATTTAAAAAATGCCAAGATTTAACGTAACTGACTCAATGACAGCCCGCCAAAAAACAAAAGACTTCTGGAGCGTCAATTTTCGTACTGCGTTAATCAGGCCGAATAGTTTTGCCGATTCTTCGGTCACAATCCATTCTACGAATCTTCGATATTCATATAATACTGAACTAATTATATAATACCTACATTCGGAATATTCGATAGGTATTAATAATTACAACTAATAAATATTACCACAATAAACCACTAAGTATGCCGTGTGTATTAACTGTAACAAGAAATCAGTGCTTTGATCAAAATATATATAGGGTATTTATCAATTAAAGATAGTTCAATGAAAGGATGTTTTTCAAAACTAGTAAATAAGATTATTACAACATCATGTCATACGTAAGCTCATACATATATTGTTGCGTTGACACACATCTACGGATAGATACAATATATTCATATTCGTACAATACGTATGTTAAGATTTCGTTACATTACTAATGAGCAATGTTTCACAGAATGTTGTATTGTGTTTTGTTTCGGGAAATTGTGTGTCACGACAAAACAATGGATACAAACATGGACAAAAAAAATATATTATTAATCATAGCACCGAAGCGAATCACTAATTGCTAAAAGAATTTGACTCTATGTCAAGGTTATGAAATGATATATCATATATAGCTGTATGACTATATATGATGTGTGTGTCAGCAAAAAATACTTTGTTAGTAGTATATATACGAGTATATGGATGAGTATATTCTATCGCATCAATGTCAATAGCGAATAATATGCCTATGCCATCTGTAAAGATTCACAGACTGAAAATCAGACAGCTAACAATGGAAATAGCTATTCTCGAAAGGACACATATCACAACGAGGAAATTACTGGTGACCTTAAATCGTCAGCTTGCTGAACTGGTACTATTCGGGCCATATATGCCAAGTCAACAACGACATGTTTGAAAATCCTAGAGTGGGATGACGACTTGTTGGGCCGTCGACCATGTACATCAGGTATGGGCAACCTTTGACATGTTGTGGGCCAAACTTTAGCATGCAAATACGTTCGCGGGCCGCGTTTAAAAGTATTGCATATATATAAGTAGATTCCGTGAGTATATATAAGTAGTGTACTTAAGTTTTTTTGATTGGGTTTTTTTCAAAATGTCTCGCGGGCCGGATCAAACCTTACAGCGGGCCGGATCCGGCCCGCGGGCCGGGTGTTGCCCACATGTGATATACATAATCAACTACCGGAATGACTAAACGTCAAAAGCAAGCAAGCAGCTGACGCTAAAATATAATAATGTCACTGATGATTTGATACGTTCATAAAATTCAGAAAATCAGCACTCTCCAGTCTAGTTTTCAAACCGAAAACTTTTCTACTTTATACATGCGTTTTATCATAAGAAATAATGGCGATACAGTCAAATAAAAAAGTACTAGCCATTCATTCTTATAATTATTTCAGATCAAATTCTTTTATCACCTGATATCAACTGATATCGCAAAGGAAAGTGGTTCCAAGCAAAAAGTAAAAATAATGCTTACTATATGCTTAGATAATATTACCTACTTAATATACTTAACAGCACTTTATTTTTAAATTTGGAGAAAACTAGAATGTAATTAAATTATATTTTGATGATAACTTTCAGGAAGAAACATGAATGAAGGAATTGGTCTTCACCCGAAACTATACCAATTTAAAGTGTTGCAGTACCTTGTAAATTATAAATGAACTGGACGCGCCTTCCTACCGGTATAATACAGACAAATTATGAAGTCGCGGTATGAGTGTACACACGTTGTGGTATAACAGACTCGTTCCGCCATTATCCAGAGACAATCGCTATTCCAGCGTAGGTATTTATCTTTATGTTCCACTGTCGTCAAAGTACAGTTATGATAAACACATTAGTGCAACACAAGGAATACCGGTGCAACGACAACTCAACCAGCGAAGGCATCTAATGACCTTCCTTTGAAAACAAATGCGAACTTTATACAATACACAACACAAACCGGACTATTGTTCTGTCGTTGCTAACTGTACTCAGTTTTTCGAGACTAGATTGAGTACTTTGTATAAATACAATAGTTCACTTATGACTAAAGCAGTGATAGCCTATTGGATAAAGAACCGACCTATTATCCGACGCTCCCAGGTTCGAATCCTGATATGGGGATGTACCACTATGTACATATTTGTAATAAGGAAACCCGCACGCCCAAGATATTCCGAAAGACGTGTGACTTAACCTACGATAGGTCTGGTTTCCCCTCTGAGGTCTGATCGCAGTCGCTTCGTGTAAAAATCAGTATCTTCGTCAAATCCTTGGCTTAGATAGCGTATCCCGCCCCCGGGATATCACTTGGAAGGGGACAATAGTTTATGACTAGCTATACTTACTACATTGATGAACTTTAAGATCGAAGAAACCTAATATTTTAATGAGTTGTACGAATACATACAAACCAGCTGGTAGTCGAATACAAAACCATGGTACCAACCCTACTTAAAAAGTCAAATTTTTACTCCCGCTAATTAGGTAAGGAAAGAACGTAGTGAGAAATTATTTTATTCCGTATTTTTTTAGGATCCCGGACCGTAAGGGCAAACGAAACACTATTACTGTCACTGTGCTGTCTGTCCGTCCGTCTCGCAATATGACACATGTTAATAATTCGTAAAGAGTTATAGAACTGAATGCGAAGAAGACAAATATAAATGGTATTTGAAAGAGAAGAAACCAGAACCAATGTAAGGATTACGGTAGATGATGAAGTGTTGGAACAAGTGGATTAGATTGTATATCTTGGATACGCTTTCAGCAGGGATGGAAGGTACGCCGCTGATGTGGAAAGACGAGTGAGTGCTGGGAATTGTGTGACAAGGTAGTGCTAGTCCCAATGCTTACTTATGGAAGGCAGAGCTGGGTATGGCAGAGAGAACATGAAAGTAGGCTAAACGCAGTCGAAATGCGAGCGTTACGCAAAATTTGTTGCGTGACGCTTGTAGACCGTATTCACAATGATGATGTGGAAAACAGAGTTGGTCTGAATGAGAACGTTGGTGTTAAAATAAGAAGACGCTTCGTTGGTTCAGACATGTGGAAAGAATGCAGGAAGAAAGAATTACGAAACAGATATGCAACGCAAAAGTAGAAGAATGTAGGTGCCGAAGAAGACCAAGACTTACCTACTATGACCAAATTGATGATGTTTATAGCCTCAGAAACCGGCGAGCGTGCATTAGAAGAGTAATGAATGAATATCAAAAAAGCGAGTAAGGCGTGTAAGAATCGAGTCATGTAGCTCTCCGTACTCTCTGCCTAACCCACAAGAGATTTGGCGTGAAGTTATACATAGATAGAGAATTGAATTTTGTATATTTTGCGTAGAATGTTGAGCCAAAACCGTAAGTAGACGGTTTTTGTCAAACACATAAAAAGCAATCAAATGCTCATATCTCACATGCGACCATTTGATTCTAAGCGTAACAGAAAAGCCGACCGAATAACGAAGTTTAATGAATGTCAATCTCTTGTTCAAAAAAAAATTTATACTATTTTTCATTTGCAAAAAAATTGGATAAGTAATATTTAAAACTATACTAAATTCAATTTGTTCAAATCCACAGCATTAATAGTTGCTGAAATATACCATTATGAGACGGACAAAGTCGTACCGCAAGGGTTCCACTTTGGTGCAGAATCCTAAAACTAAACTTTTAGTTAGGAATTTGTAAAATCTGTAGGTATACCATTTACTGTACACTACCTACCTACACTTACTGTGTTCAATCAACGGATACTGAAAACGTTGATTCATAATGCAGTTCATGTTTTACTAAACTATTAAAAAATATATAGGTAAGTAGTCATAAATATTTGACTGTGCTCCGTGTGCAGTCCGTTTTGCACTTGTCAAGTTTATCATGGTTAGAGTATTGCGTATTTATTTATACTAGAGTGGTCGAAGTTCGATCATAATTCCTCGATCTTTAAGATTGAACGTTATTAAGATTCTTTTGTCAAATACGTCATTGGAAAAATATGGTATAACTTGGTTAATTCCTGTTACATATTGCTGCACCAGCCACATATTTCTCCAATGTGCACAGTTAATTTGTCTACTTTAATATAACAGTATATTATAAAATGTACTAACTTTGAGCCAGAATAAGTCAATTCACATTGCATTTCACATTCTCATTCATTCATTCACAAAATAATCAATGTATTTACAAAGTAAGCGTAAATGCACATTTATTTTCAACAATATTATTTAAAGCAGATTTAAAGACTCTTTAGCGATAATCTATAATCTCAGTAGGACTGTTTGATCACAACAGTCTAATATGTATTTGACATTGACAGATTTTAATTATCAACATTTTGTATTTCACTCTGAAGCTTTTCCTTCGCGTATTAAAATATAATTAGAATCTAGTTATAATGCACAAATATCTATTAGACAAAGCATGACTATGACATTGTGACAATAATTATGATTATTTGTGACATTCAGTAAGACTATAGACAAATAATATTATAGACCAATAATATTAATATCTTCTCAGTTTGACAACAGACTTTAACCATAAACAAAAAAGTATTTGGATAAGTAATTATGTGTTTGTGTGTCAAACGCATGGTGTGTGTAATGTTCTTTTTTTAAAATTTAAAGTATTTACCAAGCATTATTATAAAAAATTTAGATTTCTTCTCCATAGAAACTTTAACAGTGCCAAATTTCATAGGTACTCCTCCGTTCGCGTAATATTCGTAAAAAGAATTTTCGTGTACAAAGTTTTTGCTTCGCGTATTAATTTATTGTTATTTAAGTAGTAAGGTAGGATATTCGAAATAAAATAATAACAGCCAAATGGTGTTACTCTTACCTATCCTATCATATATATACCTATCATGACGAAATTGATCGTGTTTTATTAGAACGAAATATAAAGAAAACGGCGTGCGTGCATGCAAGAAGCGAGTGAAGTGTGTAAGAACCCAGTCATATGGCGCTCGGTTCTCTCTGCCTACCCCGCAAAGGATTTGGCGTCAAGTTATAGATAGATTGTAGATCTTCTTTCTATCCATAACTTTAAGCTCAGTCCTTTGTGGGGTTTATTAAACCATAATAATAAAACCTGCTTTGATTATTTTATATGAAATAGGACAATTATCAAATTCATTACAAAATTACGGAAGGCGGAAAGCTAAATTACAATACTTATTAAATAATAAAGAGCATCAATTGCAAAAATTCAAACCCACTAACCCAGATTATTACGTTACGAATACCACTTATTTTAGAGAAGATTGGAAATGAGATAACAAATATAGAGAAGGTTTAGAGGTCACCATTGTCAGTAAACGATGAGTATTATGCTACATAACGCTAAAGATAATACTTGGTTACTACACTGTTATATATACGAATTAAAGTTTTTTTTTTATGTACTACGCCGGGAGGGATAGAAGCATACGGTTCACCTAATGTACTGCAACCTATGGACGCTTGCAATATTAAATATACTCAAGCAATGCCACCTCTACTGCTAACACAGCTACTCCTTAGCAGCTGACTGGTGACCTCAATCACTCGCAGGAACACGATAACCCTCCATGGGGCTGTAATTTGACTGACTCAGACCAAGACTTTCAGACATGTTCATGCACAGAAATGTTTGTCCTGTGTGGGAATCGAACCCACGAGCTTTGGGGCCAAAGTATCGTTACAAACTACTGCCCCACCAAGCTCGTCAAACGTCGTAAAAATATGACGGCTATAATAGGAGATGTGCATAAGACATGATGTGAAGAAAGGCATGCGTTGGTTCCGACATGTAGAAAGAATGGCAAAAGTGATGTGCAATGCGAAAGTAAGAAGGATGTTAGAGCCTAGTAAAGCCAAGTTTCACAAACCATGTTATGTCATTGTCATCATCATATTGTGTGGGAAGGTCACAGCGGGAGCGCTAGAAACCGCGAGTGTTAAAGAAGCGAGTGAAGTGTGTAAGGATCAAATAATGTCACGCTCGGCTATCTCTGCACACCCCGCAAGGAACTTGGCATTTAGGTATGTGTACATTGTAATTTGACACAGTACAATATTACAAATAAGTCCGCACACAAATAACGACTTCTGGAGCGTTGTCGAGGTTCTTTGAGTGAGTAGTGTTACCGGGAAGCTCCTAAGGAGTAGCTGTGTTAGCAGCAGGGGTGGCGACGCGCGATGAGCTTGTTGTTAACTATTGATTAGTCCTTCTGTGCAGGTTAGCTTTTCATTTTGACGAGCTCGCTGGCGCAGTGCTTTGACACCAAACTCGCAGGTTAGATTCACAC
The DNA here is from genome assembly GCA_947507595.1 of Pyralis farinalis. Classification (NCBI taxonomy): domain Eukaryota; kingdom Metazoa; phylum Arthropoda; class Insecta; order Lepidoptera; family Pyralidae; genus Pyralis; species Pyralis farinalis. The sequence goes on from OX382267.1 coordinate 19,989,811, forward strand.
ACAGGACATCAGGAGGTGGCATCGCCCATGTGGTACTTAATGTGTTGCAAGCGTTCATAGGTTACAGTAACGACTTTACGTCAGGTGGGCCGTATGATTGTATGCCTCCCGATGTTGAATAAAAAAACCCTACCTACACTGGCATAAAATACCTACATGATACTTTTAACCCAAATTCAACCCTTTGACGAGTGCATAGAAAACAGTAGCGACTTCTTTAAAAAGTACTCCAATTGGATTAAAAAAAAAGGAATGCCTTTTTTGACACTTACAATGCAGTTGGATCCAGTAAGCCTGTGTAAAACACTTAAAATTAGCTTGTCTGTGATGCTTTCCTAATATCTGTACTCTATACTAATATATAAAACGGAAAAGTTCATTTGTTTGAACTCGCTAATCTTTGGAATTTCCCGTTGAATTTGACATAGACCAATTTTTGAAGAAGGTTATAGGCTATTCAACATCACGAAACGACGCCTACAAATCGAGCAAATAGAAATAAAGTAAGAAAAAGCCGTTCCCGCGGGATATCGTGATACACGCGGATGAGGTGGCCGGCTGAATATATATATAAATATTTATAAATCGACCAAGTGCGAATCTGTAAATGGTAAAAATAGATAATCAGAACGTGTTATTTACAATGAAATGTTCTAATTATATATATTTTATTCGAAATTTGGTACTAGCCAAGTATCGATTGTTAAGTTGGCCGACGATTACCTACTAGTAAATTAGGAAAGCCTAGTCCTCCCTGATAGATTTTCTTTTAATTTCATTATATACAAATAGAGCAGTGCAATTAGTTAGAGAGATGGCATACATATTTTTAACTGGCCTTTTAGGCCAGTAAAAGAATTTAGAAAACGCTGCAATTACATAACATTCACGCGGTGTTCGGCATCCTTTATTCTGAGTCCAGTTCTATTCTATGGCATGAAATTAAAAATTGAACCCTTATAGTATTACTAAGTATGTTTGTCCATTCTCTCTCTGTCGTCTGTCACAAATATCATCCCTTTCTCCCCTATAACTCTGAAGGTCATAAAGAAAAAGTGAGATAATTATAGTTGATAAATGGTTATACAGATATCACAGGAACCGTAAAATTGTACTTCGTACTGGTATAGTTTATTAGGACTCAACTATAGATATCAAATAAAAAATACTCCCATTACCCATCTGTAAATAAAAATCTAAAATAAATATAGTTGATGAGTATAAATAAAACTTCAGAAGAGTAGAATAATATTTTTAAATATCATAGTTGATTAAAAAGTTTTAATCACGCATAAACTAAGTTGTTCAAGGAATACAGTGCAATATTGAGTTGCTAGCTCTGGTGTATATGGCATTTACACACAGCGATGATGACACTTATTGTCAACCATATCGTATATTTGTTTGCCATCATGGCGAAAATTCATTTTGTAAGAAATACTTGATGCATCTTCTTATTTGATGTATTCATCGTGTTGCTGTTACTTTGTGCTATCATTTATAACTGTGAATTATTGAAACAATAATTCTCAAACGAAACCTATGAAGATTTTCATTCAATTTTCTTTGCGATCCCATCTTTGTCAGTTTATCAGTCGGTCATTATATTAACCTTAACATCTCTTTGTTTGGAATCCGTCCCCTCTATCCAGTCTAGGGTATTTTCAGAACGGTATTTTAATGGCATCCATACCCGCAGGAGTCAGCACAAATTCCACAATGTTAAAGCCATGGCATTCTTGAATAAAATGTTCCGATTTAATATCCTTTCATCTAGATTCATTTGTGCACAGACATTTATGGTCTGACTCAATAGTTAAAAACCCATTCAAGCCTCAAGCAGCTGATAGTGTGTTTGCGTGCTCATATGTTATTTTGTACATAAAACATTCGGATAGTGGGGCCGTTCACCTTTGGTGATTTAAGCGATACCCGTATTTGAGTTACATTTGTGGGCGAACTGGGAAATTTAATGAATGGCTTATAAGGTAAGTATATTGCCGTTGATAATATCTACATACAAGGTTACATTAGTCCGCGCAATGCGGATTTGCGCAGCGATCCCACGCGTCTATGGCGGACGCCCCGAGCACCCACGGACACCGTCGGACTTAACCAATCAGACTAGAACCTTGCCAGTGTTTTGGTGTCCTTTACATTGCCTTCGGTGCAAAATTCAAGCAACCTCGCTCAATCCCTAGCAAATACTCGTAATTTATCGCCCACTCGTACGTTTGTACTCAGTGCCAATCTCATATCTTAACATTCCTGTCACAAGTCTCACAACAATTATTCGATCGTAATATTTTAATTGCAAATAGCAATAGCCATGAATTTCTTGACGTATTAAGTGTTAAGTATATACAATACAATCAATGCAAAACTTATAATAGCAAACATTTATAGGCTATGGTAACCGCTTCTCCTTTGATGGACCGCATGCTGATTGGCACTCAACATGGTATAAAAAACATCCACGCGGAAGCCATGACAATATGTAACAGAATTACATGCAACGCATGTTAATTGATTCAAGGTGGCTTAATATATATATAAGTACATATATGTACCTCCGATACATCTCGTTATACTTGCATGATTTCTAGATCGCCTTTATTTACAATCCCATACGCAACAGATGAAGGCTGATGGCACTTTTGACCCTAATGTGAATTTCACCAAGTCATTCAAGTGTGGGTGTCGACGGCATCAATTGCTCAAATCTTACGATATTTTAGCTCTAAAGTGCTTCAGGATAAAATTGTATTCGATCATGTATCTGTGTAGGTACACTATCTTTAATGTACATTACTATAAGTGCTTATTCAGAAAAAAGTAGAGTACGCAGTACAAATGCTTATCTATATCCTGCTAAGAATCACAATCAACCATAAAGGATACTAACTAAACTCGCAGGTATGAGATAAATCTTTTACAGCCAAAAGAACTATTCAAGGTCGATATTACACAATTTAGAGATAATAATTACATGTTTGCACAATTCATTAGTAATTTGCAGTGCGGTGGTTTGAAACTTTATACCGTTTGATATTCTTTTTATTTAGCGCTGATTAGAAGAAATACAAAGACGAGGGCGTTTTACATACAATGTTAAACAGTTTCAAAGTTTATCCATAAGAATATACTTGTGTGACTGTGAATCATGTAGGTAGATAACGTCATGCAGTGACTAAGTCTAGCAACATGTAAATCGAACTATGTATAGGTGTTTTAACGGAAAAAATAAACAATTGTAATTGTTTTAAGTTAATTTATGAAACAACAATAGAAGGGACGGGGAGATGTGCAGCTTCGACATGGGTCCCATCAAACCCTGCACTATACTTGGTGACGTAGGTTTTGCCGTCATCACCAATGTAGGAAACCTCGCCTTCTGTGACGAGCACGTGACCAGGACCATCAGGATTCGGCACTAGCCTACCACGCTCAGTTACCACGGTACCCTCGGCAGTGACGTAGCGAAGCGCGAACTGGCCGTAGTCGTCATGAATTTCTTCGTGCTTCAAAGCTGGAAGAGCCCGTCTTGCTGCCACTGCCGAGGGGTTCGGCGCCGCAAGGGTCGCTGCTACGAAGCAAAGGACTGCTACACACTGCAAAGAAGATTGTTATTAGAAGAATACACAATATCATATTATCAATTTGATCTGGTACAATACAGTATTTTATGCAATCGCTGGAAGTGGTGACCGTAGCCTATGAACGCTTGCTATATAAAGAGTATTGCTTGCGCCTTGCCACCTGCGCTATTAACACAGAAGCCCACTGGAGAGTTGTTATTTGATTGTGGTTTTCTGTGAGGTGAAGGTACTTCCCCAGTCGTGCTGCTTCAATGCACCCTACTTCTCTGTTACCAGCCTCGTTTGTCAAGTTTCACTCTAAAGATAACAAGTCACTACGTCATTCACCTTAAATATTATGTAGCACTCATAAAACTAACAAGACATAGGCGATCTTAAATATTCGCAAAATGTAAGTCCCAATTATTGGTACACCTTGATCAATAAACCTACACAGTGTTTGAAGGTTGAAATAAAATTGAGTAATAAAAATTCTTACCAATTTCATTTTGTAGATTTGTAGTATCTTGTGCGCAATATGCAGTTATCTGATGCGTACATTCAACAAACCAACATTATATAGTATAGGACATTTAGAAAATGTAATTTATAACAATTAGTTACGAGTAAGTTATGAAATCACTTAATGTGCTATTATAAGTATAATTATGGTAATACGACAAATCAATTAAAAATTAAACTAGTTCAGTTTTAAGAATGATGTGAACATAGGTGACGAATAGATATTATAACTGAGTAAATTTCAAAATTGGTCATCTAGGTATACATAATTGGACAGTAAAGGGTCTACATTGATCTTTAAAAAAAGGATGAAACACAAATCCATATATTTTTATTACAATTCTTCACGATTTGTTTGTCTGTCGCCTCTTAAAACGTGCATGGTCTGTTCGTACCCAAAAGTTGCCAACAGGATCATGAATATCAATGTCAGTTTCTCTTTTGGAAAGTTGCACACTTTCCATTTTAAAGTGTGAAATAATAACTTTTTATAGATAACTAAGAATCTACTGGATTTTAACCTAAAAATCTAAATAGCTAGAGTTAAGATACGTCAACATATATTAAACATTTTTTTTCTTCTTCTAATAATTAATTCGTTCGACAACCAATGAGTTATTTTTAAATAAATTAAAAAGTAATCTTCAGACAGTGCGAGAAGTAAAATACTATATAAATATATTACAGATTAACCTATGATTAAAATAGACAACATCACATCTTTACGCCAAGTCCTTGTTGGGTAGGCATAGAGAACTGGGCGCCATAACTTTTATTACTCCCACGCCAACTTCTATTTCCAATGTTAAAATTGTTAATTATGAGGGTTTCCTTAAATTTGAAAATAATTTCATTTAAAATGTATATATTACAAGTCGCAAATAGTAAAATAATTAGTACAGATCTTATCTCTCTAAAGTATATACAAATTTAGAAAACGCTGGTAATTAATTATTTTAATCTTGGAAATAGATATTTGTGTGGCAGAATAGAAAATGGTCAACACTTTTTGCATTGCATTTTGATTTGTGTTTCATATTTATGAATATATTTAATGCGTATTTTTTAGAGTTTCCCTCTCATTGTTTTCATTTTTACTTGTATGGAAGCCCTTTGATATTAAAGTAGAGAAAATTCCAGAAAATATTCTACATATATACAAAATAATGCTCGTATTAAATTTCATGAAGATTGAATTATTGAATTGTCTATGGACAGACGCAAAGGTATATTTGAACGGTTTATAAAGTTAATGTGTTAAATAAAAGTTACATTTTTAAAGTTAAGTTTTTACAGTGTCTTAAAAACGTATACATGCAATTGTCAAACTTCGTGACGAATATTCACACGTAATTTGAAATGAGAACAAAATGCTTTAAATAATGAGCTATTTTTCATTTTCTTACCAAAGTCGAAATTTGAATCATTCTGTCACATCACAAGTTACTAAACTTTTAGGTGTATTCCCGTTTTATGAGTATAATAAAACTGAATCGAGCTAGTGGCATAATATCGTATAACCACTAATTTTCTATACTGCTGTTCATCAAGTTTCTCTAGTCCACGTTTATTAGGAAACACATTAAAAATTATCTTGCTTAAAGGCTTATTTCAACGTTGATAAATAACTAACTGACAAAGATTTTATACACAGACATATTTCTTTCATTCGACAAATCCATAGGCAAATTGGACAATGAATTATCAAATATTGATAGTTATAGTAGATAGGCTAAATGTCAAAATGACATTCAATAACGGTGCGAATTATTTGGCAAATGTCAAGTTAGTCCAGTGTAATAGGGTTTGTACTCTTAATTAACCAATAATTATATATTATACGATGTCAATGCTTTTTTTAACTTTTAAATTTATGACGATTGTATTTTTTGTATTAAATGAATATGAACAACAAGGAATGCCGAGACTCACCTACCATGACCAAATTGATGATTTTTATAAGAAGGTGGCGTCAAGAGCACTAGAAACTGGCCAACGTGTATTAGAATTAGAAGAGCTATGAATATTGACGAGCTCAGCAGCGCTGTGGTTAATAACGCTTCTTTGTTACCAGAGTTCGTGCGATTCCCAGTCAAGACATGTCTTTGGCTGGGTGTTTTTATGGATGCATCAAAGTAGCCCGTCTGAGGATGTACCTCCAAGTCATAGAAAACCGCGGCTAAATAACAACCTCCCTGAAGAGTTGTTGTGTTCCTGCGTGTGAGTGAGGTCACTAATAAGCTTGCTAGCAGCAGACAACGCGCGAGCGATATTTAATGTATTGCAAGCGTTCATAGACTACGGAAACTACTACCACACTACACATACCACAAACACACGACGTTGTATAAAAAAAAAGAATATTAAAGACGCGAGCGAACTGCGTAAGAACCGAAGTCATATGGCGCTCGATTCTCTCTGCCTACCGCTCGGGGATTTTAGTAAGGAATATATATAATATATAAATTCTGTTACAAATAAATATGCATTTACTTTTTTATGAAGTAATGTAATCTTAATAAACTTATATGTACATATTTATGGAAGTCTCAGCAAAAACTAAAAATGATTTATTCGAAATGGCCACCGTTGGCTTTGATGCCTTTGCATATCTTTAATCTGTCTGGCCACGAATCTATGCATTCACGCACTGTTTCCATGGGACCACGGCTTGCTCCTGAGATTTTCTTAAGAGACACAATGTGGTGTGTAGTTTCGAGCAGACCGTATGCTCTAAAACTGACCATAATTTGTTGTCTTATAAAGTCCGGAACGTTGGTTTCGAGCCAGGCTTGGGTAGTTCGTGCCTTATGACCAGATGCAGAGACCTGCTGGAAAGTACACGGTACATTTTGTGTATACGGTACATTTTGTGTACACGGTACATTTTGTGTACACGGTACATAAGTGTATTGCTGAGAGGTTTCATAATACGGTCCAAGACAGTTTCTTAATACTTACACTTTGGCTGAAGTCTTCACTCTTTTTTCACAAAAATGAAGCTTACTTACTTACGGAGGATGAAGACCACGTTGTACCTTTCCGACCACTTGGGCGGCTTCTTTAGAACTTTGGCATTTTGCTTGTTGTAGTGCTCTTCAATCGTGAATTTTTTTTCATCAGTAAAGAGGATATTTCTTTGCTTTTCACCTGCGTATCGGGACAGAAGGCGTTTTGATCGATCCAGTCTCTTCAACTGTAGGGACTGATTTAGGGCATGTCCTGTATATCGACAATAAGCGCCGTGCTTCAGGTCTTGTTTTATTATACACGTTATAGTGCTAGCGGGAATCTTCATTTCCTGCGATAAGATTTTTTCTCCTAATGGGGTTTCAGCGAATTCTGGCTTTAACAGAATTAACAGCCTTTATAGTTCTAACAGCGCGCGGTCGCCCCGATCTTTTATGGTCTTCAACAGGGGAAGTGTTGGTGGTTGGTTTGTCGATAGGACGATATACGAATATACGGCTACGGATACCAAGCATTTGAAGTGTCTTGAATATGACCGACACGGCTCCATACCCACTTTATGCAAGGCAATCACTGCAATCCTATTTTCTTTAACACCCCAATCCATATTGTAAAAAAATACGAAAAAATATGTTAAACGGCGGTAAATCAAAAGAAGTTTTTATCTTAATAAACACGTTCCTAATTCAAAATAATTAAAGAATTGAAAAAAAAGAAAAGTTTCTATGTAGATAACAATATTTATGGCCAGACTAGTTAGTATTTATCGTTAAGATTTCCAAAAATTTACGAAAGTGCGGATAAATTAAAAGTCAATTTTATAACTTATATCACTGAGGTATTATCAACATCGCATCGACTACGTTTTATGTGTTGCTTTTGTTCTGAGCTTTTTATCTTCAAAAATGATAGACAGATCTTAGAAATGTTTAGTCGAACATTTTAAGTATGTTCGATACTATACATATACATACTACATACATTTATTAGATAACGCCCATTACTCTACATTAAATTCTAAATATATAGGTATATATGAATACATTATCTGCGCTCGTAAAAATATAAAGTCTTTCGTAGGTTAGCTATTATAATACTACCTATATATCTGAATGGCATAGACATACTAGAACTAGTAAATCGGTTGTTGGAATTATATTCGCTTTTACATTAAATTGCCTAAAACAGTTCTTGCCTCGCCTGGAAAGAGGTTAAATAAGTACATCAAAAATTTTCTTACCAAGTAGGTAGTTTATTAATCGTAGATTATATACAAAAAAAATCTGTTAATTACTCGCACAGGCACATTTTTAATTTTACTAATCTAGAACATATATTATTGATAATCTGAAAAAGACCTATATTCTTTCGGCACTTATTCCTTTCAATTGACAATTTCGTAATGCTGGTTGGTTTTAAAAATCAATGTAATATAAAAATGATAACATATTAATTAACAATATAACAATATAAAATATACAACAAGTGGCGAAGTGTTCTCAGGGCCCCAGTAGCAGAAAAAAAAATTTACTGCTACTAATATTACAACAGAAAAAGTAACTGCTGTTCAGTTACTTTTTGTTGTGTAATCATTTTTTAAGTACTCAAAAATGACAGTAATCTAAGGAGTGATAATTAGGAAATTCTTCTGTGGCAAAATATTTATTTACTTTTTCTATTTAAATAATAATAAAATGTACACAGATATCATATTATTTATTTCAATTATTAATGATAATAATTTCCACAAATAGGCAATTTTTCTCTGTCTCTGTACAAATCTGTTTTAATTAGTAGTCATCAGTTCCTTTTTCTTGGCATCGAATTATGTGGTTATGATGTTGCAGGCTCTGGTGACATGTTTCGGTAAACATACGCTGTCAAGTCGTTTTAAATTTACCTATAACAAGAATAATACGTACTGAAATGATTACCTTACTATATTTATTTATTGTTCTCTTGACATCGACTTTTTAGAAACTTAACTTTTACTTTTAAGAAAAAATAATGGGTAGAAATTGTATGAGTAGATAGGCCACGTTCCACATAAAAACATTCTCACTCCTGTGAATTTTCTATTCTTGTCACATGCTATATTCTGATGTTCAGTCACGGTTCCTGGGGTGCGTCAGATGAGATGAAGACTTAAAAGCCTTCCCGAATAAAAACAACTCCTAGGTGGTCTTGAGTCAGTAAAAATGTGACATAACCCGTTCGGTTCTCATGGCGAAATCGATGGAGGACCTTAGCTTAATGACCTCAATAGCTTTTCCAAGTACATAGGTCTCAAGATAAACATGGACAAGTTTAAGATCATGTCGAATGTTACACCTATACTAGTCACGGGTGAAAACACTAAGCTCGAAGTTATTCAGTTAAGCGAGTCCTATTTCAACCGAGAGGTCAACAGATGAATCTAACTCAGTTGGGCAACGTACGGAAACTTCAATACATTTTTTCGTCCAAAACATCTCAATGCCTATGTGCGTTGCGGACATACTGACACGCGGCCCTTCGCTATGGGCCGTATGGGGTAACTCAAATTCGCTCAGCACGCTATAGAAAGAGCTATGCTGGGAGTTGTTCTGGGTGATAGAATCAGAAATGAGTAAGAACTGAGGTAACTGACATAGTTCAAAGGATAAATAAGCTGAATGGAAGTGAGCCGGCCACATAGTTCGTAGAACTGACAAGCGCTGAGGAAAAAGGGTTCTCGAATAGCGTCCCCGTACTGGTGCATGCAGTGTGGGGCAACCACGTACTAGATTGTGCGATGACCTCAAGAGATCTGTAGAGAGTATATGGAGGCCTATATTCACCATTGAAGGAATATGGGATGTAATGATAATGATGAACCCGTACGACCGACCACTGGGTTGGATGCATGGATGAATGGGGTACCCCTAAAATATCTAAAGTTTATATTTTTAGTAGTTTAGTCCTTTTATGGGTAGTCTTTTAGGTCGGGCGTAAGAAAATCCAGATGCAGAAATATGAAATTTTGAATTTTGAGCTCATCATCATCATTCGTAATGCTGACTAGTAAATGGAGCGCTAACGGAACGAAGTTAGAGAGGAAACTAAAGAAATAATAACGAAATGACTTTGTAGTTTGGTGCACAGACGAGCGACATAATTATTGACAATACGCAGCTGCATACGAGTACGGTATTGATCTTTATGTATAAGACGAATAGTCTTTGCCTCCGTTTATGTTTTTATATTGATTATACAGCTAAGAGCAGATCACGCTGGATACGCGAATTACGATTATAACGGTACACAGGTCAAATTGTCAAATTTGACATCCAATTAACTTTACAATGTGTTATGTTCCAAAAAGTTGTTGGATTTATTGCCTGAATGAGCTTCCTTCTATAATAGCACCGCTTGCCAACAGCAGGGAATTCGGCATAATATGCGGCTATTGCCATTTCGGTGTGAAATGGTCATGTACTGTGTGGGTTTTTTTTCCCAGGAACCATTACCATATGGAATGGACTCCCCGCCAAGGTTTGACTGTGTAGTGATTTTTAAAAGGTCAGCCACATTATTACAAGTACAGGTATTACCCTTGGTGATGCAAGTATCTATAGGCTAAACGGTACTATAATCAATTCAATTTTGTTATTTAAGTCTAGCGATATCCCGTTTCCTAATTCATTAGGATTGGCGGAGTCCATACCTAAGTCTAAGGATGTAGTGAAGATATGGATTTTGACAGGGAGCGGCTGCCGTTATACTTCCACAACCTAGAGGGAAAACTAGAGCTTTCTTAGGTTAGGTCATACGTTTTCTGAAATATAATTTCTTGGACGTACGTGTTTCATCACGATATTCTCTTTTAAGAGAGGTAGGGCGCGTCAAAGCAGCCTGTCTGGGGAAGTACCTCCACCTCACAGAAAACCGTTGCCAAATAACATCTCCCTAGAGGGTTGTTGTGTTCCTGCGTGTGAGTGAGGTCACCAGTAAGCTCCAAAGGAGTTGCTGTGTAAGCAGCAGAGGAGGCATCACGCGAGTGATACTTAATATATCGCAAGCGTTAATAGGCTACGGTAACCGCTTTACATCAGGTGGGCCGTATGCTTGTATGCCTCCTGACGTAGTATAAAAAAACACCTTAATTTTTTTATTTAATTAAGTTGTCTAAATTCCGGTTATATTATAAATTAACGAAGTGCGTCAATTGTTTGTCTGTTAATTTAGTATTTGTTATCTGTAGGTGCTCTATAAAGATATAATATATTTTTTGCTACAAGTCTTATAAGTTTTTGTAAACGCTCACATAATTATAAATTCTTCATTAACTATTGTTGCCGTTTCCTTACTGCTCATGTTAAATTTAATTAACACGAAAACAAATGAAATAATAAGTATATTTTCGTAACATCACATACAAAAACATTTTGTCGTTTTCGATTATTCATTCTGTATCATGAATTAATGAACTCTGATTCTATAACTTAGGTTGATCGAGAAACTTAAAAAAAAAATTGTTTACAAAAAAATATCGTCATTTATTACCGGATTACGGCAAAGCTAAAAGGAATGGTTATGATTGTAGTAAGTTAAAGTAGGTGATTTTTATACCAGATAAGTAACAAACAAATTCCACAGCCTGCCTGATGATAAAGCTGTGCATAATTGCAAAAAATATCTTTGGTGGCCAAAATAGTAAAAAAAAAATTTATCGTCTAATTTTAGTAGTTTTTCCTTATTCATAATCCCGTTGCGATCTTTTCTAAAACTATGCACTATCTATCTACTCATTAACTGATAGTACTAAATATGACTTAACCTTCCGCGACTCAATTACTACATCAAAGGCCCGGAACACCAATTTCGTGACTTATTTGTTCGTGAGCAGCTTAACTAATTAACTACATTTTCAGCTAATTCAAAATGACGCATGCCGGCCCATGCTTCGTTCAACAAGACAGCCTAACTATTCGCATGCAAATCTTTTGACAGGCAACAGTTGTCGACCTGTTTTTACTCACGGAAGTGAGGTTTAACCGAAGTAAACAAACAATAAGACCATTTTTAGACCAAGTTTTTGCTTGGAATCAAGTCTCTAATCAAGCATGTATATCAGTGTTTCCGCGTAGGTCTTTAGTTGTCTACCCACGTAAAGCTCCGAGGTGACGGCGGCACCAGCGTTGTAGGTCGTGGAAATACTTAATATTCTGTAAGATCGCCATGAATAAGGTAGATGTAGTTATCACCTCTATCATGGTTCTTCCAGGTTTCCTGGAGAGCACGCAAGGGACTAAAATTAATGTCTAGTTCTAAGTACCCATTAACATCTTTCGTGGGTTCGTAGTACTTACCTTCGTAATTATATCGTGGGAAAAGTAATGTTTTCCATATAATCATTGCATCAATCAACTGAAGAATACATTCAAGTAGATAATTGTATTTCCTATGTATTTTCTACATAATGATAAGTTGCACAATCGTGTAATAAAAGTTTTCTATCAATCAACGAACAACATAACTAAGATGTTAGAGGTCACAGGAGATATCCATATCTATGTATCAATAATTCATTAGTATTGTAAAAATAATCTATATGCTTTTTTAAATTGCCTAAGCCTATTCATACTTTGCTTGATAAGAGGTTTAAATTAATTTAAAAAGCGGAAAGATTATTTTTACAATACTTCATCTTTATCGACAATCAGAATCGATAATAAATTAAAAAATAAATATACATTACAAATAAATAAAAATATATATACAATACAACTTGTAAGTACACGGAAGTGTTCAATGGAAATGAAAACATCTTGTTTTTTTATATTACTGCCATATCAAAAACAGAAGCCCTGATTAATTATAAACTAAAACTGAATAGTCATGCACCGCAAGCGTGCTCGTCAGGGCCCATTGCCAACCTAATGGATTACAATTCTAGACCATATCCATATCGACGTGCGGCTTTGTGTGTATCCGTAGACGAAACACATGTACGTACTAGTCTGAAACTCAGTGGACTCAAGTAGATCGCTATCTTCACGCAGCGCTAATTCCAGCTGGGCCGAGGAGAGCTGAGCGCCGCCGTACAGGAATGCGATAGGTGGACTGAAACGTAAGACGAATAAGCTATCATGAACGAAATATGCTTAGATGCAGCGAGTGTAACAAAGATTAAGCTAAAAGGGACGGTCCAGCTTGCGCCCAAGAGCTTTAAGAGATTATGGGAATTTATGAGGGATATTCTGAATTTACCTAGTGAAAGAGTATATCATATATGTGGAAATACGAAGGAATCAAACCAAACATCTAAGGCTGTCGTTGGTCTGTATGGGGATAAAAGGATAAATAAAGCATGGAAGCTAATTTTAGGCGTGTATATGGAACAGAACCTCACTAACTTTAACATACAGATCTTATAACCAAAAAAGTGGGTGGGATGCGACTGGTATATTTAATAAGTCCCTTCTTAAAATAAAAAAAATATATGTTTGATTCTGACATATAGCCAATTTCGAAGTAAAATAATGAATACTGTTGAAACTCTTGAATCTGACCGCGCCGTCAGTCGGTAAGCCGGTTCGTTAACAGTTTTAAAGAAACGACATACTTGAAAAGATGTCCTGAAGGAATAGTGAATAAATAATTGCAATATAAGTATGTAAATAAATAGCACGTCTAGTGCGCCTAGCGTGCCTAAACTTGTGAACGCAAACTTTTCTGGCTTAGTCATCCGAGTCCAAAAGGCTTGCATTCCGAGCTTCTATCAAACCAGCCGTAATTTTCTTCATAGACGAACATACCTCTACCTAGGTATATACGAGTATATACTGAACATCCATCGATGTAGTACTAAAACGAAACCATTATATATATATATATATATATATATATATATAGATTTAAGGGTAGATTGGCGGGTAAATCCGATGACAAGGAGAGTTCCAGAACGAAAGAGCCTGTACAAATACGCTGTAGGGAGAATCATGTAGTTGTAAACTAAAAGGTGTTACCGTTTTTATACTGCTATTTATTCAAAATCTCTAAATTTTTTACAGACAATAAGATATACGTATGTTCAATGATGAATGGATGACCGTATTGTAAATGGCTTCATGCAGACTTCTTAATGAATAGAGTTTGCAGTTCACATTGTGTATCTTAACAGACACAATATGTACTGCAACCACTAGTCATTAAGACAAAAGACGATTGTATAGAGGAAAAGCTTGCTATTGCATCTGAAGAAAACTAGATAAAATCATTTTATTTGCCATTGATCCCTTGCAGACACTTTTTCATGTGTAGATTAAAACAAGTTTAATATTATTTCTGTTGGTTCGGACATGTAGAAAAAATGCAGGATGAAAGAATGACGAAGCAGATATAAAATGCAAAAGTGGAAGGATGTAGGAGCCGAGGAAGGTCATGACTTACCTACCATGAGCAAATTGGTCGTGTTCTATCAGAAGGTAATGTCAGGAGCCCTAGAAACCGGCGAGCATGCATGAAAAGAGCAATGAATGTTAAAGAAGCGAGTGAGGTATGTAAGGATCGAGTCACGTGGCGCTCGGTTCTCTCTGCCTACCCCGTAAGGGATTTGGCGTGAAGTTATAGATAGATAGATTATTTCTGTTCTAAAGTTTCCGATGCGGTTAATCTGAAACAGAAATATTATACTCAATAATATATGAACGAATAACCTGGAATACGTACAAAAATTCGTGTATGTTTGTGTTTAGATCCAAAATATTCCTTAACGTAACATTAAGTATCAGTATTCTGTAACATGAACTAGAGCCAACCCATGATTATTCAGTGTAATAATATATTCCTATTTGTCCTAAAATTATTTTGTTTGACTACTAACAACAGAAGGGCATCAACATTGAAAATGTATTGTCAAATATCGAGCGTATCTTTGTCTACTTTAATTGATTTTTCCATATTAATAGAAGGCTCGTGTGTTTTTGTTGCCTCATCTCGGCCTTCGGGGCTCACCTGGCATCTATTGTTCAGTAAATTACTGAATCCGTCTCTAATTCGTGCCAAACCTATTGTTTCTCACAGCCGACTGCCCGATTTAACAGAGACTGCACATCGCGAGAAGACTGACATCTCAATAAAAACAATGCATTACGTGATAATATACTAATGATGATTTGAATTAGACACGAAGAAGTATCCACTCATCTACTGTGCACTCTGAAATCTGCTAATATTATTTTCTTTGTATTTTTTGTATCATCTCAAATTTTATTCACTAATCTTCATGTCCGGAAATATCCGGTTAGGTTATAGTAATATCAATAAGTATTACTACAACCTAAGCGTATTGTTGTCAGGTGATCAGCTTCTTTAAATACGGTTCTATGCAAATGTTTTTGTTATCACTTTTGCTTTGCATGAGTACATTTATTCAAGTATTTGACAGTAAAGGTCGAATTTTGGAGGTCTTTAATGAATTACTGTACCAAATTTTCTTAAGATTATCAGTCTGCTGTCAAAGACTAAGTTTTAGTAGAAAACATTTAATAAAAATTTTGATGTAATGCCATAAAGACATAGGAGCGTTTGTGTGAAAATGAATGTGGAGAAGGCCACTTCCAATTTGTTGATAAAAACGATCGAATAGATGTTTAATAAAATAATATACATTTAAATTCACATGCTTTTGAATAAAAAAATACCGATTTTATGAAATTGCCTATTCATATAGTGTTTCTTCTTTGCTGGCATCGACTTCAATGAAGTCAGATTTTCGGTTTTATTTAATAGTTTTTTTCGTAATGTGTTTATTAATCATTACATTTTTACGAAACTACATGAGATAATTAAAACATTTGAGAAAAATGTACATCGCATAGTAAATAAAACAAAGAAAACATCTTCTTATGAATGACGGAACTTTGATTTGAAAATGTTATTAAACAAAAATAAGCTTTTAACTTTTAGGTACTTTTATCATTAAATCATCACGAATTTATACTTATGGGATCTAATTCGGATTTACCTTATTAGATCAGAGTTGGAATTATCCAAATAAATCTACGCATATTTTTATGTACGTATATGTAGAACTCATCTCGCGCATTGTCACCTCTACTGCTAATACAGCGACTCGTCAGGAACTTACTTACTTGGGGGGTTATTATTTGGTGGAAGTAGATATATTCCTAGGCGAACTATAGCCTTCCTCTTTTTAAAATTTTAATTTAATAAAAATAAGAGAAAATAACCTTTTAAAGTTGTATAAAAATGTATGCTGTATTAGTTTCGTTCACTTATTCCAATACCCGATTGTGAATCTTCCTTCAACCAGAGGGCTCGTGAGATTTATAAAGACCACTGAATTACTAATAAATTCTATTGAGAAATTTAGCTGCTACTCCAGCGAATCATATCGGAGCTTCATGATTCTATACAAATTTGTATGGAATACTAAAGGGAGGTTAACGTGAATGTAAATATTGTTAAAGCTTTCAGTTATAAAATCAAATGTTTCTTTTATCATTTCTTTAATAAACATGTACTGAAATGTTTTCTATATAAATGTAATCATATCCGTCGATGATGCCGCCAACTTACTATTGTTCACTCCAATTATCACACCATATCAAATTAAATTTTCAAAATTAAGTCGTACAAAGTAAACCTCAGTTAATTATATTTTTATCAACACCCCACAAGAAATCCGTGTATCATCCGAACAATAATAGAATTGCTCATTAAACAAGTATTAGTTAGTGCAAATAATCCTTGACACTACCTCTAATAAACCGTTGTTACAAACAATCCCGTCTCCCACACTCGTCCAACCCGCGAGTTATGAATTTAATACACTAATCAACCAACTACCGTAGACCTTGGCTGCACGTAACGTTACTTTAACTGAATACTTGGAAAAAGATATAACTATTATTATTTTACTTCAAATTTTTACTGTCATGGCTTCTGACACTATGTTTTCTTTTTATTCAATATACTAAGCTGTTCAAATTAATTTAACATTTAGCATAACCTTGCAACTCGCGACTCTGTTTAGAAAGATAGTACAAAACAATATTTAGCTGCAGTTCAAAGAAGTTCGTAACTCTCTTCAAATTTGCTGTAAACAAATTTTTTTTTTGTTCGATCCGTTCAAAAACGTTGGACGTACTAAACGTTATCTATAACTTTTTTTTATCTTACTTATTTCGTATATATTCATATTACTATATTTTTTTGTAATATTCTTTAATTAATACCAACATTTTTATTATGCATACATATAATCATATTCCGGGGATATAAAGGTATAATATATTTAAAAAGGTATAATTAAAAACCGAATCAGAAGATCCTAGCTGGTATTCAGGCCTATTTCGGCCTTAGACCTCTATCCCGAGATGAAAGACTGTTTCGCTGTTCTACTTTTCCTCCAAGTGTCTTGGGGGACTAAATTTCGCTGCAATTGTAGAGCTAGAGAGCTCCAAGAATCACTATGACCAGTGAGAGACCGAGAAACTGTGGCAAATGCTGTTTTCTTACTATTGAACACTCGAAATTGTATCTCGATGGGATTGAATTGGACCAAGTTTAACCGCCACCAATTGGACTCTCGTCAAGAGATGAGATTCCAGCCAACGCTAAAGAATGTGGAAACAAATTGTACAAATTGTACAGGTGATCAGCTTCTTTAAATACGGTTCTATGCAAATGTTTTTGTTATCACTTTTGCTTTGCATGAGTACATTTATTCAAGTATTTGACAGTAAAGGTCGAATTTTGGAGGTCTTTAATGAATTACTGTACCAAATTTTCTTAAGATTATCAGTCTGCTGTCAAAGACTAAGTTTTAGTAGAAAACATTTAATAAAAATTTTGATGTAATGCCATAAAGACATAGGAGCTAAAATAAAAACAGATAAAAAAAAAAACAAATAAGTTGGCTGGCAACGGATCAGTGACCCTTTGATATTGCTGCCGCCTATGGGCGGTGGTGACCACTTACCATCAGGTGACACACATGCTCTAACACAACAAAGTAAAAAAAATATATAAATGAAGATATACTATACTGACAACGTATAAACATAACGAAACATAATATGTAATGTTTATGATAATGTATTGTATGTATCCTTTAGTTTTTCTTACATAGAAGGACAATATATTACGACAGGTGGTTGTGAAATAAAACTGGAGCTTAGTTTCAGCCTATTGGCTAAAAATGTAAATGCGAATGAACATGTAACGAATAACAGAGCACGTCGTGCCTATTATAATCATCGTTATGTGAAGCCAAAAATACCACCATTTTACCTAGAGCCCATGTCTGCTATGCCATAACTTGATTTCTTACATTATACGCCGATGGGTCTAGATTTACGTTAAGTTTGTTTTCACACACCCAACCAAGTCGTAACGTATGCATTATAATTATACTTACCTATAATCAACATTTGTCTGGTGATATATCTATTGAATTTTTAAAAGACAGGTAGAGCTTCATTAAAAAGCAACCCGTCTGGGGATGTACCTCCACGTCATATAAAACTGCAGCCAAATAACAAATCCCTAGAGGGTTGTTGTGTTCCAGCGTGTGAGTGAGGTCACCAGTAAGCTCCCAAGGAGTTGCTGTGTTACCAGCAGAGATACTTGATGTATAACCGCTTTACACCAGGTGGGCTGTATGCTTTGTATGCCAATAGGCTATCATTGTCAACGATATGTATATCTATAAGTAATAAGCGTTGCAGAGGAATCTAAGTGGATGGTAGATACTGAAAGCTTATATTTATTAGCATACATTCCATGGCATCATAATATTCTGTACAATATGTATATTAGAATATTATTCTGTGTGCGCTACGAGCCTTCATACGCACTACTCATGCGGACACAGACTTTTTGTCAATTTTCGTGATTCGGCCCATAGCAGATTTACCTGACTCACGGATAATCAATTTAGAATGGTTAAAATGAATTAAACAGACAAATTATCCGTTACGACTATAGTTAACAATAATGAAGCATGTGTTTATTTAATGGTATCTTAATGAAGTGATTCAGCCGGAACTATGAATACGTTACGCTAATGCAATTACAAAATTCTGCAAATCACCTAAACCAGAAACAAGAGCCATTTTTATAAAGAATCTAGACTATAGATAGAACTATCCTACTAATAATATAATAAATGCGAAAGTTTGTATGTATGGATGTTTGTTGCTCTTTCACGCTTAAACGGCTGAATGGATTTGAATGAAATTTGGCACGTAGATAGATTTTGATCTGGATTAACACATAGGCTACGTTATTTGACTACACGCGGGCGGAGCCGCGGGCAGCAGCTAGTTAAGAATACTAAGCTCCACAAATTAAATGTGATACATTCAGATAGGCATTTCTTTGAAATTCAGTATGAATTTGTGCGTTAATCTGAATATGTTCAGATATGAGACACTTTGCGTTACATGGTCCGCTACCTAAGGATTTGGTGAAGATACTGATTTTGAATGACATTGAATGACTGTTGTCAAATCTCCGCAACCTAGAAGAAAAACTAGATTTTATATAACGTCAAGAACCATACATACATACGGCCCACCTGATGTAAACTGGTTATCGTAGCCTCGCAATACATTAAATATCACTCGCGCTATGCCGCCTCTGCTGCTAACACAACATTTCTTTAGGAGCGTACTGGTGACCTTACTCACACGCAGGAACACAATAACCCTCAAGAGAGTTGTTATTTGGCTCCGCTTTTCTATGCGGTGGAGGTACTTCCCCAGATGGGCTGCTATGATGCACCCTACCTCTCTTAAATATACCCAGACCAAGACAAATAGACATATTCATGCACAAAAATATTTGTCCTGTGCGGGAATCAAACCCACGAGCGTTGGTATCAAAGTAATTTAACAGCGCGTTTCACCACTGGGCCACCGAGCTCGTCTAAAAGATCTTACCTAGATTGCCTCACGCGTCTTTCGAAATATAATTTCTTGGACGTGTGGGTTTTCTCACTTTTGTTTTTCTTCTTCGCTGAACAAGTGATAATTACAAGTACGTGCATAAATCCGAAAACATGAATTTAGTGATGTCCATACCAAGTCATGCCCGTAGGTACCAAGATTCGAACTGAGGTACCAATCTGTTAATATCCTGTTCTTTATCCCCTATCCCCTCACTGTGCTATCTATAATCTATAACTTCACGTCAAAACCCTTGAGGGGTAGGCAGAGAGAACCGAGCGCCTCGTCACTCGATCCTTACATATCTCACTCGCTTCTTCAACATTCATTGCTCTTCTCATGCACGCTCGCCGGTTTCTAGGGCTCCTGACATCACCTTCTGATAGAACACGACCAATTTGGTCATGGTAGGTAAGTCTTGGCCTTCCTCGGCTCCTACATCCTTCCACTTTTGCATTGTATATCTGCTTCGTCATTCTTTCATCCTGCATTCTTTCTACATGTCCGAATCAACGGAGCATGCCTCTTCTTATTTTAACACCGACCCTCTCTTTCAGACCAACTCTATTTCTAACATCATCATTGCGAATACGGTCTACAAGCCTTACGCCACAAATTTTGCGCAGCGCTCGCATTTCGACCGCGTTTATTACACTCACTGTGCTCATATAAATTAATTTAACTATTTTAGCAAACTAGTTAATACTTATATTTTTATAATCAAATGTGTATCAAAATCCATAGCCAGAAGGTAAAACGCCCGTGTAAAAGTGTTATTAGACAATGCATATCCGATAGGTCTATATCATGCATTTTGGACACAGTGGGCAATATCTATACAAATAAATAATGTTAAAGTGTATGTTTGTAATGGGAAAATGACAACTATTTAATGAATGTATACACGCTACTTATAACGAAAAATATACATTTTTTTATTTTTGTTTGTCTGTGTCTTTGTTCGAGCTAATCTACAAAATTGCTTGACCATTTTTGACGAGACGTTCAGTGATGCATAGCTCACGTTATAAGGAGTAAGTTAGGTTATTTTTAATTGAGAAAAAAAATTGGGTTCCGTGGGTGATAAAAATACCACGAAATTTTGAACATTCAAATCCACGCGATCTTGAAATTTTTTAGAAATATTGTAATACGAATTTCCAGAAATCATTGATCAGATCAGATCATCGACGATCGGTTAGGAGAATGACGGCGTAGTTGCATGTTTTAATCTAATTGAACACGTTGATTAAGTAACGACGACCTTTGTCTGTCTACGGGTGCGTTTATCTATCTTGAGTCTTACAGTAGTCTTACAGCTACAGTAACTGCTTACTATCAAACAGGATATACGCTTGTTTGCCATAACGGTATAAAAAGTCAGAGGCCTACGGGCGACTACTAAACCAATCTTTAGAATTAAATGATCAACAGAGTCGTTGAGGGGGTGAGGATTATCGCATGTTTTTGTTATTGTCATATCATTTTTTTTTTCAGGTCTGGGTTTGCGGCGCACTGGCCGCTCTCGATGGATACAGTCCACAGCAGGATCCAGATCAATTCCACATACAGACAGACGAAGATGATGAACGTTACTTTCTCTATCAAACCCATAATGGACAGTACCGCAAAGAAAGGAGGCTCAAAGATGGTTCCGTTATAGGTAAGATTTAATACATAGTAAATTAAGTTTTAAGTTAATGGTACATCTTTTTAATACTACTAAATATATGAAATCTTGTTAATATATAAAAAACTTGCAAATAGGCAACATGCAATCGCGAACCAAATGTAATTGTTAATTACAGTCAAACTCTTCGTCCTAATGTTATCTCGTCTCCTAATATATACACTTAAGGAGTTGGTGAAGATACTTATTTTAACACGAAGTGAATGTCGTCAGACCTCTACAACCTAAAGGGAAAATCAGATCTGTCTTAGGTTAGGTTAGTTAGGTTTCTTAGGTTAGGTCCCTAGTCTTTCGAAACACAATTTCTTGAACGTGCAGATTTTCTTACAAAAAAGCCATTCGCTCCATTTGCAACATGAGCTTCAGTGAATCACTTAGAGAACTATTCAAAGAAATAAATATGCTCACGGTTGCCTCACAGTATATTTATGAGAACATAATGGATGGTCCAAAAATATTGGGTCCTTTTTAAAATTTATTGGAATCATAGAAGCAGGAATAGATTGCGTATTCCGGTACATTGGCTTGCTAAGACTAGTAGATCTGTTGTTGTAAATTGAATTCAATTCTATAATTAATTACCCGAAAAAGCACATCAAAAATACTCTATGCAAGAAGAATTATTTATTACAGAATCAATGAATATCTATATAATCTGACTGATTGCTATGTCTGGAAATGATTCAGCACATGTATTTTTAATTGTACATTACATAAATTTATTGTAATAGAAATTGACGATTTGAATAGAGACCTATATTAGCAAGTTTATTTTGGGCAATTCTTCTTCACCAATGGTCATTTCCGAAATGCTGGTAGATAAAAAGGAGAAATTATAACTATGAAAAATTAATAACATACTATATGATCTGATTTAAAGGATGTAAGACGTGTCTGGTAAATAAATGTTTTTTATCTTTATTTTACGATGTTTTCCTTCACCACCAAGCAAGTGATTTATAAAATATGTACATAAATTCGAAAACACGAATTCAGTGCTACATACTGACACCAAGATTCGATCCAGGGACTGTCGGTTATATGTAACAGGCTGGTAATTTATCAATTAGACTATCACTACTCTCAATGGTAGTCAAAATATGTAAATAATGTAAATAAGTTATATACATAGATAGGTTGAAAACAATTTTCTTGTTAAATACCTCGTTCGGCCATAAGTTGTGTTACAAATAAATATGCATTATCAGGAACACCGTCCCTATGTGAAATCTATATGTTTGTCTGTGCGTTTGGCTGTGCGTTTGTCTGTCGCTTTTTTTCGAATATTCGAATTTTGACTTCAGATTCAGATTCAGCATAAAAAAAGTAGAATAGGAATGTTCATTAACACCGTTCCTATCTCGGGTTAAGGAACATGATCAAACTGGCCGACAATTAAAAAAAAAAAAATTAATTGTTATATAATTGACGAGCCAGGTGTTCCTTTGGCAATGCAAGCTTGCACATTCTCAACTGGTTTTTTTATGAAGTAATGTAATCTTATTAAAACTTATATGTACGAGTACATAGTCTCAGCAAAAAATAAAAAAATATATTTGAATCGCAATGGTCACCTTTGGCTTTGATACAGGCCTTTAATCTGTCTGGCCACGAATCTATGGATTTACGCACTGTTTCCATGGTAAATTGCTTGCTCCTGAGATTTCTTAAGAGGCACAATGTCGGCGTGTCGTTTTGAGCAGGCCATGTCCTCTAAAACAGATAATAATTTGTAGTCTAAGAGGTTCAGATCTGGACTAGACGAGGGCCAGTCTTCAGCTCTTATAAATTCCGGAACGTTGGTTTCGAGCCAGACTTGAGTAGAACGTGCCTTGTGACCAGGAGCAGAGTCCTGCTGGAAAGTCCACGGTATATTTTTAAGAAGTGTATTGCTGAGAAGTTTCACAACACGATCCAAGACAGTCTCTTGATACACTTTGGCTGAAATCTTCACTCCTGTTTCACAAAAATAAAGCTTTGTGACTCCTTACCATTACGTACGTAGGATGATGACCACGTTGTACCTTTCCGACCACTTGGGCGGCTTCTTTAGTACTGTGTGCTTACACTGTCATTTTGCTTGTTGTAGTGCTCTTCAATCGTAAAACTTTTTTCATCAGTAAAGAGGATATTTCTGTGCCTTTCACCTGCATTTCGGTACTGAAGGCGTTTTGATCGATCCACTCTCTTCAACTGTAGGGATTGATTTACTGCATGTCCTGTATATCGACGACAAGCGCCGAGCTTCAGGTCTTGTTTTATTATACGCAATATTATATATAAGATTTATTGTTTTTTAAAGGGGTTTCGGCGAATTATTTTAACAGCTTTTGTAGTTCTAACAGCACGTGGTCGCCCTGATCTTTTATGGTTTTCAACAGCGGTACTATTGGTATATCTGTCGATAGTACGATATACGAACATGCGGCTGATACCAAGCTGTTGAAGTGTCTTGAATATAACTGACGGCTCCATACCCACTTTGTGCAAGACAATTACTGCAATCCTATTTTCTTTAACACCCCATTCCATATTGTAATTTGATAATAAACACGAAAAATATGTTAAGCGACGGGAAATCGAAAGAAGTTCTTAACATAATAATTAAAAATTTTTAAAAATAAAAGTTTCTATGTAACTGTTATGGTCAGACTAGTTATATTATGTAGTTATATGGTAATCGACAGGTTAATGTACTTCAGTCTCACACATTTCAACAAACATGTGTATGACACAAAATCACCTGCTCGTAACTTATTCCATAAATCTAGATCACCACGACATTCACTCCCAACAACTCGAAAAGTAATGTATGTTAGGCGGTGTATGTCCTCGATACATTCATAAATTACGAACTAGACGTTTACTTTTACAATTTGCCAATATTATTTTAATTACCGTATACTCATTAAAAATAAAAATGCTATAGGTACTTACGTGCTAGCTGACGTGCGACTGGATTAATGCAAATGCAAAAGTTCAAGTTGGCGCTCTTTCCCATCACGTCCCGTATATGTTCTTAATTTTTTTATTTTACATTACATTATAGGGTGCCGTACCCAAAGGGTAAAACAGAACCCTATTACTGAGACTCCGCTGTCCGTCCGTCCGTCTGTCACCAGGCTGTATCTTATGAACCGTGATAGTTAGACAGTTGAAATTTTCACAGATGATGTATTTCTGTTGCCGCTATAACAACAAATACTAAAAAATAGAATAAAGTAAATATTTAAGGGGGCTCCCATACAACAAACGTGATTATTGCTCGTTTTTGCTCCATACGGCAACAGGTAGACGCTTGAAATATTCACAGAATATTTAGTTATATATTCACTTTAAGAATAAATAATTAAATTAAAATAAAACAAATATTTAAGGGGGGCTCCCATACAACAAATGTGATTTTTTTGCCTTTTTTATAGATAATTGTACGGAACCCTTAGTGCGCGAGTCCGACTCGCACTTGGCCGATTTTTAATTTACACTTTTGTATCATTCACAAAGAATAAATGTAACTGCTGCTGCTAAGACAGTAACTCGTTAGGAGCTTACTGGTGACCACACATCACACGCAGATACACAACAACCCTCCAAGGAGTTATTGTTTGGATACGGTTTTCTGTAAGGTGGAATAACTTTTCCACACGGGCTGCTTTTATACGCCCTAGTCAGTCCAAGAAAAACAGACACAAACGTTTATCCTGTATGGGAAATTCAAAGGGGGGTGTCAAAGTAGCATTACTAATCACTACACCACCTTCTTCTTTCTAGCGTCATCATGTTTCCTAGTGCATTAGGATTGACGGGGTTCGCTATCTAAACCTAAAGATTTGGCGAAGACACTAATTTTGACATGGAGCGACTACCGTCACACCTCCACAAGCCAGAGGGATAACCAGATCTCTCTTAGGTTAAGCCACCCATCTATCTAAATATAATGTCTTAGATATGCGGGTTTCCTCACGTTGTTTTCCTTCACCTCCGAACAACTGATAATTACAAATATGTACAAAATTTCGAAAATACAATATATATTTTTTTTATACAACGTCGGAAGGTATACAAGCATACGGCCTACCTAATGTAAAGCATTTACAGTAGCCTATTATGCTTGTAATATATTAAGTATCACTCGCACGATGCCTCGTCTGCTGCTTACACAGCAACTCCTTAGGAGTTTACTAATGACCTCACTCACGCACAGGAACACGACAACCCTCTAGGGAGTTGTTATTTGGCCGCGGTTTTCTGTGAGGTGGAGATACTTCCCCAGGCAGCCCGCTTTGATGCGCCCTACCTCTCTTAAAACATTCAGACCAAGACAAACAGACATGTTCATGCACACAAATGTTTGTCTTGTGTGGGAATCGAACCCACGAGCGTTGGTGTCCAAGTCGCGTCATTCACGACTGAGCCACCGAGCTCATCAATATTAGTGGTACATGTCAGAATTCATTCCGAGGACCTGTTGGTCAATAGGCTGTCGGTTCCTTAACCACTGGACTGTCATTGCTCTTACTAACCGCTACGACACCGATCTCGTCAATCGAGTCGTTTTATTGAATGCAACTCCATAACTATAAATAAATAAATATAAATATTGTGGGACAAATTACACAGCGCGACCTAGCCCCAAAGTAAGCGAAGCTTGTGTTATGGGTACTAGACAACTGATAAACATACGTAAATACATTTTTTTTTTGTAAATACGAGTACATACTTATTATACATAGAAAATACCCAGACCCATACAAACAGATATGTTCATGCCACCGAGCTCGTCGATCTAGCATATCTAACATAAAAAGTTTTTTTTTTTGATTGAGCAGAATTTTATTTAAATATAATATTTTTAAATAAAAATCTGCTCAATGAGTTTTTCATGTGATCGCTAAAAAAATCTGCATTCCTTTTCTAATTTGAATATCAAATAACTCTTTTATACCCTATGTGCATCTTTCAACAAAAATAATAAATAAGTAAATCTTTACTTAACTGTGAAGTACTAAATCTATACTTTTGGAAGTAAAACAATATATTGAAACTGCAACATATATTAGGTTAGCATATTAAATCAGTAAACACACTACACAGTGGGACCCTGTTTTATAATATACTAGCTATCCGCCCCGGCTTCGCACGGGTGATATGATCGCTACCAAACTTCACAGGATCACCTGCTGGGCTAACCTGAAGTTTCACTGAAAATTTCATCAAAATCTGCCCAGCCATTTTTGAGTCTATAGAAGACATACAGACAAACATTCATTTTTATATATATAGACTAGCTACTCGGCCCAGCTTCAGCTTCGGCTTCAGCTTAAAGACAGAGATTCTGTGTGTATCAAATGCTATGTTAAATGCGGACGCAATCAAAAGAATTCTAATAGACGCATCCATATATATATATTATGTTAAATGCGGACACTATCAAAAGAATTCTAATTCTCATGGTCATATATATATTATTCCAGGGACGACAGGATGGGTTGGCGCCGATGGATACTTACGTCTACAGGATTATATAGCTGATCAAGATGGATACAGAATATATAAATCGAAAACTGTGTTCGTAGGACACAACCGTCCAATTGGAGTAAGTAATTATTAAAAATGCGTATAATTTTTACTACTTTTATTAAAATTAAAAGTGCTGGAAATAATATTGTATTTTACACAAGGTTGAGCGACAAACAAGTATACTACTGATTTGTTATGTAGCGGTTACACGTTACACTGCTAACACATTAAAGTTTCGCCAGTCGTTCGACGACTTACTCATTACGGATACAAGAGCCATGTAGGGTCTTATTATTTGGCTATTGTTTTCTATGTGATAAAGGAACTTCCTCAGTCAAGCTGTTTTTATTCATAGCTTTGCCCTATTCTTTATGACTTTTCTAAAAGACACAATGCACCGTCGACTGTGGCTCTAGAGATAATGGTGACATTTAGATAAAAAGATCCCTTATTACTTTATTTATTTTAATACCAACAGTTATTTACATATATTAAAGTATAATTTCATCTCATTTTACAGGAGTCCTTAAAAATTGCTAAAACTGCACCTACTGATTCCGGTTACGGAGTGACACCAGCATCTTCAGGAGTACATCAAGCTCGTAGGCCACAACCTGTCAGCTCCACTACTCCGGCCGCAATACCATCCTCGTCTCTGGGCCCACCATATTCTTTTCCATCAGAAGTTTCAGTTACAGCTCCACCACCTTCATACGCAAGCCCAACATCAACACCTCATGTCGATGTGTCTCCAAATTCCATAGATTCTTCTACCCCCTTCAACTTCAGACCCACCGTGCAACCTATCACAGCAAGTGAAGCGTCACCGTCGCCTAGCCCCTATGATTACGACTCATCAAATACTAACACCATTGATGACGGATATTATGCAAGTGATAGTACTCCATACAGGCGTTTTGATGTGTTTAACCCCAACTCCTACAGACACGCTGACGAGTGGCTTCGACGACAAAGACCTGGTGCTAAAATTGGCGATGGATACACTCCTCAATTTCCACAGTACGATGGTATCGCTTTCAGACAAAATGGTTTTAGGTACTATCTACCGAAACAGTATCACGAGGAGGATACGGGGAGTTCCAATGAAAGAACCGGTAGCTTCGGATATATTGATCCCTTCGGTATCCGCCGTGTGATATATTATAACACATCTCCAGGCGAGGGCTTCAAAATCCGTAAAAATAATAGATACGTCGGACATGACGCCACGCCATATGATCCTCGCCCTATAGATTGATGTTGAATTTAAGTAACAAAGAAATTGAAGTTACCTAATTTATTTATCAGTATTTTCTAGTTCCGTGAACTACATTGGTAGGAGATAAAACGATTGATTCATTCGAACGAAGCGAACGTCTTAGCCATTACAATGTTTTAAGAGTAGTTTGTTTGCACAAAAAAAAACTACTTAAAATTTTCTTATTTATATGTTAAGACTTATAAATTAAGATCTCTGTTTTTGTCTTATAAAAAGTTATCATTAATCAATCTCAGTGCCATTATACTGTAGCCATTTTGTCAACGGTATACGTAGCCCAGTAAATGCAGACCTATCTCCCTATCTGCTGTTTAGTCACTTAAATTCTATTTTTAATTAAAACAGACGACGCGTTAACAGAGTCGTCTTAACTAAAACTAAAAACTCCGACATTTTTAAGCGTTTACCGTTAATATATACAAATGTAGCAATAAAATCACTTATAAGGAGTATCTTAAACTGAAGCAGGTTATCGACCTGAGGAAGTAAGAAACACTTTGCAAACATCAATGTGTAGGCGCTTAAATATGTGGTATTATGTATTACAAAAATGGAAAACTGGAATCTAAAATGTACGAGTAAATGCATTTGTACCAATCAAAAGTAAAGTTCTTATTAAGTATCTTCCAAAAGATATTATTGAAAAATAAGAATAGTTTATAATTTAGATTTAATTCGACAATTCGTAACAAAGGAAGTCAATCTAATCTTAAGATTAATAAGTTGGGTGCATAATAAGACTGTTGCTGCGAATAATTTGCTATTACTGTATATTGGATGACGATATTGTAATGTCAACTTGTTGCAGTGACTTACTGGGTATTAATTTAAAATGTAACAAAAAATAACTTGATTATTAAATTTAATAAAATTCGCCTTCCTTGTCTGGGTGGGACTTGAACCTCATAAGTTCCTCAATAAGGAAATAATTGTGTTAATACAATATTTGGTAGATAGCGAAGAAAATTGTCAACAATAGCTGTAGGTGGTATAAGATAAAGTTGAATGGATTATGGTTTATTGAATGCATGTTCGGCCAATTAGAAGCCTGTCCAATTTTATCAAAATTTTAATTTCGAGTCAAGCGACATATGCATGTCATTAAATATGTTTAATTTTATTAATGTTCGATCTATTACCTAAATGGCGAATTAGGCCAGTCAAGTCCGGATTCTCGACTTGTAACATGGCAACCTGATCCAACTATTAAGCAATATTCATAATAGATGGATATCGCAATACTGTGGTACACTCTAAAATAATTTGAAGAAATTACCAACACAACAAACTTACCTATACGAGTAAGTATATCAACTAATTCTAGCATTGGACGGGTTACAGAGAAGGCGTAGGATCAAGTTCCATCAGCCCACCATTTAGGGTGTTTTGTTTTACTATTTAATCATCATTATGAATAAATATGTTACAACACTTAATTTATATGAAAAATATTAATGATAGAGATAAGTTGAAAAACT
Source organism: Pyralis farinalis (assembly GCA_947507595.1). Taxonomy (NCBI): domain Eukaryota; kingdom Metazoa; phylum Arthropoda; class Insecta; order Lepidoptera; family Pyralidae; genus Pyralis; species Pyralis farinalis. The sequence continues at coordinate 20,019,786 of OX382267.1, forward strand.
GTTGTATATTCCATGTAAAATTTACATGTATGTAACATGTAAATTGACATTTATGCACAATATGTAATTTGCACATGTAATGTATGTATCTGTAGAATTGTTTTGAATTGATCATATATATTTAAATATTAACATCTGTTAACAAGAACTAATGTTTCATTTCATTGCACCTACCTGTACTGTGTGAAATTTTGCGTAACTGTGGTCAAATCATTAATTCGGTACGGTAAGTAAACTTAACACAGTTGTTGCAAAACTTCAAACTGACATAGTATTGACTCGCTTAGTTATAAAATTACAAAAAGTTCATGTTGTAAAATAATGCTATGTGCCTAAACGAAATACTTGGTTTGCGGCTATATGTATAATAATATGTTAAAGATTATTTGAATCTTTGTGGCTATCATAGGCACGTTTAACATAAAAACTGCATTTTGGGCTATGATAAGTGGCTTAGAGTCCAAGCCAGTCTCACCTGAACGTGAGATATTCCGCTAATTAACAAACAAGACTCTGGCGAAAGAGGCTAAGGTACATCATAGTAGCTGACTAGGTTAGTATCTCCACCTTACAGAAGACCGCAGTCAAATAACAACTTCTTGCATGATTGTTCTGTTCCTGCGAGTAAACGAGGTTACCATTCAGTTTCTGAGAAGCTGTGTTAGTTAAGGGAGTAAACAAGGGATATTCCTTGTATTGCAAAAGTCAGATAGTACTTTATATCAAGCGGGCCTTATGTTTGTTTGTTGAATAAACAAAATTTTCATAGTACATATTAGTTCTAATTGTAAAGTGAATACATGTCTATGAGTAAAATAAGGACAGGAATATCATTATGTCATTTCATCAAAAGGAACGGTTTAGGATTTCAAGTAAGTGTGGCTACATTTAAAGATATTCATATCATAGTTTGATAGTTTCCCTTGACTTTTCGACTTTCTTTCTTTATCCTCGATTCCTGCGGGTCATGTCGTGATGTTGAACAGCATATAACCTTCCTGAAGAATTAGGCGATCGAATGCAAAAATATTTTTTCTAATTCGACTGGTATTACCAGATATTAGCAAGTTCATACTAAATCAAACAAACTCTTCAGCTTGTATATAAGTATAGATAGAATCTTGACTGTTAAGGTAAAAACATGTTTGATAATCAAGCACTTCTACTAAACTTCAGTCTGTTCTCCACTTCTTTCTGAATTCTACTGTACATAAATTAATGTACTCTAATTGTATAATTTTCTGTAATAAGCGACGCATATCTAGGTATATCAGTTTAAACTTTTGAAATAACCTATGACGTATTATTATAAATTATTATTATGTATAACAGTAGATAACAATGAATGAAACCTGGAGGTACGTACTACATTACAGCAACCTACTCACCAGGTAGCTGTTATTTGACTACGGTTTTCTGTGAGGTGGATGTATTTCTCTAGGCGGACTGCTTATATGCCCCCTAGCTCTCTTTACTTAGCTTAACGGCTGTCATCTATTGAAAGCAACCGGTGTCGATGGCTAGCGGACCTTCCGAAGTACGAAGGAACTCGACTGACCTATACACAACTTGCGTTTAATGTTGCTTGACTTAACAAATTCAATTAGGTTGGCACACGTAACGATTCAATCGGGCTCCTAACCACCGCGGATGACATTCGCCTAGATGTTCATTCACCATTACACCACCTTGAGAATTTTTTTTATATCACGTCGGGAGGCATACAAGCATACGGTCCACCTGATGTAAAGCAGTTACCGTAGCCTATTAACGCTTGTAACATATATCACTCGCGCGATGCCTTCTCTGCTGTTTTCACAGCAACTCCTTAGGAGCTTACTGGCGACCTCACTCACACGCAGGAAAACAACGACCCTCTAGGAAGTTGTTATTTGGCTGCGGTTTTCTGTGAGGTGGAGGTAATTCCGTACTTCCCCAGGCAGGCTGCTTTGATGTGCTCTCTTAAAACATCCAAACACAGACAAACAGACATGTACATGCACACAAATGTTTGTCTTGTGTGGGAATCGAACCCACGAGCGTTGGTGTCAAAGTCGCGTCTTTCACGACTGCGCCACCAAGCTCGTCAAAAGATACTAGATGTGTCATGGAAATTTACTGACTAACACGAACCAGAAACCACTTGTAGCGCATTCATGAAGGCCCGCCTCACTCACCGAAACGTAGCTCAGCATCTAAATATATCAACGATTCGAGTCTACTGCCAAATGGGAGGATATTTTAATCAATAAGCCGATAAGTGACGCGATATTGATCCGTGAACTACCCAATAAGAGCTGCGCGTTCTACTTTAGCCCCCGACCCGCAGCGGTGTTTTTATTTGCTACGCAAAATAGTGTGATCGGGTCTCCATAAGTTATTCCCATCATCCTGGCTAATTCATATGATTCAATCTAAGTGATATCCTATTTACGTTTTCATCGTTGTTTTACTCACAGCAATCATAATGCTAGATACTCAGTAAACCAGGAAAGATAAAGACGTCAAGCCTGTAATTGTAGTCACTGACTTTTCGTTTTGCGTTTAATTTTTTGGAAAAACATTTTTTTATACTACGAGTACATCGGGAGACATACAAGCATTCGACCCACCTAATGTGAAACGGTTCCGTAGACTATTGAACGCTTGTAATACATTGAGTATCACTCGCGCGATGTGACCTCTGCTGCTGACACATCAACTTTCTAGGTGATTACTGGTGATCGCACTCACGCGCAGAAACACAACCCTCAACAACAACAACAACAAATCCAGAGAGTTAGTATTTGGCTACGGTTTTCTGTGAGGTAGAGTACCCAGACGAGCTTTTTTAATGCACGCAACCTCTCTTAAAATAAAACATAAAATTCAGCCTACAATTTGCATCCTATATAATCATCGTAGCCTTAACCTCATCGGTTTGTCTGGTGATGTCTTTAAATAAAACATAAAATGTCTTTAAATAAAACATAACATTTTATTCATAGAAGAAAGTCGCGGTAATGGCTAGTAAATTATATATTGCATGATCGTATGCTATTTAGCGGTTCATCACAGGTAGATGGTGGTGTCATAGCTAAAGTAGTCCCCATGATGCAACTGGTGGTATCTTTAAATGGTGTCACAGGGAATGAATGCGCCTGGCATTGCAACATACGCAATTGCACTAATACTAAGTGATCCGATATTGTTATTTGCGATAAACAAGATGGTGGTGTCATAGATGAAGTAGTCCCCATGATGAAACTGGTGGTATCTTATGGTGTCACGGGGAATGAATGCGCCTGGCATTGTTACATACGCAATTGCACTAATACTAAGTGATCTGATATTGTTATTTGCGATAAGCAATTGGGCAACACACACTGGATGAGTCCTCGAAATGCCAGCAAAAATCAACCAGACGAAACACTCGGCGTGGCATCAGTGACATACGGATGTTGAAAGGTGTACCTACGTACTCCATTTTCTCCAAAGTTTATTCGCAACGTAATGCTATATAATACTTCTTCTCCTGGTATGCATACTGTTTCACACCATCTAAATGACACAGACAAGCCTTAATTGGAAATCCTATAAGCAAGTGCTTGTCGATATGTCCCTCTAGGAACTGATATACTTACCCAGCAGGTTTTCTTATGTTAATTCATTATATTTCATAATTCTTTATTATGTCTCTCGCAAAAAAGCATACGATTATGACGAGGTCGGTGGCGCAGCGGTTAATAACGCGACTTTGTCACCGATGCTCGTGGGTTCGGTTCTCAGACAGTACAAACATTTGTGTGCATGAACATGTATGTTTATCTGAGTGTTTTTAAGACAGGTAGGGCGCATCAAAGCAGCCTGTCTGAGGAAGTACCTCAACCTCACATAAAACTACAGCCAAATAACAATTCTCTGGAGCGTTGTTGCGTCCCTGCGTGTGAGTGAGGTCACTAATAAGCTCCTAAGCAGTTGCTGTGCTAGCAACAGAGGCGGCATCGCTCAAGTAATGCTTTATATTATTATAAGCGTTCATAGGCTACGGTAACCGCTTTACATCAGGTGGGCCGTATGCTTGTATGCCTTCCGACGATGTATAAAAAATCCATCCGCCCGACCTAATACAAGAAACAACATAGGAAAAAGTATCGCTCGCGCATTGGCGCCCCCGCTGCGAACACAGAAACTCCTCAACAGATTTCTGGTTGCCCTTACTTGCAGGAACATAAAAAATCCCCCTTAGTACATTTGTATTTGATTGCGATTTTCCATAAGATGAAGGTAAATCCTCCGTCGGGTTGCTAACTACAAGCACAGTTCGCTGTCCCCATTGATCAAGATGCATCACGTGAGTAAGGTGGGCCCCAGCTACAGCTTACTTACAGCCAAAAATTCTTGCAAATTGACGATACCAATTTAAGTAATAAATGATTTCTAATTAAATATTTAATGACTGTACACCTATTACTCGAACATTAACCTTATGATTCCTGTTTTATTGCAACAATTAGATCTTTATATATAACTAGATTTCAACAGAACTTACGCAGTATTCCATTTCTTCTCGAAAGGTAATGTTTCTCTTGCGCATTAAATATATTTTATTCTATATTCCTGAAACATTTGTCCATATTATTTTTATTATACGTTTGTTTATACTCATAATTCTGTTTCCTCTTTTCAGAAAAATGAATACATTAATTGTCTGCGTGTTATTCGCGACGGCAGCTTTTGCTGCTGGCCAGCCTTACAACACACCTTCTAACTTAGTCTACAATTTCGAGCAACACCGCATTGACCAACCACCACATGTGGAAAACCGAGATGAAGATATAAACAAGTACAGGAACAGACCTCGTACTACTCCCGCGCCGTTTCATTACCCTGAACAACACATACCAGAGCCCCACCTGACAGGGAACCACCTTCATCACTTGCCAGGACATCACACGCCAGAACATCATCATCATCAACATGAGACTACTCCATTCCCTTATAAAGGACCACAAATCATGAATACGCATCTTCCAGCAGCTATGCCACCGCCACCGTCCCCGGAATGGTTAGACTTGGCTGACAACCACCATCACCGTCCAGCGCATACTCCTCATCGAGATCATTCTCAGGTGCTTAACGAATTTCCGAATCACAACATGCAGCCGCGATTCACTGACTCTAGCTCCCACCACCTTGCCAGTCCTACGTCACCTCCCAACGCACAGCCATACAACAGAGCACAGCAAATTCCATCACGAGGCAATCATAAGTTCAGCTGGGACGATATAATGCCTGCACAACAGGCGCCAGTGACCACTACCACGAGTGCACCAATTTTGCCACAAAGTCACTCTCGGCCGGTGCCTACATTGACCCCGTGGTCCGGCGATAACTTTGGAAAATAAACTAAATGTATATGTAACTACTAAATTGATGAAAATAAATTGTCAAATCTTATTTTTATGTTTAATTTCATAATGTAATTGTTTTTGAATTCTCTTCGTTAGAGCTTCGGGTCATAATTGAATAAATGGAACACGACCACAACTTTCTCGTTTTCGTAAATTTTGGTCCGGTCCTCGAAAAAATACTCAAAATTAAAAAAAATAAACACACACAATCTGCTAATGTAAATGCAAATAGTATATGCTATACTTGACAAATACTCATGACAAGAAAAGAATAGTTAGAACTAGTTATACACCAATAGTTAAAAGGTAATAATGTGGTTGATCAGGAGGTCCAATGCAAAGTCGTTTTAAAAAACCTTCCAACCATTAAGATGACAATGACAATGACAATATAACAGACCCAACCTTGTGACGTCAATCTCCCAAAATCTCCTTTGTACGTACAGAAATCCACAGGACGTAGCGTATGCTCTTAGAGAAATCTACAGTGGCATATACTCGGCCAAGACTCGTCCCAAATCCCTATCGCTAAAGCGGTTCACAGGGGTGCGGATCCCGAAACAGGACAACACGCTTTACCTTGTCCACACCCAGGCTGAGAAGGCACTCCTTATCAGCCAGGGCTACGGAGCAAATTCGGGTTCCCGCACCCTAACCATACATGAAGCACAGGGACTAACGTGCGAGTCAGTGATTATTGTGCGTACAACCACCAAAAAATCCCACCTCCTCCAAAGTGTCCCCCATGCCGTTGTCGCGGTCTCTAGATACACGGACAGCTGTGTATACCACACAGACTGTACCGACAACGACGCGACAGCTCGGTTTATCCAGCGAGCCGAGACCGCGACAACGGTACACATCAGGGACTATAACCTTAAGATGGCGATGAGGGCGAGGGACGAGAAGGTCATCAAAACGTTGATTCAAAGCTCTGAGGACCCAGGGAGCGGTCCCTCCTCCTCCCTCACAACGGAAAAGACGATAAAAAAGAAGGGCAAACTGGCGCAACTTCGGGGCCCATTTCCTTTCAATTCTGGAAAAAAAAATGAACGAAAGCTGAACTGAGGGAAGCGAGCAGTCATGCTCACTAAACTGTCCAGACGCGTGGCGGCGTCGGGGGCGGGTCGCCGAGTTCCCTAAAATATGGTTGAGCACGGCGATGGCTGCCTTCTGCGTCAACTCGTGAACGGGTGCGGCGCGGAGGGACTGGTCTGCTCGCATCCCTCACTTCAGTTAACAATTGTAAGACTAGCTTTAAGACTGTAAAGGAAAAAAACACGCAAAACTAACATTAATTAACATAAGCACTTATTGTAAGCACTTGCGGAGCGAACAATAAATTAAACTAACAAAACGTGACAAACAAAAAAAGGCACGGGCCAAAGAGCCTGTGGATGTGATTTCTATTAAAAAAAAAAAAAAAAAAGATGACAATGACTTCAAAGACTTTTATTATTAAATAAGATGTTACAAAGAATAGAACCTTCTCAGGCGCAGTTGGTTACAAGAATAGGTTACCCTTAAAAATGGCTATTCTTGTTTCGCAACTGATTGCATATCCAGAAAATATATTTTTCTTCGCAGCCGGTTGCCAATTAAGAAGAAGAAGACTATTATATATAAAACGTGCGAAGGCTGAGAGCATGATAGCTGCAAACTAGCATAGAAATAGTCCAAATTTGATAAATATATTACACTAGAAACTCATCCCTCGATTTCTTAAATACACACATCAAAAGTGTCTAGGGATCAACATATATTTTTGCAATAACTTTTCTCCTGATTGATATTAATTAAAATTTTCTTTAAGGATTCATCAAATAAAGTGTTTTCGTTTGTCTACAGTAACGATAAACCAAGTCACCTTTGCATTAATAAAGAAATTTGCCATTTTCATAATAAAGGGATTTTTGACATTTGAACCACTAACATTAAAGTTCGAAAAAAAGACTGAAATAACAGTTTTCTTTAAAATTTTATTGGGTAACTTAAACAATTAATAATCCGTGTTTCTACCGCGAACACTAACAACACAAGAACATCGGTTTGGCATACTCAAAATGAGTTCATCCAAATCACGCTGTGGAATGGCCGCCCATGTTCGTTGCAACAACAAAAAAAGGTCTTCTTGCGACTGGATACCCTCCATATTCGGCAGAGCTCTTCTCTGTAGCATATCCTATGCATGCTCAATCGGGTTCAAGTCTGGCGACTAAGCAGGCCAGGGCATGACATTGATGTTAGCTGCGGCGAGAGTCTGTCTTACAACTCTTGCGGTGTGCGGTCGTGCATTATCATGCATTAACTGAAATAAGGGACCGATTTGCACTTGTAGAGGAACGATGACGTCTGATACAATCGTCTCAGCATAAATTTGAGCGTTGAGGTTGCCTCTGATCCAAATCAACTCAGTTCTTCCGCCGATCCAAATACCCGCCCATACCATGATGGTTCCACCACTATAAGGATGGACTTCCTGGCAGGATTTTAATCGCTGTTGGCGTCCAGGGGTTCTCCAGTGTCGTATACGTCTTGTATCCGGTCTCATACCAAAACGAGACTCATCAGAAAAGCACACGAAACGCCATTGTTCTTCTGCCCAATTTCTGTGTTCAAGAGCCCATTGATATCGAATCCTACGATTGTGCATTGCTATAGGTGGTACCCTTAGCGGTCTTCGGGAATGAAGGTTCACTTCATGCAAGCGGTTTCTGACTGTTTGGTCGCTAATTAAGTTCCCTGAAGAGTGATGAAGCGTCACGGCTAACATCATGGCGGTTATTGTTGGAGCTCTTCGAGTTGTGATTTGACTGTATCGGTCTTGTCTCCGTGTGGTGCAGCGATACCGTCCTCCATGGCGCTCAGCCACGGTACCAGTGCTTCGGTAACGTGTCCAAAGTCGACTGATAACACTCTGACTTGTATTCAGAGCTAAAGCCACAGTACGTTGCCGGGAACCAGCTTCTATCATTCCCACGTGTTGTTAGTGTTCGCGGTAGAAACACGGATTATTAATTGTTTAAGTTACCCAATAAAATTTTAAAGAAAACTGTTATTTCAGTCTTTTTTTCGAACTTTAATGTTAGTGGTTCAAATGTCAAAAATCCCTTTATTATGAAAATGGCAAATTTCTTTATTAATGCAAAGGTGACTTGGTTTATCGTTACTGTAGACAAACGAAAACACTTTATTTGATGAATCCTTAAAGAAAATTTTAATTAATATCAATCAGGAGAAAAGTTATTGCAAAAATATATGTTGATCCCTAGACACTTTTGATGTGTGTATATTAAAGGTACGGAAAATAAGAAAAATTGTATAATTATATCTAATAGACAAAGCCGGGAGGCATACATGCATACGGGCCATCTGAAGTAAAGCGGTACCTAAACGTTGTCTCTAAATCCTTGCAATACAGGAGGTATCACTTGCGCAATATCACATGTACTGCTAATACAGCAACTTCTTAGCAGCTTTCTGGTGACGTCAAACGTTGCAACACTACAATCATGTAGTACATGGAGTTGTTATTTACCTGCAGTTTTCTGTGAGTAGAAGGAATTTCTCCAAAAGGACTGCTTTGATGCGTTCTACCTCTCCTTGTGACACCTAGCCAAGGTAAACAGACATGTTCGTGGACACAAATGTTTGTCTTGTGTGGGAATCGAACGCCGGAGCGTTAATGTCAAAGTAGCGTTATTAACCACTGCACCACTGCGCTCATCATTAAATATAAATATATACTATATCTTCTTCTTGGCGTTATCCTATTTCCTAATCTATTAAAATTGACAGGAACCACTGCTTAAGCCTCTAGCGACTGCCGTCGGACCTCTCACAACCCAAAGGGAAAACTAGGCCTTCCTTAGGTCTCCTCACGATTTTCACTTCACCACCGAACTAGTGATAAATATTAATATATACAAAAATCCGAAAACACAAATTTAGTGTGTTTTTTTACAAAGTCACCACTGATGCAAGCGGTTACCGTAGTCAATGAACGCTTGCGATACATTAAATATTGCTCGCGCGATGCCACCTCTGCTGCTAACACAGAAATTAGGAGCTTACTGGTGACCTTACTCACACGCAGGAACACAACAACCAGAAAGTTGTTTTTCTGTGAGGCAGCGGTTACGGTTTTTCTGTGAGGTATTTTTTTATTTATTTCGCCGGACGCGTTGCTTTGATGCGCCCTACCTCTCTTAAAACATGCTAGGATTCAAACCGGGGACCAGCCGGCCAATAGGTCGGTTCTTTGCCCACTAACCCAGTGGACAAAGAACTGACCGTCTGGTCCCCGGTTTGAAATATTTCGCCAGACGCGTTGCTTTGATACGCCCTACCTCTCTTAAAACATGCTAGGATTCGAATCGGGGACCAGGCGGCCAATAGGCCGGTTCTTTGCCCACTGGGTTATCACAGCCCTATATGATTAACGTAAGCCATACTAACCGTAAAAAAATTAAACAATTTCATTTGTAATTGCTGAAAAGGAACGCTTAATGCCCGACGTCCAACCCTACGCGAATTGAATATTACATAATATAAACCTTTCATGGTCGTTTATTAACAAGCCTGATTGTCCAGTCACCAGCAATGTTTAAGCTCGACATAGACGTAGTTATAATATATCGTGAGATAACATGCTGTCTTACTCTAGATGTAGGGAAAATTCTGAAACTGGAAAAATACAAATTCACCTTGTTTCATATATTTAGAGCGAGACGGCATGTTATCTTACGATATGTTATAGCTACGTCTATAATTGCTTTCATTTCTGTCGTTAGCTTTCATAAGCTTTGTAATTATGAAAATCCTGTTCCTTATAAGTTTAGCGAACTTACAATCTAATAAAAGTCGCGATAAATGTTTTCGTGGTTATTAAAGCTTTTTAATACTAAAAATATTCGAAAATGACTATTGTCAAAGAAAAATCCCAACAACCCCCCAGTCAGGTTATTGGGGTACCTCTACCTCGCAGAAAACCGCAGCCAAATCACAACTCCCTGGAGTGAAGTTACCAGTTAGCTCCTAAGGAGTAGCTGTGTTAGCAGCAAAGGTGCCATCGCGCGGTTGATAATGTTCAGCATTCACACGTAACCGCTTTACATCAGGCGGGCCGTATGCTAATATGCCTCTCGACATTGTATAAAAAATGGTGAAAAAATCTTGTCATACTACAACGTACAATCTAAAAAGGGACACAATCTACTTTTCAAATATAAGCGATGAAAGGCTTAACGATTGAAATAACAAAAATCAGTAATTAGTTGTCACAATTTATTTCATCAATCAATTCACTCGAATGAGTTGAGAATTTGTACAGTTGTCACACTGTGTGTTTTATAAAGCATATACACGGCGGCTGGCCGAACCAAAAGGCCAGGGTAGAGTCGGCCACTTGATTTCCGGGACCTTAACCGGCCATGGCAATTCTTGCAAAAAGGCGAAAATATTACCACCACCCCTCACAATCGGAGTCCTAGGGTCCTCAACTCTGATTACTACGGGCTTATGTTCACCATGCGCCGGCTTCTCTGTGCCCTCGTGTTTTTCCGCCTTGTCAGCCTTCTTTTCCATAAATACAACAGGTGATCCGAGAGGTGCTACGAAAGGTGAAGGGAGTATGTGGTCGTTGAACGCGATTTCTGATCTTAGGACGGGTGCAGGGTAGCCGAGTGGTATCGGGACCTCATAATCAATCACACCCTTTGGTAGAGCCTCTGAAGCTGGGTGTGCTATGGCACTCGCGACTAAACAAAGCACTCCTGCAATGAACATCTGTAAGGCGAAATGAAATATTATCTACACTAATATATAAACATGAAATTGACTCTGTTTGTCTGCCTGTCTATCCGTTAAGTTTTAATAACTAGAGATAGTATCAGACCTAAAGGACACAAAGTCACGTATTCTCGCGATAATAAAACCACAAGTGAAATTAGTTATTGACGATAAATTAATATCTAAAATTGTTAAAACAGTAAAAAATTAAACATGTTAGAATAAATTTGAAAAATGATTTTTAAATGCATATAAAATTCAAGAAATACACTACAATAGTTCAAAAAATATTTTATGCTTTTATTTGGGCATATAAAATTAATGTTATTATTTTAATTCTTACCTTGTTGGAATTGCGTAACTACCACGAGAACACTGATTTTGAAACAATACTCTTCACTATATATAGGAATCAACAAATTATAATAAACATCTAAAATAAATTAATACCCATTTGTGAGTGACAATATGATAGATCAATAACTAGTTGTTAATGTGGTTAAGTTATAACACTGTAACGAGTGTTTTAATAGATTTGTTTTGCTAGACCAGTTACGTACTAATCTATTTTGTGATTTCTATACCTACTATGGTGAAGGGAGTCAATTATGAAGTATTAAGGTAAAAAAAGACCAATATCCAAATTTTATGTATAGCAATATGCGTGGTATATGGAATAGGCACTGTCTTAAAATATGCACTTTTTTGACACCGTCTTACTCGGAATGATAGTAAGGAAGAAAAATTCATTTTAGAAGCCATTACTTATACTATTTGACATTGGATTTAATTTTTAATTCCATATCAGAAAGAATAATATTCACAAAACTCACGTAAACTGTCAAATATCGCTAATTAAGGGTTCTGACGGCTTAAATAACTAAAGTGATTCATTTTTTTGTTTCTGTAATCAACAAGAAACCTTATAGTTTCGCTGTCTGTTCATCCGTCTGTCCGCCGCTTAGCTCAGGGACTCTACAACAGACAGTACTAGATAGCTGTGATTTGGCATGAACATACGTAAAATAATACGATAGTAGTATATGTAATAAGTTAAAAAGAAAACTATCACAGCTAAGAAGGCTTCCAATGTTTACGAGTTAGTAGTCGACCAAGTTATAAAATGTACTTGGAGAAGTAAAAATTTCATACTAATTCCATTGAAAATTACTTATATAGCGTTGTTAGTTGTATAAAACAGGTAGTAAATATAAGTTTATGAACTATGTAAACGTACGTACATAATACAAAACTAAAATCATGGCATCCTTTATAATAATAATTCCTTAATTAATAATAATGTTTACACTAGAATAACGCATTGGAGAGGAACTTGTCAGTACTATAAGTTTATCTCCATAACGGCAATACTGCAGTATTCAAATTAATACGTGACATGTAATGGTTCTCAAACTTTATTACAACTGCTTGCCTCTACACGTGGTGGTACTCAAATAATAATGGTTAAATATTCGTAGTATAAGTAAAAGTCTTGTTCCTAGTTCGCTTTATTGCGAAATGTAACTACGGAACTCTACATTGCACGTCAGCCGACATACACTTGGCCGGTATTCATTATTAAATTTTGAAGAGATACTGTATAATGATCCAAGAATATTCAAAGAAATCCATGCAAATTTGTGGGCTTTGTGTGCACTCTCCAATATCACATCTATAGGACCTTATCAAAGCCTATGTAAAACTGTAATTCTTTTTGTACTAGGTTATTAGATACCTACATCAAATGGAGAGCATGCGGATGTAGGCATACGGCGTAACTGAGGTGAACTTTTGTAATTATAACAAGGTTTTGTTATCACTCTCACTACTACCGCAGTAGGTAACCTTGGAGCTCCTGGTGATCTTACTCACTTGTAGGACTACAACAACCACCTGTGGATCTGTTATTTTATCTCAGATATCTGAAAAGTGGTGGACAATTAGACTGGTTATGCGGTATTTTATATCTCTTTCATCATTAGATCGTTTGCTAATTACCATGGTGTACCACGTGCATGGATATGACTATATTTCCAAAGATTCTGAGCCACCAATAAATGATATATGAGCCCAAATTGTTACCCGTGATAGGATATTAGGTGAATTTAGGTATAGAGATACCTAATGACGTCGGTTAATGAAATTGGCGAAAGAAACTTGTCAATGTAGGTACTTTTCAATTGATATTACAAATAATCTATGCCACTATAACAAAACAATAGATCAGCGATAAACCATTGGACAAGGAATCGGCCTATTGACCACCTGGTCTCCAGTTCCAATCCTGGCCACTAAATTCCTGTTTTCGGATTCATGTAGGTACATATTTATAACCGCACCGCTCGCCGACGGTGGGGAGTTCACCCTCACACGCTTGAACCGCAATGGTCGCGTACGGTGCGGTTCCAGAGAAGTTTTCTTCCGAGAACACTCAAGCTGTGGAACGAGCTCCCAGCCGAGGTTTTTCCAAGGAACTACAGCATGGAGTTCTTCAAGAAATGCGTGAAGAGGTTTTTAGAGGGTCGGCAACGCATGAGTGACGCCCCTGGTGTTGCAAATGTCCATAGGCTACGGTGACTGTTTAACATCAGGCAGGCCGTATGCTTGATTTCCACCTTAGTGGTATATTAAAAAAAAAAACTTGCTCGACGATGAAAGAAAACATTTTGAGGTAATCCAACACGTCCAAGAAATTATAGTTTAAAGACGCATGACCTAAGAACCTAAGAAACCTAAGAAAGATCTGTTTTTCCCTCCGGTTTCTGGAGGTCTGACGGCAGTCGCTCTATGTAAAAATCAGTGTCTTCGCCAAATCCTTAGGCTAACCCTACCCCGTAGGAGCGAACCCCGCCAATCCTAATGGGTCAGAAAACGGGATAACGCGAAGAAAGAAAAATATAGCAAAACAATAATAATAATGATGTGGCGAGCCACCGCCTGCCAAAAGTAACAGTCAGATATGATAGTTATGGCAGGTGTCGTTCCCTCTTCTGCAATAACCCAGTACCAATAATCCCTCCAGACCATTACAATAGACTAATAATTTCCTACACATTCGCAATAGTCCCAATACCTGCCGTGACCTGCTCATAGATGTATGGATCTATCGATATTTTTAGGAGCGGGTCTCGGTGGGTGTACCTACAACATAACATGAATCTTCACAAAAGGGCCTCTACACGTTGGATTCATATCCCTGCGCACGTCTATCAAATGACCGGCATAATACCCGTGAATAAAAAAAAATGTTAAGTAATAAATAAGGCGATGCTAGTACAATCCCTCCTGCTTCCTCTGTTGGATTATGCTGATGTGGCCTACCTGGATCCGGCAGAGGGGTTGCTTGATAGACTGGACAGACTTTAGAATCTTTATGTAGGGTACGTATTTGGTCTGCGGAAGACCACATCTCTGAATTTCGCAAGCAGCTCGGTTGGCATCCGATTAGGCTACGTAGAAAATTCCATATATTGTCCCTTCTTTTCAACGTACTATTTAACCCATCTGCTCCTGAGTACTTACGTGAAAGGTTTCAATTTCGTGATATAGATAATCGTCTGCGTTCTTCAGTGGATCCTTTACTGAGTATTCCTATGCACACCAGTAGTACATACACCAAATCATTCTCGGTTCATGCTGCAAAATTGTGGAATTCACTCTCTTTGCACATTAATTGTCTCCCACCATTGAATCGTTTAAACTGGCTCTGAAAGGCTCTCACGATGATCATGCTGCTTTAGACTGATTTTATATTTTTATCTTAGTTAATTTCGTTTTCTTTTATTCTTTCGTTTTTTTTTTTTTATTATTATCTGTCTTATTTCACGGGTTTTAATCCCGGTCATTTGATAGGCGTGCGCGGGAATATAAATCCAACGCATAGAGGCCCCTTCTAAAAGAATGATGTAATGTATTATACCAGCTGTGACCTGGTCTGAGGGATATCAATGGGAGGATATACCACGGAACAGGTCACAGCATGTATTGGGACTATTGCATTTGCAATAGTCCCAATACAGTGTCGGAAATAATTAAGCTATTAAAATGAGATCTGGAGGGATTATTAATACTGGGCTATTACAGAAGAGAGACGGACACCTGCCCTAACTATCCTATCTGTTCGGTTAGGTTAGGTTGATGTTGACTGGAAGAGATTCCTTATAAGAATAAGTCCGCCTTTGTACATTTATTAATGTGTTGCATTTTAATTTTATTTTTCATTGTTATTTTATGTACAATAAAGATATTACAAACAAACAAAATAATAAAATAAAAAAAATACATGTGCTGAATCATTTCTAGACAACTGTGACAGTCAGATATTGAACAGCTTGGGTCTTCGGCCCACTGTCTTATCTGGACCGAAGTGCCCCGCACCAGACGCAACTACGGATAGAATGTTACATTCCCAATTACTTAGTTTGATTTGTATGCAGAAAACCCTTGCAATTATGACCCAGTTTAGTCAATTATCTTAAGTTCAACTGTTCTAAAATATTTTAAAATATTTGCAGAGAAGCAAAATCTATATCATATTAAAAACAAAATTAAGCAATCATCAAATAAAATTAAGGCTGTATGGGATATTATTAGTAAAGAGACAGGTAAATATACCACGGGAAAATGATCTATCTATAACTTCACGCCAAATCCCTCGCGGGGTAGGCAGAGAGAACCGAGCGCTACGTGACTCGATCCTTACATATCTCACTCGCTTCTTTAACATTCATTGCTCTTCTCATGCACGCACGCCGGTTTCTAGGGCTCCTGACATCACCTTCTGATAGAACATGACCAATTTGGTCATGATAGGTAAGTCTTGGCCTTCCCCGACTCCTACATCCTTCCACTTTTGCATTGTATATCTGCTTTGTCATTCTTTCATCCTGCATTCTTTCTACATGTCCGAACCAACGGAGCATGCCTCTTCTTATTTTAACACCGACGCTCTCTTTCAGACCAACTCTGTTTCTAAGATCATAATTGCGAATACGGTCTACAAGCCTTACGCCACAAATTTTGCGCAGCGCTCGCATTTCAACCGCGTTTATTCTACTTTCATGCTCTTTCTGCCATATCCAGCTCTCGCTTCCATAAGTTAGCGTTGGGACCAACACTGCATTGTGTATAGCGAGTTGTGCCTTCTGGCTCAGGTTTTTACTGCCAAGAAGTTTTCCCAACGCTCCATTCACGCTATTCACAGCACTCACTCGTCTTTCCGCATCTGCGGTGTACCCTTCCATCGCTGAAAGCGCATCCAAGATATACAAACTCATCCACTTGTTCCAACACTTCATCATCAATCGTAATCCTTACATTAGTTCTGGATTCTTCTCATGGATAATGAATGTTCTATAAAATATGACAAACAAAGTATCTCAGACTTCATCAATATCCCTTACCTTACCACTAACTCCCTTAATTCATCTCCAAATGGTGCTGCTGAGTTGTTAAAAGAAAATGTACCTAGTGTGGAACTTTTTCATTTTACACACATTGAACCAACTAAAATAATTAAAACTTTTAAACAATTGAACATTCAATACTCAGAAGACCACTGAGGAATATCTATTTTATTGATTTTATTGAATTATCGAGGCAATAGCTTCACACTTGTCACATATTTTTAATGTATATGTAGATATGGGAGTGTTCCTAAACTTGATGTAATATAGTAAACTGTATCCTTTATTCAAGTCAGGGAAAAAGAGCTAGCTTACATTAACGAATTACAGACCTATACTGTCAGTTTTGAGTAAAATATTCGAAGGGATAATGGTTGATCAATTGCTACTATTTTTTAAGACCAATTAAATATTTCATGATGCGCAATACGGTTTTACAGCTGGTAAATCTACTACAGATGCAGGGGTGGTATTGGTTAGGCATCTCTTTAACTCATGGGAGAAATTACAGGATGCTATTGGGGTTTTCTGTGATCTCTCTAAAGCTTGTGATTGTGTCGATCATCAGACATTGTTAGTCAAGCTGAACGAATTAAGGGTAAATCCCAGAACTTGATTGCATCTTATTTAAATAACAATGTGCAAACAGTTGACATAAATGGGGTTAAATCTAAGGGCAGTAATATTAATATCGGAGTGACCCTCTCTGGAAATAATTCAGCACAGACGACCGTATTTAATTCTACAATTTGATATCATTATTGTACCAATATGCTAATGTGAATTTATTGTAATATCTAATTGTCAATTGTAAAAGAGACCTGTATTGACAAGTTACTTTCGGCATTTCTTCGCCAATGCTCATTGCCGAAATGCTAGCAGATTAAAAAAGAAGAAGTAAAATAAGAGAATTGAATAAGATATAATAAGATATACAATAAAACGATATTTCAAAAAAATCTAAGACGTGTTTAAGTGCCCGCGAGGGGCCAATAGCAAATTAAGAATTTTTATCTTTTTTTATCTTAGTTGCTGCTGCGGAAGCCAAAAAGCGACCGTGGTTTAATTTGTGGAATGGAAATGGAAGCTAATCTTCCCGAACGTGCTGCTTATAACGCATTTTTATGCAGCGTCGGGAGGCATAGAATCGGAGCCTATGAAGATTGCAAGACATACACAGTAACTCCTTAGGAGCTTACTGATGACCCCAGTCACATGCAGGAACATAACAACCCTCCAGAGAGTTGTTATTCAGCTGTGGTTTTCTATGGGGCGAAGATATTAACCCAGTCCTACATCTCTTAATAAACATCCAGGCCTAAACAAACATACATGTTCATGCACACAAATGTTTGGTCTGTTTGGGAATTGAAACCACGAACGTTGGTACAAAGTAA
Organism: Pyralis farinalis; assembly: GCA_947507595.1. Taxonomy (NCBI): domain Eukaryota; kingdom Metazoa; phylum Arthropoda; class Insecta; order Lepidoptera; family Pyralidae; genus Pyralis; species Pyralis farinalis. The sequence goes on from OX382267.1 coordinate 20,037,771, forward strand.
TGTTACTAAACACTGAGCTACCGAGCTCGTCTTGACTAAATGCCATTTCGAGGTCCAGTAAGAGGGCGATGCTTGAGCGAAGTTCGATTTCGTCGGCAGACTTCGCGAGTGGCTTGCAAGCCTCTCTTCTGGAAGCAGCGCTTTCTAATCGCTGGCTAAAGCTTCTGCGGGAAATTTCTGTCGGCCATCCATGCCACTACTGCGAAACCGGATGGCAGTTTGGCCTATAGCCCTAAGAGAAAGTCGATTTACTAGTTAATGTCTCTTCCTCAAATTTATATTACAGAATATGAGTGACGGAAGGATGGGCCATATACTGTATGTATTATTAGGGTTGTGAATATATTTGTAGTTGTGTATTGTTATTTATATATTCTTACGTCTATATATTATGTATTGGTAGGTGTATGTATCATATAGATACATACACCAAAACATGTTATCAGTCAGTCATTTCAGGTAATAAAAACCGCAAACGTGTTTTTCTCCACTCCCAATGGTTGACTGATAGAGAACGCAATTATCATTTATATATAATCAATTAGTTTATTATAGTCAAAATTTTTAAATAAGAATAAATAATAACGTGACAAATAAGAGAATGGCTTGCCTGTTGGCAGTTACTGTAGCCTATGGCCACTTGTGTCACTAGAAAGTTGAAGATTATGTAAAACCCTCCTCATAACTTTTTGGAAGAATTCACGCTGGTCCCTTCTGCTTTGTGATTTTGAACTTATGAGAACGAACTCCCATTCATATTCCCAATTTCGATATTGGAAATTAATTACTCTGGAACGGAACAGTACGCGAACATTGCAGTATGTGTAAGGTGTGAGAATAAATTCCCCGCCGACGGTGAACAATGAGGTTGTAGAAGGAAGCAGTCGGTATCCTGTTGAGAAATATAAAACACAGGGAGGTAAAGTCGCTCTTAAGCCTATGGACTCAATACCGTATGTGAGCTTAGCATTATCGACAAGCTCATTTTTGAACCAAATCACAGTCCAATTCCTACGCACTGTCCTAGGTGGTAAAAGATAAGATAAAAATTATTTATTTGCCATTGAGCCCTCACGGGCACTTAGACACGTCTTACATTTTTTGAAATATAATCTTATTATATCTTATTTAATTCTCTTATTTTACTTTTCCTTTTTTTTAATCTACTAGCATTTCGGAAATGACTATTGACGAAGAAGAAAAGCCGAAAGAAACTTGCCAATATATGTGCTCCCGACCAAAGCTGACAATGGTAGGTACTCCATCTACGGCCGACTTGAGACTTTTACTTTTATTACAGAAGTCTGTGCCTCGAACTAGATTAATGCTTCGTTTATACAACATCGGAAGGTATACGAGGTTACGGTCTGATGTAAAGTGGTCACCGTAGCCTATGAACTCTTGCAATACAGCTCACGCGTTGCCACCCCTACTGCTAACATAACAAAACCTTAGAAGATTACTTTAATTCAGTAAGTGGTAGTTTCACTTATTCGCAGGAACACAACAAACCCCCAGGGTGTTGTTATTTGGCTGCAGTTTTGTGCTACGAGGTGAAGATACGTTCCCAGTACCTGTCTTTAAGCACAAACAGACACGTTAATGCTCACAAGTATTTGTCCTGTGTGAGAATCGAATTGATGAACGTTGGTGTTGAAGTAGCCATTGATAACCAGTCGTAACCCCCGTCTCGTCAAAAACGGCTGCGCTCTATTCAGCACACAGAGTTTTTTGGACGCCAGCTAAACCTTTTCCTCCAGGTGACTTCGGAACTGAACTACACTGGAAATCTCAACATCGAGAATCACTTTGCCCTTGGCAGTGATAAGAGTGTGAACGTGTTTGAATTAGTTATTAATAAAATAGTCTTACATAGCTCAGTTACCGGGAAACAAATCGCTGGTCATGAAAAAATTCATACTATAAATAGCTTTTACCATGAAAGAAATAACTAACAGGGAACCAATGTGACCGATATTACGATAGGTAGAGACCAATTCACCGCTACGCGTGGACGGTCAATGTTAAATATAAACTTTTTTTTTTTTTTATACAACGTCTGCACACATTCAAGCATACAGCCCACCTGATGTAAAGCAGTTACCGTAGCGTATTAACACTTGTAATATATTAAGTATCACTCGCGCGATGCCTCCTCTGCTGCGTACACAGCAACTCCTTAGGAGCTTACTGGTGACCTCACTCGCACGCAGGAACACAACAACCCTCTAGAGAGTTGTTATAAAATGTGTAAATATGACGAGCTCGGTGGCGCAGTGGTGGAACGCGCTGTAACGTTACTTTGACACTAATGCTCGTGGGTTCGATTCCAACACAGTACAAACATTTGTGTGCATGAACATGTCTGTTTGTCTTGGTCTGTGTATTTTCTATATATAATAAGTATATATTTACAAAAAAAAATGTATTTACGTATGTTTATCAATTGTCTAGTACCCATAACACAAGCTTTGTTTACTTTGGGGCTAGATGATTTATTATTATTATACCCACAAGTAGGTACATCTAAGAGCTGATCGCGCTTGCGACTGGAAGTCCCATTAGGATTCTTGTTACTTTTTTTTATACAATACAAGCTTACAGTACGCCTGATGTAATGTATTAACGCTTGCGATATATTAAGTACGACTCGCGCGGACCTCACTCACTCGCAGGAACACAACAACCCTCAAGAGAGTTGTTATCTGGCTGCGGTTTTCCGTGAGGTACTTCCCCAGATGGGCTGCTTTTAATTGTGCTTGCTTGCAATTAAGTACTTTGATGCGCCCTCCCTATTTTAAAACATCCAGACTAAAATAAAAAAGTCTTTATCGATAGCAGACTAAATTAACTCCATACATACTAATAATTATAACGAAACAGGAACAAGGCTCGGTCTGTACATGAAATACTTATAGTTTATATTTTTTATCATAATAGCCCGAGTGTGGAAGTCTCTTTTTATACTACTAAGGCGGCAAACAAGCATACGGTCCGCCTGAAGGTAAGCAGTTACATTAGCCTATGAAGCACTTGCAACAACGGGGGTATCAGTACTGCGCTGCCGACCCTGCAAAAACTTGTTCACACCTCGTTTTGAAAAGCGGCGTGCTTATTCCTAGGAAAATCCTCGTATATCGTAGGTATATAACGTATATTTCACCTTACAGCTGAAAACCGCAACCCTTATAACTCCCTGGAGAGTTGTTGTATTCCTGCGAGTGAATGCGATTACCGGTAAGCTTCGGAGGAATTCGTATTTAAGCAGTAGAAGTGACAACACATGAGCGTATTCCTGTATTGCAAGCTTTCATAGGCTACCGTAACCTCGTATATTGTATAAAAAGTATATCCACCTCACAGAAAACATCAAATACATCACATCTCTCTGGAGGGTTGTTGCGTTTCAGCGAGTGATGTTACCAGAAAGCTTTTAACTCAGTAGGAGTAGCTATCTCAGTGGCAGCGCGTGAGTGATACACCCCATATTGCAAGGGTACATAAGCTACGGCACCAACCAATAAACTGTACTGCACTGTAGGCACCCCGCCCGTACAAAAATTGTATTTTAGCACCTAAGCATCTCAGCGATTCGAGCCTACTGTCCAACAGGAGACTATTTTAATAGCTAATAAGAGCTGCGTGCTGAATCGAGTTACTACGTAATGTCGGTCTCATCGGCTCTCCATAGATTGTTTCCTTCATGGGCTACGGTAACTAATTTACGTCAGGTGATCTATATAATTTTATGCATCCGGTTGTTATATAAAAAACTGCTTACAATCAGGCAAACTGTGCGGTTGTTCTCTACTTTAGTGATATTAAAAAATGTTCATAGCAACAATGCTATTTCTGATACTCGAACTAATTTGCAACCATTCACAATAATTATGCCACTCGCTTATTTCTCCAACTCATAATTTTAAGTGTCTCATTATTCTGGTTCCTCCAATACGAGTTATATTATTTTATTGCAATATTGTATAAGAATCAATTAAGACCGGTATTTGAACTGTAACATCCTGTTTAAACCTAATTTAATAAACAAATGGTACCTATTGTGTCACCATTGTTACGTTAATTGATTGTATTTAGTACAAGTATAAATTATAGTAATATTTTTAAACGGATATCAATATCTACTCGTCTACTAAACCGTAATCATGGTAAGTGCAATGGATTATCTATTTACTATATTATTCATGTAATAATATATTTCATGAAATTTATTATCTGTTCATTTTTTTCCACGAATAATAACTATTTTATATACTATAATAACAAATTAAAAAATATATTTTTAAGATAAGTATCGGCTAACATATACTTAATTATAGCACAGCTAATATTTTTCACTCAATTTCGGTAACCATGACTGGGATCTTACATAAGTTCTCAACTCTTTTGTAAGGTGTATGGAATGTATTTTTAAGAGTGAGTAAAGTAACCAGAAGGGCTTTATATTGTTGTGTTTGTTTGTTTATATAACTTTATTGCATTATTAACAAGTATAAAAATTACATGATTTGCAAAGGCGGGCTTATTCCTTCAAGGAATATCTTCCAGCCAACTTTATTATATATTATGTATAAATAAAATAACCCTGTAAGTTTCTTTTGAAATAGCACACGTTTTTAATGTGTCTCGTTAGACATCGATAAGTAAACTACTTCCACTATGAAATCAACTGTGACATAACAAAAATAAGCTGCTTTTTTATTTTTATATATATAACATTTTGAACCAATTAGTTATACAAAATATTTCATGTTCATATAATTACGATCTCATGGTAAAATACCTATCTGCATAACTACACACAAGCAAACAGCGTAGTATAGTGCTAACCGTAGCTTATGAATACCTGTAATACAGGAAATATCATACGCGCGTTGTCACCTCTGCAGCTAACACAGCAACTCCTTAAGAGGTTACTGGTAACATCCCTAGTCGGACTGCTTCAATGTGCCCTAGTTCACTTAAAAAGATCCAGGCCAAGACACACATTTTCATCACACACAAATGTTTGTCCTGTCTAGGAATCGAATTCACGAGCCTTGAGGTTAAAGTTTAGTTGTTAACCAGTTGTGGCGGAGGGGTTGTCTCCGCCGGGACTAGTCTAAATTCTACTAAAATCTGATCAATACTTTAATGTTTCAGGTGTCTTCCAGAACTGTTGCGATCTTAACAGGAATACTCGGAACAATAGCATATTGTAACGCAGTTGTACCATCATCTTTGGGAACAGAAATCGTTATAGCGAAACATAAGGAAGTTGGAGAAAATTTAATCGATAATGCACCTCATACAGGGCACGGAATATCACCATTCATATCAAAATTCATACAAAAAGGGACTAACATCTTCTTTAAGCCTCATTTCATGCTTTCTTCTGCGCATATTTCACCACCAGTTCAAACAATGATTGTGGAAAATGGGGATTGCGTCGAAACACCGGTAGTTCCTGCGCCACTAATCCCGCCACCGATTGTAATGGATGAACCTATTATGCCTGTACCGGTTATCATAGAAAAACCGCTAGAGCCGGTAATTATTCCAGAAGCTCCAGTATTACCACCACTTACTTTACCCGTACCACCTTTACCTGTAGTTGATTGTGAAGAAGTAATTGGACCTCACCCATTACCTATCATACCGATGCCTATGCCACCAGTCCCAGTAGTAATTGAGGAACCACCAGCACCTTTAGTAATTCCAGAGGCTCCTGTATTACCACCTCTTTCTTTACCTGCACTCCCTTTGCCTGTATTTAATGACTGTGATGAAATGGTAGCACTTAATCCTCCTGAACTGCCCTTAATACCCGTGGTTCCTCCCCCAGTAATTATTCCCGAGCCACCGGTAGTCATTCCAGAAGCGCCGGTGTTGCCCCCTCTAACTTTACCAAACTTCCCGGTGCCTGTAATGGTTGAGGAGCATGTGGAGTGTGATGACAAGATAATAAATGAACCACTAGTAATTCCTACTGCTTCTGTATTGGAGATGCCCATGCAACCAATACACTTCCCCACGTTACCTCTAATTCATCATAGCCTTACACCGCAAATCGCTGTAGTTCGCGAAAAAATTGAAAGGGTAAATAGAGTAGTGATGCCTCAACTCCCCGTCATTGATCCTATTTTTTCTTTCCCTGCCGAATGTGTACAAAATATTATCACAGAGAGGATTCTACCAAATATATTAAATCAACATTTTGAAGTAGTTCCTGCTGTACCTAGTTATCCAGTTCCGTCACCTTATTTACCACCCTTAATCAAAATGTTCTAGTATATTAAATTGTAAATAATGAATAAATTGTAAATAATAAATAAATTTAGTGTACTGATTGTTTTATTATAATAGTGTATGAATGCACGACAAATGCCAGTTTATTTATTAAGGCCATGTATAATTTCATATATTTCTTGGTGTTAACGACAACGTCACAGGTTGATCGGGCTTATTGATGAGAAGCGTGCGAATACCAAGATCTCCTCCCTTCCATTGAATTTCAAATTCTCGTATTACCTGAAAGTAGTTAATATTAAATACTATAACTGTCATATTTAACCTCCATTGCGGAATTTAGTTACACGCTGTATTGATATTTACCCGAATTAAAGTAATCGACATGTTTTGTTCCGCCAACCTCCTCGCAATGCAAGATCTAGCTCCAAATCCAAAAGGTAGACTTAGAAAAGGATGAATATTTTCACAGTGGACTGAACCCCGTAGCCACCGCTCAGGTTTAAAAGATAAAGGATTGTTGACAAATTGTGGTAGGCGCGAAGCGAACATATTTTGTGTTACTATAACTGTCTGAAAATGTTTACAGAGGGTAGACAAAGAAAATATAATTTAAATAGGCAACGTACAGTTACCAATGGTAATAGCTATAAACATTTCCCCTTATTACAATGACATACAGTATGACATACATAATAGAGAACATAAATTTCCATTGTTGACTATAACAAAAATATGAATAGGTAATCGAGATCCTACTTCTAAGTAGTAGTTCTTTATAGTTAAAACCAAACCAAAGTATATCGTGAAATGGAAATAATGTAACCAAAAAACTTAACAATTTAATAAGCAACAATAGTAAATTACCCCCTTAGGAATCAAATAGCCCCTCAATGTAATATCTTTCTGCAACAGGCGTCCAACTCCAATAGATACTGGATTAAGTCTAAGACTTTCTTTAATCACGCTTCGTACATACACGGCTTTCGATAACACTTCAACAGTAATATCTGAATCTTTAGCTGGAAGAAGACTTGCAACTTCTTGAAACATTCTCTGCTGACATTTTTGGTTACGAGCTAAATGATACAATGCAAAACTTGTGGCATAGGATGTCTGAAAATAAGTAAAATTTATTTAAAGTGTAAATAGCAATGAAACATGGAACCATAAGTAATTGGTTAGCAAAAAAATATTTCATTCACATTCATCTTATTTGTACGTTTTTCGATAGTAAAATATGGTATGTGAGGTAACTCACTGTATCAATAGCCGCCATTAGAATATCTACCATCATTCCAACAATATCTTTCAGATCTAAGTTAGGCTGTTTTAAGAAGGATTGAAGAAGAGATTGATCAGGTTTGCCATCATTTTCAAAAAAGCTAATCCTTTCTAATAGAATTTCTTTTGAAATCCTGAAAATTAAGATAAATCTACATACATTCAATTTTATGTATACTTATTGTATATCGTATTTGTAGCAAGCATAACGCGAACGTTTTACTTGTTACGCGTATTTGGTAAAAGCAAAATATGTCACTTGTTATAAATACTCCAACCCCGTGTAAATATAACTTACTTTTCTAAGTAATCCTGCGACTCGACAAGTTTTTTATACAAGGGCGTTTTAAAAAATTTCCACATAAACCCTTTGTCAAGTCTCATAATACCACTATTCGAAGCAAACGCCGAAGCTATGATTTTAGCACTACGCGAATTGTGTTCTTGTTCTGTTTTGGTGAAACTTTTGAACTTTTCATTGAACGCTACTATGCCTATCACTAAAACAATAATTAGATGTTAATTGAGCTAAAGAGGCAAGTTATTTACAAGTAAATCTTAGTAAATAGCATTTCTTCTGTCGTTGCGTCTTGATACCCACCCTCCAAATTCAACCTATTCAAGTAGGGTAAAAAATCATCATTAGATGACACTTTGCTTTCTTTTATCCATTGGACAAACTCCCGCACTACGTTGTCAGTTATTTCAACATGAACTTTAACGCTTTGAGGGCCCGTGAAGTTCTTTTGTAAAGTACTACGAAGTCTCCACCACTCCGGACCATTACTGAAATTGAAATATAGAATGACTTATTTCATTTGAATCGATTTGAAGTAGGTACGAGTACTAAGCGAAAATAGGTGGTTTGTAGTAAAGTTGTTGCTGAGTGGAAGGAAGCGGCATGGATGGAAGGCAAATTAATCTTACCAGTCATACTTATGATTTATACCATTAAAATGTAGATGTATTTTTTTCGATCGCTAGTCTTTCCTTTCATGTATTTTTGGAGAACAAGCTACGAGAAAAAAAAACACGCTCGTATCTTGTTAGCCAACTGCGGCAAAATTACTATTTTAACAGTCTATGCGTGCGCGTGTATGTATGTTTGTATGTGTCAAAATAGCGCGATGGATATCCACATGTGGAGCTGGACTGTGAATCCTAGTGAAAGGAGGTTTATTAACCACTGCGCCACCGAGTTCATCAAACGTGGTTATTAAACTGTTATTTAATATTAATATTATATACAATGCAAAAGTGGAAGGATATAGGAGCCGAGGAAGGCCAAGACTTACCTATCATGACCAAATTGGCCGTGTTCTATCAGAAGATGAAGTCAGGAGCCCTAGAAACCGGCGAACGTGCATGAGAAGAGCAATGAATGTTAAAGAAGCGAGTGAGATATGTGAGGATCGAGTCACGTGGCGCTCGGTTCTCTCTGCCTACCCCGCAAGAGATTTGGCGTGAAGTTATAGATAGATAGAATATTATCTGGTTTCACTTGTATTAATTAATTTTACAATTGTTATTTGTTAAGTATATAATCGTTCTCTATTAGATTTCACTATTTTTAAGTCTCTACCCAAAATACCCTTGATTGAATCATAGACCCTGAATCTAGATCGATTTCAATTCATGTCTTTTGTTTAAAAATATAGTAACTGAACCTCATTTGAACCTACTTATGTAAGTATTGAGACAGTAACATAAACATGTATCTTATTCAAGTACCTAATTATTTTTACATAATTTAAATAATATTTTATTTAAAACAGAAATTACAATATAACTGAGACCCGGTCTAAAGTTCGTTTAGTTGTCCTATTACATGACCAAGCTTCTACTACATTACGACATACAATCATTGTTCATGTTTTTTAGGGTTCCGTACCCAAAGGGTAAAACGGAACCCTATTATGCGGAGACGGAGGCTCCGCTGTCCGTCCGTCCGTCTGTCACCAGGCTGTATCTCATGAACCGTGATAGTTAGACAGTTGAAATTTTCACAGATGATGTATTTCTGTTGCCGCAATAACAACAAATACTGAAAAATAGAATAAAATAAATATTTAAGGGGGGCTCCCATACAACATACGTGATTTTTTTGCTCATTTTTGCTCGATATTGATAACGGCAACAGGTAGACGCTTGAAGTATTCACAGATTTTTTTATATTATTTAGTTATATATTCACTTTAAGAACAAATAATTAAATTAAAATAAAACAAATTTTTAAGGGGGGCTCCCATACAACAAACGTGATTTTTTTGCCGTTTTTATAGATAATGGTACGGAACCCTTCGTGTCCGACTCGCACTTGGCCGATTTTCATTAATTTAACTTCTCACTATTCAATAACAACTTCAGCTCAGCAATAGTAAATATAAACGCCTAATCAGATTACAGCGGCAACAAGTTACTTATTACATTACCTACCAATGTTAAACTGTTGATTCTTGGCACTTTTCACAGCTTCTGTTTGAAAATCATTCTTTTTAGCGCTACCCATTTTTCTACTCCATTAGGATTGGCGGAGTCCTCTACCTCAGCCAAAGCATTTGACGAAGATACTGATTTTGACATGGTGCGACTGCCGTCAGACCTCCACAAGCCAGAAAGAAAACCAGACCTTTCTTAGGCTGGGTCACACGTCTTTTGACACTTAATTTATTGGACGCGTGGGTTTGCTCACGATGTTTTCCATTACTGCCGAGCAAGTGATAATTACAATTATGTACATAAATTCGAACATTAGTCACGAATTTAGTGGGTATATGCCAGGATTTGAACCGGGGACCAGTTGGTTAATAGGATTTCATATCCACTGGGATATCAGTGCTTTTTGAAATCATTATCTTATTGAAAATACATAGGTACTAGATAAAGTTATGTTCCAGCATTTTATCCTAGATGGACCCCGATAGCAGGATAAAGATAACGGAATATAAATTTTAAACATCAATAATTATATTGAGAAAAAATACATCTGTGAGCACTCTTTCGTACAAACATGATCCGTATCACAAATACCTGAGAAGATTGTATTCATTAATATAATAATCTTCTGCACTTATTTTTATTTTCAGATTGTTGGAACATACATCAGATTTATTATTTTATTAATTAAAACAAGTTGGATTCGACTAGAGACCTCTTTTTCGAAGTTGGATCTACCTAGCTGAACTGTTTGTCTTAGGTAGGCACACTCATTAACAACTTCGAGAACCGATCTCCCAACTAAAACTGGAGTGGGTATAACATGTACATTCGACATAATCTTCGTTTTGTTCATGTTCATTTTAAGACCTGCGGTGGGATGCTCTGTCGAGATCTTCAAGCATAGAGTTCAAGTCCTCCAACGATGTCAATGTACAGAAATATCACCGATTTTATTTAATTCAAAAATATATTTATTGAATTAAAATATTTATCTTTTATTTATAGGTAAAAAACTGATTGAAGCATTTTTAAAATTGTGTGATTCATATTATCCAACAGATGTCAAACAAAACGCCGCGTTTTGTCTAACGTTAAATGTTAAATAAATACACAATGACCCTGTTCTTGTACAGCTAAGTGTACGTCAAGCTTAATGCTAGCTCACGTAACTTCGACCTGTGTACCGTTCTTAGGCCGCACGCAATAAGGTTACAATCACACTTCGAGTGCCAAGCGTGGTCTGCTCTTAGCTGTACCATAACAAAAATTTGTGTATGCCAGTAAAATGTCAAACATTTTCCTGATTGTATAGATGTTTTTACATAAACAAAATACAAATTAAAAAAATAGGTTTACCGTATTACTTGTAGTGTAAAATGTATGATATAAAGAGCACAGTCGTTGGAATTTGTGCATGCTGCAATAACGAATTCGTATTGCCCACAAAATTCCCTTGCGCCGAGAGATTTTCAACAACTTTGCCTCGGGTGTTGTTGCCTCCTAAGGGGAAGGGTATACTCAAAACTCAAGAAATATTAAATGCTCTTGATACTGGCAAAATGATTTTCTGAATACCAAAACTAAAATGAATAAAAATGCAAAGCAACAACGAAATGAATACGTGAATAATTTTGTATGACTTCATAAAATTATGATATTTTATCATTTTGCAAATCAACTTTCTAAATTAGTGGAGACTAGCTATATATTTTTAATTACAGTCTAATAAGAACTAAACCTGAAAAGACTATTTACGATTTTTTAAAATTGAATAGTCTTGTTAGGAGTACAGCAATAATAGCCCAGTGGATAAAGAACCGACCTATTTTTTTTAACCGGATTCGAAACCTGGTGTGTAGCAAACACCGTCTTTGTGTATTCATGTACCATTAAATTCATATTTTCGAAGTTATAAACATATTTGTAATTATCAATTACTCGGCGGTGGATGAAAACATTGTAAGGAAATATATATTTCGAAAGATGTGTGCCCTGATCTGATCGGCCACAGTCGCCCCATGTAAAAATCAGTGTCTTCGCTAAATTCTAAGACTTAGGAAGCAGACATCGCCATTACTAATGCTTTAGGAAACGGGAAAGCGCTAGGAAGAAGTAGAAGTATTGTAAGGAACAACACATTTCTATAAAAGAACAATGCGCGACAGAACAGTCAAGTACTATACTAGAAACCATTTATAATAATAGTCTAACATATATCGTAATAATACACATTTGCACTGATATATTACATTCGGTATACATGCCAACATAATTAGTGTTAACGTCGTCTATAGAAGGCACTGCGACGTCCTGACTGACGAGTTCTTCGTGATAATATCTATCCAAAATGCAAAACGTAAATCGGATTAAGGTGCCGCGGTGTGGACAACTAAATGCATATCAAGCTTTACACTTTCACCGTCTAACTTCTTATGCCTTACAATAGCACTTCGAATGTTAAGCATTATCTGTTCCTAGCTGTACAAGCGTTTGTATGAAACGAATATGGGAAGGGCAGCCTTAAAATATTAGATCAAAGCTTGTAATCTCAGAATACTTGTAATATTCCTTGAAATGAAGGTTAAATGTAAATCTTTATGAAAAAATATTTAGCTTAGGAGTACAACAAATAAATGAAATTACGTGGAAAGAAGTCCACCGGTATTATACATATGTGGCTTGCTTTTCCTGTAATGCAGCATGGCGAGATGGCTCCTTCTAGCTGGGTACTGATCATCCTGTCGGAACACAACAGCAATGTCTTCAGGGTCAAACACATGCAGTAGATTCACTCCAGGCACCTCCCGCACCAAACTACCATACCGTTTCCAATTTAACAATGCGTTTTTGTCCAGTGTTTCGGCATTATAATCACCTGCAAATTACAAACTGCTGTTATTGGGAATTAAGAAAAATTCATTAAGTGCTCCCTTACAAGGCATGTAAAGTATTTCACTTTGTTAAGCTTACATGACAAAACAAAAACACCGCTTATGAAAAACGTATTTAATATAATATTATGATAATATTTAATATTATATTATAATTTTATATATATTAATATTATATATTAATATTATTACTATTTATGTAATACGTAAGTATCAACTTGATCTTATTATTTCCAGCAAATTATTTGCGTAAATCTTTAGTTAGTTGAATTTTCGAGTATTTACCCTGGTTTCTCAGTGTACCTACATTTTCAATTTCAATGTATAGTGCTCACATGAAGTTGATCATGACATCTGAAATGCATCAAAGCCAAAATTAACCTACGTGGGATAGGTTATTTTTTTTATACAACTAGATTGGCAAACAAGCATGCAGCCCGCATCAGATGGTAAGCAGTCACCGCAGCCTATTGACGCTCGCAACACCACGGGGATTTTACTCGCGCGCTGCCAATCTTGTGACCTAAGGGTGTTTCGTCACAGTACCCAGTAATTTTATTTCAATTTGATTTTGGCTTTGATTATAAATATAAGTGTACTAAATCGATAGGCGTCGTCGACTGTAGATACCTGCCGACGACCGAGCACGTTCTATCGCTGCCGGCCGTCTGTCACCGACGTGTATTCATCACGTCAATGCGTACACTGTGCTGTACTTTGTGCAGCACAGTGTACGCATAGATTAAATTATTATACTTACACTGTACTAATACTAATATATACTAATACTTACATTATACTTACAATTTTCACAAAATTAATTAAAATCCTTATATCAACCTTGACAACAGCCCTCAAAATAGTTGCTTTTGAAATCGAAGCTATAGGTCGAGGCTTTAAGGCGAACGCGAAGCTGTTTGCTTTGTAAATTTCCAATTTCATACAGAAAACGGTCTCTAATATAAACTATACCGATTAGTGAACAAAGTTCTAGTGAAAGAGAAATAAATCACGGAGATGTAAGTGGCCCCCTAACCTCTTTAGAGTCGAAGATAACCTTACCTGGACGTGGTGTAGATACCGTACCTATTGATCAGCAAACGATCAGCGCATCAGTGCAGCCCAACTGGGGAAGTACCTTCAATGTCACAGAAGATGGCAGCTACAAAAAATAACTCCCTGGAAGTTTGTTATGGTCCTGCCAGTCAGTGAAGTTACCAGTAAGCTGTCGAGGGGTAGCTGTATAAGCATCGGCGATGGCAACACACTCGTGATACTCCTTGTATTGCAAGCATTCATAGGCTACGGGAACTAAAATGGTTACCGTAGCCTACATCAGATAGGTCTTATGCATGGTTACCTCCCGATGTTGTACATAAAAATGTTTGTCAGAATAGGAAACTGTTAGACTTGACTGGAGTGAAATATCTACCTCACGAAAGTCCGCAGTAAAATGTACCTACCTATTTTTAAACTTCAGACCGTATTTTTTTTTCTCTATAACAGTAGTGTAAAGAAAACAAAAGCTTCCCACTCTAATGCAAAGTAAAATAAATACTACAATACACTTACCAATAAACGGCAAATACTTGTATAAAGTTCCAACAAGCGGGTAGCTCTTAGGACCGGGGATGTTAATAAAATTCAGAACATTCTTATTATTAATCACTGTATTATCTTTAGTTGTAACAGCACTCGACTTGAACTTATACAATGAAACATGGTTTTCCCTCTTACATTTAAAATACTTTAACATTTTTCCTATAACAATGACGTCCCTTTTTACTTTGTAAACTTATCTTCGGCACATTTAGCGCGAGTAATCTGCACAACAAGACAAGACGCTACTGGGAGTTCGATTACAAGTCAAGGATATTATTATGCGCATATCCCTCCATTCCAAAGAAGGTGAAAAAACAACACGGGTCAGATTTCTACCTGGTATCAATTTATACTCCTCCATATACATTAGGCATACATCATGATAAACATCCAATAAACGCTTCTCTTATTAATTATTTGACAGTAAAATTGCATGATGTTTGTGTATTTTTTTCTATTATTAAACCCTTAACACTGACAAGGATATTAGATACATGTCTTGTCAATTGATGGAGATACAAATTAATTATAATATTTACAGGCTATATGGTTAATGTATCATTAACCAGACAGCGTGTACGTAACATAGATCAAGAAATCGATGAGTTTACAACCTTTATTGACTATTGCCTATAAATTATTTTTCCCAAGGATAGACACGAAAACATGGTAACGATTTGACAGTAAATATCTGTCGTGAAGTGTTTTATTTGTAAAATAACTACCTGAAGTTTATTCATGAGCAGTCCATGTCAAGTGGAAGAACATTGATAAAGAACCGGATTAGTAAACAACAGATCCCCAGTTCGAATCCTGGCGTATACCACTAAATTCCTATTTTCAGATTTTTGTACATATTTGTAATTATCACTTGCTCGGCGGTGAAAGAAAACATCCTGAGGAAATCCGCACGTCCAAGAAATTATATTTCGAAAGTTGTGTGATCTTATCTAAGAATGATCTGGATTTCGCTCTGGGTTACCGAGATCTGACGGCAGTCACTCCATGGAAAAACAATATCTTCGCCAAATCTTTAGGCTCATGTAGCGCACCACGCCAATCCTAGTGGATTAGGAAACGGGATATCGCTAAGAAGAGTCCATGTCAAGTGGATAAAACTACATCAAGATTATTTATTCATAGACAGTCCATAAATAAACTTGATGTAGTTTTTTCCAAACACCTGAATGAACACAACGGATATGGTAGTCACTAGAGATGTGCCGAGTACACGATTTACCGAGTACCGAGTAACTGAGTACCGAGTATTGCACGGATTTATCTTTACCGAACCGAGTACTCAGCCGAGTTACTCGGTTCGTGCGTCCCAAATCCAGATAGATCAGAGTGCTTAGTGTTCCTGCATCGTAACTTGCCTCTGTTAAACTTCCAAGATTAGTTTATTGAATTCACACAATTTATCATTTCAATAATTGAAATGGTTAAATGTTAATTACCTAAATTAAATACGCTTATTTATTTCTATTGTCTCCGTAATAAGAAAAGAATGTGTATGTATATACCTACACGAAGAGATATATATGTACATATATATATATATATCTTCACGCCAGGTTCCTTGCGGGGTAGGCAGAGAAAGCTGAATGATGAGATGAGATGTAGTCCTTACGTACCTCACTCGCTACTTTATCATTCAGAAAAGAATAGTTTAACAATAAATTACATTAATCAAGAACTCGGAATTTGTAATGCATATACACTCCTTAGTTTAAGAGACATTATTTTTATTAACATGGAACATTATAGAGTGTCCAAGCATTTGTATGGGATCGAATCACTGTGCGTCGTCGCTGTGTATGAATCTAAAGATTCAGACGATTCTATGAAACTCCATTTATGAATAACTATACAGTTTAAAGTATGCGTCGAGCCAAAACTCAGGAGATGCTTACATATATGACATATATACGTATATGTGTACACCCTTGCGTGTAGGCATAGTATAAATGGTATAAACAAATGTAGGTTTTGGTATGTAGTAATGTAGGTACTTATTTGTATATTCTTTGTAAGGTAAATCAAAATTATTAAAGAAGAAAGCTTAGCTCTGCTGTAAGCTACATACGATAATATAAAATCAAAGAGTATATAGAAGGTACAGACGTACCTCTGGTTACGTAACTTATTAATTTTTAACAGCACCAGGTTTGTTTTGCTAACTGTATCCGATAACAGCTAGCAAATATTGTCATAAATAATAATTAATAAATATTGTCGGACAAATTACACAGCGCCATCTAGCCCCAAAGTAAGCGAAGCTTGTGTTATGTGTACTAGACAACTGATAAACATACGTAAATACATTTTTTTCTTGTAAATACGTACTAATTATACTTAGAAAATACCCAGACCAAGATAAACAGACATGTTCATGCACACAAAAGTTTGTACTTTGTGGGAATCGAACCCACGAGCGTTGGTGTCAAAGTAGCGTAACAGCGCGTTTCACTACTGCTCCACCAAGCCCGTCAATGTCATGGGATATCTTATTGACTTCTGACCTAATCTGACTAAATATCAATATACTGCTGTTTAGTCAGATCGTTATTCAAATATAGGCTAACAGTATCGTCACTGGATATAGATGTAAATTTATTAACATTTTGATTTCCGTGATGTGATAAATAAATTCAAAAACGAATCATGCATTTGAGTCTTTTAGAACTTTCGATACCATAAAGTCTATGTTCATGGGGAAGCGATAAGACTGTTTTCTTCATCTTTTTCTGACGGTCACTCAATTCAGAAACGTCTTTTGATCGTGTTATAGATGTAGAAGGTTGAACTAAAACTCAAACTTTACTCATGCAAATGTAGGTACCAAAGATCTTTGAAATATGAACGGGTTACCACTACTACATTTTGCCTATCGAGCCGGCATGCAAGATTATTATAAATGTCTTGTATAATTGTTACTTGTCACAAAATATGTTACATACTTAATGCTTATAGCTTATAGTCTACTGAGAATGAATCAACGAATGTATGAACTACATTAAAACACGAAAGACGGTTTTTCTACACAGTCCTCGCAATAAGTGTTTACTTTTTTAGTCTTATTTTTCGCAAATAATCTCCCGTAAGCAGCAGCATTATCTCGATAACACTGAGCACCCTTGCGTCTGCTTGTCCTTGCTGGACCTGCTTTTTTGGCCAATTTATGTGCTACTCGTCTAGCTCTCGGAGCCGGAGGCTGTGTTATTGTAGGTATGACACACAAATAATTTAAGATCTCTTTTCTGAAGGTTGTAATTGCCATTTTATTGCTTCTTCTGACACTTTGGTACAAGATCAAAGCATTAACCATGGCTGTATTTAGTAGCAGGTTAATAGCCAATTTCTTGTACCATCTCACTGATATGCGTAAGGGTGAGGAATATACTGTCATTAGATCTGAAAGATCTACTGCGCCTTTGGGTTTGTTATAGTTGATCACTATTTTAGGCTTTGTGATGACTGAACTGCGCTTTCTGACGTTATGAAATTGTTGCGAGTTTTTTTTTTTGGAAGGAAAACATCTCTTTTGTCCTTCTATTTCATGATTGTGAATCCATTTGAGCTTTCCTTAGCCGCATACTCGCCTCGCTTCAGCTTCGCAGTAATGACTTCCTTTGGAAGATGTTTTCTATTTTTTCTAATTGTACCCACTAGATGTGTTTCGGAATTTAGGAGTTGTCTGGCAAGATCCACACTTGTATACCAGTTATCAGTATAAAGTATGTGGCCTTTATTCAGCAGGCCGCAGCAAAGAGCCATGACGACATTACTAGGTGTGGTATTTACCTGATCGTTGGTTTTCCTGTATATACATTTATTTTGTACGTATATCCTGGGATTGTGCAGAGTTTAAATTCCTTAATGCCATACTTGTGTCTTTTTTGTTTGTTATATTGACGAAAAATTATCCGTCCACGGAAAGGAACAACACTTTCATCTATGCACAGGTCTCTTGCAGGTGCGTAGGTTTTCTGAAAGTTATCATTCATCGTGTCTAACAATGTTTGGACTCTGTGCAATCTATGAGATTTATTTTCATCGTCTTGTTGTGAGAAATGAAGCAATTGTAGTAACAGTTCAAATCGATTGCGGCTCATAACAGTTCTTGGAAAGTTTTGTCCCATAATGACATCTTTGGACCAATAGTCGGCTATTTTGGGTAATTTTACTAAACCCATGAAAATTATCAAACAAAGCAACTTTTTTATTTCTTCTGACGAAGTCGGAATCCACTTACGAATCCGTGCAGAATGTGAAGCATCACCGCCACTTGTTATCTTTTTCACAGCGAAGATATTTGTGTCCTCCGCTATATGTTCAAAATCTTCATCTGGTACTAATAAAGCGCAAAAATCTGCTGGAGATTTGTTTATCATAGTTCTCATAAGATGTGGAGGTAACCCAGGAAACTCGGTAAACGGAATAATAGTACGTTGGTTACCTCGGAGCTCAAACCAGTTGGATAACGATGAGACGTTTCTCCCAATTTCGAGATCACAAGATTCACTGTCAGATTCGATTAAAATACGTCGTCGTTTTCTACTCCTTGCTGGGAAATGGCACTCATCTTCAGATTCCGATGGAATATGAACGCTATTGTTCAAAAAAGAAATTTCAATATTTATAATTTGTGAAAAGTCCTCGTTAGTACGTTGAAATTCTTCAAAATCCGTGTTATTATCCATATTATTCTCCAAAAAACTATAACTGAGAAAATATTCAACACAAGCACAAAATAAAATGACGATTGTGGTGTGGTGCCCTATATGAGAAGAACTCAAAGACTAAAAAACTACATACCTTTACGTACAGCTTCACGAAGATTAGAACAGCAATAAAAGACACATGGGCTGTATTTCGCACAAATGCAATATTGTTAACTTAATTTTGAAAGTTGTAAACATAAAAAATTATGTATATGGCTAATAGTGTTGTAAAATTAGCACAACCGTCGGCAAAATCTAAGGTAAACTCTGCATGGGAATAAACAATAATAGTATAACTTGTATAACACAGATGTTAGAAAAGACAACAAAAGAGCGCCGACCGTCAAGAAACAACGGCAGAAAATAAAATGTATTGATAAAGTATGTAAACAATTATGAATAATTATGGAAAGTGCAACAATGTTACAATAGGTACAAATGGGCCGGCCCAAGCGTGGGCGGCACTATCCCCCCCGCTTATTCTTCTTTTAATATTAATTGTCTTGTTTTGCCTGAATCCTACTTGACTTTCACAAAACAGGTTATAGGTTTCAAAGTATTCGTAGACAGATTTGTAATTACTTTTTCCAAAATTATTGAGAGTATACAGTTACACATATCTTTTTTATCATTCTGTTTAAATTTCGGCTTAACAATAATATAGTTAACAATCTTGAGACCCTTCTAGAAAACTATGTTCCTTCTTTCGATCACTCTATAATTATGGGTGATTTTAATACCTCACTCTCTAACTAACTCATTTCTTTCCAAGCTGCAAGCCCTCCCTCCTTGACCTCATTCTTGTATCATCTCCCAGTCACGTTTTAAAACATGGCCAGTGTCTGGCTGAGGCCTTTTCCTTTCACGATCTCCTTTATGTTTCTTACAAAGTGTGCACTCCTAAAGCCAAACCCAAAATTCCCCTGCAACGTAATTTTAGTAGCATGGATATCAGCAAGGTACGCGAAGATGCGCATAACATCGACTGGTTTGACCTTTTAAGGGATTTGGCAGTCGACGAACAAGTCAGTCTCTTTACTGATAAATTGATACAGCTGTACGACCATCATGCTCCTATACAGCCTGTAAAGATTAAGCATCTGCCTGCGCCTTGGTTAACTGACGAAATTAAGGGTTTTATTGCCAAAAAACATTGCGAAAGCTAAATACAAGGCTAATCCAGACATATATAGTGATCGCTACATTCGCGCTCGTAATGTCTAAACAAGATGTGTAAGGAAGCACAACGTCGCCATATTCATAAGTCCATCGAGAATGGAGAGGGTCTCCAGGGCAAAGGAAATTGGAATTGATGCTGGAAATTCTTGAAATCAATTGGAGATGGAAAAAGCCATCACAATAATTCTAATAATGTGAATGTAGATGATCTCAATATCCAGTTTTCCTCTTCTGCTGTTTTTGATAACAGCACTAAAACAGCGACAGTTAATTATCTTTCGTCACTTCCAGCTCCAGATTTTCCACCATTCTTCTTTACTCAATTTACTGACAGTGATGTTGAGAAGAACGTGCGTACAGTAGCGTCAAATGCCGTGAGGGACGACAGCGTTAGTCGTCTTATGATCCTACAGATACTTGATATCATCCTTCCTGCTATTACACTGATCCTTAATAACTCCATATTATCCGGACATTTTCCTTCCGCTTGGAAAAATGCTCACGTTGTACCCTTACCCAAAAAACCTAATCCTTCGTCTAGCTCAGATTACCGTCCCATTTCTATTCTTCCTTTTTAATCTAAGGACCTCGAACGCTTGGTTCATCAGCAGTTAAGTTGTTTCCTAGATAAGCACAAAATTCTTAATCCCTTCCAATCAGGTTTCCGTTCGGGTCATAGCACGACTACCGCTCTCTTGAAAATTACCGAGGATATGCGTTATAATATGGATAACGCTCAACTTACGGTATTGGCGCTACTAGACTTCAGTAACGCGTTTAATACCGTCGATTATGACATTCTTTTGGTACGTTTACGTTCGATCAATATATCTCCTTCGGCAATTGAGTGGTTTCGTTCTTATCTGTATGGACGTCAGCAGCGAGTACGCATTGAGGATACGTTCTCTTCTTGGTGCTCTCCAACTGCTGGTGTGCCTCAGGGTGGCGTGTTGTCTCGTCTTATATTTGCATTATTCATTAATACCATCACATCCGGACTTCGCTCCTCCTGCCATCTTTATGCAGACGATTTACAGATTTACACACAAGCTCCATTGTTAGAACTTCCAAATGCCATTTCCTCTATTAATGAAGATCTCTTACGTATATCTGTCTGGAGTAAATCTCATGGTCTCTTGGTCAACCCTTCAAAATCGCAAACCATTATTATAGGTAGTTCTCGTCGCATATCAAAAATTGACTGGAATAATATCCCTTATGTTATATTTGACGGCACACCAATAAAGTTTAGCGCTAAAGTGAAAAATTTGGGAATCATTTTTGATAATTCATTGTCTTGGTCAGCGCAGATTGTCGAAGTCAGTAGGAAATTGTTTGCTGCGGCTGGTTCCCTTAGAAGGTTACGAAATGTTCTACTAGTAGACACTAAAATTACACTAGCACAATCCTTGTTCCTTCCTATCCTCGATTATGCTGATTCCTGTTACCTAGATATCACCGAAGAGCAATGAAATAAGCTTGAGCGCCTTCAAAACTTTTGCATACGGTTTATATTTGGGCTTCGTAAATATGACCATGTTTCTGAATTTCGTTTCCAACTCAAGTGGCTCCCTATAAGACTTCGTCGCAACTGGCACAGCCTTTCCCTTTACTCTATCCTCTTTGATCCTACCACTCCAACCTATTTAAAAGAACGTTTTTTCTTTCATAGCGATTCGCATGGTCGTGCCCTGCGTGACGCACTTTTACTTCGTCTTAAAATACCTTTCCACTCCACTGATTTTTACACCAATTCATTCTCAGTTGAGGCAGTGCGCCTGTGGAATGCTTTACCTTTCGATATCCGGAATGCTCAATCACTTCGGTCCTTCAAAGATCTTCTCAAACTTCACTATCTGTCCCTTAACATTACGTAATCAGCATAACTTTTCTTGTTTCTCCCCTCAGTCTCATTTACTGTGTGCATATTCATTGTATGTATCATTTTGATAAATTTGTGTGTATGTGTGTATTAATGTATATTTATGTATATTGTATGTATTTATTTATGTCTATTTATATAATATTTTATTTCCTTTGTGTTATGCTCTGCGCCACCCTACCTTGTTTCTTTACTTCTCCTCTAGCCTAAGGTTGTCTGGAAGAGATCGCATCGCGATACGACCGCCGTTGTAGGTACTGATACTTCATTAATTGTTGTTTTTTTTATGTATTTTTCTTTTGGTGCAATGATGTGTATTGTATTGTAATAGTAATCTTAAAGTTGTCAGGAAATTTTCCGTATGTTATATTCAGTGATCGGAGTAGGTAGAGCTATTTTATGTACTTGCCATATGATAGAATATTATGGATATTCCCCGAATCCCGGGATTTGTTTTTTAAGTAGAAAAATAATAAAAAGCTATTTACGCATTAGGGAGTAATGAAAGCATACACTTCCTTAAGTATAAGTATGGGTTTAAGGATAATATAATAAATAGATAGAAACTTGATTCATTAAACCACATATATTTTTTATGTAACAATTTCTTATATTTATGCAAGAGTCACCAATCATTTAACATTTTCATTCTGAAGTTGTACAAGAACATACCATACAAATTATTTGTTCCTCAAAAATCGAAACATGGTTGAAAAGAACAAACTATTTATATTTAACTACAATAAAATCTTAATAATTTAAAATTACCAACACGTTTAAACAATAATTTACCTACTGAAGCAAAAAAATTCAATGGTCTATTGCTTGGTCTGGGGCGTCTTCATATATATATAGATATAAATATATAACTTTTGTTCTGTAATATTAGGGCACAAGGTGGATCAAATAATAATCCTACTGCCAGACAATTTGTATCCGCGTATAAGAAAATGTTAATTCACATAGAATTAAAAGACACAAATAAAGGGAACTGTGTAGCATTAGAACAAATGTCCATCCTTAACTGTACATCAGCAGTCGAACAAATAAATATAGGTATAAGTCAAAATGTGTCACAAGATGATGATATTGAAGAAGAATCGGAAATCGAAGAACTAGGAGGGCACTTTTCTGACTTCAGTAACCAAGCGATAGGCTATATTGCAGGTTACATTGTCCGAATATTGATTAAAAGATGTGACGTTTTCGCCGGTGCATTAGTGACACATCACTTTCAACCATTTCATAAATTAATTATCGCAAAAGACAGGGTGGTTTGCTCTATCCTTCACCAGATGTTGTGAAAATATGTCAAAAAGTAGAAACCTTTTTAAAAAAAAATTAAATAGGTGTTTTTCGTAAGGAAATATCTATAAACCAAATAATGATAAAGTTTATTGGGACTCTTATATGCAATGATATCGCATCTCATCAATTAGGTGAGTTTCCCACATCAAATCATGTAACCGACTCGCAGTGTATTTATTTGTGGAAATATATGGAACAATAGTCTGTTAACGGTACTACTCGTTTAACAGACTATTGTACGCGATTCCATATATTTCGACACCATAGTCGTACAATAGTCTGTTAACGATACTACTCGTCTAACAGACTATTGTACGCAGTTCCATATATTTAGACAAATAAATACACTGCGAATTTGTCATACCTGGGAAAAATCACTGACAAAATACTTCACATATTTAGAAAAAAGAACATATATGTTGCTCTCAAATCCCATAATTCACTCAAATCACTTTGTAACACTAAAGATAAAATCCCGCCCAATAAAAAATCCGGCGTCTATAAGCTGTTCTGCGATGAATGTGAACACGTTTATATCGGTCAAACTGGTCGTAACTTTATAACACGATTTCACGAACACGTATCGGCGTATAAAAACAATCGCCCAGAAAGGTCACACTTCGCCGAGCATCTCATAGACAAAGGACATAACTTATCCCCCACTAATACATATAAAATTTTACACACCTGTTAGGCAAGCTATTTATAAGGAAATTGCTGACACAGATGTCAACTTTGCACACGGTTATATGTTATTGCAACATTGCACACGGCTCTATTTTATTGCATCATTCCGCACGATTGCTGACGGGACATTATTGGCCGTGACCTACGTGACTTGAAGCGCATGGAAATATTCCCACAACTGAAGTAACGAAGACGAGGCAACGCCGGCCAGCGACAACGCGGCCGCCGCGACGACACTTCGTATCATACTTCGATCGAGTCAATACCTAATTATAGTTATTGACACGTTGACGGACACTCGGCTTACATAGGTAAATAGTAATATGACACAGCCAACTTCCATACAAAAACATTAGACGTCCTCAACCGTCGGACTGTTGAGGGCGTCTCGTCACAACACATGTATTCGTGTACATGTGTTATGGCAAGACGTCTGCTGAAGTCCTCTTGCAATGCACTTCTAGGTCATGTAAAAACCATCTTATCTGGCATTTTATTTTAAGGAATGAAATAAAATGACATATGAAACATAAAATTAACACAAGTCTTAAGGTCATACTCGCACTTTTAAAAAACAATCGCAAAAATAAAAGAGATCAATAATTATTTCTGTCAACAGTCACTTTGGAACAAGCAGTCTTTTCAACTTTACCTACTCAAATTACAAACATATAAAAAGAAATCAAAAGTTAGGAACTCTTATTCAGTTTATGCCGTTCCTCCATACATTCGTACATACTCCATACATACAAGGGCAAAGAGGCACCTTGCAGGTCTAACACATGTTGTCTATTTTCTATTTGCTTCTAGGTCTGTCTTTTTATTTCTGTGGGCCAATGCTCTTGAGAACTTGTTACACATTGCGTGGTTGATGAACTTTGAATAATTGGTGCATCATTTACTGATGTTGTGTTAGAAGGATTAGTTTTTTTTAATGTAACTATAGCTTTGGGAGAACAAGATCCCAAATTGAATAATTGAATAATAAGTTGGTCACGAAATTTTAAAGATTTCATTTTCTTTGTAGCAGTACTACATTGTTTATCCAGATAAAAGCTATTCCAGACTGCGATATCTAGCATGTGAAAAAACACTTTTTTGTACTACCGTATTGTTTTACGAGGACACGAGTAATAGGCAATAATCTGGTCTGATCTGTCAATACCAGACATGTGTCTGTTGTATACTTCAACTTCTACTGGCTTGATCTTCTTTTGTCCGTACTATTGCTCACTTTCTTCAAATTTGGGTGATCTCTTCTTGTAATCATAAGTACTGGTCGCCGATTCTGCCACTGTAACATATACCTGACGTATTGCACGTCGGAACCGGACGACGCGACATCGACGTCGTTTTCATAATTCGGATCAGATCAAAAGTCATAATTCGGATCAGATCCGTGCTCTCTATCGTCGCTCAACGGGTCCTTTGAGGATTTATCCCCAGTAGACGCTTCATTAAATAGTCGCAAGATACGATCTCTTTCCCTACTGTACTCGTCCTTGTCAGCCATCTAAAATAATAGAACAATAATTAGGTTTTTGTACTTGGTACTTATTATGAACACAAAATACCTAATATTGTGTCGATAATATCACGATAGCAGCCTAGCAGTTACAATATGCGTAATACTAAATAAGTATCTACTAAATAAAATACTTGTTAAGTCTATCTATATAACATTATTTGAAATAAGAGAATGAAAATACTAACCCCAGTGATCCCGCGTGTAGGTATCAGCCGGCGAAAACGCGTGGTTGCGGTGTGGTGACACCGCCCGACTGACGCGAACAAATGCGACGTTCACAGCCGTTGTGTCCTCTCACACAGGTAATAATCTGCGTGTGACACGCTCACATTGAAAGGGATGGAAGTCAATACGATATGACATTTAGAATGAAAAAAACGCCTTACGATGTGACACAAATGTATTATTTATACGACTTGGGAATCGTATTTATATTGCGTAAGGTTCAAAAGATAATAAAGATGCTTAAAAAACGACGTGTACAGCCGCCTAGCCGCCCGCCGTATCACAGTATTCAACTAACGACGTCCCCAGCAGTCGTGTCCGTCAACGTGTTAATTGTAAAACTTTTTATATCTCTATTAATTAAATTTTTTTTTTTTTTTGGACCCTCCGGCTCCAAGTTACATTATTCACCATAGACAAAGGTTTAAAACTAAATATTAGGGAACAATTAGAAATTAATAAATATAAAAATTATAAAATTACTCTCATGAACAAACAGACTGACGTAAACCATTCCCACTATTAAATATATTTTCGCTCACACCATCCACCCCCATCCTCAATTCATTATTATATAAGGGACGGCACTGCGATGGATTTGTCACTTGTAGCATGTTATTGTTACGATTAACGTCTACAACGCCTGATGATGCCTCGTGGAGAGGCGAAACACGTGTCGCAGCGACGACCAGGCCAGTCGTGGCAGCGACGGTGGTGGTGGGAGCATGCGGATGCTGTTCCAGATGGCGGACGACCGCAGCTGCCGAGGCAGAGACTACCGGAGCAGCCATGGCAGCGTCGGCATGTTGCACGTACTAACAGTAGTGGGTGGGTGCCGGCCGGCGCTAGGCCCATGAACTAATTCGTGGCGGAAGCACACAAAGCAGGTTAGATCAAATTGCAAGGTTATTAAGTGGCGATGTGTCGGTGCGTAATAGCGGGTGGTAGACTTACTATGGTGTGAATGTGTGCGTGTTGGCTCGTACGTATAGCAACTGACTTACTATGGCGGTGCTTCAGTGTTTAGTTCGGGAGACAGTGTCTGCTTTTTTTTTTTTATTACGTCTATGGGTTGAATATGATGATGATGATGATTTCTGGTGAAAAAGTTAGTATAAAACCTTGTGAAGTTTTCATTGTAAAGCGTGGTCATCAAACGCGCCCCCACGTCGCTGTCGTTAGACGGCATTACCGCCTCCATCCGAGGACAAGGAGTCCCCATCCGGTCGGTACACCGGATGACGCGAAACCATCGCAAAGACGGCGACCCATACAACATGGTGATCTGCCATCATCCTCTTACCCCCGAGGTTAAGACGATCTTCCAGATCACGAACATCTGTGGTCTCTTCGACATCGAAGTCGAACTCCCCCACAAACGTGGGCTCCCAGGGCAGTGTCACAACTGTCAAAATTACGGGCACTCTGCCCGTAATTGCTTCTCGCGGTTCCGTTGCGTGAAATGCCTAGGCGATCACGAACGGGGACAGTGTCCGCGTGACCCAGCGGTGGAGCCGCCAGCGTGCGTTCTCTGCGGCGCGGTGGGGCATACCGCCAACTATGGCGGTTGCCCTAAAGCGCCGAAGAGGCGAACGAGGCCGGCGCAAGCCAACGGGCGCTCGCACACACGCCTCCCTCCGCCCTCCCAGAGCCAGACGGCCTACCCACAACTTCGGCCCACCCGGGTCCCCCAGCCGTTCGTTCCGGCACCCATCCCCGCAGTGTCTGCATGGGCTTCACCCAGGCAGCCTCTTGCGCCCCTACCCACACCGGTCGAACCCGTGGAAACTGCCCCAGCAGCTGCACCCCAGCAGACTCCCCCTCAGGGAGGACGCAAACCCCACTTTACGGACATAGTGTTTGACATGGCGAGTAAAATCGACATGTCAGAGCTATTCGTCCTAGCCCGCGAGCTACACGACTTCCAAGATACTGGAACACCAGTACCTAACCGACCACCAAGTTGACATCCTCCTAGTGCAGGAGACCTTTTTGAAACCATGCAATCGCGACCCGCGCATTGCAAATTACAACGTCATCCGTAATGATAGAGAGGGCCGCGGGGGCGGAACCCTCATCTATTACAAAAGGTCCCTGCACTGCATCCCATTAGAACCCCCATCTCTCGAAAACCTCGAGGTCTCCATCTGCAGGCTAGGGATGACCGGCCATCAGCCGATCAATATCGCGTCCACGTACCTCCCCCCGAGCAAGCGTATCCTTCAGAGCGACTTGCAAGCCCTCTTTGCCCTAGAAAACTCCACCATTCTGGCTAGAGATTTCAATAGTAAGCACACCCAGTGGAATAGCCACTCATCTTCACCAAACGGCGTCATCCTAGAGAGCCTACAGGACTCCCTAGGATTCGACGTCATAGCCCCCATGTCTCCCACCCACTATTCCGCAACAGTGGGACACTGACCTACCGTTCTGGATTTTGCACTTTTAAAGAACGTAGTCTTACGGATGCGTTCAATCCAAGTGCACACAGAACTTAGCTCTGACCACCGGCCAGTTCTGATCGAGTTCGGGCAACCCACCGACTTACCGACAGACGAAGACACCAGACGGGTAACAGACTGGCGAAAACTCAAAAGAGTGCTTGCACAGACTTCCACACCCGAACTGGAGCAAGTACCCGAACAGATTCTCACAAATGACGAGACCGACCTTGCGATTGACGCCCTCACTAGTCACTTGCAAACGGCAGCTAACATCTGCTCCAGAGAGGTTTCAACAGCCGACTTAGCTCGGCGTTGGGAACTCCCTGCTTACTTGCGAGAACTAGTGTCGGAAAAGAACGCAGCGACACGCGCCCATGACTCTTGTCCCACCGAACAGAACCGTTCTCGGATGCGCTATTTACAACGCCAAGTAAAGAAGCACATCAAAGAGTTCAGGGATGAACGGTGGGCCAACTTTGTTGGAGAAATTAAGCCCTCGCACACGGCGTACTGGCGAGTTGCTAAATCTCTCCGTTCCGACCAAATCACCCAATGCCCTCCCCTGACCCGACCAGACGGAACGATAGCGTTCGATGATGACGAAAAGGCTGAATGCTTTGCAGACAGCCTGGAGAGCCAATGCTCTCCTAGTCTAGAACCAACCGACGACGAACACGTGCAGATGGTCGACTCCGAGGTGGAACGAATCCTCGCGACACCTCCCACGATCCCCCTCGAGCCTACAACGGTTGAGGAGGTCCAAACGATCATCAGGGACCTTCGGAGCCGGAAAGCTCCCGGAGCTGACGGCATCACGAACTCGGTCCTCAAACTCCTCCCAGGCCCCCTGATAGTCCTTCTCGTGGCGATATTCAACGCCGCTCTCGCAAACTGTAGATTTCCAGACTCCTGGAAAGATGCAGACGTAGTTGGCATCCCCAAACCAGGCAAATGCCTGAAGAACCCCGCCTCTTACAGGCCGATTAGTCTCCTCAAATGCCTGGGGAAAGTCTATGAACGCATCATAGCCATTCGCCTCAAAAATCGAACTTAGAGGCATTCTCATAGACGAGCAGTTTGGGTTCCGTCCCAAACACTCGGCAGTCCACCAAGTGCACCACATCACGGAGCACGTCCTCTCCAACTTTCAAACAGGGCACCATACCGGCCTTTCTTTACTTATGTTTATTAAGAAAAAAAATGTAACAAATAACAATATTTGTTTAAAAAATGTACGATTAATAACCATTGGGAATTCCAACGTTTTTTTATTATCTATATATATAAAACAAAGTCGTGTTAGTTACACCATTTATAACTCAAGAACGGCTGGACCGATTTTTATGATTTTTGTGTTTTTGGATTTGTCTTCGTCGGGAATAGGATAATAAGTATAGTAATAATAATAAATAAAGTAGTAAGTATTTATTCATAGTAGTAAGAATTTATACCATCTAATAAGTTAACACACCATTTATTGATCCTGAGGCGGTACGAAGTTCGCCGGGTCAGCTAGTAGCATAGACGTAATAAAAAAAGCAGACACCGTCTCCCGAACTAAACACTGAAGCACCTCCATAGTAAGTCAGTCGCTATACGTACGAGCCGACACGCACACATTCACACTATAGTAAGTCTACCGCCCGCCATTACGCACCGACACCTCGCCGCGTGATAACCTTGTCGAAAAATAATAATAATGCCGTCGTGCGTAGTGAAAAGCAGTCGGAACCAAAGTGGTACAATTAAAAAAAGCCAAGGGATTACTTTTCATAGGTAAGCAAGTAATTTTTCTGATTAACTAAACGTTTTCACTTAAATTAATTTTTGAAAACAATAAATCGACCGGTGTTGCCATAACTCACATTTCCAAATTAGCGTAAATGTGTGGGAGATCTTTTGTTCTCTTGTAATTCTTACTTAATTCAGATACCTAATTTTGTTTAAACAGACATATAAACTTACATCCTATGATTCTTTTACTGAACAACTATTATTCATACCTTTAATATTTTTTAGATTTCCATCGTCAAACGATGCATGGAAGAATGATTGGGTACAAATCATAAGAGATTCCAGAAAAGAAAGCGGCTTGATTCCATCTAGATCCAGTGTAATATGCAGTATACATTTTGAGGAGTGTGAGGAGCGGCTGCCGTCTTCTGTGAGGTGGAGGTACTTCCCCAGTCAGGCTAACATGCCCTACCTCTCTTTCGCCAGAAAACTGGTGTATTTGTTTGGGCATTTTTTATTTCAAATAAGTATGGATCTGTTTGTCCTACATAATAAAAGGAATATGTAATGTTATATTTCATGTGTTAAATTTATTTTCATCAATACCTATTTTAAACAACACAAGTTACAAATCAACGATCCATAAAATTCGAGTTTCGAAGACAGTAACCAATCCATATAATTTTTTATTTCTTTTTAGTTACAGAAATGGGAAATTTTCTTCCATCTGACAACCCACTTGACACTCACACATAGTTACATGCCGCCATTGTGGTGCTTCAGTTGTTTCTCAGCGAGATTCCGTCTGACTTTTTTATTACGTCTATGGCTAGTAGCTTAATATAATTAAAGCTGTGTGAAAAAAAATACGCGTATAACTTTAGTTCTGTTTACGCACACCGTAGACAGAGTATATAGATATAGACGGGCTACTAAAAGAATAATACCTACATGAAGAGAGATAGAAAATTCTAAAATACATGTGCGTGAGCAAGATAGACCATAAGTGTTTTGTCTCTATCTGCGTATGCGATTTTTATGTCTGCCACCGGGATTGTTCTGGTGTCAAACAAATTGTTCGTACTGACGCAATTTCGTTGATTTAAGTGTAAACCCTATGTATTTTATTCCCTTGTGATGTAGTGATTATTTTAAAAGATGCATTGATCGTGCAGTAATGGTGAATTGCTCTATAATTGGCTGTAAAAGCCGAAGTGAACGACAAGAACCCAACATAACCTTTCATCGGTAAGTCGCTTATTTGTCACAATATAATGATGCATGTTCAAGGATTATTAATTTAATGTGGATTCATACTCAATAGTAAGCAATTTTTATTAAATTAAAGTACAAATAAACATTTTTTTGTTGATATTAACCGATCAAATAAAAAGGTAAACATTACATTTTTAGCGATATCACTATATGTCGTCTGTAATCAGCAGGATTACACTATTTGGGGTTACCAACACTTGACTTAATTTACCACATTTAACATATTGCGTATCTATTGTTTCAGTTTTCCTAAGGATTTATTTTTGAAGTATAAATGGATTGAGTGTACGGGTCGTTTAAATTGGCATCCAAATGACAACTCCCGGATCTGCTCCAACCATTTTGAATCAACTGGCCTTCATTCAAAGAAAGGCAAAATATGCTTAAATAAAGATGCAGTTCCTACGCGTTTCATTCACGTAAGTTGAATTAAAAGTAATGTCATAGGTAATTGAATATGTAACTAAAATATTTCAATGACTTTTCGAAATTAAATATAATAAAAGATTTTTCCTGTTACAAATTAATAAGCTAAAATATTTGAAATATAATTATTACTCAATGTTTATGCTACGTCCGTTAGAAAACAAACATAAGGCCTGCGTAATGTGAAGCCATTACCGGGGCCTAAACTCACTTGCGATATAAAGTATCGTTCACATGCCGTCACCCCTGCTGCCAACGCAATGACTTCTTCCTGGTAACCTCAGTGACGTGCAGGAACCCAATAACTCTCGAGGATCGAATGATATTTTTATTTGGCTGCGGATTTCTGTGGAGGTCCTTTCGATGAAAATTAATTCTACTGAAGTCGTAAACATGTAATTTAGATATAAGATTTGAAGAGAAGAATTTGCAGAGACAGATGTGGAGAGAAGAAAAAGGATATGTGTGCGATGGGGGGGGAGGGGACATAATATACATGCATTTAAAAGGGAATATATTTATTTATTTGTTTTAGAGCTCACAGACCCTTGATCGACCAAGTTCTTCCAAATAGGCACAGTTGCAGTAACAAATGATGCTATGGTATCCTAATATTTTAATTTTTATACACCGTCGGAAGGTATTCAAGCATACGCCCCACCTGATGTAAAGCAGTTAGCGTAGCCTATGAACACTTGCAATACATTAAGTATCACTCACGCGATGCCTCCTCTGCTGCTAACCCAGCAACTCCTTAGGAGCTTACTGGTGACCTCGCTCACACACAGGAACACAACAACCCTCTAGGGAGTTGTTATTTGGCTGCGGATTTTCTGTGAGGTGGAGGTACTTCACCAGACGGGCTCCTTTGATGCGTCCTACCTCTCTTAAATGCTTGTATGATGAATGTTACTAATTAAGTGTAACTTTCAGATTGACGATTCGGACGTGAAATATGACCAACCGTCGTCAGAAGAAGTAGCTATGGAAATAGAAATAGAAAGTAGTTCGATAAGTTTAATCTCTTATATACTCGTGGCGTAGTTAGAGAGAGCATGAAAGTAGGATAAACGCGGTTGAAATGCGAGCGTTGCGCAAAATCTGTGGTGTAACGCTTGCAGACCGTATTCGCAATGATGAGGTTAGAAGCAGAGTTGGTCTGAAAGAGAGCGTAGGTATTAAAATAAGAAGAGGCATGCTCCGTTGGTTCGGACATGTAGAAAGAATGCAGGATGAAAGAATGACGAAGCAGATATACAATGCAAAAGTGGAAGGATGTAGGAGCCGAGGAAGGCCAAGACTTACCTATCATGATCAAATTGGTCGTGTTCTATCAGAAGGTGATGTCAGGAGCCCTAGAAACCGGCGAGCGTGCATGAAAAGAGCAATGAATGTGAAAGAAGCGAGTGAGGTATGTAAGGATCGAGTCGCGTGGCGCTCGGTTCTCTCTGCCTATCCCGTAAGGGATTTGGCGTGAAGTTATAGAGTAGAATAGAAAGGCGTAGTAATATCAGATGCTTGAATTCTACGCTCAACAGAGAATCTATTGTTTAATGCGCAGTCTGCGTTAAACTATATTGTTTTTTTTTATACTATGTCGGGAGGCATACAAGCATACGGCCCACCTGATGTAAAGTGGACACCGTAGCCTATTAACGCTTGCGATATATTAATTATCACGCGCGCGATCCCTCCTCTGCTGCTTACACAGCAACTCTGGTGACCTCACTCACACGCAGAAACACAACAACCCTCTAGGGTTGTACTGTACCTAGAATGGGTGCATAAGTGGTCAATATTTTCTAAAAAGTAAAGCGTGAGAGCTCGGCACTTTACAATGTACCTGTTACATCAATCCAGCTAAAAATACTTGTCATAGGAATGTTTATTTTTATATTTAAGTATACATATATCTATTTCAGAAAATAGAAAAAGGATCTGTACTGTCAGCCACGCATGTTGAGATCACTCCACGAAAACGAAAATCAATCAAGAAACTGCAGACTTACTATGTTCGATAGAGTCAACAAATCTAGACTTTTTATGTAAAAATATAACTGCGCGCAAGTGTATTTAAATATTTATATAAAATTTGCATCAAGTAATTAT
This sequence comes from Pyralis farinalis, assembly GCA_947507595.1. NCBI lineage: Eukaryota > Metazoa > Arthropoda > Insecta > Lepidoptera > Pyralidae > Pyralis > Pyralis farinalis. The sequence goes on from OX382267.1 coordinate 20,071,754, forward strand.
TAGATTTGGTGGCCGCAGCAGTCTTAGTTTGGAGATATACGTGCATATAGATTAAGTAGGTACCTATATAACAGTTAAATAGCCGTAAGTTAACAGTAAGTGGTTGAATTAAATAGTTTTTCATGTGTGTTGATTATTGTCCCTTACAGTATATAGATTTTAAGTTTTTGTATGACAAAGGGTTGAATGTAAGAAAAATTAGTACATCTTGTTGCGATTTTGATCCAATAAAGTGGTCCCAATATGGTAATGTTTCCAGGGCTGGCTAATTTTTATCATGCTTTCTCGGTTGCATAATCAGACTGCCTCGCTCGCACCCGGCGTGTATAAATATGGGCCGGGGCGCGACGATCTACACAGTTGTAACCTGCAGTCATTGGATAATCATCTCCCGCTACTCTGCAAACAAGTCATCTCCTTTGATAGCCATCGCTCTCTGGAAGCATTACCTCTGGCCTCATACTACAATACAAGCCTTTCATTTCTCCAGCCAACACGTGGAAAGAACTAATCCGCCAGTACCTACCTATATTATTTTATATTCTCGTGTACGGGTCGTATCGAAGGGGCCCATACAAAACGATAATGCTTGATCAATTGCAACTCTTTTTTAAGACCAATGAATTTGTCATGATGCGCAATACAGTTTTACAGGTGGTAAATCTACTACGGATGCAGAGTTGGCATTGGTTAAGCATATCCTTTACTCCTGGGAGAGATCACAGGATGCTTTTTTAGTTTTCTGTAATCTCTCTAAAGCTTTTCATTGTGTCGATCATCAGACATTGTTACTCAAGCTGAACTATTATGTAGATAGGGTTAAAGCCCAGAACTTAATTGCATTTTATTTACATAACAGGTCAGACAGTTGATATAAACAGGGTTAAACCTAAAGGCAATAATCCTAATATCGTGGTGCCACAGGTTTCTATTTTGGGACCCTTTTTATTTTTAGTATATGCGAATGATCTGCCTTACGTGGTGCAGAAAAAGGCGTATATTTACTGATACTGATATATAAAATTATGTACTGATGATACCTCTCTAATTTTTAATGTCACTCGCCGGTGTGAAAACATTGACAAGGTAAATGGTGTTATGTCTTCTATTTTAAACTGGTTCACATGTAGTAATCTTTTGCTAAACTCGACTAAAAGCAAATGCATCAAATTTAGTCTTCCGAATGTGATTTCTCCCAATACAGAAGTGCTCATTGGGAATAATAAATTAGAATTCGTTAATAATACTGCGTTTCTTAGAATTACAGTAGACTCCAAATTACAATGGGGCCCCACATAAATAAATTTGCCGGTAAGATCAGCTCCGCTGCATATGTAAAATGTATAATAATTTTACAAAGAAAATTTTTAAAAATCACATTAAAAATTTTCTTTGTAAAAAGAGCTTATTATAGAACTGGTGAATATGTGATTGACAAAGATGTCTGGAAATAATTCAGCACAGACTATCATTCCTTAACAAACATAAACTTTAATTCTACCATTTGATATCATTATTGTACCAATACGCTGATGTGAATTTATTGTAATATCAAATTGGCAATTTTAAAAGAGACCTATATTGGCAAGTTTGTTTCGACATTTCTTCTTCTCTAATGATCATTTCCGAAATATTCGCAGATTAAAAAAAGAACAATAGTAATATTGAGAATTGAATAAGATCCAATAAGATTACATTTAAAAAAATGTAAGACGTGTCTAAGTATCTACGAGGGTCCAATGGCAAATAAATAAGGTAAACTTGGAACATAATCGGTTACAATCACAACAAGGGACCGGACATTTCTAAAAGTAATGCAAATTAATCTTTTATGATTGAATTACTTTTCGAAATGTTTGGTCCCCTGTTCTGATTGTAACCGATTATGTTCCAAGTTTACCCCATCAATGAGGTTAAAAGTTGCGTAGTGGCAATACTTATTGTGTATGGCATGTAGAGTACAAAGTTATGTTTATTATCTCTATCTCATACCCCTATACGCTGATGACGCGTCTATCTATATACTCTGTCTACGACGCACACAGAGTTTTTAGTTTTTATGTTGGCAGCTCTGATGTTACGTCTACTGTCATTCTCATTTCCACTTGTTTCTATTTGTTAAATATACTATTTTTGAATTTCAGTATCATTTTCAGTGTTAATAAAATAAAGTAGCATTCTCGAACATGATAAATTTGCTTTCAAGAAAATTATTGAAGTCATCCGGTTATGAAGCTAAAAATCTATTTGTGCATCGAATATACAATCACCGATATTCAAGCCATGCAATACTTGGTATAGAAACATCTTGTGATGATACTGGTTGTGCAATAATAAATGAAAAAGGTAAACTCTTATCAGAAACTTTACAATCGCAGCATCTGATTCATCTACGGAATGGAGGTATTATTCCAGACGTGGCTCAAGATTTACACAGGTCTCATATTGAACCCATTATCACAAAAACATTGGATAAGGCCGAATTAACAATGGAAGACATTTCAGCAATTGCAGTTACAATAAAACCTGGACTGCCACTAAGCCTTGCTGTTGGCATGAAGTATGCAAAACATTTAGCTCGCCGTCATAGCAAACCAATTATACCTATTCATCACATGGAAGCGCATGCATTGGTCACAAGAATGCAACATGACATAAGTTTTCCTTTTTTAGTTTTACTAATATCTGGTGGACATTGTCTGTTAGCTGTGGTGCAAGATGTAAATAAATTCAAACTACTTGGAGAGAGTATTGATAGTGCTCCTGGTGAGGTTTTTGACAAAGTAGCTAGAAGAATGAAGTTACGGAATGTACCTCATTATTCAAAAATATCAGGAGGACAGGCAATTGAAATGGCTGCTTCCAAAGCTACTAATCCCCATTTATTTAAACTTCCATTGCCTTTGTCGGAGTATAAGGATTGTAATTTTAGCTTCAATGGTTTAAAAACATCTGTTTTACTACAACTCCACAGAAAAGAGGTTGAGCATAAAATAGTTGCTGATAAATTAATACCGGAAGTAAACAACCTCTGTGCTGCTATGTTAATGGCTACTTCTCGGCATCTAGTGCATAGAACACAAAGAGCTATGGAGTTCTGTCAAAATTATAAGCTCATTCCACCTGACAACCAACAATTAATAGTATCTGGTGGTGTAGCATGCAACAATTATATATTCAATGCTTTATCTTTGCTTTGTAACGAAGCAGATTATAAAATTTACAGACCTGAATCTAAATTGTGCACAGATAATGGTGTAATGATAGCATGGAATGGCTTAGAAAAATGGAGACACAATATTGATATAACAACTGACCTTAATACACTAGACATTGAAGCTGTCAGTCCACTAGGTGTAAGTTTAATTTCAGATGTAAAGAATGCTAGAATACCAACTAAATTAATAAAATTAAAATTGAAAGTTTGAATTAATTTAGTTTTAATTTCTAACATAACAATAATTTCTAGAACCGAGTGCCATAAGACGCGGTCCTTGCATACTTCACTTGCTTCTGTGACATTCATAGCTCTTTTCATGCACGCTCACTGGTTTATTCTAGCGTAATCTATTATTTTATTTTCTTAACAGGGTCCTTCCAGCTGAGATATAAACTTTTAATAAAAATTGTCATTTTTTTTCTCGCTCGTCTTATATAAAGTGGTAAAAATTATTAAAAGCACTAAGTATATAAATTCTTTATTCTATATTTTGCAGAAAAATAATAAACATGTCCTATATTATCAAACTACTATACAAGAAATTTTGTCTGCCTGCCACTGAACTATTCTGTCTAAATCGGTTATTGGCCTGGAGCTCTGGAAAAGCAACAAACAGAAAGTCTTCTTCCTAGAATTATCTCCTTTCCTAAACCCTTAGGCTTAGCAGGATATGTTACGTAAGCCTAAGAATTTGACGAAGATAATGATTTTAACAAAGGAAGGAAGGAAGCAATTGAAATAAGAACCATTCTTATGTTTTTCAAAATACAATGACGATATAATCTTCGACGTGCAGATTTCCTCACGATGAAGGCTTTCGTCATTTATATGTCTAGATGCAACGTCGCGTCTATTACATGCTGAAACAAACGGGCCAACAAATTTATATAGGTGTGCGTTGCTGCTTCGTCATACACTTGAATCGTGTCTTTTAATTATCTATGTGTGCGTGCATAATGATACTGGGTATTGAAGGATTCCAATTAAAGTTGGGAAAAATGTACAAATAGGTGTCTAATGTGATGTTGATTGTTTCTTAGTAGAGACATATTATTTATATTTTGGTATGTACTTAGTTTTATTTTCCCGAAATAAATATTTTAACTTGATTATTATGTACATCAACGAACATCTCATAGACAAAGGACATAATTTATCCCCCACTAATACATATCAAATCTTACACACCATAGACAAAGCTTTAAAACTAAATATTAGGGAACAATTAGAAATTATTAAATATAGAAATTCTAAAATTACTCTCATGAACAAACAGACGACCTTAGCAACTCCCCTCTATTAAATATCTTTTCACGCACACCATCCACCACCACCCTCAATTCAATATAAGGAATGGCACTACGATGGATTTGTCACTATATTTTATTGCATATTATTCTAACGAGTAACGTCTACAGCGCCTGAGGATGCCTCGTGAAGAGGCGAAACACGTGTCGCAGCGACGACCAGGCCAGTCGTGGCAGCGACGGTGGTGGGGCATGCGGTTTCTGTTCCAGATGGCGGACGACCGCAGCAGCCGAGGCAGAAACTACCGGAGATGGCTGCTCCGGTAGTTTCTGCCTCGGCTGCTGCGGTCGTCCGCCATCTGGAACAGAAACCGCAGGGGAGCAGCGTCTGCATGTCGCATCTACTAACGGTAGTGGGCGGGTGACGGCCGGCGCTTTGCCGCATGAACTAATTGGTGGCGGAAGCACACAAAGCAGGTTATATCAAATTGCATGTAAATTTGACTTTCACAAAATAACGCCTGAATCTATTAACTATATAATTGTTCTAGTAAAATCCGTAAAAGTCCGTGTGAAATAAATGTATCTGTTCGCGACAACTATGTCATGTAAATAGAAAACAGCTAGCTAGGCAACAGCTATAATGGTAAATGTTACGAGTACCTACCATCATAGTTTTAAGTGTGAATAAAACATTTTTCATGTGTAAATTTTACTGACCCATAGGTTTTAGCAAGAACTTTTATCAAAAGTTTTATAAACTTGTATGGAAAAGGGTCAAAAGTATGTAAAAATAGAACAACTTCGATGTATTTTTGATGCCAATAAAGCAAGCTCGTTCTTCCAACTCTGGGCGATTTTGGCTATCGTTGTCTCTTTCACTCAATAGTGCCTCTCGCTTCCACACCGGGGGTATAAATATGGCCCCCGGTGCGGCGATCGGTACGGTGATAGAAGTTTTCACGTATCAGTAGAGAGAGATTCCTCGACGAAGAGAAAAATCTTAGCCGGCGTACCGCAAGGGAGTTGCCTCTCCCCAGCATTGTACGCGCGTTACACCGATGACATTCCGAAGTCAGAAGAAACCACGTTAGCACTGTACGCCGACGACGCAGCGTATCTAACATACAACAAAAATGCTAGATTCGCAGTGTTGAAAATGCAACGCGTACTAAATCTGCTCCCCGAGTGGCTTGACAAATGGAGGCTCTCGGTGAACGTGCGAAAAACACAAGCAATGCTAGTGAACCTTTCCGTAAAGAAGCCTTCCACCCTGTATCTCCACGGTGAACAGCTAGCTTGGCGCGAATCGGCGACCTACCTAGGCGTCGAAATCGACCGGCGGCTCACTATGAAAAAACACGCGAACAAAGTCATCGCTAGGACCGATCATCGCGCGCTTTACTACGACCGGTGCTCTCCTCGAAGCTTCCGCTGAATACAAAACTCAGCATATACAAGACCTACCTACGGCCATGTTTAACATACGCAGCACCGGCTTGGTACGCCCTACTGAGCAGAGGAAACGCTGAGAGAATCCAACAGTAACAGCACATCTCCCTCAGGCAGATTACAGGCGCCCTGCGCTATGTAAAGAACGCCACTATAGAGAGGGATCTACGCATGGAGAGCACAGACGCATTTATACGCCGACTCACTGTAAGCCTGTTCGAGCGTGCGGACGCGTCGGATTTGCGTCATATACGCAATCTGGCGCCTCTACATACTCGGCCGCCGGACGGACGCCCTTACGCTCGTGAGTTACTCGCGAACAACAACATAAGCCGCGATGATTCCAGTGAACTAGAAACATAGAGCGCATCTCGGCCTATACGGCCAACACAATGCCCGGTATGTATTCACATACTGCGATAGACACCTCAGTAGAGAGATACATATCTCGGAACTGACTCCCCAGCCACCGTGAGGAGGTTGTGAGATGACCCACACTCGATCGGTACCAGTCGTCCGCTACACTCGGCGCTCACACAAGAGATAACTAGCCAGCAGTGGCTAAGAGTCCATATAACCCGATTCCCATCGGCTTCCCTTACGAAAAATGTAATCTATGGGCCAACGACATTTTTAGTTTGTTATATTATTCACTCACTTTGAATAGTTTGAATTGACCAAACGCCTTAAAAAATTTAAATAGCAATTGTTAAATTGCAAGCCGAACAATACCGGGTTACTTCTTCATACTACAATATCTCATACAGAGCATCTATCCCTTTCGTTTCTATGAACTGACTCCTATTACTGCTACTCGTTCCGTCTCGTTTTAGCACGCGAAATAACTCGGAGAATAGCGGCTTGTGACAGAGTAAGGTAATTAGCAACGTGCAAGTGTAAGCGAGAAAGATCATTTATGAAGTAATAGTACCTATAAAGATTCTAAATTATGAATGAATGTAACGCCTTAAAGCTGTTACTGGCGAGTAATATATTTTATTTGGCAGGATTTATTATAATGATTCTAAATTGTATGTATGTATATCTTCACGCCAAGTCCCTTGCGGGGTAGGCAGAGAGAACCGAGCGCCATAAGACGCGGTCCTTTCATACTTCACTCGCTTCTGTGACATTGATAGCTCTTTTCATGCACGCTCGCCGGTTCCTGGGGCTTCTGACATCACCTTCTGATAAAACACGATCAATTTGGTCATGGTAGGTTAGTCTCGGCCTTCCTCGGCTCCTACATCCTTCCACTTTTGCATTGTATATCTGTTTCGTCATTCTTTCGTCCCGCATTCTTTCTACATGTCCGAACCAACGGAGCATGCCCTTTCTTATCTTGACACCGACACTCTCTTTTAGGTCAACTCTTTCTCTCACGTCTTCATTACGAACGCGGTCAGCAAGCGTTATGCCACAAATTTTGCGCAATGCTCGCATCTCGACCGCATTTATTCTACTTTCATGCTCTCTCTGCCATACCCAGCTCTCACTTCCATAAGTTAGCGTTGGAATTAGCACCGCGTTGTGTACAGCGAGCTGGGCCTTCTGGCTTAGATTTCGGCTGCCTAGAAGTTTACCCAACGCTCCATTCACCCTATTCCCGGCACTCACTCGTCTCTCCACATCAGCGGTGTACCTTCCATTGCTGCTAAAAGCACTTCCAAGATATACAATCTCATTCACTTGCTCCAACACTACGTCATCAACCATAATCCTAGTGTTCGTTCTGGTTGTCTCTCTTTCAAATACCATTATCTTGGTTTTCTTCGCATTCAATTGTAAGCCTTTCTTCATACAATCATCTTTCATTGTTGTAACTAGTGTTTACAGTTCGGATGGTGATTCTGCTATTAATGCCGCATCGTCTGCATAAAGCAGGCAGTTGACCACTGAGTCACCCATTCGCATTCCCACATTCATATTTCTTATTCTCTGAAGACAACTGTCCAGACACAGGACGAACAGCCGAGCCGACAGCACGCATCCCTGTCTGACACCAATGTTGACATCAAACCAGGGCGACAAGCTGCCGTCCACCCGCACACATGCTGTACAATCCTCATAAGTGGATTGCACAGCACGGAGTAGGTCACCGTCAATCCCATATCCGGGCAAAATGTTCCAGAGATTCTTTCGCACGACTCTATCAAATGCTTTCTCAAAGTTCACAAAACCGCAGAAAACCTTCTGGTCCAAAGCCAGATGCTTCTCTACGATGCTGCGGAGTGAAAAAACTTGATCCGTACATCCTCTGCCGCTTCGAAATCCACCCTGTGCTTCCCAAAGCATTCCATCGTATTTCACCCTCATTCTCCTTTCAATGATTTTTCCATACACTTTAGCTGCTAAGCTGATCAAACTGATGGCCCTATAGTTGGCGCAGTCCATACGTGAGCCCTTGCCTTTATACAAGGGCACGATGACTGCGCGTCTCCAATCGCTCGGGACTCTTCCGGTTCTCCAGCATAATTTGCTCAAAAACCAGAAGGCTTCCCTAACGCAGATACCACCTAGCTTGATCATCTCAGCTGTTACCATATCGATTCCCGCTGACTTTCCATCCTTCAAACTTCGTATCGACCATTCAATCTCATCCATAGTAATGTCTTCATGGTACGCTGACACTGCCGAGTCAATCACAGACTCATTCACAATGCGTCATGGACATAATCATACATTTCTCTAAAATATTCACTCCACCGTTCTAACACTTCCTGAGTGTTAGCAAGAATGCCACCAGCTTTACATCTTATCTTGTCCATTCTTCCGGTTTCACTACTCCGCCACCAAGCTGGCCATGATGCTGACGAACCACTTCGAGAGTTCTTTACCTCTCTCCAGAAGAGTTTGGTATTTGCCTCGAAGTTCTTCGTCAGCTTCTCTTCCTCAATCATATGTAGTCTTTTACGCTTCTCTTTCACTAAAGTTTTGGAGTCATTCTTGCATCGACGGTATATTTCTTTCTTCATTTCTTTCATACCATCACTCTGGTGCAAAGATAATACGTAATCCAGCCACGCTTTCCTCTTTTTTTCCACGGAGGATTGAACCTCCGCATCCCACCAGGCATCTCCTCTTAGTGTTCTACGTCTCTTTGCGCATCCACATGCTTCTTTCGCACTGTCCACCATACTTTCTTTCAGAACTTTCCAACATTCGTCTACATCTGAGTCGGAATGACTCGCGTTCGCAAGTCTTTCACTGACTAGACGTACATACGTACTCCTCACACTTTCATCTTCCAATTTTTCACTTCTTATTCTTTCATGGTCTCCGAAAGGAATACGCACTCGCCAGTGCCTCCACTTCTTGAAAAGGCCCACAAATCGGCTTATCACCAGATAGTGGTCCGTTTCAAGAGTGGGACCTCTGAAGGCTCTTGTATCCATTAACGACTTTCGGAGACGTCCATCTATCAAAATCAAATCAATCACACTTTTCTGTTCATTCCGTCTCCATGTGTAAGTGTGAATATCCTTGTGATGGAAGAGCGTGTTCGACACAAGGAGGTTTCGTTCCATACATACGTCTAAAAGTAACTTACCAGCATCGTTCACTCTCTTATCTCCGTATGGACCAAGCACAGCCTCATAACTGCTTCGCTTGGTCCCAACCCATCCATTCAGATCACCACACATAATTATCCGTTCATTCGCTTCGGCCAAATCCAGAATACCCCTTACAGTCTCCCAAAACTTCTCGAGCTCCTGGGGATCAGCAGAGCTCACAGGAGCATATGCTGCAACTAAAAACACTCGCATAATCCCCAGTTTTATCTTAACCCAGAGAAGTCTTGGACCTACTAAATCGTAATCTTTCACACCAGCGGCCAAGCGAGATGAAAGCACGACACCTACGCCAGCGCTGGCATGAACGTCCTGGTCCACCCCGGACCACAGGGCCATCATGCCACCGGGCAGATCTTCGGTGTCGCTTCCCTTTCGCTTGGTCTCTGACACACACAAAGCATCTAGCCGCCTCCGGGGGCTAAATTAATTAATTAAATTCTAAATTAAGAATGATTTTAGCGGCATAAAATCGTGAAAGGCGCGTAATACATTTTATTTGCCTGGATTTTATACATGGCGGGTAGTGCGTATGAGTGTGTAGCGCGAAACTTTAGTTTTGTTGAATCTGTTTTTTGTCAATTTCTTGTCGAATTTTATTTGTTTTTAGTGCTAAACTGTGGTGAGTGAGTTGTTTCGTTCGTTGGTTCGTTATGGCATTAATTCATGAAACTGTTGTCTAACAGATTATTTGCTGTCGAAGGAATCTTCGTTTTGAAAACTTATTTTTACGACAGTGTTTTATCTTATTTTGTTAAAAAGAACAGACGAATTGCTTTAGATATAAATAAGTCTTAGGTCCTCGTAGTGGTCGTAGATGGCCGTCGTTTTTTATAGTCATCAAAGTAACCAAGCATTTGTCAAGACCAAAGAACGCATGCACACATACTGCTTTAACTCAAAAATTCAAAAAATAAAATTACTCTCCGGCTTCCCTTCTGAAAATATCCACCCTTCGCCACTGCTAGCCAGCACAGTTACTTGGAAGCCAGACAAGTCCCAACCTCTGAAGAGTTACCTTCGGCTTCATACTTCTGAAGACAGCATCAAGCGTTTCATTCTGCACTAATCCACACTTGCGACTTACAACCGGAGGTAGAAGAGCCCGCCAATACCTACATAATTTTATTTTACAAATTCGTTTACGAAAGTGTACGGGTCGTATCGAAGGGGCCCGTACAAGATCAAACTAGGTGGCACTTACGTCCGGGACGCCTTGCGGTACTTAAGCAATCTATTCTGGAGAAATAGAAGGATCCCAATGGACTAGAGATGCGCAATCATCATATCGTTGTATAAAGGCAAAAGGTCACGGATGGACTATGGTAGCTATAAGGCCATCAGTTTGATCAGCTTAGCAGCAAAAATATATGGAAAGGTAAAATAGAAAAGAGAATGAGAGTGAAATCCGATGGAATGCTGTAGGAGACACAGGGAGGATTCCGAAATAGAACAGATCAAGTTTTCTCGCTCCTCAATCTCGTGAAGAAGCATCTGGCCATGGACCAGGTTTTCTACGGTTTTGTGGATCTTAAGAAAGCATTTGATAGGGTTGTGCGAAAAGAACTCGGGAGACATATTGCCGAAATACAGGATTGACGGTTCACTGCTCCATGGTGTGTAGCGCACATGTAAGGATTGTTCAGTATGTGTGAGGATAGATGGTAGTATGGCACCCTGGTTTAATGTCAAAATTGGTGTCAAACAGGGTTGCATGCTATCTGTTAGGGTGTTTATTCTATATCTCGATCGTTGTAATCTCGGTGACATCATGGCCAGCTTGGTGGCGGAGTAGTGAAACGCGCTGTTACGTTAATTTGACACCAATGCTCGTGGGTACGATTCCTTCACAGGACGAACATTTGTGTATGTACATGAACATATCTGTTTGTCTTGGTCTGGGTACGAGTTGCTGTGTTAGCAGCAGAGGTGACATCGCGTGAGTGATACTTAATAGTGCCATATGTTTGTATGCCTCCCGATGTCGTATATAAAAAAAGTTGTCCGCAGAGAAATAAGGTCAACGAATGTAGGATTGCGCATGTAGTGTGAACTGTTGTTGTTGTTTGTTCACCTAGTGGTGAACTGTCTGCTGAATACAGACGATGCCGTAATATTAGCAGAAACGCCATCTGAACTGCAAATGCTGGGCACAATAATGAAAGACAGTTGTATGGAGGAAGGCTTACTACTGAATGCAATGAAGACAAAGATATTTGAAAGAGAAGAAATCAATACCAATGTAAGTATTACGGTTAATGATGAAGTGTTGGAACAAGTAGACGAGATTGTATATCTTGGATTCGCTTTCAGATGGGATTAAGGTACACTGCTGATGTGGAAAGACGAGTGAGTGCTGCGAATATTGTGAAGGGAGCAACGATGATGTCAGAAACAGAGTTGGTCTAAAAGAGTGTTGGTGTTAAAACGAAAAGAGGCATGCTCCGTTGGTTCAGACATGTGGACAAAAGCAGGAAAAAATAATTACATAACAGATAGACAACGCAAAAGTGGAAGGATGTAGTAGTCGAGGAAGGCCAAGACTGACCTACCATAACCAAATTGATCGTGTTCTATCAGAAGGTGATGTCAAGGGTCTTAGAATACGGCGAGCGTGTGTGCATGAGAAGAGAAATTAATTTAAAGAAACGAGTGAGGTTTTTTTGCAACTTCGCAACTTCGCAAGGCATACTAGCATACGGTCCACCTGACGTAAAGTGGTTACCGTAGCCTATAAACGCTTACTCGCGTGATGCCACTTTTGCTGCTCACATGCAGGAACATAACAAACCTCCTGGGAGTTGTTATTTGGCTGCGGTTTTCTGTGAGGTGGAGGTACTTCCACAGTCGGGCTGCTTTGATGCACTCTACCTCTCTTAAGAACCCAGACCAAGACGAACAGACATGTTCATAGTATAGTACTCGTAGTAACTATGTTCATAGTAACTTTGTAAGGATCGAGTCATGTGGCGCTCGGTGCCCTCTGCCTACCCCGTAGGAATTTGGCATGAAGTTGTTGATAGATGAAATTAAAAATAAGAAATTCGCTTTTGTACATGGTGATGTTTAAACATAAATAAATTAACTTTAATTTTACTTCCTGTTTTTAAGCTTGTTTATCGGTTTATTTTTATTATTAAAGAAAAAGTCTGCCAAGGCGTCTCGGTAACAGATATCCTCACGATCGTAAGCGCAAACACCGGCTCGTGCACAAAATTGTGTTCCACTTTGTAGCCTGGGTACCGTAGGTACGAGACATCATTAGAAGAGGATATCTGTGCCTCTGTCAAAAAGAACATGGCTGGCTTAGATTGGACTCCGGATCGCATCACTCACCATACGAAACGCAATAGCATGCTGTATAAGCAATATCAGCATGCTACTACTTTCAGTTTTCTGTGAGAGAGTGGTACTACCCCGAACGAGCCGGCTCAATTACGAGCTATTGTCATTACTACAACTACAACTTCGCTTCGCTTAACTTTTAAAACGTTAAATATTATTTACGCAGCCACATATTTAAGATGTATTACATACGGTTCACCTGCATGGGCTGATAGGGCTACCATTGGTACTACGCGTCGTAAGTTACTGCAAAGTCAGCGTCTCGCTTTAATATTTTTGTGTAAATCATATAGAACTGTGAACACCGAGGCACTACCAGCGCTAGCAGGCGTGTTACCAGTTGACTTGAAAATACAACGACGCGCTTCAATGTACTCACCTCTAAAAACATGCACCCTGATTTTCTAAAACACCGCGCTTATAACAAAATACTTAGACTGTTCAAACCAATTAACGAGGTACTTGAAACTTTGCTGTCTGAATGGTAAGAAAGATGAGAAACTTCTACTAAAGGACGCCACTTGTATCTGTTCTTTCAATCAGTGCGAGACAGATTAAGTAAAGAATGGTTAGAAGTGGATCATCCTCTTGCACAATTTTAGCAGGGCATGGAAGCTTTAAGGCTAAGCTCTTTTCGTTTAGACTTGTGTCATCGCCTTTATGTGAGTGTTCTACGACAAATCATGAATTCGAGTAAACAGCACATTATGTTCTCTGGGGAGTGCAATCTCTGGCGTCGGAAGTGAGACGATATGTTAAATTCCTTGCGTGTCACATCCGGGGATAGTATACTATTCAGATTTGGTGGCAACAGGGGAGAATTACCAGACGTTTAGGCGGTTCTGCAATCTAAATTATTGGAATCGATGTATTAGGTAACAACTCACAGTTTAGGTCCCAATAGTGATAGATATTTGATAAACCCGGCAGTTGAGCTTCACTTGACTTGCCATCTCTTTGAGGTTTTTAAGTGCCTTATTTGTCATATTGGTGTCTCTCACTTTGCCAAGAGGCGAAGTCATTTCCAAAACTTCCTACTCCTACTTTCTTCTGATTAAATCCGTTGTGAGTTCCAAGGCAGCTGTAGTTTAACCTGTTAATTCTGGCTACACAGGAGACAGTGGTGGGCCCGTCCCGTTAAGTAGTAGCTTAGCTATACTACTTTTAATTTTAACAAGTGCCCACGGGAATCCGATAACAATTAAACAATGTTTACCTTCATCGAATATTTACCTCTAAATCTAGCATTAAGTCCATTATTGTACCAAAATGTAAAGTGGTCAATAAAGTTTTAATAAATAAAAATAAATAAACAAATCAAATTACAACACATGTTTTTTTACATAATAGCCTAATTCTCGAAAAAATTGTGACAGGTCTTAATTTTTTTTTAATCTGCTTTACACGCGGATTTACTGCTTTAAAATGCGAATTATACCTTCTTAAAATTAAAATTTCACAATTAAACTTAAAACTGCTTTACACAAAAGTAATCTGCACTTTTGTGTAAAGCAGATCTTACAAAAACCGAGTGTGTAATTGCGACTATAGAACAGTAGCTTCAATAACATTGATTTTAAGAAATAATTTCTATTAAATAAACAACAATGTGATTGTAAAAAAAATGTAGATATATCATGTTTATGTGCCTCTCAGGCACGAATATATTTTTTTACAAATAGCATCGCTTCTTGTATTTGAAACATAAATACACGTTGAAAAAAGAAAACTAATTGTTTCCATGTTAAATAACTCTGCTAGGTTTGATCAATCATTCATTCCTTATTCCAATGATATCACAGGTCTTACTTAATTTAATGGAGTGTTATTATTTAATTAGTAGAACAATACGGTAGCCTGATTTAGGTAAAAAATCACTACCTATTCTAATAATGTTAAAGTACAACTGTGTTTGTTGATCTATTCAAATACTAGTTTTCGGGTTGAAGATGTAGGTAGATATTTGATACAAAAAAAAATACATTAATTTATCATTACTTTGTGTGTAAGAATCGCTGTTTCTACTTATTCGATTTTTTGTACAATGCCAATATCATTTTACTAATATATCATTACAGCACACAATACACTACCTACGCATTAGTATGGTAAATTTACATAACCTGGTAACTTTCGTATAGAATGTACTTTGTTGCGTCGTATGCGCTTGACACGTCTAGGTATTATGCGTCTGAGGATCAAAACGATTTTACCAATCTACAAGCACTCGAGAATATTTCAAGTCGTAATTTTAGGAATTATGAAGAAATAATTCCTAAAATTACACCATTTTAGCTCGAATTATTCTCGAGAGTTTGTGGCTGCTGGATTACGTGTATTTAATTTAAAATTTAAATTATGTAGAGATAACATCCCTTTGATCTAACCCCCGTTGCAGTTGGGGAGATGGTGCATGTGAGTCGCCACGCTGGGCAGGCGGGTTGGCGATTCGCTACAGCATCGTCGTTGATCGGCAGGGTCCACCACGTGCAGGTGAGGTTGGTTTTAAATCGAAGATAGTGGTGAGTCACTTACAACCCCATCATGTTTTCTACGGTATATATAGCTACGTCTGTGACGCTTTAAGATTTTAAAACGATTCTAAATTAAAAAAATATGCCGAATGGTCTTAAGATTCCTATAATAGGATTAAAATTAAAAGAATAAAAAAAATCACTATTGTGTGTCATTATAACGGGATCTTCTTCCCGCGCTTTTGACGAGTGACATTGTTGTTACTTATACTTGATTTTTTTTCAATTCAGTATAAAATTAGTTTTATGTGACAATTTCGATAGTATTTTGTAACATAAGTGCTAGTGAAATTATACAGTAATGAAAAAACTCAAACTTAACACGTTTATGCACTTTTTGGTGGACGTGAAAAAGCTTATCAAGAAAACCTTGTAAAAATCACTATCGTTTTACGGGTGGTATTTAAACTGGGTTGATTGGGTCGAGGTACCCATCCCAAGTATTTGTCCAGCACTTCCTGAATCTGGAACGATTTTCAAATGGTTCTAAACATAGTCGTAATAAAAAAAGCAGACACCGTCTCCCGAACTAAACACTGAAGCACCGCCAAAGTAAGTCTGTTGCTATACGTACGAGCCGACACGCACACATTCACACCATAGTAAGTCTACCGCCCGCCATTACGCAGTACGCAACGCAGTGTTGCCAACCCAAATCTTGGAAAATTTGTAGATTAAGTGCCAAAAATCGGTAGAAATTGGTAGAATTCAAAATGAAAAATCGGTAGATCTACCACCTTAATTTAGTAGATTAATAAGATTAAAAACACAAAACTGTTCTTAAATTATTTATTGTTTATGTTTATATATGTTCTTGTTAAAGAGTTTTTAATGTTCTGAGCTAGGCTGCCCATTGTTCTTCATCATCACGAGTCATGCAAAGGACTGAGAATGCGAGCTTCGAGTTGTATACTCCTTGCTCGAGTGAGGCTCCCGGGAAGTGCCCTTCCCTGCGGATTGTGTTTTTCGCTATACGCGATATTTGTTTTGCGTGATGGATGAAAGGGCCATCGTGCTTATAGATTTGATATTTGCCGTGTCGTGCCGCCACATTACAGACTTCGCAAGCGTTTAAATTTTATTGAAGGAATGGGTTTGGAGAACTAAGTCTCGAAAAACAAAACAAACAAGAGAAAAGAAACAAACAAGGGAACAAACAAACAGTTGCAGGAACGAAAAAGACGACGCAGAAATCTGGGCTACACAACTTTCGGAGTCCACGCGGCTGTACCACCTGTGAGCACTCTCCTCCTCGGCCCAGACACTATATTAACTTAGCACGACTGGACCTTAAGACAGGGGCTCAACCGAGGACAGCCGTGCGGACAACCGGCAACGTATTGTTCTTTCTTCTTCTTGTGGTCATGCGCCCGCGGGACGGGCGCGAATGGGCCTCGAGCCTATGGCTCTTTGCCCAGGCAGTCTCCGGCAACGTACCGCTGCCGGGTAATATTTTCCCGCGAAACTGGGGTGGACAAGAAGAGAGAAATATGGGTGGTTGTTGCCGCCGTGCACGACACTTCGCAAATGACAGTATGTAAGACGGATAATTTATTCACATTATAAGTGACGAAATATGGGGAGGACAATAACATGTAGGACAATGATGACACGCAGAACAAAAACGTACGCAGTCGTAGTTGCAGAACAGACTATAGGCTGCATTCAGGCGGATGGATCATAAGATCAATCGCGTCTGAATGCAGCCTCCTACTAAAATAGGCCCTGCTAGCCAATAGGACGCCCGCGGGCACACAGAGCCAGATATGTACAGCAGCTGCTAACCCGCGTGACGTCCCAGACTTAACAGGGCGGCCGACCTAGCTAAACCAGTTTTGGGTGCATTCAGGCGGATGAATCCGGAGATTAATCAAGTCTGAATGCACCCATAAAGAGACCTCTGAGGCTGCCGGATTGATTGTTCTTATCGTAGACAGAGTATATAGATATAGACGCGTCATGAGCGTATAGGGGTATGAGATAGAGATAATAAACATAACTTTGTAATCTACATGCCATACACAACAAGTATTGCCACTACGCAACTTTTAACCTCATTGATGGGGTAAACTTGGAACATAATCGGTTACAATCAGAACAGGGGACCTGACATTTCGAAAAGTAATTCAATCATAAAAGATTAATTTGAATTACTTTTAGAAATCTCCGGTCCCTTGTTGTGATTGTAACCGATTATGTTCCAAGTTTACCTTATTTATTTGCCATTGGACCCTCGTAGATACTTAGACACGTCTTACATTTTTTTAAATATAATCTTATTGGATCTTATTCAATTCTCAATATTACTATTGTTCTTTTTTAATCTGCGAATATTTCGGAAATGATCATTAGAGAAGAAGAAATGTCGAAACAAACTTGTCAATATAGGTCTCTTTTAAAATTGACAATTTGATATTACAATAAATTCACATCAGCGTATTGGTACAATAATGATATCAAATGGTAGAATTAAAGTTTATGTTTGTTAAGGAATGATCGTCTGTGCTGAATTATTTCCAGACATCTTTGTCAATCACATATTCACCAGTTCTATAATAAGCTCTTTTTACAAAGAAAATTTGTAATGTGATTTTTAAAAATTTTCTTTGTAAAATTATTATACATTTTACATATGCAGTGGAGCTGAGCTTACCGGCAAATTTATTTATGTGGGGCCCCATTGTAATTTGGAGTCTACTGTAATTCTAAGAAACGCAGTATTATTAACGAATTCTAATTTATTATTCCCAATGAACACTTCTGTATTGGGAGAAATCACATTCGGAAGACTAAATTTGATGCATTTGCTTTTAGTCGAGTTTAGCAAAAGATTACTACATGTGAACCAGTTAAAAATAGAAGACATAACACGATTTACCTTGTCAATGTTTTCACACCGGCGAGTGACATTAAAAATTAGAGAGGTATCATCAGTACATAATTTTATATATCAGTAAATATACGCCTTTTTCTGCACCACGTAAGGCAGATCATTCGCATATACTAAAAATAAAAAGGGTCCCAAAATAGAAACCTGTGGCACCACGATATTAGGATTATTGCCTTTAGGTTTAACCCTGTTTATATCAACTGTCTGACCTGTTATTTAAATAAAATGCAATTAAGTTCGGGGCTTTAACCCTATCTACATAATAGTTCAGCTTGAGTAACAATGTCTGATGATAGACACAATGAAAAGCTTTAGAGCGATTACAGAAAACTAAAAAAGCATCCTGTGATCTCTCCCAGGAGTTAAGGATATGCTTAACCAATGCCAACTCTTCATCCGTAGTAGATTTACCACCTGTAAAACTGTATTGCGCATCATGACAAATTCATTGGTCTTAAAAAAGAGTTGCAATTGATCAAGCATTATCGTTTTGTATGGGCCCCTTCGATACGACCCGTACACGAGAATATAAAATAATATAGGTAGGTACTGGCGGATTAGTTCTTCCCACGTATTGGCTGGAGAAATGAAAGGCTTGTATTGTAGTATGAGGCCAGAGGTAATGCTTCCAGAGAGCGATGGCTATCAAAGGAGATAACTTGTTTGCAGAGTAGCGGGAGATGATTATCCAATGACTGCAGTTTACAACTGTGTCGATCGTCGCGCCCCGGCCCATATTTATACACGCCGGGTGCGAGCGAGGCAGTCTGATTATGCAACCGAGAAAGCATGATAAAAATTAGCCAGCCCTGGAAACATTACCATATTGGGACCACTTTATTGGATCAAAATCGCAACAAGATGTACTAATTTTTCTGACATTCAACCCTTTATCATACAAAAACTTAAAATCTATATACTGTAAGGGACAATAATCAACACACATGAAAAACTATTTAATTCAACCACTTACTGTTAACTTACGGCTATTTAACTGTTATATAGGTACCTACTTAATCTATATGCACGTATATCTCCAAACTAAGACTGCCGCGGCCACCAAATCTAATAATTAATTAATGCAAATTTTCTTAATTCTGGGGTACACTTGCGCGCAGTTATATTTTTACATAAAAAGTCTAGATTTGTTGACTCTATCGAACATAGTAAGTCTGCAGTTTCTTGATTGATTTTCGTTTTAGTGGAGTGATCTCAACTTGCGTGGCTGACAGTACAGATCCTTTTTCTATTTTCTGAAATAGATATATACTTAAATATAAAAATAAACATTCCTATGACAAGTATTTTTAGCTGGATTGATGTAACAGGTACATTGTAAAGTGCTGAGCTCTCACGCTTTACTTTTTAGAAAATATTGACCACTTATGCACCCATTCTAGGTACAGTACAACCCTAGAGGGTTGTTGTGTTTCTGCGTGTGAGTGAGGTCACCAGAGTTGCTGTGTAAGCAGCAGAGGAGGGATCGCGCGCGTGACAATTAATATATCGCAAGCGTTAATAGGCTACGGTGTCCGCTTTACATCAGGTGGGCCGTATGCTTGTATGCCTCCCGACATAGTATAAAAAAAAACAATATAGTTTAACGCAGACTGCGCATTAAACAATAGATTCTTTGTTGAGCGTAGAATTCAAGCATCTGATATAACTACGCCTTTCTATTCTACTCTATAACTTCACGCCAAATCCCTTACGGGATAGGCAGAGAGAACCGAGCGCCACGCGACTCGATCCTTACATACCTCACTCGCTTCTTTCACATTCATTGCTCTTTTCATGCACGCTCGCCGGTTTCTAGGGCTCCTGACATCACCTTCTGATAGAACACGACCAATTTGATCATGATAGGTAAGTCTTGGCCTTCCTCGGCTCCTACATCCTTCCACTTTTGCATTGTATATCTGCTTCGTCATTCTTTCATCCTGCATTCTTTCTACATGTCCGAACCAACGGAGCATGCCTCTTCTTATTTTAATACCGACGCTCTCTTTCAGACCAACTCTGCTTCTAACCTCATCATTGCGAATACGGTCTGCAATCGTTACACCACAGATTTTGCGCAACGCTCGCATTTCAACCGCGTTTATCCTACTTTCATGCTCTCTCTAACTACGCCACGAGTATATAAGAGATTAAACTTACCGAACTACTTTCTATTTCTATTTCCATAGCTACTTCTTCTGACGACGGTTGGTCATATTTCACGTCCGAGTCGTCAATCTGAAAGTTACACTTAATTAGTAACATTCATCATACAAGCATTTAAGAGAGGTAGGACGCATCAAAGGAGCCCGTCTGGTGAAGTACCTCCACCTCACAGAAAATCCGCAGCCAAATAACTCCCTAGAGGGTTGTTGTGTTCCTGTATGTGAGCGAGGTCACCAGTAAGCTCCTAAGGAGTTGCTGGGTTAGCAGCAGAGGAGGCATCGCGTGAGTGATACGTAATGTATTGCAAGCGTTCACAGGCTACGCTAACTGCTTTACATCAGGTGGGGCGTATGCTTGAATACCTTCCGACGGTGTATAAAAAAAAATCTGAATTATTAAAATATTATGATACCATAGCTTCATTTGTTGCTGCAACTGTGCCTATTTGGAAGAACTTGGTCGATCAAGGGTCTGTGAGCTCTAAAACAAATAAATAAATATATTCCCTTTTAAATGCATGTATATTATGTCCCCCCCCCCCCCATCGTACACATATCCTTTTTCTTCTCTCCACATCTGTCTCTGCAAATTCTTCTCTTCAAATCTTATATCTAAATTACATGTTTACGACTTCAGTAGAGTTAATTTTCATCGAAAGGACCTCCACAGAAATCCGCAGCCAAATAAAAATATCATTCGATCCTCGAGAGTTATTGGGTTCCTGCACGTCACTGAGGTTACCAGGAAGAAGTCATTGCGTTGGCAGCAGGGGTGACGGCATGTGAACGATACTTTATATCGCAAGTGAGTTTAGGCCCCGGTAATGGCTTCACATTACGCAGGCCTTATGTTTGTTTTCTAATTGACGTAGCATAAACATTGAGTAATAATTATATTTCAAATATTTTAGCTTATTAATTTGTAACAGGAAAAATCTTTTATTATATTTAATTTCGAAAAGTCATTGAAATATTTTAGTTATATATTCAATTACCTATGCCTTTACTTTTAATTCAACTTACGTGAATGAAACGCGTAGGAACTGCATCTTTATTTAAGCATATTTTGCTTTTCTTTGATTGAAGGCCAGTTGATTCAAAATGGTTGGAGCAGATCCGGGAGTTGTCATTTGGATGCCAATTTAAACGACCCGTACACTCAATCCATTTATACTTCAAAAATAAATCCTTAGGAAAACTGAAACAATAGATACGCAATATGTTA
Organism: Pyralis farinalis; assembly: GCA_947507595.1. NCBI lineage: Eukaryota > Metazoa > Arthropoda > Insecta > Lepidoptera > Pyralidae > Pyralis > Pyralis farinalis. The sequence goes on from OX382267.1 coordinate 20,093,404, forward strand.
AATGTGGTAAATTAAGTCAAGTGTTGGTAACCCCAAATAGTGTAATCCTGCTGATTACAGACGACATATAGTGATATCGCTAAAAATGTAATGTTTATAACCTTTTTATTTGATCGGTTAATATCAACAAAAAAATGTTTATTTGTACTTTAATTTAATAAAAAATGCTTACTATTGAGTATGAATCCACATTAAATTAATAATCCTTGAACATTCATCATTATATTGTGACAAATAAGCGACTTACCGATGAAAGGTTATGTTGGGTTCTTGTCGTTCACTTCGGCTTTTACAGCCAATTATAGAGCAATTCACCATTACTGCACGATCAATGCATCTTTTAAAATAATCACTACATCACAAGGGAATAAAATACATAGGGTTTACACTTAAATCAACGAAATTGCGTCAGTACGAACAATTTGTTTGACACCAGAACAATCCCGGTGGCAGACTATTATTCATACCTTTAATATTTTTTAGATTTCCATCGTCAAATGAATGCATCATTTGAAAGAATGATTGGGTACAAATCATAAGACAGTCCAGAAAAGAAAGCGGCTGGATTCCATCTAAATCCAGTGTAATAAATGAAATGAAATGAAATGAAATACTGTTTATTTGCTAGGATACATGGTACATCGATAGAAAATTTTATATGGAGTAGTTCAGCATGTTCCGCCAATATTACAAATGGCATGCAAAAGCTTAGTCTGTAGATGATTACATAAATTAAAAAAAAAAAAAAAAAAAAAAATTAAAACAATTAACATGTAACGGACCACAATGAAATAACATTGTTGCCGTCACAAATAAAAATAACCTTGCAATCATATGGATATATGTAGCCGAATTATGTATAAAATAACGCCTAGGAATGTAGGTACATCGTTCGCTACTTCATTTAATAGGTCATTGTCGTTCATACTTGGTTTGAAAGACGCTTCACATAGTGCTCGATTCTCGCTGCCTGCCTCGCGGGCGAGCGGGCGTGATAATATGTTATTGAAGGTATCACGGCTGTATGCTTAGGAAAAATGTTAACTTGTAAGAGGGTAGACATATACCAGACGAAGTGGCGTGATATTCTTGAACTACCAATCAGCGAGCGGTTACGAGGCTGAGATAAAAGGTGTGTGGTGATTCATAACCAGTATAAACTACTTAAATGGAATGAAATAGATTCGAATATTGAATGACGAGTTGCTATAGAACATTCTAGAATATTTTGGAAAGAGAGACAGAGATACGCAGAGAGGGGTGAAGAGGCTTGATGGTAGGCGAATGATATAAAAACGGGTGGTTCGTTAGTTCATGGCTTTTTTCAGTGTGAAATTTTGGGTAATTAGGACGTATAGGTCGCGAGGCTTTTTTAGTGTGAAATTTTAAGGTAATAAGACGTATCGATAATTGTTCGTGAAAGGGCCTTTTTGTCGGTGTGAATCTCTGGGGTGATAGGCGTATCGCTGATAAATCGCGGAACGGTTCTTTTTATCATTAATTTTAATTTCTTTGTGTGAATATTGTGTTGAGAACGGCATTGAATCTGTGCCTTTGAGCTGCGTAGCGAGATATGGGACAATTAAGTTGTCTAATTGATCGTAACGTTAGGCTTGGGCATGGAATCAATGTAATTGTAGTTAACTTAATATTGAATAACCCGGTGTTTAATATTTCGCTAAAATTCAGGTTGATTGTTCAAATTGTGTGCAGCGTGGCCGAACCTACGGTGCTCAGGCGCCGATGGTGGTAGCGTGGGGCATGTTGAGCAATCAAAATGGCGCGGTTTTGTGATATGCAAATTCTAGGAATTGAAACGTAGCATTATTTGTCCGCGAAGGGGGTTTCTTTTATGGAATTTAACTTCTCGTGTTAATTTTGTTTAAGTATAGCGTTGATTCTTTATCTTGAGCATTGTGCACGGAATTGGCGGTACATCTGCCGATTTTTGTGACGCTGCGCTGGGATGTTGATTCAATGTGATCGCGGTTAAGTAATTAGGTCATAAATCGGGTTCTAATATTTCATCGGATTTAGTGTTGGTTATTTGACTGTGTTGTACGAAGTGGCCAGAATTCCAAGGGTCACAGACCTTTGAGTATGGCGGCGGTACCTAGTTAACTAACCAACATTGTCAGGCGAGTTCTAACATCGACAATTTGGTTAAATAGGGATTGTGTTATTTCACACTGAAGAAATTTAGCTCTCTTAGGGACGTAACTTCGTAAAAATACGAGATTGATACCTCACGGAGCCTACGAAGTCTCGTATAGAGTAGGCGTAGGAAGCTGGTAAGCTGTGGGACGGGCCAGCGACTGATTTTGCCCTTAAAGGGATCAGTTACGTCTCCCAGGTGCTTGGGTTCGCGAGCTTTCAAAGTGGTAGGAGCTCGTCGAAGTGAATTCCGTCCAGCGTATGCGGGCCATGGAGATTGATCGCAACCCAACCATACTGGTCTCATTTATTTATATATGTATATATACACACACATTTATTTCCTCTGTTAGGAGTCATGGTTCGTGTCCCAATTAGGTTAGGACCATGACGTACACACAGTTATAGGCAATAGACAAAGTCGAGGCTAACTACCTTGCATACCCTAGTTTCAATTAGCAAATCAACGTTGTACATCGTTGATTTGGGCTTAGCCACCTTATACATCACACGTTTAACGTAATACAAACTCAAGAAGTCATTTTACACGAGTATCTTAGATTAGATATTGTAGGTACACATTTTATTAAGATCTAGTTAGGAGATAGATAGGTAGTCGCGATGAATATACGCGTTATTTAACATACAGCGTGGTAGGCGCGTCAGACGACATTTATAGGGACAGTAGGTACAATTACTGATTAGTTCTTAAGCTAATCGTGACGTGCGTGATAAGTAGCAAGCGGTTACGCTAAGCGGTCGAATCAAGGGTTTCGTTCAGTAAAACGTCCGGGTGATCATATTATCCTTCGGCGTGATGTTGGTACCTTTGCGGTGAGAATAAAGGAGTACGAGGATAGGCGCGTCGCGAGAATAGGCTAACATTTTAGTGGTTGTAGAGTCACGGTGGTGGGCAATAAATAATAGGCTGCAGGTGTCTAGATAAAGCGTAGTCTTGGGGCCTGCAACTTAATTATAACATAGATATGCAGGTAGCCTGATTCTATGCTCATTGCATACTTAAAATTATTAAATTACCTTTTGACTGTGGTTACGAGTCGAAAAACATTTGGCGTAGAGATAAATAGTTGAATCTTTTGTGGGTTACATGTTCAGAGCTCGAGGGGTGCTTTATTCTGGTCAGCCGATAATTTATACGCGACTGCTAAATTAAAGTAGTACATTCGCCAGAATCTAACTCCCCCGAGTCTCCAGGATTAGTAAACTCTTCCAGCGGGTTTCATTAACGCTTCTCTAGTGAATCTATGTAGTTCCTTGAGAATTTGCATCCCCGCGCCCGAAAGGGGGTCTCTGTCTTCGGACGAGCGCCGATTGAAACAGGTAATGCTGTCTTTCGGATTCCCGCGGTACGGCAAGGGATTTTCACATCTTAGAAGCCTTATAAGCCTCGTAGGGATAGCCTCGCAGTCGGTTAAGACAACCAAATGTTGGACGGTTCGGGCACGGTCAGAGTATTAAATTCTTAATACACAAAACCAGCTAAATGCTTACCATTCAATAATAAAGTAGTGCAAACATTTAAGTGAATTCAATAATTCAACCAAGCCTACCTAATCGAACACAATGTAGATATGTAACTATTAACTGGCTTCTTGGCAGCTCATGCGAACTGAAGGACGTTTGGCGTAAAGAAAATAGTCGAATAGTTTTGTGCGTTACATGTTCAGAGCTCAAAGGGTGCTTTATTCTGGTCAGCCGACGAGTTTTATTCGCGTTTGTTAATCTGAAGTAATTTATTCGCCAGAATTTAACACTCTCACCCATGCGTCGTTGTCGAGCGGCGATGGGTTAACACAACCCGAGTCTCCAGGACTGGTAACCACCCAGCGGCTTCTATTAACGGTTTTGTGTAGTGGTATGTAGTTCCTCTGGAATTTGCAATAACTGCGCGGATAAGAAGGGTTTCTAGGCGTTTCTAAAGAGCGCTGAATGTAACAGGAATGGGCTGACATTCTAGAACCTTGACATGCGATCCAAGTTTCTACATCAGAAACGTTATAAGCCTCGTAGGGACCACTTTGAAGTCCATTAAGACAACCAAAGGTCAGACAGAACAATTGAGCTGTTTCAAGACTTAACCTTAATACTCATAATAGATTACACTAGTCTGGCGGTTTTGCGTTCGGTCGAATTTAGCCTAATGTTTAGGGCGATATCCCGAAGTAGTACACTGCAAATACCGTTACCAAACTTACTAACGTCTCTCAAGTGAGGAGACTTCACTACTGCCGGAAGAGCAGAAAACTTTACTTGATTAATTGTTGTCTATATAATTTAGAAGTCTGGGCAATAGACCCTGTGTGACAGTGGTGACTGAGAAAAGCGCCCTAGCTGTTACATTACAAGACTGACAAATGTATAGATGACGCTCAGAGTACATTTTATTATAAACAAATACGTTATCTGCGGGCGCAACTGAGGGATTTGCCTTATTTATAATAATTGATAGCGGTGGCATAGTGGCGATTTGACCGATTGCAATTCAGTTAGATTGTGCTCAAATAACCTTATACAATCGTTGGGTTCGGTTATCGGGCCAGAATCATGGAATTTGTGCTCTTATAACTGATACTTACCTTGAAATTGAGAATTCAAATTAGAAATAGGCGAAATGCCAAAATTTGACTTAGTGGTTATTGTCTAAAGTAAATGGTAACTTTGCCAACATAAGAGTCGATTACTTGATAGTAAACCTAAATTGGGTGCTTCCTTCAAAGCTCCGTTAATGCTAGTGATGAATTGTGAAATACTTGTAAATTGTAATCAAACGTAAATTTAAAATTTCATACTATGAGGTTTATAACTTGCAACATATGAATAAAGTATAGTAAACTTATTGAAATATGTAAAGCGTGTGTAGGCATTCAAAAGAGCCGTTATCACGCCAGTCATTAATATATTGTAAACTTAAACGAGGGTGGCTAATCTTCAATTGGCCATTCAGCCTCGCAAGGAGACGTCTTTGGCTTGGTAGCTTGTCTCGCGAGGAGGAAGCGATGTAAAGTGGATGATCGCTACTGCTTTCGCGTTTGGATGGGGCGTATGCCACTGCCCCGCGAGGCTAGCGCGAGCCAGAGCGTTCTCTATCTTATATTTGAGCTCTAAATTGAATATAGGTTGCTTACTAACCTTCCTCTTTCATATCATTTAATATAGAATATGCCACTGCCCCGCGAGGCTAGCGCGAGCCAGAGCGTTCTCTATCTTATATTTGAGCTCTAAATTGAATATAGGTTGCTTACTAACCTTCCTCTTTCATATCATTTAATATAGAATATATGCCACTGCCCCGCGAGGCTATCGCGAGCCAGAGCGTTCTCTATCTTATATTTGAGCTCTAAATTGAATATAGGTTGCTTACTAACCTTCCTCTTTCATATCATTTAATATAGAATATATGCCACTGCCCGAGGGGCTAGCGCAAGCAAGAGTATTCTCTATCTTATAATTGATTTCCAAATAGAATCCTGGTGGTGGGAACTAATATTATCTCACTACCGAAAATAACTATAGCTTACCTTGTCATCGCTTTACGGAACCGATAACTTGAACTGAACATCGAAATAGTAACAACATTCATTCACACTACAAAGTGACTCCATAGGTTATTTCGCCACGGCATTGTGAGTCCGATAGGAGCTGTGGTGTAAACAATCTAATCTTATACTTAATTCTGATTCGAATGTTAATGAGGAGTATAAATGCCTACTAGATCGATAGCTAAACTATAGCTAAATCTAGGAGACTTACGTTCTAATTCTGAGGGTTCTCTTAAGATTCTAAAGTCCCTGCCTAGTAATAGGATATCATTAAATCTCAGCCACGAAAAGGACTCTGGGTTGCTGCTCACAATGTAGTTGCCACTAAAACGATCACTGCCAATAATTTAACTTGAGGGTCGACGTGACACAGTCCGAGACACCTAATTAATAAGTTTAGTTAAGTAGATTGATTTTTAGGTCAAGAAATAGTTACAATTAAAATCAAGGATTCTAGTATATATATATCGTCAATACACGAGTGGTAGTTCAGGTAAAGATTAGGTACAGGAGTAGTTAGGTGCGGGGTAAGGAGGTAGATAAACAAATTACTATGTTCAATACATGAACAGTTCTCAGTAGATATATTTCTATAAGAGTGGGGTTCACATAGGTAGGACCATTATATATATCTAAGTTAATAAACCAATAAAACAGGAGGGGGAGACATATAAAGGTAGAGTATAATATTATATAGAGTAGCTCTGTACATAACATAAGTAGAGGCATAAAGTAGGTGAGGTGGTAACGAGGAAATGGGTTAAGTAGATGAAACCAGAAGGCGGGGTTTAGTTGTACACAGGTACCTAGTCAGTTATATATTCAAGCTATTCATATATATATGTAGTAATTAGAGTCTCCCCTCTGTAGCGCATACATAAATAAATAACTAAAAAAATACATAAAACAAAAATAATATAATAAGGAAAAAAGAAAAAACAAGAATAGGGGGGGGGAAGTTACAATGTGGAAGCCGTGACCAGGATATTCAAAATTACATTTTAACTTAGAATGAGAATAAATGAAAATTAGGTAAACTAGGTTATGAGAGTTGGTAGTTTAAATCGGTATTTATTCATCTAAATTAGGCTGTCTCGGGGGGTCATGTCGGCCACAATTTGTTGCCGTGAAAATGGATAGTGTCTTGAGTGACTAAGCATATGAGAAGTATTGATCTATAGAAAATTAGTGCGGGAGGTGTCTTGAGTAAGTGCTGTTAGGTTGCCGCGTAGTCTGTTGAATGATCAGCATCTTCCGTTGTCTCGTGTCTGCACGTGGATTATCTGCAAAAAGTTGAATTCATTGTATCAGGGTATGAAGGAAACATAGTGTAAAGAAATGATACAGGGAAATTGTGAAAACGTAGATAGTATTAAATTAAGTTATCCAAATAGAATCAAGTTAGTGGTAAAATCTCCGGATAACCATCAGGTGCATTTAGTATTACATTCAAAATATAATTGTTAAATAGTAACAAGAAATAAACATCAGGCTTGTGAAAAAAAAAAATGATTGAGACGAGGAAATTGAAATTTTGAATTAATTTAATACATAATAAGGCATACATAATAATTAATTAAAGAGGTTGTATTGTAATAGGCAGTTGAGCATACTTATTAACTTCCACATAACAGTTAGGTTAGGAGACATAAATTAGATAGCAAACAATAACAAGGAGAAAATTGTAATATTAGTAGCATATTGGTACAGTCTCAAATAGGTGTATTAAAGTAAATACATAGTTAAGGCTATCTATATAATAGTTATATCATCAGAGTATTAAATTAAAATTGCATACTTACTTCAGTAAAATGATGTTGATTGATGAGGTGCGTAGACTCCAGTAGGCATATGGTGATAGGCAGATAGAATATCAAGTGATCAGGTAGATTTCCAATATGGGAGTGAATTAGCGCTTGAATGGTCGATTAAATCTGAAAGAGTGAGTATTGCTGAGTGAGAGGTTTATATGAATATAAGGTAACATGCGTCTCAGGGCCAAGGTTATGGGGTCGTAGAGCTAACGGTTAAATAGTTGGTCGGTTGTTACATCCTTAGGTACATAAAACAACAATAATGTAATTTAAAATGCAACACATTAATAAATGTACAAAGGCGGACTTATTCCTATAAGGAAGCTGTTCCAGTCCACTATTGAGTGTCTAATTGGAACTTAGTAGCGAGTAGTGCAGTTGTATAACATAAACAAACTAGATCAGTATAATAATAAACAAAGTAGTGAGGGTTCCATAAGGACATGTAAATGAATTGGGTAAATAGGTTAGAAGGTTAGGTCCAACCGTTGTTGTATAGATTATTAAACTCAAGAGAATATGGTTAAATGATACGAACTACAAGTCAAAACACATAAGTAGGGGTATAAATAAAACTTACTAATTGTGGTTGGCGCAGGAATCTAGTACGGAACTAAGTTGTAAAGCGATCCTCTGTAAGTTACAAGCACACGGAATGGCGTTTTGTTTCCTCTTAGCACCTCACGTTGTCTCCCTAGGTCGGCGAGGGGTTTGATTGTGCTTGAGAAGATTTGTCAGAAATCTCGGTCCACCACAACATAAATTAGCACATTTGTTCCGTGGTTAAATAGCCTGAAAATTATAAATATCAACTTTTAACTTTCACAACTTCATTAACATAAATTAAGTAGGATTACTATTAACGTGTAATTATGCAAAGTTATTAGTTGGGCTAGTCTGCTTTGCAACTATCGGTGGGCTACGGTGACTGCTTACTGTCGAGCAGGTCGTATGTTGATTTCCATCATAATGGTATAGTGGTAGGTAAATGTGATTAGATTCCTTAGGTCTTATTAGCAAAGAGCACTAGATGCGTATAAGGTTAGATAGTGTATGGGTATTAGTTAAAATTGAGTAATTGATTGAAACTTGATTCGACAATGTTAATTCCCAGGGGTTTCACTTTCATTGGATTCTTAGAGATTTTGTCGTATTCACTAGTGGGTGACTAGATTAATAGTTGCATTAGATAAGTAAAGAGTAGGTACTATTGAGTTCTCCACATACAAAATATCCGGAAGTTAATTTAAATACTACTGAAGTGAAATAATGTATAATACATAGAGATAACATGTTAACTGGTAGGAGTTGTTGTTAGAATCGGGTTTCGAGGTAGCGTCATTCTAACAAAATCACTTACTTACACTAGTACCAAAAGAACATTGTTTATAAACTAAGGTTATAATGTACGAATTTTGAGTTTTATAGATATACTATGTTAAATGGGTATACTTGAACGATATTATGCTAATATGATGTGATATGCACATGAAAATTAAACAACTAGTCTCTAATGGTTATATTTAGTTACCTATATGAAATTAGTTCACTTCTAAAGAAAAAAACTAGTTGAGTACGTAATTGGAACCTTTAGCCACTTTACATAAAACATTATAATAACACGTAACGTGTATAAATCTTTCACTTGTTAGCTTCATGATTCACAAACAAATTATCTGCGCGGTTTTAATTAACAAACAGTAATTCCATAGAGTCGTTCTTCTTCTTAGTTGTAGTTGTTGGCTTTCAGTTGTACATTAAATGATTAGGGCTGGCTAGGATTTATTCGGAGAAGGATTATTTGTACATTAATTATTATTCATAGTTCATATACTAAGATAATTTATAAGATAGGAAAGGAAAGTGAGATGAACAAATGAAATAAACGGGTGAATGAATTTTATATCGATGAATGGTAGGTCAAGAATTTTCTCATACTCTCTCATACGATATCATACTCGGGTTTGAAATAAAATAAGCAAGATGTGGGGTCGGGTTTTCGTTTATGGAATGTTATTGAAAAAATTTAATGCGAATTTTGTGATTAGGACTAGAGATTGTTCGAAGTACTTGAAATATTTCGAAATAAAATGTGCAAGATGGGGGGGTCGAGTCCTCGTGGTTTATTTAGGATAATCTGTTGTAGAAACAAACGTTCCAAACCTTACGTAGTGGAGACCCATGTTAACTAGAAATCAATAATTAGTGTCTAGTCAGGTTATAACACGGAATTAGCTCGGTTGATTTACTCCGGTTCATGGAATTCCTTAAGTATTTAAGTCGCTCGTTGTAGAAGTATGATCGAATTAGGATATTGTGTTGAGATATACAGAACCTCACTACCTTCGTGTCGTCAAGTAAAATAGTGAAGGTAGAGTGATTCTGTTTTAGGTAGAGAGTGAAACAGTGACGTGAGGACGACAGTGAAAATTTGAATATTAGAAGTTTTGTTGGAACAAGTGCGAATATACGATGGAGAGACCAAGTCGTAAGAGAAGAGCGCCGGTTAGATATAGTGGTGTAAATAGTAGTGAAGAACATTTTATAGATAATAGTGGGAATACCAATTCATCAACGGTATCGGAATTGGGAGAGATGCCTTTGCAGAATAATATTCAAGAGAATACACTAGAAACGCACGCCGTGCGAACGAAACGACGTAAAGTAATACAAAGAGAAATCGGTAGAACTAAGGAGGGATCTAGGGTGTTGTTAAATAAATTAAGTAAAACCCTAGGAGCTTTGGCTAGGAAGGTAAATTTATTAAGCGAAGATGTAAGGAAAGTTCGCAAGGTTAACGAGGAGATTAACACAAATCATGTAACTACTTTGGATAAGGCGTCGGAAATGCCGCATACGACTAGAGAGGGAGAAGGGAGCAACGGTCGGGATAATGGATTGATTAATAATGAAATGCTAGAAGTGTTGCCAACACAGAGTAAAGCTATAAATTATAATATCAGGAATATTAGTTTCGAAAAACCAAAATTTGAAGGTAAGAATGACACGCATCCAGTTACCTTCCTGGAAGATCTAGATACGTATTTAGGAAAAGTTGGACATGAAGGCAAGGAATTGGAATTAATATTGGAATGTTTGCACTGAGGAGTGAGAGACTGGGCTAGGATCTACAAGGGTCGTTGGAAGGCTTTGCAGGACTTCAAGTTGGACTTTTTGGCCACTTATTGGGGAGAAAAGGAACAAAATGAGTTGAGGCGCGAAATAGTACAGGGAACTTGGAATCGTGGAGAGTCTCCCACCATGTTAGGGCATTTTTTGAGACTGACGGGACAAGCTCAAATGTTAAGCTTTAAGATTCCGGAAAAGCAATTAATAGCGGACATAATTAGGCAATTTCCTAAATACATCCAACAAGGGTGGTATACTTCAAACCCGGGTAATTTAATTGAGACAGCGGAATTTTTGAGAAAAATGGATGACATAGGGCGTCAGGAGAATTCGACAACGCTTGGCCTAGGCAGAACTAAGGAATTAGAAAAAAGGAAAGGGGAATATAAGCGCGGTTATCGGAATTGGGTGAAACCTATTGGGAATCAGAAGACCGTGGAACAATCACGATCTGGGACACGGAACGCCGAGGTGATTGTAGAAGAACCAGTAGCTTTAGATTAAAAGAAGTTGAATGTGGGTTCCCGGTTCAGCTTCGATTACAGAGAACGGTGTATCAAGTATAGGGGAAAGGTCGAGGATAAGTTAAGAGAAACGGAAGAACAAGGGATTATCAGTAGGTCATCCACACCGTATTGTAGTCCGTTAACCTTCACCTTCAAGCGGGATGGATCTGTAAGGGTATTGTTAGATGCTAGAGAAATTAATAAGTACATGATTGCTGAGACAGAGAAACCGCCATTGCAAATAGACGTTATGAACTCGTTTCACGGCGCTAATTACATTAGTACTTTAGATTTAAATAATGCCTACTTTCAAATACCACTTACGCAAAATAGCAAGAGATATACGGGGTTCACATTCAATGGAAAATCTTATGTCTATAATGTGTTACCGCAGGGGTTGAAAACATCTGTGGGGAGTTTTAGCAGGGCTATGGATTTAATATTGGGACATGAAGTGCGGGACTTTTGTGTGAACTATCTGGACGATTTAGCTATTATTACGACAGGGACCTTCGAACGTCATTTAGAACACCTAGATATAGTCATGGGGAAGCTGTTAGCAGCGGGGTTAACGTGTAATCTTGAGAAATGCAATTTTTTCTGTGAGGAGGTGAAAATGTTGGGTTATATCATTTCTATTCGGGGACTGAAAGCGGACCCAAGCAAGGTTACCGCTATTCAAGAGTTCCCTGTACCTAAAAAGGTAAAACAAGTACGGGCTTTTCTAGGGTTGTGTAATTTCTATCGGAGGTTTATACCGGATTATAATAATCAAACAAAGCCATTAAATGATTTATTAAGGAAACACATTCTTTGGACGTGGGGGAAAGTAGAACAGCAAGCCTTTGAAAAAATAAAATCTTTGTTCATAAACACTATATTATTACATCATCCCGATTTTAGTAAATCATATTATTTGCAAACGGACAGTTCGGGAGTTGGATTGGCAGGGGTATTGTATCAATTAGGATGTAATGACGGCATGAAGATTATAGGGTTTCATAGTAAAGCATTGAGGGGCGCGCAGTTAAATTGGACGGTAACAGAGCAGGAATTCTACTCGGTTATATGTTGCCTAGAAAAATTTGAAACTTATTTACGGGGGTCTAAGGTTATAATTAGGACGGACCATAAAGCTTTAACGTTCGTGAAAACTTGGAAGTTGTATAACGCAAGGGTAACTAGATGGATCAGTTATTTAGAGAATTTTAATTACGAAATAGAACATATTAAGGGGAGGGATAATGTAGTCCCGGATATACTGTCTAGATACCCACCAAAAGGTGATCTTTTACAGGACGAAAAGGTTAGGCTGCCCGAAATTCTATATATGGAGTCACGTGTTAATAGGGGTTTGATGGAAAAATTAAAGAATCTATCAAAATTGCAGGGGGAGGATGCAGAGATTAAAACAATCTTAGAACAAGTTAAAGGGAAAGGTGAGTCTGGCGAGGTAACAGGAAGTACGTTGAAGAGATACAAATTAATAGACGGAACCCTATATATTGTTACTGGGACTGATTCCAATAACGTTGCTTGCCTACCGGAAGTATTAAGGGAGGAGGTCATTAAGCAAGTACATTCCGAAATGGGTCACCAGGGGGCGTACAAGGTGATTAAATATGTCAAGGATAGATTTTATTGGAAGGGATTGACTCGTAGTGTGAGACGGGTAGTAAGGGAATGTCATGACTGCCAATTAACCAAGCATTCCAATTTAAATCATGTTGGTCAATGTTGTTCAATAGTGGCAAATGATATAGGGGACATAGTGATGGTAGATATCTACGGGCCGTTACCCACGGGGGAACTAGGAATGAAATACATTCTAGTGTTACAAGATGCGTTTAGTAAATTTGTTAAATTTTATAATCTCAGAGGAGCTACGGCAAAGTCTGTATTTAATAGGGCGAAGGAATTCTTTGAGATTATCAAACCAACGGTTATTTTATCGGATAATGGGACTCAATTCACCAGTAAATTATGGAAAGAGGGTATGCAGGCATTGGGAGTGAAAGTAGTTCACACGACGGTAAGAAACCCTAGACCCAATACTGTAGAGCGAGTAAATAGAGAGCTAGGACGTATGTTTAGGACATATAATAGGAAAAATCATAAGGGGTGGGTTAGAACACTGCCTAAAATAGAAGAACTATATAATAATACATACCACAATAGTATGAAATTTACCCCATGCGAAGTTCTATACGGGGAATCTACACAGCTATCTATAGACGGGATTTTGTGTAGTAGAAATAGCAAATTAGATGTATTAAAAATTAGGGAGACTGTGCGACGAAATTTACAGGAAGCGGCGAAAAATCGCCAAGCTAAATTTAATGGAAAATATCGATTAATACAATTTCAAATAGGAGATTTAGTTAAAATTAGAAAGTTAAATAAGTCAAACGCGAGCCAGAAAACAATTAAGAAGTTCGAGGCGTTATATGAAGGACCATACCTGGTGGCGGGGATTCCTTATCGAAATGTCTATCTTTTGGTAGATCCGGAGACAAGAACAGTGCGAGGTAAATTCAATACAATACATTTGTCTAAATATTACCGTTAGATTGAAGCTGAATCGGGAACTAGAAAGGCTTAGTATAATTAAGAACCGTAGTTAAAAAGGTTATTAGAAAGTAAAAATTAAAATTGTTAGAGTATAGATTAAATGATTAATTGTATAGTAGATAATTAATTGTATATTAGATACAATGTAAGTAAACTGTAGGTTAGATTTGATTGATAAAAATGTTGAGTAAATTGTGAATTAGAATTGATTGGTAAAATTATAACGGTTATCTTGTGTATAGATAAAGGTTGATTGTATAGCTAGTAGTAAGTAATTGTAGTCTTTAACATTAAAGTAATGTGGAAGAGAAAACAGGGAAATTAGGCGGTTCTGGGGAGAGGCCCATGTGATGGCTCCGAAATTGTCTCGAATAAATATAAAATTGCAAAACCAAATCTAAGACGGAGAAACCGTAAAATAAATTGTACGAAATTTTCTCATATATTTCACACTCGAAAAATCAACGAGATGAATTGGGAATTGTCAGATGGAGGGGAGTGTCGGCGGTCTCTCTCTTCCCTTTTTTCTCTTTTTTTTTCATATATAGTCCTAAAAGGTAACCAATTGTCGTGGTGACGATGGTGAGTGGTTGCGTAAACGTTAGATTGAGAAACTAAAACGTTAAAATAAGCTATATCTATTCTATTCTATATCGTGCAGAGACGAGAGAATGGTGCTTGATGATTACGCGGATAATTAGACTAGATCATAGAGGGTTTAGGAGAATTTTAAAATAATGATGGACATTAAGCGGTAGGTGAATCTCTAAACTAAAGATCAAGCTCGGATACTTAGAAAGTTGGTAGTCAAAGTCGAAGGGTAGTGTTCAGTGAAGAGGGATAAAGACAGGTTAAACCATCGAGGTTGAGAGTTAAGTGGAATGAGGTGGAGTTATTTTTATTTGTACTGAAATGAAATTGAAGGGAAAACTTTGCTCCGGTTTAGTTTCACACACCTGTACAGTTTTGGGGTCGATTGTAACGGACCACAATGAAATAACATTGTTGCCGTCACAAATAAAAATAACCTTGCAATCATATGGATATATGTAGCCGAATTATGTATAAAATAACGCCTAGGAATGTAGGTACATCGTTCGCTACTTCATTTAATAGGTCATTGTCGTTCATACTTGGTTTGAAAGACGCTTCACATAGTGCTCGATTCTCGCTGCCTGCCTCGCGGGCGAGCGGGCGTGATAATATGTTATTGAAGGTATCACGGCTGTATGCTTAGGAAAAATGTTAACTTGTAAGAGGGTAGACATATACCAGACGAAGTGGCGTGATATTCTTGAACTACCAATCAGCGAGCGGTTACGAGGCTGAGATAAAAGGTGTGTGGTGATTCATAACCAGTATAAACTACTTAAATGGAATGAAATAGATTCGAATATTGAATGACGAGTTGCTATAGAACATTCTAGAATATTTTGGAAAGAGAGACAGAGATACGCAGAGAGGGGTGAAGAGGCTTGATGGTAGGCGAATGATATAAAAACGGGTGGTTCGTTAGTTCATGGCTTTTTTCAGTGTGAAATTTTGGGTAATTAGGACGTATAGGTCGCGAGGCTTTTTTAGTGTGAAATTTTAAGGTAATAAGACGTATCGATAATTGTTCGTGAAAGGGCCTTTTTGTCGGTGTGAATCTCTGGGGTGATAGGCGTATCGCTGATAAATCGCGGAACGGTTCTTTTTATCATTAATTTTAATTTCTTTGTGTGAATATTGTGTTGAGAACGGCATTGAATCTGTGCCTTTGAGCTGCGTAGCGAGATATGGGACAATTAAGTTGTCTAATTGATCGTAACGTTAGGCTTGGGCATGGAATCAATGTAATTGTAGTTAACTTAATATTGAATAACCCGGTGTTTAATATTTCGCTAAAATTCAGGTTGATTGTTCAAATTGTGTGCAGCGTGGCCGAACCTACGGTGCTCAGGCGCCGATGGTGGTAGCGTGGGGCATGTTGAGCAATCAAAATGGCGCGGTTTTGTGATATGCAAATTCTAGGAATTGAAACGTAGCATTATTTGTCCGCGAAGGGGGTTTCTTTTATGGAATTTAACTTCTCGTGTTAATTTTGTTTAAGTATAGCGTTGATTCTTTATCTTGAGCATTGTGCACGGAATTGGCGGTACATCTGCCGATTTTTGTGACGCTGCGCTGGGATGTTGATTCAATGTGATCGCGGTTAAGTAATTAGGTCATAAATCGGGTTCTAATATTTCATCGGATTTAGTGTTGGTTATTTGACTGTGTTGTACGAAGTGGCCAGAATTCCAAGGGTCACAGACCTTTGAGTATGGCGGCGGTACCTAGTTAACTAACCAACATTGTCAGGCGAGTTCTAACATCGACAATTTGGTTAAATAGGGATTGTGTTATTTCACACTGAAGAAATTTAGCTCTCTTAGGGACGTAACTTCGTAAAAATACGAGATTGATACCTCACGGAGCCTACGAAGTCTCGTATAGAGTAGGCGTAGGAAGCTGGTAAGCTGTGGGACGGGCCAGCGACTGATTTTGCCCTTAAAGGGATCAGTTACGTCTCCCAGGTGCTTGGGTTCGCGAGCTTTCAAAGTGGTAGGAGCTCGTCGAAGTGAATTCCGTCCAGCGTATGCGGGCCATGGAGATTGATCGCAACCCAACCATACTGGTCTCATTTATTTATATATGTATATATACACACACATTTATTTCCTCTGTTAGGAGTCATGGTTCGTGTCCCAATTAGGTTAGGACCATGACGTACACACAGTTATAGGCAATAGACAAAGTCGAGGCTAACTACCTTGCATACCCTAGTTTCAATTAGCAAATCAACGTTGTACATCGTTGATTTGGGCTTAGCCACCTTATACATCACACGTTTAACGTAATACAAACTCAAGAAGTCATTTTACACGAGTATCTTAGATTAGATATTGTAGGTACACATTTTATTAAGATCTAGTTAGGAGATAGATAGGTAGTCGCGATGAATATACGCGTTATTTAACATACAGCGTGGTAGGCGCGTCAGACGACATTTATAGGGACAGTAGGTACAATTACTGATTAGTTCTTAAGCTAATCGTGACGTGCGTGATAAGTAGCAAGCGGTTACGCTAAGCGGTCGAATCAAGGGTTTCGTTCAGTAAAACGTCCGGGTGATCATATTATCCTTCGGCGTGATGTTGGTACCTTTGCGGTGAGAATAAAGGAGTACGAGGATAGGCGCGTCGCGAGAATAGGCTAACATTTTAGTGGTTGTAGAGTCACGGTGGTGGGCAATAAATAATAGGCTGCAGGTGTCTAGATAAAGCGTAGTCTTGGGGCCTGCAACTTAATTATAACATAGATATGCAGGTAGCCTGATTCTATGCTCATTGCATACTTAAAATTATTAAATTACCTTTTGACTGTGGTTACGAGTCGAAAAACATTTGGCGTAGAGATAAATAGTTGAATCTTTTGTGGGTTACATGTTCAGAGCTCGAGGGGTGCTTTATTCTGGTCAGCCGATAATTTATACGCGACTGCTAAATTAAAGTAGTACATTCGCCAGAATCTAACTCCCCCGAGTCTCCAGGATTAGTAAACTCTTCCAGCGGGTTTCATTAACGCTTCTCTAGTGAATCTATGTAGTTCCTTGAGAATTTGCATCCCCGCGCCCGAAAGGGGGTCTCTGTCTTCGGACGAGCGCCGATTGAAACAGGTAATGCTGTCTTTCGGATTCCCGCGGTACGGCAAGGGATTTTCACATCTTAGAAGCCTTATAAGCCTCGTAGGGATAGCCTCGCAGTCGGTTAAGACAACCAAATGTTGGACGGTTCGGGCACGGTCAGAGTATTAAATTCTTAATACACAAAACCAGCTAAATGCTTACCATTCAATAATAAAGTAGTGCAAACATTTAAGTGAATTCAATAATTCAACCAAGCCTACCTAATCGAACACAATGTAGATATGTAACTATTAACTGGCTTCTTGGCAGCTCATGCGAACTGAAGGACGTTTGGCGTAAAGAAAATAGTCGAATAGTTTTGTGCGTTACATGTTCAGAGCTCAAAGGGTGCTTTATTCTGGTCAGCCGACGAGTTTTATTCGCGTTTGTTAATCTGAAGTAATTTATTCGCCAGAATTTAACACTCTCACCCATGCGTCGTTGTCGAGCGGCGATGGGTTAACACAACCCGAGTCTCCAGGACTGGTAACCACCCAGCGGCTTCTATTAACGGTTTTGTGTAGTGGTATGTAGTTCCTCTGGAATTTGCAATAACTGCGCGGATAAGAAGGGTTTCTAGGCGTTTCTAAAGAGCGCTGAATGTAACAGGAATGGGCTGACATTCTAGAACCTTGACATGCGATCCAAGTTTCTACATCAGAAACGTTATAAGCCTCGTAGGGACCACTTTGAAGTCCATTAAGACAACCAAAGGTCAGACAGAACAATTGAGCTGTTTCAAGACTTAACCTTAATACTCATAATAGATTACACTAGTCTGGCGGTTTTGCGTTCGGTCGAATTTAGCCTAATGTTTAGGGCGATATCCCGAAGTAGTACACTGCAAATACCGTTACCAAACTTACTAACGTCTCTCAAGTGAGGAGACTTCACTACTGCCGGAAGAGCAGAAAACTTTACTTGATTAATTGTTGTCTATATAATTTAGAAGTCTGGGCAATAGACCCTGTGTGACAGTGGTGACTGAGAAAAGCGCCCTAGCTGTTACATTACAAGACTGACAAATGTATAGATGACGCTCAGAGTACATTTTATTATAAACAAATACGTTATCTGCGGGCGCAACTGAGGGATTTGCCTTATTTATAATAATTGATAGCGGTGGCATAGTGGCGATTTGACCGATTGCAATTCAGTTAGATTGTGCTCAAATAACCTTATACAATCGTTGGGTTCGGTTATCGGGCCAGAATCATGGAATTTGTGCTCTTATAACTGATACTTACCTTGAAATTGAGAATTCAAATTAGAAATAGGCGAAATGCCAAAATTTGACTTAGTGGTTATTGTCTAAAGTAAATGGTAACTTTGCCAACATAAGAGTCGATTACTTGATAGTAAACCTAAATTGGGTGCTTCCTTCAAAGCTCCGTTAATGCTAGTGATGAATTGTGAAATACTTGTAAATTGTAATCAAACGTAAATTTAAAATTTCATACTATGAGGTTTATAACTTGCAACATATGAATAAAGTATAGTAAACTTATTGAAATATGTAAAGCGTGTGTAGGCATTCAAAAGAGCCGTTATCACGCCAGTCATTAATATATTGTAAACTTAAACGAGGGTGGCTAATCTTCAATTGGCCATTCAGCCTCGCAAGGAGACGTCTTTGGCTTGGTAGCTTGTCTCGCGAGGAGGAAGCGATGTAAAGTGGATGATCGCTACTGCTTTCGCGTTTGGATGGGGCGTATGCCACTGCCCCGCGAGGCTAGCGCGAGCCAGAGCGTTCTCTATCTTATATTTGAGCTCTAAATTGAATATAGGTTGCTTACTAACCTTCCTCTTTCATATCATTTAATATAGAATATGCCACTGCCCCGCGAGGCTAGCGCGAGCCAGAGCGTTCTCTATCTTATATTTGAGCTCTAAATTGAATATAGGTTGCTTACTAACCTTCCTCTTTCATATCATTTAATATAGAATATATGCCACTGCCCCGCGAGGCTATCGCGAGCCAGAGCGTTCTCTATCTTATATTTGAGCTCTAAATTGAATATAGGTTGCTTACTAACCTTCCTCTTTCATATCATTTAATATAGAATATATGCCACTGCCCGAGGGGCTAGCGCAAGCAAGAGTATTCTCTATCTTATAATTGATTTCCAAATAGAATCCTGGTGGTGGGAACTAATATTATCTCACTACCGAAAATAACTATAGCTTACCTTGTCATCGCTTTACGGAACCGATAACTTGAACTGAACATCGAAATAGTAACAACATTCATTCACACTACAAAGTGACTCCATAGGTTATTTCGCCACGGCATTGTGAGTCCGATAGGAGCTGTGGTGTAAACAATCTAATCTTATACTTAATTCTGATTCGAATGTTAATGAGGAGTATAAATGCCTACTAGATCGATAGCTAAACTATAGCTAAATCTAGGAGACTTACGTTCTAATTCTGAGGGTTCTCTTAAGATTCTAAAGTCCCTGCCTAGTAATAGGATATCATTAAATCAATTACAGTGTTATATGAATATGCATAGACATTAGTTATAATCCAATCAACGTCTAACTACAAGGGTCATCTGATGCTTCAGAACCTCCTTTGGTACGCGCGTCCATCTGTCAGAATGCTGGTCCTAAGCAATAAAGAACCAATCAAAATCCGATAGGGTACGGTACAATTCTAACAGTCCGATTGAGACAGAGGGGTAAAGAAAAGCACACATTAAATCTTTGATATTTTATAATTTCCCCAAGCTAAGTCACCTAAACGCGGAGCGGACGATTGGATCTTCACATATATAAACATATTGAGTAGAGACAGGAAGATAGCCTTAGGGAATAGTTACTCTTTAAAGTACTGCGGTGCTACGTTATTTAGGAAGCTTAACTGGTAGGGTTCTCGAATTGCTTAGCCATCTCAGCCACGAAAAGGACTCTGGGTTGCTGCTCACAATGTAGTTGCCACTAAAACGATCACTGCCAATAATTTAACTTGAGGGTCGACGTGACACAGTCCGAGACACCTAATTAATAAGTTTAGTTAAGTAGATTGATTTTTAGGTCAAGAAATAGTTACAATTAAAATCAAGGATTCTAGTATATATATATCGTCAATACACGAGTGGTAGTTCAGGTAAAGATTAGGTACAGGAGTAGTTAGGTGCGGGGTAAGGAGGTAGATAAACAAATTACTATGTTCAATACATGAACAGTTCTCAGTAGATATATTTCTATAAGAGTGGGGTTCACATAGGTAGGACCATTATATATATCTAAGTTAATAAACCAATAAAACAGGAGGGGCAGACATATAAAGGTAGAGTATAATATTATATAGAGTAGCTCTGTACATAACATAAGTAGAGGCATAAAGTAGGTGAGGTGGTAACGAGGAAATGGGTTAAGTAGATGAAACCAGAAGGCGGGGTTTAGTTGTACACAGGTACCTAGTCAGTTATATATTCAAGCTATTCATATATATATGTAGTAATTAGAGTCTCCCCTCTGTAGCGCATACATAAATAAATAACTAAAAAAATACATAAAACAAAAATAATATAATAAGGAAAAAAGAAAAAACAAGAATAGGGGGGGGGAAGTTACAAACAGCATATAGATAATTAATTCGTCGCATTTTACGTTATACACAATTAATAGAACAATAAATGCAATAAAATATAATATGAACTTAATGAGATGTCTATAGAATCCTTAGTTTTATTACAAAAAGTCTTTTATTTCATAAAAACATTTTTCTAATAACCATTTTGTCAACATTGATTTAAAGCGTTTACTATCGAGCATTTTAATATCTAGGGGTAATTTATTGTATATTTTAATCATCATGCTGTAACAATTTTTGTCAAATATTGTATTTTTACACATCGGTAGTAACAATCGCGTTGGATCTCTTGGTCTTAGTTTTGGATTAACAGGCTTTAGAGTGAAAAAATCTGAATGCGTTTTAACAAAATTGCCACATTCGAGTATGTATAATCCTGTTAACGTTAATAATTTATATTTTTTAAACAAAGGCCTACACGATTGCAATGGACTGGCACAAGCTATAGCCCTAACGCATTTCTTTTGCGTCAGAAATACTCTGTTGATATGTGTGGAGTTTCCCCATAGAATCAAACCATACCTGAGAACAGAAGTGACATATCCGTGATATGCTATAATAGATGTTTTTTCTCCTGCCGCATATTTAAGTTGTTTCAGAGCATAAACAAATTTCTCTAATTTTGCGCAAACGTTTTCGATGTGTACTTTCCAGTTGCAATGATTATCTAGTATCACTCCTAGGAATTTTGTGTGATTTGCTTCCTGTATGCTTTTCCCACGGCATAGAATATTTAATTTAGAATGTTTCGTCTGATAGTTAGTAAATTGAATGTAGCAAGTCTTTGTTATATTCACCTTTAAACCATTAGAATCCAGCCAGTCACATATTGAGTTTATGGTTAAATTTATACTCTCTTCATAATTACCTTTACTATCATCTGGAATAATTACAGACACGTCATCAGCGAAAAGTATCGTTTGATGTCTTATAACACGAGGTAGACCATTTATGTATAATAGAAATAGTAATGGTCCTAAGATACTTCCTTGTGGCACCCCAGACCGATTATATTGATAAGTGGATCTGTATTTTATTATTTCTCTTTTCTTGTTCAGTCCTTCTATTTCCACACATTGCTTTCTATCCGATAAGTAGCTTTTCAACCAATCAAGTGTCAGTCCTCGTATGCCATAGCCTTCACATATATACAGTAAGTTAGTGTGGTTTACTAAATCGAACGCCTTGCTCATATCAAAGAATATGCCAGTCACTCGTGCCTTCATGTTAATATTACGTGTAATGCTTTCAATAAGTGAAAATGCAGCAAGAGTGGTTGATTTATTTCTTTGAAAACCATATTGTTCTGGGGATATAACATTGTGTTTGATTAAAAATGAGCTTAGTCGACTATGTAAAGCTTTTTCAAAAATTTTGGATAATATCGAAATTAATGTGATCGGTCTGTAGTTGTTCAAGTCTTTTTTGTCATTCTTCTTATGTAATGGTTTTACAATAGAGTGCTTCAATCTTGTAGGGAAGCTTCCCGTAGCAAATGATAAATTTATTAGGTGTGTTAAAATTGGTACTAAATTTCGAGCACAATATTTAATTACGTGGGTCGAGATATAATCAAATCCTACCGAATTAGTGTTATTGAGACTCATTATTATTCTGTATATTTCATATTCGCTACACGGAGTCAAAAACATGCTATTCGGTGAATTGTTAACATGAAATTCCGATGACGGTCTTGCCATACTTAGTTGACTGTATGCACTTACAAAAAACTCATTAAATGCCTTAGCTATACACTTGGGTTTGGTTTTAGTTTGGCCATCGATTAATATTGCTTCAATGCCATTGTTTACTTTATTGCAATTATGCCTATCTTTTATGACGTCCCATACAGCTTTACATTTATTTTTTGATTTTTTGATGAATCTCTGATTAACATTTCTCTGGGATTTATATATACATGCCCTGAGAATTTTATTATACTTTTTTAATCTAAATTTTGTGTCTGTTTGTTTATTTCTGTAATATTGTGACTGCAAGTTTCGCTTAGTTAAAGTAGACTTTTTAATTCCCGTAGTTATCCATTTAGGTTGCACATTACCATTAGTCATTTTTATCTTTATTATTGGGAAACATAGGTCATAAAACATGCACAATGTATCATGGAATTCATTAAATGCATTATTCAAATCCGTTTCTTTTAATACTTCTTGCCATGTGAGACTCGATAGACATTGGTTAAACTTTTCCATATTATTTAAACTGTAGTCCCTTTTTTTAATATACCAATAGTCATTCATGCGCTTCCTGCATGGTACCTCAAAAGTTAATGTTTGGCAGCTTTCATGGTCTGATAAATGTAAGCGATAAATATCGGATTTGGCTTCTGGCATATTACTAATAATATGATCAATACAAGAAATACCCCTAGTAGGTTCATTGATATGTAATTCAAGATTGTAATTGAGTAAAATGTCCTTAAACTTTTTGGATTTGTGATCATCAATTAAAGTATTAATATTTAGATCACCTGCTATTATAAGTGTTTTTTTAAACTTTTTGGTAATCAACTTGTGTAATAAAATGTCAAGATTTTTTATAAATATGTCAAAATTCGAGTAGTCCGGTGTCCTATAAATACATAAAACTATACAATTAAACATCGGTATCTCTATTCCACAGCATTCAAAAGCTTTTTCAGTAGCTACTTCCTTAATTTAATATGCAATATACATTTCGAGAATTGGCTGCCGTCTTCTATGAGGTGGAGGTACTTCCCCGGTCAGGCTAACGTCGTGCCCTACCTCTCTTTCGCCAGAGCCTCGTCTGGTCATTAAAATTAGTGTATTTGTTTGGGCATTATCTATTTCAAATAACTATGCGTCTGTTTACCCTACATAATTCATCCCAAAGTGCAAAATAGAAATAAAAAACATAGTCATCCACCTACTAAAATAATTAAAAACTTAGAATTGTATTAATTTTGTTGTTGTTCCTGCTGGTATCATTTGTTAACAATTATCGTATTCTTTTCATCCGTGCAGTAGTCGTTCTCTTTAGTTTATCTTTACTCAATATCTAAAATGGCAACCATCGCTACCCGCGCTGTTACTAGCCGGCAAATTGAAATTAAATTAACAAAGGCCTTACAAGAACTGAAGGCATCAAAAGATCTTAATGAACGATTGTTGCATGAGAGAGAGGAGAGTGAAGAGGAGGTCATGAAGATCTTACAAAAAAACACCGAACTCAAAACTGAGCTCGCAGAACTAGACATTAATTACCATGATGTCCTCGATCAGCGGGACCAACTTCAAAAAACCGTTGAAACTTTTCACCAATGTAGTGACACTCACGAGGAAGCTCTAAGACGTATCACCAACTTGGAAACAGAGTTGAGGGAGGCGTATAAGCTAATTAATCAATACCAACAAGATGCAAAGCATCATGAGTCAGTAGCAGTATTGAACTGTTATGAAGAACTAGTCCACAAGGCTTCCACGTCTGCCTCAACAGGTAATGAGAATGAACATGAAACAAAATATTTGACTAACTCTCATAATAAAATAAAGAAGTATTTAAAAGTTAAGAAATCTGTGTCTAAATTAGAAAAAACATTAAAAACTAAATATCATAACATTTCAAAATATAAGAAAACATCCATGACTAATGTTAAACTTCATTCGGACCTTAAGTTATGTCAAAAACAAATGGTGGAAAGACAACACATGTACGATACTGACATAAAATATCTGCAATGTAAAATTGAAAACTTGAATAAGTCGCTTCACGATTTAACTGCTAAATACAGTTCATCACAAGGCCAAATAAAGGAACATATTTTGGCATTAGATGAACTACTTGAAATCAGTAGATACAATGCAGATAGGTTTGATTCACTAAGTAATCGCTGTACCTGTAGTAACACAAGTGACACCCAACATATTTCAGCAGGTGTTCCAGCTAAAAAATATAATAATCTAAATTCAGCTACTAGTGACAGTAGTTTAGTTTCTCAGTGTAAAACCATATTATTTTCAGATAAAATAGGCTGTAACCTAGGCCCACTAATGAGTAACTATGTAAAAGGCAATATTATTAATTATTGTATGCCAAATTCAACCTATACCCAAATTGTTGAAAAAATTATGAATACACAGGTGGATGACAATACTACCATTGTTCTATTAATAGGGAATAGTACAGAAATCCAAAAAATAGATATTATTAATGCATTAGATAAATTGTACCAGTTAAAGGTTAATAAGATATTATTATGCGCACTTCCATATGTTAGTTGCCAGTTACCAAAAATAAATACTAACATATACAATATTAACAATTTATATCATTTGACATGTTGTCACAATGACAAATTTATATTTTTTGACACTAATAATTTTATTAGTAACTTTTATTTGACAAAAGATATAACATATCTTTCAAAGAAATGTAGAAATAAGATAGCCACTTTAGTGGCCTATAATATTAATAACATAAACAGTTTACAATGTAAACAACAAAATAATTGTATAGATTTGACTGCAGATTTAAACTGCATAGAAAGACAAAAGGGAAGCAAAACCTAAATTTAGTACACCAAAATATCCAAGGCTTTCCTGGCTGTGAACAAATAGTTCAATTATTTTTAGAAAAATGTAATATTGATATTTTATGTTTAACTGAACATTGGTTAAACAAAAGTGAAATGTTATTTGCGATTAACAACTATAAAATAGTAAGTTGCTTTAATAGAGAGTCTTCGATTAGAGGCGGTTCAATGATTATAACAAAAAATTGCCATAGAGCTAAAGAACGTAAGGATATTGTTAGGCTCTCTATTGAATGCGCTATTGAGATGTCATGTGCTGAATTAGATAATTACATAATTATTTGTGTATACAGACCTCCTAGCGGTGACTTTACACAATTTGAGCAGGTAATGGAGGATGCTTTGAGAAAAGTTTTCATAGGTAAAAAAGACATTATAGTCTGTGGTGATTTTAATGTAGACATTCTAGTAAATACACAGATAACCCTTAGATTTTTAAATTTATTTAAATCATTTAATTTACAAAATGTCTTCCTGGAGCCTACACGTATAACAGCCACATCTGCAACTTGTCTAGATAATATCTTTTGTAATTGTGAGCATAGAAATAAATCAATAATTGGCGACTTGCCTTCGGACCATTGTGGTCAGTTAGTGGTATATCAATGTTCGAAGAAGACAGATTTAAAAAGTCATGTATTGTATAGACCACTGACTACCAACAAGCTTATTAAGTACAACAATGTATTGGGGGACAGGTTGCCTTCATTGGATTACTCTGTAGACAATCCTGACTTGTTATACACAAAATTGTTTCATATTATATCCAGTGAATACCAGAAAATATTCAAAAGTAAACAGATTAATGCCACAAATAAATTAAAGTTTAATGACTGGGCAACTACAGGTATATTAATAAGTAGAAACAAAATGTTTGAATTATATGGAGAAAAACCTTATAGATTTGACCCAGACTTTGTTAAATATGTTAAAAATTATTCCAAAATATTTAAAAACGTTTGCAAAGTTGCAAAATCTATGTATATTAAAAATAAAATTAAACAGTCTACAAATAAAATAAAGGCAGTATGGGATATTGTTAAAAAAGAAACAGGTAAAGATAAACCACGGGATAATGAGTATTCTATTAAACATAATAATCAAACTGTAACAGTTGCGAAACAAGTAGCAAATCTATTTGATGACTACTTCCTTAATATCCCTTACAGTACCACTGACTCCCTTAACTCATCTCCACATGCTGCGGATGAGTTATTAAAGGAGAATGTACAACAAAGTGTGGAGCTGTTTAAATTTACACATATTCAGTCAAGCGACATTATTAAAACTTTTAAACAATTAAACACTAAAAACTCAGAGGATCATTGGGGAATGTCTATAAAAGTATTTTATTATATTATTGAGTCAATAGCTCCACACTTGGCACTTATTTTTAATCAATGTATAGATATGGGTGTATTCCCAGACTTGATGAAATTTAGTAAATTGATTCCATTATTCAAGTCTGGTGAAAAAAGTGAACTGGGGAATTATAGACCCATATCTATTTTGCCAGTATTGAGTAAAGTATTTGAAAAGATAGTGCTTGACCAATTGCAACTCTATTTTAAGACCAATGAAATTTTTCATAATTCACAATACGGATTTACAGCAGGTAAATCCACTACAGATGCAGGAGTAGCATTGGTCAAGCATGTTCTTAGCGCATGGGAGAGATCCCAGGACGCTATTGGGGTATTCTGTGATCTCTCCAAAGCTTTTGATTGTGTCGACCATCGGACATTATTGCTCAAGCTGTGCCATTATGGAGTTAGAGGTAAAGCCTATAATTTGATTGCAACTTATTTAAGTAACAGAATACAGACTGTTGATATAAATGGGGTCAAATCTAAAGGCAGCAATGTTAATATTGGGGTGCCCCAGGGCTCTATATTGGGCCCCTTTTTATTTTTAGTATATGTAAATGATCTGCCCTACATGGTGCAGAAAATGGCGGATATACTACTATTTGCTGATGATACTTCTTTGATTTTTAATGTTACTCGCCGGTGCGAAAATATTGACAATGTAAATAGTGTTCTATCTGCCATTCTAAATTGGTTCACGTGTAATAATCTTTTATTAAATTCAACCAAAACCAAATGTATAAAATTTAGTCTACCAAATGTGCCTTCTGCCAATACAGAAGTTTTAATTAACAATAATATACTAGAATTTATTAATGATACTGTATTTCTTGGAATTACAATAGACTCCAAATTGCAGTGGGGCCCCCACATAAAAAAACTGACCAGTAAGCTCAGCTCCGCCGCATATGCGGTTAGGAGAATTAGACAATTGACGGATGTGGCTACTGCGCGCTTAGTCTATTTCAGCTACTTTCATAGCATTATGTCGTATGGTATACTGTTGTGGGGAAAAGCGGCTGACATTGAAACTGTTTTTATATTACAAAAGAGAGCCATCCGCTCTATTTATAACATGGGCGCCAGGGAATCTCTCAGAGAACTATTTAAAGAAATAAATATCCTCACGGTTACCTCTCAGTATATTTATGAGAATATAATGTATGCTCGTAAAAATATAGAGTCATTTTCTAAATTTAGTGAAAATCTTAGAAGTAAGAATAGATTGCGCATGCCTGTACATCGACTTGCTAAGACTAGTAGATCTTTCATTGTAAATTGTATTCGATTCTATAATAAATTACCTGAAACAGTTCTGTCCTTGCCTGAGAATATGTTCAAAAGGTACATCAAAAATACTCTGTGCAAGAAGGGTTATTATAGAATCGATGAATATCTAACTGATAGAGATGTTTGGAAATGATTCAGCACATGTATTAATATATCTTTAAATGTATCACTTGATTTCATTATATGTACACTGACATATATTTATTGTAATATATTTTTAACGATGGAAAAAAAGACCCATATTGGCAAGTTTCTTTTGGCATTTCTTCTTCGCCAATGGTCATTTCCGAAATGCTGGTAGATTAAAAAAGAGACTAAAAGTAACAAAAAAAAAAAAAACCAAAATTATTAAGTTACAATATGATTTAATTTAAAGAATGTAAGACGTGTCTAAGTGCCCGTAAGGGTCTAATGGCAAATAAATGATTTTTATCTTTATCTTTTTTAATAAAAGAATTATGAAATGTTATATTTCATGTGTTTAATTTATTTTCATCAATACCTATTTTAAACAATACAAGTTACAAATCAACGATCCATAAAATTCGAGTTCCAAAGAGAGTAACGAATCATAAATTTTTTTTATTTCTTTTTAGTTAGTTTCTCTCAAGCTGTGGAATGAACTCCCAGCCGAGGTTTTTCGAAATGGGAAATTTTCTTCCATCTGGCAACCCACTTGCCATTCACACATAGTTACATGCCGCCATTGAGGTGCTTCAGTTGTTTCTCAGCGAGATTCCGTCTGACTATTTTATTACGTCTATAGTTCTAAACTGAAGACTTGGCTTTATGGGCTAGATTCCTTTGCCTTTCCCCTCGGGGATAAAAAGTACCAAAAAAAAATTATTTTCATTTTATACCTATGTATGTACATGATTATCGACGTGATTATTTACATTCGTAATCTTTAGTTTTTACGATCAATGTATTTTTGAAAAATTATCTTCTCTATCTCAAGGAATCACCAAAGTGATTGTACATTGAAAAACGAATGCTAATAAATGCTCTCGTTGTCATCTCCCTTTTTGAATGTCAGTAGCCAGAATGAATAAAATAGTATAAATACATTCCCAAACAGTTGCCAAATAATGTGTAGCAACGTAATCATATCAAAGTTAACTCCTATCTAGAGCAGCACAACGAGTGTGTTTAACGCTAAGTAAGAACTAAACGATGGATATTCTCGAAAGGATTTGCCGCAATGTAAGAGTACAGATCAACAGCTTGCCGGTAGCTCTTCCGAAGACTGTCGATTATGTGAATAAATCGATCAGTAAAGTTAGACTGCCGCCACTTACTAAGGATAATGTGTTGTACTATTACTTACCGTTACAAGGTCTAGTCAGTTACACAACTTTATCTGTGAGTGTAATGAACCCACATTTGATGATCAGGTAAAACCATATAATTCTTAGTGTACTTAGTAAATATTGTGTATGTAGAGGACACTAGAATGTTCTGTGCTCCTTTGTAGCTTATTTATTCTGTCCTGACCTTGGTCAGAGACTCCCTTTAGGCGCTTCAGATACAGCTTTTTCATTATTTTATGTACAAGCATTACTGTGACTCATCTCAGTATTCAAGTTGTTGGTAATTGCTAATGTTACAATCCAGATGGCAAATAGTAGTGCTTACTAATTTCCATTTAAAATCAACATTATTAAGTTTCAGCATTATTAAGCAGTTGATGATACCATCACATCTTAAGTTATTCAGAGATATAGAACATCATCATAAAACATCACAATAAAACACACCAATATAACAGAAATTAAGATATAGAAACCTGCTATATGATTTTATCTTTTCATGATCTGTTGTTTCTTTAAATAAAAATGCAAGAATGAAAATACTGCTGAATAATATAGGAGTATTTTAGAAATTACTATTCGAAAGTTTTATTACTCTAAAAAAATATTAATAAACATTACTAATCTCTTTTATTTTTGCCGTAGATAAAAATATTGCAGGACTTACCTAGATTTTTTATCTACACTTACCAGCATGGAAACTTGGTTACGGCAGATTTTTGCTGTAATTCGCATTTACACATTTTTTGGCATGTAAATAAATTTAGTTGGATTCAAAAAATGAACTTTTTATTGTTCCCAACAATTTTCACGCATTTATTAAGTTTATATGTAAAAAAAAAATTGGATTGAAAAATGTTACTTTATTCAAACTTAACTTAATTTTGAATCACTACACAATGAACAGACAACAATATTTCTTATGTCTTTTTACATTTTAATATTGCGTGTTTCTTCCCCTTACCCTTCTAACTGCTTGCATCCGATCAGGCATGCTGGATGATTTTCCTAATATCAATGCTGAATGGTGATGTTCCTATCATCAACTTGCAATACGCTTTCGTAAGTGATCAATGCTGCAGTCCGGAGCTCTCTAAGCGTTTCCGGTGGATGTGGAGAGGATTTTATTTTTCTTTTGAGTATGACTCAGATATGCTCTATTGGATTATAATCTGGACTACGAGCAGGCCACTGTAGGTTTCGGATACCATGCTCTTGGAGGTATTTGTTAATGCGTCATGTTATGTGAGGGTGAGCGTTATCATGCATTTAATGGGAACTAGCCATATCCAATAGACCCTGCATAGTGTACAACATGATCCTGAAGGATCTCCTCGACATAACGTGTGGCAGTTAATTGACTCCCAATGTCATTCATTCGATTTCGGAACTTATTCCTCCCCGTATCATTAGCAAGCCTCCATGAAACTAACAGTTTCTGTAGTGGAAGTGTGATCGGAAGAAACCGCTCGCCTCTTCTTCTACATACTCATTCGCGACCATCTGGTACACATAAACCTATTCGCACTCATCCCACCAGAACTTTAGCCCATTGCTCGTGAGTCCAGTTGGCATGTTTCGCTCAATGCGTACTGCATGTGGTTCAGTTCACAACACAATAGCCACCTCAGGTTGTGGTAGACCTCGGCCAATTAGAACTACGGCTTGTGCAACCTGTGCTGGTGTTAAATGTATTTTTTTTTTATTTTAAAGTAGACTTAGTCTTTAATTAAGACCCCAATATAACAAAAGTTCAATAAATGTACACTAACACTTTGCAAAACAGATTAAAAGCTTCAACTTGCATGCCCAAATCACACGATGCAACTAAAGCTCAAAAGTCACATCATGCAACATTTAAACATAATGAATTACCCTCTTAAAATAATCGCTAAACATTTGTTGGCCCACCTCCATAAATAACATTTGTTTTAAACACTTCCAACTTATGCTATCACTAGATAAGAGCTTGACCAAGATTCTGTGACGCTGAGTGTATTTAGCCTATGACGCATTCTCTAGACTGAGGCCGGGTATAAGAAAAATATGCTCACAGCATCAGGGCTCAGACTACAGACTAGTTCGTTCATTTTTGAAAAAAAACTACTTTATTGAAATTATCAAGTAAGTGACATAGTTTTTGTATAGTGCAATGTATAATGCAATGTGTCACGGGTTAATTTGCCCTCCTCTAATTTCTATTTCCCCATAGCTGGAATTGAATACATATCAATAACATAGTTATTTTGAAAAGATTTTTGGTAAGGCTTTGACTCAAGTTTGCATGCATATGTATAAATATTCATGCTCCAGTCAGTGGTTCACAACAATACAAAGTGTATTATAGTCAAATGGTGACTAACTTTAAAAAAGTAAACTTGGATTCTCATTCAACTCAAGTAAACTAAATTTAGTTTAGCATTATTAAAGTTACAGGACACTGTTAATACTATTTATAAATGTAAATATAAACAAATATGAACAACTGATATTTACTAAATAATTTTCAGATAAAAAGTTACTTGTCATAATATAGACACATGGCAATAGGTGCCATTATTCAACCAAATCTATTCTGTTGTTAATATAGTCCCAAAGTTTGTTAGTCCTTTTAAGAAAAAATTATACATAAATAAATAAATGGAATTTGAATTACAGGTTATTTCCCAAAAGAGATCTAACTGATGTGTTATTCCTGACTGCGGGTGGAGGTGCTGGGCTCTGGCTTTGGGCAAGACCACACATGGCAGCTGCTGTTCCCGCAAGACGCTTCTCCTGGGCATTCCTTGGAGGCTGTTTATGGCCCTTAGGTTCCATATTTCTGTGGGCTATATTAAGAAGTTCAGTCGGTCAAAGACCAGTGCTTGGCACTATACTGGGAGTTGCAACTGGGGCAATGCTTACAAATATTGCTTTAGACTATTTTCACTATGTAGAACTCATGTTTTGTGGTGAGGTACATCTCCCTGAAGAAACATACTCGCCCAACAGTGATGATGAAAAATATGATATTGATATTTGAATCATGTTGAACACAGATGCTTATTGTCAAAATGTATATAATGGATACTTAAGAGTGAAAGTTGTTAGTGTACACATGTTATTTATTATGTACATTTTAAGAGAGTTTGATTTATTTACTAAGATCATTATTGCTATTGCTTTAAACATAAAAAAATATGCACTTAGTATGTCTATGTTGTGTTGTCTCATATTTTTCTCTAGTCTTGTTAGCAACTGCTTCGAATAAATTTTTGAATATAGGTATGTAACTAGTTTTTTTATAGTACCTCTTTAAATTATGTCCCTTCCTTACATTTCATTTTAATCTTGTATAGTTTCAAGTAGTCTTACTTAACATTAAGGTATAAGTTTTCACTAATCCGCAATAGAACACTGGCATTCACTACAAATCATTTGATCACCATTTTTAACAGACTTCAAAAAAAGGTGGATGTTAATCACACATCGTCACAATTCGTCTGTTTATTTCTTTTTTTTGTATGATTGGACTTAAATTCTTTATTTATAGATGCTTTGGGAAGCACAGGGTGGATTTCGAAGCGGCAGAGGATGTACGGATCAAGTTTTTTCACTCCGTAACATCGTAGACAAGCATCTGGCTTTAGACCAGAAGGTTTTCTGCGGTTTTGTGGACTTTGAGAAAGCATTTGATAGAGTCGTGCGAAAGAATCTCTGGAACATTTTGCCCGGATATGGGGTTGACGGTGACCTACTCCGTGCTGTGCAATCCACTTATGAGGATTGTACAGCATGTGTGCGGGTGGACGGCAGCTTGTTGCCCTGGTTTGATGTCAACATTGGTGTCAGACAGGGATGCGTGCTGTCGGCTCGGCTGTTCATCCTGTATCTGGACAGTTGTCTTCAGAGAATAAGAAATATGAATGTGGGAATACGAATGGGTGACTCAGTGGTCAACTGCCTGCTTTATGCAGACGATGCGGCATTAATAGCAGAATCACCATCCGAACTGCAAACACTAGTTACAACAATGAAAGATGATTGTATGAAGAAAGGCTTACAATTGAATGCGAAGAAAACCAAGATAATGGTATTTGAAAGAGAGACAACCAGAACGAACACTAGGATTATGGTTGATGATGTAGTGTTGGAGCAAGTGAATGAGATTGTATATCTTGGAAGTGCTTTTATCAGCAATGGAAGGTACACCGCTGATGTGGAGAGACGAGTGAGTGCCGGGAATAGGGTGAATGGAGCGTTGGGTAAACTTCTAGGCAGCCGAAATCTAAGCCAGAAGGCACAGCTCGCTGTACACAACGCGGTGCTAATTCCAACGCTAACTTATGGAAGTGAGAGCTGGATATGGCAGAGAGAGCATGAAAGTAGAATAAATGCTGTCGAGATGCGAGCATTGCGCAAAATTTGTGGCATAACGCTTGCTGACCGCGTTCGTAATGAAGACGTGAGAGAAAGAGTTGGTCTAAAAGAGAGTGTCGGTGTCAAGATAAGAAAGGGCATGCTCCGTTGATTCGGACATGTAGAAAGAATGCGGGACGAAAGAATGACGAAACAGATATACAATGCAAAAGTGGAAGGATGTTGGAGCCGAGGAAGGCAGAGACTAACCTACCATGACCAAATTGGTCGTGTTTTATCAGAAGGTGATGTCAGAAGCCCCAGGAACCGGCGAGCGTGCATGAAAAGAGCTATGAATGTCACAGAAGCGAGTGAAGTATGCAAGGACCGCGTCTTATGGCGCTCGGTTCTCTCTGCCTACCTCGCAAGGGACTTGGCGTGAAGATATACATACATTTATAGACCCATTTCAATATTTTTTATGTGTTGGGTCCAGCATATCTCCGAGGTGATCCCATTTTATTTGCATTAGTATTGAACTTTCCACTTCGGAGATACATCAGGAAAATCCTTAATAACGTAGAAATTTTGGAGAAACTGAGGTACTTATTGTTAGGTATATGTCAATCCTAATGCCTTATGCGGACCTACTGTGGCGTCCTAAACTCCTTACGACAATATGCACGAATAGTTTTTTTTTTATACAACGTCCGTAGGCATGCGGCCCACCTGATAAAGCGGTTACCGTAGCCTATGAACGCCCTCTTAAAATCACCCACACTGCGGATTTCCAAATGCACACGGCGAGACATACGCCAATTTAAGACAATTGTATTAAAGAGGCAATAGCGTAGGCTAACGATCTGTTGGGTAAAGACAACTGTTGACGCTGAATACTGATACCTACTGCTAAACTGATAAGAGCTAAACTGGCCCGACACAAAACCGAGCAGAAGCTTGGTCATGATGTAGGTCAAAAAGGATGATAATAATACCCCATTGAATAACTTTAAATTGAACTTTAATACTTATTGGTTGCTCTGTTTTATGTAAGTCATTTCATAAATTATTGTTTTTTATTTAATTACCTAAGTATTTTATAATTTCGAGGTCGGTGCCAAGTAAAAAAATAATAATTTTAAAATTCCCCGTGAATTTTGAAAATAACTTCTTAATTTACTTATTAGTGGTTTTTATTGTGATAATTTCTTCATTGTGACAATTTGTTATTGTACCAAAAAAGGTACACAATTTTTATATGTTAGTTGGCTCCGACTTCAAAATTATAAAGTAATAATTATAATTTATGTTATTTTATCTTAAACGGAGCAACAAATAAGTATTAAATTGTTGTATAAAACATTTACCAATTATGATCGACATTACACTACACCATTGAAGGAATACTTATCAGGATTGGGATGATTGTGGGCCGATGTACTCGTAATAAATCAATAAAATTATAACAACCAGCAAAGGTCCATAAGTTAACACAGGTATATAATACCTACAAGGAATACTATCTACAAATTTGAGTCTAGGTTCAGTGGTTTCGGCAGTGCATGTTAGTAAGTCCCTATTTAGGTCACACGTCAGATCTAGTCGGTCTGTAATTTAAAAGATATAAACATAGTTTGGTGGAACCTGCCAGGCATCTGTCTGGCTCTGGCTGTACCACCTCGATATTTCGAGAATTAGTGCACCTGGCTATGATGTGTTTTCTCACAAAATACCTTGCTAATTTGTCGAAATTAGTAGCAAAGTTTCAGATTTTCTCGTTTCTTTGTTTAGTAAACATAACACTTTCATTTGTACAATAGGTAGAACTGTTGATGCGTATTCTAATCAAAAGAGATAGGTACAAGGAAATCTTTCTTCTATAACTTCATAATCATATTAAGATATTATCAATTTGACTGGCTCTGGACTCTGACGAGCTCGGTGGCGCAGTGGTGAAACGCGCTGTTACCTTACTTTGACACAAATGCTCGTGGGTTCGATTCCCACACAGGACAAACATTTGTGTGCATGGACATATCTGTTTGTCTTGGTCTGGGAGTTTTTAAAGTACCTAAAGTGAAAGTACCTCCATCTCGCAGAATGTTTTCTGTTGTCAAATAACACCTCCCTTGTGCAATGAAGGAAACTGCTGGCGCATCGGCACGTGTGGCGACGGCGGCGCCACGTACCTCCGGAGGTTCGGCCACTTGGGACTCGCACTTCGGCCCGGTGCTACTTGTACATTTCTAGATATAATTATTAATTTGTAACCCATTATATTTTTTATTAAATTAGCCTGAAATAGTTTTTTTTTCGATCCTCGTTTGTAAGGATCGAGTCATGTGGCACTCTCTGCCTACCCCGCAAAGTATTAGGTGTAAAGTTATAGATACATAGTAATTAAGAATTATAAACGTTCGTACTTATCTATGTAGGTAAAGTAAATAAAATGGCAGAACTTTTTCTAATAGTAAACAAATATAAAATTTTATATCTTACCCATTGTAACGTAATATGTAAACATATTATACTTTGCCAATATTTCTATATTCTTATTTCGAGTACCTGCACATGTACAACACAAAACAAATAAATATTTAAGACGAGTATTCTGACGAGTCTGTAGCAGGCAGCAAGCACACAGTGATTCTAGTAAATTGAAATAATAACACTTAAATTAATAAAGCAAATTTTATAATACCTGTGATTGGTATGGATTGGTATTGGTTTAAAAAAAACATCTATCATCATCATCATCTTTCAAGTAACTCTCTTCTATTTTATTGAAACTACGGGCAGACTAAATCTAATGTTTCCAGTAATAAACTACTTTTTTATTTAGTCAGATTTTAAATCCAGCCAGAAAGTGTGACTCGTATACAAGCTAAATAAGCAAGAATAAATACAAAGAATAATCTTCATTATTTATTTAAATTTGTGTACAATATATGGAAATGTATAACATGATCAATTGTTCTGAGGAGGCTTAGACCACTCTACATTTAGGATCAAATGGTCATAACCATGTCCATTGAGGGTCTGGATGGCCTTTGCAGCGTCAGCTCGAAATTTGAAGTGGACGTAGGCGAACCCTTTGCAATGACCGGTGCTCTACAACAAACAATAAACAATTACATTACGCAAAAAGAGACATGAAATAATGAGTTCTCTGACAAATCAAATTTGTTTTCAAAACCCACAAGGAAAAAAGCAAGCGCAAAATTGTTACGACAAAACCAAAAATGGGGACAAAAATTCAATGCACATTGTCATAATCGAAAAGAGCCATGGAGAATTTGATGTGACTTTGTAGAGGTAGCAGATGAAGTAATTGTCTCTACTTCATCTGCCCCACAGGGCAAGGTGGTCTACAGGAGGAGATGCTACGCAGCTTTTTCCCAATAAAAAGATATTAGATTTAGTGTCAATAACATCAGCTATGCTGATGATATGGTGCTGCTGAGTGCATCTAACTGCGGCCTGAGAAAACTGGTGGCTAAATGCGAAGCGTATGCTATATCCCATGGTTTGACCTATAATGTTAAAAAGAGCCAAGTCTTGGTTTTTGAGGCCAGGAGTAAACATTATGACAAGATACTTCCCGTTTTATTATATAATAAAGTATTGCAGCGAGCATACCTGTATAAATATATAGGTCACTCGACCTTAAGGACAATGACGACATAGAAAGAGAATGAAGGGCGTTGTTAGTGGCAGCAAACATGCTGGCTCGCAGGTTCGCACATTGTTCACGGGGAGTTAAAGTAACTCTATTAGAGCTTTTTGTACATCTTTTTACACGTGTAGCCTGTGGGCTAGAGGTACTAAAGGGGCTTACAGCTCCCTTCGTATACAATACAATAACACGTTTATGGTGCTGTTGAGTCTGCATCGGGGATGTTCGCGGAAACTCGAGTAGACTGCTACCATGCGTAATAGGTGTGCGTTCCTGGTGCGCAGGGTGCCTGGGAGCACTAACAGCATTTTAAACATAATCGCCAGCAGACTGCTCATACGTAAACCGTTGCTGTGAAATATCTGGTGGCATGGTGCAGTAATGGATCACAAACTAATGTAAGGTTTTATATTATTTCATTTTGCTAATACTTATTATTATTACTAAAATTATTATTATTACTAAAATGTGTCCTAGTTACTAGAATAAATATATATATATTATTATTATATTTTGCGTGGAAAATTCTCAGGCTAGAACGTGAACAAAGTTTGTTACACCGCATGATTGGGTGCTTTCATACCCACTTGCTCCTTTGATATCTATGAATATCAAAAAAGCGAGTGAGATATGAAATGTTGTATGGCCTTTTCATGAATGCTTGGCAGTTTTTAGGGTTTCTGACACCACTTTCTGATAAAACACAACTAATTTGGTCGCAGTGAGTTGGCTTTCCTCGGCTCATACTGTGCCGTCATCCCTTCAAACATGCGGCCCGTATCAGATGGTAAGTGGTAACCGCAGCCTATTGACGCTCGCAACACCACGGGGATGTGACTCGCGCGCTGCCGCGCTGCGTTTGTCTGTGTGCGATTTTTCGAATACTTGAATTTTGACTTCAGCTTCGGATTAAGCCTAAAAAAGTAGACTAGGAATGTTCAGGAACATCGTTCCTATCTCTTAAGCAACATGGTCAAAATGGCCTACAAATTAAAAAAAATAATAATTACATGCAATTTGATCTAACCTGCTTTGTGTGCTTCCGCAACCAATTAGTTCATGCGGCCTAGCGCCGGCCGGCACCCACCCACTACTGTTAGTTGATGCAACATGCCGACGCGGCCATGGCTGCTCCGGCATCATCATGGATTTGTCACTTGTAGCATGTTGTTCTTACGATTAACATCTACAGCGCCTGATGATGCCTCGTGGAGGCGAAACACGACGACCGCAGCAGCCGAGGCAGAGACCACCGGAGCAGCCATGGCAGCGTCGGCATGTTTTTTTTTTCTTTTTTTTTTTTTCGTGCACCCCTGCCATGGGCAAGGCTATTTCGACATTTTTAAAACTTATTACATTAAATATAAATTATCACATTCATACATCATACTTTCTTCCTTTCCACAATTCCTTCTTTCATTCATCATCTTTCAGTGTTAATCTCTAAAATTTTAATATTTGCCCGTTTTGAACGCCGGTGAAATTATTTTATCTGTTTTCGAACTTCCCTCCCCATACTACGTTAGTCCATCCACGGGCGACAGCGGGCTTCAGCGTCGGCATGTTGCATCAACTAACAGTAGTGGGTGGGTGCCGGCCGGCGCTAGGCCGCATGAACTAATTGGTGGCGGAAGCACACAAAGCAGGTTAGATCAAATTGCAGGTAAATTTGACTTTCGCAAAATAACGCCTGAATCTATTAACTAAAAATTTTAATTGTTATATAATTGACGAGCCAGGTGTTCCTCTGGCAATGCAAGCTTGCGCATTCTCAACTGGTTTATATTAACACCAACTCTCTTTTTTTTACGTCACGTTACGTTGTGAACTCGGTCTACGAATTTTACGCCACAGACTTGCACCGTAACTCTAACAGGGACTTTAATCTACTCTCATGCTCTCTCTGCCAAACTTAGTTCTAGTTTCCACATGTTAGAGTTCGGATTAGTGCCACATTGTGTATATAGCAGTGCATTCTTAAGTTTTACTGCCAGAAAGTTTTCCCAATGCTCCATTCACACTACTTATTCCCTGCATTAATTTTGATTATTTGTGGAGGCATGATATGTGATTGAGTATCACACCCACTTATATATCTTGACACAGGGGAAAACCTGCGTAAGGCTAACCTCTCCAATTCACATTGATCTGCTCTTTCGTTAAATTAATAAGAATAAATAATGTCAAAACATGAATTTGTATTAGACTTAGACAAAGCAAGTGGCTGACAGTAGAGATCACTTCTACCTGGAATGTTATTTACTCTTATGGTGTATGCCTTTAAAGTTCATGTAGTGAGTGTTTGAGAGAATGATGTGTTCCAAGGCCCAACTATGTTTCAACATAATTACCTTTTCCTTAGCCAAGTACAGCTTCTGGACAGGTCCAAAGCACTTAACAAGGTCGTCAAGATCAGCCTCGACAGCAAAGTTACTAAGGTTGGAAATGCGTATGGCGGCAACGTCATCACGTCGGGCGCCAGGGGGCTCGCGACCGGTGCCGCGCCCGGCGCCACCCTCTCGCAGGAACGGGGCGACATACTTGTTTGTAGGCGTGCTCTTGGAGTCTGTAATTTTCAATAAAAAATATTTAATTTTTTAATTGATCGAATTAATAATGAAACCTCTTTGCGAACTAAAACATTTGATTGTAGGTTTTTACATGAATTAAATATGTTTAAGTTATATCTGGGTGTTTAAATAATTTTATTTCGATACTAAAGTGCATATGTTAAACTCACATGTTTCATGTATTTACTATTTTATAACAATGAAATATGATATAACAGTTGAATTGTACTAAAACAGTCCTTTTATTTTTACTCCTAGCAAAGTTTCTTTAGCTCTGAGCTTTCTTTTCAATCTGCTAACTTAGAATTTTTGACAATTCCCATATGATACGAGTTCATATATTGCATTAGAGATATTATAGTATTAATTATTATTACCTGCTGCTTTTGCAGCCTCACTAGCTTTGGCTTGTGCCAGTTGAGAATGCATAAATGGACAACTGAGGGTCCAATGGTCTCCTTGACATGTTCGGCACTTGAAGATCACACTACTGGTTTGTGGCTGAAATAAAATTAAAAATACAAAATAATTCAAAAGTAAACATAATAATATTGATAAGTTTATGTTTTATTATAAATCTGTTAGAAAAAAAAATTAAGTAAAATAATTTATGGGATGTGAAGAATTAGATCGGTATAGAATTTTTATTATACATGTCCTTATGATAATGTATATATTATAAGAATGGGCAGTAAGAGTCATTGGTCCTTGTGATTTGGTTCAAAGACATGTGAGAATTGTTAGCTTTAAGCAGAGGCTTTACCTCCCTTTGTTCTACCAATTGTACAATGGGTTGTGTTCCGAGGCTCAATAGCAACTAACCGTGGCATCTATATTTTATGCATGAGCTGTTCTTTTGGGGCAACCAACATTCAAACGCATGGAAATCAAAATGTACTAATGTATTTGGCAATGAGAAATGCAATAGTAAGTGTGATTGTACCGTTTCTGTTTCTTGTTAAGAATCTGATTTTTTGAGAGACAGTTCTTTTGAATAACCAATTTCTTTTTAATCTGCCCTGTATATGAGAAAAGGCAATTTCCAAAGTAATATGACAGTGACTAATAAATAAAAAACATTTCTCTAATTTAATTTCCACAATATTTTTTTATTTATTTTTGTATGCCACTACATATTAGAGCCATCATAATATATAAATGTCTTTTCATTTCTCTTATTTTTCTGCTTATTGTACTCTGTATTTTGGGACTCTGACCTTTAGAAAATGTGTCTTGAAAATTATGCAAAAAGAAAACTTTGCTTTGTTTAATTAATTTGTTTGAAATGTCATCCATTCATACAGTTCCTTACAGTTCATAGGCTAAAGTCCATAACAGACAGCAGATATGCACTGGTCATTCCTTGACCTAAAAATAGTCTTGTAAAACATAATTGTCTCTCTATTTAATTTGCTATTATAATGATAAAATTAATACTAATATGTACCAAATATTATCGCATTGGAACCGGTCACTTTCCAGGCACAACAATCTATTGAATTACTGATTTTATTAAGAAAAAATAAATATATTTGAGGATGCGACTTTGACACCAACGCTTGTGGGTTTGATTCTCATACAGGGCAAAATTTTGTGTGCATGGACATGTCTGTTTGTCTTGTCTTTGTTTGTATTGTCTGGATATTTTAAGAGAGGTAGAGCGCATCAAAGCAGCCCATCTGGCGAAGTACGTAAGTACCTTGCAGAAAACCATAGACAAAGAACAACTCCCTAGAGGGTTGTTGCGTTCCTGCGAGTGAGTGAAGTCACCAGTAAACTCCTACGGAATTGCCGTGTTAGCAGCAGAGAAGGCATCGCGCGAGTGATACTTAATGTATTACAAGTGTTAATAGGCTACGGTAAATGTTTTACATCAAGTGGTCCGTATGCTTGCATGACCTCCGACATTGCATAAAAAAATATATCATAAATTGATCAAATTTGCTATGTTCGTAACATGCCTTTTACTGATAGGCTACCCAAATGCCCGCTATTAAGTATGATTTTGATACAAAGCACTATTCTGTATTGATGATGATAGCACAGGATTTCAAATAATATATATATAATATTTTTGATATTCTAATTTTAAATCCCAAAATGGTTTGGGCTTCTCGTGTCTGCAAATTGGAAAGGTAACTTGCTGAACCCAAGATCTACTTCAGTAGCATAAAGTACTATTGAAATAGAATTTAGGGTTAGCAACACATGAGTGACATCACTGGTGTTGCAAGTGTCCATAGGCCTTTGGTAACTACTTACCATCAGGCAGGCCGTGTGTTTGTTTACGAGCTTAATAGTATAAAAATATGAGTTTTTACTGATGTCTCATTTTGTGTTGAACTTCACAATCTGTTAAAAAGCGTTAAAATATATTACAGTAGTTTGAAAGGACCATCCAATTCATTTTGGACGCCAATGCAAAGCAGATATCAAAATTTCACAACCATGTTCTAATTTACATCCAGTACTGTCTGCCCAAGATATTAACCCTTCGAAACCCGGGTGGTCGTATATGACTGCGAAATGTATGGGAAAACGTATATAATGGGTTCTGACTGCTCAATGCACTA
This sequence comes from Pyralis farinalis, assembly GCA_947507595.1. Taxonomy (NCBI): domain Eukaryota; kingdom Metazoa; phylum Arthropoda; class Insecta; order Lepidoptera; family Pyralidae; genus Pyralis; species Pyralis farinalis. The sequence continues at coordinate 20,136,141 of OX382267.1, forward strand.
CTTTAAGAAAGGTGTTTAAGTTCAAATACAACATTGATTAACATGCATGAGCATGCATAAATCACAACATTTGTTTGTGATCTAAGTTTCATCTTGACAGTAGAGAAAACTTAGAACAAACAAATGTTTGTGATTTTAAGGTGCTGCTGTATTTTTTAAATGTGTATACATATCTTCACGCCAAGTCACAAGGGACTAAGGTGACTAAGAGGTAGGCAACATAATCAAAATTAACCAAAAAAAGATATGATATAACAAACCTTCAGGCCATCCAATTCACCATCATCAGGACGTTGACTTTCTTCTTTGCTAGATATGAATTGCATGTACACATCTTCAGACACATTGGTAGTGGCAGGGTTCGGTCCAGGTTTATCATTAGCAGAGTCACCAAATTTACTCCAGGTCTTACGCTTTGCTATACTCTATAACAAATTAAAATTTCTGGCTTACCAGCTTTGATAAAAAAACAAATATTAAAAATATACATGGCATGTAATAATTTTAGTATTTTGAATAGTGGTTGGCATGATTCAAAAAGACCCACACTTACACATTTTAATCATGTACCTACAATTATCTGCATTCTCCCACACCTCAAATTAGAGCATATAAAGCCGTGGTAAGAGTTTATTGCCTTTGCTCCCTTTAACTATTTTTAATATTAGAATATTAAAAAATTAAAGAGTGCAAATCAATGGAAGCACAAGGCAGTAACATATGTTTTACTCCAACATGAAAAAATTTATTGACCACAATCACCCAAAAAAGAATTTGGTGTATTTGTCTATTTTAATCCAAAGAAAATCTCTCAGTCTGTTGACAGTTGTTAAAGTAAATTAGTAGCCTTTGGACGGCTTGAAAACACTGGCCTCTACCAACCTACAGTAAACAGCATGGCGGAGTATGCTGTAAAGGCATTTATCACTTGCATAGGATGCGTAATGGTTGCTATGGTGAAAGAAATACTTCTATGTAACACTTCTCAAAATTAATTTGTTGTTAAAGATAATACATATCACAGCACCCAAATTAACAACTAAAGACCTAAAAGCTAAAATGACAGCAGTTCAGCCAAAATGGCATTGGGCATCCTCCACTAGATGCCATCAAACAAGTGACTGGATGTATAGCAGCTACATTTGATGCAAGGCATTTGTGAAGACCTTACATTCAGTAATGGGTCAACAGTCAGTTGCTTTGACTCAAAAGTGGTTAACAAGGACAATGGTACCTCTTATGTATACAATGGTATACAACATACAAAAGTATACAATGACAGATGAATCTTACAATTTATTTGACAATACTCCTAAACATATACCATATTCAATTGGTTCATGTTAAATTATTAATATTGCAATTCTGTGACTTTGGTGATGTGATGACACAGAGATCTTTGTATTTTAATATTAGTAACCTACCTTTGACACCACTCGCTTTTCAATTTTGTATGTACGGACAATCTTCACCTTCTTGTTATCATTGTCATACTTATATTCAGTAACAATTTTGAGTCCATTTTCAACGACTTCCGATGGCGGTGGAAGCGCTCCTTGGTCAATCTCAACTTCATCAGCCCATGATGACTGAATATCGTCAGCTACTGGCATCTATGCAAAGCATGGAAATATTTAATTAAAAGTCAATACCCTTTAATTCTGTGCATGAAAACAATATAAATGGTAATCTAAAGAAAGAAATAGAGATTTACGATATGGAATATAAAATATTCGTAGTGTTAGATAGGGTTATTTTGTCGAAAAATGTTATTGCTTTTGATTAAGTAGAAACTTATTAAGTGTAATATTTATTAATCCTTTACAAATAAATACTTACGGCTAAATTGAAATGTACTTTAATCAGTAATTAGCTTTTCTCAGTGGAAAGTTGCGAGGTGGTTTTCGTATGAATGAAATTAATTGAAAGTTGACAGACAAAGATAGAATGAATTACAACAAATTGAATGAAATGTTATGGCCACGCATGCTACCACAGATAAATTCACATTACATCTTTAATTTAATTTTTGGCGTTCGGATATGGCTACCGTATGTAATTATTGGATTAAATATGATAATACAACTATGAATAAATTGAAATATGACGTAACGTAATTCTTTTTAGTTTTTAGGGTTCCGTACTGCAAAAGGAAAAACAGAAGCCTTGTAGGATCACTTTGTTGTACGTCTGTCTGTCAAGACCCTTTTCTCATGGACGGGTGGAGCTATATATGTATCAAACTAAAATTAATATCAAATACTCAAGTCTGCATTCTGCAAAAAAAATCAAACTTATAAGTCAATGCAATCAAAAGATACGGTCGTTTGTGTCCCGTTTATACGTATTTTTGACACTCGCAAAGGAATGAAAACCTATAGGGTACTTCCCGTTGAGCTAGAACTTTAGTTGGTCATGAAATTTGGTAATAAGTAAGGTCATATAGCACAAGTGAGGGAAAAAAATCTGAAAACCGTAAATTTGTAGTTACATCACAAAACAAATCCGGAAATATTTTTTTTACGGAACCCACGATGCGCAAGTCGGACTCGCACTTGACGACTTTTTATTATGATGTCTATTCCTTCTTCGTTTGTAAACGGATTTCAATTTATTTTAATGACAACATACAAACCGAAACAAACAGCAGTATGAAAAGTAAAGAACTTCATTTTCGCTTATAAGATATAAACTAGTTAAAGAAAGCTGATCGTTCAAAAAGGTCCCGTAGTAACTCATAGTAGTTACTTATGCTAATAACGTAACTCGGTAATTTATTTAAATTTTGTTTCAGTTAATTTCATTTACAACTAGTCAAAAGTGAGCATGAAGATTTGTAGGTATATATTTTCGCTGAAATTTTATATAAAGCGAACGTAAATCGTGCATTAAACAGCCAAATTAGATTCATGATGGTCTTAGCATATATTCATGGCACATAAAGCTACATGCGAATGTGGTTTTTTTAATATTTTATTTTGTACAGCGTCGGGAGTCATGCAATAATGCGGTACTACACATGATGACTCTTCCCCATTACATTTCGCAAATAATTGATATTTTCTATGTGGCGACACCAGTGTGTAATCTCCCTCAGTACACAGCGCAATTTTTTTGAACACATGTAAATGCTAAAGTTTTGAAGGAGTTTATTTGCAGTTTTCTTAGCGTTAGTCTTAAGCAATGTTTGCGAAGTGAAATTAATATTCAGAAGCGGTGATTTGTTTTATTTTGGGAGATATTTGTGAGAATATGTGATTAAGTACTAAAACTTCTTTTCAGTTAAAAATACCTCCACGCCGGCAACCATGGGTAATGAGGCTCGTTTGAAACTACAGGAGTCAATATTAAATAAAATAAAAATCCAATTTATTAGATTGAAATATGGTAACACGACATGTGTTAAGTATATTTTTTTTGAAGTTATACTTCTAATGCGACTTGCAAAAAGGTTGCGTTAAACGTTTAACGCTACCATGGAGGGGTAATAGAAAGAGACAGAGCGAGAGTAAATGCTTGGCACTCGAACACAAAAGTATAGGTTGAAGCTGCTAAATGTTTCACGATATTACCGGTAGATGGCGCTATAGTTAAAAATGTGCAATAGGTTAAAGCTGCTAAATGTTTCACGGAATTACCGGTAGATGGCGCTATAGTTAAAATTAAAATATTATTTTTTAATATAATTAATACTAAATATTATTAAGTTATTAATGTTAAATATTTATTTAATGATGCCAGAGAAGTATAATTTCTCACGCGCGTACATAAGTACACGCACTCATTTTTTTTAGGGACTTCTTCACACGCTTTTGATGAGTGACATTGTTGTTATACTTGAATTTTTTTACAATTCAGTATAAAATTAGTTTTGTTTGGCAATGGCAAATATAACACGTTTATGCACTTGGAAGAAAATTTCTTCATCATGAAAACCTTGTAAAAATCACTAGATATCTTTTTACGGGTGGTATTTAAATTGGGTTGATTGGGTCTAGGTACGCTTCCCAAGTATTTTTTTCATGGAACATAGAATTGTAGTTCAGGATACGCACAGTTGCAGCGTATTTGAAGTGCCGTTGCAGTGCAGGAAATTTAATAGAATACACGTATTGGCACTGCAGTACTCGAATAACAAGCGTAACCGTGCTGCTGGCTGCAGCAGAAATGGCCTATAGGCCACATTGGCAATTGATAAGTGGTCATGATTGTTAATATTTTTTTTTGCGCCAAAACATTTTCCACGATGAAGATGACGCCCGTGCTCGTGCTCTGTCATTTGTTTCTCTAATTCCCTCAGAGGAAGTATATACCTAGAGTTGACAAACGCGTACACCCGTAAGGGACGGCAACAAAAGTACATTCAATAACAAGGTTACCAGACTGTGGAAAATTTACCCCACTACATAATGCGTTTCGGCAATTTGAAATTTACAATGTACCCAGATAACTGTTTACCAGAAACTTGCATAGAATGTGTATTGTGTGCTATAATAATATACTCATAATATGATATTAGCAATGTAAAAAAATCGAATAAGTCGATAGAGCCATTTCTACACACAAAGTAATAAAAGTTAATATTTACATACGTATGAAAACTACAGTATCTGAATAGATCAACAAACATATTTGCACTTTAATATTATTAGAATAGTATTTTTTTACGCAAATCGAGTTACTGTATAGATCTATTAATTAATAGTAAACCTGAGTTAGTTTCAGTAAGATCAGTGAAATCATTGGAATAAGGATAGGAGTTTGGTCAAACCTAGCAGAGTTATATAAATTAAACAATATATTTTTCTATTTTAGACATATATTTTAAAATACAAGCGATGACATGATACTAAATATAGGCATAGATATGAGATAAAAGATAAAAACACTTTATGGACAATTTGTAAATAAAAATATTCGTGCCTTACAAACATATTAATGTTAATTTTTTCATAGATTTTATTCTTGAAATCAATGTTATTAGATCGATTTTTCCACATCGCGTATTTATATAAATATCGTGAGAATGAAACAGCCGTCGAATATTCATGGTCACATTTACATACACGGTTTTTAGTTAACTCTTCTTTACACAATAAATGCGGATTATTCCTTCTCAAAATTAAACATATTGCATAAAAATTTTCAATAATTGTCATGTAAAAAAGAATTAGTGCCAGGGATGATTTAAGTGTAAATATTAAACAAAGGTAAACAATCTTTGTTTTTAAACATTTTGTATTGCGCATCATAGCTTTCATTAGACTTAAACTGAAGCTACAATTGATCAAGGATTATCCTTTCACATATTGTACTCAAAAGGTGGTAAACTGCTACGGTCCCTTAATTCCCTAGTTCACTCTTTTCCTCTAATTTGTATAATGATATCCATCATCTATACTTCGATTACATTAAAATTCTGTATAATGACAGATAGTTCAGCATTTTTATTTCAAGTCGTTTAGTTTTTGACCTTAATATAGCTAATTTCTTCTTGCGTCACTCAGCCCGTAATGTTTTCAGTCTCAATTCAAAAGTAAGCTTTAATTTTCATGGTGGTGGTGGTGGAAGCCCTGGATAATCGGTCTGGAAAATAGGACAATTTTAATTTTGTAACGCATTATTAGCATGTAATATCGACAGCCTAGTACTAACATTATATTAAAACTACTGTCAACACTATAATTTAATTGAGCTTTACATATTTAAAAGTTTACAATTCAGACAATATAAAATGCTTGATTAACATTTATTTGTTGACACAAAAGCATGTGTGTGTGCGTGGTTAACTTGATTAACGTGGTATAAATAATTGGTATATAATAATTTACACGACTACCCTCCGTATCTTTCACAATTACCTGTATAAATATAATCAACCCATCAACATCATATCACCCCATACTCACTTCATTACTGGAGTACGGGTTCTTATTTCAACCAAAAGACCTTAGAACATATCCCGAAACTACTCAATTACGGATTGTCGGAGTCGTTGGAATATTTTCATATGTTTTTGTACTTCAATTATACGCTTCTACAACTAAAACGTAACTATGTAAAATTTCAAGTCTGTACGTGAAACTTTCTAAGACAGACTAGCAGACGAACAGGCAGGCATGTAAATCATCTAATTTCGTTCCTTATTTTTTTTAATAACTATCATCATATATACTCGCCAACAAACTGTTATAATAGTTTGGCGAACATAATAATTTGTACTATGTGACTGTATCGTGTAAATAAATAAATAAAAACAATATAAATCAGTTGAGAATGCGCAAGCTTCCATTGCCAGAGGAACACCTGGTTCGTCAACAAATCAAATGTTGACGAACCAGGTCAACAAATATTAACTTACGTGTATGGTGGATGTTGAAACTGACGACTTATCCAAATAAACTTCTTCCGAAAGCAGTGGTCTTTAAAATATTTGGAACATATGCGACTGTACTCGGCTCCCAATTCTGTCGTCCAGTAGCAAAAATCCATGCATTACGCACACTGACGACTTTAGGAAATCTAAAAAATAAACATACATCTAAGATTAAACATGTTAACATTTTTAATTTAAAAATAAATAAATACATTTTGACGAAAAATTATAAACAAAGAAGTATACAAAAAGTAAGAAGTTAAAAAAAAAGGTGTCTGTACCCATATAATTTACCCATAATTTCGGGGTGTTTTCCCATACTACATACTGGTAACCCTAAAACGGTCATTATACCGATAAATTGATAACAAGAAGATAGAAATACAACAGAAAATGGCTGACACATTACCCACAGACAACCTTCAAGATTTAGGCGGTTTTTACTAGAAATTCTTTTTGTAAATAAAACCGATATTTTCATTGTTTTTACGTTATTATACAAACAATTTTTTTAAAAACTACATGTGTATCTAATTTTCGCAAAATATTTTATGTTTTCGTATTTTTGCTAATTGAGGCTTTTGCAGCCTTTTACACAGCAACGTACCATTGTTAAAGTAAAAAGACAATCCCAAACAAGCGAAAGAACACAAATATGCACTAATATTTCGCTTATATTTAGTAATTTATGCAAACAATTTGTTGTACTACAAGGAACGAAATGATTGTTTGCCACGAACTTGTTTTTGTGGCAAACACAAAGTAGTGAAACTATGACAGGGACAAAAAATAATTTATCTGTCTCTTTCCTTCTTATGAGGAACTGTATACATCTATCACGTTCTATCTTGGTATTATTATTTGATTGTCACCTCTGGGTATCCTTCCTCTGAGCTAATTCCAGTCCAGTGCTGCGGTCCAGTCCAGCGTAAGCGAACTCAATATTTACTTTTGTGGTAGATTCTGAGTATCTACCAAAAACATTACGACATACGAAAAATGTCTAAGATTTATATTAAGAATTTTTAATGCTAAAATACAAAATGTGGGTACAGATACTGTTTAGGTTGAATATTAAACTGAGTGCACTATTTTACTGCAGTTTATAAATTGGATAATTATTAAAAAATGATCCTACTATGAATTTCAAAACTACAAAACCTCATGTTCCGAGATCCAAATACGAGTTTGTCGCATTTGGCATCGAAACCCGTGGTATGTGGAATTAACGGGCGCTAGGGCTCTTCAAAGAGCACAGTAAACAGTTGAAGACCGCAACTCCAGCGAACGAACGCTGCCTGCGTTACACCATATTGAAACTACCATAATTTTTAAACATTATATTAAACCTTATTAATAGTCAAGGTTAGTAATTAAAAGTTAATTTCAGTTTCTAATTGTATTTTTAATAAAATTACTACATTACGTATTTTTCGTAATATAATAAAAAATATCTCGGTGACAGGAAAGATAATATTTTTTTTAAAACATAAAATAATAAAAAAAAGAAATTAAAATGGATACGGACAAAATTGGGACACAAACTTTTCAACATAGTGTAATTTATACAAATCGCTTTTATGAAGTCAATTTAAAATTGATAGCGAAACAAGTGATTGACATTTTGTTATTTGTTTATTAGATTTTAGTGAGTTTATACGATAACGAATAGTCTTCTGTTTGGAACATTTTGGTAGATTGTCACATCTTTTTGTAGAAGATTTCTCAAATCAAATCCGGTCACACTGGCTTTGGCGATTAGTGAATGAGTGACTGTTGTTGTAGTTGTCTTGTTTCGTTCTTGTTTATTTTATTTGTGATAAATCTTAATAAATATTTTTGTGTTAAACTTGTGAGAAAACTCCTTCTTAACCCTGTGTTGGTAAGTTTAGTAAGTGTATATTATACTATTTCATATGTAGAAAATATAATCGTGTCACACAAACTACTTTGCGAAGCAAGTTTGCACAATCAAGTTTTTCTTAAGGCTTGGCCCGTTTCTGCGAGCTGCCACTTGCTACTGTTTAGTACAGACTTATCCACGTTAGCTACTTTTCTTAATTTAATTATGGGCTTTAGAACAATTTTATAGGTAGTTATACTTTTTTGTTATACAGTGTTGTAAATAAAGGCAGCTGTACTAATAGATAATTTATGGTAAAACCCATGAATACAGTAAAAAGGGTGGTTATGTTGCAACCTATGTTGCATTGAGACTAAGTAAGATATCAAAGAATAAAGTATTTTTATTAATTATATGTGAGTACATAATATACAAATGTGAAATGTGACAATTGTGCAATGTGGTTTAATTGAATTATATTATACTGTAACATATAACTAGGCATTGTATTTCGGGCAAATTCGTCTAATTGGCATTTCATCCCAAAATTATCAGTAATAAACAGAATTGAATTTGGTTTTAAGAATATATTATTTTAAAAGCAATATTTTTGGTTTCTTCTGTCTATATAATATATAAAAAATTAGATCACAAGCGATAAATTCTTTTATGTGCCAATAAGTTCAGTTTAATTTTACTTTGAATAGAATTCTAGTAATTCAGTAGTTCATAATAGAATCACCATAGGAACTGCAAACACTAGTTACAACAATGAAAGACGATTGTGAGAAGAAAACCATGTTAATGATATTTGAAAGTGAGATAACCAAAACAAACATGAGGATTACGATTGATGATGTAGTATTGGAGCACATGGACGAGATTATATATCTTGAAAGGGCTTTAAGTAGTGATTAAGGTTCACACTTAATGTGGAAAGATGATTGAGGGTACGGAACAGAGTGAATGGAGTACTGGGTAAACTTCCAGGCAGCCGAAATCTAAGGCAGGAGGCACAGCTCGCTGTACACAAACCGGTGAGCTAACTCCAATGCTTACTTGTAGAAGTGAAAGATGGGTATGGCAGAGAGCGCATGAAAGTAGAATAAATGCAGTTAAGATGCGAGCAAAATTTGTGGCATAACGCTTGTTGACTGCATTTGTAATGATGATGTTAGGAAAAGAGTTATGCAGAAGGAATGCAGGATGAAAAAATGATGAAACAGATATACTATGTGAAAGTGGGAGCCGAGGAAGACCAAGACTAACCAACCTACCATATCTAAAATTGTCGTGTTTTATCAGAAGGTGATGTCAGGAGCAAGCGTGCATAAAAAGAGCTATGAATGTTAAAGAAGTGAATGAGTTAGGAAAATGTAATGGATTAAATATTTCAAAGGTGTAATGTTATTAAATCCATCACAATAAATTTCATGTATGTGCAAAAGGAAACAAGAATAAATCATATACTGTCAGCAACACCACTGGACCACACCACTGTGGTGTTGGTTACAGTTTTTGCTAACAACACCAGCATAATGAAGTTCTGATGATAAACTTTGCATTTATTTATCATTTGTAAGATTGTGTCATAATATCACTATGCAGATGATTTGTCTGTGCAGACTTTTTAGCCTGGCTATTCATGCACACACATTCATGCACATGCTGCTTGTACTAGCATAGCTGTGCCAAGCATGGGCAAGCAACTACCAGCTTAATACTGAGCGAAACGAAATTGTGGCCATGAATAGCTCTGTAGGCCGATTCTACTAAATAACTGCAACTGCACTGCGGCGCGGCGAATGTCAAAATGTGTACAATTTGACGTTTCGTTAAGCGATCTGACAGCAGCGACGTTTAACGAAACGTCAAAATGTACGCATTTTAAGCGATCTGACAGAAGCGACGTTTAATAAAACGTCAAAATGTACGCATTTTGACACACGCCGCGCTGCAGTGCAGTTGCAGTTTTTTAGTGGAATCGGCCTACTGCACTGCATTATTATAATTTGAATATTAACTTCATATTGTCGATAAAAATTTTTCCATTATTAGTATTATTTTGATATTGATTTGTGTTTGGCAGCATTCAAAACTGTTTTATTAAATGTAATCACATCACTAGTCAACTACAGTGGTGTGGTGTGGTACAGTGGTGTTGTTTACAATAAATGGAAAACACATAATTATGAAAAAAAAATGTTTTATAGAATATATAGTTATAAATATTTGAATATAATAATTATATATTACTCATATATTTTTAGATATTTATATTATATATCTTAATCCTAACTAATATTATAAATGCGAAAGTTTGTATGTATGGATGGATGTTTGTTGCTCTTTCACGCTTAACCCTTCGAAACCCGGGTGGTCGTATATGACCGCGAAATGTATGGGAAAACGTATAACGGGTTCTGACTGGTCAAACGGCTGAATGGATTTGAATGAAATTTGGCACGTAGATAGATTATGAACTGGATTAACACATAGGCTACGTATTTGACTCCACGCGGGCGGAGCCGCGGGCAGCAGCTAGTACATAATATTTATGTATTATATATTTAGATATTTAAAATGTTAAAGGAAACAAAACAATATTCATTGTTTGTTGTTACTGAAACTTTTCCAACACCAAATAGTGAGAAATGAAAATCTGTCTCAGATGTTTTTAAATTCGAATCTGTGGATCACTGTTAAAGGACACATTACAAAATTTACCTTTTCAACAGAAACGAATAGTTTCAGACGTTTAAGGACTAGAGTGCTTGAAAATGTACAAAAAAACAATCAACATTTACCATTGAGATGATTGTCAGATTTTCACGACGAGTATGCAGTGCTCGTCATGCCGTGTGTTTATTCACAGTCATTACACAAGTGCAATGTGTTACATAAAAACGCAACACTTATTATGTTACACATCATATAATTTTCGTGTTGCAGGGTCTTTGACACAGGGTGAAAAATGCTACGATTTCTTAGCAGAAGAGGGCGATCCTCTAGCCAGACACGCAACAAACAAGGACAGAAGACATCCATCAACAAAAACCTCATACAATGCAAGGTAATGCTGCTTGATGATACTGATTTGTCAATAAACCTATCAAAAAAAGCCAGTGCTGCAGATCTCTATGAACAAGTGTTTTATTCATTAGACTTGATAGAAAAAGATTACTTCGGTTTACAATTCACTGATACAAATAATGTGAAACATTGGCTTGACCCTACTAAAACAATAAAAAAGCAGGTTAAAATTGGCCCACCATATACATTAAGATTAAAAGTCAAGTTTTATTCATCGGAGCCCAATAATTTAAGAGAAGAACTAACTAGATACCAGTTCTTTTTACAATTAAAAAAGGACATTCTGGAAAGTAAACTAGAATGTCCACATTCTACTGCTGTGGAGCTAGCTGCTCTCGCACTGCAGTCTGAGTTAGGAGATTTTGATGAAGCAGTTCATACACCCGCAACTGTGTCCGAGTTTCGATTTGTGCCCAATCAAACTGAAGAAATGGAGATTGAAATATTGGAAGAATACAAAAAGTGCAAAAGCCTTACCCCAGCACAGGCTGAAGTGAACTACTTGAATAAAGCTAAGTGGCTTGAAATGTATGGTGTTGACATGCACATTGTTTTAGGTAAGGATGGCTGCGAATACCATTTGGGATTGACACCTACAGGTATACTAGTGTTTGAAGGACCACAAAAAATTGGGTTGTTTTTCTGGCCTAAAATTAGTAAACTGGATTTCAAAAAGAAAAAACTTACATTAGTAGTTGTAGAGGATGATGATCAAGGCCGTGAACAGGAACATACATTCGTATTTCGTTTACACAATGAAAAAGCATGCAAACACCTATGGAAATGTGCTGTAGAACATCACACTTTCTTCCGCTTGAGAGCACCTGTTAAAGGACCATCAGCCAGACAAAATTTCTTCAGAATGGGATCAAGATTCCAATATTCAGGCAAGACAGAATATCAAACAACTCAACAAAATCGTGCTCGGCGTACAGTTCAATTCGAAAGACGTCCCAGCCAGCGATTTGCTAGAAGGCAAAGTCATGTTTTAAGGGAACGTGAAAAGCAAACCAATGCTACTAAAGCTGAAACAAGTGCCCCACCCGAGCCCACCACAAGTGAAGTGGCTTCTACTTCAACTGATACTGCTGTGCTAATTCCGGAACCAGTAGTCGTCGGTACACTGTCTAGAAAGGGCAGTGGTAAATCTCAAAGGTCATCCATTCTCGAGAGTGAACCTAAATCAGCTGATGTTGGTGAACCTTCAACTAAAAACCTTTTGTCTGAGGAACCACCTGAAGAAGTATTGATATCTAAGGATGATGCTATTAGTAATAAAGTTTTATTCAAAGTAGATAAACCTGTTGTTGAAGAAAAGAGGAACAATTTGACTCAGTTAGTTCTGAATAAGCCTTCTTGTAATTGTTCACCTGTGACAGATTCAAATCCTCTTAACGATCTCCTTATGAGTTTGGTTAAAGAGAAATTGAATATTGACGAGTCTAAAAATGAGGTAAAACGTGACCAGTTGGATTCTGCTAGTGATAAAGAGGTGCCTAACAATCAAGCAAAGTGTTATTTATCTTCAACTAAGGCTCTACCGCCTGGTCAACTGAAATGCAACAATATTTTGAAAGCAAGAGAAAATGAAGTGAAGATAATCAATGAATCTACAAACATAAATGTTTCCATACCGTCTACGCCGTCGCCTAAAATCTTGAATGAACCTCTTACTACCAGCCCAAACAACTCTCAATATGTGTCAATTGTGGTTGTGGAACCACCACACACACAAGCGAAATTGGCATCACCCAAACCTACCGAACGTCAAGAGGAAGTGATCCCTAAATCGCAACCGATTTCGTCTCTGTCCCCATGGCTTGTGACGTCTGAGCCAAGTTCTCCATCTGGCATTGGAGAAAAAGAGATAACAATTATTCATCGTAAGTCCGTTATTACAACGCAGCTCTGAGTTTTAATTGCGTCAGGATTTAACTATTATAAAACTATAATCCACATCAAATACTTATTGACGTATAAAATATTATATATATTATTATTATATATATTATATAAAATAAATTAGAATTTTGTTATGGTTAAATAGCCTTATACTCTAGAGTTATAATTCGAAATAAGTATGAAGTGAATATTAGTCCTACTTTTTTACCAGTAGGTATTTAAGAAACCAACAAATATTTTTACCATTCAGGTATTTCAATTCAGGTATTCTTATTTTAATTAATGGTACCACGTAACATACAACTCAAAGCATCTGCAAAGCATCATCTGAAAGTTATGTTCATGTAAGGTCCAGTATAGTAACCCACATTAAATATCGCTTATGGACCCGGAATATGACGGAAACTCAAACTGTACCAGACTAAACCACTAGTCGAGCGAGCGAAGTCTATGTGTATGTTGCTGAAAGGGATAGGTCCTCCAGCCTGCGAGGAGTGATGCGTTGTCGGACCGGATGAAGCTTAACTTCTGTGCACTATTTAGTGACATAATGCCTTAAATTAATAGTCATATTTTTATTAATTTGCGTAACATTGTGGACTGTTGTTCCCGTTTTCAGTAAATGTATTTTTATAATTGTTATTTAAAGCTTCGTAAGCTTTACTTATATTGAATAGATTTTAAAATTCTGCCATTTCACTTTTAAGTTTCGTGAGAAACCCAAAGTGAGATGAGCTCTTGTTCTAGACTTTTATTCTACCAATTGTCAATTCATTATTCGGCATTGGGATACTTTATTTAGTTATGTAAATGATCGTACTCGTTCGCCTACTGCTTGAGCCTTTTCTGTAGTTATATATAGTACGTGGATTTATTGAATTATTATTTTTAGAATAGCCAAATAGACATTTTAATGGTACAAATGTGATCGAGAAAATCTAAGTATTATATTTAATAATTCAAGATTGTGTTCGCCATCTTACGAATTTTAATTATCAATCTGTATAATAATAAAATAAATTTAGGCATTTGAGTCTACGAAGCCCTATAGGCTCATTATGTACCTTTTCCGAAAGATACCCTACTTTCAAAATGTGTCAGCGAGTGAGATAACAAACAAAGACCTGAGGAGGTGGTACGAAATTAGTAGGTGGTTGACTATTCCCCTGAGCGAGAGCCCCTTTGTGATTTCAGGCGACCAAGGACTATATGATTGTCACTCGATCAAAGTAGTATAAAAATTCCACTTTCTCATAATTCCCCTTTTCCAAAGTAAAGTGCCGTAAAGTAAATAACAGCAAGCTGTGTAAACAGAGTGCATGTCCTGAACAACCACTTGGCTTTCAAGAACAATGTGTACCAATGAAGCATGCTCATTTACACTATGTAGACTACCTTCGGAAATATGTTATGCGCTCAAAAACTCTAGGAGTTGTGGTACAAACTTTACTAAAAATACATCCTCTGGCGTATACATATACAGTTTTTGCTGTTAATGCTCTGCCAATAGTCATTGAGAAAATGAATCTTAACGAATATTTTTACGCAATAATGAATACGTATCTCAATAACTAAATTAATACTACCACTTCCTCATGAATTGTTAGAAAAGGACATTTTGAAAAAGGTACACTTCGAAAAAGTTACGTATTGCGAATAGCAAATTTTGAAATCATGGGAAATAAGGTGAAAGGACATCATTGATCTGAAATTTTGAACCTACCTCAAATTCTTATTTCACGTTTCGTGTAAGAAGTGCAAATCGAGATCATATCAAATCCATCGTTATTATTTACACGTTCATATGTACTGTTATATGTATTTCTTTAAGTCAATATTCGCGCAGTACCTAATTGGACATTAGATGCGAAACCTTTTTCATACAAGTGCATTGGCATTCATCAATATAAGTAAGTATATTTGTTATAGCTTTTTATGAGGAGAGAATAAAAAGTAATGCTACATGTGTTGTTGCATATTAATAGGACGTACTTAAATCAAATACAGTCCGCAATGTTTTTACGACTTGAAAAATATTGCTTTATGTTGTCTAATATGTTTCCAATGGTCGAAATTGAACAGTTTGTTTGTTCGAACATTGTTGACAGTTTGAGGAAAACATAATTCATTTTCATATTTCATCTTTATTTCTACTGTGTATAATTTTTTTTTATTGACAACATTATAGCTTGTCCATAGCTTAAAAATTGATATAATAAAGAAAACAAAAACGGTTGACAAACAGAGGATAAAATTGTACTTAACCGTTTTGTTGTTGCTGGGGTGAACATTGTGAGGAGAGCCTTGTCCTCACAATGTTCACCCCAAAATGCTTGATAACATTTAGCTCGTTTTCGACTACTAAAAAAAGAAAATGAAGTGAGAAAAATGTATTGAACTGTTTTGCGTTTCAGCCTATTTATATATAGATATTCGTTTAGTTTGTTGAAGATCTTACACATATTTCTTTATAAATTCCACTTTGTTGATGCATGGTAGATACTACGAGTTTATATCTAGGCGTGGTCGATATTTTATTCAAGTAGTTTGTTATTATCGAGCGTAATTTGTAACAACATTCCTATACATTCCTCAAAATTAGTTATTGTATGGTGTATGTATGGTGTACTTACATAGTTTGTGATATTTGCAATATTATAACCGTCCTTAATCATTTGTTATTACATTAGATATATTAAAAGTACATACTTAATATTTTTTCTGCATTTAGTACAAGAAATTGTCAGTATTATGTATGAATCATTCGATCATAGAAATATAGGTGCCATAGTTTTATAAATTGCCAATTCCTTTAATACTGTATTATAATAATAATAATAGTGTGTATGTTTAAAAATTAGGTTCATTCATTTGTGGGATATTAAAAATGATAAATTATCTTTATTATCGGATTTCATAAAAAAAATATTTTCATAGTGTTATAACTCTACTGCCTTAAACATTTATTTAAAGTATTTTCTATTTAGACAAATATTCGCGTTTTTTTTTTAATTCTTTGTCTGCCGTCCGTCGTATACCCATCGATAAGGTTCTTCGTCTTAGATACCAGTATCAATGAAAATTAATTTCGGAACTACTACATTGCGTGTTAATAATAATAAATTATTTTTATACTAGAATCAATTGTTAAATAATATATTGATCCGCGCAAGCAAGTTGTACTAAATTTAATGTACAGAGAGCATTAAATTTAGTACAACTTGCTTGCGCGGAAATTAAACTTTATTATTATTGTTCTTAATAAAATTGCGTATACATTCTGAGACTGCATACTTTGTCGAAAATTCATCGATTTTAGCTAGAATAATACTATACTTAGCAAAAGTTACATGTAAGTAGTATTAGTTCCTACTACTACGAAATCAGATCATTCTCGTTCTTTACATACAACATCCATAGACATTTTTTTGTCTATTATACAATATTACTTTATATACGTATTAGTTTTGATGCTTACGTTGTTTTATACTTTGACCATATTTACAATTTAATCTATGATAATAACATATATCAGAATCACTACACTTACCGGTAGAAGCCGAGAAATACATGTTGCTGTTATGGGCCTTTATTTTAAAAGAATTAAATATATAAATGTATTGTTTACTAATCACAGTATTTTGTAGAAATCTTAAAAAAACGTTTCATACCATTCGCATTTTTCAATGTTATAAAAATGTATGGTGATGATTAGTTTGGATAAGGGTTTAAAATGAATTTTTGTTTAGAATAAACTAATTGACATGTACTTATTAATATTAAATGTCTGTTATTTATTTTATACTTATTGATTTTATAAAATTTAGTACAGATTGTAACATCGAGAACGATCAGTGTTCATTCTGAAATTAAAAGAAAGACAGCCAAGATGGAAAGATTTTAGATAATGTATTCAAAGATTTTTAAAAGCCTGAACATGGCTCGGGAATGTAACCCGGTTAGTTCAAGGGGGAAAAAAGCTATAATATATATATACTAATAAATGTGACTAAAAATACAAGTACATTAAAATGTTGTACTCAATTATGACATTTTAGAAGTTATGTTTTTAATACTTAAACAATTCAAGAGTACACTTCATGTTATCGCTGGCCTGCTCATAATCGTAAGATAGTTTTCGTTCGTTTTTACGTATAATCTTACATTTGAAAAAAATACATTCAATGACTGATGTGCTTCAGTACCAACGCGAATATATAGAGTTGTTATTGAAATGTGATTTCTTTGTGTAGTTACGTTTATTGTAAAGCTATAAAACTTTATTAAAATGAGTTGGTTTGTTTCCCAAATTGGATCTGAATAATTTTATTAATTTGTGAATGCAGGCTTTCTTTATTTCTTGTTCCCCATATTGACTGATCTCAATGTTACATCCTGTATAATTCTTAAAATAGTCTTACAATAATAACTTAAGTATGTAATATTTTTCGTGCACGTATTAAAGTAAGTTTTAGCTTTTGTTCCATATTCCATAATGATATAAAATTTTGTTTTTAATAAGAGCTTAAGCCGGGTGCTAAGTAGATATTGGCTTTTTGCTATCTCTAATGCGTGGACTAGTTACACGATGCTAAAATTTATACTTTAATATTTGTGTGATGCATATTATGACCATTTTATATGCTAAACAATTAAATAAAGTATGTTATATAAAATACCTCTTTTAATTAAAAATATATATTTTTTTATAGATCTTTACACGAAACTATCTTTTACAGGTATTTAATAAAATAATACGTCATCACTGGTACAGCTAAGTGCACGCGTAGCTTGACATTTTGACCTTTGTACTGTCCTTATGTCGTCCGTAATAAGAATTACAATCGAACTTCGGTGTTAAGTGTGCTCTGCTCTTAGGTGTACCAAATTATAGTATATTACTTATAAGAAGAAATTAATATAATAATATTATGTAGTCTCAGTGCTAACTAAAAGAGTTGCCACATCTCCCTTAAGTTCCTTCATTAACAAAACATAATCCCACAAAAAAAATATTATAGTCTTCTTCGCGTTATCCCGTTTCCTAATACAATAGGATTGGCGGGATCCGCTGCCTAATTCTAAGGATTTGGCGAAGACACATGGTGATTTTTACATGGAGCGACTGCCGTCGGAGTTCCACAACCCAGAGGGAAAACCAGATCTTTCTTAGGTTAGGTCACACCTCTTTCGAAGTATAGTTTCTTGCACGCGTGGGTCTTATGTTAAGTCACACGTCTTTCGAAATGTAATTTCTTGGACGTGCGGGTTTCCCCACGACCTCCATCAATAACAATATGCAATATTGGCAAATGGCTCACGGAGCTGAATCAAACGAGCCCGAAATAGGTAGATTATTTTATTTGGCTACGATTTTCTGTGAGATGGAAGTACTTCGCCAGACAGGCTGCTTTGATGCGCCCTACCTCTCTTGAACCACCCAGACCAAGATAAACACATGTTCATGCACACAAGTTTAGTTTCTCGTGAGTGAGAACCCAACCCGCAAGCTTTGCTATGATACCATTAGACCATTTTTAAGAGAGGTAGGGCACATCAAGTCTGGGAAGTACCTCCACCTCACAGAAAACCGCGGCCAAATAACAACTCCCTAGAGGATTTTTGTGTTCCTGCGTGTGAGTGAGGTCCCCAGTAAGCTCCCAAGGAGTTGCTGTATACGAGTACATTTCATTCCAGTTTTATTTGACACCTCGTGTTTTTCTCCATACTCTGGGTCTCAGCCATGGATTTAATTTACTTTTCCATGCGACCTCTTTTCGAAAATTTGTATTTTTTTTTTAAATTTCCTCAGTCCAGATGTCAAAATTGTCATGAATTAATATATTGTCTATTAACTATATTGTGCTATATTGTATTGTGATTGTCTGGAAGATACAGTATTTTTTGTTACAAGATGATGAAAAGATCTATGGAAAAAAAATCCTCCGATAAATTTTCTATGTCATCTTCGTTATCTGAGAATCTCTTCTCATTCAAACGATATTTTGTAAATAATTTGGATTCATACCACGGAGAATACATTTTGAAGGAGTTGTCTAAGATATTAGACAAGAATGCTTCGCAATCGTCGAGAGAAACGTTACAAACAATTATGGGAGAAGATGCAGAGCCAGGTGTACCACAACCGCCGAAACAGTCTTATGAAATTATTGGTAAATGAATACCTGATGTTGAAGGTCCTGCTTATTATATTTCGCTTGGCTTTGGGCCCTTTTACCATCAACAGTGTAGAACAGTTATGACACGTGCTATAGTGCTAGTACCTAGGCGACCGAGCTTCGCTCGGTGTTTTTACGTATTTTGTATAAATTACCGTATTTCCAGGAATGACACCTGTCCTGTAGGTTAAATAAATATAATATAATAACAACAGTATAATATAATAAATAAACCTACGAGCACAGTATTGCAGGCGAAGTGTTCCTTAAGTTACGGTAACGATACATTAGACGGAGCGCATGCTGGTTTCCCACCCGACGATGTATACCTAGTACGTAGGGTTACTTGCTAGGTACTTTGTAGTAAGTGTATACACACACATATAGACTATAGGTCTCCTATTTTTTACGACTTAAATATTTTGTAAACTTTACTCTGTCACTTATAGGAACTACAAGTGATACAAAAATCAAAAGTTTGAAAAACGTCGCCAGGATTGTATCTAAAGCTGAATGTTTGCCAATAATGCTAACCTGTGGGACAGTTATTCTGGATATAAGCTGTGACAGAGAAGAGTTGAAAATTACCATGAGTTATTTAAAACGTTAGTGAATTTTAGTCTGCTTTTGTATCAAATCCTTTCGAGTATTAATTGAATTGTTCAAATTTCGAATTTAATTCGTACTTATAATTTCTGAACGATGCTAATCTATTAAATTTATGAATAAATTGAATGAATTACCACGAAATAAGTAAAAAATCTCTTGTATTAATTTATACTTCGATGCGAATAGACTTATTAATAGAAATTATTTTTTATTATGAAAAATAAAACTTCAAAATCGCTAAAAAGAATTCACTTTCAACTACAAATGACATCAGCTGATCGGGCAATTTGTATGGGGAAGTGGAATTTTTTTTCACAATACAGAAATTGGTCCCTTAATAAAAAAATATTAATGATCAGTTAATTAACACCTCAAGTTAATGTCTTACTATCGATTCTACTTAGTATGTCGATGTGTTTAGTCAGATTGTGCAGCTAAATTTTTCGTGTTGTTTTTCTTACGTGAATATTTTCGAAGTATAGACATTTTCAAATTACTCGTGTATTAAGATTTACCTACTTATTTTCCTTTCATTGAAATGACAAAATTTATTAAAATTTATTTAAACAGTACTTAAAGACTTATTGGATAAACGAGCTCCATCAACGAGAGCAGCGTCCGATTTAGACGACGGTGGAGTGGACGCGGGCAGCGCGGGAGTCGCCAAAAAACGTTATTTGATACTAATTTCAAGTGTGATGACCTGGGCATCTACTAAACCTTTGGATCCGGTAATTGATTTATTCACAAAACTGGTTGGTTATGTAAATCTTATCAATGTTTATCACCAATTTTTTATGTTAGGATACTCCGGACATGCCTTTTATTGAAACAGACTTCAGAAAAAGGAAGTCACATCCGAATTATAAGATGCATTACGATATAGAAAACGAAGTTATAGGCATAGCAAGAAAATATAGATCACAGATTGGGTAAGCGTTTATCAGTCGGTACATTAATTATCGCGCGAGTATGAGAGCGCTTGCTAATGGGCAACAGTATGTACTACTTAGATAAAAATGGCACTATTCATGGAAAATTCGAGTATGATGAAAAAGTAGGTAAACTTTCTATGGAGAATGGCAGCTTTATGGCCAGCGCTTTTTATCACTATTAATCTAATTAAGCACTATTAATCTAATTCTATATAATTTATTCCTTAATAATAGTATATATTACTAGTTTATTTTTAAAAGATGGAAATTAAAACTTTATAGGAAATTACTATATTGCATATATTTATATATATCAACATTGATGACGTAAAAGCATTGACGCAACCTCAAATAAAGTTAATTTTTAACAACGAATGCTTCCACCAGTTTTAAAGCGATCTTTACGTTGAACGATTCCTTTGAAAATAGCTCCATGATGTGAAATAGCTTCATTGTGTCACTCTTCCATCCAATCTGCAGATGATCAATCCTACAATCGGGCTTGAGCCTCACATTGTTTAAAAAGCTGCTATTCTTTTTTTTATGCATTATACGTACATACTAATGTTGTTGTATATTGGCAAATTGCCAAATTAGTATACATTTGAGGCTTTAAATTCAAAACATCTACTAACAAGCGTCGAATGTTAGCGCATTAGTGGTAACAACTGGAGTGACTTATGGCGGCCGCGAGGATGTGCTGTTCTACTGGTTCCAGAAAGCTTGGGAATGTGAACGACTGTTACCCATACTCGGCCACGGCGCGAATGTCGTGCCCCTTATCAATGTTCATGATTTAGCACAGTGAGTACACCTCTATTTCTCTTATAATCTAAAACTTAAATCATTAGCCGCCTGCACATTTCGACAGTTTACGTCCTCCATATTTGTTTTGCGAATATCGAGCTGTCTCAAAGGTCCCGGGTTGCTAGCTGTTCAAAAGTTACCGTTCCTACAACGACATAAGACGTACTTGTGATGCACTTGGAACGGGCTAGAGAGTCAGTAGGGTAAAAAGAGGCTTATCCTGCATGATCCCACCCCCTTGGTCCGAAGGTAAAAGTGAAGAAGGATATAACACTTAGCTCATATTGGAAGCATTAACTAATAATTTTATTCCAAAATGATCCCAGCCATCTGCTATTAGAAAGCTGATCAATTTGTAACATGAGTATGTTATTTGTAATTTTATCTGCGGTAATTATGAAAACAGGATTTCATATGTTCTATTATTTGTGTACTTCTTTCGTGGGATTATTGTGGAACAATCAGTGTCAATGATTATCGGGAGCATAATCAACTCTAATGTTTTCTATGCATCAATATTTAATTTTATTTACAACGTTTCAGAATCATTTACAATTTGGTTTCTGATTTTCCAAAAAAACTTTACATTTTGGCTGTGGAACAAACGATCACCAGACAGAGAGAGGTTAAAGATAAGCATACTGCTAACTATTAAAACTTTACTTGTATTTCCTTATCTTTATTTTTTTCACTCAGTTATTAAAATTGTGCTATACTTTTAGATAGTGAAACCCCTGGGGCGAAGTGTGGGTTCTGGAATGTTTAAATGCATACCGCCAGAAGACGCATTTTTGATTCCGGAAATCGATGTGAGATTTCTTAATATTTAAATTATGAGTATAAGTAAATGTAAATATATGTTCGATAAGGCAAAACATCATAATTTAAAATCCATTATTTCGAAAAAAGAGGAGGTTCAACTTGTATGTTTTTAGTGTGCCAGGTACACACACTCAGTTACACGATATCTTAGTCAATTCTTAAATGAATTTAAAAATATATTTTTATTTGCAAGATCCTGTCGTCCGATTGGTCTCACATGAAGTTAGGACTTCACCGATTTAACATGAAGCCAGGTTTAAGGATTTTCAATCGTAACTAAGTTTTTTTTATTGCGATTGATTACGCCTTTATTGAAGTAATGAAGTCGATTTTTATATATATATTACTTTTTTGTTTTTTGGGATTATTGTTTTTTTTAATCTTCTGAAGTGTTCGTTAATAGTATATCTGTAGCTATGAGTTTCGCTACTCTAGGCATTTCCCATGCATTACACATATTTAACTTGTCTCCATACAGTAAAGAAGAGTTTTTAAATTTTATGTATGATGTATATCTTCACGCCAGGCCCCTTGTGGGGTAGGTAGAGAGAACCGAGCGCCATAATACGCGGTCCTTCACACTTCACTCGTTTCTTTAACATTCATAGCTCGTTTCATGCACGCTCGCCGGTTTCTGGGGCTACTGATAATCACCTTTTGATAAAACACGACCAATTTGGTCATGGTAGTTAAGTCTTAATGTTATATTATTAGTATTTTGATAAATATTAATTCTTTGGTATATTTGCAGCAAAGAATATTTGATCTAATTACTCTGAATTTGAATATGGAGCCGACATTTATTGTAGAGACAATGGGACTGCAGTGGACCTCCGAATTGACCTTTGCGGAGAACGTTCCGATTCTTATAAAGCAATTCAAGAAGGAGAGGGGATTGAAACCTTTCAAAGTAATTGTATAGTAGATATTGTTTGAGTATCGTGAGACCTCGTTAAAATAAAAGCTATTCATTTGCAGGTTTTGGTGTACGGACCGCCAATCGTGGGAAAAACTACTTTGTCGAAATTAATCTGCGAGGCATATGGCCTCGTATACATTTCACCGGAAACGATAGCTGAGGATATTTTAGACGATCTGGTTCGTTTTGGTTACGCAAGTCGTAAGATTTTATTATGTAATAGTCAAAGAAACAAGTTGATGTTAGATAATCTTGTGATCTACTGAAATGGGACTCGTTAACTTTACACCATGACCTCCTGTGGCAAAGTGTCCGACTGTTGTGAAGCGGTTACCCTTGCCTATGAACGCTTGTAACACATGATGTATGTAAGGCGCTCATTATTAACCCCAATGTTAGTATTTTTTTAACTAATGTGACTTTTTATATCTTGTGTTTACCTGCCTGACGATAAGCTGTTATCGTAGCCTGTGGACACTTGCAACGACATGGGCGTCACTTGTGCGTTATCTGTTTTGTCAAAACTCCTTCACGTCCTTTTTAAAGAACCCAATACTGTAGTCTCCTGGACGAAAACCTCACCAACCTCCTAGTGACTCATTCGTAGAATGGTCAACCCTTCGGGAATATATATATATATATATATGTATCCTATCGTTGAAAAAGCAGAGATAGCTCAGTGGATAAAAAAGCGGCCTATTGACCACCTAATCCTGGCGGGGGCATGTACCTACCACTGAATTCGTCTTTTCGGATTTATGTACACATTTGTCACCTGCTCGGCGGTGAAGGTAAACATCGTAAGAAAACCCACACGTTCAAAAAAAAATATTTCGAAATACGTTTGACCTAACCTTAAATCAGTGTCTTCGCCAAAACCTTAGCTTAGGTAGCGGACTCCGCCAATCCTAATGGATTAGGAAACGGGATAACGCGAAGAAGAAGAATAAGATATGTGTTCTATTGTTTTTTTGAAATAGTCTCTTTTATTATCTAATTAGCAGGGTTGTACTACATGGTGCCCTGTTGCTGACAGATCCGGGGCACCACACCAACGCGGCCGATGGCATTTCGCGGGGTCGTTTAGTGGGTATACCGTCGGACAGCCGACGGGGAGTCCCACACTACCACCGGAGGCCACCCAGGCACCGGTGGTGTGCGTAACGCATTTTTCCCCGCGTCACAAAAAAAAAAAAAGGGTTGTACTACATGCCCCAGTTGTCGTTGATGCTAAAGATGAGGATGAGTCATTTGGATCCAGAGATCACGGGATTTTCAGTCATTTGCATGGTTATAATTAGATCAAGTTTCTGTATTCGGAGTACTGAATATATTATTTGTATCTTGAAAATATTAATTACGAAACCTTGACCCTGCAATGGAGTTGTTGTGAAGGCATAGATAGATAGACATCTCTCTATGTTTTCATGACAACTCGCTTGCAGGGTTGTCAGAGAGAACTGAGCTCCACATGACTCTGTCTTTACACAAATCACGCTTATTTAATATTCATAGATCATTACATATTCGATCACCGATTCTTAATGTTGCTGTTTAATGTTGGTTGTTGTTCTTTTTACATCATCATTGCGAACGCGGTCTGTAAGAGGTCCTCTGCAGATTGTATTCGCATTTCGGCCAAGTTCAATCTCTCTCTGTCATACCCATGTTATACACACGTTAACGTTGAGATAAGTATAAATTCGAGTATAAGGTGTAGGATATATTAGGTACAGAGAGCTCGATGGCGATGGTGCGCGTGTAATTCTAACAGAACACTTTTATCTATCTCGAGTTGCTCCGGAGGGCACGTTAAGCCGTCGGTCCCGGCTGTTGTCGATAGATGACAGTCGTTAAGCTAAGTCAGTGTCCCTCGGACGGTTTGAAAACACTGACCTCAGCCAATCTGCATTTGAGCATCGTGGTGGAGTATGCTCTAAACCTCTTAGGTTGAAGGGAGACCCGTATCCCTGCAGTGTGGTTGATGTGGAAGGTATATATTATTTCCATCATTGAGTAAACTCAAACTAAAGTCTGAAATGGACGTAACAGTGGTAATTTATTGGAAAACCCACTTGATATAATTGCATATGATATTTTATGTATTGTTTATGAAATCGAAAGCTATTATCGTACTCCGTGATTGAAACATATGCAGTCTGTCACGTTATCATGTTACAAAAATATACTTTAATAATATTGCGCTATTTAGTATGTTTAAGTATTATATAATATAATATGCCATGGCTTTAACCGCATAGCGTAGTGTCCAGTTTAAGATCGTTTTTAGGGTTCTGTATATGAAAATCGTATCGTATTAAAACGTTAGTATTTGTGACTTGAATCAAATAATACTCTCATTAGATATCGACAATTGTCAACCTTTGTAGACCACTCCACATGTTACGCAACTTATTTAGCTTTCAGTTGGTTTGATCGACTCAATGATTCTTTTTCTTAGCGTTGCCTCGTTTCCTAATCCATTAGGATCGGCGGGGTTCGCTACCTAAGCCTAAGAATTTGGCGAAGATACCGATTATTACATCGAGTATGGTATAGGTAAAGTCACATATCTTCCGAAGTATAATTTCATGAACGTGCGGGTTTCCTCACAATGTTTTCCTTCACCGTCGAGCTAGTGATAATTACAAATATGTACATAAATCCGAAATCTCGAGTTTAGTGGTACATGTATAATATTCGAACTGGGGACCAGTTGGTCCATAGGGCGATCCTTTATCCACTGGGCTTTCACTGCTCAATCGGTTCAATGATTACCATGACTTTGTTTTTGAGAAAATGTTCGTATGTTACATAACTTGTGTGTATAGGGGTTTTTAATAGTTGCTATTTTTATTACATAAACATCGAGGTACCTATGTCATTCATAGCGAGGACATTTATGTAACAGTTATATGCTATAGAATTCATGTCGCCTTTTCATGAATAAAGCATTCATTAATCTAGCCAAGAAGAAAAAGAATTGAGCAAAATGGTTCCGCAGAATTTTTAGATGTTTTTATTCTAAATTACAATAAGGTGTTTGGCGCTTTAAAACAATAGTATTGTATGTAAAGTACTTATATTTATTTAATGTGAGCTATATTTAACGCTCTTGGGTTTGATTCCCACACAGGACAAACATTTGTGTGCATGAACTGTCTGTCTTGGTCTGGGTACTTTAAGAGCGGTAGGGCGCAGCAAATCAGGCCGTCTGGGGAAGTACCTCCACCTTACAGAGAACCGCAGTCAAACAACAACTCCCTAGAGAGTTGCTGTGTTCCTGCGTGTGAGTGAGGTCACCAGTAAACTACTATGGAGTTGCTGTGTTAGCAGCAGTGGTGGCATCGCGAGAGGGACACTATTAAGTGTCATTCACGCTTGCAATACATTAGTATTGCAAGCGTTTATAGGCTACGGTAAGCGCTAGTTACCGTAGGTAGGTGAACTTGTATGCCTCTCGATACGTATTTATAGCCGTTACAATTAATGAAAGTCTATGTTCAGAATACACAATATCGAATTTAATTTCAATTGGGCTTCCTAAAGTTTCGGTAATGAGTTAAAAATAGACCATCCTACAATCCATCAACATCCTACCTGCAAACAAGCTGCTTGATTAGACTGCGTCAGCTCAATTCCTACAACAGTTACTTGGGATAACCTAAGATGTTTTTAGGGTTCCGTACCCAAAGGGTAAAACGGAACCCTATTACTGAGACTTCGCTGTCCGTCCGTCCGTCTGTCACCAGGCTGTATCTCACGAACCGTGATAGTGAGACAGTTGAAATTTTCACAGATGATGTACTTCTGTTGCCGCTATAACAACAAATACTAAAAAATAGAATAAAGTAAATATTTAAGGGGGCTCCCATGCAACAAACGTGATTTTTTTGCTCGTTTTTGCTCGATATTGATAACGGCAACAGGTAGACGCTTGAAATATTCACAGAATATTTAGTTATATATTTACTTCAAGAATAAATTATTAAATTAAAATAAAACAAATATTTAAGGGGGGCTCCCATAACACAAACGTGATTTTTTTTTGCCGTTTTTATAGATAGTGGTACGGAACCCTTCGTGCGCGAGTCCGACTCGCACTTGGCCGATTTTTATAGTTATAGATACTTCGTACACGCTCTAGAATGGAAATTTTGCCAATACGAAAGTAAGGTAATATCCCAATTCGCATTCAGTTGGCCACGCTCTAACGTCGCGACTGTACGTACTTCGACACGAAGCGTACATGTCTTAAGATATACCTAATATTCATCTCTTTCTAACGACAGGTATGCCCTATCATTTGTTTCTTTGTTAGAGAAGTGTCATATATAATAAATAACTGTACATAGATATAGTACTATATGCGGCATTTTAAAATACTATAATGTTGGTGTATAACATATCTACCTTTTGATACGTCGCCGGCGATAACAGTAAAGCAGTTGAACAGATATTGTAGAGTTGTACAAAGCCTACTTGTGCAGTTCGTGTGCTAGTTGGGAATGTTAATATTATAATTTATGTTTCGTCTAAAAATAGTAGGCACTCAAGAGTTAAATTCTCAGTTTCTTGATATGTAGATATCTCGTCCAAAATGAATGTTTCAATGAATTATCATACTTTATGCTATAAAGAATAGAACTGAAGAAAGCTAAAAATGACTCGCGTTCGACTCGACTTCCATACATTTAATCACTACGACTAGTTATATTAGTCAGAATATGTTGCGGCCAGTCAACCTGTCAGTACCCTGGTTAGTGTTTTACGTAAAAATATTTGTTTTTATAGATTGTATTGATCTTTCCTGGTTCGTACAGAACTGTATTATCTCGATACATAACAAAGTATTAATCTATTAATAAATAGATTAATACTTATAGAGGATACTGTAATTATTTTAGTTAAAAACTAAATTAGATACAGCATCCTCATCTCAGTCTCCTGCCAAATGAAAGACCAAGAGATTGCGTACGAATCAGGGGGCTGAGGTTCTGCGCGTAAAATAATCTAAATAGTATATCTATTTAGTATCTATTTGATTATTTAAAAATACCCATATATTTAATATTAAAATTTAATGATGTATTTATTACTACATTTCAACACGTGTCAACTATAATCATTATTACTTTAACATTTTCATCAAAATCATTTACTGATCGATCATAGATCAGTAAATGAACGATATACGCATAAATGAAAACTAACCTTGTATGCCAAAAAAGTAGTACCGACAATATTCCTAGTATCTTGTGTATTTATTAGGTAAGTATAGAACGTAATGAAATCACTTTAAAACCTTTGTTTTTTTGTGTAAAAATCATAAGAATCTCACCGGATAACTTTTTGTCTTATTATGGTTGTCTTAAATTTGAAGGAAAGTTTCAAATGAGCATATATATCATTATATGTTGGTTCGACAGAGAGTTAAAATATAAAGAGGCATGCCCCGTTGGTTAAGACACGTAGAAAGAATGCGGAAGAATGAGTTACTAAACAGATGTGCAGCACGAAAGTAGAAGGATATAGCAGCCGAGGAAGCCAAGACTCCTACTATGACCAAATTGATTTTGTTTTATCAGGAGCCGTAGAAACCAGCGAGCGTATATGGTAAGAGCTATGAATGTTAAAGAAGCGATTGAAGTGTATAAGGACCGCGCCTTTTGATGCTCGGTACCCGCGGCGGCGTGAAGATATATACATACATAATCCGTAATGTAGCGCTTGGGTCTCTGCCTGGGTAGGTATAGAAAACCAAGCGCCACATGACACTTCACTCGCTTCTTTAACATTTATAGTACTTGCCATGCAAGCCCGCCGGTTTCCTTGCCACTGAGAGTAAATGAGTAAGTATTAGTAAAACTAACATGTCGTGAGTATAATGGCGCATTAGTTTAATTTTATTTGTTGTTTACCCTGCAGAGGTCCAGTTTTCTACTCTATAAAAAGAACCAAAATTTTCATTCGAATTATAATTTTCTTGTACCCAATATCGCATAAAGAGGTCCTGAAACTTAATGTGTGTTGTATATTGTATAGCTTTACGATATTTATGTAGCAAGTACTGATTTAATTCGATATTTCGACCACGAAGAGAAGGTGGTTAATACTACAAACAGTAATGTTAATCATTACTGTTATACAACTAGAGACGTGTAGGTAATTTGCGTGCAAACCGTGTTAATTTATACCTGTGTCTACATAACAATTATAAAACAAATTATTACAACTATAAGAAAACTATATTTACAAAATATCGTAGAATAATCTTACTTCCGATATTGACCCAAGAGGTTACAATATTGGTTTCCTCCAGAAAGGAGTGTTCAGGCGTTTACGAGTACAGGGTTTATAACACGTGACGCAAATTTTCCCAATTATTTCTGAGTCGTGTATTTTTTTCAAATTTCTCATGGTGACTTTTAAATAATTCTGAGAGTTATTGGAATAAGTACTGAATCTCTTGAAGAATCCCTGATTTTGATGCTATCAATGTCTTGAATTAAAAAGGCTTGGCGCGTCCGTCACTGGGAGGTCGGCGAAACTACTCTTCTGAACATACCAACTGAAGAGGAGCAGGCTGCTGATACAGGGGATGATGACGACATGGGGGCTGACGAGGGTGCCCAGGAAGCAGCTAGGACTACTGTTGCAATTTTAGAGTCCGGTCGTCCGCTCACCGAGGAGGAAATTATGGCGTAATGCAAAATCTTCCTTTGTGTGAACTTGTTCTTAGCGTCGTCATACGTACAATTTATAGAAAGTTCGAGAGAATACAAAATAAGAACATGACTCCCTTGAGGTTATAGTAGTCTATAGACGCTTCGCATACAAGGAGTATTGCTTGCGCGTTGTCACTACCGTTGCTGACTAACGTAGGTAACAACAGTATCTATGTGTGCACATAACAACCCTCCAGGAAATTAGTATTTGACTGCGGTTACCTGTCTGGTACTGTTTAATTGGGTTATTCACTACTGAATATATCTAGCTTTGCGCTACTTTTGCTATAAAAGAGCTAATCGCCCGCAGTAATCACACAATTTCAGGTGTGGTTGACTCGGGCTCTAAAGTGATGGTGAGGCATATTATACTGATTTTCTATAGCGTCCTCTTCTACTACTCTTATTGTAGAGTAAGTCTTCTTCAACGTCCTATACTATTATCTACTGTCGTTTATTGCCCACTATGCGCTACCATGATAGTCTTCTATGATTATCAACGGGTTAGACACCTATTTACAGTTATGGGATCCCAATAGCGTTTATTGGTCGGTGGTACTGCCCTAGCTGTAAAGTTCGACTGAATTAGTCCATTTTCACTTATTCACTTACGCGTACATTGTTAAGAAAGGAATTCAAATTTCTCAACTTCCTATTATTCGCTAATTATATTTATTGTGGGTTCCAAGGTAGCCTTAGTTTCCTCTTTGGAGTGCAATAACGAGAGCTTGATAGCGTCGTTGCGCGTGTCATTCTAATCGCATTCTAATAACACATAGGTTAAGCAACGCGAGCGCAGTCTGTCTATGGATAGGTTTATCTATCTCGAGTTTCTCCGTGCTTCGGAGGGTACGTTAAGCTGTCGGTCCCGGCTGTTGTGGGTAGATGACAGTCGTTAAGCTAAGTCAGTGGTCCTCGGGCGGCTTGGAAACACTGGCCTCCGCCAATCGGCATTTGAGCAGCGTGGTGGAATATGCTCTAAACCCCTTCGGTTGAAGGGAGACCCGTATCCCTGCAGTGGGATGAGTATGGGTTGATGTGGAAGGTATTTGTATAAAAAAAAAATGTACATAAATTTCGTTTTATACAATTTATTTATTGGTTATTTGTAAATAACGAATTTTAATCTATCTTAGAGAAACGTAATGATTTCTTTTGAATAGTTATCTACGTCAGAGGCTGCTATGTCGCGAAGCTTTAAACAGAGGCTGGGTGCTTGATGGATTTCCTACAAGTCTCTCTCAATGTGCTGCTCGTAAGTATTAAATACAATTTATATTTGAATTGGTTCAAACATTTTAGGTAAGAATAAAATGCATCTAAATAATTTCTTTGTTCTTGTCTAGTTTTCGACAAGGGCGAAGAACACGACTCTGACGTTGAAGACGAACACCAGGAAGACCAATTTAATGAGGATGTAGATCTGTATACCAATGTTTTAAAGAAAATGTTGCCAGGTAGGTCCAAATTGTGTATTCGTACGTGTAAAGGGTATCTACTGTCAGATTGACGCGTGAGCTGCTTTCTGTAACTTTTATGTTATATTTCGATTATGCATACGCTACTAATAGCTTTTGTGTTCTGTCATCATACGTATTTCATTTGTAGTTAATTTATTGAGCGATTTGATTGATTAGAGCTCTAAATATATTATAGCTTGAAGTTGAAATAAAATCTTTTTATTTTTATATAAGTTCAGCATAGTGTCTCCGCTTTGCCTGATGGTAAGCGAAAGAGGAGTCCAAATCGCAACTGCAACTGACAAAAGACTACACAGTTTCCTGTCAGTTGATGCTGCCATGCTGATGCGCAAGATGCTTCTTCACGCTTCGTTTGAAGGAAATCTAATCTAAACGTAAAATGTTTTTCAGGTCTTGTGGTTTCTTTAGACGCAACGGATGATTTTGTTTGTGAAAAAGCAATGCGTCAACCTGAAGGAGATTCGAGATTGAGCGAGGAAGTTGTACTTAAGCGTTTGAGCGAGTTCAGGACAAGCGATGCTCGTGATGTGTCTCCACTTAATTTCTTTGATGAATTAGATATACATCCACTGGTTGTGCCAGTTAAAGAACACAGTGACTATGGAATGAAAGGTTCTTATGCGTCGGTCGCTTTACGAATGGGCAGGCCCTGCCGTTATGGAAAGCTTATGGGTAGGTCAAATTTTGTCACCAGCAGCCGTTTAAAACTATGTACTTATAAACTGTTTGAAATTGTATTTGATAACATACTTAATAAAATAACATATAAACTGTCCTTTCAAAAGCATTAATTGAAGCTGCTGAAAAAAAAGAAAAACAGGAACTTGAAACACTCCGTACAAAAGAAAAAAAAGCGCAAGAGGAATTGGAGAAAAAGCTTAAGGAAGAGCGTGAAGAAAAGATGGAGTATTGGGTAAGTTCAATGTTTTTCACAAATTATCACAAATAATTAATTTTATGTTCAATTACCATTATTATTGTCATTAGTTTTTAGTGTAATTAGAGTACTGTTCTCTTTTTTTTTTGAAAAATGATAAATGTGTTGAAGACGTTATTAAATAAACTTATTATTATTCAATTCAATTCAATTTATTTCTTGCTAAATATGGGTAACAAAGATCTTATATAAAGTTTGTATATATGAACAAGCCAAATTTTACCTGTAGTATAGGCATGCAAGCTTTTTAACATAAAATATATATATCGTTACAGTTAACAAAATATTTAAATAAAATATGTCCAATCGTAATTATAAACTTACATTAGTTAATTAACACATAACAAATTTTGCATAAAATATTGTCACTTAATTAATATTGACAACAAATTTATCATTTACAAATTCGTCAACAAAATAATAAGCCCTTTCTATTAGTAAGTCTTTTAGCTTTTTCTTAAAACCTTGTATATTTTCTTCAGCCTTGACATATTGGAGTAATTTATTATATATTTTTGGGGCCATACAATATACACTTTTATGGAACATAGTGGTATTGGACGTTATGGTACATAGTTGGTCATTATGTCGTTTACTTGATAGCATATTGTAAGAATGAATGTTTTGTTTTACAAAATTTGATACCTCATAGATATACAACGAGGGCAGTGTAAGCAACCGCAACTTTTGAAAGTACGGTTTACATGAATCTGTCTGCCGTAATCTACACATAGATCTTATACATTTTTTCTGTGCCTTGAAAGCTTTGTTATTATCTGTTGAGTTTCCCCAGAAAAGTATTGCATATTTCAATGTAGATTCTACGTATGCATGATATGCAGTTAGTAACGCCGATTTGTTTACTACTTTGGCAAGCATGTACAATGCATAAGAAAAACGATTAAGTTTTAAGCATATTTGTTCTATATGTGATTTCCATGACATATTAGAGTCAATATGAACACCTAAAAAATTTGTTTTATTTATTTCGTCAATTTTCTTTCCATTATATTTAATATTTAATTCGTGTTGTCTACTATTTTTATTTTTAAATGTCATGACTTTGGTCTTGTCTAGGTTAATTTTTAGGGAGGAGAATCTAGGTTTATTTGAATGCAACCAGTCTATAATTAATGTTAATGCTTTATTAATGTCATCTTCATATTTATCATTAGGTTTATCAACAAATATCGCAGTACTGTCATCTGCAAATAGGACCATGGGTTGAACGATAGATTTTGGAAGGTCATTAATATATATGAGAAATAATAGGGGACCAAGTATACTTCCTTGTGGTACACCATATTTATTTAGTTTTTCATCAGATAAATATTTTCTTTTTATGTTTGTTTTTGTGAGATTCTAGATATAGCTGTAATTTGAGTCCTGTTGCTTAAATATGACCTTATTAAATCATGTACGTTTCCTCTAACGCCATAATTATGTAACTTGTGCAACAATATATTATGGTCTACACAATCGAAGGCGTTTGTCATATCCATGAATAAAGCTGTTACACGTTTTTTAGTATCTAGCCCAGTTAGAATTTTTTCAAGGAAGTGAGATAGTGCCAAATCTATTGATTTACATTTATTATCGTTTGCTCGCTTGCACGTCCAAGAACCTATATTTCAAAAGACGTGTGACCTAACCTAAGAAAGGTCCGGTTGCCCCTATGGAGATCTGTCGGAAATAGCTTCATGTTAAAATTAGTATCTTCCCCAAATGCTTAGGCTAACTAAGGGATCCCGCCAATCCTAATGGATTAGAAAACGGAATAACGCTAGGAAAAAGACAATTGTATTGATCTATGAAGAAACCAGTTTGTACATGTGGGCCTGCGAGATTAAACGACATCTCATGACCTATTTTCTCGATAAATTTACGACCGAACGGAAAATAAACCAGATGTCAAACGAGGTGAACAGTTTTAATTAATTACAAACTGTATTCTGAGGTTACAAATTACATTTATCTAACTAAGCATTGCACGTTTTACTTGTAGGCGTGACGATAAAATATACATACAATGTAACAACATCCACACATCCAACGGCAGTGAGAGCTCTTGTAGGTACACAACTCTCGCATACAAAGTATAGGTGCAACGTATAGGTGTAGTCTCGTTGACTCAGGTAGGCGTGGGTTGCTACGTAGAGTACGTAGGATAAAAGTATGGCCAAATTTGATCAATAAAAGAGTTAGTATATCGTTCTATTTATAGTCGGAATTGTACGCATTGATGCGCGATGAGGAAGAAGCCGCTCTGGCTGCAGCTAGCGAGCCTATGCGTAACTACCTGATCAATCACATATTTCCTACTCTCACATCGGCTCTGTTAGAGGTCGCCAAACTACGTCCTGAAGATCCAGTTGACTTTCTTGTACGTAACTTTTATATATATTTATTTTATACAACTAAGATCGCAGTGTACGCTTGCCTGATGTTACCACAGTAATGTAGTTAATGTTACATTTGCGACACTAGGAGCGACACTTATTCGTTGTTATCTTGTTAGAATCTATTTACACCCTTTTTGTAGTTTATGAGAGGTAGCGCGCATCAAAGCAGCCCGTCTGGGGAAGTACGCCACCACCATATCCCCATCTCCCAGAAAACCGCAGCTAAATAACTCCCTGGAGGCTTGTTGTGTTCCTACGAGTGATTGAGGTCACCAGAAAACTCCTAAAGAGTAGCTGTGTTAGCAGCTGAGGCGGCATGTTACGAGTGATTGTAAGCGTTCACGCTATGGCTACGGTTACCTCTTTACATCAGGCCGTACACTTGTATGCCTTCCGACTTAGTAAAAAAAGAAACTCTGAAAACCTCTACAGGGAATTCATTATATAAACCTCTTTTCGTGTCTCTTCTCGGTTCTCTGAAAAACACCCCTTTAAAACCGACGTGACCCTTATGATACAAGTAGCGAACAAGTTCCAAGGGCTCAATACCGTATGTAACCTTGGCACCGTCAACAAATTCTCGTAGCCCATCTCTGAACTGTATCATGTGCCCTCTCACTTCATAGATGAGCCGCGAGAATCTTTTTAAAGAGCTTTCCACATCCTCAAAGGTGACTACAATGCTCCATACATGGTTTAACTTGACATTTGTTTAACCTAAATCTTTGCTCCGAGCTGTACTACTGTGTCAGTTTCCAGGGTGACTCCAGAACTGTACTTCGTTTTAAATGGGTGATTGAGAATCTCGCGGCAGTAATAATCCCAATGCTCTTCGTGATGACAATGGGTATGTTCTAGAATTGAGACACAATACAGCAAATGGGGTTGTCTCAGCATTTAATGAGCTGATTTGTGTCTTATATACACGGGAATAAGCGTTCTTCGGTGTTGTCGTACGAGTAGCAATAAACGCTATTAATTAACATATCATTCATATGCAGAATTTAACATCTTACGTTTCCTGACGTCAGTATTACGAGTATAATGATAATTCTTTACACAGGCTGAGTACTTATTCAAGTTGAATCCAAGCGGGAAAATGTTAGAACCAGGCTACAATTTACAAGCAGAGAAATTACTGGGGAAAATTAAAATTTTGGACAAGACCCTGAAAGACCTCGACATCAACATTGAGCCATTAATGACATCGGAAGCCGATGCTGATGACATTGATACTTCTAAAAAGACTATTAGCAGTATGAGCGCATTTTAAGTTTTACATTATGGATATTTTGTAGTTGTAGTCTGAAGTTGCTAAAGTATTTGGATTTCTATTTGTTATTAAATTTCCTGTCTGTAAAAGGCTAATAAACTATTCATCGTATAATTGCCATAATGGGTTTGAATTTCAGTACAGCGATCTTATCGGTATAATAAATTAGTGATGAAAGATACGTTAACGTCATCGCTACAAAAGGGGCGTACAATATTTTAAATCGTATAAAAAGCGCTGTTATCTTTATTGTCAATGTATAGCTAAGCAGATCACGCTTGACGCTAACAGTGCGATTGTAACTTTTATTATGTATTACATAAGAACGGTCCAAATGTCAAAATATAAAGCTTGACATGCACTTAGCTCTGCGACTAGGTGTACATACATATGTACACCTACTAGTCGCAAAATTTCAGATACTGTTGTTAGAATGACAAATAATTTATAAAGCAATGCAATAAAATTCAAACGAGGCAAGCAGTGCAGAGAGTCTTTTATTCAAATTATTTAACAATAAATTCAATTATATTATAACACATTGAATCATAATTTATCATATCAACAACATAACTGATTAAGGTTGTATTGGACTTAAACTTCAAGGGTCCCGTACGTGTTGTTACACAATAATTTTGTAAAATAATATTCAAATATATGGACGTAATTGTTAACAATACTACTATACCGTTGATGAAATGCGAATACCTCCTGATTTTGATTTTGCATAAATTGAGTTTTTTAATACAATAGGCTTAATGTTGGAATTTGGGCATCGGTAGCAATTACACGTAATCATCAATCATTGCCAGAAAGGCTCTAAACCTAATCCTATAGTATTAAAAAACTCAATTTAATCAAAAATGAGAGTTAGGAGGTATTGGCACTGCATCGACGATATGCTATGACAATTTTCATATGTGTGTTTAGAAAGTTGATGAAAGTTTCTAAGATAATTGCCTGTAACAGACAGATAGAATTGTTTTTTTTTATATAAGCTCAGCTTAGTGGCTCCGATTTGCGTGATGGTAAGCGAAAGAGGAGTCCAAATCACAGCGGCAACTGAAAAAGACTACAGTGGCCTGTCAGTTGACGCTGCCATGCTGGCCTGCAAGGTGCTTCTTGACGCTTCGTTTGAAGGATCCCATATTATAGGAAGAAGAAAACACATGTGCAGGCAAGGCGTTCCACTTTTTAATGATGCGACAGAGATAGGAGCTGCTGAACTTTTTACTACGCGAAGAAATGATCCTAACAGTAGAATAATGACATCGCAAGCCTGCACCTGTGGTTCTATGACGAAAGGGAGAAGTTGGGATAAGGGAAATCAGTTCTTCAGAGCACTCACCATGGTAAAGGCGGCTAAATACGTATAGCGAGCCCATGCCCCTACGATGTTGAAGAGGTTCTAGGTTTTTCGTGACCTCTTCGTCGCCTATTATGCGGATATCCCGTCGCTGCAACCTATCGAGAGCCTCTAGAAGATATTGTGCGGAACCGTTACAGAGATGCGAGCAATACTCCACGCAGGCCCGAACTTGCTAATACTCAGGAAGTGTTGGTGGAGTGAATATGCCTCGGACGCTGGCACTGAGAGTGAGTCTGATCATTACTCCACGGTGACGGCGTCCGACGAAGGCATAACTATGGATGAGATCGAATGATCGAGCTTGACAAATGGAAAGTCAGCGGGAATTGATATGACCTTGGTGAGATGATCAAACTAGCTGGCACTTACGTCCGTACTTAAGAACTCTGTGCTGGAGAACTGGAAGGGTTCCAATGGACTAGTGACACGCAGTCATCGTACCCTTGTATAAAGGCAAGGGGTCACGCTTGGACTGCGCCAGCTGTAGGACCATCAGTTTAATCGGCTTAGCAGCAAAAGTATATGGAAAGATAATTGAAAGGAGAATGAGGGTAAAATCCGATGGAATGCTGTGGGAGCAGGGAGGATTCCGTAATAGAAGGGTATGTACGGATCAAGTTTTCTACGAGTAGTTTGTAGTTCTTGAGAAAGCATTAGATACGGTTGCGCGAAAGAAACTGTGGGACATATTGTCGGGATATAAATTGACGGTTTACTGCTCCGTGCTGTGCAGTCCACTTACAAGGATTGCTCAGCTTGGGTGCGGATAGATGGTAACATGTCACCCTGGTTTGATGTCACAATTGGTGTCAAACAGGATTGCATGCTATGTGCTGGCTGTTTATTCTGTATCTCGTTAGTTGTCTGCAGATAATACGGTCATCGAATGTAGGATTGCGCACGGGTGACCTAGTGGTGAACTATCTGCTGTATGCAGACGATACCGTGATATTAGCAGAAACACCATATGAACTACAAACACTGGTCATAATGATGAAAGACGATTGTATGGAGAAAGGCTTAGTATTGAATGCGAAGATAACAAATATAATGGTATTTGAAATAGAAGAAACCAGAATCAATGTAAGGATTACGGTTAATGATGAAGTGTTGGAACAAGTGCATGAAATTATATATCTTGGATGAGCTTTCAGCAGGGACGGAAGGTACACCGCTGATGTAGAAAGACGAGGAAATAGTGTGAATGAAGCGCTGGGAAAACTTCTTGGCAGGAAAAACTTGAACCAGAAGGCACAGCTCGCTATACATAATGCAGTGCTAGTCCCAACACTTACCTTATGGAAGCTAGAGCTGGGTATTTCAGAGAGAGCATCAAAGTAGGATAAACGCGGTCGAAATGCGAGCGTTGCGCAAATTTTGTGGCGTAATGCTTGTAAACCGTATTCGCAATAATGATGTTAGAAACAGAGCTGGATTGATCTTTCAAACGTCGGTAGTTAAAATAGGAATAGGCATGCTCCGCTGGTTCGGACATGTAGAAAGAATGCGGGATGAAAAATGGCGAAGCAGATGTACAGCGCAAAAGTGGAAGGATATAGGAGCCGAGGAAGGCCAAGACTTTCCTACCATGACCAACTTGATCGTGTTCTAGAAACAGGCGAGCGTGCATGAGAAGAGCAATGAATGTGAAAGAACCGAGTGAGGTGTGTAAGGATCGGATCACGTAGCGCTCGGATTTCTCTGCCTATTCCGCAAGGGATTTGGCGTGAAGTTATAGATAGATTAAAAAATTAAGTAGGTACACATATTCATAAGAAGTTACCATTATGAAAATTTCGTACTAAAGCTGTACAATAACTTATGCTCTCTTATTCTCTTATGTATAAGTATCTTCATGCCAAGTCTTCTGCGGGGTAGGCCTACAGTGCCTATACAAATGAGGGCCACGTGACTCTGTAATAACACAAAATCAAATATGGAATGATGTAGCAACGTGTTAACATTTTTATTGGTTTTGGAAGTAGACTTCGTTCCTCTCTAAGTACTGTCGTATGCAATAGAACTATTGACTGAAGCAGTACACTTCTTTAGGGAACACTCTCATACCGCTTTCGAACGCAGTCAGTCTCAGCTTTAGGGTTCATAAAGTGAATTCCTCTGAGTTTATCTTTTATTTTGACAAAAACAAAAATCCCAAGGTACCTAGCTGAGACTGTAAGAACGATGACTCACTAATTCCACACCTTCCATAGACAAATATTCAATTGTCCAGTCTGGCAAACTTTTTGTGTGATCGCCGTATATCTAAAATTGGCATACCTGCTCTGTTCACTATCTTATTTTTATACGCACCATGTACCTATTGTACCTGTCTAGTTGACCCCAATAATTCAAATCTTCACATCAATCTCTCCTCTTTTTCTCTACGTTTTTTCTTCATTAACTTGAAATCTCGCGCTTAAACAGTCGGTCACGTGACATTAATGTGACGCTATATTTCAATAAACAAAATGAACTTTTTTTATTATGAGAAGTATATTTTGTTGTTTATAAGTGTGAGAATATAATAAAATCTAGAAGTTTAGTTCTTTGCTTCCCAAATTTAGAAAATCTAGATATTTAACTAGCGGTATTGATATAAGTAACTTGCGAAAGTAATCTTGAGTTTAAAATTTAGATCATATTTACCTAAGTATAAATATTATTAATCGATGTGTGAGGAATAAATAAATAGAATGCAATCATTGTAAATAATTTTGAAACTATCTGTCTATATCTTTACGTTATGTCCCTTGCAGGGTAGGCAGAGACAACCGAGCGCCACATGACTCGGTAAAATGTTAATAATATTGTTAAAACTATGAAATCACATTCAGGAAGCTTTGACACGTGTATTTGAAAACCCATTAGATACATATTGGTGACACGGCAATAACATTGGGACATGACAGCATAGCACGCAACGAGTGATCAATAATTTTGATGTTATCATCGTTGAATGGTCCAGTATTTTCATTGTCGAGTTCGTAACTAGTTCACAAAGCTGGAAGAAAAATATTATACAAAGGAAAATGTGAAAAGATAATGAGGGTACATCCTGGTCAGGGTGTATATCAGAGGAATGGACGACATCGAGCTAATAAAAATGAATTTGAAGACAATAGCCGCTGCTCCCTGTTGGCTGCAAGTTTGCGACACCAGACCACCGAGTTCTTCAATAATTCCACTCTACATGGCGTTCGTTATATTGCCGAGAAAGAAAGGCCGTTCTGTGAAAAGTAATTGTTTAGAGAAAATGTGTTTTTCCTGGAATGTGTCATTATCCGGCGAGTTGTTCTGTGATGATTGTTTGCAGGTTCATGTGGTTCAGTTTCACAGCGGTTGGCGCGGTTACAACTTGCATCATCATTGTAAGCCTGTGGGAGAAGTTTCAAACTAATCCTACCATTACAGGTTGTATAATAATTTAAATTGAAGTTAATAATTAATTTATTCAACGATACATGTAATGTCTTGTATATTCAAACTTCTGCAGGCTTGGACACAGATTTCCATAATTGGGATGTACCTTTTCCGGCTGTTACGATTTGTGATTTAAATCCAGTTGATGAAGACTTGTTACAGGAATACATTGATAAGTAAGTAATAAATTCAAGGTATGTTTTATGTAGACCCATTAAAACTTGACTATTTGTCTCCACAGCACATGGGGTTCAGAACCGCCAGAAAATGCCGCCGATATGTTGCGATGGTTAGCCACACTCAGCTATCAGAGTATTTCCAAGTTCGCGTCCGACTATGTAGGAAATCGCGAACTTATGGGCCAGTCGGATGCAGATGCACCTCAACCAGTGACTAATCCCAGAGAAGCTGTATTTAGTGTATGTATTCTCTAACTTACAATTATATTAGTGCGGTAATGAGTATAAGTACGGTAGTCGATTTTATTTCTCTCTTTTATAACTGTGATGGGCTTTTGAAGCCCTCTCTGTCGTGATGTTATCTATCATCTGATGGTCACAAAATAGTTACATGTATTTTTGTTTAGCATTCCACATGTTATTGGAAAACATAACTTTAGGCACGTGTGAAGTCCAATGTCGGTGTCTATTTAATTCAAGTTTGCGTAAAAGTTATTCAAAGTATTCAAATTTACTTTTGGTACAAAGCTATCAGAGCGTTTCGAATTGGATGATTTTTTATTTTCCGGGTAGTTGTACGGCATTCAATTTATTATTGAACAGTGATAGCCCAGTGGATAAAGAATCGGCCTATTGAGCAACTGGTCCCTGGCATGTACCACTAAATTCGTGTTTTCAGATTTATGTACATATTTGTAATTATCACTTACTTGGCGGTGAAGGAAAACATCGTGAGGAAATCCGCACGTCTATGAAATTATACTTCAAAAAATGCATGACCTTACATTATCTTAGGTCTGATTTTCCTCTGGGTTGTGGAGGTCTGACGGCAGTGGCTCCATGTTAAAATTAGTAACTTCGCCAAATCGTTAGGTTAGGAAACAGACCCCAGTAATCGTAATGGATTAGGAAACGAGATATCGCCAAGAAGAAGAAGAAGTTGCCATTCAAATGTATGTCGTATGTGTAACGCACCATGAGTAAGGCACACGCGGGGTTGGAGGGGAACGAACGCGCCGATGAACTCGCCAGGAGCGCCGCACTGGGGTTGCGGAGGCGGCCAGACTACGACCGCTGCCCTGTCTCATTCGTCAAAGGTATGATCCGCAAGGGGACCATTGACGAATGGGACAGGAGATACAAATCGGGAACAACAGCTTCGACGACGAAACTGTTCTTCCCGAGTGCGGCGGAGGCGTACGGTATCGTGGGCAAAATGGTGCCGTCGAGCATCACCACGCAGGTCCTCTCGGGGCATGGTGGGTTCTCCGCGTACTTGCACAGGTTCAAGTGCGCGGATGACCCACCCGGTTTTGCGAGCCCGGGCGTGGACCAGACAGTGCAGCACATATTGTTTCGGTGTCCCGCATTCTCCAAACAGAGGTATGATTTGGAGCAGGAGTTGGGATTGCGGGTCACCGAAAACACAGTCTCCGAAGTGGTAACGGGGAGAAGTAGGTCGAAATTTTTAAAATACTGCGTCGGTCTAGCCACGGCCGTCATAGATCGTAATAAGCAGAGCAGCTCCACCTAGGACTAATGTTGTATACCTCGGCTATACTCTGTATAGCCGATGAGATCGCGGTGGCTAGGTGGAGCTGTGAAGCTCACTGTCGCCCGTGTCTGGACTGACGCAGTATAGGGAGGGAAATTTGGAAACAGTTATAATCGTTTTACCGGCGTTCTAAAATGGGCCAAATCAAATTTTTTTTTTAGAAAATATAACTGAAAGATGATGAATGAAAGATGAATTGTGGAATGAAAGAGAATGTGATGTATGAATGTGTTTATTTATATGTGAAATGTGACAAATTAGAAAACGTACACCAATGTGAATGTTATAAAATAACCTTGCCCACGGCAGGGGTGCTAGATTTAAAAAAAATATATACATACCTGCTGATTTTTTTGTTCATATTATAAGGGGTGATAATCATCATGATTACAACCAATTTTTGTTATGGGAG
This sequence comes from Pyralis farinalis, assembly GCA_947507595.1. Classification (NCBI taxonomy): domain Eukaryota; kingdom Metazoa; phylum Arthropoda; class Insecta; order Lepidoptera; family Pyralidae; genus Pyralis; species Pyralis farinalis. The sequence continues at coordinate 20,179,385 of OX382267.1, forward strand.
CAACTTAAAAATCATTAAAAAATGTGCTTCTCAGTCATCAACTGGTCGATCAGTACATTGCATTCAGTGGTTGAACAACACTTACGAACTATTCGCATCGATTCGCTGGATAACGTACTGACTATTTTATTGTAGTAGTATTTAAGTTGTTAAATTTAATGATCACCCAATTGCGTTCTTATTATTTATTCGTAGCAATTGCGTTATGTTTGGAAAATTTCAGTACACTACATCAAATCTCAGTCCATAATCTTACTACTGCTGGAATACGGGTACGGTCTCCCTTCAATGAAGATTATTTCGTTGCGTTCTGCTCAATGGCGGATTGGCGAAAACCAGTGTTTTCACACCGCTCGACGCCCGCTGGTTAACATAATGCCTGTTATGGCTTAAATAGAAAAGACCTCATGATAATTAAATCCATTTGTAGGCAGGCTGCGGTCGACGTCACTCAACTACGAGTAGCATGTTGATTATTGCACTGATACGTAGTGTACGAACAACATCGACCTCATACGCCCTTGGAAAACTTAATTTATGGACTTCGAATGATCCCATAAATAAAATTTGTTAACTTTTGTACTGCCATTCCTCGACATTAAGAAATTGGCGAAAAAATTATCTAATAAATCAATATATTGCTGTCATAGATCGTACGGCGTTGCGAGAACCTTTTTTACGATTGTGAATGGAAAGGCGACTCCGAGGAATGTTGTGATTTGCTAGTCCCAGTGTTTACAGAAATGGGATTTTGTTACGCTTTCAATTCCCGACACGCTGAGAAAACATGGCCATGGTAAGTTGGATGTTCATTCATTCGTATCAATAGTTATAGATTGCGCCTCTGGGCTCTAAAAGGTTGCATTGTCAATTCTTTCATTTAAGCGACAGATAGTTGTTTCTGTCATAATATTACGTACTTTTCGTCCCATGTTTATTATTGTCTTCGTTGTAATTTTTGTATGCAGTTATTTTACTTTAGGGTCGGGAACATAGTTTAATGATGTTACCAAAGCTTAACCTTTTATTATATGGTATATTGGCACTGGATGAACTAACTTTTTACTATAGGTTAAGTGAAAGTAGTACTTTTTTACTTTTATTAGATTGGTAATACTGATACTATTTTATGAATTTTGCAAATCTAAATTGTAATGCGAGTAGGCGGAGTACCTCTTTGATGGTATACAGATTAACACAAATGTACAGGTGTAAGTTCGCTATTGTACCATCAAAGCGACCAACAGGCGTACAGCCATGCAATTCTGTAAGAGTAAACATCCTTACATCCTCGGAAACATCGGCTGTTATAGCCTTGAACACAAAATTGCAATTCCTTAGTGTCGCTTTTCGTGGTTGTGCGAACTAGCGCCGCAAGGCTGCGTTTGGAATTGGAATTCTACAAGGCAAACAGCCTCGCGTACGCTTACAGCCTTATAGAATACCAAATAAAAAGCCGCGATCGCAGTAGACAATGTCAAAGCTGTGACATCTGTGAATACAGCGACGCACACAGCCATTACGAGTCGCTTAGAGAATTGCATGGCAGTACGCGCTGATTGATGGTAAACACTTACTCTAGACTACGGATGCTTACAACACCAGCGACGAGCGAGCTCGGTGGCGCAGTCGTGAATGAGGCGACTTTGACACCAACGTTCGAGGGTTCGATTCCCACACAAGCCAAACATGTGTGTGCATGATCATGTCTTGGTATAGATGTTTTAAGAGAGGTATGGCGCATTAAAGCAGCCCGTCTGGGGGAGTACCTCCACTTCACAGAAAACCGCAGTCAAATAACAACTCCCTCTAGAGGATTGATGTGTTCCTGCGTGCGAGTGATGTCACCAGTAAGCTCGGAGTTGCTGTGTTAGCAGTAGAGGAGGCATCGCGCAAGTGATACTTAAGCGTTCACAGGCGACGGTAACCGCTATACATACGTTGTATAAAAAAAGAGCAGGGGCATACACATTTTTTTTGAAGAGCCCGTGATGGAGTAATGTTTCCAGGAGGAAACAATTATCCTCGACAGGGAGTTAATTCCAAAGCTTGATGGATCGAGAGAAAATTTCTCTTTTTCAGAAAGTACGCGATCATTATGTTCATTGTTATTGTTGTATCGCAATTTGTTTAATCTTTTAATTATATTATAACAATACTGTGAACGTTATTCTAGGCAGTCGCAAGTTATATCTGAACAATTCACCGAAGCCTTCATCCATGAGACGGACGCCAAATGGTCTTTCCTGTTTAATTCCTATCGTAACGACACAACACTAGACGTGGGTTTCACAAGATAACTCCTAAGTATTTTTGTCATATGGTTCTAATGATATTAATTAATAAATGAGCATGTCACTTATGCACATAGAGAGGTAGGGCTTACCTCTCTAATCAGCCCGTCTAGGGCGCAACTCCACCTTACAGAAAACCGCAGCCAAACAACTTTCTGTAGGGTTGTTGTGTTCCTGCAAGTGAGTGAGGTCACCAACAAGCTCCTAAGGAGTTGTTGTGTTAGCAGTAGAGGTGGCATCGCGCGAATTATACTTAATGGATTACGAGCGTTCATAGGCTACGGTAACCACTTTACAACAGGTAGGCCGTATTGTATGTCTTCCGACGTAGTATAAAAATAATATGGTTTTAATAAAATTACCTAAGTTCTTAATAAAGAAGCATTTCACATTTGCACGTATCGTCTTTACTGTTTTATTCCTATACAATGACTTGATGCGACTTCAAATAACAAAAATATTTTTGACGAACGAACATTGACGTTCTAATGTGCACAATATGTTGTATGAATTATTGTACCTATAAACACATTACTGGCGTGCATTAATTGATAGTTATTATAGTGATTTTTTTTATAAGCATGCCAATACATTACAGAATTAAAATTTTAGAGTAAGTATATAAAAATCGATGTTCTTTGTCTTCACAGTATGTTACGGCAAGGTTAAGAAGCTTTTTCTACGCTAATGAGGGTCATTGTCATTTGTTATCCGCGGGCGTGGTACAGCTAAGAACAATTTGACACTCTTAAAGTGCGATTGTAACTCTTATTACGTACGGCATTAGAACAGTATAAAGATCAAAGTGTTAAGTTTGACGTACACTTAGCTGCACCTGGTATTTTGCGTGTAGTCATTGTGCGTAGAAACAACTGATAAATTGAATGGCATTGTAAATGTCATGTTGTTCTTTCCGCTATGATGGAATAATTGTAAAGCCTGCTTGATGTGCAGCGGCTAACGTAATCAAGACAATATTTCAAAATGTATGAAAGTATCTTCTAATTTTATTTGATTTTTGGCAGACAACGAGAGTTCAATTGTTCGTTTTCATAACTCCTTTATTTTTCGCCGCGATTTTTAATATACTTAAGTAACTTTCAAAGCAATAGTAAAAACATAATTCAACGTTTTTGGAAGTATTATAAAAAATAGCCCACCTGCCTATAGTGAAATAATTTTCAGAGTCGGATCAATTGTTCCAGAGATGCATTCCCTACGTGTAGGTAATCATGAGCTCCATAATGAGCGATACATGCGAACAAAATAAATTGTTTTAGCTCCCAAAAAAGGATAGCTCATGACATTTAGCATATAGACCGTATTTTGCACCCTGTGATTTTCATACTTTTAGTTTGCAGTGCATATTTTCCACTACCTGCCGTCCGATCAGTGGTGCTCGGATTTTGAATAATTGTTCAACCGAACCAAATAAACGTTTTAAAAGTACACGAGAGTATCATCAAAGAAATATATAGAATTTCCTTTAAATTTAAAGCAAAATACTATATATTAATTTTTTATGAGTCCCACAAAACATTCAGTATGAACCTTCGTTAAATTATTATTTTTTATATTACTTGAAGCTAAATCTCGAAAAGGGTTTCGAATTAAATTATTAATATTTTTGAAATTCTGTTATTCGCTATGTCAACAAACGAGTACCCCTGCATAATTTAGCCTGTGTGACCTACATAACAGCAGTACTGTAGTATTATATTATCTTTGACAGGAGTAATTACTTCTAAAATATTAGTGATGTGATTATTTTGTCAGTGGGAGAAATATTGCGTTTAGCTATACCTAATTCATAAAAAATAAACCTAGGTGGTTGCGCCTTCATGTGTGCTAGTGAGTAAGGTACTTATGTTGTTTAAAATAGAAAAGTTTTTATTAGATTTACATCCATTCCACGGAAGAAATGGCAGGACTGGAACAAAACGCTCAACATTCGTGGGACCGCCGGGTTGAGAAAGTATCTTTTTCCGTGAAACACACGTACACTACAGAAGACGCCCGTCAGCTGTCCGTTCGCCAAAGGCGCTGCGTTTTCGCCGACGAGCAGAAGCTGGAGACGTCTGCTATATACACGTATTCAGCTTGCATGCGGCAGTGTCGTATGCAGAGAAGTCGCTCTCTCTGCAAATGCGTACCGCATTTCTATCCAGCAACAAGTAAGTAGTAGATGATCTGTTTTTATGAGACTCGCATTCTCCACCGAATAATAAATAGATATTATTTTTACACTACTTGTATTTTAGGACAGAATTTCTTCTACAAGTTTACAGGGTACCACTTAAAAAAATGTCCCATCCAAAAATAATGAATCAACAAAATTGCTACATTCAGTAAAAATAATTGAAATTACGTTTTGAATAACCTTAGTCTTTGTTGAATAAGTGAGAAATGCATCGCCATTCGAATATCCAATAGTTTTATTGTTTTACATAATGCGGGTTTAGTGTAGGTATACCTTTTAGATTTGTAATGTAACAATGTATGAACAAAAATGCATTTATAAAAAATGCTGTGTTTAGGCTTGTAGGATGATAGGGTAAAGTTAAATTTCTTCTATTGAATAAGAACGTTTGCATTTGACCAGGTTATTTTGTGCCTCCATATTTTCTGGTGAAATTATTACAGAGGGCTATAAGCAGTGCACCGTGAAAGAACTGGCGTGTATAGAGCAGCATGCCGCGGCAATAGCTGACGTCACGCGTTGTCCGTGCGAACTCGGTTGCTCCCACACCGTGTACGAAGTTGAAAAACTCACGGAAATCGAGTGAGTTCTAATTTTATAAAACTAAGACTAAGATGATAGACGGCAATAAGCAACTCAAAGGTGAAGTGCCTACTCCTAGAAGGCACAAGGTATTTCTACGATTGAGGTAGGCTACTCGACGAAATTGTAGAGAACCTTGTCCATGAGTATTGTGATATATAGATCACAATACACATTGACAAGATTCGTGTTTGGGATGCATATGTGTGAGCATAATCAAAAGTTTGCACTCGTTTTCTCCGAAACCGCTAAAACAATTGACCTGAATTTTCCCAGACTGTATATTTCAGCCTATTTTTATTCGTTTAGTAGATTCAGTTTCATTGAACCAGCAGGGGTATTCACATTGACACGGTAAGTTCTCATTCAAATCGAAAAGTTGTTACTCGCAATCGGAATTGTCCGCCGTCCACTCTGAAATTATTTTGATTCCGTGTGACAAATTTTCGTTTTAAATGAGAAGTTTCTGTGCCTTGCGCATACCCCTGCATATTTTTAATTTTAATCATTTAAATTAAAGTTTAAGTCTGTGTAATTTCAATAATAGGAAAAAGGAAACTCATGTTATACAAGACATATACTTGATGCTATAGACTAGACTTGATCCATTTTCTTTTAAATAACTCACGTTTCAATCTGGAAATATTTTGTCAGTAAAATTTGTTTCGCTATAATTTGTATCCCTATAATCTAATTTGGCGTAACAAGTAAGAAAACAAGAAAAAATGTGCATGATAAAAACAATTTGCCTTACTTTAACTGAAACTGAGCAAAAATACAATATAAAATTCCTTAGTTTGTGTTTTCTTTTCAAATATGTTAGGTCACTGGAACTCCCTAATACATAACACATTTTAAAATAAAATTAAAACACAAATTGAATCTCTCAAATCAACCTCTTGGAAGATTGTTATTTTCACATCATGTTTTTACTTGAAATCATATTGTCCAGAAAAAATATCAAGTAGAACATTGATGGAATTTATGCCCCATTTATCGTATTTCGTAAGCCGTGCCTTCTAGCTTAGATTTCGGCTGCCTAGAAGTTTACCTAACGCTCCATTCGCCCCGCACTCGTCTTTCCACATCAGCGGTGCACCTCCCATCCCAGCTAAAAGCGCTTCCAAGATATGCAATCTCATTCAATTGCTCCAACACTACATTATCCCCGTAATCCTCGTGTTCGTTCTAGTTGTCTCTCTTTAAAGTACATTGCATTCGATCGAAAACCTTTCTTCATACTATCATCTTTAATTGTTGTAACTAGGGTTTGCAGTTCGGGTGATGATTGTGCTATTAATACCGCGTCATCTGCATAAAGAGTATATACTACATCTTTATGTCAGGTCCGTTGTTGGGCGATCCGAGAGGCATATCACTCTGTCCTAACACTTAAAAGAGCTGTGAATGTTCGCATTTTCACAGCTTTTTATTGCAGGCTCACCAGTTGGGTCCTGACATAATCTTTTGATAAAATATGACATCATCGTAGATGAGTATTGGATTAAAGGCATACATTATCATATCTGAGCTTCTGAAAGCGTGTGGGAAACCGGTATTTGGGGTCCTCCGGAAGCTTTTCAATTCTATCATCCTCGAGGACAAAGCGCGACAGGCGCTGGCGCTGAAACGTGGTGGTGTTATTTTTCACGAAGGATGATAAAGCCTTATTGAAAAACTATAGACACATTTCCCTTCTGATCCATATCTATAGGGGAAAGAAGCAGCAAGTGGATACGTTAAGATTGAAGCGGAAAGTCAGTAACTTGTTAATCGATGTTAATCTAAACATTTACACAAACGACTAATGTGTTCAATGGCGTATAAAACCGTTACCTTACAAATTTAAGATCTTTTGATAAATAATAAAGTTATAAACAAATTGATTTTTTTTATATCTGGCAAAGCGGATGTACCAAAGAAATACAGTTCTCTTCAAATCTTTATAGTTTTATAAGAAAAACATACAAATAAAACATTTGAATTTAAAAACCAATACTTTTATCAATAAACTAATAGAATTTAGTAGAACTTTTACTTTGATAATGAAGTTATTACAATAAATCTTTGAAAATTATCGATAAGTTATTTTCACAACAGTAAACAAACAAAACCAACCCATACAATTAAAAAAAAAACATAATTTTTTAAAGGTAATGGTATTTATTTCTTTTTGGCTTTTTGAGATCAAGCATTAGCAGCTAAACATCATATTAGCTTTCGTCATTGTAAGCAAAGTGGATAGGTTCGCTTTGTCCGAACCGCTTTGCCCTTTTATACTATTAATTTTTGTAATTAAACTAATCTTAAATTCGGACGAGGACATACAAAATTTACATTTTGAAATCATAGGTCAATACACTAATATCAACATAAAGTTATTGTACAGATACTCGTACATACTTAAAACAGAAATAAAGAAAACACACTACATAAAAAAAGATTTTTTTTACGACATGCGCCTAATTCAGATTTTTTAATTACAATTACCCCGTCACATGATCTCGCAGAGTCGGACGCATACCTTAAGTAGAGACGGGCAGAGAGCGCTGCTGCCGTTAGCTGTGGTGCTCCTAGCTAGAAGCGCGTTAATTTAAACACAACAGACACAAATCCGCTTTGGGTACCATAACTGTATTAGGGTCCTTTCCCCTCAGCTGTTTTCAAGAGTCATCACGAATCGCCTTGCACACAGGTTTGGTGACTTTCAGCCCGACTGTCTTTTCCTGAACAAGCCGGTTTGCGAAAAACAAACTCATTCTCAACCATAGACTATATTCATACGCTGCGGTGCATAAGTTATACAGAAAACCAAAGAGTTAACCGGTCACTATCTTAGCGTTTGTGAACTATGAGAAGGCTTTCGATTCAGTACTCCAGTTTCTCCAGCGTTGCTGCAATAATTATAAGTATATCGCAGCAGTAAGAAACAAGCAGTTGCAGCAGCAAGAAAGTGTTGAGAAGTATATATGAAAACGCGACCATGACGAATCGACTACAGAACCAGAGCACGAAACCTATTCATCCAATTGAAACTATTCTACTGCTGCATTGGAAGATGCTTTTAAGTTACTGGACTGGAAAGGATACAGCGTCAACATCAACGGCGAGTATATCACGCATTCCCTCAATCGAACTCCGATGGGCAGCTTTTGGTAAAGATTTTCTTAAATTTTGTTGTCCAAAAATACCAATATCTTAAGACGAAAGTCTTCACCCAGTATGTATGTTGCTAGTGATGACTTACGGCACAGAAACGTTCCCCTTTACTTTGGGCCTCATATGGAAGCTCAAGGTTGCACAGCGTGCGATGGAGAGAACCATGTTCGGAGTTTCTCAACGAGATAGATTAAAAAATGAGCACACCCTTAGTAGAACTGGAGTTACCGATTTCCGAGTTCACTGCATTTTTTCTACATGTATTTTTCTTTAATCACGGGTGTTAACCCCGGTCTTTTGATAGGCATGTGCCGGGATATGGATCCAACGCGTAGAGGCCACTTAGAAAAGATTGTTATAATGTATTATACCCGCTGTCACCTGCTCTAAGGGATATCAATAGGAGAATATACCCACGAGCAGGTTACGGCAGGTAATTGGGACTATGGCAAATGTGTCTGAAATAATTGAGCTATTGAAATGAGATCTGGAGGGATTATTAGTACTGGGCTATTACAGAAGAGAGACGGACACCTGTCATAACTATCATATCTGACTGTTACATTTGGCAGGCGGTCGTTCGCCACTCACTAGATGGACCCCCGAAATGCCAGAGAAAGTCGGCCGAGGGCAACACCGATGTGAGCGACTCAGGGTTGTCGAAAGGTGTGCTGCGCTTTCTCCGTAGTTACTAGCGGCGTTATGCCCTTTAACACTTGAACCCCTGGAGCATATCACCTGCTAGAGCAATATACTCTATCAACTCCTCTCTGGAGGGCAATGAAGGCAAGCCAGAGCTGAGAGTCCTGCGGGCCTTCTTGACTTTTCACTCCGACCGATGAAGACACGCCGGAGACGAAGGCCCTGATCAACTCTCTGGAGCACTCGGGTCCCCGAGGTGTCGTTACGCACCAACAGCTCGCCACAAGCTGCCCTGCGGCGACATTAGAAATAATAGATTGTAAAGCAGCCTCTGTCCTCTGCGTTGCTGAATAAGAAGCAATTTAATGAAAGCCCGGTATTAAAAAAACGCTTTATTTATTGAGAAAATCCTTGTTTAAATCAAGTCAATGGTAATAATAAAAACATTTATTTGCTTTAACATACAAGTGTTTCTTAAACTATATCCGGAGTCTCCTCTTAAGCATACGAATGCCTGTGCCAGGAAACACCGCTCCTCTGTGATAATAATAAATACTCGTAATAATGGTAAGATGTTACTCGATGATTTGTAGAGAAAATTTTGATTAAGTATTACGCATTCAAAAATATTTAGGGTGTTTTGAAATGTATATTTTCACGTGGGCAGAGGTGTGTCTGAAACAGAGTATAAATATATTTCTATACATTGTGTTCAATGTTTACAGCATAATGAAGTCGGCGGGTGCGACCTCATCGCTGGAGACGGAGTTTGTTTCTTGGCCTATGGTGCGTTACAAGCGTGAAGTGCTCTTCGGTTGGGTTGATCTGTTGGGTAAGGAGTTTGTGTAAAAGGTATTAACGCAATATTGTACATACTACTACATTGTATACTTGATGTTTACGTATTATTGTACATATTAACAAGTATAAGTATACGTAAATGCAATGCGTAGTGATCGACTCCACGGGCCTCCTACTTCCACGATAGAAAATATCTCCCCCTATTGCTTAAAAAAAAATTAAGTATTATTTGTATGGTATGTAAAATAAAAAAATGAATATTACATTTTTTTTATTTTGTTGACTTGAGTTTTAATAATTTTTTGGTAAATGTTACTTTGGTTAAAATTGTTTTTCTGAACTTGAGTATTAAGGAGGGATGCTACCAAAAATAAAAAAAAGTATTTTATTCTCAGAAACGTTACGGAGCAGAATTCGGAGAATTACAATAATGCATTGCAATAAAAGGAAATTTAATTCAAATAATTTTATTTCTATCATACTAAATAAAATTGTCATGTAAATATTACATTCAACGTCAACCTTACTTGCAAAACAAGTACTAAAAGTGTATAGCATAATACAGTACAGTGCAGTTTACATATACTTTAGTTTTAGTTATTATATTTTAGTAAGTTGAACATTCTGGGGGCTTTTACGAAAGCTAGCGTGAAAAATTTTATTCCTAAACCTGCAAGAGGTTAAAACTATTATTAAAAATGGAGTAAGGTAAAAGCAACTTTTCAACTTATGAGGAAGTCTTATCGATATATAAGTGTAAAGCTCTGTTCAGCTTAGTTCTAGTGAGTGAAATTTCTAGTAAGCTTCTGAGGAGGTCCGCTGCTACTCATGCAGCATCAGCAGTAGCGGAGGCTACGCGCAGTTTATACTTTTTGTATTGATAATCTTCAATTTGATTCACATAAAGCGGGTCATATACGTGTATAATACCCGCCGTAGTAACACCGCCGATGTAACACAAACATTCATGCGGGTAGAGCTACGAGGAAAAGCATTTAACTAATCTTATTACCTAAGGCCTACTGCTTAACTGAGGCCGTTCTTATGCGGGAGGGGTCCGTGAAGTAATTGCGCGGTGAGGGAGGGACACCACTTTACCTAAGTAACCGATTCAGTTAAGTTGTACTGACGTACTAATAAAAGTGTGCGATATTGACATGCTCACCCTTACAGGGAATGAGAGCGAATCAGTACGTACATTGTTGTGAATAATTTTATTAAATGTTATTAAATTTTGATGGCAACAGTTTACCACCGTGCAAGAGTGAGCTGTGGCAACAATTTTTAAGAGCTATATATGTATCGAATATTTGGTATAATGCTCATAAACAATGCCCGTCAACATTACAGCCGCAAGAGTATGGGTGGATTAAACCACCAGCAGCTTACACTTACTTGCAAATATAGTCTTGTGAGATCTGAGGTTCCGTACTACATGTACCTATGCAGCACCAGTTCTCGAGAACGGTAATGTCACGCTCTACTGGGACCGGTCTATTATCACAATAACAGGCTAACTGGCAACAATAATCCTGTCTGTGATAATAGACCGGTGGACGCGGCATGCAATTCTTGTTGACGTCACCATTACTCGCGACGAACACCCCGTGAAGACCGAGAAAGAGAAACTTAGAAAGTTTCTCTTTCAGTACTTGGACTTGGCTCACGAGGTTACTGCTATGGGGCATGTGGACTCGACCACAATTGTTCCGATCGTAACAATTACCGGACTTATAGCAAAGAGTCCCGATTGTCACCTTGAGAGACTCTTGCTCGGCGGTTGGGTCAAGAATTAGTTATTTACAGCAGGCGGTTCGTCGCGACACCGCACGCATTGTGAGGTTTCTCGCTCTGGAGCCCTGACCTAACCACCGGTAGCCTGGGCCTCCGTCCCGCTACCTGCGGGTGCCCATTTTTATGTCTTTAAATGTATTTTGTAATGATATTAATATAGGTATTTAACTATGTAAAAGGCGATAATGAGTGAATAAATTTAAATAACACATATAACTTAGCTTTGCTGAAATAACGCAAAATTTATCAAATTTTTGAAATTTTATACAACCCTTGGAAGGGCAGTGAGTGTCTGCCATTGAATTTTTAATAACAAAAATTGTATACTTTAAGATATTAAAAATTAAAGATCGACAGACAACCTGCGATCACGTTTTAAAAGTCACTTTTGACGTCTTGGACTTTCTTCTGTTCCTGGACACGCCCAAAGGAACCAACGCCGGGGACAGTGAATCCCCATTTCACCTACGGCAGGTCTAATAGTATAACTAGCATCAATATGCAGTTTGCTAAAATACCGTAAGTCTGCCGATCGCTGGCTCTTAGACCATTATTACAAAACGAGGATTGGAGCAAAACGTTCGCTCTTTAAAAAGTACTCCGTTTACTGTACCTCATTTACTAACGTTAAACATCATATGAACACCATAGAGAAAATCTTGAAAATTGTTCATGGAGAAATTCGAGTGATGAAACGATGAAAATAAAATATAGCTTATACTCGTTTGTCACCATCGCAGTATAGAGAACTACCCGGGGTTGTGCAAAACCTTCAAAAACAAAATTTCAAATACAAAAAAGCAAAGTCAAAGTCAAAATCTTTTTATTCCGTAAAAATGGCTACATTTGTTTGGAATCGTCACATTTTTTTTCCCTACCGTGCAGTTCATGACTAGGTGAGCACTGATAAAAATACTGCCAAAAAACTCAGGCATCCCTCTTTTGGTATCCAAACAAATTTACATAATTTATTAATTACATTATAATTGGATCGACTCAATCCCAGGCATTTTTATCATAAATATAGTCAGATACTTTATAATATGCCCTGCTACACAATTTGGCTTTAATGGTAGTTTTAAATTTGTTTATTGACAATTCTCTTATATTGCTGGGAAGTTTGTTATAGAACCTTATACATTGCCCCATAAAAGAATTACTTATTTTGTGGAGACGGCTTGGATGTAACACAAAATTATGCAACCATCAATATTAAGAAAAGGATAACATACCTTCTTCTTAATGATTTCTAGACCCAGACAGGTATTTGTATTAAAAAAATAGGTGTAATGTATTGAGGACGTTTTGTTTTAATGAGAAATTTCAATAATGACGACTTGCCTCAAGGGATTTTTTGCAGACAATTTGTTTCCTAGTCTTTCTTCCATGTTGATATTTTCGTTTAACGGTCATTATGGCTTGAGAACTAAATGTCTGTAAGGATACTTTGCTCTGAAAGCTACTTGCCCCGAATTGCGTAGATGAACCCTGTTAATTTTATACCACGTTATTTTTTTCTGCAATAATAGTGTCGTTCGGCGGCATCGCTGGACTGTTCCTGGGATTCTCTTTGCTGTCTGGTGTGGAGTTGATCTACTACTTCACGCTGCGGGCGTGGTGCTCGGCCGCGCGTGACTCCGAAATGTTGCGGCGCGAGACTGCTGAAAGACTAGCGCAGCCGAAGCCTCCGCATGATCTCAGCCTTGTGCCGTGGTATACCTACTCACCTTTAGTAATAAATCTAACACTAGTTTGGTCACAATTGATATTGATAGCATACCACTCGCTTGATCGAGGCAATTATCATTATTTATCCCTAACCCGAATAGCAGGCTTTATTCGATACCACAGATTAGCGTTACTCCTGCAAAATTTTATTACATGGATTGATGCAGAACGTTAAAGGTTTACTTGTGTAAGAAATAAAAAAGTGCTTCCAGCTATTTCAGGTGCATACTTTTTACTGACTTTTTTATACCACTAAGGTGGCAAACAAGCATACTGCCTGCCTGATGGTAAGCAGTTACCGTAAACTATGGACATTTGCAACACCAGGGGTGTCACTCTTGCGTTGCCGACCCTGTAAGAACCTCTTCACGCCTTTCTTGAAGAATCCCATACTGCAGGGTGCTCATTCCACTGGCCACCCATTTGCACAAACCCTCGGGCAGCCTGTACGATGGTAACTTCGATAGAAGACCCCGATGCCAGACCCGATCGAACGCCTTTGCCATATCTAGGCTGACAGCCAATGCCTCACCTTGACTCTCGATCGCCGAAGCCCAGCGGTGTGTAAGATACACTAGAAAATCACCAGTCGAACGACCGTGGCGAAAGCCGTATTGACGGTCGCTGATTAGATCTTGATCCTCTAGGTATGGAAGGGAGGTTATGGCAATAGGCCTATAATTCGATGGGTCTGATCTATCGCCCATTTTAGGCACCGGGTGCACATTGGCGGTCTTCCACGAAGATGGCGCGTTAACACAGAACATAACTCAGGAGCACACTGCTTTAGCACCACTGCTGGTATGCCATCTGATCCACTCGACCTTTGAATGTCGAGGGAGAGAAACGTCTCGCTGGATAATTGAAATTTCCGGCATTGAGCTACTGCACCTCGGGATGGTAGGTGGCACAGCTCCTCCGTCATTCAAAGTCGAGTTAGAGGCAAAGAGATTACCAAGTAAATCGGCTTTCTCTTTAGCACTGTAGGCCAGACTGCCATCCGGCTTTTGAAATGGTGGCATAGACGACTGACAAAAGTTTCCCTCGGCAGCTTTAGCCAGCGACCAGAAAGCTCCGAGATGGAAGGCTTGCAAGACGCTCGCCAATTCTACCGACAAAATCAAACTTTGCACTGGCGGTTACCCTCTTACTGGACCTCGAGGCAGCGTTCAGTTTACGTTTCAATACAGAGACATCTGGATTTCCATTAACACGCGCCGTGGTTCAAGCCTCGAAAGCAGCCTGTTTGAGAAATTTGGCTTCTTTACAAGGCCGATTAAACCACGGTCGCTTTTAGCTCCCGCAGCAGCCACAAAGCGATTGGGAATGTAGTTGGGAGAAACCATAGGCCAAAGCAAAGTCATGAGCAGATCTCCCCGCGGAATCAGTACATCGAGTGCCAAGCCATTCGGTGTGGTGGGCATTAAAAATCTCGCAAAATCACTAACTCCGCGGAGGGATACTGCTCGATAACTTTGTCAGTTGCCATTTGCAGGTGCTTAAATAAACGAGCTGTGTCTGTATCACCGCTACAGGACCTGTAAAGGCACGCGTAGATTCGGGTGTGGGCGCCATGATCCACGCGCACCCATAATAATTACAGGTCCCTGTCTTCCAGGCTATGAAGACTGCGACAACAAATATCCTCCCGAACGTACATACATACCCCGGCACGACGTACAAATAGGTGTTCAAGTTTGTACCCGGGGTAACGTAAGTAAGATGTGTCGACCGGTGAGGATATTTGTGTCTCCGTAATGAAAAGAAGGATCGGCCGAGCGGTCTCGAGGTGATAGTGAACCGCATTAATATTGGAGTGTAGTCCCTTGATGTTGCAAAAATCCACATTTACTCGTATTGTGGAAGGGGTAGCTGCTGTAATATTTCATTTCCTATTCCTTTTCGGTGCCATTTATGTTGTGTTGAGGTTGATTGAATACGATATATTAGCATAATACAGATTGTAGAAAATACATTATAATCGATCCTTACAAAAAGAAAACATGCAACAAGGCTGCTTTATTGCTAAAAGTAATCTTTTCGAATTGGTGTACAGACATAGGGCTAGTATGGAAGAAAATGGAGAAAATAAACTGACACTAACTTGAACTTATTGATATTATAAGTTATATAGTTTAAAACATACATATGTATATATGTTAAATACACAAATATATAATTAAAGTAGAAATAATTGTGCTTTAAATGTTAGTGATTTAGTCAAAATCAGAGTTTTTTGAAAAAGACAATAATTTTTCTGATAACGACAGATAAGGTATTACATAGCCATGCTTGAAGAATTTAGAGGAATGAGATACTCGTAGAACGGCCAGGGTAAGATCTTCACAGGAGCGAAGTTGCAAATTTTGGTAGGTAGAACTTGAACCAAATTTTGAGACAAGGAGGTATATTGAAGGTACGAGTAATTCCAGCCCCTCTCCCATTGAGAGGGAAGTTTGGTGGGTATATTGGGGAAAAGTAAAATACGACTGTCCGACAATGAGGGCCCGATTATTTAGGACTAATCCAAAATCCGGTTCAAATGGAATATATTTTGCAGGTGGAAACAACCTCCAGCTCGACGCGACGCCCCGGCTCTATTGGTGCGCCCAAGAGACGGACCTCCCAAATATTCACCGCCTCCTGGTTATACGACATATTTGCCTTAATAATTCCAATTTGTAACCTAGTATTGCATTTTTATGGGATTTCTTGTAATTAGCATTTTTCTATATTTCATCAGCTATAATATTTTAACTACTTAAATATAAGAATAAAATTGATACATTATGGCTTTTTTGTCCTTTTACCAGTTCTAACGAGGATTCGATTCGACGATGATTAGGTATACTTAATAATTAGGATAGAAGACACTAAAAAAAAAGAATATACTTACATTTAGGTTTGACTATGTCCCTATGGTATATCATATCCGGAAAGATTAGTTTAATATTAAGCTATATGTTGTACCAATATATCAATACTTATGAAACATATATACACACTCATACATTCTTCGCCTAACTAAATATTAATATTGTAACGTAAAGTCAAGTGTAACAGTTACAAACATGGTAACGCCAATCTTTTTTCTCTATCAAGCGCGCCTAAAGAAGTATCATTTCAAAAATATTGTTTTAATAATTTAATTATCTAGAACATTGATCTGTATTGTCCCCGACGCTGTTTCTGCTGCACATTAATGACATGTTGTCAATCGACAGCATTCATTGTTATGCGGACGACAGCACCGGGTACACTTATTATACAGGCCGTGCTAACATCCCTTGTGGAGGAAAGCCGCGATAAACTTGTGTCTGAAATGGAGGGTACTCTGTCTAAAGTATCTGACTGGGGGCGATTAAACCTAGTCCAATTTAATCCTACCAAGACACAAGTTTGCTAAGAAAACCCCATTTGCTGTGGTTCCCCAATTCTAGAACACGCCGCTCACAATTGCTAAGAGCATTGGGATTCTCGGTATGGAGATCTCCAGCGATGTTCCGTATCGAGGTCACCTTGAGGAGAAGGTCCAGCTGGCATCCAAGAAACTCGGTGTGCTCAACAGAGCTAAACAGTACTTCAGCTCGGGGCAAAGACTTATGTTATATAAGTACCAAGTCAGACCGCATATGAAGTACTGTAGCCACCTTCGGGCGGGAGCGCCTGGATAGCTAGGACCTTGTGACTTGGTACAGAGACGAGCTGTGAGGATTATCGATGATCCTAAACTCACACACGGCATTGAGCCCTTGAGTTTGAGAAGAGATTTTGCCTCCCTTTGCGTGTTTTACCGGTTGTATAATGGGTTGTGTTCTGAGGGTTGTTCGGTATTAGGTATACCAATAGCCTCGTTTTACAATCGCACAGCTCGCCGACGGCTGGGAGTTCATCCTCATACACTGGAACCGCAATGCTCGCTCACTGCGGTTCGCGAGAAGTTTTCTACCGAGAATTATTAAGTTGTGGAATGAGCTCCCTGCCGAGATTTTCCCAAGGGACCATAGAATGTTGTTCTTCAAGTAAGGCGTGAAGAGGTTCTTACAGGGTCGGTAACGCAAGAGTGACGATTGTTAATTTCTATGTCTATCAATTATTAGATTTATCGTTTATCAGAATTTGAATTCAGAATTAAGTACCTACTTTATTGTTTTTTATTTTGATTCCCGCGTGAGCTTATAGAGCTGTAAAACTACTTTCTTTTTAAATATCATTTACTCCTTGTAAACATGTATAGTATACCAACGAAATTAATAAAAATATAAACATAAAATACTTTTCCAACCGACTTCCAAAAAAGAGGAGGTTCTTATGACAATTGAGTATTAAACTAAAATGTATATTATCCGAAGACTGACAAAACACGAAGTTTGGCGAGAGACATTAAGAAGCACTGTATAAGAAATATAATTTCTAAATATAATTATTTCTATGTTTTTAGGTTGGGAAAAAATAAAATATGCAAAAAGAATAAAAAATATGTTTATATTATGTTTTAGTCAGAAAAAATCTCAATCCCTTCCATTTCACTATCTGTGCTCTCATTGGGGTAAATATCACTGTCACTATCAGCCATATTTATCACTAGTCTATCAAGGCACTACCAGTGCTGGCAGGCGTATTACCAGTTGACTTAGAAATTCAACGCCGGGCTTCAATGTACTACACCTCTAAAAACATACACCCTGACTTTCTAAAACGCCGCGATATTGACAAAATTCTTAGATTGTTCAAACCAATTGACGAGGTATTTGAAACTTTACTGTCTGAATGGCAAGAAAGATGGGAAACTTCTACTAAAGGACGCCACTTGTATCTGTTCTTTCAATCAGTGCGAGACAGATTAAGTAAAGAGTGGTTAGAAGTCGATCATCCTGTTGCGCAATTTTTAACAGGGCATGGAAACTTTAGGGCAAAGCTCTTTTCATTTAGACTTGTGTCATCGCCTTTATGTGAGTGTTCTACGACAAATCATGAATTCGAGCAAACAGCACATCATGTTCTCTGGGAGTGCGATCTCTGGCAAAGGGAGCGGGACGATATGTTAAATTCCTTGCGTGTCACATCCGGGGTAGTATACTATTCTGATTTGGTGGCAACAAGGGAGAACTACCAGGCGTTTAGGCGGTTCTGCAATCTATATTATTGGAATCGATGTGTTAGGTAACAACTCACAGGTTAGGTCCCAATAGTGTTAGATATTTGATTATCCGTGGTGCACGGCAGTTGAGCTTCACTTGACTAGCCATCTCTTTGAGGTTTTAAATGCCTTATTTGTCATATTGCTGTCTCTCACTTTGCCAAGAGGGGAAGTCAATTCTAAAACTTCCTACTCCTACAAATTTCTTCTGATTAAATTCGTTTGTGAGTTCCAAGGCAGCTGTAGTTTAACCCCCGGGACGGCAATGGACTTCACTGTTCATTGCCTTTTTCATTGCCTTTTTTGTGGTCGCCGCTGTTAATTCTGGCTACACAGGAGACACAGTGGTGGGTATGAGTGGTGGGCCTGTCCCGTTAGTCTATCAATGTAATCGTCTACACCGTGTTGAATTCTTTGATATATTCATTCTCACATTTGATTACATGATCGCAAACCTTTTCCCACTCTTCGGCCCCGATCATTTTTAATTTTACAGTCAATATTTTTTTATTGAAGTTAAAGTCGTTTCTAGCAGCTACATAGTCTTTCAGTTGAGACCATATATTTTCAATTGGATTAAAGGCCGGATGGTATGGTGGCAATCTCAAAACAGTGTGCCCATGTTCGGCAAGTACCTTGTCCACAGAAAACTCTGTAAACTTCTTGTACTGACATATAATATTGTATATCTGTGGTTTCGTCAATTTTGGATCAACTGGAATTTCGTGTCTTTCTAACCAGTTGATCATTTCCTATTTAATGGTGTTTGAATGGGAGGGTCTTTCAACATATTTATTGTGATAGGGTGCGTTGTCGATAACCAGGACAGAATTACTGGGTATATTAGGGACTAGCAGAAGCCCGCGGCTTCGCACGCATGAGATTTGGGCTTTTAGTAGCCTTTATTTCTATGTAGAGATGAAATTGTTTCTGTTTAAAAAAAAAACAAAGTTCAGGGTCGTAGATGCAACCATGGAGCGATTCAATTTTCGTACAGCGCCATCTATTGACCTTTACAGGAGGCAACGTATATGTATTTTATTTATATTACATAAAAATGCGTAGTTATTTTATGTTACAAAAAATACGTATTCTATGAAAATTATAAAATAAAATTGCAAAGTCCCCCGAAGGGGAAGATATTTCCCCCTAATTTTAAGTTTTCATTTTTTACGCAGGAACCCTAAATATTTACGGGATAAAAAGTACCCTATATTCTGCTCTGAACAGTCCTCTACCTACCAGTGAAAGTCCCGTTAAAATCGGTTCAGCCATTTCGAAGATTAGCCCGGACAAACAAACAGACATACAGACAAAAAGTTAAAAATGCGTATTTAGGCTTTGGTAACGTGAAAATAATAATATGAGCTTAAGATAAAGGCTTTATTTTGAAATCACAGACAGACACTTCAATTTTATTTATATGTATGGATTAATTGATTATCCAGCCGTTTCTCGTAGTTATCGTTATTCATTTCCTTGTGATAATCGAATATAGTGTCCGTGGATTTATATGTTAAAAAGGTCTCTCCGTGTACAAAGCCTTTTTCATTTCCTGTATGAACAATTATCAAACGTTGACGTTTTGAAATCGACTTTTTTACTCTTTTTTGCTTATCATCACTCCATTTTTCTTTAGTGTGGGATGTAGGTGTGTACATCCCACATACATATATATTATATATATGCCACCGGAATGGAATATAATATATATATATATTATATTCCATTAATTTTGACGGGCTCGGTGGCACAGTGGTGAAACGCGATGTTACGCTACTTTGACACCAACGCTCGTGGGTTCGATTCCCACACAGTACAAACATTTGTGTGCATGAACATGTCTGTTTGTCTTGGTTTAGGTATTTTCTATGTATAATAAGTATGTATTTAAAAAAAATGTATTTACGTATGTTTATCAGTTGTCTAGTACCCATAACACAAGCTTCGCTTACTGTGGGTCTAGATGGCGCTGTGTAATTTGTCCGACAATATTTATTTAAAAAATTCGTAATTGTAATCGAGTAGGTATGACAGTGACACAACGTTATTTCTTCTTTAGGCATAGCAGTGATAGTCCAGTGTATAACGAACCGGCCAATTGACCAATTGGGCGGTGGCATGTACCACTAAAATTCGTGTTTTCAGATTTATTACATATTTATCACTTGCTTGACAGTAAAGGAAATCATTGTGAAGAAACCCACACGTCCAAGAAATTATATTTTGAAAAAAGATAATTAAAGACAAGACAGGAAGACAGGTAGGGCGCATCAAAACAGCCCGTCTGGGGAAGTACCTCCACCTCACATAAAACCGCAGCCAAATAACAACTCCTTAGAGGGTTGTTGTATTCCTGCGTGTGAGTATGTAAGCTTACGTACTTAATATACTTACAAGCGTTAATAGGCTACGGTAACTGCTTTACATCAGGTGGGCCGTATGCATGTAGGTATGCTTCCCGACGTTGAATAAAAAATAGAATTATTTATTTGCCATTAGGTCCTCACGAGACTTGGACAACCCTTGCATTCTTTAAATGAGATTATATTGTATCTTAAAATGACCATTAGCGAAGACATTTCCAAAAGAAACTTGCCAATATAGGTATTTTTTCAAATCATAAAGACACAGAAAGTCGTGTGACCTAACCTCAGATAGAACTAGGGTTATGGAGGTCTGACGGTTGTCGTTCCATGTAAAAATTAGAATCTTCGTCATTCTTTTAGGGTTAGGTGGCGGACCCCGCCAATCGTAACGGATTAGGAAATGGGATAACGCTAAGAAAAAAAAAAAAGTTATTACTTATTTAGACCATTCTCCTTTTTTAATACGTTTGTATGTGTTTTTTTTGTTGTCCAACATGCAATTAAGTAATGGAATTTCATGAACTAAATTTCAACCACTTCTCCACTTTGCAACGTGTATTTGTGATGATAATACAATGATGGGCTACCGTCGATATGACGATGTAAGTCGGGAACTGGCAGTAGGGACAGTGGATCAATCAATCTTCTTTGGGGTGGGTTTGATTTCGGTGAACCCTTTGGCCAGTGATTTATCAATAATTTTATTTATTAAATATTTATTTGGTCAGCACCAACCTGATAATAATAATTATATAAGGGGTAGTCTGTGGCGAGCTGTTGGTGCGTAACGACACCACGGGTACTGTACTGGACCGCAGCGCGACCCACCCTACCTACCTACTGCTTTTGCCTCGGGATGTAAATGGAATGAATGCATGCCTAAGCCTTTTTTTTTTTTTTTGTGACGCGGGGAAAAATGCGTTACGCACACCACCGGCGCCTGGGTGGCCTCCGGTGGTAGTGTGGGACTCCCCGTCGGCTGCCCGACGGTATACCCACTAAACGACCCCGCGAAATGCCATCGGCCGCGTTGGTGTGGTGCTCCGGATCTGTCAGCAACAGGGCACCACTGCGACTGGCCAGCCCCTCAAAAGGGGCCGGACTTCTTCACTCTAGAGGCCATCCCGTCAAATTGGGACAGCCCCTCCGGCGGCGGGACCATTATGGGACCAGGTTCCCAGCCTGACCCCTAGTCCCACAGGTTAGGGAGGCGGCAGTAGGTGCGCGTAGCGCCTACGCCGCACTCCCGTCCGCCGTCTCCGGAGCGGGGCAGCCAACGGATCATCCTCCCTGTCCCGCTCCGCGGCCTCCTTCTGGGACATGACCGTCTCACAGAAGGAGGCCATCGCCTGCCAGGCACTGTCGCTCCCGAGCATGTAGCGGACCACGCTCGGGAGCGAGAGGTCCGCGCTTCCCAGCGCGGACACCAGATCGTGGCGCTGCCGTGACCACCTGGGACACTGCTCCAAGGTGTGCTGAGCAGTGTCCTCGGCCGCGCCACAATCGTGGCAGCCTGGCCGCTCCTCCCGCCTCGCGACCCGGTGCAGGTACTCACCGAAGCATCCATGTCCGGTGAGCACCTGCACCATGCGGAAGGTGAGGGGTTTGCGTCTACGACGCATCCACGCCTCCAGGACCGGGCGCAGCGCATCCGCAACGCGGACTCCGTACCGCGGCTGCGCCAGGTCCTCCCCCCACCTCCGCATCATCTCCTCATGCCCTCGCTGGCGATACCGCCCCACCTCCACCGACGTGGGGCGCTCGCCGAGGCTCCTCCTCTCGGCGACAAACAAGTACACCTCGGCGAGCACCTCCGCCGCCAACTCCCAGGGCGGGTCGCCAGCAAGGGCGGTCGCGGCCGTCCACGCCACCGTCCGGTACCCCCTTATCACCCTCTGCGCTATGACCCGCTGCGCTCTGCGCAGCTGAGCCCTATTGCGAGCGCACAGGGCGTCCGCCCATATGGGGGCACCGTACGTGGCCATACTCCGGCAGATGCCGGAGTACAGCCGCCTGCACGCGGCGCTGGGCCCGCCCACATTGGGCAGGAGGCGACCCAGCGCCGCCGCAGCTCTGATGACCTTCGGCCCCAACCGCTCGAAGTGGGGGCCGAAGGTCCATCTCCCATCCAGGGTGAGGCCCAGGTAACTCATCTGGGCACTCACCCTAATCCTCACTCCTCCTATCTGGAGGTGCGCTCCGGAGGGGGGGCCCCGCCTACCGGTCCCGCGGAAGAGGAGGGCCTCGGTTTTATCCAAGCGGACCCGAAGCCCAAGCCTCTCTATGCGGCTGACCACCAGTCCTACACCGACTTCGGCCAGCCGCGCCGCCTCCACGAAGGTCTTGCCCCGGGACGTGACGAGGGTGTCATCTGCATAGCAGATGACGCCCATCCCGGGGAGGAGACGGCCCCGCAGGACCCAGTCGTATGCGAGGTCCCACAAGATGGGGCCCAGAACGGACCCCTGTGGGACACCGCACACGACGCGCCTTCTGACCATCTGGCCCCTCGCGTCCTCGTAGCGCACCTCCCTGTCCTCCAGATACGCCTTCAACAGCCTCCCCAAGTACGGAGACACCCCAAAGTACTTGAGGGCCTCCAGTATGGTACTGTGGGGGAGGCTGTTGAAGGCGTTGGCGATGTCCAGAGACACCGCCACCACCACATCTCCCTCACGCTCCGCATCCTCCGTCACCGACCTTAGGCGCCTAATGGCGTCGACGGTCGACCGTCTGGCCCGGAACCCGAACTGGGCATCCGATAGGCCTGGTCCCGGGCCATCCTCCAAGTGCTGAGCGAGGCGGGAAGCAACAACCCTTTCGAGGGCTTTCCCCGCCTCGTTCAGCAGAACGACCGGTCGAACCGCCGACCCCGAGTCCGGGGGCCGGTCTCCCTTCAGCAGAAGGCAGAGCCGGCCCACCCTGAAGGGTCCCGGGCAGCACCCCGACCGCAAGCAGCAGTCGAGGAGCTCCCGGAACCTGTCCCCGAGGTGCACGAGGGCCAATGCCAGCACCCTCCCGTGCACCCCGTCCGGACCCGGCGCCCTTTTCTTGCCTCGGAGGCGGTCAACGACCGCCTCCATCTCCTGGTCGGTGACGGGCGGCGGAGCGCCCTCCTCCTCTCCTCTGGAGTCCGACTGTAGGGTCATCCTCGGGGGAGCGTAGCCCCGTGGGTTGTCGGGGAAGAGTTCCCCGACAACCCTCTCCAACACGGCCGGCTGGAGGGTCTCTGTCAGTGGGGCCGACTGAGCGCGGATTTTGTTCCGCGCTCCCCTATACGGTCGGCCCCACGGGTCCCTGTCTAGGCCCTCCAGCAGCTCCTGCCACGCTCCCTCCTTGGCCCTACTTATGGCCATCTGCAAGGCTCTCTTCTTCTCCACGTATATGCCGTGCAGATGGCCATCTCTCCCTTCGTCCCGGGGGCGGCGACGCCTGCTCCGAGTATACGCCCTACGCGCCCCGTTGCAGGCGTCCCGGAGGCCGGCTATCTCAGCCGACCACCAGTAGACCGCCCGCCTCGGAGGCGGACGCCCAACGCTGGGCATGGCCGCTCCGCACACCGCCGTGAAGGCGTCGCAGAGACGGCCAGCCCCCTCCTCGGCGTCCAGATCCTCCATTGGCGGGAGGCCCCAGCGGCCGACAATGGCCGCCTCCTCTGCCAGTTCCCGGTCGAGCCTGGTGAGCGCCCAACGCGGGAACCGGCTCCGCCACCGGGACGAAGTCGTCGGACTCCCGGGGGCTGGAGACACCTCGAACCTGATATAACGATGGTCCGAGAGTGTCTCCACCCCCGTCTCAACCCTCCAGCCCTCCACTCGGCGTGCGGTGGACGCGGTGGCGAAGGACAGATCCACCACCGACCCTCCGTTCCACCGCACGCACGTGTGGACTGTCCCCCTATTTAAGAGGGACAGTCCCGCGGCCAGCGCCCACTCCTCCACCATCCGCCCTTTGGCTTCCGTGGCCGGGTTCCCCCACGCCGTGGACTTGGCGTTGAAGTCACCGGCCACGACAACCTGGGCGGGCGCTAGCCGCCTCACAGCCGACCCCAGAGCGTCGAGCAGCCGCTCCAGGGCCGGCAGGTCGCGGTTCGGGGAGAAGTACACACCGATGATTGCGTACTCTCCCCGAACCGCCGCCACGTAACCCGCTCCCCTCCCCCACACCACGAGTGGGGGGCTGGCGCCAGGCCTCGCGACGATGGCCACGGAACCGTCCAGATCCCCGGCCCAGTTAGGCCGGGAGGGCACGAAATATGGTTCCGCAACCACCGCCACGTCCACGTCCCACTCCGCCATGGTCTGCAGGAAAAGGTCCTGAGCCCCGGCGGAGTGGTTGACGTTGGCCTGCAGGAAGCGAGGATGTCCGGCCATTACTCGGACATCCTAGCCTCCGGCGCCGTCTGCCGCCCACTCCCGCGAGAGATGGGGGGCGTTCTCCCGCGGACGGATGGGGGGTTGCAAAGACGGCCCCCCATCACGTGCGTCGCCTTCCGCCCAGCGTCTGCGCATACGGCACAGCGGGCCTGGGCCGAGCAGCCCGAGGCGATGTGCCCCGGCTGCCCGCACCGGTAACAAAGCCGGCTGCGGTCCTCCTTGGAGGGGCACAACTCGGCTGTGTGCCCCTTCCCCATGCACTTATAACAATGCATGGGGCGCGCCTCCAGCAGGTGGAGCTGCACCCGGCTCCAGCCCACCCCGATACTGCCCAGCTCGAGCAGCTTCTTCGCTGCCGTCACCGGGCAGCGCATCAGGGCGGAGCTGGAACTCCGCCAGTCCGGGCGGATTTCGCCCACCCGGACCTGCTCGGGGGTGCAGCCCCCCTCGCGCGCGACCGCAGCCTTGACCCGCTCCGCCGTAGCGGCGTCGTCCAGACCCGTGAGGCGGAACTCCGCACACTTCACGGGCCTGGACACCTCAGCAACGCTGGACAGGGCAGCCGACAACCTGGCTGCCAAGGCGTCAGCCTTCTCGTGACTGGACGAGCCGGGGACTTCGATAAGCCTCGCTCCGGTCGCAGACTTGCGAATCCGGAGCGAGCCGATTCCCAGCTCGCCCAGGTTTACCTCCCGCTCGGCCTTAAGCAGGGCCGAGGCATACGATGCCCCCCCTTGGGCTGCCTCCGGCCGTAATTTGAGAATTACGGCCGTGGAGCCGGGGAGCACCACCTTGGGCTTTCGGCCCTCCTCCCTGCCTGCGGGAGCATTGGCTGACGCCTTGGCGGGCGCTGGCGCCGCAAGAGTCGCGGGGGCCGCGGTCTTTCGCGGCCTGCGGCGGACCACGTCGGTCCACGCCTCCTTAGGGACCTCGGTGGCCCCTGCTGCCGGCGACGGCGTCACCGCGGCCGGCTTCGCCCTTGATGTGGACGGGCCGAAGCTCGTCCACGTCTCCTGCGGGGCCCCACTGCGGGCGGGACCCGCTCCGGTGGCCGATCACGTCTGAGATCGCGTCTGAGGGCGCACCTCGAGCTCTGCCGGCGCACTCGCCTTCTGCGGCTTAGTCGCCGGCCGACCTGCGCTCTCAATGGCAGCCCTCGCGGCCCTCGCCACCGCAGAGCCGTCGCCCGCCAATGGCGGACGGGCGACAACCGGAGGAGGCAGGCGCGACTCAATCGCGGCAAGCCGGCCGTCCACCAAGTTGCCGACGAGCCGGGCGATGTTGGACTCCAGGGTCTGGAGATCCACCGGGCCCGTCGACCCCTGCGCCTTCCTCTCGCTCCGGAGCTCCTGGAACTCCCGGCGGTGCGCCTTGACCTCCTCCCGCAAGGAGGCCACCTCCCGTTGGAGACGAGCGTTGTCAGCTCGGAGGCGGTGGGTCTCCTCCACCTCCGTGCGCACCACCAGGGCCCCCAGGATCTCCCGGATCCCGCCCGCAGCCCTCGCAATTTTTGCCGAGTAGCCCCCCTTGAGGCTCGCCGATTTCCCCGTGAGGTCGAGGATAAGCTCCAACATACCCTCGCCCCTCACCATGAGGTCCTCGGCGCCCCCTCCGAGTGGGCTCGCCGCTTCCCCCTCAGGGCTTCTCCCTTCGGGGCTTTTCTTCTCCGCCTCGGGGCTCACCCCCTCGGCGCTTCCTGCCGCCACATTCGTGCCCATCTTTGCCTTAAGGGCCCGCTTCTCAAGGAGCGCATTAAATGCCGCCTCCTTGGCCTCCTCCTTACGCACCCTCAGTTGTTGGCGGGCCCTGGCCAGGCTGGGGGCGATGCCGCCCCTCTTGCCGCGCCTGGCGGTGGGCACCTTCGCCCGCTCGTCGGGGGTTTCCGTCTCCGACCCCGAGAACAGGCGCTTCCGGCTCAGCTCAGACTCGGAGAGGGTGGTGACCATGGAGTCGGTCTCCACCCACCCCTCGCCCTCGCTATCCACCTCTTCCCTTCGTGGGCCCTCCGGGACGTCACCCCCCCCGGAACCTTTAGGCCCCAACGTACCCCCCCCCACCCGGCATCACCGGGACTCGGCTGTCCAGGCTCGTGACCGAGAACTAGACAGCCCACACAACACGAAAAACACGAACGACAAACACAAAAACCCAACAAGTAACAGAACAAACACCAACAAAAACCGCCTATGTTCGTTACCGAACAGCAACAAACACAAAAACAATAACCACCGCAACAAAAATACACCAAACACTCCACACCACCAAAACAAACGAAAAAGCCTCCAATCGCAAAAATCCTCCTAGCCAAAAACTCACCCTCGCCCACAAGTATTGTATAACCGAATTTAGTCACCACCCACCGGCCACTGCGTTACCGCGCACCAGGTGGGATGGGTCCAGGGCAGACGACGTGGACGTATCGGTATACACTTGGGGGCCTGCCCCATGCATGCCTAAGCCTACTTACCGATATGCCTATTGGATCCTACCTAACTTAATGGACTGGAGCGTGTCCAGCCTATCTGCCTACTATTATTGCCACTACCTACTATTTAACTACACCTACTGCTACTGATGAACCCTACCTAAATCTATTGCTATTTTGTTATTATTATCTTACCTAACGAACTAAACGTTCCTGCCTTGCTAAGCTCTACAAATCTTCCCTACCTAATGTCCTAACTTCCCTACTTATGTGCCTACCTATATTTCTTTTATGTACTTGTTCTAAGATCTACATATGTGTTTAATGTACTACTACCTAGATAACATACCTATTTGTCTTATGCCCTACGTATGTCTAATATAAGACCTACCTAGATAACCTAATCTCAGTTTTAAGCTCTACCTATGTGTTTCGTGATCAAACCCTACCTATGTTACCTAGTATCGTCTTATGTATTCTGTATTTACCTAAAGCCCTATCTCCCCAGCCTATGTACAGTTGAATTAACAGTTCTACTTCGATTTGTTGATATATATATATATATATTGATGTAAGATATTTCGATGTCTTAGTGCCTAGTGTCGTATATACGAGTTAATAATGGAAATCCGCCCATAAGCTCGAGATTAGTCGAACTTTTATTTGCATGTGTGTGGTTCGTATTATAATATTTATATCGTGGCTTATTTACCCTGGCCGGGATTTCCAACACACAGCTAAGGTCTTTGGAGCTGGTTTCTTCGCAAAGAAACAATGTATTTATATAAACATGTATTTGTGTGCGTACGACTTTTATTTAATATTTGTTGTTGCAACTAATAGCCACTGCTCCAAGCCTTAAATATTCCAAGTCCATTGGTATAATTTATATATTATAAGTTATATGTGCGCATTATTGATTGTGTAAGAGCTCTTAAACCCTGATCGGGTTTTACCAATTAATGGGACTGGATGGGAGTGAATTGAATACACTCGGCGGATTGCCTTAACATTTTAAAGACATGTTAATTACTTTCTCGCTATACGAACGAATTACAAGCTTATCGGAAATCAAAGTCTATTGACGCTTATAGCGTTCTTTTGCTTATTCACGCGGGACGTTATCGCGCAAGTTATGCTCTCGTGTTTATGGTATTCCAACCTTACAGTACTTTAAAGAAACTTCATCATTTATTGTAAAGTGTACGGTACCCAACCATATCAGTCGAGTGAATAACCGTCTGATATGCGTGCTTTCAAACTGGTTACAGGCCCGACATGATCCGCCACGGACGCCCAACCAAAATTAATCAATGTTTAAACCACGGGGTTAACACGGATTAATCTTTACCGCACACTATGATGTTACATTTACTGATATAAATATAACTTTTTTTTTCAAAATAAAATAAAATGAGAGCGTTATATAGTCCAAATCGCGAGATCCTTATACTACCAAACACCTTATTCAATAAACATTCAAACTCATGCGAACAAGCACTTATTTATAACTTAGTCGACAATGGATTCTATACGGAACCTTACAACTTAAATTCTCTAATCCTAATCCTAATTATCTAACAGAAACTATCGCGGATTCAAAGAAGCAAGACCCGGGATATGACCTAACACCCTAACGCGAGTGTGTTTAAGAACGTTGTGTATAGATAGTTGTGTTATAAAATATATATATGTGTATATAACTTTGTGTAGACAATTGGCAGACGTGTGAGTCAATGAAAGCCTAGCCCTACGGTCCACCAATTACGGAAAATGTAATTATCACAGACTCATGACAATTCAAACTAGTTTAACTATGGAGTTAGACCAGCCTGCGGGATTGTAGTCGCCCCGACATTCCGTGATGTATGTACACACTTCACGAACGCTTTATTTCGCGTTAGAGAGGTGGGGCCCTAGTGTAATGTGAGAAGATCTAGGCACGGCTTACCTCTCCGTACTAAATCGTGTATTTGATTCTATACACTTCAAACTCCGCTCAGTTGTCACAGTCAGTTTACCACGGTGCTTGAAATGTGCCAATACTGCTTAATAACAAGCCACTTTAAAACAAACTATCGCGAATTTAAAGAAACTATAAGAATTGGTTAACAAATCTTATAGCCAAATAGCCCAAACGAATACTGATTACTTAAGTTACAAAAAAATACAACGTTTTAAGAATTCCCGAAATACGCTCCGACTCACTAGTCAGTATTGGCTATTGTGTCTCGTCTCAACGATCCCCATTGCCTATATAGTCCACGATAAACCCCGCGCGCGCTTCACCCCCGTAAAACCGCCACGCCGATCTGTGTTTAAACGCAAGGTTCCGTACGCATTATCCACTCCAGACTAGGTCTTACAACTAACTTAATTTACCGAATAATGCATAATTTACACATGCTAATTAACTGTGATTAGTACCCAAATTAGATCTTTTTCTAAATACCCGAATAAACTCCAGACTTAAAGTCTTGGCCGCAACACCTAAGAGTTTTCTCTCAGGGGCAGGGATTGCGTCGAACCACTTGTAATCCAATTATTCTCAAACATCTATTTGTCATAATTATTTCCAACAGATCGGTTCGATCTTGTATTCATTATCAATTTTGAATTTCACCAAAACATCAACATATCTTACGTGGGTTTGTTCTATAGTCTTGGGTAACCCTAATTTGATTGCATAAGCTCGACGAGCTCCGTGCC
Source organism: Pyralis farinalis (assembly GCA_947507595.1). Taxonomy (NCBI): domain Eukaryota; kingdom Metazoa; phylum Arthropoda; class Insecta; order Lepidoptera; family Pyralidae; genus Pyralis; species Pyralis farinalis. Next base: position 20,209,604 of record OX382267.1, read on the forward strand.
AACAGACAAAAAAATATAATGGGTTGCACATGTGCGTACAGCCATGTTGCGTTCGCCCATACCCCAATCTTGAGGGATTTTTAACCATTTCAATTTTGAATAATATTGCGCAATCTTATTACCGATAAGATTTGCTGGTACCATTACAGTACCCACCCCGAGTGCTCCAGAGAGTCGATCAGGGCCTTCTTCTCCGGCGTGCCTTCGTCGGTCGGAGTGAAAAGTCAAGGCAAACACAAGGCTCGCAGGACTCTCAGCTCTGGCTTGCCTTCATTGGCCGACCAGAGAGGGATCTATAGAGCATATTGCTCTTTCAGATGATATGCTCCAGGGGTGGAAGCGTTAATGGCCATAACGCCGCGAGTAACTTCGGAGAAAGCCCAGCACACCCCTCGACACCCTTGAGTCACTCACACCGGTGTTGCATCCGGCTGACTTTCCCTGGTATTTCGGGGGTCCATCTAGTGAGTGGCGAGCCTCCGCCTGCCCAAAGTTACATCAGATTATGATAGTTAAGACATTGATGTTCCCTGAAGCAGGTCACAGCGAGTATAATACATTACATCAATCTTTTCGATGGGCCTCTACTCGTCGGATTCCTATCCTCGCGCATGCCTATCAAATGACCGGGGTAAACGCTCGTGACATAAAAGAAATAAAATACAAACATTACTTGAAACATTTATTTTATGGTCACATCCATCTAAAAGTCACAGTATTAGTAAAATTCCACATCGAACTACATTATCGTGATATAAATTGGACACAAAACAGTCAACAGGTTCCAAAATATTGGACAATTATATACCAAAGTAGACAATTAATAAAGAGTCTAACACAATAATGCAGTTCAATAAATAACAATGGTTCAAAAAAGAGAATACAACATTCAAAATTTTGAAAAGTATCCTACTTGTGTAAGTTCTCATTTAGTTTATAATATTATAAAGAACAGCCACGGCTGTCAGCGGTTATATGTTAAAATATTTCCCTACCATCTACTTAACAGTATTTTAATAAGTGCTATAATAATTATGAATTGAATACATATAATTATCGTGTACATTCTACTTTGTATGTAGAGTTTCTAGAACTATCGCAACACGAACCCACGCTACTGAGATTGGAGTAATTTATTACCGCTGACAGATTTGGCAATATATCACTGACGCTCGATTTCTGGAGATAATCAAAAGTTAAATTTAATATTCCTGAATATATTTCATTTTGTTTATATATATACATACATACATATTTCGTCATTTAATTATACCGGAGTATTGTTGGACTGGTGTATTTTACTTATAATAATTCTTTTTTAAGTACATGTTTAGCACATATATACACACAACATAAGCAGTCGTCGTGTGTGCAACCAATTAAAATGCGATTTATTTCAAAACTACGGTGAAAACAAATGTAGATTAGACTCAAGAAATCGAGTGTCAAAATACAAGTCATGTAAAGCACCAACAACGTAAGTAAGTACTTAAAAACATCAGGAATGGTAAAAAGCGTGAACTATATTGCATCTCGTCTAAGGAACATTAAAATGCTAAATAAGTACCACGATATATCTAAATTATATTGTGATAGCAAAAAATAAATAATTAAAATACTACGCTAGAGTTTCACATTCAGCGGGGATAAAAATAATAAATGCATATTTTATATGCGCGTTAAGTATAAGTGCTTCTAATTTTAATAAGCTTACTCGATAAAATCCACAGTACGTTGGCAATGTATCGATTTATTATACGAGTTTATAGGAAACCAGGAACATTGAATTACTAACTTTGGCATTATAAACATATCTCCGATTGAGCGATCAACGCCCTGCGAGCGCTATAATATTGGCGCCGGGTAGGTACTACAGTAAATATTTACGCGCACTAATTCAACTTTACTGAAGTGAAATCACGCGATCGAAACATCTGCATATAAAAGTTGCTTTATATATTACGCCAAAACGCGGCGTAGTATGTAACATTATAGGCTACGAGTCGCATTTTGAACGCGTTTCGCACGTTTGTATTTTCAAACAGATCGCGTCAGAGACATTGTCGCAGCTGATTTCTCCTACCCAGTACATACGATGCAGATACCAAAATTTTTTATTAAATTGTTAAAACGCTTCCTTAATAAAAGTTGCAAGATTTTTCATGTTAGATATATTTCAATGTGAAAAATCAATTCTGGCAGAAATAAAAAATGTAAATTGTAAGTATATATCATTGGCTAAAAGACAATAAATAAAAGAGAATATAAAATGTTTCATTAAGCGACTTGCAACACCGCAATATGCGTAAGGCAAAAAAGCGAATAAAAATACGTTTACGCTAATTAAGATAACTAAATAACAGTGAAACAAACTTTCCTGTGTAGGTAGGTACGTTCCATTTTACCACCTTAGTTTCTCACCATGTTTTCAATATTAGCCGCTGCTTCCATTTTATTTAGACATATAAAGGCCTCATACTCTAGTTCTGTACTATCTCAGATAAACAATAGAAATAAAATTTTACTAAGTTATGTATATTTCTATACATAATAGCGAATAAATTTGGACTGTAAGCGGTTCACTATCATCTTTAGATTCAAAGCTAACCTTATCGTAGTAACTAACAGAATCTCTGATCAATTAGACCGGGGCTCAGACGAAAGAGAGGTAGGGAGCATCGAAGAAGTAGGTACATCGACCACATACAGAAAATAAAACAGCCAAATAATTCGCTGAAGGGTTGTTGTGTCACAAGGGCAACGCGCTAGCAATATTCCTTGTATTGCAAGCATTCATATACTACAGGTAAACATATAATCAGGTCGGCCATATGCTTGTTTATGAAATCTACGTTATATGTTATCTGTTTATTGATGCCAGTTTGCGTTTAGTTGCCATTGTATCATGTTACTTATAATAATTAAGAGAATGAGGGTGAAACGTGATGGAATGCTTTGGGATACGCAGAGGATTATAAGGAGGATTAAAAAGGGTGAACGGCTTTACTTACTTCGCAGTATTGTGGAGAAGATCTGGCTCTACACTATATATATATATATATATATATATAAAGCCAGCAAAAACTACGGCGGAATGGGAAAGCTTTATATAAACAACAAATTTATACTCGTGAAATAATTCACATTGATATATGATGTACGTAAATCGTGATTTTCGAAAACTCCGTGCAGAGAACAGCAAAGCAACTAGAAACTAACGTAAACGCATAATTCACAAAAAATATTTTTTTTTTACAGCAACGTAGAATGACTTATATATCATATAAATAATTAATTACCTAAGTTTTTTTATAACTTGGGGCGTCTAAGTAATATTCACTAACAATATTTTTTTTATAAAATAAATACAGAACTCTTCGCTATGTAAAATTAAGGTAACATGTTGGGAAGATGTTCACTGTTTTCTTATTACTATGCGCCTGACCTTACGTTTATGAAGTCGTTTAAAATAATACTTGTGATATATACAAACACTCGTATAAAGCAATTTTGCCCAGATAAAATTAGACTGTAATAATCATAACATTAGAGTAAGTAGGAATTTACAATGCCACATTAAAGCTTACATGTAAGGTAGCGGTAGGTCACGGCGCAGATGTACGACTTAAGAATTTCCTTGTTTAATATTTTATTCGAGAAGCTTTAGGCGAGAGTTCGCTTAGCACTTGTAATGTAAGAAAATAATTAAGTATGTATATTTAAGATCATTTTTATAAATCATATCATAATAAGTTCATAATTGGTAACATGGTTTCTTTTGCTAAACATTTACTTATGATTTATGCATCCGGGAAAGTTCAAAAACAATTACACTTCCCAACCTAAATAATATTGCATAATAGGGCTTACATTTCTATAAATATGTAGTAAGAATTGGCTACAGCAAAATTTTCATCACAGACTGAACTACTTTTAAAACAAAATAGTATTGACAACTGAAGGATTAAAAGTCTTAAAACTATACGCACTACATCACATCGTAGGTGATACAATTAGATGATAATAACTATAACACTGGACAGTAAGTACATATTACAATTATTTTTTTCTTGTAGCTAGAATAATTATGCCATAGTGCGTGTTGAAACTGCATGTCAACTAATGCTGATACAAGAGATGTCCCCATACATATGAAAGCATTTTAATGTCGTATTATTACAGAATTTAAAAGTAACGAGACGTCGAAGACCACTTATTGAGCGATTCCTTATTTGAGTAGCGCTACACCTAACTGTTATATCCCAAACGCGATGATTTATGCTGTAAGGAGTAAAGTACGTATACCGTATGCGCCGAATTTTTATTGACGTAATTACGGCAGATGAGTAGGTGCACTGGCGAGCATCCTTGTGTTCTAAATATTCGTAGTCAAACGGTACGAAAGAAATCCATAAGTAAGCATAAACCATAAATACAATCTTGACCTTTATTTGGATTTTTTTACTTTTTCATGTAAATTCCTCCTTGTTTAAGTCTGTGCGCTTTTCATATTTATCATCATTCACTCCCTCTGTTGCACGGGACTCGTTGGCATAACAATACTTATAATATGCTATAGTTCCCTCTTAACTGTGTCTATGGCAGTATTTTAATACTTTTTCTTAATAAGTGTTCCTAATTTTATCCATTCTGATCACCTATCCTATATACGCACCTATTATAAAGCATCACAGCCGCAAGTAGTACATTTCATAGGTCATAGACATTATGAAAACAAATAGAGACGCGTGAACTGCAAAGTATGTCACACAAGCATATTCACTCTTTTGATATGTAAAACGAACGGGTTTACAGTATGTGTCATTAAATATATGACTTTGATGATCCAAAGTATCTCAACATAATAGATAGATAAAAATTTAGATACAAAAAGTTATTGGTCTTTTTGTTAAAACATTACGTTTTAAATATTTTAACAAAATATTCACCATATATCGAGGAGATCTCTCATTAATTTAGCTGACATGCAAACTGCATGTATTTATTATTGCAGTCGTAATGTTTCATACGTATATCACAGCCTTGCAACGTGACAAGTGATGTCCTCGTGGCATATTTTGGCGTCCCGTAAAGTTTACGATGAAAAATATTTGTATTGACAAGAATATAGTTTGGTTTATAAAACTATTTTTGGTTAACGTAGATCAATTAACGATGCCTTGTGCAATAACAATTAATCACCTTGTGCCATTCTAAATTCAATGATGAGCTATAATTTTTTGATACTTAAAAGTCTATATTCGATTATTGTTCATTTTTTGGTATGACACAATGGGGAAACAAAAATCCAGAAATAGATGACGTTTTCTACTCATGTGCAAAAAGACTACATCCAGCCCATTACGACGATGTATATATATCTAAGTAGTACCAAAAATTTTGGAGAACGTAAATGTAGCTGGGCATTACAGTTATCACTGTCACAATGCGATAATATCGCTGCAACTGACATTGATTGCAAGTATTTTAAATACCCAAGACCGTATTGTAGAGAGAGAGAGAAGACAGTGCGGTGTGCAAGCAAAAGTGTACTTTCCAACAACGCGGTAATTTCCCCGGAGTGAATTATATGATGATAATGATATTTAACAAAATAAAAAATGCAATCGACGGCATTGCATTTTCAAGGCAGCTGCGCGATTTTTATCGACATGAATTCTATAATCATCCTAGGTTTAATCTACGTTAACCACAGGTTTAATACAGTGACAGTAGTGTCTTTAGTCTACTGTCGTCTTTATTTTAATAATTATACTTCCACTTTAAGAAAATTATTACGAAAACATTATTTCAAAACGCCCAGGGTCATTTCGAAACAGTACTTTTTTATAGATAAAGATGGAACAACTTTTACCACGGAATCCACTTTAAAATCGCTACAAAAATTATGTGATTATCCTTTGTAGTTTTATACGAAGCAGCTTTTTTACAATTTCAAAGTCGGTCTCATTGTAAAAGTTTGGTACCAAATGGAATAACCTCCAATAGGTAAGTGTTTAGTACCCTATGTAATGTTACTTTGTATCAATATCATTACCATAGACACGCAAACTATCCTATTAAACATTTATGCCCATATATCATCAATTAACAAAAATACTAGTAGTGTTAATTTCTGGTTTTGTGGATGATTATGGATTTTTTATTGATATTTTTCATTTTACGATATGATAAAATAAGATAGGAAAACGATTATTTTCATGGTATATTCGGTTTCATGCTTGCGGTAGAATTTGCGTTTTTTGGACCGAACTCCCGAAAAAAGTAAACTGGAACATTGTTGAATTGTATGGGTACAACTTTGAAGCTACAAAAAAAGATTCTACAATTTTTAATAAGTACTACAGTTTCGAATGAACTAGTGATTTTCTTTTCGCAATTTCAGCGCTAGTCCCTTAGTAGAAGTTGTACTACAATCAATACAGGGTCGATTAAAAAAATGATAATGAAATAATTGTTCATTTTCAAAGGAGCATAAATAGACAAGTAATATTGGTAGACGATGACGTCAAATTGAGACCAAACCCCCGTAACGTTAGTCAGCATATATGGTGCGGTGATCGAGGAGGCCACAGCGGACACGCGGCGTCGCCCGACGCCTCCTCTTTATTAGTGCCGCGACGACGGAATATGCGGAGCAATGAGTTGAACTTGGCTGTGTCCGATAGAGTTGCCTATAAGAAATACATCACAATTAATGTTTCCCATTGTCAAACCTATGAAAATTAAACATGAAAGAAAGAGATAACCTGCCTTTGTGAAAACCTATGACAAAGGCCTACCATTGAGATGTGCAACAACAAAAAAACTTGAAAACTTTTAATGGTGGTAAACAAAAAATTGTGGTCGATTATAGCATGAGATACAAGTAAGGGCTATAATGGTACGAGTTTACAATTGAACATACCACGTATGAAACTAACCATGTTTCCAACACACTTAAAAAATTGAAGGCAAACCGAATAAGTAACATTTTTACATTCATTGTTCTTGAACAATATTTACGACGGCGGATTTAGGGCGGTACTAGTATTTCTATATTGTCACGTGATTCCACCAACTACGAATATGAGAAGAAAAAAAAATTGAGAGGATGATGCGAAATGTTATTGATACGATTCGCGATTTTAAAGTTTCGCAACAAACTAAAAATAAAACATTGAATGGAATCATCACAGGAAGTAATAATATTTATTTTGTTTTCGTCAATTCCTTTGTCCGCGGTGACACTATTTTTTAAAAGCTTATAAATAGCTCAATTAAACTTTCTATTAATATAAGCAAAACATGAGATAAACGTACTGCCTCCACTTATGTAGTTCAAGAGCATTTTTGGATTCAAAGCCAACATCACCTGCATGTAGTGCATGCTATTATTTAACTAACGACGCTCTGGCAAAAGAGAGGTAAGGCACATCGAACCAACGAAGTATTTTCTCAGGTGGGTGGAGCGCCCACTAAGGTAGAGATAGTAGAGGGGACTCTAGAAACATTACTTTAACCTCCTGAGTGGTTGCTGTGTTAAAAGCGCGGGTAGTAATATGAAATACTTCTTGTATGCTACGGTAACAACTTTACATCAGGTCGGCCGTATGCTTATTTGAATGAAATATAAATCTGAAACCTTCATCCACCAAAACTATCCCACAGAACGTGCTACGGCAAGTTTTAATGGGCCAGGGGGTCAATAAAACACTCTTTCTATCAATCATCTTATAAAACTTTACTATCCGGAATTACCACGGAAAGACAATTGAGAAGAGAACGAGATAAATTTGAAATTTTTGTATAATGCAAAGTAAATAAGATTAGAGATGTTCGACTTTAAATTTAACTGATACGTACCCGGGAATATTCGGGGCAAAACGGGGTTTTAACCGAAAATGTTACCCCAAATAGTAAGGAGATTAATTTTGAGTGTCGACTTACTAAGTGGTATACATAAAGCTGGTATACATCAGTAAAAGTCGTGTTTAGTACGTACAACTATTGAAAATTGTAACAAAACGCTTACCTCTATAGCAATAGCCAGAACGAGATGCAGTACTGGGATGATCAGTAAATAGACACGAAAGATGGTCGTGTTGTAGTCGTGTAAGTCCATGCCTTTCACCTCCATAAAATCTGCGAACGCTTGCCACGGACTCAATAGCAATATCATCAACAGCACCACTTGACTGATCAATACCCCCACCATGCAATCTATGAAACAAAAAAAAATACGTAAAGGTTACAATTGTAGGGGGCAACTGATAAACTGGATCGTATGGGGTGTACGTGGCTCAAGGTCACCTTTATAGCCAAAGTCAACCTCACCTGCACGTGGTGCACCCCGCTTATCAACAGACGAGGCTCTGTTGAAAGAAAGGTAGGGCAACGTTAGCCCAACTGGTGAAGTACCGCCAGCTCACAGAAGACGGCACCAAATAACAACTGCCTGGAGGGTTGTTGTGTTCCTGCGAGTGAGTGAGGTCACCAGAAGATGAGGAGTTGCTGTGTTGACAGCGGGGGTGGCAATACGCTAGCGTTCTTTTTGTTGCTAGCGTTCATAGGCTACGATAACTGCTTTACATCGGACGGACGACGGACCATATGCTTGTTTGCAAGAAAATTCTAATAGCATAAATTTTGAGTGGTGTAAGTAGTTCACTAATTTTAGAAGCCAAAACTATTTCATTTGCACATAGTGCACCCTGCAACTTGGTAGACGAGGTTATAGCGTAAGCTGGGCGCAGGGATATTCAATAAGTCTGGGGAACTAATGACTAGAGAAGGATTTCTACCTTACAGTAGACCGTATCCAATAAAACAGCTCTTTGGAGGAGTGTTATGTTCTAGTGCGTGAGTGAGGTTTCAAGTGGACTTCTGAGATCGTATTTTGTCAGAGAGGCGGCAACTCGCGAGCGATACTCCTCGTGTTGTAGCGTTCATAGGCTACGGTAACCGCTTTAGTGTTCCTTGTCACCAAATTAGTATCAATCCTGCTTTTTAGAGCTGGTTTAATTGACATCTAAAATTGAAACTAAGACTGTATTTACAGGACAAAGACAATTCCATTAATCGGCAAAAGTTATTATTACTTGACATGATCTTTTGGAGACTTTTTAAGGATTTTTTAAGGGTCAAGGACGGTCGACACATCTTGTGACTAAAGCTTTTACAGACTACCGTAATCGCTTACAGTCAGGTTGATCGTATATTTCTTTTACAGGGTAGTAGTATAAAAAAATAAACAATGTTAACTTACAATTGGAACAGAATGGTTGCCTGAAAGGCCACCCCTTTGCGTATACGCAGGCCATTATTAAATACTGGAACGCCGATACAATGAACACGACTGTGTTCTCCCAACAGAGAACTTGCTCCACATCCGGCCCGCCTTTGATTGGTTCGAACCTACAAATAAACAAATGCAATTTAATAAATAAAACTCCCATTTCATCACTTCATATCTAATGACAAGCATCGAAACGATTTTATTAACTTTAATTTAATAAATTTAACTATAAATAACCTCATTTAAACGAATTTCGTTTAACCCGACGTCACTGAGACAGGGTCATATGTTCCTGCTGTGTGTGTAATATGTGATTCTGTTAAGAATCTCAGTAGCTGGAAATAAGGCTCAACCTCTCTTATCGCGCATCGTTAAGTCGCGAGTAGCTCTTCTAAGAAGTAATATGTGCGTAAACCTGAGACCGATAATTATATAAGACGCTTATTAACAACAATATTGCTACTTTTCAACTGTAATAAATGTAATGATAACAAAAAAATTGATTGTGTCAAAGTTTCTAAGTTGCTGCAATTTAATTTCAAAACTACCATAGCAGTATATTTTTAATAAAATAAAGTTTTGTGGTTCTGTAGCGTTAGATCGATGGAGGCAAATTTTAATTTGGTAGGACTTTAAAAAAATTAATTAAAACTGATTACATGTGAATAAATTGTTTTATTTAATTACGCAAGTTTTAAAAATAACAGACAGTTTTTGAACTAGGTATAATCATTTGAGGTTCAGGATGACCTCCTCAGCGTTAATGTAATTGTTTTCCGCCACAATGACAACGTATTAAGAGGTACAATCGTTAATAGGTAATGTGATTTACACTACATTATGAGTCTACCAAGTACAGATTGCATCGAACTTCTAGTTAGCTCTGAACCTTTGGTGCTCCACTGCTCGCATATATGTAATTATATGCTGCGTGTTCTATAGCAGTACTATTTCGATTATTTGCTTATTGTTAAAATACTCGTACGTGTAAATATGGGTGGGTTCCCAGATTTAATGAAATTTAGTAAACTTGTTCCTATATTCAAGTCAGGGGAAAAGAGCGTGCTGGGGAATTACAGACCCATATCTATCCTGCCAGTTTTTAATAAAATATTCGAAAGGATAATGTTTGATCAATTGCAACTCTTTTTTAAGACCAATGAAATTTTCATGATGCACAATATGGTTTTAAAGCTGGTAAATCTACTACGGATGCACGAGTGGCATTGGTTAGGCATATCCTTAACGCATGGGTGAGATCTCAGGATGCTATTGGGGTTTTCTCTCTAAAGCTTTTGATTGTGGCAATCATCAGAGAGGGTTACTCAAGCTGAACTATTATGGAGTTAGAGGTAAAGCCCAGAACTTGATTGAATGTTATTTAAACAACAGATCGCAGACAGATGACATAAATGGGGTTAAATCTAAAGGCAATAATGTTAATATCGGGGTACCCCAGGGTACTATTTTGGGTCTCTTTTTATTTTTTGTATATGCTAACGATTTGCCCTACATGTTTCAGAAGATGGCGGATATAGTTGGTACTATTTGCTGATGATACCTCCCTAATTTTTAATGTGCCCCCCCCCCCTTTTGAATTTTGAAAGACTTCATATAAACATGCAAGTTAAATAAAAGCTTGTAATTTTTTTTTTTGTACTTTAAAATCATTTTGTGGTATAATATCACGGTAGTATTCATACACTACACTGTATATTACATGACTATTATACTACTAAAGTTATATATTTTAGGTTAAAATTAGAAAGTTAGCATACTCGTTTTAAATTCTCGTAAGTTCTCGTAAATTATCAAGTCTAGAGAATATTCTGTAATTTTGTCATTTCCGAGAATTTTCTCGAGCGAGAATGTTCCTTTTCCCCATTACTAGCCCAATGGCATATTTTTAATTAGATAAAGATTTTTATTTAATTAATTAATTAAACCGAATTGCGCCGAGTGGTAGAATTTAGGGCGCGACCAGCATTTGTGATCGTTAGGCTAATGTACAGGAGCTAGACATACCATGCCTGCTCGTAGAGAAGATATACGGCGACGAGTTGCACAACTAGCACCAGCACCACCTGCAGCACGAGAGGTAGGATGGAGGGCACCGCAACGAGCGACACGGGCGGCGATTGCGTTGTCAACGACGGTCCGGGACCAGCGCGGCCCAGGGACAGCGCCAGCAGCGTTGTCAGCACCAGGTCGATGTACAGGAACTGGTTGTTGCCCAGGATCGAATAGAACTGAAAAAAGATAATATATGCACACCACTATACAATCCGTTGGTCATAATTATGGCTGAAATTTTTTTACTTCATAATCCTCATGGTTCGCTAGACACCAGGCGCCTAACAGGTTATAAACTTTATATACACAAACTAGTATACAATTTGACTGTGCGTGAAGAGGCTCACAAAACGTTGTGTTTTAGCGCCCAACTATTTAAGCGCTTTAAACCTGCTGACCAGTGGGAGTATACAAACCGATAAGTGACGCGATATTGGTCTGTGAACTAGCCAATAAGAGCTGTGCGTTTTACCTTACCCCGCGATTCGTAACAATAAATGGCGTTACTACATAAAATCGGGCTCAATAGTTTTCCATAAGTTATTTCCTTCATGTTTATATAGAACAAAGGTTTAATCGAGTTCTATAAAATAAATCATTCTGTGAAATATTGTATAAGAGGGTGTGACAGAAATTAAGGGCGATTGTGTTCATTAATATAAACGACATGTAGTATAAAACCGACGTGAAATAGTATAGAAAACACCCTCGATCAGAGCAATCATGTACACTTACCAACAGTTCAAGATGGATAAATAAAATTTTATAACACAGATATTTTTTAACTGTGTTTATTTTGAATGAGTGGCATTACTAGTAAATACATAAGGAGTTATAGTGTTAGTAGCAGTGGTAGCATCACGTGAGCGATAGGTTAGGTATTGTAAGCCTTCCTGGGCTACGGTATCAATTTTAAATCAGGTGAGGATTTCTATAAAAAGAAAATATTTCTAAAATATTCAGGACGACGGTAACAGCATACTGTTAGGCAAACCATACACTTTTTACCATTTAGTATAAAAAAAAGTCATAAATGTTGCAATATTCATGTTGTTGCCTACTAGTGATTAAGGATTGTTAGATTCAATTTTATCATTAAGTGGTGAAGGAAAACATCGAGAAATATAATTTATTGAACGTGCGGGTTTGCACGTCTAAGAAATTATATTTCGAAAGATGTGGAGTGAAGGTGGTGGAGGACTGATGGCAGTCGCTCCATATAGAAATCAGTGTCTTTGCCAAGCCCTTAGGCATAGATAGCGAACTCCACCAATCCTCACGATTTAGGAAATAGGATAATACTAGAAACAAGATAGAATTTCAGCACAAAAATGTGAAAGGGTTCGCACGCGTGTTAATACGTCTAGCAATTACCCTGTAAACATAATAATAATTACTTACATTATACAGTATGAGGATAGAGATGAACTGTATGATGGAGTAGAGAGCCATGTACTTAAAGATTGCGAACGAGGTGCTGAGCGCGCACCGGCCTTCCAGAGCTAGCAGTTTCACGCATCGAATGTTTTGCACTTGCGATGTGAACGGCGCCGCCACTAAAACAATAATAATATATTATTATAATTATTTTATTATATATATTTGTATATGTGTAATGCCAAATCTCTGGCAGAGATCCGAGCGCCGATATGAGACGGTCTTTTCATGCACGTTCGTCGGATTTCAAATAGTTAGAGAGCATGGAAGTAGGATAAACGCGGTCGAAATGTGAGCGTTGCGCAAAATTTGTGGCATAACGCTTGTAGTTTGCCTCATTTTATATGAATAAAATGTTTTCTTACAACACACAATATTATTAGAAGTTTAACTTTCGACTACAGAATTTAGAAGAGAATGGAATCATGGAGTGCTGTTATGCTCCTGAGTGAGAAAGCTCTCAAGACGTGGCTGCGGTAAAGAAAAGGGTAACAGCGATTACACTACTAATTGTATTGCGTAATAAGCGTTCATATGCTATCGTAACTGCTTCAGATCAGACAAGCGCATGATGGTTTCCATCGAACAAAGTGGATACAGAATACTTTTTTCATATACAACGTCGGAGGGCCTACGACCCACCTGATGAAAAGCGGTTACCGTAGCTTATGAACGCCTGTAATACATTAATTATCAGTCGCGTGATGCCACCTCAGCTGCTAACACGGCAACTTCTTAGGAGCTTAATGGTGATCTCACTCACATGGAACACAACAGCTCTGGCGCCCAACCTCTCTTAAAAGACCCAGTCCAAGACAAACAGACATGTTCATGAACACACAACTATTTGTCCTGTGTGATGGAAATCGAACTCACGAGCGTTGGTGTGAAAGTAGCGTTATTAACCACTACGCCGCCGAGCTCGTTAAATACGTTCAGGTAGAGAGTCGTAATGGAACTTCGTAACTGAAATGGTGTACAAGGTTTCAGTCGTTTACGAAAAAAAGCACTGTGGAATTTAATAAAGTATATTTGTGAATATTTTTTCCAGCTCGTATTGTCCATTCCAGGTTGTTGTAGTTCGACTGTTTTAAGCTATCATATATTTGCACTAATACTATAATATATTTTTCAATGCTACTCTTTTTTCACCGAGCTCATACCGCTTTGCCCGCCCGGCAACACAAGCAGCAAAACACATTGTCAACCGAGATACGCAGTAGATCATCAGGCCTGCTTAAGAATGACATTGAGGTACATAGGCCAGATTACCTCTATTGTTTCTTCGTAGTATACTCGTTATTGTCGTGAATAGAGTCAAGAGTACCTGATGCGTCAGCTTCAGAGAGTGAGATGCCCACATGAGCCGCTTTGAGCGCGCCGCAGTCGTTTGCTCCATCACCACACATCCCTATTATGAGGTCCTCTCCTTGCAATGCAGTCACTAGTTGCGTTTTTTGATCTGGACCGAAACGACCGAAAACCATCCCTAAAAATAATGAATTAAAATTGTATTTATATTAACACATCTTGAGCGAAAAACACGCATGATTTAGTGTAGAACATTTTATGTGGTTTATACGAATTCAGGAACCGATGACGTCAGCGTCACAGTCGTGTTATATGCAGTACGATAACTTAAAAGATACGTCAAAATGACTTATCACGACTCGAATTGGTAACAATTTTGAAAAGTTAAGAGCGCGCCATCGCGACCAATGTTAGTTATGTCAAAAATGTGCCTATGTGCGGCAGTCAACCTACTGCTATCTATATCCCTACTAGTCTCCACATTTGTATTCATTTTAAAGACACATGAAACATCAAATTTGTGTGTTACAAACAAAGTGTGTGTTTGTGTGTTGTTAGTGAAACTTTTTGTTTATCACTAACACGTTTCTTAGAAAACCAACACCTTATTATCAATCAATCAATTAATATCTAATTGATATATATATTTCTTAAACACTGTAGTGTATAAAGTTGAATGATTTTTATTCATTACATAGTTGTAAAAGTGTCATTTTAGTCTACACATAGTAATGTAACCGCGACTTCTTCGGAGCTAAATATTTTTACAGCATTCCAACTATCTTTTTCCTTAGCCGTTTTCTTTTCAATTCATAATCGAAATGACATTCTATCTTATTGCTTTCATCTACTCTCACTCTTTTTCACTCTTGTGCTATCATACATCTACCTAACACTGTCCCTCTGCATCTTCCTTGCGTTTCTATACAGTTCTGAGCTCAGACGCTAACAACAAAGTAGTGTTGTCTTAGGTTTTCGCGATTGTTACACATTGAATTAAACAATTTTTAACGGAAGTATCGCGTGTTTTATTTATTTTGTTGAACCTGACGTTTCGAACGCTTTGTAGCGTCCGTGGTCGCAGGAAGACGCTGCAAAGCGTTCGAAACGTGAGGTTCAACAAAATAAATAAAACACGCGATACTTCCGTTAAAAATTGTTTAATTCATCAAAGTAGTGTGTTTTGATCGAGAATATAATACCAACTCCACACTGATAATTTAGTGATGTTTCACAATTGAATAACCAAGTTGTTACTTAAAGTAAACGCGAGATTTGAACCTACAAAGTACTATACTGTCATATACTATTTGTCATTTCTATAATATACAATACATTCCGACATACCTTTAATCCGTGTTCATAGAGAAAATCACACATAAAAAAAACAAGCGAATACTCGTTACTCGTAAGTAAAAAGTATTGAGCACTTTGAATTGCTTATTTTTGACACACTTGTTAATTCAAAGTGATAATGTGCTTTTCGATTAATAGAACTGATACCAGTCACTAATTTCCCAGTTTCTTAGATGAAGTATACTTATTGCTTCGATGAATACCAATGTACACAAATAATAGAGTACTTTGTATCTATCTATGATTATTCGCAATGATGATGTTAGAAACAGGTTGGTCTGAAAGAGAGCGTTGGTAATAAAATAAGAAGAGGCATGCTCCGTTGGTTCGGACATGTAGAAAGAATGCAGGAAGAAACAATTACGAAACAGATATACAACGCGAAAGTAGAAGGATGTAGGAGGCACGGAAGGTCAAGACTAACCTACCATGATCAAATTGGTCGTGTTCTAACAGAAGGTGATGTTAGAAACCGGCGAGTATGCATGAGAAGAGCAATGAATGTTAAAGAAACGGGTGAGGTGGGTAAGGATCGAGTCACGAGGCGCTTGGTTCTCTCTGCCTACCTCGCAAGGGATAGATTGGCGTGAAGTTATAGAGTACTTTGTATTTTAGCTTATATTAACATTTCTCGTTTCTTCTATAGTAGAAGTACAAAATATTCGTATTTTCGTTACAAAAATATAAGCTTTTTTCACATGTATTTCGATTCGTAAGGCCTATAAGTAACGACATCCTTTCTAATAAGTACCTTTAGTGGTTTCGTTTGCGTTCGATACAAAATTTATAACAGATATCACAAGGGCTTGAATAATTAAAAATACACGCGTGTTTTTTGCTACATACGAGTAGTATAACAAACAAGCATACGGCTCGTTTGATGTGCCTGTGAGCGCTCCCATGCATTTCAAGGTGTTGCTGCTGGTAGGCCATATAGTTGGTGTTGTTTGGCCTACCATGGAGATACGATCAAAACTATCTACAAAATAGTTCTTACCTCTGCTCAATACGGCCGGCATCAACTCTGGATAATAAGTGCGTATTGCTGACCAGGTTTTACCTTCCAAAGCCAACACGTATGCATCCATCGCTAGTTTGGGAGGGCCGCCTTCGCCCACAACCTGAAACAAATTGGCCATTAACATCTTCTTCTTCGCGTTATTAAGTTTCCTAATCCATTGGGATTTGCGGGGTCCGCTACCTAGACTTAAGGATTTCGCGATGAAACAAATTTTTATATACAGCGACTGGCCGTCAGAGCTCCACAAGCCAGAGGGAAAACTAGATCTTTCTTAGGTCAGGTCACACGTCTTTCGAAACATAATTTCTTGGATGTGTGGGTTTCTTCACGATGTTTTCCTTCACCGTCAAGGAAGTGATAAATCCTACTAATATTATAAATGCGAAAGTTTGTATGTATGGATGGAAATTTGTTGCTCTTTCACGCTTAAACGGCTGAACGGATTTGAATGAAATTTGGCACGTAGATAGATTATGATCTGGATTAACACATAGGCTACGTTATTTGACTCCACGCGGGCGGAGCCGCGGGCAGCAGCTAGTAGAGAACACGAATTTTAGTGGTACATGGCCCCGCTAGGATCTAACCGAGGACCAGTTGGTCAATAGGCCAGTTTCTTATCCACTGGGCTATCACTTTCTCAAGTCATTAAGACTAAGCGCTTTATAAGAATACATTTTTGACAGTCATAATTGTATAGTTTAAGTCCATTTGCGTAGCAACCGTAACGCAGTATAAAATGCCGAGCCACAATAGTGGGCAGTGCTTTGAAAGACGGCGCCCCCATCGGTGTCACGTAGTTTTCATTTTATGCAGTCCATAATTTCACACATTTGTGTCTCATGGACCCTTTGGCTATATGCCTAGGCAGTGAGCATCTGATTGCCCACTGACTGACTCTAAGCGGAGAATACGGAGTGAGTAGGAACTGCAGCAAATTAGCGTAACTTATCAGAATCATTTATTCCTTAGAAAATGGTACAGTATAAATGTTGGTACAAACAAAAAAAAAATCGTGCAAACATTTTCTGCCAGAAATGGCGTAGGAATTAATTTTTATATTATCTGTTAATTACAGTTCACATTGTTATTAAAATCATGTATGTAAGAAACGAAACCATAGCATTAGCTCTTCTGAAGTCAGTAGTGTTATTGGCCATTTATGGTACAAGCAAATTAATGTACTTCATTTCCGAAGCACCTTCATATCTTTGGACCGCGTGACATCAGTCATTTGATTGATAAATCCAGAGAGTAGAACTCTTGTTGGCAGAAACTCTTTGGGGAGTTTACTTTTGTTTTTTTAGAGAATCTACACAGAGTAGACCTCGTTTCAATATAAAAAAATAATTCAAATATTGTTGAGCATCACGCTATCATAAAACACTTCGAAATAAATGCCGTTTAGACCAGTTCTTATGGTCAGGTTTATGGTGTACGAAGTATACTTACTTCCATAGTAAGACGTGGCCGAGAGTCCTCTGAAGTCTGGTGGTCGGCGGAGATCAATACTAGTTTCTGGTGTGGTTGCACCATGAAACACCCCCGAGCCACCGACATTGCCGTCATAATATTGTCTCCTAGAAACAAACAAACGATTAAGTTTTAAGCATAACATTTATTTTGCTGCAATTAAATTTCGAGGAATTTTTGTAAATTGTTCTGAATTACTCCCGAACGGAAATCGTCAATTTCTGTGTATATCTTCACGCCAGGTCCCTTGCGGGGTAGGCAGAGAGAACCGAGCGCCATAAGACGCGGTTCTTGCATACTTCACTCGCTTCTGCGACATTCATAGCTCTTTTTATGCTCGCTCGCCGGTTCCTGGGGCTCCTGATATCAACTTCTGATACATTGATACGAGTATATTATGACAATTATGACACACTTCTGATAAAACACGACCAATTTGGTCATGGTAGGTTAGTCTCGGTTTTCCTCGGCTCCTACATCCTTCCACTTTTGCATTGTATATCTGTTTCGTCATTCTTTCGTACTGCATTCTTTCTACAAGTCCGAACCAACGGAGCGTGCCTTTTCTTATCTTAATACCGACACTCTCTTTCAGACCAACTCTTTTTCTCACGTCTTCATTACGACCGCGGTCAGCAAACGTTATGCCACAAATTTTGTGTAATGCTCTCATCTCGACCGCATTTATTCTACTTTCATGCTCTCTCTGATATACCCAGCTTTCACTTCCATAAGTTAGCGTCATTAGTCAATTTCTATAATAACAATAGTCAACAGAACATCCTACTGCTCCAAAATATATCAATTTCTTTTCAGTTTACGGATTATATATTGCGTATTTAGGACGATAACCCAGGACTTATCAATAAAGAGGCTATTTAGAAGACTCGAGGGCGAAGATTTAAATAAAGAGGTTTAACTTATAGAATGGTTGTAATCAACTAAGTTTTCATTGAGCAATCATATAGATCATTCTTTAATTTTCAAAGAAATCTCTCTGGATCTGTATAGTAAGCGACAGTTGGAGTTCCAGTGTGTTACGGAGAATTCATTGTCATTATCTTCGCCTCAAGCTGATGTACTACTTCACTCTCTTGCCACAGGTTCACCTTCGAATTGAACTTTGTTGGTATTCTCGTCACCAAGAATTCTAATGCACTTGGATATGCTATATATATTACTACGAAACTCACTAACTAGCGTATCGTAACAAGTTAAATCTATTTCAAATACCATGTATCTAAGGTAGGATTCTGATTTCAGATAACGCGACCTTACGACACCAACGTAGTTGTCTGTAGCAGTGCGACCTCTTAGTGATGTTGTAGTTGCTAGACTAGAAGGTTGTCTTCCAACCATTAGCCGGATGTTCTAAATATGAATAGAAGAAAAGTTATACAGCTGATCCTGAGGGCGAGGATGATGATATGAAAATGATATCCTATTTGTGTAGTTTATGGTTGCATAACGCTATATACTGCCTCTCAAGCGACCTCATTGCGTGACTTAAATAAGTCGCATTTAACAGTGCTGCATGTTAAATCATACAAAGTCCCAGTCGTCTCTCGGAGTTGCCTGAACGAACGGTCGCTAAAAACTTAATGCTATCTTAAAATCTTAAAGGTAGGACGTATCAAAGCACAGGATATAGTCGGGGGAAATATCTCCACTTCACAGAAAACCGCAGCTAAATAATAACTGCCCGGAGGGTAGTTGTGTTCCTGTGAGCGTGGTTACCAGTAAGCTCCAAAAGAGTTGCTGTGTTTGCAGCAGTGACATAGCGCGAGTAGAGCTACTTCAGGTATATCAAGCGTTTATAGTCTACGGTATGTACTTTACATCAGGTGGACTGTATGCTTATATGCCTTTCGACGAAGTGTAAAAAAGTGTAATTTTTTTTTTCAAATTTCGGTGTGAAACACTTAAACAATTAATTAATTAACAAAGTTATAAGAAAACGCACCTGTAACCATAATCTGTCTGATGTGAGCTTCGTGAAGCTCTTTAATCACTTGAGTAGTTTCAGGCTTCAGGCTATTTTGCATGACTAGAAAGCCTAGGAAGGACATGTCACACTCAAGGGCTTCTCTTTTGATCCTCTGGGTATCCATCCACTTCATCTTCCGATCCAATTTCTTGTGAGCTAAACCGATCACTCGGAAACCATTCGATGTATATTCATGAAGTACTGCGCTGTAATTCTCTGGTAGACTTTCCGGCTTGCACATTCCTGCAACCTTAAGGTATTTAAAACAAGATTTGTTGTTAAATTAGACGTACACCCCTTAGATTTTTTTAAATGTGTCAAGTTCCTACATCTAACGGCTTGGCTTATTGATATGTCAGCCATTCAGTTTTTTCTTTTATGTAAGATGTTTTAGGATCCAGTTGGAAAGACAGTCATTAATACATTTTTTTTTTTTGGGATCATCATTCAAATCTTGAAGATTACGTTCGTTCAAATTTGTGCGATTGGCATTTATCAGATTACTTTTAAAAAAGGATTTTTCTTTTTTTTTTGCGATTTCAATCTCAGTTCACTTTATCAAACTTTTTTTTAACTTGATCGTGTTGGTTTCGGTTTGTAAGTGTCTTATGATTTTTTTGATAGCCGAACCCAATCTCACCTGTATTTGGTACATCTTGCCAACTAGCAAACGTCGCGCTATCAAAGTAGAATTAGCCCTTATCCAAGTTTTCAAACTACCTTTGTAACAAATTTCATTCAACACTTTAATTGCGAAAAGGAAGCAAAAAATTAAACACACAGAGAGACGAAATAATCCATTTTATTAACAATATAGTAAATCCATTATTTACTTTATATATAGAAAACTTCACATGAGAGAAAGAAACTGCAGCCAAATAACATCGACCTCGAGAATTGCTGTGTTGCCGCTATTAAGTGAGGTTACCAGTAAACTTCTGCAGAGCTGCTGCGTTGGTGCAGTAACGTGCGATATTCCTTGTATTGCTACGGTAAACCCCTTTTTATCAGGCGGGCCGTGGCGTGGTTTGCCACTCGCTGTAGTATTAAAAATTTACATTGACGTATTCGGTTTTGTAGCCTTAGCGCTCGTCTGCTTCTCGTGTAAACTGTGTCCTTGTGTTAAGTAAAACGTCAATAACGTACCTATTAAGTGATAAATTTAATGCCAATAAAAACAAGTTTCCTTTCCGTGCCTTTGATGACATTACGCATCTACTAGAATCGTTACGGCAACCGTTTTGACGAGCTCGGTGGCTCAGTCATGAATGATGCGACGTTGACACCCAACGCTCGTGGGTTCGATTCCCACACAATGCAAACATTTGTGTGCATGAACATGTCTGATTGTTATTAGAGGTAGGGCGCATCAAAGCAGCCCGTCTGGGGAAGTACCTTCACCTCACAGAAAACCGCAGCCAAATAATAACACCCTAGAGGGTTGTTGTGTTCCTGTGTATGAGGTCACCAGTAAACTCCTAAGGAGTTGCTGTGTAAGCAGCAAAGGAGGCATCGTGCGAGTGATACTTAATATATTATAAGCATAACAGGCTACGGTAACTGCTTTACATCAGGTAGTACGTTGTATAAAAAAACCGAGTTGTTGAATTAAACAATTTTTAACGGAAGTATCGCGTATTTTATTTATTTTGTTGAACCTGACGTTTCGAACGCTTTGCAGCGTCCGTGGTCGCAGGAAGACTTCCTTCCTTTCAGCAGTCTTCCTGCGACCACGGACGCTGCAAAGCGTTCGAAACGTCAGGTTCAACAAAATAAATAAAATACGCGATACTTCCGTTAAAAATTGTTTAATTCAATGTGTAACAATCGCGAAAACCTAAGACAAACCGAGTTGTCTTTAAATTACTTGTATTTCTATTTCAACAATTTTTATTTTAAGAAATAGAACAGAAAATACACAAAATTTCCAAAGGTTCACTGAGACGACTCTAGTTTTGACGAGTTCGGTAGCGGAGTGGTTAACAATGCTACAGAATACCAAGCTTCATGAGTTCACTACTCACATAGAACAAATATTCGTGTGTATTAACATGTCCGTCTAGTCTGGGCGTTTTTAAGAGAGGTATTGCGCATCAAATAACCCCGACTGTGGAAGTACCTCACGGCAAAATGCAGCCGAATAACATCTGCCTGGAAGGTTATTGTCTTCCTGCGAATGACTGGATTTACCAGTAAATTCCTAAGGCGTTGCTGTGCTAGCAGCATGGGTGGTAACGAGCAATATTTCCTGTATTGCAAACTTTCATAGGCTACGGTAACCACTTTACATCAGCTACATTTGCTTGCATGCCTGCCGATGTTGTATAAAAAAGACGAGTCAAACGAGTGCAAGTCTATACGGTCTTCCTGTTAACCGTTGAGAATGTTCACTTCCGACCTACTTCATCACACCGTCTCAATGATCTTAGCGTTATCCTGTTTTCCTAATCCATTAGGATCGGCGGGGATCGTTACCTAAGCCTAAGGATTTGGCGATGATTTTTACATGGAGCGACTGCCGTTTGACGAATACGACACATAAGCGAAAGGAAACCCAGATCTTTCTTAGGTTAGGTCACACGTCTATCGAAATATAATTTCTTGGACGTGTGAGTTTCCTCACCGTCCCGATATGGTAACACCAGAAAACTACATTACATTGAGAAGTACAATCTCTTTTAGAGATAAGCTCGCCTTTGCGAACTATGTATTTTAACGATTGTAACTTTTTAATTTGTTGTGTGCAATAAAGGATATTATAGAAGTTATAAGGACTTAATTTGTTTCCTTATATTCTATTACCTAGTCACATACGAAAGGTATATGTAAGAAAAGCGTATTAAAAATTTTAAAACCCAAAGACGCTAAATATCAGTTAAAATTAAATCCTCAGACAACAAATAAATTATTTAATTGTAACCTGCTGTTTATATTGTTGAAATAGCGAATTAAAACTGTTTGTTACCGGTACCTGTTTTAATTAAATCGAACCTAAGTAAAATTTAATCAACTATAAAGTATTGTCTTTACCTTCTCTGGGGCACCCTTCACGTAGTAAACCATCTGCGCCTGACCGAGTACTCTGGCGATAACGCCCATCGACTGTTGGGATGATGAGAAGTGAAACCTTCGCAACAACCCAATCTGAGAAACAAATTGTTGTATTATTTAAAGTCTAGTACCATTTCGCAAATAATTACTGTTGTCTGTTCATGTATTTTTGTATGTGTCTACTTTCTAGCGTTATCCCGTTTACAAATCCATTAGTACTAGCGAGGTCCGTTACCTAAGTACAAGGATTTAGCGAAGATACTGATTTTGATATGGAACGAGTGCCGTCAGACCTTCATAAGCCAGAGGAAAAACCAGACCTTTCTTAGGCCTTTCTTTCAAAATATACATTTTTGGACGTGCGGGCTCGTTACGATGATAGATAACATCGTAAGGAACAAGTGATAATTAGAAATATGTATATAAATGCGAAAACACGATTTTTTTTTTTGTTTTGACGAGCTCAGTGGCGCAGTGGTGAAACGCGCTGTTACGTTACTTTGACACCAACGGGGTAGGATTCCCACATATGACACATTTGTGTGGATAAACATGTCTGTTTGTCTCGGTCTGGGTGTTTTTAAGAACATATTAGCAGCAAGCGTTACCCCTTTACATCAGATGGGCCATATGCTTGTATGCTTCCCGACGTAGTATAAAAAAACACCAATTCAGTGGCACATTACATTTCGAACCAGTCGGTCTTTAGGTTGATCCTTATCGACTAGCTATTATTGATTTATAATTGATTTTAACTGTACTTATACCTGTTTAAAAATAAATTATAAATTAATAAAATTGGGGCTTTCCCCAGAGAAAGAGAGATCGGGTTTTCTCTCTGCCCCGTTCGCGGTGGCCACCAGAGTGAGCGACCAATTCACAAAGCGGGTCCAGGAGAACCGCGTTGTGTGGATGAACTAGGTTATACTAAAATAACTTTATATATTACAATCTTCAATTAATCTCTGTAAAAGAAAAACAAATAGATCGTTCGATATATATTTTTACAATTACCTCATACGGTAGCTTGGACGAATCAAAATTTTCACAGCCTAGATCCTCCAAGTTTTCGTCGGACGCGGATACGTATGCGGGCTTCACAATAGCCGGGGTTAAGTTGTCGTAGCGTGTATTCTCCGGACCTGGTTCCTCAAGTATCTGTTAAAAATCACATTATACTGAATACTAGCAATCTGTAGGCCGATTCTACTAAAAAACTGCAACTGCACTGCAGCGCGGCGTGTGCAAAATGCGTACATTTTGACGTTTTATTAATCGTCGCTTCTGTCAGATTGCTTAAAATGCGTACATTTTGACGTTTCGTTAAACGTCGCTGCTGTCAGATCGCTTAACATAACGTCAAAATGAACACATTTTGACATACGCCGCGCTGCAGTGCAGTTGCAGTTATTTAGTAGAATCGGCCTACTGGGGTGCATAACAACTGTAGTGTGAATAGCACCGTTTTTGAAAAAATGAAAACAGATAAATCTAAATGGGCTTTTTTATTGTGCCTGCAAAAATATGTTTATTTTTTCATACAATTTGATCTAACATGCTGCGTGTGATTTCGCCACAAAGCAGAAGCTCACAAAGCAGGTTAGATCAAATTGCATGTAAATTTGACTTTCTGCAAAATAACGCCTGAATCTATTAACTATTCAATGGTATTGTTTGTATTTTTTACTTTATATTTATTTTTTATATTTTTATTTTATTTATTTATCTACCGACAACTTATACAATCTAAATAATACAACATAACATGCATAAAAAATGTGTGTAAATGTACAAGTTAATTATAGGTAGATATCACATGCTTGTATATAAATATATTCTTACGCAACTAAGTTTTAAAGTTATATAAGTATACCTTTTGTACGCAAATACGTTAAACATGTGTACATGAAAGGTATCTTAAAATATTGTGCTTTAAGCTATATATATATAGACATTTAGCACATATAAAATTCAATCTAGGATGTTGATTATACATTTTTTGTAATATTGCTATTCACCCTGCAGTTGTTATAATACTAGCTTTTCATAACAGTGTGTATGTGCGCGTAAATCAATTATAGCACTCTTAGCATTTACGTGTAGTATGACGTTACACTTTTTTACATAAATCTGAGGAGACGTTGATTTTCGTATTAATTTTGCAGTGTTTTGAAGTGAAACCAGACGTCATTACGAGGTTTGCCATTTTAAGTATACAAATGACTAGAGAAACGATAGTTTTCCATGGTCTACATGTCTAGTGCTGCGCAGTGCTAGTTAAAATTCAAGAGCTCACTATCACCATGCAACACTTTCGGGATTTATTATTTCGGAAATCATTCATAGAATCGTAGAATAACAAAAACGTTATTTCGCCTATTTTCTATTATGTAATATTGTTTAATATCTATAACTTAAAAGATCGTAATAGAATCCAATAATTACAGTAGATCACTAAAGGGTCGGCAACGCACGAGTGTCACCCCTGGTGTTGCATAGGCTACGGTGGCTGTTTACTATCAGGCAGGCCGTATGTTTGTTTGCCACCTTAGTGCTATAAAAAAAGATCAATTCCAAAACTCAAGGTATTTTCTTTGATCTTATAGATTAAGTAAAGGATCTTAAGGTCTTATTGAATATAAGGGAAGCGTAGCCTTTTAAGTGAGGTAGGGCGCATCAAAGCAGCACGTATGGGGAAGTACCTCCACCTCACAGAAAACCGCAGCCAAATAACAACTTCCTAGGGAGTTGTTGTTCCTGCGTGTGAATGAGGTCACCAGTAAGCTCCTAAGGAGTAGCTGTGTTAGTAGGAGGTGGCATCGCGCGATTGATACTTTATGTATTGCAAGCGTTCATAGGCTACGGTAACCGCTTCACATCAGGTGGGCCGTATGCTTGTATGCCTCCCGGCGTTGTATAAAAAAAAGATTGTTCATAGTACCACACACAATATAATAAAGCTCCTAATTAAGGTAGTGTGCTGATAGGGGGGCACTGATTAGGACAGACATTTCAATGCCTGTTTGTAATCCGATTGGGCACCTATACAAAAGCACAAATGCTTAGGTCTTCCTTTTTGTCAGTTCAGTACATACCCAATTTGTGAATTCAAACATCTTCAAATCTAGCGGGTCTCCTTTCAGTTGACCTTGGATGCTCGTGAGGGAATGACAAGACGCCAGGGCTTGAAGTAGTGCACACTTCACTGGCAATTCATTGACGTCAACCACACACTGGCCAAACTTCTCATCGGTTTGCGCTGGTATCACAGAATGAAAGTCCAAACCGTCTTCGGTTAGTGTTCCCGTCTGTAACAAACAAAATTAAGCGCGTATTATATATTCATACACATATAACACCCACGTAAGGACGTTTAGGAGACTGTAGCCCGAAAACGGCGCTTTTCGTAGAAAAAAACATCAACCCAAGCAAACAAATATACACAAATTAGACCGAAAGCAGCTCTGAATAATATAATATATTAAATTTATTTATGTATTATTGTAAATAAATGACAGCTTTAAACAGTTTAACTACAAAGTAGCACTAATAAGCTGAAAATATATTCACAGAAATACTTTATTAAATTCTTAAGAGCATGGCATTTGCATACGATTGAAATCTTGTTGGTCATTCCAATTACGAAGATCCATAACAACTCTCTTTCTGAACGTACTCTGCTCGTTTATAAATAAATAAATTGTCTATTTGTTCCACAAAGAATAAGCCTGTCTTGTAGTCACCTTTTATTAGCAGAGTCAAAATCTAAATACGAACAGAACAAGAATTATAAAAATTAAATAAATATCTGTACAATAAAGCGTCTACTATAAACGAGCTCGGTGGCTCAGTCGTGAATGACGCGACTTTGACACCAACGCTCGTGGGTTCGATTCCCACACAAGGCAAACATTTGTGTGCATGAACATGTCTGTTTGTCTTGGTCTGGGTATTTTCTATGTATAATAAGTATGTATTTACAAAAAAAAATATGTATTTACGTATGTTTATCAGTTGTCTAGTACCCATAACATAAGCTTCGCTTACTTTGGGGCTAGATGGCGCTGTGTAATTTGTCCGACAATATTTATTTATTATTATTTATTTAAACACTTAAGAAAACTTTCCATTCTATTCTCTATATATCTATCTAGTCTATGAGGTTATTTAACTGACTGAAAAGGACGTGCCTTTGAACTCTAAACAGTATTTTAAGCTCTCTGTAGATAAATGACTGTCAATCAGGAAACAAGCATATACAACAGAGCAATCTGGCGGAATATAACTCTACTTTTAGTTCAGGAGAGACTTGTGTACCCCAGAAGTAGAATGAGTATGGATTAATGTGGATTGTTCATCATCATCTCAGCCTGTATTAGTCTACTGCTGAACACAGGCCTTCCCTCCCATCTGCCATTCGTCTCGATTTTACGCAACCTGCATTTATAGACCCCCCACTAGATGGAGCGACGACCCCAAAAGGTTTTTTTGGGGTCGTCGCTCCATCTAGTGGGGGGTCGTCCCACACTGCGTATACCAGTACGGGGACGCCATTCAAGAACCTTTCTGCCCTAACGGTTGTCCGTTCTACGAACTATGTGGCCGGCCCGCCGCCACTTCAGCTTGCTTATCCTGTGGGCTATGTCGGTTAACTTAGTTCTACTGCGGATATCCTCATTTCTGATTCTATCACGCAGATAGAGAGATATAAGAGAAGCCCCGAGCATAGCTCTTTCCATAGCACGCCGAGCGACCTTGAGCTTCCCCATACGGCCCGCAGTGAAGGGCCACGTGGATTGTTATCCTTACCTTATCAAAACACATGACTTGCAACTTTCCACAAATGATAATTCTGGGAGGTGATACACAAAATATCTTATTTTTCCTCAGTCGTTGTTGGCTCTGTACGATGCCAGCTGTCATGGCGGCAGGCAATGCTGGTGGAACCACGATAGTAATGATGTCTAGAGTTCGGAGAATTATCGTCTGAAGAAGGCTCTGCCAAATAGAAATAAAATTATTTTACAATAAGAAATGTTACTTTGATATGTGCGATAATCGATTACTATATACATTATGATTTATGTACTTCGAAAGACGTGTGACCTTACTTACCTAAGGTGACATCTGATTTCCCCACTGGGTTGTGGAGGTCTGACGGCAGTAGTTCCTTCTAAAAACCAGTATCTTTGTTAAATCCTTAGAGTTAGGCGGCGGATCCCGTCAGTCTCAATGGATTCGGAAACAGGATATCGCTAACAAGTAGAAATTTGATAATCTATTATTATTGCAGCAAGCAAGGTAGGCAATTATATTCTGATTACAATTGCCTCGCAGTCGTTTCTGCATGCCATTTCAAATAGATAAGTTTAATATTAAAAAATCATGGTCTGGAACAACTAACAACGTTTAGAACATAAATGAAAAAAATCCGGCCAAGGGCAAGTCGAACTCGTGCTACGAGGTATCCTTATAAATCAAAATTCATCAAAATAATTAGCTAACATTACTGAAGTTCATAAGGTATGAAAGCACCGAACATTGGTCTAACGGAAAGGCAAACTGTATTGAGGGAGAAAGTTAACTTTGCCGTTGGCAAACTATTGTCGCTATATAAGTCGCGGTTAGTTTACCAACTGCAAATAAGTTTCCACTTTTCCATTTACTTGTGCTACATGTCGCTGTTTCTTATTAAATTTCATGATTCTAGGCCAACAGGAAGTACTATCTCTAGGGTACTTCCTGTTACGGGACCCTAAAAATAGTATATGGGTATGGTAAGACGACGAATTACAAATATGAATGTGAGGGGAAAATCTACGAAGGTGGATTTGACGAGCTCGGTGGCTCAGTGAATGACGCGACGTAGACACCAACACGAGCGTTGGGTTCGATTCCCACACAAGGCAAACATTTGTGTGCATGAACATGTCTGTTTGTCTTGGTCTGGATGTTTAAAGAGAGGTAGAGCGCATCAATGGAGCCCGTCTGGGGAAGCACCTCCACCTCACAGAAAACCACAGCCAAATAACAACTCCCTAGAAGGTTGTTGTGTTCCTGCGTGTGAGTGAGGTCACCAGTAAGCTCCCAGGGAGTTGCTATGTAATCAGCAGAGAAGGCATCGCGCGAGTGATACTTAATATATCGCAAGCGTTAAAAGGCAACGGTACCCGCTTTACATCAGGACGTAGTATAGAAAAAAAAGGTGGTAAGACAGTACAATATCAACTTACCCCTCTTAATACATACAACCAGATGGAATAAGCCATGCCAACTGCGGCAATACAAAACATGAATATGACGAACTTCACGGCGTCCTTGTAAAACTGGAATCCGAAGCGCTTCGGAAAGAGAATACTTTTAATAAGCTCTCCTTTGGCAGTATTAAATCCTGTTCGCACCACTTTGGCCAACACCTGAAACAATCGATTTTGAAACATATTCTTAAGCAAATGAAGTGTGCCTCGCAATTCTAAAATTATAACGTCTTCACAGCATTTTTATACATCCCGCTGCACCCAGAAAAATGTTATTACATATTTCTATTAACTTATTGCATATTTTGTGCAAAATCGCGTTTGTTGTACATAAACTTAAGCAAAGTCAATTATTAATACAAGATTTGATCCAAATCGTTAGAGCCGTTTTAGTATGTTATTTTTTTTATATGTCGTCGGGCATACAATGATACGACCCACCTGATGTACAATGATTACCGTAGCTTATGAAGGATTGATACAGGAACTATCGCTAGCACGTTGTCTACCCTGCGTTTCTGAGATACACGAAATTATATATATATAAATGAGCCATTCTTGTATATAATATATATATATATACGAAAACGGCTTTAACGTTTTATCTACATACGTGCTTTTCATTAAAATTTTACACAAAAAACATAAAGAAGCTGCGGCTCGTGTTAAACGCCATGCCAGCGAACCGAACTCTTTTATACACTTTATTTCCTATTACTTTTAAAAAGCAATTTCTGTATATATACATATATATATATATTAAATAAACACCCATCATCCACGCGTCATCTAGGAATTGCTCGTTTAAAGTAATAGGATACATTTTGTAGCATATTCGTGTACGATTTAGTTTGCTAAAAGTTGTCACAATTCGCAAACGCATTTCAGGTTCAAATGTATGTCTTGTGGGGATCAAACCTAAGATGCTTGGTGTGCCATTACTATCGACTCGACCATTAGCTTGTCAACATAACATAAAACACGTCTAGGTAACCTATAAATTGTAATTACCTGGTTATTGCCGTAGAACCTTGTCTGGATAACATGTGTGCCAGCAAAGAGTGTGTGTCTCTTATGTCCGTCCAGTGAATAGACCTCTGCTGATGGGGATGGAGGGCCCTTCATCACCGGTACACTTTCACCTGGAAGTTAATTTCAATTTAGACAATTTCTAACAGTACTTTACAGGACCACTAAGTAAATGATTGTATCGATTATAAATAATTGTAAGTCAAAACAAAAGTTATTAAATATTTCTCCAATAATAAAAATGTCGTCGCAAATACGCATTTATCGGATCCGCGTAGGACGAATAAATAATTATTTTTCAGTGAGTAGCTCTCATTAATGACATGACGTACCCAACAGGTGGTAACAGCACTTTGCCAGCCAGTCGTGAAGAAGGAGCTGTTCCGTAGCAGCCGCAGGACGGTAACAACGCACATCTTCGTTAAGACTTCTAGTTATTTCGTAAAAACAAAACATACAATATTAAGCATGACGTTGTAGCGCGTATGAGGCACTCGTCGAAGCCCAGCATTAGCATGCACCCGCAACCAACTGGGTAGAAGGTACTATAGATTTCTATCAGTTGCTGTGCGAAGAAATAGATAGAAAAGTTATCTACCTGTGAGCATACTCTCGTTGACAATGCACGTGCCGGTGAGCAGCATGGCGTCGCAGGGCATGACACACCCGTCGGGTGGCAGCACTAGCACGTCGCCGGGCACCAGCCGCCCAGCGCTAACCACACATTCTTCGCGGCTGCTCCGCGAGGGACGTATCACTGTCACAGTGAACGCACTCGTCGAGCCAGCCATGCGATGTAGGCTGATGCTTAACTGTCGATAATGAGGAAAGAAATAAAAAAACAATTGATTTATATAAATAATATTGGCTAAATAATCATACTTCAATATACTGTTCTTTGTATACCAAAATCACACGGTTCGTCTGTGAAAGTTTAAACACGTTTTGAAATCCAGCTTTGCTCATGCGTTGTCGCCGCACGCTATTGTTGTTCTATTTCTTAAGGACTTCATGACAACGAAAGGATCTCACAGGATCGCAGCAGCATACAAGAGCAATCTTATTTGATTGAGCTATTTAGTAAGCTTGAGGTAATCCAGGAGTTTCTTATTAAATATACTCGTAGTTCTACGTTCTGCCCATGAGCGCCTTTTACTAAGTGACTATGGAATAGTACACTGTAACAATTCATCAACTATTGGAAGTGAAGAACTCGCAGATTGTAAAATGAACCCAATGCTAGTTGTTCTCAATATCAAGATTCTCCTAAGAGGTTACAGCATAAGGTTATTAAAAAAGCATGAAGAGGCTTTTATAAGGTTGGCAACATGCGTCTGAACGCATTCAAACGTCAGGGATTCAACAACATGCAACTCCACGCATGTTTGGCCACAGGTTACAATAACTGACATCATTGGGCAGGCAATTGTAAGGTAATGTTTTTTTTTATTAGTCATTTAATAAAAAAAAACATTTCGTTTACTTCGTGATCGATGACATAAAGCTAATAACTACTAACTGCGCGAATTCTTAAATTATTATAATAGAATATTAATTTAAGTTTCCTGAAAGCGGGTAATTTTACAAGATACTAATAGGAAAACAAGTAACGGGACAGGCCCACCCCTCAGTCTCCTGTGTAGCCAGAATTAACAGCGGCGACCACCAAAAAGGCAATGAACAGTGAAGTTCATTGCTGTCCCGGGGGTTAAACTACAGCTGCCTTGGAACTCACAACGAATTTAATCAGAAGAAATTTGTAGGTGTAGGAAGTTTTAGAATTGACTTCCTTAGGAAAACAAGTAGTCAATACTCTGACCAGTCCCACCTCGGTTGTTATGAAATAACAGTCTCAAAATAATCTATACGTACAATACAAAAGGTAACATGACCATTATTACCTAAATTGCTCATGGAATATTTAAAAAAAAATTTCGGTTACCCCTTACGATCTATATACGAGTAGAAGCCCAAGCCGTCATTTTACACTTTGATCAATCTGTCCGTTTAGCATGACGCAAATAGTACTTACTGAATGGTTTTTTTAGAAATTTTTCAAGGTGATAATACCAAATAAAGAAAGTTATCTACTATTAATTATTTTCTTATCACGGAAATATTTAAGGGAAATATTTTAGGTTGCGTAATCTTCAAAAAATAAACTATAAACAGGGAACTATACACATAGATTACAATTAAATAAGCAATGATCTCTTACCTTTTTTGTTTGATACAAGGCCATCATGCAGGAGATAGTAGATAGAATGAAAACGCAGGTAGCATATTGATAGTATTCGTCCAATGACCAAAGTATTATTGAAAATATTTGGAATAGGTAAAAGGGGTTGAAAACTTCGTCAACGAATATTGTCCAGTAGCTCTTCACTTCAACTTCCACAGAATTCAAGCCATAAAGTTTTATCCTGAAGAATAAAAAACATAATGTAAGTATGTTAATAGTTTATAATAATAGATATACGAGTATCTGTAACAAGTTGATCAGCCGTAAGGACCACCTTAGGGCTGATCAACTTGCTACAGATATAGTCTATTTTGTATTTTTATTAGCTTGATTATCATCTTGATGTCATTTAAAAGATCAAATTTAGACTGTAATAATCGAATAAAATAATCCTTACAGTGGTGCACTTTAAGTCAGTACACAACTACTACTAAAATTATATCAAACATAAAATATTAAGGATTTAAAAGGAATAATTGTTCTTCCAATATATTGAAATATAGAAGCTAGCCGACTCTATATGTAATTAATACGTGAAGAATGAATCCCTTTACATTTATACGCAAAAAAATGTATTCCTTTATATCCCTTTTTTAGGCGTAATGCGCCTAAAAAGCTATACGAAGGTAATATTGAATTACGGCCGACATTCAACCACTAAGTGATCACTAGTACATATAGTTTGGCTAGTTTTTCAGGAAAATGCAGAGAATGCACTACGAATAGTGTGTAAGACTCATAAACCCTATGCCGTAGTGTTCTTTCAGTACATAGGTTGTTTTTACGACCTTCATGGTGCTGCACGTGAGCTATGTTATGCACCAATAAATACGCATTGATAGTCCATCTTATGTATACGGCATTCACACTAATGTTGAAAACGCGAGAGCAATTCAGTCCGGTTGTCTTTTTGTTATGTTTTCAAGCGTTAACCACTATTCGGATTTTCATCATCATCATCTCAGCCTGTACTCGTCCACTACTGAACATAGGCCTCCCCTTTATAGAGCGCCACTCGTCAGTCAAATACCAGTCAAGTTATGTTCATCAGTAAACATAATTTGACTGGTATTAACATTATTATATTGTTTTTTATGCCACTAAGGCGGCAATCAAGTGTACGGTATGCATTAGGCAGATCGTACACTTAGCAGTAACGTAAGCAGTTACCATAGCCTATAGACATTTGCAACACCAGGGGTGTCACTCATGCGTTGCCGAACCTGTTAATGACTCCTGTTTATTCATGTGTTCAGATACAAAATAAAATCAAGTACTTACAGTTCATTCTGCTGCCGTTTATTGATACCGGAGATATTTTCCATCAGCAAGCTTATAGTAATTTTCTCATTGAGAGCTAGTACATTGACGAAGGTGCCCTGATCATGGAGCCAAATAAATCTGCTGTATTGATATACGAAGTAGCGTAATTTGTTGTCTCGATGGTTTGATAAATTAAGATCAATTTCATTGACTTTTTCTATTTTAAACAAACCATCTGCATCCGTTACTGAAAATAAAGTGGTAGTGGTTAATAGTAATCAGTTCTTGATCAAGATACTGTACAGGAGATAAGTCATGTTAAAAACAAGGGCCTGCCAAGCAGACTATCGCCATAGCTGAATGACTTCGTCAAGGTGAAACTGGCTGCCTCGTCTGAAGCGTTACATTGAATATACTTGAAATATGATAGAAAATCAATCAATATCGTTACAGATTTAAAAAATCAATAAAATCGTTACAGATTTAAAAAATGGTTTCGCGGACGACTTCCGGTCTTCCAGGGACTACCGTTTAAGAACCACTGGTTTAGACCTAACGATCAAATAGACATTTTGATAATCCGGACATTTTAATACTTTATACCTTATGAAAAGTAAACTAAAGTAATTGCGAGCCTAGCAACTTTAACTCAGTGCGCGATATTTTAGTACCAATCAGTTAGTAGTACCTAAATATAGACATGTTTGGTAGTAAACAATAAATGTATCCATACCACAAATCTCTTCAGCCGTTTTCAAACTGCATTTTAAGTATTTGTAGCGGTTGTACGAAGGATAAGAAGCCAGAATGAAGTATGGTAAACCACATAGTAATATGCAAACAGTGTGAAATAATATGCCACGTATTTTGGAATACTTCAGTCCGAAAATTTTGACAATCTGTTCGTCGCCGCTGTTCTCCAAGATCTGCCATTGCGCTTCGCCGATAACTTCGTATTCGTCTGAAAAAAAAAATACGTTACTGATATGGTGAAAATAACATAGTTATAAGTCAGAAGATCACAATAATTCTAAGACATAAGGATACCCTCACCTACACGTGCTACTAAAAGACATATTAATACACCAACCCTAAACTCATTTTACAGCAGGGGATACGGGTCTCTAGTCAACTATTTTTAATTTGGAGCATACTCCACTACGCTGCTCAACTTTTTAAAAGAGGTAGGGCGCATCAAAGCAGCCCGTCTGGGGAAGTACCTCCACCTCACAGAAAACCGCAGCCAAACAACAACTCCCTAGAGGGTTGTTGTGTTCCTGCGTGTGAGTGAAGTCACCAGTAAGCTCCCAAGGAGTTGCTATGTAAGCGGC
Source organism: Pyralis farinalis (assembly GCA_947507595.1). Lineage (NCBI taxonomy): Eukaryota > Metazoa > Arthropoda > Insecta > Lepidoptera > Pyralidae > Pyralis > Pyralis farinalis. The sequence continues at coordinate 20,244,733 of OX382267.1, forward strand.
AGAGGAGGCATCGCGCGAGTGATACTTAGTATATTACAAGCGTTAATAGGCTACGGTAGCCGCTTTCTTATCAGGTGGGCCGTATGCTTGTATATCTCCCGATGTAGTATAAAAAAAAAACTGTGGATTGGCGTAGAGCAGTCTCTTCAAGCTGCCCGTAGGCCACTAGGCTTACCAACTGTCATCTATCGACAACAGCCGAGACTAACGGCTTAACATGCCCTCCGGAGCACGAAGAAGCTCGAGATAGATAAACACAGACACAGATATTTAATTAGCAACAGTCCGTCTGGAGTTCGATTTGTAGACAGGACAAATATTTGGATGTATGAACATGCATCTTGGTCGGAGTGTCTTACACCCGTGACGCGTCGCGTTACTAAAACAAAAAACCGGCCAAGTGCGAGTCGGACTCGCGCACGGAGGGTTCCGTACCGTTATCTATACAAACGGCAAAAAAATCACGTTTGGTGTATGGAAGCCCCCCTTAAATTTATTCTGTTTTTTATTATTTGTTGTTATAGCGGCAACAGAAATAAATAGTCTGTGAAAATTTCAACTATCTAACTATAATGATTCATGAGATACAGCCTGGTGACAGACGGACGTATGAACGGACGCACGGACAGCGAAGTCTCGGTAATAGGGTCCGTTTTACCCTTTGGGTACGAAACCCTAAAAATGTACCCGTAGCGTCCCATACATTTGAAAATCACCCGTTTTGATTAGAAATATCCAATTTTGGAGTTGTTTTGAATAATTATATGTGACGTATTATATAGCATAATAATTGTCGATAAATGACCTACACACTGCACTATATAAAAACTACGTCACTTGATAATTTCCATAAAGTAGTTTTTCCAAAAATGAACCAACTAGTCTGTAGACTGAGGACGGATGTGGGACGCTGTGAGCACATTTTTCTTATATCCGGCCTCAATCTACAGGACACGTCATAAGTTAAGTGGCAGGAAACATCGAAAAACAGTTCGACTGGGGAAGTACATCCACCTCACACAAAACCGCAGCTAAATACCAACTCCATGGAGGGTGGGCGTGTTCCAGCGGGCGAGTGGGGTTACCAATAAGGTCCTAAGGAGTTGCTGTACTAGTAGCAGAGGTGGCAATGTACAAACGATATTTCTTGTATTGCAAGTGTTCATGGGCCACGGTAGCCACATTACATCAGGTGGGTCGTATGGTTGGGTCTTCCAATTTGCATAAAAATAAGTACCTTCACCTACGAGTAATAGTACAATAGAACTATATTACTCGTAAATACTTGTTTGTTAGTACATACGTACATAGTATGTAATTACGATGTGGGAAATATTTGCCGCTACCGCTGATAACGGCGGCCTTTCTATGAATACAATTACCCTTCAGAGAGTTGTTATTTGGCTACAGTCTTCTGTAAGTTAGTATTTATGTAAGGAGTATTTCTCCAATCGGGCTGCCCTCTTAGGTTTACCTATCTTTCGCTAGAGCTCGTTTATTAATTAGCATGGTGCGCCACGTGTATGTTGGCTTTGACTATAAAGATGACAGTGAGCCACTTAAACCCTAATTTTACACTAACTTTGGGTGAATATTTGAAAACGTTAAAACACGCATTTCATCATCATAGAGAATTTAATATTTAAAATTGTGCCTATTACTATATAATTATATAATTCTCGAGAGCTCAATGGCATCGTTGCGCGTGTCATTCTGTCTGTGGATGGGTTTATCTATCTCGAGTTTCTCCGTGTTTCGGAGGGCTCGTAAAGCCGTCGGTACCGGCTGTTGTCGATAGATGACAGTTGTTAAGCTAAGTCAGTGGCTCTGGGGCGGCTTGAAAATACTGGCCTTCGCCAACCCGCATTTGAGCAGCATGTTGGAGTATGCTTTAAACACCTTCGAATGAAGGGAGACCCGTATACCTTCAGTGGAATGAGTAAGGGTTGATGTTGATATAAATCTACCCTTAATCTGTGCCTGAAGGGACGAAGCCACTTATTTATGAGATTTGAATAATATCGAAACTACTGTTCCACCATGCGAGTATAAACTTATGGCGTTCGGTTCTCACTCCCTACCCCAGAAGGGACCAGGCGTGAAGATATACATACATGCAAACGCTGAAATGAAAATGCATACTTTCACCCTCTGACACGGTTTTCCAGAAATATTTTTTATATAAAAGGATAAGTATGTATGTTTTTTTTAGTTTAACAAAAAAAATAAAAGATAATTAAAAATTTTTGTTGGGCGAAATATAAATGTATACGATTTTTCTTATACAACATCCGAAGGAATTGAAGCACCTGATGTAAATCGATTACACACATTAAGTATCATTTGCGCGATGCCATCTCTGCTGCTAACTCAACTAATCCCTGGGAGCTTACTGGTGACCTTACTCACACGCAGGAATACAACAACCGTTCAGAGAGTTGTTATTTAACTTCGGTTTTCTTGAGGTGGAGGTGCTTCCCCAGGCTGCTTTGATGCAACCTATCTCTCTTAAAGATTCACATTCAGACCAAGACAAACAGACATGTTCATACACAAAAATATTTGTCCAAAATGTTGTCAAAGTAGCGTTACTAACAACTGCGCCATAAAGCTCGTCAGAATACGATATTTGTTTATCGATACGGATGGGATGACAAAAATCAGAATCTTCTAAATCTTTAGGCTTGGGTCGCGGACCCCGGCGATCCTGCGAACAAACACAATTCGAACATAGGGTATGTAATGATAGCTATAGAGTTCAGGGTTTATTTTTTGATCTTAATAGTGACACACATCGACGAGAGCTGAGTGTCGTATAGGCACATGGAATGTGAGAGGTGGATTAAAAGATAAGATGAATAAGTTGATAGATATAATGAACGTGAGATGCCTAGATGCTTTGTGTGTGTCAAAGACCAAGCGAAAGGGAAGCGACACCGAAATACTGCCCGGTGGCATGATGGCCCTTAGGTCCGGGGTGAACCAGGACGTTCATGCCAGCGCTGGCATAAGTGTCGTGCTTTCATCTCGTTGGCCGCTGGTGTGAAAGATTACGAATTAGTAGGCCCAAGACTTCTCTGGGTTAAGATAAATCTGGGGATTACGCGAGTGTTTTTAGTTGCAGCATATGCTCCTGTGAGCTCTGCTGATCCCCAGGAGCTCGAGAAGTTTTGAGAGACCGCAAGGGGTGTTCTGAATTTGGTTGAAGTGAATTAACGGATAATTATGTGTGGTGGTTGGGTTGGGACCAAGCGAAGCAGTTATGAGGCTGTGCTTGGTTCATACGCAGATAAGATGTATGGCACGAAACCTCATCGAAACGAAACATCACAAAGATATTCACACTTACACTTGGAGACGGTTTGAACAGAAACGTGTGATTGATTTGGTTTTGATAGATGGACGTCTCCGAAAGTCGTTAATGGATACAAGAGCCTTCAGAGGTCCTATTCTTGAAACGGACCACTATCTGGTGATAAGCCGGTTTGTGGGCCTTTTTAAGAAGTGGAGACACTGGCGAGTGCGTATTCCTTTCGGAGATCATGAAAGAATAAGAAGTGAAAAATTGGAAAAATAAAGTGTAAGGAGTACGTATGTACGTCTAGTCAGTGAAAGACTTGCGAACGCGAGTCCTTCTGACTCAGATGTAGATGAATGTTGGAAAGTTCTGAAATAAAGTATGGTGGACAGTGCGAAAGAAGCATGTGGATGCGCAAAGAGACAAAGAACACTGAGAGGAGATGCCTGGTAGGATGCGGAGATTGAATCCTCCGTAGAAAAAAAGAGGAAAATGGCTGGATTACGTATCATCTTTGCACTAGAGTGATAGTATGAAAGAAACGAAGAAAGAAATATACAGCTGAAGCAAGAATGAAACCAAAGCTTTAGTGAAAGAGAAGCGTGAAAGAGTTATGAATGAGGAAGAGAGGCTGACGAAGAACTTTGAGGTAAATACCACTCTTCTGGTGAGAGGTAAAGAAGTCTCGAAGTGGTTCGTCAGCATCCAGAATGGACAAGATAAAATGTAAAGCTGGTGGCATTCTTGCTAACACTCAGGAAGTGTTAGAGCGGTGGAATGAATTATTTAGAGAAATGTATGATTATGTCCAGGACGCTGGCACTTGGAATGAGTCTGTGGCTAACTCGGCAGTGCCAGCGTACCATGGATGAGATTGAATGGTCGATACGAAGTTTGAAAGATGGAAAGTCAGCGGGAATCGATATGGTAACAGCTGAGACGATCAAGCTAGGTGGTACCTACGTTAGGGACGCTTTCTGGTTTTTGAGCAAATTATGCTGGAGAACCGGAAGGGTCCCGAGCGATTGGAGACGCGCGGTCATCGTGCCCTCGTATAAAGGCAAGGGCTCACGTATGGGCTGCGCCAACTATAAAGCCTTCAGTTTGATCAGCTTAGCAGCTAAAGTGTATGGATAAATCATTGAAAGGAGAACACAAGGTGGATTTCGAAACGGTAGAGGATGTACGGATCAAGTTTTTTACTTCGCAACATCGTCGAGAAGCATCTGGCTTTGCACCAGACCAGACGAGACCAGGTTTTCTGCAGTTTTGTGGACTTTGAGAAAACATTTGATAGGGTCGTGCGAAAGAATCTCTGGAACATTTTGCCCAGATATGGGGTTGACGGTGACCTGCTCCGTGCTGTGCAATCCACTTATGAAGATTGTACAGCATGACTGCGGGTGGACGGCAGCTTGTCGCCCTGGTTTGATGGTGTCAGACAGGGATGCGTGCTGTCGGCTCGGCTATTCATCCTGTATCTTGACAGTTGTCTTCAGAGAATAAGAAATATGCATGTGGGAATGCGAATGGGTAACTTAGTGGTCAACTGCCTGCTTTATGCAGACGACGCGATATAAATAGTAGAATCACCATGCGAACTGAAACACTAGTTACAAAAATTAAAGATGATAAAAGGATTACAATTGAATGCGAAGAAAACCAAGATAATGGTATTTGAAAGAGACAATCAGAACGAACACTAGAATTACGGTTGATGATGTAGTGTTGGAGCAAGTGAATGAGATTGTATATCTTGGAAGCGCTTTTAGTATATTCGCAACGCTAACTTATGGAAGTGAGAGCTGGGTATGGCAGAGAGAGCGTGAAAGTATAATAAATGTGGTAGAGATGAGAGTATTGCGCAAAATTTGTGACATAATGCTTGCTGACCGCAAGCATTATGTCACAAATTTTCGTTCGTTCGTGCGTTCGTAATGAAGACGTGTGGGAAAGAGTTGGTCTGAAAGAGAATGTCGGTGTTAAGATAAGAAAAGGCAGGCTTCGTTGGTTCAGTCATGTAGAAAGAATGCAGGAGGAAAGAATGACTAAACAGATATACAATGCAAAAGTGGACGGATGTAGGAGCCGAGGGAGACCGAGCCTAACCTACCATGATCAAATTGGTCGTGTTTTATCAGAAGGTGATGTCAGGAGCCCCAGGAAGCGGTGAGCGTGCATGAAAAGAGCTATGAATGTTAGAGAAGTGAATGAAGTATGTAAGGACCGCGTCTTATGGCACACGGTTCTCTCTGCCTACCCCACAAGGGACCTGGCGTGAAGAGAGATATATATATATATGTATAGTATACATAGTTACACCCTTTGCTGGATTGGATTTTTAATATTTATTTTGTCTGTGTTTGTGAGGGTCTTTCGATGGTAGATTTACAATGGGACCCGGTAGTTGGCGTGGCAATTGACTTCTATTTTTTTTTATTATCGGGTAAAACAACTTCCGTTGTTTCCGCTAGTTACACTATAAAAATAGTTAAATCTAACACTAATCGCAAAGACTTTTATATAATAGCATTTATACATTAAACCACGGTCTTTATAAGGAGAGAGGACGAGTTGTGCTTATGGCAAACAAAGATCGTCTATCTATAGCAAACAACCACGAGTACTTCCGCACGATTCACTGAGTAAACACTGTCGTTGGCGTCGCAGTACGCTGACAGCGGCGCAAACACGTGCTTGAACTACAGTCCCTCCATCATCTTAACTACTTTGTCGTTACTAAATAATGTGTTACCAAAAGCACAGTAGAGAGACATTCCTAAGCATTACACAGAACATAACATGACCAGCCATTTCATTGATCGATGTGTTTAGGCTTTTGATTAGCGGCAGGAATGTTTTCAATATTTCGTTAATATAATTATTCTATTGCTTGTATGTCTGGGCGCAAAGCAAGCAATATCTTAAAAACGTGCCGCCATGCGTCATCCATTGGTACGAATGTAGAATTTTAATATTAGTTGCGTCGCCGAAAATAAATACGTAAACTCATGTTACAAACCTTGAACAGGAGTACAGAGAAGTGAAAAAGAACGATGATACTTCATTTCAGCAGAGAAGCCAGCTCTTTAAGACTATCCCACATGCAAATGGTTTTAGAATAGCTCCATGGAATATTGGAAATTTGGTGTGGATATATGCAGTTAGAGGAGGGGAGAGCAGGAACTTAAGGGGTCTTCCAAAAAAATAGGGAAGCTAGAGACATAATTTGAAAAGCAAATTAGAGGAAGTACGATTTTTATCTTCTTAATTGGAAACTGCAGAAAAAGATGATAATAAAGGCGATTTAGAATTGAACTGTGAAAATGGAGAAAATCTTATTACATACCTACTGTGATCTTATTACTAACTTCGCTCATTGGAAGGATTTCGAACCATATTGATGTATGTATAAATTCATTGCTCTACTAAAAGCACGCATGATTTACTTGTCTTGTCAGTGGAGGTCGAAACTCAATTGAAGATATAACACGGCTAAACGACTAATTGACGCCACTATTATGGATGATGCTGATGGTAAATAAACAATTTTCTGTCTTAGTTGGAATATGTGATATAATTTTGAGAATTTTACATAATCTAAATAATATTGGTTTAACAAAAGATAAAAGTTGAAATTTGTTTCCAAACTTAAATAAAAAGCTGCAGGCATGAAAATTTTAGGTTATCAATGATGTCAAGGATGCAATTTAGCCTCAGTGTTAAGTCAAAGGATAGAAATGACTTAGTTGAAATTGAAGAAGGCTAATGTAGAGAAGTGCATTTCCCTTTCTAATAAATGTTTCTACTAAATAATATAAAATTTAGGTCGATGGAGATAAAGGTTGGAGGCAACAGAAGTAATGCAAAAAAGCATGAATCTGTAGATGTACTTATTACCCCAGTGTACAAAAAAAAATGTATTTACTGTAAGGAAGAGTGATGATAACAAGTTTAAAGGACAGAACATTGTTAAAGTAAAAGCGACAACAACAACCGGGCAATAGAAGGATCAAGGAAAGCTAGGGGCTGAGGACTTATTTTAAAGCATACAGTTTCCAAACCACCAGTCTATATTCAAATTTACCCTACTCTGTCTGTGAGGAAAATTTATATACTACAAATGTTTTTAAAACTCCATAAATCTTTGCCTTTAAACCCTAATAAACTAAATAAAAGAAGAATATCAAATGTAGCTCCTGAATGTAACCACCTATGCTAAAGGACAGTTTGCTAGTCATTCAGCATACATTTATAATAAATAATATCAACAAAATTCTCAATATTTATCTCTATCTCTATATACAAACTCTTATACCTTCAAGAAAAAACTAGAAAATTGGCTAAAAATAAAAATTATGATGATGTTGGAGACTGAGGAAGATTTATTGCTATACAAATAGCAATAACTCCTAAATACCTATTTATAAATTCATTATTAACACGTACACACTCAATCAGCCCACATAATAATGTTCCTTCACTTTACAAGCGCAAGCACACAAATCAATATAAATATCACATGTGAACACACTCTCCACATCCACCAACAGACAGGCGAGCGCACACAGATGCACGCGACAAGCATATACACGATGCAAGCAACCAAATATTTTATATTTTGTTTTAGATAACTCTACATAGATCTTTTGAATTCTAAGACATAGAACATTCTCTTAACACAGGTAATTCTTACTTAAAAGGAGCTCCAGCCATAAGTTACTGTAATTAATCTCTATGTACAAATATTATTTTATTCATTATAAATATACATATGGATAAGATTACCTCGTGACCTTGTAAATTCCTGTTGTAAATACATACTTATAATGCAAAGACCAAGAGAAAGATCATTAATGTTTGCCTAGTTTGGGAGATGAAGTCACAAGCCTTTGTTAGTGTAAAAGTAGCCATTGCTATGAATAACTATCTATCTATCTATAACTTCACGCCAAATCCCTTGCGGGGTAGGCAGAGAGAACCGAGCGCCACGTGACTCGATCCTTACATATCTCACTCGCTTCTTTAACATTCATTGCTCTTCTCATGCACGCACGCCGGTTTCTAGGGCTCCTGAAATCACCTTCTGATAGAACATGACCAATTTGGTCATGGTAGGTAAGTCTTGGCCTTCCCCGGCTCCTACATCCTTCCACTTTTGCATTGTATATCTGCTTCGTCATTCTTTCATCTTGCATTCTTTCTACATGCCCGAACCATCGGAGCATGCCTCTTCTTATTTTAACACCGACGCTCTCTTTCAGACCAACTCTATTTCTAACATCATCATTGCGAATACGGTCTACGAGCCTTACGCCACAAATTTTGCGCAGCGCTCGCATTTCAACCGCGTTTATTCTACTTTCATGCTCTTTCTGCCATACCCAACTCTCGCTTCCATAAGTTAGCGTTGGGACCAACACTGCATTGTGTATAGCGAGTTGTGCCTTCTGGCTCAGGATTTTACTGCCAAGAAGTTTTCCCAACGCTCCATTCACACTATTCCCAGCACTCACTCGTCTTTCCACATCTGCGGTGTACCTTCCATCCCTGCTGAAAGCGCATCCAAGATATACAAACTCATCCACTTGTTCCAACACTTCATCATCAATCGTAATCCTTACATTAGTTCTGGATTCTTCTCTTTCAAATACCATTATCTTTGTTTTCTTCGCATTCAGTAGTAAGCCTTTCTCCATACAGTCGTCTTTCATCGCTGTGACCAGTGTTTGCAGTTTAGATGGTGTATCTGCTAATAGCACGGCATCGTCTGCATACAGCAGACAGTTCACCACTTGGTCACCCATGCGCAATCCCACATTCGTTGACCTTATTCTCTGCAGACAACTATCGAGATACAGGATAAACAGCCTAGCAGATAGCATGCAACCCTGTTTGACACCAATTTTGACATCAAACCAGGGTGACATGCCACCGTCTATCCGCACACATGCTGAGCAATCCTTGTAAGTGGACTGCACAGCACGGAGCAGTGAACCGTCAATCCCATATCTCGGCAATATGTCCCACAGTTCCTTTCGCACAACCCTATCAAAGGCTTTCTCAAGATCCACAAAACCGCAGAAAACCTTCCGGTCTATGGCCAGATGCTTCTCTACGATATTGCGGAGCGAGAAAACTTGATCCGTACATCCCCTTCCATTTCGGAAACCTCCTTGTGCGTCCCACAGCATTTCATCGGATTTCACCCTCATTCTCCTTTCAATCACCTTTCCATATACTTTTGCTGCTAAGCTGATCAAACTGATGGCCCTATAGTTGGCGCAGTCCATGCGTGATCCCTTGCCTTTATACAAGGGCACGATGACTGCGCGTCTCCAGTCCATAGGGACCCTTCCAGTTCTCCAGCATAGGTTGCATAGGTACCAGAAGGCGTCCCGGACGTAAGTGCCACCTAATTTGATCATCTCAGCTGTGATCAGATCAATTCCCGCTGATTTTCCATTTTTCAAGCTTCGTATCGACCATTCGATCTCATCCATAGTTATGCCTTCGTCGGACGCCGTCAACGTGGAGTAAGCATCCGACTCACTCTCATTGCCAGCGTCCGAGGCATACTCATACATTTCCTCAAAATATTCACTCCACCGTTCTAACACTTCCTGAGTGTTGGCAAGAATGACACCAGCTTTAGACTTTATCTTATCCATTCTGGATGCCGACGAACCACTCCGAGACTTCTTTACCTCTCTCCAAAAGAGTTTGGTATTTGCCTCGAAGTTTTTCGTCAGCCTCTCTTCCTCATTCATAATTTGTCTTTCACGCTTCTCTTTCACTAAAGCCTTGGTTTCATTCTTGCATAGACGGTACATTTCTTTCTTCTTTTCTCTCATATTTTCATTTAAAGGCAAAGATGATACGTAATCCAGCCACGCTTTCCTCTTTCTTGCTACGGAGGATTCAACCTCCGCATCCCACCAGGCATCTCCTTTCGCTGTTTTACGTCTCTTTGCGCATCCACAAGCTTCTTTTGCACTATTCACCATACTTTCTTTCAAAACTTTCCAACAATCATCCATATCTGAGTCGGAGAGGCTTGCATTTGCAAGTCTCTCACTTACCAGATGCACATACATTCTCCTTACACTTTCATCTTGCAATTTTTCGCTCATTATCCTTTCATGATCTCCGAAAGGGATACGCACTCGCCAGTGCCTCCACTTCCTAAAAAGGCCCACAAACCGGCTTACCACCAGGTAGTGGTCCGTCTCAAGAGTGGGGCCTCTAAAGGCTCTTGTATCCATTAAAACATTTCGGAGACGTCTATCTATTAAAATCAAATCAATCACACTTTTTTGATCATTCCTTCTCCATGTATACGTGTGAATATCCTTATGATGAAATAAAGTATTCGACACGAGGAGGCCTCGTTCCATACATAAATCTAGTATAGACTTACCTGCTTCGTTCACTCTCTTATCTCCATACGGACCAAGAACAGCTTCATAGCTGTATCGCTTGGTCCCAACCCATCCATTCAAGTCTCCACACATAATCACTCTTTCGTTCCCTTCAACTAAGTCCAGAACATCCCTCACAGACTCCCAAAACTTCTCCAGTTCTTGAGCACACGCTGAGCTTACGGGAGCGTATGCTGCAACCAAAAATACTCGCGTGATGCCCAGTTTAATACGAACCCAGAGAAGTCTAGGCCCTACCAATATGAATAACTAATTTATGAAAAATATATTACATTTGTCATATAAGAGAAGTAAATCTTTTTAATAGGTCGAAGTTTATTAGCTGCTATTTTATAATATGGGAAATGAATATATGCATAAATAGTCTTATGATCAGATATGTAAAATGTCATCTTTGATGTGAACATTTTTTTTTAAGAAAGAAAGAAAAATATTTATTTTTCACTTTACAATTAAAGTAGGTACAATTTACAGGGTTAATGAGGTGGACTGGACCCTAAGCTAGGTTAGGTTAGGTTAGCCCCCCCCGGTAACCCGCCCGCAGAGCACTGGTAGTTCTTAACAATGGGAAGGACAAGAAGGAAAGGGGGGAGGGGGAATGGGAAGGAGATAATAATATGCTTGTTTTATTGAGTGTGGTGTGTCGACCTGTGAGTGAATATTCTGCACATAATCAGTAATTTAGGGCATTAATATTAATGCTATCATCAGCCAGAACAATTATTATGGTAGGTTTATAGTGTTACAATATTCTAAACAAAAACAGATCCAGTTGGTCTAGGATTAGTTGTGGGAATATATTGGGAGTAAGTAAACATAAAATGTGTAATATATAAAGGATTTTTAATTATTTAACTAAAAGTAGATAAAAGGACTTTCCCTTTCATTTTTATATAAATAAATAAAATTGGTTAAGTAACATCATGATATTATCGTCATCTCAGGAATCTAGAACCAAGATTTTTCCCTGTGGGCCATGGCGGTCTGACGGCAGTCACTTCATGTTAAAATTGCCAAATACTTATGCTTAGGTAGTAAACCGGGGGGTGAAGTTACTCACGTCCGTAGGATTTACCATCTTTTCCTAGAACCACCCTACACGTGCCCCCTGGGTGGTGCCAAACGAGTAACAGGGGTGTTCTGGAATAACCCCCAACGCCGAGTCACAGGCGGCGGTCATTTAACCTGTCCATAGGCTATCACAAGCCTGGAGGAATTAAATCGTCTCCAAAAGTGTGAATGTCGTACCTTGGGAAAGTACTACAGTTATCTCCCAACTCTTAATGAAATGTCAGATAATAATGAATGCGATTTGCCATGCGAACCGGCTAGCCCCCGGCGCTCGCGGGTATCCGGGCCCGCGGGTGTGAAATCTGTAACCGAAGACTACGCAGGAGTGGGCGACCAGGCCTCTGTGTCAGTTAATGTTACTGGCAGCAACAGCAGCAGTAAAAAACTTGTACAACAAGCTTTTCACCCCAGTTTGTTTCTTTCAAGACCCAGATCTGCATCTGTGGGAAGCAAACAAGTACCTAATTTCTCTGTACCGCAGAAGAACAGGACAGAACCTGAAACTAAGGATTCAACTTCAGGCCTTAGCGACACACCTAACCCGCCACCATGGCAGAAAGTTCTAGCCACCAGAAATCCCAAAAGGAAGAAAATGTCGCGGAGCCCATCACCGGATACTGTTAAGACATCAAATCAGTTTAGTGGCTTGCCTATCGACCTTACAGAGGATGAGACAGTTAAAAAAATTAATAAACCTCCGCCGATACTCTTATATGGGGTGGAAGATCTGAACAAACTAACGGAGCTCTTAGAAACTGTAACGGAAAGAAACCAATTCACCTATAAAATCGTAAACAGAAACCAGTTAAGAATTAGTAGTGCAGACATAGAGGTATACAAAAAACTGATAACCATCGTCAGAGAAAATGGCCTCGTAGGCCATACTTTTAACAGAAAGGATACAAGAAATTTCAGAATAGTTATTCGGAATCTACATCCATCTACTCCGTTAAGTAAAATAAAGGAAGAAATAGAAGCCACGGGTAATATAGTATGTGGTGAGATTATTAATGCTAGGTTTGGGCCTGAAAAGAAAGCAACTTCTACATTCTTTGTCAACTTGGTACCAGGACCAAACAACAAAGCTGCCAAACGTCTCAAATACATCTACAACCAATCCATCGTTATAGAAGACCCCAAAAAAAGAACATCTATTGTCCAATGTCAACGGTGTCAACAATATGGACACTCAAAAAACTATTGCATGCGACCTTACCGTTGTGTCAAATGTGGAGAATCTCATAAGACTTCAGAATGTGAAAAACGCGACCGTAACACCCCGGCCTTATGTGCGCTCTGTAAAGGACCACATCCAGCAAACTATAAAGGGTGTGAAGTGTATCTAGAAATACTAGCCCGCAAAATGAAAAGAAATACATATAGAACAAATGTATCACATGGATTACAGAAAACCACAAACGACTATATAAGACCATACAACCCTGCAATGAAAGAGGACAAACCTAATGACCGTAAGACGTACGCTGAAACAACAAAACAAAAAAAAACACGAACAGTAATACAAAACAACATTAATAATTTAGAAGAACCCACAACCAATATATCATTAGAACAAATACTCCTAAAACAAACTGAAAAGTTTGACTACATCATTCAACAAATGAGCACTCTGATGAGCCTCATGGTAAAACTCGTCGACCGACTTTCCAAATGATTTCTTTACGTCTAGCGACTCTGAACATAAATGGTTTGCAGCCAAATAAACAAGAAGCTGAACTACTAATGAATACACATAAACTAGACATACTACTTGTCTCATTGCACCGTTAAAACTTATTTACATTTTAAGGACTATCAATGCTACTTTACCACTCATCCAGATGGAACAGCACATGCCGGAACTGCAATCATTGTAAAAAAGTCGATCAAACACCACTTAATGCCTGAATACAGAACAGAGCACATACAAGCAACAACTATAGCAGTAGAAGATAATACAGGCTGTTATAACATCTCAGCTGTTTACTGTCCCCCAAAACATAAAATAAATGAGACAATGTTTTCAAACTTCCTCAGTACTCTGGGTAATCGGTTCATTGCGGGAGGAGACTGGAACGCGAAACATACATACTGGGGTTCCAGAATCATAAATACCCGAGGCAGACAACTAAAGTTGACACTGGATAATAATAACTGCTTTCCTGTAACAACTGCTGAACCAACACACTGGCCAAGTCAAGCAGACAGACTGCCTGATTTGCTGGATTATTTCGTCGTTAGAGGACTAACTAAGGAATATTTTAAAGCTGAAACTTGTTATGATAGCTCATCTGATCACTCACCAGTGCTACTTACAGTAAGCCCAGGCTTGATAGAGACTACTGACACTATGACTCTCTACAATAAAAGTACTGACTGGGAATCCTTTAGGGAGTATATTACAGAAAATATAAACATGAATGTAGCTCTCAAAACCGCTGAATCCATAGATGACGCTACTGTATACATAACAAGACTTATTCAGGAGTCATGTTGGAAAAATACGTCGCCTAAGGCAAAATCGGTAAGGTCCATAGACTATCCTTTGGAAATCAAACAGGCAGTTTTAGAAAAAAGAAGGCTGCGCAGAGTCTGGCACTTAACTAGACTAGATGAAGACAAACTACACTTCCACAGGTCAAGTCGAAAACTGAAAGAAATGCTAAATGAGTGGCAGAACCGTACATTCGCTGCACAGCTGGAATCTCTGACTCCAACTGCTAATACCAACTACTCTCTATGGAAACTCACCAAAAACTATGACAGACCACAGCCAGCCCTGCCCCCTCTTAGAAAATACCATGGCTGGGCTAGAACACCTCAAGAAAAAGCAGACACCTTTGCTGAACATCTATCAAAGGTGTTCTGTCCTAACCCGTCGTTTGATGATGAGGTCGATAAGGAAGTAGAGAGTTTTCTTTCTAGTGATAACCAGATGTCTCTTCCACCACGGTCGGTTACAGTTAGTGAAGTATGGCGGACAATCAAAAACTTAAAAGAAAAAAAAGCGCCTGGATTTGACCTTATAACAAAGGAAGTACTAAGACAATTGCCAAAAAAGGCTGTAGTGTTCCTGACGACATTGTTCAACGGAATCTTGAGAGTTCAGTATTTCCCACATATATGGAAAGTATCACAGATTCTGATGATACATAAAGCTGGCAAACCACTGAATGATGTCTCTTCCTATAGACCCATAAGTCTCCTTCCAATATTGTCAAAGGTTTTTGAAAAACTCCTGCTTCACAGACTTAAACCAATCCTCGACAAAGGTAACATCATACCGTCGCACCAGTTTGGGTTTCGACCACTACACTCCACTGTCGAACAAGTTCACAGAGTTTGCGATAGGATTAGACAAAGCTTAGAGGAAAAAAAGTATTGCTCCTCAGCATTTTTGGACATACAACAAGCATTTGATCGCGTCTGGCATAAGGGCCTAATATATAAAATAAAAAAGTACATTCCTCACAGCTTTCTGGAGTTGTTAAAGTCATACCTTTCAGAACGACTGTTCCAAGTTAAAGTAGCTGACTCAACATCCAAGCTTCATGAGATTGACGCTGGAGTCCCGCAGGGATCAGTGTTGGGTCCAATCTTGTATACCGTCTACACAGCCGACATGCCCTTGGAAAATGGCGTGACTACTGCTACGTACGCAGATGACACCGCAATCTTGGCCAGCGATGCGGATCCTGCTGTCGCTTCACACATGTTGCAGCGCGGACTTGATGGTGTATCAGAGTGGCTGAAAAAATGGAGAATAAAGACCAGCGTAACCAAGTCTGTGCATATCACCTTCGCGCTGCGCAAGGGTAACTGCCCGCCGGTGCAACTTGAGAACACAACCTTACCACACAAAGAAAGCGTTAAATACTTGGGTCTCCATCTTGACCGACGTCTTACTTGGAAATATCACGTAAAAAGTAAAAGAGAGGAACTTAACATTCGGTCTAAGAATCTTCACTGGCTGATTGGACGGAACAGTACATTGTCTCTTGAAAATAAGTTACTAATCTATAACACAATTCTCAAGCCCATATGGACATACGGCATACAGCTGTGGGGAAGTTGTAGTAACTCAAATATCTCAGTCCTACAAAGATTGCAAAATATAATCCTCAGATCAATATGTAGAGTTCCATGGTTTATCACTAATGCGGAAATACATAAGGAAGTACACATTAACACAGTCAAGGAAGGAAGATCCTTATTGCTGCCGAAAGATATCGGGGAAAACTAGAGACCCATCCTAATGAACTGGCTGCCAAGCTGCTAACACGTAGTTATCAAAAGCGACTTAAAAGGAAGGATATCATAATTCCTGAAGAATGAGTAGAGGTTCTCACTGGAGAACACACTCTAAATGTGACTGCAACCTTCACTACATCTGCTAAAAGCGCAATTTACCGCTGTTCGCAGATAAATATCAGAAAAAAAAAAAAAAAAAAAAAAAAAAAAAAAAAAAAAAAAAAAAACGTAGTAAACCCGACAGTCCTAGATGTAATGGATTAGAAAATGGGATAATGGTAAGAAGAAGAAACAAGGTCATTGGATGGAACCCAAGGTTTAATCTTCGTAGGCCATACAGTTAGATTTTTGGTTAGTCTAATCACTATATAAGTGCCTCCTGACATGTACAGTAAAATGCAGGCATAGTGATCCTCAGTACACCTAACACAAGGAATATCCTCATTCTGTTTTGTTGTGCTAATGGTTTCATTGGAGGGAAACATTCCACTAACCTTGTTTTATGCAGATGGATGCTCTATCTTAACAATATTGCTAATAGCCGTCATTACTATTCACCATCATCATTATTACTGGTCCTAAACTATTTGCTTAACTAGTCTAGGGTATTTAATCATCTGATTCTGTTTAACAACACCTTGTTTCACATGCTCTTGTTTTACTCTAATGGTTTCCACAAGCATTTATTAACTTAGCCTCGACCTACCCTCAGATATTAATTACCAAGTACTTAATAACTAGTTCTGAATAAATTGTACTTATTTATGGTTTCAAATAACTGAAATATCATATTTACCACCATGTTTGTGTGGAAGAGAATAATAAATAAACATTCATAAACATCCTCTTTGATAATAGTTGAATATTCCACCATTAATTAATATGGCTCCTTGATGAATGCTCTGAATCAGCTAGTAACAAATACATAATAAAGGAGAGCCTGTATGTCGAAACAACCCAATTAGGAATAAGAATGTAATTGAGTTGAGTATTGCATAATATTAAGAAATATTTTTTGCTTGTGAGTCAGATTTATAATTCAGGTATTTAATCATTCCATTAACCCATGGCACGTCCCATACTTTGGAAAATGTTCCATTTTGGTTAGAAATATCAATTTTCGAATTGTTTTGTTGTTTGTCGATAAATGGTCTAAACACAAAGGGTAGTTTTGGTTGTTGTTTATCTAGTTCAAACAAAATGTAGGACGCTGTGAGCACATTTTCCTATATCCGGCCTCAGTCTGCAGGATGCGTGATGGGTTAAAAAAAAAGCACAGGGCAAAAATAAAACTAAACTAAATTTAAACTAAAAGATAGTGTCAAAAAAACCAAATGCTTTTTTTCATCTTTGTATGGACAAATGAATGACACATTTTTACAATGAAACCCTAGATCAGCAAAATTTGATTCCAGAGACATGTGACCAAATATCAGGTAACAGTCATCAGACATGTTCAAAAATAAAATGAATAATTAAGTATAGCCTGTCACGCAATATTGGTCTTTCGAAGATTGCATAGAACATGTGACCGTTTATGAAATTGCATTAAATATATACACATAAAATTCACTATTATTTTGCATTTCCAGTTGTACCACAACTGTAAGTAAACATGAAAAATTAAACAGTTATGAGTAGTTAATTTAATAATGTAGGCATCAATCATATAATTTTTGTAGGAAAGTACCTCTTAGCTCATTATGTGAAGCTTTTGAGACATACGTAAAGTTTTTAACATTCAGATGTAAGTATAAATTTTGAAATATAAAATACTCTTGACCAACAATTACATTTTGCCGAATTAAAAATAATATGCAATATTAAACTAAACATGTTTATGTAAAATAACAGCATAGCAATAACACATATTAAAATATCATAAAAAATAAGTATCAAAAATATGTGAAGAAAAATTTTACATAATAATTACTGGTGGGCTGTGGCTGCTTTCTTATCATCAGCTATTGTTACTAATTACTAAAAAAACATTCAACTTAGTGCCTTAGCAAATGTATCTTTTTAAAATATACACTGGTAATATGGCCGGAATGGTTGATGCCTTAGTACTAACTTATTATATATATAAAAATTATATATATATATATATATATAAGATCATGGTGTCTAGACAATGCATACTAATCCTGCAAAAGAAGCCTTGATGAGTGTATATTCTAATATGTAATATTCCCTAATTTTATAGCGGTAAGTCAATTTGATATAATTCTCAGTACGTTTGTAGGTGAACTTATCAAATGATGCTTAAAAATATAATATATTTGCGAAATGAACATGTCGAACATATGGGCATCAACTTTAAGGGTTTATAGGGAAGTTTTTAGATGTAGGCGTTGTTATTTAAATAGAAAACTGTAAAACATTGAAAAATTCAAGGAATTAGTAATTTTTTCTCGTGTTTTGCGTGAAATAGTGTGGTGAAACTTTAGACTATAAAATATAAATTTTCACTACATAGTTACTTGTTACGTCGTATTTATGGTGCGTGTACAATTAAGGGTCAAATTGTGCAAGCTACAATACTTGAAAGGATATTCTTCAATGACTCACAAGATATTTAATCAAGTGGATCTTACCATTGGCGACGATAGCATTGTTCATGTTCAGCATTCCCGCAAACACTTATCACTCACTTGTGGTGACACAAAAACTTTAAGGCATATTATTTAGTTGTTATTTAATAAGCTAACAGTAACCGCTGCTACCTCATTGCAGATATATTTGAGGTTTCATCCACTCAATACTCAGATATATTCTCAAATACATGCGACTTACACTCGCACGCCAGAGACAAGACAGTTTGCGATATGTCACACTACTGTCATTGTCATATTGTAAATGTACTTATTTCTGTGTTGACAATATTTCTTTTCAAGAACTAAAGATTAAACTGGAAGCCATACTCATAATTTACAAGTGTAGTCCAAGTAGACAGAATGCGCGCACGATTGTAATACCTACGTATTACAACCGCGCGCGCATTCTCTGTCTATATTCTATGTCTGGTGTCATACACCATATGCAATATTTACTTCAAATCTAAATCAACTAAATTTATAATTCCAAGCGACCTACCTAAGATTTTAAGAAAGGAAAATATATAGCCAACGTTTCCTGCATGTGGTGCACCCTGGCGCTGGTGAAGTAGAGGTAGAGCACAGAAAGCATTCAAACTGAGGAAGTACTTCACCTTACAAGGGACTGCAGTTGAACAACCACTTTCTTAGAGAAATGTTGTTTCTGGAGTGAATGTGAATGAACTTGTTGTAATATGTCAATTATTGGAAAATACTATTTGTATTGTGACGGTTTTACTTCACAGGTTTCATACTTCACTTTGTCACACGATGTAAGTATATACTTTGTCAGACGCACGGATAATACGTAAGTAATTCAAAAGACATTGTATTTTTCTATACTTCAAAGTTAGCAATTAGGAATACCGCCTGCCTAATGGTAAATAGATACAATAGTCTAATTTAGACAATAAAATTGACATGTTTATAATACGTAATTATATCAATTTAGAAATCTCAAGCTTTAAAAACGGTTATTCTTGTTGGCAAATTTTTGAATGTCCTTTGGTCAAAAATAGTCTAACAAAACGATATCCTACTAATATTATAAATGTGAAAGTATGGATGTTTGGATATTTGGATGTTTGTTCCGTTTTCAAGCCTCAACGACAGAATGGATTTGAATGAAATTTATAGATGAGATACTGGAGTAACACATAGGCTACTTTTTATTCCGGTGATATGTTCCCATGGGATAGTTTGGATGTGTAGATATTTAGATGCTTGTATCTTACTAAATGTGGATGTTTCATTTCGCTTTCACGTATCAGCGGCTTTTCATCTTCTACTATCCCACAGAAACACGTCACCATCAGGATCAGGAGATTTATTTTGTATGGAGGGTCTGACAGTGATATAGGCTACTTTTTACCACGGCAAACTATCTTACTCCCACAGGAAAATACGCTTTGTTTCCCTTTGACCACGCGGGTGAAGCCGCGGGTAACAGCTAGTTAATAAATAAAACTAAATATTTTCGGACAAATTACGCAACGCCACCTAGCCCCAAAGTAAGTGAAGCTTGTGCCACCAGACAACTGAATAACAAACGCAAATATTTTTTTTTGTAAATACATACTTATGATATATAAAAAACATACAGATCAGGACAAACAGACATGTTCATGCACATAAATATTTGTCCTGTGTGGGAATCGAATCCACGAGCGTCGGTATCATAGTAGCGTTACTAACCACTTCGCCACCGAGCTCGTCAAATTAGGTTAGGATAATATCAATAGACACCTATAAACAATTTGATGAACGAAACTGTTTCGATCGATTTCTTTCAGTCGTTGAACAAGTTTCAAACAATTGAGTTACGTTCGTAAAAGTGACGACTTCCTTTTCCATTCTCAGGAGTGTCATAGCAAATATTAATTATTGTAACCCAAGTTAGTAAATATTAGTCGTCGATATTTTTCTTATTTTTCCTCATTTTAAGCAAAAATACTGTAGCCACGCCAAATTTTTGAATTTTGAAAGGCTTGAAATCATAATAGTCATGTGATGGGAGTAATGGGAGCGTTTCGTATGCGACTTCTGTGGAGATA
This sequence comes from Pyralis farinalis, assembly GCA_947507595.1. Lineage (NCBI taxonomy): Eukaryota > Metazoa > Arthropoda > Insecta > Lepidoptera > Pyralidae > Pyralis > Pyralis farinalis. Next base: position 20,265,446 of record OX382267.1, read on the forward strand.
TTCACATTGCCTCAGTAAGCCATATTCGAAAAGTTTTCTCTCAGTTCCATAATTTGCACCTTAGCACCTGCTTCTTCTTCGGTACATTCTTGGCAGAGCGGACGTGGTCATCATGAGGGAGGGTTGGAGGCAGTAATTGCTCGGTTCGTAATGTCCCGCCATTTCGTCCGATTTGAGGCACTTCTGGCGCATTCACCGAAATGCCCCTGTTTACTTACTACTAATTTGCTCTTAACCACAAGTTTCCTCTTAAATACAAGCATGTCTCACAATTGTACAATATTCGATAAAAGTCATCATGAGTCATATCCCTAACCATAGACTAAAACCAAGTTTTAAACCCTTTCGCTAGATGGCAGAATAGTAGGTAACTAGTTCTGGAAAAGCGGATGTTATTGATTTGGCGCGAAGAGCAAGTGTGTGAAAGAGAGACATCTGACCTAAACAAGAAAGGCGCAGACACTGTATCTCTCAAAACAAATCAAGACACTGTGTTTGACTAATTTAAGAACATAGCGACCACCTTACAAAAATGTCGTACAATGGTATATCATCGATAAAATCAGAATATTTAGAAATTGCCGAATATAATTTCACGTGGCCAGGAGAAAATGGTACATTTCAAGACTTTGGTACCGTGAACTATACTATGCCATCAGGTAAACAAAATTGTAACCTGTTAGTTTATGTATATAAACAAAATAATTACTATGTAATATTTTTAGGACCATGGTATTGGCCTTGGTGCCCATTGTGGAGGGTTCCACAACATCCTTTATTTCAAGTAAGTGCTGTTAATTAAAAACTATTGTACATTTTCTATAATTTACGAATATTTATTTAGAATTAATTACTCGTCCATGACCGGTTTTTACGGGTACCATGTTATTGCAATCATAACATTTAATAAAGATTACTAAATGAAACTGAACAATGGGAAATACTCTGTAGGTATAAAACTGAGGAAGTTCCGTTATCGTACTATCCGTACCATAATCGCAGCCGAATGACAAATCACTTAACAATTGTCATTCTTTTAGTGAGAGCATGTGCTGCGGTGACAGCGGGATATAGGTAACAACTAGTGTTTCTAAATCAAACTGCACTTACGTAGGTATGTTTCCTACTGGTAAATGAGGCTGGATTTCTATCTATCCCGTTGATATGGGAAAATATCGGTAAAACGAAATATTTGTGTCCATTTACGTAGATTCTTCCGTCTAGAAGATTATATACATAGATTTAATGATTAGGAAGTATCTAAGCGAGTTAACATTGTCTTAGAAACCAAAGCTAACCTCACTTGCTCGTGGTGAAATTACCGATTAGTGAATTAGGTTTGTCTCAATCATAAAAATTGGGAATTCCTGAAGGTTGATCGGAGGCAGAATTTGTCGTGTGACTTTTCTTTCTATTTTTTTCTCTCTCTCTGGGTCATAGTAATTGGTCATCAGCTAACGGTAGCGGCAGAAAACCAGTGCTTTCCTCAGTTACACATGATTTGTAGGTGGAATCTGTATCTTTTTCTCAAATTTAATTTTTTAGCTCTCCAACATACTGTTTGTCGCCTCTTATTGTGCTCCAAGCACCAAGAAAGGGCAACTTTGGATGCATACAATATTAATATTCGGTGAGTAGCACTATATATTTTTAATTATTCAATATTATTTTTCAGTTCATATTATTATTTGTTTTCATATTATTTTTATATCTGATGAAAAATAAGCATATCGCGCATGATATGAATTGATTTGTTTATTTTGTTTGTATAATTGTTTTTACCTCCACAATATCGGATCACATACAATCATAAATCCGTCTGTTCTAAAGCATTTACTGTAACGTCGAAACGTCTGTAATTACAAGGGCAGTATAAAATATATTCTATATAGATTCCCAGTTCGGATGCTACCTCAGCTTTTTTCCAGGTTGATTAATTTTTATTATGTACTAGGTTTCATGCTGTACTCCATATGGGCATGGCATGTTATATGCTCCCCGGATGCATTCTCTTGGAATTTTGGCTTCGTGTTCCTGAACCTCGGCCAAGTGGTTTTCTTGGTGTATGAAATGCGACCGGTCAAGTTTGATCCAGAGTTAGAAGAGGTTTATCATACTTTATTTGAGCCCTTCAGGGTAAGTGGGATAGATAAGTATACGTATTTTTATACATAGTAAGTGACTTTATAAAACAGAACAATTTTATTAATGAACCAACGTTGAAATTTTGAATAAATTCCAATCACTTGATTACGCGAGCCTTACTCGCGCCTGAGGATTCCGACTACACATATTTACCACATACTCGTACAATAATTTGCCTCGACTTACGTAGTAGGTTACTTAGTTAAATACGATTTTTTATAATTAATTAATTGATTGGGTTAAACTCTAACTAAAGCTAAGTTTAAAACGCTAAGATTAATGAACGTTAATGAGCTTAGGGTGTATGTCGCATTATTAAGTTTGCTTTTTATTCATGTTAGTAATGGATTTTACTCGACCGGGAAGTAATCGTCTAAAACTCCAAGTACCTACTAAGATCCTGTTTTTTTTTAAATCAAATACGAACATGACGGGAAATGTATGGGAAAGTATATTTAATTACATTAAATACTATACATGTATATTTGTTTTAGGTATCCAGACTGCAATTTAAGCGAATGGTGTCGCCAGATTTCGCTCATGTGATGTCTCTTCACGCCGGGGAGGCGTATGCTATGCAGAATCTCACAAAAACTGATCGACTAGGGCTCTTGCTGTCTGGAAAGGTAACTAGGTAGTTTTTGTGCAAAACGTTGCGCGAGCGGTGTGTTGTTAAATCTAAAGCTGCTCGTCTTGGATTTGGTACAAAAGCCGTCTAGGTAATTTCATAATAATAAACTTTTAATATATTTATTGAGAAAGAATATTTTAGTTTTACATTTTTTATGCCACTATCACCATAGTGGCATAAACTCCCAGCCGTCGGCGAGCAGTGTGATGGTGCAACGAGACTGTTGGCATGATATCAAAAAATTCCTCAGAACACAACCCATTGTACAATCGGTAGAACACGCAAAGGGAGGCTAAATCTCTCCTTAGACTCAAGGGCTCAATACCGTGTGTGAGTTTAGGATCATCGACGATTCTCACAGCTCGTCTTTGCACCGAGTCACAAGGTCCTAACTGGTAACCATGTGACTCCATATGCGGTCTGACTTGGGACTTATATAATACAAGTCGACAAAATTGTACATCTTGAATGAAACTATCAGCAAGGATGAAAGGAAAAGGAGAATGACCAAATGTGGGCCCACCTTGCGTCTTAACCATTTATACTCTAAAAAACCTTTTCCAAATTGATAATGTTCATGATTTTTTTTCAGTCCTATTGGAATAGGGGTTTAAAAGTTGAATATTAAAAGTTATTTACATTTCCGCTTATGATTGGAAATGGATGAAATGACAGGTACAAAACGAATGAGTTTAGGGTTGCGATGATCATGTAATCGATAATCGATTATAAAATATACTAAATAATTGTTTGTAATTAAGAACCTTAATAATTATATATATATATATATATATATATATGAATATGAAAAGCTTCTATTAATTTTAATAGCTAACCTTCATATAAAAATGTTTGTATACAACATGAAGAATGAATAGCTCCACTACTCGAAATATTTCTTTAACAAATGTTTTTCATCATAACATAATCGATTTAACATATATTATTCGGTTAAAGAAGCGAGTGAGTGAATCATGTGGCGCTTGGTTCTCTCTGCCTACCCCGCAAAGGATTTGATGTGAAGTTATAGATAGACAGGAGTCCTGTTAATCCTATTAGTAGCAAGATACAGGCCTTTGTTTAAGCCCCGTTCATACTATGTCAAAGTGTTAGATTATTCGTAATTATTGAATCGATCGTTTTTTTACTTTTAATTCTTTACGTCATGTCATCACAAACAAACAACTTGCAACATTATTGTATTTACGTGAGATTAAAAGAAAAAGGTAAAGGGACAACGGTATATTCCATTTTATTTCATGGTAGCACTGTATAGAAACAAAAACACAGTAGGAATTGAAATCTATGTCAGATATAGTGAAAAACTGCGTACTATTATTATGTTTTTGATGCGTACAAATAATTGTATATTTCAATGCCGATTGAATCGATTTTCTTAACCCATTGAAATGGATGTCCAATCGCATCCCTATACAGCGACGTGTTCATAGATAAGCCTTTGCCCAGCACTGAAGTACTGTTTGGCTCTGTTGAGCACACCAAGTTTCTTTGACGCCAGCTTGATCTTTTCTTCCAAGTGGCTTCGGTACTGAACTTCGCTGGAGATCTCGACGCCGAGAATCCCAATACTCTTGGCGATGGTTAGTGGCGTGTCTGGAATTGGTGGACCACAGCAAATGGGGTTTTTTTAGCGGTGAACGCGCAGACTTGTGTCTTGGTAGGGTTGAATTGAACCAAGTTCAACCGTCCCCAGTCGGACACCTTACCCAAAGCACACTCTATTTCAGACACAAGTCTAACGTGACTTTCTTCCACAAGTGAACGAGGGGTGCTAGCATGGCCTGTGTAATAAGTGTCCCCAGTGCTATCGTCCGCATAACAATGAATGCCGTCAATTGACAACATGTCACTGATATGCAGCAGAAACAGCGTTGGGGACAATACAGAGCCCTGTGGGACGCCAGCATTGATATCCATGCTATTGGAGTAACCACCGTCAACCACGGCTTTGATGCATCCTCTGGATAAGAAGTTGGCCATCCATTTGCACAAACCCTCGGGCAGCCTATACGATGGTAACTTCGATAGAAGACCCCGATGCCAGACCCGATCGAACGCCTTTGCCATATCTAGGCTGACAGCCAATGCCTCACCTTGACTCTCGATCGCCGAAGCTCAGCGGTGTGTAAGATACACTAGAAGATCACCAGACGAACGACCATGGCGAAAGCCGTATTGACGGTCGCTGTGTCAATATCACCCATCATGTGAAAAAAGTTCACTTGAAATCTCACACCATAAAGGTTTAATGTCAATTCAAAGCAATATATTAATTTTAATAGTTTTTTTTTTCACGAAATACATCTATTTAAATTAACTTTTATCTGAATACAATATTTCATACAAATATGTTTACATATATACAAGAATTGCTCCTTCAAAGTAAAAAAGATTATAAAAAAATAAATTAGGTTTGATGAATATTTATAATGATTTTTTTTTCTTTTGTATATTTCTATTATAGCGTAACCTACTTATATCTAATATCTAGAGTACTTAAGTACATGGAAAGATGAAAGTCTTTTGTCTTGTGTGGACATATGGGGTATATTTTATATAACATGAACAGTACCATAGGGAAATCAATCTCACGGATTTATGTTTTCGTGGGAAAGATTATTTTACCCTTTTGCGAGAGCCGTTCCCATCAGTCCTTGTCATTGTAGATCGGCTCGATTCACATGTAGACGTCGTTAGGATATGGGCCGGAATTATCATTATGTGACTTATGGTGCACAAATACGGACGACAAACTGAAATATATAAATTCTTTAGGTCTAAGACAGATCATCGTAATTGTTGTTATGGTATTCTGCATTTGTACCACACATACAGTTGCACTACAATAATAAATCGATGTTATAACGATGGGCCGAAGTTTATCCGAATATTGTCTGGAAGGTCAACTTTTGGGCGGAGCAAGCTAAATTCGAAGGAGCTCGCAATCTGAGTAGGAAACTTAGGTCTACGTACTACACTTGTACTTCCTGTTAGCGGTTTTGTTTTTGCATTACATTGGGAGTATCCCAATGATAATAAAATAATATTATTTTTATATTCTTTTACAAACTGTACTGTACTGTACAATACGTATATATTCGAATAAAATTTTAATATATTTAATATCTGATTAAAGCCAGTCGTGTTTAGTCATGGAAATTATTTCTGAGCTTTCCGATTCTCAGGTGTAGTATCGGAAGAAGTATCAAATTTTCCGAAAATGGTCGGATATTTCTCAAGCAATTTTTACTTGAGTAACTCAAATACCTGTATTATTTTGTTTATGTACTTGATATTTCCATCTTATATATTTTTTTTATTAAGTTGGTCAAATGCTTGTCAAGTATACTCAACTTTTGGATCGATACCTGCACAATTTAAAGAGCTACGTATGACGATCTGAAGAGATACCTATTTGTTACTTCAATTTATCTAGCGTCAGCATAAGCGATGACCAATAGGCGAGTCTATTTTTGATTTATACGGACAAATCATTTTGCTTCATATATAAGAATGTCGTAGTTTTCTTAGAAAATATGCAAATTAAATGTTAGTATTCAAGGGATGTCACGAAACGGTTGAGTTTAAAACAATTTTTGTAAGTTCACGTGCCAATGTTTACAATGAATACCTATCGCAACGATCTGGTTTCGGTTAACGGCTGGCACGTGCTCATAGGCCGGCGCGGCGTAGGTTCTCATGTAGATGGCATCGATCGTGGCGGCAACGGGCGTTAAGATAAACTCTGAAATTATTGTTCTAATTAAGTTATCGTTTGCTATTACCACACACATGGGCCATATTGGAAGTTTTACGCTCCAGATTGATCATAACTGTTAGTTCTTTTTTTAATTTTAGGAAATTCAATTCCAGGCTATGTTAGTTGTGTTTATCATACATTAATGGTGTTGTCCGTAGTGAAAATGGAATTGACGAGAAAATAATATTATTTTAATTTTAATCTAGCATTTCGGAAATGACCATATTTGCAGAGGAAAGTAACTTGCAAATGTAGATTTCTTTTCATATCGCCAATTTTATATTCCATTCAAATATTACAATAAATTTGTGTCAGCATATTAGTACAATAACAACGTCAAGTGGTAGAATCAAAGATATATGGTTGCCTGTGCTGAATTATTTCCAGACATCGTTGTCTGTTACATATTATCAATGCTGTGATAAGGCTTTTACAGAGAGTGTTTTTGATATGCCTTATGAAGACATTGTCAGGAACGGACAGAACTATTTCAGGCATTTTATTATAGAAGACAATTAATAATTGCCCACAAGAAAAGACCTACTATTATGGCATACGCAACTTATTTCTGCTTCAAAGATTTTCACTAAAGTTTGAAACAATTCATATCAAAATAAGTATATTTATTTCTTTAACCAGAGTGATTTTCTGGAACACGTATATAAATAAAGCGAATAGCTCTTTTTGAAAGGTAAAAAATGTTTTAATGGCAGCCGCAGAATAAACGTGCTCTTTCTCCCTGAGGTTGCTCTGTTCGTCTACAAAATGGTTTTCAGACTGAAATCTAAGTGTCGTGAGATGTTCGCATGTGGAATTTGAGTTGAATGACGACATTCATGCAGGTACCTACTCATTGCGATCGCAGTGTCATTAAGCAATTAGTTAAATTGAAGAAACAAATGAATTTTCGCATTCAAATTATTATAATGGTTGGTTAAAAAAGTCACTAACTTTTATCTCCCTCTCAACTTCCGTTCGCCTCCCCCCTCGTGCTCACACCTCTCTCTCTTGCCGTAGGGGCAGTAATATACGAAACGTAACTCTCTCTCTTTCTATCTTCGCTAACCTATATCTCCCTCTCAACTTCCGTTCGCCTCGTCCGATCACACTTTTCGTAACACTCTCCGTTCGCCTCGCCCGATCACGCTTTTCGTAACGCTCTCGTCACGCATTTACCAGCTTACTACCCAAATGAAGCGTGCGTAAAGAAATTTTACTTCAAAAAGTACGGCAAACGCGGCACTATGACAATTCTTATTCGCAGATTGCGAACAAAACAAAGTTATTTTTAGGCTTTGAAAAAGTAGAGCTCGTGAATTTCTTTATATTCCCGAACATTTAATAAAAAATTTGAAGTAGAGGAGGCTATCAATTGACATGTGGAAAATCGTGCCCTTCGACTAAGGTTCTCGTATTTTAAAAAATAAACAGATTATGGTGTTCGTAACTTATTTTTTTTACCAGTTACACAAAATTTTCATACGTATACTATGAAATATAAACGATTTATTCCGTTGCGTAGACTTTTTTGCGTCGAATACCTAATCTGACGTAATCTAACGAGTTTCGTGTGAATACGAACACGTTCGCTGGAGATCGAAAGGGGGTTTCGAAGACCGATATCTTTCTCTTGTAGCCCGAGCATTGCATTGGACGTTACGTATTGCACGCGATGACGTTATAATCAAACTTATCCTATATACCACACTTTTATACTTTATAACTTTTCAATGGCACAAGTATGAGTTGTACAAAGTGTATCTACTATAATGCCGTGTCTCTGTTATACGCAACCACTCCCGTTCGAATTGATCAATGTTCAGCTGAGGAATCTCTACCTCAGCGCGCGATGGCAAATTTAGCTCTCAGAAGTATCATTCTACACACTATATAGGGCCAAATGGCAATGACATAAATACTACCAAGTAAGGCTTATTTCCTCTTACCAATAGTAATAACATAAAGTAGGTAAATGCTGTAGTTTCAAAGTTATTAGCGATTTTATCATAACATTTCGCTACGTTTGGTTTTTGTACGGGACTTCCTACTGAAAATACGATTCACGTCAAAAGAAACAACTCAATGTAACCTTTGTATAAATTACAAGTTTTACGGACACATTTAAGCTAGGTACTTCTCATTAGTATCCCGGAGACAAGAAGTGGTCTTAATATGGAACCTCAACGTGAGCTATCAACGTGCACCAACTTTCAACAAAATTCGTTTTTTAGATTTTGTAGAATAAATTGACAGACAGTGAATAATTTAAAAATTGTCTATCTTGGCTTCTGTATCAACAGCACACCCCGTTGCGTCATTTTTTTATACTCCATGCACAAACTCGATACTTATGAAGTTTGTGCATGGAAATTCTCGGGTACTTTATATCGTAAAGACTAAGCTTAAACTTATACTATCCTTTGGAAGATAAAGAATTTACTACTACGGCATGATAGTCTAAAACTGATATTTTTATAACTTTATTTCGTATCTGTCCACCAGGTAAATGTAATGAGTGGTCACCAGTTTCTACATCCGATTCTACCTTGCGAATTTCTGGATTCACCGGAATTTGAATCCAGTAGAGCAACAATCGATGAGAAATTTAAGGTAAGTCTATAAATTTATACTTATACGTTTATACTAACATCTTTCGTGATCGCGGTAGTGGGGTATCTAGCAATAGCAGCTATCTGTTTAAAACAAGGTTTACAGGTTTGATTTCCGCATAAAATAGGTTCATGAATATCTTTGTTGCTATTGGTAGTGTGTACTAAAATTAAGCATTTACCTAGAAAAATAATTTGGGGCTAAACAACTGGCGTAGCTAAAAATAAGTGATGATGCTGAAATCAATTAGGCTACTGAAATAAGGTGGTCAACTAATGACAAGGGATTTTCATACCTATCGATTGAATCCTAGTAAAAATATGTTTAGCGATTTATTGCTTCTTGAGTAAGGAACTAGCATCTTGAAGTAAATATTTTTTATATTTTTACTATATACGTAAAAATAGTACTGATACAGTCTCTCTGTATGCCTGTCTTTCTACATCGCAATCTCTCTCTCTCTCTCTCTCTCTCTGTATATATGCGTCCAATACTTCTGTACTTGAAATGTAAGTACCTATGTACATACATAAAAATACAGGTGAAGTATTTCTTACCTCTGGCCGATTCGGTTACTTTGCGCTATAAAATAATATAAACGTTAAGTTAATACTCGTATCAAATAACCAGAACATCTTGTTGTTATACTCTTTGTTACCTAAGCATTAGAGTCTTGAAATTTTGGTTTAGAATGCAGATATTTTGTTAAATTTAAAATGTATCCTTCCAGCTCGTACTGCCTTCCACTCTAATCGACTTTTATCGACAACCGTAAAAAGCCAGGGGGTTATTAAAATCGCTACCCGACCATATATTTTTTTATACTACTACGGGAGGCATACAAGCATACGGCACACCTGTTGTAAAGCGGTTACCGTAGCCTATATAAGCTTGCAATACATTAAGTATAAATCGCAAGATGCCACCTCTGCTGCTAACACAGCACAACTCCTCAGGAGCTTACTGGAGACCTCATTCAGATGCAGGAACACAACAACCCTCCAGGGAGTTGTTATTTGACTGCAGTTTTCTGTGAGGTGGAGAGATACTTCCCCAGACGGACAGCTTTGATGCGCCCTACCTCTCTTAAAAACACCCAGATCAAGACAAACAGACATGTTCATGCACGCAAATGTTTGTCCTGTATGGGAATCGAACCCACGAGCGTTGGTATCAAAGTAGCGTAACAAAGCGTTTCACCACTATGCCACCGAGCTCGTCGAAACGTTGTCCATATGTACGAGTAGGTACTATGACACATTATAGCAGTTATCGGTATTGTTTTTTCAGTCACGGGTATTTATCCCGGTCATTTGATAAGCGTGTGCGGAGATTAGGATCCAGCGCGTAGAGGCCACTTCGAAAAGACGTATGTAATGTTGTATAGTATATCAGTGGTACAATATACCAATGAACAGGTCACGGCAGTTGGGACTATAAGAAATATGTTGGAAAAAAGTGGGCTATTAAAATGAGATCTGGAAGTATTATTAGAACTGGGCTGTTGCAAAAGAGAGATGGACGCCTGCCGAAACTATCATAATCTCATGTTACTTTTGCCATACGGTGGCTTACCACTCACTAGATGGACCCCCGAAATGCCAGAGAAAGTCGGCCGGGGGCATCATCGGTGTGAGTGACTCAGTGGAGCATATCACTTGGTAAAGCAATATGCTCTATCGACGCCTCTCTGGACGGCTAATGAAGACAAGCCAAAGCCGAGAGTCCTGCGGGCCTTCTTGACTTACCATTCCGACCAATGAAGGCACGCCGGGGACGAAGGCCCTGATCGACTCTGGAGCACTCGGGTACCCGTGGTGTCGTTACGCACCAACAGCTCGCCACAGGATGCCCTGTGGGAGACAGTTATATTGTTATTACTATTAATATTTGTTTGTATTTAATATTCTCATTGACTGCTTAAAACTCACTATTCCCTGCCACTTGTTCGCCAAGGCGTCACTCGCTAATCGGATATAGATGATGGTTAGTTACTTACCTACACCGTAATGTATATAAATGATTATAAATGAGAGGAAATTATAGCCAATACTTTTACGTCACATTAATTACCTATATTATAGGGCACACCAAAAAAGCCCGACTAGGGAAATACGTTTACTTCGTAGAGAACCGCAGCCAAATAATCAATCCTCGAAAACTGTTTAGTTCGTGCGAGTGAGTGAGGTTACCTGAGTGCTCCAGGGAGTCGCTGTGTTAGCATCAAGGGTGGTAAAGAACGAGTGATACTACCTGTATTCCAAGCGTTCGAAGGTTTCACTTTATATCCGGCTGTACGTATGCTTACGTGCCTTTTTATCTTGTACAAAATAGAGTACTAGGGATATTGTAAAGCTGTTTCATAACTATGTAGTTCGTTTTATGTTAACCATGCGCTATAGCGGTTTAAAGAAACGTATTTTTACGCCTAATTTGCTGCATTAAAATGAAATATAACAGCTATTAAAACAGTTTCCCTTGGTAATATTTCTTATGCCGGAACATCTTATTTCACTCAAACACGGTTTTGAGAACGCGAGGTCTCTTGTTAAATAACGCAATGGGGCTAACTAACACGCTTGGCTGGTAAACTGATGAGTTCATTATTCAGGGGAGACTATTAAAAAAATACACAGGGATGAGTAACCCTCAGCCTTCTAACCTATATAAACAAATGTATAGCACCAAGGGGATAACTGCATGGAGGTCACGGTAACATGAACCAATATGTGCCAAAGTTTAGCTGACGAGGTCATGTCGTCAATTAACTGTTGACTAGATTTCTTTTCGCTTTGTTTTCGCATACATATGTTTGTCTCGGTTTGGATGTTTTTTAAGAGAGGTAGGGCGTATCAAAGCAGCCCGTCTGGGAAAGTACCTCCACCTTACAGAAAACCCTCTGCCAAACAATATCTCCCTGGAAGGCTGTTGTGTTCCTGCGAATAAGTGAGTACCTAAGGAGAAGTGCTGTGGTTGCAGCATGGGAAGCATCGCGTGAGCGATACCTAATGTATTTCATGCGTTCATAGGCTATGGTAACCATGTAAAAAAAAATCAGCCGAAGGATGTCTACTGCTGAACGTTTCGCTACCTAAGTACTGGGAATAAAGTGAAATGAACGTTTGCGAAAACTTTTAGGCACCCACCACCAGGGGGCACAGCTCGTTTAACAGAACATGGTGTTGAGCCCAAAACAGATTCTGTATAAGAAGGTAAGAGAGAGCGAAGATACCAGAGAGAGCATTTAAATAAAATAAGTGCGATAAATAAGTGCGATCAGAATACGAGCATTGTGCAAAATCTGTGTAACGCTTGAAAATTGGGATCGCAAGGATGATGCAATAATAAAAATAGCGGGTATGAAAAAGAGAGTCGGTGTTAAAAAAATAAAAAGATATTAACTTCGTTACTTTGAGTATATAGAAATAATACGAATGAACGTGCTAAACGCTGGGTTAACCTTCCGTTTAGTTTTTATCTCTGAAATATTTTGTATTGGTCCGTAAAACTCAAAAAGAACGGCGCGTCCACGTGGATGAGGTCCCGGACAGCACCTAGTTGTTGAATATTGAGTAGTCTCCAGAAATCTGATCTGATAAAGAAAAACTTTTGCATAAAACAATGAAACCGGATGATGTTATGTAATTTTTATGGATTATGTTATGTAATTTTTAATAAATAACGAAGATTTGATAATAAACTGAATGCTTATGAATAAGAAGTTTTTAAATAAAAAGCGGAAACTACTTGAAAGAAGTTGACGCTATTGCTTCGTTTTTATTGGCGTCGACTTCAATAAAGTTGGTCTCATTTCTTTATAACTTTTCAGTTTTACATTAAATCTTCATACTTCTATCCTCGTGAAAGAAAAGTATAAACTGAGCGATAAACAAATGTTTGTTTATCGCTCAGTTTATACTTTAGATTAGATGACAGTGTACTATAAAAAAAAATCACTTTCTTTATGTAAATAAAGTGGTTTTTTTTTACAGTACACTGTCATCTAATAACTAATCGTCAAATAATTAAAAATATGTATGAAACTATATTCCGATGACTTATCTTAATCTGTTAAGATTTTCACGATATATCGGTGAACATTTATAAACAATAAACACGCAATGAACATATTACATTCTAATTTTTTAAGCCGTTTTAAAATAAAATCTATTGAAATGTAATTTTAATGGTTTTTCAAATACATATACACCCTTCATACTGAATGGGCCTTAGTATCATATAACTCATAATAAAAGTATGAAAATGAAGGAATATTGGATCGAGTTGTGCTATGTGACGAAAAGAGGATTATTTATGATAATCATAAGCGAAAAATGCATAGGGTGATCCCAGGTCAAACGCCGCAACAGTGCCCTAAAGCAAAGCTTACCAATAAAAGGTAATGATAACTGTATGGTGATCTCTTCATGGCGTTATTCACTATAGCTTTTTTTCTAGTCAAGCAATAACAACAGTTGTTTACTGTTCCGAACTTCGAACAATTATGGCGAAACTGGCGGTGAAACAGCCCCGACTCGTGAATCGATCTTCACCATTATTGCTCCATAATAACGCAAGACCTCACACTGCACGAGAAACCGTTGTAACTCTGCAGGAGTTGCAGTCACCCTCCGCACTCGCCAGACCTTGCTCCAACTGACTATCATTTTTTTCGTAATTTGGCAATTTACTACGTGGTAAAAAAATTTCTTCCCAGGAGGCAATACAAAAAGCTTTCACACAGTTTGTCGAATCTAGATCCCCAGAGTTATATCGCAAAGACATAAATAAATTTCCGATTGGATGGCAGCAATGTATAGATAATGAAGGTAAATATTTTAATAAAATAAATATGTTACATCTCAGAAAAAAAACGAGTTTTAAGTTTTAGTACAAATCGGCAAATTCATACTTTAACTCCAGCATGAAAGTGGAATAAACACAATTGAAACGTTAAGATTTATTTTATATAATAATCAAATGTAACTATATACATACTTGTACAAGTACGCGTTAGCAAGTCGTAAATTAAAGCACAAACAAGCAATTTTATTTCGCGATCGGTTTACATTCTCATAGGTCACAACACTTTGGCATTACCTACCCCATTCCGGTGACCCAATTGTTGTCTGTTAGGGGTGTATAACAGCCAAAGTGGCTATAAATGCAAGAAAGTGGGTTAAATATCGATGAAGTCTAAACACTAGTAAATAGTTCGCGCAATGAAATTGCTAATTTTCGACTTTCAGTCGTTTCTGACTATGATGGCAGCATGTTTAAAACAAACATTTCATTCGCTTGAAAAAGAGTTAGACATAGTTAATATAGTACAATTTTACTATGAATGGAATAAATGGGTATGGATAAATGGATTATATTCTATTTTATAGTAAAAATGTATTATTAGGATTAAAATCTGAAACTGAGACCATACTTTGACCATGAAATATGGTCAGAATAAAGCTCTTATAGCGCAAGTAAGTACAGGTAAAATAACATTCATAAATATCAATTTTGTAGTAATCTTTGTCAAATGTCAGAAATCACTATCTAAAAATTACATGGGGTATTAACAGTTAAACTAGAACCATAAAAATTTTAATCTTGTTTACGATAATTTTTTGGATTGCAAATAGTAAACCATCCGGTACCAAAAATGGTTCAATTAAATATCCTTGCTAGGTTGCTAGCTTCTTGTCCCGTAGATGGAAGCAACCTCGATAATATTGACATATTATTAGCTCGATAATTCCAGAACACGTCCCTTACTATTGCCAATCGTATTGGAACTCATGTAATCCAGCTATCCAAGATCAGAAGGAATGAAATTGACATTTAAAGGTGAATCTCTAATGAAACCAGATTGAGTATCGAATTGTATAACATGCCCACATTATTTAAAATCGCTATGTAACATTGTAACAAGACGACGCATTAAAATAACATTGTAATATAACAATGTTACTTATTTAACAGGTCGACAATTGTCTTTTAATAGTTCTACAGTAGTGTTCACAATGTCACACTGCTCCAGCTGCTACTGTACTTTTAAAATAAAAAAGTAAAATATTAGGTGTTGTGTTCATCTTTGTTTTTAGCCTATAGAAAAATATCATAGTCGCAATAACACGTGACTTAAGTTACATATCATTGTTACACTTAATAATAAGAAGAAGTTTGTTACATAACTTCTTTTATTAATACGAGCATTCCACTTATATAATACAAAGTTATTTGTACTATATATATGCCCAACCATCTTCCCGATGATGATACAGTATCACTTAGGAGATCCTTCCTTCAGACGCGATGTTAATAAGTTCTGTTTATTTAATTCAGGTATCAATAGTAGCTGCATCATCATGCCGCTACGTGTATTGGCAAAGAAGTTCACTGGAGTATTTATTTGTTAAAGAGACTTATCTTGCTTGTGTGGTAACGACACTGATAGCTCGCGATATTACCACAAAACTGTACGCTATGAACAACAAAATAGTCACCGAGAGAGGGTCCCATTTAGATATAAGACTGCCAAGTATATCTCATGCGCTGGCTCGGAGCCCTAGGCGGCTTCGGTCAGCTTGCAAGCCGCCTCCGCCCACAACGGTCCAGCCAGTGCCACCGGAAAAACGACCATTTAGTAAGTCTTATAAATTTATTTTTAACCAAATTCAAAAATGAGAACTTTTTCAATTCGACTGAATTTTTGTTTGTAAATATATATGCTATATCTTCGCCAATTGTGGACCGATAATAATTATTTTTTTATAGTATAGGGTATACCTCGAGAGGTGGTTCTACATAAGTACTACTACATTTTAGTGATGTAGCGTGTATAGTTTTTCAGAACCTCCTGAAAACCAAATACACTTATGTGTATTAACCGGCTTTTCACCTGATATCTTCGTAAATTGTGAACCAAATTTCATGATTCTTTTTAGTGACGATTTGACATAGATACGGGGAAGATGTAATGATAAAGTAAAAAGTTATGGAAACAAAACTTTTTAAATAAAAAGTGGAACCAAGTTCATTAAAGTCGACGCCTATTTATATAGTTGTTATATATGTGCTTTCGTCGATGTCAATGACGTTGGTTCCACTTTCTTGTTTGTGGATAGAACAGAAATGAGTTTCTGTATTTGGATTTGGAGGTATTTTGGTTGGTATTATTAGATAGTTAGTTGCGAAAATCAGAACCACCTGTTATTTAAATACAGTTTATGGGGTTTTATGACGTAATAAAAAATTGAATTTCGAAGCATTGATTTATTAATTATTTATTTATACATCTATACAACTTCGAATAAATGAATAATAAATTATTCATCAGTCGTATAAGCGACATGGAATACTCAATCCGCGAGATGATAGGTAGTCGACAGCTATACAACCCACCTCATGTAAAGTGATGCGCCCTCTCCGCTGCTAAATCTCGTAAAATACCCAGACCAAACTTAATTTAATACGAGTATTACAGACGGAGAAGTTGCTTGCTACTTTGATTATCTTATCCCTATATGGTGGGACTCTCTGGGAATACCCCTGAGAGCATTCAATGCAGAATTCCTAAAGCCACCAGTTGTATACATAATATAGGATCAATTTATGTTTCATGCAGGCAAAGGCAAAGTCTAAGTAGTTTTTTTTAAATATTATTTTCTTGCAGACTGTTGGACTCGTGAAGCAGATTCACTGCTCACCGCCGTAAAGCGAAACGGTGGGGTGTCAAGTCCAACATATGCTGGCGGAGACGAAGAACTTATGCCTCTCGCTGCTCATGAGGCGCCCGCGGCCTCCTCGGATGATCTCTCAGTTGCTGACAGCTGTCCCGACACATCCTCGAAGTATCACAGTTGCGAGGCTGTGGAAACTGACGACGAACTCAGGCATTAACATTGATAGATCAATTATAATTAAGAGAGCATAGTTCACCTAATATAATGTACTAACGTTAAGCGAAAATTTCGATTTGATGCCTTTCAGTGAAGACCCGATGGCACGGTTTTGCGTAGTAAATAAATTCAACGCTACGGATCGGGGTCAAGTAGAACGCGCAGCTCTTATTGGCTAGTTCACGGATCAACGTAGCGTCGCTTATTGCGTCAATGGTTAAATTATCTTCCCATTGGTCAGTGGACTCGAATCGTTCAGATATTTAGGCGCTAAAACACTACGTTTTGGTAAGTGAGGGTGGCCTCCATGACCGCTCAATGGGTTAATTGGTGTATAATTTGATTAGCTCTTATCGCCCATTCGTTCTTTACATAATATCCAAAAAGAAGTAAGATACACATACTATGATACTTATTCATGAAGGTAATAGCGAATACCCGCGGCTTTGTACTCGTTTCTGTTGGCAGTTTCAGAAATCAACCTTATAAAAATATTCAAGATTGTTCCATTAAACTTTCACTGCTTAAAATCTAATAGTCCAGACCAGGCTAAGCAACTAGAGGGCGCGGACACGAGCTTCACTACATCTATCAGTCTGTTAGGTACTGCTTTAATATTTATAATAATAATAAAGAAAATTAAAAATTAAGATCCTCAAAGAGGCAAGAAAAGGCAGTATCTGATGAGAGATGGAGGCTAATTCAGCGACATTAAAGTTTTTGTTGACCATAAATAAGGAAATTTAGAATAAAGTTTGTGTCACCTACTTGACTAAACTCGAATTACATCAGATTTTTAATATAATAACATATTTTTATAATAATGTTTTCATCTGTGGATTTGTATTGTCATTCTTCCTCTTTCTAACGTTTCCTAATCCATTAGGACTGGCGGAGTTCGTTACCTAGACTTAGGATTTGATGAAGATACTGTTTTTTACAAGGAGTGACTGCCGTCTAACTTCCACAACCAACCAACAAACTAGACTTTTCTTAGGTTAGGTCACACGTCGTCGTTTAAAATATAATTTCTTGAACATGCGGGTGCGAGTGATAATTACAAATCCTACTAACATTATAAATGTGAATGTCCGTTTGTTTGTTACGCTTTCACGCGAAAACTACTGAATCATCTTGAAACTTTGTATACATATTCTTGGAGGTATCAGAAGTAAAATAGGATACTTTCTATTAAAATATATATATATTTTTTATCAATGCGAGCGAAGCCGCGGGTAAAGCTAGTATGTATATAAATCTGAAATGACGAGTTAAGTGACACATGCCAGGATTTGAACCAGGGAGGTTAGATCAATAGGCTGGTTTTATATCCACTGAGCTGTCACTGGCTTTGTACTGTCATTATGGTGATATAATAAGACGCACGACACAGGGTTGTTATACCTTATATTTATTTATACAGTCTGGAGTCTGTATTTATTTATACATACAAGCATACGACCCACCTGATGTAAAGTAGTTACGGTAGCTTATGAACACAGTAACTGAATAGTTTACTGGTAAACTCACTTACAGGAACACAACAACCCTCTAAGGAGCTGTTATTTGGCTGCCAGACAGGCCGGTTTTAATCGTACCTTTCTTAAAAAAAACTTACTAGAAAATAAACTTGCAGCTCAGTGCATTAATACAACAGAAATGTCCTCAAAGCTAATGGCGTAAAATAGACAATAATAACAAATTATAATTTTACGTCATTGAAAATCATTTATTTTGTTTATGAAGTGTAAATCAATAGCGAGCATATAATGTAAGCAAGCTACTATTATCTTTGTATTATCTTCACTTTACAAAGTGAAACTGGTTTTTATGCATTTTTCAGAATCAATGAGGTAATATTGATACTTTCGTTTAACGTAATTAACAATGTGGTATAAAATTAGGAATTAAAAGTATGTTGGAGATCGAAGCAGAAGTGATGCTCCCGATAAGCTAAACGAATATAATCTTGTATCAAGTGCTTTGTTAATCATGGAATCTCAGAAACTATATAGCATATAAACTTGTTTCCCTAATAATTACAGTTGATGAAGGTGAATGTAGATAAATAAATATGTAAATAAACTTATGTTTCTTACTAGTCTTTTTATAAATTATTAAAAAACGATTTCCTTCCGCCTCATTTCCGAATTTTGTAATTCGATATATTAGAAATACTATTTTTTTTATATACTACATCGGGAGGTATACAAGCACACGGCCTACCTGATGTAAAGCGGGTACCGTAGCGTATTAACGCTTGCGATTTATTAAGTATCACTCGCGCGATGCCTCCACTGTTGCTTACACAGCAACTCCTTGGGAGCTTACCGATGACCTCACTCACACACAGGAACACAACAACCCTCTAGGGAGTTGTTATTAGGCTGCGGTTTTCTGTGAGGTGGGAGTACTTCCCCAGACGGGCTGCTTTGATGCGCCCTACCTCTCTTAAAACATCCAGACCAAGACAAACAGACATGTTCATGCACACAAATGTTTGCCTCGTGTGGGAATCGATCCCACGAGCGTTGGTGTCAAGTCGCGCCATTCACGACTAAGCCACCAAGCTTGTCAAAATTACTCGTAATTACAGTTGATAAAACAGATGTGTATATGTACGAGTATATAGATATCATAAAATAATGTTACTAATTTACCAGAGGGAGACTTTGTACAAAAGTCGTCTGCGCGGGTACCTCTGTCTCACCTATTTCTACCGCCAAGCAGCTATATTTATATAGCTGTGTTCCGGTTTGAAGGGTGAGATATGGCAGAGAAACTACTGGGTAGGTACTGTGACGAAACAGCTTTAGGTCACAAGATTGGCAGCGCGCGAGTAACATCCCCGTGGTGTTGCGAGCGTCAATAGGCTGCGGTGACCGCTTAACATCTAATGCGGGCCGCATGTTTATTTGCCAATCTAGTTGTATAAAAAAAATACTAGCGTAGGTTTTAACTCATCATCACAAATACGTCATATTTGCATAACTAACATTATTGACGAAGGATTTCCTTCACAAATATTTTTTTTTATGCTACTAACAAGCATGCTGTCTGTTATGCTCTATGCTACTATGGACCCTAAACTTGCAACACCTAGGGGGACAGTCGTGCGTTGCGATTGGCAAAAAGTATGGCATGAGTGATACCTTTGAGTGCAGCTTACGTCGTAGTAAAGGTGAAGTAAAAAATGGTGGATGAAATGGTTATACCAGCGAAGTATTAAAAATAAATTTAGTTATGCGTGCCAGTAACACACGGAACCCTCGGTGCGCGAGTACGAATTGCTCATGCCCTGCTTTGTTTTTAATTAAATACTCTTTTAAATTACTTAACAAACAAGCGACCTGTGTGATGGTAATAAATAGTTTTCGTAGCTTTCGGACGTTTTCAATACTAGGAATACTGGAGCATTGCCAACACTTTTTAGGGTCGCCAGCGAAACTGTTGTATTTGGAAATGTAAAAAAAATCATGGTAGTAATCCATATAGTGAATTTAAAAGGAAAACTATCACAGCTAAGCTGGATTTACAGGTTAACGAGTAATAGTCGACGATCTTATAAATTGTATTTTCTTTTATGAAAACGTACAAATGTCATACGAGTAGAATATTGACATTGCACTTATCTGCACTAAGCCTTTTGCTTCCCAGTTTCTAATTTGAATGGCCAAGTAGTGGAATTCCCCCCCCAGGTTTTCAATGTTAAAAAAAATCTAATATTCTCGATTTCCTATTATTTTAGGCAACTATCTAATTTTTTCGCTAATGCTAAGCAAATACGGAACCCTAACTACTACTTACGGCACTTGGCCGGTTTTTTTTATATATTAGCCACATTACAATCGTCATTCAGGCAATGAAAAACTCGTAAAGAAAAATAGGGAGACGCGATTTTAATAGTAATGTACATACACAAATGCATGAAAAGATATTTGGTAATATGTATTATGTTGGTGCGGGTTGGCTATTTATGTTTAGGGTACCGTGTTAATAAGTGTGGTAGGGCGCATCAAAGCAGCCCGCCTGGGGAAGTACCTCCACCTCACAGAAAACCGCAGCCAAATAACAACTCCCTAGAGTGTTGTTGTGTTCCTACATGTGAGTGAGGTAACCAGTAAGCTCCCAAGGATTTGCTGTGTAAGCAGCAGAGGAGGCATCGCGCGAGTGATACTTAAAATATCTCAAGCGTTAATAGGCTACGGTACCCGCTTTACATCAGGTGGGCCGTATGCTAGTATGCCTCCCAACATAGTATAAAAATCAGATTAAAAAATATTATTATAAAATTATAACCTAAGTTGTCATGTTGTTAATCCATATTTTATACATAATCAATCCAAAGTTTTATCCTACTGGCACACTTAACATCTCAAAAATATTTAATGTGCCGTAGTTCAAATACCATTGTAGTTATCAGTATAAGTACAGTAGCGTAAAATAAATAAACAAATATTGTCGGACAAATTACACAGCGCCATCTAGCCCCAAAGTAAGCGAAGCTTGTGTTATGGGTACAAGACAACTGATAAACATACGTAAATATATATATATATTTTGTAAATACATACTTATTATACATAGAAAATACTCAGACCAAGACAAACAGACATGTTCATGCACACAAATGTTTGTACAGTGTGGGAATCGAACCCACGAGCGTTGGTGTCAAAGTAGTGTAACAACGCGTTTCGCCAGTGCGCCACCGAGCTCGTCTGTAAGGCATTACGAAGTAGATTAATAAAAAAAAGTTGAGTGGATTTGTTTAAAAAGAAAATAAGTTTGTGTAGAAATTTGTCTACGTATTATAACATGCCATTATTAATTAAACAAAAAAAAAAAAACATTAAACGCGATAACCACACCCAACCCAACAATGCACTTGATTTAGAACATGTTATCCTAGTGTAAGTAAAATGTAGGGTCAAACTTGCTCGAAAACTGAGTAAACAAATGCATAGGCATCTATTTAAACGTCATGATAATAACAGGCTTAGTTCATACAGACGTCATAAAGTTAATTTGAGGTCCGGCATCCAGGTCGGAGTCCGTGGCCAAAAAGCAGCGCGCCAACACGGCTCTAGTTTAGTTAGATAGGCTTCATTTGGCTGCAAGGCTCACATGTGTGGTGATTGGCACCGACTACGGGTATCTGCTGCTGTTGCTGGCACCTTCGTCCAGTTGCTGCGCCAAACGACTGCATTGTATGTTGGATTCGGCAGATGGTACTCGGATTAGAATGATTACTAATTTTTGCTAAAAGGTGTTACCTTTATTTACACTACATACCTAGGTACTACAGTGTTTCATAAACAGAGAAGTAAAGATGGTCTTTGGGGAAGTAAATACCTTTAGACTGCAAACAAATAACAATTTCGTAGTTTTTTTACATCACTCCGGGTATGTACGGTCACCAAAAAGCAGCACATAAGTGAGTGCAGCGCGGGTAGCGTTAAAAGCAGAGTACCTACTCTTTTACTTACTTCGTGTGCGTGCATGAAAAGAGCTATGAATGTTAAAGAAGCGAGCGAGGTGTGTCCTATGGCGCTCGGTTCTCTACCGCAAGGGACCTGGCGTGAATATTAGGTACATACATACTCTTTGTGTTGCAAGCGTCAACGTGTTCACGTTTGGAACACCAAAAGTGTATTAGTAACTTTACAATACTTGATTGTGACGCGAGTTATACATGCACAAAATATAGAGCATTTATTATTGACAATATTATTCATTTCTAACAAACAATAATAAACTTTAATAAATATCCCAGTTCATGTATACGTCAATGCTCCTATATATGTTTTATTTATGTAGCTTTACTCGTATAGTCTCCTTCCAGCCCGCATGTTGACTAAGTTTCAATTTACTAGTGACGTAGAAACCAATACCTTTCGGCTGTGTTCGTTGTTAGGTATACACCGGAATCGTACCCAGTTGATTGATTGGTTAGTCGGATATCTGTGTGACATGGAGCTGTCCACTCGCAACGAGGTTTATCACCGCCTGCACCCTTCATAGCACTGCCATTAATCACGTAATGGAATAGCATTGGTCATTTCATCACATTAAACATGATTTATCTAACCTTTAGCGTGCTGGATATAAAGTCTGAATTTCAATTTCGATTTTTAACAAATTTAATGTAGGTAAATAACATCATAGGGAAAGTATTTATAGTAAGTCTGTGTAACTTCATGTCATGCCAGGTCCCTTGCGGGGTAAGCAGACAGTACCGAGCACCATAAGACGCAGTCCTTACACACCTCGCTCGCTTCTTTGACATTCATAGCTCTTGTAATACACGCTTGCCTATTCCTATGACTCTTGACATCACCTTCTAATAAAACATGACTAATTTGGTCATGGCAGTTGAGTCTTGGCCTTCCTTGTATTTATTTTTATTTAATATTTTCACCATTTAAATGAAAAGACAAGGAGCAGGGCATGTACTATTATGACGTATTATCATATACTTTAAAGCTTCGTGCGATATGGCGGACCTCGAGGCATTGTAGATCTGAATGCTTCAAATACAACACTTTTAAGTAGTAACTCTTCGTAACTGCTAATACATGCGAGCACTTACAATGACTAATAAAAATTACACTGTTTTTTTATGAAAGATAATTTTCTGCCGATTTATCTAATTGCGAGACGGCCTTGTGCCCTGACAATACACCATGTAAATATACATGTAAGATGTATTCTTCATTTATGCATTTTATCTGTCTAATATACGTACATACGAGTACTTACATGTCATGTATTTAGAGGAACAAGTCGAAGGTACAAAAGATAAGTAAAAATGTTAAGGGACGAATGTCCTTTCATTTTTTTCGGGATTGATTCTCTTTCTTGGTTAAAATGTATTGAAAAAATTTACTATCGATAACTTTCATAAATATACAGAGAAACCAATAGTACTACCTATGTAAAAAACGCTCGGCAAATTAGAGCGCGCGCGTGGGCAGGTGATTTTACCTACGGTGTGCTACGAAAGCTTACACTTGACCAGCTTTTAAAAATTAGTTTTAAACGAGTTTTCCGGTATGCAACGATGATGGAGCATGGATGAACTAAGCCTGTTATTATCACAACACTTAAATAGCCTACCTATATTTGTTTATTTAGTTTTCGAGCATACATTTTACTTACACTTTTAGTTACAAATTAAATTTAAAAAAAACTGAACATTAATGTTTCTAACGCTTTTCGATAGAGGTTCGGAAGTAGGTACCTATGAAAATCCAATACATTACTGCCGCGAAATGAAGAAGAGGTTTATTAAAAACCGACATACATCCTGATTGCTATTACCATCACTGTCTTAAATATTAAATTAGGGCCGATTTAATACACATATTAAGTATTACGTATTAATACCATAAATTATGTATTTTATTTTATTTCTTCATTATGTATTTTACAAATAATTATAGTACCTAATGTAAGGAAGCCTTTTTATCTAATTTACCTGGTTTTATTTTTTTACTTCATCAAAGTATCATTGTTGACGTCTTTTGAAATTTTTTGTACAAATTGTCCCTATTTCGCATGCACCGAAGAAGGCCACCTATAATCCAAAGTTAGATAAACAAGTTAAAATAAAACAAGTAGCCTTTTTGGTGTTTTAGTAGGTCTAGAATTATCTAACTGACTGTACAGTTGCGGTTTCTTTGTTAGACTTGATTGGCTTTTAAATTCAGGCAAAGGGGCATGCCATGCCATGATCTGTGATAGATGATTCGCATACAAAGCATGTAGCTCCCAATTTGGTTTTGACAACCATGTGGTCTAAGCATGTTCGCCCATGTGTAGCGCTGGTAGCATGCCGTGAGATGCCAACGTATTTAAATAGTTGTAGGAGCATTTATCTTGGCTGTTTGAATTTATATCGATATTTATGTCGCCACACAGAAATATATATTTGTAGTTACGCAGTTCTGTAAGGAGCGAATTAACAGAATTTTCAAAGTTACTTGTGTCCATTTGGCTAGATAATCTGTATATAGGTAACTATGATACATGTTTCTGTGTTTAATAGTAATACCAATCATTTGAGGTTCTAAATTTAGTTTTTTTACTTCTTCGTTCTGTGTTTTTGCGAGGTTGTAGATATGTAGTTGTAATTCTCGAGTGGCGTAAGATGATTAGTTGATGATAGCCAGCACTATGGTAATACTAAAACATCCCTGGGCACTCCCGATATTTGTAATAGAGTCGTAAAGCTGGTATTATTGATGTGTTGTTTTACGTCGTTGATGTCGCATATTATCGAGATCTGAGTACCTTATCGGTGTTTAACATATTGAATTGAAATGTAGGGTGTATAATAGCATAGTATAGTACGGAAGTATCACGTGACATATTTAGAACGATGATTATTAGTTGGTTCTGATCTGGTATGCACGGTAAGATATGCCTTTGAATGGTTATGCCTTTATAGTTATTAGATTTTGTTGGAGTGGCTTTGATTATGGGCGATGTAAATTGTGTGGTTAGTGTGTATTTGATGTAGATTATTTTTTGAAGTATTGTGTATTATGTTTATCTAACGTGTGTATATGATGTAACTTCTTGTTAATTCGAAAACAAAAAGGAAAACGTTTTAACAGTATAAAAAGCTAGAGGTTTTTTAATTGTAAATTCACAAGAAAAAATAAAAGTAAAACAATAAAAAATAATAACAATTAAATAGGAAAAAATATGTATAAGCAGGAAATAAACATGGCGGGATGCCGTTATTAGTCACATAGTAAGTAACTCAATCTCTTTTTCGTCATTCACGCGAACTGGAAGCGAGTTTTCTTCTTTCTTGACGTATATTTTCCCATAGGACGTCCAGGCACCAATAAGCTTTTTGTTCCTAACGTTGTCACGGGCCACATACAATAAACGTTTTACATAATAAATACAACACTTGCTAGGGAAATATTTTTTGGTCTTTGTCTTTAGTAAGATATAGGTACCTCCCCGCAATCTGTGAAAAGTAATAGGTATATTACTTGAAATATTAGGTACCAAGGCCGTTATAACATCTAATAACACCAGTATAATAAAGTTAAAGGTTGGGTGTCCCGATCGCGGTTTTTATAAATCAATTTTCTATAATAATGTGCCGTTAACTGCGGTGGTACGGAATCCTAGGTGGGCGAAACCAAGTTACACTTGGCCAGTATGATTGAATGTATATATATGTTCTCAAAGAACCCATACATTTAGTACACGGATAATACTCGTGTGGAGTACATTGTGACTTTTATTTGACCAGCGCTTGACTAACTATTCATTTAGTTAGTCCAACTTTTAAATGCTTTCAAAAAGTTTTACTATCTTGTGTTATCCAGTGTTCTATTAAGGTGGAAGTAGGTAAAGCAAACTCGTTAAAGGTGTGCAAACGTGGGCTTACCCGCCAAAGCAATCGATTCTACATTTACTGGCTAGACGGCCTAGATCAAAGTTTGCCAATCATGATACTAAGTATTGAACTCCTCCACTGGTTTCCGGATTTTCACAAACATAAGCCTTGTTATTGCTCTGAGTAATGGCACCTCTCCGGAACACTACCTTAATTACTTCAGTTAGCAGAGTGCTATAATTCCAAGAACTCGAATTGGGAATTGAAAATTAGATGCAATTTCAGTAATGGAGTCAGTAGGGATTATCTCTAAAGATTTATGTACGAGTATCTACGTAATTTAAGATTATGGACTGATATTATCGACACATGATTTTATTACTAAAGTTTTTACTTTGACTATATTTGCAACTAATTCGGACTAGATTTTTTTGTACGTAGTTACAAAAAAAAGTGTGTAAGCACACGACTACAAGTCCCTTGATATACTTACAGGGAATAATATAACAAATACAGCTAACGCCCTTTATGTATAATGTAATGTAGTTTGTAATAATAATAATATTATCGTCGAAGTTTAAATCAGGTTAAATCTATTCAATGAAATGTCAAGTAGCAAAATTTCAACAACTATAAATGCTGTATCATCAGAAATCTTGGAAATTGAGTACAATTGATGTTAATATAGTATCACGTTGAGTAATTTCTATAGCTACCTACGACATCCATCATTATATCAGCTCATAAGATGATGAGGTGATATCTCAATACTTAATAGTAAGTCCATCTCGTTTGACATTTCTTCGTGAGCGTTTAATTTATTTTTACTTTGATTATTTTACTTCTCATAATTGTTTCTTATTGTCTTACTTCTCATAGTCTCGACATTGCTTTCCCAAATAAATTCATAAACGAATTACTTAGCATTATTTTCATTTGGTCGTGTGGGAAGTTTCATCTGATGTATTACTTATTTGGCCTATCCGGTCACGTTAAATAACACCTACTATAACATTATACAACACTAGCTGCACCCCGCGACTTCCAACGCGCGTATCTCTGTATCCCGTGGGAAGCGATTTTTCCCCCTATATCGTAATACCTTCCACAAGAATTGGGCTATCAAATGTAGAAGATTTTTTAAATCCGAATTCTAGTTCCAAAGATTAGCGCGTTCAAACAAATAACTCTTCCGCTTTATATATTGGTATATATATCAATATTATGTCAATGTAATGTTAGGAGCCCTAGGAACCGGCGAGCGTGCATGAAAGAGATATGAATATTACAGAAGCGAGCGATAAAAATGATAATAATGATACTATTTATTGTAGTAGGGTTTAGTTTTAAACTTGTTTTAGAAACCACTATTCGTCATACTTAACACTCCTTAACGTCTTCACAATATTTTGACAATATATATGATAAAGTCAGTGTACGACCTCAAATGCAATGTAAGAACGTATAAGACTAGAAAAAAAAGTTAATAGCATGCAAATTCGTATTATATGTGTTTACTCAAATTGCCAATAAATGTCTCATAGGGCGAAACAAGTATAAGAAAAGTCACAGTAAAAAAAGTACAGCACAGTATTTAAAATCAATTAATTACAATTGTTATTGAGGCCAAATTGTAATAGGTCAGGTCAGGCCGTAATACCATGAACGTAAGTTATGTATAGGGAATGAAGAAGACAGTGATTTCATTCATCATAGCTGCAAGCATCTGCGAGCACCGAAAAATCATAAAAAATATCGTCATGTGTACGAAGTAATATTAATATTATTTTGTTTGTTGACTTCAGGTTTAGTGAATCTATATGTTAATAATATTAGTGTTTAGTTTAATATTCGAGTAACATAAAACGGTTAGTAACCTTGTGCCGTGATGTATCTCATATTCCATTTAACCAACAAATACACAAGGAAAGCCGTTCAGGCAAATATCACTCTGTCTTCTGTAAGGTGGAGACACGATCTCACCGTTCTGTATCTTAGTTTAATACACCTAGCTTCTCTTTTACTGAGGCAAAGCCTAAGTGCTACTGCCTGCAATACTCAATAAATAAAGCCGATCCAGTATGCTTGAGATAGTAGATTCAAATACTAGTAATAAAAATCTATGACTGCTAATATATCAATATTACGTAAGGTTAAACACGGAGAATTCTATTCGCTAGACATGGATTAACAGCTCTCTCGGCGAGCGATAATAGATTGCGAGGCTTTTAGTACTGTTGGATGATTCAACATGCTGCTATTGCATGTTAAGAATAGGTAACTAATATTTTCTGCCAAGCAGGCAGAAAATATTAAATGATGTTAGTAATGCATGAGGACATTTTACTTGTCTTTGTATGTTTTTTTACTATAGTTCATTCATAATATGATCACAACTGCATATATTAAAAATATTTAAGAAAGTACTAGCGTAATAGTTAAGTTCTTCGAAATACGTATGTACATATAGCCCTTAATATGTGTGTATATACAGATAAATGAATAAATAATGAAACTTAAATTAATCTATTTATATGATTTTAAAATAGTGATCCTTATCGACTACTATCGATACGCGTACAGTCGAATTTTGAATGCGTACATTCAAAATTCGACTGTACTCTTGAAGTCAGAAGGTTGCGATTGAAATACTCGAGTTAGGATTCGAATACCGTAAGTACTAGAAGCCTGTATTCGAGTATAGTATTCGAGTAAGTGAGTACCTGCTAGGTATTCGAGTCAGTCTGACTCGGCACATCTCTAAATGAAGGTATATGAAATTTTACACGCTGATAGCTGATTTTATTTCTGATATATATATATAGCAATACTATATACCAGCGGGAGAAACTACGGGAGCAGCTAGTTCGGGTTTAAAATAAAATAACACAATGAGATATTTGTAACACAGTTTTTCTAGGAAAAATGCCTATTACAAAAAGCTACTTGTACACTTCGTGTTGCGATCATGTATATTCTGCGGTAATCGCTTCATATCAAGCGCCTCGTATGCTTCTGTACTTCTTTAGTGATGCAAAATAAGGTTAATAATTTTATACACGTTATGTTTTTATAGAGCATTGCTATTTCTAAACATAAATAAATCATAAAATACCTAGATTAATCTTTTAACGAACTATTGTTTTATAAACTTTTGGTTAGCAGATCAGCAGCAAAGGGGTTAAGATTCACAGAATGTGTTTAGGACATTATACATCTAGCAAATGCATCTCATTAAAAATGTAGTCGCTAAATTGTGAAACATGGTTCAAAGTAACACTTGTTGACGGTGTGTGTTAGGAATGGAAAAGAGAATGCTACTGACGACCCCATTAAGCTGGGACAGATGATACGTTGACCTATGACAGTTTGTTTCAACTGACCACAGGTTAAACGAACCAGTTGTTAGTTTACCAACCTCTTTTCGTCCAAAGCAGACGTAGCTGAAGGGCCAAAAAATATGCAAATTTATTATTTCACATAACTAAGAGATTTTTTAGATTAATGTTTAGAATAGCGTATGAAAAGGTCAAATTATACAGATATTTGTGAGAGATATATAGAGATAGATAATATTAACATGTTTTCATATTAATATTATTTTTATAGAGGAAAAAAATCATCATGAAACCGTAACATTTATTACACGCCTTGTTTATAACTGAGTTAATGAGTGTGGCCTTTAAAATAACCAGCACAAAGCGATAACACAAGATAGGATCGGATCACCTTCCAGGTCAGGCTGGTCAAGGCTGTAGTGGCCTGCAGTTAGCCACTCCGATGCTTCCTTATCCAAAAGTAAGCCACACTATTCTTGAGCATTACGTGCGATTTACCATTTGAAGGCTTATCTGATGGCCTGTGCTTTACTAACAAAGGTGCTCTGAATAATGCTGAACTAAGATCGATATGCACGACCGTCTAACCCTGAATGCAAACGACCATCTAGATTTATCGAGTCCGACTACTTGTAACGATGACGATAACAATTCTAAATTAATCTTGCTTTTTGGTAATCGATTTTTTTACCCTACTTAAAACTATGTATATCTCTATAATACTCGTAGTATGTTGTGTACTGCTCGCACGTTTGCTCGCGTTTTCTTTGATTCGAAATTAAAACTTTTAAATAAAACTTATTTTAAGTCGACCTTAGTTAACCATAGTCTAGTTAGTACCAGAGGCAGACTTTGTACAAAAGTCACATACATGGGTACATAAAGAAATACAGAGGTCTCTGTCTCACCTATTTCTACCGCCAAGCAGTTATATTTATATAGCTGTGTTCCGGTTTAAAGGGTGAGATATGGCAGAGAAAATACTGCGTACTGTGATCATACATCCTTAGGTCACAAGATTGGCAGCGTGCGAGTAACATCCCCGTGCTGTTGCGAGCGTCAATAGTCTGCGGTGACAGTTTACTATCTGATTCGGGCCGTGAGTGTGCTGAAGTAACAAACAGGCGGCGTATGGCGCTTGGACCAGGGATAGCGCCCTCAAAGATCCGAATATTAACTTGCTGAAGTCAGCCAATACTGCCACCAAGATCTGCAAGAGGGCATGCATAAGAGCGGACGCCCAGCGCGTTACACGAGTCGGCACAAAACTAGTGTCGCACCCTACTAGGTCGCGCAACTACGGGCAAGTAGAGCCAAAGGCGTGCCAGGCCAACTTCTGCCAACCCTCGCTGCCTCCGCTGAGATGTCCCGATGGCTCACTGGTACATGAGTCGAAGGAGAAAGCCGATCTTATGGCCAGCATTGTATTGTATTGTAACTGTACCTGCACGCAACTACCAACGGTGTCCAGTGGCCTCGTTATGCCTGATATCGACATCAGGCTTTGTGCTTATTGAACTACAGTCACTAGATGTCCGAAAAGTCAGTGGTCCTGATGATATCCCAGCGATTGTTTTGAAAAAATATGCACCTGAGTAGTCCCCGGTGTTGACGCGCCTCTTTTGATTGACGTACTCGACCGGTTGTATTCCGGAGGTTCGGAGAGAGCCCAATGTGCAGCCGGTCCCCAAAAAGAAAGACCGTTCTGATCCATGAAATTACCGCCTCATTGACGTAACTTCAGTGTTGTGAAAAGTCATGGAACAGATCCTTAATAATCAATTGATCCGCTACCTAGAAGATCACTCCCTAATTAATGATCGTTAGTATGGTTTTAGACCGAAATATTCTAGCGAATGTGACGCACCTCTGGGGGGAGGCAATCGATAAACATGGTGAATCTATGGCAGTCAGCCTAGATATTGCCAAGGCAGATCGGGTTTGGCACAAAGTACTTCTCTCCAAACTTTCGGTATACGGTCTGCTCCTCCAGCTTTGTAATTGCTGGCTTTCTGCGGGAGCTTAGAATCCGCGAATTCGCTTTCTTCTTCATATCAATGACATGCTGCCACTAGGTAATATTCATTGCTATGCAGATGATAGTACTGTCCATTGGCGATATTTCGGTCGGTCTGGTGCTGGTCGGGCAGAAATCGGAAAGAAGCGTGACAGTCTTGTCATTGAGCTGATTCGGGTTTTGGATCTCATTAGTAAATAGGGTTCCTTTAACCTGGTTGAGTTTAATGCCAAGAAATTTCAGGTGCGCGTTTACAACAAAAACGTCCCCATTTCTTCCCACTCCCAGCCTTCCAGGCGCTTCCCTCGGTATCCGAGATGGCCTGAATAT
This sequence comes from Pyralis farinalis, assembly GCA_947507595.1. NCBI lineage: Eukaryota > Metazoa > Arthropoda > Insecta > Lepidoptera > Pyralidae > Pyralis > Pyralis farinalis. The sequence goes on from OX382267.1 coordinate 20,297,554, forward strand.
GCTAGGCATGGATATTCGCTACAATCTTAACCAACGGAATTCATTCGTCTCAACAGTTTCCTAAGAACTCGGAATCCTGAACACGGTGCGCCAGTCAGGACCAGCTTTGTCTGCTTTATAAGAATCAAGTTCAGGCAGGCATGGAGTACTGCTCGCATCTCTGGGGCGGTTCCATAAAATATATTTTCGAGGCTCTCGATAGGTTGCAGTGACCGGCTATCCGCATAATCGACAACGAAGAGGTTACCAAAAACCTTAAACCTGTACAACTTCGCAAGGACATTGGCTCGGGAAGCGTATTTTACCGCCTTTACCATGGTGAGTGCTCTTAAGAACTGTTTTCTCTTGCGTCATAGAATCACACGTTCATAATAAATGTACTGGTACAAGATAAAAACAGGAAATAAGGACATTTTAATAGAGTCATGTAAAAGAAGTCAGGTTACAGGAAATAATATTACAAAAAGTTACAGAGAAATATATGTATACCTACTAGTTGATACAACAAATGAACTGGCCGGCAGTAGACAATCCAAGTGAGTACATGTAGCCGCAGAGATCAAAGTGAACGAGTCCTTTGGTTTTACTCTTTTATGGCACGCTCATGGCCGGCACCTCAATAGTTTAGATGGCGTCCGAATGAAGGAGGAGTGAAACAGGATTTTTTCTATTTATTTTTTGGTACAATACAGATTCTATGTTGGAATAACCTTTTGTTCACCAATACTTGGAGAATGAAAGAAAAAGGCGTAAAATCTAAGGATACCGGTGTGCGTGCTGCATACATATACTGATTGCTTATTCCACCTCTAGGAGAAGTAATTTCGATTTATGGTTGTTTGTACAATTACGTCGTAACGATGTTCTCGCAAGTTTGCCGTGAAATGAGTTAATTGTAAGGTAACATGTGCCAAGAACTTGTTTTTGAACACAAACCCGTGGATAACGTCCTACTTAATTTTTATGGATGTTTGTGAGTTTGTTCAAAATAACAACGTAGGTTATTTTTGGCACATAGTGCTCGCAATCCTTCTTAGAGATAGCTTTGTTAAATAAACAAGGGGAACTTAAAACTGAAGACAGGCATAAGGTATTTCAGTAAACGAAACTTAATTTGCAATGAATCCTGAAGGAGTGCAGAATTTATATACTCGTATTAAATATTTTTTTAAAATACCTATGACATCGCGTAGAACCCAAAACAATTTATTTTTTTAATTTTCTTTTCATGTACTTCTTTACACGCTTGTCACGAGAAAATGACTAAGTGATACTGTGTATTCCAAATATATTTCATTATACAAATAACTCGACTGGAATTAAGACTTCACGAGAAAAGGTGATAGCGAAAATATCGCAAATTTTTTAAATACCCGAACAGGTATGTTAATTGCCGGTGTTTAGATCATACTCATTTCATAATTTAAACGATGTACGCATGTTAATATGCTATCAATTCTATAAATCAAATCGTGAAACATGGAGCTATACGCTCTGCTGCGATTCATGCTAAAATTCTATTACAAATTTCTAACTTTACGTATTTTTACCTTATCTTGCTATGTTGGCTAGAGGTTTGTTTATGGTTTTTGGCGTTCGGTAATGCAAGTTATAATTATAATGCGTTTTAGTTTGCATGGAGTCGGAGTGGCTGCGGTGACTGGTGGCTACAAGGTCCCGAGCCGCCGGCCATGTTGGACCGCTGCCAGCCACTAATCGTCACGCAGTTATATATTCAATCGGAGGGGTAGCACTACACCAACATTTAAGTTCATGTATAATTCATAAATAAAGTATAAAATAAGTAACATCAAAAATAGATAATTTAAAAGAATGAAGACGAATAGAATGAGCCTAGACTCGAGGATCTTACTACTTTTTTTGCGACTCGAGACTCGAACTTACTTCTTTTTATCGCAACCTATGAACGCTTGTAATACAAAGATATCACTCGTGCTTTCAGTTGCTACTAACACAGCAACCCCTTTGGAGCTTACTGGTAACCACGCTCACTCGTAGGAAGCACAGTGGTCTTCTGTGAGGGCATTGATGCACCCTACAACTCTTTCTTCAGAACCTTGTTTATTAATTACCAGGGCGTATCACGTGCAGGTAGGGTGAATTTGATTCCAACAACGGATCGGCACGAATACGCCACGTTAATTAAAAATCTTAATTCAAAATATAGTTTAAAATTTCACTTGTATATTTGTTTACAAGTATACCATATCAAGGAAAAAACAAGCATATGACTTATACGATGTTACCGCCTTCCATACACGTGTTATCAGATGCTCGCGGGTAACCCCCTCGATGCTAACACTGCCATGTTGACAGGTCTTACCTTAAGAGCTTACTGGAAGCCTTGCTCATTGACAGGTATAAAACCATCCTCTAGGAATTGACTGCGTATTTTCGTACAGTGGAGGTCGCGTTACATTAAATGTCACTTTACCTCATAAAAGAAAAGTATTTCCTATCTTTGAGTACACGGATATGTCTTATCCTGATTTCAACATGCATCTATTGTATAAATCATATCGACTCCAGAATCTTTGTACGTACTAGTATATTTGCCTTGCGTTAATATGATTACATATCTAGATGACTTATATCGCGAAAACATATGAAATGGCTTTCGATTCGCAGGGCCGGAATATACAAACGTTTCTTTCATCTACACCCTACATTTTAAATATAAACTCTTTAGATCCTCAAAATGAGAACGCGACTTCCTAGCTCAAAGATAGCTTCATACTCCTCTCTTCTCATTATGATCAATCATTTCATTGTTTGGAAAAGTTTTAGGGTCAGCAACGTACGAGTGAAGTCCGTGGTGTTGCAAGTATCCATAGCCTACGGAGACTGCTCACCATCAAGCAGGCCCTACGCTTCATCTGAATGACATAAAAATTCAAACATAGATGAGTATTAGATGTAGGTACCTGTTACATGTAATGTAGGTATAGGTATATATTTTGTTAAATTTAAAACAATTCATAATTTTTGATTTAAACTCATCTCTAAAACATATTGGCAACGTTTCGCATGTCGCCGGACCGGCGTAGCACCGTTTAGATTTTATAGTCACGTTTTTTATGTGGTACGCGCCGTACGCGCGATATGGGATGACGTGGCATTTTGATGGAGAGCGGAATTTCTCTCGTTCGTTAAAAGTTTATCTAATTCGATTGTAGAGTCATTCGCAAATCGCCAGGTTGACGCCATCGCTGAAGTACGGACGAAAGTACGAACCGTCCATATTTTCGGATCCGAATTTTGGCGAGAAGCGCTATCAGTTTTTTGGATTATGCATTAATTTGTTTGGTCACATTATTGTATTTAATGACTTGGTTCGTGCACATAGTTTATTGGAATCGCGCGTGATTGAAATTTTTATTGGAATATGTGGTGCCGCCAAATTGCACCTATTAAGAATTCGCCAGTTGGATTACTGTAAAAAATATCCTTGCCCAATCTCCAATATTGAGTCCACGCAGTGAACGAATAGGAAGATCCCGTCACGAGTGTGGGACTAGAAGATCCCATGTGAGTGTTTAAAATAGAATTACATTAGAACTTTGAAATAGGTACATATAGCATTAATAACTTTGTTGCTGCGCGTAGTTTTTACAACATTTTCGTATAGCAGAGCGTGGTTTATCTCATACGAGATTTACTTATATGGAGTACCCGTGTACACAATATTTTCAATACGGACGGGCAGCAGGGTATGGACCATAGTGGAGGGTCAACAACAATTTCGGACAGTTGTACTGACTATCTCGCAGGTGCACGTTTCGGAATCAAGGGGGACTTCATCCCGATAATAAATATCATCTTTCTGCATATGGAAGCCCAGGGTTGCTTGCTCTCCACGATAGTGCCGCGACGTCTGGTTCTAGAAAACTCGCTTATATCAACTACAGTACGCTCGACATGCATCTGGTCACGTTAGTGCAGGCTGAATGGTTCAAGCCAAAGCCGAATGCACCAAACAGAATGAAGCGATCTCCCGACTGAATCCATTCACTGATACAGACATTCACGGTATGCCGACCTGCCACATGAATCGTGCTCTAGTTCCCAAGGAAGGGCCCTTGGTGGAGCTTCTGGTACCGCCTTATCGGGAATGCTGGAAGTCGAGCATTAATAGTAAGTTTCATAGTAGCCCAGAGAGTGATACAAAGTCTACTGTTTCAGTACATGCTTTATTACGCAAATGGAAGATACTCCTGTCGGATTCGGGTCCGGACCCCCTCCAAGCCATTGGACGGAAATTGTCTCTGCTCCATAACATCAGGATTGCGAAGGCGTATTACCTGTTTCTTTGTCTGCCTGCGCTACTAAGATTGTACTACCTAATTCCAAAGGACAACATCCCGATGAACACTAGACCGACAGTTCATCGAAGACGTCCATCCCAAAGTGATATCGGCACTTGCCGACATTTGCAGTCTTTAACTAATAAACAACCGGGGCGCAGATAATTATTTAAAGGATATAACCAGATTTTCAAAGGCGAATTATAACTGTTTAGATCACATTCTCGTTTACAGGAGGATAAGGAGGGAATTCGGAGTACCAATTTGGCCACACTGGGTCAGGATTTTTGAAGCTGTGGTTAAATAGGCCCCATCTTTGTCGTGTAATTTACTTGAGATAAGTGAGGCGAATTTAAACTCCTTATGCAGGCGTCGAACCCGCATTTTTAGCGCTAATACCTTGTAGTGAACACAATAATGTTACCATAGTTTGGTGTCAATAATGTCACCAAACTATGGTGATATTATTGGCACCAAACTATGATGACATCATTGTGTTAGGGTACTAATATGTATTCTGGTGTTTGTGCATATGATTTATTGGAATGGCAGCGGTGCCACACCGCCCATTGCATTTACCAAGAATTCACTGGGCTGGATCACCGTAGCAAATACTTGTTCTCCCATTTTAGCTTAGGGTTGCATTAATGTTTTGCACTAATGCAAACAATCTGTATCAGTCAGTAGTTTATACATAAATATATAATAATTACATAAAATAGGTACATGTTGGTTATTTTGTGTAATGATTATATAAGTATATTCTTAATATAAGTTATTGTATTGTATATAGATATTTATTTATATATTTAAACGAGTTAATACCGTGTTAATATATAAGGGTATAATCACTAAAATTTTACAATATGCTCCTACTTTTCACAAAATTTCATTACATTATGGTTATCAGGAATAGATAGCGTTCAGCAATAAGGCCGCCTTACTGCGTGTAAATATATTGTTAAAATATACTTATTTAAGTAAATTTGTAATTGAAATAAAGCATATTCTATCTGTCGTGAAGAGTAAAAATACGTTTAAGTTTAAAGTAACAAATCAAAAACATATACAGCATAATAAGTATAAAATTTAAATCATAACCTTAGTATATAGTACTAGAGTATGCTATTATACATAAACACTTACACTTTCTATTTTGATAACTGTCGGCTACAAATACCTAATTTTATATTTTTTTATAAATATTGTTGGACAAATTACGCAGCGCCACCTAGCCCCAAAGTAAGCGAAGCTTGTGTTATGGGTACTAGACAACTGATAAACATACGTAAATACATTTTTTTTTGTAAATACATACTTATTATACATAGAAAATACCCAGACCAAGACAAACAGACATGTTCATGCACACAAATGTTTGTCCTGTGTGGGAATCGAACCCACGAGCGTTGGTGTCAAAGTAGCGTAATAGCGCGTTTCACCACTGCGCCACCGAGCTCGTCAATAACTTGATTTGTGAAAGTATTATTGCAGAATAAGATTTAAACTATGATCGACTTGATTGCCTAAGCATGCTCCTAAGCATAAAGTAAAAAAAAAGTTGTTTCATAATCTTTAGTTTATGTCGATTATTCTCGCTATAAACTAAGCGTAGTGTGTGATGCAAATATAAAATTATGTATATAAATTGAAGTAATATTGAAATTGATGTTTATATCGATGCTGATTTGTGTACTAATATAAATCACTCGATATCATGGTCGATAAACGAGACATTTGACAGGCTGCGGCTATCGGACGACTTCATGTCGTACAATAATTTTATTGATAATATCTAAGTAGGTAGTAGCGAGATGGGAGTAAGGGGGAGTAAGGGACGCGGGCAGAGCGCGCGTGCGTGCGGAGGCACCGCGCCCGTCTCGCCGGAGAGCAGAGAGCAGTCAGCAGTGCCGCGCGGCGCCGCGCTCACAGCCGCCCAGCGCCGGGATACGCCGCCCGCCTTCTACTATGCGACTCGCGTGCCGCGCTCACTCGTGTTGTGGTGCTTTATGATGGTACGGCATGAGAGTGCAAGATATGCGGACGTTCCGTGAGCGATACGCTGCCCACCTCACTGCCGCCACAAGTGGGCGGAGAGACGAAACACGTCCACTGCTCAGGTGAGCGACCCTTCACATCTCACGTCGTTGCACGTTGGGAGAAGACGCTGTGATCTCGGGGTCGATAACAATCTTTGTAACCACACTCAAAACGCTAGATTCGAACTCTAAATCTGTAGCCCGTTCGCTACAAGTTGCGTAGCAAAGGCTACACGCTCTGTTTCGTAGACCTAAAATTCCTTGTCTTCATTTCTACTTACAACTAAAATATACGGAGCGAACTAATCTAATTGCACATTATTTAACTAAAAGTATGAAAAAAAGTTATATAAATGAACTACTTCACCTTTGTTTATCATATTTCAGTCAGTGTTTCAACTCCGGTTCTACATAGTACTGTTCATTTTTCACGTCTGTTATTGTTACATTTATGACTCTGGCATAAAGAAACGTAGTAAGTATCGATCTTTATAGTTACACCAATATCTTACTGATATATTTTGATACTAGTTCTTCTTGCGGCTTTACACGTGCTCATTTATGTGGAGAATCGGGACAAAAACCAACTATCCGTAGAATTTCATTAGAAATTTGACAATAAGACGTCAAAAGCATATGTGTTAAATATTTAAAATTAATATTACTAAAATGATATTACCTAATTATATTTAATAAGACAATAATTTTGTTAAGTAGAGATTACTATCATGTGCTTATGTATCATGAATGTTCCATTCATATCTTACGGCGTTGTCTCGTGTCGTAAATAAACAAGTAACAGTGACAGATCTCAATGCCCTTGTAATCGTCAAAATAGTAACAAAGATAACTTGGTATTCTCATAAGTAGATACTATAATACTCCAATATCTATAATCGTAGATAATGTTATTTACGACGACGACGTTTCATAGCAGCGAGTGAAATCGGCGCGTGTACGTCAATAAAATTCCGAAACCTATTCGTAAAAGGGCTGTGAATCGTGAGTTTGTGAGTTGTCACGCAACATTGGGAGTACAGCTTATCTTCCAGTCGGAAAGCTTTCATGCTACCGTCATCAATCTTGAGCCCTCCTCGCACGACAGCCTGTATACATTACATGTTGCATACGTTTTATATATAAAAGATATATAAATATTTACGTACGTCGATGTAGCGTGCTTTAAATTATACCAACAGGCAATATAACGACTGTAAAATATGGTTCTAGACTAATCTAGTAGTTAAAGTGCTAATATTTAGTAACACATTTTTGTAGGTTATTTTTTGGGTACTGTACTCAAAAACGTTACGTTGAACATGTTAAAGTTTCACCAAGTCTGTCTGTCAGTGCATTCTTAACTCACTACCATTTTATTTAGAGACTGTTAAGACTATACAGAGATGTTACAAAAATATGTTAAAATCGTAAAAAAATATTCAAAAATAAAACGGGTTGGGAGTGGCTACCCCACGTCGAAAGAGAAATATTTTCATCTGTTGGTTACTCAACTAGACAGGTATGTTTTTGCGTTTATGTTAGGCGACGTCTTTGCCAAATGTGAACTAATTTTGAATTTTTTTTTATTAGTAAGGCTTTACCGCGGAAAAGATGCAGTAGGCGGTTTTTACAAGAACATACAGAGGTTTTTACAGTATCGGCAATGCTCGAGTGATGCCTTCTGGAATTGCAAGTGTATATAGGCTACGGTAACTGCATACTTTTGGGCAGGACGTATGTATTGTTTTTCATATTAATGATATCTTAGTAGTAAAGTCGACATTTTCGGTTGTCGATCATTCGGTTGTCATCGAGAACAGAATTCCAGAAATTACTTATATAATCTATTTAGTTTTTGACCGTGGCTTCGCTGGCGTAGATTTTGGAAATTTACTTAATTTATAAGAGAGCCCGTGCACAATTATTTTCTGGAAAGTTTCATCACAATTGTTTCATCAGTTACTGTTCCGTGACTTATATTGCGTTGAAGTCGTTTAAATATGTAAGACACAATAATGATCTGAGACGTAATCAATTAGCCTGTGACCGTGACTTCGCCGGCGTGGATTTTACATATTTACGTATATTATTGGGAACCCCGTGCATCGAAATTATCTGAAACCTTGGTCATTATCGTTTCAGTGGTTATTTTCTCGCGACTATGTTAGCGTGGAAGTCAAAAGTCAAAGCAAAAATGTTACCTCATTGTAGTGTAGTTGGATAAAAAGTAGCTAATGTGGCTGTCAGTGTTTAAGCTATTTCTATACTTATACAATTTCATCGAAATCAGTTTAGGGTTTTCTGTCTATGACTTCGTTAGCATAGACTATTTCCAGGCCCTAAAAGTCGTTTCTGAGGATTAAAGGAACCCGATGCTAAATTTCATTAATGTCGGTTCAGTCATTTCGAATGCAAAGAAACATAACCTCGTTTTGTCGTACAAAAGTTGTACTTTCGCACACTTCAATTTACCTCCATATCAAACTTCTCAAAATCGGTTTAGGAATTTATTTGGCTCGTAGCGTGGTATTCGTTTATTGAAAAAATATTATTAAATGCTTCATACGTATTCGGATAAAAAAGTTGCTTATCACTTTCCCTAAGTTCGAGGTTCGAGGACCATCACCACATGTATATGTATCAAATTGTCATGTGTCAAATTTCACCGAAGTCGGTTCAGCAGCCGTACCGAAAATTACCCTGAACCCTAACTCGTTCAAGTCATGCAAACGCCTCACCGAAGATTACATGAATTATGCTGAAAACTATGAACGCAACTTGGTGTGCCAGATGACAAAATATTTATTTTTATAACTATTCATATATATTACTTAATACACGTCGAACACCTTATAATCGTCAATTTTATTTACAAAATTAGAAACAATATTTTGGTGTTATTTTAAGTATTTTATATACTTAGACCCTTATATTTATTATAAGGGTCTAAGTCTTTACATTTTCCGGTAACAAATATTTTTGTAGCTTATTTTCACGTATATGCAAGCGTTTGTTCAGCATCATCATCATCCGAGCATTAATCCTGGTCGCCTCTTACGCTTTTGCTTCGGCGCACAGGGTCCGCATATCTACATGCATGTATATGCAAGCGTATGGTCAGCGTACGCCGATAAGGCACCATAACAACGCGATTTCGTCAGAGTTGATTTCAAATTCAACACACAAAACTTGTTTTTAAAATGGAACATAGCCTCCTATGTTACTCGGGGAAAGTCCATATTTCCAAAAGTGAAAGAATTAAAAAATCGGCTCTGTATCTTTGGAGCTTAACACCTACAAACAATTAATCAAATAAACAAAATAAATTTGAACAAACTATGTTTGAAAGCCGCATATTTAACATCCTTCCATCTTAACATTTCGACTTGTAAAAATGAAAGCTTAGTGTATGTCTAATGTAGCAGCGGCCACGGACCCTTATAGAGCAAGGGCTGACATAATTTTGAATAATCATTGTTCAATTACACCAGGAAGAAACCTGGCGAGGCGTGCAAGGTTAGCAGATAGTAAGTGACATACCATATGTTGTAAAGGTCAATAGGCTACACTGACCACTTTACATTAGGTGGGGCATATACAACTAATATATTGATGTAGTCTCCTTCTTGTTCTTGGTCACAATAGGACGTAGATATAAAAGACTTTTGTAGCTTTGCATAGTTTTTAACCTTACCAGGATTTTGGCTGCTCTAGAGCTTCTCTTTAATGATATAAAATGCGGTATATTAATTGCATACTGTATATAATATAATTGCACGTATCTTGTCAAACTCGTCAGCATTTAAAAATGTTTCATTACCCAAATTCATTAATTCATGTATATTATAGAAAAACGACAGAGTTATGAACAACGTGACTTGTTCATACTAACGTTTACCTGTCTTTTGTGCCAAATACTGTGTAGTTCTAATTTGATCAACACATACATTGCTGTAATATAATCCTCCTGGTTACTTACATATATTTAATAATATTTGATTGAATCGCATATCGCTAACATCATGTGATTTTAATACCAGTGTTAGTCAGTTTTAGTACCAGTGTATTTGTGATACGTAGTTCGATCGCTGTTATTAAATAAACATTATCGTTATGTCACCCTGTTATCCCAAAGTATTTTTAAAAATACATTATGTAAAATTTATCCATGAATCCATTATATTGTCTTGATAACAGCATTCTTCCCACGTTTCAAAGTAGTTATAGTTCAAGGTCCATAGAGTCATTTCTAAAAAAATGGATTAATTTCATAGATATGTATATAGCTAAATAGAGTACTTGGTTACAATTATTCTCACAAAGTTACTATATATTTATTTATTCTCACTTTACTTACCACATATAAATGGTGCAAATGCAAACTTAATGCCAATTGCATTCTCAAGAGTGAATAAAAATAGAGAAGATAGCAAAGCAGTAGTATTTTATTACTAGTAATTATAATACAGCGCACAATAAATATATATTCACATTGTTATTTATAACAACTATATAATATACGTATTAAGATAACTATATACGATAGTATACATAAACTGACACGACTATTGATTGTTTAAGACGTGAGCAAATTGTTCATTAAGTAGATATGAATTTTCCTCTTGTAGTATAATTTGTTCAAAATTTCTCGTAAAAGTATACCGGAGAGAGAGAAGATAATTTAGAGCGAAGCAATGAAGGAGAGCGTTCTCAATATTAATAGGAAAAAAAAATTAAACTTTTGAGAAATTGAAAAAAATAAAGAACCCCGCGACTAACCTCCGTGATTTGCGTAGTTCACCACAGCGCAAAGGCGATCTAGAAGAGGCCAAAGTTTTTAATATGATGGCTGAAAGGTATAATGCAGTTCTCAAACATGACGGATAATATAAAATTGAAATATATGCAATTTTTCTAGAACTGTCCATAATAATAGGTTGACATTTACTAGAGCTAAAGAAAATCCCGTTTTAATTATAGTATCATGATAAAAGCTTTAATAACTAATTCTTCATACCTCTGACGAGCTCGGTGGCACAGTGGTGAAACGCGTTGGTACGTTGACACCAACGCTCATGGGTTCGATTCCCACACAGTACAAACATTTGTGTGCATGAACATGTCTGTTTGTCTGGGTATGTATAATAAGTATGTATTTACAAAAAAAAATGTATTTACGTATGTTTATCAGTTGTCTAGTACCCATAACACAAGCTTCGCTTACTTTGGGGCTAGGTGGCGCTGTGTAATTTGTGCGACAATATTTATACCTCTACAACTCTACAGATAGTCTATATAAGTACTGGTGCTTTGATGTACCCTATCTCTCTTAAAAATACCCAGACCAAGACAAAGAGACATGTTCATGCACACAAATGTTTTTCTTGTGTAGGAATCTAACCCACGAGCGTTGTTGTCAAAGTAACGTAACAGCGCGTTTCGCCACTGCGCCACCGAGCTCGTCAAAAAAGGTCTTACCTAATATCGATCAGTCAGAAGGCCAACACCTTATCTTGTTGTTTTGATGTCACTTTTTGATTATTATTATTGTCAAGCTATTGTCATTAGTAAAGTGATGAATTGAAATATTTGATTAACAGGATTTTCTTTATTGTTATAATAAACATTTCAATCTAAATCAAATCACACTAGATTCGGTAGTTTAACTTTTATTCCCCTCCTTAAATTAATGTATTACAACATAAAGACATTGTACTTATCGTCAAATAAAGTTTCATATTCCAATATAACGACATCTATTTTCGTTGGATCTGTCATTAGAATTTTATACCCCATACGCAGCGAACTTAAAAAGCATACGTATCTCGACGACGGCACACGAATGAAAATCGCCGATAAAGATTACTATCAAACGGAACGTGGGGGTAACAAAACTGAAATGACATGCAATTGAACCTCAGTGTACAGTATTTAGGACGCGAATACGTGCTCTATGTTTGTAGGTGCGAATACTAAAAGATTTCGAAATATTACGTCCTATACCACTATACGATATTCCGAATTTCTGTTATTTTTCTCATCGGGCCTCGTTGTAAACCTAAATCGTGGTGAGCTTTGAAGTTCACTTTTTTTCGTAACAACCTGACGTTATTTACCCAAAATTACAGCAATTTTTCATAGTAGAAGTACCATTTAGATCGAATTTTTAATTTTCGATTCGGTTTAACTCGACTTAACTCTTGATTTTTTAGTTGATACGGACCCTGGAGCTCTGCTGAATACTGCATTGATAAACTACGATCCCGCTAACTTTAATTTATGTCCCATTTTCTGGATCAAGGATCGAAAATCCGATCTATCGTCTGCTGCAGCTTAGGCGGTAGATAACGCGAAGTAGTTTTCCACCCAGCGTAGCATAAAATATTTCATGAGGTAAAGTTCAGTAATATTTATTTAGGTATTCCTATCACATTAGAAGGTCTGTTTGTTGTCTTGTCTTTCTTTAACATTAAGGTGGCACGGCAGTGTCAGAGGTATCATCTTTGTGAATGATGATGATTTTACAAAAAAATATAGGAAAACGTTATGTAATATACGACTGAGAGAAGATATGTAATAATAGTTTTAATTATTATGTACCATCTTACAGTGGTAAAGCGGCAAAATAATATAAAAATATCCCTAAATGGAAATATTCGAACAATAAAGCACTCAATCTTTCTGTTCATTACGGAAGAAATAGCTTGTGGTGTAAAAGCAATCCACTATCATCTTTAGAGCTTCCACATTTGCATGTGGAACACACTGCCGACTACCAAACTCCGCTCTTACGAAAAAGGTAAGATACCTTACAGACGATCGAAATCTTGGGAAAGCCCGTACAGAAGTCAACAATATAGACTGCAGTAACCGGACTACATAAAGCGAACGGTATATATACTTGTTTGCATAAAAGAAAGCTTGTAACAATGGTCTCACTTACAAAAATACAGCATAGTAACAAATTGTATAGTAATTCTATGTAATCTATGTTAATTTTTGCGTATATTCTTTACAATAACGTTACTAATGTCAGGTATTATCTGTTTAATGATACAATATAATATGAACTATAAGTTACAATAATTTATTTGCAAACGAAAATAATAAGTATCCCATTTACGCGTAATATATTACAGCAGGCTCAGCATACTTCAAATTATAATCGTAACTTGATATATGTAATATGTTTGAAAGATACTGAATTGCATACATGCTTTGGTTTGTTTTATAAATATTGTAGTTATTTGATGAGTAAGAAAATATTGGCGGGTGGAAGCGGGCGGAGCGGTCGCGCCAAACTGTCGCCACGGCTGAATTCAGTGCCAGCCAACTCATCCCTGCATTCGTATACAATAATCCATATTTTAGCATGGTTCTACAATTTCGTTTCCGGAAATCTATGTACACAAAATTATTATTTGACTAATGACTAGCCATTTGTCACAGTTATTTATATTTTAGGGGATACAAAATAGGATATTGAAATTATGGAGAACCGAGTACTATAAATTCACAAACGATAAGTATCCTAAACAAGTATAAGTTATAGCTAGATAATTTTATTAGCATAACCATTATTTGTCCGATATACTGTGTTTAGGAATCGTCATTATCATCACGAGTCTGTACTGTATGTGTTCGAGCACCTGCAGATGGCGACTGACAATGCCATGGAGCAGTATCACAGTTGTTTAATTAGAGGGAACTAATGTTTTAGTGCTGCAGCGAACTTAAGTTCTAATTCTCACCAAAATCTTACATAGCATTTTTTACTCATCCCAAAAAGTACCCAACACCGCTAAAGAAGTTTTCACTTTAAAAATCTTGATTTGAAACGAGTCGAACCTGTGTTCCAGACACTTTGATCTGTTCAAATGTTGCAGGCATGAGGTCTAGAGAGCGATCATTTGCCATTAGCCAAGATTGATCATTAGCCAAGTTGTTAAATTATTTAAGATTACAGAATGAGAGCGTATCGGTTAATAAATTGGATTTGAGATCATGCGGTGGAGCTGGAGTCAGAATAATATAGTTAGGTGAGGAAAGCCAAGCGAGAATAGGAGTATTAAAGTTGCTGCCATCACAGTATTTAGCATGATTCTTAGAAAATTATAATAACTATGAATTAAAACAAAGCCAAGTAGGGTAGAAAGGACTGACAGCATGTCCTTCTAATGTTTTTTTTTACATTTCATCATGTTATATATATACAATACCATTGACATTTGCATCCTGAAAAAAGGCGAACTCGTTAGCTACTGCCGTTACTAAAAGTCATATGACAGACATATATACGAACGGACGCACATCTACTAATTTATTACATAGAATTGGCAAAAAGTGTGCCAATGGAATGAGTGTAGTGTCCTATGGTGACCGGAAATTATTTTGGTATTTGGTAAAGGATGAAAGGGGGGGGGGGGGGGGGTTCGTTCGTAGCGTGTGTAAAAACTACAACTTTGGGAGTATTTTCTGTGTGCCAGTAGGGATATAAACGTATAAAAAATAATTACAATAAAGTAATCATTAATATAATCGGCAAAGATAAATGACATAAGCCTTAACAAATGTGATGCTCTGATTATTCCTTTAGCTTTGCTACTACTTACGCGTATGTATTAGATGCCGTACACTTGCAAAATTCTTAAATGTACCCTTTTTCACTCATATTCTCATTAGACTTGTCCGTCATTTCTTTTTGTGACAAATGTCCTGGCATGTGACGCAGGCAGCACGACTCAGCATAGGCACTATAATTCAATGAAAAATAACTACCAATTTATTAGTATGTATGTATGTATGTACTCGTATATCTTCACGCCAAGTCCCTTGCGGGGTAGGCAGAGAGAACCGAGCGCCATAAGATGCGGTCCTTACATACTTCACTCGCTTTTGTGACATTCATAGCTCTTTTCATGCACGCTCGCATTATTTATTAGTAGTTTCCAAATATTATTGTAATTTTTTTTGCCGCATTTTAAAATTATAAAAAAAGTAAATAAAAAGGAATTACTACGTAATTACCGCTAGGTGAAACACTACAACTAGATGATTAATGTTTGTTAAAGATGTATATAAAAATCGAATCGTCAATGAGAAATATATTACAATAAAGGATATAGGTACAATAACAGTGATGTTATGTGGTGAAAATAAGGATATATACAGTTACTTACCACGATTAAGTTGGTCGTGTTTTATCGGAATTTGACGTCAGGGGCTACGAACTGGCAAGCGTGCAATAAAAAGCTATGAATGTTGAAGATGCCAGTAAGGTGTGTAAGGACTACCAAAAAATCTGTTACTAAAAGTTTATTTTAAGTAACTTTTTAACCAGAATTTAAATTTTGACTAAATTTGTATGATACCAAATGTAGAAAACGATTTGAATTGTCTAAATCTGTTGAGCCTATCTATGTACTTAGTCTGGCCATAAATACTGTTACAATTAAAAATAAATAAAATATTACATTTGAATTTGGAATCTGTCATTTTTAGGGTTCCGTACCCAAAGGATAAAACGGAACCCTATTACTGAGACTCCGCTGTCCGTCCGTCCGTCTGTCACTAGACTGTATCTCACGAACGGTGATAGTTATAGTGATAGTTGAAATTTTCACAAATGATGTATTTCTGTTGCCGCTATAACAACAAATTCTAAAAAATAGAATAATATAAATATTTAAGGGGGCTCCCATACAACAAACGTGATATTTTTGCTCGTTTTTGCTCGATATCGATAACGGCAACAGGTAGAGGCTTGAAATATCCAAAGAATAATTAGTTATATATCCACTTTAAAAATAAATAATTAAATTAAAATAAAACAAATGTGTAAGGGGGGCCCCCATAAAACAAACGTGATTTTTTTTGCCGTTTTTATAGATAATGGTACGGTACCCTTCGTGTGCGAGTCCGGTTCGCACTTGGCCGATTTTTATATGATTGTTCATTGAGTTTTCTCATTTTGGCGCCAATACATTGTACAATATTTTGCGATATTAAAATGGAGTGGGGTGATAAAGAGAACCGAATCGCTGTGAGTGCAAATGCAATTTTTAAAACTCTCCATACGCTTGGTATTAGTAAAATGTTTGTGTACCGGGCTATTAATAGGTACAATGATACCTTCTCTGTTTGTGACAGAAAAAGATCTGGCCGTCCACGTAGTGTTCGTACGAAAAAGGTGGTCAAAGCAGTAAGGGAAAGAATTCAAAGAAATCCTGTCCGAAAGCAAAAGATTTTATCTCGAGAGATGAAGATAGCACCTAGAACCATGTCGCGTATTTTAAAAGATGACTTAGGACTTGCAGCCTATGAGAGATGTACTGGTCATTTCTTAACTGACAATTTAAAAATAAGAATAGGGTGGTAAAATCGTAACAACTACTGAAGCGGTACGCAAAGGGAGGTCACAGAAAATTTTTGTTTACGGATGAGAAAATTTTTACAATTGAGCAACATTTTAACAAACAAAATGACCGTATTTATGCTCAAAGCTCTAAGGAACCTTCCCAATTAGTCGACAGAGTGCAACGTGGTCACTATCCGACTTCAGTGATGGTTTGGTGGGGTATTAGCTATGAAGGAGTGACTGAGCCATACTTTTGTGAAAAAGGTATCAAAACATCGGCACAAGTGTATCAAGATACCATTCTTGAGGAGGTAGTGAAGCCCCTTAACAACACCATGTTCAATAACCAAGAATGGCCCTTCCAGCAAGACTCGGCGCCGGATCATAAAGCTCGGCATCAGAGCTGAAGACTGGCCGTCGTCTAGTCCCGAACTTAATCCGCTGGATTATGATTTATGGTCAGTTTTAGAGAGTACGGCTTGCTCTAAACGCCATGATAATTTAGAGTCCCTAAAACAATCCATACGATTGGCAGTGAAGAATTTTCCCATGGAAAGAGTGCGGGCTTCTATTGATAACTGGCCTCAACGTTTAAAGGACTGTATGGCAGCCAATGGAGACCACTTCGAATAAGCTTTTTATATTTTAAATTGTTTTATATTTATGTATTAAACTAACACACTGTAAAAGTAATAAATGTTATTTGCAATAGAATTTCTTTTTTCTTTGTTTCAGTATTTATGGTAAGACTAGGTATATATATAAATTTTCACGCTAAGACTATTGCAGGATATGCAAAGAAAACCGACTGTACGTTTCCTCTCTTCTACTACCTCTAAAAGAAGGACTAATAAACAAAAATACACGATAAGAAAATTGTTAATAGATTCAGGCGTTATTTTGCGAAAGTCGGCCTACTAACAGTAGTGGATGGGTGCCGGCCGGCGCTAGGCCGCATGAACTAATTGGTGGCGGAAGCACACAAAGCAGGTTAGATCAAATTGCAGATAAGAAAATTATTTCTATATTTAAACCGTTCTATATTTTGTACGTCTTATTTTTATCCAATAATATTAATAAGATATTTTAACCAATAGGCTATTTGACACTATTAAAAATATGCTACGAAATGTGGTGATTCTATTAGGTAATAGCATAAAAAAACATATTTATCTCTGTTTTATCCAAAAATATTTATAGATTTTTCAAAATAAACAAAATAAATTCAAATTATTTTTGAAATTAATTCAGCGACATGAACGTTCTGTGATTGGCTACGCCTCGCGTGACGTCACACGCTAGTAAACATTGTTTATTGTTATACGCTGTATGTGATTCTATCATTTTTGTCGTATTTTCTTCGTTTCTTGTGCTATTTTTACAAGAATTTTTGAAGATTCCGCAAGACATTAAGGCGACACCTCGATCGTGAAGCTTTAAAATGGCTCCGCCCAATCACCCCGCGCCCCTCAATTGACACTAGACGCTCGATTTGTAAAATTTGAAATTAGCGCCTAATAGGTAACCTGAGGTCAACGTATAGTCAATGCAAACGAACAGAAAAGCTACGGAGTCGCGTCACACTTAAATAAAATTTATAATATCAATATTTAATAAAAATTATTGATTTAATTATTATTTAGCTTTATACATACTGAACCAAACATATTTATTTAAGCTAGACGGAAAACAATAGTAATAATAGTAATAAAAAACTACAGAAACGTATTCACTTTTAAAAGTTTATTGAAAGAGAAATCAATGACATCGTTTTATGTTTATATCTCTACAAGTTAACATGTCTTGGTATCTATGTTGTTCTTACTTAGGTCTCGTCCAGTGGCGCCCTCCTTGAATAAAAAATCATATTATAGCATAGAAGATAAACATTATGAAATCTTATGTTGCATTTATTACGAAGATAGTAAAGTATTTTTACGTCATTAAACCAACACTCAAAATATTCCACTATCGTTGTTATAAGCAAAAGTGCTAAAAGAGGCCGTTTTTTGGCAATTATGCCTATAACAACGAAAGCAAAACATTTCAATTGTTGGTTTAATGACGTAAAAGTACGTTATTGTATTTGTAACACACGCAACACAGGACTTTATAATGTTTATCTTCCACGCTATGATACGATATTTTATTCCTTGAGGCGCCACTGGACGGCATGTATCCCCCTTAAGAAGAATGAAACACCAGCTACATAATACAACATTGTTTATCGAGAGGCTAAAGCGGGCCATTTGTTGATTCGGACACATATTTTTAGTTAGCAGATACACCATCTAAACTGCAAACACTGGTCACAGCGATGAAAGACGACTGTATGGAGAAAGGCTTACTACTGAATGCGAAGAAAACAAAGATAATGGTACTTGAAAGAGAAGAATCCAGAACTAATGTAAGGATTACGATTGATGATGAAGTGTTGGAACAAGTGGATGAGTTTGTATATCTTGGATGCGCTTTCAGCAGGGATGGAAGGTACACCGCAGATGTGGAAAGACGAGTGAGTGCTGGGAATAGTGTGAATGGAGCGTTGGGAAAACTTCTTGGCAGTAAAATCCAGAGCCAGAAGGCACAACTCGCTATACACAATGCAGTGTTGGTCCCAACACTAACTTATGGAAGCGAGAGTTGGGTATGGCAGAAAGAGCATGAAAGTAGAATAAACGCGGTTGAAATGCGAGCGCTGCGCAAAATTTGTGGCGTAAGGCTTGTAGACCGTATACGCAATGATGATGTTAGAAATAGAGTTGGTCTGAAAGAGAGCGTCGGTGTTAAAATAAGAAGAGGCATGCTCTGATGGTTCGGGCATGTAGAAAGAATGCAAGATGAAAGAATGACGAAGCAGATATACAATGCAAAAGTGGAAGGATGTAGGAGCCGGGGAAGGCCAAGACTTACCTACCATGACCAAATTGGTCATGTTCTATCAGAAGGTGATGTCAGGAGCCCTAGAAACCGGCGTGTGTGCATGAGAAGAGCAATAAATGTTAAAGAAGCGAGTGAGATATGTAAGGATCGAGTCACGTGGCGTTCGGTTCTCTCTGCCTACCCCGCAAGGGATTTGGCTTGAAGTTATAGATGTTCAAGTGTCATAATGGCTGATAGCGCCGAGTAAACACAGAATTTTTTATTTCGAATAAATAAGAGAAATAAAATTATCAGATTGAATTAGATTGAAATTGAAATAGAAAATTGGATTTTTTTTGCAACTCCCTCCTGGTGAAGATTCACAAGTTATTTTACACAGTTAGGTATAGCTCTGGTAGGGATCCTAGCTTTTTCCCTAAATATAATACACTCTCGAATGACTAGGTATGCGCTTTCACTAACAGTCAATTTAACTTCGCGAATTTTATAAAAAAGTACAGGAAGAACTTGACGGTTAGACGGTAATTTTGCGCCTATTATTTGATAATTTACGTCTCCAACTAAGAAAATACTTGATTTATTGCTTCTCAATTCCACTGCCATCTTATAAAAGTTAAAATATTACGTACCTATTAATCACGAGAATAACTGACATTCAAAATTAATAGACGGTTAGGTAATTATGACGAAGTTAACGATGCTCTCTCTAAAGTTATTCATTGGTTTAGTGTTAATAATCTGCTTTTAAATGATAAAAAGACTAAAGTAATTAAGTTCTCAATACCCAATGTAAGGCAGGTGGCTACCAATGTACATGTTAATGGAACTAATTTAGCCTCTGTGGAGACAACTGTGTTCTTGGGTATAACAATTGACTCCAGACTACAAAGGGGCCCACAAATTGAAAAATTATCAGGAAAACTAAGTTCTGCAGCCTATGCAGTGAAACCTATTAGACGGCTCACTGATATTGATACGGCTAGAATAGTTTATTTCAGCTACTTTCATAGTTTTATGTCATATGGAATTCTTCTTTGGGGTAACTCCGCGGATATTAACACCATCTTTTTATTGCAAAAGAGAGCCATAAGAGCTATCTACAAACTTGGTCCCCGGGAGAGCCTTAGAGAAAAATTCAAAGAAATAAATATTTTAACAGTCGCATCGCAATATATCTATGAAAATCTTTTGTATGTCCATAAAAACATAGACTCATTTTGTAAAAAGAATGATACTCATAGCATAAATACTAGATATAAGCATAATCTTGTGTTATATGCAAGCCGTCTCCACAAAACAAGTAATTCTTTTATGGGGCAATGTAGACGGTTCTATAACAAACTTCCCAGCAATATAAGAGAATTGTCAATAAACAAATTTAAAACTACTATTAAAGCCAAATTGTGTAGCAGGGCATATTATAAAGTATCTGACTATATTAATGATAAAAATGCCTGGGAGTGAGTCGATCCAATTATAATGTAATTAACAAAATATGTAAATTTGTTTGGATACCAAAAGAGGGATGCCTGAGTTTTTTGGCAGTATTTTTATCAGTGCTCACCTAGTCATAAACTGCACGGTAGGGGAAAAAAATGTGACGATTCCAAACAAATGTAGCCATTTTTACGGAATAAAAAGATTTTGACTTTGAATTTGAACAAATGAATACCGCGAGTACGTGCGGCACTGCCGCGCAACTTGTATGAACATGTTTCGATGTAATTCGGCACGGATTATCGTAATCCAAATAAGTTAAAAATTAATTTCCGAGTGTTTTAAAAGCAAATGAACAAAACTAAGACCTATGCGTTAGAAAATAAAAACTTTGAAAAATAAGGGACACCCTAATATACATATATACAAATACATTTTATAATCTATTCATATTTAAAAAAAACATGTGACAAATGATTTTCTTGCTGTTTCATAACTTTAACTTCAGTATAATGACATTTATTGTATTTTACTTATGTATACTCTGTGTTTTGTATTGTTGTACGTTTCCTTGTTATTTATTAAACTCTCAAGAA
This sequence comes from Pyralis farinalis, assembly GCA_947507595.1. Classification (NCBI taxonomy): domain Eukaryota; kingdom Metazoa; phylum Arthropoda; class Insecta; order Lepidoptera; family Pyralidae; genus Pyralis; species Pyralis farinalis. The sequence goes on from OX382267.1 coordinate 20,319,191, forward strand.
GAAAGAACCAGGACCATCTCTGATGTTGCAAAATAAATCTAATCCGTACAATAGTTCAATACTAACCACAATGTATAGAATAGATGATTTTTTTGTGTTTTCAGTGTTGGTTCATAGTAAATATTATTTGTTTTCACGAGTACCATGGGTATAAGTATACTATCTTTCTATATCTTCACGCTTAATCCCTCGTGAGCGCCACATGACTCGGTACTTACACACCTCGCTCGCTTCTTTAACATGAAACAAACCGAGTTTTTTTAAAAACTATCAAAATATACTATTTTACTAGTAATTATTTTAATACAAAAAAAAAAACCACTGGTTTTCTATCTTCTGATTGGATAAATTTCCAACGTAAACTAACCTTCACCTACGTACAATGTCTAAGTCGGAGTTTGGTGAGCTTATAATGGTTACTATGAGTTTGTCGTCCCGTATGACACTTACGTTAAAGTAGCATATAAATCGAGTAGTGATTCTTCTAGTGGAATATGTTTATTTAGTAAGTTTCTCCTAAAAAACAAAACAGCAAAAATATTCTATTTTATAAGTTTTTATTTTAATACAAAGAAATAAAGAGTCTCCACTGGTTGCTATGTGCTGAGAGCGCGAACGTTATTGGTATAAATTTCCAACGTAACCTGACCTCCACCTACGTACAACTTCTAAGTCGGAGTTCGGTCAGATTATAATGGACATAATAGGAGTTTGACGTCCTATATAGGTACGCGGTCAGCCTGTGGATAATGTATACCAATTATCAAATGTTACTGTTTATTCCTGCAAAAAATAACTCTTATTTAATGCAGTTTTATATAGAGTTATTAAGTAAGCAAAATTAAAAAAAAGTTTGAAGAGGAATTAAATAGCTTGGGCCAACCATACCTAGGAACTGTTCTAAAAACTAGAAATACATTCTGTGTACTAAGTATCGGGAATTTGTCAATAAAACAAAAAATACAAATTATTCATCTAAATTTATTTTATCGCCTTCAAAGTAGGCCCCATCGCTTGCAATACAACATCTCCACCGCTTCACCCAGTCTTCCATACATTTTTCATAGGCTATTTGCGGTATGGCCTTTAGCTCATTCAGCGAATTTTCTTTTATGGCTTCTATCGACTCAAAACGTTAAGTGGTAATTTTAACTTGGGAAATAAAAAAAAGTCAGACGGAGCCATATCAGGTGAATACGGTGCTTGGTCGAGAACTTTTGGTGAATTTTTCGCTAAAAACTCTTTCACTATAATGGCTGTGTGTGATGGTGCATTATCATGGTGCAGCATCCATGAGTTGTGTTGCCACAAATCTGGACGTTTTCGGCGGATACTCTCACGCAAACGCTTCATGACGCCTAAATAATATTCTTTATTCACTGTTTCTCCCTCTGGAAGGAATTCGGAGTGAACCACACCACGGTAGTCAAAAAAAACTGTCAGCATCACCTTGATTTTGGAGCGACTTTGCCGCGGTTTTTTGGGTTTCGGCTCGTTTTCGAGACGCCATTCTGAAGACTGTTGGCTTGTTTGCATGTCGTACTCATAAACCCATGTCTCGTCGCCAGTTATTATACGTTTCATAAAGGTCGGATCTGTAGAAGCTCGGGAAACCATGTCTTCAGCGACATGCTTTCGCTGCGCTTTTTGAACAAAATTGAGCTCTTTTGGAACTAGTCGAGCGGCGACGCGTTTCATGCCTAAAATGTCAATGAGAATGTTGTGGACGGACTTAAAAGATATGTTCACCTCACTAGCCAACTCTCTCAGACTCATACGTCGATTTTCGAGCACTAGCTTCTTGATTCTGTCGATGTTTTCTCTGGTCGTAGCGGTTGAAGGTCTACCAGAACGAGGCAAGTCTACTACTACTTCTCGGCCTTCTTTAAAAGCCTTATACCATTCATAAGCCCTTGTTTTCGATATACACGATTCGCCGTAGGTATTTCGCAACATTTTTAGTGATTCACCACATGAAATATCATTTGAAACACAAAATTTAAGGCACACTCTTTGTTCAACAATATTTTCCATTGTAAAAATCGCCGAGGACTCAAAACTATGACCAACAAAAAGTGTAGTTTAAAACAAATTAAATGACAGATCCCGCTCAAATTTTGCGCGCTAAATCAGTACAGTGCTACCAACATGCAGTAAAAAAATTAGAACGACCTCTTTTACGCGGGTCTTTTTATTGACATATTCCCGATACTTTTTACACAGAGTAGTATGTCTACACAATGTTATTGTAATATGTTTAATGAATATAATAATTAAAAAAAATAAATACCTTGTCTTGTTCGCCTCCGCCATTCTACGAAAATTTTCTTTGTATTTTTATTCTATATATTTTCTTTTTAGTGTTCCCCATTATTACAACAGTATAATAAATACACACATCAAAAGTGTCTAGGGATCAACATATATTTTTGCAATAACTTTTCTCCTGATTGATATTAATTAAAATTTTCTTTAAGGATTCATCAAATAAAGTGTTTTCGTTTGTCTACAGTAACGATAAACCAAGTCACCTTTGCATTAATAAAGAAATTTGCCATTTTCATAATAAAGGGATTTTTGACATTTGAACCACTAACATTAAAGTTCGAAAAAAAACTGAAATAACAGTTTTCTTTAAAATTTTATTGGGTAACTTAAACAATTAATAATCCGTGTTTCTACCGCGAACACTAACAACACAAGAACATCGGTTTGGCATACTCAAAATGAGTTCATCCAAATCACGCTGTGGAATGGCCGCCCATGTCAGTATCAGTCGACTTTGGACACGTTACCGAAGCACTGGTACCGTAGCTGAGCGCCATGGAGGACGGTATCGCTGCACCACACGGAGACAAGACCGATACATTCAAATCACAACTCGAAGAGCTCCAACAATAACCGCCATGATGTTAGCCGTGACGCTTCATCACTCTTCAGGGAACTTAATTAGCGACCAAACAGTCAGAAACCGCTTGCATGAAGTGAACCTTCATTCCCGAAGACCGCTAAGGGTACCACCTATAGCAATGCACAATCGTAGGATTCGATATCAATGGGCTCTTGAACACAGAAATTGGGCAGAAGAACAATGGCGTTTCGTGTGCTATTCTGATGAGTCTCGTTTTGGTATGAGACCGAATACAAGACGTATACGACACTGGAGAACCCCTGGACGCCAACAGCGATTAAAATCCTGCCAGGAAGTCCATCCTTATAGTGGTGGAACCATCATGGTATGGGCGGGTATTTGGATCGGCGGAAGAACTGAATTGATTTGGATCAGAGGCAACCTCAACGCTCAAATTTATGCTGAGACGATTGTATCAGACGTCATCGTTCCTCTACAAGTGCAAATCGGTCCCTTATTTCAGTTAATGCATGATAATGCACGACCGCACACCGCAAGAGTTGTAAGACAGACTCTCGCCGCAGCTAACATCAATGTCATGCCCTGGCCTGCTCAGTCGCCAGACTTGAACCCGATTGAGCATGCATGGGATATGCTACAGAGAAGAGCTCTGCCGAATATGGAGGGTATCCAGTCGCAAGAAGACCATTTTTTATTGTTGCAACGAACATGGGCGGCCATTCCACAGCGTGATTTGGATGAACTCATTTTGAGTATGCCAAACCGATGTTCTTGTGTTGTTAGTGTTCGCGGTAGAAACACGGATTATTAATTGTTTAAGTTACCCAATAAAATTTTAAAGAAAACTGTTATTTCAGTCTTTTTTTCGAACTTTAATGTTAGTGGTTCAAATGTCAAAAATCCCTTTATTATGAAAATGGCAAATTTCTTTATTAATGCAAAGGTGACTTGGTTTATCGTTACTGTAGACAAACGAAAACACTTTATTTGATGAATCCTTAAAGAAAATTTTAATTAATATCAATCAGGAGAAAAGTTATTGCAAAAATATATGTTGATCCCTAGACACTTTTGATGTGTGTATATATAAACCTATAATATTATTTACTACTTATATCTAATAATAATACACTTACGCTAAATACTATAATATTGAATATTTACAACTATTAATTATAAAAACTTCGGTGTCGCGATGTTAATGGAGCGAGCTCGAGCAGACAGTCGACATAGGTCTTACCTCGAAGCGGGCTGCAGCCGGACTGGCTGGATGTAGTTAGTCAACGCGTTTATAATCCTCATTACCGCACAATAAGGTCGAAAACACGTAGCACCCAAGACGAATGTGATCGCTTAGAAATTGTCAGAAACTTAAAATATTTTTAAAAAATTTCATGTTTCACTTATCAAAATATGCAGCAACCATATTATAAACATAGATATCTATATATATAAAACAAAGTCGTGTTAGTTACACCATTTATAACTCAAGAACGGCTGGACCGATTTTTATGATTTTTGTGCTTTTGGATTTGTTTTCGTCCGGAATAGGATAATAAGTAATAAAACATGGAAAAAAATAACAAAAAAATAAAAATAAAGTAAATTACATTTCTCATACATTTTATATGAAATTCTTTTTTTATGATATCTCAAGTACGAGTTGGCATATCTATCTATATATATAAAACAAAGTCGTGTTAGTTACACCATTTAAAACTCAAGGACGGCTGGACCGATTTTTATGTTTTTGGATTTGTCTTCGTCCGGAATAGGATAATAAGTATTAAAAGAATTTATACCATCTAATAAGTTAACACACCATTTATTGATCCTGAGGCGGTACGAAGTTCGCCGGGTCAACTAGTTACTAATAGATTTAAGTAATTTTGAAGCGTATAAACAGAACAACTTCGTTGTAATTTCAAAAATAATGAATTTCAGGAGGTGTTTTCGAAAGTAATTATTATCGAATCAATTTTACACAATCGCGTATTTGAGCAAGCAAATTCAAGATAAAGAAATGAAGTTATTTATATTAAAATCTTAGATCCGTCAGTTTAGTCATTAGCCTATACTATTCGATGAAAGTTGGTCTAATTTTTCGATGTGTCGCCTTAATGTCTAGTAATAAAAATAAAAGTGTTTGCTATCAAAATGGACGAGAATTTTGTACGAGCCGACAATAGAAATCTACCTACGATAGACGCAATTATGGTTGCACTTTTCTTCAAAAATAATACTGATTATTATGCTGCAGAGCTGAAAAATATAAAAACTGCTGTGTAAGTATCTACTTATTTATTTATAATGATATTTTTTATATAAATTTGCGTCGCGGTTCCACAAAATATTTAGGTTATGTCTATTAATACCTTTCAAAAATTCCAAGCCCATTTTGTACTTCATGTAATTAATTGTATCTTTTTCCATCTGAAATGTAATAATCGAAGCTAGGTAAAACCAGTTTTTGCTATCAAGTTGATGGAAACAACACATTTTAATCAAATGGTTTTAGGTATGTATATGTACTATATTTATTTCGTTTTACAAAAATCAATTTTTACTTATTTCCTATTACTATTCGAATCAAATATTACTGGCATACTTACATCAAAGTGATCTTCACACATGAAAACATTTGTATGAGATAAAATGCTGTTTGGGTCTCTTCGAGCTAACTGTAACCACTTATTACGTCTCTTAGGGTTTGTTGGAACAGAAACAAACACTTTTTGTGGAGTTTTTATAGAAGTATTTGTACATTGTGGCACAATACACCATTTATACACCATTTTTTTTAGTAAATTGATAAGAAAAATATTAGAAACACGCTGAATGTACACTTCGGTACACTCGTTTACTTGTCTGTGACGTCACGCAGATCATATGCACCCGCCATTAAAAAAACAGCGTTTTTAGCGCGAATATTGTAGTTTAAATTTCAACACAATATTTTACGTAAAATACTGCAAATTTCGCAGAAATATGCATGTGGTGTATTCATCATATACCAACGAATAATTGAAAACAATTTTTCAAAATCAGTCAAATAGCACTCGTATGAAAATTGACACTATGTTGATTTAGCCAATAAGAGCTACGCGTTCTACTTTTCAATAAAGTTCATGATTGAATTTCTATCGTGAGGCGAACACTAGTATTTTTATACATTCTGTGTACTAAGTATCGGGAATTTGTCAATAAAACAAAAAATACAAATTATTCATCTAAATTTATTTTATCGCCTTCAAAGTAGGCCCCATCGCTTGCAATACAACATCTCCACCGCTTCACCCAGTCTTCCATACATTTTCATAGGCTATTTGCGGTATGGCCTTTAGCTCATTCAGCGAATTTTCTTTTATGGCTTCTATCGACTCAAAACGTTTTCCTCGAAGTGGTAATTTTAACTTGGGAAATAAAAAAAAGTCAGACGGAGCCATATCAGGTGAATACGGTGCTTGGTCGAGAACTTTTGTTGAATTTTTCGCTAAAAACTCTTTCACTATAATGGCTGTGTGTGATGGTGCATTATCATGGTGCAGCATCCATGAGTTGTGTTGCCACAAATCTGGACGTTTTCGGCGGATACTCTCACGCAAACGCTTCATGACGCCTAAATAATATTCTTTATTCACTGTTTCTCCCTCTGGAAGGAATTCGGAGTGAACCACACCACGGTAGTCAAAAAAAACTGTCAGCATCACCTTGATTTTGGAGCGACTTTGCCGCGGTTTTTTGGGTTTCGGCTCGTTTTCGAGACGCCATTCTGAAGACTGTTGGCTTGTTTGCATGTCGTACTCATAAACCCATGTCTCGTCGCCAGTTATTATACGTTTCATAAAGGTCGGATCCGTAGAAGCTCGGGAAACCATGTCTTCAGCGACATGCTTTCGCTGCGCTTTTTGAACAAAATTGAGCTCTTTTGGAACTAGTCGAGCGGCGACGCGTTTCATGCCTAAAATGTCAATGAGAATGTTGTGGACGGACTTAAAAGATATGTTCACCTCACTAGCCAACTCTCTCAGACTCATACGTCGATTTTCGAGCACTAGCTTCTTGATTCTGTCGATGTTTTCTCTGGTCGTAGCGGTTGAAGGTCTACCAGAACGAGGCAAGTCTACTACTACTTCTCGGCCTTCTTTAAAAGCCTTATACCATTCATAAGCCCTTGTTTTCGATATACACGATTCGCCGTAGGTATTTCGCAACATTTTTAGTGATTCACCACATGAAATATCATTTGAAACACAAAATTTAAGGCACACTCTTTGTTCAACAATATTTTCCATTGTAAAAATCGCCGAGGACTCAAAACTATGACCAACAAAAAGTGTAGTTTAAAACAAATTAAATGACAGATCCCGCTCAAATTATGCGCGCTAAATCAGTACAGTGCTACCAACATGCAGTAAAAAAATTAGAACGACCTCTTTTACGCGGGTCTTTTTATTGACATATTCCCGATACTTTTTACACAGAGTAGTATACCCACTAGAGATTTGATATAAGACGTGTATGTGTCCATAACGGAGGTAGCCTACTGTATATTGTATGCTTCTACAATAAAATCCCAGAGGATATCTAGAACTTGCACTAGCGTAGCGTAGCAATATGTTGTTAAGGATATGTGGCACTATCATAGTTTCTGGACCATCCCGTGAGTGCACGATGTTTTAGTAGCTTTATACATTTTTAAGCAACCAGAAGGAATTGTTTATTTATATCACGCTTGCATTCGGGTATATTTATAACTAGAAGTTCCTCGTGGTTTTGCCTGCGCATATCTAGGGCATCCAGCAGTATATTTTAATCCTTAATGTTGTTTTAATGTTTTTTTTTATACAGTCAGTCATATATATATATATATATTATAGAACAAGAATATCAAGTATGAGAGGACTGTAAAGCGCAAGCGATTATCTAATTTACACCGCCCTTTTTCATAGAAAGGTGCTCCAGAATAAAATAGCACATTAAACAGTAAGCCGGGTAAGTGAACTTGTTTACGACTTTTGGTTGGTAGCCATTTGAGATGCTTACGTAACTACTTTGGTAGGTAGTAGAAGGTAGGGCGCATCAGAGCAGCCTGTCTGGGGAAGCAGTAGAAGGTAGGGCGCATCAGAGCAACCTGTCTGGGGAAGTTTTTTTTTATACTACGTCGGGAAGCATACGGCCCACCTGATGTAAAGCGGGTACCGTAGCCTATTAACGCTTGCGATATAAAATAGAGTAGTACCTCCACCTCACAGAAAACCGTAGCCAAATAACAACTTCCTAGAGGGTTGTTGGTTTCCTGCGTGTGAGTGAGGTCACCAGTAAGCTCCTAAGGAGTTGTTGTGTTAGCAGCAGAGGAGGCATCGCGCGAGTGATACATAATGTGTTACAATCGTTCATATGCTACGGTAATCGCTTTACATCAGGTGGGCCGTAAGTTTGTATGCCTTCTGACGTCGTATAAACAAACGAAAAAAATACGAAACGTGGTCAATTTTACGGTTACCATGTATAGGCACATGGCATGTGAGATATGGATTAAAAATAAGATGAATGAGTTGATAGAGATAATGAAAGAAGCAAGAGGCCTAGATGCTTTATGTGTGCCAGCGACTAAGCGGAAGGGAAGCGACACTGAACATCTGCCCGGTAGCATGATGGCCCTGTGGTCCGGGTGAACAAGGACGATCATGCCAGCGCTGGCGTAGGTGTCGTGCTTTTATCTTGCTTGGCGCTGGTGTGAAAGAAGAGATTTAGTGGGTCCAAGGCTTCTCTGGGTTAAGATAAAACTAGGGATTACGCGAGTGTTGCCAGTTGCAGCAGTTGCTGATCCCCAGGAGCTCGAGAAGTTTTGAGAGATTACCGTAGCGTATGAAGGGGTGTTTTGGATTTGGCTATAGCGAATGAACGATAATTATGTGTGATGATCTAAATGGATGGGTTGGGACCAAGCGAAGCAGTTATGAGACTGTTCTTGGTCCATACGGAGATAAGAGAGTGTACGATGCAAGTAAGTTACTTTTAGACGTATGTATGGAACGAAACTGCCTTGTGTCGAATACGTTATTCCATCACAAGGATATTCACACTTACATATGGAGAAGGAATGAATAGTGTGATTGAATACGTATGTACGTCTAGTTAGTGAAGGACTTGCAAACCCGAGTCCTTCTGACTCAGATGTAGACGAATCTTGAAAAATTCTGAAAGAACGTTTGTTGGACATTGCGAAAGAGGTATGTTGATGCGCAAAGAGACGTAGAACACTGAGAGGATATGCCTGGTGGAATGCGAAGGTTGAATCCTCCGTTGAAAAAAAGAGGAAAGCGTGGCTGGATTACGTATCATTTTTGCACCAAAGTGATGTTACTACTACTACTACTTAAGAATGAGGAAGAGAGGCTGACGAAGAACTTCGAGGCAAGTACCAAACTCTTCTGAAGAGAGGTAAAGAAGTCTCGTTCGTCAGATCCCGAATGGACAAGATAAAATGTAAAGCTGGTGGCATTCTGGCTAACACTCAGGAAGTGTTAGACCGGTAGAGTGAATATTTTAGAGAAATCTATGATTATGTCTAGGACGCTGGCACTGTGAATGAATCTATGACTTATTCGGCAGTGCCAGCATACCATGAAGACATTACCGTGGATGAGAGCGAATGGTCGATACGAAGTTTGAAAAATGGTAAGTCAGCGCGAATCGATGGTTGGAATGGTTACAGCTGAGATGATCAATCTTGGTGGCACCTACATTAGGGACGTCTTCTGGTTTTTGAGCAAATTATGCTGGAGAACCGGAAGGCTCCCGACCGATTGAAGACACGCAGTCATCGTGCCTTTGTATAAATACAAGGGCTCACGTATGGACTGCGTCAACTATAGGGCCATCAGATTGATCAGCTCAGCAGATAAAGTGTATGGAAAAATTGAAAGGTGAAATCGGATGGAATGTTTTGGGAAACACAGCTTGAATTTCGAAGTGGCAGAGGATGTACGGATGTAGGAGCCGAGGAAGACCGAGACTAGCCTACCATTGACTACCATTGACGAACATTACATTTGATGAGCTCGGTGGCTCAGTCGTGAATGACGCGACTTTGACATCAATGCTCGTGGATTCGATTCCCACACGAGAGAAACATTTGTGTATATGAACATGTCAGTTTGTCTTGGTCTGGATGTTTTAAGAGAGGTAGGGCGCATCAAAGTAGACCGTCTGGGGAAGTACCTCCAGCTCACAGAAAACCGCAGCCAAATAACAACTTCCTGTTGTGTTCCTGTGTATGAGTGAGGCCACCAGTAAGCTCCTTAGGAGTTGCTGTGCAAGCAGCAGAGGAGACATCGCGCAAGTGATATTTTTAATTGGTGGCGGAAGCACACAAAGCAGGTTAGATCAAATTGCAAGTGATACTTAATGCAATTACAAGCGTTAATAGGCTACGGTAACTGCTTTAGATCAGGTGGCCGTATGCTGATATACCTCTCGACGTTGTATAAAAAAAAACCATGACCAAATTGGTCTTGTTTTATCAGAAAGTGATATCAGGAGCCCCAGACACCGGCGAGCGTGCATGAAAAGAGCTATAAATGTTAGAGAAGCGAGTGAAGTATGTAAGGACCACGTCTCATGGCGCTCGGTTCTCTCTGCCTACTCCGCAAGGGACCTGGTGTGAAGATATATACATACATATAACATTATATAAAAAGACCATTAGGACAAGTCATAATTATATAAAATTAAATATTAGGTAAATTAAATTAAGTTATGTGTTTTTATATAAATTTAAAATGATATAATTTGAATATTATTGCAAGTAAAATTATATTAATTGTTATTATGTCGTATTATGCCTTTTGATACCCTGGCTAACTCTCGGATCGCTGACTGTGGCACAGAACCACCATCGATATCCTCCTGGGATCACAGGAGGATATCGATGGTGGTTCTGTGCCACCTATGCCAGATATTCACATCAGGCAGCGCGATGTGCGTTGTGAGCTACAGTCACTCGATGTCCGTAAAGCCAGTGGTCCTGATGGTATCCCAGCGATTGTTCTGAAAAAATGTGCAGCGGAGTTGTCCTCGGTGTTGACGCGCCCCTTTCATCTCTCGTACTCGACCGGTTGTGTTCCGGAGGCTTGGAGAGAGGCCAATGTGCAGCCGGTCCCTAAAAAGGGAGACCGTTCTGACCCATCAAATTACCGCCTCATTGCCGTAACTTCAGTGTTGTACAAAGTCATGGGATTGATCCTTTACAATCAATTGATCTGTTATCTAGAAGATCACTACCTTTTTTTTTTTTTTTTTTTATTGACGCGGGGGAAAATGCGTTACGCACACCACCGGTGCCTGGGTGGCCTCCGGTGGTAGTGTGGGACTCCTCGTCGGCTGTCCGACGGTATACCCACTAAACGACCCCGCGAAATGCCATCAGCCGCGTTGGTGTGGTGCCCCGGATCTGTCAGCAACAGGGCACCACTGCGACTGGCCAGCCCCTCAAAAGGGGCCGGACTTCTTCTCTCTAGGGGCCGTCCCGGCAAATTGGGACAGCCACTCCGGCGGCGGGACCATTATGGGGCCAGGTTCCCATCCTGACCCCTAGTCCCACAGGTTAGGGAGGCGGCAGTAGGTGCGCGTAGCGCCTACGCCGCACTCCCGTCCGCCGTCTCCGGAGCGCCAAGGGATCATCCTCCCTGTCCCGCTCCGCGGCCTCCTTCTGGGACATGACCGTCTCACAGAAGGAGGCCATCGCCTGCCAGGCACTGTCACTCCCGAGCATGGAACGGACCACGCTCGGGAGCGAGAGGTCCGCGCTTCCTAGCGCTGCCGAGACCATCTGGGACACTGCTCCAACGTGTGTTGAGCAGTGTCCTCGGCCGCGCCACAATCGTGGCAGCCTGGCCGCTCCTCCCGCCTCGCGACCCGGTGCAAATACTCACCGAAGCACCCATGCCCGGTGAGCACCTGCACCATGCGGAAGGTGAGGGGTTTGCGCCTTCGGCGCATCCACGCCTCCAGGACCGGGAGAAGAAGATCACTACCTAATTAATGATCGTTAATATGGGTTTAGACCTAAACGATTGACGGGTGATCTTCTAGCGTGTGACACACCTCTGGGGGGGAGGCAATTGATAATCTATGGCAGTCAGCCTAGATATCGCCAAGGCATTTAATCGGGTTTGGCATAAAGAACTTCTCTCCAAACTTCCGGGATACGATCTGCCCTTCCAACTTTGTAGTGGATTGCTGATTTTCTGCATGAACGTAGAATCCGCGTCCTTGCCGATGGATGCGCTTCGCGGTTCATGTCAGTGAATGCCGGTGTCCCATAGGGCTCCGTCCTGCCGCCCACCCTCTTTCTTCTTCATATCAATGGCATGCTGCCACTTGGTAATATTCATTGCTATGCAGATGACAGTACGGTCCATGGGTGATATTTCGGACGGCCTGGTGCTGGTCGGACAGAAATCAGGGAGAAGTGCGGGTGTCTTGTCGTTGAGTTGACTTGAATCGGGTTTTGGAGCTCATTAGTAAATGGAGTTCCAATAACCTGGTTGAGTTTAATGACAAGAAAACTCAGGTGAGCGTTTAGAATAAAAATGTTCCCATTCCACCCCACACTCAGTCTTCAGGGTCTGCTTCCCTCGATATGCGAGATAACCTGAATATGCCAGGCATATATATTCGTTGCGATCTAAACCAACGAAATTACATCGAGAGCGTCATCTTAATAGCTTCGAAAAAACTCGGAGTCCTGAACACGGTGCGCCGGTTCTTCACGCCGGACCAGCTTTGTTGTTATAAAGCATATAAGACTCAAGTTCGGGCCTGCGTGAAGTATTGCTCGCATCTTTGGGACGGTTCCGCACAGTATCTTTTTGAGGTTCTCGATAGGTTGCAGCTGCCTAATCCGCATAATCGTCGACGAAGAGGTCACCAAAAACCTAAAACCTCTGCAACTTCGTAGGGGCATTGGCTCACTTAGCATATTTTACCGCCTGTATCATGGTGAATACTCTGAAGAACTGTTTTCCCTTATCCCACCCACTCCCTTCCGTCATAGAACCACGCGTGCAGGCTTGCGATGTCATCATTCCACTGATGAGGACATTTCTTCTCGTACTAAAAAGTTCGGCAACTCCTACCTTTGTCGTACTATTAAAAAGTGGAACGCCTTGCCTGCACATGTGTTACCTCCTTCCTACAATATGGGATCCTTCAATCGAAGCGTGAAGAAGCACCTTGCGGGCCAACATAGTAGCGTCAACTGACAGGACAATGTAGTCCTTTGTCAGTTGCCGCTACAATTTGGGCTCCTCTTTTCGCTTACTATCAGGCGAAGCGGAGCCACTATGCTGAGCCAATATATAAAAAAACCCCTTACCTGATACAGTCCGAAAGAGAATGTACCTCCATAGTATTGTCTTAGGTATTCGCGATTGTTACACATTGAATTGAACAATTTTTAACGGAAGTAACGCATGCTTTATTTATTTTGTTGAACCTGACGTTTCGAATGCTTTGCAGCGTCCGTGGTCGCAGGAAGACCACGTACGCTGCAAAGCAATAATTAATAAAGTTAAAAATTGTTGGACACACCTACCTGTTGAATTGATACTTCCTATGTTTTGAAGTCGGTTAAAAATGACTATATACTAATTGTGTCGTTAATGTTAACTGGAAGTACACTTTTACCGACACGTAGATACTCAGGGCTTTCGTTACGCCAAGTAGGTAACCGTTTCTTGGTTTGAGCCCAATCCCTCTCGGACAACTAGGTCAAGGCATCCATTCAGAGCGTAATCCTATGGCTTTGCTACAATTTCATATCAAGGATCTACTCTCAAATATGTTCTGATTTCTTAAATACATTTCAAATGTCTACACTGATAAGCATTGCATTATTTAAACTGTGCCTTTTAATAACTGTTACTTCATTCGTTCGGATTTTGCGTTTGTATATTTTTTAAGACCTGTTGACAAGTGAAATATTTACTATGTAATAAGATAATAATATCTTTGTTTACCATATAAAACTAGTTGAGAATGTGCAAGCTTGCATTGCCAGAGGAACACCTGGCTTGTCAATTATAGGTATAACAATTCAATTTTTTTTTAATTTTGTCGGCCATTTTGACCATGTTCCTTAAGAGATAGGAACGGTGTTCCTGAACAGTCCTATTCTACTTTTTTATGCTGAATCCGAATCTGAAGTCAAAATTCGATTATCGATAAAAACGCACACACAGACAAACATATAGATTTTATATAGGAACGGTGTTCCTGAAAATTACAAACTTGTTGCGTAGTCTAGACCTCCCATACTAGGCCTGACGTGGGAATCTTAACATAAATTGTATTACAATAAGTTGACATTCTTGGTACATAAACTATGTGACAAATAAAGTTACATGTTATAAATAAAGTAAACTAAATAATAACCAATCCTAATCGGCGTTACATTAATATAAATAAAATAAAACAAGCCTTCTCGTATCATTTAACTTTTTTAACACAACGTCGGGCGGCATTCAAGGAAATGGCCCTCCTGATCTTAGTTACCGTAGCCTATGAACGCTTGTTAAATACATTAAGTATCGCTCATGCGATGTCACCTCTGCTGCTGACACAGTAACTCCTTAGGAGCTTACTGATAGCCTCAGTCACACGCGACTTTCTGTGAGGTGGAAGTATTTCCCCAGACGGGCCGCTTTAATATGCCTTACCTCTCTCAAAAACACCCAGATCAAGACAAACAGACATGTTCATGTACACAAATGTTTGCCCTGTGTGGGAATCGAACCCACCAAATATCACGCATCAAACCCAACCAACCCATCTTGGTGTCAAAGTCGTGCCAATCACCACTACGCTATCGAGCTCGACAACTCTACCACTATCATATCGGAAAAAGGACGTTTATTGCTAAATTTAAGTCTCACCGATTTAGTGAAGAAGAACTCTGGAAGCCTAAGGAAGCTAAGAAGAGAATATGCGGTTATTACAAATCGTTAAAATATTGCTATCCGGTATTATATTAAGGAGAAAAAGGTATCAAGGATACAATAGCTCCGCTTTTGTATTCTCTGCACAATAGACGCATGCACACCCATGTGTGTGTGTGTGTCTATTATAACTTACTTTTGATCATCGTAGATCATAAATGAGCCCAGGAGCAAGTGAAGAGCAAAACAAGGACTGAGATAGCCCAGTAGGTAAAGAGTCCGCACATTGACCAACTGGTCTCCAGTTCGAATCGTGGTGTGGTTCATACCAGGATTCGAACGCGGTCATTAAATTTATGTACATATTTGTAATAACTTGCGGTGAAGGAAAACATTGTGGAGAAAATGACACGTTCATGAAATTGTATTTCAAAAGCCGTGTGACCTAACCTAAGAAAGATTTGGTTTTTCCTCTGGGTTGTGGAGACCTAACGACAGTCGCTCCATGTAAAAATCAGTATCTCAGCCTAATCCTTAGTCTTAGGTAGCGGACCTCGCTAGTCCTAATGGATGATTAAATGTGATAACGCAAAGAAGAGGAAGAAGATCATAAGAAATCCTAGATTGCATAAATCAGTTCAAATTAAAAAAGAAACTTGAAATAAATATTAATATCTGATCAAATCTATGTGCAGATGTCGATCTGATCAAATATCAAAAATATGAAATTACTATCTTTATGATTACGTAGAAAAAGATTTATATCACATACTAAATATAGATAATAGGGTGAAACACGAAGCGATAAATTGAAAATTTATTAATTAAAAAAAATCATAATAATTCATTCAGGAAAAATCTAATTAAAAAAGCTAGGGTCCCTAAAGATGAAAAAAGGAATAGGAAATATTGATTAGACTAATAATAATAAAAAACACGAGCCTTTAATTAGTCTGTCAATATTAAAAGTTACATTGGTAATTTCTTCCTTAATTAATAAAAAAACGTGTGAATTAAAAACATTTAGGGTCGACAACGCATGAGTGACACCCCTGGTGTTGCAAATGTTCATGGCTACGGTAACTGCTTACCATCAGGCAGACCGTACGCTTGATTTCCATCTTAGTGGTATAAAAAAAAAATCATTTGAACTTTTTAGTTCCGTAGCTAAGTAAGCCCATTATTACGGCCCCATTGTATACCAATGTAACCCCATTACTACGGCCCCATTGTATGCGTCCGCATATCACAGCAGTGTTGTTTGAACAGTAATAAGTGGAGACATGAATTTTTTTCAGAGTATAAAACACTTTAACAGACCTATAAACAGTAAAAAATTCAATAGTGACTATTAACATTAATAACAATAATAAAGAATTAACAATTGTATAAGTGCATACATTTTATTATACTACCAATAAAATAGTTTAAACAGAACACTATTATTGTTATGCGGGTATTTTTGCATTCTTAAACATTGTTAAACGTAATGAAAGCAATTGCTTTTACGATACAATGCGCCTTAACTACGTTTTTACTGCACGCATCCGATCACATCCGCTCATACCACCTTGAACATGCAAACACTGCAGAACGCTTACCTATTTCCACATCTCACTCATAACAATGTATATTACACACACACACAGTTCGTTCACTGCATTAAAACAATATGTGACAATTTATTCTAGTATTACTAGTTAATTATCACGACTTCACTTGTGAAATCTAATGAGTGAAATCTAATGATCACTACAATATTAGGGATCCCACGGCGAGAAAGGGTGTACCCGATCTAATGGCTGTACCGAATCTTGTAGTATTCTCACTGTTCAAGTCCGACTGGGGCACTTGGGCAGTTCCTTTTGACCAATTGCAGTACATATTTTTAAAACAAATGTCATTAAATAACTGATGTATATGCTTCAGTAGACTTTGAGGGGCAAAGAAAAGATAATTAATGGCAATAGAAAAATATTCCTCACATTTGTTCTGATATTTGGGCGTTAGATTCTTATTACAAGGATACCACGTCACAAATTTCGTCCCCTTTTTCATACCCTCATAATATTCACATTTCACTACAGTGAACTTTCATTTTTCAACACCAATTTGCAGATCAAAATTACAAATCTTTGTAGGTGCAAATTTTCCTCCCTGATTTCAGTCAATGATTTCAAGGAAATTGAATTCCTGAAATAAAGTGATACAATAAACTTTCAACGTAAAGGTATGTACTTCATTTATAAATGAAGTCTGATAAAAGAAAACACGTCAAAACAAGAATCAAGTCAAAAAATAATAAAAAAACAATCCGTCCTACTATATTATGTGCTGGTTATGTCGATGTGTTTTATATAATGTCGGTTGTACACAGCCACGGCTGCAGTGTCGACTACTTCTTCCAGCTGTTACTTTACTCCGCCCTAGGCTGTGGTAGTCTGAACACGTTCGGAATTCATTGCTCGAAAGTCTCGAAACTTATATGTATTTTAAACTACGTCTAAAACTAATTTCGATGCCTTATTTACCTTCGCTATAAAAGTTGTACTCGGGAGAAAGTGTACGAATATAAAGTTTTTTCATTTCTTGCGACTTTGTTATGGCATCTCAACAGAAAAAGTCGTGAAAACTTAACATGTTGGAAATTATGTTTCAAATATTATTCATAAAAAAATATCATCCCAGTGTTGTACTATAATTATAACTATATAACTATTAGTTAAGTGTAGGTATATAGGTGTATGTACAGACGGGCTTTGCATCGATTCAGTTTCAGACTACGAATGATAGTTGGTATGTATTAGGAATTGAATAAATTTGGTACGTAGCTTGTTTGGTAGTGAGAGATGATATTAATTACTTCATTTTTGTGTGGGCAAATGTACTTGATGATGGCTGCTACATTATTGCAAATCGAGATACACAATAACACTACTGGTTACCATCATATGAAATTGAAGAACAAGTACATGTACTATGAATTATATAATTTTCAAACGATATATTCAATGCTTAAAATGTGACCTAAAAAACTTATACGAAAAGTACGTTTAAGAAAATATTTGGAATAAAGTACACTTAAGAAATTATTTTAAAAATATACTATCTGAAAGACAAAACTGATGTTTGTAAACGCCATAGTAGAAGAGGTTACTACTTAGATTTATAGCTGTACCTCATTAGCTGTATCCCTTTGGAACTATAGACCTTGAAATTAAAATACAGATAATTTGGAAAGTATTCATTTAATCTAATTGATGATAATAGGTCCTGACCTCAGTGTGCCGATTTAGTCGAGGGTAAACTTTTGTTGCTTGCTTCTCATTCTGTAGGCACTGCTTTGCTCTCGTAAGCTTTGTCCTCGTAGGTACTGCAATTAAATGTTAATTTGTAAGGTACTGATACATGCCAACCAGCATCTGCAGTCTTAAACTGATGCGATGTGAGATCCTGCTACGCAATCAACGCACAGTAAAGTTCGTTTGATAGTACTTGGTTAAGGGCGCCTTTTAATTCCATTGATCATGCGGTGTGCTCAGTTATCGAAACAGACGTCTACTAAACTAATATCCACGCAGGAGACACTTCTCTAATTAATAACTACAGCGGAGCTTCAGTATTTTCCTTCCTTTCCTTTAAATTTACTTGGCAGAGGCGTTGTTCTTCTATTGATATACGTCTGTAGTAGCACAGTATACTGAATAATACTAAGATAGCAGCAGTAGAAAACTAAATATGCGCAACACTACAATACATTAGCAAGGAAAATCTGAACGAAATATCACTGATCTATGATTTCCAGCTGCGGTTTTCTGTGAGGTAGAGGTAGTTCCCCAGTCAGGATGCTTTAGAGAGCCCAACCTGTCTTAGGTTAGCTCAAAGACAGTCATCTATCGAAAGAGACATTTAACATGCCCTCCGAAGACTAAGGAATCGGAAACGACTAAACCCATCCATAGACATATATTGCTACCGTGATTGCGGTAGGCGCTGCTGATGTATGTTCGATTACACTGACACGCGTATTTTAGTCGTAGTACGTCATTTGTCCAATTTCGGATTGTAAATCTGCTTCCTCAATTTTTCCTCCTTGTAATTGATGCAGTTCGATTGGTGTTTTGTTAATAACATGACATCGTCAATAATTCCTATAGTTAGCACTGTTCTTTAGTAACTCCTTGGCTTTGAACAAGGGCACGATGACTGCGCTTCTGCGATCAATTGAGACCCTTTTAGTTTTCCTATTGCTTAAGTGCCTTAAGGCATCTCGGACGTAGCTGCTTTATTATACTCGGATCAGATTATATAATTTTTCGCTGACTTTACATTTGAGTTTCGTATCGACCGTTGGATCTCATGATAATTATGAGTTCATTAGAGCAGCTATAGCTGATGCCACTATGTCAGTAACACAGTGGCGTCGGCTACAAGCTCACCCACAATATCACCGTCCCGATTATTCATATATTTGTCCTAAACATTCACTACATTATTATGACACGTCCTGTGTACTAGCAAGAATGTCACCAGCTTTAAACTTTATCTCGTCCATTTTGAAACACATTTAGTTCCTAATAAAGACTTTTATGGAAATTTAAAATATTAACACACCTTTACACAGGCAACTGAAATAACTCCTTCAAATTGAAAGATGTACCGACGCGCTCAAAGTCGTCTTTGCAATTTCTCGTAATAAAATATTTAAATCTACTATCGTTTTAAGGCCTGACTCGTAGACGCTATAAAACGTTGAAGTTGGTAAATACTTTAAAATATTTCACTGCTTAGTTAAATGGTAACACTAAGTGAGCATGTGCTCTTGTATTATGTAAATAGGTAACCATGGTTCAAAATATTACAGTCAAGTGTCGTCAATATATCGTAAAATCCGAATGCATAATCCATATCATATGTAAACTGGGTACCGTGATCAGTTTATATAAGGTATTATTGTAATACTTGCGCATTGCTACCTGATCTTACCGTCACTGCACTACCTCCTGTAATGTAGCACATCCTTAGTAGATTCCTTAACCTTAGTCACTAGCAGGAACACATCAATACATAGGGTTTGAGTGCGGCTTTGCGTAAGATGGAGGCAGTCCTCCAGTCGAGCTGCTGCTTACTAAATATCAATGTGCCCTAGGTCCTCGCTGTGCAATTGTAGTTACCGTGAACAAATTACACCTCTTAGTTCAGGTTGTGTATTCTTTCGGTCTTTATTATATAGTAATCTAGCGTTATTCGCGACTTCTAAGATGGCAAACAAGCGTGGCTTTTTCCATCATTCTGTAAAAATTCATTCACGCCTTACAGGCCGGTAGTAGTACTTTCTTGGCAAAACCTTAGGAAGAGAAGGAACCAACAAAAATTATTACTTTATTTGAGTACGAAAATTAATTATTATTAAAATTATTTATATATAGTATATATATATATATATATATTAATATCTAAAGTCAAATTTTTGATATAACACATTTGTGACCATATATTTAATTTAAAAACATGTTTAATCTCTAATTAATTACACGCTAGTGGGGTTTCTGGTTTCGCGATCTTTTTTATTTCTCGAGGCACGAGAATTCACGAGAAATTTTGAAATTGTAATAAAACACGATGTTATTTTCAGATTTTTGCTTTATTACAAATTAGACTGATATATGAGATAAATTAAATCAAACGGTAAATTTTAGTTACCATAAATTGCACTTTATTTGATTTGTTAATTATTAATTAACAAATTACTAAAAACTAGGTGGCACCTTCGGACAGGACACCTTCTGGTTTTGAGTAATTTATACTAGAAATCCTAAAGAGTCTCGACAATTCGAGATGCACAATCATCGTGCCCTTTTATAAAGACAGCGGATCACACATAAACTGTGCTAACTATTGGGCCATCAGTTTGATATGCTTAGCAGCTGAAGTGTATTAGAAATTATTGACAGGAGAATGAGGGTAAAAATCGATGGAATGTTTTGGGAAGCACTGGGCAGATTTCGCCACGGCAGAGTATGTATTAAGTTTTATACTCCACGTTATCGCGGAGAAGCATCTGGCTATTAACCCGAAGGTTTTCTGTGGTTTTGTGAATCTCGGGAAGCATTTGATGAGTCGTGTGAAAGGATCTCTGGAGCAATTTGCCCGCATATGGGATTGACGGAGACCTGCTCCGTGATCTAGACAGTTATCTTCAGAGAATAAGTAGTATGAATGTGGAAATGCGATTGGGTGACTCAGTGATAAACTGTCTGCATTATGCAGATGATGCGGCATTCATAGCAGAATCATCATCCGAACTGCAGACACTAGTCACAACAAATAAAGATGATTGTATGGAGAAAGGCTTATATTGAATACTTTCTGTTGACTTAGAATCATGAAATTTGGTAAAAAGCAATGTCAATTAGTACAAATAAAGGAAACAACCGAAATCCGTAAATTTCTAGTTACATCACAAAAAAAACAATGCCAATAATTTTCGAATTTTTTTTTAATAGATGTAAATTAATTTTAAAGTTCCAAGAGTGATTTATGAACACATTGAAACCACTGCAGCGAATTATATCTTTTTATTTTTAAAATCTGTTTTTATCCTCCTTTACTTGTTCAAACTGTATATAATCATCTCTAGGAGGTCAGTATGCACAAGTCATTATAGAATTATCCGATTTGGCATAAGACATCTCGATAGCGCATTCAATAGAGAGCCCTACAATATCTATACGTCTTTGACGTCTTCGATTTAGTGGCAATATTTTGTCTCTCTATTACAGACAGACGAACAAAGAAGTGATCCTATGTAGGTTCCTATTTACCTTTTGGAGCAAAAGAATCGTTATTTCTATTGAATGAAGAATTCAAATTAAAGCTACTCGTACTAACTTGCGTGGACAGAGTGGATATTCGAAACAAACCTTCTTTAACCAAAATATTAAATTATAAGAAATTATGTATAGTGCATGTCTTGCTTAGTCTTTATCTTAGTTTAAAAAAAACTTAGTAAAAATTAGGGTAAATATTGTATTAGCACGTTTCTTGCCTTCGGTTATGATGTATTCGTCTCTATAGAACAAATTAATAAGTCCAACATAAAAAGATATTTTAGTAAACATTTAAAAAGTGTTATATGTCGCAAGGAGCATCAAACCCTCAACATATTATATTTATGTTCAACTCGATACACACCAAATAAACCCAATCTCGAAGGATTTTATTATATTATCATCGATATTACGTATATGTTCAAATTTTTAAACCACTTGTTGTAGTTGGTTAAATTCGCTTTCTATCACACTCACAGGTAAATGAAAGTTTGTAAAAATTTTAAGTGGCGAATACACCAAGATGTGGGCATGGACAATGACATCACAATTATAGGAAACGTTGAAAAGTGTTGAGTTTAAAAAAATATAGTAAATCAACTTAATTATTATATCTTTATTTAAACGAGAATTGGTCCCGTACTTACCATAGGAAGCTATTTGATGTTAACTTTTTTTTGTTTACAGGAGGCCTTTTGAGTGTCTACGTTAAAAAGTTACCTACACTGACTTCACATAAGATTTGGTCGCTATTTAATTCTATCTTTCTTTATTAGCTGTTTTGGGTTTGTATGTTTAATTTGTACGTCAACTATATGTCCGGGCAAATCATTCTAAATTATTATTAAAACCTAAATAATAAATATTCCCGAGCTAAATTATAATCTCTAATGAAATAGCAAGGCTAATGGGTGTGTTCGTAATAGGTGCGGGCTCGTCAAAAGTGGCAATATAATGCAGCCTGTCGGGCAGAGTTAATGCAATTTAATGCAAATGTGACGATAACAAGCCCGAGAGTGCCTAGCGGGGCTTCCTAGCAAGCGGTCGTCGACATACCACCGACGCCGGCACCGCCACCGCGCCGCGCCGCCGTGATGGTTATGAGCGGAAATGTTATGAATTACACGCGCTCCAACCATGTAACGTGGTGCTGCATATTCATGAATACCATAATAAAATTAACGGATATTGTTTCAAGAATTGCATTGGCGCAGTCGTCCATAAGATCTATATTTTGCAGTACGATTTACCAAATTCCAACAATATAATTTAATATACGCGTCCTCTACTTTGCTATTTATACCAACATAATAACAGAATAACAAAAATAATGAAAATACTTCACGCGAAAATACCTTGAAAAAGTTTGGGATCGAGAAAATGTAATATCGGGAGAGCGTGCAGCGCGTAGAAAATTGCTACGACCGAGTACGGCTGCGGGCGCTCGCCGCCGTGATGTAAATCGTGATGGTGCCCTCTAGTTTTTGTGACCCAGATGCATTTCATTAAATCAATTATGGCATGTAAGTGGCCCACTATCATTTATATCGGTGGTAGGACCCAACAACCCTATTATGGAAGTGCCTCCATTTCACAAAAGTTTGCAGCTAAATAACAAGTCTCAAGAGGGTTGTTGTGTACCTACGAGTGAATGAGGTTATCAGTAAGCTCTTGAGGAGTTGTTGTATTGACACTTTGACACTGGGAGACATTTCACGAGCGGTATTCCTTGTACGGCAAGCGTTCATAGGCTAGGGTGACCAATTTCCATCAGTGCGATCGTATCCATTCATTAATCATACTATCATTGACACCTTACAAAATAATTACCTTTATTATAACTACCTAGTATGAAGATCGATATATTTTATTGTCTTAAATTACTAAATTCAGTTTAGTTTTTAAATACAATTAAGTATATTATTTAAAAAAAAATGATGTTAATTTGTCTTCCCGCCAATGATCTCTGTTTCAGTGAATACGTAAAAATCGGATTTGCGATATAAAATCGAAGTCCATCATAGCTGCATCGCAGCATAGACGGAACGTCTATGACATCTGTAGACCATGTACTCATTGGCGGTACCTGGTGTTACGTTTTTGATTTGATTACTTTTGTTCCGGAAATATTAATTGGAACGTTTAACGGTAACATACGGTATCGGTTGTCTACGATGTACATTCTACACCGTAGCTAAAGTCGTCTACGGTCGTATACTAAAATAAATGACCAGGAATTTATACAGTACTAGCTGACCCGGCGAACTTCGTACCGCCTCAGGATCAATAAATGGTGTGTTAACTTATTAGATGGTATAAATTCTTTTAATACTTATCCTATTCCGGACGAAGACAAATCCAAAAACACAAAAATCATAAAAATCAGTCCAGCCGTTCTTGAGTTATAAATGGTGTAACTAACACGACTTTGTTTTATATATATAGATGTGGTAAATCTGCTTCTACTGTGACTGCATGAAGCAGAACTTCATCGCAAACTACGTCGGAATTAGCCTTTAAATTAGCGCCTTCAAATTATCATTTATCATTTAAACCATATTGGAAAAAGTTAGGACACGGGTATTGTATGAACTCACTAAACAATAACCACAAAATCGCGTGAAAATTTATGCTTTTTTTTTGCTTTTTATTTACGCGGATGGGCTAAAAAATCGGGTCATTAGTGGTGAAAAATGAAACCTGTATGACATAAGTACATACGTCGTATCGCTGTACAGGAGCAGCACAGTACACGCCTTTCATATAACTTTCCATCCATTGGGATAGCCGGAATCCAACACAAATACATTATTTTTATACCACTAAGGTGACAAACAAACATACGGTCTAACTTATGATAAACAGTCACCGTAGCCTATAGACATTTGCAACGCTTAGAGTGTCACTCATGCGATGCCGACCCTCTAAAACCTCATCAGTCCTTTCTTGAAGAAACCCATGCTGTAGTCACTTGGAAAAATCTCGGCTGGGAGCTCATTCCACAACTTGAGAGTATTCGGAAGAAAACTTCTCTGGAACCGCACAGTACTCGACCATTGCGGTTCCAGCGTGTGAGGGTGTACTCCCCGCGGTTGGTGTCGGCGTCATATCGAGCAATTCTTTAGAACATTACCAGAAACAACATTATCCGCAATATTTCGATTTCCTAGAACTCTTTCTTAAGCTTCTATACCTTAACCATCCACTCCTAAGGTGTGAAATGAAATTCATGCACGATTTCAAGATCCTTATTCGAGCTGTTTCGGCTGGGATTTATGTCTATGTGGTTCTAATCTTTATGTTGTTTTTAACAAGAACTTATTGTCTGGTGTTCCACGAGGGCAGTAATTGCGTGTACGAGTAGAAGTATTCACGAATGTAAATTGCGGCAAGTAAAAATTACTCGTTCCGAAAATCACTGTAGACGGGTAATTTTATTGCTTCACTAATATTAGACGAACGAATGACGAAATTACTATTTTCTATGATAACGAAAAGGTTCGACACCCAGTCAACGTTAGGTCCAAGGTCAATCAATTATATTTAATTGTATTGAAATGGCTAATATTATATCTGATGTCCAAATAACAGTTATTCCAGCGGGCTGAATATTTTTGAATGGAATGCCCGGAAAATTATTAGGCGGAACATCCGATTCCAATGGTACTCGTAGTGCATGAATAAATTATAGTATCCGGAGTCCAACAAATCGACTTGTTGACAAAATATTTATCATATGGCTATTTTGATTATACGTCTGTATATTTAAAAGAAGAACCTGATTTACATATCAATGAACCGTGGAAACTGCTGGGTTTTCTTCTTATTCGTTTGTTGTTGTCATAGAGCGATCGTGGTTGTGTCGCGATTGTTCTCGACCGTTCTCTGTTATTGTAATACTACAAAGGTGGTAAACAAGCATACGGGCTGCCTAATGGTAAGCAGTTACAACTTATGTACACTTGCAACACATTTGATATACTCGTGCGATGTCGACTCTGTAAAAGCACTTAAACGTCGCCATTTTGAAAAAAATCTAGCTGTATGCTGTTTTTATCAAAGCAGTACATAAGCGCGAGCCAAAGGCTTGTGTTATACAAGCCTCAAATCAGACTGTACGAGTACTGTAGTCACCTTTGGACGGGAGCACCTGGATACCAGCAAAGGCCTTGTGATTCGATTCAGAGACGAGCTGTGTGAATCGTCGATAATATGAATATGACATGGATATGAAGCCTACAGACGGTATTGAGCCCTTAAGTCTAAGGAGAAATTTTGCCTTCCTTTGTGTGTTCTACGCACACGCACAAGCACCTGAATTAAAAACGTTCTCTGTAGTATAGCGAAACTACGAGTATGTATTAAGTTAACAGTGTAGTTATATCGATGTACATTTTATTGATGTGTGTGCATGAAGTACGTAAATAAATGATTTATCTATCTATCTATTGGGTTCATAATGGTGGAATGCCATCCCAATAAAATGCCGGACGCACAAAACACTCAGCTGAAACGTCTGGGTCTAGCAACTAGATAATAATAATATGAAGGACCCTTAGGGGATAGATTTCCATTAAGAATGTAATTGAGAAAATTTCTACATCCTATCGGTATATAGGTACGTGGGCAACGTTGCGGACATATCTTATATACACTAAATAAAGGGAGCACCTCATCGTAGTATCTAATGAGATTAGAAATAATTAATGACAATCACAGAAATTGTTGGTAATATTCATGTACAATCTATTGATAATGTCAATTTAAAGTAAACTTTCCACCGCCCAACGTATAACGTAATGTTTGTAAAATAAAGGTTAACGATGTATCAACGACCTCAGGGCATCTAAAATTACCATGTGACCAAGCATGTCAGGTCAACGTCTAACCTTTACCAATCAATGAGAAATGACTGATTTAAAGAAAAACTAATTAAAGTTCAAATTCAAAACTGAAAGAGAGGTGTAATTAGTACGCTTGGCTGGGTAAAGTTTTGGCAATTGATACATATAAGGCCAATTCTAAAAAGCTCTTAGAATTGGCCAGTAAGAAAAAATAAAACGGTGAAACATTTATTTAAATCTCGAATATAGAACTCTTTAAAAGCTTTAAATGGTCTTCTTCCCGCGCTTTTGACGAGTGACATTGTTGTTATACTTGAAAATTTTACAATTCAGTATAAAATTAGTTTCATGCGACAATTTCGATAGTATTTTGTAACATAAGTGCTAGTGAAATTATACAGTAATGGAAAAACTCAAATAAAAATAACACGGTTATGCACTTTTTGGAAGAGGTGAAAAAGTTCATTAAGAAAACCTTGTAAAAATCACTATTGTTTTACGGGTGGTATTTAAACTGGGTTGATTGGGTCTAGGTACCCTTCCCAAGTATTTTTTCAGCACAGTTCCTGAAGCTGGAAATCCATACGAGAACATTTAGACGTCAGAAAGCTTTGTACTAGATGGATACCTCACAATATGACAAGAGATCAATAACACCGTCGTTGGTCGAATGTAACGGGGTCATTTCGCAACAAGTGTTCTACAGCACGTTCGTCGAAATAACCACTCTTAAAAGATAAAAAGACTTTTACTGCAGATTTGGTATGTCACTGATTGTTTACCAGTTATCTTAGAAAATGTTCGACAGCAGCGCGCAAGAAGCAGAATCCTCCCCATCACTACAACGCTCTAGCTTACTCCGCTAGGCGGACAATTGAGTAATTATTTATGAGAAGTGTAGAATTACTGAGACATCCTCCTTACAGTCCCGAACTGGCGCCTGGATTTTATTTATTTCGCAAATTAAAAGATACTCAGAGGAATTCACTGTATCGATTTTATTCGAGTTATCTGGGATGTGAGTGGTTCACTATCATCTTTAGAGAAAAGCCCCATTGACCTGCACGTGATGCATCCTGCCAAAGACCAACGAAA
Organism: Pyralis farinalis; assembly: GCA_947507595.1. Classification (NCBI taxonomy): domain Eukaryota; kingdom Metazoa; phylum Arthropoda; class Insecta; order Lepidoptera; family Pyralidae; genus Pyralis; species Pyralis farinalis. The sequence continues at coordinate 20,346,777 of OX382267.1, forward strand.
CATTGTCGCATCAAATTAGCCCGACTGGTTTTATTTGACTGTTGTCTTCTCTGAGTACTCAGAGAAGACAACAGTCAAATGAAACCAGCCTGTAGGGTTGTCGTGTCCTTGCGACTGAGTGACGTTACCAGTATTTCTTTTTGAGGAATCAATAGGCTACCAGTAATTTAGTTATTCTAAATTAACATGATATCACTTTTATTTATTTATATTTAAGGTAAACCAACAGCTATAATATAGTGAAACATAAAATACAATATGTGATAGGAAGCCAATAACAGGACGAATAGGAAAAACCTTATAAGGAGCACAGAACACTTACGTCAAATTTAGAACTAAACATACTAGGATTGATGAGTAATCATAATGCGGAAATTCTGCATTTTTGAGTTTCTTAACCGTTACCGATATATCTATCTATATATATAAAACAAAGTCGTGTTAGTTAGGGGAACGTGGGGATCAGTGGATCTTTTTTTTTTATAAGTGCTCTAACTTCACCTTTTCTACACCAGATTGATCAGTGGTTTAATAAAAACCTAGAAGGTACATTTAAGTTAGAAACTATATTGCAAAAATAGCCTTACAAAGACTTAGTTATGAAATAATCCAGTTTTTTTATTAAATGGCAAAGTATCCACTGTAACCCATAAATGGGTCACATTGGATACAGAGCAGGGTTACAATGGATCGTATGGGGCACAATGGATAACAGCTATTTGGAACCCAATAAAATATGTTAATTATAATATTGTATCGTTTATTTTAAACCAATCAATACGCATTAATTTGTACTTAGATGATATTACAGGCGGGCGCTCTATTTACATTGGTTACAGTTTCAAAATCACCAACATTACCTACATTTATTTTATAAACTAGTAACTTAGTAAGATTAAACTCTTTATTATTCATATAATATGTCTTTAAATCACAATGTTGAAATCACATTAATCTTTATAAAAAGAACATAATCTTCTTACTGTCCTTTCATTAGTAAGTTTTATAAACAGTAGAAGCAATATTATCAAAAATAAGAACCTACATTCTTTTTAAAGTAGGTAGGTAAAAAACACATCTGCTGTTCTTTTAATCTATCTAATAAAAATAAGTAAAGTAAAAATAATCCTCTCAAAAAATAATCAGCTTAAGAAAACTAATAGTTAAAGTGCTACGAGATCAATAAAACTTAACGAAGATCTATTTTTGCAAAATCTATATCGAAATGATACAACCCTTGAGTTCTTTTAGTACTTCCAGTAAATCCTGGTTGAGGTAAAATCATTTTTATGTCATCCAATGTGACTGTTGCAATATCCGGAACATTTGGTACATGAAATTTATTGGGATTCTTCACAGATTTTCTAAGAAAACTTACTTCAATGTCTCTATTTTTATCTCCAATAACCTTCGCGATGTAATATATTTTCTTTTCTTTCACCTCAAATTCTACTAATAAAAAGTTTCCTTCTCTTGGACTAGTTTGAAGAGGACGGAAGTTTTTAGGGTCCACGTGGATAATTTCGTCTTCCTCCTCATCAAACATCGGCTCTTCTTCGGAATATAAACTCATCGTCTCTTCCTCTTCACTGTCGCTTTCTAAAACTTTCTTTTTTGCAACTTTTGCAGATTCCTTTCTTTTTTTCCGTTTATTTTTTTCTTCCGCCCTTTGCTCGATTTCGTTTTTATTTGGCGTATCAGTTGCTATCATGCTTTTACCTTTCCTTCTTTCTGTTCTTCCGCGTTTTCTAGGTCCAGCTTTTGGTAATCCACGGAACTCGAATGGGCTCGTAAATTGTTTTGGCGGTCCAGCACTGTTTCTAGGAGTACCAGGTGTGTTTAAAAGCTTTAGAGTCACTGTTTTTGGAGGGTTAGTTCTGGATGGCGACGGTGTATTTTCTACTGACTTTAGAATTGATTTTTTTGGCGTTTGTTGTGTATATCTACATGTTGAAGTTCCTACAGATTTTTGAGCAGACTGTTCAAATACCACAAAAGCAAGCTCGGATAGCCGGGGTACTTGAATTGAAGACTGAGGTGGTTTTGTTGGTATATTTCTTGATCCAGATGGCAAAGGCTCTTTTTGTACGTCTACAGCAGTTGGCAACACAAGATCTTCGTTGGAGCAATGAGGGGACTTTGCTAACAAATCAATTCCAGGCGATACCTGATCATAAGGAAGTAAAACTGATGGTGATGGAGTTCTAGTTCTATCTCTATCTTCAGTATCAACGTTGTGTATGTGACTGCGTTCTTCGGTTCTATTTTCTAGAAAATTAAATACATATTCTAGTTGTCGGTCGGTAACATCGCTAGGGGCGAAGTCGTCATCGGTAAAAATATCCCTATTTAAGGGGAAAATACCCGTAGCCTTGAAAGCATTGCAAATGTTGTTTGGTGTCATTGTCTTCATATGCGCTTCTTTGACACTTCCAGCCACATCGTAAATGGAGAAGGTTTTGCCAGGGTTCCGCATCATCCAACTGTCAACCGCTTTATTATATGCCGTTTTAAACGGGCCAAAAACACCAACATCTAATGGCTGCATTTTTCCAGTCGAATGCGGTGGAACCGTGAGAACAGTCACGCCGTTGTCTTTGGCTAAATTCAATGCCTGGATGCATATGTGTGACTCGTGATTATCTAAAATCAAGAGACTGGGATTATCTCTGCTACTGTTACTGTGTTTTATGAAGTGTTGCATAGTATGAACAAATAATTCTCCGTTCATCCATCCACTTTGTGTTGCGAGGCCCAAAGTTCCAGTTGGAGCCCCATTTATCATATGGCTTTTGAAGTGGACTCTAGGAAATATCATGACCGGCGGTAACGTGTTTCCCAACGCGTTCACAATATAACACGTAGTCACAAGAGTTCCTCTTTCCGCGCTGGTAACTTTTGATACTTGCTTTTGCCCTTTGACTGCCAAAACTTTAGCCGATTTCTGAACAGTCATGGTATTTGTTTCATCTAGATTATACACTCTAGTTCCGTCACCGAACCCATCATGTCTAGCCATGACATCTTCTAAATTATCATAGAACATTGTTACATTGTGGCGATTGAATGACGTGGCACGACTCAAACTGCATCCTTCAGGTGTTCTCAAACTGAGTGTGGGGAATCGTTTTCTAAAACTGTGTAACCATTCGAGACCTGCTAGCTGGGTGTCGTGCCATTTTTGTGGTACCACGATGTTGTTTATGACTGCCATTTCATAGGCTAATTGGCGGGTATCTAGTAAGGTAAGACCATAAAACATATTGCTGCATCTCGTTAAATAGTCAACTAAGTTATTCTCTTGGACATTAGTGAAAATTTTTCGCACTGAGTAATTTGGTGTAAGTCTTTCGGTGTTAATAGGATCAGCAGACAATGAGTTTTTTATTTTTTCGTTATATCTGTGCAAAGTCGTGTACGGAATATTCATCAATTTAGCTACAGCTTTAATTTTTTGCCCTTCAGATATTTTAACTAAAGCAGCTCGCATTTGGTCTTCGCTATGCTGACCAATATTGGTCTTCCTTTTTCTATCCCGTGGCATTTTTCCTACAAAAAAAAAAAACATCTTTTAACAGTGGTTTCGATCCACTGTATCCCAATTCAAAACGATCCACTGTACCCCACTGATAGAAATCTGACATAAAAAATCGCAATATTTTTTTTATTTGCTAAATAAACAAATCAGACTAATAAAATCCCTCTACATTAACCATAGACCATGACAAATAATCAAAACTTGCAAAATCTTTGCACACAGAAAGGCAAAACGTTTTACAAAAACACGTAAAAAAATAATATGTATCTTACTTGTCGACCGGTGCGCTGCCCCGCGACCTCCACCTCCGAAATCAAGATGGCGACTAGTTAGGACGCGAAAGAAATGTAAGAACGGCAACGTCACGGACACGCACGTGTTTGTGTGCACTATATGCAAAGCTACAATGATCTATCCACTGTGACCCACGATCCACTGTATCCCATGCTCCCCTACACCATTTATAACTTAAGAACGGCTGGACCGATTTTTATGATTATTGTGTTTTTGGATTTGTCTTCGTCCGGAATAGGATAATAAGTATTAAAAGAATTTATACCATCTAATAAGTTAACACACCATTTATTGATCCTGAGGCGGTACGAAGTTCGCCGGGTCAGCTAGTATGATATAAATGAAAGTTAAAAAATTCCTCTTCCTCTATCGCTTCCCCCATAGATTTAGAAGAAAATAAGACCAGCCTTCATCACGCATGCGCATGTTCACTTATGCCCGCATAACTATAGCAACACACACGTGCGGCACCTACGTTCCTTATTTTACCCTACCAGGTCATAGATAACCTAATTTTTGTTTTCGCGTATACGCAACGTATGTACAAGTCGTATTACTCGTACTTACTATAGACAATACTTTTCTCCCTCTCCGTCAAGCGTCCCGAGCGAGCGCCTTTGTAATAACGCTGGATTAGTTTATGACTAGATAAATACCGACGTCAAAAATAAATTTCAAAAGTAAATCTTCCAATTTTGATTATTAAAAGAGTTTGATGCAATTTGATCTAACCTGCTTTGTGCTTCCGCCACCAATTAGTTCATGGGGCCTAGCGCCGGCCGGCACCCATCCACTACTGTTAGTACGTGCAATATGCCAATGCTGCCATGGCTGCTCCGGTAGTCTCTGCCTCGGCTGCTGCCTCTGCCGCAGCAAAAGGATGCTGCGGCATCCTTTTGCTTTTAGATTTCGTTGACACAACATTAGCCGTACTGCTAAAATACCACATATTTCCAGGTTCACTTTAAGATTAATTGTGAACCTAAACCGAAAATTATTTTGCACCAATGTCATCAATGAAAAAAGTATCGCGCACTTTCACTCATCACATGTGGTGCAACCGTGTAAATGTAAAGAACGGAGTCCTCGGTATACGAGTCCGGCCTTTTGCATCAGCATTTGACCAGCCTTATTTTGTAATAAGTTTTGTAAAGAAATTATTCTTTGGAAGCAGATGTTCAAATTCGAAGGTTAATTCCTTGATTATTTTGTAAGATCTGTTTAGTGATGACTTCTTTTTGTTACAGATAGGAAGGGCGCGCAGCTCGTATAGCAAGTGGGTCGCAGGGTGTGGTAATGGAGTTGGTAATACTAAAAGCGAGAGCCCAACTAAATCGTCTCGTGTCGCCCTCGCCCAGTGAGCGGCGGACAGGGGGCGCGGAGGGCGGGGCGCGTTCGGAGGGCGGGAGCGGGGGCGCGCGGGCGGCGGGGCGCGAGCGCACCATGGCGCCCGCCGCGCCCGCGCCGGCCGCTCCCTGGCTGAACGCCACCGCCACCATCGCGTACAACGCGTCCCGGCTCAACGTCACCTTCGACACCGATTACGAGCTGCTCAACGCGAGCTCCACAGACGAACACAACAACCACTGGTTTTGCGCCAAGTGGACCAGCGCACAGCAAGATCTTTTTCAGGTATACAGTGTTGCTTTAAAACTTGCCTTAAGGCAACTTATTTTCTTTTGTATTCTTCATAGTATTCGATGTCGCTAGTATAAAAAATATTATAAAGAGGGATTTGGGGTGAACGTACAGGCGTGGTGGTGAGTATACTCTAATCAGAATGCAGTTGATTCAAAACACAAATTGTTTGCAGTTTTATAAAATTTTGCTCTAGCTATCATTCTCTTGCTCTCCGGTAGGAAGCATTCAGTTTGCGTTTCAGATCAAGGACATCATGGACAAGCCACGGTGCAAACCTTGGTCCTCTACAACTAGTATTGTCATTGGAGAATGAACCAACTGAGGGAAGTGAACAAGAATAATAATAAAACCATAAGCCTGAACAAATACATAGTCAGTAGGCATAGTCTCCCCGCATATACTGTTTCTTGATAGGAGGAATACTGCTCCATGATGCGGTCTAGCCTTTAGGGCGAAGAATAAAATTCGCTGGGTTCAGGAATATCTGCTTACTTATGATTAACTTGTGGGTACATTACCGAATCTCCCTGACCGCTGTGTCAGCATGCCCACCTCACTAGTGGCGGTTTGACATCGGCCTTTACCGTCGCTATCATTACGACGACTTCTAATGGATTCTGGCGACTTTACTCTGCACAGGAACTCAAACATCTTTCCGGTGTTGTTTTGACGATTTTGCTTCGGTCTTCGCGAAAGTGGTGGTACTTCCCCAAAGAAATCTGCAAGAGGGCATACATAAGAGCGGACGCCCAGCGCGTTACACGAGTCGGCACGGAACTAGTGATGCACCCTACTGGGTCGCGTAATTACTGGCGACTAGCTAAAGCCGTGTAGGCCAACTTCTGCCAGCCCTCGCTGCCTGCGCTGAGATGCCCTGATGGCTCACTGGCAAATCAGCCGCAGGAGAAAGCCGATCTTGTGGCCAGTCTCTTTACGGCTAACTCCCGGATCGATGACTGTAGCACGCAACCACCATCGATACCCTCCTGTGGTTCCGTTATGCCAGAAATTCACATCAGACAGCGTGATGTCCGTTTTGAGCTACAGTCACTCGATGTCCGTAAAGCCAGTGGTCCTGATGGTATCCCAGCGATTGTTCTGAAAAAATGTGCAGCGGAGTTGTCCCCGGTGTTGACGCGCCTCTTTTGTCTCTCGTACTCGACCGGTTGTGTTCCGGAGGCTTGGAGAGAGGCTAATGTGCAACCGGTACCCAAAAAGGGAGACCGTTCAAACCCATCAAATTACCGCCCCATTGCCGTAACTTCAGTGTTGTGCACAGTCATGGAACGGATCCTTAACAATCAGTTGATCCGTTACCTAGAAGATTACTCCTTAACCCTTCGAAACCCGGGTGGTCGTACGACCGCGAAATGTATGGGAAAACGTATATAACGGGTTCTGACTGCTATTAATGATCGTCAATATGGCTTTAGACCGAAACGATCGGCGGGTGATCTTCTAGCGTATGTGACGCACCTCTGGGGGGAGGCAATTGATAAACATGGTGAATCTATGGCAGTCAGCCTAGATATCGCCAAGGCATTTGATCGGGTTTGGCATCAAGCACTTCTCTCCAAACTTCCGGCATACGGTCTGCCCCTCCAGCTTTGTAAGTAGATTACTGGCTTCCTGCATGAACGTAGAATCCGCGTCCTTGCAGATGGATGCGCTTCGCGGTTCATGTCAGTGAATGCTGGTGTCCCACATGGCTCCGTCCTGTCGCCCACCCTCTTTCTTCTTCATATCGATGACATGCTACCACTTGGTAATATTCATTGCTATGCAGATGATAGTACGGTCCATGGGCGATATTTCGGGTGGCCTAATGCTGGTCGGGCGGAAATCGGTGAGAGGCATGAGAGTCTTGTCATTGAGCCTAATCGGGTTTTGGACCTCATTAGTAAATGGGGTTCCAATAACCTGGTTGAGTTTAGTGCCAGGAAAACTCAGGTGTGCGCGTTCACAACAAAAATGTCCCCATTTCACCCCACTCCCAGTATTCAGGGCGCTACCCTCAATATGCGCGATAGTCTGAATATCCTGGGCATGGATATTCGTTGCGACCTAAACCAACGAGATTACATCAAGAGCCTCATTTTAACAGCTTCAAAAAAACTCGGAGTCTTGAACAGGGTGCGCCAGTTCTTCACGCCGGACCAGCTTTGTCTTCTTTATAAGACTCAAGTTCGGGCCTGCGTGGAGTTATTGCTCGCATCTCTGGGACGGCTCCGCACAGTATCTTCTCGAGGCTCTCGACAGGTTGCAGCGACGGGCTATCCGCATAATCGACGACGAAGAGGTCACAAAACACCTAGAACCTCTGCAACTTCGTAGGGACATAGGATCCCTAAGTACATTTTACCGCCTGTACCATGGTGAGTGCTCTGAAGAACTATTTTCCCTTATCCCACCCTCTCCCTTCCGTCATAGAACCACACGTGCAGGCTTGCGATGTCATCATTCCACTGTTGAGGACATTAGTTCTCGTTCTAAAAAGTTCGGCAACTCCTATCCCTGTCGAACTATTAAAAAGTGGAACGCCTTGCCTGCACATGTGTTTCCTCCTTCCTACAACATGGGATCCTTCAAACGAAGCGTGAAGAAGCACCTTGCGGGCCAGCATGGTAGCGTCAACTGATAGCACACTGTAGTCCTTGTCAGTTGCCGCTGCAATTTGGGCTCCTCTTTTCGCTTACCAACAAGCGAAGCGGAGCCACTATGCTGCGCCAATAAAAAAAAAAAACAGACATTTAGAGCGAGAGATCGCGCTATATCCCGTTACCGAGAGAAACATCAATATGGGTGGGTACAGCGCTACCTTTCGCTGAATCCTAACTCACTATTATCACTGGGTCGATTTGACTGAGACTTTTTTTCTTTACCTTTATTTCTCTCTTCTATTAATGAAATACTTTTCCATTCTGCAGTGGGATATTCACCTCTATCTTCACCATTTTATACTTCATTTTCTAAAACTGCCTTAAGTGCCATATTTCCCAGTATACTTTTAAAAATGTTCTTTTTTTTGTTCTTATCTTGTCTTAGTTACACAAGTTTTACGTATCCTTATAATTATAATATAAGATTTTTTTATATCTAAATCTTATATTTCTTTATCTTTTCCTCCCGGGTACATTTTCTATTTTCCCCACCACTATCTTTAATTCTCGAGTACGACTCGTATTTACGATTAAGAACCCGTACCTATCTATTTTTAATAGTTTCATGCAGAAATAGCAAAAAAAGCCACAGATAAACACGAAATTTTTGATAATGCAAGGTCTGATACACATATTCTATGTTAAATTTGAATAGTGATAGCTCAGTAGATAAAGAACCGATCCTTTATCCGACAGACCCGGGTTCGAATTCTGATGTGGGTATGTAAGAAAGTCCTGGTTTCCCCTCTGGGTTGTGAAGATCTGACGGCAGTCGTTCTATGTAAAAATCTGTATCATCGCCAAGTCCGTAGGTATCTAGGAAACGGGAAGAAGCTTCTAGCTTAAATTTAAAAATAACTTATATTGGAAAAGTTTTCTAGGCATTTATTTTTATCAATGGTCTAAAATGCTAGTAGATTTAAAAATAATGAAAACTATGAGACGCAAAGAATATAATACTCCCTGACGGGAGACGTGTCTAAGTGACCGCGAGGGTTCAATGGTAAATAAATATTTTTTAACTTTTCAGGTGATATCACTTACGCACAAAAAATTGTAATTCGAGTACCCTGAATAATATGGCCGTAATTTTTAAAAATAATTTATATTATCTATTAGGTCTTTGCAATAGATATACTGTCTCTATTTATAAAAGAACATGTAATATATACAGATAGAAAATTCTATAGATGAATCAATTACAAACAGGCAGCAAACCTGTGCTTCGCGATCGCATTCTTAGCGCCGAAGAGCTTCAAGCAGAGCATTTTGATGCTGCGCGCACTGGCAGCAGCTGGCGCGGTGCTAATGGGCATGTGGGCCGGCGCAGAGGTGTGCGCGCCGGACGTGCTCGCATGGAGTCTGGCGCTGGTGCTCGTCAATTCATTGCATACTATATTTTTAATTATAAGGTAAACCTATATTTTTTTACACTATTATATAATTTAATATAGGTAACTACTTATTCTTAAAACTTAACAAAAAAGGCAATGATGTGTTTAGATGTTCTTTTTTATATTATTCATTTTTATATTTCTTTCTGGCTGTTTTAATTCAAACACAACTTAAAAACTATTGGGCTGATTTAAACGGAAAGCTTGTAGTATTTAAAAGTTTCTAATTAGATCATAGAATCGCTAAATCACGATTATTAATGACATTTATTTCTTGGCTAAGATTTTCATTCATTTCAATTTCAAGATTCAACGAAGCCAAAAAAGGCATTTTCAACTGCTACTCGGAAACTATTTGCATCAAAAAGGAGGAGGTTCTCAATTTGATATCATGCACGTTTTTGTATATATTGAGTGTATTTTGGACCAATTTTTAAAATTCTCTTTTATTAAAGTAAATTTAAATATCTCTTATAATAAAATTTTCGTGGTTTTTGTATCCTAGTCGTGCAGGAAGTTGTACAAATCGCAGAAAATATGTAATCGGTTAGAGCCAGTTCCGGAAAGTATGAAGGTTGACGGAGGTTTCTAACTGGCAATTTCGTAGCTTTAAAAAGAGTTCGTGTGCAATATGAGGTATTTCATTACCCAGTAGCTTTAAAGAAACCGTTGCTATACAGCTTTACTATTTGGGTGTGGTATTTTGTGCGATAAAGGCACAGAATAAGATTTTTTTTTAATTTATTTCTTTTACAATAAGTAGGTACATTAGATTTTAATAAAAGTAATAGCATAATAGAGATACTGCTATCAAATTTTAATCCTTGTTGAAAATTGTATTCGATTCTATACGTCCAAACGTCCAAAACGATCCGTTCCTTACCTGAAAAGAGATTCTAGCTCTGGATAAACGTTTATCATTGAATCGCTAAATATCTAACATACAAAAATGTCTGAAAATAATTCATTATACATGCACATATCGAAATGTACATTTTGGTATGTGCCTGTACCTAGTATCATAAATTATTGCATTGGCATGCATATGTTATCCGATTGACGATCAGAAAAAATACTTACATTGCCAAGTTTCTTTTGATATATCTTCTCCGCCGTGAGTCAACTCCGAAATGCCGGTAGATTGAAAAAGGCAATGAATATAAAAATGACATGAAAATAATAATTATCTTGTAATAAAAATATGCAAGGTTTCTAAGAGGAGGTGTAATGTCAAAATAAAGAATTGGAGTTTTGTTCTTATTTGTGTCTGAAATTTCTGTGATCACGAACTCGATAGCTAATGACAATGTATGACAGATGGATAAGGTTCTCATTAGCTTAGAAGTTGATGGTGAGCTTCTTACAATCCCTTACTTCCCTTCTTTGATCCCTTCTTACAATCAAGTATAGTGGTTCCAAAACAACAGCTTATTTGATTAGATTGTTTGATGAATCAAGTATAATTTACAGGTTCCTCCCGCCGGCATTGTCGCTAGAGCTGACTGATTTGTATTTGAAGTTGTTCAAACCACTGAAGGTGTATAAGAAGCACTTCCAAGAATTGACGCGAGAGGCTCGTATTGTCCGCCTTGATCCTGGGGAAGCGTACGCGGTGGAGGAAGTCACGCCCGCAGACGAGAGATTATCAATTCTTATAAAGGGAAAGTAAGTATCAAAAATATATAATTATGTTTTCAATATTAAAAATTTAACATATTTCTAATATATAAAAAATATGGCGCAGTTGAGTTTGATATGATGTGATGTATGACGTCGGTAATAATTAGATACCTACTTATTTCAAAACATAAATTACTTTCTTCACAATATTTTTTATTCTTTTACTGTATTGGTCATGGTAGGTTAGTCTTGGTCTTCCTCGGCTCCTACATCCTTCCACTTTCGCATTGTATATCTGTTTTTCTTTTAAATCGTCATTCTTTTAATTTGCATTCTTTCTACATGTCCGAACCAACGGAGCATGCCCTTTCTTATCTTAACACCGACACTCTCTTTCAGTCCAACTCTCTTTCTTACGTCATCATTTCGAACGCGGTCAGCGAGCGTTATGCCACAAATTTTTCGCAGTGCTCGCATCTCGACCGCATTTATTCTATTTTCATGCTCTCTCTGCCATATCCAGCTCTCACTTCCATAAGTTAGCGTTGGGATTAGCACCGCGTTGTGTACAGCGAGCTGTGCCTTCTGGCTTAGATTTCGGCTGCCAAACAGTTTACCCAACGCTCCATTCACCCTATTCCCTGCACTCACTCGTCTCTCCACATCAGCGGTGTACCTTCCATCGCTGCTAAAAGCGCTTCCAAGATTATATTCTTTTACTACGTCTGATAAATAATTAATAACATGAAAACAAAATCATATACAAAAGCAAATAGAATTTTAGTGTTAGTAGCTGCTATAAAAAAGGAGGCATATAAGCATCCATGCCGTCGTCTGCAAAGAAATGTTCACATTTCACCGAAGAGGGTAATTTGGAAAACAGATGCGTCAACCTTTTTGTGCTACCTCGAGTTGTTCGGACGAACCACCGATACACATTGCATGTAAAACGTTATCACGAACAAAAACATTCTTGGAAAAGGAATATTTCGACTAAAATCGTTTTACTATTCTAAATTCATTACTTACCTCGTTCTCATTAAGTATACAGGTACATATATTTTGCATATATTTTGTTTTAACGACATATTTTAAACTTCGTTCAATAGTTACGACCCGTGTTGCATGTCCAATCACCTTTTAACGAAACTGTTTATAGTCATACGCTTTCATATCTTGTTGGGCTTGGTCACGTACACTTAATGTAGGAGAGGCCACTACCCGTAATTTCCCCATGAACCTACAGGGAGCAATATTCACGGTAAAGTGAATTAATTAATCCTGTAAATAGTCATTGCGTGATATTATTATGACGTTGAAACATTTATTATCAAAGTTAAAGTTTAACTAAATATCTATATATGCACGGCAGATCCCTTGCGAGGTAGACAGGGAGAACCACTACTACTTTCATATTCTCTCTTCCATAACCAGCTTTCACTTCCATATGTTAGTTAGTATTATTATATGTCGTTGTTACTAGTGTTGGCATTCCGGACAATAATTCTGCTAATAAAAGTTTAATCATTTATTTCTATAAATTTTAGGTACATATGAATGATCTTAAATATTTGATATTATAGCATCATGTTGCATCATCATGATAGGGTTTCCGTTGCTCCGAATTTACTGCCCTCCATCTGGACTTTATCAGCCTATTCTTACTCAGAAAAAAGTTATATTATATAACTATATTTTTGCGTCTTTAATTAAATGTATCTGTGGTGTAATATATAGTTCTTGGTGCTTAGTGTTCATATATGCGAACAGCTGGAGGTGGGTTCGTGTAGCATAAATTAGGCTGTGAAATCTGTCTGCTTCGGCGAAGACTCTTCGAAGTAATAGTATAGCCCTCTTCTTTCTCTCTACAGTTTCGACAGACTCGCTTCTACCGAAGACCAATAAGACTTTCTGTTCTTTATTGAGAACTATCGTATTCTAAATCCGTTTAGTATTGAAAGTGCGATAGTCATGCTGAGTCAGCTTTCAGATGCACTTATTTATGACAGCAAAGTCGGCAGTCAATCTCGAGACTACAATAGCAGTAATTGCAATAGGCTCAAAGTTAGATGGATAGATTTCAAACCATTTGTGTCAATTCTCCAATCACAGCACAGATTTTGAATAAATATAATATCTGTTGAGAAATCAGAATCTGTAGGTACGATTATTAAGAAACCTGAAGGGATGCCCTTGCAACAACAAATAGTTTGATTGTGATTCAGAAGCACCAATCACTTCAACAAAGCCATGCCCTTATCCCTGGTATAGAAATAATTGGTACTGCCCTTTAAACGTGCGTGACCTTCAAAATAGCCAAGCTCAATTTGAGCGTAAAATGTCAAACAGTACCCATTTCAACTCTTTCTGTGGTTGACCTTAGCACACCATTCTTCATTAAGGTCATTCACATAGTTTCTAAAAAGGTGTCAAAGTATTTTGTGCACAAACTATACCCAATGGGTTAAGCATTATTTGTTTATCGTGAGATGGACATGGAAGCTTTATAACAATTGTAACCGTACAAAGCAGGCGCTTAAGATATATTTCTTTAAACATCTTCTTCTTCTTAGCGTTACCCCGTTTCCTAATCCTTGCGATTTCCAATCCTGGCGAGGTCCACTACCTAAGCCTAAGGATTTGGCGGCGACACCGATTTTTACATAGAACGACTACTGTCAGATCTCCTCAATCAAGAGGGAAAACCAGGCCTTTGTTAGATTAGGTCATACGCCTTCCGAAATATATTTTTTTGGACGTGCGGGTTTCCTTACGATGTTTTTGTTCAAGAGCAAGTGATAATTACAAATATGTATATAAATCAGAAAACACGGATTTAGTTGCGCATGCGCCATATGGCAGCAAAAAATTAAAAAAATGTTTCTATTTGAAATGGCCACCTTTGGCTTTGATACAGGCCTTTCATCAGTCTGGCCACGCAACTATGGATTTACGCACTATTTCCATGGGAAAATTAGCCACTGCTTGCTCCAGAGATTTTTTAAGAGACACAATTTATCATTCTGGCTTTATGTCGAACTCCTTTACGTTACAAACTACGCGTCTCACAGAGGTATCTCCAACAAATACGGTTTTAAGAAGAAAATCCATGCCTACTTATTGGACAATTTGCCAAAACCATGATCCATCACTCATCGTCAGATTGATATTATGTTTATGTATGTGTAAGTATGTCTATGTATACTACCGTATGTATTATACAGTTACTATGTATGTAATGTTTATGTATGTATATTTACTGTGTGTAGTAATTTTAATTAAGAATATCTAAACAATTTGCTTTATTACTTTGTGTAACGATTTCCTTTCCATGTTCTCTTCCATAAGGTTGTCTGGTAGAGAATGCTATTAGCATTAAATCCGCCTTTATACCCTATATATGTGGTAAATAAAGTTTAATAAATAAATAAATGTCGGCGAGTCGTTTCGAGCAGGCCTAAACGAGGGCTAATCTTCAGCTCTTATGAAGTCTGGAGCGTTGGTTTCGAGCCAGGCTTGGGTAGTTTGTGCCTTGTGACCAGGTGCAGAGACCTGCTGGAAAGTCCACGGTACATTTTTAAAAAGTGTATTTCTGAGAGGTTTCACAACACGATCCAAGACAGTCTCTTGATACACTTTGGCAGAAGTCTTCGCTCCTTTTCACAAAAAATTAAGCTTTGTAATTATTTAAGACACCCCCCACCAAATCATTACAGACGCACGATGATGACCACGTTGTACCTTTCCGACCGTACACTTGGACGGCTTCTTTAAAACATTGTGCGTACACTTTGTCATTTTGTTTGTTGTGGAGCTCTTCAATCGTCAAAATTTTTCATCAGGATATTTCTATGCCTTTCACCTACGTATCGAGACAGAATGCGTTTTGATCGATCCACTCTCTTCAACTGTGGGGATTGATTTAAGGCATGTCGTGTATATTGACGAGAAGCGCTGACGTTCAGGTCATACTCGCGATAAGATTTTATGGGGTTTCGGTGAATTCTGGCTTTAACAGCATTGACAGCCTTTGTAGTTCTAACAGCTCGCGGTCGCACCGATCTTTTATGGTCTTCTACATAGGAAGTGTTAGTATATCTGTCGATAGTGCGATACATGAACATACGGCTGATACCAAGCTTTTGAAGTGTCTTAAATATGACTGATAGCTTCATACCCACTTTGTGCGATGCAATCACTGCCATCTTATTTTCTTTAACACCCCATTCCATATTGTAATATGAGTGTTATAAAGTAAACAAGAAAAAAATATTTAGTATTTATGGCCAGACTAGTTACAATATTCATTATATCATAAGGCGTAACAAAAGTTACGCAATTTTCATATTTTAAGTTTTTACGTGCTTTTGTAATATGACAATCATTGTTTTGTTTAGAATGCGAGTGAGTTGTGACGAGACCCATCTACATTACATCCAGCCGTACCAGTTCGTGGACTCGCCCGAGTGGGAAGCCAACCGCGAACAGTCTGATGACGTCTTCCAGGTGATTGTGCTGCATCATATATTTTTATGGTCTATGGGGATGACCCAGCGTACCAATAAAGAAGTGAAGCTTGGCTAAATCGTGTAAAAATATTTTTTATCAAACTTACATGATAAAAAGACTGCTTTCAATCAAGTATGATGAAAACTATTTTATGTATAACATGATTTTTATTGAGATATACATTTATTGAGTACTTATTACACAAAGCACCAAATAGTATTCCAAATTATTCCAAATTAATATACTCACACATACTTCATCCATAACATAAATGTTTCCCGCTGCAAAATCTAAAAAAATGGATAATAAAATTGACTGATATTAAAGAGGTGCTGAGCAGATTTTATTCAGCAACATTTTGTCTTTGGTCACCCTTTTCGGTATTACAATTTAAGCGTTCACCAGTTTTAATTCTGTTAGGGTAATGTCAACTCGACTTGGGTCATGCTGCACCCAACATTTTTATCCTTCGGGCTTTTCACTGTGTCAACTTTACAGCTTTTCTGGAACTCATCGGTTTAGCCCGAGGCGATGGCAAGCGACCGAGCCGGATGTCACTGATCCCATGGAAAATGGGTAAATCATTAAACTTAACAGGCGGAACGCTCGTTTAATTGGAGCGTGGGCTGCAGCAAGTGCTTTGGAATGCGAACAACTTATACATCGCCCTCTGTTATCCTTGTCTGGCACATACAACGAAATCAATTACTTACACGTATATTTTGTAAATTTTCTGGTATAATACTGATATTTTTCTTTATATGGGTTCCGTAAGACTGCATTACACTATAGTTCACTCCGCACGTGTACGTTGTACAGAGATTATTAAAAGAGTAGTATGGCGCAATAAAGCAGTCCGACTGATAAAGTACCTCCAACTCAAAGTAAATCGCGGCCAAATTACAAGTTACTGAGGATTGTTTGTACCTGGGAGTTAATAAGGTAAAAGTAAGCTTTGTAAACAGTTACACGTTTGACAGGAGAGGTGATAATCGAATGTCACAAACGTTCATAGGCGACAATAACCACTTTATATCAAGCAGGCCGTATGTTTGTTGTAGACTATGTGCCCACTTGATGTTTCCATTCGAAAATATGCCAACAAAAGTAAAGAAGGGCAGAAGTCAAGAAGAAGGATCAAGATGAATGCCTGATTCGTAGTTTGACGAACAATTGTGTTATAAGTAAAAATACTATATTACTGCAGATTGGTTAATAGTTGCTTTGGAAATGGACATAGCCCAAGAAATAGAATCCTTCTCATCACGACAACGCTTTAGAAGGTGCGGATCTTCCTTAAGTTATCCGACTTGACACATTGCGACTTTTATTTACTTTCCAAAATAAAATAATAAACTCAGAGGAAATCGCTTTATGAGCGCTAAGCATGCAGCGGCTGCGTTTGAAAATGGCTTGAGAGAGATCCCTGCCAACTGTTTCAAATCGAAAAGCAATAAAAATATTGACAGTTTCCTGCATCATTCTGTTTTTGATTTTCTAAAAACTATCTGTGTTGTTGACATATATATAATTATATACCAGAGTCATTTCGTCCTTCAGCCTCAGGCTTCTAAATAGCCTCCCGTTTATAATTCCTATTCTACAGCCCTTAACACACGCAATGTACCATTAATGACAATATCAGTAATTGCTATTGAATTCATGTCTACATTTACTAACATTACTTTTATTGGTATCATTTGGCGCTAGTTTCAGTCGTGAGAACTCTTATAATACGTTGGTAGAAAATACGTGCCCACTATTTATGGTAATAATATATTTATGAAGCTCTATAGTCATTATGAACTTTATGCTGTGTACTAGTGGCGACGTTTGTACCCTAAAAAGAAATTACTGTTTTGAATGTTAACGCGCAATTTAACCATAGAGTAGAGTGTACGACGTTTGGACTTGATGGTTTTGCAAGTGCCCATAGACTACGGTGACTTCTAATTCTGCCCCCCATCAGGTAGACCGTATGCTAGTTTACCACCATAGGGGTATAGAAAAACATCCACATCAACCCTTACTCATCCCACTGCAGGGATACGGATTTCCCTTCAAGCGAAGGGGTTTAGAGCATACTACACTACACTGCTCAAATGCGAATTGGCGGATAGAAAAACATAGCAACAACAAATTACCATATACTTATATTGAGAATATTATATTATTTCGGAAATGCCCGAAGTATATTCATTTTAAGTTTGTCCTGTGTCTATGTCTAAGTATAAATAGACATAGACAAGATAGTTCCGTGTAGCCGGGAGAAGTAGGTACGTTATTGTACTTGTATATGTACTAATGTTCGTCCCAAAGGTCAAAGATCGACCTTAATTTATTATAGATAATTTGAAGAAAATAATATAAACTTGCATGTTCACGATATTTACATTTATTCTATTGATACCATTAAACCTCGTAAATAGCTACTAAACAAAAAAATAATTGACGAAGAGAGGAGACATACTGTACTGTTTAGTCTTAGTCATTATTTTGGTTATTACAAAAACTGGCGATTAGGTTTATTTACGGCTTAAAAAAAATCTGACCACATTAGTAAATACCGGAAACAATTGAAATGGCTCCTAATTCGCTTTCTGTGGAATCTCGCATGTCCTTTCTTTCCTCTATAAGATTCTCAAAGACCCACTTGTTGCCCCTTCTTATCTGCGTTCCCCTTTCCAGTTGCTTCCACCTAGATCCCGCCCTTTACGTCCTTGCGTCATCAAGACGCTAATCCTTGCAACTGCGCATTCCAATTTCTTTTGTAACTCGTACACTTACCGTGCTGTACAGTTGTGGAATCAACTACCCTCGTATATTCGTGAGAGTTCATTTGTCACCACTTTAAAAAAGAGATTTAAAGACCACGACCTATCAATTATCGCATAGATGTTGATATATATGTATACATGTATTTATTTCGTAATTATAATAATATGTAAGTAATATTAATAAGTATTTAATTGTATATGTCTATTTTGTTATTTAGTGTATTGCTATGTCTATGCTGTATTGTGCTTTTCCAATCCGATATACTTTACAAAATGTCCCACATCACAGGGTGGCTGGTAGAGATCTTTTTATTATAGAGATAAGTTCGCCTTTGCAAAACTACTATTTTATATTAAGTTTAACACTGTCATATTAAATGAAGCCTTGAATGCCT
This sequence comes from Pyralis farinalis, assembly GCA_947507595.1. Lineage (NCBI taxonomy): Eukaryota > Metazoa > Arthropoda > Insecta > Lepidoptera > Pyralidae > Pyralis > Pyralis farinalis. Next base: position 20,365,605 of record OX382267.1, read on the forward strand.
GGTTCGTTGGGCCAAGTCCAAATTTACCGCCCACACCAAAAAAACAAAAGGCCTGGGACATAATAGCTTCTACCGCTACCCTTCCCTTATGAATAAATCCATAGGTAGTGATAGAACCGGCTGTTGGCAGTGTCCCGATTGGAGTCGAGATACTGGCTTCACGCCTATCCCTCGCCCAACACTGGAAATTTCATTGACCCCAGTACGCTTCGAATAGCGATTGGTCTACGGCTAGGTGCTGAGGTTTGTATTGTTCACTGCTGCGCTTCTTGCGGAACCAGTGTAGATCGCCTCGGATACCACGGTCTTGCCTGCCTTTCCACCGCGGGCCGTCACTCCCGCCACGCTGCGCTCAATGACATCCTTAAAAGGGCGCTTGCCACCGGCCATGTTCCCGCGACTCTAGAGCCGCAGCAAAACATGCAAAACGATGGCAAGCGTCCTGAGGCGTTGTCTCTGATCGGCGGTGATACCAATCACCGCCCATGGCTCCACCGACCTCTCGGTCATTTGAGCCAAATCGCGGGAGATGCTCACGGCACATGCTGCTCTAAGGCTCTCTTCGTACCGTGGGCAATTCTTCGCTCCCTACAAATTATTTACTTCTCTGTCCTTGTCTCTATATATTAACTTTCTCCCCTTTCTGGGGCAGCAACAAGCACACTTACGCCTTCGTCGCCGTCCGTAAGTGTACTGTATTTGATTACAGCCCTCCATCCTCCCCAGCCTTCTCTGCCCGTTCTTCTGCAGATCTGCGCTCGTGCTACGCGTGGGCAAACCTGTGGAAAACCGCGAAGCTTGCCGCCGACGACACGAGATCAGTGTGGAACATCGGACCCATTACCGCTCCACAGCGCCATATCCCGTCCATCATCTCACACCGCAGATCGTCATACCTAGGACAGGACCACAAAATATGGTCTCTGTCCTCCTCGCTTTCCCTTATATACATTACCGGGGCGAATTTTTTATTTCTCGTCCATGTAAATAGTATATATACGTATATATAAGTATATCAGTGCCCTTCTTCAATGTTGAAACAGAGCTATTGATTGAGTCGATTTAATACAGAATCAGTTGGAGCGTACGATCGGCAGGAAGCTTAGGACAGAACCCGCAAGTAATAACTAATTTCTACCTATAAAACAGCAACTACTATGAATGACGGACCTACTGACTGACATACAATGCACAAACTAACCCGCTATACCATAAGATTTGTTTGCAGAGAATAATTATACACCGTGGAGATAAAATTTCATTTTCATTTCAAATTCAAATCGTTAAACTGACGTAAAGTACAAACGAAGAGAGTAGACTGAGTAATCTGTAGTAGCCAGTTCAGTCGTTAGGTGCCAAAACTAGCGAAAGCATTAAGTGCAAAGTTATGAAAGTGAGCAGGTGGCTTCACTCCAACGACAAGCGTCATCCCATCCCTATATAAACATTAAACAGTTATGAAAAATTCCGCTAAATATTATAGCCCACCAGCTTTAATCTTTATTTATTTTATGTTTTTCTACTACGTCGGGGGGCATACAAGCATGCGGCACACCTGATGTAAAGTGGGTACCGTAGCCTATTAACGCTTGCGATATATTAAGTATCACTCGCGCGATGCCTCCTCTGGTGTTTACACAGCAACTCCTTGGGAGCTTACTGGTGACCTTACTCACACGCAGGAACACAACAACCTTCTAGGGAGTTGTTATTTGGCTGCGGTTTTGTGTGAGGTGGAGGTACCTCCCCAGACGGGCTGCTTTGATACGCCCTACCTCTCTTAAAACATCAAGAGTAATACAAACAGACATGTTCGTGCACACAAATTTTTGCCTTGTGTGGGAACCCGCGAGCGTTGGTGTCAAAGTCGCGTCATTCACGACTGAGCCACCGAACTCGTCAGAGATACCTAGTAAGCAGTATTCGTTACAAATAAGTCTTCCGCACCATAAGGTTACGGAACCGTAATTCTTACTAGGTTTATCTTTATTGCCCATTTATTGTTGGCCTTACTTCTGCTAGTTTAAGGGTTTTTGAGGCTCTTAATACCTACGATTGTAAGTCGTGTACGGTAAAAAAAATATTCGAGGTACGTAAAGCCAGAGAGAAATGAAACTGGAAGAGTTTTTTTGTCAACGCTAGTCATCTTGCACTTAACAACCCCTTTTAGCAACTAATGACGACGTTTTTATTTGTATTCTCGCATAAAATGAGCGCGGAAGGAACTAGAATATACCAAAATAATTTAATGTTTACTTTTATGTTTTGTTTAGATCTAAAAAAATAATTGTTTCACACATTTTAGAGAGATATAACCAGTAGATTAAATGGAGTTAATAGTCTAATCAGTCGCGTTTCACAAAAACTTTACGTTCTGTGAAACGCGCCCGACTTTTCGCAACCTTGAAGAGTAATAATGAGTATTGTAGTAATAATAGTTTGTAGTTAATAATTATGTCGAAACAGCCTAAGTGTGTTTTGTTTGTTTTTTTGTAATATATTTAATGTACAATAAAAAATACAATAAGTAACACTAAGTACAAAAAGTGACAATGGTACATAGGCGGACTTATCCCATAAGGGATCTCTATCAGCCAACCTTAGAGAGATTGATAGGAAATTTTACAGTGTCGTAAAAGCACATGTACATTACAGACTGTACCTACCTCAATAATTGAGGAGAATACATAATTAACTACATCTATACATAAACTTTGCAATAAAAAGAAAATAGTGATAACACAAATAATAAAACGACATTACACAAGAATATTGGAAAATAAATTAAATACGAATAAATTTAATAACAATAAACTAATTGATCGATAAAAATTGATTAAAAAAAAAAATGATTGTCGCCAGTGTAAAACTTCACAAGACGGGATTTAAAAGAGAAGATTGAAGGTGCCGTTTTGATCTCACGGAGAAGAGGATTCCAGAGCCTTTACGGCTTTTGCAGTAAATGAACAGCTATAGGTGTTTGTGCATTGAGACGGGATATCTAGTAACAGGTTTCCACAAGAACGAAGCCGACTGTCTACGTCGCGGAACTGGACTCTATCTATATATATTAGGTATTGAGGGGAAGATGGATTGAAGAGGACATTGTATAATAAGCCTAATATGTGAATATTCCTACGATCTCTTATTGGAAGCCAATTTAACTTTCTGCGATATTCCGAAAAGTGATCAAATTTACGCAAGCCATATATAAATCTGATACACAAGTTTTGCAATCTCTCAAGTTTGTCCAACAGTTCTTCAGAAGGATCAAGATAAGCCACATCACCGTTGTCTATTATAGGAAGGAGAAGAGAACGCGCCAGCATGACTTTAGTCTTCAGCGGTAAAAAGTTCTGGAGACGCTTCAGGGAGTGAAGGGAAGTGAAAATTTTTCGACTGTGTTATTATAATTGATTGGTATATATTATGTCGAATCTATCATAATTCTTGTAATAAAAATTATGTATTTCAATATCAATTATCATAATGGGCATATGATGCTATTTAATATGTACGTGTTGAATAATGCCACTGCTATATACTGGTGTTACTTTCAATAACGCCATTTTGATACATTGAAGACGCCTAGTTATTTCATATTGGCAAAATTTCTACGATATAATCTTTCATATAAATGAAATTAGATTGGCACTAAGCATTTATTAGTTTCCTCAAACAGTACATAAATTTACGCAGCTGTACATTATGTTAATGCTGTTATGCTAATGAGAAGATAAAATTTGAATGTAGACTGCAAAAGGCCACAACAATACTAGATTTTGAATAAAATAGTTCCTGACCAAGCGTCGCTCGGCGTGTATTAAGTTTTTTTTAAATATATAATAACTGTGTCAGGAAGGAGACCTATACACAAAAATTTAAAAAGCAAAACCTTCGCTAAATTCAAAATTTGAAGCAAATCGTTAGAGCAGTTTTCGAGATACACGGAATATACAAGAATTGCATATCCCGTTTAAGGTAACAGGAAAAAATGTGCAAAAAGCCAATGCTGTTTCAAACCGGGGATCTCTGTGATTGTTTAAGATAAACTGTACTTACGGTACGACCAGGCACATAACAATCATAATGTCGAATAGCTGGTATTAGTATTTAACACGATTTTTACAATCGCGTTTTATTTTCAAAAAGCGCCTACTCGTAGATAAATTTGAATGGCAAAACCTTATTTAAATACAAAATTTGATCTAAATAGAGATGGTGTGAGTTACACAATATATACCTATCGCGGGCAGCTACTCCTGCTGATATAGCGACTCCTCAGGAGCTTACTGGCAAACTCACTCACTCGCAGGATCACAAATACCCTCAAGGAATTTTTTATTGGGCTGCAGTTTTCGTTGATGTGGAGGTACTTCGGCAGTCAAGCTGCTTATTCATGATGCGCGTTGTGTCGTCATCGTCAGACAGATATTGTAACCTAAGACTCAAACAAACTGTTAAATCCGTAAGTCAAATCCGTAAAAACAAATTTAGAGTCTGGAAGTCAATTTACGTGTACAAAATAATATACAGTGAATACTGACTTGCCAAATAATATATGGAATATTGGATGAGGTGATACCAGCAGAAATCATACCGGGCAACGGCATATAGAAGTTTGTAAACCGTTTCAAACAATACACCAATGCTCAATCTAATTTACATATGTTTTGTGGCCAGATCCCTGAATGTGCTGAAATTTTTCATGAAATGACTAGTCAGTTCGTCAAATGTGGAAAATATATTTTGACTTTAACTAACATTAGTGATAGTAGGTTGGTTAGGTCCCTTTAGAATTTAGACCCCTCCCTAGGATTAGTAATGGCGTCTTCAGACAATGTGTCGGGTCACTTCGTGAAATGATCAATTTTTACGATTTAGCGACAAACCTAAGTAGATATAATGTAACAGCGAAAGGCCTTTTACTGTATAAATACAAAATCTGAAATACTACTCTACCTCTGCAGGTAGTTTATAAGTAGAAGACGTCAAATAATAATTTATTTTTCGAAATATATATTTAAAGGGGAGAAAAGGGGGTTGTCGAATTTTCTATCAAACTTCTTTATGGATTGAAATACGGTTATGCAATTGAGTTCAGGATGACTGTTAGTATAATATATTTGTGTGGAATGTGAGGAATAATTAATATGAACATTTATCCTTTAAGGCGGTAAATTAAGAATTACACGAGATCCTCTAGTGTGATATAAAGTCCATTGTATACCTACGCCTAAAGAATTCCGCTGAGATATATGTATGTTCTACATTGGACGCGAGACCTTCTGCTAAATTCGATTCTGATCTTAGGACATCAGCTCTTCCATAATTGTTTACTCACCGTTTGTTGATATAATGTGCAGGTGACAGTGGTTGCCGAAGAGGTGTGCACGTGCGTGTGTTGGCCACGCATGCGTCTCGAGCGCGTCCTGCGTCACCGCCCAGCCCTGAAGGTCGTGCTCGACTGTCTTATAGGTCAGTCCACCAGACATTTGTTTTTATTTTACCTCTTTCAAGAAGTGATTAATTGAACCTACTTAACCTTTACACAAACAATCAATCAGCGTGTGTATGATTAGTTAAATACCTAAAAAGTGATTTATAATCTAAAATTTGGTCGCATTATTTGCGCTGCTCTAGTTAATAATTTATACTCGTAATTTACAATGACTGTAATTGTAAACGCACGATAAACCTGAAGTTGCAAGCGTTCATAAGCTATGGAGCTGCTTACTATTAGGCGGAATATCTTCGGCAGAACTAGCTCACTGACGGACACTTCGTCACCAAATATTAACGATACTCAGTTGCAACGAGCAAAGGCCTCTCTTCAAAACCCAAATGTAAGATACCTTATGAATCAAACAAAACTTATCCCTCCCAATACGGCTGGTTACCGAGGGAGATGTAGACCACCACCCTTCAACACTAAACAAAAACACATCGACTCTAATCGCATATACATATGTACATTGAATGTAAGATCCCTAGTTGGAAATGGCCGACAAGAAGAGCTTGAATATGCCCTACAAAATATGAAATGGGATGTATTGGGTCTTTCCGAAGTAAAAAAATATGGGACACACAGAACAGAGTATGAAAACTACATATTTCTATACACAGGTAATAAAAGCGGAAGAAATGGCGTGGGATTTTTAAGAAAAAAGAACTTTAAAGCAAATCTTATAAATTTTAAACCAATCTGTGATAGAATAGCTATACTAGATATGACCTTTGAGAATTACAAAATAAATTTCATACAAGTATATGCACCAACCGAAAACTCTACCCAGGAAGATGCAGACATATTAATATGAATAAATATATAATAAATATAATATAATATAATATTGTCGGACAAATTACACAGCGCCATGTAGCCCCAAAGTAAGCGAAGCTTGTGTTATGGGTACTAGATAACTGATAAACATACGTAAATACATTTTATTTTTTTTTGTAAATACATACTTATTATACATAGAAAATACCCAGACCAAGACAAACAGACATGTTCATGCACACAAATGTTTGTATTGTGTGGGAATTGAACCCACGAGCGTTGGTGTCAAAGTAGCGTAACAGCGCGTTTCACCACTGCGCCACCGAGCTCATCAATATTAATATTCTATAATGACTTACGGAGCGCGCTTGAAAATACTCAACAAAATACATATGTGATAGGAGATTTCAATGCTAAAATTGGACAAAGTACAACAGATGATATGGCAGCTCTAGGTCCATGGGGCTACGGTTCAAGAAATAGTCGAGGTAAGATTTTTATCGAATTTTGTCTAGAAAATCATTGTATGTTATGAATACTCACTTCAAGGAAAAACCAAGGAATAAATGGACCTGGAGATCACCAGATAGTAGAATAGAACAACAAACGAAATAGATTTTATTATTACACGTAAACAGAACATCAACATGGTACAAAACATTGAAGTCATAAAAACTACGCATCCGACAAATCACAGAATGATACGTGCGACAGTTACATTGAACGCAAAACAAAAGGATAGGAAAACCTTTCGAAGTAAACTATTTGGATTTACAACACTAGAGCGACGCTCACTTCAAAACATCTTTCAGGACATGTCAGCAAAATTAATAACTGATGACACGATACAAAAAACGCATGATAACTTAATAAATATAATCAAAAGCAGCGTAAACAAGATACCTAGAACAAGTGCAAAAAAGAGAATTGAATATATAATAACTAAGAAGACTAAAATTATGATAGAAGAAAGAAAAAACATCATGGAAAATCCCAATAAAACAAGAGATGAAAAAGAAACGCTAAAACGGCTGTATAGAAAAATCAAAAAGAAATCAAAATGAACAAGGAAAGTTATAGCCTGAAAATACTTGAAGAAGAGTTGAACAAAAGACGGTCCGTAAAGCGAGGTAATAAGCGAATATTTAACGAGAAACTATGGATTCAAACTCTGAAAAATAAAACTGGCTCGACAACAACGAATAGAACTAAAATATTGAATGTGGCAACAGATTTTTACAAAAATCTTTATAGAACGGAAGAGCAAAACAAAAATGAACCTTATTTCTTTCAAGAACAAAGACATGAGATAAAAGAAGAAATACCGACACTGCTCGAAACAGAAGTAAGGTATGCCATAATGAACCTTAAATCTATGAAAAGCCCAGGGGAAGGCAACATTACAAATGATGTCCTCAAAGCACTGGTAGAGCCACTGTCTCCTATTCTAACAAGCTTATTCGGGTTAATAAAATTATTATCCGATAGATTGTACCAGAACAGTGGGAAACGTCGATAATAACTCTTTTATACAAAAAAGGAGACCCACTAAATATAAACAACTATCGGCCAATCAGTTTGCTTCAATCTACATATAAATTATTCACAAATGTAATCTTGAATAGACTGAAAAAACAATTAGAGTTCCAACAACCAAGAGAACAAGCTGGCTTCAGAAGCAAATACTCCACAATAGAGCATATATTTATTCTACGCCAAGTGATGGAAAAGTACTCAGAATATCAAAAAACTCTTTATGTAGCCTATGTCGACTATTCTAAGGCATTCGATACAATTCTTCATATTGAACTCTGGAGAGCCTTGGTAGAGCAAGGAATAGAATACAACTACATAAAAATACTTGCTGACATCTACCAACGAAGTAAGGCTGCTGTCAAACTTGAGAAGAAGGGAGAATCTTTCGATTTAAAAAGAGGCGTGAGACAAGGAGACCCTGTGTCGCCAAGTCTATTCAACACCCTCCTAGAGCACATATTTAAAAATCTCCAATGGGAAAATCTCGGTATAAATATAAATGGGAAATTTCTCAATCATTTACGCTTTGCAGATGATATTGTCATAATAACAGATAATCACAATGATTTTCAATATATGCTACAGTCGCTGGATGTACAAAGCAGAAAATGCGGACTAGAAATGAACCCGGAGAAAACTTGTATAATGACAAATGGACCCAAAGAAAATATATGTATTGATAGCGAAACCATCAGCTACGTAGACGAATATGTATATTTGGGCCAGAATATTTCATTTGAGAGTCATTGTGGAGGAGGTAGAGAGACGAATCAAAAAAGCCTAAAATGCATACTGGTCTCTCAAACACATTTTTAAATCAAAGATGAACATAAACCTCAAACAAAAGGCCATGGACTTAGTTGTGACTCCCACATTGCTCTACGGATGCCAATCATGGCCCATCACTAAAGACGTCATCCACAAAATACAAACTTTCCAAAGATCCGCTGAAAGGAGTATGATGGGACTGAAACTCAAAGACAAGAGTCAAGTGTACATACATCTGTAGCAAAACAAAATTTCAGATGCAGCAATAATGGCCTGTCGCCTTAAATGGCGCTGGGCTGGGCATATGGCACGTAACTACAGACAATAGGTGGAGCGAGAGGATGCTACATTGGCACCCGCGAGGTGAGCGGCGCCCGCCCGGCCGGCCCCGCCGCCGCTGGGCGGACGACATTACTGTCGTCGCTGGCTCGACATGGACGCGCACAGCACAGGACCGGTTGAAATGGAATGAGATGGAGGAGGCCTATGTCCTAAAATGAACATCCCAAAATAAATAATTTTAACATTTTTAATTATGTAATAATAAGGAATGAATAATGTAATTACTAATAATGTTTTTTAAATTTGTAATAAATATTGTCTACCATTATTAATAGTATATACCATTGTTACTTAGGATTGGGAATAAAAAAGGCTTTTATTTATCTTCGACACATTAGCGGCATAGGATAGTTATGCGTCGTGCTGCAAAACTGTCATCAAAATGATAAATAAATACATCCTACTATATCCTACTAATATTATAAATGCGAAAGTTTGTATAGATGGATGTTTGTTGCTCTTTCACGCTTAAACGGCTAAACAGATTTGAATGAAATTTGGTATGTAGATAGATTATGATCTGGATTAACACATAGGCTACCTTATTTGACTCCACGTGGGCGGAGCCGTGGGCAGCAGCTAGTGTTTAATAAAACAAAGTGATAAAGGTGATAAAGAAAGAACCATATTATAAATCTAATAGTAAAAATTGCTGAAATTATCAGTTGTGTGTGATGGATGGACAAAGTGGAAAACCATAAGGGTTTTTAAATTACTGTTTTGGCACGAAACTATAAACAACGTAAACATGAAAGGTTGCGCTTTGAATGTGTAGCATAGTAATTTAGCAGTGCATTCACGTATAAATCGATTCATTTTTAAAAAGAAAATTTCATATTAAACGAGTCGACTAATAACTTCACTGATAGAATAGCTGTCCCTTGTGCTGAAGATTACAAGTCGATGAGGTTGCATTTCTGCAAGAACCTTTCAAGCTCCGGTCATACATACTAAAAAGATAATATATAAATGCTTACAGAGTAAGTAAAGGTGATAGTAAATAATAGCACAGTCTATAAAGTTCAAATTATGGTAAAAGTTGTAGTTTTGTAATTTTTACATACGAACCTAATTAATGTTTACATTGTCAAAATAAACTATGATAAACGAGTATAGGAGTTTTACGCGTACAAATTACGCTCAGTATACAAAATACAACTCAGTTGCCAGAATGCACAGCATATACCGTATTGACATGACATTATTAATAGCGACTATAAGTTTTACAAATCAATAAATGAATGATTTAGTCAGTTGCGTAGAATGTAGAATCGGGATCTCTTGTAGGCATAAAGGTATAAACGATAACATGTTATCTAATTTTGTTATTGGAGACGGGTAGTTCATCATATAACTGATTATGTACACACAGCGACACGTCAAGCTAGACTATTTGATATTTGTACCGTTCTTATGGCGCACGTAATAAGAATAAAAATGGTGCAGGTGTCTAATATCATCTGTCGAGTGTAATTTAACAAATAATAATTTGATTATAAATCACAAATGAAGTACACGCACATGGAGTATTGTTAAAACTAGTGCCTGACTATCAGCGGGCCTTGATTGTGAGAAATTATAAATGACCTCAAGCTTACACACGGTACTAAGCTACTAATAATAATTGGTACAATAAAAGTAATTTACAAAAATAGACGTAGATGAAAAATGTTACAAAGATGTGTATAGCGTACGTATTCAACTCGTAGCATTTAAAACGCATAACCATATATCACTTGAAGATATAACACACCTACCACAAATTGTCCACTCTGTTCTCCTGCTACTAATAAACAGGCGATTAGAGATATACGTAGCCTATATAGTATGCATCTTGCATAAACAATACAAAGTGTTTAAATTCACGATATTGATAGAAATTGACGACTTTAAAATAACAGACGCATATTACAGCACGTGAGGCTTAACACTTTCAGTTTAATTGTAACTTCTAAACTATAGCCGACTTCGAAATGATACAGAGGTAAAAGTATCAAGTATGATGTGCTCTTTTGTAAGAGTTTCAAATACACAAGACAACGCAAGTAAATCTAACACGGAGGTAACGAAGTAATGCGTATGGGGTCGAGAGAGGCGAGCGAGTCTTGTTCACAAAAGTGTCCAAACGGGCGGCGGCATCGTGTGAGCAGTGACAGCCCAGTGGATAAGAAACCGGCCTATTAAGTAAATGGTCCCCGGTTCGAATCCAGGCGGGGGCATGTACCACTAAATTCATGTTTTCGGATTTATGTACATATTTATCATTTGCTCGGCGACGAAGGAAATCATCGTGAGGAAACACACACGTTCAAGAAATCAATACACGAAAGACGTGTGACCTAACCTAAAAAAGATCTGGTTTTCCCTCTAAGGCTGTTGGAGGTCTGGTGGCAGTCGCTCCATGTAAAAATCAGTGTCTTCGCCAAATCCTTAGGCTTAGGTAGCGGCCAATCCTAATGGATTAGAAACGAGACAACGGGAAGAAGAAGAGGGCGGCGGTATCGCCAGACGGGTTGCCGTGTCTCCTCCAAAATATTGAATATGGCGACGAAACTAACACTATTAAGAATTGTAAACATGACAACAGGTACGGGCGATCAAAACCTATAGAGTTAAATTATTAACAATAAAAAAATAATAAAAAATCGGCCAAGTGCGAGTCGGACTCGCGCACGAAGGGTTCCGTACCATTATCTATAAAAAAAGGCAAAAAAATCACGTTTGTTGTATGGGAGCCCCCTTAAATATTTGTTTTATTCTATTTTTTAGTATTTGTTGTTATAGCGGCAACAGAAATACATCATCTGTGAAAATTTCAACTGTCTAACTATCACGGTTTATGAGATACAGCCTGGTGACAGACGGACGGACGGACGGAGGGACGGACGGACGGACAGCGGAGCCTCAGTAATAGGGTTCCGTTTTACCCTTTGGGTACGGAACCCTAAAAACACGGAGGTAACTAACATAATCTATGGTGAATGTTACAAAATAACGAATGGTGAATACAAATTACTACGGCGACACATTACGTAACTGAAGGTACGCCAGGGATGTTACCGAACCGAACAAAGCCATCATAAAAGGCACCAAGGACACTATCATTGTATTCACAGTGCACAGAATTCTGTAACATCTGTGAAAAACGTGCTAAGTCGATATCTCAGAATACAGAATTCTGTATTCTGAGGTCGATATAATAATAATAATAATATGCTTTATTTACTTCTCACAAGGTTACACAATTTTGGTGCTTACAAGTATATAGGTTTAGAGTCATAATATGTAGCGCAATTACGTCCTCTGAACATTACATCGTAGGTATAAAATGTCTAGATGTCGAGATTGGAGAATAACAAAGAACCTACCTAGTAAAATGCCCTTAATGTAGTACAAAGTAATGTCAAGGTAGTTTGTCCATTTGTAATTTTCAAACCAGCCAATCGATATTGTTGAGACCTGTTTTGATAGATTCGCGTTAGAGCACCTTCGAAAAGGCGCGAATTAGAGCCGTAGTAGCACTAATTTAAAAACGATCGTAATATGGCAAACAAAATTTTAGCAACTGTACCTACACACATTTTACAATTAGAAGACTACGAGCAGGTATGTCACGATTTTGGTGTTACTCTCTAGAGGGCTAATTACATTTTTACACATATTTGATGCGCGATGCTCTTTATTAAAGAAAAAAATAAAAATAATACGTATACAAATATATATAAAGTGATTTAATAAAATACAATTATTTTAAACCACTTTATACATATTTGTAAGTGTATTCTTTTTATTTTTATATGGTATGACAACCTTATCACTGAAACTATCATTCAGGCGACCTTGGGGTAGAATAAAATATAAACTATTGAGGGTAAGTGGCATAGTAAACATAATCTAAAGTAGGTAATCTAAACCAATATATTGTAATGAATCGACCCTAATTTTATAGATACACCGGTTGAATAAAAAACAAGCAACTTAGATAGGTTACATTACTAGATACTTAACTAATTAAGTTTTTTAAATGTTACTTTTTTTACTCGATCCGAATAATAATAGGTATATTTTAGATACTGTTTTTTTGCGCTTAAGTTGTACATATATAATATTCTTAATTGCTTCATGTAGTCTTAACGTATAGATGGATTTTGATGATTAATCAATTTATTTTCTTGATAATCCAAGTCTCCTAGGATATGGGACTCAAAGAAATCAAAATGGAAGCGGATTTTGCGCCCCTATCGACTCAATTTAAAAAAAAAAATCCAAACCTATTCGGTAATACATCAATAGGTACTATCAATATGGACGATTTTCACGAAGATCCCAAAATATATTTCAAATTCATTTGGAATGATATATTTGCAATTAATGCAATGACAGGTGCGAAAAAATGGGAAGTTGCGAAAGATGATTTCAGAATTACACTAAATCAAGACATAATAATATTGTTTTGTAGGTAGGTATTTAATGTTGCATGGAGCATAATATAGATAATTTATTTAAATGTCAGACCAAGCTTTGCCTATAACTGGTACTTCAATGACTATGGTGAATTTTTGAGAACGGCATAAAACCCTTCCTTGTCTTGAGAATTTTAACAAATGCATTGAAAATAATAATCTTTAAAACAACAAAAACCCGATTACGAAGCAGTGAACTAAAAAGATCGAATCTAGATTGACAATAGAAAATAAACAAAATATGTGTTGGGGTCAAGATTGAAATCCATTATACATTAATATTCCAGGGAAGGACATAACTCATAAGTTGTATTCGGTGAGTGAAGGCCTCAGCACGGGCGCTATCAACGACCGCGAGGGCTCCCAGGCGCACCTGACGCGGTCCGCCAGTGTGGACGCCGTGCATGAGGGCACGCGAGGACGTCTGCGCAGTGTCGCTTGGAGAGCTCGCACCACGGTGCCACGAGGTGACTAGCGTTTTTTTAAAATATGTATCAAGTGCTATTGTATAATGGGGTATATTCAGAGGTACGATACTCGTATAATGGCAGTGAGATTGTAAAAGTAAGATGTACCTATATTTTACTTCTATAATCGCACTGATCTGATAGAGATTACCTTAGATAAAACGGTCACGCACCGAGACCTGCGGTTCCAGAGAGGTCTTGTTACTTGTATGTGCATTAGATAAAAGGAGATAGTTTTACCCGTACTTAAAAAATATCAGTTAAGTAATTATTGTTTTTATGTACAATGTCATACATTACACATGGCATACAGCCATACAAGCATAGATAACGTGACCCACGATCAAGTGGGTAAAGGTGTAACTGTAGTCTATAAACACTTTTAATACAAGGAGCAGTGCCAGCGCATTGTCAACTCGCAACTCCTCGGAAACTTACTAGTAACCTCACTCACTCGCAAGAACTCAATAACCCTTCAGAGATTTTTTTTATACAATTTCGGAAGTCATTCAGGCATACAGGCCAACTGGTGTAAAACGGTTACCGTAGCCTATGAACGCAACATAATGAGTAGGTATCACTCGCGCAATGTTATCTCTGCTGCTAACACAGTTACTTCTTAGGAACTTACTGGTGAGGTCACTCACTCGCAGAAATACAACAACCCTCGAAGGAGTTGTTATTTGGCAGCGGTCTTCTGCGGTTTCGGAGGAATTTCCCCAGACGGGCTGCTTTGATGCGCCCTACCTCTCTTAAAAATGTTATTATTTTGCTGCGGTTTTCTGTGAGGTAAAAGTAGATCTAAGCCCTATTATATTTTTCTATTATGCTTAACAACTGTCATCTATCGAAAACAACCGAAGCCACTTCTATCTTTAATACTTCTAGAAATTAAAATGATTGTTAGTAAAACATCTGTAAAAGTAAAATTATATGTTTTGATAATTGGTTTCCATACCTATAACATAATTGAATATTGAATCTTCGAGCGGAATTATGTAAAAATTTTGTTACTGGATTCTCGTATCTCTATCTTATACACAAAATAAAGTTTTTGCAGTTATTATTGGGTACAATGGACAACGAAAATTATAAATACTGATCAATACGTACTTCTTTATGGATAACTAAGCGCAGCACTTTTAGCATGAATCGAACTTGTAAATTTAAACAATATACTGCATAAATTCGTGGTGCTGCTTTGTTGAGTGTAATATTCCGTGTGTTTATAGCGATTTCGTCCATATTATTGATGAAGTGTAATCCAAATTTTTTTTTCCTTATTCGTATCTAAAAGTTGATTTGAATTTGAAACTTTAGACTTTCAAAAATATAATGCATTGCATCTTTCTTTTAGTCATTTTAAATTTCGTCGGCTCGGTATGTACGAGTGACACCCCTGGTGTTGCAAGTGTCCACGAGCTACAGTAACTGTTTATCATTAGACATGCTGCTTGTATATGTATGCTTTTTGGCCATTTTATACATTATAGTTTTGATTTACAGGAAACTCATACTGGCAACCAATAGTAGCCCACCAGTTCCTTCGGCAATCACCATTTGGGCGAAACTTGGCTCAACCGCAGGTGCAGCCGCCGGCGCAACCTCCTCGTCTATTGACGCAGGTATCGTCGGCCAGTCTGCAGCCGCCAGTACGGCGTCGCAGTCCGCCGCGCCGCACGGCTTCGTTTCGGCGCGGGCGTGAGGTCAAGTTTGCGGAGGTGACGGGCACCGCAGAGCCGGCAGTGTGACGCGGGCGGCGGCCCCAGCCCGAGCTGGTGCCGCTCGTAGCGCCGCGCCCTGATACGCCTGCCTCTCCCGTCGACTATCCCTGACTACAAGACGAGCGAACGATTATGCCGCACACGACTGACTTCTAGTTTGAAATCAACCACTATATTGCTCTATTCATCAAACTGAAATTAACAAGTCAGAGAGTAAAATGACTCTAGGTCGAAATATCTTCGTTTGGATCCATTATTTGTTAAGCAAGGCAGATTTCAGGTGTAGATGTAAATAAATAATTTCTAATAAGAGCTTTCTGTTAAATTAATAAATACAAGAGACTGTTATTGTGCTGTTGGTTAGATTGCAAATAAGTCGTCTCATCGTTCGCTCGACAACGGAGATTATATCATAAGAAGTCGGCTGTTCGCATAAATATGATAATGACATGAGTAGTGAAAAACTTGATGTTAAATTGATAATTACATAAAGTGTGCGGTTTGTTGATTTTTATGGGTGAATAGTGTTGAACCAATTGATTTGTAATTATGGTGTGAGAAATTTAGACTAGCTTAGCATTAAATGTACCTACTTTATTGTATATTAAGTTGCTGTATTATGCTCAAGCACCTTCACAACAATAGATATCAAAGTGCTACTCATGTGTTTTGTAACTCAATAAGCGGGATTATTTGGAAGCACTGATAGGATATGGAATTGTACCTAAATTACAATTTTTAGCAACTGATAATTAAATGTGGAATTCTGAAAGTATTTTAATATAATAATAATTGTTTATTAGTAATAAGATGTGTTAAATTCGTGATAAAAATATTAAAAGTTAATGCAAGGATTTATAATCAATATATTGTTCAGTAAAGATGTACCTATTTTCGTGCTCCTTGTTCTATTAATTACATACCTAACAATCGTGTTAAGTCTTGGGCTATTCAGACATCTCTTAGTGCCCGACAAATGTTGGTAGAGAATAATTAAAGCTTCAAATCATGTATTATACACAATGTTCGAGCACCATTATCTGAATCGACGTTGTGTTAGTTCACACAACTGCAATATTCCCCGAGTCTAGTTACATAAAGGATAAAATAAATATAATGTGGGGCCTAAATTCTTCAAGACTCCATAAGCCTCTCTGATTTTACTTCCCTATACTAAACTGGTTTCTTTATTTTGCCAGATTCGTTCAAGTTCTACTCTAAGAACGCTGTTGTAAAAAATTATACTATGTCAATATTCAATACTCACAGTAATTGTAACACAGCAAAGTGCACAAAGGAATTTGGATTGCAAAACGTACTCGTATTTTAACGACAACGAATGCGGCGTCTACGGAACGACGGACGATTGTGAATAGACACTATACAAATACGTTGTTAACTATATTTACCTACTTAATAATAAGATAGAGTTTATCAAGACAGTGCAATTTTGAAATATCCGATGAAATTTTCACCGCGATTCTATTTTTGATTTTTTGTCTGTATTTTAAAAGTTATGGACGGCACGGTATTAAAATAATAACTTTTCTTTAAACTGTTCATAGTGCACATTTGAAATATATAAATTTATCATTCAAATACATCTTATAAATACTAAGAGCTACGCTTTTAGTCTTTGCTATGTAATCTGGTCGTTGTATGGATTCACGGGTGTGCGCCCTCTCTAATTAGACGTTCACACCAGCATGATAAATACACGTCGGTGTTTAGTTGATGTTGTCGCTTCGTTACTGTACGGTGTCAGACTAGATGAGCAAGTAGTGTCCGTGTTTATCATAAACCTAGTCGGGCTAACGCTACGACATACAGTACGTAACTCGCAGACACTGTACAATAAGGATACAATATAAATATACTTTTACAAATTGTGTCAAACAAAGCCTACATACGTATTTATCATTGCCATTTTATAAGAAGGACGTCTCCCAGTAGGCTTTTCATGAAGCCAAAGCAATATCAAGGATGCCGGAATGAAAGTTAGTCTACAGGTTGTCCCATAAATAGATAATTAAACGGTAGGTACTAGGACTCGACTCAAGTCTGTCAAATAAAGCCAACATAGGTAAAGCAAAGATGAATAGTTTTTAAGTCTTTTTGCTACAATTAATTTATTTCACATACCTGGAAAACAAAATATTGTTATTATAATTTTGAGATGAGTTACTCGGCTTTATTTTCAATTTTTATTTATACTTAAATTAAATCTCTCAACTTTGGTCTACCTTGGTGAAATAAAAAAAAAACAAAAATGGTGCCGCAACTTTTTTTAAATTTATCATTTAATGTAGATTTAAAAACAAAGTGTCAATTACGACTATACACAATCATGTAAAGGCATTTAGAGACCTAAAAAAGATCCAATAGTGGCGCATCGTCAGTCGGGATAATGCTGAACATAAATTGTTTCAGCTTATCAAGCGAAGTAGGTGACAAGAATAGGATTCTTGGGATGAAACGCCAGAATGCTCCATAACTTAAAAGCATGACTTTATACTGAGATAGGGCAAATACATAGTTTCGAATAAAATGGTTGTGTATCACAGCGGGCAAGGCTATACGCAAGTACTGAGGGACGAGTGGCTAGCGCATAAACAAACAATGATAATGTGGTGGCTTCACGTCATAACGAGATAACTGTTCTTGTAGAATATAATAAATGAACATCATGTTTACCTTTTTGAAATCTGCATTTAATGAGTACCTAAGTTTCTAAAATAGTTTGCGACATGATTTCTGTACTTTTTTCCACTGCAGCTGGCCCAAGTTTAAAGATTTGATTTGAGTTTACACAAAAACTGAAAGCTAAATTAAACACATGATATTTAAAAACTGTTACGTTTGAAAAAGCTTTGATAGCTAATTGTTAAAGCAGTCATTTTCCAATAATAATAACATTTAATTTTTTTGTATGAGATATAAAGTAAAGGCAGCAGAAAAAAACAGAGTTCGGGCAGCGATTTTAAAATTTCTAAAATGTTAAATAACTCTTACACTGTCCAAGTTTTGTGTGTCACCTGTGTCGGTTTTATTTGACAGGGCTTGGGCCAAGCTACCTGTTGCGTTTATTTCGCACTACAAATGAAAATCGCGGGTTGTACCGCGGACGTGTCAACGCCCACAGTTTGGGAATACACACAAACGGGCGTAGACCTCGTATGAAGAGGATTTATTCATAGTAGATTTTCCTACGTGTGTGTTAGCATATGACTATCAAGAATCGCGAGGCACGTGTATTATCAATATTTTCATTAACATAGTATATGCCTGCAATTTCGACAATTCTTATTTTGGCGATATCTTTTTAATAATCCTGATTGTACGGTGTCCTTTACGAATACATATCGTTCTTCGTCTTGTCTCGTCTCGTTAGTTATTTCTCTATGTAGAAAAGTGTTCTCGATCGGCTGAATTATTTTGTCGCGGTTTTTTGCAGAGATGTTTTGTAGAATCCTGGGAAGATTTATCATCATTGTCGAATTTTTCAATGGCTTTGTTATGAACAATATTTTTTCTCATGAACGAAACGCCACGCAGGGAACAGTGCGGGTTGTGGAACTGGCCACAACATTATGTCGCAATTGCCCAATATCATCTGTTTATATGAAAATTAACAATAATGGCGTGCTTTTCCCTACGGCGACGTCCTTGGAAGTATTACAAAAATGTTGGCCTTGCTCTTATGGTGTAATAAACTAACATTGTAAAAGGCTAGTGAAATTTTGATAACTAAAACAACTAGACTTGAAATTATAAATTAATAAGGTGTAAAACATAACAATGTTAATTAACAACTTCATGTACTGTGTATACCTCATACTCATTGGCTTTTTGAATTTTCTTGTTATTTGTTAATAACATAATGTAAGGATTGGATTCGAGTGCCACATGGAATGACGACTCGTAACTCGCACAGGTGTTGATGTAGGAATTGCATGATAATTATGTAGGTACTAAGTATAATATTTAATTACAAACGTAAATAGCCTTCAAAGGTACCAACTTTTCCCATATGAATATTTAGACGTGTTACCATAGTCAATATTATTTTTTCAAGTTATGTCAGTTGTTTTCTGGAAACTTTATTGCAATGTCTTCCAATGTTCTAAAAATATTAATATGTCTGCTCTTTTGAAACTTCGAATGTGTTGTGACTTTATCGTTACTTAACTGAACTTCCAATAATGCAATAATAAATTAATATTAATGTGAGAATATTGCAACATTACAAGCGAAAATTTATATGCAAAATATTGCAGTATAATAAATGACATCATTCACGCTATATTCGGCCATTTGCACAAAAACAAACGGGAGCAACTTTTTAATTAGTTACCGCTTATAACGTATGGATAACTGTTATGTTTCATCGAAGTGAGTTTTGCAATATACAGTTGAATGATCTTAAAAACTTGTATGTTGATAAATTTAAGCTTCTCCTGTATACAAACTTCAAGCTGAAACGTCTACTACCTACTAATTATATTGATGAATGCTACAATATGTAAATGTCCAAATTGTACAAGTGCATATTGAAGAGTGAACCATTATTGAATGAAAGAAATATAATCACTATGTACAAAATATAATAATAAAATAGATTAAATAAAAATGGTACAGTTTGGGGTTGGTCGAATTATATAATTTTTATGATCACTGCTGTAAGTTTCGTCGCAATACTTGTACAAACACATATTCATTTTGGAGAATAAATATCTACATAGTGCAAATGCTGTTTATTCTTCAATATACATATATACATGTAAGCAGGTGTGTGCTAAATATCGGCATATTCATAGACTTACGAAATCGGCGCAAGGCATTGTATGCACATACATTGTTTTAGGAAATTAATCCCATAATAAAACCCCCTTAGTGTTGTACCGAATTATTGAAGTATATTTAATCTTTATTTATGACCTTATTTAATATATAATTCTATATAGTCTACCGAATTATTGTTGTACACTACACAAGTTGTCTATGCAATGAGATAGTATCTAATAGTTATTTACTGTCGATATTGATTTTCACATGAAAGCCGCTATTAGTAAGGTTAATTTGTAGATAAAATTTAATTTATAATAAAAATTGTTATAAAAAGATGTAACATAGAAATATGTTACATAATTATTACTTATCTAAATGCTCACAACTGCATAATGGCAATTAAACATTTTTAGGGAGTTAATACAATGCAAGTGCATATAATTCCAATTTATGATCAGTTATGATAACTGTTCTCTTATCGTTTAATTTTCAATTTCAACCCATAATTTTACATACATATTTATCATGACAATATGTAATTACAACTCTTTCAAGTCATCGAGACTGAATAGTCTGTACGGAATACGCAAACACAGAAGGCCCACCAGACTTCCAACTGATTGCCTCACTCAGCCGAGTGAACCGCTAGGATGTGTCGGCAGTGACGCCAATAATCGAAATTATTACCTACTAGAACATCATCCACGAGGTTATTTTCTATTTTTATTTTAGACAAACAGGCAAAAGGGGCACCTGATGTAGAGCAGTTACGATAGCCTATGAACGTGTTACGTGTTGCTTGCGCGATGCCACTGCTAACGCAGCAGCTTCTCATATACTTACTGGGAACGTCACACATATCTAAGGACACATCACGCAGTGACTCTAGGGAGTTGTGAGTTGGCTGTGGTATACTGTGAGACCGAGCTATTTCCCTAGTGGGGCTGCTTTGATGCACCCTGTCTCTCCTTTCCTAAGAGCCTATTAATGTTTGCTGAATTTTAATATCGATATCTGCCGTAACAAATAACAAGCATATAAAGTAGATATGCGAGGTTAAATATCGCTAACAAACAAAAGAACTTAGGTACATACCTATTTTTTTTTGATTGCCTAAATCAGCGTCGTATCAACAGCGCAAGTACTACTGTATCTACGTACAGTTATTTCTTATGACGCTTTGCTCTAACAAAGAGACAAATGATACATGTCTGTCGTTAGAAAGAGATGAATATATATCTTAAGAGATTTATGATTTGTGGCGAAGTATAGTATAGCCGCCACGCGAGAGCGTGCCCAACTGAATGCAGGTTAGGCAATTACCTTACTTTCGTATTGCCATTCTAGAGCGTGTCATCATCATATGACGAAAGACCTCCACTGCTGAACATATGCCTCCCGCTTAGACTTCCACAGCAATCGGTCTTGTTGTGCTTGCATCTAACGGCTCCCTGCGATCTTCACAAAATCGTCTGTCCATCTAGAGCGTCTACGACGTATCTGTAACTATAAAAACATCTTAGGCCTAAATGTTCTTTCTTATGACGAGTATAATTGGGAGTGCTAATTTGAACACAATCAAAGACATTGTAGCGCATGTCAGTTTAATCGAACCGGAAAGTTTAAATGGATTTAGTCACCATGAGGCCTTCAAGTTCTGAGCACTGTGGAGTAGGTATGCTCTGAATTATGTAAGGAAGACACATATTCTAGCACTAGGATAAGTACTCTATAGCTTATTGTGGTAGTGTGTTAATATGCTGCAAAATCTTTTAGTCTCTGTACTGCTCTTATTTCTACTGTAAAATATACGAATGTGGGTGTCAAACATAATGTAGGGTACATTATGTTTGTTGTACATGTTTAATACTAATGACTTATGAATATTCCTCCGGCTTGCATATTTATCACACATGGCATTACAGACATCGATATTCAGGTTCTTGAAACTAAAAAGAACGTCGTAATCGAATCGTATTGCCTTCAAACACAATCATAATTTGATACTCCTGTGGACGCCTACAAATTTATTAGATTTGGTAGACTTAGCATCATACGTGTATGCCTAGCCTACAATTTGTGTTGATACACTAGCGGTCAGCTGGGTGAGGGAATCGTTTCAAATAAAGTTAGGATTTCTGCATTGAGGATATTGGGGAATACGATCTGTATGAAGTGGGCCTTCTGTGCGTTTTACTACTTATTATACCAACTGTTTATACTTTACACTAGTGAGTAGGTATTCATTTACTCAGCTGAATACTCAGCACACAGTACAGATCTAAAACAATGATGTAGCAGACACACGAACGAGCGCCTCTGTGATACACGTTAGCATATAGATAAGGAGTCGTCGGTTGATACCATGTACTCGCAATCTGATGTTATTCTACTATGGGTTGCCCTCTGAATCTAGTCATGCATGACATTAAAGTTATCGATTATATATTATTGTATTTATTCACTTTATTAACATGTTTATTATGTCTTTAATAAAACAATTGCTTATAATGTTGTATTATTCATGTGTCAGTTAACCCGGAATTGTTCCTAACAATTAGCTATTTGTGTTTATTGCAATTAAACACATACCTAAGCCACAGCGTGACATACTTACGAAATTATGCGGCGAAAGATTAACGTGTGTACATACAATGCTTTTTATAATCACGTTGAAAGTTACGTGTATTGTGCTGGAGTAGCATTGTACGTCTATACACCGACCGAATTTCTATCACGTAATTTCTACACATAAATGTATCTTTACAGTAAGGGTACAGAACACACGCAACAAAACGGCGCAAAAGGTGTGCCCAGTCAAATATAATATGTATAACTTGCGTAATAAAACTGTATAATGTTTGCACAAACAAATTCGAGTGATTTTGTGCTCCGAGTAAAAATGGCTTGTTTATTTAGAAGAGTTGTTTGGTTGCTGCTAACTGTTTAGTTTGTTTGATAAGTAAATGATTTATACATATGCAGGGTTGGACCTTATCTTTGCGGTAAAGGGTTCATAAATTTATATATACTGGCTTTCTCTGAGAACTCGTGAGATTTTTATATTTTTACCGGATGTCATGTCTCGGAAAAAACTTCACCGCTTTGGATATTTTATTTCGTGGACCAACATGGATCTCAATTACAATTTCACGATATACATGTAACCAAAATAACGCATAAAACTTTTTTTAGATTAATTAATTATCACAATCAAAAGTAATATCAACTAATTAAAAAAATATTTTATCGTTCTCGGCATGGCTTGTTGACAATGTTTTTCATATGAACTGGTTTCAATGAATAATTTATGAGTTATACGAGAGTTATACTATCGATATCATTCACGATTAGCACTTTAACGTACGTGTTTTCATAGCTAGTAAAAAATAAAAAAACGCTACTTTTTAACCAATAAGGTAAGATTTTTTTGTTATAGTCATTAAAATTTATATCTTCAAACTTTCGCCACATCACACAACATCACAAACAGCAAAACAGTAAGCAGAAATAGAACAGATATTACATCGGTGGTGGTAAGCCATCATGCAATTTATGGGAAAATTAATGAACCATACAAAAATTGCCAATATTTTATTTGACTCGCTGAGCTGACCGACGAAGTAAAATATTACTTATTATTTATTGAAAGATTTTTATTTACATATCTGTTATGAATGGATATTAGAGCAACTTTAAAAAAATAAAATGACTATCGACATGGACGATATTGCCATCGATGATTTAATCTTTCTTTTTATATCAGTGACTGTTTCACTTTCGGGCTCGTCCTTGTCGTCACCGGTGCCGTATGTGATGGATCTATACTTTTCTAACTAAAAAAATTTGTTCGTTTAAGCATGAGAGGAAGGGAGTGAGATTCTATACTTTCCCTATTATATATAGAATACCGATTATTTAATTAAAAATACAATCTTAAAAAAATATGTAGGGATTACAGCGGATTTTTTGTTGAGCTGCTATCCATACTCCATAGAATATCATGATTTAGAAGTCATTAAGTTAATACCATGCAGTAGAGCAGTATTCCGTAAACATTTGTATTCAAGGTACACCTACCAAGTCAACAAAATTTAGATGTATATCATAGAAAAATAAAGTTTTTATTGGTATATAATAAATTGAGCAAAGAAAAATACTAAACAGTTCATCTGAAATACGGAAATGCACATCAAATCAATAATCTGATGTGCATTTTAGCTGTTAACATAGTATTTTCGAAGGTTAAGGTTAGTATGTTGATCAATTAAATACAATCCATTTTCATTTAATACTAGCTGAAGCCCGCGGCTTCGCACGCATGAGAATTGGGCTTTTAGTAGACTTTATTTCTCTGTAGACCTGAAATTCTTTTTGTTTAAAAAAAAACAAAGTTCAGGGACGTAGATGCAACCATAGAGCGATTCAATTTTCATACAGCGCCATCTATTGACCTTTACCGGAGGCAACGTACATTTATTTTATTTTTATTATATAAAAAATGCGTAGTTATTTTATGTTCCAATAAATACGTATTATGTGAAAATAATAAAAATAAAATCGCTAAGTTACCGATATTTCCCCCTAATTTTAACAGTTTTTCATGTTTTACACAGGAACCCTAAATATTTACGGGATAAAAAGTAGCCTATATTCTGCTCTACCTACCAGTGAACGTCCCCTCAAAATCCGTTCAGCCATTTCGAAGATAAGCCCGGACAAACAAACAGACAGACAGACAGGCAAAAAAGTTAAAAATGCATGATTAAGCTTTGGTAACGTGAAAATAACAATATGAGCTTAAGATAAAGGCTTTATTTTGAAATCACAGACAGACACTTCAATTTTATTATTTATATGTATATCTCTCACCTATGGTAATTAATATCTTAACTAATCTTCCAAATCTGGCCATTTTTCTGCGGCACACCAGCTAATGACCACGGTACACCGCCGCAGCACACAGATTGCGATACACTGCAGTAGAGTACAAGTATGGATTACGTTTAGATGTATATTAATGTAGAAGGTATCAAAATTCGCAGCTATGACATTTTTGTTAAGAGTTTATACATAACAGACATTTTTTATTCAAAGATGTTTATTTACATGTCAGTCATTTACATGTCTGTTTTGGATACATGTAAGTGCAACTTTACGTTTCATTGACAAACCATTAGTGAAATGCTCCTTGAATAAAAATAAGTAATCGCAATAGATCAGAGTGAAAACCTCATGTTGTATTTCACATCAACTAAAAAAATGAACCTCTGGCGAAAGAGAGGCAGGGCATCACTGAAGTATAAGACGCGGTGGTAACGCGCGAGAGATTATTTTTGTATTGCAAGTGTTTTAAGGCCACGGTGATCACTTGCTTGGACTGTATGCATGTTTGTTTCCCAGAAGCAGCTCGTCAGTGGAAGTACTTCTATTAGGAGCTTCCTTCATTCTGACCTTGATTGCAGCACGACAACCCTGGCGTTGCAAGTGAGTACCTGTTGTCTGCGAGAGAGTAAGATTGTCAGTTGAGGAGGTACTGCGTTACCAGCGAGTGTGAATAAGTGCTAGCGATACTTCTTGTGTTGCAAGCATCAGAACATCTTTAAGCTACGATTACACCTTCACTTCAACTAGGTCCGCTACCCCAATTTGTACAAAAAAGAAAGAGATGAGAGAAACATTTCTTATAATTGCTACGACAAACATTTATAAATCTACAGCCAAAGTCGAGTAAACAATCGAACGATGCCGACATTACGTATCTAAAACAAGCCATGAACCTGACCTGGTGACTGGTGACGTGGAACCCGCGCTATGTTCAACTTGAATGCTTAATTTAGTTTTTATAAACGACGGCGTCGCAACCGGCGGCCGACCCACGGCGATAATGCGATGCGATAGCAGTGTGATGCCGAGGGGCAAACCGCGTTCGCGTCTCCCGGGCGCGTGCTCATCCAAACATAAGTACTTCTCTAAATTAATAAATTATTCCAGCTGATAGTTTAGGTAGTGAATCGACATGACGTTGCTAATGAGAAAGTGCGCAATGACCGCGAGGAATCTGAACAGGTTTCGCAAGTCATACATGCTGTTGAGAACTGTAAGTGTTTTGGTTTGAAACATGTGTCTTTTACTCTAAATATAACTTTGAATGTTGACTGCGTGAATTAAACGAAAATTTTACGATTTAGTTTCTTTCTTGTATACGATTACTGTATAGAACAAATTTAAAACGTTTTTCTGGTCAATCTCACATCACTTATGAGTAGAGTCGGTAATACGTTTGTACATTGGTATTATTTTTTTTGGTTATATAAGATTAAATTTCATTAACAGTTGACATATAATGTTTCTTATCATCGTGATAATTTATAAATAAGAAAAATACAACTTACGTATTTGCGAAATTTTTGTTTTGTTAAAAATTAAATACTTAATATGTTGTTTGCTAAAATCAATATCTTGTTGATAATAGAATTGTAATTGTTGACTCAAAGTAACTGTGTTCTTCATAGCAATAAGATAAGAGAGCATACCAAAACGTTATCAAATAACGAGTCACAGCATAGAGATAATTATCGTAGATTTCATTTCATTGTGAGAATAACAATTATTATTATATGACAATTCAGTTTTGATTTTTGCGATAAATAATACTAATAAACTGTCTCTGGGATTGATAAATAAAACCCACGTCTGTTAGATAGGTACGGTTTTCTTGCATTGTCTTGTCTCTCGAAACAGTTACAACTGCTTCCCTGCTTCGAAACATTTACAAAGTTTTGATAGACGATCAATAAAATTTATTGGAGTTACGGCTATTTTTTATAGCACTAGACTGGCAAATAGGTACCTAATCTAACTAAAACTAATAATATGACTATTTTTAGCCATTTACATACTCAACTACAGAAATGTTAAAGCTGACTACTTTTATCAAGGTCGACAAAATTATTAAATAGCAGTGGATAAGGAACCGGCCTGTTGACCAACAGGTCCCCGGTACGAATCCAGGCGGGGGCATGTACCACTAAATTCGTATTTTCGGATTTACATATTTATCATATTTATCACTTGCTCGGCGGTGAAGGACATTATTGTACATATTTATCACTTGCTCGGCGGTGAAGGACATTATTGTACATATTTATCACTTGCTCGGCGGTGAAGGACATTATTGTACATATTTATCACTTGCTCGGCGGTGAAGGACATTATTGTACATATTTATCACTTGCTCGGCGGTGAAGGACATTATTGTACATATTTATCACTTGCTCGGCGGTGAAGGACATTATTGTACATATTTATCACTTGCTCGGCGGTGAAGGACATTATTGTACATATTTATCACTTGCTCGGCGGTGAAGGACATTATTGTACATATTTATCACTTGCTCGGCGGTGAAGGACATTATTGTACATATTTATCACTTGCTCGGCGGTGAAGGACATTATTGTACATATTTATCACTTGCTCGGCGGTGAAGGACAACATCGTGAGGAAACACACACGTCCAAGAAATTAAATTTCGAAAGACGTGTGACCTAACCTAGGATAGATCTGGTTTTCCCTCTGGGTTGTGGAAGACTGATGGCAGTCGCTCCATGCAAAAATTAGTATCTTCGCCAAATCCTTGTGCTTGGGTAGCGGACTCCGCCAATTCTAATGGATAGGAAAACGGGATAACGCGAAGAAGAAGATAGCCAACTACCTAACTATAAAAACATCTTAGACTATCCAGGTGTGATCGAAGCCCAAGTAAAAAAATATAGTCAACGGGGACTACGCGACTTTTCATCTAATTTTCACCTTAGTACGATTTCACATTCGTCCAAAATCCAAATTTGTAACAATTTTCATTTTAAATATAAGACGCTGGCATCTTAAAATTACTAATACAATCAAAACAAATTCCACATCCACATCAACCCTTACAAAAAACAAAAGTTGTTATTTGGCTTCGGTCTATGAAATGGAGGTTCTTCACTTTCCTATCTTCCTAAGGAACTTCCTAATCTGTGTGTGTAAAATGGCTGCTTTGATGCACGCTACCTCTTTTCGCCAGAGCCTAGTTTGTTAGCAGCAGGGTGCACCACGTGTAGGTGAGGATGGTTTAAACAAAGATGATAGGTCATTTACACCGCAATGACTTCTGTAAAATTTAAAACAGAAATACTCTCCACACACACCACAACCTAGAGTCGTTTTTATGTAAAAAAAATAATCATCGCTCTGTCCAAAAAAATCTTTCAACCGCTTACCGAGGCTCGTAGGTTCAATCCCTTTGAATCCGTCATTAGGAGGTTATGGGTTTTTCATATTAAACAATTATTAAAAAGATTAAAAAATGTCGTAACAGGAATACCATCGACCGTATAGCAGCAACACCATCAACATTCTGCGATGCGCTACAGTAGGAGTGCATCTGAGGTGGAGACAGTTCCATAAAACTCAGGTCCATAACAAGACGGTCGCATTCACGCTATCGGATATTGGGGAAGGAATACGAGAAGTGGTTATCAAGGAATGGTTGGTATTGTCAAATTTAATAAATAACAATTAATTATGTAAATTATCTGGTTACGGTGAATTTTCCGCTTTTTATAAAGTTAATATTAATAAACATAACAAACTGTACAAAGATGAAATGAAAAAATGAAAATATTATTTGTAATCCAGGGAGGCTCAACAAAAGAAAGGTTGGAAAACCCTGCTTTACATGGAGATGACGTATTTGCCAATATACAAGATCTACGAAATGTGCCAACTATGACTATTTACGGTTTCAGGGGTATTCGGCAATTTCTATGACCCTTCGTTTACAGCTGATTCCCGCGCAAGTCGCAACCGCCGCTTGCGATTGTGGGAACATGTTTTGTTTACTTCGCATTGTTTCTTAATTTTTGCTTTTGCAATACTAGCTGGTGGCCCAGACGGGTTAGACTTTAACCTTGAAAAAAATCCCGGCAGAAATTTTATTGCACTAATACTCGGGGGTCAGTCACTTAGCCGACATTTTGAATTTAAGGTCAATTTGTTTTTGCGCAATATCTCCTTTTCCCAAAAATGCTATGGACCAAAGTTGTTACAAAATTTAATTATCTACAACTATGGTCCTGAAAACTTTTATCGTATGATCGATATTTGTCGAGATAATAGAGAAAAACGCAATAAAGTATAGTTTTCACTTTACCTTGATTGTTATTAACTATAACGTAAAAACGTACATAAACAAAGTTGTAGATAATGAAATTCTCTACAACTTTGATATCTACGACTTTTCTCTAAAGTCAATATTTTAGCTCCCAGGCCTATGTTAAGTTTAACGGGACTAAAGCGACCAGCGAGCCTAGGCGGTGACGTCATCGGCAGGTACTATGACCAAGTTCGAGCCTGTAGCGTCCCTTTTGTATTGAACCGGCCTCAGGTTACAGATACTCTACGGAGCAGACGTACTATGAGCAAAATGGAGAATTGTTTTGTGTGTGGAGAAGTTTATTACTGTAAATAATTCTGTGATAGTGAAAAAATGGGGTGTTCAGTCACTTTTATCATTATCAGCGAGTATTATTGGTGGTTATGAACAGCACAGGTGTATGCTGGAAGCTGTTCGGAGTATTGTCATGTACCTACCGTGCCAAGAGTTACGGAAATAAAAAAAAAATTGCCAAAGTGCATAGACGAAACAGCGGCGCGTCTCAATTATCATCAGCATCATCATTATCGTCAAAAGAATAAATCTGTCTATTGAAAATAGATGGATAAAAAGAAGGAAAAACATTGCCTTAGTCCTTGAAAATTAAGTTAAGGAACGAATGGGAATTGCAGCTTATAATACTTTTAAGGACAATGAGTTGGCAAAAACGAAACGTGGATTACCCTGCTGGGGATACCACGTAAAAAACGCGCCTGGAGTTCAACCCCAGCGGTGGTGCGGTAAGGAGCTAACAAAAATATTTTAGAGGAGAAGTTGTAATGGTCAAAGTTGTAGAGAATTTAATTTATCTACAACTTTGATGTGTTTTTTCGATTATCTCTAAAATCGTATATACGATAAAATTTTCAAGATCAAAGTTGTAGAGAATTAAATTTACAATAACTTTACACATTTTTGTAAAAAGGTTAATAATAACGAAGATATTGCGTAAAAACAAATTGACCTTAAATTCAAAATAGCGGCTAACGCACCAGCGTCGGAATTTGGTAGACATTTTGAATTTAGTCTACTAATGACTCCCCCTAAAGATTAGTGCAATAAAATTTCTGCCGGATTTTTTTTCACGGTTGATTCCTGAGCTAACCCTACTGGACTATAGCTAGAGCAGTGTTTTTGTATGCGAGCTGTTGCGCTAGTATGCGCGTGTTCGTTTGCTTGAGTGCACACATGTTTCATTGTGTGAGATGTTTGCTGTACAAAAAGTTGTTTTTTAATTACTTAGTAAGTTATAACTTATTATTATTTAAAAGAGAGACGATACCATAAATAAGTGTAAATTAATACATGAACTGTGGACCAATTATGTAGGTTTTGATAAAATAATACGATGTAGATGTACATGTTTGGCAAGTATATAACACAATAATAATTTATTGTATAGGAAACAAACGAGCATACAGCCCACCATTATGTAAAATGGTTACCATAGCTTCATAGGCTTCCAATACAAAAAGTATCGCTCGTGCGGCCCCCGCTGTTAACACAGCAACATCAGGAGCTTACTGGTGATCTCACTCACTCGCAGGAACACAACTAGCAACAAAAAAGTATATGCAAATCTATGAACACCGCAGGCAAATAGCAACTCAACCAAGAAGTTGTTGTTTGACCTCGATCTTTTATAAGTTCCCCCTTATCCCGTCGGCCCGGTTATGCTCTGATGTGTCCTAATTTTCTTTTGCCAGAACGTCGTTTGTTGATTAGCAAAGTGTATCACGTGCAGGTGAGGTTGGATCAGACTTTAAAAGATAAAGTCTATTTCTATCCTCACATCAAGTCCCTTGTGAGGTAGGCAGAGGAACCGAGCGTTACATGTCTAGTAGTATAGGTATATGGTAATTAAAAACATTTGCATTGGCTTTAGCGAAATCCTGAAGGTAACTATAGTAATAATACTGTTTGCCCTAAGGCAACTAGGGACAGTCACGTACCTAAAAATTGTTTAAGTTCTTATGAGTGTATAATACATATTCCAGGTTTGTCAAGGAAGGGGATAAAGTGCAGCAGTTTGACAATATTTGCGAGGTGCAAAGCGACAAGGCGGCAGTAACAATCACTAGCCGATACGACGGTGTGATCACGCGATTGCACTACAAAGTCGACCAAACTGCTCTCGTGGGCCAACCTCTCATTGATATAGACGTTGAAGACGGCGATGACGATGGTAAATATGATTTTGAAACACAAAGTCGACGTCACCTGCCCTTGGTGTACCCTATCAAAAGCGACTTCGTGTTTTTGTATTTATATACATCACGAGGAAAAACGCACGTCCCAGAAAAAATATGTCGAAAAATATATGACTTGATCTAAGAAATGTCTGCTGCATAAGGAAAAACCAGATCTTTCACAGCTGTCATGTAAAAATCTGTATCTTCGCCAGTATGTAGCAGATAATTCCAATGGGTTATAGAGAACAGAAAGGAGAATGGATATGTGCTATCTAAAGGGCATATAAACAATATTACCCCGTAGGGCTGTTGTGTTTTACCGAGCTCACCATAAAAACAAAGTGCAAGTGTAAGTAGTAGCGCAAGAACGTGACTACTTGGATTACAACTCCCCTAAGGTTACGGTAACCACAAATAGTAAGCCCATTTGCTAACGACTAAATAATAACTATTTAAGTTGAATTGTACAAGTTCAATCTACATTAGACTGGTACTTAAACTTAATCATGACATGCCAATCCACGGTAAAAACAATCGTAAAATTATAAATGAAAGCTGATAGTTTAGCGATTATTTGACTGCTCTTCATTTCAAATATCTATGTATCTGTGATTTACATCTTTTTTATGCTACGTCAGGAGGCATACAAACATACGGCCCACCAGGTTGATGTAAAGCGGTTTCCGTAGCCTATAAACGCTTGCAATGAAGTAGCTCGCGCGATGCCACCTGTTGCTAACACAGCAACTTCTTCGGAGCTTACTGGAGACCTGACTCACACGCAGAAACACAACAACCCTCTAAGGAGTTGTTATTTGGCCACCGTTTTTCTGTGAGGTGGAGGTACTTCCCCAGACGGGCTGCTTTGATGCGCCCTACCTCTCTTTTATCTGAGATAAGCACAGTCGTTCTGTTATTCTTACAGGCACTACAACAGATTCCAGCGATGAAGCAGATGCTCCGGGAACACCACAATCTACTACAAACCAAAGAATTAAAGTTTTAACGACTCCTGCGGTCAGAAGAATAGCATCACAGTTCCAAGTAGGTTAACATCTGTTTTTACGTCTTATATCTTATAGAGTGTACAATATTTGCTTATTCCATTTGATCGCATACAATGTAGCGCATTCGAAATCGCCGGTGACCCAGTGGTCTCCGCTCGGCTGGACTCGCTTTGTACACGAAGAGACGTTGCTTCTCTTTGTATGTATGTATGTATATCTTCACGCCAAGTCCCTTGCAGGGTAGGCAGAGAGAACCGAGCGCCATAAGACGCGGTCCTTGCATACTTCACTCGCTTCTGTGACATTCATAGCTCTTTTCATGCACGCTCGCCGGTTCCTGGGGCTTCTGATAAAACACGACCAATTTGGTCATGGTAGGTTAGTCTCGGCCATCCTCGGCTCCTACATCCTTCCACTTTTGCATTGTATATCTGTTTCGTCATTCTTTCGTCCCGCATTCTTTCTACATGTCCGAACCAACGGAGCATGCCCTTTCTTATCTTAACACCGACACTCTCTTTTAGAACAACTCTTTCTCTCACGTCTTCATTACGAACGCGGTCAGTAAGCGTAAAAAGCTTCTCTTTGTGTACTGTACAAATTGTATCATTGGGAGTGTTCGGAGGAGCTGTTCAACTTAATACTAGCCGCTGAGTTCCACTATCGTACCACTCGCCAAAAATTTAAATTTCACCCTCACCATCTTGATAAGAGGCAATCCACTACAGTACGATTTTTGAGGCATTTTCAACCACGTACGGTGAAATTGTATAAATTACCCTCAGCGGTGTTCCCGAACAAATACGTTATGGGTATTTCTGTGCCAGCATTTTAGGGCCTTTAAGAAAAGGTCCTAAAAGGCTGGCAACGTATCAGTGACCCTTTGGTGTTGCTGATGTCTATGGGCATGGTGACCACTTACCATCAGGTGACCCGCATGCTCGTTGTCCCCATCTAATAAATATAAAAAAAACGTGAGTAACAAATATACGACCCAAATAATGTAAAACAATTACCATAGCTTAAACTAGTGGTGCCAAGAGCCGTAGGAACCGTCAAACGTGAAAAGAACTATGAATGGGCTTATTCACAGCAGGAACTTTATCATCACACACTGGAAGAATTCTTAAGTTACGGACTGATCACCCTGCTGAGTTTTTCCCAAGGGTCTTACGGCATGGGGTTCTTTAAAAAAGCGTGAGGAGGTTCTTAAAGGGTGGATTATTATATGTGAGTGGCAACCCTAATATTGCAAATATCCTCTTACTACTGTAACCGCTTATCATCATGACAAGCGTACGCTGGTTTTCGACATTAGTGGTATAAAAAAGCTGCTCGGAAGTTACGATGTTTGTAGCGGGTGTGGCAACATGCAAGTAAAACTTTTTGTATTACACGCAATGATAGACCGCGGTTTTCATAAAGTGGGCCGTAGATTGTTTGCCTCCAGACCTTGTTTAAAAAATGTGTGATAGCGTAATAATGCGAAGAGATAGGCTATAACTGCTATAAGTAACGCAATATAAAATTAACCCAATGTATATTGTATTATAATATCTCATGATTCTTTTATACGTAGTATAAAATGATTCCTCCATATTTTAACATAAACAAAGAGAAAACAATATTCAATAAACAATGACAATATCACCTTGTAATTAAAATACTCGTAGAGTCCTCTTTATTATAATTAGTCTGGCTTATACTGTAACATAGAAACTTTTTTTTTACAACTTTGTAATTATTTTGAATTTGGAACGCGTTTATTATGTTAAAAACTTATTTCGATTTCTCGCTTCAAAAGCTTGGTATCAGCCGTATGTTCGTATATCGTACTATCGACAGATATATCAACACTTCATCTGTTAAAGACCATAAAAGATCGGGGCGACCGCGTGCTGTTAGAACTTCAAAGGGTGTTAAGGCTTTTATTAATTATTATTACTCGTATATATTTAACCATAGGAAACAAAAAATCTTATCGCGAGAAATGAAGATTTCCTCTAGGACTCAAAATGACAAAGTGTACGCACACAGTTCTAAAGAAGCCGCCCAAGTAGTCGGAAAGGTACAACGTGGTCATCATCCTGCGTCTGTAATGGTTTGGTGGGGGGTGTCTCATCACGGAGTCACAAAGCTTAATTTTAGTGAAAAAAGAGTCCAGACTTCAGCCAAAGTATATCAAGAGACTGTCTTAGATCGTATTGTGAAACCTCTCAGCAACACACTTTGTAAAACCGTACCGTGGACTTTCCTGCAGGACTCACCTATTCACAAGGCAGGAACTACCCAACCCTGACTTGAAACCGGACGTTTCGGACTTTATACAAGCCGAAGACTGGCCCGCATCTAGTCCAGATCTGAACCACTTACACTACAAATTATGATCAGTTTTAGAGGTCATGGCCTGCTCGAAACGACACGCCGATATTGTGTCTCTTAAGAAATCTCTGGGGCAAGCAGTGGCTAAAATTCTCAACGAAACAGTAAGAAAACGAAAGTACGTGTTTTCTAAGATGAAATACGTTACTAGGGAAGCAGAAGCAGAGTCGGGTTTTGTTCTACTCGTGTAGAGTATCATGAAAGGACAATTTAATTTTTTTCCATACCTTGAAATCTGTAACGAACACAATATTATTACACCATGTTTTGTTTCAATAGGCTCTTGAATATTTTAATTCACATACCCCGTGAATTTTATTTCACCTCAGTAGAATCTCGGACCTATAGCGGTTTAGGCTATACATTAATTTATCCGTCAGAACTTTTATATTTATCAATAAAATTTATTTATTAATTTAAACTTTGTTCATCACAGATCATTCAAACAAAGGTAAACCTAGCAGTATTAAAAATAATGATTATGTTATTTTTCTTTTCAGCTAGACCTAAGTACTGTTAAAGCAACCGGAAGAAATGGTAGAGTTTTGAAAGAAGACGTGTTATCACATTTGAATATAACTGCTGACAAATCTAATGAAATATCAGGAGCTACATCGGTGACGGCAACACCTTTAGTGGTAACCCAAGCACACGCAAAAACCGAAGTGCTGTTAGAAAATAAGACAATTCCAATTTCTGGATTCACAAAGGCTATGGTGAAATCAATGACTGAAGCTATGGTAAGGCATCAAATTTTCTCTTAGATTATGAATATCAATTTTTCCCACATTTAAATTTTAACAACTGAAACATAATTTGATCTCCGTATGTCGAATTTCATCGACGTTGTTCGAAACGAGGGTCACTAACGAGATTTTATGTTTTGAAGCCTGGTAAATGATTCTACAAATACCAAATACGAAGCGTGAAGAAGTACCTTGCAGGCCAGCAAGGTAGCGTCAACTGACAGGACACTGTAGTCCTTTGTCAGTTGCCGCTGCAATTTGGGCTCCTCTTTTCGCTTACCAACAGGCGAAGAGGAGCCACTATGCTGAGCCAATATAAAAAAAAAAAAACTTGTTTCGTCATACGATAAAAATATTGGTTTGACGACTTGAAGTAGACAAGAGAATAAGAACTTATGATATTTAATGTTTCCAACTCACATAAATGTTTCTAATGCTCCATCAGTCATCGGGATAGAAACGAGCTCGGTGGCGCAGTGGTGAAACGCGCTGTTACGCTACTTTGACACCAACGCTCGTGGGTTCGATTCCCACACAGAACAAACATTTGTGTGCATGAACATGTCTGTTTGTATTAGTCTGGGTATTTTCTATGTATAATAAATATGTATTTACAAAAAAAAAAATGTATTTACGTATGTTTATCAGTTGTCTAGCACCCATAACACAAGCTTCGCTTACTTTGGGGCTAGGTGGCGCTGTGTAATTTGTCCGAGAATATTTATTATTATTATTTATTCCATGCCTGCCACAAACACCCGAATTACTGTATACTTGTTGCATATAAATCAAGTCTCAAATTTAAAGCAAAGCTGCCTCAACATCTGCGGAGCGCAGAATGCACGCAATTCATCCCAGTTTGCTGACCTATAGTGTCATACGTACACTGTCGGACAGGACGTTTTAGACCACGTCAAGCGCAAGGTATTTTTATTCGGGTGAGATATTGACCCAGTGAGTCAAACGGTCAGAAGAGGGTCCTCAGTTACAGGTGCTCAAACAAGTGAGCTACATCAGTATCTCCGCTTTGATTCCTGTACAGGCTTACTAATTATTTGGTGTAGCCACCTCCCCCCACTATACAGACAATTATTTATTTTCAGAAAATTCCGCATTTTGGATATAGCGACGAATATGATGTAACAAAGTTAGTTGAATCGCGTGACGCTTTAAAAACTCTAGCGCAAGAACGAGGAGTGAAACTGACTTACATGCCAATCATACTGAAAGCTGCTTCATTAGGCCTTACTGCTTTCCCAATATTAAACAGTAGTCTGGATAGCACTTGTGAAAATCTCACATACAAAGCCAGTCATAACATAGGAGTAGCAATGGACACACCTAATGGACTAGTTGTGCCTGTAATTAAGGTAAGTTTAAAATGTGCATGTTTGCCAATTCCGTTCCAGTACACTCAGGTATATTCTGATCACATGATTTTTTTACAGAATGTACAAAGTAAAAGTATATTGGAAATAGCACGCGATCTTAATGATCTCCAAGAAAAAGGTGTGAATGGCCAATTGGGACTTGGTGATTTAAGTGGAGGCACATTTGCAATTTCTAACATTGGAATCGTAAGTGTTAATATTTATATTCTAACAGACTTTTCATTCCACTTTAATTAAATAGAATAGGTACTTAAATCTAGGTTTTAATATTATTTCCAGGTTGGAGGAACGTATACAAAACCAGTAATTTTACCACCACAAGTTGCGATTGGTGCTTTAGGAAAAATTCAAGTAAGTATAACGTAATTTAAATATATTTTAAAACCGTGAAAACCGTTTTTAATGCATTCGAAACTCTACCAAATTTATTTGAAAATAATTGGACACTAGACCGTTTCTAACAAAAAATAAATTTCTATAATTTATTTACTATTGGCGAAAACATCACGTAATGTACACTCAAAAATTAATAATATTTTTATACGAAAATTATACGTTGAAAAGAATGCATTATAAAAACTCATATTTTAAGTCTGGCATGACATGGCATGGCTGACTAATAGTGGTAACTCTAGTACTCAGACACGTTCATGTTAAAGCTCGCAGATTTTATATACTCGTAATATACCATAAGTAATAAAACGCTTAAGTAATTTCTCCAGATATTTATCTCTACATCCCTAGTTTTAAACACTCTTTTCCAAGTATCTTGGGCTTAGAATCGACTACTGTAAGAGGTATCCTTTGGAGATTTATTACATGCATTTAATTCCTATTGAAATAGGTATAGAAATAACCTATGAAGAACCGGTCAAACGCTGTTGTGCTAGTAACTCAACTCACCGCTACGGGTCGGGGGGGTAAAGTAGAACACGTAGCTCCTATTGTCTAGTTCACGGATTAACTTCGCGTCACATAACAAATTATCCTCCTATTAGTCAGTAGGTTCAAATCACTGAGATATTTATGTGCTAAAACAGTACGTTTTGGTGAGTGAATGTTATCAAGCAGTTATTTGGTTTGTGCTGCTAATGGTAGTGGTATAACTCGTGACGGAGGATAGAAATAGCTGAGTTACTTGTAAATTTGAATTCCTCAAAATAAAACCCGCAACTTTCAATTATATATACAATTTATAGATCTTTTCGTAAAACTAAAGTTTCAAATTGCGTTGTTCACGTGTTTCAGATATTACCAAGATTCGATGCTGAAGGAAACGTCGTGAAGGCTCACATTCTGACTGTTAGCTGGTCTGCTGATCACAGAGTCATAGATGGGGTTACTATGGCACGGTTTTCTAATTACATAAAAAGATATCTCGAAAATCCGTATACCCTCATTTTAGATCTCTAATTAGTTCTTGTATATGTTCATTTTTTTATTTTTGTTACTTTGATGTGTAGATACTTTTCCCATACTTTTATCAAATTTTGTATTTAAAATAAAACAAATGTATACTTCCATGATTGTTAAAAACTGTAAAAATATTTGTTGCAGACACAAATTGTTGTAATTGTGAACATGAAAAGTTAGAAAATATTATTAATGTTAATTTTTGTTTTCCTGCCGCCGCAGCACTTCAAACCTGGTCACTTTAAAGTAAGCTATTGTCCATTCCGGTATGCAATGGGGAGTATACTCTCTGTGGAATCTTGCAAATATCTCAGTGAAGATCAAAGCGTCTATACTATTTATTGGGGTCCACCTCAAAGCTAAAAACACCATATCTACATCGCAAAACTTTTTGTCTGAAAGAAAACAACTATACTAAGAATATATTATATTACTATACTAAGAATCAGAAAACATTCAAAATTTGTAGTATTCTGGACAAAATGCTGTTTAACTTTGATTACGAAACGTGTTTTTTTTTTGTTGTGAAAAATAGCATAGCCGGGTGGAAACTATCAAACGGCCTGACCTAAGTAGAGCGGTTACCAAACATAGTGGGTACTACTATCGCAGTAACTCTTGAGATGCTTACTTGTTACTCACTCGTAGGAACACAATAACCTTCGAGAATTTTCAACAAGTTGAAGTCCTCCGCAAAGTGGAGGTAGCCCAATGACTGGGAAAGCCAGTCACTTAAGATAACTCTGTCCTCGGCCTCTCTTTCCCCATAAACTCATGTTATTAATCAGAAAATAGCACCACGTGCAGTGCTACTCTTCTTATGAATTCTGAGAATAAGATAGCAATACCAGTCAGCGGGTGTATATGCTTGTATGTTTATGTCACATGTATGCTTGAATGTAAGCTACCTTTCTGCATACACCACATCTGGGTAGACTCACCAAGAAACAATATCTTGTTGGGCGGACATATTTTCAAATCATGAAAAGCGACATTTTGATAGGCGAATGTACACTTGTAACTAGTAAATATTTATCGCCATCTTGCACGTGCTTTATCCGTGGTGCACCCTCATAATTAAAATATGAAGGTCTGACCAAAGAGCAGTAACGCACTTCAAAGAGCGTAACTGGGTGAGAACTTCCACACCACAGAAGACCATAGCCGAACCAGTAAGCTCTAGCGAAGTTCCTGTATTGGAAGCGGGAGTGGCAGCACATGAGCGATACTCCTTGTATTACAACAAGAGTTCATAGGCTACGGTAACTAGTTTACTATCTATCTGCTATTACTATGGATTTATGCTTGTTTGCTTCCAACGTTGCAAAAAAAAATAGGCAATTGGCTACTCACAGTGAAGTGCGCCGATTGAAGAAAAATAAAATGGGGCTAAATTTAAATTCTCATTTTCATATCAGAATATTTACTTAGTCTTTATTTCAAATTCAAACCTTTTTTTAATACAACGGCGGCTAACAAGCATACGACCCACCTGATGTAAAATAATAGCCTGTATAGTTTTGCAACGACAGAAATCGCTTGCGCTTTGTTTCGCTCTCTTTTACCATCGCTGCTAGTCACTACTCCATCGCATTAAGACTTTCCTTGTAATTTTACCTATTTATCAATTGGGTGTATTCACATTGCTTCGAAAAACCATGTTCGAAGCGGATTAGAATAATTTAACTCAAATATATGCATGTTAAGTGTAAACCTCCATTCCGATTCAAATATCGCGTTTCGAGGCAACGGAGCTCTACAATGAGACTTCTGTAAGATGTAAACTCTGCTCCTGCCTACCGTACATGTTTCTTGTTTCATTTTCGTCATTTATATATCAGAACTTACCCGCTATTCTAATGAAATAGACTTTTCGTGGCGATGAAATCTGAATATCATTCCGATGTAGTGTTAATAATGCTCTCTGACGGTTGTTCCAGTTGCGTTCCAGTTCACGCAGCAAACTCATGCGAGCTGCTTTTGTCAGCAAGCCGTTTAATTCAGCATATTGCCCGTCGCTTATTACTTGCGTCACGCGTGATATTGCCTGTAAACGAAGTTTGACATGTTTGTGCGTTAAGTATGATGTTAGTACTAGCAAATATCCGCGGCTCCTGATGTGGTTGCAGACGCTCTATTCGGTCCATTTTACCTACTCTTTTATTGAGAATGGAGTAATCAAAAATCGAATGGCCCTAATTCGCATCTTCGACTTCACTCATGTTTCTTGTTTTAAATATAAAAAATGTTACAAAATAAGTTCGCTACGAATAATAATATCATAGTTCAATGCTAGCTGGCCAGAAAGCATAATTTTGCAAAAGAATATTACGCCTCTCATTATATTCAAGAAGCTATATATCTATATCAGAGATTCTCAAACTTATTTCGTCTACCACCCAATTTGAAAACCAATTTGAAAGTAATCAATTTTCATTTTAAAACTAATCATCAGGTTCGATTTTATACAAAAACAGTCATAAGTGCCGTGTTCGATGACATGCAAACGATTGCTCTTTTTAGTAAGCAGCGTTGCCACAGCGGTAAATCCACGTTCACACAAATATGACGATGGAAATGCTATCAAATTTCGTTAAATGATCGACCACAATCCAGTGTACAATTGGTGGAATGGCTTTTGGAGCCAAAATTCTTGGTAGCCATTATTGAATTTGTTTTTTATTTCCTCGTTCGTTGTTAGTTCTATAAGTTCTTCTTCCAGATGGGGTGAAATTTGAAAAAGGATCCAACTCCCAATCAGTATTTGGTATTTCCAATTTTAAAATGTCCTGGAATCTTTCTATGAAATTACTGTGGAGGTTTTCAAATGTTGGCTGTAGACAAGCAAGCCGTTGTTGTTGCAGATACTGATAAATTGGGAAAATTGTGGAACTCAAATCTGCGGATATTCTTCTTGTGTAGGAGCAGCTTGGCTACGAAAGCAGCAATGACTTTTTTTGTTTTTATTAAAGTCAAGTCATCTCCTTGAAGTTGGAGATTCATATCATTAAGCAATTTATAAAGGTCTGTCAGGTATGTGATATCATTCTTTGATGTGAAAAGGTTGTCGAACAATTTTGTACCATTGTTTTCCAAGAACTCTATGACAGAGTCAGAGTGTAAAATCGAGTCAGACAATTTCCTTTTTATAGCCTAAGCACTTCTGTGTGAAAGCTCAATCGGTTGAAATCTTCATTGTTAGCAACACAAAACTAATTACATAATCTGTCGTTTACATAGTTGTTTCAGATTTTATTGACTGCTTTGGCATGTAGCAATTTGCATTGAAACAGTCGTTCATTTAAATTTCTAGCAACCAATGTTGTCGATGAATGACGCAACATACAGCGAGCGCATCTGGAATTTTCTTTTTTAAGTACGCTATGAAGCCTTTTTGACACCCTGCCATAGCCGGAGCGCCATCTGTGGCAGCTGATATATTATTCTTCAATGGAATTCTTGTCTCATGACAAAAATTTTCAGTGTATTGAATATGGTTTCTCCTTCTGTCTCTAAATTTTTAGCAAATAATAGTTCTTGACATATTTTTACATCTTTAATAAACCTCACGCATGACAGCAACAATGATTCATTAGTTGGTAAAGTGGACTCATCCAACTGAATTGAAAATTGACTAGTCCTCAGATGATTGCACAATGACTCTTCAATGTTTTCACTTATTTCATCAATTCGTCTTTGCACAGAACTATTGCTCAAAGGATTTTTTCGGATAATATCTGCCACCGGTTTATGGAGCACAGTAGTTATAACTTCTTTTATTGCTGCCAAAACTAACATTTCTTTTTGTTTGTGGTTAACAAAGATATATGTATGAAGCTCGAAGTCCGTCATTGTCTTGCTTAGCAGCCGCCGAAAAAGATTTGATACACTTGGCTGAGCATTATGCTCCTTCTCCAGGTCTTGAAAATAGACTACATTTTTGTCCTTCTTATCTGGATGCAAAAAAAAAATTAGAAAAGCTTATTAACAAAAGACTCACACACTATTTGAAAAAGTATAACATCATTTCTAATTCCCAGTTTGGCTTCAGACAGGGTACTTCTACAGAAGATGCGATCATAACATTAACATCGCTTATTGTTCAGCAAGTAGACAATGGTAAAAAATGTATAACCGTATTCTTAGACTTAAAAAAAGCCTTTGATACTGTGTCTATGCCCATTCTTGTGCAAAGGCTTGAACACATTGGTATAAGGGGTATCCCGTTGGCTCTGTTTACGGATTATCTCAGTAATCGTACCCAATGCGTTAAGATACGACAGTATATTAGTGACCTCTCAGCAGTAACCTATGGTGTCTCGCAGGGCAGTGTCCTCGGGCCTACCCTGTTCCTTATCTATATCAACAAGCTTTGTAACATGCTAATTGAAAATGGACGAATATTCTCTTATGCGGATGATACTACTGTTGTATTTACAGGACAAACGTGGGACTCAGTAAGGCAATCTACGGAAAGGGGTTTAGCTAATATTGCAGACTGGTTAAATGCCAGCTTCCTCACACTCAATAAATTAAAAACCAACTGCATAGCCTTTACAAAGTACAATTCATGTCAACCTAAT
This sequence comes from Pyralis farinalis, assembly GCA_947507595.1. Taxonomy (NCBI): domain Eukaryota; kingdom Metazoa; phylum Arthropoda; class Insecta; order Lepidoptera; family Pyralidae; genus Pyralis; species Pyralis farinalis. Next base: position 20,408,890 of record OX382267.1, read on the forward strand.
TTAGATTTTAAAATAAAAATTCACACATGTTATGACGATCTAACTAGCTGTACTTGTGATACGATTGAAAAAGTAAAGAAAACAAAATATTTAGGAGTAATGGTTGATCAGCGGGTAAGCTGGCATGACCATCTTGAACTGACTATGAGCAGGATCCGCAAGCTCATTTGGGTATTTAAAAAATTAAGGCATGTTGTAAGGTTGAAAATAAAATGATAAAACAAATATATGCATCACTGGCTCAATATCTTTTATCTTATTGTATACCAGTGTGGGGCGGGGCTTCAAAGATAAAATTTTTGGAAATAGAAAGGGTGCAGCGGTCACTATTAAAAGTTATTTATTTTAAACCATTCAGGTTTTCCACGAAAGATTTATACTCCTTGGCTGATACATTAACAGTTCGTCAATTATATATTTTAAGCACTGTACTGAGGCTGCATAAAACTTTTCCGTACGATAACTGCAAAGCAAATAACCGACGACGACATGTAGTAGTCGCTCCAGTTGCTTCTGTTAAAACCACGTATGCGAAAAGACAGTTTTATTATCAATCGAGTCGTCTGCATAACTCATTAAACAAAATAGGTACTAAATATATATCCAATGACACATCGTTCTTGTAAGAAATCACTATCACAATTTTTAAAGTCCAGAAACTACGATGAAACTGAATCCTTGCTATCTGTATAATTAAAAAAATAATAAGGTAAAATTTATTTCTAAAGTACTATTAGTATAATCATTACCTTTATAAAATTTTATATATTTGTTTATTGCTTCTAAATTCATAAATACATATACATACATTACACACACACATACACACACAAACGCCCACGCATGCATGCTCAAATTCCAAAATGATTATAAAACTCATAGATAATGTATATACCTAAGCATGTAATTTAGTTGTAAAAGAGCAGGGTATTCCAAACACAGGTGATTTGTTCCTAAATGGAAACCCTGACCACTACTCTATGTAATTACAATATTATTTAATAAAGAAATTTGTTGTTGTTGTAAATTTTATTCAAATGATCTTGAAGTCTTGAAGGCTTCATCGCTTCGTTTGTAAATGTTTTTGAACAAAGAAGGCACAAAGGCAAAGATGGAATTGTGGATTTTTTTGTGAATCCATATTTAATATATTCTGCACAGTATTGCCGTCTCTTCTTTTTTGCTTCCGACATGGTTTTGTTTTTACAAACATGTAAGTAAAGTGTTGAACTTAAGTACTTGTGTAACGATTGCGCTCGAAACCACTAATAAAAATATAAGAAATATTACGAGCACAAACTCTTAAAAAACTTATACGATCATACAGGGCAGAAATATAAACTAAATACTCGATAGTGTGTAACTAAATACTCGATACTAGTAGGTAGATTTTAATTTTAGTGAATTATAAAATATAAAGTAAATAAAATTACAAATCAACCGTCTCCCCCCTAAACAACGCCAACGCGCCCCATTTTTTTTGCGCCCCTTACTGCCGCCCCCTCTAGGCATTCAATGGGGCCTTATCGCCCTCTTTGAGAAAGACTGATCTATCATATTAAAATGGAAAATTTTAAAAATCCCTTCTCAAAGGGGACGTACCATTATACAAACTGCTCCTAGTACCTGCAGGAAATACGTCTAGTTACCGCGTAAACGTATGTGACTCAAAGTCGACTTCATTTGCACGTAGTACACCCTGACGATTGGCGAATTAGATATTTAATTAAAGAGGAATAGAGTACAAAAGTAGTAGCCGAGTTTGGTACATAAAAACACAGTTAAATAATAATTCCCTGGATAATAAGTGCCTTCATTAAGCGAGATTGTCAGGACGTTGACCAACGCGCCAGGGATATTCTTGGTTTGCGATCATACATTGCCTATGGTAAGCACTTTACATTAGGCGGATTACATACTTATTTTCAGCTGACATGATAAAAAATTAACTTATATATAATATTTGAGACAAACTGGTACTACAATAAGCGGCTTCGGCTACATTTATACATACAAATGATTTTGGTTTTTCAAGTTTTTATAAAATTTTCATAAAACTTAAAGAACTAAATCATTCGTATGACGTTTTTCGTATTCTTTGACGAGCTCGGTGATGCCGCAGTTAATAACGTTACTTTAACAGCAACGCTCGTGGGTTCGATTCCCACACAGGACAAACAGTTGTGTGCATGAACATGTATGTCTGTTTGTCTTGGTCTGGGTATTTTTAAGAGAGGTAGGGCGAATCAAAGCATCCCGACTGAGGAAGTACCTCCACCTCACAGAAAACCGCAGCCAAATTACAAACTCCCTGCAGGATTGTTATGTTCCTGCGTGGCAGTGAGGTCAAAAATAAGCTCCTCAGGAGTTCCGGTGTTAGCAGCAGAGGCGGTATCGCGCGAATGATACTTAATGTATTACCAGTGTTCATAGGCTACGGTAACTACTTTACAACAGTTGGACCCTATGCTTGTATGCCTCCCAACGTTGTAAAAAAATGCTGTATAAATTTTCGAATTGCAGGTGCTCAAACGATTGGTTTGATCATTGATAAATAACCTGAATATAGACCCGACAAATGTCAAAATGACAAAAATTTATCAATGTTTAATCCGTTCGGCAGTTTTTTGTGATGCGTGCACATCAGATAGAGCTGCATATAATTAAAAAATGCTGTATTGGCTTCTACTGCAATAGTGGAATATAGCAACACCTGCACAAAATGTTTATATGAAATAGTATAGAAATATAGATGCAATATATAATAATGTTAATATACCATATGTATTATATGTTATGCTCAAAGATAGAAAACGCTCATCGAGTCCATGAGCGTTTTCGATCTTTGTGCGCAACATATATAATAATGACGTGCGTCAGGTGTGTACTGAGTGATTTAAATTATTGCATCAGAATTTTATCAGATATTACTGATGCAGTAATATGTAATCAGTACTCACCATCATTTAAGTTAATTTGTTTACTTTCTTTAAAATATAATTATCACTGTTTACTACACATATCAATGACGGAGTTTAATAAATATAGGTATCTCTCATAAATTAGGACTGATACCCGGTCATTTGATTGGCGTGCGCTGTGATATGGAGCTAATATGTAGAGGAGGTCAAGAATATTGATATAATGTAGACCCACTGCGACGTGTTCCAGGGAATGTCAAAAAATATACGCATGAACAGCTCTGGGCTGGTATTGAGTGTATTGCAAAATCGGTCGGAAATTAAATAGTTAGTGGTATGATATCTGGGAGAATACAAACGATTATATGTATAATACAGGGTATTTGGATAATATAGAAGAGTTACGAACGCCTACCATATCTATCACTGACTTAGAGCAAATGCTCTAAGAACACCTCCGATCTCTTTGTACGGGAGGCAGTGGCTCGTCAGTCACTGGATGGGCGACTCACGAAATGCTAAAAAATCTCTGATCCGTTGTCAGCCTCCCAAGGGAAACGTAAGACTATTTTCTATAAGGTAAAGCTTGAATGAAGTTGAAGGAAAGCAACAAAAGACAGAAATCCATGAATAATTTACTATAGAATTATTGGTTGGACAACCTACCGAACTTTCCTTTGACATGTCAACCACCTAAGACGGTACATAATATCTATCAACGCATACTAGAGTATGGTAGTTTATAATACTGACACATTCAATTCCAAAACTTCCTACTCCTACAAATTTCTTCTAATTAAATTAGTTGTGAGTACCAAGGCAGCTGTAGTTTAACCCCCGGGACAGCAATGAACTTCACTGTGCATTGCCTTTATGGTGGTCGCAGCGTGGTAGGAATGAGTGGTGGGCTTGTCCCGTTAAATAAAAAATACTGTCAAATATAAGAGCGTATAATTACAGTTGTGATTTTTGTTGTTTCGATTGCATACAAACTGTATGCAAGCAGAACTGAACAAAATCATGCAATGTGAGACCCGGTAACTTACCACTAAATTAAATTAGTCATCCGTTACTAGTAAACTAGTAAAGATTTTTCTTTGTAATAGTTACCTTTTTAAATTCGTTATATCAATTTAAAAAAATAAATAAATTAAGGTGTCAAAATAGAGTTATTTAGTTAAAGAGCGGGCACACATATTACTAAAAATCTATTAAGAGTGCAAATATTTAGTAAACATACGATGAAGTGCATTTACTAGGTTTAGAGAATCCTTAACGGTTATTTAAAAAAAGGTCCAACAGGCAAGACGATAGTAAAAGTAATGGTTTATTGTTTGTTCATATAAACAAAGTTTACGATTTAGGAGAAACTCAATGAAGATTAAAAACAACATGGGAGTCGTGTAAGTTGTTAATTATAAAATCCTTACCTGTTTTGTTCCAAACTTAAAGTCTTTCTCTACAAAAGATGGATCCCAAATACTTCGCAACACGTTAAAGTCAATTTTGACCATGAGCCACGTCAATGGGTTCTGTAATAATATCAACTTAGGGACACGTTTTTTTCTTTTCTTCGATTTATTGCTTTTCTTATTTAAAAAGAACGATTTTGGTAATCCATTGACAAAACCCAGGGATGGCTTCGGTACGGGTCTCAGTAATTTATAATCACCGTGTTGACTTCTGTTTGGTTTTAATTGCCGAAACATGGACAATGATTTCTGTTCCAACCCAGATGCTGTAAGGGCCGGGATGCTTTGTCGTAGGGTCGGTATATTCATTCCAAAATAGTAACTATGGCACTTGAACAATGCTTCGACTTGAGTTGCAGCGATCCAGTGACGTATTAAAGCTAATCTAGCCGTGCTTGCCATCTGTTACATAAATAACTATTTTGTTAATTGTTCTTATAATATGAATTTTTAATGTATTAATACTGCCACCCAGTGTTTATGAATTTCAAACCTAACCGCAATAGTTTTCAGGATTCTTTTATTGCTATTTCGGTTCAAGTGTTAATAAGGTGCCCTTTTTTGAAAATGATGGATAGATTTTTGAAATGCCAGATGCACTACAGCGGTGCTCAACCGTATTGTGAAAGCATTATTGTCAAAATGCCTTGAAGAGTGTATGTAATCTTTACATCCTTTATATAATTAGAGAACATACAGCTAGCATATATGTAGCTCTTAGAACTGCAAATGGAATGCTGGCGAAGGCTAGCTTGATAAAAAAATACTTACACTTGTAAAATTTTGTAAGCGTCACGACTTAAATTTATTATGTATACATATTCGGAAACAAACTCAAATCACCATCTCCCCATTGCGGAATCTAGAATGAAAGGTAAAGGTAATAAATTCCTAACATAGAATATTTTCCATTTTTATTGACATTTTATATGTTTTCCTACAATATCAGATATATTTCTTTAGACGTCAAACAGATTTCGTTTAAAAAGGTTTAATGGCAATTTCAAAATTTTATGGGTATTTTAAGTTACCGCCCGTGCATTTCAGCTGATCGGAGACATGCTCACTCAATTCGATGATTTGGATCTCTTTGCAGACAGTGAATTTCGTTTACTTGACGTAGTTTATAGATTCCTAGATGGAGTGAAAGTAGATTGACTATGTAAAATAAATTGACTATGTATATGTAAACATTCATTGAAAACTATTGACTACTATTGATCGCGATTTTAATTTTATTTAACGAATGTATTTTTGGTTAATTTAATTATATTATTAAACAGGGACATTGTATTAAATATAATTTATATGTATATATATATATATTTGCCATTGTATAATTTGAGTAGGTATATAATTAACCCAATTTGTAGTAATATTATAATTACGACTATGTATCTAGCTATAAGTCGCATTGGGTATTTACGTAACCTGTAATGACTTTAGTATCTGTATTATAAATAAATAAATAAATAAATAAATAAAGTTAATATATGATGCCCACGGCTTTATTCTACAACCGCACCGCAAAAGCAACCGCTATGCATCGATTTTTTTCTATTTAATTTACCAGTATTTCAACATAGCGGTTAAGTAATTCACCATGCCTGTTTGCTACCCGTGGCTGCTCACCGCTAGTCGCTACGAGATAGTTTTCATCGTACATCGTGCCATCATCGTTACATGGTCGACAATGAACTACCATGGTTACTACAACTATTCATAAGCTACAATAACTTCTTCCTATCAGGCAGCCGTAATAAAAAAATAGATAGTAACCGTCGTCGTAGAAAAATAATGAACGAATGAAACTTAAACTATGTATGTATGTATATCTTGACGCCAAGTCCCTTGCGGGATAGGCAGAGAGAACCGAGCACCATAAGACGCGGTCTTACATACTTCACTCGCTTCTGTAACCGGCCCCAGGAACCGGCGAGCGTGCATGAAAAGAGCTATGAATGTCATAGCTCTTTTCATGCATGCACGCCGGTTCCTGAGGCTCCTGACATCACCTTCTGATAAAACACGACCAATTTGGCCATGATAGGTTAGTCACGGTCTACCTCGGCTCCTACATCCTTCCATTTTTGCACTGTATAGGTATCTCTTTCGTCATTCTTTCGACCCGCATTCTTTCTACATGTCCGAATGAACGAAGCATGATTTTTCTTATCTTAACACTGACACTCTCTTTCAGACCAACTTTTTCTCTCACGTCTTCATTACGAACGCGGTCAGCAAGCGTTATGCCACAAATTTTGCGCAATGGTCTCATCTCGACCGCATTTTTTCTACTTTCATGCTGTCTCTGCCATACCCAGCTCTCACTTCCATAAGCTAGCGTTGGGATTAGCACCGCGTTGTGTACAGCGAGCTGTGCCTTCTGGCTTAGATTACGGCTGCCTAGAAGTTTACCCAACGCTCCATTCCCTGCACTCACTCGTCTCTCCACATCAGCGGTGCACCTTTTATTGCTGCTAAAAGCACTTCCAAGATATACAATCTCATTCACTTGCTCCAACACTACATCATCAACCGTAATCCTAGTGTTCGTTCTGGTTGTCTCTCTTTCAAATACCATTATCTTGGTTTTCTTCGCATTCAATTTAAACTATAACAGAAATAAAACTATTAAAACTCATTAATAAATCTTTACTAAAATCAAATAACAGTGCAAAATAAATAAAAAAATTTAAATACGAAGTAATGACGTTATAATTCAACCAAGACAATAATAAATGTGTTATTTTAAGATATCATGTGGTGCTGTGCTTCTCGTAAAACACGACAACTTTATGACGGAGCTGCTAACGAAGAAGAATTTGAATTTGTACTAACGCAAGGTACCTACAACTATTTGACTTTCCATCTATGACTGTAGCGACACCGCTGAAAACCAATTTATACTGGACGCGATAAAACAAATACTAAACGACAGGTTTCGACGGCTATCATATTAACCACTGTATTTAAAATGGTCCTGGGGTCGTAGTATAAATGTATAATCAAGTTTTATTAATTCCTTCAGTTTGTTTGTGTTTTACATGTAACTTAGTGCAATCGTCAAAAAGTCGGCGACTACAGAAGACTTTATTTAATCGATAACACTTATCGCTTATATACTATTTGCATGTAATTACGAGATATCCCACGAAGTATCACGAGGTACCCCACGAGGTATCACGTGGGGTACCTCGTGTTCATCATTTGTCTTGGTCTGGGAAGTTCGCTGGGTCTGGGTATTTTTAGAAAGGTAGGGTGCATTAAAGCAATTCGACTGGGGAAGTACCTCCATCCCACAAAAAGGCGCAGCCAATAACTGCCAAAATACGGTGTTATCTCGCGCGATGCCACCTCTATCACAGCAACTCCTTGGGAGCTTAGTGGTGACCTCACTCACACGCAGGAACATAACAACCCTCCAGAGAATTGTTATTTGGCTACGGTTTCTTTGAGATGGAGGTACTTCCCAAGACCGGCTGCTTAGATGCACCTTACTTCTCTAAAAAACACCCAGATCAAGACAAACAGACATACTCAGGCACACAAATTTTTGTCCTTTGTGGGAATCGAACCCACAGGCGTTGCTGTCAAAGTCACGTTATCAACCGCTGTGCCACTATATAATATGACAATGTGACTATCATGACTTTTGACATTCGAGCTCGGTGGGGCAGTGGTGAAACGCGCTTTTACGCTACTTTGACACCAACGCTCGTGGGTTCTCACACAGTACAAGCATTTGTGTACATGAACATGTATGTTTGTATTGGTCTGGGTATTTTCTATGTATAATAAGTATGTATTTACGTATGTTTATCAGTTGTCTAGTACCCATAACACAAGCTTCGCTTACTTTGGGGCTAGGTGGCGCTGTGTAATTTGTCCGACAATTTATTATTTATTTATGACTCCATACAACCTGGTCAAAGTGCTGGTGATGATTGTGTGGTGGACTTGCGAGTATTAAAATATAATCTTAATGGAACTATTCAATATAAAAAGCATTTCAAAGATAACTTAATCCCATTGCCATGAAGACCACGAAATATATCAACACTAACAAATAGTGTTCCGTTGCTGTTCTCATCATGAGTGGCAATATTCGAAAGCAAGTATCCACACTTACAGTAACTTAAAGAATGTCATCCCTAGTGATTGTCAAGATTTTTATGATAATTTACAGAAAATATTAGTTTTTATTTTTATTATTTATATTCATCAAGACAGTTGACACGTCTTGGAAGAACTACTTTTTAATGTTCCTATTAAGTATTTCATTATTATCTTTTGATACAAATTATTAGGTAGAATTTTTGACTCACTATTGAAATGCCTTTATTTGATTTGTAAGCATTTTGTTTTGTTATATTATTGTAGTAAGATCATTTTAATTGTGCTAGTAATCATCTACCTAGTTTATAAAATGATTAGACTGATTTCATCTAGTAACTACCAAAGTTGAAATGATGAGACTGTGATTACCTGAATAAATAAAACTTTTTTCTATTAACAATAATTATGTTTTATTTTCCCTCCAATTACGCGTAAATACCAAAAAAGCTCAATTTACAAATGCCTTATAAAATTAAAAACAGCGCTTTTGTATTGCTTTTGTATTGAATTAAATAATATTATTAATTATGCAAGTTAACTAATACACATTCCTAAAATGCTTAAAGTTCAAACACGTATTTTATAAGTACAAGAGAAGATATTTAGTTTTTTTTTCCCTGTAAAATTTACCAAATCCAAGTTACGCGGTATTGTCTGTAGTTAGTTACGCGGTATTGCAGTATCAGCGACGATATACCGACTCGTATGTCAAAAACTGAAAAATTTGTGGAATGACTTAAAAGTCGAAATTTCTAAAATTTACGCATCTGCCAAACTCTCTGTTGTTCCTGATTTGTAAAGTCTTAGATACGCTTGACGATAGGTACTTTAACTTTAAGTCATGCCGGTTAATGCTCAAAGAAACGGAAAAGACTATTGGTCCAGTCAATAAAGTGGGGAAATCGACCGAATAAAAAAGTTTCTTATAGGAAGATGAATCAAAAAAATCTTTTTGCATTACCTTCTACGAGTCCTCTAGGTCATTCGTGACTAGCAAGCGAAGTGACTCGCCCCCCAAACACCCCCAAAACTCAAAATGAACCCCTTTCTCACCCCCTATTTTAAAAATAATTGCAAAATATAGTAAAAGTGAAAATTAAAGACTGAAAATGTCCCGTAATAGGTTTTCGGGGTCGCTGATCACGAATCCGCCATTAGTTTTCCGGAAAAATCACACGGGGAGCGGAAAATCGAAAAATTTGGTTAATTTTCCTACATTTTACTGCTTTCTTCAGTGTTGTCAAATTGGGCTCGCACCTGAAGATGAATAATGATGTTTCTGATGTCAAGACGTAAATTTCAAAAAACTGTAGAAAATCTTCGGAAAACTGTGGAAAATCTGGTATAAGAAAATTTTAAATTTGTGCGATATGAGCGTGTAGCAGGTCATTATATGGGTTTTCTGGGTCGCTAATCACGAATATGCTATCAGTTTCCTGGAAAATCCCCCATGAAAAGTGGAAAATTGGAAAATCTTGTTTATTTATTATTATTTTATAAAAAAAAGATACCACAAATACATTGGGCTGAATCATTTAATAGCAAAAGTGCTTATGTTATGAATAGAACAGGTCCTACAAGATTAGATGGAAAGGTTCCTTATGAATTATGACATGATAATAAGCCCAAAATAAGTCACTTAAAGATTATAGAAAGTGTTATACATATTCCAAAGATAAATCGCAAAAAGATGTGTAAAAAAGCAATTAAAGGAATTCTAATAGATTATGAGAATGATGATGGTTATCGTGTTTGGGTAGGAAATAAAACGCTCAGATCTAGAGTTCTAATTTTGAAACCGACGTCAAGTCCACCAGTACCCCTAAGTGCCCGCAATAACATATTGGCAAATAAATTGTTTTTATCTTTGTCTTTTTTTTAATCTTTTTTTTATAGAATGACTATGCTAAAACTGCAATAGAAACTTTCAACTACAGGTGTTGTCTTTATGCTGAAGGAGCTGTTTCTTGGCTGAGCCAACGTCAAGCATCTGTTGCAATCTCAACTACAGAAGCAGGGATTGTTGTAACGAGCGAAGGTGCACGTGAGCTAGTGTGGCTACAAAGAGTATTTAGTCAACTTACATCTCTAAATGGCATACCCACACTGAAAGTAGATAATGAAGCAGCCATTCGCCTTACAAATAATCCGTTCCATAAGCTCCATAAGCGGGCAAAACACATTAGAGTAAGACACTTCTTTGCAAGGAAAACAGCACAAGAAGGTCTCGTAGATGTTCAAAAGACGAGCTCTGCGGATCAATTGGCTGACCTTTTAGCGAAAGTAGTTCCTAGACCCAGACCCAGACCCTTGAAGATAAGAGCTAACTTGGGGCTGCAAGACCTTTACAACTAGTGAGGGAAATTATTAAGGTTGGATAGCACTAGTGAAATGTCTATGAACGGTGCTATGCTACTATCCGTTATTCATCCTCATGTCACTTGTGTAAAACGATTAATACGTGTGTGTCAATATAAAACTATAGTAACCACATTAATACCTAATATACGTAGTGTTATGCTTGTTCTACGATACTGGTTGTATAAAAACCAGCGAACTTAAAAAGCAAAAAAAAAAAAAAAATTAATCTTGCTTTCCAAGTTCGCTGATAAAAACATTCAAGTTTCATATTCATTGTATCAATACTTTCCACTTTCATATCCACTACTCTCGCCGGGCTGGTAAATCGCTCTGCTATCCTCATTATTGCATCTATAATAGTATTTTGGAGACGGCCATTTGGCAAAATTGAATCAACTCAACATCAACAGCACGTAAGGAGTTGCTGTGTTAGCAGTAGGGGTAGCTGCGAGAGGTACTTCCTGTGTTCCAAGTGTTCATAGGTTACGGTGATCGATTTACTTCAAGCGAGCTGTATGCTGGCATGACTCCTGACGTTGTACAGAAAAAAGTTTATTTGTGTTAATATCCTTATGATGGAATAATGTATTCGACATGAGGAGGTTCTGTTCCACACATAGATCTAGAATTGGATTACCTGTTTCATTCACTATCTTATCTCCATGTAGACCGAGAACAGTTTCGTAACTGTCTCGTTTAGTCGCAAGCCTGCCATCAGATCTCCACATCCTTTTATTTCCTTCAGCTAAATCTAGAATATCCCATTTCTTGGGTATACACTGAACTTACGTAGTAGAGTAGACCAAAAATATTCGTATGATACCCAGTTTTATGCGAACCCAGTGAAGTGAGGGCCCTACCAAACTATAATCTCACACACCAGAGACTAATCGGGTGAAGTATACGACACCTATGCCTGCACTGGCATGATGTCCCAAACAATAGGGACAACATTCCACGCCAAACATAGTCGGTATGAGGGATACCGACTATGTTCAGCTTAGTTTCTATCACACAAACCATCTAGGCGTTTCTCATTTCATTAATAATCAAGCCAACAAGCTCTACCGCTTTACCCGTCAGCTCGTTCATCTCATCATTTAATCAAGCTAAGTTCATTTAAAATTTATAATTTTAAAATTCATAAAAAACCATTGCGATTCAAATATTGGCAGGATTTGCAACGAGCACGCTTCTAGCACATGACGCCCCCCACGTTATACAAAGTCGTGATAATTTTTCGATTTATATGGATAATTCTAATCTAATCATTGTCAATCTCTTTTGTTGATTCATCATGACACAGCGCAAAACAAGTAGATACTTTTTACGAGTTTCTTGATTTCTATCACAGTTGGTATATAATATTTATTTACCCAAATAAAATATTGTTTTCAAAAACCATATCTAATGTAGTGTATGGTAAGAATGAGAAATTGTCTATTTGATCGATTTTGAAAAAAATACAAGCCAGCGGGTCCTGTCGTTGTCTCTGGGAGATTGTGACGGACAAAAGTAAGAAAAACGATTTAAGTGCTATAAATAGACGAGTATTACGTAAGAACGGTAATCACCTTAAGAAAACAACACACGATAAGTAAGCGTAAGCCCCTTACAATGCGCGAATTACGTGACATCTGTAATCGATTGGCATTATCACAACCGGTTCATATCTTTGTTATTTGTTTGAATTTCTATTTTTTACACAGCTGGGTATTTTAGTCTATAGTTTATTTGTATATATCTTCACGCCAGGTCCCTTGCGGGGTAGGCAGAGAGAACCGAGCGCCATAAGACGCGGTCCTTACATACTTCACTCGCTTCTTTCACATTCATAGCTCTTTTCATACACGCTCTCCGGTTCCTAAGGCTCCTGACATCACCTTCTGATAAAACACGATCAATTTGGTCATGGTAGGTGAGTCTTGGTCTTCCTCGGCTTAATATTTTATTTAATTCATAAATAAATAGTAATACGTCATGTTATTGTCCCATTACTTTAAACGAAAAATCTATACTGACATATAAAGCGGTAGAACTTGTTAGTTCGTTAGAACGCGCTAATATCTGGAACTACCAGTTTGATTTGAAGAATTCTTATGGCATTTGATAACTCATTTTTTGAGGAAAGTTATAAGCTTATCAACGTCACAATACAACCCTTAGAAACCTAGGAAATAGATGGAATGCAGAAAAGGCGGTTTCTAAGGAATAAAGGGATACGCGCGGATCAAGTCACGTGGTGCAGCTAGTATTATTTCGTGTATCTCGGAAACACCTGTAACGATTTGTATCAAATTTTTAGATAATGTTTTGCTTTTTAAGTTTATCAATCATATATATATATATATTTATATATATATAAATAGGTGTTTTAAAAAATTCGATATTACACGAAAAAAACATTGTTCGAAGGTCGGTACTTACCTTTGACGAGCCCGGTGGTAAAATGGTAGCAATGCTACTTTAACACCAAGGCTCGTGTATTCGTTTCCTACAATAATATTTATATTAAAAATATTTATTTTTCCTGTGTGTGTGTTTCGAGTGATCATGATCATGCATCACTCAAATATTTGTATGATTGTCTTGTCTATGTGTCTTTAAGAGAGGTAAAGCGCACTCCCTAGTAGTGCTGCAATGCAGCACTACTAGGGAGTACCACCACCTTACAGAAAACTGAAACCAAATAACAACTCCCTGTAGGAGGAGTATTGTGTTCCTGCGAATGAGTGAGGTTACCAGTAAGCTCCTATGGAGCTGCTATATCAGTAGCAGGGTTAGCATCGCGCATTGCAAGCGTTCATAGGCTAAGTAACCATTTTTGATCAGGTGGTCCATATGCTTGTATGCCTCACGACGCTGTATATAAAACATATAAGTACCTCAATTTATTATAGTAATAAATATATCAAAATGTTAGGGCTGTGATAACAGAGTGAATAATGAAACGCTAATTGAAATCAGCACTGAAATGCGTTGTAGGTATTCGACGACGTTGAATGACCCATGCCCATGTCATCTCAGTTGAGCGTACTTTGCAACTAACTGAGGACTTTACCATGATTCACGCTAGTATACACCAAGTATTGTTAGGTTTACATGTGCATCTGATATCTACGTCTGAAGTGTAGTATTAAATAAAATAATGAAGAAGTAATTCGTGATTTCGTTCATAGAAGGTAATAACCCTAGTGCTTTTGCTGTTTCATCGCATGTTGCGCTGGTGAGTCAAAATATACAAGCTAATAGAGACATGTAAATGATTAGCACCTTTTCATATTGAGCTAGTATCATACTCCGGTTTGTACCAAGAGATATCATGGGCCTTTTTTGCATTCGAAGGTCACGGTGACGATAATGTGATTATCATTTTTCTAACGTAAAAATTTGATTAAAAATGTGTTCCACAAGTGCTGATAAAGTGAAACTCGATTAAAAAATGACTCGATTCACGAATGAAAAAATGATGTCTATGTTTCTATTCCAACTACACTACAGATTGAATCTGTATGAAAATTGCCTCATACACACGTCTTTAACAGTAAACAAAACGGTAACAGCAGACTAGGGCACAGTTATATTTAATAAGAAGCCTGACTTTAGGAGAACCTCCATTGTACAGAAAACCACAGCCAAATAACAAGTCCTTGTATTCGTGCAAGTGATTGAGGTTACCAGTAAGATCGTAAGCATTTACTACGTTGGCAGAGGGGTTTTGAACACGAGAGCGATACTTTTTATATGACTGAGGTTCACTCGGCATTTCTTTGTTTTCTATGTAAAATAACGTTTATCTTCGTCTATTCTAGTTAAAGACACCTCACCAAGAATCTTATTTAATTACAAAATTTCCAAATAGAGCCATTTCAGGCATAAAAAACATATTTATATATTTACAAGAATTGCTCGTTTAAACATACCTATAAGTTTCGCCGGCATTACAGGCACATTAGGAGACTCATAGGCGCGCATAAAAATGTGTAGGTATAGTATACATATTACTTAAGTAGGTAACGAGTCCTAGTAACTATATTTTTTTTCAGTTTTCTGTATTTTATTTTTATTTTTCTTCTAACTTTTGATTTAGGGAAAGCCTCCACATAAACAAAAATGTAACATATTTTTTCTACGAAAAATGCGAAAAAGATATTTTGTGACTTTCCTTTTACCCCCTTTTTATAACACTAAATTGAAAAGAAGTGTACTGCTTGACTGATGGTAAGCAGTTATTTATACTTATGAATAGCTTTGGCGTGTATTAGGTATGGCTATAGTACTCGTACTTGATTGATATACTTTATCGTTTTAGTATATTAGATTGATATACTTTATCGTTTTAGTATATTAGATACTCCATTATATTATATTTATTTTTTGTGACTTATCTAATGTCAACTAATATACTTACTTTAAATATAGTCTATTATACGTAGGTCACACTATAAGTTTTGCGTAACTTAAAAAAAACAACATGTTATAACCAAAATATTATATTTATTGCTTTTCAAAATACTCTCCTTTACATTTTAAACATTTTTTCATGCGATCGAACCATTTTTTAAAATAGGAGGACCACAGATCTGAAGGCATGTTTTCTACGTGCTGATTGAACGCTATCACTGCCTCTTCGGAGTTGCTAAAAGTGAAACCTCTCATCAAATCTTTGATTTTGGGGAAAATACAGAAATCACAGGGTGCTAGGTCGGGGCTATGCGCAGGATGGGTAACGAGTTGTACTTTTTCGGAAGTTAAAAATGACTTTGTATTGTTGGCCGTGTGTGAAGAAGCGTTGTCATGATGTAGGAGAACGCGGCTTTTTGGTCGTCTTTCGCGAACTTTTTCTAACACCCTGGGTAAACAAATGGTAGAATACCACTCGGCATTAACACTCTTTTGATCTTCAAGTGGAATTGTGCAGATGGGTCCCGTAGCTGAGAAAAAAAACGCGATCATTTTTTTACCAACGTTTCTCGCCTGCCTCACTTTTGTTGGCCTGTTCCCATTTTCAAACACCCATTCACAAGATTGCTGTTTTTTTTCGGGTTCAAAACAATAAATCCACGTTTCGTCTCCTGTAACAATGTCATAAACAGCATTAGAATGTCCGTGGTCGTACTTCAGTAGCATCTGTGAGCACCATTCCACGCGAGCCCGCTTCTGCTCCGCTGTCAGTTCATGAGGGATCCAACGACAACAAAGTTTCCGAACTTTCAATTCTTCGTGTAAAATTTTCTGAATTTGTCTCATACCAATCCCCAATAGTTCTCGAATTGTCTCATAGGTAATCCGCGGGTTTTCTTCAATTAGCCGCTTAACAGTAGCCACATTATTTACGTTGACGGCAGTTGAAGGCCGCCCTTCACGAAATTCGTCATGTAAAGAAACTCGACCTCTCTCAAATTCAGCAAACCATCGCCTCACGGTGCTCATAGAAGGTGCTTCTCTCCCAAAAGCATTTTGAAGACGAGCAGCACAGTCTTGCGGAGAGAGAGAACTTTTAAAATCATAAAAAATCATCGCTCTAAAATGTTTTCAACTCAATTCCATTTTCGTTGCGTACGTAGAACTTTGATGTGTCATAAAAAACAATTGACAAATGATTTCCAGCCAATGGTTTTTTTTATTACTAAGTAGGTTGCAACGTTTCAAAAAATATAACATTCGAAATTCAAATAGTTCCGATTAGCTAGAAGTGCAAAACTTTTAGTGTGCCCCTAGTATTACAACATATTAATCCTTGAATCCAATTAACTATGTAGATTGAAATAGCAAAATAAGAGACATCAACAATCAATAAAACATAGATTATTAATTACTTTTTGCGATTACAGATATCATATTTTATATCACTAATTAATTATTTACTCATGATAAGATATTTTGCAGTGATTTAAGGGAACGGGCCCTTTGTCGTGAGCAGTGGTTTTCTAGTGGTGGACTAGGTAAGTTGCTCCGTTTACATATTTAAATCGTATAGGTTTCAAATTTTAACAGCTAAAGTATTTACCTAGAAACTCTATCTTGAATTATGTTTATAATTTCAACAAACGTATTATATATAATATCTACTAGCTGGATTGCGCATGGGTGACCTATTAGTAAACTGTCTGCTGTGATATTAGCAGAAACACCATTTGATCTAAGTCAAAGTCAAAGTCAAAATCTTTTTATTCCGTAAAAATGGCTACATTTGTTTGGAATCGTCACAATTTTTTTCCCTACCGTGCAGTTCATGACTAGGTGAGCACTGATAAAA
Organism: Pyralis farinalis; assembly: GCA_947507595.1. Classification (NCBI taxonomy): domain Eukaryota; kingdom Metazoa; phylum Arthropoda; class Insecta; order Lepidoptera; family Pyralidae; genus Pyralis; species Pyralis farinalis. The sequence goes on from OX382267.1 coordinate 20,426,022, forward strand.
ATACTGCCAAAAAACTCAGGCATCCCTCTTTTGGTATCCAAACAAATTTACATAATTTATTAATTACATTATAATTGGATCGACTCAATCCCAGGCATTTTTATCATTAATATAGTCAGATACTTTATAATATGCCCTGCTACACAATTTGGCTTTAATAGTAGTTTTAAACTTGTTTATTGACAATTCTCTTATATTGCTGGGAAGTTTGTTATAGAACCGTATACATTGCCCCATAAAAGAATTACTTATTTTGTGGAGACGGCTTGCATGTAACACAAGATTATGCTTATATCTAGTATTTATGTTATGAGTATCACTCTTTTTACAAAATGAGTCTATGTTTTTATGGACATACAAAAGATTTTCATAGATATATTGCGATGCGACTGTTAGAATATTTATTTCTTTGAATTTTTCTCTAAGGCTCTCACGGGGACCAAGTTTGTAGATAGCTCTTATGGCTCTCTTTTGCAATAAAAAGATGGTGTTAATGTCCGCGGAGTTACCCCAAAGAAGAATTCCGTATGACATAATACTATGAAAGTAGCTGAAATAAACTATTCTAGCCGTATCAACATCAGTGAGCCGTCTAATAGTTTTCACTGCATAGGCTGCAGAACTTAGTTTTCCTGATAATTTTTCAATTTGTGGGCCCCATTGTAGTTTGGAGTCAATTGTTATACCCAAGAACACAGTTGTCTCCACTGGGGCTAAATTAGTTCCATTAACATGTACATTGGTAGTCACCTGTCTTACATTAGGTGTTGAGAACTCTACAAACCCTGGTCACAATGATAAAAGACGATTGTATGGAGAAAGGCTTACTATTAAATGCGAAGAAAACAAAGATAATGGTATTTGAAAGAGAAGAAACCAGGACCAATGTAAGGATTACGGTTGACGATGAAGTGTTGGAGCAAGTGGATGAGTTTGTATATCTGGGATGCGCTTTCAGCAGGGATGGAATGTGCACCGCTGATGTGAAAAGAAGAGTGAGTGCTGGGAATAACGTGAATGGGGCGTTGGGAATACTTCTTGGCAGTACAAACTTGAGCCAGAAGGCACAGCTCGCTATACACAGTGCCGTGCTGGTCCTAACGCTTGCTTATGGAAGAGCTGGGTATGACAGAGAGAGCATGGAAGTAGGATAAACGCGGCCGAAATCCGAGCGTTACGCAAAATTTATTGCGTAACACTTGTAGACTGTAGTTGTAGTTGATGATGTTAGAAACAAAGTTGGTCTGAAACAGACCGTCGGTGTTAAAATAAGAAGAGGCATGCTCCGTTGGTTCGGACATGTAGAAAGAATGCAGGATTAAAGAATGACGAAGCAAATATACAATGCAGAAGTGGATTTACCTACCATGACCAAATTGGTCGTGTTCTATCTGAATATAATGTTAATGAAGCGAGTGAGGTGTGTAAGAATAGAGTCACGTGGCGCTCGGTTTTCTTTGCCTACCCCGTAAGCGATTTGGCGTGAAGTTATAGATAGATAGATCTACTAGCTGCTGTTTGTAATTTTGTTTACCAATTTCCTATAAGTATTAACCATAATATGTATATCCTAGAAATAAGGTAGCAAGGATATTGAGTTGGAGTTCAATTAATGAAATTTCATTAAAATTTGGTCCGTAGTTTTGTGTGGCTAAAATGATGATATTGCTTATGCTTAGTTATTTAAGTGTTAGCTTAGATACGAGTACCTACATTTCCATGAAAATCACATTAGAAGAAATAATGATAGTCTATATAATTCTTGATAAGTTAGCGCACCTGCATTATCTCTTAAAAAGTATTATATACTCGTATTTATAGGCAGGCAGTTATAGACTAGAATTTTGCCATAGTACTGCAGTTCGATAGCTAAGAAATAGAAACGAAGCTAATATAATATAATTCTAGCAAAGAGTAAACAATATTAGAATTCCTATTTATTCATAAAAATAAGTGTTTTATAACAAAAATAAATAATTGGTTTTTATCTAAAATGCACTTAAATTATAAAGTGCATACAATATACAAAATATTGCCATAACGACCCATAATATTGCCATCTCACTAACTCATTAATAAAATTGCGTTTGAGCGCCCCTCTCGCCTCTATTTTGTTCCCCACCGTGGTATGTAAAGAAATAAAAATGTATATTTTCGCAGTTTTTGTTCAGCTGCGTACTAATAATATATAGCAAGAATAAAATAATTCTGACGGATGTTGTGTTCGAAAAACGGGAAAAATTGTCCAAATTTCTTTATTTTTCAGTTATTATACAGTTCACAAATGGTAACGTAAATTGTGATATTAACTAAGTGAATACTGGTCATCAATGTTAACTAAACATTAATTCATTCTCAAAGCTTGCGAGTGTACGGTCGACCTCTGTCGCCACTGTTCATTACAGGTTTGACGGGCTCGGTGGCGCGATGATGGAACGCGCTGTTCCATTACTTTGACACCAACGCCACGAGCTCCGGTTCGATTTCCACACAGAACAATCATTTGTGTGCATGTCTGTTTGTCTTGGTCTGGGTAGGGCGCATCAAAGTAGCCCGTCTAGGAAAGTAACTCCATCTCACAGAAAAACGCAGTGGTGATTGGGGTCACCAGTAAGCTCCCAAGGAGTTGCTGTGTTACCAGCAGACGTAACGTCGCGCGAGTGATACTTGACGTATTGCAAGCGTACATAGCCTACGGCAACCGCTTTACATCAGGTGGTACGTATGCTTGTATGCTTCCGGACGTTATATAAAAAGATGCTGGTGATGTATATTGTGAATTGTAGATGATGATGGACAAACTCGCTCTTAAATAACCGCAATAGGTCAATTGCACCTGCTCACTCCTTCTAGACAACGATCATTCCTACACCCCACAACAGAATGCCTCAAAACTACAGAAGTTACGATTGCAAACCTCCGTCACTCGCCATTCTAACGAGATATTACTTCGGCTGATTTCTATCATCATTGACTCTTAACAGAGGCATGATGTTCTATAAAAATGACGATGCTTCGACATTAAATACTCGTATTTAAAAAATGATTGATTAGGGTTTAGGTTTGAATGCAAATTTTATAGATACTTATAGTTATCTATAAAATTTGCATTCAAACCTAAACCCGCTTATTTTACACTAGCATCTGCCCTTAAATCTGCAGGGATTCCCTTATAGCGTAAAATATATGTTTTATATATCTAGCAAATTTCATTACGAACGGCTCAGCAGTTTAGTAGTCAAAAGATAACAAACAATAAGACACAGAAGGAGGCAGACGGAGTTACACTAGCATCTATGATATTAGTGTGAATTACCACATCAACCCCTACTCATCCCACTGCAGGGGTATGGGTCTCCCGTCAACTGAAGGGGTTTAGAGCATACTCCATCACGCTGCTCAAATGCGGATTGGCGGAGGCCAGTGTTTTCAAGTCACCCGAAGCCCACATACTTAACGATTGTCATCTATCGACAACAGCCGGGACCGACGGTTTAACGTGCCCTCCGAAGCACGGAGAAACTCAATCCATCCCAATCCCAAACCCATCCTTAGACAGACTGCGGTCGATCTTGCTTAACCTGCGTGTTTTGTTAGAATGACACGCGCAACGACGCCATCGAGCTCTCCGTGCATTATCAAGATAATATTTCATACTTTTATCAACGTAGATATGGTCGTCAGTTATCTGAAAACTATGTCTAAGTTTATACTGAAAGTGTTCTTGTGGGTGACAATCATTATCTATCCACTTTACCTAATGATTACAGATTCTGCAAAGAGAAGTCAATAAATTTTAACTTTGTTTACAGCAAAATGTGGTCGGTATTATTGGGTGTGGTCGCATTAGCGTCGTTCAGTGCTGCGTGCACACCAAGTGTCACCACGGTCAGTGGCAGCCATGCACCAGCGACAGTGTGCTCTGGCCAACTAGTCTTCGCCGACGAATTCAACGAGTTTGACCTCGAGAAATGGCAACATGAAAACACATTGGCCGGTGGCGGCGTAAGTATACCTACAGGGTCTCCCAGTCAAAGTATTTTCTTGTCTCGATCTTTTACCTCTCTAAGGCAATTCGTTTTACCCCTCGTCAGCCATTTTGAAACTGGGAAATATTAAGGTGAAAGACGAGATGGAAAAAAAATAACTCATAAGCTCAAAGCCATTACAGATGTTTGGTTAAGCATCTATTGATAACCGTTTTTATTCCAAAAATTAAGTTCGGAATTAACAAAATTTAAAATTAATTTATACTGGTAAATATATAATATCACATAGGTATTGTGAGGTCATTCAGTTAGCCAAAACTCTATATGATTTTCTAGAGAATAATTTGGAGAATACAAAACTTAACCGATTGGTTACAGAACTGGGAATTCCAATACTATAACAACAACCGCACGAACTCGTTCACCCACAGCGGGTTGCTGTTCATTCGGCCGACGTTGATGTCCGATCAATTCGGCGACGGGTTCCTCACCAACGGGCACTTGAATGTTGAAGGCGGTGCACCAGCTGACAGGTACAAACTTACCTTTAATATCAAATATTATACTACATAGACAAACAAGCCCAAGAGCTAACAGCAGTATTGCAATATACATATTGCCCAGAACTTCCATATGATGTGTAAATGTTTCCATATACGACTAAATTATGATGATCTTTTATAAACGTATGATCTACTTAGTGGCCACTGCATAGCTGCGAGAATGTTGTGGCCATTGAATGACAATAGCTCGTAATTGGGCCGGCTCGTCCGGGGTAGTAGCACTCTCTAACAGAAAACCGGCGTGAAGTCTGGCATGCTGAAATTGCTGATATAGCCTGCTATCGGGTTTCGTACGGTGAGTGATGAGAACCGGAGTCCATTATTAATACCTCTTTGTACATCCACATGCTTCTTTTGCACTATCCCACCAACCATAAGTACTTTCTTTCAGAGCTTTCCAGCAGTCATCCAAGTCTGAGTCGAAAAGGCTTGCATTCGCAAGTCTTTCGCTTACCAGTAGGTACATACGTTCTCCTTATACGAGTACTTTTGTGTTGCAATTTTTCGCTCCTTATTCTTTCATGATCTTCGAAAGGGATACGCACTCGCCAATGTCTTCACTTCTAGAAAAGTCCCACAAATCGGGTTACCACCAGGTAGTGGACCGTTTCAAGAGTGGGACCTCTAAAGGCTCTTGTATCCATTATAGTATTTCGGAGACGTCTATCTATTAAAATCAATCAATCACACTTTTTTAGTCATTCTGTCTCCATGCATATGTGTAAATATCCTTGTGATGAAATAAAGTATTCGACACGAGGTTTCGTTCCATACATAAATCTAGAATTAATTTACCTACTTCGTTGACTCTCTTATATGGACCAAGAACAGCTTCATAGTATCTTTTGATCCTTAACCATTCACTCAATCCACCCCTCACATTCCACGTGCCTATGCAGTACTCGGTTCTCCTGGACCCGCTGGAATTGACGCTGCGTGGTGGGTGGCGGCCCCGACCGCCGCATGCACCTATGTTCTTTATTGTTCCTATGTGGCGGATCGGTGCGCGTCGCCTCCGGAGGACGCCCTAACCTGCATATCGGTGCGCTTTCGGGCCAGAATTGCAATCTAATTGAATGGCATTGATTAGCAGGGGTCGCGAACGAGCACGCCTCTGGCACATGACCTATGTCACAATAGGTATAATTGTGTCTTACTTCGTAATGCCCTGCACAGGGTTCCCCAAAAGCAATTCTATAGCATCGACGCTGTGTTCTACTGAGCACATTATCGAAATGCTCATATATTGTTTTCTACTACTTTCTATCGCATCAGTGCTGGTAAACGCTCACCATTCCACCGACTGGTTGACGATTACAATTAAAATTAACAACAATTCCATGGACATTGTAGACAATTGGCTACGCGTGTTGAAATAATTACTCAAATAAAACTAACACCACTTATGAATTGCTGGATTAACTGTCTGCTTCTTTATCAGTTTACTTCGGTAAACGCAGTGAATGATAACTAAGTGCAATATCTAATATTTATTGTATTTGGGTGATTGAACTGTATACATGTTATATATAGGTAAAAATTCTATATAGATATTGCAATGAACCGCTGTTTTCAACTTACAATTTTGTTTCTCTATACCTATCTAAAAATCTGCGATCAGCGGAGTTGGTAGCGCAAAACACATTAAATATTAAGTATTAAAATACTTTACTTATTATTATTTATAATGTAAGCTGTTGTGTTTAATGTATCTTGATCTTAAAATAAATAATAAAAAGAAAATGAGATAGGTGAAGGAGAGAGGTACAACTGAACTGAGAATGTAGCACGGGATACCTATTCCGTTTGTCCCTTTGTATCTCGGCACATACACCCGAACGATTGTCCAAATTATACAGCAGAACGTATATTTAGTGCATCGTTAATCACCAACTCCAAAGGCATCATTCTGTACCTGTATCATTTAAAAACGATCCATACGATACAGTATGACCAACTATTGTACTGGAAAATCATTCAAACTAATTTGTACATCAGTTTTAAAAGTTCTGTATCTAGGTACGCCTAAATGGCTATTAAATTATTATTAATATTAAATATGCGTATAGTTTTTTGTAAAAAAAATAGACATTTTATTGCCAACAGATCAAGACAAATAGTAGGATCATGGATTCAATTGTTTGTATTTTACTGAACTTAATCCACGTTCTGTGATTTTAAAATAGCCAAGACCAGTCAATCGATCACTGGTATATTGCGATTGTAATATACTGACATAGTAATTGGGAGAGTATAAAGAGATTTTCTATTAAAATCATTATTTTATGATTTTCTATAACTTGACGTGTCTAACAAATGAGCGAAGTATTAATGCTGTAGTACAGTTCCTTCGGACGATACCTTGGTATCCAGAAGTCGAAAGAGGCCTAAGCGAGGGTTACCAACCTGATCACATATTTTTTTTTGTTTATACCTAATATTTATATATGTATCTAATTTGTACTCTTAATAATAACGTATTTATTTTGTTTAGATGTACCAACCCACAATGGTGGGGTTGCGAGCGCACAGGCACCGCCTACAACATCCTCAACCCGATCAAAAGTGCTCGCCTCCGCACCGTGGAGTCCTTCAGCTTCCGCTACGGGCGTGTCGAAGTACGAGCCAAGATGCCCGCTGGTGATTGGCTATGGCCAGGTAATTCCTAACAGCTTTAATAATAATTTGATATTGGAGAAAGGGCTAATAATTTTTCTCGTAACCATATCTGTTGTCGAGTTATGATTGATATTTTTGTCATCTATACTTCTTAATACATGTAAAAGCATTTCATATAAAAAGTTCTGAAACAACAAAAGTAACTTCTGAAACAAGAAAATAAAATGAAATGAAATTGAAATGAAATTTATTTATTTGTAAGTAAATGTTACAAAAAATTTTGTTGCGCTGACACCCACGGTAGGTTTCCCTGTGTTATGGATGTCAGGCTCCTTCCGAATAGACTATTAGCTATAGTCTTACTTAAACATACATTACTTAACAATTATGAAACAAGAGAAAATGAATTAAATCACTATAAGTAATCCAATTTTACGTTAACTGTGACATTTAATAATTATAAATGACGTTAAGCAAAAAGAAAGAAAAAATATATATATTTGAGAATGATATTTCAGGAAAATGAAATGAAATCAAACAAGTTTAGTATTAAATTCGAATAAAACTGAAATCAACCTACAATGCCAACGTATATACACTAAATTAAATTGACGTTATTTATATTTTATCAAACATAAATTTATTATAATCGGAATATTATTAAATTATTTAAATCCAAAAAAAAAACTCATTGTGGAACCAGCATCACCACACTGGAATAAAGATGGTAAATATTCAAAAACTATTCATATACTTTTTCAGCCATCTGGTTAATGCCAGCATACAATGTGTATGGCACATGGCCTGCTTCGGGTGAAATCGATTTGGTAGAATCCCGAGGTAACCGCGACATGACCTACAATGGAGTCCACATTGGTACCCAAGAAGCAGGTTCTACTTTGCACTTCGGCCCTTTTCCTGGTCTCAATGGATGGGATCGAGCTCACTGGGTTAGAAGAAACACTGCAGGATATGACAGAAATTTCCACAATTATCAATTGGAATGGACACCAGGTAAGCTACCTAGTTCATATTATATTAAATTGATTTTACACAGATTTAAGAGCTTGGCATTTAATAGTACGATGTCCGAGGGTATAATATGCTCCCCACCTGTAATGACATTACGCTAGCCATCTCGAGATGTTTTTACAGCGTGAATGAATAGAATCGCTGCATACGCCAGAGGGCGTCAGCGCGTAAATTTTATGTCTTCAACATGTCTGGCCACTGCTTTTGAACGCAAATCACTGATTAAAATAATTGAACTTATAAGGCGCAAACTAAAGTAGATAGTAGCGTAATAAGTTAGTGCATGTCCCTTTTTACCAACACGCTTCTTACCGATGACTTGTGATATACAATAACTTAAACAGTTCAATGCTATCTATACACGTATGCTCGTGAGAATCTTTCTTCGGTAATTTATTAAACTGAGAAGGAGCTATCCACTATCGGAATAAATATTTTATTAGATTTGAAATAAACAAAGAAAGAAATTATTCAGTGACATAATTATTGAAAAAAAAATGAAACGTTAAATCTTAAAACTGTATTAATTTTAAAACTATGACGCCGAATCGGCATCTACGCACTGTACTCGTATATCGCCGCATCCACGAGAGACGGCACAACGCTGATCTTCCGTAAATACTGATGGGAATAAGGACACTACTGTTCAACACGACTCACTCTTGTGCAACAAAATTCAATGTGAAGATTCCATGTCAAAACAGTAAATTAAAAGTAATAGGAAAAATAATTGTTTATATGCTTTTAGATTTGCGCGTTTTCCCGTATAAATTTAACTTTTTAACTAATTTAATTTACTCGTAACTACTTTCGGAATAAAATACAGTTCAGCAATTTTCAATAAATGCACGTACTGCATACTACAAGTCTGTCAGATTGAAAAACAAATCTTCCCCGCCTTCGCCCGAGACAAGACTTTTGTTGATTGTGATTTTGATCCCTTTATAGAAAGTATAGATACGTTTATCCCACATATATTATCGTGGAAAATACTGTCAAAGAGAAAAATCGAATTTATTAAATTAAAAGCAACATAATAATAAACGTTCTTTACTTGCCTTGTTCTCAGATTTCCTCAGATTCAGCATCGACGGCGTCGAGTTGGGTCGAGTAACGCCTGGCAATGGTGGTTTCTGGGATTTCGGTGGTTTCAATAGCCGTCCTAATACTGAAAACCCATGGAGGTTTGGAAGTAAAATGGCACCATTTGACCAGAAGGTAAATTGAATCCAATTATAATTAAACTTTCTCGGCAATTAAGGAAATTTGCTATTGTTAGATACTAGCTATTCCTCTGTCTATAATTTGTCTACATGAGCAATTTTAATCGCATTATATGGATCAATAGTATCCTCTACTTTAATACAACTTATAAAAATATACAATAGCGAAAAAGGAACAGCAGTTCTTTAATGATGTGAACAGAATAGTAAATTATTTTTTAAATTCGCCAAATTGAAATCAAGTCAAATTCAAGCTTTTTTGATTCAGTAATTATTTCATAACATAAAATATTTATAAAATTATCTGCATATAAAAGTTTTAAAGTGTGTATATCGTGTCAATCTAAGTACAAATACTTACCGGTTTAGCCATTGGTTACGTCGTTTTGAACCTATATTCCCGTTGTCCCCGTCACGGGGACAACGTCATGAAATTTCCTTACCGTTGTCCCCCTTAGATGCATACATGCAACAGGGACAACGGACAATTAAGATTTCACGTATCGTTGTCTATTTTAAATTATTATTTATTTTTTAAACGTGGGTATCCTTTTCAAGGTCGCGTGTTATAAGTTTACTAGGTACTCAATTAGGAAACAACTACGCAATTTCACTATTACTTAATGATTTAATTGATTATAAAATCGTAAATTGTAAATGTTTGTGCCGCAATCACGTGTAAAATCTTCTGGACAGATATTCACCTATATATAGTGTAATTTTTAGCCGGTAGTACCCACGGGAAATAAAACTTACGTGCCTATTTTATAAAATAGCCATTGTTTATATTTTTTTATTTCATGTGATTATTTTGTATAGGTTAATATTCTCTCTATTAAGGCACTGCCACTTATAATTTTAATAACACAACGCAACGGGGACAACGGGCATTATTTGAAAAGTATATTATATTTAATTATTTCAATAAATTCCCTTTATCATCCCCTTTAACAGGTGCATGGCCTACGGGGACAACGGGAATACAGGGTTTTGAAAGGCTTTACACATATTCCTATTACTTTAAACGAGCAATTCTCGGTAGACCAAGTTTCACCATACTTTTTAGTCAGCTCTGTCGGCGTGTTCATATTGCCTCGAAACACCATATTCGAAACGGAATCTAAAAACTTTCTCTCAAAATGTAGTCGAAGTGAAAACTTTTCAAATTAGTTTCGAATTTGGCTTCCCGAAACAATGTGAATTCACACTGAGTGAAGTCGTTACGCATAGGAGGACAGCCAAGCGGAAAACATTAGATATTATTTAATAATTACCTTTGTACTTTCTTAAATGATGTGATGAATTTAATTATAATCGATTCCCTGCCTAGGATTTCCCAACAGACTACAGCATGAGGACTGAGGGAAATAATTGGCCTAGTGCGAGTCGGAGTCGCAAATAAAGGGTTTCGTACCACGGTACAATATTAAACATATTTTTTTCTAATAGTTCTGTAAATAAAACGCTGACAAAACACGTTCCTTGTACAGGGACGTTTTTAATTTATTTACTTTTTAATATTTTTATTATTAGGCCATAGTAAAACATGCTCTATGAAATTTTCAAATGTTATTACGGCACAAAGTATGCAACCCTGTGACAGACGAATGGACAAACAGGAAGATGAACAGAGCGGAGCCTTAGTAATAGAGTTCGTTGGCACCCTTTGGGTACGGAACAACAAGATTGTACTGAACTCCTGGTACTGTTACAACGAACAACTCCTGCCCCGCTCCTGGCTTAATAAGATGCGGTAACTGACGACAGGGCATGCACTCCCATGCTCCGATACTTCACTGCATGCCCTGTCGTCAGTTACCGCATCTTTAATTTGTTAAAGATGCGGTAACTGACGACATGGCATGCACTCCCATGCTCTGATACTTCACTGCTTGGAGCCAGGTTAAAGATGCGGTAACTGACGACAGGGCATGCACTCCCATGCTCCGATACTTCACTGCTTGGAGCCAGGAGCAGGGCAGGAGGTGCTCGTTGTAACAGTACTAGGAGTTCAGCATCTTTAACAAATTAAAGATGCGGTAACTGATGACAGGGAATGCACTCCCATGCTCCGATACTTCACTGCTTGGAGCCAGGAGCAGTACCAAAGTATTGCGCTCTCATCTAGTATGCAGCGCGTACTAGAAATTTAATACTACGTACACGGTTCTCAATCAATTATAAATTAACACCGTGTTTCTCTAATGTTTACCAAACATTTATTACAATTATAATGAAAATAAGAGTCACTTGAATGTTGGGCTTCTTATAAAATCATAGAAGGTATAAAGACATTTAGAAAATGATCTTTGTAATCAAAATAATTTAATAAATGTGCTCTAATACACAAGCTTCGTTTAGTATGGAAGGACCAGAGCGGACAACCTATGCTCGGCGTTTTTTATGTTTTTTGTGTAAAATGCGTTTTTTTTTTCAAGATTGATGCCTATATCGATAGACTTAAAAAACAAAACATTATCTGAATATTATAACATAGATGTACAAGGTTGCTCGTTTGAAATAATAGGATGTTTGGTTGATTATAAAGCCAATACATGTGGAAAACAAAGCATCCGACAAGGTACGAAGATGAAAGTGGCGTAATCTGACCTTACTCAAATTAAGTTCAATGTTTTCAGTTCTACATCATAATGAACGTGGCGGTCGGCGGTACCAATGGTTTCTTCCCTGATGGTGTCCAAAACCCTTGGGTTAAGCCCTGGTCGAATACATCACCGACAGTAAGTCCCATGACAGAAACATAAAATTCCTAATATTTATTTGCATTCTGATGTCTCTCACACACAAAATACATGAATGTTAGTAATATGAGTTAACATTAGTTTAATAATGTTAATTTTTTTAACATTAAAACTCTTTAAGTTCTGTGGTCCCACATGTACTTCAACAAACTTACAGAGAAAATACATAGGTACTGGTGACATAATATGTTAACTTAGTGAAAGTGTTTCTATTTTCGGAATAAGCGACGTAATAGGGAAATAATCAAACAAATTAGATTAATCAAACCGATTTGATCTTTTTGATAATATAGACTAATTAAATCATAACTGACGATTTTAATCGTGATCGAGATTAATAAACCAGTTAGTCATTCAAACATAGGCTTTCAATCATTACTATTTTTTAAATCTTTTTTAAAATATATATTTATATGAAATAGAATAGAATGTATCGCTAATACAGCAGCTTTTTAGGGTTTTACAGGTAATCCTACTCACCAATAGTACCAACACCATAAGTTTTAGAGCCAAAGCCAGCCTCAATAGCACATGGTGCACCTTACCTACGAATCTAGGAGGCACTGGCAAAAGAGCTCAATTAAACTTCACGTAACAGCAACGGGAGTCGCGAAAAAGAAACATGTTACTTTCGAGTGTATCCAGTATCGAGATGGGTGTGAACATTTTTGTAAATTTAATTATTTAGGGTGTAATGACCAATAACAAACCTACCAACACCATTTTTACAGTGGAACTCAACCATATTTATTGTCTTTGTAGCCAACTGAGGAAGTACCTCTTATCTTACCGTGGGCTGCAACGAAATAACAATACTGAATGTTGTAGTATCTTATCCCTGCGAGTGAGTGAAATTACCAGGAAATTGCTACAAAGTTGCTGCTGCAGCAGCGAAGATGGAAACGCCTAAGCGATATTCCTTGTAATACAAGTGATTATGATGCTGTAACAAATAAGTTAGCTATACAAACAAAAGGAATCTTCGGTTTAAATACTACAAGCGCAAGTCGTATGAAAATAAAAATAAATATTTCCTAAACATTTGAGCAACGTTGACAATACAAAAAATATCCAGATAAATACTAACAATCGGACCGTAACGAGTACCTACCTTAGAAAGAGCGAATGCACATAATAATAATTTTATTGGAATTAGTAATAAATCTGTACCTACCAAACGATAGGAACATAATAATTTATAATTTCAATGACAAAAAAATCCCATTTCCAATATATTTAAGACCAACAACGTATTATAAACAACACAAAATAAATCTCAGCAATTCTGTCAAGTTTGGTTAGCTTATTTACTTAACTTTCCATTTTAAAAAATATATAAAAATCAAGAAAAATGACAGGTCCAGTGACACAGGTTCCATATTTTGAAATGTAAAAAAGTACTTTAAAAAAATTATAGAATGTATTCAAATCACTATTTCCAACTTTTATACCAATTTCATTTAATATCTTATTTACATAAATCATTTTTTGTGGCGCTGTTTTCGTATCTGACGAGAATTGTTAATTATGTAATGGATTGTAATAATTTAAAATATTTTATAGGCCCCGAGAGACTTCTGGAACGCACGAAACGCTTGGCTGCCAACATGGAACATGCACATCAACGATGGAGCAGATTCATCTCTTCAGGTGGACTACGTGCGCGTTTGGGCTCTTTAAATAACTACAGACTATTAAAAATAAAATTACTATGAAAAGGTGTTAACTGTTTCATTTTAATAATTAATAAGGGATTGAATGAAATAAGATGTAACGTACTAAGAATTCATTTGTAAGAGGCAACGAAGTGTTATAACGAGTTAAGGTACTGAGGCAGAAGTGAGGTCGAGGCAAAATGCGAGCGGAGATCGTATCTGGCCATTTCCACCAAAAATGTATATTAAATGCGAGACCAAAAAAATATATAACTGTTAGTATAAAATTTAACCACATTTCTGCGTAAATAGAGAGCGTCCCTACAATGACAAACGAGAGCACGCGATTACACCAACAGTTTCTATATATTCTCTCGCATATCCTCGCCAAGTCTGTGTATTTAAGTCACAGAACACAATACTAACTTCCATTGTTGCCACTGCCCTAGAGTAAATTATATCTAACTTCAAATGCTAACCCCAAGTATTTTTTATTCAAATGTCTCTATTATTAGAAAGAGTTTATTGCCACAATAATAAGAATCGAGAGGCACCACAAAAGTTCCCGTGCAATAACTTCAGATAGTTCTCAAAGTACCTGGTTCAACAAATCCTTGAACTGTCCCTTACAGCAGGGGTTCCCAACGTGTGCGAGTTTTATTAGAAATATAAAAATAGAGTGTTACTAGATAACACAAAAAAAATAAAGACTGATTATTATGAGTACCTAATTAGGTAGGTTTTATTATTATGTGCGTTTAGATATGTTTTTTTTATGTCGAAACAATTGATAGGGATAGTTTTAGGTAAAACTCTATTTTTATATTTCAAATACGTTTAATAATAAACTTTACTGTTATTATTATCATGACAAGATTAAAGTCTTTATTGTGAATGATATATTGTTTTTAGGGTTCCGTACCCAAAGGGTAAAACGGAACCCTATTACTGAGGCTCCGCTGTCCGTCCGTCCGTCCGTCTGTCACCAGGCTGTATCTCTTGAACCGAGATAGTTAGACAGTTGAAAATTTCACAGATAATGTATTTCTGTTGCCGCTATAACAACAAATATTAAAAAATAGAATAAAATAAATATTTAAGGGGGCTCCCATACAACAAACGAGATTTTTTTGCTCATTATTGCTTGAAATTGATAACGGCAACAGGTAGACGCTTGAAATATTCACAGAATATTTAGTTATATATTCATTTTAAGAATAAATAATTAAATTAAAATAAAACAAATATTTAAGGGGGGCTCCCATACAACAAACGTGATTTTTTTTTGCTGTTTTTATAGATAATGGTACGGAACCCTTCGTGCGCGAGTCCGACTCGCACTTGGCCGATTTTTTAAGTTATTACTTACCTCCTTTACAACGAAGAAGTAATAAGAGGGTCATTGTGCAAAGGGGCATTATGAGTAAGGGACTTTGTGCGAAAAAGACATAGTACTAGCATAGTATGGAAGGAACTATTTACAACCTGTAGACATTCTGAAAAGTGGACATTCTGCGACTAAGGCGTATCCTTGTACCTTCTTTTGAGTACTAATGACTACGGGGCGCCGAGACTATTATATTAAACTAGTAAGTGCGCCGCGAACTGAAAAAGTTTGGGAACTCCCGTCTTACAGCATAGTTTTTGTCTTCCATTTATTTATAGTTCATACAGCGTTGCTTTGGAACATAATGCCGCTCCAAATAAGAGACAGTTGCACTGTATTTATATACAAAACGAGTTTTTATGAATACCATCTTTGTATTATAATAGTAGATATGTATTAATTTATTGGTATATTGCTATTTTTTTTTATACTACGTCGGGAGGCATACAAGCATACGGCCCACCTGATGTAAAGCGGGTACCGTAGCCTATTAACGCTTGCGATATATTAAGTATCACTCGCGCGATGCCTCCTCTGCTGCTTACACAGCAACTCCTTGGGAGCTTTCTGGTGACCTCCCTCACTCGCACGAACACAACAACCCTCTAGGAAGTTGTTATTTGGCTGCGGTTTTCTGTGAGGTGGAGGTACTTCCCCAGACGGGCTGCTTTGATGCGCCCTAACTCTCTTAAATACAGACAGAATAGATCAAAACATACAGACATGTTCATGCACACAAATGTTTGCCTTGTGTAAGAATCGAACCCACGAGCATTGGTGTCAAAGTCGCGTCATTCACAACTGAGCCACCGAGCTTGTCAATATACCATACATGTTATACTATATATTTATTTTAGGTTATTATATCCCTCGTCAAACTTTAATTACATTGTGTAATATGTTCTGCATTATTAATTTATTACTCTAAAATCGGGTAAAAAAATATCTACAGATACTTATGCTAGGGTTGACTAAAAGACATCTCATAAAGACGTCACATTTGTTAAAAAATGTGACTACCAATTATAGTCAGTTTTGAAGGCCATGGCCTGCTCGAAACAACACGCCGACATTGTGTCTGTTAAGAAATCTCTGGAGCAAGCAGTGGCTAAATTTCCCATGGAAACAGTGCGTAAATCCATAGATTCGTGGCTAGACAGATTAAAGGCCTGTATCAAAGCTAAAAGTGGCCATTTCGTATAGAATCATTTTTTATTTTTTTGCTGAGATTTTCATAAATAATTATGTACAATGTAAACATAAGTTTTATTAATATTGCATTCATCGTCATCTCAACCTGTATTCGTCCACTGCTGAACATATGCCTGCGTTCATAGAATCCCTACAAACCACAAGATTACATTACGTCATAAAAAATTAAATTCATATTCATCTGTAACAGAACTTATGGCCGGTCTAGGTAGTAACTAGTTTTAGCGTTTAAACTCGGAATCCAAAAATTTCTAATTATTAAAAAATGGTAACTCTAACTCCATTGAAGTCACGGGCAATTGGTTGTAAGAAATAACAAAATAACTTGTTCAGGAACACCGTTCCTATATGAAATCTATGTTTGTCTGTGTGTGCGTGTGTCTGTCGCTTTTTTTCGAATATTCGAATTTTGACTTCAGATTCGGATTCAGCATAAAAAAGTAGAATAGGAATGTTCAGGAACACCGTTCCTATCTCTTAAGGAATATGGACAAAATGGCCGACAAATAAAAAAAAATGTAAATTGTTATATAATAGACAGGTGTTCCTCTGGCAATGCAAGCTTGCTCATTCTCAACTGGTTTTATTTTAACATACATTAAGTTTTACAAACAAAAATATCGAATAATTTAATCTCTCTATTTAATGCTTTATATTTTACTTACATTATATAGTGGTGGCGGATATTATAAACGTTTTGTCATTGTAATACGTTATAACACTTATTTAAGTCCAACTAATGAGCTCAGAATAGAAAAATATATATAAATAGATCTTTGTTATAGTATTCAACCAATACAAATTAGTCCATGTGGTAGAACCTAGGGCTCATGTATTGCGTAGGTCTATTTGTAGATAGCGGTGTCGATGGAGCCATCATGTACGAAGGAATCCGCCTTTTATCTCCAAATGGACTGATTCTCGAATAATACCGTCTTTCGATTACCTAAAATAAAAAAAACACAGTACAGCTCGAAATTTCCTATTTATAGCTATAAATCAAACATAAATTATAAAGTTATGAGATACATATATTTCGTAATAAAACTGGGAAAAGCAGAAATGTAAATAAAATCAATACCTTATCAAAAAACCTTGTCAGTTTCACTGAATTACTCGTTCCTGGCGCTAAGGATCTGCAAGAAATACATATTATAAATATACTCGTATATTACTGTTATAATATGTATACTACCACCCATAAGGACATGTGACTCTCTTACCGAAATCTGGGGGCACGGCCGTGCCCCCACCAAGTCGAGCAAAAAAGCGTCACGACCGTACCATCCTTTTCTCGAAGCAATTCAGACCATTTTCGACCCCCTGTAACTTCGTTGTGGATAAAACTAGAAGACTGAAATTTTCAGTAACCATGCAGGCATTGTAAAGACACGTATATTTCAAATTTCATTCAATTTGAACCAGTATTTTAAGAATTATAACGGGTCAAATTTTTTTAATTTTGTCACTCACTGACTCACCGATCATCAAAATTCTAAGGCACTTCTAGCAGACCTAGAAGCTTCAAATTTGGAATATAAGTAGTGTTTGGTGTATGAATCAAGGAAAAACTAAAAAATCTAGAAAAGACCGCAAAGAAAATTTAGCCCATACAGCCAAGTCTTCAGTTAGTAGTACCGGAAAAGAGAAAACGGAAGGCTACCTACAAAAATAAGAAAAGTTCATAAGTCAGAGAGAGGGCTTTAAGAAAATTCGTTGCTGGTAGATATACATATATACAATAAGTAGAAGGTACCGAAAAGGAAAAAAGTAGAACTGTCTACAAAATACAAAAAGAAATGAGATCCCATCAAAAACAATACTTGTCAAAAAAACCAAGTCTCGCAACTCAGTTGTTCTGCGGTAAAAAGTTGTGAGATCCATGTAATACCAAGTCGGTTATTAATTTATTCAGTCTCTACTTAAGCGACTTTCTGTCTTAATACGTCCAGTCTCTAAGACCACGATCGTGGTCCATAACAATTGAAAATCAATTGTGTCTGGAATCTCCGTACTCGAAGCATTAAGTTGTTACGTAATAATTAACAGCATCTTATAGTGACGCATATCAATATTAAAATTCTTTAATGTTTTATATAAATATATTGAGACTTGGCCATCGCACTAAATAATTGAATTTACATGTGTTTTCAGGCGATTGAATTTACACGTGTTTTCAGGCGATGGCCAAGTCTCAATATATTTATATAAAACATTAAAGAATTTTAATATTGATATGCGTCACTATAAGATGCTGTTAATTATTACGTAACAACTTAATGCTTCGAGTACGGAGATTCCAGACACAATTGATTTTCAATTGTTATGGACCACGATCGTGGTCTTAGAGACTGGACGTATTAAGACAGAAAGTCGCTTAAGTAGAGACTGAATAAATTAATAACCGACTTGGTATTACATGGATCTCACAACTTTTTACCGCAGAACAACTGAGTTGCGAGACTTGGTTTTTTTGACAAGTATTGTTTTTGATGGGATACCTATTTATGGAATTGATAATTGGACAAAATTCATTTCCAGCGCTCTCTGTCTTAACAATTTGTAAAGTTTTAACCAACTTCCTACATACTTTGCACATTAACATGATATTAAATTTCACGGTATTGCCGGTAGATGGCTCTATAGTTAAAAATGTATAACATGCGCACTTGACATTTGACTTGTATGTAATTTATTCTATATAAAACATGGCTGTTACTACTTGAACGACGTTTTAATTTAACTCCAAAAACCCTTCATATTCAACATCCTCCGAGGAATACATCATCGTCCAATTATTAAATAGATTTGCATAAGGTAGGCAACGGTTCATCGTTATGCAATCTAGCTAACACCAACCCTACACGTTTGACATTATTGACGTTTTGATGATAGAAACTTAGTATGAAACTGGTGAACAATACATAGGTATGTGTATACGTTAACCAATTAAAAAAAAATTGCGGAAGTTCATATATTCGTCTGTAAGTATTGAGGTAGGGCGCATCGGAGCAGCTCGCCTGGGGAAGTACCTACACCTTACAGAAACCGCAGCCAAATAACTCACTGGAGGGTTGTTGTATTCCTGTGAGTGAGTGAGGTCAACAATAAGGTCAGGTCAGGTAAGGGTGAGAAACTGTGTTAGCAGCAGAGGTGGCATCGCGCGAGTAATACTTAATGTGTTACAAGCGTTCATAGGACACGGTAACCGCTTTGCATCAGGTGGACTTGGCGTATGCTTGTATGCCCGACGTAGAATAAAAAAAAATAGTTTTTATGTTATTGTGCCAATATCTCGGGAACGAATTTGGAAAATTCAAATATTTTCTTTTAAAGCAGATCCGAATTTGGTCCCATGTAGGTAAATTTGACGAATATCTGATTGATAAAATCTTTGGAATCAACTTCATTGAAATCGACACCTACGTACATAATTTCTTTATTTTTTGTTTTTTTTTTTATACAACGTCGGAAGGCATACAAGCATACGGCCCATCTGATCTGTAAAGCGGTTACCGTATCCTATGAATGCTTGTAAAACATTAGGTATCACTCGCGCGATGCCTCCTCTGCTGTTAACACAGCAACTCATAAGGAGCTTGTTGGTGACCTCGCTCACACACAGGAACACAACAACACTCTGGGAGTTGTTATTTGACTGCGGTTTTCTGTGAGGTGGAGATACTTCCCCAGACGTGCTGCTTTGATGCGCCCTACCTCTCTTAAAACATCCAGACCAAGACAAACAGACATATTCATGCACACAAATGTATGTCTTGTGTGGGAATGGAACCCACGAGCGTTGGTGTCAAAGTTGAGCTCGACAAAAATTTTATCTTTATCTTCACTATCTTATCGGATTTACTTTTTCATTTAGAAGGTTTTATTAATTCTCAAATAAAAATTCTGTTCTACCCCTCGTACGTATAAACTAGGGGAGCTGGGCCTGCCTGCGGCGCATTGGCAGGGATGATTTTGCACAATAAGAAAATAACAGTAAGCTGCGTAATAGGGTCGTGCGAAAGAATCTCTGGAACATCTTGCCCAGATATGGGATTGACGGTGACCTTCTACGTGCTATGCAATCCAGTTATGAGGATTGCACAGCATGTGTGAGAGTGAACGGCAGCTTATCACCCTGGTTTTATACCAATATTGGTGTCAGACAGGGATGCGTGCTGTCGGCTCGGCTATTCATCCTGTATCTGGACAGTTGTCGTCCAGAGAATGAGAAATATGAATGTGGGAATGCGAATGGGTGACTCAGTGGTTAACTGCCTGCTTTATGCAGATGACGCGGTATTAATAACAGAATCATCATCCGAACTGCAAACACTAGTCACAACAATGAAAGACGATTGTATGAAGAAAGGCTTACAATTGAATGCGAAGAAAACCAAAATAATAGTATTTGAAAGAGAGACAACCAGAACGAACACTAGGATTACGGTTGATGATATAGTGTTGGAGCAAGTGGATGAGTTTGTATATCTTGGAAGCGCTTGTAGAAGCGATGGAAGGTACACCGCTGATGTGGAGAGACGAGTGAGTGCAGGGAATAGGGTGAATGGAGCGTTGGGTAAATTGTTTGGCAGCCGAAATCTAAGCCAGAAGGCACAGCTCGCTGTACACAACGCGGTGTTAATCCCAACGCTAACTTATGGAAGTGAGAGCTGGGTATGGCAGAGAGAGCATGAAAGTAGAATAAATGCGGTCGAGATGCGAGCACTGCGGAAAATTTGTGGCATAACGCTTGCTGACCGCGTTCGAAACGATGACGTACGAAAGAGAGTTGGACTGAGAGTGTCGGTGTTAAGATAAGAAAGGGCATGCTCCGTTGGTTCGGACATGTAGAAAGAATGCAAGATGAAAGAATGACGAAACAAATATACAATGCGAAAGTGGAAGGATGTAGGAGCCGAGGAAGACCAAGACTAACCTACCATGACCAAATTGGTCGTGTTTTATCAGAAGGTGATGTCAGGAGCCTTAGGAACCGGCGAGCGTGCATAAAAAGAGCTATGAATGTGAAAGAAGCGAGTGAAGTGTGTAAGGACCGCGTCTTATGGCGCCCGGTTCTCTCTGCCTACCCCGCAAGGGACCTGGCGTAAGATATACATACACAGCAAGCTACGAAAGCAGAGCTGCTAAATTACTCATCATTCCCTATCTATATCATTGAGTGTGTCTCATCTCTAGCTAATGTTAATTGATAATAATTTCTTTGAAACGTCAAAACTCTACTCGTCTGTGTTTAGCCGTTTGACAATACAGTATGTTTTATTGTTTAGTTCTTTACATTATTATATTTAAAAATGACATTGCACTTAACATTAAAATGGAATGTTATATACCTAGGTTGATGACAATTCACAAATATTTCATCAGCGCCGCATTGTTCAGCTATACTGCTAGCTAATCTTCTATACTGATTCTTCTTTTGCTTTTCTTCTGCTAAATCAAACTTTGTCCCAATAACTAAAATAGGAATCTGTAATATCGATTGTTTTTTTATGAATAATCAATGAAATATTTTCAAGTAAATACTATATCTGTACGCATACACTAGGTACCTGCGTGGAACCTAAGAACTGTTCTGGATCCACATCTACGTGTTGAAGAGTAGGATTGGAATTGTCTTGATTTAGAATCTCCGTAAGCCATTTCTGTAAATTAAGTTGGCTCTTCCTATTTGTTAGGTCATGGACTAGTATTATACCTAAAATTGACAAAAGATTTTTAACACACGGAATTATAAACATTTTAGCACCATGATTAACACCATGAATTCTTTGTATTCCTTTGTTATACATAAGAATCGTGAGTTAGTCTAATTGAACATGCAAGTAAAGTAACATTGACTATAGCTCGTCTATGTATAAGTTTGGATCTGTACTCTCGCGGCCACAATCAATTGTTCGTCCATACTGTTTTCCATTTATGAGCTCCCTATCGCAGTAAAAGTTTTTCGAGTGTGTACAGGTTCATATGAAGAATTTTGGATACCGTTTGTTTTCTGACTTTTTTTTAAACCACTAAGGTGGCAATCAAGCATACGGCCTGCCTGATGGTAAACAGTCACCGGTCTATAGACATTTGCAATACCAGGGGTGTCTAAAAATCTCTTCACGCATTTCTTGAAAAATTCCATGCTGTAGTCCCTTGGTAAAACCTCGGCTGGGCGCTCATTCGTCCGCCATCTGGAATAGAACCGCATGCCCCCACCACCGTCGCTGCCACGACTGGCCTGGTCGTCGCTGCGACACGTGCTTCTGTTCTAGATGGCGGACGACCACAGCAGCCGAGGCAGAGACTACCGGAGCAGCCATGGCAGCGTCGGCATGTGTCTACTAACGGTAGTGGACGGGTGCCGGCCGCGCCAGGCCGCATGAATTAATTGGTGGCGAAAGCACACAAAGCAGGTTAAATCAAATTGCATGTATAATATATATAATCTGATAGAGTGAAAACTTGTCGAATACGTTTCGAATATGGCTTTCCGAGGCGATGTGAATAACCCCCACAGAAGTAGTTGGATGCGAAAACTAGAGGATCGCATTAATTCAATTGCAAGAAGATACAGACTGGTGATGATGACAACTAAATTCATGAATAAACTGTGTTAAAGCTCTAAAGCCGTCATTAAAGGTAATGTAAGGAAATTTACATACGATACTTAATAATAAAAACCTGATTACCGTGTGTCGGCTGATAGAATACATCCCTTGTATTTCGATGACCATTTGATCCACCCACATCCCAGAGTTCTACGAAAAATGTGTTTTGAGCTTGTGTTCCTTCTTTGTACCTGTGTAACTTGACGTCTACAGAACAGCCCACAGTCCAACCTGGCGATAGCAACGGCTTGTTATGCGCTATCAGGTACGTCAGGGAAGTTTTACCAACTCCTAAAAAACAGAATGATTTTTTTATTAATTTTTCATTCGCTTAAAAGAATTACCTACAATTTAAAATGCCAAACATGAACAAAATTTATATACTCGTTTTTCTGTCTGGTTTTTCAAGGAAAAACCAGAGCGCTAAAGTAAAGTACACATAGATAGATTAGTAAAGAAGAAGTTGCAAGATAATCATTGCAGTATCTACATATACAAGACGTGCGAAATAGCGAGCATACCAATTATTATATTTTAATTATAACTTTAACCAATAGAATGTACACCAATACACTAATTACAGCCAATTTAATAATTAATTAATTTAATTTTCGGGCCGTCAAGGGGCGGACAGCCAGCACAGCGTTAATCACTGTGATGGCTGTTCTCTCCTCTGGTTCTCATTGACGCTTTCCATCAGGCGTAATGAAGACATTTTAGTAAGCCACATTAAAAAAAACATAAATAAAATTTCAGTACTCGCTTATGATATTACTTAGTACTTAAAGGAGGCGGGGCAAGGGCATTGCTAATGACCAATTCACATAAAATTAAAAAGTTTAATAAGTTTGTTGTAGCAATGTGTCCCACCCAAGGAGTAGCTGTGTAAACAGCAGAGGAGGCAACGCGCGAGTGATAATTAATATATCGCGAGCGTTAATAGGCTACGGTACCCGCTTTATATCAGGTGGGCCGTATGCTTGTATGTCTCCCGACGTAGTATAAAAAAAAAGCTTGAGGGAAAGCCATGTTGAAGAGCCGTAATCCGCAAACAACATTCTTCGTTTATTTTTATTCGGTAAAGGATCGTAGCAATTGTAGATTCTTTCGGAATGTTATTTAAGCACTATATAGAGAACGAAAGCTTTTCTGATGCTTAGAACATTACATAAATTATAAAGTTGGTCTGTAATGAAATGATCAATATAAATGCATC
This sequence comes from Pyralis farinalis, assembly GCA_947507595.1. Classification (NCBI taxonomy): domain Eukaryota; kingdom Metazoa; phylum Arthropoda; class Insecta; order Lepidoptera; family Pyralidae; genus Pyralis; species Pyralis farinalis. The sequence goes on from OX382267.1 coordinate 20,450,297, forward strand.
ACTGTTAGTGAGAGCTATGAGATAAATGGATATAACCTTAGCTTCGTTGTAGATGTAGACGCGTTTGTTGATCGTGCTTGTGCAGATCATATCCATAATACATACCTAAATATGTTTTATACTGCAAACTCCATTTTTATCCCAAACAGGTAAGAACAAAATCCTTTTGTGAAGATTCGAATACCCGTATCAAAATACTGTCCACCCCATACACGGAGAGCAAATTCAAGTGCCGAGTAGTAAACCGAATTTAGTAGTTGTGAGGTGAGATGTAGTAAAACAAAATTCAAAATTACATGGTAATTAGAGCATGACTTGTTCAACTACGTATCATTTTTTGCGCAACGTACTCTAAAACACATGAATTAATCTTAAATTCCCATAGCATTGGCAAAAATAAAAATTGATTTCCAAATCCCAAAATTAAAAATAAAAAAAGTACAGCTCTGCATTGGCAGCACTGCTTAAATGTCAATAAAGCGTCAAGGTGTCATGTTATGCTCATTGCAAGTTATGTTAGAACTGTTTATTATTGTAATATAAATCCAGTGGAAGAATTGCGTATACTAGATAGTGATTTTAGACACAGGTGTAATATCAATAAATAATCGTTATTTACCAGAATCACCAAGAACAACAACCTTCACTTTCTCAATTGCAGCCATTTGCAAAAATAACACAATCTAAGTGGGTGAGTACCGCGTTTTATTATGACTTTGGTGCCAACAAAAACACTTATCCTGCAGTGTTGCCATTTTATAATATTTTATCATGAATAATTTGCCTGTACATTGAGCTTGTGATCGAGTAAATGTTTTTAATGTTACCAAAATGTATGCTGTAATTGAATTTAACATCGCGAATAGGTGACAGTTTATCATGATGATGAATTTTTATCAATAGCTGTACCACTAACATACAACTCAGGATACTTCAAAAACAAACTCAACTCTACAAAACAGGTATTCTAATTGTTGAGCGCAAATGTTAAGTAAATGCTCAAGTTTCTGTTTAACCCATACTGTATGGTAATAAAGTGATTATAAACATACTAGTGTCATCCTGGCGTCGTTGTGAAATGATGTATGGTACGATAGGATGACACTAGTATGTTTATAATCACTTTATTCATGTGAAACGATGGTGTACTAACAGGAAAATGACTCCTTATTTGACATCAAAATAATATCGTAATAAGTATCGATATTTAATTCAATTTAATAATGTGAACTAGCAACTCTCGCTACGAAGATATCTACTTCCGTCTCTGTCTGCTCTGCTAGCTTTGCACACACAATGGTTGCTTCTGTGTATTGCACTTTGATTTTTGAAAAGTAAAATCAATAATAAATATTGCGTCCGCCATTGTACATCAAATCTATTTATTGTTTTAATAACTTTGTGTTGTATAATGTGAGAATAAAATGCAACGATCTAATATTATTACGCACATCGAATTACGGTAATAAACTTAAAAAATGTACAAGTATTACAAAACATATATTGTACTTCTTCTTGTTAAATCTGTGCATCTTTACTGCGGTCCATACAATGGACAGATTTGTAGAAATTATTCCATGGGTTTTGTGTGGTACAACAGTACTGGTGGTTTAGAAAATGAAAAAATTGTGACTGCCCTGTGGAAAGAAATGATTTCGGCTCTGAAGGAACCCTGTAGGACTAAAGCTGAAAAATTACTATGTGCTTATGCTTTCCCAAAGTGTATCAATAAAGTTGACATTGGTGACTTCGCTTTGCCATTATGTTACGAAGACTGTATGGCTGTTAAGATGCAATTTTGTTACAACGATTGGATTGTGATTGAGGAACAAAAACGACGCGGACTTTTTTTTGAGTCACGAGGTCATTTCCGATTTCCGGAATGTGAAAGACTCCCAAAATTTGCAGGAAAAGGTTCACAAGTGACTTGTAATAATGCTGGCATTACAGATATGGATTTTAGTCAAGTCACCACCACATGTGTAAGAGGTAACGGTCGATATTACCAGGGCACTATGAATGTAACCGAAACTGGCCTTAACTGTCAAGCGTGGGAATCTCAGTTCCCCCACCAACATACAAGACCACCATTGGTATTCCCTGAAGTTCAGAACTCCACAAATTATTGTAGAAATGCTGGTGGAGAAGAGAAAAAGCCCTGGTGCTACACAATGAATTCTAGTGTGCGGTGGGAACACTGTGACATACCAGTATGTGCCAATTCTAGTGAAGAATTTTACAATATCATTGGGCCAAGTATAGTTATGGAGAATTATTTCACACCTACCTTTGTTTTGCTGCTTTCGGTGGGCGGGCTTGGTTGCATCTTGGGCATAGCATCAGTAGCGTTACTGTGCCACTACTTTTTAAAGAATCACTATTCTAAATGCAATATGTCAAATCGTAGAAATGTACAAAATATGGATATTGATTTGGACAAATTACCTAGTAATTTGGCTTATCACACTACTGGAGCACAGTTAAATCCCAAATTAGAGAAGTTGGAATTTCCAAGAAACAACATCATTTATATTCGTGATTTGGGCCAAGGTGCTTTTGGAAGAGTATTTCAAGCAAAAGCACCTGGTCTTGTACCTGAAGAGGAATTCACTCTTGTTGCTGTCAAAATGCTTAAAGATGAAGCATCTCATGATTTACAACTAGATTTTGAAAGAGAAGCATGTTTGCTTGCTGATTTTGATCACCCTAATATTGTCAAATTACTGGGTGTATGTGCAATTGGGCGACCCATGTGTTTATTATTTGAATTTATGGGAAAAGGAGACCTGAATGAGTATCTGAGAGCTTGCAGCACGGCCACAAATTACCCACCGACAGTTGAAAATCGAGAAGAACTGAGGCTTCTTGCTACTCCTCTTAGTCATTTAGATTTGCTACATATTGCAAGACAAATTGCATCTGGCATGGTGTACCTTTCAGATCGAAAGTTTGTGCATCGAGACTTGGCCACCAGAAATTGCTTAATAAATGATGACATGGTGGTTAAAATTGCTGATTTTGGGTTATCGCACAAAATTTATCTTCAAGATTATTATAAGGGTGATGAGCATGATGCTATCCCTGTACGATGGATGCCTTTAGAAAGTATATTATATAATAAATATACTTTAGAATCTGATGTATGGGCATATGGTGTATGTCTATGGGAAATATTCTCTTTTGCCCTCCAACCATACTTTGGTATGACCCATGAAGAAGTGGTTAGATTTCTTAAAGATGGAAATGTACTTGCCTGTCCTGACAATACACCCAGGTGTGTGTATGATTTAATGAAACAATGTTGGAACCATCACCCTAGTGATCGGCCAAACTTTAGAATAATTTATCAGACATTAGACAACATACAAATGATTCTAGAAAGAACTCAAACAGAATAATCTAGTGTTTATTAATAGTGTAGAAGCTCAATTTTGTATAATAATTTCAATGTTTTATCTGCCAATACTATGTACATTTCTCTTGCCCCTATTTTACTCATTTATAGAGAAAAATATTATGTATCATTATATGGTCTAATTAAGGCTCATATAACACCTATTAGCTCCATCATTGAACATAATCATTATTCCTCAACAAAGCTTCTCTAATAACTCACAAATATTTTTTTTATCACATAACCAACTTTTGAATTATTTAAGTAGTGTACTTGTTTTTCAGGGAACTACTAAAATTATTATGTATATAACTTTCACAATGAACAAAGTACATACTAAAACAAATCCCAATAAATTGTATTTTACATTTGTGTTTGTATGTAAGATTCATAAAAATAATTCCTATATTTGCATAAAATGAAAGCATGATAAATGTAACGTTCACTTTAACTGTTTTCTGTAGTGTGCTTGGTTGTCCTTGTTCATAGTAATATTACTAAGCCACATTTTAAAGAATTCTAAGTATGCATATAATTGTAAAAATTATGTTTTTATTTGCCTCAAAACATAAATTCACAATAGTTAGGTGTTGTATTTGCCTTAATGGTTAACATATTTATATAATTTACTAAATATACAAACTAAGTATATCATCTGTGACATTTTATACTAAACTTGAGACTTGTAATTTTAACATTATGTTGTACTGAAAAGACAATACATAGATCTAATAATAAATTTGCCAACGGTGAAGCAGTAAACAAAATGTTAGGATTCTCATTTGTAATAACCGTATTATAGATTATTACGGAATGTTCTGTAGTAAAATAATACGAGATCATAAAAACTTGTTCCCTATTTTTTGTTCAATTTAAATTGAGAGTACTTTGATTTGTTAATTAATCAAGTAGGTTTATAATACTGACAAGACCCTACTATGACAGGGGCTAGAGCAAAAAAATAATTATCTGTCATAATATATATAGATTTCGTTAATTTTTATTATAAAAGTAAAAGTAACATGTCATTCTTTTCACCATGTTATTGAAAAATAACATAATCACTGCTGCAGCACCTGACTCTACCATACAATATGTCAAACCAGCCAATACATCAGGATCATGGTCTGAAACCAGAAAAATCTTTGCCAAATATGTATGGTAAACCTACTGTTACAGATTTTTTTACAAACTGTTTTCTTAAATTCCTTGTAAAAATTTGTTCAATTTCACTTTCTATATGTGTTTGTTTCAAATCTTCTTTCAAGCAAAAAATATGTTATAGCAAACCATACTACAAGATTTGTATAACTTTTATGAAAATACAATATTATGGTATGGTGTGAAGTAATAAAATGGTCACAGGATCATTTTACTAGTCTTGATTAATACTTTTAAATTATATTCCTTTATATATATATATATACTTATTATAATTATGTGTATTTGCCAGGCTTTGCCACCCAATTGGTATTTGAGGCGTGCACTATTGCAAAGTACTAGACTCGGAGTATAGGTATTGCATTCTCTTTCAATGTAATTCATGCAGAACCTGTGTTACATTAAAAATCATTTCCCTATATATTTCACTCTATTAACATAATAGATATAATGCAATTAGCATAAATTGTGAGTGTGTAATGGTAAATGTGTTGCCCGTGCTGAAAAATTTATATAAAACCAAGAGATATGTATTCAGAGCATAACATAAAAGAAATAAGTTTTAGTAAAAATATGTGATGCTTTGATTTTTCCTATAAATTAGAAGTAAGAAACCGTGATAGCGCAGTGGATAAAGAACCAGCCTATTAACTGGTCCCCGATTCGATTCCTGGTGTATATATACATACCAGTAAATTTACGTTTTCAGATTTATATACATATTTGTAATTATCAGTTGCTTGCATTTGACAGTAAAGAAAAACATAGTGAGTAAATGTGCACATACTAAAAATTTACTTCGCAAGTTGTGTGACTTAACCTAAGAAGGTCTGTTTTCCCCTCTGAGTTGTGGAGATCTGATTAGTTGCTTTATGTAGCTGACCCAGCCAATCCTAACGGATTATGAAACTGGATAATGCTAGGAAAAGGAGAAGCTTCCTATAATTGACAAAATTTGAACAATCATGAGACTGATCAGTGCAGCTACCATTAGAGTCTTTGTATTTGTTAATACATGTTTGGTAAAAAGAATTGGAAAATCTTAGATTAGTGTAAGAGCACACTTGTATTTTAAACTTAGAGACTTGTCTGCTGAATTTGTGTTTTAAATGATGAATCCAATCAAAAATAATCTACACTACAATTGATAAAGTAACTTCCATGTCCTGCAATTTGCACATGGTATTCCGTATATTACGTCATATGTAAATATGATAAGAAACTACTACATAAATAAACTATTACATTATTTAGATATGGAGTATGGGTCTGTTCCTTGTTATTTGTATAATACTATGCTATATTCATTGTATATTATTTCTATAATTATTTGATTAATATAAATGTAATAAGTGTTTAGCATTCAAACAAAATTGGTATCTTTTTTGTTTAATCTTTATTTTGTTCAATCCACAAATTGACCATAACAAGCCGTGTAACCAGCTTCGTACCAGTTGTAGAGTAGGCAAAAGGGAATATTAGATATACACTTATAGTTCTTTACACTGCACATCTCAAATTACCAGGCTAAAGTAAATGATGTATTGATAACTAATAATAGGAAATAATACCAATTGAGGGCAGCCTAGCCAACAAACATTTATTTTTAATTCACTTGTTTTAGTTCCTTAACAATGTTTAAATAAATAAATACATCCTATTTATTATGAATGTCAATTTTGGAGTTGTGTGTTTAATTAATTATGCAATGAAATGTTAACCGTTTTCTTAGTAACAACTATTAACTATGGATTCGAATTTAATCATATTTTTGCATGTAAGTTCTACAGTTCCGTTAGTTGTTAATCACCACTTAGTATATTTGTATAATTAATATTTTTTATTTTTGAAGCAGTGACATATAAAACAGAAAGATATGCCTAAAATAATGAATGAGACTTATAATGTTTTAATTTGCTTGTATCTTTTTATATTGTTGGCTGCCATGACACGAGAGACTGCACTGATATGAAATGCATATGCATTTAGTATAACTTCAGCATCTAGTTAGTGACGCTTGCTTCCTATAATGATAATAAACTAATGTTTTCCACTTATAAACGGTGTGACATTGGTATATTATGTAAAACCAAATCAAGCGACTCAATAGGATAAAAAGATTGAAAGACAATTTGTCACTTATACAATAGAGATTTTAAAATAATTTATTTGCTATTTTACAAATACGAATTGAATATCATCGTATTGGCGGAGAAGGGAGTTATGACAAATTAATTGAATATTAAATAGGGAGACTGGCAGATTAAATTGATTATAATTTTCAAACTGTTTACATTTTGAGGACTAGAACTATGACTAATTTACTGTTGTATTACAGGTTGAGCGTTAACTTTTTACCCTTAATTTATTGTCCATTTCAAAAAATTAAAATCTAAAGAGGAAAAGTATATTAATTTCGTATATTACATATGTCATCATTGCAAACATATATTATTATTATCATAATTAGCTAGGTGTAAGAATAAAAAAAATGCTTATTGTAAATCCATCTCGTGTGTTATTTGTGGTGGAAACTTAATTAAATAATGTTTTTATTAAAAACCTTTTAAGAAAAATGATAGTCATCGTCCTTTGCAATATCATTACGATGACTTCAAAAAAAATCAGTTTCATATAATACGCATCATAAGTATTATTGTGCCTTTCCTGCTATGGTTTTATAATTCTATATTTTTTATGTTCTATATGGGTAGGCAATGTTAGAGTAAAATATTACTTCTGTTACCTACCTCTAGTGGCAGGTAGTTTAGAAAGGAGACAATCTCCGATGTACCTTTTGTACTGGTGCATTAGTGATCAATCGCTTTGCAATTTATGGGATCAATATTTTTGATGTCTATATTAACAAATGATAGTATCCTAGATATTATGCAAATGTCTAGAACACGTGACTATTAACTAACACAGTGAGAAAATAGTCTCATAATTTATTTTCTAAATCTTGATTGTATTATTTTAATATCCTTGGCATGTTCAATTCCTATTATAGGTGTGACTTATATCAATTCATAACTATAATTTCTCTAATTTTTTTTCCAATAAAAGCAATGAGTACATTTAAATAATCATGATTATTATTGCCTTTTTTCACAATTTAAAAAGTACTTAAAAAATTTAACTTTCGTACTTAGATACATAATATATAGACAATATGACTATGTTATTGCAGTTAACTCCGTTTTATAAATAGGTACTGTAAATTAGCTCTCTTCGCCACCAATACGATAATTTGTGATAGGGGTGTAAAGATAATATGTGCACATTTCACTATTAAAATGTGAGATAAGCTCAATATAAATTTGTATTAAGATTCTTACGCCACTGCCCGTTATACCCTTTATAGTGTGTAAATGTGTTACAAATTTGTTAAGACTGACTTTTGGTTATTTAATAAGTTTAACTATATTATTTCCTTATTTATATCAGTGTAATAACCATTTTTACGTAATGTGCTGACACAAGTTATATGTTAGTACTGTCATTATCAGCCTGTAGTTACCTACTGCTGGACCTATATCCTGGAAGGCATGGGACTTCCGTATTAATGCTTTCGAGCAAATGATCATTCCTTCACTTTCTGTATCCAGCGACCTCAATTTAGTTGTTCGATCATCATTCCATCTAAAGGGGACCCGTGTTTCCTGATCTCATACGTGGCATTCCACTTTATGTGTTTCCTTTTGCATAAGCTATTACTGACTTGGCCAAGAAGCTGGACTAGAAGTGGAACCACCACATTTGGGTGGTGGTGGAAAACTTTTCCATTCCGTTTCGAATATGACTTTCCGGGGCACAATCCCCACTGAAAGGCTGTTGATGCCAATGTGAACACAACTATGTAGAATTGAATCATTGACAGTCGTCAGGTGTCTGTTAACTCCTCGCATTCCTGAGTATAACCTGCGCTTTTCTGTAAATGAACCACCACATTTGGGTGGTTCCACTTCCAATCCAGCTTCCTGTCTTTGAAGTTATGCAGATAATATTTCGTTTTCGAATTTCGTCTCTCTGTATTCTATCAGGAGGTACCTCAATATAGATCGCCCTCGCTCGCCGAGTGACTAAACCTGTAAACCAGTCATATCATAAGATCCAAATCTGCACTATAGGTCAAAATAATGTAAAAATTACGGAAACAAACAGCACCCATGACGCATGAGCAGATAAATTTATGATAAGGCGTATGAATCAATATACGCTGAATATACACACTACGTTTTTGATGCAATCAGCAAATTTTTCTTACGTCATCCGTATGCAATTCCCTGTTTTTATAATTTTATTATGCTAATTATAATGACAAAATAATTATTAAAAAAGGTGACCTGGCAGATCAAAAAGAAAAAAAGAAAGAATTTTAGTCGAAATACGATTGTGAGCCAACATTGTTTTGTATATATGTAATTAAAATACTTATTCATAGTTTTCTTAATGTCGTAAGTTATGTTTCAAATTTAATAAAAAATCCGTAGATCATCTTAAAAAAATAGTCCGGAGGAGCTTGGAATCAATGACATTGGGACAGTTTGTTTGTGATTTGATACAGTCTATCAGAACCGCGAGTATAGAAAAAAACCTTTAATATTAAGGTTAAAAGATCTTACGTAGAAAACCTTATATTTATTGCAGTCCCGATTTGGTACTTAAAATGAAAAGAGGCATAGGAGACAGTGGTCCCGATCTCGAACTACTCCTGACTTTGCTCTGATTTTATTCTAGAGATTTATACTCATTTTGGAGCTTGAATGAATTTTGATTTAATTCACATTGGCACCGAGTCAAAGCACACATTTCAGAGTACAAGCGTCGTTCGCGCGTCAACTTCTCAATCATTGCCTTGAATTTATAATTAATGTATAAATGCTCTGTTCTGTGGGGGTATTCACATTGCCTCGAAACACGACTTCTGAATGAAAACTTTTCCGTTCCGTTTCGAATATGACGTTACGAGGCAATCCCCACTGAAAGGCTGTTGATGCCAATGTGAACACAAATATGTAAAATGGAATCATTGACAGTCGTCACGTGTCTGTTAACTTCTCGCATTCCTGAGTAAAACCTGCGCTTTTCTGTAAATGCTTTCGGATTGCGATAAATTAGCAAACATTTACAATTTTGACGCTGTTGTCTATTAAGTGAAGTATTGCCAAAAAAAGATCTATTTGTACAAAAAAGATATCATATTTTTTGTAATACAATTAATAAACTTTATTTTGTGTACGTGTGCATGCTAGTTCCTTTTTCTTTAGGGATATTTGTGCGACGTTAGTAATGAATTTAAATTATTTTTATTTATCTATAAGCCTATGTACCTATTTAATCATTCAGTATAAAATTTCGTTGATTTCATTTTATTAAACGTTTTTATACGGAAATATATTTTCAATTATTTAGTTCATTTCATATTCCAGATTTACACCAACATTTTATCTGCTATAAATTATTGTATAATAAGTAGCAGGCTCACTCTACTGATTAGCAAACTAGGACGTCGCTAAAGAGAGTTAAGACAAAGATATTCAATAAAGACATCGACTGGTGGAGTTCCTCTACCTTATACATGGAACATTACGTTTCGAACATTATAAGAAGACTGTAACCAACAACAAATAGCAAATATCGGAGTACCAGTATCTAGTAGGTAGCAGCGCAGTAGTAGTCTCGCTAGTGATTGTTTTTACAACGTAACCTTTCATAGGCTATGGTGGCTGCTTCACATCAGCCGTGTCTGATGTCCTCTTCCTTTTTAAACGACATACAGAGGGTAGAAAGGGCGTCGTTATTTCGCCTTTTATAACTGTGATGATAATAAGTGTGGTCAATATGAGTTGTAACTTGATTTTTTCTTTAATCGATGTGTCACATCACGTGGTAAACAAGTATATCTACGGCCGACTGATGTAAAGCGACTACTGCAATCTATAGATCTGGTAGTCTTTATTCGTAGCTGGTAGTGTTATAAAGGTTAAAGCAGTAATTCGATAGTAGCTTCCTGGTGACGTTACAGAAATTTTGACTCTGACCGTCACAAAATAATCTCGCAAAAAATTTTGCCACTTTGAGCAATATGCATGTCAATTTCTTAGAAAATCATTTTAGCGAAAGGTCGTTCACAGGATTTTCCCAGCAATGAGAAATAATATTAACCCTTTACAAAAATAGGGTAGTAACAACTTTTATAAATAAATGTCTTCCTTACTGTATACCTATAATTTAGAATGTTGAGAATGACACAACTTTAATGAATGAAAATGTTACCTTTAATGTACACGTTACTTTTTTACTGTAGTTTTTAGGGTTCCGTACCCAAAGGGTAAAACGGAACCTTATTACTGAGGCTCCGCTGTCCGTCCGTCCGTCTGTCACCAGCCTGTATCTCTTGAACCGTGATAGTTAGACAGTTGAATTTTTCACAGATGATGTATTTCTGTTGCCGCTATAACAACAAATACTAAAAAATAGAATAAAATAAATATTTAAGGGGGCTCCCATACAACAAACGTGATTTTTTTGCTGTTTTTATAGATAATGGTACGGAACCCTTCGTGGGCGAGTCCGACTCGCACTTGGCCGATTTTTTTTTATATTCAGCATAGTGGCTCCTCTTTGCCTGATGGTAAGCGAAAGAGGAGCCCAAATCGCAACTGCAACTGACAAAATACTACACCGTATCCTGTCAGTTGACGCTGCCATGCTGACCCGCAAGATGCTTCTTCACGCTTCGTTTGAGGGATCCTATATTGTAGGAAGGAGGGACCACATGTGCAGGCAGGAGTATTGTGTAACACTAAAGTAATATCGTACTCGTACTTTAATGTAATAATAATGGAGCAATCCTGATATGTAGTTTATATGAAGTAGTAGAAATATAAAATGCTCCCTACAGCGCGGGACTTTATACGCGTGTATCCCGGCACCGCATTTTTACTTTCTTTTTCCTCTTCTAAAGGTTTAATCGTGATGTTGATTATTTTTTAAATCCGACTGATAGTTCCAGATATTAACGCGTTTTAGAGCTTTACTAATACAGTATAGAGAGAGTATAGATAATATAATTATATTTTTTACTACTACTCGTCCCTTGGAGTGTAGGGACTTGGAGTGTAAGCATATGGCCCACCTGATGTAATATAGTTACCGTAGCCTATTAACGCTTGTAATACAGGAAGCATCACTCGCCTGTCGCCGCCCCTGCTGCATGTATATTGGTAAACTCACTCACAGAAACACAACACCCCTCCATGCTTTTGTTATTTGGCTACGGTTTTTTGTACGGTGGAGGTATTTCCCTAGACGGGCTGCTTTGATGCCTACCTCTCTTAAAATACTCTCATAGTTGTTTTCATGCAAGCTCATCGATTCCTAAACCTCCTGACACCACCTACTGATAACACACGACTAATTTGGTCGTGGTAGGTAAGTTTTGGCCTTCCTCTGTGCCTGTACAAACCGCCAAGAAGTCATATAACGCCGTACCTGAACAAAGCTGCTGCACTGAACACGACCTCACGTAGACATCTACATCTTGCAAGTATTATGTTTGACATCATGAAGTTCAAAAAACCTGAATACTTTTACTGCTCTCTAAGTTGAAACAATCACCTATTCATACTCGTAATGGCAACAGGTCAACACGATCTGTACTCTCATAAAACTAGCTTTCATGGTAGTTTCCGCTACCTAGCAACCAAATGTTGGAATAATATCCCACCTCCTTTGAGTCATTTAAAATCAAAAGTTTCATTCAAGAAACAATTTAAGGCCTTCCTTCTAAATAAACTAACTCTGGGTATTCCACATGGTTGCTCGGTAGCGGATTTTGCAATATAGAAAGTGTTTTTGTTTTAATCATATATACTATACATAATTATACATACCTATTTTTTTAGTAACCGTTATACATGTGAACATGTTTACTACGCTTACACTAGTATTTTCAATAAACGTACACATCTGGTTTGCCTCACACTACACTTTTACCAATCCATTCCCTATATTACTGATAATATAAAATATATTGAATCAGTCCAATGGCTGTGGCAGAAAATCAGTGTTTCCTACGCTGAGCCATGACCATTTTGGCATTGCTGCAGCGCACGCATGCTGTTGAAGTATGTACTATATACAAAGTGTTATATAGTAATGTTTCAAATTTGTTTCATTACTGTATGTACACTGTGGACTGCAATTGTGCTGACGTGACTAAATGTTATACAGTGACATTTTGCGACAGTGCCTATAACGTAAGGAACGTTCTACGTCATAACCGTTAATATATCAGCAAGTAAGCTACCCGAATGGGCACGCACTTGCGGACACACTTACATCGCTGTGGGTTCGGGGAGCGCATACTTGGAATGTTATTGTTTATCGCTCGAAATTTCACTTTGCACTCATAAATTATTTTGTTGAAATTATTATTTCTTTCTCGTAATTCAATGAGCTTCTCATTGATTATAGTTTAATTCATTTGTTTAAATGTTTGGGATCTACGATAAATTGTTTAGTTATCTACATTAATATAGGAGTTGAAATAGACAAAAAGTTATTTTTTTATTATCATTTGTTAAAGTAATTTCTTTCAATTAATATTATTTTACGCCGGTTTAATTTTTTGTTAAAATCTCCTATAAGCTATGTTCTTCTAAGTACCTGCTCGTATTTCATCAGCCGGGTTATTATTTCTAAAATTTTTGTTCCCTACTCTTTTATTATATGATGCATTGACTATATGCTAATTTGATAGAATCTATTCTGGTTGTTTTGCCAGTGTTATTTTCTATTTTACCAGAGTTTCACTTGCTATTTTACTGGTCGGTAGAGTGCAAGTAGGGTTCTAAAATGACGATGAGCTGCTTACTCCTCTTGTACTGTAATCAAGTAACTACATGTTATAAATAATCATTAATAACTAACTGATTATTTGAGATGGCTTGCTTTTATGCCACTGTGAGCAAACGAATAGGCAACTAAAACCCACCTAATGATATTGATGTCAACCACGCATTGTAGAACTTATTGGGGCTTGCAGGACTCACGAGTTATAATATTAGGTACTGTGAACTCATCATCTCGAAAGGTCTATTACCCTTTCTTACATTTAATGCATAGGTATTTTATACATACCTACATAAATGATTGAAGATAATTATTAATTGTAGATAAAATGACGGAAGAGCGGCTTGTTACTGAAGTTCCCAGCAGTCTAAAACAGCTGGCCAGGCTGGTTGTGCGAGGGTTTTACACAATAGAGGACGCCCTAATTGTGGACATGCTTGTTAGAAATCCCTGTGAGTATATTTGGATATGAGCCATCTACTATTATATGTAACTAATTTATTTCTGTTGTTTTTCCAGTTTCGTATTTTTTTTTTCTCAGACCAGCTCCTATTTCGGAACTCCGGTTTTTTAATACAACGTCGGGAAACATACAACATATGACCCACTTGATGTTTATTTCGTAGCCTATGAACGCTTGCAATGTATTAGGTATCGCTCGCACGATGTCACCTCTGCTGCTAACCAGCAACTCCTTGGGAGCTTACTGGTTACGCTCTCACTCGCAGGAACACGATAACCCTCTAGGGAGTTGTTATTTGACTGCGGTTTTCTATGAGGTGGAGGCACTTCCCCAGGCGGGCTGCGTTGATATGTCCTACCTGTCTTAAAATGTCCACACTGTCTTCTTATGCAAAACTTGACTTCTTGCAATTATATTTATTCTTTGTTATATTTATAACAATCAACAATATTAGTATTTAATTACTATTGTTGATTCATAGTGTATTTTATGTTATAATTACCTTCCTAGAAGTTTTAGTTCGGAATATAAACGTAGGTATGCAAAATACGTGCTAACTCCCTAATATCCTAATATTTATTTAAAGAAATACCTACTGCTAACTTCGTTAGGTAATAAAGCATGTAACTAACAACGAAGTGTACTTTTCTAATAATAGTTATTTTACTTAATTTACACTGGCGTTACAGTAGGGTCGTTCCTTTTATCCACCCTAAAACAGCCACCTTACGGCGGATACTGGGAAACGCGTGTTCGTCTATTCACCCACGAGGAGGTGGATAAACGAATTTCGAAATTATTTTTTCTTCCAACTTTCTCCCTCATCTATGTACAGACATTTAAAGAAACTAGATAGAAAAACTGGCCAATACACTTACCTACTGTATACATTAGCATTCTTACTGGTAATTGGTATCTGGCATGAAATAATTTCATATGCAGTTAAAGACAAACATACAAATATAAAAAAATCGCAAATGTATGTGTTTATCGTCCCCTTCTAGCGTGGATAGACGAACACGCGCCTCTGAGTATTTACCCTAGGGCGGATAAACTGATAAACTCACTAAATGAAAGTTACAAGTATAAAATCATTAAAAATATTTTACTCTGTCAAACAAATGCCGCATCGAAAATCGTATACCATTATTTTGCAAGTATGTTTAAATCGTATGAGTTTAGATCTTTTATTTACGACATGTTTTCGACATCATGATATCATCAACTTATTTTCAAAATTAGCCGTCTTAAACGATGCCTTATCTCTTTCGAACGGTGTAAATATGTCATAAGGGATAAAAATTGGATTCATCGGTTTACACTCTAAGCCGGCGATATGTTATGCATATTCAATAATTTATATCTTTGTTCTTTTCACATATTGTTTTCTCGTATCCTTCTGTCTTCCTTTTTGTTTATCTCCCCTGTCTTTATTGTAATTTGAGCCCGCCGCCTCCTATGGAGACGCTAGTATGCATAGTATGTATGGTATGCTCATCTTAGCCTGTCAATGACGCAAATTTTCTGTGTATTAATGTTGCACTTGAATATGTATATGTTGCCTGTATACCTAGTCCGGGCATAAGTTCTGTTACAAATGAATATGCAATTATTTTTTCATGGAGTAATGTAATCTTAATAAACTTATATGTAAATATTTATGGAAGTATCGGCAAAATATAAAAAAATATATTCTATTCAAAATGGCCACCTTTGGCTTTGATACAGGCCTTTAATATGTCTGGCCACGAACCTATGGAGTTACGCAGTGTTTCCATGGGAAACTTAGCTACAGCTTGCTCCAGAGATTTCTTAAGAGACACAATGTCGGCGTGTCGTTTCGAGCAGACCATGTCCTCTAAAGCTGACCATAATTTGTAGTCTAAAGGGTTCAGGTCTGGGCTAGACGAGTGCCAGTCTTCGGACTCGTTCCATATACAAAATAATTTAAGAGTTGAAAAAAGAAAAGTTTCTATGTAACAGTATTTATGGCCAGACTAGTTCTATACATATACAATATCTATACCGATTGAATATGTTATTTTAGGTATGAAGGAAGACGACATCTGTGAGTTACTAAAGTTTGAAAGAAAAATGTTGCGAGCCAGAATATCGACCTTAAAAAACGACAAATTTATCCAAGTGCGGCTTAAAATGGAAACAGGTATGTAACTCTTACTATCTACCTAACCACTTATCACATAGTATGTTACACTTATTATATGCTTTTGCATGGGCACGTAGTATCGCCCTAAGGTCCTCTCAACTGGAGCTTTGTCACGAGCACGACGTCAAGTTGTAATAGTTCTGGCAGGGAAACCAGGTTACACTGATGTGCTATTGACCGCACCAGTGTCTAATCTGCTAAGACCTACATTTTCCGTACTTCAAGTCAAGACATCAAGTACACACATAAAATGACTAATGATGTTAGGATTGACCGATCTTTTATCAACTAAACAGTTTAAATAGCCAATTATGTAGTACGGAAATGGTATTCTTAGTTGATTCTGCGTGCAGATCCTTTTTAATTCGTATCATTTTGACCAATATCGGAACTTTTGTTTGTTGTACTAAAATTTTGACAAAATTTAATTAAATTTTATTCAATTAAATTCGACTTTATAGTGTTTATATATATGTATATTTGTTTTGTTTATGATCCTGTTCATGCAATGTTTTGATGATTAACTAAAAGATATGGGAAAAATATTTGGTTGTGTAATTTTGCCCTTTATCTATACTCGTAAAATTAAATGTTACAAATAAATAAAAACGATTACTTAAGTAAATAAGTGAAGTCGACATCAGTAAATGTTAGAGAACCGATGTGCGTATGTAGGCGTTTAATTGAATGAAGTTGGTTTCACTTTTTAGGGTTCCGTACCTCAAAAGGAAAAATGGAACCTCTATAGGATCAATTTGTTGTCCCGTCTGTCTGTACGTTTTTCAAGACCTTTCCTTTATCAAGGTGGAATTAATTTCAAATACTCAGGTCTGCAATCCCTTCACGCAGTGAAAAAATCAAACTTCTAAGTCAACGCAATCAAAAGATACGGCTGTTTATGCCTCGTTTATGCCCATATCAAAGTTTCAAATACTTGCAAAGGAATAGGGTAAAAAAAACCAATAGGGTACTTCCCGTTGACCTAGAATCATGAAATTTGGTAAGAAGTAGTGTCATGTAGCACAAATAAAGGAAAAAAACCAAAAACAGTAAATTTATAGTCACATCACAAAAAAAAATTGCGAACATAATTTACAAAACTATTTTTTTAAACAGAACCCTCGGGCGCGAGTCAGACTCGCACTTGACGCCTTTTTGTTTAGGCAAAGATTTTATGTAACTATTTTTATATATAGGTACCTAAGTATATTCGGTGATAGTTAAAACACTAACAACGAACGAATTAAATATAGAGTTATTGTGATAAAACTATATTTAATTCTCTCATTGTTCAACAGTATTCAATAATATTATGTGAATATATGTGAAATATTGCAGGTGCTGATGGTAAAGCGCAGAAGGTCAATTATTATTTCATAAATTATAAGACATTTGTAAACGTAGTCAAGTACAAATTGGATTTGATGCACAAACGTATGGAGACAGAGGAACGAGATGCCACCAGCCGCGCCAGTTTTAAATGCCCAGCTTGTGGGAAAACTTTCACCGATCTAGAAGTTAGTACAATTGCTATAATGTCATAAGCATTTTTTGTTCTACATATTTAATTGAAAACTTCGTCGATTGCATATTTCTAGGTTCTCCTTGGATTGTAGTAGGTACCTATTTAAAGTGTAACCTGTTACACGATGCCATTTATTTTCAGAAGATTGGAGGAATCAAAAGTTAAATAATGTCCTCTTCTTCTCGTTATCACGTTTTCCTAATCGATTACGATTACGATTTTACATGAAACGGCTACCGTCAGACCTCCACAACCGAGAGGGAAAACCAAATCTTTGTTATTAAGGCGACACCTCGATCGTGAAGCTTTAAAATGGCTCCGCCCAATCACCCCGCGCCCCTCAATTGACACTCGACGCTCGATTTGTAAAATTTGAAATTAGCGCCTAATAGGTAACCTGAGGTCAACGTATAGTCAATGCAAACGAACAGAAAAGCTACGGAGTCGCGTCACACTTAAATAAAATTTATAATATCAATATTTAATAAAAATTATTGATTTAATTATTATTTAGCTTTATACATACTGAACCAAACATATTTATTTAAGCTAGACGGAAAACAATAGTAATAATAGTAATAAAAAACTACAGAAACGTATTCACTTTTAAAAGTTTGTTGAAAGAGAAATCAATGACATCGTTTTATGTTTATATCTCTACAAGTTAACATGTCTTGGTATCTATGTTGTTCTTACTTAGGTCTCGTCCAGTGGCGCCCTCCTTGAATAAAAAATCATATTATAGTATAGAAGATAAACATTATGAAATCTTATGTTGCATTTATTACGAAGATAGTAAAGTATTTTTACGTCATTAAACCAACACTCAAAATATTCCACTATCGTTGTTATAAGCAAAAGTGCTAAAAGAGGCCGTTTTTTGGCAATTATGCCTATAACAACGAAAGCAAAACATTTCAATTGTTGGTTTAATGACGTAAAAGTACGTTATTGTATTTGTAACACACGCAACACAGGACTTTATAATGTTTATCTTCCACGCTATGATACGATATTTTATTCCTTGAGGCGCCACTGGACGGCATGTATCCCCCTTAAGAAGAATGAAACACCAGCTACAACATTGTAATACAACATTGTTTATCGAGAGGCTAAAGCGGGCCATTTGTTGATTCGGACACATATGTTTAGTTAGCAGATACACCATCTAAACTGCAAACACTGGTCACAGCGATGAAAGACGACTGTATGGAGAAAGGCTTACTACTGAATGCGAAGAAAACAAAGATAATGGTACTTGAAAGAGAAGAATCCAGAACTAATGTAAGGATTACGATTGATGATGAAGTGTTGGAACAAGTGGATGAGTTTGTATATCTTGGATGCGCTTTCAGCAGGGATGGAAGGTACACCGCAGATGTGGAAAGACGAGTGAGTGCTGGGAATAGTGTGAATGGAGCGTTGGGAAAACTTCTTGGCAGTAAAATCCTGAGCCAGAAGGCACAACTCGCTATACACAATGCAGTGTTGGTCCCAACACTAACTTATGGAAGCGAGAGTTGGGTATGGCAGAAAGAGCATGAAAGTAGAATAAACGCGGTTGAAATGCGAGCGCTGCGCAAAATTTGTGGCGTAAGGCTTGTAGACCGTATACGCAATGATGATGTTAGAAATAGAGTTGGTCTGAAAGAGAGCGTCGGTGTTAAAATAAGAAGAGGCATGCTCTGATGGTTCGGGCATGTAGAAAGAATGCAAGATGAAAGAATGACGAAGCAGATATACAATGCAAAAGTGGAAGGATGTAGGAGCCGGGGAAGGCCAAGACTTACCTACCATGACCAAATTGGTCATGTTCTATCAGAAGGTGATGTCAGGAGCCCTAGAAACCGGCGTGTGTGCATGAGAAGAGCAATAAATGTTAAAGAAGCGAGTGAGATATGTAAGGATCGAGTCACGTGGCGTTCGGTTCTCTCTGCCTACCCCGCAAGGGATTTGGCTTGAAGTTATAGATGTTCAAGTGTCATAATGGCTGATAGCGCCGAGTAAACACAGAATTTTTTATTTCGAATAAATAAGAGAAATAAAATTATCAGATTGAATTAGATTGAAATTGAAATAGAAAATTGGATTTTTTTTGCAACTCCCTCCTGGTGAAGATTCACAAGTTATTTTACACAGTTAGGTATAGCTCTGGTAGGGATCCTAGCTTTTTCCCTAAATATAATACACTCTCGAATGACTAGGTATGCGCTTTCACTAACAGTCAATTTAACTTCGCGAATTTTATAAAAAAGTACAGGAAGAACTTGACGGTTAGACGGTAATTTTGCGCCTATTATTTGATAATTTACGTCTCCAACTAAGAAAATACTTGATTTATTGCTTCTCAATTCCACTGCCATCTTATAAAAGTTAAAACATTACGTATTAATCACGAGAATAACTGACATTCAAAATTAATAGACGGTTAGGTAATTATGACGAAGTTAACGATGCTCTCTCTAAAGTTATTCATTGGTTTAGTGTTAATAATCTGCTTTTAAATGATAAAAAGACTAAAGTAATTAAGTTCTCAACACCTAATGTAAGGCAGGTGGCTACCAATGTACATGTTAATGGAACTAATTTAGCCTCTGTGGAGACAACTGTGTTCTTGGGTATAACAATTGACTCCAGACTACAAAGGGGCCCACAAATTGAAAAATTATCAGGAAAACTAAGTTCTGCAGCCTATGCAGTGAAACCTATTAGACGGCTCACTGATATTGATACAGCTAGAATAGTTTATTTCAGCTACTTTCATAGTATTATGTCATATGGAATTCTTCTTTGGGGTAACTCCGCGGATATTAACACCATCTTTTTATTGCAAAAGAGAGCCATAAGAGCTATCTACAAACTTGGTCCCCGGGAGAGCCTTAGAGAAAAATTCAAAGAAATAAATATTTTAACAGTCGCATCGCAATATATCTATGAAAATCTTTTGTATGTCCATAAAAACATAGACTCATTTGGAAAAAGAATGATACTCATAGCATAAATACTAGATATAAGCATAATCTTGTGTTATATGCAAGCCGTCTCCACAAAACAAGTAATTCTTTTATGGGGCAATGTAGACGGTTCTATAACAAACTTCCCAGCAATATAAGAGAACTGTCAATGAACAAATTTAAAACTACTATTAAAGCCAAATTGTGTAGCAGGGCATATTATAAAGTATCTGACTATATTAATGATAAAAATGCCTGGGAGTGAGTCGATCCAATTATAATGTAATTAACAAAATATGTAAATTTGTTTGGATACCAAAAGAGGGATGCCTGAGTTTTTTGGCAGTATTTTTATCAGTGCTCACCTAGTCATAAACTGCACGGTAGGGAAAAAAATTGTGACGATTCCAAACAAATGTAGCCATTTTTACGGAATAAAAAGATTTTGACTTTGAATTTGAACAAATGAATACCGCGAGTACGTGCGGCACTGCCGCGCAACTTGTATGAACATGTTTCGATGTAATTCGGCACGGATTATCGTAATCCAAATAAGTTAAAAATTAATTTCCGAGTGTTTTAAAAGCAAATGAACAAAACTAAGACCTATGCGTTAGAAAATAAAAACTTTGAAAAATAAGGGACACCCTAATATACATATATACAAATACATTTTATAATCTATTCATATTTAAAAAAAACATGTGACAAATGATTTTCTTGCTGTTTCATAACTTTAACTTCAGTATAATGACATTTATTGTATTTTACTTATGTATACTCTGTGTTTTGTATTGTTGTACGTTTCCTTGTTATTTATTAAACTCTCAAGAAGAAAGAACCAGGACCATCTCTGATGTTGCAAAATAAATCTAATCCGTACAATAGTTCAATACTAACCACAATGTATAGAATAGATGATTTTTTTGTGTTTTCAGTGTTGGTTCATAGTAAATATTATTTGTTTTCACGAGTACCATGGGTATAAGTATACTATCTATCTATATCTTCACGCTTAATCCCTCGTGAGCGCCACATGACTCGGTACTTACACACCTCGCTCGCTTCTTTAACATGAAACATACCGAGTTTTTTTAAAAACTATCAAAATATACTATTTTACTAGTAATTATTTTAATACAAAAAAAAAAAAACCACTGGTTTTCTATCTTCTGATTGGATAAATTTCCAACGTAAACTAACCTTCACCTACGTACAATGTCTAAGTCGGAGTTTGGTGAGCTTATAATGGTTACTATGAGTTTGTCGTCCCGTATGACACTTACGTTAAAGTAGCATATAAATCGAGTAGTGATTCTTCTAGTGGAATATGTTTATTTAGTAAGTTTCTCCTAAAAAACAAAACAGCAAAAATATTCTATTTTATAAGTTTTTATTTTAATACAAAGAAATAAAGAGTCTCCACTGGTTGCTATGTGCTGAGAGCGCGAACCTTATTGGTATAAATTTCCAACGTAACCTGACCTCCACCTACGTACAACTTCTAAGTCGGAGTTCGGTCAGATTATAATGGACATAATAGGAGTTTGACGTCCTATATAGGTACGCGGTCAGCCTGTGGATAATGTATACCAATTATCAAATGTTACTGTTTATTCCTGCAAAAAATAACTCTTATTTAATGCAGTTTTATATAGAGTTATTAAGTAAGCAAAATTAAAAAAAAGTTTGAAGAGGAATTAAATAGCTTGGGCCAACCATACCTAGGAACTGTTCTAAAAACTAGAAATATGTCTACACAATGTTATTATAATATGTTTAATGAATATAATAATTAAAAAAAATAAATACCTTGTCTTGTTCGCCTCCGCCATTCTACGAAAATTTTCTTTGTATTTTTATTCTATATATTTTCTTTTTAGTGTTCCCCATTATTACAACAGTATAATAAATATATATAAACCTATAATATTATTTACTACTTATATCTAATAATAATACACTTACGCTAAATACTATAATATTGAATATTTACAACTATTAATTATAAAAACTTCGGTGTCGCGATGTAAATGGAGCGAGCTCGAGCAGACAGTCGACATAAGTCTTACCTCGAAGCGGGCTGCAGCCGGACTGGCTGGATGTAGTTAGTCAACGCGTTTATAATCCTCATTACCGCACAATAAGGTCGAAAACACGTAGCACCCAAGACGAATGTGATCGCTTAGAAATTGTCAGAAACTTAAAATATTTTTAAAAAATTTCATGTTTCACTTATCAAAATATGCAGCAACCATATTATAAACATAGATATTACTAATAGATTTAAGTAATTTTGAAGCGTATAAACAGAACAACTTCGTTGTAATTTCAAAAATAATGAATTTCAGGAGGTGTTTTCGAAAGTAATTATTATCGAATCAATTTTACACAATCGCGTATTTGAGCAAGCAAATTCAAGATAAAGAAATGAAGTTATTTATATTAAAATCTTAGATCCGTCAGTTTAGTCATTAGCCTATACTATTCGATGAAAGTTGGTCTAATTTTTCGATGTGTCGCCTTAAGACACTCGTCTTTTGAAATATAATTTCTTGGACGTGTGGGTTTCCTCACGATGTTTTGCCGAGCAAGTAATAAATATGTACCTACATAAATCCGATAATACGTATTCAATCGACGAACACAATCGCCATTTTTATTTCTCGGCTTCAAAAGGTCGCGTCGCGATGTTGAATAACTTATAACCTATATAATTATGTTATCAAATGCATAAGGAATAGGAATTTCAAATCCAACTGGTGGAACAATACAAAAAGCAATATTTTTAACTTTATACTACACTACATCAACCTTTTTTTTTTTTTTTTTTGTGACGCGGGGAAAAATGCGTTACGCACACCACCGGTGCCTGGGTGGCCTCCGGTGGTAGTGTGGGACTCCCCGTCGGCTGTCCGACCCATACCCACTAAACGACCCCGCGAAATGCCATCGGCCGCGTTGGTGTGGTGCCCCGGATCTGTCAGCAACAGGGCACCACTGCGACTGGCCAGCCCCTCAAAAGGGGCCGGACTTCTTCTCTCTAGGGGCCATCCCGGCAAATTGGGACAGCCCCTCCGGCGGCGGGACCATTATGGGGCCAGGTTCCCATCCTGACCCCTAATCCCACAGATTAGGGAGGCGGCAGTAGGTGCGCGTAGCGCCTACGCCGCACTCCCGTCCGCCGTCTCCGGAGCGGAACAGCCAAGGGATCGTCCTCCCTGTCCCGCTCCGAGGCCTCCTTCTGGGACATGACCGTCTCACAGAAGGAGGCCATCGCCTGCCAGGCACTGTCACTCCCGAGCATGGAGCGGACCACGCTCGGGAGCGAGAGGTCCGCGCTTCCTAGCGCGGACACCAGATCGTGGCGCTGCCGAGACCACATGGGACACTGCTCCAGACACTACATCAACCCTTGCTCATCCCACTGCAGGGATACTCTCCCGGTCCCCGAAGGGAGCATACATCCACCACGCTGCTGGCGGAGAGGCCAGTGTTTTCAAGCCGCCCGAAGGCTACTGACTTAACGACTGTCACCTATCGGCAACAGCCGAGAACGACGGCTTAACGTGCCCTCCGATGGAGAAACTCTAAATTTATAACCCCATCCATGGACAGGCTGATGTCCACTTTGCTTAACCTGCGTGTTCGATTAGATAAGACACGCGCAACGACGGCATCGAGCTCTCATTCATCTTTATATATTAGTGCAAATATAGGTAATTCTGCAAAAATACCGTTGTAAGATTTTATATTACAAAGGCATATTACGAGTATAAAGTATCTGACTATATTAATGATAAAAATGCCTGGGAGTGAGTCGATCCAATTATAATGTAATTAATAAATTATGTAAATTTGTTTGGATACCAAAAGAGGGATGCCTGAGTTTTTTGGCAGTATTTTTATCAGTACTCACCTAGTCATAAACTGCACGGTAGGGAAAAAAATTGTGACGATTCCAAACAAATGTAGCCATTTTTACGGAATAAAAGATCTTTGACTTTGACTATACTCTTCATTATAATTTATGTATATAATTCTGCTCATAAAGGTACTTCATATGGTAAAGCCAAATCAAAAATATGCATCGACGTAAAAATTACCTCTTGCGAGAAAATGCTAAAAAAATTCCATCTGTCTATAATTTCCCTTCCCTTGCGGGGTAGGCAGTGAGAACCGAGCGCCACATGACTCTGTCCTTACACACATCTTTCACTTCTTTGAGCAGTCAGAACCCGTTATATACGTTTTCCCATACATTTCGCGGTCGTATACGACCACCCGGGTTTCGAAGGGTTAACATTCATTCATAAGCGGACGCGAGCGCTTTTGATCGGGCTGAGGATGTTGCTGGCGGCGCATGTGCGGTCGCAACCCCACCATTGCGGGTTGGTACATGTAAACAAAATAAATACGTTATTATTAAGAGTACCGATAACTTAAAACAATGTAGGTACATACATCTATCTATCTATAACATCACGTCTTGGTGTGCTCAACAGAGCAAAGCAGTACTTCAGTGCGGGGCAAAGACTTATGTTATATAACTCTCAAGTCGGACTGCACATGGAGTACTGCCGTCCCTTTATTTATTTATTGCAACCTTTAGGCGGGAACACCTGGATACCAGCTTGGACCGTGTGACTCCGTTCAGAGATGAGCTGTGAGAATTGTGAGAACTTACATACGGTATTGAACCCTTAAGGTTAAGAAGAGATTTTGCCTCCCTTTGTGTATTCTACCGATTGTACAGCGGGTTGTGTTCTGAAGAATTGTTCGATATGATGCCGACAGCTTCTTTTTACAACCGCGCCGCTCGCCGACGGCAGGGATTTTACCCTCACACACTGCAACCGCAATGGTTCCGTACTATGGGGTTCAAGCGAAGTTTTCTTCCGAGAACTCTCAAGTTGTGGAATGAACTCCCAACCGAGATTTTCCCAAGGGACTGCCGCATGAGTTTCTTTGAGAAAGGCGTGAAGAGGTTTTTACAGAGTCAGCAACGCATGACGCAACGAGTGACTTCCCTGGTGTTGCAAATGACTATAGGCTACGATAACTGCTTACGATCAGGCAGACCGTACGCTTGATTGCCACCCTAATGGTATAAAAAATATATGACTCATAAATCCTATGTTTATAAATTCCTATATTTACCTAATAAAATAATAAGCAGCTAAGTGAATTTTTAATAGTACCTAAGAGTGTGATATTGTGGGTCACGCATGTACTGCGCTACCAGGATATAGGACCATCAGTTTAGCGTGAAGTTATAGATAGATAGTGTGATATTGATATTCGTTTTTAACTACGCGTAATTATGGATTTTCTTTGATTTGAGTTTACCCCCTTCTATTACAGATAGGGTTTACCAGATGTATCCTACCAACAACAGTTTGTCTCGTTAGTGTGAAAATATATTCATTGATTTTGGTATATAATTGTTCATTCAAAAAATGTTTTACCATATGCAGGCTGATCAATTGTATGACATGATGACTCAAGAATTCCGATGCACATTTTGCAACCAAGTTGTCGAAGAGGATCAATCTGCACTACCAAAAAAAAACTGCAGGTTGTTGCTGGCCAAATTTAACGAGCAGCTGGAGACGTTGTACATCCTCCTGCGGGAAGTGGAGGGCATCAAACTGTCACCAGAGATATTGGAACCAGAACCTGTAGATATCAACACTATTAGAGGGTACATTTTTTTATTTGTTTTTTTAGTGTAAACCGCCGCGTGGGGCTGGTTTTTTTTTATACAAACGTCGAAAGCATACAAGCATACGACCCACCCGATGTAAAGCGGTTACCCGTAGCCTTTTAACGCTTGTAATATTTTAATATCACTCGCGCGATGCCTCCTCTGCTGCTTACGCAACTCCTTAGCAGCTTACTGGTTGTTATTTGGCTGCGGTTTTCTATGAGGTGGAGGTACTTCCCGGGTTGCATTGATGCGCCCTACCTCTCTTAAAAAAAGTAAACAGTAGACAACCTGCCTGATGATAAGCTGTTCTCGTAGTCTATTATTATTAACCCTTGCGATATAAGCGGTATCACTCTGCGTAGCAATTTATTAAAAGCTTTCTGTTAAGCTCACTCACTAAGCAGGAACACAACAATCCTCGAGGGTGTTGATATTTGAGTGTTAGAAGGAAAAGGTACTTTCCCGGGCGGGTTGTTTAAAAATATAGCTGTACCCTACCTTTTTTAAATCGCCGTGCATTACCTTTTTTACAAAGTTGGGAAGAAAAATAAAATATTATTATATTATTGAAAACTATTAGGTTCTCTGCATGAATTCTCATTCATTATCTTTGCTTTTTTGCTAATTTCGTAAACTTATAATTATTATTAAACAATTAAAGAGGGAAACTGAAGAAATGTGACTGGAACCTACACATTTAATGCCCATACCATATTAAATTTCAGTTTGACGTCAAAACAACCTCAACTCCGTCCATCTGGCGAGCAGTGGTCGGGCGAGGCGACTCGCAACCAAGGTCTCGCTGTGGAGGAGACCCGTGTGGACGTCACCATTGGTGAGGCGGACAACGCCAATGACTCCGCCGCGCAGCGCAAAGAACGCCCCGTTTGGATGGTGGAGAGCACTATCGTCACCAATGACCAGGTTTGTACCCACACGTTAAGCTGTCAACACACCCAACCCTGCAGAGCCAACCCGCCTTAGTGCCAAGTTAAACGAGCATTGTAGCGGAACAATTTAGCCGGCGGCACAAGTCTCGGCATCTTTGGCATGTGGTTTTCACAGTTAATGATTGCGGAGAGTTTATGTATATTTTCGAATATTTCAGCTACTTCACTAGCAGTTCACTAGGCAACACCGCCAGATATAAGCTACTGAGCACAACAATTAAGACCTGTACCAGACACATTTGTAGCTATAATAATGTCACAGAATCACATTCAATACTTCAAGGGAATAAAATACACACGCCGAATAACGCCATCGAAAAAAAAAATTGTTTACAGGACAGCCCCACCACTCATTCCCACCACTGTGTCTCTTGTGTAGCCAGAATTATCAGCGGCGACCACCAAAAAGGCAATGAACAGTGAAGTTCATTGCTGTCACAGAGGTTAAACTACAGGTGCCTTAGAACTCACAACGAATTTAATCAGAAGAAAGTAGGAGTAGGAAATTTTGGAATTGTCTTCTAAGTTTTAAGAAAAGTTTGTGAACAAATATAAAAATGAAATAAATTAAACAGCTAATTTGTCAGAAAAGTAATAAAATATTGTATTATCCACGTATATACTCTGGGTCGTTGTCCACATATCGCAATCGAAGAGACGCTACTCAGCTAAATTCAGTTGCAATGTCAAAGTACTGCAGAATCAACTATTTTTTGCCAGCATAATATTCATTATCATCGTATAGGATAAAGTGACGTCCAACATCCTGTCCATACTAACAATTCTTTCTCTCACCCAAAAACACCACATAAGACTTGTCCACACATCTACCATCACAGGTTCGACAAATACGGCCAACTGCCATTTCAGCTTGCTGATTTGCTCATTGTAGATTCCATCCCTTAAAGAAATGATCGCGGTGTAATTAACAACTAGACAGATAAATAGGATCCGTGTTTGCACTTCGTTCTGTCAGGAGATTGAATTTCATCCATAGTATTTAGTACTGCAAGACAACCAAGTTCACGCTATTTAAAAGTTTTATTCCAATGTTTAAAGAGTAACTCTGCTGACATTAGTAGGTGCCTATCACATTTTCAGGCCCCTTTCTAAAACCTATTTTTCAAACATACTCGAAAATGTTGAATATACATATGCATGGTTTTCTTTTCAGAGCGATAGTGTACATTCGACAGACGCAGCGTTAGAAAAGGCGGCGAATAACGCAAGTAATACCAAAGCACTTGGGAAAGAGAAGAACGACGACATTATGTCTGTCCTGCTTGCACACGAGAAGCAAAATACAGGTAACAATAAACGAAACGTTGTCACACCTAATTAGGTTAGCTTATTCAAGTCTATACTTCAATAAGTAGATGTTTAATAAAACCAAAGATGATTGAATCGATTGTATACACATTTCGTCCCTTCCTACTCACTATATTTATAGCATCTACTTTATAACACAGTAACATGAAAAGTGTAATAAGTAAATATTATTAGTAACACTTTTTTGGATAGTTTCTTGATTAAATAAACTATGTGTTAATGTTAATTTGAACATTTGGTTAATGTAGACGTAAAATTTATATTAAGAGCCTCAGTGAAATCACATAGTATTTATTAACCAACTGCGCACTGCTTAGATAACTGCCATTTATTAGCTTAAAGTTGGTGCAATCTTTAAGCTAAAAAATGGCAGTTATCTATAACAGATTCCCAATTTTTCAACCTTACCTTTAATCTAAAGGAAATTCGTCACTACAAGTATTTGGTGTCGGGATCCCTCTGGCATTTTCCAAAAGCTACAGGGTTCCGTTTTAGGGGTGTATTCAGTCGTGATTAATCCTTGGATTCATTCGCCTGAATGCCTTCCAATTTGGCTCCTTAGGTCGACTGGCCTGTGTGAGCCAGGGATGTCACGTGGAGGCGAAGTGCTGTATTTATTTGTATGCGGTGCCACGGACATCCCTAATGTCTACAGGGTTAGGTACTATTGGTAGATGGATGCGTTCAGACATAATTAATCTTCGGATTCATCCGCTTGAATGCAGTCTACAATCGATACTGTGTATATATTCTGTGTGTCGTCATTATTTTTATCTATAGTACCTACACACATAGACTTTATTTTTGTCTATGTGTAGTACAAAAATAATGACGACACACAGAACATTTGTGTTCTTCACATAGCTTATATATAGTTTTGTGTAATTGCTCCTTGTCAGTTATTTGCAATATTTCTTTTGTGAAGGTTCCGTACATACGTGTCAGACACAAACGTGACTAACTAGTCAAACACAAACCCCACATTATCCACACCGCGTTTTAAGCGTTTATACTAAATTTCGTAGCACGTTATTCTAACGACTAACATCTACAAAATATGGAACCACAGTTTTTGACGATTTCCTTGATCTCCGTCACTGCATCTCTACTTAATTTTTAATCACCCAGGTCTTTGGATTGAATGTGATAGTCTTTGCTTTTGTGTGCAAGATAGCCTAGTGGATAAAGAACCGGCCTTGTAACCAACAGGTCCCCGATTAGAATCCTGGCATGTACCTCTAAATTCGTGTTTTCAGATTTATGTACATATTTGTAATTATCACTTGCTCGGCGGTGAAGGAAAACATCGTGAGAAAACCCGCACGTCCAAGAATTTACATTTTGAATGACGTGTGACCTTACTTAAGAATGAGCTGGTATTCCCTCTGGGTTGCGAAGGTCAGACGACTATCGCTCCATGTAAAAATCAGTATCTTCACCAAATCCTGAGGTAGCGGACCCCGGCAATCGTAACGGGTTAGAAAAACGGGATAACGCTAAGAAGAAGAAGTTTTTATTTTTGCGTGGAGCTCTCATTGCGAGTGTCAGTCTAATAAAAAAAAAAACAAGTTAAGCTATGTCGATCGTAGTCTGTCTTTGGTTAGATTATCATTATGTCTAGCACACTCGTAATTCGATAGCACGGTACGTTCAGGCTATACCTATATAGTAGACGTTATGCCCAATTAGTGGACTTTAGGCAGCTTGAAGCAGTGGAGCAACGTGTCCAAATCTGCTATAAACCCTTCGATCGGAGGGAGACACATTACCAAGTATTGGTGGATAATTCTATTACTTAACATTATTAATTTCTGTTTTAGGCAATAATGCAACAGCGAATGCTTTGAAGGGGCTCGAACAAGACAGTTCGGACTCAAGTGACAATGAGTCGAAGGATCCATTCAAGCTCAAGGATGAATTGGCAGCAGTTGGTGCGTATACTCATCTTATAAAAATATATAAATGATTAATAATAAATAGATGGTAACTGTGTACCTCGCTCATTTACAAACAAGACTTCAGTGGACGACAAGTAGGGCATAACGAAAGATTTAATTATGAATAGAAGCCTAACTTCTTCGTCTTCCGGAAAAGCACAGTCAAATAATAACCACTGCAAGAGGGTTATTACGAGCTAGCTCCAAGTAATACGTTAAGCTAGCGCCTAGTGTTGCAGGCGTATGACTCTTTATTGCTACATAAAAATATCATTCGACAGCCATCCTTGTTTAGCGTAAGAAAAATCGTTTTTTACCGTGTCCAGTATCTGCAGAATATAGACTAGTTCATAAACGAGGTTTCGGACCGGCGCAAGTTGTCATTTAATAATTGGTGGCTTTTTTTATACAACGTCGGAAGGCATACAAGATGCGGCCTACGTGATGTAAAGCAGTTATCGTAGCCTATTAACGCTTGTAATACAATAAGCACCACTCGCCCGATGCCTCTTCTGCTGCTTACATAGCCAACTCCTTAGGAGCTTACTGGTTATCTCACTCACACGCAGACACAACGACCCTCCAGGGAGTTGTTATTTGGCTGCGGTATTCTGTGAGGTGGAGGTACTTCCCCAGACGGGCTGCTTTGATGCGCCCTACCTCTCTTAAAATATCGAGACCAAGTCAAACATGTCTGTTTGACTTGGTCTCGATATTTTAAGACCTGTTTGACGTGTTCATGCACACAAATGTTTGTCCTTTGTGGATATCGAACCCACGAACGTTGGTGTCAAAGTCGAGTCATTCACGACTGAGCCACCGAGTTCGTCAAAATGGCTGATGTACAAACAGTACTCAGTAAAGATTAAATTTCATGCAGATTTGACTTCCGCAAAATAATACCGTAATGACAACTCTTATTTCCAGCCGAGATGGAGAGCGATGAATCCGATAGTGATGATAATGCGCCCACGGTGCTGGTCAATGGCAAAGCTGTGCCCTTGACGAGCATCGACGATGACGTCATCGCGCAGATGACACCCTCCGAGAAAGAAACGTACATACAAGTGTACCAAGAATACTACAGCCATATGTATGATTGAAGACATAGAATGTAAGATTAAATGTTACATTAACCTACTAAGTATAAATAAACGCTTCGTTGTATTAAATCTTTTTAATTACACCGCACATTATACCACTAAAGTGATAAACAAGCGTAGGACTGGCCGATGGTAAGAAGTTATCTGTAGACACTGGCAACCCCAAGAGCCCCACTCTATAATTACTCGTGTAGACTTGGTAGTCTTCTTTGAGCCTCATGCTGCAGCCCTTTGGGTAAATCAGCAAGGAGTTCACTCCACAAGTTTTACTCGGAAGAAAACTCAGGGAACGCATAGTACGCGACCATTACGTGTCCAATGTGTGAAGATGAATTCCCCTTCTTCGGTTGTAGATAAAGGTGTTGACATCATATTGAACAACTCTTTACCACAAGTGCAACATTGCAAAAACATCTATTAGATGGAATATGAATAGTTTAATGTATGGATGTATATCTTAAAGCAAGGGGCCTGCCCTGTAGGCAGTGAGAACGCCGCATTAGAGGTGGTCCCTACACACCTTGCTAGCTTCTATAACATTCATTCTTCCTATCGTGCACGCTCGTAGTATAATGGACAATATAAATTATAAACATGACCCAACAATAACAATAAAACATGGTAGAGATATTCATCGAGTACCACTGGGTCATGTCACAGTGTTACTAGTTCAGTTTACTGTGGTTGGCACTTTTAAAAACAACAAAAAAAACGAAAACCAAAAATAAAGATTTATTCTCTAAAAAAATAACAAAATAATCTTTATTTCAATTACGCAGGTACAAAACAATAAAGCTGCCTCTGCTCATTTCATAAATACTAAAACAATAATTTTACAAACTATGAAACAATCAAAAATTTAATTACCCGACTGCGTGAAACATTTACCGTCTAAAATATGCAACCTAGTTCTGAGCTGGTACCATACTATGTGTATCTACATTCAGCGATACAATTCACCAGCCATCCTCTTGAAGTGACGTTTGACCGTATGTTTTCGTTAATATACATTTGACGTACTAGACATATACATTAAGAGGGTAGTAGTTCTGCAATAAATTATGCACATATATCAAAATTACCTAGTCTGATAATTGTAAATGAATTTTGAAGAAATTAGGAAAATATTATGAGGACCGTCTGTGCTGCTGACTGTATTTTCAAAATCCTTATAACAAGCACTTCCATATTTTTCATACCCATATAGAGCGTATCAAATGTTTTCAATAAAATTATGTGTTAAGATTGCCATGTAATACATTCAATAATTACCTTTCTCAGGGCATTTAATTCAAAAATATACTTCTATAAAAATCATGTCCATAAATTAAATCTCGTATCATGCTTTTGTGCATGTGAAATTAACCTTTTTACTGCCACGGTCGTGAATGTAATAACAAATAATATCGAGCTCACGATGTTGCCATCTTATAAGTAAGACTAATTTCCGATTGATTTTTTGCTGTGAGTTTCTGTATTTAACTGTCACTGGAAGTTACAGTGATGGGGCAATATTTAAGTTAAATGGTAATGAAGTATACTGCTAGATGCACAAATCAATAAACAACTTGACTGCACATGAAGGGAGCCTTCATGTGCAGTCAAGCTGTTTATTGATTTGCGCGCTAACTAATACGCCTTTTAGAATTATTTTACATTATTTAGTGTGTGATAGTTTTAGCTAAATATCTCAGCGATTCTATCTTACTGACCAATGGGAGAATGTTTTAACCAATAAGCCGATAAGTGGCGCGATGTTGAGATGTTGATCCGCGAACTAGCCAGTAAGAGCTGCGAGTCACTACGTAATCAATCTTATCGACTCTGCATAGGTTATTTATTATATATATATATATATATATTATTTCATTCAAGGCTAGAAACGATAAATTGAAATTCCTGCAATTGGGTCATCAATAAATATGTCGAACAAATATAATTCACACCGAATAAAAAATAACAAGACAGAAGTGATAGTAGTACTTACAAGTACTACAAGGTATCATCTAATTTTAGAAGTACATTTTATCTTTTTCGGATATAAAATATGTAACACTTTCTTTATCTTCTTCTTTGATTCAATATAGATGTCCTGTCAATGTTATTTCTTAGATTTGATGGACTAATATATAGTACATATTATACCTAAAATATCTGTGCAAATACTGACCGAACGAACTAATACCACAGAATAAGTTATAGCTTAAAGGCAGATAGTGCACTTGTGAATGACCTTTATAAAGCGAGGACTTTTCCTTCTCGTTTCACCTGGTAAACCAAAGTAGATTTTGAGGGATGGGGGATGCAGATAGGTATGTGCTTCTTTAGTAGGTGCAAAGCAGAAAGAGCAGTGCGCTATAGGTATTAATCCAAACAATAAGTAACAGTTACACAGTTAGGAAACTTTGAACAATATAACTGACATTTACCCTTTACTTTTAAAGGGCGTTCAACGACTGAGATAAAAATGGTAAATACTCCGGCCTATTCTCTCGCAGGCAGATACAGCGGCGTCACTGCCCCCTAAGTGTTGCTGTCTTTACATTTTGGTACGGGAATCATGACTGTACATGAATTCGTAACATCTGGCATGTCAAGTAACATTTAAGTGTTTCGAGTCAACAATTAATTGAAATTTAATTAAAGAAACTAACAATAATGCACAAAATCCTGTGATCTATGCCTGTTAAATAAGGTACATAACATTATTAAATATTTAATAATGATGTGTGATTACGATTGGACAAAACGAACTTTTATTTTAAGTAGTCCAATATTATATTTTTATAGTTTATTAATTTATAATAAGAAATATGTCTACTTTGAAGTTTTATCTATTTCTTTTCGGTAGCTAGGCAAGTCGGGTTTTAGTTTTTAAGTTCAATTTTGTTTAAGGTAAATATATAATAAGTTACACTAAATAGAAGGGTAAAAAATTTTTTAGCCAAGTAGTGGTAACGCTAGGAAGAAGAAGACTATAGTATACTCAATAAAAATATGTTGTGCGCCTCTGAATGTTTGTTTATATTCTTTATCTCGACTCCATGAACGCGCTTTAGTGAGTAATAACTTTTGTTTAAATAAATTCAAGGGAAGTTGTTCCATTTCTTTAGCTACTTATTAATAAAATTCCTAGACTAATACTAATACATTTTACGACACTCGTAACACGAATGAGTCTTACGTAAGTACATCACATCGTATTGCAAAACTATTGTCAAGTTCTTAAATTATTGCTAAAGCGTTATGGCATTTTCATGATGATAATTAATAAATACTGGAACTAATTGAGATTTAACTATTGAGATATTCATTATCCTATATGTTTGCTCCATTTGTCCCAATATTCGTCAGTTTGCATTTCCATAATTCTCGAAAGACACCGGTCACACGCAAACATCTCTTCTTCGCCTGTGAAGATGGCAGCCTTGGCATCTTCCTACAGACAAAATAATATATGGTTTATAAAGATGAGTTCCATAAGGAAGCAACCAAATTTTAAAAACTAAAAATCCGGACAATTGTGGTACGGACATCGTACTATTTCTAATTAGAGTTCCGTTTCTATATCAGAGTAATAAACCGGGAAAGAATGGTCAATGTTTGTTTGTTTATATACTTGCCATAGCATATATACTTCGGCGTGATCAGGTATTGACGTTTAAATAGTCTAGGGTGCATATATCTTACATTATACAACATCACAAAGTAAACAGATATACAATGCGAAAGTGGAAGGATGTAGGAGCTGAGGAAGACCAAGACTAACCTACCATGACCAAATTGGTCGTGTTTTATCAGAAGGCGATGTCAGGAGCTTTAGGAAACGGCGAGCGTGCATGAAAAGAGCTATGCATAGCTCTTTTCATGCACGTATGAAAAGAGCTATGCATAGCTCTTTTCATGCACGTACGTGTGCATAATGTGAAAGAAGCGAGTGAAGTGTGTAAGGACCGCGTCTTATGGCGCTCGGTTCTCTCTGCCTACCCCGCAAGGGACCTGGCGTGAAGATATATATACATACAAAGTAAACAAGCATACGACCCATCTAATGAAAAATTGCTACCGTAGTCTATGAACGCTTGCAATACAGGATGTATCGCTTCACACGTTGCCTACCCTGGCCTCTGCCTCCACCAAACTCCTTAGAAGGTTACAGGTAACTTTACTCACTCTCAGGACCCCAACAACCCTCCACAGAGTTGTGATTTGGGTCTGTGGTTTATATATGGAGATACTTCCCCAGTCGGACTGTTTTGATGCTTCCTATCTCTCATACTTATATAACATAATAAGTCTGTAGGATTGCATATGCAATACATACTTCTTATATTTTTATTACTAAAAAACTATATTATTCCTTTATATGTTAAGTATGAATTTATTTACCTTATTGAGATACATAATTAAACAGTAAATACTTACAGAATCTTTTGTTATTTTTAAATCATCCATCAAAGCTCTGTCGGCATCTCCAACTTCTCTTTCTTCATCAGTTTGAAAAATTTCTTTAGGTTCGCAATCAGCAGCAATTACTACCTGCAATAGCAACACGTCATTAATTATTATATTTTCAATAACCGAACGAAATGGAGTCTCAATGTCTACTTGGACAGTCTATTTGTATGTTGTTGATATTTATCGATAACTGCGAAACCATATATCAAATAGTAATGAATATTGTCACAATTGTGTAATCCCAGGTAGGAAGTCGGAAACACAATTTTTTATTAAAAAAAAATAGATATTCTTTTCGAGCAATGGTAGCACGTACGGTAATAGCCTAAGGGATAAAAAAAACCAGTCTATTATGTTTTATGTGAAACATCTAATGGCGCGCTATGCCGTGACGGCAAATGGCATGACGCTCTCTCATCCCGTTATCCACTCTCTACGCCGCCACTCTCGACTACCTTGCGTGTGTGCTTGTGAGTAATCCTTCTTGTAATCCCGACATGACACCACACTTTTATTTATTTCCAAAAATAGAAGACAAGCTAGCAGTACATTCGCTTTATGAACCCTAAGGATGTCGAAAAAGGCGCGGAAGTGGTGCCCAAGGAAGAGTGGGCTCAGTTTTAGTCGATGGTTCCATCGCGGTGACGGTGCTTAGAAAGGAATGGAGACTACTTCGAAAAGCAATAAAAATATTAGCTGGTTGGTACATCTTTTGTTTTTAATTGTCTAAAAACGTTCAGTGTTACCCACGTATAAAAATAAGCAAATAAATGTTACATGATAATTCTATTGCTTCGGTACTTACGCGTACTTTGTTGTCGTAGAATGTGTCCACGAGTACAATAAATCTTCTCACCTGAGATCTGTGTCTCAATATAGATAACTGTGGGACATCTCTTATGAACACAGTGTGAAACGTTTTTGATATAATAAGGTAATCGGTAGCACCAAGAGGCTGAAAAATATAACCATATTCAATTTTGTAAGCTTCAATCGGAAATATGTAAAATGTAAGGCCACTATCATCTTAATAGTCAACCATATCTCATCACGCGTGGCACGCTGCCAATTAGCAAACAAGGTGCTGCAGGGAAAATAGTTGTAAGGCACAGCAATATTTAATAATGTGATCATCACCGTCGTCGTTGGTGTAGTAGTAATAATAGTATTACTACTACACCAACCCTAACTCATCCCGCTGCAGAGATACAGGTCTCCCTTCATGAAGGGAGACCTGTATCTGCAGTATTCAACACGTTGCTCAAATGGCCAGTGTTTTAAAGCCGCCCGAAGGCCACCGACTTCAGCTTAACGACTGTAATCTATCAACAATAGCAGGAACCGACGACTTAACGTGCCCTCCGAGCTCGTAGAAGCTCAAGACAGATAAACATTTATAGACAGGGTGTGGTTGACGTTGCTTACCCTGTTCGGTTAGAATGACACACGCAACGATGCCATCGACCTCTCAATTGCCTATGAGCACTTGCCACTTGGAGTACCGCCCGCGCGTTGATACTCTCGCTGCTAACATAGTCAGGAACTTATAGGTAACCTCACTCATTCACAGAAATACAACAAAATCAATGAAATGCAAGATTTTTATTATCTAATAAGCTATAAAAATGAGCAGTGACAGCTCAGTGAATAAAGAACCGGCCTATTATTCTACATTCCCAGCATCAAATCCTGGCATGGTCATGTATAACTTTAAGATAAATTCTATACTAAATTCATATTTTTG
Source organism: Pyralis farinalis (assembly GCA_947507595.1). Lineage (NCBI taxonomy): Eukaryota > Metazoa > Arthropoda > Insecta > Lepidoptera > Pyralidae > Pyralis > Pyralis farinalis. The sequence continues at coordinate 20,488,051 of OX382267.1, forward strand.
GATTTATTTACGTATTTGTAAATATCAGTTGCTCGGCGGTGAAGGAAAACATCGTGAGGAAGCCCGCACGTCCAAGAAATTATATTTCGGAAGACGTGTGACATAACTTAAGGTCTGGATTGCCCTCTGGCTTGTGAAGGTCTGACGGCAGTCGCTCTATGTATAAATCAGTATCTTCGCCGAATCCTTAGGCTTAGGAAACAGGATAATGCTAAGTAGAAGAATAGACTATACGAATGTTACAAGCAAACATGGAAACATCTATAACATTATCTTACTCTATCACATAACTCCTCAAATGTTGAATCTAATACTCTTCCACAGGACTTGTTAAACTTTACATTTCTTCCCAATATATTAATTACTATAGGTCTCACTGTGTCATTCTCTTTTGATACGAGGAATTTAAACAAATTATTTACAGCATCATTGTCAGGTGTGAGCTCACTATTTCTGAAATAAATATACCTCAGTATAATATCTTGTACATTAACATACCTCAAAAAATAACATCCCTTAAGTAATAAAATGAAAATATTAGTGATTATAGAAGTATTATACTTACAGAAAATATTTACTATATTTGCTACCAGAACCACGTAGCCTGTAATCAATACCAGAATCTAACTGAATAACATTACAGTGTGATTTCAGCACGGGTATAAATGGCACAAAGTTGGCCCGTTGTAAACCATTCTTATACAAGTCATCTGGTTTTCTATTACTGGTGGCTATCACAACACACCCGTTGTCGAACAGTTGAGTGAACAGACGTTTCAATATCATGGCATCTCCAATGTCTGTCACCTGAAAAATATCTAATGTAACATAAATTCTTCCAATGAGATGCAGAGCGACAATTCATTACGTCAGGCGAGACTACCAGTATATGACCCGCCTGATGTGAAGCGGTTATGGCAGCCATGGATCATGCAATACAAAAAGTATCATCAGTATTATCGATATTAGAAGAGGCACTTTCTAAAACGGACTACGTATTAAATATAGCTTTGCTCTATCTTTAGTTCGACAAAACCTCGGTAGCTGTGGCAGGGTGCACCATAAGCCATTTATAATTTAAATAAATAAGTCTTGAAAAATGAGTCTTTGCGTCCGACAATAAAATGCAATATACCATGGTGCTAGTCAATACTTCTAACATATCTAATACTGGATGCTCTGTTAGGATAAAAAAGCCGCGACGTCGCGTCGCAAGCATGCAGGAATGTACCTTGTTTATATGCGCGAGTTTCCTCAAGATGTACAGCTAAGAACTTACACTCGAAGTGCGATTGTAGCTCTTATCACGTACGGCATAAGAACGTTACAAAGGTTAAAGTGTAAAGCTAGAGCTGCACTTATACTGTATTAAACTAAGAATCAATGTAAAGTGCGTAAGTGTTAATATATAATGAGAAATGATTGTATAAAATTCAAATTCAGTGAAAACTTCTTTAGCGGTGTTGTGCACTTTTTGGGATGAGTAAAAAATGTTAAACTCGCGTCAGGACACGTGACCCTGACCGTAAGATTTTGGTAAGAATTAGAACTTAAGTTCGCTGCAGCGCTAAAACATTAGTTACCTCTAATTAAACAATTAAAACATGAAGCGCTAGATCGTTCATAGGGCATTATTTTCTCGTGACCAAAACTTTGTAAGCGCCATGAAATTCTTGGCGTTTACGTGTTTCGTTCAACGTAGTTTATCAACATCGCTGAAGCGGCGCAGGGCGCTTGCGTGAGTGTGCGTGTGTTTGAGTTTTAGAGATTGGCGATGATGATGCTGGTCGTTGAAATTATGGACGAAAGTTGATTTTTCTGGGAGATAAACTTTTTAATGTAATATAAATTGTCATGTTTGTGTACGATAACGCAATATATGACTATTGTATTTTACCACACACATGATAGTACTTTTATACTGATAAATAAAGCAATTCGTGTGAAATTATTCCCTAACCATTCCAAAATATTCAAAAATGCACAACGTTAATGTTCAAGTTTTCACTTCTGCCGGCACTCCCAGAGTGCAACCCGTTTTTTTTATAACACTAAGGCGACAAACAGACATACAACCTGCAAGATGGTAAGCAGTTACACAGTCTATGGACACTTGCAACACTAGGGGTGTCACTCATGCGCTGGATAAACCTTGGTTTTGCTAGATATATGCCTAATTAAACAATATTTTTCTTACAAAAAAATATAAATTTCATACAAAAATACATTCACAATGCACTTACTTGAAATTCATCAAAACAAATAAGCCATGATTCTTGTGTTATATCAGCAGCTACTGGAGGTATAGGGTCGAAGGGCTTGCCCTCATCTCTAAATGAACTGGCACCTTTCCCAGACTTTATTTTGAGTTCATGTATACGTGTATGAATGTTTGACATAAATGAATTGAAATGAACTCTCAATTTTTCATTTACCTGCAAAAAATAACTGGCATAAATACATAATTTATAAACTTTTTATAATAGTACGTACTATTATGACGCCTGTTCTACAGTACGTTTGATTGACCGCAGAATGTGGGTATGCACTACTGACGAGCTCGGTGGCTCAGTCGTGAATGACGCGACTTTGACATCAACGCTCGTGGGTTCGATTCCCACACAAGGCAAATATTTGTGTGGATGAACATGTCTTGGTCTGGATGTTTTAAGAGAGGTAGGGCGCATCAAAGCAGCCCGTCTGGAGAAGCACCTCTACCTCGCAGAAAACCGCTGCCAAATAACAACTCCCTAGAGGGTTGTTGTGTTCCTGCGTGTGAGTGAGGTCACCAGTAAGCTTCCATGGAGTTGCTGTGTAAGCAGCAGAGGAGGCATCGCGCGAGTGATACTTAATATATCGCAAGCGTTAATAGGCTACGGTACCCGCTTTACATCAGGTGGGCCGTATTTATGTATGCCGATGGATTATAAAAAATCTATAACCAACTGAAAGAATCAGCTTTAGTAAATTCAAAGCATTTTTTGCCTTGGCTCTCCCACTTTGGGAAAATTAAAGTAATCACTCCAGTTGAAGCAAGAACATAGATAGGTAGTACCGTCTTTTGTCACAATTACTAATAAAAATGACCTATTACTAATTCTATCCTTGCATTCAATATAAAACCATGGGTGTCATTGAACATATTTAAAATTATGGCTGGCACCTTAACAAAGGTCAACTGAATGTCGAAAAATAGTATTTAGCTCAATATATTGAGACATAATGTTTTGCATAATGAAATATACATTTTCCTAACATAACTCCTATAATTTAACAACTATTCAAAAAGATACCATTACAAATACAAGAACATTTGACGAGTTGGTGGCATAGTGGTTAGTAACGCTACTTTGACACCAATGCTCATGGGTTTGATTCCCACACAGGACAACACAATTTGCGTGCATGCACATGTGTTTGTCTTGGTGTAGGTGTTTTGAATGAAAAAAAAATGATTATTTGCCCTCATTTGAAAAACAAGGAGAAAAATGTGAAGCAACAATGAGAGCATAAAGAAAAACATTGTTAATCATAGAGGGTGGAAAGGCTAATTTAATGGCTTCAAGCACACCATTGGCCATATTGAATTATATATACAGGCTGATTTTTATCGCGTAAGGAGAAATACAGGACATACAGGTTGATTGAATTTAAAATTATTGTTTATCAACAGATTTACAAAATATTAAAATTTGTAGAGTTTGAAATTTACTACAAAAATCGGTAAAAACCAGTCTGCCTGCTTTGATGACTGTCTGCCCCAGACACGTTGCAACAAGGTTCATTCGCTCTCAGCTGAGTCGCCTGCGCTGCGCCGCACACCCACCCACCCAGGCGGCGGCGGTGGCGGGCCTCGCCCCGCTACCCCCTGCTCGCTTCTCAATCATTACTACACTTCTACTACATACTTGTTACCGACAAGTAGAGGTGTAGTAGTACGCACGTTTTTTATACAACTTCGAGAGCCATACCAACTTACGGCCCACCTATTAAAAAGTAGTTACCGTAGCCTATGAATGCTTGCAATACAATGAGTATCGTTTGCGCGTTACCACCCCCTTTGCTAACACAGCAACTCCTCAGTTATTTCGGCGTTTGCTGGTTATCTCAATCCTGTCAAACCTGTGGTGGAGTGGTTAGCAATGCCTATTTAACATCAAGACTTATGGGTTTGATTCCCACACAAGACAAACATTTGTGTGCATGAACATGTCTGTTTGTTTCAGTTTGGAGTAAGTGAGGTAAGGTGCATCAAAGCAGCCCGATGGGAGGTCTAAGTACCTCCACCTCTCAGAAAACTGCAGCCAAATAACAACTCACACGAGGGTTGTTATGTACCTGTGAGTAAGTAAAGTTACTAGTAAACTCCTAAGGAGCTGCTGTGTTAGCACCAGGAGTAGCAGCGCATGAAAAATATTTCCAACATTGCAAGTGTTAAGCAACCACTTTACATTGGGTGGGTCATATGCTTGTATGTCTACCGACCTTGTATGAAAAAGAAACCAAATGCTTTGATCGACCGACGCCTTATCACCATGTTGCTAACTCTATTAGTAGATACCGTGCGAGTGATCCTCCTGCAAGCTAGCTATTCATGAGCTGTTGTAACCACTTTATATCAAGGGGGCCGTAGGCTTGTTTACCTACAGACATTGTAAAAAGTCACATAACTGTTACATAAATTATTAAGTCACTCTATATATTTTTTTACCACAGAGGTAGTAAACAAGCTTGCAAGCTTACAACGTCAGAGGTCTCACTGGTGCTTTGGCGACACTGTACAGGTAGATACTTTGAATACATATGTATACTCGCGACAAGTAGTTACTGACACTAAACAAACTAAAGAAATTGTTAAAATTTGTTTATTCCCTGATTCTTTATACCTACTATATACAGGTGTAGGACCATCAGAAATTGTTGACTTGGGTACTCCTTCTGCACGTGAATATTTTAGAGGTTAAAGTTAGATATTTTTTTTGTTTTTTAAATAACTAAGAGATAAAAATAGTTCTAGAGTGTGTAAGTTATACTGATGTTAATTGACTCCCAGCTGAAGGTTTTCCAAGGGATTACAGCATGGGGTTCTTCAAGAAAGACGTGAAGAGATTTTTAGAGGGTCGGCAATGCATAAGTGACACCCCTGAGTGTTGCAAATGTCCATAGCCTGTGGTGACTGTTTACCATCAGGCAGGCCGTATGCTTGTTTGCCACCTTAGTGGTATAAAAAAATAGATACTAGATTTAGACCAGATTTACAATAATAATAAAGTTACACTTTTCTACCTAGATTTAAAACATTTAGTATTACTCGAAATACAAGGGAGACCATCGGTTAATTCGTTTTTCCTCAACCAAAAATCTGAACAGGGGTATTTTTTGGTTGTTCGGATTAAAGAGGTATTTTATATTATACTGATAATTTAACTAATTTATGTATTACCGACCAAAATAAAGTTCAATCAATAACACCTAGTTTTAATTGAGACTGAGGATTTTGTTTATTATGAAATGACAAAATGTCTCCATACAGAAAATTGCAGCCAAATGAGATTTCCTCAGTTGTTGAGTTCATGAGAGGGAATAAAGTTATCAAGAAGCTCCTGTGGTGTAGCTGCATTAGCAACAGGGCTGGCTGTAAACACCCAAAAGGTAGAAAATGTGACGACTTTTTTACCTGTTATTAAACAAGTCAAATTACAAATGATTAGTATAAAAAAAATGCATTGACTTGCCGGCACTGATTCATAAAATAAATCCATTAGCATAGTTTTTCCGCCACCAACACTTCCAAATATGTACAGGCCTTTGGGAGCCTTGATTTTTTGTGGTTCTCTTCTTTTGAAAAAACTAAAGAATCCCTCATTGGGATTTTGTACTGGTGGCCGTTCAAATGTAATGACCTCGTTGTATATGTCTTGAAGCTGCATCATAACTTTTTCTTGATACTCATCTTTAGTTAAACTTCCATCTGCAACTTTCTGTGTATATGCATGCCATGGACCTTCATTGTTTATGGGTATATTTTGCAATTGGGATGAATAGAACTTAGTACACTGTCTGCATTGTTTCCAATGGAATTGTACAAGGGAAAATAGATGAACATTTCGAGTCAACATTTTACAATTTGTCACCTGACTGAATCATTCAAGGAAAATGTATACATTATATAACCTTCACGTCAGAGCTCGTTATACACATAATTTATAGCCTTATATATTTACAAAAACATATTGTACATTATTGGATTGCTAGGCTAATTCAAGTACAAGTATAGACTATTTTAGATTTTATTTTTAAACTGCTGCACTACAATATATTTATACCTGCTAATTGTCACGTCAATGTCAAGATCCAAGATCAGGTCAGAAGTTATGACTGTCAGTGTCACATCAAACCGTCAAAATAATAACATTCTTTTCGCTCCTTTCCCAATATTCAGCTATTTTCCCCCAGCATTTGTTTATAAGTTGTATAATATATAATTAATTATTTAGTGTTACAAGGGCTTGCGTCACCCCGTTCCCTGAGGTGATCGCTTCAGATGAAGCCTTTATAGCCCTTCCGGCTAAAGGCAGTCCCAGGGGGTGTTTTAGTCAGTAAAAATCTGATATCATCAGTTCGTTCGCGCGAAATGGTATCTTTGGAAGACCTCACCTCCTCCCGCCTATTTTCCGGAGGATGCCCCTCACGGAAGAATGACTAATCCACACCCGCGTGTGTGAGTTAGTCCTTCTTTTGTGGGTCTACATTTTTTTGTGCGAAAAACAAAAGAAAATTACAAAGGCAGAAAAATACTTTTTCTTTCTTTCATAAAAAAAACTTTTATTATATATAATATTTATATATAATATTGACGAGCTCGGTGGCGCAGTGGTGAAACGCGTTGTTACGCTACTTTGACACCAACGCTCGTGGGTTCGATTCCCACACAGTACAAATATTTGTGTGCATGAACATGTCTGTTTGTCTTGGTCTGGGTATTTTCTATGTATAATAAGTATGTATTTACAAAAAAAAAAATGTATTTACGTATGTTTATCAGTTGTCTAGTACCTATAACACAAGCTTCGCTTACTTTAGGGCTAGGTGGCGCTGTGTAATTTGTCCGACAATGTTTACAATGTTTACAATATATAAACAATAAAGATTCGAAAGACACACTTTTTCATGATATAATATGAGCAGATCACGCTTAACAATGGAAATTCCATTGTAACTCTTATTACGCATTGCTTAAGAACGGTACGAAGGTCAAAGTGTAAAGCTTGACGTGCACTTAGTACACATCTGTATAGATTCCGAAACATTAGAACGATCACCTGATTGCAAGCGGGGCTTCGGGCAAGAAGAAACCAGCGTTGCACCTCTCATATGTACACAGCATGCGGCTGTTAACTGCGTATTGCGACCGAACCTTAGTCTGCAATGAAAATGTTGAACATGACAGCCCTACCGTCAAAGACATTGATCGACACATAAATCAAGACGAAAAAGACCAGTTTGTCACACGAAGGAAAAAGATCTTTATAATTGCTGACCAGCAGGGTGAAGGTGTACAATAAAATTTGCGTCAAATTTTTTCAGAAAACGAGTACGAAGTATCTTTTGAAAAAGTGGAGCAAACTCAAGAGAAATTCTAAACACATGCAAAAAAGAAATATCGCTTTTGACAATGGAAGATTTTATAATTGTGGTATGCGGTATGAATGACACAAATCCATCAGAATTATAACATGATCTACTTACATGGTTGGGCTTGACTCTGTACACGAATATTATTATCTGTGGACTGCCGTGTAATGGACTACTTAACAATAAAAAAACAAATTATGAACTAAAACTTATCTGTAAGGCTATGCCCACGTCTCATTTGTAGAGATGAGCTATGGGAGGGTATAGTACGGATCAAAATACTTTTCATCAAATTTGGGGTTTGCGATTCTTAGGGATGTTACATGCTGTTCGTGTGCATTATATAGATAAGTCTAACATTAAATTCAATTGTGACAGCTTATTTCGAGAAAAGGAATTTATGGACAGAAAAGTACCTGTATCTGCAATTTTATTTGATATGAGTAAAGCTTTTGACCATGTCTGTCATAAAACACTTTTGACTAAGCTTGAGAAGAACGGAGTTCGTGGACTAGCTTATGATTGGTTAAAAGGATACCTTAGTACCAGAACACAGTGTGTAGAAATAAATAAAATTAATAAATCATTGCAGAATACTAAATATAAATCAGAATTTAGACAAAATAACTACGGTGTACCACAGGGTAGCATCCTGGGACCTTTGCTTTTCCTAGTATATATCAATGATCTCCCTGATATAACTGATTATCCTTGTATGTTGTTTGCTGATGACATATCAATGTTTATTAATAAAAAAAAATGACATTGACTATGAAAACGAAATAAATAATACAATTGACAAAATAATTCATTGGATGGAATCTAATAATTTAAATATTAATACTAGTAAAACTAAAATTATGCAATTTTATAATACAAATGGAAAACCTACAAATATGTCTATATCTTATCAAAAGCAAGCTATTGCTGACGTGACTTCGGTTAAATTCCTAGGTATAGTCTTGGATTCCCAGCTTAACTGGAAACAACATGTAGATATTGTCTGCAAAAAAATAAACAGGTTTGGTTTTGCTTTGCTTCGTCTGACTAGAACCTGCGACCTAGAAACTGCGCTGATGGCTTATCATGGTTTTGTGTGTTCCTGTTTGAGATATGGACTCATCATGTGGGGAAATTCTGTAGAGGTTAATCGTGCTTTCATTATTCAAAAAAAAATGTTTAAGAGCTATGTGTGGTGTCAGACCCCTGGAATCGTGTCGGCCGCTGTTCAGAAAGTTAAATTTACTTAAATTGCCAGCCATGTACATCCTTTGCAAATGCAAATTTGTCAAAAAAATCCCGACTTCTACACGACAAAAAAGGAAATTGCCAATTTTCCCACTAGATGCCCCAACAAATTACTCGGGCCCTCTCATAGTAATGCCTGTTTTTCAAGAAATAGCTTTAATATGTCTATAAAGTCGTATAACTTAATACCAGACAGTATAAAGACACTACCTTTCAATACTTTTAAAAAGACGCTATACAGCATTTCATCACAGAAATGTGTATATACTCGTAGTATGTATTGAAGAATTTATAAAAATCAAATACTAAATAATGTTATTTTGTTGGATAGAGTCGATGATTTAAGATTTCTGTGTGTGATGTTTCATTTTATTACCTACTCATTGACTTATATATTAGATTTATTTTATTGACATATTGATTAATGATAAAATGTAATTATTTTTTGTAATTTTGTATTATTGACATTTCAAAATGATATATCTATGGTGACTTTATAATTTCATTCTAATAATTATTAAATCTATATTTTTCTATTAATTGTATAATATATTAATTATTAAACGAAAAATTTAATATTAGCATGCTATTCTATAGCAGATAAAGCGAAAAAAGTACTGTAAGATCCTTGTGTACCTTTATCTAAGCAAATAAATGATTATGATTATTATTATGAAAAGACCCACCATTAGATCCCTGATATCAAATTACCGGGAATGAAAACACCTCTGCTTCACAAATGTAAACTATTCAGACACACTTACTCGGTTAGGGAATTCAAAGTTCTAAATTAATACTGTCGGTGACGCGATGACGCCATGTTTCTTGATTAAAGCCTGATTTATTATATTTCATCTTAAGGATTAAAACCTTGTGTTAACTTCTTAGTTCAAAGTCGTATTTGGATGACCGAGTTTAAATACGACTCAAAAAGATTCTGTTATTTTCAAAGAGAACTTTACATGCTTCCTATATCGAATCCCACGGCAAAAAAAGAAAGGCGGACTATATCTGTCAAACTAAATCTATTAGTTGACGGCTGTGTATGGCCATTATGATGAATTAATGTAATTCTTAAATTCTATATAAGAATATTACTAGAGACGACTAGAGGGCGGCAGCTAGCTAGACTGAATGTGATCGATTTAATGTATTAACGGATTAACAGATGACCCTGGTAGCACTGAAATTCGCATCAATATGCAAGTGTAGATTCGCACCGTAACAAGCAAACTTACCTACTTTATTAAAATTCGATATCATCTGTTTTAAAACAAAGCTGCCTCTACGGGTACGACGCGTAGAATTCACGCAATCCGATCCAGTCTGCGAATTTATAGTGCCGCGCGCGACGCTATCTGGTAGGCCAAGGTGGGTCACGACTGGCACAGAGCGCTTGGGTCCGGATAAGACAGTGTCCGATGAGCCAAGCAGCGCATCCACTGAGATGTTGTACTCATCCGGACGTGTTCCTCTATATCTGGTATTCTCGTGGGAGAATGTACCAGTTGGGAGAAACCATAGGCCATAGCAAAGTCACGAGCAGATCTCACCGCGGAATCAGTGCACCGTGAGACAAGCCAGTCGGTGTAGTGGGCATTAAAGTCTCCCAAAATCACTAATTCCTCGGAGGGTACTGCTCGATAACTCTGTCAGTCGCCCTTTGCAGGTGCTCAAATAAGCGAGCTGTGTCTGCATCACCGCTATAGGACCACTATAGGCACGCCTAGATTCGAGTGTGGCCGCCATGATCCACGCGCACCCATAATAATGACATGTCCCTTGACCCTGTCTTACAGGCTATGAAGACGGCGACAACTTTTGTTGTCGCCGTCGTTTGTATGGTCGTTTAGGAGGATACTCGTATTTACGAGTATCCTCCTAAACGACCATACATACCCCGGTACGACGCACAAATAAATGTTCAAGTTTGTACCCGGGGTAATGTAAGTAAGATGTGTCGGCCCGTGAGGATATGTGTCTCCGTGAGGAAAAGAAGGGTCGGCTGAGCGGTCTCGAAGTGGTAGTGAACCGCATTAATGTTGGAGTGTAGTCCCCTGATGTTGCATCTCAAATCCACATATATTGCGGAAGGGGTAGCCGCTGTAATTATTATTTTCTTATTCGGTGCCATTTATGAACTTATGTTGAGGTTCATAAGAGAAGTCGCTGAGCCGACAGAGTAGAAGACAAACTCCCTGACCGCCACGCCAGCCTGCCGCGCCCACGCTGTTCATGGCAGTTCGATATCCGCTGGTCCTCCCGCAGCCCGCACAACGACTTCTCAAATAACTGACCACCTTACTCACACACAGGAACACAACAATCCTCCCGGAATTGCTATTTAGCTGTGTCTTCTGTAAGGTGGAAGTGCTTCCCCAGACGGATACTCAGAGCAAGAGGTCCTGCCATGCCCCACGACCACAGAATATCTGACGGGGCGGAGCACAGCACGATCCCTTGCTGGGTCCTACCTCACTTAATTGTTTATTACGTAGTTTGTATTATTAGTAGAACCATCAGCTGAACAAACACTGCTTACAATAATGAAGGCCAATTATATCGAAAAAAGCTTACAACTAAATGCGATGAAAACAACGATAATATTAAATATATGTACGAGTATATAATTACATGTACATGAAAGATAGGAAATCAGAACAACGCTAGGATTACAACTAGGTTGATGTAGTATTGGCACAAGTAAATGAGATTGCATATCTTGGATCCGCTTTTAGTGGCGATAGTAAGTACCTACACCGCTGATGTGGAAAGACGATTAAGTATTGAGCGTAATGTCAATGGAGAATTAGGAAAATTTCTTGGCAGTAAAAGCTTGAGCCCTTAGGTATAGCTTCCATAAGTTACCATTGGGACTAGCACGGATGGTGGTCCCGACTATATTTGTGAAAACGAGAGCTGGAGATGGCAGAGAGAGCATGAAAGTAGAACAAACGCGGTCGAAATACACAGCGTTTGTAATAGTGTAAGAAATAGAGTTGTTCTGCAAGACATTATCGGTAATTATTTCAGAGAAAAAGTTCTACGAATGTATGATTGTGCAAGGGAGACCGAGTGGTGAATTGTCTGTTATATGGAGATAATGCTGTGTTATTAGCAGTATCAGCACACGCAGGAACACAACAACCCTCTAGGGAGTTGTTATTTAACTGCTGTTTTCTGCGAGATGGAGGTACTTCCCCAGACGAGTTGCTTTGATGCGCCCTACCTCTCTTGAAACATCCAGACCAAGACAAACAGACATGTATATGCACACAAATGTTTGCCCTGTGTGGGAATCGAGCCCACGAGCGTTGGTGTGAAAATTCGTCATTCACGAATGCGCCACCGAGCTCGTCAAATGTTGCATGACATGTGTAAATAATGCAAGAGAAAAACAACAAAACACAACGCGAAAGCGAAAGGATGTACTTGTCCAGGACTGTCAAGGCTCGCCTACCAAATCTATCTATTTATCTATAACTTCACGCTAAATCCCGTACGGGGTAGGCAGAGAGGACCGAGCGCCAAGTGACTCGATCCTTACATACCTCATTCGCTTCTTTAAGATTCATTGCTCTTTTCATGCACGCTCGCCGGTATCTAGGGCTCCTGATATCACCTTCTGATAGTACACGACCAATTTGAGCATGGTGGGTAAGTCTTGGCCTTCCTCAGCTCCTACATCCTTCCACTTATGCATTATATATCTGCTTCGTCATTCTTGCATCCTGCATTCTTTCTACATGTCCGAACCAACGCAGCATGCCTCTTTTTTTAACACCGACGCTCTCTTTCAGACCAACTGTGTTTCTAACTTCATCATTGCGAATACGGTCTACAAGCGTTACGCCACAAATTTTGCGCAGCGCTCGCATTTCAACCGTGTTTATCCTACTTTCTTGCTCTTTCCGCCATACCCAGCTCTCGCTTCCATAAGTAAGCGTTGGTATCAGCACTGTATTGTGTATAGCCAGCTGTGCCGTCTGGCTAAGCTCCATTCACACTATTCCCAGCACTCACTCGTCTTTCCACATCTGCGGTGTACCTTCCATCCCTGCTGAAAGCACACCAAGATATACAACTCATCCACTTGCTCCAACACTTTATCATCTACCGAAATCCTTTCTGGTTTCTTCTCTTTCAAATACCATTATATTTGTTTTCTTCTCATACAATAGTAAGCCTTTTTCCACACATTCGTCTTTCATCAATATGACTAGTGTTTGCAGTTCAGATGGTGTTTCTGTTCATAGGAGGGCATCGTCTGCATACAGCAGACAGTTCACCACTAGGTCACCCATGGTCACGTCACCATATCACCAAATCTAATATTAGAAAAATAATTATAAGATAATGGTATATGAAAGAGAAGAAACCAGAATGGGATGGAAGGCAGAACGCTGACGTGGAAAGATTGCTGAGTGCTGGGAACAGTGTGGATGGAGCGTTGTGAAAACTTCTTGGCAGTAAAAACTTGAGCCCGAAGACATAGCTCGCTATACACAATACAGTGCTGGTCCCAACGCTTGCTTATGCAAGCCAGAGACGGGTATACCAGAGGAACATGAAAGTCGAATAAACGTGGGCAAAAAGCGAGCATTGCGCATAATTTGTAGTGTAACGCTTGTAGACCGTACCCGCAATGACGATGTTAGAAAAAGAGTTGATCTGAAAGATAGCGTCGGTGTTAAAATAAGTTCGGTCATGTAGAAAGAATGCAGGATGAGAGAATGACGAAGCAGATATACAGTGCAAAATTGAAACGATGTAGGAGCCGAAAAAGGCCAAGATTTACCTACCATGGCTAAATTGGTCGTGTTCTATCAGATGGTGATCTCAGGAGCATTAGAAACCGGCGAACGTGCATGAGAAAAACAATGAATGTTAAATAAGCGAGTGAGTTGTGTTAGGATTGAGTCACGTGGCGCTCAGTTGTCTCTGCCTACCCCGCAAGGGACGTGGCGTGAAGTTATAGATGGATAAAAAATAATTAAATTGTTGTCTTTAAAAATTTGTGTTTTGTGTTAACGCCTTGTTCATCTAGACCGCATTACGTCATACATAATTGGAATACCAGTTCTCATATTACCAAATTTTATTTAAATTAGTTCGGGATGTAGTTTTCGTGATACGTACCTACACATAGAGACAAGATACATTGTTAATATAGTCTATGCCAAATATTTTTTCTATAAATATTTCGTGTTTCATGAGTAGGTATAGAGAGAAATAATAATGGTATAAAAATTGTCTGAAAACTGCAGAAACATATGCTTGTCTATTTTCAAAGAGGCAATATTGCCCACTATTCCACGTTTTGTTTTTTCCCTCTGGGTTGTGACTTGTGATTGTATGACGGCAGTCGATTCACGTAAAAATCAGTATCTTCGCCAAACCCTTAGGTTTAAGTAGCCGGCTCTGCCAATCCTAATGATTCCGCTAAGAAAATATACCTACAAATAAAAATTGTTCGAACATGTACCTGATTGTATAAAATTCAGAATTTTGAAGTAGCTGCGTTATCAGCGGTCGGATGCTTGTTTCTTAAAATAAATTAAACGCTCCAGATATCATACACAATCGAAATAATAAAATTATCCTAATGTGAAGTTTATTATATATTTTTTATCTCGTACTCAGTATACCATAAAATGTATATGTCTACCTGTTATAAGATAACTCACTTTCAACAATAACTTAAATACAACAACATATGACAACATACAGTTTATGGTATTCTGATTACAAAATAAAAAAAATATAATAAACTTGCCTATGTAATTAACTAATGTTTCATACATGTAATATTCAGTATGAAAAACTAGTCGACCACTACCAAAAAAGAAACAACCACATACCAAATGTCGTTGATTCTACTCTCAATATTTCTTGACACCGCAATTTATGATCTGACTTGCACTTGATTTATACGGCGTACATCACTTCTCGGTAAAAAGAAGTAACCCTCATCTCGACGAGATTATCGCAAGAAAGCAGGATGTGCTCATTTTTGAATTGAAATCGACGTCCGAGCGTCCGAGTGCATTGATGCAAAGTACCTAAGTGCATATTGCAATCAACAACCATACATTATCATAACATCCTCTTTTTCTTTGACGATTTCACACAGGGGTCGCCTTCAGACGATATTGGAACAAAATTAGTCACATTCCCACCACTGTCTCCTGGATAGAAGATACAGTGGTGCTATGTGAGCTATGATTAACAGCGGCTATCACCATAGTAACAATGAGCAGTGAAGTTCATTGCAGCCCCTTGGTACTCACAACAAATTTAATTCGAAAAAAGCAGTAGCAGTAGAGATTTCTCTTCAAGATTTTGCTTTGATTATGTTTTGATTAACACTGCAGTTGGCGGGCCGTCAAACGAAGGCATCAAACAGACAAAACCATGAATGTAACGAACGTCGTCAATGCAAGTCCGCTCGTATAATTTACGAATTACTTGTTTTTTTATGTCTGCCCCTTGTCTCTCCTGGAAATCCGTCGCAAGTCGCGACACTTTACAGGCATGCTATTTTCAAACACTAAAATTCCCGCAAAAGGAGTTTGTAACGTGTCCTCAAGCAGTACTCGGTACTTTAATGGGTTCATTTCGTCACGGGTAACTCTCTTAATTTAGAATAGATAGATCTGCAAACAACGGTTGAAACTATATATTAATTATGATTGACTAGAAATTTAACTGTAGTAGTAGTAGTACACACCTTAATAAATATGTTTAGGTACTTACATCTAAAACATTTATTATTGATAAATGCGACGTTATGTCATTGATAATTTTATCTTTTACTTCCTAAAGGTTCAATAATAGTAATTAAGATAATTGAACAAATGTACTTACTTATTTGTAGGTAATTATTTTGTCAATTATATTCATTTTCAACGCCAGTTTATTCTTTATTACCTACTTACATCAAAAAAACAATCCACTTTGAAATAATATAATGAATATAATACCTATTATTGCGTTGCAGATATTACTTTATTTATTTAGATGTGTTTTTGTTTAGATATGAGACACCGATGGCTTGATAGCAGAAAGTATCATGTATTCTAATGGACACACATAAAAAATTCTCGTGTCTAAGTAATTCCAAACATATTCGTAAGCCTGAAAATCGCACTCAGGTGGAACTATTGTGGTCAAAGTCAAGGTTACCTTCGGCGAACTGACCTAGGGAACCTAAATTGCTCTTGAACTCGCTCACACAGTGGCCTCAATTGTGTTGTGCCCCATCTAATGCACCGGTTAACAACCTCTAGTGTCAAGGTGCCTGCTGTTTGCATAGTGAGAGGAAGTCCCAAAACTATCAACCCAGGAATGGTCCGCTGGATACTCTTCGATATCAGAGACATAAAACCTAGCCTGTACTTAGATTTGATTCGTATAGCAGATAAATGCACTCATTGAAAGTACGTTTTGATATAATTGCATTTTACTGGAAATAATAATATTTATTTTACGGGTAAATAGACACGCTTTCAGTAACACTGACGTTAATTCTGAATAATAATGATGCAGAAAACGTTTAATTGTTTGTACAATTAATAGTTTCGTTTATTTGTTTATTTCTACTCACTGGAACAATAGTAATATCTACTTTTAACATCACAATAAATAATAACCATGCATCCTTTTTTTTATTATTAGAAAGCCGAAATCAAATGTCTTAGTACCACCAAAGTCATCACTTGTCAATGACTTTTTGTTGACCTTAGTCACTGCTAGGAACACAACACCTCTTTACTCACACATTTTTCTGAGGTCTTTTGAAGTTGGTAGAATATCCCTTATCTGGCAGCTGCTTATCAAATACTTTATACTACGAAGGTGGCTAACTAGAATACGGCCTGCCTGATGGTAAAGTAGTTATCGTGGCCAATGGACACTTGTAACACCGGGGCATCATTCGGGCATTGCAGACTCTGTAAAATCACTCTTTTAGATGTCTCTATCATTTTATACACATTTTATATATTTAAATTTCATGTAAAAAACTAAAGTCAAATATAAAGTCAAAAAGATCTTCTCAACGTTCTCTGTAAGTCAGCTGGATCAATTCTCTCCAAGGTTACTCTTGACGCAAAGTCCAACAGTGATCCTATTTAAAAATCAATATATTACATAACATTTGTAATCTCGACTATAATTTTATGAACCTGGGATTTAATCTCAGTTAATAGTGTCATATTAAACATATGACGACTACTTAAATTAGGCCAATCTAACACAGATGTAGTATTTTAATTCCAATTCCGTTGTATCGTAATGAGATTCAAGAATAACCTATTCCATATTTTACATTGACAGTCTTCCACGACGATGTAACTAGTGCAGTGTAGTATTACGAGTATATTATAAAGCTGGCAAGACTTGTAGGGCAAACAATAATTTTCAGTTTTTTATACTTCAACGTCATATTTGTTCGGAATCATCCTTTGAAGAACAGTCCACAACAACAAATGGTATATTAACACGCGTAGCAAGTGTTATGACATCGTGCTCCCCAGCAACCCATTATCTGTTTCGCTATTTATATATTCATAACACGGTTGTACACAATCTGTACCGGATTATTACATAAAAATAAGTTTTGATAGATTTCAGAGTACAGTTAACTTCATTTGGGCTTACCAAAGATAATTTCTTCAGCAACATCGAATTAAACTTCGAAGAGTATAGTAATTAAATTAAAATAGTTATTAATTTTATTAAAATTTGTATTTCTTTTCAGAACTATAAAAGTTTAGAAAGAGTGAGATGTTAGGAGCAAGTCATGTGGCGCTCGATCCCCTCTGTCTACTCCGCAGAAAGTGTGAGGGTGAAAATGAGTGTATATGTACTATATTTATTATAGTCCGGAACAAAGAAATTTGACGAAGAACTGAAGTTGTCGATATAGGTAGCCTTCAAACTCGGTAAACTGAAATGGAGACCGTGTATAAGACGAGTGGTTGGTTGGTCATCCCGCTTCTAGAACAGATGGTCTTACGCGAACGGGCGACAATGGCTGGAAGCGGAAAGCAGTAGGCACAAACAAGGGTGATAATCTGATGATTATAATTATAGGAACATACGAAATTATCAAAGAAATAGCTAGTTCCAACGTTTATGGTTCTTGCAATTAGTACCTAATTAGATTTCTACACTCCCTGTAAATCAAATTCAGTATCTTCTCCAAATAGACTTAACGGACGCAAGCTCAAATAGATTAACGCTAGGAAGAAAAAAAAAGAAGAATCCTTGTAAATCATTCAAGATAAATTGATGGTACAATTATTGTACTTTATAAGGACCATGATTGTAAGAGAATGAGAGATTTATACAAAATATTTTCATACAAAAAAAAAAACAATATATAGATATATAGGAAGTTTCTTTCTCTTCACAAATAAAAATAATGAGCTCAGGTTAGATACCGCTACCGGACAGACTGCAGGGACTACGAATCTCTTCAACCGAAAGGGTTTAGAGCTCTCCTACTCTCTATTCCGCCATGCTGCACAGACTAACACGCGGTCAATGTCTCATATCCTACGTTCTCAATAAGAGATATACGCAAGACGCCATCGAGCTCTTCACATGTTAAATATTCAGTATTTCTTTTTTCTGAAACTTCCTCTATTTCAATAATAAGTAAAAATTAAAAACAGTGTCGCATTTAAACAGATAACGGAGAAAAGTCTATATAAATAAATAGATATTATTAAATATAATAAATAAATAAAATTTCTGTTAGATAGTATTACCTAATAATCGTACCGTAAGAAAAACCGGCTAAGAGGGAGTCGGACTCGTTCACTAAGGTAGGGAGGTAGGGCGCATCAAAGCAGCCCTCTGGGGAAGTACCTCCACCTCACAGAAAACAGCAGCCAAATAACAACTCCCTAGAGGATTGTTGTGTTCCCAAGGAGTTGCTGTGTAAGCAGCAGAGGAGGCATCGCGCAAGTGATACTCAATTTATTACAAGCGTTAATAGACTACGGTAACTGCTTTACATCAGGTGGGGCGTATGCTTGAATGCCTCCCGACGTTGTATAAAAACAAAAATAGCACCGTTATTATTGTAATTTTGCGTTTTCTAAAGCTTACATAACAACAAAATATTTTTCTTTAGCATATTATTAGATAGATATAAGTTCTATATGCTAGTAAGCATGATGATAACTACTATAATCACTCCATATGAGTGATTTTCTCGTCATTATAAAATAAACAAAAATGTTGGAGGAATTCTAATGACTAGATACAAATAGATTGGAACTAGTTTAACGTTTGATTAAACTTACTCGTATGTAAAATACCAGCTGCATCCCGCGTCTTCGCCCGCGCGTATCCTGATATGTCATAGGAACCGCTTTTTCTACTTTCTTTCCTTTTCCTCGGCTTCTAAGAGACGTATCGTGATGTTAAATAGCCTATAATGATACTCAGTAATTGGACTATTAAATGCAAAAATATTTTTTCCAATTTTATGCTACGACGAGAAGCCTTTACCGTGAAAAAGCAAAGAGTACGTATCATCCACGGTTTGTCATCCTGGCTCCCATGGCAGTAACTAATAGGTAAGTAAATAGTAATTCAGTTATTAAAATATTTCACAATACGTAATACACGACACCGCACCTTATAATCGTAGTGACGGTTGGTCGTTTATACAGCGTTTTTATTAATAAAAAGGTTTGCGTTTTTTTTTATATACCACTAAGGTGACAAACTAGCATGCGGACTGCCTGATACTAAACAACCACCATAGCCTACGGACATCTGTTCAAAATAGATATTGATGAAAATTAATTAAACACATGAAATATAACATTACATATTCCTTTTATTATATAGGACAAACAAATGCATACTTATTTGAAATAAAAAATGCCCAAACAAATACACCAATTTTAATGAGTAGACGAGGCTCTGGCGAAAGAGAGGTAGGGCACGTTAGCCTGACTGGGGAAGTACCTCATGTTATAGTCACAAGGGAAAACCTCGGCGGGGAAGTCATTCCACAACTCGAGAGTCCTAGGAAGAAAACTCCTCTGAGACCTCACAATACGCTATCATTGCTGTTCCAGCATGCGGTTGTAAAAAGGTCTCTCACCTTAAGCTTAAGGGTTCAATTCCATGTGTAATGTATGCTTAGGTACGTTGACAATTCTCATAGTTCATCTCTAAACGGCATTACACCGTCCAAGCTGGTATCCAGGGGCTCCTGCCCAAAGGTCACTGCATCCATGGCCCATGTGTGGCCTGACTTGAGACTTATATAGCGTTTGGCGGACATTATTGAATTTTTTGCTTCATTTAAGTAACACGGAATGATATAGAGTTTCGTGTGCCGTACGTATATATTTGTGCAGAACATACCTATGTACGAGAATTTTAATATTACTAGATCTTGATTTTATCTCTAATTTGAATTCGCTTTACTAATAACTTCACTCGCTTGCAAGATCACAACAACACACCAGGGCTTTGTTATTTCGCTTCAATCTTCTATAAGATGAAAGTACTTCTTCAGTAGAACACTTCTTCTTCTTCTCAGCGATATCCCATTTCATAATCCATTAGGATTGACGAGATCCGCTACCTAAACCTAAGGATTTGACAAAAATACTATTTTTTACATAGAGCAACTGCCGTCAAACCTCAGAGGAAAAATCAGACCGTTATTAGGTAAGGTCACACGTCTTTCCGAAGAATGTGGTACAAATAAGTAGTGAAAGTGGTACAAATATATATATAAATTCGAAAACACGTATTTAGTGGTATATCACACCAGGAATCGAGTCAGGGACCAGTCTGTTAATAGACTATTAGTTATCCACTAGGCTGTCTGTCTCTCTGCAAAACAAAGGGCAAGCATAATAAATAATAAACTTTATCTTATACTTTATCTATAGATACCGATATAGAAAATTAAAGGAGCAGTGATAGCCTAGTGTATAAAGAACCGCCCTAGTGATTAAGAGGTCCCCGGTTCGTATCCTGGCAAGTACCACTAAATTCGTGTTTTCGGATTTATATAAATATTTGTAATTATCACTTGCTCGGCGGTGAAGGAAAACATCGTGAGGAAACCCGCACGTCCAAGAAATTATATTTCGAATGACGTGTGGCCTTACCTAAGAATGATCTGGTTTACCCTCTGATTCAGTATCTTAGCCAAATCCTTAGGCTTAGGTAGCGGACCCCGCCAATTGCAATGGTTTAAGAAACGGGAGAACGCTAAGAAGAAGAAAACCAATATGAGAAATTTGCGTATTACAATGCAATAAAGATTGATTGATAGTAAATGCCAGCTTGCTTAAGAGGGTGAATCGATAATATCGGTGTTTTACTCATTGTTCAAACATGATTACGCAGCTATGAGACTACATTAGTTAAAAAAATGCTGCCTTTGACAAATAAACTCTTCCTTAATTGCAGTATAAGGTAAAAACATTAATTTTATTGACGCTATATTAATAAAACATTAATTACTTTACGGTGTTTATCAAAATTCAGATGTACTTTTAAGGTATGATTTAACCATTGTAACATGCAAATATGTATATTTTTAAAATTTGTCTAAAAGAACATATAGTCGTAAAGGAGATCATACTCGTAGATTATTATACAGGTGGGCCAAAAATTTTTGCACTTTTGAAACATGAATAGAAATAAAACTACAAATGTTATTTTGGTTGATAATTTATTTAACGTAATGATCTTTTAATGAAATTTATTTTTTAAAAATGACATCGTCCACATGTGCGCTATCTCGTTGTTGGCACTCCTGCAATCGACTACGCAAACTTTGGAAAACTCGCCGACACATGCTGCGGGGGATTTTGTTTTAATTGGGATATTGTCGTCGGTTAAGGCGACACCTCGATCGTGAAGCTTTAAAATGGCTCCGCCCAATCACCCCGCGCCCCTCAATTGACACTCGACGCTCGATTTGTAAAATTTGAAATTAGCGCCTAATAGGTAACCTGGGGTCAACGTATAGTCAATGCAAATGAACAGAAAAGCTACAGAGTCGCGTCACACTTAAATAAAATTTATAATATCAATATTTAATAAAAATTATTGATTTAATTATTATTTAGCTTTATACATACTGAACCAAACATATTTATTTAAGCTAGACGGAAAACAATAGTAATAATAGTAATAAAAAACTACAGAAACGTATTCACTTTTAAAAGTTTATTGAAAGAGAAATCAATGACATCGTTTTATGTTTATATCTCTACAAGTTAACATGTCTTGGTATCTATGTTGTTCTTACTTAGGTCTCGTCCAGTGGCGAATTTTTTTTTTAAATTTAAATTTCGAATTCAGTCCTCATTGAATAAAAAAACATATTATAGCATAGAAGATAAACATTATGAAATCTTATGTTGCATTTATTACGAAGATAGTAAAGTATTTTTACGTCATTAAACCAACACTCAAAATATTCCACTATCGTTTTTATAAGCAAAAGTGCTAAAAGAGGCCGTTTTTTGGCAATTATGCCTATAACAACGAAAGCAAAACATTTCAATTGTTGGTTTAATGACGTAAAAGTGCGTTATTGTATTTGTAACACACGCAACACATGACTTTATAATGTTTATCTTCCACGCTAAGATACGATATTTTATTCCTTGAGGCGCCACTGGACGGCATGTATCCCCCTTAAGAAGAATGAAACACCAGCTACATAATACAACATTGTTTATCGAGAGGCTAAAGCGGGCCATTTGTTGATTCGGACACATATGTTTAGTTAGCAGATACACCATCTAAACTGCAAACACTGGTAACAGCGATGAAAGACGACTGTATGGAGAAAGGCTTACTACTGAATGCGAAGAAAACAAAGATAATGGTATTTGAAAGAGAAGAATCCAGAACTAATGTAAGGATTACGATTGATGATGAAGTGTTGGAACAAGTGGATGAGTTTGTATATCTTGGATGCGCTTTCAGCAGGGATGGAAGGTACACCGCAGATGTGGAAAGACGAGTGAGTGCTGGGAATAGTGTGAATGGAGCGTTGGGAAAACTTCTTGGCAGTAAAATCCTGAGCCAGAAGGCACAACTCGCTATACACAATGCAGTGTTGGTTCCAACGCTAACTTATGGAAGCGAGAGTTGGGTATGGCAGAAAGAGCATGAAAGTAGAATAAACGCGGTTGAAATGCGAGCGCTGCGCAAAATTTGTGGCGTAAGGCTTGTAGACCGTATTCGTAATGATGATGTTAGAAATAGAGTTGGTCTGAAAGAGAGCGTCGGTGTTAAAATAAGAAGAGGCATGCTCCGATGGTTCGGGCATGTAGAAAGAATGCAAGATGAAAGAATGACGAAGCAGATATACAATGCAAAAGTGGAAGGATGTAGGAGCCGGGGAAGGCCAAGACTTACCTACCATGACCAAATTGGTCATGTTCTATCAGAAGGTGATGTCAGGAGCCCTAGAAACCGGCGTGCGTGCATGAGAAGAGCAATGAATGTTAAAGAAGCGAGTGAGATATGTAAGGATCGAGTCACGTGGCGCTCGGCTCTCTCTGCCTACCCCGCAAGGGATTTGGCTTGAAGTTATAGATGTTCGAGTGTCATAATGGCTGATAGCGCCGAGTAAACACAGGATTTTTTTATTTCGAATAAATAAGAGAAATAAAATTATCAGATTGAATTAGATTGAAATTGAAATAGAAAATTGGATTTTTTTTGCAACTCCCTCCTGGTGAAGATTCACAAGTTATTTTACACAGTTAGGTATAGCTCTGGTAGGGATCCTAGGTTTTTCCCTAAATATAATACACTCTCGAATGACTAGGTATGCGCTTTCACTAACAGTCAATTTAACTTCGCGAATTTTATAAAAAAGTACAGGAAGAACTTGACGGTTAGACGGTAATTTTGCGCCTATTATTTGATAATTTACGTCTCCAACTAAGAAAATACTTGATTTATTGCTTCTCAATTCCACTGCCATCTTATAAAAGTTAAAACATTACGTATTAATCACGAGAATAACTGACATTCAAAATTAATAGACGGTTAGGTAATTATGACGAAGTTAACGATGCTCTCTCTAAAGTTATTCATTGGTTTAGTGTTAATAATCTGCTTTTAAATGATAAAAAGACTAAAGTAATTAAGTTCTCAACACCTAATGTAAGGCAGGTGGCTACCAATGTACATGTTAATGGAACTAATTTAGCCTCTGTGGAGACAACTGTGTTCTTGGGTATAACAATTGACTCCAGACTACAAAGGGGCCCACAAATTGAAAAAATATCAGGAAAACTAAGTTCTGCAGCTTATGCAGTGAAAACTATTAGACGGCTCACTGATATTGATACGGCTAGAATAGTTTATTTCAGCTACTTTCATAGTATTATGTCATATGGAATTCTTCTTTGGGGTAACTCCGCGGATATTAACACCATCTTTTTATTGCAAAAGAGAGCCATAAGAGCTATCTACAAACTTGGTCCCCGGGAGAGCCTTAGAGAAAAATTCAAAGAAATAAATATTTTAACAGTCGCATCGCAATATATCTATAAAAATCTTTTGTATGTCCATAAAAACATAGACTCATTTTGTAAAAAGAGTGATACTCATAGCATAAATACTAGATATAAGCATAATCTTGTGTTACATGCAAGCCGTCTCCACAAAATAAGTAATTCTTTTATGGGGCAATGTATACGGTTCTATAACAAACCTCCCAGCAATATAAGAGAATTGTCAATAAACAAATTTAAAACTACTATTAAAGCCAAATTGTGTAGCAGGGCATATTATAAAGTATCTGACTATATTAATGATAAAAATGCCTGGGAGTGAGTCGATCCAATTATAATGTAATTAACAAAATATGTAAATTTGTTTGGATACCAAAAGAGGGATGCCTGAGTTTTTTGGCAGTATTTTTATCAATGCTCACCTAGTCATAAACTGCACGGTAGGGAAAAAAAATGTGACGATTCCAAACAAATGTAGCCATTTTTACGGAATAAAAAGATTTTGACTTTGAATTTGAACAAATGAATACCGCGAGTACGTGCGGCACTGCCGCGCAACTTGTATGAACATGTTTCGATGTAATTCGGCACGGATTATCGTAATCCAAATAAGTTAAAAATTAATTTCCGAGTGTTTTAAAAGCAAATGAACAAAACTAAGACATATGCGTTAGAAAATAAAAACTTTGAAAAATAAGGGACACCCTAATATATATACAAATAGATTTTATAATCTATTCATATTTAAAAAAAACATGTGACAAATGATTTTCTTGCTGTTTCATAACTTTAACTTCAGTATAATGACATTTATTGTATTTTACTTATGTATACTCTGTGTTTTGTATTGTTGTACGTTTCCTTGTTATTTATTAAACTCTCAAGAAGAAAGAACCAGGACCATCTCTGATGTTGCAAAATAAATCTAATCCGTACAATAGTTCAATACTAACCACAATGTATAGAATAGATGATTTTTTTGTGTTTTCAGTGTTGGTTCATAGTAAATATTATTTGTTTTCACGAGTACCATGGGTATAAGTATACTATCTATCTATATCTTCACGCTAAATCCCTCGTGAGCGCCACATGACTCGGTACTTACACACCTCGCTCGCTTCTTTAACATGAAACATACCGAGTTTTTTTAAAAACTATCAAAATATACTATTTTACTAGTAATTATTTTAATACAAAAAAAAAAAAACCTCCACTGGTTTTCTATCTTCTGATTGGATAAATTTCCAACGTAAACTAACCTTCACCTACGTACAATGTCTAAGTCGGAGTTCGGTGAGCTTATAATGGTTACTATGAGTTTGTCGTCCCGTATGACACTTACGTTAAAGTAGCATATAAATCGAGTAGTGATTCTTCTGGTGGAATATGTTTATTTAGTAAGTTTCTCCTAAAAAACAAAACAGCAAAAATATTCTATTTTATAAGTTTTTATTTTAATACAAAGAAATAAAGAGTCTCCACTGGTTGCTATGTGCTGAGAGCGCGAACCTTATTGGTATAAATTTCCAACGTAACCTGACCTCCACCGACGTACAACTTCTAAGTCGGAGTTCGGCCAGATTATAATGGACATAATAGGAGTTTGACGTCCTATATAGGTACGCGGTCAGCCTGTGGATAATGTATACCAATTATCAAATGTTACTGTTTATTCCTGCAAAAAATAACTCTTATTTAATTAATGCAGTTTTATATAGAGTTATTAAGTAAGCAAAATTAAAAAAAAGTTTGAAGAGGAATTAAATAGCTTGGGCCAACCATACCTAGGAACTGTTCTAAAAACTAGAAATATGTCTACACAATGTTATTATAATATGTTTAATGAATATAATAATTAAAAAAAATAAATACCTTGTCTTGTTCGCCTCCGCCATTCTACGA
This sequence comes from Pyralis farinalis, assembly GCA_947507595.1. Lineage (NCBI taxonomy): Eukaryota > Metazoa > Arthropoda > Insecta > Lepidoptera > Pyralidae > Pyralis > Pyralis farinalis. Next base: position 20,514,369 of record OX382267.1, read on the forward strand.
ACATTTTCTTTGTATTTTTATTCTATATATTTTCTTTTTAGTGTTCCCCATTATTACAACAGTATAATAAATATATATAAACCTATAATATTATTTACTACTTATATCTAATAATAATACACTTACGCTAAATACTATAATATTGAATATTTACAACTATTAATTATAAAAACTTCGGTGTCGCGATGTAAATGGAGCGAGCTCGAGCAGACAGTCGACATAGGTCTCACCTCGAAGCGGGCTGCAGCCGGACTGGCTTAGGGATGTTAAAAAATAATCGATTTTTCTTTTAATCGATTATTATTTTCGTAAAATCGATTTTTTATAATCGATTTTCAAAGTAATATTAATCGATTTTTAATAAATCGATTAAATAAATTACGCGATTAAATCGATTTTCATAAATAGCACCATCTATGGGCCGAATGAAAAAACTCGAAGCATTATTACTTACAAGTTGATTATATAAAAAACGGCGCCATCTGTAGGTATGTATGCGTGTAAATTAGTTTCAGTGTAATGAGTGAGATCTGAGATAATATAATTGTTGGTAAACAATATAAATGTCTTCTAACCGTAAAACACATAATGTCGTCGTTTAGTTTTTAGGGTTCCGTACCCAAAGGGTAAAACGGAACCCTATTACTGAGGCTCCGCTGTCCGTCCGTCTATCACTAGGCTGTATCTCATGAACCGTGATAGTTAGACAGTTGAAATTTTCACAGGTGATGTATTTCTGTTGCCGCTATAACAACAAATACTAAAAAATATAATAAAATAAATATTTAAGGTGGCTCCCATACAACAAACGTGATTTTTTTGCTCATTTTTGCTCGATATTGATAACGGCAACAGGTAGACGCTTGAAATTTTCACAAAATATTTAGTTATATATTCACTTTAAGAATAAATAATTAAATTAAAATAAAACAAATATTTAAGGGGGACTCCCATACAACAAACGTGTTTTTTTTTGCCGATTTTTTTTAGATAATGGTACGGAACCCTTCGTGCGCGCGTCCGACTCGCACTTGGCCGATTTTTTAATTGTCATTTTAAGTATTTTATTTAAATACTAGTCAAATGTAAAATAGGGTGTGACATTTGTGACAATAATTATTTTTAATTTTGTTATTGTTTAAATTTAAAAATTAACAAAATAATTGTTTTATATTTTTGTTTTTGAGACCATACCGTCGTCGTTTAGTTTTTTAATTGTTATTTTAAGTATCTTATTTTAATACAAGTCACATGTAAAATAGGACTGGACATTTGTGACATTTTTTTTTATTTGAATTATATTTTATTTTTCATTTTCATTATGACTGAGAACAAATTCTCAATCAATAATGATATTTGGTTTCATTACTCCTAAACTTGAAAGTTTAAAAGAACATTTGCTTTGATTTTTAGTTTTGAATTGGTTATTTTTTTATTTGATTTTTAATCTGATTGATTGTTAATATGAATCTCTTAGGTTTATTATTGGAATATGAAAAACATGTAGGATTTTAAATAATAGAAATAATCGATTTTTTTCGCAAAAATCGATTATTTATTTTCATTAAAATCGATTATTGACAAATCGATTAATATTGAATAAAGAAAAATCGATTTTTATTAAATCGATTCTTTTCCATTAATGTCACATCCCTAGACTGGCTGGATGTAGTTAGTCAACGCGTTTATAATCCTCATTACCGCACAATAAGGTCGAAAACACGTAGCACCCAAGACGAATGTGATCGCTTAGAAATTGTCAGAAACTTAAAATATTTTTAAAAAATTTCATGTTTCACTTATCAAAATATGCAGCAACCATATTATAAACATAGATATTACTAATAGATTTAAGTAATTTTGAAGCGTATAAACAGAACAACTTCGTTGTAATTTCAAAAATAATGAATTTCAGGAGGTGTTTTCGAAAGTAATTATTATCGAATCAATTTTACACAATCGCGTATTTGAGCAAGCAAATTCAAGATAAAGAAATGAAGTTATTTATATTAAAATCTTAGATCCGTCAGTTTAGTCATTAGCCTATACTATTCGATGAAAGTTGGTCTAATTTTTCGATGTGTCGCCTTAAAGGTACACTCGACTTTTCAGGTATATAAGAAAAAATCGCATGGTGTAAGGTCGGGGCTTTTCGGTGGCCATGGGATATGACCTCTGCAAGAAACCAATTTGTTCGGAAACATTTCTTTGACTACCGGTAAACTCACATTTGACGTATGGCATGTTGCTCCATCTTGTTGCATCTGTTGTACCCTTGAAATTCATGCAACTGCGGCGTCAAAAGGTCTTGCAACATCTTGACGTATTCCGCTGAATTCACATTACATTATTTCCTTGATTATTTTCAAAGAAATACGGACCAATTATGCCCTATGTTAAAACTCGATAGAGCACAAAGGGCAGTTCTAAAAGTATGTTTCTTCCTACCATTTCGATATCCCTCAAAAGACCTATACTCTCTGACTAACGTACTCACTGTAAGACAATTATTCGTCCTTAACACAATCCGAAAACAACACTCCTTACTTAATTTTAACCCCATAATTAATGCAACTAAGCGCAATAAATATAAAGTTTGTTATTATACTGATTCCTGGACCACAGCTATGTCAGTAGATTCTTCAGTTTCTTAGGAAAATATTTATATAATAAAGTTAATGAGAAGATTGCAATATTTCCCCTTACAACATCCAACTGCAAGAGTAACCTCTACATGGTTAAAGGCCCTCAATTATGAGGAAACAGAAGATCTTCTGACCATCTTCTCTTAACTTCTAACTTAATTTAACTTAACACACACATTCACACCCACTGTGTGTGAGTGTGTGTATGCACACACAAACACATACGTATAAACACACGCTTGCACACATTCACACATATATATACAAACACGCCCACGTAAATAGTATATACTTACCTTAATTTTAGAAGTAAATTGTACTTAACATTTGTCCACCTGATCCGAAGCTGGGGAGGCTGGCGATCTGTCATACAGGTCTTCCTCGTACAGACACCAGTCTCTCGCATAGATTAAATAAATTGTAATATACATCTTGTTAAAATAGTTCTCGCTGTTACTTTTCTATGTGAGAGAAGAAATAAAGTATTTTGTATTGTATTTGTATAAATATAAGGTCTAGGCACACCGAACAATTTATAGCTAACGAGTTGTTGGCGTTCATACAACGCGCCATACACCTTGGATGAATGCGGATCTGCAAGTGTATCTTCAGTGAAAATAAGATTTGAAGTAGCAATATACTGTTGTTGAAAATACTCGGCAAAACCGCGGAGATGCCGTCACGCAGGAGAGATGGAGAGAAAAATATTGAAGGCGTCGTCAGTATTTTGAAGGCGACAGATCTAGACGACGGGTCTCCTTTCGTAACGAAAGATTTACATAAGCTACCACCAATTATCCTGGAATACGTCGACGTTAGTACGTTGCTGCAGGATATCAGATGTCTCAAAGCTAGCTTCGATGTTCAGTTAAAAGATCGATAACATTAACTTACGTCGTGGTGCCCAGAATTCATCTGTGTGCAGTTCAAGAGAGGTACGGCGCATCAAAGCAGCCCGTCTGGGGAAGTGTCCTGGTTGTCGTGTTTCTGCGTATGAGTGAGTTCAGAAGTAAGCTCCTAAAGTAAGTAAGTTCCAGAAGTAAGTTCGTTAGTTAGCAGCAGAGGTGGCATCACGCGAGTGATACTTAATGTATTGCAAGCGTTCATAGGCTACGGTAACCGCTTTACAGGTGGACCGTATGCTTGTATGCCACCCGACGTAGTATAAAAAAGAGTTTAATTGCGTTATCTACTATTGGTTCGATGAGCTCGGTACCGTACCGTATAAAAATAGGTTAATCCAGGGGTGTACTTACGCAAAAGTTATCCGTACCGCATTACCATCTCACAGGGAGAAGTCAATTCGTTGCGTGGCCGCTCACAAAGTTTTGCAACCGGATTCTTGCTAGCACCAGTGCGATGAGCAAGACTTCTTAAAAGTGGAAAATATGAGGAGGAATAAGCTCTTCAACTCCAACAACTGCCATCAACGCCGTTGTACGTTTCTAGGATGCACTGATTTACAAAGCTCGAAGACGTTGTAGACTACGTGAAGAAGAGGACCAATTGACGAGTTCGGTGGCGAAATGACGCGCGTTTGACACAAAAGACTGGTCTGGACTGAAAATCAGTGTCGGGTCTGCTACACAGGCTTCGACAATATACTGAGTCCAGACCATTTTGTTACATCGCACAACACTGTTTGCTGTGTTTATATTTGTTATGTTATGTTAAGCTTAGTTTTGTATATATGTTTTGCTGTGTATATGTTTGTTGATCAGTGTTGTGTTGTGTACGAATAAATGTTTTTCTTTCTTTCTTTCAAACACTCATGGGTTCGATTCCCACAGAAGACAAACATTTGTGAGTATGAACATGTCTGTTTGTCTTGATGTGAAGGTTTTAAGAGAGGCAGGGCGCATCAAAGCAGCCTGTCTGGGGAAGTACCTCCACCTCACAGAAAACCGCAGCCAAATAACAGCTCCTTATAGGATTGTTATGTACCTACATGTGAGTGAGGTCACCATTAAGCTCCTAAGAAGTTGCTGTGTTAGCAGTAGAGGAGGCATCGTGCGAGTGATACGTAATATATTTCAAGCGTTCATAGGCTTCGGTAACCACTTCACACCAGGTGAGCCGTATGCTTGAATGCCTACCGACGTTGTATAAAAAAAATTTAAGTCACTAGTAAGCTCCTGAGGAGTCGCTGCGTTAGCAGCAGGAGTGACATCGCATGAGTGATACTATCGTAAACGTCTAACTTAGTGTATCAACACTAAGTTAGACGTTTACTTGTTTTCCTTCCGGACGTTGTATAAAACCGATCATCTCTCTGATCATCTTGAAGGTCGAACGATTGGAATCTCGCCATAGAGTCAATTTTAGTTCCTTTGTGATAAAGGTTCCAACTCATCATGTGCCGACCTTTATAAAGGAAGTCTTTTGACCGGAGGGAATCATATTTCGGGAGTGACGAGGATACCCCTAAAATTGTAAACTGTGAAAGAAATTATGTTAAATATGGCTGTTACCTGGGTCTACAATTAATCCGTTGCTCCGTTCTGACGTGAAAAATGGATAAACAGACACACTTTCAGGTTTCTACTATAAGTATATATTTTTTAATACCACATTGGATGATAAAAATGAATACAACCCGATTGATTTGAAGCAGTTACCGTAAACTATGAATGATTACAGCACTAGGAGTTTCGCACCTTGCCACCCCCTCTGTTAAGGCAGCAACTTCGAGCTTCTTGTTCACTTATAGGAATGCGACAATAGGAAGTATGATTTGGCTGCAGTCTTCTATGAGGAGAAGGTAATTCTGTAGGAGGATTAACGCTGTGCCCTACCTCGGTAGAGTGCTCCACGTGCAGGTTGGCTGTCTATGAAGGCTGTAGCAACCCACTTACATCCAATCCTTTTTTAAGACAGGTAGTGCACATCAAAGTAGCCCCTCTGGGGAAGTACCTCCACCTCACAGAAAACCACAGCCAAATAACAACCCCTAGAGGGTTGTTGCGTTTCTGCGTGTGATTGAGGTCACAAGTAAGATTCTATAGAGTTGCTTTATTAGCAGCAGAGGAGGCATCGCGCGAGTGATACTTAAAGTATTACAAGCGTTCATAGTCTATGGTAACCGCTTTACATCAGATGGGCTTGTATGTCTTCCGACGTTATATAAAAAAATCATAACATACTGTTTTTTTAACAAAATCAGGAGACATACAAGGATACGATCCACCTGGCGGTTACCGTAGCCTACGAATGCTCGCAATACATTAAGTATCACTCGTGCGATTCTACCCCTGCTGCTAACACAACATTTCCTTAGGAGCTTACTGGTGATCTCACTCACACGTTGAAAGACCACAACTCCCAGGGAGTTGGTATTTGGTTGTGGTTTTCTGTGAGGTGGAGGTACTTCCCCAGACGGATTGCTCAACCAAAGGAGCATTCCTTTTCTTATCTTAACACCGACGCTCTATTTCAGCCCAACTTTCTTTGTTACGTCATCAATACGAACGCGGTCAGCAAGCGTTACGCCGCAAATTCTGCGCAATGCTCTCATCTCGACCGTATTTATTCTACTTTCTTGCTCTCTCTCTCTGCCATACCCAGCTTTCACTTCTATAAATTTCCGTTGGGATTGGCTCCGCGTTGTGGACAGCAAGCGGTGCCTTCTGGCTTAAATTTCGGCTGCCTAGAAGTTTACCCAATGCTCCATTCACGCTGTTCCCTGTACACCCTCGACTTTTCACATTAACGGTGGTGTACCTTTCATGTCTGCTAAAAGCGCTTCCAAGATATACAATCTCATCCACTTGCTCCAACACTACATCATCAACCGTAATCCTAGTGTTCGTTGTGGTTGTTTTTCTTTCAAATACCATTATCTTGGTCTTCTTCGCATTCAATTGTAAGCCTTTCTTCATACAATTAACTTTCAATTGCTGTAATTAATGTTTGCAGTTCGGATGGCGATTCTACTATTAATACCGCGTCGTCTGCATAAAGCAGACAGTTAACCACTGAGTCACTATATATATAAATATACTCTCTCATAAACGCGGATAGACGCAGATAGTGATCAAACAGTGAGATCGTTGGCAGAGAAATACGTTATAATGACTACAAAACCTATATTTTGATGATAAATTTCACCTTAAAATTTATTCTCATAAACAAATAAACAAAATACATATATCAAAATGGGTAATAGAAAATAGTAAAGCGCTCAACTTTCACACACAGAGCGTGTGTTGTGGTGAGGGTGTAGAATGACGGCGTATTTGCGTTCGCTGAAGTTTCCAGTTGCGTTAAATAGCGTGCACGCTCTTAACTGCGCATAAGCGATGAAAATTTGTGGCAATCGTAGATAATATAATATGAAAAGATGTTTAAAATAATGCCAGCTTCCTTAACTTAAGTTAACTTAACTTAATAAGCATAATAGCTGATATCTGGATCCTTAACAATCAATTGATCCGTTACCTAGAAGATCACTCCGTAATCAATGATCGTCAGTATGGTTTTAGACCGAAACGATCAACGGGTGATCTTCTAGCGTATGTGACGCACCTCTGGGGGGAGGCAATCGATAAATATGGCGAATCCATGGCAGTCAGCTTAGATGTCGCCAAGGCGTTTGATCGGGTCTGGCACAAAGCACTTCTCTCCAAACTTCCGGCATACGGTCTGCTCCTCCAGCTTTGTAATTGGATTGCTGGCTTCCTGCATGAGCGCAGAATCCGCGTCCTTGCAGATGGATGCGCTTCGCGGTTCATGTCAGTGAATGCCGGTGTCCCACAGGGCTCCGTTCTATCGCCCACCCTCTTTCTTCTGCATATCAATGACATGCTGCCACTCGGTAATATTCATTGCTATGCAGATGACAGTACGGTCCATGGGCGATATTTCGGTCGGCCTGGTGCTGGTCGGACAAAAATCGGTGAGAGGCGTGAGAGTCTTGTCGTTGAACTGAATCGGGTTTTGGATCTCATTAGTAAATGAAGTTACAATAACCTGGTTGAGTTTAATGCTGAGAAAACTCAGGTTTGCGCGTTTACAACAAAAATGTCCCCCTTCCTTCCCACTCCCAGTCTTCAGGGTGCTTCCCTCAGTATGCGAGATAGCATGAATATGCTGGCTTGGTATTCATTGCGACCTAAACCAGCGTTCTTACATCGAGAGCCTCATCTCAACAGCCTCAAGAAAGCTCGCTATCCTGTTTCCTGTCCTGTCCTGAACAGGGTGCGCCGGTTCTTCGCGCCGGACCAACTTTGTCTGCTTTATAAGACACAAGTTCGGGCCTGCGTGCGTCGCATCTCTGGGACGGCTCCGCACAGTAGTATTACTTACGCCAAATCCCTTGCGGGGTAGGCAGAGAGAACCGAGCGCCACGTGACTCGGTCCTTACACACCTCACTCACTTCTTTAACATTCATTGTTCTTCTCATGCACACTCGCCGGTTTCTAGGGCTCCTGACATCACCTTCTGATAGAATAAGATCAATTTAGTCATGGTAATTAAGTCTTGGCCTTCGTCGGTTCCTACATCCTTCCAACTATTACATTGTATATCTGCTTCGTCATTCTTTCATCCTGCATTCTTTCTACATGACTGAACAAACGGAGAATGGCGCTTCTTATTTTAACACCGACGCTTTCTTTCAGACCAACTCTGTTTCGAACATCATCATTGCGAATATGGTCTACAAGTATTACACCACAAATTTTGCGCAAGGCTCGCATTTTGATCGCGTTTATCCTACTTTCATGCTCTCTCTGCCATACCCAGCTTTCGCTTTCGTAAGTAATAAATTGTGTATAGTGAGCTGTGCCTTATGACTCAAGTTTTTACTGCCAAGAAGTTTTCCCGACGCTCCATTCACACTATACCCAGCATTCGTCTTTCCACATCTGCGATGTACCTTCCATCCCTGTTGAAAGCGCATCTAAGATAGAGAAGGTACATCTACTTGTTCCAACACTTCATCATCAAACCCTTACAAGAGTTCTGGTTTCTTCTCTTTCAAATACCATTATCTTTGTTTTCTTCGCATTCCCAAAAAACCTATGTGTGCCTTAAACACAAAAAGTTTACGGAACACTGCTATAGTGCATAATTTCTATCTACTTTACAAAAGAGATGGATCTTTTATGATAACCATATTTACTAAAAGAACATTAGAAATACTTTTCTCAACAAAACAGTAAAGCAAAGGTTTTGTCACTAATAAAACCATGTACAGCTAAATCATCTAAAGGTAGACCTTACCATTTGTACTGTTCTTAATATTATAAATAGGATCTTTGGATTATAAAACCATAAAACAATAAGTACAAATTTTGCAGGTTGTAGCTTGGCCCATACAACTGAACATGTGTCGTAAATGGAAAAATAATTAGACATACCGTACATGACATCCATAAGACCGACTGTATCATTGGCAAACTTGTTCAGTTTGTACCCCGATCTACATCCTGCGAAATCTTGTTGCTATGAACCAATACTCTTTGTATATACCTACAAAGAATATTGGTAACCGCAAGCCGGTAAGTATCGCACATAAGAAGAGCTTCATTCGAAATGCAGTCAACAAGCTTTTCTATTATATTATAACACAATCTATCTATTTACATGGACTTCAAAAAATATATCTAGATAAAACTTTCGGAGTGACCAATACGACATAAGTGAGTGACCTCGCTGCAAGGCAATAAAATAAAGATTTACATTAATTATATATTTGAAGGGGTGTATTTTATCTGCAACAAGCGGGCCCAATAGGGCTGCCAACCATATTCTAGAATAGATTTAAATATTTCATACATTCTACACTACTACACTCTGCTACACTAATGAATTACTTTAAAATAATTTGTTCACAATAAGTATCTTTCTGTGTATAGGTAAATAGTTTCCTTTTTGCATGAATAAATAGACATTTTGCAGCAGAAAAATGGCAAGTTTTGTCAGAAATTTGAGAAGATAATACATGTAAGCAGGTGAGAGTTATGCGAGCTTATAAACGATTGCTCGAAATGTTGATCGCTTATGCTCAGTTAAACAGGTTCACATTTCTTATTAAACATCTTTTTATATTTATATATTATATTAGTTTTAATAATAAATACGTATTAAAAAAATATATATTTTCCTATGATGTACACTTAAAAATTATTAATTTGATAGGTGTGCCTTGAATACAAAAAGTTTGCAGAACACTGCTCTACTCGTAGATGACCAAATAGACAGGCTGCAGGGGCCTCTTGACATGCGTATGCAATTAGACTGGCACGCACTACACGCCAAGGAGCTCTTAATATATTAAAAGTTTGCTTTGAAAAAAATTATACGTACATACACACATATCGCATCTTTGGTAGAACAAGTGCACAGTTGTATCCCTCCATTAACAAACCAATAAAAAAACTAAATGTTTTTAATTGTTCAATGAACATGTCCCAAATAATTAAAGTGTAGTTCATTTCATATGAACATTCAATTCAAAGGAACCTAATTTTAAAGATATTAACAGAAAGACGATATTAAATGAAATACAATGGCTCTCCTGCAAAATTATAAAAGTTACAATTGTATCGTTCTTTTACTGAGGGTGTGATATACTTAATATAATATCAGATATATTGTTAAAAATAAATGACAACCATAGTGACGAGCGATTTTGCGATAGTTCGAGGGTGGTCCACACAATGCGGGCTCAGCTGCAGCATCGCATGCACGCCACGCCACCGGTTATTCGCGTCTCTAGTTTGCGGATGCGCTTTTCGCACTCAAGATATCCGCAATTCCCTTCTAATTTTACGATATAATGATCCGACGAGCTCGGTGGCGCAGTGGTGAAACGCGCTGTTACGCTACTTCGACACCGACGCTCGTGGGTTCGATTCCCACACAGTACAAACAGTTGTGTGCATGAACATGTCTGTTTGTCTTGGTCTGGGTATTTTCTATGTATAATAAGTATGTATTTACAAAAAAAAAAACTATTTACGTATGTTTACCAGTTGTCTAGTACCCATAACACAAGCTTCGCTTACTTTGGGGCTAGGTGGCGCTGTGTAATTTGTCCGATAATATTTATGTAATGCGTTGACAATAATGTCATTACGATATAGTGTAGCACAACAATTTTCTGAGCAAACCAAATTTAAAATTAACTTCTAATATTTCGATCGAGATAACTTTTATTAACATGACATGCATAAAATAAGTAAAGATCTGGTAATGCTAACAATAATCTCGTTTAATCATAAAGTCTTATTATCAAGCAGCACTTCTTTGTATCAGTGAAAAAAATAGACAAAACCGAGATTCGTTACTTCCCTGTTTGCTTTTTTAACTGTTATTATATTCCATAAATATTCTTGACTAGCTGCATCCCGCGACTTCGTTCGCGCGTATAATAGTATCCTGTGGGAATCGCTTTTTCTTACTTTCTTTCTTTTCCTCGAAGACGAGGCATAGCATAGCCTTCTTCAAGACTTGGGCTAGCAATGTTAAATTGATACCTCAATTGGATTTTTTCAAATCCGCCTGGTAGTTCCAGAGATTATCGGGTTCAAACAAACAAACTACCATACAAACTCGTCTGCTTTATATATTAGTATAAATATCGCATATAATCAGGGAATTTATGTACTCGCCAAAAAGTAAATTCGTCATACTTTTGTATGATGAAGTAAATGGGCCAGAGTAATGCAAGTAGGTCAGGGTGTATGTGGGTAACCATCATATTTTAATTCAAATTCAAAAGGGAGGTAGGGCACAACATGTATATCGGTTATATACATGTTGTGCCCACATTAAGTTTTTAAGAGAAGTAGGAGGCATCAAAGCAGTTTACCGCTAGCTTACAGAAAACATCATACAAATAACAACTACATGTTATGTAGTTAGTGAGGTTACACGCGTATGGTGTTGCAAGTTAGCAGAAGAGATGGCATTTTTGGCGTCATATCTTTCACGACCGACTATAGCCTATTTTACATTACTTACTGATTTGAATCAGTGGAAGAATCAAATGCATCTCAGAAGAAACTTGATGAATTCGTAAAAGGCTAACTAGATATAAGACGATTTTTATGATAGTGTTCAAAACTGTTTTTACGTCATTAAAATTTCATTTCATTTCTAGGCACTTAAATGTTTCATATGTAAATAATGTTTATTAGTAAAATGTATCCTGACACTAATAAAGTGTTTTCAAGGAATTATATTAAAAGATGCGTGACCTCACATAAGAATGGTCTTGTTTTCTCTCAGTATTGTGAAGGTGGATGAAGCAGTGGCTCCATGTAAAAATCTTTAGGTTTAAGTAGCGGACCCTGCCAATCCTAATTAATAATTAGGAAACAGGATAACGCTAAGAAAAGGAATGATTTTTAGTAAAAATATGTCTGTGTGAAAAAACAAACTTGTACAATAACAAAATAATGCCAAAGCCCATTTACTACTTTAAATTAGGTGTTTAATGATATTCGATAGTGTTACAGACCATATGAATCCCACTGTTCGATGTTTTATAAAAAAATTAAATAATCCCTGTTAATTAAGTACTAATTATAACTTTCCCAGTAGAATTTTTTATGTAAGGAAAAACAACGTCCATTAGTCAAATTCAATGTTAAAATGGGCAACCATTTTAAATTAGATACATTTAACCTGTAAGTTAAATAATTTATATGTTATATTACAAGTTAAATTATTATGAGGTCACACTTTTTAGATTTGTTATGTATATACTTATTTAGCTCCAGATGTAATTTAGTTTCAATTTCATTGCATATTTATTTAATTTTAGTTTAGTTTTATTACTTTTAGCGTTATATCTTTATAAAATAAAGTTTAAAATTGCATTTAAAAAAAATACCTGTGAGTTACAGTTTTTGTCCAAAACCACTTTTAATATTAAACACATAGAACACTTGTTCATTGGATTTTTGTACAGTAGAAAACAGTGCGCATGTTTGCTAAAGTTAAAAGTAATAACAGATGGCGCTAGTTAAGTTTTTTTCACGTTTGTATACTTATTTCCTACTATCACTGTACTACTAAAATTCCACTACTAACAATACCTAAAATATTTTTCTATAAAAGACTAAATAAGAGGCTTTTATAACTTTGGCAAGTGAAAAATTGTTTCTAATGTCATCTTCTAGGATTTCGTACAAGCAAAAATTCGAATGTAAAATAGAGTGTAATTTTGATTGTACAACGGGTTGTGTTCTGAAGAGTTGTTCGAAATGATGCCGACAGCTACTTTTTATAACCGCACCGCTCGCCGACGGCGGGGAGTTCACCCTCACACGCTTGAACCGCAATGGTCGCGTACGGTGCGGTTCCAGAGAAGTTTTCTTCCGAGAACACTGAAGCTGTGGAATGAGCTCCCAGCCGAGGTTTTTCCAAGGGACTACAGCATGGAGTTCTTCAAGAAATGCGTGAAGAGGTTTTTAGAGGGTCGGCAACGCATGAGTGACGCCTCTGGTGTTGCAAATGTCCATATGCTACGGTGACTGTTTAACATCAGGCAGGCCGTATGCTTGATTGCCACATTAATGGTATAAAAAAAAATGTATTGAAGTTTTTTGGTGTCGAATAACTGACATAGCATACCCTGACATTGAGAACTTTGAGGTCACTTCACCTCAAAAAAACATATTGATTATGCGAACGTGCTATTCCAACCACCAACAAGAAATGCCACAAAATATTTTTATTAAATGCAGAATCTGTGAGGTATAAAAATGTATATATTCATTTTCTCATACATTTTACATAAAACGCTTTTTTTTGATATCTCAAGAATGAATTGACAAATTTCAATTATTATTTTTTTTGTTCGTCTTGGGGAGAGCTGAAACACCTCCAGTGACGACATTGACCAGTTTCTTTTCGATTTGCCAAGGCGCTTTATTTAAACGAATGTTGCCCCTGATATGCCACGTTATTACACTTGGAACACACAATACTTCACTTCGGGAGCAAAGCAATGTGGTTTCTGATCATCCGGACGTGCGTCCTGCTGATGTTTTTGTCGTATTTACACTGTTTATTCAACATTTTTTTACTTTGCTGCAAGAATTACTCGCAACTTCACAATTCCAAATGAAATCGTTGGCCTACTGCATTCCTTCAAAATTACAGACTATATGTAACAAACCAAGACGAAGCAACCACCTATACAACTGAATGTTTAAACTCTTTGTATCAGCCACACTTGCCCCCTCACAATTTACAAACGAAAAAATCATTTCGTTCGCTTCTATAAAGCTAATGCTTTGCTGCCATGTGAATAACATTAGTTTTAATATAATTAAAATACTTTTCTATTTTTGAACTTTTATTATATGTGATTTACCTATAATAAATTTGACTATTCATTTTGTATTCATAAAAAATAAAATTAATTTCACCTAATAAGTTAACAAAACATTATTGATTCTGAGGTGGTACGAAGTTCGCCGGTTCAGCTAGTATGTACATTTTTTTATACCACTATGGCGGAAATCAAGCATATGGCCTGCCTAATGGTAAACAGTCACTGTAGCCTATGGACATAAATCTTAATACACGAATTTAGTGGTATATGCCCACAGCTGGAATCGAATCAAGGACCAGTCGGTTAATAAAGCTATTCATTATCCACTAGACTGTCACTGCTACTGCACAGCAAAGGGCAAGCCTTAGTAAATAATAAACATTATCTTAATAAATACCAATGCAGAAAATGAGCGAATTGCAATGAAGAGATGCACTCATAAAGCGAAATGACACATTCGCCCGCGATGGTAGCCAGTCTGTAGCTTCAGGCTTGGAGTTGGAGGATTAGCGTTTGTCTAAAGACATTACATACTGTAAAATAACAACATTTATTCAAGACTAGCCGACGTTTTTCAACCTTAGCTTCATATAAAACGAAGTGCACTTGGAGGTCACGGATGTCACATCTCACTCATGATTTAATATACTTACATTGTATTTATTCCGCTGGCCGGTTTTTTCTATTTATATTCATTGCAGTTGCTGGGTAAATCTATATGCTTACCTACATTTTGATAAGACACATTTATTAAATATGTCTAGTGACAGCCCCCACATACAAAAGTGCCCGAGACATCTTGATTCATGAGCAATTAAGGTGACTGCGAGCAGCCAAAACAATCGATCGCTTCAAATGGCCTTCTCGCCACACACGTATTCGTCAAACTTGCACGAGACTCGTCTGACTATTGCATATCTCAGTTGACAACGCTATATCGTTGTTAACGGCCCGTTTTCAAAGTACATTGCTTGTTTTTTTGGCTACTTATCTATTACTACATACAGTAATTGCAGCAATACACTTCATGTTAGTACCTCATTATTGTCAACCGACATACATAATTAGCTCTGCGTTCTGTTTGTGCGTCTTTCGCGTTATTCCAGCGTTTCCTACAGCGTTGTATTATTGCTGTCACTTGTTCTCATTATAGTCTTTGTCACAATGACATTCTTTTGAAAATTTATAACTACATTTTACTTATACCATTTTAATATGAAGGTGCTTAACATCATTTATAACTTAAAAAATAATCTTTTTAAAATACAAACGTCACGTATTACACGATCCAGACGCAATTCTACATTAACACATCTAAGCGAGCGCGCTTATAATTTTTATCTCTTCGACATTTTTTTTCGCCACATATGTATTTTATATGTGAGAGGCAACACTGTCGCCAAATTAATGTGCGTACAACCCATGAACTCTAAGAAAACAAAAACTGCTGGGGGCGTGCCCTAATATTAGTAAGTTGCATACTCGTTATAGCCCACTCGCAACGTAACCTTACAGAAGACCGCGTCTAAATAATAACTCTTGGGAGGGTATATTATGTACCTGCGATTGAGTGATGTTGCAAGATCCTGAAAGAAAATCCCATCCACGATTTGCCTCGCCGACCTGTATGTGCTTGTACCATAGGAAGCTAAAGTTTTAGTATAGTTTTAAGTAACAATTAATGCCACCATAGGACGCTAAATATATGTAGTATGAATAGAATATGTATGTATACTATGAATTCTTTGACCAGACGATATTTGCTGACTATTAAAAATAAGCAATATCTATATCTAGACGACAACTTCCCTGCAGTGTAGGCAGAGTTGATCGAGCGCCACATGCCTCAGTTTGGTATGAATGGCAACAGCTGAAAGGTCATGATTCAAGCGATATATTATGATAGATAAAGAAGCCAGACTATTTTTTTTTTATTTTTGAAATAAGTAATTGTAACAAAACTACAATGTATATTTTGATAATTAATACAAAATAACAATAACCGTAAGTTATTTCTGTATATAATTTTGTATTAAGTATCTCATTAAAATTATGTCACGTAGAGCAAAATACATCACATTTATTTTTTCTAGAGCGCAAAGTGGTTCAGCTATATTCGGTACATAAAACAGTTAAAAGTTTAGGCAACGAGAGATCATCACCATTGTTAAACCATCGTTCAAATCGATGAAATATTCCGGAATAAATCAACCAAATTTTAATATTCTGATAGAAAGCAAAATCGTTCAAGCAAACAAAAGTAGCTTAATATTTTAGTATCTACTTACAATACAAAATAGGTTAAGCGGCACATCATATGACAATCACATCGACAAATACGATTTTTGCAAAAAGCCTAAACAGGTTAAGTTGGATTCTAAAATTGGTCAAATTTTATGCCGCTTCAATCAAATACTTCGAAAGTGAGATACAATTAATTTAAAATATAATTAATAATTTAAATTTTAGTAAAGTGTTCGTAAAAACCTTGAGACTTAGTTCAAACACGAGATAAACATTTGCTGATTTCAAACATATTTCTAACTCAATATTGCTAAAAAGTAGCTTTGGATCAAGTAGCTTTTCAACTGTCTATTTTTATTTGCTCATCATTTTTACATGTCTGAACCAACGAAGTATGTCTCTTCTTATCTTAACATCTCAACGCCACACCAAAAATGAGCTAAAACGTTGAAAAAGAAATTTTCTTCTTAATATTCGAATTACGAAGTCTCATTAAAAATTATGACTATGTTACCGACACTAGGCATCATGACGAGTCTACCAGTAGAGTTACATTCATTTATTTATTTTTAATTTCAGCTGTTGTGTAAGTCTAGCTCTATGTCCAAAACTAGCCCCGTAGGCGTTATCGTTCACTTGGTTCAAACCCGTTCACTATCTTATGCTTTTCAGTGTCGAGCAGATCATTGTGATTCAAACTTATACTATTTTCAGACAGACTTTGATGAAACACAATTGTGGAGTTTTCAATAATTTCCATATAAATGTACTTATTAGACCACAGAAACGTCCCGGGAACGCCAGTCAGAAATCAGATTTAAAAGCTTATTTGTGTTAATACAAGGATCATTTTAAATGGTAATGATATCATTACTAATCACAATTTCACGAATCACAATTTTTTTATGTTCCGAGAAAGGTCGGCCATAATTATTTGAATTATTTTGAGGTTATTTATTATTTCTGGGATTATCGTATACTAGAGTAATCGTTATTTATCGTACTTTGAGGATGCACGTAAATATCATAATTTTTAAGTTAAAAAACATTTTTTATTTTATTTTTCGAAAAAAATTTAAAAATCAAGAAATGTCGGTGCTGTCGATTTTAACATTTTTTTTGAACTTTTGGTTCAATTACAGTAATTGAAATCAATTTAGTCTAATTCTGAATATAACAACGTATTCATGATATTTTTTATTTTGATATAGCTGTAGTAATATGTAGCTGGCGCACAATATGGTCTAAACGAAGTTCGCAGACGCGTGACTTTTTCGAAAAAACGCGCCCTGGACGTTTGAGTGGAACAAAAAGTTGTCTTGAACATCATAATTATGGTGACGGATCTAATTCATTATAATAGTGTTTTAGATACTTAATTTGGGCCAGTTTTGTTTCCGTGGGCGAAACGGTCTACCCTACAGCGGTGCAATAATATCAAGAAAGATGCGTAATGCTTGCATGGTGACGAATTCGGCGGTGGAATGGCTAGCGATGGCAACATTATCTTGCAACAAAGCTCTTGGCTTCGATTTCAGCACAAGGTAAATATTTGTGTCTGGATGTAGCACAAACTTTGCTTAATTTGAGACTCAATGGCACTGTGTCCGAAAATAATTATTTATCTTCCTTTTTCCGCCACCTTACATAAATTGCTAATAATTTATTTATTTTCTCCGTTGCATTTAAAAATAGTGTTTCCTGGCTTTTGAGGTTCCATAGCAAATAGATAAAAATGGAATCTCTTGGCTAGCGTGATTTATGGCCTAACGCCATTGGGGTCCCAAGGGTTAAGGGACTACGTCACCGTTGTAAATTCCTCACCTTTTCCATTTCGCCTAAATATATAGCTACACAAATTGTTACAATTTTTCAAGTCCGATCATACTTGGTAATCAATTTTCAGATTTTAGTTAGGTACTCAATGTGTCAGGTTTGTGTCAAGTTCGAGTACTGTTTGGCTAAGATTTTTAAGATTAGGTCAAGCTGAGGCAGATATGTCATTATTTGGTAGTGATCTTCTGTAAGGTGATGGAACTTATTTTAATCTTGTATTAAATCTTTAAAATTATTTCACAGTAATAGCATTATTTTACGAAAAATTGACAGATTGAGCATTACCAAAGCCGATGTCGATATTATTCGAAATCTATCTATATATATAAAACAAAGTCGTGTTAGTTACACCATTTATAACTCAAGAACGGCTGGACCGATTTTTATGATTTTTGTGTTTTTGGATTTGTCTTCGTCGGGAATAGGATAATAAGTATTAAAACATGGAAAAAATAACAAAAAAAAAGAAGTAAATTACATTTCTCATACATTTTATATGAAATTCTTTTTTTATGATATCTCAAGTACGAATTGGCATATCTATATATATAAAACAAAGTCGTGTTAGTTACACCATTTATAACTCAAGAACGGCTGGACCGATTTTTATGATTTTTGTGTTTTTGTATTTGTCTTCGTCGGGAATAGGATAATAAGTATTAAAACATGGAAAAAATAACAAAAAAAAAAAAGAAGTAAATTACATTTCTTACACATTTTATATGAAATTCTTTTTTTATGATATCTCAAGTACGAATTGGCATATCTATATATATAAAACAAAGTCGTGTTAGTTACACCATTTATAACTCAAGAACGACTGGACCGATTTTTATGATTTTTGTGTTTTTGGATTTGTCTTCGTCGGGAATTGGATAATAAGTGTTAAAAGAATTTATACCATCTAATAAGTTAACACACCATCTATTGATCCTGAGGCGGTACGAAGTTCGCCGGGTCAGCTAGTATATTTATAACTTCAAGTTAAGTCCCTGCGGGGTAGGCAGAGAGAACCGAGCGCCACAAGACGCCGTCCTTAGAAATCTCGCTTGCTTTAATAATATTCATTGCCCTTTTCCTGCACGCTACTAGTTCCTTGAGCTTTTGGCATCACCTTCTGATAAAACTCTACCAATTTTAGTCACGGTAGGTGAGTATGGCCTTCTTCGGCTTCTACTTCCTTTCCTTCCTTCCCTCCACTTTCGCATTGTATCTATATCTATTGTATCTGTTTATTAATTTTTTCGTCTATTTGTCGTCAGAAAGATTGGTACTTTTATTTACCTACCCGAAACAGCGGAGTATGCGAAATATAGCGACCATAAAAACCATTACATTTTAAAATAAGTAGTTTTAGAGCAATTTTAAGGACTCAATTTTTTAAATGTAATGAAAGCAGTGAATTGTTTCGACCGTGATGAGAGAGAACACGATAATCATTAATCAAGTACGAGTGTTCGCCGTGACTGATGACGTCATCGGTCATAGCAGACGGCCACGTCGTATTTTGTCATTTCTGCTCATTTGTCCCATTTAAACAGAAATTTTTATTAAATTATCATCAGAAAATTATAGGACGTACGAGTATGTACGTAGCATAAGTAAATAGGCTAAGGTTTAAAACTCTATTATGTGCCGAAGGCCCAATAATATATTATTGAGTAATCTTACAATTGTGTAATTGTTACACATTACACAATTGATAGTAATCATAAATAATAACAAAAATTTATAGTAAAATAAATAAACAATTTCGGTGTTGCAGTGCGCTTTCGATTTTCTGTTTTAATCTATTTTAAATTGATCTGTCAAGACAGTTATGTCTGACTTTTACTTGCGGAAACTACCATGGTTTAAACAGGGGTAAGTATATCAATGCAGAATATCACTCAACACGCATTGTTCTTCGAAATTGTTATTATAGTAGTGAAGTTTAACGGGTTATTTTATTGTTTAACTATCAGTGGGGCTTACACGTGTTACGTTAAAGTGAAGTTACTCGTACTTTATCCTGCATTTGCTAAATAAAATACGTGTTGTTACTTGGCATATACATGCTTTTTTATACCACTAAGGTGGCAAACGAGCTGACAGATGATAAGCAGTTACCCTATCCATGGTAATTTGTCTCACTGTCAACTCATGCGTTGCCGACCCTATTACCTATACGTATAGTTATTAGTTCAATTTTCAGTTCAGTTGACTAAATTATTAAGAATTATTCTTATAGGTTCACTTGAAAATAAAATAGGCTGACCTGGACCTGATTTTATATTTCTTAGACAACTTGAAGTACTTACACTTAGTTTTTCCAAAAATATTGGAATCTGTTTAGAGACTTAATAGTGACCAGCATTTTTAAAGAGTACCTATCAGGCACATCTATATCTATACAGATAAATAAAATTGGAGTGTCTGTTTGTAATATTAAAATAACCCTTTTTACTAAATGCATATGGATATATACCCGGTACATATACCAAAATGAATATTTTTGTCTGTCTGTCTGTCTGTTTGTTCCGGCTAATCTCTGAAACGGCTGGACCGATTTTGACGGGACTTTCTCTGGTAGGTAGACGACTGTTCAGAGCACAATATAGGGTACTTTTTATCCCGTAAATATTTAGGGTTCCTGCGTAAAATATGAAAAACTGTTAAAATTAGTGGGATATATCTTCCCTTCGGGGGACTTTGCACTTTTATTTTTATTATTTTCACAGAATACGTATATTTTGTGACATAAAATAACTACGCATTTTTATATGTATATATAATAACATAACATAATATGTAATAATATAATAATAATCTTCTATACAGATACGAGTAAATAAAATTAGAGTGTCTGTTTGTAATATTAAAATAACCGCTTTTTACTAAATACATATGGATATATACACGGTACATATACCAAAATGAATATATTTACAATTTTTATCTGTCTGTCTGTCTGTCCGTCTGTCTGTTTGTTCCGGCTAATCTCTGAAACGGCTGGACCGATTTTGACGGGACTTTCACTGGCAGATAGCTGATGTAATACGGAGTAACTTAGGCTACCTTTATTTTAGAAATTTTATTTATTTTTATTAATATAAATAAATTATTAAAAAAAAACTATTCCGCGCGGACGAAGTCGCGGGCATAGCTAGTTTCTATATAAATCCATTGCAATTGTAGAATGTGGGCTTGTCAAGCGAATATTTTGTGTTTATTTATTAAACTAAATAAACGAGAACATAACATGTTAATCAACTGAACAAATTTGAAATATACGCCACTAGTTCAGAAAACAAAAAACTCACTAGTTCATTTAACTTATACTGTACAACTGCTAACGGTAACAGAGGAACCTATCAACTTGGGCTTAACATATACTTACATAGTCGTATATTCTTATCTACGTCCTAAAGTCTACTAGCGCATTGCTTTAACGCTTTGTGCTTATGCGACTTCATATCAACGTCACGTTCATCGCATATCGAGTGGTCGAGTGGCAGGCAATGTCTGCTTTAACACCAGGGGTAGTGCGTTTGATTCACACACAAGATAAATTTGTGTGCATGAGCATGTGTTTGTCTTGATCTGCAACTCTGCGTAGGCATAAAATTATGCATTTACAAAATAAATGTATTCATTATTTATCTAGTATATTACTAGCTTTCGTTGTTTTGGGACTAGACGGCACTATGTAATTGACCTGCACATGATAATAGCTTTTTTTGTGTATTTACCGTCTCATTATTTATATATATATTTTCTTTGTTTATTATTTTAATGTTTCAATGATTACTGGCATTTTATGTAAGTTCGGTTGTCTAAAATGGTACACACCGTTTTCACACTACACTACAGCATAAAGATACCTATCTACGAATATCACTTTTTGAAATGAGATTTGTGCACAACAAATAAAAATTCCAAATACAGTACTTTAACGCGCAAATGTATCGCGTACTTGCTTTATAACGATAAGACATAGTTATTTATACATTTAAATATCAATTACCCGAAGTACTTTTTATTCAATTATAATAAGATACGTAGAGTAATTATTTGAACCGAATATAATCAACTTATAAAGATACCTACTGGTTATCAATAAGTATGATATATGTTAAAATAACGTTATGCATGTGTAGGTACTATAACAACACAACATGTCGAATAAGAGCCAATTAACTCTTATTGAATTATTGTTATCCGTGTACTGATCTACCCGAATGATAAAATTTCTCAATATGTTTACTTAGGGTTCTCAGGGAATATAATACTAGTGTAGGGAGAAAGAATACGGATGCGAAACGGTCAAGTGACTGGAATATATGGTTCCATTTCCACACCACCCGAGAGGTAAGAACCTGTCAAGGCGCGCTTTTTTTATAGAGGTGTCCCCGGTAGGCCTAGTCCTCTTCATTTGTGCTGGTATCAATGTGTCGAGCATGGGCTCTGCGATCAACACACAAACAGCACGATGGACCAAAATCAAAGTAGCGTACGTCGAGATTGGGTAATGTGTCGGGAATTGTGTCACTCATCTAAATTGAGGCTATGTGTTTGCACGTAGATTTTATTAGACGAGGGCAGTGTTCTTGCGAATGTAGACAGATGGTCGGCGAACACCTACTCACACCGCATCACGCGTCACCGTCCACTGGCACTTCACTTCTGAGACATAGGAATCTGGCCCATGATCAGTACCAGATAATATATAATAACTGCTTCCATCTTGATAAACTTTAACAATGTAGATACGCGCACCGTTCTATATCTAATATCCATAAGTTTTTACAATATTATGTACCTAATGAATAATCATTATATACCTACTAAGTAAGCACACCTATAATGTAACACAATAAATAATTAGTACTTTAAGTTTTCAAATGGCGATAGTCTTTTCGACAACAATTTCTAAATCCATCCACAACTTTAGTCCTTTCATCCACGTATAAATGAGTACCGTTTAAATAATTTTAATAATCAAGCAGAAAGTTTTGTGATGGCGGCCACGTACTTTCCCGCCCGATTAATATAATTATTTATCATATTCACGTTTACAACAACTCACATTTGTTAAAAAAATATTTATATTTGTCAGTTTCCGAAGAATTACGCCGACAAGTGAAGGATAAACGCAGTATGATATGATACATTGTTGACAAACAGAGTGCAGCAATAATTAAGCTGCGATATCTGCTATGCACCTTCTCTTGTCAGCCGCAGTCGCATCAAACGCACGCAGCGAGCTACCTTATCTACTGTGATATGCTAAAAATAATAATTAAGTAGTCGACATAGGTCACGGCTCACGTCTCGCGTCGTGACGTCATTACACTGTAACGTGGGAATGCCCTACGTACATAAACTTGAATGTGGAATTAAGGTATCGTGCAAGGAAACTTTTTCATCTTGCTATACATTTTTTATACAACGTCGGAAGGCATACGTACTGCTCAATTGATCGAAAGTCGTTACCGGAGCCAATAAACGCTTGCAATTTGAGGAGATTGTTCACTCATTCAGCAACACAATAACCCTCCAGGGAGTTGTTATTTGACAGCGGTATTCTGTGAGATTTAGGCATTTCCCCATTCCAACAGCAGGAATATAATAACTTAGCTTAACGGCTATCATCTATGGAAAGCATTCGAGCCGACGACTTATATGCACCCCGAAGCCCAACCGAATAAAAATAATCGACCATTCAAAGATGGCTATTTGACGGCTTCTGACAATGATACTATAGTTAATAAGCCCACTGACCTTATTCTAAAAGTTAATACGTCGCAATTTAATAATTGCTCGGAATCTGTACTGAATATTTCCTTATTGTACCATATTTATAAATACTTTTATGTAGGTACCTACATCATTCTAATTGATATATTTTTCAAAATTAGAAAATATACCATAATTATTCTTTTAATTTTTTTCAACAAAATAAAATAACTTGTTTCGAAAGTAATGCGGGTAAGTACTTGTTGGGTACTTAGGTATATGTATAAACGAATAGCGACCGAAATATTGTCGAGCACTAATTGTCCGAGGCGTTTTTCATTACTTTTAGTGCTAAGACTGTCTAATTGGTCGTTTCGCCGCTGGAGTTAACGTTATCGTCTGCGGTCGAAGCCCCTGTCCCACGTTAGGTACGAGATTACGTACATGCCTGAACTTTGATAGCCTCGTTTTCGCATCACTTATGAATATTTCACCCCTATTTCTTCTGCCTCAAGTATAATTACTATTACCGTACCCACTGTTCTAAAAAGGGATGAGATAACACAAGTTAAAATTAGCCTATCGTAAAGTCTAACTCCTCATCGTCAAGTATGTAGGTACTGGTAGCAATTGTTAACAATGAAAAACTAGAATACATTATTCAATATATGCGCACATTATCATTTCCTATTAGTATTCAGTAGAGGTAAAAACCAATCGCGATAGTAATCTTAACGTACCTCGGTCCTATAGACAATGGTACCTACCCAGTGAAGTTGAAGCAATCATTGGCTAATTAAAATTTGCGATGCGTGACGCGACCACGAAGTGCCCTACCCACATATAAGCTGCACACGTGCCTGTCAATGAACTTCCAGACCATGCTAATAGCGTCTACTGTCGCGCAGTACCATGCTTACTCGACTGCCAGGATCCTTTACACTCGACTGTCTTACTAACACACAGACTTGTCACCACTCTACTTTTACATACGAACTGTTATATCTCCAAGATAAAATTCCAAACTATTAGAGATGCAATCAAGACAATAAAGATGTGACATAAATACTACATAGGAACACTAGCTCTTTTTAGGGGCATCGAACTTACTATTAGACAATTTGCTACTGTGCACACTATTTCTTCAATTAAAAAAAATTAAAGATATGAAATAAATTCAAAGGTAAGATAAGTACTAACGGGCAAAAACTAGGACATTATCAGTACGAGCCAGGAAGTCATCTGGCTCAGTGTGGGTGACGAAGGTGCGTGAGTGCGCAGGCCCGTCGGCCTGCACTCCTGGTGGCGGAGGCCGGCGCTCGAAGCGCTCCATCAGATGCGGTGGCACTCGCGGCAGCTCTCGACCGGTCGTGTTGGGCGCTTGAGTGAAGCCGAGCTTCGCCAGCAGACTCTCCCGGATCACTCGTAGGCTGTGTTCACGCGCGTTATCGTAAGTGCGGCAGGAGGCGCACGCGTCCTGGGCCGGCGGCGGCTCCTGAGGGCAGGCGAGGTCGGCGGCGACGGCCGCCAGCCACGCGGCCAGCAGCAGCAGGCTCGCGGGCCTGGCCCGCGGCCCGCTCGACGCGCCCAGCGGACGCGTGGTGCGGCAGAGCGGGGAGGCGGCGGCGTAGCGCGGAGAGCGATGTGCGGCCGCGGGCGGCGCGTGCTACACTGCACACGAATCGACGTCGGCGCTCGCGCGCCACGCGGCCGCGGGCGTCGCGTACACCCCGGCCCGGCCGCTGCAGCCGCCCCACCGCGGCGCCGCGCTACTCCGCCCGTTCAACTGCTGATTCATCGCAACGCAATGGCCATAAAATCTGTGCACAACCGAAAACGGGACAGAGTCTGATATGCACATTCTTCCGTTCCTGCCGTAGGGACCGTCAGGCTGAACATTAACGTTAATATATTTGTGGCTATGTCAGATACTACAGTAGATGATCCGTACCCTTTTTGATGACACAACAGAGGTTCATACAAAGCCCATAGAACATATGAAAAGAATAAATACATCGCTGTAGCTCTCGTAGATCATGTATGCATGAACACGCTTCTCGTTTACACCTCTACGAACGCAAACCATGCGTTGCTATGGCGTAGCTTGCGTTCGTAGAGATGCTAGTTGTAGCAAACCGTATACAATAGCACAGAATAGAACTGACGTGCAGATATACACTATTTCGATTAAAGAAATGAATGCAACATGCAGCCGTTTTAATAATCTACAAAATTTAAAACCTGCCTTCATTCCAAATTGCTATTTATCGCCACACACGCTAGTACCAGTCGAAATCGCGCAGAAAAGAGTTTCTTGGTCGTATAACACGTATTTTTAAGATACTCGTACTTATGTAGTTTCATTCGCCAACGACGTAATTTACTACTAACAATGTCTATGACACTTGTTAATAGAAAATTCTTGTCGATTCCACTAAACTTGTAAAATTTGTGGCGCATCAAACCAGTCCTGTCTGAGGAAATACCTCCACTTCATAAAAACTGCAATCATACTAATAATAATAATCATATCCCCTGGAAAGTTATCGTGTTCCTGCAACTGAATGAGGTTATCAGTAAGTGAGAGTTTGTTCTGTTAAAAGTAGAGATCCACCACTACTCCTGTCCTGTAATGCAACTACTTTATATCAGATGGGCCGAACTCTTGTAGGTCTTCCTACCTTATATACAAAAAATCTTATTCCCCTACTCTACTCCATACCGAAATTTCGTATGACCATAGATTTAATTTTTAGTACTTTATACTTATCTCAAAAATAAAAGGATTCCTATAGCAAATCTCATAAACTATATTGGAAACGGATTAACGTATTTGTTTCTCCCTGGATAGAATCTGCGAGCTTTCATGTTAATCTCAACTGTACTTTCGACATGGTATAATTCCAAGGTGATACCTAATCACAAAGCTTTGATTGGAGCAAAAATACGTATAAAAGTTTATAAATACCTTGAAAAAAGTTCATTTTTTTTATACAACGTCGGGAGGCATACAAGCATATGGTCGACCATGTGTGAAGCAAAACCACCAGATGTAAAGCAGTTACCGTAGCCTATTAACGCTTGTAACATATATCACTCGCGCGATGCCTCCTTTGCTGCTTACACAGCAACTCCTTAGGAGCTTACTGGTGACCTAACTCACACGCAGGAACACAACAACCTCTAGGGAATTGTTATGTGGCTGTGGTTTTCTGTGAGGTGGAGGTACTTCCCCAAACGTGCTGCTTTGATGCACCCTACCTCTTTTGAAACTTCCAGATCAAGACAAACAGACATGTTCATGCACACAATTGTTTGTGAACGGAACCCTATTACTGAGGCTCCGCTGTCCGTCCGTCCGTCCGTCCGTCCGTCTGTCACCAGGCTGAATCTCATGAACCGTGATAGTTAGACAGTTGAAATTTTCACAGATGATGTATTTCTGTTGCCGCTATAACAACAAATACTAAAAAATGGAATAAAATAAATATTTAAGGGGGCTCCCATACAACAAACGTGATTTTTTTGCTCATTTTTGCTCGATATTGATAACAGGTAGACGCTTGAAATATTCACAGAATATTTATTTATATATTCACTTTAAGAATAAATAATTAAATTTAAATAAAACAAATATTTAAGGGGGGGGGGGGGGGGGCATACAACAAACGTGATTTTTTTGCCATTTTTATCGAGAATGGTACGGAACCCTTCGTGTGCGAGTCCGACTCGTACTTGGCCGACTTTTTTGAACAACCCATGCAATGAATGTAATACAGCATTTTAAAACAAGCAGATTTTTTCAAATACAAGCAGAGGCATTAATCGACAACTCTAGAATTTGCGAAAGAAAATCTCTTTGCAATCACATTGTTTACAATTATGAACAATTGATTGCAAAGAGATTTTCTTTGCATTGAATTAAACAATTTTTAATGGAAGTATCGCCTGTATTATTTATTTTGTTGAACCTGACGTTTCGAATGTTTTGCAGGATGCTGCAAAGCATTCGAAACGCGAAACACAAACATTTAAAACACGTGATACTTCCGTTAAATACGTTTAATGTTTTAATGTTTGTAACTGATTTCATGAGTTTTAACGTTATCGGATCAAGCTCACGGATGATTTCGGTGAAGGACGTTCGTCTACGTCGTCCACTGAAGTTAACGTGATTACTGTGCCGTAACGATAGAAGCTGATAATAGAATGGCATATCAACAGAGTCAGATAAGTTTAGGCATTGCATGAATCAAGTACAAAAAGTCTAAGAAAATTTAGGCGTCAGGAAGTTTTGTACTTGATGAATACCTCACAATTTGACGGAAGGTAGTCGTCATTATTACAGAGGTGACTCAAATGTTGCATAATTATGACAGCTAGAATATTGTTACGAACTCGAAACCAAAAGAAAATCTGTACAACAAATGTTTCCAAACTAATGTTTTCGAAGATTTGACAAAAAAGTAAAGGGCAGAAGTATAAAATAAAATAATTGGTAGTATGTTAGTCATTGTTTACCAGTTGTTTTGGAAAATGTTTGACAGCAGCGCCGCGATGCTATGCTTGTCCATTATCTCTGCCAGACGAAGAATCGAATATTTGTCTATAAATGGCGAGGAATTAGTAATTCAGCCTCATTCCAGTCCTGACTTTATTAAGACTGAAAAAACGGCGTGGAAGAGATACCTAAAGAAGAGTAGGCACACTACTTCAATCAACGATTTTATCGCAAACGACGGTACTTAGAGAGACTTTTTTGAAAAGCAATAAAAAGCTGTTAAGGTTTCTGCATCATTCTGTTTTTGATAGGTCGAGTTTAGGTTGAATTCAGGTCAGTTCAGTTTAACCTTCGCAGCTCTGTGGGCTCGGATGGCTTGCATCGGGCTTAAATCGAGTTTAGGCCAGATTTAAGTTATGTAGACACATTGGAGTCAATACGGTATTTTTTACTTAAAATTATTTGAATAACAACCGATCAGGCTGAAACAGGATGCATTTGATGGAGAAAAATATGTAAACAAAAGGACCCTAATTTATTTTTGTCCATAACTTATCCCCCCCCCCCATAAGAAAATAATTGAATATTACTGCCGAATAGGCCTGAAAATGTCAACTCGGGTCGCTTATTACTATCCCGTCGTCAGATTTCCAAAATTCCCCTTCCTCCTTTCTCTAATTAACCCCCCATGTGTTAATCCAGCATTTTTTGAAAAAATCCATCAGAATTGGATGATATGTTTACGGTTTTTCCTTATGTGATGATATAGTGTTGATACAGGTGGATGAAAGTCATAGTATACACGTGTAGAAAGATGAATCCTATGTGGAAAGTGGTTCTGCCCAGCACTATATACATGGAGAAATATGTGAACAAAGCCCTAATAGATATCAGCATAACCAATAATGGGTAATATGAGAGATATTACCAGTGACCTTTTAATATTGACTGTAAGAAAATTTCTTAATCGGTGTACGGAATTGCATAGAAGAAATAACCGTAAAACAACCCATCGTGATTTTCAAACTCTACCTCAGTGTAGAGCCGATGTGGAGGCCAAGGTGTTTAACATGGTGACTAAAAGATATACTACAGTTCCCAAACATGACGATCAAGATAGTCTGGAATCTATTTTTGCAGCTTGCCTAAAATTGTCCACAATAATATGTTGACATTTATTAGGGTTGACAGAAATTCCGAAATCTTTAAACCGGCTACTAGCTGAGATAGCAAGACAAATTAATATCACAGTCACCAGACCTACAGCAAATTTTGATTGTCATGCTTATATGCAATCTATGTGAGTATATTATATTTATTTAGGTATGTACGTTAGTAATGTATTTCTTGTTAATGAAAACTGTCCAAATATTTGTTCTATCTGATATAAACAGCACTCCACTAGCGCGAAAATAAACTAACAAAATTTCTAGAAGTGAAACATTTCACACACGTCAATATAAAGAAAAGCCACGTGTTCCATAAATCGCAACTAAACTTGTATACATTACTTTTTACTGCACAATAGTTGACAGATGTTTACTTCCATGAAAACATATTTGAATATCATGAACAACAATTTAAAAAATGATGAGTGCCGTTTTTCATTTACAAATATTAATATGATTTACGAGTTAAACGTTTTCTGTGTAGATATATAAATATAAAATACCATCCCCCCAGCCCTACCCCTTCCCCTACCGCCGAAGAAAATTAAATCGGAAAGTTGGATGTTTAGATGACTTTTACAAGAAAATAAATTTATGTATCATGTGTCAGAGATCTACATTTGTAAAAAAAACAATAATATAATAAATTATAAATAATTATCATTCACCACTATATATATAGTATATAATATATAATTTGCAGACATATATAATATATATACATATTTTATCTGTATTGATACAAAAACGTGTTGTAGATTCATAAATAAGTATTAGAATAACTACTTTGAATATAGTCACAAAGATAACTTGAATGACTTGCCAACCAACTTCGTAGTGTCGATTTTAAATATCGGTGTCGGAAAAAATCACTCTCATTATCTTTCCCTAAAAAGAAAAATTTGCCATTTGTCATATATATATATATACATAATATAGGTATACTCTAGGTTCAGAATAGCCCTCTATTGGTAATTCATGCATACATAATATAGGCGTACGTACTACATAGGACATTTATAAATATAGATCTTTGATGATAAAAAATATACTCGTATATAAATTTTAAAGGCTTGAGACACTGATCTACGTTATCAATTATACTGGTTTACTATTACAGTATTAGTGCATCAAGCTTCTAAAATTTATATATTTCACATTCTAAAAGATCTACATTTATTTATGTTCCTAGACCTTAGCTGTCTACTTATGCCCATATTATGATGACGAATTATCAAAATAGGTTTATTCTGAACCTAGAATATATATGTACAAACCGTGTTTCCAAACTTAGGACTATCGTATGGTCAAATGATTGAAACAATTAAACCCGAGATATCGATTTATTGCTTAAACTGTATTTTTTTTTTATCTGACTATGTAGTTGGCCCCTGTAGGCCGTTACTACGTCACCGGAGGAGAAAGGCGGGCGTGAGGCGCCACAGCCTGAAAAACAAAAAAAGCGACTGCCTAAGGGCCTCCGAGAGCGGTCGAACCTCGGCTTAGTCGCGGAGCTAAAAAAATCGAACACGCGGGTTCATGCTTAAAGAGCCTAAGAAGAGAGGCGCCCAGGTACCTCGGATACTCGGTACCTGGTGTATCGCGCAGAAGTCCTAACTCTCCGCACTCGAATCCGCGGAGTGCGGTGTGTATGTGGAGTGTTGGGGCCGGGGTCGTAGAGGTAAAGGGCATTCGCAACCGTAATGCGATCATCGGGATCAAAGAGTGAATTTCGCGGTCTGCGTCGGAAATCCCGGGCGTCGATCCGCGGAGTGTAATTGGCAACCCGGGCTACCAATGGATTGGGGTGTAGAGAGGCTGTTTCGAAGTAGCGCCTGGACGCTTAATTCATGAAACTAATGATGGAAGGGAGTTCAAAGTCGAGATGGAGTAATGAGGGGCGCCGTTTGCATTGCGAGCAAACCGGTTTTGGATGATCTGGAGCTTAGCCAGATGAGAGCGCGCAGCGTGTGCGTACACTACGCCAAAGTACGTACGTACACGTGCTTCGCTACTTACGTACGTACGTACACTACAACAAAGCCTGTATCCGGATACAGGCTTTGTTGAGTGTACACTTATTTCTAAGTGACATTCTACGATTCCTGAATATCGGAGCAAGCCGGCCTAAGTAGAACGCGTCTTTTTTCCTAACAGCGGTGATGTGAGGTCCAAACGTCATTCTGGAGTATAGGATGACACCTAGTCATTTGGCCTTCTCGACCGATGGGGTGGATCGGCCGAACAATGAGATGGGGCTCACGGTCCTATGTTGGAAATCAAGTCTCGTAAGACCTTATCCCGGGAAATAACACTGCGGCACTTTTCTCCGGATTCACCTCGATTCGCCAACGTCGGAACCATTCGCCTAGAGTGTTAGCGGCTCTCTGTAGTCTATCCGATATGTTGGATTTGGCTCGTTCGGAAGTGTAAAGCGCCGTATCATCGGTGAAGAAGGCTAACTCCACGTGGGGAGTCTTGGGAACATCGTTGGTGTACAACGTGTATAGGATAGGACCGAGCACCTAGCCCTGGGGGACTCCGGCTCGGATAGGATGCGGCCTTGAAAGAGTGCCGTGGACTCTGACGCGGAGGGAGCGATTTGACAAGTAAACTGTACTAACTTCTAATGCATATCGCCAAAACACCCTTCACAGCTCGTTTTAATTTGCGTACAATGCCATCTATCGGTGAATAATAGAAAATATTTTCTGAAGAAAGACCGTTTATTTGGACGTAACACTACAATACACACAATATACAATAAGTAGTGAAGCAATAATAGTGCTGTGTGGCGTCACAAATAGACATTCTGCGTACATTCTCTACTAGTCTATTTACTCAATGAAGCGTTTTTTAGCACAGCAAATCACTACCTAAATATTCAGTACAGAAATGTATTATTTATTGCTGGATAATGACATTATACACAGATTATACAATACGAATATGACAAATGTCAATTAAATTTATTTCTTCATTTTAATTCAGGTGTTTTATAAAAATCGGCCAAGTGCGAGTCGGACTCGCGCACGAAGGGTTCCGTACCATTATCTATAAAAACGGCAAAAAATCACGTTTGTTGTATGGGAGCCCCCCTTAAATATTTGTTTTATTTTGATTTCATTATTTATTCTTAAAGTGAATATATAACTAAATATTCTGTGAATATTTCAAGCGTCTACCTGTTGCCGTTATCAATATCGAGCAAAAATGAGCAAAAAAATCACGTTTGTTGTATGGGAGCCCCCTTAAATATTTATTTTATTCTAGTTTTTAGTATTTGTTGTTATAGCGGCTACAGAAATACATCATCTGTGAAAATTTCAACTGTCTAACTATCACCGTTCATGAGATACAGCCTGGTGGCAGACGGACGGACGGACAGCGGAGCCTCAGTAATAGGGTTCCGTTTTACCCTTTGGGTACGGAACCCTAATAAATAAATAAATAAATATTGTCGGACAAAGTACACAGCGCCATCTAGCCCCAAAGTAAGCGAAGCTTGTGTTATGGGTACTAGACAACTGATAAACATACGTAAATATTTTTTTTGTAAATACATATTTATTATACATAGAAAATACCCAGACCAAGACAAACAGACATGTTCATGCACACAAATGTTTGTACTGTGTGGGAATCGAACCCACGAGCGTTGGTGTCAAAGTAGCGTAACAACGCGTTTCACCACTGCGCCACCGAGCTCGTCGAATCATTCATATTTTTGATGTTTCATAAACAAATTGGTATTTACTTTCTTGGAAAATAACTAGAATGTGGTAACTTTTGTAGTATAGACAGCTCATGAAAAACTAAACATGATGGACCCCGGTTCAAACGCTCTGACAAAAGTAAGGTAGAGCACTTATATAGAAGGTGTTTCTTAATTTAAGGTGGTCTTTTTTATACAACGACAGGACGCAAACATGCATACAGCCATCCTGATATGATGTGCTTGCACCACAATTTATCAAGAGCTTACTGGTAACCTCGCTCACTAGCAGAAAGACAATATGTGATTCGAAAGTGTGATTCGAAGCGCCCTACCTCTGCCTCGTCTGGACGTACCGCGTAGGGCTGGCTTTGACTCAAAAGAGAATAGTGAGCCAATAACTCGGGCGATGCCACCTCTGCTGCTAACACATCAACTCCTTTTTTTTATTTTTTTATTCTTGCACCCCTGCGATGGGCAAGGCTATCATCATCATAATATTCTTCCAGCCGAAACACATTCATACATCATATTCTCGTTCATTCCGTAATTCTAACTTTCATTCATCATCTTTCGTTTTTGCCCATTTTAGAACGCCAGTGAAATAACTGCAGTTATTTTCGAACTTCCCTTCCCATACTGCGTCAGTCCATCCACGGGCGACAGGCAGCTTCACAGCTCCACCTAGCCACCGCGATCCCATCGGCATATACAGAGTATAGCCGAAGTATACAACATTAGTCCTAGGTGGAGCTGCTCTGCTTGTTCCGATCTATGACAGCCGTCGATAGACTGACGCAGTATTTTAAAAATTTTGATCTACTTTGCCCCATCCCTATTTCGGAGACCGATTTTTCGGTGACCCGCATTCCCAATCGTGCCTCTGTTTGGAGAATGCGGGACACCGAAACAATATGTGCTGCACTGTCTGGTCCACGCCGGGCTCGCAGAAGCACGATAGGTCATCCGCGCACTTGAATCTGTGCAAGTACGCGGAGAACCCACCATGCCCCGAGAGGACCTGCGTGGTGATGCTTGACGGCACCATTTTGCCTACGATGCCGTACGCCTCCGCCGCACTCGGGAAGAACAGTTTCGTTGTCGAAGCTGTTGTTCCCGATTTGTATCGCCTGTCCCATTCGTCAATGGTCCCCTTGCGGATCGTACCTTTGACGAATGAGACAGGGCAGCCGTCGTAGTCTGGCCTCCTCCGCAACCCCAGTGCGGCGCTCCTAGTGAGTTCATCGGCACGTTCGTTCCCCTCCAATCCCGCGTGTGCCTTGATCCAGAACAACGAGACGCTCTTACCCTGGCTTTTGCACAGTTTAAGAGCGCCCCGTGTCCGCACCGCCAGGGGATGGAGGGACTCGACGTTCGCCACCGCCTGGAGCGCCGCCATGGAATCGCTGACGATGCCAATACTGGGTCCATCGCAGCTCAAAGCGTACTCGGCCGCCGTGCAGACAGCCAGGAGTTCCGCCTGGTAGACGGTACAGTAGGACGACAAAGCAAGCTTGACGGCCTTGGTTTCGGCGTCGGCGTTCCATATGGATACAACGGCGCCAACCCAGCCCTCAATCTTGCTGCCGTCCGTAAACATTCGCAGGGCAAAGTTGGAGTGTGCCCTGCATTGTTCCTTGTCCACCAGGCTGCCGAACTCAAAGCTATCTAGCTCCGCGGGATGCGGGGCCTCGATCTTCGAGGCCATCCGCTCGATCTCCCTGTCCCCGAGCAGCGGATGGGGTAGCCCCCTCTTGGCCTCGTATAAAGAGGCGACTTCGCGCACTCTGAGGTCAAGAGGCAGCACCCCAGCCAGCAGCAATGCGGAGTTCAGGGTGACCGTGCGGTAGGCTCTGCAGATCTTCTGAGCGAAGCCCCGCTGTACGCTGTTGAGCTGTTTCTGGATACCCAGCTTATTGGCCGCTGGAGCCCATGCAGCGGCAGCGTACAACATCGTAGGCTCCACTACGGCTGAATATATGATCTTCACTACTTGAGGGTTGAGTCCCCAACTGACGCGGGCCGTATGCGCAAGGCGCACGTATATGGCTATTGCCCTTTTACAGATTGTAGTCACGTGCGCGTTGAACGTCAGACCCGCGTCAATCGTCAACCCCAGCAGTTTGATCTGCCGAGACATGCCAATGTCTATCCCGCCCATGGTAACCGCGCGGGGTATCATACCGAAGTTTGCGCGTGATCAGCATAGCGCTGGTCTTTTGTGGCGCAAACTCCAAACGGTTTTTGACACCCCACGCCCTCACATGCTCGAGAGCGGCATTGGCCTGTCTCTCTATATCCAGCGCAGTGTTGCCGTCGAACATCAGCACGACATCATCGGCGAAGGCCTGACAGTGCACCCCCGCAAGGTCGAGTTGCTGCAGAAGAGGATCCAATAGGAGGTTCCACAAAATCGGTCCTCCTTTGGACCCTTGGACGCACCCTTTGGTGGTCGACCGCAAGGTTTCCCCCCCCGGCGTACCTAACTCTGACCGTCCTATCGCTGAGATAGCTGTCGATCACTCTCCTCAAGCCCAGAGGACAATTTTCATCAGCCAGTCGTAGTTTGATTGCCGGCCACCAGGCGTTGTCGAAGGCTCCCTCTATATCCAGCGAGACGAGAGTGAGCATTCTCCTATTGTCAAGCTTGGCGCGGATGTGCTGCACCAGGTTATAGAGGGAGTCTTCGGTGCCCCTTTGTGGCATAAACCCGTACCGGCGAGTACTAATCCTCGGCAGAATGTGGTGCTTGAGGCGAGCGATCAGCATTTTCTCGTATACCTTGCCCAAGACAGGCAAAAGCCCAATCGGCCTGTACGATTTGGGCAAGGTATACGAGTCTTTGCCTGGTTTTACGAAGGCCCCCTTCCACAGCCGCGGAAAGTAGCGGAGGGCTCGACTTTTATTGAGAAGGGCCAGGAAGAACTCAGGGTCACCGTTGATGACCCGAGCGCAAATGTCAGGCGTGAGGCCGTCGGCACCGGGAGCCTTCTTCGGGTTGAACGACGATACAGCCGCTGTGAGCTCCCTCATGGTAAACGGCGGGTCATAATCATCATCGACCCACTCGTTTATCTCGCGGGCCTTCTTCCTCATTTCGCGGTGATCTGTATCGTCGTCCAACTCGCTGTCGGCAGGATATAACGTATCCGCCAACAGCTCGAGGGACTCCCTGTGATCCAATGGCCTCCCACCCTCCTGGAGGAGTACATCCTCCTTGCGCTCGGTTGCCCTCCCAATGACCCGATAGATACCTTCCCAGACGCCTTCTCTATCTGGGCATCCCGCACTGCGGCCTCGTATTTGCCCTTCTGTTCGAGGTACGAACTGACCACCATTTACAGGCAATTTGATCCAAACTACTTTGTGTGCTTCCGCTCCCGATTAGAACTAGTGCCGGCCGGCACCCACCCACTACCGTTAGTAGATGCATGCCGCCGCTGCCATGGCTGCTCCGGTCGTCTCTGCGAGTGTTCGCCATCTGAAATGTGAACCGCATGCACCCGCCACCGTTGTTGCCCTGGCTGCTCCGGTCGTCTCCGCGACACGTGTTTCGCCTCTCCACGAGGCATCCTCAGGCGCTGTAGATGTTAGTCGTTAGAATAACATGCTACGAATGAGTCATCCATCGCATTGCCGTCCTTTATATAGAAAAAGTGGAGGGGGTGGAGGGGGTGGAGGGGTTGAGGGGGGTTGAAGGGGTGCACCCCGGTAG
Source organism: Pyralis farinalis (assembly GCA_947507595.1). NCBI lineage: Eukaryota > Metazoa > Arthropoda > Insecta > Lepidoptera > Pyralidae > Pyralis > Pyralis farinalis. The sequence goes on from OX382267.1 coordinate 20,551,203, forward strand.
TGGGTGGGTGCCGGCCGGCACTAGTTCTAATCGGGAGCGGAAGCACACAAAGTAGTTTGGATCAAATTGCCTGTAAATTTGACTTTCGCAAAGTAACGCCTGAATCTATTAACTATTTGACCACCATTTGTCTCCGGTCCGGTGCTGCGTTTCGGATTCTGCGTCGTTTGGTGTTGGTTTGCCTCTTCAGCTCCTCGAGTTCCTCCGATCACCACACACACCACATCAACTCCTTAGGAGCTTACTGGTGACCTCGGTCAGTCGCAGGAACACGTCAATCCTCCAGGGAGTTGTTATTTGGCTGCGGTTTTTCGTGAGATTTAGGTACATCCCCAGAGGGGCTGCTTTGATGTCTCCTACCTCTCTTCAAAACATATTCTGTGTGGTAATCGAGCCCACGAGCGTTGGTGTCAAAGTAGCATTACTACTTCTTTACCTACCGAGCACATTGAATCGTCTCAACTTGTAGTATATATTTTTAAGAGAATTAGGGCGCATAAATGCATCTAGGAAAGTGTCTCCATCTTATAAAAAAAACTGCAGTAATTGTTGTGTTCCCAATGAGTAGACCAGTAGTGCTTATTACAAGAGTGCTCCTGAGGGCTATATTGGCAAGAAAGTGTTTTTTTTTTCTCCACGTCGTACGATATTCTGAGTAGGTTATAAGGTTGGCAAAAGGAGAGGCAACACGCGAGTTACTTCCTGTAATGCATTCCTTCTTCTACGTAAATGCTGCGCTGGCTGATTTTGACAGTGGTAACGCGCGAGTAATAAACTTGTGACGAGCACGGTGGCGCAGTAGTGAAAGACGCGACTTTGACACCAACACTCGTAAGTTTGATTCCCACACAAGACAAATGCTTGTGTGCTTGAAAATGTATGTTTGTCTTGGTCTGGATATTTTAAGAGAGGTAGGCATTAAAGCAGCCCGTCTGATGAAATACCTCCACCTCACAAAAAGCCGCAGCCAAATAACAACTTCCTAGAGAGTTGTTGTGTTCCTGCGTGTGAGTGAGTTCCCCAATAAGCTCCTAAGGAGTTCAAGCGTTCATAGGCTACTGTAATCATTTACCGTGGTGGGCCGTATGCTTGTATGACTCCCGACGTTGTATAAAAAAAAGATTAACTCCTTAGGTAAGCACTTCGCAGAGAGGGTCAAAATTTTGAAATGTAAGTAGCGTATTGGAGTGAAATTTCCTGTTCAGGAGAACTCCTGGAAAGTTGCCGCTTTTGCAGCGGGGGTAGCAACGTATGAGCGTATCATAGGCTACGGCTAATCGCGTTGCATCACGCGCGTCATATCCAGCGCCGGCCCTGGGGTAGAGCGAGAGGAGCGTTTGCTCTAGGCGCCAAGTGACAAGGGGCGCCAAAACGCCAAAATGCGAAAAATAATTTCCAGTACAAAATAAAATTTTGATGGATGGATAGACTTTTCTTAAAAGCTACTAATGTACAATTTAAAATTGAAAGACAATTTCGCTCTACCCTGATCAAGGCCTGGGGCCGGCGCTGGTCGTATGCTTTGTGTATCACCCAATGAAGTTTAAAAATAATAATGTAGAACAATCTACATAACTTTCACCGCCTACTACATTTCAAAGCACCTTGAGCTACCGATATCGAGAAGGAAAGCAGAGGGGAGGCAAATTTCTATCGAATATTTATATGCCATTTGTAAACAAAACCGCAACAAGTATTAACTAGACACGACATTAATAAAAGTTTCTAGAAACGTTGGCTAATTCGTTCGGGCTTTACAAGTTCACAGGCCTCAATCATGCGTAATCACAGAGACAGCTAAATTTCTTCATTTCAAAAATATTTCAATTTAAGGCACTATTTCAAACCTCGTTCGATGCGACCGTGAAGAAAATAAACTACGGAAACCCAATGATAACATTTTTGCATAACAAAAATACTCGCCGCAACGGGTCGGGTGTAAAGCAGAACGCTTAGCTATAATTGGCTAATTCTAGAATTAACATCGTGTCATTCCGTTCGTGTTAGTGCCTGCAATGGTATGCTGCTTACCTCTTTTAAACATCCAGACCAAGACAAACAGATATGTTCATGCACACAAATGGTTGCCTTGTGTGGGAATCGAACCCACGAGCATTGGTGTCAAAATCGCGTTATTCACGACTGAACCACCGAGGCGAATGCATTCGAATGCTCGATACGAATTATTGAAAAATGGAACGTTAGCGACAATTGATATGATTACAGCTGAGAATTGAGATGATCAAACTAGGTACTTACGCAAGCTATGCTGGAGAACTGGAAGGGTTCCAATGGACTGGAGACGAACAGTCATCGTGCCTTTGTATAAAGGCAAGGGGCCACACATGGACTGCGCCAGCTTTAGAGCCAACAGTTTGATCAGCTTAGCAGCAACAGCATACGGAAGGGTGATTGAAAGGAGAATGAGGGTGAAATCCGATGGAATGCTATGGGAGGATTCTGAAAAGAAAGGGGATGTACGGATCAAGTTTTCTCGCTCCGCAATATCGTGGAGAAGCATCCGGCCATAGACTAGGTTAGGTTTTCTGCTGTTTTGTGGATCTTGAGAAAGCAGTTAATAACAATTACCGAGACATGGAATTGACGGTTCACTGCTCCGACTGTAGATGGCAACACGTCACTCTGCTTTTATGTCAAACACCGTTCCATGCTATCTGCTAGGCTGTTTATTCTGTATCTCGATAGTCGTCTGCAGATAATAAGGTCAGCGAATGCAGGATTACGCATGGGTGACCTAGTGGTCGGACTCCGACGGTGATCCTCCTGCTGCAGCGACACACGACCGGTAAGGGTCAGGGTCGTGTGTCGCTGACAGCAGTCCTAACTATGGAATTGGAATAGATGATTTTTGATTGCTTTTTTGGTAAGGAGTACGCGGTTACATAGATCGATCAAAACACAGGCTAGTGCTCACACCACGAGCCCCCATCCCTTTTGAGGATTCTATGGGGACCACATCGGCTCCGACCGCCTTCAGATTCTTGATGTGTAACTAAAACATCAAGTCAAGCTCCCTAAATATGACTGTCAAGATCACCATTAACAAGGATGTGGACTTACAAACAAAACAAGGCTGTGCAATATGTGTGGCCCATATGAAGTTGACCATCTATTCTCTGTCTATCGTTGTACTGTTTCGTTGTATTAAGGCGACACCTCGATCGTGAAGCTTTAAAATGGCTCCGCCCAATCACCCCGCGCCCCTCAATTGACACTCGACGCTCGATTTGTAAAATTTGAAATTAGCGCCTAATAGGTAACCTGGGGTCAACGTATAGTCAATGCAAACGAACAGAAAAGCTACAGAGTCGCGTCACACTTAAATAAAATTTATAATATCAATATTTAATAAAAATTATTGATTTAATTATTATTTAGCTTTATACATACTGAACCAAACATATTTATTTAAGCTAGACGGAAAACAATAGTAATAATAGTAATAAAAAACTACAGAAACGTATTCACTTTTAAAAGTTTATTGAAAGAGAAATCAATGACATCGTTTTATATTTATATCTCTACAAGTTAACATGTCTTGGTATCTATGTTGTTCTTACTTAGGTCTCGTCCAGTGGCGCCCTCATTGAATAAAAAAACATATTATAGCATAGAAGATAAACATTATGAAATATTATGTTGCATTTATTACGAAGATAGTAAAGTATTTTTACGTCATTAAACCAACACTCAAAATATTCCACTATCGTTGTTATAAGCAAAAGTGCTAAAAGAGGCCGTTTTTTGGCAATTATGCCTATAACAACGAAAGCAAAACATTTCAATTGTTGGTTTAATGACGTAAAAGTACGTTATTGTATTTGTAACACACGCAACACATGACTTTATAATGTTTATCTTCCACGCTAAGATACGATATTTTATTCCTTGAGGCGCCACTGGACGGCTTGTATCCCCCTTAAGAAGAATGAAACACCAGCTACATAATACAACATTGTTTATCGAGAGGCTAAAGCGGGCCATTTGTTGATTCGGACACATATGTTTAGTTAGCAGATACACCATCTAAACTGCAAACACTGGTCACAGCGATGAAAGACGACTGTATGGAGAAAGGCTTACTACTGAATGCGAAGAAAACAAAGATAATGGTATTTGAAAGAGAAGAATCCAGAACTAATGTAAGGATTACGATTGATGATGAAGTGTTGGAACAAGTGGATGAGTTTGTATATCTTGGATGCGCTTTCAGCAGGGATGGAAGGTACACCGCAGATGTGGAAAGAGGAGTGAGTGCTGGGAATAGTGTGAATGGAGCGTTGGGAAAACTTCTTGGCAGTAAAATCCTGAGCCAGAAGGCACAACTCGCTATACACAATGCAGTGTTGGTCCCAACGCTAACTTATGGAAGCGAGAGTTGGGTATGGCAGAAAGAGCATGAAAGTAGAATAAACGCGGTTGAAATGCGAGCGCTGCGCAAAATTTGTGGCGTAAGGCTTGTAGACCGTATTCGTAATGATGATGTTAGAAATAGAGTTGGTCTGAAAGAGAGCGTCGGTGTTAAAATAAGAAGAGGCATGCTCCGATGGTTCGGGCATGTAGAAAGAATGCAAGATGAAAGAATGACGAAGCAGATATACAATGCAAAAGTGGAAGGATGTAGGAGCCGGGGAAGGCCAAGACTTACCTACCATGACCAAATTGGTCATGTTCTATCAGAAGGTGATGTCAGGAGCCCTAGAAACCGGCGTGCGTGCATGAGAAGAGCAATGAATGTTAAAGAAGCGAGTGAGATATGTAAGGATCGAGTCACGTGGCGCTCGGCTCTCTCTGCCTACCCCGCAAGGGATTTGGCTTGAAGTTATAGATGTTCGAGTGTCATAATGGCTGATAGCGCCGAGTAAACACAGGATTTTTTTATTTCGAATAAATAAGAGAAATAAAATTATCAGATTGAATTAGATTGAAATTGAAATAGAAAATTGGAATTTTTTTGCAACTCCCTCCTGGTGAAGATTCACAAGTTATTTTACACAGTTAGGTATAGCTCTGGTAGGGATCCTAGCTTTTTCCCTAAATATAATACACTCTCGAATGACTAGGTATGCGCTTTCACTAACAGTCAATTTAACTTCGCGAATTTTATAAAAAAGTACAGGAAGAACTTGACGGTTAGACGGTAATTTTGCGCCTATTATTTGATAATTTACGTCTCCAACTAAGAAAATACTTGATTTATTGCTTCTCAATTCCACTGCCATCTTATAAAAGTTAAAACATTACGTATTAATCACGAGAATAACTGACATTCAAAATTAATAGACGGTTAGGTAATTATGACGAAGTTAACGATGCTCTCTCTAAAGTTATTCATTGGTTTAGTGTTAATAATCTGCTTTTAAATGATAAAAAGACTAAAGTAATTAAGTTCTCAACACCTAATGTAAGGCAGGTGGCTACCAATGTACATGTTTATGGAACTAATTTAGCCTCTGTGGTGACAACTGTGTTCTTGGGTATAACAATTGACTCCAGACTACAAAGGGGCCCACAAATTGAAAAATTATCAGGAAAACTAAGTTCTGCAGCCTATGCAGTGAAAACTATTAGACGGCTCACTGATATTGATACGGCTAGAATAGTTTATTTCAGCTACTTTCATAGTATTATGTCATATGGAATTCTTCTTTGGGGTAACTCCGCGGATATTAACACCATCTTTTTATTGCAAAAGAGAGCCATAAGAGCTATCTACAAACTTGGTCCCCGGGAGAGCCTTAGAGAAAAATTCAAAGAAATAAATATTTTAACAGTCGCATCGCAATATATCTATGAAAATCTTTTGTATGTCCATAAAAACATAGACTCATTTTGTAAAAAGAGTGATACTCATAGCATAAATACTAGATATAAGCATAATCTTGTGTTATATGCAAGCCGTCTCCACAAAACAAGTAATTATTTTAAGGGGCAATGTATACGGTTCTATAACAAACTTCCCAGCAAAATAAGAGATTTGTCAATAAACAAATTTAAAACTACTATTAAAGCCAAATTGTGTAGCAGGGCATATTATAAAGTATCTGACTATATTAATGATAAAAAAATTGGCCAAGTGCGAGTGGGACTCGCGCACGAAGGGTTCCGTACCATTATCTATAAAAAAGGCAATAAAATCACGTTTATTGTATGGGAGCCCCCTTAAATATTTATTTTATTCTATTTTTTAGTATTTGTTGTTATAGCGGCAACAGAAATACATCATCTGTGAAAATTTCAACTGTCTAACTATCACGGTTCATGAGATACAGCCTGGTGACAGACGGACGGACGGACGGACGGACGGACAGCGGAGCCTCAGTAATAGGGTTCCGTTTTACCCTTTGGGTACGGAACCCTAAAAATGCCTGGGAGTGAGTCGATCCAATTATAATGTAATTAACAAAATATGTAAATTTGTTTGGATACCAAAAGAGGGATGCCTGAGTTTTTTGGCAGTATTTTTATCAGTGCTCACCTAGTCATAAACTGCACGGTAGGGAAAAAAAATGTGACGATTCCAAACAAATGTAGCCATTTTTACGGAATAAAAAGATTTTGACTTTGAATTTGAACAAATGAATACCGCGAGTACGTGCGGCACTGCCGCGCAACTTGTATGAACATGTTTCGATGTAATTCGGCACGGATTATCGTAATCCAAATAAGTTAAAAATTAATTTCTGAGTGTTTTAAAAGCAAATGAACAAAACTAAGACATATGCGTTAGAAAATAAAAACTTTGAAAAATAAGGGACACCCTAATATACATATATACAAATAGATTTTATAATCTATTCATATTTAAAAAAAACATGTGACAAATGATTTTCTTGCTGTTTCATAACTTTAACTTCAGTATAATGACATTTATTGTATTTTACTTATGTATACTCTGTGTTTTGTATTGTTGTACGTTTCCTTGTTATTTATTAAACTCTCAAGAAGAAAGAACCAGGACCATCTCTGATGTTGCAAAATAAATCTAATCCGTACAATAGTTCAATACTAACCACAATGTATAGAATAGATGATTTTTTTGTGTTTTCAGTGTTGGTTCATAGTAAATATTATTTGTTTTCACGAGTACCATGGGTATAAATATACTATCTATCTATATCTTCACGCTAAATCCCTCGTGAGCGCCACATGACTCGGTACTTACACACCTCGCTCGCTTCTTTAACATGAAACATACCGAGTTTTTTTAAAAACTATCAAAATATACTATTTTACTAGTAATTATTTTAATACAAAAAAAAAACCACTGGTTTTCTATCTTCTGATTGGATAAATTTCCAACGTAAACTAACCTTCACCTACGTACAATGTCTAAGTCGGAGTTCGGTGAGCTTATAATGGTTACTATGAGTTTGTCGTCCCGTATGACACTTACGTTAAAGTAGCATATAAATCGAGTAGTGATTCTTCTAGTGGAATATGTTTATTTAGTAAGTTTCTCCTAAAAAACAAAACAGCAAAAATATTCTATTTTATAAGTTTTTATTTTAATACAAAGAAATAAAGAGTCTCCACTGGTTGCTATGTGCTGAGAGCGCGAACCTTATTGGTATAAATTTCCAACGTAACCTGACCTCCACCGACGTACAACTTCTAAGTCGGAGTTCGGTCAGATTATAATGGATATAATAGGAGTTTGACGTCCTATATAGGAACGCGGTCAGCCTGTGGATAATGTATACCAATTATCAAATGTTACTGTTTATTCCTGCAAAAAATAACTCTTATTTAATTAATGCAGTTTTATATAGAGTTATTAAGTAAGCAAAATTAAAAAAAAGTTTGAAGAGGAATTAAATAGCTTGGGCCAACCATACCTAGGAACTGTTCTAAAAACTAGAAATATGTCTACACAATGTTATTATAATATGTTTAATGAATATAATAATTAAAAAAAATAAATACCTTGGCTTGTTCGCCTCCGCCATTCTACGAACATTTTCTTTGTATTTTTATTCTATATATTTTCTTTTTAGTGTTCCCCATTATTACAACAGTATAATAAATATATATAAACCTATAATATTATTTACTACTTATATCTAATAATAATACACTTACGCTAAATACTATAATATTGAATATTTACAACTATTAATTATAAAAACTTCGGTGTCGCGATGTAAATGGAGCGAGCTCGAGCAGACAGTCGACATAGGTCTCACCTCGAAGCGGGCTGCAGCCGGACTGGCTGGATGTAGTTAGTCAACGCGTTTATAATCCTCATTACCGCACAATAAGGTCGAAAACACGTAGCACCCAAGACGAATGTGATCGCTTAGAAATTGTCAGAAACTTAAAATATTTTTAAAAAATTTCATGTTTCACTTATCAAAATATGCAGCAACCATATTATAAACATAGATATTACTAATAGATTTAAGTAATTTTGAAGCGTATAAACAGAACAACTTCGTTGTAATTTCAAAAATAATGAATTTCAGGAGGTGTTTTCGAAAGTAATTATTATCGAATCAATTTTACACAATCGCGTATTTGAGCAAGCAAATTCAAGATAAAGAAATGAAGTTATTTATATTAAAATCTTAGATCCGTCAGTTTAGTCATTAGCCTATACTATTCGATGAAAGTTGGTCTAATTTTTCGATGTGTCGCCTTAAATTGTATTTGTTACCTACATTTCTAATAAATGACTATTAATATTTCGTTCGATTTGTCTAAACATGCTTAAGCATATCTATTTCGTGTATGGTCGCAAATTGTACTCCTCATATATGCCACTATGAGGCATCCACTATGAAAATATAAATCTAATAATAAAACAGGTTTTAAGAGAGGTAGGACGCATTAAAGCAGCCCGTCTAGGGAAGTACCTCCAACTTACAGAAAACCGCAGCCAAATAACAACTCCTTAGAGGGTTGTTGTGTTCCTGCGTGTGAGTGAGGTTACCAGTAGGTAAGCTCCTAAAGAATTGCGATGTAAGCAGTAGAGGAGGCATTGCGCGAGTGATACTTAATATATTACAAGCGTTAATAGGCTACGGTAACTGCTTTACATCAGATGTGTCGTATGCGTGTATGCCTTCCGACGTTGTATAAAAAAATAGTTAAGCTCCTAAGGCACTCGCTCGCAGGTACACTGTAACTCAGTACTTTCCCAATGTCTGTATGTGTTCCAGAGTCTCGTTTGTTAATTAGCAGGATGCACCACATTCATTTCTTTATTAAGTGGTAAGTAAGATAAAAGACTCAACTAAACTGCTATATATACAGAACCAATGAGTTTGCGCTGTAGGTAGCCGAATAACATGCCGCTGAAGATTGTATACCTACATGGAAACTACAAGTTGTAAATATACGTGCCTAAATACTAGAGTACATAAGTAAACCTTTATTTCTCGTTCACTGACGAGGTGTATACTATCTTCAGCATCTGCCACCCTCTGATGAAGGATCAGTATAAATACGCTAATAAAGAACACGTAAAGTAAGTTAGTCACATCAACCGATTAACTAATGTATCTGAGGTGTGTAGAAGGGTGAGGAAGGAGGTCATCAAAAACCTAGCTACTTGTCGGGGAAAATTCCTTGACGAACAAAAAGTATTTTGATGTATATCTTGAAATATTTTAGCGTAAACTTAAGTCGCTTTAAGTACTTTATTATATAAATCGACTTGTCTAATTTGATATAATATCTAAGAAATATTTTATGTATTGATATATTTGATATAATTTTAATACATAAAATATTTCTACACACAGTATTATTACTTTACAATATTTTATGTAAATAAAGAAATCTATAGTTTTCCTAAAACAGACAAGAAAATTAAAGTAGTTTTAGCAATGTTAGCAAGTTGCGGTAATTTTTGTTTTAAAAACGCTTATTTGTAAATTAAACATTTCAGTTTATTGTGATCAATCCAATCATCCTACATTAATAGACAGTCAGAAGAAACGCAAAGGACATAAGTAAATAAAAACATAACTAATTTTAGGGAATTTCTGTTAGATTCTAATTTTACTAACTACCTGATTAGGTTTACCATGATGCAAAATTCTAAAATTCAAATAAGAATTAGCTAGTGGCTTATTAACTGTGACTTATTTGGTGGTTTCTCATCTCATCCAACAGGGTGCGGTAAGTTTAACAAATAATTCGGAGATGTAATAAACAATTTTATTATTAACTAGCTGTGCCCGCGACTTCGTACGCGCGAATTAGTTATTTTTCTATTATATATTTATATATATAAATAAAAAGTTACTCCTTATTACATCAGCTATCTGCCAGTGAAAGTCCCGTCAAAATCGGTCTAGCCGTTTCAGAGATTAGCCGAAACAAACAGACAGACAGACAAAAATTGTAAAAAAAATATTTTGGTAATGTACGGTGTATACATCCGTATGCATTTAGTAAAAAGCGGTTAAATAGTTAATAGATTCAGGCGTTACTTTGCGAAAGTCAAATCTATATGCAATTTGATCTAACCTGCTTTGCGTGCTTCCGCCACCAATTAGTTCATGCGGCCTAGCGCCGGCCGGCACCCACCCACTACTGTTAGTACTTGGTACATGCCGACGCTGCCATGGCTGCTCCGGTAGTCTCTGCCTCGGCTGCTGCGGTCGTCCGTCATCTGGAACAGAATCAGCATGCCCCCACCACCACCGTCGCTGCCACGACTGGCCTGGTCGTCGCTGCGACACGTGTTTCGCCTCTCCACGAGGCATCATCAGGCGTTGTAGACGTTAATCGTAAGAATAACATGCTACAACTTGTAGCATGTTATTCTTACGATAAAAATAAAAATAAAATTCATATTTTTGTTTTGATTGTTCGTCGTTTTCGGGAAAAATCCACGCAAGAATAAGAAAAAAACAACTAACTAAGTATGTTATCAAATAAGTTCAGTTGGTTTTTTTTTTTTTGCCAGAGCTTTGTTTAGTTTTTTAGCGGTTAAATCATTTAGTAGGGTGCCGCTGAGCTTGGATTTGATACTAAAATGATAGCCACTTATGCATTAAAAACTTATATGATTGTTGCGTTTATTTACTGCTTATATTTTTGGAAATGATTTTAGGCGGGAATTCTATATATTTCCGGGTTAAAATCTATATGTTGCTTCTGAAAATTATAGTTCCCAGGGGTTTGAGGTTTTCCCAGGAACCCCTGGAGTTTTTCGTTACATTCAGGCGTGGGGTTTAAAAAAGGTGCGAAAAGGACTTTCAGGGTTTGCAATGCATAACTGATGCCATGGTGTACCGATTGTACTGGTACACGAAAATGGCAACGGTAAATTCTTAACATTAGACAGACCGTATGCTTGATAACGCTCTTGTGTTCGAAAAAAGAATTCACAATGCGTACATAACAATTCAATTCAATTCAATTCAATTCAATTTATTTATTTCGTTCTAGTTTCTAGTTTCGTTCAACAGACAGACAGACATTTGTTTTAACGGGTGTAGCTATAGGCTGCGAACACTGAAACTTATCAAGAGCTTTATTGGTAGGTAACCTCAATCACAGTAACATAGCAACAATCCACAAAGTTGTTATTTTATGACGTTTATCTGCGAGGAAGCACTTTCTTGCCAGGGTTGCTTTATTCCGCCCTGCCTCCTTTCCACAATACCCTCATTTGTTAGTTAGCACGGCGCAACATGTGCACGTGAAGTTGGCTTTGACTCAAGATGCTAGTAAGTCACTACTATCTATAACTTCACGCAAAATCTTTTTTTTATGTACCACTAAGGTGAAAACTAGCATACGGCCTGCCCGATGGTAAATAGTCACCGTAGTTTACGGACATTTTAACACCAAGGGTGTTACTCGTGCGTTGCCAACCCTCTAAAAACCTCTTCACGCATTTCTTGAAGAACTACATGCTTGCATGCATGTAGTACGTAAACCTAAACCTCGGCTGTGAGTTCATTCCACAACTTGAGAGGTCGCGGAAGAAAACTTCTCTGAATCCGCACAGTACGCGACCATTGCGGTTTCAGCGTGTGAGGGTGAAATCCCCGCAGCCGGCGAGCGGTGCGATTATAGTTATTGCCGTTGACATCATATCAAACAATTCTTCAGAACACAACCCGTTGTTCACCGTTAGTCTCTGTAAGGAATCATACGGTCCAAGCTGGTATACAGGTGCAATGAGGCATATTAGCACGGCCTGAATAATAAATGTCACCGGTACTGTCATCCCCATAACAGTGAATGCTATCAATTGACAACATATCAATGATATGCAGCAAAAACAGCGTCGGGGACATTACAGAGCTCTGTGGGACGCCAGCATTGATACCCATGATATCGGAGCAACTGCCGTCTACCACGGCTACTATGCATCTGCTGGATAAGAAGCTGGCAACCCATTTGCACAAACCCTCGGGTAGCCCGTACGATGGTAACTTCGATAGAAGACCCCGATGCCAGACCCGATCGAACGCCTTTGCCATATCTAGGCTGACATCCAATGCCTCACCTTGACTCTCGATCGCCGAAGCCCAGCGGTGTGTAAGATACACTAGAAGATCACCAGTCGAACGACCGTGACGAAAGCCGTATTGGCTTTCGTCACGGTCTACGTTTCGTATCTGGCCCACTCGACTTATGAATGTCTCAGCAGAGCAACTCCCGCCGGACATCTCGCTGGGTAATAGAGATTTCCGGCAATGAGCTACTGCACCTCGGGATGATAGGTGACACAGCTCTCCCGTCACTCAAACTCGAGTTAGAAGCAAAGAGATTAATCGGCTTTCTCTTTAGCGCTATAGGCCAGACTGCCATCCGAATTCTGCATTGGTGGCATAGACGATGTACAAAAGGGTCTTTAGCCAGCGACGAGAAAGCAGGAGCCGTGCTTTCTGGTCAGAGGGAATGCTTGCTATCCGCTCGCTAACACTGCCGACGAAACTGAATTTTGCTCTAGCAATCGCCCTTTTACTGTATCTGGACGCAGTATTCAGTTTGCGTTTCAAATCAGCGACATCTGGATCTCCCTTAGCACGTGCCTTGGTCCAAGCCTCGTTAGCAGCCTGCTTAAGAAACTTGGCTTCCTTACAATGCCGATTAACCCACGGCCGCTTTTTAACCCCCGCAGCAGTCACTAGACTATTGGGAATGTAGCATTTTATGCCACCCAATATCGCTGCAGCCACTTCAGTGGCACAGGATTCGATGTCCTCTGATTTGAAATAAGCTGCCTCCGATACGATGCGTAGAATTCTCGCAATTCACCCCAGTCTGCTGACCTATAGTGCCATACACGACGCCATCCGGCAGTCCGAGCCGGGTCGAGGCCGATGTGGAGTCGCATCTGGTGCACTAGGCACTTGGGTCCGGATGAGACAGTGGTCCAACGAGCCAGGCAGAGCATCCACTGAGATGTTTTATATTCATCCGGACGTGTAGTCTTGCATGGTCCTCTTTATCTAATATTTTCCCAAGAATTAACCAGCTGAGAGAAACCATGAGCCAGACCAAATTCAAGAGCAGATCTCCCCGCGTGGTCCGAGAGCGTGCACCGAGAGCGAAGCAACTCGGCATGGTGGGCATTAAAATCTCCGAAAATCATTAACTCCGCGGAGGTGTACTGTACAGTAACTCCGTCAATCGTCATTTTCCGGTGCTCGAATAAACGAGTTGTGCCTGTTTCTCCGCTATTGGACCAGTAAAGACATGCGTAGGGTGCAACCGCCATGATCAACACGTACCCATAAAACCAACAGGTTCCCGTCTTCAAGAATAGGACATTTGTGTCTCCGTAAGGAAAATAATGGTCAGCACAGCGGTCTCTAGATGGTGATGGACCACGTTAGTGACATCTGGCGAAAAGTGTATTCAACGCCGCAACAGTAAAAATACAACAAAGCTTACCAATAAAAGGTAATGGTAACTGTTTAGTAGTCTCTTACCATTTTTTCATGATTTGGATTATTTTTATTTTTAAAGAATTTTCTTCCCAGGATGCAGATACAATATGCTTTCACACAGTTTGTCGAATCTAGATCCCCAGAGTTCTATCGCAAAGGCATAAATAAACTTCCGATTAGATGGCAGCAATGTATGGATAATAAGAGTAAATATTTTGATTAAATAAATATGGTACATCTTAGAAAAAATATTTTTTTAATTTTCAGTACAAATAGGCTATTTCATACTTTAGCCCCTAATATTTAATTGCAATAACAAGTTCTGTAAAAACAAAATTGAAAAAATCTTCGGTTTATCTTTGGGTCCTCATACAAAGTAATACTGATACATATTTCTAATTAAATAAATATTGTCCGACAAATTACGCAGCGCCATCTAGCCCCAAAGTAAGCGAGGCTTGTGTTATGGGTACTAGACAACTGATAAACATACGTAAATACATATTTTTTTTGTAAATACACACACTTATTATACACAGATATACCCAGACCAATACAAACAGACATGTTCATGCACATAAATGTTTGTACTGTGTGGGAATCGAACCCAAGAGCGTGTTGGTGTGTTGGTGTCAAAGTAGCGTAACAGCGCGTTTCACCACTGCGCCACCGAGCTCGTCAAATAATATTTCAACTAATAAGGACATTGAACGTCATAGTATTTACTCTCATACCCAGCCCAACATTTTACTTCTTTTGACATATACATTCTGTGTACTAAGTATCGGGAATTTGTCAATAAAACGAAAAATACAAATTATTCATCTAAATTTATTTTATCGCCTTCAAAGTAGGCCCCATCGCTTGCAATACAACATCTCCACCGCTTCACCCAGTCTTCCATACATTTTTCATAGGCTATTTGCGGTATGGCCTTTAGCTCATTCAGCGAATTTTCTTTTATGGCTTCTATCGACTCAAAACGTTTTCCTCGAAGTGGTAATTTTAACTTGGGAAATAAAAAAAAGTCAGACGGAGCCATATCAGGTGAATACGGTGCTTGGTCGAGAACTTTTGTTGAATTTTTCGCTAAAAACTCTTTCACTATAATGGCTGTGTGTGATGGTGCATTATCATGGTGCAGCATCCATGAGTTGTGTTGCCACAAATCTGGACGTTTTCGGCGGATACTCTCACGCAAACGCTTCATGACGCCTAAATAATATTCTTTATTCACTGTTTCTCCCTCTGGAAGGAATTCGGAGTGAACCACACCACGGTAGTCAAAAAAAACTGTCAGCATCACCTTGATTTTGGAGCGACTTTGCCGCGGTTTTTTGGGTTTCGGCTCGTTTTCGAGACGCCATTCTGAAGACTGTTGGCTTGTTTGCATGTCGTACTCATAAACCCATGTCTCGTCGCCAGTTATTATACGTTTCATAAAGGTCGGATCCGTAGAAGCTCGGGAAACCATGTCTTCAGCGACATGCTTTCGCTGCGCTTTTTGAACAAAATTGAGCTCTTTTGGAACTAGTCGAGCGGCGACGCGTTTCATGCCTAAAATGTCAATGAGAATGTTGTGGACGGACTTAAAAGATATGTTCACCTCACTAGCCAACTCTCTCAGACTCATACGTCGATTTTCGAGCACTAGCTTCTTGATTCTGTCGATGTTTTCTCTGGTCGTAGCGGTTGAAGGTCTACCAGAACGAGGCAAGTCTACTACTACTTCTCGGCCTTCTTTAAAAGCCTTATACCATTCATAAGCCCTTGTTTTCGATATACACGATTCGCCGTAGGTATTTCGCAACATTTTTAGTGATTCACCACATGAAATATCATTTGAAACACAAAATTTAAGGCACACTCTTTGTTCAACAATATTTTCCATTGTAAAAATCGCCGAGGACTCAAAACTATGACCAACAAAAAGTGTAGTTTAAAACAAATTAAATGACAGATCCCGCTCAAATTTTGCGCGCTAAATCAGTACAGTGCTACCAACATGCAGTAAAAAAATTAGAACGACCTCTTTTACGCGGGTCTTTTTATTGACATATTCCCGATACTTTTTACACAGAGTAGTATACGAAAAGATGTGGGTACCATGGGATAAAATGAACATTTACAGCATTCACCGTGGGCGATGCCGGAAGAAACTTGTCAATATATGCCTTACTGAAGCTGCAACACCAGTACCACCACGAGTAGATTTAAGATTTTGAAATAGTTCTAAACTGAAGACTGCGGTATGGGTTAGATCCCTTTACCTTTCCCCTCGGGGATAAAACGAACCAAAAAAAAAACTTGCTGTCACTGTCATGTCTCCTCCAGATTGGTTATCTATCTGTGTTAGGGATGCGCATGTCAAAAATATATATATATATATAAATCGATATATATCGTAATCGATATTTATAAAAATATCAATAAAAATATCGATATTTTTCCAGGAGTAAATATCGAATTTTTATCAAACTGAAACTCTGAAATGATTTTTTTTTTGTTTTTCTGCCATGAAAGACCCACTAAAGAAGGACTAACCACACACGCGCGAGTGCGTTAGTGAAATGAATGTCGATAGTTCGAGATGGAATAAATCGACGATAATATCGATTATTTTTCATAAATGTCAATATTTTGATATATTTATATTTTTTACAAGCCTAGTCTGGCTTGTATTTTTACCTTGAAATAGTAAATGTTCCTATGAAATTAAAATTATTTTATTCTGTTAAATAATCAAAACAATTCCTAAATTCAATTATGGATCAGTGTAGTTTGTGCTTATCAAAACGAAGGAATTTGCGGTCTTTATTTTATATAGATAATGGAATTTCGTATGTTGATATGGTGACTTCCATTGCCAATGTTAAGGTCTTAATTTGTGTTGTATTTTCATTGCAATATATTACATAGTTCAATAACTTAAATAATTATAAAGTTTGAAGTTAATTCTGACCCTAACTCTTTTTTTTTCTCAGATAGTCAAAAAGGAAGATATTCCAAAAAATATATGCTTGGCATGTCGTAAAAAGCTTAAGGAAGCGTATTATTTCAAAATTATGATTGAATCGTAAGTACCAATATAGTCAGCTTGTGATAAACCCTTACAGGTGTTGGATATTGTCATTATATTATTAGTTGAGGTAATATTTGTCGAGGAATAATTATGTCATCAAATCCCTACACATCTTTTAATCTGTGAAATAAAGTAGATTAACTCAAAATGCATGCATGGAATGGGAAGCACGTATCGATGGTAGACCGTAGTCTCTGTGTGGTTAAATCCTAAAAGTTATTTTTTTTATGTGGTGTTTTATACTAAACCATGGTATTTTATACTAAACCGTCACGGCTCGTTATATACTGTTTGCCGTAACGCGCATGGCTTGATCAAGCCACGCAGGTCTCGATGCGTTAAATACATATTTTTATCAAAATATTTGTTTTGCAATATATCTAATTTCCTGTATGACCTATATATATTCATTTATTAATAAAATTAATATTAATGAAAACATTGAAGTAAGATGTTTATTTTATTAAATGGTTATCCCGTCGAGTCCCGACTGCCATATATATGACACTCACCTACGACACATATATGAAGTAATGGTACCTCCTGGTTTCAACAGGTCACTAATTGATATTAAAAATAATAAGAAGGACCGGATACAGAAAGTGTCAATATTGTTAACTGTACATATTGTGTGAAGGTTCCTTAGTTTGTTGCCTTAGCCTTGTCTTAGATAGGTACCTTTTTTTCTTTATACAACGTCGGGAGGTATGCAAGCATATGGCCCACCTGTTATTTGGCTGTGGAAAACCACAGCCAAATAACAGGTGGGCCAGAAAACTGTGAGGTGGAGGTACTTCCCCAGATGGGCTGCTTCTGCACCCTACTCTCTTAAAACCTGTTTTATTATTAAAAATCTCTCACGCCTGTGACTATTATATTTAAAATACTGTATGATTATATTCCTAGATTATGAAAATAAAGATAAAAAAAAACCTTCCTTCCTTGCAAGTCTCACTTTTTTCAATATTGTTTTTTTTTTATTAGAATTAATGTATAATATAATTCTTTATTTTCATATGATGATAGGTGATGAATATTATTGCTATTTTCAGGTCAGATTTGGCTCTGCATGAAGATACAAAACAAAAAAAAATATATTTTAACAACATAAATGATATAAAATTAAAAGTAGAATTTACAGATTTCACTGAAAATAAAAATTTCTACGAAAACGAAGCAATTATTTTGGATAGATGTTTTAATACTGATGAAAAAACTATTTGTTACAAAGGTACAGTAATTACAAAACTAGATCCTGATCAAAATAATGTGAATGTTGGTCGCACAGAGGCTGTCAGTGTACATGACTTTATAAGGACCTTCAAAGATGAACCAAACAATGATTACGATGATGTAAGTCACCTAACCTCGTATACATAAATTCACTAATATCATAAATGCCAAATGAACAGTGAAAGCTCAGTGCCTATAGAATAGACTTGATATCCAACAGTCCCTAATTTAAATCTTGGTGTGGGAATGTACCACTAAGTTCATGTTTTTGAATTTATGTACATATTTGTAATTATCACTTGCTCGATGGTGAAGAAAATCATTGTGAGAAAACCTGCACATCCAAAAAATTATATTTGTAGGCAATCCTTCTATGTATAAATCAGCATCTTTGCCAAATCCTTAGGGCTTAGGTAGCAGACCGTGCCAATCCTAATGAATTAGGAAATGGGAAAACACTAGGAAGTAGAACATAAGTACCAAAATAACTTGTTTGCTAGTTTTCACTCCTAAACTTCTGAACTGATTTTGGTGAAATTTAATTATATTGGATTGGTAGAAGATATAGTCTACATTTTGTCACTAAAATAAACCTTGAGGAAGGTCTATCTATTATTTTTCATCACACTTGTTTTTAATTAATTGAATTAGCAGATTGTAATCTAAATATGGCTCTAAGGTATTCAATTTTGTATTCAACCAATGATTTAAAAAGAATTCACTATTTTGTTTTCCTTGTTTTCTTTCAGGTGTGATGAAAACATTTTACATTTTGTCACTAAAATAAACCTTGAGGAAGGTCTATCTATTATTTTTCATCACACTTGTTTTTAATTAATTGAATTAGCAGATTGTAATCTAAATATGGCTCTAAGGTATTAAATTTTGTATTCAACCAATGATTAAAAAAAAATTTCACTGTTTTGTTTTCCTTGTTTTCTTTCAGGTGTGATGAAAACATTGTATGTATTATGGATCATACATGCTGCTGCTTCTTTATCACACTCTATACTCCATGTATTATTAAATTTACTTGTAATGTGTATTTGCTAATTTCAATAATAGGCTTTCTTAATAATAAATAGGGGCAATATTCTGCTCTCCAATTTTTTATTACAATCAGCAAAATAGTATTAACAGTTCTTTGTCATCCATAAAGATCTTTTTTTAGTTTCATTAGTTTATAATATTGAGTTTTATATTATCTATAAGACGTGATAATGGCATACTAAAATAAGATTGGCATTTTATTTGCTACTTTATGATTTTTTTCTAATGTCATGATTACAGATTAGCATACACGACTATCAAGATAGCATTGAGTTCAGTGATGATGATTATAATATTCCTCTTAAACAGAGATTGATAAAGAAAAAACATAGAAAAAAGAGTTCAGGTATTTTTAACTTTTTTATATAGTTTTATATACCTAGTCAGTTCATAAGTTCTGTGAAAAACTTTTGATGTAATTAATAATACACTTTTTGATAATTATGTAAAATTTATATAAGAAATGAAAGGTAATTAAATGTACAATAAAATTTTATTTACATTATTCGAAATGCCCTCCTCCATTTTGAATACATGCCCTTATCGACGCGGCCAGTCATAGATCACAGCACGCACCACATTTATATCTATTTCTGCCGCTGCTTTAACCAGAGATGCTCGAAGAGACACCAAATTCTGATGAGGTTAAGCACAGACTTTCTCTTCCAAATGTTGCCATATCTTGTAGTCCAGTGGGTTTAAATTTGGACTAGAAGAGGACCAGTTTTCATGCCCGATGAAGTCAATTCCACGGGCAGTCAACCAGTTTTGAGTGCTTCGTGCCTTATGAGCTGGTGCAGAGTCCTGTTGGAATATCCAGTGTCTGTTTTTGAACATTGTTTGAGAAAGTGGTTCTACTATGTTTGTTAGGATGGTATTTTGGTAGACTACGGCACTGGTTTTCATACCTTTTTCACAGAAAAACACCTCAGTTAAGCATGAATATGAGACTCCAAGCCAAATCATGATTGATGAAGGATAATGCCCTCGCTGGACCCTCGGAATACGCGCGCTCGCTTCTTCACAACTGTGGGCATATACCTTTTAATTTTGTTTGTTGTAACTTTCTTCGTTGGTAAAATTTTTCTCATCCGTAAACAAAAATTTTCTGTGACCTCCCTTTGCGTACCGCTTCAGTAATTGTTTCGAT
Organism: Pyralis farinalis; assembly: GCA_947507595.1. Classification (NCBI taxonomy): domain Eukaryota; kingdom Metazoa; phylum Arthropoda; class Insecta; order Lepidoptera; family Pyralidae; genus Pyralis; species Pyralis farinalis. The sequence goes on from OX382267.1 coordinate 20,571,601, forward strand.
TTTACCACCCTATTCTTTTTTTTAATTATCAGTTAAGAAATGACCAGTACATCTCTTATAGGCTACAAATCCTAAGTGATCTTTTAAAATACGCGACATGGTTCTAGGTGCTATCTTCATCTCCCGAGATAAAATCTTTTGCTTTCGGACAGGATTTCTTCGAATTCTTTCCCTTACTGCTTTGACCACCTTTTTCGTATGAACACTACGTGGACGGCCAGATATTTTTCTGTCACAAACAGAGGAGGTCTCATTGTACCTAGTAATAGCCCGGTACACAAACATTTTACTAATACCAAGCGTATGGAGAGTTTTAAAAAATGCATTTGGCTCCATACCTACTCGTACTTTGTGTAATGCAATCACAGCGATTCGATTCTCTTTATCACCCCACTCCATTTTAATATCGCAAAATATTGTACAATGCATTGGCTCCAAAATGGGAAAACTCAATGAACAATCATATAAAAATGGCAGATTCCAAATTCAAATGTAATATTTTCTTTATTTTTAATTGTAACAGTATTTTATGGCCAGACTAAGTATATATTATGCATAATCTCTTGTTGTGCTCCAAATTCTACTTTACTCTGGAATATGTCACTCTACTCCGGCACGTAAGGTTTTTGTTTTAAATTCTCTAATTACGAGTAAAAAGTAAACTTTACGATCCGTGGGGTGCTGTGGAATGAAAATGTAACGTATGTGGGCAGACATGTAAACACACAGCCCATCTGGTGTAAAGTGATTACTGTAACTGATGAATGCTTGCAATACGAAAAGTATCGCTCGCGTGTTGCAACCGCTGCTGCTAACACAGCAATTCCTTAGGAGCTTACTGGTGTCCACACTCTCTCGCAGGAACACAATAAGCCTCTCGGGAGTAGATATTTAGCTGCGGTTTTCTGTGAGGGGAGGTACTTCCCCAGTTGGAATATTTAATGGGCCTTACCTCTTTTAAAAACACACATACCTAGACAAACAGACATTTTCAAGCATGTAAATGTTTGTCCTATGTGGGAATCCATCACCGGCCTCCTCATTGTATGTATAATTTTAGTTTCAAATAGAAATTCGTCCTCTTTGTTTTAAATACAATACTGTTAAAATCAATTAATATGTTTAAATGTATTAGATAAATTTATAGCTCACATGCGCATTCATTTCAGCACTAAATAGAACAGAATTGCGGACAGTTTTAGTAAAACCTGTAATAATGAATGACCTTAGACTAGTACGCACAAAGCTACATACAGAATGTGACAAGAAAATGAAAAAGAAATATGTGTATAAAAAAACAAATATGTGCAACTATTGTGGAAAAATGTCTTCAAATATAAAACAACATTTATTACAACACACAGGTATTGTATAAATATGCTGTATTATTATTGAAATAATATTTATGTATTTGAAATTATATTTATATATTTATTTGTATATTTGGCGAAAACTAATTGAATGACTCATCAACAGACCCAAAAACAAATGTTAGTAACAAATTTGCATGTGATTCTTTAGGTACATATATCTGAAAAAAGTTCAGGTAACCACGTAGATTACTTGATCATCTTAACCCCGTTAAATTCATAGGAGGCGGAGATCTCTGCCTGCCTCCTCAGTATCTTACCTAGAGCTGGGGCTAAGGCATCCTATGCGATTATCTTTAGTATTTTTTCTGGGGCTTCAAGAGCGCGAGGTAGAATGTTTATTTGTTGCCTCTAAGCCTGAAGTCTCCACCGCATACGGCTCACGTACGTGATCACCGAACCCCGTGAAGTTATATGAAAGATATTTATTCAGTGAGATTACAATATTAATTAAATTGTCGATAAATGAAAAAGCATTGAAGACGCAATTGCCACAGATTTTTTAAAAGCAAGAGGCACTCTGCTCTTGACGGATTTGACGCACGACCTATCCGCGTTACGAGTATAAAAAAAATCTCAAAGTGATGATAATTGTCAGCTAATAGATTGGCTACAGTACCCCCCTGGACCTTAAACATATGTTGCAGATTTTTTTTAATACCACTAAGGTGGCAATCAAGCATACGGCCTGCCTGATGTTAAACAGTCACCGTAGCCTATGGACATTTGCAACACCAGGGGCGTCACTCATGCGTTGCCGACCCTCTAAAAACCTCTTCACGCATTTCTTGAAGAACTCCATGCTGTAGTCCCTTGGAAAAACCTCGGCTGGGAGCTCATTCCACAGCTTGAGTGTTCTCGGAAGAAAACTTCTCTGGAACCGCACCGTACGCGACCATTGCGGTTCAAGCGTGTGAGGGTGAACTCCCCGCTGTCGGCGAGCGGTGCGGTTATAAAAAGTAGCTGTCGGCATCGTTTCGAACAACTCGTCAGAACACAACCCGTTGTACAATCGGTAGAACACACAAAGGGAGGCAAAGTCTCTCCTTAAACTTAAGGGTTCAACACAATTCTCACAGCTCGTCTCTGAATCGAATCACACGGTCCAAGCTGGTATCCAGGTGCTCCCGCCCTAAGGTGACTGCAGTACTCCAAGTGCGGTCTGACTTGATTCTTATATAATATAAGTCTTTGCCCCGCACTGAAGTACTGCTTAGCCCTGTTGAGCACACCAAGTTTTTTCGACGCCAGCTTGACCTTCTCCTCCAGGTGATTTCGATATTGCACATCACTGGAGATCTCAACGCCAAACATCCTAATACTTTTGGTGACGGTAAGAGGTGTGTTCTGGAATTTAGGAACCACAGCAAATGGAGTTTTCTTAGCGGTAAACGCGCAAACTTGTGTCTTCTTGGGGTTGAATTCGACCATGTTAAGCCACCCCCAGTCGGATACTTTACCCCGAGTACCATCCATTTCAGACACAAGTTTGTCGCGGCTTTCCTCCACAAGGGAACGAGGGATGTTTGCACGGCCTGTATAATAAGTGTCCCCGGTGCTGTCGTCCGCATAAAAATGAATGCCATCAATTGACAACATATCATTGATATGCAGCAGAAACAGCGTCGGAGACAGTACAGAACCCTGAGGGACGCCAGCATTGATATCCATACTATCGGAGCATCCACCGTCAACCACGGCTTTTATGCATCTGTTGGATAAAAAGCTGGCGACCCATTTGCACAAACCCTTGGGCAGTCCGTATGATGGTAACTTCGATAGAAGACTCCGGTGCCAGACCCGATCGAACGCCTTCGCCATATCTAGGCTGACAGCCAATGCCTCACGTTGACTCTCTATCGCCAAAGCCCAGCGGTGTGTAAGATACACTAGAAGATCACCAGTTGAGCGACAATGGCGAAAACCGTATTGATGGTCGCTAATCAAGTCGTGATCCTCTAGGTATCCTAGGAGTCGTATGTTTATCAAACTTGGAGAGAAGGGAGGTTATGGCGATAGGCCTGTAATTCGATGGGTCTGATCTATCGCCCTTTTTGGGCGCTGAGGGCACATTTGCGGTCTTCCATGAAGAAGGGACTTGCCCAGTGGAGTAGGAAAGCACGAAAAGACGCGTTAGTACAGAACACAACTCAGGAGCCCACAGCTTCAGCACCACTGCCGGTATACCATCCGGCCCACTCGATTTATGAATGTCGAGAGAGAGTAAGGCCCGCCGGACATCTCGCTGGGTAATGGAGATTTCCGGCATTGAGCTACCGCACCACGGGATGGTAGGTGGCACAGCTCCCCCGTCATTCATATTCGAGTTAGACGCAAAGAGATTACCGATTAAATCGGCTTTCTCCTTAGCGCTATGGGCCAAACTGCCATCCGGTTTTTGCAGTGGTGGCATGGACGGTTGACAGAAATTTCCCTCGGCAGCTTTAGCGAGCGAACAGAAAGCACGGCTCCCAGAGGGAAAGCTCGCAAGTCGTTCGCCAACTCTGCCGACGAAATCGAATTTTGCTCTAGCAACCACCCTTTTACTGGACCTCGAGGCAGCATTCAGTTTGCGCTTCAAAACAGAGACTCTAGGATCCCCATTAGCATGCGCCGTGGTCCAAGCATCGTAAGCAGCCTGCTTAACAAGAATGGCTTCCTTACAACGCCGATTAAACCACGGCCGCTTTTGAGCTCCCGCAGTAGCTACAAGGCGACTGGGAATGAAGCATTCCATGCCATCCAATATCGCCGCAGCCACTGCGGTTGCGCAGGAATCAATGTCGTCTGATTCGAACTTCAGCTGCCTCCACGGGTACGATGCGTAGAATTCACGCAATCCATCCCAGTCTGCTGACTTATAGTGCCATACGCGACGACATCCGGCGGGCCGAGGTGGATCGCGTCTGGCACAAGTCACTTGGGTCCGGATGAGGCAGTGATCCCACGAGCCAAGCGGCGCATCCACTGAGATGTTATACTCATCCGGACGTGTGATCAGCAGATGGTCCAGTAGAGAGCTTGCATGGTCCTCTACATCTGGTATTCTCGTGGGAGAAAGAAACAGTTGAGAGAAACCATAGGCCAGAGCAAATTCATGAGCAGATCTCCCCGCGTAGTCAGTGCACCGAGAGCCAAGCCACTCGGCATGGTGGGCATTGAAGTCTCCCAAAATCACTAACTCCGCGAAGGGATACTGTTCGATGACGCTGTCAGTCGCCCTTTGCAGGCGCTCAACGAGTTGTGCCTGTATCACCGCTATGAGACCTGTAAAGGCACGCGTAGATTCGGGTGTGGCCGCCTTGATCCACTCGCACCCATAATATCGACAGGTCCCTGTCTTCAAGGTTATGCAATCGGCAACAACAAATATCCTCCCGGACGAACAAGCATACCCCGGCATGACGCACAAACAAGTGCTCCAGTTTGTACCCGGAGTAATTCAAGTAAGAAGTGTCGGCCGGTGAGGATTTTTGTGTCTCCGTGAGGAAAAGAATGGTCGGCCGCGCGGTTTCCAGGTGATGATGGACCGCGTTGATGTTCGAGTGCAAACCCCTGATGTTGCAAAAGTCCACATACATTGTGGAAGGGGTGGCCGCTGTGAAACCATTTTTCCGTTTTTTTTGCTTTTTCATGTGTGATGATGATGACTGTGATGAGGTAAATAAAATAAGAGGTCGATGAACAGACAGAGTGAAGGACAAAAGCGCGGTGTCTTTCACCACAGTACCGTGCGGGTAATGCGGTTTGCTGGCGCGGCGGGCGGAAGGGGGAAGGGCGGGGGAAGGTGATTTTGCAAAAAGTTACTAAGTGCATCCTCTATGACTTTTGTGGAAAATAAAACGGCTCTGTTGTAGTTTAGGTTATTTTTAACTGGATTTTAAACACCTAATTCAGCAGAATAAACTTTAAAAAAAAAAACAAATACTGAACTAAACTAAATTAGGTGAACATGTCAATGCCATACAAAAGGAATGTCGGAACGAATGTTACCAGACAACTTGTAGTATATGTCGTGTTATTCAAAATACGTTCATAGCTAGCTTTATAATAGAAAACTACGCATTTATACTTACCGTTTATATTTCAGTTTATAATAGTATATTATAGACGAGATGAAATGTAATAGAGTGCTTAATAATTTTTTCGAATAACGATTTTATTTCTTGACCTCTAGGCACAAGAAAATATAAATGCACGTCATGCGCCAAGGCCTTCTATTCTGAACACACTCTGAAACATCACGTGAAAACTCATTCAAAAGAAAAGAATTTTAAATGCGACCAGTGTATGACCAGATTCAGAGATTCGAGTAGCTTAAAGAGGTTTGTCTTTAATCTGTTCTTTCTATACATTTCCATTTATTGTAATATAATAATGCAATTTACTATATTACTTTTCACTTTCTGCCCTATATGGTGCGCCTAATGTTATAAATGCGAAATGTGTTTGTTTAGTTGTTAATTAGTAGGTTTTTGATGAAATTCGTTATAGAAATACCTTAAATTTTGAAAAAGAGCCTTTTTGGCGGATTTTAATAAGCTTTTATTAGAGGCCCTGTCATTACATATAACAACAATTAGAACAACATCAGTTTACAACAAGAAAAAAATAGTTCATACGATTCCATTACAAGTTAGTTACTTTGTAATGAAGTGAACCGAATTTCAGCTGCTGATTTGTTGTATCATCGTGAACTTGACACTTGAGTAAGGTTCTAATCATAATACGTCAGCAGTATTGGATCATAGGTGAAAACAGAGTAGTAAAAAGCGATTACTTACCTGCATCAAGTGTAGGAGACATAATCCAGCTGACGCACAGCAAGCAAGTATGAAAGTAGATGATGTGGTACTCATTCATGACACCAATCTACCCGCGGGGAAATGGGCTATGTGCAAGGTTATGGGCGTCCTCCCGGCGCAGACGGCCTCGTCAGAGTAGTCACGGTAAAAACAGTCAAGCAGACATCGTGGCGATAGAAAAATTCGCCGATCATTAACGTCATTGAGCAGTCAGAACCCGTTATATACGTTTTCCCATACATTTCGCGGTCGTATACGAGCACCCGGGTTTCGAAGGGTTAATGTATCCGTACCTGTAAGCAAGGTAGAGTCAGATTTTGAAGATGACCGAATAAAATTAGAGCAAATCGGCGGCCAGGTCACTCAGATAAATGGAGAGAACCCCGAAATTGAGAACATCTCTTACCACGACATTCATCATTACGTGGTTACCTACCTATTATTGATAGCAGGAATGGCGTGCGCGTTTACGACGAGCGGCGAGAGTGGCTCGCACCTACGTCATCGATAGTGTTAGTGGTAGTGCTGAGTGCCGGGTTATAAAAGCAGAGGAATCGAATGTGAGATCTACTAGTGTGAGGGAAAATCAATACGCGAGTGTGAGTGAAAGATTGAAACCCGCGGGTCGCGTACTCAACAAAGCAACTTCACCTTTTCTCAACAAATTTGACTTTAGTGAACCTGGACACAATTAAACATTAAATTAGATTACAAATGAAATTTTTAAGAACATTTAAACAACCAATTGTCATATCACCTTGTCTTAGCATAGATCATATCATATAGCATAGATCATCTTCATCATATTAGTTTGCCGTTTTCTCTCTGGCCCGGCAGCATATACGATACAGGCGATATTGCTTCATTAGCGAATTGCAGCGCCATCATTATTTACTTTATTCATTTATTTTATAATTTCATACCTCAGTTCACGATTTGTATTCCATTACGGCAGACGTGTAACTCACCATATTATCATTAGTAATCATTTACATCGATATTTAAATAGACATCTTGAAATTCTATGCAGGACATTAATCGATTTAACATCGAAAGCTGTACGAGTGAACAGCCATAATCAAATTTCGGTTCAACTTAGTACTTAAACCGAACTTTGAAACTTCTTTCTAGCTTTACTTCATAATCCATTAGTATTGGCAGAATCCGCTACATAAGCTTAAGGATTTGGCGTAGACTGGTTTTGATATGAAGCTACTGCCGTCAGACGTCCACAACCATAAAAAAGGGAAATCAGACCTTAATAAGATTAGATCACACGTCTTTCGAAACATGATTTCTTGGACGTGCGGGTTTCCTCACGATGTTTATCTTCATCGCCGAGCAAGTGATAGCTACAAAATGCACAAAAATCTGAAAACACGAATTTAGTAATACTGCCATGCCAGGATTCAAACAATGGAGCCAGCTCAATAAACTGTCTCTGCGCATATCCGCCACCTTTAACTGCTTAGATTTTCAAGATGTCTATTTAAATAAATTTAACTGACATACTTTAGCATACAGTCGCAACGACAAGGGCCAGGCCAGAGACAATCACAGCAATTAGTACAGATATAAGCATATCACCCATGACGGCAGGTCCGTGTCCATTTGGCGCAGAATGTCTAGTCGCAAAATGACATCTGATAGGACAAGGTCTCTTTTCCAATGCCTTTTTCACAAATGACCCTTTCGCAAAATATGTCTGTATATTTGTTCCTTGAGTAGTAAAAAAATAAATAAACGTAAGTTATTGTATCGAAACAAGGCAAACACAATTCAATGTATGAAACCTCTTTACTATAAATTTCATGGAGAAGGGGGGTAACTGGTTATACATGGAACGCTACTTTATACTTATATAGGTATAAAAGTCTGTTTATTAATTTCACTCTAGAACTATTAGGACTATAGACTTGACATTTGGTGTTTAAGCGAATTCTGGAATTTCATTTTTCATACATATTGTAAATTAAAAAAACACCTAAATATTTTAATATTCTCTTCAGCGCTTCACATCGGAAAAGCTGTACACTCATTTTCCACCTTATATGGTGTCAAAAATCTAGTATCCGTAATCGTTAGTGGTCCATGGATCGACTATTGGTAGTGAATGCGTGCTGCTGCGCGCTACTGCCCATGAACTAGCTGGAGACGGATGCACACACATTAAAACACATCGAATTTCCTGTAAAACAACACCTCCATCTATAAAATTTGTAAAATTGTCATAACCTGATAAATGATACAACCCACCGCTCATACATACTTGTAACTATGTATTTCAATTATCATCATTATTTCCTCGTTTTATAACAACACCTCAATCTAATAAACTTGTAAAATTGTCATAACCTGTGTCACAAATGATACAACCCGCTACTCATACATACTTATAACCACGTGATTCAACGATCGTCATTCATTGCTTGTTTTGTATCAGATATTTCAATCACTGGCCGCTTTTGATCTAATAAGTACCCTGTAAAAATTGTCATACTCTTTGTAACTAGTGTATGTATACTACGCGCTATCATACATATTTGCAACCACATGTTTAAACGATCCTAATTATTTCTTATCTTGTATCAAACATATCAATCCTCTGCGGCATTATACGAGTAACTGACATTTACCTGCTTTTCCATGTGCTCTTTAATACTATAATCTCGTTAATACGATATCATTTTCCCCCTATTATATATGAGTACTCATATATTATTTTCCTATGTGACAATTTTATTTTTTGCCAATATATGTAAAAAAATATCTTGAATAAACGTATTTGTACATATAAAAAACCATATCTTACCTACAGTATAAGCATACAAGCTTTTTTAAATTAAATTACATAACTAAATATCACATACACTGTTATATAACTTTAAAACACTGTTGAGACTGTTGTTGCTGACGTTCTATAAATAAAATTAATCATATTTATTAAGATATCTCACATAAAAGTTTTTTTGTAGCATTTATTTAAAATATATTTTTCAGTCACATGCTGGTACACGTTGATGTGAAAAATCATGTTTGTCCAATTTGTAGCAAGGCATTTAAACGGGTAAGTTTTATTGAACTTTTTTTTAACTTAAGGAATGTCAACTCATAAGTCGCCAGTAAGTTTGAGTTTACATTTTACGTTAGGGTGGGTCACTCTAGTATGAAGAAAAGAGAGAGTACCTTAGACAAATCAATGATGAAATCAAGGTGGCTTGGCAATGGACCCAGCCAACCGTAATGAGTTAGGAAACGGGATAACGCTAGGAAGAAGACTATAGTATGGAGAAAAAAAATGTATTTTCTATGGCTTGTAAAATGTGTCACATGGTTATTGGAATAGACTTAGAAATATTTATGGTAATTAGATATTACTTTCTGCATCCGTATTAACCTTGCAATTCTGAAAATTTGAACGAAATATATTTTTATTAAATGTATAATTCTTAAATTTATTATTTGTTATGGAACAGATAAAACTAATAAAATTTTGTAGTAACAGGCTAAATTTTATTTAATAATATACATAAGTTGATACCTTTTTTACAGTCATAAGGTGTCTTGTTTTACACGAAAATCCTTTTTACTTACAAACTTCGTCATGTGTTTACGAGACTCAATCTTGGCTTGATCGCGTTGATGATTTCGTGCACTGACTTCCTAAAGCTACAATTACAGGTTTGACGGACTCACAACAGTTTGAGTATAGCAGGGTAAACATAAAAAAAAAATATTCTTGTCTAGAGCAATTAAAGATTCAAGTTCTTCGTTAGAGATTTCTTTCAGGCTCGGTGGTTATAACATGGTGGTGGTAACATATATCTGCCCATCTATAAGTCGTAATAAAATTTGTAATCATGTTTATTCCATGTCTGATACTTGAAAAAGCCTCAACTTCCATTTCTCATAGATGTTTTTCTTTGAGTATGATAACATTGCTAGAAGTAGATTTTCAAGATGGCCGAAGTACCTAACTGCTGCGTTGTATTACCGATCTATAACAGCTTTCGGTTAATAAGTAACGAGACCTCGATATGATTTCCCATAAACGTTTTCCTACATCTTTGCAACTGGGGTGGCTTTTAATGCGTATAATTTGACAATATAAGGTGCTAAATTAACAAGTTTATCTGATGTTGCAATAGAGAGACGTAGAATTATGTTAGTACGCGTGAGCCATCTGGCATGAGACTTTTTCTAGGTGATTTGTGAACAAAGTCTTCAGAGTATTTGCCACATATAACGATTCTATTCTACACAAATATAGTCGGTCAGAATTGAGATTTCCTGTTTATCGATACAATTTTATGTCTTTTCTGATTTCACCTGCAAATGGTCTGAGAACAGAAGTCGAAACATCCACAAAAGAAATAAACAGTGAAGCGGCAATTCGTTCATATGCAGCAAACAAATTAGCCGTTATAAATGTCTGTTCAATGTTTTTCCATTGGATCTACTTATAGAGCTACTACTTACACTATAATATTTGCACCTGCAAATGGAAATATATATTATACCAATTATGTATAATAATACACGTCAGTCCCAATTGACAATATTTATAATTAAAAATAAAATCGTATTTTTGACCCACCCTATTTTATATACGGAGACAAAGAGGTGTATTTTCACTTATTTGTCTTCCCTGTTATTACTAAATTATGTATGTATATGTATATCTTCACGCCAAGTCCCTTGCGGGGTAGGCAGAGAGAACCGAGCGCCATAAGACGCGGTCCTTGCATACTTCACTCGCTTCTGTGACATTCATAGCTCTTTTCATGCACTAAATATATAATATACTAAAATATATAATATATATAATATACTAAATTATAATATATACTAATCTTAATAAGTACAAATAAACACGTTTTTTTTTTACAGAAAACAGCCATGTTACGGCACGTGCCTATTCATAGTGCTGCGAGTAAAACTGTGAAATGCGAATTGTGCAATATGTCGTTTATATCGAGCTATGGTCTAAAACATCACATGCGCGTCCACACCGGGGAAAGACCATATAGATGTGAGGTAATCAATCTACATTACTGCTTGCACGGTATCGTATACATTCATAAATCCTTTTGGCATCAAAGTGCCGTATACAAAAAAAAAACTTATAGCGCGCATTCCGCAGTCTCGTAAAATAAGAGATTCTATACGTAATTAATTATTGTAGGTAGATCTTTTTGTATCATATCGCTCATTAAATGCAACGGGGCCACAAATTAAAAAAGCTCGCAATAATATCATTGCGAAAATGGGATCAATAATGGGATAAATAGATGATATTTTTAGTAAAATGAAGATAACCTTTAAAAATGTTAAAAATCTTCAAGAATGCATATTATATATTTTATTTTGCTCGCCCTGTTAAACATGTCAACCTCGAATAGTGGCGCTTTTGTATTTAATGAGCGAGTATCCAGTCTTGAATTAAAAATAGACAAGCTAATTAGATAATTGCTGCGGTCAAAACCGTTACAAAAAAACGTCAAAATACAAAATTATGAGAAAATGACAAAGGCCTGATTTTCGTTTATTTTTGTCCGTATTAAAAAATCATTTATACACATGAAATTCTACGAAGATGTGTTTTATTTAATTGAATAAGCATGATTTATTATTATAAGACGTAAACATCTTTCAAAGAAAACACAATTTTCCATAGAAGCTTCATTTGATTTTTTTTCGATTTCATTAAATTTGATTGAACAAAATTGAATGATAAAATATATAGTAAGTATATTGTAATTTCCATGAAACGAAAGTTCACTGATTTCTCAAGGTGGTATTTATGTCAATGTAAATAATGGTTTTAATTTCAATGGCAAGATTTATTGCAATACCTATATCTATCTATAATTTCACGCCAAACCCTTACATGGTAGGCATAGAGAACGGAGTGCCACATGACTCGGTCTTTATTGTAGTATACATTCATTACATTGAAGTAAATATATTAAAGTTGTATGAATTTATTTCGAAGCTAGCAAACTAAAATTTATAAGTCCGAAGACAAAGAACCAGTAAAGTGTTGATATTAAAATTGAATTATACTTTTATCCGTTCATTGAGCAGTCAGAACCCGTTATATACGTTTTCCCATACATTTCGCGGTCGTATACGACCACCCGGGTTTCGAAGGGTTAAACAATTCATTATCCAGTTAATAAAGATTCCGGCGTTATTTTTCGAAAGTCAAATTTACATGCAATTTGATCTAACCTGCTTTGTGTGCTTCCGCCACTCTCTGCCTCGGCTGCTGCGGTCATCCGCCAGAGCGGCCATGGCAGCGTCGGCGTGTTGCATCTACTGACAGTAGTGGGTGGGTGCCGGCCGGCGCTAGGCCGCATATAATAATTGGTGGCGGAAGCACACATAGCAGGTTAGATCAAATTGCATGTAAATTAATTATCCCTTTTTAAATTAATCCCTAATCCCTTTTTAATTAGAATAAATATCCCGAGTATGTACGTAATTCTTCCATACATTTTATTAGATATATTATAGCAATAGTTGTAAATATAAATGTATGTTATTTATTTGTATTATATTTTCAGATGTGTTCTCAAGGTTACAGTTATAAACATGACTTCAACCGCCATTGTCTAAAGAAACATGGGGTTTTCTTTAACCGAAGATCAGTTAATATTATGAACGAAGAGGTATTGCAAAAAGAAAGACAGCTAATGAGAAAATTAATGTTAAGCGTGAACGGTATAATCAAAGACGACGAACCATTCAAAGCCTTTGATGTCCCGCAAGGACAGAAGGCATTAGCACAAGCAATCAAACTCATAGAAAGTAAACAAATTTCTGTTGATTTAAACTTCTGAATGTCTTCAAATATTTAAAATGTACTTTCCTTTTGTCATACAAACCAGTTGAAAACTGGCCAGAGAAGCATATTAGAGCTCTATAGTCGGATTAATATCCATTTCTACCTACTACTACTTCTACCTCTAAAAATTAGTGAAAAAAAAACCACATTAATTGTTTCCGCCAACGGTGTCCTATGTTGATTGAAAATCTAAAGGCTAAGGATATTCATTTCCAAGAAACTTTTTATTTCTACTTTCCTCATAATATTTGCCTATGCTCTGAACATCGATAATTATAAGAGAAATACACGTTCAAAGATTGTGATCGCCCAACGTCCAAAAGGACGACCCTTTGGTATTTTTAGTGTATTCGTGAGACGAGTTGATGTTTAGAAATGGTCCACTAATTTTACTTTCTGCTAATAAGAGATACTAACTCGACTATATATAGAGCTCTCAAACCATTATGACAAGGAGTCCCGCTGAATATATGTGTATCAGAGAATCGACCACACCATAGATTTAATCAATCTACATTTTGTACCTATTGTAAGGTTGTACATTGCAGCATAACAAGGATAGTGTACTTACGAGTACAAACAATACAAGGCTGTGCAATATGTGTAGCCCATATGAAGTGAACCATCTATTTTCTATCTATAAAGTATCTACCTATCGTTGTTGTGTTTCTTTGTATGTAATTGTTTTTGTTACCTACATTTCAAATAAATAATTTATTATTGCCATTGCGTTTGATTTGCCTAAACTTAAAGTAGATGTAGTTCGAGGTACCGCGGCCGCAAATTGAATTACATATATTTTGTCACTTTGGGGCATGAACGAGATGTCCTTCTTCATGGCGTTATCCCGTTTGCTAATCCAAGTATTGACAGTGTCCGCTACCTAATCCTAAGAATTTGGCGAATATACTTATTTTTACATGCAGCGACAGCAGTCATCGGATCTCCATAACCCAGCGGGAAAATCAGACCATTCTTAGGTTAGGTCACACTGACGTGTGGGTTTCCTCGCGATATTTTTCATCTCCGAGGGAGCGATAATAACATATGTATATCAACCGGGACCTGTTGCTATAGGCTTTATATAGGTTCCTTATCCACTGCGCTATCACTGCTCTTTTTTTATAAATCTATAGAAATAAATAAAATAAAATTTTATTTTATAAATCGACTAATGCGAGTTCCAACGTGGCACCAACTACAGAAACACCTCGAAGGAGTAATAATGTGTATGGGAAAGAAAACACGATACGTTTTTGATTCCAACGTTTACTTTCTGGAAATTTTGATCTACAGAACTAACCCCGTAGACGGCCGGAAACCCTAGTTGACTACGAAGAATTAAGGGTGATCGTGGAAGATTTATTAATGTAAACGAATTACCCAGATAATATAAATGCTGTGTAAGCCTGTAATAGGTATGTATATAAACTTATGTTTGTACAATGTCATAAGCAATGTTATGTATGTATACAGTTGGTGTACCTTTTCCATAAATAAAGAAGCAGATCCATCATAAACCACGTCACAGTTAGCGACAGACTTCGGTGTGGATGACAAAACAGTTTTAATTCACTTGAAACAAATTGGAAAACTGTAAAAACTCGAGAAATGTGTACCGCATAAATTGAGTGAAGCACACCAACAAATACGCATTGAGTGCTTCGTTACGTTACTCAACCGTCACAATAACGAGGTAATTTTGAATCGTATTGTATTGTACTTGTAATGAAAAATAGATCTTGTACGACCCGGCTAAATCCTGTCCTAAGCCAAAGGTGACAGCGCATGTGTCAGTTAAATGGTGAACTTAAGTTTTTTTTTATATTATTATATATATTACGTCGGGAGGCATACAAGCATACAGCCTACCTGATGTAAAGCGGGTACCGTAGCCTAATAACGCTTGCGATATATTAAGTATCACTCGCGCTACACCTCCTTTGCTGCTTAGACAGCAACTCCTTGGGAGCTTACTGGTGACCTCACTCACTCGCAGGAACACACCAACCCTCTAGGGAGTTGTTATTTGGCTGCGGGACGGGCTGGTTTGATGCGCCCTACATCTCTTAAAACATCCAGACCAATACAAACAGACATGTTAATGCACACATGTTTGCCTTGTGTGGGAATCGAACCCACGAGCGTTAGTGTCAAAAGTCACAACTAAGCCACCGAGCTCGTCAAACTCGTGAAAAAAGTCGTGATATGCTTAACAAATCAGTACAAAGTGTGCATGTGGGTACTTTGCCCGCTTTTACGTAGATATAATTACTATTTTCTCGCTGTAGTCTTTTAGCTTAGTAGTCATAATTCATCTAACACTCAGAGAGGTAGGAGCCAGCAAGGGATGGTGCTGTGCTCCACCCCGTCAGAGATTCTGTAGTGGCGGGGCATGATAAGACCTCTTGCTCCATCTAGGGAAGCACCTCAACCTTACAGAAAACCCGGGGCTAAATAGCAATTCCGGGAGGATTGTTGTGTTTCTGTGTGTGAGTAAGGTCGCCAGTTTTAGGAAGTCGTTGTGCAGACAGCGGGAGGACCGGCGGATATCGAGCCGCCAGCAACAGTGTGGGCGCGGCGGTCAGGGAGACCCGGTGAAACGGCTGATCGCTGGCCGCCCGCGAGTCAGCAGGGTTCCCGAACCCGGGGATTACATAATCTTCGCCCCGGGAGGCTGACCCGCCAATCGGAGAAAAATCCCTGTTGTAGCGGTCGTGCCCTGTTGTAGACCGGAGTCGACCCGGCTACTCCAGCCGGGGGGCCCTTCCGCCCGCCGTGCAAGCAAATCGCATAACCTGCACTGTCCAGTGGTGGTAGATACCGCGCTTTTATCCTCTACTCTGTCGGCTCAGCAACTTCTCATTTTTTTAAAGAACCTCGACATTAAATATGGCTAGGAAATAAAACGGAAAATCGAAAAAAAGCAGCTATCCCTTCCACAATAAATGTGGATTTTTGCAACATCAGGCGACTTCACTCTAACATTAATGAAATGAAATGAAAAAATTAAAAAAGCAAAAGGAAATATATAATTTATTATTTCTTTTCAATCACATTTAGACATCCAATATTGTAACACTAAATCCACCACGCCATTCCAGTATTCTAGTACCTTTGGGTACTTTATGGTTGCAATGTCATATTTTGGTGCCACCATAGCACTCATGGTTACGGTCTGTACTTACCTTGATATAGTCACAAGTTATTTATCGAAAAATACAAAAAATACTATATTGTGGATGGTTCGATACTTGTCCATATTTTCTATATAAGTTCCACACGAAATAAGATACATTCAGCGGCTACATTATACTTACTTGCTTATATAGATTTCGTAGTCTGACGCGCGTTATGGTAAACAAAAGATGGTTAGATCAACAACACCTACAAAAGAAAAAACGACCTTGTCTGCGGGCACGCTAATATAAAAACAGACGACATCTAAAATAGTTGGTGAATAGATATCCTGAGAAACCGGCCAAGTGCGAGTCTTGAGTTCTGTAGGCCGATTCTACTAAAAAACTGCAACTGCACTGCAGCGCGGCGTGTGTCAAAAGGTTTTTTAGTAGAATCGGCCTATTGTACTAAGTGAAGGAACGTGTCCATCAGTGGCGTAGCGTAGTGGGGGCGGCAGGGGCGGCACTTTTTAGGGCGCGGCAAACTTTGTCAATAAATAATAAAAATATTTCAACCATTTCATATTTTTATCGCAACTACAAATTCCGAACAATTGAAAATTTTTGAAGAATTTTTCATTACTTATTCTGTGACGAATTCGGGGAATCCCCTTTCTTTAAATATTTTGTAGCAACTGCTGACAACAGCGTCTATACTGACTTCTCCGTAGATATTTTATTTTAAAAACTATAGGTACAGGTAAGTCCCTTCAAGGAAGTACTTGTTGCTTTGACAAATCAAAGAAAGTTTTATTGATGAATCGTCTGTTGTCCATTTCACATTGTCTCGTATCGTAATTAATGTTACGCTTTAAAACTGTAATTTCTGTGCAAATAAGTACGTGTAGTGGTTGTGAAACTATTGAGCTTTGTGAAAAATTGAATTTTTCCGCTACGTGTACCTACATTCAACAATGTGAACTATAACTTTTTAATTTAAAATCTAACCCGAATAATGCAAAATAATGACGATTGTTCTTGCTGAAAAGTTCTCTATAATTAATGTATGTAATGTATAGTATATATTAAATTGAAATACCTAAATAAGAGGGCGGCAAAATTGTCTTCCGCCCCGGGCGGGCGACACCCACGCTACGCCGCTGGTGTCCATACCTATAGGCCTCGCTGTTGTAGGTTGGAACCATGGCCGCCTGTCACTTGTATTTATTCCAGAGTCTATTAGGCATACTTACTAATGTAAAATGGTAATGTAATTATAATGTAATAATAAATAAATAATACTTATATAAATAATAATACCTATACCTTATTTTATTATTTTACCATGAAAAGGCGACGACGCAAAACTTCTTGAAATTATCACCCATATTTCATCCTAAGAATTATGATTTTGTTATCATAAATTAAAAAAATATGTGTGTTCTACTGGTATTTAACTGTGCTACTAATAAAAATACCTTTTGTAAATTATAATTGAATATATATATATATATATATAGTAATTACAAGTGCAGGGTAGAATATTGAATTGGTACGCAGTAGTTACTTGGACCAGACTACTCCACTGCTGGAGAGTTGCACCGTGTTCGTACCCTACTACACTTAAAATCTCTTAAAATCGTCCTAAACAATTGTTACAATTAGTTAATAATTTTATATTACTGGTAACAAATAACATTTGTTAATAATAAAATTAATCAATACATATTAATTAATGCAATGATTAGTATGGCTGTTGACTAGCCGTTTGGCCATTTGAGGTGCGCTCTCAAATAGCCAAATGGCTAGTCATACCAATCATACGAAAATTCAATAAATTTCCACATTATGCTATCTATTTTAAAATTTTTAATTTTAAAATTATTTTAAATTGTAAATATATAGATAGAGAACAATGATACCTCAGAACAGAGGAAAAGTGTAACCTGTAACGAATGCAACTACAAAATAATTTAAACATGTTAAAAACTAATATCCATCATCGACAAAAATGCCCACTAAAGTATACCAAAACCATCGTATTTCTTAACGGTGGTACAGATTAATATCGTATAACTTAGATATTGTAAGAATTTGTTATACTATCCATATTTAATTAATATTTTATCTGTTATTTATATATGGGGGTGTAAGCGTCTTACTTATGAAAGATAGGTATATTTAACTACTACTACCTACGCATCAAAGCACCTCGATTCGGGTATCTATTGCGTATATTATATAAAGCTATTTTAGGGTAGGGGCTTCTTGGAGTTCAATGCTATCGTCTGGGATCCGCACGAAAGCATCTATAAATTAACTATTGGAAGAATTCAAGGAAAATTTACCTGGTTCATAACAAAATGTATGGCTACTGTTGTCACCTATTTCCTTCAGCATACATATTGGGTATGGTTGGACTAGACTTTTTCCTTGAATACCTATATATTTCACTGCCTCGCTACCTGATTATTACTTGGTACTAACTACACTTTTTGCGTGTTTTGTGTTTTTTGTATCATATTAATGCATTCTTTTTTGTACTACATGGGGCACACTAAAAGTTTTGCACTTCTAGCTAATCGGAACTATTTGAATTTCGAATGTTATATTTTTTGAAACGTTGCAACCTACTTAGTAATAAAAAAAAAACAATTGGCGGGAAATCATTTGTCAATTGTTTTTTATCACACATCAAAGTTCTACGTACGCAACGAAAATGGAATTGAGTCGAAAACATTTTAGAGCGATGATTTTTTATGATTTTAAAAGTTCTCTCTCTCCGCAAGACTGTGCTGCTCGTCTTCAAAATGCTTTTGGGAGAGAAGCACCTTCTTTGAGCACCGTGAGGCGATGGTTTGCTGAATTTGAGACATGTCGAGTTTCTTTACATGCCGAATTTCGTGAAGGGCGGCCTACAACTGCCGTCAACGTAAATGATGTGGCGGCTAATTGAAGAAAACCCGCAGATTACCTATGAGACAATTCGAGAACTATTGGGGATTGGTATGAGCCAAATTCAGAAAATTTTACACGAAGAATTGAAAGTTCGGAAACTTTGTTGTCGTTGGATCCCTCATGAACTGACAGCGGAGCAGAAGCGGGCTCGCGTGGAGCGGTGCTCACAGATGCTACTGAAGTAGGACCACGGACATTCTAATGCTGTTTATGACATTGTCACAGGAGACGAAACGTGGATTTATTGTTTTGAACCAGAAAAAAACAGCAATCTTGTGAATGGGTGTTTGAAAATGAGAACAGGCAAACAAAAGTGAGGCAGGCGAAAAACGTTGGTAAAAAAATGATCGCGTTTTTTTTCTCAGCTACGGGTCCCATCTGCACAATTCCACTTGAAGATCAAAAGAGTGTTAATGCCGAGAGGTATTTTACCATTTGTTTACCCAGGGTGTTAGAAAAAGTTCGCGAAAGACGACCAAAAAGCCGCGTTCTCCTACATCATGACAACGCTTCTTCACACACGGCCAACAAAACAAAGTCATTTTTAACTTCCGAAAAAGTACAACTCGTTACGCATCCTGCGCATAGCCCCAGACCTAACACCCTGTGATTTCTGTATTTTCCCCAAAATCAAAGATTTGATGAGAGGTTTCACTTTTACCAACTCCGAAGAGGCAGTGATAGCGTTCAATCAGCACATAGAAAACATGCCTTCAGATCTGTGGTCCTCCTGTTTTAAAAAATGGTTCGATCGCATGAAAAAATGTTTAAAATGTAAAGGAAAGTATTTTGAAAAGCAATAAACATAATATTTTGGTTATAACATGTTGTTTTTTTAAGTTACGCAAAACTTATAGTGTGACCTACGTATATCCACCGATCGGATTGTACTCGTAAAATATTCGTAAAGTCACTTAAATACGCAATATACGATTGTACCTACTACGTCCATGAGTCGAAGAGATGTGAAATGAATTGCTTTGTAATAAGTATATCCGTCAACATATTATCATCAATGATAATATGAACGAAACACAAAACATTTAAATGTACTTTATCCATATTTTTTTTATTTTGAATCTGATGGTACAAAGCTATATTAAGAAACTTTGCACCTTGCTTTGTTTATATCCATCGATGTCAATTATATTACACTAATTATGTAGATATTTTTCGCAGAATGAACGACATACCTAACCAAAAAAAATAAATGCTCTTCCCACGCTTCCGAATGAAGCATATCTATGTACAAAGAGTAAAAAAGTTTCTGTTAAAGTATTACATTATATATCATAATTATCATTCGTAGGGAGTAAACTCCAGTCGTGCGTCGGAGCTGACAAACACCCACTTTTTTATTATTTTATTTATTGACGCCATCGTTATGCTGAAATGCTGTAGCTACTATTATGCTGAAAAAAATCTATTGAAAAAAGACGATGATTTGCAGTTATCAAGTGGTTTGCCCGGCTTTGGAACGCCGATGACCGTAGCGTCCTTCCAGGCGGAAAACAGCATAGGTCGAAGCCGGAGTTGAAAATAAGGGCTAGAAGTGTTAGCACCTAGGCTGGGAAGTGCCGCAGAGCCTTATTTGATATGCCGTCAGCGCTTTTTGGACTTCAGTCCTTTGATGAAAGGGTCAATTTCAGCAGTGGCTACTGAAATTGGGTCTGCAGTCAGAGGTTTAAAAAGACCTTCATCCTCCACTGCTTTTTTATGTGCAGGGTCGCGCGGTTGGAAGCTGGCAGAGCATTGTGAAGCAATGCTGTCAGCAAAGCATTCGGCTTTCTCAACGTCCTTGAAGGCGTTAGAGCCATTGGGCCGTTTGAGTGGCGGCGGTGTAAGTAATTACGTCACTACGCAGAGCTTTCGCTACTTTGTAGTACGCAGTGTGGTCGGGGTTATATTTTCCATGAGGTCGCCCCACTGTGCGTCCCTCAATTCGGAAAGAGCAGACTTTACTTGCCGCTGAAGGCGGTTAACTTTAGACCTGTTTCCTGGGGTGGGAGAGAGAGCAGCTCTCCGGAGGGCTGCATTTTTAGATTTAATCAGGTTCTTGACAGCTGGCGGTAGCTTTCGGCGGTTGTCCGCCTGCACTACCCTTGAGCTGTCTTGAACTGCTGATTGTACTAACTGGGTGAGAAGGTGGGGATCCAGTGGTCCTAGTGGATTACTAACGTGACTGGACGGTGGTCATCCAGAGGCTCTAAAGAGTTGAGCCTGAGTGCGACTCCTTTGACCAGCGCGAAGTCTAGTACGTCAGGAGTGCTGTTTTGGGTTATTCGGATAGTGAGTAGGAGAGAATGGGCACAAGACGTACAAATCAAGGGCTTTGGTGATTTTTAATACCGCTGTGGTTAGTGGCTTAGCATGTCCAGTCCGTATGTTTGGAGTTAAAGTCATCACACAGAATGGCAGATTTCCCTATTGCTAAGAGCGCCTCGCTTCTTAGAGATATGGTATCGCTAGGTATGTATAGGAGGCTATAACGATGGACTGATGTCACTTTACATACAATGGCCTCAATACTGTTATATAACGGAGAGATAGGCGATCAATGAATTACCAGAGAGAGACTTTGTACAAACGTCGTTTGTATGGGTAACTCTGTCTGACCTATTTCTACTACCAAACAGCTATATTTATATAGCTGTATTCCGGTTTGAAGGGTGAGATATGGCAGATAAATTACTGGATACTGTGACGAAACATCCTTAGGTCACAAGATTGGCAGCGCGCGAGTAACATCTCCGTGGTGTTACGAGCGTCAATAGGTTACTGTGACTGCTTACCATCTGATGCGGGCCGCATGCTTGTTGGCCAATCTAGTTGTATAAAAAAAAGAAAAAAAAATGAAGTGCTTTCCTATAATAGACGGCCGTACCGCCGCCTTGCCAGCCCCCTCCGGTTCGTGGATTTGAGCCACGTTTCCTGAAGGAGCAGAAGGTTAATATCCCTGTAGTGTGCAATCTCCCTCATTTCGAGAATGTTTAAGACGTATACTTGGATTAATGATATTGTTATTAAGCAATAAAACGAAATAAGTCAAAAAGTTTAGGTTTGTATGTATATTGTTCGCGATTAATACATATATAAATAAAGAAACCGTCGCGTGAATTGTTACTTGTTCGTTTAATGTAAGAAAAACAGCCATGGATGAAATGTTTTAGCATGCATTTTGTAATGTTAAAGTTAGATATAAGTTGTCACGTAGGATATTATCCTCATCGGTGTTATTACAGTAGTAACTTATGTATATACATAGTACATAGATGTATGTTTTATAGTTTGTAAGTTAAGAGAAGCAACGTCTCTTCGTGTACCGTACAAATTTTATCATGGGGAGTTCGTAGGAGCTTTACAACTTAATACCAGCCGCTGAGTTCCACTATCGTATCACTCGCCATAAGTTCAATTTCACCCTCACCATTTTGATAGGTTGTGATCCACTACACTACTACAGTACGCTTTTTGAGGCATTTTCTACCACGTATGATTGTATAGTGGAATAAATTATCCTCAGCGGTGTTCCCGAACAAATACGATATGGGTGCCTTCAAGAAAAGAGCAATGTTTCAATGTTCCCGTAAAAAGCCTGGCAGTCAGCAGCAGCAGATCAGTGACCCTTTGGTGTTACTGATGTCTATGGGCGGTGGTGATCATTTACCGTTAGGTGACCCACATGCTCGTTTGCCCCCGCCTAATATAAAAAAAGGGTGGAATGTATGACCAGAATTTGACATTTCAGATTTTACACAGAAATAAAGAGTTAATAAGAATAAACTTGAAAAAAAAATTGCCTATAGCACTTAGATCAGGAATCAAAGATGATGCAGCTTTCTATTTAAAAGAAAAAAACATATTGAGATCAGTAATTACAGACATCTTCCGAACAACGTTTGCCTCTTTATAATATGTAGACTCATTATAGTAAAAAAAGAATGTTGTTGACATCAGACATCAAACAATAGTGCTCTATTGTATTTGTAACCTATTGCGACGCACGAAACTACGAATAAATAACCCTAAAATGGACAAAGTTGCCGAATGTCAACCAACTTATTCAATCTTGTAGTTTCTTGAGAGAGGGCTTACCGCAAAATATAATATTTTTTGAGATAATATTCATCGTTGAATATACTTTCGCCCTCTACCGTTTAGTATAAAATCTGCTTTTGTGTTCGTCCGTCTACCTTTCTAGTCATCCCTAGAATATTATAATTCATATCACTCAAGTAGAGCTTTGATGCTGCAGCCTAACGAAAAACTTCACAAGCATCCTATCTACTTACTTATTTATTCATCTAAACAACTGTCTTTTGGTAAATAACATTTTGACTCGGCGGGAAAAATTTTGGTTCACCTTAGACAATGCCACCGTGTTGAAATCTTCCGAAACTCCGTTTATGTCAGCACCCGGGATATCATATTTCTGTAATGCCACGTCTACGTCGCCCACACGTAAGGACATAGCTCATATAAGGCTTAGTCATATTTGCTACTAATAAATATAGCGTGAGAGTCCCTTTTTGTTTTTAGGGTACCGTACCTCATAAGGAATATGAGGTACGTATAATAATAAACGGAACCCTTTTAGGATCACTTGTTCGGCTGTTTGACTGACTGTCTGTCAAGACCCTTTTTTTCAAGGATGGATGGAGCTATCCCGCTATTAAATTAATCTTAAAAAAGCTTGCCGTAGGTACCATTCAGCTTTTACTGAAATACTCTATTATCACCGGAAGGAAGAAACTAAGGTATAAAACTAAGGAAGGATCGCTTTGGAAATAAAATTCTACCAGACATTGTTGTCGGGACATTTTCAGTGATTTTTTTTATTTATACACTGTCGGGAGCATACAAGCATACGGCCCACCTGATGTAAAGCAGTTACCGTCGCCTATTAACGCTTGTAATACATTCAGTTTTACTCGCGCGATGCCTCCTCTGCTGCTAACACAGCAAATCCTTTGGAGCTTACTGGTAGCGTCACTCACACGCAGGCACACAACAACCCTCTAGGGAATTGTTATTTGATTCTGGTGGAGGTGAGGTGTGTTCTGTGAGGTGGAGGTACTTCTCCAGACGGGCTGTTTTATGCGCCCTACCTCTCTTAACCCATTGAGGCGTTACGGCGCCAAGTATATAACAAGGCGTCAAAACATCCAGACCAAGACAAACAAACATGTTCATGCACACAAATGTTTGTCTTGTGTGGGAATCGAACCCACGAGCGTCGGTGTCAAAGTCGTCATTCACGACTAAGCCACCCAACTCTGACGTGTCCTATGAAATGTTTTATTATTAGTTATTATGTGCTCGGTGGCGCAGTGGTTAGTAACGCTACTATGTCGTCAACGCTCGTAGGTTTGATTCCCGCACAGGACAGACATTTGTGTGTATTAACATGTCTGTTTGTATTGGTCTGGTTGTTTTTAAGAGAGGTAGACCGCATCAAAGCAGCCCGTCTGGGGAAGTACCTCAACCTCACAGAAAACCGCAGCCAAATAACAACTTCCTGGAGGGTTTCTTGGGCCTGCGTGTGAGTAAGCTTCTAAGAAGTTGCTGTGTTAGTAGCAAAAGTGACATCACGTAGGTGATATTTAATTTATTGCAAGCATTCATAGGCTACGCTAACCGCTTGACATTAAATGGGCCGTACGCTTGTAGCCCCTCCGACGTTACATAAAAAAAAACATCTATAAATTTTAATATGAAAATGCATGCCAACGTAAGTACGTAAGAGTTCGTTGCTGTTACAAATCAACTAAACCACTGGACTGCTCATAAAGGCAAGACGCGCTCACAAAAACGTTGTGATTTAGCGCCTAAATATCTCAGTGATTCGAGCCAACTGCCCAATGGGAGGATATTTTAACCAATGAGCCAATAACCGCCGCAATGTTGATCCGTGACCTAGCCAATAAGAACTGCGTGTTCTACTTTACTTACCACTCGGTACCCGTGGCGCTGAATTGATTTACTATGCAAAACGGGTGTCATTGGTTCTCCATAGGTGTTCTTCATTGTTGCTGTGTAATATTTATTCACAGTACCCCTGGACTACCACATACATTTAGTAGGGAAGTCTCCTATAGACATCACACGTCGGTCCAAAAAGATGTATGTATACGTATACATCTTTTTGGACCACCGTTTGTTTGTTTGCATTTTGTCTTGTTGTCTTTCCTAAATTACCTATTGTTATAAATAATTTACACCCACAACGCCATATTAGTTTACGATATAAAAATGGGTAGGCTGAGTGCTTTGATTTATTTTCTGCCTCCCACGCAGAGAACTTTACTCATTCAGAACTTATAGGTATAGTCAATCTTAGGTAAGGTCACGCGTCATTCGAAATATAATTTCTTGGACGTGCGGATTTCCTCACAATGCTCCTTCACCGCCAAGCAAGTGATAGACACAAATCCGTAAACACAAATTTAGTAGTACATGCCAGGACTCGAACCGGGAACCTATCTTCGGTTCAGGGGTTCTTTATCTAGTATGCAATCGCTGCTGCTAAGGACGAAACCATTGTTACAGTAGCGTATAGACGCATACAACACAAGTACATCACTCCTCTTTCCCGACCTTGGGACAAAATGACATGATGTAAAGCTTTGGCAAATTATTAGCACGGCGCTGTATAAATTTCCAAGAAATTCTGTAAAAAATCGATTTGTGCGTTTGACATAACATATAGATAAAGTGTTTTGAATTTGATATGGCATTGAAGACGTGGAATGTGATAAAATCTAAAATATACTGTAGTATTTCTAACAACTCCTAACGCCTGGTCGTGGTAGAGCGACGTTGTCTTTTGTCGCATAAAACTACTGAACTTTTTCCATTTTATGTTATAATAATTACCGATATTATAAAAACAACTTCTATTTTATTAAAATTATCATTTATTGAAACTTAAATCGCTTACAGTTTGCATTTTGACGCCTAGAGCGACTACACCACTCGCTCTACCCTAGATTCGATGCTGATTCCTAGAACACATAATCACACCAGTCTGTACCACACCGTTTACGACCAAAAAATGGAATGGAGTCAATAGATCTTTATGATACCTACTAGCTACTTAATGCAACTGTCTTAGTTTCGATGTCGCATTTTTCTGTGCATGCAGTGCTTTTCTTTAAGTAATGAGACACTTAAGTTTTATTTATAATGTATATATATATGTTGCATATGTAATGGTGTACTCGTTGTTGAAAAGCCAAATAAATAAATAAATAAATAAATAAATAAATGTCAGAATATTAATAACAAGCCAAGTCAGAGTCGATAGACGGACGAAAGAACAATACAATACAATACAAAACTCTTTATTGCACCAATAAAATATACAAATATACATAGTCTATATAAGAAAGTACAACAATATAGAAATAGTAAAGGTTCCGTTGTTGCTTATTCCTTATTTTTTTTATATATATTAGTTATTATTATCGATATAATAAAAATTAACAAATAAAAGCGCATATTACTTTGATAGATGAAGTTCCACTGATTAATTATTCTTCCTATCATTAACCCGTTTCCTAATCCATCAAGATGATTGGCTGGGTCCGCCCCTTACGAGTAAATCTGAGGATTTGGCGAAGATACTGATTTTGGCATATAGAAGAGGGAAAATCAGACCTACCTTAGATCACCAGTCTCTTAAAATAAAATTACTTGGACGTGCGCCGCGTGCGGGTTTCCTCACGATATTTTCCGTCACCGCCGAGCAATTGATAATTACAAATATGTATCTACATAAATACATAAAATTTAGTGGTACATGTCCACGCTAGGATTCGAACCAGGTATTGTCGGTATTAGGCTGGTTCTTTGTCCATCCACCACCACTGTTCAAATTCCATAATTTAACAATCCAGTACCTAATTAAAAACAGAAAACATCCACTAATTAATTATGCAGGAAACACTGGCCATGGCTTTTTTTATTGCATGTTAATCCATCTATTTGTATTTTATTTTATACAAAATCGGGAGCAGTAAGCATGTGAATCACAATAAAGCGGTTGTCATTACTCATTATCTATGAACGTTTGCAACATGAGGATTATTAGTCGCGTGCTACTAGTCCCGTCTGTTTCGACAGAACGGAATGTAACAAAATAGCCATAACATAACTATCTACTGTAATTGTAATCTAATCAATGTAAGATTAATTCGACAATTAAATGCAAGTAGATAAAAATCGATCAAATGCAGTACGGGCTCGCCGTTGAAAGTTCCGTGTGCAAATATCTTAGACCTTTTATGAAAGTTTTAGGAAAGCGAAAAATAAATTATCGTATATTCCCAAAATCTCCCACCTTAATCCCCCACGCGGGATATTATGCAATAATAAATTAATATTTCATTACGATTCCCAAAACATCCCAAGATCAATTTTGAAGCAGGTACATTTAATCAAACTGTACATTCTTGTCGTATGTCTATATAATAGAGCGAGACTGCATGATATTTTATACAGCATTTATACGGACTTTACACTTACAAACATAATTCTTGTTTTCGTGTCTTAAATGGCTATAACTGTACAAACATGACTTTACAAAAACTCTGAAGTCTGGTATATTTTGGGAATAGTAAACAAAATATTCTATCCCGAATGGGGTATACGGTGGGTGATTTTGGGAATTTATATACTCGTATATATCTTCACACCAGGTCCCTTGCGGGGTAGGCAGAGAGAATATACAACAATTTATTTCTGCGCTTTCCCAAAACAGTCCACATGGGATATTCATAGCGGGATATTATGGGAACAGAGGGAATCACTGTCGCATCAGGACCCAGGTGCCTTGTACCAGATACGGCTCACCTCGGCATGCCGGATATCGTGGCGTACTTATGGTACTATATGTCACCAGACTGGGATAGATTACGATTGTAGGGAAGCCAATTTTCTTAAGCAGGCTGCTTACATTACTGACCACGGCGCGTGCTAATGGTGATCCTAATATCTCTGTTTTGACGCGCGAACTGAATGCTGCCTCGAGGTCGTCTAAAATGGTGGTTGCTAGAGCAAAATTCGATTTCATCGACAGAGTTGGTGAGCGACTTGTGAGCGTTCCCTCTGGGAGCCATGCTTTCTGGTCGCTTGCTAAAGCTAAACCGATTTAAGCCCATAAGCCGCCCATAGCACCAAGGAGAAAGCCGATTTACTCGGTAATCTCTTTTCGTCTTGACTCGAATATGAATACTGGGAGCTGTACCACCTACCATCCCGTGGTGCAGTAGCTCAATGCCGGAAAACTCTATTATCCAGCGAGATATCCGACGGGCATTACTCTCTCTCTCTCGACATTCATAACTCGAGTGGGCCGGATGGTATACCGGCAGTGGTGCTGAAGCTGTGTGCTCCTTAGTTGTGTTCTGTACTAACGCGCCTTTACGTCCTTTCCTACTCCACTAGGCAAATCCCGACTTCATGGAAGACCGCCAATGTGCACCCGGTGGCCAAAAAGGACGATAGATCAGACCTATCGAATTAGAAGCCTATTGCTATAACCTCCCTTCTCTCCAAGATGTTGAAGCATGTGATAAACACACGACTACTAGGATATCTAGAAGACCACGACTTAATCAGCGACTTTCAATACGGTTTCCGTCACGGTCACTCGGCTTTGGCGATAGAGAGTCAATGTGGGGCGTTGGCCTGATGATCAAAGCGTTCGTGCAAATGGGTCGCCAGCTTTTTATCCAACAGATGCATAAAAGCCGTGGTTGACAGTGGATGCTCCTAGAATATGGATATCAATGCTGTCGTCCCTCAGGGTTGTGTCTTTACTGTCTCCGACGTTGTTTCTGCTACATATCAATGATATATTGTCAATTGATGACATTAATTATTATGCGGACGACAACACCGGGGACACTTGTTATAGAGGCCGTGCAAACATCCCTCGTTCCCCTGTGGAGGAAAGCCGCGATAAACTAGTGTCTGAAATGGATGGTATTTTAGCTAAAGTATCTTACTGGGGGTGGCTTAATTTGGTCGAATTCAACCCCAAGAAGACACAAATTGCGCGTTAACCGCTAAGAAAACTCCATTTGCTGTGGTTGCTAAATTCCAGAACATATCTGCATACCTCTTACCGTCACCAAAAGTATTAGGATGCTTGGCAGGTGACATCGATATTGCATTTCACTAGAGATCTCGTCTAGTGAAATGCAATATCGATGTCACCTGGAGGAGAAGGTCAAGCTAGCGTCCAAAAAGCTCGATGTGTTCAACAGAGCAAAGCAGTACTTCAGCGCGGAGTATAGACTTATGTTATATAAGTCTCAAGTCAGACCGCACTTGGAGTACTGCAATCACCTTTGGGGGAGAGCACTTAGATACCAGTTTGGACCATGTGATTCGATTGAGAGATAAACTGTGAGGATTTTCAACGATCCTAATCTTACACACGGTATTGAACCCTAAAGTTTAAGGAAAAAAATTGCCTTCCTTTGTGTGTTCTACTGATTGTACAACGGGTTGTGTTCTAAAAAATTGTTGGATATGATGCCGACAGCTACTTTTTATAACCACACCGCTCGCCGACGGCGGGAAGTTCACCCTCACATGCTGGAACCGCAATGGTCGCGTACTGGGCGGTTCCAGAGAAGTTCTTTAGAGAACTCTCAAGCTGTGGAATGAGCTCCCAGCGGAGGTTTTTCCAAGGGACTGCAGCATAGGGTTCTTCAAGAAATGCGTGAAGAGGTTTTTAGAAAGAGGGCAATGCATGAGTGAGATGTTGTTGCAAATGTCCATAGGCTACGGTGATTGTTTACCATCAGGCAGGCCGTACGTTTATTTTCCACCTTAGTGGTATAAAAATAATTGTAGGTACCTCTTATAGGAGTCAATCTTTAGTTTTTTATAGATATGTATATTAAAG
The DNA here is from genome assembly GCA_947507595.1 of Pyralis farinalis. NCBI lineage: Eukaryota > Metazoa > Arthropoda > Insecta > Lepidoptera > Pyralidae > Pyralis > Pyralis farinalis. The sequence continues at coordinate 20,601,621 of OX382267.1, forward strand.
AAAACACGTATTTAATTTACTAAATTTAATTTGCCGATCCGATTTAAAATCTCTACAGTTTCAAGTCTCTGACAGCTACTTACTACCTAGAGCAATTTTTGACTTTTATTATTTGGTAAATGCTTTCTTGGTGTTTAGGTACATGTTTACTATAATTTTTGAAAGGAGTATGTAGGTAGGTTACATGAACTCTCAAAACTTTTTGGTGATTATTAAATTTGACTTCCTTTTTAATTTTACTATTTATTAGAATATTTACACATACAAGTACGCTGATACATATATTTAAAAATGTTGGACATCATTTTTGGAAACATGTCATTATTTCTTCCTCAAACTTTGAAGGGTTTAAAGAAATTCTGGTAGACGCCAAAACACCAAACAAGGAATATTTAAATATGAAACTTATCTAGCTGACGTAGGAGCCCAGGCCGAGCCTGCCATGACTAAATTGGTCGCGTTTTATCAGAAGATGATGTCAGGAGCCTGAGAGAAGAACTGGCGAACGTGCATGAGAAGAACAATTAATGTTAAAGAAGCGAGTGAGGTGTGTAAGGATCGAGTCGCTCGGTACTCTCTGCGTAGGTACCTCGTAAGTGATTTGTCGTGAAGTTATAGGTAGATAAATGGATCTAGCTGTTTTAGTGACACCTTAAATTGTACCTGTAATTAATTCAAGTCATTCTGAAAAAATATAATTGATACTATACTAATATGATATGAATCGATTAAAAATAAACCACGAAATTAGTTAACAATTACTAGTTATACCAGGCTACTCAGAAAGTATTGCGAAAAAAGTTTTTATGTATGAGAGACTGGCCAGTTATAATCTATTTTGAAAATATGATTATTAAGTAAAAATAGGTACGTTGCTATTTAAAAATTTCCCTCAACATTTTTTTGCGAGCTAATTTAAATTATCGTGTTTCATTGAAAAATGGATTTGCGCCGGGAACATTTTCGTGCAATGATTTTTACGATTTCAAGTGTCGCCTGAAACCAGACGAATCGTAGGTACGATATTCATGAATGAAGACCCTTCCAAGGCAGCCCTGTATCGTTGGTATAACGAATTCAAGCGCGATCCACTAACTTTGGGGGATGAAGAAAGAAGTGGTCGCCCTTTGACGGCAGTGAAAAATTTAATCCAAGACAATAGGCGAGTTACGTATCAGGAGATTCAGCACATACTGCAGATTGGATCGGGAAGCCTTCACGAGACTCTACACTTACATCTTCGCGTGAGGAGGATAGTTTCACGCTGGGTGCCGCACAACCTCACTGTTGCTCAGAAGCGGGCCCGGGTGGAATGGTGCCGTGATATAATCAACAAATTTGAAGCAGGCTCGTCTCGGCGTGTTTACGACATCATTACAGGTGATGAGTCCTGGATTTATCGATACCATCCGGAAACGAAACGCCTTTCGACAGTTTGGGTGTTTCAAAACGAATCAACGCCTACCAAAGGAAGATTTTGATCGCGAGCTGGCTACCTGGCGTCAATTCCCTTACAGAACCAAAGAAGCATCAACGCCGAATGGCATATACTACGAAATACTTGGCAGATTTTTTGTCTGTTGTGAGCAACCAAACACATGGCTCCGCGGACTGCTCCACCACGACGCGCCCGCGCTCATATCGAGGGACTTCCTGGACAGCACGCCGGTCAAACTCCTGGGTCACCCTCCTTACCGCCGTGACCTAGCACCGCGTGATTTCTTTTTAATTCCGAAAATAAAAAATCGGCCAAGTGCGAGTGGGACTTGCGCATGAAGGGTTCCGTACCATTATCTATAAAAAATGCAAAAAAAAAAAATCACGTTTGTTGTATGGGAGCCCCCTTAAATATTTATTTTATTATATTTTTTAGTATTTGTTGTTATAGCGGCAATAGAAATACATCATCTGTGAAAATTTCAACTGTCTAACTATCACGGTTCATGAGATACAGCCTGACGGACGGACGGATGGACGGACGGACAGCGGAGCCTCAGTAATAGGGTTCCGATTTACCCTTTGGGTACGGAACCCTAAAAATCAGCACAAAGGGATACAATTTTCGTCGCCGGAAGGTGCGCTATCAGCGTTCGAGCAGACTGTAAATGAGGTCTGCGGCGAACTGGAAAAAGTGTTCCGAAAACTGGTTCAAACCAAAGACTTCTGTGTTCAAACGCATTTCAAACTTTGTATAGAAGCTGGTGGAGAGTACTTTGAAAAGATTTAAAAAAATATATTTACCTATAGAACACTTTTTTTATTTTCGCACAACTTTCTCGGTGTATTTTTCAATCACACATTTATATTATGTATTACATAATAAGTACAGAAGAGCTAAAGCTGAATATAATTTATTCTAAAGTCTTATCTCCAGCAAGACATGACGTAGGTCAGTATAGCACTTGCACACATGCTGTGCACCTTAGAGAATAATCGGATATGATATGCCCCAAAACTCTAGCACATCTGTAAGTTGCTTGGGTCACATTCACTTTGACATTTGTTATGAAAACGTCTAATGCAAGAGAACACAATATTTAAAAGCATACACACTAAAAACAAAAAATCTTTTAAAACATTGTGCCCTTTAACAGCAGATTTGTTAATTATTGATTGAACTTGATCTAGCACCGAACAATTTTGTTTTGAACGGTCAGGGTTTTGGGTTAGATTAGATACATAGTTAGTTAAGATTATATGAATATATTTGTCCAATAAAGCAATCACCGTACTACAGGAATGAGCAGCTGCAAAGATAACAGCAACTGACGAAATGAATTCATCGAATTCCTCGCGTTACGACGAACCGCACACTTGTAGGAAATATGAACCAAATGACGTAATCCCATTTCGATATTGATTTTTTAACTTAGATTAAACGAGGTGCATGACTTACTGATGGTAAAAATCCTGAAAAACAAAAGAGTTCATTGTGGTAGGTTACCAATCGATAAAAAATTTAAAACAGTTATAGCTTGCATCCACATCTATGCGTCTTATGAGATTGTAATAAAAGTAAGTTTTGAACTGTTTTGTATAACTTAATTTGTCGTGTATACATACAGCAAAGGCATCGTTTGGTTTTTTAAAGGTATATTTTGGCCACATTGAATATATTTGATAATTATAAAACGATAATCGTTAAGATAATAAGATTTCTTATTTATACAGAACTACATCAAAAGCTTGTTATTAAAAAAATATCTACATCTATGACGATTTTTGCCATTTAAGTCGTCAAATCATTACGTGATAATACGAGTAGGAGGTAGTACCTACACACTGCGCCGCCGTGAGTGACATTGTTTTGGGTTTCGCCATTATTAATAAATCTTAGGTACCAGGGCATTATGATATTTCATTCGGCCCGAATAGAAAGTACACTGCCGAGTGCCGATCGACAGTCAAGGCTTATTCAAAGAATCGTTGTTATCATTGGAACTCTCATTCGGCGACAAGCCACCCCTTGTCTCAGCACTGTGGTGATTTAGGAAATGGTTATGCAAATAATCAATACCTACCATACATAATTCACTTAATTGCAGCGTCATTTTCTGCAGTCAATTAATTTTATACTTACCCCTCCATAACCCCTTTGTTGCTCGGTAGTTAGATCAAATCCGCGGGTAAAAGCGAGTCACCCGAGAACGGGGTATGGACACCTGAGTAGGGATTGTTATTATTTCTAACTAATGGATCCTTTCTTAGCCTATCAATCAGCTACGGGTATAAAAGGGGGGAAAAACATAATCCCTTATTTAGTGTACCATTGAAGCTTGTTGAAAGCGGATAGTCATGGTAAGTTTTCTATTTAGACAAATTATATTCTATTTATAAATGCAGCATTGTAATAATGTAAGTACTCGTAATTATTGGCATGGTGTTATTAATAAAATCACTTAAGTATCTGTTAATGTTCGCATCAATGCTGCAAAACCAGATAAAGAGATATTTCGTCCGAACAGGTGTAAGTAAAGTGTACCACATAACTTATGTAACGTGGCGTCACACCGCCTGTAAAGGAGCACACGATTGTTTGATTTCTTTCCGTTAAACAAATATACCGTGTTTATGTATACAAACAAGTGACGTTATACATTTTAACCGATTTGGATAAATGATGACATTAACTCATTTCGACGTTACAATTTAATTTTTACTTTTAAGTTTAATGGAAATGAGTTCGAAAGCGTTCGAGCCAACACAATTATATGATTTATTAAATGAAACAATCAAGAGGTAGCAACATAGTAATGGTAACTGCTACTCGTATTAACTGGAAGAAATCTCTTAAAGAGATAATAAGCTCACCTTTGTACACAAAACTTGTTACAAAGATTATTTTGTATATTTATGTGCAATAAAGACTTTAAATTTAACTGAGTTCTGAATATTGTTCTCTATAGACATAAAATAGTGTTTTTTTAAATAGCGAAAATATTGGTAGTCCATTGATTTTTTAACAAAAATATTTAGGGTGATGATATATTATGATTTTAAATAGCTCTTTCTCCACAAAACCGCTCTATTTTTCGTCAAAATGCTTTTGGGAGGGAAGACCGTCATCTGAGTATCTTCCCTCTCAAAACGTGTGCACGCGGAATTAGAGCGTGCATCTGTTTATATGAACGGCAACATTCACGGTCGAATTCCGACTTTTGAACTTTCATCGACAAAAACGTGATTACTGTTAACATTACGATTTAATTGAAGAAAGTCGACGACAAATCACCTACGAGGTGGTTCAAGGGCATTCAGAGTTCTATATAAGCAAGCTAAAAATAAACTATGAACATTAAAAGTTGGGAAATACTGTTGTCGTAGGATAACTCACAAATTAACCCCAGAAGAGGAACGTTCGTGTCGATCGGTGCACAAAGATATTGGTAAAGTACCTACTACGGATATTCCAATGCTTTTTGCGACATTGTGACAGAAGACGAAACGTGGATTTCTTGTTTTGAATCAGGGAAAAACAATGGTATTATATGAATTAAGAATGAACGAAAACAGACGAACAAATGCAAGACAGGCGTGAAACGCAGATAACTAAATATTGGGATTTTTACTCGGGCAGGTCCCCAAATGAGTGTCAATGCGAACTAGCGCATCTTTATTTGTTTATCGAGTATCTTTTAAAAAAATCAGGAAAAGCGACCGGAAAACCGCATCCTCTTACACCATGACAATACTTCTTCGAACCCGGCGAACTAAGCAAAACTATTATTAGCCTCTGCTAAAGTAGAGGTCGTGACCCATCATGCACATAGTCCGGATATCGATCTTTTTATTATTCGATAAACTTAAAAGATAAGAAATTTGACTTTTACCGAGTCAAAAGAGGCTGTGAGGTCATTCAATTAACACGTGGAAATCATACCGTCCGATCAGTGGTCCTCATAAAAAATTGGTCGATCGAATGAAAAAACGTTTAAAATGTAATGAAATTGAAATTTAATTCAGAATTTCAATGTGCCCTACATATAAATCCTGTTCATTAAACTACACTTTCGGATAATAAAGTTGAGCCATCCCAAATTTTAGTATCGTTTGAATCATGTTGAAATAAAAATATGTACCCAGAAGTAGATAAGTTTTACCTATTTATGTATTGTGGCATTTAATTCATTGCCAATTCAGTCCAGACAAATAAAAGCACAATTTAAATTGATTTAGTAGGTAGTTTCCTAAATCCGTAAAACGTTGATTACAATGTAATATGTAATACGTACTGCTTCGTATAAATTTTGAGAAAAAAATGGTAAACAAGATCTAGTCATCCCTGTATCTATCACGTAGAAAAGCTTCATTTCACGCTGTGAAACCTTGAGCTTTGCCCCATCTCTGTGCTGTCGTCATCACTGGTAACATACACTAGTTGAACACACATGTTCCAGCCCAAACGATTGAAAACATCTTTCAATGCAACTACAAACAGTTTCGGATAAATTAAATCTCCCTATCTCACGCCTCTCTGTAATTGCACAGATTTCGTGTTCTGGTTTTGTAGTCGGATCGATATAGTAGCCTGTTGGTATATACTCCTCAACACTTCGATATATATAATCAATGAGCCACCGCTGAATAGACTGAAGCATCGGCCAGGTCTCAATCGAATATTCTTATATACTTAGTGGTTTTTTATACCACTAAGGTGAAAAACAAGCATACGGCCTACGGCAGTTTCTATAGCCTATGGACAATTACAACACCAGAGGTGACACTCGTGCGCTAACGACCCTGTCTTCACGACTTTTTTAAAAAACCTCGCGCCCCTATGGAATACTTCGGCAGAAAGTTCATTTCACGTTATAAGTTTTCTAAAACTTCTCTAGAATCGCATAGTAAGCGAGTGCAATAAATTGTCTATAATCAAAATAAATCATAAACAAAGTGCGTATGTAAATACAGATAGTGTTATTCGCATGCCCGATTAGGTAAAAATACATACACTCCAGCCGGTTGCTCTTGACGCTAGAGATTGCGGAGGAGCTTCATGGTTTGCGGCTAAGCGGATATATCTGGTTCCTAATATTTGTGCCTAAGTTTTCCTGTTATCAAGAAACTCTGATATGCAATCAGATCGGCCAATCAAAATGTTTCCGTGATATCGGTGAAGATAAATAAATAAATAAACATATGCGACTAATGTAAAACCACCTCCTGTTTTAAAATACACATTGCTTTTTGAATGTTCATCCAATGTTATGAATACTTTTAAAGGATTTTGACAACGTGACCTTCGGTCAGCATCCTTTTGACTGACATAAGCGATATATCGTACAACTTAGCCGTCTTACATGCGTCTTATTTGTAGTCACGTCTTATATGTTTAAACGCGTCAAAGGACGTAGTTTTCATAAGTCCAACAATACTTGTTTATTTATTATGTAACGATGTCAAATTTTGAATTTATATATCGAATACAAAGATGAATGTCGTAGCTGCAATGTGGTACGAGTAGTCAGATTTCATGAACGTCTCCATTTTCTCACCTTGAGTGCGGAACAATTTACAAGGGTAAAAATGTTGTTGCGTTTGTATTTACTTCCCTTAACCTGTATGCAATTTACTCCCTACTTAGTATAATTGCGACTAAAAAAGGGATTGTTTTATTTTATTTTCAGCTAACAAGACCCATTGCTGTGCTGACAATGTGTTGCAGCTTTTTAATAATATTACAAAGTATAATTTCTACAACAACTGCATTGAGAAGGGCTGGGAGAGAGGAATTTATAACAAGAGATCAAAAAGTTCGCAAAAGACAAAATTACCCGGAGGAATCAGTTTTGGACAATGATCTATTTGACAATGTTGACGAGAAGGGTCCGACTTATAATTCAAGGTCCTTCGATCCAGATGACAATGAAGATTTACCATCGTTCATGGTTGATTATGCTAATATGATGAGAAACGATTTTATCTTGTTAGATAACTCAGTAGAAACTAGGACGCGGCAGAGGGGCAATATAAAAGTGAAAAAACACAACGTAAGTTTATCAATAACTTAAATAAAGGTCGATGATAGGGTATTTAATAAAATAAGGCAATCCTTAATAGATGTGGTGTGGCAAAAGGGTATATTGTAAGGATGGATGGTAAAAGGCTTGTAACAAATAAAAAAAGTGGTTGCATTTGAGTGCTATTGATACTCCTTGTACATACGTAGCATCACGTCTGTCTCCTATTGGAGTAGGCAGAGATAGGTTATGGAACGCAAGGTGTATCGATCCCAACATACTTCTTTCGCCTCGTCCACACACATCAACCTTTTCACGCATGCTCTTCGGTTTCGAGTGCTTTTGATTTGGCCTATAGCCATTCTTTATTCAGAATTACTATGTAAAGCACGAAACGACAAACTCCACGTGAGCGGAGTCGCTTGGACATAATATAGAACCACATGGTAATGTTGTAATTTCATACAATTTCTTTGTTTTAATTTTAATTATAACATGAAATTATAATAATATTAATGTATCTATGAGACTGAGAAGTTACACGCGAATGTCTAAATTTAATATAGTTGAAAATAAAATTTAAGAATAAAAAGGACCCAAATGGCGTGTCGTGTCTGTACTGTCGTGCTTCCTTTTTTTCATGTATGGTTTAACTACATTTATGTATGCAATCTTACATTATTTACCACTATTCATTAATGCTTAAGAGCATTAATGTCGGCATTTTCAAGAAGCTTTGGATAAATCACAGAAAACCGCGATAACATCATGTGATCTCCCCCATGTATCAATAATACGTTTAACCAATATAACCCTTGCATCTCTATAGTCAATTTATCCTGTAAAACCGTATTACTTAAAAAACATTTTTAGTTAAGCAGTATTCGGGTACTTATAAATATTCTACCTAAAACGGGGGGAAAAGATAACGTCGGTAATTCCCCAACTCATTTTTGATCCCTGATAAAGGTATCAGTTCACTAAATTTCATTAAATCTGGGAATACACCAGCGTCTGTAGGTTGAAAATAACTGCCAAGTATGCAGCCTCAGTAATAAATACAATACTTTAATTGATATTCCCCAATGTTTTATTTTAATATTTAATTGTTTAAAATTTTCAAATGTTTCGTTTGAATCTGTTTGAATGAATATGCATAAACTAAAAAAGTACCACGCTATTCTGTAGATACTGTGTGTTCCGGACAGACATTAAATTATATCTGTTTCTTTCAGCAAGCAATGCCAAATATTCCATGCAATTGTGAAATCAATGTAAGTATTATTATTATTAAACTAACACCTGAACAGGGTATTTGATTCATAGGTGGGAAGCTCCCGAAGTATTCTATAAAAACACATACAAAATGATCGGCCAATCTGATTACAGTAATTAAATTCAGTTGTATCCGTCTTGCGTTTGGCAAACTTGTTCAATTGTTGTCTTGCAAAGTTTGCACATAGGAAGCAAATACCCTGTATACATACAATAAACGTACCCACACATTATCAAAATGTCGTTTCTGTAAGGTACCTGTTGTTAAAAAGAGTATCTACCAGCCGAATAGAGGGTCATCACACAGTAAAAATATTTTATGGATAAAGATAAAAAATCTTTATTTGCCTTTACACGTCACGACACGACTTACATTCTCAATATTGTATTTTATTCATTTTTAATAGTTTTGATTTCTCTTTTTTAATCTATCAACATTTCAAATGACCATTGGCGAAGAAGAAGTGCCAAAATAAACTTGCCAATATAGGTCTCTTTTCAAATCATCAATTTATATTACAATAAATTTATGACAGTGTATAATGGCGACAAGTTGTACAGTTAAAGATATATTAACACCATTTGCTGAATCATATCCAGACATCCCGTCAGCCAGATATTCATTGATTCTGTAATAACCTTTTTAAGAAAGTTCTGTAAGAAAGCATTTGATAGAGTCGTGCGAAAGAATCTCTGGAACATTTTGCCCGGATATGGGGTTGACGGTGACCTACTCCGTGCTGTGCAATCCACTTATGAGGATTGTACAGCATGTGTGCGGGTGGACGGCAGCTTGTCGCCCTGGTTTGATGTCAACATTGGTGTCAGACAGGGATGCGTGCTGTCGGCTCGGCTGTTCATCCTGTATCTGGACAGTTGTCTTCAGAGAATAAGAAATATGAATGTGGGAATGCGAATGGGTGACTCAGCGGTCAACTGCCTGCTTTATGCAGACGATGCGGCATTAATAGCGGAATCACCATCCGAACTGCAAACACTAGTTACAACAATGAAAGATGATTGTATGAAGAAAGGCTTACAATTGAATGCGAAGAAAACCAAGATAATGGTATTTGAAAGAGAGACAACCAGAACGAACACTAAGATTATGGTTGATGATGTAGTGTTGGAGCAAGTGAATGAGATTGTATATCTTGGAAGTGCTTTTAGCAGCAATGGAAGGTACACCGCTGATGTGGAGAGACGAGTGAGTGCCGGGAATAGGGTGAATGGAGCGTTGGGTAAACTTCTAGGCAGCCGAAATCTAAGCCAGAAGGCACAGCTCGCTGTACACAACGCGGTGCTAATTCCAACGCTAACTTATGGAAGTGAGAGCTGGGTATGGCAGAGAGAGCATGAAAGTAGAATAAATGCGGTCGAGATGCGAGCATTGCGCAAAATTTGTGGCATAACGCTTGCTGACCGCGTTCGTAATAAAGACGTGAGAGAAAGAGTTGGTCTAAAAGAGAGTGTCGGTGTTAAGATAAGAAAGGGCATGCTCCGTTGGTTCGGACATGTAGAAAGAATGCGGGACGAAAGAATGACGAAACAGATATACAATGCAAAAGTGGAAGGATGTAGGAGCCGAGGAAGGCCGAGACTAACCTACCATGACCAAATTGGTCGTGTTTTATCAGAAGGTGATGTCAGAAGCCCCAGGAACCGGCGAGCGTGCATGAAAAGAGCTATGAATGTCACAGAAGCGAGTGAAGTATGCAAGGACCGCGTCTTATGGCGCTCGGTTCTCTCTGCCTACCCCGCAAGGGACTTGGCGTGAAGATATACATACATACATACTGTAATAACCCTTCTTACATAGAGTTATTATTCATGTACCTTTTGAACATATTGTCAGGCAAGAACAGAACTGTTTCAGATAATTTATTTTAGAATCGAATACAATTTAGAACAAGAGATCTACTCGTCTTAGCACCGATGCACTGGCATACGCAATCTATTCCTGCTTATAAGATTTTCACTACAATTTGAAAACGACTTTATATTTTTAGGAGCATACATTATGTTCTCATCAGAGACATGTTACTAAAGGACCAGCCTCGTAGGATCATTCCCCTCTGTCATGGTACAAGATATTGTGTTTTTTTTTTTTTTTTTTTTATTTTCGCCCAAGAAAATTGAAGACCCACAAAGGAAGGACCAACCCACATCCGGATGTGCATTGGTCATTCCTCCGTGAGGGGCACCCTCCGGAAAACGGGAGGGAGGAGGTGAAATCTTACATAAGATACTGTTTCGTGCGAACGAACCTAGTTATGTCAGATTCCTACTGACTAAAACACCCCCTATCCATTGCGCGCATAAATACTTCGTGCGTAATCGATTCTCTAACAATCTTGTAATCGTTATCGCTCAGGTAACATCATAAAGTGTTACACTAAAAATGCCAAACTGTGCAGTTATGTCATGCAAAAAAAGGTCGAACACTTCTAGTTTGTAAAAATATTGAGTTACCTTTTACATGCAAGTATTATTTTATTTGCTTTCATATAAAAGAAATTAAAATGGTGTGATAACGATTAATACATGAGAAATCGATCCAGTAATCGAGTACTGATGCAATCGAATCATATTCCGCGACTTTGGTCGCATATCTCCTATCCCAAATTAGCGTAAATTATACAAACTGCAAAACAAAACAGTCATTCATGCTGTATAATAGAGTTCATTTAGCTAAAGACAAAAAAAAACTATATAAGACGTTTCGTAATTTTGAATCTACCAGCTTCGATTTACGAAGAAGTTCAGCTATTCTACAACAGATGTCAGGCAGCGGTAAGAAAATAACTTTGAACTGTAGATGCCTCGAAATAAGGTTGACATTTCCTTAAATAATTATTTTCGTTTCTATGTAGTAGTTACCTCGTCCCCGGTCAAAAATGGCAGAATTATTTACTAACAGAATCACGTGTATGGCGAGTCCTTTAGTAACATGTATCTGGTTCTCATAAATGTACTGAGGTAACCGTGAGGATATTTATATCATTGACATTGAATAGTTCTCTAAGTGATTCCCTGGAGCCCATGTTATAAATAGAGCGAATGGCTCTCTTTTGTAATAAGTTTCAATATCAGGCGGTCTTCCCCACTACAGTATACCATATCACATAATGCTGTGAAAGTAGCTGAAATATACTAAGCGAGCAGTAGCCACATCTGTCAATTGTATAATTCTTGTTACGGCATATGCGGCAGGTCTGAGCTTACTGGCTAGTTTATTAATTTAGGGGCCCCACTGCAATTTTGAGACTATCGTAATTCCAAGAAATACAGTATCTATATATATAGTCAATTTCTATTCTAGTATATATATATATATATATATATATATATATATATATATATATATATATAATAAGGCAATTAAAACTTCTTTATTATCAGAAGCCACATTTGGAAGACTAAATTTTATAGTTTTTGTTCAATTTAATGAAAGATTATTGCATGTGAACCAATTTAGAATAACAGGTAGAACACTATTTACCTTGTCAATATTTTCGCACCGGCAGGCAACATTAAAAATCAAAGAAGTATCATCGGCAAACAGTAGTATATCCGCCATTTCCTGCACCATCAGATCATTTACGTATACTAAATAAAAGGGGTCTCAATATAGTGCCTTGGGCACCCCAATATTAACATTACTACTAGTATTGTCTTAGGTTGTCGCGATTGTTATACATTGAATTAAACAATTCTTAACGGAAGTATCGCGTGTTTTGCCTGACGACGACGAAACCTGACGTTTCGAATACTTTGCAGCGTCCGTCTTCCTGCGATCACGGATGCTGCAAAGCATTCGAAACGTCAGGTTCAACAAAATAAATAAAACACGAGATACTTCCGTTAAAAATTGAAACATTACTGCTCTTAAACTTGACCCCATTTATGTCAACAGTTTGTATTCTGTTAAAAGGGACACATAAGACCTTGTTTCGCATTTTACGGTTTAATGTTACAGTATTTATACATTTTCAAAAATTGCGTTGGTGATATTTATTTGAAGGTGATTTTAGGATACCAAGATAATCATTTTATTGAAGTCGCCTATGAACACCCAGGTGATTATATTCGCGAGTGATCAAAGGAGTCTAAAGAGTCGCCTATGATGACCCAGGTGATATCACCCAAGTGATTATAGTGGAATAGACCGCTAAATTACTTCTTCAGCGTGTTCTAGAATTTAGAAACTTCTGGCAATGGTGGTTTTTAGGGTTCCGTACCCAAAGGGTAAAACGGAACCCTATTACTGAGGCTCCGCTGTCCGTCCGTCCGTCTGTCACCAGGCCGAACCGTGACAGACGGACGGACGGACGTGACGACGTGAACCGTGATAGTTAGACAGTTGAAATTTTCACAGATGATGTATTTCTGTTGCCGCTATAACAACAAATACTAAAATATAGAATAAAATAAATATTTAAGGGGGCTCCCATACAACAAACGTGATTTTTTTGCTCATTTTTGCTCGATATTGATAACGGCAACAGGTAGACGCTTGAAATATGACTACCATCGTTGACAAAGCACATTATTGACATTCATTGGCACACACACACACACTTTTAGGGCTTTATTAACGATTCTGAAAATCTTTTATATTTTGGCTAAGATGTTTTTATAGTTATAGATACGTCGTACACGCTCTAGAATGGCAATACGAAAGTAAGGTAATTACCCAACTCGCATTCAGTTGGGCACGCTCTCGCGCTCGCAGCTATACGTACTTCGCCACAAAGCATAAATGTCTTATATAAGATATATATTCATATCTTTCTAACGACAGATATTCCCAATCATTTGTCTCTTTGTTAGAGCAAAGTATCTGTACATAGATATAGTGCTACTTGCGCCATTTTAAAATACAATTATTGGTGTATAATGTGTCTACCTTTTGATATCTTTGATTGGTCACTATATTTTAGATTAGAAAAAACGAGAACACAAGTTTTTCGTAGGTACACGTGAAAGTAAAAATAATAATATTAAAAAGTTTTAAATAATGCAAAATTAAATTATAAATGAAAAAACGCGCAAAATAAAAATGCTTTTTTTAAGTTTTATAAGTATTAAAAATGAATAATATTTTGCCCGTAAACTAGACTGAATTTGCTAATACTTTTTCTAACAATTTATCTAAACACATTACCGCATGGCACTAATAGTCATATTTTGTAATTTTCTTGAATAGAGAGTAATATTTCTTATATTTTTCAGAACGAGACAAAAGACTTAGGAGAAAATACTTTCCCACGATACATTGAAAATAGAACGTGCAGTCAGAACAAGTGTGCACCTCTCTACATTTGCAAACCTACAATTTCTTATGTATGTACTTATATATTATTACCTGCTGTTGTTATTTTTGCTTGCGGCTTCGCTTGCGAGGAATTTGTATTTTAAGTACGAGTATCTATTCGGTCCTTAAAACTACGAATATAAAACAAAAACATGCATCTGAACAAACATATACCTATACATGGAATTTTTCCAAAAAGGGGTGTTCAAAAAATGTAGTGTCGGCAACGCGCGAATACCATGAATACCCTAGTGCTGCCTGCGTCCATACCATTAGGTGAACCGTACTTTTCATAGTCCCTTAATATAAGAATTGCAATTTTTATATTTTACTTATACGTATTTTCAGTTAACGCTGCTCAGAAAGAGAAAAATATTATCATCGAAGCGAGAATATTTAACACAAACAGACGTTCCCAGCGACTTCAGGAACAGATGGTACGCTGAAGAGAGGCCGATTATTATTGGGTGCGTTTGCATCAGCGAGTACAGAATACCGTCCAAGCCTGTATAAAAGAGTATGTACCAAGGACTTTTTCTCAAAATCTTACTACAAAAAAACGTAAGCCAATGAAATCAAGATGAACCTCTTACTGATTGATATTAAAAGATTTTACCATTATAAAATAGTTTCATTTGTTTGTAAGGGAGTAGGGAGAATTAGAGATACCTACTTGAAGAAAATTTCGTGTTCTGGTAACATATAAATAAGCTGTTATTTATGGTAATTTTTAATCACCTCTCACACTCCAAGTCACTCACTCATGGCACTCAGTTCTCCTCGATCCGCCAGATTGGGCGGATGGTAGCGATCCCTACCGCCCGCATGCACTTAAATTAGGGGACAGGGGACACCCAAATCCGCTCGTCGGTTCAGTATTGGTCCAGAATTACATCCGCTGGTTCGCTGGATTGGCAAATTCGCTCGTTGTTCATGAAATCATCAAAGCGAAAATGAACATTTACTACGAATACGAATGAACGTTCACTACGAAGAACTACAAGTGATATCGCTTTGGCAAGTATGAGATTAAATACTCAACTTTTATCACTTCAATGGTCAAATTACGACCATAAACATTATTAGAACCTTGAGAAAAAGGTATAGATTGTTCTATTGTTTATTTATTAATAACACTGAAGCTTGTCAACGGCTACGAAATTAAATACACTGAACTATTGCGTCTTTGCCTAATTATATATATGTCGTGGAGCGTAGAAATGGAACGTCAAGTCATAACAGACTTGAGTGTATTCGGGAGCTACGGTTGGCAACATCGAGCTGTCAATGGCGGGCTGAGTGGGGACAACACTACAGCGGCCACTTTTGAACGAGACGTCAAGTCATGCAGACGTCCGACCAACCGCATTCCGACTTTACCGCGTTCCTTTAATTAATCCGGCTACATCCGATCCGCGTACATACATTTCGCGAGAGTTTAATTGTAATCAGGACTGATTAAACCTACTGAGCGTACCACGTGATTTATTTTCGTTTTCTACGGCAACCACAATGGATGAAGAGCAGATAACCAGATAACTCGTAAACGCCCACACACCCCTCCGACATATAAATAGTAATTAATTAAAGAACATTTCTGTGAAAAAGAGGCGGACCCAACTAAAAATATGCTGCTTATCGCTACGGGAGAAATGATACGAAGTACTTCATGTCTGGACTGAAGTTTCTAAACGTAGGAAACGTTTAGAAACTTCTTCACGTACACGTATTATTTATTTACAAAAAGTGCTGGCAAAAGTTTGTTGGAAATGAAACAACATGTAAAACTAAGCTTTTATTGGTTCAAAGAAACTAATCTATCAACTGTAATATGTAACGTTCATAAGAAAACAAAAATAGTGACCAGAAAATAAAAAATCTGTACCCTTTATATGAACATCAATCATTATAAATAAAAAAAAAACCTTAAAATATCGTCGCGTAACTGTATTTACAATATGCACGATAAGTTAATTCCATTCTCAAGCCAACTCTCAGGGCGAGTATTGTTGTCCTGCTCATTTGCTAAATCTCCTCCGGTAACTAACGCCTAGCCTAGCCGCAAGCTACACAGGTTTTACGTCTAGAGCAGAAAAACTCGAGAGTAATGGCGTTCCATTTAAATTTCCTACATAAATTTGTCAATTTATGAAAACCACAATGTAGATATCACCTCGCAAATATGCACCCACACTTTTTGCATATACTTGTTTGTAGATTACATTATAAATACTAATCAATACAGTTCTAAAGTAAAATTAGATTCTTTGCTTAACAGATTTGTTGACTTTGAAGATTGACTTAGCATAATAGGGAAGGCAGTTGCGAAAATGGCACTAGTGCATCTTGTCCTAGAACAATTTAATTTTGCAATTTTAGTTGCTAACTAAATTATAACTAATAGTAGGAAATGCCTCAAAGAGTGTACTCTAGTGGATTGCCACTCATCAAAATGGTGAGAGTAAAATTTTAGTTTGTGGCGAGTGTGATAGTGGAACTCAGCGACTGGTATTAAGTTAAACAGCTCTTCCGAACACTCCCTATAATACAATTTGTACGGCACACAAAGAGAAGCAACGTCTCTTCGTGTACAAAGCGAGTCCAGCCGAGCGGAGATCACTGGGTCGCTGACGATTCAAACTGCTCTACGTTGTATGTGATCAAATGGAGTAAGCAAATATTGTGGCGCGCCGGCCCAACTATGTGAACAGTATTTGATGTGAGGCCGGACCTGGGGCCTATTAAAGTTGAAGGATAAAGGTGTAAAGTATTGTTAAGCTCTATTAATCACACCAATCATCTTGGACGCCAACTTAGCTTTTCTCTCCAGACGACCGCGAAGCTGTACATCGCTCGATATGACGATACCCAGGATACCGATGCTAGGCGTAACGCTGAGGGGTATAATCGAGGAACTTAGGATAAATAGAGACTTTTTCGCGGTAAATGCGCACACATACTTTCTTAGTTCATAGAATGAAAAACTTTACTACTAGTACAGAATATCCGCCGGCTAATATACAAAATTGAAAGCATTAAAAAAAACTCATATTTTAGGGCTCGTTGCCTCTATAGATTTAATATATTCATATATTTAACACGAATTAGCAGGAAGACCACAGGGGAAGAATGGACATGAGTTTTTATAACAACTCCTTAGAGGGTTGTTGTGTTCCTGCGTGTGAGTAAGGTAATGAGGTCACCAGTAAGCTCCTAAGGAGTTGCTGTGTTAGCAGCAGAGGAGGCATCGTACGAGTGATACTTTATGTATTACAAGCGTTCATAGGTTACGGTAACCGCTTTACATCGACGTGTTGAGCAAAAATACAGTAATCATTAAGGTCGACAGCTACTCCCAAGGTTTTTCGAAAACATGCAAAAATAGGGTTTGCCTCATAATCCCGAAATAAAAAGGCTATAAAGGAAAAGGTTCAAGAGTTAAAAAATACGCGTTACAAGTTTAATTCTAGAAGGCGCCCATATGCGGTCGTATTGCCAATATCTCATTCTCTTAACATCTCAGTTCACGCAGAATCGATCCTAACTGACTTACTAATTAGAAAAAGATAAGAACGGCACAGAAGCGCAATTATTTGTTTTCACATTGTTCAGTTCTCTACATGCCTTCCCTATTACAACGGGGAGGTTTAAGTTTGTTATTTAGTCACATATCGCGTAGTCTGCATTGTGGTGAACAGTTTCGTGGGCGGCGGGCGTGGGCGCTGGTGTGAGCTGCGGCATTATGTGCGATATGGCTACGCGTGTCTCGCTCACCAGCCCCATCTCTCGGCGGAGCACGTCCTCCGTCACCGTGTGGATCGACTTGAACTTCAGATTGATGCCGTGCACTTTGTACACGTGGTTGTTCAGATTCACTTTGTAACTGAATGCCACGTTGCACACCTAAAAATTAAAAGATAATTAATAATATGTACACTTATTACATTTTAGTTATTATTAATAATGCCTAGGCGTTCAGTTTATTAAGACACCCACAAGATGCTATTTAATATAAAAAATGATGTAATTTTATTTCCTAATAAATAGTAGATAGGAACAACCGTGCAGTGCAAGCAAGAAACAGTTATCTGAGTTTCTCCTCCGTGTTCTGAAGACACACTTTAGGCATCATTCCTGACAGTTTTCGCCTGTGGATAGAAGGGGGACTGGTATTGAAAATAAAATTATTAAAATAAAATCACCCTGATTATCAATATTTATGTGCACTGCGGCTGCCCTTCAGAAGAGGCAACGAGGAAGCGAATACACGCCTTATTACAGCGTGCGAATCTCCCTTCACGGTGGGCCGTATGGTGAAGCTATGGAAGAGCTATGCTCGGGGCTTCTCTGCGTAATAGAATCAAAAATGAGGATATCCGCAGTAGAACTAAGGTAACCGCCATAGCCCACAGGATAAGGGTCAATTCCCACTGTATGAGCAGCGGCGCGCAGCGGCTGTGAGCTGCCGCGCGATACCTTCTTTACAGTCGCTATAAGGCTCCTGCGGCCTCGCGGCCTCTTTGATCGCTTCAAATAAACTTGAACTTTTTTCTTTAGTTAATAACATTCAAAAAACTCTGTAATTTTCTGCACCGAAAAGTCGCGGCGCGCAGCTGCTCTTTCAATGTGAATTAACCCAAAGCAAGCTGAAGTGGGCCGGCCACATAATTCGTTGAACCGATAACCGCTGGGGAAGAAAGGTTCTCGAATGACGTCCCCGTACTAGTACACGCAGTGTGGGACGCCACTTTAGATAAAACAACGGCCTTAAGAGGTTTATAGGGAGTCGATGGATGCAGGTGGCACAAGATCGAGACGAATGGCACTCTAGAGGGGAGGCCTATGTTCAGCAGTGGCCGACTTGACACTGACTGACTTGATGATGAATCTTTATAGGAAGGACATCGGACTGCACGCTGAACTGCGGAGTGAGATGGACCTGATACGAAGGTACGATCAATACTCAGGAGGAATTAAAATCTTTAAAGCATAGAGATCGTTATCGCAACTAACCTCACATGAATATGGCCTAGCGCCAGTATGTGTAAGCAAATGATTTTGCAGATGATGACTTTGTAAAAATTTTCTATTGCAATATTCACAGTTAAACCTTTTGTCCCCAGTGTGTATTCTCTTATGGCGGCGCAGCGCCTCCGCCTGCAAACCAACAATAATTTCAAGTTTGGACAACGCACCTGACAAGTATAGGGTCTTTCTCCAGTATGCATTCTCTCGTGGTTTTGCAACTGATGCTTCGCATTAAACGACATCGTACAAGTGCCGCATTTGAATGGTTTGTAACCCGAATGTATTCGAAGATGCCGGTTCAAATCGCATCGCTGAAATACCACAATTGCTCTTATTTTTTTTCAAAGCTACAACGTGTAAGGCTTACCATATCATAAAAAATAACGATTGATATAAGTATTATCTGTCTATACCAGTATTTCTCCAAATCCAGTAATTTTAAACAAATCTTTATTGCATCCATAATTTGTGCAGGTCTTAAGTAACTAAATACATACGACCATTACCACCTGATGCCACGACAAAAAGCTATAGCATTTAATATATTTATAACTGCTACGTCGTTCTTTCCCCTATAATTCTTTCTACATGTCCGAACCAGCGCCAGACCGCCAGTCCTTTTCTAATTTTAATACCAATACACTCTTTCATACATTTTCATTGCGCATTCGATCAACAAGCGTTATATCAAAGAATTTGCGCAACGTTCGTATCTCGACGGTGTTTATTCTACTTTGATTCTCTCTCTGCCAAAACTAGCTTTCGCTTCCATACATTAGCTAGCACTGTGTTGTGACAGTAAGTACTTCTGACTCAAGTTTTTGCTGCCAAGAGTTTTCCCAACGCTCCATTTACACTAATTTCCTGCACTCACTCGGCTGTACATTAGCGGTGTACGTTATATTCCTGCTAAAAGCGCGTGCAAGATATATAAATCATCACTGTAATATCAATCGTAAATATTACATTTGTTCAGGTTTCTTCTCTTTCATATATAACATTATCTTTTTTTTTATTCGCATTAAGCCTTTTTCTATACAGTCGTCTTTCATAATTGTGACTCGTTCGACTCGACTCGCAGATCAGATGCTGTGTCTCATATTAGCACAGCATTGTCTGCATAAAGCACACAATTCACCACTAATCACCCATGCGCAATCCTACGCAAAATAAACAGCCGAGGCGACAGCACGCAACCCTGCGTGACTCCAATGTTGACGTTAAACCAAGATGTCAATCTGCCACACACCCATACACATGCTGTACCATTCTCATAAGTGGACTGAGCCGCACGTAGTAAAGCAACATCGCTTACATATCCTGGGAATATGTCCCAGAAATCCTTTCGCACAACTCTGTCGCATGCTTTCTCAACATTCAAAAAACTGCAGTAAACCTCCTGGTCTAGCGCTAGATGCCTCTCCACGGCATAGTGGAGAGAAAACATGACCCGTACATGCCGGCAATTCTTCTCCTCAATCTTTCATTTAGGTGCAAAGATGCGACATAATCCAATCACGCTTTTTCTTTTTTGGCACGGAGGATTTAAAATCCAAGTTCCCACGAGGCGTTACCTTTCGAATGTTTTGTCTCTTTCATTCACATGCTTCTTATGCGCTATCTGCTATACTTCCTTTCAGAACTTTCCAGCAGTCATCCATACCTAATTCTAACATGTCAAGAATAAGTACAATAAAAAAAGTGCCGTGCATTATTAAATAAATTAATGTAAGCTGAGCGAAGGTAACCATTATATACGAATTCACCAGAGAGTTGTGTTCCCCGTGTAACGTGCACTGAAACCCTTAGAGATGGAGCAACGTGCATATTATAATCCATGGTAATGCAAGTTCTCATAAGCTACTATAGCGCCTTATATCAAGCCGGCACCAAACTTGTTTCTTACCGACATTTTATAAAAAGAAGTCGGTACGGTTCAACCGTTCATTCTAATTTTATATGGAGTCAATAGTTACCACAATGTTTAATTTTGCGAATTCATACAGTTTACCAGCACACATTTCGACCATAAGACACACACGTAATCGCTACGTTAATCAATATCATCATTTTATACCGTTTAATTCATAAGTTTTCCCTGTAACTGTAAACAGGCTTTATCAATCCCCCATATAGTTCTTTCATACTAGCATAAATGTGCTATAGCTTTTCTGAAACTTGATAGACAACCTAATATTCATTAATATTCAATCTATTGCTCTTCAGTGGTTTAATAATTCCACAGTGCATATATACTTACAGCTATAAATCTCTTTGTGCACAAGTTGCAATGGAATGGTCTCTCTCCTTTATGTATAAGGTTGTGCCTGGAAAATACATATAACAAATATATTTATTTATTTATTTTTAAAACTTATCTTTAACAAGCATTACAGTACTAACCAATTCGCCTGTCAGAGACCAATTATTACAATATGTTATTAATATTTAATTACAATTGAAAACATAATCATGATAATAAAAACAATTCAATTAAATTTTCATACATTCTATAAATTCGGTTGCCACCCTACGGAACTCGGCAGGCGAACAACCAAACAAATCCAGCGCGTCATACTGCGAGGTTAATTCGTTGAGCAAGCGCAGTGCCCGAGATATCGGCGCATGGCTACCCATTTGCGTTCTACAAAAGGGCAGCGCAAACAATCTATGTGAACGAGATCTGTAGAAGTTATCCGGGACGTTCAAAGTAATTAGCTCTAAGAGAATTGCATTTTCCCTTATTCCCCTGAGCAAGCCGAACACAACCTCAAGAAGTCGGACATCACGTCTTACTTCAAGACTGTTGTATCCAACCATGCCAAGTAAAAAAGCGCTAGGATATATATTAGGATAACCTACACTATATCCATATTGTTTACGATAGAGCCAGCGCACAAATTTTTGCTGTAATTTCTCAACCATAAGTATATATTTGGCCTCATATGGATTCCAAACTATTGCGTTACTTTCTAATTGACTACGAACAAGCGCATTATAAAGGATTTTAATGGCTATCACACTTTCAAAATGTTGCGCTTGCCGCAATAAAAACCCCAAAGTCCTGAATGCGCTTGTACAAATGTTAATAATATGCCTACCGAAGGACAGATCGTCACACATCTGCACGCCCAAATCTCGAATGACACAAACTCTCGGAACGACGGAATCGCCTAGATGGTAAGTGGTCGTAATTGGATTTTTTGCAAGAGTAAATGTCATCATAAAGCACTTGTCAACATTGAACAATAATTTATTATTCTCACTCCATCGCAACACACCATCAATATCCCGCTGAAGTAGCTCGCAATCAGATTCTGCACCTATTCTTAAAAACAATTTCAAGTCATCAGCGAACAACAGACACCGTGCCGCGCTGACCGCGTCAGGCAAGTCATTAATGAATATTAAAAATTCTAAAGGGCCAAGATTGGAGCCCTGACCGACGCCAGAGTGGGTGCAGAATAGGCCCGAATCTCGCCCCTGATAGTGCACGTACTGCTTTCTGTCGCGAAAATAAGAACAGAAAAACTGCAACAATGAAGGAGTGAATCCAATTGCAGCAAACTTTTTAAGAAGTATGTCATTATCGACAACATCGAACGCCCTCCGGAAGTCGAAGTACACAGTGTCTACTTGACCACCCGCGTCGACCACACTATTCGCGTATGTCAAAAATGACAAAAGATTGCTGCTGGTAGAGTGACCCACTCTGAACCCATGCTGGGCGCTAGACAACCTACACTCTATTTGACTACTAATCAGGCGATATAAAATCGACTCAAATAACTTGCCAAACACGGACAACACAGCTATTGGTCTGAAATCGTTAATATTAGACCCACGCTTTGTCTTAGGTACAGGCACCACTTTGGTAGTCTTCCAAACGTCAGGGTAAAAGTTATGCTTCAGACATAGGTTAAATAAATGCCACAGTGGTAACTTAAACACCGATCTGCAGTCTTTAACAACATACGGCGGAATGCCGTCCGGTCCGGCTGATGTTTTTGGTTTCAGACGCCTAAGTGCGAGCTCGACATCTTCAGACGATATCGATGATACATGCACATAATTACTATCCATACTGGCTGCCGCCGCCGCCTCTGCTGCATTGAGCTTCGGCGGTTGTTGTGCATACACAGAGCTAAAATAATTCGCAAACCTTTGAGCACACTCATCTTTCTGTATACGTTGACCGTTCTCAATGACCTTCCCGACAAAATTTTTTGTGTTACGCTTCGAGGTAGTGTACTTCCAAAAAGACGATGGATCTTTTTTTAAATTATGTTCTACACGCAATTTGTAATTATGAAAATCATTTTTGATTCCGAGTTTAACAAGCGCCCTAAAACGAGAAAACATGTGACGATCTGTTGTACATTTCGTTTTTTTAAAACGCGAGTGATAATACGATTTTAATCTAATGTTGCGTCTCGTATCAGCAGAGTACCACACAGGGTAAACGTACCGAGGTGGCCCCGCCCGACGCTGCTTTTTAGGGACGCATTTATCAACCGCCGCACGTAACAAATTATAGAAAAAATTAACAGCTGTACTAGGATCTTCAATACGTAACAAAGGCTCCCAATCTATAGACCCCAGGCTAGAGTATAGTTTTAAGAAATCTGCTTATTAAAATTCCATTCCGTTTCAGACTTAATTAATCTATTACTCGTATGTAAATTAGTGCGCTGGATATAATTATTTAACACTATACTAAGCGGTGGATGATAATTATCTACAGGAACCAAACTGTCGATCTCTCGTTGCACTGATACTTGCTCTAACGACGCACTAACTAACACGAGATCCAACTTTGACCCACTAAAATTATCCACGGTATTCACCTGGCGAAGATCACAGAATGACAACAGATATTCAAAACGTACAGTGACAGACAAAGGCGCTGAGTTTAAGTTAAAGTCACCGCATACTAAAACATTGTCATATTTTCCACCGACACGCTCAATCGCATCAAACACATCCAAGTAACTGGGCTCAGGCGCAGACGGTGGGATATAAACACATAAAGCGACAAATAATAATTTGTTATTGTGGTAAACACCGCCGCACGCTATTTCACAACCCGTGCTTATGTTGAGCGGCACGTCTATCGTGCGCAAGTCGTATACGGCTGCGGCTGCAATGATTACGCCGCCTCCTCGCTTACTGCAGGAACGATCGGACCGAATAAGCGAATAACCCGGTGGTATAAGCTCTGAATCATTGATTCCAGGTTGTAGCCAGGTCTCTGTTATAAAAAATAATTGCGCTGAAGATGTGGCAATGGCATTACAAAATTGGTCGAGTTTAGTTCGGAGACCGCGAACATTTTGGTAGTAGATATTTATTGACCTACTACCAACATGAACATTTACCGAGTTCTCCGCAATATCAGTCCTTGTTTGCACTAAAGTTTCTTTTGCGAAACCACTCATTGAGCTCAGTATTAGGTGGCCAATTAGACGCTGTCATAAAAAACTCGAATGCGCTTTCAGGAACCTTTGCAACAAAAGACGCATAATACTCATGTTTCAGCTTCAGTTTCTCGACCGAGTAAGGTGCATGGGCCGAGTTCTTTTTAGCCATATAAGCTTGCACCTTCTCTATAGTCGTATCACTTTTCAAAGACCAAAGGTGTACATGTCTATATTTTTCTACGGTGCATAGTTGATCATCCGTATCTCCGGCGCCACGAATAACCGGCCTTCGATGCTTCTTTTGACGCACAGTGCTCCACGGTTCGTGCATTACTCTGAGCGCGACCGCGTCCTCCGATGACGAACCGTGCGCCGCGTTGCCGCCGCTGGTGGGAGTCGCGGGCGCAGAGGGAGGTAGATGCGTAGACGTCAAGACGACGTCAGCCGAACACGCCGGTGCCGGTGCCGGTGGCGGGGCGGCGTCCATAGCCGCTCGTCGGCGGCGAGTCAACACACGGTCGGGTAGAGGGGCGCGATGCTATCGATGAGTAACTTATGGATGCCGGCGCAGGTGTTGATGTAGACTTACCCCCAACTTGCACTTGTTGGCGAGTTTCTAAGCCATCTATTTTGGCCTCCAAAGATCGAACCAGCTCCAACACTGAATTCATTTTTAACTCTAATGGAAGTATAATTGCCTGGATAGCTTTTACTACCATATCTGACACTTTCTTCTCCATTTTAACGACGATATTAAAATTAACACTGGAAGCGTAAACAACAGACGTTTGACAGTCGTCACCCACGCCAATTATATTCATAAACATGTACACACAGTTTAAAAATATTTAAATTAAATTCACTGTACAAATTAATTCAAAACTTTAAAAGTTGTAGAGAAATAATAGGCCCGTTTTGACAGCTAATCATGACAATAGAATGTAACTTATGATGAAATCAAAAAAATAATAAAAATACAATTTTTTTGGTTCGAAAACCACTTTTCTTATTTGTCGCGTTAAAAAATATGTAAAAACATATTGGAAGTATTTGTTTTCACGTAATTTTCGAAGTAAATGAAATTTTAGGTGAGCGCCTAAAGCTGTGAAGAAATATTTTAATTGGCAACACTATTTTGAAGTCGCCGTCGTCGGCGGCGGCGCGGGTAGCGCTGTTCCCGCGCAGTATGTCGCCATCTTCGGAGTTAGCTGTGCGCTTATTTGTATTCAGTGGATGGTTCTTCTTTGGCTTTGTCCCTGGACTGTTTCTGTTTACAATCACGTTGACATTGGCTTTTTACTAGACTTTGATTGAGCATAGTGATTTGGACTTGTTTTGTGGTGTTTGACAAATTCTTTCAACATGCCGAAGAGAGGGCGTACCATAAATATGCAATCTTGCGAATTGATTGTGAAGTTGCATGATTACTTTCAACAAGAGTCACTTAATGGTGATCCTCTATTGCCAGTAATACAAGTACAGGATCGTGTCGCAGATGCACTTGGTATAGGCAAAAATCGTTACGGACCATCGTAATTACATACCCCTAAAAAGAGGAAGAAGAGTAAGCCTGTGACAGGTATTGTTCGCAGGTATACGTTCGACGCAGACGCTATTCGGAACCATATGTATGTCTTATTATAGAAGAAATGAGTACCGTACTGTAAATTATTAATATATCTTTATGAAGCTGACTTGTTTACTGGCAGTTTTTGGTCGCTAATAACAATAATGAAGCAAATTGGTTTCAAATACAAGAAATCGACTAAACGAAAATTATAATGGAAAGATACGATTTAGTATTGTAAAGAATAAAATTTTTGAGAGAATTTAATAAAATTACTGATTGGTTTTGTATTGATTACTGATTGGATTGGTGATTAAATTTAAATAATGGTTTTATAACATGTTTACTTCCAAACCTCCCCAAAGAATGTTTAAACATTATGAACAATGCCATACTATTCAGTGCAAATCGATAAAGCGCCTACAGAGGCAAATAAAAAGGCCGTGGTTGCAAAGAAATGATATTGAAGCTGACATACAATTACTTAAAATTGAAATTGGTAAAAGAAAATAAACCTGTAAAACTTAGGTACCAAATTGATGAACTTGCACTTGAATATTTTGACAAAGTATTGCGAACAAAATATTGATCATTTAATTGAAAATGAAATCATTATTTATACAGGCGACGACGACGATAGCACAACAAAAAATCTTGCGAAAGGGAATAAACATTATAGATATGAATCGATTTATTTTATTTTTACTGCTGAAAGGCTTTATCTAGTTGCATTGTATTACTTTCTAGGCATAAAACCAATAAAAGACGTATTAAAAAAAAACTAAAATTCTACTGTGGTAAAGGAAAGTTTTAATTATTAAATACATTAAAGGTACAACTAAAGTTTTTTCTGTGATTTGTCACTCCGAACGGTTTTCAGATATATATATTGCATATATGCAATTTGCTCCAACCTGCCTTGTGTGCTTCCGCCACCAATTAGTTCATGCGGCCTAGCGCCGGCCGGCACCCACCCACTACTGTTAGTGCGTGCAACATGCCGCTGCCATGGCTGCTCCGGTAGTCTCTGCCTCGGCTGCTGCGGTCGTCCGCCATCTGGAACAGAATCCGCATGCCCCCCCCCCCCCCCACCACCACCGTCGCTGCCACGACTGGCCTGGTCGTCGCTGCGACACGTATTTCGCCTCTCCACGAGGCATCATCAGGCGTTGTAGACGTTAATCGTAAGAATAACATGCTACAAGTGACAAATCCATCGCAGTGCCGTCCCTTATATTGAATTGAGGGTGGGGGTGGATGGTGTGAGCGAAAAGATATTTAATAGTGGGGAATGGTTTACGTCAGTCTGTTTGTTCATGAGAGTAATTTGAGAATTTTTATGTTTATTAATTTCTAATTTTTCATTCATTTCATGTTCCATTAAGTAAGGATAATTACAACAAAGTACTTGATGTAATATATCAGATCGCGAAGTCAAACGGTTATTCCAAATCTACCATCGATAAATTATTGCGTAAAAAGACGAGTAGTATCGTTAACAGACTATTGTACGCGGTTCCATATATTTCGACAAATAAATACACTGCGAGTTTGTCATACCTGGGAAAAATCACTGACAAAATAGTTCACATATTTAGAAAAAATAACATACATGTTGCTCTCAAATCCCATAATTCACTCAAGTCACTTTGTAACACTAAAGATAAAATCCCGCCCAATAAAAAATCCGGCGTCTCTGCGATGAATGTGAACACGTTTATATCGGTCAAACGGGACGTAACTTTGTAACACGATTTCACGAACACGTATCGGCGTATAAAAACAATCGCCCAGAAAGATCACACTTCGCTGAGCATCTCATAGACAAAGGACATAACTTATCCCCCACTAATACATATCAAATTTTACACACCATAGACAAAGGTTTAAAACTAAATATTAGGGAACAATTAGAAATTAATAAACATAAAAATTCTCAAATTACTCTCATGAACAAACAGACTGACGTAAACCATTCCCCACTATTAAATATCTTTTCGCTCACACCATCCACCCCCACCCTCAATTCAATATAAGGGACGGCGCTGCGATGGATTTGTCACTTGTAGCATGTTATTCTTACGATTAACGTCTACAACGCCTGATGATGCCTCGTGGAGAGGCGAAATACGTGTCGCAGCGACGACCAGGCCAGTCGTGGCAGCGACAGTGGTAGTGGGGGCATGCGGATTCTGTTCCAGATGGCGGACGACCGCAGCAGCCGAGGCAGAGACTACCGGAGCAGCCATGGCAGCGTCGGCATGTTGCACGCACTAAGAGTAGTGGGTGGGTGCCGGCCGGCGCTAGGCCGCATGAACTAATTGGTGGCGGAAGCACACAAGGCAGGTTGGATCAAATTGCATGTAAATTTGACTTTCGCAAAATAACGCCTGAATCTATTAACTATTATTGCATATATTTTCGTAATCGCCTTTTAATTTGATACCCCACTTACCGAAGGTCTTAATTACTTTTTTTTCAGCCCGCATTAAATCCGCCCTTTTGAATTTTTAAGAATTTAATGTGTGTGTGTAATGTAATGTGAGTGACACTCGCGTCGTCAAGACGAATCTATCGATGTATCATTTACCAAAATCAATTTAGCCGTTACGAGCGGACAAAGGAAAATATAACGGATACATACATACAAGTCAAACACATAACCCTCCTCGGGCTTCGCCGCAGTCGGGTAATAATAAATAAAAATACAGAGCGGTTACAGGCTCATATAATTTGAAATCGATTTATCGTGATAATCCAATATTCAGGCTACCGATTTCTTTGCTTCGCATCCCTAATTATTTTATTATGGCAACTGTCAAAACGGGCCTATTATTTCTTTACAATAAATGTAATTGTCTTACCTAACTAGAGATTTTTGACTATAGAAGCCGGCACCACAAATTTCACAAATATGATCTTTGACTCCTGTATGTTGTTTAGAATGAACAAGCAAGTTACCCTTCTGGGCGAACGTCCTGGGGCATTGTGAACAAGTATACCGTTTTTTCTCTGAAAAATGTATAAATTTGTTGCATTTATCTATAAATGTAGCATTGTTCTTAGTAACAGCGTCCGTACCCTTTATTTCGGTATGCCGTTTCTAGTTTGCCAATGCCACTAAATTGGCATTATTATCTCGCTCTAATATGCCACTGGAATGGTTAACACAACTAAATTAGTTTCATATGCCACCGAGGTGATCAACGCCTTTAATTTAGTTTTATATGCTACCCCATATTGTTTACTGTGGTATTCAGGTGAAGATTATTTCTTATCATTAAAATTAAGTCAAACTATTGTAATATGCTTCATATTACAATACAATTATTAGTGATTAAATATATTGAATGCCAAAGAAACTGTTTTCGTCTAAATTCTATCTATCTATAACTTCAGGCAGATAGAGGAAACCCAGCGCCACTGGCATATAGGAAGAAATATTAGTGGCTTTGGTCACCCCAGTGGCAAATGAAACGATTTCGTGGTTTTGGCTTTGGCAAACTAGGGGGTGGCCAACGGGAACAAAAGGTGCGTACCGCACTCGCATCTTCCTGCTTTGTACAGATCGCAGCATACTTCTAATATGCACGAGAACAGGCACGAGAGCAGTGGCATAGCTATAGCAAATTACAGGTGTCGACCGGCATACCCTCCCGCATTCCAACACTATACCGTCCTGTTCACTGCACTGACGCTCCCGGGTCCATGGTAGCTACTATCGCATTATATTAATACTTATATTTTTCAGATTCAGCAATGCGCGAATGATGACGGACGCTTAAAGTACTATGGAACTGCTTACTTTCAGACAGATTGTAAACTTCATTATTACTTTAATTGTACAGAAACAAAGTCACGACAGCTATGATAATATTAATGGCAGCCGTGTGAAAAAGGCTATAGTCATGGATATGAGCTATAGTCAAAAGTTTCACCTACCTTGATGTGTTGCTATATGATTGCCAAGTGTAAAAGTAAGTATGCCGCATACTGGACATACCATTTTCTCCCTCTGTTTCACAATGGGCTTAGCAGTTCTCACCATCCTTACTGGTTTTTCTCGACGGATGACTTTATTTCCTTCAACTGATGTAGAACTCCTGCCTTTATAACTCGGATGGACTTTCAATATTGTAGCATCTTTCGGACGTTTTAGAAGGATCGGTGGACCCCTTGATCCATTTTTCATAATTGGGTCTGTAAAGACATTTTTCATCATTGAAAAGATTTCGTGTAACCTGAATACGAAGGGAGTCTCCGAACCAAGTGAAGGACGCTGACTAAAAAGATAGGAAGGACAAGGATACGAAAAAAGGAAGGTCCTTCGAATTCTCGGCAAATGTGATCGCGTGGCGCCATGGTGGCACGACTCTAATAAAACATGTGTACGAATACTAAATATTTAACACTTAAACACAATAATGTCTTCAAATTAATTATTGCGAGATATTGCTTCCTAAACTGTAAAACTTAGTTCCGTGACGCACGAACAAACTAAAACATTGAAGAGGGGCGCGGACCGGTAGGGCAATTCAACTTGAAACAATTAACGAAAAATTGATGAATAATTTTCAGAAAGTTGAAAAAATCACAGGGCGTGAGGTTCAGAGATGATAGGTAACAAAGTCTACTTTTTCGGACTAAAAATAATTTTGTTTTTGCAAATTTTATCGAAACTACTTTACTTTACGGCTGTTCCGGTCGAAGCATCCTCAGGCCTTGTAGATATTAGCCGTTACAATAACATGCTACGAATAGATAGGATAGAGAGGTAGATTTACATAAAGGTATCAAAGACAGCTCCTGTTTTGTATACACCACTTCGGGAGGCATGTACCATGCACACGGCCCACCTGATGTATGTATGCAGTAATCTATGAACATTTGCAATACGGGAAGTATCGCAACTCCTCAGGATTTTACTAGTACCCTCACTTAATCGCAGGAACCCAACAGCTTTCCAGGGTTCGTTGGCTATGGTTTTATGTGAGGTGGAGATACTTTACCAGTTGGGTTACTTCGTTGCGCCATACCTCTTTTAGCTTAGCTTAATGACTGTCATCTATCGAAAATAGCCAAGATCCTTGGCCTATCATAGCTTCCGAAGCACGTAGGAACTGAAGACGACTAAACCCATCTACAGATAAGTTGCAACCGACACAGCTCAACTGGTTAAGCTTTCTATTAGACCGAAACACGAGTCGACGTTAACGGGGTCTATATGTTTTCATTGGTGATACAAATTAGTCAGTTTCACACACAAGAGGACGCTGTTCAAATCTTGTTGCGTTGTAACAGAAACAAAGTTTTGTATCTTGTTGGATTTTACTAACATTAAGTATTTCTTGTTCAATTCCGTGTGATGCATTTGATATATTTGTTATGGGCGATTATGAAGGCACGGTATTATAAAATTACATTGGAGACTCTAGCTACACATTTCTGTGCCGTACATTCAAATAAGCTTGAACATTAATATGATATCCCAGTAGTTTATTATCAAAATAGAACAAAGATAGATCTATATATTTATCTACATTTTCACGGCGTGTCTCTTGTAGAATTAACTGAGCGCCGCAAATCGCGATCCGTACAACCTCACACGTTTTTAGGGTTCCGTGGTTCCGTACCTTAAAAGGAAAACGGAACCCTTATAGGATCACTTTGTTGTCGGTCTGTTAAGACCCTTTTTCTCAGGAACAGGTGGAGCTATCAAGCTGAAATTAATATCAAATACTCAGGTCTGTAATCCGTTCGAGCAGTGAAAACATCAAAATTCGAAGTAAAAAAACATTTTTTTTGCGACAATAATTTGCGAAATTATTTTTTTACGGAACTCTCTGAGCATGAGTCGTGCTCGCACTTGACGGCTTTTTTATTAACTCTTTTCATGCATGTTGGTTTTCAGGTCTCTGGACATTACCTCCTGATAAAACACGACTAATTGTTTTTTTTTTATACCACTAAGGTCGCAAACAAACATACGGCCAGCCTGAAACAGTCACTGTAGAATATGGACATTCGCAACACCAGGAGTATCACTCTTGCGTCGCCAACCCTCTAAAAACCTCTTCACGCCTTTCTTGAAGACCCATGCTGTAGTCCCTTGGAAAAACCTTGGCTGGGAGCTCATTCCTTCTCATTAAGTACGCGAACATTGCGGTTCCAGCGTGTGAGGGTGAACTCCCCGCCGTTGGCGATCGGTGCGGTTATAAAAAGTAGCTGTCGGCATCATATCGAACAATTTTTCAGAACATAATCCGTTGTACAATCGGTAGAACATACAAAGGGAGACAAAATCCCTAACTCTCCTACTTAATGGCTCAATACCGTGTGTAAGCTTAGGATCGTCGAGAATGAGTCTTGGTCTTATTTATTAGTATAGGTGTTGGCCTAGCTCGGGTCCTACATCACTGCACTTTCGCGTTGTCTATCTGTTTCCTCATTCTGTTATCCCACACACCAACATGTTTGAACCAATTGAGCAGGCCTTTCTTAACACCGTTACTGTTTCAGATAATTTTCTTCATTGATACCAACGCGGTAAGCAATTGTTGCGGCACAGATTTTGCGCAATGCTCACAACTCGTCGGCGATCTATTTCCATACTCACTTAGCCATATCCAGCTCTCGCTTTCATACATAAAAATTGAGATCAGTACCACATTGTATATAGCAAGCTGTGTATTCTAGCTTGTTTCTAATGTCACATCCAAGACATACATTATGATTCACATGTTCCAACACGACATCGTCAACCATAATCCTTCCATTTAGTCCCTGCTATTTTCAATAGATGTCGGTCGTTAAGTTATGGTGCTCCAGACCTTCCAGAAAACCACAAAGAAATAACTTCCTAGGAGGGTGGTTATGTACCTGCAGTAAACTCATGGGGCGTCGCTGTATTAACACTGATGGTGATAATGCGCGAGCTATGCTCCTTGTATTGCAATCGTTCATGGTCATAGGGTATAGTAAGCACTATACATGAAGTGTACATTTTTATAGTTACATATGACGTGCATTTTTATTGTTGTATAAAAAAAAAGTATACACCGAATCCTTTTGTGATAGATGTTTTAAACCAATACACACAGAGAAGGATTAACTAAAAGGATTCATTTTTCTTTAACACAAATTCAATAATTTAACAAGCATACATATAAGAATGATTTCGTACTTACAGCAAGTTATCATTGTTGATTTTTTGGGCTCATCGCCAGATTTGCTAACACTATAATCAAATTCATCTCTGAAGTTTTTCAATACTTTTACTTTCCGCACAATTGTTTTTTTACCCTTGAACACTTTAATATCAGACAGGCGTGGTTTCTTAAACTTGTTCTTTTGTTTCTCTGTCGGTGGCACATAATCAATATCATCATCATCGTCTTGAAAAATGTCATCATCTAAATACTCTGCCTGAAATTCGTAAAAGAATTACTCGCGAGAGCGTACAGGAGGGACAATACAGATGCGTCAAGTACACAATTTACCGAGTAATCGAGTACAGAGTATTACTCGGTTATTATATTATATTCATCATACCGAGTACTCGACGGAGTGACTGGGTTCATGCGTCTCGTAGCCAGAAAGAACAGGTTGCTTAGTGTCCCTGCATCTTAAATTGCCTCTGTTAAGTTTCCAATATTAGTTTATAGAATTTATACCATTTTCCATTTCAATGGTTCAAATAAATGTTAGTTAACCAAATTATAATGTTTATTTATTACTATTATCTCCGTAATGAAAAAAACAATATTTTTAACCAGAAATTGATGAAAAATTACATTAACTGCGTACTGAGAGATTTCCTGAGTTGGAGGTACATACTTAAGTCGGGCTGCTTTCATGCGTCCTACCTACTAACTTAATATAATAAAACTCACACATAGATTTTAGTAACAGAAGCCAAAGCATGTTCAAAATTTTTGTGTGCACACATCATGCAAAAAGCTCCGAAACAGATTTTTGCGACACTGCAATAGGTAATCTTCTTTTTGCTAACGTTTTCCCGTTCCATATTTCATCAGGACAGACGGGGTCTGCTACCTAACCCTAAGGATTTGGTAAAGATACTGATTTTGACATGGAGGTCTTTTTGAAATATAATTTCTTGGACGTCGCAGGTTCGCAGATTTCCTAACAATATTTTCCTTCACCGCCCAGCAAGTGATAATTACAAATATGTACATAAATCCGAAAACATGAATTTAGTTGTACATACCCACATTACCCACACCAGGATTTAAACCAGGGACCATAGGTTAATAGTAATAGCTTATATGCGGGTCATTTATATTATAGCACAGGAAACATTGAGTTAAAGAAAGCATAATTAAACCTTCACTTCTAGGCTGCTGTTGGTATTCTGTGATCTGTGTTAGTGTTTTTTTAAATAATTTGACAAGTAAATTTGACAATGACGCTTAGTAGTTTTCCTCAATGCTTAATTATTAATATTTATAATTTTCGTTGTTTTACTCTATGCTTTTTACTACATATCAACTTCAAGGTTGATTATGTTGCTATTAGAATGTTGTAGGAGACTAATATTTTTTTATTTATTTTCCCGATAATTCGATGACTTCTGACCTGTTACACTCGTGACAGATGGCGTCGCTAAAATATCGATCAATATAATAACAAACCGCAGTAAATCCTTCACATACGAATGTTTTATTACTTACATCCACATCCACAACATCAGAAGAAGCCTTACTAGATTTCCAAGTCAAATCTACATCACTGCTTGTGAAATCATCCTTAACTTTTTCTTCGTTACTTCCATCCAGTTTCCTAATGACAGTATTTGCAATAACTATGTCTTTCCCATCAATAGTTTCCACTGGTTTTGCGCCAGCATCATGTACATCTATTTCCATTTCCCATTTTGGTTCACTTTTGACAGTCAATGGTCCAATTTCACTTTTAATGTCGGTAAATGAGTCGAATGCAATTTTCTTTGTTGGTACTAGCTGGCTTGCTTTGGCCAATATTTTTCTGAACCTTTTATCATTTCTGAAATTTAAAAAAAGAAATGACTACATACAGTACAACATAACTTGTAATAATAAATTTTATACGAGTAGTAATTAAGCCTTTCTGATAGCAAGGCAGTTACAGGAGATTACTAAATGTTACAATATTAGGATGCCACCCCTGCTGCTAAAATAACAACTCCATGTAAGCTTACTACTAGCTTCACTCACTTATTTAACACCTACCTATGTTGTTTATGGACGGTTATAAACAACAAAGGCACAACATATCGCCAGTCAGGATGCTTATAAAATTGCCAGTTGGCAGAGTTGCTGCACCTGAGATTGGCTCTAGTTCTAATTTTGATGGTAAGCCACATACATTCCATGGTGACCCAAACATACTGCCTTCATTATGGTGCATTTACATTATGCACTTGTGCCTGTACAGTTGTAACCCATATTTGATAACAGACTAGTGTTTGTTATTCCTGAATAATGCAGGTTGTGCTGAATTTGGCAGCTGAATTCAGGCAACAGACCTAATATAAAGTGGTTAATTCATTTAACAAATCAATTTAACCAGATGCAACTGCAGTATTATGTGACCAAACCTAACAATAAATGCCACATTAGTTAAACTATAATAATAGAATAAATATACGAGGTCATTTGAAAAGTTTTTTAGCCTAACATACTTAATGAAACCACACGATTTTGAGTTTATTTTTCAACATACTCTCCTCCGAGCCCAAAACACTTTTTCCATCGACCCGGTAAGGCTTCGATACCCGTTTTAAAAAAATCTTCGTCTAACTCCTCAAAATAAGCGTCCACGGCGGCTATGACCTCTTCATTTGTAAAAAAATGTTTACCACCTAAAAATTTTTTCAGCTTTGGGAACAGATAAAAGTCGGACGGTGCTAAATCCGGTGAATATGGGGGATGACGTAACAATTCGAAGCCACATTGATGGATTTCTGCCATGGATTGCACAGAGGTGTGAACGTGCGCATTGTTCTGATGAAACAAGAATTTTCTTCTCAATAAACCTGGATGTTTTTCTTTGATTTCTTCTCTCAAACGACGCAACAGGTTGCAATAGTAATCGGAGTTTAATGTTTCACCCTTGTTTAAATAATCCACGAGAATTATACCCTTTGCATCCCAAAAAACGGATGCAATGACTTTGCCCGCCGATAAAACCACCTTTGGCTTCTTTGGGGTGGGCGATCCTGCTCTTTTCCATTGTTTCGACTGTTCTTTTGTCTCGGGTGTATTGTAGTGAACCCAGGTTTCATCCATGATCCATAACTCTAAACAGTCGCGAGAAGTTGTGAGTCGGTTGCGTTTTTGTTCTACTGAAAGCAATCGCGGTACCCACCGCGCAGACACCTTAGAGAATCCAAGTTCAGTAGTAATCATATGATGTGTTCGCTCAGATGAGATGCCTACAGTCTTAGCTATCTCCTCGACAGTCAATCTTCGATCAGATAAAATTAAATCACAGATTTTTTCTTTGTTTTGATCAGTGGAAGCAGTCGAAGGCCGGCCAGTACGGGGCTCATCTTGAATGGTCTCGCGACCACGTTTAAACTCTATCACCCAGTTTTTAACAGTCGCATACGAAGGAGCGGACTCACCCAAAGTAGCAGACATGTCTTCATATATAACTTTTGGAGTTAAACCTTTCAAATTCAGGTATTTTATCACTGCACGATGTTCAATTTTATCCATTTTCAAAAGCTAGCTCTGACTTGACTCGCGGTATCACGTGTAAACGAACAATGAGTTACTGTGAATAAACTAAACTGTGCATACTTGTTGCTAAATAATGTAACTACAAAATGAGGGTAGTTATAAAAAAACCAATGACTTTAACCATGTTAGGCTAAGAACTTTTCAAATGACCCTCGTATCGTTACTTTTTTTTCTTAATCTGAAAAATTTAATCAATACAAAAAATGCTACAGCATGAGTGTGTGTGTGTGTGTCTACAGCTTCCTCATCGACATGAACAGAAATTCTCAGCATGCCATATTTTAAAGCATATTAGGAGCAATCAAGCCATATCCAGGCCATATTTATCTGTAAGCAGTGCATGAAAATTTCATCCAAATCCGTTAAGCCATCTCAGCGTCAAAGAGTAACCAACATACAGACAGATAAACTTATATAACAAAGCATAGCGATATAAAATTCCTAAATAAATAGACTTTGCTTTTAAGTCAACCTATTACATCAGACGTCTCCTAGTCTAAAATTCTCAGAACACAAATTAAAACGATCAATAAAATGCGCAAATGAAAACAGACTCAAAATAATGCTAACTCTAAGTTCAAACTCGATTGGAATAGTGTAACCGAACTTCCGAGTCATTATTTTGAATTTTTGGGCAGGAAAACAGTTTTTGGCTTATAATTTTGAAGCTAAGAGGCCCAGAGATTCGAAATTATGGCTCGTGTATGCTCCAAATATAATGTTATTATCTGATCTTTAATACGAAAAGCTACAACTATACAGTTACAGTAGTTCACCATGTGTTAGCCAGTGTTACGTATCACCAGCTTACACATAGTTATCGGTTTGTAGATCAAAAAATTTTTGAAATAAAGTTTTGATACATTTGGAGTCTAATGCTGCAATTCGCCTTAGAACTTTGAGGTATAATACGTAATCGTACCTGAAATAATTACGGAGATACAGCTGTGCGGGCCAGAGACATGGTACTCCAGCTTGCACACAGTTTTATGGTCATAGTTTCAACAGTATTTGAGTATATTTAGTTTTTTTGGTTCTCGTTGCCACAATTATGAGCTAATTTTCTGACTATAGTCTACAACCATAACCTCACTGGTTTGCCTCAACGGAATATGTCAGGTGGAGACACGTTTGTCCAGCTAATAGCTTTTGGTTGCTGCTAAAATTATGACTGAAACGTTTGATTGCTCCTAATATGCATTAAAATATGGCATGCTTAGAATTTCTCTTGTTTATGAGGAAGCTGTAAACTTACACATATAGCAAGATGTACGTTACAATTAGTTTTATTTATGATAGCAGAATAAGCATTCCTATGTCCATACTTTACCTTTCAGCAATAGTTTTAAGGAGGTATGCTTTTTCCAAAGCAGAGCAACATTTTTGACAAATTCTGTCTGGGAGACCATCATTTGCTGCTACCTAAACAAAAATATTCATTATAATATGCATATTAATAATATTATGTTTAGGGTACATAAAAGCAATAATCTTATTGAAATCTTTTACCTTTTAAACATCTTTCATACTATTTTAGTTTTGAAAATGCCTTCCAATTAAAAGCTATTTATAGCAGCCTTAATAATCACACGTGATATACATAAGAAAGTATTAACAATATTCATCTGCCATGCAATTCTGTGAGAGCAAACATCCTTACATCCTCGGAAACATCGGCTGTTATAGCCTTGAACACAAAATTGTAATTCCTTAGTGTCACTTTTCATGGTTGTGCGACACTAGCGCCGCAAGGCTGCGTTTGGAATTGGAATTTTACAAGGCAAACAGCCTCGCGTACGCTTACAACCTTATAGAATACCAAATAATTTAGCCGTGATCGTAGTAAACGATGTCAAAGCTGTGACATCTGTGATCACAGTGACGCACACAGCCATTACGAGTCACTTAGAGAATTGCATGGCTGTATTTATTATGTTAATTTAGGGTCATCACATCCATAACATGACATGCTATTTTCAGGACCATGTAAATATTTATATCTGTATATAAGTCGTAGTAATAATTATAAACCATTCACTATCTCATGGGCCTAACTGGTATTATTTACTCGTCGTAATACTACCACGCAACCTGTAATCTACGACCCCATATTATTATAGTGTCTTTAAATTTAGTAATGGTCATACAATCTTTCAAGAAAATAAAGAAAATCCAGTATATTATATATACAAAGTATGTACAGGTGCGTCATGTCAAGATGAACTCTACTTATTAGAAGGCTGAAACAACTGTCCTGTTTTACATATACAAAGAAGCACTGTCATGGTTCAAGCGGATTTTTAAGCACATTGGGTAAACAAATGGCAGTGTGGTAGTTAGCATTAACACTTCAAATGGGGACCATGCAAGAGAAGAAATTGCAATCATTTCTTTACCCACGTTTTGCCTTTATAAGCCGGTGGGCAGTATACTGACCACCGACCGTTCTGCACCAGTAACTATCCCTGCATAATCACTGGCCTATAAGCTGGACACTTATAAAAATCGGTTATTTTTGGTGTAAATAACATAATAAAATAAAATCATTGTGTATTTCATAATCAGTCTTTAATCAGTCTTCAAAACGTAACATAATTAGCATATCATTTAAAATTAATTAGTATTTTCTTCTTATTAGCCTATGGTCGGAATAACCACAAATATCTGAATGGATAGCCTGGTCATCAGTAATGGCCATAATTTCTGCCCATTGGTCTTTAGTCAGCATCTCTAGATCCTCGTAACTGAAGTTGTTTCTAAAACAACAGAAAAACAAGAATTTAAACTCAAGATTATGTCAAGACATGACAAAACAAGTCTACATAGTAGGCATGATGACAGATTTTGTATTTTCCTTCAATGAAAAATAATGTTTCAACAAAAAAAACATAGTTTTAATACTAATTAATGTATTTTTTGCTATTTAATTTGAAATAAGTGAGGAAATGCTCAAATGTGTTATGCCGTCGCTTGTGACGTAATGACTATGTAAATGCGGCATTGTGTCTATGCTGAATTAAGAATATGAACTAAATATTATTATTTTTGTTACTTAAAATGAATTCTAAAGTTTACAAATGGTGTGTGGTCCAATTGCAACACCGAACAAACTGTTTGTTTATGTTCCAAACAAGAAAATAATAAGAGATAAGTGGCTAAAGCTCGCAAAGCGAAACCCATCAGATGTTGCTACTAATTCGGCACTTTATTTTTGTGAGGTCGTGAGGACCTGTGAAATAAAGGAAATTGATTAGATAATATATAAAAATAAAAAGTGATAACAGATGTAGCGTACAAAAAGTGACAACGATTTAAGGATGTGTTTCGTATGTACGTGGCTATGTAAATTTACACTAACATTAATGATTGTAACTCTATATAAGATATTTTCTTATAAGGTGTACTATAAAAATAATACCGTTTTCTTTACCGCGAGATAGCTACCCTCAAAAATAACCTAGTACATAAGACTTAAAAAAAAGACTTATGAGAGTTAAATTATAGTTAGCACTAAAGAAAAATAATAGTGTACTTACAAAGAAGTTTTCACATTTCGGTATTCAGATGAACAAAAGTCTTTATTTGATGCAAGAAACTCGCCCAACATCAACAAGTCAACTCTGGGTAAATTAGAGCTGTTTGCCTTAGTAAAACCTTGTTCCTTTGTTGATGATTATCGGATTAAGTATTTGTATTATAAAACCATGAATAAACGACAAAATCAACTGAGTGAATGATGCAAAAATTAATAGAAACGCATAATCACAACAAAAATTCAAGCAAAACGGCCGTATGTATGTAGTCGTGACGTCATTCACTCTGATTGGTGGTTCAGTTAACATGGCCGATTCCCATATTTAATACTTTTATTTTCTTGAAAATCTTGTGTTTATTTTATAACTGAGTCATTTTATGGAACTATTTTGACATATATATTTTTATAAAACCATTTATTCTTTGATTCTTTAATACTGTCATCATGCCTATTCATTATAAAAAAATACCTAAATAATTATGATAATAGGTTATCACTAGGGAACCCTTTTTATTATATCATAAAAATAGACTATATACTTTTTGTAAGCTGATACCGTTTATATGTATTAATCAAAATATATACTTATGAGAACATCTCAAACTCACATGTGTAATTTCTAGGTGAGGTTTTTGTAACACACCTGTCTGTTTTGAATTGCAAAAATAACATATTTATTTTACGGTATATATTATATATATGTATATCTTCACGCCAAGTCCCTTGCGGGGTAGACAGAGAGAACCGAGCGCCATAAGACGCGGTCCTTGCATACTTCACTCGCTTCTGTGACATTCATAGCTCTTTTCATGCACGCTCGCCGGTTCCTGGGGCTTCTGACATCACCTTCTGATAAAACACGACCAATTTGGTCATGGTAGGTTAGTCTCGGCCTTCCTCGGCTCCTACATCCTTCCACTTTTGCATTATATATTTGTACACAATAATAAAGTAAATACAATAACACAATAGTTTTACTCACCATTTATATGAAGAAATGTTTTTCCATTGCACTACACTCGGAAATAAGTAACATCTGCTTGGGATGACAGCAAATACTAATGCAGGGGTGCACAGTGGCCCTTTGACAGGCCACCGCAAAAAAAGGCGCGAATTTTTGATTGCGTGCGACGTTCTTGAACGCTGGCTAGGTAATAGGCCAGTGTGCTCCAATGGCTATCGTTGTGAACCAGGGTTGTAACGGAGACCTTCTTAGCGGATGTGAAGGCGATGACTTTCACCTCCGCAGATGTGGAGGTTAAAAATGTAGAAAAAATAGTAATTTGTGGTTCATTAAAATTATTAAAAGTACAAAATCTTTATTTCAAATACACACATTCATAGTACACTTAAGTGTAAACATATAAATAAACATTACCTTCTAGTAATTAAAATTAAGGAGAGGCAAATTATATTTGACAAACAATAGTTTTGCGGCTTTGTCACCTTCCAGAGGATTTCTAAGGGGTTCATAAATTAAGACAGCTGAACTAAATAATTGTTCTCTTGGAACTAAACTTGGCGTCCGATTTCTCCACCACAATAAAAGGGTCATTGTCGGTTTTGTTTTGTTTAATTAGAATTACATTACATCTAGTACATACAACTCGTCCAAGCAATTCAACAGGTAGATTCCTGACGTGTATCATTTGACAAATGACATACGCTCGCCCCCACCCCCAACCGCATTCCCACCGCGCACTTGTTGATTCTTTATGTAAATAACCCTCTGTTACAACTCTGCAAAAAATGTACGGAGCCGGAGGCACGATTTCTTGTGGAACTTCCGCAGTAACGGAGGCATAGGTGAAGTTCCGTTACAACCCTATTATGATCATAATAATTATCAAACTTATAGTGACTGTCCAGTTTACTGGCCACTTTGTATGGGCTGTCTTATAAAGTGGCATATGTTGTGCATTTTCAGAGGAGTTCTCTTCACAAAGTAGTGGAATTAACCCTCTACTGAAGTAATTATCAAATTAGGTTGTTTAAAAAAGGTGTGAAGAAGTAAAAGATCTGCAATGCACATTATGAGCACATCATTAATTTAGACAGTTTGTTTAAGTGAGTATGTTCGAACAAGACGATGCTTTTTTAATATTTGATTCAATCAAATCTAAGTTATTTTCAGCCTCTGAATAATAACATGCCCATCCTACACACAGTATGGACCTCATATTCTATCATTTCTTGATTACGAACATATACAATATTTTCCTAAACTGCAGGAAAATCTCTACCTCTCTAAGAACTCCTTATAAACCTAGGTCGGGTGATACGAGTCAATACCACCCTACCTTATGGTATCTCCGTTGTTTGCTAAAAAATGAATGTATTGTACATTCACAAAGTTGGGTCTTCTCAGTCATATAGAGACCACAGTCACATGAATATTGATAAAAACATTATAAGGCTGTACATTTGCAAAAAGTACCAGGCTCTCAACAACGAGTTGAATTGAAGTAATTTTCAAATTAAGAACTTGTGGTTTAAAGTCATTAGGGCAGACCACACACAATCTCACCTGAACCAGAACTGAAAAATGTCTCTTTACCATAATTTTTGCTAAGACTGCATTAGTAGAAACATGGTAACATTTTAAACAATATTGTGTTTTTTGTTTCTTTTATGTTAAAGGAGCATGAAGTGAAGTCGGAGGCTTAACCATCATGACCATGCTGCGTACAACAACCAGTGGTTAAATTTCACTCAAAGTTTATTAAAAAGTTGAAGAACAAATTAAGTAGCTCTGTACTTTTATTTGTACTGATTATGGAGTAAATTGTATACATTACTATCAGATAATCTATATCATTTTCAATTTGTTCCCACCTCTGTCAGATATTGTGGCTAGGAATAACGTAGAGTCAACGCAATGTAGAGAGCAGGGAGCCATGGATATTTGTTTCTTAATTAATAACAAAATATAATCATAACCTTCGAGCAAATAGAAGTACAAAAATTATAACATACCTTCACATCAGCAACTGCTGTAAGCATTTCCGCATAATTACCAGACAATTTATATTTGAAAAGCGGACACAGAGGTTTTTTGTTTGACAAACAAATACGACATGATTTCATATCGATAGTATCAGCCGGTTGTAACATTTTCAAATAATTCAAGTGACGGAAAAACCAAAACAATATCGAAAAATTGCTGTGTCGGTTTTGTAACAAATACGAGCACCACTATACTAGGTACTCCGTTCATTACTTGTACCAGCAAATGGATTATCTTCACCTCACTACTAACGCCATAGACAAGACAAAACTCCAATGAAAACTAATGCAAGCTGAGAGGAACTATACTTCCTCTGAGAATGCAAGAGTGGAAAAGCGTACAGACTGTGTCTATGAGATAAGCGAAACTGGAACGCAGAGAAATAAGCGCTAAATTGTTCACAATAGAAATAAGAGAGAATAAGCGCGAAATTGTTCACGATGGAAATGTTTTTAGCGGTAGAGCGGGTTGAACACCATGGTCCGAATAAGGATTGATAAACGCCGTCTATCTATCGACATCGATTAATGACTATAGATTCAAAATAACACTAACCTTAGACCTTTCAAACAAAGGACGCGCAATATGCGTGATTCTATTAGTAAATAATTCTGTAATTTTTGACAGGGGACGAGGTAAATACTATAATACATAGAAACATACATTTTACATGGAAACGATTACAAACGCGCAATGACATTGTGTTATCTAATGATACATAGTGCGGTAATCCGCACACCTTAAAAAATGTTCAACACTAGGTCATTTTACTCAAAACTACTGAAATATTTACGACAAGATGCTAGAAAATTCACTATAATGTTACCAAAATAATAGGGAGAGAGAAATATCGATATTATAATTTAAAATATCGATATTTACGCCGACAACGGTGTATGATAAA
This sequence comes from Pyralis farinalis, assembly GCA_947507595.1. NCBI lineage: Eukaryota > Metazoa > Arthropoda > Insecta > Lepidoptera > Pyralidae > Pyralis > Pyralis farinalis. The sequence continues at coordinate 20,645,879 of OX382267.1, forward strand.
GATAAACATAAAATTTTCTTTACTATTTCTATATATTATATACATATTTTTAAATAAAACCTAATTATATCTTATGCATTTCTCATAGCTTTGTTTACTTTGGTCTACCAGCTTTTCAAAAAATTGTCATTACAAGAAATTAAAGTCAATTAAGCTGAACAATTATAATGTTCTATCTATAACTTCGCACGAAAGGTATTTATAGTATTATAATTTATTATTGTCACACTTATTACACATATACCTGCATTACAGGAGTTGTTGGTATAGACATTAAACATACTTCAAGTCTATGGGAATAAAAAGGAAAAATATTATTTTCCATAAACAATAAAATTAATTTTATATTTTGCTCACATATGTATGTAAGTAGAGCTAAGACTGGGTCAATTCAAGTATTATATTTTTATTGGTTTTATGCCGATTTATTCTTATGGCATTAAATTCTAACAACTAATTACAAACCCTGAGCAAACTGGTCTTTCTTCTTGTTAGTAGTTAATTACACTACGAAAATATGATATTATAAATAAAACAAATCACATAAACCCGTGTCATATTTTTGAAGTTATACTTTTAATGCGACTTGCAAGAAGGTTGCGTTAAACATTTAACGCTACCATGGAGGGGGAATAGAAAGAGACAGAGCGAGAGTGAATGCGTAGCACTCGAACACAAAAGTACAGGTTGAAGCTGCTAAATGGTTCACGGTATTACCGGTAGATGGCGCTATAGTTAAAAATGTATAACATTTGTATTTTACATTTGACTTGTATGTAATACATTCCATAAACATCGCCGCTACTACTTGATAGACGATTTTTAATTTAAGTTAGTAATGTTAAATATTTATTTAATGATGCTAGAGAAGTATAACCTCTCACGCGCGTACATAAGTACACGCACCCATTTTTTTCATAAGAGACTACAATTCAAGAAATAATAATATAAAAATTAAATGGTTTATATCCCTTATACATATACATAAGCAGAGACGAGACCATCGTCATACCCACATCATGTAGCAGTTTACTGGTAACTTCATTGATTCAGGAAGTGCAGTCTTCTGTAATGTGGAGTCGGACTGCCTGTTAAAAAAAGCCGTTCTATCTTTATATTTCCAGAACCAGTACGGTTAGTACTGGTTCCGGTGGATAATGAATCGGCATATTGACAAACAGGTCCCGGTTTGAATTCTGGCATGTATGGCATCCTCTTCCCCCAGACCTCCGAAAAGAGCAGACATATACAGTGATCTTATAATTTATTATATTAAAATACTAGTCCGTCTAGTTCTAGTTCTTCCGCGTGGAATATTAATTATATTAATAAACATAAATAAAATTGCTAAAATAAAAGTAGCCTAAGTTACTCCTTAAATCAGCTATCTGTCAGTGATAGTCCCGTCAAAATCGGTTCAGCCGTTTCAGAGATTAGCCGGAACAAACAGACAGACGGATAGACAGACAAAAATTGTAAAAATATTCATTTTGGTATATGTACCGTATATACATCTATATGTATTTAGTAAAAAGCGGATATTTTAATATTACAAACATACACTCCAATTTTAATTTTTTTGTATAGATAAAATAAATGTTATCAAAATTAAAACAGTTCACAATATTAGGAGTGCATAAGATTGTAAGGAGTTCTAAATAATACTCAAGATTTAAAAGGGCAACAAGACGTACAGACGTTGTACAACGCACCGATATGGTAGGTATTGTGAGTCATTGTTTACAACTATCAAATCAGAGCGACGACAGCCGACGCCAGTACCGACGCTCGGCCCATCTCCGACTAGTGCGTATGTATATGCACGAGTTTCACTGGATGACTTATCTCCGCCCACTGTACTTACCATAACCAGTATACTGGCGTAAGAAAAGTTTAACTAAAATCAAAATAAATAATGGCTATAAACAACAGGAAAGCAACATCAGAGACGGATTTAAATACTCTAGGGACGTCAACATCAGCGGTAAACACAGATATTCAAATGAGCGGCTCGAGCGACATGCTAACTACACCACCAAACTACACAAACATACGTACAAAAAGACAAAGAGAGAGCGAGTACAGATCGATTAGATGATTTTAAGAAGGAGATAAAAAAATATGATGTTGACCACGATGCTTGAACAGGAAACTGCAATTAAAAAAATCAATCCTACCCTTGCACAGCTTAACAAAACAATACTGACATTCAGACTACCCTGACATTCAGATTACCATTTCCTTCTTGGCTGAACAAAACGACGAGCTTAGGAAGACAATAGAGAATTTGAAAGTGCAAAACAAGAACTATAAAAAATACATCACCATTCTTGAAGACAAAGTAGAAAATTTGAAGCGCGAAAACAAAAAAAAATACTTGTGAAATTAAGAATGTGGCAAAATTAAAAGAATAGACTGAAGAAGACCTTTTGCATATGGTTCTGAAATTATCTGAAAGTATTGGTTGCAAAATACTAGAAATTGATATAATGAACATATACAGAGTAAGAGGTCAAAAAGAGAGAAATATGAATGCCCCGATTATATATTATATTATTATATGTGCCCCGGTGGTCCTAGGATGTGAGGACCTAGAGGTAATCGTGGACGGGTATACCCGAGGCCTGCCAGACAGCGATGCCCACACTGAAAGGCGGGGATTCATTTAAATTGCCGTGGTGGTATGAGGAACTCAAGGAGCTGAAGAGGCAAATACGAGGCCGCAGTGTTTCTACGGCATGGAATTCTTGAAGAATTCCATGCCGTAGTCCCATGGAAAAACCTCGGTTGGGAGCTCATTCTACAGCTTGAGAGTTATCGGAAGAAAACTTCTCTGGAACCGCACAGTACGCGACCATTGCGGTTCCAGCTTGTGAGGGTGAACTACCCGCCGTCGGCGAGCGGCGCGGTTATAAAAAGCTGTTGGCTTAGCTATCGGCATATCAAAAAGTTCTTCAGAACACAACCCGTTGTACAATCGGTAGAACACACAAAGGTACAGCTTGGCAAAAAAGAGTTTGCCAAAAATAAGGGCGCTACTGTCATAGTCACCCTTTAGACGACGACCAAAACGATAGTGATACTTTTATTACGTTTACAATTATTGATAAAGATCATAATATTTATGACATTAGGTAGGTGTGTATAATAATAAAGAATTAAAACAACAAGTATAACGAAACGATCATAAATCCGACAGGAAAGTAGTGTTGCCATAAAAAAATATTAGTTCCAACTGTCACCACGGCAAACTCTTTTTTGCCAAGCTGTATGCAAAGTCTCTCCTTAAACTTAAGGGTTAAATACTGTGGTCCCAAGTGGAATCCAGGTGCTCCTTCCCAAAGGTGATTGCAGTACTCCACGTGCGGTCTGACTTCAGATTTATATGATATAAGTCTTTCCCCGCGATGAAGTAATGTTTTGTTCTGTTGAGCCCACCAAATTTTTTAACTATCCCTTAAACAGGCACTAATAATTTCAAAAGCTTGTAGCGTAAATAGGAAACAGAGAAAGAGGAATTGAAATTAAATAAATTTCTTGCGCCATACAAGCTTTTAACATTTATATGATCGGTTATATTATATTCATCTATTTAAATAACATTCATTAACATAACCCATGCATAAATCACCGTTGCCATGTGGCCTCGGCGTAAGAATCCATCCACATCAACCCTTACTCATCCCACTGCAGGGATACGGGTCTCCCTTCAACCGAAGGGGTTTAGAGCATACTCCGCCACGCTGCTCAAATGCGGATTGGCGGAGGTCAGTGGTTTCCGCCCGAGGGCCACTCACTTAGCTTAACAACTGTCATCTATCGACAACAGCCGGGACCGACGGCTTAACGTGCCTTGTATGTATGTATGTATATCTTCACGCCAAGTCCCTTGCGGGGTAGGCAGAGAGAACCGAGCGCCATAAGACGCGGTCCTTGCATACTTCACTCGCTTCTGTGACATTCATAGCTCTTTTCATGCACGCTCGCCGGTTCCTGGGGCTTCTGACATCACCTTCTGATAAAACACGACCAATTTGGTCATGGTAGGTTAGTCTCGGCCTTCCTCGGCTCCTACATCCTTCCACTTTTGCATTGTATATCTGTTTCGCCATTCTTTCGTCCCGCATTCTTTCTACATGTCCGAACCAACGGAGCATGCCCTTTCTTATCTTAACACCGACACTCTCTTTTAGACCAACTCTTTCTCTCACGTCTTCATTACGAACGCGGTCAGCAAGCGTTACGCCACAAATTTTGCGCAATGCTCGCATCTCGACCGCATTTATTCTACTTTCATGCTCTCTCTGCCATACCCAGCTCTCACTTCCATAAGTTAGCGTTGGTATTAGCACCGCGTTGTGTACAGCGAGCTGTGCCTTCTGGCTTAGATTTCGGCAGCCTAGAAGTTTACCCAACGCTCCATTCACCCTATTCCCGGCACTCACTCGTCTCTCCACATCAGCGGTGTACCTTCCATTGCTGCTAAAAGAACTTCCAAGATATACAATCTCATTCACTTGCTCCAACACTACATCATCAACCATAATCCTAGTGTTCGTTCTGGTTGTCTCTCTTTCAAATACCATTATCTTGGTTTTCTTCGCATTCAATTGTAAGCCTTTCTTCATACAATCATCTTTCATTGTTGTAACTAGTGTTTGCAGTTCGGATGGTGATTCTGCTATTAATGCCGCATCGTCTGCATAAAGCAGGCAGTTGACCACTGAGTCACCCATTCGCATTCCCACATTCATATTTCTTATTCTCTGAAGACAACTGTCCAGATACAGGATGAACAGCCGAGCCGACAGCACGCATCCCTGTCTGACACCAATGTTGACATCAAACCAGGGCGACAAGCTGCCGTCCACCCGCACACATGCTGTACAATCCTCATAAGTGGATTGCACAGCACGGAGTAGGTCACCGTCAACCCCATATCCGGGCAAAATGTTCCAGAGATTCTTTCGCACGACTCTATCAAATGCTTTCTCAAAGTCCACAAAACCGCAGAAAACCTTCTGGTCCAAAGCCAGATGCTTCTCTACGATGTTGCGGAGTGAAAAAACTTGATCCGTACATCCTCTGCCGCTTCGAAATCCACCCTGTGCTTCCCAAAGCATTCCATCGGATTTCACCCTCATTCTCCTTTCAATGACTTTTCCATACACTTTAGCTGCTAAGCTGATCAAACTGATGGCCCTATAGTTGGCGCAGTCCATACGTGAGCCCTTGCCTTTATACAAGGGCACGATGACTGCGCGTCTCCAATCGCTCGGAACCCTTCCGGTTCTCCAGCATAATTTGCTCAAAAACCAGAAGGCGTCCCTAACGCAGGTACCACCTAGCTTGATCATCTCAGCTGTTACCATATCGATTCCCGCTGACTTTCCATCTTTCAAACTTCGTATCGACCATTCAATCTCATCCATAGTAATGTCTTCATGGTACGCTGGCACTGCCGAGTCAATCACAGACTCATTCACAATGCCAGCGTCATGGACATAATCATACATTTCTCTAAAATATTCACTCCACCGTTCTAACACTTCCTGAGTGTTAGCAAGAATGCCACCAGCTTTACATCTTATCTTGTCCATTCTGGATGCTGACGAACCACTTCGAGACTTCTTTACCTCTCTCCAGAAGAGTTTGGTATTTGCCTCGAAGTTCTTCGTCAGCTTCTCTTCCTCAATCATATGTAGTCTTTCACGCTTCTCTTTCACTAAAGCTTTGGAGTCATTCTTGCATCGACGGTATATTTCTTTCTTCATTTCTTTCATACCATCACTCTGGTGCAAAGATGATACGTAATCCAGCCACGCTTTCCTCTTTTTTTCCACGGAGGATTGAACCTCCGCATCCCACCAGGCATCTCCTCTTAGTGTTCTACGTCTCTTTGCGTATCCACATGCTTCTTTCGCACTGTCCACCATACTTTCTTTCAGAACTTTCCAACATTCGTCTACATCTGAGTCGGAAAGACTCGCGTTCGCAAGTCTTTCACTGACTAGACGTACATACGTACTCCTCACACTTTCATCTTCCAATTTTTCACTTCTTATTCTTTCATGGTCTCCGAAAGGAATACGCACTCGCCAGTGCCTCCACTTCTTGAAAAGGCCCACAAATCGGCTTACCACCAGATAGTGGTCCGTTTCAAGAGTGGGACCTCTGAAGGCTCTTGTATCCATTAACGACTTTCGGAGACGTTCATCTATCAAAATCAAATCAATCACACTTTTCTGTTCATTCCGTCTCCATGTGTAAGTGTGAATATCCTTGTGATGGAAGAGCGTGTTCGACACAAGGAGGTTTCGTTCCATACATACGTCTAAAAGTAACTTACCAGCATCGTTCACTCTCTTATCTCCGTATGGACCAAGCACAGCCTCATAACTGCTTCGCTTGGTCCCAACCCATCCATTCAGATCACCACACATAATTATCCGTTCATTCGCTTCGGCCAAATCCAGAATACCCCTTACAGTCTCCCAAAACTTCTCGAGCTCCTGGGGATCAGCAGAGCTCACAGGAGCATATGCTGCAACTAAAAACACTCTCGTAATCCCCAGTTTTATCTTAACCCAGAGAAGTCTTGGACCTACTAAATCGTAATCTTTCACACCAGCGGCCAAGCGAGATGAAAGCACGACACCTACGCCAGCGCTGGCATGAACGTCCTGGTCCACCCCGGACCACAGGGCCATCATGCCACCGGGCAGATCTTCGGTGCCGCTTCCCTTTCGCTTGGTCTCTGACACACACAAAGCATCTAGGCATCTCACGTTCATTATATCTATCAACTCATTCATCTTATCTTTTAGACCACCTCTCACATTCCATGTGCCTATACGACACTCAGCTCTCCTCGACCCGCCGGGATGGGCGTTGCGTGGTGGGTGGCGGCCCCCACCGCCGCATGCCTTAGATTTCGCACCGACGGGGGCGGATCGGTGCGCGTCGCCTCCGGGGGACGCCCTAATCCGCGCGTCTGTGCGGTTTGGGTCCAGAATTGCAGTCCAAGTGTTGGACTGGCAGGGTCGCGGCGTGCACGCTTCTGGTACCGACCCCAATCTTCTGGGACCTTAACGTGCCTTCCTTCCTTAAACTCGAGATAGCTAATCCATCCATAGACAGGCTGCTGTCGACATTGCTAACCTGCGTGTTCGATCCGCCGACGTAAAAATAGGCCACCCCATCTCAACCCGTGGGTGTCGTAAAAGGCGACTAAGGGAAATATCCAGGAGATGGGCAGCAGCGTTCCCTGCTAACTTTAATAACTTACTCCGGTTGCCAACCCGCCTGCCAAGCGCGGCAACTACAGCAAAAACCCCCTCAAAAATACGAGAGCACGGTGGAAAAGACGGCCCCCAGTCACCGGCATCCCCGCTGATTCTGGCTCCGGTAGCGGTCAGAGTATCGGCGGCGCAGGGGGTGCTAAGTATCCCCGGCCCCAACCACAACGGACCGGCCCTGGCAACATACGACGAGAAGATAACGAGGTCCGAGGAGAAGATAATGGAGCTGCAAGAGGAACTAAGCAAGTTGCGTTGGGATATAATAGGACTGTCCGAAGTCTGAAGACAGGTTAAAGCCGGCAACTTGCTGTACTACCGGGAGGGCAACCATCTGTCCCAAGGTGGTGTCGGGTTTATAGTCCGTAGGCTCCTCATCAGCAACGTACTAAATATTGAGGCTGTGCCGCCGGCGAGGATTGCGTACCTTATACTCAGAATTATCAATTTAAAAATACACAACTTTAATGGACTCAATGATCAAATGTTATGAAGTAAAACTAGATCGTCGGTTTAGCTGTCACTTATTTCAAGAAGTTACTTGCTCGGTATCCATGAATTTAGATACCTAATAGAAAAAAATAAAATTTTGTGCTGAATTGTAATATAACTTTTGCCTAGTTGTTGTTTAATCATCAATTCATCTCATCATAGATGTATCATCTGTGGAAGCATGCACGCACGATTTTTTAATGCTGTCAAAAATATGTATGGTAGCAGGAAAACAGGGTTGAATTGTAACTTATTTTGGTCGGTGTCTTTATTTATTTGCAGTTTTGTTAGACAATATTAATGGCTCGGTAAATAATTGTAATTTGAGATACTTTATTGTAGCACATGACCTTATTTTGAACGTGAAAAATGATATAATGGCCACCAATGAAATTTGGTTGAGTCGCAGGAAAGGTAAATATTTTTAAAAACCTTTTATTCTATTTCATGTATAAAAATAATAGTATTCAGGTGTTAGTTATTTAGTTTAATAGTCCTTATGTATGACATATATCGGAACTTTTTCAGGTAAACACACTAGTAATTTGTTCAAATTAGACACAAATAAAAGCAATGAAGAAAATATTATAGATATTATACAAGGGTTGTACCTGAAGAAACCATTTCACAGTGATATCTCCCCCACCAGTAAAAATGTACCCACAGAAATTAAGTCAAGCCTAAGAGGCATGCAAAGAAATAATTCTGACAGCTGTAGATTGTCCTACTTAAATGCCTTAGTCACACTTTTAAGTAGGGAAGATAGACATAATTTGGGATTTACCACAGATGAATTGATGACATGGTAAGTAGCTTAATGTGATTTATTCATATTGTCTTATTTGTGTTGAACCAAGATAACTGTTGAACTAATTGATTTGAAAATCTGCAGTAGTGTATTTAGTGTTGTAAAAAACTTGTGTCTGGGAGTCTAAATATGTCAACTCAACTTAATTTTGCATGCTTGGTTGACTAAAACGTTCACAAATCCAGAATCAAGTCGAGTACAAGTCATCGAAGCACAGACTCAAGACGAAAAGGTACTTGAGTCCAGAACAATACTCGAGTTTGAAATCCAGACTTGAAGTAACTTCTACTCAACAAACTCTCGAGTACAACAAGCAGAGTTTAATTTTACTAATCATCTCTTATTTCCTACACATTAGTCTCGAGTATAATTCAAGTTTCCTATGCAATATTTAGTACTGGAGTTTGGATGCGGAAAATATATACAAATGTAATCATTTAAAATTATTTTTAACTTAAATTATACAAACTAAAAATATTTGTTGATTTTAGCAATTGACTTTAGTTGTACAAATAGTCTATAAATATTATTTGCCTAATTCTGTGATAACTGTGTTAAATCCCTGTGCATTTTTTTTTAGTTTTTGAACTTATCTTTTATTTAAATTACTTTGGGGTCAATGTGAATTAGATTTGAAATGTGCTAATTAAACCCACAGCATCATTAAAAAGAAATTTTCTGTCCTTTAGAGAATGCCATATTCAATTTAATAAATTTAAATTAATAAGACAACATAGCCTATAACCAGCGGACGATCAAGACGCTTCCAACTAGCGATGGGCGATTGCGAGAGGTTTTTTCGATTGTCTCAATTGTTCGAACATCTCGACTGTTTTCGATTGTTTCGTCGAACATCTCGATTGTTGTTGTGTTCGTCTTCGGCGCGATTTCAACTCGAATTTGTGGATGCGATATGCACGATGGCACGATTCAGTCGATTGTTTCGAGATATATTAGAACATCTCGATGGCCGGACTTCACCTTGTCTTGTGGTTGCGATTTGCGAGTTCAAACTAAGCGTGCAAAGTAGCAAACTTACCCGACTTACGTACATATTATACGAAAAAGGAATCACGAAAATAAATAAAATAATCGAAGTTTATAACGAATCATCTATTTTTAATGACTTAAATAAACTTGTGCAATGTATGCAACATAGTTTTTTAGTTTTAATACAAAAAATCACAGCTTTATTGCTTTTACTAATTATTAAATTTGTGCAGCAAGAACAATCACTTCTATTTGAACTGAAACATATAAAACAAGATCAGTTAAAAAGTCTCTGATATAATATTAACAATCACAACAAAATAATAACAAACTCTGTCAAGAAAATATGTATCTCTCTAATGTAATTTTTCTATACCTATTCAAGTTTAATCAACAATCACAATCAAATAATAATAAAATCAGTCAGTAAAGTCTTAATCTCTATAATGTAACATTTAGGCTCGATGCTTGTAAACAACTAGCAGCGAGTTAAAATCAGTCAGTAAAGTCTTAATCTCTATAATGTAACATTTATGCTCGATGCTTGTAAACAACTAGCAGCGAGTCCGAGTCGAGTCCGGGCGGCTAAACTCACCGGTGACCGATGAATGACTGACTGATGCAACAATCAAAACAATCGAAAAACGTCTCTATTGTTTTGTAAAACGGCGAGTCGATTCTTGACTCGATTATATATTTTGACGACTGCAATTCTTTCGATTGTTAAAACATCTTGGAATCGCCCATCGTTACTTCCAACAATATATGATTTGCCAAATAGTGATTTAAAAGTTATGAGGGATACATACCGGTCAAACACATATCACCTTTCGTAGTCAGTTTCGTAGTCGTTACCAGCTCACTATAAAAAATACTAACTGTAACTGAAAACATTAACAGTTCAATAATCTGTAGAATTCACATGCTATGTTTTTTGTTTAATTTATAAGGTAGGTACTAGCTTTCGCCCGCTGCTCTGCCTGTTCAGATCTCGTGAAAGTAGCCTATGTCTTTCTCCAGGCTTCAAACTACTGATCTGCATACCAAATTTTATCAAAATTGGTTCAGCGGTTTATCCGTGAAAGGCAAACAAACAAACAAACACACTTTCGCCTTTATATTACTAGCTTCTATCCGCGCCTCTGCCCGCATGGAGCTTGGGAAAGGAGCCTATGTCCTTCTTCAGCCTTCCAATTATCTCCATACTAAATTTCATCAAAATCTGTATAGCGCTTTAGCCGTGAAAGACGAAAAAACAAACAAAAACACTTTCGCATTTGTAATATTTAAGCTTATATATCTTTTTACTTTATGTGTCTTTTATGGAAAACAGGTTATACAAAAAAATCTCCAAGTCCTCCAATATTAATAATTGTAATATACTAAATAGATCAAATGTACAGGTGGCAAGGCTTATAGAGATTAACTTTTATGGGCTTTCTAGTTAGCATAGATATCCACATTTCGTTCTAAATCCATCAGTGTTTTAATTTACTCAAAAATGACTTTACTTAATTTATTACTAATTCAAATATACTCATAGGGTTTATTACACTTTGCAGCCAATACTGAATATAAATTTCTGTTGATGTTAACACTACCAATGGGTTGTTACTAAACATTGTTTGTACATATCGGCCGTCTCACTCAGTGGTTAAAGGGGTTACTAAAAAATAATAATAATACACTTATGCTCGAGGTGATAGTAAAAACAAATAAGTATGATATCTTCATACATATGCACCGAACGCGGTTTGTATGTGTGCGCGCCCGTACGCATGCGTCGTCGCACGCAGCTCACTGACAAAATTTATCGCTGCTAAAGGTGCGCCAGTCGTGGCTACGCCGTGCGTAATACCGCCCGCGCCCACGCTCGCACCGCCGCTGCGCTCCCGCTCGTAATAATTTGTACGCGTACCTATACCTACTTTAACTACAAATTCCTGAAGATGGTTAAAAAGTAAAAAGATATTTTTTTTCTGTATCAAATGTGTAATTTTGTGAAAAAATCACAAATTTCCTACAAAAAAAAATATTTTTAAATCCTATCATTTTAGGCTACTGTAAAAATATTAAATTTCCGAATATAAAGATTACTGAAAGATTATAATTTTGATGTGTAGTAAATGAAAAAGTAATGAGTACGCGCGTGAAGAAGTTATACTTCTCTGGCATCATTAAATAACAAATCCCAGTGTTCATGCGAGTGAGTGACGTTACTACCTCACGGAAAACTGCAGTCTTATAACAATTCCCTGGAGGGATGTTGTGTTCATCTGAGTGACGTCACGAGTAAGCTCCTAAGGAGTTGCCGTGTTAGTGGCAGAGGTGGCAATACGCGAGGCATACTTAATGTATTGCAAACGTAAACAGCTACAGTGACCGCTTTAAATTGGGTGGATCATATGCTTGTTTGTTCATGCGAGTGAGTGACGTTACTACCGCACAGAAATCGCAGCCAAATAACAATTCGCTGGACAGATGTTGTGTTCATGCGTGTGAGTGACGTTACTACCTCACGAAAAATATGCTCAAAACTGCAGCCGAATAAAAATTCCCTGGAGGATTATTGTGTTCATGCGAGTGAGTGACGTTACCACCACACAGAAATCTGCAGCCAAATAACAATTCCCTGGACGGTTGTTGTGTTCAGGCGAGTGAGTGACGTTACTACCTCACGGAAAACTGCAGCCAAATAACAATTCCCTGGTCGGTTGTGTTCATGCGAAAGAGTGAGGTAGTAGCGTCACTCACTTGCATGTACACAACATCTGTCGAGCGAATTGTTATATGGCTGCAGTTTTGAGCATATTTTTCTTGTGTTCGTGACTTAATGAGCGATTTAGCCGGCAGCTTCAACCTGTTACTTTTGTGTTACAGTATCTTAAAATTTCACTCATCATTTTTAGGGTTCCGTACCCAAAGGGTAAAACGGAACCCTATTACTGAGGCTCCGCTGTCCGTCCGTCCGTCCGTCCGTCCGTCCGTCTGTCACCAGGCTGTATCTCATGAACAGTGATAGTTAGACAGTTGAAATTTTCACAGATGATGTATTTCTGTTGCCGCTATAACAACAAATACTAAAAAATAGAATAAAATAAATATTTAAGGGGGCTCCCATACAACAAACGTGATTTATTTTGCCGTTTTTATAGATAATGGTACGGAACCCTTCGTGGGCGAGTCCGACTCGCACATGGCCGATTTTTTCATAACGCGCCTAAAGCAGTATAACTTCAATACAATTTCATAATCATTTATATTTTATTTGAATAAATACATGATTCAGTAAAGCCACATTTAAATTAATCCTATTTCGACCGTAATTTTTCAAATCACTAAACAGGTAACATGACGTAGGTAATGAAAAAGTTGTAGTCAGCTCCTGGTCTATGAACAAAAAATAATTTATAAAAACTTTGTATTATAGATCCTTGATGATTCCCCTACAGGGGAAAATTGTTTTGTATATAGATAGACTATGCATTTTTGTCGACTGTATAAACTATTAGCGACATCCCTAAGTGTTTAGGCTATTATCGTTCGCTCGGGGCTCGAGTCGGCCTACTTATTTGTTTTTACTATGTCGAGGTGCAGACAAATTAAATATTTTTTTCACATTGCCAGGATAATTATAATTACTATTATAATTATCCTGGGCAATGTAGATAATTTAATACGAAAAGTTTTCCCTCTGATTCCATACTTTTTGACAGATAACTTTTCGATTCCGTTTCGATTAAAATATTTCATGGCAATGTGAATATGCCTACACAATCTAATTAGGTCAACTTCCATGATGAATTTTCAAAACTTCTTATTTTATCTCTACGTACTAAAAGGAACATTTCTATCAAATTTCACTGGTTATACCTGTGTAGACTAGCCGACCCAATAGACGTTTTCCTGTTTGAATAAAAATATAAATAATATATAAATCTTGGAACCCGATTGCAACGCTACATACCAGGTCCAATTGTGTGAATCTACACTATTCTCGAACCTAAATTCACACTTTTTTTTTTAAATCGATCTAACCTTTTAGGTGGAGTTCAAGGACATACACATGTATTATAATTATTCTTCTTTATGGCGATCTTGATGTTCTCGTTAATGACACTGTTTTAATAATTTAAACTTAGCACATTTAGTCATATAATCTTCTTCTGGCAAATTACACATGTAGGTATATATCCGACCAACAGTTCTGTTACAAATTAATAATTATCCATTTATTTTTTATGAAGTAATGTAATCTTAATAAAACTTATAAGTATATACATTATATATATACAGTATATACATTATATATATACAGTATATACATAGTATATACATTCAAAAAATAAAAAAATGATTCTATTCGAAATCACCTTTGGCTTTGATATAGGTTTTTAATTTGTCTGACCACGAATCTATGGATTTACGCACTGTTTCTGTGTTTTTTCACTGTTTCTTAAGAGACAATGTCAGCGTGGCGTTTCGAGCTGGCCACGTCCTCCAAGACTGATTACTACAATGACCATAATTTGTCATCTATGGGATTCAGATCTGGGCTAGACGAGGGCCAGTCTTATAAAGTCTGGAATGTTGGTTTCGAACCAGGCTTGGGTAGGTAGTTTGTGTTTTGTGACCAGGTGCAGAATCCTGCTGGAAAGTCCACGGTATATTTCTAAAAAGTGTATTGGTGAGAGGTTTCGCAACACGATCCAAGACAGTTTCTTGATACACTTTGGCTGAAGTCTTTACTCCTTTTTCACAAAAATGAAGCTTAGTGACTCCTTGATACGACACTCCCCACCAAACCATTACAGACCCAAGATGATGACCACGTTGTACCTTTCTGACCACTGGGGCGGCTTCTTTAGAACTGTAGCTACTCTTCAGTTGTGAATTTTTTTTCATCTGTAAAGAGGATATTTATATGCATTTCTCATGCATATCGGGACAGAAGGCGTTTTTATCGATCCCCTTTCTTCAACTGTATTCGGGATTGATTTAGGGCATGTCCTGTATATCGACGATAACCGCCGAACTTCAGGTGTTATTTTATTATACGCGACAGAGTTCTAACGAGAATCTTTATTTCCCATGATGAGATTTTTTGTTTCCTAATGGGGTTTCGGCGAATTCTGACTTTGACAGCATTAACAACCTTTGTAGTCTTAACAGTTTTATGGTACAGAGGAAGTGTTGTTATCTGTCCATAGTACAATATATGGCTAATACCAAGTTTTTGAAGTGTCTTGAATTTGACTGATGGCTCCATAACCACATTTTCTTTAAACCGCCATTCCATATTGTAATTTCATAATAAACATGATAAATATAATTATGTAAAACAGCGGGAAATCGTAAGAAGTTTTTAACATTATAAACGCGTTTCAAATTCAAAATAATTAAAGAGTAGAAAAAAAAGAAAAGTTTGTATTTAACAGTATTTAAACCAGACTGGTTATATTAGTGGTACATGCCCACCCCAGGATTCAAACCAGGGACCGGTAAATGACATTTAATTTATGCAGTTTGCCTAGAATTGTAAAATCATTAATTTCTGACAGTCAGTCTGAGTATTGCGTAGAGATCTGAATAAGGTAAGCTAATTTAGACAATTTTCGTATGCCATAATAAAATGAATGTGCCATGTTCCCATCATCATCATTTCAGGTGATAAACGTCCACTGCTGACCATAGGTCTCCCAAAGGGCAAAGTTAGTCTTCCACAGTGATCAGTACTAGGCTGCTTGCGTTAATTCGCTCTCTGTAATCATCACCAGGTTGATTGTCAAGAACCTTTCTGCTCCAACGGCCATTAGTTTAAAAATAAGTAAAACGGCGAAAAACCGAAAGGAGTTTTTAACATAATAAATGCGTTCCAAATCCAAAATAATTAGTGTAGAAAAAAAGAAAAGTTTCTAGTAACAGTATTTATGGCCAGACAAGTTACGACATATATAAA
Organism: Pyralis farinalis; assembly: GCA_947507595.1. NCBI lineage: Eukaryota > Metazoa > Arthropoda > Insecta > Lepidoptera > Pyralidae > Pyralis > Pyralis farinalis. Next base: position 20,661,426 of record OX382267.1, read on the forward strand.
AATAAGTTAATTTTGTGTCAATGTTATTTTATTGATTTATTATTGTTATTAAAATGTTGGCGATCTACAGTACAGCTATTATCAATTAATGTCATATAAAAGTATGTATGTATATCTTCACGCCAGGTCCCTTGCGCGGTAGGCAGAGAGAACCGAGCGCCATAAGACGCGGTCCTTACACACTTCACTCGCTTCTTTCACATTCATAGCTCTTTTCATGCACGCTCGCCGGTTCCTAAGGCTCCTGACATCACCTTCTGATAAAACACGACCAATTTGGTCATGGTAGGTTAGTCTTGGTCTTCCTCGGCTCCTACATCCTTCCACTTTCGCATTGTATATCTGTTTCGTCATTCTTTCATCTTGCATTCTTTCTACATGTCCGAACCAACGGAGCATGCCCTTTCTTATCTTAAAAGTATGTGCTCCGACAATATTCAAAGTCTGTAGAGTACATGTGTATAGCAACTTTTATTGAGTGTATAAAATATTATATTGTTTTTAGCATTCGTGTAAGTTTGATCGACGAGTCTATGGCAATTAGAGCAACAGCTCTAAGGGTATTAAGATATCTAATTAAAAGTGAAAGTGATGTAGCAACATTCAACACTTTAAAGCTGCCTTATCTAGTTGCAAGGTATGTTGACTATTAAATCTGTTGTATAGTATCTTTAATAGTGATAGTTCGTAGTATCGTTTGTGTGGTTAGTGACTTCATTTATATTTTTACAGTTACATAGAAAAGACGTAGTGCGAACAAGTCAAGCTGTCGCAGTAAATTTACCGAACAGATTAATTTGAAACCTGTCGTAATTCCTGTCCATGACGGTTTGATATTGACCAGTCGGCTTAATATCCCTATCTTATAATTACATTTATAGCTAATTTCATACTCTCTGCAACAGCTTATTTCGTCGTACACGTAAGTATGGCTATCAACACGCGAGATATTCGGTTGCAAATTTTTCAACTAAAACCAAATATCTGACTCGGTACCAGGTAACATTTTACCAGAACAAACGGTAACTAGGTACACCCTCGAATACAATAGTTCTGAGGAATTAGTAGCGAAATATTTTAGGTTCAGTGTCGTGACGCCGAAGTAGATGTGAGATTCAAATGTGATAAATTGTTAAACAAATTATTGACAGGTCTATGGACTTGATGTTACGAAACGAAGAAGAGCGTGCCCAAGCACTGCGTGTAGTCCGTCGCGTGGTAGCAGTAGTAGGAGCGGGCGTGCAGACGGGAGCGAGCGGGCATACGGCGCAGGGGCAGCCGCGGCCGCGCGCGGTCTTCGTTGACTCTGGTCTGCTGCGGTGCCTTGTCGCGGTTGCACGCGCTGGCGGCTCCGGTGACGGCGCAGGCGACAGACTATCCAGACCTGCGGTTGCTACTTTAGCAGAGATATGTATGTATTTTTTTTATATATAATACTACACTGCTTATGTGTACCCTACATTATCAACGTTTACCATACAAGCAGCAGAGTTCTCGTGTTATTCTATCTAACACAGTACCTTCTCACACGCAGTAACACGATAAATCTCCAGAGAATTGAAAAAGCAATAGAGATAATTATTTGACTGCCTTCTTTTGTAGGCTGTATTTACATGCTAACTGGGCTTCCTATTAAATGTCGTTGCCATCGTTCCGCTAGACCATAGTTTTTTTTATAATCGGCAAGGGTGCATCTCGTGCATCAAAATGTGAGGTTTGGTGTTGCTCTAATTATCGTTATCAATTTTGTGATCAATTATAAATCTACCAATGGGAAACCCTGTAAAAATATTTATTTATTGTAAATAATTTTATAACTGCCGTAATCTTAAACGAGCTAAAGCTAAATACTGATCTGTCTCATGAGTGAAGTTAGAATAAACACATTTCTATTTATATTCAATTTAGTATATCTGTCTCCGGTGTTAGAGCTGCAAAAAAAAACAATGTTCAGTGGGAGTCAGATTCGCGCACCTAGGGTTCAATATCACTATTAGAAATTTGCGTTTCTTAAATCTCTAATGTTATTAAAAAAAAAAATCAGATCAATAGTATTTTATTGGTAAAGCAAGCCAAGCTTGTAGCAAGCTAAGCAGTTTAAAAGTACCACCACTGGCTGTAGATACTCAACATTTGTTTTTTTTATACTACGTCGGGAGTCATACAAGCATACGGCCCACCGGATGTGAAGCGGGTACCGTAGCCTATTAACGCTTGCAATATATTAATTATCACTCGCGCAATGCCTCCTCTGCTGCTTACACAGCAACTTCTTGGGTGCAACTACTGGTGACCTCACTCACACGCAGGAACACAACAACCCTCTAGAGAATTGTTATTTGGCTGCGGTTTTCTGTGAGGTGGAGGTACTTCCCCAGGCGGGCTGCTTTGATGCGCCCCTACCTCTCTTAAAACATCCAGACCAAGACAAACAGACATGTTCATGCACACAAATATTTGCCTTGTGTGGGAGTCGAATCCACGAGCGTTGGTATCAAAGTCGCGTTATTCACGACTGAGCCACAGAGCTTTTTAAAAAGGTTTTGATTTGGAATGCAGACACATAGACAAATATAACTACAAAATGATTTGTTTTGATTTTTATTTTATCTGTAAGACCTTGTTAATGCCAAATTTCAACATCCTAGGGTAACTAGAACCATGGGTACCCAATACGAACAACTTATTTTCTGTTCTAAAAACTTACAACAGATGGCGCAGCAGGCGTAGTTTTAAAATAGTGCTATGTCTCAAGACAAATTTTAACTTATTTTTGTCAATAAAAACTCTAATGCACTTATTTATATCAATTCAAGCACATTCCTACCCATTTTACACAAAAATACAAACATAACATTAAAGCTATCGATTTAATTGTAGCGGCATCTAGCGCCATTCATTATAACTAGTAACGCGCGCGGTGACAATACTTTCACAATACTTTCAAAACTGAAATGTTTTATCCAAATCCATTGGTTAGTCGATACCTGTATATTATACATAATACCTGCTGACAGCGGAATTGCACGCGCGCAGTTCGTTATCGTTATAAAACTGGTATATATAAATATATATATAATATATAAGGGAAAGGAAATGCGTAATTTTATTATATTTTTAAGTCAGACCTCCGCAACACAGAGGGATAACCAGATCATTCTTAGGTAAGATAAGCTCACACGTCTTTCGAAACACTCTGGCTCATCACCACTCCACAGTATCTCACATAGAACACCTCTCCTGTTAGTACCATAAAATGTAGTGAAGTGTATTTTTTTTATGAATGGCGTAGGTAAGTTAGTTAGGCGTTCTGCTATTTAGACTATGTTCGGGACTGTGTACCGCATTTGGGTGGTATTTTCAAGAAAAATATCTATAGAAACATTCTACTCTTTTACAGGCATTTTAAATCCAGATTTATTCATATCTTGTGGAGGAGTGAATGCAGTGACTAGACAGCTGGCGGAATGCGCTACACCTCGGATGGCGGAGGCCCTTTGTGGAGTCCTATTACATACACTCAATGATCCGGTGTCGCGGTTATCGGCGAGGATCGACCTAACATACCTCAGTTCACCATATTGCGATTTCCACTTTCGTCACGCTGGCACAGAGAGCAACAGGTGAGTCTGATGTAGAGGATATAGTAAAAATACCAGTTACCCCGTTGCTCTTTATCCTTCAATCAGTTATCCCATCTATATATATAAAAGGAGAAGCTGACTGACTGACATATCAACGCAGGACCTAAACTATAAGGGTTAGAAACTTGAAATTTTGCACAGGGGTTCCTTTTTTAATGTAGGGGAGCACTAAGAAAGTATTTTTGGAAATTCATCCCCTAAGGGGGTAAAACGGGGGTGCAAATTTAGTATGAAACTTTGGCGTTTTTGAAGTTATTCGAATGAAATTCAGCGTGAAAGTTCTTTACTGATAGGCATGAAACATGAGTAAAATATTTTTTTCAACAATCACCTATATCTATATATATAAAAGGAGAAGCTGACTGACTGGCATATCAACGCAGGGCCTAAACTATAAGGGTTAGAAACTTGAAATTTTGCACAGGGGTTCCTTTTATAACGTAGGGGAGCACTAAGAAAGGATTTTTGGAAATTCATCCCCTAAGGGGGTAAAACGGGGGTGCAAATTTAGTATGAAACTTTGGCGTTTTTGAAGTTATTCGAATGAAATTCAGCATGAAGGTTCTTTATTGAAAGGCATGAAACATGAGTAAAATATTTTTTTCAAAATTCATCCCTTAGGGGGTTAAACGTGGGCGCAAAGTTAGTATGAAACTTTGCCGTTTTTGAAGTTATTCGAATGAAATTCAGCATGAAGGTTCTTTATTGAAAGGCATGAAACACGAGTAAAATATTTTTCTCAACAATCATCCCTTAAAATTCCACCCCATGTGTAATGGAGGTCAAAAGTATTTCTTGAACTAAAAGTTGAATTATTAAGAAATTGATATTTTTTAAAGTGAGCTGCTTTAGACTGTAAATATACTCTCAATCAAGACGTCAAATAAGTAATTTCAGCGTTTTTAAAAATTCCACATTTAGGGGCTGAAAGGGGGGGGGTTGACAGTTTGTATGGAGCAGAAAACTTTTTGAAGTTAGTGACTTGAAACTTTGTATAGATACTCTCTTTTAGAATCCAAAAAAAATGGTTTCAACGTTTTCAAAAATTCCACCCTTAGCGAGGTGAGGTGAGGTGAAAAGGGGGTTGAAATTGTGTTTGAACGAGACGCTAATCTATATTAATAGAAATGGAGTTCCTGTCTAATTCACTGACTCAATGACCAATAGGTTCCTTTTGTAATGCATATGAGAGATAAGGAAGATTTTTTTGAATTTCAACCCAGGCAGATATTTTTTTTTAAGTGGTTTGAAACTTTTATGTTTTTAAAATAGGCAATGTTGAGAATAAAGAGGTGCTTTGAGTGTATACAGCCAGTATCAAATAGTTAATGAAAACCGAACAGGCCGTGACATATCTTCATTACTACACAAATAAGGATATTTGATACTTTTACGAACTATTTAATGCCGACTGTACTAAAAAATAAGAAGTAAAATAAAAATAAGTAAAACTGCTGAAATTCCAAAATCTACGCGTGCGAAGCCGCGGGCATAAGCTAGTTTTGTATGTACGTTAAAATATAACTTTTATAATAAGTTAAAATGCTATAGAATTAGAATATATTTCAAGCTCCATGATTCACAGTATCTTCGCCAAATCCTTAGGCATAGATAGCAGACCCTGTACATCCTAATGGATTCGGAAACGGGATAACGCTAAGAAGATTTACATGACCGCTTAAGAAATAATTATCTTCAACCTTCTTTGCTTAAGTTTAGGTCGCCCAAGTTTTGCAGAACGGGGTTTCGATCGATAATGTACGAGATATAAAACACATTCATGTAATGTACAGCCAGAAATCAATAAATTATGTAATAGCTTCCAATTGTCGTGGTATGGATTAGTCATCTTTCTATGTATGGCTAGAAAAGCTCGGTAATTGGTAGCAGACTTATTGGGCTGTGTATTATTAGCCATGATCTTTTTAAAGCTTTTGATTGTGTCAACTATCAGGCTTTATTGAAAACTTTACCATTACCGAGTTGGAGGTGAAGCCAAGAAATTGAAAGGATCTTATTTAAACGACACACTCTGTCTCGGGGTGCCATTTTGAGCCCCTTCTTATTTTTAATATATATAAGTCGCTTACTCTATATGGTGCAGAAAAAGGCATATAAGGTACTATTTGATGATGATACCCAGTTGATTTTTAATATGGTAGTCCGATGTGTAAATAGTGACAAGTCAAGTTCTTCCATCTTTTTGTTTGTCCTCCAAAAGACATTTTTTCTTGTGGCAAATAACTATACCTACCAGTCTTTGGATACACTACCATTGTGGTCAATTAAGAGATTTAAGAGAGGTAGGGCGCATCAAAGCAGCCCGTCTGGGGAAGTACCCTCACCTCCCAGAAAACCGTTGCCAAATAACAACTCCCTAGAGGGTAGTTGTAGTATTTGCCGTCTTTGTTCACACATAACAACAGAGTTCTCACAGTCATCTGTTCGACCTATGTGGTCATATGCGAGTGCCCTGATTTTTAATCTAATAGAAGAGCTATAATGCGATTTAAGTACGATGTACTAAAAATTGATCACCTTAGTAGGTTTAAGAGTGCAGATAAGATATATAGAAAAAAAATAAGACAGGTAAAAATACTCTTCAAGCCTACGTGCGGGTGTGCGTACTTTGCCGACATCAACACTCATCTCGCAACGCACACGCACAACGCTTCCTCACGAACCACCTCAGATTACCGACAGACCTGTAGTTATTTTACTGAATTATTGGCGATTGCAGGGATGAACGCGAGATGAGGTTCACGTGTAGTCGGTTGGCGTTACTGTGCGTGTTACGCAGTTGGCCGGGATTACTTCATTTCTGCCACCCACACAGTCCGGGCGGGCTACGCGCGCTTATTTCCGCATTGTACCTGCCGCGGCTCGAGGTCCGAGTGAGTATGATATTCCTTTTATTTCATATTGTTATTAATAAATGTTTTTTCTAATTTACTTAATATTATATTTTTAATTTATGTGGTATCAGTTATTTTTACTTAAATGCATTTCAAATGAAAAAATGTATATTTCCGGTTTAATTCCCATTGCCATCTAGCCTCATGACCGAAATCGGTTTGGGGCTAGTTCATCTGCTTGATTTGAAGTGATTACTATAAAATGTGGAATAAGTGAGCTTACTGATAACCTCACTGAATCGCAGTAACACAGTAACCTCTCCAGCTATGACTGTTATTTTCTGTAAAGTAGAGAGCGTTGTCTAATAAGCAACCCGACAGGGAAACTACCTCCCTGTCGGAGCCTATTAGACAAAGCTGTACCCAAAATTAAATGGTTTATAATAATTATTGCTTATGCGCACGGAAGTACGAGGAGTACCACCTCTCGCCCTGCCCATACCCTGCATTGGAATTATTTCTCGCTCACACATTCTGAATAATGTTTGTTTTAGGGCAGGCATTTAGAGAAGTAAAACGAATAGAAGTTAAGACTGACATCCCTTTAATACATTTTCGTACAATATATCTCTTAGTATAAAACAGGCTATATACTCGTAGCAGCCTAAAGAGATTTCGTACACATTATATTATATAGTTGACATGTAAATAATTGTTTTACTTCCAGAAAGCAATTTTGGATCTCCTGTATGAATTAGTTGGATTGCCTCAGCCAGAGTGGACTGATGAAATTTCAGTAGCTTTGGATGCTGTCGACCCATCAGATTTTCAAGTAAGTTGCCTTGGGCATAGAATTATTTTTTGTAACGTAATATTTGGTATGTAGTTAAATAATGAACGTTAGCAGTCATACACACTATAGCGATTGTAAGAAATATACATCAATAATTAACATATTGATTATATTGTACATCGTGTTTTTATTGCCATGAACTTTAGCATACTGCTGGGTACATTCATAGGCATCAAATGGCAGAACTATCTAGCACAGGGCCTCCCGGAATCGTAATATAGTTAATTGAATATGTTTGACAATAATCCCGCAAAACAATAGGCACAATATACAGTTGCTGCGTTTTGATTATCGCTTTTTTTGATTAACGTGATTGGTTAAAATATACGCACGAGGCGATAATTGGTTCTGTACAGTTTTACCATGAGCCTATATTTGTAAATTCATTAGCAATAAATTGCCGTTGCCCTGTTGTAACATTTTACAATGTTTCGTCGTGCTTACGCAAAGCATACTAATTTATCAGTCTTTTGTTTAATCATGTAAAAAAAGATAAAAATAAAGAATTGTGCGCACCTAAACAAAGTTTATGATATATACCTTACCTAGTTCCCTTGTAAATAGGCTAGATGGATATCTTATTTTCAATCGATTCTTAGACTTGTTAGAATTTTTATTAAAAGCAAGTCCAGACCCATTGTACAAACTTTTATTTGTTACTTGTATAAAGGTAAATTGAATGGCGGAAATTGAAAACATCACGGTTTATATACATTGTCATAAATAGTAGTATAGTCATAAATAGTTATTTAGTTGTGAAATCAAGTTGTTATTCAGGCTCATTTCCCTAATTAATCAGCTACATTTAAGTTAGTATATATTTAATTGCCTTATTCCTTAGGACTCATGGCGACTGAACGATGGTTTCGTCGCTGCCGAAGGCACTGCCATATTACCTCATCTTAGCACTACGGGACCCGATATAACTGAAATCCATCTCGCTCTTTTACTTCAGTGCTTCCTCGAGGTAATTATGAACAATTTACATAATTTGTTCTACGAGACTTCTACGTGTTGGTCTTGGATTTCTTCGTGTGAAACAGCTTTTTTTACTCAATGGTCGAATCAATCATAATTTCAATATGTTTTTCCTTTTAAAAAATTAAAATTAAAATATTGAGGTTTCTTTATGTTACATAATTTGTATTACATAGGTAGTTAAAATCCTTTTTGACATTTCACACCGACTTGTCGAAAAGAGCTTAACAAAACTTATTATGTTTAATTAAAAGAATTGCCGGGAGAACCTCATAAAAATTTGGTGTGATTTAGTTGAAAATGAATGATACCGACTTTTAGATGTATGTTCGGTCGTTCGGTACGGCTTGTCACATGATTTTGTTTATTATTTTATTAGTGGACATTTGCAGTTTGTCGTCAAAGCTTCATTGAAATATATGGTCTAATATAGATAATTTTGGTTTAAGCGAAACATATTTCATATCCATATTGACATAGTTGGTTGCTTTGATTCTATCGGCAGCGATTTAATGAATTTGGTTTCACGTTTTATTAAAGAATGTTCCTGTAATGAATGAACAGCAACCAAACCAATATACAATGTTTTTATAATATTAATTATGTTTTAACTATAACCTTGTAATAATTATTGTATTTATATTTCAGGGCGGGTTACTCGATGGACTAGCGGAAGTGATAGTTACAAGTGATACGTTTATATCAGTGAGAGCGACGGTTTTGTTAGGTCAACTATTGCATTTAATACACCTTTTTCTACCTCCACAATTATGTAGTATAACTCCAGCTCTGCCGTCGCTAATGTCCCAGGCGGCGGCAGGGAAATCACAGGCGCTGGCGGCTGTGGCCGCGCTGCGTCGGCTGCAGGGCATGCTGGAAGCACGCCCGGCGAGCTGCAGCCTATTCCTCGACCACATCATACAGTATTGTAGTGGTGCGTTCAAAGAAACACCACAAGATAACACTAAGAGTAGAAAAGAAAAAGACAACGCCAGTATGGCTAAACCTAAAGAACAGACGTTACAAAAGGAAAACAGTATTGAATTTCTAAACGAATCCGATAATGAGAACGAGCCTAAACAGCGACATAGCGTCGGCTCTCGCGCCGACGTCGCAAACAGGAACGTGAGTGCGTTAGTGAAAAGTAAAAGTGTCAGTTCTAGAACTAGTGCAGCCGTGAGTAAAGTGGCAAAATCAGCAAAATTCTTTAGTCTATTTGATCGTGACAGTGACAATTTGATTCGGTGCACACTGGTCATGCAGAACAAGGATGGCAATACTTGGGATTGGGAAATAATAAGAACTATATTGAAGGTGCGTACAATGTGGTTAACATGAATGGAATGGAATAGAAATGTATTTGCTTCAAATATTGAGATTGATTAATATTACTTGTTTCGCAATTACGACGTCTGAATAGGGTATGCTAGTCTAAAGACATTAAATTATTTACTTAATTAGCATCGGATTATAATTATTGCAATGTTATTTGTCAGCAAGTTTAGTACATAAACAAACAACGTTTACTATTGTGAATATTGTCTTATACTGACATTTACTATTGAACAGCTAATTTTTATTTCAACAATTTTGAAATGTCACAAGTATTAAACCACAATTCAAAATGTGAATCCCACTTAAAGGTACCTCTTGTTCATGTATTGCCTTTTTTATGAGTTTCTTTCTTTTGTGAATTATGAATGCTTTAGATATGTGTAGAAGATGGATATAAAAAGAGATAAGGTGTATCAAAGCAGCCCGACTGAGGAAATATCACCTCCTCACAAAAAACTGCAGTTATGTGAGAATACCCTGAAGGGTTCAGTTGTTCCCGCGTGTGAGTGAGGGTACCATTACTCTCCAGAGGAGTTGCTGTGTACGCAGCAGAAATAACAATGTGTTGTATGGCAATTATATCACATGCTACACTTTACTAAACTTTGCATAAGTTGAATTTTATTCTTGTATGCCTGCAGACATACTATAAAAAGTTATTATTAAATCTAATTTAAAACAATGTGAAATATTGACTGCACAATATTGTGTATTTTTTTCTTTGAAATAAATAAATAGTCTAAACCACTCTTCTGTTAAAGAGACAGTAGTATGTATTGGAATGATCATGAGTTGATGTAGAAATGATAAATAAAAGCTGATGTATTTTATGTACTAAACTTGCTCCTAAAGGTTAAATGTTCTAAAGCTCCTATGTTTCATATTGAATATTTGTTTCATATTGTATTTTAGTGGATATAATATAATTTTTACTGTTTGGATTAGGTTCTACAGATACTTTTGTCCAACATATTTTGTGAAGTGCAATTTTTTTAATAGTAGGCTATAGCAAAAATATTTACTATGCCTTTAAAAATATTTATTATTCATTTTCGTTTACTTTTCATATCATCCCACTGATCTTAGAGTTGAGCTTGTTTTTGTAACTCTGACAAAAGATTTTTTTTTACACAACAAATAATATCAAATATCTAAACTCAGATAACATTGGTAATTGTCTAGCTAATACTCATATAAAATTTGACGACATGTACACCTGACATGCATTTAAAATGTACTGACTTTAAGTAGTGATATATGCACTCTGGAACATTGTATTTGTATTGTGCGGTGGTACAGAACACTTAATATAGGGAGTCCCACTGGCACTTAAGAATTTATCTTCCCATTCTTTGCTAAGGCAATTGTTTAAGTATCGAAGAGACGGGATTGTTTCATACAGTGGAATAAAAACATGCAAAGTGAATGAGATTGAACAATTTTTTGATTGTCGGCTGCAGATGACGTGGTAAACTATGTTTTAGGAAAACGACAGTTCTCTACTAAATCTAAACGACAGTGCTCACAAGGCGTGGGCGACGCGCATCATCAACTACCTCCGTCCATCATCGAATAAGTACTCACACACTGACCTGTCCACCACGTGTCATGGCCACTCTGCGACGCGTGCGGGTTGCCAACTCATTCGACATCTCCTGCGACACAATGATGTTAGTATACCTCAGTTCTATTCTATGATCACCGGTAGAAATGATAATAGTGTAACATATTTCTATTTTGGAAATTGTGCAGTCGGCACATGGCCCGAGCATATGTGCTACAGTTTTACAATTCATGTAAAACTGTAGCACATATGTGCGGTATTCATAATAACTAATATGTAGGTAGCCGCTTACTTGCACCACGGACCGTCCGCACTGATAACACAACAGTATGCAATACAATATGAAATAACAAATACAATTCCTTATCTATTCTAAGTGTACATTGCATCAACAAGCGGTTTCCCGACCGTGAGCCGACGACCTACGAGTGAAACAGCTTACAAATTACATATAAACATAGGTAAATATGTTCGCCCGCTCTCGCTCCAGAAACCAGCTGCTTAAAGTAATCAATATTCACTTACATCTATGACAAAATAGTAACTCTGTTTATTTTTCTATTGCATTTTTACGACTAAACTGAATTGATTTTACAAAAGATCAAGAATTCAAGTAGCCTAACATTTATTCAGTAAGAGTGTTTAACCACATAGACTTTAATTTATTTTTAAAAATATTTTTGGATATATTGTCCCATTGCTCAAATGTCGCCAAAATACTATTTATTATGTTTGGCATCAAATATTGTCTCAGACTATAATATAATAGTTGGAAATCGTGGGTTGGATTAATTTTTGTTTTGTGATGTTCCTTATTGTGTATCTGCCAGTAACAAAGGTCGAATATAATTTCTAGATCTGAATTTGTATAATGCAATGAGAAGTTTTACTTTTTCATGTATAGGCAATATTTTACATTTAACAAATATCTTGTGTATGTCCACAATTTTTTTCTTTCTTTTCTGTTTACTAATGACATTAAGAATCTTATTTGTAAGTTTTTTACTTTATCTGATTTAAACATTCGCCCATAGCTATATAAACCATAAGAAATCAACGAGTGTCCACAAATGCATAATATAAACGGTAAAATGTTGCTTTATTCGCAATTTTATGACGATGGAAAAATGTGCTAAGCATTATTTTAAGTTTTGTACACACCTCGTTTACATGTAATTTCCAGGTAAAGTTACGATCTACTATAAAGCCAAGGTATTTATATTTTTCTACCTCAATATTGTTACACCTGCATATCCGTTGTCCATTATGCAGACAGCTATGTGTGTGACCGATGAGGCGGACCGCAGGGCCTTTCGATTTAGAGTAGGGGAAGTGTATATGTACGCATTTAGTCTTATCAAAGTTTATAATAATACTGCTGTCGTGCATATTATTAAAATCACACTGAATTTTATTTTGTGCAATTTGTAAGTCTTTATCTCCATACAGTAAACATGTGTCATCTGCATACATATACACACCACACTCCTTAACAACATTACACATTGAATTTACTTGCATGATGTAACCCACCAGGCCCCATACACTGATCCAGTGGGTACACCATGCGTGAAATTAACCTTACGCGCTTAAATACAATTAGTTCTTGTTTTCCATTTTCTAAAAAGTTCGTCGCGGTACTCGATCATTTTTTGTATATTCTTTTGTTATTAATTTTACATATAATTTTCGACTTCTCGTAGATGCTACCAAAAACACAACATAATTCACTGTATATCATCAGGGGACAATCATTGCTTGCAATTTCATTCAAAATTAACTTTATCTAAGTGATTTTTAACTAATCTACTGTTGGTTTATAGAATTTCGAAACCCTAATAATCTTCCCTGAAATCGGAGGACATCCCCAGCGAGGCGGTCATGTCATATAGCTTCCTGATCGGTCTATCGCTGTTTTGCCCAGTAGGCCGGTGCTATGTGATATCTTGTAACTATTTATATATATTATGACGAGCTCGGCGATGGCTCAGTCGTGAATGACGCGACTTTGATACCAACGCTTGTGGGTTCGATTCCCACACAAGGCAAACATTTGTGTGCATGAATATGTCTGTTTGTCTTGGTCTAGATGTTTTAAGAGAGGTAGGGCGCATCAAAGCAGTCCGTCTGGGGAAGTACCTCCACCTCACAGAAAACCGCAGCCAAATAACAACACCCTAGACGGTTGTAGTGTTCCTGCGTGTGGGTGAGGTCACCAGTAAGCTCCCAAGGAGTTGCTGTGTAAGCAGATGAGGCATCGCGCGAGTAATAATTAATATATCGCCAGCGTTAATAGGCTACGGTACTCGCTTTACATCAGGTGGGCCGTATGTTTGTTTGCGACCCCGCGTAGTGTCAAAAAAAAAAAGTACTGTGACTGACTGAGATTTGAGATTTGAATTAAATATTCTTTGTTTATCTCAGATGCGTGCAAAGTTAGCGGGACGACAACGAGGCTGCCGCCCGTCGTCGACCCGCCCCTTTGGCAATGTGCTTGCACTTTCATATTATAAAGTTTCATTATATGCATATATTGCTAAGAGCAAGACTAAAACTAAAAAATCTTTTTGTATTTCACTATACCAATCGATACGCATAAAATCCCTGTCATTTCTTAAATTGCAAAATCTTTTCACATACTTTCTGTATACGAGTATATGGTAATTTCCCTCTGTATCGTACTTTCCTTCCCAGTATACAGGCAGTTAGGATTAAGGATGCAAAGTATGTTACATTTGACCGACACAATCAGCTCGTAGTGAGATATCCAAGTTCAGATCTAAAGCACATTTTCAATTATTTGTGATCAAAGGAAATAATTGTACTACTATGAATGTGTTTTTCCTGTTGCAGGTTGACTCGCAAAGGTTATTAGAAGATCTGTTCCTGGATGTGAGTCGTCAGATAGAGGCCATAGAGACTGGTCTGAAAGCGCATGGGTGCCTGTTCAGTCCACAACATATGTGCAATACTATGTGTCAGATGTACTTCCTGTTTATCGGACAACTTTGCCACTCAGTAACTGGTCTAAGATTGTTCAAGCAGACGAAATTATATGAAAAGTAAGTATTGAAGTAGTATTGTAGCTAGACTTGTATTTGAATGTGTCTATAAATAGATTTTATTCAAAAATTAACTCTTGTATCGTTTTTTGCGGGCGAGGTTTGCCTGAAGGAATTGAAATAGTATTTAAAACCCTCAAACTTTTTCATCTTTACCAGAGGGAGACTTTGAACGAAAGTCGTATGCGTGGGTACCTCTTGTCTCACCTATTTCTACCGCGAAGCAGCCATATTTATATTATAGCTGTGTTCCGGTTTGAAGGGTAAGATATGGTAGATAAATTACTTGTTACCGTGACGAAACAGAGTACTTAGGTCACAAGATTGACAGCGCGCGAGTAGCACATCCCCGTGGTGTTGCGAGCGTCAATAGGCTGCGGTGACCGCTTACCATCTAATGCGGGCCGCATGCTTTTTTGTCCAAAAAAATCTTATTTTACTAAATTATTGATAGAAATAAACTTATATGTTTATAATTTACATTGAAATTTGCAGATAGAGGTAGAGATATTTCAAAATGTCTATGGGAATGTACCTCACATCAACCCATCCGATCCAATACATCTCCATTCAACATAAGTGCTTAGAGTATGCTCTATCATACTACCCTATTGCGGTTTGGCGGCTTAACCATGACACGTGTTTTAAGGCTCCTGCGTCTTAAAATTCGTGTCATGTCCATCAACTCAACTACTTGAGTAAACAAGCTAATTCATTATTATTTCTCAATTAAACGGACACATCAATTGAACCCATCAGACTCCTTAATCGCTCTTTAATGTTTAGCAATGAAGTAATAATCATATTTTTTTTTCCAGTCTCTTAGAACTGTCGACCAAAACTCACCATAGTTGTTATGTTAAATTAGTAATATCAAGTTTAGACTACACATTGGATTCCTACCCACGCGATATACTTGCCAAGACACTCACCTGCAGCATTCAAGCGTCTAGACTATATACTACTCAGTTCCTAAACGTGTTGATGCGAGCGTCTCGGAAGTCACGAGATTTAGTGCGAAGGAAGTCCAAGTTAAAGAAGAATATTGTTCAAGAACACTTGAAATCAACGTACAGAGAGGATGATCCAGTTCAGGGCGTTGACATGGACACGTGGTTGTTACAAATGCTTGTAGGACAAGTGAAGGACGAGTCTAAGCCTGTGGTAAAATGTGCCCTGGCTATTTTGGAAGAAGCCTGCAGTGTTCCCGTAAGTGATTTTAACTTGGATTATTTAATAGCCCTATCTCCAAAAAAGAATCTTTTCGTACTAATGGTCAGTTATATTTATTTGAGTTAGCAAGTTTACATTACTTTATATTAGAGTTACCAGTTATAATCAATATTTTTTTGTGAAACTTTTTATGAAAACTGAACTCATATAAAATCAGTTACGTCTGTCTACCTTTATTACAGTATCTCTGTATCATATGTAACTATTCAAATGACCCCCGTGGCTTACACTTACAGACTTTCATCTTTGTTTGTCCTGTCGGGATTCACTATTAAAACAATGCGCCATACCTCGGCAATTTCATACTTCCTGCTACTTTCCCAATCGGGTTATTATTCATAATATATGGCTTTGCTCTGCCACTCATTCTCCAGTGCTTACTTTGTTTGTGGCAGGGTGCTCCGTGCACAGATGAGTTTACCTGTGACTTTAAAGATGATGGTGACCTTCAAATGTAATATGTTTTCGCAGGTGTATTTTGACAAACTGGTGACAATGAAGGAGACACTATGCCAGAACTGTCGGTTAGACAAAAATGGCGACCCGGCAACCTTCGATTTCACCGCCGTCGGGGACAGGGGATACCTGCTCTGGCTCGCGCTCGAGGTGGCCGCCACTGCGCAGAGTTCAGACTCCAAGTGCATCGCTTTTTTAAAGAAGCATCTCGATTTTTGGACTAAATCGTATAACTATAGGTAAGTACTTGCCAAAAAGCATATTCAGATTTAATTACATTTTAAGAATTGTTGTACACTCATTTACTGTGGTGCTATAAACACTTTGTGTAAAAAAATTACATTTTTCTACGTGTTTAGGGTATTCCATAGAAAGATGTAATGTGAAATAAACAAATAAAACTTTAAATACAGTTATGTAGCGTACATATAGGGTAACTTAACTTTCCGATAAAATTAAAAGCAACAGAAGCGAACATGCAGTTCACTTTTTTTATTTACAAGGGGAAACTGATTAAGAGTTTTAGTTCCACAATAATCCGCCGTACAAAATCAATTTTTCATAATGAAACGTACAATTTGCAAAAAATTGCGTTTCTAAGGTAAATGTTGTTGGTGTGTGTACAGATATGTGCGATTGGTGGAAGCGGGTGTACATGAGGCGTTGACTCTGAGCGCGGGTTTAGCGCGCGCGACTGACGGCGTAGGAGCGGGCGGCGGGCCGCGCGCGCGTCGTCCCGCACGACCGCCGCCCCATCTGCACGCTGCGATGGCTGCGCGCATGCCAAGGCCGCCCGCACGGCCCCTGCTCGCGGCTGTTTTGCCGGATCACTACAAGGTAAAAGATAACTGCGCACTAAAAAACTAATTTGCTATTAGAAGTTTGGACGCTATGACTACGTCGAAAAAGAACTGTATGTGTGATATCACTGCTGATAATAAATTAGATGGAGATTAGATAATAAATAATATAGACGTGACTGAAAAAGCAAGTCAAGTCAACAATTAATAAGTTAGTTAGGCTGTAAATAACCCTGTTTGAGTATTAACAATTAATGAAAAACAGCATTTCTATAACTTTATATGTTCCGAGAAATGATCGATTACAGTAGACGCAATTGTATAACGGATACGTGCTCACTGGCCGATATCAAATACGATAAAAGTGAGACTTATAGATTCTATGCTCAACTGCTCATTTTGGAAACTGCATTTATTCGTTACGGCATAAAAACGATCGGTGTAAAAGTCTAAGAGTTTTTTTCTTCGGCTGAATATGACTTGATTGATTTCACTTGACAGATCCTGCAACGCAAAAAGTGCGCGAGCTCCACAGAAGTGGCGGAACTAAAGGCGTCTCTCTGGGCGGTGGGTAGCACGGCCACCTCAGCTGCGGGACTACAACAATTACTGGCTTTATCTGGCGGTTGTCTGGAAGACTCGGTGCTAGTGCATGTGGCCCGGCTCGCCAAGTACTGCGCGGTGTACTCCGTGCGCGCCACCGCCTTCTATGTGCTTGGACTGATCGCGACTACATACGACGGCGCCAACTTGCTCTCTGAACTTGGTACGTACCTATACACTTAACTATGGAAGACCCATTAGATTCATGACATGTTAGTAAATTGACCGTCTATTACGTGCGCGCTACCGCCAAGTCCTGGAACTCATTACTGCCACTGGTTACGATTCCAACACGCTTTCTGAACTTTATACGTATATTCCTCCAATAAAGGGTAATTACTCTTTTGAACAGCTTTAAGATTTCATTCCAATCCATTATTATACAGACGTGTCATATATGTGTTTGTAGTTATTTGTACGCGATCGGCCTCCACGTTTGTTCGAACGGCTTTAAGTTTCTTCTTTGCTCTTCCTTTATTGGTGTCAGAATTATATTTTTATAAAGTTTCGATTTGTTGTTGATGATATAACTACGGAAATTCTAAAATAAAATCTAAATCTCTTTCGTAATCACCTCTAACATTGAGTTGACATTCCGTGTACATAAGAGTGCTATCTTAATTTATTTCTTGTTTGATGCATCTACTAAGAAGTACAACCAGAATCAGCAAAACAAAGTATTTATTTGTGCTTTGTGGTTTGTAAAAGTGGTTTATTTAGTTAGTTTATTGTTATTTTGTCGTCAGGATGGCTATGCGTAAGGCACACACGGCACGATCAGTTCCCAATTATACCAGACGAATCTTACCCCGTGATATACGACTCTACGGGCTTTATAACTTCTCCCGATCTTCGTATGAACTACGACACGGAAGTGAGCGAACACTCGGACCACACTGATCAAAGTATGGCTGAAAGCATACTATCGGATATAACAAAGAATTTGAGCAAAGTTTCAGTCGATACCGAGATGAAGGGTCAAGATGTTGTGGATCATAAAATTATAGTTAATGAGAAAAGGGAGCCAGATAAAAGAAAGTCCCACACGCTTCCATCGCAAAGCTGCTCCAGTTCACACGACCGGCCCATGCTCTCTGAGTCCAGAACAGTGGATATTTTAAGAGACTGTCCGAACTTCGAGCGCCAAGGCGCCCCTCGTACTGAGAATAGACTGATCATAGGCAGAATGAACTCTTTGGAGCACGAAGGTCGGGTGAGGAACACTAGCGAATCCAGTACAAGTGGCGTGAGCAGTTGTGACTCGTTTCTTGGGAAATATGCTATTCCGTAAGTAATATATTTACAGTATATTCTAATTTGTATTGCTGGTCTATCGAAAATAATCTATCTACATATCTATTTATTAACACCATTTAGTAGACCGGTAGGTATAGAGAACAAAGTGCAACTAAACGCGGCCCTTACATACCTCACTCGTTTCTTTGTCATTCATATCTCTTATTATACAATTTATAAATCGATTTTTAAAGCTTTTGACCTATTGTTCTAATTTGGTAGTGGTTAGTGAGTTTTAGGCGTGCCCCATTGACAGCATATATTTTTTTAATTATGTAGTATGCATAAGAAGTAAAGTATAAAGATTTTTCACTTAAATACTATAATTTATATGTATAAATTTAAAATGAAAAGACGCAATATCACGTCTGCGATTTACATGTATATGTATATTTATTTATAGTATATATATATATATATATTATGGTATTTAGGTGGAAATTCTTTATATGTATATTGGTATGGATATTCAATTATACATATATTTTATTTATGATTGTAGGTTGACAGAGTAAGTTGGTTAGCTTAAATAACATCTTAAATTACCAGTCGGAAGTAAAAGTCAGATATGTAAAAGTCTGGGCTGGTTTAGAATACTGACTATATAAACAAATTATTTAAAAGTCTAGGATATAAATCAAAGCGGACGGAATGCGATTCAATTCCGATAAAAGCGCTAATATAATTTTGAATATAAATAGAGTTGAATTTTCCTTATGAGTTTCAAGCGTAATATGCTCTAAGACTAAATTATTAGCATTAGACAGAAATAAGTTTCGAACACGAATGTGTAACGAGATCTAAGCATGTATGATTTGGAATCCATTTTTCATGCCATGCTGGCGTATGCGATTTTGTTTTGATTATTATGTTACGCTCTGTCTAGTGTTAAAAAAAGAATAGTTCATTACTTGTAATGTTCCACACTGTAACACAACACCTCGAGGCAAATATCAGTGACGTCAGGGAAAATAGTTATACAGCAGTGGCGAACAGTTCATATAAGCTAATTTCCGTTAGCTTCCATTTTAGAATTAGTTAATATGTGCTTATATAAATCAACAGTATTACTTAAAAAAAATATTTGTCCGTTCAAAGTATGCTGTGTACTGTATTTAATGATTTTGAATTTACTGAGCGCCTTCACTTTTAAATTAGCAACATTAAGCTGGTTAATTGCTGGCATACTTGCACATACAACTGGATTTCATACCAAGTATCCGTCTCTTCCAATTCCCTAATAAATAGGATACTTTCTGTTTCATTCCAACAAGCGAATTTGTTCCGAAAATAAGCGGAGTTCTTTTGAGTTATAACAGCGTTAGAGAATTAGTAGCGTACCAGATGGAGCGAGAAAAGAAATTGGAATAGCCATAAACCATTGTCTTTGGAGTTATGAGAGAGTTAGAAAATCATTAGCGTACAAGAGCAAGCGGATTGGAATAGCCACGTGCGAGTAATGAATCTAAAAGGAAAATTCTTATTGCACTTAGAAAATAAACAAAATGCGATTTTAATTTGTGTTGATTGTTGACGAATAGTTCGTGTGTGTGCGTACTTTGTTTAAAAAAAATGTACGTACGAAATGTAACTTTCATTCTTTTTTTTTTTCGCAATATATGGTTCGTTATTTTATTTTGTGATTAGATTGATCTTGTGATTAGATTGATCTTGTGATCGTAGCGTGATGTGAGATTAGCGTAGCGTGATAATTTTAGTTTTTTTCGTCACTGAATCGTTTGTGACTGTAAAGAACATCGTGAGTCATTGGTTTTTTTATGCGGCCTCCTTCGCCACTGTTATATAGTAACATAATTTTAGTTAATACCCTATTTTGTGCCGTAGTAATTAAGTGAGTGGTCATTTTCATTGGAGGTTTGTTAAAAAATGAAAGTTAATAGCTTTATTATCTTGTTACAGCGACAGAGTAATGACTCTCAGTCCAATCCCGAGCTCGTCAAGTTTGTATGGTATGAAGAGCAGCAGTAGCTCACAGCGACACAGGATATCTGACTTGCAGCGACGGACTTCAACATCCAGTAATATAATATCACCTACTGTATAGCTTTTATGATTCTTCATTGCTTTTTCATTGTTGGCAACCAGTTGCGCCAAATACGTAGAAGTCGGAGCGCAGTTGAAGTGTAGTCGAAGTTAAAGTTCAGCGGCTAATTTGTTTCGTATTGCGACGCATAATAACCGTCAACGGATACGTTGAAAAAGGAGCGCAGCTCAGCGTATAATGAGGGTGCCAATGAAAAAAAAATATTTCCCTACTTTCGTATTATACATTAAAATCTTTAACATTATAATATGTAAAGAAGTATATATTACACTAAAATGTTCAGTATGTTATTATTTACTTTAAAAAGTATAACAAACGTATAAAATAGAAATATTAGTAAAGCATTTATCAAAGATATTGTTCTACTTTTTACACTGGCAAGCTTAAATCTTCAATGGTTCTCTGTTTCGACAATATATCGTCAAGCTATTTTGTTTGTAAACAAACTTTGGAATTTGAAATGAAAAAAGATTTCGTAATGGTCGAAGCTATAAGTGGTTTTGTTACGAGAGGATTTGAAGAACATATTTTAGAAGTGTTTCAGTTCGGTTCGCAGTAGTGGTTGCAGCTCAAGGATGAGGTCCTCAACTAAAGGCTTAGTGAGACGATAGATCCCTATGAATTCTGCATCCGGCATTTCAAAAGGGTCTGCGAGTTCCCTTTGCTGTCGCATTTCCGTTCGTCTTGCGCGGATGTCGAAAATACGAGCGCGTTCGAACAAATCAATCCACAATCCTAAACGAGCCATTGTTCTTGTATATAACACTTCTTACGCACCCAATTAAATAAATTTATGTTATTAATATGTAAATTGTAAAAAAACACTAATAATTGCAATAAAAAATTCAATATTATATGAAAGAAGTTTTGTAGAAGTTGCTTTTTAATAACTTTTGTTCAAGTGCGTATTTGACAGATGTGAGCAGCTCAACTACGCGCCGATGTGTCTCGGCAATACGAAATCTCATAGTAATTAGAGCACATTAAACGCTGAGCTGCACGGAAAAGTTTAACTTCTCGCGCGCTTCTAAGTGGGCAGCGTAATACGAAACTACCTTTTCCGCACTCCTATTCGACTAAACTTCGACTGCTAAACGTGGCGCAATAGGCCCCCAGGAGTATTGCAATATTCGTCCTATCTTTCCCTAATCAATTGGTGAGATCCGCTACCTAAACCTAAAGATTTGGCGAAGATATTAATTTTGAAATGGAGACAGAAAACCAGACTTTTCAAAAGTTAGGTCACACGTCTGGTGAAATATAATTTCAGAGACGTACAGTTTTCCTTCCTTTCTGATGATTACAAATATGTACATGAATACGGATTTAGGGATATATTCCAGGATTTAAACCTGGTACAGTGTCGTAGTCGGTGAATAGGCTGGTTCTTTACCGATTAGGCTATCACTAAACTGTCAAGAGTATTGCAGTATCACGTAAATATTCTACACACCTTACAATACCCTGACATGACAGTTTGAATATAATGTATAGATAGAATAAGCTGTATTAGTAATTTTTTTCTTCTTCGTCTTTAGTATACAAGTATATGGTCCGCTTGATGCATAGTGTGATGCATAGATGCATGACGAGCTCGGTGGCGCAGTGGTGAAACGCTTTGTTACGCTACTTTGACACCAATGCTCGTGGGTTCGATTCCCACACAGGACAAACATTTGTGTGCATGAACATGTCTGTTTGTCTTGGTCTGGGTATTTTCTATGTATAATAAGTATGTATTTACAAAAAAAAAATGTATTTACGTATGTTTATCAGTTGTCTAGTACCCATAACACAAGCTTCGCTTACTTTGGGGCTAGATGGCGCTGTGTAATTTGTCCGACAATATTTATTTATTTATTTATAGTGGTTATATATAGCCTGTAACTATAACGGTTGCAATACAGGAAGTATCTACACCGCTGTTAACGCAGAACTTTTACTTGTGTACCGTTATTCAATCGCAATAACGCAAGAACCCTCCAGGAAGTGTGTTCATGCTTTTTTTTTGTACAATTTTGGGATACATACAAGCTTACGGCCCTCTTGATGTAAAGAGCGGTTACCATAACCTACGCACGCTTGTAATAATGAATTATCAATAGTACGGTGTGAACCCTGCTGCAATCACACCTGCTCAGGTATGCTTGTAACATTACTAACGAGCTCGGTGGCGCAGTGGTGGAACGCGCTGTTACGCTACTTTGACACCAACGCTCGTGGGTTCGATTCCCACACAGTACAAACATTTGTGTGCATGAACATGTCTGTTTGTATTGGTCTGGGTATTTTCTATGTATAATAAGTATGTATTTACAAAAAAAAAATGTATTTACGTATGTTTATCAGTTGTCTAGTACCCATAACACAAGCTTAGCTTACTTTGGGGCTAGGTGGCGCTGTGTAATTTGTCCGAGAATATTTATTTATTTATTACTCATTCGCAGGAACGCTACAATTCCCCAGGGACTTGTTATTTGGCTACGGTTTTCTATGAGGTGGAGGTACTTCGCCAGTCGGGCTGCTTTGGTGTGCACTCTCTTAAACACCTGGATTAATACAAATAGACATGTTATGCACATAAATTATTGTTCTGTATGGGAATTGAACCTACCAGCCTCTGTGTTAAAGAAATCATTAATAACCAACCACTAGACCACTGGGCTCCATACTTGTACGTGATGTTAATTGTAATACTTGCATTTTCCCCAGGTTTTACTGGACCCGACGTTTCGAGTTCCCCGCCAAGTCAGCTGGACATAACTGGATATGCCACATTGAAATCATTAAATAGACATAGAAGGTGAAATATGTTATAATTTTTAAATTACGTCTATAGGCAAGCAAGCGTATATACTGCCCCCCTGATTTGCCGCAACGATTCTAATACAAGGAGTAACTCTCGCATGTTGCCCGCAAGCTGCCAACACAACAATTGCTTAGGAACTTATTTGTAATGTCACTCACTCGCAAGAAACCAAGTACCCTCCAGGAAGTTATTATTTGGTTATAGTTTTCTATGAGATGGAGATTCTTACCTTGCTACCTCTCTTTTGCTAGAGCATCGCTTGTTAATTATCACGGTGCATCACGTGCAGATGAGGTCGCTTTGACTTACACCTTCTATAGTGTACAGGTATTTTATTGACAAATGTTTTTCACAGGCAATTTGATCTAAACTATTTTGTGTGCTTCCGCTACTGATTTAGTTTATACGAACTAGCGCCGGCCGGCACTCACCGGCTGTATGTGCTACAAGAAATCGGAGCAGCCAGGGCAGAGACGGCCAGAGCAATCATAGCAGCGAAGGCATGCATCTACTAACGGTAGTGGGTGGCTGGCGGCACTAGTTTGCATGAACTAATCGACAGCGAAAGCACACAAAGTAGTTTTAATTTTCGCAAAATAACGCCTGCACCTATTAACTATTAAATGTATTATTCATATCACTACGATGGCAAACAAGCACACGGCCAGCCTGATAGTAAGCAGTTACCGCAGTCTGTGGACACTTGCAATACCAGCAGTATCACCAGTGTGCGTTAACACTGTGAAAACCTTTGTGTAAATACCAGAGGAAGACTTTGTACAAAAGTCGTCTGCGTAGGTACCTCTGTCTCACCTATTTCTACCGCCAAGCAGCTATATTTATAGCCGTGTTCCGGTGTGAAGGGTGAGATATGG
Source organism: Pyralis farinalis (assembly GCA_947507595.1). Lineage (NCBI taxonomy): Eukaryota > Metazoa > Arthropoda > Insecta > Lepidoptera > Pyralidae > Pyralis > Pyralis farinalis. Next base: position 20,685,854 of record OX382267.1, read on the forward strand.
CAGATAAATTACTGGGTACTGTGACGTAACAGTAATACCCCCGTGGTGTTGCGAGCGTCAGTAGGCTGCGGTGACCGCTTACCATCTAATGTGGGCCGCATACTTGTTTGCACAATCTAGTTGTATAAAAAACAAAATTATAATAATGTTTTTAGGCCACATTTGTCGGAGAGCGCGGCGACTGGCTCTAGCGATTTGGACGACTTAACGTGGCTGTTGACCGATACGAATAGACGGTCTAAACCATTTTCGTCGCTACGGGACCGCGCGAAAAACACCAGAGAGCGACTGACCAAGATGAGGTACTTTGGTTATTGCCTTTAGGTACTCAATATCGGTAACCAGTGATGGCAGATAAATGGCAATGTTTCAGATATCCCTAGTATAGAAGTTCAATTTTTTTTCCGCAATGAAACAACGGTGTGTGGCTTTGTTGAGGACACGGCTGCGAATTTTACGTGAATACGTTCTGGTATGGTAATGGCAATAATTTTTTTATATCACTAAGGTGGCAATCAAGCATACGGCCTGCCTGATGGTAAACAGTCACCGTAGCCTATGGATATTGCAACACCAGGGGCGTCACTCATGCGTTGCCGACCCTCCAAAAACCTCTTCACACATTTCTTGAAGAATTTCATTCTGTAGTCCCTTGAATAGCCTCGGCTGGGAGCTCATTCCACAGCTTGAGAGTTCTCTGGAACCCAGAGAAGTTTTCTTCCGAGACCTCACAACACACGCACAGTACGCGACCATTGCGGTTTCAGCGTGTGAGAGTGAACTGTCCGCCGTCGGCGAGCGGTGCGGTTATAATAAGTAGCTGTCGGCATCATTTCGAACAATTCTTCAGAACACAACCCGTTGTACAATCGGCAGAACATACAAAGGGAGGCAAAATCTCTCCTTAAACTTAAGGATTCAATCCGTGTGTAGGCTTAGGATTGTCGAAAATTCTCACAGCTCGTTTCTGAATCGAACTACATGGTCCAAGCTGGTATCCAGGTGCTCCCGCCCAAAGGTGACTGCAGTCCTCCAAGTGCGGTGGTACTTGAGACTTATATAACATAAGTCTTTGCCCCGCGCTGAATCAATGCTGGCGTTCCTTAGAGTTCTTTACTGTCTCCGATGCAGTTTGTGTTCTGAAGAATTCTTCGATATGATGCCGACCACTGGCACCGCAATGGTTGGTTACTGTGCGGTTCCAGAGTAGTTTTCTTCAGAGAACTCTCAAGTTGTAGAATGAGCTGCCGAGATTTTTTCAAGGGACTACAGCCTGTGGTTCTTCAAAAAAAGCGTGAAGAGGTTTTTATACATATTTATTTATTGCAACTATAATGAGTACATGAGGTGTTATAAATATAATTACGGTAGCATTATAGACCCTGTCGAGCTCCGCAATTCTGAGAAGAGGAAGAGTTCTATGCCGTACTATATTTATTATTAATTTAAGTCACGCATACAACTTTATCACATTAGATTCACTATTTTTATTTAATTGTGGTAAGATTTATATAATAACATTTTATATTTCTAAATCGTTCTTTATGTTTACGTAGGTGTGTCATGTCATGTATTTATTTACATTATATTAGTATCGTATTATATACACTTACTGAACAATAACATTTGGCAAGTAGGATATTATTTAATGTTTTTATAAAATTCTTTGAAGGATAAAGGTAGCTTGTTATATACATATTTTGATTAACATATTACATGCTCAAGCACTCATCGATGAGTGAATGTTTAGTCGAGTAACCGGTGTCTGTAGTTTGTATCTGTGCCGTAATGAGTAGCCGGTAGGTATGTCTTGGCGTCTTGTATACGAGTACGGGTGCTCACGTACAAATTTGCATATTTCTAATATATACATACGTGGAAGCGGGAGTATGCGATATTTCCCAAAGTAGGTCTTTACTGTCTCTTTGGTCTATATTTGTTACTAGCTGTGCCCGCGACTTCGTCCGTTTGGAATATTATAAATAAAATTTCTAAAATAAAAGTAGCCTAAGTTACTCCTTATTACATCAGCTATCTGCCAGTGAAAGTCCCGTCAAAATCGGTCCAGCCGCTTCAGAGATTAGCCGGAACAAACAGACGGATAGACAAAAATTGTAAAAATATTCATTTTGGTATATGTACCGTGTATACATTCATATGCATTTAGTAAAAAGCCGTTATTTTAATATGTACTACAAACAGACGCTCCAATTTTATTTATCTGTATAGATTACACAAATCAGTTTTTTTTGTCGAATAAAGACGGTGGGCGCATCTACACTATTTTCCCATAGGATAACACCGTACCCATGAATAGGCATGGCCATAATAGGTACTTATTGCTGTTTCTACATCAGTAAGTATGTATTTTAGAGGGTCGGCAACGCATGAGTGACACCCCTGGTGTTGCAATTGTCCATAGGCTACTGTGGCTGTTTACCATCAGGCAGGCCGTAAGCATATTTGCCAGCTTAGCGGTATGTGAAAAAAGTGTGATTGAAACGCTGGAAAACGGATTGATACTTAATGTATTACAAGCGTTCATAGGCTACGGTGACCGCTTTACATCAGACGGGCCGTATGCTTGTATGTCTTCCGACGTTGTGTATAATAAAGTAAAAAGAGCATGAAAGTAGGATAAACGTGGTCGATCCTGTTCACAATGATAATTTTGAAAATAGAGCTGGTCTGAAAATAGTGTCGGTGTTAAATAAGAAGAGGTATGCTCCGTTGGTTTGGACATATTGAAAGAATGCAGGAAAAAGTATTACGAAATAGATATACAACGCGGAGGTCGAAGGATGTAGTAGCAGAGGAAGGCTTTGCCGACTTTTATCAGAAGTTGATGTCAGTAGCCCTAAAAACCGGCGAGCGTACATGAGAAGAGCTAAGAACGTTAAAGAAGAGAGTGAAGTGTGTAAGGACTGAGTCAAGTGCCTCTCGGTCCACTCTGCCTACCCCGCAAGGGACTTGGCGTGAAGATATAGATGGATAAGCTATAAAACGTAACTTTATGTTTGCCTACTTGATTTTGTTATGTAAAGTAAATTATTATTTCTTTCTTAGTCTCTTGGAATACGACTGGAAGCCTTTGGGCGTGGGGCGCGGCAACACAGCAGGAGGGTCGCGAGCGCCGCGCCGCGCCCCGCCGCTCGCCACCAAGCACCCTCCTGCCTACATCGGTATTTGTCTGCCCAGGGACCTCGCTGAACTCTTCCCCAGGTGACTTTTTTTTGATAGATTGTTAAAGGCTCTGGAGCGACTCAGCATTTCGCCTCTAAATATTGTCTCTAAGTTTTGAATGTATCGGTTATTTTAGTTTAAAAATGTTGCCGTATATTTTTCCTGTTTTCAGTGTATAGCGAATTCAATTAACTGATATTTAACACTACATTTAGGTCTGGTCACCACGTAAGCGATAATACGTAATGGCTTAAAATTATAGCAATCCATTTTGATATTACAAATTCATTAAAACATATTGTATTTACATAATTGAAAGAGAAGAAACCAGAACCAATGTAAGGATTACGGTAGATGATGAAGTGTTGGAACAGGTGGATGAGTTTGTATATCTTGGATGCGCTTTCAGCAGGGATGGAAGGTACACTGCAGATGTGGAAATGCGAGTGAGTGCTGGGAATAACGTGAATGGAGCGTTGGGAAAACTTCTTGGCAGTAAAAACCTGAGCCAGAAGGCGCAGCTGGCTATACACAATGCAGTGCTGGTCCCAACGCTTACTTATGGAAGCGAGAGCTGGATATGGCAGAGAGAGCATGAGAGTAGGACAAACGTGGTTGAAATGCGAGCGTTGCGCAAAATTTGTGGCGTAACGCTTATAGACCGTATTCGCTAATGATGAGGTTAGAAACAGAGTTGGTCTGAAAGAGAGCGTCGGTGTTAAAATAAGAAGAAGCATGCTCCGTTGGTTCGGACATGTAGAAAGAATGCAGGATGAAAGAATGACGAAGCAGATATACAATGCAAAAGTGGAAGAATGCAGGAGCCGAGGAAGGCCAAGACTTACCTACCATGATCAAATTGGTCGTGTTCTATCAGAAGGTGTTGTCAGGAGTCCTAGAAACCGGCGAGAGTGCATTAAAAGAGCAATGAATGTTAAAGAAGCGAGTGAGGTATGTAAGGATCGAGTCGCGTGGCGCTCGGTTCTCTCTGCCTACCCCGTAAGGGATTTGGCGTGAAGTTATAGACAGATAGATATTGTATTTATCATCATCTGAGATAATTTAAGAACTATTCCGAACACAGATCTAGTTCCCTCTATTAGTAGTCTATTATTATTTATATATACTACGATTATATTTCTTGTACAGAGACAACGAAGTGAAAGAAGCAGAAGACAGCGAGTATAAAGTGTCGAGACGTAATAGAGTACCATCATTCCTGGTGGACTCTAGTAACGCCAGCACCGAGAACAAGTCACGCGCGACGCCGGATAGCCTGAAGTTGGCCTCGTACAAAGGTGCGATATTATTATACATACTTACATTTTAAAACTGTAACTCTGCCCTCAGTCGTCAATATTGCTTTTGATAAACACCACAGCGAGAATCGTTTCTAAATAAGGGCTGTAAGTACCCTCCCTATATCATTAGAGTTAAAGCCATCAATTCATTAGCCCGAATGTGGAAGTACCTCGGCCTTACAGAATACTAAATAAAAATTCCCTGACGAGTTGTAACAACGTGATTGTGCTCTAATTGAAATTATCTTTAGTTAAATTGATGAATGAGATAATTATTTAACTGTATGATAAGATTATGAAATTCACAGTAATAACCATTTTTCCAGTACGTATTTTATTTAAATTATTGGTCATGTTTTATCAGGAGCAGGTTTTTTTAGAAAACGGCGAGCGTGAATGAGAAGAGCTATGAATGTTATAGAAGCGAGTGAGGTGATGGATGATGGTAAGAAAGATACCTGCAAAGGATTTGACGTGAAATTATATATATATACTCGTAGATATTTTATTTAAAGACACTAAAGGTAATTTTGTTATAATTTTTCATAGATATGGCAGCAGTTTGCGGCGTCCGTGGCAATGGTGCGATGAATGTAGTTTCAGTGGCAGCAAGCAATGCCACCGGAACTAGTACAAGTGTTACCAAAGATAAATTGGCTTCGAGCACCGCAAGTACAAGTGTAGGGAATATCGCACCCGTTAATAACACGACAGGAGATACGATTGAGACTAATCAAGGTGTAGAAGTAGAGAATGTGCCTAATACCGCTGATAAAGCACCTAGCACAGAACAGACGGTTAATACAAACAGCGAAATTGATAAGGATAAGAGCGGTGAAGTTAATCCTGGTGTAAATAAAGTTCCTGTGGCGACGAACGAAGCAGATAGTAGTCTCAGCATAGTGACGACTCGGACGAACAAATGGAAGCATTCGCCGGCGGATTGTTTGGCGTGTGTGAGGACCAGACCACCGTCGTCTCACGAATTGCGGGAGGCCTTCTTCGCAGGTTAGTTTATTATAAGTCAGAACAGCAAGTAAAACTTCTTTACGCACCCTTGACTTGGGGAGTAAGCTGGTGAATGCGTGACGAGAGCGTTACGAAAAGTGTGATCGGGCGAGGCGAACGGAAGTTGAGTGGGAGATATAAGTTAGTGGAGATAGAAAGAGAGAGTTACGTTTCGTATATTACTGTAGGGGCAAGAGAGAGAGGTGCGAGCACACATTTTCTTTCTCTCTTTCTCTCATAGCGAGTTAAGTTCCGTATATCTAAGACACAGTGCAGTATTGTCTATATCACACTATGGAGCTAAAGAAAATTTACTTCAGTCGTGTGGTCTAAAGCACACTCGTTTTGTTTTATGACGTCGACTACAAAACAAAGCATGCCCGCAGTGAGGCGGTTACAAGTAGCTTATCGATGCTTGTTACATAAGGACAATTATGCGTTGCCCGTTCTCAACGCACCATCTCCCCAACACACGTCAACGTAAGTTTTTAATCACTGGGTCTGTGATTTTTATGTTTTCACCGATAATGTTGTTGTGAAATTGATTTATGAGCGTTGTAGAAGCGAGTAAGTTGTGGAAGGACTGAGTCATGTTGTGCTCGGTTCTCTTTGCCTATCCTGCAAGCGTTTGGCGTGAAGATATAGTAGTGGTAAATAACATTTTTCGTCGAAGAGTATAGTATTATATAAATAGTAGTATATGCTATAGCACACGCATAATTCAGCTTCAATGTAGTTTGCCAACCTAAATATGTGTCTTGTGGTCAGAAGCTTGTTACAAATGTTTGAAGTTTGTTACATTCCCACAGACTTGGAGACCAGTCCGCCAAGCAGCCCGCCGGCCGAGCGCAGCCCGCGACACGACGTGCTGCAACACGTACATTACATGTCCAATCCCATATATCTACGACAGGTACATTTTATTGTAATACTCTTAGCACATTAGTGAGCGCTATGCTTGTTGTCTCAATTACTTTTGATCCACGAGTGGAGAAAGCAATTGATTTAGCACGTATAAAATGTTCGTGCTTTTGCAGATTAAAAGACGGCGGATATCGTAACCGTTATAGGAAATAATAGATTGCTGACCAAGAAATTAAGAAAGTCAGCCATGGCTATGGTATATATACATGGTGGGCGTAACGAGCAGGGGACCTATGTATTTCACAATAAAATTGATCTCTTACATACTCATTATCACATCAACCCTTACGCATCCCACTGCAGGGATACGGGTCTCCATATAACCGAAGGGGTTTACAGCATACTCTACCACGATGCGGATTGGCGGAGGCCAATGTTTTCAAGCCGCCCGAGGGCCACTGACTTAGCTTAACGACTTAGCCGTCGGTCTCGGCTGTCATCTATCCCAACAGCCGAGACCGACGGCTTAACGTGCCCTCCGACGCACGGATAAATAAACCCATCCATAGACCGACTGCGGTAGACGTTGCTTAACCTGCGTGTTTTTGGTTAGAATGATAAGCGCAACGACGCCATCCGCTCTCTTACATACAAATAATAATATATACGATTCATAATTTTTTTTTCGAGTTAAACACTACTTTTAATTTTGATTACGAGGAAATGACATGTTAGTTCTTCGTCTTCTTCTTAGCGTTATATCGCTTTCCAATCCGTTAGGATTGACAGGATTCGCTACCTAGGCATTTGCAATTTGAAAAGCAGACTTGGCGAAGATACTTATCTTGACATGGAGCGACTGCCGTCAGACCTCGAAAACCTAGATGGAAAACCAGACCTTTCTTAGACTAGGTCACACATCTATCGCAATATAATTTCTTGGACGTGCGGGTTTCTTCACGATGTTTTCCTTCACGAATTTAGTGAAATGACATGCTAGTTATATATAATAAATAATGTATTACAACAAGGTATCGTCGACTGAATACCGTCACACGAGTATATGTTGAATTTAAGAGAATTCTTAAAAGTAAACAGAAAGCAGGTGATATGGTTTAAATTTAACGAATGTATTAAATCTCTTCCAATTGTATATCTTCTTGTGTGCCCCAAAGATGCACTTTTGGTCCATTACTATTTAATGCATTAAAATCTCTTCCAATTGGATATCTTCTGTCTGCCCCAAAGATGCACTTTTGGTCTATTACTATTTACAGTATGTAGTCTGCAAATTTCCGTACGTTGAAAACCAATAAAATTTTATATCTTTATTTGGAGCCATTTAGAATATGGATCTCAAATATATAATCCCCATTTACAGTTTACGATACTTGAATTTCAAGGCATGTCAGTGATATTATAATAGCAACACGCTATGATGGTCTTTTTGACATATTACAATAGTGATGTGAAATGTCAATTTATTGTGTATTTGTTGCAAGTAGTACCTGATTAAAAAGGTTTAATAAAATAAAAATATAAATGTTTACTTAATATGTTTGAACGAACTGAATATTGGAATGAAAATGAATATACATACTTTATATGCACACAAGAAACAAATTAATACATAAAGAGACCAAAATAAGGTGCCACAAAAGGCCATATTTAATCAGACTTTCCCCACCGAAGAAAAAATGGGTGCGTGTACTTATGTACGCGCGTGAGAAGTTATACTTCTCTGGCATCATTAAATAAATATTTAACATTAATAACTTAAATTAAAAAAACTGTAAAATTAAAAAAAAAAAAAAACTGTTCAGAACAGTTCTCTGCGTACGTTCGGCCATATCGATGAAATCCACAATAGGCGTAAACAGAGTCTAAATTAACGAGCAAGGGTCAACAGTAATGCAGTAACAATATCTGAAATCCAAAGCCAGGTCAAAACTATATCACAATCGCAGTGCACTCACAGTTTGTACTTTTCGAAGCAACGTCAAGTCGAAACTGCTTTGTTTTGCATTGAGCATTGACGCGAATTTGCCGGAGGTAGTAGTTGTGCTGGCCAGCGATCCTATGTGACGATCGTTTTAGATTTCATTTTTAAAAATTTTGATTTTCAAAAAACAAATGTCGGGTCGTGTGGTACGAGTAAATAAGTACACCAATAATTATAATCTTAAAAAATAAAAAATAAATGTTCGCGGCACCCTAATATATATAGTTTAGAAATCAATGTAATAAATAAATTTTATGTCCTAAAATTATTACATTCGATAAATTTTATGACTAACTGCACGTCACTATTGACAATAAAGAACAGCAATTTGCACCTTCAAATGTAATTATTAATTAATATGAAACTTCATGAGTGGACAAACGTCAAAACGGCCATCATAGCGTGCCGCTCGTATAGTTTTGATGCAAATTGCCACTAAAAACGTTGACAGTCCATAGTTACCCTCTAAAATGTTAAGCACGCAAAAACGTTAGCACTCAAACTTAGACCGCGTCCTGTGTTAAACGTACCCTTAACATCAACTAACTACAAACAGAATAGTTACCTAACTCGCTCTTGTGGTAGCTTTAACAGCATACCATTTGATGTCGACATGTTCTGCACCAGCATGCCATCAATGAGACGACAAATGGCAAACAAACATTTTAAGATTCTCTAATTTTGATGACAATTGGTACTGGGAGGTATTGATAATTGTATTAATTATATGGTAGTTATCTCAAGAAATTTATGCTACATTCACATGTGGCGATTTATAATTAACAATTTATATTAATATATAATTACATATATTGTATCTTTATATATAGAAAAAAATATTAGATCTGTAAATATTCCTAAAACGAATAAATAAATTACAGAGTAATAGACGACAAAGAAGGTAAGATTTACATGTAACGTGCGTTATGCCAAACTTGCGGGCCAGCTTAGTTAAAAAGTGATAATTTTCCTGATTTGTTTATTTTGAGCGCTGAATTCTCACGTACCAAATTTGATATCGACGGTTGGAGTGACGGATGCTTGGTCTTGTTCCAGACGCGGTCAACGTTGGTATCGCTGAAGCAGCGTCACCCAGAAGTTTTTCGCAGCCCGTGCGTATACTCGGACGTGAGCGCGCTCCTTGCGCGCGACACGTACATGCTGTGCGCGCGCCGCTTCCTGCAGGAGCTGTTCCTTGATGCTAGCTTCCAGTGCTTCGCTGCCGAGCCTGCCGCACTACTAGCAAGACACGAGATGCACCGCGCCATGGAACATTAGCCGACAACTACGACACTATCATAGTGCATATAGTAGTGTCACTGTACGTTCGGTTTGTGTGATGGATACAGGCAGCCGCGTAAACTATAGTGTAATAGATTTGTGCAGCGCAGTGAGTGTCTCACTGGCATCTATGCATTATTGTATATTTCTATACTGTACACTATACGAGTACCATTGCAATTTTTGGGTTTGAGAAGGTATAGATATAATTAATGCGCACGTATTACATCGAAATTACAATGTGCAATACACATTATTATGGAGGCTCTTCGTGGACAGCGAGATACTATCGTCAGATTGATCAAACCTAAAAATGGCAGAGGTAAAATGTAAACATGTTTATTTCTAATTTAAAGCAGTAAAGTCAATAAATTGATGCATGTGTTAAATTATTGATAATCACTGTACAATTAATGACAAATAGAATAATCGAAATCGTAATAATTATTGTAATCGCATACCTCGCTTATTACGTTCTTACAGTTAATTTATAAATCGGTGATGGATACATTATAATATCAATTGTGTTCAAACGGCGTAAACGCTCATTTGTTTAAATGTTCGAATAATACAAAGCAATAAATAAGCAATACCAACGCGACAAGGACGGGCGCCGTGTTGACACGGTGACGCGGTGCGCGATGAGGGCGTTGGTAACTGAGTGTGCCTGAAGTTGGTTATGAGTAGAGGCTACCTCGTGCGTTTTGTACACATCGATTAATGTTCACAAGTGTATTTATAACTTTATTTTGATTTAAGTGTTCTGTGTACTTTAACTTTCCACGTGTAAATACTTCATAGTTTTTCTTTCCATTCGGTTACCTCGGATGTAGGCGTTATATTTATCTGTTAGCAAGTGTGTACGCGTTGCGTATATTGATGTTTTTATATGCGTTCCGTTCGCGGCCGACGGTTGGCCGCAGTGCGGTTGAGTTTTGAATATCGAAACCACAGCTTTAACGATGAGAAACGTACTTCATATCTAGAACATTAAGCTGAACTGTTGGTAATATTACTTTGATGGTGTGACTTCCTATTAGTGGTGTTTTCAACATTGTGTATTTATAATTTATACAAGTCGATTACACTTGTCGAGTATATTAATTGATACGTTATAAAAATAATTGTATTATAAACGAATTTTCACATGAATTTGCAAATTAAAGTTTAATATAAGGTATCACTGTATTGCTTATTTGATAATTTATATTATTTTCTAAGATAAGATATAAGTCCTTAAATAATATGTTATAGCATGAATCTGTTCCATTTAGGTATCTGAACATTCATTCGTGTGATTTTTATGATTTATAATATTGTTCCTTTATAACAACGTGATTTATATTTAATTGACAGCGATATCTGATTATGCATTTAAGTAATGAGTAGCGTTTATACAACCGTTGTGACCCCATTGTCTGTCCATATATCGTATGGGGATGCGATGCAACGCCCCCCAACGTTGACCTCCGACCGTTGACTGAACCACCATTCCCCGACACCGTATATTTATATTAAGTGATCCCACCTAACGAATGACGCAAATCGTTTCCTAATATAATATTTCATAATTTCACGCAAGAGTATAATGTAGATTTAATACACGATTGTGTTCAATTTATTGTCTTACACATTTTGCATTTAATTTAGTTACTCCGCTCGTTCGAGTCGTTGTTATTTATGTAAAAACAAATGGAATAACAATTTACGTTATTGTTTTAATGATATTAATAAGAATTATAAAAAGCTGGATGTCACATTACTATTTGTTACAATGACTTTGTTACTGTTCAAAAGTAATATGTAGGTCGAGTTATTATTTTATTTTGTAATCAAATGAACTTTCCGTTCGGAAAGTCTGCAAAGATACATTACAGTATTTCTAGACACATACACCCATCTCTTGCATTTAAAATAATTCTAGCATTATTTCACAAAGCTCTTAAGTTCGCTCTTTTCTATATTTGTACATGGTTCCCTTCATTTGATTCCTTTCAATGTCTTTTCGTAAATGCTAGTCTAATTATAACGTTCTGTATTAACTTAATTGCAATAGCACTAAGTTACTTCCTCCAATATTTAATTATAAAAAAAAACAATGACGAATTCTTGTCATAAAAATGATTTATAAAAATAGTTGATTTTTTATATAACGGCAAATAAGAGCAATTAAAATATAGTGCCATTGTGCTGGTTCCTTAAAATTGTAATAACAAATCGTTGCATTATTATTACCGACTCAATTATGTCACAGTCACTATTCAGTATAATAAAAATATTATTTTATACTGTACTATGTTTGTTTTTTTTTTGTAACTGCCCGCAATTTCGACGAAAGCACACAAGTACGCGTAGGACATGCTCATGCATGCATGTTTATTCATAGAATGTCAGAAAGTATATACCTGATAAAACTATCACGCGCGTGTTACTACCCCGCTGCAAATACAGCAACTCTTCAGGAGCTTACCGGCAATTTCACCCTCATAAGAACACAACAACCCTCCAAAGAATTGTTTCGCTGCGGTTTTCTGTGAGATGCTTCCCCAGCCAGTCTATTTAGACGCTCACCTCGCTTGAAATTACAATAACGAATTAAAAGTAAATAATAAATAAATTATTTAATTTAGTACCATTCTTCTTCGTTTTATAAATGTTTTTAATCCACAGCATAGTTACATTGTGAATTCTAAGACTGTGATTTGCAGGAGTATCATTCTTCTAGCGGAAGGTATTCATAGCGTGTATTTTAAAAATAATTTAATATTGTAAATAGTTAACAGATTCAGGCGTTATTTTGCGAAAGTAAATTTAAACTCTGACATAATAGTTGATAATTTATTTGTAAATGTTTTTAATTTAATATGTGGTGACGCGACACGAACTAGGGCGCTTGCGTCCCATCTGTGCAGTGTACGCTATCGAAGTTTAAAGTTATTTGACAGTATTTTTTTATTCACTTGTGGGAAATTGTGTGCTTTATGCAGACGATGCCACGATATTAGCAGAAACACCAGTTGAACTACAGACACTGGTTACAATAATGAAAGACAATTGTATGGAGAAGCGTGAACGGTATTTGAAAGAGATGAAACCAGAACGAACGCAAAGATTACGGTTAACACTACTACTATTGCTACTTGTACTATTGGAACAAGTGGATGAGACTGTACGCTTTGAATGAACTTACAGAACTATTGGGAAAAGTGTGAATAGATACATAATTTTATCAACTTATTAGAATTTCGAATTCATCGTGTACGCAACCGTGGGGGATATACCGTATTCAACAGAAGCTGTTTAATTTATGTATGTATATCTTCACGCCAAGTCCCTTGCGGGGTAGGCAGAGAGAATCGAGCGCCATAAGACGCGGTCCTTACACACTTCACTCGCTTCTTTAACATTCATAGCTGTTTTCATTCACGCTCGCCGGTTTCTAGGATTCCTGACATCACCTGATAAAACACAACCAATTTGGTCATGGTCATAGGTTAGTATTGGTCGCCCTCGGCTCCTACATCCTTCTACTTTGCCATTTTGTGAGAATTATTTATGTACTCAAATACACAATACATATCTAAAATTATTTTTAACTTGATAGCAGAAATTGATTTACGACTGAGGGCCTTAGCGCCAAAAATTAAACTAAGAAGAAGAAAAACTAGTACTTTTCAACCCGGACAGGACAGCCGAACACTTATTTTATATTTCTTTGCTGTATTAATTTACAAGTAAATATAAAATAATACATCTAATTTATTTGCCTCCATAGATGGCTACTAGACTGAATTAAGAAAATCAAAAAAAATCTTTCCATCGTCGTTCTTTCAGATGGTATGTTATGTATTCATCATTTAATTATTCTATTGTTGTTGATTCTCGTCGCCTCCTGGTAGTTCATTATTTTTATGACACTTAACATGGAAGGGATAATTAATGCAATAAAGAGTATGTCTCAAAACGGGTGGACGAATCATAGCAAGCCTGAACCAGGCGACTAGTGAAGACCGAGCCGTGATTGTGGCGCTGTTCAAAGACAGGTACACAGCTGGAATGCAATCGCCGTATAAGCCTCCTAAGCGTAGTAGGTATTTTTTATTTGCGAAGATACTGATTGAAGGGTGATGTTTGAAACAGAATCGAAAATTTGGGATGTGCAAGTGGGGATTCAAAAGAGGATGGGATGTGTGAATCTAATTCCAAGGCGTATAGCGGAGAAAGGCTAAGCAAAACGTAAAAACGTTTTCTGCACATTTCTTGGCTTGGAATAGGCTTATGATAGTGACGAGGAACAGAACTTTAGTTATTATTAGTATACGAAATTACTGGGTACTGTGATGAAACAGCGTTAGGTCACAAGATTGCCAGCGCGCGAGTAACATCCCCGTGTCGGTGTTGGGAGCGTCAGTAGGCTGCGGCGACCACTTACCATTGGGCCGCATGCTTGTTTGCCAATCTAGTTGTAAAAAAAAAAGTATGCTGCCCATGTATGGGGTGAATGGCCACTCGAGTCCTTGTACAAGGATTTGAGTGCCTATGTCAGGGTGAAGGGGTTATATACAGGCTGGTTCAACATTAAATGTGTTGGTTAGGGCAGTGTAGTATCCCCTTGGCTGTTTAACTTATTTATGGACAGTTGTTTGACAAATTTGAAAGATTATGACTGTGAAATAAGAATAAATTGGTCAGTATTTAAAACCCTGTCGTACACCAATGATTAGGTTCTCCTTTTATCTTCGGTGGTACAACACATGGTTACTGCAATGAATGTGAGCATTGCGAAATGGAAAGGTATGAAAGTGGATGTAATGAATATGATAGAGATGGTATTTGAAAGGAATTAAACATGAGTGCCAGATAATGATCACAGATGAAAAAGTGAAACAAGTGAATGATTTTTTTTATCTAGGTTCTATGTTTGATGAGATGAGAGATGGAAAATGTGAGGGATATATTGAAAGAAGAGTGAAATAAGGAAACCGTAACAATGGTACATTGTACTCGATGTTTACATGTGATAACGTATCCAGCAAAGCTTGGCTTGATAAGTGAAATAGGAGCGTTGAGGAGTATATGTGGAGGTAGAATGATTGATAGAGTAAGAAATAGCATGATACAAGAACTATTTGGATTACAAAAATTTTAAATAGTATACTTAGTTGGTTTGGATATTTGGAAAGTAGAATAAAAAGATTTATGAAAGAAGTGTAGTGAGCAAGAGTGAGTGGAGATATTGGTAGGGCCTGCCCTAGACTCGCACATATAAATCAATTTGGTGATGTGCTGTTAAAGGGGCAAATCAGAGAACTAAAATCGAATAGCATGCATGAAAAGGTTGATGAGTGTGGAAGAAGTGAGAGAGGTATGTTTGGTGTACCTGGCGGTCCATAGTCTGCCTACTCTAATGGGAGACAAGTGTGTTGATATGTATTAGAGATGTACCAGGTACACAATTTACCAAGTATTACTCAGTTTTATCTTTACCGAATTGAATATCACAGCCGTAGTTACTAGGTTTAGTTTAAGTAGTGCAGCAAGTGATATCTCTCCGCCCTCGCCTCTCTCACCAGATAGCGTCACAAAGCCAGAAAGACCCTAAGTGCCTAGTGTTCCTGTGTGTGTCAAAACTTGCATCTGTTAAATTTCTAATTGTAATTTATACCATTTTCCAGAGCAGTGATAACTCAGTGGATAAATAAGCGGCCTATTGGCGAACTGGTCCTCGGTTCGAATTCTGGCATGTACCAATTAATAATCATTTACCCGGCGGTTAAGGTGAACATTGTGAGGACACGTGCATATCTAATGCTATTTCGGAAGATGTGTGACCTAATTTAAGAAAGGTCTGATTTTCCCTCTGCGTTCTGGAGGTCTGATGCTTCATGTAAAAATCAGTATCTTTGTCAAATACATACGTTTAGGTGGCAGACCCTGCCAATTCTAATAGATTAAGGAATGTGGTAAAGCTAAGAAGATAAAGATGTCCAATTTCCAGTGTATTCTTAATTTTGTTACGTAATTCGAAACATAAATAACCTAAATTAAATGTGCTTATTTATTGAATTCCTAATGAGAAAACAATCATTTATTACACTAACCGAGTACTGGGTATTTAAAACGAGTTACTTGGCCAGGTATGAGTACTACAAAACATGCCATGTATTCTGAGTACCGAGTAGTAACGGAGTATATTAAATTAGACAATTTTTAATGGAAATATTATTAGAACTCGATCCAGTCAAGCATTTGCAAGGTACTTGCAAGTACCACCTGCTTGGGATCAAGTTTTAAAAATAATCAAGTCACTAACCCAGAAATCTACTCAAAAACATTCGGACACTATGAGCTTTTTTTGTGTGAATCGGAACATATATAACTAATCCATCCATGTTGGTAGATGTAATAATTGAATAACCAATGTAAGACAAATGTCACCTTAGTCTTCCTGCGACCAAGGACGCTGCAAAGCATTCGAAACGTCAGGTTCAAGAAAATGAATAAAACACGCGATATTTCCGTTAAAAATTGTTTAATTCAATGTGTAACAATCGCGAAAACCTATGACAATACTAATAACCGAGTACTCGGCGGATCTCTAAAATGTATGATTGTATGGGTGCTATTTCATCAATATGCAATGTATACACAGCTACAAGTCATTTCAGACATTTGTAGTCCCATTTTAACTCTTATTGCGTGTCTTGTAAGAATGGTACAAAACTCAAACAGCGTAGCTTGAGGTGTAGCTGTTTGTGCAAAGAAAAAATTACTTCTTTTGTTTTTAAACATGAGTATAAACTAATAGAAAATTGGTAAAAACGGCTTCGACAACGAAGCTGTTCTTCTCGAGTGCGGCGGCGGCGTATGGCATCGTGGCAAAATGGTTCCGTCGAGCATCAGTACGCAGGTCCTCTCGGGGCATGGTGGGTTCTCCGCGTACTTGCATAGATTCAAGTGCGCGAATGACCCATCGTGCTTCTGCGAGTCCGGCGTGGACCAGACAGTGCAGCACATATTGTTTCGGTGTACCGCATTCTCTAAACAGAGATTTGACTTAGAGCAGGAGTTGGGAATGCGCGTCACCGAAACAACGGTTTCCGATATAGTGGTGGGGAAGATTAAATTTTTTAAAATACTGTGTCGGTCTAGCTACGGCTGCCATAGATCGTAACAAGCAGAGCAGCTCCACCTAGGACTAATGCAGTATACCTCTACTATATACTGTATAGCCGATGGGATTGCGGTGGCTAGGTGGAGCTTGCTGTCGCCCGTGTCTGGACTGACGCATTATGGGGAGGGAAAATTGGAAACAGCTGTAGTTTCACCGGCGTTTAGAAATGGGCATAAAACTGAAAGATGATGAATGAAGTGTGGAATGAAAGGGAAGTGTTTAGGTTGTAAATAATATTGTAAGACTAAGAGCCTTGCCCATGGCTGGTATGCAAAATTAAAAAGAAAAAAAACGGCGATTAGTTTTTTGAATTATGTCACTGCTATTTTAGCTTGCTAAAATGAAAAATCGTTATTTGCTATTGGACCCTCGCGGTCACTGAGATTCTTCTTACATTTATAATGAAAGCTTATTGCACTTTATTAATTTCGCGATAGTTTTCGTTTCTTTTTTTGATCTACCAGCATTTCGACTATTCTCAAAAGAAGGAATGCTGAAAGAAACTTGCTCATATAGGACTAGTAAATAACAGCAAGCTGTGTAGGCAGAGCTGATATTTTTTAAATTTAAAAAATATTTAAATATTTTATTTTTAATTTTTTTTAAATATATGGAACCCTGTACGACATCTAGCGACGAGTGCTGTTACTTTTTCTGTTGATGGGAGTGCAGTGCAGACTGCACTGCAGAGTGGCCGGCCATACGTTTTCCCATATGTTTTTTTTTCTAATTGGAACGATTTTGGACCGTTCTTCCTCACCAACGAATATTTAAATTTCAAATTAAAGGATACAAAACTACAATATGTTAGCTATTAGTGTGTCGATTTTGGAGTTTCTCACTATTACCGTCTAAACGCTAGCTGGATGACATCAGTCTACCCCAAACGGCAATTTTGAGGGTAATGTGGCTCCGCTGGCTATTGCAGCTCTGCCAATTATTTTCAAATTGTCAATTAGATATTACAATAAATTCATATCAGCTTATTGGTACAATATCGTGGACATTGTGGGCATATTCATACCAACTAACTTCAACGTCTAACTTCCTCGACTCCAGATAGCTCACCTAATTCCGATCACTGTTTTTCAGGACAAATAAAATATATATTTTTTAATTTGCTAATTGAGTTGAGAAAAAATATTAAAACAAGTAGGAATTGATTTTTATTATTTACACTTGTTCAACAGGATGCAAATTCGAGTGCAAGTTTAGGGAGCAGTGGCAAATTCAATACTGCCACAACCGTTGTTGAAGAGCATGGATCTAGCTGTGATGAACAGGAAGGTCTTGTTGGATGGACTAAACATGACAAGTTTATGCTTTTAGAAGCAATCAAATTATATAGTTCGTCTGAAATAGATTTAATCTCAATGACTTTATCTCACAAAACAAAAACAGAAATTCAAACAGCCATTAATTATTATAAGGCAAAAATTTCACAAAATTCTGATACCGAGATGAAGAAGCAACGTAAAAGGAAAGTAAATATTAACTCAACAGTTCCTTTGGGCACTTGGGTGAAGACTTTAGCAGATACATTCACTTTCACAGACCTCGAGACTGAGACTTCTACAGCCCTCCGTCTCATTGCCAATTATGAAAATTTTCCTGCCCCTGAACTTTGTGAAGGCATTGACTTTAAAATGGTATATCATCTTTTGGCCAATGCTTTGCAAGGTAAGTCTCTACAGGCAGATGGGATAATGGCGCCAATAATTGAAAAATGTCTCCTTGAGACAGCATTAACAAGTAAAGCGTTTATCAGGAAACATACATTTAAAGAAATAATTGATAACATAAATTTGTCTGAAAAAGAAATGAAAATTCTTCAGAGACCCACTCCGAACAGTGAATTAGCTGCTATCCGTCACCTAGGCTCGCAAAGAGCTTATAATCCACTAAACATTGGTGAAAATCATCTCAAGCAATCAGTGTTCTCAGAGTATGGCGATTTATAGAAATTCAATAAAACTACTTGTTACACATTACATATGTCCTTTATTGCCCAATTTCTCTTGCAGGAGGTCGTAAATTTGGTCTTATCTTTCATTATGACTTCGAGGCTACTTAGTGAACTAGACTGCAGTCATTTTGGAAAAAGGTCACGCAATTGAAGAGAGGTAGGGCGCATCTAAGCAGCCCGTCTTAATTTGACATTGAGTAATGGTACCTTAGAAGGTATTCCAAATTCTTTAAATTAGGTTACAAGACAATAGAGTTTTACTCTGGCAATGTAAATAGTAATAATAACAATATTAAAAACGGAACTAAAAGTAATAATAATACAATATCCCCATCAATTGTAAATTGTCAAGAATATAGAAAGAATAATAATTGTATCAACCTGGTACACCAAAACATTCAGGGGATGATAGGAAAGGAGTTAGAATTGGAGTTGTTTATGAATTGTAGCAATATTGATATTTTATGTCTAACTGAGCACTGGCTAAAACCCTATCAATTCATTTTCAGCTTCAATAACCACCAGGTTGCAAGCTCATTCATCAGAGATAACTGTATAAATGGTGGCTCCTTAATATTATTAAATAAGTTGCTTAAATTTAAAGAAAGGTGTGACATTGTGAGCCTCTCTGTTGAGCGATTTGTAGAGATTTCGTGCATTGAATTGGAACGATTCATTGTTATGAACCTGTATAAACCTCCTAGCACGCCCTTTGAAACATTTTCAAATATCATGGAGGATGCCTTAAATAAATTATCTAATAGCCAAAAAACTGTTATAATTTGTGGAGACTTTAATATAAATATCTTGGAGAAAAATACTGTTACCTACAACTTTTTAAATTTATTTAAATCATACAATTTGCATCATATTTTTACAGAGCCAACAAGAGTAACTGCTACAAGTGCTACATGTATTGATAACATATTTAGCACTGTAAAACCTTTGTATCAATCTATAATTAATAAAGTTCAGTCAGACCATTCAGGTCAGTTGGTTTCATTTCCAAAATCTTCAAAAATACAAAGAAAGCAAATAAATTATATACTATAATCTATCTATAACTTCACGCCAAATCCCTTGCGGGGTAGGCAGAGAGAACCGAGCGCCACGTGACTCGATCCTTACATATCTCACTCGCTTCTTTAACATTCATTGCTCTTCTCATGCACGCACGCCGGTTTCTAGGGCTCCTGACATCACCTTCTGATAGAACATGACCAATTTGGTCATGGTAGGTAAGTCTTGGCCTTCCCTTAATTATATACCATTTAGTAAAAGCCGCTTAGAAAGAT
Source organism: Pyralis farinalis (assembly GCA_947507595.1). NCBI lineage: Eukaryota > Metazoa > Arthropoda > Insecta > Lepidoptera > Pyralidae > Pyralis > Pyralis farinalis. The sequence goes on from OX382267.1 coordinate 20,705,928, forward strand.
TTAAGTCTAATATAGCAGAAAAAATTGTATTGTTGCCCTGTCACGGTACTCCGGACCACTTGTACAGTTCGTTATTTAGGTTAATCACTAGTGAATTTAATACAATCTTTACTCCAAAACAACTGTCTGTAAGTGACGGTATGACATTCAGTGATTGGGCAACTCCTGGTATTTACAAAAGTCGGAATAAATTGTATGAACTTTATGAAGAAAGGACCTGTAATTACAATCCGACTTTTCAAGAACTTGTAAAAAATTATGCCAAAATATTTAAACGAGCCTGTTCCAATGCTAAGTATATATATTTAAGAAATAAAATTAATGGTTCAACAAATATTATTAAATCTGTTTGGGATATGATAAATAATGAGACGGGTAGAGCGAAAGTACGTAGTCGAGACTTTCGGTTAAAGATAAATGATATAGATATCAAAAATGATGTAGAAATTGCGACTTGAGTTTGAAAAATATTTTTCTAACATTCCTCTTATTACTACGAGAAATCTTATGTCTTCTTCTATATCTGCTGAACTGGTTCTCAAACAGAGCGTGGTAGAATGCGACACAATATTTGAATTTTCAGCTGTAAGCCGAAAAGATGTTTTGAACACTTTTAAATCAATAAATATGAAAAACACTAAAGATCTGTGGGGTCTATCTGTCAAAACCATTTCTTCTATTATTATTTCAATCGCTCCACATTTAGCTACAATTTTTAATTGTTGTGTGGCATCTGGTGTATTTCCTGACTTGATGAAACATAGTAAAATCATTCCATTATTTACATCTGGTGATAGTTCGGACCCTTCGAATTTTCGACCTGTTTCCATACTGCCCATTCTCAGTAAAATTTTTGAAATACTAATGCTTAGCCAGTTGCTCAGACATTTCAATACACATAATTTGCTTCATAGGAAACAGTTCGGATTTACGAGAGGTTGTTCAACTATAGACGCAGGGATTCATTTGCTTAAAAGTATATTCGCGGCATGGGAGGGTTCGCAAGATGCCTGGGGAATTTTCTGTGATCTGTCTAAAGCGTTTGACTGCGTGCACCATGACACTCTTGTCAGAAAATTACACCACTACGGTATCAGGAACAAGGCTCTCGAACTTCTGTCTTCTTATCTGGGCAATAGTATACAGAAGGTCGATGTTAATGGTAAAAGATCTTCGGGGTCCCCTGTAGTTATGGGAGTCCCACAGGGGTCAATTCTAGGTCCATTCTTATTTTTAGTATATATAAATGACTTACCTTATTATGTAAGGGATAAACATGAGATTGTATTGTTTGCGGATGATACCTCTTTGACATTCAAAATTAATAGACGGTTAGGTAATTATGACGAAGTTAACGATGCTCTCTCTAAAGTTATTCATTGGTTTAGTGTTAATAATCTGCTTTTAAATGATAAACAGACTAAAGTAATTAAGTTCTCAACACCTAATGTAAGACAGGTGGCTACCAATGTACATGTTAATGGAACTAATTTAGCCCCTGTGGAGACAACTGTGTTCTTGGGTATAACAATTGACTCCAGACTACAATGGGGCCCACAAATTGAAAAATTATCAGGAAAACTAAGTTCTGCAGCCTATGCATTGAAAACTATTAGACTGCTCACTGATATTGACATAGTATTATGTCATATGGAATTCTTCTTTGGGGTAACTCCGCGGACATTAACACCATCTTTTTATTGCAAAAGAGAGCCATAAGAGCTATCTACAAACTTGGTCCCCGGGAGAGCCATTAGAGAAAAATTCAAAGAAATAAATATTTTAACGGTCGCATCGCAATATATCTATGAAAATCTTTTGTATGTCCATAAAAACATACTCATTTTAAGAGTGATACTCATAGCATAAATACTAGATATAAGTATAATCTTGTGTTACATGCAAGCCGTCTCCACAAAATAAGTAATTCTTTTATGGGGCAATGTATACGGTTCTATAACAAACTTCCCTGCAATATAAGAGAATTGTCAATAAACAAATTTAAAACTACTATTAAAGCCAAATTGTGTAGCAGGGCATATTATAAAGTATCTGACTATATTAATGATAAAAATACCTGGGAGTGAGTCGATCCAATTATAATGTAATTAATAAAATATGTAAATTTGTTTGGATACCAAAAGAGGGATGCCTGAGTTTTTTGGCAGTATTTTTATCAGTTCTCACCTAGTCATAAACTGCACGGTAGGGAAAAAAATTGAGACGATTCCAAACAAATGTAGCCATTTTTACGGAATATAAAGATTTTGACTTTGACTTAGGGAAGTACCTCCTTCTCATAGAAAACCGCGGCCAAATAACAACTCCCTGAAGGGTTCCTGCGTGTGAGTGAGGTCAACAATAAGCTCTTAAGGAGTTGCTGTGCTGGCAGCAGAGGTGGCATCGCGCGAGTTATACCTACTTAGTGTATTACGGGTTAATAGGCTATGGTTACCGCTTCCCATCAGGAAGGCCGCATGCTTATTTGCCTCCCGACGTAATATAAAAAAAAATCACGAATGCAATGAAGGAAGATTCATTTTGAATCCTTTTCATTTCAATGTGCACGGATCAGTGGAATGGAATTCATTATAGTTGTTATAATTTCACTCAATTCTTCCTACATGTAGACTAGCGAGGTTTTGCGTGGTTACAGTAATAGAGATCCCACCAAAAACATTCTGTGAAAAACTAGCCAAGTCTCGACGGAGCTGCTTGTTTATCTCTAAAAACTAATGAAATCTAGACAAAGTCGTGCCAAGTCTAAGGTTCCTTACTGCGATTTCTTTATTATTATAGTTAATGTTGTGTGACTTGGCCGTTGAAAATTCTTTATACGTTAGTGGGTACAAGTCAATTTTGTTTACACGTAATGTTATATCTGTTGTAACTACCTATGTTTATTAAGCGAGATAATAGCCCATACTGGTATTGGTAATTGGACGCTAGTGTCTCATTTTAGGCTGTTGTTGATTGTGCAACACATGCATTCAGCATTGACAATGCTGACTTCTGCTCTCTTCTTTTTGGAGCGTCAAATCGACCACCGATCCAACATAAAATAGACGTACAGACGGACTTCTATCAATGATTAGAAGTCCGTCTGACTGGTTATTGAATCAACGTTTTCCAAGTGGCAATTTTCCATCGTCAATGGGTAGCGGTTCTGGCGACAGATTGGTGCAATGGTGTCATGGAGCACCTGGTTTTGTACCCTTGTGTACCCTTCAACGGCCAAGTCACACAACATTAACTATAATAATAAAGAAATCGCAGTAAGGAACCTTAGACTTGGCACGACTTTGTCTAGATTTCATTAGTTTTTAGAGATAAACAAGCAGCTCCGTCGAGACTTGGCTAGTTTTTTACAGAATGTTTTTGGTGGGATTTCACTTCTTTTTGTAGAAACGTGGACATATTGATTTATTTTATTATATTTTCTTATTTGACACAGTTTATTTCTCATAGTAGAAGGGGGCATTACCATATCTCTAATACAGCTGAGACCAGCTGAGGGTTCTTCATCAGATACTTCAGACCTTCGATTTTTGACATCAAATGAAGCGGCCCACCAAGTTGAACATTTTTTGTAAAGGCGGTATGTCGATCTCTAATAGTTTGGTTGGGCTCTTGTGTTTTCTAATCAGGGTCACCAGGTACTCCAGATCTTCGATTATCCTAGTTTTTATAGTTTTCCCTTTATGTGGCCATTAAACCCTAACTCTGTACCAAATTTCAGCTCTCGGAGTTTATGGGAAGTACTAGTTCTATTTTGATGATCATGAGTGAGTGTCATAAATGCGAAACTTTGCTTTCGCTTAACTTCGGAACTAAATGACCTACAGACTTGAAATTTTGGATTTTAAGTATATGATTATAGCTTACTGGATGACGAAAATTTCTGCGTTCTGGTCTTATCCAGAGGTTCTCAAATAGGGGCCTGAAAATGCGGCGAAATGGTTCCAGTAAAGGATGGTACGGCAGTGTTTGCTTCGCGCTCGACTTGGCGGGGGCACTGCCGTGCCCCCTGATCTATGCACAAGAATTACTTCAAAGGCACATTCGATATTATCGCACTCGCTCGAATACCCGCTGTTACATGCTGATTCTAAGCAAAGTTCACAAGCAATCAGACTGCTCATGCGTTACTTACTGTGTAGAGAGCCGTTCGCGATCTTCAAAAAGTCTACCGTACTGCAATAGAATTATAAGTAACACCACCAACAGATGTGAGCAGACCCGAGCAATTGTTTTATCTGGTTGTTTATTTATTTTATTTATTGTAAGTGGTGAGTGGTTGTATTGTAAGAATGCTTAAATCCAACATCGTTAGATCGGTGCATTAATGAGTTCATCTCATATTTTTCTTTGTGTTCAGAATTCAGATTAGTTCACGAAACTGAATCGTGAGACCAAGTAACATACCTAATTATTTTTGGTTAAGAAAATATTAATTAATTAATATAATTGGTCGTGTTTTATCAGAAGGTGATGTCAGAAGCCCCAGGAACCGGCGAGCGTGCATGAATAGAGCTATGAATGTCACAGAAGCGAGTGAAGTATGCAAGGACCGCGTCTTATGGCGCTCGGTTCTCTCTGCCTACCCCGCAAGGGACTTGGCGTGAAGATATACATACATACATACATATACATACAAATATTAATCAATTGTTACCATTTCTTATAAATTTACCTGAGGAGTTCTTGTGTTTGCAGCAGTACGGCAATGCAAGAACGCTACTTTTTTAGGGTTCCGTACCCAAAGGGTAAAACGGAACCCTATTACTGAGGCTCCGCTGTCCGTCCGTCTGTCTGTCACCAGGCTGTATCTCATGAACCGTGATACTCGTAGTTAGACAGTTGAAATTTTCACAATGATGTATCTCTGTTGCTGCTATAACAACAAATACTAAAAACTAGAATAAAATAAATATTTAAGGGGGCTCCCATACAACAAACGTGATTTTTTTGCTCATTTTTGCTCGATATTGATAACGGCAACAGGTAGACACGCTTGAAATATTCACAGAATATTTAGTTATATATTCACTGTAAGAACAAATAATTAAATTTAAATAAAACAAATATTTAAGGGGGTCTCCCATACAACAAACGTGATTTTTTTTGCCGTTTTTATAGATAATGGTACGGAACCCTTCGTGTGCGAGTCGGACTCGCACTTGGCCGATTTTTTACACATCATCGAGAGCTAGACAAACGTATGGAAACAAAATCAGAGATCTGTAGGCTTGCGTACTAAACGAAGCTGGCCTGCCCTGTCTTAACATTGTTATTAAAGAATTTTAAGACGACAAACTGAGATAGATAAGCCCCTCAGCACCGACCTTATATTTGCGCGAGTTTATGATGCGCGATGCGGCTAACACTGTGCGAAAATCTATCTAGTTTTTAACCGCTTTTTTATGTTTCATATTATCAGTCCATGACAGCTCCTAGGTTAGGTATTACTATAAATAATGGCATAAAATACAAGTAAATAATCTAATTATAAGACTTAGTACTAACAAATAAATAAGGTTTTTGTAACAAATAATAATGTTCACGAGTTTAACCACTCTACAAATCTATTAAACAACTGAAGTGCTATTTTAACCACTCTGTCCCAAAAGCTACTCTCCTCTTGTACTTCTTGGTTTGGAGTAGTTGGATAGTCTTCAGTTTCGAAATTTTCGATCTGTCTCCTTTCGCGTGCATAGTTGTTTTGAGAGTTGTCATCTGTAATGATAATACACTAGATAAATAATTCTCAATCAAAATATATAAAATTTCACTTGGTACGTAGCTACCAACGTGTAAAACGAATGTACCTATGTAGGTACAGAGCATAGGTACCTATGTACAGAGCATAGGTACCTATGTAGTACAGAGCATAGGTACCTATATGTCGAAAATAACCTATGTACCTACGTTTGTATATAGAGAACGTAGGTATAGTGAGAGTGACCGGCAAATAACTAAAACATGCGCAGTAGCGATTTTTAGTTGTCCCATGCTATGCTTCCTAAGACTGGGAATTTCATTATATCATATCATATATCATTGTTGTATAGGTATTGTATTAAATTCTACAATTAATTGCTCAAAATAGTCTTTGATTTGTTTGAAAACATTTCAACAATCAAATTTAAATTGTCTTCCCAAAAAGCTAGTTATAGAATCAACGTATATCTCACAAAGATGTCGGGAAATTCAGCACAAATACATGGCTACATGTATGTATGTTTTATCCGCATTTTTTACAGTGGTTAATTGCGAAATGAAAATAAATTTTAAATCCTGTTAAGTGCGTGTCGGATTTGCATTCCATTCTCTATCCCTATTTTTTTTAATAATATAGCAGAAGAAAGCTGAGCCAGAAATAGGTAGGGTTTCTTTGACAATTGGTGTACGGAATCGCAAAAAAAGGCAACAAAGGCACAGTATGAGGAAATAATAATAATATAAAATGTGTAAGACGTGTAAGTGTACATAGGGCCCAATGATAAAATAAAGAACTTGAATTTGTTAGATAACAAGTCTGGTATCACTAGAGTTGTAAACAACTCGGAGTCTTTTGGTACTAAATTTTTGAGCTGGCTGACAAATTGCACGACTCGACTCATCACAATATGAGCTCTTGTGCAAGCATGTGCCTCTTCTCCGTAATTCTAGTAGTAATTTAACTATTTTGTGGGACCACAGACACTTATTTGGGCCTTTAAAATAAAAGTAACATTCCAAAATATCTTTTCTCTTAATTTTAGGATGGTGAAAGTGCTTTTTAAGTTCGCTGGGTGAAAGTGGATTTATGCATGAAATTAACAACTATACCTAAACGAAAATTACGTATTGGTAATACTTACTGTCTATGTAAGCAGCAGCGTCCTTCGAAACCTGGAAGTGTAAACAAGTGATAAATTGAACCATTTTAAAAACAACATAGATATGCCTACAATAACAACGTCAATATTAATATACCTACTCAGCAAAGTAGTACTAAGTATATAGATACCTAGCACCTATATATAGGTAGATACCTAGTGTTAGTTTTCATTTCTGTGGCCCTATATTTTGCCATACTACAGAAATACGATTTTTTTATTTATGCTCCTTGCCTAGCTTGGACATGAATCCAGTTCTTTATTACCGGTCGAGTGCTCTTTCAACTGAGCTATCAGGAACATTTCCTATTTAGCCATGTTCTCACTCCTCACTGTGACTTTACAACTGTTGCAAATGGATAATATTTCCAGTATTTATTGGAACTATTCCTTCAGTTGTCCCCGTATTCATTTAGTTTGAAGAGCACTACTACTGATAGTAGATATCTTGCCTTGGGTTCCAGTTGGAGGTGTATGTTTTCATTAATATATGAAAACATACACAACAATATATAACAAGTGGTTGTTGTAACACTTAGGTATATCTATAGGAATATTTTGCTTAAAAACAGGAAATGAGCTCATTTTTTTTTACAGTAGCTTCGGGCTGTGTTCCTACTAACGTAACTCTCCAGGAAATGTTTTTAGACTGCCATCTTCTGAAACTGAAGATACTACATTACATCAGTCATGACGCGACTTATTAATGTATACGATGTCATTGTGTGTGCCTTTCATTTGGTATTTTGTATGCGCATGCTTGTATAGTTTATATATATATATAGTAATACATTTGTATAGTATGCTTTTGCTCTAAAGACGATGAACCAGTCACTTCCCAAACAACCTTCAAAAATAATCTTAGAGTAATTAATTAGTAAAAAAATATTTGCTAATTTAATAATATCTTACATGATATCCTGAGCAGAACGATGAAAATATCGCTAATAAAGCGATGATCGATAGTATGTACAGATTAGTCGGCTTCATCTCCGTTTTCAATTATCGGTGTGACTCTCCATGACTGTGAACTTGCATTTTATACAGGGGCGTGGTTTTGCTCGATTGTAGCGGAAAATCATGGCGTGTAATAACAGATATTCCAACAAGTGTTTAACGTGTGTCGTATTTTACATAGTGTTATGTAATTCTCGTGCATGTTATCGTGCATTTGAGTAATAAGAGTAGAGGGACTGGCGACGTTAATTATATATTTTAGCAACCAATGCGCCAGTGTGTGACGAACTTACATGACATGATGCTCTGTATATCCTCACAATTTCTTTTTCTATTGAAATTGGCAGTCACCACAAGTTCAGGTAGTAACTGTTCTGTAAGCACCTTGGTATTACACCTGTTTCATATGTATATAAGATGCTATTATATAACATTTCTATAGAATATACGTCGGGAGACATATAAGAATACAGTCCACCATTGGTAGTCTCTACCGTAGCACATGAACGTTTGCATTGTAGTAGTAAGTATCGCTCGTGCATTGCCACCTCTGCTGGCTAACACATGATATTCCTTAGGAGCTTACTGGCAACTCAAATCGCTCGCAGGACACAATACCCCTTCAATGGTTGTTATTTGACTTCTGTTTTCTGTGAGGTGGAGGTACTACCTCAGTGGGGCTGCTTTAAATTCGTCCTACCTCTCATAAAAACACTTAGATTAATACAAACAGATATGCACATGCACATGTTTGACTTGTGTGGTAATTGAAGATATTATTTATATTGCTGTGGTGTGTTTTCACTGATAGATAGGCTGAATAGCATTCTAAAATCTCCGAATATGAATTTTTATTCCCTCCGCATATGGTTACGTTTTAACCTTGATTCTCAAGTAGAATTTCTCTGAAAACGAAATCGTTTTTTAGAATGGAGGTAGGTAATTTATTGTTTAGATATTATTGGGCTCTCATATAAGTAGGTAAGTACCTATATAAGGTACAAACATATTATGTTAGCGTTCGCAAGTGTGAGATCACGTTATAGCAGTGAAAACGTACGACTTTTCGTTTCTAAATCTCTGTATACATATCATGTTTATTCGCGAATAGTAACAAATACCTCGACGAAGAGTTATTTTGTATATAGGTATATGTTACTGTGGAAAAGGAAGTAACACATCGGAGATATTATTTATGCTGTGAAACGCAATTTTAAAGTTGGGTGCCTACTCGTTCAATATGCGTCTTATTCGCACCTCTTGTTTGGTTTAGATACGTTAGATGATAGTATTTGTACTGGATGTTTATATTGCTGTGATGTTTTTTCAGTGATAGATAGGCAGAATAATATTCTAAAATCTTCGAATATGGATTTTTATCCCCTCCGCATATGGTTACGTCTTAATCCCTTAATTAAAAACAAAGAATGAAATTGGTGTAACAGAATGCCCAAAAATGTGAATAGAAAATAATATAGAAAGGTGCACTAGCATCGATGAAAGTAGATAATATACATATATCTGCCTATCATTTTTGTTTATGATTGTACATACCCCTGCGTGTTTGATGAGTTTTTATTATCGCGACCTTGTCGATTCAGTTGGATGTTACGCTTGAAAGCTCTCGTACAATAGGACACTGGACAGTGGACATAGGCGTGGGTGCGCGGGAAAGGCGAGTCATCATCGATATACTAGTGGATGTACCGAGTGAAATTCAGAAATCACTAAATTTAACCAATTTGTTGCTGCTTGACTAAAAAATGCAGTACAGTAGCTGTTGGAGTAAAATGAAGGTAGCTACTGGTTCATCGTCCAATGATGTCCGATAAACCAGTAAATCTTAAGATTTACCGACATGAGTTTGTAAATGTAAGTATTAATAAAAAGGGGAACAATTATCGGATTTATACCGTTTAACTAATATATAAGATACTTACCGCAACAATTTATACTTATACCTACATATGTAAGATAACCTTGTGAGTAGTAAATAAAAAATCGTTATTATATAATTAATCCTTATTAGAAACTGGTACATGTACTAGTACTGGTTTTACCAGAGGCGGTTGGTAAATGTTGGTTTTGGGAAGAAAACAATAAGTACTTATTGAAGGTACCTATATACCATCGTCCAATGATGTCCGATATATATTATTTATTTCAATTAACTATCAGTAATTAACAAATAAATTATTAAGTAATCATATTACTAATCAGTCAAATCCTTACCTATGTTTTTATTTATTAATTATTAGTAACTTTGTCACAAGCGCTCGCCGCGGTTCTCTCTGCCTACCCTGTTATAGTAACTTGTAATTTTAAAATAAAAAAATACAAATTAAAATCTTCTTAAAAATACATAATGTTAATCGGTTTGGTTAATCTAACTTGCTCACATTGTTTTTCGTATTATTTAGTATTTGACAAATAAAAATAAAGACAATTTGTCTATTGTCACTAACTAGTGTATAAAAATTACTTGTTACAACAAGCAGCGCTATTGTAGCATTTAGAATTGCAAAGTAATACTGATGACTTGCAAGTTTAAGTTCGCTGCTTGCAAGCGCATTTCTTCAACAGCCATTTTTTGAGACAGTTACCTTTTTTAAATCCTTGTCTTCCAGTCAACGACAACTTCTCGAAGACTCATGTCTTCTATCTTTATAAAATCTTCAGAGCATGCAGTAAATTGGTTCCGAGTGCTTTAGTACTCCAATTTTGGTACCAAGTTGGTAAAAGTCATTTTCCTTTACATCTACCACAACTGCAATAATGCTTGTCGGGTCAGTTTTAGCTCTGTCGATGTCAGTCTTACATTTTGACCAACTTTCACATTTGGATACTTATTAGCCAATATGACTTTCATTCTTTCAGCATGATTTTCTAAATTAAATTTAGCTTTTTTTCTTATTGTCTGGACATACTCTCTTTCTCGGTATTGCATGTTATTGAGACTGAGATGCGTTTTCTGTCTCTGAATCGGTGTATCTCTGAATAGTTACATTAGTATTATCTTTTATTTGTGTATCCTTCAACTATTCGGTTTCAATAATTTCGTTTTCTTGTGGTTTAGCATTCACACATTCACATTTTTTGTCCTTTTATGACTTATTTTCTACAAAATTGTCTTCTTTGTCGTGTTCAATGAAAAATTGCATTTTCGGCGTTAATATTTTGTTCTGTATTTTTTTTGCGGATGTAACATGTTTTCTAAATCTTCTTTAATTCAATCATATCTTTAGGAATTGCTGACGTTGCAATGACCGTCTTCATTGGACTACCAAACGTTGTTTCGTAAGGGGAGCATTTGATTCCCTCGTAATATGCTCTATTTTTCATGGCCTAGATGAATTTCAAGCCCTCTGACCACTTTGATGACTGATTGGGTTCCATCCACGTGCTAAGCACATCCTCTATGTCTTGATTAGCACGCTCCACTGATATTTGACTCTGGCTGTCTTTGCTTTCCATGTAGGATTTTAACATCAGAGCACATAGAGCATAAACTGTCAATTACTTGGTTACAAAATTCCCGACCATTATCGGAGTGAAGGATGTTAGGTGCTCCAAAAGTGGAGAAAATATTCAGGAGATGGTATGCAACTTCTGCTGCGCGTTTAGTATGAAGTGCACATCAATTTAGTAAGGTAATATTGGTAAACGAATATGAATTAATAATTTCCATCAGGATTAGTTTGTAGGACTTTGATATCAACGTGACAGCGTGCGTTCATTTCACTATGAAGTAGGCTTGATGATAATGCCCTTTTTCAAAGTCTTCTGTTTCTTTTGAGCAGTCAGAACCCGTTATATACGTTTTCGATCACCCGGGTTTCGAAGGGTTAACAAGGTTGGCATAGCTTTAAATATGTCATGATAGCCTCAACTGTAATATTTTTATACTTGCGGTTATAATCTTTAAGCATCCTCGTCTTTCTACTGTATCCAGCAGCAACATACACTTCTTCGCGAATGTTGAACAATTCTTCATAACAAACGTAACACGTGATTTCTCCATTCTATTCTTTCGTCGGCGCAATAAGCTTTTCTTCCGCCTATAGTTAAAATATCATAACGCTTTCTACGCCTGTAATGAACAGCTTCTTTCTTTTTTACGTTCTTTGCAGTTTTTACTTCTTCTAAACACTAAGTATTTATCCTTATCGAGGTAAAATTTATTATCTTTCTTGTTTGCTACGAGCTCGTCAATTATTTCATAAAATCTGTTTTACACTCATATCGATTTGTAAGTTACTTCCAGACAGTAAAATATAATCAAATATCGAATTGAACTCACTTTCTAACTATACTTATATTACTTTAAAATATCAAAATCACAAACAGATAACGAATTAATCAGATATTTAACGATCGATTGATTTGCTGGTGAGCTCACTCATACGCAGGAACACAACAACCCTCCAGGGATTCTGTTATTTGGCTGCAGTTTTGCTGTGAGGTGGAGGTGCTTCTCCAGACGGACTACTTTGATGCGCCCTAGCTCTCTTACAAATACTCAAACAAAAGCAAACAGTCATGTTCATGCACACAAATGTTTGCCCTGTGTAGGAATCGAACCCACGACCGTTGGTGTCAAAGTAATATAATAGCGTGTTTCGCTACTGCCACTGCGCCAGCAAGCTTGTCAAAATATTGTCTATAGCATTTTGTATTGCTGTGAAAGTTTTTAACGAGTTGCTTGAGTATCGAAGCGTATGTGAGAATACTACTTATTTATTGAGAGCTCGATGGCGGCGTTGCGCGCGTCATTCTAACCAAACACGCAGGTTAAGCTACGTCGACCGCAGCATGTCTATGGATGGGTTCAACTATCTCCAGTTTCTCCGTACTCGGAGGGCACGTAAAGCCGTTGCTCCCAGCTGTTGTCGACAGAGGACAGTTAAGCTAAGTCAGTGGCCCTCGGGCGGCTTGAAAACGCTGGACTCAGCCAATCAGCATTTGAGCAACGTGGTGGAGTATGCTGTAAACCCCTTCGAAAGGAGGCCCGTATCCCTGCAGTGGGATGAGTAAGGGTTGATGTGGTATTTGTTAGTTAATAGATTCAAGCGTTATTTTTTGTGTGGCGAAAGAACATAATATGGCATTACATTGTATTCTCGCGCAACAAAAAAAAAATGAAATTGTAAAGAAATATTTGTCTGTCTTGCACTGATAGATAATTACCACAATGATTTGATTGACTAAAATTTGCTACACATGTCCATGTAATAAGTCAATATTTTAAGAAACCACACCATGATCTGTTTCCTTTACATTCCGCGTTGTCACATAATAGATACGAGAATTCAGTGGACGTCAGGATAGCTAGATAAACAGATAACCTGGATCTTTGAACAATTCTAAATTAGGTAATAAGTAGATAGTAAGTTAGTGTAGGTACGGTAGTTCGCTAGTTTAGCATTTGTTTTTAAGGTCAAAAATACATTTAAAAGTGCTCAGAATTATTATCATGATATGGCCAGTTATTGTCAAATATTGTTCAACATTTACTTAAGAGAGGTAGGATCCAGCAGGAGGTCGTGCTGTACTACGCCCTCTCAGTTTTGGTGGGGCATAGATAGCAAGGCATGTTGTTCTAAATTATCCTTCTGGGGAAGTACCTCCACCTAACAGACGACCGCAGTTAAATAACAACTCAAATATATTTATAAACTCAGCTCGGCCGACCATTGTTTTCCTCACGGAGACTCAAATATCCTCACTGGTTGGACATATCTTACATTACCCCGGGTACAAATTAGTTATTATTTGTGCGTTGTGCCGGCGTATGCATGTTCGTTCGGGAGGATATCTGTTGTCGCCGACTACACATCATTGAAAACAGGGACCTGTCGGTATTATGGGTATGTGTAGATCATGGCCGTCACACCCGGATCTGTGTGCTTTTACAGGCCCCATAGCGCAGATATAAGCACAGGTTATTCGAGCACCTGCAAATGACGACTGACAAGACGCGAGTTTCTTCTTATCTTTTAATAACTCCACATCACTTGACCGCTGCATTCAGGGGCAGTTACAGGTACTTAGCTTCCAAGCGTTGGAATAATTTGCCACCTCAAATTCGCATCAAAAATCGAAATTCAGGTCAAAAAATGTTACAAAGCCTTTCTACTGGAAGAACAAAGAACGGCATAACTTGTTGGCTTTGCCGTTTTATGTCTGGATGAGCGGTGCGGTGATGGGGATTGTGTGGAACTGAGGGAACCACTGTTTTCTTGTGCGCGGTCCATGCTATAAGTTTCTTTTTCCTTTTTTTATTGTGGTATGTGCATGTTTTAGGACAAAATTAGCAAATAAGAGATGAAAGCATGAGAGTGTAGCTATGAAACATATACATATAATTATGCTGTTGCGATATAGGTGCTGACATAATATCAGCGCTGTGGTTACTCCGCAGCTTTTTGCCGAGTCAGTGCCTTTTTGTTGTCACTACACACGCAGGACGCACAAGTTGCTACCGTTTGGGCCTATTGTACAATTTATTTTATATTTAAATGTATGCTGTCGTTACTGTTGTCATTGTTACCTATATGTGATTTTGTCTTTTTCTTGTATTTTTGTATTAGTGTGTTTCTATGTGATAACAAATAAAACTATCTATCTATCTAAGAGTTACCGAACAGTATCACTCCGCGGAGTAAGTGATTTTGGGAGACTTTAATGCCCATCATGCCGAGTAGGTTGGCTCTCGGTGCACTGACTACGTGGGAAGATCTGCTCATGAATTTGGTCTGGCCCATGGTTTCTCTCAGTTGGCTAATTCTCCCACGCGAATACCAGATATGAAGGTTCATTTAAGCACTCACTGCCTACCCCGAAAGGGATTTGGCATGAAGTTATAGATAGATAAGAATTAAGCTCTTTGCTGGATCTTCTGCTGACTACATGTCCGGATGAATATAACATCTCAGTGGATGCGCCGCTTGGCTCATCGGACCACTGTCTCATCCGGACTCAAGTGTCCTGCATCAGACGCGACCCATCTCGGCCTGCCGTATAGCGGAAATAAAGAAAAAAAAACCTATAGACGAACTGTAACACCGCCTACTGCGTCTAATTGTGAATCTTATCCATCCGTTCAAACACATACAAAAAAGTTATCATTCCAAATCGAGTGGGTCCTCTTTAGATTGTTAGGTACCTATTATTCATAGGGTAATACTAGGTACCATCAAGCATACAGTCAATTCAGCGCAACAAAGCAGTCAAGTGTGTATCTGGTGGGACCACGAAATTGCTTTGACCTACTGGTAGGACACTGTGGGATCACGATTCCGGAGGAAAATTTCGTTTGTTTTCCCATCATCCTGGTTCTGTCTTGTGCATTCCGTTTGTCTTAATGAGTCTGGTTATAAATTATGTAATAATGAATTATGTTGGTAGTATAATAACTATTATATGTATTTTGTAAAAGAAAGAAGTAAAACAGTTATGAATTTTGACCTGTTGGTTTTTTTTGCTTTTATTAAAATGTACTCCAACAACAGAGAAAGAGATTTATTTCTTTGAAGCGCCAAAGCCTGAAAATCCCATGATCTGTGCCAGTTCCGATTGCGCCGGTGTGTCATCTGCATCATCATCGTCCTGGAGCTTACGTTTCTTGTCTCGTCTCCTTTCGCGTCGTAGTTCCTTCAGCCTCGCCTCTTCCTCCGCTGCCTCTCTTAGCCGTGTGTCTAGTTCATATTCGCGTTTTCTTTCCTCTAATTTGCGTTTGTTTGTAGCAAATCGTGCTTTAACCTGTAAATATAATAATATGTAATTGTTAAGTGGCAAGTATGTGCAATTATTTACTGATAATGTATTAAATGTAAAAGTTTCTGCATTAAATATATTTTGAAAAAGTAATATAAGTATATTGGCATTGATTGGGAATCACGATTATAGATTGTATTTGACTTTTAAGTGAAGTACGAGGGTCATTTGAAAAGTTCTTAGCCTAACATGGTTAAAGTCATTGGTTTTTTTTTATAACTACCCTCATTTTGTAGTTACATTATTTAGCAACAAGTATGCACGTGGAAAGTGGAAAGAAGTGGTCTCTGCCTACCCCTACGGGATAGAGGCGTGATTATATGTATGTATGTATGCACAGTTTAGTTTATTCACAGTAACTCATTGTTCGTTTACACGTGATACCGTAAGTCAAGTCAGAGCTATTTTTGAAAATGGATAAAATTGAACATCGTGCAGTGATAAAATACCTGAATTTGAAAGATTTAACTCCAAAAGCTATACATGAAGACATGTCTGCTACTTTGGGTGAGTCCGCTCCTTCGTATGCGACTGTTAAAAGCTGGGTGGCAGAGTTTAATCGTGGTCGTGAGACCATTCAAGATGAGCCCCGTAGTGGCCGGCCTTCGACTGCTTCCACTGATCAAAACAAAGAAAAAATCTGTGATTTAATTTTATCTGATCGAAGATTGACTGTCGAGGAGATAGCTAAGACTGTAGGCATCTCATCTGAGCGAACACATCATATAATTACTACTGAACTTGGATTCTCTAAGGTGTCTGCGCGGTGGGTACCGCGACTGCTTTCAGTGGAACAAAAACGCAACCGACTCACAACTTCTCGCGACGGTTTAGAGTTATATGAAGCTGACCCAATAGAATTTGTTGAAAGATTTATAACCATGGATGAAAGCTGGGTTCACCACAATACACCCGAGACAAAAGAACAGTCGCAACAATGGAAAAGAGCAGGATCGCCCACCCCAAAGAAGGCAAAGGTGGTTTTATCGGCGGGCAAAGTCATGGCATCCGTGGGATGCAAAGGGTATAATTCTCATGGATTATTTAAAAAAGGGTGAAACAATAAACTCCGATTACTATTGCTTGCAACCTGTTGCGTCGTTTGAGAGAAGAAATCAAAGAAAAACGTCCAGGTTTATTGAGAAGAAAAGTCTTGTCTCATCAGGACAATGTGCGCGTTCACACCTCTGTGCAATCCATGGCAGAAATCCATCAATGTGGCTTTGAATTGTTACCTCATCCCCCATATTCACCGGATTTAGCACCGTCCGACTTTTATCTGTTCCCAAAGCTGAAAAAAATTTTAGGTGGTAAACATTTTTTTACAAATGAAGAGGTTATAGCCGCCGTGGACGCTTATTTTGAGGAGTTAGACGAAGATTTTTTTAAAACGGGTATCGAAGCCTTACCGGGTCGATGGAAAAAGTGTTTTGAGCTCGGAGGAGAGTATGTTGAAAAATAAAAATAAACTCAAAATCGTGTGGTTTCATTATGTATGTTAGGCTAAGAACTTTTCAAATGACCCTCGTACATATATACAGTCAAAACCGGATATAACGATATTGAAGGGACCCTCTAACCTCGGTCGCTATATCCTATAGTCGCTATAAGCAATATGCATAAATAGATACATAATGAACTTGTGATATGTATGTATGTACATGTATAAAGGTATTCAAGTTACATATATGTAGTATATGTATAGATATTCGGCGTTTGATATTGCAGTCAAATAAAATGTCGTAATATGAACATAATTAGAAAAACACGATCAATACAACACTACTCAAAACAATCATCGTCAACTAAATAAATCGTGAAATGTCCAAAGACAAACGTGAACGACCGCGAAAGAGATGCAAGTTGGGTGGGAGAAGTGCGTGAGTAATTATAGGTCAAAATAGGCCTTCATAGATTAGAAGACAGTTCAAATTAATATTTTGTTATGCTTCAATAATTGACAGTTGGTCGTTATAACCGATGAATTTGGAGAAAGTACCTTCGTTTTAAGCGATATGTCGTCGTATCCGATCTCATTTTATTGGCGGTATATATATATACCTAGTCTAGCCATAAATACAGAAACAAAGAAAAAAAAAATCTATTGCAAATAACATTTATTACTTTTACAGTGTGTTAGTTTAATACATAAATATAAAACTATTTAAAATATAAAAAGCTTATTCGAAGTGGTCTCCATTGGCTACCATACAGTCTTTTAGACGTTGAGGCCAGTTATCAATAGAAGCACGCACTCTTTCCATGGGAAAATTCTTCAGTGCCAATCGTACGGATTGTTTTAGTCCAAATAAACATGGCGTTTAGAGCAAGCCGTACTCTCTAAAACTGACCATAAATCATAATCCAGCGGATTAAGATCGGGACTAGACGACGGCCAGTCTTCAGCTCTGATGAAGTCCGAAACGTTTGTTTCCAACCAAGACTGCGTAGACCGAGTTTTATGACCCGGCGCCGAGTCTTGCTGGAAGGACCATTCTTGGTTATTGAACATGGTGTTATTAAGGGGCTTCACCACCTTCTCAAGAATGGTATCTTGATACACTTGTGCCGATGTTTTGATACCTTTTTCACAAAAGTATGGCTCAGTCACTCCTTCATAGCTAATACCCCACCAAACCATCACTTAAGTCGGATAGTGCCCAAGTTGCACTCTGTCGACTAATTGGGAAGCTTCCTTAGAGCTTTGAGCATAAATACGGTCATTTTGTTCGTTAAAATGTGGCTCAATTGTAAAAAAATCTCATCCGTAAACAAAATTTTTCTGTGACCTCCCTTTGCGTACCGCTTCAGTAGTTGTTTCGATTTTACCACTCTATTCTTTTTTAAATTATCAGTTAAGAAATGACCAGTATGTCTCTTATAGGCTGCAAGTCCTAAGTCATCTTTTAAAATACGCGACATGGTTCTAGGTTCTATCTTCATCTCCCGAGATAAAATCTTTTGCTCTCGGACAGGATTTCTTCGAATTCTTTCCCTTACTGCTTTGACCACCTTTTTCGTACGAACACTACGTGGACGGCCAGATCTTTTTCTGCCACAAACAGAGGAGATCTCATTGTACCTATTAATAGCCCGGTACACATACATTTTACTAATACCAAGCGTATGGAGAGTTTTTAAAAAATTGCATTTGGCTCCATACCTACTTTGTGTAATGCAATCACAGCGATTCGGTTCTATTTATCACCCCACCCCATTTTAATATCGCAAAATATTGTACAATGTATTGGCGCCAAAATGAGAAAACATAATAAATAATCATATAAAAATGACAGATTTCAAATTCAAATGTAATATTTTGTTTATTTTTAATTGTAACAGTATTTATGGCCAGACTAAGTATATATACTTATTACATACGAATGTGAATGAAAGACCGGTGAATGTAAGACAGAACATACCAGAACCAAGTTTCAAAAAGATGTCGCTAACCGTAAATCTAGAAAGTTTCAAAATGTAAAAGATGTGAAGCGAATATTTTTCGAAAATGCATGACTACACCTCGGATGTAAATACTGAGAGTGAGTCTTGAAGAATCTTGAAAAATGGAAAGTCAGAGGGAATATGTACGATGTTAACCGAGATGATTATACTAGGTGGTACCTATATACGTCACACTGTCTGATTCTGGAGAGCCGGGACGGTCACAACGGATTATAGACGCGCGGTTACCATGTCTTGTATAAAGGATCCACTGATGAGGCTTAAAGCCTATAGAATGCCGTCTGCCGCACCCGCGGTGGAACCGAAGGTGATGATAGTATGTAAAATTTTAAAAAATATGCTAAGAGTATTTTTATACCATACCCAAATTTGTACGGTGATGCCTGAAGCTAGTTTAACTAATAAATAATCATCAGCTGTATTGAAGACAGGGGATTATACATCAGTCACATATATGATAATTCAGGTATAAAGTCATTTTATATCTAATGAAATTTATATATGACCAAATTGATTGTGTTTTATCAGAAGGTGATGTCAGGAGTCCTAGGAACCGGCGAGCGTGCATGAAAAGAGCTATGAATGTTAGAGAAGCGAGTGAGGTGTATAAAGACTGCGTCTTATGGCGCTCGGTTCACTCTGTCTAACCCGCAAGGGGCCTGGTGTAAAGATATACATACTTACAAATTTATACAGCTGAATTATCATACCTTATAAATAATAAAAAAAATAGTCGGCTGTATTTATAACGGCGGTAAGACCGTCAGCGATATAAACATGCCGCGCGCTCAGTGCTTAGTCACTTCCTCCTCCTTTTCACAGCGGTTGTCGATTCTACGAACTATGTGGCCGGCCCACTGTCACTTCAGCTTGCTTATTCTGTGGGCCATATCAGTTACCTTAGTTCTACTGTTACTGTCCTCATTTCTGATTATATACCGCAGAGAAACCCCGAGCATAGCTCTTTCCATAGTACAGTCTCAGTTCCGTATGTCATCACTGGTAACACAAAGAACATCGAAGTTCGAAGATTTGCTATTCAGAGGTTGAGGTACTTTGGACGAGGATATGTGTCGAAGTTTCCCGAACGTTGCCCAGCCCAGTTGGATCTGTCTATTGACCTCTCGGTCGAAGTTGGACTTACCTAATGGAATAACCTGCCCTAGGTAGACATATTCGTCGACAACTTCGAGTTTAGTGCTTCCAAGCGTGACATGACGTTCATGACATTTGACATGATCTTAGTCTTGTCCATGTTCATCTTGAGACCTACCTGGTTGGAAACACTATACGAGGTCATTGCGCATAGCGCTAAGTTCCTCCAGCGATTTAGCCATGAGAACGTATAAGCACTTCAACGCTTCGATGTACCGATAGTCAATTCGGCATCACCGGAGAGACTGTAGCACCGGCCATGTCTCAACGGAATCAAAGGCTGTTTCGTAGTCCACATACGCCAGATATCAGTCAGTCTTCTGTATAATTTGACGGAGGGTATGTATGTGGTCTACAGTGCTAAAGCCTTTTCGGAATCCGGATTGTTCGGGAGGCTGAAATTCATCAAGTCTGCGTGCGAGACGGTTTGTGAATTCCGAAAACAGTATACACACAGTAAACGGAGCTCAGAAGCGATATCGGCCTATAGATCTTCAAAAGGGTCTTATCACCCTTTTTGAAAAACAACACGACCAGGCTTCTGCTACATGCTTCCAATATTTCACCGGAGTGTATGACGGAATTGAATTGCTTCTGAAGGACTACTAGTATTGGATTTCCACCCGCTTTCAGAAGCTCCGCCGTAATTCCGTCCTCATCTGGTGTTTTCCCATTTTTAAGCTGTTTGAGAGCTATATGAATCTTGTACAGACTTATGACCGGGATATCTTTGATATAGTGTCGAGTCAGTTCAGCTCTAGGTTCCTTACTAGCACTGTTGTTCGGCTGTAGCGGCAATGTGTACAGCTGTCCATAGAACTTTTCCATCTCACTCAGGATCTCAGTCTTCATAGAAATAATGGTGTCAGTGTTGGTCTTCAGCTTTCCATAGTTGATTTTGCCCAACAGACAGATCTTTGGCGAAGACTTTGGAGCCTTGGTTGGTTGGCCGCTCTATCGCCTCTTTAAACGAATTGTATTAAATTGGCGTATGCCTTTAGAAATCTGCCTGTTCAGCCGTCTGTACTCTAGCATGTGAGCTGAAGACTGTAACCACATCTCACGTCTGACCTGCATAAGATTCTGCGTGTTAGTGGAGAGCTTTTGCTTTCTTTTTGGGCGAGGCTAGAGAAATTTAGATTCCACTGTATGGACAGTTTCCACGAGCTTACTGTTGATATCGTCCAGTGTTATACAATCATCTAGGGCTAGGCACTGAAAACGATTGTCAAGTTCAAATTCAAAGCATTCGTGATTTTGGATCAGGGCACGAGATGGACGGAGCGTAGACTTCACCAGGCGAGACCTTTCAAGCTTTATGTTAAGATTCATGATGCCTCTTACCATCCGGTGATTGCGTCCGGTTTTCACCTTGTTGATCACAGAGACATCATTGCACAAACGTCGGTTGGTCGTCAAGATGACGTCTATTTCGTTTTTCAGTGAACCAGCCTGGTCACTCCAGGTCCACTTGCGCTGCGGCTGCTTCTTGAAGAAGGAGTTCAAAGAGTTCCTCCTTCGCCATAAAGTCGACCAGTAGTTAGCCTCTCTGGTTTCGCTGCCCGATTCCAAATTGCCCCACTCTCAAGTCATCGTTCTGTTTCGTGCCCAGATTTGCATTGAAGTCCCCCATCCGCACTGTGTAGTGAGTTTCAGAGGTATGTATGGCCTTGGAGACGTTTTCATATGAACATAGTCTCGACCTCATCATCGGGGTGTATCGAAGTTAGTGCGTAGACCTGTATGAGCTTCAGCGAATACCGTTTGGTAATCCGGAGTATAAGGTACGTAACGCTCGCCGACGCAGCCTCGATCTTTAGTAGCTTGCTGACAAGGGGCTTACGGACGATAAACCCGACACTACTTTGGGATGGATGGTCGCCCTCCCGGTAGTAAAGCAAGTTGCCGGATTTAAGGATCACCGTGTCCTCTACCTGTCTTCGGACTTCAGACAGTCTTATTATATCCCAATCCAACTTGCTTACTTCCTCTTCCAGCTCTAATATCTTCTCGTCGGCCCTCATTGTACTCATATTGTATGTTGGCAGGGCCAGTCCATTGTGTTGATAGCCGCGGTGTCGGATTCGGGGATTCTTAGTACCTCCTGCCCTGCCCATACTCTGACCGCTACCGGAGCCAGGATCAGCGGGACTGGGGGCCGTCTTTGTTCTCATGTTTCATGCTCTCATGTTTCTGAGGGGGTTTTTGCCATAGTTGCCACTTGGCAGGCGGGTTGGCAACAGCAGTAATTATTATTAATAGTTATTAAAACACGCAGGGCAGCAGTGCTGCCCGTCTCCAGGATATTTCCCTTAGTCGCTTTTTACAATACCCACGGGTTGAGATGGGGTGGCCTATTCTTACGCCAAGGCCACACAGCCAAAAATGTATATATAAATATATAAAAAAATATTATTATAAAACAAACCTGATCTAAACTGCTTCTCTCAATTTTCATAGACATGCCAAGATTTCTTTGATGTTTTTTGCCATTGATGTGATCCAGGAAATTGATGGAGTCCTTAACGACGCAGTCACAGACATTGCAGTAATATCCTCCAGACTGTGATGTTGGAGTATTTTTGTTGATGACAACACTCTTCCCCAATTTTGAATCTAAGTCTACTTTGTAGTCTCGCTGCTTAAGAAGCTCACGTTTAACTGGTGCAACTGAAATTACAATAATACACAATTACGTAAAAAAATTATATGTTAAGAAATGAAAAAAAAAACCAGCCATTATTTCCAACAAAACATTTTTAAAGCAATAAGTTTACAAGATTAATGAATAAAACAGTTGAGAATGCGCAAGCTTGCATTGCCAGAGGTTTTTTTTTTTAATTTGTCTCCCATTTGGACCATGTTCCTTAAGAGATAGGAATGGTGTTCCTGAACATTCCTATTTTACTTTTTTATGCTGAATCTGTAGTCAAAATTCGAATATTCGAAAAAAACGCACACACGGACACATGCACACACAGACAACATAGATTTCATATAGGAACGGTTTCTGAAAAATATTAAGTATAAATTTAACTGATTATATTATATTTCATTAAAGAGTAGCTTAAAGCTCAAGCTGCAAATTCAGCTTTTAAATCTTTTACGATGAGGTAAGATTAGTTTCAGTATATAATTTATTTAAAGAAAAATCATAATGTGAATAGAATGCTTGCATACCCATGAGTTGCTTTCATATTATTATTTTTCTATCTATCTCACCACCTATTTCTTTAAAGTTTAAAAATGAAAAAATATCTATTTTCCACCATTAGTTTACATAATGAGTAACAAAGAAATCTATAGGCATATAGGTGGGGTGGACTGGAGCCTAAACTAGGAAAGTACCTGTATTTCAGGATTCCAGGATAATATATACATATTGTTGCTAAACAGACATAAACACCTCTCTCTATGTGTGTTCAAACAAAGTTCATGAGAAGACACTAAGAAGTGTTGTAATAAGAAATTCAGTTTCGTCATAATTTAATTTCAGTAAATAGTTTTTAATTAGAGATTTGCATTCACGTGATGTTTTGGGGTATATATTTTATTGTAAAAGTATGCGGCCAAGTAGTATGATTGTCACCTGCAAAATGCTGTATTATATATGATCCATTTACATATTCTATTTTTTCTTTGTGATGATATGCTCGGGTCATAAGTTAAGAGTTGCATGTTTACGTATTGTTCTGTGTCATAAAAATAGTTGTCTCACGGACATAACGCCACTATATTGAAATTGATGGAAAGTCCAGTACAGAAAAGGCTTTTACAACAGTGCCTAAATCTTTGAGTGCGATCAATCTTTAAAAGGGTTGTCTTACACACTCCCCCCAGACAGCTATACAGTAAGACAGAATTGACTGAAATAAAGCGTAATAAACAGCTTTTATTAAACAAAGTTCAAGAATGTTTCTTAGCTTACTAAATATCTATATTAATTTACACATGCGTATTGTGATGAGCTCTATGTGTTCCTTCTATGAGAGGTTATGGTCTAGGAGAACGCCTAGGTATCTGAATTTAGTTGATTTTCCTAATAATGGACAAGAGCATAGATAGATGTGAAATTGGGTCGAGGCAGGTGTGGGCAGTTAAATGGAAGCTTGTGCTTGGCTGGTTAAATTGGTTGATTGAGAAGGTAATTTAGATTTTGTGATGTTCATTGTTAGAAGGTTTTGTGAACCATAATGACGTCTGAAGGAGTCCTTTTTCAGTATATGATCTAGCTTCAGCCCAGGTCTCTCCCTTGAATATGAGGGCAGTGTCATCTGCGTACGAGAAAATTTTTCCTTTGGGAGGTTTGTATTGGCAGAGTTTGTTTATGTAAATTAAGAAGAGACTTGGGCCAAGAACGCTACCTTGTGGGACGCAGCAGGTGACTGGCAGAGGGTTGCTGATATGATCTCCTATTTTAGTGGATTGTGTTCTGTTGCTTAGAAAGTTCTTGAAAAGTTGCAAAAGTAAGCCACGGACAGCAACCATTTCCAGTTTCGATAGGAGTATGCTGGAAGAGACTGTATCAAATGCACGGGCAAGACGGAGAAAACCGTCGCTACATTTGCGGCCATTGTACTGGTTTTCTACAATATATTTGGTTAGCTGTGTTACTGCATCCTCTGTAGCTTTGTTAGGTTGAAAGCCAAACTGATTCACTAAGAATATTTACTTTTTTAAGGTATTTCATCCGACGTGAGTTATTAAGTTTTTAAAGTAACTTAGACACAGCAGTCAGCACTGAGATAGGACAATAGTTTTCGACACAGTCCTTTCCACCACTCTTATGAATGGAATGTATTACTGCGTGTTTGAAACTATCTGGAAAGATACCAGTTCTAAAGCATAGATTAAAAACATGTGAAAGTACTGGGCTTATAACGGAATTTATACTTTTTAAGAATACAGTAGGAATATCATCCCATCCAGTTGTGCAATAATTTTAAATTAAGAATCAGTATTTCCACTTTCTTAGTATCTGTATCATATAGTGCAAAGGATTTGGAATGTGAAGAACTTTTAATCTCACAAAAATTTTAGATGTCATTGGATTTTTTAATATTGTCGGCTAATTATTGAACCACAGCTGCAAAGTGCTCATTAACATTGTTTACAGAGGGGTTGTTTGGACAAATTAAAAAAGTTTATATAAGGTGTTTTTTTTATATAACTTCAATGGGAGAAAGAGTATCGTTTATTTGTTACGATAGACAAGAAACTTTGTGTCCCGGCATTGTTAAAAAAGTTTGAGAAATCAAATAAATAAAGTGCCTACTTGGTTCATGGTGCATAATGATTGCCCCGATGATGATGATGAATCATCAGTTGTTAATAATTCAGTTTGACGGGGTCGATGCACGAGTCGCGGGTCTAATCGAATTCGCCATTTACGCAGCGACGACCACAGCCTATGTCGAGTTGCCAGCCTGACAGTTGCCAGTCGTAAAGCTCAGTTAAGAGAGGTAGGACGCGTCAAAGCAGCCCGTCTGGAGAAGTACCTTCACCTCACAGAAAACTGCAGCCAAAGAACAACTATTTCTGCGAGTGAGTAAGGTTACGAGTGAGCTCCTGAAGAGTTTCTGTATCAGTAGCGGGGGTGGCAACGCGCAAGCGATACTTCCTGTGTTGCAAGCGTTTATAGGCTACGGTAACCACTTTACATCAGGTCGACCGTACGCCTCCCAACGTTGTATACAAAAAAGAAACACCTATGACGGCTGTGACTATGCCAGCTGATACATCACCTAACAATGTTTTTTACATAGGTAGGTAGGGCGCATCAAAGCAGTCCGATAGGGGAAGTACCTCTATCTCACAGAAAACAGCAGCAAAATAACAACTTACTGGATGGAGGGTTGTTGATGTGATGTTACCAGAAAGCAGTGAGAGGAGTTGTTGTGTGAGCAACGGGGATGGCAACCCGCGTGCGATAAACTTAGTGCGAGCGTTCATAGGCGACGGTAACCACTTTACATCAAGTGGTCCGTATGTTTATTTGTCTCCCGACGTAGTAAAAAAAAAGATGCGCCTGATCCAAAGTATGAAACAGATGAAACAGCTGATTTGCTTCATACGAGGTAACAAACATTCATCACTAAGTCTGATTAGTTTACACTTAGATACATTTTCAACGAATTAGGTAGTTACTCGTATTTCACTTTGAGTGGTTTGTTTACTTAGAATATTATTCTAAGTTTGTTTATGGGAACGATAAAAAAAAATGATATTGTTGGTAATTGTGTACGAGGTTCGATATAGGAAAAGGTACACTTACACCACTAAGGTGGCAAACAAGCCTAGGTCCTTCCTGATTGTAAACAGTTATCGTAGCATTTGGACATTTTTAACACCAGGGGTCTCGCTTATGTGATATTCGGTGAGTACCTACTTAGTTAACGCCGGTACAGTAGCGCTGATAGCTACCTATCTAGATAAATAAAAATGGAAATTTAAAACACTTATGGGATTTAACAGCTGATCCACTTTTCTTAAAAAATAAAAAGCTATCGGATAACGTTTGTTACATTAACTAGCGTGTTTAAAAGGTCATCAGTTTATTTACTAGTTATTTACACATCACAATCACGACACTCACTCACACGACACGACACGATGTCTCTCTAAACTCCTCCACTGTCACCGAGTATACCTGCCCACACGTTCACGCTGAAATCTGCGTTGGAAATGATCGGGCCGCACTACCCGAGGATTATGAAGTGGTATGGATGTAGCCCTTCATCGCTGAGTAACTACTACACGTAACTATTGCTCACATTGAAAACGGCAGCTCCGTGGCCATATTCACGAAAACTGTATACTGCGCCGAGGATGGTGTGATGACTCGTATTCCGATTTTTTTGCAGTGCATGTTATTGCACTCGCGATAACAAAGTACCATTTGGAGATACTCCTGATTAGAGTAACTATGTCCAGGCATGATTACGGTCACGCGTAGTAATGTAATGCGCGATACTTGTTAAAAGACTGAGGTGCTCTACCGCGCAATTAGCTTGAATGCGCTGCGTTGATGGCGCATGCGCGGCGCTGATGGCGACGACGGCGGCGTTTGGCGGCAGCGAACAAAGAGCCGCTAAATACACTAGTATCGTACCTATGGCATGCTTTGTAGTACTTTCCTAGCTGGTTGGTTTCATACAATATAAAGCTATTTTTTATGACGGATTTTTTTTTTTCTATGAAAGAATTTGTAACACGTGGGGCATAAAATATATTTACTATCATAATCAGCATACATAATACTATTTCCCATTTCAATTTGGGCATATACTTTAAGAACACCATATATATTTGGTATATTGTAATATAAGATTTTAAACACTTATGTTTGCAGTATGGGGCTCAAGCCGGAACTGAGTATTAAAGCATTGAATTTTTAAGCCTTGTGAGTCTTTAAAGCTTGACTGCTCAAGCTCTTCAGGTTAAAGGTTGAGTTTCAGGCTCCGGTTTCAAGTGTTGACCCAAGGCTAAATTACTAATTCTTACAACATTATTCATGTCAGTGTATCGAGACGCTTAATGCTCACAATCTAGTTTTAATGCGAGCGATGGCAATTATGTTAAAAAAAGGCCCAAGTGCGCTAGTACTACTGTCATATCTCTCTACTGTGTGTACCAGAGATGTACAGGTCGGTGAATAATCTAATTAAACAACATGAGCATATTGTGAAAAAATTGTAGTATATTGCCTGACCGTTCGAGGGTTATGCACATTTTATGTACTTACTAAAATATTATTTCTTCTTTGTAGCGTTCTCGACAATGACACCGCTTTTATTATTTTAACTCAGCGTGTCCTCATGTAGTGCCCGAGATTAGTAAGTGGCCGGGCTTAGTATGTGACTCTGGATTAAAATGGCCTTGTGAGTGTACAAGTAGGTACTGAAAACTTTAAATTTACAGATACATACCTTTCTTCTTTGATCTCTCTTCTTCTTCTATTTCTGCTTTCAATCGTTCTGCAGCGATTCTTTCGAACTCGTCTTTGTCCCATTTTCTACGATGGTCGTCAGGTCTCATACTCATGTTGTGAGGTATGCTGTTCAACTTTTACCAGTTAGAATTTTGGTTTTTCGCTACCTTAAAAATATAAATGTAATTCAATGTTGACGAATAATAATAACACATGAAATTTCTTTTTTTGGTTCTTTTTATCCTCGCGGGGAAAGGCAAAGGGATCTAGCCCATACAGCCAAGTCATCAGTTTAGAACCATTTGAAAATCTTAATTCTATGTTCCAGCTTCAGAAACTGTGACGAAAAAATACATGGGAAGGGTATGTACCTAGACTCAATTAACCCAGTTGTAATCATTAAAATTCTAAACAAATGAAACAAACTAGACGATCGTTTTAGGTCACTACAGGCTGCATTCCAGCAGTATCAAGGCCACGTCATTTTGGGTTGCTCTTACAGATGGTTACCACCCGTAAAACGATAGTGATTTTTACAAGGGTTTCTTGATGAACTAATCACATCTTCCAAAAAGTACATAAACGTGTTATATTTTGAAAAAATTGGTATTAAACATAGAGTACATTTCTTTTTTGTTCTCTTTATCCCCCGATGGCAAAGGAATCTAGCTCATACAGTCAAGTCTTCAGTTCAGAACCTTTTAAAAATCTTAATTCTAGATGTTCCAGCTTCAGGAACTGTGCTGAAAATATAATTAGGAAGGGTATCCAGACCCAATCCTGTAGCTGAATGACACCCGAAAAACTATAGTAATTTTTACAAGGTTTTTTTGTTTATGAACTTAATCGCGTTTTCCTGAAAGTGCATAAACGTGTTATATTTGGGTACATTGAGTACAGTGGTATGGTAATATTATTTTTGTTCCTTAGCTTAGTCTATGACAAGCACAGATTCTTTGACCAATCTCCCATCATAAGATTTCAGCAACTAATGATATAATAATAATTCTTTATTGTACTAATTTGTTTTACAATGTAATGTGCAGGCGCCTCCCGTTAAGTATAACATACATACCTATAGGTGGCGGCACCGTTCTTCACTAATTAACATTTGAGAATAAAGAATTACAGAAAAATAAAAATATTCAAATAAAAATATCGGTGTTATTCATTACAGAAGGTACCACACAATTAAATGTACAAATAACGAATTTCATCTATACTTAGTGTTAAGAAGACTTAGAAGGAAAAAAGAAAAGGGATACAAAATATGCAAGTTCAATAGTTTACTCGTGTATATGTATGTATGTCTGTGAGGAGTGAGAGCGAGCTCGTACGATGTTATGTGTAGTTATGTGTGTTGAGTGTGTTTACGCGTATGCGAGTGATGGTACGTGCGTGTGGGTGAGGGATTGTGTCAGTGGCGTAGCGTGCCTTGTCGGGGGCCCCGTATAAAAATTTTTTTGGAGGTAAAGATTTTTCACAAAAGAAAAAAATATTGTGAGAAGAAATATTTATTTATCACATAATTTACCCATTTTACAAATAAAAATCGAATTTTAAATATTCACTCTCCTTGCCTTTTTTTCGGCAAACTGATTTATTAAATCATTTATGGCTGATGATGATTTTAGTTTTTCTAAAGTTTCTGCCTCTATGGACAATAGTGAGATGTCTGACAGCCGTTCTTGTCCCATCGAAGTTCTTAAGTAATATTTTATTAGTTTTAATTTTGAAAAACTTCTTTCTGCCGTTGCGGTTGTAACTGGAAGGGTCAAGAATAAAAAGCATGCTGTGATTACCTCGGGAAAACTGGATGCAAGACTATTGAATTTTACTAGCAATAATTCAATGAGTTCTTTAATGGAATAAATTTTTTTAATTTCAGAATTTAAGCATGTTTTTAGAGCCTTTAATTGGTCACAAAGATTAAGTGAGATGTCTTTACTGTATTTAGCAGACAGTTTTCCGGAAGCGTTTAATATCTCTTCGCTTGAAGAAGATAGGAGTTTCTCCGGTTGTAATATTTCGAATATACTACTCAGGTTGCAAAGGCTCTGAAATCTTTCTTTAGTTTGAGAAATTAATATATCTAAACAGCAATAGTATACATTGACTTTGAAATAGGATTCCGGGTCGGAAATTCTCTCATCTTGTGATAACTCATCAAAAAAACCTTTCGCCTACTGTTTTTAAAAACAGTTGTTACCCCCCACTCTTTTGCTAAATCTTTGGATTCATTTAGCAAACTATTAAATGAATTCTGATTTCTTAATTGGCACAGTCTATTTAAAAGATTACTTAATAAAATACTAGATTTCTGTAAGTCATTATTTTCATGCTGTAGAGCTTTAGAAACAGGATTAATAATTTCAAATAGTGAAGAAAAAAATGTAACGAGCACTAAGAAATCAAAACTCTCTAAAATGTTAATTATACTTTTACATTCTTCACGTTCATCTTTTTTATTTGAAATTAAATTTAGTTGGTACAAAGTTTTCATGATTAGTAAAAAATTTTTCTTTACTGCTAATAAAGCGTCGTTCCTAGAAGACCATCTGGTAGAACATACCTTTTTAAGGGTAATCAAATATTTTTCAGATGAATCGTCACTTAGCATAGCCCAGCGTTTTATACTATTGCCAAAAAAAGTATATATTTTTTCTAAATTATCGAAAAAAGTCGATACTTCACGAACATGTCTCGCAGCATCGTTCAAAACCAAGTTTAAAGCGTGCGCAGCACAATGAACATAATCGGCATTTGGAGCATGCTCTTTTATTAGGGTTTGTAATCCTCCATACACACCCGACATAACATTTGCTCCATCGTATCCCTGTCCTCTACATTTAGTCAAATCAATTCCATATTCTTTAGTCAAATTTAAAATGACAGTTTTCAGACCTGCAGCACTGCAATCGGTTACTGCTATGAATCCTAAAAAGGACTCACAGATTTTTATTTCTTTAGGCACATTATCATCATTTTCTGTAACCGAGATATATCGAAAAACTACAGATAGTTGGTCAATTTTTGATAAGTCTTGTGTTGTATCCAGAATTATTGTCAGAAATGGAGCTTTTTTAATTTCTGAGATAATACTGTTCCTAACGTTAGTACCAAGCAAACTAATAATTTCGTTTTGAATCGTAGGGCTTAAATAATTTATTTCACCTTTCGGTTTTAGAAGAAGTTCTTTTAAAGTTGCATCATAGTTAGATAGCAGACGTGAAATTGCCATAAAATTGCCAGAATCAGAATCATGCCCCCTCAAAGGTAGATTACAAGATACTAAAGTAATTATAACATTAATTATACGATGCAGTACATCTCTCCAGAATGTAATTTTACTATCGATTTCACTTTTCAATAGAGTATCGATGGTATTTCCTTGCAACCAATTATTATAAGAGAGTGAGGCACTAATATGCTGCTGTGACTTTTCATGGTCAAGAATAGTTTGTGTGAAATTGCTTCTAACCGAAACACCGTTAACCCAAGCAGAGGAGTAAGATTTGTTTTGACGATCTGCTAATAACCAACAGAAGTGACAGTACGGTTTGTTTAAAACGTTAGAATAACATAACCATGGTCTTATAATTTTTGTGCCTGCCTGATTGAAATATGAATAATAATAAGCCGAAAAAGGTCGGTTATTTTCTGAAACTTTTGGAAATGGTCCTTGTGGTTTAAATGGACCCAATTTAAAAATTATTTTTCGTTCGCATTCAGTTAAATTGTCACCAAAATTTCCTCTATCTGATGAAATTATATTACAATCTGCATTATCTGCAGATATATCAGAATCGTTGACTTGGGGTTCCTCGATTGCTGGATGGACATCCGATAAAGTATGTGCTTGGCTTTCTTCTATTTCCGGATGGATATGTGACGAAGAACATGCTTCAGAAGAATCTAAAAATAAACGAGTAATTGTTAAAAAATAAATACGAATGCTTTGATACTAAACTAAAAAGAGTTATATATAAATAAATAACGTTACTAAGGGTCACAGTTAGAGAGTGTTCAGTTCAGACGCACACAGACTCTACGCGGATTGTGCTCGTACCTATTAGTAGATACAAAATCACCTGCAGCCCGTCCGTGCATTACTATACACCTGCGTGCTATTTAAACGCAGCGCGTAGTGTAGTGGCCATACAAAACGAGAACCCGAAAGCGAGTCTGCACATCTGAAGTTCTCAACACGCAATTAACGATACGACACGGACTGATAGACAAACAACAAAACAAATCGATCCTATAGATAAGTTAGAATTTTGTTTTTTTTTTAATCATGGCACGGAACCCTAAAAACAGTATAATTGTGAAAATCGAGGGGGGAGACAACTTTTTGTGACGGACAGATGGACAGACCGAAATTAAAAGATTTCCTTGTTTATCACTACGGGCCCCTAATAAATGGGTTGGGTAGTAGTGTAGTACTTACCTTTCCAATCTAAATCACTCACAGTATCTTGTCTCTGAAAAAATGAAGAAATTTTGGGCACTTTTTTTATAACCTCGTCCCTTTTCTGTTTAATTTTTCTTTTCTCAGCGCCGCTGGGATAATCTCTTTTCCTTTCACTCATTTCTTTTACAAATCGCTACTAATACTGCTAAACCAGAAGAACAATATTGTTTGTACTGAATTACAATGTAATGCACATTTATATAAAGCGCGTAAATAAACAGTGCACTGCACTCCGTGGTTTAACATCCAATGCAAAGTACAACAACGTACACGTACATCGCGATATCGATGAAGGATTCCCGGGGATTCCCCGCTGAGTTGAAGATGAAGTAAGTAAAACGGGGAAGTCCCGCAGCCCGCCATAACGATGTAGTGTTGCCAACTTTTGAACGCACGCTTAAGGCGGGAAAAAAAGGAATTGCTTTATAGAATTTTGTCATTTGTAAAATAAAATAAATTAGAAAGTTTTTATTCTTTTTCCTTACACACTTTGGGGGCCCCCATGGCCCGGGGGCCCCGTATAATTGATACGGCAAATACGGCGGTAGCTACGCCCCTGGATTGTGTTTATGTCATATTGAGAGTGGATATGAAAATGTAGTACGAGTCAGTGTTTAGGAATCCAGAGTGTTTATGTTAAATAATATGATCAACATTGTTACAGGAAATATATTTTCCCTGCAAAATAGATTCCGTCTCATCGTAACACTTTGTCTGCAAAAATGTGTTTTCTGTTAATTTAGCTTTGTGTGTTGTCATAGGATAAAAATTAGTGTGTTTATTGGCCTCGTTATATATGTTTTTTATGAATAACTTGCGCTATGATATATTATCACTACTAAGAAGCAATGCCAGAAAAGTCAATCAGTCAATTACGAAAACTTTATTGAAAACACGACCGATACCGATAGAACTCATTTTTCCTTTCAGATAAAAAAAGTTAGTCTAATAACTAAAAGTAATAGTTATTAGACATCAAGATAGACTAAACTAGTCTTCAGGCCTATTCCTAAAACAGTGATATTACTAAACAATATCAATACGTTTGATGTGTGTGCATGATATTAAGTGATAAGTATGTAATCTTCATACACAATACATAATTATGTTATCACGTATTCTCTATTACATAACACTTAAATCGATCGTAGACCTATCAGCCGTTGATGTATTACATCAACGGTTGACAGGAACGGTATTATCATTGACAATACAATAATTTGGTTTCATCCAGCTGATCTAACAATGTAACCAGGAGGTGGTGAAGGGTCAAAATAGTGTCAATCTCAGTAATATTACCCAAGTGACTTGCCAGATTTTTCTGTGAAAGTGAACTTCGAGAATAAATTGAAAAAAGTAAGAGGCAAAAATGTGCTAGCTCACAGTCTGATGCTTTGCTTTGATATTTCTTTAATACATTACTACCGGCTCAATTGTATTCCAGGAATATCAATTTACCCGATAAAGCGCCAAAAAGATTTAGTATCTCTTTTTATATTTTGGTCATTAGTTCATTAAGTCCGGATGTGTTGAACGTTCTTCGCTTGTCTTTTTCCGCAATATCTTTTATTAGGTATTGAGTAAACCGAGATAGATGTTCATATGTTTTATATTTTCAACAACAAATCTATAATAAATACAATACATTAAAATATGAAAGTATTAGTGGTATTAAAATACTGTCAAGTGTATATAAAGTTACTATTCATTTTTAATATTCTTCCTCTAGTTCCACCTGCCAGTATTTTCAGGTATTATTTTAACAAAATTGGCTTTTAAATAGTTAAAATTTACATGGTTTTTAGTATTAAACGGTGTTGCAAACATTACATGAAATAATAAATATTAATGCTTAGGGTGTAGTTTCGCACATGTGTTAATTACATTAGTAAAACTGAATCCTTATCGATTGTCGATTATCAATA
This sequence comes from Pyralis farinalis, assembly GCA_947507595.1. Classification (NCBI taxonomy): domain Eukaryota; kingdom Metazoa; phylum Arthropoda; class Insecta; order Lepidoptera; family Pyralidae; genus Pyralis; species Pyralis farinalis. Next base: position 20,740,491 of record OX382267.1, read on the forward strand.
GTGCAGATTGTAAGATTTATGGGAGCAAATTGGTGAATGACATGAAACTGACATATAATAACTGAATGAATTTTCTAAATTTATGGGAGTACATATTTATTTATTATTTATGAAGTTAAGTTTTTTTTATGTACAATGTCGGGAGGCAAACAAGAATACGTCCACTAAATATAAAATGGTTACCGGAGACTATAAACGCCTGCAATACAAGAAGTATTGTTCGCGCACCACGCGTTCGCGTTCCACTCCTGCTGTTCTAACACAACAACTCCTTAGGAGCTTTACTGGTTACCTCACTCATTCTCCAGGGAGTATTTTTTCAAGGAGACAATTTTAGCTGCGATTTTCTTATTAACTATACGAGTATAATAATATTAAGACGAATGATTAGAAGACAAATGCAACAAATTAAACAAATTCGTCTTTGCGCTATAACGGCTTAGAGAGGCTGCTTCCGTTGAAGTTGCATTAAATGCATATCATGGATATGTTGCCTTAACCTTGCAGTACGGTTTGATGCTCTGGGGAAATTCTACAAATATTCGAAGAGTGTTTCTAGTTCAAAAGAAATGTATCAGAGCTTTATGTGGTGCACATTATTTGACGCCATGCAAACCACTCTTCAAGAAACTGAGCTTGTTGACGCTAACTGGCATGTACATAAAACAAATATCAATATTTGCGAAGCAACATTCCAAATTCTTTCTTTACTATAAACATTATGTACACACTTTGTTCTGGAATTTACTAGGTAAGAATTTTTTTGTATTTATGTTTTATTGTTACATTATTTAATATCTCCCTACTGTTTATTAAAGAATTCTATAGTATCTTAAAATATTATCAACGTTTCATTAATGTCCTGTTATCAATTCCTTAACTATGTCTTAATAACTAGTTTATACGTCTCGTCACATTCGAGATGTCGGTTGTCGGCACCATGATTATTTATTCAAATAAAATCGGACCAGAGTACTAAAAAATTCGTTGCAATTTCCTTAGAATCAGGATGATTTTCCAATTTCTGGCAACACTAAGGTGAGTGTCACTGACAGAAGTCACTAATCAATGTTAGAAGTCCGCGCCACGAAACAAGTCCCGCGACAAAACAGGGAACTAAAAATGACAGCCCCGCCATGATGTCGTTGCTTGACATTTGTTCGTCTCGTTTGGGTCAGTGTTTTCTAGAGTATTTTTTTGGTCAGTTCCAGTTTTTACGATGCCAAAAGTGAAGGCAGAGAAATGATTCTCAAGGTGAATGAGTTTTGTGAAGAAGAAAGGAAGAATAATGACGTTCTAATTATATATAAAACGTTCAAGCTCACGTCGCTGCCATGACAGATAATATTTGGGGTTGCCAAATGATAAAGTTTCCCTAAATTTTGGTGTTATTTATTTGTTTTTCATTTTGATTGGAGTATACCTAGCCTAACTAGTTGAATACTATATACTTAGAACGATATGACTCCTATTAGTCAGTATATACTTTTTGTAACTTTTGGTTACAGGTGTTTCAGAAAACACTGTTACTAGAATTACTAGTGAAGGTAAAATTGCGACAACGAGCAATCAAAAACCAAAAATTGTGACACCGGGATAAAGTAGGCCACATCCTAAAAGAATTGATTGAGCCGTTTTTTATATTTCAGTCATACGTCAAAAAAATACATTTCTTCTATTTAGTGACAAAGGAAGGAAGGCCTACTGTCAATAAATTGAGACTTGACTTAAAACAAGATATAAATTTTAAAGGTTTAAACGATGTCAATCAAAACGGAAAGTTTTACTGGAACGCTTGGCGTGTCAGGTACATAGAGGATGAGAAAAAACAGATTAGTTGAGAAGCGGCCTGTTGTGTTTTTAGATGAAACATATGTGCACCCCACATATCATGTGAAAAAATGTTAGCAAAGTGACGAAGAACAAGGAGTTTTAATTTCTGATTTTGGCTTTAATTTTTTTATTTACTCATACCACCCACATAATTTTTTTTTAAATATTTCCAATGTACAGACATCGTCCAGTTACAATTTTATTATAGTATAGATTACTAGCGAGGAGGAATTTACTACAGAAATACAAAGAAGTAAAATAAAAATACAGTGCTGGCAACATTTTGACTTGTGACTGCAGCGCTGCGTCTACGGTACTTCTTTTGTGGCGCGTACTCTACCTATCAATGTCAAGCAGCAATAAAAAAAATATCGACAGTTTAAAATAACTCTAGATTAGAGGGTAGAATAGTTTTATATAATTTTATTACACTGTTGATTTTTTTCACAACGTCGGGAAGCATACGGTCCACCTGATGTAAAGCGGTTACCGTAGCTTATGAACGCTTGTAATAAATTACGTATCATTTGCGCGATGCCACTTCTGCTGCTAATACAGCAACTTACTGGAACCTCACTTACACAACAATTTCAGGGAGTTGTTATTTGACTGCGGTTTTCTATGAGATGGAGTTACTTTCCCAGACGTGCGGCTTTGATGCGCCCCTCGAACCATACCTCTTTTGATTATGTATTACTTTATTTTTTTAATTAGTTGAGCACGGTACTTGCCTTTATTGAAACTTCTATACGACAAATATTCTTTAGATATGGGTAAATTGTACGTAAGTGTCACGTTCTTATATTTTATACTTTATTGCTATGTTACTTTGTTACAGAGTTTCATTCGCTATGTTCAGTATTGTAAGAAAAATGTTGAGATGAATATGAAAAAATGATAACAATTCAACGCCGTTTAATCTAAAATACTTTCTGTGCTTCCGTTTTTAGTTCGTATGCACCTACTGCCTGCCGGCACCCACCTGAGTGTAGATGGCGGGCAATCGCAAAGAGGACCACTGGAGGTATTCACATTGTCTCGGAAAGCTATATTCGAATCGGAATCGAAGTTATCTGCCAAAATGTATTCAGATTCCATATATTTTAACAAATAACTTTTCGAATCTGTTTCGAATATTGTTTTTCCGAGGCAATAAAACCTTACACAGCAGCCGAGACATAGACAACCAGAGCAGCCATGGTATCGACGACATCCGTCTGTGTACTATTGATTATGGAAGGATGGCATGCCACAATCGTCACTACTGACAAAGAACTACTTAGAGGTGGAAACACATAAAGTGCTTTAGATAAACAGGTAAATAACTGTAAATTTCACTTCTAAATAACGCTTAAATCTACTTCCTCTTTCTTACGTTATCTGGTTTCATAATCCGTTAGAATTTGCGGGGTCCGTTACTTAAGCCAAAAGATTCGGCGAAGATACTGATTTTTACATAAAGCGACTCAACATCAGACCTCTACAAACATGAGGGGGGTAAAAACGCGTAGCTCTTATTGGTTAGTTCAAGGATCAACGTCGCGGCATTATCGGCTTATTGGTTAAAATATTCTCCCATTGGTCAGTAGCCTCGAATCGCTGAGGTATTTAGATAGGCAATAAAATACAATGCGGAAAGGAAGAGTTATTTCCCTAGACGAACTGCTTTGATCGCCCTATCCCTGTTAAAACACTCAGATCAATACAAACAGACATGTTCATGCACAAATGTTTGTCCTGTGTGGGAATTGAACCTACGAGCGTTGGTGTCAAAATAACGTAACAGCGCGTTTCACCACTACGCCACCGAGCTCGTCAAAATGTTGTATTCCATTGACGAAGTACCTCCACCATATAGAAAATTGCTGCGCTAGCAGCAGGAATGTGAGCGACACTCCTTATATTGCAAGATTTCAGAAGCTACTGTAACCGCATCACATCAGGTGAGTCGTTTGTTTGCCACTCGACTATTATAAAAAACAAAGAAAAAGCGGGAAGATTTTCATAAATGGTTTAATAAAAACAAGATTTTATAAAAAACCAATTGAGAATGCGCAAGCTTGCATTGCCAGAGGAACATCTGGTTCGTTAATTATCTAACAATACATTTTTTTTTAATTTGTCATAGGAACGGTGTTTCTGAACATTCATATTCTGCTTTTTTTTGAATCCGAGTCTGAAGTCAAAATTCGAACATTCGAAAAAAAAGCGACAGACAAACACACAGACAATCATATAGATTTCATATAGGAACGGTGTTCCTGAAAATGTAAGATCTGTTAAAAGCACAATGTCAATATTTATCCTTTATGTTTATCTACCAGTATGATAATACCTGTGTAGTTAAATACAAAAGTTACGAGTATAATAATGTTGCTGTCGTTGGTAACTGTACCGAAAACGTAAGTTGCGTGCGTCTATTAAAATGAGGATAAACAGCGGAACATGCAGATTTATTACGAGAAAATATGACAGTGCTCATAGACAAGCATGGGTTAATGTGATGCGATTTGGGACAAGGAGCTTGACGGAGTGACGTGATGTGGCGAACGGGTGGCCGCCCGGCGCTGTGACACATGGCTCGGCCATAACGTTATTATGACGAGAAATTTCTTCATTTTGCCCTTTTTTGCCATTTGTAGAGCTGGTAGATATCTATCATGCTTTGTGTAATCTAGTATGCTATACTTTTCGGCATTTTAGGGGTTGCTTAAATAACGTTATTTATTATTCGTTGTCCTTAGAACCATTAATCTTGGGTCTAATTTTCTCGCTATAAGTTTATCGATGAAGTATTTGATGACAATTAGAATAAAATTAATATATAAAAATGAGAGCTCACCATTTATTTTGATGCTCAGATTATATCTATAATACGAGAATCTTTCATTGTTTTTTATGTTAAAAAACCCAATGTCAAGTCCCAGCGTGTATGTCGCAACCAGATCCAGAGGTTGTTCATAATAATATACAAGTTATACTATAAATAAATAAATAAATATTGTCGGACAAATTACACAGCGCCACCTAGCCCCAAAGTAAGCGAAGCTTGTGTTATGGGTACTAGACAACTGATAAACATACGTAAATATTTTTTTTTTTTTGTAAATACATACTTATTATACATAGAAAATACCCAGACCAATACAAACAGACATGTTGATGCACACAAATGTTTGTACTGTGTGGGACTCGAACCCACGAGCGTTGGTGTCAAAGTAGCGTAACAACGCGTTCCACCACCGAGCCACCGAGCTCGTCAAATAAAACTATACCTATTATATTACTATCCTATGTAACCTACGTCAAACAGAACTAAACTGTAATCTCTGAGCTGATCCACAGGATAAACAAATAGCGAACGACAGGTAAAGAACTATGCTCGGAACTATGACTGACTGAATGAGAAAATAATTCGACGAAAACTCTATGTCAATTTGATGAAAATTAAATTGAAGTGGCAGTAGTCCTGCCATATATGCCAAGGGAGGAAAGTCCTAGAGGAGATTGTCGTAAGGGATACAGGCGTCAAAGACGCTATACTGGAAAACCAATGGCACACAATCAATGGCAAGTCAAAGGTTTAGCGATGGTGTGCATAATGGCTCAATCGTCATGGATGTCAGTCGGATGCTTCTAGATTTATATGGCCAGGTATACATTTTGATAAAAGTAATCTATAACGTCTTCTTGGAGGCTGCATGTGGAGTTACGAAGTGTTGGGCGCCCACTCTTTAGATGGACTGTACAGTACAGAAAAGTAGAGGCGTGCATATGGTGAATGGTCTATATCCTGCAGTGAGTAAATACAGGCTGACAATGATAATCATTATGAAGAGTCTTATGAGTGACATTTTGCAATTGATTTCAAACGTCTTGATGAGTTTATGATATGACATGATTGTAGCAAAATTAAAAATCCATCGGACAAACAAACAAACTACAAAGAAGAAAGTCTGTTAACTCTGCATAGTCATATAGTTATGATCTTATGTATCAAGAGTAAAGCAACTTCATACTGCATTGTCATACATTTGTTAAGTACGTATCCCATATCAGGTCTCCGTCTCATCGAAAGTTGTTTAAAATCAACTCCAAAATTATTACCGTACACACAACAAAGAAGTTCACAGGAAAGCGTGTTAATAAACATGTGATAAAAATAAAAAATTGTAATTAAAAGTAATCAGAAAAGTTTTAATAATAATTTATTGTAATAAGGACTAGGAGAAGATGGCCTTTTGCTTGATTCTATTTGGATGTAAATTGCATAGGTCTCCAGAGACGAGCAATGCCCGAGTCCGCGTGACAGCCGACGAACGGCTGCGTGATAAAGGGACTTCACTGAACAAAATAACCCAATTTTGTCACACCTCATCACCTGCGCGTTCTCAGCGCTATTCAGGTGGGAATTTTATTAGGTACTCATTTAATGCTATGAGCCTCGAGAGTAATTTATGGTGGATGAAATTGTTGTACCCTTATTTCTGTTTTGACAAGCCATTTGTAGAATCGGACTTGTTCGTAGCATTGTAATTATTATACTCTTGTATATGTTTGAGTGTTTGTATATTCTTATATCTAGTTACATTCAGGCATTTATTTTGCGACAGTCAAATTGACGTTGATAAAAACTACTTTGTGTGTTTTTGCCACTAATTCATTTATGCCATCTAGCACCAGCCGGAACCCGCCCACTATCATGCATGCTGTCGCTGCCATGGCTGTTCCGGGCGTCTCTGCGATTGTCTGCTATCTGGAACAGGAACCTCTCCATGAGGAATTCTCAGGTGGTATAGAGGTTTGTCGTAGGAATAACGTGCTACGAATGAGCTCACGCATAGTAGTTTTGATCAAATTGCCTATATACTTTAATTTATCATGTGTTTATTTAAATATCAATCATCATTTTCATCTAAGCGTTATTCCCGGTTGCGTCTTACGCTTTCGCTTCAGAGCCCGGAGTCCGCTTTCCGAGTTTTATTTCTCCACTTCGCGTGGTCTTCGGCATCCCTAACTGTGAGACCATTGGCACGCATGTCATTTCTTGGCCTACCCCTTCTACTGCGGCCCAGTGTATTTAAATGTCAATATATTGTACAATTTCCCTTGATTACATATTTTACGCACCTTGTTGATAACAATATCAAAGTTATGTAGGTTCATCTAGGACCAAAGTCACATAAGCGTAATTTAAAAGGATTTAATTAAAACAAAAACACAAGGAAGAAAATTATTTATATTTCTTTTTAGCTAATCACCAGAATTTTATCCAAATTATTTTGAATCTAATTAGGTTCGGAACCTTTGCAGAACACATTTCAAATCATACACACGAAAATTAAAATTAATTTGAAACTTCAATATTTAGTAAACGCTCCATTACATCAGAAAAGTATGAAGTCGGATAAGACAGGCCTTTTTATTTTTTGCAACAGGTTTACAAAATTGAAAATCCAACGATACTATGGAGGAGGAACACTATTTCATCATCAACCTGTTAAAATGAGAAGTTTTCCAGTAACAAAATTTCGTGCCCAGCTAATAAAAACAATTTTGAGACACCTACATTTATACCCTTAACATTTCGTTTACCAATATTGAAAGTTTGTGAAGTGAAAACATTCCCTCACGTAATTTTCTTTACGCGCTAATTAAGGAGTCTGCAGTCTTCGGTTGAAAAAATAAACAAATATCTAATAATTTAATAATTATAATTATATCATAAAAGTTAAGACGAGTAAATTAATCGATGTGGGAACCAAAAGACGTGTCCTAATAATTTGCACGACGACGTTCGCTGGCCGCAGTTGTGTACGGCGTGTGTGTGCGCTATCTTGCGACAGGGTGTTTAGGGACAATACTGCATACATGGAGATTTCCGAGTGTAACTATTAACATGTTAATACTAACTCCACGATGAGTACAAAGTGCTAAGGTAGCCAGATAAACGCAATAACGGTGTGTTAACATTTGTAGATGTTGATGCCGTATCCGTATCGTTTGTGGAGATCTGATGACAGACGCTCCATGTCAAAATCAGTATCTTCGCCAAATCCTTAGGCTAACGTAGCGGATCACGCCAATCCTAACGGATTAGGAAATGGCATAACGTTAAGAAGAAGAATGTTGATGCCGTATCCATTCCAGTCAACGTCTCCCCGTCTCACTTCTCTTTGCAAATAGATCGTACTCTGGTTCAGTAGTTGGATCGACATGATCGCGTTTTCATATATATTTCTAAACACGTCGATATATCTATAATCAATGTGGCATCGTTAGATTTACAAAGACTTTAATGTTGTTAAAGCCAGAATTCACCGAAACTCGATTACGAAACAAAACATCTTTATCGCGAGAAACGAAGATTTCCGTTAGGACTCTTTCGCGTATAATAAAACAAGGCCTGAAGGTCGGCGCTTATCGTCAATATACAGGACATGCTCTATATCGATCAAAATGCCTTCTGTCCCGATACGCAGGTGAAAGGCACAAAATATCCTCTTCTCTGATGAATAAAAAATCACGATTGAAGAGCACTACAAAATGACAAAGTGTCGGTCGGGAAGGTTCAACGTGGTCATGATCCTGCGTCTGCAATGGTTTAGTGGGTGATGTCTTATCAAGATGACACAAGCTTCATTTTTGGGAAAAAGCAGTGAAGACTTCAGGCAAAGTGTATCAAGAGACTATTTTGGACCGTGTTGCGAAACCTCTCAGCAATACCCTTTTTAAAAATGTACCGTGGACTTTCCAGCAGGACTCTGCACCTGGTCACAAGATACGAAATACCCAAACCTAGCTCGATACCAACGTTCCGGACTTTATAAGAGCTGAAAACTGGCCCTCGTCTAGCTCAGATTTGAACCCGTTAGAAAATTAGGTATTGTGAGTTTTAGAGGGCATGACCTGCCCGAAACGACACGCCGGTATTGTGTCTCTCAAGAAAGCTCTGGAGCAAGCAGTGGCTAAATTTCCCATGGAAACAATACGTAACTCCATAGATTCGTGGCCAGACAGAGCCTTTAAGGCCTGTATCAAAGCCAAAGGTGGCCATTTCAAATAGAACCAATTTTGTTATTTTTTGCTGATACTTCTATAAATATGTACATATAAGTTTTATTAAGATTACATTACTTCACTACTACTTTTTAGATTGGTAGGGCCTCAAAGCAGCCCATCTGGCGAAGTACCTCCTTACAGAAGCAAATAAAAATTCCCTAGAGCGTTGTAGTGTGTAAAAAAAAAGATGCATATTCATTTGTAACAGAACTTATGGCCGGACTAGGTACATGTAAAACGGCGGTATTGTCGAAACAATGCAAATAGTACAAGCTTTGGTTGGTTTGGTATGGGATTTAGGTGTGTAATTTAACGACAAAAAAGGGCCAAATCAAAAGTACCCAAAACCGAAGAGCATGCATGAAGAGGTTGATGAGTGTAGAAGAAGCGAGAGCGGTATGTTTGGATCGGGATACCCCAATGGGAGACAGGCGTGATGATATGTATGTATGCATTTAACAAAAAAGAAGTGTGAAAATAACAGTGCGGATCACTGCCTGACAACTGTAACCCATTATAATATGGGGTCCATCAAGCAGAGTGTGATGATATATTCAAAGCCGTTATAAGCGCGGATACGACCAGATAGCATGTTAGCATGCAATTTTCTCACTTCCATGCCTGAACTGCAGTCAGTAAATCTACAGAGGGAGAGACCTACAATCAGGTAGGTACAGACCGTCACATATCTGTAAATGTAAGATTATTTAAGAAATCATCAAAAATTTTTCATCAACAAGTTTATGCAGTGAAGGAAATTGTTTTTCCTTCCATTGAAATTAGTGATGGTATTTACATAATCCGTTATCTTTCCTATCCCGTTATTTTTTTCCACTGGGTACACATAAATCTCCGCTACTGTCTCTATTATGAGTTACAATATCTTTCAGACTGCTTCGCGCCGCTATCTTTCCTGTTCTCGTTGTAGCCAACTGTTTATTATTCCTTATAATTCCTGTTTTGACAGGGAAACAATACGATTTAAAATGTTAAATTAGCCCTCAGTGCCCGTACTCTCGGGAATTATATTCTAATTGTGAATAAGGACAAAATAAATGTTGAGTGTTCGCGGCCCGTGGCGCGGTGAGCCGTGCGATGCGAACAACGAACACGTCTCCTGGGAGTTGGCATGAATTATGTAGGTGTTGTGAAGCGAACACGGGCCCAGAGCTTCCGGCTGTTCGGCCTCAATAAACTATGGACCTGCAGATAACTTCGGTTATTAACGTTTCTCCTCATTCGGTAATATAGGTAAAACAAGTATAACACTATTGCAGTTCGAATTTCATTACGTATGCAATAGGCGTCAATTTTTTTTAGGTTAGTACACAGCAAAAACAGGCTATTCAATAATACATACGTACCACGTTCAAAGTATCAAACATTTTTTTTAGCTTTGGCTGTGCATTGTCTACCTATTCAGTTGGGTACAGAACATCAATAGGGTAACGACATACATGCGTTAGCTAATTCAACGTATCAGGTGTATATGTTATTAACAGTTACAGGACAACAGACCCGGAATATATGTAGACAAACATGTTCTTAAGCAATCTTAGCAATATATGCTTTGCTTATTCATTTAGGTACAGGACAGCAGAAGGGCAACAGTTACCTACCAATCTCTTCGGATGAAGCATTCGTATGATTGTACAACGTCACTTGGTAAGTTCGTTTAATCATCAAATCACAAATAAAATATTTTGAAATAAAAATTCTATTAATTTGTTTACTGGCTAATAAGGACGTAATCCATAAACGTATTTTTAGGTAGGTAACTCGCTGGGAACATAATTTTTTCATATTTTCTTTACATACCTATTCAGTAGCTCAACAAAATAAACTATAGTAAACATTTATCTGAATGTGAACGAATATAAAGTTAGTAATATAGCGAATGTCTTTTATCACACGACGGAGTTCACTATCACATTCCAATAAAAGATATTGAAAACAATTTGGGGCGGAATTTTTCTCGACAACATTGGCACGTGTACACGGAGTTGCTGAAAACATCTTTTCACAAGCGGTATAGATAAGATGCAGTGAAAAATGGGGCGACGTCACAAAGGTGGCAAAATACGATGTGACATTATTGTTCAAAGAGTGTGATCACTGATCATTGAGTGCTCAGAACTGAGACCTAATTCAAAAATAAGTACACGAATTTAGTTACGTTGCAATCATGTAGATAACTATATTTGAATACTTTAGGAGTTTATTGGTAAACTCATTCGCTCGCAGGAACACAACAACCCGCCAGGAAGTTGTTATTTGTCTGCAGGTCTGAATTTAAGAGTTTCGTTCGTAAGACGACTGAGAAGGATGGAGATCCTTCTCAGTCAGCGAGCGCGTACGCAGCCGAGCGCGCGGCGTCGGTTTTTCGGTTTGCTCAAAGGGGCTCAGTCGTTACCGCGCGCAATGTATACGCCATTTTTATCAATTAATAATATTTATTTATACCTACTTATTTCTACATAACCTATAAGTACGTAATGTTTATACTGATTTTTCGCAGACTGCAGTTATTCAAGAAAATATTGCATTCCCACGGTTTTTTATTAGTATCTGTCATGTCATATCATGATCTGTAACCTACTATGCCTACTATCAACACTGAAATTCGTAACGAAAAAGGCAGTCTCAAGGACAAACTATTTTTGCTGTACTATTTACCTATAGATCCTTTCACCTAAAACTTATTTTACAGGTCGTAATGATGTTTACAAATCAACGTGGTTTGCCTACGATTGTTTTGCATTCATGGCGGATAGGCTTGACCCAGGAGGCACCCGAGAAACTTTAGATAACATGAGTATGATTTTTACAAGCAGTGTCGAGTTTAATTGTTTTAATAAATTGGTTATTTATTTTCCTCTTTTTAGTGCATTATTAAAAGCTTGTGAGACAGTAATAGGCTAGTAATAAGGCTAGGAAAAATAATTAAAGCTTGCCTTTAAAATATTTATTTACATTACATTTTTATTGGTAGTCATTCTGCCACGCGATAGCTCCAATTGTGAAAAAATGTCTTGCTAGGTGGTCACGAACTTTTTTAGCATTAATTGTTGCCCTTTGTGGTATTGCTGTAAATGGTAATAATGACGTCGTCGGTGGCGGCTCATTTCGTCAACTCCCTTGGACTCTACAACTCTATATAATTTCTTTATAGTGTCAAAAGTGCCGGAATCTGCAAAGCGTTGGCAATTTGTAGGATTTCGTCTTAAATAGTTGCATGAATGAATTGTTGCTAAGACAACTTTCGTTGGTTGCTCTGGTTCCAATAACATTAGTTTCCGCAAAACTATAAACAGAACTTAACACTCCGAACTAGTCCGAACGCGTTTTCTACTACTCTTCGTGCCCTGGAAAGTCTATAATTAAAATTCTTTCCATTGAGCCTCTTTCTGGAGTACCCCTCGTAAGGTTTAATCGTGTATTAATTTAACTGGAAAGCTTTGTTACCTAATATAAAAAACGGTACTTCAATTTTGTAAGCTATTCGCAAGATTTTAGGTGACGGAATTTCGAGTTCTCTTTTTTGAAGCTTTACGTATAATTTTGTGTATATAAACACACCTGCATCAGAAATCCGTCCCTTGCGCCCAACATTCACATATAGAAACTTGAAATTTTCGTCAACTAATGTGAACAAAACTATACTCGAAAATTGTTTATAGTCATCATAGTCGTTGCCACTGCTTATGGGATTGTAAAACAACATGTTTCCATCAATCGCCCCTGTAGCATGTGGAAAATTCTATCTGTTTTCGAAACCATATGAAATTGCGAGCCACTCTTCTTTCATTTCCGGCATCTGAAAATTTAAAATATGTTTTTAATTTTACAGGTGTAACTGATACAAACTACAGTACAATGCGCGCTCAAAGCCCTATACTGACTGACAGCGATGATGTGCGAGTAGTGCATCACACCACTGATATGTAATCCGAAGGAACACAACAAACCCAACAACAAGATAGGTGCACAATGTGGCAATATAACAAAAACCCCCAAACATCTAAAAAGCGAAGCAAGAAAAGAACTGCTAAGGATATAGATGATATATCGGATGAAACTATTAATGATGCTTCCAAACTCCTGGAGCAATGCGCAGTTAGCGAGTCACAGTCAATAACACAATCAGATACATATTCAGCATTTGGGCAATATATAGCCAACTAGTTAAGAAAATATGACCCACTATGACATGTCAAAAATTACATTTTACAAATAATATTTCAAGCTGATACTGGAGCATATCAGCAATATGGATATTATACTGAGAGATATGATTACAGGTGTCCTAGTAGTTCCTCCTATTCACTTCGATCCCAACTCCTTCACCATTGCCTCCCCAATCACCTGTACCTCTTCCCCCTCCACCTCCAATGACTATGCTTCCCTCTCCATTGACACACCTCCTCACCAACTAGGACTTTCCCTCCGATAAATTTTCCTCCAGTACAAGAGTCAGAAGTAGAATCAGAATTTGTTTTTGATCAACAAGATATGGGGGTTTTGTGTTCACATTAAATATACTAAGTGCGTCAGTATTATTATTGTATAGAGCTATTTCTTTTTTTTTATATTCCACTAAGGTGGCAAACAAGCGTACGGTCTGCCTGATGGTAAGCAGTTACCGTAGCCTATGGGCATTTGCAACACTTTTACTGCTTTAATTATAGAAGTTGAATTTAACAAAGTGTTTGTATTTATCGAAGTTTATGATTAAAAGTTGATTAAATAATGGTTATTCGTTTCACTTACATATAGTGCAGTCAATAAAGAGGGGAAATCGACCGAATAAAAAAGTTTCTTATAGGAAGATGGATCGAAAAAATTCTTTTTGCATTATCTTCTATGAGTCCTCTAGGTCATTCGTGACTAGCAAGCGAAGTGACTAGTCCTCCCCATTTAAAAAAAAAAATGCAAAATATAGTAAAAGTGAAAATTAAGGACTGAAAATGTCCCCTAGTCGGTTTTCGGGATCGCTGATCACGAATTCGCCATTAGTTTTCCGGAAAATTCGCACGGGGAGCGGAAAATCGGAATTTTTGGTTAATTTTCCTACTTTTTTCTGCTTTCTTCGGTGTTGTCAAATTAGGCTCGCACCTAAAGATGAATAATGATGTTTCTGATGTCAAGACGTAAATTTCGAAAAACTGTGGAAAATCTTCGGAAAACTGGGGAAAATTTGGTATAGGAAAATTTCAAACTTAGGCGATATGAGCGTGTAGCAGGTCAATTTATGGTTTTTTTGGTCGCTGATCATGAATGTGCCATTGGTTATCCGGAAAATCCACATGGGAAGCGGGAAATGTTTTTGATATTACCATGATATATAAAAAAATATATTTTCATCAAGACATATACTTATTTATTAATGTATGAATGTATTATAATATCTATATATGTAGTTATAGGAACGTAGTCTAAAGTGGTTCACTGACCCCCTGAAAAATAAACTCCAGGTATAAAAAAAAACATTTTCAACTTTTAAAATTTTTATTCTACATTTTCCACTTTTTCTGCCGTTTTTCATAAATTAATTTCGTTTAACTTGTACGTAACACCGGATGGCAATTTGGAGCACGTTATTATCAGTAAAGAGAAAAAAATTAAATAAGTATATAAATAAACAAAAAATTCTGAATTTCCACTTTTCAAGGTGATATTTTGATATAATGATAGCACATTCATGATCCCAAAAAACCCATATAATGACCTGCTACACGCTCATATCGCCTAAGTTTGAAATTTTCCTATACCAGATTTTCCACAGTTTTCCGACTATTTTGATAATCTTATTTCGTATAGCTCGTTCGTAACACTGAATATTAATTTGGAGCACATTATTATCAGTAACAAAGAAATAAAAAACACGATTTTCCAATTTTCCACTTTTCATGGGGGATTTTCCAGGAAACTGACAGCATATTCGTGATCAGCGACCCAGAAAACCGATATAATGACCTGCTACAAGCTCATATCGCCCAAATTTAAATATTTCTTATACCAGATTTTCCACAGTTTTCCGAAAATTTTCTACAGTTTTTCGAAATTTACGTCATGACATCAGAAACATCATTATTCATCTTCAGGTGCGAGCCCAATTTGACAACACCGAAGAAAGCGGTAAAAAGTAGGAAAATTAACCAAATTTTCCGATTTTCCGCTCCCCGTGTGAATTTTCCGGAAAACTAATGGCGGATTCGTGATCAGCGACCCCGAAATCCTACTAGGGGACATTTTCAGTCCTTAATTTTCATTTTTACTATATTTTGCAATTTTTTTAAAAAGGGGGAGGGGGGGGGGCTAGTCACTTCGCTTGCTAGTCACGAATGACCTAGAGGACTTATAGAAGGTAAAGCAAAAAGATTTTTTTTGATCCATCTTCCTATAAGAAACTTTTTTATTTCCCCGCTTTATTGACTGGACTAATAGGTACCTTAACATAATCCTTTAAATATTGAATGATTGCATCACAAGCGTCAGGGACAATTTTTGAAATTATATTGTTTTGATATGCGAAAGAGATACTAGTATCTCTTTCGCATATCTCGTAGCAACATGAAAGCAAAAGTTGCTACGGCCGTACGGCGTCATCTTGTCTTCGCTATCAACTGAGCAAACATGGCTGGGGCTGCTCTGGCTAAGCAGCCTCGCTGTGTAAAAATTTCCGTTCGGGCCTCTCGTGAGGCTGCTCGTTTGGTGTGTACTTGCCTAACAATACATAATGACTATAATAGCCGCTTTAGATACATCAGGTGGGTCGTATACTTGCATGCCTCCCGAAAAAAAGCTACTGTTCCACCGGGTTCGTCATCATTGTTATCATAATTGCGTTGTTATGGCAACACGAAACATGAGTAAGGAAGTAAAGGGACGGTTCTCCCTTTGTACTATTATTTTTCTTATTTATATATAAGTTCCTATAATTGTTTTATATGAAATAATGATCATTATCTTTTTTAACATAAAACATATATCCATTGATACCTACATAAAAAGATAAACAACTACATATATCTTTCGTTAAGTACAATCACTTCACTTTATAATTCTTCCTATGTTTATAACGTAAAAACGCTCGCATTACAAATCTTGATGTATGTGAACACTACAGCAGCTCAAGCTATCTAAACTATGCAAATATCACCATCACTGCTACGGCATAAGATGTATGGGAGTATAATCTTGACCTATAATTTTCTGTACGTATATAACGAGTAATTAATAGATAGATATATTAAATTTACGTAAATTTTAACAGTAAATTCACACCTACAGATTTTCATCCATACGTGGGAGTTATGCACTAGCCAGGATTAGGTAGGTAAATAGATCTCGTTGCGAGAATACACATTCTCGTATACAATAAACGCTTTTAATCCATTGTGGTTTGTTTACGGAAATCAGTAACATAATAAATAATAATAATAAAGAAATAAAGAAGCTCCAAAGTAAGCGAACCTTGTGTTATGGGTACTATACAACTGATACGTAAATATATATATATTTTGTAAATATATACTTATGATACATAGAAAACATCCAGACAAAGTCAAATAGACATGTTTATGCACACTAATGTTTGTCCTGTGTGGGAATCGAACTCACGAGCGTTGATGTCAAAGTAGTGTTAGTTACACCTGCGCCACCGAGCTCGTCAAATAATAAATATGATAAAGGTATCGCAATGGTAGTTTGTAGGTAAAATTAAATTACAAGCATATAATATTTTCACGAGTAGGTATTTTGAAAAGATATTTGCTTGTGATTATTTAGGAGTGTTGCTGTAATAAAAACAAAATCCAATAAGTATAAAAAAAAGGTAAGCAGATTGCGGCCCTTATTGCAGTACAATAAAACTCAAACGAAAATGCCGACAAAACGACAAAGTCGTACAATTATTCAGAGAAGGATGTACGGTTTGTGTTAAATGCGGACAGATCAGATTGTATTTACGGACAGTGAAAATGAATTCGCAGGAATATTGAGTATATTTTTCCGTAATTTTTTATGAAGTTTAAATTTCAACTAGAGACATTTTAGAGGTAGCTAGACTTCGTTAACAGTAAAATGGAAAAAAGCAAATTCTGAAAATGTTTATTTTACGCAATAAACGACACAGGTTTTATCTCAGGTTTGAAAGAGTTTTCTCACAAATTAATGAAACAAAGGTGTGCTCATATAGGTACATATATTGTTGTAGTACGGGGATCATAGGTACCGATCCCATCAACCTCATCAATGTCGACGTAGAGGTTGCGACGTCTATGATGATGACCATGACGAACGCGGTGGCGCAGTGGTTAGTAACGCTACTTTAACACCAACGCTCGCGGGTTCGATTCGCACACAGGACAAATATTTGGGTCGTGCGGCAACTGGGACCGTGTCAAAACTGGGTCCTTGGTTCCAGTTGCCGAATTCAATTATTTTATTCGTTTTCATGAGGCAACTGGGACCACTAGCAATATATACATAAATCGTAAAATTGGTTTACAAAATCAAAGATTTTTTCAGTCCTAGACCTAGTAGGTACGTAACGCGTTGTAAAGGTAAATCTAAGTACATAAGCAGAGTTTATAAACTCTGCCTGTGCATTAAAATTTATCTAAAAATCTTAAAAAAAACCATTGTGCGATTTATCAATATATAGACATATGCACAAATATTTGTGTGCATGAATTTCTCTGTAGGTCTTGGTGCTGGGCTTCGCTGCTTTATTGTGTCATACCTCTAAAAATACGCATTAAGACAGGTAAGGCATAACAAAGCAGTGCAGTTCGGAAAGTAACAACATCCTGTAGAGTTGTTGTGTTCCTCCGTGTGAGTGAGGTCACCAATAAACGCCGAAGGAGTTGCTGTGTTAGCAGCAGAGGTGGCACCGCGTGATTGATACTTACTTACCTATTACCTAAAACAATATTTCATATCTATAGATTTGAATGTTCTATCACTTGATATAATGTAGTAGATAGTCAGTAAACTGAGTTACATTATGCAGCTTATTTCCCTGAGGCTCTTGCTCATGTCTTTCTGCAAAGGATGCATGCACAGGCAGCATTGTTTGCATAACATAATTTGCTGGTAAACATTCTCGGAAAATGTAGTTACCCTAGATATTCTGGGTAGTATATATACCCGAAACGTACCTATGATTATTTATTCTATAAGTATCTAGTAATGCTTATAATTCACAGGGCATAAATTAATTCCATAAAGTATTCGTTCGTTATTTAAAAACGCACCAAAAATCTTCGTATTGGTTTCCTGACCAACACTTTGTACATACAGAACGACATAAAAGAATAGATACCGAAACTGAAAAGATTTTTTTAACAAAATTAATTATGGTTGCCATAGATTTCGTGTATGGCTGAATGATTGGTTGATAAACATCCGAAGTTGCCAGTTAAATGTGACAACGGCAGTCGCATTTATTTTCTACTCATTTATGGTTCAATATACACTGAAAGTTTTGCACTCCTGGCTGCTCATAACTGTTTCATAGCTCTTGCTATGAAACTCCACTCGTAAACACCTTGACTGAATTCTCTTCAATTTCTCGTAAGCAATTTTATTGCATGGTTTCAGAGAAAAGCATCCGTAATCAAAGTGGCTACGAACTATCGCACTGCATAAAATCTTTTGACTGTAAGTATAAAACTTCTAACAAACTTCTGAGTGAGTACATAAGACATGAATGTTGTTCTCAGTTCCACAATGTTACCTTTGCGATTTTGGTATATCACGCCAAGTCTCTTGATGTAATTTAGGTAAGGCACATCTGAAACGGAGTCAAGAATGACGTCCAAAATTTCCCTTTCTATTTAGGAGATTATTATAACGTAACTTTTAGGGTTCTGTACCTTAAAAAGGAAAAACGGAACACTTATAGGATCACTTTGGTGTCCGTCTGTCTGTCCATCTGTCTGTCAAGAGAAAAATGTTCTCAGGAACGGGTGGAGCTATCAAGTTATGTTTAATATCAAATACTTAGGTCTGTAATCCCTTCGAGCAGTGAAAAAATCTTACTTCTAAGTCAACGCAATCAAAAGATACGGCTGTTTATGGTTCGTTGATGCGTACACTTTGCCAGTCGCAAGGGAATCAAAACCTATAGGGTACTTCCCGTTGGCCTAGAATCATGAAATTTGGTAAGAAGCAATGTCATGTAGCACAAGTAAAGAAAAAAAATTGTAGTTGCTTCACAAAAAAAAAAAATTGCGATAATAATTTGTGAAAATATTTTTTACGTAACCCTCTGAGCGCGAGTCTAACTCGCAGTTGACGTTTTTACCCATATTAAGATTGCT
The DNA here is from genome assembly GCA_947507595.1 of Pyralis farinalis. Lineage (NCBI taxonomy): Eukaryota > Metazoa > Arthropoda > Insecta > Lepidoptera > Pyralidae > Pyralis > Pyralis farinalis. The sequence continues at coordinate 20,759,714 of OX382267.1, forward strand.
TTACCCATTGAGTTCTTAAGTTCTAAGAACAGGCTTTGCCTCGTGTTGTGTGTTCTACCGATATTTTGTCTTTCACGCTTCCCTACGGTCATAGTTTCATTCTTGCATAGACGATGCATTTCTTTCTTCTGCTCTCTCATACTTTTATTTTTACTTTTATTTATAAATAATCCAGCAACTACTTTCAACGTTTCATGTCTCCTTGCGCATCCACACGCTTCTTTTGCACTATCCACCATACTTTCTTTCAGAACTTTTCAGCAATCAACCACATCTGAGTCGAAAAGGCTTGTATTCGCAAGTCTTTTCACTTAGATGTACATATACGTACCCCTTGCACTTTCATCTTGCAATTTTTCGCTCCTTATCCTTTCAGTACTTCCCTCACGGAGATACTGAAAGTCCATTGGCCTCTACTTTTTGAAAAGTCCTACAAACCGGCTTTCCACCATGTAGTAGTGCGACTCAAGAATAACTCATCTAAAGGCTCTTGTATCCATTATGTTATTTCGGAGATATCTATCTATCAAATTCAAATCAACCCTTCTTTTATGACGTCATGCTCCCCAGAAACCCCATCATCTATTTGCTGTTTATAAATTCATATCACAATTGTACGCAATGTGTACCGAAATAGTACATACTTAAAAAAATAAGTACCTTAACAGGTACAGCCAACTGAATTATGGCTTGCTGTAGAGCATCTCCCCAGCAACCCCAAGTAAAATTCAAGACAAACACTATACTAGACACTTACTATTAGACAAACAAGTGGTTAAAAGAAATGTACTGATATTTTTACCACTAAATGTGCTAGCTATGGCTACTTAAAAGATTTTAAAATCTCGTTTATTAGCGCCTGAGCAAAATAAATAGCAAAGATATTTTAAGCTCTTGTACAACGCCAAACAAAAAACCGGCGTTATATATTCAGTTTAAAAATAAATAATTAAATTAAAATAAAACAAATATTTAAGGGGGGCTCCCATACAACAATTACTCTCGTGATGCCCAGTTTTATGCGAACCCAGAGAAGTCGAGACCCTACCAAACAGTAACGTAGTGTCGCTCCCTTGCGCTTAGTCTGTCTCATACAAAGCACCTCGCTTCTCATTCATTACATTCATCATCTCGTTCATCTTATCATTCAATCCACCTCTCACATTGCACGTGCCTATGCTGCACTTTTCTCTCCTCGACCAGTCGGGATTGGCGCTGCTTGGTGGGTGGCTGACAAATATAAATTAAATTTTTTGGTGTTGCGAACTGTCGACCTGGTTATTGAATATTGTTGTGCCCTACTTCTCTTTAACCAGAACCTCGATTGCTTATTAGCAAACTTTACTAACGTTCTAAAGATAATGGTAGAGGTACTTGCACCCAACATGCTAAAATTTTAAATTTATTTTGCAATGTGGGAATAAAGTCTCAAATAATATAGCGCATTTCAGTAAAGTACGAAATACTCTATCGTACCTACGATGTATCTAAAATGTATACAGTGTGTAATATTACTTAATAAAAAGAAAAAGGGAATCACAAATTTATTAAAGACTAATATTTATAGTGTAAGTTATATAAAAAAAAAACGTATTCTAGAGTTCGGCTAGTTTCGTCTTTGAGAACTCGCGTTGGATCTATCTAACCAAAGTTTTTTTAATAAATAAATTTTAAAAATTTCAATTTATTAAATGTAAGTTCACTACACCCGGTCACGGTCCGGATGGAAATGAAGGCCGGCCGTCGGCTGTAGTAGGCCGCCGACTGTAAAGGAGCTCGCCAGCGAACTTCAGCCAGCGAGCAGATCTGTGAGAGGCTCACGGACGTCGAAGATCGACATGTACAAATACAAAAAAAATATTTATATAAAATCATTAATATGTGTGTATATAATCATTAATAGTGGTAAATAAAAATTTCAATTTATTAAATGTAACTTTGTATGGTAGAAAAATATTTTGCGTCCATACACCTACCTATATTCATCGTAGGTACTACTGGGATAAAGGTATTCCTTCAAACGAAGACGTTGAGATCATACTCCACTGCGCTGTTTAAATGAGCATTGCTGGAGACCAGTATTGTTTGCCAATCAACCTGAAGTCGCTGACTTATCTTAAAAACTATCATCATCTATCCACAACAACGGGACCGGACACAGAAATATCCCCTTTTAGCGCTATTGAAAAATAAAGAGAGAAATTTCCAGAAAAGTCATTCTAGATATTTTATTTTGTAAATACACTGTAAAAGCGAAATTTCATTAATTAAAAAAAAAAGTAATTACTTTATTTGGAATCGTGAACAATGGACTGACGACGACGTACATACAGACTCTATTAACGCTGTTGAATATATGATTTCATTGATGGTGAAATTGGTCCAGTACAAGTAGGAATTCGCACAGACAGCGAGTTTGCAATATTTTTTTTATTTTATTTCTTGTCTTACAAGGACCTGTGAAAGAAAAAAATAATGTTTAATTGTAGTAGTCACAGGTCAACATTATAAAACAATTATTTCTGTATTTGTTTGTTAAATACAGTATACGGTATGATATAGAAAAAAACAATCCTATTCGTGTATGACATAGAAAAATTACTTTAATGAAATGTTACATTTAGGTACAATAATTTATAATTTATATTTTTCATTTTTATGTCAGGTTAATGAGCTAGACACCATCGACATATTGGCGGACAGACTGCAATAGAACGATCCCAGCTACCCTACCATATTGCTTTAGATTTTATTCAATGCCAAATATATTTTTTTTAAAACACTCAACGTACAAAATCAGCACAAACTACTTAACTGTTGGTAGGTGTAATTAAATAAAAAAGTTACAATTTTAAAGAAAGTACTTATTTATGAGTAAATGTACCTAATGTCTTTATGATCTATATGACGATAATGTCTCCATCATCATTCCATCCATGCTATCACGAAAAATACGATGTGACATTGACAAATGAAGAAAACCCATTTAACAAAGTGCTTACGGCATTTCTACGTATTTAAATATTAGTATTAGGTATATTGAATACTTTCACATCTTCCATCGTCTATTTGTAGTTGCGCCCAGAATTTTGCAGTTCAACTGCGTTCACATTTCATTTCCTGGCTACGACCTAGAAATCGGAAAATACACAAATAACTTCGATGTGTTTAGTTCGGATCAGAATCACGTCACTCGCCAAGTCCAATCTTAGTCTCATTTGTTTTTTCAAAAAAAAGAAATGTGTTTATGTACAAATGATGATAGGAGAAAAAGAAATATACTTATAAATGTTGATTTGTATGAATTAGCTAGGTAATACCAGTAACTCTCTCCTGAACATACCATTTAATTAACTATATCTAGAAAGTTAGACACATATCAAAGTTCTAGCTTTAAGGACTTATTTAAGTTCATGATAGTATTAGTTACAGAATATATGAAATGGGAAATATAGATCGTATCCTAACTTCTTGACAATAATGTTGTATCAAATTTTCACATTTTTTTTGATAATTATCAATATAAATCTATTGCGTGTTATACATTATTTGAATAAAAGACAAGAAAGAATAAGGAGCAGTGACAGGAGAAGTCCAGTAAGTAAGGGCCAACCTATTGACCAACTGGTCTCCGGTTCATATCCTGGCGTGTATCACTAAGTTAGTTTTTTTGGATTTATGTACATATTTGTAATTATCCCTTGCTCGGTGGTGAGGAAAAACATCGTGAGGAGATCCGTACATCCAAGAAATTATATTTTGAAAGACGTGTGACCTTACCTAAGAAAAGTCTGGCTTTCCCCCTGAGTTGTTGAGATCTGACGGCAGTTGCTTCATGTAGGGTAGTACGGAGATAGTTGAACAGAGGGGTAAATTGGGCAATCGAAATATCTCAAAAACTATACACCTTGGCGAAAAGAAGCGGTCGCGGGAGTGGAACACATCGCACCGACCACCTGTTCACACCGAACGACCTGTCGCACGAGTGACGTACACAAACGCTTTGTTAATTTTACGACAAAATTAAAAACACATGTGCACAATCCTTAGCGTCCTTTAAAAATATGGTAAAATCTCACTATCTCTCCATGTAACGTACCACGTAACGTACGTCCATGTAAAGTACTATATATATATATATATATATATATATATATATATGGCAGAACGTGGATATAATTGTCGTAAGGTGGCTCGTTGTTCATGGCGAATAAAGTGAAATACCAGCGAAGTTAATCTTCTCAATATTTAATCAGCCAATTACGAAAATTATTGTAACAAAAGTTATGCTCAGATCGCAGATTACAACGGATTCAAAATCCGGTGGACGCGACACGTGAGATTGCCTCCATTGCTCGATATATGCATATATACATATACACCTTTATGTAAATATTATTGTATGTTCTGCTCTTCTGTCATGTTTTTTGCTACGTTGTATTTGTTAGAATGTGTAATTCGTTGTATATAAGCATATAATATATAAAGTAAAAAGTGTACATGTGGTTGTGCCACCTACCTACTTTTTATATATGTATGTTTTTTTCATGCTATTTCTATTAGCAAAACACGTATGTTCTGGTACAATTTATGTTTATAACACCCTCGTATACCATGTTTTAAATCAAATAAAAATTAATATATATTTGGCAGAGCTGCGATAGCCAGCGGAGCCACATTACCCTCAAAATTGTCGTTTGGGGTAGACTGATGTCATCCAGCTAGCGTTTAGACGGTAATAGTGAGAAACTCCAAAATCGACACACTAATAGCTAACATATTGTAGTTTTGTATCCTTTAATTTAAATTTAAATGTTCGTTGGTGAGGAAGAACGGTCCAAAATCGTTCCAATTAGAAAAAAAAACATATGGGAAAACGTATGGCCGGCCACTCTGCAGTGCAGAGTCTGCACTGCACTCGCATCAACAGAAAAAGTAACAGCACTCGTCGCAAGATGTCGTACAGGGTTCCACATATTTTAAAAAAATTAAAAAATTAAAAATAAAATATTTAAATATTTTTTAAATTTAAAAAATATCAGCTCTGCCTACACAGCTTGCTGTTATTTACTAGTAATAATTTAATTTTCAATATTGGAGTTGAGGTTAGTTGAGCAATAGTTGCTTAGTACCGTGGTCTATAACGAAAGTAATATTATGTTTGTTTTTATTATTTTGTTTTGGAATGGGGACTAATACTTCAGTCAATCAACAACAAAATACTTCACCAAGTTTGCATAAACGTTAAAGTCTATTTAAAGTGTAGTGTTTGTTAATTTTGTTTTCATGTTTACATTTAAGAAAATAGTTTTTCGGTTACATATACAAATTGATGAGATGAGATTGGCAAATTGCCATTTTCTAGTAAACATTTGCACATGTCTGGTAAACATTTGAAGAAGACGGTGTTTGAATAGAATTTCTAATTGCCCAATTTGCCCCATAGTCTTGCTCTGCTTAGTTCACGTATGGAGTACGTTGAGCATGTGTGATTTTCTTCGCTTATAAGACTGTAGCTCTTGAATGTGACGTATTGAAATAAATTTTTGTGACGACTAATAGAAAGGAATAAATAACACACTAATTTAAGGTTATCGTTGTGCATCTATGGCCGTTCAAATGAAAAATTGCTAAACTAGCCCCGCCCTACCCTACAATATGTAGAACCTGCCAACTCTAACGGAAAAGGAAATGTAAAATAATGCGAAGAAGAAGAAGACATTATTTGAATAATGTAATTAGATATTATTTGAATTATGTATAATCTATGCTGATGTAATAAAGCGGAAGAGCGAAAGCTGTTGCCTGTTTGTTTGAACGCGCTAATCTCTGGAACTAGCAGTCGGATTTGCAAAAATATTTTGGATTTGATATTTCAATGCTTAAGGAACGTTATACGCTAGTAAACATACCGGGATATGCGCAGATGTAGTCCTGTGATGCAGCTTTGTAATAGTCACCATAGCTCAAGTTGAATATGTTTAACGACTGCGATATAAACTGTATCGGTATTTCTACTCGTATGTTACTAATTGTGTAGCTGTAAAATTGTATAAATGCTATATGATTTTATAAAAACTGTGACTAAGACTGTATAAAGATTATAAGTAAACTAGAATTCAGTTATTCAGTACGAGTTGCATGTTGTACACTGAGTGTACTGCCACATTTGGACGAGTGGATTTGCTAAATATTTTAGGCTTTAATATTTCCACTTTAAGCAAGTACTCCACAATTTACTTGCATACAAATTACTTAATTTTAATCATTAGGATATCCACAACCAATAATTTCTTACAGGATATTGTCGGATGTGTTTCGAGGTAATTTCAAGATTATGGAGTAGGTATGTCAAGCGAAATAACAGAAACACTGTGTTCAGTCAAATTTGCGTACACATCCTGGATAATTATGACCGCGCTCGCAATCACATACTGTACTGAATCCGCTCCCCCGGAGCAATGAGAGCTTGGCTTCATTTGATCAAGTGCAGCTGCTCAACGAATTGAATTCAGCATGTTCTTATTTAGATATCCTCTGTTGTTGTAAGTAAAAGTTTTTTAGAGCAAGATAAAATACTTAGAGCACAGGCGTTACCAATATTCATGCTATTGTAAGTTGTTCTAAGATTTTTTTATCTATCTCGTCCTTTACGGGGTAGATAAAGGGAACGAGGGCCACATAACTCGATCCTTAGACACCTCACTCCCTTTTTTATCATTAAGGTCTTCATGCAACCTTCCCGGTTTCCAGGGAACCTGACATATTCTTAGCGTTATCCCCCTTGCTAAATATCTTCGCAAAATCCTTAGCCTTTAGTAGCGGACACCGCCAATCCTAATATGTAACGACAGCCGTCAGATCTCCACAACACAGAGGGAAAACCAGCCCTTTCTTAGGTTAAGTCACACGTCTTTCGAAATATAATTTCTTGGGCTTGCGGGTTTCCTCGCGACGTTTTCCTTCACCGTTGAACAAGTGATTATTACAAATATATACATAAATTCGAAAACATCCGGCCTATACTTAGGGAACCTGACATCATATTTTGATAATCAGTCTATCTATAACTTCAAGCCAAATCCCTTGTGGGATAGGCAGAGAGAACCGAGCGCCACGTGACTCGATCCTTACATACTCGCTTCCTTAACATTCATTGCTCTTTTCATGCACGGTCGCCGGTTTCTAAGGCTCCTGACATCACCGTCTGATAGAACACGATCAATTTGATCATGGTAGGTAACTCTTGGCCTTCCTATTTTAATAAAATTTTATATATTTTGATAAAACACCGCAAAATTGGTCACGGTGAGACTTCGCTTTTGTACCTACTTCCAATTTCTTTGTCATTCTGTTTTTTTCTACATGTCCGAATCAACGGAATATTTCTCTTCTTATTTAAACAATCTTATTTAATTCATACTCTCTTTCAGACTATCTCTGTTTGTTCATCATTGGGAACGCGTTTAGTCTACTTTTATGCTGTCTTTTGGCACAAGCTTTTACTGTCAGGAAGTTTTCTCAATGCTTCATTGACGCTATTCAGTCGCTTTACACATCAGCGGTGTACGCTTCATCCTTGCTAAAAGTGAATTCAAGATATATAACTTCATCTAAGTGCTTTACACAATATTGCATCGTATTTCGTTCTTGTTTTGCTCTCATTTAAATATTTCGGAGGAAAAATATTTTCTTCGAAATGAAATAAAATATAGAGGCCAAAACTGTGATCTTTAAAATCGTGTCCGGGTACGAATCTCACGAAAATTAATAGACGAATTTAATTTGCTCTCGACCTATACCAAAATGATACTTCTTATTCGAAAAATAAATAGATTTCCTGGAAAGAACGCAATAATTTTATCTCAAGTGTGCCTAAGACAATTAAGGTAGAAGATGGTAGGTTCGCCTGTCATGCATTCATCTTCTCTTTTTCAGTGGAATAAAATAACAAAGAAAAATTTTATTGGGACAGCTGAAAGTTGTTTTCTTTGGGTGTATTAGACTGGTCTGATTCACTGGATCCATTTTTTTATTCTGCCCTGAAAGTTCTATAATAGTTATTACAAAAAAAGTTGAATAAAGAATTTAGATAGGTAATCGACGGGAGAATATGTCAAAAAAGTATATAAGTAAGAAAATCTGTAGTAGCCTGACATTGCACTTTCAAAACGAAAGAAATTAATATACCTAGTTTAATCCTTTTAAGAATTTTATATTGTAATTCCATGGGAAAATCTCGGTAAGGTCTTTTTTCCACAATTTAAGGTTTCACGAAATAACTCTCTGGAACAATATGCGTCGTTTTTGTTTCAATATGTGAGGATAAATATCTTATTTTATATTACTAGATATACAATTTTGTTGTCACAGACTATAAAGGTTTGAATAAAAATTAAATGAAAAAAATTTGAATGATATTCTTGAACCTTTAATCTTGAAATCAATGAAATACAAATTTTAACATTTAGAATAATATAATTTTCCGTTATATTCCCGTACGTGGCGTTAGGGGCTAAGATATTGGATCAATTGTCCAGTGTCGTTCGTTTGGTTAATAATCCTAATCAGCACGGATTTTATCTAGGTCATAGTGGTGAGAGCAATCTTTTAAAATTGTGCACACTGATTTTGCCAAATGTTTTGATACGAGTAAAATGTGCCATAATACTAGTGGAGCTATGGCGACTTGGAATATACGGTGATCCTTTTTACTGGATAAATAGAGTCATACATAGAGAACAGGAGTCGCAATATAAAACTGTAAGCTCTGGGTCCCTAACTTTCACATACTTTTTAATTTAGGTATATGTTAATTATATTAATGTTGTGTTACACTAAAAATAAAATGTTGTTAAACTTAGATAAATGTTACGTCATTATTATATTGATATTGTAGAAAATTATATAAATTATAATTACAACCAGTGCGGTAGAATTTTGACTAAATTATCGCAAATACGGGACTTTGATCTTGTATTGGATTCCAAACTAACATTTATTTCTTATATTGACGCTATAAGGTGTTTAAACCATTACACTTCGTTCGAAGACACATCGAATTTGCGTGTAGGTATAGTATGGTACCATTATTATAGATCTCACATTACGAGATTAACAACGTAAAAAAATGATTAAATATATTGATTACACATCTGGTTTTTATAGTATTAACTGTGAAAAACGTCTGCTAAGAGCCACAATATGTTGACTCTCGAATAGAGGCAAAAATATTTTGATACCATGTAATTGTTTAAATTAGTAAATAACATGCCCCCGCACTACTAAACAACATTTAATATCGGGTACCTCGCACGTGTAAACGAAAGAGCAAAAAAAAAAAAAAAATGTTCGATCTCGCAATAAGCAGAAATCGTGATTTTATCAAGCGAGCATGCAAGTTTATAATGAGAAAATGTCTGCCGAAGATTAATAGTTACACATTGTTGTCTTTAAAAGGTAATGTAATAATTTTTTTTTAACCAAACTTAACATACGCAATGCACATCGTGCATATTACGTTACAAACTTAGTAAACATTTCCTCATTGAGTAGGTAAATAATTTCACTTACCGCACTCTTATAAAATTACCTACGAAAAGTACCAATTTTGAGATATACGTATCAATTTAATTTCTGGTCGTAGTTAAAGAGATTACATAAGATTCGTTTTCCCATAAAATAAGGTCAATATAGGATTATACACTTGCAGGAAATAGGACAATTTGGTATAACAGACAGATTAAGTGGCACCAGTGTTCATAGCAAGGAGATTATAAAAACCTATCCGCAAACCGAAATTCTTAAACCCGAATATACAACAAGACAAACGAGATACAGTGGCTAAAGGTAGTTTCACACCGGCCGGCCAGGCGAGGAGTGGGCGTGAATTGAAATTCCGCTGACCCTTTCACACCGAAAGATGTACATCGTGATAAAATGTTTTTAATTTTTAATGTGCAGTTTCGGAAAATATCTTAAAATAAAATTTCAGTTGTATAAAATTGTGTTAGCAAATAATTTCCGGAATCACTGTACTACTGTCATTCACTGCACTGACAGTTAGTCCTTTATAAAATTACAAGCCTGTTACTAGCATTTATTTTTTTAAACATTTTGGGATACACGCAGAGTAAATGTATCTTTATGCAGGACAAAAGTATATTTTTTTTCAAATTACTATTAATATTTTTCTTCTTATAAAAACATATATTTTTATCCATAAACCTATTTTTATTTTGTTTATTATTGCATTTTATTTATATTGTTTTTCGTTTTATGTAGGTACTTAAGTATTTTATTTTTAAGGGGTTTCAATTTTTTTAGTTCATCTTATTTTTTTACATTTTTTTATTTACATTTTAGATTTTTATTGTATGGCTTAAATAATTTAGTTTTTTAGATATTTACTGTTTTACATATTTTTTAAACATTTTGTGATAAACGCAGGATAAAATTAAATGCTTACAATCACTTATATGCTAATTAAAACGTCCATGACTCAATTTGTTAAAATATTTGAAATAAAAACAAAGACTTCTTTAAACCAATTTTCATTGGAGTCGAAACCATTAGCAACCATTTTTTGTTTATATTTTTTACAACGTTTTACATTTTTATCCGTATAGATATCTCTTCTTATTCTCTAAGTTTTTGTTTATATTTTAACATTTATTTATATTCTTTTTTGTTGTTTTATGTATTTTATTTTTAGTGGGTTTAATTTTTTTTTACTTATTACATTTTTTACATATCTTTATTTACATTTCTTGTACATTTTTATTTTAAGGCTTCAATTAATTTTGTAGGTATTTACTTTTTTATTTTTCAGTTTTTACCCTAAAGCTTCACTGTAGACCAATTCTGCTAAATAACTGCAACTGCTTGTTTACGCTTGTCATACGAGTCGTGCAGGAATAGTGCAGTGCCAATACGTGTATTCTATTAAAGTTTCCTTCACTGCAACTACGCTGGAACTACACGTATGCTACACTGCACCGGCACTGCAACTACGCTGCAACTGTGCGTATCCTGCAAGTGAACTACTTAACTCCTGAAATGTTACCATATTTCAATCTAATAAACTGGATTTTTATTTAATGTTGACTCCTATAGTTTCACATCCCATTGCCCTTGGTTGCCGGCGTGGAGGTATTTCTAACCAAAATGAAGTTTTACTTAATCATATATATCCACAAACATCTCCTAAAACAAAACAAATATAAATCACCGCTTCAGAATATAAATTTCACTTCCCAAGAGTAACGTTAACAAAACTGCAAGTTCAAAACTTCTGTCACCGGTATACAAATGTCAAAATAATTTATCAGAATATGATTATATTGCAGGAAACGTGCAGGTGCAGTGCAGGTTTTTTAACAGAATAGCGAGTCATTTACTGCAGCATTCCTGCAGCAAACGTCAAAATGTACGCATTTTGACACACGCCACGCTGCAGTGCAGTTGCAGTTTTTAGTAGAATCGGCCTACTGTACACTATGTTGGCAGTGGTATTTGTAGGTGGCAAGAAAATATATTGATTTTCAGGAAATCCTATTCGAGAAAGGCCAATATATAATTGCCCATGCGAAAAGCGCTCTTTTCTAAGGTCGATGCGAACCATCGAGAAAGTTAGTCATTGGGATTTATTTATTGTAAGGGAAAACGATATCTTTACAGGAAACTGTAATTCCTATATCAAAAGTCTTGTGCCATTACACATACTGAGAGGGCTTAAATTTCTCAATAGCATAATGGGAGTACCTACTTTTCATTTCAGTTCGTGGGGTGGCAAGCCGGCAGGATTGTGGAAATTTAAAATTTATTGTGGGTGTGTGATGTTGCACACGGTGTCTATAGATTTGTAACATTTATAATCACCGGATACTTTTTACATAATCATTTTGTTTATCTCATTTACGGAGTCGTTTCTCGGTGACACTATCGCCCTCGAACAGAGCCAATTGAAAGTTCTTTCAGTCTGTTTAAGGTTTTTGATGTCGGGATAGATTGTGTCTATAAGAATTTCTAGACTATTAACAGTTTGAGCCAATTCATTATCCAACAATAAGAGGGGCTATTTGCAATTGGAGATGGTAATTTTCCGTCTCAAAGTTTAAGTATTTTTTGTGAGAAATTGACATCGTGGTTATTACTTAAATGTGTGGTTTCATATTCGTGCGTAAATTGAGAGTTTCAATTGATCGCCATAAAGGTGATGATTTGAGGCACGCTTTAATAACGTCGGCACATGCACCTTTTGTAATAACCCGTGGAGTTTGGCGAAAGTCTCTAGCCAAAATAAAAGTTACGCCCCCTGTCATATTAGTTGAGTATCTAATGTCTTTTAATGTGCGGTCCACTGCATCTACGAGTATATGAGTTTTATGGCTCATGGTGCACTCATCCTAAATAATCAGCGACGTGTTCCCAGCGGTTTTGCGGATTGAGCATACAGATTGTTGTTCTAAGGACACAGCTAAGGGTAATTTAAAGGTTTTCTCATCACTTAATAAGGTTGCAGCAATTCTGGAAGACGCCACGTACTTTGCCAATACTAAATTGGCAAGAAAGGTTTTATACGTTCCCCGGGCGCGTCCAAAAAAAAAAAATGTTGATCACTGTTACTTTCCACACTTTCAATTTCAACAGCATCGACCGCTATTTTTTGGAGTCCGGACCCGTGCTTCACCTAGGTTCACCTCCACCTGGGTGATGCTCGGGGACTATATAGGGTCCCGTGCTCCAACTGATGATTAGTACAATCAAGTAATTAAGAAAAATACGTAATTTAATATATAATCAATAAAAATTATTTTAACGCATTTTTTCCAAAAAATAGCGCAAAGTAATTTCCTTATTAATTAATTGCATTTGCGAATCTATAATAAAATGGTCTTTTTCATAGTATTCTTTGCGGCGTTTAGTTGGCGGTAAGTCTAAAGAATCTGTATTTTGCGATATTACTGTTAGCAATTTATTTAGGGTAACATAGGGTTTTTTGAACTCCTTATTGTGTTTGGAATTCCAACTCTCCGTTACATTATTTGTACGGCGCCTCTCGTTGAATATACAACATTCATCTACATTTTTATACTCGTAACATATTTTTTTTCAAAATATTTAATAAATTCCCGTATATTCGCATTTTGAAAAGTTATTACTCTCTGACAAAATATATTGCCATCCTTCTGCAATACGATCACGGGGCAATAGAGTTTTTGTTTTTCGCCCAAGAAAATTGAAGACCCACAAAAGAAGGACCAACCCATACACGCGGGTGTGCATTGGTCATTCTTCCGTGAGGGGCACCCTCCGGAAAACAAGAGGGAGGAGGTGAGATCTTGCATAAGATACTGTTTCATGCGAACGAACTAGTTATGTCAGATTCCTACTGAATAAAACACCCCCTGGGACCGCCTTTAGCCGGGAAGGCTTTAAAGGCTCCATCGGATGCGATCGCCCCAGGGAACGGGACGACGCAAGCGTCACTCTAATAAGAGCATACGCTTAGAGAAGTGCCGACTCTCCTCCTGAGGATGTCGACACTAGTACCTAACTATGCGACTTAAGCGACCAGAAGGGTGCTTTTAATTATAAAAGGGTTTCGTAAAAACAGACAGGAAGGAAGGAACTAGGAAGTGAATTGAATATAGGTAGGACTAGGTAGGTACCTACGAGCGGGTCGCAGGGCATGCGATGAAAGGCGTTTTATGGCAATTTTTTTTACACCTTGGGTTACATTATTGAAGTTTTAGTAGGGATACCTAATTTTTTGTAGTAATAATAATACAGCCTATGTTACTCAAGGATAATGTAGAATCCTTATGGTGAAATAATTTTTGAAATCGGTCCAGTAGTTTTTGATTACGTTCTTTACAAACAAACAAAAATACAAATATTTCCTCTTAATATAATAGTGTAGATTAAAGGCTTTATACAATTAACAATTTCATGGAATCATGAATATTTACCATTCATAAGTAGTCCATACGATGGATGGACAGTGTAGCATCCGGGTACGGAACCCTAAAACAAGCTAACAGCTATTTAAATTGAGTGACAAACAATATGTGCCATGCACCAATAAGTAGGTATTATAAGTTTGTGCTACAATAAATAAAACTAAGCAATCAAAGAAGTATGGTTATCAGCGTTGTCGCGCGCCGATCTACGCCGCAATCTAGCAGCGAGTCGCGACAAACTGCTGCAGTCTGCCGTGGTCTAGACAGTGTACAAATTGTGCATTCGATTTGCAATGTAATAAATTCTCTATTTATGTAATAATACAGTTTAATATTTAATTTTTCGCCTAGCACGTCCAGGCGCATTCTGAATTGAGATTTTGCCATTAAATTTCAATTCATGCTCCCATTCCACCCCATCCAGTCTGTAAGCACCTTAATTCCCGGCGGCGTTTCCACTTAATTCTGCTGGTTGTGAGAGGTGTGAGCCAGAGTTATTGTTTGTCCATTGCCGCAACGCCCGGCCCGAGCGCTGGGCGGAGGCGTGAGCCTCGAGCCAAGCACAGCACAACAAATAGGATTATGGTTTGTCGACGTTCAGATTTCATTGTTCTGCAGGTACATCGTCTACAGCTTATGATCGCTCTCGGCAGTTTGCATCGGTGTACGTGGTTTGTTAGACGATTATGACTTACACAGGTAAGTGTTGGTTGCGGTACATAAATAATCAAGAAATGTTGTCAGATTTTGCCACGTTGGAGAATATGTACATACGTAATACATACATATCATCATATCTGTCTCTTATTGGGGTAGGCAGAAACTATGACCGCCAGGTGCACTGATCCAAACATGAGGTATGTCTCGCCTCTTCCACACACATCAAGCTCGTCTTCACATATGTTCTTCGGTTTCGGGTGCTTTAGATATGGTCCTTTTTAGCACATTACCTATTTGATCCATATGTGTGCATGTAGGACGGCCCCTGGCGATATCTCCACTCACTCTTGCTCGACATACCTACTTCTTACGTAACCCTTTTGTCGTCAATTCAAATCCAAACCATTTCAGCGTTTCATTTTAAATATTTGTCCCTACATCATCACAGTAATATTTTTCATCTACATACATAATATTCGCGCATAATTAATATAGTAAAACATTATTCACAAGTCACACCATGTTTGGTTGTTATAAATAAATTAATAAGACAATAATTACAATGTAAGTTAGTTGTGAAAGCGGCTGTGTTAATTTCTCAACCAGAGTAAATTGCAAATTGAGAAATGTTTAAAAGAAACCTCTCGCCTGGAAATGTTTAGCGAGAATATTTAGGGCGCGTCGCAACGCAACAAAATTTAATTTAATTTTTTTCTTCGACGCCATTTTATTTTATTACAGGGTTACCTTTTTATGGAGACGCTTACTTTTTATTATTTATTTACGTAACATCCAAGCAAACAAATTTAATACGGCTCCAGCAACGCTGCCACATAGTGCTACCTGTGAATTGTGAAGTAATTCCCATTAAAATGTATCCATAATAAGCATATATGCTCTCATTTATACATAGTCAGTTTAGAGAAACATATTTACTTTTATTAACGCCGCCAAGAAGAAAGGAACAGGTTTCGAAAATTTTAGAACAGCTTTAGTGGTTTTTCTTCTTTTATACAGTTAAAAGCTGTATTAATAAGTAGGTAAGTGTTCATTACAGAGATTTATATATGAGATTTTTTTTCATATAACGTCTGTTGATATACTAGCATAAGGCCCACCTAATGTGAAGTGATAACCGAAGTCTATGAACATGTACAACTCAATAAATATTTCCGCTTGCTAAGTCAGCTACGCGTCTGAAGTTTACTGCTAACTTTGTTCACTATAAATAAATAAATAAATTACACAGCGCCATCTAGCCCCAAAGTAAGCGAAGCTTGTGTTATGGGAGTATATACTAGACAACTGATAAACATACGTAAATACATTTTTTTTTTTGTAAATACATACTTATTATACATAGAAAAAACCCAGACCAATACAAACAGCCATGTTCATGCACACAAATGTTTGTACTGTGTGGGAATCGAACCCAAGAGCGTTGGTGTCAAAGTAGCGTAACAGCGCGTTTCACCACTGCGCCACCGAGCTCGTCATGTTCACTCGTAGATAAACAACCCTTCCTGTGTTGTTATTGCAATCTCTGTTCATGCATCCTGCCTCTCTCTCACCAGAGACCGTTTGTTAATTATTAGGTGCAGTCCACGTCTTCTTTTTGTCATTATTCCGTTTCCCAATTCATTAGGATTGGCGGGCTCCGCTACCTAAACCTAAGAATTTGGTGAAAATACAGATTTTTAGACGGAGCGACTGCTATCAGACCTCCACAACCCAGTGGGAAAACCATACCTTTCAAGTTAGGTCACACGTCTTTCAGAATATAATTTCTTGGACGTGCCGGTTTCCTCACGATGATTTTCCTTCACATAAATCGGAAAACACATGGACGGTTGTTGTATTCCTGCGAGTGTGATAGTTACCACGACATCGAACGCTTCTTTGAAATGATGTTTCTGTTTACTCTGTCGAAACTCATTACTTTAGGTATGGAGAGACTTTTCTTCCACTTTGTGTGTTCTACCGATTGCATTCGGCATGGTGTCAATAGCTTCATCGTTCAATCGCACTGCTCGTCACCAATTTATCCTCGTACATTGGAACGGTAATGGTCGTATTCTGTTCCGTTCCAGAGAATTTTTCTTCTGAGAACTCTTGTGTTGTGGAATGATCTCAATATTTCTTTTCCGAGATATCAACACACCACAGCATGAGAAAAAAAAGCGAATTGATTTTTACAGGTCGGCAACATTTTAAATCATGTTTGATTGATAGTTCATTTGGGAGGCAGTAAGTAAATTAACTATGAGTATAATAATAGTAATATACTTATATGCAATATCTAGTTTTGTATGTAATATATATCTTCTTCTTAGCGTTATCCCGTTTCCGAAACCATTTGGACTGGCGGAGCCCGCTGCCTAAGCTTAAGGATTTGTGAAGAAACAGATTTTTACATAAACCGACTGCCGTCAGACCTCCACAACACTAGAGGGAAAACCAGACCTTTCTTAGGTTAGGTTAACACACGTTTTTCAAAATATACATTCTTGGATATGCAGGTTTCCTCATGATGTTTTCCTTTATCGCAAAGCAACTGATAATTACAAATATGTACATAAATCCGAAATTACATGCCAAGATTCGAATCGGCGACCAGTTGGTCTATAGACCACTTCATCCACTGGGCTGTCACTACTAAGCATTTGCATGTAATACATATGTGTCAGTTTATTTCACTGTAATGAAAGTTGTCTGGTCAGCAACTGTTTATTCAACGTTTTGGTATTTTCCATTGAAATAGTTTGTTGAATATCCAGCAATAAATCGCAAATAGTTTGGCCATTTTGTTTTGTGTTTGTACCCACTTGTATGTTGTGTGGCGTAGGGTGGCAGGTCGAGGGAGCGGGTGGCTACCCATATATCGCGAGCTTTCTGTTATGGACCATTACCGGCGCATTACTGCGCTTATATGAAAATTACCTACGATACAATTTCAACAAAAGGAACGTGGAAATACCTTCTAATACGTGCTGTCTACAGAAACATTTGTGTGTATGATAGAATAGCTAGGGAACATTTGAAACACAATAACTTGCTATCTTTATTTCATGTAACAATTGAAGTTCCTCGCGACATAGGAACTTTATAAATTCTTCCACTGATGTATCGTGCAAAATATCAAGTTCTTCGTTTGGTCTGTTCACATTAACATTTAATATATTTTCAAATATTTTTGTGTAGTAGTAGTAACAGTAGATAGTATAAAATAGCAGCGAACAGACCAAACGAAGAACGTGATATTATGCACGATATAAGAAAATCAGTAGAAGAATTTATACGCTGCTGTAATACTGTCTACTGTTAACGACAATATTCGGAAATATATTAACATTAATTTAATTGAAAACATGCAAATTTAGAAATATATTAATTTGCACGTTTTCAGGTGCTTTTTCCCCGACTATTTCCATTTTTTATTGATTACACTAAAGCATGTCATTAACTATAAACATAAAAAAAGAAAACCGTTTGGCTCACTAAGGAGAAAAAAGTATTGAACTGTTTTGTCTTTAGCTATTTATATGTACACACTATCCATATACCCACACTGGTGTTCATTCCTATGGTCTAAATTCGAGCATAATTAATATTGAAAATTTGAGGTGATCATTTTTTTATACAACGTCAGGAGGCAAGCATATGACCCACCTCACATGATGTAAAGTGGTTACCGTAGCCTATTAGCGCTTGCAATACATTAAGTATTACTCGCGCGATGCCACCTCTACTGTTAACACAGCAATTCCTTAGGAGCTTACTGCAAACCTCAATCACACGCAGGAACACAACGACCCTCTACGGAGTTGTTATTTAGCTGTGGTTCTGTAAGGTGGCTTTCTCATGCGGTCTGATTCGATGCGGCCTACCTCTCTTAAAAATTTTAATATTTTCAATTTTTTTTATTGTTTCCAAATTGTTTCAATCGATATTATTACTGCTCATCAATAACTATATGCCTACCCCGCAAGGGACTTGGCGTGGAGATATACATACATACATCAATAACTAAGCGAGAAAAGGTACTACACTGTTTTATCTTTAACTATTTTCATATAGATAGAGAAATATTGGATGAGTACTTTACGTTTAAACTTTGTTATGTTTGGCTCCTTTTGAGTTTGACTCACGTATAGCAATAAATAAATAAACTATAGTTACGACATATTAACTAGTTTGAGAGACAAATGTTACTGGAAAAAGGAAATAGTACATATAAATTACTCTTTTAGATTTTTATTGTAATTGAAATTTTTAGCTGTTTTCCACAAATATAAAGTAGGCACTCATTTGTATCTAATCGTAAGGCTCCAAATAAATTGAAAATCATTTTGGACCCAAACCGAGGACGGGGGATTAATCGGAGAGTAGAAAAGTCTAATGTCACCTTGTAAAACCGTGATAACCTTTAATAAAAATCCTGAAAATATATAAGAATTCTGAAAATATTTAAGTTCAAGTAAAACACAATACCTATTATATCATGTATAATTATATCTTTTAATTATACATGAACTTTACAATTCATATTTCTAAAAAAAAAATACAATGTATAATATAAAGTAAAATGGCTTGCTTTTGCTTGAAAGATACTATGATATATGTATTGTCTTAGGTTATCGCGATTGTTACACATTGAATTAAACAATTTTTAACGTCAGGTTCAACAAAATAAATAAAACACGCGATACTTCCGTTAAAAATTGTTTAATTCAATACTTTAGTATTATTATCGATTGCACGATGGCACGAACGCTAGAACTCAGCCTAAGATTGTGCACATAGGATTCAGCATCATCATCATTGAACCGCCTCCTAAAAGACTCCTATTGCTGAACATAGGCCTTTAGACTTTCATAACAATGGCTACTGTTCCCCTGGAATCCATCGATCGATCGATAGATCCTGCGAAACCATTCCACTCCAGGGTTTACATTTCGTTTAAAAAAAGCCGACAAATTAAATTAAGCGCCGAAATTCCGGATCCGAATAAATTCAGTCTGATGGTAACCCTAGATAGGTCGATGAGCCGGTAATAAAAAACGCTTGATCTTGTCCACACACTGCCGTTGCACCGCGGCGTTTCCACGGTTTTTGTATTGTTTATAGTTCGGTTGGTGGGCACACGATGATCGTCACGTTTGTTCGAATAATCTCGTTTTCCCGTGAGACACCTCAGTGGCGGCGATAGTTGGAGATATGCCGCCATTACCTAGTGCTAGTATTCAAGATACGTATTTGACTTTGTTAGGTATATATTAAATAAGTGATATATTTCAATCTATATGATATACCCCAATGATGATGAGGAATGACAGCGGATGTTGCTATTATTAAAATCATAAAAGTATTATGAAAAGGTAAAGAATATACCGTATTATTAATCACCGATCTATGCAAATACTGGTCACAACGATGATATAAAAAAGCGCTTACAATTCAATGTGAAGAAAACCAACATAATGATATTTTAAAGAGACGAAACCGGAACGAACACATGGTTTTCGTGTGATGATATATTTATATGGTATTTTAATTGTTATTACAGCGAATATTGATCGTTTAGACGCAATATCACATCTGCGATTTAAACGAGCTGGTGGACGTAATGAATGAGAGACGTTTTGATGCTTTGTGTGTGACAGAGACTAAGCGCAAGGGGAGCGACATCGATGGTCTATCCGGTGGAATGAGTGTCCTATGGTCTGGACGTATATCGACATATAGTGACGCCACTCTAAAAGTAAATAAATCATAAAAGAAATGTGAAATATATCGCTATATAAATACCCTTAGCTTTATTTTTTAAATAGTTACGTAATAGATCAAGGAGTTATTTTGTGAAAGTCAAATTTATTCACACAAAGTGTTGAAAACACGAATAAAACCAACTTTGTATAATAAAATATATAAAATTTCTGTCTGAAACTTTATTTTTATCTTGTCTATATAGTGTTTGCATTAGAACTCAAAGTTCAAAGATCCATTCTACAATTTTTGTTTTTTACGCGTTGAACGCTTGTTAGTATGCGATGCTCAATGTTTGATAGTCCTTATTGCTCATCAATGATGTGGTTGGATTATTTTTGAAGTTATACTTCTTTAGGGACGTTACGTAAAAATGATGAGAGTGAAATTTTAAGATGCACGCGCATCACTGTAACACAAAAGTAACAGGTTGAAGCTGCTAAATGTTTCACGGTATTACCGGTAGATGGCGCTATAGTTACAAATCTATAACATTTGTACTTGACATTTGACTTATATGTAATATATTCCATAAACATTAATGTTAAATATTTATTTAATGATGCCAAAGTAGTATTACTTCTCACGCGCGTACAAGTACACGCACCTATTTTTTTTTGACACGGACTATGAGTTGGCCCCTGTGGATTGTTACTAAGTCACCTGAAGGATGACGCCCTATTTAAGCAACATTTACGACTTGTGGGAATACAATAAGTGTTAATACAATCAAATTAACTTAAATGTACTCATAATTTGGAAGGACCTTTGCCTCTTCTTTCACTATACATACCATACGTTGTATCTTGGTTAGATCTCATTATTATTCAAAGGTTAATGCGAAGCTAAATTAATAAAAAAAATTGGGTCGTCGTTACGCTATTTTGAGGATTATTAAATATCTATTTATTCATTCATATTCATATGTACACTTTATAAATAAATGCACTGTACATAAATATGTATATATGATAATATTATACTTTTGTTTTGGTTTCCCTTTCTTATAATATTTAAACTCTTCCATGAATTCAAACAGAGATTATGGGAATACATATATTATTATTTCTATATTTAAGCATAGAGTAAGGAATATTTATGATTTAGGGCACACGCACGGTGGTTTCATGCTCTAAGGATCGCGGTCTTGGAGGAGATTTTATTCCTGATTTTCATTTCATTGTTATGCCGAATGCTTCTGCAGACTTAACTGTTTGAATTCAGAATATTATATTTTTAAAATCGTGACTGTATCCTTAAAAAAAAGGCGGGAAATTATTTGTCAATTGTTTTTATCATACGATGAAGATCATACAAAAAAATTAATTAATGAGAAAAAAAAATTAGGGCAAACAGTTTTTATAATTATGCAAGTCTGTGCACATGGAATATTGGTTTTGTCTCCAAATGCTTTTGAAGGGGAAGGTTATGCTCCCCCTTCAAAAGTAGCCAATTAACAACCCCAATTTTGAGTGTTAGAAGAGTTGTTGCCTTCCTGGGAATGAGGTTACCAGTAGCTTGTGTGGCAACGTGCGAACGATACTTCCTGTATTGCAGGCTTTAATAGGCTAGGTAACCACTTTACATCTGATATACCATATGCTTGCGGTCGTGTCTCTTGGAAAGACGATAATCTTGAAGGTAGGTCTTCAACTGTGACAACTAAAGAAAATGCGGTTATGAGGTGATTTGGAGACTGGTTGGTTCGAAAATTCTGTTGTTGTTGAATTTCTAACGTAATAATGCTGCTGAATATAAACGGGCTGTTGATTGGTGCACAACGATGCTATTAATGTACGACAACGGTTTCCAATTTCGTTTACGACACTGTCACGAATGACGAATCACGGATTTATTGTTTTACATCTGAGAAATCCAGCAGTCTTTTAAATGGATGTACGCAAATGTGAACAGACTAAATAAATTGAGAAGGGGGAAAAAATTGATTGCGTTTTTTCCGTCTCGCGTGGGTCTCGTTTGCGCAATCCCATTTGAAGATCAAAGAAGTGTTAATGCAGACTGGTTAAAAAAGTAAGAGAATAACGAGAATCATGATATCACTTCTTTGCAAACGACGATCAAAACAGAATTAGTAAGTAGTAGTGCTCGTTACCCATCTAGTCTATAGTCCATACCTCGCATCCCGTGATATATTTATTTTTCCGAGAATATTCGATGACAAATTAGGCATTTACGAAGTCAGAATAAGCTGTGAAGGCTTCATTCTACATGTAGAAATATGTCATTGGGTCAGTGGTCCTATGTTCTGAAAAAATATTGACCGTATGAAAAAAAAATACATGTTAATATTTTAAAACAATCGGTTCGTTCGCCATCGACAAGTAAGTCCTCCTCGCACATTGTTATTACAACGGTGGCGGACAGATGGCTTTACTTTTGAGAAGGCCTGTCTAGATTTCCCAAGAGACTGAGATGAGGCCCTTTAAAAAAGAGCCCGAAGAAGTTAATGCTGTCAAAGCAAGGAAACAAAAAATCTTATCGCGACACATGAAGATTCCCGCTAGGACTCTGTCGCGTACAATAAAACAAGTTAACCGTTAAGTACCGCGTTGTTGTGATCCGTGAACTTAAGAGCTGCCCGTTGTACTTTACCCCCCGACTCGTAGAACCCGATGAATTGAGTTACTAAGTGAAATCGGCATGGGTTCTCCATAGGTTATTGACTTCTCTAAATGCTATTAGAAAATCTTTGACAAGGAGCTCAAGCAATAGTCAGACCATTCACGAAAGAACTCACTAATATTGTACATATTCTTTATTTTTGAATCCTATTCTACTTAACATGTGTAAAATCAACTGTAATAATCACACAAGGCGCCCAAACAGCTAGTTATAACGTACATTTATGAGTATGTATAAAACGAATATATAGTGTCCGCTTTTATCATTTCGTAACAAGGAAGACAGTCCTTAGTTAGGGCATTCGTAACTTTATTTCTTTCATTTTACTTTTCCACGAATTTGTGAAGTTTTATTCGTCATCTTTTTGCGAGCGAAGTGGAAAACAAGGCAATCACAACTTTGTGACGGAACAGAGCAAAACTTTCAGCCGACTCTGAAGCAAATTGACTACATTGTGTTACGGGTGGAAAGAATTCATGTCACTGTAAAATGCGCTGGGAAGTTTTCCTTTCGTTTGCAATTTTTTTTTATAATATTTTGATCGTGTTTCATTATCGCAATTGTTTAATTTCGACACGCGGGCAGGAATAAGATTATAGATAGACATAATCGAGCTTTGTATTACGAATAGACAAATAAATCATTACGCCTGTCGATCTTTTTTTTCTTTTTGGTCAACGACACGGGAAGCGTACAAGCACACGGTCCTTCTGGTGTACACCGGTTACCGTAGTCTGCAACACAAACACATGCAATATCAAGTATCACTCACGCGATGCCACTTCTGCCGCTAACACAGGAACTCCTTGGGAGCTTACTGGTGACCTCATTCACAAGCAAGAACACAAGAACAAGATTTGAAATAATATTTTCCAGGGTACACAGAGATGTGTACCAACCTCCTCCAAACCCTCTCTCACCTATAATATACATGCTAAATAATAGCCTAAGACTACGTAATGTCTAACATATTTACTAGATTTTATTTTGCTAACAACACTATTTAAACTATTCCAAAGTTGTCCAGTCGATCTTGTTATTCTAATTTAGCTGTAATCGTCTTAGTGGCACCCATGTTGTTTGTAATGATCCTAAGATATTTTCGTGAATAATTAAAATAACTGAGCCTACGAGAAACCTATTAGTGAAAATTTTAATGTAAAAGAGTTAATGATTGTTTTGTTTGATTAAATAAATATAAATATTGTCAGGCAAATTACACAGCGCCACCTAGCCTCAAAGTAACCGAAGCTTGTGTTATGGGTACTAGACAACTGATAAACATACATACCTAAATACATTTTATTTTGTAAATACATACTTATTATACATAGAAAATATCCAGACCAAGACAAACAGACATGTTCATGCACACAAATGTTTGTACTGTGTGGGAATCGAACCCACGAGCGTTGGTGTCAAAGTGGCGTAACAGCGCGTTTCACCACTGCGCCACCGAGCTCGTCAAATTTGTTCGTCATTTCTGATTGTTATTTAGGATCTACGAGTACCTCCGAATGCGTGTCTAGAATTTTGCTACTATGTCGATATTATACTATATTTCGATTAAATGTTTAGTGTGTATAATTATTACGGTGTGAGAGCTCAACAGTGTCGTTCGGCGTGTCATTATAACCGAACACACAGGTTAAGCAACGTCGACCGCAGCCTGTCTATGGATGGGTTTATCTATCTCGAGCTTCGGAGGGCACGTTAATTCATAATATTGTCGATAGATGACAGTCGTTAAGCAAGTCCGCATGCCCCGGACGTCTTGAAAACACATGGCCTTCTGCCTACACCACGTGGTGGAATATGTTCTAAACCCCTTCTGTTGAAGGGTGACCCGTATGCTTGCAGTGGGGTTTTCTTGACACAACTTCGGGAGGCTGACAAGTATACGGCCCAGCTGATGTAAAGTGGTTATCGTAGCCTATGACCGCTTGCATTAGGTTTGTTTGTTTGTTTTTTCTTTATTGTACACTCATAGTAAATAACAATACAATAAACATAAAAATAGAATTATAAATGTACAAAGGCGGGCTTATCTCTATAAGAGATCTCTACCAGCCAACCTTTGAGTGATTGGATATTTTACTGCAGAGTGGCGAGGATAAAACCAATGAGAAATATGAATAGGTATGAGTGATATTTAATTGTATTGCAAGCATTCACACGTTACGGTAACTGCTTAAGATCAGGTGGGCCATATGCCCGACGTTGCATAAAAAACACATCTGTAACACTACTTTCCTCTCTCCGCGTTCAGACAAAATGTACCTACAGCTTGTAATATACAAAATCTAGGTGTATAAATAAAAATCGATCTATATATGATTGTCGACAGTGGGCTCGAAAACGGCTGGGCAGATTTTGATGAAATTTACAGGGAATCTTCAGTTTAGCCAAGCGGGTGATCCGTGCGAAGCCGGAGCCAGTAGCTAGTACATTAAAATACAGCGCCCCGTTCCGATTAGAACTTGGTGCCGGTATGGGCAATAGCATCTAGTGAGTGGTGACAAATGGAATAATAAGTTTTTTTTATACAGCGTTGGGGGCAAACAAGCATACGGCCTGCCTGCTCGTGCGTTTTCCGCTTGCTGTTAACACGGCAACTGTTTAAGAGCTTATTGCTAACCCCACTCATTCAGGAACACAACGACCCTCCAAGGAGTTGTTATTTGGCTGCGGTTTTTCTGCGAGATACTTCGACGTGCCCTAACCTCTTTTAAAAACAGCCCAGATAAACATACATATTTGTGCACACAAATGTTTATGCTACGTGGGAATCAAACCTCCGAGCCTTGCTAAATAACCGGCACCCGGGGCTCGGGGGTTCGATTCCCACTGCTAACCACTCCGCCATCGTCCTCAACAAGTTTATAAATGTACTTTATAACAACTTTTTTCTTGTAGTTGAACATACGATTAAAAGTACCAATACTTAAACATCATTCGTATCAATTCTGTGTCCAACTCTTATAACAAATTTTGTAAAGTGGAAGACATTTTTCAAAGTGATAAGTTATTTCCATAAGGTTTATTTTCCTCAGATATTGGTTCAAAGAGATAGTTGAAGTTAGGAATTCTGGAATTCTCTCGTAATAAAGAGATTCAAGTTTCTAGCCCGTATTCACTTTTAGTGAAAAGCATTATCTAGTGATATAGTGGTTCACTTTCGCGCCGAATGGAGTGTTAGGTGACAGTTAAGAGGATTGAGCTTGGATGTCGCAGCGGTTTTAAGGTTTTAGTTTCACATAAAAACCCTCAAGGGTTCCACATTCGCGGATAGAATTGAATCAATGTCTGTGATTTACGATTATGCTCCGTAACTACTCAACACACAGAACCTATTTTAGAGATTACGAATCCGGAATTCACATTATCAGTCTTGTTAGGTATTTTCATATATTTTCATTGCTTCGTTATGTATGTTATTGACGTGGAATAAATATTATATCGATATAACAAATAAGGATGTGTACAATGAAACACGCATTACTAGACTGATTTTTCATTAGCAGCGTCGATTGACTGACAGACAATTTGCCCATTGGATAAAGAATCGACTGGTTCGAATCCTTGTCGTTTTCGGATTTATGTACATGTTTGTAATTATCACTTGCTCGGCGGGGAAGGGAGTATATTTCGATAGACGTGTGACCCGACCTAAGAAAGAACTGATTTTCCTTTAGGGTTGTGTAGGTCCGATGGCAATCGTTCTATGTAAAACTCAGTACCATCGCTAAATGCCTAGGCTTAGATAGCGAGTCTAACACTAGGAAGGAGAAGAAGACGATTGACCGAGAAACCAACACTAATAATGATCTATAGGTACTACAATATATACCATTCTACACCAATTACTACTTTTCTAACATTTGAAGTGTGCTTACTTTACTGTGTTGGCTGTGTTGTATAATAGATGCTTAAAGAGGTGCTTAATACATTTTAATCCTTTCTGTTAGAACTTACTACCTACGACTACTTTACGTTAATCAATATATACTTACCTAACTATAGATTATTTATTCTATCTAAACATTTTTTTACATAATGATTTAGTTTTCAAGAGCAATTAGCAAGCTAACCTAATCATGTGCCTTCGGTTCTCTCTACCTACCTCGCATGGAATTTCACGCGAGATATAAAGGTAGACAGATAGATTTAGTTTCTCATGAATATCATGGCGTGTAATATTAATCCATTAAATGAATAAAGGGTCTAACCTGCTTTGTCTGGAACAGGAATCGCATGCACCTGCCATCGCTGGAGTCATGGCTGCCTTGGCCGTCTCTGCGGCACGTGTTTCGTCTCTCCATCAGGCATCCTCAGGTGCTGTAGATTTTCGTCATCGTAGTCGTCGTTTAATAATATATACGAATACACGCTATAAAAGTTAGAATAATTATTTATTCCTACAATTTGTTCTTGTTGTATTCTAAAATTGTTCGTAATTCATCAATTTATTGAAACGTAATCGTGTGTAATCGTAAAACGCTTGTGTATGCGTTGGATCGCAAATAACGCGATCTGGATGTCCAAATGCACTAAAGATCTTTTTCTGTACTCGTGACATTGTTTGAATTTACAGTTGGTGTAGGTTCGATCAGCATGTATTGATAAATCCTTGGTTTAGTTTTACAAAATGAACATAGGTCAATAAGATGAGTATTTGAAATTTGATGATGTAAGAAACGTAAATTTAAATTGTGGTATAGCGCACTCGGTGCACGAGTCTAATTCACACATGCTTTTTAACTTTAAACACATGTCTGACTGAATTTGACGAGCTCGGTGGCTCAGTCGTGAATGATGCGACTTTGACACCAACGCTCGTGGGTTCGAATCCCACACAAGACAAACATTTGTGTGCATGAACATGTCTGTTTGTCTTGGTCTGGGTATTTTCTATGTATAATAAGTATGTATTTTCAAAAAAAAAAAAAATGTATTTACGTATGTTTATGAGTTGTCTAGTACCCATAACACAAGCTTCGCTTACTTTGGGCTAGATGGCGCTGTGTAATTTGTCCGACAATATTTATTATTATTATTATTTATTTATTATTATTTATTTATCTTTCTACTCACGGGTATTAATCCCGGTCATTTGATAGGCTTGCGCGGGGATAAAGATCCAACGCGTAGAGGCCCCTTAGAAAAGATTGTATGTAATGTTGTACACCTGCCGTGATCCGCTCCAGGGGATATCAATGGGTCAATATACCAATGAACAGGCCACGGCAGGTATTGGGACTATTGGAAATATGTCGGGAAAAAGTGGGCTATTAAAGTGAGATTTGGAGGTATTATTAGAACCGGGCTATTGCAGAAGAGGGACGGACACCTGCCATAACTATCATATCTGACTGTTACTTTTGGCAGGCGGTGGCTCGCCACTCACTAGATGGACCCCCGAAATGCCAGAGATAGTCGGCCGGGGGCAACACCGGTGTAAGTGACTCAGGGGTGACGAGAGGTGTGCTGCGCTTTCTCCGAAGTTACTCGCGGCGTTATGCCCTTTAACACTTCCACCCCTGGAGCATATCACCTGCTAAAGCAATATACTCTATCGACTCCTCTCTGGACGGCCAATGAAGGCAAGCCAGAGCTGAGAGTCCTGCGGGCCTTCTTGACTTTTCACTCCGACCGACGAAGACACGTCGGAGACGAAGGCCCTGATCGACTCTCTGGAGCACTCGGGTACCCGTGGTGTCGTTATTATTATTATATCCTTTATTAAATGATAATCTTATTAAATATATTTTTAAATATATCATTACAAAAAAAAAATACATTTAAAAATATAAAAAACAGCTTCCTTCTGATAGCGGGAACAAGGTCCAAACTATCAGTGGTTAAGGTCACAGAGACAGAAACCTCCTCACAATACGTGCCGTGCTAAGGAGGACTGCCTTCTGTATTTGGCCCCTAATCCAGCTTCCCAACGCGAGCCTCTTCAGATGTTGGTCGAGGCTCTTGGCTATTAAGCCATTGACCGATACAACAATCGGAACTATGATTGTTGAATCGACATCCCACATGTCGGTAATCTCGTGAGCTAAATCAAGATATTTTGTTTGTTTATCTTTTTCAGCTTTCACAAGATTAACGTCATGTGGAACAGCGATATCAACAATGATTGCTTGGCGCGTCGATCGATCTATTAATACAATGTCAGGCTTATTGGCTACAATAGTCCTGTCAGTGATAATAGATCGATCCCAGTATAATGTGGCATGGTCATTTTCGAGAACTGCTTCGGGCGTATACCTGTAATATGGCACCTCGTTAACTACAAGACTATATCTCAAAGCAAGTTGCTGATGGATAATCCTGGCTACTTGGTTATGTCTGTGTAAGTACTCGCCGTTAGCAAGATGAGAACAACCGGAAACAACATGTCTGAAAGATTCCCCAGGAAGATGACACGCTCGACAGATGTCTAGCGTGCCATCTTTCATGATATATTTCCGGTAGTTATTCGTCTTAATAACTTCGTCCATAATTCCACAGACAAAACCTTCGGTTTCCCCAAAGAGGTCCCCGAAACGTAACCAGGATACGGAAGCCAACGTGTCTACATCAGGCCCGTGTAGGGCCTTGTTGTAGCGGCCGTGTAGCTCCTTACTTTGCCATATAGCCTTGCGATCGTCAGTACTTAATATTACAGGTCTACGCCAGTTCTCTTTAGCCAAAGATAAAGGGGTTAATCCACGATCCACATTAACCACATCCTTATGCATTTCCGTTTCGGTATGCAGGAAATATTCCCTGAGGTTACATATCTCCCGATTATGTAAGGTCTTGGCATTCAAAAAGCCACGACCACCACATTTTCGTGGGATATATAACCTCATTACCGATGATCGCGGATGATGCATACGGTGTGCAGTCAATAGTGTTCGGACTTTGCGATCAATAGAGTCAAGTTCAGTCTGAGTCCATTTAAGTATGCCAAATGAATATATTAAGACCGGCATAACCCAACCATTATAAGCTCGAACTTTGTTTCCCCCTGACAAAAGACTATTAAGGACTTTTGTCAGACGGCCAAAGAAACGTTCTTTCAATGTCTGTTTCATGTCAGTCTCAATAATTCCTAAGTTTTGAGACATACCCAAATACTTGTAAGTTTCAGATTCCGAGAGGGATTTCAGACGTATAGTATCTGAAAGTTCAAGTCTTTCAGATGCTAATATCATACCTTTCTTCACATGTATGACAGCACATTTGTCAATACCAAATTCCATTTTAATGCATTTACTAAAGTTTTCAGTCATCTTTAGTAAAGTCATTAATTGGACTTTGTTAGATGCAAAAAGTTTCAAATCATCCATGTACAGAAGATGAGATATAGCCTGATATCCCCTTCGCAATCTGTAGCCTAGTCTTGAATCCTGTAATAATGTGCTTAAAGGGTTCAAGGCTAAACAAAACCACAAGGGACTCAAACTGTCACCCTGGAAAATACCCCGTTTAATCTCAATTAGTTCGTCGTCACCAGTGATTGATCGGCATCCAGGATAGAGGAGGACTGTTCTCCATTGCTCCATACATGACCTCAAGAAGGTACATAGAGTTGTATCAATTTTGTACAACTCTAAGACCTTCATAAGCCATGTATGAGGTACGGAGTCATAGGCCTTCTTGTAATCTATCCAACATACCGATAGATCTCTACGGTTTCGACGAACCTGTTGACTAATGACCATGTCAATGAGGAGCAAGTCCTTGGTACCACGAGATCCATTCTTACATCCATTCTGAGTAGTACACATAATATTGTTAGTATAAATATGTTGCGAGATTTTGCTTCTCAAAATGGATGTAAGTAGCTTATAGGTAGTGGGTAAGCATGTGATTGGTCTATAGTTTTTAGGGTCTGTGGTACTTCCAGATTTATAAAGGAGATGAGTTACACCCGTGGTCATAAAATTTGGGAGAGATCCAACATCTAACGCATGCTGAAATTGAGATGCCAAACAAGCATGTGAACTAGGTAGCCACTTCAGCCAATAGTTTTGAAGTTTGTCCGGTCCTGGTGACTTCCAATTGGCCATGGACCGGACTGCGCTGGCTACGTCGTCTTGTGTGACGGTTAGTTTGGACATCGGCGTTATTGATTCACATGCCTGTTCGACTGTTTCAACCAACATATCGTCAGAGTGACTGACAGGTGTTGACCAGATGTTTCGCCAGAATAAATTTGTAGTTTCTACATTTGGTAAACACACATCAGCCACATTTTGTTCAGACCTCTCCCAAATTCTATCACCCTCCTTTGATTACTTTGAAACATGCGATTTTGCTTCCATCGATCCACGCGTTTCTTATATCTACGTACGCGATTTGCCCATGCATAGAGTTTCTGTTTCAGTGAGTCTATGCGTTCTGTGACCCGAGACAGATATTCACGTGGTTCAATATTAGTACCAGTAAATGCTCGACTCACAAAACGCATGACTCTAGGGCGAGTATTTCCCGCCCTGAAACAAATAAGTTTACCAATGAGAACTCTAGTATCAGCTATTCGCTTCTCAATTCTATATTGCCACGCAGGCGTTTGGTGGGCCGGTCGTGTAACTCTGTCACAGTCAGGAAATCTAACATGAGCTACACGACATGCTGCAACCGCTGCGCAATATAAAATTGAGTGCGTATCTACTAAATTTTCACTGCTATCAAAATAATTTGACAACAGTGAATTCAAAGTTCCCATTAGTAGCTTATTTTGTCTATTCATCGGCAAACGCGGTACATCTGGTCGAAGATGTGCGGGTACGTATCGGTATTCAGCAATCGCATGCTCCAAAGTGCTCTTCAATTCATCATACCTGTTCCCTGTAGTAAAAGTCGTATCTTCTTCATATCCGTCTACACAAACAGGATCAGGCACGACCGCAGCCATTGGCGGCAAATCGGTCCGACCCAGCGGCAGCGGTTCAAAAGTGACACGACTTTCCTGTGCTTGGAAACGCAGCCGTTCAAGTGTGGTATCATCCAACAGATGGCAGCGTTGAATGGCCCGCACTTGGTCCGAAAGTCGTTGAGCCGAGACGTTGAGAGCTGGTTCAAGAGCCTGAAACACAGAAAGCATTCGTACACGGTACGCAGTGAGGTTAGTTCCCCCCTCTGTGACCTCAAAGTACGCTCGCATGACATTCTCATTTACCCCGTGAGTCCATCTCATGCGACGCACTGCACCACCGATAGCGGGGACCCTGTTCGCGGAACGTTGCCCACGTGGTCCCAAGCCGACCGGCGGTCGTCCTCGCCGGCGCACAGGTCTTGGCGTCGCCGGGGGAGTGAAGTCGTCACTCGAACTCGACGCTACTGCAGCCGACGCAGTTGTGTTGTACACGGAAGGCGGCGGCTGCGAGGCGGAGTCGAGCGACGAGTCTTGAGGTGTAGTGTGTGCGATTCTTCGTTTTCTGGCTCTCGTCAGCATCTAGGTTCCTTTTTATTACTCCCACATTTTAGTACGCTTCATGTATGCCAATAATATTTAATTTGTTTTGACGTTTATGACAATTAGTAGTTGTCATTTTAGTTATATTCATTTTACTATGTTTTCTTGATGAAATCGCCAAATAACTTTATCAAAACTTATTAAAACTTGATGAAAGGCCAAAAGCAATAAATTAATGTTTTTACTATTACAATTTTAAATAATTTTAAATATTTTTTCAGGATTGTAAAAACAACCCGTCTGCCGATAAGTAGTGTTGCCATTATTATTATTATTATGTCTTGTTTGCATGATGCATATACCTATATTTTTTTTTTTATGTTAGGTTTAGGTTTTTTAGGTTGCCTGTATTCTTGCTCAGAAGCATGTAGTGCCAATCAGGTATACCTGATTGGCTTAGAGGATAGAACTTTATTCACTAGGCTATAACTATTCGGCATGTTATTAAAAATTACTATGGCCACTATGACAACAATAATTAAGTAAAATGCAGTAAAAATTAAAGGCGTCCTACAACAAAAGTGATTATTATTTTATCTAAACTAAAAAATAAACGGGCCAAATGCGAGTCAGACACGAAAGGTTGTTTCTTTTATGGGGACACACTTTTGTTTCTAACTAACCTATCTGAAAATTTCCCATCTCTATTTACTACGTCTATCTATCTATATTGTACGGTGGTAAGCCGCACTCGGCCGATTGTTTATTTACTCATACTTCCATTTTGTTCATAAATATTTTTGAAAAAAAATATTAACAAGATTTTTATTTATCAACGTTTTAGGCTATATAACGTAAAATTATTAATTATACGTTATACAGCCTAAAACATTGATAAATAAAAATCTTGATTGTCTGTGCGTTTGTTTTGTTGTCTCTGTGTGTGGATGCATCACTTGCAATGCAAACTACTGCGTGGATTTGAATGAAATTTTGTCCGTAACCTGAACCAACTTAAAGCCTTTTCCGACATTCCGAAAATTAAAGGACAGTCCTGGGAAAACACAAGACCCGTATCTCAGGAATGGTTAAATCCATTAACATAGAAATCTTCGCTATTACATTACATATGTAAATATGTAAAAAAATTGCCTCTACTTCCCTTGACTTTCCCAGCGAAATATCATACCTAGTAGTTGTGTTAGCAGTTGAGCTGGTATCGTAGTAGTGATGCTTAATGTGTTGCAAGTGTTCATAGGCTACGGTAATCCGAGCCTGATATAAGGTGGTCCGTACTTGTATGCCTGCCGATATTGTATTTAAAAGATACATAAATACTCAAGTTACAGTCTGAGCGATCACAAAGGAATTCACTATAACCACGTCCATAGATTGTAAAATCTTTTAAAAATCCTATTGATGTATTTCTTCTTTGTGCATGCAAAACCGTATAATGATATCTAACGCGGCAATTCTTTAGGAGCTTACTTGTAACCTTCGCAGAAAAACAATAGCCCTCAGGGAGTTATTGTTTGGCTGTGGCCTTGTGTAAGGTAAAGGCATTTTCCCGATAATGCTTATCAAAAATATAGCTGTTGTCCTTTCTTGTACCACTGGGGTAGTACAAGCGTACGCGTGTCTACCTCCGCCTGTCTGCTGATATGCAGTTACCGTAGCCGCCAGGGTTATTTACCGTCTTCTTTTGTCAGAGATTCGTTTCTAGTTAGTAAGGTGCACATCTTGCAAGACAGGACGAGCTCGGTGGCGTAGTGGACAAACGCGTTGTTACGGTACTCTGTCACCGATGCTCCTGGTTTCGATTCCCACACAACATTTGTGTGTATGAACATGTTGTCTTAGCATGGGTGTTTAAGAGAGGTAGTGTACAACAAAGCGCCCCGTCTGGGGAAGTACCTCCACCTCAAAGTAAACCACAGCTCAGCTTAATAATACTCGTAACTCCCTAGAGGTTTGTCGTGTTCCTGCGTATGAGCATGCAGAGGTGACATCGCGCGAGTGATACTTAATGTATTATAAGCTCTATACAATTTGTGAATCACAAATTGTATTATCGTATTACTTTCCTTTCATCTGGTTTTATAATTGGCTATAAAAATAAATGAACGTTTTATATAAGTAATTTAGTTCTTTACATAACAGAAAAGGACTCGGGTGAAAGTATTATATTGTCCACTACATACCCATCTGTATCCGAGCATATGTCGTTGTTTGTATCTGTCTTACATTTATATGTACTAAAGTAGTAATTATAGAATTGGCAACATTATAAATTAATAGCTGACAAGTTCTGGCGGACATCAGTTACCTTGCGAGTTAGCTAAGACTGACACGCGTATCGACAATTACTTTATACTAAGTTCTTTAGGGGTAGAGAGAGGGATAGAGAGCAAGGGAGAGTTTTAGGGCTGTTGATATCCTTCCGCGGATATTATAGTCTTTCACTTTCGCATTGATGATCTATTTCATCATATTTGAATTCTCACTTTGTGTCTCCTTGCGAGCGTGCCTGCAAGCGTTACACCATAAATGCTTTATATATTTTTTATATTTACTTACTTATATCAACAATATGACGCATAACTGTCCACAGGAAATTTGTAGGCACCGATATAATAATTACCTACAAACCCAATATGTATTGTTCCAGCTAATACAATAAGGATTGAAATCGGTATTATATTACATCGGAGCAAATAGCGGACATTCCTATTTAACCGCGCGCCAATAGAAATCGAGTCCCATGATATACGTTCCATTTCTAGGCTCTATACTGCCGACACTAGGAATGTGTTTTGAAAATTTAGATCTAAGGTTTATTGAAACCGACTATAACAGTGTTACACTATATTGAGCTAGTGTACAAAAGTTAATAGTGTATAGGTATAAAGTTAATAGTGTATGTCATCTTAGAATTATCATTAGGCGATGTTGTTACTCAATGTCGTGTCCAATCTAGAAGAGTTCTTTGATATAGTGTTTGTTTACCTCCTTCTACCACTCAAACCCATAACAAAATCCTTGTGTTTTATATTTATATGTGCGCCTATATATCTCAGAGATTCTAGCCTATTGGCTAATGGGAGACTGTTTTAACCAATAAGCTTAATGTTTAATGCGAACTAGCCAATAAGACATGCCCGTTCTATTTTAGTCACCGACCCGTAGCGTCTCTAAGTAATAACGGTGTCATCGGTTGTCAATAGGTTATTTCATTCATGTTCTACTCGTACCACCACCACGCCTCGCCGGAGGAATTCACCTTCACACGTGTGAACCAAAATAGTCCCGTTCTGTGCGGTTCCAGAACGGTTTCATGTTGTGAATTTTAACTTCTACTAGATTCTTCAATGTTTTTGTCTCGTTTCGTAGCAGTTACTAGTTTCTAGTTATGTGATTTTCCAAACTCTAGCCATACTCTGTAGTGGGTTTGCATCTATAAATCAGACTATGTATTATAATGAAGAAAGTGGAATAACAATAGGATGGACTGCCATCTTAGTATGTTGCTTGGGTTGCACCAATACTATATTAAGCTAGATACTTGTGAGTCAAAATCTCTCCTTAAACTTAGGCTTAATGCCGGTTTGCGGCTACAAACACTAATGCTGTCACAAACGCCTGAACGTTGATTGTCAATTTTTTTACTGAAAGTATTTATTATAATGGGCTGTGTGACACTGACATGGATATATTTGTATTGTTACAAGTACATTAATTATTCTGTGATTAAAATCGGTCAGTATGGTATTTAACTCATTGATATGACATGACAGTTCATGCAGAATCAGCATATGCTGTATTATAACATATTTCTGCATTGATATAAACTACCCAGTCGTTATGTCATGAAGCTATCAAGCAAAATTTTCAATTTTGTTTCTATATACTTAGTCTGGCCATAAATACAGTCACAATTAAAAATAAACAGAATATTATATTTCAATTTGGAATCTGTCATTCATTGTGTTTTCTCATTTTGGCGCCAATACATTGTACAATATTTTGCGACATTAAAATGGAGTGGAGTGATAAAGAGAACCGAATCGCTGTGATTGCATTACACAAAGTAGGTATGGAGCCAAATGCAATTTTTAAAACTCTCCATACGCTTGGTATTAGTAAAATGTTTGTGTACCGGGCTATTAATAGGTACAATTAGACCTCCTCTGTTTGTGACAGAAAAAGATCTGGCCGTCCACGTAGTATTCGTACGAAAAAGGTGGTCAAAGCAGTAAGGGAAAAAATTCGAAGAAATCCTGTCCGAAAGCAAAAGATTTTATCTCGGGTGATGAAGATAGCACCTAGAACCATGTCGCGTATTTTAAAAGATGACTTAGGACTTGCAGCCTATAAGAGACGTACTGGTCATTTCTTAACTGATAATTTAAAAAAGAATAGGGTGGTAAAATCGAAACAACTACTGAAGCGGTACGCAAAGGGAAGACACAGAAAAATTTTGTTTACGGATGAGAAAATAGCTCAAAAAAGCTCAAAGCTCTAAGGAAGCTTCCCAATTAGTCGACAGAGTGCAACGTGGGCACTATCCGACTTCAGTTATGGTTTGGTGGGGTATTAGCTATGAAGGATTGAGCCATGCTTTTGTGAAAAAGGTATCAAAACATCGGCACAAGTGTATCAATATACCATTCTTGAGAAGGTAGTGAAGCCCCTTAACAATACCATGTTCAAAAACCAAGAATGATCCTTCCAGCAAGACTCGGCGCCGGGTCTACGCAGTCTTGGTTGGAAACGGACGTTTCGGACTTCATCAGAGCTGAAGACCTAGACGGTCGTCGTCTAGTCCTGATCTTAATCCGCCGGATTATGATTTATGGACAGTTTTAGAGAGTACTGCTTGCTCTAAACGCCATGATAATTTGGAATCCCTGAAACAATCCGTACGATTGGCAGTGAAGAATTTTCCCATGGAAAGAGTGCGTGCTTCTATTGATAACTGGCCTCAACGTTTAAATGACTATATGGCAGCCAATGGAGACCACTTCGAATAAGTTTTTATATTTTAAATTGTTTTATATTTATGTATTAAACTAACACACTGTAAAAGTAATAAATGTTATTTGCAATAGATTTTTTTTCTTTGTTTCAGTATTTATGGCAATGAAGGTTCCTAGCAAAATTTTCCATTATGTTTTTAAACTATCATTTCTAAAAATATGTATATATACCTACAATGTAATTAGCCAAAGAAAACGTCTCGACATCACCTTCATCGTTTATTATAGAAAAATTCGTTTTCTTTCTCGCAAATAAAATATCAACGTACAATAATACTTATTTACCCAGAACATTTATCATTTGTTCGTTGTGTGCGAAGAAAAAACAGTCGAGAGTGTTTCACTTCTGAGAAATCATTCCGATTCTTGTAAAAACCACTCGGATAACTATGTCGAGCGTATTGTTCGCGGCTGTTGGTAATGTTTTTTGATGTAGGAGTAGAACAAAGTTTAACATTCGCGAACAATTGCGTGCTATTATTTTATGTGTGAACATATTTTTTATACAACGTCCAGAGGTATACAAGCATACGGCCCATCGCATTTAATGTGGGTAACGTAGCCTATGAACGCTTGTGATACAGGAAGTATCGCTCTCGCGTTTCCACTGCTATCACTGACACTGCAACTACTTGGGTGCTCACTGGTAATCTCACTCACTCGTAGAAATATAACAAGCCATGCGTGAGTGGCATCGGATTCACATTAATTTATAAATGCAGAAGTGACTACCGGTTTGTTTTTTTCTCAGATGTGGGTACTTCTGGACGTGGGTGGCATTCTGGCCCGGCCACAATCGCTTTTGCTATCGAAAGTTATATGAATAAGATGTACTATAGCTGTTCTTACCGGACCTTGAGTAGAAATTGCGTGTACCTCAACAGATATCGCGAAATATAAATTACTTTGTGGCCGGGCAGCTCCGCATACGTTGTAGTCCGGCCACAAGGATTTTTAGGGGCATACTGTTGAAAATAAATAAATAAATATTGTCGGACAAATTACACAGCGCCATCTAGCCCTAAAGTAAGCGAAGCTTGTGTTATGGGTACTAGACAACTGATAAACATACGTAAATACATTTTTTTTTGTAAATACATACTTATCATACATAGAAAATACCCAGACCAAGACAAATATACATGTTCATGCACACTAATGTTTGTACTGTGTGAAGAAGTTAATTGTCACAAATCTTTTATAATCACTGAGCTAAGTAAATGCACTGGTAAAGATAATAATGGCCATTCTACGTTATGTGATCGAAGTATAAAACACCTGCTTAAGCTGGAAGACAGTGATAGCGAAATAAACGTGAGTGATAAGGATGATTTGCCTAGTAGTATTCTAATGTAGACTACGATACAACTTATTGACATTTATTTAAAACATTTATTTAAGGATACATTTAACGCAATCTCTCTTGAGCTACAACTTGACGAGATAAACGACGTTAGACCAATTACGACAATCTTTATTATTTACCAAATTTAGGTATATTTGGTAATGTATGTATTACGAAAAAAAAGCAAAGTGAAAGTCGATAATAATACAAAACCTGAGAGTATTACGATTAAAGATTTTCCACGAGAGTAAATTATATTTGAGGATTCTATTGCAGTTGAAAGTTGGAAAGGATTGATTGTTAAAACATAAAATATTCAAAAAGTAAGAAAGAAATTGGCTTTCCAAGATAAATTTCATATAATGCAAAATGGTAATAATATTTCTTCGGGTATAAGAGGTATAATAGTTGAGAATACATGTGCGTTTGACTCAGTATTACATTAATGTGTTGTTGTTTATTTAGATAAACCTGCTATACAAAAAGTGTTTGACTCAAATCAAAACGATTTTGCCGAACTTGTTAAAACTGTTGCTGACAATGATTATTCGAAAAACATTTATACAATGAGGACGGACATTATAAATAAATATTACTACGAGAAATCTACCACAAACAATGTTACTGTTATCAACTGTATGTGTAACGTTTCCTTCGTAGTGGATTGAATTTTGATGAATTACTTTCCATATATGTCATCTACAAAGATATGTACTAACAAAAAATGTCTACACAATAGTCAACAAGTTGCGCGGAAATCTTCTTATATGAATTTAAATTTGCTTATTCTTTCCTTTTTCTGAAAACTCTTCATAAAGCAGCTGAGTCGATGTTGACCATCGATAATGATAAATCGTGCAATGTGCTGCACAATGGTGTAAAGAGAGGTAAGGCGCTTTAAAGCAATTCGTCTTGGGAAGTACCTCCACCACACAGAAAAACCGCAGCCAAATAACAACTGTCTGGATGGTTGTTGTGTACCCGTGTATGAGTGAGGTCATAAGTAAGCTGCTAAGGAGTTACTGTATTAGCAGCAGATATTGCAACGCGCGAGTGATACTTAAGGTATTACAAGCGTTCATAGGCTGCCGTAATCGCTTTAAATCAGGTAGGTCGTAAGTTCGTATGCCTCTCGACGTTGTAGAAATAAAAATCGGCCAAGTGCGAATCGGACTCGCGCACGATGGGTTCTGTACCATTATCTATAAAAATGGCAAAATAAATCATGTCTGTTGTATGGGAGCCCCCCCCCTTAAATAGTTATTTATTCTGTTTTTTAGTATTTGTTGTTATAGCGGCAGCAGAAATACATCATCTGTGAAAATTTCAACTGTCTATCACGGTACATGAGATACAGCCTGGTGACCGACGGACGGACGGACAGCGGAGTCTCAGTAATAGGGTCCTTCTTACCCTATGGGTACGGAACCCTAAAAAACGACGAAATTCTATTTACGACTCTTATTTTTCTTAGGCTTTTGTTTAGAAACGGCTTAGTCTTAACGTAATGAATTTGAGCAATTAGGCGGGTTCAACTTCAGCTGTAAAAACAGTTCGATACAGTCGATAAAGCGATTTAAAACACTAATTATAAGTAATCTGTTTACGTAAATAATTAAGTTAAGTAAAAGTCGACTTAAACGATCTTTCTTAAGTAATTTTCAGGATTGGTTCAAATCATCACCTACATAAAAATCTTATGATTGAATTGCAAAGGAAACGACTTTTAAATAAAGAACTTTTTGTTCACCTACTTCGTTATTAAATGTGCATTTATCTGATACAGAATCTATATTAGACACTCCTAGAAGAATTGTATTAAAAAAGAAATTAAGAAAAATTACAGCTGCTAAAAGGATTTTAGTTGAAAAAAATAAAAAATTAAAACGCAAAATAGATATCTTAAATTAAAAAATCAGAAACTAACAGACATAATCAAAAAACTAAAAACAAACTTTCCTATAGACAGTATCATTGAAAGATAGATTTCTCTGGATTATGTATTATTAGTGTATATAGTATTATGTACAATATACTTTAATTTACCATTATATTAAAATAGTATAAGTAACAGTCGGAAGTCAAATTGGTAATAGGGAAAGTACAATCGATTGTCGCGTCTGCGTGAGCAGCCTGTTCACTGCATCGGCAACCCTCTCCCGCTAGCCCGCACCTCAGCCGGCGCGCTCCCGAGCTACGACATAATATTTATGTTACTCAGCCTGTCTAGTAGTATACATAGAAGTCTTTGCATACAGGCAATAAAAAACAGATCGTTGTCTGTAAATGTCAAAGTCAAAGTCAAAATCTTTTTATTCCGTAAAAATGGCTACATTTGTTTGGAATCGTCACATTTTTTTTTCCCTACCGTGCAGTTTATGACTAGGTGAGCACTGATAAAAATACTGCCAAAAAACTCAGGCATCCCTCTTTTGGTATCCAAAGAAATTTACATATTTTATTAATTAGATTATAATTGGATCGACTCACTCCCAGGCATTTTTATCATTAATATAGTCAGATACTTTATAATATGCCCTGCTACACAATTTGGCTTTAATAGTAGTTTTAAGTTTGTTTATTGACAATTCTCTTATATTGCTGGGAAGTTTGTTATAGAACCGTATAAATTGCCCCGTAAAAGAATTACTTATTTTGTGGAGACGGCTTGCATGTAACACAAAATTATGCTTATATCTAGTATTTATGCTATGAGTATCACTCTTTTTACAAAATGAGTCTATGTTTTTATGGACATACAAAAGATTCTCATAGATATATTGCGATTCGACTGTTAAAATATTTATTTCTTTGAATTTTTCTCTAAGGCTCTCCCGGGGACCAAGTTTGTAGATAGCTCTTATGGCTCTCTTTTGCAATAAAAAGATGGTGTTAATGTCCGCGGAGTTACCCCAAAGAAGAATTCCATATGACATAATACTATGAAAATAGCTGAAATATATTATTCTAGCCGTATCAATATCAGTGAGCCGTCTAATAGTTTTCAATGCATAGGCTGCAGTACTTAGTTTTCCTGATAATTTTTCAATTTGTGGGCCCCATTGTAGTCTGGAGTCACTTGTTATACCCAAGAACACAGTTGTCTCCACAGGGGCCAAATTAGTTCCATTACCATGTACATTGGTAGTCACCTGTCTTACATTAGGTGTTGAGAACTTAATTACTTTAGTCTTTTTATCATTTAAAACCAGATTATTAACACTAAACCAATGAATAACTTTAGAGAGAGCATCGTTAACTTCGTCATAATTACCTAACCGTCTATTAATTCTGAATGTCAAAGAGGTATCATCCGCAAACAATACAATCTCATGTTTATCCCTTACATAATAAGGTAAGTCATTTATATATACTAAATATAAGAATGGACCTAGAATTGACCCCTGTGGGACTCCCATAACTACAGGGGACCCCGAAGATCTTTTACCATTAACATCGACCTTCTGTATCCTATTGCCCAGATAGGAAGACAGAAGTTCGAGAGCCTTGTTCCTAATACCGTAGTGGTGTAATTTTCTGACAAGAGTGTCATGGTGCACGCAGTCAAACGCTTTAGACAAATCACAGAAAATTCCCAAGGCATCTTGCGAACCCTCCCATGCCGCGAATATACTTTTAAGCAAATGGATCCCTGCGTCTATAGTTGAACAACCTCTCGTAAATCCGAACTGTTTCCTATGAAGCAAATTATGTGTATTGAAATGTCTGAGCAACAGGCTAAGCATTAGTTTTTCAAAAAAATTACTGAAAGTTTGAGAACCAGTTCAGCAGATATAGAAGAAGACATAAGATTTCTCGTAGTAATAAGAGGAATGTTAGAAAAATATTTTAGGCTGTCGTTTTACTTAGTTTGCTAGGCTGTGGCGCCTCACGCCCGCTTCTTTAGTCCGGTGACGTAGTAACAGTCCACTGGGGGCTTACTACATAGTCCGGTCAAAAAAAAAAAAAAAAAATAGATTCTCTAACTTGTAATCGTTATCGCTCAGGTAACATCATAAAGTATTACACTAAAAATGCCAAACTGTGCAGTTATGTCATGCAAAAAAGGTCGAACACTTCTAGTTTGCAAAAGTATTGAGTTACCTTTCACATGCAAGTATTCTTTTATTTGCTTTCATATAAAAGAAATTAAAATGGTGTGATAACGATTAATACATGAGAAATCGATTCAGTAATCGAGTACTGATGCAATCGAATCATATTCCGCGACTTTGGTCGCATATCTCCTATCCCAAATTAGCGTAAATTATGCAAACTGCAAAACAAAACAGTCCTTCATGCTGTATAATAGAGTTCATTTAGCTAAAGACAAAAAAAAGTATATAAGACGTTTCGTAATTTTGAATCTACCAGCTTCGATTTACGAAGAAGTTCAGCTATTCCACAACAGATGGCAGGCAGCGGTAAGAAAATAACTTTGAACTTCACTTAAAATTTAGTGATTGTTTTATTACAATCAGATCATAAAAATGTGTTTTATATCAGTTTAAAGAATCACATCGTACAATCGTTCGATATTATACATCGATGTTCGATATACATGCTATAAAATAACTGTTCGGTTACATTAGCTGAAACTTGGTGAAAATTTTGATTCTTCCAATGTAAGTTGACCTCAGATCTGTTGTTGACGAATCATACTAAACACTAAACAGGGTTCAGTATAGGTCGGACAAGCGTCGTTTGTACACGACCACGGACTTAAAATTAAAATAAAATTATACATTTCTTTTCTTATATATATGTATATGTAGTAGTTACCTACGCGTTATTACTATTGTATAGGTACATGTATATATATAAATTGATGAAATTATCGTTTAGCACAGAGTAGTTTGATACTCGAGGACGGACATCGGCTACTTAGGTATGATATGTAATATACAGGTATCAGGCTAACCAATGGATTTGGATAAAACTTATCATTAATTATTCTTATTTATTAATTAATCTTAATTATTCTCTGCTTACATACCTACCTACTAGCGTCCCGGTAGGGCAGAACTACTTTACTGTTGCAATAGGTAAAAAATGTTGTGAAAGTACTGTGAATTGTGACAAATTAAGTGATCTATTTACAATAGGCCCCCTGTTTTCATTACATCAAATACTATTTATTGGAAATAAACAAAAATAAGTACAAAAAATGATTTTCTGGTAACGAAGTATGCTAAAAATGCTCGAGCAAAGTTAGGCTTGAATTCGTGAGTTGTAGTTTATTTTGTTATTATCATGTCATGAGGTCATACCTATTCCATTCAGTTTATCTCTGAGTTACTTTAGTAACTAAATTGAGTTTGTTGGTTATGTAGAAAATTTCGTTATTATCAACGCCAAAATTTTTCAATGTGCCAAAATAATCTCGTTACGAAAATTGCTTCAAAATCAAAAATAGCTCATGTAGTGTATGTCCAACAAAGACATACATATATTGTCTTGTGTGTTCGTGCGTAATTGTATAAAAGTCAGGTCAGTATCACGCGAGCCGCGGGTGAGTGTGGACGTTATACAAGTATATGCACGTGCATTGCCGAGCCAGTGATCTAGAAGTGGAGCACGAGCCTCAACAGCTCACATGTTTCGCGAAAAGTTCAAAGTTATGAAAAATGTAGGAAATGTAACTGAACGGCAACGCTGCACGCCTTATGATGGCAATTATGATAGACAAGTAAACATTATTCAAAGCCCCACGAAATCAAGTGTTTCGTTTCGCAGAAACAAAATGGAACTGAAGTTATTTGTTTCACTATTTTAATAGAAAATGTAAAAAAAACCAGTTGAGAACGCGCAAGCTTGAATTACCAGAGGAACACCTGGCTCGTCAATTATATAA
Organism: Pyralis farinalis; assembly: GCA_947507595.1. Classification (NCBI taxonomy): domain Eukaryota; kingdom Metazoa; phylum Arthropoda; class Insecta; order Lepidoptera; family Pyralidae; genus Pyralis; species Pyralis farinalis. The sequence continues at coordinate 20,804,397 of OX382267.1, forward strand.
CATTTTTTTTTTTTAATTTGTTGGCCATTTTTACCATGTTCCTTAAGAGATAGGAACGGTGTTCCTGAACATTCCTATTCTATTTTTTTATGCTGAATCCGAATCTGAGGGTTTCAAGTCAAAATTCGAATATTTGAAAAAAAAGCGACAGGCAAACGCACAGACAAACATATAGATTTAATATAGGAACGGTGTTCCTGAATATTAATATTGTAACGGTTTATCGTTACCATTTAACATAGCTGTATATTAACTCATTTTAAAATGCCTCAACTAGCAGAACCAAGTGGATGTAAAGCACACCACGCGGTATTGCACTATTGACTACTACTTTACCACTACATATCGCTAGATGTCGCTCCGGCGAAAAAAGAACCTGTTAATATCGGAATTCTAAATTTATCAAATTACCTTAAAAACTATTCATTTCTAACATTCAATTTCAAAATAATTCTTTAAATGGATTAACATATTCGAACATTTTAGAACTACGGTTAGCAACCTCTAAAATCATAACGGCGTCATGTCGTTCATTCCTTGGGTGGATATAGCCGAAGCCGGGCTGATTAGTATCTCTGTGTTAATAAATAGATTAAAGTTAATCTCTTATAAGCAACCGAAACAGTTGTCGCCAGTGCAATCTAATTGACAACGACCCCTGATCAAAGTATAACCATTCATGATAACTAGTAACACGCGCAGTTTCACAGCGCGTGTTACTAGTTATCATGAATGGCGCTAGATGCCGCGACAATTAAATCGATGGCTTTAATGTTATGTTTCTATTTTTGTTAATAAATATCGGATATCGATAGTTCGAGAATAAATATATTTTTTCAAAAAATATCGATATTTCGATATTTTTTATCCAAGCCTAGTCTATGAACATTCCCTGAGAAGAGCGAGAAGCGTAGGTATGACACGTAGACGAAGTTGCAAGTATCTAGTACTAAATCATTTGAAATTATTATTTCATTAAATCAGTCCTAATCTCTAGTATTCAACATTTACCATCCAAACAAAGTTTTAGTGTACTAGAGTACAATTGGATTTGAGCAGAGACATGTTACTAAAGGACTCGCCATACGCGTGATTCTGTTAGGAAATAATTCTGCCATTTTTTACGGGGGACGAGGTAACTACTACATAGAAACGAAAATAATGTTTTAAGGAAATGTCAACCTTATTTCAAGGCATCTACAGTTCAAAGTTATTTTCTTACCGCTGCCTGCCATCTGTTGTGGAATAGCTGAACTTCTTCGTAAATCGAAGCTCGTAGATTTAAAATTACGAAACGTCTTATATATATTTTTTTGTCTTTAGCTAAATGAACTCTATTATACAGCATGAAGGATTGTTTTGTTTTGCAGTTTGTATAATTTACGCTAATTTGGGATAGAAGATATGCGACCAAAGTCGCAGAATATGATTCGATTGCATCAGTACTCGATTACTGAATCGATTTCTCATGTATTAATCGTTATCACACTATATATATATATATATCATATTTTAATTTCTTTTATATGAAAGCAAATAAAATGATACTTGCATGTGAAAGGTAACTCAATATTTTTGCCAACTAGGAGTGTTCGACCTTTTTTTGCATGACATAACTGCACAGTTTAGCATTTTTAGTGTAACACTTTATGATGTTACCTGAGCGATAACGATTACAAGACTGTTAGAGAATCAATTACGCACGAAGTATTTATGCGCGCAATGGATCACAATATCTTGTACCATGACAGAGGGGAATGATCCAACGAGGCTGGTCCTTTAGTAACATGTCTCTGCATTTGAGCGTCAAATATTTAGTATTCAAGTTTCTGATAAAATATTAAATAAATATTACATTGTTAGAAACACTTTATCCTAATTTCGTATTTCCCTTTTCGCTAACAAGTTAATCGCTAGAAGTGGCATCGTAATACCAATAAAAGGTATATACGCGGAGTTTATTTGGGGCCGAGTGCCACCTTAATTACCCAGAGGCAAACACAACAATACAATCAAGCCTACGTGATAAAAATACAAAAAAAAGGGTTTAACGCTTTAGCAAACCTAAAAGATTAAAAGAGTCTGGAAATAGGTACCTACTTAAAATTACTTATACTAGAGTTGATAAAGTCCAACGCTGTCATTTCCAAAAAGTGTATGGCTTATTACGAGTATTATCATATCACTAACATGTATTTCTTTTTTTTGATCTATCTATCTATAACTTCACGCTAAATCCCTTGCGGGGTAGGTAGCGAGAACCGAGCACCACATGATTCGATCCTTACATACCTCACTCGCTACTTTAACATTAATTATTCTTTTCATGTAGGCTAATGTTAATAAATATATACGACATACGGCAGTAATATGGGACGATTATGAATATCGATAAAACTTGTAGCAAATCAATAATAAAAAAAAGGTACATGTATGGCGTATTACATTTGATATATAACATAAGTGATAATAAAACGTCGTAATATGAATAATAAATCCTTATATCTTTCATGCTAATTGGTGGTGTTCACCATATAATCTATATCTGTATATAACTTCACGCCAAATTCCTTGCAGAGTAGACAGAGAGAACCGAGCGTCACATGACTCGATCCTTACACACCTTACTCGCTTCTTTAGCATTCATGACTCTTCTCATGCACGCTCGCCGGTTTCTAAGGCACGTGACATCACCTTATGATAAAACAAAATCAATTTGGTCATGGTAAATCTTAGCCTTCCTCGGCTCTTACATTCTTCTACTTTCACGTTGTATATCTGTTTCGTAATTTCATCCTCCTGCAATCTTTCTACTTGTGCGAACCAACTGAGCATGCCTCGACTTATTTTAACACCGACACTATCTTTCGACTAACTCTGTTTCTAACATCAGCATTGCGAATATGGGCTACATGCGTTACGCCGCAAATTTTCCATTTGACATTTATGATACCGGCACCAAAACCAATATAATTAATAGTCTTTCACCAGTCCTAGTTCCGGATTATCATTCTTTTTCTATACTCAAATTACTTACGGTGATGTTAAGAACAGTTTTTTTTATACAACGTTGCCCAATAAAGTGGATGCTACAGAATATGGCTAATATACCTATATAATGTATGCAATTTGATCTAACCTGCTTTGTGTGCTTCTGCTACCAATTAGTTCATGCGGCCTAGCGCCCGGCCGGCACCCTACCGCTACCGTTAGTAGATGCAACATGCCGTCGCTGGCATGGCTGCTCCTGCCATGCAATTCTGTAAGAGCAAACTTCCTTACTTCCTCGGAAACATCGGCTGTTATAGCCTTGAACACAAAATTGCAATTCCTTAGTGTCGCTTTTCAGGGTTGTGCGACACTAGCGCCGCAAGGCTGCGTTTGGAATTGGAATTCTACAAGGCAAACAGCCTCGCGTACGCTTACAGCCTTATAGAATACCAAATAAAAAGCCGTGATCGCAGTAGACGATGTCAAAGCTGTGACATCTGTGATCATTACGTGCCATGTGCCATTACGAGTCGCTTAGCATGGCTTGCATGGCTGTAGTCTCTGCCTCGGCTGCTGCGGTCGTCCCTGTCATCGACGCTGCCACGATTGCCCTGGTCGTCGCTGCGACACGTATTTCGCCTATCCACGAGGCATCCTCAGGCGCTGTAGATGTTAGTCGTTAGAATAACAAGCTACAAGTTTTGTAGCTTGTTTGTAGTGGGTGGGTGCCGGCGCTGGCGCTAGTCCGCATGAATTAATTGGTGGCAGAAGCACACAAAGCAGGTTAGATCAAATTGCATGTAAATTTGACTTTCCCAAACGCCTGAATCTATTAACTATTGAAGGGTTTGTATAGTATAGAAATTATAATACACACTCGAGAGAGATTAAATTGCATATACCAACCCTAACCCATTCCGCTGCGGCATACGGGTCTTCCTTCAACCGAAGGGGTTAAGAGCTCAATTCTAGTTCTAAAGTTTCATTTTCAAGATATCCAAAGACGACTGTCATCTATCGACAACAGCTGGTACCGACGATTTAGCGTGCCCTCTAAGCACAGAGAAGCGCCAAACAGATAAACCCATCCATAGACAGGTTGTGGTCGACGTCACTGAACCTGTGTGTTCAATTAGAATTCACGCGCACCGACGCCATTGTATTATAATTTCTATAGATCTATTGAGTTCTATATTACTAAGCACACTATAAGGGTTTTAAATCTTGACTCTTGACTTAACAGTGGACCATTTGTTTGGTTTAGTCAAATGTGCTCGTCTTATGCAAATGTGAGATGGTTCTCGAACAGAGATTTTATTTGTATTATTTACTGCAAGTAAAATCTTTCTAGGTTACCTTTGTGATGTTTATGTAAAATAAGTAGACCTAACTTTTGCATATGGATGTAACGTTATATACGTCTGAATGTAATTGTATTGCATCCGAAGCGAAAGCGTAGGACGCGACCGGGATTAAAGCTCGGATGATGATGATGAAGATGTAATTGCATTGCATTCAAGCGGACCCCGGGCTCCGAAGCGAAAGCGTAGGACGCGATCGGGATTAACGCTCGGATGATGATGATGTAATTGTATTGCATTCAAGCGGACGCCGGGCTCCGAAGCGAAAGCGCAGGACGCGACCGGGATTAACGCTCGGATGATGATGATGTAGATGTATTGCATTCAAGCGGACGCCGGGCTCCGAAGCGAAAGCGTAGGACGCGACCGGGATTAACGCTCGGATGATGATGATGTAATTGTATTGCATTCAAGCGGACGCCGGGCTCCGAAGCGAAAGCGTAGGACGCGACCGGGATTAACGCTCGGATGATGATGATGTAATTGTATTGCATTCAAGCGGACGCCGGGCTCCGAAGCGAAAGCGTAGGACGCGACCGGGATTAACGCTCGGATGATGATGATGTAGATGTATTGCATTCAAGCGGACGCCGGGCTCCGAAGCGAAAGCGTAGGACGCGACCGGGATTAACGCTCGGATGATGATGATGTAATTGTATTGCATTCAAGCGGACGCCGGGCTCCGAAGCGAAAGCGTAGGACGCGACCGGGATTAACGCTCGGATGATGATGATGTAATTGTATTACATTCAAGCGGACGCCGGGCTCCGAAGCGAAAGCGTAGGACGCGACCGGGATTAACGTTCGGATGATGATGATGTAAATGTATTCCATTTTTGCAAACCTTGCATTTGAATGAAATTTTCGATTGTGGATTCGTGTTTACATACAAAAATGTAGACAACGTTTTCTCATCTTCATTTCCTTGAACCTTACACCTTTCAACCAATTCTTCATTCCTATGTTTTCTAAAGTCGGGCCTGACTTAACAAAATAAAATTGATACGTAATGTTCACTCTGTGATGTTGCTTTTATTCTTTGACATAAATGTCTGACGAATGTGACAAGATGCGGAGCAACGTGGCACAGGTTCATGAACCATAACGCCTCGTCTCACACTGAACGGGCGGAATTAACCATGGTATAATAATATACTGGATCATGGAATTAACTAAGCGTAAGGCCAGAGTCGTTTTTTTTTAAATATAATGTCGGGAGGCATACTTACAAGCTTACGCTTCACCTGATGTAAAGCGGTTACTGTAGCCTATGAACGCTTGCAACATATTACTCGCGCGATGCCACCTCTGCTACAAACGCAGCGACCCCTTAGGAGCTTACTGGGGATCTCATTTACTTGCAGGAATACAACAATCCTCCAGGGAGTTGTAATTAGGCTGCGTTTTTCAGTAAGGTAGAGTTACTTCATTAGATGGGCTGCTTTGATCCGCCCTACCTCTCTTAAAGATACCCAGACTAAGATAAATATACATGTTCATGCACACAAATATATGTCCCATATAGGAATCGAACCCTCGAGCGTTGGTGTTAAAGTAACGTTGCTAAGTACTGTGCCAGCGTCCTCGTCGTGTACTCTCCTGAAACTATAATAGAATAGATGATAATGCTATGATCCGCATTTCATAGCTAGCGGAAACGTAGGCATTGGTACCCGAAGCAAAGCGACCCCAGACTACCGGTAGCTTCCATACAGAACGCTCAACTTATTTACTTCAAAGTATTTAAGGTCCCAAAACTGTTCTAAATCTATATCTATTTTTTTAAAATGGCGTCCGACGAATTCCTTATAAAACAGCAAATTGTAAAAAAGTCTTTTAATCCATTAATGTAGCCGAATTAAAATAAAAAGTCCCATCGGTGAATCGAGAGAAAATCATTCAATTTAATTACTCTATAAAGTCCGGTATTCATCGTACAATTCATTCACAAAATAAACGCTGGCTCGATTTAGATCTATTTATTTTAAACGTTATATTACGTTTTTAGAAAATAGCTATCTATGAGTCAAAGACGTATATATTTTAAACAATAAAATAAATTTGTAAACATATTATTCTACGAAAATTTTTGTTACGACTCGACGACATGAACCGGTTATTTCAAGAATTTGAGATTTGAGTACTGTCAAGCCACTCCAACTTCATAGTCACCTCATCCAGGCGGGAAAATATCCACGTGGCCACCTGATTTTCCGCAAGCGACGCAACGACAGAGATGTCACCTAAAACTTCGTTCTGTATTGGTGATGCGTCCGTTCAAATATCGTCGTGAATTGATTAGGCTTTGTTTCTCTTCTTCTTCCATTCTCCGGCAATGCAAGTAACAGTGGAAAATAAAACTATCAACAAAGAAAGTCCAATCACCCAACTATTATCAAATATTCAAACACGCGGGCCCGCGCGGTTGATATGGCAAGGCATACGGCACGGCGCAATCTCGAAAATAGTATATTATTTCCAATCCTCCACCAGCAGATTCTTCATAAATCTGGTTCGAATGACTAAACGGGCGGTGTTGTATTGCTCGGAAAGATGGTGAATTTTTGTTGGATTTAAATTCGTCGTTCAATTAGGAGGTGCCATATTTATGGAATGTAATACATACAGGCAAATGTCAAACTATACATTTTCAACCCTAGCACCATCTACCGCCTGCACCATGAAACATTTAATGTTGTGCAAAGAAAGTTACAAATTATAAAGACATAGAGCGCTAGTGGATTTTCTATAGATACAAAACACCTGTAAGGTATATACCACGGTATAAGATCGTACCTCATTTTAATATAAGAGTTATTTAAATGGAAACGCATACCTAATATTAGTTACCGTAATAAGCTCGTGTTCTATCCTATCACTTAAACGTTTAAAGAGTAAATAAATAGTATTATTAGGTACTCACATTTTGTACTACTACCCATATTACAAAAGTTGAAAACAACGCTAATACAAAGGAGGCAGCGTTGAGTAACAATATAACATGAAATTTCTTCGGTAATTTTTCATTCGACTGTCAAATACTCGTAAAAGATATTGGAAACAATTTGAACGATATCTTGCCCCCGCGGACGTATTCGGGAGGTCTTATATAAAAGAAATATGAATGGCGATCGCTCATCCCAACCTTATACTTGCAGCTCGTGTACTTACCTACTTCAACTCAATGAAACAATAATAGGGTCTATCAATTTCTGTTTGAGTTCTGTAATAAAGAGGACTGTAGTGTAAAAATGTGGACTCTGAACGAAACTAACACTTTTGTAACAAGATCTATCCCAAAAATGTAGAAGGAATGCAGGATGAAAGAATGACGAAGCAGATATACAATGCAAAAGTGGAAGGATGTACGAGCTGAGGAAGGCCAAGACTTACCTACCATGATCAAATTGGTCGTGTTCTATCAGAAGGTGATGTCAGGAGCCATAGAAACCGGCGAGCGTGCATGAAAAGAGCAATGAATATTAAAGAAGCGAGTGAGGTTCTCTCTGTCTACCCCGTAAGGGATTTGGCGTGAAGTTATAGATAGATAGATAGATCTATATCAAAAACTAAATCAGTTTGAAATTTGTGTATGTACCCGTTTTATGTACTCTCTATAGAATGACGTCTAGGCCATGTCGATATTGGCCTTTTTTAAATACCGGCAGCTTTTTCGATATTTTTTTGTTTTTTTCTCTCTCTCGTCTCTGGTTACGAAACAGCCATGGACGTATGTAGCTCGTTATTAGTTACTTAAAACATAGTTAACAGTACTGTATAATGTGTGTATTATAGTGAGGCAAGTTTGAAAATGATTGACAATGTACGAGTAAAAGAATAAATCAGATCAAATCAGTACTTGCGAACGCGACGCGAAACTATGTCCTTTCCTATATTTTAAAATATTGCATATTTAAATAAAATATAGCTGAAACTAAAATTTTCATCAGTTTCTCTCATTTTGTCAAATGCTTTTCGTCCATATTGTCATACAATTAGCAAAATTGACACCGATTCAAAATACTGAGATATCGGTATTTGATCCTTAAACATCGGCATTTAAATACCGAATAATTCATCCGATGTACCGGTTAGTCGGTATTACCGAATACCACCCATCCAGTCCATGCCCTGGGAACGACTCTCTCTAGATGGACCAATGGCTACAGACTTAAGATATCTACGGACTACGGATAAATACTGAAAGCGGAGGATCGCATATGGTGGGAAGCTTTAGGCCTATAGCCAAATTAAGGTTCGGCGCACGAGTGACATCCCTGGTGTTGCAACTGTTCATAGGTTACGGTAACTGCTTACCATTAGACAGACCGTATGCTTGTGGTATAAAAAGACTTAACGTTAGTGGTATAAAAAAACAGGTGATGATGATGTGCCATATACAATAAATAGGTACAAAAATCCGGATTTATTTTAAAGTTGGTAGGCAATTACCAAAACAAATATACATTATTTTTCTTACGCGGGTTATTTTAGTGTGAGAATGAAGAGAGAGAAAGTAAAAGAAGAAGAGTGCAAGAGAAAGTAGCCCGGCTCACGCCTACCCGTTTCCTTTATTATATGGAGTTAGTTAATTACGCGTGATATCGAGATTGCCTTTAATTTATAGAAATATAACAATTAAAAAATAAATAATTTATAAAGGAAATGCCGGCTTTCCAGATATTCATAAAATCACTGGTAATAAATATCGAAGAAATTTAGTATCAGAAATCGTTAGTATCTGAAATAGTATCAGTTATCAGAAAATATAAGAAAAAATTAACCAGATAGAGGAAGTTAGAAATAAACTAGAATAATCGTATGACAAGCAATGACCTTCTAGAGTTACTGATGACAAGGGATTTCAGCTTCCGATTTTTGAATATTTAATTTTGATGACTCAAAGATTTTTAGAGTCCGGTGGTGGAGGAATAGTTAACAATGCTACTTTAACACCAATAATTGTGGGTTCGATTCCTACACAAGACAAACATGTGTGTGTGAATGTGTCTGTACGTCTTGCTCTGGCTGTTTTTAAGAGGTTGGGGGGCGCATCAAATCACTGTAGAAAACATCCAAAGACTGGGGAAGTACCGTCAAAAAAAAAATTCAAGGGGTTGCTGCCACAGATTATCCTGACGCTACTGAACTGCTCCAATTACCATGTCTGATGTATTTGTTACGATAGCTAGAGGATCTGGGTGTGCTAACAACGCCGATAGTGAAAGGTTCTTTTTACATTTGTTGAAGGCGTCTAGCAAATCCGGCGTCATCTAAATTGCCTGCGATCCTTACCTTCCGCGGCCACTAATAGGGCACTAATTAGGAGGTCGTTGCATAGCTGCTGCAGCAGGAATAATACGGCGATAGAAAAATATCATAAACAAAAATCCTCTCAGCTCTTTGAAAGTCTTCGGCATTGGTAAGCTCTGTATAGCCCGTACCCTGGAATCAAGATTCCTGTAGCAGAAACTGTGTAGCCCAAGAAACAACCTCAGGTTGGCCAAATACACACTAATGTTTATCAATACGTTGTATTCTGCTAGTCAGTAGTCTGAGGTGCTGTCGGTGCTGGGTGCTGCTGATACTGAAGACTATAAACGATATACTCTAACAGAAATCCGAACATCGGAGGACCTCGTCCATGAAGCGTTGAAACGTTTGCGCTGCGTTTTGAAAACCGAACGTCATGAACGGGAACTCATATAGACTAAAGGGCGTTGTTATGGCTGTTTTTGGTATATCCTCTTCGTATACTAGAATTTGATTATACGCTTTCACTAAGTCAATTGTAGAGAATATCGTGGTACTTATTAGCTGATGAGCGAAGTCTTGTATGTGTCTGACTGGGTACCTATTGTAATGTTACAACCTTAATGATTTATATAGAATCTTTTCTTTGCATCCTTTGTTTAGTCTATGACAATTTGTCAAAAATATTGATTTGTAATTCAAAAATTTAAAATATTACATTTTAGTGTCGAAAACAGAAAACAAGTCAGTCTGAAGGAAGTCTGGAGCAAGATCTGACGATAGAAAAGATGCTGGACATCACGTCTGAGACCACCAGCCCCTGCTGTGTGGCTATGTGCCATTGCTGTGGACGTCTGGTGACTCTTACCGCTGCGGTGATGGACCGCGAGGCCGTCCTCACCGATACTATCTTCAGCAACGTGGTCTACGACGTCCGTGAGTTCCTCACGGACCTGCAAGCTCTCTGGGGTGCTGACGTGACGACTGCAGTTGGGCACTGCAGTCGTTGGCCACTATAGCCGACGGTTGCTTTCTCCATTCCACCAGTTTTACATTCAGTGATTCCGGTGAGACAGTGCGGAACGAGTTCTTGTAGAACATTTTAGCCGAACTTATAGTTACCTTTTTTTATACTTATTATATTATAAAATAGCCCTAATAAATTTATATATCTTTTTAGTACCCCTTTTTCTTCATCACGTAATATAACACTATCTGGAACAGTGCGTGCGTTCAAACCTTTGTCATCACCGCAGCGGCGCCAACAATATTTTTTCTTGCGGAATAGATGAAGCGGAGATGACCACGCACTTTCTGATGCGCGTGCTATTCCGTTCTGCAACAAGTCGTTGAACTCCTTATTTGCTATATCAGCCATTCTGGATCCAAACGTGGTAGTTTTTTTTTATATTAGTTCAGCATAATAGTTCCGCTTCGCCTGATGGTAAGCGAAAAGAGGAGCCCAAATTGCAGCGGCAACTGACAAAGGACTACAGTGTCCTGTCAGTTGACGTTACCATGCTGGCCCGCAAGGTACTTCTTCACGCTACGTTTGAAGGATCCGATAGTGTTCGAAGGAGGAAACATATGTGCAGGCAAGGCGGTCCATTTTTTTATGTACGACAGAGGTATGAGTTTCAAATGCCTTGGCGATATCTATGCTGACTGCCATAGATTCCCCATGTTTATCAATTGCCTTGCCCTAGAGGTGACTCACATATGATAGATCACCCGTCGATTGTTTCGGTCTAAAGCCATATTGATGATCATTAATTAAGGAGTGATCTTCTAGGTAACGGATCAAGTGATTGTTATGGATCCGTTGAAATTCCGTTGAATCCGTAAAATTACAACATCAGAGTTAGATAAGCTCATTGCGGACTATAATCTCGATCTAGTTTTAGTTCAGGAGCAATACCAACGATCCCAACTAACCAGTAAATTCCTACTGAGCTGTAGGAATTTACTGGATAGCTGCCTAGCTATCCAGTAAATTCGTAACGGGATACGCGCGGGTATTTATGTTCCAAAAAGTGCTTTAACTATAACAGCGATAAATAACTTAATGTACGCACTGTGCGGTAGCTGAAGTAACATCCCCATATCTAAGAGTGTTCATAGTGAGTTGTTATTTTCAATATTCCGACCCAGTAAGTTCTTATTTACACCATCTGCATAGAGTTTTACATGCGCTTTCTGGTCATAAAGTAGTTATAGGAGCAGACGTAAATGCATCATCGCCATTATGGTACGGTAAGCTGAGAGCAAACGATGCTGACAGGCGCTCTGCTGCTGAAATGAATCTTCTTATTCATAATACCCCAGAAGCACCACCTACATTTAGCAGCCCACTGGGCGAGTCTTCTATTGACGTCACACTTTCTAGTGTAGACGTCCAAATACAAAACTGACGCGTTTTACCTGAGGCTTCTTGCAGTGATCACAATGTGATCGTTTGTAACTTCTCCCTGGTGGTTGACAAATTACACTCGCAACAGTATACTGGCTTTCAATATGAAACTAATAATAATAAATAATAAATAAATACATATTGTCGGACAAATTACACAGCGCCATCTAGCCCCAAAGTAAGCGAAGCTTGTGTTATGGGTACTAGACAACTGATAAACATACGTAAATACTTTTTTTTTATGTAAATACCTACATACTTATTATACATAGAAAATATGAAACTAAGAATGTCGATTAGGCAGGCTTTGTTCCTCTTTTCGCTTCTCGCACCGGGGATTTCACTCGTGCTGAACTCACAGTCACAGAAAGTGTTTAAATTATATCTGATATATTCACATATTGTGCTGACGTTATATTGGGCCGAAAAGCTATAGTAAATAAGAGACGCTGTGACTGGTGGAATGATACGCTTGTAAGGCTGCGTCTCCGCTGTGCCCGACGTAAGGTCTCTAAATTAAGAAAACGTAACATCGAAGGAAGACCATATCAAACAGCTCGGAGTAACTTGCGTATTGCTAGATCTCACTATCGCGCTGCCGTCGACAAATCTAAAAGTAAATTACTAAAACGAATAGCAGAAAGATTAAATTGTGAGGGACCGTGATCTCCACTATATCACGAATTTAAGGCAAATAGGCGCATTCATCAGGCCTTTGTTTCTAATATTAAACTTGATAATACCCACAACCTCGGTGTAGAGAAGATTACTGATGCACTGCTGCATGCTTTGCTTCCGGATGACTATCCTGATAATGACAGTGTCTACCATCGCGAGGTGAGGGCCGCGGTTGATCTGTGCCCTGCCAGTCCAGTAACCGTCTCGATTTCACACCCCATAAAACATATCTGCTCTTACTTAAGGGAAATTTGCAGGTTCCGCCGTGGTTGCACTTCAATGAAGTATCAGTTGCAAATAAAAACTCGGTTTGTTACTTGGGATTACTATTAGACAAAGGTTTAAATTACCTTGAACATATGAAGCAGGTTGGAGAAAAAGCCAAAAAGAACTTTTATGCGGTAACTCGAATTTTTACCTCGACGTGGGGCTTAACTTTTAAAACGTTTAAAATTATTTACACAACCACATATTTAGCATGTAGGTACGGTTCAAATGCATGGGCTTATAGGACTACCATAGGTGTTGAGCGTCGTAAGTTGAGAATTACCAGGCGTTTAGGCGGTTCTGCAATCTATATAATTGGATTCGATGTGTTAGGTAACAACTCACAATTTAGGTCCTAATAGTGTAAGATATCTGATGAACCGTGGTGCACGGCAGTTGAGCTTCACTTGACTAGCCATCTCTTTGAGGTTCTTTAATGCCTTATTTGTCATATGCTGTCTCTCACTTTGCCAAGAGGGGAAGTCAATTCCAAAACTTTCTACTCTTACAAATTTCTTCTGTTTAAATTCGTTGTGAGTTCCAAGGCAGCTATAGTTGGACTCCCAGGACAGCAATAAACTTCGCTGTTCATTGCCTTTTTGGTGGTCGCCGCTATATTTGGCTACACAGGAGACACAGTGGTGGGCCTGTAGTAGATCAAGTAGAGAGAGCGTCTGACCAGCGATGTCTGGTGTTCTGGTAGGTTGGTCTACCAATTGCGTCAGCCTGTGCGAAAGAGCGAACGTATGGGCGATCCTTCCTACATGGTGAGTTATGGAGGATCCCAACCAGGAATCGCGGTGAGAGTTAAATTCCCATAAACACACCATCTCAGCAGTAGGGTACCGGTCCTGCGGTACCCTATTGCTGAGTACTGCTTCATCTACCGCCCGGCTTATGTACTCAAAGAGCCGAGTCGTCTCCGTGTCCCTAATCGGTCGGTATAGGCACATGTAAATACGGCTCTGAAGGCCCAGGTTTACACGCACCCAGAGGACGATAAAGGAGGAATCCTCTAGACAGCGCAGACGGCGATAACATACATCCGAGCGTGCAAACAGACAGACCCCGGCTTTCGCGAGGAAATTCTTCTCAAGCACTTAACCGGGGTACTGGAGGTAGGACGTGTCCGCTGGACGCTGGATTTGTGTCTCCGTCAGAAAGAGCATGGCGGGCCATGCCATCCCATGGTGTTGGTGGACGGCAGTTTGAGTGGAGTCCGCGCATGTTAGCGAACTCAACCTTGAACAGAGTGATAGGGGAGTACACCGCTGTAAGTTCATCTATTCCTATTTGCGCTGTCATGAGAAGAGTAGAGAATGGAAGCGTGAAGCGGGAGAGAATTGCCACGACATTGGAAAAGAAGCGCGGTGGACAGTTTCTCCATTAGTTTATCGACAGAGGGGCTGTACTGATCCGTCGGACAGAAGGGCCCCCGAACCCCCCGGAGGTCATCACCGGATCCCCACCATTCGGTCACCAACCAGCAGTAATATCTACCCCGAGATTATGCGTGGTATGAAAGGGCAGCCCCTTAAGGTTTAAAGTTAGACATGATCGGGCCCCTGTACTATTAATGTCTCCCTGTTCGACGGATCAGCTTAGTCCTCCTGACAATGAATAGACAGACACCACTGTTCTCGAAATATCGCATCAACAATCCCCCTAGCACAGGTTATACACCAGTACTCATAGGTACGCCACTTCATGGGTGTTTCGCTACATATACGGTGATAGCCAACCAGGCGGGTATTTACACTACCACCGACTGAGATACTGGAATCTCAAGAAATCCCTTAGTTGTCTCTTACGTCACTTACGAGAAGAGAGGGGGCGGCGATGTTTAGTAGACCGGGTGTGGTGCGAATGTGATGCAATTATATTTGGTAATTCTGGTCCTACCTGTAGGCCGCGTTATGTCTGGAAACTTTCGCACAGATGAAATGGCATCTGCACAATCTTGGAGAGGCAGTGAAACCGTAAGTCGTGACACTGTCGACCAAACGTTTGTTATGACAATCTACGAGTAGGTTGTAATAACCTAAGAAGTCGACACCAATTATGGGCTTCGAGACGTCGGCTACGCTGAATCTTCAGTCGAAGTTACGGCGGAGGTCCAGGTTTAGATTCAGCGGTAGATCTCCATATGTCGCAATAACGTTGCCACTGGCTGCAAATAGCTCATATTTTGTTTTTGTACACTGCTCCTGTACTGCGGATTTAGGGAATACGCATAGATCTGAACCTGTGTCTATAAGATACTGTATTTTTGTTTAGCGCTCCGTGATAAATAGGCGGCTCGATATGCTTAGGCAGTCGTTTTCCGCCACTAACGGCTGCCTTGTCAGTTTAACGTTTTATTGTAGCTACAAGGTTGAGTGTATTTTCGCGCTTGGTCATCAAACCTGTAGTGATACCAGCAATGTAGATTATTTGGTGGCCTGAATCGGGATGGCGAGTGACTGTAAGACCTCTACTTCTTGATTGGCCTTGCATCGATCGGCGTGCTCGGCCATGCATCTTCATGGTTTCTAATCGTCGATTCAGCTCTGCTATATATTGCGTCAAGACATGGACAGCTGGGCTAATTGTTTCAGCAGTTAAAGAAGGTGATTTACTATTTGTACTCGTCACTTGCCCGGTTGCTCGGATGATGTCGTTTATTTGATCCGCAAGGTTCGCTTATTCTTCTAAGTCCATGTTAGCTTGCGATGCGACTATTGTTTGTTTGTTGGTAGGAAAGCTAGCTAGACCAAATAGTGCGAATGAAATCACTCGGTACTTTTGGTCCAGCCAAAAATTGCAGATTGCGTAAAAAACGTGATGGCTCTCTATCACCCCGTTCTTTGTGCATTAGCTGCTGTTTGGTTTTACGTTTTTGAGATGCTGATAAGTGCTGTATCAATTCACTTGTTTATTTGCCATACTTCCCTGAAGCTGGCGGTGAAATTATCACTATCCCTGAGTTCTGCAATATGCTGTGGCTGAATTTCGTACTGTTTGCACTAATATTGGAAAGTATAAATTGGCCTTCAAGTTGAACAAACCTCAGTTCCGGGTCATTTTCATCAAACGCTGAACTTCTGAACTCCTCCATGGGCCACGATGCTGAAGGTATTGTAAGCATGGAGACCATTGTTGTCATTGTAGGTGATGTGCAGGCACTCTTGATCGCCTGCATTTTTCATCGGGGTCACCAGTATATTGGTTAGAAATCTCGGCACCCTAACCTTTTACTTATTAATTGAGACTAAGCAAGGGTTCCTTTATATAAACAATAGCACAAATTAAAACTTTTATTAATACTGAAAATAGCAGCGATCATTATCTGAAAATGTCACGGATGATTACAATTTTATGTATAATAAAATAGCTATCGTCTTGTGTACAAAAAGTTTTTAATGTTACAACGGGTAGCGCATGTTGGCTCACCACTAGGTGGACTTTATGTTTGTATGCCTACTGACGTTGTGGAAAATAAATGTTTGCTTAAAATACTTAAACTACATTAGCGCTATTCTTTCCACAGTGTAAACAATTTTGCACTGAAAATAAATATTTTACCTCGAGGAGAGACAAATTTTGGGGGTTGATGCTACTCACGTCCGCGGGCTTTACCCTATTTACCCTGCACGTGACCCCTGGTGCTAATCGAGTAGCAACTTCTTTGGTGGTAGATCCCGTTGTAGAAGGGTTATCTAGTAACTGTTGCCAATATGCAGATGTGAAAATCCCGCCATAGTGACTCGTTCTCATCCCTGTCCGAGTCGCGTTCCGGAGTCAGCACTGCACTAACTGGGCCGACAGGATCACCGTCGCAACAAATGTGGGACCATGTGGTTGTTTAAACGGAGACATGTTCGGGCGGATCGAGCCGACCCGCCGGCCAGGGAGGCCTGTAGAAATGGTGGTTTCGCTGGCCGCCCGTGGCATAGTACAAGGGCTCAATTGGGTCTAACCAACTTAAGAGGCTACCCTACCTGGTCACGCATTATCCCGGAGTGGTTCGTCGTGCCGGGTGGTGCCCGGTTATGGTGGGACCCGGCGACCATTTCTGGGGGGTATGGGAGACCTACCGCCCGGCGGGTCAGCCTATGCGACTCCGAACTACGTACTACCAACTGCGCATATGCCTACAACCGCTATCTAACATCCACGCTTTGTCCGTGTTTGTTATTGCGTTAAACGTCTTTTTCACGCCTCTTTTTCTTTTCCCTTCCAATTCCTTTTTCTCCCTAATAATCCCTTTTCGCAATAAAATTACAGCACAGCATACGTACAGAGGATCTACAGCGGCACCTTTTGCTCCCACCAATAACAAACTTAATAAGGTGGAGTTCGCTAACATCCGCGGACCCCATTCTAATCTCAATGTCCACCATTATCTTGACTAAACCCGCGTTGCTCTTCCTCACGGAGACACAAATAAGCCGCCCCGCTGATACAGTATACTTACACTACCCCGGTTATGTACTGGAAGAATCTTTCCGTCCTAAAGCTGGTGTATGCTTGTTTGTTTGTCTTGAGGATCCTTCTCCGTCCACCCTCTGGGTTCTCGTAAACCTGGGTTCTATGAACCAAATTTACATGTGCCTTTATCGTTCCCATTCTGGAGATACCGAGACATTTAAATTAAGTACTATTAACTATAATTAAATCATTGTTCTGTAGTACACTATTGAGTTAGGGCGGTCAGAAGGTGGGGGTCATGTTTCTGGTCACGTAGAGACCTATGACGTAGCGTGGCAGCATGTGGCGGGGCGACGCCGGCCGTGGTACATGTGAGAAGGGCGGGGTCGCCTCACCACGCCGCTAAGCCATAGTAGAGGTAATACAGTAGGACAACTTCAAAGAAACGTTCGAAATTATCGCACTCATACAAAACCCTGCAACATGTTCATAAGCGAAGTTCCCTGTTACATGTATTAAGAGATCTATCCAAACGAGTGGTTAAATAGAGTAAGACCGTACTATATATAGTGTTGACATATATTTAAAAAAAGACTTATCTGCGTTAATTAATCTACTGCTTATAGGTTTGTATTGTGGCTGCGCCGGTCGTCACGCTGCTGCTGCGTTCATTAATCCTCTGTCGGCCAAAACACAGGCCGGCCGGCGCTGTGTGAAACTGACAGCCGCACTCGTTAGTTATCCGCCAGGCCGTTATGTTGTTATTACTCTAACACTATCTATTATCGCTTGATATACAGCCGTTTTTGTCGAACACTGCTTTCACGTAGTTAGTAGCAGCGTTAATATGACGTGGCGGCAATAACAGACGCTGTAGCGGTAATAAAACTAACATAAACTAAGCACAACTGGGTGTTCATGAACACGTTAAAGCATAACGATGCTATCAGCTGGGAGTGTTATTTCGAGCGTCTACTACGAAACGCAAAATGTACCTTATGAGCGAATTTACAATAACGGTTTAGTTGGGGCAAGTGTCTCACCATTATCTTTAGACTCAACCTTACTTGGATGTGATGGTGCACGTTGATAACTAGTTAACGATGCTCTGGCAAAAGAGATATAGGCCATCTTACAACGTTATTAATAAGCAGCATATCCGGATAATTAACGCATCTTACAGAATACCAAAACCAAACAACTGCTGTTGTGTTCCTAGTAAGAGGGGATGCCAGATTAAAGAGGCATTGGCAACGTGCAAGCACACACAACAAGGAGTAGTTCTTGTAATTAACAATTTATAGGCTACAGTAATATCTTCATATCAGGCGAGCTGTGTGCTTGTATCGTCGTAGTGTTGAAAAACATGTAAAATGCAAAATGAGAATCCATGTTTTGGCGTGGAAATTTTAATTTAGTTCTAATAAAAGTATTTGAAAGTGTGGTGTTATTTTTTACATCGGTACGCTTCATTTATTTTTAGAAATTGCAAATCAACACTTAATTGATTGTTACCTTCTACCAAATGAACGTGGGAGTTTATGCATATCTGATTAAATTACATATTTATACAACAATGAGTAAGTGAAAGAGTCGTTCTATATCTTTATAGGTGTCGTTCAAAATTCTTCTTCTCATCTCTCTTGTTCTCGCTTTGTGCTTTTCCAGTCCAATTTTGCCGTAACTTTGATTGAATAGGAAATTCAAATTAATTCGACTAGTAGTTTTTGAGTTGTTTAAGAAGATTAATATCTTACTAATGTAAAATTGTACTAATGTTTGCACCTCTTAAAGAACTTACCAATAGGTGGCTGTATCTATTATTTGTAAGCATTTTAAGAAATATAGAGCAGGCATAAAAAAATGTTATAACTTGTAGATAATATGTATAGGCGCTGAAGTTTGTACAAGCAATTACAGCGCGCGGTCGGGCCCCGCCTTGCGTTCGAAGGTTGCCTGGTTATATTGTTGTAATAATTAACAAACACGACTAGAATTAGTACACACGGCCGTTCAAAGACGATATATATATATATATATATATATATATATATATATATATATATATATATATATATATATATATATTATAGTGACAGACATAGAAGCTAACAGTGAATATTACAAGGCTACGTAGCTGTTATCACACTTGATCGAGGCGAAGCGGCGGCGTTGAGATGCTTTCTTGTCATCAGCAATTCATAGCGAATCTAATCTCGTCTATGCGACGTAAACAAGGTGTTTTTTGGTGTGTTTTTCCTACCTTTGTCTAGGACATTTATTTTTGAGAGCAATTTCCCTAATAACCTCCGAGAGCTTACAAAGGAATTGGTGACTAAACTTGACTACACTTTGATCCTTTCTGAATGTTCTCCCACGGGAAAAGTCAACTTATTACTTCGATAGATTTACCTTAAAACAAGGAGAATTGTCTCGAACGATCACTAATGAAAGAATAAATGTTCGGCGCTCAAAAACTAGAATAGATTAATCGATGTCTCTCTGCAGTATTTGTGACTGCTATAAATGGGATATTTCACTATTAGCAATTTCACAAGCAAATGATTCGACTGTGAGTGATTCGATAGATTGCTCGGTTCCGATTCGTCGTTAAGTTAGATTAATTCACTAATTACTACGTGTATACAAAGGCGGGACTTTGTGGGGAGTGATGAATTTCATTCGGCGGGATAAATTACAGAAATGTAATCCGTTTTAGAAATTGAAGGGAAATACAGATCTTCGTCACAATAGAAGTGGATCTTGAGTAATGTGTAATCAGCGTAGTAAAATCTGGAATGGCTTCGTTCAACAACGTCATCCTTTTGTTCTCGTAATAAACTGTCAGGGCATAAAAGAAATTACTATCATTGGATGCCATCCTGGTAGAATTTAAAGCCACTCTATTGGGCAGGGGGATGGGAATGCGATATCACAGTAGCTTAAAACCTATTAAGTATATTATGAAAATGCTGTTGCTTGCTATATTGATGTCGTAGATTTTAACCGTAGCCTAACGCCTGTAATATTTCCTCTTTCTCCTCTGCTGCTTTACACAGCAACTCCTTAGGAGGTTAGTGACCTCACTCACACGCAGGAACACATCAACCCCTAGGGAGTTGTTATTTGCCTTGGCAACAGTTTTTTGTGAGGTGGAAGTACTTCTCCAGACGGGAGCCTTTAAGCTCGTCAAAATTTATAAAGAACGACTATCCAGATCTTTTCTTCTTCTTCTTCGCGTTATCCCGTTTTCTTTTCTGTTAGGATTGGCAAGGTTCACCACCTAAGGTGAGCCTTAGTCTAAGGATTTGGCGAAGATTCTGATAATTATATGGAGCCACTGCCGTCAGACCTGCACAACCCAGAGCGAAACCCAGACCTTTCTTAGGGTAGGTCAAACGTCTTCTGAAATATTTCTTGAGCGAGGGATTCCTCACCACCAAGCGATTGATACCCACAAATATGTTCATAAATCCGAAAACACGAAATAACTGGTCAAACCAAGTTTTGTATTTATATAAGGTTCCGCTTTTTAAGTTTATCGATATAGGTCTGCTTACTGCACACTAAAATACCTAAAACATGGCCAGCGGATCTCGGTCGCCAAGATACTTACTAATACATACAATATCTGTAGCTGGAAATATATAGTAAGTATTAAATATACTTGGAACATATATCCATAGTGATAATACGCTTATATACTATTCTAAAAAAAGTTAAACTAAACCCCGTCTACGACAAAAATGCCCACTCGATATAAACAAATCTTTAATGTAAATACAAAATTAGAAGTTCAAAACTTTAAATTAAAAGGTTTTACAACACGGACCTATAGATATATATGCCAATATACCTTAACTTAAAATATACTTAATTATAATAAATAATATGACATCATAAACTTAACTTTAACTAGGTCCACGTAGAGTCGGCGACGTGTAGCGCGTGTTGTAAGGCAATCGTCCTCGGGACTTCCGAAACAAGATTCTCTCCGGCCAGAATTCTTCCTTCATGAAGGTCGGTAGATGATGAGTGGAACCCTTACCACAAAGGAACTAAAATTTACTTTATGGCGTGATTCCTGTCGCTCGACCCTCAAGGTGAAGTTGGTCTTCTTCCTCACATAGTCTACAACTTCCTCGATCTCTGTATTTGATTTTACTATGCCTCTGTAGACCAGCGTAGTCTGGAAACGTACAACGGCGTTGCTGGAATTTCCACGCGTAGTTGTGGATCGTCACAACTGCGCGTGTATCATAACACATAAGTTAAGGTAACCCCTTTACATCAGATGGGCAATATGCTTTTATGCTACCCGATGTTGTATAGAATTAAATTACTATATGTTACTTCAACGAATTGTTTTTTATATTTTAATATGTTATCTTTAAAAGTCGTGCTCAAATGAGATCTAAAAATTTCAGTTGAGAAGTATGTCGTTATTATATTTTTGTTTATACAACTACTCGTAGATTGGCAAACAAGCATGCGGCCCGCATCAGAGGGTAAGCGGTCACCGCAGCCTATTGACGCTCATAACACCGTGAGGTTGTGCACAACACTCGCGCGCTACCAATCTTGTACCCTAAAGATGTTTAGTCCCAGTACCCAGTAATTTCTCTGCCATATTTCACCCTTCAAACCGGAACACAGCTATATAAATATAGCTATTTGGCGGTAGACATAGGTAAGACAAAGGTACCCATGCAAACGACTTTTGTACAAAGTCTCCCTCTGGTATTATAGTTGCTTTTTAGATGGTAAAGTAGGTGCATGTAGGTGCAATAGGTATATGAATAATGAACCTGTCGTTATAAATCTAGTGCACAACATTCTTATCTATATCCACTAAATCAGTTTCTCCAAAGTACACGCTAGTGTCTAAATTCACTATGTAATATTCGTGACAAAATGAACCTATAACAAAGACCCTATCTAGAGGTAAAAAATGAATATTTATTGCTATGTAAAAAGCAAATCTCGCCCCGCACGAGGAGTTAACTGACCTCATTTCTCTCCCGGTGATGTACAGGCTCAATGTCAAGATCGACAGAAGCCATTTCACTATTATAGGCGATTAGATCTACACTACTTTGTATTGTTTCGCCACCAATTAGTGAACTAGCGCCGGCCACCGCCCACCTACTGTTATTAAAAATCGGCCAAGTGCGGGTCGGACTCGCGCACAAAGGGTTCCGTACCACTATCTATAAAATCGGCAAAAAAATCACGTTTCTTGTATGGGAGCCCCCCTTAAATATTTGTTTTTATTTTAATTTAATTATTTATTCTTAAAGTGAATATATAACTAAATATTCTGTGAATATTTCAAGCGTCTACCTGCTGCCGTTATCAATATCGAGCAAAAATGAGCAAAAAATCACGTTTATTGTATGGGAGCCCCCTTAAATATTTATGTTATTCTATTTTTTAGTATTTGTTGTTATAGCGGCAACAGAAATACATGATCTGTGAAAATTTCAACTGTCTAACTATCACGGTTCGTGAGATACAGCCTGGTGACAGACGGACGGACGGACGGACGAACAGCGAAGTCTCAGTAATAGGGTTCCGTTTTACCCTTTGGGTACGGAACCCTAATAGATGCATGCGTCGCCGTCACGACTGCTGCAGTCATCTCTGTGATTGCGCACCATCGGGAAGAGGAACTTCGAGGAGAGCTAACCAGAGCAGTCAAAGCAGCAAAGGTGGCATTGCTGCTTTGACTGCTCTGGTTACCTCTGCGATACGTGTTTCACTTCTTCATGACGCATCCTCAGTATATGTATGACTTTAAAGCATGTTATTCTAACGACTAAAGTAGCGGAGGTAACCAGAGTATAGTCATGGCAGCGACAATATACATCCATTAACAGTAATGGGCGGGTGCGGGTACTAGTTTGCTTGAGCTATCTATTGGAGAAAGCACACAACACAAGGTAGATCATATTGTCTGTAAATTTCACTTCCGCAAAATAACCGCGGAATCTATTATCGTTCCGCGATTGTTATAGGCTGCTCTTTGAGGAATTATACTCGGCTACCCTCATTAATCATATTCTCACAAATTCAGTCAACCCTATGATGTTTTACACAAACATAGGAAAATCAAAGCAAAACAAATGTGTTTACCCTACGAGTCTCACTTATGAATATGACCTACCACCATCTACTATGATATTTCTTCACTTACTCTTGAACTTTCTACTACAAATATAATTCTCGTTGAAATTCGGGACATCGATAATAGTATATACAAGGTGTATTAAATGAAGACAAACTTTGCAGGGGCAATGTTATGTTGTACCTTTTATTAGAAACATACAAATTTAGTAAATAAACGTATGACAAGAGGTCAATGGCCAGCTTGCAGCTGACGCTTAGCTGACGGAGGAAATTGGCTGTTCGTGATCGTATTTACAAAAAAATGATTATTTTCGTAACGCGTACAAAATAAACATTATGTGTTTGTCTATCCGTTTGTACGTAAACGGTTTATGATGAAATTTTACTATTCATACTATTCGTTTACTTACTTTATTACTTGTATAATTACTATTTATTCCGGAAGTATTTGAGCCGTAAGTTTGGGTTTGCAGTAATCTCGATAAACTAAACTTGTGCCGGAGTCACGGGCAACCGCTAGCTGAGTTGATATAGGTATAATCATACCTATTTATCGGGGCCTAGGTACAGGCAAACGTAACGCGCAGTATTTACTGTTTTTCCTTTTTTATAAATAACGTCTGGTGGCGTACAAGTACGCAGTCCACCTGAAGTAAAGTGGTTACCGTAGCCTAAGAACTGTTACAATAGAAGAAGTGTCGCTTGCGCGTTGCCACCGCTACTAACGCAACTACCCCTCAGGAGGTAATCTCACTCACTTGAAGAAACTCAACAACACTCCAGTTTGTTATTTGGTTGCGGTTTTCTGTGAGATTAGTTGACGATTGTCATCTATCAAAAGCAGCTGCGACTGATAGTTTAAAGAGGTCTCTCCGACGAAAAGAGAAACTGGACTGACCCCTCCAAGGTCAAGGCTGCGGTCGACACTGTTTAACTTTCGTGTTTGATAACACTGGCGCGCATCAACGCATTGGAACTCTTAAAACATGCCACTGTAAACAATAATATAATAACTTCAGGAAATTACTACAAGCGTGAAAAATCACTGAAAAAGGTTTCATAAAATTTGTTAAGGATAAAGGTCGATTCACACATATCAGTGAACCCACAGTTCCGGCACAGTACCGCATCAGTGATAATTATTCTTTCAAACATTATCTATGGATGTATTCACACTTGTCAGTGTCAGTGTCGTCTCAGTACCGTCAGTGTCAGTGCCGGCACCGGCCATCACGGACGTGATCGGCTACGACGATATTTATCACGGATCACTGACGCCGCTGCATCGAAAACAAAATGGAGGACGAGGTGTTGATTGAATTAGTTCGTGAGAATACTGTTTTGTATGATTTATCTCATGCAAAGTATATGGATACAAAATACAAAAACAATTTGTGGAACAAAATAGGAACACAAATGAATGTAGACGGTAAGTCAAAATTTACTTATCTACAGTGCTATTGTAAAGAGGAAAGATTAGATTTTTGTCTATGTGTTTGCTACGCTACGCTACGCTAGTCTGAAGGGAACGTCGTGCACGAAGACCCGCAGAGAACTGTACTGTGCCTGATATGTGGGAATTGAAGCACTGACGCACCACTGTAGCACGGATACGGAACTGTAACGGTACTGTGCCGGAACTGTGGGTTCACTGATATGTGTGAATCGACCTTTAAAATGAAACCATGATAAAAAGCTTAAGTAAAAAAGTTTGAAAAGGAAAATGTGAAAGTATTTTTATGGTAGGTCAACGGCGCGGTGAGCCGGAGGTGGCAAATCACTGGTCGTTTCCGGCGGGGCGCGCCCCCGGAAATTGAGAAGGTCTCCGGCGGCCCTGGCGTCACATCATGATGAAAGAAAAGTGAGCTGATCTCTCACGATTGACTATGATCGGCATGACCCGAATATGACTCATTCGTCTAAATGTGGAGCTAAAATACAGGTGTATGTTACGAGTTCTTCGGACCCTAAGCAGTTACCTTTCAAAAAAATTATCGTACATTTGACTTATCGCTAATGATAGTGCAGCGACAAATGATTGAGATTATGCATGTGGGTTGGAAGTCATCCTTCCTCTTAATTTTTTATATTAAGGGCCCTTTTTTTTTGGTTTTGGTTTTGGCATTATTATCATTTCGCGTGACGTTCACAATGAATAAATTATTTGATCATAATTTAATAGATAGATTAATATACCTAGATAGTTTTCGCGTCAATGTTGTATAATAACCGCACCGCTCGCCGATGGCGGGGAGTTCACCCTCACACGCTTGAACCGCTATGGTCGCGTACGGTGCGGTTCCAGAGAAGTTTTCTTCCGAGAACACTCAAGCTGTGGAATGAGCTCCCAGCCGAGGTTTTTCCAAGGAACTACAGCATGGAGTTCTTCAAGAAATGCGTGAAGAGGTTTTTAGAGGGTCGGCAACGCATGAGTGACGTCCCTGGTGTTGCAAATGTCCATAGGCTACGGTGACTGTTTAACATCAGGCAGGCCGTATGCTTGATTGCCACCTTGTATAAAAATAATAATATTGCAAAAATCCCTTCATGGCAGACACCGTCAAGACTTGCTGAGCTCGAATGTTGACATAGCTGCGTCAAACGCATGGCTCAAGCGAGGAGAACTGTTTCCTGAGACTGAGGGATTTATGCTTGCAATACAGGACCAAGTAATAGACACTAAAAATTACCGGAAATATATAATACGTGACGCTACGCTCCAATTCGACTCTTGCCGACACTGCCACAGTAACCCTGAAACTATACAACACATAACTGGCGCATGTAAATCTATTTCTCAAACTGATTACAAGCATAGACATGATCAAGTAGCATCCATCGTTCATCAATATCTGGCCAAAAAATACAAACTTATAACAGAAAAAATTGCTTACTATAAATATACTCCACAAACTGTATTGGAATCACCTGAAACAAAAATTTATTGGGACCGAACTATAATTACCGACAAAACCATACATCACAACAGGCCGGACATAACACTATACAATAAAACTAACAAGACCGTTTATTTAATAGACATAGCCATCCCAAACACGCATAATCTTGCATCTACGTATACTGAAAAAATAGCCAAATATACAGATCTAGCCATTGAAATCAAAACACAATGGCGGGTAGCGAATGTCAGGACAGTACCGATTATAATATCGTCTACAGGAGTGATACCTAAAAGTTTGCAAGACAGCCTCAAGACTCTCGACATACACCCGCTAACATTTCTCCAAATGCAGAAAGCCGTCATCTTAAACACATCTCGGATTGTTCGCAAATTTCTCGCTATCAATACTTAATTTACCATTCTCGTTTGGCCGCAAGCCCGCGATAATGGTCTCGTCTACCCCGTATCTGGGAGATATTGTAAACTATATAAATAAAAATAATAATAATAATGATTACTAATCATAACATTTATTGGCATTCCAACTTAAGGCATAAATATTACAAATCATATAATGTAATGACATAATATATCCGTATCAATAATTATACTTAAGAAACTTTATACTTATTTTGTAGTTATAACATAACGTTTCGTGTGCATTCATGTTGCGCGGCTTGGGGTACCCCGCCGCAACCTAAACATAAGTATAGCGCTCTGTCACAAGATTTTTGATTTTTATTATGCATCAAATCACACATCTTTTCGGATTTATACCAGAACAAGTAGGTGAATCTTAGATTTACCGGTAAATCTTGGGAATTAACGAAATTCGTTCTTTTAGAGTAAAATATATACAACATATTTGTATGTTGAGTTACTGACTCTCATGTCTCACTATGAATAGTTTTTTTACACCCACTTCTAAGACGAATTCAGTTTCGACAAACACCAGTGGTCCTGAAATAGAAAACTAGCATATTATTAAAAAATAAATTAAAACCTAAATAATTGTTGTATAGGTCCATATTTATGCAAGTTCCATAAAAAAATCTTTCCAATAGGGATCTAGGCAACGAATTGACATCTCTGTAAATTGGTTCCATTTGAGAGCAATCCCCGACGAATGTCGGATAAAACTTTTATATTATTTTTGGGTGGTTTAGCTTTGAGTAAAGTTCGGGTCCGATCAGGTGTTCCCTGCTGGGGGAGGGTAGTGACTAATGAGCGGTCAGAGCGCCGACTGCCGACTCCGGGGACCCTCACTTTGAATGCTCTGCGCTAAAACACAAATATATCAAAACATTAATTTAAACAAAATGGCCGGGCCATGAAGCAAGAATTTACTGGTACATATTAAATTTTTAATTGTTGGGATATAAACATAACTTGTAACTTATATATCGCAGATTCAAGATATTTGTAATTCTATTTACAGGCATTTGCAGCTCTTCTGTGCGAGTTTTGTTATGTGAAAAACGTCAATGTGAATGATAGACGACTATCGTTTTGCAATTTGGGAGGGCTTGGGTGCGGACAGCGGATGTGTCCTACTCATAAACTTAATATTAGTATTTTATGTTTATGGTCATACTCATGATCGCGTCGGAATTTGAGAATTTACCAGTAACATTTACGGCGACTTTTTGTTACACATTCACTTAGTTTCTGTTTCTGCGATTTTGTCCGCGTGACAGATTTATTAACAGTCTGTGCTTATTTTCTTCTATCATTCTGAAATGTCCAAATTTAGTGATACGCGCTTTTCACTTTTATCGTTTCGTACTACTCGAATGCGAAGAAAATTAAAAGATTACGATTGACGATAAAATGTTAGAATAAGTAGTGGACGAGATTGTATATCTTGGAATCGGGTTTAGCAGCTATAGAAGGTACGATGCACGTGTGAAAAGACAAGTGTCCTGCTGGTACATATTAAATTACTCGTCTTACTACTAATGGAGCGTTGGGACCACATCTTAGCAGTACAAACTTGAGCCAGGAGCACAGCTTGTAACATCTTAAGCTTTTCGTGAGCCCTTCTAACACAATCGTCTTTCACTATTGCGACCAGTGTTTGCAGTATAGATGGTGTTTCTGCTAAAATACGGTATCATCTACATAAAGCAGACGGTTCACCACTTTATTACCTATGTGGAATATCACATTCGAGACCTTATTCAGACAACTATCGAGCTACAGAATGAACAGCAGAGTAGAGAGCATGCTACCTCGCTGGACACCAGTTTTGACATCAAACCAAGGTATTTGTATAAATGTAGGTACACTATGTAGTGTGCTTATTATATCTTCATCTCAGCCCTTATTCCTCCACTGCTGAACATAGGTCTTTTCTCTAGAGTATCATTCGTCTCGATCTTGTACCACCTGCATCCATTGACTCCCTACAAATCTCTTGGGTCGTCGCTCCATAGAGTGCGGGGTCGGCCCACACTGCGCGTACCATACGGGGACGTCATTCGAGAACCTTTCTTCCGGAGCGGTTGTCGGTTCTACAAACTATGTGGCCAACCCACTGCACTTCAACTTGCTTATCCTGTGGGCTATGTTGGATATCCACAGTAGGGTACTGCGGATATCCCCTTTTGTTTCGTTCTCCGATCCAAAATTGCCCCACTCTCGCTCATCGTTCTGTTTCGTACCCAGCTTTGCATTGAAGTCCCCATCAGCACTGTGTAACGAGTTTAAGAGGTATTCATGGCTTTGGACATGTCCTCATACATAGCTCCACCTCATCATCGGAGTGTGTCGACGTTGGTGCGTAGATCTGTATAACAAATGCAACTTGCTTAAGTCTTCTTCCATCTCCACTATGCTGCCCAAATCCTGGATAATTCCCTTACGATCGCCTTTTACGAAACGGGTTTAGATGGTACCCCATCTCAGCCCGTTTCGTAAAAAGCGACTTATTCCAGTAAAAATATACCGCACCATGGGATGGTAGGGGGCACAGCTCCCCATCATTCATTTTCGAGTTAAAAGAGATTACCGAGTAAATGGGCTTTCTCCTTGGCGCTATGGGCCAAACTGTCAATCGATTTTTGCAGTGGTGGCATTGACGGTTGGCAGAATTTATCTCGGCAGCTTTAGCGAGCGACTAGAAAGCACGGCCTCTAGAGGGAGGCTCGCAAGCCGCTCGCCAACTCTGCCGACGAAATCGAATTTTGCTCTAGCAACCACCCTTTTACAGGACCTAGAGGCAGCATTCAGTTTGCCCTTCAAAACAGAGACATCCCCATTAGCATGTAAGCAGCCTGCTTAAGAAGATTAGCTTGCCGATTAAGATTAAGATTAAGTAGCTACTAAGCGATTGGGAATGTAGCATTCCATGCCATCCAATATCTCGGCAGCCACTGCAGTTGCACATGAATCAATGTCATCAGATTTGAAGCACAGCTGCCTCCACGGGTACCATGCGTAGAATTCACGCAATTCATTCCAGTGTACCGACCTATAGTGCCATATGCGAAGACGTCCGGCAGGCCGAGGTGAGTCGAGTCTGGTGCAAGGCACTTGGGTCCGGATGAGACAGTGATCCGATGAGCCAAGCGGCGCATCCAATGAGATGTTACACTCATCCGGACGTATGGTCAGCAGAAACACCGGGTCTTCCTGACCGCCGCGCCAGCCTGTCGTGCCCACACAGCTAGGTTTGACATCCGCCGGTCCTCCCGCTGCCCGCACAACGACCTCTCAGTTAGCTGACGACCTTACTCACGCACAGGAAAAAACAATCCTTCCGGAGTTGTTATTTAGCCGCGGTCTTCTGTAAGGAGTGGAGGTGTTTCCCCAGACAGATATTTGAAGCAAGAAGTCACGCTATGACCCACCGCAACAATAAAAAATCAGAGGGAGTGGTACATAGCACGATCTCTCGCTGGATCCTACCTCTCTTCAATATTCATGCAATACATCTAAATTGATCATGGTAGGTGAGTATTGACTTTCTTCGACTAATAATATATATTTTTTCATTCTTAACTCATGTATTATTTCTACATGTCGGATCCGACGGAGCATCTTTCATTCTCATTCTTACATCATTATTGCGAACTCGGTGTACAAGCGTTATGATGTAGATTTTGCGCAATGCTTACATGTAGACTGCATTTATTTTACTTGCATGCTATCCCTGCTATACCTAGCTCTCACTTCTATACGTTAGCATTTGAATCAGAACCGTCTTGTATTTATTGTATATTTATGCCATCTTTGAGGTACGCCATTTTGAATGCGCAATGTCGGTCACTTGAGATTATCAACTACCTACATACAGTAGACGTACGAGTTCAAGGCAGTCAGGGCCTGAAATAGGCAGAGGGAGGATCTCCCCTCCCTGCTCTCGCATCTCGCCTCGGACGCCCGCAGTGCCTATTTTTTTGAGTTTGGAGTCGTCCCTATTCCCTACAGCCACCTAGGCAATCAATATAGCTTGAAACTTATCAGACGTTTTGGGTTTATATAAACAACACTTGACATAAAAGATTTATTATCTCTTTATCGAATAGCTTTTACATTGTGATTATAATTGATGCAAGAAGCAACAATGTTAACGTATTAATAACGAAAGTATGGGCATATACTACTAGTAAATATTATTCACGTAACAGATGGCACGTTTATAACCACCATTGGTTCATAAAGCACTTTGAGAATAAACTTGGAGACACTTTCAAAGCTACATAATGTGTGGCTACACATTGCCACCTACGCAGCTACTATCTTACGTACTTACATTCTTGTTGCTCACGGCAACCCACGCTGTTTGGAATTCATGCGCAATTTACTGTTTAAGTTTCTTTAATGAAATAAAACTATTAATTTTACCATTGACCCTCTATAGTCACTTGAGAATGTTTTGCGTATAGCGTATTACATATTGCAGCATTTCGTTGCATTGCAGCAAAATAACCTTTGATAAAGAAAAGATGCAGGAAAGACCTTGTCGCAGTAAATCTTCTTTCAGATTTTTAAATAACAATGCAAGAGGTATTTATTGTTATTACTTTATGGTTGCGTTAGGCAGGGCTGTGTAGCATCCTCTTAGCTGTTCAATTTATTCATAGACAGTTGTTTGACAGACTTGAAAGAGTATGCCTGTGGAATAAAATGAATGAGTCAGTATTTAAAACCCTGTTGTACGCCGATGATCAGATTCTCCTTGCATTTTCGGCATAAGAACTACAACAAATGGTTATTGCTGCGCAGTGGTGTTATAAAAATAATAGAAAAAGCGGTGATAAGCAACCCGACGATCCGAAGTCTTATAGCCCTATTACCCTACTATCATCGCTGGGTAAACTACTTGAACGTTTAATTGTACCCACAACCGAAGAGCATGCATGAAGAGGTTAATATACCTACGTATGAGTGTAGAAGAAGCGAGGGGTATGTTGCATAGTTTCTGCTGACCCCAATGGGACACAGGCGTGATGATATGTATGTATGTAATGTACGTAAGCTATTTATATTATAATCGTAAGACCAACGTGCTTGGCATGTTGTTAAATTAGGAAACAGGTTAGATCAAATTGCATGTAAATTAGACTTTCGCAAAATAACGCCTGAATCTATTAACTATAAAAAAATAATCAGAAACTCAATAAAATAAAATCTTACTACGGGAACAACTTGAAATCTGCGAAAAAAATATCTTTGATGCGAGTATGATACATATGTATAAAATAGCATCACGGAAGTCTTCCTGCGACCACGGATGCTGCAAAGCATTCGAAACGTCAGGTTCAACAAAATAAATAAAACACCCGATACTTCCGTTAAAAATTGTGTAACAATCGCGAAAACCTCAAGTTAATCCGCTGATCCATTGAAATTTGTTAAAATATTCCTTTTACGAGTAGTATGTAGAAAACGAAATCAAAGGATTATATTACGCTTGACGCAATATTTGTGTAGATAATATTTGCGTTTGTCAGTTGAAACATAAGTTAATGTATTATACTCGTATATACAATTGAATAATGTAATAAAAAAGAAAAATTTCAAACGTATTTCTAGTTTCATTAGTTTCACTGTGCTTTACATATTTGTAGACAATTAATTTCGATTAATTCCAACTAAGTAACGCATGCACTAATAAAACTAGAAATCCATTTGGAATTTTTCCCGTATATTGAGATTTTTCTATAGCGTACCAGTTAGTCGAGTGCCGTAAGTTTTATGCCTCCGATTCCAGAGCCAGTCCATGAATATTTATTACTAATAAACTAGTTAAATGTATTTTCAACAGTGTATAGAAACATGTAAAAAAAATTGCGCCATCTCAATTTTTTAATTATTAAAATAAATAACTATTAATGTTTTGGAGTTGCAACTATTTTTTAGAGCAGCTGGGCTAAATACGTTGCTGTTTTTGTGCGTTCCGAAAAAAAATATTTCTGCTTATTGTTTATTTGCAATCTACGAGTATGTACTTATATATTTAGTATTGTGCAGTTAGTGCGATAAAAGTTAATGAAAATAGTGGCACAGATAGAAAGTATTTGTTTTTTATTTATATTACACGAATATAAAAACAATTGTAAATACTCAATCGTAAATTATATAATAAATTGATGCTAAAAGTTAGAAACAGTTTTTAAAAATGAATGCAACGCTGGTCTTGCAAGCACTCTTGCTTCATACGCTGCCCGCAAAAAATAACAGATCTAGATATAACTCTTTTTTAAAGCAACTGCTAAAAATGCCTGTGTTAAACTGCCGTCTTTGCCACCTACTGCAGATACCGCTTTTGGACACTTCAAGAGAGACTTCTTCTTCTTCTTCTTCACATTATCCCGTTTCCTAATTTATTAGGATTGGCGGAGTCCGCTACCTACGTCTAAGGATTTGACGAAACACTGATTTTTACATGGAGCGACTACCGTCAGGCCTCCACATACTAGAGAGAAAACCAGATCTATCTTAGGTTAGGTCACACGTCTTTCGAAATATAATTTCCTGAACTTGTGGGTGTCCTCATGATGTTTTCCTTCACTGCCGAGCAAGTGATAAATATATACATATATCCGAAAATATCCGAATTTAGTACAAGCCTCCGCCAGGATTCGAATCGGGGGCCAGTGGTAGTGTGTAGAAGTTTGCTGGTAACCTCACTCATTTGCAGGAACACAACAACCCTCCTGAACAAACAACAGTTGTTAGTTTTCTGTGAGGAGGAGCTACTTTGGCACCCGGGCTGCTTGGATGTGCCCTACCTCTCTTATTAATGCGAATGACCAGACAGCTCCTAAGGAGTTGCGGATTTAGTAGCAGGAGTGACACTGTAACAGCCATACTAACAGTTGCAGCCCGCGACTTAATCTGTGACGGTACCATTATCCTGCAGGAACTGCTTTTTCTTGCTTTCTCCATCTTCTATGGATCGAAAGGTGATGTTGAATAGCCTTCCCTTCTTTAAGAATTAGTCTATTAAATGCAAAAAGATTTTTTAAAATTCGACTGGTATAAACTCTTCCGCTTTATATATTAGTATAGATAAGTAAAATGGGGCATATCCTTGTTTGCCAGCTAACTTGATATACAAAGATGCTTCTTTAACCTGCTATTCTATTAACAACTTTCTAGTTTACCTTTCGATCCCTGCTCAAGCTGTGCTATTATGGTGTTGGAGGTAAAGCTCTTCTTTTGTTAGCATCTTACCTTAACAACAGAATACAGACTGTTGACTAATCTAAACTAAAAAAAAAGTAGTGGCTGTATATAAAGTAAAGCATCGGAGGCAGATCATCGCTCCGTTTTCTTCTTCGCGTTATCCCGTTTCCTAATCCATTAGGATTGGCGGGGTCAGCGACCTAAGCCTAAGGATTTGGCGAGACACAATTTTTTAGATGGAGCGACTGCAGTCATACCTCCACAACCCAGAGGGAAAACCAGACCTTTTCTTAGGTGAGGTCACAGGTCTTTCGAAATATAATTTCTTGGACGTGTGGGTTTCCAATCCACAAACAATGCATATAGAGCATCGCATTTAGTGACGAGTTTTAGAGAAGACCTATACTTAACTGTGTATATAGATATGATAGATGCAGATGTTAATAATGATGATTACACTAAAATGGGCACCTCTACTAAATTTCGAATTCCGACTGTCAGAGGTTTGCTGTGCATTGTTTTGACAATCACGACAGGTCTTTGGCATTTATATTTTTTATATCATCAAAGTGAAAATCATACATACGACCTGTATAAGCAGTTACGGTAGCCTATGGGCATTTGAAACACCAGCCTCATAACACGCACGTTGCGGGCCCTACAAAACATACGGTGGCTTTTTTTAAAGAACTCAATGTTGTCCCCAGAAAAAACTTCGGCGGAAAGTTCATTCAATAACCTTACATGTATAGTAATGTAACATTATTGGTAAGAAATTATTATATCAAAACTACTTACTCGTAGGATATATAACTATGAAAGCCATTTTCAGTAGTCTATGCTTTACCATGTCAACAAATCACTTTAGGATGTTTTTCCGTATTGTAGCGTAAATAATAATTTTATGGCTTTTATTCGAAAAAAATATTACTATCGCGCGCTAGTAGGTGTAATTGCATTTGACCGTAGTAATTTCGTAAAATTAAAGGCTAGATCGGCCGTGTCCATTCCCGATTTCATTACGGTTACAAAGCCTAACGCTAAATATGTAAATTTAGCTTCATTCCAAAAACATGGTAACATGTTTAGTTACAGCCACTGCCGATTATTTATACTAAAGTGAACTGTAATAATCTGCATACATTTTCAGATTATTAATTCACAGACATTTTGCGCTATTTGCTTTATTTGTGAATAAAGCAAATGGCACAAAATGTGAATACCTGGCAAAAGTACCAAAGATTAATCGTTTTTTTTTCAAATCGCACATCCGTTCTGTGTTGCCGTGGTATTTAGTATAATATATATTGTGTATGTACCTAGTTCGGCCATGAGTTCTGTTACAAATGAACGGCTGCTTTTGAAGTGTCTTGTATATGACCGACTTTGTGCAAGGCAATCTTTTAACATCCCTTTCCATATTGTAATTTGATAATAAACACTAAAAAAATGTGATGGAACGTCCATATTCAAAATGATTAAATAGTTGAAAAAGAGACAAGTTTCTATATAACAATATTTATGGCCAGACTAGTTGAATATTATAACAAATTCTACTGACAAAATATTTGAATAGGAAATAGCGGAGGATATTTTTTTTTAATATTGTAATTTTGCCAGTTACTAAAACACACAAAGCAATATATAGCAATAAACTACGGAAAGGTATTCCGCGCTCAGAAAAAATGTTGTGTTTAGACGCCTAATTAACGATTCGAGCTTGGCGAACAATATGTTCTACCATTGACCGGTAGGCTCGAAAGCCTTATCTTATCTAGACTTATCTCTCGACCCGTAGCGGTGAGTTGAATTACTATGCAACATCAGTCTCGTCGGTTCTACATAGGTTACTTTCTTTATACTAAAATGTCCCAAGGAGGTATGCTCAATGCTGGCATGGAGCTGATTATTTATTATTTATTGACAGTTTGTGTCATTAAAATAGGTGTAAGTGACCAACTTCGCCTGGGTATGGTGTACCTTCCCGTTTTAACGGGGTCTTTTCAACTGTAACAGCAAGGCACGTATTGCTAAGAATCCCATTGCGAAAAGACACTATCGTACACTATAAACTGACCATTGGCACATCAAGGAGATACCAAGCAAAAAATGAACATACGTTTAACTATAATAAAATAAATTCTTCCATGAGTGTAGATACCACATAGATTGTTAAGATAAGAGAAACAAAAACATGCCTCTATACAAAAGTCTATTACTAACTTATATAAAACTCACGCCATGTTTTTGAGTTTAAAATGCCCATTGGTCAATGTCAACTAACAGTTAATTACTATTCAATTCGAAAAGCTTTATTTTCGATTTGTATAGTAATTTAATTTATAATAATAAATTGATTGTCGAATATTGAAAGGTCAATGCGTAGGTGAGGCACAAGCCGAGTCTTTTTATCTTAACAAGTCCGAAAATTGCTATATCGGAATTCGAGATATATTAAAACATTGTCTTGTTAATGAGGAAATAGCAAATATATCTATATATCTCCATTCAATATTATAACCTATATTGCAGTTTATGCAATTAGACAACTACAAATTAAAGACGTTTGCCAGTTAAAATTCAAGTCGAAATTGTAATAAAATTATGAAAACACAATACAGGTACTTTCTTAGGTACCCGATTTGAAATACACCATCGTGATAGCACTCAGTTGTTGTTATTTGCTTTAATTTTTATTACAAGCTTTTATTTAACTTGCACTGATCGTATGCAAGTTGTCTTCTTCAAAATTTGTAAACTATTTTTCGACACTTGTTGCATAGCTGAATTTTGTCATCCTAATGTAAGTTCGGTGACAATACAATAATCTGGTAGTGTAATTCTGGTAGTCCAGTCAGGATTGGCTCCGCAGGAGAGAACTCTTCAACGGTTAATGGCATCGATTTGAAACTTTAATTACACGTTCAACTTTAATATCTAAAGTTAATTTTCCCCAAAATTTGATACAGAAGCCAGGATCGGTTAACGGCATCGACTTGAAAGTTTAGTTATACGTTCTTAACTTTAATACCTCAGCTTCATATTCACCATAACCTGATGCTGAAGCCAAGATAGTTCTACAGTACGGAATTCTTCAACAGCGTTAGATAACTGTTAAATTATTAGGAACTGCTGCAGAGAGGGCCTGGTCTGAAATTCACTTGGGTTGCGTTGGGATGTAAGAGATCATCTAAGATGTTTTTATAGTCATAGATACGTCGTACACGCTCTAGAATGGCAATACGAAAGTAAGGTAATTGCCCACCTCGCATTCAGTAGGGCACGCTCTCGCGTCACGTCTATACGTACTTCGCCACAAAGCGTAAATAAGTTATTTCTGGCAAAAATGCCTTCCTATGTTTTTAGATGGTCCACAAATTACACGGCAACTGTTAAAGACAAGGAAAACGTGTCATTTTATTTGTAAGTACAGTTCTTTTTATTAAAAACATAGTAAATGTATTTAGTTTTTAGCAATATTAGAGCGGGTCTAGTGGCAGCCGTTGCTAGGGGAAGTTGAGGAAAATTTAACTATCACGTTATGAACACAGAATTGTGAATTAAATTTATTCCTAACTTTGTTTTATATTAAGTAATACGCCTACGCCTACGCCTTATTTTCAATTATTAGATACTAGTAATACTACACGTTCTAGAAAAGAATGAAGCGAATAGAATATTATTTATCATTTATTTCTTTCCATTTTAGATTACCTATATGGTTTGATGAAAAAAAATGGTTAAATATTTTTTTTATACTACGTCGGGAGGCATATAAGCATACGACCCACCTGTTGTGAAGCGGGTACCGTAGCATATTAAGGCTTGCGATATATTAATTGTAACTCGCGCGATGCCTCCTCTGCTGCTTACACAACAACTCCTTGGGAGCTTACTGGTGACCAAACTCACACGTAGGAACACAACAACCCTCTAGGGAGTTGTTATTTGGCTGCGGTTTTCTGTGACTTGGAGATACTTCCACAGACGGGCTGCTTTGATGCGCCCTACCTCTCTTAAAACATCCAGACCAAGACCAACAGACATGTTCATGCACACAAATGTTTGCCTTGTGTGGGAATCGAACCCACGAGCGTTGGTTTCAATGTCGCGTCATTCACAACTGAGCCACCGAGCTCGTCAAATTTCGAGTCGTCATTTAATATCGCAATGATGTATTTTCCTCTTTAAATTGTCATTTCCTAGAGCAATATCCGACTTATAATCACAGGTTTCACCTAATACGCGCTATTATAGAGAAGTTAAAATATATTTCGCGCATAAAAATAATCTAGATTAGAAAACTGATTAAAAAAGACAAAAAAGAAATAAGTTAAGTTTATTTGAGGGAATAATATTTTATTAAATACGTATTTTTTTTATTCACTCACAGACTGACTCGACATTATTTTATAATTTCATTGTTCACAATTTATATTACGAAAATAGAAGTTTTGTACATAATTGGTTTTATTATTTTAAACACTAATTAAATTCAGACCTTTTTCCCCAGTCTCCTCCGTATCGGTAAATCAGTGCTCGCGCAAATGAGCACTCAGCAGCAATCAATACGTAACTAAAGACGTATATTCATCTCTTTCTAACGACAGGTATTCCCTATCATTTGTCTCTTTTTAGAGCAAAGTGTGATATTAAATAACTGTACGTGTCTACCTTTGATACGTCGCTGACCTCATCATCGTTTTTCAGTAGCGAATCCAACGATACTTGCTAGTGGTGTATTCTGCCGATTAACAAAGCTGCGGCAAAATTATAAATTTTTAAGCGAGATCTATTAACAATGTAAAACATATATAAATTTTAAGCTTGAGGCACTGATGTACGCTAACCGTTATACAGGTCTACTATTCAATATCAGTGCCTCAAGCTTTTAAATATTATGTTACATATTTGGGCTAAATGGTAAGTAAGATCTACACTCAGTTAAAAACTTTACGATGTACTTTTAACATCATGCAAGCGCGTCAAAAGCTTTGGGCTACCAGACGTAAGTAGTTTTAGTAAAGGTACAATTTTCTGTATAAATAATATATTATACAGCTAAGAATAATACTAACTTGAAAACGGACTGCTTTCACAGGGAGTTGGTATCAAAGGTTAAATAAATATTCTACGTAGGTAACGTTAAACTATGATAACTGTTTTCTTATTTCTCGAAACACAATTAAGTCGGACGTTTTAAATGTCGAAATGTATATAAAAATGAGTATAATTTTAAGACATTTTATTAATCGCTAGACCGAACCACAGGTCTGAACATCCGGCCCGATGCAAAAAAAAATCCAAAGATACATAAGAATTTTACTTAGGAGATGGCTCTTCAGATTTGTATGGCT
Organism: Pyralis farinalis; assembly: GCA_947507595.1. Lineage (NCBI taxonomy): Eukaryota > Metazoa > Arthropoda > Insecta > Lepidoptera > Pyralidae > Pyralis > Pyralis farinalis. Next base: position 20,843,790 of record OX382267.1, read on the forward strand.
GTTGGTAAATTTTTTTAGAATGGTATGTAGGAACATGTTAAAAAAGTTGTATACATGTTCCTTCGGGTACCATTCTAAGACTTTTTGATTGAATGTTTTTTATTTAATTATGTTACAAAACAAAACGTCGACTTCGACGTGCTGTACTATAACTACTGTAATAGATAATTAATAAAATACATAAAGATTAATTGGCTCTAGAGGAAGTTTAGGTCATGTAAGTTGTTACATCCTTTATAAGTTGTTACATACCTTGTGTATTTGTATGTAAATCGAGAAATATTAGAAAATATGTAATTTAATCATTGCTCGTGCAATTATCCTAATTATATGACTACACGTGAAGACTTACTATTGGCTTACAGGTGCTTTGATTAGTTTTTTTTTAGAAAATTTTGTAAAAGCTGTTAGTCTTCCAAATAAAAAATAAATAAATATCACGATACGACCATTAGAAGCTGAGAAAAAAGAAAGAAAGTAGAAAAAGCAGTTCCCACGGGATATCGGGATACGCGCGGACGAAGTCATGGGATGCAGCTAGTAATCAATATTCTTTTTAATCAAATATCTGTAACGTATATATAAAAGCCATTTATTATTTTAATGAAGTTAAGTAGTAAGCTTCACACGTTTGTAACAATTTTCATAATGCCTTTATTAGTATTTCACAAGCAAAAAAAAAAATACGAGTGTGCTTTAGACCACACGACTGAAGTAAAACTTACAGACAATAGGCAATTTAATATCATTCACGCTCGCGACGGACGGACCGACGCACGCACGCACCCACGGAGAGTGTTGACTGGGAATTTCACTAGGTTCTTCTTCTTCTTATTCATAAACTTTATTGAACGTTAGCGCTTAGAAGCATTTTTTTCGCATTCACATTACTATAGTGGTTGCCAAAAGTCATTAACTTATATCTCCCACTTAACTTCCGTTCGCCTCCCCCTCGTGTTCGTACCTCTCTCTCTTGCCCCTACAGTAATAATATACGAAACGTAACTCTCTTTCTTTCTATATTCACTAACTTATAACCCCCCTTTCAACTTCCGTTTGCCTCGCCCGATCACACTTTTCGTAACGCTCTCCGTTCGCCTCGTCCGATCACACTGTTCGTAACGCTCTCGTCACGCATTTACCAGCTTATTCCCCAAGTAAAGCGTGCGTAAAGAAGTTTTACTTCAAAAAGTTTTTCAGTGTATTAAGATAAAGTTATTGAGCATGGCATACGTAGTAGTAACATCCAGTATTTGGTTGAGATCTTGGTTGCATATAGACATGAAGAAAATTACCCATGGAGAACCGATGAGACCGATGTTAGGTAATAACTCAATTCGCCGCTACGGGCAGGGGATAAAGCAGAACCCGTAGCTCTTATTGGTTAGTTCACGGATTAACGTCGCGGAACTTATCGGCTTGTTGGTTAAAATATTCTCCTATTGGTCAATAGGCTCGAATCATTGATATATTTACTAAAACACAACGCTTTTTTTTGTGAGCGGGGGATCTCATGCCTTAGGGGGTTTATTTGTTTGTGCATATAGATGATTTTTATACTACGTACGGGAAGCATACAAGCATATGGCCCACCTGATGTAAAGCGGGTACCGTAGCGCACTCACTCGCGCGATGCCTCCTCTGCTGCTTATACAGCAACTCCTTAGGAGCTTACTGGTAACCTCACTCACACGCAGGAACACAACAACCCTCTAGGGAGTTGTTATTTGGCTGCGGTTTTCTGTGAGGTCCTTCGATGCGCCCTACATCTCTTAAAACATCCAGACCAAGACAAACAGAGATGTTCATGCACACAAATGTTTGCCTTGTGTGGGAATCGAACCCAAAGTCGCGTCATTCACGACTGAGCCACCGAGCTCGTCAAAATGTTATTAGTACATTATTATTGCCTTATTAGTACTGTTGAGGATAGCTTTTATATAACCTTTTTATACTTTTGTAAACTCTATGTTTTGACACTCTGGTATTATGCTTTCTTTTGTTTGTCTGCTGTTATATTCATTGTGTCATCGTTCGTCTTTTGGTAAGCATTATTTTATTATAACTCCTATATCCTAAATAAATAGAAAATACTCTGATATCTGGTCTTTTACCTATTTATTAAATACAGTCCACCCTTTCTTCAAAACCCATTCTTTACAAGTACTTTCCCAGTACAAACGTTATACAGTGTAAGTTATTAGGATTAGCATAGCTTGTAACTCTCAGTATTCAGCTGATATCTTTGTTGAATGTAACCGAGGTCATACGTTTCTAGTATATTAAGTTTAGGTTATTAGATATGCTAATTATACGCAGAATCTCAAATGAGATTGTTATCTCTGTGTGTTCATGATTGTTTCAAGTTTGTTCTACTTTCGATTAAGCCGCTGAAAATTCTAACACCTTGTTATGTTTAAAGTTTGGAAAATAAATTATTCATTACGCCGTGATAATATATTTTGCAGATCGTAGCTGTAAACGATGGAATAATCGTTCATCAAACAAATGGGGCGTTAATTTTGTTTTCCAATGCAATTATTTTTTGTTCAATCAGTCATATTATTTTTGTGCGAAGTATTGAAGTTACTAATAACTATGTGCTATTTTAATGGGTGAGTTTTAAGCTGGTTAATGAACAGTGGAGTATGATTATCATTTACATCCAGGGTCTAGGTTATATTCGTCATTTGTATTCTCATTAGAGAGATGTTTCAAGAGAGGTCAAGATGTTTAGGTTAACGTGTTATTGGTCGTTAACGTTCACATCAGCGCCTCCACGGCTCTAAAACATAACCCTCCTTTATTCCGCGAAGGGTTACGCAAGAGCCACGTTAAATTCTACTATAGTATTAATTGCTAATGTGTTCTTAGCCTTAGTACAACACACAAAGTCATTATCAGTCTGTTTATAACGCTCACTCTACTAATTCCACTCGGTGTACTTGCGTGTGCTTTAACTTGATATAATCATTAAATTAAGTGCTCTGAACAATCTCGCAGCTGGGGCGAATGATTGAAGCGCTGGATTATAATGCTTATTTCTCATGGTTTGCTGTGCATACAATTATTAAAATAAAAAAGCTGGTCGAATGCGAATCGGACTTTCATTTTTGCTCTTTAAGTTTTTTATGCAATAAAGGCAATAAACAAGTGTACGATCTACATAAGCTACAATAATTGCTTAACATCGGTTAATGGTATGCGGTTGTTATAAGTCATGGACATTTGCAAAACCACAGGTATCATTAGCGCATTGACAACCGCGTACACACCTTTTTAAACTATTTCAATCCCATGCTGTAATCATTAGGAAAAAATTGGGAGGATGTTCATTTCATGTGCATTTCACGGAAATAATTTGATTATAACCCGGAAGTATCCTATGTAAGTTAAATTCAGAAAAAGTTTAAAATTGAAATTCTTAAACTCGCATGCTCTGTTCCTAAATAAAAACATATATTTTTAAACATGATATTTTGACCTCTCAAATTCACTATTTTCGAGAAATTTATATTACAATATGAGAAAGTCGTCATGATACATTATTAAACTTCCAGTTTACATGTCTTAGACTTCTTTAGACGATTGATCGTAGCATGGACGTGACGTGAGTGGTTTAGGGCTATAATGATTCCGTTGTTTGCATTTGGGTACAGTACTCTATAATCGGTCAAGTGCCAGTCGACCTTTGCTATATCAAGATTTCGTAATGCTTTTTCTGTTTGTTTTCACTAATAGCCCATAGTTAGCTGAAGTTTGGTGTTCAGTAGGTGTACTATTAATATGGTATATATTTATCTATCGATAACACGCCAATTTCATTGCGGGGTAGACAGAGGGAATCGAGCGCCACATGACTCGATCCTCACAAACCTCTCTCTCTTCATTAACATTCATTGCTCTTCTTATACACGCTCGCTGGTTTCTAATGCTCCTGACAATACCTTCTGATAAAACACGATCAATTTGGTCATGGTAGGTATGTCTTGGCCTTCCGCGGCTCCTACATCCTTCTACCTTCACGTTGTATATCTGTTTCGTAATTCTTTTTTCTGCATTTTTTCTACATATCCGAACCAACGGAGCATGCTTCTTCTTATTTTAACACCGATACTCTCTTTCAGACCAACTCTGCTTCCATCGCGATTGCGAACACGGTCTACAAGCGTTACGCCACAAATTTTGCGCAACGCTCGTATTTCCACCGCGTTTATCCTATTTTCATGCTCTCTTTGCCATACCCAGCTCTCGCTTCTATAAGTAAGCGTTGGTACCAGCACTGTGCAGCGAGCTGAGCTTTCTGGCTCAAGCTTTCTAAGCTGCTACTTTCAAGCTTATACTGCCAAAAAATTTTCCTAACGCTCCATTTACGAGTTAAATACCCGTGACATACGGACGGGCAGATATCAGAATGACAATTATAGTTTTGATTTTACCCTTGTTTTGTATATTATTGTTCCACGTACGTTACATAAAACATGGAGAATGTAGTTGGTGATTCTATATTATGTAACAATAGCGGCCCGCCCCGGCTTCGCATGGGTGGACATTTATTTATTAAACATTTTGGGATAAACGAAGAGTAAATGTATCTTTAGAGAGTTTTTTAAATAGTTTTTCTTAAGTAGCTTTTTTTCAGACAAATTACTTTAAGTAGTACGTACTTAGTGGTATTTAATTTTTTATTAGTTTTTATCCATAACCCTAATTACAATCGGAAAGTTTATTTTTTATTTATTTATATTGTTTTTAGTTTTATTTTTACATTTATTTTAATATATATAACATATATTTCAAGATTTTATATTAATTTAATTTAATAGGTTTTACTTTTTTAGTTTCCAATATGTCTACCTTAAGGCTGTACTATATTGGCTGTGGTATTTGTAGATGGCAACAAAATATATTGATTTTTAGGAATCCTACTCGAGAAAGTGCAACATATAAATTGGCTATGAGAAAAGCATTCTTCTCTTAGGTCGATGCCAAAGATCGAGAAAGTTTGTCCCTTGGATTTTTTTATTATAAGGGCAAACGAAACCTTTAACGTTTTAAAAGACATGGGCAAATCTGTTGGTATCATCGGGATCCGCGGAATGTGAGCTAGCTGTCCGGCCGTGGGACCGTTGATGATTGTTGCTATAATCAGATTGTCTCGTAATTCCTTTATCAAAAGCCTTGTGCCATTACACATATTGGGAGGGCTTAAATTTCTCAACAGCATAATGGGAGTACCTACTTTTAATTTCAGTTCGTGTGGTGGCAAGCCGGCGGGATAGAGAGAATTTAAAAATTCTTGTAGATAGTGCACTGTATCTTCGATGTTGCACACGTTATCAATAGATTTGTAATATTTAAAATCACCTGGTACTTTTTCAATGATCATTTTGTTTATCTCATTTACTGAGCTGTTTTTCGGTGAGACGATCGCCCTCGAATAGAACCAATCGAAATTTCTTTCTGTAAGATGTTCGATGTCGGGATAGATTGTCTCTATAAGGATTTCTAGACTGTGAACAGTTTGAGCCAATTCATTATCCAATAATACTTGGAGGCTATGTGCAATTGTTATAAATTATATAATTAAATTAATATTTAAGGTAATTTTCCGCTTCCAAGTTTAAGTAATTTTTGTGAGAAATTGTCGTTGCCGTCATTACTTAAACGTGCTCTCATATTCGTGCGCAAATTGAAAGTTTCAATTGATTGCCACAAAGGTGATGATTTGAGACACGCTTTTCTGAAAAGAACTTTTTAACTGGAACAGAAAAAATGTGGTATGAAAAAGTCAAAACAATGTCGGTAGCGCGCGAATGAGCCGCGCAGGTATCTATCTCATAGATGTGCGCCGCGGTGCCACGCGCCGTGGCCGCCGGTGTCGCAAGCAAGGGATTGAAACACAGAACAAAATCCGTAATATCTTTGGAATGGAATGTCCGATTTCGTTAATTCAAAGAGTAACCTACAGGCATTGAAACAGTCTTGAATACGAAATGATTTATTTGGATAAGGATTAATACCAAGGTACGAATAATGTGGCCTAGTTTGTACCGGCGTTACTATAGCATATTTTAACATGAAAAAGTAGTTATTGTGACGTAACTGTAATAGTTAGACATATGGTATCGTGGACTTTTTTGTAGATATTGATATCCGCTATAAAACTGTAGTACCTTACTTTGCTCTATTGTCAATAGTTTCAGCAGCGTACGCGGTATAGGGATTTTTTGGCATCTTTTTCACACATTATCGAAGTTTTCATACGGATCCCTAACTATTTTCAAAATATTTTATAGCCTATGTTAAGCATTTATATTGTAGCATTCTAATGGAGAAAGAATTTTTGAAATCGGCCCAGTATTTTTTGAGTTTATTCATAACATACATACAAATCTTTCCTCTTTATAATAATATAGTATATTATATATAGTATAGTATATATTATGTATGGCTCTTTTTTAAGTACAAAGTTTTCCCAATTAAAAGTGCGATAAAGCTATTTTGACAGATTAATTTAAAACGGTTGTTAAAAAACTTTACAAAGTCTATTTGTGTAATTATTTTATATTTTTTTTATTAAGCTACGAGTATTACATAATTGTAAGATCACTTACAAGTTTATTAATTAAGCACTTATTGAATTCAAATGTGCTCCTGTGTCAGACGTATTCATTCCCAACAATTATAAACAGCGAAGTGAATGTAAGCCAGTTGTACTGCGTGATTGGATGAAACATTATATTGCTCAGTTAAGTCGCTTTAGTGGTAACGTCGGTATTTCACACTTCGAGGAAGGTAGACGGAAAGTGACAAGTTTATTTATATAAAGAGACCTATGTCAAAGATGTCAAAAATATATATTATTTTAAAAGGTCAGTTAATACGTACTTATAATACATGATGGAATTCACAGATGGAAACTTACAAGCTGACTATTCCAATGATTATTCCCCTAAAGAAGATGTATGTGATACAAACTCGGTAATGCGGATCGAGCTATATAGTCTTCTTGAAATGAATAAAGTGTTAATCCCTAATCATTTGTTTCCTGAATACGGATTGTTTCCTGAATCCGTATTCAGGAAACAAATATCAACAACTTTGGTTCATTTGTCTTAGTAAAACAAATATCAGAAGTGCTCAATAAGATAATGTCATCTCAGGTTGTATTCTTAGACTGGCAGACTATTGGAAAAAGTGGAGAAATGTTGAATCAGAGGGTGATTTAATAAAGCAGAGAAAATTGTAAACAGAGGCAAAATCATATTCAGACCAAAAAAATAATAAAAAGAGAAGGGTTCCCCAATTAATTACATAAACGAGTTTTAATTTACATCTGTTACCGGACGATACTGATTAAATGCAAAATTAAACACGATCTAGAGTCGGTGCTAAACGTTGAACTTAACAACATTGACAGATGGCTAGCACAAAATAATGAAAAATAAATATAGCAAAAACGACACAATTGTATCTACAAATAACAATTGTAGCAATGTAAACAAGCACATGGCAGTAAATTATAAAAACAATAACTTACAACAAATTGTCACTAGCTTGTTACTAGGAATAATCATTGGCAATAATATAAATTAGAAAAAGCATGTCAATATACATGTCAATTTACATCTGTTTCCGGACGATACTGATTAAACGCAAAACTAAACACAATCCAGAGTCGGTGCTAAACGCTGAACTTAACAACATTGAAAGATGGCTAACACAAAATAATGAGCAAGTCAACCATATGTTCAAAGTGACCTATTACGACTTATTAACAAATTCAATAACCCTAATGAATGTCGAGTATCCACTTTGAGGCAAGTTTACATCGGATTGACTTGATTGATATCAAGAATATAATTAACACATTAGCGAAGTTCTTTACTTTCAAAGTGTATTGTAATGTCGCCATTTTGCGGCATTTAATATATTGACTCCTAATAAGAAGAGTTACAGATCCCGTCGTGTTTCCGTTTTAAAGAATTATCGTATCGAATAGCTGGTGGATTTGGTTTGATTTGCACAGTGAGGTATTTGGTTTTACTTGAAAATAACAGCCGTTTTATATAATAACATTATTAAACTATACATTAAACAATGCAGTAAACACGAAATATTTTAGATCTATCTATTAATAATCGGTTTTGTTTTAACTAGTCCGCATCTTTGTAACTTACATTCGAAAATTTATTTTAAAAATTTTTAATTTTTATTTTTTTGAAAAGTATTTTTTAAGGCTCTCATTTATTTGTCAATAAACATTGAATTTGATCATGATTAGCAGTGATATAGACCAGTTCAAAACAATGTCGATTTTCAATCAATCGATAAAAAACATTACGTATGTTCCGGAGTAAAAACAATTCTACCACTTTCCAAGAATTTCGACCGTGACACCGGGGTTTTCATCTTCAAAACATTTAAAGTTATTTATACCGCCATGTGTTTAGCATACGACAAGTAGAGCTCATTAGTTTCGGCTGATACAGCTACGAGTACTACAGGTGCCTCAAACTATGCAAAAAGTTTCCTTAGATAAACATGTGCTTAAAATAGGATTTACAGGATTTAATATTCCTAAGAAAACGCGTACGAACTTGCAGACAATCTCTAGTATATCTGTGCATCTATTAATATTAGAAATATAAAGAAAATGTTATATTATTATGTTAGACGTTATATCAAATTATAGTCATCATAACGCGATACTCATGCATTACTTTCTGTTATGAAAAATGGTTTTTCCAAAGGCTCGTTACGCCTGTTCTGTTCACGGATGGTAAAAGCTTGTCGATTCTGTATTATAAGGCCAGTCAATAATGAAATAGATTCTATACATTTTACTTCCTTCGTTCATTCAATTTCATGTTATTTAACCGCTTTCAAATAAAGCGGTGCATTCACTATGGCTATTTCAGTACACGATGTTATTAACCTATTTTTATAACAATCGTATCAAATGCTTGCGCCAAGCTAATAAGAGTGAATTGCATTTTTCTATCGAATAGGAAATGTAGTTGTTGCCAATGTTTTCGAAAGCCCAATTGAACATAACATGAAAACTAGTTGCGAGAGGACATCCGTCTTCAATTCAATTTTAATAAAATACATTGTAAAAGTATCTACCATTTATACGAAAATGTTCTGAAAGCTATGAAAATATTCTTGAAGGACATATTATTTTACAATTTATGTTCGCTTCGGAAACCGACACCGCCATGGATCAGAGCGCGCCGTTCCCGAAAGCTTGTCGATCCGTTTGCATAAAGTAGATGTCTGTTATATTGTAATTTAATACATTATTTATTCGCTACTAGCACTTTTTGTAATATTATTTTTCATTGCGATCTTTAGTATCATGATACTAATAAATAACGAAAGGTAAAGTAATATAACTTTTGGAGGTCTGTGGAGACATAGTATATTAAATCAAGTAGCAACCTGTGGATTCCTAATTTTAATACTCGTACTTACAACAAGAGTGTTTGTCTTGAAAGTCGTCCAGAAATCACAAAATGATTGTTGAGTTTCGGGGGCCCTTCCGTCCTACGTATGAGTACAGCATCTGTGTCGACAAACTAATGGAGCTGCCTGCTGTCACCACCTTGAGGTCAGGGCGCCCCTAGGCATATCTCATTACTGCTTAGTGTTCAGCACAGTGCCAGGCACAGCTCCACCACAACCCACAACAGTTAAGCATCGTGTCTGGCACTACTTGTCAGCAGATTGGAACGGCATGCGCGACTACTTTACTTCCATTCCATAGGGATATCGCTGTTTCATTGAGCAGAATTTCACGGCGAGTGCTGCGGCCATTGTTGACGAGATCGGCGTTGGCAGGCAATACTACATTTCTCACTCCGATGTCATCATCAAAAGCCGAAGACGCTCTTGGTTTAATCGTGAGTGCGCTGAATCTGTTAGGGGTATGCTTGTTCGTTCGGGAGGATATTTGTTGTCGCCGACTGCCCAATCTTGACGGTAGGGACCTGTCGGTTTTATGGGTACATGTAGATCATGGCAGCCACACCCGTATCTACACGTGGCTTTACAGGTCCCATAGTGGTGACACAGGCACAGCTCGTTTATTTTAGAGAACCTGCAAATGATGATAGACAGAGTTATCGAACAGCTTTAATGCCCGCCATGCCGAGTGGCTTGGCTCTCGGTGCACTAACTGTGCGGGGAGATCTGATCAAGAATTTGCTCTAGCCTATGGTTTCTCCCAACTGGTTCTTTCGCCCACGAGAATACCAGATGTAGAGTACCATACAAGCTCTCTACTGGACCTTCTGCTGACGTTGCTGACGTGTGGTCATACGTCCGGAAGAGTATAAAATCTGAGTGGATGCGCCGCTTGGCTCGTCGGATCACTGTCTCATCCGGACCCAAGTGCCTTGCACTAGACGCGACCCACCTGTCGGATGTCGTTGCTTATGGCAATATAGGTCGGCAGACTGGGATGGGTTGCGTGAATTTTACGCATCGTACCCGTGGAGGCAGCTGTGCTTCGAATCAGACGACATCGATTCCTGTGCAACCGCGGTGACTGCGGCGATGTTGGATGGCATGGAATGTACATTCCCAATTGCCTAGTAGCTACTGTGGGAGTCAAAAAGCGACCGTGGTTTAATCGGCATTGTAGAGAAGCCAATCTTCTTAAGGAGGCTGCTTACAAAGAGTTACAAGCTTATTGCTATAACATCCCTTCCGTCGAAGGTGATGGAGCGTGTGATAAACACACGACTCCTGGCATACTTAAAGGATCACGACTTGATCGCTGGGCTGTTGGTGGTTGGTAGGTGTTGGATCGGATCTGGCATCAGAGTCTTCTATCGCTTCTTATCAACAGATACATAAAGTCGTTGTTGACAGTGGCTGTTCCGATAGTACGGATATGAATGCTGGCGTCCCACAGGGGTTTTGCACTGTCTCCGACCCTGTTTCTGCTGCCTACCAATGTTGTCAAATGAGGGCATTCATTGTTATGCGGACGACAGCACCGGGGACATTTATTATTCATTCCGAGCTAATATCCCTCGTCCCCTTGTGGAGGAAAGCCGTGATAAACTTGTGTGTCAGACACAAGTTTTGAGGGTACTTTGACAAAAGTATCTGATTGGGGGTGACTGATCTTGGTCCAATTCAACCCTGTAAAGACACGAGCTTTCGCGTTCATCGTTAAGAAAACTCCATTCGCTGTGGAACCTCAATTCCAAAACACACCACAAACCATCGCCAAAAGCATTGGGATTCTCGGTGTCGAGATCTCCAGCGATGTTTACCGGAGTGACATGGACTTATATTATACAAGTTAGACCACACATGGAGTACTGTAATCAGTTTGAATTGTCGGCTATCCCAAGCTTACAGACGGTATTGAGCCCTTAAGTTTAAGGCGAGATTTTGCCTCCCTTTGTGTGTTCTACCGATTGTACAACAGACTGTGTTCTGAAGAATTTTTCGATATGATGCGGACAGCTTCTTTTTACAACCGTACCGCTCGCCGACGGCGGGGAGTTCACCCTCTCACACTGGAACCGCAATGGTTGCGTATTGTACGGTTCCAGCGAAGTTTTCTTCCGAGAACATTCAAGTTGTGGAATGCACTCCCAGCCGAGGTTTTCCCAAGGCATTACAGCATGGGGTTCTTCAAGAAAGGCGTGAAAAGGTTTTTACAGGGTCGGCAACGCATGAGTGACACCCTTGGTGTTGCAAATGTCCATAGGCTACGGTAACTGCTTATCATAAGGCAAACCGTAGGCTCGATTCCACCTTAGTGGTATAAAAAAGAGGCAGGAGTCATAGGACTAGGTGGTAAGTATAATTTCGTATATCCTCGAGTCCTTTTCGTCTTGTATCGGTTCTAAATTATTAATTTAAATAACAAGTTATCAAAACATTTTTTTTTATAATAACATCAACTGCCATAAACTGTTTAATATTTTATGGCAGTTGATCTTATATTAAAAGTAAAACTATTTGTACAGTCAATTTCGACAAAATTAAGCCCATCAACAGGGTAATTGAAAGTATTAAATTTAGTGATTTCTACACAAAATTGTATAAAACAGGCTAGAAAATGTGAACCGACTGTGACAAATACATACAATACTTACGAGTACTAGGTAGCCGCGCCCACGCCCTCTGATGAAAAATTGTACTTATTTGACAAAATAAACATTTTTGATTTCATTTTGATTTTTCACAAAAATACATATTTGAACCTGAACAGTACATTTCTTTGGGGCAGTCGTGTAAATACACGCGACCGTATTTCAATATTCCGAGCATAATTAGTAATAAACGTTTGATTTCTGTTGTACGATATAACGCTAACGACAGTGACGGGTTAATGCTAAAAACGCGATTTATGATTTAGAAACTTAAAATCCTAATCTTAATTTTTATAAATTTAAGTGTCTCATTTCGTTTATTATATTTAAGACGTTTTCAATTTAAATTCGTATTTATACTTAAAAAAAAAAATCAAGTGCGAGTCGGACTCACGCTCTGAGACGCAACAAAAGTTTTTTTTTGTGATGGAACAACAAATGTACGGTTTTGGGATTTTTTCCTTTACTTGTGCTACATGACATTGCTTCTTACCAAATTACATGATTCGAGGTCAACTGGAAGTACCCTATAGGTTTTGATTCCCTTGCGAGTGTCAAAATATACGCAAAAACGAGGCATAAACAGCCGTACCTGAGTATTTGATATTCATTTCAGCTTGATAGCTCCACTTCGTCCTGAGAAAAAGGTCTTGACAGGTAGACCGACAAGCAGATGGATAACAAACTGATTCTATAAGGGAAACCCTTATATTATTTCCTGTAAAGGTATGAAACCTTAAAAAATAAAATTGATTGTACTTATAAGCGGTTAAGTAATTTTTTTTTCGTAATCTGCAGCGATATTAAACACGTTGTCGCGCCATATTTCTCGTATTTGATGTCAGTGTGGTTTATAGACGATCACATGTCATATTGTAGCGAAGTGAACTGAAATTATCAAAACAAAATTTAGCATGTTTACGCTTTTAATGCTTTTTACTAATACTTGTATACTATTTTACTAATAATGTAATTTCGTTCTAACTACCACTGTAGTATTTTACAGACTTAAAAAAGAGAGGATTTCATAATCACGACATATGTTTTTAACATATACTCGTAAGTAATTACACCGTTTATAATTACTAGGTGCATATAATGGTATAATAGTACATAACAGTAATCCGTAAGTCGTAGATGCTAATGTAGCAGTATAAAATTTGTCTCTGCAAATCTAGAAGATGTTGTTTATATTTGCGTCTGAAAGATTTAACAGTAGAGCAATTTCGTAAACGGTATTTGCGGGGTAGTTTAGCTTTGTGTATTATTCAATTTAGATTTTACTTTTATGTGTGAAGTACTTTGATAATTCTATGTAATTTTATTGACGATTAATGACATGCTTACAATGTATAAATTATGAACCGAAGTAACTAAGTAAAGATAAAGAAAGAAATCGTTAATGGAAAAGGTTCCGTAATAGAATATCATAAACAAAATACAATAGCGAATATAGGCATATTTTAGCCAAGTTTTAAATATATATGTCTGTGAGTACACAGCTCAACGTCAGGATGGCCGGTGATATTTCTGCGTCACGTCGTATTGTTCCGCCCCTCTACAACTGGATCGAACAATTCAGTTAGACTGCTCTGCGCTTTATAAACTGTGCAAACCGAAGGCTCTCAAATAGTAATAACTTCGAGTGAACAAATTGATGAAGTTATTGGAAGCACGAATAATTGACCTAGTATACTTATTTGTAATCAACAAAAAACAGGAAGATCTGAGGCTTCTAATCGATCTCTAGGGGTTAAAAAAACATATACTTTATGTAAAGATCCTAGCCTCCAATATAGCTAAATATATGTTATCAGTAATTTTTCCTAAACATTTCAGGAAAAATAGAATGATGTTTGTAACTACTCATTCTTTGTTCCAGAAGTTTATTACGGTGTAATAATCTCTGTATTACGGCGATCAACACTTCACCTGAGTATGAGTGTTTCTGTTTCATTATTCTTTCATCGAGTGTTACTTATACACGACAGATCCAAGCGAGCCCTGAGTATGAGTGTTTCTGTTTCATTATTCTTTCATCGAGTGTTACTTATACACGACAGATCCAAGCGAGCATGCCTCTTCTTATCTTAATACCAACTCTTCTCCAGTAGGTATTGGGATTAGCGGTGCGATTTGTATGGTGAACTGCACCTTGTAGCTTCAGTTATTTGTGATACGAGGTTGTTTTGGCATTCCATTTATTCTCTCCGCTGTACTGCCTCGGCAACAGCTACTCCGTTCACTTCAATCGCCTGTGCCTCCAGCTGCATTACATCTCATTTCAACTTCATTCACGTCTCTATTCATTTTCCATATAGTTTTGTTGCTAAGCTGATAAAACTGATGGCCTTGTAGCAATCGTCCCTTCGGAATTACGAATATCCAACAAGTAATTCATTATTTTATAAAACTCATAGCTCTATCTATATCTGGCTCTCATCCGAGTGGATTTTAACACTCACTGGATTATTTTTGGAAATCGTCATAAATCTTTCATTATCTAAGTAATGAACACCAAGGAATCTTTCGGTGCTTGAGTTCTATTTGATGACAATGACAAGCTCGGTGGCTCAGTCGTTAATGACGCGACTTTGACACCAATGCTCGTGGGTTCCGTTCCCACACAAGGAAAACATTTGTGTGCATGAACATGTCTGTTTGTCTTGGTCTGGATGTTTTAAGAGAGGTAGGGCGCATCAAAGCAGCCCGTCTGGGGAAGTACCTCTACCTCACAGAAAACCGCAGCCAAATAACGGCTCCCTGGAGGGTTGTTGTATTCCTGCGTGTGAGTGAGGTCACCAGTAAGCTCCCAAAGAGTTGCTGTGTAAGCAGCAGAGGGGGCATCGCGCAGGTGATACTTGATATATCGCAAGTATTAATAGGCTACGGTACCCGCTTTACATCAGGTGGGCCGTATGCTTATATGCCTCCCGTCGTAATATAAAAAAAATATATTTGACAAGCTTTTTATTATTAGGGGCGAAATTAGCAATGTAAGTCATATAATTTATGAAGCATGTATAGTTCGGAATATACGAATTTCTAAATTAAGTATTATATCTATGTTAAGTAATGGTAACCCCAACGAAGGAAACGACAAGTTTAAATTCACATTTTAATTAAATTTATGGAACAATATTTGGGGGAACGATTGTAAGTTTATTTATTTAATAGACTTCGGATTTCGTTAACGAGTTGGGACCATCTGGAGGTGTTTGCAGTATTTTACAAATTCAATCAATTTGCTAATTGTCTTAGGATAGGACAAACAGTATTTGATTTTCTTATACTAAGCAGGATCAAATATAGGTACGTTTTATGGGTAATGTAATGTCAAAAATTTCATATAAAGATAGTTGAATAGGTACAAGTTATATAAGTAGTCTTTTTTAAATTCTGTCGTACCAAATTTACATCAAGTGAGCTGTATGTTTCTCCCTACATTGCAAAAAAGAAAGTAAGTAAGAACTCTTTTTTCTAAAAAATCTATATATTTATACATATATATTTTCTATTTTTATGCCGGTACATTGGGTTAGCTAGAACTGATATTTGTACAGAATTGATCAATATCTGGCTGACATAGATGTTTGACAACTATTCTAACATTAATATACTTTTAATTTTACCATATGACGTCATTATTATTGCATCGCTACTCTGACATAAACAGGTATATTGAAAAATAGGGAGATGATTTAAAAAAATACTTACATTGGCAACATTCTCTTTGCATTTCTTCAACACTCGTAGTAATTTTGTTTCTTTTTTTTTTCTTCATCACATTGGATTTGAACGAATTAATTGTTTTGTGAAAATGGCACAAACAATTAATTCGTTCAAATCCAGTGTGATGAAGCACGTGGTCAATACTCCCGTTACATTGACCTAGTAATGTTATGTATTATGTTCGTAATTTATTGATTTATTGTGTGTATTGTTTACTATTTCTTATATGTGTGTGTTATACATTCTATACCACTCTTGTATATACTAGTATTTTTTATCTATGTACCTATTTTGTCGATCTTAGTATCTACTTACATTGTTCCTTAACCCTCGCCAAGCTTATATCTCCTTTCAGGTTCTCTATGGTTGACTGGAAGAGAGAATGGGATAAGTCCGCCATTGTACAGTACTATTTTTAACCAAATCATGTAATATATTGTTATGTTATTTATTGTACAATAAAGTTTTCTACAACAACAACAACAATTTTATAATTGCCTAATTAATAAAAATAAAAACTATGAGAAATGAATAAGATACGATAAGATTTTCTTTAAAAAAATGTAATGTATTTCATAGATCCACTGGAAAATAAAGATATATTTAATGTAAGTAAAATTATGTAAAATTATTTATTGTAATATTGTGTAAAGCCTCTGCACTCGCTCTCGCACTATATGTGAATTCGCAGTGGGACAATAAAAAATAATGTCAGGACTAGACTAGAAGTACAAACTCTTCAAAAGTATCTTTCAAAATTTCAAAAGTCTTTTCATAATTTAAACTTTTTAATATTAGTTTCTCATTTGAATCAAGTACCTACATAACTCTTAGGAAAATAAGTCATTTAGTAGGTAGTTAAAAAAATATTCTTAGTAGTCTTGAGTAAATATTAAAATATTTAGCTAATCTAATATAAATCTAATATGTTATTGAAATATAAAAATAATGGTAGAAAAGTTACTTCTTATAAATGAGCCAGCTTACCTGTTTCTGACCTACTTTGGAGATATTTGCTTTCGACTATAGTTTTTTTATCTATAAAAATATTTTTTTTCGCATATGATGACGATCGATTGAATACATTCTGTAATCACACCATTGGTTGTTGTTACAGTACGGAGCTTTGAGAGTGTAAAAGATGAAAGAGGAAACTATTTATATGGTTTTCAGGAAAAGATCTTCAAGGGCGAACAAACGGACGGACAATAAAAAGAAATGTTGTCCGCTTTGATATTGTGGGGAATTGAACCATATAATATATACTTTAAAAACACTACTATCTAGTCTCTGCTGAACATTAGAATATCCTTTTCGAGATAAATTTGTGCAGTTTCCTCACAGTATAAATCTAAGTGTATATTAAAGACGTAGCAGTGTCGAGTTTCCACAGAGAATATTTTATGGAATAGTGATGTAGCTGGAATTGAATACCGATGCGGAAGACAAAAAAAGTTTGTCTATGTATATCTTCACGTCAAGTTACTTGCGTGGCAGACAGAGGAAACCTCAGAATACAGAATAAACCAGAAACCGCAAACACACCCAAAACTGAAGCCATACAAACTACTCTCAATGAGAGTAGTTTTACATTTGGACGACTAGTATATATTTGGCCACCGTGTCTATTGCGCGTAAAAAATTCTCGATAGTTTTTATTAAATAATGCCGTCTTGTGCGGTTCTCACCTGCAAGAATGCAGTTAGAAGCATAAAAAAACAAGATGGGATCACATTTCATGTGTAACTAGCGCATTTACATCTCATTTTATTTAAATAATGAAATTCTTTTACTCGTTGATAGTGGTAAACAATTTGGGCGAGTCCATTTTGTTCATGTTGCCAGTTTTACTGGTTTCTTTTCCCTACTTTTTTATAAAGTTGACATTGATGAAATAAATAATAAATGCATGTAATTATGTAATAAATGTAATTAAAAATAGTTTGATTAATATGAAATATGTATGTATATATATCTTCACGCCAGGTCCCTTGCGGGGTAGGCAGAGAGAACCGAGCGCCATAAGACGCGGTCCTTGCACACTTCACTCGCTTCTTTCACATTCATAGCTCTTTTCATGCACGCTCGCCGGTTCCTAAGGCTCCTGACATCACCTTCTGATAAAACACGACCAATTTGGTCATGGTAGGTTAGTCTTGGTCTTCCTCGGCTCCTACATCCTTCCACTTTCGCATTGTATATCTGTTTCGTCATTCTTTCATCTTGCATTCTTTCTACATGTCCGAACCAACGGAGCATGCCCTTTCTTATCTTAACACCGACACTCTCTTTCAGTCCAACTCTCTTTCGTACGTCATCATTTCGAACGCGGTTAGCAAGCGTTATGCCACAAATTTTTCGCAGTGCTCGCATCTCGACCGCATTTATTCTACTTTCATGCTCTCTCTGCCATACCCAGCTCTCACTTCCATAAGTTAGCGTTGGGATTAACACCGCGCTGTGTACAGCGAGCTGTGCCTTCTGGCTTAGATTTCGGCTGCCAAACAGTTTACCCAACGCTCCATTCACGCTATTCCCTGCACTAACTCGTCTCTCCACATCAGCGGTGTACCTTCCATCGCTTCTAAAAGCGCTTCCAAGATATACAAACTCTTCCACTTGCTCCAACACTACATCATCAACCGTAATCCTAGTGTTCGTTCTGGTTGTCTCTCTTTCAAATACCATTATTTTGGTTTTATAATTTTATAAAATATGTACATACATTTATTTAATTTTAAGGTATTTACGATATGATAATGTAATATGTTTACATTATTTGAGATCTTTTAATATAAATATTGCCTGAAATAAATAATAATTATTGACTTAATAATAATGATTGAAATACTAAACTAATGTTTTTGGTATATAGTCTGCATATGTGAAATTGTGTAAATAGTAGTTTGTTTACAAAAATGTTTTGTGTAAAACTATTCTAATTATTATATATGGAGTTTCAGTTCCCTACTGATGAAATTATAAAAGCAAAGAGCAAGACTTCTTCATTTGTCGAAACGTAAAAGTGTATTGATTACCTCAGAATCAATACGGCAATATTATTAGTACAACAAAATGTACCTAAGTAAAGACATATTTTTTGTAAATTACTTGTGTTTTATTTTACTAAAGCATTTTTTATGCATAACAGTATATTAATATAACATCTTTTATATTAATATAACACTTTTAATTTACCCTAAAAGAGGCGAACTCTCACTAAGCTAGCAATATTGTACGGGTGGGAAGTATGAGGAGTGCGGGGGATTGCGAAATGTTTCTGGACACAGCGGACCGCATGTATTATCGGCTGTAGGCTCCTTCTGGTTTATTCTGTATTCTGAGGAGGAAACCGAGTGCCACAGCTTTACCTACAGCAGAATGCATATCGCTATAAACAACACGACGCTAGTTTCTACGCTAACTTATGGAAGTGAGAGCTGAGTACAGAACAGAGAGCTTTAAAGTATCAATTCATGGTGTAATGCTTGTAGATTGCGTTCGCAATGATTATATAAGAATCAGGCATGGTCTAAAAGAGATCACCAGTCTTAAGATAAAAAGAGACATGTTCCATTGGTTACATATATAAATTGGAAACTGATCTATATTTTTTCTAAATTAATAGTTTTATAAGTTTTTGTTTCATATTTTTTTACTTTGAGTATCGGTGTTGAAGTAGAAACTTGGTCCGTTAGTTCGAAATATCACGTAGAAATAATGTAAGAGGAAAGAATGCTGAAACAGATATACAACGATAATTGTTGTATTATACTGTATTTTATTCGTGACATTACACAAATATATCTGGTCAGGCTCTGATGAAGTTTGATACGGTGGGGATAGCAAATGAATATTTAGGTTACTTTCATTACGAATTAGGTTTCTTAGAAAAAAAACTAGATATCCAAGCTCTAAGCGGGCCTAGCCGAGAGCAATAGCTAGTTTGTAAATAAAACTACATGGAGGCACAACCCTAACGACCTTAGTGTATAATAATAAATCGATGTTATAGTCAACGCCACAGGTCTACGCAGATAAGGCACAAAAGGGACGCGGAGTGTAATATAAAAAAGGTAAAACTGAATACCTTTGTAGCTGCATCCTAAGATTTGGGGATTGCGAGCGCTCATAATCCTTACTGATGGAAGTGATATTGTAGCCTTTTACGTGATTTGGTCTTAAGCTTTTCGATAAGGGTTGATAGCTGCCAATGACTGAGCTTTTCCGACAGATTGCTTCTTGGAGATACTAATGACGTAAATACATTGGTGAATCACCATAAATTCCATATGTACGAATATATGTAGATAAGTACGGAAATCTTCGTTACATAAAAGTGTATACTTATTGACATTGTGTTCTTTCTATACATCACATTTATTGATATATGATATATGATGATTAAATACATGACGTATATCGTGTTACCATACTTTTTATTTACACAATTAGGTGCGTGATATACATGAATTGAATAAATGTAAGTAAATACAAGTTGGAGACGTATGTCCAGCTCATTATCTTTTTGTTGTACCACCCCCATTGGTAACACTGCATCTACCCAGGTGATTACTGAAAAGCTCAATGACTCGTAGGAATACAAAAGCCTTCCAGGAAGTGGTTATATGGTTGCGGTTTTTTGTGAGGTGGAGGTACTCCCCACTTGATCTGTGCGACGATAACGACGTTAGATATTTGAGTTGGTTATGTAGATTGAGATGTTCTGATATTTATTGAAGTGGTATCTATCGATAATCGATAACAGCCGGGACCAACAGGTTAACGTATTTTCCAAGTACGTAGGAACTTGAGACGACTAAACCGCCACACCATCCACAGACAGGCTGTTGTCCACGCTGCTTAACCCGTTGCGTGCCGAGCGGTTTGATCGAACGGTGCGCGTTACGGCGACAAGTATATAACGGCATTTAACGGGTTAAATTGTATGTCTGATACGACGTGTCTCGATGCTATCGAGCTCCGGAAAATCTAGATAATTATGTGCATGTTTACATCTATAGTTATCATAGATACATAATTTAATTCAAAGTACCTATACGATACCAAAGCATCAATATGGGATTAGCATTGCAATAAATTCAAATACTTCTATATTTGTATCTTCACGCCATGTCTACGGGGTAGACATTTATTTATTTTGAAAACTTATCTTTAACAAACATTATAGTATTAACCAATTCGCCTGTCAGAAACCAATTATTACAATATGTAATTAATATTTAATTACAATTGAAAACAGAATAAAATTATATAATAATCGTGATAACAAAAACAATTCAATTAAATTTTCATACTTTCTGTATATTCGGTTGCCACTCTACGGAACTCGGCAGGCGAACAACTAAACAAATCCAGCGCGTCATACTGCGAGGTTAATTCGTTGAGCAAGCGCAGTACCCGAGAGATCGGCGCATGTCTACCCATTTGCGTTCTACAAAAGGGCAGCGCAAACAATCTATGTGAACGAGATCTGTAGAAGTTATCCGGGACGTTTAAAGTAATTAGCTCTAAGATAATTGCATTTTCCCTTATACCACTGAGCAAGCCGAACACAACTTCAAGAAGTCGGACATCACGTCTTACTTCAAGACTGTTGTATCCAACCATGCCAAGTAAAAAAGCACTAGGATATATATTAGGATAACCTACACTATATCCATATTGTTTACGATAGAGCCAGCGCACAAATTTTTGCTGTAATTTCTCAACCATAATTATATATTTGGTCTCATATAAATTCCAAACTATTGCATCACTTTCTAATTGACTACGAACAAGCGCATTATAAAGGATTTTAATGGCTGTCACACTTTCAAAATGTTGCGCTTGCCGCAATACAAACCCCAAAGTCCTGAATGCGCTTGTACAAATGTTAATAATATGCCTACCACAGGACAGATCGTCACACATCTGCTCGCCTAAATCTCGAATGGCATAAACTCTCGGAACGACGGAATTGCCTAGATGGTAAGTGGTCGTAATTGGATTTTTTGCAACAGTAAATGTCATCATAAAACACTTGTCAACATTGAACAATATTTTTTTGTTCTCACTCAATCGCAACTCGCCATCAATATCCCGCTGAAGTAGTAATCAGATTCTGCACCTATTCTTAAAAACAACTTCAAGTCATCAGCGAACAATAGACACCGTGCCGCGCTGACCGTGTCAGGCAAGTCATTGATGAATATTAAAAATTCTAAAGGGTCAAGATTAGAGCCCTGACCGACGCCAGAGTGGGTGCAGAATAAGTCCGAATCTCGCCCCTGATAGTGCACGTACTGCTTTCTGTCGCGAAAATAAGAACAGAAGAACTCTAACAACGAAGAAGTGAATCCAATTGCAGCAAACTTTTTAAGAAGTATGTCATTTTCAAAGTCAAAGTCAAAATCTTTTTATTCCGTAAAAATGGCTACATTTGTTTGGAATCGTCACAATTTTTTTCCCTACCGTGCAGTTTATGACTAGGTGAGCACTGATAAAAATACTGCCAAAAAACTCAGGCATCCCTCTTTTGGTGTCCAAACAAATTTACATATTTTATTAATTACATTATAATTGGATCGACTCACTCCCAGGCATTTTTATCATTAATATAGTCAGATACTTTATAATATGCCCTGCTACACAATTTGGCTTTAATAGTAGTTTTAAATTTGTTTATTGACAATTCTCTTATATTGCTGGGAAGTTTGTTATAGAACCGTATACATTGCCCCATAAAAGAATTACTTATTTTGTGGAGACGGCTTGCATGTAACACAAGATTATGCTTATATATAGTATTTATGCTATGAGTATCACTCTTTTTACAAAATGGGTCTATGTTTTTATGGACATACAAAAGATTTTCATAGATATTGCGATGCGACTGTTAAAATATTTATTTCTTTGAATTTTTCTCTAAGGCTCTCCCGGGGACCAAGTTTGTAGATAGCTCTTATGGCTCTCTTTTGCAATAAAAAGATGGTGTTAATGTCCGCGGAGTTACCCCAAAGAAGAATTCCATATGACATAATACTATGAAAGTAGCTGAAATAAACTATTCTAGCCGTATCAATATCAGTGAGCCGTCTAATAGTTTTCACTGCATAGGCTGCAGAACTTAGTTTTCCTGATATTTTTCAATTTGTGGGCCCCATTGTAGTCTGGAGTCAATTGTTATACCCAAGAACACAGTTGTCTCCACAGGGGCTAAATTAGTTCCATTAACATGTACATTGGTAGCCACCTGTCTTACATTAGGTGTTGAGAACTTAATTACTTTAGTCTTTTTATCGTTTAAAAGCAGATTATTAACACTAAACCAATGAATAACTTTAGAGAGAGCATCGTTAACTTCGTCATAATTACCTAACTGTCTATTAATTTTGAATGTCAAAGAGGTATCATCCGCAAACAATACAATCTCATGTTTATCCCTTACATAATAAGGTAAGTCATTTATATAAACTAAAAATAAGAATGGACCTAGAATTGACCCCTGTGGGACTCCCATAATTCCCATAATTCCTGGAAGTTCTCTGTGATAATACTAGTGATAATACGATTTTAATCTCCCATAATCCCATTATCGACAACATCGAACGCCCTCCGGAAGTCGAAGTACACAGTGTGTACTTGACCACCCTCGTCGACCACACTATTAGCGTATGTCAAAAATGACAAAAGATTGCTGCTGGTAGAGTGACCCACTCTGAACCCATGCTGGGCGCTAGACAACCTACACTCTATTTGATTACTAATCTGGCGATATAAAATCGACTCAAATAACTTGCCAAACACGGTCAACACAGCTATTGGTCTGATATCGTTAATATTGGTCTAATATGCTTTGTCTTAAGTACAGGCACCACTTTGGTAGTCTTCCAAACGTCAGGGTAAAAGTTGTGCTTCGGACATAGGTTAAATAAATGCCACAGTGATAACTTAAACTCCGATCTGCAGTTCTTAACAATATACGGCGGAATGCCGTCCAGTCCGGCTGATGTTTTTGGTTTCAGACGCCTGATTGCGAGCTCGACATCTTCAGGCGATATCGATGATACATGCACATAATTACTATCCATATTGGCTGCCCCCGCCGCCTCCGCTGCATTGAGCTTCGGCGGTTGTTGTGCATACACAGAGCTAAAATAATTCGCAAACCTTTTTAAGCACACTCCTCTTTCTGTATAAGTTGACCGTTCTCAGTGACCTTCCCGACAAAATTTTTAGTGTTACGCTACGAGGCAGTGTACTTCCAAAAAGACGATCCTTTTTTAAATTATGTTCTACACGCAATTTGTAATTATGAAAATCATTTTTGATTCCGAGTTTAACAAGCGCCCTAAAACGAGAAAACATGTGACGATCCGTTGTACAATTCGTTTTTTTAAAACGCGAGTGATTCAGATTTTTTATTTTGTCAAACATGAGTGATTACAATGGATACTGGTGTTACATAAATAAATTAGTTCTACATGTTTGGCCACTGAGGCATACAAAAGTTGAGTAGATGCACATGCCGATAAAAATACAATTTAGGAAGAACATGCAAGTTATGAATATCACAAAATACTAGGTACCTTTTTTGTTTAAAAATCTCTATTCTGCAGGAAAGACACATACACAAACCCAAAAAAACAATCATCTGTCAAACAATCATCAGTGCCGTCCTCGAGATACATGAAAAAACATACCTATACATAATTACTTGTTTTAATTAGAAAAAATAAAATTATAATCCCTATCCCTATAACTTCACGCCAAATCCCTTACGGGGTAGGCAGAGAGAACCGAGCGCCACGCGACTCGATCCTTACATACCTCACTCGCTTCTTTCACATTCATTGCTCTTTTCATGCACGCTCGCCGGTTTCTAGGGCTCCTGACATCACCTTCTGATAGAACACGATCAATCTGATCATGATAGGTAAGTCTTGGCCTTCCTCGGCTCCTACATCCTTCCACTTTTGCATTGTATATCTGCTTCGTCATTCTTTCATCCTGCATTCTTTCTACATGTCCGAACCAACGGAGCATGCCTCTTCTTATTTTAACACCGACGCTCTCTTTCAGACCAACTCTGCTTCTAACCTCATCATTGCGGATACGGTCTGCAAGCGTTACACCACAGATTTTGCGCAACGCTCGCATTTCAACCGCGTTTATCCTACTTTCATGCTCTCTCTGCCATACCCAGCTCTCGCTTCCATAAGTAAGCGATGGGACCAGCACTGCATTGTGTATAGCCAGCTGCGCCTTCTGGCTCAGGTTTTTACTGCCAAGAAGTTTTCCCAACGCTCCATTCACACTATTCCCAGCACTCACTCGCCTTTCCACATCTGCGGTGTACCTTCCATCCCTGCTGAAAGCGCATCCAAGATATACAAACTCATTCACTTGTTCCAACACTTCATCATCTACCGTAATTCTTACATTGGTTCTGGTTTCTTCTCTTTCAAATACCATAATCTTTGTTTTCTTCGCATTCAATAGTAAGCCTTCCTTCATACATTCGTCTTTCATCATTGTGACTAGTGTTTGCAGCTCAGATGGTGTTTCTGCTAACAGGACAGCATCATCTGCATACAGCAGACAGTTCACCACTAGGTCACCCATGCGTAATCCTACATTCGTCGATCTTATTCTCTGTAGACAACTATCGAGATACAGAATAAACAGCCTAGCAGACAACATGCAACCCTGTTTGACACCAATTTTGACATCAAACCAGGGTGACATGTTGCCATCTATTCGCACACATGCTGAGCAATCCTTGTAGGTGGACTGCACAGCACGCATCAGTGAGCCATCAATCCCATATCTCGGCAATATGCACCACAGTTCCTTTCGCACAACCCTATCAAATGCCTTCTCAAGATCCACAAAACCGCAGAAAACCTTCTGGTCTGTGGCCAGATGCTTCTCTACGATATTGCGGAGCGAGAAAACTTGATCCATACATCCCCTTCCATTTCGGAATCCTCCCTGTGCCTCCCACAGCATTTCGTCAGATTTCACCCTCATTCTCCTTTCAATTATCTTTCCATATACTTTTGCTGCTAAGCTGATCAAACTGATGGCCCTATAGTTGGCGCAGTCCATGCGTGATCCCTTGCCTTTATACAAGGGTACGATGACTGCGCGTCCCCAGTCCATTGGGACCCTTCCAGTTCTCCAGCAAAGGTTGCATAAGTACCAGAAGGCTTCCCGGACGTAAGTGCCACCTAGTTTGATCATCTCAGCTGTAATCATATCAATTCCCGCAGACTTTCCATTTTTCAAACTTCGTATCGACCATTCTATCTCATCCATAGTTATACCTTCATCGGATGCCGTCAACGCGGAGTGAGCATCAGACTCACTCTCATTGTCAGCGTCCGAGGCATATTCGTACATTTCTTCAAAATATTCACTCCACCGTTCTAACACTTCCTGAGTGTTTGCAAGAATGATACCAGCTTTAGACTTAATCTTGTTCATACTGGATGCCGACGAACCACCCCGAGACTTCTTTACCTCTCTCCAAAAGAGTTTGGTATTTGCCTCGAAGTTTCTCGTCAGCCTCTCTTCCTCATTCATAATTTGTCTTTCACGCTTCTCTTTCACTAAAGCCTTGGTTTCATTCTTGCATTGACGGTACATTTCTTTCTTCTTCTCTCTCATACTTTCATTTAAGGGCAAAGATGATACATAATCCAGCCACGCTTTCCTCTTTCTTGCTACGGAGGATTCAACCTCCGCATCCCACCAGGCATCCCCTTTCAATGTTTTATGCCTCTTTGCGCATCCACATGCTTCTTTTGCACTATCCACCATACTTTCTTTCAGAACTTTCCAGCAATCATCCACATCTGTGCCGGAAAGACTTGCATTTGCAAGTCTTTCGCTTACCAGATGTACATACATTCTCCTTACACTTTCATCTTGCAATTTTTCACTCCTTATCCTTTCATGATCTCCGAAAGGGATACGCACTCGCCAATGCCTCCACTTCTTGAAAAGTCCCACAAACCGGCTTACCACCAGGTAGTGGTCCGTTTCAAGAGTGGGACCTCTAAAGGCTCTTGTATCCGTTATAGTATTTCGGAGACGTCTATCAATTATAATCAAATCAATCACACTTTTTTGGTCATTCCGTCTCCATGTATACGTGTGAATATCCTTGTGACGAAATAAAGTATTCGACACGAGGAGGTTTCGTTCCATACATAAATCTAGAATCGACTTACCTGCTTCGTTCACTCTCTTATCTCCATAGGGACCAAGAGCAGCTTCATAGCCGTCTCGTTTGGTCCCAACCCATCCATTCAAATCTCCACACATAATCACTCTTTCATTCCCTTCAGCTAAATCCAGAACATCCCTCACAGACTCCCAAAACTTCTCTAGTTCTTGGGCACACGCTGAGCTTACGGGAGCGTATGCTGCAACCAGAAATACTCGCGTGATGCCCAGTTTTATACGAACCCAGAGAAGTCTAGGCCCTACCAAACAGTAATCTTTCACACCAGGGGCTAAGCGAGAGGAGAGTATGACACCTACACCGGCACTGGCATGATCGTTCCGGTCTACACCAGACCATAGGGCCATCATCCCATCGGGCAGATCATCGGTGTCGCTCCCCTTGCGCTTAGTCTCTGTCACACACAAAGCATCTAAGCGTCTCTCATTCATTACGTCCATCAGCTCATTCATCTTATCACTCAGTCCACCTCTCACATTCCACGTGCCTATGCAGCACTCGGCTCTCTTCGACCCGCTGGAATTGGCGCTGCGTGGTGGGTGGCGGCCCCCACCGCCACATGCACCTATGTTCGCACCGACGGGGGCGGATCGGTGCGCGTCGCCTCCGGGGGACGCCCTAATCCGCACATCGGTGCGTTTTCGGTCCAGAATTGCAATCTACTCGATTGGCAGGGGTCGCGAACGAGCACGCTTCTGGCACATGACCCCCTAAAATTATAATCATAAATAAAAATATTAGACTTTGTCATTAAGAAATTCTGAAACGTTATAGTAACATTTGTATAATAATAATTTCTTTACATTCTGCTTAAACATATTAGCTGGAAGTTCTCTGTGATAATACTAGTGATAATACGATTTTAATCCAATGTTGCGTCTCGTGTCAGCAGAGTACCACACAGGGTAAACGTACCGAGGTGGCCCCGCCCGACGCTGCTTTTTACGCATTTATCTACCGCCGCACGTAACAAATTATAGAAAAAATTTACAGCTGTACTAGGATCTTTAATACGTAACAAGGGCTCCCAATCTATAGACCCCAGGCTAGAGTATAGTTTTAAGAAAGAAATCTGCCTTATTAAAATTTCATTTCATTTCAGACTTAATTAATCCATTACTTGTACGTAAATTAGTGCGCTGGATATAATTATTTAACACTATACTAAACGGTGGATGATAATTGTATACAGGAACTAAACTGTCGATCTCTAGTTGCACAGATACATGCTCTAACGACGCATTAACTAATACGAGATCCAACTTTGACCCGAAACCCGAACCCGAAGATCACAGAATGACAACAGATATTCAAATCGTACAGTGACAGACAAAGGCGCTGAGTTTAACTTAAAGTCACCGCATACTAATACATGGTCATATTTTCCACCGACACGCTCAATCGCATCAAACACATCCAAGTAACTGGTCTCAGGCGCAGACGGTGGGATATAAACACACAAAGCGACAAATAATAATTTGTTGTTATGGTAAACACCGCTGCACGCTATTTCACAACCCGTGCTTATGTTGAGCGGCACGTCTATCGTGCGCAAGTCGTATACGGCTGCGGCTGCAATGATTACGCCGCCTCCGCGCTTACTGCAGGAACGATCGGAGTGAATAATATAATTCGGTGGTATAAGCTCTGAATCATTGATTCCAGGTTGTAGCCAGGTCTCTGTTATAAAAAATAACTGCGCTGAAGATGTGGCAATGGCATTACAAAATTGCTCGAGTTTAATTCGGAGACCGCGAACATTTTGGTAGTAGATATTTATTGACCTACTACCAAAATGAACATTCACCGAGTTCTCTGCACTATCAGTCCTTGTTTGCACTAAAGTTTCTTTTGCGAAACCACTCATTGAGCTCAGTATTAGGTAAAAGACGCATAATACTCATGTTTTAGCTTCAGTTTCTCGACCGAGTAAGGTGCATGGCATGAGACAGAGAGCACCACATCACTCTGTCTATACATTCAAACCAATATACACTTACATTCATTCCAATTAGCAATAAAAAATTAAAAATGTGTTACTACAGTGAAGTCAAATTATTATTGTTTTTTTTTTAATCTTCTGTACTTTAAATGGCGATTTACTACCATAAACTATGACTATTTATTTATGTATAAACCTATAGAATACGTTCGTATAGAAAGTCGTTACGGGACTTCGTAATTGGATTAGAGTTTAGGAATGCGACATCTGCAAGTACAAACTTTTGAATGGTGTCATATTGTCATACAATCACGTAGTTAATACTCGGCTAAAGCAGTGATTGAATACTGGACACGAAAAGCTATCGCAAAAAGCAGCAATACGCAAGAAAAATTCAATATCCGTTATTACTTTATACCGTATAGGTACGTACCTTTCAAAGTTGTTGAAATAATGTGACTTTATGAGATTCGGTATTGGTTAAAGTTATGCAGTTATTTGTTAGTCTAATTCTTACTACTTATAGGTGTCTATAGTATCTATAGTTAAATAACAGACGAATGGCATGTCGAGACACATTGTGGAACGAACGCAGGAAGAGATAAAAATGTAACTAAGGCACTCTGTAGACGGAGCAACTTTGATCCTCAAATCTAGGCAATTGGTAAAATCCGTGCCGACCTCTTTATATCGTTTTTCGTCTAATTTCAAGAAACTAATCAGACGTAGCTGTCACTGTTGAGGATTTCTGTAATACATTACGGTTCCCAAATCAGAAATTTGTAATGAAATAAATTTCTGTACACCACAAGAAAAGGGATAGTTTGTTCTTAAGTTGCCGATTTTGCCAACCAGCATTGGCAATGGTTTGCGTAACTTCAATCCCATCCTGACATCCATTTCTAGCCTCCATAATTACACTGACAGATGACGTTCCGAAACATTAATTAATATTTCTATAATGGTAAAATGGACCGTTCTGTTGCTGCAACTGGCAACTGTTAAAGGAAACTTTTGAAAAATTTGCCTGTTACAAATAAAATTGCTGCGTCTGTGCATCGCCATAGGTAAGAAAGAAGTAGAAGGAGCCGCGCGGTTACGGTCCATTATTCGCAGAATCCGCACAGCGACAGGAAGTTATTACGAGTAATGGAGTGGCGTCAAACTCGACGTTTTTGTACTACTGACGAAGGTACTATGCTAGATAGTTTCTTATGAGCAAACAATTGCCTGTCATCACGTTGTTTCCAGCGGGAAACTTGGAAAAACGGGGAGGAATATTTTCTACTACCTACCTATATAGTTTGTTTGTATTATCTTTATTGTGTATATCTACATGTTAATATGTGAAGAACAAACTTTGTATCCCATTTCAAGAACATTGGAAACACGGACGTCTATGAAATTTGGCATAATTAAGGTTTATATGGAGAAGATCAGAAAGATAAAATTAATATATGTTACAAATATATTGAATGAAACTAAATAAAACTCTTCGGAGTAAACAAAATAAAAAATGCGAAAATTTTATCTGTCAACGTCAAATATATATTATATAAGCTTGTGGGCAAACAATCGCACTGTGACACAAAATATAAACACGACGCATTACGTACTTTGTGGCATACATTACCTATCGCTAAAGAATCTATACATACTCGTAATATTGTTTAAATAAATTTATTTTGTACATACTCGTACATTGTACTTATTCTCGCCGAATTATATGTTGCGATATGGTCAGTACAGCAATAAAAAATCCTAAGAATATGTCCTATCCTATCCTAAGAATTACTTATATAATTAACAAACAATTATAAAATTATACTCTTAAAAAAAATTAAGAAAAGAAATAGAATCTTAATAACATTCCAACTCAAACATTAAATACATTATGCTTGAATAATTTTAATTTTAATTTGGTATAGCAATAACTATTCTACAATTATGAAAACCCTGAAAAAAAATAAAAATATCCGTCCGATTTATTTCAGTTCATTACAAAACCAAAGTACTCAAACCAACATTAGTTATGACACAAATCTAAATTGTTTTGTTTCAGGTAATCGTTTTGATTGAGTTAATGGGTGGCATCTTCTTTCATTTGTTTCTAATATCGATTTCCTGTTAGATCTCTTGTTCAATGATGTTTTGTAGTAAATTGTAAATGGATTCTTCTTAGTGATTTTTACCTGTTTTAAGTCATTCCAATGTATTAACGTTGAAATTGTAACCCCTATCTTCTTGTATTTTTTTTTTTATCAAAAAATGAATCATAAGTTAGCTCGTGAACATTGATAGGTGGTCTACTTTTCTTGGCATTTTTATTAAGGTAATGTACTGATCAGGACTGTATATGGGTCCTGACTTTAAGATTTTCTTCATTTCTTTTTCAATGAGACTGTGGACGCTATCCACCTCGTTCTGAGTGTGCTATTAAAAAATTGCGTATGATACTACCAATCTTCAATTTTTAAACCGCAAATAAATACAAACTCACGTTGTATTTATTTTAATTCTGGCCACAGCAGTGTTATCCGAGTAGAAAATAATTTATTTATTGCAAGTATCCTCAGCATTAGAAGACAAATAATTTAAATAAAGCCATATACAAGATCCAATTTCAATCACCCGCCTCTTTGCACCTGATTCGGACCAAAATAACAGTTAATATTTTTGTATGCTTCTTTTTTCTCAATATTGCTCTCTAGCTCTGTCAAAGTCATATTATAGCTGTTAAGCTTGGATTTGTAGTAAAAAGCCGATGTTGTACCTCTAGGACACTGCAGCACTGCTTCTAGGTCATATACTGCCACGATGTTGTTCAAATCTACATTCTGCCTATCTATACATTTTTCACGCCTGCTTAACTTCTCCTCATTCAAGTATCTTTCGTACACCTCATCTATATCTTTTCTTCTGTCTTCATTTAAATTAGCATAGGAAGTACACAGATCACATTGATCTGTACGCGGTTGAAAAAGCTTATATTAAAGTTCGTTGTGAATATTTTGCAAAATGTCATATAATTTCCCATTTCTCTATTGTTTTTCATTTGTTATTGTTCAAAATCTTCATACAAATCCTTAGTAGTTTTGCTACCGTCAAAATATTGCCTGGAAGTAGTGACTCTAACATAATGAGATTTAATGCGAGGAATTGAATCGATGTGCTTCCTTATATCGTCAACTAACTTCTTATTCAATTGCTTGTGGTTCGCATGCGTTCCTCAAGGGTCTTCTTGCATTATTCCAGTGTTATTCACATCTAGAGTGCTTTTAAAAAATAACTTACAGACTCTCAACCTGGCATTCTTTAAGGTTAAGTAGTAGGCTTTATTTGGAGCACTTGGCTTTTCGTTTGTAAATTTATACTTAGGCGTCAAATCAACCATACAAAAAAGCTCTTTACTTACCTAAATCGCCTAATTACCAGAAATTGTGAAAAATCCCGTTCCTTTCCTCAGTGCTAATGTTTTGAGAACATTTTAAGGGACATTTCTCTCCACACGGTATTTTAAGACAACGGCTTGGCATCGTTTTTTGAGTCTTAGAAAGATATACGTATTCTTCTTCAAGTTTTCACAATTTTATTTCCTTATTTCGTTTCCATTTCTGTGGACGCCGTAGCCGTTTTCGATCATTTTTCTCAATCTCAACTACAGACTCGGAATTCGAAGAACTTGCCGGTGCCGAGACTATATTATATTTAAAAAAAAAATAGAAGGCTACTGCTAAGAAAGTGAATGTTCAGAAATGAACGTTGGATTGCCTTTGCCACGTCGCTCTCATCGGTGTATATTGGAGAAATTGTCCCAAAATTGATATTAAAGCATTTACGCTTATGTGAGGCAGAATTAATTGCAGATTGCAACTGCAAAAAATAAATGGAGCAAATAAATAAACAAGTTAGAGAAATATAATAAAAAATAAATAAGACGAAAATAATCTGAAAACTACTTTCTCTTTCCAGTATTTTGGCTGATCTTTCTCCGGCGTATTCTCAATAACGTCCTCTTGGTTCGATTATTCATTAGAAATATTTGAAAATAGGCAAGATCTCGTTTCTTGGAAGCGAACAGGACTTCGTTCTTTTAATAATATGGTTGTGAGGAAGTACTTAGTAAGTGCCTTACCAATAAAGCTGAATCAATGTCCATGATCGTTTCTAACACTTCTTCTTCATTTTTGGCTTCGTTTAGAGGAACTGGGGATATTTAAGCAGACCTAAAATCTTTCGGGTTCTTGAAAACATTTTTGCATAATCGCCGCGCCTAGTATATAATTAGAAAAAGCAATAACTCACAATACATCAATTAAATTTACTTAGCTGTTAATAATAAACTCAAATAAAAACAAAAGTTTATCGATCTATTCTCATGTCTTGATACTAAAGTGTAATAAGATTTAATATTACAAAAAAGCGATAGTTTTAATAATAAACTGAATTATCTTAAAATATTTCTTAAAAGAAACAAAATATTTTAATACTAAACTGAAATAAGGGCAAATTTACATTTGACAATGACACAAATTTATATACTAAATAGAATTAATTCAAAACATTGCACTTTATGATTAAAAAAATATGAATAAAGTACTTACGATTTAATTTCTAAACAGCTCATATTCGACTGTCCGCTGCAAAATCTCACATTAATTTTTCACAACGATTGGGGCATCACTAAATGCTTCGCTTTTTGACACTCAATTTGGACGACGCGTTTGAAATGAATGAGACGACCGATCTTCCTGTTCGCTCAAAATCGTCCAAATTGAACGACTGTCGAATCTATCCTAAAAATATTCTTTTTGCATTGTTATTGCGTTTTATTACAAAAACTTGATTTCTCCAATGAAAAATATCACCAAATTTTGATTTTTATCTTACGTACACTCCATTAAAAATGAAAAATACCATAATTTTTTTTTGATACGTCTTGTAGTATCCGAGATATTCAATCTTTTATCTAGGCGTGCGTGCGACAACGCGTGGTCGTCGCCCGCTGTGACGTCGCTTTACAATGGTCGCTCAGTGCGTGCTCTGCTTCCTAGCTGTGTCTATGAAGTTTGCATCGAAAATTGATAAAAATGTCAAATCCAGGAACTAGAAAATCGTATATTGTGCGAAAGTGTTTAAATACAACATGTGCACCCGAAAAGTTGTTTTTTGTTGTTCTTGTAGAAACCAAAAGTCGAAAGAAATGGATGCAAATTAAGAAGAGGGCTGATCCACCTGGAGCCAAAAGTTGTATCTATTGTTGGGAAGATAATTTCGATGTGAGTACATATTATTTGAAAAATAGTGGGCATCCTTTAAACGTCTATTTCTGGCAAGTTATCAGATTTTCCTTTTTCAAAACAGTCATCCATATCTAATATTATACTTATTGCAACACTGATTCACATAAACACTTAAGATAAAAAACGTTATTCTGATCAAATATAGGGAACATCTTATAGCAAAGCAATGAATGAGTGTACGATGAGAACGGTGCGTTGTAAAATGACGTCACGCGAGCATGGCGCGCTCGCACGAAATTTGGATAACACAGAAACTAAAATTGTCGTAACTTCGAAACTACTTGCTTGATTTAAATGAAACAAAAACAGGTGTATTTCTAAATATTTAGTCTACACAGTCAGAAAGTTCCAAGTGATTTAGCAGACCCAGTAACATCCTTCATTCTTTAGTTATTTCTCTTTATTATTAAGCGTGCGACATGTAGAACAAAGACAGACGTATACCTTAAAGTAACTCTTCCAGTCAAACGTTCAAATATTGCAATCAACGTAAGAGAGAATAGTACATTGTTAACCTACGGATAAAAGAGAACAATTTCATCGGATATTTAGCTCGAGGTCCTATATGTGAGGGTACGATTGATAATTTTCTTCCGTTTTGATGTTTCTATCTTCCACTCTATTGTCCATTGCGACTGTAAGGAAACAATAAATAATTGTTTGTAAACAACAAAGACTTTTATGTAGATCAAGTAAGTCCGCGCTCTGGCTTCTTTTTTATATTGTAATGGTCTAGATACTGTCACTTTAGAATACTATAATGTCATTAGAGTTCTATACCCAATGGACCGCTATTACTAATATATCTATCGCTCCATTATCTGACCGTTTACTATCCGTCCATCTGTTGCAGGACTGCTTCTTTTGAACCCTAATAATAATAAATAATATAAATAAATACCTGAAATTTTCACAAAGTGTGTATTATAGGTACTACGGGCACTATAAAACTAAATAATAAAAAAAAATAATGAAAATAATAATTAATAGGGACTCTATGTAAGGAAGGCGAATTTTTCGGCAAGTTTTATCTTTCGATGGTCCCTGTAATGGTACCAGCAAATCTTATCGGTAATAAGATTGCGCAATATTATTCAAAATTGAAATGGTTAAAAATCCCTTAAGATTGGTGTATGGTCGAACGCAACATGGCTATACGCACATGTGCAACCCATTATTTTTTTTGTCTGTTGGCACGGAGCTCGTCGAGCTTATGAAATCAAATTAGGGTTACCCAAGAGTATAGAACGAACCCACGTAAGATATGTTGATGTTTTGGTGAAATTCAAAATTGATAATGAATACAAGATCGAACCGATCTGTTGGAAATAATTATGACAAATAGATGTTTGAGAATAATTGGATTACAAGTGGATCGACGCAATCCCTGCCACTGAGAGAAAGCTCTTAGGTGTTGCGGCCTAGACTTATGTCTGGAGTTTATTCGGGTATTTAGGATAAGATCTAATTTGGTACTAATCACAGTTAATTAGCATGTGTAAATTATGCATTATTCGGTAAATTAAGTTAGTTGTAAGACCTAGTCTGGAGTGGATAATGTGTACGGAACCTTGCGTTTAAACACAGATCGGCGTGGCGGTTTTACGGGGGTGAAGCGCGCGCGGGGTTTATCGTGGACTATATAGGCAATGGGGATCGTTGACACAATAGCCAATACTGACTGTGAGGCGGAACGTATTTCGGGAATTCTTAAAACCTTTGTACTTTTGTAACTTAAGTAATCAGTATTCGTTTGGGCTATTTGGCTATAAGATTTGTTAACCAATTCTTATAGTTTCTTTAAATTCGCGATAGTTTGTTTTAAAGTGGCTTGTTATTAAGCAGTATTGACACATTTCAAGCACCGTGGTAAACTGACTGTGACAACTGAGCGGAGTTCGAAGTGTATAGAATCAAATACACGATTTAGTACGGATAGGTAAGCCGTGCCTAGATCTTCCCACAGTACACTAGGGCCCCACCTCTCTAACGCGAAATAAAGCGTTCGTGAAGTGTGTACATACATCACGGAATGTCGGGGCGACTACAATCCCGCAGGCTGGTCTAACTTCATAGTTAAGCTAGTTTGAATTGTCATGAGTCTGTGACGATTACATTTTCCGTAATTGGTGGACCGTAGGTCTAGGCTTTCATTGACTCACACGTCTGCCAGTTGTCTACACAAAGTTATATACACATATATATATTTTATAACACAACTATCTATACATAACGTTCTTAGACACACTCGCGTTAGGGCGTTAGGTCACATCCCGGGTCTTGTTTCTTTGAATCCGCGATAGTTTCTGTTAGATAATTAGGATTAGGATTAGAGGATTTACGTTGTAAGGTTCCGTATAGAATCCATTGTCGACTAAGTTATAAATAAGTGCTTGTTTCGCATGAGTTTGAATGCTTATGAATAAGGTTTGTGTATTATAAGGATCTCGCGATTTTGACTATATAACGCTCTCATTTTATTTTATTTGAAAAAAAAAGGATATATTTATATCAGTAAATGTAACATCATAGTGTGCGGTAAAGATTAATCCGTGTTAGCCCCGTGGTTTGAACATTGATTAATTTTGGTTGGGCGCTCAGTGGTGGGTCAGTCGGGCCTGTAACCAGCCTGAAAGCACGCATATCAGACGGTTATTCACTCGACTGACATGGTAAGGGTACCGTACACTTTACAATAAATGATGAAGTTTCTTTAAAGTACTGTAAGGTTGGAATACCATAAACACGAGAGCATAACTTGCGCGTTAACGTCCCGCGTGAATAAGCAAAAGAACGCTATAAGCGTCAATAGACTTTGATTTCCGATAAGCTTGTAATTCGTTCGTATAGCGAGAAAGTAATTAACATGTCTTTAAAATGTTAAGGCAATCCGCCGAGTGTATTCAATTCACTCCAATCCAGTCCCATTAATTGGTAAAACCCGATCCGGGTTTAAGAGCTCTTACACAATCAATAATGCGCACATATAACTTATAATATATAAATTATACCAATGGACTTGGAATATAAGGCTTGGAGCAGTGGCTATTAGTTGCAACAACAAATATTAAATAAAAGTCGTACGCACACAATTACATGTTTATATAAATACATTGTTTCTTTGCGAAGAAACCAGCTCCAAAGACCTTAGCTGTGTGTTGGAAATCCCGGCCAGGGTAAATAAGCCACGATATAAATACTATAAATCGAACCACACACATGCAAATAAAAGTTCGACTAAGCCCGAGCTTATGGGCGGATTTCCATTATTAACTCGTATATACGACACTAGGCATTAAGACATCGAAATATCTTACATCAATATATATATATATCAACAAATCGAAGTAGAACTGTTAATTCAACTGTACATAGGCTGGGGAGATAGGGTTTTAGGTAAATACAGAATACATAAGACGATACTAGGTAACATAGGTAGGGTTTGATCACGAAACACATAGGTAGGGCTTAAAACTGAGATTAGGTTATCTAGGTAGGTCTTATATTAGACATACGTAGGGCATAAGACAAATAGGTATGTTATCTAGGTAGGACGTAACATTAAACACATATGTAGATCTTAGAAAAAGTACATAAAAGAAATATAGGTAGGCACATAAGTAGGGAAGTTAGGACATTAGGTAGGGAAGATTTGTAGAGCTTAGCAAGGCAGGACGTTTAGTTCGTTAGGTAAGATAATAATAACAAAATAGCAATAGATTTAGGTAGGGTTCATCAGTAGCAGTAGGTGTAGTTAAATAGTAGGTAGTGGCAATGATAGTAGGCAGATAGGCTGGACACGCTCCAGTCCATTAAGTTAGGTAGGATCCAATAGGCATATCGGTAAGTAGGCTTAGGCATGCTGCATGCCCATTACATCCACATAGGTAGGGTGGATCGCGCTGCGGTCCAGTACATCTGGTGCTCGTGAGCGAGGATCGAAGACAAGTAGGGTTACTACGGCTAAACACAACGTAATTTATAAAATAATATCAAGCATTTCGGCTAGTTAGATAAGTTTGCGGTAACTGCCTAACATCAGGCGAGCTTAAGCATAAACACAACATAAGAGTAAAAAGAAAACTAGCATTCAAGCTATATACCTAGGTTTCTATAAGTGGTTGCTTTTAGAATAGTAACTGATATATTCATAGACAGCGGTGTGCATTTGCCATCAAGCAAGAGGAAAATAAAAGTTAGCAATCGAATGCATTCATTTGGTTAGTTAGTTAACGATCGTTAAACTTAACATTTCAATTTAGTGTAGGCTACGGCTTGCGTAGCAGGTCAGAATTTTTTTTGTAATTAAGAGTGAGCAAAAGGTCTCTCTCGGTTTCCGTGAAATCGACATATGGCAGTAATAAAACATTTTGAGACTCTCATAAGCAGCATATTTGCGTGAGCAGGTCAGATTTTTTTTGTGGAAACAAGAGTATTGGGTTCGGTTTAAGTGTCAATTTTATAGTTACCACTTGTTTCGGTTTCAAGTGAGTTAGGGTTGGTATTTTGTTATACTCGTATTACAAAAGAAAGGGATTCTGGATTATTGAAACGACTGTGGTATGAACGTTTGCATAAGAGTGTGGTAGATTGGAAGTTAGTTTTAGTACGGTTAGTTTAGACGGTTGTGTGTACGTTAGTTATTATGGCTGGTCGACGACCTCGCAAGACTAGGTTGGGGGTCCAAAACGAGTTGAGCAATGATCTACTACAAAGTATACTACAGAGATTGATAGCATTAGAAGAAAGACAGACCTCAGTTAACACCACAACGCCAGATAGTGGGCTAGAGTCTAATAATTTGAACTCTTTATCAGACCAGGGGGAGACTATTTCCCTTCCAGGAACTAGTAGGCGTGATTTTGGAAGTAGTTCAGTTGAGACAAGACCAGTGTGTGTCTATAAATCTACACAGACGCTACCTAAATTTAATGGTCGAGACGCGGGCAATCCGATGGTTTTCCTAAGAGATCTCAAACGTTATTTAAAGATAACAGGTTCAGAGGATCGAGCATTATTTATCGCAACGGATAGCTTATGTGATGACGCGAAGATACGGATGAGTATTTATCGCGACAGTTGGCTAAATTTCAGTGATTTCGAACGGGATTTTCGTTTAGTCTTTTGGAGTAATAGTGAGCAGGAGCTGGTAAAACAGAGATTTATGTCGAGTCAATATAGGAGTGATTCATCTGGAACTTCGATGGAGCTATATTTAGCCAAGCAGTTAGATAGTGTATACGATCTGACTTTACCATTCACAGAATCTGAGAAAATAAACACGATATTCAGGCAGTTACCTACACATGTTCAAACAGTCTGGTTTGCTAGACCGCAGACAGGTAATATACAGGAGGCGGTAGAATTCTTACGCCATCTAGAGAGGAATGTGGTGATAAACCCGGTTGGTCATTATGGTAGTAACAGGCGTGATGCACCACGTGCAGGGCGTGCGTGGGGCCCACAAACAAACGCTATTAGGGCCAGACCGTATTATAGATCTCAGACAGGTCGAGGGAACTTACGCGGCAGTGTAAATAGCAACAGAAACTTTAATAGACGAGGGCGTGGCGCGTATATACAAGGTCGCAGTAGTGTAGGAACCAATAAGGCGATTGAATTCGTAAAGAGTACGGAAGATTTGGACAAGACAAAACAAAACTTAGATAAGGAAAAAAACTAATTAACGCGCGGGAGTTAGTCCCCGCGCGGAACTATTTTTCATGTGAATACATGAATAAATTTGGGTTTAAGCCTGATATAAATTCGATACATACAGCGTATAGCCTATGCAATATTGAAGCGTTAGTAGGTATAAACGAGTTTATCGAGTTAATAAATTTTAGGAGTAAATTGTTAAATATGTGTATGTATGAGGACGAAGTTTCGGCAAGGAAGGAAGGTTCGGCAGAAATATGAAGGCACTATACACGGTATTTGCGGACACGGAAATTTTAGGAAATGATAGAACGGAACAGGTTTCTTTGCCTGAGATAACAGTGACAATACAAGGTTTAGAAGTGACTGCTTTAATTGATACGGGAAGTGAGGTGACGTGTATAAGAGGTGATATATTCGAGCAGATTTCGGCAGGGGGTAGGCAGTGGCCAGACATCCCTATACCAGCGGTTAACGTTGTTGGAGCTTTTGGTGTTAGTAAAGAAAAGGTCGACAGGTTAATAATTTTACCGTTAGAAATCAATGAGCGTGTTGTAGATACTCCTATGTTAGTTTTAAATAAGTTGCCGAAAGAAATGATTTTAGGCTATGACTGGTTGACGACAGTAAAGGCGTGTATCTCTTGTAGCAGTTCAGGAACGTTATCAGTGACGTATGGAGAGCGTACTAGTGAGGTACATATGATTGATAACGAGGGTATGAATGAACGATGTAGCTTTGTACTTACCACAAATAAGAATGGTTATACCATAGAGCAAATAAGAGAGTATGTATCTAAGTTGGAATTACCGGTGGAGCATAGGAATAAATTGCAAGAAGTTTTGGTTAAGAATAAGGAGGTGTTTTCTGATAGGCCAGGGGTAATTCATAATTACGTTCATGAAATTAAAATGAAAGACGAAACGCCATTCATAAAACGATCCTATCCAATTCCACATGCGTACCGCCAGGAAGTACAGAATAAGATTTCGGAATTGGAAGCGTTAGGCGTCATTAGTAGAGCGCAAACGGCTTACAGTAGCCCATTGACGTACACAATTAAGAAGGACGGTTCCGTTAGAGTTTTGCTTGATGCCCGGGAATTGAACTCTCGAATGGTGGGAGAAACAGAGTGTGCTCCTTTGGCTAGTGAAATTTTACAGTCAGGTTACAAAATAGATTATTTAGCAGTATTAGATATAAAGGATGCATATTTTAGTGTACCTTTGACCGAGGAATCTAAACAGTACACAGGGTTTGTAGTGTCAGGGAAAAGTTATGTGTACAACCGTTTACCACAAGGATTGAAAACATCTGTTGGATCCTTTTCACGCGCGATGGATATTATACTAGGAAGCGAAGTTAGGAGTTATTGTTTGAACTTCTTAGATGATTTGGCTATTTTAACTAAAGGCAGTTTAGTGGATCATATAAAGCAGGTTGATGTCGTTTTGACTAAGTTGAGAGAGGCAGGGTTCAAGTGTTCTTTAACGAAGTGTCAATTCGCCGCGAAAGAGGTTAAATTGTTAGGATTTATATTGAGTACGGAAGGGGTATGTATAGATCCAATGAAGGCGGAGGCAGTGCAGGAATATCCGATACCTAGGACAATTAAACAGGTCAGAGCTTTCCTAGGGTTTGTAAATTATTTTAGGCGGTTTATTCCAAATTTTGCGAATCTAACTAAGCCATTATATGAGCTATTAAATAAAGGGGTTAGATTTCATAGGGACGAACGGTTACAAGGTTGTTTCGAAGAAATAAAAAAATCTTTTGTGCATAATATTATGTTATCACAACCGGTATATGGTTCTGAGCTTTATGTGCAGACAGATGCGAGTTCAGTAGGACTCGGGGGATATGTATATCAATTAGATGAAGGAAAAGGAATTAGAATAATAGGGTTTTGTTCGTGTGCCTTTAAAGGAGCTCAATTGAGATGGTCAGTATCAGAACTTGAGATGTACGCTATAATTTATACTTTAAAAAAATTTGAAACGTATTTGAGGGGTAATAAGATTGTTATAAACACAGATCACAAAGCGTTAATATTCTTGAAATCATGGACGTTATTAGGTGCCCGAGTGACAAGGTGGATTCTGTATTTAGAAACATTCGATTACGAGATTCGTTATGTGCGAGGAAGTGAGAACGTTGTAGCTGACGCGCTTAGTCGTTACATAGTAGGCACAGAACCAGGGAAATGCAGTAGGGATTATAGACCGGAGATTTTATGGTTTAAAGCAGCAAATCATCGAGAAATTTTACAAAAGTTGAGAAACATAGAGGCGTTACAAGCGGAAGAGGATAGTCTAGTTAAAATCAAAAGTTGCTTGAAAAATGGTACACAAGATAGTTGTGTAAAGGGATTTAACAATTATAAATTAATAGGTGAGACTTTATACTATATGAGGCCGAACAAAAGTAAATTGTTGTTAGTCATTCCGGGAACACTGCGGGACTGTTTGATATCACACATTCATGAAGAGATAGGTCATTTTGGAAAATATAAGGTGTTGGCCTTTGTAAAATCTAGATATTATTTTCCCAGGATGAATGCGGAAATTGCTAGGGTCGTGAGGAGTTGCGACATTTGTCAAAAGGTCAAAAATGATAGAGTAAAATTACGAGGACCATGTACGCCTGTAATTTCTAATAGTTTAGGCGAGAAAATGATGGCGGATCTGTACGGACCGTTACCTACAGGCAAGTTCGGGTATAAATACGTATTTGTAATACAGGATGTATTTAGTAAACTGATTAAATTGTACCCATTACGCGCGGCAACTAGTCGGGGGGTTTTGGCGTGCACTAAGAAGTTTAATGAGATAATGCCTATAAAGACAATTATTACGGACAATGGATCACAATTTGTCTCAAAGGTATGGGAGTCAGGCCTAAGGATGCTCAATATAAACGTTAAACATACTTCGATCTACTGTCCGATATCGAATTGCACAGAACGGGTTAATAAAGAGATAGGTAGATTAGCGAGAACGTATTGTAACCAGTCACATCGTAGCTGGGTTGATTTAATCCCTGAGATCGAACGGTGTTATAACGATGTATGTCATAGCAGTTTAGGTAACTCGCCGAATGAGGTTGTATATGGAGAAAGGGCAGAGTTGAGTACTGATAGGTATTTGAATATAGAAGCGAATACAGTCAATGTAGAGTCAATCCGCGCACAGGTTAGCGAATATGCACGTAAGATGGCAGGACAGCGAGCCAAACGTTTTGATAAGGTAAATAGGTTGATAACTTACCAAGTCGGTGATTTAGTTAAGTTGCGGACAGTACCTAAGTCTGATAAGGCGCACAAATTGACTAAAAAGTTCGCATTACTATATAGTGGGCCGTACGAGATTGGAGCGATACCATATGCCAACTGTTACACATTGATAAATCCAAATACGCGAGAAATTAAAGGTAATTATAATACGATTAATATAGCGCGGTACTATGGTGGCAGGAAGGAAAAGATTACTGTGGTTAAGGTTTAGTGTCATGGGAGTTTAGGAGGTATTCAAATTAGAGACGGGAAACCATTAAAGCTATGTAGAATTTATCACAGACGGGAGTTATGGGTTAATTCTTTTTTGCTCCTTACTGACGGAGAAGGTTATATCTTGTGAGGATGCAGTCTAACATTTACACGTTATTCAGCACCTCAAGGGGGAGGTTGTAATGGTACCAGCAAATCTTATCGGTAATAAGATTGCGCAATATTATTCAAAATTGAAATGGTTAAAAATCCCTTAAGTTTGTGTTATGTTACTTATTGAGGAAAAGAGTGTACAAAAAGGGTTACAAATTTATTAGGGCTATTTATACAAAATATAAAAAAAAGGTTCACTTTAAGTTCGGCTAAATAAGATCTTTAAGAACTCGCGTTATCTTTGTCTAACCGGAATATCACTATTATGTTCACTGGAATGTGGCACTGAGTGGCCGCCGGCTATAGTGGCCGACGACTGTAGACAGCTGGTTAGCGTGCTAGCCAGCACGCAGATCCAGATGTAGAAGTTGTTGGTGGACCGCCTTACGGACCAACACCACAGCGGTAACTCCGTCAGCCGCCGTGGTCCACAACAGAGGCTGCAGGTATTATAATTTTTAGATTAGTTAGATGTCCGGAGATTATCGAGTTTGGAAAAGGTAGTA
Source organism: Pyralis farinalis (assembly GCA_947507595.1). Classification (NCBI taxonomy): domain Eukaryota; kingdom Metazoa; phylum Arthropoda; class Insecta; order Lepidoptera; family Pyralidae; genus Pyralis; species Pyralis farinalis. Next base: position 20,887,965 of record OX382267.1, read on the forward strand.
ATATCCCGAGGCTTCACCACATAGCCCTCAGCAGGAGGCTGGTGGTCTCAGACGTAGTGCACTGAATCTCTACTACTCGAAAGCTTCCTCCAGACTGACTTGTTTTCTGTTTTCCGACACTAAAATGTAATATTTTAAAATTATGAATTACAAATAATATTTTTGACAAATTGTCATAAACTAAACAGAGCATGCAAAGAAAAGAGTCTATATAAATAATTAAATAAGGTTGTAACATTACGTATTATTCCCCCCCACAAGAAAAAAATTTTTTACAAAAAATTTTTAAAGGTTTTAAAGTAATTAGTAATTACCATTCCTATCATAATTCTATCATGCTTCTCTATCATACCTCTCGCATACAAAAGTAGGGGTAGGGTTCACATTCAATGACCTCTACTCCAATGGTAATACTAGTAATGTAACAATTCGGCTTGTTTAAGTGGAGTTGTCATCCGCTCCATTTTAATATGACAGGTAGGCTTATTTTTTTTAACTGGAGTTGTCAGCCGCTCCATCTCAAGACCCATGAGAATGAAATGAGAGTGTACAAGTGTAAGTGATAATATATATATATATATATATGAGTAATGAGAGGATCTAAGATCCAGTAAAGAATATTAAGAGTTTATTAAACCCCATGACCAAAGAAAGGTCCAAGTAAGGGCCTTTATTACCCTGGTGACCAGAGGAAGGTCAACCAAGAGGGTTCATAATGCCCATTGACCAAAGAAAGGTCAAAGTAAAAGCTTATATTACCCTGGTGACCAGAGAAAGGTCAACCAAGAGGGCACATAAGACCACACAAGGATAGTGTAGATGATATACTCATCTTCTTAGTGCAAGAAGAGTAATAATGAAGGAGATTATCTCCTTAAAAAAAATGAAAGCTTCGATTCACACAGCCAAAATAAATCGAAGTGAAAGATGAATATATACAAATGAGGTTATTGAAATAATATATATATAGTTAAGAGAATAATCAGCAATTTGTTTGAAGGGAAAATATTCAAAATAATATTTTTTAGTTAAAGTACTGAGTTAGTAGGTCCTTTCACATGAACTTTTTTTTTTTTTTTTTTTTTATTTATTCAAAATTATTTCGTAATATATTGTACATAAAACCGCACCCTAGAAGCCTCACAGGGCTTATCTTAGTGTCGGTTGGTCGCTGACATACAGTGTTTTAAGTCGTTTTTTCAGTACAAACATTTTACTTTTTGTGTATATATCTTGAATTTGTGGTGTAGTTTCATTTAGGTAACACGGAATGAGATAGTTAGAAGTTCGTGTACCATACGTATTGATAAATTTAGGCAGTACGTATGTGTTTGATTTCAACGATCTTAGATTACTAGGTCTTGATTTTATCTCTAATTGAGCTGGTTGTTTACATTCAGTTAATACAAGGAGTTTGACTTTATCGAAGACATTAATAACTTTGCAGTACTTAAATATGGCTGCGTCATTATTTTTATACAGCTTTCTGATATTAGGTGGTATAATGGTTTTTAGAATTCTTAATTGAAGATTATAAACATCCATAATACACGTTTTGGATGTTCTACCATAGCTGCTCAAGCCATAGCTGATCACCGAGTCTGCGAGTGCCATATACAAGAGTCTTAGTGTGTTATAAGGTAGTCTATGTTTTAGTATAACCAATTTACTGAGGATTGCTCTAAGTTTATTGCACACGTAGTCTTTATGCGGACCCCAGTTGAGTCTGCTGTCAATTTTAAGTCCGATATACCTGTGTTGCTCAACGAACTCTAGGCTTGGGCAGGAGCAACTCGGATGGTTCAGAGAGGCGCCAACGGTGTGGAGACAGTCGTGACTGTGAGCAGCTATTGTAGGCTGTACACTAGTTATATTATGTGAGGAATGTATGTGTATTACTTTTGTTTTTGCTGCGTTAATAACTAATTTTAAGTCGTGTGACCACTCACTTATCAAGTTAAAATTTTCTTGTAATACTTTTTCTGCTTCAGAGACATTTTTATGGGCTACCAGCAAGCATGTGTCATCTGCAAATTGATATACGGAACCCTGTTTGATGATATTACACATATCATTAACAAAAGCTAACCAAAAAGTTCAAAAGGCAACGGATGACGAGATAAAGGAAGCAAGAACGAAGTATAAAAGATTGAAATCAGCAGCGAAAGAAGTTGTGTCTAGAAAGAAAGAAGAACGAAAGGATGATTTTGATAGGAGGCTCACTGAAGATTTCCAGTCAAACATCAAGTTTTTCTGGAAATCCATCAAAACAGCCAGAGGAAAAACTTCTACCTCGGAGCTGAGTACAATCAGGAGTCAAGATGGGATCATTATAAAAGGAGAAGAATGTGTGTTAAAGAGATGGAAAGAGTATTTTGAAAGTTTGTTTGAAAGAGAGGAAGTGCAGGTACAACATCCGGCACCTCCCATGGAAACTAATAGAAATGGTGATGAAAGTGAGATAAGTATGGATGAAATAGTGAAAGCGTTGAAAAGTATGAGATTAGGTAAGGCTGCAGGGTATGACAGGATTACCGTCGAGATGCTGAGGGCTGGACAGGGCATAGTGGTTAGCCAGCTGTACCGCCTTTTCAATTTGTGCTGGCGAAATGGGCAAGTACCGGGAGACTGGTGCAAAGCCGTAATCGTGCCATTGTATAAGGGAAAAGGGTCACGGCAGGACTGCATAAACTACCGCGGTATAAGCCTTCTCAGCGTCGTCGGTAAATTGTATGCGAAAGTGTTGATTGAAAGGGTTGTGAATGAAACAGACGAAAAAGTATGGGATGCACAAGCGGGATTTAGAAAGGGAATGGGATGTACGGATCAGGTCTTTTCCTTGCGGTGCATAGCCGAAAAGTGTTTGGCTAAAAACAAGAAGGTCTATTGCGCGTTCGTGGATCTAGAAAAGGCCTATGATAGAGTGGTGAGGAATGAATTGTGGTCAGCATTGTCCGTGAACGGTGTGAGCAGTATCCTCATACGAGCATTGCAATCTCTTTATAGGGATTCTAGTGCTTGTGTAAGGATAAACGGGGCATACACTGAATGGTTTAATATCGAAAAAGGTGTTAGACAGGGATGTGTAGCGTCACCGTGGCTGTTTAATCTGTTCATGGACAATTGCTTGACAGATTTAAAAGAGAATGAAAATGGGTTAAGAATGAATGAGTTACTCGTCAAATGTTTTCTCTACGCTGATGACCAAGTATTACTTGCGTCTTCGGCCGAGGAGTTGCAGGAGATGGTAACTGCTATGAGTGGAGCTTTTGTTAGAAAGGGAATGAAGATGAATGTAAAGAAGACGAAAGTGATGGTGTTTGAAAGAGATAAGGCAGTGACAGACTGCAATATCGTGATTGGAGATGAACAAATCGAACAGGTGAATGAGTTTGTGTATCTGGGTTCAAAGTTTACAAGAGATGGAAAGTGTGAGAGTGATATTGAAAGAAGAGTGAATGCAGGGAACATGGTGAATGGAGCTTTGCACTCCTTTATGAGCAGTCGGAAGGTGTCTAACAAGGCTCGTTTGGCTGTGCATGGGGGGGTGCTGGTTCCGACACTCATGTACGGAAGTGAAAGTTGGGTATGGCAGAAGAAACATGAAAGCAGAATAAATGCAGTTGAGATGAGAGCGTTAAGAAGTATGATAGGAGTTAAACTGAGTGACAGGATAAGAAATAGTGAGATAAGGAAACGTTGTGGTCTGAAAGAAGATGTAGTGACAAAAATTGAGAAAGGTATGCTGAGATGGTTTGGCCATGTCGAGAGAATGAACGAAGAACGATTGACGAAAAAAGTGTATAAGGCGAGTGTGAATGAAATTGTCGGAAGGGGTAGACCTAGGCGGACGTTTCGAGATCAAATCAGGGACGTCCTGAAAAAAGGCCAGGTCAAGAGTACCCTAAACCGAAGAGCATGTATGAAGAGAATAATGAGAGTGGACGAAGCGAAACAAGTATGTAAGGATCGTAGCAAGTGGAAAGAAGTGGTCTCTGCCTACCCCTACGGGATAGAGGCGTGATTATATGTATGTATTAACATATAATAAATATTCTGTCGGTCCTATAATGGAACCTTGTGCTGTACCTTTTGTTGTCAACATCTTATTACTGTACTCATTTGCGACTTTAACTGATGTAAATCGATTATCGTGATAGTTTTGTAAAAGTCTGAGTAAGGGTCCCTGTATGCCACATCGCGAGAGCTTGTCATACAGTATCGAATAATTGAGCACATCAAATGCCCGGGAAAAATCAATGAACAGGGCGAGCACGTGCATTTTATTGTTAAGATAACCGTTTATCTCATCCGTGAAATTAAAAAGCAGTTGAGTTGTACTTTTCTTTTTTTGGAATCCATACTGATTACAATTGATTATGTGGTTGGATTGTAGGTAGCTGCTAATTTCGTTTCCTAGGTATCGTTCTATTATCTTGTCGATACAAGACAATATAGTAATAGGCCGATAATTATTGTAATCAGCATGGGCCCCCTTTTTATAAACCGGCCTTATTATACCAATTTTTAGTAAGTCCGGATATATTGATGTATCCAAGCAGCAATTAATCAGGTGTGCAATGATCGGTGCAAGTCTTTTAGCTAGATATTTGACATCGCTAACGCGTATTTCGTCGAATCCCGGACTTTTGCTGTCGTTAAGTGATTTAATTATTTTTAATATTACATCTACGCGTGCCCGCCGTAAATTCATCGATCTATCCGGTGTGCATTCATAGGCTGCTTTATCTAAGATAGATATTTGACAATTGTTGTCGATATTTTTAACATTTTTCTCAAACTCATGAGCAAAATTATTTGCCAAGATTATGGGGTTTAGATTAAATGTTTTTTGCAAAATTGTATCGATACTATTAATTACTTTACCCGTTACATTATTAATTATTGACCAAATTTTTCTCGTGTTTTTAAAATTATTACAAATGTCTGTTTTTACCTGCCTGTTTTTTAAATATTTAACATATTTATTTGTTTTGTTCCTATATTTGTTGTAAAGTATTTTTTTTTTAGGATTGTTTACATCTTTTAGCCATATATTATATAGTTCATCTCTCTTTTTACACATCTTTTCTAGTTGCTGGTTAGTCCATTTACATTTTTGTCTCAGGCTTTTACACTTATACTTATACGTACATTTCTTATATGCGAAGGTAAATTGCTCATGTAAATATTGTACAATCATATTAGGGTTAGTGTATTGCAATGGTTTTAATAAATCAATTTGATCGAGTTCAATTTTTAATTTCTTATTATCTATGCGCAAGCTGAGCTGATCATTGTTAGTATGTGAGCTATCTGTATGAAATGCGCCCGTTAGCGCGCATCCGATTATGCAATGGTCACTGGGAGCGACCTTGATCAAGCTGGTATAAACGCTGTGATCGCCGGCGTTGCGAATAAATATATGATCTATGCATGATTTTGTGCTGACTTCCCCATATTTTTCTACTCTTGTGTATTGATTTAATCCACACTGAAAGCCCAGTTGACTTATATGGTTAACATATCTTGTAACAATAGGGTTTGACAATTTAATATTAATGTTAACATCTCCTATTATAATGTAGCTATTTTTTTGCTTGTACTGTGTTACGACTCGTGATAACTCGTCAATAAACCTGTTTTTATTTGTGTTTGGAGGTCTATACACTGCGCACAAGCCTATTTTTTGTTGATTTTGTTTAATGTAAATTTCACCAATAATACCTTCGCATTCACTTAAGCAAACATTGTGTCTAGTGAAATTTATGCTTTTATGCACATATAGCAAAATTCCTCCTCCTTTTCTGGTTTTTCTTAGTTCTGTATATAAAAAGTAATCTGGTAAATTAAATAAACAAGAATAGTCATCTTTTACATTGACTTCTGTTATTACTAACAAATGTATGATATTTTTAGCTGTAGTAACTATGTGTTCCAGTTGATTAAATTTTTTTGTGATTGATCGAATGTTTACATGAAAAATGAACAATGCAGAGTTTGAGGACGGAATTAATTCAGAGAAATTATTCCAGTCATTACAAGTTAATTCTATTAATTCACCGTTCGCATTCGTATCTGTCATACAATATTAGTTTTAATGTACTTACCAAGTGAAGTCGGTAAGTGACGTGGTTAACCAACACAGAGCACCTACCTACGTAACTGTATAAATATTATTTTTTGTCTACGAGGCTGTCGAGGTCCTTTACTGAACGAATTATCACTGGCTTGCTCTTTGCTGTTTTACGGGCTAAAACTATGCCGTTTTTACACCACACAAATTGGAAGCACTCCGATTCTTTCAACACTTTTTTGCTTTTCCAGAGAAGAAAGGCGGTAGATGATGATAGACGCTCCCGAAGGTAGATCTTGCTCTGTCCTGATCTCCCCAGATCCTCGTTAGTGACGACGGTTTTTTTAGCCGCATCCATCCACTGGTCTCTAGTGCCGTCAGCCAGTGTCACCACTATGGGTGCAGACGACTGAGGCGCGCCCTTCATATTGAAGTTCAGCTTTTCTAGGTTCGTAAGGAATAGGTCAGCCATTATTAAAGAATATCAAAATAAGATAAATAAATAAAATATAAGAATTATCAAGTTACTAATATGATTTAGCTGTATATTTAGTATTCTATGAAATTAATAATGGGTTCAAAAAAGAAAATGATTATTTAAAAGATTAAAAAAAATATATGAAGTCGCAGAGTTCTTAAAAACGTAGCCAGAATATATATATGAATTTATTAAGAGAAAAAAAAATAGCCCTTTATATGTGGTTGATGAACAATAGTGGAGAAATTTAAAGAAAGTAGGTCTCTTGAGTCCGCCCGCCCAGGCTAGTCGAGTAGGATACTCTGCTGGTTAGGAAGACTACAAGAGTGTCGAAGAGGAGTACTGTATATTGTACAGCAACATCCCAGAATGTCCAGTCAAAGACTTATACTAGTTGGATGCTATTGACTAGTTTGAGTAGTTGTATGTAGGTATGTATGTGTGTAACTAACTACTGATTGAGTACCTACACTGTGAAATAAAGATTAATGAAAGATGAAACCGAAAAGAAACCGAAAGAGAAAAACTGATACACTTGAGGAAGTGGGTTTTAGAATTTAGAGAACACTAATGTCAGGGTCGAGGTCAGGTCTGTTAGGCGCCAAATTGTTATGTTACTTATTGAGGAAAAGAGTGTACAAAAAGGGGTACAAATTTATTAGGGCTATTTATACAAAATATAAAAAAAAGGTTCACTTTAAGTTCGGCTAAATAAGGTCTTTAAGAACTCGCGTTATCTTTGTCTAACCGGAATATCACTATTATGTTCACTGGAATGTGGCACTGAGTGGCCGCCGGCTATAGTGGCCGACGACTGTAGACAGCTGGTTAGCGTGCTAGCCAGCACGCAGATCCAGATGTAGAAGTTGTTGGTGGACCGCCTTACGGACCAACACCACAGCGGTAACTCCGTCAGCCGCCGTGGTCCACAACAGAGGCTGCAGGTATTATAATTTTGAGATTAGTTAGATGTCCGGAGATTATCGAGTTTGGAAAAGGTAGTAATATCCCGAGGCTTCACCACATAGCCCTCAGCAGGAGGCTGGTGGTCTCAGACGTGGTGCACTGAATCTCTACTACTCGAAAGCTTCCTCCAGACTGACTTGTTTTCTGTTTTCCGACACTAAAATGTAATATTTTAAAATTATGAATTACAAATAATATTTTTGACAAATTGTCATAAACTAAACAGAGCATGCAAAGAAAAGAGTCTATATAAATAATTAAATAAGGTTGTAACATTACAATTGGTGTATGGTCGAACGCAACATGGCTGTACGCACATGTGCAACCCATTATTTTTTTTTGTCTGTTGGCACGGAGCTCGTCGAGCTTATGAAATCAAATTAGGGTTACCCAAGAGTATAGAACGAACCCACGTAAGATATGTTGATGTTTTGGTGAAATTCAAAATTGATAATGAATACAAGATCGAACCGATCTGTTGGAAATAATTATGACAAATAGATGTTTGAGAATAATTGGATTACAAGTGGATCGACGCAATCCCTGCCACTGAGAGAAAGCTCTTAGGTGTTGCGGCCTAGACTTATGTCTGGAGTTTATTCGGGTATTTAGGATAAGATCTAATTTGGTACTAATCACAGTTAATTAGCATGTGTAAATTATGCATTATTCGGTAAATTAAGTTAGTTGTAAGACCTAGTCTGGAGTGGATAATGTGTACGGAACCTTGCGTTTAAACACAGATCGGCGTGGCGGTTTTACGGGGGTGAAGCGCGCGCGGGGTTTATCGTGGACTATATAGGCAATGGGGATCGTTGAGACGAGACACAATAGCCAATACTGACTGTGAGGCGGAACGTATTTCGGGAATTCTTAAAACCTTTGTACTTTTGTAACTTAAGTAATCAGTATTCGTTTGGGCTATTTGGCTATAAGATTTGTTAACCAATTCTTATAGTTTCTTTAAATTCGCGATAGTTTGTTTTAAAGTGGCTTGTTATTAAGCAGTATTGACACATTTCAAGCACCGTGGTAAACTGACTGTGACAACTGAGCGGAGTTCGAAGTGTATAGAATCAAATACACGATTTAGTACGGATAGGTAAGCCGTGCCTAGATCTTCCCACAGTACACTAGGGCCCCACCTCTCTAACGCAAAATAAAGCGTTCGTGAAGTGTGTACATACATCACGGAATGTCGGGGCGACTACAATCCCGCAGGCTGGTCTAACTTCATAGTTAAGCTAGTTTGAATTGTCATGAGTCTGTGACGATTACATTTTCCGTAATTGGTGGACCGTAGGTCTAGGCTTTCATTGACTCACACGTCTGCCAGTTGTCTACACAAAGTTATTTACACATATATATATTTTATAACACAACTATCTATACATAACGTTCTTAGACACACTCGCGTTAGGGCGTTAGGTCACATCCCGGGTCTTGTTTCTTTGAATCCGCGATAGTTTCTGTTAGATAATTAGGATTAGGATTAGAGGATTTACGTTGTAAGGTTCCGTATAGAATCCATTGTCGACTAAGTTATAAATAAGTGCTTGTTTCGCATGAGTTTGAATGCTTATGAATAAGGTTTGTGTATTATAAGGATCTCGCGATTTTGACTATATAACGCTCTCATTTTATTTTATTTGAAAAAAAAAGGATATATTTATATCAGTAAATGTAACATCATAGTGTGCGGTAAAGATTAATCCGTGTTAGCCCCGTGGTTTGAACATTGATTAATTTTGGTTGGGCGCTCAGTGGTGGGTCAGTCGGGCCTGTAACCAGCTTGAAAGCACGCATATCAGACGGTTATTCACTCGACTGACATGGTAAGGGTACCGTACACTTTACAATAAATGATGGAGTTTCTTTGAAGTACTGTAAGGTTGGAATACCATAAACACGAGAGCATAACTTGCGCGATAACGTCCCGCGTGAATAAGCAAAAGAACGCTATAAGCGTCAATAGACTTTGATTTCCGATAAGCTTGTAATTCGTTCGTATAGCGAGAAAGTAATTAACATGTCTTTAAAATGTTAAGGCAATCCGCCGAGTGTATTCAATTCACTCCAATCCAGTCCCATTAATTGGTAAAACCCGATCAGGGTTTAAGAGCTCTTACACAATCAATAATGCGCACATATAACTTATAATATATAAATTATACCAATGGACTTGGAATATAAGGCTTGGAGCAGTGGCTATTAGTTGCAACAACAAATATTAAATAAAAGTCGTACGCACACAATTACATGTTTATATAAATACATTGTTTCTTTGCGAAGAAACCAGCTCCAAAGACCTTAGCTGTGTGTTGGAAATCCCGGCCAGGGTAAATAAGCCACGATATAAATACTATAAATCGAACCACACACATGCAAATAAAAGTTCGACTAAGCCCGAGCTTATGGGCGGATTTCCATTATTAACTCGTATATACGACACTAGGCATTAAGACATCGAAATATCTTACATCAATATATATATATATCAACAAATCGAAGTAGAACTGTTAATTCAACTGTACATAGGCTGGGGAGATAGGGTTTTAGGTAAATACAGAATACATAAGACGATACTAGGTAACATAGGTAGGGTTTGATCACGAAACACATAGGTAGGGCTTAAAACTGAGATTAGGTTATCTAGGTAGGTCTTATATTAGACATACGTAGGGCATAAGACAAATAGGTATGTTATCTAGGTAGGACGTAACATTAAACACATATGTAGATCTTAGAAAAAGTACATAAAAGAAATATAGGTAGGCACATAAGTAGGGAAGTTAGGACATTAGGTAGGGAAGATTTGTAGAGCTTAGCAAGGCAGGAACGTTTAGTTTGTTAGGTAAGATAATAATAACAAAATAGCAATAGATTTAGGTAGGGTTCATCAGTAGCAGTAGGTGTAGTTAAATAGTAGGTAGTGGCAATAATAGTAGGCAGATAGGCTGGACACGCTCCAGTCCATTAAGTTAGGTAGGATCCAATAGGCATATCGGTAAGTAGGCTTAGGCATGCTGCATGCCCATTACATCCACATAGGTAGGGTAGATCGCGCTGCGGTCCAGTACATCCCTTCGTTTAGGATTCGCAATTAGTCCGTTTTTTTTCATGTCCTCAATTTCAGGGATAGAAAAGCAATTCCGCAAATTTCCTGTTTGCCGAATCCGTTGCCGTTAATCTTGCAGTAATAATGAGAACCGGCGGTTAATTTAAGATTATTTTGGACAAGTACCCAAAGTAAAAAGAGAACCAACGTTTCACACTGTTGACGTCAATCACAATTTTGGGCTTCTTAGAGATACTTATACGCTTTAATTAATTTTTAATTGATCACTTAGACCCGTATCCCAGCTGTGAGATGAGTGAGGGTTGATGTCAATATAACTTGAAGAGCCGACCTTCAAGCAGTGGGGGCCGATGACAGCTGCTAGTTTTATATACGTTTACGACTGAGACGATATAATCATTAACTATAGTAACTAGGTATTCCTTACGCTTAAAAAATCAGAATTACGTAAGTTCCCATATTTATCACAGTTTTGGAAAATATAAGCAATAACGTCAAGTAGCGTACGTAGATATAGACTATATAAAGGGTGTTCAACGAGACGAGATAAAAATAGTAAATACTCCGGCCTTTATTGAGTTTCGTTAGAAATTAAACGATAAGTATCACCCGTATCTTTGTCTCGCAGGCAAGAACGGCGGCGTAACCATTACGGTGATCAAGTGTACATGAATTCGTCACATTTGGCTGTCGAAGTAGTATTTACGTGGTCGAGTCGACAATAATTAAATTTTAATAGAAACGAATAATAAAACGACAAATCATATGATATATGCATGTTTAAATATTATATATGATATATTATACAATTAGTAAAGAAGTATTTAATTTTTGTACTGCTAGCTAGTTCTAGTTTATAACCTCAATTTTGTTAAAGTAAATACATAATAAGTTACACTAAAACGAGTGCATAGTTATAGCTTAGTGGTGATAACGCTAAGAGGAAGAATACTACTAACTCAATAAAAATATGTTGAGCTCTCCTGAATGTTTATTTATATTCTTTATCTCGGCTACCTGAACGCATTTTATATAGTTACTCGTGTAGCAGTACACATTTATGTGTGTGTCAATACTGTATATAAAATACCATGACAATTATATTGAATAGCAAAAAAACGATATATTAGCCACTGTTGAATCATATACATGTCTATCAGTCATAAGATTATTATTGCTGTGCCTTTTGAAGATATGGTAGTGAAGCACAAAACAGTTTCAGGCAATTATGTAGAGAATCGTTTACAATTTACAACAAAAGAGTTCTCAGAAGCAAGCTGATGTACTGGCATACAAATTTTATGTCTGCTTCCATTATTATCACAGAATATCGAATACAAGGTAACATTTTTACAATTCATTGTGTTTTCATAAATATATTCAGAGATAATACTGAGGATATTTATAATACTACTACTACATCCCTACGCCAAGGTCCTTTTAGGGTGGGTAAAGAAAAACCACATGACTCGCCATATGACTCGGTACTTGCGCACATCATTCGCAGGATATTTTAATTTTATATAATTCCTTAAACTGTTTCTTGAAGTACGTGTTAAGCATAAAGTGGATAGCTCATTGTCTAGATATATAAAAATGAATGTTTGTCTGTATGTCCTCTATTGATTCAAAAACGGCTAGGCAGATTTTGACGAAATTTTCAGTGAATCTTCAGGTTAGACCAGCAGGTGATCCTGTGAAGTTTGGTAACGATTGGATCACCCGTGCGAAGCTGTGTCGAGTAGCTAGTTTAAAATAATAACTGATGTAATGTCCGCGACCTTTATCTATGATTTTTGTGATTGGGCAACTAAGTGTGTTACTAAGTAGAAACAAACTGCTATGGAGTCAAATTTGTACGTCTTTTCTGCATATAAATTAATGCAGAAAAGACGTACAAATTTGACTCCATTCTTCTTTGTTAGTGAATAAAGTATTCTATAGTATTTTAAAATGCAACTAAAGAAGAAAAATAAAATTAAGTAAATAACACGTAAAATTGAGCCTGAATAGAATCTATCTATCTATCTATAACTTCACACCAAATCATGAATAGAATATTGACATAAAAGGTCCATATTGTATTGCATAAAATTAAAAGTTAGAATTTATTGTTACGCATTATTTGGCAAAACATTTGTACCTAATAAATGCATAGCCATGCTGCTTAGAAATACTATTATTATCATATAAATAATGATAGTAAAGATTTTTATTAACATTTACTAAACATAAAATTCATTAACACCAAACCAAGAAGGCCGCATATCGCCTTTGGATCAGGGCTTGCGCCCTCAAAGATCCTATTATTAACTCGCTGAAATCAGCCTACAATACTGGCACTAACGTCTGGAAGAGGGCATATATAAGAGGGGACTCCCAGCGCGTTACACGAGTTGGGACGTAACTAGTGTCACACCATACTTGTCGCGTAACTAGTGACGACTAGCAAAAGCCGTGCAGGCCAACTGCTGCCAACCCTCGCTGCCACCCTGCTACGCTGACACCCCTATGGCTTACTGCCGCATAAGCCGCAGGAGAAAGCTAATCTTATGGCCAGCCTCTTTGCGGCTAACTCTCGGATTGATGACTGTAGCACGCAACCGCCTATGATACCCTCCAGTGGATCCATTCCATTATGCCTGATATCTACACCAGGTAGCGCGATGTGCGTTTTGAACTACAGTCACTCGATGTCCGAAAAGCCAGTAGTTCTAATGGTATCCCAGCGATTAAATGTGCAGCGGAGTTGTCTCCGGTGTTGACGCGTCTCTTTTGTCACTCGTACTCGACCAGTTGTATTCCGGAGGCTACGAGCGAGGCCAATGTGCAGTCAGTCCCTAAAAAGGGAGACCGTTCAGACCCATCAAATTACAGCCCCATTGCCGTAACTTCAGTGTTGTGCACAGTGATGGAACGGATCTTTAACAACCAATTGATCCGCTACCTAGAAGATCACTCCCTAATTAATGATCTTCGGTATAGTTTTAGACTGAAACGATCAACGGGTGATCTTCTAGCGTATGTGACGCACCTCTGGAGGGAGGCAATCAAAAAACATGGCTTATCCATGGGACTTAGCCTAGATATTGCCAAGGCATTTGATTAGGTCTGGCACAAAGTACTTTTCTCTAAACTCCCGGCATACGGTCTGCCCCTGCTTTGTATTATGGCTGCATGAGCGTAGAATCCGCATTCTTGCACATGTCAGTGAATGCCGGTGTTCCACAGGGCTCCATTCTGTCGCCCACCCTCTTTCTTCTTCTTCATATCAATGAGATGCTGCCAGTTGTTATTCATTGCTATGCAGATGAGAGTGCAGTCCATGGGCGATATTACGGTCGACCTGGTGCTGGTCGGACAGAAATCGATGAGAAGCGTGAGAGTCTTGTCGTTGAGCTGAATCGAGTTTTGGATCTCATTAGTATATGGGCTTTCAATAACCTGGTTGAGTTTAATGTCAAGAAAACTTAAGTGTGCGCAATTACAATAAAAATGCCCCCAATCCTTCCCACTTCCTACATCTAGTATCTTTTCGAGGCTCTCGATAGGTTGCAGCGACGGGCTATCCGCAGAATCGGCGACGAACAGGTCACCAAAAACCTAGAACCTCTTCAACTTCGAGTTCAAGTTACAAAGCGTATTTTACCGCCTTTACCAGGGTGAGTGCTCTGAAGAACTGTTTTCCCTTATCACACCCTCTCTCTTCCATCATAGAACCACACGAGCTGGCTTGCGATGTAATTATTCCCAGTTGAGAACATTTCTTCACGTACTAAATAGTTTGGCAAATCCTTTCCCTGTCGTACCATTAAAAAGTGGAACGCCTTGCCGGCACATGTGGGTTCCTTCAATATAGGATCCCCTGGGGGCTACTAAGCTGAAGTTAAATAAATAAAAAAAAACAATCTTTGTTCTGAAATTTACCTAACTTAACATATTTTAACATCAAGTTAATATTTCTATATGAAACATATAAAAATACCTAAAGAAGAATATTTAATTTTCATTACGTAATAGAATTTGAACACTATTATTAAACGTAATGTACCTTTTGAAATAAAACAAATATATCTTTTATACATACGGCAACTAAAATTAGGGAACGTAGTCCTAATAATCATGTCAATAAAATTATTCGGCGTTTAAATAATTTAGCGGGCCGTATGGAGAAGCTCATGGTCGTTCAGCGTGCTATGGAAAGAGCTACGCTCTGGGTCTCTCTGCGTGATAGAATCAGAAATGAGAATTTCCGCAAGATAGAACTAAGGTGAACATACCATAAAGGTAAGCACGCTGAAGTGGCGGTCGGCCGGCCACATTGTTCGTAGAACAGACAACCGCTGGTGAAGAAAGGTTCTGAAATGGCGTCCCCGTACTGGTACTAGCCGCGTGGGACGACCTCCCCACTAGATGGAGCGACGAGCGGTTTGTAGGGAATCGATGTCTGCAAGTGGCACAGGATCGAGACGAATGGCTCTCTAGATGGTAGTCCATGTTCAGGAGTGGACGAATACGGGCTGAGATGATGATGAAATAATTATATTAATATCAGTTATGCGAAAAAATCGATAAACTTTAAACTTTGCGATAAACTAGTTATGTCAAAAAATATTATGAGCAAAAAATATGCGAGTTAGAGGGCCCTATTATTAAAGAAACAGGTAAACATAAACCATGGGATAATAAGTAGGTACCCTATAAACTATACACACATAATACAACATTCGTTTAGTAAGAATCAAACTCATTTGAAGACTACTTTCAGAATATCCCTAACATTACCCCATAATTTATCTCCACATGATGTTGCTAAGTTATTTAAAGAAAATGTACGACCTAGTATACCACTTTTCAATTTACAAATATTCTATCTCTCTATCTATCTATATCGTCACGCCAAGTCCCTCGGGGAGTAGGCAGAGCAATAGACATATTCAACCAAATGTAATACAACTCCTAAACAGTTGAATATTAAAAATTCAGAGGCAAACGTAAAATAAAGTATTCGTTCTATTTATGGAAGCAATAGCTTCAAACTTAACGCGTAAGGCGTAATGTTTGAAGACTGTATTCGCAATGACGAGGTTAGAAGCAGAGCTGGTCTGAAAGAGAACGTCGGTGTTAAAATAAGAAGAGGCATTGGTTCGAACATATAGAAATAATGCAGGATGAAAGAATGACGAAGGAGATATGCAATGCAAAAGTGGATGGATGTAGGAGCCGAAGAAGGCCAAGACTTACCTACCATGATCAAATTGCTCGTGTTCTATCAGAAGGTGATGTCAGGAGCCCTAGAAACTGGCGAGCGTGCATGAAAAGAGCAAAGAATGTTAAAGAAGCGAGTGAGGTATGTAAGGATCGAGTCACGTGGCGCTCGGATCTCTCTGCCTACCCCGTAATGGATTTGACGTGAAGTTATAGATAGATAGACAGATAACTTCAAACTTGACACCTATCTTCAATCGTTTTATAGATGCGAATTTGTTCTCAGTTTTAATAAAATTTAGTAAATTGATGTCATTATTCAAATTACCAAAAAAGAGTAAGTTAGGGAATAAAATTATTAACCGGAATATATTTTATCAGTTTTAATAAAAATATTTGATAAGTTTGTACTTAATCAATTGCAGCTCTATTTTGATAATCAAATTTTTTTCAGCAGGTAGATCAACTATAAACAGAAGGTTGCTATTGGTAAAGTATAATCTTAAGCCAAGGATAAGATCGCACGATCTTAACGCACGAGAGAGATCGCACCGATGGAATTGGATAGATGCTATTGGGGTTTTCTGTGATCACTTGAAAATTTTCATTTGCGTCAATCATCAGACATTATTACTCAATATTACTCAAACTGTGCTACTATGGAGTACAGATTTGATTAAATCTTACATAAATAACAGAATGTAGAATGTTGTAGAATATTGACGTACATAGAATTATGTCTAAAAGCATAAATATAAATAGAGCGGTGCCACGCTGTTCTATATTGGGTCCCTATTTGTTTTTAGTATATGCATCTGATCCGCTCTATATGATACAGAAAATGGTGGATTGTTTGCTGATGATACCTCTTTAATTTAAATTTATATTGATATTGCAAGCGTCCATGATCAACGGGAATCCCTTTATATTATGAGTTGTGGTCTGAAGAATTGTTTGATATGATACCGGCAGCTTCTTTTTACAACCGCACTGCTCACCGACGGCGGGGAGTTCACTATTATCACTGTATTCTGTATACAGTTCCCGTAAGTAACCACCCGACGTAATATTTAAGCCTGCGATACATTTATTGTTTCAAAATATAGGGCCTCACAATTTATATTTTTGCATTCGTAGGAATAAATATAAAAAACAGACAGATCAGTTTTCGTCTGGGAAATCTTTAAGAACTTCGTGGGCGTTCCATTTCCGCTAATTCAGGCACATAAAATGTAGGCGTCTACGTTTGTCTTTAATTTTAAGAAACGAAAAGAAGTCAGAAGGCACGATATCTGGGCTATATAGCGGAAGCGTCATCAATATGACGCTACCTAAAAAAAATTCTTCTACCAATTTTCTTACTTGTTTGCCACCCGACGGAGTCTAAAAGTGTCCATAGGCTGTGTAACAGTTTTACATCAGGCGGGTTGATCACTTCTTTGCCTCCCGACGGATCATCACCATCTGATTATTATGAAAAAAAAAAAATCTACCAATATTCTTACTTGTTTGCCACCCGACGGATGATCATCATCATCTGATAATTATGAAAAAAGAACGAGCTACATGGTAGGCGGAGTGGGGGGTGTTAGGTTTTATTTTCGTTACGGAACTTCTTGATTCGGTCGCCGCGCTCAAAGCCCGCGATAAAAGCTATGCAATAGCTTAAAAAATTACGAAACAGGAACCAAATTTTCAAAAAGTAGCTGATATTGTCGCCTTTGAAGTATATATAAGATATATATTACGTGGGACACTCAGAAAGTTTTGCGAAAATAAAAAAAGTGTTCTATAGGTAAATATTTTTTTATTAAATCTTTTCAAAGTACTCTCTACCAGCCTTTATACAAAGTTTCATGCATCTGAACCAGTTTTCGAAACACTTTTTCCAGTACGCCGGAGATACCTTATTTACAGCCTTCTCAAACGCTGACAGCGCATTTTCCGGCGACTAAAATTGTATCCCTTTGAGCTGATTTTTTTATTTACGGGAATAAAAACAAGTCACATAGTACTAGGTCAGGGCTGTAAGGAGGGTCTCCCGGCCTAACTGGGCCGGGGATCTGGACGGTTCCGTGGCCATCGTCACGAGGCCTGGCGCCAGCCCCCCACTCGTGGTGTGGGGGAGGGGTGGCGGATACGTGGCGGCGGTTCGGGGAGAGTACGCAATCATCGGTGTGTACTTCTCCCCGAACCGCGACCTGCCGGCCCTGGAGCAGCTGCTCGATGCTCTGGGGTCGGCAGTGAGGCGGCTAGCGCCCGCCCAGGTTATCGTGGCCGGGGACTTCAACGCCAAATCCACGGCGTGGGGCAACCCGGCCACGGAAGCCAAAGGGCGGAAAGTGGAGGAGTGGGCGTTGGCCGCGGGACTGTCCCTCTTGAATAGGGGGACAGTCCACACGTGCGTGCGGTGGAACGGAGGATCGGTGGTGGATCTGTCCTTCGCCACCGCGTCCACCGCACGCCGAGTGGAGGGTTGGAGAGTGGAGACGGGGGTGGAGACACTCTCGGACCATCGCTACATCAGGTTCGAGGTGTCTCCAGCCCCCGGGAGTCCGACGACTTCGTCCCGGTGGCGGAGCCGGTTCCCGCGTTGGGCGCTCACCAGGCTCGACCGGGAACTGGCTGAGGAGGCGGCCATTGTCGGCCGCTGGGGCCTCCCGCCAATGGAGGATCTGGACGCCGAGGAGGGGGCTGGTCGTCTCTGCGACGCCTTCAAGGCGGTTTGCAGGGCGGCCATGCCCAGCGTTGGGCGTCCGCCTCCGAGGCGGGCGGTCTACTGGTGGTCGGCTGAGATAGCCGACCTCCGGGACGCCTGCAACGGGGCGCGTAGGGCGTATACTCGGAGCAGGCGTCGCCGCCCCCGGGATGAAGGGAGAGATGGCCATCTGCACGGCATATACGTGGAGAAGAAGAGGGCCTTGCAGATGGCCATCAGTAGGGCCAAGGAGGGAGCGTGGCAGGAGCTGCTGGAGGGTTTGGATAGGGACCCGTGGGGCCGACCTTACAGAGGAGCGCGGAACAAGATCCGCGCTCAGTCGGCCCCACTGACGGAGACCCTCCAGCCAGCCGTGTTGGAGAGGGTTGTCGGGGAACTCTTCCCCGACACCCCACGGGGCTACGCTCCCCCGAGGATGGTCCTATGTCGGACGTCGGACTCCAGAGGAGAGGAGGAGGGCGCTCCGCCGCCCGTCACCGACCAGGAGATGGAGGCGGTCGTTGACCGCCTCCGAGGCAAGAAAAGGGCGCCGGGTCCGGACGGGGTGCACGGGAGGGTGCTTGCATTGGCCCTCGTGCACCTCGGGGACAGGTTCCGGGAGCTCCTCGACTGCTGCTTGCGGTCGGGGTGCTGCCCGGGACCCTTCAGGGTGGGCCGGCTCTGCCTTCTGCTGAAGGGAGACCGGCCCCCGGACTCGGGGTCGGCGGTTCGACCGGTCGTTCTGCTGAACGAGGCGGGGAAGGCCCTCGAAAGGGTTGTCGCTTCCCGCCTCGCTCAGCACTTGGAGGATGGCCCGGGACCGGGCCTATCGGATGCCCAGTTCGGTTTCCGGGCCGGACGGTCGACCGTCGACGCCATTAGGCGCCTAAGGTCGGTGACGGAGGATGCGGAGCGCAGCGGAGATGTGGTGGTGGCGGTGTCGTTAGACATCGCCAACGCCTTCAACAGCCTCCCCCACAGTACCATACTGGAGGCCCTCAAATACTTTGGGGTGCCTCCGTACTTGGGGGGACTGTTGAAGGCGTACTTGGAGGACAGGGAGGTGCGCTACGAGGACGCGAGGGGCCAGATGGTGAGAAGACACGTCGTGTGCGGTGTCCCACAGGGGTCCGTTCTGGGCCCCATTCTGTGGGACCTCGCATACGACTGGGTCCTGCGGGGCCGTCTCCTCCCCGGGATGGGCGTCATCTGCTATGCAGATGACACCCTCGTCACATCCCGGGGTAAGACCTTCGTGGAGGCGGCGCGGCTGGCCGAAGTCGGTGTAGGACTGGTGGTCAGCCGCATAGAGAGGCTTGGGCTTCGGGTCCGCTTGGATAAAACCGAGGCCCTCCTCTTCCGCGGTACCGGTAGGCGGGGCCCCCCCTCGGGAGCGCACCTCCAAATAGGAGGAGAAAGGATTAGGGTGAGTGCCCAGATTAGCTATCTGGGCCTCACCCTGGACGGGAGATGGACCTTCGGCCCCCACTTCGAGCGGTTGGGGCCGAGGGTCATCAGAGCTGCGGCGGCGCTGGGTCGCCTCCTGCCCAATGTGGGCGGGCCCAGCGCCGCGTGCAGACGGCTGTACTCCGGCATCTGCCGGAGTATGGCCACGTACGGTGCCCCCATATGGGCGGACGCCCTCTGCGCTCGCAATAGGGCTCAGCTGCGCAGAGCGCAGCGTGTCATAGCGCAGAGGGTGATAAGGGGGTACCGGACGGTGGCGTGGACGGCCGCGACCGCCCTTGCTGGCGACCCGCCCTGGGAGTTGGTGGCGGAGGTGCTCGCCGAGGTGTACGTGTTTGTCGCCGAGAGGAGGAGCCTCGGCGAGCGCCCCACGTCGGTGGAGGTGGGGCGGTATCGCCAGCGAGGGCATGAGGAGATGATGCGGAGGTGGGGGGAGGACCTGGCGCAGCCGCGGTACGGAGTCCGCGTTGCGGATGCGCTGCGCCCGGTCCTGGAGGCGTGGATGCGTCGCAGACGCAAACCCCTCACTTTCCGCATGGTGCAGGTGCTCACCGGACATGGATGCTTCGGTGAGTACCTGCACCGGGTCGCGAGGCGGGAGGAGCGGCCAGGCTGCCACGATTGTGGCGCGGCCGAGGACACTGCTCAGCACACCTTGGAGCAGTGTCCCAGGTGGTATCGGCAGCGCCATGATCTGGTGTCCGCGCTGGGAAGCGCGGACCTCTCGCTCCCGAGCGTGGTCCGCTACATGCTCGGGGGCGACAGTGCCTGGCAGGCGATGGCCTCCTTCTGTGAGACGGTCATGTCCCAGAAGTAGGCCGCGGAGCGGGACAGGGAAGATGATCCGTTGGCTGTCCCGCTCCGGAGACGGCGGACGGGAGTGCGGCGTAGGCGCTACGCGCACCTACTGCCGCCTCCCTAACCTGTGGGACTAGAGGTCAGGCTGGGAACCTGGCCCCATAATGGTCCCGCCGCCGGAGGGGCTGTCCCAATTTGCCGGGATGGCCCCTAGAGAGAAGAAGTCCGGCCCCCTTTTGAGGGGCTGGCCAGTCGCAGTGGTGCCCTGTTGCTGACAGATCCGGGGCACCACACCAACGCGGCCGATGGCATTTTGCGGGGTCGTTTAGTGGGTATACCGTCGGACAGCCGACGGGGAGTCCCACACTACCACCGGAGGCCACCCAGGCACCGGTGGTGTGCGTAACGCATTTTTCCCCGCGTCACAAAAAAAAAAAAAAAAGGGCTGTAAGGAGGGTGAGGAGTTAGACCGGCGTGCTGCCTAGAAAGTCCCTTGTTTTGAGAGCAGTGTGCGCGGGCCCGTTGTCAAGGTGGAGCAGTATCCCGCGGAGCCCTGTGTTTGGTCGCTTGTTGCTCACAACAGAGAAAACTTCTGCCAAGTATTTGGTAGTATACCATTCGGCGTTGATGATTCTTTGGGTCTTTAAAGGAACTGACACCAGGTAGCCAGTCAAATTGAAAAAGCTTGCGATCAAAATCTTCCCCGCTCTTCTAGATAGTTTCGAAACACCCAAAGCGTCGACTGTACGAATCGTACGATAGACTGCTTGTTTTTGAGCAAGGGTGAGGTTCTGCGGCGCCCAGCGTGAAACTATCCTCCGCACGCGAAGATGCAAGTGTAGAATCTCGTGGAGGCTTCCCGATCCAATCTGCAGTATGTGCTGAATCTCCTGATATATAACTCGCCTATTGTCCTGGATAAAATTTCTCACTGTTAGCACGTTTTCTTCCGAAAGGCCCGTCAAAGGGCGAACACTTTTTTCTTCATGCCCCAAAGTTAGTCGACAGCGCTTGAATTCGTTGTACCAACGATACACGGTTGCCTTGGAAGCGGCTACATCTATGAATGTTATTTAAAGTCTATCGTACGATTCGTACGGTTTCAGGCGACACTTGAAATCGTAAAAAAATCATAGCGCGAAAATGCACCCGACGCAGATCCATTTTTCAATGAGACACGATTATTTAAATTAGCTCGCAAAAAATGTGAAGGGCAAATTTTTAAAGTGGAACGTACCTACTTTTACTTATATGCAATCATATTTTCAAAATAGATTATAACTGGCCAGTCTCTCATATATAAAAACATTTTTCGCAATACTTTCTGAGTGGTCTAGTATATGGAAGAAAGCACCGCTGTCAATTTCATATATTATAGAGTTCAACAAATGCTGAAAGCTAATCTAATATCTACTCGTAAAAATATTTTAAATTTTCATCCTAAAATACGTAAAAATACGAAAAAGGAAGAATGTCTCGTTTTCTTACAAGTGCTTAGATTTCACGAAATGTACTTGCCCAAAGTAAAAAAAAGTCCTGCCGAATGAGCAAAGTTTTCTTACCGACCAAAGAGCTGCAAGAAAAATGATAATAGGAAACACAGATGTTGCAACAACAAGGAAAAATCATACGAAGGAAACTCAAACAAGAAATCACAAAAAAAATTACGTAATTAACACAGCTTTTGTCATCAATAGCTCCTTATTTTCGGTGTGTAATACAATCAGCAAATGCGAAGATTTTTAATTCTATTAACTATTCCAACTGCCTCAAACCTGTGGTGGGTACATGGTATTGGACAGAGCAGCCACAGCTATCGCCTCGGAGGTTTTGCGTGAAATCGATATTCTTTTTTTTAAATAACGTTATTTAATAGAGAAGAATACCGTATACCGAATACTATATACTATATAGACTATATACTTCGAAGGTCGAAGAAGTAAAACATTGATTAATAAGAATGATCGACCCAATAAAGGAGATTATTGCTCCTTTTCTCGCACACATATTTAATTGCTCTCTTACTTCTGGAGTCTTTCCATCTATATGGAAAGACGCCCATGTAATTCCACTTCCCAAAAATCCGAAGCCTTCTTCTTTCTCAGACTATCGTCCTATATCTATTTTGCCTTTTCTTTCTAAGGTGTTGGAGCACTTTGTGCATCAGCGCCTAACTACTCACCTCCGAAAACATAGTCTCCTGAGTGAAAATCAGTCCGGATTTCGTCCAGGACACAGTACTGTCTCAGCGCTTGTCAGAGTTACCGATGATATCAGATATAATACCGAAAATCAGAAATTAACTCTATTGGTTTTACTTGATTTTACAAGCGCTTTTAACTCCGTTGATTTTGACATTATGCTGGCTAAATTACGTGCCCTAAATCCTTCACCAATAGCTTTGGCGTGGCTTAAGTCATATTTAACTTTGACGAGCTCGGTGGCGCAGTGGTGAAACGCGTTGTTACACTACTTTGACACCAACGCTCGTGGGTTCGATTCCCACACAGTACAAACATTTGTGTGCATGAACATGTCTGTTTGTCTTGGTCTGGGTATTTTCTATGTATGATAAGTATGTATTTACAAAAAAAAATGTATTTACGTATGTTTATCAGTTGTCTAGTACCCATAACACAAGCTTCGCTTACTTTGGGGCTAGATGGCGCTGTGTAATTTGACGGACAATATTTAAAAAAAAAAATATTTAAACTGGTCGCCGGCAAATTGTTAAAATTGACGACTCTAGTTCGGACTGGTGTAAGCTTATGGCTGGAGTACCTCAGGGGGGAGTATTGTCTCCTATTCTTTTTTCTATCTTCATCAATGATATTACTTCTAATCTTCTCTCTTCGTATCATCTTTACGCAGATGATCTTCAGATCTATACGGCTGCTTCGCTCGACGATTTCAGCAGTGCTGTAAATATTATTAATAAGGATCTCTCTGCGATTGCCCAATGGACTAATAACTTCGGGTTGAAAATTAACCCTACTAAATCAAAGGCAATAATTATTGGAAGCCCCTATTACATCTCCCGGTTATCAAATGGTATGTGCCCAAATGTTATTTTTTGTGACAATGTCATTACATATTCCTCGACAGTTAAAAATCTGGGTATTGTCTTTGATCAAACTTTGTCCTGGGCTCCTCAGATCAGTGAAGTCAGCCGTAAGATCTACTCTTCGCTACATTCCTTGAGAAGGCTTCAAAACTTCCTGCCTGTCAGTACCAAAACCTTGTTGGTAAATTTCCTCCTTCTCCCTCTACTAGATTATGGAGATGTGGTGTATTTGGATCCTACGGAAGACCTTCTGGACAAATTGGAGCGTATTCAGAATATGTGCATTAGATATGTTTTTGGTCTACGGAAATTCGATCATATTTCTGAATATCGCAAAAAGCTTAATCTGTTACCCATTAGGCTCCGTAGAAATCTTCATACCCTATCTTTTCTTTTCCATATACTTTTTAGTCCTACGGCTCCAAAATATCTCCACGAGTGTTTCAAGTTTCGCGTAATGGATACCCGACTTCGACCTAGAAACGATCTATTTTTAGAAATCCCTGCCCATAATTCCCAATGTTTTTCCAAATCCTTTACGGTTCAAGCCGTACGTCTCTGGAACGCACTCCCAACCAGTGTGAAGTTATCCCAATCTTATAATACCTTTAAATCACAAGTGAAGAAACATTACGACTCTATTTCTGATATTTAAATTAGCATTTACTTTTTAACGCGTATATGTACTGTGTGTTTGGGTATTTTGTGTTGAACGTGAAGTGTGTATTGTGCGCAAATTGCACCAAACCTATTAATTGAATTCCTTTTCAAGCATTCATGGTTGACTGGAAGAGATCCCTATTGGGATAAGTCCGCCATTGTATAATTTAGATTAAGTTTTTTTTTTGTATTATTATTGTTATGTATTTTGAATGTTAAATTATACAATAAAGTTTTATAAACAAACAAACAAACAAGAATAAAAGGTAGAAAATTCTATAGAGAAATAATAGCTAAAGAACATATTTTATTAATTAAGGAATCTGATAGGAAACATTTAGGTTGAAATGGCTAAATTTATAAAAAATCATTAATTTTCTTCTAACTGAAATTGGATGTGATGTCAACGTCGGAAATTTTGGTGGTATAAGTAGATTAATTAAACAAATGGAATGGAAATGGGTCACTGAAATCATTCAACAGACCTTTACAATGGTTAATTTACATGCTGCATATGAACAAATTGCCGCTTTGTTTATATATTGTTTGTTTATTTTCTTATGTTGATTGTTCGACTTCTAAAGTAAAATCTTTTACACTTGATTTATTCCAAATTTCAAATACAGTAGAATATTGCTGACAAATAATTTTAAGCAAATAAGAAGTTAGAAGGAAACTTCAGCGACTCCTTCCAATTTCTTATTTGCTTACATAAATATATTTCGTAACACTTCAACTCGTTGCTGCGTCATAGTAGCACAGTGCTGCCATAGTTGTCAAAGTTTTTTCAACGACAATATTTTCATCACAATGTCACTAACTCATCTTCGGCCGCTATATGGAAGTTTCTAAACTCTCTAGGTCTAGTAAAATGTTTCGCTGAATCTCACTGTACCACTTTCTTTCCTAAGGATTTAAACAATCACTTTACATCAACAACTCCTCTTGACCATACGGTAAAATCCAGTACAATTTCCAATATAACTTCCATGGCCCAACTCAGCAGTGAGTCTTTCTCTTTTTCTCCAACTATTGAGGATGAGATAAGCCAAATAATCCTATCCATTAAATCCAAAGCAGTCGGCTGCGATAATCTGAGCAGAGATATGATTGTCGCAATCCTGGAAATTGTCCTTCCCATCTTGGTACATCTTATTAACTTCTCCTTTTCGACAGGTACGTTTCCACACCTCTGGGGCAAAGTACTAGTAATACCCATTCCAAAAATTCCCACTCCTTTGCAGTTAAGCAACTATATACCCTTATCTATACTACCTTTCCTTTCAAAAATTCTTGAGGCCGTCGCACACAAACAAGTGTCCGCATTTATTTACTCTAATTGTCTACTTTCTAAATTTCAATCTGGCTTCGCCCCGGACACAGTACTACTACTATGCTTCTTAAAGTCACTGAGGATATACGCAAGGGCATGGAGGATAAATTGGTCACTTTTGTCGTTCTCATAGATTTCTCTAATGCTTTTAACATGGTAGACCACGATATCTTACTTGCTATACTAAAACACCTGCAATTCTCATCCTCGAAGTTGGATTGGTTCTCTTCATATCTTCGGGGACGACAGCAAGCGGTCCGTGTAGGCCGAGTCTTTTCGGATTGGAATGATCTATTGGCTGGCGTCCCCCAGGGTAGTATTTTGTCTCCTCTGATATTCTCTTCTTTCATAAATTTGCTATCATTCTCGCTTAATTGCTCTTACCACTTTTACGCTGACGATTTGCAAATTTATGCTCAGACCTCTGTCAACACATTGAATACCGCTGTAAGACAAATAAATACAGATCACAGCAGAATTAATACCTGGTCCAAAAGTTATGGAATTTCCGTGAAATCCACTAAGTGTCAAGCAATTATTATAAGAGCTCACGTCAAATTGCAAGACTGGACGCTAATTCATTATTCTGCTGTCGTGCTTAACGACTCGATTATCCCCTTCAGCACCAGCGTTAAAAATCTTGGTCTCCATATCGGCTGTACGTTAAGCTGGACTAAACTGGTTGAAATTAGTCGTAAAGTCATATCAGCATTACGATTTTTAAACCGATACAGAATTTTTCTCCCTATTGCTACTAAAGTTACCCTTATGCAATCCCTCATCCTGCCCGTAATCGGTTATGGTGATGTGTGTTATCCTGATCTCAATGCAGATCTGCTTGATAAGCTGGACCGGTTAATTAATAATGTCATCCGATTTATCTTTTGTCTTTGTAAATTTGGCCACAATTCTTCCTACCGGTCTAAGCTTGGATGGCTACCTATTCGTCAGCGTCGAAATGAGGTTACTTTGTACTCTCTATTCTATTATTTCCAACCCTCATTCTCCAGAATACTTGAAATGCAAGTTTCAGTATCTCTGTGACTCTCATAATCTCCCACTACGTTCCTACAATTCTCTCGTACTCTCTATCGCTCTTTTCCGCTCAGGCTTCATGGCCAAATCCTTCAGTCGGCAATCAATTCAACTCTGGAATGCGTTACCAGTATCTATTAAGAAATCGTGCAGCAAATTTTTCTTCAAAAAGAAGGTACACCAATATCTTTTTGAAAGCTCGACAAAGCAGTAAGACCGTCATCATTATTTATATATTTCTATTATTTTAATATAAGTTGTAAGAGTATGTCTATCACGTTTGTATGTATCGTATAGTTTATATGTATGTATGTATATGTAATGTAAGTATATATGTATTTAATGTTTGTATATATGTATATATATATGTTTAGCCGCAATCGTGATTCTTTGCACTCCCAAAGGTCGACTGGTAGAGAATGCAACTAGCATTAAGTCCGCCTATTGTACCAAAATGTAAAGTGGTCAATAAAGTTTTAAATAAATAAATAAATGTTTTTGTTCTTTCTTCTAACATTTAACGTAATACCACGGCGTTAATTGTTGCAAAGTGTGAATAAACAATAAATAAGGAGAATGTTATATTATAGTAAAATGTGCGCAATAAAGAGAACTGTAAGAATCGTTGTGTGTAATTTTAGTTCATATTGAGTTTATGGCAGACTAAACAGATTACAGATATTCTTAGGTCTGGTAATTGAAGTGAGAAGTTTGAGCTTTGAGTTTAGTGATGTTGAACTTCAACCCCTTAAATCAGAGATTTTGAATAATTTGGTATATGGTAGACTCATGGTCTATAATTTTTTTTTTTGCCGTCGATGACCTGCCTTACTAATATGAGTATATGAAGTTTACGAACCCCTTGCATATCGACATCTACGCTTGGGGGCCAATATATACCCCTTTATAAATCTATACCATAAAATGAATATAAGACTTACTATGACTATAAGACTTTGTACCGTTATTTGATAGACAATGTGATTACAATAGCACGGCAATAACTTCAAGTTATACAGCCCTGCTAACTCCTTGCGTTACTTTATATGTACGTGTATAAACGTTCTTCGTTAAGGCGACACCTCGATCGTGAAGCTTTAAAATGGCTCCGCCCAATCACCCCGCGCCCCTCAATTGACACTCGACGCTCGATTTGTAAAATTTGAATTTAGCGCCTAATAGGTAACCTGGGGTCAACGTATAGTCAATGCAAACGAACAGAAAAGCTACAGAGTCGCGTCACACTTAAATAAAATTTATAATATCAATATTTAATAAAAATTATTGATTTAATTATTATTTAGCTTTATACATACTGAACCAAACATATTTATTTAAGCTAGACGGAAAACAATAGTAATAATAGTAATAAAAAACTACAGAAACGTATTCACTTTTAAAAGTTTATTGAAAGAGAAATCAATGACATCGTTTTATGTTTATATCTCTACAAGTTAACATGTCTTGGTATCTATGTTGTTCTTACTTAGGTATCGTCCAGTGGCGCCCTCATTGAATAAAAAAACATATTATAGCATAGAAGATAAACATTATGAAATCTTATGTTGCATTTATTACGAAGATAGTAAAGTATTTTTACGTCATTAAACCAACACTCAAAATATTCCACTATCGTTGTTATAAGCAAAAGTGCTAAAAGAGGCCGTTTTTTGGCAATTATGCCTATAACAACGAAAGCAAAACATTTCAATTGTTGGTTTAATGACGTAAAAGTACGTTATTGTATTTGTAACACACGCAACACATGACTTTATAATGTTTATCTTCCACGCTAAGATACGATATTTTATTCCTTGAGGCGCCACTGGACGGCATGTATCCCCCTTAAGAAGAATGAAACACCAGCTACATAATACAACATTGTTTATCGAGAGGCTAAAGCGGGCCATTTGTTGATTCGGACACATATGTTTAGTTAGCAGATACACCATCTAAACTGCAAACACTGGTCACAGCGATGAAAGACGACTGTATGGAGAAAGGCTTACTACTGAATGCGAAGAAAACAAAGATAATGATATTTGAAAGAGAAGAATCCAGAACTAATGTAAGGATTACGATTGATGATGAAGTGTTGGAACAAGTGGATGAGTTTGTATATCTTGGATGCGCTTTCAGCAGGGATGGAAGGTACACCGCAGATGTGGAAAGACGAGTGAGTGCTGGGAATAGTGTGAATGGAGCGTTGGGAAAACTTCTTGGCAGTAAAATCCTGAGCCAGAAGGCACAACTCGCTATACACAATGCAGTGTTGGTCCCAACGCTAACTTATGGAAGCGAGAGTTGGGTATGGCAGAAAGAGCATGAAAGTAGAATAAACGCGGTTGAAATGCGAGCGCTGCGCAAAATTTGTGGCGTAAGGCTTGTAGACCGTATTCGTAATGATGATGTTAGAAATAGAGTTGGTCTGAAAGAGAGCGTCGGTGTTAAAATAAGAAGAGGCATGCTCCGATGGTTCGGGCATGTAGAAAGAATGCAAGATGAAAGAATGACGAAGCAGATATACAATGCAAAAGTTGAAGGATGTAGGAGCCGGGGAAGGCCAAGACTTACCTACCATGACCAAATTGGTCATGTTCTATCAGAAGGTGATGTCAGGAGCCCTAGAAACCGGCGTGCGTGCATGAGAAGAGCAATGAATGTTAAAGAAGCGAGTGAGATATGTAAGGATCGAGTCACGTGGCGCTCGGCTCTCTCTGCCTACCCCGCAAGGGATTTGGCTTGAAGTTATAGATGTTCGAGTGTCATAATGGCTGATAGCGCCGAGTAAACACAGGATTTTTTTATTTCGAATAAATAAGAGAAATAAATTTATCAGATTGAATTAGATTGAAATTGAAATAGAAAATTGGAATTTTTTTGCAACTCCCTCCTGGTGAAGATTCACAAGTTATTTTACACAGTTAGGTATAGCTCTGGTAGGGATCCTAGCTTTTTCCCTAAATATAATACACTCTCGAATGACTAGGTATGCGCTTTCACTAACAGTCAATTTAACTTCGCGAATTTTATAAAAAAGTACAGGAAGAACTTGACGGTTAGACGGTAATTTTGCGCCTATTATTTGATAATTTACGTCTCCAACTAAGAAAATACTTGATTTATTGCTTCTCAATTCCACTGCCATCTTATAAAAGTTAAAACATTAGGTATTAATCACGAGAATAACTGACATTCAAAATTAATAGACGGTTAGGTAATTATGACGAAGTTAACGATGCTCTCTCTAAAGTTATTCATTGGTTTAGTGTTAATAATCTGCTTTTAAATGATAAAAAGACTAAAGTAATTAAGTTCTCAACACCTAATGTAAGGCAGGTGGCTACCAATGTACATGTTAATGGAACTAATTTAGCCTCTGTGGAGACAACTGTGTTCTTGGGTATAACAATTGACTCCAGACTACAAAGGGGGCCCACAAATTGAAAAATTATCAGGAAAACTAAGTTCTGCAGATTATGCAGTGAAAACTATTAGACGGCTCACTGATATTGATACGGCTAGAATAGTTTATTTCAGCTACTTTCATAGTATTATGTCATATGGAATTGTTCTTTGGTGTAACTCCGCGGATATTAACACCATCTTTTTATTGCAAAAGAGAGCCATAAGAGCTATCTACAAACTTGGTCCCCGGGAGAGCCTTAGAGAAAAATTCAAAGAAATAAATATTTTAACAGTCGCATCGCAATATATCTATGAAAATCTTTTGTATGTCCATAAAAACATAGACTCATTTTGTAAAAAGAGTGATACTCATAGCATAAATACTAGATATAAGCATAATCTTGTGTTATATGCAAGCCGTCTCCACAAAACAAGTAATTATTTTATGGGGCAATGTATACGGTTCTATAACAAACTTCCCAGCAATATAAGAGATTTGTCAATAAACAAATTTAAAACTACTATTAAAGCCAAATTGTGTAGCAGGGCATATTATAAAGTATCTGACTATATTAATGATAAAAATGCCTGGGAGTGAGTCGATCCAATTATAATGTAATTAACAAAATATGTAAATTTGTTTGGATACCAAAAGAGGGATGCCTGAGTTTTTTGGCAGTATTTTTATCAGTGCTCATCTAGTCATAAACTGCACGGTAGGGAAAAAAAATGTGACGATTCCAAACAAATGTAGCCATTTTTACGGAATAAAAAGATTTTAACTTTGAATTTGAACAAATGAATACCGCGAGTACGTGCGGCACTGCCGCGCAACTTGTATGAACATGTTTCGATGTAATTCGGCACGGATTATCGTAATCCAAATAAGTTAAAAATTAATTTCCGAGTGTTTTAAAAGCAAATGAACAAAACTAAGACATATGCGTTAGAAAATAAAAACTTTGAAAAATAAGGGACACCCTAATATACATATATACAAATAGATTTTATAATCTATTCATATTTAAAAAAAACATGTGACAAATGATTTTCTTGCTGTTTCATAACTTTAACTTCAGTATAATGACATTTATTGTATTTGACTTATGTATACTCTGTGTTTTGTATTGTTGTACGTTTCCTTGTTATTTATTAAACTCTCAAGAAGAAAGAACCAGGACCATCTCTGATGTTGCAAAATAAATCTAATCCGTACAATAGTTCAATACTAACCACAATGTATAGAATAGATGATTTTTTTGTGTTTTCAGTGTTGGTTCATAGTAAATATTATTTGTTTTCACGAGTACCATGGGTATAAGTATACTATCTATCTATATCTTCACGCTAAATCCCTCGTGAGCGCCACATGACTCGGTACTTACACACCTCGCTCGCTTCTTTAACATGAAACATACCGAGTTTTTTTAAAAACTATCAAAATATACTATTTTACTAGTAATTATTTTAATACAAAAAAAAAAAAAAAACCTCCACTGGTTTTCTATCTTCTGATTGGATAAATTTCCAACGTAAACTAACCTTCACCTACGTACAATGTCTAAGTCGGAGTTCGGTGAGCTTATAATGGTTACTATGAGTTTGTCGTCCCGTATGACACTTACGTTAAAGTAGCATATAAATCGAGTAGTGATTCTTCTAGTGGAATATGTTTATTTAGTAAGTTTCTCCTAAAAAACAAAACAGCAAAAATATTCTATTTTATAAGTTTTTATTTTAATACAAAGAAATAAAGAGTCTCCACTGGTTGCTATGTGCTGAGAGCGCGAACCTTATTGGTATAAATTTCCAACGTAACCTGACCTCCACCGACGTACAACTTCTAAGTCGGAGTTCGGTCAGATTATAATGGACATAATAGGAGTTTGACGTCCTATATAGGTACGCGGTCAGGCTGTGGATAATGTATACCAATTATCAAATGTTACTGTTTATTCCTGCAAAAAATAACTCTTATTTAATTAATGCAGTTTTATATAGAGTTATTAAGTAAGCAAAATTAAAAAAAAGTGAATTAAATAGCTTGGGCCAACCATACCTAGGAACTGTTCTAAAAACTAGAAATATGTCTACACAATGTTATTATAATATGTTTAATGAATATAATAATTAAAAAAAATAAATACCTAGTCTTGTTCGCCTCCGCCATTCTACGAACATTTTCTTTGTATTTTTATTCTATATATTTTCTTTTTAGTGTTCCCCATTATTACAACAGTATAATAAATATATATAAACCTATAATATTATTTACTACTTATATCTAATAATAATACACTTACGCTAAATACTATAATATTGAATATTTACAACTATTAATTATAAAAACTTCGGTGTCGCGATGTAAATGGAGCGAGCTCGAGCAGACAGTCGACATAGGTCTTACCTCGAAGCGGGCTGCAGCCGGACTGGCTGGATGTAGTTAGTCAACGCGTTTATAATCCTCATTACCGCACAATAAGGTCGAAAACACGTAGCACCCAAGACGAATGTGATCGCTTAGAAATTGTCAGAAACTTAAAATATTTTAAAAAAATTTCATGTTTCACTTATCAAAATATGCAGCAACCATATTATAAACATAGATATTACTAATAGATTTAAGTAATTTTGAAGCGTATAAACAGAACAACTTCGTTGTAATTTCAAAAATAATGAATTTCAAGAGGTGTTTTCGAAAGTAATTATTATCGAATCAATTTTACACAATCGCGTATTTGAGCAAGCAAATTCAAGATAAAGAAATGAAGTTATTTATATTAAAATCTTAGATCCGTCAGTTTAGTCATTAGCCTATACTATTCGATGAAAGTTGGTCTAATTTTTCGATGTGTCGCCTTAAAATGTGAAATTGGTTTAAAGCTTCTAAATTCTTGAGTTAGTTTGAGTATGTAACCATTGTTTCTCTTGGTTCTTAATCTAATATTAAATCAGAGATTCTATGGGTGTACCTAATTGTAATTGCCTATATAATATAGGCCTCCTGAATCATCTATACAATTTGTAAAATTATGACTTATTGTTTTGTATCTTTTTCTCTGTATGACAGTGCGACAGTGCAGTACGTGGATGAATATCTGGGCTCTCCTAGCGCTGATTTGTATTAGCTTCATCAAACAAGTCTTTTTTAGTTATTAAAATAAAGTTAAGAATCGGAAGTCTTTCCAACTTGCCGGTTCTGAAAGAGCTACATTATAAGCTAATTTTCATTTATAAAACTTTATTGCTTACGATAATGAAATAACAATAACTCATATATATAGTGATCTCTATTCCAAAACGTGGCCGAAGGTTCTTAGACACTTTCCTACAACAGTTCCAGACAAATATAGCTGAACAGCTGGCTAAAACAGTAGGCGTATACAGTATGCTACACTGCAGAGAAGCGCTCAATTGTTCCAGCCTTTGTCTACATACAAATACTTCCTGATAAAAATATAAAAATCTAGATAACCGTGGCGAACTAAAGGCATTTAGAACATGAAGCTCCGCCGTCCATAGTGTAGAGTGGCAGGTGTCAGCATGCCGTCCGCAAGCGGCGTAAACGACGATCGGGTGTGGCGTCTAGTGTTTTTTATTTTTCTTTTTTTTTAATGCAACTAGATTGGCAAACAAGCATGCGGCGCGCATCAGATGGTAAGCGGTCACCGCAGTCTATTGGCGCTCACAACACCATGGGGATGTTACTCGCGCCCTGCCAATCTTGTGATCTAAGGATGTTTTTTTATACTACGTCGGGAGGCATACAAGCATACAGCCCACCTGATGTAAAGCGGGTACCGTAGCCTATTAACGCTTGCAATATATTAATTATCACTAGCGTGATGCCTCCTCTGCTGCTTACACAGCAACTCCTTGGGAGCTCACTGGTGACCTCACTCACATCCAGGAACACAACAACCCACTAGGGAGTTCTTATTTGGCTGCAGTTTTCTGTGTGGTGGAGGTACTTCCCCAGACGGGCTGCTTTGATGCGCCCTATCTCCCTTAAAACATTCAGACCAAGACAAATAGACAAGTTCATGCACACAAATGTTTGCTTGTGTGGGAATCAGTCGCGAATGATGCGACTTTTACACTAACGCTCGTGGTTAGTGTAAAAGTCGCATCATTCACGACTGAGCCACCGAGCTCGTCAAGAACATCGATGTATATGGATGCGACCTTCCAATACAAAACACTCTTTAGAAACGTACCCAGAGGCCCACGTTGGTTTCGTTTGCCACGTTTCTATTCCAGAAATCGCGGTTAATGAGGCCCGGAATGCACCAATCAGGAGTGACACGTGTAATTTGTTGATTTGGAACAATGAAGGAACGGAGTCGGTTTCAAAGGAATAAATAAATAATAAAAAATTAACAATTCTTTAAAAATAATTCAAAATCTATATTTGTTATTTTGTAGTGTATTATTTATATACAATATTAGCTGGTCTTGAATTTATTATATAATTTATACATTAATGTAACGATTTCAATTACATATACAGAATTAAGTAATCTAAGTGACAATATGACCTTAGGTCCTGCGAGGCTTAAAATAATTTGTACTACTATGGATGCCTGTACTTATAGGTAATTATTTACTAGTTAATAGATTCAGGCGTTATTTTGCGAAAGTCAAATTTACATGCAATTTGATCCAACCTGCTTGTGTGATTTAACCCCAAATTACACTAATTCTGCATGTCACACCTTCTACCCCCGCGTAAAAAAATTATCAAATACACAGTTTACTAACCAGGAAATCACACTTTTGGAAAAGGGTTTAAAGTACAGTATCCCCCCCAAAATAACACAAACATCCCTTGAAAACCTGGCGGTTGACGCGGAGGTCGCGGTTATTAGAAATAAAAAAGATAATTTCTTAAAGCACTCCATAGCCCAACAACTTAAATGTTTTCCAAATCAAAATACCGTTAATAGTGAGGCCAAGGCGTTGGTGTCATCTGTCAGGCAGAGAATTTTAACCGATAATATTGTTTTATCTAAAGCGGATAAAGGAAATACGTTAGTCATCATGGACCGTAATGAGTATAACTCCAAAGTCAGTGACGTTTTACAGACAGACAGCTTTTTGACGGTAAGTCAAGATCCCACCAACAAATATTTGGCCCAATTAAAGTTAACTGTTAACGGCTCGAAATATATCTTTCCGGATAATTCATATTCAAAATTCAAAATTATATCCATGAATCCCCATTCTCCTATGCTTTATGGTTTACCAAAATTACATAAAATCAATATTCCAATAAGGCCAGTTGTGTCGTACATTGGAGCTCCCACCTATAAGTTGGCAAAATTTCTCAATGTACATATCCGTGAAAGGATATCTTTTGAGCCAAAACACAGTCTTAAAAATAGTTTACATTTAATAGATAGTATAAAAAACTTAACACTACCCCCTTCTTCCAAATTAATTTCACTCGACGTTGAAAGTTTATTTACTAACGTACCTTACGAGGATTGTCTAAAAATCCTCAAGTCCTCTTTAGAAAATAAATTCATTCATTCTGGCGAGACAGATGACATATTACGACTGACAAGACTTTGCATGTCTCAAAATTATTTTCAGTTTGATAATAAATACTATTTTCAAAAAGAAGGGTTAGCAATGGGGTCCGCTCTTAGTCCATTGATGGCTGACTTATTTATGGATAATTACGAACGCGAACACATAATCGGTAAACCACACATATTCTATTACTATAGATATGTCGACGATATTCTCATATGCTGGACAGGTAGCAATCGTCAATTGGATCTCTTTGTTTCCAAATTAAATAAAATCCACCCTAAAATTAAATTCACTTTAGAAATAGAACAAAATAGTTCACTTCACTTTTTAGATTTAACCATAACTAAAAATCAATCCCTCCATCAATTTTCGATATATCGTAAACCCACTCATACCGATACCACGATTCCCGCGTCATCCAGCCATCCTTGGCAACACAAGCTCGCAGCGTATAAAACTATGATACACCGTTTGATGAGCGTTCCATTAAGTAAGGATAATTACAACAAAGAACTTGATGTAATATATCAGATCGCGAAGTCAAACGGTTATTCCAAATCTACCATCGATAAATTATTGCGTAAAAAGACGAGTAGTATCGTTAATAGACTATTGTACGCGGTTCTATACATTTCGACAAATAAATACACTGCGAGTTTGTCATACCTGGGAAAAATCACTGACAAAATAGTTCACATATTTAGAAAAAATAACATACATGTTGCTCTCAAATCCCATAATTCACTCAAGTCACTTTGTAACACTAAAGATAAAATCCCGCCCAATAAAAAATCCGGCGTCTATAAGCTGTTCTGCGATGAATGTGAACACGTTTATATCGGTCAAACGGGACGTAACTTCATAACACGATTTCACGAACACGTATCGGCGTATAAAAACAATCGCCCAGAAAGGTCACACTTCGCTGAGCATCTCATAGACAAAGGACATAACTTATCCCCCACTAATACATATCAAATTTTACACATCATAGACAAAGGTTTAAAACTAAATATTAGGGAACAATTAGAAATTAATAAACATAAAAATTCTAAAATTACTCTCATGAACAAACAGACTGACGTAAACCATTCCCCACTATTAAATATCTTTTCGCTCACACCATCCACCCCCACCCTCAATTCAATATAAGGGACGGTACTGCGATGGATTTGTCACTTGTAGCATGTTATTCTTACGATTAACGTCTACAACGCCTGATGATGCCTCGTGGAGAGGCGAAACACGTGTCGCAGCGACGACCAGGCCAGTCGTGGCAGCGACGGTGGTGGAGGGGGCATGCGGATTCTGTTCCAGATGGCGGACGACCGCAGCAGCCGAGGCAGAGACTACCGGAGCAGCCATGGCAGCGTCGGCATGATGCACGCACTAACAGTAGTGGGTGGGTGCCGGCCGGCGCTAGGCCGCATGAACTAATTGGTGGCGGAAGCACACAAAGCAGGTTGGATCAAATTGCATGTAATTATTTACATTACATGTTTATCATCAATTTTGTAAGGTACGTGGGCTGTTCGGTTAGAAATATTTGATCATATGTAGGTACTTTCATATGTCTTGAATTATACTAACCACCTCGTAGAACAATGCAGTTGGCATTATTTTACGAGGAGATCCGTCGTCGCTCGTACCTATTACAAAACTCCTGACATTGCAGTTCTCAAGTTGTGTGTTCGATGCCAGTAGTCACCATATTGTAGTATTGTACATGTAAAAGGCATAAAGCTCTCCATACACCCCTATTGTTGGAACATGTACATATTATGTATTACTTCGTTTTAAATTTAAAAAGATTTTTTTGAAGAGACCACAGCTTGTGCGTGTAAGGTAATATGTGTGCACGTCATCAAAGTCCTATCTTTCTGCAGAAATCTACAATGCATTCTAAAGGCCTTCAAAAAGCACAAATTTATGAAATTTTTGCCTTTTAGTGATTTTTAAAGATAATGTTTTGGCTATGTAATTCAG
This sequence comes from Pyralis farinalis, assembly GCA_947507595.1. Taxonomy (NCBI): domain Eukaryota; kingdom Metazoa; phylum Arthropoda; class Insecta; order Lepidoptera; family Pyralidae; genus Pyralis; species Pyralis farinalis. Next base: position 20,925,759 of record OX382267.1, read on the forward strand.
TCTCAAATTTATATACTTATCAATTATTGCTCGAATAATATGGACACGATGGTTATAGGTTAATAGCTGTTCTAACGAATGCGTAATTAATGAATCAAAAATATAATAAATACACTCATTCATAAACGTACAATACAATATTTTAAATATACATAATTATTTGTATCCATTATCCTCCATTCATTTTTTGTTCCAAATTCTTTGTTATGGAGGGAGTTGTTGAGTACAGATTTTATTGTACGTAATTGCAATAAAATAATTGCTAAATGATACACAAATAATAAAATTATATAATAATATGAAATAATTCTGCATTCTTTTTTATATTTTTTAGAACAGTTTTTACACGATTTTACAACGCATGAAGGCATTTTTAGCCAGTAAAGACACGGCGAAAACGCGTACGAATCAGACGAGTAGTCCCAAACGACTGAGCAAAAGCAATCTGATTTTTAAAATCAGATTGCTTTTGTGGGAGCGTTTTTTTATCGATAGAACCTATCCATATACATCGATGGTCAAGTAAAAAAGTAGATAGCCGACCGCGCCAATCCAATTAATTAGACCAATTGTAATGTCAATAAAGCATTTTGTCTCAAATGCATGAAAGTAAGAGACAATTTAATTAAAAAGTAGGTAATAATATAGAGTAAATACATTAGTAAATGAACAGTTAGGTAAATCTTTAAGTTATATAATAAGTTATCAATATTATGTCTGTAAAATGCATAATTCCTGTGAATCTCCTGACAGGTACTCCTACAATTCCTGAATTGTTTTTGTCTTGCTGTTTATTCAAAGATACTTAGGAGTACTTTAATGACGTGGAACTAATGATATTGAAATCCATATTATATATTTTAAACAGGTATGTAAATTGAAATAAATTACAAAAAAAAAAAACTCAGGCGGCCTCGTGAAACAACATGAAACACTTCTTTATTGTGAATAAGTCCTTAATTTGCAGACATAAATCATGGTCTCGGTAGAGAATTTCCTCAAACCATGCATCATTACAAAAGGGAGATTATTAGAAAGCCAGATGTCAGACTAAGCTTATATGTAATGGAAGGGTGCTCCGACAGACGCGTGGGAGTGCCACGCTAATTCTTAGTACAAAGCTATATAGACAGACACTCATCCTATTTGTTAAAACTTTGCAACAATTGGAAAAAGAAGAAAGTTTTTACGTTCCGTTTAAGGAAAAAGGAAAAGGAATAAGGGTGAGGTAAAGTACCTATCTGTATTTAGAGTATACTTTTATGAAGGAAGGTCGTAACAGTCGTGCCAGGATTAGCGGTCAAAGGTTCTCAAGGGTCAAAGGATTCTCAAAATCCAAATTACGTCTATCTAACAGCTAGGGTCTGTACTCCGATAACTGGATAGGGTGTTTGACCGGGACACATACTCGTAACGAACCCATATAAATGCGATATTACGCGCGACGGTCCGAACGGACCGACCAACGCTTCACCTTGCGACCTCGTCTACCCTGATTTATTCAAAGTCTAACCTCGGCCGCATACATCCACGTCGGATTTAGCCAAAACCACTTTCATTTTCGATGTTTATGTGGGGGCTACGTTACATTTCAAAGCCTCTACCCACACTACGTTTTATTTATGCCATATTTCCATGCAATTCTCGATATTTACCCGCCAATGAGACTTTTGAACTGTTGTTATTAGTGTAATCATTTCTTAAAGTATTTTGAAGAGTCATGCCTTTTAAATTTATTTACTTTGTCATCGCTCAGACAATGATTCGCATAAAACAGCAAAGAGTTTGTAGTGATTTCTTGAAAGTTTTCTTTAATAATTTCTTTGAAGTTTCAAAATTCAGTCAGTAGAAAACAATGGAATTACTAGCCAAAATTCCCGCCTTTATCATAAAAAAATTACCCCGTCAACATGAGTAGATATCAACGAGTAAGTTTGCGTGATCAATCTTGCTCTTTATGCAACTGATCACAAGTAATATCTCAACTCAAGTAATATCTCAAGTGGAAATATCTTTTATCGGCGAAAAAATATTTCCACTAACCAAAGCTTCAATATTAGCTTCATTATTTAGCTCTATTCAAATTAATCACAGCCGAAGCGAATGTCTTAGGACAGGCTGTAGAATTTGTTACATTGTTACATAGAACTAACATATAACATACTTATATTATCATTAAGAAATATAATCACAATTAATGATAATCATCATCAACCCGGTGATCCCAACAACATTTTCGGGGCACAATTCAACCTCACAAGTAGGTACACCTACAGTTTGACAAACGACGCTCTGGCGCTGGCTTTCCTCTTTTCGTGAAGTCGAACGGTAAAAGCCACATTAAAATTCAAATAACGAATATGGAGAGAAAAGGAATATACAGTGCCACAATAGGGCAAGGGCTACCGTGCAATGGCCGGGCACGCCCTGAACTGACGCGAAAGGTGCCCGTGGTGTTCCTGCAGGAGACTCAGTGGAAAGGCAGCAGATCCCAGTTTATTGGGAATGGCTACAAGTCAATCTACACGGGTGCACCTGGTGAAGAGAATGGGGTAGCTGTGGTCTTCCAGGAGTTTCAGGACGACATCTTGGAGATAAATCGCTTCAGTGACTGGCTTATGACCGTAAGAGTACTTATCGATGGAAATGAACCCACTTGATAAGTGCCTATGCGCCACAGGCCGGTTGTAGCGAAACTGACTGAATCAACTCGGTGTTCGAGGTATCCTATTATCACAGGCGATGGCTTTGGATAGTGATCTTAACGGTCACGTGGATGAGGGGTGGGAGGAATTTGTGCGTGTTCAGGTGATTTTGGATACAGTAGTTGTAACGCGGAGGGGGAGGATATCCTTCAGACGTGTGCTGCTGCCGATCTGGCTATCGTGAATATGTACTTCAAAAATAAATGCGAAAATTTAATCACCTACAGGAGCCGGAGGCATGCTACCTAAATTGATTTCTTAGTGGAAGTATGACAGGGAGACTTTTCTTATGACCAGACGAGACTACTTACAACCTATGTACGTTAAATTGGAATCGTTAGAGGGGCTCATTTAGAAATTGTTCCGTTCTAGGGTCAAAGCGGCACAGGATATATCTAATTGTCGCTATATAAGAGACTCCCGCGGTAACCTATTTTGCAAGGATCTCGCGGAGAAGGAGAGATGGCGCTCATATTTCCCCGAGCTGCAGTATAAGTAGTAGTTTTCCAGCCACCGGCTCTCCCTCCTAATCAGGAACGAGTGCCACTTTGTAATATTTAACCTTTTTTGAATACGGTCCCCACCGATTCCTCCAACTTCTGCATCGGGATCTGCATGCTGGCTGATATAAGTAGTAGTGTTCCAGCCACCGGCTCTCCCTCCTAATCAGGAACGAGTGCCACTTTGTAATATTTAACCTTTTTTGAATACGGTCCCCACCGATTCCTCCAACTTCTGCATCGGGATCTGCATGCTGGCTGGTATAAGTAGTAGTGTTCCAGCCACCGGCTCTCCCTCCTAATCAGGAACGAGTGCCACTTTGTAATATTTAACCTTTTTTGAATACGGTCCCCACCGATTCCTCCAAAAATTGTTATATTACTTGTTAAGGAAAAGAGTGTACAAAAAGGGTTACAAATTTATTAGGGCTATTTAAACAGTAAACTACATAAAAAAATAAAAGTGACTTAAAGTTCGGCTAATAAGGGTCTTTAAGAACTCGCGTTATCTTTGTCTAACCGGAATATCACTGTTAGGTTCACTGGAGTGTGCACAGAGTGGCCGCCGGCTATAGTGGCCGACGACTGTAGACAGCTGGTTAGCGTGCTAGCCAGCACGCAGATCCAGATGTAGAAGTTGTTGGTGGACCGCCTTACGGACCAACACCGCGGCAGTAACTCCGTCAGCCGCCGTGGTCCACAACAGAGGCTGTAGGTTTTATAAATGGGATTAGTTAGACGTCCGGTGTTTAACGGATTTCGAAACGTGAGTAAATTCCCGACGGTTCACCACGTAGCCCACAGCAGGAGGCTGGAGGTCTCCGACGTGGTGCCCTCAATCCTTACTTCTTCAAAACTAGTTCCAGACTCCCTTGTTTTTCGGATTACGTCCTAAACATCTATAATTTGAAAATTTAAAATTTACCAATAAAATATTTTTTGACAAACATCATTCGGTTCACAGAGACAATGTAGTGTATATCTCTAAAAAGGTTTACGAAATATATTATTCAAAAAGGTTATTACATTAGATATTTTAAACATTACAAACTTCTGCATCGGGATCTGCATGCTGGCTGGTACGTTGACTTGACTTGACGTGCCCGTCTTCAGTCGTCGGCCCACTATAGCCGGCGGCCACTTACTGCATTCACCGGTGTTACAAACAGTGATCCTTGGGTTAGACAATTTCAAATTGCGAGTTCTTAAAGACTTTGTTTAGCCGAACTTTTAGTGAACCATTTTTTTATATTTATTATACTGTAAACAATAGCCCTATTAAGTTTGTATTACTTTTTAGAACTCCAATTTCTTTTATCTAGTAACATAACAACTTCTAACGCCTGAAGAATCGAAATGCAGTCGGAGCCTATAAAATCCTGTGACGATATTTCACGGTGTTGGGTCCGTACCATTTTTTGTGCCATGTATATAGGTATTTTAAGTGCATGAGCAAACTCTGTTTGTGTATTTGACTGATCATGGGGGAGGATTGAACATGAGAAGGAGGCTTCACAGATCTCCAGTTCGCTAACGCTTCAATCATCAGTGTCGCATCGGTAACTGCCCTCTAGAAGTAGAGCAGAATCGAGCCCTACATTTTTAGTTAATAGATTCCGGCGTTATTTTGCGAAAGTCAAATTTACATGCAATTTGATCTAACCTGCTTTGTGTGCTTCCGCCACCAATTAGTTCATGCGGCCTAGCATGTGGGTGGGTGCCGGCCGGCGCTAGGCCGCATGAACTAATTGGTGGCGGAAGCACACAAAGCAGGTTAGATCAAATTGCACCCTACATTTTTTTTTAACCATAAAGGGGTGAGCGGCGCAGTGTGTTTTGGCGAGATGGCGCGGTTATCTGTGTCGTTGCAGATATCGAGTTCTAAAGATATTATTTTCATTTATTTATTAGATAGAAGCCAACAGTCATTTAAATACATAAGGTAATAATACATATTTAAATTATAGACCTTTAGCTTTCTACAATAACTTCTTATCTTTGACGTGAGACAACATAAACATCTTTTAATCTACTTAGGACCAGCCCATTACATTACCAGAGTATACAATTATACGATATGTTATCTGTATATATACTGACAGATGCGGGGCACCAATGCGTTGGTGCCCCGCATCTGTCAGCAACAGGGCAGCACTGCGACTGGCCAGCCCCTCACAAGGGGCCGGACTTCTTCACTCTAGGGGCCATCCCGGCAAAATGGGACAGCCCCTCCGGCGGCGGGACCGCTATGGGTCCACATATCCTGGTCCTGGTCCCACATATTAGGGAGGCGGCGATAGGTGCGCGCTGCGCCTACGCCGCACTCCCGTCCGCCGTCTCCGGAGCGGGATAGCCTCAGGATCATCCTCCCTGTCCCGCTCCGAGGCCTCCTTCTGGGACATGACCTGAGGTCACAGAAAAATTTTGTTTACGGATGAGAATTTTTTTACAATTGAGCAACATTTTAACAAACAAAATGACCGTAATTATGCTTGAAGCTCAAAGGAAGCTTCCCAATTAGTCGACAGAGTGCAACGTGGGCACTATCCGACTTCAGTGATTGTTTGGTGGGGTGTGAGCTATAAATAAATATAAATAAATATTGTCGGACAAATGACACAGCGCCATCTAGCCCTAATGTAAGCGAAGCTTGTGTTATGGGTACTAGACAACTGATAAACATACGTAAATACATTTTTTATTTTTGTAAATACATACTTATTATACATAGAAAACACCCAGACCAAGACAAACAGACATGTTCATGCACACAAATGTTTGTACCTTATGGGAATCGAACCCACGAGCGTTGGTGCCAAAGTAGCGTAACAACGCGTTTCACCACTGCGCCACCGAGCTCGTCAGCTATGAAGGAGTGACTGAGCCATACTTTTGTGAAAAAGGTATCAAAACATCGGCACAAGTATATCAAGATACCATTCTTGAGAAGGTAGTGAAGCCCCTTAACAACACCATGTTCAATAACCAAGAATGGTCCTTCTAGCAAGACTCGGCGCCGGGTCATAAAGATCGGTCTACGCAATCTTGGTTGGAAACGAACGTTTGGGACTTCATCAGAGCTGAAGACTGGCCGTAGTCTAGTCCCGATCTTAATCCGCCGGATTATGATTTATGATCAGTTTTAGAGAGTACGGCTTGCTCTAAACGCCATGATAATTTGGAGTCCCTAAAACAATCCGTACGATTGGCAGTGAAGAATTTTCCCATGGAAAGAGTGCGTGCTTCTATTGATAACTGGCCTCAACGTTTAAAGGATTGTATGGCCGCCAATGGAGACCACTTCGAATAAGCTTTTTATATTTTAAATTGTTTTATATTTATGTGTTAAACTAACACACTGTAAAAGTAATAAATGTTATTTGCAATAGATTTTTTTTTCTTTGTTTCAGTATTTATGGCAAGACTAGGTATACATTGATTAAAAATAAGTACCTAGTGATTATGTCTATGCCAACATTAAATCAAAGTTATGAGATATTAACGCCATTAGCTTAGTTTTATGTATTCCGAGTCTTGTACAAATCCTCCTGTTATAGCTGTTACCAGTTTCAGGGAGAGCAATGATCTACTTGACAGCAATGTAATCTATTCCAGAACAGGCAAGGGTCACATTGATACGAAAAATTCTCATTCGAATCGAAAATATGTTAAAATTGAAATTAAAATTTAAAATTAATTTTAATTAGATTAGAATTAGTTGTGTGTTGTCTCCTCTTTTATTCACTTTATTCATCAATTCCATAACATCCGACGTTCGCTCCTCCTGCCATCTTTATGCAGATGATTTACAGATTTACACACAGGCACCCTTGCTTGAACTTCCGAATGCCATTTCCGCTATTAACGAAGATCTGCCGCGTCTGGAGTAAGCTTCACGGCCTCTATGTCAATCCATTAAAATCGCAGGCTATAATTATAGGTAGTTCTCTTCGCATATCGAAAATTGTCTGAAATAATATCCCTTGTATTATGTTTGACGATACACCAATCAATTTCAGCGACAAAGTGAATAATCTGGGAATCATTTTTGATAACTCTTTGTCTTGGTCAGCACAGATTGCGGATGTAAGTAGGGAATTATTTGCTGCGTCTGGTTCGCTAAGAAGGTTACGAAATTTTCTACCAGTAGACACAAAAATTGCGCTAGCACAATCCTTGCTCCTTCCTATCCTAGACTACGCTGATTTCTGCTATCTAGACATCACCGAAGAGCAATTAAATAGGCTTGAGCGTCTTAAAACCTTTTTGCATACGATTTATATTTGGACTTCGCAAATATGATCACGTTTCTGAGTTTCGCCTTCAGCTCAAGTGGCTCCCTATAAGACTTCGTCGTAACTGGCACAGCCTTTCCCTTCTTTATTCTATTATCTTTGACCCTGCTACCCCAACCTATTTAAAGGAACGTTTTGTGTTTCACAGCGATTAACAGGATCGTAACTTGCGTAGTGCACTTTTACTCCGTCTTAAAACACCATACCACTCTACTTATTTCTATACTTACTCATTCTCGGTCGAGGCAGTGCGCCTATAGAATTCTTTGCCATTTGATATAAGGAGTGCTCAATCACTTCGATCCTTCAAACATCTTGTAAAACCTCACTATCTTTCTCTTAACATTACGTAACCACCTTAATTCTTCTTGGCTTTCCCCTCAGTCTCATTAGTTCCATTTACTGTGTGTATATTTATACAATGTATATATCATTTAGATTAATTAAGTATTTATTTTAGTATATATAACATATGTATATATATATATATATATATATATATATGTATGTTTATGTATTCATTTATGAATATATCTATAATTTATATATATACGAGTATATATATATATATAATTACTTTTTTTTTCCTTAAGTTTTGCTCTGCGGCGGCCTATCTTGTTTCCTTATTTCTCCTCTACCCAAAGGTTGTCTGGAAGAGATCGCATCGCGATAAGACCGCCGTTGTACTGCTACTTTATTGTTTTTGTTTTTATGTATTTTTCTTTTGGTGCAATAAAGTGTATTGTATTGTATTTGGGATATCTTCGGTAGTGTCGGGTTAATGGAGTTCATCGATCACTTTTGTGTCTTTGCAGTATAAAGGCATTTTGACAAGTTCGATTCCCACACAAGTCTGTCTGAATGTCTGGTTTAAGAGAGGTAGGGCGCATCAAAGCAGCCCATCTGGGAAAGTACCTCCACCTCGCAGAATACCGCAGCAAAATAACAACTCCCTAGAGGGTTGTTGTGTTCCTGTGAGTGAGTGGGGTCACCAGTAAGCTCCTAAGGAGTTGCTGTGTTAACCGCAGAGGTAACCACTTTACATCAAGTGGGCCGTATGCTTGTATGACACGCGACGGAGTATAAGAAAAATAATTGATATCCTCCCAGTCGAGCCTAATTTCTACATGTTGGTATAATATGATTACCGTTGTCTATAAACGCTTGCAATATCTTGTGTCACTCGCGCGCTGTCTCCTATGCTGCTAACACAATAACTTCTTAGGAGCTTACTGGTAACCTCTCTCACCCGCAGGGCAACAACCCTCCAGGGAGTTGTTATTAGGCTACAGTTGTCTGTGAGGTGGAACTACTTCCTCAGACTGCCATGATGAACTGATGAAAAAGATCATAACGTAAGTGAAACGTCTGTATAATCATTGTAATTTCATACAATGAATATGGCAAACTTCATGCAAACTTTATTATAAAATGTTCTTGTTAGCGACGAGCTCATTTAGTGTAATGTTTTATTATATAAGGTACATAATTAAATAATATATGTAGGTAAGCCTAAGTTTGTAAAGCGGCGGTGCGATGTACAACGAGTCGCACCGCCACACCCAGTTTGTATACCATATGGCGAGACCGCACGTTGTCCAACAACATAAAAACAACGTGGCAATACATATTGTACTAAAAATTGGAGTGTTTTCACCAATAAATTGTATCAGTAAGTGTGCGAACGTATATCATTTTGGAACCAGGAAACCTAAACTCTTCAGTTCTAATTTTTTTTCAAAGAACGAAATGTAAAAAAATGTATGCTGGGTTCTAACAATCTTAGACGTAATTAAATAATTCATGGTGAACCGGTTAGATAAAAATACACGCCTCACAAACTGAAAGCAAGGCATTCGCTGAGGGACAAGGAAAAAAGTGGCAAAACCCCTTAACAATAATAAAATAATAGTTAATCTAAAGTTTCAAACACACCGTTGTCTATGAATTATTCAAATAACATTCTTGATTTGCAGATTGTGTTATAATTAAATAGAGTTGAGGCGACGTCACACCTAGTTAAATTAATTAGCGCCTAAGTCCACACACTGCCGATGTGTTTGCTCGGCTAATTAAATTACTAACTTATCTCACCCCCCCTTCTCTCCACCCAGATACTAATTTTCTTTTCAATGATTAATGAGACTTGTTTAACAAAACTTTTAAAATAACATCGCAAATAATGTGCGCGGATTCATTATCCTAATTGCAGTGGAGAATTATATACCAGAAGTAATAAACATGCCCATTACGATCTCGTGCATAAGTCACTAGACAGTGATAAATATTATAACTATAACTTGGAATATGGATACATTTACACCTAATACGGTTATTGCTAAATATGTCAATCGTCTATAATTTATGTGTCTATCTTGTCTATATTTATCGGCAATGCATCTGCGGTACGGCTTAAATGAGTTAAAAGTTTAGTTCGGGTTCAGAATCCAGTTTAGCTGTGTGATTGGGTTCAGAAACGACCTATGAGAATTGTTGACAATCTTAGGTAATCGAGTCGATAGTTGAATTCAGCCCTTTCCGAACCGTCACTCAAATGTGTGTAATTAATTGGTCTTGCTTCATTTTTTTATCCCACTCATGTCAAACAAGCACATTGTAATAACCCAATGACGTGGACTTGATATTGCTGGCGTGTAACCAGTAGCGGCCTAAAACGATCGTCTAGTTTTGCTTCATCTGATTTTGAATTTAAATTATTTAGCGTGAATCTATAAACATTACGAGCGGTTCAGAACAATTCTTTGTTAGAGCGATTGGAGGTACGGTATTATGGCGTGGGATGACATTTTGGGTGGTATATCTTTGATAGAAGCTCCAGAACTTTTTACTGACCAACTTTGTTATTACGTTTTAACATTTTTATTAAGCATCAGCTTCTGCGCAAAGTTTGTAGGTATTGTGGCCAGGTATTATCTTTCTCCGACGAACGTACGTAACCAGTTTACGCGATCGATATAGTGACTTCTGTCATTATACCAATCTCGTGGGAGGATATGGAGTTTGTACGCGCTGCATATATAATTATACTTTTCATTTGTTTTACGTGTACACGTGCGCAAGATATCCTTATAGGATTATCGTGGAATGTTTACAAGCTGGGCAATCTCCACACATATGTTATTCTTGGTCATAGTAAACAATTCATTGCTATTTGTCGATGTATCGTTTGGATTATAGGAACCGGGCTGTGTGGCGTTCATTTCTTCGTACAGGGTAGTCAGGAGTGCGGTCTCCGACTAGGACTGTTAGGCATGCACTTATTAAAATCGTATGATACTCTGATGACGGACCAGCGTACCATCAATTTTTATTTTAAGGGTACTTCACCCTCCGCTAAGTGCATATAATTGGGTTCCCCGCTAAAACAGGTCCTCCGAATATATCACCGCCTACGCACCTCGTCAAAACTGCATAAATACGGTCATGCAGCCTTACGTACACGTGAAGCACCCAGCTAGTCAAGATTCTAAATTTAGCAACTATGCCCCAAATTAGGCAAAGGCGAATGTTATTTACTATTTACTCGCGATCTCGGTCACCACCTGCTGGAGAAAACTAAATTCGACACAACATCGAAGACGTAGCTACTCACTTGTTCCGTCAAGTCGCCTCCCTGATCACACACAACAGTCAGTACAGGGCGATTCTCTAACTTAAAGTCTAGACTTATCTGTTTGCAGGTTGACACGTTAGGTCGAGCTGCGCCCCGCGTCGAAAGCTGGTGTCGTGCTGTGCCGCGTGGTGTCGAGGTGCCTCAGGCTGTCTCGCAGGCGTCGTTGCTATGTTGGCCTTGGCGTCCTCGCGTTTCGCGGAAGTAGCGGACTCTACACCCTCGAAATTCACATTTACGATTTACTGAATGCGCCAGTTCTAAACTTTAAAATGTTTACCTTAAAACACTTTGAGTAATGACTTCTATTTTGGGGGAAATGTCCCCCAAAATAGGATTATAAATTATGTTTTCCGAACGACCCGTCCGCGCCGCGCTAGCTGACCGAATAAAATCCCCCGTCGTCCACCTCAACACCCCACCCCCCTTACCCCCGGAACATGCTCAGAATGACGCTCACTCTGATTGGCCAATACAATTATCGCGTGGTAACAGGCAACGGGCGCCCGCGCCAGTCCGGCGCCACATCTGCTCGCCATCACCCAAATACGTGCATCAACTTTCTAAAACCCTCGTTCATGTTTCAATATAAGACAATGGATATTCTGCCTATTGTTCTCAACATCTTAGAAATCGTCTTGTATCGATTGGAGTCATTTGCCGCGTCCCTTATACAATTTTATGGCTTCCGCACGGTGGGATATCTATTTTAGGGTTCCTTCAAAGCTCCACACAAACCCTTACGAGTTTCCACTTAATATTTTGATATTAGCGTCCAACATTCCGAGTCCCTTTTAACATGCAACTACATACTCCCACCACACAAGCATATAAACCTACGGCATGCGAGTTAGGCCTCCCCGATGAACGCCAATGTAATTATTTGTATACGAAAAGCGAATACAAACAAACGACTCCTAGGTAACCCGTAATCAAAACCACAATCGCCATCAATTTCATAAGTAGGCCCACATAGATATAGCCTACGTTGTACCATTACAACATGACTTACTCGACACCGTTATTGCATATATTATAGTTACCTCTGGACACTTGCAACTCCAGGGATGTCACTCGTTGTAACTCGTGTTGGATCGTCGATAATTCTCACTGAACTGAATTGCAAGGTCCGTGCTAGTATCCAAATGGATACATTACGTATCACTCGCGTGAAGCCACACGCAGGAAGACAACAACTCTCCGGGGAGTTTGTTATTTGGCTGCAGTTTTTTGTGAGGTGGAGGTACTTCCCCAGTCGGGCTGCTTTGATACAGCTCTCTTAAAAGCACCCAGGCCAAGACAAACCGACATGTTCATACACACAAATGTTTGTCCTCTGTCAAAATCGAACCTACAAGCGTTGGTGTCAATGTCGCGTTATTAACCGCAGTGCCACTGAGCTCTATCACTCCCACCCAAAGACGACTATAGTACTTCATGTGCGGTCTGACCTGCAACTTGTATTATATAAGTTTTTACCCAGAGTTGAAGACCGTTTCATTCTGTTGAGCACATCAAGTTTCTTCTGCAGGTGAAATTGAAACGGGCCTAATAAAAGCTTTTAAAATTAAAAAAACAAAAAGTCCTTAGAAACTGTTCACACGGAAACATGCACGCATGCATGCACACACCTCTATCATCATCGTAGATATTATAGCACTAGCTGCTGCCCGCGGCTCCGCCCGCGTGGAGTCAAATAACGTAGCCTATGTGTTAATCCAGATCATAATCTATCTACGTGCCAAATTTCATTCAAATCCGTTCAGCCGTTTAAGCGTGAAAGAGCAACAAACATCCATCCATACATACAAACATTCGCATTTATAATATTAGTAAGATTAGATTTAGAGTTGTTCACGTGTTGCCGATCCGATGCAACGTTTGATGCAGACCGGGCTCGCTCTCGTCCATATTTTGAAATCAATATTAAACAATATTAGTAATATATTTTACAATATTATTTATTTCTTATATTCGGGAATTTATATTAATTTCTTTGCGGCTTGTATTAATTAAAACAGGTACTAATAATTGTCTTATCTTCGCATGGTATTGAGGGGCTAAGTTACGCTCGCTCTAGCACCCGAAGTCGGCGGATGAGTGTTTAGTTACTCAAATTATCTGTAAATTTGATTTTTGTAAAATAACGACTGAGTCTATTAACAGTTTAGATACAGCAATGGAATTAGTGCTGTAGTCGTTGCTTAAAGCAAGATGACTCGACAGAACGGCCGTTTTTATACGTACGGAAAAAACCACTAACGACTCACCAATCAGGTGTGCAATGCGAATTAGGAGCGAATTCTAATTATTGCCCAATATTTCGTTTTTTTTTTACCTATTGTGTGTAAAATAGTACATGTGTAATAGAGTATAAATCGTGTACTGTATTCATAAGAGGTTCGCCAAGTTTTAAACTAAGTTTATAAACACGGCTAAGACTAGATTAGTGGTAACGTAGAGTTTGGTCGAGTTCGAGGCGGCCGACGGGTCTTTACGGTGGGGTTTTATCACACTATGTCATAGTTTTAGAAAAACAAATAACACTTTACTTATTACGACATGCTTTAGTTACATTTATCGCTGGAAAAAGTAAAATAAAATTAAAGAACAGATTGTAGATACTCGTAGATTACTTCCAACGTGCAATATAGCTCGCTGGAAGAATATTTTCCATTGAGAATTGGCTACAGTGGTCACGTTTCATCTTTCAAATTTGTATCTAAATCGAAATAAATAAATCATTAAAACACTCACACTAACCTATATCTTGTTCGTGATTAGAATTTATTGTCTGTAATGTCAGTTTTTTTTCAATAGTCTATATAGAGATAAGATAGTGAATGAAGCAGATAACACGATTTCACACAGACATATGTATAGAATAAAACCACCTTTCGTTGAACACTTGAGGTCTTGAGCCTTATAAGAATATTCGTACATATAACTAGTCTGGCCATAAACACTGATACATAGAAACATTCCTTTTTTAACACTTTAATTATTTTGTGTTTGGAACGCATTCATTATATTAAAAACCTCTTTCGACTTCTCCGCTCGGCGCTTATCGTCTATATACAGGACATGCCCTAAATCAACCCATACAGTAAAAAAGAGTGGATCGATCAAAATGCCTTCTGTCCTGATACACAGGTGAAGGGCATACAAATATTCTCGTTACTGATGAAAAAAATTTCACGATTGAAGAGCACTACAATAAGCAATACAACAAAGTGTACGCACACAGTTCTAAAGAAGCCGCGCAAGTGGTCGGAAAGGTACAACGTGGTCATCATCCTGCGTCTGTAATAGTTTGGTGGGGGTGTATTGTCAAGGAGATAAAAGGCTTCATTTTTGTGAAAAAGGAATGAAGACTTTAGCCAAAGTGTATCAACAGACTGTCTTGGATCATGTTGCGACCCCTTTCAGCAATACACTTTTTAAAAATGTACCGTGGATTTTCCAGTAGGACTCTACACCTGGTCACGAGGCATGAACTGCTCAAGCCTGGCTCGAAACCAACGTTCCGGACTTTATAAGAGCTGAAGACTGGCCCTCGTCTAGACCAGATCTGAACCCCTTACACTACAAATTATGGTCAGTTTTAGAGAACATAGCTTGCTCGAAACGACTTTGCGTCTCTTAAGAAATCTCTAGAGCAAGCAGTGACTAAATTTCCCATGGAAACAGTGTGTAAATCGATAGATCCGTGGCCACACAGATTAAAGGCCTGTATCAAAGCCAAAGGTGGCCATTTCGAATAGATTTTTTTTTACTGAGACTCCCATAAACATGTACATTTAAGTTTTGATAAGATTACATTACTTCATAAAGAAATGAATGCATATTCATTTGTAGCAGAACTTATGGCCGGACATATAGCGACAGAATGAAAAAAAGTGTAATCCTAAAATAATTTTGTGGATACGAGAGCCCATAGGGGGCCGGTCCACTGTTGAACTACTTGGCGATAAGTTGACTCGTTGGCTTTTTCAAGAAATGGAGGCACTGGTACGTACCTATATCGTTTTATTATATGACTACGTGTCACGAAAGGAGTGAAAAATATAAGGCGAAAGTAAGGGTTTTAAGATTTTGTCGACAGGAATTAGGGGTATATAACATTTCACCTGAAGTTAAAAATAAATAAATTCATCACAATTACAGTTGTTCTCAGAAATTTCAGAAGTATCTTTGTCACATTAATAATAAGAGCATTTTCCACCAATTTATCAATTTCAGATTAAGAAGTTTTTCTGTATCTTTCTTAACGACATATTATTCATTTGTGGTCGTAAACTGAAAGTCCTTCAACAAGTAATATTTTAACTGTAAATTTAAAAGATGTGATTTCTAGGGGCCTCCCTCCATATTGGCCCTAAGTAACTCTATTGGATTAAATACGCCGTGGTATGGCGTTAGCCTCAATATTTCCACTTTTATTTTATTTTCAAGCTCATCCACCACCACATTTGGAATCGGTCCACATTTAATATAGTCATAATTGTGCCTTAATTTCCGTTCTGACGTAATTAAAATTTTTAGATTTCAGCCAATTTTGAATATATAATTTTTCTTCACTTGCAGTGTGAAATTTTTCCAGTCATTTTGAATGTTAGGTGCGTTTATCTTAGCTTCGGTTGGACTATTTATAGTAGATATAGACTCGCGAAATTGAATATTTGATGTGGAAAAGTATGGTAGATAGTAGAAAAATCAAACACTTGGAAGATTTTATCTCACATAAAACTTAAAAATATCGCCTTGTGGGACATGGAGGTCGAAAGAAAAGAGGAAACTTTGGCTGGAGTATGTTGGGTACCTGATAATTATGTCTTCTAGCTCTTGATCATTCGACCAGAAGATCTCGAAGAGTTCTTATAAGTATTCATCTATTCATTCATGTATTCACTTAATTATTAAAAAAGATGAAAAGATAAAGTTCTTTATTTGCCATTTGCAGACACTTAAACACGATATTAGATTTTTGAATAAAATCTTATTCTATGATTTCCCATAGTTTTAATTTTTCTTTTTTATTGTATCAGCATTTTAGAAAATGAGCATTGGCGAAAAAGAAATGCCGAAAGAAACTTAACAGCATAGGTCTTTTTCAAATCATCAGTTTCTAATACAATATAGTTATGTCAACTTGCGAATCTCATTGAGTCTGACAGGATATCGGATGTAGTGGAAATTATACCGGTACAGAAAACACATGGATTCTTTAATCTTTAACTGCATGTTCCGTCTCGTAATTGCTGCGTAACTTAACTAGTTCGGTTCATATTAATAAAACTTATCAATAACTTCGCATTGTTCTTTTGCCGTCTTAGTGGAATCACCATTGGTTGTTTTAAGTGGAGGTATTCTAGTAGGCTTGTTGTCTCCATCTTCATAATACAAATAGTTTAATGTAAATACAAGCTTTCTTACAAAGTTTGTGGGTCTCATCCTTTTAGGTTTATATGAACTTGTGTTAGGATGGGACCGCTCCTCCCACAAGGTATATAAACTAACTTGTGAGTCAATAAAACATACAAAAAATTAGATATTGTTACACAATACAAAATACATAAATTTGATGAATGATTATCTATTTTAGATAGGGTTAGATTTCTAAAAAGGACCTTTCTACTCATATGTTTGATACTTTTAACGCATGTCGACGTAGATTATATTTTATTTGAATGTTACGTTATATGTTTTTCGGAAGATTAATTTTAGTAGTGCTGCAATTAGTAGTATTTGTTTGAATTAAATAATTTTTAACGGAAGTATCGCGTATTTTATTTATTTTGTTGAACCTGACGTTTCGAACGCTTTGCAGCGTCCGTGGTCGCTGGAAGACTGTGACTTCCGTTAAAAATTGTTTAATTCAATGTGTAACAATCGCGAAAACCTAAGACAATACTAGTATTTGTTTGTTTAGCGCATTGATTCATTTCAGTGAATAGTTTATTGTGTCATCGATTTATTGATACATATTAAAAGTGGCTTTAGACAAGATAATATGATATTTTTTTTTATATTACGTCGGGCGCCATACAAGCATACGTAAAGCGGCTACCGTAGTCTAATAACGCTTGTAATATATCACTCGCGGGATGCCTCTCTGCTGCTTACACAGCAACTCCTTGGGAGCATACTGTTTAGCACACATATGTTTGTCTTGTGTGGGAATCGAACCCACGAGCGTTGGTGTCAAAGTCGCGTCGTTCACGACATAGCCACCGAGCTCGTCCTGTCGCTCGTCCGCCATTTAAATACTTTCTATAACCATTCCAGTCAGCTTTAGAAAAGTTAAACTGACTTTAGGATTTGCGAGAGAACTTTTCAGCAATAGTAAATTAGTCTCAGATGAATCGTAGACAGACGCGTTAGAGCTTGCGGTTTAGAACACTTGAGCACATTAACTAAAACAATATCAGGGGTTGAAGTGGCATGTGAACTATGATAATGTACTAAGGTAGGAGATAATGGAGCTAATATATCGTAATTGTTATGAATCATGTGACAAAATAAGGAATTACGAGTACCATGAGCATTAAATATTGTATTAGAATAATTCCAGTATGAATGTCTGAATGAAAATCTAATTTACCCGATAATTATAAACGTTAGAGTATGAGTTTAATAGCATATCAAGATCTCCAGAAAGAAGAAGAAGATTAGGAGATTGATATACAGAAATAATAACAATGTTTTCAGTAGTTGATATTGTAATCCTAAGCAACTTCATATTTCTAACTCGTATTCAAAAATTACTCGGATTTTCGAAGTATCCATCTTTCCCGTCTAAGCTGAATAAAAAACAATTGAAATTCGAAAATCAAATGTCGCACATTTTTTAAAAGAAAACCTCATAGGTATCATCTGAAAAGAGTTTCACTCGAAAATCTCACGCTATGTAGGTTTAATGTCAATTCAAAGTATTTTTTATTACTATAAAACGCCAATTTCATACTTTAACCCCTATTATATATATTACCCTTTATATATCACACAAAATACATTTTCTTTTCAAAGGCCTATCTACTCGTATCTATCTATATTTTTACGTTAAATCTCTGGCGGAGTAGGCAGACCGATTGCCATATGATTCGATCCATGCACACAACACACGCTTCTTTAACATTCCCTTCTGATAAAACACGATTAATTTGCATGCAATTTGATGTAATCTGCTTTGTGTGCTTACGCCACCAATTAGTTCATGCGGCCTAGCGCCGGCCGGCACCCACCCACTACCGTTAGTTGATGCAACATGCCGACGTAGCCATGGCTGCTCCGGTAGTCTTTGCCTCAGCTGCTGCGGTCGTCCGCCATCTGGAACAGAAACCGCATGCTCCCACCACCACCGTCTCTGCCACGACTGGCCTGGTCGTCGCTGCGACACGTGTTTCGCCTCTCCACCAGGCATCATCAGGCGCTGTAGATGTTAATCGTAAAGAATAACATGCTAGGCCGCATGAACTAATCGGTGGCGGAAGCACACAAAGCAGGTGAGATCAAATTACATGTAAATTTGACTTTCGTAAAATAACGCCTGAATCTATTAACGATTAATTTGGTCATGGTAGCGTAATGGCCTTTCTCGGATCCTATATTCTTCTACTTTCGCGTTGTCTATCTGTTTGGTAATTCTTTCTTACTGCATTCTTTGTAAATGTCTGAACCAACGGAGCATGTCTCTCCTTATTTTAGTATCGACACTCTCTTTCAGACCAACTCTGTTTCTGTACATTATCATTGCGAGCAGCTGCCGCAATTCGACCGAGTTTAACCTACTTTCATGCTCTCTCTGCTATACCCAACTCTTGCTTCCATATGTAAGCGTTAGGACTAGCACTGTATAGCAAGCTGTGCTTTCTGGCTCAAGTTTTTACTGCCAAGAAGTTCACTCCATTCAGTTGATGTAATCCCAGCACTCACTCGGCTTTCCACATCAGCGGTGTATCTTCCATCCCTGCTGAAAGTGCATGTAAGATATACAATCTCATCTACTTGTTCCAACACTTCATTATCAACCGTAATTCTTACATTGGTTCTTGTTTCTTCTCTTTCAAATAACATTCGATTAAGATATCAAAGGTAATTATTACTAACTTATATTATGAAGTAATTTGAAAAGTACGATACTGGTAGAATATTTTTAATTAAAAAAAATTGTGATACTGCTGTAGCATTTTTGGTTAGATATTGAATTGTATGAATTATTCCTATGTGAAAGGTTATAATTATGTAATCCAGTTCAAATTTATCAATTTTTTTTGTACAAATTTATCATGTTCTTGTGATCAACAAATGAGGTTCACCTAAATCCATATGTGCCAATGATACTAATGAGTTTGTGTACTATTATATATTGTTAGTTTGTTCTGTAACCCTTTTTAATTTTTAGCATTAATCTATATTATATGAAATAACAGCATTGCTGAATTGTAAAATAAAAATAACTACGTCTAAGTATATTAAGGAGCGCGATGAGATTTCGAATGGCGGCTATGAAATAAAGAAGCCAATGTGCCGTGACAGTCACCTAGCGCTATCTCATGGTGATATATTGCGTTATTATGTGCACAGCATTACGCCACGACGACGTCTCATTAAAAGTTAAGGCTCTGAATTTTGTTCTCCTACGTCACGGGCCTTGGATTATATTTTTGACGAGTTTTCATTTATTCTTTGTTTCCAGGCGTCGTGAAATTTTCAATTTACATACTTATGAAAGGTTTCAAGAGTGTAATTTGAGTCCAAAAATCGTTCGTTCCAGAAAAATATGAATTTAAATGACACCATTTCATTCATCATTTTGTTTTTATTATTCAGTGGTAGTGTTCGCCTATAATCGAAAGTTAAACATAATTGTGATTGTACTTTAAGTAATTTGAGGAACACAAATATGAATTTACGTGTTTCTAACATTTCCTTTTCTGCTGTTGCCAATTTTTATTGATAGCACACGATAAAGATGAAAACTCTTTATTTGCCATTGGAACCTCGGGCACTAAAACACGTGTTACATTTTCAAAATAAAATCTTATTGTATCTTATTACTTTTCATTGTTTTAATTATTCTTGTTTAATTTACCAGCATTTCAAAAATGACTATAATATAGATTCTTTTTAAAATTGACAATACTTACCTGTTATAATAAAATTATTTTACTAATAATAATTTTAACTAGCCAACCCGTTGCAATGCAATTGCAATTGGGTCCCGGCAGAGCAACGTGCTCTACCGGGTGCTGAAGGTGTTGAATGCTGAATCATTTCCAGACATTATAAAATGAATACAATTAATAACAAACGATCTACTAGCCTTAGCAAGCTGATGTATCGGCGGCATACGTGACTTATTCATGCTTCTAAGGTTTTTATGAATTTTGAGAACCACTTTTCATTTTTACTAGTGCACATTATGTTGTCAAAAATCTACTGCAAGGTAACTGTGAGGACATTTATTTTTTAAAAGTTCTCTAAATAATTCTCTCGAACCCATATTATAAATAGAGCGACTTCTGCCAAACATAACAAAAAAAAGAAGAAAAGAAAAAAGCTACTAAACTATTTTGTCTTCGGCCATTTGTGAAAAATTTGGTGAAAGCTGCAGAAGTATTAGCCTCGTCATGGTAATAGATAAATTGAGTTGTACAACTTCCGTTGATATTCGGTGCCCTAAGTGATGGGTGAAGATTCGCCTTCCGCACATTAACTCCGGGGGTTGGCGTTTGATGGCTTCTTTGAAGGATGTAGCGTAATTTACTAAATACGTCAAGTTGATCTAAACGGCAACGTTCAAACTCAATTTATCCGTTTTGATTCGCAGCCGCCTCAAACCTTGTTACGTAAAAACATTAATGTAAATTGTATATGTTTAGGTTTATAAATAATTCTTTTGAGGTTGGTGGGGCTTTGGAATGTAGAGCATATCGGACTGAATTAGAAAATCACAGAGGCGTGTATTTTGTTTGTTGACGAGGGCAACTTGTCGTTTGTCAGATCTGCAGTTAATTTATTGCTTCAATGGATAACATCATAGAGAAATACTTCAATAAACTTACATTAGTTTTATTTACGTCGGATTTAGAAGCGTTTCCTTGGAGTATTCTGAACTAAGCATATTCTTTACATTTCATATGTTTTTCGTTCCCGCCTGCTTTTCTTAATACAATGTCGGGAGGCAAACAAGCATACAGCCCTAAGAACGCATGCTATACCTAAAAAAATATAACTCTGCCAGTCTTAGAACTTATGCTAACAGACGACTGTAGCGCCAGATGTATCACTCGCACATTATTGGCCCAGATTCAGGCTTGTCTTTGTGTAGATAATTTATTGGAAGTAAATGTACATTAAACTTTAAATATTTATTTTGTTATTTAAATAGTAATAAAAACGTTTGAATTTTAATGTACCTGCTCATTAAGATTAACACTAGGTCGTGTGGTGCTAGCATAGAATTGCGCCACCTTTTCCGAAACTGTTCCAGTAGCTTGAAAACATCGTCCAATGCCTGCTGCTTTGGAAGATATTTTCAAGCTTTTAATTTATCGCCATACCTAGTACCATAATTTTGTGTGGTCATTAAAATTAGAAAAGTAATAAAAATGTGTACGTCTAGTTGCAAATATTTTGAACGCTTGAGATCATTGTTATATTATTAGTTGAAGAAAAGGGAGTATTAAAAGCGATACAAATTTAATATGGCTATTTTACAATATAATAAATATAAAAAATGGGTTCACATAAGTTCGGCTATAAGATCTTTAAGAACTCGCGTTTTAATTTGTCTAACCGGTATATCACTGATCGAATCACTGGTGGGTGCACTAAGTAGCCGCCGGTTATAGTGGTCGACGACTGTAGACGGCAGGTTAGCGTGCTAGCCAGCACGCAGATCCAGACGTAGAAGTTGTTGGTAATGGTGGGGACCGCCTTACGGACCAACACCACAGCGGTATCTTTGTCAGCCGCCGTAGTCCACAACAGGAGTTGCAGGTATTATAATTTTAGATTAGTTAGATGTCCGGAGATTATCGGGTTTGGAAAAGGTAGTAATATCCCGACAGTTCACCACAGCACGAGGCTGGTGGTCTCAGGCGTGGTGCACTGAATCTTTACTTCGTCGGATCTTGCTCCAGACTTCCTTCAGACTGACTTTGTTTTTCGGTTTTTCCTAAAATATCACATTTTGAAATTTTAAATTTCAAAATCGATAATTTAGACAGATCATAGAGCATGCTAAGAAAAGATTCTATATAAAATATGTTGAATAAGGTTTTAACATTACATATTATTTTAGATTAGTTAGATGTCCGGAGATTATCTGGTTTGGAAAAGGTAGTAATATCCCGACGGTTCACCACGTAGCCCACAGCAGGAGGCTGTTCGTCTCAGACGTGGTGTACTGAATCTTTACTTCGTCAGATCTTGCTCCAGACTTCCTTCAGACTGACTTTGTTTTTCGGTTTTTCCTAAAATATCACATTTTGAAATTTTAAATTACAAAATCAATAATTTTGACAGATCACAGAGCATGCTAAGAAAAAATTCTATATAAAGTATGTTGAATAAGGTTTTAACATTATAGTATGTACCTACATTTATAGTTGCCGTTTCGTAACAGGAACATACCTTTATTGCAGGACATATGAAGCGTCGACGTGAATATCAAACGTTTGTTATGAACCAAAAATATGGCCATAATAATGGCCAGTTTTTTGGCGGTTTATAACTCTTTAATAATTGGGTACTGACAAATTTATTTATTTAAACTTCTATAAAGAAATGTACAAAGATGGATTTCTAGCTATATCTTATTATGCTAAGTCCATAGCAAAAGAACTGAGCGCCAAAATACTCGCATTTTATACATCCTACTCCTCTCTTCAACAATTCACAGCTCTTTTTATCCAAACACGGACTTAATATTATATAACAATACTCTACTGAACTTTAAGATGATGCAGAAACAAGATATTCTATTAAATTAGCTGAACTCATACATGTGTACAAAATCCGCACTTCAACGCTCTCTGTCTTAACAATTTGTAACGTGTAACCAAATGCCTACTTTGCACTTTGATGTCAGATGTTAAATGTCTCATGGTATTGCCAAAATAATATGTATAATATTTGTATTTGACATCTGTCACGACGTCTGTAGTATTTGTATTTGATATTTGTCTTGTCTGTAATTACATTCCAATAAACATCATGGTTCCAATGTGAACGACGTTTTAATTTTAATCCAACAAAATTTCAGAATCCTCTCTAAGCAATACAGTCATCATCCAATTGGTCCTTCGAGCCGGATTTATGAAGAATCTGCTGGTGGAAGATTGTAAATGCCATTTTCAACGTTATGCCATTTTCAACGTTATGCCATGCCGTGTTGATCGCGTGGGCTCGCGTGGTTACACATTGGTAATATTTGCTCGATTGACCTTTCTTCGTTGTAAGTTTTACTTTCCACGTTTATTTGCAATGCCGTAGAATGACAGAAGAACAGAAACAAAGCCTGTGAGCGATCTTTTGATGAGTCTGTGCATCGTGGTGGCGATGGCTGATGCCATGTTGGCTGTCACTGAGGACCTCTTGAATGGGTTGGGTCGCTGTGTCAATAAGTGAAGTGCCTCTTTGCGTGGTGATTGTGTCGGTGAGGGTGGAGTTTTGTGGCTTTGCAGACCGTTCCACAACGGCTTATGGCAGCGTTGTGAATGCTCGTTTCTGTGAGAGTAATAACTGTGCAGTCCACTCATTTTATTAAAAACAAGTATACCGAGTTGGCGAGACGTATAACGGCCAGAGTAATAGAACTTAAAAATTGGCTCCGTCTAGATGTCGTTCTGGGAGTGGTGCATGGGGAGTCTGCCTCACGAGTCCGTTACCAGTGTTCAGTACCAGTTGTACCAGTGTAGTGTTACCAGTGCTCAGGGTTCGGGGATCGTGGCTGTTCGTTAGCCTTCCAAGACTTGTATGTGTCACTCACGCATAGTGTCAGTGAGTTACTACTAAAAGGATGAGTGCATTTAATAATGTAATCAAACTTTGTTCATTTTGTAATTTCGCATTACTGGGAAGTGCTTCAAGTTTTTGAAACTATCCCTGTCTGAGCGGTTTGGTTTTGCACAATAAAAAGTTGTGTAGTCAGGTTGTTTGTTTGTCAGGAAATCATGATTTGTCCAATTGTTCAAGGACAAGTGAATATAGCTACAAAAATATAATAATCATCACACTTAATTACTTATTGATAATAAAATGTCTGTTTGTAATGTTACATTGTCCTAGGTTATCTATATACTCGTATGTTATCCACTTTACATTAGTTATCCGTGTGATTAATCGGCAAACGTGTTTGATGTAGAATGCTGCTAGATATTGAGTTAGTAAATTGTCTAGTAGATTTCATTTGTGAGGACTTCGACTGCACTGATTCTTTGTTAGCTGATGTAGAAAGTCACTTGAGTAGGGTAACCGAATGGGTTAAGTTATGTCTGCAGTCCCGTTGAGCAGACTTTAAAACTGAAGATGATTTTGGGATATTGGATGTTCTTATTGATTCACTTTCACACGCTTCGCGTTGAAACATTTGAAACTGCCTGTAGTAGTTTATTAACGGTATTATTCGTCTTTTCTCGCAACAGTTTGCCGATGGTGGTAACCGTTTGATTTCGCGATCTGGTAAAGTTCCTTGATGTAATTACTTAATGGGACGTTCATCAAATGGTGTACCATAGATTTATACGCTGCGAGTTGGTGTTGTCAAGGATGTCTTGATGACGCAGGGATCGTGGTATCGGTATGAACGCGTTTGCGATATATAGAACATTGATGGATGGATTGATATCTATATATAGTTAAATAGAATTATTTTGTTCTATTTAATATAGTAAATTTAATTTTGGTGTGGATTTTATATAATTTTGAAACCAAGAGCTATAAGTTAAGGTAAGATACCTACGTATATATATTTCATGGAAAATACTATTTTACATAATACTCGTATTATTATTTACAGTCACGTGTAGTATACATACCTACTCAATCTTCACGCGTGTAGTGTATGATGCATGTCTAATTACCTATAACGATATCGCGCGACTATTGCTGTAATGGTGGCGCGCAGTCCCGTTACGTGTTAAACCTACCTACTCATGTCATGCGGAACAATGCGAGCGAACAATCGTAAAGTGTAAAGGCAACTGTGTAAGCGATTCGTACCTACTGACCAATGGAAGAATATTTTAACCAATAAGCCGATAAGTGCCGCGATGTTGATCGACGAACTGCGCGTTCTACTTTACCCCCGACCCGTAACGGTGAATTTATTATAAGGTTATTTCCTTCATGGTTTAAATCTATTATTTTCGTTTTGGTCAGCCAGTTGTTTACACTTTGTATAAACGAATTTCGAATACATGTCAGGATTCGACCAGTTGGTCAATAGGGCGGTTCTTTATCAATCGGATATCTCTGCTCGTAGCAGTGACCTTACTGTATGTAATTTCTTAATAATAAACTTTTAATGTACTCATTTTTTTACTAACCTACCATGACCAAATTGGTCGTGTTTTATCAGAAGGTGATGTCAGGAGCCCCAGGAACCGGCGAGAATGTTAGAGAAGCGAGTGAAGTATGTAAGAACCGCGTCATAGTATAATCAAACAAGTAGGTTATCTGCATAGATACGCACCGCGTTCGGTTTGTATGTGTGCGCGCCCGTACCATCCCGTACGTATGCGTCATCGCACGCGAACTCTGACAGAATTTATCGCTGCCAAAGGAACGCCAGTCGTGGCTACGCCGTGCTTAATACCGTACGCGCCCACGCACGCACCGCCGCTGCGCTCCCGCTCGTAATAATTTGTACGTGTACCTACCTACTTTAACTACAAATTCGTAAAGATGGCTAAAAAGTAAAAAGATTTTTATTTTTTGTATCAAATGTGTAATTTTGTTATGCAATCACAAATTTCCTACAAAATAAAATACTTTTAATGCTTATCATTTTAGGCTACTGTAAAAATATAAAATTTCTGAATAGAAAGATTATAATTTTCTTTCTTAGTGTAAATTTATACGACGATATATAATAGAAAGATTATAATTTTCTTTCTTAGTGTAAATACTTAGAGTAAATGAAAAAGTTTAAAATAGTTGTGTAAAAAAAAATGGGTGTGTGTACTTATGTACGCGCGTGAGAAGTTATACTTCTCTGGCATCATTAAATAACAAATCCCTGGAGGGATGTTGTATCCATGCGAGTGAGTGACGTTACCACCTCACAGGCAACTGCAGCCAAATAATAATTCCCTGGACGGTTGTTGTGTTCAGGCGAGTGAGTGACGTTACTACCTCACGGAAAACTGCAGCCAAATAACAATTCCCTGGACGGTTGTTGTGTTCATGTGAGTGAGTGACGTTACTACCTCACGAGAAATATGATCAAAACTGCAGCCGAATAAACATTCCCTGGTGCATTGTTGTGTTCATGCGGGTAAGTGACGTTAACACCTCACAGAAATCTGCAGCCAAATAACAATTCCCTGGACGGTTGTTGTGTTTAGGCGAGTGAGTGACGTTACTAGCTCACGGAAAACTGCAGCCAAATAACAATTCGCTGGACAGATGTGGCGTTTATGCCAGTGAGTGACGTTATATGGCTGCAGTTTTCAGTTTTTCCGTAATAACGTCACTCAATTGCATGAACACAATAACTGTGACTTAATGAGCGGTTTAGCGGGCAGCTTCAACCTGTTACTTTTGTGTTACAGTATCTTAAAATTTCACTCATCATTTTTTCATAACGCGTCTAAAGGAGTATATAACTTCAATACAATAGTCAGCTCCTGGTCTATGTACAAAAAATAATTAAGAAAAACTTTGTATTATAGATCCCTGATGATTGACCTACAGGAGAAAATTGTTTTGTACTCGTATATAGATAGACTATGCATTTTTGACGACTGTATAAACTATAAGCGACATCCCTACGTGTTTAGGCTATTACCCTTCGCTCGGGGGTCGAGTCGGCCTACTTGTTTGATTATACTATGACCGCGTCTTATGGCGCTCGGTTCTCTCTGCCTACCCCGCAAGGGACCTGGCGGGACGATATACATACATACATATTGTTACGAAAAAAATGCACCCCAGTTTGGTCTGCGTACGCACGTACGTATGCACGCCTACTGACACTATGACATTTGTATAGTTCTTATGTGTTAAGTAATAAGAATTACAATAGAACTTAGTATTAAGCGCGAGCTGTTCTTGGATGTCGTATGCATGAATGCAATTCTTAAACGATATTGATGATTATTTATGAAAATTTGCATTTGATAGAATTTTACGGTTGCACGGTTTAATTCTTAAAATCATTTTATTTGAACTAATTCACCTATTTTTCTCCGTATTACGAACGTAAACGATGAAGATACGAGTGTCCTATTTAATTAGAAATGTATGTAGGTATGTGAGAAAATTCAATATTGCGAGAGGATATACGAGTATTATATAGGAGACTAGCTTATGCCCGCGGCTTCGCACGCGTAGATTTTGGAATTTCAGCAGTTTTACTTATTTTTATTTTACTTCTTATTTTTTAGTACAGTCGGCATTAAATAGTTAGTAAAAGTATCAAATATCCTTATTTGTGTAGTAATGAAGATATGTCATGGCCTGTTCAGTTTTCATTAACTATTTGATACTGGCTGTATACACTCAAAACACCTCTTTATTCTCATCATTGCCTATTTTAAAAACATAAAAGTTTCAAGCCACTTAAAAAAATATCTGCCTGGGTTGAAATTCAAAAAAATCTTTCTTATCTCTCATATGCATTACAAAAGGAACCTATTGGTGAGTCAGTGAATTAGACAGGAACTCCATTTCTATTATAGATTAGCGTCTCGTTCAAACACACTTTCAACCCCCTTTTCACCTCACCTCACCTCGCTAAGGGTGGAATTTTTGAGAGTATTTATACAAAGTTTCAAGTCACTAACTTCAAAAAGTTTTCTGCTCCATACAAACTGTCAACCCCCTTTTCAGCCCCTAAAGGTGGAATTTTGAAAAACGCTGAAATTACTTATTTGACGTCTTGATTGAGAGTATATTTACAGTCTAAAGCAGCTCACTTTAAAGAATAATAATTTCTTAATAAATTCAACTTTTAGTTCAAGAAATACTTTTGACCTCCATTACACCCTGGGTGGAATTTTTGAAACTACTTTTTTGGATTTTAATAAAGAGTATCTGTATAAAGTTTCAAGTCACTAACTTGAAATAATTTTTCAACTCCATACATACTGTCAAGCCCCTCTTCACTCTCGTGAGGATTATAAAAGTAACCTCTTTGCAAAATTTCAGCTTTCTAGGTTCAAGAGTTTGGCTTCGGAGTTGATGAGTCAGTGAATTAGTCAGGAACTCCAGTTTTATATATATAGATATCCGCCTTAGATTGTGATCACACATCCTATTGTAGGCAATTTCTTAATATTACCAATCTCTTAATTTAGTATTATGGAAAGAGATCTTGTTTCCATAAATATTTTTATAAACCAGCATACGGTCTGCCTGATGGTAAGCCGTCAGCCTAGTCTATGGACATTTGCAACATCAGGGTTGGTTGTTACTCGTGCGTTGCCGACTCTGTACTAAAAATAGAATAAATAATAATAATTAATCCGAATATTGCAACAAATTTTTTTTGTTATAATAATCAAAGTGATCATCACCTACGCTACGTCGAAGTACGAATTAGAACATTTTTTTTTTTTGACCTTACTACGTAGTTAGCTCCGAGTGGGTTGTTACTACGTCACTGGACTAAAGAGGCGGGCGTGAGGCGCCACAGCCTAGCAAAACTAAGTATAACGACAGCCTAAGGGCCCCCGAGAGGGGTCGAACCTCGGCTTAGGACGTCGTTGGGGAAACTAATCGAACACGCAGACAATCAAGTGTCTTTTTTTTTTTTTTTTTTGACATGACTATGTAGTTAGCCCCGAGTGGGCTGTCACTACGTCACCGGACTAGTCAAGTCAGTCGTCACTGTGGTCAATACTTTATGAGCTACAAAAGAAACCATAGCGCGTTTCAATTTGGCTTATGGCGCCATCTCTTAGCAATAATTGGAACTAATCGAAAGTAATACATATATATTTTATGCCTCTGTTTTTAACCCCCGACGAAAACACGACGGGGTGTTATAAGTTAGACATGTGTGTGTGTGTGTGTTTGAGGGTATGTGTGTGTCTATGTGATTCTTAGTCTTTCTGTGTCATCGTAGCTCCCGCACGGATGAACCGATTTAGATTTTTTTTTTGTTTGAAAGGTGTATTAGTCGGGAGTGTTCTTAGCTATGTATGGTGAAAATTGGTCCAGCACTGAAATGAAAGGGCGAATGACGAACTGACTTTCTGGGCTGTTGGGGAGGTTTTAAATTTTAAACAGTTAGATATTTTCTGCATTCGGGTTGCTCACTTGTAGACCGCGGCACATCCGTGCGCGCACGGCCCGCTAGATAGAAGAGTTTCGACAGGTTCGAATCCGATAATGTAGGTAATAACGAAAATCTTTTATACTTATTAGTTTAGAAAAAAATATTTTACATTTAGTTCATGACTGTCAATGAAACACCTTAATATTGAATTTCAATGGAATAACTTCAAAAACTTAAACTAACTTTGCATCCCCGTTTTACCGCCCTTGAGGGATGATTTTTGAGAAAAATATTTTACTCGTGTTTCATGCCTTTCAATAAAGAACCTTCATGCTGAATTTCATTCGAATAACTTCAAAAACGGCAAAGTTTCATACTAAATTTGCGCCCCCGTTTAGCCCCCTAAGGGATGAATTTTGAAAAAAATATTTTACTCATGTTTCATGCCTTTCAATAAAGAACCTTCATGCTGAATTTCATTCGAATAACTTCAAAAACGGCTAAGTTTCATACTAACTTTGCATCCCCGTTTTACCGCCCTTAAGGGATGATTTTTGAGAAAAATATTTTACTCGTGTTTCATGCCTTTCAATAAAGAACCTTCATGCTGAATTTCATTCGAATAACTTCAAAAACGGCAAAGTTTCATACTAACTTTGCGCCCCAGTGTAACCCCCTAAGGGATGAATTTTGAAAAAAATATTTTACTCATGTTTCATGCCTATCAGTAAAGAACCTTCATGCTGAATTTCATTCGAATAACTTCAAAAACGGCAGTTTCATACTAAATTTGCACCCCCGTTTTACCCCCTTAGGGGATGAATTTCCAAAAATCCTTTCTTAGTGCTTAGGGATTCCTTTTAAAACGTAGGGACGTTATAAAAGGAATCCCTGTGCAAAATTTCAAGTTTCTAACCCTTATCGTTTAGGCCCTGCGTTGATATGTCAGTCAGTCAGCTTCTCCTTTTATATATATTGATTACATATAAGAAAATCGTTTATTCACAGACATTATACAAATATACATTCAAAATTGCAGTTACATTAAAGCATGACGAAAGAACATGTACATAGTACAGTTATTATAATTAGTTAGTTTAAATATGTACATAGTACAGTTGAATCTCAACTGCACTTTATATACTATATATATACAACGTCGGGAGGCATACAAGCATACGCCCCCCTAATATTAAGTACCACTTGCACGATGCCTCTTGTGCTGCTTACACAGAAACTTCTTAGGAGCTTACTGGTGACCTCACTCACACGCAGGAACACAACAACCCTCTAGGGAGTTGTTATCTGGCTGCGGTTTTCTGTGAGGTGGAGGCACTACCCCAGACGGGCTGCTTTGAAGCGCCCTAACTCTCTTAAAACATCCAGACCAAGACAAACAGGCATGTTCATGCACACAAATGTTTATCTTGTGTGGGAATGGAATCCACGAGCGCCGGTTGTCAAAGTCGCGTCATTTACGACTGAGCCACCGAGCTCGTCAAAACTTGTTACATCCCACCGGCATATATGCAAATATGGGATTTGCTGGGTGTGCATTTTTGTTACAGCAAAGATTTTTCTATATGTTTTTTGTTTATTAATTTAGGATCGAGACATAAATTTACTGAGTATCGCGAACCAATCCTCGTTTAGACTCGTGATTTATGACCGAAAAGAGTGTGGCAAAAATGATGGATAGGTTGCCAACAAACATAATTTGATTTTGAATCCGAAGCATTATTATTTCAGTTTAATTTCAGCCGTTCAGATTAAAGCGCCAATGTTTACTTAATTATACCTATTATATTCTTGTGTAGGAGTACTTGGGTTCTGACTATTAATTGATGAAGGCTTATGTATGTTGTGTGGTATACCTTCCAAATTATTAATAATTTTTAAACGCTAATAAATGGCTTATATAATAACGCATTCCTCGTTCATAAATTCAATGGCTTATATAATAATATTTTGTCACGAGTCACACATTCCATCTGTGATCTCAATATCGCCTATAAACTATGAGCCTGTTTATTACATTAGATTTTTTTTTTTCTTAGCATATAAGCATTATATATTAAGAGATTGGTAAATACTGTAAGAAAAATTGATCAGTGACGCTTGTAAAATATCAGCTGGATGATTGAGGCCATGATCAAATCCCTTCCTCTATTTCCTCTTCTTTTCTTCCTATGAGTCCTTCCATTTCCTGCTCCGTCCTCTTAGCGTCTACTGGTGTCTTTTACGTGTTCCTGGTTTGGTGGTACTGTATAAATGTGGTACTTTCTTTCGGCGAAGCATCCCGTTGAACTTTAATACTCTATAAATTGACGTGTTTTTATTTTCTCTGTATAATTGTACACCTTTCATATAACGTTGACAGAGAGAGTGAAGACGATATAATAACAAGGTTCATTCTGATGGTTTACCCGCAATATTGACTGCGTGAAAGATTTTCTAAATACCCACAAATGGAATTTAATTATTGTATTTCGTTTATAAAACTACGGTATCATTTTGTTGACCATCACAGATAGTAATATCTAAGTTTTGTGACAGTTCATATATGATTTCTATTAATAATACCCATCACTCCATAAATTTGTGCATTTAAATCTTTTCATAGACTTTCACCGCAAATAACATTTTATATTTCATGTTATAATGGCAAAGACAAGCAATAACAATATTGTTTTTTTTTTATAATTTGTATGAACTTTATCAATACAAGAACTACCGCTCGCATGGCGCTTTTATGAAGTGAATGTAGTTCCATAGTCGGGTTGCTTTGATACAGCGTACTTTCCTTTCACCAGAGCCTTGTTTGTTGGTCAACGTGTAGCCCGTGCAGGGGAGCTTGGCTTTGACTTGATAATAGTGAGCCAAGCTCTCTCTCTCTCTCTCTATCTAAGCTAAGCTACTCCTATCGTCGTCATTTTTTTTTACAATTAGAGAGCAATACAAGGACTAGAATCCTACCTGCCCTCCTATTTCTACTCAATAAGCTGTCTTGGCTATTGTTCATCTATCCTCTCCCTAACCTCTGTCTTTTATTCTTCTGGCTATCATGTGCATGCCCACCTTCCCCTGACTTTATTTTTGTATTCCTAGAGTTCTGTAGCCTCTTACTAACCCTTCGCTGTCAATCCATTCATCTGTCCCAGGACTATATATCATTTGAACGTGATACACTTCAAATGATATAGTCTTTAGGTCCACGGACCTAAAGTTTTACAGGTTGTGTATTACTAGGGCCGTTTCTTCTTCTCACGAATCACGGTCCGTCGGTTAATATGCTGCTTCTTTATCCACTGGGCACACACTCCTTATTACTACTATGGCCACTATAAAAACAAAAGTAATGAAAATAAAATAAATTTAAAAGGGCCGTCCGCATTAATAGTGTAGTGTAGTATTTATAGATACGGAACTCTTCATGTGCGTGTCTGCCCCGCAGTTGGTTGCTATTTTACTTGCTTTTTCCTCAATTTGAATTTCTCATAACACATGCATATATTTTTTATTTATAATTTTAGTAAGTTTGATTTGTGAATTTTGTAACTCCTAATCATTTTCCTATGCTACCTGAAATACGCATTTATATACTTGCTTAATAACAAAAGTAAGAAACATGACTTGCACTAAGTATATTTGGTTTCAATGTACCGAATTCATTTCTCTACTCAAATTTCACCCATAGTTGGTTTGTTTTCGTACATTAAACTATTATCTTAAGAGATATAAGAGACTTGGAGGGTTGGTTCGTACCTGCGAGTGAGTGAGGTTACCAATAAACTACTAAGGAGTCACTGTTTTAGCAGCAAAGGCGGAATCGCACGAGCCATACTTAATGTATTGCAAGCGTTCATAGGCTACGGTAACCACTTGACTTCAAATGAGCCGTATACTTGAGCCGTCTCGCCATGTAGTATATAAAAATACCCATATTTTCATATAATTTGAAAGCTTTGTTATGTTTTACGGTAAATATGTAGAAAACAGAGTTAAAAACTGAGAAACTCTTCACCCATTTTCTCTATTTATTAAGTGCATAACCTTATTCGAATTTCTATGCATTTTTTCTCCCATAATGAGGGGTGTACATCTTCTATGCCCACGGCAGACTTACTTAACGTTCCACATTAAACCATTTGCGTTGTATTTAGGGTTGAAAAGTTGACACAACCTAACAAATGGGCTCAACTCTTTATTGCCTGTCAGACGCACGCTTTTACATTATTAGTGGTATATTAACATTACAGTAATATATAACGCACTAACGATCAAACACGACGTATTGTAACCATAGGCAGGTAATTTATGCGTTCAGGAAATTGAACAGACATTTATTGTCCTTCTGACATGAATTGTAACCATTAAATTACGTATGTTAAGAAGAGGATATGCATTTTAGAAATACAAATATTATTTTGATTTAGGCATCTGAGATTTCGCCATTTTCTTTTTCATGTGAAACACAATGGGGAATACCTACATGGCATGAGTATTATTTCGGTATGTTACCAACTTTTAGTCCAAGCACAATAAGTACAAAATGATGTGAAATAAACTATCTATATAAAAATATGCCTAATTTTTCATTAAAGAAAATTACGCTGATTTAATATGATTCCTTCGGGTGTCAAATAGTTTTTATACAACATGAAAACCGGTACAAATTTGAAGGAAATATGAGAACATATAAAACCTATGTAATGGACCATATATTCTACTAAAGTATCATACTGTTATGGCCTCATATTATTAATATATTTGTCGCCAAACAGAAGGAGGTTCTTTGTCCGTATAAATTTTTTATGTATTTTCACAGATTTCTGAGAGATAACTTTACCGACATAAATAATTTAGACAGTATTTTATTGAGGTATATCACAAGTTAGACTATGTTTTATATCTTTGTTATATTAGATTCAATTATGATTATTCTTCCATGATTATGTGTACAACTGTGATAATCTCATGGAATATTGGTAAAACTAAAGATTATGAAATAAAAATTATTGATATAGTGATCCAATACTGTAATCATTGTCACAACTAAGAGTTATTACAATATTGTCGACATAGGCCGTATGCTTGTTTGTCACGTTAGAGGTATGAAATAATTAAAATAATATATTTATTGTAGTAATCAAGACGACGATGGCATGGTCAAATAAAATAGCAGCATGTAATTGTATATATGTATTGTGAGGTGATTTGATTTGTAGCAACAACCTTCAAAATCAGAATTTTGGTAAAACATACGTTAGTTTGTCCGTCTCATGGCATGGTTATCTTCTTGAGGCTCTCGATAGGTTGTAGCGACGGGCTATCCGCATAATTGACGACGAAGAGGTCACCAAAAACCTAGAACCTCTTCAACTCCGTAGGGACATAGGCTCTCTAAGCGTATTTTACCACCTTTACCATGGCGAGTGCTCTGAAGAACTGTTTTCCCTTATCCCACCCTCACCCTTCCGTCATAGAACCACACGTGCGGGCTTACGATGTCATAGTTCCACGGTTAAAAAGTGGAACGCCTTGCCTGCACATGTGTTCCCTCCTTCCTATAATATGGGATCCTTCAAACGAAGCGTGAAGAAGCATTTTGCGGGTCAGCATGGCAGCGTCAACTGACAGGATACGGGATGTTGTATGTTGTCAGTTGCAGTTGCGATTTGGGCTCCTCTTTCACTTACCATCAGGCAAAGAGGGGCCACTATGCTGAACTAATATAAAAAAAATATGGTTAAACAAATCACATTTATTATACATGAGTTGTGATGTTAATAAAAAGTAAAATAGAACTTACCTACTACTTACAGTTTGATTTTAAATATTTTGGTGGTATGCGAATGATTGGAGATACGAATCCCTACAGTGGGATAAGCATGGATTGGTATACATTACTAAAGCGATACGCTTCACTAGTAAGTGAAGCGTATTGCTATTAATTTACACTGAAATATATCAACATTAACATCTCAGCCCGTATTCGTCCACTGCTAAACATAGGCCTCCCCTCTGCATCCATCGATATCATATAAACCACTTGAGGTCGTCGCTCCATCTAGTGGGGGATCATCCCACATGGTGTGATGATCCGCTAGACGGAGACGCTATATTCGAGAACCTTTCTTCACCAGCAGTTGTCGTTTCTACGAACTATGTGGCCGGCCCACTGCCTCTTCAGCTTGCTAATCCTTTGGGCTAAGTCGGTTACCTTAGTTCGACAGCGGACATCCTCATTTCTGATTCTATCATGCAGAGTAATCCCGGGCATAGCTCTTTCCACGGCGCGCTGAGCGACCTTGAGCTTTCCCGTACAGCTCACAGTGAAATGTCACGTCACAGTTCCGTATATCATCACTGGCAAATACACACTGTTCGAAGACCTTGCTCTTCAGACGTTGAGGTATATTGAATGAGAAGATGTGTCGAAGTGTCCCGAATGCTGCTGCTGCTTTTGATTTGATTGAGCACTATGCTGCTGAGCATAGTGCTCAATGACCTCATTATTGATAATACAGTACTCAATAGTACCTCCAGCGATTTCGCCATGAGAGTATTCGCATGTCGATCTTATCGTCCGCAAATCAAATGATGTATACCATATCCTTTCCAGCTTGAAGATTCCAAAGCTATTGTGAGATGCGTGAGTTACAGGGATATATCATCGCCCCGTCTTATACCTTTTTGCGCTTTTATGCGCGGATACACGTCGTTGCCTTACTGCATAAGCACTTCAACGCTTCGATGTACCGATCAATTCGGCATCGCCGGAGAGGTATCAATGGCTTTTTCGTAGTTTACATACGCCAGACATAAGGGCAGATTATATTTCTTAGTATTCTTGTATACTCTGGCGGAGCGTATGTATGTGATTTGGTACTAATGCCTTTTTCAGAATACGGATTGTTCGGGAGGCTAGAATTTATCAACTCTGCGGTTTGTGATGACTCTCGAAAACAGTATATACGAGTAAATGCGGCTCAGACGCGATATTTCTCTATAGTAAAGGTTCTTATCACCCTTTTTGAAGAATAACATGTCTAAACTTCTGCTTCACGCTTCCGGTGTTTCACTAGAGTGTATAACGGAATTGAATAGCCTCTGAAGAATTTCAAGTATCGGTTTGCCGCGCTTACAAAAGATCCGGCGCAATTCCATCCTCACTCGGTGCTTTCCCTTTTTTAAGCTGTTTGAGAGCCATATGACTGATGTTCGGGATATCTTCGGTATAGTGTTGAGTTAGTTTAGCTCTTGGGTCGTTACTAGAACTTTTGCTCGGCTGTAGCGATGTATACAGCTGTCCATAGAAATTCTTCATCTCACTCTGAATCTCAACCTTCGTAGAAATAATGCTGCCAGTGGTAGCCTCCAGTTTCGTTAGTTGACTTTGCCCAATAAACAGATCTTTGGCGAAGACTTTGGAGTCTTGGTTCTGCTCTATCGCTTTTTTAATACGTATTGTATTAAATTGGCGTATATCTCGCCATATGCCTTTGGAGATCTGCCTGTTCAGCCGTCTGTACTCTAGCGTGAAAGCTGAAGACTGCAACCACATTTCACGTCTGATGTGCATGAGTTCTCTTTGGGTGAGGCTTTAGAAATTTAGCTCCCAGCTGTATGGGCAGTTTCTACGAGTCTGCCGATGATATGGTCCGGTGTTACGCAATCATCTAAGCATAGACAAACGATTACGAAGGTCGAGTTGAAAGCTTTCAGGATTTTGTATCAGGACACGAGATAGACGGAGCGTAGATATCATCAGGCAATACCTTACTGCTTTATGTTAAGGTTCAAGATGCCTTTTACTATCCGGTTATCGCTTTTGGTTTTCACCCTGTTGAACACAGAGACATCATTGAACAAATGCCGGTTGGTCGTCAAGATTAAATCTATCTTGTTTTTCGTCAAACCATTCGGGTTACTTCCATATCCAAGTCCGATTGCGCTGCGGCTGCTTTTCAAAGATAAAGAGTTCCGTCTTCTTCGTGAAGTCGAACAGCAGATTCCAAATTGCCCCACTCTCAGCTCGTCATTCTGTTTCGTGCCCAGTTTTGCATTGACGGCCCCCATCAGTACTGTGATGTGAGTTTTAGAGGTATTTGGAGATATCCTCATATATAGCCTCCATCTCATCATCGGGGTATGATTGTGCGTAGACCTGTATGACCTTCAGCGAATATCGTTTAGTAATTCTGAGTATAAGGTATGCAACCCTCGCCGACACAGCCGACGATAAACCCGATACCACCTTGGGACAGATGGTCTCCTGTTAGCAAAGCAAGTTGCCGGATTTAAGGATCACCGTGTCCTCCCACTGTCTTCGGACAATCCTATTATGTGCCAATGCAATTTGCTTAGTTCCTCTTCCAGTTCCAGTATCTTCTCGTCGGTCCTCATTTTTCGCGTGTTGTATGTTGCCAGGGCCAGTATATTGTGGTGGTAGCCGTGTCGTTAGAGCTGGGGATTCTTAACACCCACTGCCCCGCAAATACTCTGACCGCTACCAGAGCCAGGATCAGCGTGGCTGCCGGTAATGCCATAGTTGCCACGCTTGGCTAGTGGGTTGGCAATCGCAGTAAGTCTTTAAAGTACGCAGGGGACGCTGCTACCCGTCTTCTGTATATTTCTTTTAGTCGCGTTTTACGACACCCACGGGTTCAAATGGGGTGGTCCATTCTTACGCAGAGGCCACGCGGTACCATGTGCTGAAATATATAATGAAATTATTGCATATATAATATCTAGAAATCGTAGTGATTATTCACTACGATTTATATAGACATTATTGTCTCAGTCAGATTGAAATAAGAAAACATAGCGAAGATACGTAATTTTCAAGTAATCATAATTGTTCTATCTAAATAGGCGTCGCAATATTAATTGAATTTTCGTATGAAAACACGATGTTTTGTAAAATCAAAAACATTTTATATTTCATTATTTTTATGCTACAGCGTTAGCAGAGTAAAGTCGCGGCCAATTAGAAAAATTCTGCCATTTACTTAAATGTCGGCATTTAGTTAAATACGGTCATTAGACAAATGCTTTTAGTTGCCGTTTCCCTAATGGCTTATAGGGTAGATATGTCATTAGGTACAGTATCTGTTCCAATTACCACCTACGTCCAAATGTTAATTATAGTTACTGCCAATTAAAAGTTTACTGAAGCCACGGACAGGGTTTTCTAGTTAACTCACGAATTGCATATTACGAGGAATTCAATAGTGGATATTATTCTATGTTATACGCGTCTCATTGTGATGAAATGATAATTATATTATTAATTGAAAATTGACATTCTACTGCATTAATTACATAATAATTGTGGTTTTGCTTGGCCTTGAATCCTCTAAGCACGCTCTTAAAGGATTCAAGACTAGGCTACAGGTTGCGAAAGGGAGGGCAGGTTATATCTCATCTTCTATACATGGATGATCTCAAACTTTTTGCTTGTAACAAAGTTCAATTAATAGATTTACTAAAGGTAACTGAAAACTTTAGTAATTCTATTAAAATGGAATTTGGTATAGACAAATGTGCTATCATGCATGTAAAGAAAGGTCAGCTATTAGTATCTGAAAGACTTGAGCTATCAGATACTATTCACCTGAAATCCCTCTCGGAAACTGAAACATACAAGTATTTGGGTATGTCAGAGAATTTAGGAATTATTGAGACTGACATGAAACAATCTGTTAAAGAACGTTTCTTTGGCCGCCTGACAAAAGTCCTTAAGAGTCTTTTGTCAGGAGGCAATAAGGTTCGCGCTTATAATAGTTGGGTCATGCCAGTCTTAATATATTCCTTTGGCATAATCAAATGGACTCAAACTGAACTCGATGGATCGGAAAGTCCGCACATTATTGACTGCATACCGTATGCATCATCCGCGTTCATCAGTAATGAGGTTGTATATCCCGCGAAAATGTGGGGGCCGAGGTTTCTTGAATGCCAAAGCCTTACATAATCGAGAGATATA
Source organism: Pyralis farinalis (assembly GCA_947507595.1). Taxonomy (NCBI): domain Eukaryota; kingdom Metazoa; phylum Arthropoda; class Insecta; order Lepidoptera; family Pyralidae; genus Pyralis; species Pyralis farinalis. The sequence continues at coordinate 20,965,332 of OX382267.1, forward strand.
TAACCTCAGGGAATATTTCCTGCATGCTGAAGCGGAGATGCATAAGGATGTAGTTCGGTGGATCGCGGATTGACCCCTTTGTCCTTGGCGAAGGAGAACTGGCGTAGACCTGTGATATTAAGTATTGATGATCGCAGAGCTATATGGCAAAGCAAGGAGCTGCATGGACGTTTCTACCAGGTCCTGCATGGGTCTGAGGTAGATACGCTGGCTTCAGTATCCTGGTTACGTTTCGGAGACCTCTTTGGGGAAACCGAAGGTTTTGTCTGTGGAATTATGGACGAAGTTATTAAGACGAACAACTACCGGAAATACATCATGAAGGATGGCACGTTAGACATTTGTCGAGCGTGTCATCTCCCTGGAGAATCCATCAGGCATGTTATTTCCGGTTGTTCTCATCTTGCTAACGGCGAGTACTTGCACAGACACAACCAAGTAGCTAGGATTATCCATCAGCAACTTGCTTTGAAATATAGTCTTGTGGTTAATGAAGTACCATATTACAGGTATATGCCCGAAGCAGTTCTCCAGAATGACCATGCCACATTATACTGGGATCGATCTATTATTACTGACAGGACTGTTGTAGCCAATAAACCTGATATTGTATTAATAGATCGATCAACGCGGCAAGCAGTGATTGTTGACATCGCTGTTCCACATGATGGTAATCTTGTGAAAGCGGAAAAAGATAAACAATCAAAATATCTTGATTTAGCTCACGAGATTACCGACATGTGGGATGTCGATTCAACAATCATTGTTCCGATCGTTGTGACGGCCAAAAGCCATAGCCAAAAGCCTCGACGAACATCTTAAGAGGCTCGCGTTGGGAAGCTGGATCAAGGGCCAGATACAGAAGGCAGTTCTTCTTGCGACGGCACGTATTGTGAGGAGGTTTCTGTCTCTGCGATCTTGACCACCGATAGTTTGGACCTTGTTCCCGCTATCGGGGGAATTCTGTTTTTTATATTTTTAAATGTATTTTTTTTATTATATTGTATATTTAAAAATGTAATTAATAAGAAAAAAATTAAATAAATGAATATAAATAAATAATTATATTAATACTGTTGCACCAGCAACGCGACAACAACAGCGAGTGGGCTATTATTGCTTAATGCATCCTTAGATTTTAACAATAAAAATAGCCACATCGTAAGTAATTTATTAAAATTCGCCATTTAATGTAGATTTATAAAAACAAGAGATTTTATTATATCAAATATTACTATTGTCGAACTACGAAAAATATTTAATGAAGTCTTAATTGGCCTTCTTTTAATCCTATGGACCTAATTAATTTTCAGAATGATTGGGTGCATTGTCAATATTTCCATTTTCACGTAGGTAATTGTTACAATAAAAGAGTAACTAGAAAGTCCTCACACATTGCGCACATTGGAAATAAATTTCCTAATTAACGAAACTTATACAAACAAGACATTATTTATGACAGCAATATAAAAAAACAATTAAAAATGATAAAAAAATAATATAAAAAAACAATTGAGAAGGTAAGCTCCATGTAACAGTCTGCTCAAAGCGATGGCAACATTACATCTTTGTATCTAAATGCTTAACAATTGATTCAAATAAGCGCCGGCTATAGCGTCAGATTTAAAAGAACATAATACACCGGTGCTCCAAGAAACAAGGGTTTCTACTGGGGAAGAAATGAACATTTATTGAGACCTGATATCATTCGTTTTTTCGTATTGTTTTTTTTCTATAACTAGACCGCCGAAGCGGTTCCCATTAAAAAGGCTTAAAAGTGAAACGGAGGTAAGGCATCCACTCGGGTGGTAATCAAGAAGATGAATTAGTGTTTAATCTTTAAAATTGCTGGAACATTAACAATGGCAAGAGAACGGCACAGAACATTACTATGACAAAATACGTGCCTATGTGTGATTACACCCTACAGGTTGCGATTTGCTTTAGTCTATTCTCGAACCACTACATCTCGACGTATAAAAATACGAGTATCAACTTATGTGTTCTCACTCGACCCCCGAAGGTCAAGAGCGTTATTTTTATAATAGGTTACTGTTGTCTTTGAATGAAAAACTATTTCAGCAAAACCCTGTTTTTTCTCAGAATAACTTCGTGCATCGATTAATTGTTACCAGATATTCAGATAATTGTTAGTTTGATTATAATAGAGGTTCAAGTATACTTTGAATTGATATTAAACCTTCATGGTGCGAGATTTTCGATGTTTTTTTATTGTTTGTATTTATAATTGTTTTTTTATTTAGCTTAGACGGGAAAGATGGATACCTCAAAAATTCGAGAATTTTTGAATACTAGTTCCGACGAGGAACAAAAATGTTTCGCAATATCAATGCTGCGTGCTCCAAAGTGGAGACTGCTAATGAACGCACAGTGCGTTTTTGGTTTAAACGCTTTCGTAATGGAAACTTCTACTTAAAGAACGAACCACTTGGAAGACCGCCCACACAGAGGAATAACGCTGAATTGAAGTAGATGGTGGAAGTTGATTCGAGTAAAACTACCCAGGAATTAGCAGCATGGTTTAAGATTACCTTACCTACAATATTGACTCATTAGCATCAAATCAATAACATAAAAAATATGCAAAATGGGTACCTCATGATTTGACTAATCTGCAGAAAGAAACGCGTGTTGAAACTTGCGTTGCCTTGTTGAATCGGTACAGAAATGAACGAATATTGGATCGAATTGTGACATGGGTTTATTAATTACTAGCGTTTACCCGCGGCTTCGCTTTTTGTTGTAAAAAGTAAATCTCCAAAAATATGTGTACAAAGTTTCATGATGATCGGTTCAGTTGTTTTCCCGTGAAAGCGTAACAAACAAACGGACATTCATATTTATAATATTAGTAGGATTATTATTATTATTGTACATCCCACGGAAGTGTGGGGGTCGTGGTTTGCTTAATGCCAAGAACCTACACAACCGTGAGGTGTGCAATCTGCGGGAATATTTCCTACATGTTGAGAGTGGAATGCATCGAGATATTGTAGCAGTTGATAAAGGACTGACGCCGCTCTCCTTGGCGAAAGAGGGCTGGCATAAACTGGTCATACTTAGTACTGGAGATCGCTTGAACGTATGGAAGAGCAAGGAGCTACATGGGCGGATCCATCGGGTCCTTCATGGGCCTGATGTTGACTTTCTGGCGTCCGTGGCCTGCCTACGGTTCGGTGACCTGTTTGGGGAAGCCGAAGGTTCTGTTTGTGCAATTGCTGATGAGGTTGTTAAGACTAATAATTACCGGAAATACATCATGAAGGACGGTATACCTGACATTTGTCGGGCCTGTCACCGTCCTGGTCAATCCATTAGACATGTTATTTCCGGTTGTTCTTACCTTGCCAACGGTGAATATTTGTACAGACACAACCAGGTTGCCAGGATTATCCACCAGCAGCTTGCTCTTCGATATAGTCTTGTGAACTTCGAAGTGCCTTATTATAAGTATGTACCTATGCCAGTACATGAAAACGGCCATACGAAACTCAACTGGGACCGGTTTATCATCACGGACAGGACAATTATTGCTAATAAGCCTGATATCATGCCGGTAGACCGGTTGTATCGAAGGTCATTTCTTATTGATATCACCGCCCCATGTGATGACCCCATGGATACATTGGCAATTTCATATATCTACAATTTTAGTTATGATATTTTACAAAGCGAAACGATGATGAAACGATATTTTACACTAAATGGCGCAGTTCACGAATTATATCGCGCTGTGGTTTCGTTTTCATCAATCTTAGCAAATACGGAACCATACTCTGTGCGTGGCCCGACATGCACTTGGCCGGTTTTATTATAAGTATAAACCAAATAGAAATCAAAATTCTACATACAGGTGTTAATGTGACAACTATATTATTTTTCCTTAAAGTCAAAGTTGATATTTGAATCAATTATTTTACATCCAGAAGCAACGGTAATACAATATGTAAGTATCTGTACTGATGTAAATGTGTATTTAAAGACTTTGTTTAAGTATAATATAACAGTCCGAAGTCTCCAAACTTTCTCAACGCAAACTTTGACTAGACAGACGGTGATAACAGGCGGCTAGTTTACTTCTTACCTAGTTAACAACAATGTTGTAGTCCGAATGACTATAATATAATCATGTTACCATTGTTCATTGAATTTATTTTATAAATTGCGTGATCTTATTATTTTGTTTGCTCCTGTTTCACTTAAGTGTTTTGTATCGCATTAGATATTTTCTTAATTCTTTCTGTAGTTTATTAAATTGCCCTAGTTTCTGGTTGTTCCAATCTATTAATTATATTCTTACGTTAGTTGTAGTTTTTCTTATGATATGTTTGTGTAGTCGAGGTCTAAGTGCTTATTTGTTCAAATACACATACAACCTTACAGGAGAAAGGTCTTGATTGAAACAAATGAAATTTATATTTTCCCTAAAACAGAGTGTTCTAAATAAAGTAAACCGCATGCCCATAATTAAGATTGGACATCACCAGGGACTCGCAAGCCTTATGCATTCATTTTTAGTTCAGGTATAGTAAAGGACTTTTCCAAATCAAATGTAATTATTGCAGTGCAATTAGTTTCTTTTGTATTCTATCTTTTGCTTTCTTTATTTCCTTCTGTCTTGTGTTGTAAGTGTCACTCGTATTTTTAGTTTCTCACTAGTACTTTCTAGTGTCCTGAGCTCATCAAACATATATTACAGACCTGCACATTACATTGTAAAACAAATTTGTACACTAAAGCATTATTATTATTATTAGACATCTTCCTTTGGATAATGAAATCTCAAGTTTTTTTTTTATAAAATATTTTCCTGTATGCGATATATATTTTCTTTTACTGAGTCTTTGTGTTTGTCTATATACAAATAGTATATTTTTGTAACGCTCAACCTGTTTATGAATTCTCGAGAACGGAATGATCTACGATAGTGAGATTTTTCGGTTCGATATGTGCTTCCCTTTAATTATTTTTTTCAGCGACAGTGACTTTTTTATAATTACTTCCCTTTAGCAGTTGTTACAGCTAACGAAAGTGTGTTTTTCTTTGCTTTTGTGTGAAAATAATATATCGTCGCTGTTTGATACCTATATTAACTAGCATACATGCTGTACAGTGAACTGCACAGCACGGAACAGTTCACCGTCAGTCCCATGGATAGATATTTCCTTGAGATCCTTTCGCACATCCCTATTAAATGCTTAGTCAAGATCCACAAAACCGCAGTGAACCTTCGAAGAATTACGGTTGATGTTGTAGTGTTAGAATATACACCATTGATGTGGAGAGATGAGTGAGTGTAGTGAATAGTGTGAACGGAGCGTTTGGAAAACTTTTTGGCAGTAAAATCTAGAGCCCAAAAGTATAGTTCTATGTTCACAACGCCATGCTGATCCCAATGCTAACGTATGGGAGTAGTGTAAATGCGGTCGAGATGAGATCGTTGCATAGAATCTGCAGCGTGAAGCTTGCAGATTAAGTCCGCAATGATGATGTTCGAAAAAGAGTTGGTTTAAAATATAGTATCGGTGAGAAGATAGAAAAGGCAAACTCTGTTAGTTTGGAATTATCTACAGGAGGCATAAGAAAAGAATGACGAAATAGATAGGCATACAACGCGAATGCAGAAGAATGCAGGAGTGTGTACATACAGATCTATGAATGTTAAGAAGTTAGTGAGGTGCGTATGGATTGAGTAATGTGGCGCTTGGATCTCTCTATGTGCACTTATTTTAAGTTATGTATAGGTGGATAGATAAGCAAATTAGGGTCAGGTTAGAAAAAATACGCGAGTGCAGATCGCACTTGTCCCCTGATATGGTAATCTCGACTATTAACGTAACGTAGAAATAATGTAATACAGTAATCGTTTGTAGATTTTGATGTTGGGCAAATTTTAACTTCTTATAGAGAATATTGGTTGGTGATAATCCTTGGAAACCAGTTACTTTTACCTATAAATGCTGGATATTTAATATATAATAAATAACACCTCATCTACAAATGCAGCAACTTCTAAAGGGTACTGCTAACCTCACTAACTTACAGGAACACAGCAATTTTCAAGCATCGTCTCTAACGAAGAGAAATTTCACTAGTTTGTAAGTATAACAAATACTACTGTAACAATCTGTTATGCCAGTTTCATTTGATAGCAAGTAGATTACCTTTTTTAACTCAGTTTTGAGCCCCGGACAAAATTATTTTCTCTCTAGAATACATCTTACATGTTTATAAGCTAGTTCCTTTCTTGTGAGAAACTGGTGCCTGATGTACGAGGTAGGTTTAATAAAAAGCCTGTACCAGGCTGCAGGTCGTGAGTCCCTTTGGATGGAACACGGAATTGGCTGTATTAAAATAAAGTAATTTTTTCAATAAATACCAATGGTAATATTGTTTTTAATCAATTTCAAAGCCTAGTTTTTCGTACAAAGTTGTAGGGCCAGAACCGTACGACTTTGTGTTCTTTTTTTGTTATATATAATATATGTTACTTTGAATGATTATTTACTTCGATAACGTAATTCTAGTGTCATATAGATAGACAGCTTACGAAAGTGATAGTTTTTTTTACAAGTTTTCAATTTACGAAGTTGTTTAAAAATATTAGCAATCTGACGGTATCCTACTCGTATATCATAAAACGGTTTATACTATAAATAGTTAATTCTAGTTTAGTATAATATAAGTTAGAAAGTAGGTCAGATCGAGAACCACAAGTTAGAAGTGCGGTTATCATAGAGCTGTAAGAAGCAAGCCACAAGGCTTTAGCGGCTTAGCCTCAGGTTCTACGCGTATTCAGGAGCAAAATTACGAAAAAATGCATTTACTATACTTGATCCGGCTCCAGTGGAACAATGAAGTTTCTTTCTGTTCTATATTACATTACATTTGCTGTTCACGGGTTACAACAACTTCTTACATTTAATTATGTGTAAAAGAATGAAGTCACTTATTAATAAAACTGCGTTGATGTAATGGTTAGCTCAGCGAGGGGCGAAGAAATGTATTTTTGCTTTTACACTGTAATCTAGCGGTCTTCCCGAGAAGCCTACATATATTTCGTTCTAACTTACGCTTACCTATGAGCATGCTGCGACATAACATTAAAATATACATTTTAAACGAACAAAGCATAGAATGGTATGTAAATAAAAGGTTTATGCTCTTTTAAATGAACAAAACAACAGTTTGTCATGCCACTATTACTATTTTCTGGAACCTACTAGAATAAATAAATGAAGTAAAACCTGTGAAATGGCAAGGTAGCATGAAAATAACATTGAATTAGATAGCTACATTGCAATCTTTATTGATTTAGTAGTCTGTGTGGGAGAATCTGTTTGTGGTTCGCCTAAATAATAATACAAAGGGCAGCCGATGAAAGGAAAGGAGGGCGGCGGTATGTACGGTCAGTTAAGCAATCGCTTTGGGATGCTATTGATTTTTATTATAAGAGAGGCTAAAAGAAATCGTGCTTACTTATAAAAGGTATGATCAACCGGTTGGTAAATACTGAAGGTATTACTAATGGGTGACTAATTGTAACGATTTATTTAAAATTATATCTCGTTCCTTACATAGAAAATGGTCGACATATTATTGTGTTTATTTATTCAAGAGTGAGGTGCGGAAAGGTCTCGCCGATGTTTGACTGTGGCGATTTATTTAACGAGTAGCTTTATTTGTTTGCGAGACCGACGGTCGACGGAGCATCCCCTTCTAATGTAACCCCATTAACTTTATCCTTACTGTAAATTATACCAGTTTCAACTTTATCATTCAGTTGGTAAGAGCGAGATCTTCCATGTTTGAGCTGCCATAGTTGGACTTGGTGTTGTTTAAGTAATGACTTAATAGTGGGCGCGTCTTGTGTATTCTTACCCTGTGTGTGATATTCAGTGATATGGGTAGGCACTTGTAGGTAGAATTGCTAGGTGCCAGGCTTGTTGCACCCGTTATGAGATAAATGTTACACTGTCTAGTTCGCGTGAGCAGAATTGCGTAACTCTTCATGGGTGAAATATGAACCCGCTATTTTCTACAGTGAAAGTCCTAAAACTGTGTCATTATAAAAGTTCGTTGGTGAAAGTTGACAAACCGATAAATGGGTAAGAATTGTTATAAACTATAATTTAGGCGAGAAGTAAGGAAGAAGGATTTATAATTGTTTTGAGACTTACACAGAATACAGAATTAATTAACCATTTTAGGAATGTTTCAACTTTAAGCCAAACTTTAAGTACAAAGCTTTTAAGCCAACTTCTACCGTAGGTGCCGACCTACATTTTGTAAAAGTATTTTTTGTCCTTTTTGTTAACGAGGCGATTTGACGTGGATAAGATTTCATGTAGCTACTTCCTTTTGATTGAAATAGTCTATGGGTTGAGAGTGTTGAGACTATACGAACTTCATTATTCATTGTCTTTCTGTACAACGTATGGTTCGTATTTTTTAATACAGTTGCTCAAAAGTGGCGTATTGCAGGGACGTATAGCGTTCGGGATGTGGGCTATTACATACTCGAGCTTTTTCTTTACCTTTTCCGAACTCGTGCGTTCTCTTTCCCAAATGTCAAAATAATGTCTATTAAAAAGAAAACACCAACCACGTAGGTAGATTTTACTAAAAAAAATTAGAAGTTTTAATTCATGCAAATATTTCTAAAAAGAAGCTACTAATTTGTTTCAATATCAGATTCAATGAGTTAGGTTAGATTTCATTTCATTTCATCTCATTAAATTTCATATCAAAAAAAAATCTACTGAAGACTTGGCTGTATTTTGGCTGTAGTTTCCTTTGCCTACCCAGAATGGGTGAAGAAAACAAAAGAAAATCTCTGCTTACGGTTGGCACCATTTTCCTAGTTAGTTGAGTTTATTGTGTTTTTATTATTTTATTAAATTGCTTAATTATTTCGCAACTGTATTAAAAATACTTGTTCAGTACACGTGCGGAACCGTCATTGCAAAGAGTTCCGACTGTCAACCCTCACCTTCGGCTGCGCCTCGGCTCGGGTAGACATTTGTCGGAACTCTTTGCAATGACAGGCTTTCCGCACTTGTAATGAAATATACTATTATAAACCATTAGGATTGGCGAGGTCGAAGATACTGATTTTTACCTGGAGCGACTCCTGTCAGCCCTCCACAACCCAGTGGGAGTGATGTGTAGCTATTTGCCTACACATACTTATACAAATGTGGGTAGTGCAACGACACGGCGCGCTCGCACATTTGGTCTGTGACTATTACTACTGTAGTATTATATTAAAGAACAAAATTTGCCTCCCCTTGTACTATGTCTGTGTTCTATCGATTGTACAATGGATTTTATTCCGAGGAGTTTCGATTTTATGGCAGCAGCTTCCTTCTACAACGGCATCACATGCTGTTGATGGGGAAATCATCCTCACACTCTAGTACCGCAACGGATGTGTACAGTGCGGTTCAGAGAAGTTTTCTTCCAAGAATTCGAAAGTCGTGTAATGAACTCCCTACAGAGGTTTTCACAAGGGACTATAGCATGAAGCTTTTTCAAAAAAGGCGTGAATAGGTTTATACAGGTTCGGCATTGCACGAGTGACGTCCGTGGTGTTGCAAGTACCCATAGGTACTAACGGTAACTGCTTACCAACAGGCATTCCATTTTAGTGATATAAAAATGTTTACTTAATTCAGGATACGATATTATATTTTTTTACTAGGACTTTACAAGCAAGTATGAAGATAGATATAGGATGCTTCTTTATAAATTTTTCCTCGAAATTGGATGACGATGTTCAAATTTGATGCGGTTGAGAGTGTCTCCGGCAAAACTCTTGAAATCTAATAACTTAGAGCGCGTCCCACATCGAAGCCACGGAATAATCGGAGGATCGATAAGCACCGCTCATTCGATGCATTATAAATCAGATTAAATCGTGCCTAGAAAGCATGGAGGAATGCTAATAAACGATAAATTATTATCAATACCACACCCCATTCTTGCAATGTAACGTTTGGCTTACGCGTCGCGACCTGTGCCCAATAGTAACACAATAGTAACGAACGAAACAATGAAATAGCAAAGAGTTCAAACTCTCGAACAATGCCGTGTTGCAAAAAGTAAAAATTATAGTTTTTGCTGCATTAACCGAGCTCTAGTACGGCCATATGCACTCGTTATACGTGCAGTTAAGTTTTTGTTTAAACGTGACCGTAAATTTATTGCACTAGAACACAGGATATTTGTCAAACTTACCTCGTACAGTCTGTTGTAAAAATATTATTTTTTGGTAACAATCGAAGTAAAACTAACTCACTCAGACGTTCGGGACCGCGATCAACCAGTCATCAACATCATGTTGTAATAAACAAATAATGCGCGCTATGCGACCATTAAGAGCGCGATGGCTTTGTTCTGAGTTTCATTTTTACTGAATACACAGGCTAAGCAACGTCGACCGCGGCCTGTCTATAGATGGCTTTGTCTATCTCGAGCTTCTCCGTGCTCGGAGGTCACATTAAGCCGTTGGTCCCGGCTGTTGTCGATAAATGACAGTCGTTATGCTAACTCAGTGGCCTTCGGGCGGTTTGAGTTTTGTCTCCTGTGTAGCCAAAATTAACAGCGGCGACCACCTTTTGGTCGCTGCTGTTAATTGTGGCTGGCAATGAACATTGAAGTTCATTGCTGTCAGTCACTGAGTTAAACTACACCTGCCTTGGAACTCACAACGAATTTAATCAGAAGATTTGTAGGAGTAGGAAGTTTTGGAATTGACTTCCCCTCTTGGCAAAGTGAGATACAGCAATATGACAAATAAGGCATTAGAAAACCTCAAAGTTAGGCTAGTCAAGTGAAGTTCAACTGCCGTGCACTACGGTTTATCCGATTCTAACACTATTGAGACCTAAATTGTGAGTTGTTACCCAACACATCGATCCCAACAATATAGATTGCAGAACCGCCTAAATGCCTGGTAATTCCCTCGTATTGCTAACAAATCAGAATAGTATACTACCTCGGATGTAACATGCAAGGAATTTAACATATCGTCTCACTCCCGACGCCAGAGATCGCACTCCCAGAGAACATGATGTGCTGTTTGCTCTTATTCATGATTTGTCGTAGATCGAGAGTATCTGTACAAAGTTTCAAGTCACTGACTTCAAAAATATTTCTGCTCCATACAAACTGTCAACCCCATTTTCAGCCCCACAAAGGTGGAATTTTGAAAAACGTTGAAATTACTTTTTTACGTCTTGATTGAGAGTATATTTACAAAGTTTCAAGTCACTGACTTCAAAAATATTTCTGCTTAACAATTCAACTTTTATTATTTTTTGAAGTTAGAGACTTGAAACTGTATATAGATACTCTGTATTAGAATGTAAAAGAGTAAACTCAGCGTTTTCAAAAATTCCAACCCTTAAAGGGTGTCAAAAGTATTTCTTGAACTGAACTGAATTGTTAAGAAATGGTTTTTTTTAAAGTGAGTTGCTTTGGAATTTGTAAATATACTCTCATTTAAGACGTCAATAAAGAAATTTCAGCGTTTTTCAAAATTCCACCTTTAGGGGGCTGAAAAGGGGGTTGACAGTTTGTATGGAGCAGATATATTTTTTGAAGTTAGTGACTTGAAATTTTGTACACATACTCTCTATTAGAATCCAATAAAAGTAGTTTTAGTGTTTTCAAAAATTCCTCCCCGTAAAGGGTGTAATGGGTGTCAAAATTATTTCTTGCACTACAAGTTTGAATTGTTTATTTTTAAGTGTGCTGCTTTAGACTTTTTAAATATACTCTCAATCAAGACGTCAAAAAAGTAATTTCAGCGTTTTTCAAACCCTTAGGGGCTGAAAAGGGTGTTGACACTTTGTATGGAGTAGACATATATTTTGAAGTTAGTGATTTGGAATTTTGTACAGACATTCTCTATTAGAATCCAAAAAAGTTATTTCAGCGTTTTTTAAAATTCCTTCCTTAGGGGACTGAAAAGGGGGTTATCGCTTTTTATGGAATAGAAATATTTATTGAAGTTAGTAATTTGAAACTTTATACAGATACTAGATGTGTTAGCAGAGGTGGGATCGCGCTAGTGATACTTAATGTATTGCTCGTTCTAATAAATTGTTCGTTCACGCTGCGACCGGTCACTGAAGATACCGTTGCCAAGGCTTTACTTAATATTAAGACTAATGCAAAAGGTGTCGATGATCTGTCCCTGGATATGATCCTTTTAACTCTTCCACATACTTTACCTCACGTCATAATCATAATCATAAATATTTATTTGCGAGAAATGTAGGTACAAATAAAGGATGATACATGTATAGATAGGCCCTAATACATTTCACCTTCGATAAGACATGCAAAAACTTAAAATATAGTGATGAAAGAAAAATAATATTACTAATGTCATTCAAATCCTGTCATACGAGTTTCAGTTAAACTAAATCAATACAATTAGTCAACACATTATTAAATTTCAACAAATACAATTAATCAACACATTTTTAAATTACAATATTCATGTCATTCAAAAAGTCATTAATGGAATAATAATATTTGTCAATCAAAATTAATTTTAATTTATTTCTAAATAAATTCACAGGCAATATTTTTAACTTATCTGGTAGTTTATTATATACTACAGGTCCCATTCCAATTACGCTCTTACGTAACAGTGCTGTATTGTGATCAACATTTCGAAGTTTGTGTAAATATTGTGATCGTAACTGAGTTTCTCTGTTTCTTAACTGTGACCTTTTCAGAAACAAGTGTTGATTTATTTTGACAAAACTACACATTTCCAGTATATACAGTGAAGGTAAGGTTAATATGTTTAGGGACTTGAACATTGGCTCGCAGCTTTCTGTGGTTTTTAGACCACACATTGATCTCACATATCTTTTTTGAAATTTGAAAATGCTTTCTCTTTCACTCGAGTTACCCCAAAAAATTACGCCATACCTCAACACCGGTGACACAATACCATGGTAAGCAACTAATAGTGCCTCAGGTTTTACTTTTTGTGATATATTGGACAAGACATAGGCGGCTGAGTGTAGGTGTTTGCAAATATGTTCTGCTTGGAATTTCCAAGTAAGCTGACTATCAATCATCAATCCTAAAAATGTTGTTACTTGTACATTTTCTATAATTTGTCCGTTATGTTGTACTTTAAAGCCAGGGGCGCGTATTCTTTGTTGAAATTGAATGATATGAATTTTTTGCAAATTAATTTTCAAGTTGTTAATTTCAAGCCAGTATAAAATATTAGTCAATGTTGTATTTATGTCATTTTTATAGTCATTAATGTTATTACATTTTATTATCGCGGTGCTATCGTTAGCAAATAGTATCATTTGTTGCTGTATGTTTCTTGGTAAGTCATTAATAAGTCATAAATAAGGAACAATAAAGGCCCAAGAACGCTTCCTTGGGGTACCCCATATGTTACTTTTTTAGCCTTCGATAAGTATGTTTGCTCAAATTTAGTTCTTGAACACACTCTAGGTATTTCCACATGTTGTTTACGTCCACTGAGATATGATTCTAAAAGTTTTTGTACATTTTCCCTTAAACCATATGTAATAAGTTTCTGTAAAAGCCTTTTGTGGTCTACATAATCGAAAGCTTTAGTCATATCTGTAAAAAATGCACATACAGGAATTCTTTTGTCTATATTCATCAATATATTGCAAAGTAAGTCAAAAATAGCCATGTCAATTGTTTTATTTTTCCTAAATCCCTTTTTGTTCGTCACATAAAATATTAAATCTACTTAAGTATACATAAGTTGCATCATAAATAAACCGTTCAAATATTTTGCTGAATATATATTGTTATTCAATGTCATTTGTTGATTATAATACTCCCTGAATCCCTGCAAAGAATATAATACTCCCTGACGGGAGGAATATAATAAATAAATGAATTGAATATAATACTCCTGATTAATAGGTATTGATAAAACATGTCTTTGTTGCTGTGTTCGTATCTCTTTGCGTGGGGTTGAGTTACTTTTTTTATTTGGTGTACCACTAATTACATCTTTGGCAACTTTTTTGTATAACTCACGTTTAGAGCTAATTTCTTCTATGTTTCTATTTAATTGGGTATTTTCTGTCGACAGATTATTTATTTCGTTATGGGCAGCAGCCAGTTCAATGCGAAGACTCTCTAGTTGATTTTTAAGTTCTTGTACATGGTCTTCATTTCCACAGTCGGATATATTAGGCAAACTACTAGTGGTGCCATCTAGTGTAGATTCCGTTGACATATATTCATTGAACGATGTTTCTGTTAGCGATGCTGCTCTCGGTCTCCGCAGAGTGATGTTATTAATAGTGTCCAGTATGGAATTCATGTTTAAACTATTTCCATACAATATACACTTCTAAAAAGTTGGAAGTGGCTGGGATTTGAACCTGGGGTCGGTTCGGCGTAAATGTCTCAAAAATGTAAGCGTTTAACCACTCTGCCAGATTCTGACCAACAATCATTGGCGAATTTAGGTGTTTGTTAAATCACACAAATTTAATGTGTAATGTTCGTTACGATTACTAAAGAAATGTTCTCATAACTACCGCCTTTAGTTTACTTATCACTTTTTAATCACTTTTGACTTATTATTGTATATTAACACATTCACTTTTACTATTTGTGTTATTTAGTTAATGTTTATTAGATTATATCATAGTTTATTGTAGTTTACACAACACTTACGGTACATTATTAGTGATGAGATTTTTTATATTATTCACAGAATTAAGTCACTTAGCACTAGATATTTACACATTTATTATTACATTCCATAGGTTCTTGTTTATTTAACGGCATTTAACAATTTTAAAATAAATATTTTTACGGAGTTGTTGTTTACATGTCGAGTGGCGCCATCTCCTTTTGTCACCACTCACATTATAAATAAATCCATCATAGAATATATTATCCCGAACAATGGTGCACGGCTAAAGTTATACCACTTCCCAAGACAACTAGTCCACAGTCTTTTAAAGACTGTGGACTAGACCCATTAGCATTTTGCCCTGTATGTCAAAGGTACTTGAAAGAGTGGTTTTTGAACAGGTTCTTCAGTACCTTGACGAAAATGTTATTCTGCCAATTCATCAATCAGGTTTCAGAAGAGGTCATGGTACGGCCACAGCCCTAATGGATGTTGTAGACAACATTCTTGCAGCACAAGATAAGGGAAATGCTACTATCCTTGTTCTATTAGACTTCTCGAGAGCGTTTGACTGTATCAATATCCCATTACTACTATCAAAACTGACATACTATGGGTTTGATAAGAATACTGTGATTTGGTTCCAGAGTTATTTTGGAAATCGCTCTCAGCGTGTGGTTGTGTCTAGTGGTGGCATTGATAGGGTATCTAATGCGTGTAGAGTGGATAGGGGGGTTCCTCAAGGATCTATTTTGGGGCCCTTGCTCTTTGGCAGCATAAAAACGTGTCGGTACCATATGTATGCGGATGATCTGCAGGTACCTCTTTTAAACTTGAAAATACTCACGCCGTAGTTGATGAATTGAATCGCGAACTAAGCAGAATACGTGTATGGACTGAGAAAAATCGACTGGTTTAAAATCCTGACAAATCAAAATATGTTTGGCACCAAACATTGCATTTCGGCGGTTGAGAGGAATAATATTGATATTTTAATCGGTAATGATCATATTGGACGGGTATATGAGGCACACAATTTGGGCATTATAATGGATGCTGGTTTACGATTTGAATCCTATATAACTGAATTAGCTAAACATAGCTTATTCAAAATTAAACTCCTCTATAAGATACGTATGAATATAAATGAACAACTGAGAGTCAGGCTGTGCGAGGCGTTGGTCCTATCAAAATTAAATTATTGTTACCCAGTCTTCGGTTCCTGTCTCCTAGAAAGGTCTGAACGGGTCCTCCAGCGCATACAAAATGCTCTTGTGTTAGATTTTATTTTGGAGCACCACCAAGAACTTAATTACTCCGTATTTAAATGCTGCTAATATGCTTAACATGAAATCTAGGCGCGATCTGTACTTTGCAACATTACTTTTCGATGTTGTAAATACTAAAATACCAAAATATCTCATGACAAACTAACATGGGCCCATTCAAAATCGATTTACAACACGCGGGGCGCACTTTGGAAGCTTTCCTTACATTGCCACAAAACGACTGCTTTCCGAGGCAGTTTTAGATACTTGACTACTAAATGTTGGAATAACCTCCCGCCGCCTATAAGTCAGTCAAAATCCAAATTTTCTTTTAAAAACAAGCTAATGAACCATCTTTTACATTATCAAAATCTGCTTACATAAATATTATATCTCATACATACCAATGTTTCTAAAATACTATTTTTCATATTTATATTACTCACATGCACCCAAGTTTGCTTCTTTCAAATAATTATGTATATTTGAGTTAATTATGTCGATGTTACCAAATTTTGGAGAGTATTTACGCAGTTTGTGTCACACTTTTCTTTAAGCGCGCAACTACTACGGTCGCCACCGTCTGAAAAACAGCGTCGTGGCTCAACTGAGTTGCGGCATTATGCATGACACTGTTTTGTAGATATTACAAAAAAAGAGGAAAAAACATTTTTTTATTCTATGTATCTTTTAAGCTTTTCTTTAGTCTTATTGTCATTTATATATAATTATGTAATGTTTTATGTTGCAGCAGAAATAAACTATTTCTTTCTTTCTTTATTGCAAGAAGAGTTCATAGGTAACTACTTTACAACAGGTGGTATGCATATATGCTCTTGACGTTGAATAAAAAAAAATAGGATACCCAGAATGCGATATCGATATAAGCGAAATGACTGTCTGCATCATGGAATCGTAGAGTCGCTAACTAATTTCGATTAATTTAATCATGGTTGTCGATTGATCAATCCCGTGTTGAACAAAAATAATTATAGTCCAGATGGCGTTAATAATACTCAAAACTTCAGCATTGGAATAGATTGTAGTACTCGCAAGAACACAACCTCAGAAGATGGTGTCAGGAGCCCGAGTGTGCAACAGAGAGAGAGTGGGAGTTACTTTCAATTCGCTACGTTAATCTTCATCTGCATGCTTTAATCTGCCCTACAGTTTTTAAAATTCATTCGTCTTATGGACATAGTCTCATGATACCATGATTACAATTGTAAGTATTGCATAGTAATTGTTTTGATGTTTCTTTACCGATACACAGACATATAGATACAACGACAAAATATCGATTGTTGTATTTTTTACATGCAATTTGATCTAACCTGCTTTGTGTGCTTCCGCCACCAATTAGGCTCGGCTGCTGCGGTCGTCCGCCATCTGGAATAGAATCCGCCTCGTGGAGAGGCGAAACACGTGTCGCAGCGACGACCAGCCCAGTCGTGGCAGCGACGTTCCAGATGGCGGACAACTGCAGCAGCCGATACAGAGACTACCGGAACAGCCATGGCAGCGTCGGCATGTTGCATTTACTAACAGTAGTGGGTGGGTGCCGGCCGGCGCTAGGCCGCATGAACTAATTGGTGGCGGAAGCACACAAAGCAGGTTAGATCAAATTGCATGTAACTTTGACTTTCGTAAAATAACGCCTGAATCTATTAACTATTGTATTTTTCACTGTAATTGTGATGAAACTTTGCTTCTTGCTCAATTTCATGATCCTAAATCAGCTGTAAGTATCCAGTAAGTTTTGATTTATGTTCTTTTAAAAACTGACATATATAGTTAACATTTTTTTGCTGTTTTACTAATAAATCTTGTTTCTAGCCAAAATCAGACAACTTTTGTTTGTTAACCATATATGTTCAAAAGTTCTTTTCAAATTTATATTCTGCACATATTTAAATTATATTTGGATTGACAATTTTGCTTTATGCTTCGGCTAATAAACTTATTTGTATTTTTGGTTATTTTCATATGATTTATTATTTATGCGCGACCGACGCATAAAGTTTGAGATGAAGAATTTTACAGCTTATGCGGTTGAGTGATGAATACATGGTGCCGCTTTAATTCAATTATTTTGCCAGGCGTATTGGAGCGCCTCGGGAAATAACATTCCTTAACATGAATATTTCTTCTGACGGTTGATAGCTATCTATAACTTTAGCATTCATCCTTTAGCAGGATGAATGATATCGCAATCGTCGTATTGAGAAAATTCACCAGTCACCTGCCTATAAATAACAAGTATACCGAAAATTTTGGTTTATGGTTCGTCATAATAACACTTAGTTGCATTGTAGGGAGGTCCTTTCTTATATAAATAAGCATAAATATATTTGGGAATTCAAGCCCGTCTGGGGAAGTACCTCCCCCTCACACAAAACCGCGGCCAAATAACATCTCCTAGAGGGTTGTTGTGTTCCTGCGTGTGAGTGAGGTCTAGTAAGCTCCTAAGGAGTTGCTGTGTTAGCATCAAAGGAGGCATCGCGCGAGTAATACTTAATGTATTACAAGCGTTCATAGGCTACGGTTACCGATTTATATCAGGTGGCCTGTATGCTTGTATGACTCGACGTAGTATAAAAAAATAATTCATTATTTATTAGGTTATTTTTTTCTATCATAATTTGAATTAAGGCGACGCGACGTACTTGTACCACCTACGTCAATATTCGTGTGAACTATATGAAGTTGTAAAACTATTCTTTTTTGTATTTAATATAAATGTATATAATAATGTTACATTTGTCAATAAGTAAGTTGATAAACATATAAACTAAATAAAGTGTTTTTTTTTTATGTAACCAGAAATCATTTTTTTTCTAATTGTTTTAATTTACTTCGAATCTGAAAACATTTCATCATAGTTACACATATGTTAGTATGTTCGCTTTATCGATGGAATAATAGTTTGTACCCTGCCGCAGTCCTTTAGCAATTTATCCTTTAGCAGGATGAGTGATATCGCAATCGTCGTATTGAATTCACCAGTCACCTGCCTATAAATAACAAGTATACTGAAAATTTTGGTTTATGGTTCGTCATAACACTTAGTTGCATTATAGGGAGGTCCTACTATTCTTATATGAATAAGTACAAATATATTTATTATAAACGAACAAAAATCTTTATGCAATTTGATCTAACCTGCTTTGTGTGCTTCTGCCAACAATTAGTCCATAAGAACTAGAGCCGGCCGGCACCCATCCACTACCGTTAGTAGATGCCGTCACGAATGAAAAGATATTAAGTACAGGGGAGTTTCTGAGGTCTGTCTTATTATATAGTTATAAGAGTAATGTAGTTCATAAGAGTAATTTTAGAAGTTTTGTGTTTAATAATTTCTATTAGTTCCCCTATATTGTTTTAAACCTTTATCTGTTGTGTGTAAAATTTTATGTGTTATTGGGGGATAAATTACGTCCTTTATCTATAAGATGATCGGCGACGTGTGACCTTTCAGTGCGATTGTATTTGTACGCCGGCACGTGTTCATGAAATTCTTTTAAAAATTACCACCAGTTTGACCGACATAAACATCACATTCATCGCAGAACAGCCACCAACAGATGTCAGATTTTTTATTAGACGGGATTTTATCTTTAGGATTACAAACTGATTTGAGAGATTTTATGGGGATTTAAGTGCAACATGCATGTTATTTTTTCTAAATATGTGAACTATTTTGTCGGTGATTTTTCCTAGATTTGGTATGACAAATTCGCAGTGTATTTATTTGTCGAAATATTCGAAACCGCGTACGCGAGTCAACAATTTATCGATGGTAGATTTGGAATAACCGTCTAACTTCGCGAGGATAATTACAACAAAGAACTTGATGTAGGTAATATATCATACCTACATCTAGTTCTTTGTTGTAATTATCCTTACAATGGAACGCTCATCAAACAGCCCATCATAGTTTTACACGGTGTGAGCTTGTGTTGCCATCCTTAGGCTGAATAATGCGGGAATCGTAGTATCGGTACGAGTGGGTTTACGATATATTGAAAATTGATGGAGGGATTTATTTTTACGAATGGTTAAATCTCAAAAGTTAAGTGAATTATTATATTCTATTTCTAAAGTGAATTTAATTTTAAGGTGGATTTTATTTAATTTGAAAACAAAGAGATCTATTTGACGGTTGGTACCTGTCCAACACATGAGAATATCGTCGACATATCTAACTATTCTGGTCATAAATAATGTTATTTAGTTTGTGTGCTTTACCGACAGTAGATTGTGATCCGAAGAAAACGAGTTGTTCCGAGAACGTTTTTGAATTTACAACAATTAATATTTTTTGATGTCGGTACATCATTAAAATATAATAGCGTGGCTGGATGAAGCTGATATATTCATTTAAGAGTTTTTCCAATGTCGTAGACGTTGAATATCAATTTTCACGAGAGATAATTATATATTTAAAGAGTGGATACGTACTCCCTTTACCTACAGATCTCCCGTTATCTCTCTATTTTTGCAAAATTGTAAACAAAATATGCAGGTTGTAATTTTCAAATTCAAAGAAATTGGTAATTCACTTAACCAGCAGGATGTGTATCGCTTGCTTCTCGCGTCAACCATTTATTGGAATATTGCATTAGTATGTATCCTTTCATTCAACTTGATGTCTGATTCCTTTCATTTAATTCTATAATTAGTGTTTCGTATAATAAAATTATCAATACAGTTGGAATTTTGTTATATCTCCTCATTGCTAGCTCGTCAGTTAGCTCTCTCTGTGCTCTAGACTCCTGTGTAGGTCTCAGACCTCATGCTACCTGGAGCTTGTTGTTTTTTCGAGTTTTTATGTAAATGTTTGTTAGTATATCACGTTCATAGTTAACAAAAGCAAGTCCGTTAATGACTACTTCTCCATTACGACCAAATCAAAAACACTATTTAATTTCTTACTCACTGATGTAAAACCATATATTGTGTTAGTTTTCTTTTGTTAATTTCAACATTTCTTAACAAGCAAAACAGCAACTTGGCACATCCGAATAGAGGAACCATTAACTTGGTAATAGATTGTGGATACACAATTGGCCAAGACATTTGTTGTTCAGTTGTTCATTACGAAAAAAAATGCCAATGAAAGAGTATTTAGCACTTTTTTTGAAAATTAATACAAATAAACTACAAGTAATTACATTTCTATCACTACAGATAAGTATATATTAAAATGTTCATCGATGGTCATTCATATTAGTCATGTCTATAACTTCACGCCAAATCCCTTACGGGGTAGGCAGAGAGAACCGAGCGCCACGCGACTCGATCCTTACATACCTCACTCGCTTCTTTCACATTCATTGCTCTTTTCATGCACGCTCGCCGGTTTCTAGGGCTCCTGACATCACCTTCTGATAGAACACGACCAATCTAATCATGATAGGTAAGTCTTAGCCTTCCTCGGCTCCTACATCCTTCCACTTTTGCATTGTATATCTGCTTCGTCATTCTTTCATCCTGCATTCTTTCTACATGTCCGAACCAACGGAGCATGCCTCTTCTTATTTTAACACCGACGCTCTCTTTCAGACCAACTCTGCTTCTAACCTCATCATTGCGGATACGGTCTGCAAGCGTTACACCACAGATTTTGCGCAACGCTCGCATTTCAACCGCGTTTATCTTACTTTCATGCTCTCTCTGCCATACCCAGCTCTCGCTTCCATAAGTAAGCGTTGGGACCAGCACTGCATTGTGTATAGCCAGCTGCGCCTTCTGGCTCAGGTTTTTACTGCCAAGAAGTTTTCCCAACGCTCCATTCACACTATTCCCAGCACTCACTCGCCTTTCCACATCTGCGGTGTACCTTCCATCCCTGCTGAAAGCGCATCCAAGATATACAAACTCATTCACTTGTTCCAACACTTCATCATCTACCGTAATTCTTACATTGGTTCTGGTTTCTTCTCTTTCAAATACCATAATCTTTGTTTTCTTCGCATTCAATAGTAAGCCTTCCTTCATACATTCGTCTTTCATCATTGTGACTAGTGTTTGCAGCTCAGATGGTGTTTCTGCTAACAGGACAGCATCATCTGCATACAGCAGACAGTTCACCACTAGGTCACCCATGCGTAATCCTACATTCGTCGATCTTATTCTCTGTAGACAACTATCGAGATACAGAATAAACAGCCTAGCAGACAACATGCAACCCTGTTTGACACCAATTTTGACATCAAACCAGGGTGACATGTTGCCATCTATTCGCACACATGCTGAGCAATCCTTGTAGGTGGACTGCACAGCACGCAGCAGTGAGCCGTCAATCCCATATCTCGGCAATATGCACCACAGTTCCTTTCGCACAACCCTGTCAAATGCCTTCTCAAGATCCACAAAACCGCAGAAAACCTTCTGGTCTGTGGCCAGATGCTTCTCTACGATATTGCGGAGCGAGAAAACTTGATCCGTACATCCCCTTCCATTTCGGAATCCTCCTTGTGCCTCCCACAGCATTTCGTCAGATTTCACCCTCATTCTCCTTTCAATTATCTTTCCATATACTTTTGCTGCTAAGCTGATCAAACTGATGGCCCTATAGTTGGCGCAGTCCATGCGTGATCCCTTGCCTTTATACAAGGGTACGATGACTGCGCGTCCCCAGTCCATTGGGACCCTTCCAGTTCTCCAGCAAAGGTTGCATAAGTACCAGAAGGCGTCCCGGACGTAAGTGCCACCTAGTTTGATCATCTCAGCTGTAATCATATCAATTCCCGCAGACTTTCCATTTTTCAAACTTCGTATCGACCATTCTATCTCATCCATAGTTATACCTTCATCGGACGCCGTCAACGCGGAGTGAGCATCAGACTCACTCTCATTGTCAGCGTCCGAGGCATATTCGTACATTTCTTCAAAATATTCACTCCACCGTTCTAACACTTCCTGAGTGTTTGCAAGAATGATACCAGCTTTAGACTTAATCTTGTTCATACTGGATGCCGACGAACCACCCCGAGACTTCTTTACCTCTCTCCAAAAGAGTTTGATATTTGCCTCGAAGTTTCTCGTCAGCCTCTCTTCCTCATTCATAATTTGTCTTTCACGCTTCTCTTTCACTAAAGCCTTGGTTTCATTCTTGCATTGACGGTACATTTCTTTCTTCTTCTCTCTCATACTTTCATTTAAGGGCAAAGATGATACATAATCCAGCCACGCTTTCCTCTTTCTTGCTACGGAGGATTCAACCTCCGCATCCTACCAGGCATCCCCTTTCAATGTTTTATGCCTCTTTGCGCATCCACATGCTTCTTTTGCACTATCCACCATACTTTCTTTCAGAACTTTCCAGCAATCATCCGCATCTGTGCCGGAAAGACTTGCATTTGCAAGTCTTTCGCTTACCAGATGTACATACATTCTCCTTACACTTTCATCTTGCAATTTTTCACTCCTTATCCTTTCATGATCTCCGAAAGGGATACGCACTCGCCAATGCCTCCACTTCTTGAAAAGTCCCACAAACCGGCTTACCACCAGGTAGTGGTCCGTTTCAAGAGTGGGACCTCTAAAGGCTCTTGTATCCATTATAGTATTTCGGAGACGTCTATCAATTATAATCAAATCAATCACACTTTTTTGGTCATTCCGTCTCCATGTATACGTGTGAATATCCTTGTGCCGAAATAAAGTATTCGACACGAGGAGGTTTCGTTCCATACATAAATCTAGAATCGACTTACCTGCTTCGTTCACTCTCTTATCTCCATAGGGACCAAGAGCAGCTTCATAGCCGTCTCGTTTGGTCCCAACCCATCCATTCAAATCTCCACACATAATCACTCTTTCATTCCCTTCAGCTAAATCCAGAACATCCCTCACAGACTCCCAAAACTTCTCTAGTTCTTGGGCACATGCTGAGCTTACGGGAGCGTATGCTGCAACCAGAAATACTCGCGTGATGCCCAGTTTTATACGAACCCAGAGAAGTCTAGGCCCTACCAATCAGTAATCTTTCACACCAGGGGCTAAGCGAGAGGAGAGTATGACACCTACACCAGCACTGGCATGATCGTCCCGGTCTACACCAGACCATAGGGCCATCATCCCATCGGGCAGATCATCGGTGTCGCTCCCCTTGCGCTTAGTCTCTGTCACACACAAAGCATCTAAGCGTCTCTCATTCATTACGTCCATCAGCTCATTCATCTTATCACTCAGTCCACCTCTCACATTCCACGTGCCTATGCAGCACTCGGCTCTCTTCGACCCGCCGTAATTGGCGCTGCGTGGTGGGTGGCGGCCCCCACCACCGCATGCACCTATGTTCGCACCGACGGGGGCGGATCGGTGCGCGTCGCCTCCGGGGGACGCCCTAATCCGCACATCGGTGCGTTTTCGGTCCAGAATTGCAATCTACTCGATTGGCAGGGGTCGCGAACGAGCACGCTTCTGGCACATGACCCCCTATATATATTAGTCATGTATTAACAATTATCGAATTGTTAATACATGACTAATATGAATTTCTATGCCGATTCATTACAGGGAATGACGCGACTTTGACACCAACGCTCGTGGATTCGATTCCCACACAAGACAAATGTTTGTCTTGGTCTGGGTGTTTTAAGAGAGGTAGGGCACATCAAAGCAGCCCGACTGGGCAAGTACTTCACAGAAAACCGCAGACAAATAACATCTCCTCATGAGGGTTGTTGTGTTCCTGCGTGTGAGTGAGGTCACCAGTAAGCTCTTAAGGAATTGCTGTGTTAGCAACAGAGGAGGCAACGCGCGTGTTATACTTATTGTGTTACAAGCGTTCATAGGCCACGGTAACCGATTTATATCAGGTAGGCCGTATGCTTGCATGACTCCGAACGTAGTATAAAAAAAATAATTCATTATTTTTAGGTAAATATTCTTTAATAATTTGAATTAAGGTGACGTACTTGTACTACCTACTTAAATTTTCGTGTTAACTATAAAGAGTTGTAAAACTATTCTTTTTTGTATTTAATATGTACGTATGTAATAATATTACATTTGTCAATAAGTAAGTTGATAAACATATTAACTAAATAAAGGGGTTTTTTTTTATAACCAGGAATGATTTTTTTCTAATTGTTTTAATTTACTTCGAATCTGAACGCATTTCTTCATAGGTAAACATAATATGTTAGTATGTTCGCTTTATCGATGGAATAACAGCTTGTGCCCTGCCGCAACAAATATTTATCGAAAATAAAATGGTAATCAGTTTTATCTCAATCAAAATAACAATAAAATTGTTGTATTGACTTCTTGTAAAAATACCAGTACACGCTGTAAATTATATGCCATGCCTATAACTTGAGCAGTCAGAACCCGTTATATACCTACGTTTTCCCATACATTTCGCGGTCGTATACGACCATCCGGGTTTCGAAGGGATAAACAGCTTTTTCCCATTCTATATAAGAATATAAGAAAAAAAAAGTATTATGTACTCTATATGCTTTCAATTCACCTGAATGCGCCCGGTCTGTACCAAAGGCAAAGGGCAACTGATAGAAACCGTTTTGCACAGAGAGAGATGAAAAGCGGAAGACTGCAATAAGCTCCTTTAATGAAAATTTCGGTGAAATTTCACGTTTCTGACACAATTCTTCCTTTTACCATTCAAGGATATTATTTTTCCAAGTTATATTATAATTCACACAATGTTTATAATTAACCTCTTTAGGGTTCCGTACCCAAATGGTAAAACGGACCCTATTACTGAGACTCCGCTGTCCGTCCGTCCGTCCGTCTGTCACCAGGCTGTATCTCATGAACCGTAATAGTTAGACAGTTGAAATTTTCACAGATGATGTATTTCTTTGGCCGCTATAACAAAAAATACTAACAAACAGAATAAATAAATATTTAAGTGGGGCTCCCATACAACAGACATGTTTTTTTTGCCGTTTTTATAGATAAAGGTTCGGAACCCTTAGTGCGCGAGTCCGACTCGCAATTGGCCGGTTTTTTTAAATGGTGACCTTTAATGGCGTTATTCCGGGAAAGTCAAATTTAAATGTAATTTGAACTAACCTGCTTGTATTGTGTATTTCCGCCATTAATTAGTTCATGCGAACTAGCGCCGGCCGGCTAGGCCAAGGAGGTAGTGCCGTCCCTTATATTGAACGGAGAGCTAAATATCTTATCACTCACCCCCGCCCTCAGTTCAATATAAGGGACGGCACTACGATGGATTTGTTATTTGTAGCATATTGTTTTATCAACTACTGCTTGATATGCTTTCACGGAAGTACGTGTAGCTAAGAGTACACGAATCTTGACACGTTGACCTATGTACCATGGTAGAGACATTTAAGCGTGATAATTTTAAAGAAAAGTTCGAAATTAACCTACTCATATAGCCATAGCCAGTCGAGACTGAGAATCTCGGTAAATCGGAACGACTAATCAGGTTATCACTTCAAAGAGACGATCCTGTGGCGAGTGTTAAAACTTATGTCAATAAAAAAGATTAAGAAACTTATGGCAGAAAACATAGGAACGTTTCAAATGTTTCTTTCTCTCTTTTGTGATACTACATATGACGTTCAGAATTTGATTGTGAAACATCTCAGATACTCGTACTTACTTACTTTACTCGCGACATTGACAACAAACCGTTTAAATGAGTCACTAGCCTGTTTTCTACTTATTAATCGACTTTTGAAAAAAGGAGGAGGTTCTCAATTCAGTTTTATTTTTTTTATGTTTGTTACCTCATAACTCCATCATTTATAGCTGCCTTGATTGATATATTATTTACAATTATTGTTATGTTTGGAGTCGGTGCCAGCGCATTTGGTTTGTTCATTTGTAAATAGGTTTAATTCCGTCTATCTATCTATAACTTCACGCCAAATCCCTTACGGTGTAGGCAGAGAGAACCGAGCGCCACGCGACTCGATCATTACATACCTCACTCGCTTCTTTAACATTCATTGCTCTTTTCATGCACGCTCGCCGGTTTCTAGGGCTCCTGACATCACCTTCTGCTAGAACACGACCAATTTGATCATGGTAGGTAAGTCTTGGCCTTCCTCGGCTCCTACATCCTTCCACTTTTGCATTGTATATCTGCTTCGTCATTCTTTCATCCTGCATTTTTCTATATGTCCGAACAACGGAGCATGCCTCTTCTTATTTTAACACCGATGCTCTCTTTCAGACCAACTCTGCTTCTAACATCATCATTGCGAATACGGTCTAAAAGCGTTACTCCACAAATTTTGCGCAACGCTCGCATTTCAACCGCATTTATCCTACTTTCATGCTCTCTCTGCCATACCCAGCTCTCGCTTCCATAAGTAAGCGTTGGAACGAGCACTGCATTGTGTATAGCCAGCTGCGCCTTCTAGCTCAGGTTTTTACTGCCAAGAAGTTTTCCCAACGCTCCATTCACACTATTCCCAGCACTCACTCGCCTTTCCACATCTGTGGTGTACCTTCCATCCCTGCTGAAAGCGCATCCAAGATATACAAACTCATCCACTTGTTCCAACACTTCATCATCTACCGTAATCCTTACATTGGTTCTGGTTTCTTCCGTATTGCTACATTAACACATTAGCGTAACTAAAAATATATTTTGTAAATTAAAAATAAAAAAGTAAATTTAAAAATGCTAGCTGGCACCGATTTCAAAAATATCAATATTAAATTGATTTTATTCTAAATAGAGTAAAAATAGATATCAAATTTCTGTTTAAGTTCAAATAAACACTTTGATATTTGTTTGTAATCGTGTGTCACATATGTGTTATGCGAAGTGTGTTGCAGACACATAGTTCATTAGAATATAAAAGTGTATTTTTTTTTTCTTTTATTTCTATTTCACTCTTTTTTACAGTGAATGATTTTATGCGCCTGTCATGTTGCGAATTTTGCAGTCTAGTCAGTTCTTCTGTTAAATTATGATTGTAAGGCATATGTAAAAGTTTTCTAAGATTTAGATCATCGTAAACAATTCATCGAGAGTTTAGACTGAGAGCTCGTCAGCTCAGTGCTTTGTAGTAGTAGCGCTGCTTTGACACCATCGCTCGTGAGTTTGATTCCCAAACAGGACAAATATTTGTGTGCATGAGCAAGTATGTCTGTCGTGGTGTAGGTATTTTTAAGAGAGGTAGGGCGCGTCAATGTAGCCCGTTCGGGGAAGTACCTCCACCTCACAGTAGACCGCAGCCAAATAACAGCTCCCTGGAGGGTTCTTGTGTTGAGCGCAGAGACGAGTTGAGCAATCAGGGCAGCAGCGGTGACAGGTGCATGCGGTTCCTGTTATAGCGGACAAATTGGGCAGCATACGTAGTCTAACGCTAGTGGTTGGCCCTAGTTCACATGAACTAATTAATGGCGAAGATTCACAAATTTGACTTTACACAATACAAGCATACGACCCACCTGATGTAAAGCGGTTATCGTAGCCTATGAATATGTATCTTTATCATGGTCGAGGTATTTTTAACAGAGGTAGGGCGCATTCAACCACACCGTCTGGAGAAGTACCTCCACCTCACAGAAAACCACCAATAAGATCCTGAGGAGTGGCTATGTTAGCAGCAGAGGTGGCATCAGGCGTGTGATACTTAATGTATTGCAACCGTTCATAGGCTACAGCAACCGCTTTACATCAGTAGACCGTATGGTTGTGCCTCCCGACAATGTATAAAAAAAGTTTGTGTGTGTGTCAGCTCTGGAGTTTATTCCTTACGAACGATAATTATGATATATATCGAATAGAAAAAGAAGTTAATTGAACGCATCTTCTAAAATAATAAGAATAAAATTTATATTAAGTATTCATAATTGTGAAATCATAATCATAAAACCAATTAACCGCATTCACGCGTTTTTCGGATGCTTCCTCATTACGACTCGAATCAATTTCTTCCATATTTTCCACTGTTTTTTTAACTTTAATCACTTGATGATTTTTAATAGTACATAAAAATATACGTAAAACATCCCAAGCTTCGTAATACGCAGGCGCGCACTCACCCGTACTAATACACGTACAAAGCTCGGTCCCTGTAATAAATGCTGTATAATGCTATCCATCTCGGGCTCATTTTGACGAGCTCGGTGGCGCAGTCGTAAATGACGCGACTTTGACACCAATGCTCGTGGGCTCGATTTCCACAGAAGACAAAAAATTGTGTGCATGAACATGCCTATCTGTTTTAGTCAGGATATTTTAAGAGAGGTAGGGCGCATCAAAGCAGCCCGTCTGGCGGAGTACTTCCGCCTCACAGAAAATCGCAGCCAAATATCAACTCCCTAGAGGGTTGTTGTGTTCCTGCGTGCGAGTGAGACTACCAGTAAGCTCCTTAGGAATTGCTGTGTTAGCAGCAGAGAAGGCATCACACTATTGATACTTAATGTATTACAAGCGTTTGTAGGCTGCAGTAACCGCTTTACATCGGGAAGGCCGTATGCTTGTATGACTTCCGACATTGTTTAAAAAAAAATCTCAGTTGATTAAAATAGATACTTCTCTCTTATTCTCTCGCACGTTAAATCTTACAGATGTATATATTTGTCTCTTTTTAAGCGAACGAGCGTAACGGCAGCATTTTTAGGGTTCCGTACCCAAGGGGTAAAACGGAACCCTATTACTGAGGCTCCGCTGTCCGTCCGTCCGTCCGTCCGTCGTCCGTCCATCCGTCCGTCCGTCCGTCCGTCTGTCACCAGGCTGTATCTCATGAACCGTGATAGTTAGACAGTTGAAATTTTCACAGATGATGTATTTCTATTGCCGCTATAACAACAAATACTAAAAAATAGAATAAAGTAATTATTTAAGGGGGCTCCCATACAACAAACGTGATTTTTTTACCCTTTTTATAGATAATGGTACGGAACCCTTCGTGCGCGAGTCCGACTCGCACTTGGCCGATTTTTTGTTAACGCCGTCACTTGATTTCACTCCTCATAAAATTTCCGTACCGGGCCTTATAACACAAAATCGTTTCTTAAGGAGAACTCTAAAAATGCTTTTTAGGGTTCCGTACCCAAAGGGTAAAACGGAACCCTATTACTGAGACTCCGCTGTCCGTCCGTCCGTCCGTCTGTCACCAGGCTGTATCTCATGAACCGCGATAGTTAGAGAGTTGAAATTTTCACAGATGATGTATTTCTGTTGCCGCTATAACAACAAATACTAAAAACTAGAATAAAGTAAATATTTAAGGGGGCTCCCATACAACAAACGTGATTTTTAGGATTCCGTACCCAAAGGGTAAAACGGAACCCTATTACTGAGGCTCCGCTGTCCGTCCGTCCGTCCGTCCGTCCGTCCGTCCGTCTGTCACCAGGCTGTATCTCATGAACCGTGATAGTTAGACAGTTGAAATTTTCACAGATGATGTATTTCTATTGCCGCTATAACAACAAATACTAAAAAATAGAATAAAATAAATATTTAAGGGGGCTCCCATACAACAAACGTTATTTTTTTGCCTTTTTTATAGATAATGGTACGAAACCCTTCGTGCGCGAGTCCCACTCGCACTTGGCCGATTTTTTTTGCTCGTTTTGCTCGATATTGATAATGGCAACAGGTAGACGCTTGAAATATTCACAGAATATTTAGTTATATATTCACTTTAAGAATAAATAATTAAATTAAAATAAAACAAATATTTAAGGGGGACTCCCATACAACAAAAGTGTTTTTTTTGCCGTTCTTATAGATAATGGTACGGAACCCTTCGTGTGTGAGTCCGACTCGCACTTGGCCGATTTTTTACTAACGACATCACTTGATTTCACTCCTCATAAAATTTCCGTACCGGGCCTTATAACTCAAAATCGTTTCCTAAGGAGTAAACTCTAAAAATGCTTTTTTTTCATAGTATTGTCTTAGGTTTTCGCGATTGTTATCTCAATGGTAACTCACACCACCATCCATGTCAGTTAGCTACCGTAGGCAAATCTTTGTTTCAGAGAGCACAAGGCATCTGCGACGCTGAGCATCTAGAGGAGGAACTCCAACATGTCAAACAAGTACTGCGGAGCAACAGTCACAAACTCCCTCGCATGCGTCACAGAAGCCGCCCGAAGCCGCCCGAAGCCACCTACAGTTGAACGTCAACCTGCCATCTTACCATACTTAAAGGGAGTCACAGACAAAATTGGCAACATCTTACGGCGAGCTTCAATTAAAACTTATTTCAAGCCCCATAAGAAGATCAGTCAAATTCTAAGACCTATCAAGTCTAATATCCTCTTACAAGATGCAGGAGTATACAAATTAGACTGCGAATGTGGTTTATCATACATAGGGCAAACAAAGAGAAGCGTAGGTACTCGTGTGAAAGAACACATTGCTGACATGAAGAATAGGCGCGATAAAAACTCTGCAGTATGTGAACATACACTGGACCAGCCAAACCATTACATCCGGTTCGATAAACCACAAATCCTCGCCAAGGAGAATGGCTACATGCCGAGAATGTTGCGCGAGGCTATTGAAATAAGAAAACACCCCAATTTCAATAGAGAAGATGGTTGGCAAGTACCACCTGCTTGGGATCCAGTCCTAAAAATAATCAAGTCCCAAACCCAAAGATCTAAAAAATGTTCGGACACTGTGAGCGATTTTTGTGTGAATCGGTACATATATAATTAATCCATCCATGTCGGTAGATGTAATAATTGAATAACTAATGTAAGACAAATACCACCTTAGTCTTCCTGCGACCACGGACGCTGCAAAGCGTTCGAAACGTCAGGTTCAACAAAATAAATAAAATACGCGATACTTCCGTTAAAAATTGCTTTTTTTTTCATTTTTAATAACTTGACAAATTAAGACTATATCTATCCCTATTAACTCTACTCGTGTAGTATTCATCTATTTATTATAATAATATGGGCGAAACAATGTTACGAGTTCTCATAAGACGTTAGTTCTCCTTTATTATTCCTTCGTAAACTATTCCACCAGTCGTTAACGTAATGGACCACGGAGTCCGAGATAAATGGTACGTCGACGACAAAATCAAACACCAACAAGTAAGAAAAGGTAAAAATGGGCTTACCGTTTTTTGTTACTTTCCCGGGAATTTATCACTATTTTCTACACTTATATTCTTAGTATCATCCTAGCTATTACTTACCATTATATATATCCTCTAAAGGCTATAAGATACCTTTTATTTTATAGCCTTAAAAGGAAAAATTAATGCAATTTGATCTAACCTGATTTGTGTGCTTTCGCCAACAATTTTTTTTATACAATGTCGGGAGACATACAAGCATACGACCCCTGACCCCTGATGTAAAGCAGTTACCGTAGCCTATTAATGCTTGTAATATATTAAGTATCACTCGCACGATGCCTCCTCTGGTAAGCACACAGCAACTCCTTAGGAGCTTACTGGTGACCTCACTCAACACATGAAATCAACAACCCTCTAGGGAGTTGTTATTTGGCTGCAGTTTTCTGTGAGGTGGAGGTACTTCACCAGACGGGCAGCTTTGATGCGCCTTACCCCACTTAAAAACATCCAGACCAAGACAAAAAGGCATGTTCATGCACACAAATGTTTGTCTTGTCAAAACCTCGAGCGTTCGTGTCAAAGTCGCGTTATTCACGACTGAGCCACCGAGCTCTTCAATGCCGCGAATTAGTTCATGCGAACTAGCGTCGGTCGGCACACACCTGCTACCGTTAGTAGATGCAACATGCCGTCGTTGCCATGGCTGCTCCGATAGGTAGTCTCTGTCTCGGGTGCTGCGGTCGTCCTCACGATTGGCCGCCATCTTGAAAGGAAACCGCATGCACCCGCCACGTTACTGCCTGAATGTCCTGGTCGTCGCTGCGACACGTGTTTCGCCTCTCCACGAGGCATCCTCAGGCGTTGTAGATGTAGTATGTTTGAATCAATAAACTTCGTTCGTCCTGTAAATCGTTACTAACAAAATTTACCGAGTTGATTTTCATTCCATGTATAAAAGAGTAACGAAATCGAATCAAGGTCTGTCTAACTTTTAAATAGAAGAGATGCGTAAATGTGTTGTCACAGGTGTGAATTCTTGCTTCGTTTTGTAAACGTCAGGAATTCACGCAATACATTTGTCAAAAATATTGGCTGTAAGGTTAGACTGCACCTAATATTTTCAGATACTATGTATAGTACAGAGATGTCGACTATTCATGTTGATACTGTCGATTGTAGGCACTTGGTGGAATTTTGAAGACATCGCGTTAATGTTAATACTTGCACTTGTACAGATTCCACTTCACAATTTTATTTAACAATTGTTTTTACCGACCGGTTTCGCCTTTACGGCATTATCAAGGTATTTTATACAACCGTGGTTGTATAAAATACCTTGATTTACGGCATTATCAAGGTATTTTATACAACCGTGTACAGATTCCACTTCACAATTTTATTTAACAATTGTTTTTACCGACCGGTTTCGCCTTTACGGCATTATCAAGGTATTTTATACAACCGTGGTTGTATAAAATTGTATAAAATACCTTGATTTACGGCATTATCAAGGTATTTTATACAACCGTGGTTGTATAAAATACCTTGATAATGCCGTAAAGGCGAAACCGGTCGGTAAAAACAATTGTTAAATAAAATTGTGAAGTGGAATCTGTACAAGTGCAAGTATTAACATTAACGCGATGTCGACTATTCACCTCATCTTAGAGCATTAGAGTCGTTACTTGTCTATATCACAAATATTGATCGGCGACTTACTGATAGCGTAAAATGGTATCAAGGACCTAAGGGCCACTCTGACTGATTTAACTGAAGATTTCCGTACGAAACTTGTAGCAGCATGCGTCTGTGTACTACGTCGATTTTGTATGTTTCTGTGAAGTAATTTTATTTTATATGACTACTATGGCAGACGCGTAATTTCTTTTGCACAGGTATACTAAATTATACTGACTGATGAGCAATTTTTAACACCACTACATAAGCATAACACATCTCTGCTGGTAAGCAGTTACTAAAGCTGTTGGACGCTAGTATTACTAGAGGCATAACTCACAAATTGCCGACCTTGTGAAAAACTATTCACACTTTTTTTTAAGGACCCCATGCCATGTAGTCGGTAATTGCTACTGTGAGCCGTATGGAGAAGCTCAAGGTCGCTCATCGTGCTTTGCTAATAAACGTCTATTACCTAAAATGCGAGAGGTAATTTTCAAATCGACAACCTTCACATGTAGGTGAGATTGTCTTTGGTTCTACACACTATTATGATCATAAGTCGCACAATCTCTAACTTCTCTCTGATAGTTGGCGGTATTCATTGCTCCGAAATATGAACAAAATACTTTTAGACAGAACGTGAATCCATTTTGTCCCTAAAATTTATATTAATTGTTAATGACATATATGTAGTTCGTCGAATTGACAACTTCCGTTGAGAATATCGTTTAAAGGAAACGGTTAAACGTCCGTTGTATTATTTTAATTATTTTGACGATATATTAGCTGGCGGTCAAAACTCTCGGAACAAATTGCCATGATTTACGGCGGGTGCGCCACCCATGTAGACACGGAAATAGATGCCAGCATGCGGCCACTACGTGCATGCTTTTAATACGGTTTATATGTTTACTCGTCGTCAGACTAAAAAGCGACCGACACGCAACATCTATCGCTTGTTGCGCTTTTTTGTGCTATCTGTGAAATATTAGAAATGTAAATTCCTAGTACAATACCTATTCTCTATAGGAAAATCAAAACTTTTCCCAAATAATAGACCTTTCTTAAATAGTTACATTTCATGTAAAAGTATGCTAGCAATCATCATAATTTGATTTATATCATTTGGAATTATTTTACTGTAGGTACTATTATGCAAAGACAATTAAATGCAACTTTCAAAATACAATTACTTTAAATTAAATTAAAACTGTTTACTGCAGGCCACCACTCACTGATAATCAAAATTTAGAATGTAACAAGTATTTTATTACGCAATGGAAAAAAAAAACTTACTCCAAACATAACAATAATTTGACTGACCTGATATATATATATTCATAGCTCTTTTCATGCACGCTCGCCGGTTCCTGGGGCTTCTGACAACACCTTCTGATAAAACACGGCCAATTTAGTCATGGTAGGTTAGTCTCGGTCTTCCTCGGCTCCTACATCGTTCCACTTTTGCATTGTATATCTGTTTGGTCATTCTTTCGTCCCTCGTTCTTTCTACGTGTCCGAACCAACGGAGCATGCCTTTTCTTATCTTAACACCGACAATTCAACCAACTCTTTCTCTCATGTCTTTATTACGAACGCGGTCAGCAAGTGTTATGCCACAAATTTTGCGCAATGCTCTCATCTCAACTGAATTTATTCTATTTTCACTTAAATTTTACTTTCATTTAAATTACGAGCTTTAGTGTCAAAGTAAAACAGTAGAAAATTAGTTTGAAATATGCAAACTCATAGGTATATGGATTGCTCAAACTTCCAATTATGATTATAGTGGCCTAATTTCAGGTTTTGGAGCGAGCACTGTAAATGTCACAATCTTGTGCTGAAATAAATAATTATATTTTTAATGTGTACAAATCCGCAAAAAATATTACATTGTACTTTTAATGCTAGTGAGAGAGATTTAACAAATTCTGTGGTTTGACGCGGATCTCATAAAAAACAAATCGTAATAAACAAGTCCATTTGATTTCAACTGCATAATTTAATTCTATGTCATTTACAAAAAGGATTAAAATAAACAGGAAAAATACAAAGAATATAAATTACCAAAGCTCACGTCATAATTTATATTTACAGAAAATTTTGCCGTATAATGGTTAATTTATTTGATTTGATTTGAAAAAATATGAAAATATACAACATATTCAGATTACCTGTTTGGAACTCATTCCCTTTGCAAGGTGCTTAGGCATTACCCGAATTTAATATAGGTATATTGCTGACTTATGTATTTAAGGATCAATTGCTAAATGCACAAAAGTGGTAGATGCCGAATCTTAATTTAAAAAAAAACCATACACTTTGCTATTTTTATACAGCAGTTTGATACAGTTTAAAACGGAATGAAACAGTTCGTCATTAAAATCTCCTGTCAGTGTCATATGTACCAATCATCTTAAAGATTTATTAGGACACTCATATAAATTTACTATACGAGAGCTTGCTATGAGTTATATCGTTGTTTAGTTATGGTTATAAAAATAAAAGGTGGATTTAAGCGCACCTGTGCTCTATTTATGGCAGGCGTACGCCGCGGGACGAGAGATAGGTACGGTTTTTGCTCCGAAGTACGAACATCGTTCATGTGGGACCTTTTACAATTAAATTGTACCCAAACGGCTAATGTAATCACGACGTCAAAGTTATTTTCTTTGCAGACTGTCTTTGTAGAAAATTTCATTTTAATATTTTCATTACAATGCCGTCGTCCGAATTTGATTCATAACAGTCATTAAAATGTTACTGAACTCAGCTTTAATTTTAATAGATTAGAGACTGTAATACAATGAAATAATTATCTTTCAATTTTGTAATTTCATTTAAATTATGTTTAATTTATCTTTTGGAATTGTGTATTGTTATTGTAATATATTTTTATACTTAATAGTCAACACGTTGTATATAAGCTACTTTTGTTGGCATCGGCGTACTTTGTTCCGAGAAAAATAGGATTTTCATTCATTGTAAGTCTCTATTGTTACGAAATTAAGTGAACTGAAATATAAATGTATTCTTGCTTTTAACAAAGGGTTGTATCTAAGAGTTTTAATAATAAATGTGTTATTTTTACGAGGGATTTTATCTTAGCGTTTTCACCTTAGCATTTTCATTCTTCATTCATAGATTTGTCTCAAGACTTGTCTTACAATCTCCATGTGGTTAGCGGAAAAGCTTTATGACGACAGTGAAACAGATATTCTACAGTTGTAAATATCTGTATGCCAAATGATATTTAATTAGGAACTATCTGGTTTGAAAAATGTCTTCATATAACAGAAGATCTATTCTGTCAAACTGGATAAGTCAAAATCAAAATATCTTGCAACTCCTTCCGTTGCAAAAGTTCGTATTTATACGCTACGGTAAATGCAATCCATTATGCGGAGCATACAAATTTGAGGCATAAATAACTTTTACAAGGGAGATTGTCAGCTTACAATTTAACGAGATTTACTCAATCTAATTACATTCACAATACACCATAAGAGTATATAAAATATTACCAATATGTATTATGGTATATACATATAATTTCGAACATAGGTTTTGGCATTTACATTTCATTTTTTTTATACAACTTGATTGGCAAACAAGCATGCGGCCCGCTTGTCACAACACGGGGATGTTACTGTGGCGCTGCCAATCTTGTGACCTAAGGATATTTCGTCACAATACCCAGTAATTTTTCTGCCATATATCACCCTTCAAACTGGAACACAGCTATATAAATATAGCTACTTGGCGGTAGAAATAGGTGAGACTGAGGTACCCTCGTAGACGACTTCTGTACAAAGTCTCCCTCTGGTAAACATACCATACGATATCACAATTTTTAGCGTATAGGTCTTATTGATTTTATATGAGTCGATTGACACCCCATTAATCAAAATCAGATTAATAATTTAACTGCTATGGTCGACAAATGTAAGTGGAAATGTACGGGAACTACTGTGTATCAGTGGAATACTTCTGGCATTGCAGGGTTCGAGTAAAAGTTTAGCAAGTATTATAAAATGGAGGTCGCTACTACACGATCACAGATATTTACTGCCTACACCAATATATACAAAAGCTTTGATTTTTAGTAGTAGAAAGTTTCTATTTTGTATATTTCCTTTTTTCATACAACGTCAGGAGGTATTCAAGCATACGGCCCACCTGACGTAAAGTGATTACAGCAATACAGGAAGTATCGCTCACGCGTTGCCACTCGTAGAACAACTTTCCTTAGGATCTTACTGATATCCTCATTCACTCGCAGTAACACAATAAACTTCCTGGCAGCGGTTTTTTGTGAAGTGGAGGTACTATTCTAGGCTGCTTTGGTCCTCTTAAAATATCCAGACACTAGACATGATTACGCACGAATGTGTGTAATATGTGGGAATCGAAGCCGCGAGGATGGTGTTAAAGTAGCATTGCTAACCACGGCGCCACTGAGCTTGTCAAACTTAAATATTTTCAGAACTCTACGTATGTATGGTATTAGGTATGTTCGTCTAAAAGGCGATAAATAACCGAGTTTAGCTTATCGTATCACGGATGGCATTACTTTGAGCACAGGTGGACGCGATGCGCACCGCTCTTAATATTTGATGAATCTCTTTAACAGCTCTTCGCTATTTCACTCTACTGTATTGTACTCACACATATACACAGGGACAAGTACCTAATATGTTTCTGTCCGTTAGCGTCACTGGTGTACTTAGACCGAGGATTATTATGAATTAGGTATGAACTTAAAACGAAATGAATTATTAACTGTGTAGGGTAGAAAGTAATGAAATGGTATAAACGTTTCTAATGTTTATGAAACTATTAACAACGTATACTTATCTGTATAATAATAATGCTCTATTTGAGACTCTGTATTATGTATCCCGAATTATGGAATATGAAATAAAATTAGCATATAAGGGATAACAAACGATAAGTATTCTCCGTTCGTTGGTTGCGAGAAACGGTACTAAGGTAACATGCGTAGGCATATTTTATACATATAGGTTTACTCATCCAGAACTTTATAACAAAATCTAAGCACTGTAGTATTTTATCTACTAGTATACGGTAGACTTCACATTTCAGGGGACATGAAAATTATAATAATAAAAAAATTCTAATACATACTAATACATTAATAACACATTCAGGCGTTATTTTGCGAAAGTCAAATTTACAAGCAATTTGATAGCTACTGTAGCATGTTATTCTGACGATTAACGTCTACTGCGTGTTAGGATGCCTTGTGGAGAGACGAAACACGTGTCGCAGCGAATCGAAAAGAATAACATGCTACAAGATACTACATGAAAAAATCCTGTCAGTAGTATATACAACGAAGTCAAGGAAAAGTATCACAACGAAGTAGGTCTTATAAGTTGACGAGTAATAGTCGAATATCTAAAATGTACTTGGAATATTTTTTTAACTTCTCTCGTGGGCCCAATTTTAGAAGTTAAACTCAATCAATATATTCACAGTATCAAACAAATAGCTCCCTATAACGCCACTTTTTCTTAGTTCGTATATTCTGACGACAACTATAGAGTCCTATGTTATGCATGTGCCCACACTTATATGGCATGTCAGGCTTTTATGAAATGAAGGGTTAAACAAATTGTATATCATTAGTATATTTAATATTTTTGTTAGTTGATTACTTCAATCAATCCATAAATATGTTTTCCGTACAATAGCAGAAGGGTGTCACTCCGCAGTTTAGGTATGTTCGGCCGGCGCGTCTCTCGGGCGTAATGCAGAAGGTTGCCTCTCGGCTCTCGGCTCGTATGCTAGCCGCGTCGAACGTGATTAATTAATCATCTTTTCTGTGATTTTTGCAACGAACAATGACTTATAAACGATCTCATAATCCGTATAAAAGATGCTAAAGTGTTTCGGGGTGTCAAAATAAAGGAAAGAACAATGAATCGAAATTAGCATTTTTTTTTAATTCCAGAAGATGTTGAACGGTAAGCTATATGGTTGTATTTAAATTATCACATACCTAAATACTCTGTAACTGTAGTAGGTACATAATGAGAACGTGACTGTTATACATAGGTAAGCATTTTAGAGCGTCTAGCAAGATAGGAATGAATAGTTGTGCGAAATAAATAGGTAGGTACTTACTATTAATTAGCAGCCTAGGTTTTTTTTATGATACTGGATTGGCAAACAAGCATGCGGCTTACATTAGATGGTAAGCGGTCACCGCTCGTAATTGATGCTCGTAACTCCACGGGAATATTACTCGCGCGCTGCCAATCTTGTGACTTAAAGATGTTTCGTCACAGTACACACTTATTTCTCTGCCATATCTCACCCTTCAAACCGCAACACAGCTATATAAATATAGCTGCTTGGCGGTAGAAATAGGTGAGACAGAGGTACCCACGAAGACGACTTCTGTCGAAAGTCCCTCTGGTGAAATTTATTATTTTGTAAGGAGATTTTAGTATTGCACACAAATAAAATTAAATTCCTTTTTGATTGAACAAAATTAACAATGAAGTTGTATCGATGCTGAAAATAGCTAATTGCGAAATTATTTCTAATTGTGTTAATAGATGGGCAAAACAGGATAGTATCAATTTCAGATATCAAGTAACTTGTTAAAACTTATGTAGGTTTTCACGAAAATATAATTTTGAATGAGACTGGTATTACTGAATCTACATTCAGTAAAGAAGGAATGCTTCCCTTTGCTTCAGCAAGTAGCAAATATCATTGAAATTTTGTTTAAATTTCATGAAGTGAAATGTAATTAAATGAAATAATATATTTGCGGAAGTGACAAAAAGTGAGTGAAAATTTTTTTTAAGAGATAAAAAGTGGTAGCGCTTACATCTGTGGACGCATTCAGGCAATTGTTTATGTGATGTGATAATTGAGATACCTAAAGTGATCACCTACCAGAGCAGTGATAATGAACTAACCTATTAGCAGACTTGTTCCGGTTCGGATCTCGGTGTGGGCACATATAACCAAATTCGTGTTTTCGGTTTTATGTACATATTTGTAATTATCACATGCTCGGCGGTCAAGGAATACATCGTGAGGAAACCCATATGTTCAAGAAATTATATTTCGAAATACATGTGACGTAACCTAAGAAAGGTCTGGGTTATGGAGATCTGACAGCAGACACTCCATGTCAAATGTTCGCGAAATTTTTATGCTTAGGTAGCAGAGTCCGCTAATTCTAAGGAATTAGGAAACGGGATAACGCAAGGAAGAAGAAGAATCAAGATACCTATGGTTTTTTTCAGAAATCTCTTTGAATGTAATAGCTGCTTGAAAGTTGTATCACGATAATTCCTTCAAAAGAACAGTATAAAATTTAGTCCTAATATTATTAAAATTCGATGGCACTCTATTCGATTAAAATAGGCAATTTATATTAAACACATTTCAAGGTCAAAAACATTAATATTATATTATATTATATATTACAGATAATGGTATTTGAAAGAGAAGAATCCAGAACTAATGTAAGGATTACGATTGATGATGAAGTGCTGGAACAAGTGGATGAGTTTGTATATCTTGGATGCGATTTCAGCAGGGATGGAAGGTACACTGCAGATGTGGAAAGACGAGTGAGTGCTGGGAATAGTGTGAATGGAGCGTTGGGAAAACTTCTTGGCAGTAAAATCCTGAGCCAGAAGGCACAACTCGCTATTCACAATGCAGTGTTGGTCCCAACGCTAACTTATGGAAGCGAGAGCTGGGTATGGCAGAAAGAGCATGAAATTAGAATAAACGCGGTCGAAATGCGAGCGCTATGCAAAATTTGTGGCGTAAGGATTGTAGACCGTATTCGCAATGATGATGTTAGAAACAGAGTTGGCCTGAAAGAGAGCGTCGGTGTTAAAATAAGAAGAGGCATGCTCCGATGGTTCGGACATGTAGAAAGAATGCAAGATGAAAGAATGACGAAGCAGATATACAATGCAAAAGTGGAAGGATGTAGGAGCCGGGGAAGGCCAAGACTTACCTACCATGAGCAAATTGGTCGTGTTCTATCAGAAGGTGATGCCAGGAGCCCTAGAAACCGGCGAGCGTGCATGAGAAGAGCAATGAATGTTAAAGAAGCGAGTGAGATATGTAAGGATCGAGTCACGTGGCGCTCGGTTCTCTCTGCCTACCCTGCAAGGGATTTGGCGTGAAGTTATAGATAGATAGATAGATTATATATTACAACATTTAATCATTTTTACGGACAAATTATATCAGTTCAATGAAATTTCCGCACTTCGTTTCACAAATCAGAGACATCGTACGTAAACACGTATTTATGTTTATTCTCGTGCTTACTTCAAAGTTAGTAAGGGACACACGTAAATTGTCGATCATTATGTTTCTGAATTTCCTTGTATATTTCTGTATCAAAATTCTAAAT
Source organism: Pyralis farinalis (assembly GCA_947507595.1). Lineage (NCBI taxonomy): Eukaryota > Metazoa > Arthropoda > Insecta > Lepidoptera > Pyralidae > Pyralis > Pyralis farinalis. The sequence continues at coordinate 21,007,407 of OX382267.1, forward strand.
TGATTCGATGTAGATCTTCAGAAAGTTTACTTACCTACATGTGCTTTCCTAGTCACAATCACAAGGAGTTCCAGTCCACGTGTTGCGAACTTTGAATTAACCAAGTTGAATGTATGTTTATGTTGTTCCAGAACTTATACTTCCATTGTTTGCCCATAAACAAAGCTAATACGTAATATTATTTTTCTTTTGCGATGTACGCATGTAATTTCGAAACTTTATATCGGTTCATGTTGCATACAAACCCTTTACATTAGGGACAGAGGGTGATTTTTAGGATCAATTGGCTTTACGATCCATAAAACCTTTTTCATATGTATGTGCGAAGTTCAAATTCGCGCCGAATATCATCCCAGCATCGTCTATGTCGTTTTGTTATCGGTCTACCTCGAGGGAGCAGGCGCTTCTCAATTAACCTTTATGTGACATTGTGCACCCTAAAACGATGCGCTCTCGTTAAAGCGTCCCATTTTTCGCTAAAAGAAAAGTTTCTTGGGCCAGTTTGTCCCGACGAGAGATGATGGTTAATATAAATGGACGCGCAATATTTTACGTTGTAAATGGGGTGAAAGTGGGCCAAATAGGGACGGCAACGCAACCAAACTAACGCACGTTTACTTTTGAGCTTACCTCACGCATGCATTTTTGTATCCTTGTAAATATAATATACTTTAAATACTTATATATAGCTGCGGAAACGATGATGTAAGAAAGAGAGTTTGTCTAAAAGAGAATGACTGCGTAAAGATAAGAAAAGGTAAGCTCCGTTGGTTCGGGCATGAAGAAAGAATACTAGAGGAAAGAACGTCGAAACAGTTATAGTATGCGAAAGTGAAAGGATGTACGAGTAGGAACCGAGGAAGGCCAAGATTTAACGAAGATCTAATTGGTCGTATTTTATCAGAATGTGATATCACGCGCGGAACCGGCGAGTTATGCGTGAAAAGAGCTATAAATATTTAAGAAGCGAGAGTAGTGTGTAAGGACCGCGTCTTATGAATATTTGGAGAGGAGCAAGGGATCTGGCGTGAAGATATAGATATATACATACATACAATCATGACAAACAACAAATAAACAGGACAGTGAATAATTGAATTAAAAGATTGTTATTTTTAAATTTAATTATTTGCTGTCCTATATGTTCAACGCTCGATGTTCAACGTAAGTAGTCAAGTAGTTTTCATTGGTTTTTATGGAGAAGAGAGTCATAGGACAGTAATGCCGGCCCGACATGACGAAATAATCCTTACGCAAAAACAAGTGCTGTCATTTTATCTGTTGAAGAATATTGCAAAACATGTATTATATTCACGTAACCCTTTTCAGGGTGTCTGCCACTTTCTATTTATGTCAGTACGAGCTGGGATGCCCTCCATAAATCAGAGCCGTTTTGTTCAGGCCCATTACACCGTTTTACCGCCTTCCTACTGAGACAAAATTAGATCATACCGAAGGGAAAACCCTGTTTCTACCCATATATAACTTTTGTTGTAAAACCTTTAATAGTTACAACACAATACGTGTTGGCATGTTTAGTACGGAGCGCGACCCGTACCGGACACCTCGTATGTAACCGATTAACAGTTTGTAGAGACACTCCACTAATTAATATAGTTTGCTTTACGCCATCGAGCATAATACAATTCAGAGTACTTGACATGTTTTAGTAATAAGCAATATAGCAGTTAAATGTTTTAATATTTAACACGACGCCTCGGACTCATTATAACAACATAATGTATGTTCGTAAAAATCAAAGTTGTTTTCTAAATTCAGTAAAAACATTGCGTATCTATCCATCGCTTGCTAAGACTGGTAAATTTTTTGTATTCGATTCTTAAATTTGCCTGAAAAAGGTCTGTGTAGATATTGTCAGGATAGGCAGACAAAAAACACATCAAAGATACCCTTTGCCAATTATAGATTCGATGAATATCTGATGGACGAAGACGTCTGGAAATGATTCAGCACATGCATTAACCAGAATCAGTTTATTGGTAATTACAAGGTGGGTTTACAATGATGTGGGTTCTCTTCTGTTAAGTTAAAACAACCTGTATTAGTAGAGTCCCCTCTTCTCTATAGCAATATTAATCTTGTAATACATAAAAAAAAATGTATATGTTACAAAGTTATAGCTATTATATTTACAGTATTTCCTTAATGAGGATGATCGTAAAAATTATGCATCTGTATAATTACATAACAGGGTGCTAATGTGTACATAAGTAGGATTGAGGATAGGATGAGAAAGAATTGACAAATAGATAAATAAATAAGTGTATAAATGTTATGTCGTTACGGTAGATTGTTAGGATGTGGAAGTTAAGAGGTTTTCAGTTTTTTCTTTGTAAGCTCTATGTTTGTGATCTTTTGTTTATTTAAATTTGTGGTATTTTTTATACTGCTCTATAGTAATTTACTGTTATAGTTAGCTTTATTTGAAAGGTCTCTTTCGTATTCATTTTTTTTTTTTTTATTAAAGCGTAATGCTTTAATAAATTAAAAATCCTATATCTACGGTTTAAGTTTAACTTGTCATTAACTTTTATAGAAACGTTTTAACGTGTAATTAAGAAATTATTGTTTAGTATTTTACTATTAATTTTTACGGACATACATTATGTTTTCATAAATACCTATTTATTGAGAAATAACAGAAAGGATATTTATTTCTTTGAACAGTTCCCTGAGTGATTCTCTGGAGCCCAAGTTATAAATAGAGCGAATGGCTCTTTTTTGTAAAATAAAAGTTACCTCTATATCAGCCGCCGTTCTCCACAACAGTATATACCATACGACATAATGTTGTGAAAGTAGCTGAAATAGACTAAGCGCTTAGTAGCCACATCTGTCAATTGTCTGTTTCTCCTAACTGCATATGCAGTGAAACTAAGCTTACCGGCAAGTTTATTTATGTGGGGGCCCCATTATAATTTGGAGTCTACTTTAATACCAATAAATACAGAATTATTCACGAATTCTAATTTATTATTAATTGAGAACTTCTGTGTCGATAGAGGTCACATTCGGAAGACTAAATTTGATGCATTTGGTTTTAGCCGAGTGCATCAAAAAACTATTATATGTGAACCAGTTTAAAATAGGAGCTCACTCACAGGGCTAATCTGTAGGTTTCCTGAAATTTTCATCAAAATCTGTCCAGCCGTTTTAGAGTCCATAGAGGACAAATGTACTTACATTTATTTTTATTTATACAGATTATTACTTACTTTATAGGCCCATATGTTATTGTACCCTTAAAGTTCCACACATTACGAAAAACATAGCTGTTTAATAATAAACATGTCACGAAAGGTCAATAACCATAGACCTTTCGTGACACATTTGTTTACATAAAATTGTAGGTTTTCGTAATAAATACAAATTGTACATTATACCCGCAAAGTTTGTCGAGTTAATTTTATTACACCTTACATATATACGCTACATCTATATATGTATTATACATAAACGAAAGTGTGCGAAAGTGAAAAGAGATACTCAAATGATATTTCTTCCAAATTATCGTCAAACAATTAAAAAACATATCGACAGCTTCCCGCTCCTTTTCATACCACGATCTTATGTTCTTCTGTATAAAACGCTCTCCCAAACATAAAAGAAAAACTGTTCTTCAGGCGACTGTAGGGCCATGGTTATGGAGCGTCTGAGAGAGGATGTTGGTATCGTGAATTGGTCGCAGATATGGTCATCCAATGACATAGATGTGAAAATTGAAAGTTTAACACAAATACTCATAAACTTACATGACGTTGAACGGCTCCTCTCTATAAGCTGACTTCGGGTAAGTTCCCGATCAAATGGACGGCCAGCTGTGAAGTGGTACGTAAAACGGTAATCGAAGTTTTGACTATACCTGTGCTTATGATCTACGATCCGCAGTACAAGAGGAATTTCCATACTGATACCAATGCTAAGGGCTAGTACGCAATTATGTTTCTAGTCGTAGATGGTACCTAAGCTAACACCTGTCGCTTATTATAGTAAACGATAGTGACGATGATGATGTACTTACAAATATGATCACGATCACGATAATAAAGATGCCTGAGGGCCAAGTACCTATTGAAGTAGTGGACAATAAAGTAATTGATGATGAAATTATATCTGATTAAACCGTGTCTCAGTGTACAGGGTCTTGATTCGTTGGGTCGGAGACTGTACCAGAGTTATCGTATCCGTAGCCTGTTAGAAATCGGTTTCTGATCTGGGTAGTCCATCGGTACGCGGTAGCTCTAGGTGGCATTCTGGTCGGGTCTTGCCTTGTAGCGAAGACCATAGAATCATGGATTTGATTGGGCGTTCGGAAACGAATGGAATAAAAAAAAATAGTATGCAGCAACGGTGTTTTGCTAAGAGCTATTGCCATAGCTGTTTTAAGGACCGCGAATAAGGTACCTGGAATTTTATGTGATTGATTGTTTTATGTGATGTGGTGTGAGATAGTAATGGTCAAAACAATCAGATTATCTATTTTGATACGCTTTAATGGTACGCGTAATTCATTCAATGGTGCTTGGACTTCAAATAGACAAAGTTGTATTGTGTACAAAATTTTGAATGTTTGTTTTTGATTGTACAGTTAGGAGTGCTTCACGCTTGACAGTTACAGTCTGACTTCATATCTTATTACGCACGGCATAAAAATGGTACGAAGGTCAAAGCGAAAGGGTTGAGGTGCACTTGGCTGTACAAGTAAAGGATAATAGAGCAAAATAAAGTGTTTATTTAAAAAAAGGTTAGAATGAACGTACATGGCGCAGGATTAGCCCAACGACATACTGTGGTGTGGTAATTTGTTGCAGAGTACACACGAGGACGTGCGTCTCGTAGGATGGCCGTGTCTCATCCAGTCTTGAGTATGGATGTTTAGAACGAAACGAAAGCGCGCTAACGGTGGCGCGCTTTGGCAAAATCAAGAGGTCGACACTGGGAGAAAGAGGAGAGTTAGTGGAAACAGCGGCAAGTGACGACGTCTTGGGACTGTTATTTTCCTGAACATTGATTACAAGTGGTGATTTAAAATTATAGTGTGATACGAATTGTATTAGATTTCTCACTGCATAACTACCCACCATACGCCCGCATAATATCGGATGGACCGAAATATCATAGCAACACGACATATAAAATTCTTTTAACACCAAGGGTAGGACAAACGCTAATCTCTTTGGCTTCTAGAATTATGATTGGACTTCTCTAAAAGGAAAGTTCTTTTAATCGCAAATTATATCGGTTCGTTTAATCACTATCGGATTCGTCCTCTTGATTGACATAGATAAACAACTCGTAGACTTCTAGCGAAATGTTCGTGAAGTATTTATTAGTTTTAAATCATATGTCGGTTTAAAAGAGCTATTTTTATATATTTTGTAAAAGTATTATTTTTTATAAAAATCTGTATCATTTTGAGATATTACATATAACATAACTCTACAAACATGTAATTAAACTTAACAGGATCCATTTTGGCATGTACTTTATAGTTTCAGATGTAATTAATCCCTACTTTAGTCGTAGGAGCGTTAATCGCATGAATTTCAGTGACGAATAAAGGGATAACCCTTCAGAGAAGCCTCAGAGAAAAAGTTAAACTAATATTGATATTGTTTGAGAACCTTGAGCGGTAACAACGCTTAATAATTTATTTAGGTTAGTAAAACAGAAGAAAATGATGGACGCTGGACGGGGGACACCGTACCAATGGATATATTTAATTGGGTTTGAGATCGCTTTTCTTAAACATGTGGCCCCTTGCCCTTGTATTATTAATAGGACCGGTGAACTCAGTAAAGAGCCCTAATAAATCCTACCTAAAGAGAGTTATTTATAGTTATGTGTGTAATATATTTGAACATTTTAAACGTATTTTTTTGAATTTGTGTGAGATGACATTTTTTGTTTATCCATCAGAGACCGCTGCTAACAAAGCTCTTCAGGAGCTGATTGGTAACCCCAGTCACTCGCATGTACCAACCCTTCATATCTTAAGGTAGATTGTGAGTGAGAGTATAAGAAACTGCTATTCGTAACCTGAATTATTACGTCTTTATGTAGCTGTTATTCATATTTAACCCAACCAATGATTCAAGTTCATGGGTTGAATATGAAGTAAAACTTCATGGCCATATACCCCAGTTTTCAAAATTCCGATGGATATAGGGATACGCGGCCGGACGCGTGCCTAACAGTCAGTGGCAAATAAAGATGCTATTTTTTATCAAACAATTAGATTTATTTATTTGTTACATCATAATGAACATGTCTGCGAGCAAATTGGTCGTGTTTTATCAGAAGGTAATGTCAGGAGCCCTAGAAACCGGCAGGAATTTAAAGAAGCGAGTGAGATATTTAAGGATCGAGTCACGTGGCGCTCGGTTTTCCCCACAAACGATTTGGCGTGAAGTTATAGATATATAGATAGAACATATCTGTTTGTCTTGGTCTGGCGCGATACTTCCGTTAAATTGTTTAATTCAATGTATAACAATCGCGAAAACCTAAGACAATAATAATCCCCGCAGGGCAGCTTGTGGCGAGCTGTTGGTGTGTAACGACACCACGGGTACCCGAGTGCTCCAGAGACTCGATCAGGGCCTTCGCCTCCGGCGTGTCTTCGTCGGTCGGAGTGAAAAGTCAAGAAGGCCCGCAGGACTCTTAGCTCTGGCTTGCCTTCATTGTGGAAGTGTTATAGGGCATAACGCCGCGAGTAACTTCGGAGAACACCTCTCGACACCCCTGAGTCACTCACATCGGTGATGCCCCCGGCCGGCTTTCTCTGGCATTTCGGGGGTCCATCTAGTGAGTGGCGAGCCACCGCCTGCCGAAGTAACATCAGATAGGATAGTTATGGCAGGTGTCCGTCTCTCTTCTGTAATAGCCCAGTACTAATAATCTCTCCAGATCTCATTTCAATAGCTCAATTATTTCCGTCACATTTGCAATAGTCCCAATACCTGTTGTGACCTGTTCGTTGGTATATCCTCCCATTGATATCCTCCAGAGCAGGTCACAGCTGGTATAATACATTACATCATTCTTTTAGAGGGGGGCTCTACGCGTTAGATTTATATCCCCGCGCACGCCTATCAAATAACCGGGATTAAAACCCGTGAATAAAGAATAATGTATTTCCAAAAAAATGTTTTTACGTATGTTTATCAGTTCTCTTTTACCGGTCTGATACTGATGGTTGTGAAATTTGTTCGGCAATATTCATTTATATAGAGCAATTAAAAGATTCGGATGTTATTTTGCAGTTAAGTAAATTACAGGCAATTTGATACGACTTTGTGTGCTTCCGTCGCCAGATAAGTCATGTGAACGTACATCTACTAATTGTAGGGGGTGGGTGTAGACCAAGCAGTTCGTTACGAACTGTCCATGCCCGCGACCTCGTTTCCGCCGCATTTACAAGCGATCACACACGCAATTAAATGTATATAACTTATAGTATAATATACTATAGAAGTTATTGTTGTTGTTATAAAATCTTTATTGTACGATATATATATATATATACATATATATTACAATCAAATTAATTCTATACAAAGGCGGACATATCTCTAAAAGGGATATCTTCGAGCCAACCCAGATCTATTGACAGAATAACATACATGGGCGAGAGAACAAACGGACCATTTGACTGATACCTACATTAACTTTACCTAATACATATTACGAATTTATACATAAACAAAACAATAAATAAAGATGAAAAAAGTAAGAGGAATATATACATACATTAAATACAAAAGCTAAAAACAAACAAACATGAGATATATTTTAAGTTATGCATCCAAACACCCTCACAATTCACCAGTTAAATTTTCTTTTGACTCGGAGTTAGTGAATGAATCTATGGAGGGAGCCAGTCTAACCTCTAGAGAAAGTGCATTCTATAGACTAACAGACTTAGCAGAAAAAAACTGTATGTACGAATTGAGAACAAATGTACCACAGGAGCGCAACCGTTTGTCTACATGACGAAGACGAATTGTCTCTTCTAGATAGGAAGGTGCAGATGGATTAAATAAAACATTAAAAACTAAGCTGATAATGTGCGTCTTCCTACGGTCTCTGATCGTTAACCAATTGAGATGTTTGCGGCACTCCGAGACGTGGTCGTATTTGCTCAGTCCAATGACGAAGCGAATACAGAGGTTTTGTAGTCTTTCCAACTTATCCAACAATTCCTCGGAAGGATCCAGATAAGCGACATCACCGTAATACAATATAGGTATATAAACTATTTGTCGGATTTAAAAAAATCTTTTTGCACTTGATAGCCCATTTCTTGACTAAGGTTTACAACATTACGAAATTACCCTTAGAAGCAGAGATAAAACAAAGATAGTAAGAAAAAGCAGTGTCTACGGAATACCACGATACGCGCGAATGATGACGCGGCATGCAGCTAGTATAGGATTGGAAGTCACTTAATGGCAGTTAAAATCTAAACCAATATTATGTATGATCGCAAAGTGACTTAAATGTGAACTAAACCTGACTTGCCAATAGTCAAAGTGCCTCGCCCACTTGCTTACCACATTTAAATGAACAAAGACAAAACAACTCAGTATCTTTTTGTCCACATTTTGTCATTTCGTATATATTGACGTGCTTTCGGGTTATCAATAAAAAAATTGGAAACAGTAAATAGAAAAGTTGGAGACATACAAATTCTATATATAGAGATAGTAATATATATGTTTTTCTCAGATTTTCAAAAATAATTATGGTCTAATAATAATTTCTAATAACTAAATAACTTCTTGTGGCCCTGCAAGCATTCTCGAGCTTTTCGTATTGTAAGCGTTCGTAGGTCGCTATCATCGTTTAACATAAGGCGCACCGTATGATTGTTTGTTCTGCGTTGTTGTATAAAAAAAAAATATCACTATTCATTTCATAAAATTACTCTATGAATGTGGGCGAATGAACGCTGTCGTGTTTGCTACATCGATTTGTTTGCGTTCGTGCAGCAGGTGGCATCAGTCCTGAATACTGCCAAATGGATTTTATAAGCGCTAGTAGCAATTTTCAATCAAAGTATTCTCATTTCACATTCACGTCCCATTCTTGATAACTTCAGATCCAGCAAGTAATCTGCATAAATGCATATAAAGTCGACTCTGAAGCAGAATATTTAAGTGTGCTGTATCTAATTCTTTTACGTGCGAGAATGCGCTCGTATTTTCATTTTAAAGTTAAGCTGGTATTACTTTCTTTTATTTAAATTAAATCGCGATAGCTTATAGATATCACGCCAAGGAAGAAAATCTAATCGATTTGCGAGTGTCGTTAGTACCCGAAATAAAGTTGAAATCCTTTTTGTATAATTTAGCAGCAAAGCTTTACCGCCACGCTATATGACAATTGACATTTATAGGTATTAACTCAAATATGGAACGATTTAAATACATTTCGATAATTTATGTTCGGATTTGTTTGTATCATCGGTAAATAGCAAGATGAGTAGAATTAGCGATCGACTTCAGTAGAATCTCATTCGTTTGTAGAATGTTCTGAGTGGAATGATACAGTGGATAGATTGCGGCACTGTGCTTTGAGTTATGCAGCGCTACGCTTCAGAAATTTTAGTATGTTCCCTGGGTGTAATTTTATTTATGCGCTATTACTGTATAAATGCTCTAAAATACTCGCCAAAGTATAAAATATGATTCCATATTGAAATCAAGAAGCGATTCGAGTGGTGAATTATCTATCTGGTAAATATATAAATAAACTAAGCAAAGTGGCATGTTGCCTATTGCTGAGATATTGGTGAGAGAGAGAAAGAGAGAGAGATCTTCTCAGTTAAGGCTGAAACCATTCATATTTTTACAATTACTTTAAAAAACAACGGGCCTCATAAGCTATTCTCCTCATATCTACTCGATTATCTTAGCAATTAGCGAGAAAATTGAGTGAATTTATTTGTTTACGGGCCAATGGATACATACATAATAAAAGATGACCCAGAAGGCCTTGAATCATAAATATATCAGTAAAATTTAAATTCAGACTTTCGGGGCAATTAACTACCTACCCTACCTGTACCTACCACTGAAGTAAATGTATATATTGACATACATTTATTATAATATTAATTCTCTACTTATAATAAGGACCAGATAATATAAGAAAAGATTTGGGTAAGTTTACGGGCATTTTTTTCTCGCCAATGGTCATTTTCGATATTTTTGTAAATTATTTAATTTGAAAAAAACTGCAAATTTAATACGTTACAATAACTTTTTATTTAAAAATCAAATATAAGACGTTAGAAAGTTATGTAAAATATCTTTATTTGGCTCAATTGCAAATAAAGATTTTTTTATCTCCTTCTCAAATGGGCACTTAATTAAATAAACATTGGTCTAAGGACTTGTGTAAATACGTATATAGATACTAATTTACACGTTTTCCATAAACACCAAGACTCCATTTCTGTCTTTGTATCTGTATGTTTACAAATAAACGTTTTAAACACATTGTGCGGGTAAGAGATTTCGAGCTCGTGATTCCACGATTACTCTATTGAAATACCATGTATGCTAACATTATTTAACAATTAAATGTAATTCACATTTTCATTTCTCATTCCTTTCGATGGTAAACCATCCTATGCTCGCTGGCAGCATAATAAGCATCGTTCGCGCGTACCTACACCATCTTTGACACTAACACAGTTACTCTTCATCGGCTGAAATGGAAGTCGTCGGATGAAATCGTTCTGACTCTGGAGTCTTCTTGGATAACTTAACAGGGAGCGAAAAAGATTTTAAAATGTAACGCTAGACTTGTGACTCTGATGTGACTGATGTTGCAAGTTGTTTAACTATTTTCTACAGACGGACGCTATTGGCTGTTTTCTTAGTATAAATCGATGTGAAAATCTACGGTAGACAAAACAGATATATTACTTATATGGATACACTATATCTACTTTAAATGTAAAGCGATTGTAAGCCAAGTATATAAAAACAAAAATAAATTGTGTGTGTGGTCGTCTGCCAACTTAATACAGAACCGACATAGAATAATGTCTTAGTAAGAGTACCACAGTAGAGAGATATTAAAAGTAGGATAACTGCAAATAAACGTTCGATGTCTTCGCACTCACACACATGCTCAACTGAAAGTAATTTAATTCTAAGATAAGTTTACAGCCAAGCCAAACACAAATTCTCAAATTTTAGGATCTGTGGAAGTCTGAGCTTCTCGTTGTTCGCAATCTTGAAGGATGACGATGATGAGCTCTAGCGTAAATCGTGATTATTATGTAAAAACCTCAGCGCGCTAGCCAACTTACTGCTCATATCTTTATACTGTGAGTGTACACTCTGTGACTTCGTCACACATGAACTCATCCCTCGCTGCTGATCGCTTCACACGTGATAACTCACCAATTGTTGTTTTACTTTATTTGTTAACCATTTCACACTAACTTATTTCTTCTTATTAAAGTCACATTGCGCGGCGTGTTAGATTTCTGTCAGCCGTTTTACAAACATTTTAATTTAATATTAAAAAAATATATATAAAATAATTATCTATGTAATTATTTTTTTTAATTTCCTATGTTTCTGTTAATTTGTGATACTGTTTGGGTAGATATAACCATTTTGTGTATTTATTATTGTAACACATTGGATGGAAAACAATCATATTAGCTCGCCTGGCTGTAATGCTGTAAATTAGCGAGACGTACCCACTCCTGTGCCAACACGGCATCCATCGAGTGCTTTAAGATGCTCAAAGGATGAGCATCTTAATGCACTCGATGGAATATAACAAACACATTTTTTTATAGTCTTTGTTTAGGTTTTTAGCGCCACATTCTATTTAACGGCGTGATTCTGTTTTAAATATATATATTTCATTACTTATCGCTAGGGAACTCTTAATTAGCTGCCATATTTTTATTTGTAAGACGGCCCTATACATCGTATTTTCATAGAAACTAGGTATACTCAAAACTATAGCAATATTCAATTTATATATTTTTGGAATTATACTCTATCGCTTACATGAAAAACTACAATGCTAATAAAGGTAATAAATAGCTTATAATCCAGAGTCAACATTTAGACTACTTATAAATACGAAAATTTCAAAAATCATATTCTATGCGAACAGATCTGTGGGTTGCCCACATATCTGTCCTATTATTAATTCATAAAGGTAATCATCCCCTTCACCCTCCACCTTTTCTCCACAGATATGCGATGCTGCTGTGGAGTTTATAAGCTTACTGTGCAACGGAACACATGGATCACACAAACTCCACACAGTTTCAAGTACATTCAACTTGAAATGCATATAAAACGCGGAAAATAAGTGTTCAAATTAGTTTCATTTATACAGATAAATAAAATTGGAGTGTCTGTTTGTAATATTAAAATAACCGCTTTTTACTAAATAATTTTTGTCTGTCTGTTTGTTCCGGCTAATCTCTGAAACGGCCGGACCGATTTTGACGGGACTTTCACTGGCAGATAGCCGATGTAAAAAGGAGTAACTTAGGATACTTTTATTTTAGAAAATTTATTTATTTTATTAACCCGTCAAACGCCGTTATATACCTATTACCATAACGCGCATGGTTCGATCAAAGCGGTCGGCACGCAATGGGTCAATGTAAATAAATAATAAAAAAATAACTATTCCGAGCTGACGAAGACATAATACATATCTATTATATTTTTTTGCTATTCGCTATTTTATCCTGCTTATTTAGGTACTTATAAGTACTTATAATCAAATCAAATAAATAAAATTATAATTGAACAATAACTTTTTTGTTAGTTTCCGCGCGGACGAAGTCGCGGGCACAGCTAGTATAAAATATAATTTCGTCGTGTTTTGATTGATGTGAATATTTATTTAGTTATATTTTCGTAAGATTTCTTATCTTTACAAATACTTTAGAACATCTTAATAATATTCTTGTTGTAACTTCTTCTCATACATATTTATGAAACAGCATCTCTTATAAAATTATGTACATCAGATGCCAATAGTATAACCACCTACAACCACCTCTACGGCAAACAGAATACAGGTGTATGTTTTAATAAAATATTCTCATAAATAAATCATCGTGTGGATAGAATTCGCTTTCCACAAGACTGAGGCGATTAGATAGCAATTTCAGAGGTAATTCCTAAAGCCCGCGGCATCTTAGATGAGGGATAGGTATGCGAATATGTATTTCGCTCAGATTTGGTATTTAATTACAGCTATTTTTGTGCCAACAAATTTTTTTCAAAGGAACAAACACGGTTGAAATCTAAGCATGTACCACTAAATTCATGTTTTCATACTTATGTAGGTACAAATTTTTGTAATGATTACTTGCTCAACGGTGATGGAAAACACCGTCCGGAACCGAAACCGGAAACCGGGACGTGGAAGAAATTTTATTACAAAAGACTTGTAACCTTACTCAGGAAAAGTCTGGTTTTCTCTCTGCGTTGTGGAGGTCTAATGGCATTCGCTTCACGTAAAAATCAAATACTTAGGCTTAGGTAGCGGACTCCGCCAATCCTTATGCATACGCTAACAAAAATAAAATTATTGTGTTAATAAAAAAAATATTTGCTGCTATTTTACTTCTTGTATAGAGAAGGTCATTTTAAGATACAGACAGCTAATAAAATTGACTATGTTAGGTAGGTTCGTTAACACACTACCACAAAGTAGGAATTAAGCATGGCGGGTCACTACATTTAAATAGTATATGTAAAGACCATTTAAAATCACAGCAACACAATTTTATCAGAAGATGAACTCACTAGCGCTAGAAACTAGAATGTTAAAGAAGCGAGTGAGGTGGTTCTCGGCGCTTACCCCGCGAAGGATTTGGTGTGAACTTATAGATAGTTTATTGATTGCAACATATAATATGCACAAAAAAAAAATACTGTATGTATTCACTACCTATATATAATATTTAACATAAATACCAGCATTATTAATTTTCATTAAATTATCACTCCTACGAAATTACGAATCATTTGTATAGGAACACAGAGCAAGCCATTGTTTGACAACAAGATAATTATCGAGAAATATTTACTGTAAACCAAAGCACCTGAACATTGTTTGTCAAGTGTTATTTTGTGTATCCTTATCTTTTACTTATTTTAGTACAGTAAATACTTTTTCTGGACGAAGGTACTCTCTACTTTTACGGTGCTTCTCTGATATTGACTCTTCACAAAATATGAATGAATACTTGTAACATCAAGACCAAGAGATGACTACCGACCATATGCTATATAGAAATCGCGGTATGGTATCGTACATTTTAATAACGTTAACCTAACGCAGTTTTATTATGTAGCTTTCCGATCCCGACCCCAACACTCCACAAATATACTGCACTCCGCGGATCCGAGTGCGGAGAGTTAGGACTTCTGCGCCATACACCAGGTACCTGGGCGCCACTCATCGTAGATCCTTCTGGCATGAACCCTTGACGTACTAGCGGCCCACAGCGGCCAACTACATAGTCAGTGTCAATAAAATATATATTATGGTGTACATTAACTCTATGGCGCACTTGAACTACAAGACGCTTTGGATCTAGCTTCCAACATTTGGAACTAGATGTAGAATAAGCTGTTAACCTAAGCTATGGAAATTACTTCAGCGAGACTCGCTTTCCACCTCGGGGTCGACGCAGACGTTATACGATCATTGCAATAATCATTGTAAAAGCCCCTTAAAAACTGAGTTTATTGATTTCAAGTCAAGATTTAGTATACCTACGGACAGGCTTTCTTCTATCTATACACAATATACCCAGTGTATTATAATTCTAGCCAACGTCGGCACCACCTCGATAGATTTATCTTTGCCTGGAGAATATGCAAAGATTCTTGCTAAAGATATTATTAATGAGATTGCATATTATAGGCTGAAAAACAATCATTTTGATTGATCACAGCTAAATAATACAAAGTGTAATAATATTCCTTAATCATTTTCACTGTATTCTTTATTACTTTAGTAGTTTTAAGTTTATAATAAACTTTTGTCTTTCTCACTTCAGCAGTAATTTATTTAAAATATTATTATTTTATCGTTATTTTATTTACACCAAGGTGTTTCCATTGCCTAGCGGATTATTTTTTACGATAATACGATTGGATTTCAATATCATTCCCTGCAGAATAGAAAAGTATAATTTCAAAAAAATATCAAAGTTTAGTTTTGGGTTTAGCTATATGTTGATCTTGATAGAGTATAAAAGAGGAAACTGACTGATGTCAGTTTCTTCATATCTATAGAAGATTTATTAACGTGTCATAATTGTTCTGTATACACAGTGTAAACAGCGTATACCTACATAATTCTAGAATACTCATATCTGCTCTTCTGGAGGTCTACTACAAAGAAACTTCATTAAATCCGCTTTTGTAACCTTATTTTGTTATAAGTAGATAGATGTTAACGCACTATTGTGTTTAGAAGCTTAAAAGCTTTGCATGTTCGTTAGTTGTCATAGGTATTCTCTAAAAATGAATTTTTAAAAATTGCTATGGGACAGCTTAATGTGCAAGGAAAAAGTGGTATGAGCTTTCTAACTAGAGATCAATTCTAATCACAGGTTGATCTTACCCGCCAAATGAAAAAAATGTGCATATCCATATATCCACCACTTTAGATATTGCATGCTTATTTCATAGTTAAGGCCCCTCCTGTAGATATCTTTACTCATAGGTTAGCAGGGTAGACTATCCAGCCAATCAAGGAGTCGATCCTGGTAGATTATGTCGGTAATCCTTTTAGGCCAGGTCGTGTGAGGTTTGATATTGTGTATTATATTCCATCATAGTTAAGTTAATGTTCATACATAATGTAACATTATCTCAATGTATATATATAAGTTTATCTATACAGGTGTCTTTCCTAAAAATATATTATGTATACAAAATATATTTTTATATACAAAAAAAAATACAGAAAACGGCGGTCGTCCAGATACTACTTACATTATTTTAACAAACAAACAATAGCCACGAGCTTTAATACATAGAGGATAAAACCATGTCTTTTTTATATCTGTCTATGCAGAAGTACTAGATGGATTTAATAGATGGATGTGTTATGTCAATTCATATGAGTTCAGCAAATAGGATACTGACTTCTCAATATATTTATGAAAACATAATGTCTATCTATCTATCTATATATAACTTCACGTCAAATCCCTTACGGGGTAGGCAGAGAGAACCGAGCGCCACGTGACTCGATCCTTACATACCTCACTCGCTTCACATTCATTGCTCTTTTCATGCACACTCGCCGGTTTCTAGGGCTCCTGACATTACTTTCTGATAGAACACGACCAATTTGATCATGGTAGGTAAGTCTTGGCCTTCCTCGGCTCCTACATCCTTCCACTTTTGCATTGTATATCTGCTTCCTCATTATTTCATCTTGCATACATTCTACATGTCCGAAACGACGGAGCATGCCTCTTCTTATATGAACAACACCGACGCTCTCTTTCTATGTATGAAAACATAATGTATACCCGTAAAAATTTAAAGCAGTTTACAAACTTCAGCGAAAAATTTAAAAGTAGAAGTAAGTTGTGTATGCATATCGGCTTGCTAGGGCTGTTAGATCTTTTCTTGTTTCTCTCTTTTTCTGACAATGTATCCAAAAAGTACATTAAAATCACTCTCTGTAAAAACCACAAATCCTCGCCAAGGAGAACCGCTACATGCCTAGAATGCTACAGGAGGCTATTGAAATAAGAAAACACCCCAATTTCAATAGAGAAGATGGTTGGCAAGTACCACCTGCTTGGGATCCAGTCCTAAAAATAATCAAGTCACAAACCCAAAGATCTACTCAAAAACGTTCGGACACCGTGAGCGATTTTTATGTGAATCGGAACATATATAAATAATTAATCCATCCATGTCACTGGATGTTACAATTGAATAACCAATGTAAGACAAATGCCACCTTAGTCTTCCTGCGACCACGGATGCTGCGAAGCATTCGAAACGTCAGGTTCAACAAAATAAAACACGCGATACTTCCGTTAAAAATTGTTTAATTCAATGTGTAACAATCGCGAAAATCTAAGACAATATTTGTTTTATTTTGAACATTTTAGTAACTTTGTCCCATTTCGCGTTAAATCTTACAAACGAAACAGAAACAGTTGAACAGGAAAAGTAATCCGTCATCTTGGAAGAGTGGCCATATTGAATTTAGTATGAGGTCTCTCACTGTATTATTTTATGCTCTTTAAACCCTTCTATTTCATATACATTATAAGAGGGATAATAGTACATCTTAATCATAAAATAAATTTAAATATTCCTGGAAGGGCCGCCTTCATAAGGCAGGTGTTAAAATATTATAAATACGACAGGGAATTCATTAGCGATTTCGATCTATGCGCGTTATCAATTCTATCACATACGAAATTTTAAATTTTTACTTTATTAAGTACACGATTATTCGGTTATATTATAATAATCTATCTGAGCTTTAAAATATCTCGTGGCAAGGAGCTCAAGCAACAATTAGAGCATTTGCAAAAAATCTCTATAAAAAGGATATAAAGAAATCCTACTATTCTCATGACCGACTCCATTACTAATGATTTTATTCATTTAAAGAATGTTTATTATATGGTCGTACGAATAGTAGATCGTGCAAATAGTGTGAATAGAGGATCCTACTAATAGTGGGTCGTGCGTATAGTGATGTCATGTGAACTAAGTTCGGGTAGCTAGTAAAATAATAAAATATATTGCATAATCATTAAATGTTACTTTTTGATTAACTTATAATTAAAAATTGTTATTAGTTTGGGTTTTCTGCGAGGCAGAGTTAATAACTTTTTAAATCGGCTACATACTAAATATTGTTCCCAACCTCTCTTTCACAAGAGCCTCGATTGTTAGCCTGTACTATGAATAAGTGTGGTTAACTTTCCGAAGCAAAATAACGGCTCTCTGTTAAGGTTGTGTTCCTACTATGAATGAGGCTCGTCTGTATATAATGTCGGGAGATACGGTGTATTTATTAGTGTACTTTATGTAAAGAGATGCATCGAGACGAGAGACGCATCAAAGCAGCACGTCTTGGGAAGTAACTCTACCTTATAGAACTCCCCTTTTTAGAGGGTTGTTGCGTTTCTGCGAGTGAGTGAGGTAACACTCACGTGATACGTCCTATGTTACAAGCGTTCTTAGGTCACGGTGACAAACGAGCCGTATACAAAAAAAACAGGAAATGAATGCCTTCAAATTACAAATTATGGTTATTAGATAATCATGTTTTTTCCTGACACAACAATTTCTGACATATATTAGAGGCAATAAAGTAACTGTGATATTGCGTCATTAATATAACATAAATCTAGCAATGCCAGGAAAAAAGTAGTATACATCTATCACAAATATGATTTATGCAAAATAAAGCTATTTCTTTTCTGTACATAATACCATGTACTATAAATATGCTACATTACATTGGAACATTATGGTGATAAGATACTTAAAGAAATTACTTTTTTACAACAAATTACGAACATTAAAGTGAAATGGTTTACTGGCTACGAAAAAGCAACACACAAAAACGTCTAACGCTGTATTCTGAAAGACGACGATGGAAAAGTCATAAAATAAATAAAGTACAAGACAGGAATAACAATTTCAATTCGAAATCTAATCGAACAAACATTGGGCGTGCTGTAATCACTCGATTGTATAACATCGATTTATATGATTGACACGTTTCCAATTCAACGATCGTGCGCCAAGAATAAACCCATGATCTGTCGATGACGGCATATCACAACATTGGCCGTACGTAGGTCCAATTCCAGTATCGGTGTTTGTGTGTTCGTTACGTTAGTCATGTAACTGTCATCTGATGATGTATGTTATGTGCAGGCCGTGCTATCAGATATTTTCTATTTCTGTCACGACGCGGGTGGCGCGCTACGTAAATCCACCAATATTAATATTTAGGTGTATCACACACATCCGTTTTCGTTAGCGGGGAATGACCAAGTTAGTCCGAACACAGCGTGTTGCGGAAATGGCATAAGCTTCGTAGTTGTTATCTTCTTTGTTGGTAGTCGGCGAAGTTACAATTGAAAAGTTATAGTTGCCTTGAAACATTCGACGCATGCTATCTTCTTCCTTGCAATCACAATTAAATCAATTGTTTATTTATTCCCTTTCAACAAATTGTTTATTTAACTATGCAAGAATAAATTTTAGTAATCACTTCTTTATTAAGGTAAAAATTTTGTATTGTAACGGGATCCTGGGTCAGGCATCCAATATTTTTTTAACCTGAAAAATAATCATCAAATCACACAAAACACATCACACAGATATTTCTAGTTATTTCTCCTGTAGTTTCGAGACGGACCGTTTCGAAGGATATATATATATTATTAGATTAATAGATATATTCTTTACCTCGTAGCAAAGAGTTATTGTACCTGTACGGGCATCACTCGTACGTTGGCGACCTCATAAAAACCACTTCACGCATTTTTGAATATCATCGGGCGTTTTTCCAATGGGAAAATAACTTAAGAATTATCGGAAACTCTTCACTGAAAGAAATCATAAAATCCTGGCTTAAATCCAGCAGTTCTCGCCGACGCGACGTGTATCACATAACTGTTTAACCTGAGCTTTGCTCCATTGAGCACACCAAGATTTTTTGTACACTAACATGACCTTCTGCTCCAGGTGACTTCTTTTCTTTCTTCTTCTTCTTTGATTTCTTCGAAATCTTTACAAAAAGAATTTCAATGCTCTTTGGGATGGTGTGTTGGAAATTGAGGAACTGCAGCAAATGAGATTTGAATTTTTTAGCGGTGAACGTACAGACATTTATTATGATAGGATTGAATTGGGCCTAGTTCAACTGGCTCCCTCAGATACTTTAGATAAAATACCCTCAATTTCAAACACAAGTTTATCGCGGCTTTCCTCTGCAAGGGAACGAGGGTTGTTAGCACGGCCCGTATAATAAATGTCCTCGATGCTCGCCCGCATAGTAATGAAAGCTATCAATTGACAATGTACGGTTGTTAATCAGCAATAATAGTGTTGGGGACAGTTCTGCTTCGCAAGAAGTTAGCAAACCATTTGACTAACCATCGGGCATCTCGTACGGTGGCAACTTTGATAAAAAAAAACTCAAGAGTGAAGGTGTGTATGGAGACACTAGCAGAATACCAGTCGAACAACTATGGCTAAATCCATATTGATTCCAGATTTGACCAAATTCGCGTATTTATCACATGCTCCACATACTAGGGAGAGGAGAGGAAGATTACCCTCTACTACAACAACCACTAGGCGATTGGGAAAGTAGCATTTCATGTCATGTAATGCAAAATAATTATAATTCTGTAGACCATTATTATCATGTTGAACTAATACTGCCTTTAATACCACTGAACTGACCATCTCACTCACTCACGTCACTGGAGTGACCATCCATGATTTATGTGTGGTCATTGGATCATAAAATGTAGTACATGGACATCGACAGTGCTTGTCAAGGAAGCCTTGTTGTCTATTGTACTCGTAGATTTTTGGATGTGTGATTGGAGATGTGTGATTACCTTAACATATATGTCACGTGACAAGGTTTCACTGGGCGATATTTGATGTCTAAGACATTTAAGGTTTTGTTATTAATTTTCTACAAAATAAATATATAAATACCTAGTCGGGTCATAAGTTCTGTCCAAACCTTATAATTTTAAGTTAGGAATGGCCAGAAACACTTTGACTAATTTTAAAAATAGAACGTTCCCACTTGCCGAAAATAAAAAATAAATTAATTTTCATTCATTTTCAAATATGGAGTGGTCGAAGAAGGAAGATACAGTCGCGGTTATTGCATTACACCGCTGTGGTTACGCGCCAAAAGAGATTTTCAATATTCTACAAAAATTGAAAATAACACTACGGTTTTTTATTGGGTATATAAATATATATTTTTGATATTCTCTTTTTAATAAAATTGACATGGTCGAATTTTATTTTATTTAACGAATTAACTTTCGTCGTATTCTTCCACGATCTTCATTATTCTCCGACGGTTTAGATGAAATTAACGATAGTTTATATTTACTGTTAGAATTCTTTCACCTTGAATATGAGTTGCTCTGGTGTTGATTTTTTTTATACTACGTCAGGAGGCATACAAGCATACGGCTCACCTGATGTTAAGCGGGTACCGTAGCCTATTAACGCTTGCGATATATTAAGTATCACTCGCGCGATGCCTCATCTGCTACTTACACAGCAACTCCTTGGAACTTACTGGTGACCTCACTCACACGCAGGAACACAACAACCCTCTAGGGAGTTGTTATTTGGCTGCGGTTTTCTGCGAGGTGGAGGTGCTTCCCCAGATGGGCTGCTTAGATGCGCCCTACCTGTCTTAAAAACATCAAACAAACAAAACACAAACAACAGACCAAGACAAACAGATATGTTCATGCACACAAATATTTGCCTTGTGTGGGAATCGAACCCACAAGCGTTGGTGTCAAAGTCGCGGCATTCACGACTGAGCCACCGACCTCGTCATAGATAAAGGCTGTTATAAAAATGTCATTGATAAAGGATGATTTTCTATTGTTAAACCTTTTTGGCATGGCACATGGGAATATTTCGCAGTAGAGCTTTGATGCTCTAGCCTCACGAAAAACTTCACAAGCATCTCATCAACTTACTTATTTATTAGCTAAACAATTATCTTTTTTAAACGCGACTTTGTTTCGATGATAAGTACTGGTACCCTTAGACATTGCGATTGTTATAATATCTTCTCCCGGGATTTCATCTACGTGGGATATTATATTTCCTGTGAGTATAGTCCGCCTACATGCAAGGACATAGCTCTTAAAATTTCCGGTTTAGTTATTCTTGCTTCATAGTCTATTCTGTAACATAGGCAGCTAATTCGACATTATCGGGGATACATCGCTGTCCTAGTTCAATAGTAAGACATGTTGAATAAGTATGTGTTCGAATTATCCTCAATTCAAATTTTAACTGCAGTATTTTTACCTACTGTCGAGCGAAACATAGCTTATATAACACTATGGAAGTTTTGTTTTATTCCACACTATAACGCAGCTACACTACTTAGTGGTGGGCGGACTGCGTAATCGGTCTTCAAATTCCCGCTGAATTTGACCAGCGAGGAAAGACCGGCGACGTGCAACATAAGCAAGAGTAGTGATCGCGACAGTCTTTTGCAGCAGTGCATATTGATAGTTTCGAATGAATGCACAATGGCCCATAAGCGTGCGGTAGAAGCTTTAGACCGAAGTCTGCGCGACATTTGTGGCAAGCGAACTCTGATGGGTGGTGTAGTCATTTTAATGGCAGAGATATCAGACAAACCCCGCCAGTTATTAAAAGAGGAACCTCGGCAGATGAAATAAACACCTGTCTTAAGCCATCGCTTCTGTGGCTTTCAGTTGAGATGTTACATTTAACTTGCAACATGCGAGTGCTATACAATGACTTCAAATTAGGCGCTTATGCACAAAAGTTGCTGCAAATCAGAGAAAGACTCTTGAAAACAGATGCTGAGGGCAAAATTCTTTTTACCATCGGGTTTTGTAGCGTCGTCCAGAAGTTAAGTTAATTAATTAAGTTTCAGAAGTACTTCGTTCAGAAGACGAGCTAATTGAACGTGTATTCCCAAACTGATCCGCTAACATTAACTCTGAAAACTGACTGTGTGAGAGGGCAATAATGGAACCAAAAAATAACTCCGTCAACAAAATTAATAGAATAGTTTTAGAGCTTATAGAGGGCGAGGCGAGGTTTTATGCATCAGTAGATATTATGATGATCAGTGACGATAGTACATCCTATCCAGCGGAGTTTTTAAACTCTTTAGAGTTATCAGATGTACTGTCCCATATACTGGAGCTCAAGGTTGGCGTTTCAGTATTGCTGGTGCGTAATCTCGATCCTCACAAATTATGCAATGGCACTAGACTACGTATTGTAGAACCGGGAAGAAATGTGATTAAAGCCATTATACTGATCGGTACAGGTAAAGGGGAGGAAGGTTCGATTCCTTGAATATCGATAACCCCCTATTATTTGCCATTCCAATTTAAACGGCTACAACTTCTATTAAAAATAGCTTTCTGTCTGACGATAAATAAATCCCAAGGACAAACCTCAAAAGTGGCAGGGATGCGTTTAGGTATCTCATGCTTCTCGCGTGGTCAACTTTATGTGGGTTGCTCCCGAGTTTCGAGGGCCCAAAATTTGCATGTGCTCGCCGAAAGCAATTGATCTTATAATATCGTCTACAGAAGCATATTGTAATTGAAATGTGAAGTTGCTTAGGATTATAAAATCAACTACGATTATTGTATGAACGACTGAACGAATTTGTTTACAATTTTGTAATTTAATTTTGTAACATAAATTACAATATAGTAATTATGTTTGAAATGCTACATCTTATATTTTTACGAATACTTCAATATAAAATTGACTTATTAGGAGCTAGAAATATTGTGATTCATGTCACTTGTTTTGTTCGAACAGAGTGGCGTGACCAGGATGACGGTCGGACTAGTGATGTTGTTTGTCTCCGAATATTTAAGTCCGCTCGCCTTTCGAGCGGTATAATTTTTTGTATCTACGTTTATAATAAAAAAGATAATGGACGTATTATAAAATAAGTCCGTTTTATAATACAAAAAGGAACTCGTCATCGTTATCATCATCTCAGCCTGTATTCGTCTACAGCTGAAAATAGGGTAGGGTGGGGGAACACCCCCTCTAGAGTGCCATTCGTCTTGATCTTGGGCCACCTGCATCTATCGACTACCTTTTAAACTCGTCGCTCCGTCTAGTGACTTGTAAAGTGAAATTATCATATTTAAATTGTTTCTTTATACATAGTCGCTCCTTCTACCAAGGGGTTAAAAAAACCGGCCAAGTGCATGTCGGGTCACGCATAGTGTAGGATTCCGTATTTGCTTAGCTTTGCTTGCTTGCGAAAAAGTTAGATAGTTACCTAAAATAATAAGAAATGGAGCCTATTGGATTTAACATTCAAAACCAAACTTTATTTCTTATAACCATACCTATTTAAATAATGTAACTAAATATCCAAAGGTATATACAAAGTGTACTATAGTCCCAATGCCTGCCGTGACCTGTTCATGGGTATATGATATCCCCTGGAGCAGATCACAGCGAGTAAAATAAATTACGTACTTTCCGAAGTGAGCGTTGGATTCACGCACGCCAATCACATGACCGGGGTAAACGCCCGTGACTTTGGAGAAGAGAATGATGATAAAAGAAACTATCCAAGGGATCTGTAATTAATGCTCCTAATAGTGAGATACCATAATATACTTCGTTAGTCCATTGGCATTCCGCCCTACTACCATCTTTGTTTCGAGTACTTGTTAGCACTGATTAATAAACAATAATGCTGGTTTAATCTGATAATATTTATTTCATTATGCAATTGTATTTTGTAAAACGCAAGCATAGTCATAAAAACGATATCATAACTCCGCTAATCAGTAATCGAACTAATTTAACCTCTATAAGTACCTACATGCCACCTACAACTGCTATTGAAATTGCTATTGGACTCATCGTCCAATGTTTAAAATATCAATCTATATCTGAGCATTTGTGGATGTTTAAATATTTGGGTGAATATAGAAAGTAGGACGTATTTTTTATTAATTTATAATTATAGTCAATACTAATTTACTTAGTATACTTTACCAATTACCGCTTTTTTGTGTTATAATTAATTTACGAACTTTTATTTTGTCCTCGTAGCTAATGCGGCATTCATTATTCTATCGTGTGGGTAACAACAAATGACACTCTTTGTTCCTATCAACATCATTAGCATCACCATCACCACTTCTGTAGGCGGCAGTGGCATGAACGGCGTGAGTATTGACACGCTCAGACGCTTATCCATCAATACACTACTTATAGGATATCATAGCTTATCCGCCAATACCTCATGAGGTGTAATAAAATTGGAGACAAAATACAAACCAAACCAGCAACCTAAACAGAGCATTTACATAGGAAAAGACAACTGGATTATAAGAAGACCCTTACATAATGTATGACGTAAGATTATGTTTCTTTTTAACCTTTTTTATTTGTAACAAAGCTAAGTAGAGTGGATGGTCATTTATTGATAAGTTAGGGCAGGGTAAGTACTCGGTTACCTCACGTCATATATAATGTTTGCTTTTATCGTGCAAAGTCGGTTTAATTCATTCATTTCACTTTAATTTCATTACGTAATGTATAAAGTGAAAAATAATGTTTCTCTTTAACATTTTTTTTTATTTGTAACAAAGCTAAGTAGACTGTGGAGGTTCATTTATTGATAAGTCAGGGCAGGGTAAGTAGTATGTTACTTTCGTCATATATATTCTTTGATTTTATCGTGAAAAGTCGGTTTCTTTCATTCATTTCACTTTCATTTCATTACATAATGGATAAAGTAAAAAATAATGTTCCTATTTAACATTATTTTTATTTGCCATAATGTTAAGTAGATTAGATGGTCATTTATTTATAAGTAATTATTATATTATTGATATTTTGTATTTATAATAACTATGCTAGTTACAAACATTATTCTATTCTTCCTATAATATATGTACCGAACACAAACCTTTATCATTTGTTCTTATTTTTGGATTTTATTTTTAGTAATTTTAGATATATAGGTCTTTTTGAAAGGTAGGCAGATTGACAAATATAGATTTTATTGTGCCGCTCTTTTACCTATTAATTCATATTCTAATAAATTTATTTCAGACATCAGCTTTTACAATGCATAGAAAAATATATTAACTTAAAATGAAGGTTATAACTTAATCTAACCCTCTATCTAATTCTTGAAGTCGTAACTTCACCATAATTTTGTGGGGAAAATCAAACGCTAGAAGCTTCACAACAACATCATTATGATATAATCGATATTATTTAAAAACCTCTAAAACTGACTTCTGTGCGGTAATAACTGGTAAAGTTATTACCAGTTATTACCGCACAGAAGTCAGTTTTAGAGGTTAGTATTTATGGGAAAACAATCGGAAACTGGGAGCTACATAATCAAAAACGAAGTTTATAAAGCGATTCACAATTAGCGAATATATCCTGTCATTCTTGACGTCAGTTAAAAACGAATAATAACAATAAAGAACAGGTTAAACGCTTTTCCTATAAATATATTTAAGACAAAATCCGCCAAGAAGATAAAGTTGTGAAAATACTGTTTCGTATTGTAGACACAAAGACGGGAGATTTGGCGGTTTGGGCTTTCCCAGGGTTTCGTCGGATCCAGGCGCGTAACTAACTGCATGACTTGAAATGCGTTTTACTACGAACAAATCCCGGATTGCGCTGGATTTGCTTACAACTATATCCAGCAAGAGTCATGTAAAATCAACTTGGGGATACTCGTACCTGTAGCTTTTCTCTAGAAAGCCATTTCGGTACTTTAAAATTGAAAATGAACTCATCAATGACGACAGTCGCATCTATTTGGTGTAAACTTCATAGTAAAGTTTCTACTATTAGGACAATATAAACCTATGTGGACATTACTATATTAATATCGGGCTGTAATTCCATATAGTATAAAGAGTTATTGTTTACTGATCGTGAATACAAATAGGCATGTATGAAATGTAACAGTGTCAGATGACTTCGAAATAATGAGAACAATATGAATGTTCTCATAGACACTGACTGCATCTGGCCTGCAAGTATTTTCTTTGTTATTTCATTTTTATATTTATATTTATATTACAACGCCGGGCATGATAGTTATTAAGGATCGGACTTTTAAGGATGGAAAAACTGTAGCTTTACATTTTTTACATCGAGTACAATGAAGCCATTTTTATCAATTAAAATTTGTATTAATAAACTTTTTACTTTATCGTTAAATCTTCTGACCAAAATAATATTGGACCATCAAAGATTATGAATTAAAAATCTAAATCGTATCATTTTTAAAACGAATATAAAGTTACAAAGTATTTAATATTTATGTAACGTTGGTTATAGAAATTTTTTAAAACATTTTCTAGAAAATCATTAATCATTTACCAAAATGTCGGAACAAATTTTAGATCGACTTGAATGAAACACGGTTTGAATTAGTTGAGCCGTTCTTGATATGATTACACATAAAATAACATAATACTACGGCCATCATCAACAGGGAATCCATGCTCATCATAAAGGAAATAAGCTCTATTGGCTAGTTCATGGATCAACATCGCAGAAATAATTAGGTACTAAAACACTAAGTTTTGGTGAATATGTCACAAATCGAAACCAAATTGGTTGCGTACTGTACAGTTCGTTTGGGAGAGAGAGAGAGAGAGATAATCTTAAAAAGGTATTAATAGGTTTTTACAGGGTCGACAATGCGTGAGCAATGCTTATAGTGTTGCAAATTATAAGTGATGCTTAGTGTTATAACTGCATGTACGTGTGAAATTGCCGATTTGTACTGAAAAAATTAAACTCATTTTTTTTTCAAAGATGGAACATATTCATTTAGTTAAAATATTTACTCTCACTGTCTATACATTGCTGCCATCTAATCGGAAGATTTATCGAATTATTTATGCCTCTGCGATAGAACTCTGGTGAGATCACACAGTTTTTCGAATCTAGATAGATTCGAAAAACTGTGTGAAAGTATTTTGTACTGCCTCCTGGGAAGAATTTTTTTACCACGTACAAAATTGTCCAAATCAAGAAAAAAATGGTAGTCAGTTGGAGCAAGGTCTGGCGAGTACGGAGGATGACGTATGGTTTATAACTGCAGCTCCAGTAGAGTTACAATGGTTTCTCGTGCAGTGAGAGGTCTTGCGTTATCATGGATCGATAATGGTGAAGATCGAATCACGAGTCGAGGCTGTTTCACTACCGATTTCGTCATCATTGTTAGAAACTCGGCATAGTAAACATACGCTGTTATTGCTTGACCAGACCTGAGAGAGCTATAGTGGATAACGCCATGAAGAGACTACCAAACAGTTACCATTTTATTCGTCAGCTTTGCTTTAGGACACTGTTTCGGCGATTGACCTGGGGTCAGCCATGGCATTTTTTTCACCCATTTTTCATATTTTTTTATCTTACCTATTGATTTGATGCAAATGAGTCAACATTGTTGGTAAGGTAACGTTGAACCATGCCGCTATTTCCTGGGCAGTTTGACTCGGGTCGACTTCTGCCATCTCCTTCAATTCAGCGTTATTCACCTGTGTGGGAGGTCTTCCGTGTGGTTCTTTAAGTCGAAGTTTCCATTACGAAAGCTTTTAAACCAGAAACGCACAGTGCGTTCATTATTAGTCCTTTCTAAACGTAGCATTGATATTGCGAGCCGTTACTGCCGCGTTAGTTCAGCGTCGGACTCGTATTCATATTCGGATTTTCGAAGTATCAGTCTTTCCCGTCTAAGCTGAATAAAAAAAAAACAATTGAAATTAGAATTTCAAATGTGGTACATATTTTAAAGACCCTCCTCCCTCACAGGTATTATGTGAAAAAAGTTTCACTCGAAAATCTCACACCATGAAGATAGATGAATGTCAATTCAAAGTATCTGTTACTATAAAATGGCAATTTCATACTTTAACCCCTATTATAACTCATTTCTTGATAATGTGTCACAAAATTAAAATTTATTAGTTAATAATTATCCCCCCCCCCGCGCGCCGTCGAACTGGTCGGACGCATATTCAAGGGCTCTCGTTATTTTATTATTATATATAAAAACAGTAATCCACGACAAAAGAAAGTGCCATAATTCACAAGTAACAGTTTTTACCCGTGCAGTGCGAAAACAGATTTTAAAGAAAAACAAAGAATATCAGTGATATAAGTAAATAAAATGTGTAACTGTTGCGGTTAACAAATTCTATAGTGGGTATGACATTGAACTTCATGTAAGCTGATTCGCTTGCTTTGATACCACGAAACGTAGATGTTGACTTGTTTATTAGACAGAAATAGCAACTGCAGTTATTGTTGTTGTGTTTAAAACCTTGCATTTTATAAAAATATTATTAATCGCAAGCGCTGTCGCCGTCGGCTCAAATAGGCCTAGACCGCAAAACAAACTTTGTAACATGTCTTTATCACGAACTCCTCCTAAAAAAACTGGATATGATACCCTGAAACCTGATGACTCTGTACAGGAATCTGACACCGCATCGGATTTGGTTGTCTCAGAGACAGAACATGGGTGTCAGACCCATAACCAGCGCCGTTTTAAACGAAAACATGGGGATGCAACTCTGTCGGAAATTAAAGATATTCTTGCTGATCTGAAGCGCCAACAACATGTACAAAGTGAAGAAATGAAAAAAATGACCCAACAAAATTGCGAAATTAAGCAAAGTATCCAATATATGTCCGAGAAATATGATGATATTTTAAAACAACTTCAAATAACGAAAGATCAAAATACTATGTTTAAAAAGAGCATTAAAGCACTAGAACAGAAAGTTGAATACTTAGAGCGAAATTCAAAGGCGACATGCCTTGAAATAAGAAATATACCGCAACCTGAAAATGAAAACAAACTTGGATTATGCAACATCGTGAAAAGTGTCGGACAGGCGCTGGAGATTGAATTACACAGCGACGATATTAGAAGTGTATACAGAACCAAAAGAAACCAAAACAATGGCCCCATATTAGTTGAACTTTCTTCGAGCTTGCTGAAAGAAAGTGTGATAAAGGCCTCAAAAACGTTCAACAAAGGGAAGAAAGAAAAGCTCTGTACTTCGCACCTCCGACACGAAGGCAAGCCGTTAATAGAAGGTAAATCACAACCTGTTTTTATAGCAGAATCACTTACCTCGACAGGAAGCCGCCTATATTATCTAGCCAGGGACTGTGTAAAAAACAAACAGTGTGTAGCATCATGGACCTCATATGGGAAAATTTTTATACGAGAAGAAGAAGGATCTCGGCCCATGCTAATTACTTGTGAGGAAGATCTTTTTAAACTAAAACGACAATGACTAGTATGTTTATTTTATTATTGGATATATTTATACACATTGCTAGTGGTCGAAAACTATTGTTTAAGCTACCAATTCTATCTAAAGTTTAGCATTATATCATATATTTTTTTGCATGCTACATTTCAATTCAAATCTATTTTTTACTATGTTTATTGTGCACATACTTTAAAGCACCAATTTATATACAATTTAAAATCAATTTCATATAAGCCTACTTACAAATTAATATACATTTTAGCCCTAAATATTGCTAGTAGAAAATATTTTATATTCATTGAAATACTGCCTGTACACATAACATGTTATGGACTTTTATGTGCTTTGCTATATAAATTTCAATATTGTTATGTACATTACTACAAAAACATGCTAGTTGTACTTCCACCACAACCAAAAACAAAATACTCGTTAATAAGAAATAAATACCATTATTTACATACAATTTATAACTCAACAAAACAAAACTTTCAAAAAAGTGCACTTTCTTTTTTTAATTCTTTATTACATAAGGCCTTAACCTTCACGTTTAAAGATCATCAGTTCACACTTATTTTACTCTCTCAAAAAGTATTTCTAAATTCATATAATGTATTCACTTGGAATAATTCTATTTACAAAATTCGATCACATAAATAAATTAATAGAAAATATAGATCAATTTAATATAACAACCCCAATCACGTGTAAACCAGAAGAATGTAACTCTTATCTAAAATTCCCAAAATGCTATCTGAAAATATTACAACAAAATATACGTAGTCTAAATCGTAATTTTGATGAATTAAGTATTTTACTAAGGAGATTCGAAGACTCGTGTGATATCATGGTGCTGTCTGAATGTTGGCTATCGCGTATGACTAACTTGCCTAAAATACCCGGTTATAACTCACACAAAACAAACGACAACTATAATCAAAATGATGGGATTGTGGTTTATGTTAAAAATAATTTGAACTGTGTTGTGGAGGAGCCGCATTTTGTGGACGCGAACTGTCTGGTCATTACAATTAACAGGGAGACCGTACTGGTTGCAATTTACAGGCCACCAAGTTTTAAGAATATAGACAACTTTTTAAACTCTATTCACATGTTGCTTGGATCACTGTCGTTCTATAAAAGTATTATAATAGTGGGTGACATCAATATTGACCTTCTGGGATCCACCTCTAATACCACCTCATATCTAGATGCAATGGCATTCCATGGACTTCTACCAGCTATAAATACTTCAACTAGAGGTAGCTCGTGTTTGGATCACGTAATTTTAAAAACTAAACTGCATGCTTACACGTTTTCATTAGGTACAACTATTACTGATCATGAAGCTATCTTATTCTGTATTGAAACAGGTAAAATAAACAGTGAATGCTCAAAATATAAAATAAACACCAAACTAGATACTGAACAATTAAAAATTGACTGTATGAATCATAATTTTAATACAATTCTTAAAGAGAAGGATCTGAACGCAGCAATGGATAGTTTAGTTAGCACAACGGAACAAATGATAAATAAAAACTTAACAAAAAAGCTTGTCTCCAGAAATAGACAAATAATTAAACCATGGATAACGCCAGGCATACTTCGTTGTATTCGTACTAGGGATAGAATGCACCAAAAGTTAAAATCTAATATAAATGACGAAATTTTACGAATCTCATACAAACGATACAGGAACCATTGTAACAATTTACTAAAAAATCTTAAAAATCAGTATGAAAAAGATCAATTACTAGCTTCAAAAAACAACACAAAGAGACTCTGGACTACTATAAAAACGATAACTAGTTATAAAAGCGAAAATCAAGGACATGCCGAATCACTACTAAAAAACAAAGAACCCCTAACAACAATTAATAAAATTAACGAATATTTTTCCAATATCGGCAAAAAGCTTTCTGATGAAATTTCCTCAACTGTACCCAAGTTTAACTATAAAAGACACCCTTCTGCTAACTCATTCGTCCTGTTACCGACTGACTGTGATGAAGTTTATAGGTCAATCCAAAATTTAAAAACCGATTGCTCTCCTGGATGGGATTCCATAAGCGCCAGAGCTCTTCAAATCATAGGAGAATTCATAACGCCAGTACTCACAAGTCTGATAAATCGTTGCTTTGAAGCTGGAGTGTTCCCACTTGCTCTAAAAAAAGCTATAATCCATGCGATACATAAGGCGGGGGATAGAGGCTGTATTGAAAACTATAGACCTATAGCAATACTCACGACCTTCTCTAAAATATTTGAACGTATCATTAACACGCGATTAGTCAACTACCTAGAAAAACACAATATAATATCTAATAGACAGTATGGTTTTAGATCTGGTCGCTCAACAGATGATGCTGTTATTGATTTTACTGACTACTTGGCTGAAAAAATAGATGGGAAAAAGAAGTGTTTAACTATATTTCTCGACCTAGCAAAAGCTTTCGATACCGTCTCTATTTCCCACCTGATACAGAAGCTTAACGATATAGGTATTAGAGGCACTCCACTGAATCTGATAACAGATTATTTAAGAGGCAGAACGCAGTATGTTAAAATCGGAGACTATATCAGTGAGGAGTTGTCTGTAGAATTTGGGGTTCCGCAGGGGAGTATCATTGGCCCAACGCTGTTTCTTTGCTACATCAATGAACTGTGCGAATTAAATTTAAAAAATTGCCGTATCACGTCATATGCTGATGACACGACTCTTACATTTTTTGCAGACTCGCATCTCGAACTGTTTGATTTGGCGCAATCTGGATTCAATACAGTGTGTCACTGGCTATCATCAAATTCTCTTACATTAAATGACACAAAAACCAAATATATCAAATTCACTATTCAAAACAGAGCAGATGTATCTAACAACGCTACCTCGATCTTTGCGCACAAATGCAACTTTTCCCCAAACTCCCACTGTAACTGCCCTGCTATTAGTGCTACTCAGAGTACAAAATACCTCGGTATCATAATTGACTCCAATTTGTCTTTTGAAAATCATATCCACTGCGTGGCGCAAAGAGTAAGGAAACTTACATATATCTTCAGACAACTTCGCACTGTAGCTGATGGTCGTACCATGAGGTTAGTGTATGAGGCTTTGGTACATTCGATTTTAAGGTACTGTGTCACTGCTTGGGGTGGTGTAGGTAAAACTAAACTGATAGAACTGGAAAGAGCTCAGAGATTGATCCTTAAAGTCGGCCTTTCCAAACCTCGTCTATTTCCTACCTATCAATTGCACCAAGAAGCAGACATACTTACTGTGCGCCAAACATACATTTTATTAACATTAATGCGTAAACACGCTGCGATTTCGTTGGATGTGGTGAAAGACAGGGCGCATACTAGACGCCATTATTCAGTATGTGAGACAAAAACCGCCAGAACCTCTTTTGCTCAAAAATTTTACCTTATTCGTTCAGGAATGCTATACAACAAAATAAATAAGATACTAAATATTGTGAACTGTACCAGGTATACATTTAAAAATAAAATATCTAAATGGTTAAAAGAAAGGACTTATGACGAAATTGAAAAACTTATTGTTATACAAAAATAGGAAGTATTTCATGAAGCATAGATAAAGCAACTATAAAGTGTAAATGTACTGTTTATGTATTGTGTGTCTATTGCATTGCAATTAGGTGCTGTGTGTATGTATATATATATATATATATAGTATGTGCATGCATGAAAACTGTGCAAAAAGGGGGGGACCTGGTGTTCTAAAATACAAGCCTTGGCTTAGTTTAGGCTCCAGATCTCCCACAAATTGCATACTAGTGGTAAATATATTACATTCTCACTTGTTTAGTTTGTAAGAAAATGGAATTTGTGGAGATAAATAAACTATATTATTATTATTATTATTATTATATTATTTATAATTTTCCGCAGCATTATTCGTGAGTATCGTACAATAGTGCAGAATATTGACCAACTCAACCACAACATTCAGAATTACCTAAAGCATACATCGCATGATTTAACATGATTCAAGAAGTCTAGAATAGGCATAAGAGTAGCCTAGTATAGGGCGCATGAAAGGAGTATGTCTGGAGAAGCAGCTCCAACTCGGAGAAAACCGCAGCCACGTAGGAACTCCCAGGAAAGTAGTTGGGTTCCTGCGTGTGAGTGAGGTCACCACTAATCGCGCGAGTGATACTTAATGTATTACAGGCGTTCATAGGCTACGATAACCGCTTTACGTCAAGTGGCCGTATGCTTGTATGCCTCCCAACGTTGTATAAAAAAGAAGATATTTGTGGTTATAAAACTATATAGTAATTTTTTTAATGTATATAACGTCGGGTATACAAGTATAGGGCTCACTTGATGTAAAGTGGTATTAAGTATCACTCGCGCGATACCACTACTACTGCTGACATAGCTACTCCTTAAGAACTTACTGGTGATGTCACTCGCAGAAACATAACAACCCTCTAGGCTGTTTTCTGTGAGGTGCAGATACTTCCCAAGACGGGCTGCTTTGATCCGCCCTACCTCTCTTTCAGATATGTTTATGCACACAAATGTTTATTCTGTATAGGAATCGTACCCTCGAGCGTCGATGTCGAAGTACACACATCAAAAGTGTCTAGGGATCAACATATATTTTTGCAATAACTTTTCTCCTGATTGATATTAATTAAAATTTTCTTTAAGGATTCATCAAATAAAGTGTTTTCGTTTGTCTACAGTAACGATAAACCAAGTCACCTTTGCATTAATAAAGAAATTTGCCATTTTCATAATAAAGGGATTTTTGACATTTGAACCACTAACATTAAAGTTCGAAAAAAAGACTGAAATAACAGTTTTCTTTAAAATTTTATTGGGTAACTTAAACAATTAATAATCCCTGTTTCTAGCGCGAACACTAACAACACAAGAACATCGGTTTGGCATACTCAAAATGAGTTCATCCAAATCACGCTGTGGAATGGCCGCCCATGTTCGTTGCAACAACATAAAAAGGTCTTCTTGCTACTGGATACCCTCCATATTCGGCAGAGCTCTTCTCTGTAGCATATCCCATGCATGCTCAATCGGGTTCAAGTCTGGCGACTGAGCAGGCCAGGGCATGACATTGATGTTAGCTGCGGCGAGAGTCTGTCTTACAACTCTTGTGGT
The DNA here is from genome assembly GCA_947507595.1 of Pyralis farinalis. Lineage (NCBI taxonomy): Eukaryota > Metazoa > Arthropoda > Insecta > Lepidoptera > Pyralidae > Pyralis > Pyralis farinalis. The sequence goes on from OX382267.1 coordinate 21,042,682, forward strand.
GTGCGGTCGTGCATTATCATGCATTAACTGAAATAAGGGACCGATTTGCACTTGTAGAGGAACGATGACGTCTGATACAATCGTCTCAGCATAAATTTGAGCGTTGAGGTTGCCTCTGATCCAAATCAACTCAGTTCTTCCGCCAAATACCCGCCCATACCATGATGGTTCCACCACTATAAGGATGGACTTCCTGGCAGGATTTTAATCGCTGTTGGCGTCCAGGGGTTCTCCAGTGTCGTATACGTCTTGTATCCGGTCTCATACCAAAACGAGACTCATCAGAAAAGCACACGAAACGCCATTGTTCTTCTGCCCAATTTCTGTGTTCAAGAGCCCATTGATATCGAATCCTACGATTGTGCATTGCTATAGGTGGTACTCTTAGCGGTCTTCGGGAATGAAGGTTCACTTCATGCAAGCGGTTTCTGACTGTTTGGTCGCTAATTAAGTTCCCTGAAGAGTGATGAAGCGTCACGGCTAACATCATGGCGGTTATTGTTGGAGCTCTTCGAGTTGTGATTTGAATGTATCGGTCTTGTCTCCGTGTCCATGCATGGGATATGCTACAGAGAAGAGCTCTGCCGAATATGGAGGGTATCCAGTCGCAAGAAGACCTTTTTTGTTGTTGCAACGAACATGGGCGGCCATTCCACAGCGTGATTTGGATGAACTCATTTTGAGTATGCCAAACCGATGTTCTTGTGTTGTTAGTGTTCGCGGTAGAAACACGGATTATTAATTGTTTAAGTTACCCAATAAAATTTTAAAGAAAACTGTTATTTCAGTCTTTTTTTCGAACTTTAATGTTAGTGGTTCAAATGTCAAAAATCCCTTTATTATGAAAATGGCAAATTTCTTTATTAATGCAAAGGTGACTTGGTTTATCGTTACTGTAGATAAACGAAAACACTTTATTTGATGAATCCGTAAAGAAAATTTTAATTAATATCAATCAGGAGAAAAGTTATTGCAAAAATATATGTTGATCCCTAGACACTTTTGATGTGTGTAGCTTTACTAACCGCTGCTTCTCCGAGCTCGTCAACATATTGACAATTTTATTGCCAAAAATTTAGTTACTGCTAACTGCTAACATTGGTGAGTTTCACGAGTTTTTCATGATCACGAAGGTGAACGTATTCGAAAAATATCCGGCACGATGATGATATGTTACTGCATTGTCTTCAGAAATAACAAGTTTTATGATTATAGAACAATCAAAAGTGCTTGAAATTCAATTCCATAATTCAGTCTCCTATTTTTATTATACTATCCTCAATTCTTCTACATACTCTTAGGTTATCGTAGTGTAAAATTTTGTTGCTGTAGGAATTGAGCTTCTTAAATTAGGGCGAATTAAATAAGATCAAGTGCAAGGTTTTTCATGAAATAGAGAACATTGACCGTGCGGTTTTCAAGTTTTATATTTAAGAGAAAGTTAACAACAAATAAGATTCACGGTGACACGAAAACAGCATTAGGGTAATTTGTTCCGTCGTATACCCCTGTAAAAAAATGAGTTGAATTAAACGGATGGAGACATGGACGAGGGAGTATTAAAAATAAACCTCTCTCTGGCTGGCCCATGAAGGATATGAAACATAGGCTAATAGATACATAGGCTGTGTGTGACTTCATAGAGACTCTATACGTAAGAGATATTTCAAACACAAATGGCATTTCATGAATGTACCTACATGTACAAAATATCCTAATGAACTATAATTTTCTAAGGATTCCGCTAGATTCATTTAGCGCAGACTGCTTTTAGTTAAGTAAAAATGAATTTGGCTAGTTATTTCTCGTTAAAATTTCTCAAGATTATTTGGAGTAGTTTGAGGCTGATCTACCAAAAAATTCTCAGGGGGTGTCTTATTAAGGAGTCACGAAGCTTTATTTATGTGAAAAAGGAGTGAAGAGTTTAGGTGAACCAAAGTGTATCAAGAGACTGTCTTGGATCGTGTTGTGAAACCGTTCAGCAATACACTTTTTAAAATGTACCGTGAACTTTCCAGCAGTACTTAGTCACAAGGCACCAACTATGCAAGCCTAGCTCGAAACCAACGTTCTGGACTTTCCAGCACGACTCGTTCCGCACTTTATAAGAGCTGAAGACTGGCCCTGTCTAGCCCAGAGCTGAATCCCTTAGACTACAAATTATGGGCAGTTTTAGAGGACATGACCTGCTCGAAATGTCACGCCGACATTGTGTCTCTTAAGAAATCTCTGGAGCAAGCAGTGGATAAATTTTTCATGGGAACAGTGTGTGAATCCATAGATTCGTGGCCTGACAGATTAAAGGACTGTATCAAAGCAAAAGGTGGCCATGTCGAATGGAATATTTTTTTATTTTATTCTGAGATTTCCATAAATATGTACATATAAGTTTTATTAAGATTACATTACTTAATATAAAAAAAATATGTAAATTCATTTGTAACAGAACTTATTCATTTGTAACAGGACTTGGTACTACGAGTACGCTAACCTACCGGCACGGTCGGTGGTGCACTTCGTTGTTTAAATGGAAATTTACGTCATAATAAATGATTTCGGTAATAGTGGAATGGAAAGTGTATAATAAATTTTTGTTTGTGTTTGTATAAATTATTTTTCATACAAGAATCTCTTCAATTCAAAAAAATACTATATTTTAATTTAATCTTGCAAGAAACTAATAATAATACGACAGTAGGTAGTAGGTATATTTTTTCTTACAACGCTACTGAAGTAAAAAGAAATTACCTTACAAGAAGCATCGTTTTCAGGTCATATTGTCTCCTGATCGATTAGCAAACGATACTCTGGCGATAGGTATGCAATATTTTTGTTCGCTTAGGAACCATAGGACTGAAGAAGTATTCACTATAATACTGTAATAGTTAATAAATACAGGCGTTATTTTGGAACAGGCAAATTTACATGCGATTTGACCTAACCTGCTTTCTGTACTTCCGCCACCATCAGCCACCGTGTCGCTGCCACGACCGTCCGGGTCGTCGCTGCGACACATGTTTCGCCTCTCAACGAGGCATTCTCAGGCGCAGTCGAGGCATCCTCAAGCGCAGTAGATGTTAGTCGTGAGAATGGCGCTGTAGACTTATATCTACAGGGCCTGATGCCTCGTGGAGATGCGAAACAGGTGTCGCAGCGACGACCGACATTTCTGGCAGCGACGGTGGCTAATGCATGCGGTTTCTGTACATGATGGCGGATGACCGCAGCAGCCGAGGCATAGACTACCGGAGCAGCCATAGCTGCGACGGCATGTCCGCATGAACTAATTGGTGGCGGTAGCACACAAAGCAGGTTAGACCAAAATGCACGTAAACACTGAAATCATTTACTGGAGTATTGTAGTGTTCCTGCAACCTGTACCGTTAGTAACGGTAGTGGGTGATTGCCAGCCGGCGCTAGTTCGCGTGAACTAATTGGTGGCGGTAGCACACAAACCAGGTTAGACCAAATCTCATGTAAATACTGTAACCATTTCCTGGAGTACAATAGTGTTCCTGTAAGTTACGTCATTAAAAACGTAGTATGCTAGCCTGTTGCTGTGTTTCATATTACTCGTATTCAATTCAATTTAGTCTACTTTGTTACACCTCGCTGATCTTCAGCGAGCTGAACAAAGTACACTAAATATTCTTCTAACCGAACAAATCCTCTTCCCAACAATAGTTTTCTTTATTCTCGTGGCATAAACAAAGTAGTAAACGATCTTTTGTTTTTCTGTGAACTACTGTAGCAGCTATACATCAACAGTCCTGCCATTATTTCTCATTACAACATACTAATACATGATTGATGAATAAAATATGAAGTATAAAGATAATAAATTATATTATATTTTATTAATAAAAAGTAGAATATATAAGTTGTATATATATTTTTCCTAATCCTTTAGTATTATATACCATTATGATGGTACCATTAGAAAGGTCTTCAGTTTGCACTGTATGAGTACATAATCCGCCATATTATTTGTATTTTGACATCACCTAGCTTACGTTACCCGGCGTAGCGTAAGGATGTATGTGGCACCTCAAACATCTGAACCGGTTAGTAGTTATGATTAATAAACTAAGAAGTACATGAATCCTGAAAATATTGTACTCATTTTTTGGGACAGTCGTGTAAAAACAGTGTAAAAAGCGACACTTCGTGTTACAAAAAATACCAATAGGTAACGATAAAGATAAATAATATTTATTTGCCATTAGGCCCTCACGGCCACATCCTTTAAATGAAATTCTATTGTTTCGTATTAATTTCTTTTAGTTACTTATAGTTTTATTTGCCCTTTTTAAGGTTCCGTACTCAATGGGTAAAACGTATCCTATTACTGAGACTCCGCTGTTCGCCCGTCCGTCTGTCCGTTTGTCACCAGGTTGTATCTCATGAACCGTGATAGTTAGACAGTTGAAATTTTCACAGATGATGTATTTCTGTTGCCGCTATGACAACAAATACTAAAAAACAGAATAAATAAATATTTAAGTGAGGCTCCCATACAACAGAGATGATGTTTTTGCCGTTTTTATCGATAAAGATACGGAACTCTTCGCGCGCGAATCTACCAGAATTTCGAAAACGACCATTGGCGAAGAAGAAATGCCAATACAAGTCTTTTAAAAGCGCCAATTTCTATTACAATAAATTTATGTCAGTGTATATATAACGGTGTTAAGTAGTATAATACATATATTAAATACACGCGCTTAATCTTTTCCAGACATCTCTGTCAGTTAGATATTCATTGATTTTGTAGTAACCCTTCTTACGTAGAGTATTTTTGATGTGCCTTTGAACATATTGGCATGGAAAGTTGAAAGCGCAGCTTTTATTGGCTAGTTCACGGAGCAACATCGCGTCACTTATTGTATTATTGGTCAAAATATTCCTCTCATTGATCAGTAGGTTCGAATTACTGAAATATTTGGGCGTTTAAACACTACTATTTGGGAATGAGGAAGGCTTTATGCGCCGCCATGTGCTTTTAAGTAAGTAAGATTTTGTGTGCTCTTACTGATTGATATACTTATACCTTACTGATTGAAATAGACCCATACCTATGCTTGAACGGTAGTAAAAAGTCACGATATAACATATTCACGATATATTTGTAACGGAAACGCCACAACTCATGCATTCCTTATAAACTGAAATAACTGTTTTGCTCGAATAGTGCAGTCGCGAGACGCCATCATGCATGTAATATGAATTCATTACATTTATTTAGTTTTACAGCAGTTGTTTTGTAGTTCAATACTTTACCGATCTCCTTAATTCCATATTGCTTAAATCATAAGTCAGAATTTAAGTAGCCGAACACGCCATTGGAGAATGGTAAAAATTTAAATATCTTAAAAAAAATGTTTATTAACATCAAAACACACCATAAACCATAAACATAACTAAAAATAAAGTTAGCATATTATTTGTTCACAGAGTAATACTTCAAATCTATGCCTTCAACAGTGATAGCCTAATAGATAAAGAACCGGCCCATTAACCAGCTGGTTCTCGGTTCGAACACTGGCACGCACACTAAATTTATGTTATCGGATTTATGTATTTATGTACATATTTGTAATTATTACTAGCTCGGCGATGAAGGATAGCATCGTGATGAAACACCTACAAGAAATAATATTTCGAAAGGCGTGTGTAGGCCTAACGTGGGAAAGATCTGGCTTTTCCCCCTGGTTGTGATGGTCTGACGGCAGTCGCTCCGTGTAAAAAAAACAGTATTTTCACCAAATCCTTAGGGTCAGGTAGCAGATCCCGCCAATCCTAATGGATAAGGAAACGCAAGGGCAAGGTATACGAGTCTTTGCCTGGTTACCGAAGGTCAATTACTAGGGCCCCCTTCCACAGCCGAGGAAAGTAGCGGAGGTCTAGACATTTATTGAGAAGGGCCATTGATGGCCCGAGCGGACATGTCAGGCTTGAGGCCGTCGGCACCGGGAGCCTTCTGAACGACGATACAGCCGCTATGAGCTCCCTTATGGTAAACGACGGGTCATGGTCATCATCGACTCGCTCGTTTACCTCGCGGGCCTTCTTTCTCATTTCGCGGTGATCTGTATCGTCGAACTCGCTGTCGGCAGGATACAATGTATCCGCCAACAGCTCGAGAGATTTCCTGTGATCCAACGTCCTCCCGCCCTCCTGGAGGAGTACATCCTCCTTGCGCTCGGTTGCCTTCCCAATGTCCCGATAGATACCTTCCCAGATGCCTTCTCTATCTTGCCTCCCGCAAAATTTCCTCCAGCTGTCAGTCTGGGCACCCCGCACTGCGGCCTCGTATTTGCCCTTCTGTTCGAGATACGAACTGACCACCATTTGTCGCCGGTCCGGCGCTGCGTTTTGCATTCTGCGTCGCTTGGTGTTCGTTTGCCTCTTCAGCTCCTCGAGTTCCTCCGACTACCACGGCAATCTAAATGAAACCCCGCCTTTGATTTTGGGCATCGATGCCTGGCAAGCCTCAGCTATGGCTCGGGTATACCCGTCCACGATTATCTCCAGGTCCCCATACACCTGGACCGCCTCAACGCTCTCCAAGTTCAGGCGGTCCCTCCGCATGATTGCTGCCAGTTTTTCACGAAACTGACACCAATCCGCTTTTTTGATGTTGTAGATCCTGGTGGTCCTCGAGACGGATACCCCTTTCGCCCGTGCCAAGTTGATTTCAAATAGAATGCCGTTGTGGTCCGAGGACATTAGGGCCTCGGAGACGCGCCAGCATATCCTCAGAGCAGGCCGTCACGTCGACATGGCTGCTGTACCTCTTCCCGCCTCGAACGGTATCGAATGTCGGGACGTCCCCTGAATTAAGTATCTGGAGGCCCAGCTCCCCTAAGGCTCCAGTCATCATCTCCGCCCTGGAGTCCTCTTGGGAACTGTCCCAACAGAAACTCTTCGCGTTGGCGTCCCCGCCTAAGACCAACCTTCCAGGTCCGGTTTCACGCTCAATCTGTCTGAGCTGCTCCAGGTATGGCTCCATGGGTTTGTCAGGTTCGAAGTAGTAGGAAACCAGTGTAATCTTCCAGGCAATAGTCCGAATCCTCACCACAGCGATGTTATTTGTGGTGAGTTGTGGGTACTGTACGACATCAAGTTCGTGATCGAAGATGACTATTGCCGCCTTCGCAGTACCCTCTCCGTTCCCCAGTGCCTGGAAGACTCTCACTACACGGTAGTCTCTTACGCTTCCAACCCAACCCACATAGGGTTCCTGTAGCAGTGCGACATATTTTTTGCACTCACCTGCCGCCAGCAGCAATTCGTGCGATGCCAGCTTGCTTCTCTGTAGGTTGACCTGAGCCATTCGATACTGGCGGGTGGTCTCTGAGGCAACCTCAGCAATAGGCAAAAGAGGCCCGCGCCAACCCGTCCCACTTCTTTCTTGCCGGACATTCGCCGCTGGACGCGTTGTGTTTCGCGTTCAGCAGCTTTGTCCTGGTGCAGTTCTTGCATGCCGGCGTCCCCCCCGCCCTGGCGTCCGCGCACTCCGCCTTGAGGTACGGGCCACCGCAGTGGCTACACAGGTCGGCGGGTCCTTTACAGAACCGCCGACTATGTCCTAACCCCAAGCAGCGTGTACACTGGACGAGGGGCGTTTGGTCTTCTATGACGCACCTCTGGAGGTCGATACGCAGCTTCCGCTACGCTATCGACCTCCTCCAAATCACGGGGGAGACGCTCAACACGACGTGGCGGTTGTGCGGGTTTCGCGCCTTCCTACTATATTTGACAGCAACGCGGTCGTCCCCACCGTCGAGGCCCCGAAAGAATTAAAGAAATAAAGTATCTTACTTTTTTTTAACAAAAATGGATCTATCGATTTCTATGACGTGGGAGTACTTCCCCAAACGGACTGCTTAAAATCACCCTACTTCTCTTAAAAACACTTAGTTCAAGAGAAACAGACATGTTTATGCATACACATATTTATCGAATCGAACTCACGCCTTGGTGTTAAAATACCTATTACTAACCACTCGGACACTAGACTCTTGAGACTTGTTGAATTAAACAATTTTTAACGGAAGTATCGCGTGTTTTATTTTCCTGCGACCACGGATGCTGCAAAGCATTCGAAACGTCAGGTGCAACAAAATAAATAAAACACGCGATACTTCTGTTAAAAAATCTATTTGTAACAATCGCGAAAACCTAAGACAATACTTGAGACTTGCTTGCAGCTTGTCATGCAGCGGTTTAGATGATTCGAAATAATAAACAATAAACCACATCGCCACCAAGATCTTACCGCCGCCACCAACCAAGAATTTGTATGCTAATATAGAAAAGAATGTTTTCAATTCTATTTTATTGGCCATTTTGAATTCTCGAGTTGAAACCCGTAATGGTTTCTTTATGAGTTGGTATAATATTCATTCCACACTTTTATCGCTGTGGTAAGTTTTCAATTATAATTTCGTTACGTTTTCTTTTTGCCTGAAATTTAGGAGTGAATCGGATTAATGACATTTGTCTTTATAATTCATTCTTCTAGTCTTTCTGATATTTCATATTTTATTCCTTGCGATTATCCTTTCTTTTTTTAGGGAGAAGATATATCAGGAATAGACTAGACTAGTCTATTCCTGATATTATCTTCTGGCTGAAAAAATTATATCTTCATTATTGAATTTTCTCTATTACTATTTAATTTTTAAAATGAGAATAAATAGCTGGCAGTGGCATCATGTTTCATGGAGAGTAGATAAATCAAAAGACTTGTTATAATTACAAAAAAATATGTTTTGTCAAGAAGTAATACTGGCTTAAAACTAAGTACACACAATACAACATCAAGCGACATATACATGTTTTATCCTTTTCAATAATGCTACCGAATTTTACATTGCAAAACATTGCCTTGTGTTTGCGAAACTATAAATTATTATAATTAACATTATATTATTTCATCCCCACTGTGAAGCTGACTTGATTTGCTTTTACAATGGAGTTGGCAACTTCCTAGCGGACTCCTCACATTGTAAGCATTCATAGGTTACGAGTATCTGCTTGACATTAAGCGCACCGTGCCTGTGTAGTATTAAAATTGGTTTTGAAGTTTTTATATAGATATCTATCAACTGAAACCAGCCTATTCCCAGATGTCTAACCACATAATATCCCAAAGCAACTGCGAACAAATTGCCGAGGCATTCATATGATTCATCGTTCTGTAAAAAATAGCAGACTAAACTGTACGAGTACGTTTCCCTCATGTGAGATTTTTCAACAAGTTTCTCAATTTAGACGAAGGCTTAGCAGTTTTATGACCCTCGGGGGACGCACCCGATCGCTTTGCCTACAAAGTATTATTTCATATGAATTTCCCTAGTCAGTAGGTAGATTGCATTAAGTCGAGGCATTTTTTGCGTCGGCCATATCCTCGGGTTGGACGACACAAAAAGACCCATATTCTTATTTCAGTGGACGTTTACTGCAAATGTTATAACAATTCTTACAAATTGGATTCGAGCCGACAGAAGAAATTGTAACAAATTTGTGAGAAAATCGTATTTGTGTTAAACTCCTGGATATGTACGCTTAAGGTGCAAGGTAAGTTAAATTAAATTAAAATTATTTATTTTAACTAAATCATGTATGTGCAATAAATGTCGTACTTGTTGTAAAGATTGGGACTTATTGACGATTGGGATTACATGACAAATTTGTATAATAATAAAATGAATTTAATATATAATTCTTTATTGCACATTATTATACAAATCATTGTTACATTAAAGGTGTGCCAAGGTGAGGGTATTTCTAAGAGAGATCTATTCCAGTCAACCCCACAGGTGGTAAAAGAAATCGACGTTGGCTAAAAATTATTGTACTTAGTATTTACAAATTAATTATATTAGTATGAAACTTTACCTAGGAAATTGCTATGTATAATATTTTTGGTCGTCATCAAAACACCTTTCAATTTGACATCCAACGCGCCACGTTTAGATATCGGGAGAGACTTGGGAGACATACAATCATACGGTCCACCAGATTTAAAGTGTGATTAGCGTAGTCTATGAACATCTTCAATGCAATGTAGAGTATCACTTGTGCCTCCCCTCTGTTATTATGGCAACTTCTTAGGTATTTGCCGGTAACCTCATTGACGAGCTCGGTGGCGCAGTGGTGAAACGCGTTGTTACGCAACTTTGACACCAACGCTCGTGGGTTCGATTCCCACACAGTACAAACATTTGTGTGCATGAACATGTCTGTTTGTATTGGTCTGGGTATTTTTCTATGTATAATAAGTATGTATTTACAAAAAAAAATGTATTTACGTATGTTTATCAGTTGTCTAGCACCCATAACACAAGCTTCGCTTACTTTGGGGCTAGGTGGCTCTGTGTAATTTGTCCGACAATATTTATTTATTTATTTTATTTAACTCACAGGACCACAACAACCCTTCAGCAGTTGTTATTTGACTGTGAATTTTTGTTCATGGAGGCACTTTCCCTGTTGAGCTGCTTTGATGCACCCTACCTCTCTTTCAAAAGAGGCTCGTTTGTTAATTATCAAAGAGTACCAAGTGTAACTGAGGTTACACTTGGTACTCCGTTTGACTCTAAAGATGACCCTCACTTACACCTAAAAAAAAATTTTGTAGAGACTACTTCGCCAATTTGTAAGTACTATAGTTCATATAATTATAAAGAGTTGCTTTTGCCTATGATATTGCAAAATGTATCCATATTAAATTGATGTATTGAACAGTAATTGCCTAGTCATAAAGAAGCGGCTTATTAACCAACTTGTGCCCCGTTCGAATTCTTGTGTGGACATGTATTACTATATTCGTGTTTTTGTGCTTACATATGTCTAATGATCATTGGCTAAGGTGAGGAAACCTGCACGTCCAAAAAATATATTTCGAATAACATGTGACCTAACATAAGAAAGGTATAGTTTTCCCTCTAAGTTGCTAAGGTCTGACGGCGGTCAAAACAAGTAAAAATCAGTTCCCTCGCCAAATCAAAGCTTAGGTAGCAGACCCCGCCAATCCAGAGGACTGTTTTACTCTAACGCTAAGAAGAAGGACATTAATCATGTAAGTGATACAAAATTCGACCGTTATATCTATCTTCAGTTTAAACTTGGCTATATATATGCGATTTCAAAACAAAATGCGCCATATCCATTTTAACCAATCACAACACAGTATTTTGTTTAAGCCGCCATTTTATCTGTCAATCTTTGTCGTTGTGAGAGGTGATCAGGAGTGCTTCATAAGAATTTTGTTACATTTATTAAATAAAAATGGATAATATTGATGAGAAATTATCACCTGGTAAATCAAGAAAAGAAACGGCGATAAAGAAAATAATTAAACGGAAAAAAACAGTAAAATTGTAAGTAATTGCAGATTTAATTTTTCAATTCTAACCTCTAATGGTATGGTGTTATATTAATCAGTCAGGGTTGAGACAATCATGATTTTTGCATTGTGTTAAACTTATTTTTTACATGTACCATGTTGCATATCGTTTTTCCAATGCTTCAGGTATATTCCATCTGGTTTACCAATTGCACCTTGTTGCTCGCACAATACTAAAACTTTCCAATGTACAACATTACAATCTAATGATTTCTTTTATTTTCCTAAATCGTTTTATTCTAACAAACGTAAACAAGCACAAGATAATACAATAATATAATAATGTTACGCCACTTCAACTGATCGTCGATCGAAGACCAACAACTTCAAATAGAGCACCTAAAACTTTATCTCTAAAATACTTTATACCAAGATGTAAATCTAGTAAATTGATCCCAGGTGCAGAGAAACGTTTCTGAATATTTTTCGCTTTAAAAAAGGTCTGTACCTTTTTTAAAGCGCACTGTGTGCAAGGTGTCATGAAAAGGTACTTCGATAATCCTATATCGGCTAGGTTACTAAGCGACGAGAAGGTGACAGAAAGAAAATCCTTTAAGCTGCCAAACGAACAATTCATTGAACAATTTAGAAAAAAAATAAACCATTGGAGAAATACTATTCAAGAAAAAAACAGAAACAGAGTGTATTTACATCCTGATTTAAATATACAAAAAATGTGGTTAATGTACAATGATTAGGTTCAACCGGATTACGGTGTAACTAGAGGACTTTTCAGGCTCGTATTTAATACAAGCTTTATATATTATATTTATAGGCTTTGGTAGTCCCAGTCGAGACGTCTGCTCTACTTATCTGCAGTTTTCGGAAAACTTGAAAGTGGAAAAATACTTTGCCACTAAAGTTTCGATAATGACCCAAGCTAGAATTCACAAATTACGAGCTACAGCAATTTTCCACAATTTAAAAGAAGACCGCGATGATTTAATTACGTTGAGTTTTGATTGCCGAAAAAAATTAAATACCCGATCAGACAACATATTACGCAAGACAGCTATTTATTTATTAACACAAAAATTAACTAAAGACAATGTACACTTGGACAGAAAATGAATCCTCTACGGATTCAAATGAAATAGGTAGCGAACTTTTTCAGTGCTTAAATAACATTGATTTACTACCTTACCGACCTACCGTAAATTGTACTTTTGGTCATTATACTCGTACCTTCTTTTATTTGTGCCAGCCCTGATTACGTTATGACTAGGATAATTAGCCAAATCCATCTTGTGATAAATCAAACTCAACAGTGTCCTGAAGATTTAAATGAAACGAAGCCATGTTCAGAAATAGTATCATTATTTTAATAAAACTATAGCATTAATAACTATGTAGGCACTTTTAATATTAGTTTTACATTAAACAATTTCAAATACTAAAAACTAGTACCTATATCTCAAAATATTCGCTACATAGAAAAAATATGAGGTTCTACTCTTTATGTTATCATGGATTTAGCCATGTTTGAAATTTAACGACTCAATTAATTTCAAATTTCATAATTGGTTTTCTATTTATTTTGCTGTAAGTTAAGTTAGATTCAGAAACTTTCAGTTTTCCCCACGTAATATTTGGCAATAGCTCACATGAGAGAAGTCGACCGCATAACTAAGTTTGATTGTGAAAGATTTATGATGATTTAATAAAACTGTGCTAGTTTGAAATTTATTCCATTTTTTTTATAACATGTGCATACATTTTTATCGCCGATAATATTAAAACTTTTACTATTTAAAACTTTTCGGTTTTAAATCTTTGGATAGATTGAGATGATATTATTGAATTTTCTGTCATCAGTCAAAAATAAATCAGTGTAAAAAATATACTATTCAATATACAAGTGAAGCCTTATCATATAAAGGCACTATGTCAAATGGCATTGGGGCTAGTAGTTGCACTTTGAAACCTCCAAATCTGTGTCCATTAAAAAAAATCTATTTTTTTATTTACAATAAGATTGAATAAGTAATATTTAAGGCGATTCCAAATTTTAAATCGTTAGTATTATGCTGAAATATGTTATTGTGACAGAGGTACAGATAGACAGACTAAGTAGTATACTAAGTGTTCCTATTTAACATTTTTACATGGCAATCGAAAAAAAATTAAATATGCTAATGAATCTTATTTCAAAATTATAAAAATTGGTACATAATATCAGCAACATAAATTAATTTAAATATATATTTCATTATAGTATTTCAATCATTCCCAGTCCGTATGACCTTATCGATAGATAGATAAATTTATGTATTTACATTAAAATGTTTCCAATGATATCTGTAATTAATGTGTCTATACCGGATGTACATGTATGTATGTAAAGTTTCCGGAGATTACTAGAAGACCACCCGGCTACGGCTCGCAGCACAGAAATGAATGTCATTTACCCTTTAAATAGACAATTCTCTCGATTCATGCATCCGCTCAAGACGTCACGATATCCAATGCGAATGTGTCTTGCTTTATACAAATTACGGGAACGATATGTATATAGTATACCATTCTTAATCAAGGAAATTAACTGTTTAATTGTGACTATAGTAGTTACCATATGTCCTATAAGTAAGTCTCTCATAAAATAAAAATATACAAATATCTCTATTATAGGTACGGGACTTGGTCATGTCATGGTCACGGGATGATTATCCCGTGTCATGTCACGAAATATCAATAAAATAGAGAAACAAATCGCGTTAATTTCCGTACCTACAACAGTGATATAAACAACCGCAAAAGTGTAAAATTATACAATATTTAAATAGTTAAAATTAAAGCAGCGTCGACCTTACTTATGTCAGTTTCACATATTAGTTTATAAAATTTATAAATAAATTTAAACCAGACGTAACAATAAAGTGTGTACATGCAGTTATGATTAAGATCACATAATTAGGCGTTACAGTTTTTGTTTTAAATAGACTAGTTTTTATAAATTGAAATATTGTTTATGTTAATTACAATTACATGTTACCAAAAGTAAAGCTATAACATACACTTCCACGGATTTGGGAATAGTATTTCTTGTGAGCTCATATTGCGGTTGGGTAACAGCTCCCTGCTTGCGAGTTTCACGTGTAGCCGATCGTTTTTTAACCCAAAGAAAAATAAAAGGCGATTCAAATGGCTCCCAAGCTATCCTCATAATGATTCCAAAACAGTACCAATCGTGTATAAACATCTGTGAAATGTATAAATTATATATAATACATAAATGAAGAGAAGCCTTTAATACCAGTTTCAAACACGGAATTCTCTTTATGTCGCTACAAAATTGCATGTTTTCATTTTTCATATTACCAAAGTTGACATTTAATTTATGCTTTCGGAGATTGGGTCGAAGTGACAGGGCTGTCGTCATATTAACGCCGCGGACAGCTGGGCACCGCCGGATGCTCTCGAAATAAACTCACATCGACCGCTCTTCGCTCTCAGGTGCTACTTACAACATGCATCATACTTCAGACATAATTAAGGCGTGAAAGATCGTTAGATACACCGAGCCGAGAGTAAACTACGCGTAGTTATTTTAGGGCACATCTAATAATAACGTACACTATACTATAATTACTTTTCGATGTTAATTAATTTCAGTGCTAGTTTTGAGAATAAGATATCGTGTGACAGTAAATATGTGTTTGCATGTGTACTGGTTTGATCTACGATTGTCTTCGCTTTGTAAAATGGCGTTATCGCATCTTAGCCATAACGTCAATTTTCCCATGCATGTTATTACAAATCAAAGAATAGAAAATGGGGTTTTCGTTTGCAATGTATGAAATCTCAAGTGACGATTTTTAATTCACTTTATAAATGTATTCGACGCGGTAAGTATTTTAATGCGAGTTTTAGTAAACTTAAGTATATCTTTTTATAACGTATACAAGCATACGACTCACCTGATGTAAAATGGGTACCGTAGCATATGAACACTTACAATACAGGAAATATTGCGCGTGAGTCGCAATCCCTGTTAGTTCCTGTTCCTTAGGAGCTTACTGAGCTGAGCTGCTTTAGGGATCTAAAATTTATCACAGCAATACAGGAAAAAAAAATTCGATAGTTATCACAGTTTGAGTCCCCTGGTAAAAAAAACATGAGGAAATTGATCGGAAACAATTACGTATGGTCTAGTATGAATACAGACATAAACTAATGTGACACATGTTTGCTCTGTCAGTGTTCGAATGTACATATCATACAAATTCGCCGTCTGGAAAATATATGCCGACAGGGCGTTTTTCGCACCTAAACATTGAGTTATTTGACCCACTTCCAACATCACAAAACAAACGATATATGATTACGATGATCAATCGCTGTAAATCATTGTCTGAAGCTGTTCTAGCCGCCGATATCACCGCAGAAACCGTTGCAAGAGTTGTTTATAAAAGATGGATGAATACCCGGACTACATCACACCACAGGACTGTAGCCGGCGAATTAGCCCGCGGCTATTAACTGCAAATTACGACGGTGAATTGACCGAACCTCAGTCTGCAATGAACAGAAAATAACTATTAGATCCCTTATATCAAATCACCGGGAATGAAAACATTCTCTGCTTTACAAATAAAATTATTCAAACACACTTACTCAGTATTGAAAGTTCAAAGCTCAAAATCAATTCTGTAGGCGACGCCATGACGCCATGCTTCTCGATTGACGCCTGATATATTTTATCTTCAGGATTAGAACCTTGTGTTAACTTATTAGTTCAAAGTCGTATTTGAATGGCAGAGTTTCTTACTCAAAAAGAATTCAGATGCACACAGTTATTTTCAAAGAGAACTTTACATGCTTCCTATATGGAATCCTACGGAAAAGATGGAATCCATATCTGCCAAACCAAACTTACCAGTTGACGGCTACGTGTTGTAATCATGATGAATTAATCTTCTTCTTAATAGATGAAGCTGGTAGTACCGATAATGGCTGATAACATGGAAGTATAGATTTACACCGTAACAATACATACTTGTGAGAGAAAAAACCTACCTTACCGAGGTCATCTACATATAGGTAATATAAAATAAAAAAACCTTAAATTAGTAAAGCAGATCTGCAAATACTCTATCACGAAATTATAACACCAAAACAATTTAAATAAAAAGTAAGTACAAAAACTAATACCCGACTTCGGAAAATAACGCTCTAAAAAGTATGAAACAAGAAGATACTCTCATCTGAAATTGTTATGGACAACTACAATATTTATTTCTATTAAATAAGCAAGTTACATTTAATATATTTTAATGTATTTGTGTGTGTCACAAGTATTTTAGTTATTTGCGAACCCTAAAAATGTGAAGTAAGCATATTTTTCTATGTCGCTTATTAACTAACTTATATAATATACTTTGCTCTATAAATGAAAACCGTATATAATTCCCTACTGGCAAGCTGAAAACAATTTCTGTCGGATTTTTCAAAGAATAACAAAAAATACAAAAACAATTGTTTCTTGAAAATGCAATTGTATATTTATATCAAAAAACAATATCTAATGGGAACCTATCGAATTTGATATAACATCGAAAGCGGGATTCTGGAGAAAAACATCTGGTTAACCTTTCTGCGGATGAATGGCTATGGGAAAAACAGTTATATTTTTGCGTATTTTTTACAAACATCTTTCATTTTTGCTTGGAACAGTATTTAGTTCACCGCCGAAAACGGTATGCAATATTCTAGATAAGTTATGTAATAGGTTACCCACAAAGTTCTCTTTGTAGATATTACATAAAATATGTCACCTACGGATTGACGAGTATGTCTATCAGGGACAAACAATCCAGCTAGATAGATTCAACTTCGAGAATTAGGTTTCTCGTCGAATCCAACTCGTATGGCTACATTTGGGGATATTGCGATTTTCTCGTTTAATATATATACCTCAATATCTCGAGACAATAGCAATATATAAGTCTTCGACCTATATATATTGCCAGTGACTTATGGCACAGAAACGTGCTCCCTAACTATGGGCCTCAATCGGAAGCTCAGAGTTGGAGAACGTGCTATTGAGAGAGCTCGGAATTTTTCTGCGAAATAGATCTAGAAATTAGCATATCCGTAGTAGAACTAGAGTCGCCGACGTGGTTGCAAGGATGAGTACGCTGAAGTGGCTCTCCACACGATGGACCGACGATCTTATTAAGATGTTAAGAATTTGTATGATACAAGCGGCACAAGACCGATCGCTGTGAAAGTCTAAATGCCTATGTTCAGCAGTTGACGTTCTTTGACAGAAATGATGTGATCTACGTTATGTATGTACTCGTACATATTATTATTTTTTAGGACTTCATTGCAAGTACTGAAACGTCAACATATATTACCGTAGTGTCGAGGTTAGAAAAAAAAAACATTGACTTAACCTCCAAATTCCAGTTTCAATTGATTATTTCGACTCCCATTGAATTAACGAATAATAAGAAGGAATATTAATATGAATAATAATAATAAGTTTTGATTTCAATTTAATATCCTACACAATATACCCATACTTCAAGTTTGTAGTACATTCAATTTACAACCTAAACTCGCCTGTCATACGAATGCGTATCCCTTGATTAGTATAACGTTTAAATTCTTAATATACTTTGGCAAAACGAGTTAGGAACAACTTTTGATGTCATAATAATAGGACACAATTATTTTTTCGTTCACACTGTTTTTGTAGCCATATCAATCATTGAGACTATACAGTTTCTTAAGCGTAAGCTTGTGTACATTAAGATACATTATCCTTACGTTTTAAATAGTATGCTTCTTAATTGTGACGCTAACCGTAGTTACAGAAAAATATGACTAAACATGTATGTTAAAGTAATATTAAGAGTTTACTACTATTACTATCATACGAGTAAGTGTAACATGCCATGATAAAATAAGACATTTAATTATATGCGAATCATCAATAGAGAAACGGCGGATAGACAGACAGTAGCGTCATTAATATAGTTCTTATTTTATCCCTTGGGTATACTTAAATTACAAAGATCATATTCAGATAGAAAATTCAAAAGTTGGTAGTTGTAACAATAGTATCTATTCCAAATCATTACATTGTCATTATCGAACAAGTTGAAATCGTACACATTTATGATTCGTTTGATAGCTACGGAATCTTCTAGTAGAATTCTTGACTATACGATCGTCGATTTTGTATTCGCGTACTGTACCCAAATGTAATATTTAACAAGGTTTTGCAAGAACGATGGCATGAAAAGCGAGACTCGTTCAGACTGCATCCCGTTTTATGAATTCACTTTGTGCATGCTTACATCGTTACGGTATGGAGTTATAGATACCTATATCATAAGGAAAGATAGGGTACAGTTTCTCGTTAAAACATCAACCGACCAAGAAATATCCGTATCGAAGGTAAATAAATGGTTTTTATACGTATTCAGGAGGCGAACAAGCATACGGCCCACCTGATGTATAGCGGTACTCTGTAAACGCTTGTAATATAAGCACGTTACTGCTGCCACTGTTTGTACAGCAACTGTTCAGGAGTTTACTGGTAACCTCACTCTGTCTTAGAACCTCGTTTGTTATTATCAGGGTGCATCACATGCAGGAGAGGTTAGCTTTAACTTCAACGATGATAGTGACTACTTACACCCAAAAACCATGTTTGTGCAAGCAAGAAAAGTCTTACTTAATTAGACCTCATGTGAAGGGAGCTACAAGACAGGCAATATGCCTGTTATACGTATTGGTTGTTGAAAGTGCATGTGATCTTTAAAAACGGTTAGATGAGTGTATGTTTGTTTGTTACCCGAGAGTTATTTTTAAACGACAACGGTTGAAACGATAACCGTATGCAGGAAAGTGGCTTGCAACACGAGTATCGCATTATTTCCGCTGCTACGCAACTAGGCACTCGTGACCAGTTTTCTGGTGACTTTACTCACTCGCAGAAGACAACAATTACCCATGGAGTTATTTAATCTGCGATCGTCTATAAGGTGGGGGTATTTCAGTCGGATAGTTTTTTTTATAAACTATTCGTAAGTGCTACCTTATTTGTTGGTCCATGTGTAGAAAAAATTGACTTTAAATGTGTTGTTGATCCACTCCCCAAATATCTAAAACTGGCTAACAACAAGTGAG
Source organism: Pyralis farinalis (assembly GCA_947507595.1). Taxonomy (NCBI): domain Eukaryota; kingdom Metazoa; phylum Arthropoda; class Insecta; order Lepidoptera; family Pyralidae; genus Pyralis; species Pyralis farinalis. The sequence goes on from OX382267.1 coordinate 21,062,240, forward strand.
ATTTGCATGTGAAAGAACTACTCAATTCTGTAAGCAGAGTAAACTTAGAGCAAGCGTTCTTGACATGCCGTGTTGCATGATTTAGTGCGCCGTTTCTCAGGAACTAACTGTTTTCACAGTTGGAAGAGACGTCAGGAATGTTCACCCGCGACACAAAGACGCGGGACGTGTAATGCGGTTAGCTTACAATATAAATCTTTAACATGATGACAGTCTTTTGTACACGTTATTTATTATTACTCTTTTACTTTAAGCAGCTCTCTACGGATATATTCACGATACACATGTAAAAAAAAGATAATTCACTAAACATATAGTCGATAAAAAAAAAACAATTACGAGATTGTTTAATACGAGGTAATTTATTTATAACTTATAAACATATAAAGTCAAAATAGCAGTTTTTGTTATGATAAGTGGTAACGGTTTCTGGTACTCTTTCAGATTTCTGAAACTTCAGGATGCTACGCCTCATTATGTTTATTAGTTTTAAACTTTTACAAGAGTGGCACAAGTGGGCCCATAGGGAGTACTTTAAGGTTCATGAAACAAAAACTAAGGACTTAGCCTGATTTTGTGTCTTTTACCGATTGTACAACAGGTTGTTTTTTTATCAACGTCGGGAAGCATACAAGGATACGGGCCGCCTAATGTAAAGTGGTTACCGTAGCCATTGGCCGATGGCAATACATTTAGTATCACTTGCGCGATACCACTTCTGGTGATAACATAGCAACTCCTAAGGATTTTACTGGTGACCGCATTCACACGCAAGATCACAACAACCCTCGGGGGTTGTCATTTGGCCTAGGTTTTCTGTGAGGCGGAGGTACTTCCCCAGAAGGAGTGCTTTTGTTACGACCTACTTTTATGTATTTAGATTTATGCAACATCCTAGATAGATGTGGCACAAATCTAAGAGTTGTTGCAAGTAATGTACTCACCATGTACAAGAAATGACCCTCATATATTCGAACTACAATGGTCGCGTACTGTGCGCTTCGAGACAGCTTTTCTTCCGAGAACCGTCAGGTTGTAGAATAATTTCCCTATAGACAATATTCCACTGATATCTCTTCGAGCGAATCACGGTACTATGATATGGTGGTTCTATGATGGAAGGGAGAGGGTGAGATAAGGGAAAACAGTTCTTCAGAGCACTTACCATGGTAAAGGCGGTAAAATATGCTTAGCGAGCCAATGTCCCTACATAGTTGCAGAGGTTCTAGGTTTTTGGTAACCTCTTCGTTGTCGATTATGCAGATAGCCCGTCGCTACAATCTATCGAGAGCCTCGAGAAGATATTGTGCGGAGCCGTTCCAAAGATATGAACAAGACTCCACGCAGGCCCGAACTTGAGTCTTATAAAGCAGACAAAGCTGGTCCGGCGTGAAGATTTTTTGAAGTTGTTAAGATGAGGCTCTCGATGTAATTTCGTTGGTAACAATCGCGACGAATATCCATCTATCTATCTATCTATACCTTCATGCCAAATCCCTTGCGGGGTAGGCAGAGAGAACCGAGCGCCACGTGACTCGATCCTTACATATCTCACTCGCTTCTTTAACATTCATTGCTCTTCTCATGCACGCTCGCCGGTTTCTAGGGCTCCTGACATCACCTTCTGATAGCACACGACCAATTTGGTCATGGTAGGTAAGTCTTGGCCTTTCCGGGCTCCTACATCCTTCCACTTTTGCATTGTATATCTGCTTCGTCATTCTTTCATCTTGCATTCTTTCTACATGTCCGTGGAGCATGCTTTTTGTTATTTTAACACTGACGCTCCCTTTCAGACCAACTCTGTTTTTAACATCATCATTGTGAATACGGTCTACAAGCCTTACGCCACAAATTTTGCGCATCGCTCGCATTTCGACCGCGTTTATTCTACTTTCATGCTCTTTCTGCCATACCCAGCTCTCGCTTCCATATGTTAGCGTTGGGACCAACACTGCATTGTGTATAGCGAGTTGTGCCTTCTGGCTCAGGATTTTACTGCCAAGAAGTTTTCCCAACGCTTCACACTATTCCCAGCACTCACTCGTCTTTCCACATCTGCGGTGTACCTTCCATCCCTGCTGAAAGCGCATCCAAAATATACAAACTCATCCACTTGTTCCAACACTTCAACATCAATCGTAATCCTTACATTAGTTCCGGATTCTTCATTCAGTAGTAAGCCTTTTTCCATACATTCGTCTTTCATCGTTGTGACCAGTGTTTGCAGTTCAGATGGTGTATCTGCTAATAGCACGGCATCGTCTGCATACAGCAGACAGTTCACCACTAATATCCATGCCGCGCATATTCAGGCTATCTCGCATACTGAGGGAAGCGCCCTAAAGACTGGGAGTGGGATGTAATGAGGACATTTTTGTTGTAAACGCGCACACCTGAGTTTTCTTGGCATTAAACTCAATCAGGTTATTGGAACCCCGTTTACTAATGAGATCCAACACCCGATTAAATTCAACGACAAGACTCTCGCGCTTCTCATCGATTTCGGTCCGAACAGCATCCGGCCGACCGAAATATCGCCCATGAATCGTACTGTCGTCTGTATAGCAATGAATATTACCAAGTGGCAGCATGTCATTGATATGAAGAAGAAAGAGGGTGGGCGACAGAACGGATCCCTGTGGGACACCGGCATTCACTGACATAAACCTTCTTTAAATCCACAAAACCGCAAAACATACCTTCTCGTAATTTTTGCCTGATGTGTGCGAGACATCATTGTTGACGTCTGTATCGATAATGAGGTGAGTCCAGATAATTAAACCTATAATGTTGCAGTACAGTTTTAGGAAGGCTTTTTAGTATTTAATTAATACACTGTCAATCTCCGTATGAGCATATGGATCTATAAGCTCACATGCTGCGCTATGCAAAGGTTTAGGCAGGTTAGTGCTATTCTTCATACTGTAGTCCAGAGATAGCATTTGAATAATTTAATCAAGGTGTAGGTGATATTTGGAATCGTAAAAAACAGCGCGATAAAATGTTACCGGCGCAGATCCATTTCTCAATTGGACACGGTATTTCACTTTAGCTCATAAAATGTGAAGAGTTTTTGAAATAAAATTGAGTAATAATTCAGAAATTATAATCTTTGTTACAAAACTTTCTGCATTTAGTTAATTTTTACTATTGATCTACCATCAAAACATGAACGTCAGATTCGCATTTAAAAGGGTTATACCAAAATAGAAATAAAACGAAAAATGAAATACTATTATGTTAGATATAACGAATATGTTAGATTATATTAGGTAAAAATGTCGCATTGCGTTTTTAAAATGTATACACGTTGCCAGCTCATACGAGACCCAATATCTATTGCCATCATTCAAAAGGATTCTAATAAGTATTCTGTTCCAGATGGCGGACGACCGCAGCAGCCGAGGCAGAGACTACCGGAGCAGCCATGGCAGCGTCGGCATGTAGCACGAACTAACAGTAGTGGGTGGGTGCCGGCCGGCACTAGGCCGCATGCACTAATTGGTGGCGGAAGCACACAAAGCAGGTTAGATCAAATTGCATCTAATAAGTATATCGGGCTGATAACTTAGCACAGTCTATAACTACATTTTGTAGTCGTAGTTAGCACTGAGAGGGCTTCTTACTAAAAGTACACTCGTATCTGCCAGATACACACACAACGTGTTAAAACTACTAAAGTAAAAAGATGTTGTGCAAATTTTTAGTTGAAATTTTTGAATTCCTGCACGTTTATGTAGGTATCTGCTAAGACCCTATGTTTATTACATCTGATAAATGTACATAGTTGCTTTCATGGATTTTGTATTATACACTGATTAGACGAAGGTCAATTTGCTAGTTCATTGAAATTGTGTTAAAACATACATTGATATTAAACTTACAGTGATGATAAAATCTTCCAAAGATTTTTATAAAAAATTGCAATTACCTAATTTTTCACTGAATAATATCAAACCAATGTGCGCATCTCTGACAAGCTAATAAAATGATTCAACTCCAACGCTTTATGGGATCGCTCGTTTGGGAACATTCTGTGGCAGAATCGCGGATGAAAATATTTACACCGTGGATACCAATTACAGGAGAACAAATGAGATTATAATGTTCTCATTGTTACGCATACTTCAGATCTGTACTTTATGAATACTTAAAAATATTGGAATCTAATATAAATTGCAACAGATCTTAAGTAATTTTTTACCTGAGAAATATTTGTGAATACTTTTTCCATCCGATTCAAGTTCCATTGCAGGAAAGTTTGAAGAAAAACGTTATGAGGAATATTATGCTCGTAAAGTTGGGAATAAATTATGTGGGTTAGCTGGTATATGTGCCCCCGTCGAAGTATAAACATATAATAATTGTATGGAAAAAGGTCTTATGCAGATGACATTATGCAAAGTGTTACTCGGATGATTGTAATTGATATCTGATACTACAAATTTATATGATCATGAAATGACGCGCCACTATAATTCAATTGCTAGTAAATTTCTAATCGAAATACTGCAGAGATATTTTAAGGTATATAAATAATAATAATAAATAAATAAATATTGTCGGACAAATTACACAGCGCCATCTAGCCCCAAAGTAAGCGAAGCTTGTGTTATGGGTACTAGAGAACTGATAAACATACGTAAATATTTTTTTTTTGTAAATACATACTTATTATACATAGAAAATACCCAGACCAATACAAACAGACATGTTCATGCACACAAATGTTTGTACTGTGTGGGAATCGAACCCACGAGCGTTGGTGTTAAAGTAGCGTAACAGCGCGTTCCACCACTGAGCCACCGAGCTCGTCAATATATTATTAAGTATACCTTAAAATATCTCTGCAGTATTTCGATCGGTTGGATTCTGTTGTCATGCAGTATGAAATTTATTGTTTTATTCAGAAAAAAGCGATAGATTCCGACGACTTAAGAGACTCAAAAAGTGTTGGAGTTTCAATGAAATGTACTATATAGAATATAAATTATATAGTAAAATATTTTTGATAACTTTAGTAACTCTTGAAGAAATAAAAATGTGCCTTTACCGTTGTATGTTTATATGTTTTGTTAGACATTAACTAGAAGTTATTTCTGTATGATGTGCTAGTATTAATAAGTCACAAAATTAACGGAGAATATATTTTTTTTACAAAAAAAACAAGACCTTAAACATCTACTATGAAAATACGTACTAAACGGTAGAAAAAAATTGCTTTACTTAATTACTTAAATGACTATAAACAAATATTGTAGGGTTTATTTGTACTTGAACAGAGGGATACAATGTACAAAAGTCGTCTGCGTGGATACCTCTGTCTCACCTATTTCTACCGTCAAGCAGATATATTTATATAGCTGTGTTCTGGTTTGATGGGTGAGATATGGCAGTGTAATTACTGTGACAAAACAGCCTTAGGTCACAAGATTGGCAGCGCGTGAGTAACATCCCCGTGGTGTTCCGAGCGTCAATAGGTGCGGTGACCGCTTACCATCTAATGCGGGCCGCATGCTTGTTTGCCAATCTAATTGTATAAAAAAAAATGGGTGCGTGTACTTATGTGCGCGCGTGAGAAGTTATATTTCTTTGGCATCATGAAATAAATATTTAACATTAATAATTTAATAATATTTAGTATTAATTATATTAATAATAATTTATTTTATAAGAAGGGTTATTGGAGTAAAATTAAAAAAACGTCTTTCAAGTAGTATCGGCGATGTTTATGGAATGTATTACATACAAGTCAAATGTCAGGTACGAATGTTATATATTTTTAACTATAGCGCCATCTACCGGTAATACCGTGAAACATTTAGCAGCCTCAACTTGTTACTTTTGTGTTACAGTGATGCACGCGCATCTTAAAATTTCACTCTCATCATTTTTTCATAACGCGTCTAAAGAAGTATAACTTCAAAACAGAAATTAGAAATATGTTTTTAGCCTGTTTATAATAACTCAATTTAATAGGACAATAATTTATAATTATTATTATCTTTGTGTGAGTGTATTTTTTCATAGCAGATATTTGGTTTGGTGTTTCTTTTTGTAATTTTTTTATTTTATTTTTTAGTTTTGTGAATCATACGTTTCGTAACCTAATCGGTTACGAAACGTATGATTACGAAACATACGTTTCGTAACCTAATCGGTTACGAAACGTATGATTCACAAAACTAAAGAGATACATGCCTACACCAGTATGCGAACCAGGGTTTAGTCAGTTAGTCGATCGATTCCTAATTCACTAGGCTATCACTGCTTCGGTTGTTCGTGCTGCAAATAGGTTGCCTAATCATGAGCTGGCCAGGATATCCTTAATGTATCTCCATATATTTGTTTGGATATATTTGTTACATAAATTTACTTAATGTTTAAGACTCAGGACTTAATTTAAATATCCGTAAGTAGTGTATACATAGCCTGAGTGAATTTGCTTACTTTTTTTAAATACGAGTATGACGTAATAACTGTGTATCGTGTTGGCTATGAAATAAGCTTCATTTCATATACATTTGAGCCAGAACAAAGAGCGTACTTTTTGTACATGTAGTATGAACGCCAGCGATCTATGTCGTCAATACGAGGCTGTTACTACATTCATTTTGCACATCGATACAATTTGATCACATGGGACGTGCATATAATTTCCCGACATTTGAGTAAAGTGAACGTACTTATGAATCACTTCTCCGGTCGCTATTTAGGGCTATGATTATTCAGGTGCTGAAGATACACTCGGATGTCAAAGATGCTAAGACTAGCTTCTGATAAACCCTGAAAATCTTAAGATCAAAACATATATCCACTACTGTAATACCCACACAGCGATTTGCGCCTTGCCACTACGTAAACAGGATAGGTAATGGCTATTAATGTAGGTATGGGACTTACCGCGATTTGTTTTTATATTACACGGATATTTTGGCGACGTTGTAGAGAAATACCGGGGAAATATAAAACAAATCGCGGTAAGTCCCGTACCTACTTTAATATGTAAACAACCGTGAAAGTTAAAAATCATACAGGGTAATAGCTATCTCTCATTCAAATATCCGTTGAGGTTCGAAAGAGGGAGGGCGAGATCTCAAACTATATTAATTTACGGAAAAGCGTCTACCCTGTTAGACCCGCTAAACATGCTGCTCATATGAGACAACGCCGTTTAAATGTGATAAAGTGAAATCATCGCTGAATGACATATTTTTTTAGCTATTTCGATTTCAAAACTAAACTACGTACAAAACCGATTGAGTAAAAATTTCTGTGGAACCAATATGATGGTAATATCGTTTTAATTAAGGGACTATTTTAATAAATTAGTTTATAAATAACGAAGTTCTACGGTAACGAACATAAAAAAAGGTACTACCGAATTGAGAATATCTTTTTTAAAGTCGTTTAACAAGAGGAAAACTTTTCAAACGCCTTCAAAAAAGAGAGACGACATGGAAATGAAATGGGGACACCGGAAAAAAGAAGAAATAGAAAAGAAAGAGCTACCCCTATACTTTCTTTTTTGTTTACTCTTTATTTAATCGATTGTACTTAAACTTGTACTACACAATTTTTCAATAGTATAATGAAAATTACAATTTGTGTTGCAGTTCGATAAAATAATGGAGAAGAAAGAGACTCAAACAAAGAAGTCGTAGTTTGGCAGTACTGTGCCAGTATTACTTTTTATGTAGTATTGTCTTAGGTTTTCGCGATTGTTATACATTGAATTAAACAATTTTTAACAGAAGTATCACGTGTTTTATTTATTTTGTTGAACCTGACATTTCGACTGCTTTGCAGCATCCGTGGTCGCAGGAAGACTAAGGTGATATTTGTCTTACATTGGTTATTCAATTATTACATCTACCGACATGGGTGGATTAATTATATGTTCCGATTCACACAAAAATCTCTCACGGTGTCCGAACGTTTTTGAGCAGATCTCTGGGTTTGTGCGACCACGGCTGTGCAAAACATTCGAAACGTCAGGTTCAACAAAATAAATAAAACAGTTAGTACTCGTAGATTCAGGCGTTATTTTTACATGCAATTTGATCTAACCTCGACCAGGCCAGTCGTGGCAGCGACGGTGGTGGTGGATGCGGATTCTGTTTCAGATGCCGGACGACCGCAGCAGCCGAGGCAGAGACTACCGGAGAAGCCATGGCAGCGTCGGCATGTTGCACTTACTAACAGTAATGGGTGTGTGCCGGCCGGCGCTAGGCCGCATGAACTAATTGGTCGCGGAAGCACACAAAGCAGGTTAGATCAAATTGCATATAAATAAAACACGCGATACTTCCGTTAAAAATTGTTTAATTCAATACTTTTTATGTACTCGTAGTTGAATTTTGGAGGACAAATTATGAAAGGTACCAATAGTGGATCAAAGGGCTAGGATGTGACAAACAATTCAATATTTGGCAATTATTTCCGAACGCGCAGTACCAGCTAAAATATTTGAATACAAAATTGTTTCAAACTTTGAAGGGAATGGAGGGCCGGAATGAACAAAACTAAATTGATTTTAATAAGCTATTCTCCATCGACCGCAGGGAAGGTACGATACCGAATCAAAGGAACTGATGGATCGATGTTATCTTTTGTTTCTGTAATCGTTCGTCTAACTTCACGTTTGCGTGTAAAGGTGACAAAGAATGGACTATTTACCTTTTGCGTATTAATGTAACAGACTTCCGTTTTTCGCTGCCGCTGGCAGAGCGACTGCTACGGATGTCGCCGAGTTCAACCCTCGCCCGCCGACAAATATAGTTGACTTTTATCACTCACATCTTGGTGTATATCATGTTACAAAAGCTGTCATTAATATGAAGCTGGTTTAATACTAGTTCTTGGCTCAGTAATGAATGACGCGACTTTGACACCAACGCTCGTGGGTTCGATTTCCACACAAGGCAAACATTTTTGTGCATGAACATGTCTGTTTTGCTTGGACTGGATATTTAAGAGAGGTGGGGCGCATCAAAGACATAACAGAAAACCGCAGCAAAATAACAACGCCCTAGAGGGTTGTTGTGTTCCTGCGTGAGTGAGCTCACCAGTAAACTCCCAAGGAGTTGCTGTGTAAGCAGCAGTGGAGGCATCGCGCGAGTGATAATTAATATGTCGCAAGCGTTAATAGGCTACGGTATCCGCTTACCATCAGGTGGGCCGTATGCTTCCCGACGTAGTATTAAAAACCGCGGGAATGGAATGATTAATGGGACCTCATTAATCATTCCATTCCTGCGGTTTTTTTAAAAAAAAGCTAAATTATATTTGAAATAAGTCAGCACATTACGTTATTGATCTGTTATTTATCTATCTCTGCTTAGCGGAATAGAACTTATGTACCAGAATGGCACTTGATGGTTAAATCCAAAAGATGCCACAATTACAGCCGTGTTTAAAACAATCGAGTCACACGAAAAACTTTTACCAACATACATTGAGCCCATTCACACCCTTTACCATATTTAATGGTATATTCAACTGAGGATCATCCTAACTAAAAGCCAAGAGCTGCTGATGGCTGAAATCCAACAGTAGGTTTTAAAAATGACTAAATTGGGAGTGCGGTTACTAGATTAAATATAATAAACTTAAAATCGGTAGGACTTAAATTATATTTAGGATATCCCGATTACAACTGATGATGGATCATATTATTTTAGCAAAATTTAAGAGATGAATTAAATATTGTTCTGATTCCGACAAATACATTGTATTAGTGCGTTGTCATACGGTAACCAATTGCAAGAATTGGATCAAACTAACTCCGAAAATATTTTAAAACCTAGCACAGAGACTAAACCAGCGATTACTCTGAAAAAGTACATGTCTCGCAGGAATAGACCAAGAAATTAAAAAAAAAGATTTGAAGCCGACATGCACCGCTTCTAGGCTACTGATGATAAAATCGGGTCAGAATCTTGCTCGAAGGAAACGCGATCAAACTGATACGAAGAAAAAGGAGAAAAATAATAATGATGAAAATTCAGAAGCGAGCATAGGTTGTTGGAAACAAACCAAAATGTAGGGACAACAGAGGTACCCACATGGTAGCTAAATGAAATAACGAGTCCTCCTTCTCTTGCAGTTATTTTAAGTAGTTGTGTTGTTTTTTAGGTCGTTAATTAGGTTCCCAGGAATTTTCAAGTACAATGATCTGGTAGCCCAAATATAATTTGGAACTTATTGTTTTATTGAATTTATATTTGTTATTATAACTTGCTCAGCGGTGAAGAAAACATCGTGTGGAAACCTGCACGTTCAAGAAATTATCAAGTAAAGCAAGTCTAGGAAATTATAGCGGAAGTCACTCCATGTAAAAATCAGTATCTTCGTCAAATCCTGAGAATCAGGTCCGCTACCTGACCTGGGGACCTCGCTAATAAATTAGTGAACGAGATAACGCTAAGAAGAATAACTTATGGAAGGTACACCGCAGATGTGGAAAGACGAGTGAGTACTGCGAATAGTGTGAATGGAGCGATGGGAAAACTTCTTGGCAGTAAAAACTTGAGCCAGAAGGCACAACTCGCTATACACAATGCAGTGTTGGTCTCAACGCTAACTTATGGAAGCGAGAGCTGGGTATGGCAGAAAGAGCATGAAAGTAGAATAAATGCGGTCGAAATGTGAGCGCTGCGCAAAATTTGTGGCGTAAGGCTTGTAGACCGTATTCGCAATGATGATGTTAGAAACAGAGTTGGTCTGAATGAGAGCGTCGGTGTTAAAATAAGAAGAGGCATGCTCCGTTGGTTTGGACATGTAGAAAGAATGCAAGATGATAGAATGACGATGCAGATATACAATGCAAAAGTGGAAGGATGTAGGCGCCGGGGAAGGCCAAGACTAACCTACCATGACCAAATTGGTCGTGTTCTATCAGAAGGTGATGTCAGGAGCCCTAGAAATCGGCGAGCGAGAGAAGAGCAATGAATGTTAAAGAAGCGAGTGAGATATGTAGGGATCGAGTCACGTGGCGCTCGGTTCTCTCTGCCTACCCCACAAGGGATTTGGCGTGAAGTCATAGATAGATAACGCTAAGAAGAAGAATTAATAGTAAAAAGTACATCTTTAGATGAAAAATAGAAATAGTAGTAAGTAAAAACATAATTAAATCTATTATAAGGAAAGTTTTGGAAGAGTGCCAGTACTAATAATGTTGTGTAAATCAATTACTCCTTTATTGCGAAAATTCAGCCTAGTTCGGAATGTTTCAAATGTACGCCAGAGTATAAGTAGTTTAGTTTTAAGAGAGGTAGGGTGCATCAAAGCAGCCCGTCTGGGGAATTATCTCCACCTGACAGAAAACCGCAGCCAAATAACAACTCCCCAGAGGTTTGTCGTGTTTCTGTATGTGAGTGAGGTCAGCAATAAGCTCCTGAGGAGTTGCTGTTGTAGCAGCAGTGGAGGTTATCGCGCGAGTGATACTTAATGTATTACAAGAGTTCATAAGCCATGGTAACCGCTTTACATCAGGTGGGCCATATGCTTGTATGTTTTCCGACGTTGTACAAAAAAAAGTAGTAAAATACAAACTATTACAAGAATATTTTTTCTGAGTTCTTTCAATTCTCTGTACCTCCAAGTTCTTATATAAATCATCCCCGTTGCGTTTCCATGCTTTTACTGATCACAAGGTACAGCAGGTTAAGATCAATCGATACTCAGAAATGCTCCGAATTGAGAATTTCATTATTGAAAACTTTATTATTCATACCGCCATTGAAAGATTGAAGATATTTATTCGCTACAGTGCTCGATGTTGTACTGGCGGATCACTGAGGCATTATTTTTGCTTGCATTGACGAACCATCTGAGATTGCAGGGGGTATACAGGTGTAAATAAAAAAACTATTAACTACAATATCTTTCATGAATTCTCCTAATGACATTTAAAATTTTATTTATAATTATTTTGAAAATGCTAACAAGGCTGGAATAAATTGTAAAACATGTAAAGTATCAAGTAAACATTCAAAGCAATAAAGAATATATAACAATTTAGTTTATCCTGGATCAATGATAATATTACACGACTTTGTAATAACAGAGATAAAATATTTCCTGATAGGAAAAACAGTTTAAATGATTTTTAATTAAAATTAGAATGCTCCAAGGCTCCATACTAGGCCCACTGCATTTTTGTCTTATGTTAATGATATGAGTAACTGCATCGAGACGGCACATGCTATCAATTCGCGGATGACGCTTGTCTCGTAATTGCTGATAGAAATCCCCAAATGGCACGTGAGCGATTGTAATCTGATCTGGAGGCTTTAACAAGATGGTGTCACGATGCTGGTCTTGTACTGAACGCGAGCAATACAAAATTATTATTTATTAAATATCGATACATTAGACAAGTCCCCATACAGAACCTGATTGCTTATATACTATCAACGCGATAAAATGTAACTGTCCATGTATAGATATTGTCAAAACTCAAACATACCTTGGATTGATTATAGATGACAAATTTAACTGGAGCCATCACATCGAGCGAGTTCGCAATAAACTAAGGCAATTTATTACGAATATCACTATTCTAAAAAATCGCATCCCGTTCAATGTAAAGCGTATGCTTTACTACGCACTAACCGAATCTTTTAAACAGTCTGATCTTAATAGTTATGGTTGTACCTACAAAACGTATCTTGACCAGATCTATAAACTTCAAGTAAAATACTAATAATATTAGTGTCAACCAAAAATAAAAAATGAATTTCAGAGCAAAGAAAATGGTCTCTATAAATACTGTATTTAAACACTGTAAAATCTTACCAGTACACACTCATGTACATTTTTCATTATTTAAAAAACCATTTTTATTGAATCTTTATAAAACGTTATCGAACATCCTGTTTGCACCCGAGCAGTTTTAATTAACCAACTTTGTACACAGTGGACTGATAATGTGTATGGTGAGCGGTCTACCGGCTATATTGTCTCACAACATATAACGACTACCTTCAAACTTATGTAACAATATGATTGAGAAAAATATCAATTCCAAACTTAAACAATATTTTTAAGCTCTAGTTAGGAATGTTATCATTATCACATCACATAATTCACTAAATGTGTAAAAGCGAAATGTGTAGAAGTTATATTGTTATGTAAATTGTAGACTTGTGATAGCACAGGTATATGCACCTCAGTGGTTTTTTGTTGCTGTTATTGTGTAATTATGTAAATTATATTATAGAAACGATAAATAAATTATATATATACATATACTTAAATGAAAATTATAACCACACATTGTATATAAAAAAAAGTGCTGAATAAAAATTATTGTTTTTTATTTGTATTTGTATCTATTCTCTATCTATTCGGTTGTTGGTTGTAACTAAGAAGCACCATCTAGCGTTTAGTAAATTCTGAAATCTGTATTATTGGAATCAAAGTATTAATTAGATAACACTTTGATTTCAATATACACTTGCACATAGGTATATGTTGCTCACAGATATGGGATAAACGTAAATTGTGGTGAACGTCAGTCTGACGTCACTTAACAAGACATTACGAAAGGTGAAATTCAATTCTTGGAATTTTCTATGCCTGCCAATTTTCTTATTATTATACAATTTATGAATTCAAAGACAACCGTAGTATTTACCTCTGGGTCTACCATAAACTTCACTGTTCAAAACTGTTTTGGTGGTTGTCGCTAGGATTCCTGGAGAGATAGTGGTGGCAATATGTGGTCAGCTATTACGTGCTATCGTTTTTTTTTTGTATAAGATTATTCGTGTTTTTTTGTTTTAAGAATTATTTCCAGAAGGTCATTAGCTGCGTCAAATATTTTGCGTACTATTTTAATTCGTTTGGCATAAGATTTTAACATATAGAATGACATTGCTTACATTGTCATACAAGATACGTTATCACATAATAAACCTGTGCGCAAGTAAAGAAAATATTACTTGAAGACATTATAGTAACGATCTAAAGTTAAGTAAACAACCCAAAACTTCAATATTCAACTAATTCGTCCGTGAGCCTGCATCGTTTATGCTTCTTTACCCTTTTACGGGTTCGCGTGTAACTTGCGATATGAATGGCTAATATAGAAGAAAAATAACCTCGAAATTTTTATGTCCCTCTCTGAGATCAGAAAGAGGAGCAATAAAACGTGTGAGGCATGTGCGGTCGGTTTCCAAATAAAAGGGCAAGAGTGTATAAAAAATCTAACGAGGATGTAGGACAGCGGGTGCGTCAACCGTGGACGCTCTCGCGCCATTAATCTCAGCTTTATTATAAACACAGGAGCCAAGTAAATCATAAACATGCTTAATGTGTACTCCCTTCGTTGGAGCTTTAAATATAACTAACGTTCTTTTTCACGTTCCCTTATACAACGATTAATTATTTATTACTTTTTTTAAGAGAGTAGATTGTTTACTTCTAGCTAAAAATACAGCACTAAAGTGAGTTTTAATAAAGTCTACTCTTGTGTAAATTGTTATTATTTTGATCGTGAGTAGCTAGAAGTCATTTTTCTGTTTACAGTTTATGACAGAAGGTTTTGTATACAAAACAATTATGCCAATTAGTATTTCCGACTTTTGGGATGATATTTTACTGTCTACTAGGTATATTGTAATGTACAGAATAACATTATATGTAAATGTTATTCTGTACATTATCAAAATATTTTCATGAGTATCGTTTTACATACTTGTGTGAGGTCGCAGCGCATACCATTGAGATGTAAATGAACAAACCATATTTTTGTCTATAGATTAGAGATTAATTGCCATTAATCTATAATCTATATCAAATCAACAACAAAATATTTTTAATTTATTTATATCAAAAAAATAAAAAAAAAACTCTCTCATGGCTAGATCTCAATGGCTAGCAACAGAGACATGTTACTAAAGCAATGAGCAAATGAAGTTATGGCAGAAGAGAAGTACAGTGTTATTTAATAAGCCGCTTGACTTGTTAAGTATCTCCATCAGAATGAAGAACGAATCCAAAAAACGACTCCCTGTAAGGTTGTTGTGTTTTTGCGTGTGAGGCCACCCGTAAGCGAGTGAGCAGTTGTTGCGTTAGCAGCAAAAATAGCAATGCACAATCCAACGTGAAAACAATCATGCTTACTCCTTGTAACTACTTGAAATAAGGCGGGCCGAATTTGTATGATACTTGACATACCTAGTAGAAATAGTAAGTCGGTTGCTTTAGCATAATAAGAGCGAGAGAGAACACAATGTCGATAGGACATAATATCAGATAGCATAACACTAAAACAAATGTCTTCAGGCAATCTGAACCTCAAATGGTCTCAAGTGAATTGTAAAACAAATACTAAAGAGTAGTGTTTTAGAATAAAGTGGACAACTGGTTGTTCCACGTTATATATGTAGTCATATCGTACGAAGTCAAGGAAAAAGTCCTATAGACGCATGGGTGGGACAGCGATAAATTATGTGCTTGGAAAAAATATCTCATTTTCGCACAATAGCTGTAATAATAGCCAGTGAGAATGTTATAGCATGCATTGTTATTTACTGTTCCCAGATTCTTAAGTTGAGAAAGGTAAAAAGAAGATCAAATATTCATGATTTATAGTTGTGTTTATTGATAAAGTTACGATATTTTTCTATTTGACATATTTAATTTCACTTGAAAATCATCATTATCCAGGTGTTAATACCGGGCTCGTCCAATACTTTCGCTTAGGAGTCTGGGGTTTCTTATGACTTTGCGACTTATAGGTACTTCTCCACTTCGTGCGGTCTCCGGCATTTCTTATTTCAAGACCAATGGTACTCATGTCACCTCTTACGACGTCAAGCCAGCATTTGTTCCCTACGGAATATATCTGTTTTTGTAGGACAGAATGTTTTCAGTTTCTTTACTGTACAGAAAATAGTTAATCAATTAACCGAGTGAAATTTTAATCCATTCTGTTGATTATTATTAGACCGAATGCGGCTATATTTGTTCATGAAAAATAGAAAAACTTCATTACAAAATTATGGTTGTGGAACAATAAAAAAGGGCTGCATTTTTTTTGTCAAAGCGGCGAGTTATTCCCTCATGCTATGTGAGTTTATAGTTAACCATTACGGAGACCTTAGAACTCTATTATAACTTCTGCTCGATGTAACCATATTTTTGTATTCAGTTCTGTACATGTTCATGTGTTTGTGTTTCATATATATTCAACGGAACTACAGTCTATTTCCATGATGATAATGATGATTAGACTTACTTGAAATTCATTTTTACATATTTAATATATGTATATTACTCGTACAGCTAAGAGCAGATCACGTTTAACACTCGAAGTGCGATTGTAACGCTTATCACAAACGGAATAAGAAAGGTACAAAGGTCAAAGTGTAAAGCTTTAACTGCATTTAGCTGTACATACATGTCCACATAACAGGATTTTAGTTAGCAAAGGCTTGACGAAAATCAATTATAAGATTTTTCAAGACAACAGATTATGCATCAACATTAAACGCACTTTTATGGATAGCTCAAATACTATACCAGTGTGCAAAAATGGTTAAAATAGTTATCCGTAAAGAACAATTGCCCGTTAAGTAGCTAGCTTTAATATTGTCATTATGGAGCGCCGGCAATGCATCTACCTACCTTTGAAAACAGTTTATAAAAGATCTGATTATGATTTTAATATGAAAATCAAAGCGAATTTCCTAAGAATAATATACGTTAGTTTGAAAGCCTTCGCGGAAAAGTAGGTTATGATAATATGAAAGTTAAGACCATAAAATACACCACCAAAAGTGAGTATTCCGGAACTTTGGCCACGCCTCAAAACGCCTGTAACCGAAGATTTATCATTGTAATTACGAATTAAAACAGAACAGCTATTAAATTAGAAATTTCCATTTAATTATCAACAGGGGTGAATAATGTTTTCAAAACTTGTTGAAACTATAATTTGGTACTAAAGAGTGTTGTATTTCATGAACTTTATGTATTCGAATAACGTGTTTGAACCATTTTACTAAGAAAATAACTTAGGAAAAATCAATACTCCGTATGTATGTATATCTTCACGCCAAGTCCCTTGCGGGGTAGCGGTCCTTACATACTTTACTCGCTTCTGTGACATTCATACCTCTTTTCATGCACGCTCGCCGGTTCCTGGGGCTCCTGACATCACCTTCTGATAAAACACTACCAATTTGGTCATGGTAGGTTAGTATCGGTCTTCCTCGGCTCCTACATCCTTCCACTTTTACATTGTATATCTGTTTCGTCATTCTTTCGTCCTGCATTCTTTCTACATGTCCGAACTAACGGAGCATGCCCTTTCTTATCTTAACACCGACACTCTCTTTCAGACCAACTCTTTCTCTCACGTCTTCATTACGAACGCGGTCAGCAAGCGTTATGCCCCAAATTTTGCGCAATGCTCTCATCTCGACTGCATTTATTCTACTTTCATGCTCTCTCTGCCATGCCCAGTTCTCACTACCATAAGTTAGCGTTGGGATTAGCACCGCGTTGTGTACAGCGAGCTGTGCCTTCTGGCTTAGATTTCGGCTGCCTAGAAGTTTAGGCAACGCTCCATTCACCCTATTCCCGGCACTCACTCGTCTCTCCACGTCAGCTGTGTACCTTCCATTGCTGCTAAAAGCACTTCCAAGATATACAATCTTATTCACTTGCTCCAACACTACATCATCAACTATAATCCTAATTAATGTTCGTTCTGGTTGTATCTCTTTCAAATACAATATCTTGGTTTTCTTCGCATTCAATAGTAAGCCTTCTTCATTCAATCTTTCATTGTTGTAACTAGTGTTTGCAGTTCGGATGGTGATTCTGCTATTAATACCGCGTCATCTGCATAAAGCAGGCAGTTGATCACTGAGTCACCCATTCGCATTCCCACATTCATATTTCTTATTCTCTGAAGACAACTGTCCAGATACAGGATGAACAACCGAGCCGACAGCACGCATCCCTATTTTTTTTTTTTTTTTTTGACGCGGGGAAAAATGCATTTCGCACACCACCGGTGCCTGGGTGGCCTCCGGTGGTAGTGTGGGACTCCCCGTCGGCTGTCCGACGGTATACCCACTAAACGACCCCGCGAAATGCCATCGGCCGCGTTGGTGTGGTGCCCCGGATCTGTCAGCAACAGGGCACCACTGCGACTGGCCAGCCCCTCAAAAGGGGCCGGACTTCTTCTCTCTAGGGGCCATCCCGGCAAATTGGGACAGCCCCTCCGGCGGCGGGACCGTTATGGGGCCAGGTTCCCAGCCTGACCCCTAGTCCCACAGGTTAGGGAGGCGGCAGGAGGTGCGCGTAGCGCCTCCGCCGCACTCCCGTCCGCCGTCTCCGGAGCGGGACAGCCACGGGATCATCTTCCCTGTCCCGCTCCATGGCCTCCTTCCGCGCCATAACTATTTCGCAGAAGGAGGCCATCGCCTGCCAGCACCTGTCACTCCCGAGCATGGAGCGGACCACGCTCGGGAGCGAGAGGTCCGCGTCTCCCAGCGCGGACTGCAGATCGCGGCGCACAGCACGCATCCCTGTCTGACACCAATGTTGACATCAAACCAGGGTGAAAAGCTGCCGTCCACTCGCACACATGCTGTACAATCCTCATAAGTGGAATGCACAGTACGGAGTAGGTCATCGTCAACCCCATATCCGGGCAAAATGTTCCACAGATTCTTTCGCACGACCCTATCAAATGCTTTCTCAAAGTCCACAAAACCGCAGAAAACCTTCTGGTCCAAAGCCAGATGCTTCTCTACGATGTTGCGGAGTGAAAAAACTTGATCCGTACATCCTCTGCCGCTTCGAAATCCACCCTGTGCTTCCCAAAGCATTCCATCGGATTTCACCCTCATTCTCCTTTCAATGATCTTTCCATACACTTTAGCTGCTAAGCTGATCAAACTGATGGCCCTATAGTTGGCGCAGTCCATACGCGAGCCCTTGCCTTTATACAAGGGCACGATGACTGCGCGTCTCCAATCGCTCGGGACCCTTCCGGTTCTCCAGCATAATTTGCTCAAAAACCAGAAGGCGTCCCTAACGTAGGTACCACCTAGCTTGATCATTTCAGCTGTTATCATATCGATTCCCGCTGACTTTCCATCTTTCAAACTTCGTATCGACCATTCAATCTCATCCATAGTCATGTCTTCATGGTACGCGGCACTGCCGAGGCAATCACAGACTCATTCACAATGCCAGCGTCATCGACATAATCATACATTTCTCTAAAATATTCACTCCACCGTTCTAACACTTCCTGAGTGTTAGCAAAAATTCCACCAGCTTTATATCTTATGTTGTCCATTCTGGATGCTGACGAACCACTTCGAGACATCTTTACCTCTCTCCAGAAGAGTTTGGTATTTGCCTCGAAGTTCTTTATCAGCTTCTCTTCCTCACTCATATGTAGTCTTTCACGCTTCTCTTTCACTAAAGCTTTGGTGTCATTCTTGCATCGACGGTATATTTCTTTCTTCATTTCTTTCATACCATCACTCTGGTGCAAAGATGACATGTAATCCAGCCACGCTTTCCTCTTTTTTTCCACGGAGGATTGAACCTCCGCATCCCACCAGGCATCTCCTTTTAGTTATCTACGTCTCTTTGCGCATACACATGCTTCTTTCGCAATGTCCACCATACTTTCTTTCAGAACTTTCCAACATTCGCCTACATCTGAGTTGGAAAGACTCGCGTTCGCAAGTCTTTCACTGACTAGACATACATACGTACTCCTCACACTTTCATCTTACTAAGACGAAGATAGCGGATCCCGTCAATCTTAAGAGATTAGGAAACGGGATAACGCTAGTAAGAAGACGTGGGCATACATATGCCACTACCCATATTTTTTAGAAAAGTATGATATCGTATATAGTTAGCATGTTAAATTCGTATCGCTTTCTATTCTGAGATAAACGCCTATGACGGACAGATAAAACAGTCAGCAGTTTGATTCGCCATTGAGTACGGAATTCTAAAAATGTTGATTATTTCTGATACACTTATTTTCTTCGTAATGTTACTTTTCCGCAAATATAGCCGTGTATATGTAAAAGAACTTGGTATGTTGTAAAGAATAAAATCTCGTATATACATGGTTCGAGAAAATTCGGACACAAATGTACGTATTCTGTTAGACTATGAGAGTCCTATAGATGACTAATATTGTATTATTTTTAAAACAATAGATATCAGACAGGGGTGTTATTTTCTAGACGTAGCTTACCTAAGTATCCCTCGCTTCGCTTGGACATGAATGTAACATAAAGTTGTAAAAGGAAAAAAAAATAGGAAATTTGTAGAAATGTTGATTTGTAAATTTAAATGCAGATTTATGAAAATGAAAACGTGATGTATAGAGGGTTATTTAGGAGTGGGAAATGTAACGATGAGTCTACGTTTCAGTAGAAATGGTGATACAATGTGTGTACAGTAGGGACAGTATTTGGGCGAACAGGCTTCATTCGGTGTATTTTTTGTAAAATCACATTTTTATTCAGGAAAGAAACCTATATAAATACAGATAAACTAAATGAGTAAAACATCTAAACACAAAATTTGATCCAAATCGTTAGAGCCATTTCTGAGATACACGAATTATATTTGTACACATACAATAACTGCTAGCTTAAAGTAATAGGATATAAATTAGATATTAATGCCTGTTAGGATATTTTACATATACTATACTAATGTACTCAAAAAATGGCCATTATATATAGTCAAAAAAAAATATTTTCATGAAAATTTTATGTTTAATTAATCAGTCGTAACGCCTGTAACATTTTAGATCGTCTGTTGTTTAGTATGTGGACGACGATTGTCGTGAAGAATGAGCGGACAACTGACAAGACTCGGTTTTCAAGAGTTTTTTTATACAAAGTTGGAAGGCATAGCCTATAAATGCTTGCAATATATAAAATGTCACTCGCGCGTTTTATCCCTGCTAAAAACACTACAACTTCATTAAGGAATTGTTATTTGGCTACGGTGCAGTGAGGTGAAGTTCAGTGGGGCTGCTTTGATGCACCCCACCTCTCTTAAAAACATCCAGACTATGATTATAACAGTGATTTTAAGTAAATAACGTAAATTATTGAGCATTCTGTATCTGGCCGGATAGTTAATCTATACCAAATTTGTCGATGTCGAAGGCAGTGGAGAAATTTAATAACATGGTAGGTATTTAACGCAAAATTTCTCGAGCGTGAACTGTACAAACAAACAAATCGACGTCCAGCAATATATAAGTTCGTACCAATTTCATTAATTTTTGTCCACAACACTACTCAAATTAGTAAGTAATTGTTTGAAAAATTGTTTATGTATTGAAAGCAAACAAATTTCAATTAGAGTATAACAATCATTTTCCAGAATATGGCCACTGTCACATCCACTGCCAAAACATATTATTGCGGCCGGCCACGGGGAAACATTATTTTATTTACTTCTTATTAATCTCGGAATAAACCTTTCTGTGTTTTCTTTCTTATATTTCTTCGATAATTGATGTGTCTACATTATTATATCTTTCAGAGTGTGATAAGGCTTAAGCGGGGTTATTTTCGTTATTTTCATACATTCTTCCTAAACCTTATGCAATAACATTTACTGATAGGGTTATGTTTATTAGATTTTCCTTTTATGATCCGATTTATTTCCTTACATACCAACTTCCGGTTCATTTTAATTTTATCCACTTATTAATTTTATTCTACAACGCATTCTAAAGTAAAATAAAAGTAAATTGATCTTATTCCTGTTTACCTTCTTTCTCTTTTTGGTCAGGTCAGGTGCATTATATTATTAAGAGAGTTCAAGTGCATCAAAGCCACCATTCCAACGAACTACCTCCATCTCAAAAAAAAACCGCAGCGAAATAACAACTCCTTGGAAGGATGTTGTGTTCCTGTGAGCGAGTTGCTGTGTTAGCAGCAGAGGTGACATCGCGCTAGTGATACTTCATAAGATTACTAGCGTATCTAATCTACGGTAACGATTTTTTTTATAACTCACGCCAAGCTTGTTGTTTGTCTCTCGACGTTGTATAAAAATGCCTTATTACAGTTTAATTACCTGCATTAATATCAATGCGAAAGTAACTATGTTTAATAAGTAATCACTTAAAGCCACGAGTACAGCTACCGTTTAACAAAATCTTATCTGCGTAATAAGATTCGGTAAAGCGATAGCCTGTCAGATTTGCACTAAACTAGTGACGAGTGGACTACCGCACGGGGGTGATGCGGGCGTGTGAGCAGCATCGCCCGTTCAAATAGAGAAAAATTGTTATTATGTATGTATGTATATCTTTACGCCAGGTCCCGTGGAGTATGCAGAGAGTAAAACACGGTCTTTACACACTTCACTCGCTTTTTTTAACATTCCTATCATGCACGCTCGCCGGTTCCTACGTCACCTTCTGATAAAACACGACCAATTTGGTCATAGCCGAGGAAGACCGAGACTAAGTTAGTCTTGGTCTTCCTCGGTTCCTACATCCTCCCACTTTCTCATTGTATATTTGTTTCGTCATTCTTTTATAATGCCTTCTTTATTTCTAACTATTAATGCTTGCGATATATTAATTATCACTCGCGCCATGCCTCCTCTGTTACTTACACAGCAACTCCTTGGGAGCTTACTGGTGACATCACACACACACAGAAACACAACTACCCTCTAGGGAATTGTTATTTGGCAGCGGTTTTCTGTGAGGTGGAGGTACTTTCCCAGACGGGCTGCTTTGATGTGGCCTACCTCTCTTAAAACATCCAGACCAAGACAAACAGACACGCACAAAAAATGCTTGCCTTGTGTGGGAATCGAACCCACGAGCGTTGGTGTCAAAGTCGCGTTTTTCACGACTGAGCCACCGAGCTCGGCAAAATACGCTGAGAGTGATCGATACACATCTTCAGCTAATGGAATCAGTACAATCTATTTGGCAATCGTCTTCTGAACAACTAGTTCAGAAGCTACATAATTACTAATGCGAAGTTATTTTGTTTTTTTTTATACAACGTCGGGAGACATACAAGCATATGGTCCACCTGATGTATAGCAGTTACTGTAACCTATTAACACTTGTAATATATATCACACGCGCGATGCCTCCTCTGCTGCTTACACAGCAACTCCTTAGGAGCTTACTGGTGACCTCACTCACACGCAGGAACATAACAACCCTCTAGAAAGTTGTTATATGGCTGCGGTTTTCTGTGAGGTGTAGGCACTTCCCCAGTCGGGCTGATTTGATGCTTATTACATTATCTCTTAAAACATCCAGACCAAGACAAACACATGTTCATGCACGCAAATGTTTGACTTGTGTGGGAATCGAACCTCGTGGCGTTGGTGTCAAAGTCGCGTCTTTCACAACTGAGCCACCGAGCTCGTTAAGTTAGAATTATTGATGTAAAATCTTCGGTAAAATGAATGCGTATATATTGGCAGTGGCCGCCTAAGACGCACACATATAGATGAAATTAGTGAAGTGCTGAAAAAGGGCCAAATCAAAGGCACTTAAAACCGAAAAGCATACATGAAACGGCTGATGAATGTGGAAAACGAGAGAGGTATGTTTGTATCGGTGCACCTGACGTTTCAGTCTCTGCCTACCCCAATTATACTTACGTAATGATATGTATAATGAATCTGCTTTAGCACCAAGGATCGTGGATTCGATTCTCACACAAGACAAACATTGTTCTCTGCATGGGTGTGTGTGTCTTGGTCTGATTGTTTTAATTAGAGCGTATCAAAGCAACCCTACTGAGGAAGTACCTCCTTGATGGGTTGTTGTGTCGTTGCGAGTAACTGGGGTGATCGGTAAGCTTAAAGGGAGTTTTTTTTTAATTGGGACATGACATTTGCGTCCAGGAATAGAAACAACAAAATTCCATGCACTTTGTGTCATCTCGTCGCATCTACTATGCCGGCCTAGAAGGTGCAACTTCGCATTCCTCTTGTAGGATCCAATGTTGAACACATGTGGCGGAAACACACCGCCGGGTAGTTTTTTTTTTTTTATATTGGCTCAGTATAGTGGCTTCTCTTTGCCTGTTGCAAATGTGACCTCTTCGTCGTCGATTATGCGGATAGCCCGTCGCTGCAACGTATCGAGAGCCTCGAGAAGATACTGCGCGGAGCCGTCCCAGAGATGCGAGATGCTCCACGCAGGCCCGAACTTGAGTCTTATAAAGAAGACAAAGTTGGTCCGGCGTGAAGAACCGGCGCGCACCCTGTTAGTTTATACCACCGGTCAGCGGTTCGGCACAAAAAAATTCACTGAACTTTTTGTGCGAGGTAATGCGATGATACTCGTATATTCATCTGTGTGGGAATGTGCACGCTGAGATGGACGGTAGTTCCGGTACTTGAACGGGGTTCCTCCGAACATTCTCCATGGTACAGTCGGTAAAAGTGACTTAGCACAGCGACCTCTCAGCGAAGCTCGAACGGCTCAAGACATGCTTCCAGCTAAAGATCGTCAATAATCAGATAATATAATTTTTGTATGATTAGCAGAGGTGGCATCGCGCAACACTTACTTGCTGTATTCCAAGCGTTCACTGACTACGGTAGCCACTTTACGTGTGTCGTATGCTTTATACCTCTCAACATTGTACAAAATAAAAAATAATAGCACTGTGAGTATATTGTGATAATACCGATAATACTAAAATAACAATCATTGTTAACTACGTTACTGTTGAATTGTATCCTTATAAATATTTTAATTAATGTACAAATTAACTTGTCACACGTATAGGTAATGTGTAGTACAATAAATCAATAGACCAATAATACACATTGTATTCCAAACATTCATAGACTCTGTAGGCTCTACCTGATCTAGTATAAAAATACATAAGCACATAAATTGGTTCGTGTTCTTAGAATGAAATAAGACATGTTTACAATAAACTTCACTAAATATAAATATTTGCATATTTACACAATTAAAGAATACAACAAAGTTTACAGCCTAAACAAACTAATAATACATTATGTAATGAAAAACACTCCGGTGTTCAGATTGATTGATGATATTGTTAGCCAAACAGTAACTTTATCGAGAACATTTCAATTATTAGGAACCCAATTTCTGCGCTGTAGGCAAGTCGATTTATTAAATATTCGAGAACATATGTCTACAGGAACAAATTTTAATGAATAAAATACGAAATTTTATGCTTGTTAACTTGAAATCAATAACGAATTTGAACAGAAGGAATTAGGAGAAGAAAAAGTATTAATTTAATGGCAATGTCAGAAATTGAAATTTAATACAAAAGGGATCAAATATGAATAAAATAAACATACACATGTCTCTAGTTAAGTGTAACTTGACTGACGTCTAATAGTAACTTAAAGTGTTAATAATAATTATTATTGGGGTACTTCTTACAATTAACGTGAATTTTTTTATTAAGCTTCCTATAGCTACCGAAATAACGCAATGCATGAATTGCCCAAAAAGGGCAATAGAGTCGACCAATCGAATTACAATTACAGACCTATCGGTCTAACGTCCATTTTGACCAATTAATGTAACTTGTGAGAAACATACAACTCCGTGTATATCTGAAATATTACGGCATATAAGCGACTGTCAATACGGCTTTCGCAGTTGTGGTTCGACTGGTGATTTTATAGTATATCTTACATACCGCTGGTCTTCGGCGATTGAGAGTCAAGTTTAGTTTATTAGCAAAGATATGTCAAATACGCACGATCGGGTCAGGTATCGATATTAGATATGGCCTTTCATCGAATTTGCCATGGTACAGGCTGCCCGACGTTTCGTGCGAACGGGTTGCCACCTTCTTGTCCAGCAGATGCATAAATGCCATTATTGATGGCAGCTACTCCAATAGCATGGATATCAATGTTGACGTACTTCAAGGCTCTGTGCTGTCCCGGTTTCTATTTCTATAACTTCACGTCAAGACCCTTGCGAGGTAGGCAGAAAGAACAGAATGCCACACTTACTCATGTCCTTATACAAAATCAATGCTGACGTCTCTCAAGGCTCTATGCTGTCTCTGTTTCTGTTTCTGATTGACTATTGATATGAAGCAGCAATGCAGTTGTATAACTATAAATTAATGGAAGATGTAGTATCGGGGACACTTATTATACCAAACGTGATTAAATCTTGCATTCAGTTGTGGAGGAAAGACGCGATCAACTGATGTCTGAAATTGAGGATGTTTTTTTTTTGTCTGAAGCATATGAGCGGTTAAGCTTGGCTCAGTTCAGCCCCATTTAGATGTCTGCGCATTCATCACTACGAAAATTCAATTTGCTGAAATTCATTAATTCGTGAAAACACTTTTTACCATCGCTAAGAGCATTAGGATTCTTAGTGGCGCGTTCTCTACCATAGTTCAGTTTCGATATCACCTATAGGAGAAAATTATGCTAGTATGCAAGAAACTTCGTGTGTTCAATAGAGTGAATTCAGCTCAGGACAAACACCTTTACTGTAAATGTAAGACCACGCATGTATTAACTTTTGAGCGATAATACCTGAATACTAGCTTGTGCCTTGTGATTTCATTAAGTCACAAGCTGTGGGAATATTCAATAATCCTATGCTTACACTTGGTATTGAGCCCTTATGTTTAAGGAGAAACTTTGCCTCCCTTTGTGTGTTCTACAATAGATCTGAGATCTGTTTGGTTACAATAAAACCGAACAAATCTCATCGAGGTGTTTTTGATATGACGCCAACAGCTTCCTTTTACAAATTTCACATTCATTCTCACACACTGGAGCCGCAATGGTCGTGTACTATACGGTTGCAGAGAAGTTTTTATCCGAGAACTCTTAATTAAGTATGTGGAATAAACTCATTGTTAAGGTTATACCAAGGATCTAAAATGACGTTCTTTAATAGAGGTTTGAATAGGTTTTTACGGCTAAGCACGAACAGGCTCTCCTGGTGTTGCAAGTGTGCGTACGCTATGATAACTGTTTGCTATTACGCAGGTCGTATACTTGTTTGTCAGGCTAGTGATATAAATACAAATACCTGATTGGAAGTTAATAAGTGGTAGCTAATGGACGCCTCTTATATAATTAGTATAGTTTGCTATCTAAAGAATTGAAGTATTCACCGCGGGGTTCCACCACTACTGCTAACACAGTACCGCCTTAATAGTACTTATCTATCTGTCTATATCTTCTTCTGTGTGGAATTGTTATTTGGCTGCGGTCTTCTGTAGTGAAGAGATACTTCCCTAAATCTCCTTTACCATAACGTTGTTTTGATAAACGGTAAGATACATTACTTACTCATGACGTTGGTGTTGGCTCTTATGGCGATGGATATGTGATGGTAGGGCGCTTACTCATTTACTTAACAGGAATCAGACATTACCATGTTGACATTGACGTAGATATAGGATTAAGGCTTTTTCGTAATACTCATATTTATTGAAATTAAAATATATACGTTCGCTAAGATATGTGCTATCATTTATATATCCATGTATATATAACATAATCATCCTTTTTTATGCACAGACAGAACCTCGTTTCAGTATTATTATGAGCACATATAATATCATTCTGTTACAGTGCTGTTCAGGGTTTAAACATTGCGCTTTTTGACTTTTTAATTAGTTTAGATAAGTTAAAGCTATACTAAAGCAAGTCTAGTGTTTTTGCTTCGGTATAACAGAGAAAACTGTTTTCACTGTTATACCAGCTAAGAACTTGCTAGAAAGCGTTTAGCATCGCCACAATAGTTGCTTTTTAAATAACATCCCGTTCGTTGCTCCTAGTTAAGGTTACTTCCAACTGAACAAAGGCTTATACAAGTATTTTACAAATAGGGACTTTCTTTAGTAAAAGACGGGACGTATTAAGAACTCGTTGTCGGCAGTTCTCTTTCAGTCTGAAGGATTTGGATTTTCTTCGAATGCTCCGAGTCGACGAATTCGAGATTCGAATTTATAAAAAATCGCCTAAAGCATTTACTGTCTGAGATAACACTCATATTTCGCATTGACGGGATTAATTTATGTAGTACCAAACATACGCTATGTTTGGTACTACATAAATTAATGGCGTTTATGGAGCAGTGACAGTCCAGTGGATAAGGGACCGACCTATTGAGCAAGAAGTCCCCGGTTCGAATTCAGGCCTGTACCACTAAATTAGTGTTTCCGAATTTAGGTAGGTATTTGTAATTATCACTTGCTCAGCGGTGATGGAAAACAAGAAACCTGCACGCCCCGCACCCACATTATATTTCGAAATACGTGTGACCTAACCTAAGAATGGTCTGGTTTTTCCTCTGGGTTGTGAAGGTCTGACGGCAGTCGCTCTGTGTAAAAATCAGTATCTTCGCCAAATCCTTAGGCTTAGGTAGAGCACCCCGCCAATCCTAATGTATTAGGAAACGAGATAACGTTAAGAAGAAGAAATGAATGGCGTTTACAATACATTTTCCTAAGGTCCAAAATATAATGAGGGAACTTTCTATGTGCAGCAACATTTGTCCGTATCAAGGTCTTCATATTATGTACCGATATGTATTTTCATTCGAGCTTTATCCCGTTTTTTAATCCACTAGGATTGGCGGGGTCCGCTACCTGAGTCCACGGATTTGGTAAAGATACAGACTTTGACATAGAGCGACTGCCAACCCACAGGGAAAAAGATGTCTTTTTAGGGTTTTGTATTTTACGTTTATCCGCATACACTCCTAAGGGTATCAAAACCTATAGGGTACTTCCCGCTGATCTAGAACCATAAAATTTCCAAAAAAATCCTCAAACTGTAAATTTGTAGTTCCATCACAAAAAAAACTTTTCTTGCGACAATAATTTGCGAAAATATTTTTTTACGGAATCCTCAGAACGCGAGTCGGACACGCACTTGACGGCTTTTTGGATTAGAACACATATTTTTCAAAATAATTTCTTAGACGTGTGGATTTCCTCATGATGTTTACTTACACCAGCAATGCTTGTATAAATAAATCCGAGTGCCGTGTGGCCTCGGCGTAAGAATAGGCCACCCCATCTCAACCCGTGGGTGTCGTAAAAGGCGACTAAGGGAAATATCCAGAAGACGGGCAGCAGCGTCCCCTGCGTACTTTAATCCGTAATGAGCACTTTTGAGTTAAATAGTGCGTGGGCCATGTCCATTCGGCAGAGTGGTGGATCAGTCTGCCAATGGGTGTACTTTCATAAGACTGATGATTGATAGATCTCTTTCAAGCTTATGACGGGGTAGGTAATTTGTTCTTTTGACACTTAATGACTACAGAACAGAGCATACCTAATGTTCTGTTGTCAATCTGTTGCCTATTGCTATCTCGTTATATCCTATGCCTAATGTGACACAGAGAGAGATAGAGTTTCTTTGACCTTTGGTTTCCGCCACCCGCGGTAGTAATTACAAGTCTGTTCATAATAAAAGGGATATGCATAATGGTACAAGTCGCAAATATTAATTTTAAAATTATTATTTTTGAAAAAGTCTGTAACATTAAATGTTAATTTTTTTATATTATAATCGTAATAGGTGCAACATATACATACAATGTTTGTCGGGTTGAATTTGGTAGACGTTATATATATATGTATAGAAGTATAGAACATTATATAGGTGCGTTATAGCTCGAGTACTGAAAATTTACTATAACCGAGTTACGTTGTGTAGCTTTTTTTATATGCTTTTAATTTATTTTTAATAATTCTAATTGTTGATGATCCTATATAATATTGTTAAAAATATGATAAACAGTAGATGAGAACACAGCTAAGTAATAACTACCTATAGCGTTGTTGTTTCTGTGTGTGAGTGAGGTCACCGTTAAGCTGCTAATTGATATGTTAGCAGCAGAGGTAGAATCGCGCGAGTGATTAACGTATTGCAAGCATTCAAAGGCTTCGGTAACCACTTTACATCAGATGGATCGTATGCTTGTGTGCCTTCGGACGTTGCGTAAATAAAACTTACAATTAAAAGAAACTGACTTTGTTGAAATCACCACCAGTAAGATAAAGCTGCGGTATGTATTTATCCTTTGCACGACTAATGTCCAAAATAAAATATCCAACCAGAATAATGTCCAACTAGAATAATGTCCAATTAGAATAATACCCACCGAGAATAATGTCCAACTAGAATAATGTCCATCGAGAATAGTCCAACGAGAAACTATTTATATGTAACATCATCTTCAATAAACTCTTAAGTAACTCTTAAGAAACTTTTAAGTATTCGTTTAGAAACTATTGCGAGCGAATAAGCAAGATTAAACACATCGAATTGTAATTATCATCGGAATCGAGGTAAATAGTAAACAAGATTAAATATGGTAGAGCATGAGTTGTATTAGTTTTTCTAACCGTTGGACCGTATTACATAACATACCAATCTAGTTAGATCTAGTTTATATTTATTGTCACACATCAACTGATAGACACAGGTTCCAGTCTAAAGTCTATCGTAGTACCGGATCTAATACGAAATGTATTTCTTGATGCAGCTTTATGAATTCATTTCCCTCAAGAGATGCAATGCAATGCATACATCATTATTTTGAACAAATTACATTGAGTGACTCATCTCAATAACGGTCCGCAATGTTCTAAGTTGATACTTAGCATACGCAGTTTTTTAAGGCAATTCATGTCCATGATCCATACAAGCAAATACTATCTCTTGATAGTAGGTACGGTAAAGCAATAAATCATCAATCTAAACTTGGGATTAGTTTTGATTGTCCGCCCACTCGCTGATATATTGTTCATTTGTTTGGTCTTTAGTTAGTTACTCGCACTGAACTAATAGTTATTGTATAAATTAACGTTTAACATCAACAGGCTCTAATTTCTAACAAACGTAAATGCCAATATATATTGTTATTGTGTCTAAATGCCCTATAATAAAATCAGGTCGATTTTTTGTATCAGTAAATTCGTATATTTGTTTTGAGTATTTAGAAAATATGCGACAACAAATGATAAATATCCTATCAATTATAACGTCGGCGTATTGATTGTGAAACCAACACGTAGGTACCTACCGATCTGTTTCAAGTAGCTCAAACAGTTAGAAAGTTTGACTTGATAGTATTAGTTTGAATTAATAGCTGGTAGTGGTCGGACATTTCAATGTCAAGGTGAACTACAAAAATGAAAGATTTTAGACAACAGTTTAAACCGAAAGCAATATTTCATTACATTTTTACACGCTTATACGTTTTTCAGTGCAGTGGCTAACTCTACTTTAAAAAGATAAAAAAAACTATTTCGCCTCACGAGTACTTAGATAAGTTTTACATTATTTAAGTCAGTTTATATTATAAAATATTAATTTCTCATATTCTAAAATGACCATTGCGGAAGAAGAAATGCCAAAAGAAACTTGCCAATGTTGGTCTCTTTTGAAATCATCAATTTCTATTACAATAGATTTGCGTCCGTGTAGTCCTAGTCCGGCCATAAGTTCTGTTACAAATAAATATACATTTATTTTTATGAGGTATGTAATGTCATCTTAATAAAACTTATATGCACATATTTATAGAAGTCTCTGCAAAAAATAAAAATGATTCTATTTGAAATTACCTTTGGCTTTGATACAGGCCTTCAATCTGCTTGGCCACGAATCTATGGATTTACACACTGTTTCCATGGGAAATGTAGCCACTGCTTGCTCCAGAGATTCATTAAGAGATACAATACCGACGTGTCGTTTAGAGCAGACCATGTTCTTTAAAACTGACCATAATTTGTAGTCCAAGGGGTTCAAATCTGGTCTAGACGAGGGCCAGTCTTCAGCTCTTATAAAGACCGGAACGTTGGTTTCGAGCCAGGCTTGGGTAGTTCGTGCCTTGTGACCAGATGCAAAGTCCTGCTGGAAAGTTCACAGTACATTTTTAAAAAGTGTATTGCTGAGAGGTTTCACAACACGATCCAAAAGAGTCTCCTAATACACTTTGGCGCAAATCTTCACTCCTTTTTCACAAAAATGAAGCTTTGTGATTCTTTGATAAGACACCCCCACTAAGCCATTAGACGCGGGACGACGACCACGTTGTACCTTTACACTTTGTCATTTTACTTGTTGTAGTGCTCTTCAATCGTGAAAATGTCATCAGTAAAAAGGATATTTCCGTGCCTTTCACCTGTGTATCGGGACAGAAGGTATTTTGATCGATCCACTCTTTTCAACTGTAGGGATTCATTTAGGGCATGTCATGTATAGACAATAAGCGTCGAGCTTCAGGTCTTGTTTTATTATACAAGACAGAGTCCTAGCGGGAATATTCATTTCTAACGATATGTTTTTTTGTTTCCTAAAGGAGTTTTTGACTTTAATAGCAAAACAACCTTTGTAGTCTCAGCAGCATGCAGTCGCCCCGATCTTTTATGGTCTTCAACAGAGGAAGTGTTGGTATATCTGTCGACAGTACGATATATGAACATACGGCTCAAGCTTTTGAAGTGTCTTGACATTGACCGATGGCGCCTTACCCACGTTGTGCAAGGTAATCACTGCAATCCTCTTTAACGCTCCATTCCAAGTTGTAATTTGATAATAAACACGAAACAAATATGTAAAACGGCGGGAAATCGAACGGTAGTTTTAACATAATAAACGCGTTCCAAATTCAAAATAATTAAAGAATTTAATAAAATAATATTTTATATGTAACAATATTTATGGCTAGAATAGTTATAGTCATGTCAAGTGGTACAATTAAAGGTATATTAATAAATGTGCTGCTTTATTCCCAGATATCTCTGGCAGTCAGATATTAATCGATTCAGTAATAATCCTTCTTACATAGAATATTTTTGATGTGCCTGAACATATTGTCCGGCAAGGACAGAACGGTTTCTGGTAATTTATTATAGATTCGAATACAATTTACAACATAAGATCTACTAGTCTTTGCAAACCGATTTATTCCTGTTTACGCAATCTATTCCTGTTTCTAAGATTCACAAAATTTTGAAAACGATACTATATTTTACGACCATACATTACATTCTCATAAATATATTTTTAGTGGGGATATATATTTCTTTGAATAGTTCTCTAAGTGATTCCCATGTTTTGAATAGAGCGAATGGCTCTCTTCTGTAATATAAAAATAGTTTCAATATCAGCCGCTTTTTTCCAGAACATTATAATACGACATAATGCTGTGAAAGTAGCTGAAATAAACTAAGCGTGCGGTAGCGTCCCAATCTAATTCTCCTAACTGAATATGGCCAGTTTATTTATGTGGGTTTCACTGCAATTTGGAGTCTATTATAATTCCAAGATATACGGTATCATTAACAAATTCCATTTCTATATCGTCAATGAGAGCTTCTGAATTAGCGGAAGCCACATTTGGTATACTTTTTTTTTAAATAGCAACTCTCTGGAGGATTGTTGTGTATTTGTGTGTGAGTGAGCCACCAGGCTCCTAATGAGTGGCTGAGCAGCAGAGGTAGCATCTCGCGAGTGATACCTAATACGTTGCAAGTGTCTATAGGCCACTGTAACCGCTTTAAATAAGGTGCGCCGCGTGATTTTGCGTTTTCCGATGTTGTATAAAAAGCTCGCTTTCCTACAAACTCGTATCATGCGAAAAAGAAGCGTCACGCAAAACTAAAAATGTGATGGAAGCACTTTAATTTAACCAGTATAACATGGCTATATATATAACGGGGCTATGCCCCATGCAACCAGTATAATGGTATTGCGATCACATAGACGTACTTGGTGGCTAGTTAAATATAGAGTGCGCACAAGTGTGGCACAGCAGTACAGAAATAAAATTAATATTATAAAGAAAGAGACTGTGGCCTTTGATGAGCAAACTGATAACCATAAACTGTGTGACTTACAACAATGTTGTGATTATTAATGTGTTAACATGCAATGTACGCAATTTATGAAACAGCTAGGTTGTTTCATAAATGGCCGCAGAATTGTTAAATAAATTCGCAGCCGATTTGAAATGAATTAAAAAGGGATTATGTGAAACATTTAACCATATTCAGAAAGTTTGTATTGACATGTTATCCAAGACTCGATTTTTTTTCACAACTTAGGGAAGCACGTACAAATACACGGTCCGTCCCATGTAAAGCAAGTACTATAATAGCCTGTGAACGCTTGCAACACATTAAGTATCACCTGCCGCTAACACAGTTACTACTTAGGTACTTACTGGTGGCCTCACTCACTTGCAGGAACATAAAAACTCTCCAGGGAATTATTATTTGGCGGAGGTTTTTATGTAAGGCAAACGTACTTCCCTGGTTGGACTACTTTGATGCCTTCAATCTTTCTTGAAAATAGTCAGACGAAGGCAAACAGACATGTTCATGCATACTAATGTATGATTTGTGTTGGAATCGAACCTACGAGCGTTGATGCGCCACCGAACTCGTCAACGTCCCCATCGTCGACACTTCGCGTCGCCCGCGAATATACTATTTGGCCGGTGGGGATTTTCAAAAACCATTTATTACCAGATGCCCAAGTGCCACGAGAAAGTCAATTGAAAATAACATTGTTCCTAATCCATTGGGAATAGCGGGGTCCGCTACGCCTAAAGGATTTGTCAAAGATACTGTTTTTTACATGGAGCAACTGCCGTCAGACTTTCAAAACCCAGAGGGAAAACCATATCATTCTTAGGTAAGATCACACGTTTTTCGATACATAATTTCTTAGATATGTGGATTTTCTAACGATGCTTTTCGTTCATCGCCAAGCTAGTGATAATTACGAAAATGTACATACATCTGAAAACATCTGCGTTGATATGTTAGTATTTCTCTTACATATACGATCTATTATTATACCAAGCAAGCGAAGCTGTAGGCCTGCATGGGATCCCGATAGACTACATATCCATCAAATCTCATTGTGATTTATCGATTTACTCATGAAAATTAACAAACATGCTTACAAATGCGTTTTAGATTGGCAACACATCAGTGACACCGTTGGTATTTGCAATTATCCGTAGTCTACGTGCCTCTTTACCATCAGGCATGATTGTTTGTCACCTTAGTAGTTTAAAAAAAAGGTGGCCGTCACGAGACACCCAGCAGATGTGAAACATCTTAGTGAACATTCAAATATTTAATAAATAAAAATCAAAAACCATCGGAAGATGTAGTAAACATCTCATACAGAGAAGCAACGGAGTGTCTAGTATGCGCGCGCACACATGCAAGGGAGTCGAGAGTGGCAGCGTAGAGGGAGCATGACGACATGAGAGAGCGTCGTGCTATTTGCTGTAACGGCATACGGGTCGATTTTACTGCCAATAGATGTTTCACATCAAAAACAACCGTTAATTTCTCATTTATGATACTAGTTTGGATTACTACCAAATTGGTCGAGTTTTATCAGAAGATGACCCCGCAAGGGACGTAGCGTGTAAATAGATAATTACTACGAGGAGAGTTTGATCTCGATGATCGCATTACGGTTGCATATGCCCCCTACCTCTGCGATCCCACCCCAACACTCAACATATACCTACACCGCACTCGGCAAATCCGAGTGTGGAGAGTGAGAACTTCTGCGTGGTACACCAGGTACCGAGTAGGCCAGGTACCTGGGCGCCTCTCCTCATAGGCCCATCAGGCATGAACCCACGTCTTCGATTATTTAGCTTCTAAGCAGAGGTTCGACCCCTCTCGGGGTTAGGCAGTCGCTTTTTTTTTCTGTCTGTGGCGCCTCACGCCCGCCTCTGCCTTCCGGTGACGTAGTTACGGCCCACAGGGGCCAACTGCATAGTCAGTGTCCAAAAAAATGTTTTTAAGTTTCTTATACATAAAAATATTCTTGTTATTCCTACAAATTTACTGGTGTATGTTTATGGAAAGAATTTTCCTCGAAATCCATATTTATTATTAAAGTTCTGTTAGTAATAAAACATAAAGGATTACATCCATCAAGCCAAGGCTAAAACAATCATGAATCGAGAACAGTCCGCCCCCGGTAGAATTGTTAATTTAATATCAAATCCATGTTTTGTGTTTATTCATACTATAGAATTTTCCGCGACTCTGTTCGTAGATATCCTTATCCTCTTATATATATATCTCAAGTCCGGTAATAAGTTATGTTACAAATGAATATGCATTTATTTTTTTATCAACTAATGCAATCTTCTTAAAACTTATATGTACATATTTATGGAAGTCTCAGCAAAAACTAAAAATAAAATATTCTATTTGAAATGGCCACCTTTGGCTTTGATACAGGTCTTTAATCTGTTTGGCCACGAATCTATGGATTTACGCGCTGCTTCCAGGAGAAAGTTAGCCACTGCTTGCTCCAAAGATTTCTTAAGAGATATAATATCGGCGTTTCGAGCAAGCCATGTCCCCCAAAATTGACCATAATTTGTAGTCTAAGAGGTTCAGATCTGGGCTAGATGAGGACCAGGCTTTAACTCTTGTAAAGTCCGGAACGTTAGTTTCAACACAGGCTTGGGTAGTTCGTGCCTTGTGACCAGGTGCAGAGTACTGGTGGAAAGTCCACGGTACATTTTTAAAAAGTGTATTGCTGAGAGGTTTCACAACACAATCCAAGTCAGTCTCTTAAACTTTGGCTGAAGTCTACACTCCTTTTTCACAAAAATGAAGTTTGTGATAAGACACCCCCATGCCATTAGAGACGCAGGATGATGACCACGTTGTACCTTTTTGACCACTTGGGCAGCTTCTTTAGAATTGTGTGCATATACTTTGTCATTTTGCATATTGTAATGCTCTTCAATCGTGAAAATTCTTTCATCGGCAAAGATTATATTTCTGTGTCTTTCACCTGCGTATTGGGACAGTAGGCATTTTGATCGATCCACTCTCTTTAATTGTAGGGATTCATTTAGGGCATGTTCTGTATATAGACGATAAGCGCGAGGTCAAGCGTCAGGTCTTGTTTTATTATACGCGAGTCCTAGTGGGAATCTTCATTTCTCGCGATAAGATTTTTTGTTTACTAATGGGTTTGCGGCGAATTCTGGCTTTAACAGCATTAACTTAGCCTTGTTTGTTGTTTGTTTGTTAGAACTTAACAGCACACGATCTCCTCGATCTTTTATGGTCTTCAATAGAGGAAGTGTTGGTTTATCAATCGATAGTACGAGATACGAACATACCTACGGGGGATACCAAGCTTTTGAAGTGTCTTGAATATGACCGATGGCTACATACCCACGTTGTGCAAAGCAATCACTGCGATCCTATTTTCTTTAACACCCCGTTTCATATTGTAATTTGATAATAAACACGAAAAAATATGTAAAACGGCGGGAAATCGAAAAAAGTTTTTAACATAATAAACGCGTTCTAAGTCCAAAATAATTAAAGAGTTGAAAAAACTAATCCCACAGGCGCTAAAAGTAATCGTCGTTGGCCGGATTACAAAAAACAATACGTGCACATTAGTGCTATAAACAAAAACAAATACTATAATATACTATATATTGGGAATTTAATCTGTTTTTAAATTATGGCTGATGGACAATCCCTTATTTGCGGTGGCCCTTAGTTTGTTCCAGAGCAGCGCTGATCAAGTTTTCCCTCTAGGTTGTGGAGATCTGACGGCAATCACTCTATGAAAATCTCATCAGTGTCATTGCCAAATCCTGAGGTAGCGGACTCCGCCAATTCTAATGGATTTGGAAACGGGATAACGCCAAGAAGAAGAAGAATGTGGTATATACACAAAATCTTTTCTACTTTGCACTTGGGCCATCTATAATTTAAAAAGCATTATTTTTGAGATATTACGTTTTTGAATATGTGGTTTGTACTATAATACTATGCCAAACATGTCATGTTTTTAAAGTTCAAATATACAGACAACAGTACATTTAGACAGACAATTAAGTTATCCTTTAAGGATACCGTTTTTTTTCTTTCAAAATGGAACCCGAGAAAAGATAAATAAACCGGCATAAAATGGTAACCGCTCTTATAACTGAAATGCAATGAAAGCGTTATTAATTTGTTTTTACAGTCAATCATTACAATGTAAATAGTTAGAAATGTATTTTATGCGTTAATAAAAACACTCAGTGCTCATAAAATTGCTTTCCATTATTTAACTTCAAATATGTATGTTTTATATTGGTTGTAATTTTTTTAAGCCAGTCAGAAAATACAGATGGCGATATTTTTAGCGTTACTTTTTTAGCTTATAAGTTGTTTCTTTTAATACTGACGTAATTGTCAAAGAGCTTATCTAAAATAGGCTGGCTGACTATGACTCGACTTATTTAATCTAAACGAGTCATAGTTGCTTTTATTTCCTCCCTCCCAACAACACACATTACGCTACATCACACATACAGTCTACACCTGGATTGTAGACTATGAAGAGTATGAAGAACGGTCACATCACGAGAGGATCCCTATCGTCTTGAAATGTAGTCTTGTTTAGACTACGACTTAAACAATTTGCCTAAAAAAATAATGCCCAT
This sequence comes from Pyralis farinalis, assembly GCA_947507595.1. Taxonomy (NCBI): domain Eukaryota; kingdom Metazoa; phylum Arthropoda; class Insecta; order Lepidoptera; family Pyralidae; genus Pyralis; species Pyralis farinalis. The sequence goes on from OX382267.1 coordinate 21,100,755, forward strand.
AATGTTACTACTACATACGTTCTACGCCAGATTCATAATCGAAAATGTATTAATTACATTTATGAGCTATCAGATCTCGTTCACTCCTAACTTATTGCAAAAATTTAAGTATAGTTACGAAATAAAATTCCAAAGTTGATGAGGATGATGTCGAAAAAATAAAGTCACTTGAGAATACACAAATTGTAAAATACCTACATTTTATGTGTATGTCATTTAGGTATATTTTTCGTATTATGGTGGTCATAACGCATGACTGATGCAAAAGTGGCCAAGCTCTCATAGAAATTTGGGCATACTCTTTTGGTGTAAAGATAGCCTGTGAATCCTGAAACAATTAGTATAAAATATATGTTATACTTTTTTTGCCAGATTTTATACAGTCAAAGGCATGGACAAAATTTACTAGGAAATATATTATTCAACATTGCCAAACATCTGTTGCATTTTCCTTATTTGTCGTAAAAAGCGTCGAGTTGGATGTCGTGTCGATGTAAGGTAGTACGTGAATAATTAAAACACAGTAATAGCAGCGAATATAAAACGTATGAAATGCCACGTTAGGATCGAATCTCCGCTTTTGTTTCGTTGGAGTCCATTAAGAAACAGGTAAATCGATGATTGAAATTTATGTGTAATATTAAATCAGTGAAATTTTGAACTTACGTACGCAATGTACGGTACATTGCGTACGTAAGTTCAAAATTTCACTTATGACATTTTTATCAAGCATATTAAAAGATGAACGTATCGAAGTTAACAGCAGCAACTCAAGAATTTTACAACAGCCATAACTAAAATAGTGTATTACGTATGAAATGAACAAATCATTTTAAATTTTATTCTCAACTAAACGCCATAAAACAGGAAACCTCTCCGGATTCCCTTATTCGAGCTATCGTCGACGGAAACGACATAAATCTGAGTTAAAAGTTAATTTTGTCAATCCGGATAATTCCTCAAGGTTTAATCAGACTAAGTTGGGTGTAATTAATGTTCACTAAGGCCACACAATCTAGGAAAGCTTCGGCTTAGCCTGCTACGGGAATCGGAGTTTGCAACAGTATGGGCGGGCGGGCGACGAGCGGGATAGCGCGAGGCGGACCGGACCAGCTACCGCTGTGCCTAGCGCCATCGCGCCAGCCGGCTGCTTGCCCGCCCGCGCCAGTGCCATGGGGACGAGCGACTGTACTGTACGCGTCGACACCCATAATAATGTGCTCCGCCAACCCTCTGATTAAAATTTACGTCACTCGCGCTTGTCAAAAACTCAGTCAAACAAATAACTTCGAACCTAATTAACTAAATGTCCGTGGACAGAAATTTGAACATAATTAATTTTGGCAAAGTCGTGCGCGTGGAAGTGATTTAGTTTGCCGCTCTTTTTGGACAAGTTTGAAGAACTGGAAACTTTATTGAGGATCTGAAAATAAAATCTGCTTAAAATTCTAAAACGTATGTATATTTTGAAATTATACATGAAAATAATAATATGATTTGTGTCATTTTGAAATTTAATTTAGCTTTATGCGTTACTACTTTTCTGCAATTATGAGCGGGAAAATGCTTTAATCCATCTATTCGTCAACTGTCAATTTTCATTTATAATGCTATTTTATTTACACAATAATTATAAATTAATCGGTATTATTGTTAAAATTTCTGAATGTCATCATGTATGCTAAATGGATACCTACATAATTTATGTAATGGTGAATATGTATTTTCAATTGAACTAAACAACGACCGGCAATAAAATGTATGTTTTATTTTTGTTAAGCTATACTCTTATCTTAAGTAACACAAATAAGGAATGTCTGAGAAAATAATGGATGGATTACCTCATTAGGTTTAAAATTTGATTACACGATTCTTCCATTTGTTTTATCGAGTTTTCTGCGGGTTTCTACATTGGAGTTACCACATATTGTTTTTTATAAATCCTACTTTATTATTATTTATTTATAAAAAATATACTATTTTAATCACATTTAGAATGAAAAGTTAATGTGTTTCATCGTATTTTTGCACACACAACAAGATCCCAGGTTCGAATCCTGGCATGTACCACTAAATTCGCATTATCGAATTTATGTACATATTTGTGATTGTTACTTGCTAACCGGTGAAGGAAAACATTGTGAGGAAACCCGCACGTCCAAGAAATTATATTTCTATAGACGTGTCACCTAACATAAGAAAGGTGTGGTTTTCTCTCTGAGTTGTGGAGGCCCGACGGCAGTCGCTGCATGTACAAATCAGTATCTTCGCCAAATCCTTAGGCTTAGGTTACTGCCTAGACCGCGTCTATACTAATGGACTAGGAAACGAGATAACGCTAAGAAGATGACTGAGTTTCTTTTATCAAAGTAATATATATTCGTATTCAGGGGAAGCAATTATTACATCAACTCTACCTATTCTCCTACTTGCCTATATACTTTTATCAATACTATATACCACTCTTTTTCATGACCCATTTCAAACATGAAAGAGTCAGAAAAATAAACCGCCAATAGTTAACTTAATTAGTGTCAAATTTAAGTTGAATATTTCATGTGTTAAACATAATAAGACATTGTTCGACGTAGTAACACAATCTCAATATGTTTATAACAAAGGATTTTGCACCGATAGTTGTTACGTTATCTATATATATAAAAATGAATCCCTATTTCCCTTGGTCACGCCATAACTTGAGAACGACTTAACCGATTTCATTCATCTTTTTTTTGTTTCTTTTCTAATACTTTATATAAGGTTCTTACGGAATGAAAAATTAAGAAAATTGCGCAGAAAATTTAAGAATATCAGAAAACTTAACGACTATTATAATTTCGCGCGTTTAACAGCCAATTGTATGTCGCACGTTCCCGTGTCGGAAAACCAGCAACATATATTTATTTAAATATATTATTTTAAATATTTATTCCAGTTGAAGGTTCCAGAACAACGTCTGACGGGTCATCTAGTATGTAATAATTTTGATTTCTTACGGAGCATAGAAAAGGTACGAAATTTACAGTCAAAAAAAACGTTGTTACTGATTCGCGTTGTTACCGATGTTTTTAGAGAATCTCATAGGATTTAAGACAATACTTTCCTCGTATTACTTTAGTTTGACGTTCAGGAGTGGCAAATAGGGAACTGTGAAAGATAACAAGACAAATGGTATTCTGACAGTGCTGACTTATGTGTTTAAGTTCGACTATCTCAAATAAGGACGCTATTCTATATGTTTAAGTTTAGAACTATTGATCGTTGTTATTGTTCTTGGGTAGGTTACTAATACGAGTATAAATACAGTTTTTGTGCGCCGTTATGTGTCATTTATTTATCTATCGATGTATCTAACAAATTATGTTAGGTATATATCTTCTTTATACTACTACGGGAGGCATACAAAAGCATACGGCCCACCTGATATAAAGCAGGTACCGTAGCTTATTAACGCTTGCGATAAATTAAGCAGCACTCGCGCGATGCCTCCTCTGCTGCTGACACAGCAACTCCTTGGGAGCTTACTGGTGACCTCACTCACACGCAGGAACACAACAACCCTATAGGGAGTTGTTATTTGGCTGTGGTTTTCTGCGAGGTGGAGGTACTTCACCAGACTGGCTGCTTTGATGCGCCCTGCCTCTCTTAAAACATCCAGACCAAGACAAACAGACATGTTCATGCACACAAATGTTTGTTTGCCTTGTGTGGGAATCGAGCCCACGAGCGGTGGTGTCAAAGTCGCGTCATTCACGACTGAGTCACCGAGCTCGTCGAGTTATTATATTAAAAGTTACTCCGTTTTTTGTGCAATATCAGTTAAAAATATATACCATAAATATTCATATTTGTATATAGCATATCTAAATAATAGTCAATTGTAATAAACGTATAATGAATCCGCATATACTCAGCTGAAGCTTAATATCAGAGAAGTAAACATTTTCTGGTGGTAAAAAAGTAGTAATGCTGATTGATGTTAGTAGTTAGTAGAGCAGAGATAGTCCAGTGGATAAAGAACCGACCTAGTTAACAACAGGACCCAGGTTCGAATCCTGGGATGTACCGATTACATTCTTGTTTTCGGGTTTATGCACATATTTGTAATTATCACTTGCTCGGCTGTGAAGGAAAACATCGCGAGAAAACCAGCACGTTCAAGAATTTATACTTCAAAAGAGGTGCGACCTTATCTAAGAAAGATCTGGTTTTCCCACTGGGTTGCAGAGGTCTGACTGCAGTAGCTCCATGTCAAAATCAGTATCTTCGCCAAATCCTTAGGCTTAGGTAGCGGACCCCGCCAATCCTAGTGGATTAGGAAACGGGATAACGCGAAGAAGAAGAAGAAGAAGAGGGATGTTAGTAGATAACTTTGCTTGAGTTGGTCTGAAAGAGAGAAAGACATGTAGAAAAAATCAGAAGGAAAGAATTGCGAAACAGATATACAACGCGAAAGTAGAAGAATGTGGAAATCGACGGAGGTCAAGACTTACTTAAATTAATCACGTTTTATTAGAAGGTGCATGAGAAGAGCTATGAATGTTAAAGGAGCGAGTGAGGTGTGCAAGGACCGCGTCATGTGGTGCTCAGTACTCTCTGTCTACCCCGTAACGGATTTGGCGTGAAGTTAGATGATAGAAGAAAGATATAAAACGACAACACCAGTAAATAAAGTACACGGTATAAAATAATCATAATAAATAGAAAAAATCACTCAATGTATTCATACTCGTAGTATATTCACAAAAGTGTGATGTGATCCTATTAGATGCACGAATGATATAAGCTTTGTTTATATTTCTTGTATTAAATTACCAGTATACGTATACAGGAAAAAATGACAGAACTACTCATACGCATAGCCCAGACCCGGGTTTAGGAGCTAAGAATTTTGCAAGGAAGTTATTTTAGGGTGCGAAGGCACCTATTGGCTTTGAAAGGATTTTCGAAATCTCTCACGGCATATCGGATTACGCGTGATCGAATTGAGGGACATCTCTTGTGTCAAATATATCAATGGTGTGAATCCTACACTAAACTACTTTAGAGGTAGGACGCATAAAAGCAGTCTGTCTAGGGAAGTACCTCCACCTCACAGAAAATCGTAAATAGCTCACTGGAGGGTTGTTGTGTTCCTGGGTGTGGTGAGGTCACCAGTAAGCTCCTTAGGAGTTTCTGTGTTAACAGCAGAGGTAGCTTCACGCGAGTGAAGTGAGACGTATGGTTTTATTCCTCTTGATATTGCGTATAAAAAAAAAATATACTCGTAGTACTGAAAAAATCACATAGGGTCTAGTGCCAGCCGCGTATGAAGTATATATATCTATACGTAAAAACGTAGTTTTAAATTATCAAAAGATTACGAAATATATTTATCTATTTCTAAAAATTGCTATAATTTTACAAGCAATTCACTACAATGTTGATACATACTCGTACAACAGCGCAGTTCTGTTTCTGTCTACCTATTCTGTCAGAAAAATCTGATACCTTCTCTCATGTCTTGAATCCTTTGATCATAATCGCTACTGAGAGTGATACTCGTAGTTAAAATACATGACGAGATTATGCTATTAATTTCATTTCTTCTAACGGATAAAGCATGTAACCAATATGAAAATCAATGATACGATCCAAAACTCATGATGAATGAGTTGTGGTGAACGTAGATACAGTTATCACCACAGTCCTTCCACTGAGGATCTCGCACATTTTAGAGTCAAGATGAGGCATTAAATATTAGCCTAGATGCAGTAATGGCGTTCGTGAATAGTACAGAGTTATTCTATCGAAGTCACCGTGCTCAGTCCATACGTTTTGTCATCTCATGAGTCTAGGTACAGACGCTAATCTGTGCTATCTATTTATGATGTATTGTATATAATAATGATATTATATTGTAGCTTTTTGGCATTTTTTGTTATAAGGTGACGATGATACTTAATACATAGACCGACCTAATATTTCTCGCTCCCATGTGGAATGAAGCCGTATACGACTTGTGTCTGTAATTTATAACACTAGCTAGAGTAACCAACTGGGGGAGCGATTGACCTTGGTCCGATTCGACGCTACCAAGACCTAATTTTGTGCATTCACCGCTGAGCTAAGCTGCCGCCAAATAAATTGGTTGTACTCAACAGTGCCATGAAGCAAAGATTTTTGCTAAACACAAGTGCTACCTCACACGAATTACTGTTGACTTCTTGTGTGAGAGTATACCAACTTGGGCTTTATGACTTGGTTCAGAGATAAGTTAGGGAATTGGCATACATTGATTTCCAACTTCGCGACTAGTATTTGGTTATTTAGTGCTGTATGAGACTGTTAATTTTCCATCCATTGTGCAGACATTGACGTTGTATTCAGATGAGCTGTATGATACAATAATACATCTTCATTGCACACTGAACAAAGTTAACTTGTTAAAATAACAAGCAATTCAATTCCGTCGTTATGGTACGCTCGGTTCTCTCTATCTACCCTGCAAGGAATTTACCGTGGAGTTATAGATAGATGGTTACATACCAAGATTGTTTGTTATTAATTGGTATACAGCTTGCAAGGATATTGAACAAAATGAATAAGTTCAACTGTTGTTTTAAACAAGTTAGATGCAGCTCCCATTTTAATACCACGCGGGCAAGTAACTTTAAGGTTAGTTAAGCCAATAGCGGCAAATTTTCGTGTAATTGCTAGTTTTTCTGTATGAAATCGCATCATTGCTCAACTTAGGTAGAAAATTTGTTGTCATACATTACCTTGTTACGAACTAATGTTGTGGAATAAACTGTTTATCGAGGTCTATCCTCGTCGCGAAGACTAAATTGCGGGTTTTATAAAAAGACATAAATCGTTCTTAGATAGTTTTTTTATATTTTATATTTTATACAACGTCGGGAGGCATACAAGCTTACGGCCTACGTGATGTAAAACAGTTACCGTAGCCTATTAACGCTTGTAACATATATCACTCGCGCGATGTCTCCTCTGCTGCTTACACAGCAACTCCTTAGGAGCTTACTGGGGACCTTACTCACACGCAGGAACACAACAACCCTCTAGGGAGTTGATATTTGGCTGCGGTTTTCTGTGAGGTGGAGGTACTTCCTCAGACCGGCTGCTTTGATGCGTCCTACCTCTCTTAAAACATCCGGACCAAGACAAATAGACATGTTCATGCACACAAATGCTTGTCTTGTATGGGAATCGAACCCACGAGCTTTGGTGTCAAAGTCGCGTCTTTCACGACTGAGCCACCGAGCTCGTCTAAAAATTATTAACATACGCGTCATACCGCAAGTGTTGGAAAGGAATCAATATCCTGTTTATTTGTCACGTTAGTGGAATAAATAAAGATATACCGGGATTATATAATATTGCTTTTTAGGTGCAGTAAAAACCGTGCCGTGGGCACTGCGGATAATGCAACGAACACGTTATGGTGGTGCGCAGCATGTAGGACAATACAGTGAGATATATATAGACATAATGAAACAGTGTGATGAGTATATGTTTAATTAGGTGATGGATAAGATTGCCAATATTTTCTCGAAATACCTTAGATATATATATATAACGGTTCCACGCATTGTGTTTTATGTCATCGATAGCACGACCTACGCCTCAATAAATTTGGATATTTCAAACTATGCTTTATCAATTAGTTTGTTATTTTAAATTTTATTTTGTCTTAAAAATTACACTTTGAATACAATTTTTACTAAACATAATTATATGAATTTCAAAAAAACAAAAAGGAAGTTGTGTTGGAGCAGAGGTGGGTTCGCGCGATTGACACTTAATGTATTGCAAGCGATATCCGCTTTGCATCAGGTGGGTCGTATGCTTTCATGCCCCCTTAAGTTGTGTATAAAAAAAATGTGTGCCAACCGTGCGGCTAACACTAGGCCTGAATAGAGACTAAAAGTAAAAACAACGATTTTTACAAAATTGAAATATGTGACTAAAAAAAATTATATTATTATAAATACATAAGTTCAGCAAATTCAAATTCTATTTATGTTTTACTAACCTTGATATTCACTCAATATATTATATTGTCATTAATTACCAAAACATTTTCTCAATGTAAAACTTTGTCTTAAAATACCTTGAATATGCTTAAGTGAATAACACTTTAGTTTTTTTTTTAAACTACGTCGGGAGGCATACCAGCATGTAAAGCTGGCACCGTAACCTGATGTAAAGCGGGCACCGTAACCTATTAACGCTAGCGATATATTAAGTATCACTCGCGCGATGCATCCTCTGCTGCTTACACAGCAACTCCTTGGGAGTTTACTGGTGACCATTATATTAGAAATGCATCAGCTTTCTGAATGTATAGTTAGTTACTCTGTGGTAACAGTCACGAAAGTTTAATGTACTTTAGGCCAGTACACTCATACGTAGGTTGACCCAAAAATATTTGGAAATGTATACTGAATATGGAAAATATCATTTTTTAAATTATCTATTCAATAATGAAATTAAACCTCGTCAAAAAGCTCAAACCTTTAGCACAGTGTGAATTGTACCGTAGTGATGGGTTTAATAATATTTTTTCTAATATAAATATCTATAATGCGGTGCTAATCCCAAAGCTAACTTATGATAGCATGAAAGTAGAATAAATGCGGTCGAGTTGCGAGCTTTGTTCAAAATTTGTGTCGTAAAACTGGCTGACCGCATTATGTAAGAAAGTGAGTTGATCTGAAAGAGAGTGTCAGTGTTAAGATGAGAAAAGGCATGCTGGTACGGATATATAAAGTAACGCAGGATAAAAGAAAGACGAAACAGATATACAATGCGAGAGTGGAAAGATGTAGGAGTCGAGGAAGACCAAGACTCATCTGCCGTGACCAAACTGGTCGTGTTTTATTATTACATTACTGTAAACCAGTACAACCAGATATTTGCTCACAGATGTTTGTCTTGTATGGGATTAGAAACCACGAACCTTGGCGTAAAAGTCTTTTGTATCTTCGGTCCCTAGCAAGGTTGGTACTTAGCGCCATTAGACGCGGTCCTTACACACCTCACTCCAACACTTATTTAACGCTCCATTCATGCTGGAACAGAACACTCACTCGTCTCTCCACATCAGCGGTGTACCATCCTAAAAGGCCTCCAAAATATACAGTCTCATCAATTTGTTCCAACGCTACATCATAAACCATAATGCGCGTGGCCGTTCTGGTTGCCTCTCTTTCAAATACTATATATAAATATAAATAATAAATAATCTTGGTTTTCATCGCATTCGATAAGACATTATGCCTTTCTTCATACTATGTATTTAATTGTTCTGACTTGTGTTTGCAGTTCGAATGGTGATTCTGCAATTAATACTGCATCGTCTGCATAAAGTAGACACTTCACCACTGAGTCACCCATACGCATCCCCACATTATATTTCTAATTCTCTGACGACGACTGTCTAGATACATGATGAATAGTCAAGCCGAGTGATTAGTAGTGTTTAAGTACTCATTACTAATCACTTGACCACTGGGTTTGTCAAACGAATTTGCGTTCATGTTTCCAATAACTATAACTAGTTTCAGTGATGACTTTCTCTGTTACTCACTGAAGCAATTGAGCACATTTTGAAGGTGAATACTGCGTGATAAATTGGAGTCCTGACTGACTCTCATACTAATAAAAAATATAATTTGTTTCCATGGGAAGTTTTTGGAACTTGCCAATAGGCAAATAGGAGAGTGACACATTCATTCTTCTTTGTTTTCATTTACATTTGTAAACCAATATCAAATATCGTATTTTTTTTTATTATACATACTGTTTATAAATAAAATAATAGATTTCGTTAGATGCCAGTCTATTGAATTATATAGAGAGGAAAAAAATACTATTTTGTTATGGCGCCTACGTGAAATTAATAAATTAACTTTAGTAAAAGCAAATTGTATCATATATTATTAATTGCGACAATTTTGTGTAGCTTGAGTTAACAATAGCAAAAAAGTAAACGTTGAATGTCATGAAAAAAAAAGAAATATCACACAGAGTATTGAATACGTTGCTTGAATAGCATTAGCAGACGCCTATTTGAAACGTAGCCGCCATCCAATAGGTCATTGACTACTTTCGATGTCGAGCACTTACGTATTGTGTGGCGTATGCTCCATCTACATTTCCCACACGTCGCAAATGTCACTCCACATTTTATAACATTTACTTTGTAGATAACTGATCGTGTTCTCGTCTAAAGCTATGTTAGTTAGATTTCGTCAGTTCCGTCTCCATATCATCCATCACATTCAATCATATCACGCTTATCCCAAGCCCCTTATTTTCCCTAGATCGGAAGTTGATCGGTCGTCAAGATACGAGTATAAAACAAAAGTTTTTCCTTGACATCGGCTTATCTTTACAAAACACGAAACTTATTACGTATTACATTTGATTAATTAAGTAAACCTGACCTTATGGGGCACGTAAATATTTGCACATAAAAACAAGGGTACTGAACGCATTAGATTGCTTTTATAAATACATTTTAATAGGTATTTAATTTTGAGATATTCAAAATATTAAAGCAATTTTCACCCTTTTACGACCTTAACTAATTTATATAATAACCGAATGCTGGCATTTAATATGAGACTACATAATTGATGGAAATAATGAACGCTCACATGGGCTTTTAAATGAGGGTCATTAAATATGTCAATTGTCAAATGATCAAAGTGTATAGAAATAATACCGGATTTCCGTTGCATAGCGTCGCGTCGACACTAAAGTGGGAATTATGACTAATTTGTGTGTGTCGTTGGAGAGAGTCATTAACACAAAAACGTGAATTTGTGTAATTTTGATTATTTTCAAATTCTTAATTCTCATTGAGACATGAATTAAATACTAATCCGAATTACTATTTCGGTATAGTATACAAAACGTAACTGATTGTCTACTAAATACTCTATTAACATCTGGTCTAAGTTTATCAATGATGCTAGGCTCCACAAATTATAGAATGTTATGAAACTGCTTTGTATTATAAATGTCTGGATTTTCTAATTAGATAAGTATTATCATGATCAAATTGGTCATGTTCTATCAGAAGATGATGTCAGGAGCCCTAGAAACTGGCGAGCGTGTATGAAAAGAGCAATCAATGTTAAAGAAGCGAGTGAGGTATGTAAGGATCGAGTCGTGTGGCGCTCGTTTCTCTGCCTACCCCGTAAGGGATTTGGCGTGAAGTTATAGATAGATAAGTATTATTAAATGAAATTGTTATACAATACAATTTCTATCTTAATTTTTTGTATTGAATGTGTAATTCGTTTTTTTTTTTCAAATTAAAAATATTTATTATCAAATTTAAAAATTTTGGCTGAACATATTTGTAGATTTATTTATATCGATCGCACTAGTAACCCACGGGTTATCTCTGTTAGATAGATTGTACTTTACACCGTAGAACTAAATACATTAAAATATTAGAGAAATTATTTAATTTAGATACGATAATAATATGTATACGACGATAATAAACAGAAAATTGACAATCCTCATATAAACTTAGGAGGAATTGCTACCATTATAAACGGTCTAGAGCGTTATATTTCACTAGCTAAATTTATGAATTATGAAATTATTTGTTAAGTAAACCTTAATTATTGGTACTAAAAAGACTAATTTGTATAAAATTTTATTACATAACTATATAACTTATAGGCATGCATTATGGAGATCTGATCTTTGTTACTCACACCGCTGTCCTATACACACTAGTAGGAACTTTGACCTGTCACCCAGATTACAATAAAATATAGTCGATTGCGGAAAGTATGATTCGAGAAAGTTCTATAACTTGTCTTATACTATTTATTTAATATATTTTGTATAAACTGGTGCCTCACTCACACGCAGTAACACTACATCGCTCCAGAAAGTTGTTATTGGGTGCAGTTTTTTGTGAGGTGGAAGTATTTTCCAAAACGGGCAGCTTTGATGCACCCTACCTATCTTAAAAACTCCCAGACAAAGACACTCGTACATATTCATGCATATAAATGTTTGCCTGTGTGGGAATCGAATCCACGAGCGATGGTGTCGCGTTATTTACCGCTGCGCCATTGAGTTCGTCGGAATTAAATTCTTCTAGTAAACATAAAAAACAAGGATGCCTTTTTTTTAAATAATATTGAAATATAATATTACCAACACATAGGAATAGTAATACAACAAGATTTGTTCCTCAAAAAGCGAACTCTACAAAACGAGACTCATTTGAGAAACAATATGCGCTCCTTTACTGAGGATAACAGTTTATAAATAAAGTATTTTCACAAGTAGAATGCACGAGATACATTTCATATGAGGCATGCAGAATAAACGCTGGCACATCATCTCGTTACAAAATATGGGACACGACACGAGGCGCTCAGCAAAATGTGTCCCATTGCTCTTTGTGTCGCCTTCTTTTGTTCAATGATCTGCCCGCATGCCGGCAAGGTAGAGTTTTGTGTACAAGTTTGAAAAATTACTGATTGCTTATTTGTTTGAGTGTCCCTAACTACCATATGCGGCATATAAATTACTACATATTATTCACTGGGTATTAAAAACGAAGAGTAACGTTTTTATTTAGTACTCCGTATACATAGAGCGAAGAAAGAAACATTACTGTCATTTTTCAATGCTTCCATATGTATAGTATGGGTCTATAGGTCAAAAAAGAAATGTACTTACATTATATTTAATATCCCTTACATTATTATATACATGGAAATATAATTTTATTTGGAACATTTAGCGTAAAATAAAAAGCAGTGATAGCTCAGTGGATAAAGAACCGGCCTATTATCCGATGATCCTGGGTTTGAATCCTGGCGGGGTATGTACCGCTAAATTCGTCTTTTCGGATTTATGTCATCATCATCATCATATCAGCCGAAAGATGTCCACTGCTGAACATAGGCCTCCCCCTTAGAAAAATCCCTCGGATTCATGTACTTATTTGTAATCATCACTTGCACGTCGGTGAAGGAAAACATCGTGAGGAAACGCGCACGTCCTAGAAGGTATATTTCGAAAGACTTGTGACCTAACCTAAGAAAGGTCTCAACTTCCCTCTGGGTTATGGAGGTCTGACGGCAGTCGCTCCATGTAAACATCAGTATTTTCGCCTCATCCTTAGGCTTAGATAGCGCCTCCGCTCCGCTCCGCTCCATTCCGCCATCATAATGGATTAGGATACGGAATAATGCTAAGAATAAGAAGACATTATTATGTACAAGAGAAGGAGACGAAAGTTATATTTTACTACCGAAAATAATGCTCTATTTATTTTCGAAGCTATGTAGAGTGCAAAATATACCATGTTTTTTTTTATCACTGAAACTGGGCTTGTCAGCTATGTCGTATTTTTTGTCACGGGAACAATTTTACAAAACGAATAATTTTAATAAACTATTAAATAACATATTATGTTGAATTTTAACTGTACATCTTGAAAACGACGATTCATAAGTCAGAAAATAGTGTTGTGGATTCCTAATAGAGCGCTGACTCATGCTTCACCGGTTTTATTAATATTATTACGTGCTATTTACATGGTAGGTTAGAAACCATTTGTATTATTGCCCGTTATTAAGTAAACAACGACGAAGCTAGAAACGTCGGCGAGCTTGGTGGCGGAGTGATTAGTTACGCTACTTTGACACAAAGGGTCGGAGGTTCGATTCCCCACACAGGAAAAGGAGGTGGAAAGCAGTCCATATTTGGAAGTACCCCACAGAAATCTGCAGCCAAATAACAAGTCTTTGAATGGTTGTTGTGTTCTTATGAGTGAGTGAAGTTACCAGTAACTTCCTAAGGTTATTTTTTTATACAACATCGGGAGGCATACAAGCATACGGTCCACCTAATGTAAAGCAGTTACCGTAGCCTATTTACGCTTGTAACATATATCTCTCGCGCGATTCTTCCTCTGCTGCTTACACAGCACATCCTTAGGAGCTTATTGGTGACCTCACTGACACGCAGGAATACTAGAACCCTCTAGGGAAATGGTATTTGGCTGCGGTTTTCTGTGAGGTGGAGGTACTTCCACAGACGGGCTGCTTTGATGTGCCCAACCTCTCTTAAAGAAGGTATTGCTATGTTAGCAGCGCAGGCGACATCGTGAGTGCGATGCTTAATGTATTGCAAGAATTACTAGAGTATTTTAACCACTTTCCGTCAGGTGCGCCATATGCTTGTATGCAATACAACGTCGCATAAAAAAGTAATGACTGTACAAGTATTTGTATGTATAATTTCTTTGTTTATGTACCGCTTTATATGGTAGGTTGGTGTATTCGTCAGGTATAATAATAGTGTTTGCATATATGTTCCTGTACGTGGTATATTATGTATGATTAGTATTTTATTCGCATTGAAGGAAAACAATAAAATTTAAAAAATCTAAAAGCGGAATACGAAAACGTTGAAAACAAGCTAGTGATTTATTTACAGGTTTCTCTCACTTATTTGTAAAGGGTGATGTTCAAACTTCAGTCTTTAACGGTACATATGGCTCCTTTGTTACATTACGCAGCTGAACACTACCAACGTGATTACAATTTAGTGACAGAAATCTCAGAATGAATCTCTATTTCTTTTCTACTTTTCTGTAAATAAGTGTTACTTTTTAAAATGTTTATTTTATTTTCTTATTCTAACTAATTACCATAATTATACACTTATACCAAGTAAGAGAGGTAAGGCGCATCAAAGCAGCCTATCTGGGGAAGTGCCTCCGGAAAACCGGATCCAAATAACAACTCCCTAGAGGGTTATTGTGTTCCTGCGTATGAGTGAGTTAGCAGCAGAGGTGGCATCGCGCAAGTGTTACTTAGCGTTCATAGGCTACGGTAGCCACTCTACATTAGGTGGACTGTATGCTCGTATGCCTCTCGAAATTGTATAAAAAATAGCAAGTTTAGCGATCTGATCAGTTTTCATAAAGAACTTTGATCTTGAGGCTTATATAATAGGTATTTAGCATTGAAATCATCCTTGAAAAAAAAAACAATACAGTTTTGTCTCTGCTCAGTGCGACATAAACTTGGTTTTTGGCAACTATGTCACTACCTAAATCCACCACCACCGCGCCATCCCTTTTAAATTCCTTAATGCTCTGCGTTAATGTAGTTTACCGACAACAAAGACAATATATTAGTGTGTAGATAGTGGTAGATAGTAACAATTTTCCACTGTATTTTTTCTAGCCTATCGAATTGTAAAGCTGAAGTATATTTAATCAAAGTAATACATTAAGTAATAGTTTCAAATATCGGTTAAATTTATTGAAAAATTATTTCTGAAAATATAACGTTTTCTGAAGCTTGGTACAATTTATATTGAAATATCTCTCTTGAAAAGTACTATCTTTAAACTTAGATTTTCTCTTTTTTTAGCACAATAGCAAATGAAAAATCAGAGATCTCCCACTTTTTTGGCTGTAGTATCCATCATATAGATTTTGTTCGTACAAAATGTAGTCTACATTATAGTATAATAACATAAATACACATATTTCGACAAAAATATTTTATATTTAGAACCCTCGGTCTATTTTTCAAAATAAAATCAACCATTTTGATCAAGCAATGATCTCTAAAATTTTCCTGTTACACTGACAATAACAGAAGTTTAACAATTAACGTGTAAGACTATGGTACATCATAGTCTAAAGTAATTAACAACCGATTATTGATGTCTCCGCGATGTAACCTGGTTCATTGACTATAAGGATATTTATCTCTATCTACTTATTTAAACTGACTAGTCATGATTAAGTGACAGCTCAATGTACAACCTTAACTGTTTGTTAAATATACTTAAAAGAAGAATTATCGCTTTACTTACAATTAAATTATCAGTTTCAGTTAATTTGGTGTGGTGAGCGGAAAAAATAAAGCTGTAAAAGCTGAAAACTAAATTTTCTTGATACTTTAAGGTTTAAAGTCTTCTGGATCGAGTTATATATTTTTAGCGTTCCGTGCTGAAAGGTAACGAAACGCTTTTGTAGTCACTCAAGTTTATCTCCGTACGTCTGACATACATGTTACACGTAAATAACTCTTAAATGAAATTTTTCATACACTTGATATATGGATATATTGTAAGAATGTAGAAAACTAGTTAGGATTTTTTTTTAATTCTCTGTAGCATGCTCTATATACTGTGTAATATATAATAATAATACTGAAAACTCCTTTTCATAATGTCGGTTTTTTACTAAACTGCTATTTCATGTACATGTTATTATATATACACATCCCTATTCATATAGATTTCGGTTTTGAATTTAAATATTTTGGTTTCGGTATTAATATGGAAAATATATATAATATATATAACAAGAAGCCGAGGCCTCGTACTACGACGCCGTTGTGGTTGATCTATAACTAATTGCAGTCGGTGACGTCAACTCCCATCTGTCTATATTTATTCCAGGACTCTAACTACACTTGGGCCCTTATATACTCATACTGTGGAGCCATCCTGTTTTGCCCGGACTGCTGGAACCATCGATTAGCTCTATTGACGCAGAGTCCGTAATAACCGTCAAGCTCATCCATTTCATCAGTCCTTTTTAACTATCAAGCCCGTCCAACTTAATCACCACACGAGCTTGTCCTTAAATATTTTTTTTGTAATATTATTACGAGTATTATTAAATTACAGTCATTTTAATTTAGAAATCTTTCATGTCTTTCCCTTGTAACTTGTGAAATGTAGAGTATGATCAATAAAATAATAATATTTTGATAGATTTTATCACAAGGACAAAAACATAAAGTGTAATTGGGCTTTGTGTCGTCCTGTTTTGCAGTGTACTACATAGAACAGTTTCAATTTTTTCGCTAAGGTCAGCTATATAGGTTTCATAAAGGTACAATAAAGAAACTTTGAATGTCTTGAACACGTGATTATTTTTACCTCATATTTTTAAATATTTCTTTGTAGTTATCATTTAAGCACTCACTCCTAAATAATAATATCGAAAATAAAATAAAAATCTAAACATTAATCGGGCAGTACTGGATTAAAGAAATTAGTACTCCTAAATATTTACGGAATTTGTAGTTCGAAATTTTAGTACAGAACCCTTCGAATTTCGGTTTTCATTTGATGGATGTTACGCTGACGAAGTTTCCACTCAATATTCATTCGAACCGCAAAAGCAATTGGTCCTTAATTATAGCCGGTGTTTCTTAACGAAAAACTTAGCCGCAGTTTTTAGTGATTTAAAGAAAATAATTCTTCATAAATAGGCTAAATAGTCTTTGTAACTTGCTAATAAGCAAAAAGCTTCCGTAGTTAGTTTAAATAAAAAATAAACAATAGCATTTCGATAAATATGTGTGAAACGAAATTCTCATTGTTAAAACATTAATTTAATTTAATAAATATAAGTTGTATGAATAATATACAAGCACGCTTTAGCGGAAATTGAAGAGATATTGTATTTGTCTATGGTAGCCACATTACATCAGGTTAGCCGTATGTTTGCCTTCGGACATTATATAAAAAATAGCCATTCAATTAAGTTTAGTTCTCCAACTTCTGAGAATAGATCACATGTAAAAAGGGTCACATTTTTATGTCCATTTAAAATGAGAACCGATTGAGTAACCCTCATAAAAACTTCTGAGCCTAAACCTACCATTCTCCTTTGATAGAGGCATTTCTTTTAGTGTGGCGAGGTAAAATATGAAAGGATTTTCGGAAATTAATCTCCCAAGAGGGTTAAATGGGATCCAAAGATACAACGGGAAAAAGAATTCCACGTGCCCATTAAAACATGTGTGTGTATAAATAATCCACAATATAAAAATGGACATGTTTGATGTTTAAATCTTGAAAATGAAACTTCTGAGAATGAGGATAAAGATTTTACTAAAAGATAAAATCAAAGTTAAGCTAGATAGTTTGCAGTAGATGTAGGGTCGAGGTATCTAAAGGAGATAAACTGAGCAGAGAGGGAAAGAAGTATATACATATAATAGTAGGCAAGCAAAACACTAAATAAGGACATTAGGAAAGAATGCAATATGAAGACGTATTTGCTTCTAGTTTAGTAGGACGATTCATCGTAGGGTAGTATGAAATAGTTGAGTGGGTTATGAAACCGGTGTAAGAGAAAAGAAGGAGATATTCAGAGTTAATTAATAAATTAATGGAATTTTTATAACGTGCACCTCGCTAATTAATAAACAGTGCGAACGCGATGTAGCAACGATAGCCCAGTGGATAAAGAACCAGCCTATTTCCCAATAGGTTCGAATCCTGGCATGTAACACTAAATTCGTGTTTTAGGATTTATGTACATATTTGTAATTAACACTTACTCGGCGGTGAAGGGAAAACATCGTTAGGAAACCCTCGCGTCCAAGAAATTATATTTCGAAAGACGTCGGACCTAACCTAAGAAAGGTCTGGTTTAGCCTCTAGCTTGTGGAGGCCTGACGGCAGGCGCTCAATGTAAAAATCAGTATCTTCGCTTAGGCTTAGGTAGCGGACCCCGCTGATCCTGAACAGAACTCTAGCATCCGTGATTTAATTCACCAAAATTTACAATTCAGTTTTAATATGAACGAAGGGGCTGTAGTATTTCTTTACTTCACAACAAAAAAAGCTTGAACATATAAAATTCGTATTTTGTTTTGCATAATGTCTATTAAAGAAAAAGTTGACGATATTTGTGAAACCCGTATATAGATTTTCTTTTAATTTAAAAAGAATCATTATACATTAATGTATAATGATTCTTTTTAAATTAAAAGAAACAAACAAAATAGCTTCATTTTTTTTGTTGTTTTAATTATAAATTAATTAAATATATATATAATATTTATACATAAATTTTTGTGAGTGAACCCATACCATGTTTTTACATTATATACTTATATAAGTAATAACATGTTATATCTTTAAATATGCACTGTAATTCTAATTTCTACAATTAAAGAACGTTTAACTCTAATATACTTAAAAATATGTTTATATATCCCTACAACTACTCCTATCACCTTATTACCTTATGTCTCCAAGTGCCTAAAGGGTTGTTGTATTCTTTCGGGGAAACAACTTCACCGGTAAACTCCAAAGAAGATGATATGGTACCAGCGTAACCAATTGAAGCGATACTCCTTGAATACAAACTTTTGTAGTCTCAAAAGACTTCTAATAAAACGTTCCGAATGATTCATCAACGAATTTGACTGAAATTGCTGAGCCTTGAAACTTCGTATTATCGCCATGTTCTTATTGCATAACCAAGGAGCGAAGAGAATAAAGGATATAAGGAATAAAAAGAATTTCGGAAATTCAATTACTAACGGGATGGAAAGACGATGTAAAATGGCTGTATCAAGAACCATTACAGCTGCAGAATTGTTTTAAAAAGCCGACAGCGAAATATATTTGCTTGTCATGGTTTATTTTTCGTAACCGATCAAACGCGTAATGCGTTTAATTACGAAATCTTTTATTTTCGGTTGTGTATACAAAACAAGTTGTACAACGTGCTTTGTCTGTCTGCTGTAATGGTTCATTATGTTTATAGTGATATTAAATGTTACACATTTATTTTTGCAAAATATAACACCTTTTTTTCGGCTATGCTACTCGCTCAGTAATCGTACGAATCACATCGGCACCGCTAAACCTACTCGTAATTGCACAGAATAATTACACAGCTCCTTTTCGTACAAAATAGTCTTTGATCACACTATACAGCGTTTGATGAAAAACAAGCATACGCCTGTCTGATGTGGAATGGTTACCTTAGCTTACAAATTAAGTAGAGATCGGAATCGTATTTACAGAATCGAGTACTCGGCCGATTTATTCGGTTCAATTTGTAGCTTTGGGACACGCAAGCGGGTTTAACCTGCTCTCTTCTTTCACCCATCGGGCGATATCAACCGCTCTTATCCGGTGACGTAGAACCGAACAGGGGCCACCTACAAGTAGGTAAGTGTAAAAAACCACCAGCTCGCACATTCGCTCCTACCTTTTGTTTTTATTAAGTATATTGAAAGTAATATTTAAAATTAATGATTGTTTATTGAAATATTTTGACGTGACCGACGGTAGAGTAGTTCGCAATTAGTACTTTAACACCAAGGAGATTCTCACACAGGACAAACATTTGTGGTCACGAACATGTGTGTTCGTCTTGATCTAGGTATTTTTAAGAGATATCATCATTTCAGCCAAAGGATGTCCACTGCTGAACCTAGGCTTCCGTCTTAAGACTTACACGATGATCGTTTTTGTGCTATTTGCATCTATCGGTTTCCTGAAATCTTAACCATATCGTGTCGGCTCATCGTGTGGGAGCGACTTTTCGTTCTCCGGGTATGGTCGCCATTCGAGAACCTTTCAATCCCAGCGACTATCGGTTCTTCGGGCTAAGTGACCTGCCTGCTGCCAGCAGATTAGTAATCCTTAGAACTATATTGATATCTCTAGTTCGCATGTATTCATTCCTGATTCTATTACGTATAGAGAGAATGTGTATGGCTATCTCCATAGCACGCAGTGAAATCTACTTTCGTATTAGGTGTATAGATAGAGACCACGCCTTTGCACCATAAGTCATCACTGGCAACACACACTGGTGGAAGACCTTAAGACATTGAGGTATTTTGGAGGATAAGATTTTCTGCGAAAGTTGCTCATACGAGTTGTTTTCGATTAGAGATCTCCTTGTCGAAGTTGGACCTACCTATTTGACCTGTGTATGTATCCCAGGTACACGTACTCGTCAACAACTTGGAGAATGAAACTCCTAAGTGTAACTGTAACAGAGTAAGCTCACCAATTACCTCCTAAGTAGTTGCTATGTTAGCAGTAGTGACAGCAACGCTCGAGTGATACTTCCTTTATTGCAAGGATTTATACGCTACGGTAACCACTATATAGCAGATGAGTGACTTGTATAATAAAGATATTATACATTTACATTGTATAAAACATTACATTTTATATGTATGTA
The DNA here is from genome assembly GCA_947507595.1 of Pyralis farinalis. Taxonomy (NCBI): domain Eukaryota; kingdom Metazoa; phylum Arthropoda; class Insecta; order Lepidoptera; family Pyralidae; genus Pyralis; species Pyralis farinalis. The sequence goes on from OX382267.1 coordinate 21,121,783, forward strand.
TATCTTCACGCCAGGTCCCTTGCGGGGTAGGCAGAGAGAACCGAGCGCCATAAGACGCGGTCCTTATACACTTCACTTGCTTCTTTCACATTCATAGCTCTTTTCATGCACACTCGCCGGTTCCTAAGGCTCCTGAGATCACCTTCTGATAAAACACGACCAATTTGGTCATGGTAGGTTAGTTAGTTACATTTTATATTTTTCCACTATATTGATTTATTGATTGCCCGTGAAACTTACGTATTAAATAATAATCTGGCAGAAATAGCAATAGTAGTCGTAAAAAAAAGTAAAGTTTGTTTTAGTTTTACTGATTATTGATTCCGTCATATTACTCGTATCTTATTAATATTTTACTAACATTAGTTAGTAAAGTAACTTCCGGAATGTATTTTTTACACGGCGTTTTATTGTATAATTTATAATAATATAATATTATGACATGGTTAGATATGTGTAATTGATAGTGTTGGAACAAGTGGATGAGATTGTATATCTTGGATGCAATTTCAGCAGGGATGGAAGGTACACCGCAGTTGTGGAAAGACGAGTGAGTGCTGGGAATAGTATTCTTCTTGGTAGTAAAAACTTGAAGCAAGAAGGCACAGCTATACACAATGCAGTGCTGGTGGAAGCGAGAGCTGGGTATAGCAGAGAGAGCATGAAAGTAGTATTACTACTACACTAACTTTAGGGTACCCATTAGCACGTAGACATCTTGATAATCCTATGTAATTTGGGTGAAGACGTTTTTGAAGGTAAACTATATAGATATAGTACGAATAAAAACTTTTAAATAAAAAGTGAAATCGACTCCATTAAAGTCATGGCAGTAAAGATAAATCAAAGACGAATTTGATGAACACGTTTTAGTGAAATTTTATATTTCTGTTTATTTATTTTTAGTAGCTCAGCTGATCATTGCACATAACTTACTACCGTCCCCATTAAAATATTTTTCTATTAGTATGAAAAATGCGTCCGTATCGTATATCCGTGTGGAACCCGCACAATTTGCAATGCCCCAGTCGGACTTAAATACCCACATAGGTACATAGAATAGGCCGACACTGTCTTTATCTCTTTTTTCCATTGGCGGTTGATTAAAGGTAAGAAATTTTCATTACAATTTAGTTTGAAATGTCACACAGTAATTACGTGATTTTTCTACGCTGCTAAAATAGACATCTCATAAGTATATAACAACCGTGGGCATAGCTGTAGGCATCTATCTGGGTAACGAGGCTTACCATTGTTAGTTTGATACCCGAACATAATTCAACAAATTATATGTCATGTAATTGCTGCCGCCGGCTCTACCCGTGTGGAAATAGACTGTTTAAGTTCACGGGTAAGGGTGAATCCTAAATATTTCAGGGATCAAAAACAGACTTTATGTTAACACAGAACATTATACGATTTATATGCTGAATTTTATCCAAATTTGTATAGTGATGATTCAGAAACATCACTAATTATTCGCATTTATAATAAATACAAATAATTATTTAACAACTTTCCATCAAATGAGGAATACGTAATTTAAATCACCAATTTTTTTTATGATTAATATTTATTTTTGACATTGGTCATGAATAATGAATATGACAAATGAACACGTGCGTATTTACACTGTAATCAAATTTGTCTGGTGTCAGAAATGAAAATTCATTGGAAATTGAAATATCACAAAAATTAAATGGACTCGATTTTCGGCGCGATTATTATTGCCGCTGGTAGCCAGCAAACTCAAGGGTCATTTTCTTTATTGTACTCGGATACACCTGCGTCTTGTGACGTTAATTACATTCTAGACATTGATTTTTATTTTATTAAGTATAGAAATACGATCACTGCTAAGAGCATTTCTGCTGCGCCTTCAATAGAAAAATAAAACATAGCTCTTGAACGCAGACAGGAAATTAAATGAAATAAAATTAAAACTTATTATGCCAATCGACCTCTGTTTACGTACAGATACGTTAAATATTTTTTTGTTAGTATTGTTTAGTTTTTAAATTGGCAACACTGATTCTAGTGATTGTCAATTTGAAAGTTCGCGGTATATTTGTGATTAGTACGTTTTGCCATTTCACAATGAAGAGACTTACTCCTCCCACTTTCAAAAGGATGTAACCAAATATAAACCCCTGCAGGATTATTATATTCCTGTAAGTATTATTTTTGTGTTACAATGTAATAATAATGTATAATATGGTTGTGGACTTCAATAGATATCGTTATGTCAGTCTGATCAGATATTCTAATCTTTAAATTTAGCTATTACTCATGGGAATAATAATAATACCAGTAGTGTTGACTAGAACCCCATAATTTCGGCATGTGATGTTGATTTTAAGATTACTAGTTGTTATAGGCGATATGAAAACTACTGGACAATCAAAGTTGAATATTCGCTACCTATGATTTAAAGAAAATCATGCCTAAAGGGGATAAAGTAAAATTCAATATACGACATAACCATTCAGTAGCAACCATGCTGAAGATATTTGCCTTCAGGCAAATTTTAATCAAATATGACTAAATATTTGAATGACCATGCGATGAACAAGCATCACAGTTCGCCTCCGGTCATCATGATATGCTAACAATATAGACTATATTGATACCTCTTGCTGGTATATCTTTGCCAATTCATCAGTTCGTATTACCAACCATGATAATTAATTGATTACATTAAATCAGTCGGGTCTATAGGGTCTGTTTTAATACAATACAAAAGTATTGTATTAAAACAGACCCTATAGACCCTATAGACAAAAATAATTTATACATCACAATGGCTTTTACAGCGTGTAGATTTTTTGATTACCAAAATAAGGTTTATGAAAGTGGATCATTGCGAGGAATGGATCCTATACTATGATACTCTATTTTATAGTGTTCCACTTTTATTTTATGGCGCTAGTTTGTACTTAATAGGTTATGTTTGAACTTTTTATATATGGATGTACAATATTGAATAAGCGAATTATAGGTAGATTATCTTAGGCTTTTTATATAAAATCATTTGTCTTGATTGACTGTCAACGCACATCCAAAACTACTAACTCTAGAAAGCCGAAATTTGGAACATAAGTTTATTATATAACGTAAGCTCCCTAAAGAAAGGATTTTTGAATATTTCAATTTAAAGGAGAGGGGTAGCGGGACGGAGAGGGAATATTTGAACATAGAAATATGTTTTTTTTTAGAGAGGTAGGGCACATCAAAGCGACCCGTCTGGGGAAATACCTCCACCTCACAGAAAACTGCAGCTAAATAACAACTTCCTAGAGAGTTGTGCTTCCTGCGTGCGAGTGAGGTCACCAGTAAGCTCCTAAGGAGTTGCTGTGTGAGCAGCAGAGGAGACATCGCATGAGTGATATTTAATATATTACTTGCGTTAATATAGCCCTATATCAGTTTGATCACCTTAGCAGCAAAAGTATATCGAAAGATAATTGAAAGGAGAATGAGGGTGAAATCTGACCAAATGCTGTGGGAGGCACAGGGAGGATTCCGAAATGGTAGGGGATGTACGGATCAAGTTTTCTCGCTCCGCAATATCGGAGAGAAGCTTCTGGCCACAGACCAGAAGGTTTTCTGCGGTTTTGTGGATCTTGAGAAGGCATTTGATAGGTTTGTGCGAAAGGAACTGTGGTGCATATTGCCGAGATATTGGATTGACGGCTCACCGCTGCGTGCTGTGCAGTCCACCTACAAGGATTGCTCAGCATGTGTGTGAATAGATGGCAAATGTCACCCTGGTTTGATGTCAAAATTGGTGCCAAACAGGGTCGCATGTTGTCTGCTAGGCTGTTTATTCTGTATCTATATAGTTGTCTACAGAGAATAAGATTGACGAATGTAGGATTACGCATGGGTGACCTAGTGGTGAACTGTCTGCTGTATGCAGATGATGCCGTCCTGTTAGCAGAAACACCATCTGAGCTGCAAACACTAGTCACAATGATGAAAGACGAATGTATGAAGGAAGGCTTACTATTGAATGCGAAGAAAACAAAGATAATGGTATTTGAAAGAGAAGAAACCAGAACCAATGTAAGTTTTACGGTAGATGATGAAGTGTTGGAACAAGTGAATGAGTTTGTATATCTTGGATGCGCTTTCAGCATGGATGGAAGGTACACCGCAGATGTGGAAAGGCGAGTGAGTGCTGGGAATAATTTGAATGAAGCGTTGCGAATACTTCTTGGCAGCAAAAACCTGAGCCAGAAGGCGCAGCTGGCTATACACAATGCAGTGCTGGTCCCATCGCTTACTTATAGGGCGCGAGCTGGGTATGGCAGAGAGAGCATGAAAGTAGGATAAACGCGGTTGAAATGCGAGCGTTGCGCAAAATTTGTTGTGTAACGCTTGTAGACCGTATTCGCAATGATGAGGTTAGAAGCAGAGTTGATCTGAAAGAGAGCGTCGGTGTTAAAATAAGAAGAGGCATGCTTCGTTGGTTCGGACATGTAGAAAGAATGCAGGATGAAAGAATGACGAAGCAGATATACAATGCAAAAGTGAAAGGATATAGGAGCCGAGGAAAGTCAAGACTTACCTATCATGATCAAATTGGTCGTGTTCTATCAGAAGGTGACGTCAGGAGCCCTAGAAACCGGCGAGCGTGCATGAAAAGAGCAATGAATGTTAAAGAAGCGAGTGCGGTATGTAAGGATCGAGCCGCGTGGCGCTCGGTTCTCTCTGCCTACCCCGTAAGGGAGTTGGCGTGAAGTTATAGATAGATAGACTAGCGTTAATAGGCTACGGTAACCGCTTTACAGCAGGTGGGCCGTACGCTTGTATATCTCCCGGCGTTGTATAAAAAAAAGAACATCATGCTCAATCAGAGTCGCAACAAGGGAATAATGTAACTCAAATCATGGATGACTGTTCTGTCTTTAGGAGGAAAATGTTTGGAGTATTATGGATTGTTTCATAGTATACAGTGTTAATACTATGCTAAAAAGTATGTGCTTGATTCCACACGACAGAAGTGAAAACTTCATCAAGACGAGGTTAATAAGACGAAACACAACTACGTTTTTTTGTTCTATATTCATAAAGAAATAACATTTACAACAGATTTCATTATAATATAAATAACTTTGTAAATTTTGCTCTGACTGATTAAATACTGTATACATACAATGAATTTTGCCACTTATGTGCACACGCGTAGGTACAATATTAAATTACGTATTAAATAAAACGTATTGGCAAAGCACAAGTGCGACGAATGCGTATGCTTTCTCATGCAATGGTCGCCGAGCTGATTAAAGGTTAGGTTAGGTTAGTCGACTCGAGCCGACTTTATCCGAACAATCGTGTCGCGGTACATAGCCGAGCGTGACGGCTCAGTGTTCAGCGCGCATAAAGAAGTTTTCACTTCAAAAAGTAAGAAGTACCTCTGTACCTTCTATTTCGACTCATTTTAATCTTAACTAAATTATTAAATTTTAATGTAGTCCTACGGAACTTGACACCCTCTTAGAACTAAACTCTTTTATCGACGACAGCACCATATGATTGATGATATTATATTTATTCGAAGTACTTTTATAATGCAGATTATATACTCAAACCACAATCAGTGCAGTATTATTTAGAGGAATAATACGTCGTAAAATAGTTGTGTATTTAATTGGTTTGCAATCAATTCAATCTACTAAGACTTTCTTAATTTAGTTATTGCAAATTGTGAATATAAAGTGATAAAAATTACTTGATTTTGATTCATTGATATTTTATCAAATAACTAAATGCGAATGAAAGTTCATACGATTGAATTGGTAATCAATGAATGAATAGCCTTGTTAGTCGTAACAAATATTGGGAAAATCTAAAAGTTTTTAGCAACATGAGGAAACTGGCTGACTGATATTATTTTAAAGGATTTTACACAAATCTCACAAACACAACATCAAGTTACAAGTAAGCCACATTTAGGTGAAGGTTGAATATTTTGTAGAAAATTGAAGGAAAGTCATGGGTATTTTCATGAATCGTGATGTTAATTAGGTCTATTATCATAGAAAAGCTAAGTTTCGTATGAACGGACGCACAACCGGGCCTGAACAATGAAGGTCTGTTAGGATCGTTTTAGTACAGCGTCCTAAAAGGATGTTTTGGCTTCCCCTTCTGATGGACAAAGGCCTTGAGATTCTAAAGTTAGAGCTGAATAATGAATGGATTTTATAATGTAAACTTAGCGTCTTCCAACGATTTTTGTTTCGTGGATGGATATGAATCTACGCCTGCCATAACATTCTTAAAACATGTAGGTATACAGCCCATCTAATGTAAAATGGTTGCCGAATAATACTACCAATACAAGAAATATTGCTTGCGTGTTGCCACTGCCGATGTCAGCACAGCAACCCCACATGAGCACACTGGTAACCTAGTTAACACGCAGGGACACAACAACTTCTCTGGGGGATTAAAGGTACTTCTTCAGAAGGGCTGCTATTATGCACCCTACCTCATTTTTGCCAGAACCTTGTTTTGACCTTGTGCTCTTGTATACTATTGATCTGTCTGTATGTCTGTATGCAAAAAAAATACTAATTAAATCTAAAAAGCCCATTAGAAATTGAGTTAGGATGTTGAATTTGCAAAGATTTTATGCTCAAGTATAGAAAAAAATCTCATGTCGTGTTAAACCATTGTGTAGTCAGTGTTTAGATTTGTCAAGAAATAATCAAGTTTTTGTGGTCTTTACTGCTCTCTATTAACATGAGTATCAAAATACATTCTATCTGCACATGGTGCACGCTGTCCACTAACAAACGTGGCAAAAGAGGAATTAGTATGGAAGTTGCGCGAGTGATACTTAATATACTTCAAGCATTCATAGACTACCGTAACCGCTTTACGTCAGGTAGCCAGTATGCTTGTATGCGACGTTGTATAAAAAAAAAAACGGGTTGCACTCCGGGAGTGCCGGCAGAAGTGAAAACTTGAACATTAACGTTGTGCATTTTTGAATATTTTGGAATGGTTAGGGAATAATTTCGCACGAATTGCTTTATTTATTATCAGTATAAAAGTACTATCATGTATGTGGTAAAATACAATCTTCATTTATTGCGCTATCGTACACAAACATGACAATTTATATTACATTAAAAATTTAACACTTCAGAATTATTACAATAATTTTAGATTAAAAAGTTTATCTCTCAGAAAAATCAACTTTCATCCATAATTTCAACGACTCTTTCACCATCATCATTACCAGCATCATCATCGCCAATCTCTAAAACTCAAACACACACGCACACTCGCGCAAGCGCCCTGCGCCGCTTAAACCAAACAGCGATGCGCGAATTTCATGGCGCTTACAACGTTTTGGTCGCGAGAAAATTCGCTTCATGTTTTAATTAGAGGAAACTAATGTTTTAGCGCTGCAGCGAACTTAAGTTCTAATTCTCACCAAAATCTTACGGTCAGGGTCACGTGTCCTGACGGCCTGACGCGAGTTTAGCATTTATTATTACTCATTGAAAAAAGTGCACAACGCCGCTAAAGAAGTTTTCACTTCAAAAATCCATGTACTTGCTTGGCACCTGATGTAGTACCTACACAATGTGTACACCGAAAAAAACTTTCTTATGTACAAAATTATATAAATAGTTATTCATAGTTGTGAATGTTGTACCTACCTAATTACGATATTCGTAATATAAGATGATTGAAGACACTCACTTGGAGATATAACATATACACACCATTACACATGAGTTTATAGTATATCATTTCATCATATTATGTATATTGCTGAACTATGTCATCTATTTACAAGAACCGATGGCTAATCGTACCTTCAGTAGCTCATACGCCTGATCGACGTTGCCTAACTTGCGTGATAGATTAGGGCCGACATGCGTAAAGATGATATTAAGCTCATTAAATAATTAACTCAGGCATTTAGTACGAATGAACAAGTTCACTCATGCATATATCTGTGATCATATCTAAAATATTTTATCTTAAAATTACGGTGCTCTGTCTATTCATGAAATGTTAAAATTTATCGTTGATTTAAATAACAAGAAAGAGGCAAGGAATATGATTAAAAAATCATGTCTATCTATGCATGTATCATTTGAAAAATAATGAACGGAATTTAAGGAAATTTGTTTTGGTAGCTTGGTATCCACCAGACTACTAAAAACATATTTACCTATTGGATTTTCTATGTATATTTTATAATTTTTCTTTACGAATTTTCTTGTCGCCAACGTCAACACGTGCTTCTAGAACCAGTCCGACCCGACCGTCATGATCTTCCTGGTGCCCTTATGTGGCCCGGGGAGAATTAAAACGATCATATCATGAAGTTCTTTCAATTAGCCTGGTATCTGCGTCTTTGACGCTTTCTGATTCTTTAGCAATTTATGCTGGAAAACTAGTAGGGTGTTAACAAATTCGAGACGCATACTCATCAAGTATGCGTCTCGAATTTGTTAGCTTCTATCTAGCTAGCTTATCCTTCTAAAAAGCCAGTTAGAAGAAAACAAAATAGAAGAAGGAATAAGTAAACTCAACTTATACCTAGTCCAGGAGATACTTTGTAAATTTTACATTGTCTTCGATTGTATAATAAATTGCCTGAAATTTTTACCGACCAGTGATAGCCTAGTGGATAAAGAACCGGCCTAGTGACCAACTGGTTCCCGGTTCAAATCCTGGCATGTATGTATGTATATCTTCACGCCAGGTCCCTTGCGGGGTACGGATCTTGGCATGTACCACAAAATTCGTGTTTTCGGATTTATGTACGTATTTGGAATTATTACTTATTCTCCGGTGAAGGAAAAACATCGTGAGGAAACCCATACGTACAAGAAATTATATTTCGAAATACGTGTGACCTGTCCTAAGAAAAGTCTGGTTTACCCTCTGCCTTGTGGAGGTCTGACGGCAGTCATTTCATGTAAAAATCAGTATCTATGCCAAATCCTTAGGCTTAGGTAGCGGAGCCCGCCAATCCTAATGGATTAGGAAACGGAATAACGCTAAAAAGAAGAATAAATTGCCTAAAATAGTTGTGTTATTGTCCAACAATATTTTCAAAAGGTACATCAATAATGCTCCTTGTAAAAAGGTTTATTATGAAGTTGACAAATATCTAACTGACAAAGGAGTCTTCATCTCGACCGAAAGATTCGGCATAGACAACCATATATCTTTATTATTACCACTTGACATCTATGTTATTGTGCTGATGTAATGGCATAACTAAGATTTGGAATGATTCTCATACTATTTTTCAAGGAAATGGTAGAAAAGATTTATTAGGTACATTTATTATATTATTGGGAAATGTTTTTTGAAGTTTTTATCATATATTTACAGTAGGTCTAAATATAATTTATTTGTAATATATAATTAACTGGTACGTTTCTGTCGGCATTTAGTCTTCGCCAATAGTTGTTTGCGTAATGCCTGTAGATAAATCGATTGTGTCAAGTTAAAAACTTAAACGAAAAGTTTACTCGAAAGAACCATGGCAAAACTTTACATAAGTATTTCCGTCAGTGTCTTCAAATTTCTCTTATGTAATCATTTAACTGACCCATTTTTTCATGATGAGGCCAATAATGATGAGGCATGATGATTTTTTTGGTTCTTTTTATCCCCGAGGGGAAAGGCAAAGGGATCTAGCCCATACAGCCAAGTCTTCAGTTTAGAACCATTTGAAAATCTTAATTCTGTGTTCCAGCTTCAGGAACTGTGCTGAATAAATACTTGGGAAGGGTACCTAGACCCAATCAACCCGGTTTAAATACCACCCGTAAAACGATAGTGATTATTACAAGGTTTTCTTGATGCACTTATTCACGTCTTCCAAAAAGTGCATAAACTTATTATATTTGAGTTTCTCCATTACTGTATAATTTCACTAGCACTTACGTTATAAAATACTATCGAAATTGTCACATAAATCTAATTTTATACTGAATTGTCAAAATTTCAAGTATAAGCACAATGTCACTCGTCAAAAGCGTAGGAAGAAGTTGCATGATCGTGATAAATATATTCTCTGACTAATTACACAGCGCCATATAGACCCAATCAAAGCTTGTGCTATGGGTACTAGATAACTGATAAATTTACGTAAATACCTTTTTTTTAAATACATACATAGAAAATAGACCAGACCAAAACAACAAGACGTGGCCATGCACCCAAATATGTTCGTTGTGCGGGAATCGAACCCTAGCTGTCGCTAGCCATTCCGCCGCTCATCGACTACTCTTAAATCATATATTGCTGGTTGTGTATTATTTTGTCGTGCTGATAACAAACAACTAATAATGTTGAGCGTGATGATTTGTAGCCACCCATTATCAATATCGATAATGAGCAACGTTATAATGCGTGCCCATTTAAATGACTTTTGGCCTTCATTTATTGGTCTTATTGTTATTGATAAGTTCAGTTATACGCAGCCAGTAAAGCATGGCTAATAAGTCATGCATGTTAACTTATGATTATCGATGCGTTTTTAGTTATTGTTCGTGATTTATTGGTTGTGATTTATTAGCAAGCTACGATAATGCACAGACAAAAAGTACACATACATTCCTGGCTGTACATTTTCTAGACCCACACTGACTTCGATAAGAGAATGTGACTCTCTACTCGCTCGATTTTGACGAGCTCTGTGGCGCAGTGGCGAAACGCGTTGTTACGTTATATTGTTACCAACGCTCGTAGGTTCGATTCCCACACAGCAAAAAACATTTGTTTGCATGAACATGTCTATTTGTATTGGTTTGGGTTTTATGAAGAGAGGTAAGGCACATCAATGCAACCCATCTGGGGAAGTACCCTTCACCTTACATAAAACCGCAGTCAATTAATAACTCGCTAGAGGGTTGTTGTGTTCCTGCGGGTGAGTGAGGTCATGAGTAAGCTTCTATGGAGTTACTGTGTTAGCAGCAGGGGTGCCATCGTGCAAGTGTACCTTAATATATTGCAAGCGTTAATAGGCTAAGGTAACCGCTTTACCTCAGGTAGGCCGTGTGCTTGTATGCCTACCGATGTTGTATACAAAAGAAAAGAAGAAGAAATAATGATGCCATTTATAATCGAGTATTTAACCCACGGCATTTGTTTATTATTTATTGAACAAAAAAAGGAATTGAATAAAGCTATTAATAATTAAGTGCAACATCGAATTCTGCTGTATTCTTCTGTGTATATAGGTACGCTTAATGCTTATAGGTAGAGTAAAGGTACGTATTGACATAAGCTCAGAAACTAACGTTATTTAATGTTAATAATCTTTTAATTGCGACGTACTCATGCAATGATCGTTTATAATGAAGTATACGTTAAGTAGCATTATCGTTTTATTATTTATTCATGTTAAGACACCGCAAATTGATATCGGGTAAAATGTTATATGGGAACTTCCCATTGTTCTTTGGAGGAAATGAAGTGAATTTAATTTGAGGTGAGGAGGCTTTTTATGTCCAACTTCTAAAAATAAATCGTTCATGGTAAGTAGCAGTCGCAATTTTATTCTTATTCCAGATACCTAATACTTTAGTGTAATTTAATAAAACGTTCCGAGTCTATACCTGTCACTCTTGTTGGAGAATTCTTGGAGAATCATACTCCTTATGTATTCCAGGGAACTAAGAAAAGATTTACTTAAATATAAAGATTAATTTGAATAGTGAAGTTGCACAGTGAAGTCAGATGTAAAACAATGACTGCTTTGGAACTCATAACTAGAAGTTAATTAGGAGTAGGTAGGCATTTCCTAAAGCTGTACCCAGAAGCTAACACTTTGATTATATTATGTTTCTTCTTTCGTAGCATTTTCTATCGTGCTAAATGTTAAATGAGCATAAATCTTATGGTAATCAGTTCGACATTCTCATTCTTCTTTTCCCTAGCGTTATTCCGTCTCTTAATCCCATTAACGGGGTTCGCTACCTAAGCATAAATATTTAGGGAAGATACTGATTTTACAGCTGAGCTTCTGTCAAACCTCCACAACCCAGAAGGAAAATCAGTACTTTCTTAGGTTAAATCACACGTTTTTTGAAATATAATTTCTAGGATACAGGTTTCCTCGCGATGTTTTCCTTCACTAACAAGTAAGTATTACAAATACATGTTTAAATTCGAAAACATGAATTTTCGCCACGTACATACCCATACCAGTATTTGGAACCAAGAACAGTCGGTTAATAGGCTGATTCTTTATCCACTAGACTATCACTGCTCACTTCAACACACCCGCGCAACATACTGACAGAAACTCCTCAAGTTATTTTTAATTTATCATGCTGTTATCCACTACAAGAAGCAACAATCCAAGTGTTCATGAAAGGGCACTCCACGTTCGCGATCTAAAAACGATTTCATGTTGGTGTAGGTTTTGTATTTATAAAACACTTTGGATTGTATGGCATACAAACGAAGTCGCGGGCACAGCTAGTCATAATGAAATTCCGCTAGTCACTGATGTAATTCCGTATAATTTATGTACTTATGTTAAAATTATTTTCCAATTTGGAAGCACAAATGTCTAATATGCCTATCAGCATTTTCCACTGGCTGGCAGATTATTCACTCGTGAAATAGGAAGAGTGACATGCTCGTTGGTAATATATTTAATAGGACGCATTCGTTTGGCAAAAGCGGCATTTGCGTCAACTTAGCATGAATCTTAATTTGCTGAGAATAGGTATTTTTTAGTAGTACATTCTTATATTACATCTATAAACCACATGAAAAAGTAATCAAATTATGCAATATGAAAATGTCGCGATAACGAAATATTAACAAAAATTTGCCGCCAATCATGACCAAATTTTTCGCGATTTTATCAGAAAGTGATGTCAGGAGTTCTAGGAACCGACGAGCATGCATGAAAAGACAAACGTTAAAGAAGCAAGTAAGGTAATGTAAGGACCTGTCTTGTGGCGCTCGGCTTTCTCTGCCTAGCCTACAAGGGACTTAGTTTGAAGATATAGATAGATAGACTAAGTGAAAATATTTTAAATAAGTCTACACACAATACAAAGTCATATCAACCAATCTTATATAAATTATGATAATAATGATGAAAAATAAATAACCATTAACTCTATACAGAAGCATTGGTGCGTCCCGCAACTTACCGCAGTCGAATTCGTTCCCAATGTTTGATGCCAAAAATGGTTTTGTTCTGCATATTTAATAATTCCTATCTTCAGAGATTGAAAAGGACGGTTTAAATTGAAGGATTAAATGTTCGCCTGTGTCAATATGATAAGCGCTGGGAAAGGCTCGCCCCGGCGTAAATGTTAAATGCAAACACGGACAAAGAGCACTTCTCAGATTGGTCAGATGTGATCGGTGACAGCTGAAGTTTACTGCCGCTTTGCCTCGCCGTGAACCTTTGTGCTTTAGTCGCTCGATACTCGGAGCTTTTGCCGATAATGTCGTCTAATAAAACGATTGGCGAGATTCAGCTGAATCTATTAAATAAAATAAGATTAGACCAGAAGGTTATTTCATGGAAGGAAAAAGGAAATATTTATTATATGAGAGTTGTGATACATGATTGCCACGTTATGTTGCCTATTGCTTTATGATGGAAAATTCTGAATAATATGTTGTATATCGAACACCCACACATAACATATATTCAACGTTTCAAGCGTAAGAAACGTGTAGGCGTAAATCTTGGCTGTTAATGTGGAAGATTGAACAATATTAGATATTGTTGAATCATTCTATATGGTTTTTTGAAAGCGGTGTATCATCTTTTGACATTACCTCGTTTTTAGGGTTCCGTACCCAAAGGTTAAAACGGACCCTATTACTGAGACTCCGCTGTCCATCCGTCCGTTCGTTTGTCACCAGGCTGTATCTCATGAACCGTGATAGTTAAACAGTGGATTTTTTTTTTCACAGATGATGTATTTCTGTTGCTGCTATAACAACAAATACTAAAAAACAGAATAAAATAAATATTTAAGGGGGCTCCCATACAACAAACGTGATTTTTTTGCTCGTTTTTGCTCGATATTGATAACGGCAACAGGTAGACGCTTGAAATATTCACAGAATATTTAGTTATATATTCAATTTAAAAAGAAATAATTAAATTTAAATAAAACAAATATTTAAGGGGTTTTCCCATACAACAGATATTTTTTGCCATTTTTATAGATAATGGTACGGAACCCTTGGTGCACAATTATTTGTGTGTGTGGTTCTGGGTATTTTTAAGAGAAGTAGGGCCTGTCAAAGCAGCGCGACTGGGGAAGTACCTCCACCTCACAGAAAAGTAGTTGTATTATTTTGTGTGAGTCCTAAAGAGTCGTTGTGTTAGCAGTAGGGGCGGTAACGGTCGTATTTTATCATAAGGATTCAGAAGCCTAAGAAATAGACGAGCATGCATGAAAACAGCGAATATTAAAGAAGCAAGCGTATTACATACCCCGCAAGCGACCTGGCGTGAGTATATGGATAGATAGATAGTATAGATGTTCTGTTCAAGTAAAAATTTGCCAACGTACTTTTACGTGTACTTTGTAATTGAACATTTTCTTTTACTTAAATGGCTTCTTACAACCACAATGAAAGAATAGCTTTGTAAAAAGCCTATTTGAGGCAAGTCTCTTGTTAAAGCAAGATAATTATTCCCAAAACAGGGCAATAAAACGTTTCTCTGTAATAATATTGTTGGAAGTAACAAAGATTCATTGGAATATTAAATTTTCTGCTAAATCAACAATGGAATAAATTCTATACATACAATTGAATCGTTTTAATGGAAAAAATATAAAAGGCTAGTAATTGCTACTATTTACCTGCGAACCTTAATCATAGTTCTATTTGCTCTATGCCACATTCTTTACGGAGTAAATTATGTTTATAAAGTCGATTTTTTTATATACAACGACTTAATAAACCAGTGAAGTAAGTAAGTAGTTCTCTATCTTTCCAGGAACACCGTTCCTATATGAAATCTACATGTTTTATAAAAAAGTAGAATAGGAATGTTCAGGAACACCGTTCCTATCTCTTAAGGAACATGGTCAAACAAATTTAAAAAAAAATGTATTGTTAATAATTGACGAGCCAGGTATTCTTCTGGCAATGCAAGCTTGCGCATTCTCAACTGGTTATGTATCCATTCTCTTTTTTTTAACATAAAACAATTACAGGAGCTTATATAGAAATAAGAAAAATTATCTCCGAGGCATGCTCCGTTGGTTCGGACATGTAGAAAGAATGCAGGATGAAAGAATGACGAAGCAGATATACAATGCAAGAGTGGAGGATGTAGGAGCCGAGGAAGGACAAGACTTACCTACCACGATCAAATTGGTCGTGTTCTATCAGAAGGTGATGTCAGGAGCCCTAGAAACCGGCGAGCGTGCATAAAAAGAGCAATGAATGTTAAAGAAGCGAGTGAGGTATGTAAGGATCGAGTCACGTGGCGCTCGGTTCTCTCTGCCTACACCGTAAGGGATTTGGCGTGAAGTTATAGATAGATAGAAGAAAAATAATAGTACAAAGGGGAACCCGTCCCTTTACATCCTTACTCATGTTTCGTGTTGCCATAACAACGGAATGACGAGCCCGGTGGTACAGCAGATATTTATTTACACATCGTCGGGAGGCATACAAGCATGCGGCCCACCTGATGTAAAGCGATTACAGTAGCCTGTTAATATTTGCGATATATTAATTATTACACGCGCGATACTCCTCTCCTGCTGATAACACTGCAAATTCTTAGGAGCTCACTGGTAACATCACTTAGTATCAGGAACACAACAACCCTCCAGGAGTTGTTATTTGGCTGCGGCTTTTCTGCGGGGTGAAGGAGGAATTCTCCAGAGCAACAGCCATCACCCCGTTACTTTGACGGTCTCTACCTCTCTTAAAAACATTCAGACCAAGACGAACAGGCATGTTCAAACACACAAATATTCGTCGCTCGTCAAAACTAGAATAGGAAACAATCATATGGTACGAGTAACGAGAAAAGTTTACCGTAGCCTAGTAGCCAGTAATGTAATACAAGTATTGCTTTACAATCCACAGTCCTATAGTCATCTTGATACAGTTGTCATGATGACTGTACTGACTGACGTGTCATGATGTCAATACGTAGCTATCGTTTAGGTTTTTAAATTAATTTTGCGATAAATATATTTATTTGTAGAATGGTAGTGGTTTTGGCAGTAAGAGCTCAGTGGATTAGGATCTGCCTATTAAACAGGTCGCAGTTCGAGTCTGGTGTAGACTACTAAATCCGTATTTACGGATTTATTTATATATTTGTAATTGTCACTTGCTCGGCGGTGAAGGAAAACATCGTGAGGAAATTCGCACGTCTAAGAAATTATATTTCGAAAAAAAGCGTAACTTAAAGTGGGTCTGCATTTTCTCTGTAAGTTGTGGAGGTTATAAAATTAATTATAACCTTTTTATTGTCATTGTACTTGGCAATCCACCACAATGTAATATTTTAATTCAACCTATTTTATGCCGCTATGCACGAGTACATACAAAGACAACAAAAAAGATTGAGGCATTTATATATATATTATTCCTATATATTATATGTTAATATTATAACGTTAGACTTCATGCTATTTGTTTATATTGAATTAGTATCTTCGTTAAATCCTACACTTAAATATCGGAGCCCCCTAATCCTAAGGGATTAGGAAACGCATCAGGAAGGAGTATAAATTTACTTTGATATAACAAATTGTTTTTACGTAATCTGCTAATATAATTGACGAGCTCGGTGGCTCAGTGGTGGAACGCGCTGTTACGCTACTTTGACACCAACGCTCCTGGGTTCGATTCCCACACAGTACAAACATTTGTGTGCATGAACATGTCTGTTTGTATTGGTCTGGGTATTTTCTATGTATAATAAGTATGTATTTACAAAAAAAAATGTATTTACGTATGTTTATCAGTTGTCTAGTACCCATAACACAAGCTTCGCTTACTTTGGGGCTAGATGGCGCTGTGTAATTTGTCCGACAGTATTTATTAAAAAAAATTTTTATTAATAATTTTATTTTATTAAAAAACTATACATTGTTTTTTTGTACAACGTCGAAAGGCATACAAGCATACGGGCCACCTGATGTTAAGCAATTACCGTATCGTATGAACGCTTATAATACATTAAGTATCACTCGTGCGATGCCTGCTCTGCTGCTAACACAGCAACTCCTTAGAGCTTACTGGTGATCCCACTCACATGCAGAAACACAACAACCCTCCAATGAGTTGTTATTTGGCTGTGATTTTCTGTGAGGTACTTCTCCAGAAGGGCTGCTTTGATGTGCTCTACCTCTCTTGAACCTGGCAGCATTGAGTATCGACCAATACGCTATAATAAGTAACACGGTATTATCGAGTACTGAAAATGGATATATCTCTAAAAATTTCTTGACAAAAAATAATTATGGATATTGTGTACCGCATGATACGCACACTACTGTAACATCGCATTTGACAATTATTAATTGAAGTAGGATATGCGGTATCCATTTTTTTTCTATTAGCGAATGTGCCCTCTGAACGTTCGTGAACATGTAGAGAAACCATAAGTGTGTTCCCGGAACAAAAACCCATATAGTACGTGACCATTTTGTTTCCAATGTATTAAGACGATTCGTTTCATTCGGCTCACCTTCATTTAATCAGAAATGAGTTGTTTAAGTGTAGATAATTTATAAAATGTTTTCATCTGGATCGGATCATATCCGGTAAACTGAATTTGATAGAAATCGATCTTTTTAATACCGAAAGTTATTTTATTTATACAACGTCGTGCTTACATGTACACGCCTAACACAGCAAATCCCTAGGAGTCTACTGCTGACTTTATTCCCTTACAGGAACATAACAACCCTTCAGGGACTTGTTATTTGGTATTCTTACTAGCTAAACTTAATCAATATAAAAACTCCTTTTTTTATCGTTATCCCGTTTCCTAAGCCATTAAGGTTGGCGGGGATCGCTACTTAAAATCAGAAAATCGAAATATAATTTCTTGAACGAGCGGGTTTCCTCACAATGTTTTTATTCACTGTCGAGCAAGTGATAATAACAAATATGTACATTAACATGCCAGAATTAGAATCGGGCAACATTTAATCAATAAGCCTGTTTTACACTGCCTAATGGATTATCACTCCTCCTAATCAATATAAAACTATAACAACAATGTTCAGATATATTCTTGTTCTCTGTTTCCAGGTAGAGTGAAGGGAGACTTGGTGCAATCTACAATGTGTGAGTGTGGGTGGCGAACTAAATACATTACAGTGAGTTAAAAATTGTTCACGAGGCGGTTGTTAAACGTCTATGACAAAAAGTGACAGTGCTATATGGGACGTGCTTCGAGTAATAGAAAACAGGTGGGATGGAGGTAATTCCGTCGACCGGAAGCCGCATCTTAGTGGCATTCTTTGCGACCGTCTTCTGGGGAATGGGTAAGTGAACTAATACTTTTTTATTCACGTACAGAGGGATGTATCTACGAGTAGTTCAAAATACAATATAGTTTTCTATCGTGTTGTATTGATGAGATACATTTATACGTATTACTTGTTACATATAATTCAATGGTAGATTACATTATCAAGAGTAGCAGTGACAGCCCAGTCGATAAAAAACCGGCCTTTTGACCAACTGATCCCCGGTTCGAATCCTGGCATGTACCACAAATTCGTATTTTCGGATTTATGTACATATTTATATTTTCAGGAACACGTTTGTGTTTGTCTGTGCGTTTGTCTGTGTGTTTGTCTGTCGCTAATTTTGACTACAGATTTGGATTCAGCATAAAAAAGTAGAATAGGAATGTTAAGGAACACCGTTCCTACGAGTATCACTTAAGGAACATGGTCAAAATGGTAGACAAATTAAAAAAATAAATTGAATTATTATATAATTGACGAGCCTCTCGAGACTGTCGAGCCTGACGAGACTCTGGCAATGCAAGCTTGCGCATTCTCAACTGGTTTTATAATACATTATATATTTTCAGTACTTCCTCTTCTACAATGTCGATACACATGTAATCATACGACCCACCTGATTTCAAATGGTTACCGTAGCGTATGTTCGCTATTTCTGAGTCGCTTACTGATAATATCACATACTCGCAGGAACACAACAAGTTTGTTAGGAGTTGTTACTTGGCTACGGTTTTCTTAGAGGTACGGCTTTGATGTGCTCTACCTCTTCCGAAAACACCCAGACCCGGACAAACAGACTTGTGTACACAAAAGATATTTCTAACCATCTCCTAGCCACCATAATAATATTAAATACTTACGAACAAAAACAAAATATTTATTAAATCAAATCACAAACAACTAGCGTTTTAGATTTGGTCCTAAGTGAATTTGAAATAATTAAGAATTGACGAACAAGAGTGCCTTAATAGCTTTATTAGGGTTCCGTACCCATAGGGTAAAATGGACCCTATTACTGAGACTCCGCCGTCCGTCTGTCACCAGGCTGTATCTCATGAACCGCGATAGTTAGACAGTTAAAATTTTCACAGATGATGTATTTCTGTTGCCGCTATAACAACAAATTGTAAAAACCAGAATAAAATAAATTTTGTGAATTAAAAACGTGATTTTTAGGGTTCCGTACCCAAAGGGTAAAACGGAACTCTATTACTGAGACTTCGCTGTCCGTCCGTCCGTCTGTCACCAGGCTGTATCTCATGAACCGCGATAGTTAGTTGAAATTTTCACAGATGATGTATTTCTATTGTCGCTATAACAATAAATACTAAAATATAGAATAAAATAATTATTTAAGGGGGCTCCCATACAACAAACGTGATTTTTTTGCTCGATATTGATAACGGCTACAGGTAGACGCTTGAAATATACACAGAATATGTAGTTATATATTCACTTTAAAAATAAATAATTCAATTAAAATAAAACAAATATTTAAGGTGGGCTCCCATACAATAAACGTGATTTTTTTTCGTTTTTATAGATAATGGTACGGAACCCTTCGTGCGCGAGTCCGACTCGCACTTGACCGGTTTATTTTTCATGTTAACATACCAAGATCAATAAAAAAAACAAGATAAAGGTATTTAAACGAGAGGTAAACATAACGAACGCACACGATACAGAAACGTTGATAGTAGAACGTTGATACGCGATAGAAATGCGAGCGTTACACCAAATCTGTGGCGTAATACTCGATGAAAAATGTCGATTTAAGAAAAAAACTTGATCTGATATAGGGTACTGGCATTAAAATTGAAAGAGCCATACCCCACTGTTTCAGACGTGTAGAAATAATGTAGGACAAAAAATGGCGAAGCATGTAGGAATGGCCGATGATGGCCGAAACTTACCAAATTTAACCAAACTTGTCGTGTTTCATCAGAAGGTGAAGTAAGGAGCCTTCAGAACCGGCGAGCGTAAATAGAGATTTGAGTATTGAGCAGTCAGAACCCGTTATATACACAACGTTATATACACACACGTTTTCCCATACATTTCGCGGTCGTATACGACCACCCGGGTTTCGAAGGGTTAAAGAAGCAAGTGAGTTGTGGAAAGACTGGAGCAAGTGGTGCTCGATTCTCTCTGCTTATTACATGAGGGACTTGGTGTAAAGATACTCGTATTTTTTTATGTAACTTCAGGAGGCTTGCAGGCATACGGCCCATCTGATGGAAAACGGTTACCGTAGCCTATGAACGCTCGCAATACATTAAGTATCACTCGCGCAATGCCACCTCTGCTCCAACTCCTTTTAGGAGCTGGTGACTTCACTCACACGCAGGTACACAACAACCCTCCAATGAGTTGTTATTTTGCTGCGGTTTTCTGTGGGGTGGAGGTACTTCCCCAGACGGGCTGCTATGATGCGCCCTACTCATTTTTAAAACAACTAGACTAAGACAAACAGATATGTTCATGCATAGAAATGTTTGTACTGTGTGGGACTCGAACCCCCGAGGGTTGGTGTCAAAGTGACGTAACAGCGCATTTAGCCACTGCGGCATCGAGCTGGTCAAAATATATAGATAGATAGATTTTATATTACTACTTATTACTTATACTATATATTACTTCAACACAAGTGCTCTAATATTATATGTTACCACGTGTTCATACCTATATCACTCATGTATTAAAAACATACAAAACTTAGTTAAACACACCATACTGTATATTTTCGGTGAATATCAACCTTATTTTACTAGCTTAAATGTACAGAAAGGTAGGCATTTCATTAAAAAAAAACACAAAAGTTTCACGAGCAGAAGTGGTCCAATTATGAAACAATTAATTAAATGGAAAATATAATTAATATCCTAAAGACTTTGCGACGAAAAATGTAACTTGAATGTTGTTGAATTTCAGGGAGATTAGAAAAGTAATCCAAATATTATGGCTGGGTAAATAAAAATATCAATTGCTCCGGAAAATTTGCCTCGTTTCATTTCTGTTGGCTGAAAAAATATCTTTCGTGATTTGGGTGGATATTACGAGTATTATACGCAGCGTAGATCCACGCTATAAGGGGCGATAGCGATCCTATCCGACCGTTAACGTGAGGAAACTGCTGCTCCTTTAAATATCAATTACGATTGTGCCTCCTTTGTGCCAGGACCTTTTCTTGTGTTTCAATCAAATAATGATTCGTCGAAGCCCGGCTATATCTTTAGAGGAATGTTTTTACACAAATGCCGGGGACGTGATATCTATCGTTCGCAATGAATGGGCGACAAGGCGCATGTCATTTAATTTAAGTAAGAGAGGTAGGGCGCATCAAAGCAGCCCGTCTGGGGAAGTACCTCTTACCTCACAGAAAACCACAGCTAAATAACAACTCCATAGAGGGTTGTTGTGTTCCTGCGTGTGAGTAAGGTCACCAGTAAGCTCCTAAGGAGTTGCTGTGTTAGCAGCAGAGGAAGCGTCGCATGAATGCCATTTGAAGTCTATGGTACTATTCGTCCGGTTTCAGGCGACACTTGAAATCGTAAAAAATCATAGCGCGAAAGTGTTTCCGGCGCAGATCTATTTTTCAATGAGACATGATAATTTAAATTAACTCGCAAAAAATGTGGAGGGAAATTTTAAATTGGAACGTACCTATTTTTACATATAAATAATCATATTTTCAAAATAAATTAGAACTGGCCAGTCTCCCATACATAAAAACTTTTTACGTAAAACTTTCTGAGTGGCCTGGTATAAGCATTTAAGCCATTGAATTGGTGTGATGGAGACTTAAGATTTATTTCATACATATTGATTTTTCTCAACAATTAAATTACTTACATGTATATTGTTTTTATACGTATACGTACGTATAAATAAATTCGAGTAAGTATGCATATCAATGTAGCCAATGCATGTTCCATTGCCATTGTTAGCTTAGCACGTAGACAATCCTAATTGGTTTTACACCAAATTGCTTCATTTCAGTAAGATGTTATATTATGATACATTTTAACTGCATATACGAGTAAGAACCACTTAATACCAAAAATATAAAAAAAATGTTCACAAAGTACCAAAATCATCGTCGGTATCAGGATTGTCGATAATCCTAAACTTACAAATGGTATTGAGCCCTTGAATTCAAGGACAGATTAGCCTCCCTTTGCGTGTTCTACCGATTGTACAATGGGTTGTGTTCCAAAAATTTGTTCGACAGGATGCCTTCATTTTACAATCGCACCGCTTGTCGACGGCTGAGAGTTCATTCTCATACACTGGATCCGCAATGGTCGCGAATTGTGCGTTTTCAAAGATTTTTTACCGGGAACTCTTTAATTTGTGAAATGAGCTTTCTGCCGAGGTTTTCCTAGTGCTAACATTGCAGTATACAAATCATAACTGTCTAATTATCTCTTTTTTCTACGTATATATATGAGCTGTGACTTTTAAAATTACTCGTATATCATCTGTCATAATCAGGCTTCCGTACCTCAAATGGTAAAAACGTTAACGCATCTTTACTTCTATTGTATCCGTATCGCGTTCCATCTGTTATTCAAGGCCTTGTTTATCTCCAGAATGGCTGAAAATATAATGTTAACAACGAATTTATACCTTACCAACTAAGGTGTTAAAGTCCTCTAAGAAAAAAGTTATGACCCTTTATGCACATGTATCCATAGTAATATGCATTAAATGCAATAAGATACTTCCACTTGTCCTAGACAAAGATGTAAATTTTGGCTTCAATTGATAAAGTTGTAGTACAAAGAAATATATATATATATATTTAAATTAATAATACAAATAAAATATATGTTTATAATATAGTGATATAAATCGCTCAATGCGCGAGTTCTACGTATGTTTTCCTTACTTCTCCTTCTAAGGGAAGTTATTGTATTGTTTTGACAAGCTCGATGGCTGTGAATGACGCAACTTTGACACCAACACGCTCGTGGGTTCGATTCCCACACAAGGCAAACATTTGTGTGCATGAACATGTCTGTTTGTCTTGGTCTGGTTGTTTTAAGAGAGGTAGGGCGCATCAAAGCAGCCCGTCTGGGGAAGTACCTCCACCTTACTGAAAACCGCAGCCAAATAACAACTCCCTAGGGGGTTGTTGTGAGTGAGGTCACCAGTAAGCTCCCAAGGAGTTGCTGTGTAAGCAGCAGAGGAGGCATCGCGCGAGTGATATTTAATATATCGCAAGCATTAATAGGCTACGGTACCCGCTTTACATTAGGTGGGCCATATGCTTGCATGCGTCCCGACGTAGTATAAAAAAAACCTAAAAAATTCTTTATTTCATCGAGTTTCATTGATATGTTTACGTTTCAAGACCTCGTCCATCATTCTCATCCAAGTCTATACCACTTTTAATTGACTACGGCGAAGCCAAAAGAGTTATGATTATGATGTTAGCTATTATTTTATTGAAAGGATATTGATGACGAGCTCGGCGGCGGAGTAGAGATAGTAATGCTACTTTGACACCAGGGCTCTTGGGTTTGATTCCCATAACGAAGGGATATTTGTGTATATGAATGACCGTTTGCCCTGGTCTGAGTGTTTTTAACAACTCCCTGGTTGTTGCGTTCCTGCGAGTGAGTGAGATTACCAATAAGTTTCTAAGGCGTTACTGTGTTAGTAGCAGCTATGCCACCTCTTTACAACAGACACGGTAGTCACTATACATCAGGTGGGCCGCTTGCTTGTATGCTTCCCGATGTTATAAACATAAAAAATAGCAGTATTATATGTATTAACCGATCTGATATCACGATCGGATGTAGCAACTGTGTCGTTAACTAAAAAATCAAAGAAAAGTAATTTTTTGTCGTAGGAATATGTGACAGGTATATCATTTTATAATGCTTTTAACATCAAATCAAAATTATTTGATGATTTTTTCAATACATCAATAGTTTAACCATAATTAAGAGAAAAATATAATATAACTTAGAATCTTGATCTACAACCCGCAATCGATTCTGAGTATCAATTTACGTATTTATTAATACCTATGTACCCACATAGGCAATGTAAATACACCCGTATTTACATTGCCTCGGAAAGCCATATTGGAAATGGATTCGAATAGTTTTCACTCAAATTGACACGTGAGGGCTGACATCGTTGAGGGTCGTGTCCGTAACAACAATGCTGCAAGGGTGTGCGTTGATTAAGGTTATAGTTGACATTGACAAACGTTTTTACGTGTAAGGTGAAGTTTTCGTTGCATTAAGCAGTAAAATTATGAAGTTACTACCCGACTAGTTAATACTAGTTAATACCCGACTCGATTCTCTCTGCCTGCCTCATAAGGGAATTCGCGTGAAGATAGTAGTAGTGGTTAGAACACGACGATAGAAAATTGGGAGATAAAATGAAGTGATTAGATAAAATGTTTCTTTCACTGAATTTTAAGATCATATATAACCATTTCTAATAATATAGTCATTTATTATTTATATGTTTTATCAGAAGGTGATCTCAGGGGCCTTAGGAACCGGCGAGCGTGCATGAAAAGAGCTATGAATGTGAAAGAAGCGAGTGAAGTGTGTTAGGACCGCGTCTTATGGCGCTCGGTTCTCTCTGCCTACCCCGCAAGGGACCTGGCGTGAAGATATACATACATAGATTTATAATGCTTTTGTTTGACATTCTCAGTTTTGAACCTTTCATTAAAACATTTTTGACGGATGTGAAAATCGGTCGGTCAAGGAAGACTTAAGTCTATTCTTGTTCTTTTCATGACGATGATAACGAAGACCACAATACGCATG
The DNA here is from genome assembly GCA_947507595.1 of Pyralis farinalis. Classification (NCBI taxonomy): domain Eukaryota; kingdom Metazoa; phylum Arthropoda; class Insecta; order Lepidoptera; family Pyralidae; genus Pyralis; species Pyralis farinalis. The sequence continues at coordinate 21,147,077 of OX382267.1, forward strand.
TGATAGAAACTGGAGAATCAGCTGCATTAATATAAATCTGTTGCATAAAATAGGATGAAGGTACGTAGTAAATCAGCCATGTCAAGAAGATACTACGCTGCCGTTTCTGATGTTGAATAAATTACAATTATTACAGTATACTGGTTCTTAACTGTACATTTTTACCAGTGGAAGAACTTCTCGGTTTAAAGAAAAACTTTACAGTTCACTTAAATGAGCAAAACACTTTAATAAGTATACTATGTGTGTAGTTTTATTTACTTTTAACGGCAACGGCAAAGGTTTAAAGCCAGTCGCTTTTTTACGCCCGCTACAAGGATTCTGATAGCGGGCTCATGAATCGGTGGGGTAGGAAGAAAGACATATCAGTTTCTCGTTATGGATCAATATTTTGATTTTTTATAACTCACACACTCTTTTATAATGCCTCCTACATCTTTACGTCTCTATTTCCATTTCACAATTCAATTATAATTGACAAAAACATTTGAATCGATCACTATCTCGTTTCCTACTTTTCATAGCCCGCGTTAAGTCATTAACTTATTTCTTATGGAAGGAAGGTAAGGTTAACAAAAGTTTGTGCTTCTTGTTTTTACTTCAAAGTATGTCACGTGACTTTAACCTTCGTGTTCTTAGGTCAGACGAGATAGTGGTTTCCTGGTGATTAAAAAAATGTGAAATAATTTCATATTTTACAATGGAAAGTCTAGTCCAATAATCAGAATGCAATAGGTTTGTGGCTGCAGCAGGGCAGCATGTACGCGATGATCACTTATATTCTCCTATATTGTTTCCTATCTGTACTTCAAGATAAAACCTATGGATTTTAATACCTATCTTGTTAGTTCTAGCATGTATATTTTAGGTCTGTAACTCCAGGAATATGTCTTGTACACATTAAAATTCAGATATGTACGGAACTACTGAAAACTATACTACAGAAAAATAGGACAATGGTATTGTTTCCTATTTTTCCATAGTCTGAAAAAGGAAGCTGCCCTAAAATGTTCTTAACTCTCCAGTGACTCCGTGGAGGAAAATACCATACCTTTATCATATATGGTAGCACTGATGTGATAATAATAGTGTCTTTCAAATCACCACCACTGATGTAAACTACCTGTATTAATTCTGTACTACATAAATAAATCTAATCTACTAATTAGAAGATTAATCACGAACCACATATCTTAAAAAAATAATCAAAGTACGATAAAATTAAATTTTTCAAGCACGCACGAACAACCTACAAATCAAACAACAACACAAATTATAATCGTTTCTATAAGATTTTACACATTAGATATAGTATATACACATTTCATTTATTTATACATATATAACAGGTTTTATACCTGTACACTGCAATCGGAATCGGAATTTTTACTCGCACATGACTATTGCAATTACCATTCTCGCTTACTCTACTGATTTTCTAACTTTATCGCAACACTAAAGTAGCCGGCTTATTTTCGAACAAATTCGCATGCACGTAATTCGAAATGGAATGTGTCCGATCTATTAAGGAATCGAAAAAGACGTTCGATTGGTACGGATTTAAGTATTACGGACAAGTATGCTAATATAATATAGCGGCTTTATCATCATCATCTTAGCCTGTATTCGTCCACTGCTGAACATAGGCCTTCCCTCTAGCTAGAGTGCCATTCGTCTCGATCCTGTGCCACCTGTATCCATCGAATCACTACAATCCTCTTGAGGTCGTCGCTTCATTTTGTTGGAGGTCGTCCCACTCCTGGTTGGGATCCTCCATAACTAACTATGCATGAAGGACCGTCCACGCGTTCGCTTTTTCGCAAAGCCTGATGCAACTGGTAGAATAACATACCGGAATACCGGACATCGTTGGTCTAGCGCCCTATCTACTAGACCTACTGCTAACTACCCACCCTTTTGGTTATCTATGCGTATTTTTATTATATATAGTATTTAAAAAGTTTCGTAACTCCTATCTCTGTCATACCATTAAAAAGCGGAACGCCTTGCCAGCACATATATTTCCTCCTTCCTACAATATACGAACCTTCAAAAGAAGCGTGAAGAGGCATCTTGCGGGCCTGCATGGTAGCTTCAACTGACAGGACACTGTAGTCTTTTGTCAGTTGCCGCTGCGATTTCAACTCCTCCTTCGCTTATCAGCAGGCGAAACGGGGCCACTATGCTGAGCTTATATATATAAAAAAAAAATAACCAACGTGGCGTGACGCCTTGGTCTGGAACACATAGCCTAGGGGGTCAAACTCACATCTCCGTCTCTGCATCACTCTCATGCTCCATGGTGATCGACACGGCCGATTGTAATAGACACGGACGTAGGGTGACACCACCTCGTCGGACATCACATGGGATGCAATGCCTCTTGAGACACCTCTTACTTAAATCTGGGGGATCCACGGTACGTGACGCATTTCCCTATCGTTTAGTAGTCCACGGTCCTCTTATCTAATAACCTCTCATGAACCCAGAGTAGTTGCTACTTTAACAGCGGGCGAGGAACACTCCTTGTGTTGCGAGCATCGGCTACGGTGACTTTCTTCTTTTTCTACATAGCGTTATCCCATTTCTTAATCTATTAGTATTGGCGGGGTCCGCTATCTCAAGTAATTGGCGAAAGTACTGTTATTGACATGGAGAGCAGTGATAGGCCAGTACATGTTTGTAATTACCACTAGGTCGGCGGTGAAGGAAAACATCGAGGAAAACCCGCGATTACAAGAAATTATATTTCGAAAGACGTGTGACCTAACCTAAGAAAAGTCTGATTTCCCATCTGGGTTGTGGAGTCGCTTCATATCAAAATTAGTATCATCGTCAAGTCCTTAGGCTCAGTTAGCGGACCCCGCCAAACTTAACAAATTAGGAAACGGTATAATGCGTTAATAAGAAGAAGACTGACTACACTCATAAACTAAAAATACGTTTTGTTTATGGTAAGATTTTGATTTTATTTTTTCATGAGTGTAATCCTTTGCTAATTCCATGTACCTAATCAGAAGAATACGGTTATTGAAACTTTTTTTAATCGATGTGAATTTTTGATAAAACAAAAACTTTGGAATATAAACTTGAAATCTGCGTCACTGGTTCACAGTAAGGATGTGAAATGGTATCGACTTAAATTAAGTCAGTTTTACTTTTTATTTAAATCTTTTAATTTAATTATTCATTTCTACACCACTATGGTGGGAAATAAGCATACGACCTGCCTGATGGTAAATATTCACCATGACCTACGTAAATTTGTAAGACAAGGGGTGTCACTCATGCGTTACGGATTCTTTAATAACCTCTTCGCGCCTTTCTTGAAGAACCCCATACTCTATTTCCTTGGGAAAACCTTGTAACCTTATTTGTACCTTCATTCCACAGCTTGAGAATGCTCGGAAGAAAATTTCTCATAATAAAATCTATAAAACTTATAAATATTACTTTAATTTTCTTGTGCAAAGTACCTAAATGTAGAATTTAAAGCAAACTAAATTAAAAAAAAAACGGATTGTACTCCGGGAATGCCGGCAGAAGTGAAAACTTGAACATTAACGTTATACATTTTTGAATTTTTTGGAATGGTTAGGGAATAATTTCGAATTGCTTTATTTATCAGTATAAAAGTATTATCATGTATGTACTAAAATACAATATTCATTGATTGCGATATCGTACACAAACATGACAATTTATATTACATTAAAAATTTAACACTTCAGAACAATTACAATTATTTTACATTAAAAAGTTTATCTCTAAGAAAAATCAACTTTTATCCATAATTTCAACGACTCTTTCACCATCATCATTACCAGCATCATCATCGCTAATCTCTAAAACTCAAACATACACGCACACTCGCGCAAGCGCCCTGCGCCGCTTAAACCAAATAGCGATGTTGATAAACTACGTTGAACGAAACGCGTAAACGCCAACAATTTCATTACAACGTTTTGGTCGCGAGAAAATTCGCTTCATGTTTTAATTAGAGGTAACTAATGTTTTAGCGCTGTAGCGAACTTAAGTTATAATTCTCACCAAAATCTTACGGTCAGGGTCACGTGTCCTGACGGCCTGACGCGAGTTTAGCATTTCTTACTCATCCCAAAAAGTGCACAACGCCGCTAAAGAAGTTTTCACTTCAAAAAAACGGTAATATTCATTTTGCGCATTCAATAATCCAATATTTCTCACAAGTACGAGCCGGGCGGGGTCGTGGTGGATTGAGAAAATGGCTCATCTTCTGATGACAACACGTTTCTAAACTTTTTTAAAAGAGATAGGGCGCATCAAAGCAGCCCGTTTGGGGAAGTACCTCCATTTTACAGAAAACCGCAGCCAAATAACAACTCCCTAGAGGGTTGTTGTGTTCCTGCGTGTGAGTGAGGTCACCAGTAAGCTCCTAAGGAGTTGCTGTGTTAGCAGCAGTGGTGGCATCGCGCGAGTGATACTTAATATATTACAAGCGGTAATAGGCTACGGTAACTGATTTACATCAGGCATACAGTATGCTTGTATGCCTTCCGACGTTGTATAAAGAAACTATATTATATAATAGAATTAGTAACCTCAGCCCTACAAAGTTAAATATACGGAGGTCAATTAAAACTGGAATGACATCTGAAATTAAAAGGTTTGAAAACTCAGTTTAGAGACAGTTGAACCCAATTTAAATAATGTTTTGAGGTCACCGTGTAATACATATAATACAATAAACATTATAAATGAAAATTTATCATAAACGTACAAAGGTTTTCTAAATACATTTATAAAATGCTAACTCGGCTTCGGCAATAGCCCAAAGCAAAATCTGTTACAAGATAATATCGCTACGCTAGTCTATTTAGCTATAAACAAAATAAATCTAATATAAATGACAGGCTAGCCATCCCTCCCACGCCGAGTGATTTATATAGGCACTGTAACCGCCACCATTCGGCCTTAGGCCCGTGATATCTGTCCAAATATTGAAAACTTTATCCCTTATTTTTCATTTCAACCCTGGTAGTCCGAAATTACTTAAGCGTCCGCCAAAAAGGTCTTACTTAATATTACATTGCCTTTTTCGTGTATGGTGCGCAGATTAGGTGTGTAGCAAAATGAGGCTTTTCAAAAGAGAAAAGCGTTCTTGTGGATTATTTGCATTAAATATGGGATATTTTAAGTAAGCTTCTGCACACAGCGAAAATTATAATTTTTGCTGTTCGTTAATATAAACAAAACATCCCCTTAATTGTGCGTGGGATCTATTATCTATTTTAATTATATAGAACAATGTGAAGAGAATATTTTTCGGTACTGCCGGCGTGTACCTTTTAATTAAATATAAATACAGGTACGACTTTTTTAAATATTATAATAATATTTTACATTGTACCTTACTTGGTTTTAAGAAAATGATAGAATTATAAAATCTTACATGGCAATTTTATCATAGGCAATTAATTTGATGTAACTCTACTTTTCAATTTTACATATTATCGCACTATTGACAGATCGAATTATTTATTTCGGGTTCGGAAACGGTACAATTGTGTAACTATCCCTTTCCAACTTATGAAAATCAAAAACCTGGTAATTGAATAATAAAATGGGCACATTATACTTTGTGTACGGGCGGGGCGGCTAGAAAGCACTCTCTCCGTCAAACCGCAGTTGAATAGCGTGGTGGAGTATGCTCTAAACTCCTTCAGCAGAAGGAAGACTCGTATCCTTGCAGTGGGATGAGTTAAAGTTAGTGTGTGTATGTAAGTTTCTTATTAACTTATTTTTGATTAAATATTTATATTATTAGAGTTTCGAACCTAAAAGTTAAAAATGCAATATGTCTGTCTACAGATGATAATGAGTTTGTCAAATAAAACAGAACAATCTTTCTAACTATCGCAGTTTGATACTGTATAGCGAAAAGTCTGTATCAGTTATAATTTATACCGAGGTTACCTAAGCAGACGCATTTTACACGTAAATCATCTATTTCGTTGTTTGTTTTGGTACTTACCATAGCATATCGTATATCAATCTTCACGGCTAATTGCCCTCTACCTGAAAACATAAAAAACAAATACATTTTACTTTGTGTGCTATGTGCATGCGAACTAGCACCGGCTGGCACCCACTCAGCCACTAGTAGATGCATACCATTCCTGTCATGGTTGTCTTGACTATCTCAATCTTGAGTATACCAGCATGCGCCCGCCACCATTGCTGCCCAGACAACTCTTGTTGTCTCTGCGATGCGAGTTTCGCTTCTTCAAAAGGTATCCTCAGGTGCTGGATATGTTAGTCGTGTTGCTAACATGCTACGAATGACAAATCCGACCCTTATATTGTTTTAATATAAGGGACCTCCTAAACTTATGAGCTTAGCTTAGGATTGTCTACAATTCTACCAGTTCCATCAGACAATTTTTTTTCTGAGGAGCGGTATATTGGATATAAAGTGATTTTACAAGACTGGCAACGTACTAGCGATGCTCCTGGTATCGCAAGTCTAAAAGCTCCTATTATTACCATTTTGCAGGTCCTAGGCTTGTTGCCACTTAAGCGGTATACAATAAGTATCTACCACCGCTCTTCGACGGCGGAGAGTTCACCATCAGATGCTGGATAACTAATAATAATATTATTGATATATGATCCGTAATGGATGCGTACTGTGCGGTTCCAGTGAAGTTTTCTTCTGAGCTCTCAAGTTGTGTAATGAACAATCAGCCGAGGTTTTCCCAAGGGACTACAGCATGGGGTCAGCAGTCAAGAAAGGCGTTAAGAGGTTTTTACAGGCTCGGCAACGCATGAATGACACCCCTGGTGTTTCAATTGGCCGTAGGCTACTGTGATTGCTTACAATCAGGCTCGGTTGCCACCTTAGTAGTATAAAAATAATCTAGAAGATGTAACACTACTGTGGAAGTACCAACACCTTACGGAAACACGCAGTCACGTAACTATTTCCTGGAGGTGAGTTGTATTCCTGAGAGTGAGTAATGCCACCAGAAAGCTTGCAGCGTTAGCTGCGTGCGTGACATACGAGAAAACGTTATTGTGTTGCCAGTTTCCAAATGTTACACGGCGGTAAAATGCTGAATATTTCTACGGTTACAGATGATAATATATCACACACAGTCTATAGCATCTAGATCAAACTGTCAGCTATAAAATGCAGATGTTTCACTCCGGTCAATCAAACACACTCCTACCGCCGAATACTAAATAATGCCTCTGTGACCCAGTTTTATTCTATAGGTACTAGTGAAGGTTTTTCGCACGGTCCCAAAACATCGATCACAATTTTTGATAGTATAAAATCTAGGGCAACCTAAAAGCCACCCATAATAACCATCTTATGGCATGGTAGTCACGTGCTAAATGGAAGCCGACAATTTTGTCGTAACGTTGTTTGTTCTGATTTCAGTGTGCGGAATGAATTATAATTAACAAGCATCAGGTATTGTTCGTAATATTAATTTACCACCTTGGCGTATTTGTTTAAAATTTACTCTAAATTTTAAACAAATACCTTTTTGTATCAACAATTTGTAAAACGGAAACATGTGACACACGCTATTTTGAGAGAGGAAATGTACTTGTAACATCTGTCTTGTGATAAATTAACCCTTGTCGCGCTAAGAGCTATTACTGTGACATTCGTATCACTTAAAGCCAGGAAACTACCAATTTCTCTGAGTCAGTGCCAATTGCTGTAAACTAGTGCAGTGTAGGCATTCCTTACAATACTTCAATAGCAATTACACTAAATAGAGATTTTTATGAGACATTCATAAATTTGAGAGACTGGTGATTAAGCGGCGTCTAACTTACTAAGTTAATGACATTAATAACTTTGCTTTTTAACTCCCGATGCGAAAATAAGGGATATAAAGAAGAATACATTTGACGCGACTGTCTTTCTATGGATCGTAGCTATTTGGAGATCTGATAGCAGTCGCAGTTAGGCTTAGGTAGCGGAACTCGTCCGAACGTTAAGAAGAAGAGTTAAAGTAATTATCAGCTCAGACGACACGAAGATTATTAGCACCTCCTTTTCTGAGAAGCTCACTTCTTGCCGGAGACAACTTTGAATCAGGGGCCATGCAATATTGGACGTTACATAAATGTGATAACCTTACTCTGTATCATCGGTTTTTGAGGTTGGAGGGTTTATACGTCACTAACTTGTAATAGTGCTCATCACAAGTACAAAAGGAAACTAGAGTCGTTTCTATTATTTACCGTTAAGGAGATCTAATGCCCGACTTCCCATTCTTCATCAGATCATCTTGTAGGTACAGTCAGGCACATAAAACACGATCAATTTTTTCACAGTATGTACCTTCCACGTCTCCTACATCCTTTAACTTTCACGTTGTATATCTGGTCGCTATTATTTCTTCCCACATTAATTCTACATGTCCGTAACAACGGAACGTAAACATAATCCTTTAAGTATAAAGGATTATGTTTATATTTAAATAGATATTTCCTCTCTGTATTTTATTTTATATAAACATGTATATTTATTTTATTAAAAAGAACCTAAAAGCTCTCGGCTAACACGCAGAATTTCATGCGGGTCAGACATGGAATGTTGTTGCAGTCTTCAGCTCACACGCTAGAGTACAGACGGCTGAACAGGCTGGTGTTTGAAAGGAATGAAAGTGTTACAGATTGCCAGATAATGAGAGGAGATGAAAAAGTGGAACAAGTGAATGAATTTGTTTATCTAGTTTCTATGTTTACGAGAGACGGAACCTATGAGGGCGATATTGAAAGAAGTGTGAAAGCAGGAAACCGTATCAATAGTGCGTTATACTCCGTGGTAACAATCTATAACATATCGAGCAAAGCTCGCCTTGCTATCATTCAGAGAGTATTAACGCCAACATTGATGTTCGGCCGTGAAACATGAATATGACAAAAGAAGCATGATGAGATGAGCATGAACGCCGTAGAAATGAGAGCATTGAAGAGTAGATGTGGAGTGTGAATAATTATTCAATTTGTAAAACGGAAACGGTTATTATTATTCCACAAAGTTCCCGTATCGTGCTATTTTTTGCTCTATCAATTGATAGAGCAAAAAATAGCACGATACGGGAACTTTGTGGAATAATAATAATAATAATAAATATTGTCGGACAAATTACACAGCGCCATCTAGCCCCAAAGTAAGCGAAGCTTGTGTTATGGGTACTAGACAACTGATAAACATAAGTAAATACATTTTTTTTTGTAAATACATACTTATTATACATAGTAAATACCCAGACCAAGACAAACAGACATGTTCATGCACACAAATGTTTGTACTGTGTGGGAATCAAACCCACGAGCGTTGGTGTCAAAGTAGCGTAACAACGCGTTTCACCACTGCGCCACCGAGCTCGTCAATGAATGAAAGGAAAGGAATGAAAGATGATGTAGTGACAAATATTGAAAAGGCTATCCTGAGATGGTTTCGTCATTTAGAAAGAATAAATGACAAAAGAGTTACGAAAGAAGTGTATCAAGCAAGAGTGAATAGTGATTTCGGGAGGGACCGCCCTAGGCACACATATAAAAATCAAGTTGTTGATGTGTTGAAAAAGGGCCAAATTAAAAGCACCCAAAGCCGAAGGGCATGCATGAAGAGGTTAATGAGTGTGAAAGAAGTGGGATGGGTGTGATTGGATCAGTGCACCTGGCGTTCCATAGTTTCTGCCTACCCCAATGGGAGACAGGCGTAATAATATATATGTGCTAGCTGCTGTTAAATAACGTAGCCTATGTGTTAATCTAGATCATAATCTATCTACGTGCCGAATTTCATTCGAATCCGTTCAGCCGTTTAAGCGTGAAAGAGCAACAAACATCCATCCATACATACAAACTTTCGCATTTATAATATTAGTTGGATGTATCTTATTACCGATATAGCTTTATATCAATTGTTTTATTATCAGAAAGAAAATTAGTGTTCCATGCTACTATTCAAAAATTCTTTCAACAAACTAAATCCCAATAACAAAATAGAAACAAGTTATTACAATAACACAGTTACGGTATACATTACACGTTTTGAGAATATTCGAGTGGAATTACTTATAGTTCCCACGATGTATACAGACTTAGCCTCCTTTCGAGAAAGGTTGTAAGCAAATGAAAGCAGTGCAGTTGAAACGAACTTCTAAAGTACGGCTTATTGCCAGTTGTCGCACTACAGTAACGTATATTTACATATTGTGTATTCACGTCTATGCTCGAAGTTTGTATGTACCCATCGATGTGGAAATTCTACTGACTGACTAAATTGCTGACCTGAGTCATAGCATAAATCGCCTGTCCCTATTAACAATGACGGAAGTGCATTTTGCCCATTTTCTTTTTATTTCATTAATCGTTCTTAAATAGTCCCTTCTTTCAGTATCTGCAACAAAAAATGATTTTTTTCCCAATAGTTTTTAAAATAGCTACGTTAACATTGTCGGATATGTCGCTCTCGTCAGTTAAAAATGATGGAACTTAACTCGCGACAATATTGGCAGGGCGCGCGGGGCGGCAGCGCGTGCGGTTGTGCCAGTACGAACTATGTTACACGGACGAATGTACGTCGCTTGATATTACCAACATATATTTTACAATTAATTTATTCACTATTTTTTTGTTATAAATAATAAGAATAATGTCTAGTAGGTCCGCACGTTTAATTAAATTAGCCACTAAACAATATGAAGAACAATTAATAGATAAAAATAAGAGTCCTGAAATAAATAATTTGTTGACTAATACAGATGAGGATGAAGAAACAGGTAAATACTTAATATTATAGCCTTTCGAACTAATTTACTATAGCTTACGTATACTAATTGTATTTGAAATAATATTTTATGGTATAATTCAGCAAAAATTTTGGAACGTATATAAAAACAGTTAACAATGTCGGTTATTTAAACAACCTACATTGTTAATTGTTTTTGTGAAATAAAATATATCGGTAGTACCACATCCGACTTTTTTGGTGGTATTGATTTGTGCCCAGTTTGTCGGACGTGTTACTTCCGACTTTGTTAGCTGTATGCATTTTAAAACGTTTTGTTGGATGTGGTATATATTGCCTTGTTAACCGATTGCTAATTTAGATTGAATATCGGTTGTGGCACTCTATATTTTTATTTTTTATGTCGTTATTAAAAATGCATTTTGACGCTTCTGTTTCACTTTTACTATCCAGGTTTATTGTCGAAAATTATATTTGTACACATTTTTTTCTATTTATCGCATGTCTTTGCTTTGTTCCAGAAAATAGAGAATCTCCACTGCCAAGTGGCTTCCAAAGTGAGCTTATAAAGTTGAATGCTATGCTTGGTGATGTTTTCAATGATGATGATCCGGTAGTAGAAAATAATGAGCCCTCTGTTCCGACTACAAGCTATTCTGAAATTCTTTTCCAAAATAATGTTAACTATGCCCATGATAAAACTCCAATGCCATCTCCACCTTCTTATGAAATTTGCCATGACACCTTCTGTGCTACTTATACTGAATGTCAAAACCCACCAATCTTAACAAATGATGACTTATATGGAAACTTACCTACACCTTCTGTAACTTCCTTTACGAGTGTTTATACACCTACTACAACCAAAACTAAACAAATTCGTCAGCCAACTTATAAACACGACAAAGGAAAAAAAAGACTATTACATAAAGAAGATTGGATAGTCACTAAGAGAAAATCTTTAAAAAACCAAGGAAAGAGCTTTACTAATCACAGAGGAAAACAAATAGAAGAAAAACAATTAAAAGCACCCTGTAGTGAAAAGTGTAGAATGAAATGCTGCACTAAATTCAGTGAGAGTCAGTGAAAAGCAATTTTTAATAAATTTTGGAATCTTGGAGACCCTCAAAAGCAATGGCAATTTGTGCTTGTCTATACTGAAAAAGTACCCAAACGCCGGCAAACAACCGAAGTGACAAAGCATGATCGTAAAAATACCTTCCGCTATTTTCTTCCTACTGATGATAACCAAAAGATATAGGTATGTAAAACCATGTTCTTGAATACTATTTCTACTGGAGAACGAATTGTGACTACGTCGTGGAAAAAGCATGATGGAGAAATTAAGATATCAGAGGATAGACGAGGAAAGTATATACATAAAAAGAGTGTGATAAATGAAGAGATGGTCCGAAGTGTGTGTGATTTTCTTTAGTGGAATCCCACTATATCAGAAAGGATTCCAAGAAATTATACTTGGAGGATGTGAAAAGTGCATCTCGTATGTTCAACTTATATTGTGAATGGTTCGACAGTGATAAATATCACAGCAAAGCATTGACCAAACGTCAATATCGGGAAGCCTTATACAGTAAAAGAAATGACAACCTCTGATATATATGACTTTAAATCTATATTATCAAATAAAAATTGTTCAAAAAACAGTCTTAATGAGAAAATCCAGTGGACTCGTATAAGAGAGGTGACGGTATACTCGCAGCAATATGATAGGATTGAATATAAGTATGATTTTGAAGATGAACCTATGACTATTATAGTACTGAGATCTGGTAATAGGAACACGGAAAGGTTGTCTCGTGAATTTCAACTAAAACAAGCTTATGATGGGGATCTTTCAATAAGTCGTGAAAAACATAAAGATTTAATCATTCTTTGTGAACATGGCATTATTCCGGAGAAATAACACACTTTTTACCAAAACTTAAAATTTGATAGAAAAACCCAAGAGCCACAACCAGATTCTGATGAGGATGGTTAATTAATGAGATAGCTTTCATAAAACTGATAATTTTTCTTCTGTGATGAAAGTGCCATCATTAAAATAGTTATTTTAAAAAACTTTTGAGACTGGAAATGTGTAATTACATATTAAAATTTAGTTTATTACTTAAATAACTGAATAGGGGGTTTTTAATTAATCTGTAATTAATATTGTAAGTGACGCAGAGTTCATTAGGGTTCCGTACCCAAAGGGTAAAACGGAACCCTATTACTGAGGCTCCGCTGTCCGTCCGTCCGTCCGTCCGTCCGTCCGTCCGTCCGTCCGTCCGTCTGTCACCAGGCTGTATCTCATGAACCGTGATAGTTAGACAGTTGAAATTTTCACAGATGATGCATTTCTGTTGCCGCTATAACAACAAATACTAAAAAATAGAATAAAATAAATATTTAAGGGGGCTCCCATACAACAAACGTGATTTTTTTTGCCGTTTTTATAGATAATGGTACGGAACCCTTCGTGCGCGAGTCTGACTCGCACTTGGCCGATTTTTTTTATTCTCTTAGAGTTAATTACTTCACAACAGATTTTATGTTTTAATATAAGGTAATGTAACGCTGTTTTTGTTTTAGTTTCTAGAAGATTTTCATATGTATTTTTTATGTTGACTGTGATTTTGTTCCTATTAAGATAATGAGGACTAAATAGCCATATAGAGTCTATTGAATAATTTTATAAGTTTCGTATTGATGGTGAGATTATTATGTGAGGTCATACAATGATATCAAATATTGTTATGACTGTAAGCTTTTGTTCCTATGTTTATTATTAATCTTATTTTATTAAATGCTAAATTGTCAAAGTTACCGTTTCTATTTTTATCCTTCTAGAGAGTTTTGGATACTAATATTTTTGTTTTTATAAGGCTGTGTTAGGAAAGCTGATTTATTTGTTATACTTTCTTTCATTTTTCATGTTTTAATTGGCATTGATTTTTGAAAATAAATATCTAGTTACCAATATATGTAAAAATTCTGTTTTATTTATAATCTTACCTTCAAATACGACAGATATTATTATAGTGTTTACCATTAGCAATGACGAATGTGCCATTTCTAACAAATTGTTAATTTGTTTGTACACTTTACATTGTCGTAAGTGGTAGATACGACAAATTGCAGTTGATCTAGTCCGGTTAACAAAGTTATTTCTGACTTTTAACATATTTAGAAAAAGAATACCAGTACTTTATTATCATGTAATTAAGCTTATAAACAAGTATAAAAGTTCAGTTGATTTTCGTTAACTTAATTCGTAAATTAAAAAAAAAATCAACAACTTAAACTTTGACGCGCTCTCCTGTAAAGTTGTCGATTTTCACATCCGTCATTGTTAATAGGGACAGGCGAAATATTTGACCTGTTATAGTAATATATACCAATAGACAACAAATAAGGTTGCATTATAAAACATAATATTATATAAACAGCCCCTAACGCGATTTTAATGCTTTCACCTAACTATACTGTACGCGTAACTTTTTGCTTGTTTGTTACATTTCCGCCGGAATAAAGCTTTGTTTGTGTTGCTCAAAAGATATATTCAAAAGAAGAAAGTTGAACACAATTTGTTTCGTTTGCTTCTTCTAGCTTGTTTTTTACTAGTAATGTACATAGAATATTTCAAGTTCCGATATGTTATCGATTATTGTGCTTGTAACATATCCAACAGTTAATCAATTAAATTCATACCTCAACCTACGTATTGAGTAAACAGAAACGCCAACTAAGGGCAATGTAAAGTGAGACGGTACGGATTCGCCCCAACTCATTGATATCTCCCTAAAGTGTCCACATGATTGATCGACGGTAAGGCACTCTATTCAAGTTGCCTCATGCAACACTCTCCAATATTTTAACAACTTATTTAGCTTTTAAGTGATTTGTATAACGAAATTTACGTTTATTTTTATCGGGGTGTGAATGATTTCGCTCGTAAATCAAGTCTAAATATGATTTGTATTTCATTCTCGGATTTCGTTATAATAGGCTTCGCGATTTGTTCACAGATGTTGTACAACTTCAAAAACAAACAAGCAAATTGCCTAATTGTGCATTATATATGAAATATTCTAATATTTAGAACGTAATATACATTTATTTGCCTATCTTTAAAACAACAAGTACCTATACAAGGCAAAAATAGATGGATGTAGGAGCCCAGAAAGGCCAAGACTTACTTACCATGATCAAATTGATCAGACGGTGATGTCTGAAGCCATAGAACCCGGCGAGCGTGCATATGTAGAGCTATGAATCTTAATGAACCGAGTAAGGTGTGTAAAAGCCGACTCATGTGCTGTTCAGTTTCCTCTGCCTATACTGCAAGGCATTTGGTGCGAAGTAATAGATAGATCTTTAAAACAAAATACCACCAGTGATTACGGACACACACATATATATTGTTATGCTGCAATGGATTTCGCTTCATTTATCTTCTACAACGACTGTCATTAATAAAATACGTAATGGAAAAGCTGCCTTTAATTAAATTAATTACTTGAGCTTCCTTCATTCTGTTTCATAGTTTAGCGCGTAATTTCTTTCACTCTAAGCAAAAATTTCTTATAAATGCGTGTAATTTTTGTAAAATCGACTACGCTATTTCTATACTGATACATACTAGCACAGATATAAATGATATTTTATTATGATAGAAAGTGATAAACTGTTTAAATGTGAAGGAAATGTCTATATAGTTCCAATTTAATAATGAGTGAACATGGATACTGTGATTTGCTGATAACGGTGTGTATCATTTAAGGTTATTTAATTCCATTGATTTGGGGCACGTACATTATCTTGATTGCTAGTATACGAACTAAATATGCAAATGCAATACGCCGTACAAGAATTAAGATATATCAGTCTTAAATAAATAAGGTATATTCTCTTTTTTTTAAACATCATCTGGAGGCATGTAATTATACGGCCCACCTGATGTAAACCGGTTACCGTAGCGTTAAGTATCACTCGCGCGATGCCACCTTTGCTGATGACGCAGAAACTCCTTAGGTTTACTGGAGCACTAACTCGCAGGAACACAGCAGCTCTCCAGGGAGTTGTTTTGTGGCTGCGGCGGAAGTACTCCCCCAGTCGAGATGCTATGATACGCCATACCTCTGTTAAAATTTATTGTTACTCATAATATTATTCTGAATATTGTTTGGTTACCTATTATTGTATTATATATATAGTATGCTATAAAGCAGTGATAGCCCAGTGAATAAAGAGCCGGCCTAGTGAACAACAGGTCCCGGTTCATCCTGGCATGTACCATAAAATTCGTGTTTTCGGATATATGTACATATTTGTGATTGTCATGATTGGTGAAGGAAAACATAGTGAGGAAATCCGCACGTCCAAGAAATTATATTTCGAAAGACGCGTGACCTTACCTAAGATTGATCTATTGATCCCTTTGGATTGCGGAGGTCTGACGGCAGTCCTCCATGTAAAAACAGGATCTTCGCTTAACTCTTAAATCCTTCGGCTTAACGGGATAACGCTAAGAAGAAGAAGAAGTAGGTAGGTACGCAAATCCACTTTTTACATTTGATTTAACTTTTACAATAGTAGCTTTTGTTTATATGCAGGGGTTTTAGGGCAGATATGCCTAGCTTTAAAAGCTATTGTGATATATCAGAAGATTTTTTGCGATATCACTATAACCGCCTTTTCTATTTTTTGAATAGATTTTAACCTTCCTCAAGAATTAGGCTATTTTTCAAATCCGACTTGTAGTTCCAGAGATTAGTGCGATCAAACGAATAAACAATAAAACAATCAAGCGTCTCCGCTTTATATATCTAGTAGTATAGATGTAATAAACAATTAGTACTTTTACAAAAAGAAAACTTACCAGTTTTAAAATGTTAAAATAGTACAAGTTAGTATACGATTTTTATCGACGAAAAGAGCAAGAATACATGCTACTTTATATTTCATATTTTTTGAGTACTAAAATATAATACTAATGTTATATAAATGAAAGTATATCTATCTGTCTGATTACCTTTTCACAACTAAATAACTGAACTATTATTATTAAATATGCTTATTTAATATCACGGTTACTGAATCCCCACACATACAAAACCGCAGGCAGAAGCCCTGATAAGTATCTAGGTCATGTTTTTATTTGATGTAAATTATAGAATAGAATACTCTTTATTGCACTAATAACAAATGCATACAGAACACACGTAAAAAGAAAATAAATGTACTTAAGGCGATCTTATCGAGATGAGCTCGGTGACGCAGTGGTGAAACGCGCTGTTACGCTACTTTGACACCAACGCTCGTGGGTTCGATTCCCACACAGTACAAACATTTGTGTGCATGAACATGTCTGTTTGTATTGGTCTGGGTATTTTCTATGTATAATAAGTATGTATTTATATAAAAAAAATGTATTTACGTATGTTTATCAGTTGTCTAGTACCCATAACACAAGCTTCGCTTACTTTGGGGCTAGGTGGCGCTGTGTAATTTGTCCGGCAATATTTATTATTATTATTATTTATCTTTCTACTCACGGGTATTAATCCCGGTCATTTGATAGGCTTGCGCGGGGATAAAGATCCAACGCGTAGAGGCCCCTTAGAAAAGATTGTATGTAATGTTGTACACCTGCCGTGATCCGCTCCAGGGGATATCAATGGGGCAATATACCAATGAACAGGCCACGGCAGGTATTGGGACTATTGGAAATATGTCGGGAAAAAGTGGGCTATTAAAGTGAGATTTGGAGGTATTATTAGAACCGGGCTATTGCAGAAGAGGGACGGACACCTGCCATAACTATCATATCTGACTGTTACTTTTGGCAGGCGGTGGCTCGCCACTCACTAGATGGACTCCCGAAATGCCAGAGATAGTCGGCCGGGGGCAACACCGGTGTGAGTGACTCAGGGGTGTTGAGAGGTGTGCTGCGCTTTCTCCGAAGTTATTCGCGGCGTTATGCCCTTTAACACTTCCACCCCTGGAGCATATCACCTGCTAGAGCAATATACTCTATCGACTCCTCTCTGGACGGCCAATGAATGCAAGCCAGAGCTGAGAGTCCTGCGGGCCTTCTTGACTTTTCACTCCGACCGACGAAGACACGTCGGAGACGAAGGCCCTGATCGACTCTCTGGAGCACTACCCGTGGTGTCGTTACGCACCAACAGTTCGCCACAAGCTGCCCTGCGGGGTTATTATTATTATTATTATATCGCTAAAATGCTCTCAGCTCTTCCAGACAACCATACGACACGAAAGTACAATGACATGTAAAAAGTAGGTAGGTGGCGCATTTATGACAGTACAAATTTCATATTTATATATTTAATGCCATGTTAAGTATGCCATTCTTATCTGTTTAATTAAGTGCTATTAAAATATATTCTCATAAAGAAGTAATTGTAATACGAACCAAAATTTTAAAACCATTCTTCCGAAGGCAAAAGAATTTTAATTATGTCTACAAAACTTTGATCTTTTAATAAAAAAAAAATCTTTCCTGTAAAATAAAGCGACCCCATTTTCAAGGCGACAAGTATAAAGTGATATTAAGAAACGCGAGCTGGTACGAATGAAAAGAAAAATATATGGCAAAGGTCAGATTTTCATTAGTTGCTGAGAATTTTATTAGAAGGGAAAGGTACTGTCACGGACGTGACCAGCTTTCTTATTCATATACGGATCCATGTAATTGTTGAAGTGCTGTTAAATAGAAGATTGCGTTGGGTCTGTTCCAAGAATTACTTGCTACCTATTAATACTACTGTACTCTTTATGGTGGAAAGAAAGGACGCGATACGAAGGAAAGCGATTTAATACATTGAACATATTTAAAAGAACCTTTTCAATTTGATGAAGTGATTGATGGATAACGAAAATATCTTTATTATCCTTTTTATTGTACAGTTAAGAGCAGATCATGTTAGGCATTCGATTATCCATTACAATACCCATTGTGACTCTTAATATGTACGCGTAAGAACGGCTATACCAATTTTGGATATTATATGTCCTATTTAAAAAAAAATGTTTTCATTTTCTCAGTAGTTGGCATATATAGAAAATTTATTATAATTTCATGCATTTTTTTGTGTATCTTGTAATCGGAAATAATTGTTCCGGCATAGTTAAAGAATAGGTTTTCTCGCCAAACTGCTAATCTAGCAAACGGATTCGCAAATCTGGATCAAAATCGCACTGATACGCGTATTTGGGCGTCCTCTGTGGGCAAGGCGAAACGATCTGCCCTCGTCTGTGTGAATTTATGCGGACGCGGCCGCCACCCACCACGCAGCGCCCAACCTGACGGGTCGAGGAGAGCAAAGTGCATATAGGCACATGGAATGTGAAAATAAAATGAATGAGCTGAAAGATATATTGAAAGAAGCCAGTGAGGTGTGAAGGGATCGCATCTTATGGCGCACGGTCCTCTCTGCCTACCCTGCAAGAGACCTGGCGTAAAGATATAGATAGATATATCATTCAATTTTACCACCACGTTACATTGTGTCTGCGACTTTTTAGTTTTTTCTAGAAGTATACGATTTAAGTTTTAGGATCGGCAACTCATGAATAACACCGATACTATTGCAAATATCCAAAGCCTATATCGTATCTGCTTACCATCAGGCAGGCTGTGCACTTGTTTGTCACCTTAGTGGTATGAAAATAACGTGCCATCTAATGTTTATGCTTACTGTAACCTATGAATACTCGCAACACAATGAGTAAGTATCGCGCGTTGCCCGCTGTTATTTCAGCAACTTCTTAGAGCATACTCGTAACTTCACTCACTATCGGGAATATAATCTTCTACAGAGTTATTATTTGACTCCAGCTCTGTGCGGTACTTCCGCTCAGTTCAATACGTTCTACTTATTTCTCTTTCACCATGCTAAGTCAACTCTAACTCTTCCCATAGCAGAGATACGAGTCTCCCTTCAACCGAAGTGTTTAGAGCATACTCCACCATGCTACTCAACTGCGGATCGGCGGGGGTCAGTGTTTTGGCCATCGAAATGCGACTGACATAGCTTAACAACTGTCATCTAGGACTGGCACGGAGAAGCTCGAGATAGATAAACTCACCCATAGCTAAGCTGCGTAAAAATATTCCTTTTGGTATATGTACCGTGTATACATCCATATGCATTTAGTAAAAAGCGACTATTTTAATATTACAAACAGACACTCCAATTTTATTTATCTGTATAGAAGATTATACAACAAAGCAGGCCAGGGGCTTATCGATAGCATTGGCACTCAACGGGTAAAATAATACGGGCCACTTTGATACCATTGCCGTTTTACAGGATATTTGCATATATCATCACGACTGTCTCCCACAGCGTTAGGCAGAGACTATGAAATGCCAGATGCACCGATCCAAACTCAACTCTCTCGCTTCTTTCACACTCATCAACCACTTCGTTTTACAGTGCTTTTGATTTGACTCTCTTTCAGTTTGATCAATGCGCGTGCCCAGAACGGCCTCGACTGATCTCCGCTCACTCTTGCTCAATGCACTTCTTTAGTAATTCATTCTTTCCAAATGTTGACGAGCTCGGTGGCGCAGTGGTGAAACGCGCTGTTACGCTACTTTGACACCAAGGCTCGTGGGTTCGATTCCCACACAGTACAAACATGTGTGTGCATGAACATGTCTGTTTGTCTTGGTCTGGGTATTTTCTATGTATAATAAGCATGTATTTACAAAAAAAAAATACGTATGTTTATCAGTTGTCTAGTACCCATAACACAAGCGTCGCTTACTTTGGGGCTAGGTGGCGCTGTGTAATTTGTCCGACAATATTTATTTATAAAAAAAAATGTTCAAACCATCACTGCATATCCTTTTCTATTTTTGTAACAACATCTTTCATTCCAGATATTGTTTTTTTCTGTTACTAATAACAACTACACTATATATACTAATCAGTAAAATAGATGCATTAAATCTATTTCATGCCTTATGACATATAAACACGATATATATATTGTTGAAATATATATATACATAATTATACCTATAATGTATACATGTGTCATGGACCCGTCCCGATAGAAGATCACTGAGTCACCGTACACAGGGCACTTGTATTCACGTTGTTATATTGTGCACAATGAAATAAACAGTGCTGGCGCAGCGGCACGTTATCCAGCCCGGGGGAGGTTCGGCCACTTGGGGCTCACACACCGACCCGGTGCCATTTGTACATTTCTAGTTATAATTAATTTGTAACTAATTATTTTTTATTAAAGAAAAAAAATATATTTTCCACTATAAACATATGAAAACAGTAACAGTGCATTTTAAATCTTATACGATAACAGTGGCCAAACAGTACTCTACTGGTTACAATATGTGGTACATTTCTAATTAGAACAATATTAGAGAAGTATGTATTTTATTAAATTAAGTCTGAAATAATGATAGAATGATGAAGCAGATATAGAATGCAAAATTGGAAGGATGTAGGAGCCGAGCAACGCCATGACTTACCTACCATGATCAAATTGACCGTGTTCTGTCAGAAGGTGATGTCAGGAGCCCTAGAAACCGACGAACGTGCATGAGAAGAGCAATGAATGTTAAAGAAGCGAGTGAGGCATATAAGGATCGAGATCGACACGTAGCGCTCGGTTCTCTCTGCTTACCCCGCAAGGGATTTGGCGTGAAGTTATAGATAGAAGTCTGAAATAAATTGTATTTTTTTTTCTATCCTCTGGTTGGAGCCTACGTATTTCGTATATATCTTATACATTATTGTTTACAAGTTACGTTGTTAGCTTATGACTCATGTCTAATAAAATATTATTGGTTCATCTATCTAAGTGGTTTCCACGTGAAAATGGAAGGGCAATAATTTCTGATAATTTACGATGGTTTTAATGTTCCCACAACCTACATGGTAGATTCCAGTCAGCTAATGACCTCTTTAAGTTCGTGATATACAATCGTACTTTTATGGTATTTTATCGTAATTGGCTTGCTCACATTAGTCAAAACATATTTCAAGGGTTCCGTACAAACTAACAAAGAACGGGACTCTATTGCAACCACCGCGTTTTCTGTCCGTCCGTATGTCCCAGGGATTCATTTCCGTTACAGTCTAGAGAGGTCGGTCGCAAATGAAATGAGTCGTATAACTGACATTTGGTTTTATGTTTTGGATGTTGATTTAAAATTGAATATTTCATTACAAATTAAATGAAAGCTTTTATGCGTGAGCTGGTACGTAAAAAGGGATTTTATACGCCAGCACGAGTATGTTGCTGGTTAGAGCAATTAAGGAGAGTACTAATATATGGTCATATTTTTTTATATATGAGATATGTAGAGATCGAGTCACGTGGCGCTCGGTTCTCTTTGCCTACCCCGCAAGGGATTTGGCGTGAAGTTATAGATAGATAGCTAGATATATTTTTATCTTTAAATATATAAATGATTATCACATTTATCAGTTTTAGAACTTTATTTTTACGGAGTAAAATACTGAATATTGTAAATTCTATCATGTCACTTTTTATATGCCATTAAGATGGCAAATAAGCGTATGATCTACTGCACGGTGAGCCATGACCGTGGCCTGTGGACAATTACAATATAATATCAGTGTATGACTCGGGCGACTCTTTCAAAACCTCTCTAAGATTTTTATAAGGAAAAATCTTAACAGGGAGATCATTTTGTAGGTCGAGAATTCGCGTAAGAAAACTTTTCTTAAACCGAAACATAGTGCACGACCATTGCAGTTCCATTATATGAGGATGAGTTCCTCGCCAACGGCGAATGCTGCGTTAATAGAAAGGGACTGTGGGCATCGTAGCGAACAACTTCTCGGAACACAACGTATTGTACAATCACGGCACATCTCTGAACATATAATCACAAGAATGAAATCGAAATCAATTTTACTAGAGGGAGACTTTGTACAAAAGTCGTCTGAATGGGTACCTCTGTCTCACCTATTTCTACTGCCAAGCAGCTACATTTATATAGCTATCTGTTCTAGTTTGAAGGGTGAGATATGGCAGAGAAATTACTGGGTACTGTGACGAAACATCCTTAGGTCACAAAATTGATAGGCGCGAGTAACATCACCGTTGTGTTGCGAGCGTCAATAGACTCCGGTGACCGCTTACCATCTGATGCTTACCGCGTACTTGTTTGCCAAGCTAGTTGCATAAAAAATCACTGAGTCATCATTATATCTTAATTTTTAAGAAATGATTTGAAGGATGTACATGAACGTTCTAAACTACAATGTTTGGTTTACTGCATCGGATCGCATACAAGCAAGCGGTCTAACGGTAAACAGTTACCATAGCCTATTATTACTTGCAATGAAAGGAGTACTGCTCAAGTATTGCTATCCCTGCTACCGATGTAGTAACAATACTAGCAGGAATGAAGGAACCCTCGAGGGAGTTGATATTTGCCTGTATTCTGTTATTAGAGGCACTTCTTAAGTTGCAATACAATAAGTATCAATCGCGCGATATAACCTCTACTGCCAACACAGCAACTTCTTCGAAGTTTACTGATGAGTTCTCACTCACCAGCAGGAATACAACAACCCACCAGATAGATGTTTTTAGCATGCGGTTTTCCGTGAGGTGGAGATAATTCTCCAGACGAGCTGCTATGATTCTCTACCACTCTTAAAAACACCCAGATCAGTATAAACAGACATGTTCGCGCACACAAATGTTTGTCCTGCAAGGGAATCGAAAGCACTGTCATTATTATAAGTGTCTTTTTCCAGATTCTTGGCTACTAATTGGCAGGATACACACATGCACGTGAGGTTGGCTTAAATTCTAAAGATGATACTCGTAGTGACACTGTATATCAATAAATAGATAAATATTTAGAGCTTTACTAACTTTTATAACCTCAAGCCAATACTTCGCATAGGTTTACTTCTGCATGAATGATATCCCAGAAACTTCTTTCCTCCGGAGCCGAGAACTTAGTTGGTTTGCACGGAAGCTAGTTTGCAAAAAAACTTTTCGCTATTGAAACTTTTGAACTAATTTTTGTTTTACAAAAGGGTTCCTGTTTATGCAAATTACTTCAGACGTGTTTCTGACAATAAAAAGAAACATGTTTTCTGTGTGCAAATAAGATGAAATATGATGGTGTGAATTTGGCATCACGGAGATTATGTAAAAATGCCAACAACTTTTAGCCCCTATTTCCGGCCAACAAGTTTTATATTTGCAGTTGATGGATTACATTCTCTGGGAATCCAATTTGTAATAATTGTTTATAAATCATAACATGTTTTTGCTAAAATAAACGGAATCGATAATTGATACAATATTCAGATGTTACAATCACAGATTAGTGATTGTACGTGTAGTAAGTAGGTAATTAATTATTTTCAACAAGTTACTGTACTCGGAAAACTGACAAGGTGTTAGCGATTCAATAATATTTTTTACTTTAAAACTAAAACTAATCTGATATATATTCATCACTGATATTATCGTGGTGCATACTGCAGACTGGCAAACAAGTCTTTGGCTAAAGCATAGATAACAGAAACAATGGGAGATGTGACATACCACGCGAGTTTACACCGGGACGGTTGTCGCCGAGTTTCACCCCACCATAAAACACTCACACACTTAAATAAATAAAAAATATCATTCTACGCACACAAGTACAACGACACACATTTGTTAAGACGCTGTCATTGGATGTTTATTTAAACAACACCCAAGTAAGCACGCACTACTACATTTATAAAGCGGCAGAAACAAGCGGCCGTATCTCGAGACTGTACACACAGTGAACGAATAATATTACTCACTTTACATTGCGTGTTGGTAAACGAGCGATGGCGACTGCGTAATGGTAGAAAAGCAATGTATGATTAAGAATGAGAAATTTGATATTTATAATTTGTATCGTGGTAAGGCCCTGGTAGAAATGGCGTCAGAGAATTTTTGAAATTAATTCTGTATTTATGCTTATAAAACGTAATATTATTTGTACTTATAGGTGATAAGTGGTTCCATTTGATTTAAAGTTAACCACTGCACTTCTATTTTTGCAAAAAGGCAACAGCACAATTTGGCATTTTGCTAAAACAAGGAGCAACGTATCTCAATCGAACTTGATTGCAACTAACTAACTGTTCTTGGCAATGTTCTCGTTTTGAGCATATTGCGGCGACACCAACCACGCCCCCTCGTCACATCTCCCGTTGTTTCTGTTATCTATGGGCTAAAGCCTGTTGGATACCATTCTACAGAAGACTTCAGCTAAATAACAATGCCCTGGATAGTTTTAGTGTTCCTGCTAGTAAGGTCAAAGTGGGTAAAAGTTCCCCGGTTCCGCTACCTGAGCCTAAGGATTTGACGAAGACATTGTCATGTCATGATAATAAAGCTGGGAAGAAGAAGTAAGTCACCACATGGAAGCTCTAAATGAGTATTGGATTTCACACACAACGTTCCTATTCGTGATACAAGCGTTTATTTTTTATGTTTTTTATTATTTTTTGTCTGTCACTACGTAATATTAAGAATAATCATTATTTTAGCTAATATTAAAACAACATATAATTAACAATGTGCTAGTGATATTTCTTATATTACAAAGAGGTTTGGAAGTTTTACCTTGTTTTTGTCACCAGGTGTTCGAGGTCTTCATAATTTGGAGATCAACGTGCCCACCGCCGTGCTGGTGGGTGAAACTGTTACCTTAGAATGCAGTTGGCTTCTCGAAGACGAGGAAGCCCTGTACAGTGTCAAGTGGTACAGAGGACGAGAAGAATTTTACAGATACATTCCAAAGGAGCTGCCACACACTCGGGTATTTCCACTACCCGGCATTGAGGTAGATGTAAGTATATGATCAAATTTTATTACATTATATACAGTAGATGCTCCCTTCTTCCGTGGTACCATTAAATAGCTCCCTTGATGGTATATAACATGAAATTGATTTATATCTGTGAATATATTACATAGCGCAATCCAGTCCCAAATTGAAAACAGTTTTAGTACTATAGATACTATACGTGTATTGATATCTTTACGCTAAGTCTTATGAATGCTAGATGACTGATAAATATATATATATATATATATATATATATATATATACAGATAGTGCATAAATACACACTTGTATAAAAATTGCACTAATATAAAACACACACTTATATAAAAAAAATGCACATTTGGTGTGCAGAGTGAAGCGATACTTCTCTCTGGGCCGAAAATTTATATTATACAAGTTTCAAGTCAAACTACATACGAGTATTTCAAGACTTTGTGATTCGCTTTAAATATGAACTGTGAGGATTATCGACGGTTACATAATTTCAAAAACCAAAAGATACAGTTTTTTTGTTTCAGACAAACATGTTCATGCATGTAATGTAGATATTAGAATCGTACCTACGACCTTTGATGTGAACGTAGCCATCGTCAGACAACAGTGTCCATAATCGTTAACTACTCGACCACTGGGCTCCATGGATGGGAATGCCCATTATATAGATATTATCATGGCAAATGTTGTTTTTGGTATCCGTGGTACATTCATAACTAAATGCATTGAAAAACTTAATATTGCCGAATTATACAGATACTAACATTCGTAGCGTCGCTCCCTCCCTCCCCTCCCTCATTTTTGCAGTAAAAAGCACCCTGTGTTCTTATCCAGATTTTGTAGACAATATCACTCGATCCAGTTTAGTTATGCAAAAGTATATAAAACATACACACGTACAGAATTGCTTTTTTTTATAAATCAGTGTGTATGAATACGGGATAATGGGACATACTCCGGAGAAAATAGGAATGGAAGTTTAATAATTATCTATTATTCCTTTTTATTTATATTTTCCCGATTATTATTGCAATTGACGTTTATTAGTTTATACTTCTTTCCTCTAATAGCTAGGATTTATATCTGAGATTAGGTTATCTATATTTTCGGATACAAATTGCCAAGCAACCTAGGTGACCCAATGTACGTCATAAGTTGGCACGCTGTTTCCACGCGGATTTGATAAGATAGGACTACTAGTGTGATCGATTATGAATATGTAACACGTATATATCTATTGAATTAATGTTTACTATATAATCGTATAAAATACTATGCATTCATAATTTCAAGAATGTTGATTATTGATTAATACAGAATTTATTCATGTTCATAACGTAGGAGTAGTAACAGCTTATGGATCAGCTTCTTACAACTTTCTTCGATTTGTCCTGATTTGAATTCAAATTATCAGGTGGTTATTGATGAAAGAAATCTTCGCAAGGAAACTTGCATGTCCAAGAAGTTATATTTCGAAAAAAATGTGATCTAATCTAAGAAAGGTTTTGTTTGCCCTCTGGTTGTAGAGATCTAACGGCAGTCGCTCCATGGAAACATCAGTATCTTTGTGAAATTCTTAGGCTTAGGTAGCGGATCCTAACAAATCCGGATTCTGGAATTTTCAAAAGAAATGTTGAAAGACGCTATCTGTTATACTGATTGTCATAAGTCGGAAATACAAGATAGTAATATTACAGCCTTGGTTTCTAAATGCGTACTGTGTAGTCTCCACTGGCATAATATACCATAGATCGTATAAAGATATAAATATATTCAGTACATGATATTTCATTCATTCAGCTACAATAGTTTGGACGCAACCACTGTTAGTAAAGGCCTGCACAGACGAGAGATTTTAGTCTACAGAAGACTACATACCCTGAATTACTTATGACGAAATCAACGCACACAATGTGGGTTGAAATGTCTGCCGGAATTTTAATGAAGCAGTCGCTATATAATATATAAGTGGAGCAAAAAAATGCACTTCTTATGTTTCATATCATGGTTATCCTAGTTAATGTTAATTTTATTTAAAATTATTTTCTTACCGATAATATTGGTTTATGAAATATAATGTGTGTCCGACTTATCAACAGGTAATACGATTTGGCGCAATCTAGCAATCTATGCATGCTTAAATGCATTATAAGCCCACGTGGCGGAACACAGTAGCACTGTTTTGTTTCGCTTTTCCTGTATGTTGTTTACCTGTAGCTCACAACAAATTTCCTTTGACTTTAGTTGATGCACCCTGACACTGACATTAGTTCTATTTATTTCAGGGACACAGGGCGTTCTTTTGTACATTCCGGTCCGTCGATGACCCCGGTTGTCCGAGTGACTTTTTGAACCATGTTACTTTTAGTCGCTCCTGTAAGTCATGCGATTCAGTTCTAAGTGTTAATATTGTTAGTGTTAAGTTCTATTTTGACGGACAAAAATGTATCCCAAGAACTTTACCTCGTATACATATGTGGTATGTACTACTATTATTTATGATATGGTTATATTTAATTAACTACAAGTATGTCCACCTTACAAACAGAGAAGCAAATACCAAGAGGGAATATGATTTTTTGAGCGAGTAAAAATGCCAGGAAACTTCTGATTAAGTACTGTTGAAGGCTATATGCGAGTAATTCTCCATATAAAAATCGTTTTTATGTTCGTTGCGTTTTATTTATGTATATAGGCTCCAATATTTGGGAATGTTAAGACCTGTGTTCTGTAATGATGAATCGACCTTGAAGAAAAAGGTACAACGTTCTTATAACGTTAATTACTTTTTACGTTACTAAGGTGTGAACAAGCATACCTGCCTGATGGTAAGCAGTTATCGCAACCAATAATGACTTGCAACATTAGGTGTTTCACTCATGCATTGCCGATCCTGCAAAAACCTCATCACGTCTTTTTTGAAGAACTACATGCCCATAGGGAAAATCTGGTAAACCTTTGTTGTCACCAACTTCAAAAAACTGATACTGTTTCTATTAATAAGGTTATTTTTTACATTCACTAAGATTTTTTTTTTAATGAAAGTATCTCTAGTTTTAATTCAATAATTATTTGATTGCTAAACGTGTGATAGCTACCTTTATTTGTGTATAACGTATTTGGTAAGAAACAACAAAAATTAATAATTAAAGAATCGGTTATAATATTAAAAAAAATAACATTATAATCTTCTAACGCGTTAACAACAATCACAAATCAACCATAACAATAATCATGCATAGATTCTCAAAAAACTGTATCTTAGCGTATCTTCATCAAATATGTACCTACCTCCCACATTTCAATCTTTATGTAAGGATTCATGATGAGGGATATATTAGTAAGCGTTATTCACACTTTTATATCTAGTCATTAAGATACTAAGATATAAAATACTAATAACTCAATTATACGATTTTATAAATTATCTGTTATATATTACCCGAGTCTGTTATAAAATATTGCTGCACCTTGAAAAGTAGTTCCAGATAAAGAGGAAATAGGGTAGTTTATATAAATGAGCAGAAAATTGCTCGTCTACGAACTCAAACAATGAATAATGGGCCATGTTTGACTTTAATAAATGATTTCAACATTAAATACAAATAAATTTATGTAAATGGCATATGAATTATATATCTGTTCTTGGTAGTTCAATTTCTTTTTCGATATTGAGTCGATGAAATATATAACTTTGACTGACGCATTTAATTGTGACGTGATCTAACGTAGTACAATGACATACCTCCCAAAATTACTTCACCGAAAGTTAGATATTTTGTGTACTTTGATATATAGATTTTATTTTTATATAACGTCGGTAGACATACGAGCATACAGTCCAGCTTATGAACACCTGCAAACACATTGAGTATCGCTGTGGCAACGCGATAGCGACACATTCTGTATTGATAGCAATCTAAGGCTACGGTACTTTCCATATGGGTGATAGTAGGTTTTTTGGCTTCGGATGTTAAACAAAAAAATATTTATCAATGCATCGTCGGTTCTCTACGTTGATATCAAGCAGCGATAACCGAGCGCCACATGCCCCGGTCCATACACACCTCACTAGCTGCTACACTGCTCTGCTATATTCATGTAACTATACTCTCCGGGTATGGTTTCGGACGTCACTGTTAAATTCAAAGATGCCAGAACCCAGAACTATAATATAGAGTTTTGGTATCAGTTCCTGCATGTTTCCACTTTTGCGTGGTGATTACTTTTAGTCTTTTACTACGCTAACGGAGCAGATTTCGGAAACGCACTTTTTTATACAACGTCGGGAGGTATACAAGCATACGGCCCGTTACCATAGCCTATGGATGCTTGTAATAGAGGAAATATCACTCGCGCGATGCCACCTCTGCTGCTAACACAGCAACACCTTAACCGCACTCACACAACAACCCTCCAGAGAGGTTGCTACTTGGCTGCGGTTTTCTGTGAGGTGGACTGGCTGCTTTGATGAGTGTTTGTAAGAGAGATCTTAAAACCACCCAGGCCAAGAAAAACAGATATGTTCATGCACACGAATGTTTGTCCTGTGTGAGAATCGTCTCGAACCCACGAGCGACGGTGACAAAATTGCGTTATTAACCACTACGCCACCGAGCTCGTCAGTTATTTTCACTTGTTGCACTGAGAAAAATAGAAGTCGTGATTACGGATAAATTATGCGGAGTTCCGATATTTTCATCTATATTCACGAAAAAAGCCGATCAACAGTCCTTATGGGTAAATTAACCGAAAATCCTAATATTTTGTCATGAATTTGTATCAGTGAACTATCAGTATAGAGAACGTTTAAAATGCTTGCAAAACCCAATAATAATACGTGAAGCGTCATGATGAATTATCGTGCTGACTGCAGGCTACAACTTTCGTAGAACATTACGGTACTGTTAATTAGTCTACGCATCACAGCAAATCGTCGTGACGGTTATTATTATTTATTGTGATATTTGTCATGCGTATTGACACTATGTCGGTATTTTCAGGATAGAGCCTTGCTCTGTCTTGCTATATTTACGGTATCTTCCCAATAATATTGCATGATGTTATGACATTGTGCCAGTACTGTAATGATAGATCCTTGCTCCGTCCTGAAATATTTGTGGTACCTAGCCAATAATTTTACGTGATGTCATGACATTGGGTCTTTAATTTTTGGGTAGAGTCTTGGTCTATCTTGTTATATTTACAGTATCTTACCAATAATTTTTCGTGATGATATGATATTCTGCCAGTACTGTAATGATAGATCCTTGTTCTGTCTTGGTATATTTACGGTACCTATCCAATAATTTTACGTGTCGTAATGACACTGTGTCAGTAATTTAAGGATGTATAATCGATATTTTACCGTTAATTTTGCATGCTATCATGACGTTTTGCCGACACTTTATAGGACTTCCAGATGATTCTGCAGTATACAGGGAGTAATATGATCACCACAAAAATTTCAGGAGGTTGTTCAGACCAACAAACGTTCACTATGGGACCAGCTCTAAATCGTGAAAAATCGAAATGTTTGAGGCAACTAATTTATTTTCGCAATTTCAGAGTTGGCCCATAGTGAAAATTGTTCGATGGTCTGAACTATTGAAATTTTTGCGGTGATCAAATTACTCCCTGTATCCTGCAGAAGCCCTGGAAGTGCAGTAAAGTATCGGGCAAACGTCATGATAGCATGCAAAATTAACGGTAAAATATCGACAATATTTAAAACAATTAAATTATACATCCTTATAAAATATCACTGACACATACATTTATTTGAATTTTACGTGATCAATAAAAAGCTATTTAATTTACTTACTTTATTAAAAAGTGGTAGGTACTTAAATTAGATTACAGTGTGAGAAAAACATTGGGTTAACGTCTATAAAACAACTATATTATTAGTGTGTACCTAGACATGGTAAATTGCTAGGCATATTGTAAATTGTAGGTTGATTGTAATTTATATTATATGCGTCCTAGGCAGATCGTAAAATGGGGATTTAAAAATTCGATTGTAGGCGAGCTCGCTAGGCATTATTGTGCGTATGTGTGCGAGTTCGGCGCTAGAGTAGCGGGAGGTGTCCGAAATGTCATCGTTTGTGAGTGGATTACGCGGGTTTATTTCTAATTAGAATATTGTTATGAATATTTTGCAAAACCTGAGGTTAATTATGGCAAATATGAATTACAGGTCACATGTCGGGTTTGTGACAGTTTTACCTTTCGGAAATTATGTCCTCTTTTTTCTCCGAGCAAAACGGGACTGCGCAGCACTGCGGCATGCTCGATATTTTTACGGTACTACATATGATTTAAATAGGTATAAACTTTGTTTTCACGCCCGCGATAACAAACTTTGACAGCTATTTCAGAATCTTAGTCGATAGTGGCGCCAACTGGTGAGCACAAAAACGGTTGCCCTCATTGACGCTTTTAAATTTAATTTGGAATAATAACACAACCTAAATTTTGAATGAGCTTTACAGTCTGCCTAGGTCATTTGTTATCAGCCTAGGCATATTATTTATAATCTACCTGCGATAGACAGTTTCAATTACAATTTTAAAAGAACTTTAGAGTAAGTTAACAAAACAATACAATGGCCAAGCAAACAAATGTCATTGGAAGTTCAATCCAAACATTAAGGTTGAAACAGGTGAACCAGATTCTTAACTAGCAAGAGACAACAATTGCAACATTTAGTATAAAATTCAATTTGAGTGAATAATCACTGACAAGCCAACCCATTTATAGCAAGTGAATATAAAAATTATAAGCCAAAGGCATAACCATCAGCAATGTAATAACCTAAGAACAAAATAATGTCAGTGATTCTTCTGAGCATAGAATAACACAAAATACTCAAACAAAATGGTAAAATCATATTTCCAAAATCAATAAGCAGTAGGAAGCAAGGTCACGTAATACAGTAAATTGTTACCGAACAAAAAAAAAATAAACACTAGCCAGTTAGTGAAAAGCTTACTTAAAACAAAATACTTAGGTATTATTTTAAATTATTGCTAGCTTGCCCATCTAGTATTCAAATTATAAGTAAGCCAAACAAAATAGAGAATAAAATAAATTCTAGACTAATACAACAATTGGTTCCTCAAGAACGTAAAATTGGAGAACTGAATTCAAAGTTATACACAACACAAGACAAATTCAAGTATCTCCAAAATCCGAACACAAAATTACTCAGTACAAGTGCAAAGTACAACTAGCAAGGTTCGGGTATCCAACATCAGATTTTCAATCAAGATTACTTTTATTTACATATAAAATTTATGACCAAGTTTATACCAAAATTATATATTATATTTTACCAATACGAATTGTATTGTTGGAATGTAGTGCTATTTCTTAATAACTTTTCGCGACGCTCAGCTAATTTGGGCAGCACGTCACAGGAACTGAGTACATAAAGGATAAAGCCGTCCCTAAATTCAGTATGAGATGGTTTCCAGGCTCCTTTTTTCTTTACTAGGGGAATATTAATAATAAACGGCAGCAGAAGAAGACTGGCACTGATTTCTGTTGCCTCGTGGTTTTCTGTAACAAATTGAAATATTTCATTATGCTTTAAACAGCAAAAAATTGTTCTGCACAACTCAAACATAGTCGGTTTCTTTCTATAGCTGTCAAATCTTTTAAATAATGAACATCATGTATTTTTTTTTAAATACGCCTTCCTCTTTATCAAACCCTTTTCAAAGATTAATTTATTCTCCACCAGGACTATGTGAAAGTAAGTTCATCTTCACAGATGGCATAAAGCAAACTAACATACCTAACCAAAAAATCAAATATGCAGTGTGGAAAGAACGAAGAACTTAAAAAGTGTAGATGCTTACCATCAATTACATCAAGAAACTCTTGGATTGCTTTCTTTATGGTAACATCTTTGATTGTGGCTACTTTTGCTGCAGCTGGTTCATTAATTTTCTTTGTTGAATTTGAAGCCGTGGTCCTCTTGGTATATGCATTGTTTATCTCTTGACGCCATAAAAATAATTTGCTTTTAGCCGCAACCAGTCGCCAATCGGACCAATTAGCAAAACAATTTCACTTTCCCCAAGCCATTGGAGTGTTGTTATATCAATTCGTGCTTCTAAAACATGCAACAAATTTTGGTTTAGTTAATTAAATAATACTTAGAAAGCCCATAAGACGATTTTAGTTAGAGTTTGTGCCTCTCTGACCACTATAAATTATGGTTGTGAACTATATATATATATATATATGTGTGTTTATGTATGTAGGTAATTAGTCAAACCTGTGAAATTATAATTTCTCTAGTTGAATTAATTATTATTGCATGGTTTTTTGTCTTTGTTTCATACAATATTAATGTCCAATTTAAATTATTATTCTATTGGAGCATTACCATTTATTTGTGTATAGCAATTGTCAACTTAATGGAAACCTGTCCATGATATTGTATGAAATTGAGGCGAATGATAAAAACCGAGCAATTGTAAATTAACTACGAAATTTTTCGGGCTACTATAATCCTACCTATACTAGCTAAGAATAATCAAGGACCTCAACATACAAATGATGCAAACACACAATCCCAATAGGCACACACAGACAGACACTATCAATCCGTTAAGCTTACACCTGCAATGTGATTTTTGACTCTCATTATCAACGGGATAAATGATTCATCACCACCTTTGCATCCTTCTCTCTTCTGCCACCATCAGTCAGCATCATGCAACCTCAGGCACTTACTTATTTTACTGAAATTAGGTAGTACAATGTTATAAAACAGACAATTTTACCCAGCAATCTATAGTTTTAGTAAAAACACTTTTAGTAAGTAAAAGCAACACTGGGTTACCTATTGAATACTGACTGAATAGAAGAAAATAAACTTACCTACGCGCAAATGCAGAAACATAATCTAGCAATACCCATTTCATTATCAAATCTGTAGTATACTGATCCACCTGGTGTTAGATACGTATTCTTGTTGTAGCTAAGTACCGGGTGATTCTGATTGATACAGGTTAGAATTCTGCCATATGTCTCTTAAGTAAGATGAACCTAAAAACAAACACAAAATGTTATCTTTTACCAACACCAATATTCATATGAGAAATAAAGAATCTTAAACCGTATAAAGGAATCCATATTTTTTTAGCATTTTAGCTAAACACCATTGATTTACTACTTAAGTACTTACCAAGTAGATAGATGTAATCATGGTATAATAATATACTACGCCTACTGTTTTCTTGGATCATGGATGTAATGTAGACTTCAATTCACAAAAAAAATTAAATATAACAAAATGGCATGGCACTCAATGTTGCCAGATGGCTGCGTAAAGTTCCCCATTAAGTTATTCAAAATCTCTTCAAAAATTTGTTCACATTACCCTTTTCGTAACCTTCAAAGGGCATTGAAAATGCATTTGCCTAAAATAATAAAACATTAAGTATACGAGTATATCTATATAAAGAAGCACTTTAATTTTTTAAACCAATGAAGAATTAGGTAGGTACATTAGGTATTAAAAATAAAAAAAAATGTGCGTCTCGGGACGCCCGACAGAAGTGATAACTTAAACTAATCCGCTGCCGCATGCGTGAGAGAAAGGGAAGCCACGCATACGGCAGCGGATTAGATTAAGCGCCTCGTTACGTAACGCGTTACGTTTTACCCTCCCATAAGAAGTTATCACTTCAAAAAAAACAAAATAAAGTAACAATATGAACAGTAAAAAGATCTTTAATTCTACAAAAACTTCCTACCTACTACTAATATTATTAATGTGAAAGTTAATTGGTTACACAATCACGCCTAAATGACTGAATGAATGAAAAAATTAATAGCATAAATAAAGCATGAACCCACATTAAACGCGGGCGAAGGCGCGGGCGGTCACTAGTAATATTATAAATGTGAAGTGCATATTTATTTATTTATTTTCTCAACCACGCTTAGGCGACTGAAATCTGATATTACGGGTAGAAGTATTTCATGTCCTGGACTAGCGGATACTTTTTAGCCCCTTTTTGTCAATATTTAAAAAAGTCGAGTTTATGTACTACTCACTAGTAATGCTATAAATATTATGTACGACAATGAATTGTTTTTCTCTTATATACCTATCTATCAATCTAGATACTATTATAAAATTGTAAAAGAGCCGTATCTGTACCTTAGAGATATTCCAGAAGAAATAGGTGCGATAAGGTACTGGGACATAACTGAGCCAAAATTAGATATTTTTATCCCGGAATTCCCACGGGAACATACTATGGCCGTGTCTTCTTAATCTGGCTATACTATTATAAAGCCGTAAATGTAAAATAGATACTCCAGAAAAAATATGTGGGATAGGATACTGGCAACTGACACCGTAACTGAGCCCAAAAATATTTCCTTTTTTTAATTTTTTATCTGTTTTTCTGTTTGTTCGGGCATCACGCTAAAACTACTGGAGAGATTTTGATGCAGTTGTTTCTGCTTATTGTCTAACTTAAAAACTGAGATACTTGGTATCTCGAAATTCCTACGGGAATGGTGGCGTTTTCTTATTCCACGGGAAGTCAGTCTAGAGCGTATCGAGGATTCCAACTTCCATACCACGTATACTCAAGACCACATCAAGCTATACACTTGTAACGCGACATTAGACCCTACATCTATTGAAATATATAATCACGGATGGTGCTCCAAAATCGCAAAAAAAGTACCTACTTATTTATTTCATATATGTATAACTAGAAAGACAGTAACAATTTTCGGACTTCTTGTGCCGTAAGACCTTGCTTCTTACGTTTCATAGTCCTAGGCAAAGTAAACAAAAAGTACCCTAAAGATTTTGAAAATTACCCATTACCTAAAATATCTTTTTAATTCGGCAACACTAAGTGTTTTGCTAATACAGACAGGTTATTCCCTTCCCGGCGAAGTGTCGTAACGATCACGATATTTTTTGGTTCTGTTATAATGAAACGTCATGACGGTCATGATACTTCTTCGTTAAGTACTAACAAAATATTATGAATCATGTCAAAATACCATTACAAACTGAAATTTCTTAGTGAAGCATGACGATTTTATATGATGTTCCAATATAAAATCGTTATACTACCGATGAAATGTCATGAACAACACGATACGCTATCAAGCTAAAGGAACGTTATTTCTACGGGAAAGTATGATTATATTTTAGGAAGATTTATGAAATATTGGAATATTCCCAATAATTTTCTAGTTTTATGTCACGATGAAAATAAAGTAATGGAGAGTTGTATTCTCATTAAGTTACCTTTAAACAATCGTGATTACTTATACGATAATGTGATGGAATTACAATTTTCATAAACGATCGTGCAAAATTAGCGTTACTTTCATTTATGTTTTTCAGTACAAGGTTCGAACTTAAAATCAATAAATTCCTAACAGAAAATCATGCTTCCCTTTGAAATAATGGTAAGGAAGTGAAAAAAGACAGGTCTAAGTATTCTGAGGAAGCATCATGATGCATCATGAACTACAATCGTTGCGTAATGTAAACCTGTTGGTATAAATCGACATATTTTCGTGAAATTGACATTATTTAAGTATCACAATTAAGAATCGTTATTCCTGATAATATTTAATGAAGAACGGAACCCAGTTTTTTCAGTGTGTCAATAGCCTGATGGACTCCTCACTTGCTGGAATTTTAATAATGTATAGGTACCATGCACCATACTTCACATTATTACTATGGCATTGCGCCGGTCGGCGACGTCGCTTCGTTGCCGTTGCGATATTATTTTGTTCGCGGGTTATTTTAATTCCTAAGATATTCTTCTGAGTTGTATTTCCATAATTAATGATAACTATGTTGGTAAAACACCATCATAAATACCAGAATGCTACACTACTTCTTTGTAAAAATTTAAAAAAATATTTACTGTGACAACCTTATCATATAGACGTATAAAGACAATGTATCGCAGGCTTTTTTAGAACTCATGCGGAGGTACTATTTGAGTGGCATCCCTGGTGTCGCTAGTGTCCATGCGCTACGGTAAGTGCTTACCATCAGGCAGGCCGTTTGCTTGTTTCTAACCATAGGGGTATAAAAAAGATAAGCGTAACATTTTATCGTTACTTGATCTACGTTTCCGCTTCCATTGTATTCAACCTTGCCCGTAAAACCATTTGCAGGAGACAATTTGCCCTTTGATGTCAAATCGTTAACAACTCTCTGTTTTAACCTCAATTTTGATTATTTGTGATATTCCTCTAATAATTGTTTTTTGTAATAAATAAAATTTTAAAGGGAATAAACCAGAAATGTACACAATATAACGGTTGATTATGTACTGTTGTAACAAGTAAATCACTTAGAAATCAAGTGTATATCTTGGACGTAACTTTTGGTTGAAATGCAGAAAACGTGTTGCATGGTTTTCGTCATTATCATTATTTAATATATAACTTGATCCCAAGGTATTGGTACGGTGCAGTAAATATTGCCAATAAATTAGTGATATAAATAAATAAATATTGTCGGACAAATTACACAGCGCCATCTAGCCCCAAAGTAAGCGAAGCTTGTGTTATGGGTACTAGGCAACTGATAAACATACGTAAATACATTTTTTTTTGTAAATACATACTTATTATACATAGAAAATACCCAGACCATGACAAACAGACATGTTCATGCACACAAATGTTTGCCATGTGTGGGAATCGAACCCACGAGCGTTGGTGTCAAAGTCGCGTCATTCACGACTGAGCCACCGAGCTCGTCTCATAAGTACTATACTTAATACTTCCAAGGATCATTGTGGATTCTATTCACAAAAAGTATATGGAATCGACACGACATTTGTACGCCGAAGTTTCGAGTAATTTCCGCAGATCTGTCACACTCTGGCATTCAACAAATCAATGGCCAAATTCTGTATTTACCGCGATACAGATATATTTATGAAACTACCTATTGAGGTAGTTCCGTAAATGTTTTGAGGAACTCGGTGACTTGACACCAACGCTCGTGGGTTCTATTCCCACACAAGGCAAACATTTGTGTGCATGAATATGGTTGTTTGTCTTGGTCTGGATGTTTTAGGAGAGGTAGGGCACATCAAAGCAGCCCGTCTGGGGAAGTACCTCCACCTCACGGAAAACCGCAGCAAAATAACAACTCCCTAGAGGGTTGTTGTGTTCCTGCATGTGAGTGAGGTCACCAGTAAGCTCCCAAGGAGTTGCTGTGTAAGCAGCAAAGGAGGCGCGAGTAATACTTAATATATCGCTAGCGTTAATAGGCTACGGTACCCGCTTTACATCTGGTGGGCCATATGCTTGTATGTCTCCCGACGTAGTATAAAAAAATACAGTATCGATCATTGTTTGTTGTCGTTCCAATACATGATAGTACTGTTGAATACAATTCTATTGTTAAATGATACATACTAAAAATGCATTACATTTTTCAAGACAAAACCTGATATTATCTATCTTCCTATGTATCTATTTCTAGACATCAGACCCTTCCGAGGCCGGCAGAGAGAACCGAGCGCCACATGACTTGGTTCTTATATACCTCACTCGTTTCTTCAATATTCATAGCTCTTTTCATAGACGCTCGCCGGTTTCTGAGGTTCCTGACATCACCTTCTGATGAAACACGAGCTCGGTGGCGCAGTGACGAAACGCACTGTTAAGTTACTTTGACACTCGAGGGTTCGATTCCCACACAGGACAAACATTTATGTGCATGAACATGTCTGTTTGTCTTGGTCTGGGTATTATTAAGAGTGGTGGGGCGCATCAAAGCAGCCCATCTGATGAAGTACCTCCACCTCACAGAAAAACCGCAGCCAGAAAACAACTTCCTAAGAGGGTTGTTTGTTCCTATCTGTGAGTGAGGTCACAAGTAAGGTCCTAAGGAGTTGCTGTGTTAGCAGAAGAGCTGGCATCGCCTCCCGGCGTAGTATATAAAAAAAACACGATCAATTTGGTAGATAAGTCTTGGCCTTCCCTGACCTACATCCTTCTACTTTCGCTTTAGAGTACCTATATCTGTTAACTCGCTTCATTACCATCGATAGCTGTTTTTATGCACGATCGCTGGTGCCTATGGCAAAAAATAAAAATCCTTAACAAATTATTTATATATAATTAATCATTATCATCTCGTAAACTGCATTTTACAAATACATAACACTAACTGTTTCAGCATGGACTCGACTCGGTAAATTATTTGCGTAATGTTCTTAAGGAAATACTTCAGAATTATTTCCGTCTTAAGGAATTCTTTTTTATCTACCTGAAGTTTTACTATCTGTATTTGTTACCTTCTGTTATCTTTAATTATAGTGTGACGTAGTTACTGATACACTAATTACACTATTTGACTGATAAACATAATAGAAGATTAACGTATAAACAAATACCAAGGTATTGGTATACAAACTTCTATTTTGAACTATTTGTGTTTACAAGTACCAAACTTATTTGGTTAAAATTACTCGACTACAAAACTTAATTATAATAACACCTTGACTTACTTATTTCCAAACACATCTTTACTGTATTTATTTAACAACGGGTTAGTATAAAATTTTGTATGTAATATTTTGCCTCATCCTAGCGTTATTCCGTTTCCAATCCATCAGGATTAGCGAAGCCCACTGTCTACCCCTAAGGATTTGGTGAAGATACTGATTTTGCCACGGAGTTACCAACATGGTATTGATTAATAAGTCAGAATTGTACCGTATTGATATTGTAATTACATTGTATTTGCATTCAAAACTTTCTAATTCATTAATTTCCTGCTATTAATAAGGCTGGCTATGTCTATAATGGCAGACTAACAGCACATACAAAATCATCGACCGCTAGCGATGAAGCCTTGTTAGGTTTTAATCACTTGATGCAAGTGGTTTATCGCTCAGCGAACTGTTCTTACCAAGCAATGGATGTTAACCGCTCTAATTTGCTTCATTTTGCTGTTCAGCTGCAAATATTAGCTATTAACCGCGGCTTTGCCCGCGTGGTTTGTTTTGTCAGGAATAATATACTTTCGCAGTGAAAATGTTTCCTGTTTTCAGAAACGCAAATTGTGTTTAAATATCATGCATCTATTTGCTTCGTCATGACGCAAAGAAAGAAAAAACAAACATATAAATAGATTTTCACATCTATGTTTAAGTAGCTGACCCGGCGGACTTCGTACTGCCTCAGAATCAACAACTGTTGTGTTAAATTATTAAGTGAAAATTCAGTTTTTTATTAAGACGAAATGTATAGTCAAAATGAATTAACTATAAAAATATGTTCAAAAATGTAAATGAGAAGTATTTTAATTATATCAAAACCAACGTAATTCATATGGCAGCAAAGCATTCGCTTAATACTCGTAGAAGCTGTACTACTTTATGTTAAACTATATGCTGGATGGGTTGCATTCGAGTCGATTCCCTTTGTTGAATTGACTGCCGAGCTAACCTTCAGTTGTAAATTGTGTGGGAGCAAGTCAGGCTGATCCAATGAGTTTAAACATTCAGTTGTATAGGTTGTTGCTTCGTCTTGGTTTGTGGCATAGTCGCTAGATTTTAAGGAATGCAGTAGATCAACGCTTGTAATTTTGAATTGTGAAGTTTAAATGTTCTACGTTTTTGTTCTCTGCCGCAAAAATTACTTTCACTCAATAATTGTCATTTTCGTGGTCATCAAAGATCCTCGTGAACACTTTGTTGATGAGCTCGTCCTTCATTGACAAAAATTGCAAAATTTGGCGAAAACGAAATCAATCCGTTAGATACGTCGACAGGAATACGACCTTACCGATAGACGGTAATTGATTGTAAAATCCTGCGACAGATGGATCATTTAGAAATGCAACTTGCATGTTTGCCGTCAGCTGAAGTTTGATCTCATGGCGCCACAGAGTCGATGATTTGAGACAAGCGTTTATTTCAGCGGCAGCGGTCGATCTTGAAATGGCTGGTAGTATTTGGCGGAAATCGCCAGGCAGTAGAATCATTGCGCCTCCAAATCGAGTCATTGCCCAGATCGTTAAATACGCTTTCAATATATTTATGCGCCATTGTGCATTGCATCATTCATCCCTGATGATGATTTTACTTGTTACCTAATTTTTTTTTTTATATTAGTTCAGCATAGTGGCTCCTCTTTGCCTGATGGTAAGCGAAAGAGGAGCCCAAGTCGCAATTGCAACTGACAAAATACTACACCGTATCCTGTCAGTTGACGCTGCCATGCTGACCCGCAAGATGCTTCTTCACGCTTCGTTTGAAGGAAGGAAGGAGGGAACACATGTGCAGGCAAGGCGTTTCACTTTTAATGGTACGACAAAGATAGGAGTTGCCGAACTTTATGATACGCGAAGAGATATTCTCAGCAGTGGAACGATGACATCGCAAGCCCGCACGTGTGGTTCTATGCCGGAAGGCTGAGGGTGGGATAAGGGAAAACAGTTCCTCAGAGCACTCGCCTTTTATTCCTTGCTGAGTGTTTTACAATGTTGGATGTCAGTTTTTCAGTCGTTTGAAGGATTAACGATAATTTCAAAACTATATGAGTCGTTCTGCGTCCTTTTAGTAACATGACCGCTATCCTAGAAGAAGCTACTGCAATTTCGGATATCTTGCGGAAAGTGGGTAAATTCAATGATGTGAGAAATGTCTGCCTAGTTCCATCAAGGAAAATAAGCCATTTCCATCATCAATGTCTTAGTTAACGTATCGCACACTTCCTTCTGTTTGGGATTCGACAGTGGTATGCTCGCTCCGACTGATTAGTTCAATGCATTTCGAATATATTCACGTTCACATTCCAATTCTCGACTAAAAGCGACGTTCATTCCACGATTTTTTTTTAATACTACGTCGGGAGGCATACAAGCATACGGCCCACGTGATTTAAAGCGGGTACCGTAGCCTATTAACGCTTGCGATATATTAAGTATTACTCGCGCTATGCCTCATCTGCTGCTTACACAGCAACTCTGTATGCTTTGCAACTTGGGAGCTTACTGGTTACCTCACTCACACGCAGGAACACAACAACCCTCTAGATGGTTATTAATTGGGTTGTTGTGTTCCTGCGTGTGAGTAAGGTCTCCAGTAAGATCCTAAGGAGGTCCTGTGTTAGCAGTAGAGGTGGCATCGTGCATTCACGTTTATAGGCTACGGTAACTGCTTTACATCATGGCAGGCCGTATGCTTGTAAAAAAAACTTTATACATTTTAATACACACAGTGAACGAAACTACATTTGAAAAACTGTATCTCCTAAACGGGATTGCCGCTGACTGGTATCCTTGCCTACCAGACTAAACTGCCTGCATTTCTAGTTTCAAACTATAGTTTTGAAAAAAAAAAACGTGCGTCTCGGAACGCCCGACAGAAATGATAATTTAAACTAATCCGCTGCCGTATGCATGACAGAAAAGGCAGACTGGCACCGTAACGCGTTACGTAACGAAGCGATTTACGCTCCCATAAGAAGTTAACAATTTAAAAAACATTTCTCGTGTACCCAAGGGAGTAAAGAAAAAAAAAATAGAAAACACTGAATAGAACGCATTGACGTGAAAATTATACAGTGTACACACTTGCGCAAACCTTCATATCTACTATAGTTCATTTCACCACACTCGACAGTCTTTTATTACTCCTTCGCGTAAACTGAAATCTTTTTTTTTCGTTACAAAGTACTATTCTTGGCGCAGATCCCTTGGTGGTCTCGAGGGGAGCCGTGTAGAAAATTGCATCGTCACCGACCTAGATGATATTGGGTTTGTGATTCTACAAAGAAATAAAGATATTTATGTGCTTTTTGTGTAGATACAAACTCTATTTCAGTTTAATATTGTGTGTTACATAACCAGTTAGTAGCGAGGACCTCTTACCTTCATATTTTTTTTTTTAAATATTGTCAGACAAATTACACAGCGCCATCTAGCCCCAAAGTAAGCGAAGCTTGTGTTATGGGTACTAGACAACTGATAAACATACGTAAATACATTTTTTTTTTGTAAATACATACTTATTATACATAGAAAATACCCAGACCAAGACAAACAGACATGTTCATGCACACAAATGTTTGTACTGTGTTGGAATCGAACCCATAAGCGTTGGTGTCAAAGTAGCGTAACTACGCGTTTCACCACTGCGCCACCGAGCTCGTCATGTTATGTCAATTACTAAAATTATTCGGAAGCACCCCAACGCACTGGTACTTATAGCAAAATGAGTAAATTCAAATTGTATGTCTTCATTCAAAATTCATTTTTCACTTATACCCGCGTTACATAATCCATACTTAAACATTCTCCCTCCACGTATAGCGTGCAGCGTCCAACGGCGATATGAGCTAACTTGGCTTTTCATTAATAATACAGAGAAAGTAGCGAACATTACACAGCATTTGATTTGAAACAAAGGGGAATCTCCTCTCAATGGTCGATTTTATTCTCTGTCGACAATGACATGCCGCGCAACCCGGCAACTCTAAAAATCGCATACATAATAATATACTTTTAGCATACCTTTTCTTGAACGGTGACAATCTAAAGTGCCAACCAGATGGCTTACGTAGGCCAGTCTGCAGACTTGTTTTGTTGTACACAAACGATTTCCTGACTAAAGTCCATTTTATATTTTCGCTAGCACGTCGTTTTTTTGTGGCAAACGTCAGCCAGTCATATGTTCGTACCCTTATAAAAATGTATGAGCCTTGAGGTTTAGGGTGCATGATGACAGGGTAAAGGTTCTCTTGTGACCCACTGGTGGGTTTAGTTGTTTGTAATATGTAGGGTTTGTGTTGTTTTTCTTTTCTAAGTTAGATAATACTTGTTGTGTTTATTCTCGCAGATATCACGTTCTGGCGCACGGCGTGTGGTCTTGCAGCAGG
The DNA here is from genome assembly GCA_947507595.1 of Pyralis farinalis. Classification (NCBI taxonomy): domain Eukaryota; kingdom Metazoa; phylum Arthropoda; class Insecta; order Lepidoptera; family Pyralidae; genus Pyralis; species Pyralis farinalis. Next base: position 21,191,644 of record OX382267.1, read on the forward strand.
CTACGCCGGCGATGGCTGGTAGATTCCGCTGCGAGGTGTCTGCAGACGCACCCACCTTCCATACAGAAATACGGTCGGCGCCTCTAGAAGTTGTTGGTAAGATTTTATTTAATTTAATACGATGTATTGTCATGTAGTAAATTATTTCTTATAAAAAGTATAGTAAAGAAATGGGTGATGCCAAATATGTAGAAAGAGAGAGAAGACGAGTGAATGCAACACAATTGGGGGCAGAATTTTCAAGTACAGGTGGCAATGGGTAGAATGCCTCATGTAACATAGGTAACAGATCGATTGCAGATGTAGTCGAAGGTTATATATAGGATTGAAAAACAAGAGACGATGACCTTACCTTCTTCGGAAGACCTTTGGATTGGCAACGCACGGGTGATGCCTCCTTCTGTTGCAAGCTAAGGCTATGGTAACTTCTTATCATCAGGCATGCCGCATGCTTTAAAAACCTGATTAACCAAAACCTTCATAGTCTAATGAGATAGAAACATTTACGTAGACGTACGAAACACTTGGGTAGAGATACCAATAATAGAATTGAAAGTCGTTAGAGACTATGTTCAGTACTGAACAAAACTTTACCCGGACTAAAGATGTCAATAATCCAGATTCATTTCACTGCTGTGATACTTGTAATCGTTGCCAATGTTGCCTCCACTTCACCAGCTAGCGTTTTCAAGGTCAAAGACATATGACTACTGAAAACTAATAACAACTTCTGAAACTGACGGCTAAACATGCCCTTTTTAGCAAGGAGAAGCTCTATACACAACTCATCTAATAATAGATACAATTGACTTTAGTCATTAAAGTGAGGTAAGGCGCATGAGAAAGTGCTTCCATCTGATAGAAAACCGCAGCTAAATAACAACTCCCTGTTGGGGTTGGGGTTGTTGCATTCCTGCGAGTGAGCGAGGTTACCTGTAAGCTCCTAAAGAATTGTTGTATTAGCAGAAGGGGTAGAAACATGCAAATGATATTTCCTGTACTGTTAGCGTTCATATGCTATGGTAACCACTTTATATCAGGCGGGCTGTATGCTTTTTATTTTGTTAGCTGTTTATTACGACGTCGTATAAAAAACAAAAAACGTGCGATTTTGATGTGCAAAACGACGCCATTGAAGTCTTTCCATATTTAAAATACTGCGAAGTTGTGTAACATTATTGATTCCCTGTACAAGATAACTAATTGTTTTAAATAAGGTCGGCAGCCATTACGTTATAATCTTTTTGCCCGCGCACCATTTTCTCTTAATGAATAGGGTTGTTAAAACCTAATTCTACACGGCCCTTGTAAAAGGTACTTACAGTATTTTGCCCGATAATGGGCGACAGCCAAAATCAGCTTAATCTATTTCAACAATCGATTGTTGTGTAGATTATTATCTTCATTGTTTTTATCTACATTGTACTAAATAACAGTAAATTTCCGCTAATTTTATTTGATATTCTTTTACATGGAAATAATTAACCACGCGATATGGAATGTTCTTTCGTGTGTTACAATTATTTTAACTGTTAAAAATGTAGCGAATATTGAAGACTAGCGGTTGACCGTGACTCCGCCGGCATGGTCTTCAGTTGAAAAGTTTCCCGTGAAACTTTTTAAGTTCTACGCAAATCATGTTAACTTCTTATAATCTTAAATTTTCCAGTTAAATAACCTTTATATTGTATAGAATATAATCATTTGCGTGCAAAATTTTGTACAAAGCAGTTCATTGATTGACACCTAAACAAATTCAAATATCTTCGTGGACTACAACCGTGGTATACAAAAGCGCGAACAACTTACTGTTCGACAGCTCGTCACTGCGATGAACGCGGCTGCGGAAACTTTTCTATACAAGGCATAATGGAATATTTTTCGTGCTCGTGGTCCCAGTAACGAGTTGCCGAAATTGTTATTAGCGCTTTTGTATATCGACGTAACAAAAACTATCTCAAACATAGGGGTCCAATCGTATTTTCACATTTATAATGTTAATGGTATTTATACTCTTCAATAAATAAAGTACTTCTTTCTCTTCCTAGTGTTCTTCGGTTCCTAATTAGGATTGGCGGGATCCGCTACCTAAACCCAAGGATTTGGCGAAGATACAGATGTTTACATGGAGTGACTGTCGTCAGACCTGTACTGCCAGCCCTTTCTTAGGTTAGGCCACACTTCTTTTGAAATGTAATTTCTCGTATATGCGGGGTTACAATTACCTCACGATGTTATCCTTCACCGCTAAGCAAGTGACAATTACAGATATGAACATAAATCCGAAAACGCTAATTTAGTGGTACATGCCAGGATTCAAACCGGGAGCCTGTTGCTCAATAGGTCGGCTTCTTAACCACTACTCATTTTCTAGTCAGATTATGTATGTATGTATATCTTCACGCCAAGTCCCTTGCAGGGTAGGCAGAGAGAACCGAGCGCCATAATTCGACGAGCTCGGTGGCGCAGTGGTAAAACGCGTTGTTACGCTACTTTGACACCAACGCTCGTGGGTTCGACTCCCACACAGTACAAACATTTGTGTGTATGAACATGTCTGTTTGTCTTGGTCTGGGTGTTTTCTATGTATAATAAGTATGTATTTACAAAAAAAAAATGTATTTACGTATGTTTATCAGTTGTCTGTCTTGTCTTGTGTCTTGTACCCATAACACAATCTTCGCTTACTTTGGGGCTAGGTGGCGCTGTGTAATTTGTCCGACAATATTTATTTTATTTATTTATTTTATAAGACGCGGCCCTTACATACTTCACTCGCTTCTGTGACATTCATAGTACGTTTCATGCACGCTCGCCGGTTCCTGGGACTCCTGACATTATATATATTATAGATTATTTGCTATATAATAATAAAAAGATCGTTGAAACCGCCCCGATCCTTTTTCCATGACACGCATTTAAAGGCAGATAGACAGATAAACACATGCGAATTATGAACAACGTTAATAAGATAAGGCAACACCAAGCCCATTTGATAATTCACAACATGTTATGATCTATCTATATGTACACGCCAAGTATATAGTAGACAGCAAACACCGACCAAACAGTTAAAAATAAAAATCTATGTATACTCCACCCTGTCGTTATAAGCACGAAAGTAAGTTTGTTTATCTGTATAGTCAAAGTCAAAGTCAAAATCTTTTTATTCCGTAAAAATGGCTACATTTGTTTGGAATCGTCACAATTTTTTTCCCTACCGTGCAGTGTATGGAACGCATAATTAAGAAACTAGGGGATGTGGGTTTTTTATAGTAGCGATAACGTGACCGTGACATGACACAGGTAAAGCCGCACACAGGAGCCAGTTTTCAATAAGACTCTGTAGAATGTAGCCAATTTTCTTGTTGTACGTAGAATCCTGATAACTTTAACAAAACTAAATTCATACCTTTGAAGTGCTATTTTATTACCCATTGTGTACACATGTGATACAGTCATGTGAGTGAGAACTCATTAAAGTTCTGGAGTTGAGTAAAAGTTGTAATGGAAAATTATAAAGCAGGCTCACAACTTTGGCCAACACCGATATATCGATCGACTCTACGCTACGTACTGTCGTTTCCGTGCACATGATACGAAAATTGTCGGACAGCGCTAGTGTCACGCCATGCATAATGACGTGACATGACCGGACACGGGCAGAGTTTCACGCTGGCTGCCCCGCTAGAACTAAACAGAATTTAGATTATCAGTTTTGTATTCTGTACCTTTATTACTAACAGGCTTTCATGTCCTGGAATGGTTGGTCCCAAAACTTTGGATTGATTTTTGTTATTTAGAATTATAAACGTAAATCCAGATTGTAATGAATAGGTATAAAAAGAGATGAATTGCAAGTGATCTCTCTATATTAGGGCAGTGCATTAATGCAATCATCACACATACTCATGGACAGCCTCATAACATGCTGGGTGCAAGCGTCTCGTATGAGTTTCATTATGCCCACGGTATATTTTTAAATTTAATTTATCAAATTCATCCGTCAATTTCCTGGAAAAGGTTTTAATCAAAAACTATGAAATTACATTTATTGTTTCAAACTTGTTTGTTTATAAATTATATCCTACATTATCTTTAATTTGTTAACTGTAGGAAATATATTTTGCAGTATTAATTTCACACTCATTCATTATTTAAAATAAATAAATCTTGGCTATGTTATATACCAGCCTCTCCTTGATTTTCGCTTTTACAACTTTTACGTACAATGAAGCTTGAATCCAATAATATAAGTATCTCGTTCTTATCTTGTATTAAGGGATAAAGTGTGAAATTGCCGATTTGTACTGAAAAATTAAAACTCGTTTTTTTTTTCTCAGTTATAACAAATTTTTATCTATACATTGCTGCTATCTAATCGGAAGTTTATGTATGATATAGATTCGACAAACTGTGTGAAAGCATTTTGTAGTGCCTCTAGGGAAGAAAACTTTTTACCACGTAGAAAATTGTCCAAATCACGAAAAACTTATAGTCAGTTGGAGCAAGGTTTGGCGAGTACGGAGGATGACGTATGGTTTCTAACTGCAGCTCCTGTAGAGTAACAACGGTTTCTCGTGCAGTGTGAGATCTTGCGTTATCATGGAGCAATAATGGTGAAGATCGATTCACAAGCCAGGGCTGATTCACTGCCAGTTTCGCCATCATTGTTCGAAGTTCGGCACAGTAAATATCTGCTGTTATTGCTTAGCCAGACCTGAGAAAAATATAGTGAATAATGCCATGAAGAGATCACCAAACAGTTAACATTAGTTTTTTATTGGTAAACTTTGCTTTAGGGCACTGGTGCGGCGTTAGACCTGGGGTCAGCATTTGCATTTTTCACTTACGGTTATCATAAAGATCCACTTTTCGTCACATGTCACGATTCGACCAATCCAATATTCCTTCATTTCTGTACCGATTCAACAAGGCAATACAAGTTTCAACACGCGTTTCTTTTTGCACAATCATGAGTTATCTTATTGCTTTGATGTAAATGAGTTAATATTGTTGATAAGGTAACGTTAAGCCATGGTGCTAATTCCCGGGTAGTTTGACTCGGATCGGTTTCTACCATATCCTTCAATTCAGCGTTATTCACCTGTGTGGGCGGTATTCCACGTTGTTCGTTCTTCAAGTCGAAGTTTCCATTACGAAAGTGTTTAAACTAAAAACGCACAGTACATTCATTAGCAGCCTCCTCTCCAAACGCAGCATTGATATTGCGAGCCGTTTCTGCCGCGTTAGTTCCACGTCGGCACTCTTATTAAAAAATTACTCGGATTTTCGAAGTATCCATCTTTCCCGTCTAAGGTGAATAAAACACAATTGAACTGCGAAATTCAAATGTTACACATTTTTTAAAAGAATAGCCTAATAGGTAGATGTGCAAAAAGTTTCACTCGAAAATCTCACACCATGAAGGTTTAATGTGAATTTAAATTATCTATTACTATAAAACTGCAATTTCATACTTTAACCCCTATTATTAAAACTATAGGTAAGACGCAAATTATCGTTATTGTTGCCTTAAACCCCTCTTTTATTTTAGAATTATATTTTGGTTTAATTTAATGTTAATTAAATGTTATATATTAGTAAGTTTATTAACAATTTTTATAATACCAAATCAGGTTTTTAGTGATCAATGTATTAAAGAAATACATTTAAACTTATTACGAGCCAAGTGACGACAACAACTTTTATTACCTTCAATCAATTTATTTTTTATGTAAAATTGTAGTCATAGTAAAAACTAACAATAAAAAATAGAGCACTGCGTATGGAATGAGTGTCTATTTTTTAGGTGTACGGGGTGCAAATTAGGTGGGTTGAAATTGTGTCAATCGACGACGCATGGAATAGACTTACTATTTATATATATTGTTCCCAACTTCGTACTATAATCACATATTGTACTTAATACTATTGAAATAAAATATTTTTTAAAGGTTGATTTCTTTTTTGCAATCTCAGACTGTAGAATCTATAAATGATGCAGACGGTAGGACATACCCATTTATATAACATGAATTACAAATTACGTTATTCCACATATCGGTTTTTATATTTTTATAAAATCATGGAACATACATTGCCGGCGGCATATAACACAAGTCAGTTCACCAGACCATCCTCGGAGTCTCCTAATGATGCTGCCTTGTAGGCAAAATTATTTTTTATCGAATCTCAATATGTTCGTAGAGTTATAGTTTTCGATGTTATTATTGAGTAATGTTTTCGTATTCCATTATTACATAAGTAGCCATAGATAGCCATATTATATACTCGAATTTTAACTCATAACTATAGTACCTATAATGTCGCAGAAATTTCAGGTAGGTGCCTATGTTCCTAATATTTTGGCAATGATGCAGAGTATTGTGCTATAACAGTTGACACCTCGATCAGTTAGCGTTACATCGATTATTATGCCATCTCTGAAACTGCACATAAGATAAAGATAAACAGTCTTTATATACCATCGTACCCCAATGTGTGTTTAGGCACATTTTAATTTTTAAATAAAATCTTGTTATGCATTTCTTTTACTTACATTCGACAGTAAGGAGATCTTAACATTCATGTAACGTAAAAGAATTCCAAATAATTATTTTTAACGCATTCAACTTAATCAGTAGTCACATTGGACGAAAAATGAATTACTGTTTCTGTAGAGACTAGGAATAGTGAAATTAATACCAAACATTTTTCCGCTTATGCAATGGCGGACCAAATCTACTGCGAGGGTACCCAAGGAGAATTCGACAATTTATTTTAGTGTAGATTTTAGGAATTTGATATAACACTGGTCAACAAAAAATACTTTTTGAATGTAACAAGAAAACTTTTAACTAATTATGTTTGGACCAAGATTAACGATGACAGAATTGATATTAGAAAATTTCGAGTGCTTTTATTGTATTCTGCTCGAATTCTTTTTTTTTAAGAAACATATTTTTTATGATTTGAATGAAATTATTTATAGTGTTATAGCGTTAAGATAAATGTTTTCTTGTGATATTATTCTGTTTTGCTTAGATGAACTGTCGTAAAGTTCAACAGTAATCCTTTAGTACACGTGAACTCTCCTTTCCCTGATGTCTTATTATATTGTAACCAAACTTATCAGGATCATTTTTATACTTTCAGGACATTATTCGAGAATCACTTAACTCCGAAAACACAAAACACAACCAAGCTTGTTAAAAACCCCGAATTAATAAAAGTATGTTAAAATGGACCGAATCAAACAAAATATGGAGTTGTAATAGGAGTAGGCAGGTATGTAAAAATTGGTAAACAAAGGCCTTATTACAAAATTTTGTTTTTCATTGTAATTATTAAGAATTTTGTAAAAGACAGAAAATTATGTACAATTAGGGTTACCAACCGTTTGGGTTTATCAGGGCGAGTCCGGACGTTCGAACTTCGTCCAGCTTTTTATTCGTATTTTGTCTGGATTTATTACTTAGATAGAAAAAAATTAAAATAATTTTATTCCGTGTTAAAGTGGTTTTCTACAACACACTTATTTCAGGCTTTAATTTCTACTAATCAACATCATCCTAACTTAAACGTGCTTCGTGTACTGTTCACCTTACTGTACTACTTGCTGTATTTTTGTTATTTAGTGACTAAAATGATAGAATTTTCTTTCTCGTAATGGCCGGTTATTTCTCAGTTTCTTTTAAACCTGAAATGATATTCTCAAAATATAAACCTACGGTTACTTAACATTTGTATCAAGAGGCAAAATGATTTTTATTTGACGAGGCACCTGTATATTACATAACTTTAGAAATATGCCAAATGCTATGTAAATGATTTAATTATACTGATTAACAGATATGAATCAATTAGTCTGAATACTGTCATATGTCATACTAAAATTTAAATTTGACTGTCCCGGTTGTCGAGTGGTTTGCTATTGCTATTGAACACCAAGAGTCGTGGGTTCGATTTCCACATAGGACAAATATTTTTGTGCATGAACTTTTCTAGGTGTTAGTGTTTTTAAGAGAGGTGGGCCCATCAAATATAATAACTAGGGAAGTTCGTTCACCTCACACAAAACTGCAATCAACAACTCTCAGGGGGATTGTCGTATTTCTGAGAGCGAGGTTACCAAGCTCCTTCGGAGAGTTTTAGCAGCATGGGTCCATGGGCTATGGATCGTTCGAGCGTTCATAGGCTACGGTGAACACTTTATCTTAGGTGGTTATTTTACCTCATACGTATGGCTATATGGCTCCCGACGTCGTACAAACAAAATAAAGACTTTCCTAATATTATCACAATTATCATCAATGCTATGCAAGTAGATGTCTAGATTACATTGATATGCTTATGCTTTAATATACCTTTGCATAACATTGTTGACCTTTGGAGTTTTAGTCGTTCATATGATGTAGTAACAAAGGTGGTTCTTTTAACTGCATCATTATCATTGTTTGTTCATTTTTAACTTTTCAGTTTTTGGTATTGATGGAACTGTATTGGTACTATACTGTGTATGACTAACTAGTCTGGCCATAAATACTGTTATATAGAAACTTTTCTTTTTTTCAACTCTTTAGTTATTTTGAATTTGGAACGCGTTTATTATGTTAAAAACTTTTTCGATTTCGCGCCATTTTACATATTTTTTTCATGTTTATTATCAATTTAAAAATAGAATGGGGTATTATAGAAAAAAGGATCGCAGAGATTACCATGCACAAAGTGGGTATCCAGACGTCTGTCATATTAAAGATACTTCAAAAGCTTGGTATCAGCCAAATCTTCGTATATCGTACTATCAACAGATATACCTACCAAAACTTCCTCTGTTGAAGACCATAAAAGTACGGGGTGACCGCGTGTTATTAGAAATACAAAGGCTGTTAAGGCCAGAATTCGCTGAAACTTCATTAGGAAACAAAAAATCTTATCACGAGAAATGAAGATTACCGCTAAGACTCTGTCACGTATAATAAAACAAGACCTGTAGCTCGGTGATTATCGTCAATATATAGGACATGCCCTAAATCAATCCCTACAGTTGAAGAGAGTGTATCGATCGGAACGCCTTCTGTCCTGATATGCTTCAGATGACTTCGGAACTTAACTTCGTTGGGGACCTTGCCACCAATAACCTATTTATTTTTGTAAGGAAATACAATAACGGTGAACGCGATTTACGTCTTGATAGTATTGAATTGGATAAAGTTATGCTGCAATACAATGAAAGCCATCAATTCGCACAATACCATTGACATTCAGCAGAAATATATATATATATATAACTTTATTGCATTATTTACAATTATAATTACAAGTGTAAGAATTACATGATTTGCAAAGGCGGGCTTATTCCTTCAAGGAATCTCTTCCAGCCAACCATTGCTTTAAAATTCCTGAATGGAGCAATGAACGGCGGTGAGAAAAAGAGATCGAAGAGATCGATCGATTAATAAGATATTTCATACAATAAACAACCTTATTGTATAAAACAAAACAAAAAAAAATGAATAAAATAAATAACGAATACACACATTATATATAATAATATTATATATATAATACTGGTACACATAAATAAACCATAACTACATAATTACAACCTACCCAACCTCAATTCGGTGCGGGAGTACCATAGAGCTTGTTTAATTAAATTTTAAAGGAGCTCACAGTCTGGGAAAACCTGATATCCAGAGGAAGTGCATTTCACATGCGTGCAGCTTGTACCGTATATGAGTGCCAAAAAGTATTTGTAAGTGTGACGTGGACCTTCAGTAATGGATTTCCGCTACGTCGTAAGCGTTCGTCTACTTTCCGAAAATTAAACCTCTCCCGGAGATATATTGGAGAAGAGGGATTGAAAAGGGTATTGTATAGAGAGGTGAGAATGTGTATGTTGCGACGTTGCCTTATAGGTAGCCAGTTACGCTGCTGCCGAAACTGAGAGATATGATCATATTTACGAAGACCAAAAACATATCGAATTGCCTGATTTTGAAGTCTGTCTAATTTATCCAGTAATTCTTCAGAAGGGTCAAGAAAGGCTACGTGGGCATAGTCAATAAGGGGTAGGAGAAGGGAACGAGCCAGCATCGCTTTGGTCTCCACAGGAAGAAAGTTTTGAAGGCGTCTCAATGAATGTAATGAGGTGAAAATTTTGCGACTTATTTCATTGATATGAGGCCCCCATGAGAGTGTCTGGTCCATGACAATTCCCAGGTTCCTTACCGTAGAGCAATAAGGTATTACTGTGCCACTGCAAACGATCTTAGGAAATGCACCAGATTGAAACAATGAAATAAAGTAGAGACTACCTATTACTATACTTTGAGATTTCGCTGCGTTGATTTTTAAGTCAAAGTTCTCAGCCCACTCGCTAATTGCTCGAAGGTAAAGCATTAATAACATTAATAGTACGAAATCCAGATTGATGCTGACTCAATAGATTATTTAGAGCAAGATATCTAGAAAGTCGTTGGTGCACAAAGTGTTCCAAGACTTTAGAAAGAAACGGTAGGATAGTAATAGGTCGAAAATCACCGAAGGAGGAAGGATTGAATTTTTTAGGAAGAGGAATCACATGGCCACGCTTCCACAATCCCGGGAATATACCGGAGGATAAGGAGCAATTTATAATGTCGGCTATAATGGGTGCTATTGTATTAGTAATTGGCTCGACAAGACAAGAAATTGTTGGGAATGGCATAGAGACATAGGAAGCCAGTGTTTATGTAAATGCTATCGAAGTAGGTATCGTCCAATAACTGATCTACTGGACAAACCCACGGTCTATCCATACGATGGCAGTTTTGATAATTGACCCGAAGAAAGAGGGATAATCAAAGGGCTTCGCCATACCAAGGCTGATTCCGAATTCCTCACCTCGACTAAATACTTCTGTTGCATACCTCTTTTCCTTTTATATTCTTTTTATAAATGTTATTTAAATTTTGTGTTTGTCTTTGCTCTTTTTCTATGTCTTTTGTTTTCCTTGTCAAAAACGTATTACATATTGAAGTGCTACATATAATTTAGTATTATTTTCCATCCATTATTCCCTTTCTTATAATTTAATAAGTACAGTTCATTGCTTAGTCGTCTGCAATATTTGGTCCTTCTCCCTTTATTTCCAGCCTACATACATTTAATTCGCATAAAATAAAATAAATTCGTATTTGACGTACCATCAACATATTTGTTACGTAAGTAAAACAATTTGTTTGCTTCATAATTACAATATATTTCTTTCATCTATTTACATGTTTACTCGCAGTAAAGGTAAAGTCATGTCAGGCGATCCCATACCTAGTAGTGGCGCCATAGATTCCGTTCAAATTTGTGCTGACGGTACAAAAGAAATGCCCTCTGCAGTGCATAAGATAATAGTTGCAAGCCCGCAGGCCTCTGGATCTAAATCCATACGGTCTACCGCGTCAACTGTAAGAGCAAAAAAAGCAGCATTGGAGGCACTGGCATTGCGCCGACGTTTAGAACAACAGCAAGAACTTGCTATACGTGAACGTAATCGTGAACGAGAGCTCGCGGCCTTACAGCAGGAAGTTGAGGAGAGTGAGCTGCAAGCTCAACTCGCCGCCATCGATGCAGAGGTCGCATCAAGTCATGCAGAAAGTCTCAGCCACACCGACTCTATCAGGGTAAGCGTAGATAGAACTAATAAATGGGTGGAAAATCATGTTCAATATGCTAATAAAGTTAATGGAGGCATTCCTGCAGTAACATATGAACAACATATTTCTGTTCCAACGCCAGGCCAGGCCCCACAGCCACAGAAGGTCACATTGGCAACTGCATCCTCTATTGATCCTTACGTTCAAGAAGAGCGACCAATGAATGTTATTAAAAGGTCCGAGGCGGCGGACATTACGCCCCCGCTCGTTTCTACGGCACTAAATAAACATAATTCAATTCTTTTAAAAAATCATGTTCAATATGCTAATAAAGTTAACGGAGGCATTCCTGCAGTAACATGTGAACAACATATTTCTGTTCCAACGCCAGGCCAGGCCCCACAGCCACAGAAGGTCACATTGGCAACTGCATCCTCTATTGATCCTTACGTTCAAGAAGAGCGACCAATGAATGTTATTAAATGGTCCGAGGCGGCGGACATTACGCCCCCGCTCATTTCTACGGAACTAAATAAACATAATTCAATTCTTTTTCAAGCTGTAGCCGATACTGCCGCAGCAGCAAAAGCGCTCGCTTGCGCTTCAAGCACTAAGAAATTGGAATTATTTCCTTTCTTTGGTAACACAATACAATGGTTACAATTCAAGCGTATATATGACGCAACTAAAAGTAATTTTTCATCTATAGAAAATCTAAATCGTCTTCATAATGCTCTCCGCGGACCTGCTCGTGAGTGTGTTGCGGCCTTACTGATGTCTGCTGAGGATCCAGAAGAAGTCATGCAGGCGCTTGAGGACAACTACGCTCCTAGCCCCGAGCTCATCGTTTTCAGGGAAGTTTCTGCTTTAAAAATGCTTCCACGGTTAGGAAATGATCTCAAGGAGCTCGGAACTTTATCCAATCGAGTACGTAACTCCATTTCTACTATTAAATTATTAAAACAATCAGAATACTTATATTCTCCTGAATTGTTTCATGCAGTGTTAGGAAAGTTAAATCACACTATGAAAATTAGATGGACCGATTTTGCGATGCAAAATACTGCGGGACGTCCGAAGCTAGAAATATTATCTGACTTTTTAAAGCGCGAGCTAGACCAACATATTCGATTTGGGTTGATACCTGAGTGTAGTTTAACACAAAATGTACAACGATTTTCGACTGAAAAACATTTCCGACGTGAAAATATAAATGTCACTAATACTAAAATAAATAAGGGTGATCCTACACCAAACCAGCAATGTATATTTTGTAAAAAAAGGCCATTTTATAAAAAATTGTAATGATTTTAAATCTTTATCTGTCGATGACAGGTGGCAATGGCTACGTAGCGCTAAGGTGTGTTACCGTTGCTTAAGGGGCGTTCCACATCAATGGAAAACATGCAAAGTGAATCCATGTGGTGTCAATGGATGTCCGTTACGTCACCATTACTTACTTCATAAAAATACACTGACTATTATTGACACACCCAGTACTCAAGCTACAAATGTTAATAACTGTTCAGAAGTATGTGAATCAAATCCAAATCCAAGTTCAAACATTTCTGAACCGATCGAAGAAAAAGTTGTCGTATCTACTATTTCTACAGGCATTCAAAAAGTAGATTCAGGCGTAGCTTTGAGACCTCGTGCTTTTTTAAAGATTATCCCCGTGACTGTTTCAGGCCCTAAGGGTACATGTGACGTATATGCGCTCTTGGATGATGGAAGCACAGCTTCATTAATAGATTCTTGCGTAGCTGCACAAATAGGTGCTTCAGGACCGCGAAAATTAATAACGGTAAATGGTATTGGAGGTCTTGAACGCACTACTGTAGTTTCATATGTAAATTTTTTTATTAAGGGTAGGAACACACAGGAAACATTTTTAGTAAAAAACGCTAGATCTATGGAGTCGCTGTCTTTACGACCACAATCAATTCAGCGCGAAACAGTTGCTTCTTATCCTCACTTAATTGATTTAGTTGACGTTCTGTGGCACGAAGACGCAACTCCTAGTATTTTAATAGGAGCCGAACACTGGCATTTATCTATTAATCGTGAGGTACGAGTTGGTAGAAGGAATGAGCCCGTAGCCTGCCTGACAGCATTAGGCTGGACCTTATACGGCGTTGCTTCTAACAAAACGAAATTAATTGATTTTATTAACACTTACACTGAGACATCTACAGACGAAAATTTAGAGTTTCTTATAAAGGAACAATATAAAATAGATTCTTTAGGAATTACCAAGAAAGAATCTTTACATAGCAGGCAGGATCAACGTGCAGTTGATATATTAGAAGCCACATCAAGGCGCCTACCTTCAGGCCGATTTGAGGTAGGGATGCCATGGCGGGACGACATACAGTATGTTCCCAATAGTTATAACCAAGCAATGTCGCGTTTTTTAAATTTGGAACGGCGTATGATAACAGATAAAGAATTTGCTAACGCTTATCGAACATTTATGGAAAACATGTTAACAAAAGGTTATGCTGAAGAATGTAGTTTAGAGACATATTATGACATTGGTAATAAAAGCAACAAATATAATAATCACTTACGTCTTTATCTACCGCATTTTGGTGTGTACCATCCACAGAAATACAAAATTCGTGTAGTCCACGACGCCGCAGCAACGAATGAAGGGGTCAGTCTGAATTCCTTGTTATTGTCAGGACCTGACTTACTTCAACCCTTATTAAATATTTTGTTTTGTTTTCGAGAAGGCCGTATTGCTATAATAGTTGATATTAAAGAAATGTTCCCACAAGTGCGTATAAGAGAACAGGACAGAGATGCTCTTCGATATCTCTGGAGGCCAGATAAGAAACAACCCTTAAAGGAATTCCGTATGACATCTGTCATTTTTGGTGCGTGCTGTAGTCCATTTATTGCACAGTTTATTAAAAATAAGAATGCTCTAGAACACCAACAGTCACATTCTAAAGCTGTTGACGCTATATTATATAGGCATTACATGGATGACTACATCGACTCACTTGACAGTGTTGACGAAGCATCCCAATTAGCAGCAGACGTTATTACTGTTCATAGCCACGCCTGTTTTGAAATGCGGGGTTGGATTTCCAACGAACCTGCAGCATTAAATCAAATTCCAGATAACCTACAAGCCACTAGTCCGTTAGAAGTCGATCTTGCTAATACTCATAATAACGTTCAAGCATTAGGCATAGCTTGGAATCCTACTACTGACAATCTAGGTTTTCGGACAAATCTTTTTAAATCATTACCATCTCCTTTTGCTAAACGTAAGATATTATCACATCTTATGCGTGTGTACGACCCCTTAGGCCTATTAGGACCTATAGTCGTAAAGGGTCGAATTTTATTTCAGCAAACCTGGAAGTTGAATATTAGCTGGGACAGCCAACTACCCCAGTCAGAGATATCAAAGTGGTCTGATTGGTTTCATGAGGTTTCATCATTATCCTTATTGAAAATTCCCCGTTGGTATTCAAAGGAGAGAGATTCTGAATCGTTATATAAAGATTTGCATGTCTTAGCCGATGCAAGTGAGCTTGCTTATGCGTGCGTAGCCTATTGGCGTCTAGTGTACCCTGATGGTACCATTAAACTTGCTCTCATCTCAAGTAAAGCAAGGGTCTCTCCTTTGAAGCCCATGTCGATACCGCGGTTAGAACTTCAGGCTGCTTTGATTGCCTCTCGTCTCGCAGTCACCATTAAGAACGGTCATCGTAAAAAACCGGTCCAAACATTTTTTTGGACTGATTCAATGACGGTTCTTCAATGGTTACGCAGTGATACACGTTCGTTTAAACCATTCGTAGCCCATCGTTTGGGTGAAATTTTAGAAAATTCTTCTGTCAATAACTGGCGATGGGTACCGACTGATCTAAACATAGCCGATGACGCGACTAGAATAAAGTCTATTAATTTGGAGCTCTCACATAGATGGTTTCGCGGTCCATCGTTTCTTTTTAAGTCTCCGGAAGACTGGCCTTTAGAGCCTACTAATATCACACCACTTCGCGAAGAACGTAAATGCCAACTTAGCGAATTGGTGGGAGTTAATTCCATTGATTTAGAACTACCTGCTCCAGTCACTGCGAATTTCGATCGCTTTAGTGATTGGCACCGACTAGTACGTGCTACAGCACGTGTACATCAAGCTGTAGCCATATTCGGTAATATTTTGGCTTCAATTCGAAAATCTAATGTAAATAGTAAAGTTTCTCGTACTCGCCACACATCAACATCTACTACCCTCATACCTTTAAATGCTGAATTGATGAAAGTCGCAGAAAGACACATTTTTCAAAGAGCACAGTTGGACAGTTTTCGGGAAGATTATTATTGCCTTTTAAATTCGAAGCCAATTCCACTGAACAGCCGTCTGATAAAATTGTCTCCGACATTGGGACAAGATAAATTATTGCACTTAGCAGGAAGAATAACAGCTGTAGAAGACATCGATCCTGAAACACGTTTTCCGATCTTACTTGATAGTCGGCACCCAGTTGTACGTTTGTTGGTACAGTTCTACCACCGACGTGCAGGCCATGCAAACCATGAAATGGTAATCAATGAAATAAGACTACGATTTTGGCTTTTAAAGCTTCAAGATATTGTCCGAACCATTGCAAAGCAGTGCCTTTTCTGCAGAATTAGGAAAACCCAGCCAATGAATCCTATTACTGGAGATCTACCACGCCAAAGATTGGCTCATCATCAACGACCTTTTACATTTTCAGGCCTTGATTACTTTGGGCCCATGAACGTAACCATTGGACGCCATCATGAGAAACGATACGTAGCACTATTTACCTGCTTGATATCTAGAGCTCTTCATCTTGAATTAGTTCATAGTCTATCTGCAGATTCAGCAATTATGAGTCTTAGAAGATTCATTGCCAGACGTGGGGCACCTCACACAATTTATTCAGATAACGGAACTGCTTTTGTGGGTGCCAATCGAATTTTAAAAGAATTTTATGCCTCCAACATTCAGGAATTTGCGGCAGACAAAGGTATTAACTGGAGTTTTATTCCAGCAGCAGCGCCGAGCTTTGGAGGATGTTGGGAGCGTTTGGTTCGCTCAGTTAAAGTAGCCTTGAGAGCGACGCTTAATGAGAGAGCTCCAAAAGAAGAAACTTTAATGACATTACTCTCTGAGGCTGAAGCTATTGTGAATTCGCGTCCATTAACTCATGTGTCTACAGATCCTGATGACCCAACCACGTTAACACCATTTCACTTTCTTATTGGATCTGCTTCAAATCAATGTATCCCAAAGTTAGATGAGCATAACTTACATCGTGCAGAATGGCGAAAGGCTTTAAAACTTGCAGATCATTTCTGGAACCGATGGGTGCGCGAAGTTCTTCCAACGTTACAACCTCGTGCTCTAACAAAAGGCAATCGTGGAGAAGATTTGCAATTAGGAGACGTAGTAATAATTGTCGACGAGTCTCTACCAAGAGGAACTTGGCCACGAGGCCGTATACAAAGATTGTACCCTGGAAAAGATGGGGTAACAAGGGTAGTCGATGTTGCCACAAAAGGAGGTATACTACGCCGCCCTCTGAAAAAACTTATTAAGCTCCACACGTGACTTAACTTTTACAGTCAATTGGTGCATTAGTGCACGTGGGGTAGGATGTTGCATACCTCTTTTCCTTTTATATTCTTTTTATAAATGTTATTTAAATTTTGTGTTTGTCTTTGCTCTTTTTCTATGTCTTTTGTTTTCCTTGTCAAAAACGTATTACATATTGAAGTGCTACATATAATTTAGTATTATTTTCCATCCATTATTCCCTTTCTTATAATTTAATAAGTACAGTTCATTGCTTAGTCGTCTGCAATAACTTCTAATTATTATATATAAATTATAATCATTTACCAGTCACCCTCCAAACGTTCGGTTTATTAAAAAAAAAGAGGAACGTATTGTTAAATAAATGTTACTCAATGGATAAAGACAACACAACAACAAAGATACACGCCCATAACTCGGTAATAGAATAAGTGAATCTTGACATACAAGTAACCTTTACGAATAATTAAAACTCTGTTATCTTATCTGACGATTACCAGCCGAAAATCGCCGATAAGGTGCTTCAGTACAGAATACAACATCAAGATAAAAAATATTTAGTTGCCATTTATGTCATCTTCTTGATACAATAATAATGGTGTCAATTGGTAGAATAATCAACTCTGTAATAAGATTCTTTACAAAGAGTATTGATGTTGTGCCCTTTAAAGATAATGTAAGGAAAGGACAGAACTCCTTTTTAGGATCTATTTTAGGAAATCTATTTTAGGATCGAATACAATTTACAAGAGAAGTCTTACCAGACGCATTGCTTCCGCGAATTGTCGAATTAAGTCTTCCGAGGTTTTTCCACAAACTACAGTATATGATTGTTCAGAAAAGCAGTCCAGTACAAATCGGAATCGTTTTTTTTATACGTCTCTGCTGCTAACACAGCAACTCCCACAGGTGCTTACTGATACACAACGGTTGAAAGTTACTCACTCGCAGGAACACAACAGCCATTTAGGGAGATATTATTTAGCTGCGGTTTTCTGTAAGGTGGATGCACTTCACCAGTCGGGCTACATGGATACTCTCTATCCCAGACCAAGATAAATAGACATATTTATGCACACAAATATTTCCCCCGTATGTGAATCGAACCCACGAGCACTGGTGTTAAAGTAGCATTGTTAACCACTCCGCCATCAGGCTCGCCAAGTCAAATTGTTTGAATGTCAGCTGCCGATCCCACAATAGTGATGTGATAATCGCCACGTCCGTCAATTGTTAGGTTCACCTATATACATATGCGATTGAACTGAGCTTACTGGCAAGTTTATTTTTGTGGGTACCTCACTGCAATTTGGAGCCTAATGTACTTCCATGAAACGCGGTATCAGTATCATTAACAAATTTTAATTTATTATTCTGAATGAGAACTTTATTTTACTTTATCTACAAAAGTTACATTGGGTAGACTTAATTTCTTACAGTTTCAGCCTTGTTTAACGTAACGTAACGTTTAAAAGATTATGGATTATTTTGATTTATTAAATTATATATACCAGTCTCTCAATATTTTTCCGTAGCTCTAATTGAAAATGAAAAAGATATAGTCAGCAGTCGTTCGTCAGCAGTCATCGTCGAGTTATGATGATGGCAGATAGTAATCATCATAACTCAAGAATACACAGCTATTATCGGTATGCCGTCTGACCCACTCGAACAATAAGGTGGAGAGAGAGAGAGAGCAACGCCCGCCGAACGTCTCGCTGACTTACTGAGATTTCTGGCATTGAGCTACGAGTATTGTACCACGGGATGGTAGATGACACCATTTCTCCGTCATTCATATCCGAATTAGCGGTGTAGAGTAAATCAAACTATCATCCGGTTTTCGCAGTGGTGGTATGGACGGCTTTTTTTTAGACTTGTCTAAAAAAAGAACAACTAAATCAATAACAATACATCAAGCCCGTAGAAAACATTTATCAAAAAACGAAAATAAAATTTCAAAAGTTTATCAAAAAATAATAATAATAGAGTGAGGTCAGTTTCTTTCATCTTATAACAATCACATATTTTAATATATTATTAGTCACTTAAATCTGTTTTCACATATTTACTTTAGGAGTTATCTTCTATATAACTGTATCTGTATGTGCATGTATTATTTATGCTAATCACTTATACCCTAATATATGTCTGCGAACGTACTTGCCCGGTCACCGTCACAATCTTATTGTTGTAGTTAAGTACGCACTAATCTATATTATTATTATTATACATTGTAGGTAATTATTACATGACTGTGTCTTGATGTAGTGATATCATTGCATTTGCGTCAAATCTCAGTGGTTTATAAAATGCATTAATATTGTTTTATAAAATGTTTATGTAAACTAGTGTAATAAATAAATAAATCTGTATAATAATTCTTACTACAAATGTTTGAGTTGTTGAATAAACTCTTTTTTAGAATTATCCCTTCTTATAGACGAGAGTAATTTATTGTATATTTTTGTTGCCATTACTAATTAGCGGGTAGAATATAAAGTGTGTAAGGAGATGGCCAGCATTAACTTGTGTTGGTGACAGAATGAATATTTAGTAGGCACTTCCTCACGAGTAGTAAAAAAGTTGGGTTTTTACGCACAAATTTACATGTTTCTAGAGTATGTACTGGAGAGAGAAAGAATTTTTAACTTATGAAAATAAGATTTACAGCTCTAAGTTGGTTCAAATTTGGTTGTTGTACGAATGAGTTTCTTTGAAGGATGACCCCACAATGTGGCTTCGTAACTATGCTGCACATGCATAGCACGTACTTAGTGCAGTTAGAATAACTGTAGTTGATTTTAATTACGCAAAGTCTATAAGTAAATTTAGACATATTTTAATTTAAGTTTCTTACGGGACTAGAACTGGATCGGATAATGTGACTTCATTGACAACTTTTAATTATATGTTATTTGACCAAAAAATTACATTTATTTAATTTTTTGGTGAAAAGGTATTTAGGTTTTTCGATAATTTATTTCTTAGTTGTGTTCACACATCAGTTCGTACTTAGTATATTCGCTTTAAATAAGAATATAGTCGGAGTTGTATAAATTTAGCTCCTGGTTTAAATTTATGCCTTTATGGAATTGATAAACCTATCAATTTAATGTAACCTTGAGCCAGAACGCACAGCTCGCTATACACAATGCAGTGCTGTTGCCAATGCTTATGGAAGCGAGAGCTGCATATGGCAGAGAGAGAGAGCATGAAAGTAGGATAAACACGGTCGAAACGCGAGCGTTGCGCAAAATTTGTGGCGTAAAGCTTGTAGACTGTATTCGCAACGATGATGTCAGAAACAGAGTTGGTCTGAAAGAGAGCGTCAGTGTTAAAATAAGAAGAGGCATGCTCCGTTGGTTAGGACATGTAGAATTAATGCAGGATGTAAGAATGACGAAACAGATATACAATGCAAAAGTGGAAGGATGTAGGAGCCAAGGAAGGCCAATACTTACCTACCATGACCAAATTAGTTGTGTTCTATCAAAAGTAAGGATAATTACAACAAAGAACTTGATGTAATATATCAGATCGCGAAGTCAAACGGTTATTTCAAATCTACGATCGATAAATTATTGCGTAAAAAGACGAGTAGTATCGTAAACAGACTATTGTACGCGGTTCCATATATTTCGACATAAAATACACTGCGAGTTTGTCATACCTGGGAAAAATCACTGACAAAATAGTTCACATATTTAGAAAAAATAACATACATGTTGCTCTCAAATCCCATAATTCACTCAACTCACTTTGTAACACTAAAGATAATATCCCGTCCAATGAAAAATCGGGCGTCTATAAGGTGTTCTGCGATGAATGTGAACACGTTTATATCGGTCAGACTGGTCGTAATTTTATAACACGATTTCACGAACACGTATCGGCGTATAAAAACAATCGCCCAGAAAGGTCACACTGCGCCGAGCATCTCATAGACAAAGGACATAACTTATCCCCCACTAATACATATTATCAAATTTTACACACCATAGACAAAGGTTTAAAACTAAATATTAGGGAACAATTAGAAATTAATAAACATAAAAATTCTAAAATTACTCTCATGAACAAACAGACTGACGTAAACCATTCCCCACTATTAAATATCTTTTCGCTCACACCATCCATCCACAGGTGGGGACCCTCAATTCAATATAATAAAAATAAAAAGATTTGTCACTTGTAGCATGTTATTCTTACGATTAACGTCTACAACGCCTGATGGTGCCTCATGGAGAGGCGAAACACGTGTCGCAGCGACGACCAGGCCAGTCGTGGCAGCGACGGTGGTGGTGGGGGCATGCGGATTTCCAGATGGCGGACGACCGCAGCAGCCGAGGCAGAGACTACCGGAACAGTCATGGTAGCGTCGGCGTGTTGCACTTACTAACAGTAGTAGGTGGGTGCCTGCCGGCGCTAGGCCGCATGAACTAATTGGTGGCGGAAGCACACAAAGCAGGTTAGATCAAATTACATACTTTGTTATATTTTACTGTAGCGTGTAAGTAACTATACTTCACATTATTACTTTATTATGTATGAACTAATAAAAGCTATGATTCTTACTCAATAAACTCAAGTAACTCAAACTAAGTATATTTCTAGCATTCGATTGTATCATTGCTCCCGACCTCATATGGCGATCCTGCCAGGATCGCGATTTGAAACTTATTTATAAATTTATAATAATATACATGTAGAGAAACTTTTTTACTTGTTCATAGGTAGCAATCCTTCATTCGGAATGTCATGTCAAAATTTATCACAAAAAAAAAATATATTTAATTTAAAAATTTTAAGAAATGTTCTGTAGACAACTGACCAGATTGAAATAACAGGCAGTACGCTGAGATCCAGTCAGCAACGCACGGTGTGCATCACGGTGTTCTATTCTGTGTGCGGTGTGCTCCCCTTTCCCATGTAGTGTTGGGCCTCGCCATGTACATCGATGCTCGACTTCTTCTGCATCCTCGGCAACTCTGACTGCTACGGTGGTGGATCGCAAGGCGATCTCCACCGACTCCTAATGCAACAGCCCCTGCAACCTCCTGCTGTCGTGAGCGCCTTACAGTCCTGCTCTCTGGCTGTGGTTTGCTGGTAACCTACACTACTACTTGCGGCCTACATCTCCGTCCGGACCTCCTGCCGTGACCGGGAGCTGCCGGCCACTTCTCTCCGGGACCTCATAGTGAACTTTGGTTAGACACATCCAATGTGAGTCCTTAAAGCTAGACTAGCTCAGAACTTTTGAACCCGTCTTTTTTAATATATTTATTTGTGAATATCAGTTTTAATAAAGCTGTTATTTTATTTTGGAAGACACTTTTTTTAATCAGTTACCTTACAAATTCCGTTCTCCGTATAAAGAATCCACGATATATGCGTGCCTCGGAATTGCGAGTGTTTTATTCTTCTGAAGACCTCTCCGAACTCGGTACTAATTTTGTTATGTATTGTAATAAATTATTTAAAAATAATAGGCTCCACGCATACTATGGAGGAGGTCATCCTTAGCCAAAACGCAGCAGGAGCAAACAACGATGCTGTGATTGAGCAGTTTAAATTCCACGCCAGCCCAACGACTATAGTATTGCTGACTATATTGCTGCTGATTTCTCTGGCGTTTTTGTACACGGTATACCAGATTTATAAAACCACAGAAAGCGGATTTCTAATGAAATTAATAGACATGCTTTGAAACTTATTTAAGTTTCTATTCTCGTCATCGTGAACTGAAATACAATGACCAGATCGAAGAGAAAATATAAGATAATATACACATATGATGCCATATGTGGTAAGGAAAGTATCTGTTATCAATAACATGAAAGGACTGATTCTTGTTACAAAGAAGATGAAATGAAAACAAATATTATTTTCATGAAAAGTTTATTATATAATGCACGTTCAACATAAAGTGATAGTGTGATGAAGTGATATCAGATTTCTTAATCGGTTATAATATAATACAATTTGCGTAGTGAATGGTGCAGGATAAACTTTGAACTTCAGACATTTTAGTTGTTAATTGTAAGCGCTATGTTATCGAATAGTTTGGTTTGATAGATAAACGCTGAATAAACGTCATTGAATTGTAAGTAGTATACTATTTTCATGTTGTTGTATAATGCTATGGCAAAAGTAATAAGAGAAATAAGAAAATATTTAATAAAAATTAGACCAAATAGGCGTACTGGTAATATGTATATTTTATACTGGGTTGGGAGGTATACAAGCATACGTCCCACCTGATATAAAACGGGTACCGGAGCCTATTAACGCTATATTAAGTATCACTCGCGCGATGCCTCCTCTGCTGCTTACACAGCAACTCCTTGGGAGCTTACTGGTGACCTCACTCACACCCAGGAACACAACAACCCTCTACGGAGTTGTTATTTGGCTGCGGTTTTTTGTGAGGTGAGGGTACTTCCCCAGACGGGCTGTTTTGATGCGCCCTACCTCTCTTAAAATATCCAAACCAAGACAAACAGACATGTTCATGCACATAAATGTTTGCCTTGTCTAGGAATCGAACTCACGAGCGTTGGTCTTAAAGTCGCGTCATTCACGACTGAGCCACCGAGCTGCAATTTTATTGTTATAAAATTACGAGAAGCTAATAATTAGGTGAATAAATATAATATTGTTTTGTATAAATTTATAGGTATAAGGTAGTGGCAGTAAGCAAGATGAATACTTAAAATATTAATGAAAATTGTGAAGAATTCGATAGATTATATAGATAAATAAACGATTTATGTCATGAAAGTTGTGATAAAAATCCATTAACAATGTCGAAATTTTATCTCAAGATTGCGTTAAATTTATTATGGAAATAAGACTTTATACTGTGAAATAATAATGTAAAAAGTTCTGTACCTTTAACAATTACAACTAAAGGTATTACGAGTATTATGCCCGCAAGATCAAAATCTATTCATTTTCTAAATACTGATGTGACCGAAGAAAGTGTTATTTGCGCATCTGAATTACAAGAGGGGGTGTTCATAGCTAATACTTTAGTTAAACCCTTCAACCAAACCAAAAAATACCATATAGTTAACACCTCAGCAAATGATTTAATGTTAACCGAAATTAAACAAATTGCCTATAATTCGAACGAATACAATTCATGTTCATTTGAAAAATTGTACAAGAATGCGGAGTGTGTAAAAAAATATTAAAATTTCCATTTATAACTTCACGCCAAATCCTTTAAGGGGTAGGCAGAGAGAACCGAGCGCCACGTGACTCGATCCTTACATATCTCACTCGCTTCTTTAACATTCATTGCTCTTCCCATGCACGCTCACCGGTTTCTAGGGCTCCTGACATCACCTTCTGATAGAACACGACCAATTTGGTCATGGTAGGTAAGCCTTGGCCTTCCTCGACTCCTACATCCTTCCACTTTTGCATTGTATACCTGCTTCGTCATTCTTTATTATTAATAATAATAATATAATATTAAAATTGTTAAAATTAAGTCACCTTAACGAAGAAGAACGAACATCGATCGAAAAAATATGCGCCAAATATTCAGACATTTTCTATCTCGAAGGTGACAAATTAACTACGACGACTTGTAGAAACACAACATTTCTTTAAAACTCAATGTAACCCCGATGTATACCTTATACGGTGCCTCATTTACAAAAGGCATAAATAAGTAAACACATAGAAAACATGCTTAACAGGGAATTTTAATAGAACCGTGTAATAGCGAATGGTCTAGTCCCATCTTATTAGTACCTACCTAAAAAGTCTGACTACAATGTTGAGAAAAAGAGGCGGTTGGTCATAGACTATCGTAAATATTCTGCAAATTCTAATCGGTGGCCACTCATGATGATAGCTATACTCTGAAATGTGGTCAAACTTACGATGCCCATACACAAATCTGACACATTGATTCTGCAGACGTTCCATCTTATCGAATAACTTCTCAGTGACGTCGAGGTATGCGATCCAATAATGGGATAATTTAATCATATAATAATAATAAATAAATATTGTTGGACAAATTACACAGCGCCATCCAGCCCCAAAGTAAGCGAAACTTGTGTTATGGGTACTAGACAACTGATAAACATACGTAAATACATTTTTTTTTTGTAAATATATACTTATTATATATAGAAAATACCCAGACCAAGACAAACAGACATGTTCATGCACACAAATGTTTGTCTTGTGTGGGAATCGAACTCACGAACTGCAGACGAATTTAGCCTCGTTTACAAATTGGCAGAGTGCACTATGGATAAGTGAAGTTGGCTTTAGCCCTTGAGATGATAGTGGACTACTTTCATCTCTCTACTTACACACAACTAAAAAGCAAAAATAGTAATAGAAATAATGAAACGTTTTTTTAAATATTTATATTTAATTAATATTTTTAATATTACACTTAATATATATGTCGCATCCGGTCATGAGTATGGATGTTTAAAAACGAAATGGAAGCGCGCGAACGGTAGCACCCTTTGGCAGAATCAAGAGGTCGATACTGGGAGAAAGAAACTGTCCTCTCGTTTCGTATTTTCCTGAACATTGATTACATGTGTTGATTTAAAATTATAGTGTGTACACACCATAATATTGGATAGACCGAAAAATCATACGTATACGACATATATATACATACATATATATATATATATATATATATATATATATATATATAATATATATATATATATATATATATATATATATATATATATATATATATATATATATATATATATATATATATATATATATATATATATAATATATATATATAAATACCTTATATATAAAGCGTTATTGTACCAAAAATATTCTGGTCAATAGTTTTTTAAATAAACAAACATCATTATATACATTATATACATCATTATACGGTCATTTTTTTGCTTACTCGTAAAAGTACTGACTGAAGTTAAAACCGGCGACTGTCCGTTTAAGGAATTATGCACGACCTTTTCTATTTGGTCTTCTACTTCCAAAGGATTTTCTACGACCAAAGGACAAATATCAACGTAAAAGCTACGACCTCATAGTGCCTAGCCTCCAAATACCTACCTAGATTTAAACTTGAAAGACGCTCTCAGAGCTTCCGAGAGCTCCTGCGATTTACCACAGTAACACCGTAACATACATACAATAACTACCGGAGGGATGACGTAAGCTACATCGTAGTCGATCGTTTTAATTTTATATTCACGTGATAATCACGTGACTTCGCAGTCTGCGAAAAAAAAAAATATTCAGCGTACATTTTTTTAACTAATTAACGAAGTAAATTTATGAATTTCAGGCTTTGATGGATTTATGTAACAAAGTAGGTCTGTTTGAGTAATTGTTTCTTTTTCTTTTCTTTGATAATAAAAATGAGCAACTGCGCGAAAAAAATATTACTTCGCTTCCGAGAAAATTATATTGGAGGATATAATTATACGAAACTGTTATTTTTTTTTTATTCTCATTACTTTTTGATGTATTATTGTTTAAAATATTATTTATTACGAGTACATGGTCCACATTGAAAGTTTTGCAAGCTTGATTACTCGTGGCTGCTATTAAGAATATTATATTTTTTAAACGCGGTTCATTCGCAGTTGTTTCATTTTTAATATAGTTACGAACGAAATATTGCTGTTCAAATCGTCGGTAGTGAAAGTGAAAATAACGTGAATAGATTTCAGGGATTTCTACTCGTACACAAAATTGTTACTGTTTGCTTGCTACTGTTGGACATCAAAATGATTTTCGGGGGGATGTATCATAATCATAACTGAGTAAAAATTGCTTTTTTTTTCATATACGGGTTCCGAAACTGAAGATCGAAGAAGTGACTAGTACTGCTGAGTAGCATTGACTTTAATGAATTCAGAGACGGTAATGGTAACCACCATTCAATTATCACGTGGAAAATATAATGTGCGTCATGAAATATAATTAATTCGCATGAAAAATTTGAATGTTGAGAAGATTTTGAAAATCGATGATTATGAATACATTATTATATTGCTCTTAACTTTTTTTTTATAGTTTCACAAAAAAGTAAAAGCTACGTAGGCACTATTAATAATATGCTATAAATAAACGAACAGAAGTTGTCAACACACAGAGTAGAAATACAAACAGACGTGCTGTAGGCGCTACTCTCGGTATTAAATATGATGACTAGGAACAAATGTTAAAAAAGATTGTTCCTGCTGTAAGTAATATTTCGCAATATTGATACAAACATTAGATACATAATCGATTTCGTTAAACGTGAAACACGCTAACAATATATATAAATAGAGCCTTATCGCAGGCAAACTTAATCGTGTTTAGAATTCATAACGTTGCTGTTCATTACAAATATGACGATACAAACGCAATTTTAGAAACAATCTCCAATATAATCAGCAAATCAAATAGCTAAGTTATTTGCCGACTATAACTTAGCTATTTGATTCGCTGATTATATTGGATTTGGAGGTTATTTCTAAAATTGCGTTTGAATAATTAGTCCGACGAAAATGGAAGATAGATTATTCTTTCCATTTTAGGGGATGATCGAATTGGGCCTAAATTGAAATTGCATTGGTATGTTTACTTCTCAAGGGTACTAGGTTTGTACCATTTCTAGAGGATAGCTGCATGTGTACCTTGTACATTTGGTACTTAAACACAATTTTATTCCGAATTACTGACGAAATTGAACTAATTATTTTGCAATTGACGTATTTTAATGTAGCCGTTATTAAATTTTCATTTTAATCAAAGCAGCAGTTATTTAGAATTTAGCTCTAAAATATGAAATCTTCATATACTTACCTCGAAATACACAAAATGCCACGTGCGCTATTGTTGCTGTTGTTATTTAGAATAATAATTTTATTCTTTGTTCCAGAGCCTCCTGAATGGGGCCCGAAGCTGGTGTCTGACCGGTCGTGGTACGGCTCGGGGTCCACTCTGCGTGCCACGTGTGCTTCACCTCCCGCTCACCCACCAGCCAATCTCACCTTCGCCCTTAATGGACGGGAGGTAATAGACTATGCTTTTTAAGTTATACAATTTTGTATATTCTGTATTATTAAATCGTCTTCAGAATGAACCGTACGAAAGCGACTTACTCGACATACTACATTTAGTCTGCCAAATTTTAAATATGTCAATACATAAGTTCTAATTCTGATAAATTAGAATTAGATGATGATAATATTTCTTGGAATCACAGTGGTTTGCAAATTGCAGTGGAGCTCTAATATGAACATTTCACTTTATTTTACATGGGTAAATACGCTTAAGAAACCCCACATTTTACATCAACTGCATTAATTATTGTACCTACACTAATTGTTTCAAATAATCGTTCGACCTAAGTTTGCAAAACGCCAGCATCACTTCAGGACGAAGTTGGCTTTCAATTAGTGATGACAGATTAATGTATATGACCATTTGCAACTCAATAATGTAAAATACTTTTTACATAATACTCGTACTTTTAACCAACAACTTGTAACGACATTGAAGTTTACGCATATTCACATTGTTGTTTTACGTACTTTGGCTTCAGCTTCATATAAAAGAATCAACGGTTTAAAGTTTAAATTTTCTATTTAAAAGTATTTTTTATTATTTTGTAGTATCATCTTCATGATTTACAGGGCACCAAATTTGGATCTATCACATATGTAATTTGTATTATCCAAATCTCTTGAACCAGTAAGTAGTACATCGCTGAACATATATGAAAAAGAAACATCCTCAACGAATATAGACAGAAAGGGTCTGTTTATTTTTAAAATGATAAGATAAAAACGTTAAACAATATTTTTGCCATTTGGGTCTCCGTTTTTTACTTCTTACATTAAACCTTATAGTATCGTAATCATTTTTAGGGTTCCGTAGTAAACAAGGAACCTCTATAGTTTCGCCATGTCCGTCTGTCTGTCCGTGTGTCCACGGCCTAGCTCAGAGACGCTTTTTATTAGAAAGCTGTAGTTTGACATGTATATACATATCTATTAATTAACTATGCTGACAAATGTAAAGTGGGGATGATTTTTTTTATTCACGCACACCCCATGGTGTAGGGAGCCGTTAGATAGTTGTTTTAAAAACATTGAGGGTGTCAAGATCATTTTACGATATAGTAATCCGTTTGCGAAATAGTAATATAAAAAGTGTATTTTTTTGTTAGAATCAAGTACCTCCACCCCCACTATGCCAGCGAAACAGTTGTATTTGGAAATGTAAAAAAACATGGTAGTAGTCCATATAGTGAATTTATAACAATACTGTCGCGGCTAAGGAGGTACTATCTATCTATCAATCTATAACTTCAAGCCAAATCCCTTGCGGGGTAGGCAGAGAGAACCGAACGCCACGTGACTCGATCGTTACATACCTCACTCGCTTCTTTAACATTCATTGCACTTCTCACGAACATTCGTCGAGTTCTAGGACTCCTGACATCACCTTTTGACAAGACACGATCAATTTGATCATGGTAGGTAAGTCTTGGCCTTCCTCGGCTAATACATCCTTCCACTTTTGCATTGTATATCTGCTTCGTCATTCTTTCATCTTGCATTATTTCTACATATCCAAACCAACGAATCCTGCCTCTTCTTATTTTAACACCGATGCTATCATTTAAACCAACTCTGTTTCTAACATCATCGTTGCGAATACGGTCTACAAGCATTGCGCCACATATTTTGCGCAACGCTCGCATTTCGACCGCGTTTATTCTACTTTCATACTCTCTCTGCCATACCCAGCTCTCGCTTCCATAAGTAAGCGTTGGGACCAGCACTGCATTGTGTATAGCGAATGGTGCTTTCTGGCTTAAGTTTTTACTACCAAGAAGTTTTTCCAACGCTCCATTCGCACTATTCCCAGCTCTCACTCGTCTTTCCACACCTGCAGTGTACTTTACATCCCTACTGAAAGCACATCCAAGATATACAATCTCATTCACTTGTACCAACACTTCATCATCAATCGTAATCCTTACATTGGTTCTGGTTTCTTCTCTTTCTAATACCGTTATCTTAGTCTTCTTTGCATTCATTAGTAAGCCTTTCTTCATATATTCGTCTTTCATCATTGTAATCAGTGTTTGCAGTTCAGTTGGTGATTCTGCTAATAACACGGCATCGTCGGCATACAGCAGACAGATCACCACTAGGTCACGTATGCGCAATCCCACATTCATTGACCTTATTATCTGCAGACAACTATTGAAATACAGTATAAATAGCCTAACAAATAGCATGCAACCTTGTTTGAACCCAATTTTGACACCAAACCATGGTTACATGCCACCAACTATCCGTACACATGCTGAGCAATCCTTGTAAGTGGACTGCATACCACGGAGCAGTGAACCTTCGATTTTATATCTTGGCAATATGTCCCATAGTTGCTTTCGTAGAACCCTATCAAATGCTTTCTCAAGAGCCACAAAACCGCAGAAAACCTTCTGGTCTATGGTCAGGTGCTTCTCTAAGGTATTGGGGAGTGAGAAATCTTGATCCGTACATCCCTTTCTATTTCAGAATCCTTCCTGTTCTTCCCACAACATTCCATCAGATTTCACCCTCATTCACCTTTTAATCACCTTCCCATATACTTTTGCTGCTAAGCTGATCAAACTTATGGCACTATAGCTGGCGCAGTCCATGCGTACTCCTTGGCTTTATACAAGGGCATGATGACTGCGCGCCTCCAGTCCATTGGGACCCTTCCAGTTTGATCATCTCAGCTGTAATCAGATAAATTCCCGCAGTTTTTCCATTTTTCAAACTTCATATCGACCATTCGATCTCACCATAGCCTGATTCATTATGCCCTCGTCGGACGCCGTCAAAGTGGAGTAAGCATTAAACTCACTCTCATTGCCACATATTGCGTCCATACACACGTAAAAAAAATCATTAAAAAATTAAAATGATGGTGGCTCCGAGGGGGTTCTGTTTGAGTTGCTGTATATGCACTTGGCCGGTTTTTCATAGTTTTAGTTATTGTTAGTTTTCATTTTTCTTTCTTAATATAGCAGTATTTCGAAAATGACCTTTGGTGGAGAAGAAAGCCGATAGAAAATTTGCCCATGTAGGTCTTCAAATCATCTATTTCTGTTACAATAATTTAATGTCACTTTATATACAATGTGTTTGTGCTCGCACCCGACAAACTTTAAGGGCGGTTTCTACACTCAATATAATTCAAAAAACATTATATATGTAGGGGCTAAACTCAACCCCCCTTTTTTTGTGACGCGGGGAAAAATGCTTTACGTTATGCGTTACCACCGGTGCCTGGGTGGCCTCCGATGATAGTGTGGGACTCCCCGTTGGCTGCCCAACGGTATATCAGGGGTATATTGTGGGGCCAGGTTCCCATCCTGACCCCTAGTCCCACATGTTAGGGAGGCGGCAATAGGTGCGCGTAGCGCCTACGCCGCACTCCCGTTCGCCGTCTCCGGAACGGGACAGCCTCGGGATCATCCTCCCTGTCCCGCTCCGAGGCCTCCTTCTGGGACATGACCGTCTCACAGAAGGAGGCCATTACATCCCACGCACTGTCACTCCCGAGCATGGAGCGGACCACACTCGGGAGCGAGAGGTCTGCGTCTCCTAGCGCGGCCACCAGACCGTGGAGCTGCCGAGACCACCTGGGGCACTGCTCCATAGTGTGTTGGGCAGTGTCCTCGGCCGCGCCACAATCGTGGAAGTCCGGCTCCTGCTCCCGCCTTGCGATCCGGTGCAGGTGCTCACCGAAGCACCCATGTCCAGTGAGTACCTGCACCATGGGGAAAGTGAGGGGTTTGCGCTTTCTGCGCATCCATCTATCTAGGACCGGGTGCAGCGCCTCCGCAACGCGGGTTCCATACCGCGACTGCACCAGGTCCTCCCCCCACCTCCGCATCATCTCTGCATGCCCTCGCTGGCAATACCGCCCTATTTCCTCCAACATGAGGCGCTCGCCGAGTGCCCTCCTGCTTGCAACAAAACCGTACACTTCGGCGAGCACCTCCGCCACAAGCTCCCAGGGCGGGTCGCCAGCGAGGGCGGTCGCGGCCGTCCAGGCCACCGTCCGGTACCCCCTTATCGCCCTCTGCGATATGACCCGCTGCGCTCTGCGCAGCTGAGCCTTGTTCCGCTCGCAGAGGACGTCTGCCCATAGGGGGGCCACCATATGTGGCCATACTCCGGCAGATGCTGGAATACAGCCGCCTGCATGCAGCACTAGGCCCGCCCACATTAGGCAGGAGGCGACCGAGCGCCGCTGCGACTCTGATGACCTTCGGTCCCAACCGCTCGAAGTGGGGGCCGAAGGTCCATCTCCCGTCAAGGGTGAGGCCCAGGTACCTCATCTGGGCACTCACCCTTATCCTCTGTCCTCCTATTTGGAGGTGTGCTCTCGAGGGGTGGCCTGCCGGTCCCGCGGAAGATGAGGACCTCGGTCTTCTCCAAACGGACCCGAAGCCCAAGCCTCTCTATGCGGCTGACCACCAGCCCTACTCCAACTTCGGCCAGCCGCGCCACCTCCACGAAGTTACTACCCCGTGACGTGACAAGGGTGTTATCTGCGTAACAAATGACACCCATCCCGGGGAGGAGACGGCCCCGCAGGACCCAGTCGTACGCAAGGTCCCACAGGATGGGGCCCAGAACGGACCCCTGTGGGACCCAGAGCACACCCCCCTGTCCTCTAGGTATGCCTTCAACAGTTTCCCCAAGTACGGAGGCACCTTAAAGTATTTGAGGGCCTCCAGGATGGTACTGTGGGGGAGGCTGTTGAAGGCATTAGCGATGTCCAGTGACACCGCCACCACCACCTCTCCCTCGCGCCCCGCATCCTCCGTCACCAACCTTAGGCGCCTTATGGCGTCAACGGTCGGCCGTCTGGCCCGGAACCCAAACTGGGCATCCGAGAGGCCCGGTCCCGGGCCATCGTCCAAATACTGAGCGAGGCGGGAGGCGACAACCCTTTCTAGGGCTTTGCCCGCCTCGCTCAGCAGAACGACTGGTCGAACCGCAGATCCCGAGTCCGGGGGCCGGTCTCCCTTCAACAGAAAGCAGAGCCGTTCCACCCTGAAGGGCCCCGGACAGCACCCCGACCGCAAGCAGCAGCCTGGTCGGTGACGGGCGGCGGGGCGCCCTCCTCGTCCTCTCCTCTGGAGTCCGACGATTGGGCCATCCTCGGGGGAGCGAAACCCCGTGGGGTGTCGGGGAATAGTTTAGTTATAGTACTAGTTTCATTTGTAAAAAAAGGTCGTACATTTTCTACAAAGCCTAAATTACGAAGAGACTGAAAAACTATTGAATCTAGTTACCTAGTTAACATTAATAGTCTCATACAAGCGCTTTCCTCCAAATCTTCATTATCCCTGTATAATCACAACACATCAGTTCCCACTACTCATATATTCTCGTACATACACCTATCTACCTTCGTCTCATACTTATATACTTCATACTCCCAATCTCTCTCCTGACATATCTTATACACCAAGTCCCTCATACAATTCATTTTCTTACTTCGTTCTTCCTAACTGTAACATACTGCTACATTTTCTATGAACACAAACACCCATTCATATATAAATCCATCAAAACATACCCCACACATACTTGTATTCCCCTTCATTTAAAAAATAATAATTCTTGCGTTTGGTTGAAATGCACCTTCCGTCCACGTCAAGTGGGGAGAGTACTGGTGACCAGAGTCTCAGGCTCAGGCCTAGTTCAGGCGCCAGTCTCTCTCAATCTTAATTAGTGTTACATATTTATATTCATTCTTTTTTTTTATATATTAGTTCAGCATAGTGGCCCCTCTTTGCCTGATGGTAAGCGAAAGAGGAGCCCATAGAGCCCATAGAGCATTCATTGTATACCTATTAAATAAGTAAGATTGTGAAGAGATAATAATAAATATATTATTATTATAATGATATTATCGAGTGCCGAACAGAGTCGGACGTTCATGCAGCGCTTTGACTTTCCGTCTATTTGCACCGAAGGACAAGATATTATATGATATGCAATGAGTGTGAGCGTGCTCCCTTAAATCAAATTATGAAGTCTTACTATGATCATTATAAAGATTTAGACTTGTTTGCACTATCGCCGACTGCTTTCAAGAAGAACGTGAATGACTTGCTTAGTGATTGATACGAGTATATGTGCTGATGTTATGGATACTTGTTATCATTTTTTGCATACATAATTGTCACACGAATTGTAAACTTACACTGATTCTACTCTTATACACACAAAGGTTTTCTTTTTTATTATTGGTTGTGTTCGTTTTGCTACACATAACTACTGATTTTTATTAAGTTGAGGATGGTTGTATAGCTAACTACATGCGGAAATCAATATTATTAAGTATGCTTCTGTATAACTGTTGGTTGTCCTAAATAAAATAAAAATATCATTGTAGAAAATATAGAGAAAATAATAGAGCACTTCTAATAGTTACAACGTTAAAGAATAATAATTGCCATACACTTATCGGATCAGAAATACCTCATTCCCCTAATGGCGTCAAGTTTACTAATGAAATGAAAGATAGTTGTCGCTGGACTGGACAATAGATGGTCATACAAATTTCGTTCATTAATAACGTAATATCATTGTTAATGTATTCTGGGACGAGTAACCTTGTCGTTGTTTGGGAGCGGATTTGTTGTTACACTCCAGGGAAAAATATACCGTTGAATTTGCATGGAATTTAAAAAAATGCAAATTTCGGACGAAATCTTTCATTAGGGGTCCTTTACTTTATGGAGCCCAGCTAAATCTTATTTTTTTATGAATCACAGTATTATTTTATCTATATAGAACAATCTCTGTCTTGCACGCTTTCGGGGATTTTTTCGACTTAGTTATAATCGCACAGCGTGCATCTATGAAACATATATAATTCTTCTACACTCCTCCTAACCGGCTGGACCGATTCGGAGATTCATCAC
This sequence comes from Pyralis farinalis, assembly GCA_947507595.1. Classification (NCBI taxonomy): domain Eukaryota; kingdom Metazoa; phylum Arthropoda; class Insecta; order Lepidoptera; family Pyralidae; genus Pyralis; species Pyralis farinalis. Next base: position 21,226,850 of record OX382267.1, read on the forward strand.
GCACAAAGGTTTACATTCATAATTGGACACGGTATTTCGGACAACATATGGTGATACCGCTAGTTTTATATTAAAATATGTCAATTAATGTGATATCACAGCAACAATGCGAAACATTAATCCGCTTACACTATTTATACAATAATTTAATTAATAATATGAAACTATTAACCATATAATTATTTCGTACTGCCTACGTTGCATACCTCAATACGTGAAGTATTTGGTAATGCGGTAATGAACGCATGCATTGTATCTCTGTGACTGTATACTGGTTGAGTATACACTCAATGCAGTGTCCAATATACCGCATTATAGCAAATGTTCAATTACAGGTATTAGACAAGCTAAGCCCTATTTAGCATAATTTCACGAATAGATTAGTACTGGCCACCGATTAATGCAAATATATCGTGTACTTAAATTAACAATATTTTGATCTCTGATAATTTGTAGATAAAATAGTTAATAGATTCAGGCGTTATTTTGCGAAAGTCAAATTTACATGCAATTTGATCTAACCTGCTTTATGTGCTTCCGCCACCAATTAATTCATGCGGCCTAGCGCCGGCCGGCACCCACCCACTACTGTTAGTGAGTACAACATGCCGACGCTGCCGTGGCTGCTCCGGTAGTCTCTGCCTCGGCTGCTGCGGTCGTCCGCCATCTGGAACAGAATCCGTATGCCCCCACCACCACCGTCGCTGCCACGACTGGCCTGATCGTCGCTGCGACACGTGTCACTTGTAGCATGTTATTCTTACGATTAACGTCTACAACGCCTGATGATGCCTCGTGGCGTTATTCACTATAGCTTTCTCATGTCTGGTTAAGCAATGACAGCAGATGTTTACTGCCGAACTTCGAACAATGATGGCCAAACTGGCAGTGAAACAGCTCCGACTCGTGAACCAATGTTCACCATTATTGCTCCATGGTAACGCAAGACCCCATACTGCATGAGAAACCGTCCATACCATACGTCATTTTCCGTACTCGCCAGACCAACTAACTACCATTTTTTTCATGATTTGGATAATTTTCTACGTGGTAAATAATTTTCTTCCCAGGAGGCAATACAAAATGCTTTCACACAGTTTGTCGAATCTAGATCCCCAGAGTTCTATCGCAAAGGCATAAATAAACTTCCGATTAGATGGCAGCATTATATAGATACTGGTCGTAAATATTTTGATTAAATAAATATGTTACATCTTAGAAAAACACGAGTTTTAATTTTTCAGTAAAATTCGGCAATTTCATACTTGTGGCCCTAATATTTCGAAAGACGCGTGGCCTGATTTTCCTTCTGGGTCATGGCGGCCTGACGGCAGTCGCTGTATGTCTGAATCAGTATCTTGGCCAAATCCGTAAGCTTAGGCGGTGAACCCCGTCGATCTTAATGGATTAATAACAACACTAGGAATAGGAAGACCAGATGGCAACACATCACATAAAATATATGCACCCCAGTGCACTTGCAGATCTATGATCTATGCCATTGAGACAAGGGGAGTTGAGGATCCTCAGATGATAGTCCTCCACCAGTAGATAACTATTGGCACGTATAACACCCGAACTCTAATGGGTGAGCTGGATAAAATTAAAGTCTAATCAATAGCATGTTTACAGGCTACGTAGATTGACAAAGGAAACTATGATCCTCTATTTGGCATCCCTACAGCTACTTTAACCGCGAAGAAAATGTTGTATAGATTCTACTCATCAAAAGTGTACGTAATACCACAACTTCTCAATGCCGATTATTTATAAACATTTCAACACCAACGCCAAGTATAATAGTAAAGAAGAAAGTAAAGAAAAGTATCACTGGGCCTTTGTGCTACCAGTAGATCATCGCTGTCGCCTAGTTGTCATCCTTCCTGCTTAGTCACTGTCACACACAAAGCGTTCACATATGTCTGTTTGTGTTGGTCTGGATTACCTAAATAATCAAAACCAAGACAAATAGACGCGTGTTAACGAATACAGATATGTTTGTCTTGTGTGGGAATCCAACCCAGTACACTTAGTATTAAAGTAGCCATAGCTAACTACGCGACCAAAATGCCATATCTATAAATACTACCTCTCATTCATTACATCTTTACATGTTCTTATTCACCTAATTTTATAATTATCTTATAATTCGTATCACAAACGAGCTTATGTAGTACTTAGCTCTTCTCAATTTGCCGATCTTAGCAATGCGTGATGGATAGCGACTCCTACCGCCGCATGCACTATATTTCGCACCAACGAGGATGGATCGGTGTGCATCACCTAAGGAAGGCCGCCTTAATCTACTCATCAATGGGGTTTTGTTCCATAATAGCAATTTGCTAGGATGGCGACAAAAACGCACACGCTTCTGGCACGTAATCCCCAAATGTGTACGTAAGGTCATTAAGCATAATAATTGAATAATATTGTATATTTGTTGTAACGTCGGTTAAGATAAGACTCGAGAACTTTAGGGTGCGTATACGTAATTAATTTGAACGGCATAATTTTATTTGTGGAAGCTAATAGCCAATTAATGTTAGCCCATTTCGTTGATAACCTGAAAAAAGATATGCCTTCGCTTAGTAGTCGTTTGGCTAAAATTGGGGTCAGTAGGTCGAGTGGACATTAGCGCTAGCGTAATAGCATGTGAAGCTCAAAATGCATCTTAAAAGTTACGTGAAATCTAATAGACGGCAAAGCACTTCGTATACTCTTTATGTCTATAGAGTTATGATAATGGTTTACTTTGCTGCATTTTGCCTGCCTGCCGGTCTTACATCAACAAAAAAATGTGATTGTTTTATAACACGATAAATATTACTAGTGTTCGCTCCCATGATCAAAACTCGTTAATCATTTTTCAATATTCGTACATTTTAAACTTTTTTTCCTTTTTTTTTACTATACTGAAACTCTAAGTACATAAGCAAGATTGATAGAACACACCTTACTAAGTTTTAATCGTAAGCACACGTATAAACAACACTATGTATAAATATCGCTGTCGATCAGAAGTAAAATATGCTTCTATCCGAAGATAACTTCTTTTTGGGAATGAGACTTGTAGGGACTTTGTATTGGAGTATTTATAGCATAAAAAACATCAGGCATGGAACATCATTGCAATAGCTCTATATCATAGATACGTATCTATAAAAAAATTGCTTACGATCGGCACAACCGATAGGAGAGATACGCGCCACTATAACTTACTTACGAACACGTATACTCTAAGCTGAAACTCGTCGAAAGGCACATAATTTACAAAAAAAAATATTGGATACAAACATAGAAGAGTAGGACACTTGAACTGGTTTGTTTGTCTGTTTATATACGTGCCTTCTAAATTAAAGATATTATCCGAATACGACTCAATGTGGTATCAATATTCATCCCCCCGTGTATTTGAGTCTCCCATCCACCGAGGATATATAAAGTATACTTCTTCATACTTAAGGAAATATTAAGCGAATTGCCGAAGCTTAGTATTTTCAAGCTGCCTAAATACAACAACACGTAATGACACATGTAAAATCGAATGTTTCCCTCAAACTTTCAGAAATTATTATATATAGATAGTCGTATTTCTAAATAGTAGATATTTGTAAATATGGTATTGGTAACTTTGAAGAGTCTTTTGGTCGATTGGTTAGCAAAGGCTACTTTACCATCAAAGGTTGTGGGTCCGATTACCACACAAGACAAACATTTGTATGCATAAACATGTCTGTCTGTCTTTCTTGGGAGTTTTCTGTAGCTATAGGTAATTAATCACAGTAAATACTTTTTTATATAGTTCTTTCATAAAAAAAGAGTATTTACTCAAGTTTCTCATTTGTCTAGTACTTATAGTCATGGTCATGGCACAAGCTTCCCTTACTTTGGCGGTAAATGACGCTATATAATTGCTCCGGAAATATTGATTTACTACACAAGTGTAAAGTCGCATTATCGCTAAATTGAGTATTGAATAAACATGTCATACCACGAAGCACTTTTTATCGAATCAAATACAATATTAGACGGTCTTTGTTGATCTTTACAAATCTACTCTTTACACTTAAATATTCATTACTTAATCTGAATATAACGTAAAATAATCTTTTTTTATATACCAATTACCTTTAGCCGTACCTTAGGTTGGGAATTCTTATGATAAAAAATATAATATGAGAATTAAAATAAATCACAATAACAGTAATAAATTAAATTAAAAATATCTTTCAACAATGATTGTTAGTTGCTATATAAAAAGTTATTCAATTTACTAACAGAAAAACAGTCATTGTGAGTGAATTAATATCGTTACTTTAATTAAGGTAATGAACTACACTGGTGGTTCCAAAAAGGCAATGGCGAGGCAGTGATTTGTATCTAAAAATATTCGTTTCAGAATTCCATTAGCGTATTCCAATATCCAATATTGTACTCTCCATTAGCTTATATATCAAATAATAATTCAATAACTAAAGTAATTTATTAGATATATCTTCGACAGAAAAAACGATAATTATGGATAAGCGACTTAGAAATTAGAAAATAAGTATATTTTTAAATGTTTTGAAGATGTATATATCCCAAGCTTATTTTAACAAATAATATTTATATAAATTTAGATTACTATTATTACTATACAATATCAAGATGCATACAAAAGTACGGCTACCATATGTCAAGTAGTGACCTAACCTATAAACACTTACAATACAAGGAATAGGTATTATAGCTCGCGTGTTGCGGCCTTGCTGCAAACTCACTGACTCTTCAGAAGATTACTGGTAACTGGCAGCAACTAACATTACACAAATAATCAACCTAAATAACAACTGAAGGAGTTGTTATTTGGATGCAGTCTTCTGTGAGGAAGGGGTACATCGAGTTGCTTACGTCTTGTTTCCTGTTGGGTTACTTCTGTACGCCCTACTTATCCTTCCTCAGAGCTTTGTATGTTAATTAGCAAGGTACACCACACGCAGGAAAGGTTTTCGTTGACTCTGTAGATCATAGTGAGCCACAAATACCTCGAAATAACAAAATAAAGAAAATAACATTAAAGGACAACTGCGCTATAGGTACATTTTAATTTAATGCAATTATAAATTTAATTTAATGTAAGTATATGTATGTACAGATAATAATAGATCAAGTTATACACTAATGCATCATGTGAAGTAAAGATCACATTTACATATATGCAAGTTATTTCATATACCTTTAAATAATTCCTCGTTAGGAGGGAGTTATTATTTCGTTGTGGTATTTTATTGGCAGTGCTTCTCTAGGAATCTCTAGTAAAATCTAGTTTATTAAATATCGCTCTGCCCTACGATTCGACACCATTCGTTTGCAAATCGGCATTACGTAGCGATGTAGTTGATCAGACGAAAAGATGTATCTTTTTGTTTATTTTCTGTTTTTCCTTGGGTACATGTGGCTTAAAAAGTTTATATAAACCGTATTGAGCCGGTGCGCGATGGACCCGCCAGCAGATGCCCGCTCGAAAACAATAGGACCGTACCTACTTACTTCACTTTGACGCTACTGTTGTTTTTGCCCGCTGCCCGCTGCGTAGGCGAGTTCATTAATCACAAAGCAGCTCTGCGCTAGATAAGCTTTTAGCAAACCTCTCTTTTACCTCAAACTTGGATTACGTCTATAACATTTCTCGCACGATTATCCAATGTTTTATTTTTCATTGATTACAATGTTAACACTGTGTATTTTTGTCACAGATCGACATCGATTCTATGGGTCACGAACTACCAAATTGGTTTAAATGGGACCCTCCTCCGAAAGCTGAGACGACAACCACGGAGCAGCCCGAAGAGGATCTGAACTTCAATATATTTCATGATGACAGCAACATTCAATACTTGGACGAGTCATACATAAATCTTCACAAGGAGGAGATAAGGCGACCTCCAAAGGAATCTCCTAAAATAGTGTTTGAAAGAACTGGTCCCGACAACAGATTGCCTACAGTCGGCGAAGTGTCTTTCGTAGTACGAAACGAGGCATTTGAGAGAAACAGCCTCCGGCTGACCTGTATAGCCAGCATATACAACCTATATGCAGCACGTTCCGAACTAATTTTCGATATGGAGCCACCAGAAGTTGCTTCGGTGTTGGGAGTCCGTAATAGTGCCGTAGGTAAGTGTAATCGATATTGGTTTACAGCACATTGCCGTATTGCGAGAGGCGCGATTGGATTTCTAAATGCCGTTTGGGCATCCATAATGTTCGTTTTATGGGCAATATGCATGTGAAGATCAGCTCAAACAGTGTTATGAATTCCGTGCAATATCCAAATGTATTTTTATACTTCAAATGTAAATTTATATGAATCTTATGCAGGCATGGAAATAACGTTCCAAGGTGTAAGTAAATTGAATAAAAAATAAAATGTGAGGAATTTTAGTTTATAATATAAAATAAAAAGGATTTATTTTATATTAAAAATTAAAATTCCTCACATTTTATTTTTTACCAGGAACCGGCGAGCGTGCACGAAAAGAGCTATGAATGTTAAAAAAGCGAGTGAAGCAGGTAGGGACCGCGTCTTATGGCGCTCGGTTCTCTCTGCCTACCTAGCGTGAAGATATAATATACATACATAAAATGTGGGACATAATATGACAGATTAATTGTTTTTTTTTATGCTGTATCAGTTAACAAACAGTACGTAAGATTTACCGCAGCCAATGATCACTTAGAACACAAGTAGCATCCCATATGCCTTGCTACCTCGTTACTAATGTAACAATTCACACACTCATAGGAGCACAACAACCCTCTAGGGAGTTGTTATTTGTCTACGGTCTTCTAAAGTAAAAGTACTTACTCAATCCTGTACCTTTTATTCATATTCGAGTGGTAAACTCTTATAAATGTTATTTCTTTTTATGAAAATAAAAATAAACAAACACACACAAGATAGTGATAACACGGTAAAAGAAGTAGTTCACTAAAGAATTATTTACGTATTTTGAGTGTAACATATCACGTAAATTCTTATTAATCTTGTCTATCTGCTCACACTCTTCATTAAAAGCACTCAGACATTTTCATGCACTCAATTGTTTGTCGTGTGTAGGAATCGAATCCATAAGCATTGGTGACACTTCACTACCGAGCTCATAAAATATCAGAAGAAAATTTGTAAGAGCAAGATGTTTTTGTTAAAGAAGCGAGTGAGGTATGTAAGGATCGAGTCACGTGGCGCTCGGTTCTGTCTGCCGTAAGGGATTTGGCGTGAAGTTATAGATAGATAGATAAAAGATGTTTCTAAATTTGACTTCTCGCTAATAACAGAGACTACAATAGGATACGAAATGGCTAATAACGAGTTCGACAGTGAGATTATAATTTATCATTATCTTTTCAGGAACACCGTTCCTATATGAAATCTATATGTTTGTTTGTGTATGTGTCTCTGTCGCTTTTTTTCGAATATTCGAATTTTGACTTCAGATTCGGATTCGGCATAAAAAAGTAGAATAGGCATATCTGAAAAACCAACCTCTTATCTCTTAAGGGACATGGTTAAAATGGCCGACAAATTAAAAAAAAAATGTTATATAATTGACGAGCCAGGTGTACCTCTGGCAATGCAAGCTTGCGCATTCTGCAACCTGTAAGTTGTTACCTACACAGCACTGACTTAAGACTTTTAGTACTATATAGATTGCAGAATGGCGTAAGGTCCTGATAATTTTCCCTTGTTGCGAACAGATCTGAATAATAAACTATTCTGGATATAATATGCGAGGAATCCAACGTTACATCCCGTTCTCGACGACGCCAAAGACCGTACTCGCAGGGGACATGATGTGCTATTTGTTCAAATTCTTGGTACGCCTTTGTACACTTGCCCAAGGGCAATGACATGACTTAAGCAAGAGCAGTTTGCCCATAAAATTGCCAGGGCCAATTCAAAATTTTGCTATAAGTGTATTTTGCTTCAACAAGTTTTAGTTTAAGCTGTCTCATGCTTATTGAAAGAATATATACAAATATCGTGTTTTTATCATGTCAGAGAATATGGCATTTTGAAATGATAGAAGATGTGCGGGTAATTTTTTTTTTACTCCGCAATATCGTGAAGATGCCGCTGGCTTCAGACCAGAACGTTTTCTGCGGTTTTGTGGATCTTGAGGAAGCATTTGATAGAAAAAATACAGAAAGATCTGCAGAAATAATGTAGGATGAAAGAATGATGAAATAATGCGAAAGTGTAGCAGCAGAAAGATGTAGCAGCCGAGAAAGGCTAAGACTTAACTAACACGACCAAATTGATAGTGTGGGCTGTGAATGTAATAAATTAAGCGAGGTATGTAAGGAACTCGTCTGGTGTCGGTCGATTCTCTCTGCCTACCCTGCAAGACATGTTTATTATAAAAGGTCAAATCCTATGTAGCCTCTAAAATTCGTGTTATTTCGTAAAGTAGCTATGCCACTCGTATATACTAATTCAAATCGATTGTTCCAGATTCCTCTTCCAGCAGTTGGCGGATAGCAGCGTCATTGGTGCCATTTTTGTATAGTATTCGGTAGTTTACTTGTAACAAATGTTTTATCCGTAAGTACAAATATAATTTTAAGTCCTCGAATCTTTGTATAAAAATACAATTTTTGTTCTGTACAAAGTCATGGAACATATCCAAATAAGTAAATTTATGTTTTGACTGTTATGAGTATCTTCTGCGTGAATACTGAGTAATTTCTGTTGAAAATATACCCCGTGGTAGGTACTCGTACATGACATTAGTTGTAGGTCAAAATGGCCAAATTTTAGATTAAATATTAACGATTCATTCATCAACGGTGGATTCAGCCAAGAATTCAATTAGGTTTACAACATAATGACATGTTGTCAACTAAAGACGTCTATTGACGATTGTACATTGAATAGAAATATTGGGATCACAGTAAAGGTCCAGAACCGATATGTAATTATTAAAATGTAATATTGACTAATTTAAATAATCTATTGTCTGTCTTAGAGATAGACAAAGACAAAATAGCTAGTTTACTTTATAACTAATTCTGCGAGTGATCTGTTAGAGGAAGTATAATTCCTACGCAACCGAATTACAAAGCGATTAAATTATTTTATTTTAGTAAATAATGAAGAGCTTTAGCTGAATAGAAAAGGTCACTAATTGGAAAGTCCTGAACAGAGTAGTAGAAAAGAGATCTAAAAAATTAAAAGTAATAAACAATGGAAGAGAAATTTTCAGTATAGTATATGTTATGTCATTTGATACGGCACGTTTACTTCATAAGAAACATAATTGAAGGAAAAGTAAAAAGGATTAAAAGAGGACTAGGAAGACTAAAACTAAAGGAGAAAGTGAAGAAATAGAGGAACTGGTGGAAGAGACAGAAAAAATGGTACGAGTTCTACCAACGAGAGCATAGCTCTTATATTTTATGCTGATGAAATTTGATATTTACATTTATAATCTTGGTACGTTTCACTATAATGTTATTAATTAGTTCAATATGCGCTTGTAATAGGCTGCTCGAGGAATGCGCAACAATGTAATTAAGTTACTTTGTAATTGAATCAATAATTAACTTACATTGTAACTAAATTATGCCCATTACTAATCTCTGAATTCAAAGTTGTAACTAAAATGTAATCAAAACAAGGATCTGCATAAATGATAATACTGTAATAAAATGTGATAAGGTAGGTTAATTTGTAAAATATTTCATAAAGCCATTTAGAAGGCTTCATAAATGAACTTCCGAAAATTACTTATTGTAGTGACATTACTCTCCTACTTTAGAAAAAGCTATTAATGAGGCTATGGTTAGTGCAACAATTTGTACCCTTATGAAAGACTGACAAATTCTTTATAAAGTTTTTAGGCAATGTCCGACCATCGAATGCGAGACGAATGTTGAAAATTTTATGTTTGTTGCCAAAGTTTTCTTTTACAAATCCATTTTACATTGATTAGAGATGACTTTGTTTTTATACATTTTTGGTTCCGATATCTTTGCGATCCCAAAAATCTAAAATGTTTCATAGAATAAGCTAAGCATGTGTAAATAAATAGTTTATTGAAAGATGAATCTACGAAACGATAGATTATAATAAAGTATGTTGAAATTTTAGTGTGTTTATTTTTGCATCTACACTATCTTTTTGAAACTCAAACCCAAGTTTATCGGCACGTGGTCCATCAAGACTTTGGCGAAACAAAGACTGGGCATAGCCATTGGTTAATAAAAAGCAGGTTACTTTTAACAAATGGCTGTGCGTACTGAGTACTATTTAATATAATAAATAATAAACTGCAAGGTCAAGTTCTCAGTCGTGGGGGAGGGAATTATATAATTTTTTGTACCACTAAGTAGGCTATGGATACTTGCAATATAGGTGATACTCGTGCGTTGCCGACCCTACAGGAGATCGCAGTTATTTAAATAACGTTAAGAAAGTTTACTTAAGTTATATATATACAGTGCATAACACGATATGTAACTTCTTTTAAAGCAACCCTTCATAGGCCACGGAAGCTGCATACGTTAATTGTTTACCACTCGACCTAGTTTAAATAAAACATATCTTGTACTTTAACATTCTTGTGCATTTGTCATAATATACGTAAATAATGTACGCGTAAAAAACATACGGTAAGTGCTTAACCGCAGATATAGCTCTCTCACCTTTAACTTTGAATAATATGTGTACTTGTTATCGTATTAGAATTAGCTGAAATAATTTTTGTATGACAATACTAATTAAGTAAGTCAAGGTAATGGAGTTTACTCTGGACTTTGCATTCCCGCGAGAGAGTGAATTTACCAATGATTTCTTGAGAAACTGCTACCAATAATAGAAATGATGGTAGTATTTCTTATATTGCAAGAGTTCATAGAACAACTTTACATCACGGGCCTTATGTTTGGTAAAAACAAATTTTCATAAAAAAATATTGTACATAATAAATAAAGTAATTTAAAGAATAATTAACATATTATTGTGTATATTATTCAAAGTAATATTATTATTATTACGTATTCGCAATGATAATGTTAGAAACAGAGTTGGTCTGAAAGAGAGCGTCGGTGTTAAAATAAGAAGAGGCATGCTCCGTTGGTTCGGACATGTAGAAAGATAGCAGGATGAAAGAATGACGAAGCAGATACACAATGCAAAAGTGGAAGGATGTAAGAGTAAGGCCAAGACTTACCTACTATGACCAAATTGGTCGTGTTCTAACAGAAGGTGATGTCAGGAGCCCTAGAAACCGGCGAGCGTGCATGAGAAGAGCAATGAATGTTAAAAAAGCGAGTGAGATATGTAAGAATCGAGTCACGTGCTCGGTTCTCTCTGCTTACCCCGCAAGGGATTTAGCGTGAAGTTATAGATAGATTATTCAAATTTTAATGAAAGGAAAGTGACCGTACATGGTGTACCTTTGTCGTAATCAGATGAAATTACACTCAGAATTAAATCAGAACGTGAATAGAATATCAAGCGTTAAGTTCTTGCTGTATTCTACGCGTTATAAACCTCCTGCACATAAATAAAACCACCATCTCAAGAGAATATAATAATGTGGCAGCCGCATTCCCGACTACTTAGAAAAATAACGATGTAATTTCCTCTTGGAAGAGTTCCACCTAAGCCTCAATCAATCATACTATGAGATCGAGTCCACAATAAACAGTAGCGAATCTCGTCATTATGGAGAAAATCATTTATTGAGCAAGTTATGTGTCGGGGAATATATATTACTCGAGGTTCGAATTCACTATCATGCAATAGTTTAACTGTGATTTATCTCTTTATCTCTCAGTATAATAATTTAATCTTATTTTTTAAGATCTGTTGACATGATAAAATGACAGTAGACAGTTCATAACCATAAACAACGATTAGTGTTATAATTTGTTTGTTATTTATACGGTTGTTATGTGCTATATAGAGAAGCGCAATTAAAGATATGTTATTTATTAAAATACTTAATGCTAATGGAAACCATCAAACGGTGTGTTACCGTAGCCTGTGCGAAGCTGCTAACAATTTCCTAGGACTTAGCTATTAATCTTATTCACTCACTCAGGTACACGACAATTCTTTAAGACGTTGTTATTTAGCTGCGATCTTGTAAGGTATGTCGCCCAGTAGTCCAGTCCAGTAGTAGGTAGTCACTGTACGCTGCCTCTCTTTTGCAACTTCCTTACAGCCTGATAGCTAGCTCATTTTCAGAAATGGTTCATGCGTAAATCAAATGTTACTTAAGGCATGATGTAGATACATTAGGGATGTAAATGACACAATATTATCTTTTACTTCATGTGCTCTGGTATAAAGCTCAATAAATGTATTTACCTACATGTAAAGCTAAGAGCAGATCGCACTTAACATTCGAAGTTCGATTGTAACTCTTATTACGTATGACATAAGAACGGTACAAAGGTCGAAATGTAAAGCTTAACGTTCACTTAGCTGTACTAGATTGCAACACAAGAACTACACCTTCATTACATGCTGGCGAAGAACTGCTCTCCAGCTTTCTGATGATCATACGCAATGACACGATGTCCCTCTAGAGTATCCCTGTGAGTGAAAAGATATTTAACAGAGAGGAGTTGCTAAGGTATTTCACTCACAGCATACACCCCCACCCTCAATTCAATATAAGGGACGGCACTACGATGGATTTGTCACTCGTAGCATGTTATTCTAACGATTAACGTCTACAGCGCCTGAGGATGCCTCGTGGAGAGGCGAAACACGTGTCGCAGCAACGACCATACCAGTCGTGGCAGCGACGGTGGTGGAGGCATGCGGTGTCTGTTCCAGATAGCAGACGACCGCAGCAGCTGAGGCAGAGACTACCGGAGCAGCAATGGCAGCGTCGGCATGTTGCATCTACTATCGCTAGTGGGTGGGTACTAGGCCGCATCAACTAATTGGTGGCGGATGTACACAAAGCAGGTTAGATCAAATTGTAATTTAAAAAAAGACCTACATTGGCAAGTTTATTCGGCATTTCTACTTCGCCAATGATCATTTCCGAGGCATTGGCATTAGCAGATTTAAAAAAAAATTAGTAATGTAAGAGAATTGAATAAAATACAATAAGATTATATTTCAAAAATATGTAAGAAGTGTCTAAGTGACCACGAGGGCCCAATAGCAAACAAATATTTTTTATATTTAAAAAACAAAATTCAATATTAGGTTACCCCATTTTATACAAAAAATATTATTTAGGTGACGCATAGATTATATCGGTACTGCCGGCGTCATCTGTTAAGAAGAAGATTAATTCATCATAGTGGCAACGCGTAGCCATCAACGAATAGATTTGGTTTGACAAATAAATTCCGGCTTGGCGGGAGGCCACGCGCTTTCTCAGCCCTTTTTTCCATTTATGAAACGTGTAAAATTTATTTCTTGTGATCGTAGAGGACTCTGCCATCCAATATCACTTGTAAACTAAAAAGTTCACACGGGATTGTATCCTTGAGATTAAATATAATGGATGGAGCAACAATTGTAATCATGACGTCATCGCGTCACCTATAAAATTAGCTTTGATCTTTCAGTCTTCAAGACCGGTCTAAGGTTCGGTCGCAATTCGAGGTTAACAGCCGCGTGCTGATTCGCCGGCTGCAAAGTGTTCACCGACCGCAATCCCGTGGTATGCGGTTCCTAGTAGTCTTATGTAGACTACATATATATATATTATTTTACTTTTCTAAAAGATAGAAGATAGATCTGTATAAATTTACACCTGTTCAATAAAGTATGCGACTTTATGCAATTACATGGGCCTAATGTAGTAGGTAAAATTTGTAGGTGTACTGAAGTGCATGTGTAACCTAGCTTAAAGCATGATAACCGAAACTAGATGAATATATATAAATTATAAGGATATTTTTTAATCTTCTATATTTGAATATACCATGTGGGTATGGACATATAAAAGTTAAATCTATATTTCCTGTTAATTGTGTCTGAAAGCGACTGTAAAGAACAAATACATGAACACGTTCTCTTTATATAAGTTTGTATATTATTATATCTTACCTTCCTGATAGGTTTAGGTTGAATCAGGTGGCGCTCTTTCTTTCTCTTATCTAATGTCTTTGAAACAGACTAATTATTCATTTTCCTGGCTTTTGTCTTGCAAAATTACTCGAACTCATGCTCTCTGCTCTGCCGACACACGTAAAAATGTTACAGTTTCTCGTTTTTTAAATGCATATTTCGAAAAATTCGTTCCTGGCTAACGTCTCCTATAAACCACCTATACACCACCTTCCAGTCAAATTTCAGCTTCATATGTCGATTCGTTTTCGAAATTATGTATTTAGTCGGCGAATGAAATTCTACTTTTAAATTTACAGGTAGAGATAACACTTTTGAGCTAGTTTTTAGTCAACTTTAAGTATTATTTAGAAATATAATACGAATATATTTTCCTACACGAACAGTTTCACAATTGATTTTCTTATATTTGTTTTTAATGCTACATACTTTTGCTTTTATTTACTTTTTACCACTAGTGTGACAAATATACATACGGCCTGCCTGATGGTAAGCAGTTACTATAGCCATTCAGGGATGTCACTCATGCGTTAGCGATCCATTATTTGAACAGTAAGTAAAAAAATACCTTATATGTATACCAATATTATATTCCGATGATAAAACAGGACACCTATCATCCGTTAGAGATTCAAAACATCACAATTACCTTAGTTCCACTTGCCGATTTAGAATTCATTTTTTTTAAAACTCGAGCGTTTAGCGTCCAGGTTTCCCATAGAAAAGTGAAAACTGCACGCATAACTTCTGAAACTTCATAATCCTTTGATTCTGCATATGTTTTCACTATTCAGAGCGTTTGAGCGTTAGTGCGTGCTGAGTTCATTTCGAGGTATCTTGTGTTTGATTTTCATTAAGTATATTTCATTAGAATATATGTCCACTTTATAAAATGTAACGGGTTTATTTAAAGCATTGTTTCTATCCATTTTCTCTAACTCAAATGTTTGTAATTGACACTCAACTATAAGTGTAAGACAACTTTACGGTGTTAGAAATAATTAAGTAATCAAAATTCACAGATCACTTGAATCAAGGGATGATGTCATCTTCATTTCAAACGAACCCACAAGAACTTTTAGCTATTGTCTACTCAATGAAAAGCTCAGCTCATCTGTACTCAACCCACAAATTCTATTTGTATTCGGGTATTTTATGTAGTTTTTCATATATTTTAATTTAGGTAGTTTTCACCACTGTTCCTTTATGAAATCTATATCTTTCACTTTGTGTGCGTTTTTTCGAATATTCGAATTTTGACTTCAGATTCAGCATAAAAAAGTAGAATAGAACATATTTCCTGTCTCTTAAGGAACATGGTCAAAATGGTCAACAAATTAAAAAAAAATTGAATTGTTATATAATTGACGAGCCAGGTGTTTCTCTGGCAATGCAAGCTTGCGCATTCTCAACTGGTTTTTGCTGTACTCAAAATTCAAATCACATTTTACCTATATCCCGATTTAAACTAATTTATTATCAACATTTAATACATAGTATTTAATAAATTTCAGTCTACTGAATGTTAAAAACTCTTACTTATTTTTTTAAACTTGTTAATTTAGTCGACTTAAAAAATCAAGAACAATCTGTTACGTCAAAGAATTTAGGCCCGCGTACACCGATACCATTGTGGGGCTGTTCGTTAGTGCCGAGCTTTTCATTTAGCTTGTCGCATTGATTGAACAAAATCCGTCACGGCTCAGTGTCTCTACTTCACGGTCGACCCATTCATTCTTCCCCTGCCTTGCCATCTTTCTTAAAATATAAAGTTTCGGGAACTGACGTGAAGCTTTTAGCGGCCCTGCTAAGTTTGATTTCGATAACAACAAAGTGAAAGAGGTCAGGTAAAAATAATGTTGAAACCGAAAACACGCGCTTTGCTAGAAATTAAGTTCGTGTAATCATTTATTATAGCGTTTGGTCTGTGTTCATTTAAACAATTTAATGAGTGAACTTAAGAGCAAAGTTAAAGTTTGTTTCTGATAGCCTCGAGCAAGATGTGGCCGACTGCGGTGCGGATCTGTGCGGTCTGTTGTATTGTACCCTACATTACGCTTCGCTTCACCCCAACATCTCTAATGGATAATGGGTGTACGTTAATGCCGAGCCTATCCATGAATCGTCTGGTAAATGCAGCCGAGTAGAACTAAATGTCCAATAACGTCAGTAGAATCCAATTTAAGTAGAATTAGTGCTAAATACTTTTCTAAGTTGGCAACTTTAACTGATTGTCGTCTATTGGCTTCAGGAACAGTAATTAACCGCTCTTAGTTGTAACGATTTAGCCGTTAGTATTTTTCTTTAAGGACAAAATAAAAAGCGATTAATTACGAGGTGGTACTCACCATTTAGGAATTGTATAGATACATTTTTGACAGGTATTTTAAAATTCAAGTAATTCTATTTAATATAATTTATGCCATCTAAAGCACCGTTTAGTTAAACTTAAACGAAGACGCAGGTACAGCAGTGGTCCTAGTACTAGTTTTACAAATATCATGTGTACATTTGTGGATTAGGATAGCAAGGTAATAACGTCAATTTGAAACTGCGTCTGACGTACGTCTGATAGGTTCAGTGTATAGTATTCCACATCTGTTTTTATGTAAGATAAAATACCGATTTATATACGTATACCAAAGACAATTCTTGCAACAGGCAGCTCTACACTACGTATCGAATCCCAAGTCTCTCAAAACTAATGCTAATTCTAAATTATATTACCCGGTGACAGTATATATCGCGTGTCAACATTTAGGAAAAAAATATACTAGGAAATATTTTTAGTTTCTGCATAAATCTTAAAAAAACCAAACGTTGTGCAGCGGAGCCTCAAGAGACATATGGTCAGCCTGACGGAAATATATTACAAACGCAGACAGCAGAATCAATTTTATGGTTCTAATTTTTATAATTTAAATTTACGGATTAATAATAATCTAAATTTAGGGAAACTAGGAAATAAATTGTTAAGAGTTGAAATGTTATTTCAAAGTAATGTTAATCGTTACATTTGACGTTTTAGCCTCCAGTTTGTAAATAAAGACTTGAGCACTTAAGCCAACCTCAGAGCTCACTCGAAGCCTTTTCAAAGGTGAACACTCTTTAAAACGAAAGAAAATCCTTAGAGGATAAATTAATCCCATGTTCTTTTGAAAATTTTCTTCTCGAGGTAAATCGATTCACATTTTAAACATTCTTTGGCTGAGTTTGCAGACAGAGGAACCGAGAAACCGTTATTTATTGTGTAGCTACAATTATTTCGCTCCGAAAATGATAAAGCATTTGTTACAACGTTCACAATTTACTTTACAAAGAAATTCTGTACACATTATCTTTTAGTATCCCGGACTAGAATCGAAAAAAATGTAACACTTATTTACTTAGTAAGTTTTCATGTTCGTACCGACATATTTTGCTTTTAATTTGCCGCACGCAAATTAAAAGATAAAGCAATTGGAAATGGATATGTATTGTTATAAATTTTATACAAATATGACATTATTACTTTTAACACAAAAAAAATGCATCAAAGAGAGTTTTAATAGCGAAAGTCATGAGTTTTAGGGTAATCTTATAACTGGGACTCTCAAAAACATGTTGATATGTTTTATATCGTGTCTTCTTCCTAGCTTTGCCGGAAATACTAAATTTTACTTGAATCGATTGCTATTAGACCTCCACAATCCAGGGGCTAGACCAGACCTTTCATAGATTAGGTCACATGTTTTTCTAAATATCCACATAATATCCGAAAACACGTAATTAGTGGTACATGCCCACGCCACGATTTGAACCAGCAATCGTCGGGTAACAGGCTAGTTTCTTATCCACTGCGCTATCATTGCTCACTTTTTAGATCGTGTATCCTTTACTAAATTAATAGGATGTAGTTGTAATTTTCTCTTAAAATAATAATTACTCCAACTACAGATTTTTCTTTCTTTAGGAAATTATAATGGCAATTGATAGAAATATTATACAATTTTGTCTACGATTGTATTAAATTTCTACCAGCAGCCATTACGCCCTTTGTATTATTCCATATTCTTGTGATATAATAGACTTAATTTAACTTACCGTTTCTTTGTAACTTATCTACCTGTTTATTTAATAATGAACAAGGGCTACGGGCCAAAAGAGATCGCAATTTTGAGAATGGCGCTGGTGACTGACGTGGGTTGACATTTTAGAAACATTATATCTCAAAAATTCCAACAAAACATTCGTGTTCATTTCGTTTGATTTGTATTTATGCAGTGAATCATTTTCATGTATTGTTAAGGACTTGTAAATTATGGTCTTTATTTTGCAATACTTTGACATTAATTAATGAATGTTAATAATGTTGTTGTTTTAAAGTTTCTGTAACAGTATCTGTGAACAAGACGTTACCTTGATTATAAAGTATTCCATCTGAAGACAGTATCTGTAATAATCAAGTAGTACTGTAATTCTAGCGATCAGTATTTGAAACGTAGTATACCTAAGTATTATTATTAAATAAAGATCACCTAGAGGAAAAGTGGAGAAGATCCGCTTTTCCTGTAGAAAATCCACTATTTTATATAGTTTTACTAAAAATATTTATAATAACATACAGATGGACTGACAGACTAACACGTAACAGATTATAAGGATTCCTTGTTTTCTCACGGTACTTACTAAATTTATTATTAATTATTTATTTATGAATTTTAATACAGTAACCCTAAAATTTAGGGATAACCTTATGCGTAGCTCAATAAATTGTTTTTCCTTCCATTGAAATTCCATTCAATGGAAGGAAAATATTATTCCATTAAATTGTATCAAAATCAGTGTAACGATCCCGAAGTATACTGAATATATTCATATATATAATGACGACATTTCTGCATTACCCCGTTTGGCTGTCTTCCACTTGGTGATAAGATATTCTTTCATAATATATAAAATATGCAGAAGATACATATGTAGGTAAATCATATAGGAATATAATAAATAGACTGTAAGACTAAATTGGAAATAGAGATAGATTTTATTTCAAGAAGTACCTACATCACGGCAAGGCTTCTCAATATACAATGTTTGATGTTTTATTGTTAACTGGTACCAAAATAACAATATATTCTTATTTTTGTGAAAACTAGTTTACGAGAATTCAACATCAGTTGACCGTGTGATAATCATTCCTTTCTTAAGTCGACTACTATTAGTGAAAGTTTGTTCCTGGCACTTATTTATTGAGAGGGTAAATGATACTTTCATTGGAAACTGCAAGTATTTAAACAGTAAAATCTCTCAGTATCGTAGCAATACGTCAAGTAAATTAAATTATTGCAAATTTCACGGAACGTCACGTATAGTGTCTGTATGAATGAAAATAAATACATTTTACTGGAGACAACTCCGATTCAGAGTAACAACTTTTTAATTGGAAGGAGAATTTTCCGTGTCCATGTGAATATTCTTGCAGGAAGGATTATTGCCTGACATAGCTTCAATATCCGATTATTACTTGCGGCAGGCGGTAGCTCACGGAGCCCTGAAAGACCAGAGGAAGTCGGCGTGAGAGACTGAGAGGTGCCGAGAGGTATGCTGCTCTTTCTCCAAATGTGGGTTATTCTTTTTAACTCTTATAGCCCCTGCAGCATATAGTTCTATCGACCCTGTTTCTGGACGACCAATGAAGGCAAGCTAAGAGTCCTGCGAGCCTTCTTGGGTTTTCACTTTGACCGGCGAAGACACACCAAAGACGAAGGTGCTGATCGACTCTCTAGAGCACTCGGGAAACTTGAGTCGTTAGTCAGCAACAGCTCGCCACAAGCTGCTATTATCACAATATCAGACTTATTGGCGACAATAGCCCTATCTCTGATCAGAAATCAGTCCCAGTAAAATGTGACATTACCGACTTCCAGAATTGGTTGTAGCGCTTGTAGTACGGAATCTCAGTGCTCGCAAGACCCTATTTAAGTGCAAAATCCTGGTGAATAATCCTGGCTACTTGATTAGGCCTGTGCAAATACCTACTCACCGTTAGCAAGATGACAACAAAGACGTGTAGAAATGCCCGTACATCTCTTAATCTTTCCATACGTCCTTGTGACTCTGTGTGTTAAGTATCAATGGTTCACGCCAATTCTCTATGGCCAAAGATATCGGCGTAAGGCCTTTATCAACATCCACACACAACAGCGACGTCGCGATACATTTTACTTTACATTGGTGGAAGTACAGAGGTATGCCTCGCGGGTTTGTTCTTGGCCTTTAAAATGCCACGACTTCCTACTTCCGTGGGATATACAATCTCATCACCGATGATTGTGGTTTATGGATTCGAGTAACTTAGTACGCCGAAAGTATATATTAACAAGGGCATAAACCTGTACAAGCATGTTCAATGTTGCCATTTGAGAATAGACGTTTCAGTACTTTTGTTAGGCAATCAAAGAAACGTTTCGTATTTTTTTTAAACTCTGACATACCAAAACATGTTTTTATGCGTAACTTTTTTTTATACAATGTCGGTAGGCATGCATACTGTCCACCTGATGTAAAGTGGTTACCGTATCTTATGAACACTGGTAATATATTAAGTATGAATCGCGTGATGCCACCTCTGCTTCTAATACAGTAACAGCAGTAGCTTACTGGTGACCTCACTCACACGCAAGAACACAACAACCCTCCAGAGAGTTGTTATATGGCCGTGGTTTCTGTGAGGTAGAGGGACTTCCTCAGCCGGGCTGCTTTAATGCGCCCTGCATCTCTTAAAAACACCCAGGCCAAGAAAACGTTCATGCTGACAAATGTTTTTTTGTGTGGGAATCGAATCCACGGTCGTTGGTGTCAAAGTCGCGTTATTAATCGCAGTGCCACCGAGCTCGTCAGAACGGTGGGATGCATACCGCCCACCTGACGCAAAGGGGTTACTATAGCATATGAATACTTGCAATAAGTTAAGTATCGTTCGTGCAATGCCACCTTCGCTGTTAATACAGCAACTCCATAGGAGCTTACTGGTAACCTTACTTACACGCAATAACATTACAACCCTCCAGAGAGTTGTTATTTTGCTACGGTTTTCTGTGAGGTGGAGATACTTCCCCCAGACCGGCTGCTTTAAAATGCTTTACCTCTCTCAAAAAACTCAAGACAAATAGACATAACCATGCAAGATGTTTGTCCTGTATGGGAATCGAATCTACGAGTGTTGGTGTCTAATTAGCATTACTAACCATTGCGTCACCTTCTACGAGCTCGTCTATGTTTGTAAGTTTCGACTACAATGAGAGACCAGAAGGACATAGTCTCTCAAAGTTGAGGTTGCTTTTAGCCTTTTTTTAGCTTTTTAGTCTTTAAAGGCCACATCGAAAACATTCGCTTTTGGGAATGCAGGGCGACGTAATACCTTCACGTGAGCTTTTTTAATTTGATAATTAGAAATTTATAACGCAGTGTAGAAATAACACTGAACAGAACAGCGCCGTCTATTTCATCAAAATTAGTTTATTGGTTATTATCCTGCGACTTCATTAGCATGGAAGTCATTTCAATATGTTAATACGGTCTGTGCTCTACGATTACTCTATATGCACTACAATTTACCTGCAACATTTATGAAAATCGGTTTAGTAGTTATGTTCCCACGGTTTGTTGTGTCATTGGTTGAGTTGAAGTCGTCTAAATAACACAAAATAACATAATATCGATGTAGTGCAATCGAATAAAAAGGATAATCTACGCTCTTTGTCAGGGTACAAGCTATTTCCATACTAAAATTTTGTCG
Organism: Pyralis farinalis; assembly: GCA_947507595.1. NCBI lineage: Eukaryota > Metazoa > Arthropoda > Insecta > Lepidoptera > Pyralidae > Pyralis > Pyralis farinalis. The sequence goes on from OX382267.1 coordinate 21,248,713, forward strand.
AAGCAGATTTGTATGGCCCATGACCTCGTTAGCATAGAAGTTTTAGCCTTATCGTAAGAACCCTATTTATTTATCTATCTATCTATAACTTTAGGTTCCTGAGACCACTGAGGTATATCTCTTTCGTCATTCTTTCTACATATCCGAAAATTGTGATTATCGAAGCATGTGTCTTTTTATCCTAAGAGGAAGAATAAAGCTAAGTATCTCAAAAAACATAAATATGATTCTACAGTGCCAGTATTAAGCGTATTTTTTTTTGATATGGTCTTAAATTCAGCGTTGTTAATAAAAAACAAAATGAGGGCGCCACTTAGCGTTGTATGCCGTCTTAATACTGGTACTCTCTTTCAGACTAACTCTCGTTCCCATATCTACATTGCAAACTCAGTCTGCAAGCGTTACACTGTAGATTATGCACAACATTCGTCGCGTACGGTGCGGTTCCAGAGAAGTTTTCTTCCGAGAATACTCAAGCTGTGGAATGAGCTCCCAGCCGAGGTTTTTCCTAGGGACTGCAGCATGGAGTTCTTCAAGAAACGCGTGAAGAGGTTTTTAGAGGGTCGGCAACGCATGAGTGACGCCTCTGGTGTTGCAAATGTCCATAGGCTACGGTGACTGTTTAACATCAGGCAGGCAGTGATATAAAAAAAAAAAACATTCGCATTTCGACGCGTCGATCATAAGTGTATATATACTGCTTACGCTTTCATCTTTCTATTTTTTACGCCGTATCTCTTCTTTATTTTTTAACCTTCTTCTATATTTAACCTTCACTTCCTGAAAAAGCCAACAACTCGACTTATCACCAGGTAGTGATCCATTTCAAGGATGGGGCCTCTAGGCTAGGCTAGGCTATTGTATCCATAATTTCATTTACGAGTCAGTATTCTATCAACTCTTTATTATCGCTCCGTCTCCACTTATACATACGAAAATCGTAAAATCTTTTAATTTATTTATCGCAGTCCATTTAAAAGACGCTAATAACCTAACTGGTGGTTTAGGAACCCCGTTACAAAATTTGTCAAAATCGGTTCAGCCATTCCGAAGGCAAGATACATTACCTCATTTTAATTTAGACAATCCTTTGTCACGATTCAAGCTATCTCCATGTCAATTTTCACAAAATCATTTCAGAAATTCTTTGGCCCATAGCGTGGAATCATTTATTACAAATACTATTAATCACTTTATCGTATTCGTATAAAATTGGCTTATTTTCTTCCCTAAGGTTCAAGGAACCTTCATAAATACGATCAAAATATACACGTGCCAAATTTCATCAAAATCGGTACAGTGGTACCGAACTTTTACCCTGAATACCAACTCGTGCGAGCCATGCGAGCGCCCCGCGGCAGATTACCTAAATTATCTCGAAAACTATGAGAACAACTAACCTGCTACAAATGGCAAATGGTATTTTCGTGAAACCACATACTAAAATAATTAGTTTTTGTAAGGATCACAAGAATATATTTTATAAATCTACAAAAAGAACATCTTATATACATTATATAGTTATTTTTAATTAAAATTAGTGAAAACCAGACCTTAGGTTAGGTCATGCGTCTATTGTAATATTATTTTTAGGACGTCCGCGTTTCCTCACGATGTTTTCCAACACCGCCGAGTGATAATTATAAATATGTACCTTAATCCAAAATCATGTATTAAGTGGTACATGCCAGGATTCGCACCAGCGACCTATTGGACAATAGGCAAATTCCATATCCACTTGGCCATCACTGCTTGTAACTATATAATTTAATATACACACTAAATGTATGTATCTTAAAAAAAAATTAAATAAAACATCTAAACAAAAAAGTGAAAATTACTTCATTGAAGTCCAATTCAATATAGTCAATGTTACTTTTTTCTTTAAAACACATTCTCTCGTTTTTTATGGAATGTCGGGAGACATACAAGCATACGGCCCACCTAATATAAAGGGGTTGCTGTAGCCTATAAACGTTTGCATTATAGGAAGTATCGCTCGCGCGTTGCCACTTTTGTAAGTTGGACGTACTTCCGTGGTCGGGCTGCTTGATGCCCTCTGCATTTCTTAAAAATATATAGACCAAAGTAAACAAGCATGTTAACGGACACAAATGTTTGTTTTGTGCGGGAATCGAACCGTAAAGTAGCCATTGCTAACAACTCGACCATCGAACTCGTCAAAAATCTTATAACTTTTTAGTTTATTATTAAATGTTTATCATCATCCTGCAGGATCCACTATATAGCAGTAGCTAGACCTTCCTAATGCTTCCCACTATATGCCACTCTCGCTTACCACATTAAACAGTTACGGCTGATCATTTGAAATCATCGGTCTATCTCAAGCCGTCGCCCCACGCACGACCTCGATTCTAAGACTTTCCTAGCCAATAACTTAGCAGATGTGATAGCCCCATTGAAACTTCAGTTTGCTGACTTTGAGGACTATGTTGATAACTTTGGTCGAATTTTTTTCACTCCTGATTTTATCCCTCAAAGAAATCCCCAATAGAGCTTTCTCCTTCGCTCGTAACGTTACTCATTTATTTATTAGCATGTAGGGCTTAAGAGAGATAGTGCGCATTCAAGCAGCCCGTCTGGGAAAGTACCTCCACCTCACAGAAAACCGCAACCGAATAACAACTCCCTAGAAGGTTGTTGTGTTCCTGCGTGTGAGTCAGGTCACCAGTAAGCTCCCAAGGAGTTGCTGTGTAAGCAGCAGAGGAGGTATCGCGCAAGTGATAATTAATATATCGCAAGCGTTAATAGGCTACGGTACCCGCTTTACATCAGGTGGGCCGTATGCTTGTATGCATCCCGATGTAGTATAAAAAAAAATGTACAGGTACTAATCAATTTCTCTATCGTTTATTCAGTACATATACATTCTGTGTACTAAGTATCGGGAATTTGTCAATAAAACAAAAAATACAAATTATTCATCTAAATTTATTTTATCGCCTTCAAAGTAGGCCCCATCGCTTGCAATACAACATCTCCACCGCTTCACCCAGTCTTCCATACATTTTTCATAGGCTATTTGCGGTATGGCCTTTAGCTCATTCAGCGAATTTTCTTTTATGGCTTCTATCGACTCAAAACGTTTTCCTCGAAGTGGTAATTTTAACTTGGGAAATAAAAAAAAGTCAGACGGAGCCATATCAGGTGAATACGGTGCTTGGTCGAGAACTTTTGTTGAATTTTTCGCTAAAAACTCTTTCACTATAATGGCTGTGTGTGATGGTGCATTATCATGGTGCAGCATCCATGAGTTGTGTTGCCACAAATCTGGACGTTTTCGGCGGATACTCTCACGCAAACGCTTCATGACGCCTAAATAATATTCTTTATTCACTGTTTCTCCCTCTGGAAGGAATTCGGAGTGAACCACACCACGGTAGTCAAAAAAAACTGTCAGCATCACCTTGATTTTGGAGCGACTTTGCCGCGGTTTTTTGGGTTTCGGCTCGTTTTCGAGACGCCATTCTGAAGACTGTTGGCTTGTTTGCATGTCGTACTCATAAACCCATGTCTCGTCGCCAGTTATTATACGTTTCATAAAGGTCGGATCCGTAGAAGCTCGGGAAACCATGTCTTCAGCGACATGCTTTCGCTGCGCTTTTTGAACAAAATTGAGCTCTTTTGGAACTAGTCGAGCGGCGACGCGTTTCATGCCTAAAATGTCAATGAGAATGTTGTGGACGGACTTAAAAGATATGTTCACCTCACTAGCCAACTCTCTCAGACTCATACGTCGATTTTCGAGCACTAGCTTCTTGATTCTGTCGATGTTTTCTCTGGTCGTAGCGGTTGAAGGTCTACCAGAACGAGGCAAGTCTACTACTACTTCTCGGCCTTCTTTAAAAGCCTTATACCATTCATAAGCCCTTGTTTTCGATATACACGATTCGCCGTAGGTATTTCGCAACATTTTTAGTGATTCACCAAATGAAATATCATTTGAAACACAAAATATAAGGCACACTCTTTGTTCAACAATATTTTCCATTGTAAAAATCGCCGAGGACTCAAAACTATGACCAACAAAAAGTGTAGTTTAAAACAAATTAAATGACAGATCCCGCTCAAATTTTGCGCGCTAAATCAGTACAGTGCTACCAACATGCAGTAAAAAAATTAGAACGACCTCTTTTACGCGGGTCTTTTTATTGACATATTCCCGATACTTTTTACACAGAGTAGTATATTTATGAATATACGAAAAGTTGTGAAATTAAAATCTAATGAGTCACACCCAACTAGGAAATAATTTGGATAAGAAAGGAATTGCAAAAAGATCACTCACAATTCGCCCATCTGCATATTCAGGTCGGCAACGCATGAGTGACACCCCTAGTGTTGCAAATATCCATAGGCTATGGTGACTGTTTAGCATCAGGTAGGCTGTATGCTTGTTTAATAAAAAATAACTTCCGCAATAGGTGCTCGCTGAACTCTACACTGCTGTACACTCCACTTAAAAGTTGATTTATCGTGGCGTAAACTAACTTATTTGGTTCGGAGATATTCCGCTGGTCTGTCCGATACTCCGATTTTTAAGTCAGTTAGTTAAGTAATTTATCAGTCAGACTTTCCGAGAATCAATACGCTTCGAGCTTACGCTCGCACAAATTCAACTCTAGACTCGGGACCCAGGTTCATAACTATGTTGTCAACAATCCAGAGTTGTGAGATGTACTCGCCGTTACCATTTATGTTCCGTATTTTCCAATCAAGTGTCTTGAATACGACTCCGGTGCAGTTGTGAACAGTTTCAGGAATATTACGTCAGCCTGTCGCATTCTACGATGCGGTTAGATAGGGGTATATATTATATATGTATGTGGATGACCAAACGTTGTTTGGTGACAACCTGCTTACGCAATATAAATTTGTTTAACCTACTTTTAATTTTTATTATTATATCTGGTCAATTATATTCAGAGAATAAGATCTATGAATGTGCGATTGCAAATGTGTGACTTACTGGTGAACTATCTGATCAATGCCGGCGATGCAGTATTGATAGCAGAATCACCATCCGAACTGCAAACAATAGTCATAAGAATGAAAGATTATTGTATGAAAAAAGGCGTATAATTGAATACCAAGAAAATCAAGTCACTCAATTTTAGATATATTAATTATTGAAAAACAAATTTGTATAAAAATAGAAAAATTTGGTTACATAATAAACCCCGTAGGTTTTTTTTACAAATAATGAACCTATACAACGTAGGACCATAAAGTTTTTAAAACGAAAAGTGCCAGAAACGTCCGATTTTAGTATTTCGTTTCAATAACTTAATGGCTATTGAAACGAAACCCGAAACAGATATGAACAGATATTAGGTTTCATTATATTTATTAGTTGAAAAAATTACAGGACTTATTAACCAAACCTATAATAATTATTTTTATTTAATTGTTCTATTTCACGAATTATCATGTTTTTACTCGAGTGGCGACAGAGGACTTATAGGAAGCCTGACTTGTCACCTGACAGCTGACTGACATGCTGATACGGGATACTGGCAGTAATCGTGGCAGTATTATCAAGCTATCTCAACACCTCAATATAGCGATAGCTTAATTGATGGCGCTTTAAGGATTTCAAAAATGATTTGTTTTGAAATTCTTAAAGCGACAGGTGACAAGTCAGGCTTTCTAAAAGTCCTCTAGCGCCACTCGAGTAAAAAAATGATAATTCGATGGTTCGTTGAAGTAAAAGGCTTTATAGCATCGGTAGCGAAAAAACCGTACTGAACTGTAGATCGTAATCGGTTTTATTTACAATATATCGTGCTGTATGGTGCCGTAGCTATCATCATACCTTAATCAAACTAATATGAGACTTTTATACAATCAATGTAGAAAGAATGCAAAATGAAAGAATGACGTATATACAATGCAAAAGTGGAAGGATGTAGGAGCCGAAGAAGGCCAAGACTTACCTACCATGATCAAATTGGTCGTGTTCTATCAGAAGGTGCTGTCAGGAGCCCTAGAAACCGATGAGCGTGCATGAAAAGAGCAACGAATGTTAAAGAAGCAAGTGAGGTATGTAAGGATCGAGTCACGTCGCGCTCGGTTCTCTCTGCCTACCGTAAGGGATTTGGCGTGAAGTTATAGATAGATATACAATCAAACTCAATGCACGCGAAACCGTAGACATCAGCTAGTAATCTACACTATTGTATGTACAAACAAGTCTAGTTTGCTGGCTATCCTCATATTCCAGGAACAACTTAGTTTATGTAAACTATCCTACGTGTAAATAACATTCTACTAATACCTTATAATCCCTGGAAGGACCAAGTAACATTAATGGTTGGAAACAAGCTCCGCTATACCTTTGCGGAATTCCCAATTCTACGTACACAGTAAGCCCAAACTAACTTTATCGACACTAACGAGTTATTTCCTCAGCTGCCAGAGTTCCATTCGCTCAAAGAAAGTGTTCTATTCTATGATCTCGTTTATGGCGACATTCTTTAAATAGAACGTTCATGTAAATGTCCCTGAAAGGCAAAAAAGGGAAAGTATTATGTCGTATTATATCACAGTGCCCGTCACAAATGATTTTTAAATTACTTTTTAATAACATAGAATTATTATACGGTGAATTAATTAAGGAAACTCACATTTGTACGTAAAAAGGTCCGCATGTTATAGGTATTATTATTCAAAATTATATATAGGCGATATTTTTACATCCTTCTCTACAGTTTGCCTATGGAGGTACATTATACACATTAATGCTATAAGTGCGAAAGAGACTCTGTGTCCCTTTCGTAACTTTTACCACCAAACTACTAAACGGATCGTAATAAAAGTGGTACAGCGGCAGTCTGCGTTTTGTAAAAAGACAAAGTTACTGATGCTTGTTGCTCTACCCAGCCCATTGTTGCACGAAGACACTGATGACATGGAGCGACGGCTGTCAGACCTCCACAACCCAAGGGGTTGTGTCCAAAAACCAGTCCTCTCTTAGGTTAGATCACACGTCTTTTGAAATGCAATTTCTTTGACGTGCAGTTTGGCTCTCGATGTATTCCTTCACCGCTGAACACGAGATAATTACAACACTGTACATAAATCCGAAAACACAAACGAGAAGTCTGTTAATAGACTGATTCTTACCCACTAACCTATCATCAGTAAGTAGCGTTATCCAATCATATAACATTCTGTGAGTTGACAATGATTACATCAATACACACACACACATCCTACAAACACTGACTGTCACTAAACATCAGTGACACAATTTCCTTCTAAAAAATATTACGCTAATAATGAGTGAAGTCTTAGGAACCATCTATCTATGATACTTATATGTGCCGATTTTATTAGGTTTTTGATGTTACTATTATACTCAGTTAATGCAAAGTTTATTGTTATTGTATGGTTATTAAAATTAACTGAGTTGCGTAATCTAGTTCTTTACACTTCCACGACAATGTCGACTGTTGTATTGATGCGGTGTGAAATTGCTTTTATATAATTAGGAGCTATAATTAAGTAATTAGGATTAATTTGATACAATATTGATCATTGTAGCATAAACCAGTAAACAAGGCTTTGCCTAAATATATGCAGGGCAGCTATATAGACAGATGTGTGGGTCTTAAGTAAGATGAACATTGACAAAACGAGGATGTGTCGAAATTGTCGAGGATGTGTTGTACCCACTCCAATTTCAGTTGGGAGCTCGGTTCTCGAAGTCGTTCATATGTTCGTCTACATGGGATAAACAGTTCAGCTAGGTATACTAACTAGCAAGTAACTTGCAACTAACACGAAAGAGATCTCTTGGAGAATCCATTTCGGATGGACAGAGTTCGTTAATTTTGTGAAATACTGTGAAATCAAATATTGTATAGAAATGTGCCCCTAACTATAAGCCTTATACGGAAAGTTATACTGCGTGCGATAAAAAGAGATATACTTAAAGTTTCTCTGTGAGTAGAAGAAGGGGTACATACATAGTAGAAATACCATAGTGGCTCTAAGGAGCAGTAAGCAGAAGTAACGGTGGGCAGACTATATACGAGTAGCTCGAAAAACCTACGGCATTTGGAACAGAAAGGTTCTCGAATGACAACCACGAACCGGAAAACGTAGAGTTGAACGATGGACCGAAGGTCAGGCGAAGATCGCAGATGAAAACAACACAGGAGTCACTGTGGAAGTCTCTGATGTGATATTGATGATAACAGCTATACTAAATAAAGAGCAACATAACTGAATTACATCTCTCGGGGAGCTTTACCACTTGAACTAATTTACTAGTATGTCTTGAAGTTGCGCCTAAGGAACCTACTTCCACGTTTTCACAATATGCAGTAAAAACGTAGAAGTAGATTCCATCAGTAGCAAGACACGCATGAATTACGAGACAAAACGTTCAGCGAGAAAACGTACATCACGAGATAACTGACCCGTCTCGACAGTTACATAATTTAGATAACCTTAAGTACTACTCAGGTGGGCCGACAAACGAGATGGTTATGTTACTATGAGTGAGAAATATCTCATAATCTGATCAAACATAATGTCCAAATGCGGAGATGAGGAAAATATTTAAGTATATTGTACATTGAAGACGAAGGTTGGGTGGAACGCAGGTCGAGATTGGACTGTACAACTCTTTACATAACATTAAATGGTGACGTATACTGAAAGAAATAGAAATTTCAGTTACGTAATTTAAGCACGTGTGTTGCCCTAACTTGGTTACTCTGCCTTTTATATGGACATATACATATTTTGCAACGTGTCGTCTTGTACCTACTTTCAGAGCTTGCCGTATATTCTGGCAGCTATTTGAAACACATAACTGTTTCATTATACTCAATTGAATGAATGAATAAAATACCCTTAAGATTTGTTCATTAAATCATAAATAGTTTTTTAGAGTTCTATAGTTAAGAAGAAACCCTTATTGTTTCGTCAAATCCATGCATGTATGCAGTATCAGCATGTAGGTATGCAAATTAATCACATAGCAGTAAAATAAAACAATGGAAAAAAAATACGGTGGCTCCCCTAAAGGTAAAGTGATTTTTTTAATCCTCATAACATCATGGATGTTGTTGTAGGCCATTCAAAACACGGATGTGTGAAACCCCTTTTTCCACTCAGGGAAAAAGGTTTACAAAATCTTAAAATTTAAAGTGCTAATTTTTATCAAAGAAAAGTGTCCTCACTGCTAGACGATTGTTTTTGGATTCATGGCAGTAGTTAAAAAAAAGTATAATGAAGTTAAAAATAAGACTGTCACGGCCAATTAGGCTTTACAAATCAAGGAGTAATCGTTAACGAACCTAAAAAATGTACTCGGAGATGTAAAAAGGAAAATTTCGCGTAAATTCCCTTTAAAGTTCCTTATCGTGTGTTACCACTCTTCTTCTTGGTATTATCCCGTCATCTAGTCGATTAGGATTGGCGTGATCCGCCCCGCAAGTCTATGGATTTGGCGAAGATACTGATTTTTATATACGTTTGACCTCCACAAGCAAGAGGGAAAACCAAACTTTTCCTTCTATTCGCACGTATTTCGAAATACAATTTCTTCAATACAAAAGTGAAGATATACAATGCAAAAGTGGAAGGATGTAGGAGCCGAGTATCTATAACTTCACGCCAAATCCCTTGCGGGGTAGGCAGAGAGAACCGAACGCCACGTGACTCGATCCTTACATATCTCACTCGCTTCTTTAACATTCATTGCTCTTCTCATGCACGCTCGCCAGTTTCTAGGCCTCCTGACATCACCTTCTGATAGAACACGACCAATTTGGTCATGGTAGGTAAGGCTTGGCCTTCCTCGGCTCCTACATCCTTCCACTTTTGCATTGCATATCTGCTTCGTCATTCTTTCATCCTGCATTCTTTCTACATGTCCGAACCAACGGAGCATGCCTCTTGTTATTTTAGCACCGACGCTCTCTTTTAGATCAAAGTTTTGTTCTGTTTTTAACATCATAATTGCGAATACAGACCGTATTCGCAATGATGACAAGCCTTACGCCACAAATATTGCGCAATGCTCGCATTTCGACCGCGTTTATCCTACTTTCATACTCTCTCTGCCATACCCAGCTCTTGCTTCAATAAGTTAGCGTCGGGATCAGCACTGCATTGTGTATAGTATATAGTTGTGCCTTCTGGCTCAAGTTTTTACTGCCAAGAAGTTTTCCCAACGCTCCATTCACACTATTCCCAGCACTCACTCGTCTTTCCACATCTGCGGTGTACCTTCCTTCCTTGCTGAAAGCGCACCCAAGATATACAATTTATTATTTGTTATACGTTATAACAAAATAAAAGCCCTGTGCTATGACCGTATATTGTGCCGGGTAACTACGGAATCCTATACTGCATGTATTTCACGACACACTTAGCCATTTTTATTAGATATAGCAGAACAGTTTGATTAAATTTAACATATAATATTAATATCTACAGAGAATCAAAGCATAAAGAAATCCTACCCTTCTCATTTGCATATGATTAACCATAAGGAAAATCAATTCATGGGGCAACGTGATAAGCTTACTAAACCCGTTTACGAAGTTTTTGGTTCTGTACGTCGAAATGAAGGAAACAGAATCATTATAGGATCGCTCGTATCTGCCTGTTCATCTATCACAACCAATTTGTTCCGAAAAACTAGTGAATCGATTAAATTTATCTTTTGAACACATATTAATTACTGAGACCCAAATACCGATGCGTGATGTAATGATTAATAGTTAATAGATTCAGGCGTTATTTTGCGAAAGTCAAATTTGCATACAATCTGATCTACCCTGTTTTGTGTACTTCCGCTACCAATCGAACGAACTAGCGTCGGCCGGTACCCATCCACTATCGTCAGTAGATGCTACATGTGGCATAAGATGCTACTTGTGGCATGGCTACTTGTGACGTAGCTACTTGTAGCATGTTATTCTAACGATTAACATCTACAGCGACTGGGGATGCCTCGTGCATAGGCGAAACACGTGTCGCAGCGATGACCAGTGTAGTCATGGCAGCAACGGCGGGTGCATGCGGTATCTGTCCTAGATGGCGGGCAATTGCGAGAACGCAGCCGAGGCAGAGACAACCGGAGCAGACATGGCAGCGACGCTGGAGCAGGCATGTTGCATCTACTAACGGTAGTGGGTGGATGCCGGCCGGCGCTAGTTCTCATAGGTTATATCAAATTACATGTAAATAGATGATTTTTGAATATGGATATCAAGTGATTTGAGAGACAAAATAGAAAATTTAAAAGTCATGAGTACAAAAAAATGTTTATATTGTAGCAAATAATATCTGTTTTTATTAATTTAAAGTGAATAGTTTTAAAATTATTTAATAAATGGATGTAAATTAAAAATTTGAATGAGTTCTAAAATAGTTCATTACTTACGGATTATAGGAAATCCTATATGAAGGCTATGGTCTGAAAATAACTTGGTGAATCCCTCAATACTGGGTGTGTAAATGAAAGCTTAAACGGGTTTGTTTGGAACATTAGTGAACATGTTTCTCGACTACAATGTTAAGTTTGTTCTTTGAATAAGTACTCGTAGTTACATACTTTTTTAAACGCACTGAACGAATATGAGTCAGATTAAAAAAAACACGAAGAATAACATGTACTTACATCGTTCGGGACCCACGGAATAGAAATCCTATTGGAAAACGAAAAAATGTAATTTGGGAATGGCCAAATCGATCAACATGTCGGATGACTTTGATGTCGGATAGTTCTCCTTCCACTTCCCCTTTCTCTCTTTCTATATATACCAAATAATTATTCCTATAGAACAGATTTGTTGGATTTGGCTAGGTTTAGATTATTGTAGTTTTTTTATTGTTAAGTTTACATTGAGTTCAAGCCGAGTCTAAATAGGGTGGAGATCAGATTTCTGTCTGGTTTTCCTCAGGTCTTAAATATGTTTTTATAATCTCGATTAAAGTAGCTTTCAAATTAAAAGCCTCATTTGAAATCTATCACATTCGGGAGCTATGACATCACAGTTGTGACATGCATGCATTGTTACTCAAAAGCTAAAAAGTATGAAGTCCAGTCGAGAGCAAGTTATAGTTGCACACTTAGGATTTTACATTATCCGCGTATTCAATGAATACTTTTATTTTTTTACTTTATTTACTTTTTAAGGAAACCATGGCGGAATTTTTTTTTTTAATAGTGCAGGATCCTAATAACATATTGGCATTCATGGTTAAGAATTTATACGAGCTCATATTGCATTTATTCTTTTGTAGCTTTTCTTGCATCTACTGATAACTAAAAATACACACAATAGTTACACTGATTGGAATACCCGCGTTAATATTGTGAAAATCTCTTCACGGTATTTTCATATCTTGCTATAATAACCTATACATGGCAAAGAAGCTCATGCGACATAATCAGAGCATTGACGAAAGAACTGTTTAAAACCGCACATGTAAACTATGACACATATTTTAATCCTACCCGAGCTATCTTCTTTATATGTTTAAGTGTGTGTGTAAGTAAGGAGAAGTAAAAGATTACTTCTCTCCCTCTCTTGTTGTGAGACCATTGGCACGCATGTCATCCGTTACGACATAAAACCAGCACTACACCTTCTGCCGGGACTCGGCAGAGGTGGCATGGCTAGACATTTGTTTCCCACGTAACTAGCCGGTTTTCGTATGACGTGACCGTACCAACGTAGACGACACTCTTGCAGTTTATATGTTACGTCACGGACATGAAGACTACTGCGAATGTGACAGTTCCTCATGCGATCCTTCCGTACAATATTTTTCATTAGCGCAGCTATTCATCTCCGTGACACGCAGCTCCTGTTTGTGTCACGACATGGATCATTTACGTAGTGACTAGGTGTGTACCGTATGACAACGTTCACGCATTTGTATTTCATATAAGATGAGATAACCTTATCGACATTTAATAATACGATTATTTATCACCACCTGTGCTGATTAGTAATTGGATAATTCTGTAGTTCAATATCGGAAATCCAATCACCCTGCGAGACGTCCAGTTGACTTTTCAGTTGATTAGAGGCGTACCAGGGGCAGTGGTGCTAACATTATGCGCTCCCAAGAGTTCCTAACACTTTTTCCATACACTTATATAACACATACAACATACTGTTATAATACACTATGTGGTGTGAACTCGGATAATTTGAAACAGTTTTGTGCAGTACACTGAACAATAACTTCCTTTTCAGATTTACGAGTATTTAGCCCTTTAAACTGTGAAAACCCTCTTTGCGCCACTGTGCCACCTTCATAAACCACATGATATTTCATGGTACGATCGTGTCAACAACGTATGATCGAGATGAGGTTGCGTGGGGCACGTCAAAATAACCAAATTGTCTATGCGAGTATTTTCCTGTCTACTCGCTATGTCGCTGTAAAAATTTGACGATATTTCATGTCAATCCCTCGTGAACGCACAAGATTTGTTTGGTTTTATATTTCATTATGTTCCAGAAACTTCCTCGATATAATTGGATTTCGAGATTTAAAGCATTTGAGAATTGACATTTGAGAAAGTAAATTAAATTAAATATCAAAAAATAAATTGTGTATACGTGAAACGTTGTCTATAATTGGAATAGCAAATATCGTTCGGTTGTTAGCGTTCCGTAGTAAACAAGGAGCTCGTACAGTTTCGGCATGTCCGTCTGTCCGCGGCCTAGCTCAGAGACGCTTGATTCTAGAAAGCTATAGTTTGGCATGTAGGTATATATATATTAACTATGCTGACAAAGTGGTGGTGGAATAAAATCTTTAAAAAAGTAGTAGTAAGTATTTTTTGGTGCCCCCCCCCCCCCCCCTCACGTAAAGTGGGGATATTTTTTTTATTCGCGCACACCCCATGATGTGGGGAGTCGCTAGAAGCTAGTCGAAACTGTTGTATTTGGAAATGTAAAAAAATCATGGTCGTACTCGTAGTTCATATAGTGAATTTAAAAGGAAAACAATGACGGCTACGCAGGCTTTACATGCTAATGAGCGATAGTTGACGAACTTATAAAATGCATTTTCTTTTACAAACGTACAAATGTCATACAGTATGACATTGCACTTGTCTGCACGAAGCGTTTTGCTTCCTAGTTTCTAATTTGAATGGTCAAGTAGTGGAATTCTGGGATATATAGGAAATTTCATATACTTTCATTGTTTCATAATTTAGTTCTGATATTTTACACTAAATGGCGCTGTTCATAAATAACATCGCGTTATGGTTTCATTTACTCCAATCTTATAGAAGTCAACTGGTTGTGAACTTTATATTTCCCTTCCGGTGGCGTAGTCACGGCTCATGGGGGCCAACTACATAGTCAGGTAAAAAAAAGAACCTAATATTGTCGACCCCTCTCGGGGGTCCTTAAGCAGTCGCTTGTTTGTTTTTCAGGCTGTGGCGACTCACGCCCGCCTCTCCCTTCCTTCCTACCTATAGCGGCGGTCTCCTCAAGACACGCCGTCGCTTTTAAGCACATGCTCTGTAACTGAGTGACGCTTGCGTTGCCCCGCATCCCCTGGGGCGAGCGCTTCAGATGAAGCCTTTAAAGCCTTCCCGGCTAAAGGCAGTCTCTAGGCGGTGTTTAGTCAGTAGAAGTCTGACATAACTCGTTCGGTTGTCGGAAAAGGGTACTCATGAGAGTTCACCTCCTCCCTCCCATCGGGTCCCGGAGGGTGCCCCTCATTGATATGATGATAACTTATGACCCGGGTGTGGGTTAGTCCTTCTTTTGTGGGTCTACATTTTCATGGGCAATAAAAGAAGACCTTAATATTTATGTGCCTACGCATTTAATGCGTCCTGGATATGGATAGTCGTAGATTTAATTCCACTTAGTATTATATAGCGGTGGGTCATTGTCGAAATTTTTGAAGACGAAACGCAAACATTTTCTCTAGAACGCAAACTAGTTGTGGAAACGGTTCTCGTTGCAACAGCTTTTAAGACGGCCTTAAGAAACGAACGCAGAACATCAAAGAAATGGTTGCAGATGGTTCATAGAATACGAGATAAAATGAATGAAACTGTTTACCTAATAATGCGTTTAAAATTAACTTAAGTAGGTGTTGACTTAACTCGTGTAGGCTTTTAATCGCGTCGCACGACATTCAGTTTTATAATTAATATTACGCTTTTATTTTACAACATTTAATTTGTATTCATTTACACGTTAATATGATTCAGTGATATTGTCTTAGGTTTTCACGATTGTTGAATTAAACAATTTTTAACGAAAGTATCGCGTGATATTTATTTTGTTGAACCTGACGTTTCGAACGGCCGTGGTCGCAGGAAGACTAAGGTGATATTTGTCTTACATTGGTTATTCTGAATCTGAACCTATCAGTATCAGTACCCTTTAGGTATTTTTTATTTATTTTATAAACGTACACCACTGCCGTGGGCAAGGCGATTTATACAACAATATGTATATGTTATACACACCTTTTTAAAATATCATTAAATATAAATAAATAACACATTTATACATCATACTCTCTTTCATTCCGCAATTCATTCTTCCATTCATCATCTTGCAGTTTTATTTTCTAAAAAAATTTGATTTTGCCCATTTTAGAACGCCGGTGAAATTATTTTATCTGTTTTCGAGGTATTGATGATTGATTGATTGATGATGTAATTTTGAAAATATAGTAGTTATACTTAAATCTACCTTTCTATTAAAAATAATGCATCTAATTTTTATTCATCTATTAGATAGGTAGTTGTGCACAACATCACATAAAATTTGGCTTATATACTTTTTAATACTTAATGTTTTTATATATTTTGCATTTGTTAATTCTTAGTTCGGGGGTAAACAACCAACGCTCCATTTACACTATTCCAATTACATAATTTCTTATATATTACGAGTACATACAGTCTACAAGTTTTTTTATTTACGTTTAGTTGAATACAGGAGCATTTTTTTTAATAATACGAGGCGAGTTTCTAGCTCCGTTGGTTCGGACGTGTAAAAATAATGCAGGAAGAAAGAATCACGAAACAGATATACAACGCGAAAATAGAAGGATGTAGGACCCGAGGAAGGTCAAGACTTACCTACCATGACCAAATTGATCGTGTTTTATCAGAAGGTTACGTCAGTAGCCTAGAACCGACGAGTGAAGTTTGTAAGTTCAAGTCATGGGACACGCGGTTCTCTCTGCCTACTCCGCAAGAGATTTGGCATGAATTTATAGATAGATAGATGTCAAATATGGGCTTACGTGGTCTTAGTATATCCTCCTGTGTATATCATTGCACGGGGAGCAGTCGCGGCGGCTCAGCTGTCGATATACAAAACCACTTTGTAAAAATTGCCAGAAAACATGCTATTTTCAGAGCATATTATTTTATATTGAACCAATAAATAGGGTTAAATTGCAAAAACCTGGCTATAATAACTTTGATAATTATATACAATTTATTAAAAAATTGGTAATGTTGATTTCATTTTCACTTACATCAAGGTAAATTTTGTATACAGAATTATGTTATGTCATTAAATTTAAACTATCTTAAACTCGTTAGGCCTTACATTATTATTTTTACATTAACTGATTTCAATATAATATTTAATATCAATCAATTAAATCTAAATAAAAAAGTCATAAAATGTTATTATTACGCACTCATAACATGCGTAACAGCGTGCAAACGCAAGCATGCATTCCCACAAACACATATCTCTCAAGCTCTCTGAATACTTCATTCACGTTACACCCTTTGTATTTTTTCATGTCATACCTACCTGGTGAATTATCTATGTATCTACCTATAATTTCACGCCTAAACTCCTGTGGGGTAGGCAGAGAGAACCAAATCACCTAACTGATATAATATAAGTAATAATAAGGGAGCTCCTCCCTACCACACACATACTTAGTGCAGAACTTCAACAACTAGCATTAAGACAAAATTTTGTAATAGAAAATAAAGACAAATATATGATTTACTAAAATTTTATAATGTATGTATGTATGTATATATTCACGCCAAATCCCTTGCGGGGTAAGCAGAGAGAACCGAGCGCCACGTGACTCGATTCTTACACATCTCACTCGCTTCTTTAACATTCATAGCTCTTTTCATGCACGCTCGCCGGTTCCTGGGGCTTCTGACATCACCTTCTGATAAAACACGACCAATTTGGTCATGGTAGGTTAGTCTCGGCCTTCCTCGGCTCCTACATCCTTCCACTTTTGCATTGTAGGTATATCTGTTTCGTCATTCTTTCGTCCCGCATTCTTTTTACATGTCCGAACCAACGGAGCATGCCCTTTCTTATCTTAACACCGACACTCTCTTTTAGACCAACTCTATCTCTCACGTCTTCATTACGAACGCGGTCAGCAAGCGTTATGCCACAAATTTTGCGCAATGCTCGCATCTTGAACCCAATTATTCTACTTTCATGCTCTCTCTGCCATACCCAGCTCTCACTTCCATAAGTTAGCGTTGGAATTAGCACCGCATTGTGTACAGCGAGCTGTGCCTTCTGGCCTAGATTTCGGCAGCCTAGAAGTTTACCCAACGCTCCATTCACCCTATTCCCGGCACTCACTCGTCTCTCCACATCAACGGTAAAATAAAATTTTATAAAATTAATATAAATAACATAGTAGTATCCTAATTAAAATACAACTACAAATTAAAATTACCTAAATTTAAACTACTAAAAATATTAAAAAAATTGGGTCCTTTAGGTAAGGTAACACAGGCAGCGTTCCCGCGCTGGATTGCTAAGGAAAGTCTTTACGCGAGAAAGCTGCCTGCGCGAGGATCTCGAATAGCCTCCCTCAGCCGTTTACTGAGCTCCTTGAAGAGCCCGAGCGCGCCACTACATAAATAGAAACTAAATAGTTTTTGTATTATTTTTGTATTAGCAAAGCGATGAATGGTACAAAACCGCGCCATTGAAATAGTGAAAATTAGGTCACCTCTGTCGCAGAGAGTTAAATAAACTTTTCGTTCTATTATTCATTAGAAGAATTGACCAGGTTCCGAAACTTGCAAACGATTCGTGAATAAAACGTCCAATGAAAAGTATAAAATAACAGTTTAAAAAACTAAAACCCGACTACGGAAAAGTTTAAAGCAAGTTAGTGATTCAGGCAAAAGTTTCTCTCTCTCTCTCAATTGTAATGCCATAGATGGTGGTTGGTAGTAAAATTCCAACTATCGATAAAAACCGAGAATCTGATTCGTCTTCCAACTGAATGCCATCTGCGGTATTACGATTCACACAGTCACAGAAACCTAGGAATGAATCACTAAATTGCCTTATACGTTTCCATATCACATACAAAAATGTTTTAG
Source organism: Pyralis farinalis (assembly GCA_947507595.1). NCBI lineage: Eukaryota > Metazoa > Arthropoda > Insecta > Lepidoptera > Pyralidae > Pyralis > Pyralis farinalis. The sequence continues at coordinate 21,267,095 of OX382267.1, forward strand.
TATATGATATGTAACTAACATAATTATCATTATACTAAAACGTTTTAAATACATGTGTAGGATTAAAAAAATACAATGAACTCTATTCCCATTGCTTTTGGACTACGTGACTTGAAGGTTATTATATCATTATATAAATAAAGTTCATATTACCTATTTTTACGTATCTGCAGGTATATTCATTCATGGTACACTATACACACATGTACACTATAGTGACCTATCATACCAAAAGATTTTAGACGTTTACCAACGTTCTACCGAACTACCGATGATTCAATCAACAGATCTTCATTAATAAATATAATAAATGCGGCTATTCCTCTGTTGATTGAATCATCGATAAACATCTAAAATCTGGTACGATACATCACTATACGGTACCATGACTGAGTTTTATACCTACAGATACGTAAAAATAGTAAATATAAACTTTATTTACGTCGCAAGGTCCCTTTGGACCGAATGCTGCAAGACGCAATCCTTACACATCTCACTCGCTTAACATTCATAACTCTTTCCATGCGCATTAAACAACTAATAATTATCTTAAAAAATATTCTTACATACACATCTACTAAAATTCATCAAAATCAGGACACTGGTTCGAAATTTGTCAGTGGGTAATGTTTTCCACCTAATTAGATTTAATATATTAATTATCAATAATAGACATTATTTTAAATTTTTGTTTATGATTGCAACCAACTTTCATAAGTCTAATCGGCTGTCGTGTCATCTATTAGAATACTTGCCATGGCGTAACAATGTACTTTGACGAGCTTAGTGGCGCAGTGGTTGACTTGTGTTACGTACTGCCTTGTGTTCTTTTCTTGCCGCTAAGGTGACAATCAAGCATACGGCTTGCGTCATGGCATCCAACTACCGAAGTCTAAGTAGGCTTGTGGTACCAAGACTATCACGCGTTGCCAACTCTAAAATCATTTTTTCAAGCCTTTTTTGAAGGGCTCCGTCTCCATTAGGAAAGGGATGGTGGTTCAAAACTGGGTTGTCGTTTTAGTTCGGAACTCTAATTGTACTACGTTCCTCACTAGTTATTCTTGAAACTAAATTCTCTAAATTCATGTAGTTAAGTTATCAATATTGTGGACAATTGTACATTAGTCGTTTCACTGTACTTGTGGTTTCTGATCAAAAGCGAAACTTATGGCAAACTTATGAACACCTGGCACGCTTTATTGTATACTAGTGACTCGCTCCGGCTTCGCATGGGTAGTAGAGCATATTACATGAATACATACAGTAAGGATTAATACTGTATATCCGTATTATATCAGTTAAAAGCTCCCAGGCGGCTCGACCTTTTCCGACATTTTCAACAATTATCATCATATTTCAACCGATTTACACAAATCTTTAACACATGATACATATAAACTTTCCTGAAGAATCACTCTCTCTATTGGTGAAAACCGCATGAAAATCCGTTCAGTTTGAGTGTATCGCAAATAGACAGACAAACAGACGTGGCATGGGACCTTGTTTTATAATACGAGTATGTAGTGATACTTGTGAGATACTACTTAAGATATTATTTTACTATACACATATCGATGCTCATTCCATTATTATTACAATTTGCTCTAATCATTTACGACATTATCATTATCTAAGATTAGAAAATATTTAATGTTCCTAAAATAATGGACAAGCTTTATGCTTCCGAATTCATCCGCACATAATACAGATAAGCACCATAAAATCATAAATCTATGCCAAGTTGGCTTGGGATATTATATCTGCCAATCTGTATATTACTATGCAGTGAGTAATAATCATAAATTACATCAATATCTACTTGGATGGTATGATCGTGTTTTTCCCCTTTACAATATTTATAAACATTTTTAACAATTGGATAGTACAAATACTCAAGTTTATCTTATCCACGCCTCATATGTTAAGCCTCAATGCTCATAAAAGTATGTGAAAATAAAAGCCGGAAAGCGAACCCTGCGCTCTGAAGCGAAAGCGTAGAACACGACCGAGATTAACGCTCGGATGATGATAATGACGCGATTCCCTTGCGGGGAAGGCAGTGCTGTAAGACGCGGTCTTTACACACCTCGTTTGTTTCTTCAACATTCACGGCTCTATTCATGTATGCTCGCCGGGATCTGGAGCTCCTGACATCACCTTCTAACAAAAACGACCAATTTGGTAATGCTAGGTGAGTCTTGGTCTTTCTCATAAGATATGTCCTAGGTAGATCTAGAGAATTACAATGGTTTATATTTTATACTAACCGCATCTCCGCTTTATTGCCCTCCGTTCCCTGAGTCGAATCCTAGCTTGGACATGTACCCCACATTTGTGCATTTTTGTAATTCACTTGCTAGACGGTGAACGGTCCAAGAAATTACATTTCAAAAGACGTGTGACCTAACCTAGGAAAGTCTCCCCTGTGAGTTGTGTAGATCTGATGGCAGTCGCTTCATGCCAAAATCAGTATCTTTGCCAAATCCCCAGGCTTAGGCAGTAGACCCCGCCTATCCTAATTGATTAGGAATAAAAATCACGCACTAAGTACTTCTCACTAAAAATATTGAAAATTGTTTACAATCCACAGAGGTTCGACATAACACAAATAAATACGACCGAGTTTAGAATATCCTCGTATTTAATATCGGTTTAAAAGACACCATATTTTGTCAATTATATACCGAAATGGAGTGTAATAGGATTACCTAGCAATCCAATAGCCGATAATCGGGACCCTTTGTATTGAAACAGAAATTCCTTCTGTATTATCCATTGGGACATGAGAATTACGTGCAAATTATTTGATTCCCTCACGATTTATGTGTTCTTTGAAAGCAACTTACACAAAAACCTTGGATTCATGCCAGTTTCAGGCTCTGTTGGCTATAGGTAATTAAATATATATATGTTATATAATGTTTTCCTCATATTTTATCCCCTACACCCCGTGTGCTCAATATTAATAGGACATACATTTCACAACGATCACAAGCGAACCTACACTAAACGATCCAAATTATACGTATACACATTTCTCTTTTGACCCCACTAGTCTACTCTGGGAGAGTAGACTACGTTAACATGGTGCACACGTTTCAGACACAACCACATTTCTACTCATATATCTCACATAACATCACGTATAATACTCGCACACACACTACAAGACATCTCCAACTGCGACGTTACTCACTCGACCCACACTCCAACCACACATCTTGCATTGCGTTCGATCTCTCGATACAGTACCTATCATTATAACATTTGTTTCTGTTATTCAAATGTAACACTTAATTGTCTAGTAATAGTTTCCTTCCCACATTATTATAGTAGATGCCCATCACTACTGGGTCCTGTACGGGCAGGGCCTGGTGACCTGTAATTCAGGTTTTTTACAAACCTACTTCAGGTACCAGTCACTCACTACATGGGTCTGCAAAGTTATGGCACTTATTATTATTAACTGTAAAGAGGATCTTTTTTTTATTATTAGTTTTGATCACAGGCGTTAACCCCAGTCATTTGATAGGCGTGCCTGGGGATATGGATCCAACGCAGTGGCCCCTTCTGGAAGGTGTGAAAGAATATACCCACAAACAGATCACGACAGGTATTGGGGACAATTGCAAATATGTCGGAAATTATTGAGTTATTTCAATGAGATCGGGAGGGATTATTAGTACAGAGCTATTGTAGAAGAGGGACGGACAACTGCCATAACTATCATATCGGATGTTACTTTCAGTAGGCGGTGGCTCGCCACTCACTAGATGGACCTCCAAAATGCCAGAGAAAGTTGGCCGGGGACAACACCGGTGGGAGTTACTCAGGGGTGTCGAGAGGTGTGCTGCGCTTTCTCCGAAGTCATTCGCGGCGTTATGCCCTTTAACACTTCCTCCCTTGGAGCATATCACCTGTAAGAGTAATGTAATCGACTCCTCTCTGGACGGCCAATGAAGGCAAGCTAGAGCTGAGAGACACACCGGAGGCGAAGGCCCTGATCGACTCTCTGGAGCACTCGTGAACCCGTGGTGTCGTTACGCGCCAATATTATTAGCGTTTCTGACTGAGTTACGAATTAGCGTAGTAACTAAGTACTTCTAAGTAAATACATGTATATTGTTTAATCAGTAGAGTGATAATATCGCCAATATACTGTATTGACGATTATTATTTTTACTTGTCATATAATTATATTTGATCACAATCATGCATAGATATTTAAATCTTTTGCCGCATTACTCAGCTAACTTTATGATTATGATTATTATGTACATGTACGTAATATCAGTAATAATCCTGAACTATCTGACATACAGTCATGACGTCATTTTTTATTATGAAACAAAAATATTTAAACGTTTAGGGTATAAATTAAAATAAATTACTTAATATACACTAATAAGAAAGTAATAGTCAATGATAACTACTATTTTTAAACAAAACCGAAGTGTATCGTGCCAAAATTGGCAAAAGACATTTGTAAAGGCTTCTTTCCGATGTAGCTCTGTATATAGCAAGCTCCCGGAGCGAAATTCTAAAGGGTAGAGGAAGAGTGAACTAGGGCGTCGAAGTCAGGTGTTCATGTGTCCAACTGCAGACAGGGTTTTTCATGTATCACTTACGAGCGCTATTAAAAAATACGACACATTTAACATTACTTATTACAGATAAGTCTCACTTTATCTTCCTTCGCAAAAATAGTAGATAAAAAGCTATTTCAAATATTGTGTTTTTTTTTAGCAAACAACATTTTAATGCCACATCAATATGACTCTAGAGAAAATACAACAATAAATATACTATAGTAGGAGGTTTTAAACCTTACATCATTTATTTATGAAACCTTACAGGTGAATTTAAAGGACACGCATTTAAAGAACATTCACAAAAAAAAAGCACAAAATAGCTTCTTTTAAAACCACTAACGCGGTCAACAAGCATACGGCCTGGCTGATTGTGAACAGTTACCGTAATCTGTGGACAGTTTCTACATCACTGCAAGAGGGCATACATAAGAGCGGACGCCCAGCGCGTTACACAAGTCGGCACGGAACTAGTGGCGCACCCTACTGGGTCGCGTAACTGCTGGCCAAAGCTGTGCAGGCTAACTTCTTCCAGCCCTCGCTGCCACCGCTGCGATGCCCCGATGGCTCACTGGTGCATCAGCCACAGGAGAAAGCCGATCTTATGGCCAGTCTCTTTGCAGCTAACTCCCAGATCGATGACTGTAGCACGCAACCACCGATACCCTCCAATGAATCCGTTATACCTGATATCCACATCAGGCAGCGCGATGTGCGTTTTGAATTACTGTCACTCGATGTCCGAAAAGCCCGTGGTCCTGATGGTACCCCAGCGATTGTTATAAAAAAATGTGCATCCGAGTTGTCTACAGTGTAGTTGCACCTCTTTCGTCTCTCGTACTCGACCGGTTGTATTCCGGAGGCTTGGAGAGAGGTCAATGTGCAGTCGGTCCCCAAAAAGGGAGACCGTTCTGATCCATCAAATTACCTTAAATAAAAGATAAATCTTCTAGGTAACGGATCAATTGATTGTTGATTGAGCAACAATCAATTGATCCGTTACCTAGAAGATCACTACATAATTAATCATCGTCAGTATGGTTTTAGACCGAAATGATCAACTGTTGATCTTCTAGCGTATGTGACGCACCTCTGGGGGAAAACAATTGATAAATATGGCGAATCCATTGCAGTCAGCCTAGATGTTCCATCGAGGCTAGTTTGATCGGGTCTGACACAAAGCACTTCTCTCCAAACTTCCGACATACGGTCTGCCCCTCTAGCTTTGTAATTGCTGGCTTCCTGCATGAGCGTAGAATCCGCGTCCTTGCAGATGGATGCGCTTCGCGGTTCATGTCAGTGAATGCCGGTGTCCCACAGGGCTCCGTTCTATCGCCCACCCTCTTTCTTCTTCAAATCAATGGCATGCTGCCAGGTGGTAATATTCATTGCTATTCTGATGACAGTACGGTCCATGGGCTATATTTCGATCAGCCTGGTGCTGGTCGGACAGAAATCAATGAGAAGCGTCTTGTTGAGCTGAATCGGGTTTTGGATCTCATTAGTAAATGCGGTTCCAATAACCTGGTTGTGTTTAATGCCGAGGATAACCTGTAATTACATCGAGAGCCTCATCTCAACAGCTTCAAGAAAACTCGGAGTCTTGAACAGGGTGCGCTGGTTCTTCACTCCGGACCAGCTTTGTCTGCTTTATAAGACTAAAGTTCGGGCCTGCGTGGAGTATTGCTCGCACCTCTTGGGCAGCTCCGCACAGTATCTCCTTGGGGCTCTCGATAGGTTGCTGCGGCTATCCGCATAATCGACGACGAAGAGGTCACCAAAAACCTAGGACTTCTTAAATTCCGTAGGGACATTGGCTCGCTAAGCGTATTTTACCGCCTTTACCATGGCGAGTGCTCTGAAGAACTGTTTTCCCTTATTTCACCCTCTCCCTTCCATTATAGAACCACACGTGCAGGCTTGCGATGTCATTGTTCTACTGTTGAGAACATTTCTTGCGTACCGAAAAGTTTACCAAGTCCTATCTATGTCGTACCATTAAAAAGTGGAACGCCTTGCCTGCACATATATTCCCTCCTTTCTACAATATGGGATCCTTCAAACGAAGCGTGATGAAGCATCTTGCGGGTCAGCATGGCAGCGTCAACTGACAGGACACTGTGTAGTATTTTGTCAGTTGTAGTTGCGATTTGAACTCTTCTTTCGCTTACCATCACGCAAAGCGCCGCCACTATGCCTAGCTTATGTAAAAAAAAAAACAAGAAAAAAAACATCAAAGATATATTTCGCGCGGTGGCGAATCACAGGTACAGTTTTAGTGTAATTTACGTTCCTAATCTATATTAATGATTTCACGTCACTAACACGAATATGTGACTTTATGTGTTATGTTTTCAAATGAACTACAACGATAAGATAGAATGCGAAATCAAAATTTTCTTGACAACAATAATAAATTGACTGCATGAAAACCGGATGAAAACATAAAGTTTAATACTATACCAAGCAGCTTAAATATTAACATTTAAACAAAGACTCTATAAGGGAACGAAGGATTACAGGCGTACTGCCAACCGCATAGCAATAAATGCCATAAATTGACATAATGCAATTGATATGCAGTAGAAATTAGTACCGGGGACAAAGCAGAACCTAGCGGAATGCTAGCATTGATGCCCTTGCTATCACAGCAACTTTCAACAAACGGCTTTTGCGGTTTAATAAACTGCAAACCCATAACTAAAATATAGTCGAACGATTTTAAAACGAAAAGGATGAAAAACCGATCCCAATTCCCTTGAATATTTCTGTTCTCTTTTTCCACTTCTTACACCGCCAAATCGATGTCAGTGTACCTACCATATAAAAACTTTAGACCTCAGTGAACACGAAATTCTTTTTTAATTCGTTTATCGTTCGTGCTGCTCGATTTTGCAACAAACTACCACTGCTGATACGGGAAAGTACTTCTGTGCCTACTTTCAAGAAAAACATAAAGGAGCGCTATCTAAATACATTATCTACGTATAATATATATATGTATATATTGTATGTATGTCTCTTTGTATATATAATATATATATACGTATAATAAGCGATAATCCTGGTCGCATCCCTGGTCGCGTCGGGGGGTGGGGGGAAGGGGACAAAGTGCCCAGTTTAAACCTAATTTTGCGTCTGCAGTTTCTTCTTGAACTTTGTGCGGAGGACCATGACAAGAATACGATGTTATGCAGTGACACTCTCTGTTTTCAGGAACACCGTTATGAAATCTATGTGTTTGTCTGTCGCTTTTTTAGGAATATTCGAATTTTGACTTCAGATTCGGATTCAGCATAAAAAAGTAGAATAGGAATGTTCAAGAACACCGTTCCTATCTCTTAAGGGACATAGTCAAAATGGCCGATAAATTAAAAAAAGAAAATTCAATTGCTATATAATTGACGAGCCAGGTGTTCCTCTGACAATGCAAGCTTGCGCATTATCAACTGGTTTTTATTGTGATTAACTGTTTTCATTTATACCTACTTGTTGGCACATATATTTATTTACAGCTTTTGTACAATTTGTTTCCACATTGATTAGGGTTGACTGGAAGAAATCTCTTGAATAAATAAGCTCACTCTCGTACACTGAATTCAACATACTTATTATTTTATATTTATATACAATGAACAACACAAAGGTTATAGCGATAGGTCTGTAACATGACGACCTTGACCTTTTGTGGTAACCAAATGCACATTCGCAGTATTCAATAAAGACGGGAAATGTCCAGTGAAGTACAATAGAGCACAAAGTTGTATCAAAAATGCGATCTACAATTTGGTAGCCGGTGACAAATTACACACATATGTCAGCTCATTCAACTTATGAATGTCAAGAGAGTAAGTGAGCTTTTCGGCGTGGACCTACCACACTACGAGATAGCGGATGACACATCATCATCATCATCTCAGCCGGTATTCATCCACTGCTGAACATAGTCCTCCCCTCTAGAGTGCCATTCGTCTCAATCCTGTGCCACTTGCATCCATCGAATCCCTACAAAAATCTTGAGGTCGTCGCTCCATCTAGTGGGGGTCGTCCCACACGGGCACGCTATTCGAGAACCTTCGTTCTCCAGTGGTTATCGGTTCTACGAACTATGTGACCGGCCCACTGCCACTTCAGCTTACTTATCCTGTGCGCTATGTCTTACCAACATAGTTCTACTGCGGATATCCTCATTTCCGATTCTATCACGCAGAGAAACCCCAAGCATAGCTCTTTCTATAGCCCGCTGAGTGACCTAAAGCTTCCCCATACGGCCCGCAGTGTAGGGCCACGTCTCAGATCCGTATGTCATCACTGGCAACAAACACTCTTCGAGGACCTTGCTCTTCAGGGGTTCCGATATTTTGGACGAGAGGATGTGTTAAAGTTTTCCGAACGCTGCCCAGCCAAGTTGGATCCCTCTGTTGGCCTTTGGGTCGAAGTTGGACTTACCTAACTGAGCCTGCTCTAGTCAACAACGTCGAGCTTAGTGCTTCCAACCGTGACCAGAATAGGTGTAACATGGACATTCGACATTCGATAGTCTTGTCCATGTTCGTCTTGAGACCTGGTTGGAAACACCATTGAGGTAACACAGCGTCTCCGTAATTCAAATATTAGTTACAAACATATATATTTCGCAGTAAATTGACTTTCTCTCTATTCCTGTCAGTCAAACTGCCATCCGGTTGTCGCAGGGGTAGGTTAATGGCTGACAGACATTTACTTTAACAGCTTTAGCACCTCATCAGAAAACACGGCTTCCAAAGGGGTGACCCACAAGCCGTTCGTCAACTATGCCCAAGAAATCGATACATCTGTCCGAGGAAGGTTATCGATAATTTTGTTTGTTTCATATATCTAAAATCAATAAACAAATCAAGTACAGACGTCATAGATAAAAGGATTAAATGAATTGATCAGTTACGTATATTCATGAAAATGATAAATATTTGCAGAGCACGTGTTAATCAAAGAGCATACCGCAAGTGCCTATACTAAATATCCGGGAGATTAATGTTAACAACTAAACAACGAAAAACATATTAAGGTATCTGTTTTGCATTTAGTTTCCTTAACACTTCACCATACCACTATTGCACATCTATAGTGGTTTTCATCTCTCTTGCAAGAAGACAAAAAAAAAACCGGTTGTTTTTTTTACAGCGATCTTCCCTATAAAGTACACCTCTGAGCCATAAAGTATTTCTCTAGGCGAACAGCTGCAAGTTTATCAAGATATATCGCTGTGACCTACCTTATTTTCATCAGAATATCGTTCGTTACGCGACGCGGAGTGAAAATCATGCGGGTGAGGTTGGGTATTGACGTTACAGACTACATTGGTACAGAATACGCATCATTTAATATAAATATTAAGTATAGTGGTAGAGAGTAGCCGAATGGACAAGGAACCAGCCTATTGATCAACAGGTCCCAGTTCAAATCCTGGCATGTACCACTAAATACGTGCTGTCGGATTTATGTACATATTTGTAATTATCACATACTCGGCGGTGAAGGAAAACATCGTAGGGAAACCCGCACCTCCAAGATGTTTTCTTTAATATTAGAGGGGGGTGCCCAAACGAGCGTGTGGGTCACCTGATGATAAGTGGTCACCACCGGCCATTGACATCAGCAACACCCACTGATTCGTTGGCAGCATTTTTAGGGAAACATATGCTCTTTTCATTAAAGCACCGTATTTGTTCGGGAACACCGCTGAGAGTAATTTACTCCACAATATACATTACATGTATATATAAAAATTGCTCGTTTAAAGTAACAGGATATTATAAATACTTTGTCTCTGGCGAAATGAACTGTAACTTTTACTTTTTAATTGAACTGCAAATGTGGAGCTAGATGGTGTCGCTGGGACATGTAATCTAATCGAAGAAGAAGAAACACATAAGCAGCGTCAATCGTAGCTTATCATGACGGGGTTAGTCGTCTCGAAATGACAGGGCGCATGTAAAGGGCTGTATGGACCGACTGAGGAAGTATCTTTACCTCACAGAAAACCACAACCAAATCCCTAGAGGGTTGTGGAGTTGTTAGGTATTAGTCAGCTAGGTTCCCAATATGCTCCTGAGTAAAGATTTGTGACATTCCTCGTATTGCACGCGTTCGTAGCCTATGGTCGGAAACGATAAGCCGTCACCTGTGTAAAAAAGGGTTAAAACCCACCTCAACTGTTAACATAGTAACTATGTGTTCTCTTCACTACCTACCTGGTTATCTTATTTCCTGGCAGGAGATCTACAGGGATCAGTGAATATACTATATTATTTTTTTGGTACAATATCTGGATATAAAATGTTATAGTATCTTAAGGTATCGCACACGGTTATGTTACGACAATATATCCGCACGACTCATTCTCTCGAAACGCTCTATCGTCTGATATTGTATGATATCTTTACATCACTCAGCATCTTAGCATAAAATTTCCATATCGCTCAATATCTAAACATACAGTAATATAAAAATACATAGTAGGTATTTGCGTCGTTTGCGACCCGTTTAATTCAGCGGTAGTCATCGGTAACAACAACAGTGGAGCTACTTATTTTCTATACATAAGTAAATAAAGTTGAAGCATCTGTTTGTGATGTTCAAATAACAGCTTTTTACTAAATGCTTATGAATGTATACACGGTACTTATACCAAATAAACACTTTATCGTCTATATGTTTGCTCCGGCTAGTCTCCTAAATGGCTGAACTGACTTTCACTGCCAGAGAGCTAATGTCATAAGGAGTAACTTAGGTTACTTTTATTTTCATCATTTTACATCATCATCATGCGCTCGGATCTCTCTGCCTACCCCGCAAGGGACCTGACGTGAAGATATACATACATACACATACATCATGATATTAATACTTAGCCACTTAAATAGTTTTATATGAATTTTTGTTATGATATATTTGTAAAGTACTATTTTATCTTTCTAGCCATCTAACCGTGCCAGGGTGGGTAGATAATAATAAAATATAGATGTGCCCCACCCCGTCAATTTTGCCACAGTATCATTTGTTATTTGACAGCGGATCTCGACGCGTATGATGTTGGCTTTAATTCTAAAAGGTGATGTTGATATCCCTAGTTATCAACAAACAATTACTATTCGTCACTGTTTAATCCTTTAAGATTAATTTAAAGCAGATTACCTTTATCTGATTAGGAAGTAATTGACATATATCTATTTTTACAGATTATATATATTTATTAATGGAATCATTATTGATAAATAATAATTCGACGATCACCGAGACTCGGGGGGTCAATTTTCATACAGGATAAACATTTGTGTGCGTGAACATCTCTTTTTGACTTTTTCTCTATGTCAAGAGAAGTATGAGACATCAAGGCAGTCTGACTCAAGAAAGTACCTCCACATCCCTGTCAACTCGTCGCAAAAAAGATTTGACGAGCTCGGTGGCTCAGTTGTGAATGACGCGCCTTTGACACCAACGCTCGTGGGTTCGATTCCCACACAAGGCAAACATTTGTGTGCATGAACATGTCTGTTTGTCTTGGTCTGGATGTTTTAAGAGAGGTAGGGCGCACCAAAGCAGCCCGTCTGGGGAAGTACCTTCACCTCACAGAAAACCGCAGCCAAATAACAACTCCCTAGAGGGTTGTTGTGTTCCTTTGTGTGAGTGAGGTCACCAGTAAACTCCCAAGGAATTGTTGTGTAAGCTGCAGAGGAGTGATACTTAATATATCGCAAGCGTTAATAGGCTACGGTACCCGCTTTGCATCAGGTGAGCCGTATGCTTGTATGCCTCCCGACGTAGTATAAAAAAATGAGATTGTCAGTAAGCTACTAAGGGACTGCTGTGTTCGTAGCAGGGTTGGTAACGCGCAAACAAATACTTCCTGTATTACAAGCTCTCATAACCTACGATAGCTACTTTACATGATGTGGGCCGTATTGGGCAATAATCGTTATCAAAAATTTGAGTAACATACATATATAGGAATTGATCTTCATCCAAAATATTTCATTGATTACACTAGAGCTCAACAATAGCTACTAAAATAAAGAAAGTCTTTTGATAAACAGAGGAGAAAAAGGTTAACTGTTTCGTCTTCGCCTATTTATATTAGATTCCTGTCATATATTTGAAAGAGGTCAACTGGTGTTTGAAATTCATTGTGAAACTTTCAGCTTTCTCTTCCAAATAACAACAATTTATCAGACTGCAGAAATGATTGATAACAATATCAAAGTCTCAATTCTGATATAGCCGTGAATCACTTTTCATTTTATTATTAATCTCAGGTTAGTTATGCGCATAATCACGATTTTATCATAATTTACGCTGACTATTACTATTTGTAAACAAAATAATGCTAATGTCATTATTTTGTATATAATAATAATCATATATAATAATAATAATATATATTATCCCCGCAGGGCAGCTTGTGGCGAGCTGTTGGTGCGTAACGACACCACGGGTACCCGAGTGCTCCAGAGAGTCGATCAGGGCCTTCGTCTTCGGCGTGTCTTCGTCGGTCGGAGTGAAAAATCAAGAAGGCCCACAGGACTTTCAGCTCTGGCTTACCTTCATTGGCCGTCCAGAGAGGAGTCGATAGAGTATATTGCTCTAGCAGGTGATATGCTCCGGGGGTGGAAGTGTTAAAGGGCATAACGCCGCGAGTAACTTCGGAGAAAGCGCAGCACACCTCTCATCACCCCTGAGTCACTCACACCGGTGTTGCCCCCGGCCGACTATCTCTGGCATTTCGGGGGTCCATCTAGTGAGTGGCGAGCCACCACCTGCCAAAAGTAACAGTCAGATATGATAGTTATGGCAGGTGTCCGTCCCTCTTCTGCAATAACCCAGTACCATTAATCACTCCAGACATCATTACAATAGACATTATAATAATCATTATAATAATTTCCTACACATTCGCAATAGTCCCAATACCTGCCGTGACCTGCTCATAGATATATGGATCTAACGATATTTAGGAGCGGGTCTCGGTGGGTGTACACATAACATGAATCTTCTCCAAAGGGCCTCTACGCGTTGGATCCATATCCCCGTGCACGCCTATCAAATGACCGTGATAATACCAGTGAATAAAAATAATATAAAAATAATAATATATATCTTTATTTCTTCTCTCACATAGAAACTATATAGGTTTACATTAAATTAGATTAGGTTACAGAAAATAATAGTTCCAGTTACAGAAAGTGATCTATGTGAGAGACTGGTGTCTGTACTAGGAATAGCCTGAATTACAGATTACCAGCCTCTCCAACACTGAACCAGGTGTATACTAAATAGGTAACAACTTGATGTAGACTTAATTGATCATTTTTAGAGAATATGTTTATGCACATTTAAAGGTGATGTCAGAAGCCCCAGGAACCGGCGAGCGTGCATGAAAAGAGCTATGAATGTCACAGAAGCGAGTGAAGTATGCAAGGACCGCGTCTTATGGCGCTCGGTTCTCTCTGCCTACCCCGCAAGGGACTTGGCGTGAACATATACATACATACATATACATTTAAAAGTTTCATATATAAAGAAAAAGAAAATAATAAGATAATTATCACGAATCCAGAGGTGTAAGGTTACATGTGTGTCATAAGTGCTAGATTTTGGAAAATTGCGGTTATTTAAACTAAATATACGTACATACAATAGAAATAGTGGGTAAATTTAAGTAGATACGACTAACAAGTTTTCAGTGTCATCATAGTTGAGGGTTTTTAACCAAGTCGCGGTAGCTTTTTTGCAATTGGTGTTAGTAAGGAGATATATCGAGGTGGTCTTATTAATTTTGTTGTACATGTACTTACTTTGAAAACCAATAAATCTTTGGGCAAAAGCAGTGGACCACAGATCGACATGACAGACTTTATGCTTTAGACGCCTATTCGTGACAGCGGAGGGATTGAAATTAAGTCAAGAATGCTGCCTAAGGATTAGGTTAAGGATGAAGAGTTGTCTTACAGTCAGAACGTTAGATAAAGAATAAAGGTCTTCAGTAGGAAAACGAAATGGCAGGAAGTAAAACACTTGTTGGCAACCACCAGCGTAAGTAAACCTTTCCGGCCATCAATTTTAAATTCCCAGTTCTTATTCTTTTTTATATTCCAAATCATTGTCAAAAACAATAGTCTCTCAAATAAAATCGTAGCAAAAACACATATTCATAATAATTTTCCTCATTTTCCTTTGCCATCCTCAACAACACTTTTGTATAAATAGTCGGGCTTAAATACAGGGCTTTTGTAGAAGTCAGCGTAAGTTATGATGAAACTCTACCAATTGAGTCGTATGCCTCCCGATGTTATATAATAAAATATATATCATGGTCTTGGACTTGCTCGGCTTACTACAACTTTCCCCTTTATTTGCACTTTTCACATGCAATTTATGTTTTTTATGCAACGTCTGGAAGTATACGGCCGTCCTGATGTAAAGCGGTTACCGTAGCCTATGAACGCTTGTAATACATTACGCATCACTCATGCGATACCTCTGCTGCTAACACAGCAACTCCTTAGAAGCTTACTGGTGACCTCACTCACACGTAGGAACATAAGGTAATCGTCATTTGCCTGCGGTTTCTGTCAGGTTGAGGTACTTCTCCATATGGAATGATGACGATGATTGATGAGCCCTACCTCTGTTATATGTACCCTCATTCTTTTATGTTGCGTTCTTTATACGCGTCGGAACCAACGGAACTTGCCTTTTCTTATTTTAACACCGACACTTTCTTTGCGACTAAACTCCCTTTCTTACATCATTGCGACTGCAATCAGCAAGGGTGAAACCACAAATAATAATACTAATTTTCTCAAAAATTTGTAAAATACACACATCAAAAGTGTCTAGGGATCAACATATATTTTTGCAATAACTTTTCTCCTGATTGATATTAATTAAAATTTTCTTTAAGGATTCATCAAATAAAGTGTTTTCGTTTGTCTACGGTAACGATAAACCAAGTCACCTTTGCATTAATAAAGAAATTTGCCATTTTCATAATAAAGGGATTTTTGACATTTGAACCACTAACATTAAAGTTCGAAAAAAAGACTGAAATAACAGTTTTCTTTAAAATTTTATTGGGTAACTTAAACAATTAATAATCCGTGTTTCTACCGCGAACACTAACAACACAAGAACATCGGTTTGGCATACTCAAAATGAGTTCATCCAAATCACGCTGTGGAATGGCCGCCCATGTTCGTTGCAACAACAAAAAAAGGTCTTCTTGCGACTGGATACCCTCCATATTCGGCAGAGCTCTTCTCTGTAGCATATCCCATGCATGCTCAATCGGGTTCAAGTCTGGCGATTGAGCAGGCCAGGGCATGACATTGATGTTAGCTGCGGCGAGAGTCTGTCTTACAACTCTTGCGGTGTGCGGTCGTGCATTATCATGCATTAACTGAAATAAGGGACCGATTTGCACTTGTAGAGGAACGATGACGTCTGATACAATCGTCTCAGCATAAATTTGAGCGTTGAGGTTGCCTCTGATCCAAAGATGTCAAAAATCCCTTTATTATGAAAATGGCAAATTTCTTCATTAATGCAAAGGTGACTTGGTTTATCGTTACTGTAGACAAACGAAAACACTTTATTTGATGAATCCTTAAAGAAAATTTTAATTAATATCAATCAAGAGAAAAGTTATTGCAAAAATATATGTTGATCCCTAGACACTTTTGATGTGTGTAGTAAAAGAAATTTTGTCACTTTTTGCTTTTTTAAATATTGCTTTACGTGCCCTCTACGTTTTATATTTTTATAAAATAATAATTCATAGGTAACAGTGGGCAGAACTTTTATTATATACGTGGAGAGAAAGGTAGGAAGTATATCAAAGGACTTTGACTAGGTAAGTACCTCCACCTCACAGACTACAAATGCCAAACCAACAAGGAATTCGTCGGAGAGTGGTTGTGTTCTAGTGAGTGAGTGAGGTCACCCGATAGTTCCTAAGGAGTTGCTGTCTTAGCAGCAAAGGTGGCATCGCATGAAATTCTTGTTTATTAAATCTTTTTAAAGTACACCAGCTTCTATACAATGTTTCATGCGTCTGAATCAGTTCTCGAAACACCTTTTCCAGTCCGCCGCAGACACCTCATTTACAGCCTGCTCGAACGCTGACAGCACATATTCCAGCGACGAAAATTGTATCCCTTTGAGCTGATTTTTTATTTTCGGGAATAAAACGAAGTCACACTATACTAGGTCAGGGTCGTAAGGAGGGTGACACAACAGTTTCACTGGCCTGCTGTCCAGGAAGTCCCTCGTTTCGAGCGCGATGTGCGCGGGCGCGTTGTCGTGGTGGAGCAGTAGCCCATGGAGCCCTGTGTTGCTTGTTGCTCACAACAGAGAAAACTTCTGCCAAGCATTTGGTAATATACCATTCGGCGTTGATGCTTCTTTAGTTCTGTAAAGGAATTGACACCAGGTAGCCAGACAAATTGAAAAAACTAACGACCAAAACCTTCCCCCCACTTCTAGATCGCTTCACTTTGGTAGTAGTTGATTCGTTTTGAAACACCCAAACCGTCGACTGGCGCTTCGTTTCTGGATCGTAATAAATATTCGATCGAAATCAATACGAAAATTTCGATCGATAAATCTAGGACTCATCACCTGTAAAGAAGACGTAAATACGCCGAGACTGCTGCTGCTTTAAATTTGTTTATCACGGCACCATTCCATCCGGGCCTGCTTCTGAGCAACGGTGAGGTTATGCGGCAACCAGCGTGAAACTATCCTCCTCACGCGAAGATGCAAGTGTAGAATCTCGTGAAGGTTTCCCGATCCAATCTGCAGTATGTACTGATTCTCCTGACACATAACTCGCCTATTGTCTTATATTAATTTTTCACTGCTAGCACGTTCTCTTCCGTAACAGCCGTCAAAGTGCGACCACTTCTTTCTTCATCCCTGAAAGTTACGAGTAGTTGACCGCGCTTGAATTACTTGTAACAACGATATACGAAATGACGAAACATACAATGCAAAAGTGGAAGGATGTAGGAGCCGAGGAAGACCAAGACTAACCTACCATGACCAAATTGGTCGTGTTATATCAGAAGGTGAAGTCAGGAGCCTTAGGAACCGGCGAGCGTGCATGAAAAGAGCTATGAATGTGAAAGAAGCGAGTGAAGTGTGTAAGGACCGCGTCTTATGGCGCTCGGTTCTCTCTGCCTACCCCGCAAGGGACCTGGCGTGAAGATATATATATAACGATATACGGTTACCTTGGAAGGGCCTTCATCCATGAATGCCATTTGAAGTCTATCGTACGATTCGTGGTTTCAGGCAACACTTGAAATCATAAAAAGTCATAGCGCGAAAATGTTCCAGATTCATTTTCAATGAGACACGATAATTTAAATTAGCTCGCAAAAAATGTGGAGTGAAATTTTGAAATTGGAACGTTAGGTACGTTCCAGTTTCAAAATTTCACTCTACATCTTTTACTTAGAAATAATCATATTTTTAAAATAGATTATAACTCGCCAGTCTCTCAGACATAAAAAAAATTTTTCGCAATACTTTCTGTGTGGCCTGGTATGTTATTGTTAGTTTTGAATTTTAGAGCTCGAAACTAACTTAAGCCTCAATGTGTACTTACGAAGGCACAAATCGCACAGCAAAAGCGTAGGGCAGGGCAGCGCAGATTGAACTATGCGACCCAACAAATATTTAAACCGTGTATACGAAATGTGGAATCTTACATAACCCACACAGGTATTTTACATTAATTCCTGAGCAGGTCATAGACGAAACAACAGAATCTGCGTGAGTGGTTGTTCTAAAATAGTTTGTAAATAATATACTCGTAGCTGTCAAAAACTATTACGTTATTGCCTTGTGCTAAAAAATTCAGGAAAAAAAATCTTAAAACGTTTTATTTCTTTTTCTTTACACCACATCGCAAGCATGATTTATGATTGTATCGCAAGAATAAAATACGCGATATTTCCGTTAAAAATTGTTTAATTCAATGTATAACAATCGCGAAAACCTAAGACAATATATAATTTATTAGTTTGCATTATATACTATGTCAGTAATGGTAATTAAAAGCAATCGTAGTAATATCTAGTGTGGAATAGTGTGATAATAATGTGAAATAATCCGGGCAATACAGAATGCACAAAAAGTTTAAACAGCTCTAATAACATTTTAATAATAAAATTATGGTTAAGAGAATTATGTATAACATTCTTACTTAATTATAAAGAAAGTCATTAAAAATTTAGGAAAAATGGCTGTTCTTGTACTGTATCAATAAGTTCCTTTCCAAGTTAGTAATTAAATCTATTTAATTATTAACTTGCAAGGAAATTTGTAATGTTTTTATTTTTAATTAAGTGAGAAAAAGAACTCAATTTACAAGTGAACTGTTAGCTGCGCGCTGATAATCTATATCCTAACTACTACTTGGTACGTACGACATACGGTTATGGTGATATATATGAACGCTTAATAAATGGTACCGTATCGTGTACAAACTGTATCCGACTGATGTTGTAAATGTTAAAAAAACCAAACGTCACCTTAGTGGTATGAAAATAAAGAATAGAATATAAAGAATGTCATACGTTACATGGGTGGCCTGCGTCTTCGTGGACGCTTGTAATCTCAAGCGTATTTTATTGAATTTTTATCTTATCTTCTTGTAACTTAAGGTTAAGGCGCACGCATTCTTCGTGGTGGTTTTTTGCTTAGCCTGCTTGCAATTCTCTGACGAGCTCGGTGGCGCAGTGGTGAAACGCGCTGTTACGCTACTTTGACACCAATGCTCGTGGGTTCGATTCCCACGCAGAACAAACATTTGTGTGCATGAACATGTCTGTTTGTCTTGGTCTAGGTATTTTCTATGTATAATAAGTATGTATTTACAAAAAAAAATGTATTTACGTATGTTTATCAGTTGTCTAGCACCCATAACACAAGCTTCGCTTACTTTGGGGCTAGGTGGCGCTGTGTAATTTGTCCGAGAATATTTATTTATTTATTTAATTCAATAAAAAGTAAATTTATTTATACGTACATACATATCATCACGCCTGTCTCGCATCGGGCTAGATAGACTATGGAACGCCAGGTACACCGATCCAAACATACGTCTCGCTTCTTCCACACTCATCATTCTTTTCATGCATGCTTTTCGGTTTTTGGTGCATTTGATTTGGCCCTTTTTTAACACATCACCAACTTGATCTACATGTATGCGTCAAGGGCGGCCCCTCCCGAAATCTCCATTTACTCTTGTCTGACACACTTCTTCCATAACTCTTTTGTCATTCATTATTTTTAAATGACCAAACCATCCTTAGCATACCCTTTTAAATTTTTGTCACTATATCATCTCTCATTCCACAAAGTTCTTGTATCGTGCTATTTTTTTCTCTATTAAACTTTCTCACTCCGCACAAACTCCTCAGCGCTCTCATTTCTACGGTGTTCACCCTGCTATTATTCTTCATCTGCCATACACATGTTTCACTGCCGTACATCAATATTAGCGTTAATACACCCTGAATGAATGAAATGAAGTGATCAAGGCGAGCTTTGCTCGATATGTTATCGCTTGTTACCACGGAGTACAACGCACTATTGATACGGTTTCCTGCTTTTACCTTTCTTGCAATATCGTCCTCACTTTTTCCATCTCTCGTAAACATAGAACCTAGATAAACAAATTCATTCTCTTAATCCACTTTTTTATCTCCGATCATTATCTGGCAATCACTTTCATTCCTGTCAAACACCATCGTTTTCATCTTCATTACATTTATTTTCATACCTTCCCTTTTAAAAGCCTCATTCATTATAGTAATCATTTGTTGTGGCTCTTCCACCGAATATGCAAGGAGAACCTTATCATCGGCGTACAACAAGGTTTTAAATACTAACTCATTCGTTTTTACTCCACCTCTGTCAAATTGTCATGAATAAGTTGAACAAGCCAAGTGGATGCAAGACTGTGTACCTGCATAACACCACAATCGATGCTGAACCCATCTGTACAGATCCCATTTACCCTGACACAGGCACTCAAATCCTTATACAAGAACTCGAGTGCCCGTATCAAAATACTATCCACCTCATACATGGAGAGCGTAGTCCAAAGTTCGTCTCTCGCCACTCTGTCATAACCCTTTTCCAAATCAATGAAAGCGCTGAAACCCTTTTTGTGTTTTGCTAAGGCTTTCTCCGTTATACGCCTTAAGCAAAAAACTTGATCCATACATCCCATCCCCTTTCAAAACTCCGCTTGCACATCCCAAATTTGCGGTTCCGTCACAGACATCACTCTTTCAATCAAAATCTTTGCATACAATTTGCCTACTACACTCAGGAGGCTCATACCATGTAAATTCTTGCATTCCTCCTGTGAACCGTGAAGCACGGAGAAACTCGAGATGGATAAACCCATCCATAGACAGGCTGCGGTCGACATTGCTTAACCTGCGTGTTCGGTTAGAATGACACGCGCAACGACGCCATCGAGCTCTCCATCTCTAACATTGTCCCAGAAGTCATCCCTAACTTTCTGTGCAAAGGACAAGTAGGTACTTTTGTCAGGCCAAGTTTGACATAAACTATTTACATTAATCTATTTATCTAAATATTTTATGTAAAACTTGGCCGTTACCCGTGGTTATCCATCAATTATAATACTGTATTTGGAAATATAAATAATAGAGATTAATATTTCGTTGTTGACTTTTTGCAATTAATAACAAGGTCAACTTAAACAAACACTTGTATATGTGTGTTTTTCGAATAAAAACTCTACTTTTCATTTCAACTCTGCGGCTGTTAATTTTCTGAATTACTTACCTATTTTTTTCTCACGCTTATAAATATATTATTTTCTTACAATTAGCACTGACTACTAGCTCGCCATAGTACTAAATAATATATTAATTTCTTATAGTACATTGGTTTTCGTTGCAAACATAACATGGGCTCACTACTAATTTGAACGAGTATAGAGGTAACACATGTAGCTACTTCCTTATGATTGAATCAAATATCCGATATTATTGATCCGATATCACTGATATTATTTATTATATAAAAAGCAGCAAATTATTAACATTTGATAATAATGTTTATACTCAAAGCTAAACCTAAATACCACCACGTTCATCACCATCATATCAGCCCTGTATTCGTCCACTAGTGAACATAGGCCGATTCTATCACGTAGAGAAACGCCGAGCATAGCTCTTTCCTTAGCACGCTGAGCGACCTTGAGCTTCCCCATACGGTCCGCAGTGAAGCGCCACGTTTCAGTTCCGTGCATTATCACTGGCAACATACATTGTTCGAAGACCTTGCTCTTCAGGCGTTGAGGTCGAAGTTTCCCCAACACTGCCCGGCCGAGTTGGATCCGTCTGTTGACCTCTGGGTCGAAGTTGGACGTACCTAACTGAATAACCTGCCCTAGGTAGACATATTCGTCAACAACTTCGAGCTAAGCACTTTCAACCTTGACCGGCACAGGTACACTAGACAATAAATAAAAAAGTTAGTGTAACTGTCTAACAGTAAATATAACTAGGTAATAATTATAAGAACTAAACAGTAAATACTAAAACATAAAGCCACAATCAACATATTTAGATAAAAAGTCAGAGAACCACTAAGTAGTCTGACAAACATGTCGGAAGAAAGAAAAAAATCATAGATATTCAACATGATCTTAGACTTATCTATGTTCATCTACCAGGGGGATCTACCTGGTTGGAAACACTATTGAAGTCATTGAGCATAGCGCTAAGTTCCTTCAGAGATTTCGCCATGGGAACTATACCACTACGTTAGCATTAGCAAAACAATTGAAGAACGTGTTGTACAGAAAATATCGGTTGTTATACAAGGACCGAGTGTTGTGACTCTCGGTTTCCTAATAGACAAATCCATCTACATATTCACAACAAGTACCTTGTGGCGTAGGCAGAGAAAATATGTTTCAGTCATATTTTCTCTGCCCCGCAAACGATTAACAGTAGTAGCTCTTTTCATGCACGTTTGCCAGTCTCTAAGATTCCTGACTTCACCTTCTGATAAAACACGATCAATTCGGTCATGGTAGGTAAGTCTTGGCTCCTCAATCTATCTACTTTCGAGTTTCATGTGTGTGATTAACATGAAACAGGGCGAGAGCTTGTTTAGCAATTTCCTTGACATTCAAGGTAGTGTAAAATAAATTAAACATTTCATTCATAAAAATGTTTTTGCCGAGAGTAGTTTGGTACTGCTCTTTCGAGAGCACAGAGAGTTCATAAAGACTATTTTCATTTCCATGCTAATGGAAGTATCACATTTTACAACATTATGTTATTAAATGACCTGCTAGCGAATGCCTGGGGCTATATTTTCTTGGATAATTTAGCGACCAGATTTTACATTTTACTTAATGCTTTACATTGTAAAACTAACGTTAAAGTGTATCAATGACAGTTCGAATCGATTCATAACATGAAGTCAATATGTTTTTAAGTACTACATATCAACCCATAGTGCGTGGTTGCTGGTCGTCTGGTTGCTCGCTACAGGCCCATGGCTTGTGTCTCTGTACCCAGTCTTGGATGAGAGGTGCAGCGCTAGTCTTCTTGTCATCATACCCGAGGCTCCACTTACAATCAGGTGATCGTTACAACGTTTCGGAATTTCCTATAAAGTGTTAACTATTCTAAAAGATAAACGTCTTGATCCGATAACGCACTCAAAAGGTAACTAGATCTGTACAAATGTACACCTGTTTTATAAAGCGTGCGACTTTATGCATTTACACAGGCCTAATGCAGTAGGTAAATTTACTTCTTGTTCCTAGTGTTATCCCATTTCCTAATCTATTAGTATTCGCCGAGTTACATAAGCTTACTATTGCATCTTTACCTTATCTACTTATAACTTAAGGATAATTGAACACCTGTCCTAAACCAAGAAGAATAATGTCAGCTAAAGTAAGCAATCGTTAATATCTGATAATATATCGTAGGTATGCGAATAAATATCTCATGCTACAAATATTAAGATAAATTAAGTCAAGGAAAAATGTGACTTCGTATAACTAGTCCGGTTATAAGTTATATTACAAATAAATATGCATTTATTTTTTATGAAGTAAAATGATTCTATACAAAATGGCTACCTTTTGCTTTGATACATACAGGCCTTTAATCTGTCTGGCCTCGAATCTATGGACTGTTTCCATTGGAAATTTAGCCACTGTTTGCCCCAGAGATTTTTTAAGAGACACAATGTCGGCGTGTCGTTTCGAGCAGGCCATGTCCTTTAAAATTTACCATAATTTGTAGTCTAAGGAGTTCAGATCTGAGCTAGACGAGGGCCAGTCTTCAGCTCTTATAAAGTCCGGAAAGTTGGTTTCGAGCCAGTGCTTGGGTAGTTCGTGCCTTGTGACCAGGTGCAGAGTCCTGGTGGAAAGTCCACATTACATTTTTAAAAAGTATATTGCTAAAAGGTTTCATAAGGTAATCCAATACAATCTCTTGTTGTTACACTTTGGCTAAAATCTTCACTCGTTTTTCACAAAAATGAACCTTTGTGACTCGTTGATAAGACACACTCATCAAACCATTACAGACGCAGGATGGTGACCATGTTGTACTTTTCCGACCACTTTGGCGTCTTTTTTAGAACTGTGTGCGTATACTTTGTCATTTTGCTTGTTGTAGTGATCTTCAATCGTGAAAAATTTTCATCTGTAATGAGGATATTTCAGTCCCTTTCACCTGCGTATAGGTACAGAAGGCGTTTTGAACGATCCACTCTCTTCAACTGTAAGTTTTTGTTTTAATTTTTTTTTATACTACGTCGGGAGGAATATAATCATATGGCCCACCTGATTACCGTAGCCTATTAACGCTTGCGATATATTAAGTATCACTCTCGCGATTATTTATTATTTATAGAGGTATTAATTTAAGGCATGTCCTGTATAAGCGCCGAGCTTCAGATTTTGTTTTATAATTCGCAACAGAGTCCTATTCCTACGGGAATCTTCATTTTTGGAGATAAGATTTTTTTTGTTAACAGCATTAACAGCCTTTGTAACTCTAACGCATGCGGTCGCCCCGATCTTTTATGGTTTTGAACAGAGAAAGTGTTAGTATATCTGTCGATAGTATGATATATAAACATACGGCTGATACCAAGCTTATGAAGTGTCTTGAATATTACCGTCGGCTCCATACCCATTTGTGCAAGGCAATCACTGCAATCCTATTTACCTCATTTCATATTGTAATTTGATAATAAACACGAAAAATTATGTAAAACGGCGGGAAATGGAAAGCAGTTTTGAACATAATACGAGTAAATGCGTTGAAAAAAAGAAAAGTTTCTTTGTAATAGTATTTATAGCCAGACTAGTATAATGCTAGAACAATGTCAAATTATGTCTAATTTACATATGTCTTCCATATGTTCTAATTTATGACGTTATCCTATTTCCTAATTAAGCGTTAGGATATGGCGAGGATAGGGATTTTGACATACGGCAAATGCCGCAGACTTTCACAAACCAGAGTCTTATGAAGCCCGGTTCTCTCTGCCAACCCCGCAAGGAATTTGGCGTGAAGTTATAGATAGATAGATGGATAACATATTATATAATGTAGTAGTAGTTTTGTTTTATGTAATCATGAAGCCGCAGCCAAATGACAACTCCCTAAAGAGTTGCTGTGTTCCTGTGTGTGAGAGAGGAGGAGGTCACCAGTAAAATCCTAAGGAGTTGCTGTGCTAGCAGCAGAAGTTGCATAGCGTCAGTGATACTTAATGTATAGCGAGAGTCCATAAACCACGGTAACCGCTTTCTATCAGGTGGGCCGTTTGCTTATATGCCTCCCGACGTTTGGCTGTGCCCATACAAACCAAGACAAACAGACATGTTCATGTACATAAACATTTGTCTTGTGTGGGGATCTAACCTACGAGCTTTAGTGTTAAAGTACCATTGCCAACAACTCCACTACCGAGCTCGCCAAAATTTAGGGCTTTAACATCACATCTGTCTACAATACGCAGCCATGAGAAGCTGTTTATTGCAATGAAAAGTTTTGGGGGGCAGCACAATAACAAGGTACAAGTTAGTAAATTGGATTCGCACCCATGGGACCTGGTGACGGTCGGCGACGGCGCTACGGCTAATCACAGAAAAGCTCGCGTAGCGCCGTTCAGCGCTCAGTACCCTTAACCCCCGAACGGCCCATCACCCCCGTCCAAATATACCCGCCATTGACCTACTCCAACAAATCAACATCTAAATTGGAATGAAAATCGACCTGCCCCGAGAACTGACATTAAGTTATTTTCAATAACTATTTAGCCCGCACTCTGTCCAATAACCGACTGAAATAGAACAAGGCCACGATTTATGGCCTTAAACTCGACAGCTTAATTAATTCAGAGGTGATATATGAACGACAATTCTTTAAGCACACTTTGATTTCTTCATTTTGATTACGTAACTTCAAAAAATATTTCCTTGAAATGAAATAACGATGTTGTGTGGAAAATTGAACAAGCTCGGTTGCTATTTTTTTTATACAACGTCGGGAGGCATACATGCATACGGCCCACCTGATGTAAAGCAGTTACTGTAGCCTATTAACGCTTGTAATATATATCACTCGCGCGGCGCCTCCTTTCCTGCTAACACAGCAACTCCTTAAGAGCTTACTTGTGACCCACACTCACACGCAGGAACACAACAACCCTCTAGCGAGTAGTTAATTAATGTGATTTTCTGTGAGATGGAGTTACTTCCCCAGACGGACTGCTTTGATGCGCCCTACCTCTCTTAATAACGCAACTTTGACATCAACGCTCGTGGCTCCCATTAGGTCAGACATCTGTATGTCTTGTTCTGGGGGTTTTTACAAGAGGTAGAGAACTTCAAAGCAGCTGGTTTTTTTTTATTATTATTTAGTATTTCCGTATGAGGAAATACCCCCACTGTACATAAAACCGCAACCAAATAACAGCTCCATGGAGGGTTGTTGTGTTCCTGCGAATGAGCGAGGTCACTAGTAAGCTCCTAAGGAGTTTGTCTGTTAGCAGCAGAGGTGATATCCCGCGAGTGACACTTAATGTATTAAAAGCTTCACAGGCTACGGTAACCAAGTTTAAAAAGAAATACGGTATGTGTGATGTGAAGCAGTTATCTTACACTATCAGCTCTTGCTATATAAGAAATATTACTCATACCTACATGTAACTCCGGCTACCAACGTAGCAACAGCTCAGTGCTTCTTGAACATATCATTCAAACGCAAGTACACGAAAATCATTTGGAGAATTAAAATTTGCCTATAGCCTTCTATATGTCTGTGCTCTACCTGATTTTCGTCAGAGCCTCGTTTGTTTATCGATAGACTTGCTTTAAAATTGATATTGAGCGTTTTTATCTTTACTCCTCGGTTAATCGAGATTCTGAGAGAGAGTGGTATTTTTTTTATTTCGCAAAGATTACAGTTTTCCAGGAAAAACACCTTATAACATAATTTAAAAAGCAAAACCTGATTCAAATACCAAATTTGATTCAAAACTTTAGAGTCCGAGACATACGAAATATATTTATACAAGAATTGTTCATTGAAAGTAATATGACTAAATATAAAAAATATTTAGCTAGAAATATACATTTATAGTTGTACGGTAGAGAGCCGAACCCTTCCGCTTCGTCACGGCGGGATAAAAGGGATCATTAGCTAGACGTGATATTTAGAATCGCTTCTAATGACATTTTTTCGTCTGCATTTTCGTATAAGAAATGTATGGGTTCTTTTCGCCCCATGACGACGACGTGACGGGAAGTGACATGACATATCGTCCTGATACGTGTCGCTGGGAAATTGTGAAAATATTTTATTGATGGAACATCTATTGTTTGTAGATTTTATTTTGCACTCTATGTGTCATCTCTTATAGTCAAGACATAGATTTTCTTGTAAGTGTGTAATACATTCTATGCTTCGGAGATATATTTACAATCGAGGAAATACAGTGAACTTTGAGATTTTTATGTGAATATGTTCGGCTTACAAGACTTTTGAAATAATCTTAGAAAAATCATTAATAGAACCCAAAAACACGATTAAGTAAACGTGTCTGTATTTGTGTCTTGTTCTTAAGTTTGTATATCAATCTGTTATCAAGCTCAATGATCATCAGGATCTCTAGCCCCATGGTCTTTTGGCTTGGCTCAAGATTTGTCACGAATTTATAATGATCGAAAATACCAATTATTGAATTTATAGATTTTTATGTAATTTATCAAAAATTATAAGACGAAATGTTGGGTTAGACTTTGTGATATCAGAACGGCGGAAATCGATCTCCGTAATCGAAAGTTTCAGAAAAATCATTGATTGAGAAACATTTTGATGTGGAATTACTTCTTTTATTATTGTTATAATTAGTTACATATAATTCGAACACAAAGTAAATACATACCAGGACGTCTTGTTAGATCTTTGTGACTGGATGTTGCAGAGAAATATTGCGTTATGATTTCCTACAGAGCGTCACTTGTTTTCATTAAAGCTTTAATTAAACGTAATTTGAAGATAACATGAATAAATGTCAGGACATCTTCCTTACGCAGATCTCCACAACAACGATGTCTCGAAGAACCGTATAAGGCTTAATAAGATTTCTGTTGTCAAGAATGACTGCATTTGAAATTTATCGGATAAATATTTTAGGAGAAAATGCATCCTAAAATACCTTAAACGACGACGTTTATAGTACGTAAACAAATAGGGAGACCATTCTTTTTAACGTTATGTTTTTTGAAGTGAAAACTTCTTTAGCGGTGTTGTGCACTTTTTGGGATGAGTAAAAAATGTTAAACTCGCATCAGGACACGTGACCTTGATCGTAAATTCGTAAGATTTTGGTGAGAATTAGAACTTAAGGTCGCTGCAGCGCTAAAACATTAGTTACCTCTAATTAAACAATTAAAACATGAAGCGCTAGATCGTTCATAGGGGATTATTTTCTCGCGACCAAAAACGTTGTAAGCGCCATGAAATTCTTGGCGCTTACGCGTTTCGTTCAACGTAGTTTATCAACATCGCTGTTTGGTCCACATGTTGAAGTTTTCACTTCTGCCGGCACTCCCGGAGTGCAACCCGTTTTTTTATATTCCAGTGAAGAAGATAAGAAGAATAAAAAGAAGATAAGTACTTAACTACGCAAATAAAACATGAAAATGTGCTATTATTTATTGTCGTACTAAATCTGCTTCTTCTTCTTAGCGTTATCTTGGTTCTTAATCTAATAGGATTGGCGGAGTTCGTTATCTAAACGTAGGAATTTGGCGAAGATGCCTTACATAGAGCGATATTTTTACATAGAGCGTCTGCCGTCTGACCTACGCAACCTAGTAGGAAAACCAGACCTGAAGACTTAGGTAAAGTCACACCTCTTTCGAAATATAATTTCTTGGACATGCGTTTCCTCACGAAGTTTTTCTTTACCACTGAGCAACTGATAATTTAATACTATAATAAAAATGTAACTGGTCGCTGATATATTGGAAAAACTATTACTGGGGGACTTTATCAACGTATTACGTATTATTACATAGTATTACGTATTAGAACCCAAAACAATGACTGTTAGAATTTTTATCTGTTTATCTGTGCATTTGTGTCCGCACAAACGCACAGACGCCAATGTTATAGTTCTGGTGGATAGGTAGCGGCAGAGCAGAGGGCGTGGGAGACTCTAGGCAATGAGATTAGCGGCTAGGCTGCGTGCAAGGCGTGGGTTCGAGTAGTTTTGCAGGCCAAAAACCTGGAAGTCAATAATTTGTCCGCTTCAAAGACAATAGACAAAAGAAAGAAAAGAACGCTACCTAATTTAACCAAAACCTATCAGGAAGGTGCGATAAAGTAATGTACGAACTTATATAAAGAGAAACAGATTAGCAAGTTACATGTATTTATTCTTTACAGTCGCTTTCAGACACATTTAATAGGAAACATAAATTAACTTTCATATATCTATATCCTACATGCCATATTTAAATGTAATTAAAGAAGATATAAATTTCCTTTTATATGGTTAACATGTATTGATATATTCATCTGGTTTAGATTACCATGCCATATATTATAATGAATAAGAAAATAAGCGGATTAAATGACAGCTGGGTAATTATTGTACCCTGGTTGAAATATACTTTTTAGTCGAAGTATTCTCTAAGATTGAAGTAACGGTTTATGACTTTATTTATCTAACTTATATATCGGAGTTCTGTGCAGAATTAGCACGGTCGCGGTTATGTAGAATAGCGCATTAATCCCGCTGAGGGCGGGCGCCAACACGCCATAAACATACGCGACGCACGTTGTTCTCAATGCACACCCTGGGATTACCACTAACATTACTATTATCACTTAATTCAGGACACACTCAATCCCTAGGAGGCAGTGGCACGCAATTCAAAATCAAACAAATGCCAACTTCTCCTGTGAGTATGGTGATTTCACAAAATATTGCTATCTGAGAACCAGTCCCGAATTGGGGTACATTAAGTTATTTAATATATTTGTAAGAAAAATATATACTGTACCTTAGCCGAGAATAAATATGATACTTATATAAAGATATTAATTTCTCTAATTACCACATTCACTACGTAACGGGAAGTATATAATAACATTAAGTTTATTCATTCACAACTTAAATACCTAGTCCGGACATAAGTTCTGTTATAAATGAATATGCATTTATTTTTTTATGAAGTAATGTAATCTTAATGAAACTTATAAGTAATTATTAATGGAGGTCTCAGCAAAAAATAAAAAAAAATTCTATTCGAAATGGCTACCTATGGGTTTGATATAGGCCTTTAATCTGTCTACCCATGAATCTATTAATTTACGACTGTTTCCATGGGAAATTTAGCCATTGCTTGGTCCAGAGATTTCTTAAGAGACACAATGTCGGCGTGTTGTTTCGAGCAGGTTATGTTCTCTAAAACTGACCATAATTTGTAGTCTAAGGAGTTTAGACCTGGGCTAGAATTGGACCAGTCTTCAGCTCTTATAAAGTCCAGAACGTTGGTTTCGAGCCAATCTTAGGTAGTTCATGCCCTGTAACCAGGTGCAGAGTTCTGCTGGAAAGTCCACGGTACATTTTTAACAAGGGTTTTGCTGAGAGGTTTTACAACACGATTCAAGACAGTCTCTTGATACACTTTGGCAGAAGTCTTCGCTCCTTTTTAACAAAAATAATGCTTTAGGACTCCTTGATAAGACTACCCACACCAAACCATTACAAACGCAGGTGTGTACGTCTTTATCATTTTGCTTGTTGTATTGCTCTTCAATCGTGAGAATTTTTTCATCAGTAAAGAGGAAATTTCTGTGCCTTTCACCTGCGTATCGGAACAGACGGCATTTTGATCGATCCACTCTCTTCAACTATAGGGATTGATTTAGGGCATGTCCTGTATGTCGACGATAAGTGCCAAGCTTGGTCTTGTTTTGTTATATGCGACAGATTTCTAGCGGGAATCTTCATTTGTGGCGATAAGATTTTTCGTTTCCTAATGGGGTTTCGGCGAATTTTGGTTTCAACAGCTTTAACAGCCTTTGTAGTTCTAGCAGCACGCAGTCGCCCCGATCTTTTATGGTCTTCAACAGAGGAATTGAAAGTATATCTGTCGATAGTACGACATACGTAAATACGGCTGATACCAAGCTTTTTAAGTGTCTTAAATATGACCGAAGGCTCCATCCTCACTTTGTGTAAGACAATCACTGCAATCCTATTTTCTTTAATACCTCATTCCATATTATAATTTGATAATAAACACGAAAAAATATGTAAAACGGCGGGAAATCGAAAAAAAAATTAACATTATACACGTTCCAAATTCATGGGTGCACGGGGCACCACCAACAGCTACGGGTCCAAGTCATCCGCACCTGCAAGTTGGTGTTCCTGAACATTCCTATTCTACTTTTTTATGCTGATCTGTAGTCAAAATTGGAATATTCGAAAAAAAGCGACAGACAAACACATAGACAAACGCACGGACAAACATATAGGCTTCATATAGGAACAGTGTTCCTGTAAATAGGAGATTTAAGCTTGAATCCTTGTTCCTGCACGATTTATGCCATTGTAGGCACGATTGTATCCAGCTCACTAATAAATTATGTTATAGGGTGCCTTCAAGAGTACATTGTCGGAAACCCATTCAACTATTTGCAACGTCTTTTTGCCGCACAAATGCAGGATCACTCTCACCAATTTATAGAATTATCGACTCTTATAATACCTACTTTAACACCATAGAGATCTTGGCCACACGTGTAAGTACATTTAAGAAAAATATTACAGATGTGTTAAAGCAAATACCATAACAGACGCCTTTCATCAGGCATTTCTAAAATTCATATGATGTTATCCTCATTGTGTTGAAAATATTAACTTGTGTTTTTTATTTTTTCTCTCTTTTTATTTATGCCACCATTTCTCAAATTTTTAAGTAAGTAGTGGTTAATAGTGTGAGGTGGCGCAATGATGTTGTATGTTTATAATGAATATTTATTGTATTACATATTGTGTTTACTATTTGTTAACCCAAATAAATAAAAAAATATATATTTTGTGCTATTTTCAACCCCCCATGACTCCAAAATTATTTGACCCCCATACTTGCATTTCGGATGCAATTAATGCAATTAATAAAGCTACCTTGAGCACTAAGAATCCCGAATTTCATTATATCTTTTATAGTTACGGATCTACTACGATCTGAAAAGTATAAAAGTTATTAATTATTTAGTCCCTCATACATAAAACCACTTGTGTTAACTAGTATACTAGATACATTAAACTTAACACCTAGGTAGCATGTATATTGAGGTTGTATAAATATTTCATTTAACTATTTAAATACTACCATAACCTTTAATTTAGATTTTCGAAAATAGATATTTATTTGTAGTCATTACTATAATAAAAATAACATATTTATTCTGGTATACGCGGGGTTGATTTCATTCCCACTGATTACAGAAATTTCCACGTTTAGTCACAATATGTGTTGGTTTTTTTTTATGCAACTACTGCTACGTTACCTTAGCCTAAGGATTCGGCAGATATTGATTTTTACATAGAGCCACTGCCGTCTGACCTCCACAAGTCAGAAAGAAAACCAGACCTTTGTTAAATTACGAGTACGTTTAGTTTAGGACATGCGGGTTTCCTCACGATGTTTTCCTTCACCACCGAAAGTGATAATGTACGTATTTGTAGTAAATAAATTCGAAAAGATGAATTTAATGGTACATGCCCACGCCAGGACCGTCAGGTCAGACCGGTTCTTGATCTACTACGCTATCACTACTTAGCACCTATTCCGTTGTATGCCGGCAAATTTGCAAAAACCTATCTTTTTTATAGATTGTAGGCAGACGTTCGATATACCTTACCGAACGTCTGCCTACAATCTATAAAAAAGCCTCAATGCAACATATAAAACTCCTAGTTTAATGGTTGAGAGTATATATGTCAGAAAATCAGTCAATTTCTTCATTTGTATGTATGTATAGACAAACTAGAAACAAGACGGTGTTGTCTATAGTATATCAATAGTTCGATAACTATATTACTTCAGCTTAATATCTTCTAAGGGTGGTTGCTGTAATCGAGTTAATAAGTCTGTGGCAAGTTCGCATATGCGCCACAACTTCGGTCATATCTAAAATTTATTATCTACTATAGTATTAATATGATTTAACTACGTAAGTATTACTACACACGTGATTTAGTTACGCCAATGGTTAAGCCAACCGAGTATTGATTGAAAAGTTGGTTTGGAATATACAGGAATAACAGAAAAATATTGCTCTTTAAAGCAAAAGAGTTTAGAAACTTTAAACCTAGTTCTACGTTACTCGACTTTAAAAAGAACGACCCGGTACTTTTTTAAGAGAGCCCATCTGGGGAAGTACCTCCACTTCACAGAAAACCGCAGCTAAATAACAACTCCCTGTTGTATTCCTGTGAGTAAGCGAGGACATAAGTTTAACTTCTTGAAGAATCCTATGCTGTACTCCCTTGAGAAAACCTGAGCAGAGAGTTCATTCCACAATACTATAGAAAATAAAATTTTCTTCTATGTACTTAGTTTGTAAACACATCAACTGCATTTGAACTGTACGCCAACTGCAAACTCTAATTTGGATGCAGTTATTGTACAATTGATAAAACTACATCGACTAATTAGTTTGCTTGTTACGACTAATTAGTTAATAATTAATTTAAATTAATAATTAATTAATAATTAATTTATTAATTATTCGGACATGTAGAAAGAATGCAGGATGAAATAATGACGAAGCAGATATACAATGCAAAAGTGGAAGGATGTAGGAGCCGAGGAAGGCCAAGACATACCTATCATGATCAGATTGGTCGTGTTCTATCAGATGATGTCAGGTGATGTCAGGAGCCCTAGAAACCGGCAAGCGTGCATGAAAAGAGCAATGAATGTGAAAGAAACGAGTGAGGTATGTATGGATCGAGTCGCGTGGCGCTCGGTTCTCTCTGCCTACCCCGTAAGGGATTTGGCGTGAAGTTATAGATAGATAGATAGACTAATCAGTTGATATTTAGGAAAGAAGAAAAGCAAGGTATGTGTGTGAACCTAAATTCTTAAAATCGATGACCCCGCTGCGTTTTTTAAAGGTAATATATTGCCTATAGATGCTTTTAATACAGGAGCATCTATCTACAGCACCTTACCATTCTTGCAACCAAAAAGCGAACTCTTCAGAAATTTATTATGGTGATTGTGAATGATTACCTCAACATATTGATTTCAAAGACATATAGATATCGCTGAATCGCATATGCATGAAAAATTATTTCCAAACAGCCAACAGATCTAAGAGGCCAAACGGGATACTTGCATGTTACATGCAAAGAATACGTAATTTCGTCGTGCTCTCTATTCCAAGTACAGTCGGTTCCAAATTGATAAATCAAAAGGTAAACAAGAAACATTGTAATAGCTAGGATACTAAATACCCTTCTTACAAAGCCCCAAGGTCGGTACGAGTATCAAGAAGAAAAGGTGGTTTACGTTGAATGGATTCTTAGCTTTTCAATGATATTTATTTACCTTTCGCATTCATTTATTCAACAAGTTACTTTTCATTCAATTTTGTATACTTCAAAATAAGTCCAAATATTTGTTATTATACCTATAATCACACTCTATTCTTAATGTTGGTAATATGACGTGAAGAAATAAATACAGGTATTTCAAAGACATTGCTATTATATGTAGTTCATGACATATATTCTGTTAGTAATATCAACTCACTGCGTTTTTATGATGCTATATGTTATGACTGGTTATGAGTAAGGAGGAAATATGACTGTAAGTAAAAAGTTTATTATATTTCTTCTGGTTTCCTAGCTGGCCGAATATGAAAATGTTCTTTCCCTTTCCGATTTTTTTCTTTCTGTTACATAATGCAATGCGTTGTTACATTAGATTTTTTTATTTCATAATTATATACATTTTAATATAATTAATTTTCAATAAAAAGAGCGAGGTGAGTTAAGAGCGTGTCTTACGGCGCCCGGGTCTCCATGCTTACCCCGCAAGGGACCTATCTTGAAGATATACACATATTGACATAAATAGAGTATCTATGTATTTTTATTATTCGTGTTACATTATGAAACGAAACAAAAGGTGGAAAATATTTCCTTTATAAAAAATAAAAACAAGGATATAGAGTAAAAGCTGAGAGTTTTAGCGAAAAGTTCCTAAAAACTGTTAACCTGCGTCATAGTAGAAAGTCTTAACTTTGTATAATATATGTTGCTTGTGGTACCATTACAAGACCTATTGTTATCTGTTAAATCGATCCCCCTACTTAGAACTTACCCCTGACACAATAAAAGTTTCAAAGGCATGTAAAAATGTTATTTGGTGGATGTTTGTTACTTCTCAAGATTATAAATACAATTTTGAATTGCTGTTATGTTGTAAGTTAACGTTTTTTTCAAAGGTTTAAAAATCTATGGCTAAATTTAGTGCCTACTGCACTATAGCGAGTCAATGGATGCATGTGGCACAGGATCGAGACGAATGGCCCTCTAGAGGGTAGGCCTATGTTCAGCAGTAGACGAATACAGGCTGAGATGATGATAATGCTGCCAGTGTACGCCAATGATCCACATCAGTTTCTAACATAATTTTTAACATACGTATATACGTTAAAAGCAGCTAGTTGAACTTAACCTCTAGCTAGTTAACTTTGGTACCAGTTCGCTGCGAAAGTGTTCCACTTTCAAGGTAGCAAGTGCTCATACGTTCTAATTATATTTGTTATATATAATTATATAGAAAATTGTAATTTGGCTAAAATGACGTACTTAAGTCATTTAACCCTTCGAAACCCGGGTGGTCGTATACGACCGCGAAATGTATGGGAAAACGTATATATCGGGTTCTGACTGTTCAATTGTGTTGGTGATCTGAAATTTGTAGCAGATTTCAGATCAACAATACAATTAAATGGCAAAATTTCGTAGCACATCTTTTTCTAACACAGTTTTTATGTAACAAGAAAATGGCGATGATAACCTCCAGTTCTTATAAATTAAAACTAAAATCTAATACATATTTTTTTTTACACATATATATATTTCGCATTATTTTTTTATAATTACATGTGCAACTGTATACACTACGATGAACATCATATCATAAACGCTATCATTACCATACCGTATCTTATTCACTCTATTTTAGTGACTCATGTTAAAGACTGATTTTTATAAACTTTTCAACACATCTCAACTCATTATGGATTCACACAACTTTTGAACTAGAAAGCGTAGTAACTTAATGGTTTTTCATTTTTTAAAAGCTGTTTTAAATATTTCGGGAGGAACGGAGCGGGGCGTACTCAAAGGAGCTCAACCGTGATGGATGCCCGTGTTCAATCACTGTCGGCTAAGATTATTGAATACTTGCCTTGTAGTGTGGATATTGTGAAATTGTTTAAAACTTAATGAAAATTTAATCATGTTACCTTGGACATACGACCCGTTCTCTATTGATATATAAAAGTAGAAGCCCACGATTTCATTCGCGAGTATCCCGTTATCGGAATTCTCGAGAATTGAGCTCAAAATCTGAGATCAAAAACAAAAATATTTTTCCATATCCGCCTGGTATATTCAGAGATTAGCACGTTCAAACAAACAAACTCTTCAGCTTTACATATCAGTAAGAATTCGAATTTGTCGCATTACTTATGAAAACGGTTAATTAGTTTAAATTTTAGAAATCGATTATTAATCATATATGAGCGTTGCTCTCCCCTACACACTTTGTCCAGCTCTGAACATTAATGCAATCCATTAAGAGTTATGCTACCTCCATGTAAATTAATGTTACATACGCTCAAATTATTTTCACTAATCTCCGTTTCTCAAACTCTTTCACGGGTCACTAAAAAGATAGCTGTTCTAAATTGGGTAATTCAGGCATTAATCGATTTGATAATATTAAATAGAAATACGCTTTTTGTTTCATAGTTATAACTCAAGCCCAAGTAATGCGGAAAGACGTTTGTAATATCACGTGCTTTATTAAAAACTTATTCAATAAACGTAAGAAAATAAGTATGGCGATATGCACCTGCACGAATACAGGCTGAGATGCTGAAACGACTATATCTTTGTTAAATACAAACTGCATTAACTTACGTACGTAACGTAAATAAAAATATATTCTGTATTACCTTCTAAAAAAACATGTAACCCTACATATACGTAATTACATAATTATCCTAGATCAATATACTCGAACGTGTACTTATATATATTATATATGTAGTATTTATAGTAGTAGCTCTACTGTACCTACTTAGTCTCAATAAATATATTTTGTTCACAATTTTGCAGTTATTAGTTGTTTTTCGAGCAGGTGTATACTTCGATTAATTGTATCAGTTTTTAGAACTGCAAAACTAAAAGGTTTGTCTAACGCTTCAGTTTAATTATAATTATAATTACGTGTTAAAATATAATCTGTAAGATTCATTTGATAAGAGGATTATAATTTACCGCAGACGATTACTGCATGTTCCTATCACTTGATATTAGATAATAATAATTATATCAAGTAGTCACCAATATTGATCTCATGATTCATAATATTTGTCATGCCTAAAATGTAAAAGGGACCGCATTATCACGTCGCAAAATAGATCGTATTTGGTAATTTCAACTCACGGAGACGGCGTCATAATAGGAAAATTGACAATAATACACACATATACGTGCTCCTCACGATTACTTCGATAACATTCTAAAGTTTGAGATACGCTGCTCGAGAACCAAAGCGTTACGTATTCCGGAATATGTCGATTCGAAGTTTGATGAATTCTGAGACTGATGCGAGCATCTACGTATATCACAGAAATTCGTAATTGAAAACGGAGTTTACTTAGAACATTATTAACAATCTGGTCACGTACGTCAATGAACGTACTTCGAATACAAATAATCTACCCCGACGTGTATCATTCTTGTAGCATCTCCGAATATTTTCATTTTTGATGTAATTTACGTTTCTGATGGCTGTGCAAATTTATTCTGATAACGCCACCGCTACGCAACTTCTGCCTTTCAAACTGTGCTATTAACAATTTTCGACGTGATAGAAATATGTACGCAGTGAAATATTGTATCTATTTACATGTTCACGCCCAGTTTCATGTAGGCAAAGTGAACTGAATGTCACATGACATCGACCCTTATATACCTGACTCGCTTTTTTCACATCCAGAACTTCTTTCATGCACGCTCGATTCTTAGAGTTCCCGATATTACCTTCCAATAAAAGTCGACCAAATTAATAGGTAAGTCTTGGTGTATGTGTCTGTGTATGTTGCGTGTTGACATAGATAACTAAGCGCCGAAAGACGTGGTCTTTACACATCTCACTCGCTGCTTTAACATTCATAGCTCTTTTCATGCACGCTCGCCGGATCCTAGCACTCCTGACATCACCTTCTGATAAACACGATCAATTTGGTCATAATAGGTGAGTCTAGGTCTTGCTCGACTCCTACATACTTCCATCGATCCTGCATTCTTTCTGCATGTCCGAACCACCGGAGCATGATTTTTCTTATCTTAATACCGACACTCTCTTTTAAACCAA
Source organism: Pyralis farinalis (assembly GCA_947507595.1). Lineage (NCBI taxonomy): Eukaryota > Metazoa > Arthropoda > Insecta > Lepidoptera > Pyralidae > Pyralis > Pyralis farinalis. Next base: position 21,305,969 of record OX382267.1, read on the forward strand.
CTCTCTTTCTTACATCAGCATTGCGAACGCGGTTAGCAAGCTTTATGCCACAAATTTTGCGCAATAATCGCATCTCGACCATATTTATTCTAATTTCATGTTCTGTCTGCCATACCCAACTTTGACTTTAATAAATAAGCATTTTTGTACAGCGAACTGTGCCTTCTGGTTTGGATTTCGGCTGCCTAAAAATTTATCCAACACTCCACTCACGCTATTCCCTGCAGTCACTCGGTTTCTCCACATCAGCGGTGTACCCTCCATCGTTGCTAAAAGCGGTTTCAAGATATATCATTCACTTGTTCCAACACTAACTCATCAACCGTGTTCGTTCTGGTGACCTGTCTTTGAAATATCATTACGTTGGTTTTCCTCGCGTTCATTTGTAAGTATTTCTCCATACAATCATCATTCATAGCAGTAACTAGTGTTTGGAGTTTGGATGGTGATTCTGCTATTAATACCGTATCGTCTGCATAAAGCAGACAGTTCACCACTAAGTCGCCCATTCGCATTCCCACATACATATTTCTTATTCTCTGAAGACAACTGTCCAGATACAGGATGAATAGTCGAGCCGATAGCACACATTCCAGCCTGACACGAATATTACCGGTACCTAATAAACTATCATTCTGGTTACTGACGAACCAGCTCTACTTCTATACTTCTCTCCAGAAGAGTATCGTATTCACCTCGATGTTCTCTGCTCAGCTTCTTTCCTAAATCAAACTAATCTTTCACACTTGACTTTAACTAAAGCTTTAGTTTCATTCTTGCATCGATTGTGTGTATCTATCTTCTATTCTTTCTTATTATCACTCTGGTGCAAAGATGCTACATAATCCATCCACGCTATTCTCTTTTTTGCCACGTTGGATTCAACCTCCGTATCCCACCAGGTAATCACCTCTCAGAGATCTATGTCTCTTTGCGCATCCACATGCTTTTTTCGCAATATCCGACATACTTTCTTACAGAACTTTTCAACGTTCGTCTACATATGAGTCGAAAAGACTCGCGTACGCAAATCTTTCACTATACGTACATACCTATTCCTAACCTTTCATCTCCCAATGTTTTACTACTTTTTCTTTTATGATCACCAAAAAGAAAGGAGGAGCACTGGCGAGTGTGTATTGACCAGTGTCTCCAGGTCTTGTAAAGGCCCACAAATCGGCTTACTAGCAGATAGTGGTCCGTTTCAAGAATGAAACTTCTGAAGGCTCTTGTATTCACATTATACGGACTGACTAAGAAGGAATTTATTTTAATCTACATTTTAAACGGCAAAGGTAAAGGTTGTTTATATAAAACATTTTTATGGAACAAAATCCAAGAGACATGAAGTTTTGTTATTTGCGTATGATTAGGGGACGTAGAAAACCCCTGTTGGACATATGGGGATATAGAAGACAAGGACCTCCTTGTCCTTGTCTTCTACGTACCTCCTCCTATTAAATTACTCTTACGAACAAACAGACAGACCTAAGTAACTCTCCTCTATTAAATATCTTTTCACTCACTCCATCCAACCTCAGGGCAGTCATGGCAGCAATGGTGGCGGGTGCTTGCGGTTCCAGTTCCAGATGGCGGGCAATCGTAACGACGACCGCAGCAGCCGAGGCATAGACTAGCGGAGCAGCCATGGCAGCGGCGGCATGTTGCATCCACTAACGGTAGTGGGTAGGTGGCGGCCGGCGCTAGTTCTTATTCGTGGAGGAAGCACACACAAAGCAGGTTAGATCAAATTGCATGTATCATTCACTTTCGTAAAATAAAGTCTGAATCTATTAATTCTTTTCACATGAGTAATTATGTAATTTACTACTTATACTTGTATCTTCTCATGTACGCTCGCCCCTTTCTAAGGCTCCTGACATCACCTTTTGATAAAACATGATCAATTTTTTTACTTGCACTCCTGCCATGGGCAAGGCTCTTTTTATAACATTATCATTTATTATTACAAAAAAATTTTACACGTATAAATAAACACATTCATACATCACTCTCTCTTTCATTCCGCAATTCATCTTCCATTCATCCTCTTACAGTTTTATTTCCGAAAATACTTTTTTATTTTGGCCCATTTTAGAACGCCGGTGAAGCTATCATAACTACTTATTTCCAGTTGCCCTCCCTATACTGCGTCAGTCCAGACACGGGCGACAGCGAGCTTCACAGCTCCACCTAGCCACCAACATGATCAATTTGGTCGTGGTAGGTAAGTCTTGGCCTTAGGTCTTCTCTTACGTGCATGAGAAGAGCAATTAATGATAAAGTAGCGAGTGAGGTGTGTAAGGATCAGTTCACGTGGCACTCGATGTCTCTGCCTACCCCGCAAGGGGTTTGGCGTAAAGTTATAGATAGATACTTGTATCTAAAGTGTATATGTATTTCCGTGTGGCTGAAGTTATCTAACGTTTAGTTTGATGACTTACACAATACAATTAAAATGACAATAACTACATGACACAAGCTGAAGATACAGCAAACGGGATCATAATCTTGTCTCAACAATAACAATCCTTTGAAATTAAACAACACACATCCGCTGAAATTAGACACGCATTTGTGGGGAATTAAAATAAACGTTTCCGCTCGGTTGGAGACGTGAGATTTGATTTAAAGAGGGTGATTAAGTCTCACGTACGAGCGAAATTGCCCTCAGAATCCATCTCACGCACCTTTGCTAGCAACCACTGCTGTTGCGGTTTACAAATATTTTATACTTCTAGAACTTATGCAATGTTCTTTTGGAAATAATTAAGTTTAAAATTGTATAGTCATTTCGCTAGAGTATATGCAATAAAAAAAATAAGATACAAGTTTTTGTTGTGTATTGATCATACTTGTTTAATAGTGATATACCTAAGAGGAATTTATAAAACGTTATGTTCACTCATGCGAGCTAAGAAGTATTTTTTTTCCAAACATGCTCGTTAACATCACCGCTTTCAGGAAAAGGTTCATAATGTAGTTCATAAAATATATGTGTTCATTACTTTGCATTGTATTTGATCTCAGCAAAGAGTTCTGACGTTAGGCGTGAAGACTCTTTGCTGAGATATTAGTTTTTTTTTTTCATAAATAATGAACAGCGTTAAAGTAAAATAAATTTCATTTAACAAAATTATTTTCGTCAATTATTTCCAAATATTGACAACACAAATAATCTTATACGAAAGCGTGTTTTTTATCCGATTTACTGTATTTTAATATCAGGTTATTTCGCGCCTTCGTCAGTGACCTTCACCTACGGGAATACAATCACGGCTAGATACGTCGCGCAAAAAAAGCAATCCACACGCCATTTTTCATATGTGATTATTTGCCTAAAAATAGTTGCGTACTGTGATTATTTATAAACTTGTCTACAACAAGTAAACGAGAATAACATTTATATTCAAAGTCAAAGTCAAAATCTTTTTATTCCGTAAAAATGGCTACATTTGTTTGGAATCGTCACAATTTTTTGTCCCTACCGTGCAGTTCATGATTAGGTGAGCACTGATAAAAATACTGGCAAAAAACTCAGACATCCCTCTTTTGGTATCCAAACAAATTTACATAATTTATTAATTACATTATAATTGGATCGACTCAATCCCATGCATTTTTATCATTAATATAGTCAGATACTTTATAATATGCTACACAATTTGTCTTTAATGGTAGTTTTAAATTTGTTTATTGACAATTCTCTTATATTGCTGGGAAGTTTGTTATAGAACCGTATACATTGCCCCATAAAATAATTACTTATTTTGTAGAGACGGCTTGGATGTAACACAAGAAATATTCAACTCAAACGGAAATACTTATTGAGATACAAAATGTATTTTTGTTTTAATTTATATGACAATAGGCTATCTTCTTCATAGCGTCATCCCGTTTACTAATACCTTAGATTTGGCGAAAACATTGATTTTTTACACAGAACAACTGCCGTCAAACTTCCACTACTCAGAGTGAATACCAGACGTTTATCGGACACGTATATCGGAATGTATTTTCTTCGACTTACATGGCTTTCCTCGCGAAGGTCTTCACCGGGGAGCAAGTGATATTTTTTACAAATATGTACATAAATCCAAAAAAATGAATTTAGTAGCCCCACTGCCTACAACTAAATTCGAACAAGAGATCGACGAATATCACTGCTCTTAATGCAACAGTCTATCTACTGTAATAAACATCAAAAGAAAAATACACCGTCGCTACGAAAATTTAATCCAGTGGTATTTTTGTATTACTTCAATATGCTGGCAAATAAAAATAAACTTTTCTAACGTGGTGTCAATACCATGTAAGAAAATTCTGTTACGATCAAATTATGTATTCAATTTTGACCACTTATTCATGTACAAATACTAAAAACACATGAAAGCACATGAAAGATAAATAAATGGTATAGAATCAATAAAAAAAACACAAAATTACAAATGTTCAAATAAAAAAAATCATATTCCAATTCAATTTTTGACGTATCTGTTTGAGCATTTCTTATATTCTATGACGGCATATCGGTAGTGTTTCTCATTCATCACTAATTTTAGCTAAGTGTAAACGAAATGGTCGATAAATACCAGAGAGAACTGTGTAAATACAAAATAAATTGACTACCCAAAATAATCTTCAACTGATGAAAATGAGGTGCGTATGATAATGGTATCATTATTTTAAATTGTTTTTTTTTTTCACAAACAAAATTATATACGTGAAATATGTGAAAATTTAGCGTCATTGCATTTCTATCTGCATATATCGCTTGCTCGCCGCCGGTTAAAGGTGTTACGATACACTCAACCGTCAGAGAGTATTTTTTTACTGTCGATCAACTTGCCTAGTAATATTACAGTATACATACACCTTAGCGAGGGCGTAATAAATTCAAATTTCATGAATAAATGTCCGCAAAAACTTTCCACATAAAACGGTGCAATTCTATTGTCGTTGGAAGGCAAATTTGAAATTGAAAATAGCAGTTGGGGCTGCTGTCTGCACTAGTTCGATTCGTTTATTTAGGGGTGAGCAATCTCCCTTTGTCTAATGTAGCCTCGAAGTAAAGTGGAACTTTGATGGTTTAGGACTATTTATTAGCCTATTGTTACAATAGCAAGCTTCGCACTCTGTCGTGTTGTGTCTGACGTATAACAGTAGGTAGCCAGACAATGAGTACGGTTGTATATTTACTTCAAAAAGAGAACAAAAGGTAAAACTACTTCACAGTAGCAATCGTTGACTTTACCGGTAACATGTCACCGGTTACAACAAGACTGCTGGCTCTATGTGATAGTAGTGAATATTACCGGTAGGTACTCATGACGGTTCGTAATTCTTCGATTGTGACTCATTCACGAGTTCACACAATCATAGAATTCCGTTAATGCATTCGTATGCCATGGTTCTCTAATACCTAAACAAAATAGATTACAATTCGTATATATTCATATATACAATTGTTCTGTACTTGCGTATGCCACTGAAAGTACTGAAACCCTCCCAAATAGCTGGGTCGTTCTTGATGTAATATTCTCTGTGTGTTTGAGCGCGTCCCTGGAGGGTTTAGATTTACAATTAGATCCGTTAGGTGGAGCTGTAATCGGGTTCCAGGAATTATATTTAATTTCAGGCAGGACAACATACATCGGGTCCGCCAGTTTCTTATAAAATATAGGCATAAAACCGGATATTTAATTTGAAATACCTATATAGGTATATTATGAGATTAGTGCATAAAGACGAGATGAAAAAAAATGTATCCTGCCATTTCGAGCTCATCAAGGAGAGCATATGATATTTATTCTTCTCTACTTTTTCTACAAAATGGTCAAAAACCTATACCTTTGTCGACCTCCTAATTTAAAATTAGGAGGTCGACAAAGGTATAGGTTTTTGACCATTTTGTAGTATATTACAATAATTTAATAAGGAATTGAGATAATGTCTATATATACAATAACTATTGGAGTGTACGTGGTGCTCTATCATCTTTATATTTAGATCGTAATGCATCCTGCTAATTGACAAAAAGATTCTGTCAAAAGAGATAGGTTGCATCAAAGTAGCCCTGACTAAGGAAGCGCCTCCACTCCACACATGTTTAGTCTTTATTTTATTCCGAAAATGTCTATAGGTTCATATAAAATAAGACCTGGCTCTAATTACCCTACTAATTAAAAACGAATCTCTGGCTGTAGAGACATAGAGCGCAACAAAGCAGCTGAACTGGCGAAGTATCTTCAGCCCCAGAAGATCAAACAAACCAAACACTCTGCAGGGTTATTGCATTCCTGCGTCAGTTTACCAGTAAGTCCTAAAGAACCACTGAGTTCGTAGCGAGGATGGCAACGCACGCTTATTGTAAGTATTCCTAGCGTAAAAGAACCACTTTAAATTATGTAGGATGTATGGCTGTTTGCCTCCTGATATTGCATAAAAAAATTAACAGCAAATACTGAAACCGTCAATTGAACAAACTACGATATTACAAGCTGTAACTAGAATAAATAAATCTTTTTCTTACACAAGTTTTATTTCAACATCTAAAGAACACTGCGGAACCCAAAAAGAAGAAGCTTGACTGTTAGAATTTTGTTTTATGTTGCCGTTGTAAAAAGGAAATATGAGGTCAAACTTGTTTCTTTTTTATATCACAGATACTACACAAGCTTTCCATTGGCGGTTGGTTTATTACTACACAACTTTTATTATAGCAAAAAAAGTAACTAAGTATTACTTAACTAGTATATACGTAGGGCACTCAAAAAAGAATATATATTGAACAAAAAAAAATGTAATTTAGTATCTACTTTATTAGACCGGTACGTCTTTGACTAAAATGGTGATAATGAAAAGCCGAATTAAATCTCGAGTAACTCATTATCAAAATTGCCATACCTGCTACTTCTTTTTGACTATCATTAAATATATTTTAATGTTGACAAATATCAATCAAAAACTGAAGCTTTGTCTATTACGTTTAAGTCTAGTTTTCTACACCCTCCTATGTATTTTGCATGAAAATGTAGTGTTATTTAGGGGTAAAAGAGGAGCGTATTCCCCGTGCGCGACACAAACATCCTCGTTAGCTTGACCTGTTTGCGGGCCAACTACTTAGCAATCTTAGCATTAACGTTTATGTGCACACTCAGAATACTCCCGCGACTATCACGATTATGAACGCATGACAGGGTTTTGTGTATTTATTTAATCTCTAGCTGTTAATACTCACCAAGCCATCTCCAGGGTATACGTTAGCTTGACAGCGCTCGTTACGGAAACGTAAAAATACTGCTATTGTATAAATGGATACGGAGTACATAATGTCGTAAGTTTTCACTACGATCGTAACATGAAAAGAAAGGAAAAGGGATATAAACTTGCAGACAATTTTGTACAATAGCTTCGATGCCAAATTTCTGTAAATAGGTATAGCGTAATAATTGTAACAACATTAGGTTAATGGGGAGGCATTTTTTCAATCGGAGATTTGATAAGCTAGAGTATGATTGTATTTAAAAAAATGTAAGAGTTGTCTAAGTGGCCGCTAAGGCCCAATGACAAATGAACCCACGAAATAGAAAAACTTTGTATCCAAACATTAGGGATGGTAAACCTTATTGCATCCCTAAGTTCAAAGCGAAAATATATATTTTACCGGTATTTATGAAATGGATTACAAGTGTTTGTGAGTCTTGTTATTTGATTTACTTAATTCACAATAACATTAACAATAAAAGCCGATAAAATCGCAGGAATATGTGCGATGGTTGGTATGGTATGGTTTATTTCAACATTACAAAATAGTCATATAATAATTGGCATTTGTTCTTAATTAATAATTTAATTTACTTGCTAGTTTATTTGTCAGCACATGCACTATACCACAATGGTTCATGTACGAATTGTATAATAAAGTCCTTGACGAAATTAAAAAAAAAACAATACGGACCTGTCAAAAGGGGACGTAAACAGGTTACCTAAATACCTGATGTTGCATGTGTCCTTATGCTGGTAGTATCTGCTTATCATCAAGAAGCCAACAAGCACATTTCTCATGTGGCTGGCAACTCTTGCAATACCAAGAGCATTACTTGCGGGTTGCCAACCCTGCTCGTAGCAACACAACCATATAACAACTTGCTGGAGGTTTGATGTATTCCTGCCACTGAATGAGATTACCAGGAAGCTCCTACAAATATGCCGTATTAGCAAGGGAGACATGTTGACAACTCCTTGTTTTTTTTTAATGTTTAATTAACAAAGACAGAAACTCGGTTGGTAATTAGCAGGATGCAACACATCCAAGATAAGTTGGTTTAACCCTTCGAAACCAGGGTGGTCGTATACGACCGCGAAATGTATGGGAAAACGTATATACCGGGTTCTGACTGCTGAATGGTATGTACGTATACGTGATAGAACCCACGTACACTACATAATTATCCAAATATGACCAAAAATTAAAACTATAAAAAAATGCAACAATATAGATATTAACTCTACAATAGAACGATTAAATAAAAAAAATATACAAATCAGGTTAGATCTAGGGATGCGCGATACTGTTTGTCGATCCGATTTTAAGGATCGCATTGGATCGTAATACCTTGATCCAATCCGCAGCGTCAGGTCTGATATTCTGGAAATCGATCCGGATCGGATGCAAATAAGTAGGACACAATTATTTTTAGATACTTATTATTGAAAAGAAAAACAATGCATGTACTTATCAATACGAATAACTCTTACTGTTAGGACCGTTTTTTTTATTATAATATCATTGATTAGGATACATACGAAATCGCGAAAAGCATTATCTGTTATATAGAAGGAAAGTTGTTAATCTTCTGGTATCTTTATTAAGTGACTCCCTACACTGGATTTTACAGGACGCACAATTTTTTCACTAAAGAGTTTTATAAAAACAAAACATCCGTACGTCTGAGACACAGAGAGACAGTAACAAATGAAAACTAATCAGGCCACACATTTTATGTTTACTTACCCACACAATTCGCTTATAATAAAATGTAATAAGATTCGCGTATATTATCTACCCGCTAAAGATGTCGCCAAGTTTGGAACGTAACGTAAACAAAAGATCAAGTTGGGTTCATAACAAAAAATCCAAAGTACCCGACTTATATGTAGTTAAATAAATTGCGTTTTAATTCATACGATCTGAGCGATCCGATCTTTAAAGTTTTGTATCGATCCGCCAAAAAATCGTATCGTCCCGATCTGATTCAAAAATCGGCGCATCGTATGCTTTTGAGCCGATTTTCTAAAAGATCGGATCGGATTGGCACATCCCTAGTTAGATCAAATTGCATGTAACTTTGACTTTCTCAAAATAACGACTGAATCTTTTATTTGATTTTTGCTTAAAAAACAACGAAATATTAAATAATAGGTTATTACAAATCAACCAAGATGAAAATAAATATCTGTTTTAAAAAGGTGGACCAAATGTTGACTGCCTATGTCTCTCGTAGAGCTTAAAAATTTAAATCTGTTAGTGGAGCAAATTAGCTGAATACTGACTACTGTCATTTAGGGTCGCTGACGCATAAGCCACCCAATTCAAAATGTTTCTAGTGTCGTAACCTACGGTCGTAATACAAATTTATTTTGTCGTATTTTATGACGTTTTGTTGTTTGTATAACTTAGTACAAGACGCTTTGTTTAGAAAATTTCCAGCCGCTCGAAACATCGTACACAAGAAATGTGAGAGTCATTCTCTCTGCCGACTGCTAACTCACTAATGGTGTTTATTTGTTCAATAGCAACGTAGAGAATATGTATTCATCCGTTCAGTCAAACTTGTAAAAAATACGATGCTAACGCATGTTATTGTTCCAGCCGTGGATTGACTATCGGTATCAAAAAATGAACATTTATAAAAACAGACGCTTCAAGTGGAATATTGACACAGCTACATACGAAGCAGTGAAAATGTTTTAGAGAATTATGGAATCATATTATTGTCTTAGGTTTTCGCGATTGTTACACATTGAAATTAAACTATTTTTAACGGAAGTATCGCGTGTTTTATTTATTTTGTTGAAACCTGACGTTTCGAACGCTTTGCAGCGTCCGTGGTCGCAGGAAAGACTAAGGTGGTATTTGTCTTACATTAGTTATTCAATTATTACATCTACCGACATGGCTGGATTAATTATATATGTTCCGATTCACACATTGTGTGAATCGGAACATATATAATTAATCCGATAAGACAAATACCACCTTAGTCTTTCCTGCGACCACGGACACTGCAAAGCGTTCGAAACGTCAGGTTTCAACAAAATAAATAAAACACGCGATACTTCCGTTAAACATAGTTTAATTTCAATTATGGAATCACCGATTCAAACAGTAATAATCGAATGATTTGAGAACTTAACTCAAAAAAAAATAGTTAAAATTACTAAGCGATTACCTTGGTTATCTACAGCTTAAGCTGGAAATCATAATAATAATATCATGGCCCAATTATATTAAAATTTCTAAATATAGATTTACATATGATTTTGTAAATATACCTATGTATATCTTTATTGCTTGGTCTGTGCTATTTTCCATATATACGTATGAAATGAAACCTCCTATTTTCAAGATTACAGTCTTACAACAAACTTATCAAAATAATAAAAAAAAATGCAGTTGTAGGACGGGCGCTAGTGAAAACTATAACATTTTTATTTTATTGCCACTATTTTCACTCTTCAATATTTTAGAAACATGACACTTGGTACTATATATTACGGAACCTTTTTTGTGTGTTTTAGTATCCTCTACCACGTTGAAAAAAAGAAAACAAAATAGGACAAAGAAATCCTGAACTTTTTTTGAAAAATTAAAGGAATATGTGGAGAAAGGTATGCAATCATGTCAAATTTAATGTCACATTTTATTTCGTATTATAATATCAAAAAGTTTCAGAGATCATATCTATTCATATCTATTATAGGAATAGACAGAGAAACATACGTTTGAGTGATCTTTTACAGATTTCATCGTTCCTTTGGGTATGGTAGTCTTAAAAAAAATACTTCTATCAGCTTTTATACAGTAAACTTGTTATCTGTCACTAACTGAATGTCACACAAAAAAACCTTTGATTTGAGAAATTGAATAAACTGTGGATAGTAAAAGAGGATAAAACCCAAAATATGCAAATCACATTGCATTACTTGGTTAAATAAAAGTGGTCCAGACTTACTCAGTGAATTTATTTTCATTAAAAGCTTAATCTATAGCTTTGTTGAGGAAAATCTGTTAAATAATCATTAGGTTATGTTGCTTTTGCCAGATTGGACGTAAACAGTGTCAGAGAAGTGGGAATTCATTTTAAAGTATTTGCTAGTAGATTTGTCTTGTTCCAGAAGGCAAGTGGACCAATATAAAGCAACGTCATATTAGGTCTCATAATTATCTATTTAATAATTCTTGAATCTCATAATATCCAGTGATAGCATCTAGCATAGCGGCAGATAGTATTAATTATTGATAGCAGTACAACAGCTACACTCAATTATCTATCATTTCACCTCTCAACTCCTGATTAGCTACTTTTCCTTTACTCAATTTACTTAAAATGATGTAGAAACGAACAGACATACAGTAGCATGAAAAGTTTTATAATCTTACCTATCTTGTCCTTCTAGTTATAACATTGCTCCTGAATAAATTCATAGTTTTTTTATATATACAACAAAATTGACAAATAAGCATGCGGCCCGCATTAGATGGTAAGCGGCCACCGCAGCCTATTGACGCTCACAACACCACGGGGATGTTACTCACGCGCTGCCAATATTGTGACCTAAGGCTGTTTCGTCACAGTACCCAGTAATTTCTCTGCCATATCTCACCCTTCAAACTGGAACACATCTATATAAATATAGCTGCTTTGGAAATAGGGGAGACAGAGATACCCACGCAGACGACTTTTGTATAAAGTCTCTCTCTGGTAATATACTATCCAAAGTCTTTCTCTTTCCAGGCAATAATGCTTACGTGTATCCCTTTACCCAAAAAATTTAATACTTCGTCTGACTCAGACTACCATCCCATTTTTATTTATTTTTCTTATCTAAGATTCTTGAACCGCCTTTGGGTCAGCAGCAGTTAAGTAGTTTCCTTAATAAATACAAGATTTTCAAGAATTTATCATAATTTATTTTACAAGAATTCCTTCCTATCAGGTCAGTGTTGTCATATCTACCAACTTATTGGTAGATCTACCTATTTTGGCCTCAGTCTACCTGTCTACCACCCTAAGGCTTAAATCTACCTATTTTCCAAAGTTTTCGACACCGTAAAAAAAAAATGTTTTACCGAGTCAGACTCAATAAGTCTCATGATGAGGCAGTATGGCATTGTGACTTGGCTCCTCGACGAAACTTAAAAAAAAAAACTTATCGTTACAGATTGACTTTGACACTTGACAGTTACACAGTAACATTCACATTATTTTTTTTCATTTTTTTTTTTCATTTTCCGAGGTTTTTCCAAGGAACTACAGCATGGAGTTCTTTAAGTAATGCGTGAAGAGGTTTTTTAGAGGGTCGGCAACGCATGAGTGACGCCCCTGGTGTTGCAAATGTCCATAGGCTACGGTGACTGTTTAACATCAGGCAGGCCGTATGCTTGATTGCCACCTTAGTAGTATAAAAAAAAAAAAAAAAACCATTTTGCATCGCACTTTCGTTCGTACCTACGTATTGGTATTGCGTTTGTTGCATACTAAAAGATTTATAGATAAGAACAATACGTTGCCGGTTGTCCGCACGGCTGTCCTCGGTTGAGCCCCTGTCTTGAGGTCCAGTCTTGCTAAGTTAATATAGTGTCTGGGCCGAGGGGGAGGGTGCTCACAGGTGGGACAGCCGCGTGGACTGCGGAGGTTGTGCAGCCCAGATTTCTGCGTCGTCTTTTTCGTTCCTGCAACTGCTTGTTTGTTTCTTTTCTCTTGTTTGTTTTGTTTTTCGAGACTTAGTTCTCCAAACCCATTCCTTCAATAAAATTTAAACGCTTGCTTAAAGTCTGTACTGTGGCGGCACGGCACGGCAAATATCAAATCTATAACCACGATGGCGCCTTTCATCCATCACGCAAAACAAATATCGCGTATAGCGAAAAACACAATCCGCAGGGAAGGGCACTTCCCTGGAGCCTCACTCGAGCAAGGAGTATACAACTCGAAGCTCGCATTCGCAGTCCTCTGCATGACTCGTGATGATGAAGAACAATGGGCAGCCTAGCTCAGAACATTAAAAACTCTTTAACAAGAACATGTATAAACATAAACAATAAATAATTTGAGAATAGTTTTGTGTTTTTAATCTTAATAATCTACTAAATTAAGGTGGTAGATCTACCGATTTTTCATTTTGAATTCTACCAATTTCTACCGATTTTTGGCACTTAATCTACAAATTTTCCAAGATTTGGGTTGGCAACACTGTATCAGGTCACAGCACGACTACCACTTTCGTGAAAATTATCGAAGATATCCATTCTAATGTGGATAATTCTCAACTTACTTGACTGCAGTAACGTGATTAATTCCGTCAATTAGCACATAATTAGCACATATTTTCTTTACCTTTACGTTTAACATACTTCATTCGACAATTGTGTGGGTCGTTATTACCTGTGTGATTAATGGCAGTGAGTGCATATATATATATTTCATATATAAAACGTCGCTAGGTATACAAGCATACGGCCCACCTGATGTAAAGCGAATACAGTAGCCTATGAACGCTTGTAATACATCAAGAATCACTCGCGCGATGCCACAACTATTGGTAACAGCAACTCCTTGGGAGCTTACTGGTGGCTTCACTCACACTCAAGAATACAACAACCCCTAGGGAGTTGCTATACGGCTGCGGTTTTCTGTGAGATGGAGGTACTTCCCCACACAAGCTGCTTTGAGGACTTACTTGAACTTCCAAATGTTATTTCATCTGTTAGTGAAGATTTCTCGGGTATGGAGTATGTATTTATGACCACTTTGTTATCCCTTTCTTTTGAAGGGTTCATAACACAAGCCATTATTGTGGATTCAGTTCTCGTCGAATATCTAAAATTACCTGGTAAGCATTGATCTTTCAAACATCTTGTTAAGCTTCACTATCTTTCTCTTAATGCTACATAATCAGGTTATATTTCGTTCTTATTATTTCCTTTCTTGTATTTTCTTTCTTGTTTCCCCCCACAGTCTGATTAGTTCTATTGACCGTGTGTGTTTTTTTTTTTATCTAATGCATATATTTTTAGTTAACTATGTGTATGTAACTATCGTGTATCTCTAACTTGAGGTTGACGGTCGAGATCGCGATTAGATCGCTGTTATTACTTTGAAGTTTTTGTACTTCTCTTTTGTTACGCCAAAGTGTATATGTTTTCATTTTAACAACTTCTTAACAATAGTTATTTATTGGCTGGCTGGATTGATTGATGACTCGGTTGAATGTATAAGCATAAATGCAAATTTCTTTTGTAGTCAACACCTCGCAGTGGAAAATTGTAGCAAAGGCAGCTCCCAATTCATCAATCGGAGTTCCGTCAATGAAGTATAGAATTACTGATTTTATGTATGTATCCTCACGCCAGGTCCTTTACGTGGTAGGTATAATTATTGATTTTATGTCTAGTAAACGGGCGACCGAGTTTCTCTGTCCGTTTTCATGTTTCATTTATATATAAATCGTGTCTTTCGGGTAACGCACTTATCATAGATAACAGAAACAACGGGAGATGTGACGAGGGGGCGTGGTTGGTGTCGCCGCAATATGCTCAAAACGAGAACATTGCCAAGAACAGTTAGTTAGTTGCAATCAAGTTCGATTGAGATACGTTGCTCCTTGTTTTAGCAAAATGCCAAGTTGTGCTGTTACCTTTTTGCAAAAATAGAAGTGCAGTGGTTAACTTTAAATCAAATGGAATCACTTATCACCTATAAGTACAAATAATATTACGTTTTATAAGCATAAATACAGAATTAATTTCAAAAATTCTCTGACGCCATTTCTACGAGTACCTTACCACGATACAAATTATAAATATCAAATATCTTATTCTTAAATCATACATTGCTTTTCTACCATTACGCAGTCGCCACCACTCGTTTACCAACACGCAATGTAAAGCGAGTAATATTATTCGTTCACTGTGTGTGCAGTTTCGAGATACGGCCGCTTGTTTCTGCCGCTTTATAAATGTGCGTGCTTACTTGGGTGTTGTTTTAATAAACGTCCAATGACAGCATCTTAACAAATGTGTGTCGTTGTACTTGTGTGCGTAGAATGACATCTTTTATTTATTTAAGTGTGTGAGTGTTTTATGGTATGGGTGAAACTTGGCGACAACCGTCCCGGTGTAAATTCGCTTAGTATGTCACATCTCCCGTTGTTTCTGTTATCTATGGCACTTATATAGATAAATTCAAAAAACAGACACCATAAATATATTTTTTTTATACAATCGATAGAACCATTACCGATATAAATTCATATAAGTACCAGAATTGTTAGCTTAAAATAATTGAATTTATATTTTGCAACTAAAATTGGTCAAGGTCGATAAGGATTATAATCCTTTATTGCCATATGCGAGAAATTTCTAATACCTACATGAGGTAAATGTATATGAAATTTCGTGAACAATGAGAGAAAATAATGTGTTTTAATTTTAATTTACAAATTAAATGTCGAATGGGCATTTTCAGCATTTGTTGAATAAATCAGTAGTGCATACGTAAAGTTCACATATAAAAATTTTTGTTAGCATATCCAAGGTTCATAGACACAACGAAAGTTTAACCGATTACTGTGTAAGATAAGAAAGGTATGTTTTTTTCTCATCGAGAAGGTATTCATGTTTTATTTTTTTTAATCAGGCAAGATAACATCTACCAATATCACCTAGTAGCAGTAGTATATACTAGTAGTATATAAGTCCTATACAAAAGTTTGTAATTCCTAATTAGTTAGTATCTTTATGAGAATAATCCTTTACACAAATAATAATAAACAGAAAACTTTTACAATCCCCGGTTTACTTGTATATTTGAAGATAATACAGACCTCTAAACAATGCTTATGTATCTAATTAAATATTTACTACATACCTATTTGAAGCGTTAAAAGATTACAAAGAATTTTAAATCAGTAGTTAATTTCGTTTCCTAGCTTACTAGACATAAGGACAGACAGCAGAGTGACAGCATTAAAACTGTGCCGTAATGCCCTTCGGTTACATATCCCTAAAAATTGCTGGAGTTTGTGAACAGTTACAGTAAGTGGCTCATTAATATTCGATGGGCACAGCGCGATAGTATTCATGTGAGCGCGTAATATTCGTAACGAAGCCACTGAACGCGCGTATATTCTATTTAAATCATATCAGGCCTATAATTTTATAAGCACGATAACCCACCATACAAATGTTCAAGATGTTTTTTTATGCAACTTCGGGCTGCATTCCCAAGAGGTTTTCCCAAAGAACTACAGCATGGGGTTTTTCAAGAAAGGCGTGAAGAGGTTCTTACAGGGTCGGCAACGCAAGAGTGAAACCACTGGCGTTACAAAGGGGTGATCGTAACTTAGAAATATTAATCGTTTATAAAGCTATGATCTCATCATGCCTTTTTTTATACCACTAAGGTGGAAAACAAGCATATGGTCTTCCTGATGGTAAACAGTCACCGTAGTTTATGGACATTTACAACACCAGGGGTGTCACTCATGCGTTGCCGAGCCTAAATTAATTTATAGGTGTACTCATAATTTTTAATAATAAATATAATGACATTGTGTCTGTTTGTATACAAATCCCAAAAATTTCTACACTTAATAATAAAATTTAAGATACACCTACATATTAAGCAGAACAGTGATAGCCCAGTGGGTGAAGAACCGATCTATTGACCCGCACGTTCAGATAACTACAGGTACTTCGAAAGACATGTGGCCATACCTAAGAAAGTTCTGGTTTTTCCATTGTGGTTCATTGTGATTTTCCCACTGATTTTTTGACCATCAGACCACCTAACAGCCGTAAAATCAGTATCTACGCCAAATCCTTAGGCTTAGGTAGCATACCCCGCCGCCAGTGCCAATGAATTATGAAACGGGATAACGCTAAAAAGAAGAAGACACCTACCTATTAATAGAAGAAATCCCGAAAATATTGGGAAAATAGAATATTATTCTGCTTATTTGAGCTGGCCGCTTGTTTTCTGGCCCTATTTCAAAGTACGCCACTGTACGGCCACGTCGTCACGGCCACAGTAAACAAGAACAGTAAAGTAACTCCATTCAAATGACATCGAGCCACTTTTACAGATATTTACTGCAAAGAGATTAGCCAGCTTTTAAACATAGCCAGTACCATACGAGTACCGCGTCAGATTATTACAAGTGAAGAATGGAATTGGGTTTTTTTTGATACTACTAACATGAAAAACATTTGTATGGCCTCACTGATGGGTTGGAGTCACTGCAGTCAACATCGTTAGTAGACAGGATTATATGTGCCACTGCCCCTCTGTAACTAATATGATTCGTTTAAAGTACTTGTTTATAATATGTAATTGAGTGACAACACTCTTATATTCATACAACGTATCAAATTCTTACCTAAAGAAGCGCGTAAATTGCCATTTATTTAAAAAAAACTTGCTCTATTGCATATTTAAATTTAATCTGCAATAAAGCAATATAAGAATGTCTATTTTGAATTGTATTACTAATATTAACTAACTGTATTCCGTGATTGATTAGAGTGGCTAAAATAGCTTTAATTAAAATAGAAAGAGCTCAGAGGTGGAATCTGAAATTTTCTAGTTATCACTGTGGTAATAATTGTTTAGATTATTGCGTAAGAAATATTTATATTAAACATAGTATTAAACCAACAGTCAACGCGAACAAAGTCGCAGGCTATAGCTACAGCTAGTTACTAATTAACGACGAAAAGATTGTGTTTATACAGCTTAGTGTACGTCAAGCTTTGACCTTTGTACCGTTCTTATCGCGTACGTTATAAGATATACAATCGAACTTTGAGTCTAATACGCGATCTACTCCTAGCTATACTCAACATACTGCTACATATATCATTTATCATCATCAGACGGATTTATGGCATAGTGTTTTCAATCGATCGGCTTTATTTAAAGTCCACGTAATTGTTATTTCTTCTATTTTTATCGAGGTGCTATTTGTTTTGGTTAATAGTTGACACGTTTTATCGAGTGAAAACGTTTACATGATAAGAATAAGGTTTTGTATTTCTAAGATCTATTTGTTCTTAGCTACATCTAGTTTCCCAATCCATTAGGATTGGCGGGGTCCGCTACCTAAACCTAAGGATTTGGTTAAGGTACTCATTTTTACATAGAGCCTCTGCCGTCAGACCTCTGCGCCTATAGGGCAAACTAGATCATTCTTAGATAAGGTCACACGTCTTTTGACATTTTATATCTTGGACGCGTGGGTTTCCTCACGATGTTTTTCCCTCACCGCCGAGCAAGTGATAATTACAAATATGTATGTTACTGTTCCATCTAGTTATGGTAAAACACCGAAAAGTTTTGTGATCTTCGTTTATTTCGACCATTTACCACCATTCACTTGGTAAATCTTAAGGTTTACTTCAAATATTAAAACTTTTACAAATACCTACACGGTTAATGTCGATAAACAGACACGTAAGAACGTATTGGCCACGTATGAACCTAATATATTATTTTTATTAGAAAACTTTTTTCTTATACAACGTCGGAAGGCATGCAAGCATACGGCCCACCTGATGTAAAGCAGTTGCTGTAGCCTATTAACGCTTGTAATATATAAAGTATCACTAGCGCGATGCCTCCTCTGCTGCTTACACAGCAACTCCTTAGGAGCTTACTGGTGACCTCACTCGCACGCAGGAACACAACAACCCTCCTAGGAGTCGTTATTTGGCTGTGAGGTGGAGGTACTTCCCCAGACGGGCTGCTTTGATGCGCCCTACCTCTCTGAAAATATCCAGACCAAGGCAAACAGACATGTTATGCACACAAATGTTTATCTTATGTGGAAATCGAACCCACGAGCGTCGGTGTCAATGTCGCGTCATTCACGAATGAGCCACCGAGCTCGTCAAAACATATACGAGTATATACATACCATTGAATCTATATAGATATTTTTATAAACAATTCGAGACTTTATAACTTTATCTAGAGTCTGATAAGTTTGTTGTGGCCACACAAATTTGGTGAAATTGTGATTTTATACTTTACTAGTTGTGTCCGCGACTTCGTCCGCGCGGAATTTAACAAAAAAGTTATTGTTCATTTATAACTTTATTTATTTGTTGAATTAAAAAATTTTTAACGGAAGTATCGCCTGTTTTATTTATTTTGTTGCTCCCGTTTCGAATGCTTTGCAGCATCCGTGGTCGCAAGAAGACTCAGGTTCAACAAAATAAATAAAACACGCGATACTTCCGTTAAAAATTGTTTTATTTATTTGATTCGATTATAAGTACCTAAATAAGCAGAGTAAAATAGCGAGCAGCAAAATAATAATAGATATGTATTATGTACTTCGTCCGCGCGGAATACTTATTTGTTTATTATTCATTTATATTAATAAAAAAATCTAAAATAAAAGTAAAAATAAGGAGTAAGTTAGGCTTACTCCTTATTACATCAGCTATCTGCCAGTGAAAGTCCCGTCCCGGACCAGCCGTTTCAGAGATTAGCCGGAACAAACAGACAGACAGACAAAAATTTAAAAAATATTCATTTTGGTATATGTACCATGTATACATCCATATACATATTACAAGCAAACACTCCAATTTTATCTATCTGTATAGATAAGTATTTGTTAGTGGATGGAATGTGGCGTGATTAACATGGAATAAAAACCATGAAATGTGACTGGAAGTAGGACGTGTCTTTTCTAAACGCATATTACACCAATTATACAAGGTCTTGTGATATGAAAACAATTTTCAAAATCGATAAGTCGATTCATATTGGCAAAGATATCGTATATGTCGTATTCGTATGATTTGTCGGTTCGTCCGATGTTATGCGGGCGTATGGTGGCTAGTTGTGCAATGAGAAATCCAATGCATTATTTATTATTATTATTATCACAATTTAACATTATCACACTATAATTTTAAATCAACACTAATTAATCAATGTTCAGGAAAATACGAAACGAGAGGACAGTCTCATGTCGTCGTCACTTGCCGCCGTTTGCACTAACTCTCCCTTTCTTCCAGTGTCGACGTCTTGATTCTGTCAAAGCGCGCCACCGTTCGCGCGCTTTCGTTTCGTTTTAAACATCCATACTCATGACCGGATGCGACATATAAGTATCTAGTTCAGTGTCCGTTTCATCTCCGATTACAAACATATTAAAATTGAAAAAAGTGTACACCATTAAGCGCCCACGTGGTCTCTCTTTAATTTTAGTGGCTTACGAATATTAGAAAGAATCACCAATCTGCACTATTAACTTACTGTTTCGATTGCTCACATAAAGGACCAACGGCATTGAAAAAGTTTTAATATTTGCCAAAGTATAGTAAATATACTGCACTATAACTTTAATTTACAGATACAATTAGTTAAAATACATCGATTAGTGTTAACCATGGCGAGGCTTCGCATAGCACCGAGCCGGGATTGCGCGAGATGAACAATTTAGCGTACCTATGCACCAGCTATGAGCTTATGAAAAGTAATTGAAAATAGGTCGGGTACATGTTTTGTGTAGTGAGATAAATTTTACAACGCTATTACTTTTATAGCTTGTAAACTGTTGCATCACAAAGTATTTTGAAATACATTAAAGTTAGATAAATACCTGAAACAAACGTAAACCATTTACAAATTCACGTTTTAAATTTTTTCAGCATATACATTACATTTAGAATATTACTAAAAGTAAGAGAACCGAACATAACGTTCAATTGGTAAGTACATATTATTTCGAGTAGGCCTTGTTGAGATACTGGTCTATGCGCCAACTACTTACTGTGTCACGACTGTACCACGCGTCGCCACCGTCATTCATGATTTAATGAGCAAAGTAAACCACCTGTATTTTAATGAATGAAATCTAATTACATGAAAGTTTTTGCTCCTGAATAACCCTGCTTTCAATAATAAAGTTTTATCCGGCGATCTACGTGTATAAGAGCAACATTGTATTTAATTGTGCAAATGATGTATGCAAATTCGTTATATCTGCGAATAAGAAACTATTCGCTTACATTGTTGAATTGTAAGTAACAGTGTCTGGAGCAAATAATTGTACTTATTGTTAGTTATACAAGTGAGCAGTGATAGCCTAGTGGATAAAGAACCGGTCAATAGTTAGTTAGTTTTACCAATTAGTTCTCGATTCGAATTCTGTATGTATCACTAAATTCGTGTTTTCAGATTAATGTAACATATTTGTAATTGTCACTTGCTCGGCGGTGAAGGAAAACATCGTGAGGAAACCAGCACATCCAAAAATTTATATTTCACAAGATGTGTGACCTTACCAAAGAAAAGTCTAGTTTTTCCTCTGGGTTTTGGTGTGACGGTAGTCGCACCATGTAAAAATCAGCATCTTCGCCCATTCCTTAGGCTTAGGTAGCGGGCCCCGCCAATCCGAACGAAAAAGGGTATGGTATAACGCTAAGAAAAAGACTCTTAGTGGTACAAATATAGAACGGTCAGAATTGGAGAAACAGTTTACTCACAACTATTGAATGTATTATACACAACTATATATATCAGATTAAATAACGTTCCGCGTTAAATCCTGCGCTTACATTCCTTAAAATAGTGATCGAAATCGGGGAAAACCCGTTCAAGATTGTACGGTACTAGTTCCATATATTAACTCCTTAAATTCCTTTAAAAGCGTATATACTTTTTATAAATCACAAGGAAAAAAGTGTTTCGAATTTTCTTGAAATCAAATGAGAAAACGCTGAGTGCTATAGTTTTCCTCTAAATTGTAGATAAACTACTTTGAAACAACTCAAAAACTAGTTAAAATTATTATAATATTGTGATAAAAAACCAATGTTTAAAAACATACGCATTAGCTCTTTTTAACTTTACTTTAAACCACTCCCTAAATCATTATTTTTGAAAAAGTATTACCGAATATTTTTGAAAGATGTCCGCACAATACGGAAATAATATTAATAAATGTTGAATAATTTTTAATATTTTTCAAAAATAATATGACCTAGATCAGAACGTTACCCAAATACGCCAGAGTTCATATTTGACGATTCCAAACAAATGTAGCCATTTTTACGGAATAAAAAGATTTTGACTTTGACTTTGAATCTCTAACATTTTCTGAGACACATTCCTTCGAAAGAGAAGAAATGACAAAGTTAATAACGTTATTAAGTTCAGGTTTTGAACGAAGTCATGTAATTTAATCAGAATCATTTGTTTTCACAAAGTGTAGGTACAATAAAATTGATCTTTGAATTAAATAGATCATCTTGGTGTCAATTCACCTGTAAAATTATACAATTGTAAGTTTACAATGTACACGTGTATTGTTCCTTAGAACTGTTTACTTTGACGAGGCCGATGGTAGAGCGGTTAGCAATGGCTACTTTAATAACAAGGCTAATGAGTTCGACTCCCACACATGACAATTATCTGTGTGCATGAACATGTCTCTTTGTCTTGGTCTAAGTAGTTTTATTAAGATAACTCATGTGAATCAACCTGGCTGCAGAAATATCTTCATCAAACAGAAAACCATAGCCAAATAACAACTCTCTGGAGGGTAGAAACGTTGCTGTGAGGAAGTGAGTTTACCAGTAAGCTCCTAAGGAATTGCTGTGTTAGTTGTATAAAAAATGATATCTTACATTACGTATGTAAATGTAATACAAAGAGCATAGTATGTTCATATACCGAACTATCAGTCCCATAAGTCAGCAGGATGGTCGCTGTACAAATTGGAACATTTACTAGTTTTGATAACAAGTCGTAGATACGAAATTAAGATTTGAATTGACCGAAAATCTGTGAATTGACTGTGACTGACGATTTCATAATCATGGAATTGAACGCGCGATTTGAATTGAAGAATGAAGGTGAAACATAAAAACCAAATTCAGTAAATTACAGTTAAGCGTTTTTACTAGTAGAAATTACAGTTCTAGAAATATGATGTTTTGACTTTTGTAACATTTCGACTATCTCTTCAAGTACTTAAGATTATAAGAAAGATATGGTGTACAGGTGTCTATCCTGTATATTGTATGTACATACTTTCATTTACTACATATTTAAAATAATATAAAGCAATAATATATTGAACACCTTACGATTACCATGAAAATATTACTTTTTTGAGTACATACAAACTTTTTATTTCGCTGTAATTATAATTTCCAACTAATTCTACTTAGTACGCATAATTAGGAAAGATATTCTAGTTATGTCATTTTAGTTTACTCTAGACAGCTATAAATTACATTAATCATTCATAGTTATGTAGACTAAAATGATACAAATAAAATACCATTCTTATCTTAATAAACAGATATCATTGAAGTTTATTCCAACTTGAATAGTTGACAAACAAACGTTTTATCATAAGTAAACGGAGTATTTTTTAATTGTCAAGGATCACTCGGTGATGGTGATGGATGATTGGCTAGACAATTTGTACCTCGTAAATCAGTGCCATCGAGGATGAGATTAGATCCACGGTCGTTTCTCTCTCACTTCAGGAGACATCTCTGTGGAGACGTAACGTATATCAATGATTTATCACATTTATATCTATATATAAAATAAATTTACAAATTTCTAGCAAGGACGAATTGGTGCACAGTTTACTTTTAAAATAGTGATTCAGTTGTATTTTTCTAACGATACAGAAGCCTGAAAATTTTAAATATAAAAGTATTATTTTTGAATTTTACATGACGAAAGCATGTACCCCAATCAACCAATAAATCTGAGGCTCATATCGGCACTTAAAATTTAAAACACTACGCGGTTGAAATCGTGCTCAGCAGCTATGTGTATATGCGAGCAACACTCCTCGTATTAAAAACGTATATATACTATGGTTATACCTTCACATTAAGCGAACCAAATGCATATTAACCACATGACATTAAGTTATATAAGTGTCTCACCATCAACTTCAGAATCCGAACTAACCTGCATGTGGTGTACATTAAGAAATGAGTTTGACTGAACGAGAGTAGGCCAAAATTTATTTTTTAAGTACCAGCCTGACCAAGGAATATCTTCCACATCCTAAAAATATTATAAATATGAAAGATTTTGAGGAAATACCAGTTTCATGCACGCGAAGGCGGCTATGCAGCTCAGTGCATCTGCGTAGGAAGGGCCTACGCTATATTTACATGTAGAAAGTACACGCGAAGGTATTTCCTGCACTATATGGTATTATCGTCATGATTCATTCTCATAAACGACGATACGTCATTTATTATTTGACAGTACGACGAATTGTTTTTCAGAATAGTCATTTTACTAATAAATAGATAGAGTTATTATTACTCGTATATCATGTAGTGGTATGTAACATTATGAATAAATGAGAAATATAATATTCAATGAGTATTATCTTATTTCAATAAATTACAACATGAACCGAACATGAAATTTCAAATGTTAAAACGTTTTCGTCTTAATTTCATATCGTCTGTCAACATCAAAATATTCATTCCGCTCCTCCGAGCTACTATATTTTCAGGCATTTCGCGTAACAATTTACTGCAACATTTTAAGGAAAACATTCCGTAACTGTGGTTGAAATAGAGTAGCAAATCCTGTGAAAGTGTGGTTACAAATGAAAGCTTCACAGCCGAGGTCTAATTTAATGATGTATCGTAAACAGATGCTCAATCCCGATAGACAGACAAAAACAACGAGCTTCTAGTTCACCGCTGTATACTATCGTGATGCTGGGTCGCTATATTTCAGAAACATGAGCTCGCGTGTTGATTAGATATTATATTATATTTTATTATTTTGATATATAAAAAGGCATAGAAAAAAAAGCATATGACAAAAGATATCACGTGCAGGTTCGGTGTAACTCAGGCTTTATAGATGAAGGTGAGACTCCTAGGACTCGAAAACATAAATTTCCAAATTATGCAATTTAATTAGGAATGAATAAATGAAATGCAGCCAATACTCATTTGTGAATTCATGGATGGAAAGGGTATACGTTATAATTTTTGATTTTTGCCTATATAGATAGTCAGTATAATACTGACAGAGTAGCTACATGGCAGAAAACGATTATAAACCATTTACATGCAATTGAAGATATACACTAACTAAACAATATAAAGTAAAAGTTGTAAATCACATTACAGTGCTGATAAATATAACGTTACATTACAAACGTGTTATTCGCAATGTGTTTCGTCTGGGTCAGTGGAAAATAGCGAAAAATCTATGGAATAAATTTGACTTATGCTTCAGCACTAACTCATACTAAATAAATCTTGTTGGCCACATATTTTAGATGCTGACCCATATAGGTGTTACAAGTATGTATGTATATCTTCACGCCAAGTCCCTTGCGGGGTAGGCAGAGAGAACCGAGCGCTATAAGTGTTACAAGTGTAATATTTTATATCATAATTGAACTCTCTTCATACGTTTGGCCATATTGAAAGATGATATAATCATCACTCCAGTTTTATATAATAGCTTGAGATATCAGAGATAAATGATTATTTATCTCTGATATCTTTATCTTTGACATTAATCTAGTCAAAAGACAATTACAAGTATTTCGGAAACAACACTAGCGGCTCACGTAGCTTAGCAACCGCACTTCTGATGGTTAAGTATTTGTGTCAGACAGTTATTTTATAGAATGTATATATTGTTAACTAAAGGAAGAAAGTAAGCAATTATACGGAATATAATTACGGTACATGAGTGTCAATTGTATCCTGCAATTTATCACTTTCTCCCATGCTAATGCTCGACTTTTCATTACGATAGTGAAAGTAATGAAGAACATGACGGTATTATATTTGCTAATGGTAAAATTCAGTAATATAAAGCCACATTGTCCCTGAGTGCAATAGGCTACTGTTTTTACGGTAACTATATAAAACTTGAAAAGCTGAACTTGCACGGGATTAGTCATTGGTAGCAGCTAGTAAGTATGCTTATATGTATAAAGATAAGCTTATATATATGTATATATATTTAAATCGCAGACGTGATCATGCGTCTTTTCATTTTCGATAGTTTTTTTTTTTTTTTTTATTTTTTTTTTTTTATATATATAATTATATAAATATATATATATATGTATGTAAGATAGAGATGCTACAAATATAGGTAAACTTAACATGAAAAAAAGAAGAACTAAAAATACAGCAAATAGACGATAAACAAAAGTAAAGCGGAACATGCTGAATATTCGAGGTAGGAAAGATAGACAAACATGGTCATGAGATGCAAGATAGATTAAATAAAAATAATAGGCAATATAAGAGAAATGAAATTACTTAATTGTATTTTTGTATACAATTTTAATGCAGGATGATAGAATGTCGAAGAAGATATACAATTCAAAAGTGGAAGGATATAGGAGCCGAGGAAGGCCAAGACTTACCTACCATGGCCAAATTGGTCGTGTTCTATCAGAAGGTGATGTCAGGAGCCCTAGAAACCGGCGAGCGTGCATGAGAAGAGCAATGAATGTTAAAGAAGCGAATGAGTTATGTAAGGATCGAGTCACGTGGCACTCGGTTCTCTCTGCCTACCCCGCAAGGGATTTGGCGTGAAGTAATATATAGATAGAATTTTAAATATATGTTTTTACACAATTTCAGTTCAACTTTTCAGAATGCTTATTAAGAATGAAAGTACCCTCTTCTCTATGGATGCAAATACTCTTTTCTTTCCGCTACTTAGATATTAAAATGCTTGCAGACTTTTCAACAAGAGAGATGAAAGTTCACATAATGCGGCTTTAAATGGTACCTATTTCAAAAAAATAATGTTTGTGCGCACAGTGATACCGCAAGCTAGATTGAGATGACTTATGTACCGTTCTTATAACGCAAGCAATATGAGTAAAATTCATCATTTAAATCTTTAACATGACTTGTCACTGTGTGTACAGATAAAATAAAAACTTATGTTTTCTAAGAATTATCGTAAGCTATCTCATGATATGTATACTGACCACAGAACTACTAGTAGTATATTACTTGCTATGACAGATGTGAAGTAAATATATATATAAGTTAATGGTCTAAATAAAAACAATCGACCAAAAAGATTCGTTTGTCATGTTAAATCAATTATTCGGCGATTTTATGGTCAACATAAATTATTAAAATTTCAAATGGATACGAGAAGAATATGCCAATTAAAGCATTGTTATTTCAGCCGCATCGCGTCGCCGCGCCGCTGCAATCAGTCCAGCTATAAATCAGAACAATAATGTTCACAACACACTGTTATGCCACTATGATTCATGTTTAATTAGGTATATATCCTCGTGTATACCACACTTACAAAGCTACTTGTTTACTTCACATATTTGTCATAGCATGTAATATATTACAAGATGTTCTGTAGTTAGTACATAGGTACATAGCATGAGATAGCTCACGATAATTATTGGAAACAAAATTAAACAAAACCTATCTTCACCTGCATATGATCATTAGCCAAAGAATCTCTGCTGAAAGTCTCTTGTTAAGCTTTCTATTCTGTTCTCAGAGATTCCGGTCCAAGTTGGCATTGTCATCTTTTTAAGGTTCCGTACCCAAAGGGTAAAACTGACCCTATTACTGAGACTCCAATGTCCGTCCGTCCGTCTGTCACCAGGCTGTAAAGTAAAAAATAGAATAAAATAAATATTTAAGGGGGCTCTCATACAACAAACGTATTTACTCGTTTTGCTCGATATTGATAACGGCAACAGATAGACGCTTGAAATATTCACAGATTATTTAGTAATATATTCACTTTAAAAATAAATAATTAAATTAAAATAAACAAATATTTAAGGGGGGCTCCCATACAACAAACGAGATTTTTTTGTTGGTTTTATAGAGAATGGTACGGAACCCTTGGTGCGCGAGTCCGACTCGCACTAGGCCGGTTTTTATATTGTCCAACGATCTAGCTGATGGTCTGTCCCCATTTTATTTTACTGATCGTGGTCTCGAGTAAAGGGCGTTTTGCCTTCATCTTTCATTCAGCCTCGCGACTTATTCAATTAATGGTGCGCTGGCTGATAGGCAAGTTGGGTGTCCAATCTGGTAGATTAGTCTACAGCGATATTTAATTAGAATACGATATATATTTAATCATAGCCAAATGTTAATTACTAATTTGCAAACGAGTTTAAAGCGAAAGATAAAACACAACTATCTACGTCTACATACTAACGCAACTTATTTAACGAATGGTGCGCTGGCTGATAGGCAAGTTGGGTGTCCAATCTGGTAGATTAGTCTACAGCGATATTTAATTAGAATACGATATATATTTAATCATAGCCAAATGTTAATTACTAATTAGCAAACGAGTTTAAGGCGAAAGATAGAACACAACTATCTACGTCTACATACTAACGCGACTTATTTAATGAATGGTGCGCTGGCTGATAGGCAAGTTAGGTGTCCAATTTGATAGATTAGGCTACAGCGATATTTAATTAGAACACGATAGATATTTAATCATAGGCAAATGTTAAGTACTAATTAGCAAACGAGTTTAAGGCGAAAGATAGAACACAACTATCTACGTCTACATACTAACGCGACTTATTTAATGAATAGTGCGCTGGCTGATAACCAAGTTAGGTGTCCAATATGGTAGATTAGGCTTCAGCGATATTTAATTAGAACACGATAGATATTTAATCATAGCCAAATGTTAATTACTAATTGGCAAACGAGTTTAAGGCGAAAGATAGAACACAACTATCTACGTCTACATACTAACGCGACTTATTTAATGAATAGTGCGCTGGCTGATAGGCAAGTTAGGTGTCCAATCTGGTAGATTAGGCTACAGCGATATTTAATTAGAACACGATAGATATTTAATCATAGCCAAATGTTAATTACTAATTAGCAAACGAGTTTAAGGCGAAAGATAGAACACAACTATCTATGTCTACATACCTATGTTACAAAGAAGAAACTTGTAATTTTTTTTTTTTTGTAGTGTGGATATATCTTCTAACATAAAGAAATTGAAGACAGTAACAGTTATCAAATTGATCCATGTTTTGTTTAGTGATCTATCACAGATACTCAACTAATTATATGTTTATTTTAAATTCGTTAAATATAAAGCATGTAAATAAGTGATGAAGAGGCCAGTTTATAATGCATTATTTTATTTAGTTTATAAACTGTGATCAAAAGAAATAAACATTTATTTCTTTCGCGGGTTATTGTATTGCAAGAACTAAACAGAAAAAAAGACATTACGGAACACTAATTGAGCAAGGCTCGATTCGCATTTGACTGATGTATTTTTACCTACAGTCGAGAAATTGTGTTTGTATACATTATTATGTCATGTAAAAAAATTCAGCACTGGTGGTTATATAAATAGCATTACGCTGGATAATTAGATATAATAAGATATAACTAGGTATATCAAATGGTATAACATTTTTAACTACAGTAGGTACTACTTTTATCGATTTATAAATGGAGCTCACGACTTCGCCCGAAGTGTTTGGTTTTACAATTTATTCCTAGCAAGTTTAATCATTTCCAGAACAAAAATCACCTATTCTAAATATTGACTCGAAATATAAGATAACGCCATGCAAAATAATAATAAACAGATTATATAATATACCAAACAAACAGATTATATGTTTGGATGGACATTTAGAATTCATCTACCCCGTCTACATGGAGTTTGAACTCCACCAGAGGTCGTGATCTACTATGTAAGTTTGTGTTAGTAGTGATTATTTTTATTTCTTTATTATTTATATGTATCGTTGTTAAGTCACAATACAGCGCCATCTTGCTACTAAGTAATGCGCATCTATATGGACACAGTAATCCATCGTTGCAGATGGAATTCAGCTACGTTTTGATAACCCAAAAATAATAAGATCTCAATATTTAGGCGAATTATACCGAAACAAACTATTCCAATTCCGGTAAAAATATACAGCGCCATCTAGTTACTTAGTTTAGTTTAAAATGATTTATCTCCGTGAATTAAATTTTAACTACCGTATCGTACCACATAATTTTCCTAACTTTATAACTTTATAGTAGAAATTCCTAATTGAAGATGTCAATCTATTTGAATGTCAATTAAAACTTGCCTTATTAGAAATCCGACATCAAAGATAGTAACAAATTATTTTTTTAATTAATTGAAGAACATTGTGCAAGTTTTGATTAGAGGAACTGATATAGAACTTGGAACCTTTACTTCTTAACTCTTTTATTAGTTGATTCTGCGGAACTTGACCTCTTTTGACTTTTTTGTCTTTGTTAGAATAAATAATTCAATTGAATGACTAACATTTCGAAGCTATTGGATGAAACACAATATTAACCTACCAGTCGAACTGGTAAATGGGTACACTCGTTTTGCGGGTGAAAAATCACAGTACGTTGCAAGTTGACTCAGATGTAGACGACTGCTGGAAGGTTTTGGATGAAAGGATGGTGGATAGTGCGAACGAATCATATGAATACGAAAAGAAATATATGAATTTTCCTTAGAATACAGTAACATGTAACGTGAAAAAGCGTGGCTAAATTATGAAAATGAGCAATAGCATGAAATAGGGAGAAAGAAATATTTAATCTATCAGGAATAAAATCAAAACTTTAGTGTAAGATACGTGTATAAAATTACTCTAAATGAGATTGGACAAACTTTCATCCTAATTCTGTAGTTTTCATAGGCAGCAAGATCTAGGTCTTACTAAGATGCGTCGCGACATAAAAAGAATGGGTGGTGCCCTGATCTATTAACTCGGGTTTCTCACTATTCAAATACCCGTACGCTTAAAAGTATGGCACTGCTTTTAGGTACTTAAAGAATTGCATCGCAAAGCAAAGTTGGAATTTGTTAGCGAAATTGCCGAGAGACTAGTACACTCGCCCTTCAGAACTCGTGCGTTCTGATCTCTCGCCAAACTTGTTCCGAGTAACTTGTGTCAGTCATAAGCAGATCTTTTAAAAAGTTTAAGGTAGTAGGTACTTGATTTTTTTTTATATGTCTTAGAAATCTGATATTCCTTAACAATATGTCTCTTTAAATCTAGAAATATGAATTATGTAGACATGTACCATGTGTATATTTGTTATTATCACTTGCTTAAGGAAAAACATCATGAGGAAACCCGTACATCCAAGAAATTATTAAAAGACAAAGAAAAGAAAAAGAACAATTGTGACCTAATCAAAGAAAGATATGATTATCCCTCCGAATTATGGAGGTCTCTGACGGCTGTCGCTCTATGTAAAAATCGGTATCTTCACCATCTTCATCCTGCCAATCCTAATGGATTAGGAAACGGTATAATGCGATAACGAAGATATATCTCTTTAAAATATCTGTATGTTGTTTAATTAATCGCGCATACATATAATATAATTTGGGCTATAAAAGCATTATAAAATGTAA
The DNA here is from genome assembly GCA_947507595.1 of Pyralis farinalis. NCBI lineage: Eukaryota > Metazoa > Arthropoda > Insecta > Lepidoptera > Pyralidae > Pyralis > Pyralis farinalis. The sequence continues at coordinate 21,337,687 of OX382267.1, forward strand.
AAGAAGAATGTAATAAATTAAAATAATTAATGTTGATTGGTCACTCTTCACCAACGACGATTCTGCAATTCTCTATACTAGAAGTTAAGTTTTTACAAATATATTGCCCGTACGCACCTTTTACCCATAAAAATTCAAAAAGGCCGGGTTCGAGCTGGAGTTAGTACTTATTCTAAAGCAGCTCTTCTGGCCCTCCTATCTACGCACTGTGATATCCAGTTCATGGAAAAGTCTGTACACTGATACACTGCGGTCTATTCCATAAGCTGGATACTCCTCAAATTGGTGCTTGCTCTGATATATGTGTCAATAGTCCTATTCCAATGACTTATTATTTTTTTAATCATGGAAAATAGTCATAAACCAACGATTGTAAGGTTAGAGGATCGCCAGCTGATAAATACCTATAGCTTAGCTGGTATTGTTTTTATACTTGAGTCATGACCGTATGGGATCCTCTGTGAAGAGTAGAAAGGCAAGGCTTTGAGCGTTATTAGTCAAAAAGGTAACGAAACTGAACACCCTTAGTGTGTAGTATGTAATGAACACTGACAATCTGTTATGAGAGGTAGGGTGCATCAAAGCAGCCCTTTTAGGGAAGTACCTCCACCTCACAAAAACCGCATCCAAATAACAACTCCCTGGAGGGTTGTTGTATTCCTGCGTGTAAGTGGTCACCAGTGAGCTTCCAAGGAGTTGGTGCGTTGGCAGCAGAGGAGGCATCGCGCGAGTAATACTGAATAATGTTACAAGCGTTCATAGGCTTCGGTAATTGGGTCATCAGGTGGGTCGTATGCTTGTATGCCTCCCGACGTTACAAAAAAAATCTGCATTTCAAACTTAATAAATAACCTTTGCTATATCGTAGTCCGCTCGGTCGTAGTCCTAACAATAAGGTACCTTAAATTGTCTAATTTTTATACTCGTATAATAGTCATGTTTCGTTCATCAGCAGTAACAGCCTAGTGGATAAAGAATCGTCCTGGTTCCCGGTTCAAATTCTGGTATTTAACACTAAATTACTGTTTTCGGATTTATCTACATATTTGTAATTATCACTTGCTCGGCGCAGAAGGAAAACATCGTGAGAAAATCCACACGCAGTATTTATATTTCGAACGACGATTAACCTTACCTAAGAAAGTTCTGGTTTTCCATGCGGGTTATGGAGGTCGCACAGCAGCCGCTCAATGTAAAGATCAGTATCTTCGCCAAATTCTTAGGTTTAGGTAGAGGACCTCGCCAATGGGAACGGGATAATGTTCATCAGATATTATTGTTCATGACTTATAATTCAATTTATTTTTACATTGGTGATATTATGATGCGTCATAAAACTTTAATACCTATTAATTTTAATAATTAAACCATAATTCAAAACATAATTTGATATTTTCCTGGTGGTTTAACCCTGACTAAAGTTAGTATGATTCAAGAGAAACCTGACTGTTAATTAAAACTTAATCATAATTTCATATTGAGTTGTGGGCAAAGTGTGCAATGTTCAATAAACAGAACAACGTAAAACTTTGTAGAATCTAGCTTAAGATAACAAGAGAGGCGAAACTCATTAAAGTTTTATGTTCTGCGTTGGGCGGCGAGCATCGGGAACTTAACTGTTGATCTTATCAAGATGGTCTGAGCAAATTATTGCTTCTGTTGCTAACAACGAAATGTACAACATGTATGACTTAATCTGACTAAGTAACAACTGCCCAGGAAAAGTTAGAACTAGTTAAGTGCATATAGTAGTAGTATTTTAAAGATTAAAGCAGCTTGTCTAGGAAAGTAGCTCCACCTCACAGAAAACCGCAGCCAAATAACATTTCTCTGGAGGGTTGTCGTGTTCCTGCATGTGAGTGAGGTCACCTAAGCTTCTAAGGAGTTGCTATGTTAGCATCAGAGGTGGCATCGCACGAGTGATACTTAATGTATTCCAAGCTTTCCTACGCTACGGTAACGCATTACATCAGGTGGGTCATATGCGTGTATGACTCAAGATATATAAAAAAGTACTATTGTGCTGAATATAAAGAAACTAAAGATAGCAATATTCAAAAGAGACGTACATAAGGAAAGCAAGATCTTGGTATGGCAAAAGCTGCGTTGCCCAAAATCAGCGGCGTACCTACGTAAGTTCGCAATGAAGATGTAAGAAAAAGAGTTACTCTGAAGGAGAGTATCGGTGTCGAGATAAGAAGGAGGCATGTTCCGTTGCTACAGACATGTAGAAATAGAAGTAAGAGTAAGAGCAAAACTAGAAGATAGGAGGAGCTGAGGAGGATCAACACTCACCTACCGCGACCAAACGGGACGTGTGATATCAGAGGGTGCTATCAGGAGCTTTAGGAACCTGCCAGTGTGTATGAAAGGACTATGAATGTTGAAATAAAAATCGGCCAAGTGCGAGTCGGACTCGCGCACGAAGGGTTCCGTACCACTATCTATAAAAACGGCAAAAAATGTTGTATGGGAGCCCCCCTTAAATATTTGTTTTATTTTAATTTAATTATTTATTCTTAAAGTGAATATATAACTAAATATTCTGTGAATATTTCAAGCGTCTACCTGTTGCCGTTATCAATATTGAGCAAAAACGAGCAATAAAATCACGTTTGTTGAATGGGAGCCCCCTTAAATATTTATGTTATTCTATTTTTTAGTATTTTTTGTTATAGCGGCAATAGAAATACATCATCTGTGAAAATTTCAACTGTCTACCTATCACGGTTCGTGAGATACAGCCTGGTGACAGACGGACGGACGGACGGACAGTGAAGTCTCAGTAATAGGGTTCCGTTTTACCCTTTGGGTACGGAACCCTAAAAACGAGCGAGGTGTGTAAGGATCGCGTCATGTGACGCTCGGATCTCTCCGCCTACCCCAATTTATTTCAAAGTTTATCACTAAGCATACTGGCGTTTTTTTGTTTAGTTATTTTGTTTCCAGTACAGTACGTGGGAGACAAATTGTCCCGTCAATACCTGCAAATACTTTCATACGACAACTAGACACCCGCCCCGGCCTTGTATGCCTATTGAGGACCTATGACACGATTTTGCGTAGTAAGTAACTAAACTCACCGCAACGGGTCGTTATTACTGAACTATAATATATATTTTGTGGATAATGATGAGTACTATAAAGATGTTGTACATTATTTTATGTATCAATAATAGTTTTCGTAGCGCACGCCAAATAATACATAGCAAAATTATTGATACCTTGGGTTATATTGTTGTAATTTTCGTAAGGATAACTATTTAAAAAAAAAAAACAATATATGGCCTATGTTACCCGCTGATAATGTATATATGAAATAATTTATAAAACCTGGTAAGTATTTATTGAGTTTACCCATTACATTAAAATATATAAGAAATCAAATCTTTCCTCTTTATAATGTTAGTGCAGATACCTGACGTCCTGATACTGTTGCAGGAGTCCTAAAACCGTTGATACTATTCGAAGAATAGGCTGGCAACTATTTCGTGTTATCGATGTGTGTGGGTGGTGGTATCGCTTATCATCAGGTACACACATGGTCGTTTACCCCTATCTTATATTTAAAAAAATCAGCTTAACTTTATATCTATATCACCATACATATAAAATTCATAAATACTGATTTAGTTGTAGTAAACATTTTTTTAAATTTATTAACTAAAACAAGTTTACTAAAACATAACTTATTAATTAATAGGTTTTTAAATATTCACATATAAATTCTATTACATATCGTAGGTAGGGTACGTGAAGAAGTATGAAGGCTTGTTAAAGTGAATAGATGGAGATGTATTCTTCAATAAGATGTTACTGGAAGTGATGATTCCTGATGACTACTGCACCGGATCTCTAGGGATAGAGTTTCCATCATTTATTATAAAGATTTGACGATAAAGAAATTAATAACTAGAGGAATGGGAGACGAAAATGAGGCAAACCTAGTGCTCGTTCAGCTTGTGCGAAATATATCCACGGACCTATAAGAGATTGCATATAATGATGTACATTGATTCGGAGAAGGCGTAAGGCCGTACCTAGACAGAGAGAGTACAAGGATGAACTTTGAAAGAGAGAAGTGTGTATAGAAAATATATACACTCTTGTGAATTCTATGTACGTTGGAGTTAGTACACGCGTTCGGTCTGACGCTGACGTTATGGATAGTATCAGAGTGGTTGTAGCTTGGCAGGAATCGATATTGCACCCTTATTTGTTCGTCTTGATTGTAAATACACTAACAACAGATATATAGAAAGAGATCTACTTAATTGGATTGGATTTTTATTGGAAATAACTGCACTGTTTGCAAGTGTCGACTTGAAGATCATCCAAACGATAATCAAACATTTGTTCTGAGCCCTGGATCTATATAGTTTTTCCCATAATATGGGAAAAGCTATATAATTATATTATAATATATCAATAAATGGTGTAATGGGACGGACGAATCATGAGTTACCAGCGAATGCCTAAAAAAACTTATTACATAAAACAGATATACAACGCGAAAGTAGATGGATGTAGGAGCCGAAGAAAGCCAAGACTTACCTACCATGATTAAATTGATCGTGTTTTATCAGAAGGTGACGTCAGGAGCCTTAGAAACCGGCGAGCGTTCATAAGAAGAGCAATGAATTTTAAAGAAGCGAATGAGGTGTGTAAGATTGAGTCATTTGCGCTCGGTTCTCTCTGCCTGCAAGGGATTTGGAGTGAAGTTATTGATAGTAAGATTATATAAGACTGCCATGTGGCCTACTGTTATGAATGAATCAATATGTTGAGCAGACAAAAAGATGAGTGAATGAAAATTGCATTTAAGATACGAATGTTTAAATAGTTGTGTGTGTGTGTGTGTGTGACAAGATTAGAAATAAGTTTACAAGAGGGAGCTGGAACTGGCACAGTTAAAAAAAATAGAGTTTAGTATGGTATGGTTATATTAAGAGTAGGAATTAAGTCGGGATGAGTAATAATTTGAATTTGTATGAATATATAGGTAGGTCCAAAAAGGTGTGGGTGGAACAATAATATATGTATGATAATGGTGACTAATGACATGTTGTGTTGACCCAACCTAGACTTGGGTACAAGTAGGAAGAAAAATAATAACGTACAAAATCCATTTATTGCGTCTATATTAATCTCTGATATTACCAGTTTGATTATAAACAAATCTTTTTGCAATTTATAGCCCAATTCTTGACGAAGGTTACAGATTATTCGACATTACAGTACAAACCTTAGAAGCCGAGCAAAACATAAGAAAAAGCGATTTCACCGCGTACCAAGATACGCGCGAACGAAGTCGCGGGCTGCAGCTAGTAGTAATTATATAATATAATTTATTTGCTAAGTATAATTGGTACGAGTTGATAAGAGAGCGAAGGTCGATATCAATTCGACCGCTGTTTATGGTTTTTTTTTAAATTGCATTGGATATTCAAATGTAAGGCGCTTATCCTACAAATATAGATATGTTTGCGATGAAACTCGCTCTAATACACAATTAGAGCCTCCCCTAATAAGATTGATTAATAGATTGAGGTGCCCGAAAGTACTTCGTTCTTTATTCATCTCGCTTCCATTGGTGTCATCTACCCTGCCTCCGATAAACTTTTAAACAAAACAATGACACCACGAAATTAAACTTCTCATCGGATTGGGACCCCGCAGCATAAGCCTATTGTTTTAAATACAGTGGTATGGCATTTAGTATAGTAGTGATATCGGGAATAATACCGAGAAAGTTTTTTAATTAGCACTCTACTATTGTATGAGATAGAAATGTACTCGTATGTTGGAACATGTATCTTGAACTCAAAGATAATTAAAATCTTATACACGACTTGGACAGTTTTTAGAGAAAGGTAATAATTAAAAAAAAATACACACATTTTTAAGGTAATTTCAATTAGGCTGAGAAATACATACATTGTTTTCAAATGTTCAAAATTCAGCTGATACATAGACACGAGAATTTGTATTCGTATAATAAACAATCGACATGCTGACCAATGAGCTTGACTCCTTAATACTAAATGAATAAACAATGCGTATTATTTCTTTGTTTTGTATTTTGTAAAGATTATTGTAACTAATATGCAAGGATATGGGTTCAAACTAATAGTAACCGATTCTGTGTAATCAGTAAATATGTCATGATAAAATAAAATATATCCCTTTATCAATTATGTAAAAAACAATTAGTACTGATTTGAACTGATAATTGCACAGATTTTAGATTACTGCCCCGCTAGCTTCTATATAAGCGTCAAAATTTAAATGTCAGATAATTTCAGTGGTGCTCCAAAGTGACACTATTTTGTCCTGTGCACTGCGTTATTTTTTATTAACAAAAAAAATGCCGGAGGAATTTCATATTGCAGTCCACTGTGAAGCCTTAAGGAAAAAGGCCGCAGAAAAATATAACATTTCACCATCAAGCTGCCATATTGGACATCTTGCTTTGCAAGCCATGTTGAATGAGCCCATCAAGTTGAATCAAGTAAATATATCATTTTTTTTTAACTACATTTTATCCGGTTTATATCGAACGTGTTGGTTTAATATTTAGATTTTCGAAATTCTAGCCTAGATTTTAGCTGTAAATCTTCTTAATTATAAATCTTCTGTAGAACAAAAGTGTGACGGTTCAGTTGAACGAACTCAGTGCTGTGAAGCTAAGTGTAATTCAATCTATGTGATAAAATTAATATCTATTATCCCTAAAATGAAGTGGAGGATAACTAGTATAATAATAAGTTTATTTTCGTCGTTTTAATTCATAAGTAAGTTATTCATCTTACCTATATTTTGTCTGTCACTAAACTACTTAATCTTTAAACAAGTGTTTTAGTACTACAGTTATTTAATTGTTATAATAACAAATTTTCTCAACTTACATTACGTGGTGGTAAAAATTCACAATGACCAAATATCGTGATACACGGCTCAAGTGGATCGTTATAGTATGTTTAGAGTGCTAAAGTTGCTTACATGTAACTAGTAAATGGATGGAAATGAAACTTTGTTAAGTTCCTTCTAAATTATTATCTGTTATTTTATTATACACTATAAAAATACTAAACTGACGTAAGTCTAGCTATGTTTTCATGATACGATACATTTTGACGCACCAATAGACGAGAATCTAAAACAATATTTTCACTTATATCTTTTGGCAATACCTTCACCACAGTATTTTTAAAAAGATAGCCTACTAACTCAATATTTTATTAATCCCATATTGTAAAAGATAACTTCTTGAAAAATCTTTGAATACATCAGAGTCATGAAATAATCATAAGAAGGGAAAATCAAACCAAAATACATAATGTAGGCAATAGTCAAAAAAGTTACCGAATAAAAAACGAAGAAAATATAAGTAATTACAGTTTTTAGGGTTCCGTACCCAAAGGGTAAAACGGAACCCTATTACTGAGGCTCCGCTGTCCGTCCGTCCGTCCGTCCGTCCGTCCGTCTGTCACCACGCTGTATCTCATGAACTGTGATAGTTAGACAGTTGAAATTTTCACAAATGATGTATTTCTGTTGCCGCTCTAACAACAAATACTAAAAAATAGAATAAAATAAATATTTAAGGGGGCTCCCATACAACAAACGTGATTTTTTTGGTCATTTTTGCTTGATATTGATAACGGCAAGAGGTAGACGCTTGAAATATTCACAGTTATATATTCACTTTTTTGACTATTGCAGTCAAAAAAGTTACCGAATAAAAAACGAAGAAAATATAAGTAATTACAGTTTTTAGGGTTCCGTACCCAAAGGGTAAAACGGAACCCTATTACTGAGGCTCCGCTGTCCGTCCGTCCGTCCGTCCGTCCGTCCGTCTGTCACCACGCTGTATCTCATGAACTGTGATAGTTAGACAGTTGAAATTTTCACAAATGATGTATTTCTGTTGCCGCTCTAACAACAAATACTAAAAAATAGAATAAAATAAATATTTAAGGGGGCTCCCATACAACAAACGTGATTTTTTTGGTCATTTTTGCTTGATATTGATAACGGCAAGAGGTAGACGCTTGAAATATTCACAGTTATATATTCACTTTAAGAATAAATAATTAAATTAAAATAAAACAAATATTTAAGGGGGGCTCCCATACAACAAACGTGATTTTTTTTGCCGTTTTTATAGATAATGGTACGGAACCCTTCGTGCGCGAGTCCAACTCACACTTGGCCGATTTTTTGATTAACAGTGTAACTCCAACAAAAATATAATTTGAAATAAAAAATGTTTAATTCTGTTTCATTTGTACCGACGTAACACATTATGCTTTTTCTAGAATATCAAAGAGTTCATCTGTTTCCCAAAGGAACGAATATTTAAATTTGTACTGTCTGCTCCAGCTTCAAGCAGTTTTTCAATTTCGTTAATTTTTAAGACAATATATCGTTTAAGACGACGACACGTTTTTGAAGACAGAGCATGGTTTTTACAAGAAGTAGAGACTGTTCTGTTTCTTGAAGTAGCGTATATTTTCGCCGTCATGATAACTTGGATCAGTACTAGTTCATTTCTATTAGCCATGATTAGCGCACAGATGTTCGTTAATTCTCGGAAATAGACGAAAATTAATGAACAACCTATTCTGTCTGAATGTACGATGGTTTAATGTAATCCGAGCCGATGTATTGAATTGTCCGTCGTGATGTGGCCATTGGGTTTCTACATTGCTACAAAGTTTTATGGCCAAATTACATGGCTATACAAATTTCACTGTGTTTCTGTGCCACTACACCTTATGGACTTAATTTCGTTTTATGGATATTTAACGGCAAACACAACGCGTTGTGAGATACATTTCCCTCGATGATAGTTTTGCTTAAAAATCTCTAATTTTAAACAAAATTATTTCTAGCCTCATAGAAAACTGTAACCAAATTGCAAAATCATAGGGTTTATAATGCGAGTGAAAGAAGGAATTATTTAAGAAGGTTAGTCCATTAGCAATGCAGGTGACAACATGCGAGGTTGACAGTAGGTATACCTACCGTACACCGACAGTAGGTATCACTACTATTCGTATTGACATGGGGTTCTTCTATTCTGCCCACAAAAATGTAATTGATAAAAAATCTATTTATCCCATACATACGTAAACAAAGTAAATTCAAATTACAACATGCCTAAATTTCCTGACCTACATTCTAAAGATATCTAACCTACATAGTTACGTTAATCAATTAGTCAACGTAATCTATAAAAAAATTCTGTGATGTGTTGAAACTCGACATAACGCCTTTCTTGAGTTCAATACTCCTTGCGTTATCTTGATTATTGTTTGATGTGTGAAGTATTATATATTATCACAAATTTATTTCAAGGAAAACCATTTATTTGTTCATAAATATGGTTACATATTTATTTTTATACTACGTCGGGAGGCATACAAGCATACGGCCTACCTGATGTAAAGCGGGTACCGTAGCCTATTAACGCTTGCGATATATTAAGTATCACTCGCGCGATGCCTCCTCTGCTGCTTACACAGCAACTCCTTGGGCGCTACTGGTGATCTCACTCACACGCAGGAACACAACAACCCTCCAGGGAGTTGTTATTTGGCTGCGGTTTTCTATGAGGTGGAGGTACTTCCCCAGACGGGCTGTTTTGATGCGCCCTACCTCTTTTAAAACATCCAGATCAAGACAAACAGACATGTTCATGCACACAAATGTTTGCCTTGTGTGGGAATCGAACCCACAAGCGTTGGTGTCAAAGTCGCGTCATTCACGACTGAGCCACCGAACTCGTCATTACATTTTGGTCTTACAGTATAGATTGCAGGTTTTACTACATAATTTCATAAAAATTTATAAATTATTTTAAAAATAAATTTAATGTGAAGTTTTCAAAATTGTTATGTTACTTAATAAATTTGAATAATTAATTTTATATCATAATTGAAAATGTGACGTTATTAAATTATGCAACGTCAATCTTAGTAGTAAAAATCATTAACTCAATTTGCCTAATTTCAATTTAGGATATTGTTATACAGTTTTATTAGTCAAATAATAACATTTTTATACAAATGTAGAGTTTGACAACGGCACTAATAGCTTTATTAGATCTCTGGATAAGTGTTTTTTTTTATTTTCAATTGCTTCCCGAAATATTTTTTTTAATAATTTTACCGCGTTACCTTATAATCTTTTCTTAACTTACAAAAAAAAACCTTCCAAACGCCAAAGTTTAATTTATCGTGTATCCTATCCAAGTAATCTTGTATAGTACATTTTTTTATTTTTTTCATAAATAAAAAATGTAACGTAAGGTTTTTTTTGTGGGTGTCATGAAATTTAGGTACCAATTCCTGCAGTTTGTACCTTATTATGTAAATACATTGCGAAAATATTTACTTGTTACCCCATTAGTGCCTAACGTTCCACTTATTTATTCGGACATAGAACATAGACACTATAATTTTGTTTAATTATTGAATATTGTATTTACTTCGAGGTGAGAATCATCTGATTACGACTACATTAGAAGAGGATCTAACACATCAAGTCACTTCTAAACCCAGTCTTCCGAATAATTCATGACAGCTCCCCCGGCTGTCTCAACTGCAAAGTGAAATATGCTAACTTCATTTTGCAATGCTACCAGACCGTGGGTTCCATTACGAATCGAATTTTAGATTGGTTCACTGGGAGTCTTGTTACGTGACTTCGTTTTAAAATATTGAAGAAACACAACTTACGAGTGAACCGTGTAAAGCTTACTAAAGTTATTACTGTATATTAACTAAATTATTAAATAAATAGCGATATTGCCTATACATATGGCGATGACTTCAAAAAGATCTATAGAATGAAGTTTATAGGTGCCTAAAACGTTACCCATCCGTACAATTTTTCAGAATATAAATATCTGTTGTACATGACTGATAATATTTACACAACGTCAGAAAACAAGAGGCCACCATAGCTAATGGACAATCAATTGTCCATTAGCTATGGTGGTCTCTTGTTTTCTAACGTTGGGTAAAAGGACAATTGTTTAGGGTACTTCTATCGTTAAAAATAGATAGCAACTCTTTAAATTTTGTGTATTCATATTCTTAATATGAAGATTATTCTGAGGGACAATGGATCAATATTATGGATATCACTTGAATTGATTAAACAAATTAGTGTTACTTCCTTAAAAAATATGTGTATTTAGTATATGGTCATACCTGATAAATTAACTGTTTTAGGGTGCAATTGGTTCGCTAGCATCTATATCGTTTATCGCAGGTTGGCTTCCCCTAGTCGGTACTCACTTACTTACATTGAATAGATATTGTTGATAGTTTAAACATCACCTTACCCCAATTTGATCCACAAATTTACATGTAATAAAATCGTCAATAATCATTTCCTTTATCATCGTAAGGTGCTCACATATATCCAGGGATAGTTTGATAACTATCCACAATACGACGACAATTTAAGTCCCCAAAGGTAAGCCTTAGGGGACGTCAAAAAGCTAATGTTCTTTTCGTTCTTCATGTTTTATTTTCATAAAATGGAGAATACTAATTGATAGCATTATGCTACATAATGCTGCAATAGAATGTTTTTTTTTATAAAATGGACTAGTCGAATTTTATCCGGGATGTCTTAATGATACAGCGCATGCGACGGGCTTTAGGATTTTTCATCTTAAGTCTAGCAGTTTTTTATATTCTTACCAAAAATGTAAATTCCTAACTGAGGTACCATTTCAAATGTATAATAACTTCAAAAACACATTACGATGATCATGATTACGATGATTGGATAAATTTGACAGAGCCGCAGGTCAATTAGAAATATAAAATGTGAATCCAGTAATTAATATAAGATATAATTATGTCTCATGATTTCAAAATAACACTTTTGTCAAAGAATTAAAGAAAGAGAGGTTCGGCGTATCAAAGCAGCCCGTCTGGGGAAGTACCTCCACCTCACAGAAAACCGCAACGAAATAACAATCTCCTAGAGGGTTGTTGTGTTCCTGCTTGTGAGTGAGGTCACCAGTAAGCTCCTAAGGAGTTGCTGTGTAAGCAGCAGAGGAGGCATCACGCGATTGATACTTAATGTATTACAAGCGTTCATAGGCTACGGTAACCGCTTTACATCAGGTGGGCCGTATGCTTGTATGCTTCCGACGTTGCATAAAAAAATCTCTATAAACTATAGATATACTCCTATTTGACATATTAAATTACGATGTAATGGACCATCTGACCTGCTACGCAAATCCCCTTGTTTCTGTGAATCTCATTTTTTTTATACTCGCACGTGTCGACCGAAAGTGAATTTCTTGAAACGTATATATGAAATGTCTCTACCACATTTAATACTTCTGTAGTATCAAATAACTATATTGTCTCTTCGAAACCCAACAACATTCGAACTTTATATTGGCGCTGAATGTAGCCATCCCTAGCTTGTCTAGAATTATAGCAACCAAATAATCACCTGCCTGATAGCAAGCGCACACCGTAGCCCACAAACAATCGAATGTCTGTTTAGCGCCCGTTAAACTAACTAATCAATTGTATGGTTGTTTCAATGATAAACCTATCTATCTCATGCTGAGCAGCCATCGAACCGCTAACCTTAACTAATTATTTGTATGCTTGTTTCAAAAATAATTCTACCTGACTTATGCTAAGCAGCAACCAAACCGCTAACCTTAACTAATTATTTGTATGCTTGTTTCAAAAATAATTCTACCTGACTTATGCTAAGCAGCAACCAAACGTAATGTTTACTAACTTAATTTACAGAAACCGATAACTAACAGACAAATTGTATATTCGTTGCTAATTAATCACCCGCCCGATGGCAAACGCACACCGCAGCCCGCCTGATGTTAAACAGTTAACGCAAACTATCTAAATAGCCGAATGCTTGTCGGATGAAACCAAACCTCGCCTGATGTTACACAGTTACCGTAAACTATCTAAATAGCCGATATGCTTGATATTATTATATAAATTACGTTGTGTTTAAGCCGTAGTAACCCTACTTGTCTTCGATCCTTGCTCACGAGCACCAGATGTAATGGACCTGACCTGATCTAGGTCACGGCGCCCTATAGCAGTGTGATGGAACACCTGGCCAGGAAATCAGCCACAATATAAATATCTACTATAATACTGACCACACAATTAAAACTCGATTAAACCCGAGTTTATGGGCGAATTTCTATGACTAACTAGGTGTAGGACACTAGGCGCCAAAGCATCGTAATATCTTATATCAATATATATATATATATATCGATAAATCGATATATGATTGCAAAATCAACTGGACACAGGATTGGGAGATAGGTTATAGTTGAATATATAACAAACTAGGTAGGTTTGTAATATTAAACATATAAGTAGGGCATAAGACAGTAGTTAGGTTATCTAGGTAGGGTTTAATACTAAACATATAAATAGGGCATAAGACAGTAGTTAGGTTGTCTAGGTAGGTCGTAATACTAAACACATAAGTAGGACATAAGACAGTAGTTAGGTTATCTAGGTAGGGCTTAATTCTAAACACATAAGTAGGATTTAGATCAGGTACATAGAGGAATCAAAAGTTAGATATATAGGTAGGTATTAGGATATTAGTTAGGAGAATTGTAGGGCTTAGCTCTTTAGGTACGTTTAGGTCGTTAGGTAAGATAATAATAAAATAGCAATAATATTAGGTAAGGTACTTCAGTAGCAGTAGGTGTAGTTAGGTAGGGTCGTAGTGCGGCTTGCAGCTATAGGAGGCTGTGAGAGTCCCATTACTTTTTGGGTGCCGTGACCTAGATCAGGTCAAGTCCATTACAACGTAAATATTACGTAAATACATCAAACAATATAGCATTTGTAACATAGCCAAAAATACCCAGAATAATTTTACCCAGATTAATAACCAGCAGTAATAAAATTTCATAATTTACAGATCGATGCGGCAACACACAAATGCGAAACGAACCTGTCAGTCGCAACTAGGACGATGCGCTTGGCCAGCGCAATGAACAATTATGGCTTGAAACCCGGCGACCCAGTCATAATAATGGGACCTAGTCATCTTGATATGGCCATCCCATACTACGCCTGCCATTTTAACGGATATCCTATGTGCGGAATGGACCCCAATATGGGCGAAGGTGAGGGAAATTAAACTGGGATAATTAACTAACCATCAAAAAAGATAGTCAAGAAAGTCAGTCCTGCTGGGGAAGTATCTCCACCTCACAGAAAAACGCAGCCAAATAACAACTCCCTGGAGGATTGTTATGATTATTGCAATCCTGTGAGGTTACCAGTAAACTCCTAAGGAGGTGCTGTGCTAACAAAAGAGGTGGCATCGCGAAGGCTATACTAAATATAGCAAGCGTTCATAGACTACTTATAATCAGCAAATAATGGGCCGTATGCTTGTATGCATCCTGACGTTATATAAAAAAAAAATATATATTGCGCAACTAAAATTACAACATATTTGATTTTGTGATAAATATTTAAATATTTATATATCTATCTATAACATAATGCCAAGTCCCTTACGGAGCAAGCAGAGATGAAACAATAAAATATTTGTAATAAAATATTTGCCGAAAAGATGATACTGTTCTCACAGGGGTTATGTCTCTAGGGCAAAGAATGATCATAAAAGAAAGAAAAGGATAGTGGCAGTACAGACAAGAATATAGATTTGACAAGAAAATGATAAAAAAATAAGAAAGAAAATAATATACAACAGTATTTTCCCAAATGACTAATAAAATAAAATTGAATTACGTAGATACAACCAATATTTCACGAGGTATTTTAATTTAATTCAATGTTAACAAGGATTTGCTTGATATATATTGCATTACAATAATTGGACCTAATTAACCGAGCAGAATAATGACAAATTATAAAAATTTGAAGAAATTTTACAAATAACCGATAACCCTTGTCAATCTCTCTATTCCCTCGTACCTCAATAACCTACTATCTCTTATAAAAGTATCAACTATATTACCTCGAGCGTGACATGGGTATGCTATTTCTTTTTAATCCGGATTTACAACGTATTTTTGCTATATTCGGATTTTGAAAGCTACTGGTTAAATATATATATCTTTTTAGGTCGAACCATCTAATAGCATACTAAATAGAAAACATCTATTTTTCCCCTAATACCGCCTGTGTGTCTATTAAATTTATATATAATTAAAAAAAAACGAACTCGTACATGAATAGTTCCGTGGCGCTGTGTAGAAAATACGCAAATGTAACACGGAGCCCTAGTAATAGGAATCCGGTAGTACCCATTCATTTCATATCATATCGTTCGGCATTTATAAAATAAAGCTATATTTGTACCAAGTTATAACAACGTCTAGATCTAGTCAACACAAATAGATTTACAATAGCGCACAAAATAACCTTTGTAATAGGTCCAATTGAAAGATGTTTGCACAATGACATATCGGATTTATATAATTTCAGTGACTAATTACACAATGCAACAAATTAAAATAGGTACTTCTTTTCACTGGGTTAGAGTAAGTAATTATAATTCGTCATCTTAAAACTTGTACTTGAAATATATAAATGAAATTGTTAGAAAGTATTTTTCCGTGTCTAAGTATGCCTAATACGAATAGGATATCGGTGTTTTTTTGGTGATGCATAGCGATTATGAGTCGTCGTCTGGAAATAGTTAATGAATTAAGTTATTTTAATTGTCGGATAAACCTATATGCTAAAGCATTTCTCTTTACAATTTCTAAAGTGTATTTCGGGCAGAAATATTGATATCGGTAACACTGAAAACATAGCCGGATCTTTACATATACTACAACTAACAGGTCCCTGGGAGGTTGTTGTATTTCTGCATGCGAGTCAGGTTACCAGTAAGCTCCTAAGCTGTGTGACCAACAGAGGTGGGCGCGCAAGTGATACTTAATTGCAAGCGTTCATAGGCTACGGTAATCTTTACATCAGGTAAACAGTATGTTTGTATACCCCAAAACGTTGTATTAAAAAAATCTGGGTCGAGTGAAAGTTTGGGCTAACGATGCAGGTGTACCTGAACCTTTTGCGAGACGTATCATATACAGATAATTAATAACCAGCACGACTGCAAAAGTATTTAGAGTTAACAGCACTCTAACAATAACTCTCTGGATACAGCTTACTGATAACCTCTAAAAAGTGCTGTTCATCTATGAACTTCTGTATGTTAGAGGTACCTCCCAATCTTTTTGCATTACATGCTACCTCTTTTGGCAGTCAAGCAAAAAAAGTAAGCGTTGATTGTATAGTGAGTCAACTACATCCTCAGAAATGAAGAAAACAAATAAACCAATTAATCAGAGCGTATTAATTGTCGGTAGTTTAGGTATAAATATTAAATTATCTTATCATCAAATCGTAGATTAGGTTAGTACCTAGTTTTAATACGAATTTACCCTTTCGATTGTTCATTTTTATATTGCCGATTAACTTATAATCTAATTTGTTTACCGTACGTGTTGCGGTATCTACGCAAATATTTTATCTCTTCAAGGACATAGATTATTTAGAAAATGGATTATATCGAAATAAAACATATGAAATATGCGCAATATTATTAGCTTCTTATCTAAGAAACTGCCGACTTTTCATACTGGCTAGTAAGAACATTTTCATTTCAATTAAATTTGATAAATTCCAAATAGGTAAATTTTATAACACGACAAATAAACTATATGAAGTCTGTTGTTCATTAGTTTTCACACCGTTTCGATGTTCAATGGAAAACTCTAAATTGTATATGGATAAAGTCTTAAAACTATATGAATTACGACAGAAAATTGTCTGTCGCCTCCCATGTTCATCGGACTTTGCTTCAACTGATTTCCATTTTTTATCGGAGTTTGGATAACTTTTTACAGGGCAAAGTTTCAAAACGATGAGGCAGTGAAAAAAATGTCTAAAAAGTTCATCGATTCCTAATTTTGAGTCAGAAATCACAACGATGAAATCGATGAACCTAATTGCTATTACTATAGCAGAGACATAGATCATTGAAAACTACAAAAATGGTAAAAGTGCATCGACAATAATGGCCAATACTTCTTTTATTAATTATATACTTGTTATTTAAAACATATTTCATATTTTACTACTATCGTAGGCATTGTACATGACGTACAACTAAGTACTTGTTTGTTCAAAACTTTTTGTTTGATAATTAAAATATTACGAGAACATTAGTGTATAATATGTCTATTTTACGTAACGAGTAAACCACTGAACGGATCCTAATGAAATTTGGTACCGGTTAGAGTAGGACCTGAAGAAAACATAGGCAATTTGTTATAACATAATCCTATACTTTTATTACGTGCCTTGTGCACATCTTGTTTAATCAGAATAATAGGTATATACAATTCTTAAACCTTTTTCGCGGCATAAAACTAAACTAGGTAGATACTAATGAAAAAAGAAAACATTTATTACGCACTTAGGTTGTCTTCGTCTGCAATTTTCAGGGGCTTAATTCTAATTCTGAGCTTAATGGCCTCTTGTCGAGAAGAAAGGACCAAAAAGTTAGTTTTATTTTTCAACTCAACAAAAGTTTATTGTAGGTCCCCGATGTGAGTCGCAAAAGTTTCTTGTCTAACGACTGTACTTACAATTAATGTATCACAATTCTAGCCGATCTCCAAGGACTCTTCCCTTCCATTCTACCAAAAATGATTTTCTGCCAAAAAGCCCAGGAGGAAATGATTCTATCCGTATATGCAGCAAACAAGATGAAGGGAAAGGTTGTAGTATTTGATGATCCAAATAAAGATTTGGAAGCTTTTATAAAGGAGAACAATGGTACCGAAATCAATTATCGGTAAGTTATATAACTTTGAACACTCGATGAACGCTGGTGATGGATAGAATAGCGTGAAAACGTGCGCGTGTCTAATTTAACAAATAAATCAAGCAATGTCATCGTAGCCTGACGTTGTATGACTAAATTTGAGCTCCTCCAAGACGAGACCACAGAGTCATGTCGGTCGCATTCAAGCGGCTTGATAACATCGAACTCTGCTAATTTCGGGGTGCGCATGAAGAACCAAAGCTGGCTTGTATTGTACTCTGTAGATTAGTAAAAGCGTATCTGATGAAGTGGGGAGAGGACATAGCAATATATTTAAGAAGAAACTGACTGACTGGGTAGTGTCTCCAACTTATGTAAATCCGCGGACAAATAATAACAAAATTTTGTTCTTCTTACAATAGGTAAGAATGCCAGAAAGCCAATAAAGAGCACCTATGTTAGCAACTTTAGTGGCAAGGCGATCGTTACTCCTTGTGTTGCAAGCGTATATAGAAACCGCTTCATATTACTCAGGATGTATGCTTGTTTGTGCGATGTGATATAATGATGTTTTGATGAGCTCTATGGCGTGAAGTGGTTACTAACGTTACATTAACATCAAAACTCGAGGGTTCGATTCATGTAAACGTTTGTGTACATGAATAATGTCTGTTTGCCTCAGTCTGGGTATTTTGTGAAGTAAGGCATTCCGTCTATGGAAGTACCACCTTACAGGCAACCGCGGCTAAATAACAACTCACTTAAGGGCTATACTGTTCCTGCAAGTGAGTGATGTGATCGGTAAGCTCAGGAGTTGCTGTATTAGCAACAGAGGTGGCATTGCCGCGAGTGATAGCTAATATAACATACAAACATTCGTATGCTACAGTAACCAGTTTACATCAAGTAGGCCGTTACGCTTATATGCCTCTCTAAAAATATACTTAAAAAATATGCAATGCTGTACTTCCAAAGTACGCTGTTTTTTTTTTAATCTACATCCTTGTTCTAGCAATGATATATAGGGTTTGGATACCTGTTGAGACAATATAAACTAAAACAATATAATATAATGAATGTTGTTATATTTTCAGTCCAAATGAATTCGATCAGTCCAAAACTACAGCATGGCTCATCTTAACTAGTGGAACAACCGGACAACCGAAAATTGCAATTATCCCATTCGATACTCTATTGAATGCTATTATTTGTTGGTGGTAAGTAATTTTAACTTTCAACATAAAACAAACGATATTACCTTTGTCCTTACATTATATATTCTCATGAGAATTCTACCAAATTACGACTGTACAGCAATTAAAACAACTCTTGTATATACATAAATATACTTCGGGTATCTCTGAAAGGGCTCTCACCTTTTAAATCAAACTTTATATCTAGAAAAGGTTTTGAATTTTAAGTTTATAATTATATATATATATGTGTGTTTCTTATGAGGAAACACGATTTTGTACAAAAAAGAGCGAAACTCGGTCTCTCAGGTTCATGTCTTTTAAAAAGCAATGTCCCGACCTATTGGGAAATTAGTATGTTAACTATAAAATACTATGTACCAAAAACATGGCTAACAATAGGTACTTATAGATTTCAGAATGTCTAAAATTTGACTACAAAAGGATAAACTAGGTACCTACAATTCACAAATTAATTTAGTTAAAGTTTTAGCACTCAATGGATTACTTATCTTTCAGTTTTACGTTTATGTTTACAACCGTAAGATAAAAATAGTATGTTTGCACTTACACAACCAATAGAAATTGAAGAGAAGCATACTTCAAAACCGGCCACGTGCCACTCTAATTCGTACCCGAAAGTTGGAAGGATTTATTTTTCTCTTTAGAGATTTTATGTGACGTTACTACAATGAGACCATGACTATTACAAATGTTGACATTCATCCGGTATACAAGCCGTTAAAAAGTCGATCGTTTTTCGAATTAACATAATATATGAATACCAGCGACCTGAGAGAGCAGCGATAGCCCAGTGGACATAGAACCAGCCGACCCTGGTTTCCACACTGGTGTAGGCATGTACCACTAAGTTAATGTTTACGAATTATATGTAGGTACATATTTGGAGCTATTACTTGCTTGGCGGTGGAGGAAAACACCGTGACGATAGCCAAGAAATTTTAAAAAATGCGTCACCTAACTTAAGTAGTTTCTAGGTTTTTTCTCTTGGAAATAGGTTTCCCTCTGAGCCGTAGAGGTCTGACGGCAGTCGCTCCATGTCAAAATCAGTTTCTTCGCGATACTCTTATCCTTAGGTAGCCCGCCTATCCTAATCGGGTTAACGCTAGAAAGAAGTTGAAGACTTATGACATGACAAAGACGTTATACTTTACAATCGAAATTTGTTGTAAATTATATATTTTTTTTTTACCAGGGAACCGTTTATCAATCCGATCCACATCACGTTGACGATGTCAACATTCCAGTGGCTCTCCTCGTTAGTGTTCTTCATAAGCACACCACTGAGGGCATACACGAGACTTCAAATTTCGGTGCCACTGACACCACCGCTTCTTGTCGGCACTATCAACAAATATAGGGTAAGTTTTTAAATCATTCTTTTGAATGAATTATTTTATAAAAATAGGTGGCCAGCTCCTTGCGCGGCAGTTATTTATGCTGCATAAATGCTGCAGTTAATGCTGCTGTCCTGAAAGCTGGACTTCAATACCGGCGTCCCACAAGTCTCTGTGCTGGTCCGACGCTTTTCTGTTTTATATCAATGATAAGTTATTTTATACGGAGTAATAAATGTATGTCCCACTTAATGTCGAGTGATTACCGTTATGAAAGATGACGAAATATAACTTGTTAGGAGATTACTGGGAACTTACTATGAATGCTTTTGTACTCTAAGGTACGGTAACTTTCAAGGAATAACTGCGCTAATTTTTAACGCGGTAAACAGTAGCCATTCGAGAAGATAAATAATAATATTTGGATAATATTTCAGCCAAACGCGACCGCATGGACGCCGCATTTACTGGGTCAATTTCTGCAAGCTACTGAGAAGATTTGTGACTTAACCTGTTTCACAATTTTCCTCGTCTCCGGTAGTCCCATGGAAAAGTCTGTTTTGGAACACTTAAAGGTTAGCATGAAACTGAATATTACTCATTTTTATAATGTTCCTCTCCCCTCCAGCCAAGTGGATCCATAGCCTGTTTGCACGTGTAGATCCGAGAATACATTATTATTTGTAAAGTATTTTAAAATGTAAAATTACTATTAATTATCGATCGCTTTTCACTAAGCTTATAAGAGTTATTATAAAGTTTACCTTATTATAATTAATTTCCTTTAATTACAATAGACTGCAATGTAATTACAGAAATATACAAATGTAAACTGTCGCCATAGAATAAGAAACTGGTTTTTCAACCGAGTTTACTTCTCAGTGACGTCGTTGAACAGAATAAGATTAGATAGAGCTTCACAAAGCTCTTGCTACGTAGATATTGTGAATTCACTAAAACATGAGTTGTTTTTTTTTTGTGTTTGAAATAACCTATTGAGAACCAATGAGAATGATATTACATAGTAACTCAATTCAGCGCTACCGGGTCGGGGGGTAAACTAGAAGACGCAGCTCTTATTGGCTAGATCGCTACACTTATCAGCTTATTGGTTAAAATATTATTATATTGATCAGCATGCTCGAATCGATAAGATATTTAGGATAAAACCAAACGATTTTCTGAACGCGGTGTACCTTCATGCGCAGTCAATTGGTTTATGATTTAAACCCATGCAGCACAAGAGTTATTGCGATCGCGTTGCTACCCCAAATACTAAGGTAGCACCTCTTCAGAAACTGCCTTTCCTAGCAGGTATCTTTCAGATTTCAGATTATCATTAATCTATAAAGGATAACATATGCAAGTTAAGATGGGATGGATTCTAAATAATCCACTTCCTCTTTATCCTGTGAAATTGGCTGTTATTGTAAATTACGAATAAAAAATATGTATATAAATTTTAGAAACGGACCTCAGCATTCTTGTTCTTGGTCTACGGGATGACAGAGCTCCTGGTGCCAGGCTTTGAATACAAAGATGATACACCATTCGGTTCTGTCGGTAAACCATATTCAAGATACGAATACAAAGTAAGTTACTTCCCTAATCATTATCTGACTACTCGATCGGACTTGCTAACTACACTAAGGGTTTTTTTTTTAAATCTCTATTTAAACCTGAATTAGATCTAACACAAAAAATAGATTAAAACGGAACTAATTCCTTGAGGTTAAAAACAATTTTTTTTTAACTAATTTTGTTTGTGACGGACAATCCTTTTCTATTTTCCATACATTTTCGACATTATGCTTTAAATTCCTATAAATGTAATAAAGTCCTTAAATAATTATCAACGATAATTTACTATAACTACTCTTGTTAACCAGCTACCTATGGTAGGTAATTACTTCCAATTAACAGGAAACATGTATTTTCAGCTTATTGATGACAATGGAGAACTCATAAAAAAACCATTCACATCCGGAGAGCTGTGGATAAGAGGCAAAGAATTCTTTACGGTACTGTAAAATGTTTATTACCATGATACAAAATAAATCTGTCACAAGTATTATTTACCTATAAGTAGAACAAAAAAGGGAAAAAGGGAATAATATTTGTATTAATGGCATCTATTAGTCCAAAAATTTATAAAGGTCACCTTATTATTTCATCATCTAACCTGAAACTGACCGATACAAAAGAAAGTAAAAAAATGTCCCTCAGAGAAATAAATCTTATCTCACGACAGCCCTCAATCCCGTCTCGGAATATTTCAGAGTGTTCTTGACAATATTATCAATTTGGTATTTAGTTATTGGCTTGGACAACTGGAGTTGGTACTCGATATTAAATTCCACAAGAATAACTTTATAATACTCCTAGAATCATTCTATTCATAATAAATTTTCATTTCAGGGCTATATGAATAACCCCGAAGAAACAAAGAAAATGTTGACGGCAGACGGCTGGTTGAAAACCGGAGACATGTTCTACAAAGACGATGATAATTATTACTTCTTCGTTGAAAGAAAGCGACTATTAATCAAGAGCGCGGGATACTTTGTAAGAACTAAATTTGTTACGAAAATATTAATTATCAGGCTACATTTTGTAAACATTTCTTACGTTTACATGGCGTGGGCTTTTATTATTGTGTACTCGTAGGCACTAATACTTTCAAGTTGAATATAAATCTAATTACAAGCAAAAAGAATAATCGAGTGGTAATTTTACGAAATTTACACTTGTTCTATAGTTCACTGAACCGTTACGCAGTGTCTTTCTTGATTTTCTTTGTCTTCATACCTATACGTTTCATATCTCGTCTAACATAATAGAACTTAAACATATGTCTATCCGTTGTTCAATACCCATAACACAAGCTTCGCTTACTTTGGAGCTATATGGCGCTGTGTAATTTGTCCTACAATTTAAAAACATACGAGTATATTTTCGACACTTGCTGGCAAGTACCCATTTCACGAATACAATGGAGAAAAATAACATGAACGTGCAAACGAATTTTATATAAGTAAAGAAAAAAGATTCCGAAGGTCTAGATGGCACTACATAATAATAGAGATGTTTAGTTTATATTTGCCTTTTTGATTAAATGCGTGTTGTAAAGTAGTTATTTTCTACAAAAATAAGCTTCCGAGACGCAAAATCACTCAGCGTGAAGTTATCTAGACTTATTTCGCTCACGCTCTGTTTCATCCAGCTGCTGCAGTCTCGTATCTCGGTTTATGTGCTGAGAGAAAAGTAAAATAGTATTTTGTTACATACACTTAAAATTCTATTGACGGATATTGTGTCATTGAGTTACCGATCACTATATTCGGAAATATAAACTGCAAAATATGTGTCCATATATATATATACCTATATATAGGTATACAGTATATGGTACGAGTAATATAAATTGGTGGTTCACTACTTTTCCTTCTCTGTTGGTCAACAATTTTTTTTATTAATATTTATTGATGCGCGATGATAATTGTTATAATTAATTTTTTGAACACAGGAGAAATAAAATTGGTTAAGTATATGTAAATTCATACATGTTTTCCGCAAATTTGAGTAATGAAATTGTGCGTATGGAGGACCATTTGGGAAGTTACAATTCGTATATTCATAATTTTATACTGAATAACAACTTACTTATAAACTATAAAAAAATATTACCTACAGTCGAATTTCGATGCATTAAGTATTTTTAGTACTGAATTATCATCAGTCGGCCTAAATCGCTAAATAATTTGAAGAAAATATTAAATTCGTATTATAGAAATCTTTTTAACAACAGACAGCTGGTGTCATAAATACAGAATCCCAAAAACTATATTTCGCCACATGTGTACCTGCGCAGTACCCCAAAATCAAAGTCCACTTTTTCGAGCCCACAGCTGTTGCCTGCGGTGATATCCTTTCTACTCGTATAATTCCGATAGAGGAAATTGAATAACAATATTGATCAGATTCGACCCTTTTAAGAAAAACGCATAAGTATTTTATTCTTGTTTCTGTGTGATATTCTTTAGAAAGGATAAACTCAAATAGGCATTATTCTATTTTCCGTAGTCAATAACAAACAAGTATCCAAGAACTGACAAACTTATTCGGACACCTCGTTATTTACCGTGTACAACTAACTAATGAAAAGCTTCGAACATTCTTTTCTCAAGAATGTTTTCATTAAATCTGCAACAAAATAGAGGCTCCATCTTGTCTTACATTGATTGAAAGCTTATACACAGATTAATTAAGTGACTGTTTACACTGCAGAGCGCACAAGGAAACCTGCTTTTGATGTTCTTATATTGCGTATAACGGTGCGTTTTCAAAGTACGTTGTTTGATTTTTGATGACTTATTAATTAGTAGGACAGGTCAAAGCAACAACGTTCAATATACATATGTATACACATATGGATATACAAACAGAAAGATGATGCTGGGTGGAATAATGTCTAATGAATATTAAAGAACCTATCAAGGTCTGTGTGAATAATGTTATGTAGCGCTTGGATATCATGCCTAGCCCGCGAGGAACTTAGCGTGACGATGTAAGCAAAGCCTGACCAGAAAAATAAAAAAACTACTTTTTCTTTGTTCGTCTCATACTAGTTTCGTAGTAGTAAGGTATAGTCATGTATTTAATTTTTCCAAAAAAAAAACGAAAAGAAACAGGATTCAACAACACGGTATTTGATAGAAATCAGCGTATTAATAACCGTTTAAACTCAGTATTGCGAGTGAAAGAAATTAGTTCTAGTGGTTTTTCGCAATATGGCGAGGTTTTTTTATTTTTATGGTTAGATTTTAATTGCTTTCACGATGTACACTAACCAAACGAGAGCTAAGTATGGTCGAGAGGTCATGAAAATTGAATAAACGCCATCGAGATGTCAGCGTTGCGTAAAAATTTGTGGCGTAGCACGTGTAGACGCGTTCGATATGTTGTAACAAGCTAAGTTGATCTAAGAGAAAGTATCGCTGTTAATATAAAAAGAGGTTCGTGGATTCGGACATGTGGAAATGTTTAAGAGGAATGAAAAGTTAAAAAAGCGTTTGAAATGTATAAGAACCAAGTCATGTGGCGTTCGGTTCTCTCTATCTAATCTCTCAGACTTGGCGTGCTAATTTAGATTTAGAATTATAATCCTAAATTATCGATGTGGTAGGTACTGTAACTATTAATCAACCTGTTCTCGCACAGATTTCCCCGCTACAATTAGAGGAGGTGATTAAACGTCTCCCGGCTATCAACACGGCATGCGTAGTGGGCATTCCCGATAAGAATATGATGGAGGTGCCCGTCGCTGCCATCGTCAGGAGGCCGGGACAAGATTTCCAACCTAAAGAGCTATATGATTTACTCAAAGGTATGATCATTGCTCACTATTATTTGGAAATTTATTTCGTAGTTATTATATTATAACTTCTCATATTTCTTTGCACGGTCGGAGGCAAATTGTCGTCAGAGCAAATATCTTTTATTTGCGCGTATATATAATAATATTTTTTGGTATATATATGATGAATTTTATGTCCGCGGTCCTTACTAGCTTCGTGCATTACTTTACATTGGCTTCTTGACTAATCTACATAAAAATAGACTCTATTTGTCAACCAATTTTCTTTTTTTCGCCTCTAGTTGTCAGTAATGCTTATTTTTTTTATACGACTTCTGGAGACGTACAAGCATTCGGCTCACCTGATGAAAAATAGACACTCTAGTTCATGAACACTTGCAATACCTGAAATATAGCTATGTTATAGCGATGCCACCTCTGCATAGCAACTCCTTAGAATCTTTCTGGTGTCCTCACTCACTCGCTGGAACACAACCACTCACCGAGGAGTTCTTTGTTTGTTTGACATTTGCAGTCTGTGAGGTGGAGGTACTTACCCAGTCAAACTCCTTTGATACACTCCCTACCTTTCTTAAAATCACCCAGACCAACACAAATGTTCATGCATACATATATTTGTCTTGTATGGATATCGAATCAACACCAATAACCTTGGTGTTACAGTAGCATTGTTAACTGCTACCTTCGCCACCTCAATAACATTCTTATGGTCGAAGGTCGACTACTTACTTGGCATTAAACTCTGTATTTTACATTTTGAAGTATTTGTATACCTTTGATATTTCAGAAGCACTTCCAACCTTCCGACAACTCCACGGTGGCTACTTTTTCATGGACGCTCTCCCAGTCACGCCATCCGGCAAGGTGCACAGAACAGTGATTAAGGAACTCGCGCTTAAAGCAGGAAGAATTCTACCACCTACAGATGCTTCAACTTAAAATAAAATATAGAATAAAACAAAAACCTTTGAATTGTTACCAAAATTTATTCTCAAATTCAATTTAATTATTTGTAAACAGTTATATATTAAAAAAAAACTAAAAGATTATTGATAAGTATATATAAAACGAAGATAATAAACCAAAGGGCTCATAAAGACAAGTCAAACGAGTCCACAATAGACGTACTTAGTATTAGCTATTGAGGAACCCATGTGGTCACTTCACAACTATCAACACGATAGTTTGATGATGACATACTGTATCACCATTATCGAAATTACTAATTATTTAAGTATTGCCATCAAAATTATACTGAAATGGAAAGTTTTATCCTTAGAAAGAATTTTACCGAATTAGGTAATGAAATCTCATGATGTGTTACCAAAAACCAATTAGTTCCGATGATAAATCTGTCTTGATAAATATTTTATATTGTTACTATCAGATTATTATATGGTTGGTCTATTTTTATGTACGTATTTAAATGTAGAAAGGGAAATAGAACAAGACAAAGTTAATAATCCGAACTATCATTATCTCCAGAACCGCAAGCGGCTTGCTAAATAACGCCATAAAGAAAGCTAGGTTAGCTTTCTTTATGGCGTTATTTAGCGTAGCGCAGGTTATATTTTTAGTTCTCATTAAGTGTAAATATTTAATTGGGTGTTTTGTAGAAAACAAATTTGAATGTTAGTTAATAAATAAATTATGTAATTGATATAGAGGTATTTTAATCACTAGAAAAGTTCTCTATGCTGTATAATGTCAGGGTATGTATTTTATAAGTGGAATTTATTTAAAAATATATGTAACTTAGATGCATAACATATGTTGTATTCATTGTAGCAAAATTTAGCAAACTTTAGATTATCGTACTAAATATCAATAAAAGCTATTATATATATGTTTAACTAGTGTTTATGTGTCATCTTCATCGTCAGTTAGCTCCTGAAATAGTTCTGCGTAACTAGGGTATCGTACGAAATTTCCAGAGCTGTGTTCTAAACACTTAGTGGAAAATAGCTCTAACATTATCAATCGAACGGAGTGTCGAAGGTAGGATTTCCTCTGCTGTGTTTTAACTCCTCCAGTCCTACGAATCTTCTGGCCTTCTTGTATGAGATTATGTGCTCATTGGCTATTTACCCTTTTAGTACTAGTACACGATGTTATACGGCGTCATCTTCAGATACAATTAGATCGTTATCTATAGACCAGATCGATAGGTTGACTTCACTGGTACAGATAGGGGTGGGGTCCAAAAATCTCATGAGTTTACATTGAAAATTTAAATTTGCCCCATGCTAATTCGTATTAGTTGGATGACTTACCCCTTCAATTTTTATGTGAGAACACGGCCACATTTTTGGATAACTTTACACCAAATCTGACTTTGCTTGCCTATCAAAGGCCCACTAACCGAACAAGTATAAAAGCCTAATAATGTCTACCCTAGTAAAGGCGAATTTGACTCAGTCAACCATCAGATTGGAGGACCACTGATAAACGATAGTAGACTGAATCGAATCCCATTCACCATGACATAGTTGCTTGTCGAATGTGACAGCAGACTTGGTGTAAAGGATCCATTGCACTAATATTGTGTGGTTTTATGTATCATACCCACGTGTGAGTTCATGGAGCAACCTGTTTCTTTTATTTCCATTAACTAAAATAGTTAATACTAATCTTAAAAAACTACCTGGGCGAGCTTTACAAGGCTCTAAAGTCTTCGCCAATGGTCTGTCTGTTGGGCAAAGTCAACTAACGAAGCTGAAGGCCGACACTGGTGCCATTATTTCTACAAATACTAAAATTCTGAGTGAGATGTAGAAGTTCTATGGATAGCTGTACGCATCATTGTTACAGCCAAGTAACAGTGCTAGTGACGACCCGAGAGCTACACGGATTCGACACTATATCGAAGACATCCTGGACATCAATCTGAACGAGATTGGACAAGATGCCACGCATTCTAAAACACGTTATGTTTTAGCGTCTCGATTCGAGCCTACTGACCAATGGATGAATGTTTTAAACAATAAGCCTATAAGTTCCGCGATATCGAACCATGAACTAGCCAATAAGAGCTGCGCGTTCTACTTTGCTCCTTTGCCCGTAGTAGTGAATTGAATTACTACGCAGCATCAATCTCATTGGTTCTCCTACTGATAGGTCGATAGGTTATTTCGTTCATGTTGTTTCAGTGCTCTAAAAATAATGTAATTAATGGTCGGTATAAGCCAGGTTGTCATTCTAGTTATCATTAAATAGATAGTATTACAGTGGAATATTTTTTGAAGTTCGACATTTTTTCTTCAATTCTATTCAATCCCAAATTCGTATTATCAACATTTTAATGTATGCTTGGTTGTCTGCAGAAGTAATATAAAAATATCATCATCGGTTTACTACATACATACGGTTACTGTTATAAATGGTTGATGTTCGCAATATATTAATAGTTGTGGAATAAACTCTCTGCCGAGGTTTTCTCTAGGGACTAATATATTATGTTTTTTTTAAAAATGGCGTAAAGAAGTATTTACAGAGTTGGTAATGCATGGGTGACACTCTGGTATTGCAACTGTCCGAATGGCACGATAAGTACTTACCACGCGGCCGGCCGTATATTTGTTTATTATCTTAGTGGTATAAAAAAACACAATCTAAAATTAAATACACTCATCACAAAGTCACAAAAAAGTTCCTTAATTTGGGTATCAACCAAACTTTTCACTCAAGACCACGGAAAAGTGTATTAAATCAATACCGTTTCAAACATTAAAAAAAATATGTATTATAAAACCTTTGTGAATGTTAGAGTTTATTTCATATACCCAAAATAGATTTCTCTTTTGCTAAAATGGACGTTGTACAAAATATGACCCGGGAAAGTTATGTACATTGTTACCCACAGTATTTATTTTATATTTAGTAAATAAAACACACATGGATGTTGGTAGCCAAATGTGACTATTTTCTGTATTGTGTAGATAAAAGCATCTGACAAGTGTGTTATGTATTACCATTTAATACATTCTCAAGTAATGACTATCTATAAGTACCGTTCTTTGTTACAATTTTTAATGTATACCGAGCGGGGAACAAGGTATCCTCAAATTTGCCTGATAATCAAATTATAAATTTTTGTTCGTTTTTGCGGTTCTCTGCCTTTTTGCAGAAAATTGTTCGGCCTATTATCACTTGCTAACTAACGTTTCGAAGAATTTTATTTAGCGGAATAATCATTTGCTAACTTTTCGTATAATTTTGTTTTATTTCCCAACCTCACAGTTATCAACTGTATGTTGTCTGCTTTTTATAATTACACTTTTCAATATGGCAATGATTCGCTTCTGGCACTTCGCCGGCCGCTGCCGCGGCACGCACTTAGCGTGAAGTTATAGACAGATACCAGGCCACTCAGAAAGTTTGCAAAAAAAGTTTTTATGTGGGGAAAACTGGCCAGTTATAAGTAAATGAAAGGTTTGACGAGCTCGGTGGCCCAGTCGTGAATGACGCGACTTGAACACCAACGCTCGTGGGTTCGATTCCTACACAAGACAAACGTTTGTTTGCATGAACATGCCTGTTTTTCTTGGTCTAGATGTGTATGTGTGTAAGTGAGGTAGGGCGCATCAAAGCAGCCCGTCTGGGGAAGTACCTCCACCTCACAGAAAACCGCAGCCAAATAACAACGACCCACTATAGGGTTGTTGTGTTCCTGTGTGTGAGTGAGGTCACCAGTAAACTCCTGACAAGTTGCTGTGTAAGCAGCAGAGGAGGCATCGTGTGAGTGATACTTAATATATTACATGCATTAATAGGTTATGGTTACTGCTTTACATCAGGTAGGCCGTATGCTTGTATGCCTCCCGACGTTGTATATATATATATATATAAAAAAAGGTTCGGTTCAATTTCTAAATTTCCCTCTATATGTTTTGAGAGCTAATTTAAATTATCGTGTCTCACTGAAAAAGGTTCTGCGCCAGGAACATTTTCGCACTATGATTTTTTACAATTTCAAGTTTCGTCTGAAACTGGATGGATCGTACAATAGACTTCAAATGGCATTCATGGATGTAGGCCCTTCCAAGGCAAATGTAATAATAATAATAAGCCCGCAGGGCAGCTTGTGGCGAGCTGTTGGTGCGTAACGACACCACGGGTACCCGAGTGCTCCAGAGAGTCGATCAGGGCCTTCGTCTCCGGCGTGTCTTCGTCGGTCGGAGTGGAAAGTCAAGAAGGCCCGCTGGACTCTCAGCTCTGGCTTGCCTTCATTGGCCGTCCAGAGAGGAGTCGATAGAGTATATTGCTTTATCAGGTGATATGCTCCAGGGGTGGAAGTGTTAAAGGGCATAACGCCGCGAGTAACTTCGGAGAAAGCGCAGCACACCTCTCGACACCCCTGAGTCACTCACACCGGTGTTGCCCCCGGCCGAATTTCTCTGGCATTTCGGGGGTCCATCCAGTGAGTGGCAAGCCACCGCCTGCCGGAAGTAACATCAGATATGATAGTTGTGGCAGCCGTCCGTCCCTCTTCTGTAATAGCCCAGTACTAATAATCCCTCCAGATATCATTTTAATAGCCCAATATTTTCCAACACATTTGCAATAGTCCCAATAGCTGCCGTGACATGGATATATTGTCACATTGATATCCCCTGGAGAAGGTCACGGCAGCTATACAACATTACATCAAACTTCTCAAAGGGGCCTCTACGCGTTGGATCCAAATCCCCGCGCACGCCTATCAAATGACCGGGATATACCCGTGATATAGGATCGATAATAATAAATAATAAATATTGTCGGACAAATTACACAGCGCCATCTAGCCCCAAAGTAAGCGAAGCTTGCGTTATGGGTACTAGACAACTGATAAACATACATAAATACATTTTTTTTTGTAAATACATACTTATTATACATAGAAAATACCCAGACCAAGACAAACAGACATGTTCATGGATACAAATGTTTGTATCGTGTGGGAATCGAACCCACGAGCGTTGGTGTAAAAGTAGCGTAACAGCGCATTACACCACTGCGCCACCGATGTGTATCGTTGGTATAACGAATTCGGTTGACTAACTTTGAGGGATGAAGAAAGAAGTTAGAAAGATAAAAATATTTACCTATTTTTACTTTTTTTTTATTTTCACAAAACTTTCTGAGTGTCCCATATGACAATTTATATAGTAATGTATCATTGGGGCTTTAAGGTAAGGGCTTAAGCTTTAAGCTTATATGGCTCCGTCTTGAAAAATAATAAGTTAATCAGCTGCTACTTAGACGAGCAGTGACAGCCCAGTGTATAGAGAACCGGCACAGTAACCAACTGGTACGCGGTTCGAATCCTGGCATGTGCCATTAAATAATTATCACTTGCGGTGAATAAAAACATACTTCGAAAGATGTGTGACCTAACCTAAGAAAGGTCTGGTTACCTATGGGTTATGGGGGTTTGATGGCAGTCGCTCCATGTATAAATCAGTATCTACGCCAAATCCTTAGACATAGATAGCGGACCCCATTAATCCTAATGTATTAGGAAACGGGATAACGCGAAGAACTCACACTATTATAATTTGATTCCCTGTATACTCCAAAGCGAGGGCGGGGCTCCGTGATTAGCTTTAAACTAAAATATTAAAGGTAACATTTGATAGTTTTTTTATACAACGTCGGGAAGTAGGTATATAAGCATGTGACCCACATGGCATAAGCTAGTTGCTGTATCCTACGAAGTATCGCTCGCACATTGTCACCCCTGCTAGTAAAACGGCAGCTCCGCAGAAGTTTCCGTATAACCTCATTAACTCGCAAAAACAATCAGGTACACACAAAAAAAAACAAAAAATAAATATACTACGTTGGAGGCATGCAAGCATACGGCCCACCTGATGTAAAGCGGGTACCGTAGCCTATTAACGCTTGCGATATGTTAAGTACCACTCGCGCGATGTCGCCTCTACTGCTTACACAGCAACTCCTTGGGAGCTTACTGGTGACCTCACTCACACGCAAGAACACAACAACCCTCTAGGGAGTTGTTATTTGGCTGCGGTTTTCTTTGAGGTGGAGATACTTCCCCAGACGGGCTGTAGACAGGATGCGCCCTACCTCTCTTAAAACATCCAGACTAAGACAAACAGACATGTTCATGCACACAAATGTTTGCCTTGCGCGGGAATCGAACCCACGAGCGTTGGTGGCAAAGTCGCGTCATTCACCAAGCTCGTCAAAAGGCACATATTTGTCTGCGGTATTCTCTGGGGCACAGGTACTTCCTCTGTCGAGTTGCTTTCATATCCACTACCTCTCTTAGAACAAATATCAATAAAAGCATTTACTAAATAACTATTCGTAAAGTGATTGTCGATTTAACAATTCTGCAAAATATGATGTTTCTGAAAAGAAAAGCTATACTTCACTTCAAAATATTATACATGTATATACATTCGTTTTAATGTAACAATTTGTATAAAGTTTTTATAAGGCTTAGTAAACTTGCAGCGGAGCGAACTAGTAGTTCGTAACTAGGTTTTCATACTTACGTAACTTCTATAGTTCCTCCGTTTGGTCTGGCCTAGGTAGATATCTAAAATGCAAGACGTAGGAAACTGTAGTAATAAAATGGAACCTCTATAAAGAGGGTTGAATCTATCGGAAGAGGTGCGCCATCAAAGTTTCAAATTCTCGTTGATCGCACAAACTCATCGTATCTCTCACACCGCTTCGCACTTTGACTACGCCTTTCACTATTATGTTATATACAGTCCGCTCATCTGTTACCTAAACAAGCCTTTTATCTTATTTTAGTTTTGTGTATGAATTATTTTTTTAATACAAACTTTACAATACAGTATTACAGACAAATTTCTATAAGGGCAATTTCGAAATTGTTGAAGAAATCTTTGAATAGTATCATTGAGTATAAGGGCAATATAATTGAAATTCCCGTAACGCCTGTGTTACAAGTTTTCGAGAAGATAAATAAAAATATGCAGTTATTATTATCTTTTATCATTTTAAAAATATATTAAATAAAAAAAAATAACTGCATATTTTTATTTAATATATTTTTAAAATGAGATAATAATAAAGACTGCAACCAATAAGAATGTAATGCATATAATTTACTTATAGTAGGTATCATTTAAATGCACTTCAAATTTGTTATATATATATATATATATATATATATATATATAGGTATTATAACGACATCTAGAGATGTCACATTTGTTATGAATTCTATGTGCAGTATAATGACTTTAGTGCGGTTTAGTGTATTTTATGTTGTATTCTCATACAGAAGTATTAATAAACTCACCAATACTCAATTAATTTAAGATGCAATAGATTCCCAGTCCACATATAATACAAACGTTTAATTTAATAACGTGAAAAACGAGGGCGTTGGGACAAGGATGTACACCAATGATTTATCTATATTAAATAGTGTAAGTATTATTGTTGAAAACTATTTCAAATAAATAATACATTTAGTAAAACATGCATTTAATTTCCCAGTAAGCAAAATCTGAAATGTAAAAATCATTTTATAATATTTTGTTTAGACATTTTGCATGACAACAACAAGCTAAGGTGTGACGTTATTTTTACCATATAACTCGTTTTGTACATTCTATCTATTCACGAGCAATTGTAATGAAAAAAGGTATATGTATGGTACCATAGAATATATAAAACGAAAATATTTGGTGTAAATGCATGAAAATACTCACTTCTTAATATACATACGTAAGTAAGTACATGTAGACCATAGGCGGAGCCACATTACGTATGTGTACGTATTTGTACGAAAATTATAAATCAAACTAGTATTTTTGATTGAAGTATTAATTGGTAGAACAACATATTCTTATTAAAGATCTGTAATAACTGTAAAATTATTTACGTATTAGTCGTTAATAAAGCACACGCTAGCTGTATGGCCTATAAAATAAAATAAATCACTAAGTTTGGCTAGATGTATGGACCATTTCATTAAATATTATACCGGAGTATCTATTAATGATCCTGTGATGTTTTCTACGACATATCGTTCTCAATTTCATTTCAATTCATTTTATCAAAAAATACTGTATAACTCGCTTTTAGTCATGACATGAACTGTTTTGGATGCAATTTGACTTTCGCAAAATAACGCCTGAATCTATATTAACTACAGACATTAATCGAAATATTGCATATAAATATTTTATAATAAATTATCTAGAAAATGTATTTATTCCAACAAAATTATGCATAAAAAGGATATAACTCAATTGAATAGTAAAACAACGCAAATACACTTAAAATAGATGCAGCAGAGCGCAGTTGAATTAGTGACAAATTTTAATTTACATTAAATTTTATTACGCTCAGAGTATAATATAGTAAAGAACACACACCCTGATGAATTGCATGAGAGCCAAATAATGAATACACACATCATAAAACTTATAAGTTATATAAGACTTTAGCTAATTGAACACCATCAGAGCCTGCCTTTTTGTCACAACTGACTTAAATCGCGTCTGTGCATTGCAGTCCATTAAGTCTCAAATTGTTTGCAGTACCCAAGACAGTAATTATGCCATGCCTGCTCAGAAACTCTATTGTAGTTAGCCCACCAAAACTAGGTATGTAAAAAAATTACTTATAATATTAAGGAATGAGGCCAATAAAATCGAACCTCAATAAAGTAAGGTGAGTTGAATGTGTCGAAAGAGATGCGTCGTCGAAGTTTCAAATTCTCGTTGATCGAACGAAGCCCGTCCTATCTCCCCTCGCCTCGCACTTGATAGTTTTCCTGATCACTAGTTTATTACATACAATTTTCGCGACATACTTCGTTATCTTTTACTTTATTGTATCAAAGTTGTAAAAGAAAGAAACAACTTTATACATCAATAACAAGAACTGGATTTTTTAATGTGTGATCGATGTATTCTCTACTAGCATGTAATATATAAATGTATATATATAGAGAACATTTAGTACAGCTCATTGTCTTATGAGGTTTAATTTTGTAGGTTGAAGGTGTAATAATGAAAAAATGCCTTTGCTTTTAATTAAATAAAACATGCATACAAATTCTAGTAAGTGCGTAATAATTATATCTATCAGGTAGAAGTCTCTAGAGAGAACAGAACGCCACATGACTCGGTCCTTACGTACCGCACTCGCTTGTTTAATATTGGTAGCTCTTCTCATGCTCTTTTTATCTCGATATTTGCCTGTAGAGAATAACGTCAACGAATGTAGGATTGCGTATGGGTGACCTAGTGGTGAACTGTCTGCTTTATGCAGACGATGCCGAATTATTAGCAGAAACGCCAACTGGACTGCAAACCCTGGTCGTAATAATAACAGACTAATCGTATGAAGAAAGACTTGCTACTGAATTTGAAGAAAACAAAGACATGGGTATTGGAAAGAGAAGAAACCAGAACCAATGTTAGGATTACGGATGATGATGAAGTGTTGGAACAAGTGGATGAGATTGTATATCTTGGATACGCTTTTAAGCAGGGATGGAGGGTACACCACTGATGAGGAAGGAAGAGTGAGTTCTGCTAGGATTAGTGTGAATGGGGCGTTGGGAATAGTTCTTGGCAGTAAAATCTTGAGCCAGAATGCACAGATCGCTATATACAACGCTAGTCCCAAATTATGCAAGTGAGAGCTGGATATACCAGAGAGAGCATGAAAATAAGGAGAATGTATGTGCATCTGGTAAGTGAGAGACTTGCAAATGCAAGCCTCTCCGACTCAGATGTGGATGATTGTTGGAAAGTTTTGAAAGAAAGTATGGTGAATAGTGCAAAAGAAGCTTGTGGATGCGCAAAGAGACGTAAAACAGCGAAAGGAGATGCCTGGTGGGATGCGGAGGTTGAATCCTCCGTAGCAAGAAAGAGGAAAGCGTGGCTGGATTACGTATCATCTTTGCCTTTAAATGAAAATATGAGAGAAAAGAAGAAAGAAATGTACCGTCTATGCAAGAATGAAACCAAGGCCTTAGTGAAAGAGAAGCGTGAAAGACAAATTATGAATGAGGAAGAGAGGCTGACGAAAAACTTCGAGGCAAATACCAAACTCTTTTGGAGAGAGGTAAAGAAGTCTCGGAGTGGTTCGTCGGCATCCAGAATGGATAAGATAAAGTCTAAAGCTGGTGTCATTCTTGCCAACACTCAGGAAGTGTTAGAACGGTGGAGTGAATATTTTGAGGAAATGTATGAGTATGCCTCGGACGCTGGCAATGAGAGTGAGTCGGATGCTTACTCCACGTTGACGGCGTCCGACGAAGGCATAACTATGGATGAGATCGAATGGTCGATACGAAGCTTGAAAAATGGAAAATCAGCGGGAATTGATCTGATCACAGCTGAGATGATCAAATTAGGTGGCACTTACGTCCGGGACGCCTTCTGGTACCTATGCAACCTATGCTGGAGAACTGGAAGGGTCCCAATGGACTGGAGACGCGCAGTCATCGTGCCCTTGTATAAAGGCAAGGGATCACGCATGGACTGCGCCAACTATAGGGCCATCAGTTTGATCAGCTTAGCAGCAAAAGTATATGGAAAGGTGATTGAAAGGAGAATGAGGGTGAAATCCGATGAAATGCTGTGGGACGCACAAGGAGGTTTCCGAAATGGAAGGGGATGTACGGATCAAGTTTTCTCGCTCCGCAATATCGTAGAGAAGCATCTGGCCATAGACCGGAAGGTTTTCTGCGGTTTTGTGGATCTTGAGAAAGCCTTTGATAGGGTTGTGCGAAAGGAACTGTGGGACATATTGCCGAGATATGGGATTGACGGTTCACTGCTCCGTGCTGTGCAGTCCACTTACAAGGATTGCTCAGCATGTGTGCGGATAGACGGTGGCATGTCACCCTGGTTTGATGTCAAAATTGGTGTCAAACAGGGTTGCATGCTATCTGCTAGGCTGTTTATCCTGTATCTCGATAGTTGTCTGCAGAGAATAAGGTCAACGAATGTGGGATTGCGCATGGGTGACCAAGTGGTGAACTGTCTGCTGTATGCAGACGATGCCGTGCTATTAGCAGATACACCATCTAAACTGCAAACACTGGTCACAGCGATGAAAGACGACTGTATGGAGAAAGGCTTACTACTGAATGCGAAGAAAACAAAGATAATGGTATTTGAAAGAGAAGAATCCAGAACTAATGTAAGGATTACGATTGATGATGAAGTGTTGGAACAAGTGGATGAGTTTGTATATCTTGGATGCGCTTTCAGCAGGAATGGAAGATACACCGCAGATGTGGAAAGACGAGTGAGTGCTGGGAATAGTGTGAATGGAGCGTTGGGAAAACTTCTTGGCAGTAAAATCCTGAGCCAGAAGGCACAACTCGCTATACACAATGCAGTGTTGGTCCCAACGCTAACTTATGGAAGCGAGAGTTGGGTATGGCAGAAAGAGCATGAAAGTAGAATAAACGCGGTTGAAATGCGAGCGCTGCGCAAAATTTGTGGCGTAAGGCTCGTAGACCGTATTCGCAATGATGATGTTAGAAATAGAGTTGGTCTGAAAGAGAGCGTCGGTGTTAAAATAAGAAGAGGCATGCTCCGATGGTTCGGGCATGTAGAAAGAATGCAAGATGAAAGAATGACGAAGCAGATATACAATGCAAAAGTGGAAGGATGTAGGAGCCGGGGAAGGCCAAGACTTACCTACCATGACCAAATTGGTCATGTTCTATCAGAAGGTGATGTCAGGAGCCCTAGAAACCGGCGTGCGTGCATGAGAAGAGCAATGAATGTTAAAGAAGCGAGTGAGATATGTAAGGATCGAGTCACGTGGCGCTCGGTTCTCTCTGCCTACCCCGCAAGGGATTTGGCGTGAAGTTATAGTAATAGTAGAGCATGAAAATAGGAAAAACGCGGTCGAAATACGAGCGTTATGCATAATTTGTTTTGACAGAGTTGATTTGAAAGAGAGTTTCGGTAGCGAGAGTAGAGGCATTCTCCGTTGGTTTCGACATACAGAAAGAATGCAGAAGAAAGAACCACGAAACAGATATACAATGGGGACGTAGAAGGATGTAGGAGACGAGGAAGGCCAAGACTTACCTACCATGACCAGGGGGTCACTCCGCTGTTTAAATACGTTCGGCCGGCACGCCTCCCGGGCAGGCGCTCTCGGCTCGTATGCTAACCGCGTCGAGGGAAATTAATTAACCATCTTTTCTGTGATTTTTGCAACGAACATTGACTTATAAACCATCTTATAATTCGTATAAAATTTACGGTCACGTTACGTGTCAAAATAAAGGGAAGAATAATTAATCGAAATTATCATTTGTTTTTAATTCCTGAAAATATTGAATGGTAAGCTATTTAATTGTATTTAAATCATCACAAAAATAAATACTCGTAACTGTAGTAGGTACATAATGAGAACGAGATTGTTATACAGAGGTTAGCATTTTATGTCGTCTAAAGGAATGAATAGATGTTGAAATAAGTACGTACTTACTATTATGATGATATGATGCCGACAGCTACTTTTTATAACCGCACCGCTCGCCGTCGATGGGGAGTTTACCCTCACACGCTGTGACCGCAATGGTCGCGTACTGTGCGGTTCCAGAAGTTTTCTTCTGAGAACTCTAAAGATGTGGAATGGACTCCCAGCCGAGGTTTTCCCAAGCGACTACAGCATGGGGTTCTTCAAGAAAGGCCTAAGGAGGTTTTGGAGGGTGGGCAACGCATGAGTGACACCCCTGGTATTGCAAATGTCCATAGGCTACGGTGATTGTTTACCATCAGGCAGGCCGTATGCTTGTTTGCCACCTTGGTGGTATAAAAAACTCAGTTGTAAAACTTTTGCTACCTGTCATGGTATACCTGGTGTTGCAAATATACTTGCTGTATACTTGTTTGCCACCTTACTGGTATAAAAAAACGGGTTGCACTCCGGGAGTGCCGGCAGAAGTGAAAACTTGAACATTAACGTTGTGTATTTTGGAATGGTTAGGAAATAATTTCGAACGAATTTTTGCTTAGTTACCCATGTCTAACAAACACACACACACACTCGCGTAAGCACCCTGCTTTTTTTCTTTTTTTTATATTAGTTCAGCATAGTGGCTCCTCTTTGCCTGATGGTAAGCGAAAGAGGAGCCCAAACCGCAACTACAACTGACAAAATACTACATAGACTACACCGTATCCTATCAGTTGACGCTGCCATGCTGACCCGCAAGATGTTTCTTCACGCTTCGTTTGAAGGATCCTATATTTCAGGAAGGAGGGAACACATGTGCAGGCAAGGCGTTCCACTTTTTAATGGTACGACAAAGATAGGAGTTGCCGAACTTTTTGGTACGCGAATAGATATTCTCAACAGTGGAATGATGACATTCCAAGCCCGCAAGTGTGGCTCTATGACGGAAGGGAGAGGGTGGGATAAGGAAAAACAGTTCTTCAGAGCACTCGCCATGGTAAAGGCGGTAAAATACGCTTAGAGAGCCTATGTCCATACGAAGTTGAACAGGTTCTAGGTTTTTGCTGACTACCCATATAAATGAATATCCATGCCTAGCATATTCAGGCTATCTCGCATACTGAGGGAAGCGCCCTGAAGACTGGGAGTGGGAAGGAACATTTTTGTTGTAAACGCGCAAACCTGAGTTTTCTCAGCCTTAAACTCAATCAGGTTAATAGAACCATGGAACCCCATTTACTAATGAGATCCAAAACCCGATACAGTTCAACGACAAGACTCTCACGCCTCTCATCGATTTCTGTTGGACCAGCACCAGATCGACCGAAATATCGCCCATGGACCGTACTGTCATCTGCATAGCAATAAATATTACCAAGTGGCAGCATGTCATTGATATTCCGAAAAAAGAGGGTGGGCGATAGAACGGAGCCCTGTGGGACACCGGCATTCACTGGCATGAACCGTGAAGCGCATCCACCTGCAAGGACGCGGATTCTACGCTCATGCAGGAAGCTAGCAATCCAATTACAAAGCTGGAGGGGCAGACCGTATGCCGGAAGTTTGGAGAGAAGTGCTTTGTGCCAGACCCGATCAAATGCCTTGGCGATATCTAGGCTAACTGCCATGGATTCGCCATATTTATCGATTGCCTTCCCCCTGAGGTGCGTAACATACGCTAGAAGATCACCCGTTGATCGTTTCGGTCTAAAACCATACTGACGATCATGGATTATGGAGTGATCTTCTAGGTAATCAAGATCAATTGATTTTTAAGGATCCGTTCCATGACTACGCCGCTTAAAGCAAACAGCGATGTTGATAAACTACGTTGAATGATACGCGTAAGCGCCACGAATTTCATGGCGCTTACAACGTTTTGGTGGCGAGAAAATAATGATCTATGAACGATCTAGCGCTTCATGTTTTAATTGTTTAATTAGAGGTAACTAATGTTTTAGCGCTGCAGCGAACGTAAGATTTTGGTGAAAATAGTCACCAAAATCTTACGAATTTTCGATCAGGGTCACGTGTCCTGACGCGAGTTTAACATTTTTTACTCATCCCAAAAAGTGCACAACGAAGAAGTTTTCTTCAAAAATATTAATTATTAGCCTATTAATAATAATTATTGGTATTTAGTACCTAAAATTCATATTGCTCACAAATAAAATTAAATTGATTGAATATCGTTTTGTTTACTTAAAAAGTCACGGTA
Source organism: Pyralis farinalis (assembly GCA_947507595.1). Classification (NCBI taxonomy): domain Eukaryota; kingdom Metazoa; phylum Arthropoda; class Insecta; order Lepidoptera; family Pyralidae; genus Pyralis; species Pyralis farinalis. The sequence continues at coordinate 21,379,129 of OX382267.1, forward strand.
ATTGTAAAACAAATTACAATTACCGTGTGGCGCCGCATCGAAGCGTGTTCAACGGCAAATTCGACGGCGGCCGGGGCGGCAGCGACCGATGATTCTCTTTGCTCCTCTAAATTCCTACCAAATTCCTAAATAGTTACGTATATTTGAGTTATCTAGCGATCAAATCCTAATCGGATGGTCAGAAACAATTTTAGGAACAAATATGTTTTTGTTATTTCAATACAAAAATCTATAGCTGAGGACGTAGTAGGTAGACAAAAAGCTTATTATGTTTGTTAAAGTGTTTTGACTTACTTACTTACTAAAGGAAGTTCAATGAATTAATATAAACTGTTATCTTTATTGATTTATTTTATATTTATCTAAATATGTCGACGAGTAAGAATTACGAGGCGGTTGATGATAAGTATTGAAATCAGTGGATAAGATTGTATGACTTGGATGCGTTTTCAGCAGGGATGGAAGGTACACCGCTAATGTGGAAAGACGAGTGAGTGCTGGGAATAGTTTGAATGGAGGGTTGGGAAAATTTTTTGGCAGTAAAAACTCAAGCCAATAGTCATAGGTTGCTATACACAATGCGGTGCTGGTCCCAATGCTCACTTATAGAAGCGAGAGCTGGGTATGGCAGAGAGCATGAAAGTAGGATAAACGCGGTCGAAATGCGGGTGTTGCGCAAAATTTTTGGCGTAATGCTTGTAGACTGTAATCGCAATGATGATGTTAGAAACAGAGTTGGTCTGAAAGAGAGCGTCGGTGTTAAAATAAGAAGAGCCATGCTTCATTGCTTCGGACATGTAGAAAGAATGCAGGACGAAAGAATGACGAAACAGATATACAACGCAAAAGTAGAGGGATGTAGGAGCTCAGGAAGGCCAAGACTTACCTACCATGACCAAATTGGTAGTGATCGATCAGAATGTGACGTCAGGAGCCTTAAAAACCGGCGAGCGTGCATGAGAAGAGCAATTAATGTTAAAGAAGCGAGTGAGGTGTGTAAGAATCGAGTCACGTGGCGATTGGTTCTGTCTGCCTACCCCGTAAGGAATTTGGCGTGAAGTTATAGATAGATAGATGTCGACGAATGGGATCCCTGCGCTATTGTCGCCATATCGGTGTCGTATCAGCGGTGCCTAGCGGAATATGAACGCTCGTATCACACGATAAGTTTTAATTTCGCGTGCAAGCAGATGAAGATCGTAAGAGTGAGCAAATTTTTAAACCTAAACTTGACTTTTGTTCGAGAGTGAGCTTTTTGTATGCTACTACTATTAGTTATTCTGTGCCATTACTAAACTGATCGTATTTTATCAGAAGGATGTCTTAGAAACCAGCGAGCGTTCGTAATAGTTGCTATATTAAAACGTATATGTTACGTTATGTGTATGTAAGCGAAGCCTTATTCGAACGTTTTTCCTATTCATGAGATTTTTGAGCTATTAGTGATTATTTTGATTTCAGCAGAGATAGTCTAGTGTATAGAGAGACTGCCAATTAACCAACAGATCCCTGGCTAGAATCCTGATGTGGGCATGTGCCACTAAATTCGCATTCCGGATACGGATTCGGATAGTAATTATTATTTAATTATAATACGAAACGGCGGTGAAGAAAAACACTGTGAAGTCTCCCGTCCAAGAAATTATATTTGAAAGCCGTGTGACCTATGCTAAGAAAGGTGTGTTATTTTCCCTCTGAACGTAAATACGAGACGGCAGTCCCTCCATGTTAAATCAGTATTTTCGCCAATCGTTAGGCTTAGGGAGTAGACCCCGCCAATCCTAACGGATTAAGAAACGGGATAACGCTATGAAGAAGAGGCGATTATAATGATTAATAACAATTCGAGTTAACACCAAACTATAAAACGAAAACACAAGGCTAATAAATTCGCTAAAAGAAAAAACTGCAAACGAGAAAAAGTCGATTCGGTTAATCACAGCGAGGAGACAAAAAGGAGAAATTGAAGTGGCCGGATGTGTCCAATTAATTACCTAGCAATCGTCTAATCAATCCTCCGGCTAAAAGGATAAACCTGACGCGGCACACTACTCCTATTAATTTGTATTCTCTTTTTCTGATACTGTTTTCTATGCCTTACATACCGACTAATTGGACAGAGCATATTACAATTTGATACAAACGCTTTTGTAGAGCTAATCGACATTTATACATACCTAAACAGAAAGTAAAGTTAATAGTTGACAAATTTACACAAAAAACAAACTAATTTATGTAAGCAATACAGGAATACCAATAATAAATATAATAAAAATAAAGTTTCTAGGTGAGATAAAAAATGCCAAACCATAATTATAAAAAGTATTGGTTAACAAATTTAATTGCCATGTCGAAATTAGCCTATACTAAGTGCTGGAACAACATTCCTCCTCCAATAAGAACAATCTCATCCGAATACATGTTTAAAAACAATTAAAATTGACGCTGCTGGAGGGTTTGAGCTTCGATCGACTCTTGTAGCTTGGCGTCAGATGCTGTGAGTTTGTCCTAATCATTTTGCCCTCTTCACTAACTCTTCTTCATTCTTTTCAATCCTGCTTCATTTTGTTGTATATTTACCGTGATTACCATATTTTTCGTATGATATGCCTATGGAGTTTACTTGACGTCATTAATCTTATCTGTACAAATTACAATACATCTTCTGTTGAAGCTTCTTGCCTGCCTCTTGCGATTCTTCTTGGGTGATAGCTGAAAACCAATGACTTGCGTTAAAACAAATAATTCACTGAGCTGTAGCCCTTTCGTTTCTCTGCGACACACGCGATATTACACCAATTACCTTATACTCGTTTAAATGTTAATAGTGTATTTATCTGTCTATATTTTAATAAAGTATTCCTTTGTAGTTCCAATACTTATTAATTTAATGCAGTGATAATTGAATTGTAAAAGCGTGGTGCCGATACTGCTCTTCACTTCATATTGTAATGTTCCTTATTGTAATCCTGTTGTACTGTTTCATAGTGTGTGTTTTTGTGAAATGAATAAAGTATTATCTATCTATCTATATGCCTTCTGTGAGAATTACAAAATATTTGATGACGCTCAAAATGGCTTCAGACGGAAACGTTCTATAAAATTAGCTGTCTATAAATATACACAGGAAGTATTAAATATTATCAATATATAAACAACACGCGATTGGGATACTGCACATGAGCAAGGCTAACATTATGGTTCAATACGATATTTTGTGAAATAAATTATGTGAATAACAATTAGAGTTAAAACTGGTTCAGGCCGTAAATAGAAAACAGAAAGACAAGCGTTATGAGTACAAAAAAAAAAATACTGAATATGCGGTCCGACATTAAATTGTTGTACGAGTACACATTCGGTAAATTAGTCCATTCGGCAGTGTTACTAGATGTCTTCTGTTCTACCTTACTGATTTACCTAAGATTATGGATGATCGCTGAACGTAATTCGCAAATGATGTTTGTTTATTAACTTCTTATAGGGAAACAGAGACTTAAATCATGACATTACTTCAATACTCCAAAATTGACCACTTGGATAATCTGAATCTGGGTAATAATCTGAATGCAAACTACCAAAAAATTAAAGTAATATGCTTTCATTGACGCCAAAAAAAAGACATTGGATATTAGATCTTACTATCAACAACATAAAACTAGAAGTCGTTAGCGAATCTGATCTACTCGTGAAAATTTACTGATGCACAGAAAATATGTTCATAATTGTCGAAATTTGCATATGCTCTACGAGAAATGAAAAAGACCACCAACGTAGTGCACTCACAACGTATTATGCAAAAGAAACAAATACGAGTTATTTAAATATAGAAAAAACTGATAGCTGTAAATTTTTCTTCAAATAATTTAAAATTCTCACCGTTTCCTGTATATATATTTAAGAGATATATACATTCGTTAAAAAGTATTAATTATTTTTAAACTCGGGGAAAATACCCTTTGAGTATGAACATAAACATATCCAACTCGCAACTCTCTTCACACCTATCTAGTGCACTTGTGTGCAATAAAATATGTAATTAACTACCTGAAATAATAAAAAATAAAGTAATTCCCGCAACTAATAATTAGGGATTATTTGAAGGAAAAGTCATGAATAATTTATGGACTTCTTTACACGTTAATTAAAATTTTTAATTGAATGTGACCTAATATTACATTGGAATACAGTTCAGTTTCCTACTTTTTACTGCTTTCTTAGGTGTCGTCAAATTGGGCTCGAACCTGAAGATGAATAATGATGTTTCTGATGTCAAGACGTAAATTTCGAAAAACTGTAAATAATCTTCGGAAAACTGTGGAAAATCTGGTATAAGAAAATTTTAAATTTGGGCGATATGAGCGTGTAGCAGGTCATTATATGGGTTTTCTGAGTCGTTGATCACGAATATCAGTTTCCTGGAAAATCCCCCATGAAAAGTGGAAAATTGGAAAATCTTGTTTATTTCTTTTTTTGTTACTAATAATAAAGTGCTCTAAATTAATTTTTAGTGTTACGAACGAGTTAAACGAAATAAGATTGTCAAAAAAAGTCGGAAAACTGTGCAAAATCTGGTATAGGAAAATTTCAAACTTGGCGATATGAGCTTCCCATAAGAAACTTTTTTATTCGGTCAATTTCCCCGCTTTATTGACTGGACTAGTGTTAAAATTAATTATGTATAATTGTAATTGATATTTGCCGAAATGCTCAAAGCGGGTGGAGGAATCATAGCAGGCCTGGTGGACCTTTTATTCAACCTATGCCGGCGTTCCGGCCATGTACCCGGCGGCTGGGTAAAGGCCGTGATTTTGCCGCTGTGCAAAGGCAGTAGGAATGCAAGAATTATAAGCCTCCTAAGTGTAAAAGTCAAATTGTATGCAAATATACTGATTGAAAGTATGATGTATGTAAAGGAATCGAAAATTTAATCTGTGTGGATCAAGTCCTTTCCTTTACGTCTGTAACGGAGAAAGCCTTAGTAAAACACAAAAAGGTTTGCTGCGCCTTCGTTGACTTGAAAAAGTCTTATGATAGAGTAGCGAGTGACGAACTTTGGTCTACGCTCTCCATGTATGGGGTAGATAGTATTTTAATGGCCAATAGAGTACTTGTACAAGTTGTTCGAGTGCCTGTTGCAGGGTAAAGGGGTCTGCATAGACTGGTTCAATATCGAATGTGCTGTTAGACAGGACTATGTAACATCCCCTCGGCTGTTCAACTTATTCATCAACTGTTCATAAATAAGTTGAACAATCAAGGGGATGTTACACAGTTTGACAGACTTGAAAGAGTATGACTGTGGAATAAAAATGAATGAGTCAGTATTTAAAATCCTATTGTAAACCGATGACCAGGTTTTCCAGGGTTCGAAAGTAAATGTAATGAAGACGAAACCGGTGGGGATTGAAAGGTATGAAAGAAAACAATAAAATAAACAATTTGTAGTAATGAAATATACTTTAATTGCTCCGACGTTTTTTTTTATACTACGTTAGGAGTGTTATAAGCATACGGCCCACCTGATGTAAAGCAGGTACAGTAGCTTATTAACGCTTGCGACATATTAAGTATCACTCGCGCGATGCCTCCTCTCAGAGTAACTCCTTGGGAGCTTACTGGTAAGAAACAGTTAAATTTATTAAATTAGAGTTGCCAATAGCGGAAGACGTTCACGCGTTCTGGCCAAATACATGGTGCAAACTACGTAGTAGATCATAAAGACAATACATGGATCGAACAAGATAAGCACCAGAACTACTCGTATTTAGCATTTTAGAATTTGCTACCGTTACTCTCAAGGCACTAAAACATATCATAACTAAAACACAAAATTGGAAAGCTACTGATTCACATAACATTCACAACTATTGGTATACACAATTTACATGCATACTCCTACAACGACACTTTAACGAATTCATCCGGAAATCCGGAAAATATGCCTGAATTTTTAACAAAAGGTCTGGCGTATCTAATACCAAAATATAAAACTGACAGGAAGAATCCTGCTAAATACCATCCAATGACTTGCTTACAAAACATATACAAAATTTTCACTTCTTTTAAAACTTCTATATAATGTGTATATACAATATCTGTGAACTACAAAAACGCATACGAGTTTATAATGTTTTAGTATATATATCGGTCAAGAGTGAAGTACAGCACTTTTGACTAAAACATTATAAAGTACACCCGGTTCTAATTCCCTTTTTAAAACTACTATGCAGAATTGGAAACCCAAACTGACAATACACAGTGATGTACATCATACAGAAACAGATTTTATTAACATAAGGAGATGAATATTCCAAGGCGATGCCTTAAGCCCACTGTGGTTTAGGTTGAAACCCGCTCTCCAGCTTATTGGTAGTAAATATTAAATTAAAGCATCGATGTCTTCAAAATTCCACCAAGCGCTTACTATCAACAGTATCAACATAATCAAATTAAAATAGAGACTGAAGATACACGACACACTTGTGTAGATTTTTCTTTGTAGTTGTGCTACGTGACCTTCCTTTGCTCAATTTCGTAATTCTGTGTCAACTATCAAGTGATTTTTTAAGATACTATGGACTATAAAGTGCTCCTATATGTGATTACATTTTAACGTTTTAAATACGCAACTGTAAAAAACTACGCCCATATAAATACATAAACATTTCAGTTAGTTCGAAGAAATGAAGGCTAACCTACTAAGATTAAGGGCTAGCTCGGTAAGCAGCAGATGTGTGTGACGGCAGACTTGCTGAGACGACTAAATAATGACGCAAGTCACGGCGAGCGACGTACGCCACTTGTATAAGACAGTTTAGCGTTTAGCTCTATACTTCTATTGTGTAGCGTCGTCGAATCTAGGGCACGAGACCAAAAAGTCTTTACAGCGAAAATGTTTCTGACGAAAAAGCTATCTCGATTCAACATCAACAAACTATTGACTTTTCCGTCAATAATTTCTTGAAGGCGTGAGAGAGTCGCCTATTGATTCAAATCAAATAATACTGAAATTGTTCTATGAATAGCAGAGATTTCTCAAAATAGCTTTTAAGTACTTTATATTCACATGCTTACAAACGTACGTGTCCTAATAATATAATAGTTTTTGTCTATTACCTTAAGCGTAGATATTAGCGAAATTAATTTGGATGTATTTATTATTAGGTTGTCCTCGTAGAGTATTCTGGGCCACTCTTAATGCGGTAATATTTAATATATTTGCACAGTAAACCGTAAAATACCATGAATCGTGACGTTTTTTCTACGAATTTTCTAAACGACTAGAGTAACCAAAACAGCGACTTTATACATCTATTAACATTAGTGGGCGCCTATCACATGAATATATACAAATTAGCAAAAGAATTGATTATATATTCAACATTCGCAAAATAGCACCAACATCTATTATTACATTCCTAATTATCCTACCCGCTAGGACATAATCGGCCGACAATCACAAATAATATATAATATCTTTAATTATTTTGTTATTTATTATATTTTACTCTTTAATTATTTTGAATTTGGAACACGATTATTATGTTAAAACCTTCTTTCGATTTCCCGCCGTTTTGCATATTTTTTCGTGTTTATTATCAAATTTGATTTGACGAGCTCGGTGGCTCAGTCGTGAACGCAACTTTGACACCAACGCTTGTGGGTTTGATTCTCACACAAGACAAACATGTGTGTACATGGACATGTCTGTTTGTCTTGGTCTGGATGTTTAAAGAGAGGTAGAGCGCATCAAAGCAGCCCGTCTGGGGAAGTACCTCCACTTTACAGAAAACCGCAGCCAAATAACAACTCCCTAGAGGGTTATTGTATTCCTGTGTGTGAGTGAGGTCTCCAGTATGCTCCTAAGGAGTTGCTGTGAAAGCAGCAGAGGAGGCATTGCGCGAGTGATACTTAATATATTACAAGTAGTTAGGCTACGGTAACTGCTTTACGTCAGGTGGGCCGTATGCTTGAATGCCTCCCGTCGTTGTATATAAAAAAATACCTTTACTACCCCAAAACAGCACCGCCATTTTTCGTTTTTTTTTAACATAGGCATACAGAAGAACGGAAAATAAGCAATTGCGTAGCTTACGGGTGCCTGCAATGCCAGTGTAGTCACTCCTGCATTGCCGATATTCTCAAAACCTCTTCACCTCCTTTTAGATGAATTTTATACTGAAGATAAATTCGTGTTTTCGGATTTATACACATTTTTTTGATTGCCACTTGCTCGGTGGTGAAGGAAAACATCGTGAGGAAACCCGCACGTCCAAGAAATTATATTTGAAAGACATGTGACCTAACCTAAAATAGGTCAAAGTTTTCCCGCTGGGTTGTCGAGGACTGACGCCAGTCGCTCCACGTAAAAATCAGTATCTTCGCCAAATCCTTAGGCTTAGATAGCCGCCAGGCTTAATAGCAAATATGGCAAATATAGAGAAGCTATTCAATTTCGTCATACACTCCGGTGAAACACCGAAAGCGTGGAGCAGAGGCCTGGTCATGTTGTTCTTCAAAAAGAGTGATAAGACACTTTTGAACAACTGTATGCCGATATCGCGTCTGAGCCGCGTTTATGAACTGTTTTCGAGAGTCATCACAAACCGTCTCGCACGCAGACTTGATGAATTCCAGCCTCCCTAACAAGGCGGATTCCATAAAGGCTTTAGCACCGCGTATCACATACCCTTCGCCAGATTATACAGAAGAGGAGGGCCGTATGCTTGTATGCCTGCCGACGTTGTATAAAAAAAATTGTTCGATGGTTACGGATGTGCTGGAAACCAGAGAGAGAGTAGAAGGTCGACGGTAGCGAAGAATGTAGAAAGAATTTTGATACCAAGAAGGCTATGTACATCAAGCTAGGCAAATAATACTCTGACACGCTAAGTCAATATTTATAATGGCAATTTGATCTAAACTTATTTGTGTGCTTTCGCTACCAATTAGTGTATACGAACAAGCACTAGATGCCTGCCGGCAATTGCTTGCATGTACTAATAGGTAGCGGAAACACACAAAGTAGTTTAGATCCAATTGTCTGTAGATTTGACACTTGGCTTTCAGAAAATAAATCTATTAAATATTTTTTATGACTATAGAATTTTCAGTTCCTCGGCAGTGATGGTGATATATAAAATATAAAAATAAAAAATAAGAAGTCACTACATCTAAAGTCCCTGCGCTATAGCCAGTTATCCTTCTGGAGACAGTTTGAATGTTTTGACAATAATGCACTCCATCTTACCTTACCAATCGAGCAAATATTGTTAAGAAATCTTGTGTATATCCTAATATTCGAAAAAGCAAAATACATTATGGTTTCGTGATATTAAGCTTTCGTAATAGTTGAAACTATGCAAGACACATCAACATGCGACGTTGCTATATAATATTTGCTATGTTATATGAATTACAATATAGTGTAGTCTAAACCGGCCTATGTATTGAACACAACTTTAAATTTGGCAACGCTCGCAATACAATGACCTACTTAGACTTTTTTCGGTTGAGACAGCGCGCCTCAATTCATGCTGAGGCGTGTCATTTAGAGCAAAATCTTGCAACTCCGACATTTGACCTCTACGCCATTTGTAACGCCTAGTCGGAAAAGTTTTTGCCAGACGAAGTTAATCCGTAGAACAAGTGTAGATCTAACGTTTTACAAATGGTTTTTACCGTCTTCCCTTGTAAACAAGCCCTTTTTTAGCTACATTGAGGACATGTCAAACTATTAGTTATTTTCTGGCGCAATGCAATATGTCCATGCTATCGCAAGGCATGATATTGGCAGGGGCCTCGTTAAAATGAAAGCTTAGGAACCATATGTTTACATACATATATGCTGTTTATTTTTTCTATTTTTACAACACCGGAAAGCATACGGCTCATCTGATGTAAAGCAGTTACCGTAACATATGAACGCTTGTAATACATTAAGTATCACTCGCGATGCCACCTCTGCTGCTAACACAGCAACTTCTCACAATAATGACAACCCTCCAGGGAGTTTAGGGAATCATTTGTTGGCTGTGGTTTTCTGTAAGGCCTTTGATGCGCCCTGCCTCTCTTAAATTAAATGAAGTAAATATTTAAATATTGTTCTGTACGCCCAATTCTACCAGTACATCGTAATCGTAAAATTTTAAAATTTAGTTACATTTAACACTAACAAAACTACTAGCATAGAACAGACATATACACATAGACATAGACATAACACAGGCACGGTAACATGTAGCTGGCTGGAACGTAATTATATCCCTCTTATACTTTAATACTCGTTAAAAGACGAAGTTGTCCATATCTACATCTTTACCATATCTATATAATAATATGCAAATACAAAATCAGTTTATTATCTATTTACTCTATATTTGCCAACCGATTGTCTTCCTTTTTTTTCTAAAGTGACCAAGATTTTTAGAAAAATAATCCGGATGAAAGTTAAAATAATGAAATTTTACGCTCATGTTGCAAACAAAATCTTTCAGACATAATAACATATGTTGGACTTAGTCTTGGAAGTTTGGTGTTTTATTTCCTTTTGTTTTACCAAGGCAAATCAATGAGATCTCCGTTAACGAGAGGGGAATGTTTTGTATTCTCAAATAAAAACAGTAAGTATTACTTTTATTTATACGCAAGTTTGATCATTAGGTTTCTTAGTTATGTTTGGGGAAAACGCATCCCGTACCCAATAAATTGGATGTGGAATTGGAAAGTATAGATTTTAGACCCAAACACAAAATTTTTATGTGTTTGGCTTTAAAATATTGATCGTTTCTTTCATTTTGAATTGTTTCTTGAATGAGGAATCAAATGTAATGAAATAATACCCAAGTAGCATAACAGCTGTATATGTACTTATACAGCCCTTGTAAATGCTAAAAGGCCCGATATTACACTTTTTTGCTTTGGTAGAACTGTATAATAGCATAGAAATATAAATTACTAGCGGCCCGCCCCGGCTTCGCACGGGTGGACATTTATTTTTTAAACATTTTGGGATAAACGAAGAGTAAATGTATCTTTAGAGAGTTTTTTAAATAGTTTTTCTTAAGTAGCTTTTTTTCAGACAAATTACTTTAAGTGGTACGTACTTAGTGGTATTTAATTTTTTATTAGTTTTTATCCATAACCCTAATTACAATCGGAAAGATTATTTTTTATTTATTTATATTGTTTTTAGTTTTATTTTTACATTTCTTTTTTACATTTATTTTAATATATATAACATATATTTCGAGACTTTATATTATTTTAATTTAATAGGTTTCACTTTTTTAGTTCCCAATATATAACCTTAAGGCTGTATACTATATTGGCTGTGGTATTCGTAGATGGCAACAAAATATATTGATTTTTAAGAATTCTACTCGAGAAAGTGCAACATATAATTGGCTATGAGAAAAGCATTCTTCTCTTAGGTCGATGCCAAAGATCGAGAAAGTTTGGCCCTGGGATTTATTTATTATAAGGGCAAACGATACCTTTACAGGAAACTGTAACCTTTTAAAAGACATGGGCAAATCTGTTGGTATCATCGGGATCTGCGGAATGTGAGCTAGCTAATAATAACCGGGGACCGGTGATGATTGTTGCTATAATCAGATTGTCTCGTAATTCCTTTATCAAAAGCCTTGTGCCATTACACATATTGGGAGGGCTTAAATTTCTCAACAGCATAATGGGAGTACCTACTTTTAATTTCAGTTCGTGTGGTGGCAAGCCGGCAGGATAGAGAGAATTTAAAAATTCTTGTAGATGTGCACTGTATCTTCGATGTTGCACACGTTATCAATAGATTTGTAACATTTAAAATCACCTGGTACTTTTTCAATGATCATTTTGTTTATCTCTGACGAGCTCGGTGGCTCAGTCGCGAATGACGCGACTTTGACACCAACGCTCGTGGGTTCGATTCCCACACATGGCAAACATTTGTGTGCATGAACATGTCTGTTTGTCTTGGTCTGGGTATTTTCTATGTATAATAAGTATGTATTTACAAAAAAAATGTATTTACATATGTTTATCAGTTGTCTAGTACCCATAACACAAGCTATGCTTACTTTGGGGCTAGATGGCGCTGTGTTATTTGTCCGACAATATTTATTATTATTATTATTATTTATTATCTCATTTACTGAGCTGTTTTTCGGTGAGACGATCGCCCTCGAATAGAGCCAATCGAAAATTCTTTCTGTAAGATGTTCGATGTCGGGATAGATTGTCTCTATAAGGATTTCTAGACTGTGAACAGTTTGAGCCAATTCATAATAATACTTGGAGGCTATGTGCAATTGGAGATGGTAATTTTCCGCTTCCAAGTTTAAGTAATTTTTGTGAGAAATCGTCGTTGCCGTCATTACTTAAACGTGCTCTCATATTCGTGCGCAAATTGAGAGTTTCAATTGATTGCCACAAAGGTGATGATTTGAGGCACGCTTTTCTGAAAAGAACTTTTTAACTGGAACAGAAAAAATGTGGTATGAAAAAGTCAAAACATTCAATGTCGGTAGCGCGCGAATGAGCCGCGCGGGCACTATCTCATAGATGTGCGCCGCGCCGCGCCGCCCGCTGCTACGCGCCGTGGCCGCCGGTGTCGCAAGCAAGGGATTGAAACACAGAACAAAATTCGTAATATCTTTGGAATGGAATGTCCGATTTCGTTAATTCAAAGAGTAACCTACAGGCATTGAAACAGTCTTGAATACGAAATGATTTATTTGGATAAGGATTAATACCAAGGTACGAATAATGTGGCCTGATTTGTACCGGCGTTACTGTAGCATATTTTAACATGAAAAAGTAGTTATTGTGATGTTACTGTAATAGTTAGACATATAGTATCGCGGACTTTTTTGTAGATATTGATGTCCTCTATAAAACTGTAGTACATTACTTTGCTCTATTGTCAATAGTTTCAGCAGCGTACGCGGTATAAGGATTTTTTGGTATCTTTTTCACACATTATCGAAGTTTTCATACGGATCCCTAACTATTTTCAAAATATTTTATAGCCTATGTTAATCATTTATATTGTAGCATTCTAATGGTGAAAGAATTTTTGAAATCGGCCCAGTAGTTTTTGAGTTTATTCATAACATACATACAAATCTTTCCTCTTTATAATAATAGTATAGAGTATAGATTACAATACAGATAATATCTAACAAGTATCTTGTAAAGTTGTAAATAGTTATCTTTCTATATAGGTTTTGAAGAGACTTTTTAGATTTACATGTACTCGTAATGAACAGCGACATATTTAATAAGTTTTGTTATAATTAACTCAATGATAAATGTTGAACTTAAATTGGATATCTGACGGTGATAAGGGTAAACTCAATGTGCAGATTAAAATTTATTGTGAACCTGTGTATGGTTCCCGGTAAAATATTCACACGCCAGCAAAATAATCAAGCTAACCTGAAGAAAATACGAAACACGGGGAAAAGAGTGCTTAGCTATAAGGTTAGTATTAAAAAAAATAATTTATTGTAGTCTTAGTAACTGTACTACGTAAGTAAAATTTTATGGTAGTCTTGGTAACTGTAATACGTTAGTTATACAGGTGTTGGCTTTTAATCAGCTTTACAATAGATTTTTTTTATTGCTCAGGCCGTATATTAGTTCTTATTACATAACTTTTGACGATCTCGGTGGCGCAGCGGTTAAACGCGCGGTTACACTATTGTTGCACCAACGCTCGTGGGTTTAATTCCTACACAGGACAAACGTGAACATGTCTGTTTGTCTTAGTATTTTTTATGTATAATAAGTATGTATTTATACAAAAAAATGTATTTACGTACGTTTATTAGTTGTCTAGTACCCATACACAAGGTTCGCTTACTTTGAGGCTAGATGGCGCTGTAATTTGTCAAAAATACTTATAATGCTTTTAGAGACACGTATAAGAATCAATTCGACTGCAGCAATTAACATTGTCGGAACTGCATTTTGACGATTTTTATTTTAATGCACTACAAGTCTTAAAATATCAATATCTATGCGCTCGCTCGCTCGCTCGCTAGTTTCATATCTTAAACGAGACTTCGTATCTATTTTTCATACTGAAAAAAGTAGGAAGTTTTCGTAGATATTGATATTGCTTATTGATGAGTTTGCATATTGTTGAAAGTACTTAGGTATAATTTATTCCAAAGCATTTTTCATAATTGTTGGTCAAAAACCTAAAATATCGTAAAAACTCAAAGTTTGTTGTTCTCACTGAAGAGGAATGGTTGATACAACGATGTACGAAGAATTAACAACTTTCGCATATATTCGGATTATATCGTCATTTTTACTTTTGACAGACGTTAACGCGAACGATTTTTGTCGCTGATTTTCGTTAATTATATATTTTTTTCGTTAAACATTTTGCGTTTGTTTAATTTTATAGTTTTATTAGGTTTTCACATACTGTTATTATTATCTTATCAGAGCGTCATTCTGAGTGAAATCGTGTGAGCCTAGATCAGGCAGTGTTTGTATTTTACTTCGCCGAAGAGAAATGTTTTCAAGTATACTCCAATGCATTCTACGAACAAGGAGGCTGTTATCAATATATTATGCCATACAGAAGTGACTTGGCATCAGTATTCCAATTCGTAACTTCGAAGACCTACGTTTTCTTGGTTTTCACTTTGTTTCACGGCATATTTAATAAACTACCTTAGGCCTTACATTGTTAAACAACGGCTCAGTGGAGATATTACTTTGCATTGCACACGTTTACCATGTAAATTAGATGTATAACTGAAAGCAAACTGTATTTATTAAAATATTATTTTTATCAACGACATGTTTATGCGCCTGTTGAGTCTTAAGTGGTCGTTTCAACGCCCCGCCTTCGTTGCTGCGCGGTCTCGTACATTACAGTCCACTGCACTTTACTTAACACTTGTTCTTCTAGTAACTTCAATAATTGAAACATGATATGCATGCCAATTAGCGGTGCCTGTTTAGGGTGAATAAAATAGGTGATAATGCAGAACTTGCCTAAACTGAAATCTGTATCGGTAGTACATAAAGGATCACAAATAAACAAATTAAACCTAATGAAAAGTAGAATATAACGTATATCACCTTTGGTTTTGCTTTATACATGAAGAAAATAAAAATCACCTGTCTCATTTATTAACATGCCACAGGTCTATCTAAAGCTTAACATGCTTGTGAAATGCGGCCTAGTTGTATATCGATATATTACTGGAAACCACCTCCATGTTTTTTAAAAGTATAAGCCATATTTATCTATCTATATCTTCATGCCAAGTCCCTCGCAGGGTAGGCAAGTAGGACCGAACGCCATATGACTCTGTTCTTACACACTCAGCTGCTTCTTTAACATTCACAGCTCTTCTCATGCACACTCGCCGGTATTTACGGTTCTACATATCACTTTTTCATTAAGACACAAACGATTTAGTCATGATAGGTGAGTTTTGTCTATCTTTGACTTCTGCATTATTTCTACATGTTCGAATAAACGTATATTATATCTGTATTATTTATATTTGCCAACCAATTACATTATGTAACGAAATTGTTATCAAAACTACACACCCCGCAAATAACATAAATAACGACAATATTAGTGGGAAACATCATGTGTAACTCAATTATACTATGTACGTATGGAGCATTCTGTATAATAATATATACTCACTCAGTCGTAAGTTCCAATTTCTCCTGTATACACATCTTTCGTTGAATTCGAGATGCCAAGAATAGCCACTCGGGAAAAATAGGCGAAATAACTGAGATAAAAGTTTTAATTAAATCAAGTGTCGAATTACTCTGAAAAACAGGGTTTATTGCGGTATTTTACCAAATCATCAAGCCAAATAATGTCATGAAGGGTGCAACTACATTTCATTACAGAAAAAAAATGATACCGCTTATAATACGAGTACTTCCATCAATGGTAAAATGCGATGTCCCAGTTATGGTACAGTTGCTAAAAATAGGGGCATACTTTTTCAGCTCGCAGGAACTCCGTGCTTTACGTGCTCCGTACTTTCTACGCAAACACTCGCATATGACCTAATAGATGTGTCTAGATCGACACGCGCATGAATATACACATTTTATGTACTTTTACTTGTAATCTATTGTATCTGAAAGTATAATATAATATGATACTCGTTCATGAAAATTTTACCACTCACTTTTCGTACGTTTCGTATGTTTGCTTAAGTTTTCATAACGCAAGTCGGCTTTTTAACAATATTTAGACTGCAACCACGGAAACTGTAGTTCAACTGATTGGACAAAAAATTTGGTTGTAAGTATAGTCGTGATGATGGTCAACCGGAGACTAACTAAGGTCGTGAAACAACCTAACATGTCGAGTGTATGTGCCAATGGATGAAGGTGCACTTCGTTTTTCAAAGGCAAAAATCTCGATGCAACTTATCGAACCGAGTCTGTCCATGGATGAATTTAGTTGTTTCTGCTTCCTGTGTGCTCGGATGCTACATTAGGCCATTAGTTTGATGTTAGATGGCGGTCGTTAAGCAAAAAGAGGTAGGGTACAATCCAGCTGGGGAAACACCTCCGCGTCACAGACAACCGAATCCAAGTAACAACCCTGTAGGATTGTTGTGTTCCTGCGAGCGAGTGAGAACAGTAAGCTCCTGAGTTCCTGAGAGCATGCTTTTTGTGTTGCAAACGTACATAGATTCCTACGTTTACCACTTTACATGAGGTGGGCCCTATACTTGTATACCCTCCAATGTTGTATATTCTTAACTATGCACTATACATCATTCTGTGTACTAAGTATCGGGAATTTGTCAATAAAACAAAAAATACAAATTATTCATCTAAATTTATTTTATCGCCTTCAAAGTAGGCCCCATCGCTTGCAATACAACATCTCCACCGCTTCACCCAGTCTTCCATACATTTTTCATAGGCTATTTGCGGTATGGCCTTTAGCTCATTCAGCGAATTTTCTTTTATGGCTTCTATCGACTCAAAACGTTTTCCTCGAAGTGGTAATTTTAACTTGGGAAATAAAAAAAAGTCAGACGGAGCCATATCAGGTGAATACGGTGCTTGGTCGAGAACTTTTGTTGAATTTTTCGCTAAAAACTCTTTCACTATAATGGCTGTGTGTGATGGTGCATTATCATGGTGCAGCATCCATGAGTTGTGTTGCCACAAATCTGGACGTTTTCGGCGGATACTCTCACGCAAACGCTTCATGACGCCTAAATAATATTCTTTATTCACTGTTTCTCCCTCTGGAAGGAATTCGGAGTGAACCACACCACGGTAGTAAAAAAAAACTGTCAGCATCACCTTGATTTTGGAGCGACTTTGCCGCGGTTTTTTGGGTTTCGGCTCGTTTTCGAGACGCCATTCTGAAGACTGTTGGCTTGTTTGCATGTCGTACTCATAAACCCATGTCTCGTCGCCAGTTATTATACGTTTCATAAAGGTCGGATCCGTAGAAGCTCGGGAAACCATGTCTTCAGCGACATGCTTTCGCTGCGCTTTTTGAACAAAATTGAGCTCTTTTGGAACTAGTCGAGCGGCGACGCGTTTCATGCCTAAAATGTCAATGAGAATGTTGTGGACGGACTTAAAAGATATGTTCACCTCACTAGCCAACTCTCTCAGACTCATACGTCGATTTTCGAGCACTAGCTTCTTGATTCTGTCGATGTTTTCTCTGGTCGTAGCGGTTGAAGGTCTACCAGAACGAGGCAAGTCTACTACTACTTCTCGGCCTTCTTTAAAAGCCTTATACCATTCATAAGCCCTTGTTTTCGATATACACGATTCGCCGTAGGTATTTCGCAACATTTTTAGTGATTCACCACATGAAATATCATTTGAAACACAAAATTTAAGGCACACTCTTTGTTCAACAATATTTTCCATTGTAAAAATCGCCGAGGACTCAAAACTATGACCAACAAAAAGTGTAGTTTAAAACAAATTAAATGACAGATCCCGCTCAAATTTTGCGCGCTAAATCAGTACAGTGCTACCAACATGCAGTAAAAAAATTAGAACGACCTCTTTTACGCGGGTCTTTTTATTGACATATTCCCGATACTTTTTACACAGAGTAGTATATAGTTTGATGGTTAGGGGTGTACTAGCGCGCTGTAAATGATTTGAATTCGTTTTATTTTTGCAGTCGGGTTTTTCAAATTAAGTTTTATTATTTACACTAAGTTGCAACGCAAGTGACCGGCCTGCATAAGTTTGTTACTATTGACACTGTTCACGCTATCAATCGCGCGTCGACTACACCGACCCAATTAAATGGAAACCAAACTATTTGGTAAATAACTTTTATATTTACCAAATAGTTGTTAGTTATAATATTTTCAATTCAATCGCATTACAACCGACAATGTTACGAGAAATGCATTTTATTCGCGGGAAAAGTGACCCATAAAATTTACTTTTTATTAAGTGAAATTCATGTCGTATTCCGCAAAAGATTTAGATTGCGGGCTAGCTGGGTTTAAAACGGTCGTTTGGATTGGAAGGCGCATTTACTGCAACACATAAAAACTATGATACGTTACATTTTAGTTTATAAAAATTAGAACTAAATAGTGTATAAAAATTAAAATAAAAGAGTGTCGACTATGATGTGACTGAACGAAGACAATAAAATTGAATCAAATTTGTCTTAACTTGCTGAATAAGCACATAAATGAAGGGTTACAGTAGCGGATTGATATTTTATATTGAGGTGTATTATATTTGAAAATGCCAGTGCACCAGTAGAACACAAGACAAACCACATCTCGGAAGCAAACTAAGTCAAAGGAAGCAGCTTCTTAGTGTATGGTGGACCGTCGTAGTTCAGACCTGTCAGAACAAATACAAAGCTCGATGGCGCAGTGGTTAGCAACGCTTTAACACTAACGCCCGTGGGTTTGATTCCCTCACAGAACAAACAGTTGTATGTATGAACATGAACATGAGAGGTATGGCACATCGAAGCAGGCCGTCTGGGAAAGTACTCCCACCTCACAGAAAACCGCAGCCAAAGAACAACCCTCCAGGAGGGTTTCTCTGTTCCTGCATACGAGTGAGGTCATTAATAAGCCCCTAAGGAGTTGCTGTGTCAGTAGCAGAGGTAGCACCGCGCGAGTGTTACTTAACGTATAACACGGGTTCATAGGCTACGGTAACCAAAAAGAAATACAATTTCGGACTTATCCCATCAGAAATATCTTGTTTATGATCGGAAGCATGAAAGACGATGTAATAAAGTTTAGCGACACTTTTGGAATAATATGAGTAGATAGTAACAACGACAAAATAGCAACGAAGAATAAGCACATACAAAATTAGTTTAGAAATTATAATACACACATAACAAAATAGAAGATAACATACACAATGAGTTACGAATAAAACACAAAAGTGTACTACACAGATGAAGATATCGGAAGTACTGACCAAGTGCTGTACTCGGAATTTGAACGAATTACCTGTGTGACGTTTTCATATCAATGGAGAGTTCCTTAAACGTGCCACCAAAGACCTTATACTATGTATCAGCAAATGTTCATTGACCCATTAGTTTTTTTGAAGTGATAACTTCTTATGGGAGGGTAAACCGCTTCGTTACGTAACGCGTTACGGCGCCAGTCTGTCTGGCTTCCCTTTCTCTCACGCATATGGCAGCATTAATTATATGTACATTAGAGGAAGTTATCACTTCTATCAGGCGTCCCGAGACGCACACGCTTTTTTTTGTTTTTCACCAATTATCAGTTTAACGTTCATATTTGATGAACGCTCGCCGATTCTAAGTACTCCCAGCATCCCGTTATCAAAGACGATCAATTTGGTAGTGACATTGTTGACATGAGTTGACATTGACATTTGACATTCCTTGACTACTACCCATTCACCGTCATTCTGTTAAGGCATCCTTCCTCACAACCCTATTAAATGTTTTCTCATGATCCATAAAATGATTGAAAACCTTCTTATATAGGACTAGACATATTCTTACCATATTGCGGAATGAGAAACCTCTCCTAGAAAGAAGAAGAGAATACTCTTTCTACTTCAGAATCCCCAAAGAATTATATTCGTTACTCTTCTTGTCTTTTTCCATACACATTTGTAGATAAAATTATTAAACTTGACATATAGCTAGCGTAGACGATCTGGAACCCCTTGTCATTGTATAAAAGTACGATGACTGTTCACTTACAGATTCCCTACAGTCTTTTTTTTATACAACGTCGGGAGACATACAAGCATATGGCCCAACTGATGTAAAGCGGTTACCGTAACCTATAAACGCTTGCAATACATTATATATTACTCGCGCGATGTCACCTCTGCTCCTAATACAGCAACTCTATAGGAGCTTAGTGGTGACCTCACTCACACGCTCGAACACAACACAATACAACCTTCTAGGCTCTAAGGAGTTGACGGGCTGCTTTAATGCGCCTTACATTTCTTAAAAAAATAATTTTAATGAATTTCATTTAATTTTAATTGTTGGCTTATCTTCATTCATGCTCGAAGATTTCTAGGGTTTCGCAAATTATCGAACACAATAATATCAAATTATAAGTTATATAAATAGATTTTAGAATTTGAGATATACCTTAATTATCATGTACAAAGTACCGTCCAGGAATCTACGAGAACAAACCCAATTTGCTGATGTAGTACGTATAATTTGTGAATTCAATAAAGTGGGATATAACAGATTATAAAATATACCAGATATAAAAACAATACTATAATATAAAAAATAAAGTGCAACAAGCTATTTAAATTTTAGATCGCCGACCGTAAGACTCTGCGTCAGTGGGGATCAAGTCTTACTCAACCCATATAATAATCTAATCTGTAATGGCATACAAAGCAGAGTGCATATCTATTGGATCTCTATGAGAATTGATTAATGAAACAAGATAATAGTATCCGTATGATAATTCTTCATTATTTCATTTTGCTGCCAAAATCATTTATCATAGTCCCTGTAATAATTTTTGAAATAATCTTTACGCGGTAAGCTTCGTTGAAATTGTTATACTTTGTTAAATTTGATGATAATTCCGATTATTTTTCAACAAATTTGCGCCAACGACATTCTTTAATGTTTTAATCAAAGAAGGCCAGTTCTCATTTTCTTAAATATTAATGAATATATATAAACAGAGTAGATAAAAAGTAGCAAACAACGTAATTTCCTGTCTGAAAGTTAAAATACATTTTAATTCGGTTTATACTTACTTTTATTACATTGTAAAGTATTACGGTGATAACCTAAGTATTAATAGTCGTTGTAATATACAGAAAAACAGATAGGTACGAATGTATTCGATTTATATAGCGAATTCCTGTGACTTGTTTTGCAGGATTGTATCAAAACAACCAGATGTAATGTGCTTTGTCTAACATCTCATGTATTTTTATATCATCATTGTTTAGAAATGTATATTTGGGAATTCATTTAATAGATCTATAAATTATTGTGAGTAAATGGAAAATGATTAAAATGGACATGGATACAACGTATGGGCAAAATGACGTACATAAAAATAAATTTATATATCATATAAAATTATTATTGAGACAAATACCAAACTCTTTTGGAAAGAGGTAAATAAGTCTCGGGATAGTTCGTCGGCATCCAGAATGGACAAAATAAAGTCTAAAGCTAATGTTATTCTTGCTAACACTCAAAATCAGAATCATAAATTGT
Organism: Pyralis farinalis; assembly: GCA_947507595.1. Classification (NCBI taxonomy): domain Eukaryota; kingdom Metazoa; phylum Arthropoda; class Insecta; order Lepidoptera; family Pyralidae; genus Pyralis; species Pyralis farinalis. The sequence continues at coordinate 21,400,865 of OX382267.1, forward strand.
TTATTCGTTGGAATTGGATACAATTAGATTTGCGTTTCACCAAGTTCTATCTTCACAGGTATGCGAAATAATACAGTTTGGAAAACTATTAAATCTACAACATTATTAAAGAATTAATTATTATGCAGCATTTATATTACTGTAGTTAAATTATTATACATAGGATTGAACTTAGAAATAAATTTTACAATGGAATTATAAATACATTTTACAGTTAAATCATTTTTACGCTGTGGATAAATGAAATAAAAATTACAAAAATATATTATTATTCAGTTGTCCTTTAAAGTCTAAGTATTCTTTCGTGCTATAAAAACACCGTGCAGTCAGCCTTGTTGATAATTTGCATTTAAAAAGGCTTCCTGGTAGAGACTTAAATGTACCTGAAAGTTTATTACATAGCCTTATACACATAATATGGCAATTCTTGGAGGAAGTGGCCAGATTTATTACGGGCAAGTACTGTTTATTTCTGTGCTGCGACTGTGTGTTGTGTGTCCGCAAGTGCTCTACTTTCTATAACAGCCCCGGATGACCATGTGCAAAAACACATGCTTCAAAATAGACGTGCTTGTACTGACAGGGCAGTGGTAGTATGTAATACTTGCGAAATATGGGTTGACAAGACTCCCTTTGCGTCATTTCGAGTATTGCTCTAATAGGACGCTTCTGCACATTAAAGAGCATATTTATGTCAACAGAGCTCTCCCAGATGACAATTCCGTATCTTAGTGCGGAGTGCACATAACCAAATAAATTAAAAGTAAAAAACCTTTTTAAAAACAAGTTTTTATTTAAATGCTCTAAAAAGAAAAAAATAAAATTTTATACTAAAACTTTTACTGTTAACTTAGGTCATTTCACATTTGACACAATTTATAGGATATAAAAGCTTGTCGCGAGATTTATGTACTCGTATTTGCTTAGTTTGAAAATTTTAATAGATAATATTATTCTCATCAAATTATTTAATTTACTTGTTAATCTACACAAGTAAATCTCGCGACAAGCTTTTATATCCTATAAATTGTGTCAAATGTGAAATGACCTAAGTTAACAGTAAAAGTTTTAGTATAAAATTTTATTTTTTTCTTTTTAGAGCATTTAAATAAAAGCTTGTTTTTAAAAAGGTTTTTTACTTTTAATTTATTTTTTACTTTTTAGTTATCGCTGGACACGTTTCTCAGTCTGTTCATCTCATTCAACGCATCATTGTTGCATGGTCGTGAGCTTCGTTTAGAAGGGTAAGAGCTAATATACAACAGGGTTCGCCCCGGTGCCCTGAGGTGGTACGTTCGCGACATCATATTACACCCTGATGCCACTCAGTCCTCGGCACGGCCTCACCTTGACTTGGGTGTTTAGAGAAATGTGCCACTTATTTCAGCTTGAAGCTTACTTGTGCCTTACGAAACACAGTTCCGGGTTTGATTTTGGAGTAACAATTCGACCTCAATATATCAAAATTCCAGACGGATTGGAGCAATGGAGTTGATATTCAACATCTTTTTTTTTTAAACTCGCATTCGTATTCTCAGTAAGTCCTTTCACTTGATACCCATATTATAAGCAAGCACTAAAAACTTACTCCACTATTTGGTTTAGAGTGACGTCACTTTATTTTTTGACTTATTCTCAGCAAGTCCTTTCTATTGATACTCATATTGTAGGAATGAATTGAAAAAACGTGTGGCACTCGGGGACTGCCGCGGTAAAGCTATTGCATAGCATCTTTTTTTATCAACTTATGCAATTATAATTATTTTTTAAATAACAAATCCCTGGAGGGAAGTTGTTTCACCCGCCTGAACACAACAACCGTCCAGGGAATTGTTATTCGGCTGCAGTTTTGAGCATATTTTTCGTGAGGTAGTAACGTCACTCACTCGTACGAACGCAACATCTGTCCAGCGAATTGTTATTTGGCTGCAGTTGCCTGTGAGGTGGTAACGTCACTCACTCGCATGAACACAACAACCGTCCAGGGAATTGTAATTTGGCTGCAGTTTTCCGTGAGGTAGTAACGTCACTCACTCGCCTGAACACAACAACCGTCCAGGGAATTGTTACTTGGCTGCCGTTGCCTGTGAGGTGGTAACGTCACTCACTCGCATGAACACAACAAGCCTCCAGGGAATTGTTATTCGACTGCAGTTTTGGGCATATTTTTCGTGAGGTAGTAACGTCACTCACTCGCATGATCACAACAACCGTCCAGGGAATTGTTATTTGGTTGCAGTTTTCCGTGAGGTAGTAACGTCACTCACTCGCATGAACACAACATCTGTCCAGTGAATTGTTATTTGGCTGAAGTTTTTACAATTATTTACTACCTCACAACAACCGTCCAGGGAATTGTTATTTGGCTGCAGTTGCCTGTGAGGTGGTAACGTCACTCACTCGTATGAACACAACAACCGTCCAGGGAATTATTATTTTGCTGCAGTTGCCTGTGAGGTAGTAACGTCACTCACTCGCATGAATACAACAACCGTCCAGGGATTTGTTATTTGGCTGCAGTTTTCCGTGAGGTAGTAACGTCACCCACTCGCCTGAACACAACAATCGTCCAGGGAATTGTTATTTGGCTCCATTTGCATGTGAGGTGGTAACGTCATTCACTCGCATGAACACAACAATCGTCCAGGGAATTGTTATTCGGCTGCAGTTTGGAGCATATTTTTCGTGAGGTAGTAACGTCACTCACTCGCATGAACGCAACATCTGTCCAGCGAATTTGCCACCCGACGGAGTTCAAAAGTGTCCATAGGCTGTGTAACAGTGTCACATCAGGCAGGCTGAACACTTCTTTGCCACCCGACGGATCATCATCATCATCTGATGATTATGATGACTGATGACAGGACACAAAAGTAAATCATCATCATCATCTGATGATTATGAAAAAAAAAAAATTTCTTCTACCAATTTTCTTACTTGTTTGCCACCCGACGGAGTCTAAAAGTGTCCATAGGCTGGGCTGTGTAACAGTTTCATATCAGGCGGGCTGAACACTTGTTCGTCACCCGATGGAGTATTAAAGTTTTAATAGACTGCGCAACAGTTTCACATCAGGCGGGCTGAACACTTGTTTGTCACCCGACGGAGCATAAAAGTGTCCATAGGCTGTGTAACAGTATCACATCAGGTAAACACCCCAACCACCGTGCATACATACCCTGACAGGATACAAAAGTAAATTATCATCATCATCATCATCTGATGATTATGAAAAAAAATAATTCTTCTACCAATTTTCTTACTTGTTTGCCACCCGAGGGAGTCTAAAAGTATCCATAGGCTGTGTAACAGTTTCACATCAGGCGGACTGAACACTTGTTTGTCACCCGACCGAGTCTAAAAGTGTCCATAGGCTGTGTAACAGTATCACATCAGGTAAACACCCCGACCACCGTGCATACATACCCTGACAGGACACAAAAGTAAATCATCATCATCTGATAATTATATAAAAAAAAAAATTTCTTCTACCAATTTTCTTGTTTCCCACCCGACGGAGTCTAAAAGTGTCCATAGGCTGTGTAACAGTTTCACATCGGGCGGGCTGAACACTTGTTTGCTACCCGACGGATCATCATCATCATCTGATGATTATGAAAAAAAAAATCTTCTACCAATTTTTTTACTTATTTGCCACCCGACGGATCATCATGTGATAATTATGAAAAAAAAAATTCTTCTAACAATTTTCTTACTTGTTTGCCACCCGACGGAGTCTAAAAGTGTCCATAGGCTGTGTAACAGTTTCACATCAGGCGGGCTGAACACTTCTTTGCCACCCGACGGATCAAAATCTGATGATTATGAAAAAAAAATCTACCAATTTTCTTACTTGTTTGCCACCCGACGGATCACCATCATCATCTGATGATTATGAAAAAAAAAATAGCTACATGGTAGGCGGAGTGGGAGGTGTTAGGTTTTATTTTCGTTACGGAATTTCTTGATTCGGTCGCCGCAAAGCCCGCGATAAAAGCTATGCAATAGCTTAAAAATATTCGCCAACTTGGGTGTTCTGCCATGTACGATTTAGAATGACGTCACACAGTTAACCATGCATTGTCATCCAAATTGAACGTGTATACAAAATTTCAGCTCAATCGATTGAAGATATCTGCTTCAAAATTGATTTTCAAGCTTTAGAAGTCCGCCATATTGGATTAAGAGTGACGTCACATTATTTTTCGAGTTATTCTTAGCAAGCCCTTTTATTTGATACCCATATTGTAGGAGTGCATTAAAAATAGTTGGTCCGCCATCTTGGGTATGCCGCCATGTTGGATTTAGAATGACGTCACACATTTAGTCATGCATTGTCATCCAAACTGAACGTGTATACAAAATTTCAGCTCAATCGGTTAAAGATATCTGCTTCAAAATTGAGTTGCAAGATTTCACCCGAACATACTTACATACATTGCAAGTTAAATAAAAGCTTGTAAAATAGGCTGTGATTGCAGCCTGTTTAGATGCAGTTTGACCAATTCTACGGAGAGGATATATAAACTTATTGATTTTTTCACAATATTTTTTTTAGATTTATATGCTCTTCCCATCCACAGAACCGGTCCACAGTTATACCCAAGAATTTAAATTGATTCCCTTCTATGATACTCTTGCCTTTGTAAGCTATGTTGAGGTTTTTGATACTAGATTTCAAAGTATAGAACTGCATAAATCTTGTTTTATTTATGTTCGCTTTTATGTTATTTACAGACTGCCACTCAATTATTTTGCTTAAGTTGTCATTTATTTCAGTTTCATAATTATTTTCATCAATGCCCCTAACTATAATTAACGTATCATCGACAAATAATACACATTGATGTTTTATGGCATTTGGGAGGTCATTGATGTATAAAAGTAACTTGCAACTTGTCTAGATATTATCTTTTGTAATTGTGAGCATATAAATAAATCAATAATTGGCGACTTGCCTTCAGATCATTGCGGTCAGTTAGTGGTATATCAATGTTCGAAGAACATGGATTTAAAAAGTCATGTATTCTATAGATCACTGACCACCAACAAGCTTATTAAGTACAACAATGTATTGGGGGACAGGTTGCCTTCATTGGATTACTCTGTAGACAATCCTGACTTATTATACACAAAATTGTTTCATATTATCTATCTATCTATAACTTCACGCCAAATCCAACTGAACTGAACAATTAGCTCGGGATTGCGGGGTTCCGGAGGTTGCGCAAACTATTGATGACAACTTTTACGTGGATGATTTGATTTGTGGTGCAAATACTAGAGACGAGTTAATAAAACTATGCGACGACACTACGCAAGTTTTAAGTTATGCTTGTTATGTTTTACGAAAATGGGTTTTTAATTTTTACCGGCCGAACCCAAATGTTAGCGGGCAAGATGAGGCGAAGCAACTTTCATTGGGTGATCATCGCGTACATAATAAAACGTTAGGACTGGGTTGGAACAATAATTCGGACGAGTTATGCTTTTACACACAAATAGAACAGACTACCGACTCAGTCACAAAACGTATTATTCTTTCGAACGCCTCACAGATTTATACTCCCTTAGGGTTATTAAGCCCAACAATTACGATTGCAAAAACATTGTTACAAAATGTTGGCTTTTGAAACTCGGCTGGGATGAACCAGTACCGATTGATGTCGCGCAAGCGTGGAATAAATTTATTAAGTGTTTATCACTATTAAGTAGGTAGTTTGCAAATTCCGCGTCACGTGATGTGTGTCGAGCCCGTTCACATGGAGCTGCATATATTTACAAACGCGTCGCAAGTAGCCTATGGCTCTTGTGCTTATATACGCACGGTCGGCAACAAGTCAACTGTTACTGTTCGCTTACTCTACTCCAAAGACAAGGTCGCACCGGTGAAACCGACAACTATACCTAGGTTAGAGCTATGCGGGGCGCTAGTGGGCGTTAGATTGTATGCTAAAATTAGTGAATCCGTTCATTCAAAGTTCACAAAAGTCGTATTCTGGACAGATTCAACTATCGTGTTGGTTACTTACTTACTTAAAACATATGTTCAGAATAGAACGGCGGAAATTCACGAACTAACCAAAGATCTTTGGCGTCACGTATCTGGAGGAAAAAACCCAGCTGATTTGGTTTCGCGGGGTCAGCATCTAGATGCACTCGGTCGATCCACTTTGTGGTGGCAGGGGCCACAATTTCTACATGATCCAAATTTTGAAGTTCCGTATCTATTAAATAATTCTTCTAGACTCATATTGAACCGTAAGGGGCGGGGAGCTAGGTTGGTGAAGGCATATATTTGCCTATTTATATGTTTTGTTACCCACGCACTGCATTTGCAACTGGTTAGCAATCTCACATCGGATGGCTACTTGTTGGCTCTCAAACGCTTCATCTCTAGATGCGGTAAACCTTCTGAGATACATTCTGATAATGTAAAAAAATTCGTAGACGTAAAGAATGAATTTACTAACTTTTTGAATGCTTGTTCCGATGAAATTAAAGAATATGCTAGTTCCGTTAATATTAATTTTAAGATGATTCCACCTTACGCTGGCCATTTTGGAGGATTGTGGGAAGCCAGGGTCAAGAGCTGCAAGCATCACTTGCGGCGTGTGGTAGGCAATGCACATTTGACGTTTGAGGAGTTCAGCACTGTATTAACGCAAGTGAAAGTTGTCCTAAATTCTCGTTCCTTGACTCCTATGTCCACTGACCCACATGATTTCCTTCCCCTAAATCCTGCTCATTTTTTGGTTGGTCGCCCACTGATTGCACCTATGACCGCTGATATTCAGGATGTACCCATGCACAGACTTACACGCTACCAGAGAGTCGAGCAAATCAGGCAACATTTTTGGAGCAGATGGTCCAAAGAATACGTTTCAGAACTACAAACTAGGAACAAGTGGCAACAGCATAAGGGCGATCTCACAGAAAATGCATTGGTTCTCATAAAGGATGACAACCTGCCGTCACTGAGATAGAGCTTAGGACGGATCGTGAAGACATATCCAGGCAAGGATGGAATCTCACGTGTCGCTGACATACGCACGGAGGAAGGCATTATACGCCGCGCCTTCTCTAAGATTTGTCCGCTTCCCTTGCATGAGGAGTAGACGGACGCATCCAACCGCTACATCAACCGTTGGAAACTTCCAGCTTCCAAGGCCGGGAGTATGTTGACGCACCTTCATTATATATTAAGGCGTTACGGGTGGCCGTCAATTTGTTATTTCGTGTGTATCGATAACAGCTCCGTGGTTTTAATTTCTCTCACACCTTATCGGCCTTGCTTCTAATCGTCGAGTTGGACGCACCAATAAATTGTAATGTACATCTTGTTAAAATGGTTCTCGCTGTTACTTTTCTATGTGAGAAAAGATAAAGTATTATCTATTGTATTGTAATACATACTATGCACGATATCCGTGCATAGTAGTCCTTCCTACATTAATAATGTAAATGTTTACTACTGAAGGCCAAGGTAGATGTATGTGACGTGTTGAGGTGTGACATTAAACTGACTGAGAACAATAAACATTTCCAAATCTTAAGACTTGATCGTGCTATCTCTACGCTCATGAATTTTTAATGAGCTCTTCTACTAGTAATCTCGTCCCTTTCAATTCCCAAATCGTTGTGTACTATAGATACAGAGATGTGTAATAAAACTGTAATGGCAGTATTTTTTCTTTTTATTGCCAATGTTGTTGCAATATTTATTTGCCTATAGCTCTGCACGTGTAGAGAACATAAATGCTTCTTCCTGTTTCATGTGCATATAAACCCTGTTCGTTATAACGACGCCAAATGTTTTTGGCGTATTGTGTATATAAAGAGAATATTACTTACGTAATGTAATATTTCCTAGTTTTATTATTACATATCCGAAGGGTATGAGAATTTCATTAATACCAAATACGTCAAATATCCGTAGCTTGTAAATGAAATGATCCGCAAATTTATTTATTTTTATTAATTATTAGTTTGGTTAGAAAAATTTATAGCTATTTAAGTTTCAAATTCTTCAATTCAATATCAAATTTTAAGCAGATACAGTCCTCATTTTATCTCATTCCCTAGTATTCAAAATATTGAACACTAATATTTGTTAGAATTTCATCATCCTTCTCATCATCATCAATCTGCAGGTATTCCTCTACAGGCAAGCAGGTAACATACCCCCAAACCGTCTATGCTAAAACATATAAATTATTTATTTGCTATTAGGCCCTCATGGATACTTAGATACACTTACGTTCTTTAAATCAAATCCTATTGTGTCTTATTAATTTTTCATAGCTTTAGTTGTTTATAGCTTCAATTTTTCTTTTTTAATCTACCTGCATTTCGAAAATTACCCAATGACGAAAAAGAAATGCCAAAAGAAACAGACATCTCTCTCATCATCTGTCCGTGGTTGTGTACATGAATGAATGGCTCCAGCACCCACAATTGTCTAGAAAAAGTTCGGTAAAACCGTTTGAGTAGCAAAAATGGTAATATCTATCAAGCACAAAAGTAAATCACTATTGTACTCGTCGTATACCAAAACAACCAAAAAAATAAAGTGCATCCACAAGTACTCGTACAATGTTGACAAGTAGATATTGTATGAGTACTTTCTGACGGGCGACTGGACTTGAATTCTAAATTCGAGTAAATAAATAAGTAAAAATGAGAGTAAAAATATGTTTATCCCACGATCGTACGGCGCTCACTCTGTAACACTAATAGTTTTCAACTAGAATTGATCTTATGTACGCCGCGACTGCCGATCCAACAATCCTGTGGATTGCAATTCTGGACAAAAACATCATTGACGCGCGGATTAGGGCGTCCCTCGTAGACGACGGGCACCGATCCGCCGTCGTCACTTCGTGGGTTTAAATGCACACGGCGGTGGGGGCCACCACCTGGCTAGTCAAGGAGGACGGATCTCGTATAAGCACATAAACTATTATTAGGGTTTGAAGTATGAAATTGCCGATTTGTACTGAAAAATTAAAACTCGTTTTTTTTCTAAGATGTAACATTTATTTGATCAAAATATTTACACTCTTTATCGAGAAACATTGCTACCATGTAATCGGAAGTTTATTTATGCCTTTGCGATAGAACTCTGGGGATCTAGATTCGTCAAACTGAGTGAAAGCATTTTGTACTGCCTCATGGGAAGAAAATTTTTTACCACGTAGAAAATTGTCCAAATCACGAAAAAAAATGGTAATCAGTTGGAGCAAGGTCTGGTGAGTACGGAGGATGACGTATGTTTTCTAACTGCAGCTACTGTAGAGTTACAACGGTTTCTCGTGCAGTGTGAGGTTTTACGTTATCGTGGAGCAATAATGGTGAAGATTGACTAACGAGTCGGGCCTGTTTCACTGCCAGTTTCGCCATCATTGTTTGAAGTTCGGCGGTAAACATCTCCTGTTATTGCTTAACCAGACTTGAGAAAGCTATAGTGAATAACGCCAAGAAAAGACCACCAAACAGTTACCATTACCTTTTTGAATAATATTTATAATATTTTTTTAAAAAACGTCTGGAGTTATATTATACGCCGCATACATCCTACCTGATGTAAAGTGATTACCGTGGCCTATAAATGCTTGCAATACGGGAAAGTTTATGAGGTAGACGTATATCTATCCCAGTCTGGCTGTTTAGGGTGCCTTTCTTAAAATCACCCAGCCCAAGACAAACAAACATGTTCGTGTACACAAAATGTTACTCCTTTATGAGAATCGAACTCATAAGAGTTGCTGTTAAAATAGCTATTGTTTACCACTTGATCACCGGGCTTGCCAAACATAGTTTGAAATATCAAACAAGGGATCCAATCTTCATTCTGTGTCTTGTTAACTGTAACGTAGAATAGACACTTAGCCATTGACTATCGAGAAACTGCGCAGAACCGCACTGAGCAACTGGAGTGCATTCTCGGATATCCTCTTAGTATCTGCTCTTCAAACAAAATTGTGAAACTAAGCTTTTCAAGTTCGATATGTTTGTTCGCGTTTAAAATTTGTTTTATACATTTATACATATAATATGAGATGGAATTGCTAAGTATCAATGTTGTATATGAGTCTAAATGAACGCACAAATTAAGGAAATTCGATAGAAATCTGCGTATGAATGCAGTTAATTGTAAACAGAAATCTCTATTCCTAGGTGGTTTGGTTAAGCATAGTAGTTTCATAAGCTCAGTGACAGGGCTCCAAGTTATCTCAAAAAATACATTTTTACCAATCGTTCCATCTCTTTTTGTCTTGAGAAATTATCTGACTCAATAGACTGACTCAATAGATATGCCCGTCGATAATCAAGAAATTGATTATATGTTTTTACTCCTACTTTACTGACTCAGCAACTGGCAACCCGAAGAGGACCTTGATCATGAACTCCAAAAGACGACATTTTACTATCCTGCCTCACTTGGGGATTCGTTAAAGAAACGAGATCATAGGATACCTCGTCCGAAAGGAGATATTTCAAGATGTCCCAATAGACTTTTCCAATAGTTCGCCTTACATTGCTGATAGTTGATTGTTTGTCTACCATCAAAACTAAGGAATTGAAATATTTTAATCTGATCATAATATAACGTTTAACTACTAGATCTACTACCTCTTTTTCCTTGGAAACTCCAACAGTTGTCGTCCTATTTGGTTGGTGCCAAAAACTTGCAGAGAATATTCATTGCTACGAAATAGTGCCTATTTTCCTTTGCCAATTTTTGGTTTTACTTGTCATAATCTAAAACATAAGCATTTTATGGGAAGCTGCAGTATTCTCCAAAGAGCTTAAATTATACAGGCCCATTTTTAGACAAGTTCCCACCGATGTTGCGTTGCGGGGCTGATAGTATCTAGTTTAAACAACTGTTCGAAACAATAAACATTCTAATATATTTTGGAATTTAGGGTTCTTTTACTTGCAATCCTACAGTCTGTCTCTATTCAGTTGTATAATATTTACGTTGAACATAAATCTAAATAGAGTTTTGCTAGCGTAACAACTTTTACTGAACAGTTTATCTTAATGCTTTAAACATGCAATTCTTGTATTATAAATAAATTTAGGAAGCGCTAAAAATTTTGAATAAAATTTTGTGTTTAGATAAAATTCTGCTTCTTGAGTTATCTATGTAAGTATTATTATCTATCTAAGTTATATAGTTATATATATCTATGTAACTTATACTGAAGTCAAGAGGCATACAACCATACGGCCCACCTGACGTAAAGCGGTTACAGTAGCATATAAACGCTTGGAATACAATAAGTATTACTCGCGCGATGCCACCTCTACTGCTAACACAGCAACTCCTTAGGAGCTTCTGGAGACCTCACTCACATGCAGGAATACAACAACTCTCTAGGGAAATTGTTATTTAGCTACTTCCCCAGACGGGCTACTTTGATGCGCCCTATTCTTGCGTCTTGGTCTAGTAGTTTTTGAGAGAGCAAAAAACCACCAGAGCAAGACAAACAGACATGTTCATGAACACACGAATGTTCGTCCTGTGTGGGAATCGAATTCACGAGCGTTGGTGTCAAAGTAGCACCACAGAGCGTTTCACCACTGCGCCACCGAGCTCGTCGAAACCAAGATCTTTTCTGAGAAAAGTAGCAAAAAAAGTTTTTTCCTTTTCACGTTTCATACCTTTTATGTATAAAAGCGAAATATTCAACCTTTCAACCTCGATCAGATTTTGTACGGTGACTGATTTGAGAAAAATCAATACATGTCTTGGGTTTTGATAGAAGACTCCCTTCTTGTAATATACATGTATACCTTGATCCATATAGGTATTTTATTTTGCTATAGTGTACATCCTTAACTCATATTTTTCATGTAAAAATAAATCTGTGTGTAAAAACTATATTTTTGAGTTACTTTTCATTTACATGGTTCGATTACTTGCTGATGTAGTCTAAGATATTAAAGATTAGTCAATTAGCGTTTCTAGACGTAGTATCAAATTAATGGAAAGAAATAAAGCCCTCTGGAACACCTCGACAGTGTACTACATTTTCCCTACCTTGTGCCTTGTGACGCTATTCTTTTGCAGCAGTACCTTCCATATCATTAGACAAACGGTAAACCAAATATGGTCTCCTCGGTTTTCTATACCCGAGTATACCCTTTCCGATTGGGGCAGGTGTTCCAGCGGTTATCTTGTATATAATATATATACCTCATGGCCATTTCATTTTTATGGTGCATATGAGAGCAGTATTTTTTTTTAATGTTATGAAAAGTTGGAGTCGTGAGAATACCATTTCAAAGTTTTACCGTAACTGTACTTTACTGTCTGGTGTCGTAACTTAGCCCTATTATTATACTCGTACATGTCTTTGGTAATTAGTTTTACGAGTAATTATCGATTATCGATACGCTTATACTCCTAAGATACGTTCCAACACTGAGATACTAAAGACTACTTCAGACAAGCTGACTGATCTCACATTTAATTGCTGGATTTTTGTTCACTTGAACGAAAATATTACATTACATTATTATATTCTATGCGGAGTGTTAATTACTGTAATGCTATACATATCTATGTATATAAAACAAAGTCGTGTTAGTTACACCATTTATAACTCAAGAACGGCTGGACCGATTTTTACGATTTTTGTGTTTTTCGATTTGTCTTCGTCCGGAATAGGATAATAAGTATTAAAAGAATTTATACCATCTAATAAGTTAACACACCATTTATTGATCCTGAGGCGGTACGAAGTTCGCCGGGTCAGCTAGTAATTTATAAATTATACTTTTTTATTTTACTTATAAGAACTTAGTATAAATGAGTATAATTGCCTGCATATATGAAACATATTGAATTTTATTTACTTACATATTTTATTAGATGGAGTAGAAACTAATAATCATGCTAATAAGTTTCAATAAATCTAATAGGTCAGATTTAAAGTTTGATTTTGGACCTAGCGCGGATTAGGGCGTCCCCCGTAGGCGACGCGCACCGATCCGCCCTCGGCGGTGCGGGTTTAAGTGCATGCGGCGGTGGGGGCCGCCACCCACCACGCAACGCCCAACCTGGCGGGTCGAGGAGAGCTGAGTGTCGTATAGGCACATGGAATGTGAGAGGTGGATTACAAGATAAGATGAATGAGTTGATAAATATAATGAATGAGAGATGCCTAGATGTTTTGTGTGTGTCAGAGACCAAGCGAAAGGGAAGCGACGCCGAAGATCTGCCCGGTGGCATGATGGCCTTGTGGTCCGGGGTGAACCAGGATGATCATGCCAGCGCTGGCGTAGGCGTTGTGCTTTCATCTCGCTTGGCCGCTGGTGTGAAAGATTACGATTTAGTAGGGCCAAGACTTCTCTGGGTTAAAATAAAACTGGGGATTACGCGAGTCTTTTTGGTTGCAGCATATGCTCCTGTAAGCTCTACTTATCCCCAGGAGCTCGAGAAGTTTTGGGAGATCTGGATTTGGCTGATGCGAATGAACGGATAATTATGTGTGGAGATCTGAATGGATGGGTTGGGACCAAGCGAAGCAGTTATGAGGCTGTGCTTGGTCCATACGGAGATAAGAGAGTGAACGATGCTGGTAAGTTACTTTTAGACGTATGTATGGAACGAAACCTCCTTGTGACGAACACGTTCTTCCATCACAAGGATATTCACACGTACACATGGAGACGGAATGAACAGAAAAGTGTGATTGATCTGATTTTGATAGATGGACGTCTCCGAAAGTCGTTAATGGATACAAGAGCCTTCAGAGGCCCCACTCTTGAAACGGACCACTATCTGGTGATAAGCCGATTTGTGGGCCTTTTCAAGAAGTGGAGGCATTGGCGAGTGCGTATTCCTTTCGGAGACCATGAAAGAATAAGAAGTGAAAAATTGGAAGATGAAAGTGTGAGGAGTACGTATATACGCGAGTCATTCCGACTCAGATGTAGACGAATGTTGGAAAGTTCTGAAAGAAAGTATGGTGGACAGTGCGAAAGAAGCATGTGGATGCGCAAAGAGACGTAGAACACTGAAAGGAGATGCCTGGTGGGATGCGGAGGTTCAATCCTCCGTGGATAAAAAGAGGAGAGCGTGGCTGGATTACGTATCATCTTTGCACCAGAATGATAGTATGAAAGAGAAGAAGAAAGAAATATACCGTCGATGCAAGAATGAAACCAAAGCTTTAGTGAAAGAGAGGCGTGAAAGACTACTTATGAATGAGGAAGAGAGGCGTGAAAGACTACTTATGAATGAGGAAGAGAGGCTGACGAAGAACTTCGAGGCTAATACCAAACTCTTCTGGAGGTAAAGAAGTCTCGGAGTGGTTCGTCGGCATCCGGAATGGACAAGATAAAAGGTAAAGCTGGTGGCATTCTTGCTAGCACTCAGGAGGTGTTAGAACGGTGGAGCGAATATTTTAGAGAAATGTATGATTATGTCCAGGGCGTTGGCACTATGAATGAGTCTGTGACTGATTCGGCAGTGCCAACGTACCATGAAGACATTAGCATGGATGAGATTGAATGGTCGATACGAAGTTTGAAAAATGGAAAGTCAGCGGGAATCGATATGGTAACAGCTGAGATGATCAAACTGGGTGGCACCTACGTTAGGGACGCTTTCTGTTTTTTGAGCAAATTATGCTGGAGAACCGGAAGAGTCCCGAGCGATTGGAGACGCGCAGTCATCGTGCCCTTGTATAAAGGCAAGGGCTCACGTATGGACTGCGCCAACTATAGGGCCATCAGTTTGATCAGCCTAGCAGCTAAAGTGTATGGAAAAATCATTGAAAGGAGAATGAGGGTGAAATCCGATGGAATGCTTTGGGAAGCACAGGGGGGATTTCGAAGCGGCAGAGGATGGACGGATCAAGTTTATTCGCTCCGCAATATCGTGGAAAGGCATCTGGCTATGGACCAGAAGATTTTCTGCGGTTTTGTGGACCTTGAAAAAGCATTTGATAGGGTCGTGCGAAAGAATCTCTGGAACATCTTGCCCAGATATGGGATTGACGGTGACCTTCTACGTGCTGTGCAATCCACCTATGAGGATTGCACAGCATGTGTGAGAGTGAACGGCAGCTTATCATCCTGGTTTGATACCAATATTGGTGTCAGGGATGCGTGCTGTCGGCTCGGCTATTCATCCTGTATCTGGACAGTTGTCTTCAGAGAATGAGAAATATGAATGTGGGAATGCGAATGGGTGGCTCAGTGGTTAACTGCCTGCTTTATGCAGATGACGCAGTATTAATAGCAGATTCATCATCCGAACTGCAAACACTAGTCACAACATTGAAAGACGATTGTATGAAGAAAGGCTTACAATTGAATGCGAAGAAAACCAAAATAATGGTATTTGAAAGAGAGACAACCAGAACGAACACTAGGATTACGGTTGATGATGTAGTGTTGGAGCAAGTGGATAAGTTTGTATATCTTGGAAGCGCTTTTAGAAGCGATGGAAGGTACACCGCTGATGTGGAGAGACGAGTGAGTGCAGGGATGCAGGAATAGCGTGAATGGAGCGTTGGGTAAACTGTTTGGCAGCCGAAATCTAAGCCAGAAGGCACAGCTCGCTATACACAGCGCGGTGTTAATCCCAACGCTAACTTATGGAAGTGAGAGCTGGGTATGGCAGAGAGAGCATGAAAGTAGAATAAATGCGGTCGAGATGCGAGCACTGCGAAAAATTTGTGGCATAACGCTTGCTGACCGCGTTCGAAATGATGACGTACGAAAGAGAGTTGGACTGAAAGAGAGTGTCGGTGTTAAGATAAGAAAGGGCACGCTCCGTTGGTTCGGACATGTAGAAAGAATGCAAGATGAAAGAATGACGAAACAGATATACAATGCGAAAGTGGAAGGATGTAGGAGCCGAGGAAGACCAAGACTAACCTACCATGACCAAATTGGTCGTATTTTATCAGAAGGTGATGTCAGGAGCCTTAGGAACCGGCAAGCGTGCATGAAAAGAGCTATGAATGTGAGAGAAGCGAGTGAAGTGTGTAAGGACCGCGTCTTATGGCGCTCGGTTCTCTCTGCCTACCCCGCAAGGGACCTGGCGTGAAGATATACTATACTACTACTAAAGTTTAATGTACTATAGACATATTTTATTAATTAACAGCTTTTTTAAAATTAATAGTAATTAATGTCATTTTGTATTATTAAGTTTTAATAAACAACTAATACCCTATTGTTGAATATGACTAAAGTACAGGAACTAACTAAACAATTAAATAACGGAATTAGTATAAGTTATATAAGCACTTTCTGTTAATTAATTTTGCTTTATTAACGAGTTTGAATTTGAATGCTACTTCAAACTTAGGTTAATGTTGAGCATAGCGATTCGGTTTCGCGTAGTTCAGTTCTCTCGTCACCTGGAGGAGAAGGCCAATCCGGTATCCACGAAACTCGGTGTGCTTTGGCACGAAACAGTTTGCTGTACAAACCTCAAGTTAGAACGCACGTGGAGTACTGTTGTTATTATACTCGTACCTATGGGCGGGAGCACCTGAACACCAGCTGCGACCTTGTGATTCGGTGTTAAGACTCGATTTCCTCCTAAGCTCACGCAAGGTATCGAGCCCTTGAGTTTAAACAGAGGTTTTTAAGAGAGGTATGACCATCCACTTCATGAGTAGGATTATCTAACCTCCATAACGCCTAAGGACATAATAGCTTTTATAATTTACTTACTTTTACGTCAAATTCCAGGCAAAGATTTCAAATATTAAATACAGAGCTCGGTGATGCAGCGGTGAAAAGAGCTGTTACGTTACTTTGACACTAACGCTCGTGTGTTCGATTCCCACACGGGGCAAACATTTGTGTGCATGAACATGTCTGTTTTTTAAGAGAGGTAGGGCGCATCAAAGCAGCCCGTCCGCGGAAGTACCTCTACCTCACAAAAAACCACAGCCAAATAATTGAGGGGTGTTGTATACTGCGAATGAGTGCGGTCACCAATAAGCTCCTAAGGAGTCTTTGTGTTATCAGTAGAAGTAGCATCGCGCGAATGATACTTAATGTGTTGCGAATGTTCATAGGCTAGGGTAACCGCATTATATGAGGTTGGTCAAATGGTCGTATGCCTTCGGACGTTGTATAAAAAAAAATGCCTCCTTTTGTATGGACTAACAATTGCCCAACGAAATGTGATCCCAGGAGTTATTCGATGTGACGCCAACGGCCTCGTTTTGCAATCTTACCGTTCGCCGACAGCTGGAAATTCTTCCTCATGCACTAGAACTGCAATGATAGCATACCTGTCTAAAGTTACATTTAACATACATTTTATAATTTTAAACGCTAGCTTTTGGTCTTAAAGAGAGGGTCGGTGTTAAGATAAGAAAAGGCATGCTCCGTTGGTTCGGACATGTAGAAAGAATGCAGTACGAAAGAATGACATAATAGATATACAATGCGAAAGTGGAAGGATATAAGAGCTGAGGAAAATCAAGACTTACTTACTATGACCAAATTGGTCGTGTTTTATCAGAAGGTTCAGGAGCCCCAGGGACCCGTGAGCGTGCATAAAAAGAGCTATGAGTAGAGAAGCGAGTCTGCCTACCAAGGCAACCTGCCTACCTGCAAGGGACGTGGCGTGAAGATATACGTGAGAAAGTTTTGCGAAAATAAATAAAAGTGTTCTATAGATAAATATTTTTTATTAAATCTTTCAAATTACTCACCAGCGTCTATACAAAGTTTCATGCGTGTGAATCGAAACATTTTTTCCAGACCGCTGCAGACACCTCATTTACTGCCTGCTCAAACTCTGATAGCGTATCTATCGTAAATAAAAAATCTTTTTTATTTTTTATTTTTGGGAATAAAAAGAAGTCACACGGTGCTAGGTCATGGCTGCAGGGAGGGTGACCCAGTAGTAAGACCGGCGTGCTATCCAGGAAGTCCCTCGTTTTGAGCGCGGTGTGCGCGGGCGCGTTGTCGTGGCCCGCGGAGCCCTGTGTTTGATCGCTTGTTGCTCACAACAGAGAAAACTTCTGCCAAGCATTTGGTAGTATACCATTCGGAGCTGATGCTTCTTTAGCTCTGTAAAGGAATTGACATCAGGTAGCCAGTCAAATTGATTTTGAGAGAAATTGAAAAGCACGCGATCAAAATCTTCCCCCGCTTCTAGATCGCTTCACTTTGGTAGGCGTTGATTCGTTTTGAAACACCCAAACCGTCGACTGGCGCTTTGTTTCTGGATCGTATCGATAAATCCAGGTCTCATCACCTGTAATGATGTTGTCATAAACACGCCGAGATGAGCCTGCTTCAAATGTGTTTATAATATGATATTATAAACACATTTGAAGCAGGCTCATCTCGGCACCATCCCACCCGGGCCAGCTTCTGAGCAACGGTGAGGTTGTACGGCGCCCAGCGTGAAACTATCCTCCTCACGGGAAAACGCAAGTGTAGAATCTCCTGAAGGCTCCCCAATCCAATCTGCATAATGCAGATTGCTCAACATCTTGATACATAACTTGCCTATTGTCTTGGGTTGAATTTTTCACTGCTAGCGCGTTTTCTTCCGTAACAGCCGTCAAAAGGCGACCACTTCTTTCTTCATCCCCCAAAGTTAGTCGACAGCGCTTGAATTCGTTATACCAACGATACACGGTTGCCTAGGAGGGGCCTTCATCCATGAATGCCATTTGAAGTATATCGTATAATTCGTCCGATTTGAGGCGACAATTGAATTCGTAAAAAATCATAACACGAAAATGTTCCCGGCGCAGATCCACTTTTCAATAAGACACGATAATTTAAATTAGCTCGCAAAAAATGTGGAGGGAAATTTTGAAAATGGTACGTACCTATTTTTACTTATAAATAATCATTTTTTCAAAATAGATTATAATTGGCCAGTCGTCATACATAAAAACTTTTTTTTGCAATACTTTCTTAGTGGTCTGGTACTCGTATATACATAATTTTAACCAAATTTCACCCTAACTAAAGCGATAATCATAATTTAACGAAAGCGTTAGGTAACATTACAATTTACTAATGGCAGCCCGCGACTCCGTCTGCGTGAATCCCGGTATCCCGTGAGAACCGTTTTCCCCTTCTTTTTCCTCGATTTCTAAGGGTCAATTACTGATAGAAATAAGATCATGAGGCGATAAGAATATGATGGAACGGTTGGCTAAGATAGCCGACGTTACTACTTCTGGTGGGCAGCTTAAAGTCTTTGAAGAAGTTGATGTCTTTCCTTTGACAAAAATAATGGGACAAATATTCCATGGAACTCGTCTATGTATTGTTTTACATATATTAATTGCAATCTGACTTTTGTTACGATTCTGATTACTAGTCTGACCATAAGTTCTGTTACAAATGATTATGCATTTATTTTTTTATGAAGTAATATAATTTTAATAAAACTTATATGTACATATTTATGAATGTCGACGCAAAAAATTAAAAAAAATATATATTCGAAATGGCCACCTTTGGGTTTGATACAGGCCTTTAATCTGTCTGGCCACGAATCTATGGATTTACCTGTATATCGACGACAAGCGCCGAGCTTCAGGCCTTGTTTTATTATAAGCGACAAAGTCCTAGCGGGAATCTTCATTTCTCGCTATAAGATAAGACTTTAACAGCATTGACGGCCTTTGTAGTTCAACAGCACGCGGCCGCCCCGATCTTTTATGGTCTTCACCAGAGAAAGTGTTGGTATATGCGTCGATAGTATAATATACGAACATACGATAAAAAAAAAATACGGCTTATAGTTTTGACGTGTATTGAATATATATGTCCGAACGTCTCCAAACTTTGCGCAAGGCAATCACTGCAATCCTATTTTGTTTAAGATCCCATTCCATATTGTAATTTGATAATAAACACGAAAAATAATTTAATACGGCGGGAAATCGAAAGAGGTTTTTAACATAATAAACTCGTTCCAAATTCAAAATAATTAAAGAGTTAAAAATAAGAACTTTTCTATGTAGAAGTATTTATGGTCAGACTAGGTACCTATATAACCCACTTTCCACTAGAACAAACCTAGTTTTTTTCCAATACTAATTATATTTTTGCAGTAGTTCCCTAGGTAGAGGTAAGGTGTATCAAGCAGCTCGTCTGAGGAAGTACCTCCACCTCACAGAAAACCGCAGCTAAATAACAATTCCCTAGAGGGTTGTTGTGTTTCTGCGTGTGAGTGACGTCACCAGTAAGCCCCTAAGGAGTTGCTGTGTTAGCAGCAGAGGAGACATCGCGCGAGTGGTACTTAATGTATTGCAAGCGATCATAGGCTTTATATCAGGTGGGCCGTATGCTTGCATGCCTTCGGAGGTTGTACAAAAAAAAAACATTTGCATAGAGCATACAAAGTCATGAGAAAGAGACGTAAATATATTAAACCAATTATAGCTCAAAAATAGACGGCAAGTAGAGAATTACACGTGTCCTAAAATCTTCGATTACAGAAAAATTTGTACTCTCTTTGGAAGCTTTTGCCAGAACCTCCTTTACCAGTTGGTGTGGTAATCTACATATTAATAGGTTGTCTCAGGCTCTAAAGATGATTTTGAGTTACTTACACTGTATTCTTAGTACCCGGTAGTAGTATTATACTGACTAATCTATACAAATCGTCGCCTTAGAGTGTACACCCGCTAACGCCATATTAGCTAAATTTACAGGAGAAACAAAAAACGTTCTCAAAAAAATATAAATTTATTTTAAGAGGGAACTTTAATATAGTTGGTCTATTTTTTTATTCTTTATAATTTAAAATAAAAGAAGAGCTCCTAAATTCAATATTTATTTATTTATTAACACTTTTTTTTTTATTAACACTAACTTTTTTTTGTGATTTAGCAGGTTTTTATAATTAAGTAATGTTTTTGATAACGGACTCAGCAGTTTTTTTTTAATAAATAACAAAAATATTCTTCTCATTTATTTATTTCTCTTCTCAATTGTCAATAGCAATGCATTAGACATGACACAGTTTCTGTTCTGATAGGTGCTGCAACCGTCGCTATAAAAAATATTTTAGTTGCATTTTGTGATTCATTTTCATTCAAAACCTTCTTTTCAATTAGACTAACCCATATACTTGCAAACTGCCTCTGAGTTTAAGCCTCCTTCGGTTTGTTCCATAAATAACAATAGCCATTTTTGTTCTTCGAATTATAAAAGGCAAGATTGTATATTTAAAGCTTTGTTCTATAGTATAAACTACTAATTTTTGATTTGGGTACCATCAGAACCGCAAGTCAATTTTAAAAATAAAACTTTCTTCAGCTTTGTCTTTATCTTTCTCTGCTCGAGCTTCTTCTTTCTTACTTTGATGTTCTAAGTAATATTCTTGAGACTTATTGCCAACTTTGAAGAGAGCACATATCTCACATTGGTCCTTTTTAGGATAGTACAGTCAAGATTTTGGACATCAAACTCTTCATAAAAGTTGCAAATAGATAAAGCATGCACGTTGCGTGTTTTACACCAATCGTTAACATAAAAATCATAAAGGGATCGTTTTGATCGCCACTCTGGTAACAAATACTTTTTCTGTGTACTAGCACGACAATAGTGAGATTCTATTGCTGGCAATGATTCTAAAAATCTTCTCAGCTCTTGACGTTCTGATTCAAAAGATTTCGAAGTTGAATCTTTAGTTTTATGCGACTCAGAATCTTTGTTGTTCTTTTCAGAAACAGGTAGTTGTTTATTTTTCCAATTGAGAACTGTCCATCTTCCGATTCCAAGAGTCTTCAGAATCATAGTTCTACAGACTTTGATTGGCTGAGCTCCTATTTTCAAAAAGTAAAATAAAGATTGTGCTCTTTTCGATTTTTTGACGATTTTTCACCCCCTGGGTCTCTTAACAAGTAAGGATGTGACAAGACTACTCGTATTAACATATACTTTTTTTCTGGCCAGCTCATACTCCAAAATTCTTTGAAAATATTTTGCCTATCTGTTTCTGTAAATATTGAACATTTTAATGATCCTTTAGTTTCTTTACAGAGGCATCTATTCTCCAATACTCTAGGCTTCCTTGGTATTTTGTAATTCCATGTTACTCCTTTTTTTCTTCCGTAATACTTTTTTCCATTTTCTCTCAACTTTCTGTTTTTTCAGGAAACTAATTTGATTTTTGAATCTGAACACATTTCTTCCTTTAATTACTTTTCTCTGGGTAGTTTTCATAATCAGATACCGAGTCAGAATCAATACCATATGGTACTAAGCCTTCGTGTAAACTTTCATCTGATATCAGATCTTCTATTAAATTGGATAGGTTTGATGAACTAGAACCAATACTCTTGGTAACACCTGTCAAAGAGTTTCTAGGATTGTTTTCAGTTTCTTGGAAAGTGCGCAGCTCAATGGTATTTTTAGAAACCATATTTGCGCTATGGTAGTGTTCATCAGTGTTTGTAAATTAACCATGTTGGTCAAGGGCGAGTTTGAAGGTAAAAGAGTAATCACATAGCTGTCTTTGAAATAAACATATATAAACATAGTCATTATGTTTGAGTTGATAGTGGTATCAAAAAATGACAGTGTATTATTAGGTGCGAGCATACTAGAAATATCTTCTAATATTACATCATTTAATATGGACGGTAAGAGACAATTGCAATCAATAGGGTTAGTATGCCTTCATCAGATACTGTTTCAGATAAATCTATGTGTTCAAGTTCAACAATATTTTGAACTATAGACCATTCTTCAGGAATTGGTGTTTGAGATGGATCCGGCTCCTTTTGTGCATTTTGTTCTTCTTTACTTGTATTACATAAGTCCAAGATTTTTTAGGCCCGCCAATAATTTCTTGAAGGCATCTAAGAAATAAAGTAAGCATTAACGAATTATGTAAATAATAATGTAAAAAGCATCAAATATAAATATAAAATTATAAACTACGCTCGAACTTCATGTTAATGTATATAAAACTTGATTAAAATTTTAAATTATATATATATATACAAAATATAAACAGACAATAAGTAGGAGAGATATTACTACATTGCTAAAAAGTTAATCAAGAATAACAATACATAGTACCTGCTAAGTACAACAATTCTGTGATTCACTTTAAAGAAAAACTGCAAACTCCAATCTAAGTTAACAAATTTTTTAATAGCAATATTATTCATTTTCCAACAAAGTTCATGTAAAAAAAATAGTTACATAACAATAAAAATACATACCTCCGCAATACCAATTTATGAAAACCTCCATTTACACCAGTAGCGCCGAATTAAATAATTATTTGCAAGAGCACATGTGCCATCATCGAAAACTCGATACAAAATAGCGGTTAATATGGACTTAGCAGTGAACTTTTGAAGTCCTGAATTTGACAGTTTTACTCATCACGCCGTTTTATCAAATTAAATTCAAAATTGACAGTAGCTGTTTTTTCTAGATGATGTGTTTTTTTTCTCTTTTGAATGATAAGTAAAACGTATTTACGACAAAAATGTATTTAGCAGGTTTACACTCTAAGCCGATGAAATATATAAATTGGGAAAGATTGTTTGATTGTTTGTTTGAACGCGCTAATATTGGGAACTACCAGGCGGATATGAAAAACTATTTAAATTTGATAGTCTAATTCTTGAGGAAGGTTATATAGGCTATTCAACTTCACCATACGACGCCTACAAGCCAAGGAAAAAGAAAAAAAGTAGAAAATGGAGATACACGGAATTACGGGATACGCGCGGACGGATTCGCGGGCTGCAGCTAGTGACAATATAGTTATATATGATAATGTTAAATACTAAATACTTAAAACGTCTTAGCAACATAATTCATGACAAGTAATACGAATAGACGAAGGTTTAGTTACAAAGTAACTTCGGAAATCAAGGCCAAGAAATCTGAAGTAAGGTAATAAATTAGCAGCGGCATTACAAAGGCTTTGAGGGCGGACGCTTCCCAACCGAATGACATACCACTTCACGATAAAAGCACAAACAGTTTTAGTTTATGACACAGTATAGAGAAATCGGCAGTAGAGTAAATATCGTTTTGGCCTTCTGTAATTACTAACGCTTGCTTGCTTTGGAACGTTAGCGTAGCCATTTTCAAGACTAGACATTTTCGTCTTAGCGTTATCCCGTTTCCTAATCCGTTAGGATTGGCGGTGTCGGTTATTTAAGCCTAAGGATTCGGCGAAGATACTGATTTTTACATGAAGCGATTGCCGTCAGACCACACACAATCCCGAGGGAAATCCAGACTTTTCGTAGGTTAGATCACAAGCCGAGCCAGACGGTCGACCGTCGATACCATTAGGCGCCTAAGGTCGGTGACGGAGAATGCGGAGCGCAACGGAGATGTGGTGGTGGCGGTGTCGTTAGACATCGCCAACGCCTTCAACAGCCTCCCCCACAGTACCATACTGGAGGCCCTCAAATACTTTAGGGTGCCTCCGTACTTGGGGAGACTGTTGACTACAGAATGCGTACTTGGAGGACAGGGAGGTGCGCTACGAGGACGCGAGGGGCCAGATGGTCAGAAGGCGCGTCGTGTGTGGTGTCCCACAGGGGTCCATTCTGGGCCCCATCCTGTGGGACCTCGCATACGACTGGGTCCTGCGGGGCCGTCTCCTCGCCGGGATGAGGCTGGCGACCCGCCCTGGGAGCTGGTGGCGGAGGTGCTCGCCGAGGTGCATGGCTTCGTCGCTAGTAGGAGGGCACTCGGCATCCTATATTGGAGGAGGTGGGGCTGTATCGCCAGCGAGGGCAGGCCGAGATGATGCGGAGGTGGGGGGAGGACCTGGCGCAGCCGCGGTATGGAGTCCGCGTTGCGGATGCACTGCGCCCGGGCCTGGAGGCTTCGATGCGCCGTAGGCGCAAACCCCTCACCTTCCGCATGTGCAGGTGCTCACTGGACATGGGTGCTTCGGTGAGTACCTGCACCGGGTCGCGAGGCGGGAGGAACAGCCAACTGCTCAACACACGTTGGAGCGGTGTCTCAGATGGTCTCGGCATCGCCATCTGGTGTCCGCGCTGGGAAGCACGGACCTCTCGCTTCCGAGCGTGGTCCGCTACATGCTCGGGAGCGACATTACCTGGCAGGCGATGGCCTCCTTCTGTGAGACGGTCATGTCCCAGAAGGAGGCCTCGGAGCGGGACAGGGAGGACGATCCTCAGGCTGTCCCGCTCCGGAGACGGCGGACGGGAGTGCGGCGTAGGCGCTACGCGCACCTACTGCTGCCTCCCTAACCTGTGGGACTAGGAGTTAGGATGGGAACCTGGCCCCATAATGGTCCCACCGCCGGAGGGGCTGTCTCAATTTGCCGGGATGGCCCCTAGAGAGAAGTACGGCCCCTTTTGAGGGGCTGGCCAGTCGCAGTGATGCCGTGTTGCCAACAGATCCGGGGCACCACACCAACGCGGCCGATGGCATTTCGCGGGGTCGTTTAGTGGGTATACCGTCGGACTGCCGACGGGGAGTCCCACACTACCACCGGAGGCCCCCCAGGCACCGGTGGTGTGCGTAAAGCATTTTTCCCCGCGTCACAAAAAAAAAAAAAAGGTTAGGTCACAAGTCTTTTGATATATAATTTCTTGAACGTGCGGGTTTCCTCACAATGGTTTCCTTCACCGACGAGCAAGTAATAATTACAAATATGTACGTAAATCCGAAAAGATGTATTTAGTGATACGTGCCCACGCCAGTATTCGAACCCAAGACCGTCGAATAATAGGCCGGTTCTTTATCCACTGAGCTATTACTGCTTTTTTGAGTAAACTTATCACTATGCGACAAATATGCTGCTGCATTAACAGCATAAATGGCAGCAATGGAGAGATAATGTAAAAGGGTTCGCTAAGACCAGTACAATGAGCACAAAATACTTAATTGTAACTATTAAGGAGTTCTAATGACTAACTGCGACCTCAATCCATCTCTTTGATACCATATTATTGTACTCTCATCGACCCTAGATTCCGTTACCAACTTTCATGTTATGGCATATATGCCTAACGTGACCATACGTCCCGTTTTGTACCGTTTTGAGTCAGAAAATAAATGGTCACGTTAGGCATACTACAATTAGAAATGACATCTCTACTCTACTTTGAGGCAGACTTTCATCTATTACATTGCAAAAAGGCTTAATTTCTAAGTAAATATTCATTTTAATTTATACCTACCCTGAATCCTGATCAACGTGAAGCCTTTAATTAGGGTTGCGAAGGGTAATATTAACAGACATCAGAGTAGGTTTACAGCCCAGTAGGTTTTGTACCAAGTTTTGTAGTTTATATCGAGAGCATTACAAAATGTGGATTTATATCGAATAAAGTATATTTATATATATATTATTCGTACACACTGTACACACAAGAAAAAAAATTATCCCCTCCCTCCCTATCTATCCCGTCCCTTGCGGAGAAGGTAGGGACAACCGAGCATCAGAGGACGCAGTCTTAACACACTGCACATGCTTCATTAACATTCACAACTCTTTTCATGCATGTTCAATTACTAAGGCTCCTACATCCTTTCATTTTCACATTCTATGTCTGTTTCATCATTCTTTCATCCTGCATTATTTCTTGTTGTCACTAACAACAAAGCATGCCTTTTACTATCTTAACACCGATAATCTCTTTGAGACCAACTCTCCTTCTTACATCAGCATTGCGAACGCGGTCAGAAAGCTTAACGCCATGAATTTTGCACAATTCTCGCATCTCGACCGCATGTAATATACTTTCATGGTCTATCTGCCTATCTGTCTATCTGTTAGCTTTCACTTCCATAAGTTAACGTTGGGATTAACACCGCTATTATAAATTAATAAATATGAATTATAATGAATTATCATAAATTTAGATATTTATTATTATTAATATTTTAGAACTTCCAATATCATAAGCTTTTAATTTAAGTATTATAATATTATATATATAACCTTTTTTATTGTCTTTGTACATAAAAAAGGTTGTATACTTAGTCTGGCCATAAATACTGTTACAATTAAAAATAAACAAAATATTATATTTGAATTTGGAATCTGTCATTTTTATATGATTGTTCATTGAGTTTTCTCATTGTGGCGCCAATACAATACTGGCCCTCTTCTAGTCCAGATTTAAACCCACTGGACTACAAGATATGGCAACATTTGGAGGACGAAGTCTGCGCTAAACCTCATCAGAATTTGGAGTCTCTCCGAGCATCTCTGGTTAAAGCTGCGGCAGAAATAGATATAAAAGTGGTGCGTGCTGCGATGACTGGCCGCGTCGATTAAGGTCATGTATTCAAAATGGAGAAGGGCATTTCGAATAATGTAAATAAATTTTTATTGTACATTTAATTACCTTTCATTTCATATATAACTTTTCCGTTATTATTAAAAAGTGTATCATTAATTACATCAAAAGTTTTTGACAGAACTTATGACCTGACTAGGTATATTAATATTATATACGAGTATATATATATATTGACCAGACTAGTCGCGTAGGATACTCTGCTGGTTAGGAGGACTACAAAAGTATATTCTACGCCAACATCCTAGAATGCCCAGTCAAAGACTTACTGGTTTGAATAGTTGTACGTAGGTATGTTTGTGTGTTACTAACTACTGTTTGAGCATCTACACTGTAAAAGAAAAAATAATGAAGATGAAGCCTAAAAGAAACCGAAAGAGAAATAGGTACACTTGAGGAAATGGGTTTTAGAATTTAGAGAGGGCTGGCAACTCCAGATAAAAAAAAAAGCAAAAAGTCATGTTAAAATAGAGCGGACTGACAACTCCAGTTAAAAAAATAAGCCAAACTGTCATGTTAAAGTATTACCATTGAAGTAGAGGTCATAGATGGTGACCCCTACCCCTACTTTTGTATGCGAGATGTATGTTAGGGATGCGTGGATACATCGACTGCAGCAATTAACATTGTCGGAACTGCATTTTGTCGATTTTTATTTTAATGCACTACAAGTCTTAAAATATCAATATCTACGAAAACCTTCCTACTTTTTTCAGTATGAAAAATAGATATGGAGTCTAGTTTAAGATATGAAACTTTGCATAGATATTGATATTTTAAGTGCATTAAAATAAAAATCGACAAAATGCAGTTCCGACAATGTTAATTGCTGCAGTCGACATATGCGTGGATAGGATTTGGTAATTACTTTTAAAACCTTACAAAATTTTAAAGTCAACATTTTTTTCTTATAGGGGGAATAATATATAATATTAATATATATACAACCTTTTTTATTGTATTTGTACTTAAAAAAGGTTGTATATATATATTAATATTATACTATGTACTCTCATAGGAGAAAATAACTATTTCTCCTCAGTAGCTCAATAAGGGAGGCTTTGTTGTCTATAACTTAGAATAACTGTCTACTTTCGTGATTCAATTATACAATCCTTCATTTGCTCGGGACTCGCAGTCAACACTCGAAACAAAAACGAACTTTACTCTCTTGTTTTACAAATAATTCTGTTCAATTTATTTTAGCAATTAGGTCGCTTACTCCTTAACTTTCTAAATTCGTCGTATACAGCCGTACAGGTCTTGAAATGCAGTACAGGGGTACGTATGAGACTTTTAAGTTTATATTGAATTTTTGCGAGTTAGTTAATTTACATATTTACTAGATATAAAACAAAATCG
Organism: Pyralis farinalis; assembly: GCA_947507595.1. NCBI lineage: Eukaryota > Metazoa > Arthropoda > Insecta > Lepidoptera > Pyralidae > Pyralis > Pyralis farinalis. Next base: position 21,429,517 of record OX382267.1, read on the forward strand.
ATTAAAGTCAGTGTAACATAGCAGTTACATCTACGACGACCAACTTAAACGCAGTAAATATCTTTATTACCACATGAAACCTGTAGCTCAATAAAAAAAAAATTGAGATTTAAACTTGAACTCAGTAAGTATTTTTGGTACCAAAAATGTTAATGTTTGATCAATTTATTCTTAACAATAACAAAGGTTAAAATGCAGTAAAGTGCTTAAATGTGTTTTTTATTTTGCGTTAGTCTAGTAGACACATATAGTGCTGGTCAACTAAAGTGCAAAATATTCAAAACACCTTTAATATTTACTTTCTTTTGCAATTGCAATAACAATTTTGTGAAGTGACTGATTAAAATGCGGAATGTTCACTATTTACTGCAGTATATTGTAGTAAATAATGAAAATACTACGGTATTGTTCTAAGGCCTAAAACATCTTAAAGCTAATTAATTAGCAAGACATGTCACTGTTAATGCATTATGATTGGTAACTTGAACGATCACACTAAATTGCGCTGTATTTGAGATCACGCTAACTGCGTTCTAGTCTTGATTATAGCTCCGTCAATCGCTAGTCGAACGCTACAGAGGAAAAACTTTCACCCTCTAGCGTGGAGATGGCGAAGGCTCGTGATGGGGGCATGATTTGTATTATCTTCCACAATCTCCCCACCCACTGAGACTCCACAGAAGTTAATACCGTCTGATTTGAAGTGCAGCTTCCTCCACGGATACAATGTGCAGAATGCATGTACTTTATCGGAGCCTGCTGCCTTATAGTACCTTACGTGACGCTATGCGGCATGCTAAGTGATTTCGCTTTTAGCTAAAGTACTTGTATGATATGTACCGCTTGATCACATTCACTGAGATATGAGAATCAACCGGACGTGTAGTCAACAAAAGAGCAGCAGAGAAATTTTATAGTTCTGTATATTCGGTGTCCTCGTTACAGAATGAACCAGTTTAAAGAAGCTATTAGTTAAAGCAAATTTATGTATACATCTCACTGCGTAGTCAATGGACCGAGAGCCAAGTCAAAAACGGTATCAAATCCTCTCAAAATCACTTCCTTATGACCTTATCAGAAGCCACTTGCTATATCTCCGTTATGGGATCCGTAAAGTCACTTGTAGATCCATACGTAGCCAGCGTAATCCTCGGGTACCTACAATTCCGACAGATTTCTATCTTCAAGACTATGACAAGAAATATTCGCAAGATTAAGCGCTCAAGCTTGTATCTGGGATATTACAAATAAGATATATCGGCCGGGGAGGGGACGGTTTTAAGTAATACCCGAATTTGGGAACCCTACTGATCTGCAGGCAGCCGTTTCAGCATATCCTACTCACACCAATAGTGGTGGTTCGACATTCGTAGATTTTCCCGCCGTCTGCACAATGATATCTCATGGTGGCGACCTTACTTTAGCACAGTAACATAACAATCCTCCCAGAGTTCTTATCTGGCAGTAATCTTCTATATAGTATAAGTGGGCCACACAGTAAAGTACCTGTTGAAATTGACAATATCTATATTACGTTCATCGTATTTTTGTATTGCTGATACTGATGCTAAATTTAAAAATAATACTCATAATATCTCTTAGCCTAACCGGAACCAAGATACGTAAAGCAAGTAAAGGGTTAATTTTATAAACTATTCGCTAATTACAACCTTTGCGATAACCATCTATGACCCCGAATAATAATTTTAATTCCTTGACGAACGGTGTGCATATTTTATGTGTGTTAAATCATTCAAAAGAGGGTAGTTCGAAGAAATGAGCAGGAATTTACAAGTTTATTTTTTTAATATGAATTAACCGTCAATACTTGGAAGTGTTTCGTTATCCATAATACTCATATCGGCTGTGTTTGTTTGTGTTATATTTCCATTGATTCTAACTTTTTGTTGAAATATGGCGCGCTTAACAATATATATATATTATAAAGCACAAATAATTTTTCTGTTAGAACAAAACATGAATATCATCGAAATTGCTCGTCGACAGTATTATTTTGTAGAAAAGGACTGATCGACTATGGATCAGGCGTTATGAAGACACGGGTGACGTGTAGTGTGGACGTGGATTGACAAACAAACCTTTGTCAACTGGTGAGCACAACATGGACGTCATTGCAGGGCACTGACTGGAATATAGTAGCTGGAATGCATAATTGGTTACAAGAAGTTATCGATAACGACGCCAGGCCACTACGTTCCTAATTTATACCTATAAATATTTATGTTATATTATTACTTTTATTTACTTTGAAATGTATGTTTTTATTAAACTCATATATTTAAAAATGTAAAAAATGTTGAAAACTATGTCTTTATTATTATGTTGGGTCCCTATTCAAAGAATAAGTGATCAGTTAGATAATTTAATAACGTAAGAGTGATGTTATTGCTAAAAAAGTTAAAGTTTCCTAACTACATAGCATGTTTATTTACTAATCTCATAATCAACTTGACCTCCTTATCTGACTTAAACAAAGTAGACTAACATAGATAATCTTTACGGTAGCCATCACTTGTTGTTTATTGTATAAATTAAATGCATTCCGATAGTTTTAATTACATTCTAGTGTAAACTCAATACACGTAATTATTAAACATAAAAGAAATTCTTTTATTTTTACAAATTACTAACTACCTAAAACATACTCGTAAGTTAGAGAAGTGATAAGTATACGAATTAGTTTAACAAAGAAACTAAAGTGCAGTAAAGAAAATCTTATGCTGCAAATGAGTATTTACTGCATATTATATTTTTGATTGCAGTAACTGCTATGATTTAAAAAAACTTTGTTTTTAATTATTTACCTTAAATTTTTTTCGTGAATCTTTATTGTCACTTTCATCACGCGGAAAAAGTAATTCGCGGTGTTTTTGAGACCGCTTATTTGTTATACTGCATTTTGCGGCTGGACAGCTGCTGCACTAGACCTTAGCCAGCATCAATACTCTAGCTCAATATATAATATGTATAACCAACTTATCACAGGCAGTGAGAGTTGATAGATTATTTTATATTTTCGAACCACGCCATTGAGTTTCTACTCCTTTTCCCATTTTATTACTTTTTTAGAACCCTTAAACGCAGTAAAAGATTTTAGTTGAAGGGCAAGTCAACAGAACCTCTACGCAGTAATGGTTAATTGAGTTCTTTTCTTTCTAACTGCGGGCTACTCCCCCAAACCCATGGTTAAGAGGGAGAGAATGTCAATATTATGGGGATATTTTATGACTGTGACAATCTAATTCACAATTATATGTGAGCCTGTAACTTCCCCCCCCCCCCTTCCTAACTCTTTATTATATTATTTTTGTTTGTTTTATTTATGTATTTTTTTGCTTATTTATTTATGCGCTACAGAGGGGAGACTCTAATTACTACTTATATATAAATAGCTTAAATATATATCTGACTAGGTACCTATGTACTACTAAACCCCGCCTTCTAGTGTTAACTACTTAACTCATTTCCATCTTACCACCCCGTCTACATTATGTCTCTACTTATGTTAAGTACAAAGCTACTCTATATAATATTATATTCTACCTTTATATGTCTCACCCTCCTGTTTCCTTTTATTTGTTTATTAACTTATATATATAATGGTCCTACCTATGTGAACCCCACTCTTATAGAAATATATCTACTGAGAACTGTTCATGTATTGAACATAGTAATTTGTTTATCTACCTCCTTACCCCGCACATAACTACTCCTGTATCTAATCTTTACCTGAACTACCACTCGTGTATTGACGAAATATGTACTAGAATCCCTGATTTTAATTGTAACTATTTCTTGACCTAAAAATCAATCTACTTAACTAAACTTATTAATTAGGTGTCTCGGACTGTGTCACGTCGACCCTCAAGTTAAATTATTGGCAGTGATCGTTTTAGTGGCAACTACATTGTGAGCAGCAACCCAGAGTCCTTTTCGTGGCTGAGATGACTAAGCAATTCGAGAACCCTACCAGTTAAGCTTCCTAAATAACGTAGCACCGCAGTACTTTAAAGAGTAACTATTCCCTAAGGTTATCTTCCTGTCTCTACTCAATATGTTTATATATGTGAAGATCCAATCGTCCGCTCCACGTTTAGGTTACTTAGCTTGGGGAAATTATAAAATATCAAAGATTTAATGTGTGCTTTTCTTTACCACTCTATCTCAATTGGACTGTTAGAATTGTACCGCACCCTATCGGATTTTGATTGGTTCTTTATTGCTTAGGACCAGCATTCTGACAGGTGGACGCGCGTACCAAAGGAAATTCTGAAGAATCGGATGACTCTCGTAGTTAGACGTTGATTGGATTATAACTAATGTCTATGCATATTCATATAACACTGTAATTGATTTAATGATATCCTATCACTAGGCAGGGACTTTAGAATCTTAAGAGAACCCTCAGAATTAGAACGTAAGTCTCCTAGATTTAGCTATAGTTTAGCTATCGATGTAGTAGGCATTTATACTCCTCATCAACATTCGAATCAGAATTAAGTATAAGACTAGATTGTTTACACCGCAGCTCCTATCGGACTCACAAGGCCGTGGCGAAATAACCTATGGAGTCACTTTGTAGTGAGAATGAATGTTGTTACTATCTCGATGTTCAGTTCAAGTTAACGGTTCCGTAAGGCGATGACTAGGCAGGCTATAGTTATTTTCGGTAGTGAGATAATGTTAGTTCCCACCACCAAGATTCTATTTAGAAATCAATTATAAGACAGAGAACACTCTTGCTTGCGCTAGCCCCTCGGGCAGTGGCATATATTCTATATTAAATGATATAAAAGAGGAAGGTTAGTAAGCAACCTATATTCAATTTAGAGCTCAAATATAAGATAGAGAACGCTCTGGCTCGCGCTAGCCCCTCGGGGCAGTGGCATATTACCTACGGTTAATTTTATGTAACTGGAGAATGCTAGTGTTCGCCCTATGTACTACTCTGAATGCAACCATAACATAGAGAACACTCCCACTATATGTGAAAAGGAGAAGCAGGGAAGAGAAGGACCGCCTACAACACCCCTCCATCTGACCATTCCCAATTCATCTCGTTGATCTTACGAGTATGTAACATATGTGAGTATGAGAAAATTGTTCTTACAATTTAACTAACGACATCTCAGTCTTTTATTAAATTTGTTTTGTAATTTTAAATTTATCTGAGGCAATTTAGGAATAATCACATGGGTCCTTCCCCAGAACCACCTATGTTCCTGATTTTCCTTTTCCGAACTACTTTAGATAATATTCACTATATCAAATTCTACAATTTCAACCATCACTAGTTTGATTTTTTTCAATTTTAAAGCAAGCATCGATTTACAATAATACAAGTATTAAACTTCTCGTCCGCTAGCTGAACACAAAGATTGTATAAGGTTATTTGAGCACAATCTAACTGAATTGCAATCGGTCAAATCACCACTATGCCACCGCTATCAGTTATTACAAATAAGGCAAATCCCTCAGTTGGGTCCACAGATAACGTATTTGTTTATAATAAAATGTACTGTGAGCGTCATCTATACATTCGTCAGTCTTGTAAGGTAGCAGCCAGGCGCTTTTCTCAGTCACCACTGTTACACGGGGTCTATTGCCCAGACTTCTAAATAATATAGACAACAATTAATCAAGTAAAGTTTTCTGCTCTTCCGGCAGTAGTGAAGTCTCCTCACTTGAGAGACGTTAGTAAGTTTGGTAACGGTATTTGCAGTGTGTTACTTCGGGATATTGCTCTAACTGTTTAGGCTAAATCTGACCGAACGCAAAGCCGCCAGACTAGTGAAATCAATAATGAGTATTAAGGTTAAGTCTTAAAAGCAGTTCAATTGTCCTGTCCGACATTCGGTTGACTTTAACGACCGCGAGGTTGACTCTACATGGCTTATAACGCTTCAGGTGAAGAACCCTTGTCGTACTGAGGAACCCGGCACGACAGCATAACCTGTTTCGCTCAGCATCACCAGACGCTCGAACGCCCCCTTCAACGCGGGTATTGTATTGCTCCCCAGAAACTACAAGTCCTCGCCGTCCAGTAGACTCCCGACACGACAGACTTTGCTGTTTCGCTAGGCGTACTTTAGACACCCGAGGTCACCAACGAACTCAGACGTCGCATTTCCTCAAGGAACTACATAGTTTCACGGTAAAGCGTTAATAGAAACCGCTGGTTGTGTTAACTAGTCCTGGAGACTCAGGCGGGTTAACTCATCGCCGCTCGACAACGACACATGAGGGAGAGTGATACATTCCGGCGAATATACTACGTTATAAATAGCAACCACGAGTAAAACTTATCGGCTGACCAGAATAAAGCACTCTTTGAGCTCTGAACATGTAACTCACAAAACGATTAGACTAAAATCTCTAACCCGAATGTCTTCCAGTTCGCATGAATCACCAATGGGCAGATTAATATTTATAAATCTACAAAGTGTTCACTTAGGTCGGGCTATATAAAACATGACATTCACTTAAATGTTTATACTACTTTACTATTAATTGGTAAGCATTAAGCTGGTTTTGTATATTAATAAATAGGTACTCTGACTGTGACCGAACCGTCCAACATTTGATCGTCTTAAACTACTGCAAGGTTGTCTCTACAAGGCTTATAACGCTTCAGGTGAGGAACCCTTGTCGTACTGAGGAACCCGGCACGACAGCATAACCTGTTTCGCTCAGCATCACCAGACGCTCGAACGCCCCCTTCAACGCGGGTATTGCATTGCTCCCCAGAAACTACAAGTCCTCGCCGTCCAGTAGACTCCCGACACGACAGACTTTGCTGTTTCGCTAGGCGTACTTTAGACACCCGGGGTCACCAACGAACTCAGACGTCGCATTTCCTCAAGGAACTACATAGTCTCACGGTAAAGCGTTAATGTAAACCGTTGGTTGCGTTAACTAGTCCTGGAGACTCTGGCGTGTTAGCTCATCGCCGCTCGTCAACGACACATGAGGGAGAGTGTTACATTCTGGCTAATATACTACTTTAATTTAGCAGTCACGTATAAACTATCGGCGGACCAGAATAAAGCACCCTTAGAGCTCTGAACATGTAACCCTCAAAAAGATTCGACTATTTATCTTTAATCCAAATGTCTTTCGACTCGTAACCACAGTCAGGAGGTAAAATAATAATTTTAAGTATGCAATGAACATAGAATCAGCTACCTGCATATCTATGTTATAATTAAGTTGCAGGCCCCAAGACTACGCTTTATCTAGACACATGCAGCCTATTATTTATTGCCCACCACCGTGACTCTACAACCACTAAAATATTAGCCTATTCACGCGACGCGCCTACCCTCGTACTCCTTTATTCTCACCGCAAAGGTACTAACATCACGCCGTAGGATAATATGATCACCCGGACGTTTTACTGAACGACCCCTTGATTCGACCGCTTAGCGTAACCGCTTGCTACTTATCACGCACGTCACGATTAGCTTAAGAACTAATCAGTAATGGTACCTACTGTCCCTATAAATGTCGTCTGACGCGCCTACCACGCTGTATGTTAAATAACGCGTATATTCATCGCGACTACCTATCTATCTCCTAACTAGATCTTAATAAAATGTGTACCTACAATATCTAATCTAAGATACTCGTGTAAAATGACTTCTTGAGTTTGTATTACGTTAAACGTGTGATGTATAAGGTGGCTAAGCCCAAATCAACGATGTACAACGTTGATTTGCTAATTGAAACTAGGGTATGCAAGGTAGTTAGCCTCGACTTTGTCTATTGCCTATAACTGTGTGTACGTCATGGTCCTAACCTAATTGGGACACGAACCATGACTCCTAACAGAGGAAATAAATGTGTGTGTATATATACATATATAAATAAATGAGACCAGTATGGTTGGGTTGCGATCAATCTCCATGGCCCGCATACGCTGGACGGAATTCACTTCGACGAGCTCCTACCACTTTGAAAGATCACGAAGCCAAGCACCTGGGAGACGTAACTGATCCCTTTAAGGGCAAAATCAGTCGCTGACCCGTCTCAAGGCATAGCCAGCTCCCTACGCCTAGGCTATACGAGACTTCGTAGGCTCCGTGAGGTATCCGTCTCATATTTTTACGAAGTTACGTCCCTAAGATAGCTAATTTTTCAGTGTGAAATAACCACAAACCCTATTTAACCAATTTGTCGATGTTAGAACTCGCCTGACAATGTTGGTTAGTTAACTAGGTACCGCCGCCATACTCAAAGGTCTGTGACCCTTGGAATTCTGGCCACTTCGTACAACACAGTCAAATAACCAACACTAAATCCGATGAAATATTAGAACCCGATTTATGATCTAATTACTTAACCGCGATCACATTGAATCAACATCCCAGCGCAGCGTCACAAAGATCGGCAGATATACCGCCAATTCCATGCACAATGCTCAAGATAAAGAATCAACGCTATACTTAAACAAAATTAACACGAGAAGTTAAATTCCATAAAAGAAACCCCCTTCGCGGACAAATAATGCTACGTTTCAATTCCTAGAATTTGCATATCACAAAAACCGCGCCATTTTGATTGCTCAACATGCCCCACGCTACCACCATCGGCGCCTGAGCACCGTAGGTTCGGCCACGCTGCACACAATTTGAACAATCAACCTGAATTTTAGCGAAATATTAAACACCGGGTTATTCAATATTAAGTTAACTACAATTACATTGATTCCATGCCCAAGCCTAACGTTACGATCAATTAGACAACTTAATTGTCCCATATCTCGCTACGCAGCTCAAAGGCACAGATTCAATGCCGTTCTCAACACAATATTAACACAAAGAAATTAAAATTAATGATAAAAAGAACCGTTCCGCGATTTATCAGCGATACGCCTATCACCCCAGAGATTCACACCGACAAAAAGGCCCTTCACGAACAATTATCGATACGTCTTATTACCTTAAAATTTCACACTAAAAAAGCCATGAACTAACGAACCACCCGTTTTTATATCATACGCCTACCATCAAGCCTCTTCACCCCTCTCTGCGTATCTCTGTCTCTCTTTCCAAAATATTCTAGAATGTTCTATAGCAACTCGTCATTCAATATTCGAATCTATTTCGTTCCATTTAAGTAGCTTATACTGTTTACGAATCACGACACACTTTTCATCCACGACTAGCAACCGCGCGCTGATTGGTAGTTCAAGAATATCACGCCACTTCGTCTGGTATACGTCTACCCTCTTACAAGTTAACATTTTTCCTAAGCATACAGCCGTGATACCTTCAATAACATATTATCACGCCCGCTCGCCCGCGAGGCAGGCAGCGAGAATCGAACACTATGTGATGCGTCCTTCAAACCAAGTATGAACAACAATGACCTATTAAATAAAGTAGTGAACGATGCACCTACATTCCTAGTCGTTAATTTATACATAATTCGACTACATATATCCATATGATTGCAAGGTTATTTTTATTTGTGACGGCAACAATGTTATTTCATTGTGGTCCGTTACAATCGACCCCAAAACTTTGTACAGGTGTGTGAAACTAAACCGGAGCAAAGTTTTCCCTTCAATTTTATTTCAGTACAAATAAAAATAACTCCACCTCATTCCACTTAACTCTCAACCTCGATGGTTTAACCTGTCTTTATCCCTCTTCACTGAACCCTACCCTTCGACTTTGACTACCAACTTTCTAAGTATCCGAGCTTGATCTTTAGTTTAGAGAATCACCTACCGCTTAATGTCCATCATTATTTTAAAATTCTCCTAAACCCTCTATGATCTAGTCTAATTATCCACGTAATCAGTCAAGCACCATTCTCTCGTCTCTGCACGATATAGAATAGAATAGATATAGCTTATTTTAAAGTTTTAGTTTCTCAATCTAACGTTTACGCAACCACTCGCCATCATCACCACGACATTTGGTTACATTTTAGGACTATATATGGAAAAAAAAGAGAAAAAAGGGAAGAGAGAGACCGCCGACACTCCCCTCCATCTGACAATTCCCAATTCATCTCGTTGATTTTTCGAGTGTGAAATATATGAGAAAATTTCGTACAATTTATTTTACGGTTTCTCCGTCTTAGATTTGGTTTTGTAATTTTATATTTATTCGAGACAATTTCGGAACCATCACATGGGCCTCTCCCCAGAACCGCCTAATTTCCCTGTTTTCTCTTCCACATTACTTTAATGTTAAAGACTACAATTACTTACTACTAGCTATACAATCAACCTTTATCTATACACAAGATAACCGTTATAATTTTACCAATCAATTCTAATTCACAATTTACTCAACATTTTTATCAATCAAATCTAACCTACAGTTTACTTACATTGTATCTAATATACAATTAATTATCTACTATACAATTAATCATTTAATCTATACTCTAACAATTTTAATTTTTACTTTCTAATAACCTTTTTAACTACGGTTCTTAATTATACTAAGCCTTTTTAGTTCCCGATTCAGCTTCAATCTAACGGTAATATTTAGACAAATGTATTGTATTGAATTTACCTCGCATTTTTCTTGTCTCCGGATCTACCAAAAGATAGACATTTCGATAAGGAATCCCCGCTACCAGGTATGGTCCTTCATATAACGCCTCGAACTTCTTAATTGTTTTCTGGCTCGCGTTTGGCTTATTTAACTTTCTAATTTTAACTAAATCTCCTATTTGAAATTGTATTAATCGATATTTTCCATTAAATTTAGCTTGGCGATTTTTCGCCGCTTCCTGTAAATTTCGTCGCACAGTCTCCCTAATTTTTAATACATCTAATTTGCTATTTCTACTACACAAAATCCCGTCTATAGATAGCTGTGTAGATTCCCCGTATAGAACTTCGCATGGGGTAAATTTCATACTATTGTGGTATGTATTATTATATAGTTCTTCTATTTTAGGCAGTGTTCTAACCCACCCCTTATGATTTTTCCTATTATATGTCCTAAACATACGTCCTAGCTCTCTATTTACTCGCTCTACAGTATTGGGTCTAGGGTTTCTTACCGTCGTGTGAACTACTTTCACTCCCAATGCCTGCATACCCTCTTTCCATAATTTACTGGTGAATTGAGTCCCATTATCCGATAAAATAACCGTTGGTTTGATAATCTCAAAGAATTCCTTCGCCCTATTAAATACAGACTTTGCCGTAGCTCCTCTGAGATTATAAAATTTAACAAATTTACTAAACGCATCTTGTAACACTAGAATGTATTTCATTCCTAGTTCCCCCGTGGGTAACGGCCCGTAGATATCTACCATCACTATGTCCCCTATATCATTTGCCACTATTGAACAACATTGACCAACATGATTTAAATTGGAATGCTTGGTTAATTGGCAGTCATGACATTCCCTTACTACCCGTCTCACACTACGAGTCAATCCCTTCCAATAAAATCTATCCTTGACATATTTAATCACCTTGTACGCCCCCTGGTGACCCATTTCGGAATGTACTTGCTTAATGACCTCCTCCCTTAATACTTCCGGTAGGCAAGCAACGTTATTGGAATCAGTCCCAGTAACAATATATAGGGTTCCGTCTATTAATTTGTATCTCCTCAACGTACTTCCTGTTACCTCGCCAGACTCACCTTTCCCTTTAACTTGTTCTAAGATTGTTTTAATCTCTGCATCCTCCCCCTGCAATTTTGATAGATTCTTTAATTTTTCTATCAAACCCCTATTAACACGTGACTCCATATATAGAATTTCGGGCAGCCTAACCTTTTCGTCCTGTAAAAGATCACCTTTTGGTGGGTATCTAGACAGTATATCCGGGACTACATTATCCCTCCCCTTAATATGTTCTATTTCGTAATTAAAATTCTCTAAATAACTGATCCATCTAGTTACCCTTGCGTTATACAACTTCCAAGTTTTCACGAACGTTAAAGCTTTATGGTCCGTCCTAATTATAACCTTAGACCCCCGTAAATAAGTTTCAAATTTTTCTAGGCAACATATAACCGAGTAGAATTCCTGCTCTGTTACCGTCCAATTTAACTGCGCGCCCCTCAATGCTTTACTATGAAACCCTATAATCTTCATGCCGTCATTACATCCTAATTGATACAATACCCCTGCCAATCCAACTCCCGAACTGTCCGTTTGCAAATAATATGATTTACTAAAATCGGGATGATGTAATAATATAGTGTTTATGAACAAAGATTTTATTTTTTCAAAGGCTTGCTGTTCTACTTTCCCCCACGTCCAAAGAATGTGTTTCCTTAATAAATCATTTAATGGCTTTGTTTGATTATTATAATCCGGTATAAACCTCCGATAGAAATTACACAACCCTAGAAAAGCCCGTACTTGTTTTACCTTTTTAGGTACAGGGAACTCTTGAATAGCGGTAACCTTGCTTGGGTCCGCTTTCAGTCCCCGAATAGAAATGATATAACCCAACATTTTCACCTCCTCACAGAAAAAATTGCATTTCTCAAGATTACACGTTAACCCCGCTGCTAACAGCTTCCCCATGACTATATCTAGGTGTTCTAAATGACGTTCGAAGGTCCCTGTCGTAATAATAGCTAAATCGTCCAGATAGTTCACACAAAAGTCCCGCACTTCATGTCCCAATATTAAATCCATAGCTCTGCTAAAACTCCCCACAGATGTTTTTCAACCCCTGCGGTAACACATTATAGACATAAGATTTTCCATTGAATGTGAACCCCGTATATCTCTTGCTATTTTGCGTAAGTGGTATTTGAAAGTAGGCATTATTTAAATCTAAAGTACTAATGTAATTAGCGCCGTGAAACGAGTTCATAACGTCTATTTGCAATGGCGGTTTCTCTGTCTCAGCAATCATGTACTTATTAATTTCTCTAGCATCTAACAATACCCTTACAGATCCATCCCGCTTGAAGGTGAAGGTTAACGGACTACAATACGGTGTGGATGACCTACTGATAATCCCTTGTTCTTCCGTTTCTCTTAACTTATCCTCGACCTTTCCCCTATACTTGATACACCGTTCTCTGTAATCGAAGCTGAACCGGGAACCCACATTCAACTTCTTTTAATCTAAAGCTACTGGTTCTTCTACAATCACCTCGGCGTTCCGTGTCCCAGATCGTGATTGTTCCACGGTCTTCTGATTCCCAATAGGTTTCACCCAATTCCGATAACCGCGCTTATATTCCCCTTTCCTTTTTTCTAATTCCTTAGTTCTGCCTAGGCCAAGCGTTGTCGAATTCTCCTGACGCCCTATGTCATCCATTTTTCTCAAAAATTCCGCTGTCTCAATTAAATTACCCGGGTTTGAAGTATACCACCCTTGTTGGATGTATTTAGGAAATTGCCTAATTATGTCCGCTATTAATTGCTTTTCCGGAATCTTAAAGCTTAACATTTGAGCTTGTCCCGTCAGTCTCAAAAAATGCCCTAACATGGTGGGAGACTCTCCACGATTCCAAGTTCCCTGTACTATTTCGCGCCTCAACTCATTTTGTTCCTTTTCTCCCCAATAAGTGGCCAAAAAGTCCAACTTGAAGTCCTGCAAAGCCTTCCAACGACCCTTGTAGATCCTAGCCCAGTCTCTCACTCCTCCGTGCAAACATTCCAATATTAATTCCAATTCCTTGCCTTCATGTCCAACTTTTCCTAAATACGTATCTAGATCTTCCAGGAAGGTAACTGGATGCGTGTCATTCTTACCTTCAAATTTTGGTTTTTCGAAACTAATATTCCTGATATTATAATTTATAGATTTACTCTGTGTTGGCAACACTTCTAGCATTTCATTATCAATCAATCCATTATCCCGACCGTTGCTCCCTTCTCTGGCTCTAGTCGTATGCGGCATTTCCGACGCCTTATCCAAAGTAGTTACATGATTTGTGCTAATCTCCTCGTTACCCTTGCGAACTTTCCTTACATCTTCGCTTAATAAATTTACCTTCCTAGCCAAAGCTCCTAGGGTTTTACTTAAATTATTTAACAACACCCTAGATCCCTCCTTAGTTCTACCGATTTCTTTTTGTATTACTTTACGTCGTTTCGTTCGCACGGCGTGCGTTTCTAGTGTATTCTCTTGAATATTATTCCGCAAAGGCATCTCTCCCAATTCCGATACCGTTGATGAATTGGTATTCCCACTATTATCTATAAAATGTTCTTCACTACTATTTACACCACTATATCTAACCGGCGCTCTTCTCTTACGACTTGGTCTCTCCATCGTATATTCACACTGGTTCCAACAAAACTTCTAATATTCAAATTTTCACCGTCGTTCTCACGTCACTGTTTCACTCTCTACCTTAAACAGAATCACTCTACCTTCACTATTCTACTTGACGCCACGAAGGTAGTGAGGTTCTGTACATCTCAAGACAATATCCTAATTCTATCACACTTATACAACGAGCGACTTGAATACTTAAGGAATTCCGTGAACCGAAGTAAATCAACCGAGCTAATTCCGTGTTATAACCTGGCTAGACACTAATTATTGATTTCTAGTTAACATGGGTCCCCACCACGTAAGGTTGGGAACGTTTGTTTCTACAACAGATTATCCTAAATAAACCACGAGGACTCGACCCCCCTATCTTGCTTATTTTATTTCAAAACATTTCAAGTACTTCGAACAATCTTTAGTCCTAATCACAAAATCCGCATTCAATTATTTCAATAACATTCCATAAACGAGAACCCGACCCCCCATCTAATGCATTTTACGCAATTCCGCATGCTCAAATCCCAAAACCGAGTATGAAATCGTATGAGAGAGTATGAGAAAATTCTTGACCTACCATTCATCGATATAAAATTCATTCACCCATTTATTTCATTTGTTCATCTCACTTTCCTTTCCTATCTTATAAATTATCTTAGTATATGAACTATGAATAATAATTAATGTACAAATAATCCTTCTCCGAATAAATCCTAGCCAGCCCTATCATTTAATGTACAACTGAAAGCCAACAACTACAACTAAGAAGAAGAACGACTCTATGAAATTACCGCGTAGAACCTAGCGTAGAACATTTTGTTCGTGAATCATGATGCTAACAAGTGAAAGTTATTTACACGTAACCTACGAGGATTGTCATCATTGTTATTGCGTATATAAAGCAGCTAAAGGTAAATACCAATTTACATACTCAACTAGTCAACTTATTTAACCGGCCTGTCCACTTTTATTTACCCTTTAGAACCGTGTATACGTAACTAATTGTAACCATTTAGAGACTAGTTGTTTAGTTTTCACGTGCATATCATATCATATTATCATAATATCGTTCAAGCATACACATTTAACATAGTACTTCCATAAAACTTAAACTTTCCTACATTATAACCTTAGTTTATAAACAATGTTCTTTTGGTACTAGTGTAAGTAAGTGATTTTGTTAGAATGACGCTACCTCGAAACCCGATTCTAACAACAACTCCTACCAGTTAACATGTTATCTCTATGTATTATACATTATTTCACTTCAGTAGTATTTAAATTAACTTCCGGATATTTTGTATGTGGAGAACTCAATAGTACCTACTCTTTACTTATCTAATGCAACTATTAATCTAGTCACCCACTAGTGAATACGACAAAATCTCTAAGAATCCAATGAAAGTGAAACCCCTGGGAATTAACATTGTCGAATCAAGTTTCAATCAATTACTCAATTTTAACTAATACCCATACACTATCTAACCTTATACGCATCTAGTGCTCTTTGCTAATAAGACCTAAGGAATCTAATCACATTTACCTACCACCATACCATTATGATGGAAATCAACATACGACCTGCTCGACAGTAAGCAGTCACCGTAGCCCACCGATAGTTGCAAAGCAGACTAGCCCAACTAATAACTTTGCATAATTACACGTTAATAGTAATCCTACTTAATTTATGTTAATGAAGTTGTGAAAGTTAGAAGTTGATATTTATAATTTTCAGGCTATTTAACCACGGAACAAATGTGCTAATTTATGTTGTGGTGGACCGAGATTTCTGACAAATCTTCTCAAGCACAATCAAACCCCTCGCCGACCTAGGGAGACAACGTGAGGTGCTAAGAGGAAACAAAACGCCATTCCGTGTGCTTGTAACTTACAGAGGATCGCTTTACAACTTAGTTCCGTACTAGATTCCTGCGCCAACCACAATTAGTAAGTTTTATTTATACCCCTACTTATGTGTTTTGACTTGTAGTTCGTATCATTTAACCATATTCTCTTGAGTTTAATAATCTATACAACAACGGTTGGACCTAACCTTCTAACCTATTTACCCAATTCATTTACATGTCCTTATGGAACCCTCACTACTTTGTTTATTATTATACTGATCTAGTTTGTTTATGTTATACAACCGCACTACTCGCTACTAAGTTCCAATTAGACACTCAACAGTGGACTGGAACAGCTTCCTTATAGGAATAAGTCCGCCTTTGTACATTTATTAATGTGTTGCATTTTAAATTACATTATTGTTGTTTTATGTACCTAAGGATGTAACAACCGACCAACTATTTAACCGTTAGCTCTACGACCCCATAACCTTGGCCCTGAGACGCATGTTACCTTATATTCATATAAACCTCTCACTCAGCAATACTCACTCTTTCAGATTTAATCGACCATTCAAGCGCTAATTCACTCCCATATTGGAAATCTACCTGATCACTTGATATTCTATCTGCCTATCACCATATGCCTACTGGAGTCTACGCAACTCATCAATCAACATCATTTTACTGAAGTAAGTATGCAATTTTAATTTAATACTCTGATGATATAACTATTATATAGATAGCCTTAACTATGTATTTACTTTAATACACCTATTTGAGACTGTACCAATATGCTACTAATATTACAATTTTCTCCTTGTTATTGTTTGCTATCTAATTTATGTCTCCTAACCTAACTGTTATGTGGAAGTTAATAAGTATGCTCAACTGCCTATTACAATACAACCTCTTTAATTAACTATTATGTATGCCTTATTATGTATTAAATTAATTCAAAATTTCAATTTCCTCGTCTCAATCATTTTTTTTCACAAGCCTGATGTTTATTTCTTGTTACTATTTAACAATTATATTTTGAATGTAATACTAAATGCACCTGATGGTTATCCGGAGATTTTACCACTAACTTGATTCTATTTGGATAACCTAATTTAATACTATCTACGTTTTCACAATTTCCCTGTATCATTTCTTTACACTATGTTTCCTTCATACCCTGATACAATGAATTCAACTTTTTGCAGATAATCCACGTGCAGACACGAGACAACGGAAGATGCTGATCATTCAACAGACTACGCGGCAACCTAACAGCACTTACTCAAGACACCTCCCGCACTAATTTTCTATAGATCAATACTTCTCATATGCTTAGTCACTCAAGACACTATCCATTTTCGCGGCAACAAATTGTGGCCGACATGACCCCCCGAGACAGCCTAATTTAGATGAATAAATACCGATTTAAACTACCAACTCTCATAACCTAGTTTACCTAATTTTCATTTATTCTCATTCTAAGTTAAAATGTAATTTTGAATATCCTGGTCACGGCTTCCACATTGTACCTACCCCCCCCCCCCCTTTTTCTTTGTTTCTTTTCTCCTTATTATATTATTTTTGTTTGTTTTATTTATGTATTTTTTTGCTTATTTATTTATGCGCTACAGAGGGGAGACTCTAATTACTACTTATATATAAATAGCTTAAATATATATCTGACTAGGTACCTATGTACTACTAAACCCCGCCTTCTAGTGTTAACTACTTAACTCATTTCCATCTTACCACCCCGTCTACATTATGTCTCTACTTATGTTAAGTACAAAGCTACTCTATATAATATTATATTCTACCTTTATATGTCTCACCCTCCTGTTTCCTTTTATTTGTTTATTAACTTATATATATAATGGTCCTACCTATGTGAACCCCACTCTTATAGAAATATATCTACTGAGAACTGTTCATGTATTGAACATAGTAATTTGTTTATCTACCTCCTTACCCCGCACATAACTACTCCTGTATCTAATCTTTACCTGAACTACCACTCGTGTATTGACGAAATATGTACTAGAATCCCTGATTTTAATTGTAACTATTTCTTGACCTAAAAATCAATCTACTTAACTAAACTTATTAATTAGGTGTCTCGGACTGTGTCACGTCGACCCTCAAGTTAAATTATTGGCAGTGATCGTTTTAGTGGCAACTACATTGTGAGCAGCAACCCAGAGTCCTTTTCGTGGCTGAGATGACTAAGCAATTCGAGAACCCTACCAGTTAAGCTTCCTAAATAACGTAGCACCGCAGTACTTTAAAGAGTAACTATTCCCTAAGGTTATCTTCCTGTCTCTACTCAATATGTTTATATATGTGAAGATCCAATCGTCCGCTCCACGTTTAGGTTACTTAGCTTGGGGAAATTATAAAATATCAAAGATTTAATGTGTGCTTTTCTTTACCACTCTATCTCAATTGGACTGTTAGAATTGTACCGCACCCTATCGGATTTTGATTGGTTCTTTATTGCTTAGGACCAGCATTCTGACAGGTGGACGCGCGTACCAAAGGAAATTCTGAAGAATCGGATGACTCTCGTAGTTAGACGTTGATTGGATTATAACTAATGTCTATGCATATTCATATAACACTGTAATTGATTTAATGATATCCTATCACTAGGCAGGGACTTTAGAATCTTAAGAGAACCCTCAGAATTAGAACGTAAGTCTCCTAGATTTAGCTATAGTTTAGCTATCGATGTAGTAGGCATTTATACTCCTCATCAACATTCGAATCAGAATTAAGTATAAGACTAGATTGTTTACACCGCAGCTCCTATCGGACTCACAAGGCCGTGGCGAAATAACCTATGGAGTCACTTTGTAGTGAGAATGAATGTTGTTACTATCTCGATGTTCAGTTCAAGTTAACGGTTCCGTAAGGCGATGACTAGGCAGGCTATAGTTATTTTCGGTAGTGAGATAATGTTAGTTCCCACCACCAAGATTCTATTTAGAAATCAATTATAAGACAGAGAACACTCTTGCTTGCGCTAGCCCCTCGGGCAGTGGCATATATTCTATATTAAATGATATAAAAGAGGAAGGTTAGTAAGCAACCTATATTCAATTTAGAGCTCAAATATAAGATAGAGAACGCTCTGGCTCGCGCTAGCCCCTCGGGGCAGTGGCATATTACCTACGGTTAATTTTATGTAACTGGAGAATGCTAGTGTTCGCCCTATGTACTACTCTGAATGCAACCATAACATAGAGAACACTCCCACTATATGTGAAAAGGAGAAGCAGGGAAGAGAAGGACCGCCTACAACACCCCTCCATCTGACCATTCCCAATTCATCTCGTTGATCTTACGAGTATGTAACATATGTGAGTATGAGAAAATTGTTCTTACAATTTAACTAACGACATCTCAGTCTTTTATTAAATTTGTTTTGTAATTTTAAATTTATCTGAGGCAATTTAGGAATAATCACATGGGTCCTTCCCCAGAACCACCTATGTTCCTGATTTTCCTTTTCCGAACTACTTTAGATAATATTCACTATATCAAATTCTACAATTTCAACCATCACTAGTTTGATTTTTTTCAATTTTAAAGCAAGCATCGATTTACAATAATACAAGTATTAAACTTCTCGTCCGCTAGCTGAACACAAAGATTGTATAAGGTTATTTGAGCACAATCTAACTGAATTGCAATCGGTCAAATCACCACTATGCCACCGCTATCAGTTATTACAAATAAGGCAAATCCCTCAGTTGGGTCCACAGATAACGTATTTGTTTATAATAAAATGTACTGTGAGCGTCATCTATACATTCGTCAGTCTTGTAAGGTAGCAGCCAGGCGCTTTTCTCAGTCACCACTGTTACACGGGGTCTATTGCCCAGACTTCTAAATAATATAGACAACAATTAATCAAGTAAAGTTTTCTGCTCTTCCGGCAGTAGTGAAGTCTCCTCACTTGAGAGACGTTAGTAAGTTTGGTAACGGTATTTGCAGTGTGTTACTTCGGGATATTGCTCTAACTGTTTAGGCTAAATCTGACCGAACGCAAAGCCGCCAGACTAGTGAAATCAATAATGAGTATTAAGGTTAAGTCTTAAAAGCAGTTCAATTGTCCTGTCCGACATTCGGTTGACTTTAACGACCGCGAGGTTGACTCTACATGGCTTATAACGCTTCAGGTGAAGAACCCTTGTCGTACTGAGGAACCCGGCACGACAGCATAACCTGTTTCGCTCAGCATCACCAGACGCTCGAACGCCCCCTTCAACGCGGGTATTGTATTGCTCCCCAGAAACTACAAGTCCTCGCCGTCCAGTAGACTCCCGACACGACAGACTTTGCTGTTTCGCTAGGCGTACTTTAGACACCCGAGGTCACCAACGAACTCAGACGTCGCATTTCCTCAAGGAACTACATAGTTTCACGGTAAAGCGTTAATAGAAACCGCTGGTTGTGTTAACTAGTCCTGGAGACTCAGGCGGGTTAACTCATCGCCGCTCGACAACGACACATGAGGGAGAGTGATACATTCCGGCGAATATACTACGTTATAAATAGCAACCACGAGTAAAACTTATCGGCTGACCAGAATAAAGCACTCTTTGAGCTCTGAACATGTAACTCACAAAACGATTAGACTAAAATCTCTAACCCGAATGTCTTCCAGTTCGCATGAATCACCAATGGGCAGATTAATATTTATAAATCTACAAAGTGTTCACTTAGGTCGGGCTATATAAAACATGACATTCACTTAAATGTTTATACTACTTTACTATTAATTGGTAAGCATTAAGCTGGTTTTGTATATTAATAAATAGGTACTCTGACTGTGACCGAACCGTCCAACATTTGATCGTCTTAAACTACTGCAAGGTTGTCTCTACAAGGCTTATAACGCTTCAGGTGAGGAACCCTTGTCGTACTGAGGAACCCGGCACGACAGCATAACCTGTTTCGCTCAGCATCACCAGACGCTCGAACGCCCCCTTCAACGCGGGTATTGCATTGCTCCCCAGAAACTACAAGTCCTCGCCGTCCAGTAGACTCCCGACACGACAGACTTTGCTGTTTCGCTAGGCGTACTTTAGACACCCGGGGTCACCAACGAACTCAGACGTCGCATTTCCTCAAGGAACTACATAGTCTCACGGTAAAGCGTTAATGTAAACCGTTGGTTGCGTTAACTAGTCCTGGAGACTCTGGCGTGTTAGCTCATCGCCGCTCGTCAACGACACATGAGGGAGAGTGTTACATTCTGGCTAATATACTACTTTAATTTAGCAGTCACGTATAAACTATCGGCGGACCAGAATAAAGCACCCTTAGAGCTCTGAACATGTAACCCTCAAAAAGATTCGACTATTTATCTTTAATCCAAATGTCTTTCGACTCGTAACCACAGTCAGGAGGTAAAATAATAATTTTAAGTATGCAATGAACATAGAATCAGCTACCTGCATATCTATGTTATAATTAAGTTGCAGGCCCCAAGACTACGCTTTATCTAGACACATGCAGCCTATTATTTATTGCCCACCACCGTGACTCTACAACCACTAAAATATTAGCCTATTCACGCGACGCGCCTACCCTCGTACTCCTTTATTCTCACCGCAAAGGTACTAACATCACGCCGTAGGATAATATGATCACCCGGACGTTTTACTGAACGACCCCTTGATTCGACCGCTTAGCGTAACCGCTTGCTACTTATCACGCACGTCACGATTAGCTTAAGAACTAATCAGTAATGGTACCTACTGTCCCTATAAATGTCGTCTGACGCGCCTACCACGCTGTATGTTAAATAACGCGTATATTCATCGCGACTACCTATCTATCTCCTAACTAGATCTTAATAAAATGTGTACCTACAATATCTAATCTAAGATACTCGTGTAAAATGACTTCTTGAGTTTGTATTACGTTAAACGTGTGATGTATAAGGTGGCTAAGCCCAAATCAACGATGTACAACGTTGATTTGCTAATTGAAACTAGGGTATGCAAGGTAGTTAGCCTCGACTTTGTCTATTGCCTATAACTGTGTGTACGTCATGGTCCTAACCTAATTGGGACACGAACCATGACTCCTAACAGAGGAAATAAATGTGTGTGTATATATACATATATAAATAAATGAGACCAGTATGGTTGGGTTGCGATCAATCTCCATGGCCCGCATACGCTGGACGGAATTCACTTCGACGAGCTCCTACCACTTTGAAAGATCACGAAGCCAAGCACCTGGGAGACGTAACTGATCCCTTTAAGGGCAAAATCAGTCGCTGACCCGTCTCAAGGCATAGCCAGCTCCCTACGCCTAGGCTATACGAGACTTCGTAGGCTCCGTGAGGTATCCGTCTCATATTTTTACGAAGTTACGTCCCTAAGATAGCTAATTTTTCAGTGTGAAATAACCACAAACCCTATTTAACCAATTTGTCGATGTTAGAACTCGCCTGACAATGTTGGTTAGTTAACTAGGTACCGCCGCCATACTCAAAGGTCTGTGACCCTTGGAATTCTGGCCACTTCGTACAACACAGTCAAATAACCAACACTAAATCCGATGAAATATTAGAACCCGATTTATGATCTAATTACTTAACCGCGATCACATTGAATCAACATCCCAGCGCAGCGTCACAAAGATCGGCAGATATACCGCCAATTCCATGCACAATGCTCAAGATAAAGAATCAACGCTATACTTAAACAAAATTAACACGAGAAGTTAAATTCCATAAAAGAAACCCCCTTCGCGGACAAATAATGCTACGTTTCAATTCCTAGAATTTGCATATCACAAAAACCGCGCCATTTTGATTGCTCAACATGCCCCACGCTACCACCATCGGCGCCTGAGCACCGTAGGTTCGGCCACGCTGCACACAATTTGAACAATCAACCTGAATTTTAGCGAAATATTAAACACCGGGTTATTCAATATTAAGTTAACTACAATTACATTGATTCCATGCCCAAGCCTAACGTTACGATCAATTAGACAACTTAATTGTCCCATATCTCGCTACGCAGCTCAAAGGCACAGATTCAATGCCGTTCTCAACACAATATTAACACAAAGAAATTAAAATTAATGATAAAAAGAACCGTTCCGCGATTTATCAGCGATACGCCTATCACCCCAGAGATTCACACCGACAAAAAGGCCCTTCACGAACAATTATCGATACGTCTTATTACCTTAAAATTTCACACTAAAAAAGCCATGAACTAACGAACCACCCGTTTTTATATCATACGCCTACCATCAAGCCTCTTCACCCCTCTCTGCGTATCTCTGTCTCTCTTTCCAAAATATTCTAGAATGTTCTATAGCAACTCGTCATTCAATATTCGAATCTATTTCGTTCCATTTAAGTAGCTTATACTGTTTACGAATCACGACACACTTTTCATCCACGACTAGCAACCGCGCGCTGATTGGTAGTTCAAGAATATCACGCCACTTCGTCTGGTATACGTCTACCCTCTTACAAGTTAACATTTTTCCTAAGCATACAGCCGTGATACCTTCAATAACATATTATCACGCCCGCTCGCCCGCGAGGCAGGCAGCGAGAATCGAACACTATGTGATGCGTCCTTCAAACCAAGTATGAACAACAATGACCTATTAAATAAAGTAGTGAACGATGCACCTACATTCCTAGTCGTTAATTTATACATAATTCGACTACATATATCCATATGATTGCAAGGTTATTTTTATTTGTGACGGCAACAATGTTATTTCATTGTGGTCCGTTACAAGCCCAAACTAAGTTTTATCATAATACTTAGTTACAGACACGCGGCCGGCGCGGTCATGTAACAGACTGGTAACAGATTCGTCACAGAGAATGTGATATCGTTACGTTAATCACTCTGCTGTATGTAGTGTCATTAATGTCGAGTTATATTATATAGATAGAGAACACTTCATTTATTTGGCAAAAACACACACAATGAAACATACAGTACAACAGTATTACAGTAAGGAACGTTACATTAAGAAGTGAAGAGCTGTATCGGTACTACGCTCCTCACATTATCACTGCATTAAATTAATAAGTATTGGAACTACAAAGGAATACTGAATTAAAAATATGGATAGATAAACATACATAGGTAGACTATACGTACCAACACAAATACACAAATAAAATAGACATAATGTATACATATATAAGTTATTTAGTATAATATCGTGTGTGTCGCAGAGAAACGAAAGCACAACAGCTCAGTTACTAGCGTTAAGGCAAGTCACTGGTTTTCAGCTATTACCCAGAAAGAATCGCTAGAGGCAAGTAAGAACCTAGAACAGGAGATATATTATGATTTATACAGGTAAGATAAATGACGCATACATGTTCAGAATATACATACGGAAAATATGGTGATCACGGTCAATATACAAAAAAATGAGGCAAGATCGAAAAGAAAGAAAAGTTAGTGTAGCGGATACGATGATTAAAACAAACTCACAGCATGTAACGCCAAGCTACGAACGCCCAACGAAGCTCAAACCCTCCAGCAGCATCAGTTTTAATTGTTTTCTAAATATGTGTTTGGATGAGATTGTTCTTATTCGAGGAGAAATGTTGTCACAGAAACAGCCGGTTAAAGCGACGGTCCTATGATGATGGTAGCCTAATGGTACACGTGTTAATCTCGAGACACCTGTAACGATAGAATATTGAAAACTAAACTTTATTAAAGAGGTGTTCCGGGTTTTGTTAACGATGAAAAATACTTCCCTGGACAATTGCACCATTAGAAAAATAAAATATGCAATTTGATCCAACCTGCTTTGTGTGCTTCCGCCACCAATTAGTTCATGCGGCCTAGCGCCGGCCGGCACCCACCCACTACTGTTAGTGCGTGCATCATGCCGACGCTGCCATGGCTGCTCCGGTAGTCTCTGCCTCGGCTGCTGCGGTCGTCCGCCATCTGGAACAGAATCCGCATGCCCCCTCCACCACCGTCGCTGCCACGACTGGCCTGGTCGTCGCTGCGACACGTGTTTCGCCTCTCCACGAGGCATCATCAGGCGTTGTAGACGTTAATCGTAAGAATAACATGCTACAAGTGACAAATCCGTCGCAGTGCCGTCCCTTATATTGAATTGAGGGTGGGGGTGGATGGTGTGAGCGAAAAGATATTTAATAGTGGGGAATGGTTTACGTCAGTCTGTTTGTTCATGAGAGTAATTTTAGAATTTTTATGTTTATTAATTTCTAATTGTTCCCTAATATTTAGTTTTAAACCTTTGTCTATGGTGTGTAAAATTTGATATGTATTAGTGGGGGATAAGTTATGTCCTTTGTCTATGAGATGCTCAGCGAAGTGTGACCTTTCTGGGCGATTGTTTTTATACGCCGACACGTGTTCGTGAAATCGTGTTATAAAGTTACGTCCCGTTTGACCGATATAAACATTCATTCAGTGTTCACATTCATCGCAGAACAGCTTATAGACGCCGGATTTTTTATTGGGCGGGATTTTATCTTTAGTGTTACAAAGTGACTTGAGTGTATTATGGGATTTGAGGGCAACATGTATGTTATTTTTTCTAAATATGTGAACTATTTTGTCAGTGATTTTTCCCAGGTATGACAAACTCGCAGTGTATTTATTTGTCGAAATATATGGAACCGCGTACAATAGTCTGTTAACTAGGCCGCATGAACTAATTGGTGGCGGAAGCACACAAAGCAGGTTGGATCAAATTGCATGTAAGTTTGACTTTCGCAAAATAACGCCTGAATCTATTAACTAAAAATAAAATAGTCATCAAAATTTCTACCTTCGTTGACCTTTCTGACACTATGAATAAAGAAAACCTTAGAAACTGGTAAACCGAGGGAACGCGGAGATGTCAAAGAATCATAAAACTTCAATGTGATGTTTCTCAAACAAATTGATATACAATGTTCATAACATCTGTTATTTGACTAAAAAAAACGCTATTTCTATTTAAGTATTTACATAACATCTTATTTATTTAACCTTAATTAGCCATAAACTAAGAGTACATACAATAGATGGACTCAATGCTAAGTGTATTCATTACCAGTCGTCTTTTAGATAAAGTACGTCATACACGAATACGACTTACAAAATCATACTAATATACTAAAAAAAGCTATATATGATACAAATTCTCCTAACGCAGAGTGTTTTCTGAGGTTAGTTTATTATTTAGTGTATATTCACTTTATATGTTACACAATAACATATACATTAAATAAGAACAAATTGAGGCCCGGAATTTTCTAGTTGAATGGTTGAGCAGATTAATTTGAATATTCTTTTTTATAATCAATAGATTCAAGTTGCGAACGAAGATTTGGGCGTAAAGCCACGACGGAAGAGCAGGATAGAAAGGACAAAAGAATTGTTAGAACTAAGTTTGTAATCATTAAGGCAGTGTGAGAGGAGATTTTCTTTAAATTTTGACGTATCTTTTACCACCTTTTATTATTATCTGATTTAAAGCAAGTGAAGCCGCAATATGTCACTAGTTTTAGATAAATTTTGATTTCAGTGATAACTCAGCAATGTATTGCGATGAGAAACATGAATTCAACATTTCGATATTATCATTAAATTAGAATAACGGCTATTTGAAATGGTAATTAATCGTTGGAATACATTATCTGCAGCTTGTATTATCCATTTCATTAAGTATGAAAATTATTTACGCTAACATTATACTACCTTCAAAGAGCAATAAGTATATTGAATAAATGATGGGGACGTTTCATCCTAAAAAGTTACAGGAAAATGTCAATATAGTACAATAGCAAACAGAGCCTAACTAATCTTTCATGTTAAATCCTGCGAGACATGAGTTTAAGATGTACAGAATGGATAATAACAACTATATTGGACTATTAAGACCCTCTTCAGACATAAACACCGTCAGAAGCATCTCCGAGTCCGGCAGCATGGCGCCTCACGCAATGTGCGTTACCCTTTAAACGTACGATCGTCTTAATTACACTGACTTTGCTAGGCGTCCTTTAGAGGCCAAAAAGGCTTCGACGGACTTAATTGTACAAAATAATTCAGTGCCGTGCACTTTGAGAGACTTAAGTCATTTAAATAATTTAATTAACAAAGAATCCGAAGCTTACCAGAGTGTCGTTTATTATTTCCATAGCCGAGTGGCGACGTTGGAACTTTGCGACGCTTGAATGTTTTCTTGTTTTAAATATTTATTAGAAGTTATTTCTTTTAATAAAATAGAGCAAGAATGCATATTAATGTAAGTAACATTTTTAATGTAAGTGGGTAGCAAAAGTTCATACGACGTAAATCCCTAGATTTTTAGAGGTCGCATTTAGCAAACCACAGGAGTGCCGTTACGTAGCACCGGCTGCGCTCGGATTCAGGAAACTGATAATAATAAATGGTCTCCCAAATTTGTACCTCCGCAAAGTATATCTCACTTGCAGGTATTAGTAGCAACCTTGCCTTAGGTACTTAATCATTAACCACTCCTAAAATTTTCCGCTCAACTGTAGCAAGATAATAAATTTTTAAGTACGTTTCAAATCAATACATCTTTGCTGTTACGAACGCCTCGACTTGGTCAGTTAAGTGAGGAATATCAGAGCTAAAAACTGTTTTCTCTTATAGATATGATTCGAGCAAATATTTTTGTTGTTTGGTATTCTTATACTACATATACGCATGCTAAGCATATAAAATAACAAAATAAGAGAGACGAGAGTTATGTAACGACATCAGCGGTCGTTCGTATAATATACTCGTCTATATAATGGCTTTGTACAGAGTAAAGTCTTGCTATCTGTTTTTGATTGGGTCGTAGACTTGTCGTTTGCGAAATATTCACTGATAAATACATGCATCATGACATTTGACGCTCGTATCGAACATAGCGGCGAGAGGAATTCCGAAGTTCGAGAATTTATGCGGTTAATATCCCTTCGAAATACTGTGACACGACCGTTTACGGTTAACAATTTTGTTACTCGACGTCGAGACTACATTTTAGAATAAACAAGATGTGTATAGCTATACCTTAAGGCAAGTCTATTACGGAGTTGACAGACGGAAACGAGTTCTATACACCCCGCGCGCTTGTTTAACATTGATAGCTCATTAATATCGTTTCGCCAGTTTTAGTTCAATTTCTGATGATATATTACCAATTAAAGTACCATTGACCGTGATTACTAATTTTTATTTTATTTTATACAATGCTGGAAGAAAAGAAAACCAATACCCATACCTAGTGATTATCGCAGCCTAGATACGCTTGCAATACAAGGAGTAGTAGTACTCGTGGGTTCGATTCCCACATAAGATAAACGTTTGTGTACATAAACATGTCTGTTTCTTCTGGATATTTTTAAGAGAGATATGAGGCATCAAAGCAGCCCGTCTGGGCAAAGTACGTGCTGGAGGTGGAACCTCACATAAAACCGTAGCCAAATAACTACTCCCTGGAGAATTGTTGTGTACCTACGTGTAAGTGAAGTCACCAGTAAGCTAAGGAGTTGTATGACTTAGACTATGATTAGCAGCAGAGGTGGCATTACGCCAGTGATCCTTAATGTACGAGTATTACAAGCGTTCCTAGACTACGGTAACAGCTATACAACAGGTGGGCCGTATGATTGTGTACCTCCCGATGTTTTATATAAAAAATTCGGCCAAGTGCGAGTCGGACTTCCGTAACATTATCTATAAAAACCGCAAAAAAACACGTTTGTTGTATGGGAGCGCCCCTTTAATATTTGTTTTGTTTTAATTTAATTATTTATTCTTAAAGTGAATATACAACTGAATATTCTGTGAATATTTCAAGAGTCTACCTGTTGCCGTTATCAACATCGAGCAAAAATAAGCAAAAAAAATCACGTTTGTTGTATGGGAGCCCCCTTAAATATTAATTTTATTGTATTTTTTAGTATTTGTTGTTATAGCGGCAACAGAAATACATCATCTGTGAAAATTTCAACTATATAACTATCACGGTTAATGACATACAGCCTGGTGACAGACAGACGGACGGACGGACAGCGGAGCCTCAGTAATAGGGTTCCGTTTTACCCTTTGGGTACGGAACCCTAAAAAAACTATTTGTAATTATTATTATTATAATTATCCAACATTCATACAGATCAACTGTGTGTCTTAATTTTCATTACAAACGCAGTAAGCAAGCATTACGCCATAGATTTTACTATACAATAAGTAATAAACGTAAAAATATATTATTTTTGTTTATCTCGTCCGAGAGCCGAGATTTCATTCAACTATTTTCTACACGCACAGCTTAATACTATAATATATATTCTAGTGTTAACTCGAAACCATCCCAAAATCTCAACAAAGTAATGCCGTAGCTCCCTTGCCGTGACAATATCTGACCCTTATATCCACCACACAATAAAGCCGCCATTGTTATAATCGCGGGATTATCGATCGAACAATATTCTCTGTTACCTTTTTTTTTATACATCGTCGGGAGGTATACGAGCATACGACCTACCTGATGTAAAGCAATTACCGTAGCCTATTAATGCTTGTAATACGAGTATATTTAGTATCGCTCGCACAATGCCTCCTCTGCTGCTTACACAGGAACTCGTTAAGAGCTTACTGGTGACCTCACTCACACACAGGAACACAACAACCCTCTAGGAAGTTGTTATTTGGCTGCTTTGATGCGCCCTACCTTACTTAAAACATCCAGACCAAGACAAACAGACATGTTCATGCACACAAATCTTTGTCTTGTGTGGGAATCCAACCCACAAGCGTTGGTGTCAAAGTTCGCGTCATTCGCGACTCAGCCACCGAGCTCATTATCTATCTGTAACTTCCACATGACTCGGCCCTTACGCACCTCACTCGCGTTTTTAACATTCATAGCTCTTTTTATACACGCTGCCGTTACCGTGGCTCCTGACACTCGATATATTTGGTGAGTCAAGCCCTTCCTTGGCACCTACAACCTTCTATTTTCGCGTTGTATATCTATTTCATCATTCTTTCTTCTTGCATTCTTTCTACATATCTAGACCAACGGAGTATGCCCCTTCTTATTTTTTTACCATTTTCTGTTATGTAATGCTACGATTGTATTGCCTTAAATGTATTGAATTCAATGAAATTTGTGTAAATATATTAATAATAATAATAAATAATAAATATTGTCGGACAAATTACACAGCGCCATCTAGCCCCAAAGTAAACGAAGCTTGTGTTATGGGTACTAGACAACTGATAAACATACGTAAATACATTTTTTTTTTGTAAATACATACTTATGATACATAGAAAATACCCAGACCAAGACAAACAGACATGTTCATGCACACAAATGTTTGTACTGTGTGGGAATCGAACCCACGAGCGTTGGTGTCAAAGTAGTGTAACAACGCGTTTCACCACTGCGCCACCGAGTTCGTCATAATATTATGTTATAAGGTCGGTGGTCGGGTGTTTAGCAATGGCTACTTTAACACTAATGGTTTGCAGATTCGAGTCCTACACATAATAAATATTTGTGTGTATGACATGTCTATTTCTCTTTGTTTGGGTATTTTCTGTTTCATTATATATATTAACAATAGTCAAATTTACGTGTAACGTGATCCGAGCTGCTTTGTGTGATTTACGCTACCAGTTAATTCATGCGAACTAGCGCCGCCCGGTGCGCATCCACTACCGTTAGTAGATGCGTGCTATAGCTGCCGTGGCTGCTCCCGTAATTAATGCCTCGGCTGCTGCGATGCGATGCACGAGGCCTCCTCAGATGTCAGCGCTGTAAATGTTGTTAGTAGTAAGAAAATTAAATGTATTTAGTTCAGTGGTCTAGTCTTGCCCATAGCACAAGTTTGGATTAATTTACACATGCCCTTTTATTATTTGTCTACAGTTCATATATGGAGTATGGTACATTTATATTAAGTTTTATACAAGTATATAGTCTAGAATTCTCATGAAAGTCCCTAACGTAAACATCGACAGGAGTTTCATTGAAATGTACCTATCTTCAAATTATGATTAAGCAAGCTTATCTCACTGATTTCGAAACAAATTTTAAAGGGTAAATATTAGTCGGGTAGGTTCGCCATACATTTTCAGAGTACTTTTGCATTTTCTGAGGTTATTTTTCTTATCAAATATACACAAGTTACTTATAAAATGCAACTCATCCCCGTACCTATAGTATATAACTATGGAAGCTGCCTTATGTATGCTTGTACAATATAAAGTCGTTTTCAATAGTTAGCGATTACAATTCTGCGAGTGCAGGAACAAGTTGTTCATGTCCAGGTATATACTTGCTAAGACTAGGAAATCCGTTTTATAAATTTCATAGGATTTTATATTAAACTATCGATCCGCTCCGGCTTCGCACAGGTAGCAGTATTATCTATAGACGGATGACTTCTGGTGAATGGATGAGGTGATCACGTAAAAGAATTTCTATTCTACAATTTTATTTCTATTATTTTTCTAATAATGTCTATTAAAATTATATTTTTAAAACAATAATCCCTACTGTGACTGGGAATAACCACGCCTCCGCTGACAGTCTCCTACCGCACCCGAGTCCAATTTTAAGTTCCGCGGAGCTCTCCTGCCCGTGCCTGTAGGCCATGACTGTTGAACGTATGGTTACAGACCTATAGCCTATAGTCTTAGAGTCTATAAAGCACGCTCTAGCGCATCCTTTTTTATAACCCCGTCCTAGATCGTATTTTTTTTAATCTCCTTCCGTGTCCGTCCTTTTTTTATATGAAATTTATATATGCACACATATATTACAGTAAAGCTGAACTACGGTAAAACCTAAGATATACCAACTAGTTATGGTAAAAGTCCAAAAAGTTTTGAGATCTTCGTATATTTCGAGCATTTCACACCATTCACTTGGTAAATTTTAAGATTTAGTTCAAATACACGCTAAATGTCGATAAACAGATATGTCAGAACGTGTTTACCACATCGTCTCGAACTCGCGGGCATTTTGCAACCCCCCTCTTCCTATACCACCCCCTTTACCGCCACAGCTCGTCTCAGTCGATCGTTGAACACGTTTGAACACACAAGTTAATTCATTTTCTGTTTGTGATTTTGATATTTTAAAGTATTTGACGAGCTCGGTGGCGTAGTGGTAAAACGCGTTGTTACGCTACTTTGACACCAACGCTCGTGGGTTCGATTCCCACACAGTACAAACATTTGTATGCGTGAACATGTCTGTTTGTATTGGTCTGGGTATTTTCTATGTATAATAAGTATGTATTTACAAAAAAAAAAATGTATTTACGTATATTTGTCAGTTGTCTAGTACCCATAACACAAGCTTCGCTTACTTTGGGGCTAGATGGCGCTGTGTAATTTGTCCGACAATATTTATTTATTATTATTATTATTTATTTTATAGTTCGAAAGAGTTTAATTCGATATTTGATTATATTTTACTGTCTGGAGGTAACTTACAAATCGATACAGTGTATAACATAAATTTTATGAAGAAATGGACGGGCTCATAGTAAGCAAGAAAGATAATAACTAAAGACTTTTTCCTCGATAAGGATAAATACTAAAAAAGTAAAAACTGCCAAAGACGTGAAAAATAAAGGAAACTGTTCATTACAGGCGTATAAAGCTAAATAATATTTAACTATAGGCGGCGAAGAATAGCTTATTGTGCCGATGAAAGAAAAGAATGGAGAAATCAAGTATTACGTTTGTTGTGAAGAATTGTTCAACATTCTCGAAGAAGTGCATGTTGCTGTTGGACACAGTGGAAGGACGAGGATGCTTAAGGACTTGTAACCGCAAGTATAAAAATATTGTAGTTGAGATTATCATGACATTTTAACTAGCTTCTTTTATTATACAACTAGATTGGCAAACAAGCATGCGGCCCGCATTAGATGGTCAACGGTCACCGCAGCCTATTGACGCTCACAACACCACGGGGGTGTTACTAAAGATATGATTGGAGTATTAAGATTAGAAGAAAATTTAGAAAACTTGATATTCCCTAGAGGATTGTTGTGTGCCTGCACGGGAGTGAGGTCACCAGTAAGCTCCTAAGGCGTTGCTGTGTATGGAGCAGAGGAGGCATCGCACGAGAGATATTTAACATATTGCGAGCGTTAATAGGCTGCGGTAGCTGCTTTACATCAGGTGTGCCGTATGCTTGTGTGCATTGTATGCTTATATAAAAAAAATACTTTGTTGATTACTGATAGTTAATTGAAATAAATAAAAAAAGTACTTATTGTTTTCTTACCAAAACCAACATTTACAAACCGCCTCTGGTAAATCCTAACATGTACCAGTTTCTAATGGTATAAGTCGGAAACATTGGTCCGCTTTTTATTATACTTACATTTACCAACTCATGTCGGTAAATCTTTAGATTTACTAGTAAAACCTAAGATTTACCATATTTCGGGCTTTTAAAGTAACATATATATAGTTATATATATATATATATATATATATATATATATATATATATATATATATATATATATATATATATATGTATATATATATATATATATATATGTATATGTATATAAATATATTTATACATATATATATACATATTTGTAATTTTAGTTTTAATTATCTATACTTTATATTATTTAACCAAACGTGGAACGTGATTACCTACTAGGAACAATTTCCTAGTAATCACATTCCACGTTTGGTTAAATTTCATTCTATGACGATAAACAACTGAAAAGATAGAATACTTATTTCCTCCATAGAACACTTAATAAATGTAGCACAAACAAAACTTTCAATGTTGCTTATTTTACGGAAGTTGAAGTAAATACACAATTTCAAAGAACTCAATTTGCTTACGAAATAAACGGGAGACATGAATATTTTTATAAGTGGTGTTTTTCATTTATCCTTGTTCTCGGTCATTAAATATTTAGTAAGTTACTACACATTTTCAGTATACAAGGACGGAGTATATAAACATATCTACAGAAAAGGTCTAACAGAAACAAACATTTCTATGCCTGCGGCCTGATTGAGCACAAGTAAATATATAAGCATAAATTACCTTAGACCAAGAAAGTATTCGCTTACAATATTGTATCCTAACCTTTTCCGCATGAGGTTACTCAAAAAGTCATTATATTATATGAAAAGGAGGTTGTACGTTATAGAACGACTATAAAATTATCATCTCGATATTGCAGCAAGTGGGTGAGATTGTATATCTTGGAAGCGCTTTTAGCAGGGATGGAAGGTACACCGCTGATGTGGAGAGACGAGTGAGTTCAGGGAACAGCGTGAATGAACTTAGGCATTCACGTTGGGTAAACCTCTAGGCAGCTGGCATTTCAATCAGAAGACACAGCTCGCTGCACACAACGCGGTGCTAATCCCAACACTAACTTATGGAAGTGAAAAGAATTCAGGGAGTATGGAAGTGGAATAAATGCGGTCAAGGTTGGGCATTGCGCTAAATTTGTGGTAAAACGCTTGCTGACCGCGTCTTAATGATGATGTAAAAAAG
Organism: Pyralis farinalis; assembly: GCA_947507595.1. Classification (NCBI taxonomy): domain Eukaryota; kingdom Metazoa; phylum Arthropoda; class Insecta; order Lepidoptera; family Pyralidae; genus Pyralis; species Pyralis farinalis. The sequence continues at coordinate 21,464,170 of OX382267.1, forward strand.
AGATATAGTCTGAAAGAGAGTATCGGTGTTAAGATAAGAAAAGGCATGCTCATGTTGGTTCAGTCATGTTGTAAGAATTCAGGATGAAAGAATGACCTAACAGATAAGATATATAGAATAGATAGAACAGATATAGAATGCGAAATTGGAAGGACGTAGAAGGCGAGGAAGACCAAGACTAACCTACCATGACCAAATTGGTCGTGTTTTATCAGCAGGTGATGTCAGGAGACCTATGATACGACGAGCGTGTATGAAAAGAGCTATGAACGTTAAAGAAACGAATGAGGTGCGTATATAATGACCGCGTTTTGTGGCGCTCGGTTCTCCCTGCCTACGCTGCAAGGGACCTGGCGTGAAGATATACACATCCATACATGCTATAATATTAAGAACGTAATGTAAGAATAATGCAAGTCTTTCTTTTTTATTTTACAATTACGTTAAACAGATATCCTGCTCGCCTTACGATTTCTGTTTGAAGTTCTTTGTACTTATTTGAACAGGGTTAATAAGAAGATTGAAAAACCGACCAAGTTCAAGTAAAACTCGAAAAGGAAAAATTGCATACCACCGTGTAAAACACGTTTCGTGCATGGGGAACTCTTTTAATTTCAATTTTATTATTTGTAGTTAGGTATAGCAGCTACACATCCGTGAAAATTTGAAGTCTGTACCAATTACGATTCCAAAGATGAACAGACAGACAGCGGAGCTTTAGTTATAGGATTCCAATGCATACGGTAAAAGTTAAAATACTGTTTTAGTACTTCAAACAGAAATTATCATTAAGTAAGGACCTCGTTTACGTAGTATTAATTTTCAATCTTTCTTTTTGCGCAAACTCTATCGAATGATCCCAGTCCAAAAACTTTAATATGACCAATAGTTTATTATTAAGTAATAGTTGAAAATAGAACAACACTGATTTTCTTAATTGTGCTATTTTTTCCTCGTATCTCTTGTTTTGATATTTTGTTTTGATGTCTAGTATCAATAAGTACTAAATAATGGAAACGTCAAAACGCATTGTAAAGTAATGAGAGGAAAACACATAGAACGGGTGGGAGCAACTGGCAGCAGTCCCGGGCTAAATCGAGAACTCATTAGCAAGTCGAACAACAACGTCGCAAGTCATTGCGTGGCGGGAACTGCCGGCATGAGGGGGAGGGGTAATTTATCCACTATAGTTTCAACGCAGCATCTCTAGTGTGAGGAGGAGCTCATTATGTTTCTTTGTGACCCCGTTCATTAGCAACCTATAATATGGAACATTACGGATTCAGGGTAACACAACAATGGCATGAGTCATTAAGCAAATGACATCCCAATCGCATGTGTACGCTGAATTCAAATACCGTAGGTATTTGAATTTTTATATGACAAAGGTTACGGTGTACCTGTTATTTAATAATAGTATCTCGTTAATGTTAATACTTGCACTTGTACAGATTCCACTTCACAATTTTATTGTGATTTATTGTTTTATTTTTATCGTTGGTAAAAATAATTATTAAATAAAATTGTGAAGTGGAATCTGTAGAAGTGCAAGTAAGCTTTTATAAAAGTCACTCCAGTAATACAGAACACTACCTAGATAATTATGATTTAGCTGTGTTCTTCATTAGGTAAACGCAATTAAGTGAGAATATCACTATGCTCTATCTCTAATTAACAGTAAAGCTGACTTTAGTGTAATGATATGCCTGTGTTGTAATGAGTCCTTAATATCCGATCAGTTTACAAAGGGTGTAACTGATAGGATATTTCACTTACTCCTGGTATGTCTTACTATACTACCCAGGAGCATTGAAGTATATTGTAAATATTATCCGTAAGAAGCCCCTCTTTTTATACTACGTCGGGAGGAATACAAGTATGTATGTATGCATACATACATAGTACCTGATGTAAAGCGACGAATATATCTACCTAAGATAAGTTATTCAGTTAGGTAAGTCCAACTTCGACTGAAAGGTCAACAGACGGATCCAACTCGGCTGGACAGCGGGAAACTTCGACACATCTTCTCGTCCAAAATACCTCAACGCCTGAAGATCAAAGTTTTCGAACAGTGTGTGTTGCCAGTGATGACATACGGAACTGAGACGTGGCCCATCAATGCGGGTCGTATGAGGAAGCTCAAGGTCGCTCAGCCTGGTATGAATAGAGCTATGCTCGGGGTTCCTCTGCGTGATAGAATCAGAAATGAGGATATAGGATAAGCAAGCTGAAGTTGCGGTGAGCCGGCCACATAGTTCATAGAACCGGCAGCCGCTGGGGAAGAAAGGTTCTTGAATGGCGTCCCTGTACTGGTACAACATGAGACGACCTCAAGAGGTTTACAGGGAGTCGATAAATGCAGGTGGCACAGGATCGAGATAAGTGGCACTCTAAAGGAGAGGCCTATGTTCAGCAGTGGGCGAATACAGGCTGAGATGATGATAATGATATAATGGTTTTTGCAATTGAGTACTTTTGTTAGATATTTCTTTTTGAGTATTTATACCGTATCAACTTTGAAATAGCCACCGTACCAATAGAGTCTTAATTTATATATTAAGGGCAAAATGTCATGATGGAGTAGCAAATACATATAAATGTAAAAACACGAGTTGACGATTCTAATAAATATTGAAAAATATTTCCTATTCACTACATAAATAATAACAAACCTCTAAAACTGACTTCATGATTATGTTTTTTATATGCTCTTTATTTTTTTGACCTTTCGCATTTATTTTTATACTATTCTTTTTATACTTTAATTTACACGTTATTGCAATGTAAATAAGGTATTAAAAAAAATATTTCATTTCTTTATTCGCCATTGGGCCCTCGCAAGCACTTAGACGCGTCTTGCATTTTTTGAAATAGAATCTTATTGTATATTATTCAATTGTCTTATTTTACTTTTCTTTTTTTTTAATCTCTAGCATTTCGGAAATTACCATTGGCGAAGAAAAAATGCCGAAAGAACCTTGCCAATATAGGTATATATAGGTACAATAATGATATCAAATGGTAACATTGAAGATTAAAGGGCAGGTAATCTGTGCTGAATTATTCCCAGACATCTTTGTCAGATACATATTCATCAATTCTATAATAAGCCCTTTTACAGAGAGTATTTTTAATGTTTTGTTGAACCTGACGTTTCGAACGCTTTGCAGCGTCCGTGGTGGCAGGAAGAGGAAGCGTATGGCTCTTTTAAGATAAAAATTGTCTCAATGACATCCGCCGTTTCCCATAATAGTATACCATACTTAAAAGAGAGTTGCAATTGATCAAGCATTATCCTTTCGAATATTTTACTCAAAACTAGCAGTATAGATATGGGGCTGTAATTCATCAGCTCGCTCTTTTCCCCTGACTTGAATAAAGGAACAAGTTTACTAAATTTTATCAAGTCTGGGAACACACCCATATCTACACATATCGCTCATTTGGTGCAACAATGACGCAATTACACTTTTTGACGAGCTCGGTGGCGCAGTGGTGAAACGCGCTGTTACGCTACTTGGACACCTACGCTCGTGGGTTCGATTCCCACACTGTACAAACATTTGTGTGCATGAACATGTCTGTTTGTATTGGTCTGGGTATTTTCTATGTATAATAAGTATGTATTTACAAAAAAAAAAAAAATATTTACGTATGTTTATCAGTTGTCTAGTACCCATAACACAAGCTTCGCTTACTTTGGGGCTAGGTGGCGCTGTGTAATTTGTCCAACAATATAAAAAAAAAAAATATATAAAAAAAAATTACACTTTTTGTCAAAATATAGTTAAGTATAACAAAACTCGCAGAAAGGTGTTTCCTCGAGTGTAATTGTGTCATTGTTGCACCAAATGAGCGATATATAAAAAAAATGTGACAAGTGTGGAGCTATTGCCCCTATAATACTATAAAAAACTTTAATAGATATTCCCCAGTGATCCTCTGAGTTTTTAATGTTCAACTGTTTACTTATCGCAATAGAAAGAACGGTATGACAGTGTATAAAATGTAAACAAAACAAATAAATCTTAATTTGTATATATAAGATAGTTTAAAAACGCCTAGAACTCAGTATAGTGATATCATAACATGTGACGATTCAGGGCGCAAGGATTACAAATAAAAAAAAACCATTTTCTTCACGGTATCAGACGCCGTCCAGTGTTGGCGTCATAACTAAATTCAAATGGGTATCTTTATTTAAAAAATCAAAATCATTGTAATCTATCTACCTATCTACAACTTTAGGGCAAATACCTGTAATAATTTTAATCTCTTCAAATTAATCGCAGAACGGACCTTATAACTGGGGAATGATGATCTATCTATCTATAACTTCACGCCAAATCCCTTGCGGGGTAGGCAGAGAGAACCGAGCGCCACGTGACTCGATCCTTACATATCTCACTCGCTTCTTTAACATTCATTGCTCTTCTCATGCACGCTCGCCGGTTTCTAGGGCTCCTGACATCACCTTCTGATAGAACACGACCAATTTGGTCATGGTAGGTAAGTCTTGGCCTTCCCCGGCTCCTACATCCTTCCACTTTTGCATTGTATATCTGCTTCGTCATTCTTTCATCTTGCATTCTTTCTACATGCCCGAACCATCGGAGCATGCCTCTTCTTATTTTAACACCGACGCTCTTTTTCAGACCAACTCTATTTCTAACATCATCATTGCGAATACGGTCTACAAGCCTTACGCCACAAATTTTGCGCAGCGCTCGCATTTCAACCGCGTTTATTTTACTTTCATGCTCTTTCTGCCATACCCAGCTCTCGCTTCCATAAGTTAGCGTTGGGACCAACACTGCATTGTGTATAGCGAGTTGTGCCTTCTGGCTCAGGTTTTTACTGCCAAGAAGTTTTCCCAACGCTCCATTCACACTATTCCCAGCACTCACTCGTCTTTCCACATCTGCTGTGTACCTTCCATCCCTGCTGAAAGCGCATCCAAGATATACAAACTCATCCACTTGTTCCAACACTTCATCGTCAATCGTAATCCTTACATTAGTTCTGGATTCTTCTCTTTCAAATACCATTATCTTTGTTTTCTTCGCATTCAGTAGTAAGCCTTTCTCCATACATTCGTCTTTCATCGTTGTGACCAGTGTTTGCAGTTTAGATGGTGTATCTGCTAATAGCACGGCATCGTCTGCATACAGCAGACAGTTCAACACTAGGTCACCCATGCGCAATCCCACATTCGTTGACCTTATTCTCTGCAGACAACTATCGAGATACAGGATAAACAGCCTAGCAGATAGCATGCAACCCTGTTTGACACCAATTTTGACATCAATCCAGGGTGACATGCCACTTTTTTGGAATGATGATACTTTATGTAATAATAATGTATCATTTGATCTAATAATAACATAAATAATGATGGCAATAAGAAAACATCTTAGTGGAAATTTTCTAGAACACTAAGACCATTTAGGTATTACCACAGGGAGACTTTTTACAAAAGTCGACTGCGTGGGTACCTCTGTCTCACCTATTTCTACCGCCAAGCAGTTATATTTATATAGCTGTGTTCCGGTTTGAAGGATGAGATATAGCAGAGAAATTACTGGGTACTGTGACGAAACATCCTTAGGTTATATGTTTGGCAGCGTTCTAGTAACATCCCGTGATGTTGCGAACGTCAATATGCTGCGGTGACCGTTTAATGCATGACGCATGCTTGCCAATTTAATTTCACAAAAAAAAAATTCTATTTTGAAAAGGGGAAAATTGCGTGTAACTATTTTTTCATCCTCAAACCGAACGATAATACCTTAGTATGTTTTCACGGCACTACGCCAACGCGAGATATACCCGGCGACGCTGGGGTAGTCATGTTAGTAAAATAAATAAATTATGAACCCGTTTACACATAGGTATTATGCTTACTTGGGTTTTTGAACTGACCGTTACAGTACTTGGCGGATTATAATTTAATTATTTCTTAAGAGGATTTATTTATACCTAGTGTAATTAATTCCGTGCACCGAGATAATGCTTAAGTAGAGGGCAACGACAAGCAAGGTGGAGACTACAAGGTACTCTCTATTTAACAGTTTAAGTTCGTGAACTTTCCCTGTGCTGGAAACATTCCTCCCGCGGACGCTAACAACATTTTATGTGAAATCACGTTCCTTGGCATCGGCCGAGGAAATTCTATTATCGGAATTGAACGTCTGTTTCTTTTTAAGCGGAAATTCTTCTATACACTCTAATTTGCAGCAATGATCTCCCTTACAATAGTATATCCACTTCCGCCCCCTTTTATTATATATGTTAAATCATATTAAACATGCCTCTCATGTCTCTCTGCTCGTTTGCCTGAGATTATCCATCCGAATTCCGTCTTATTACGTAATAAAAATGCCGCAATGAATAGAGCAACGTTGCTTGCATGTACAATACATTAATGTAAGGATGTTTTGAGAATTTAAATATGAGAAATTCTTTCATAGACGTTCGTATGTATACATTCGTAACGTATAAGAAAGATTTCAACATTTTAAAACTATGAGACTATCTTCTTCGTCACCTCCTCGTAAATGGTCTAATGACATGCACCCAAAACTTAATTTTATAACGTCGCGCCTTACCGATAACTCATAATCTAGAAAAAGTTTTATTGTACAAAAATACAAAATTAATGTATAATCCTGTATTTTATGCGATTTATTGTCAGCTTAAAATATTTTTACAGTATTGCACAATCATTTGTTATTTTATTACATAAATCTTGGCTATAAATCGGTCACTCCTTGGTCATCACATCCCACTATAAAATTAAACAGTTACATTATCCAAGCAATGAGCTACCGTCAATGATTCAATTGAGTTTTGATTAAGAATAAAATATATATATTTATTTACTCTCAAAAGGATATCTTACATATGTAGCTATATAAATGGTTGCGGCAAGTAGCTTATAATTTAGTTAAATGTTCCTTGAGAGTCTGGAGTCGGAACTAAGTGTAAAACCTGTACTGAGCTCCAGGCTCTCTCCGGGATTGCAGCAATAGGAAATTAAATAACCGAATAGAATTGTGAGGTATGTTAACAATAAAATGTTTGAAATAGTGTATATACTCAATATTGAATGAGAGAAATGTACTCGTATAAGTGGGATGTGTGTGCGTGAGTGATTGTATACTTTGTATTTTATTTTATTTATTTATTTGTTACATCAACAAAGTGAACACTAGCACAATCTTAATTACACATACACAATATTCAAAATGGTGAGTGTCACCTCAGTTACAGATGTAAACGACATGTCAGAATTACAATAGCCAAAAAAAGAAATATATATATATAATTATAGTTTGATTAACATTTACATATTAGTATTATTAAAATTATTACAAATGCGTTTAATTAACAATGAATAAATTGAGATTTCACAAGAATAAATTAAAATTAAAATTAAATTGCACTTGGCTGAGTAGTTGGTCGTCACCAATTAGAGCCTGGCAAGAATTAGCCCCTGACTTATCTTGAAATTACGAGCGCAGCTTGAAAAAATATCAATATCTTGATGTCCCTTCAAGCCGCCCTCCCCGATCACATTCATTTTATTATTATGAACAGCATTGTAGTTGTTAAATAATCTGTTTAAAGGGGAGTATTGGCCCAGATTCGATTTGGCGGCAGTCTTAATAAATGGAGTGTACTTTTTGCATTGTCTTGGTCGGCTCCTAGGAACACATATGTTTAGTTTCGATACAAGATAGGGGGTGTCAGATACATTATTTACCAATTTGTACAGAAACATATCGTCCAGCAGCTCTCTGCGATGTTGGAGTGACCTTAGTTGGAAATGTCGAAGTCGATCGTGATAAGATGGTAGTTTTTTCGCTAACTTACAGCCGTATGCTAAATGCCAGAGGAACCGCTTCTGAACGCTTTCTAGGCGCTTGTTATAAATATCGTAGAACGGATTCCACACGACGCTGCAATACTCTAAAGTACTGCGAACAAGGGCATTGTAGATTGCGATCTTAGTATCAGAATTTCTAAAATCTTTGCAATTTCGTAGCACGAATCCCAAAGTCCCGAAGCCCTTCTTAGCGATGTCATCAACATGCAAGTTGAAACGTAATTTATTGTCAATCGTAACTCCTAAATCCCGGATGTGATCCACTTCGGCTAATGGTTCTAAATTTATGTGATACGTTCTAGGAATAGTAATTTTTTTTCTCGTGAAACGAATCACGTGACATTTGTCCGTATTTAAACTCATGCCGTTCAATTGACACCATATCACCAAGTTATCTAAGTCCTTTTGAAGCAGACGTGTATCCTCGCCTACCTCCACTCGTCTGAAAAACTTTAAGTCGTCAGCAAACATGTAAAACCTGGAGTTAACAAAGCATCTATGTATGTCATTAATGAATACGTTAAAAAACAAAGGACCCAGGTGAGAACCCTGAGGAACCCCGGACAGAGCAGCAAAAGGTTTGGATGAATGCCCTTTCATCACTACGATAGATCTCCTATTTGTCAAATAAGACTTGCACCAGCTCAAGAAGATGCCGTCAACGCCAGATAAATGAAGCTTGTGTATAAGTAGCTCGTGGTTTACTTTGTCGAAGGCCTTGCTAAAGTCAGTATATATTGCGTCTAATGAGTGTCCGTGATCCACATCTTCAGCAAGGTCCTCCACAAAGGACACCAAGTTAGTTGAAGTGGACCTCGCCTTAACAAATCCGTGCTGTTCTGGTATAATAATTTGCCTGAAGTGCCACGATAGGATTGGATATACTAGCATCTCGAATACTTTTGCGAAGATGGGTATCAAGCATATCGGCCTGTAGTTAGTGACAATGCTAGAATCACCGCTCTTAAGCAGAGGTAAAACTAGAGACTCTTTCCAAACCACGGGAAAAATCCCAGAAATCAAAGATTTGTTAAAGATCATAGATAACGGCGCTGCCAATGAACTGGCACATTTAACGGCAAACACGGCCGGAATTCCATCCGAGCCGGCTCCCTTTGAAAGGTCAAGTCTCTTTAAAACCCTGTAAACTTCAGCGGATGTTACAGAAATGTTTGTCAGAAAGTTTGTAACAGTGGGTTCAAGTAATGTATCATGAACAGTTATGATTTCGGTATTGTATACAGAAGAGAACTGCGCAGCAAATAGCTCACAAATATCCGGTCCGCTAGTAGCAACCCTGTCGGCGGATGACATCTCAGTAGGATAAGCACAGCTGCAACCTCGTTTTTGTTTCACATAAGACCACATCAATCTCGGATTAGACCTCATAGAAGCTTCCAAAGACTCCAGGTACTTGCGATAACATGAATTGTGAAGTAATGCACATCGGTCCCTAAGTATTTCAAAGGTGATTTCATCGCGGGTATTTCTATATTTCTGGTATTTTTTCCTACATTTCAGCTTTTCTTTAAGAGCTCTAATTAGCGCCGTCGAAAACCATACGGGGTACTTATTATTGTTACGGGGTCTATATTTAGGTACATACTTGACAATTAACGATCTCAGTATGTCATAAAAAACTGAAACCATTTCGTTAACATTTGTACAGGTCGCAAACTCACTATTCCACTGAACCTTGCCTAATTCATTCGTAATTCTTTCATAATCCGCCTTAAAAAAGTGAAATCTGGCATCACATTTGGAAGGCAGACTTTTGATACATTCGAGAGCCATGCAAAACTCCAGTGGTGGATGGAGAGGGTCTATAATACTAAGAGGGGTTGAAGATACGTTCAGTTGCGAGATAGTTGTTGTGCAAAGTATGAGGTCCAGTATCCTATTTTTTGAGTTCAGGTAAGAATTATACTGGGCCAAGTTATTAAGTGACATAAAATCTATCAACGTGTTATGCATCAAACTATTTGACATGACAGGTGAGAGTTCCAGCCCTGCTTTTTTTTCCCAGGTTAGGCTACCCAAATTAAAATCGCCGAGAATAATGATTTTGCCGCTATGCTCCTCCAGAATAGTGTTAGAGTGATCAATATAATGTTCAAGAATATGCCGCTGAATTGGAGGGGGTAAGTAAACACCGCAAATATACAGGTATTCAAGTTTGTTCATCGTGTCGCGCAACTCAAGTCCAACCCAGAGATCCTCACAATCAGATTCGTGGTTGTAAAGACGTCGCGATGTCAAACGTTTTGAAACCGCAATTAATACACCACCTCCTTCTTTTTTACTGTGGAATCCGCTACTTTCACGGTCTCGCCTATATAATACGTATCGATCATCAAACAGCTCACCGTCAGATACACCGCTGTTCAACCATGTTTCCGTAAAAACCAATACATCAAAATCACAACAAAGAATGTTCTTAAAAAGTTCAATTGTTTTGGTTCTCAATCCTCTAACGTTTTGATAGTAAAATCTTATATTACTTAGAGTGCCCTTCAGTACGGTTAAACAACTCAAGCGTTATTATGACAATCGATTTAATAAGTCTATGTTCTTAACATATATGTAGTTGGATTCATCATCCTTACGCAGAAAAATTCGTCCGTCACGCACCCACACATATCTGTATTTCAGCTCCTTTGCTTTTCTGCGAGCTGCTCCATGGAGGGCCTTATTTTCGGGAGTGAGATGTTCTACGATGTAAATAGCAGATTTCTTGCTAGCGGCGATACCCAAGTGGCTGGTATTCAATTTGTCGTCTTTGTTATTTTTGTTGAACTTAATAGAGGCTGCTATAAATTCATCTCTCAGACGCTGGGTGCTAAATTTTACCAAGATGGAACGTGGGCGAGCACTCGCATTGTTCATCTTAGCCAGTCTCGAGCAATAATTAATGTCTTTCTCATTGACTGGGCATTTTATAGTTCTACCAAGTTGCTGAATTGTGTTTATCAAGTTTTCGCCCCCGTTTTCTGGAACACATTGTAGTTCTACATTGGTGGAGCGTGAACATTGATCTAACTGAGCCAATCGTGCTGAGAGCGTTTTATTATCAATGCGTAATGCTTCATTTTCTTTCTTGATACTTTCTACTATAGTAGTCTGTGCAATTTGTTCCGTTTTGATTTTCTCAAGTTCTTCGTTAAAGAATGACATCGAAGTTTCGAGGGTTAGCACTGCGTTGCGAACTTCAAGTAGTTGTGGCCTAAATTGTTGTGTGAACATAGTATGAAGCTCTTCTCGAATAATGTCCCGTATGTTGCCCGCTGAGAGGCAAACGCAAGTACTATCGACGGCAATACGATTTTTGGTAGAACGCATTGTAACAAATTCGCGTTGTGGGGAATGACATGTACGTATAGGCGTGTTAGTATTGTCACCGCCCTTCCGTTCCCTACTACGACACAACACACAAACCCAGTTGTTTTTTGCCTCGTTGGTCATAGAATCTGCATCTTTTTGGGTAAGATTTATGCATGAGAAATGATATTTTTGCTCACAACGTGAACAATGCAATGCTGGCGAATTATCTAATTTATTTAAGCAACCAGCGCATTCCCTGCGGCTTGACATCCTTGCAGTATGCAACGTAAACAATCGCGGTAATAGTGCGCAGTCAAATCGCAAAGAACAAAAACGGGAGGTATGCCCGATTTATAGAATTCGTCGCTGTTCACTATAGCGAGTAATGCAGAAAGATTCTCGCGACCAAAGGGGCACAAGCGCCGTAAATTTTGAAGCGGTTACGCGTTTCCTTCAACGACTCTGGCAGAAATTGATGAAATGTTAAATTTGTTGTATTCACTATTTTTAAACACTTTTATTATCACGATTACACTGATTTATCACTATAATTATTATTGTATAAGGAACATAAGTTTGTGTCGTACTGAATTTCACTATTTTATATGGTATATATTGAGTTATTAAAAATTAATTGTTGAAACAACTATAATAGCTGTGTTCGACTGTGTGGTAAAAGTTGGACTTCTTGTATAAATTGATTGGTAAGTGGCTCAACAACATTTAAAGACGATTCATAAATATCCAGTTTCAGTGATCAATAGACTCCAGAAAATGATGTTTACTTGTTACCAGTGAAATCTAAAGACATGCATATATATTGTTTAACTGAAATGTGTCATACATAGTCAAATCTGCGAAAAAATAGAAATATCTGTAAGAAACTCAATAATACTCATGAATTTAGTCGTATCAAAATAAAATCCTAAGTGGAAAATCTAGTAAGTGAAAAGCAACAACAACAAGAATGCATTATATTTTTCCGGACTGCGTTACACCTTTATGAATTTTCTCGCAAGTTTTATGAAATCTTGTGAATGTTTATTAGGTCCGTTATAACCGTTATTTTATTACACTAAATTTTGATTTACTTACATTATTTCTTGTCCTTACGTCAAATTCCAGGCAAGATTTTAAATCTATACATCTATACAGATAAATAAAATTGGAGTGTCTGTTTGTAATGTTAAAATAACCGCTTTTTACAAAATGCATATGGATATATACACTGTACATATCCATATGCATTTTGTGTACCAAACTGAATATTTTTACAATTTTTGTCTGTCTGTCTGTTTGTTCCGGCTAATCTCTGAAACGGCTGAACGAATTTGACGGGACTTTCACTGGCAGGTAGTTGATGTACTCGTAATAAGGAGTAACTTCGGCTACTTTATTTTAGATTTTTTAAATATAAATCTATAGGTACATATAAATAAAATTGAAGTGTCTGTCTGTGATTTCAAAATAAAGCCTTTATCTTAAGCTCATATTGTTATTTTCACGTCACCAAAGCCTGAACATGCATTTTTAACTTTTTTGTCTGTCTGTTAGTTTGTCCGGGCTAATCTTCAAAATGGCTGAACCGATTTTGACGGGACTTTCACTGGTAGGTAGAGGACTGTTTAGAGCAGAATATAGGCTACTTTTTATCCCGTTAATGTTTAGGGTTCCTGCGTAATACATGAAAAACAACCCGTACCGCAAAACATAATGAAATAAAAAAAAAAGGTTTAGACCACACGATTGAAGTAAAACTTCTTTAGCTCCATAGTGTGATACAGACAATAGGCCTGTGTCTTAGATATACGAAACTTAGCTCGCTATGAGAGAAAAGAGAAAGAAAATGTATGCTCGCACCTCTCCTCTTGCCCCTACAGTAATATACGAAACGTAACGCTCTCTCTTTCTATCTTCACTAACTTATATCTCCCTCTCAACTTCCGTTCGCCTCGCCCGATCACACTTTTCGTAACGCTCCCGTCACGCATACACCAGCTTACTCCCCAAGTCAAGCGTGCGCATAGAAGTTTTACTTCAAAAATATTCAATGTTCTTATTCCTAAGCTATGTTCATTAAGAAACTACAAACATAAATCCTGTTTCTTACAAAAAATATTATCTTCTTGAAATAATTGAAGTTATACTTCTTGTGGTGCGTTAGGCAAAAATGATGACAGGGAATTTTTGCGACACTGACATCGAAAGTCGAAACCACGAATTTGGTTGGTAAATGTCTCTCAAGTTCCGTTCGTGACTTTGTTCAAGGTAATTATTCAAATACTTATTTATGAATCTACAACACGCATTTAATATCAGTAAAGATAAATATATAAATGTGTGTGTCTTTAAATTATATACGGTGGTGAATGATATTCAATGATCATATTTATTACATTATCAATTAGTTTTGCAACCTAAAGTACTGGCACGCGGGTTGAAATTTTAGAAATTATTATTGTTTCGTTAAGTGAAAGAAATATAACTATACATAAGTACATACACGATTTTTTTATCGTTTCACAGTATTTTACAATTATTTGTTATTTATAATGCATAAATCATGGCAGCATATTTGTCTTTATATAAAGAAAACTGTATTTTACTGCATCTGTGCAATCCGCTTACCGATTTTTATTGCGTATCATTTAGAATTTAATTTTGATACGACTAAATTCAATACTACTGTATAGTTTATTACCAACTTTTACGAAAGAGTACAAAAAATACCATTTTAGTGACCAAGCACTCAAGTCATCCACGTCAATTTCAATAGGTACTTAAATTTGTTTCATATATATATCTATCTATAACTTCATGCCAAATCTCTTGCGGGGTAGACAGAGAGAACCGAGCGCCACGTTACTCACTCATTACTTCCATACGGCCTGCCTGATGGTAAAAAGACAATGTAGCCTTTGGGCATTTGCAACACCAGGGGTGTCACTCATGCGTTGCCGACCTTAAAATCCATGCTTGCTGGTTTCTACGGCTCCTGACATCACCTTCTGATAAAATAAACAGTAACTAATTTAGTCTACGACTAATCTAGTATTATATTCATTATAAAAAGAAGAATTAAGCCTGATCAAGCCTACAAATAAATGATGCTTGTGTGAGAGGACTAATCGTATTAGAAACTGCGTGGGTTGCGCAAAATAATATTTCGCTAATAGGATATTATTAAAGGCGGTAACGTGGAAATTACAAACGTGAGGGTATTGAAAAGCACGCCGAAAGCCGAACGTTTTAATGACTCGAGTTTATAATTGCTGTGCGGCACACAACGCTTTTCGTAATACTTGTGACGAAATAATAGCATAAGATGTAAATAAATAATATCATCATAATTTCAGTCGTGTATAGGTTTATGTTTGAAGGAGATAGGAGCAGAGAAAGGCCAATACTTACCTACCATGACGAACACCTCGAACCATGCTCGTGTTTTATCAGAAGGTGATGTCAGGGTGGCCTTCACCAATCTGCATTTGAGCAGCGTGGTGGAGAATGCGCTAAACCCCTTCGGTTGAAGGGAGACCCGTATCTCTGCAGTGGGACGAGTTAGGGTTGATGTGATGATGATGTCAGGATCATTAGAAACCGGCGAGCTTACATGAGAAGAGCAATGAACAAACGAGTGAGGTTTGTCGTAGGATCGAGTCGTGTGGCGCCCGGTTCTCTCTACCTACCCCGCAAAGGATCTGATGTAGTTATAAGTACAACAATCAACAAAAACAATGTCATTTACTTTTCCCAACACTTTATCGTAAACCATAATCCTTACATCTTTGTCTTCTTCCCATTCAATGGTAAGCCTTTCTCCATACAATCGTCTTTCATTATTGTGTTGTGTAGTTTCTGCTATTAACACGGCATCATCTGCATAAACTAAACAATTCAACACTAGGTCACCCATGCGTAATCCTGCTTCGGTGAACCTTATAATCTGCAGACAACTATCGAGATACAGAGTAAACAGCCTAGCAGACAGCATTCTACTCTGTTTGATACCAATTTTGACATCAAACGAGGGTGGTATGCTGCCATCTATCTGCACATATGCCGAGCAATTCTTGTAAGTGGACTGCACAGCACGCAGCAGTGAACCGTCAATCCAATATTTCAGCAATATGTCCCAGAGTTCCTTTCGCACACCCCATTAAATACTTTATCAAGATCCACAAAACCTCATTAAACCTTCTAGTCTATGGCCAGATACTATTCGAAGTTATTGTGGAGCGAGAAATTTGATCCGCACATCACTTTCCATTTCAGAATCTCCCCTTTGCCTCCAATAGCATTTCAAGGGATTTTACCCTCATTCTCCTTTCAATTACCTTTTCATATACTTTTGCTACTAAGCTGATCATACCTTCCAGTTCTCCAGCATGCCAGTAGAGGTCCCAGATGTAACTGCCACCTAGTTTAAACATCTCAGCTGTGATTATAGCAATACCGCTGACTTTTCAGTTTTCAAGCTTCGTATTGGCTATTCGATCTCATCCATAGTTATACCTCCATCGGACGTCAACTTGGAATGAACATCATACTCACTCTCAGTACCAGTGTCCGAGTCGTAGACATACTAAGCTGATCATATTGATGCCCTGCTAGCTCAGTATATTTGTGACCCCTTGACTTCATACAAGGATACGATTACTACGAGTCTCCAGTCTTTAGGAACCCTTCCAGTTCTCCAGCATGCCAGTAGAGGTCCCAAACGAAACTGCCACCTAGTTTAATCAGCCCAACTGTGATCATAGCAATACCGCTGACTTTTCAGTTTTCAAGCTTCGTATTGGCTATTCGATCTCATCCATAGTTATACTTCCATCGGACGCCGTCAACGTGGAATGAACATCATACTCACTCTCAGTACCAGTGTTCGAGTCAGACATACATCTCTTCAAAATATTCACTCCACCGTACTGACACTTCTTTAGTGTTAGCAAGAATGACACCTGCTTCAAACTTTACATTTTTGTTCATTCTGAATGCCAACAAACTACCCTGAGACTAAATCCAGAACATCTCTCAGAGACTCCCTAAACTTCTCTCTAGCTCTTGACCACACGCCTAGCTGACAGGAGCGTATGCTGCAACCAGAAATACTCGCGTAATGCCCAGTTTTATACGAACCCAAAGAATCGCCCTGCTAAACGGTAATCTTTAATCTTGATGATTCTTTCATCATTTGATTAATATCATACACGCTATTGCTACTAAATAGATATACCGTCGATACCTAAAATCCTAGATGATAACCGCTAGACTCCATATTAGCACTACGAAAAAAATGAAATAAAACCTTTCCAAAGGGGTATCATAATAACGACAACGGAATTTTGGATTGGAGGGAGTACCTCCACGTCACAGATAACTGCAGCCAAATGAGAATGCGCGAGCGATATTCCTGTATTGCAAGCATACACAGGCTGCGGTAGCCACTTCACATCAGCTTAGCTGTATATTTGTATACCTTCCGAAGTAGATATTAAAAGAATGTCCAATATATTTTACAATAAATGATGTATCTATGTTCGACGTCTTTTCACGGCTCTCGGATATTATTGAGATATGACAAATGGTGATAATTTAAACCTTGGTAAAGATTTTAAGGTACCTAATACTTTCAGCTTTAATTCTTGAGATCGGTTCCTAATGAAAGTTAGTCCAAGTATATTAATTGTTACCTACCTACTATAAAAGGATGTCAAACAAAGAGGAGCTCACTAACAACAAGACCACTTATTGTCGTGTGAAGCAGCACAAAAGTTGATAAAGGAAACTTTGCGAGTAGGTTCTGAAGTTTGCACAAAACCAAACTCGCAAAGTGCAAGAAGAAATGTCATTACAGTCGAGTGGAGGAGGCGAGAATTTGGCTTCTTTCCTCCTCATTTATAATATTAGCAAACTCCCGGGAAACTTCCTTAATTAGACCCCTTAACCAAAAGTTAATGTAAAGTACAGTCGACTTCTGGTCTTTTAAAGTCACGTAGGTTTACGTTCCATAACTTATAACTCTTTATGAATCCAGCCAAGTGGATACTGAGATATCTCTAAGAATTATTTCAAGGATCGTTAGCCGAACCCGTTCGCACATTAAAGGCACGTGCGTTAATTTCGTCTAATTAATGTTTGTGGTTATGTTAATTTAAACCGTGTAGCACCTTCCGAAATATAGAGGTAACTATGAAACATAAACATAATAGTTAATGTATTCAGGCGTTAGTTTTGCGAACGTTAAATTTACAGGCAATTCAGATCTATACTATTTTGCTTGTGCCCCGTCCCCCCCACCACTTAGTTCATGTGAATTTGCGCCGATCAACACTGACCATCTCTGCGTTTATAGACAGTATAGATTATATTGCACATATACATAGTATATGTTATTATATACGTAGTACATATACTTGAGTATTTATTGCAGATGTGAACACTTTTGAAAACTTGTTATAATCAAAAATAAATTTAGGATTACTGTAAGAGGCGAGATATAAGGTGGTGAACGGACGTGAGATCATTATCCATTCGAAATTTTATCAAGTTTAACATCGAGATATTGCAAAGGGCACTAGGCAAATACTGGTTTACTGCGGCTTCAACCTCTTTATTTGATGAAAATTTTTGTACACCGAGACGTTTTTTTTAAGTTTGGAAACAGGTGGAAGTCCGAAGGTGCCAAATCGGGACAATACGCCAGATGAGACAGTAATTAGAAACCAATATCGCGAATTTGAGCCATTGATTCAACAGACGTATGAACGCGCGCATTATCCTGATGAAACAACACTTTCTTTCTGAGCAATCCTGAGCGTTTCTTTTTAATTTCTTTGCGTAATCGACGCAAAAGGGTAGTATGTGGAGTTTTTTGTATCACCTCTCGCAAGGTAGTCCACCATGATGACACCCTTAGAATCCTAAAAAACTGATGCCATCACCTTTACAACCGACGAAATTGCCTTGCCTTTTTTTGGGGTCGGTTCATCAATTTTTTTTCCATTATGAGGATTGTTGTTTCGACTCTGGAGCGTAATGATGAACCCAAGTTTCATCCATAGTCACGAATCTGTCAATAAAGTCTTACGGATCAGTCTCGAACATCTCCAAACAGTCGCATGAAATTGTCAGGCGAATTCATTATTGCTCAATTGAAAGCAATCTAGGGACACCTTAGAAATTCCAAGTTCATTTGCAATGATGTATTGTGTCCATTCATACAAGATGCCTATAGCGTTTGCGATCTCCCTGATAGTCAATCTGCGATCTCCCATTATAAGGTCACACACTTTTTCTTATGGCGCTCGGTTCTCCTTGCCTACCCCGCAAGGGACCTGGCGTGAAAATATACATACATACACTTTTCCGATATTTTCTTCCATCGTGGACGTCGTGAGCCGGCCAGAATGGGACTCATATTCAATGCCCTCCCGACCACGTTTAAATTCTTACAATATCTTCATGGATCTCCTTTGGTGTTAAGCTTTTTTAAACTTTACCTATATAACCGCACGTTGTTAAATTTTCTCCATTTTCTGAAAACGAGGTACTAGATGTCACTTAAATCACTCTTATATAAAAATTGACAAATTTACAGAAACAAAAAAGTATACGATGACAACCGAAGAGTATATGAACCAAATGAGGGTGGTATAATAAAAATAAAATGTATTTTTATACGTGAGGACGCGAACTTTTCAATCGTAGCAATACAAATTTATACTAAAAGAGTAAGACGTATCACAGGAGCGTTGACACGCCGAGACCCCAAAGGCGTATAGACAATTTTCACCTTTATTCATTGTGTGCAGCATGCTGCCGTTGTGTGTGGCAGTTTAGGTCAGCGGATTGGGAAGGGCTGCGCATTTTCTTCTCCTCCTACCCCTGGGGGCAGGTTTCCTTCTCACTGGACGATCCCAGCGCCTGTACCGACGCTATCGCCGATTTTATTCTGCAGGGTATGGAACATTTTATTTCTAGCTCTGCGGTGCCCATAGGTGGCAAGTACCGCCCAAAGTTCAATCTATCTTGCAAGAAAGCATCTCGACGTAAACAGGATTCGTATCGCCTGGTCCAATGCTCTGGCGGCTGGTGATTAAAATACGAGTTCACTTAAAAAGCTTCAATGCTGCCTCCAAGTATTTTTAAAAAAATAGGCAAAGTAAGTTTTTGTTAGCAAAAGCGGCGAGAGATTCGTACGCTTGCCCTCTGGGACTCGTGCCTTCTGGTCTCTCGCCAAAGCTGTTCAGTGTAACTTCTGTTAGTCGTCGTTTCTTCCATTACGTAACATGGACAAATCGGAAAGACCCATACTGCAAAGAAGAAAGCCGATCTCCTGAGCTCTCTTTTTGCATCTAACTGGACTCTTGTTGACCAGGGAGGAACACCATCGACCATCCCGCGATGTAAGAGCTCTATGCCTGTAATTCATCTCTCGCAAAAAGCTGTCCGTTATCTACCTGGACATTCTTATGGATGTCCAGGTAGATAACGGACAGCAAAGTCGAGCGGGCCGGATGGAATTCCACCCATTGTATTGAAGATGTGTGCTCCGGAGTTAGCTCCGATTCTAACGCGCCTCTTTCGGTACTCCTATTCGCTTGGCGTGGTTCCCAGCTCATAGAAAAATTTTACGGGTACTCCCCGTAAAATTTTGTGCCTGGGTTGCTAGTTTTCTCATTGAGCGGAGCATCAAAGTCGTAGTTGACGGAGCGTACTCGAATCCACTGCCCCTGAACGCTAGCGTCCCACAACGCTGTGTGTTGTATCCCACTCTGTTCCTTCTGCATATCAATGACTTGTTGCACGTACGTAACATTCATTGCTATGCGGATGACAGTACTGTGGACGCAAGATACACTGGTCAAGCCAATACCTCTCGGGATGGCGTCAATGAGTCCCGATCACAGCTTGTGTCTGAAATTGAGACATCACTAGAACAGGTCTCGGATTGGGGTAGACTAAATTTAGTTCAACTTAATCCCCTATTAGTAATTTCTACAGCACAAGTGCGCGCATTTACCCCGAACAAGTCCCCATTTATCGTAGCGCTTCGATTAGAAGGTTATTCCTAGCATCGGTATCCTGGGTATCGTCATATCGAGCGAAGTAAAGTTTCGCGGTCATCTGGAGAGCAACGTTAAGTTGGCGCCCAAGAAGATTGGTGTGATCAATAGAGCTAAACAACACTTTACACCTCATAATCGCCTTGAACTTTATAAGGCCCAGGTCCGGCCTCACATGGAATACTGTTCACATCTTTGGCCGGCGCGCCACTATATTTGCTTACTCCATTTGATCGCATACAATGTAGAGCATTTCGAATCATCGGTGACCCAGACCCAGTAATCTCCGCTCGGCTGGACTCGCTTTGTATACGATGAGACGTTGCTTCACTTTATATACTGTACAAATTGTATCATGTGGAGTGTTCGGAGGAGCTGTTCAACTTAATACCAGCCGCTGAGTTCCACTATCGTACCACTCGCCACAAACTTAAATTTCACCCTCACCATCTGGTAATCCACTACAGTACACTTTTTTTAGGCACTTTCTACCACGTACGGTGAAATTGTGGAATAAATTACCCTCAGCGGTTTTCCCGAACAAATACGATATGAGTGCCTTCAAGAAGAGCCTACGTTTCCCTAAAAACGCTGGCAACGGATCCGTGACCCTTTGGTGTTGCTGATGTCTATTGGCGGTGGTGACCACTTACTCATTTTACCCACTCTAATTAAAAAAAAGATATATACTTGAAAAATTTGAAGTAAGAAAGTATTGAGATATATATTGTTTACAAATTTATATGAAAAGTGCTGCACTGCTCTACTACAGAAAAAAACTTTAAAGTCAAAGTCAAAGTCAAAATCTTTTTATTCCGTAAAAATGGCTACATTTGTTTGGAATCGTCACAATTTTTTCCCTACCGTGCAGTTTATGACTAGGTGAGCACTGATAAAAATACTGCCAAAAAACTCAGGCATCCCTCTTTTGGTATCCAAACAAATTTACATATTTTATTAATTACATTATAATTGGATCGACTCACTCCCAGGCATTTTTATCATTAATATAGTCAGATACTTTATAATATGCCCTGCTACACAATTTGGCTTTAATAGTAGTTTTAAATTTGTTAATTGACAATTCTCTTATATTGCTGGGAAGTTTGTTATAGAACCGTATACATTGCCCCATAAAAGAATTACTTATTTTGTGGAGACGGCTTGCATGTAAGACAAGATTATGCTTATATCTAGTATTTATGCTATGAGTATCACTCTTTTTACAAAATGAGTCTATGTTTTTGTGGACATACAAAAGATTTTCATAGATATATTGCGATGCGACTGTTAAAATATTTATTTCTTTGAATTTTTCTCTAAGGCTCTCACGGGGACCAAGTTTGTAGATAGCTCTTATGGCTCTCTTTTGCAATAAAAAGATGGTGTTAATGTCCGCGGAGTTACCCCAGAGAAGAATTCCATATGACTTTGAAGTTAGTATTGCCGGATGAGCTATTTTTATATACGCATAAAAATAGCTCATCCGGCAATACTAACTTCAAAGTTTTTTTGTTTTATTTTAGTTGACTGAACATTATCACACGCAAAGAATTAATGTCTTAATGTTTAGCTAACGATCAGAGCCTTCGGAAAATTCACTGCATTCTTTATCAAAAGGTTGTATTTCCTTACTATTGTATGCAATAACTTTATTAATACTGCCTTTAATTTCCCTCAATGCTTGATACAGTTGCATCTTTATCAAAATCTACAATTTGATAGGCATCAAGTACACACAATGGTATCTATGCCAATACGACCTCAATACTCAAACGCAGATATAGGAAGACTAGGTCAACCACGCCATAATATAATGGATACATTTCGTAGTCACATTGAATAGGAGTTGAGTGTTACATTAATATGAACTGTAAATAAAACAATTCGTAGTGAATACCTTGAAATAAGCAATTCGGTTTCGCATTCAAGTCGGTTTAGACATATTTACATAACGTTTATATTTCACTTACCATATCGGAACCACAGAACACATAACAGTGTTCTGATATTGAAGCAGTCCTTAAAGATATAGTATAAAAAGTTACTTCGAAGAACTGTCTATGATTTCTCCTATTATGTCGCGTTTATCTATCTTGTCGTATTAAAACACGTGTAAAAAATATATAATTTAGTATCCATGTATAAATAGACAGAGACTGAGTTTAGTGCATTTTACTCCTCCGTGTGTCAACCAAATTTCTTTTTTTTTTCCTTAGTAGCTATTGGCCAGCTTTAGTGTTACCGATAAAAACAATGTGAAATCAGTGGTAAAAACAAGAAATATGCATATTCATATACGTTTTTCTCAAGTGTTCATTAATCGTTTTGGTCTAATTTCGACACTAGCATAATTAAAAAAATCGGCCAAGTGCGAGTCGGACTCGCACACGAAGGGTTCCGTACCATTACCTTTAAAAACGGCAAAACAAACACGTTTGTTGTATGGGAGCCCCCCTTAAATATTTGTTTTATTTTAATTTAATTATTTATTCTTAAAGTGAATACATAACTAAATATTCTGTGAATATTTCAAGCATCTACCTGTTGCCGTTATCAATATCGTGCAAAAATGAGCAAAAAAATTACGTTTGTTTTATGGGAGCCCCCTTAAATATTTATTATATTCAATTTTTTAGTATTTGTTGTTATAGCGGCAACAGAAATACATCATCTGTGATCTCATGACAATTTCAACTGTCTAACTATCACGGTTCATGAGATACAGCCTGGTGACAGACGGACGGACGGACGGACAGCGGAGCCTCAGTAATAGGGTTCCGTTTTACCCTTTGGGTACGGAACCCTAAAAAGGGTCAAAATTGACATTTTCATTTTTGTACCTATCGTATACCGCACATACCCATCAAGTTGTACTTGATATGGTTCTAGGGTGCAACTACACAGTTGAACTTAATTAACAAATATGTAAATTTTGTTTGTTTGTAATACCTTGATTGTACAAAAACATATGAATTAGTATCTATTATTCATATAAAGGTGATCTAATAATTATTTTATATAAATCAAGTTAAGGCATATAATATTTTTTTTGTAACAGCAGCTAAATATCTTATATGACGTTATCAACTGTTGCTATAAAAAATGTAAGCTTAAAATAATATTGTAGTCGATACAAAGGTTAAGACAAATGGCACGATTTATAGTATGCTCTTAATGATGGAAACCCTTGTCAAAATCTGATAGTCAATCAATCAGTCTAGCAAGTATTGTTTATTCTTAGGCACTGATGGACTGCTAAATTCAAGTTGTAATTCAATACGAAAGAGCTATTTCCTTTCGAAATGTCAAAAAATAAATAAATCTCTTTAAATAAAATAAGTTATGTATAAAGTAGTTTTTTGAATATTTTACTCTAGAATACTCTTTTTGTACCATATATTTCGTGAGTACATAAATTTTATGTATTTCTTTTGTTATACTAGATTGGCAAAACAAGCATGCGGCTCGCATCAGATGGTAGGCGGTCACCGCAGCCTATTGATGCTCGCAACATCACGGGGATGTTGCTCGCGCATTGCCAATCTTGTGACCTAAGGATGTTTCGCCACAGTAGGTAGTAGGTACCCAGTAATTTCTCTGCCATATTTCACTCTTCAAATTGGAACACAGCTATATATAAACATAGCTGCTTGGCGGTAAAAATACGAGTAGGAGAGACAGAGGTACCCATGCAGACGAATTTTGAACAAAGTCTCCCTCTGTTTATTTGCAGAATATACTCGTACTTCTTATAGAAAATGAAATTAGTGAATCTTCTTCATTTTACAGTTATCCCGTTTCCCAATCAATTAAGATTGGCGGGGTCCGCTATTTAAGCCTAAGGATTTGGCGAACATACAAATTTTTACATGGTGCGACTGCCGTCAGCCTTTCACAACCCTGAGGGAAAACCAGACCTTTCTTAGGTAAGGTCACACGTCTTTCAAAATGTAATATCTTGGACGTACGGGTTTCCACACGATGTTTTCCTTCACCGACGAGCAAACGTTAATTACAAATATGTGCATAAATCAGAAAACACGAATGTAGTGGCACATGCCAAAATTCGAACGGGATTAGAAGGTCAATAGGCCATTATTATAAATTATTACTATATAATTATCCAAATCAGTGAATTCATATATAGAAAGTATAACGTAAATAACACGTTGAAACAAAATAATTCAGAAGAATAATACAGTTTTTGTTAAATTCTTTTTAGACAGACTTTTACTTCAAATATTTACCATGCACCGTAGCTGTGTCGTAGACTTCTACGACGTGTTTGTCACGAGGCGCCGACACGTCGACACTGGACAGCAAAAAGAAAAACATTGCTTTGTGATTTTACAAGATTTATCCTCACTGTTCTTTTGTTTTAGTGTTAAAACAATAGTTACACGGCTTTATGCATTATTCTATGTTCGTTGCTCAAGGTCAACATTGAACAACCTTTTTTAAGGTTCAGTTAATTTAGATACTTAATTACGGTACGTACGTACGTAATTTTCAGTTATTGAAGTGAAAACTTCTTTAGCGGCGCACAACGCACTTTTTGGGATGAGTAAAAAATGTTAAACTTGCGTCAGGACACGTGACCCTGACCGTAACATTTTGGTGAGAATTAGAACTTAAGTTCGCTGCAGCGCTAAAACATTAGCTACCTCTAATTAAACATTTAAAACATGAAGCGCTAGATCGTTCATAGGGCATTATTTTCTCGCGACCAAAACGTTGTAAGCGCCATGAAATTCTTGGCGCTTACGCGTTTCGTTCAACGTAGTTTATCAACATCGCTGTTTGGTTTAAGCGGCGCAGGGCGCTTGCTCGAGTGTGCGCGTGTGTTTGAGTTTTAGAGATTGGCGATGATGATGCTGGTAATGTGATGGTGAAAGAGTCATTGAAATTATGGATGAAAGTTGATTTTTCTGAGAGATAAACTTTTTAATGTAAAATAATTGTAATAGTTCTGAAGTGTTAAATTTTTAATGTAATATAAATTGTCATGTTTGTGTACGATAGCGCAATAAATGAATATTGCATTTTACCACATACATGATATTACTTTTATACTGATAAATAAAGCAATTCGTGCGAAATTATTCCCTAATCATTCCAAAACATTCAAAAATGCACATCGTTAATGTTCAAGTTTTTAGGGTTCCCACCCAAAGGGTAAAACGGAACCCTATTACTGAGGCTCCGCTGTCCGTCCGTCCGTCCGTCCGTCCGTCCGTCCGTCCGTCCGTCCGTCCGTCTGTCACCAGGCTGTATCTCAAGAACCGTGATAGTTAGACAGTTGAAATTTTCACAGGTTATGTATTTCTGTTGCCGCTATAACAACAAATACTAAAAAATAGAATAAAATAAATATTTAAGGGGGCTCCCATGCAACAAACGTGATTTTCTTGCCTTTTTAGGGTTCCGTACCCAAAGGGTAAAACGGAACCCTATTACTGAGGCTCCGCTGTCCGTCCGTCCGTCCGTCCGTCCGTCCGTCCGTCCGTCCGTCCGTCCGTCTGTCACCAGGCTGTATCTCATGAACCGTGATAGTTAGACAGTTGAAATTTTCACAGATGATGTATTTCTATTGCCGCTATAACAACAAATACTAAAAAATAGAATAAAATAAATATTTAAGGGGGCTCCCATACAACAAACGTGATTTTTTTGCCGTTTTTATCGATAATGGTACGGAACCCTTCATGTGCGAGTCCGACTCGCACTTGGCCGATTTTTTTATAGATAATGGTACGGAACCCTTCGTGCGCGAGTCCGACTCGCACTTGGCCGATTTTTACTTCTACCGGCACTCCCGGAGTGCAACCCGTTTTTAGGGTTCCGTACCCAAAGAGTAAAACGGAACCCTATTACTGAGGCTCCGCTGTCCGTCCGTCCGTCCGTCTGTCACCAGGCTGTATCTCTTGAACCGTGATAGTTAGACAGTTGAAATTTTCACAGATGATGTATTTTTATTGCCGCTATAACAACAAATACTAAAAAATAGAATAAAATAAATATTTAAGGGGGCTCCCATACAACAAACGTGATTTTTAGGGTTCCGTACCCAAAGGGTAAAACGGAACCCTGTTACTGAGGCTCCGCTGTCCGTCCGTCCGTCTGTCACCAGGCTGTATCTCATGAACCGTGATAGTTAGACAGTTGAAATTTTCAAAGATGATGTATTTCTATTGCCGCTATAACAACAAATACTAAAAAATAGAATAAAGTAAATATTTAAGGGGGCTCCCATACAACAAACGTGATTTTTTTGCCTTTTTATAGATAATGGTACGGAACCCTTCGTGCGCGAGTCCCACTCGCACTTGGCCGATTTTTTTGCTCATTTTTGCTTGATATTGATAACGGTAACAGGTAGACGCTTGAAATATTCACAGAATATTTAGTTATATATTCACTTTAAGAATAAATAATTAAATTAAAATAAAACAAATATTTAAGGGGGGCTCCCATACAACAAACGTGATTTTTTTTTGCTGTTTTATAGATAATGGTACGGATCCCTTCGTGCGCGAGTCCGACTCGCACTTGGCCGATTTTTTTTTATTATATATCTGCTGATTTATTAATAATATTATTGTATATATTAAACCTTCCAAGGAATCATATGTACTGTTTTCATTGTTATACTTATTGAACATTAATAACATCTAAGGAATTTTATTTGGGACTAAAAGAGTAAACGACCCTGCAGATGTAGATTCCTTTTGTATTCTCCATTTAATCCGAGTTTCAAATTTAATCGAGCAAAGGCCAAAGTTCACTTTCAATGGAATAAAAGTTCAATGTGTAAACAAGTTAGGCGTGAGCTGAACAAACGATTTTAGTTTAAAGACGACATAAGTTTCAAATTAACGCAGTTATATGTAAGCGTAGTAACTCATTTAAAATACGCTGAACGGGTTAATTAAGAGAAGCAGCGGTGTGTAAAATTGTAAGCGTATATGAAAACATTCGGTGGTTTCTGGGGGAGAGCCCCCCTCCAGGGGCCAACCTGTGGCGAACAGGCCTTGCTACCCTCTACCCTGTACGCAGCATTCGTAAATAGGTCTAGCTGTAAGTCTACATTCATGCAAATACGTACAAGCTATAAAAGGTACTTGTTACGAACATGCAACAAGTAGACTCTCTGTAGATATATGAGATCCATATTGAATCCCAAAAAACCACTTAGGATGAGATGTCGAGGCTGTGTAAAGCGGTCCCCCTGTTACGTACGTTGCGGGTATGGCGAAATCCCATAATCCTACCGCAGTGAACAATAACAAATATACGTATACAAACCCTGGAATAGATAGAGGACCTTAGGGTGAGCTTATAGTGGACATTGTAGATGAAGCTAGCGCAGAGGAGAAACGCACATAAAAATCATATTGAAGATACTTTTCTGATAACTAAGAGTTTCTATAGTAAGAAAATGAAAACATCGGTTATAGTACAGTATTTTCCAAAGAAAATTTTGATATTTTCAACATCGACGGTTATGAACGATAAACTATACTGGTCAGTTCAAAATTCTATTTCAGTTCTTATCTCTTGTACTCAAAAGGAATAAAACTGATAAAGTGCAAGTAGAGTTCCTTTTTCCTCTCAATTCTTACATTGAAAAAGAAAGCAATATTGTTTGGCCACAATTTACATTATTTTATATGAAATGGCGTTTTCAGCGAGTTTTTGTTGTTTATATACGTTATGTGTACATGATATGAAAAGATTAGGTAAAAAGTTAATGTGTACACAAAGCCACAGAGTAAAGTATATCGTTATTGTATTTGTAATAGCAATGGTGCAGAGGCTAAGCAACTTGCTATAATTAGTCCTGTGATCGAAAATAGTCATATAACTTTTTGGTTATTTTTTTAATTCTTTATGTTATGTGAGTTAGATTACAATGTTAGGTAATATTTATTAGAATTGATAAATAGTAATTTAAGATATCTCTGTGCGTAAGAAAATGAGACAAAACAGTCACAAATAACAGTTGTTTATTATGATAAATAAATATATAGTTAGGAAACCTAACTTTTCTAATAATAACATAATTGTCACTATACTAAAAATTATCTAACTGATCACTTATACTTTGATTAGGGACTCACCCACTTTATTATTAAAGTTATATTTTTCAAAAAAATTTTACATTTTTAGTATGTATATCTTCACGCCTGGTCCCTTGCGGGGTAGGCAGAGAGAACCGAGCGCCATAAGACGCGGTGCTTACACACTTCACTCGCTTCTTTAACATTCATAGCTCTTTTCATGTACGCTCGCCGGTTCCTAAGGCTCCTGACATCACTTTCTGATAAAACACGACCAATTTGGTCATGGAAAGTTAGTCTTGGGCTTCCTCGGCTCCTACACCCTTTCACTTTCGCATTATATATCTGTTTCGTCATTCTTTCAACTTGCGTTCCTTTTACATGTCCGAACCAACGGAGCATGCCTTTTCTTATTTTAACACCGACACTCTCTTTCAGACCAACTCTCTATCGTACGTCATCATTTCGAACGCGGTCAGCAAACGTTATACCACAAATTTTGCGCAGTGCTCGCATCTCAACCGCATTTATACTACTTTCATGCTCTCTCTGCTATAGCCAGCTCTCACTTCCATAAGTTAGCGTTGGGATTAGCATCGTGTTGTGTACAGCGAGCTGTGCCTACTGACTTAGATTTCGGCTGCCTAGCAATTTACCCAACGCTCCATTCACGCTATTCCCTGGACTCACTTGTCCCTCCACATCAGCGGTGTACCTTCCATCGCTGCTAATGTCGCTAATCGCTGCTGCGGAATGTGGACAGCGAAACATTTGAAGATTGCCTGCTAATTCATATCAAAGTAAACTTGTAAATTCCTGCTCATTTCTTCAAAATACCCTCTTTTGAATGATTTAACACAACACAAAATATGCACACGGTTCGGCAAGGAATGTAATTATTATTTGGGGTCGCAAAGGTTATGGTTATGGTAAAGGTTAATGGTATGGGTTATGGTTGTCGCAAAGGTTGTAATTTCGAAGTAGATTATAAAATTGAGAAAAATGGAAAAAAAATTGAGAATGTCTTGAGATTTGAACACATTGATTTTATTGGGGTGAGCTGATTTACGTAGCTTGGTTCCGGTTAGGCCACGAGATACAATTACGAGTATTTTAAAATTTTGTGTCAGTAATGCAAAAATACGATTGTCAACGAGTTAACTGGCGAGAAACGAGTGTATTAGTAACGTTGCGTAATTAAATTCGATTGCTGCACATTTAAGTGAAAAACAAAATCTGGCGCTGCAAATACAACAACTTATTATGTAATATGAATATTGTCGATTTTAACAGGTAATATACTTTACTATGCGGCCCAATGTACAAGACCCTCGTAAAAAATCATCCTTGTTCCCCCATCACCTTTTCCCCCATGTAAAAATATCCTAGAAACCAGCGAGCGTGCATGAAAAGAGCTATCGATCTTAAAAAAGCGAGACAGGTGTGTGTCACATAGCGCCCGGTTCTCTCTGTCCCGCAAGGGACCTGGAATAAAGACATACAGGACCAGTGGTTCAAGTTTTAAGACAATCACGTTACACCACTATTTCATAAACATACAGAACTATGCATAAAATTACATCGATATCTTCTTATAAAATACAATCCCTAGAAATATAAGGCATGATCTACGCTCGACTGTACCAATCTCTAATGTAAAAATATCTTGTAATAATATCTGAAAAGTTTCCAAATGGCATCATGAAAAAGGGCAAAAAGTATATTAGAGACAGATGGGTTTCCTTTTAAATAAATCACAAAATGGCACATCCTTAATAAGGGGAAAAAGGGAGACATTCAGGATAAATTGCTTGAGTCACAATCATAATCAACGTAACAATCGTGGGTCTGATTAAGTGTCAGAAACAAAACGTCCCTTTTTAAAGCTCTTTAGAAAGAAAGTGGACACTGAATTGTTGAAAAGTGAATGAATTCCATTAGCGGAAGTGGAATTAAAGCCATCCGCGCTTGCCTGATAATTTAGCTGCCTGGGGCGTAATAACCACAAACTCGTTACTATGTGCAGTGTACTTATAAAACTTTCAACGAAATGGAAAATAGTAATTTTCCGGTCTGTGTTGGAATCTTTTCTCATTGTGAGAGAACAGCATCAATCAGGATGGAGATGTGGTGACTGGCAGTACAGTTATAAACCTAGTACAGGCACCAGCTCTTTGCAACTACTGGCCTAAGCTTTTGGCGAATATAGTGATTATAACATGGAGCACTGTTGTCAGATCTCCATAGCCCAGAGAGAAAACCAAACCTTTCATAAGTTAGGTTGCACGTTATCGATTTTTTTTTATACTACGTCGGGAGTCATACAAGCATACGGCCCACCTGATGCAAAGCGGGTACTGCAGCCTATTAACGCCTCCGATATAATAATTATCACTCGCGCGATGCCTCCTCTGGTGCTTATACAGCAACTACTCCTTGGGAGCTTACTGGTGACCTCACCCACACACAGGAACACAACAGCCCTCTAGGGAGCCTTGCAATATTTGTGATAGATAACTATTGCAAGAACATATACAATTTTAAAGCTAATAAATGTGAAATTTGAAAAATATTCGCTTTAAAGTTGTATATGTTCTTGCAATATTTGGGATAGATAAATATTGTAAGAACATATACAATTTTAAAGCTAATGTGGCTTTAAAGGTGTGAAATTTGAGAAGTATTCGCTTTAAAGTCGTATATGTTCTTGCAATATTTGTGATAGATAAATATTGCAAGAACATATACAATTTTAAAGCTAATAGGTGTGAAATTTGAGAAGTATTCGCTTTAAAGTTGTATATGTTCTTGCAATATTTGTGATAGATACCTAAATATTGCAAGAACATATACAATTTTAAAGCTAATAGGTGTGAAATTTGAGAAGTATTCGCTTTAAAGTTGTATATGTTCTTGCAATATTTGTGATAGATAAATATTACAATAACATATACAATTTTAAAACTAATAAATGAGAAATTTGAAAAGTATTCGCTTTAAAGTTGTATATGTTCTTGCAATATTTGTGATAGATAAATATTACAAGAACATATACAATTTTAAAGCTAGTAAGTGTGAAATTTGAAAAGTATTCGCTTTAAAGTTGTATATGTTCTTGCAATATTTGTGAAAGATAAATAATACAATAACATATACAATTTTAAAGCTAATAACTGTGAAATTTTAAAAGTATTCGCTTTAAAGTTGTATTTGTTCTTGCAATATTTGTGATAGATAAATATTACAAGAACATACACAACTTTAAAGCTACGAGTAGTAGGAATATATACTGATGTTGTTCAATAACGACAAAGGTATATTGTTTTCTTACTGCGAGACAAATAAATGGTGATTGATGATAAACGTATTTCCAACAAAATTTTGAGACTAAATTAATTTTCCTCGCCATGATAATAATAGGCGTCGTACAAGCGAAACAACATCAATAAATCAAATTCTTTAGCCGTTATAATTGCTTTTTTTTATACAACGTCGGAGGGCATACAAGCATACGGCCTACCTGATATAAAGCGGTTACCGTAGCCTATCAACGCTTGTAATACATTAAATATCACTCGCGCGACGCCTCCTCTGCTGCTAACAGGCATCTCCTTAGGAGCTTACTGGCCACACTCACACGCAGGAACACAACAACCCTCTAGGGACTTGTTATTTGGCTGCGGTTTTCTTTGAGTTGGAGATACTTCCCCAGACGGGCTTTGCTTTGATGCGCCCTACCTCTCTTAAAACATCCAGACTAATACAAATATACATGTTCATGCACACAAATGTTTGTCTTGTGTGGGAATCGAACCCACGAGCGTCGGTGTCAAAGTCGCGTCATTCACGACTGAGCCACCGAGCGCGTGAAAAAGTGCCATTTTTTATACAACGTAGGAAGGTAATGGTCCAAAATGATGTAAGGTGAAATCGGAGCCTATGAACACTTGCAATATAAGGAGTATCGCTCACAGCAAATCCTTAGGAGATATTTTTATACAACTATGATAGCAAACAAGCATTCCTCTTGCCTGTTAGTAAGCAGTTATCGTAGTCAATGAATACTTGCAACACCAGGGGTGTCATTCATGCCGACTATATAATTATTGGCATCCTCACTCACTAGCAAGAATACAACAACCCACAATGAAGTTTTTGACTACGGCCTTCTGTGAGGATGGCTTAGACTATATAGACTAAAGTGAGTCGCAGCCTATTGACGCTCGCAACACCACGGTGATGTTAGTCGCGCGCTGCCAATCTTGTGAACGAAGGATGTTTCATCACAGTACCCAGTAATATCTCAAGCGTCTGCATGTTTCGGAGGGCACGTTAGGAGCTGTAGGTCACGGCTGTTGTCGATAGACGACAGGCGTTAAGCTAAGTCAGTAATCTCCGCCAAGAAAATACTTGCCCTTCGCCAATCCGCAGTTGAGCGGCGTGGTGGAGTATGCTGTAAACCCCTTCGGTTGAAGGGAGACCCATATCCAGTGAGGTGTGGGGGGCCGTGGGTTGAGTTAGGGTTGGTGTCGTGGTGGTATACATTTTCGAAACTTGTTAAATTATCTATTCCGACGTATCTCTTCATTTGAATGACGTTGTCAAATGATTTGTGTCACATTTTAATTAAATTTCAGTTGTCGTACATCGTACATCACTTACTGAAAATCAGGTTAACTCCAAACTAATGAACTAATAAACTTAATTTTAAAATGAAAAGTTTTTGTATATCGTACAACACTATGGGAAAAATCGACCAAGTGCGAGTTGGACTCGC
Source organism: Pyralis farinalis (assembly GCA_947507595.1). Classification (NCBI taxonomy): domain Eukaryota; kingdom Metazoa; phylum Arthropoda; class Insecta; order Lepidoptera; family Pyralidae; genus Pyralis; species Pyralis farinalis. Next base: position 21,497,290 of record OX382267.1, read on the forward strand.
ACACGAACGGTTCCGTACCATTATCGATAAAAACGGCAAAAAAAAAAAACACTTTTGTTGTATGGGAGCCCCCCTTAAATATTTGTTTTATTTTAATTTAATTATTTATTCTTAAAGTGAATATATAAATAAATATTCTGTGAATATTTCAAACGTCAACTTGTTGCCGTTATCAATATCGAGCAAAAAATCACATTTGTGGTATGGGAGCCCCCTTAAACATTTATTTTATTCTATTTTTTAGTATTTGTGTAGCGGCAATAGAAATACATCATCTGTGAAAATTTCAAATATGTCAATTAATGTGATATCACAGCAACAATGCGAAACATTAATCCGCTTACACTATTTATACAATAATTTAATTAATAATATGGAACTATTAACCATATAATTATTTCGTACTGCCTACGTTGCATACCTCAATACATGAAGTATTTGGTAATGCGGTAATGAACGCATGCATTGTATCTCTGTGACTGTATACTGGTTGAGTATATACTCAGTGCAGTGTCCAATGTACCGCATTATAGCAAATGTTCAATTATAGGTATTAGACAAGCTAAGCCCTATTTAGCATAATTTCACGAATAGATTAGTACTGGCCACCGGTTAATGCAACTATATCGTGTACTTAAATTAACAATATTTTGATCTCTGATAATTTGTAGATAAAATAGTTAATAGATTCAGGCGTTATTTTGCGAAAGTCAAATTTACATGCAATTTGATCCAACCTGCTTTGTGTGCTTCCGCCGTTTGGTGGCGGAAGCACACAAAGCAGGTTGGATCAAATTGCATGTAAACTGTCTAACATCACGGTTCATGAGATACAGTCTGGTGACAGACGGACGGACGGACGGACGGATAGCAGAGCCTCAGTTATAGGGTTCCGTTTTACCCTTTGGGTACGGAACCCTAAAAAACCACAATGCTGAGTAGAATTAATCGAAAGGAACGTTATTATGGAAAGAAGATATCGCATGAGCCAATAAGTAACAATCAGAGCCGCAGGAGTACTGGAAGTCTTCAACAACGTGCTGTTGCTGCCGCTATGGGTGTTAGGCAGAAGACTTTCAGTCGACTTTGGACAAACACCCGCATGCCTAACAGTATGGCAGAGTGCCATGAAGGCAAGGCGTAGACAAGGCGCAGACGAGATCGCTAAGTGCATATTTTTTTATACAACGTCGGGAGGCATATAAGCATACGGCCTACCTAATGGAAAGCTGTTACCGTTGCCTATGAACGCCCGGAATACATTAACTATCATTCCCACTATGCCACCTCTGCTGCTATCACATCAACTCCTTAGGAGGTTACTGGTGACCTCACTCACACGCAGGAACACAACAACAAAATTATTATTTGGCTGCGGTTTTCTGTGAAGTGGAGGTACTTCCCTAGATGCTTTGATGCGATTGATCTCTTCACCCAAAACAAGACCGAGATGTTCATGCACACAAATATTTGTCCTGTGTGGGAATCGAACCCACAAGCGTTCGTCAACGCGTGTCAATGTAACGGAACAGCGCGCTTCGCCAGTGTGCCACCGAGCTCGTCAAAATATTAATTAATAACATGTTACTGATGTTGACGAAATTCTGCAATGACCGCGATTACCACAGTTATGAGGCGTAATTACTCTTTGTTATTAAAAAAAATGTTATTGCATGATAAAATTATATTAAATCGCGGACATGAAGTCAATCTACATTCTCGAAATTCGCTACATATACGAAATATTGTGCGCCACAATCGCAAACCCCGTTTGTATGTAGTTTATGAAATAAAAATTTGGCGGAAGAGGAGCAGTGTTCTGTTTAAGATTTCTGAAGAATGTTCTTTTGGTATGAGGCCAGACTCTCGACATATATAATATTAGAGGACCCCTGTACCTTGAACGTTTAGAGAAATTCAATTCTTCCTAGAAATTTCATGCATAGGCAATCATGATTTGGGTCGGCGGAAGAATCGAAAAAAAATTTGGATCAGGGGAAATCTCAAAGCACAGATTTGCGCAGAAACAATAGATAGCAGAAGCATTAGATGCTGTCATTCCTTCGGAGACCAAATTGTGTGGTTAATTTCAGCTTACGCATAATGCACATCCACACACCGCCAGAGTTGTTACGAACACACTTCCCGCTATCATCAGCAACATCAACGTTCTGTCATGGCCTGTCCAATCGCCATACTTAGTCTTATTGAGCGCGGTCTCATGAGATATACTTCAAAGGAGACTTCCGCCAAATATAGATACCTTATATACACCAGAAAATCTTTTTATTCTTCTTTCAGCAAGTGATAATTACAAATGTGTATGTAAATCAGAAAATTAGCTACACCGGGTTTCGAACCAGCGACCAGTCGGTTAATAGGCCTGTTTCTTTATACACTAGATTAACACTGCTCTATATGCAAATCGGTCTAACTTGTGGTCTTGTTGATTTTGAACCCCAGGGATTAACTGCGACATGCTACTGGTCCATATCCGTTAAATTAGATAGGTAGACAATTAGGATGTCAATATGAATCTTTAATTATTTTTAAACCAGTTTACTGTATAATGTCACTGTGCCACTCACTGGCATTAATTGCCCACATTTCAACTTCACCATCATTTTGGCACCTCGTAATTTTAATATTATAGTGCTGGCAAAGTTGCAATGATTACCTCAAATATCAGCTTCATTTCAAATATTTGCAGGCGAGTCCTATAGTTGAGGAGTTAGCGTAGCAATGGTAATAAAAAAAAAACCTCCTACGAAGGTTCAGGAATTCGATTACCGCACAATTTTGTCATTTGTGTGCACTAACATGTCGGTTTATCAAAACTAATAGATTTTCTAGAATTACAAGTAAATGTTAAGGTTTGCTAAAGCTCTATTATACTTTTAGGGTAAGATGGCGAGCGTTGTAATTTGTTCAGGAAATATTTAAAATTGATTTAAATAAGATTTGTATAATTGGTAAAAAGCTTGTAAAAATAAAGGTAGCAATTTTATTATTTGGTACATCATGATACTTGATACCAACTCTAACATTGAGATTTTTGATTTCTCTAACATTCTGACTGAATTTCTGTTCTTTTTTCGACCATGTTTATGTTTTCAATAATTTTTATTATATTTATTACTAAATGCACTATGGTACTATTAACATATAATGAAATTAAAGCATTCGCGAAGAGGAGTAACGTATTGATGCAATCTTGATGGGCTTACCACATTTCATTAACAACATCAAACGACTACCTCCCAAATAAATCATCTGATAAGCTGATTGGTAAACAATAATCTACTAAATTGGTAATTATTATATAAATATAACTAGTAAGGGGCCTAAAAATGGAATAAGTTTATACAGTAGTGTATCATTTCTTTTTTCTACCGTTATTTCGTTTCCTATTTCATTTGGATTGACGCGGTCCGCTACCTAAACCTAACCTTTGGAAGCGCCTGCCGTCTGACCTCAGATACCCTCAGACCAGACTAACCGACGAATATAGACCTTTATTAGGTTAGATCACGCGTCTTTCGAAAAATAAACCAGAGGACGAGTAAGTTTCCTTCACAGCCGATCAAATGATAATTGCAAATATTTCAATAAATCGGAAAATACGAATTTAAAGGTACACGCCCATACCAGGAATCGAACCAACAGTCAGACGACTAGTTCTTTATTCAGGTCAGTCAGACACTTATACCGAAAATGAACCCCAAACTAATAATAACATTTTGCTGTTGAAGAAAATAAGGTTTTTTACTTTAATTGTACCAACACATTAGCCAAAGATATCGAGTTTCATTGTTAATGTGATGGGTGGGCTTGCCTTTTGTCGCAAATTGACTCAATTGTATGAGTAATTTTTGACAACTTTAATCTTAATTCTGTCTCAGCAGCAAATAGATTTCTGTATATCGTTTTTATCATGACCAGGTGTGAAAACCCAGCCGCAAGGTGTGAGCGCGCGCTAACATACGTTCCTTATTTCCTCACGTGTCTGCCAGTTATCCAGCCACCATTACGTAAATCTTGTCGAGAACTGCCGACGAATGGCGAATCCCTAGGGGTTCGCGTACCCCACTTTGAGAAACCCTGACTATACTATACGATACTACAACAGCCAAAGCTCGTGATTGTACGTAACACCGATGACCTCAATGATTCAAAAAATATCATAAGTTAAATATAGGCTTGTAAACATTTTATATTGGTAAATCGGTAGGTCTACGACAAACAGTAAATGTCGGCACGAGGTCTACGAAACTAAAATTATTTGAAAAGCTCTGGCCTATCTAGTTGATTAATTACGTTTCGTCACGCACGACATTAAATATATCAGGATAAAATTATATGCTGTGTGTGTGTGTGCATGAATCATAATCTAGACGGGTACTTACTTACTATTAAACAGCTCCCTACAGGTACAATGGCTAGCGCCATTCTAGAAAATAAATTAGCTAAATACATAGTTAATTAAAAATATAATTGTATGATAATTTATAAACGTTTTACTTGATAATTTTTAAATTTTTAGGGTAGTAGTACCTTTTCATTATTTTAATTAGTTCTAAAAAATACAGGGATTATTAAAAAAATATTGTAATTCATTTTTTTTACCTATTTTTGACAGATCATTCTATTTCTGTGATATATATACTCTCTTAAGTCTAACTAGTTCTAATATTTCAAAAATTTTACCTGGCAAAAGTTGAATTGTAAAATAGAAAGAGCATAATATAATAAAAAAAAAATGGTACGCGGAAAGTAAGCTGGTGAGGATATTGCTAACATTCAGGAATTGTTAGAACCATTGATTGAATGATACGAGTATAACCATTTTGTGGAAGTGTATGATAATGCTCATGTTGACTTGAGACTGTGAATGAGTTTATGACTGACACCGCGATGTCATCGTCGGACGACGTCGCTGTGAATGTCATTGGTGGATATGAAATAATATAATGAACACAAAAATATGGAAGGTCACTGGGACAAGATATGATTGTAGCGGAGCTGGTCAAACTAGTTTCTGGTTCTTGTGCAATCTATGCTGAAGGACGGGAAAAGTCCCAACAGATTGAAGAAGAGCAGTCATCGTAAAATTGTATGAAGGCAAGGAATCACAGATGGACTTCGTCAACTACTTCTTGATTGAATTTCTGGTACACTACTGCTGTGCAGGCCACTTATAGGAATTGTCCAATATATGTTCAACCGTGCGGCAGCTTGTAGTTTCGGTTTAACGTCAAAATTGATATCAAGCTACATTTCGATATATTCTTACCAATAGAAAATTGTTTTATAGATTTGTAAAGATCTATAAACCAATTTCTATTGGGAAGGCCCCAGCGTCCAATGGTCCCATATAAATTTGGCTAAGTTATTACATCACAGATATCGGTTTTTATTTTAAATCTTTTGTTAATATATAAATAATTTAAACGGATTGTGCGATCCAGCATATTAAATGATGTTTCTAATAATATAACATGTGCACCAAAAACATAAAAAATTTAACCCCTCCTTTGTGAAGTCGGAATATAATTTGTTTAACAAACTTTATCGCCATGTAGTAGAGCACATGCACGTTTTTGTATTGAAGAATTTGCTGGGAAGGCCGCTTTAAAAATAAATAGGAGAATTACAGTCGTCATATACCTATACTTATGGCAACGTAGTAGTAATGCGCGGCCCTCTAAGGTTTGGCACGGCGATACCTACCTACATTAATAAGTCTAACGGGGGTAGTAAGTAACTCAAGACCATACCTAAATAACAATTCCTGAAAAGTTGTTCTGTTTCTTAGAATGAGTGCAACCACGCACATCACCATGTTTCAGAGGAGTTGCAGCGTTAGCAGCTCAGTTGAATGCTTATTTGGCACTTGACGTAGAATTTAAAAACACATTTTAGTTTACTATAAATTATTTTAGAATACTGGCAAGACAGTACTGCCTCACATAATTTACATATATATGTATATATTACATTTACGTATAAACGTAATATAAGATAAGATAATTTATTTGCAAAAATAAAGTACAAAAGACATACATAAAAGTATTGTATAATAAATAATAAAAATATAGAAGAATATAACCCACCGCTATGCGTTTAGCCATTTTGAACTATGAGAAGGCTTTTGGTTTGATCAAGACCTGGGCTGTGCTCCTGTCTCTCCAGCCATGCTGCATTGATTGTAGGTATAGAGAAGTGTTGAGGAGTATATATGAAAACGCGATCATGAAATCGATCCGACTACAGTACCAGAGCACGAAACCTATCCAATTGCTGAGAGGAGCGATTCATGGAGTTGTTGCTTCTCCGAAACTGTTCACGTTGGAAGCTGTTTTCAAGGTACAGATCTTCGACCAGTTTGTGTTGCCAGTGATGACTAGTACAGAAACGTGATTCCTTACTCAAAAGATTGCACAGTAAGCCATACTCGGAATTTCTCTGCGTGAGAGATTCAGAAATGGACACTTCCGTAGCAAAACTGGAATCACCAACGAAGTTCTAAGGATCAGCAAGCTGAAGTGATAGCAAGCAGGTCACATTGCTCGGAGAACAGAAATGTTTTCGAATTGTGAAGATTGTGAAGATCGTATCAGGAAGCCTATGGATACAAGCGGCATAGGACCAATCATTGTGGACGTCTAATAGAGAGGCCTATATTCAGCAGTGGACGACATTCGGCTACAATGATGATGATGAAATATAATATAATAAATCGACTATAATGACAACTAAACACCTCCCGGTCCTTCACTCCTCACTCGCTTGTTTACAATCGTAGCTGCTTTCATGCACGTTCGCCTGATACCACCTTCTAATAAAACACGAGCAATTTGGTTCTTCTGGTGAGATTTTGCGCCACGCTCACATCTCAACGGCTTTCTATGACTCCTTCCGTTCCTTATCGTCCTTCCGACACAATGTCTGAGTGTCTCATGTGAGACAGTCGATTTTTTCGATCCCCAAAAGTGTACTATGTACTTCAAGGGCCCCATATAAACGAGGAGGTGCGTACTGTATATATTGTTAATTGAACACACATAATTAATGACTGACGATAACTTTTCACGCCTTTGCAAAACATTGCGAAAATGTAACAGCAACGTCAAAACACGCATTTTATCTAATCGTTTCAAAGTACAGAATTCCAAAAACACATATTAATGTCGTACTGTAATTATACTCCTATCGTATACCTTGATGAGAGGTGAACAAGATACGAGTATTATAATGAAATCACAGCGTAAATGTTATGCGTAGGCAGCATAGATATGTATTCTTTGCCCGGGGAATTAATATAGCCCGTGTTGTCATCAACTTTAGTATTCTTATATTTTCTCACGTACCTACACGATTAAAAGGTATTGAATTTGAAACACTTCTCGATGTCTTGTAGCTTCTTAGCTTGCCAGTCACAGTCTTGACTGTATAGCTTCGTTGATTATCCCTATTCATTCTCGAATTTTTACTACATTCAGTGGCAACCAGGCATACGGCTCTAATGACTATCGAGCTACAAGTTTACCAAATTCAAATAAATATTTTACCATTAACTTTGTCACCAAATGCCAACCTCGCTTGCTGTCTACCATTTGGTCTCTTAATAGAAATATAAATCTCAAAGTCAGTGATTCAGGATTTATCGAGCCACCCAACTCACCCTTTTTATTAGTCACGTTTGCAACATGAAAATTCTTCTCTCCCGTAGGTACTGTATCTTTGTGGGCATAATACATTTACAGTTGGAAAATATACGGCTTTATAACCGAAATCCATTAGAAGGCAGAAGTTATAGACATCATAAAAACAATAATGTCCCGGCATAACTTAAGATTGAATGTTACTTACTGTATAAAATTAAGACTTTTTATGTCTTTGTAAAATCAATTTAGATTGCTATTGTAACTGCAGGGCGTGATTGTTTTTTACAGTTTTACAGACTGTTTTATTCAGTATTCATATCCATCCATTCCTACCCACACTTATATCACATTACAGAGATACTAGTCTCCATTCAGATTAATACGTATAAAGGAAGCGTTTGTTTGTTTGATTGATTGTTTATTTGAACGTGTTCTCGTGAATCTCTGGAACCAGGCGGATTTTAATAAATCTTTATGAATTTGATAGCCCAGTTTCTGAGGAAGGCTTTTCAATATCACGATTCGACTATTGGCAGCCGAGGAAAAAGAAAGAAGATGTGAAAAGGCGGTTACGGAATACGGGCATATGCGCAGACGAAGTTACGGGCTGCGCCTAGTTTTATATAACAGTAGCATAGATCTCACCTGTAACAAATTTGTTACAGGTGAGATCTATGCTACGATCATAATCCCAATATATTCACTATGAATAACATTATTATTTCAAGTGCAATTTCTGCACTTGAATTTTGCTAGTATAACGATATAACTAGTGTTCCCCCGATGGTGGAAATTCGACCATAATCATAACCGAAAATTTTGCATAACATATACCTATACGAAATTGCAAGTTTTACTTTTGTTTTCTATTGTTTCCATTATTTTTAAAAAATAGAAAATTTGTTAACTGTATGTGGAGAAAAAGCTGAGTGTGTTTTGGTCTTTACCTATTTCTATAATTATTTACTTGAAATGACGTGCTTTGAGAACCATGTCGCCAAATATTTCATGTTTTTCTTTATGCTACGTCGAGAGGCATACGAGCAAACGACCCGCCTGATTTAAAGCGGTATCGTAGCCTATGGACGCTTATGTTATATTAAGTATTATTCGCGCAATGCCACCTCTGCTGCTAACAAAGCAACTCCTTAGGAGCTTACTGGTGACCTCGCTCACACGCAAAAACACAACAACGCTCTATGGAGTTGTTATTTGATAGTGGTTTTTTGTGAGGTGGCGGTACCCCAGACGGACTGCTCTCATGAAAATGAGCCCTACTTCTCCAGACCAAGACAAACAGACATGTCCATGCATACAAATGTTTTGTACTGTGTGAGAATCGAACCCATAAGCGTTGGTGTCAAAGTAACGTAACAGCACGTTTCAATACTAGACCACCGAACCCGTCAATCATGTAATTTCTTAGTTCCGGTTTCCATACCTTATATTCAACGCTCGCTGTTTGACTTTCAACCTGTGGACCAACGCAACTATTAAATTCCAAGTTTCTGCACGCGAGGGCAAAAAAGCAAGACGATCTGGTAAAAGACTTTGGTCTTTAAACATTAAGATTTTTGTGCGTGCGTGGTACAGATATATATCCCAAATGCTACCCAACCAAGTCCGATGAATCTATAGATCTTTTTGTTGCACTTAGCATTAATTATATTCATATTCGGATGACTTTTGGTGCAATTTTGATCTAAATTGAATACTATATCTGAAAAAACACCTTCGCAAATAAAATATTATTTTACTCCAAATTTGATCAAAAAATTATAAAACTGGTTATTGTAAGTCAACCGTAAGAGATAACCATATGTTTACACCATTATACATTACTTAAGTTCCTGTAAAAGTAACTATTTACTCAGCGCATAGCTCTAAGATGGGGCGATTTTTACGACTCAAATCACAAATGTAATCATAGAGTTAACTTATTTTCCTTTCTGGTTTTTGTGATAATGATTCAATATATTCACTTACCAGTCATAAATTGCTGTACGAAACATACACAGTGGCCCATCTAGACACCGACTTGACACTTTTATTTCATTTATCATGATCTCCGTTGATTTCTTTTTTTTATATCAAAACTTTTCTAGTAAACTGTTTTGCTAACATTAGAAATTAATTTCAGGGCAGAACACATTGGATCAACTGTCGACCAATTATAACCAACAATGTTTTATTTTTCAGTCTGTCACGCAAACAAATTTATAGCCAATCAAGCGACATGTCGGCCCAATTTTAATACCTAACGTAAATTCGTTTACAACGAAAGGGGCCAAAACAGAAAAAAATATTGTGCATTTTAGATTTTCGCATATTGCAAAATTCAGCATACGATGTATTGCCTGCCGAAGTCGTACATTTACATTATTATTTTACATTTTTGGGTTGTCAAAATCAAACCTGATTGTCAATTAAAGTTAATTTATATGAATTGTTTAATTATTACATGCACATTTCAATGTTGTATTTAAAATACGTCTGTCTGCTAAGGCATTTTGTTTAAACTCATATATAAACTTATATTAGAATTGTAACATGCCGATCACTGTACTCAGATGCATTTATTTTATCTTTTTTTTTATGTAATCAATCATTGTTTTTTAATAAAAAAGGCAATACCTAAACCGTACCTTAAAATTATTGAACCTGGTATATTTTGTTTCTATATCAATGAACTCAATTTATGCTACGAAAATTATAAATATGAAAGCTTGTAAGGATATATGAATGAAAATTACTATTCACGTAAAAGCAGGCGAAAGAATTTAGATAAAGTTTAGCACAGAAATAGACTATGTCCAGAACATAGTCTATTTCTGTGCTAAACTTTATTTAAATTCTTTGACACATAGGTTACATTTAATATGGAAAATATTTAGTGTTCTTGTATAAAACTTGAGAAGCGGATTTCCACTGGGGCCACGCGTGGGGTACTCAATTTACCTACTACTTCTTTCATTATTACGATGTTACTCCTGTTCAGTTTGATTATATAATAAGATAGATAAATTAATAAGTTTGATTTTTTTTACGTGTTTTACATAAAACACGTAAACAGATAAATTAATAAGTTTGATTTTTTTTATACCACGAAGGTGGTAATCAAGCGTACGGTATGCCTGATGGTAAGCAGTTAGGACATTTGCAACACCGGGGGTATCACTAATGCGTTGCTGACCCTCTATAAACCTCTTCAAGCCTTTCTTGAAGAACCCCATGCTGTAGACCCTTGTGAAAATCGGTTGTAAAAAAAAGCTATCAGCGTCATTTAGAACAATTCTTCGGAATACAAGACGTTGTACAATCGGTAGAACACGCAAAGGGAGGCAAAATATCTCCTTAAACTTAATGCCTGCCATAATGGGCAAAATAAAAATTTATAGGACATAAAAATGAAAGATGATGAATGGAAGAATGAATTGCGGAATGAAAGAAAGGATGATGTATGAATGTGTTATTATTTATATTTTTAATCAATAAATAAATGGTATAATTCATATATATATTGCTGCAAACAGCGCCTTGCCCATGGCAGGGGTGTATGAATATAAAAAAAAAAAAAAAAAAAAAAAAAAACTGTCAATGCCTCACCTTGACTCTCAATCGCCAAAAAAATCTCCATCACCTTGGAGAGAACGAAGGTTACAGCAATAGGCCTGTAATTCGATGGGTCTGATCTATCATGCCACCTATGCTGCTAACACAGCAACTCCATAGGAGCTTACTGGTAACCTCACTCACCCGCAGGAACACAACAACCCTTAACATACATAGCTCTTCAAATGCACGCTCGCCGATTTCTAGGGCTCCTGAGATCATCTGATGAACACACCTTTAATGAAGTTTTATTAATCGGTACTACGCTCCTAACTAATACTAGACATTCGAAATGCCCAGGAGCGCCAAGTGTATTATTCGGTTGAAGTACCCTAATCTGCCGTTCTCAGTACTGGAGAGAAAATCTCTATGTTCAAGAAACTTTGTGATAAGTTTTTAATAAATTTTAGCCATCCCCGCCACGGAAGTTAGAAACCGTCGCGACACGTAACTAGCACCGACACCGAGCCTTATTCAATCTACTAAAGAAACAAACAAGGAACAGTAATACCTTTAAAACTTTTAAGACAAAAACTAAGACGCTATTTTCTCAGCGAGGCCACTGTAATGGTCCGCTGAAATGTTTATAGCGCCTCGCCGGTCCGCGTCCTGCGCTGAACAAATCTCAGATCGCTATAAATCCTACCAGTCACTGAGATTTATTCTTTGATTAGCGTCTCTCTATTCGCCGAATACGAACTGAAAACGTACACAACACTATAAATAAACATAAAAAAGAACTTGCGAAACAGATTACACGGTGGAGTATTGCGAGTTCAAGCTTTTTAGATTTTTATTATTTACATGCCTAGTTTTTTTTTTTAACTAGGAGAGACAGCAAGCAAATATACACGTAAGTAAAGCATACCCTGTGACATTAGGATATCAAATCAAATAATAGGCAGTTATGGATAGTACCAAAAGTACGTACTACGAAATTTTGGGGTCGGTAATGCACGAGTGACATCTTGGTCTTACAAATGCACATAGACTACGGTAACTAATTATCATCAAGCAGACCGTACGCTTGTTTGCCACTTTAATGATATAATACATCCAGACAGAAATTCGATGGGTACATTAACTTTTCCTCCGATCAATAAGAAATTACGGTTTCTAACCACATTCTAAACTATCTCTTTATTACGGTGCGTGTGTGAAATAATTTACTTTTGAAAAAACCTCCTCAATTATTAATATTGTTTTTATATATAACAATACTATCACATAACAAATAATTATTATAAATATCCAACTATTATTTGTTATTACATTTTATAAAATCCCATAAATTAGCATTATAATTATTGATTCATGATATAACGTGATCGTGGCGTCTACCTTTACATTTACACGTAGGTATACCTATTTAGAATCGTTTAAGTTAGTAAAAAGTTTAGAATCTTTTTTTTTTCATTTTATTCACTTATGGCGTTGATTTTAGTGGTAGTGTATTTTACTGCAAGTGATCATAGAAATGGATCTTCTTGCTACCGTTATCACGTTTCCTAATTTCGTTTTCTTTAGGCTTAATTCCTAATATATATCATTGAGAAGATAGACTATGATATCTGAAGTTTTATTTGTGTCCGCGTACAGTAAGTAACTTCGTAAAGTAAGTAATATCTGATAATCTTAGATTAAAACTCATAACACTATAGATTAGTATCAAGCGTGATTCAAAATGCCATAATAAGCGGCACAGCTAACGCCCAAAAGACTAAACAGATTCAGACAAAATTAGACTGCTTTTCTCTCAGATCAATAACAGAGTACCTACGGTTGCCAACCGTACTCAGGAAAGCTGCTTTATTATCCATACCACTAACAAAGTAAGGTTGAACAATTTATTTGCGTTAAACTCAAATATTTTTTAACTCAAAACGAATACGAGCCAAAATACAACGATATCTATGTTGCCGGCAGAGTGACTGCTTGGACCAATCAAAATGGCATTCGACTTCGCAACTGTACTTTGGAGCTTGTAATGAAAACATCTAACACAGGAGCACATTTTAATTCAGTGCTTAACCCTTCGAAACCCGTGTGGTCATATATGACCGCGAAATGTATGGGAAAAGGTATATAACGAGTTCTGAAGGCTATAACAACCTTGTGAGTGATCTTCCACTTGTGTAATATGTTTTGGCTATTAACTACAAATAAAATATTTGATTTATACTTAATTAATATACTTGATTTATACTAATATTTTAGTTAAATACATAATTTTATTTTATGCTTTTTCTAATGTCCATTTTAAATTAACAAGCATTCGCTCGTATTGGCCGATCATAATAGTTATTAAAAATTTGAGGAAATAATTTATACGAATTTGCATGTTTCGAACTTGTTTTGCAAATACTTGCATTTTTTTATTGATAACACATATCGACAATAGCTACAAAACGTAAAAAAAAGAAAATTACATATACTTAGCAGAAAAAGGTAATGAACTGTCTTTGCTTGTTTATATAAAGATTAGTCAACCACAATCCCGTCTCGCTTTTACTTTCAGAACACAACGTGTCTTAAATACAGAATGGCGAACACTTGTCCATCAAGAATATTAAAAAACATACAAATATATAATGCAGAATCGCAAATAGTACAACACAAAGTACCTGCTGGTTGGCAGTGTTTTACAGTTTCTCGAGTCTACTGTGACATGCTATAATAATAATAAATATTGTCTGACAAATTACACAGCGCCACCTAGCCCTAAAGTAAGCGAAGCTTGTGTTATGCGTACTAGACAACTGATAAACATACGGAAAAACATTTTTTTTTTTGTAAATACATACTTATTATACATAGAAAATACCCAGACCAAGACAAACTGACATGTTCATTGCACACAAATGTTTGTATTGTGTGGGAATCGAACCCACGAGCGTTGGTGTCAAAGTAGCGTAACAGCGCGTTTCACCACTGCGCCACCGAGCTCGCCGAACGCAGAACATATAGAAATATAAATAAAATAGATTGTTATTTTCCTCTGAAATTGACATTGTAATGGTAACATTTAATTCAGTGCGAATCTGTGAAGTTTAACATATATGATACTCTTTATACAATTGTAACATGTACTTTAATAACACTGATATCTTTCTAAAATCATAAACTATTTTGTAGGCTTGAGATTTATTTCCGTTCATAAGTTTACGAATTCATAAGTTGTTCGAAATGATGCCAACAATCGTACCGAACATCGGACGCGGCGACTAGGGACTACGGCGGTAGGGAATGAACTCTCAGCCGAGATTTTCCCGAGGACTACAGCGCAAGGTTGCATATGATACAGCATAAAAAAAGGTCTGAAGAGATTTTCACATGGTCAGCAACGCACAAGTGATACCTCTGGTATTGCATGTATCCATAATCCAAGCTAACTGCTTACCATCATCTGGATCGTATGCTCGCTTTTCATCTTAGTAATATAAAAAAATCAGCCAAGTGCGAGTCGGACTCGTTCACGAAGGGTTCCGTACCATTATCTATAAAAACAGCAAAAAAAATGACGTTTGTTGTATGGGAAGTTTATAAAATATTTGTTTTATTTTAATTTAATTATTTAGTCTTCAAGTGAATATATAACTAAATATTCTGTGAATATTTCAAGCGTCTACCTGTTGCCGTTACCAATATCAAGCAAAAATGAGCAAAAAAAATCGGCCAAGTGCGAGTCGGACTCGCACACGAAGGGTTCCGTACCATTATCGATAAAAACGGCAAAAAAATCACGTTTGTTGTATGGGAGCCCCCCTTAAATATTTATTTTATTCTATTTTTTAGTATTTGTTGTTATAGCGGCAACAGAAATACATCATCTGTGAAAATTTCAACTGTCTAACTATCACGGTTCAAGAGATACAGCCTGGTGACAGGCGGACGGACGGACGGACAGTGGAGCCTCGGTAATAGGGTTCCGTTTTACCCTGTGGGTACGGAACCCTAAAAATATGTAAGTCTAGCATTATCGATAATTCTCACAGATTGTCCTAGTCATTTGGATATTAACTGCTGCCAAAAAACGACTATAGTACTCATATGTGCGGGTCTAGTACGTGGACGTTTTCGCCCCCAGCTGAAGTTCAATTTCGTTCTATCGAGCACACAAAATTTTTTGGATGCCAGCTTGACCGAAAGTGCAGAAATCACGCAATGTACAGAACACAAATCAGAAGCACACAGCTTTACCACCACTCTGCCTGTATGCCCTCTTGTCATTCGATTTACTAATGCTGACAATAAGTAACGCACGAAGAACATCTCGCACGGTAATTGAAAGTTCCGACATTGAGCTATCACACCACGGTATGATAAGTAGTGCAGTCGCTACATTATTCCAATACGAATAAGGGGCAAAGTCATCACAGTGTATCAGCTATCTCTTTAGCACTTACACAAGATAGCTATACTGCAGATGATTTCGGAACTGAACTTTGCTAGAAATGTCACTCTTGGCGATGGTAGAAAGTGTATTCTGAAATTGAGGAACTATTTGAAAACCCAATGTTTTCTTATTGATAAATGCAAGCCTCGTGTCTTGATGGGATTGAATTGTACCCAGTTAGATAGAGTATCCTCAATTTCAGATACAAGTTCATCATCATGATAGTAAAAACTATAGTATGGGTGGTGGGTGGGTTCTGATGGTATTTTACGCATAGCAATGAACGTATGTAATGTAATTGACAACATATAATTATTATACAGCAGAAACAGCGGGAAACAGCACAGAACTTGATTAATGATATCCGTATCAGGACGGCTTCAATAAATAACGATTTCTGTGGTTTTTATGAATCTAGTAGCTAAGAAGCTGCCCGTCAAACCCTACGTAAAAATCCTCGTTTAGCTCAGCCTTGTGATGCCAAATTCGACAGAAGACCCCGCTGCTAGATCTGGTGGACATGAGATGTCTTCCACGAAACTATGTTTTATAACATATTGTACATAAAAATTAGGCAAATCTACATTACACTGAACTCGATGTATAGAAACGTGGTATTGTATGAAATACTTAAACTAATTTAAGGTTTAAAGACAATGTACCTACAGTGTCCAAAGGGAAGACATTGTTAAAGTCGTAAAATATTATAAAATAAGTCACGTAAACAAATCCTATATAATACGTACTTTGTATAAACAATTTGTAGCGACGCAAGAATCCTAAAGCTCTGGATTACTTCTATTGTTATTGTTTGAATTATTTACGTTCTAGGTATAATAATTATTTTGTACGCGTGGTCGCCCGCGGGGACAATCTAGCGGTCTTCTGTATTCATATCAGATTATGCTTAGAATCTTCCAAATAGAATAAAAAATAAAAACATAAATTTTTGGTTGATATGTATGGTAGCCTCAGTTACTCGTAAGATCATAACAACCTTCCAGGGAGTTGTTATTTGGTGACGTCTCTTTCTCCTTCCTCAATCATTAATTAGCAGGACGCACCAGGAGCAGGTATTGACACTAAAGAAATTAGATAGCCGATTACACTTAAAACTTTTCCTTGAGCATGAAACAGAATATCGAGATTAATATGTGGTATGTTGGCTAATTATAAAAAAAAAACACAAATATTCTTTCTGTGCTCAGGGTACTAAATAAAAAGAGTAGAATAAACGCGGTCGAAATGCGAGCGTTGCGCAAAATTTGTAGCTTAACGCTTGTAGACCGTACCTATTCGCATTAACCCTTCGAAACCCGTGTGGTCATATATGACCGCGAAATGTATGGGAAAAGGTATGTAACGGGTTCTGAAGGCTAGAAACAGAGTTGGTCTGAAAGATAGCGCCGGTGTTAAAAAAAGGCATGCTCCATTGGTTCGGATCTGTAGAAAGAATGCAGACTGAAACCAGTTGAGAATGCGCAAGCTTGCATTGCCAGAGGAACACCTGGCTCGTCAATTATATAACAATTTAATTATTATTTTTTAAACTTTGACCACGTTCCTTAAGAAATATGATATTGGTTTTTAAGACATTCCTATTCTTCTTTTTTATTCTGAATCCGAATCTGAAGTTAAAATTCGAATATTCGAAAAAAAGTGACCGACACACACAGACAAACGCATACACAGAAAACATAGACTTCATATAGGAACGGTGTTCCTGAAAATGACGAAGCACATAATTATATAACGCAAAAGTGAAAGGATATTGGAGCCGAGGAAGTCCAAGACTAACCTACCATGACTAAATTATCGTGTTCTATCAGAAGGTGATGTCAGGAGCCTTAGAAACCGACGAGCGTGCATGAGAAGAGCTATGAATGTTAAAAAAGCGATTGAGGTGTGTAAGGATCGAATTACATGGCGCTCTGTTCTCTCTGCCTACCCCGCAAGAGATTTGGCGTAACATTATAGATATAGACAATTAAAAAGCACGTTGCGGTGAATTTGTTACTTTTAGTTTGTGAACAGCGCCATCTAGTTTTCTTCTATGAAACCTAGTGTAAAACTTCACATGAAAGTCGACCTTCAGCTCTGCATGTAGACCAGACCGCGCGTGTACATATAATGTAATACTGTATATAGTAGGTATTATATACTGTATACAATGTTACATTCTATTTATATAGTGCATGTATGCGGTATATAATATAACACAATACTATGTATTATATTATACACAGTATACAGTGCATACTTACTTATCAGTAACAATAGTAATTAAAAACTTGCAAATCTGCTCTTTTCAAAATTGTTCTGTACCAATTTTGAAAATGAGCAGATTTGCTTTACGACTGTTTTTCATTTATTTTAGTACTTATTTTTACTTTACAACGCTGGGAGGCATACAGGCACACGGCCCACCTGATGTAAAGCGGATACCGTATCCTATGAAATCTTGCAACACATTAAGTATCACTGGCTCGGTGCAACCTCGGCTGCTAACACAGCAACCCCTTAGGAGCTTACTGGTGACCTCACTCACACGCAGGAACACAACACTCCAGGGAGTTGTTAGTTGTTGCTTGTATGCCTCCTGACGTAGTATAAAAAAATCAAGAATAATTTTAGGAAACAATCTAACATAAGTAACCTGCGGTATATAACATGTCTAACTCATCCCATTGCAGGGATACGGGTTTCCCTTCAACCGAAGGAGATTAGAGCATACTCCACCACGCTACTCAAATGCGACTTGGCGGAAGCCGTTGTTTTCAAGCCGCCCGACCTAGCTTAACAACTGTCATCTATCGACAACAGCCGGGACCGACGGCTTAACGTGCCCTCCGAAGCACGGATAAACTCGAGATAGGTAAACCCATCCATAGGCAGGCTGCGATCGAACTTGCTTAACCTGCGTGTTCGGTTAGAATAACACGCGCAACGATGCCATCGAGCTCTCCAAAGTCATGTATAATCACTAATATATAAAATGACATCATTCTTTACATCTTGGAAACAGTACAGTTTCTCTTTTGCAGTTGTTTGGATTTAATCCAATTCTAGTTGACACTTTTGAGGGAAGAATGTTATTTATTTTTAACCGACGTCAAAATGGGGTAATTTCATTTACAGTTTATGTTCGTGCCAAAAATTGTCTTATATCCAAAATTTTTAAAAGTTATTAAACAAACATCAATCCGCTGAAAGCACATAGTGTAATCTCGTGCAAACAAAAATCTGTTAACTCTGTTCAAGCTCATCCAAAACCGAGCAAGTTTGAATATTAGTCTTTCACTTTCAGCACACACAACTCCATAATGCATGAGTTTGTGAAGAGCGCAAAAGCATGGTGCTTTAAACTATGCAAATCCATTTCCTTGCATCAATATTTGAATAAATACTGACTGGACCGAAATAATCTGCTCCTTACTAGTAAATGTATACATATGAAAGCATTTAAGTATGCTTGGCGACTTTACACCAACTGTGGATGTTACGAGTAGGAACAAAAAGTGATAAATTGCGTTTATATTTATTTGAGCATTTGTTCGTTTTTCCTTTCGGCTTCTAAACATTGGTTTCTATAGGCACGTCCTTGATGCATATTTGTTTCAAGACATGCTGAAATAGTATTACAAAAGAGCCTTTGTGTACAGTTCGTTACGAAAAGTGAGAATTTATATTTTTAATCTAAAAGTGTGTAAACAAATGAACTAACTAATTGTGAATGAACTACCAGCTTGAGTACAGGATATAAATACCGGAACGAAGAAGATCCAGTAAAACACTTACAATGTCGTAAATTACGTACACGTCAAGAAAAGTGAGTTCGTTATTTTTTCCTCTGCGTATATTACTGTTACCTAATCTGTGCTCTGCAAATATACTGTATATTATACTTCATTTTATGAATACTAGGACGGTGATAGTTATTATTAAGCGTTTAGCATATTGCCCTACTTTGCTGTTCCGCCAATTATTTGTGCCGTGATCTTCCCCAATAGGAATTTGACTATGAAATACCAACTTATACTTAACACTTATTGCAAAGCAGCTATATTTTTGACATGATAATCCATGTCAAAAATATAACTGCTTTGAAATAAGAAATATAAAATTTAAACCGACGTTATGAAAATCGACGCCTATTCTCATCGCTTTCATCTTTAGTAACTGACGTCGACTTCAATGATGTCAGTTTACTTTGATTACTTAACTAGATTAACTCATAACATTTTAGTTTAAATATTATCAAATCTTCATTTTCATTAAATCTTCACTACAATTATATGGGACTTTACAAATAAACTCATGATGATAAAACAAAGATAGGTAGTGTATGCAAATTTCTTGCGTTTTCTAAATTGAAAAATATCTTTTATTGTTAAATTTATTCAATAATATTGAATGTTATGTTGCTCGTGCTAGAGCAATTATTAAAAAAAAATCGCTGACCTGTGATAGTCCTCATAAGAAAACTTGTGCCAAAGCAATTAATATCAATAAAGTAATCTGTTCGCGACAACTATAAAATGTACATAGAAACCGTCGCGCGTAGTTGTATAAGATAAATAGAATAGTTGTTTTTGTATTGAATAAACAGTTTATGTTATAATTTCATATAGATATAGGTTTACACATTAGTTGTAGGTAGGTACAAGCTATTGCGGCCAAATATATATAATAAAGTAAATATATTTGATTAGTGGCCGCAACAGCTACAGTTTGTAATATAAGTTGCAAGTACCTACCGTCATAGTTATAAGTGTAAATTATAAACGTTTTTTCATGTGTATATATTTACTGACCCTTAGAGTTTTAAGTAAGAACTTTTTAGTAAAGTTTTATAAGTTTGTATGAAAAAGGGTCATTTGTAGGTACGTAAAAATATTACGATTTTGATCAAAAGTAAAGCAATCGCTATAAGGTAATGCTTTTTGGACTTGCCAAAATTGCTATATCTTTCTCGCTCGCACACTGTTGCCCATCGCTCGCACACAGGGGGTATAATGAACGAGTACGACGGCATACCGCAGCGTTATGTGTTACGATCAAAAGACCAAAGTTTAAATATGGCCCGTGCGGCGATCGGTACAGTTGCAGTTTGCACACACATACACACTAAACATCTCGTCAGCCTAGTACCTTCAACCCAGTCAAGACGTCGTACCCTCTTAAGCATTACCTTCGGCGGCGTCATACTTCCATCAAACAGCATTAAGTGGTTTCAATTCTCTCCAATCCACACCTACGCCTTACAACCGGAGGTGCGAAGAACTAACCCGCCAGTATCTACAAGGGTCATTTGAAAAGTTCTTATCCTAACATACTTAATGAAACCACACGATTTTGAGTTTATTTTTATTTTTCAACATACTCTCCTCCGAGCTCAAAACACTTTTTCCATCGACCCGGTAAGGCTTCGATACCCGTTTTAAAAAAATCTTCGTCTAACTCCTCAAAATAAGCGTCCACGGCGGCTATGACCTCTTCATTTGTAAAAAAATGTTTACCACCTAAAAATTTTTTCAGCTGTGGGAACAGATAAAAGTCGGACGGTGCTAAATCCGGTGAATATGGGGATGAGGTAAGAATTCGAAGCCACATTGATAGATTTCTGCTATGGATTGCACAGAGGTGTGAACGCGCGCATTGTCCTGATGAAACAAGACTTTTCTTCTCAATAAACCAAGACGTTTTTCTTTGATTTCTTCTCTCAAACGACGCAACAGGTTGCAATAGTAATCGGAGTTTATTGTTTCACCCTTTTTTAAATAATCCACTAGAATATTATATAATATATATACAATACCCTTTGCATCCCAAAAAACGGATGCCATGACTTTGCCCGCCGATAAAACCACCTTTGCCTTCTTTGGGGTGGGCGATCCTGCTCTTTTCCATTGTTTCGACTGTTCTTTTGTCTCGGGTGTATTGTGGTGAACCCAGGTTTCATCCATGGTTATAAATCTTTCAACAAATTCTATTGGGTCAGCTTCATATAACTCTAAACAGTCGCGAGAAGTTGTGAGTCGGTTGCGTTTTTGTTCCACTGAAAGCAGTCGCGGTACCCACCGCGCAGACACCTTAGACAATCCAAGTTCAGTAGTAATTAAATGATGTGTTCGCTCAGATGAAATGCCTACAGTCTTAGCTATCTCCTCGACAGTCAATCTTCGATCAGATAAAATTAAATCACAGATTTTTTCTTTGTTTTGATCAGTGGAAGCAGTCGAACGCCGGCCACTACGGGGCACTACTACGCATACGAAGGAGCGGACTCACCCAAAGTAGCAGACATGTCTTCATGTATAGCTTTGGACTTTCAAATTTAGGTATTTTATCACTGCACGATGTTCAATTTTATCCATTTTCAAAAATAGCTCTGACTTGACTTACGATATCATTGTGTAAACGAACAATGAGTTACTGTGAATAAACTAAACTGCGCATACTTGTTGCTAAATAATGTAACTACAAAATGAGGGTAGTTATAAAAAAAACCAACTCGTACGTATTACTTTTATATTCGTTTACAAACGTGTACGGGTCGTATCAAAGGGGCCCGTACGTAATCATTATCACCATTTCGTACATGTATTCGTATACAACACGTATTCGTCCTCTGCTGCACAATAAAGACATACAATTCTATTCAATATTCTTTATCGTAAGTAAACCCATGACTATTAAAAAAGTAGAAAAACACGTAAGTCTAACTTTAACAAATATAAAAGAAAGCATCAGAAAAATACTGTCAATCCGGTAATATTGTCCAGTTTAAATTTTGAAAACGAGTTAAAATCCACGAGTAAAGTACTAAGAAAATCCTTTTT
This sequence comes from Pyralis farinalis, assembly GCA_947507595.1. Classification (NCBI taxonomy): domain Eukaryota; kingdom Metazoa; phylum Arthropoda; class Insecta; order Lepidoptera; family Pyralidae; genus Pyralis; species Pyralis farinalis. Next base: position 21,519,807 of record OX382267.1, read on the forward strand.
GGCGTCTAGTTTAAATTTCAAGAGCTTACGTTTATACCCAGGCCGTAAAAGTGATATTGCGTATTCTGTACAGTTACCTTAATAACCGCAAACGTGTTACCACATATATTATATGATAGTAGTAACACAATTTACGTAAGTGTACGTAAACAAATTTGTAGGCTGTAGGAGTAACATGAAGTTTGTAAAAACTTCGTACCCGGCCTCTTTGATGTAGCTTTTGTATATAACATAAATATATAGCTACATGAAAAAATAGTTTTGGATACCATTATTTCCAGACGATGAACCAAACCTGTTTCTACACGCCAAAGGCACAACAAAAGAAAATTCGTGTCGTTCTGTCATAACCATAAACATAATACCTACCAACACATAACAGTCTTAAAAAGAAAAGAACTGGTTAGAAATTAATACTTATTATTTTAAAATCGTATCTTATCTTGCAGTTTATCTGGATTTCTCCATTCCATTCGTGTTGTAACATATCTACAACTTTGTACAGCCGATTATTTATTTCAGGTATCTACTCGTAACTACCTTACAGCTGATGAATTTATATATATGGTAAAACACTCTAATCTCAGGAACTACCATATACACGTTGGGTGACAAACAAGTATAGCACCCACATGATGTGAAGTGTTAACGTAGACTATGAACGCTTGCGATAATGGTATCGCTACCAAAATACCACTCTGCCGTAACACAGCTTCTCCTCAACTTATTGGTAACCTCATAAACTTGCAGGAACACAACTTCTTCCTAGCATTATCCCATTTTCTAATTCATTAGGATTGGCGGGGTCCGCTACCTAAGCCTAAGGATTTGGCGAAGATATTATTTTTTACATGGAGCGACTGCCGTCAGACCTCCATAACCCAGAGAGTAAACCAAATCTTTCCTAGGTTAGGTTACACGTCTATCGAAATATGATTTCTTGAACGTGCGGGGTTTTCCATCACCGCCGAACAAGTGATAATTACAAATATGTGCATAATGATACGGACCGAGGATCTGTTGGTCAATAGACTCGTTCCCTATCCACTTTGGCTATCACTGATCTGTGTTAACTCGTAGGAACCCAACAACCGTCCAAATTTGACTGCGATTTTCAGTAAGGTATCGTCAAAGCGTCGTTTGATAAGTAGTAGTGCATCAAATGCAGCGTGAGTTTGGGGTTCATTGAACATAATATGGGATTATGATAATTATACTAACAATCTACATAACACCCTATACAACTATAAACTGATACAGGTCACTAGTATCAAAAAATCGGCCAAGTGCGAGTCGGACTCGCGCACGAAGGGTTCCGTACCATTATCTATAAAAATGGCAAAAAAACTCACGTTTGTTGTATGGGAGCCCCCTTAAATATTTATTTTATTCTAGTTTTTAGTATTTGTTGTTATAGCGGCAACAGAAATGCATCATCTGTGAAAATTTCAACTGTCTAACTATCACGGTTCATGAGATACAGCCTGGTGACAGACGGACGGACGGACGGACGGACGGACGGACGGACGGACAGCGGAGCCTCAGTAATAGGGTTCCGTTTTACCCTTTGGGTACGGAACCCTAAAAAGTAGCCTCTACAAAGTTTTTAACTACAAGTTTTTAAGTTCAACTCGCAGTAATCCGCAGACAAACAACAACTACCTGAACGGTCGTTGTGTTCCAGTGAGTGATTGAAGTTACCTATAAGTTTTTAAGATGATTCTGTAAGCACAAAAGTCGCAATCCTTCTAACCAAATAACAGCTACCCAATCCAGCAAATCAGTGGATTGTCATTCTAAATCAGAATCATGCTTGGCGACGCGCACTGATCAGCCATGCAATTCTCTAAGCGACTCGCAATGGCTGTGTGCGTCGCTGTGATCACAGATGTCACAGCTTTGACATCGTCTACTGCGATCACGGCTTTTTACTTGGTATTCTATAAGGCTGTAAGCGTACGCGAGGCTGTTTGCCTTGTAGAATTCCAATTATTCCTGTAGTCCGGGTTAAACTAGGACGACTAGGTCAGCGCGGACGTAGGTGTCGCGCTCTCATATAGCTTAGACTTCGGTGCGAGAGATTACGGTATAGCAGGTCTAAGACTTCTCTGGGTTAGAATATAACTTTGGACAAGATGGCGCAGTGGTGAAACGCGCTGTTACGTTACTTAGACACCAACGTTCAAATACTTGTATGCGTGAACATGTCTGTCTGTCTTGGTCTGGGTGTTTTTAAGAGAGGAAGGGCACATCAACGCAACCCGTCGAGTGATGTACGGTACGGTACGGTTACGGTAAACGCATCAATTAAAGTTATAGCGAAATTTAATTAATACAATGTCCAGAATGATAAAAACTAGATCTACAACTTTCAATGAAGTGACATTTCATGATTTCTTCATTAGACTCCATTGGTTTCATAAATGCATTAACTAAAACTTCGATTGCAGTTTTACTTGTGTATATACTTTATCTTCTTATTAGCACTAGCCCGTTTTCTAATCTATTAGCAGCATTAGATTGGCGGGATCCGCTAGCTAAGTCGCAAGGATTTGGCAAAGATAGTGATTTTTACATTACACTGCCATCATACCTCCACAACCCACAGGGAAAACCAGATCTTTCTCTCGTTAGGTTATAACGTCTTTTGAAATATAATTTTTGGACATGCGGGTTTCCTCACGATGTTTTCCTCCATCGTCGTGCAAATAACAATAACAAATATGTACTTATAATAAATTCTAAAATATAATTTTTTCACAATGTATGTATGTTTATATAAATTCGCACATAGTCTGTAAACTAGGCTGTATGCCCTTAAAACTCTTGCCTTGGTCACCGCGGCGACTTGTAAAAGTGAGATCAGTCAGTAAATTCACAATGGAACTGAGTTCAGAATGATATCTCCGATTTAAAAATGAGCAATCTTCTACTCAGTTATATGCAAGGCTGAAAAAAAATGTTATCAAATTTAGACAATGTCGGATCAAGATGCATCATATTTCGTAGGAGTAAAACTTAAATTTGAACGGTCCTATTGATCAATTGTTCCTTCGAATTCGTTCGTTTCTTTGTTCGAATCCTGGTGTGTACCTCTTAATTCGTGTTTTTGGATAAATGCTTACAATTGGTGACCTCAGGTGACCTCACTCACGCACGAACGAACACAACCCTCTAGGGAGTCGTTATTTGGCTGCGGTTTTCTGTGAGGTGGAGGTACTTTCCCAGACAGTTTGTAATGTATAAACTTAAAAAATACTCAACCAATTTTAAAAATTCTCTCACTTATAGTTACGTTATTAGCGAGCAGCACAGGCTATAATCTGTTTACAAAAAGTTCGAGATCCCTACGAAAGTTGCGATAATGTAACCCAAGGTATCAAAAATATGCCTATAAAAGTCATTATGTGGTGTCATCATCATCATCCTAGCATTAACCCAGTCGCATCCTACGCTTTCGCTTCGGAGTCCAGTGTCGGGTACTTGTCTAACTAATATAATTAAGTTACAATAATATTTTTTTGTTCAGATTAGTCAAATCAAATAGGAACAGAATCAAAAGATGATGACATTCTCATATCATGATATAAATCCTTATCCAACTAAATAGATTCGTAATCAAGGCAGAATATGTATATATAAATTCCTTTTTTAATTATTCGAATCAGACTTTTTGTTTAGAAATTACAACGTGTATAAAGTGCTAAAAGTAAAAAAAATACCATTGTGTAATGAGAGCGAACAGCTCTAAGCTTAGACTATTAGCTATCTATGCTTTTAATTTTTTAGTAAATTAGAAACAATTGAATAGTAGTTTGTATTATTAATTATATATTTTATTATTTAAAACTTAAAAAATCACCAGTGAGATCGATATTCCAATTAAAGTACTAATTTATATTGTTAATCCATCTAGGTACCTGTGCAAAGCTGGGGCGGTATGCTAGTTATTAATAATTTTAATCGTATTAGTTTCCATTTGACATTAAATATTATTTTAATTGCTTTTTTTGCTTAAAGTGCCAATAATTGGATCGATAAACCTATGTGTATTTAAAGAATAGTTTTCTAACAGCAAAGAAAATAAACCATTGAACAGAAATTCCTTTTTAGCTCACTGAATACAGCAGCACGACGCATTTAGCGTACGTGTGCCGTGGATAGGATGTTTGCTTTTAATCAGCTTTACGTTAGTAACATCCGTTTGATTTCAACAAACGCGTCCACCGCAACTATTCCTACAAAGATAACCTATTGAGGAGCTTGATGGTGTCAATGTGCATATCAGTTTCCGAAATCCGACATCCGGCTGTATGCTTGTATGCCTTTCAACGTAGTCTAAAAATAATATTCAAACAATGAAATTCGCCCGTTCTCGCAAGGGTTCCCTCCGTACCACCTCAAAATCATTCGAAAAAAATATTGTATGGGAACCCCTTTTGTTATTAACTTTATTGTCTTTTTGTTCTATGTTTTTATAGCGGCTATAGTAATAAATACTCTCGGAAAATTGTAAGTGTCTATCTTCTACGATTCAAAAGTTATAGCCCTGTGACAGGGCAGGCAGGCAGGACAAATCGACATGCAGATAGACAGCTGAGCCTTTGCGCACTTTGGGTGCGGAACCCTTAAAATTCATGTTAACTGTTGAGTGTATATTGTAACAGTCCCTTTATCCATCGATTGAGTTACTGCAATCCATCAGGTGAATTCGTCCAACAGCGCCTCTTAAACGGTACAGCTTTTCCTACGTAAATCCTGTGTGAAATCAGGCTTTCACAGCCAAAACAACTCACGTCTGCCATAATACAACGAAAATCCGGGATTAATGATTCACTTGTAACTTTTGAGGTGACTTGATTCGTGTAACCTGAGGTTGTAACTTGTTAATGTTATTGTTAGGGAGGTCGTCACACCTTTATGCTACCAACTATCCTGTAAACGATCAATTTCTGAATATATCTAAATGTATTTCGTGTATCTCGAAAACTCTAACAATTTGGATCAAATCTTGTATGTAGACAATATTTTGTTTCTATATTGATATGCAAAAGGGAAAAGTGGTAAATTTTATTAAGATTTTTGTTTCGATTATGTATATTGAAGTATTTTTTATATTAAGCCAAATACCAAAATCTCATTTTTTTTCAATACCTAGCTATTTCTGGTATTCAAACGTGGATCATCATTTCTTAACTAACTACAACTACAGGATAAAGTTAGAATGACAAATAATCGTCGGTTTCTCCAAACTTTATGTATTAATGGTAATAAAATTGCGTAAATTGTAACAAAAAGTAGTGGTGCTTGTCGTAAACTTGTGACTCATTTCTCAAGTTACCTTTATTGTACGATGTAGGGTATCCAGAGTAATATATGGACCACACTGAACATTTTCATGGCTGCTAATAACAGTTTGCATTATGAACATATTTTTTTGATGTAATCTTTTGTCAAATGTTATTAATTATTTTACTTATTTATTTATTTATCGTGAACATAATATTGTTATTATACTATGAATACAAACTTACAAAGTTCTACCGCATAATGGGCATGCGTAGGTAGTTCGCAAAAATAGACATTATTGAAGTCAAGCGAGTGATGATAACCAGCAGCTTCTGTGAGGTGCTGCGTTAGTTGAGAAGGTGACACCACACCAGCTATATACATTTAATTGCAAGAGATCATGTTACCTTCTTAAACATACCTATGATTCTTATAGTTTTACACGAGTCCATCATTGGAAACTACTGTTAACTCCTCCGCATCAATAGAGCCTTATATTTATTTGCCATGTAAAATTGTACATATAAAAGCACGCAGTAATCAGTTTTTATTCTAATAGACTATTTATACTGTGCATACTATTAGGCAGGTGGTATGCTTGTTTTCCACCTTAGTAATAGGTACTGGTATAAATAAAATCTAATAATCCCATAAAGTAGATTAAATTATGGTTAATATTGTGTAGTAAAAATGTACGTACTGTTAACTATACAAGAATACACAATATAATAACAATATAAATTATAATAATATACAATTTTATTTAAAATCCTATTTCAAATATACTTTAAACTGCATACAGTTACAGAATGAGTAGTAATATTGTTTAATTATTCCAAAGAAGTTTAACGGTTGTAATATAAGCAGAGCATCGTTAAATATTTAAAGTTACACGTAATTAAAACTACTAAGCAGCTAATATAATATATTTATTGTTTTTGAGAATGCACTCCTTCACATTTTAAACATTTATTTATTTAAAATTTGTAATAGTTTGTAATATTGCTTATCCAACCTTACTGCAAATAAAAAAAATTAAAAATACTTTTTAGTTTGCAAAAGGCGTTAAAACGTGAGTAAAATAACAAGTTTTGTGCGCCGTGTGGCAGAGGCGACTGGAATATGGTTTTTATAAGGAATTACATCTTGAGGTTCTTCGAAAAGTCGTAAAAAGCGGTCCGAGTGATGCCCCTGGTGTTGAAAGAGTCCATAGGCTACAGAACTGCTTACCATCAGTCATACCGTACGAGTGTTAGTACCCAAGTAGTATAATAATAGGTGGCTAGTAACTAAGCTGGAAAAGGTTGTATAGATCATATTGCCTAAAAATATGTTGTCCGTTTCTGATTGGTAAAGTTGGTAGAATATCGCTTTCCGTATTGCCATAAGTATTTAGAAGAATATAACTAGTCTGGCCATAAGTTCATTGAATATATATATATTTTTTTATGAAGTGATGTAATCTTAATAAAACTTATATTACATATTTATAGAAGTCTCAGCAAAAAATTTCATAAAAATATTATATTCGAAATGGCCACCTTTGGCTTTGATACAGGTATTTAATCTGTCTGGCCACGAATCTATAGATTTACGCACTATTTTCATGGGAAATTTAGTCACTGCTTGCTCCAGATATTTCTTAAGAGACACAATGTCGGCGTGTCGTTTCGAGCAGGCCATGTCCTCTAAAACTGACCATAATTTGTAGTCTTCTTAGGGGTTTAGATCTGGGCTAGACATGGGCCAGTCTTCAGCTCTTATCCGGATCGTTGGTTTCGAGCCAGGCTTGGGTAATTCGTGTCTTGTGGCAAGGTGTAGAGTCCTGCTGGAAAGTCCACGGTACATTTCTAAAAAGTGTACTGCTGAGAGATTTCACAACACGATCCAAGTCAATCTCTTGGTACACTTTGGCTGAAGTCTTCACACCTTTTTCACAAAACTCCCCTCCTCTTCCCACTCCACTATTGACCAATTGGTCAGGGTATGTACCACTTAATTCGTGTTTTTGGATTTATGAACATATTTTTGTAATTATCGTTTGCTCGGCGGTGAAAGAGAACATCGTGAGGATCAGTAATACGATCTCACGATGTTCTATTTCACCGCCGATTCATTTTATATTTCGGAAGACCTAACTTTGGAATGGTCTGGTTTCCCCTCTCGGATCTGGAAGTCTGACGGCAATCGCTTCATTGTTTTTATATACTAGCTCAGCATAGGGACTCCGCTTCGCCTGATGGTTAACGAAAAAAGGGGCCCAAATCGTAGCGGCAACTGACAAAAGACTACAAACACATGTGCCGGCAAGGCGTTCCACTTTTTAATGGTACGACACAGGAGTTGCCGAACTTTTTAGTACACGAAGGAGTGTTCTATACAGTGGAATAATGACATCGCAAGCTTGCACGTGTGGTTCTATGACGGAAGGGAGAAGGTGGCATAAAGGAAAATAGTTCTTCAGAGCCCTCACTATGTTAAAGGCGGTAAAATACGCCTAGCGAGCCAATATTCCTACTTACTAAGTTGAAGAAGTTCCAGGTTTTTGGTAACCTCTTCGTAGTCGATTAAGCGGATAGCCCGTCGCTGCAACCTATCGATATTTTTTCGTGTAAAAATCAGTTTCTTCGTCAAATACTTAGGTTTATGTAGCGGACCTTAATGTATTACGAAACGGGAAAGGAAAAAAGCTAAGAAGAAGAAGAAGGCCAATTTCCAGTGTGTTCTTAATTCTGTTACATGATTCGGAACACAAATGTTAATAACCTAAATTAAATACGCTTATTTATTGAATTCCTAATGAGAAAACGGGGAGAAAACAATATTTTAATCATAAATTACACTAACCGAGTACTGGGTATATACATATTTAAAACAAGTTACTTGGCCGAGTACCTACGAGTACTTACTACAAAACATGCCGAGTACGCCAAGTACCGAGTAATACTCGGCGCATCTCAAATTTTTTGTTTCCTAATGGGGTTCGGTGAATTCTGGCTTTAACAGGATCTCGTAGTTCTAATATTCACGATTCCGGATTCCCTGATCTTTTATAGTTAATCTTGTATAGCAACACAGGAAGTTTTTTTTTATACTACTAAGACCACCTTAGTGGTATAAAAAAAAACTTCCTCAATCATACGTCCTGCCTGATGGCAACCGTAGCTGGACATTCGCAAAACCAGAGGTGTCACTCATGCGTTGCCGACCCTCTAAAAACCTCTTCACACATTTCTTGAAGAATTCCGTACTGTAGTCCCTTAAAAACCTCGGCTGGGAGCTCATTCCACAGCTTAAGAGTTCTCGGAAGAAAACTTCTTGATCTCGTGGTGTTCTTGGTGTTCTCGCCAATGACAACGCTTTTGTTATTTTACCTCAGTGTGTACTCATGGAGGGCCCGAGCTTAGTAAGTGGCCAGGCTTAGTATGTGACTCTGCATTAAAATGACCTTGTTGATTACGAGTGCTTTAAACTCAATTAACCTACAGATCTGTTGATTAGGTAGTTACCTAAAACAAAAGACAAACACAACATGTATGACGACACAAAGGGTTAGTTGGTTAGTACTGATAAACAACTTAGAGTTTAATGTTATTAGAGTTAATAAATTCACACAAAGTGTGTACAATAGGGGAGGATTGGATAAAAATTAGAAGGGATCTAAAATCTATAGGACGGGGGATAGAAGTAGGTCAGAGATCATTCAAGGAAGAAGAATTCTTACTGCAGCTAAAAAACATAATATGGTCATAGGTTCCTTCGTCCAGGCCACACTCACACAATGAGCTGTTCTTCACCCTGGTTTTAGCCAGGAAGGCATTAGTACAGGTGTTCAATTCGGAGATTATCTGCCGTTTCATCCCTGGTATCCATGCAAGATGAATCTGAATGCCCTTGCTGTAACATCTGTACAACGCCTTAATTACTAAGATGACAGGGGTTTTTAATTTGCTGCGAAACGGATTAGAAGTAACAGAACAGCATCTAGAGTCTAAATATAGAGAATCGCAGTACCATGACTAGTAAAAACAGAACAAAAGTACGGACACTTAAAAATTTGTATCATTTTAAATCTGGGGATCCGCACTGCAGCCCCAACACAGCTTTGCTCAGAAGTTTTGAAGCCATCGATGTAGAGGATTAACCAGTCACTCCATAACTTATCTATGGATGAATTGAATTTTAAAGAAGGAAGCGTCCTAGTCTTTTCGATACCAAGATTGAGAATAACATTAGGACGATGAATAATAGCCTCATATGTTACATCAAATATGGGATTGAGCCTGCGCTGGAAAATAGGGCATGTAAGACGAAGGTAGGTTACAAAACTGTTGAATAAACACGGAACATTCTTATGAGCCCAATAACTGCCTGAGTAGATATATTCAGACAGCCCATGTAGTTTTGTAATCAATGGGTGGTCAGAAAGCTGGCTAGCTGCTGTCTCCGCAGATAAAGAAGAGGTTCCACACATTCTACATGAAGTCCCTTAATCGGAGAAGATTCATGGCTCCTGTAATAATGCGGAGGCACTTGGATTGAATCTTGTTCAAAAAGTTCAAAGCTTCATTGTTACGCGGTTCAAGAAAAAACGAGCCATAATCCAAGTGGCGTATCCCACCACACTCTTGAAAGTGACCGGGGAATATTAACGTTCTTTTCATATTTTTGCATAATGAAATTAATGTACATGTACACCTTGTAAACTTAACTCTATCCTTAACTAAAGTAGCGGCACGCTATGATGGCCGTTTTGACATATTACAATAGTGATGTGAAATGTCAATTTAATCTCGAAAAAAAATATAAAAAATATAATCAAATCTATAAGATTTTGTTGCAAGTAGTACCTGATTAAAAAATTATATGCACACAAGAAACAAATTAATACAAAAAGAGACCAAAAAGGTGCCACAAAAGGCCATATTTAATCAGATTCGTCCATACTGCTATTTTCACTGTCGTCACTGCTATCATCACCTACATTAATTAAAAGTTCGTTTTCTAAAATATTATCTATTTTCACATCTCTTTCATAATCTTCCCTTATTAATTTAACAGTTGTATTCACAACCTTTTCCCAGTCTCCTTTAGTCACATGTTCACAAGCTTCTTCTAACATTTTTAGCATTTCTGTTGTGGTGAATGGTTCTGTATTGTGTCTTGCAGCATATCCCTTAATTTGAGCCCACACCAACTCAATTGTATTATATTCACAATGGTAAAGCGGTAACCGTATAACTCTGTGCCCATGTTCTAACGCTATTTCGTCAATGACGTATCGGATCTTGGTTGGTTTGTTTTCTTTTAAAAGACGTACTAATTCCGCTTTAAACATATTTATGTTTGCATCTACGCCATTTTTTTTGAAGCCATGCGACGATGTCAGCTTTCTTTTGGGATTGGGCAGGTGGCTTGTCAATTTGCATCGCGTGGTATGGGGCGTTGTCCACAATTATAATCGATGGTTCAGGGAGGCTACACAATATTAAGGTAAACCATTCAGTAAACTTTTTTTAATTCATTTCTTCATGATAGTCTCCAGTGGTTTTTGACGCAAAAGCCATGAGAGAACCTTCGACAAACCCGTTGATGGTTTCGGCGTGACAAATTATAAGTCGCGATCCTTTTCCAACAGGAACTTTGGACGTAGATGCTGCAGTGTCATCGGTCCAAGAACGGCTTACAGTGTGATTAGCATTAAGCCATGTTTCTTCCAAAAACACATCATTTTGCCAATTTTCAATTACTTTTACTTGCTGTAGAAAAGTATATCTTGCCATCACGATATCAAATCTTTCCATCAATATTTTGCGTTTGTTACATTGTTTGTATCGAAATCCAACGGTCTTCAAAATCATCGTTAAAGAACTTTCCCCACCGAAGAATAATCCAGCTTCCTTCAGTGATTGCACTAACTTTTTTCTTGTTGGATACTCCTTCCGTAAATAGTAGCCGTACACATGTCTTCGGATGGCATCGGCATCAAAGCTATCGATGCCTACGACTGGTTTTGCTCGTTTTCTCTTTTTGGTGTGTGAAGTTTATTTTCTTCTGTGCCAGTCTTGCCATACTTTTCTTTAGTTATTCGTCTAACAGTTCGTTGTCTAATATCATCAGCCACGCGTTCAACCACTGACGTTATACGTAAAATTGGACCTCCATTTTGAGATTCACGATCGAAATAGTTACTAAGGCGTATAACGAACTCACGTGTCTGACTGTTTAGAACAGTTATATCGACGAAATCCACAACAAAAGGCGTAAACAGAGTCCAAATTAACGAACAAGGGTCAACAGTAATGCAGTATCAATATCCGGAATCCAAAGCCAGGTCAAAACTATATCGCAATCGCAGTGCACTCAGTTTGTACTGTTCGAAGCAACGTCAAGCCGAAACTGCTTTTTTTGCATTGCGCATCGACGCGAGTTTGCCGGAGGTAGTAGTTGTGCTGGCCAGCGATCCTATATGATCGTACAGATTTCATTTTAAAACATTTTGAATTTAGAAAAACAAATGCCAAATTGTGTGGTTAATAAGTACACCAATAATTATAATCTTATAAAAATAAAAAATAAATGTTCGCGGGACCCTAATATATATAGTTTAGAAATCAATGTAATAAATAAATTTTGTGTCCTAAAATTATACATTCGATAAATTTTATGACTAACTGCACGTCACTATTAACAATAAAGAACAGCAATTTGCTCCTTCAAATGTAATTATTAAGTAATACGAAACTTCGTGAGTGGACAATGTTCAAAATGGCCAATAGCGTGCCGCTACTGTAGGAAGATTTGCCCGTTATAAGCAATTATAATGAATTCAGCTTTACAGATCTTCTGCTATATTACAGATGTACAGCCCTAGATCGTCTGCGTAATGTAGAATATTACAGAAAGAGTTCACAGAAAGTTCTTAATCAAGAGTATAAATACTAAATAATAAAGGACTGAGTACAGGTCCCAAACTTGTCTTGGCGACTAAGTGAAATTTTGAAAATTAATCAAGATCAGAAGTTTCAATATTGGTGCAACAACCTGCATACTCCATTCTTCCGAAGAAATGACAGAATTAAAAAAAATGGTTTTAGTAAAATATAGTTTTTGTGCTAAGTTCACAATAAATTAATATGGAATTCCGACTATACCTGGCGATGAATCCTGGAAACCCTTGAGAACTGCCTCAAATTCTTCAAATGAAACAGCACCTCGTCGAGAGAAGGAGGAGTCAGTGCTTGAGCAAACCCTTCATTCATACATTTCTTATAATCGTTTGAAGAAATGTTAAAATCATCAGATGTTGAACAACGAATCTTTTAATATTTCTCCGAACTATAGAAGGTTGTGTAGTGCAGCCACTCTTTGATAGATTAGTAGGCGACTGCTTAGTACATAAAGTACCTTCGTTTGGGTACAGATAAAGCAACGAGGACTAGATCTGCACTATAAAGTCACATGTCCAAATCTGCAGCATTTATAATATTGGATATATGTCTCCACAGGTATAGATTAAAAAAACAATAGATATTAGGAGGTAGTTTCTGACATCTGAAGGTCAACGGCACCGTCTGGGTGGAAATTCAGACTGCGTTGCCGTCCTCACCGTGATCATGTATTCAATCGGTGGCTCTTATCACTGTCCCAAAACCCAAAGGAATCTCAATAGCAGACACAAACTCCTCAAGGAACTATTCAATTGGTAAGGCCCTAGAAATGTCAAGTGTCACACATAATTCAGTCGCAGTTGTTATTCTGGTTAAACATACTTCATCTCTTCTAGTTCATAGTTGTCGTAAAGCAACTTCTTAAAGCGTGTCGACCAAGGTACTTTGTAATAAGGAGCATTTACTAATTTCAAAAAACCTTCTCCTTCAATGACATTGAATGGTCGCATATCTTTGCATTGATATACAAAATGCACATATTTATGTAATTTATATCTCTTGCCACCTTCTGAAACAAATCAAAATGTAGGTACCATGTAATAAAATATTAATGTTCTAGAATTTTATATAATTTTAACTTAAAATATTTTATTATCTACTTACTTTTGTGTGAAGCAATTTTTTCAAAGGCAGATTTTAATGTATTATCAATCATGGAATGCAAATCAAACTGAGGTATTAAGTGTCGACTTCGATGATGAGGCTTCGCGGAAATTGGGGTCTATTTCATTATTTGGACTACTGCTTGCTACAACATAACTTTCTGTTTCATTTTTCATTCTCCTAAAAATACAATTTATACTATTTAATTGTCAATATCAGGCGCTTATTATATTATATATAAGGTCAATAAAATATTAATAAGTTTAATGTTTACTATATTATTTTACATTACATTATCGATACCAGCCATTAAAACGACGAGAGTACAACGCGATTGTATCAATCGACATCGATTAACGTACTTACTGTATACAACACTACTCAACAAAATCAAAACAAACAACAAAAACTCACTACATTAATTTATTATATATTAAATATATATACTTACATTGAAATCTTGTCACTATCATTAACAGGTGCAATATAATCGGGGTGAATTTTTAAATGCTTATGCAAATTAGATGTACTGCCACAAAACCGCACGCTTTTAAAGTACTTTTAGCATTTTGCGTTTTTCTCGTTATTTTTTGTGAAATATTGCCACACACTAGACTTTGGAGGTCTCGTTTTAAATCCATCAATATGTGTTTCATTCAAAAACTTTAACGAAGACCTCATAGAAACTACGAATTTACGAAATATTGTGAGTCTTGAATGCACAAATAACACTGCCAACTGTGCAAAACTGTGAGGAAGCGTTCAAAAATGTTTTCATGTGAAAAAGATACGGTAACATGACAATTTTAAATTCTTAAAAACACATTTCTGTCAACATAGGTTGACATGTCAATACGCTCACAGAAGGTTCTTCAACCTGTTTAATTAAAATCGTAGCACTGACATTGGCGAGAACACCAGGATCGCCATAAAGAAGAATAATAATAATTAAAATCGTGACAATGGCATACCGATACGAGTAAATTTCAAAATTTTGTCCTATATCGTATCGTAATATAATAATATATATATATATATATATATCGGTCAACACTCAATTTCAAAGTATCGATACCAAAAGTACTTGGTATCGATACAACCGAGTAAGTACTTGTATTTACTTGTATCGTTTATCCCTAGTAATGTCATGTCAATTGTCAGTCGGTATCAGTAGAGTGGATACGAAACACAGATTATAATATATTTAAAACGAAATTAGCTTCCAATCAAATCAAATAATAGTTTCACATTCATCGCAATTCTATGTATTACTGTTAAAGACTTCATTTCAAATAAATAAAACATATTTTAATACATAGCGAAACGATTTCTAAAATAGAAGTAAAAGAAATAGAATAGTTTATTTTTATTGGAAAAATGGTATTTGTTATACAAAAATACGGTAAGATTCAAGAATAGGTACTGATAAAGTTGTGACAAACTATATGAGTACGAATTTCATTTATTGTCGTCATGTCATAATGAAATATTTACCTGTTTAATGTACATTTTTAATTATCCTATAAATGAAAGTTACTTTTCAGATCCCAAAATGCTACAAAACTTGCACCTAAATAAAAATAGTGTAGAAGCTCAAGTGAAGCATATTATTAACAGCTATCCAATTAGCGATGAAAACCTCACAGCTTGGCTTCTAACTGCTGTAACGCTCATTGACCTTACCACACTCTCTGGAGATGACACTGCCGCCAACGTTGGAAGACTGTGTGTTCGGGTGAGCTTTACAATTATTCGTATCAAATTACGAAAAAAAAATTCGACCCCATGTGTATTAATCACCGATGTGGACTGAGACTAACGTACTTACTCAAATGCGATGAGAAGTTTTCTTCCCAAATAGGTGTCTACTTGTTGTAAAATCTTGTACTTCTCTCAAACAAATCGTACGGTAGAAATGCTATTTGTGTTTGTTATGTTTGACCATTTTAATAATAAGTTGACAGAATTGTAGGATATCCACACTCTGTTAACATAGTCCTTCAGAATTATTTCAAAATTTTCCTGCATCACCATTGCACATGCTGTTTTATAATCAAAAATGTCTTTAATGCAATATGCATAATATGTATAACCTGTAATAGTTATATAATTTCTTTTATTATATTATAAAGTAATAAAAATAGTATGTAATAAAAAGTAAACATAGTATATAATACATATAGTATATAAATTGCATTCAGGTAGCGAAGATAAAGAATGTAAACAATTATTAATCTCTCATTACCCGCCGGCGCTTTTCCGTCAAGAAATGTATGGGAAAACATATATAACGGGGTCTGACAGGTTAAGGACCACACAACATATTTTTATTGACTATAATAATCTTCTTCCTATTAGCATTGCCACCATGCCTCTTATTTTATAAATTGATAAATGAGCATATTGTTATTAAAGTAAAAGTTTGTTTTGTTTAGCTGTAGTCATATGTCATTACTAAATATGTTATGTATGTCATGTATGTTGTTTGAACAGGTCACAGCATTTGTTGTTATATTATTAGTTTTAATCAGAATTTAATTAATTGTCGACTCAACTACATAAATATTACTTAACATGCCAGATGTGAGAAATTTATGTACAGACATGATTATCATTAAAATATTTACATACAGGACACTTAGTGTCAGTTACAATATTGTTCCTACCTGTGAGAGAAAAGAGGTACATATTATCGGCCTATATGCCGATGAGTTTCCCATTTTTATGTAGTCTTGTTAGCCTCCTTTGAGGCCCTTGGGGCCTGACGGATTAATGAACCAGGCTTAGGGTACCAATAATTCCAGATTATGTGTAAAAAAATATTTTGCACATAAATATGGCAATTCAGTCAACAATTGTTCTCTAGGATGCAAATTGATTTAATTCTTCATTATGATTCAATAAATTCATTAGATTACACCTACCAACTGATGTTTTTATAAGTCTAGAACACAGGTGCCCTAGGTGTAGTGTAATGAACCAAATTTCAGTCATTTTCACTTGTTGCATAATGATACTAATATGGTACCATCACACTTATCACAATCACACACATCACAATGATGGTGTTCTTTTGCTTAAGTTTAAGGAGAGATTTTACTTCCCCATGTGTGTTCTATAGATTGTACAACAGGTTATATTCTAAAGAATTGTTTGATGTGATGTCGGTAGCTTCTTTTTACAACCGCACAGCCCGCCAATGGTGGGGAGTTCACCCCTGACAAGCTGGACTCACAATGGTTGTGTACTTTCCGGTTCCAGAGAAGTTTTCTTACAAGAACTCTTAACTTGTGGAAACTCTCAGCTGATGTTTTTCCAACAGACTGCAATATGGGGTTCTTCAAGAAAGGTGCCTAGAGGTTTATATACAGAGTCGGTAACACATGAGTGACACCCCTAGTGTTGCAAATGTCCAAAGGCTGTGGTAACAACTTACAGTTGGTTATCAGTCAGGCCTTATGTTTGTTTGTCAACTTAGTGGCAAAAAAAATAGAAATGCCTTGGTTAACAGTAAACTATAATTATCTTATATTCTGTATTGCTACTATTACTATTACTGTAGTATATTGGGTTCATTATTGACTATATAAATTGAGTGGGGTATAGACTGTTGGTTTTACTAATGGTTTAAAATATTTCTTTTTTGTTATACTCAGGCTGCCAATCCATTATCACCAAAATTGACTGCAAAACTCCTATCGAGCACTGATGACAAAAAGAAAGTGAGTATATTTACCATTACTTATCCCATTTATATCTTTTACATGTTGTCCAACTTTTTTCCTGTATTCAAGCATGTAAAGTTGACTGATTGTATTATTGATTGATTGTGTACAGTATCAGATTAACTTTAATGTTGCAGACAATATCACCTGATGTGTAGCGGTAACTGTAGAGGCTTGAACTACAAAACCTATATGCCTGCTGCTAATGCAGTACTTGCTTAGAAATTTCCTAGTTACCATCCTAACCTTACTAATTTACCTTACTATCAGGGACACAACCATTCTCCAGAGATCTCATGTTGTTTGTGTACAGTCTTCCATAAGTAAAACGCTTCTCAAGTCAGCCTGATCAAATAATGGAATACCCTACCTTTTTCGTTCACTAGACTTTCATCTGCTGACGGGCGGGCTTCACCACGAGGTTGGGTTAACTAAAATGCTACATTCACACTAAAAACTGTTTTACTACTGTCTGTATATACTAGCATCATTGCTATTTTTTCCCCAAACAGCTACCTGAACACTTACAGAAAGTTCGAACTGCTGCAGTTTGTGTATACCCCAGCAGAGTAAAAGACGCCCATTCGAGTATCAAGCGCATGGGGCTACTACAGAAGCTACAAATTGCTTCTGGTAAGTTGTCATATGTAAGCTTAAATGTCATTTTGAAAGAATTGGCTGCGCCCTGTTTGGAAGTGGCCATATGTTTATTTATAACATTGCTTTTGTATGTGTTGAATGTAATCGTAATTTTCCATCCGTCCGAAAGTCTATGGGACGCAAAGTAACCAGAGGTGGAGCACAGCAATGTTTAATAGTGAGGAACTTCACCTGTCCGAATTTTTTTTACTACATTTGTTTTTGTGTTACTGTGAGTAAGGTTGCCAAAAATCTCCTGAAGACGTGTTTTGGTTGTGAGAATTGCAGGTATTAATCCATAATGGCTGAGTTTTACCTATTATCAAAACTCGTGTTATATCCAGAACTTTATTTGAAGTCTTCAAACGTATTTCGAAAATAATTTAGTTATTTTCCACTACTCTTAGTCATTCGTCAAGTCTCAAAATGAACATAACTTGATTTTAACTTAGTTACGGGGTAAACTTAGATACATTCGGAAACGCTTACCATAAGGCTTCAAACTCATGGTTACATTTTAACGTCGGAAGACATACAAGATATAGCCCACCTGATGTACCACATAGCCCACCTGATGTACCACAGGTTGCTTTGATATGCCCTATCCCTTCCCTTCCCTTGTAGGTAACACAATAACATTTCTAAGTTCAAACAAAAACGCCAATGAATTACCAATTGTACTGGTCTATATGCAATTTCTTTTTTGTTTTTTTAATATTTACACATATCATATTATCCAATAGCTCCTTGCAAAGCGAAGCCCTTGGCTACAGCTGGCTTCTCAGCTGCTCTCATAGCAGCCTCTCTCAAAATTGTTTTGTTACCAGCATTAGCAGCATCCTTTTTATGTTTTTGGCCCTTGTTCGAAAATAATCTCCTACTTAACTGAATGTTAGACTGATTTTGATCCATACATGAAACAAAAGTTCACAGAAATTTAATTATTGTTTGCGAACATATTTTTAGAAATATTTTAAAGCATCAAGCCATCTAACCCGCGTCTCGTAGCATAAGGATAGCGCATCGTCGCAGAACTTCGACTACAACAACAATACACAATATATCAAAATCTACATTGGGATCCCAGCGAACTTGAATTTGAACTAAACTGTAACACTTACAAACTGTAAAACATTACATTCCATAAAGAAAGAGATTTGTGTACTATACTTGTTCTGTGAGAACTTTTCTTTTATATGAACCGAAGATAGTTTTTAATGAGGACTCCCCAATTTTAGACCACTTCACGTATCCATGCAGGTGTAATACGTATTTAGCTTCCATATTCTGCACCCCGCCCGTATTAGAGCTTTCTGTTGACTTGCCTTGAATGACTACAGATCGATGCCACTCCAATATTTCTAAACTTTTAGTTTTAATTAGCTATATAAGTTGGGTTGAGGTGTAAGTGGCTCTTCACTAAGTCCCGAAGCCAAAATCAACCTCACCTGCATGTGGGACACGCTGCCCTTTAACGAATGAGGCTTTAACGATTGTTGCCTGCCCGTCTGCCCAGCGTGATATTTTAGGTGCGTGATGTTTTAGGATCAAAATTCCTTAGTAAAAAGACACCGCAAAATATGGCCCTCAGTAGTCGTCAGCCCTTCAGTTTCGGAACAGGGTGGCAGAATCCGTTACGACAGTGCAACTGGCACTATAATCGAGGGCCAAAACTTACTAACAGTTGGTGGTTACAGCATCCGGACTTTAAAGCGCGAAAATTACAGCTGGAAATAAAATTTTGATATATCAATTAAAACTTTGATAATCCGACCACGTATGTTATTGTCTATACTAACTACGGAACCCTTTTTTACGCGAGTCCAACACGTACTTGACAGATATTACGATATGATAATATTTTCTCGGTCTAAATTATGTATATCCATAACTTTGTTGTATTTACAGTTGCTACAGGATTTCCATCTGGGCTGTATCCATTACACACAAGATTAGAAGAAATTAAACACACCGTGTCAATGGGTGCCACTGAGATCGATGTAGTGCTAGACAGAAGCCTCGTGCTTACGGGTAAATGGGATGCTGTCTATGCCGAAGTTGTGGAAATGAAAAAAGCATGTGGAAATGCTCATTTGAAAGTCATTCTTGGAGTTGGTGAACTTGGGACCTATGAAAATGTAATTAATAATTTCTTGTCAGTTCCAACTCTACCTATATTAATAACAGGCAAGAAGCATGGTCCCTAATAACTACCGATTTTAATAGATAGCTCAAGTAAGAATTTATTACGTAAAAAATAATCTTGTAGTCTATATTTATCCTTGTAGTATGTACTTTGACTGCTTTGTGTGTGCCAGAGATTTGTTTAGCTACCAGGGATTGGAGTTAGAATTAGAATTCAACACTGCTTACCGAGAAGCTACAAAACCGAAGCTCTAGAAACCCTCTCACTTTGTTTATCGTGCTGACAGTTGTCAACGCAATATTATTTCAATTGATATTGTAGAATTTTATAATGCAGGGTTAATAACGAATTCGATTTTCTGCTTAACCTAATTTCCGAGTATGTATGTATGAGTACTCGGAACGAGTTCCGAGATCAGTAGATCTGATTGTAACCAACTGCCCTAGTAGGGATAACTAAAATTACTTATTATGAAACTCCTTTTATTCAAATTAAGTTATGAAACAGAGGTAACGTAAGACTTTATGAAACTATTATGGAAATCATATACTACAATAAGATAGCTATGGTATTTTCATTCAGGCTATGAATAAAAAGGGCATCGCAATTTCAAGTAAAACTATTTAACGCGTTGGATCTTAACACAAACGAGATAAATTATTTACTCAACTGAACTTGACGTTTATTTTTATTCGTGATAAGTATTGAACATTGTCGACGCGTTACTGGTAGATAAGCATATCGGAGCGATATTATCAAGTCAAAAATACATTTTAGTTCATTAAACAGATATACAGAACCGTAAACACTTTGTCTTTTAACCAAAACATAATAATAATGTGTATAATATAACACATTGATTTATGTTGGTTGAGATTATGATATTGAAGTAAAATATATTATTTTGTGGCTAACTGATGCCCGCGGTTCCGGTAGCGTGAGTTTAGTTTGTCAAGGTTTTCGAACCCTAAACATTTCCGGTAGCGTAAATGTTCGAACTTCGTTCCTAAAATTCCTTTAGCAGTTTTTGTGTAATACGTGTATCCAGTCTTTCAGCAGCGACAGATTTTTTGGATAGCCTTGTCAGTTTTTCCAGACTTGTTATGGGCCATGTGATGTCAAAGGATAAAATGCTACTGGCAAAAAGAGTGACGCACAAACAGACAGACATGAATGTTAATAATGACTGTTTAGGCTTATGTATCGATAGTAGAGACTGGCTCTGTCAGACAGAACTCAGAAAGGGACCTAAAGTATCCCCTTATACTTAGGACTCACTATCCTATGTAATTTTGGGATTCTAATTTTAAACAGGTCCTCTCTGATTTAAACACAATGTCCAATGTTAAAGCTGAAGTACTACTTCGCTCTCTCAAGCGCACATATGAAGAACACAAGTTTGATGTCATACTAGTGACTTTGGAATTGAATTTTGACGCTTAGAATCTTCATGATTTTATTCTGGAATTATAAGCCATACAGCAAATAGGGTTTTTCTTTCATAGCAATGAAGGCGAGGACTTGAGTCTTGATGGGGAGAATTCTACCAAGCCAATTGGATACTTTAGTCAGCCTGTCCTCAAATTTAGACGCAAATTAGTACTGATCCGATGCTCTCACGCGTATAACAATCTATGCCGTCAAGTGACACCAATGTCAAGAAAGCACAGAGCTTGGGGGACGCCAAAATTGATTTCCATGTGGTTGGAGTGGTTTCCTTAGGAGTTTACTGCAGTTGTTGATGCTGGTATCAAAACAACTGCAGTAAACTCCTAAGGAGTTGCTGTGTTAACAGCAGAGGTGGCATTGCGCGAATGATACTTAATGTATTGCAAGCGTTCATAGGCTATGATCACTGCTTTATATCAGGTCAGCCATATGCTTGGTATGTCTCCGGACATTGTATTAAAAAAAACTGCTGTTTTACATCAGCTGTTCAATACGCTGGGTCACCATTTCCAGAAGCCCTCGGTCAGCTCGTCCGATGCCAACTTCGATACATGGCTCCGATACCAAGCCCAATCGAACGCTTCGTCATATGAAGTTCGTTGTCTTCGTTAAGCAAACAGCATGTACTAACTGTCGCGGTTAAAAATCCGATTTTCCTGGTATGCCAGAAGTATTGGAGGGTAGTAAGGTGTTAGCGATAGACCTATAATTCAATGGATCTTATTTATAGCTCTTTTTTGAATACCAGGTTGTGTACCCGATTCTGACAGTCTTCCACTAAGACCAGACTTGTCATTGTAGTGAAAAAGCGCGAAAAGGCGCGTCAGTACAGAACACAACTAGTAAGCACACAGCTTCTGCTCCAATCTGGCCCGCTTATGAATGTCGAGAGAGAACAATGCCCGCTGGTTATCTCGGACATTACCATGAATTTCTATTGTTGTGGTTCAAAAAGGACTCAAAACTTTAACTTCGATGAGATGTTAATACGCATAGGGTATATCCGTATATTTTAATGCAATGTAATAAATTGAGCAACAAAAAATACAAACCTTTCATCTAAAATACACATCAGATTATTTTAATGTGCATTTCAGTATTTTTGTATGACGAGCTCGGTGGCGCAGTGGTGAAAACGCACTGTTACGGTACTTTGACACCAACGCTCGTGAGTTCGATTCCCACACAGTACAAACATTTGTGTGCATGAACATGTCTGTTTGTCTTGGTCTGGGTATTTTATGTATAAAGTATGTATTTACAAAAAAAAAATGTATTTTAGTATGTTTATCAGTTGTCTAGTATCCCTAACACAAGCTTCGCTTACTTTGGGGCTAGATGGCGCTGTGTAATTTGTCCGACAATATTTATTATTTTATTTTAGTTATGAACATGGTATTTTCGTAGATTAGGTCAGGTTTAGTATATTGACCATTTAAATATAATCCTATTTTAATAATGACAAGTAAATAAAAAGACACTATATTATATATATATATATATATATATAAGTAAATAAATAAAATCCTCTTGAAAAATGTGTAAAGTTGTTGTGCTTCTACACCGACTTACCATAATCATTTAACATTTTCCTTTGTATCTATAATTTCTTATATGTCATACTGGCCTAGTTAATAAAACTCCCTAAATACTATCACAGGTGTATGCTGCGTCAATGACGTCAATGTTTGCCGGAGCTGACTTCATAAAGACGTCTACCGGAAAAGAATCGGTGAATGCTACACTTCCCATAGGCTTGGTAATGTGCCGAGCCATTCGCCGATATTATCAAATGACTGGGGTCAAGGTAAGGAAATAGCTATTAGCTATTATTGACGAACTCGGTGCCTCAGTCGTGAATGACGCGACTTTGACACCAACGCTCGTGGGTTCGATTCCCACACAAGGCAAACATTTGTGTGCATGAACATGTCTGTTTGTCTTGGTCTGGGTATTTTCTATGTATAATAAGTATGTATTTACAAAAAATGTATTTACGTATGTTTATCAGTTGTCTAGTAGCCATAACACAAGCTTCGCTTACTTTGGGCTAGATGGCGCTGTGTAATTTGTCCGGCAATATTTATTTATATATTTATTTATTTTATAAAAGCAGGTATGTAAGGATTTTTTGAATATATAGAATATATAATAGTGAGGTATGTAAGGATCGAGTCGCGTGGCGCTCGGTTCTCTCTGCCTACCCCCTAAGGGATTTGGCGTGAAGTTATAGATAGATAGATAGATAAAAGCAGAAGCTAACGTACTGACTGATCAATGAGCATCTAGAATTAAAAGACTAAACAAAAAAAACAACTCCCTAGAGGGTTGTTGTGTTCCTTCGTGTGAGTGAGGTCACCAATAGCTCCAGACAGAGTTGCTGTGTCGCTATATGTAGAGGTAGTATCGCGCGACTGACACTTAATGTATTGCAAGCGTTTATAGACTACGGTAACCGCTTTACATAAGGTGGGCCGCGTGCTTGTATGCCTCCTGACGTTTATAAAAAAAATATATCAATTAGCAACTATGGAGGGGGTCGCGAAAAAATTTTCTGTGTTAAGAGGGTCGTACCATGAAAAAGGTTGAAAATCAATGCCATAGATTATACTATAATCCACCAAATTGCATGGCCTTCGGATATCTTTAAAATATCCATCAACACACAGTGGAACGAAGTAATTGAGTACGCCTAAGTACCTCTTCCTGACTAAGGAAGACTTATTAGGCACCTATACTCTGTAAAAACTCAATCTCCATTGTTTTACATGTGTTTTTTTTTATACTACGTCGGGAGGCATACAAGCATACGGCCCACCAGATGTAAAGCGGATACCGTAGCCTATTAACGCTTGCGATCTATTAAGTATCACTCGCGCGATGCCTCCTCTGCTGCTTACACAGCAACGCCTTGGGAGTTTACTGGTGACCTTACTGACACGCAGGAACACAACAACCCTCTAGGGAGTTGTTATTTGGCTGCCGTTTTCTGTGAGGTGGAGGTACTTCTCCAGACGGGCTGTTTGATGCGCCTTTCCTCTCTTAAAACATGTAGACCAAGACAAACATGTTCATGCACACAAGTGTTTGCCTTGTGTGGGAATCGAACCCACGAGCGTGTGTGTCAAAGTCGCGTCATTCACGACTGAGCCACCGAGCTCATCATAATAAAATATGTGCTCCTTGATGCAAATAAACTTTTTGTCTATCTATTAGAGACAGACTCTAGTATGGTTCTATTATTTAAAAGTATACTCCGGTTTTGGGTCTGCACAGAGTACATTGGACGTAACACTTTTACTTGTTATTCAGGTTGGGTTGAAACCAGCTGGAGGCATAAAAACTTCAAGAGATGCCGTCAACTGGCTTGTCCTCGTCTATAATGAGCTGGGAGCAGATTGGCTATCTCCAAAACTCTTCAGAATTGGAGCATCCAGTCTCCTCGATGTTCTTGAAGCAGATTTATTGAAGATTGTATAGAAGCAGTAAATCCCTATATGGTGTAGGAATTTTGTGCCATTCCGTTTTATACAAACAATCTCATCAAATATGTCTCATGTAAAATAGTTTCCTTCGAGTAAAATGAAAAAGGCAGCTTTTCATTTCTAAGCCTATCTATCACATTCCCAATGTTTATTAATTCACTTAATTTCCATCTGATATAGATATGACAACCTTAAAGTCAAATTATAGTCAACGAATTTGATTTTAAACCATATCATGCATGAAGCACCTATGGTGAACTAATGTGACTGGTATTACGTAGTAACTCAATTTACCACAACGGGTCGGGGGGTAAAGTAGAACGCGCAGCTATTATTGGCTAGTTCGCGGAACGCGGCGCTTACCGTCTTATTGGTTAAAATGTTCTCTCATTGGTCGAACAATGACAAAATTTCATATCCTCAATACCAGAATTGTTAAATCATTTTGCTTACTACGATAAGAAGTAAGGATGAAAGGGTATTTCAGGTTGATTAACGATAATTTTGAATTGCAAATGGTAAATAGTAGTAGTTTCATAACAGCGGGCCAAGGAGTAAAGTAACCAAGAGAAAAGCGTCCTCTCATCTAAACTTTTTTGTCGAGTTAATGATAGATCATCAATTGTGAAACTATTTTTGAAATTTTCTTTTCGACGCGTATCAAAGCTCACTCAACACGACAACTTTTGCTCTTTTGCGTTTAGATCTTGATAATAAATATTATGATAAATTATAATATGCTATACATGCTCACGATATTAAATATTATTATATTTATTGTAGGAATTTGGTTGACATTCTTTGACTTAAATATTTTGACATAATTGTAAGAATTTAATATAAGAGAAATTTTATATAGAAAAATATATATATAGTATAAAAGATGTGGCTGTTTTAGAATAATATTTTTTATATCTGTATGTTATACGTATACGTAGGCACTTGAATTTCTGTTAGCAAAGCGCTAATGGAATATAATCTCAAGTGTTTGAGATTAACATAAACTAAGTGTTGTTTATTCAGACCATATGTTTACTAGCACTAGAAAATCTCAAAATGTTTTATTACTTAAACGTTATCTCTATGAAATTTTGACATTTTCTTATCACTCTTTAAATACAACGCACTATTGTACCAAAGATTACTATTGACTTAGTTAGTTAGGATTCCTGTTATTGCAAAAATATGTCCATGGCTTTCTGTAGGTCCCAGACTGCCTCTGATATCTAATTTCATTTTTAATCTGTCATTGGCGAAAAGGTAACAATTGCACAGACATAGAGATGAACAAAGGATATAATATTACTTTTGTATATTAGCGTAGATTTTGACTTTGAGACTTATATGGGAATTTCAAGTGGTTTCCTAATGTTACATGGAAACAATTGTTACATTGCAATTTTATACAAACAATAATTTAATGTTTTTTATTACTTTGAGTAATATGTGATCTTTATAGAAAATTGTAAGCAAATGGTATAGTACCTAATATGTATATTAAAATTTATGAAGGTTTTGATCCAACAAAGAAGCATGTCTACTTTTTATTTTATTACTTGATAATAAATTGGGTATCTACTAATATGCTCCATATTTTCACTGATAGTTTAAAATGTATCTAATATGTTACAAATTATAAAACATGGTGCTAACATGTCAAAATCTTAAAATAACAATAAAACACAAGTAAGTAATTAAAAGATTTTATTTTTCCTTCTTCAACATGGTATAAAAATATAAATTACTACTTACACATTATCGAACTTAGTATGACACTTATACATTATTACTACGTGTCTAGGTCTATCTACGGAACATTATCATAACAGCGGTAGTATGTAACTCTTACGTGGCGGTGCATATACGTAGTAAAATATAGTAATATTTTATCAAAAGGGACATAGAACAGAGGCTGGGAAGTTAGTAATTGATGAACGAGAATATGTTAGCAGTACGAACTTTCAGTCAAGGCCTGCTATATACTACGTGTCCAGCAATCTTGACACCGACCGAGGCATATGCTTTACGAATACAACAACTAAATACCAATCATTTCATTGTCTTCCTGCTGGTAATAAGGCGTAACCAGGGCTCGTGAAGAAAGCTGGGAGGGCAGCTGGTCTAATAACGCGCTAGTAACACCCCTGCTATTGCAAACATCGATATAAGCTTTTGCTGTGATAGGTAGGTAGGTAATTATCAGCAAACAGACCATATGCTTGCTTGCCACCCATACAAAAATAATTAAATAATCATGCATGTAAGAAGTAGTTCTTTTCGCAAAAATGTGATGTAATAATGAAAGGCCAAATAAGGAAGTTTAGATGTTACATATCTTTTTTACATACTGTAACAAATTCAACTCGGAATTTTTTAATAACTCGTTAGTTTTATTGTTTAGATCATTACTAATGAAATATTCACACGAACACGCAATTGGCTGAGCGAGGCATAAAAACAAAAACATCATAACAGCGCGGTTCAACTTACCTACATGTAAAATTTTATGCTTATTTTTTTATAGGTACGATATTTCATCCGTCCCATAACTTAATCATATATTAAATTAGTTCTGTCATAAGATTAGTCATCTAATACAATGTTTGGAACTAGAACTAAAATAATTAAATTAGTACGATGGTAATGGGTGCTAAATATGATACTTTTTCATTTTAAGCCACTAAATGAACTACTTACATAAATCTGGAAGTAATGGTTGAACTATGATTTAGTAACTTCCTAGATTCCGTCTTTGAAAATGAAGATTTCCAGGATTTGAGAAAAATATGCTTGCCACATTTTAACATCGGGTAAACATGTTTCGTCATGTACTAAATAATAAAAGATTGTTGGATTTTAACACTACCCAAATACCTCACGATAATACTGCTGACTGATGGTCTGACCTGGCCACAGTTAAAGCCACAGAGCGATGAAATGAAAACTGTCTTCAGAGTTAAAGGGACCCGTAACCAAGAAATTCAACGGAGTATAAATATCAAACTTGTCGAAATAACTCAGAGTGAGCAAAATGAAACAGCAGAAATCTCGAATCTGCTCAGATAAATTCGATGACCACAAAGGAATGGTGGTGTGGTGGGTGTAGGTGAAAGGAATTCGATGCGGAAAGTGGAGTATTACATAATATCGTGAAAAAAATTAGGAAGGCTAACATCCAACAATGAATAGATACAAGCTCATGCTGTTTTTAGCACTGTACAGTACAATTATTGCTATAACAATAACATTTATTTACTAGTGACCATGACTTTTTAATGGTCGACACCCGTAAAATGATTTAAAAAAGGACCGAAACATTTTACGTTTAAATTACTAAAAATAGGTCCATATTTACTATTTATTTGTTGTGAAGATAACTTATACATTATTATTTACAAACGGCAAAATATATATACAAGCAAATAGAGTACAAAAATATCTTAAATCGTAACAGATTCGAAACATAGAACGCCGGGTATCTGACATCGATCTCTTCGATCGATCTCCCCAGATCCAATACTGGTTTTCGGATATTTTAAACATACCTACCAATCCAATAAAAAAAAATGGTCCTACGGTGTTATGATATAAGTATATCAGATAAGACGTGATCCAACATATGTATGTACACATATACAAGTTTCACCTTGCATCCTTGAATATACAGCATATTATGTTCCAAAGCATGTACAGGTCGACGACTGAACAAATCTATCTAAGATATACTTATTGTACAATGTGATCCGGGCTTGACGAGGATGATATATGTATGTTTGTTGACGGCTGCTTTTTTATCCAGCCAAATTGTTCAGTTCTTATTGCTGTACCGCTCGAAGGTAAGAGTCGGTTTTTATCAGCTGCCCTTAATAAAACCGCCAAAGCAACACGTCGCCATTGAAAAGTAAAACTTAATTTGTAAACAAAGACGGTATTTGACGTCACTGAGCCAACATGTATATTGTTTCCTATTATCTAAACAGGGCTATTGTAGATATTCACATTGAATTTATCTTCTGTATTCATACACGTCCACCAAAGACTGCTACGTATTTCGGGGTCCACAAAACACAACATCTGCAAAAGTTTAGGACTTTTCCGTTGTTAAAGAAAAGAAAAATTTACGACTAGCGAGTGATCCACGTTGCATGCGTTTCTGATATTTTTCATTCATTGAACAACAAAGGTTGTAAAATTAATAAGTATGTTTTTTTAATCTATATTCGTGATTTTATCACTTTCCGCACTCGTAAGGGATAAGAACAGAGAAGTTCCTTTTGTTTTTTCGACGGTAACAGTAGTTCGTGGTGTAGTCGCTTGAGCAGAGTGAACGAGTGTGCGGAAACACGGAGTATGGTGTGCGATACAGACACATGGCGTGCATTTCTGATTGACAAATTTATTCTTATACAATTTGATTTGTACATTCAATTCCATTGTAAATAACGAAGCGTCGAACAGGTGGGTGTATCCCATGCGTAATCGTTCGTTGTAGACCGTTTGTATGAACAAACCGCATTTTGGTTCTCTCTGGTCAGAGCTACTCTTCTTTAAGTGAATCAAATTAACAGTTGGTGGTCTGTTTAGTCTTTAAGCGAAAAGTTTATTCCTTGTCGACAGGAGCATCTGCCTCGAAGCCGTGTTCAGGATGCGCCCTGTAGTTGACGACGCGGAGTTTCCCGCTCTTGTCCATGTATCCGTAGTGACCCTTAACGTACCCATCGTTGTCGCGTTCTTCAAACCGGAATTGTCGATTTTTGCTGTAGGTAAT
Source organism: Pyralis farinalis (assembly GCA_947507595.1). NCBI lineage: Eukaryota > Metazoa > Arthropoda > Insecta > Lepidoptera > Pyralidae > Pyralis > Pyralis farinalis. Next base: position 21,549,362 of record OX382267.1, read on the forward strand.
GAAAGCATATTTTATTTACACATACCAAAAATAAGCCCTATTATGTGCGATTTTAATTGAGACAGAAAATTTTGTATAAATGTACCAACAAATCTTGTACTGCATAAATAACTTAGTTTATGAAGCATTTTCTGGGGTTTCTTATCCATTCTTTTATTACAAAAACCTGCAAAATACCTAAATACTTAAGCGATTGATGCTTCTTGAAGCTAGGTAGGTACAGAGAGTAAATATTTTTTTCATTTCTGAATATTTCGCGGCGCAATATGGAGCAAACACCTTTTAAAAAGGACAGCGATCGAAATTTGTGACCTGAATCGCCTAAAGCTAGCCTTTTCCCGTCACCTTCAAAGTCCGCTCTTTCGTTATTTATTTCATTTAGGAGTATGATGTATACAACTAATAAATAAAAGCATTTATCTCTAAAGATGATAATGAGCCCCTTATTTCCAAAATTCGTTTACATTTACAGTTTTATAATAATAGATCATAGAGGTTGACTCCTTCTTTTAATTATTTGACACCTGTGTCAGAAGGAGCCGCTCTTCCATAACATGAATACAATACAATAGGTTACTTACTTGCTAACCAGATTGCAAGCATTTATGTATTTACGAGTACATGTATTTATAAAATAGTATAGGTATTAAAACCTAGTGGATAATCATAATACATAGTATAATCACAGAATAAAATACATATAGGATAGATAGAAAGAAAATCAGGAGATTACGAAATAACATACCCTTTGCCTGTATCGTATCCAAACTGATAGCTGTGAGGTCCTTTCATACCGTGCATACGAAACTCTGTGCGGTCTTCAGAAGGAGGCGGTCCGTTCGCTTCATTCTGCGTCGACTGTGCTGGAGCTTGCCTTAATGGAGCGGGTCCTGTTAAATTCACAATGTGTAAATCAGGCAAAAAAAAAAAAAATTATATACTACGTCGGTAGGCATACAGCCCACCTGATGTAAAACGGGTACCGTAGCCTATTAACGCTTGCGATATATTAAGTATCACTCGCGCGATGCCTCCTCTGCTACTTACACAGCAACTCAACCCTCTAAGGAGTTATTTTTGGCTGCGGTTTTCTGTGAAGTGGAGGTACTTCCCCAGACGGGCTGCTTTGATGCGCCCTACCACTCTGAAATTTGATCATTTTAAGACCCCGCCGCAGGCTGTTTAGTGAAGTAACTCAATGAAGCTAATCGAAATCGTGAGGCTATTAAAATAAAACCAGTCAAGTATGTGTACGCACATGTGTAGCACGCAATCAATAAGTAGATCCCTGATATCACACAAAAACCCTTAGTGCAAGCCTGTTACAACCTCGCACTTGATTAATACAATTTATATGTTGTTTTACTTTAGGAATTACACAGAATTCATGCTGACTTCGACATAATATTAAATATTGAAATGTCTCTGGTATACTTAAACGTAAACAACGTAGGTAAACTGTATGGAAACCCCCCTTATTTTATATTTTCATAAAAGTTTTCTAACTGCTATACAATTTCAGCTTGCACATAGAGTGGTTCAATAAAACACTGCCTTTTAAAGGACATCGTAGGTTTACTCGTAGTTCAAAAACCGCTGATGTAAATTCAAATTTTATTTTATAAAAGAGACCTTTTAGTCTATGTATAACTTGTCTCCATGAGTTGATTGTGGTTGGGTTCTTTTAAAAAAACTGTAAATCTGATATATATATATATAGGTATGTACTTAACCTAGTATTAGTTGCGTGTATCGATGTTGGCTGAACTGGAAAATCGTTTGAAATCGTAAATTGTATTCGATTCTATAATACAAATTTTATGTATGGACACATCCGTACGTCTGATTTTGATTCTTTACATCTTTTCAAATTCTATTTTACAAGTTAATGATAAAATAAATTCACCTCATAAAATTTGCTTGTGTAATTACCAACACGTAACTTCATATAAAAAGAAGAAAAAAGCCTCTATTTTTATAAATTCAACATAAAACGTTACAAATACATTAATTTATTAAATCTATAAGTTGTTTTTCTTTTATATTTATTCACTTAAATTTACAAAAGACAGTGAAAATAAATCTGTAAATACAAAAAACCTGCAGCGCGAGTCGGAGTTCCAAACATAGGTTTCCGTTCTACCGTCTAAAAAAGGTTTTTGGTTATAATTTCACTTTTATTGTATGAAGTTATAGTAATACTCACTATTAAAATTTTAAGTGCCTACCTACTACGGTTTAAAACATACATACTTGTGATAAATGGATTGGTAGACAGACGGTATAATTTTAATATTAGGGTTACGTTGGCAGCCTTGGGAAATGGAAAACTAACACTAAAAACAATCACCCCCGCTCACCTTAAACACACACACGTATAAAATACATAAATAAAACACATGTCACATACCTACGTATTAAATGCTGTTAACCCTTAACAATCTGCTTACATAACCTTATATTTAGGTATTTATCATTTTATAAAATTAAAAACAATCTTGAAATGAACAGAGATTTTGGTTACTTTTCCGATATAAATAATAAAAATATTGAACAAAAGTGAAGCAGAAGCAACAATGGCTTTATGATACAATCAAGAAATTCAACCTTCAAAAGAACTAAAGTCAGAGAACTTTATTAGTGACTTAATTGTTGCAGTTGCGTTTTTATTTTATTAATAGTTCTCGGTAACAATCCTGTTGTTTAATGTCGGTTAATTTTTGGTTTGTTAATTTATCAGTGTACATACTTTATGCTGTAGTATTTTTAAATTCAGAAACCTAAATCAGAAATAAAACAACAATAAAGCATTGAAGTACTTACATATTTAATATCGAATTGTTGCTTAAACAAGAAAATTGCTGAGACCCTTATTAAAATAGTTATATTGTATGTTTAATCAAGTGTTTACACACAAAACTTCTAACTTTTGTCTGCGTACAATTTAATTATATCTTGCCAGTAAATTTTCAAGCACTCGTAGGTAAAATGAGTCAATGAACCAATGGAAATGAAATTTTGCTTATTCGTATAATGACGCCTTTATATTATTATACTAGTATTTACGTATGTTTATCAGTTGTCTAGTACCCATAACAGAAGCTTCGCTTACTTTGGGGCGCTGTGTAATTTGTCCGACAATATTTATTTATTTATTTAAGTCAGTGGCGGCTTGAAAACACTGGCATTTGAGCAGCGTTGGGGAGTATGCTCTAAACTCCTTCGGTTGAAGGGATACCCGTATCCCTGCAGTGAGATGAGTAAGGGTTGATGTGGTGGTATAAGTATGGTAACTATATTGTTTCATACTATTGTGGCTGTGTGATAGAGCCTGTAAATGGTCACTACATATATAGTTCGACAGCACAGCGCCACCTAGGCCCATACAAAACAAAACTATAGGAGCTAGACGACTAATAAACATACGGGAATAACTTTTTTAGTAAGTTCATACTTATTATATGTACATAGATTATACGTATGAATTTACAGCCAGAATCTAATTCACGAGCCAGGGTGTTAAAGTAAACATTCCACCACACTTAATAATTCAAAGTAGTTTTACGGTCATACCTCAAGGGATCCGGGATATTTATCTTTCTTATCGTAGTAGTTATCAATTCGTAGGTATACTTATGGTATGCTATCTAATAGGATCCTTAACGATGGACCCTATTCTGGCGCGGTTTTTGCTTTACTTAACACTACTTGGCGGGTTTTCTTTAGTTAAGAGAGGTAGTTTCTTTTTTTAAGAGAGGTAGGGCGCATCAAAGCTGCCCGTCTGGGGAAGTACCTCCACCTCACAGAAAACCGCAGCCAAATAACAACTCCCTAGAGGGTTGTTGTGTTCCTGCGTGTGAGTGGGGTCACCAGTAAGCTCCTAAGGAGTTGCTGTGTATGCAGTTGAGGAGGCATCGCGCGAGTTATATATGTTACAAGCGTTAATAGGCTACGGTAACTGCTTTACATCAGGTAGACCGTATGCTTGTATGCCTCCCGACGTTGTATAAAAAAAAAAGATACGTTTTACGTACTTAGTAAGATGTGTTTCTCGGATAACCAGAAACCACTTGAATGCGCGAGTCGAGCCTACGATCGAATCTGAGAATATTTTATCCAATAAGCCGATAAGTATTGCGATGTTGATCCCTGAACTAGCCAATACTAGCGATGAATTGAGTTACTAAGCAAGAAATAAATATATATAAATAAATATTGTCTGACAAATTACAATACGCCATCTAGCCCCAAAGTACGCGAAGCTTGTGTTATGGGTACAGGACAAGTGATAAACATACGAAAATACATTTTCAGGAACACTGTCCCTATATGAAATCTATACGTTTGTCTGTGGTGCGTTTGTCTGTGTGTGCGTTTGTTTTTTCAAATATTAGAATTTTCAATTCTTCAGATTCGGAGTCAGCATAAAAAAGTAGAATAGGAATGTTCAGGAACACCGTTCCTATCTCGTAAGGAACATGGTCAAAATGGCCGGCAAATAAAAAAAAATGTTATATAATTGGCGAGCCAGGTGTTCCTCTGGCAATGCAAGCTTGCGCATTCTCAACTGGTTTTTTCTTGTAAATCATACCTACTTATTATACATAGAAAATACCCAGACCAAGATAAACAGACATGTTCATGCACAAAAATGTTTGTATTGTGTGGGAATCGAACCCACGAGCGTTGGTGTCAAAGTAGCATAACAGCGCGTTTCACCACTGCGCCACGGTGCTCATCCAAATCGGTCTCATTGGTTCTCCATAGGTTATTTCCGTCCCGATTTCTCGAAATCTCGAAACACATTAGAATAGGCGAGATCTGTTATAAATTTTACCTTTAATGGCTACCAAATAGTTCTCTTACGAATGATTTTTTTTATATTAATATTGCGAGCTTCGTGATCGATAGCCAGTATTGGTTGCTTTAACACCAACTACTGGTAACCTCAGTCACACGCAGGAATGCAATTGAAGGAGGTGGAGTGGAGTGGAGTACTTTCCCAAACTGGCTGCTTTGACCTTACGAAAGGTAACGACTGTCAACTATGGAAAATACAACTAAGGCATCGACGGCTTGACGTGCCCTCTGGACTATAGGGAACACGAGAAGATTAAGATCATCTATTGGCACCGATTACATGCGTGTTTGATTAAACTGATACACGTAACGACGCCATCGATATACTCATAGCTCCTTTCATGCATGCCCACCGGTTCCTAGGTCTCCTGACTTCAAGTCACGTTAGGCGTCGACTTCAATGAAGTCCGTTTTACATTTTCATTTATAAACTTTATTTACATACATATACTCGTAATACGACTCACAGTATAAAAGTGCAGTAGAAAAGATTTCTTACAAATACCAAATCATGCGTGTTATGCAACAAGGCGGCCTTATTGCTAAAAACGATCCTTAAAAACTTTTGTTTTAAAAATACTTGTTAACTTCGCGTCATGTAATACGGGTTGGCGTTTTATAATAATGAAACCAAGTCTTTAGTAAAAGAGAAGCGTGAAAGACAAATTATGAATGAGGAAGAGAGGCTGACGAAAAACTTCAACAAACAAATATCAAACTTTTGGAGACAGACAAAGAAGTCTCGGAGTGGTTCGTCGGAATCCAGAATGGACAAGATAAGTCTAAAGCTGGTGTCATTCTTGCGGACACTCAGGTAGTATTAGATCGGTGGATTTAATATTTTGAAGAAATGTATGAGTATGCCTCGGACGCTGGCAATGAGAGTGAGTCTGATGCTTACTCCACGTTGACGGCGACCGACGAAGGCATAAATATGGATGATATCGAATGGTCGATACGAATCTTGAAAAATGAAAAATCATGGGGAATTGATCTGATCACAGCTGAGATGATCAAACTAAGTGACACTTACATCCGAGACGCCTTCTGGTACTTACGCAATCTACATAATCTATCACTACTTTCTTGTTTTATATAATATTAATTAAAATTTCAATATCAATTCAAGAAATAACATGCATTAATTTCTCGACCATTCTCGAATTTTGTAATTAGTGAGTATTGTCGTCATGATTATATAAGCAATATATCAACTTACCTAAACCCATTGCAAAGTATGCGCAAGCGGGCGCGCGCATTGTCTCGGATAATAGATAATGTCTACTGGTATCGTGTCAAAAGACAGTTGAAATCCGTATTTCTATGCGTCTGATGAGGAAACTATTTCAAAATAACAGCAACAATAGATGTGTCATTACTTTTCGTGATTTTTAGTTACCATTAAGGGGCACTATGGGTCCACTGGCAACTCAAAACAAATTAGACGATTGTCTTTCGTCGTTTACGCGCGCACCGTATTTTTTTGCAACTCAAACTTGATGTTACATATTACACAACGTTAACATCCATGTATTTTAATTCTCTGACGTTACCGTAATGTATGTTATTGAATTGTCTTAGGTTTTCGCGATTTTTACACATTGAATTAAACAATTTTTAACGGAAGTATCGTATATATCGTATAAACGTCAGGTTCAACAAAATAAATAAAATACGCGATACTTCCGTTAAAAATTGTTTAATTCAATCTGTTATTGAATTTTATTTTAGTTTTTATTATAATTTAGGTGCGTATTATAATACTAAATAATTTACCTTTATTTAGTATTATAATACGCACCATTAAATAATAATATCTATGTATTCGTGGAATTCGGCAATTCGCGTCTCTAATGTCATTAGTTCGATGTTGTGTTAGTTACAAACGGTCTATGGCTATTTTATATTAATTGAGGACTAAATATTCAATATCTAAAATTCCTGTTTGTACTACAGATATGTATATTTTTTATTTAAAGAAGATAAACACAAAATTAAAATCAGCTAACGGAATACTTTATCCGATATAATCTTTGATTTCCAATTTAACCCGCTTTGGAAACGAAATTTAAATATGTTCTCATATCAATTAGTCAGAAGAACACACAAAGAGAGACGAAATCTCACCTACTAGTGTAGGGACTCAATACTGTGTAGGTATTAGCTTCCTATAGTCAACAATTCTCACAGCTCATCTCTGAACCGCATCACAAGGATTAAGCTAGTGTCCAAGTGTTTTACGCGTTAAATGTAAAACAGCACTCGATGCATATCATCAGTTGACATAAATCATTTACAATTTCCATATAGGATGAATTTGAAAATTTCTTTCTAATCTCAACTTTACCAATGATGACCTCCAGACACTAAAGTTATACTCTATTTTTAGTCTCGCTAGTTACCTATAAACATCAGTTTATTTTTCCTGATATCAAAGCTATTACTTTGTACTTAAAAATCATGGAAAATAAAGTGAGGAAATGATATTTGTTACAGACTGGGCACCTTCGACATGACTCACATATATCTAGTCTTAATGTAATTTCTCTTAAGATTTTTTAATCAATTTTAAGTTAAATACTCATCAACTCAATATTAGGCTTTCTTACAAAGTGTTGTAACGTCTCTTATTTTCAGACAGGGGTAGAACGATTTCAGGCAGAGTAAAACGAATACAACTTACAACAAAATACTTCTCTTAGCAAGCCGATGTACTCGTAAGCATATTCAACTTATGCCTGCTTATAAGATTATTATTGAATTTGATAACAGCTTTAAAAAAATACTAGTGTACAATTTACTGAAAAGAAAACAATTAGGTTATTTATTTATTTAAATAGTTCCCTGGGTTCCTTCACCCAGGAAATTGTATGGTATATGTACTAATGTGGGGAATGGCCGCTGATAATGAAGGTTTATTATATAGTATTTATTCTAAGCTCGAAGGGAACTTCATTATCAGCGACCATTCTCCACATTAGTATACCATACAAGACATTATATTGTGAAATCAGCTATATCTATAGCCATGTCCGACAAATGTGTAAGCCGGAAAAAGATTTCACACCGAACGTACGCACCCTGTAGACGGCTTAAGAAAGCGGTTGACCACAATTTTCGGTCTGAGTCTTGCCCAATATATGCGGCAAAATTAGAGTACACACCGTTAACTAAATTACATTAGATTGAACATCAGACGGCTGTCAATAAGCTTAACTGACAATCCTATGGATTGCTGTGGGAGGCACAGGAAGGTTTGCGAAATGGAAGGGGATGTACGGACTAAGTTTTAACATTTCACAATATTGAGAGAAGGATTTGGCTGGACCAGAATATCTGCGGTTTTGTAGATCTTGAGAAAACATTTGACAGTGTTGTGCGAAAGGACCTCTAAGACATATACTGTACGTGCTGTACAGTACGTATTATGACGGATGAGGATTGTATAGTTTGTTTGTAGCTAGTTGTCCTGGATTGGTGCCAAAATGAATGTCAGGCAGATTTATATGTGCTATCGGCTCTGCAATTCATTCTGTACCTCAATAATAGTCTACAGATGATAAGGTCTTCGAATGTAGGGTTACGTGTGGGTGACATAGTAATGAACTGTAGGCTATATGCAAATAATCCTGTGTTATTTGCAGGTACACTATTTGTACAGCAAACACTACTCACAATGACGAAAGATATGGAAAAGGGTTTACAACCAAATGCAAAGACAATACAACAAAAAAACTAGATAAAGGAATTACATTAAAACGGAACAAGGATTAGAGTTGATACTTTAGTGTTGGGACAAGTGGATGAAATTGTATATCTAGAATGTTCTTTTAGCAGGGATGGAACTTTCACTAATGATATAGAAAAGCGAGTGAGTATTGGGAATAGTATCAATGGGGCATTGGCAAAACTTTTATGCAGTAAAAGCTTCAGCTCGATGGTACAGGTAGCTATACACAATGCGCCGCGGATTCCAAAGCTAACTTATAGAAGCGAGAGTCAGGTATGACAGAGAGAGTTTGAAAGTAAAATAAACGCAGTCTGGGGCGTAACCTTCATAGACCACATTTGCAATGACGTGTTAGAAGAAGAGTTGGCCTGAAAGAGAGTTACTGTGTAAGATAAGAACAGGCATGCTCCATTGGTTCAGGTATTAGAAAGAATGCAAGAGGAGAAAATGACGACACAAATATACCTACATCACAAAAGTATGTGGGAGCCAAGAAAGGCCAAGACTCACTTATCACGTCGTCTCGTGTTTTATTTGGAGACCTAGAAACCGACGAGCATGCATAAAAAGAGCTATGTATGTTAACTCTCTGCCTACCCCGCAAAGAATTTAGAGTGAAGATGTAGATAGATATAAACATTACATATAATATGGTCATAATTGACCAATTAAATCTCCATAACAATAAATTTGCATATTAGGAGAAAGCTCACTAATCTCGGTATGGACTATAAGCTCAAACTCGATTATTACAGCGGCGATACCGACAACCCTATTAAACAGTTAAGTTATACAACTTAATAACAGAGTACGAGCGGGACTACATGTACAGTGGAGTAGCTTCACGGTCACGGCCTTGAATAACCTGACGTGACTCACTGTATTGTATCGGAAGTAAAGTTGAGTAGGTACGTTACATCCGCTACCTAAGAGTATTTATTGCGAGTTGTTAGTTTTGATTCTTAGACCCTGTAGACCGTTATAAGCACTGTACATACGTTTTATTTAAACAGTAGTGTAAGAGCATCATGACACGACATAAAGATCAACCGATGCTGACAGACACTCTGCCATCGAAGATTTTTGTTGCTATAAACAAATAAACAAATGCCCTTGAAGCACGTCCAGGCTATGATTTACATGTAAAAAATAAAGGAATCAAAATGTAATCCTTATTTTAAAATTTATATCTTTAGATTTAAGCTCCTTTGCCATAAAAGTTTGCAATCTAATGTTTGATAAACACATTAAATTTCTGGACCTCACCTCACTCCTTAATAACACAGTTTTAACAATAATATTCAATGATCTACGCTACGCAATAAAAAGCTTTTGAGACTTTTTTTATATACATCGTCGGTAAGCATACAAACATACCTGATGTAAATAGGTTACTGTAGGCTACGAACGCTTGTAATACATTGAGTATCACTCACACGATGCCACCTCTGCTTCTAACTGTAACTCCTTAGGAGGTTACTGGTGATCTCACTAACACGCAGGGACACAACAACCGTCCAGAGAATTGTTGTTTAGCTGCGGTTTTCTGTTACTTCCCCAGACGGGCTGCTTTGATGCACCCTACCTCTCTTAAAATCTCTGAAAACCCCGATATCATTATGCAGTTTCTATCTTACATTAGTGAAGTTATATCCTCACGTTTCACAAATAAAAACCGAATTGCAAGTTACAAAAATTTTCGTACGCCTTAAAATAGAGTTGCAATTGAGTAAACATAATTCTACCGAATACTTCACACGTGGCTGGCAAAATGGATGTGTAATTCCCCAGCTCATTCTACAGAGTTGATTAAAGGATACACAAAAACTACATGTGTAAAAATATGTGTAAATTGTTTTATTCGTACTGCAAATCTTTTTAAATAAACTACTCAAAACAAAATAGGGCCCACCTGAATTTTGTGCTTTAAAATGAAAATGTATAACTTTATGGAACTTTTATGTACAGGTATGTGTAATGTAAGGTTTCATTAATTATTTAAACAAGGCAAATGGTAAAATAATCTCACGGGGGTGTCTTTAGTAGCGTGTGGGCCCTCCCCTGCTACTTACGCACTCTCTGAGTCTGTTTGGAACGCTCTCAATCAAATGAATAATGTTTTCCGGTGGTATTCGCTCCCAACAGATTTTTAAGGCGTCCATGAGCTCCTGTTGACTGTTGACTTCACTGTAGTTCTCTTTTAAGTTTCTTTTCAATTGGTCCCACAAATGTTCAATAGGGTTGAGATCGGGGCTCATCGCAGGCCACGGTAAAACGGAAATATTGGCATCTGATAGTGCTCTCTGAGTCAGGCGGGCCGTATGTGCGCGAGCATTATCTTGCATAAGTACAAAATTATTGCCCACTCGTTGTGAAAACGGGATGACGTGAGGTCGGATCATACGCTCGACGTAATTGGCAGCAGTTACGGTGCCCTCATTCAAAATTACCAGCTCTGTTTTACCCATTAAACTTATTCCGCCCCAAACCATGACACTGGGCCTCCCAAACCGATCTGTTTCGTGGATACAAGGTCCCGTAAAACGTTCGCCTTCTCTTCTCCAAACACGTACACGTCTGTCGTCACTACAAAACTTCACTTTACACTCATCTGTAAACAGTACAGTCCTCCAGTTGTCCGTGGTCCAGTCCAAATGCTCGCGTGCGAACCTTAAACGAGCTGCACGATGAGCCCTCGTGAGTTTAATGCGTATAAGACGCATTCTGGAACGTTGTCCATCTTCATGGAGTCTGTTGCGGATTGTTTGGTCGCTAACTCGTGTACCAGTGGCTTGTCGTAGTCGGTTTTGTAGCGTACGGGCGGTAACGTTACGCTCTCGAAGTGCAGATAAACGAACGTATCGATCCTCTTGCACAGATGTGGCTCGCGTTCTTCCGGATCCACGTCTTCTAGCTACACTACCAGTCTCCTGATAGCGTTCCCACACATTACGGATAGCTCGCCGCGACACACCTAGCTGTCGAGCTACTGATCGCTGAGAATTTCCTTCTTGCAGCAATACGACTGCTCTTGAAGAAGTTTCCATGTTCATATGGTGCCGAATACGTGGCATTGCAATCTGCTCTAATGACACAATTACACAAAATAGTTTAACAAATAAAGAAGTGCTCGTAACGATGGTCGCAACACAAGTGAATAAGAAATTGTGCACAGGGTAAAATTCACTTAATTGTTTTTGTCCACCCACTTGAGGGTAGAGATTAGCAAATGTTGAAAATTCATAAACATTTCAAGTTTATGGTTAAACACTTGAATTTGGCCATAAGTAAGTTTAAAGTTACATGTAAACATTTTTTGTGACTAAGTTGATGTGGGCCCTATTTTGTTTTGAGTAGTTTATATAACATATCCCAGCTCTATTAAAAACACTAATAAAATTAGTAATGTCAAATTGTCATTAAGACAATATGACAGTGGTTAATACGTATTGTTATTTTTTGGTGGCAAGTGACTAGTACACGGCATTTCGCAGATTGTATGTGGCATGGCTACGATAATTCATAACATTGTCTTTTAAATGTTTACGAGATGAATTTTGAATAAGGGTCTCACTTTCGGAATTAAAAATTTATAAAAAGTTTTGTAAACTGCAACGTATGATATATCAAATGAGAAATGTTTTTTTGTTGTCGCAAATATTATTTTTTACAATTACTTATTTTATTTTGGAAAATACATAAAACTCATTTCTCCCTATTATTATGTTTGAAATGTTTGAGACCAGAATTTTGAAAAATAACATATGTTAATTATAGATTACACTTACAGGTAAATCTATTAGAAGTGTATGATCTTTAAAGTAACATGGTAAATCTCTCAATACTTACATTGAAGTACTTAAATTACTATGTTGAACTTGTTCTTGAACTTAACTATGTCAGGCATCCGTCAACGTACGAGTACCATCATCAATATACAATATATTCAACAATTTCCCTCTACAATCCGGTACCATACGTACTTTCCTAGTTGTCATAAACAAATTTGGAGCAGATAACATATAGGTACATTATACTTACGGAACCCTCACTCGCGAGTTCAGCACGCACTATTATATTTACATTATACCCTATTTATTGGAACATCCATAGAATTAGGCCTGGTGTCACTAACCATGGATATATTTGCATTAAGTATTGAAAGTACAACGATTACTCAGCGATTTAACCTGGGCTGCATTGCATTTGCTCGTCTCATATACTTCGTGCAGAACCATCAGATTTGGCTTTGAGATAAACTGTATTCAGTCCTTAAGTTATGGAGCAACTTAACTATGCAAAATTTTCGGCTGCTTGCTTTAATATAATTTGTACAAAGTTTTACTTACTAAATTTTTCATGCTATTGAAAAATTTTGTTCAGGCAAAGGCTATTGTGGACTAAGTTTTCATATTAATTTGTAATTTTCACCCACTCGCGATTTAGCATCGTTATCGTCCTAATATACTTTCGGATAACCATATTCATCAAGTAAGCTTTTGAACTAATTTTGTACGATTTCTATAAAGTTTCACTTTACAATGGTTTGTGGTTGGCGGTTTCGCTTTAATAAGCCCAATTTTCATTTAGTAAGTATTGAATAATTGAAGTATTGAAGTAAGCATTTACAAGTGTAACTAAATTATTATATTGTATTATCTGTTATTTGATAAGCTGATTACTGTAATATAACATAATTATAATGTAATAATTGGAGTAATTTGCCAGAAGCGTGCTCCTCGCGACACAGCCAAGCAACAAATTGCAATTGACGCCCAAAACTGTACAGAGTACGGCTTAGGGCGTCCCCCAGAAGCGACGCGCAACAATCCGGTCCCATGTGCGTCAAATAGGGCATGCAGCGAAGGGGCCCCCACAATTTATGCAGGGCCAATTTCGGTGGGTCGAGGTGAACTGAGTGTCGCATAGGCGCGTAGAATGTAAGAGGTGGATTGGAATGATAAGACGAAAGGCTTAGGTATCGTACTCTCCCCCCGCTTGCCTCTGGTATGAGAGATTACAGTTTGGTCGAGTCTCGACTTCTCTGGGTTCACATAAAACTGGGCATTACGCGAGTATTTCTGGTTGCAGCATACGGTGTCCTGTAACCTCAGCGTATGCTCAATTACTAGATAAGATTTAGAAGTATGTGAGAGAGATTCTGAATTTAGCTGAAAGGATGATTATGTATGGAGATTTGAACGAGGCATGGGACCAAGTGTTTTTGGTCCCCAACGTGATAAAAGAGTAAACGAATCAGGAAGCCAATTCTAGATTTATGTATGAAACGAAACCTCCTCGTGTACTTTATTTCGTCATAAGGATATTCACGCCTTTTTTTGTGATTGATTTGATTTTGATAAATATACGTCTCCCAAATACGATAATTGACCCTAGAGGCTATAAAGGTTCCACTCTTGAAACGGACCATTACCTGTAGGTAAGCTTGCATGTTGGCCTTTTCAACTATTTTAGACATTGGCGAGTGCTGTGGGAGGCACAGGGAGAATCCCGCAGTGCTGATCTCCACGATAACTTATGGCAGCGAGAGTTGAAAGTTTTTAAAGTTTTGAAAGTTGGATAACCGCGATGGAAATGTGAGTGTTGCGCAATATTTTGGGCGTCATACTTGTAGACCGCGTTTGCAATGATGATGTAATAAACAGACAGTTTGAAAGAGAGAATCGATGTTAAAATATAAATAGGCATGCTCAGTTGGTTCGAACATGTAGAAAAAATGGAGGAAGAAAGAATTACGTAACAGATAGAAGGTTGTAGAAGCCGAGGATGACCAAATCTTGCCTACCATGACCAAATTGATCATGTTTTATCAGAAGGGGATGTCAGGAGCCTAAGAAACCGGCGAGCATGTACAAGAAGAGCAATGGTAAAGGATCGAGTCATGTGGCGCAACGTACTCTTTACCTACCCCGCAAGGGATTTGACGTGAAGTTATAAGTAGGCATGTTTTACCTAAAAAGTATACCTACGCTTGCCTTTAAAATCTCCTTAGCATCTTTTGATGATATTATGAACATTAACATTTTTAAGTAATGTTATTAAACTTTTATTTACATTTACAAAGTACATATATATATATACGGTTATGGATATACTTTGTACCTATAAGGTAGGTACGAGTATATTATTTGCGAAAGAGAAACGTAGCACAGAAACCCGATTTGATTAGCCTACCTCACAGAAGGCTGCAGCCTCGTAATAAATTCGCTAGCTGAAGAGTTCTTGTATTCATACAAGTAAGTAAAATCACCAGAAGGCAAGGCGGGTAGGGTTCCCAGCATCCAATAGCTACAGGAGTCGCTTCCTAACATGTAGGTCGTATGATTGTTTGAAGTAACAAAAAAATCTTTCTATATTACGAAATATACGGGATAAGCACGAAAATTACAAAGTAATACATACGTCCGGGATAGCTCTGGAAAGTTTCTGAAGTTTCTTGCTCTGCGGGGACAGCAGTGCCATATGCTTCAACCACAGGCGTCTGCAGTTGCTGAAAATTACAGGGCTTGTAATGTAATGAAAATATAGGTAAGTAATAAAATGCCATAAATTCATTTTACTAAATAAATTCACAAATATTCGAAATGATTACCTTGGCAGCTTCCTCTTCTTTCAACTTACGTTTCAATTCAGTTTGTTCGAATAAATATCTTTTTTTCTCATCAGATAGATTGAGATAGTCATTTTCGATGTTAGGATTGAAAATCTTTACAGGTTTAGCTCTTGGGAGTTGGAGTAAGCCATCTTCAGCGAACTGAATTATTGGAATCGGCACTGGTTTGAACGATCCAGAATACTTTTTAGGATACAATTTCGTCGGATTCTTGAACTTTGAGTTTAGAGGTTTGGGCGGCACGAGATGAGATGCAAGTATCGGCTCTTCTGGGTTGATCCTGAAGCGTACTGGCAAGTCTTTAGTGAGGACAGGATTAAATTTCTGTTTACTGGTTATAGGAGCATAATCTAAATCGGGGGACGCGAATTGTTGTCCTGTTTCTTCCACAGGCAATTCAAGTTCTTCGGAAGGTGGCGGTAAAGCATAATCATCTGGTGCGTTAAATACTGGAGGTTCTAGATGATCAGATGGTACAGGAATAATTCTGCCTTTATGAATCAATTTTCCTGTTTTTGGTTTTCGTTGTACTTCTGAAGCAATTTGTGGTTGCGGTGCTATAGGATACCAGTCACCCTGATCGCCTGATTCTGTAGGTGGATAATAATAATCTGTTTGTTTGTTTGGAGATGGTGGTAACAGGTACGTTGCTGGTGTTGCTACGTCTTCGGGGACTTCTTCGGGTTTATGTGGGTCCGGCGGTATAAGATAACTATCTACATCTGCATCTTCAGATGAATAATATGCTGGATTGATGTAAGTTACGTTTGTATTTTCTGTTGAAATATCTTCGTTATCGACCGGTACTTTAATCGCCATAGTTGTAAGAATCAACGGCAAGATCTGAAACAATAAAAATGCTAATTATTATAATATATATTCATACCACTTCGAGTCGCGTATCGAAAAGCATAGTTGTATATAGTATGGACGCTTGAAATATAAAAAGTATTGATCATCATCGTGTAAATTTCTTCACTATACATTTGGGAAGGTTGGAGCGAAATTAAATGCACTAGGTGCTCCTTGGGGGGTAAACATCTACGTCAATACCGTTTGGGGGAAAACGTCCACCTAACGGGTCCTCCGTTAGGTGGACGTTTTCCCCCAAACGGTCCCCCCATCCTAATAATTCCTGCAAGTGAACTAGAAAGCTCTCGAGGAGATGCTTCGTTAACAACGTGAGTGACAATGGGTAAGAGACATTCCTTGTGTTGCAAGTATAATATTATGTTAGTTTATCATTACAGGCGTCTATCGTTGCATAATAAATGCTTAAGTAAGCATAATCTACATCAGGCGGCCGGACCGTAAGCTTGTTTGTTATCGGCGTAGCATTAACTTCGATTGGACGCCGTACTAAGGTTAATAATGCAATTGTGTAACAATGGTTAAATAAAAATTAAAAAGAAAAAGAAGTTAACTTTTTAGTTTTGGCACACCACGTAACCGTCAATTACCTAAAAATAATTGTGTCACAATAATAGAAAAAGTGTGTGTCGAAGAGAGGCAAAAAATAGTCGAACGAAACAGTGACCGACGCAATCAACTGAATCGATGCCATGCCACATATTGAGCGAGACTATCATTGTTACTTTGTTTATTTAATAACTTTGTATCGTAGTTTATTTAACAACGTACATAAAGTATTAATAAACAAAACTTATTTAAATAGTAACAATAAACAAAATTAAAATATTAAAGACTAAACATATTTTTTTTAAAGTTTAGTAAACAATAAACTACATTATTAATCGACGTGTTCAGTATTTGTTAATTAACAAATACTGAACACGTCGATTGTTAATTAACAAATACTGAACACGTCGATTAATAATGTAGTTTATTGTTTACTAAACTTTAAAAAAAATATGTTTAGTCTTTAATATTTTAATTTTGTTTATTGTTACTATTTAAATAAGTTTTGTTTATTAATACTTAATACGACCGCATTTACTAATTCCGCAATTAATATATGTATACAACTAATTTCGTTTGCGAGTTGTAACCACCAGTGATATACTGATAGACAGACAACAGTTAAATAGTTACATAATTTCCGAAAGAGTCACGGTTTTAGAAACTACACACATCAAAAGTGTCTAGGGATCAACATATATTTTTGCAATAACTTTTCTCCTGATTGATATTAATTAAAATTTTCTTTAAGGATTCATCAAATAAAGTGTTTTCGTTTGTCTACAGTAACGATAAACCAAGTCACCTTTGCATTAATAAAGAAATTTGCCATTTTCATAATAAAGGGATTTTTGACATTTGAACCACTAACATTAAAGTTCGAAAAAAAGACTGAAATAACAGTTTTCTTTAAAATTTTATTGGTAACTTAAACAATTAATAATCCGTGTTTCTACCGCGAACACTAACAACACGTGGGAATGATAGAAGCTGGTTCCCGGCAACGTACTGTGGCTTTAGCTCTGAATACAAGTCAGAGTGTTATCAGTCGACTTTGGACACGTTACCGAAGCACTGGTACCGTGGCTGAGCGCCATGGAGGACGGTATCGCTGCACCACACGGAGACAAGACCGATACATTCAAATCACAACTCGAAGAGCTCCAACAATAACCGCCATGATGTTAGCCGTGACGCTTCATCACTCTTCAGGGAACTTAATTAGCGACCAAACAGTCAGAAACCGCTTGCATGAAGTGAACCTTCATTCCCGAAGACCGCTAAGGGTACCACCTATAGCAATGCACAATCGTAGGATTCGATATCAATGGGCTCTTGAACACAGAAATTGGGCAGAAGAACAATGGCGTTTCGTGTGCTTTTCTGATGAGTCTCGTTTTGGTATGAGACCGGATACAAGACGTATACGACACTGGAGAACCCCTGGACGCCAACAGCGATTAAAATCCTGCCAGAAAGTCCATCCTTATAGTGGTGGAACCATCATGGTATGGGCGGGTATTTGGATCGGCGGAAGAACTGAGTTGATTTGGATCAGAGGCAACCTCAACGCTCAAATTTATGCTGAGACGATTGTATCAGACGTCATCGTTCCTCTACAAGTGCAAATCGGTCCCTTATTTCAGTTAATGCATGATAATGCACGACCGCACACCGCAAGAGTTGTAAGACAGACTCTCGCCGCAGCTAACATCAATGTCATGCCCTGGCCTGCTCAGTCGCCAGACTTGAACCCGATTGAGCATGCATGGGATGTGTTACAGAGAAGAGCTCTGCCGAATATGGAGGGTATCCAGTCGCAAGAAGACCTTTTTTTGTTGTTGCAACGAACATGGGCGGCCATTCCACAGCGTGATTTGGATGAACTCATTTTGAGTATGCCAAACCGATGTTCTTGTATTGTTAGTGTTCGCGGTAGAAACACGGATTATTAATTGTTTAAGTTACCCAATAAAATTATAAAGAAAACTGTTATTTCAGTCTTTTTTTCGAACTTTAATGTTAGTGGTTCAAATGTCAAAAATCCCTTTATTATGAAAATGGCAAATTTCTTTATTAATGCAAAGGTGACTTGGTTTATCGTTACTGTAGACAAACGAAAACACTTTATTTGATGAATCCTTAAAGAAAATTTTAATTAATATCAATCAGGAGAAAAGTTATTGCAAAAATATATGTTGATCCCTAGACACTTTTGATGTGTGTATATTAATATGCCCGAACCTTTTTGAGCATTGTGGAATATATTGAATCATCCGTCAATAACCCATAATCACCTAACAATTGGGATAGCTTTAACCTCCTCATTCGAGAGATGGTCGAAAGTGTAATCCGCCGTGCTGCATTAATGCAGATTGGCTCTTCCAATCTGCTTTAAGGCAGTGTTTTCAAACTGACCGAAGGCTAAAGGTCAACTGTCCGCCGTCTATTTACAGAACCTTAGGTGGGTTCTTCTGCTTTAGATTTTTTTATACAATGTCGGGATTGATTGACATTTCGACATTTTCGATGTTAGGATTGAAAATATTTACAGGTTTAGTTCTTGGGAGTTCGAGTAAGCCATCTTCTGCGAATTGAATCATTGGAATCTACACTGGTCTGAACAATTCATGAATACTTTTTAGACCGAAGGCTGAAGGTTAACCATGCGAGATCCATTTAAAGAACCTTAGATCGGTTCTACTGCTTTAGATTTTTGTTATACAACGTGGGAAGGCATACAAGTATACGGCCCAGCTAATGTAAAGCGGTTACCGTAGCCTATGAACGCTTGCAATACATTAAGTATCACTCGCGCGATGCCACCACTGCTGGTAACACAGCAACTCCATAGGAGCATACTGGTGACCTCACTTCCATGCAGAAACACAACAACTCTCCAGAGAGTTGTTACTTGGCTACGGTTTTCTGTGAGGTGGAGGTACTTCCCCAGACGGGCTGCTTTGATGTGCACTACCTCTTTTTGAAACACCTAAACCAAAATAAACAGCCATATACATGCACACAAATGTTTGTCCTGTGTGAGAATCGAATCCACGACCGTCGGTGTCAAAGTCGCGTTATTACCCGCTGCGCCACTGAGCTCTTCAAAATTTCAGATTACAAGTTAAGCCGTCCAACGTGCCATCTAAACCAGAAGAGCCCATCTAAAAGCAGCCTTAAAGTTGTTTTCACATAATGTTAAGCATGTTACATAGATTGGCGTATATCGTACTATGTGTATTTGACGTGTGATGTTATACCGGTGACATACAACAGATCCTCGTACATAATAATAATACGTTTCTGTCTTCATTGTATTGCACATTTACGAAACATTGTCAATTTACTATCAATATTGGTGCTCCGTAAAGCGGAGTACCTATTAACAAGTAAAATTTAAATAACACTTAAAAACTCGCTAATACCTGTTGGATGTTGTTGAAGTTCTTGTGCAGTTTAGGTCAAGATTAGGACCTTGAGGAAGTTCTTAATAATTGCATAGTGTGACGTAGATCATATGAGTAAAAAAGTGATATTTATACATATTATATACCATACCCCAGCTTAAATCCCTCCAGTAAAGAGAAAAAGTGTTGATATTCTTCAAATCGGCTGACCTGATCTTCATCATACATGGCTAAGGACCAGCCCACTGTCTGACTGGGAAAGTACCTCCATCCCACAGAAAACCACAGTTAAATAACAAGTCCTTAGAGTGTCACGCGCGTCTACGCGATAACCACTTTACAAGAGGCGGGCCGTCTGCTTGTATTTCAACCGGCTTTGTATAAAAAAAAACAGACAGATAATTAGACGTTAAACTTAAAACACTCCTCTTTTCAGTCGTGGTTAAAACGATGGAAATGCTTCCGACTGTTTAAACTGGCGAAATTAATACTATAGGTATTCCTAGGTACTAGCAACACGCCCGGTTTCGCACAATTGATTCGTTCGCTATCATACTTCACAGGTTCACCCGTTAGGCTAATCTGGAGATTCACTGAAAAATCGTCTAAAAATATATTTTTTTAACTTGAGATCTTGCCTCTTTTGTTTTTTATATGTGTAAATATACAACAATATTGTTGGATTTAGCAGCGGAGGCACTGTCTGAAAAGGAACTGACTAAAATTATTTCATTACGCAAATATCCCTAACAGCTGAGTTGTTTAAGAAAAATAATTTTGCATGGCACTTCTATACGGAGTGTAGGCATCTGGATCTTTTTTCTCGTAAATAACCTCGACATACATGTGGAGTGGGGGACAACTCAGGTAGTGTTAAAAATTGTGCCACCTTTGTATTTAGTTACGTCATATCTGCGCCAATAATATGAGTTCTTTATGATTTCCGATGTGGAGTGAACAAATTGTAACACAATTAATGCAAGCAATTTTAAGTTTTGACCAGCTCGTCATAGCATATGAACTATTAGCAACATGTGCGTTGCCGAGCTTGTAAACCTCACTTCACGCCCTTTTAAAGTACCCTTTGAAATGTAGACGCAATTTAAGACTTTTCAGAAAAATAAACTTCTCCACAATCGCATAGTAGGCAACCATTGTGGTTTCAATGTGCGAGGATGAATTCCCCACCGTCGGTGAGCGATTGAGCGATGGGATTGCACGCGGAAGCTGTTGACATCATATCGAACAACTCCTCGGAACACAATCCGCTGTACAATCAGTAGAACAAACAAAGGAAGACAAAGTCTCACTTTGTTTGTTCTAGATTGAGCCCTTGAGTTTAAGGAAGACAGTCGACAATTCTCACAATTCGTTTCTGAACCGAATCAAAAGGTCTGTAGCTGGTATCTAAGTACGGGTATATTAATTTATAACATAATATAGAAACGTAATTATGATAGGGTGTAACCGCCGCGCCGCGCCGTAATGAGTGATTTCTGATTTAAAAAGGTGAAAATTCTGTGGTTATGTTACATTTATGTAACTTTTACGCAACTTGATACATAATACTAATTTTCATATAACATTATACCTAATACTGTTAGAATTCGACAGTTACTTAGCTTACTTACTTACAGGAAAATTAGTCATTATTAAAAATGTACTCTGTATGCGAGAAAGTTCCTATTTATACAACGTCGGGAGGCATACAAACATACGGCCCACCAGAGATCGTAGCCTCTGAACGCTTGTATAAATACACACAAAGAATTTATTTAACTAATTGGTTTAGATTTAAAATTGGACCTGGCAGACCCGCAGACGGCGCGGCGATGCCGTCGGGTTTATTTTATTTTAAGGCAGAACGAAGAGTATCAGTAGAGTATGTATGTCCGTCCCACGAATTTTGTATAATATATGTATATATATTGCAGAAAACCAGACTGATGGTATTATCTATGAGAGATTCTCAAAAATCGGCCACCGTAGTGTGTAATTAAGTCTTTTCCTGTGAAATTTTCGTTCAGAAACAAACTTAATTATAGTTAATAGATTCAGTCGTTATTTTGCGAAAGTCAAATTTACATGCATTTTTTCTATTATACACATAGATTGGCAAACAAGCATGCGGCCTGCATTAGATGGTAAGCGGTCACAGCAGCCTATTGACACTCGCAACACCACAGGGATATTACTCGCGCGCTCCAATCTTGAGACCTAAGTTACAGTCTTCGAAACTCGAATTTTATGGACCGTTGATTTGTAACTTGTGTTGTTTAAAATAGGTATTGATGAAAATAAATTAAGCTCATGAAATATAACATTACATATTCCTTTTATTGTGTAGGACAAACAGATGCATACTTATTTGAAATAAAAAATGCCCAAACAAATCACCAATTTTTATGACCAGACGAGGCTCTGGCGTAAGAGAGGTAGGGCACGTTAGCCTGACTGGGGAAGTACCTCCACCTCACAGAAGACGGCAGCCACTCCTCACACTCCTCAAAATGTATACTGCATATTACACTGGATTTAGATGGAATCAAGCCCCTTTCTTTTCTGGACTCTCTTACCCAGTAATTTCTCTACATATCTCACCCTTCAAACCGAAACATAGCTATATAACTATAGCTGCTTGGCGGTAGAAATAGATGAGACAGAGGTACCCAGGCAAGCACACAAAGCAGGTTAGATCAAATTGCATGTAAACTTAATTATGCAGTTGAAGAAAAGTACCTACGGCGGCGTGAAGCTAGCTTGCACGTGTCCTTAAGGTCTGGGTAAGGTTTGAGTCTGGTCTGGGTTAGTATTGATTGAGTAGAGAAGAGGAGGAATAGAATATTTCATAAACAGCACCGTTTCATAAACAAACTTAGTTTTATGCAAATAAGGTATCAGTGCGCTAATCCGACGCGCACAGGCATTCACCTTATAGGGTTAAAGACCTTTTGGTCGACTAATTTTCGATTTATTCCATCAGCCAGATTCAATCGTCCAGATCGAGAAATATCAAATAGATTTTTTCCTATCTGGAAACAAATATGGGTCAATTTTGAACTTGAAGTTTGTATGTTCAACGTCATTTGATGAGAGAATGATAACGTTACCGTCAATTAATGATAGTTATGAACAATTGTCAAGAAACAGCTACTTTGGCTTCAAGGCATTTTTGTCCACTCACGATAAAATCATGGAATCAACTTCCCTCAGCAGTGTTCCCGAATAAATATCCCTAATGTTTTATTCAAAGAAAAGTCTATATTTGACTGAAAAGGTAGGTTACTTTCGGTTACCTTCAGGTCACTTACCACAGATGCGCGACATATTTCTTAGCCTTGTAATGTAAAATAAATTAGGGGAACTGCATACTATCAGGTAGGCAATATAAATGTTGCCACCTGAGTGATGAAATGAAAAAACACTTGACCAAAAAGGATTTGTGAATACTCCGTCTTAAATAGAATGCAATAGTCAAGTAAATAAATAAGTATCACCAGGAAATCTACTCCGCTTCCTTACTAGGTAGGTATATAGATTGATCAGGAAACTCAACATGGACGTGACATAAGAACAGGAATGCTCTCAAAGGAATAATCTTGCATGTAACACTTTGCAAGTTATGTAATAGTCAACGCCTACTTCTATATATAACACAAAGTGATCGAATGAAAATCACACAAAAAGAAAACAAAGACAGCAACAAGATCGAGAGAAATGGACCGTGCACGGAAGCAGGCTTTTTTTCCTTTACTATGTTGCAATGCCAATCGCTTATTGTGCCCGATAAATAAACTTGACCGGACTTCAGATCGTCTGCATTTTTTGTTAAAATCGATTTCATCCACTTGGCTCAAGTAGATGAGAAACAGTCGGCGTTCAGGCGTAAGCTACTAATTTCGTTATGGGGTTCAAAGTGAAGCCACATTTTATTATAGAAACTACCGGATAGAATCTACTTCTTAGCTACTTCTTTGTAAACTTAGTCTGAGTTAGTATTTAAAAAATATATATTTTGACATTAAAAACCCTGTCATTTACCTAAGTGTGGGCTCTATGCATTTAAGGTACAGTTACATTTTACGTAAATAGATAACAGATTCGTTAATTAGTTCGCATACTCATACGTGTATATATGAGATAATAGCTATAAATATAATGCTTACATATAATATAATGCTAGCAGAACGAAGTTAGTCAAGTGCGTATCGGGCTTGCCTTTCAAAGGTTTGTACGTTCCTTACTTTCTTTAATTTGTACAGATTTGTTACTCACAAGAAATTTATTTAATTTCTTTCGAGATTGTATAAATTTCTTGTGAGTGACAAAACACGTTACTAAATACACCAGGTTACTATTAGCCCAGTGCAGTCTAAACGGCTCGTGGCAACTCTAAAGATTCTTACAAAAACTGTAGTTTCATAAAATATTATTCTCCGTGTATATTTTCTTTTGAAGAATTGTTAGTATTTGTTAAAATTTTGTTTGATATCCCTCCCCTAATTTTCGTTGTTATTCGTGAGTGTTAAATCACTAGAGATTAAGATGTGCTGTGGTTGGCACCATACAACTTTGTCAATCCACGTGTCTATAGACAACATACATTGTTTGTTTACTTACATCATCAAACTTACATGTTTGTTTTATTTTTGTTTTGCAATTGAGTAGCATAAAAATTTGATCTGATATTTTATAGATGTTACTTTAGTTATTTTGTAGCAATTTTTATGGACTTTTATACAACATGCATGGATATCATTATGTAAATACTGCAATTACCGCAATCTCTCGTATTTGATCGTTCACATGGGTAATTATTATAATGTGGTTATGAAGCAGGAAGGACTTACAACAAAATCATAAACCGGTACGGCTATAGTTGATATTACATAATATTGTTCATTGTGCTACTTGCAACATTACGCTATATTCGTATTTCTCATTAAAATTGTATTTATAAAGTTTTATAGAAAATGTAACTAATAAGTAAGTAAAGCGATTTACTTTCTGTTACACTTTCGCTATTGAAACTTAGTGTTAGTCACAGAGAGCGATCATCAATTGACGGATAATTCAAAAACATAAACGATACTTAACAAACCATGCCAATTGATTTGGAACAAATAATTTACATTTACAATTTATTCCAGAAGTGTTAATCAATCAAAAAAGGAAAAAATGCTGGTGATGGAAGAAGAACCATCGTATTACTTTTTCACAATTGTATTACTGATCAAAATATTTTATCTGCAGCAGCACAAATTTTGTCGCAAATGAGCACTGATGACGTTCCTTAAAATGCAATTTTTTTTTTAATTTTACACTAAACATACCAATATTATTAATCTAATTAAGTAAACATTCATATTTTTATATTTAAATGCAATATAGATAGACATCATACGCTTTATTTACATAGTATACCTAATGTATATATTTATATACATGATATTGATTAGAACATCCTTATAAATAGAAAAATACAAGCAACATCGCGGCTTTTTTTCATAAAGCAATCTTTTCAATCCATCCTAAATATGAGGTATCGAATCAGTGTATAGAAAAATATTTTGAATATAAGTGGAAAAATCACATTTTGTTTGACATATACCTATATAGAGTCTAATAATGAAAACAATGTCTATTGTGTATTTCTTGAGATGTCTCGGAAGCTGGTACCAGAACGCCGCCTGCAGTGACGCATTTTTTAATAACTAATCAACCGTAGTGACAATTATTCATTCTCACTACACTAACATCATTATGCATGCGTGAATTGCTGGAATGATCTACCACCGCCTGCCAAGAAATAAATGGAATATTTAGTTTTTTGTACACGTCGGGTGTCATACTAGCATCTAACCCACCTTATGTTAAGTGGCTATCGTGATCTATGAACGTTTGTAATGCAGGAGGTATCGCTTTGTGCGTTACCAACCCTGCCGCTAACACAGGAACTACATACGAGATTAATGGTAACTTATTATTTTAATGAAAACGCTACAAGAACTACCCTGCCATCTACAAATCTCGCCTACATAACTTTTGACGAGTCACAAGTCAAGAAGTAGACTTCATTTATTAATTCTATTGTTTGCCAAAGTCGTTTATCACCTACGGTAAATAGCAACGACTGAACCGGTTGCAAACTCTCAAAGTTTTATTACTGTGCAAATGTACAACTATAATGCACTGATAGTATAATTCGCGTCGATTTGGTAAGTTGTACGAACGATACAGGCGAAGTAACTCGCCAAAGGCGGGAGTTGCCTCGGTGTAAACAACGCTGGACCAAGCTGCCTTCGGCAAGGTAAAGTCGCATACAAACGACGATAGACTACCTGCAATAAACCAGCCATAAGCAATCATTTTTAACGGCCACAAAAAAAATGTTTCCTTATTGCTCCCAGCGATACAGACGCTACACTAAACAAACTACTGACGTGCAACTATTATGATGTCCAAATTATCCGAGGCGGTTGCCAAAACAGATTGGGCGACGGTAAATCATGACATGAATATGAATTAAGTACAATACATAGACGTAATATGTGAGCATTTATTATACAATTCCATGATTATTTGGTAGTAAAAAGTGTTCATTATAAAAAATATGTTTGAAATATTTATATTGTTACCTAGCAATTACGTAATATTATGGCTACAGTGTATAACTTTCTCGTCAAAATAATGCAGATATGATTATAATTGAAACAAGGTTTGTACACGGGTAGATAAAATGATAGATTGCTCTGTTTGCTATTCACTATACAGCATTGGTAGTGTTTACTAAAATTTAAAAATAACGTAACAGTATAGAAGGCAGGTCACTCAAAAACTTACTTTCCCTCATCCTCTTTCCCACTTTACTCTATTAGCTAATCTATCTATATAAGACATACTTCTTTATATACAACGTCCGGAAACATACAAGCACGCGGCTCACCTGATGTATAGCGGTTACCGTAGCCTACGAAATATCACTCGCGCTTTTAACACTCACGATGATAACACAGCTACTCCTTAGGAGCTTACTGGTAGCCTCACTCACTCGCATGAATACAACAACCATCAAGGGAATTGTTATTTGGCTGCGGCTTTCTTTGAGATGGAGATACTCCTCCAAAGCGATCGCTTCGCGCCCTAACTCTTTGAAAAATATCCAGATCAAGACAATCACAATTTTTTGTCCAGCGTGGAAATTAAACCGACGAGCCTTTGTGTTAAAGTAGCATTACTAACCACTCCGCCATCGAGCTTGTCAGTTATTACTATATTATATACAATAATATGCATCGCGGGATATTTATGTTATGTCTTATGCATTAATTAACATGTGAGTTTACGTGATAATCACCGATGGGTTATCGTTACCAGCCTTTACTTTAGAAAACAGGTAGAGGAACGGTATGGTGAACAGTTACGAGGTGGGACTTGGTAATGTTATCATGGGCTTAAAATATCTTCATAATGTGGCTTCAAACTTGGGAAATAGAACAGCTCGACTCGGGAAATGGCACACGGACAATGAGTCATCGTCCAAATTCAAGAAGCGCCGTACATCTCTTGATAGACGTCAATTACTTCCAGCCACAACACTCTACTTTGTAGTGGCGACTTGCAGGCCGCGGTTTTCTAGCACCTTGACTAATTCTTGTTCGGTTTGTTGTTCTGCCGAATACTCATAAGTTTCGGTATCCTTTCATCGAGAGTATTTGGCCAAAGGTCGCCACGCTGGACAGACGGCCTGGCTCCATGTTAAAGGCAAGGCTTTACTACGGAACTAATAATATAATCCGAGAGGAGGTTTTACTAAGGTAGATAAGTCCCTCAACACAAAACTTTTTACAAAGTGGAAACTTACGTAAGTTACTATATAAACCATATAATCCACTATTATAATGTAAAGACAGGATATCACGTATAGTTCGATATTGTTGAAGTCTTGTAAATAATGTTAGAGTTCTTCCTAGTCAATATATCTATAAAGATATATGTTCTATACTTTTCGCTCACTACTCCTACTAGATACTGCAATCATCATATTTTATTGTCTCGCCTTGTGGTCAGGACTAGTGACGCGTGTAGTTGCTTTCTAGACCTAGGTATATAGAAAGTTAAGATCTGTAACCGATACTTGAACGATAGCGTTATGCTCGATATCTACTTCAAGACACACACTGGTTGGACAGAACTGGGCACATTTTTTGTGTAGAAAAGGTCAAATGAGCCTATGGGTCACCGGATGATAAGCGATCACCACCACAACCATCATAAAAATAAATACACATAAATATATCTTTGTTATATTGAATCGAAAGTGGTTCTTTCTATTTAGATAAATTGTGGTAGGTTTTTTAAAAGATAAAAATCGACCCGAATGTTGTCAGCTCTGAACTTAATACATTTATCAAAAAAAGGACGTACTTGCATAGAGCGAAGTCAGATGGCCATAATATCGTGTAAACTTTCCCACGGGATACAAGTCTACGATCATTACCTTTGAATTTCAAAAATACTTTAAATCCATCCATGGTTGTTAAGTGCGATTGAATTACTCCACAACTTTTTGATAATTTCAAAATATAATTTTGTCACAAATACTCGATAACAAAACAACCTGAAGTAACCTGAAGCGCTAAATTGCTATAATCCTATATCCATTATGCAGTAATGCCCGATAGATTTATATTGGTTGAAACGGAAATAGGTAAGGTAAACATTTAAGCTTGCATACACGAGTCTCCCTTACTACTACTCTCATAGGGTTGGTAAGTTTAGTTTTATATGATGTCTATTAAAGTGAATATCAACCTTTTACTACAGCACAAACTTTATACTTGTGTAAAAATGGCTTGCCATCTTCTTTAGAGTCTTAAGTCACGGTCGCAAATAATGGAAACTTTGAATGATTTCAATAAATTGACAGTTGACTTCGAGTAACTATTTATTCTCTGAACCAGAAAAGCGCATGTTTTAATTACCAAACATTAATTTATATAAATCAAAGCTTATAAAACAATATAGTGAGAATCTTCTTCTTACTAGCGTTATCCTGTTTCATAATCCATTAGTATTGACGGGATCCGCTAACTATGCCTATGGGTTTGACGAAGACGCTGATTTTTGCATGGAATTAATGCAACCATAAGCCGTAAGAACAACACAACCCAGAGCGAAAACTAGACCTTTTTCTAAATTACATGTCTTTGGAAATAGAATTTATTAATTATGTTTTCCTTTATTGCTGAACAATTGATAATTACAAATATGTATATAACGAAAACAGAAATTTAGTTGTACATGTCCACACCGGTATACAAATTCATCTCTATTGGAAGGAGTCGTAGATTGTTGGGTTGGTGGTTGTATTGAATAAGTAGCGTGATTAGGGCATATCCTCTACGTTACAGACCTCACCTAAATAAAAACTGCCCGGAAGGTTATTACGATCCTACGGAAGTGAAGTTACTGTAAAGCAGATCTGTACTCCATTGACAGTGTACGAGTTATACTATTACGCCGCATTAAACATTTGTGCGTGTTGCCGTTTTGCGAAAAAACGGAAAATCGTTCCTGCTGGAGTCACGTTGTTCAAGCAGGAAAATTCTGAACGAATGATCGGACAGAGAAATATTGTGCACGGGCAGAGATTCCGTTATTTCTCAAAAAGACAACACGCGCAAATTTTTGATGCGGCGCACATTCAGATCAGTTACGCACTAATTATACGCGTACATTCCACTCATATCAATCTAGGAAACACGTTCCTGCTAAAGTAACATACGTGTACACAAACTGTTGCTTTTAAAGTTTTATTCGGTTACTACTTTTTTGTGGTTATCCAAAGCACAAAAAAATCGTCGGTTCCCTTAAAAGTTACCCTAAGTAAAAATAGTAAAATATTTAGATTCTGCATACAAATTGTTTTGTCACTTTTGTACGAGTAGAATTTGTTTTGTGATTACGATGTTGCATTAAACAACATTGTAATCACAAATAAGTAACTGTAAGATTACCTCATGTATGAGATGTAGAGCTCAGCCCGACTAGGGAAATCCCTACCCAACAGAAAACCGCAGCCAAATAAGAACTCCCTGAAGAGTTGTATTCCTGCGAGTGAGTGAGGTTACCAGCAAGCTACTAAAGAGTACCTCTCTTAAAAAACAGCCAAACCAAGACAAACATACATGTTCATGCACACAAACGTTTATCCTGTACGAGAATCGAATCCACGAACGTTGGTGTTAAATTAGTGTTACTAACCACAGCCACAGAGTTCGTCAAAATCATATACAGAAAGTTTAATTTTCTTCTTTAAATAATATTTGCTTATTTGGAAATAATAATCTCCGGTCACAGTGCCAAAAAAAACTAAGTTTTTTTTACTCCTGGAGCTTGTATTCTAAGAGGACAAGACTGGAGCCCGAGATCATAATTACGCATTTACGAGGCACTACGCCCACTGCCAAAAGAAAATAATCAAAGCTCGAGAAGCATGACGAAAATGTTAATTATTTTTAACACGCTTCTATTAATTCGAGCTGTAAACTATGTAATGCAATCTAAGGAACCGAATTTCAACATTTATATTTGTTGTGACACCGTCAAACATGAACGAAATAATTATACCAAAGGTTTTACATATTATATGTTTCACAGGACGCTCATTTATATAGTAATAGGTTCTCTTTACTGAGTCCTTTGTCGTTCGGCGATATACGTAGTATGTTTATTTCGATTTTTTTTTTCGAGCGTAATGCTTACTGTTAATTCTTTCTTCGCGCGGTTCGTATATTGTTTTTACATTACTTTTTATTTTAAATATACATTGTAACATTTTGTATTTGTCAACCTTCTGAAGCTATATAATATAGGGTGATTGGCTGGTTCGCTTTATATTTATACGCTTTATATTTGGCTAACAAATATAGATGGACAATAACCATATCAAAAATTAGGTACGTAAAATAAATATTGGTGTGTTGTGAAAGAGATCGAGTGCTCGATAACATCTCGCGGGTCTGTTCTAACCGTACACGCAGGTTAAGCAGCTTCGACCGCAAATCGAGGGTTTATCAGTCTCGAACTTCTCAGAGCTTCGGAGGGAACGTTAAGCTGTCGGTCCCGGTTGTTATCGATAGATGACATAGATAGATGAGTCGTAAAGCTAAATCAATAGGGTTCGCCAATTCCCAGTTGAGCAGTGTGGTGGAGTACGCTCTAATTCCCTTAGGTTAAAGGCAGACCCATATTCCTGCAGTGGTATGAGTAAGGGTAGGTATAGTATAGTAGTAGAGTATGTTGTAAATGTAATTTATAAGTATTTAAAAGCGGTTCCAAAATAAAATACTTAACTCTTTTGTCTCTGTTTTCAACCGTTTTGTTGTTAATTCAATTTTCATCCGAACAATAGCAGTACGTAGCCCTACTTTAGCCCTTTCTGCAATAAATATCGCTAATCTCGATCATGGCGTCGGGTGGCGTACTTTCTATCCAAACATTGGCGGCAACAGATTACCTATAATGCCGTTATGGGATACCTATACCCATTTACCGGCCCATTATAGTTTTAATGAGCTACGTCTTAGCTCCGAGCGGGAGATATTGAAATGAAAGTGAAACTAATAGGCTATGGTCGCCAAACAAATCGCCGAGAAAACGACAGGTTAGCAATGCCCTTAAACTTGAGTAATCTCCATGTTGAAATATTTCGGAACAAATCGCAAATCGGATCGTTGATTTTATTAAATGTGAACAATGAGAAACGATTCATTCGAATAAAAATCAATTCCGTAATATTTTCTCCGAAAATAAAACGTGTACTTTGTTAACTGTTATGAATTTCATCATCATTATCATCAGTCTGAATATTTCCACTGCTGAACATAATACTTATTACTAATACTTCCCATCATATGCAATCTCTCGCTTTCCGTACAATACCCCTACATGTTTAAGGTGATGAGATGGGTCACCCAACTCTTAGTTGATCTATACGCGGCCTTAACTCTAAGATATTTCTCCCGCATCAGCCATTACTCAGATTCGGCAGATATGACCAGCCCACGGTCATTTTAAATTGCTGACTTTAAGGACGATTCCGATAACCCAAGAAAGCGTTGGCCTTCAAACGTTAAAGTATTTGCGCGATAAGAATATGCAGTAGTTTCCTAAAAGCTCCCAACGCATTAGTTAAACATAGAAGATGCAGTCCTACCATATGAAAAACGCAAAAGTGTAAAAGTTCGTTTGAGTCAAAAGAAACTTATGGGCATGTGATCCAGCTCGGAGCAGAGTGGTTATAACGCTACTTTGACACCTATACTTCTGGGTTCGATTTTCATACCAACATACAAACGTTTGTGTCCATGAACATGCCTGTTTGTCTTGGTCTGGCTGTTTTTACGAAGCATTAAATAAGCCAATTTGGGGAAGTACCTCCACCTCACAGAAAAACACGGGAAATAAAGCCATATAAGCCTAGTGGCGAGTGAGTGAAGTTACCAGTAAGCTCCTACTACTACTACAACGAGATGAGGATATGGCATCGCGCGCGATATTAATTAGCTTATTGCAATTGTTCATAGGCTACTTACTGTTATTACTTTACATCTGGTGGGCCGTATGCTTGTATGCTTCCCGATGTTATGTAAAACAATGGTAGACCCGTACCAACATTGTTTATTAGCTTTTTGAGATGTGGCCCAACAATTACTGCCAAAGTATACAGTGCAGAATTGCAAATGACGATCAACAAACTTTGTAATCAAACAACTGAGACTTGTGCCGTTTTCACCACACAACAGACCGGCACAAACCTACAGGAAATACCTACGAATGGAAACTCTCCGTTACGGTGATTTCTATTTCATTTTTGGAATTTACACAAGTTTTTATTGAATCCGTTGGCGAGGCGAAGAAGAATTTTATCGATTCCCATTCCTAGGAGGTTTATAACTTCATGGAAGTTATAAACCTCCTAGGAATCAATTAATTTTCTTTAAAATGTCATTTTACCATTAATTTTAATAGCCTATAATGGCATACACTTCATTTAATTAAATGTAAATTTCTCATTAAAAAGGTTTGATTTTTTTTATAAAAAAAGGAATATGAACCTAGTAGTATACAAGCTTAAAAGAACATAATTTTACTTTTAAATATTTATTAATTCAATGTTATGTGAAATAACTTAAAAAATAAAATATAGTTGTAGCTTTGTTAACACATTAGTGAATAAAGTTAAGTATTAACATTAATCTGTCGGAGAACAATAACAAACAATAATAGTCAGTTACATAGATGGCTCTTAATATAATTTATTATTATTACACTGATAATTACCCTTTTTTCCTCTGTGTACCTATACCTACGGTGATTAACAAAAACAGACTTTAATAGAGTATCCAAAACTAAAACGTAAAAACTGCATAGATAATAATAACTTTGGAATAACAAATCTATTTATAGTGTAACGTTCAATAGTAGTAACTAAACAGCGTATGGTCAACCTATAATAAAGCAGTTTTTGTAGCCTATAAACACTTGGAACTCATGTAGTATCGTATTATCATACTATACGCTTTTTAGTTCTTAATTCATGACATAACGACTCTGTTAAAATTAAGTATGTCAACTTCTTAAGTATATAACTAGTCTGACCATAAATACTGTTACATAGAAACTTTACCTTTTTTCAATTCATTAATTATTTTAAATTTGGAACGCGTCATATTCACTTCTTAAGTATATAACTAGTCTGGCCATAAATACTGTTACATAGAAACTTTACCTTTTTTCAATTCATTAATTATTTTAAATTTGGTACGCGTCATATTCAAGATACTTGAATAGCTTGGTATCAGCCGTATGTTCGTATATCGTACTACCACGACATACCAACACTTGTTCTGTTGAAGACCATTAAAGATCGAAACAAACACGTGAAAACGAATTACAAAGACTGTTAATGCAGTAAAGCCAGAATTCGCCGAAACCCCATTAGGAAACAAAAATCTTATCGCGAGAAATGAAAGTTCCCGCCAGGACTCTGTCGCGTATAATAAAACAAGACCGGTTAAGCTCGGCGCTTATCGTCGATATAGAGGACATGCCCTAAATCAATCCCTACAGTTGAAGAGAGTGGATCGACCAATCTCCCGATACGCAGGTCATTAATGCACAGAAATATCCTCTTTACCGATGAAATTAATTTCTCGATTGAAGTTCACTACAACAAGCAAAATTACAAAGTGTACACACACAGTTCTAAAGGAGCCGCCCATGTGGTCGGAAAGAAAAAACGTGGTCATCGTCCTGCGTATGTAATAGTTTGGTAGGAGGTGTCTTATCAAGCACACACAAAGCTTCATTTTTGTGAAAATCAAAGGACCGTATTGGATCGTGTTGTGAAACCTCTCAGCAATACATTGGCTAAATTTCCCATGCAAACAGTGCGTAAATCCATAGATTCGTAGCCAGACAGATTAAAGGGCTGTATCAAAGCCAAAGCTATTGCGAATAGAATTTTATTTTTATTTTTTGCCGAGATTTCCATAAATATGTACATACAAGTTTTATTAAGATTACATTAATTACTTCATAAAAAAATAAAGATATATATTTGAAAAAAAAACTGCAAAGTGTGAGTGCAACTCGCGGTCCAGGGGTTCTGTGTGTTCTTTCATATCTTACGTTCTGTATATATCAGTGATAGCCTAGTAGGTAAGGAACCGGCCTATTAACCAACTTGGTCCCCGTTTCAAATTCGTGCATGTACCACTATATTGGTGTTTCTTAATGTATTATGCACATGGACGTTTAGGTTTCCTAAATATATTATGTAGGAAACCTACACGTCTAAAGCAAGAAAGACTAAAGGCGTCATTGTTCAGTAGTATAACAGTTTATTATATAAAGTGCTAATTTAATGATTATAAAAACAACTTAAACTAAATAAATTAAAATGTAACTAAAGAAAGAATATATATTTCGAAAGACGTGTTACCTAACCTAAGTAAGGTACCACCAAAAATTTGTTTTCAACATTTAACTCTACCACTTTGTAGCATATTTAATATGTATATACACACCAAACTCCAGCATTCTAGTATCAAGTGTCTCTGAGCTAGGCCGCAGACAACGGACAGATAGACAGATGAACATGGCGAAACTATAAGGGTTACTTATTTACTACGGAACCCTAAAAAGGCTATGATTAACATAATTAAGTTATTGAACTTCATTATCTCAATATGATTAAGCCTCAAGCTTACGATTTAGGTAGTGCATACTATGCCCTATAGGTAAATATAATCCTGATAGTAAGGATTACTTCCGTATTTTGTGTCTTCATGTGAAAACTGAGTGAAGTGAAGTAGAGTGAATCAAGCAGTCCGTCTAGGGAAGTACTCTCTACCTCAGAGAAAAGCGCAGTCAAATAACAACTGTCTGGAGGGTTGATGTGTTCTTAGGAGTGAGGTGACCAGTATCGGGCGAGCGACACTTCATGTATTGCAAACGTACATAGGCTACGGTATCCACTTTATATCAAATGGGCCATATGCTTGTATGCCTCCGGACGTTATATAACCCGGGAAATGTCTTTAAGGGATAAGCTCACCCTTGTACACAGAATTTGAAACAAAGACTATTTTGTATGTGCATTAATGTGCAATAAATAAATACTAGAAATATATATATATAATGTTCTAGATGCAAATTTTCACTGTAAATAATTTATTTTATATATTGTTAATGTTTACAATTTCATTACATTAATTTTTACTAGACAATTTGTTATCACTAACGGCGCTTTTATTATACTTATCTTGTTTTCTTGTAATAAACATAATTGTGAGGAATTTTATTTGTATTTTGCTGTAAATTACCAAATACGAATAAGGAGAAAGCTTGAGCAGTTGGTTTCTTTATGATAAATAAAAGCAAATATTGACTTAAATTAGAATTGTATATATCTGTATAAACTGCTAAAAGATTAATTATTATACTTACACAAAACAATTGCCGCCACATTTTTATCGAATTTTACTAACTTTAGTTCACTATTACCGCGATATCTATTTTTCAGTGTCGATAATTTGCGTCACAGCACTAAAAGTTTTTGTGGAGCTGTCACAGCCTCCCGCCTAGCACTGCAATGCGCTCGCGCCTTCCCCGACGATTATTTTATTGAAATGGAGGCTAACGGCGGCTGTGTTCTCATTTTATATAACTTCGTCAACCACCGCTGCGGAATATAACATTCGATTCAACAATGTTGTTTTGTTTTATATACAAGTTAGATAATCCTAATAGTGCCCCCATCATAATTTAAAGATCCATCCATGCGTGAAATTATCAGACTTTGTTTGTTGAACTAATTGCATAGTGCGTAAAAAGTATGCCTTCGCCGATTAGTCAAATCTTGTGTCATCTATGGCCGCATCGCCGCCAAAAAATAAGAGACGGCCAGAAAGTATGCCACCGTTATGTCCAAACAGCCTCACCTTTTGATTACCTAGACTGTTAGTGTAATTCTGTTAAACAATTGATTGTAATTCGTCTTAGGTACTTCACGTCTGGATTTTTTTGTACCTGTTTGAAATGTCAAAGGTGAATAAACTTCTACAATAATATGGTACTGACCTGACATATCGTGATAGTAAGTATACATAGTATATATATTATGCACGTTTATAGCGTTTATTTTTCTTGTTACCGCAAACAATAATACACTTTTATGTTAATAACAAAAAAAAGTGTATAAGAAACACGTTTTGGCTGCTTGTTTTTTTATTTCAACACTGCAAAAATGTGTTTTCTATAGGTATAATATTTCCCAATGACGAATCTTTTTTTGTCCTCGGAAACCACGAATATTTTTATAATGACAAAAGTAGATACTTATAGGCTTGCGATTATCAACAATAGAAATGAAAACATTCGTGATATTTAAAAAAATAGTAACGTGTATGTATGCTGTAGAGTATTTTTGTTTATTGTTTTGCTTATATGTATTACTTCCTACTGCCACTGCGAAATGTTGCTCGCTAAAGAGTTTATCACCCACAATTAAGTTAAGCTTAAAGTTCAATGTAAAAGTGTCACGAGTGGTCATGAGTGCAGCATAAATAACAGTAGGTATGCTCTCACTGCGGTCATTGCCAAAAACGTACATTACATAACTCACTGCTTCAATAAAAGGTTGAAATTACTATTTTTAATTCGTCCTTAAGTGTCATGACCGTGGTATGTAAAGTCAAGAGCGGTAGGGTTACTCTTGAACCAATTTCTGTATATCGGAAGTTAAATCAAACTCCTCATTCATAACAGTAGCGCCAGATTGATTTAATCTTAGTGGTTGATTGTCTTCTTTGACACTATTAATGAAATTCAATATGTTGGCAAAGTTATAGTCGAAGTTACAAAATTTTACACAATGTTTCGACATTAGAGTTGGATTGTCATTGGATTTTGCGTCAAGGGCAACCCTACTAAGGAGCATTGATTTACAACCTGATTTTAATTTCTGATTATTTTTTATTTTAATTATACATATTGTACAACGTCGGAAGGCATACAAGCATAAGGTCCACCCGATGTTTCGTTTTTACCGTAGCCAATGAACGTTTGCCATAGAAGGAGTATAGTTCGCGTTGCCCCTCTGCCCTCTAATGCTAACACAGTAACTCCTCAAGAGCTTGCTGGTAACATCGCTGACTCACAGGACTACCGTGAATCTCCAAAGATTTGATATCTGTGGTTTTCTGGGAAACATTGATAAACTTAAAAAGAAAATCATCTCTAAATAAAAAAAATGATCCAAATCGTTAGAGCCATTTCTGAGGAAGTACCTTACAGAAAATGACATCGCGTGGCTGAGACTTAATGTATTGCAAAGCGTTCATAGGTTACAGTAACCACTTTAGATCAGGTGGGCCGTATGCTCGTAAGAATTCGTACATTGAATAAGGCAATACTATAGTAATGAAATAGTATTGCCTTATTCAATATACGATGAAATGAATCTTGCCATCTAATTTAATACCTATTAAAATAAGGTTATTTGTATGTGCCGTTTGTATTTGTATGTAAGTCATGAAATTGTTATAATTGTTTGAAAAATAAAAGTATGTTACATTATTGTCTCTATTATTTTTTTTGCCCCGCTTCCCGTGATAGTAAACGAAAAGAGGAGCCTAAATCGCAGCGGCAACTGGCAAAATACTACCAGTTGACGCTGCCATGCTGGCCTAAATCGAATTTTTAAATATTCATAAAATGCAATCAATAATAAGGGGACCATCCCGCTCACTTGCTTGCAGCAACTAGATCTGGGTTCTATATACGTAGGTCACACTATAAGTTTTGCGTAACTTAAAAAAACAACATGTTATGACCAAAATATTATGTTTATTGCTTTTCAAAATACTCTCCTTTACATTTTAAACATTTTTTCATGCGATCGAACCATTTTTTAAAACAGGAGGACCACAGATCTGAAGGCATGTTTTCTACGTGCTGATTGAACGCTATCACTGCCTCTTCGGAGTTGGTAAAAGTGAAACCTCTCATCAAATCTTTGATTTTGGAGAAAATACAGAAATCACAGGGTGCTAGGTCGGGGCTATGCGCAGGATGGGTAACGAGTTGTACTTATTCGGAAGTTAAAAATGACTTTGTTTTGTTGGCCGTGTGTGAAGAAGCGTTGTCATGATATAGGAGAACGCGGCTTTTTGGTCGTCTTTCGCGAACTATTTCTAACACTCTGGGTAAACAAATGGTAGAATACCACTTGGCATTAACACTCTTTTGATCTTCAAGTGGAATTGTGCAGATGGGACCCGTAGCTGAGAAAAAAAACGCGATTATTTTTTTACCAGCGTTTCTCGCCTGCCTCACTTTTGTTGGCCTGTTCTCATTTTCAAACACCCGTTCACAAGATTGCTGTTTTTTTTCGGGTTCAAAACAATAAATCCTCGTTTCGTCTCCTGTGACAATGTCATAAACAGCATTAGAATGTCCGTGGTCGTACTTCAGTAGCATCTATGAGCACCATTCCACGCGAGCCCGCTTCTGCTCCGCTGTCAATTCATGAGGGATCCAACGACAACAAAGTTTCCGAACTTTCAATTCTTCGTGTAAAATTTTCTGATTTTGGTTCATACCAATCCCCAATAGTTCTCGAATTGTCTCATAGGTAATCCGCGGGTTTTCTTCAATTAGCCGCTTAACAGTAGCCACATTATTTACGTTGACGGCAGTTGAAGGCCGCCCTTCACGAAATTCGTCATGTAAAGAAACTCGACCTCTCTCAAATTCAGCAAACCATCGCCTCACGATGCTCAATGAAGGTGCTTCTCTCCCAAAAGCATTTTGAAGACGAGCAGCACAGTCTTGCGGAGAGAGAGAACTTTTAAAATCATAAAAAATCGTCGCTCTAAAATCTTTTCGACTCAATTCCATTTTCGTTGCGTACGTAGAACTTTGATGTGTGATAAAAAACAATTGACAAATGATTTCCCGCCAATTGTTTTTTTTTATTACTAAGTAGGTTGCAAGGTTTCAAAAAATATAACATTCGAAATTCAAATAGTTCCGATTAGCTAGAAGTAGCTATACGGTATCGATTTTTGTGGCGAAAAGTTCTTTAAATGAAATGAACGATATGCAAAATGTAACCATACGAAATATACCTATTCTATAAATATTTCTATAATATAAATATATCTATGTCAAATAAAGCTTTTACTAATGAAAATTAGGATTATTATGAGTTGGGATTTTTACATCTTGCAACATAAGTGCTGGTATATCTACAAATTAATAAAAAAAACAGAATTATAACACGCTATCTAGGTACTTTTCAGAAGACGTGAAAAAGTTCAGAATATGGCCTAAACTAGTGGTACTTCATTAAGTACCAAATACATTTATTACAAGCGTTCATATGCTGCGTTAGTCTTGACAGACATCATCCTGTCCATTAATAAGAGGAAAGTTTCCTAGAAGCCGATTAAAGCATCATGTACCGGGTCAATTGGCGCCCGTCGTGCCATGCGCGGCCTCCACTCCAGGACTTGCCTACCCCATGTGCCATCACTGACTCGGCAAGATGTGTCCGACCCACTGCCACTTCAGTTTGCCCTGATCTTGAGAGCTATGTCGATAACTTTGGTTCTCCGTCGAATTTCTTCGTTACGGATTCGATCCCTTAGAGAAATTCCGAGCTCTCTCCATCGCTCGCTGCGCAACCTATGAACCAGCCCGATAGTAAGTGTCCAAGTCTCTGCACCGTACGTCATAGCGGGTAGGACGCTATGATTGAAGGCTTTAGTCTTCAAGCTACGGTAGCCGCTTTACATCAAGTGGGTCGTATGCTTGTATAAAAAATGTATAAAATGACGACCAACGTTGTATAAAAAAAAAATATGCCCCTTGTCCTCCAGCCCAGCGTCTTCAATACGTCTTCGAGTGCAGCGGTTAGGAGTTTTGGAGGATAACGTCCCCTTGACGTACTCCCCGCCGCAGCTAGATAGACTTAGATTGTTGACCTTGAACACGGACAGTTATTGTCATAGCGTTATACACACATCTCAGCGCCTCGATATAGCGGTGGTCCACTAGACATCGCTGTAAGGACTCCAGAACAGACCAAGTTTCAATAGAATCGGAGGTTTTCTCGTAGTCCACGAAAGCTACAGGGTTATCA
Source organism: Pyralis farinalis (assembly GCA_947507595.1). Taxonomy (NCBI): domain Eukaryota; kingdom Metazoa; phylum Arthropoda; class Insecta; order Lepidoptera; family Pyralidae; genus Pyralis; species Pyralis farinalis. The sequence continues at coordinate 21,590,131 of OX382267.1, forward strand.
CGAATCGTCTCGCTAAAAAACTCGATTTTTTAGCGAGACGATTCGTGATAACCCTTGAAAACAGCTTGTACACGTAAGGCAGGAGCGAGATCGGTCTATATTCGTAGTTCTTCAATAAAGTTTTGTCACCTTTTTTGAAGAACGAGATAACCAAACTCCTGGTCCACGCGACCGGTGTGGTCCTGTAGTGAATAGCGGAATTAAACCGATGTTGTAGTTCTTTTAGAACCGCAGTTCCTCCAGTCCAGCTTCAACAGTTCCATTGTAATTCCGTCCTCACCAAGAGCATTACCAAAACTTTTTGTAAGAAAATACGAAATTACAGTTTATGTAGACAGGGATGATAATTATTTTAATATAAATGTAAGTTCATCTACGATTACACTTATTTCGTGATTGATTATCAGACTATGCACATACTGAACCCTTGCACTAAGCTAGGAAGAAGCTCTCACTACTTAGATGAATCTGAAATTAACAGGAACAACAGCAAGAGTAACATCTTTTCTCAGAGAATTATACATTAGTGGCATAGTAACTTATTATTTATAGTTTTATGAAAAATTTAAAAGTGAAAACATACATAGTCTGATAAGTGTAAACAACCCCTATTCTATTATGTATTCAAAAGCTTGGGCGCCAGCAGCAGGGTGCAAGGGGGTGCACTTTTGGGGTACATTTTGTTGAGTTAATGTTTAAATAAAAAAATAGGGGAGTCTAGGTTATTGTCCAAATTTGTCAACCACCTTGTCAACAAATTGAGTGTCTCCTTTACTCTATTCCTTTGAACACTAAGTATGCACAGGTCTTGCAGTTAAACATGTCTTATCCTCACGTTTCCCATCGTTGCATCGCATGTTGTTGCTAGAATGGTAAAACCCAATTTTCATTGCCGTAGATACTGCTGGGTGAAGCGGAAGCTTGACCAATCAAATTTGCGAATCAAATAACGGATTCGTCTAAAACGTATCACTTGCTTCATTTGTCTTAAACATCTCGTACCACGCAGTAATGCCTCGGCAATAAAATTAGATAGAAGACCTCCGTAAAGGTTGTGTATATCTTCTGCTATACTTAAAATTTATATTTGTCTATTTTACTTACATTTTCTGGGTAGAGTTGCGTTAGAGAAAATGCTTTTTTGTGCGTAGAGGAAAATCGATTTCTTAGAGAAGAAATAATATAGCCTAAATATGGGATGAAGATAGATTTCTGAATTTTTTTTTTAGATTTTCGGATGGTTGGTTTGATCGGCAAACCTGCCTAGCCACTACACGAGGACGCTTAAATTCAAGATACATTCCTCCCTTGAGGCATTATCGTGATGTCCGCTAATTTAAATAAAAAATAAATTAAAGAAACTGAAAGTAATCCTGCCGGCGCTCATGTTCAAAAGGTTACTTTAATATGGGTATTTTAATATTAACGTAACTTTAGTGTCTCTCGCTTTAAAAACATTACTAAAAATATGAATATAAATTAGATTTCCAAACGGGACAAACATTTATGTGCATAAACATGTCTGTTTGTCTTGGTCTGGGTATTTTTAAGAGAGGTAGGGCGCATGAAATCAGTCCGTCTGGGGAAATACCTCCACCTCACAGAAAACCACAACGAAACAACAACTCCTTGGAGGGGTTATTGTGTTTGTGCGAATTAGTGAGTGTACTAGTAAGCTCCTAAGGAACTGAATGTATTTATCGCGAAGCTATCTCTTCCAGACAACCGTAGGGTACAGGAGAAATATTCCTTATTTCTCAACAAGGTAGGACGACGCAGAGCATTAATTATATACCTACATAAATAAATACATACATACATAAATATACATATGTTATATATACTCAAATATATGCATACACATAATTAATCTAAATGATATATACATTTTATAAATATACATACAGTAAATGGAACTATTGATACTGAGGGGAAAACCAAGAAAATTAAGCTGATAACGTGTTGTTAAGAGAAAGATAGTGAAGTTTTACAAGATGTTTGAAGGATCTAAGTGATTGAGCATTCTTTATATAAAAAGGCAAAGCGTTCCTTAGGCGCACTGCCTCGACCGAGAATGAGTTAGTATAAAAATCTGTGGAGTGGTATGGTGTTTTAAGACAGAGTAAAAGTGCACTACGCAAGGAGATAGAGGTATTACCTATTTTGTTATAAGGTATTTCCATTGATAAATCTAGTCTTTGTTTGCGACATCGCCTGTGCTTATCCCGATATCTGGTCAGAATTTTCAATATTGAAACAACAAGAAACCTCTATCTTCAAGTTCCTGTCGCCAGCGGTTGACCGGCAAACTTATATTTGCCTATCAGTCACTCAGTATTTTATTTTTTAAATAAGTGGGTACAACATTTGTAGAAGTTTTAGGACATTTTTCTATAAAACTCTATATATCAACAAGAAATTTCAAGTCAATATTACTGAATATTAAAATAAACAATAAATACAAGATAAACGGTCACTCTGTTACAATATTTGATTGAGAAAATATTTTCTAATAAATATTCGGACATCTCATAAAACTACTTAGGTACGCGACAATAAAATTTTACGTATTTCAAATAAGTAATCTCCTTTCGTATTCACGCTTCATTGCTCTGTAATTAATTCAGTATGTACGTTTTTAGTTAAAATTACAAACAAGGGTCATGTTGAATATTTTGAAACATCAATCAAGATACCCTAACTTCCGTACATTATAACGCCGAGGCCCTGCTCTTGTGGGAATATTTAATGCTTGGAGGCGCCCACGTAACCATAATGAGGGTCGGACTGCAGTCACTAACAGAACTACAGATGTGAGATGATATCTTCATCTAGTAATTAATTGGCACAAACATAGAAGTACAGTGCCCGGCGGTAAATATTACACTTCGACCTTTGGAAAGAGACAATCGGCTAATTTCGGCTTCGTAGAGCGTTATCTCTGTGGCACTCTACCTATATGACGTTTGCTAGTCGTGGTTCAAATGCAATACAGTGTTAAAAAATATAAATAGAGTTGTTAAAAACCTCAAATTTTAAATTATGATGAATAAATACTAATATAATACTTTTAACTATGATTTTGATTATTATGTTGTTCGAAGAATGGTGTACCAATTTCCCTTGCGTTTAAATGAACTGCCGACAATAAAATCATTAAAAGCGAAATTATCTGAGGCTATTGATATTAATTATAATGGGTCTGAACAGCTCTTGAGAAAAATACTTCATGAGATGGGATTTAAGCTCACTAAAATGGAAGATAATCGAAAAGTTCTAATGGTAAAGCACGATGTAAGTCTCAAACGAATTGAATACCAAGTTAACATACGCGAATTTCGCGAAGAAGGAAAAAATAAATCTATATGGATGAGTGTTACATACATACATCCCACTAAAAGAAAAACTTGGAGTGACGATAAGCGAAAAGGCGTAAAAAAGCCGATTTCAAAAGGTCAACTTTTAATAATTGTTCACGCAGGAAACGAAAAAGGCTTTGTACTACTACAGGCGATTATCACAAGGAAATATATAACGATAACTACGAGAAATGGCTGGTTAATCAATTAATCCCAAATATACCCAGTGATTCTGTTCTGGTTATCGACAACGTACCCTATCACAATAAATATATTGAAAGACCCCCCCCCCCCCCCCCCCCAATTCAAACACCATTAAACAGGAAATGATCAACTGGTTAGAAAGACACGGAATTCCAGAATCCGGAATTAAAAATTGACGCTACCCCAGATATATAATATTATATGTCAGCACAAGGAGAGGTTTACAGAGTTTTCCGTGGACAAGGTGCTTGCCGAACATGGGCACTGTGTTGCGATTGCCACCATACCATCCGGATTTTAATTCAATTGAAAATATATGGTCTTAACTGAAAGCCTATGTATCAATTTAAAAAAATGATTGACTGAAAAGTAAACATGATCGGGGCTGAAGAGTAGAAAAATCATGCAATCAAATGTGGGAATGAATATCAAAAAACTCAACACTGTGTAGACAATTACGTTAATACACTAGTGATAAATACGGCTGATAGTAACAGTGACATTGACCTCAATGAGAGCATAGATAGTGAAATGGATGGAATCGAGAATTTTCTGATTAAAACATAACGTAAACATATTTTTATTTTTTTTGCAAATTTAATTTTTTTCCAATTTACTTAGAAATTATATTACAGTGTTTCTATTTTCTTAATGTCTCTCGACAAACTTCGTGTTTCGTCAGTCGTCGTATAAATATTAATTTTAGTTGCATACCTAATTGTCAAACGTTAGAACCTCTTCTATTTTGGAAACCGGTTGAAGAAGTATTTTATTTATTATTAATTTCGTTGGTATACTATACATGTTGAAAACGAGTAAATGATATTTAAAAAGGAAGTAGCTTTACAGCTCCGTATAGTTCACGTGGGAATCATCAACAAAACAACAATAAAATACTTAGTCCTGAATTCAAATTCTGATAAACGATAAATCTAATAATGGAAATTAGCATTCGTTTGCATTCGGAAATGCGATGATTGCCGAAGTGCAATATTTACCGCCGGGCACTGTATGCATATATTTAACTTTATTGTTCTAGCGTCAAACTTGTAATTTTATCTTATTAGACTCGATCTTGACTCAGACTCGGAGAAGATAGTTAAGACAACTATTGCATCATAGACTATATTAGAATATTAACAAGATTCTAGTTGAATCTTTTATACTAGAAGAATACTTATTACTATGTGCTTGATTATGTGTTTGTTACTATTTATACAGACTGTATGATGAATGGATTATTACTAGGAGTATTCTTGTATTTTAGCACCCGGGATGTTATCGCTCATGATGAAAAAGCGTTAATTTTATTTTGATATCAAAAATTTGGAGTACGATTGCAATAACCAGAATATCATGAATCAGTTGGCATAGCTGTAGGGTAGTAGGGTACCTACCGGCTAAGCTGTAGATGATTATCATTAATGTAAGCCATGTAGACGCAAACCACTAATGCATTTTTGGTATAGATCTAATTTTCAGCTTAGGCATTAGAGCCGTTTCACGTGATGTTTGTATAAATAAGGTGTAGATAGGTGAAAGAAATTCTATAATCTATAAATGACGAGCTCGGTGGCTCAGTGGTGGAACGCGCTGTTACGCTACTTTGACACCAACGCTCGTGGGTTCGATTCCCACACAGTACAAACATTTGTGTGCATGAACATGTCTGTTTGTATTGGTCTGGATATTTTCTATGTATAATATGTATGTATTTACAAACAAAAATGTATTTACGTATGTTTATCAGTTGTCTAGTACCCATAACACAAGCTTCGCTTACTTTGGGGCTAGATGGCGCTGTGTAATTTGTCCGACAATACTTATTATTATTATTATATTCATTTCTTCTACTATCAAATATATTTAGAAGTCACAACAGGGGAGTAGAGTGTACTATCTTCTTGTTAGATTGGCTTTGACTCCAAAGATGATGACGAATCATTTACACCCCTTAACAAGTTGTCAAGTCAAGCGATTTTATCAGCTGCTATAATATATTTGTGTTGCTGAATTTTGTCCACGATGACCGCTTTCTATGAGCGATGCGTATACTTATTCGATTTTAGCTTTCCTCCATAAGGGAACGAGGAATGTTAACACGGCCTGTATAATAAATGTGCCCGTTACTGTCGTCCGCATGACAATGAATGTCACCAATTGACAACATATCATCGATATGCATTTGAACAAATGTCGGGAACAGTACAGAGTCCTTTGGGACGCCAGCATTGATATCCCTGCTATCGAAGCAGCTACCGTCTACCACTGCTATTACGCATATGCTGAACAAAAAGCTGACAACATTTGCACAATCTCTCAGGCAGCACGTACAATAGCAACATTGATAGAAGTTCCCGATGCCAGACCCGATAGAACCACTTCGCCATATAACCTTATAGGCTTTATTGAGAAAGCCTTTTAGCTTTCTAATAGTTAGTCTTAATAAAGGTTACAAGGCCCGAGGCCCAAGGTTTCATGAATACCCAGAACTCGAGCCTAAGAGACTTTTTTTGGCTTTTAGCCCTGTAGGCGTATAAAAACGAGATTAGTCTTAAAAATATACCTAAAAACCATTATCTGTACTTACCTGGTTACTGAATCACATAAATAAACTGTAAATATACATATCTCATGTTCATTAAATGTTCAGTACCTACAGTCAACTAAAAAAAAAGGTATCACACACTTAGGAACTCTATCTCGTTCTATTGTTGCCCTTAATTTATTTTCTTTTGTTTTCACCTCGCTGATCGGGCGGCTCCGAGGTTATTAAATTGCTGCTAGTTAATTAATTACAAGATTTTTTTAAATGTTACATATATAGTATAATATTAATTTGAAGTTGGGATTCGAAATAGAGTGTAAAATATCGATGTTCACGCATGTAAAGGTTCATCAATGTATACATAGATAACCTTTGATATCTGTACTCTATATCTCATGGAAAAGTGTAGTTTTTCATCTTCATTCGAAAAGTATTTTAGCACAGAATTCATACTTTGACTGCAAAAAGTTTGATGGCATACAGAGGAACAAAACCAACAATCCGATGAAATCATTCCTCAAGCCTTCATTTCTAGCAATGGATTTTAATTTTTACCTAATAGCAATTTAATAACCTCGGAGCCGCCCGATCAGCGAATACTGCTTACATTTGACAGAAGACCGTAACACAGTAACAATCATTTCTGGATCACTAGGTATAATATACTGACGTGAAATGCTAGCAGCTGGAAATGCACATGCGATGCGCTGACAGATGTTACAAGCTACTAAAGCATTTATCATTTTGCACATAAACATAAGAAATACGTCACTATATCACTTCGCGGGACGTGATCATCGCTATTTTATGACTTTTTAGGCAATCAACCTCCATCAAGCTCATCAATAGATTCCCAATGGTTCAAAAGTGCCTAAGTACACTATCTGTGATTTCATATTCTGATTAATGTACTCAAGAGAACTACAAAGTTGTATCCAGAATACAGTCTACCTACAACAATTTCAAAACAATTAGGTATTTTAAAACATTTCGTGGTTACATCCATATATGTAGTATGCAAGTCTCAATAAATTAATTTGAAATCAGAGATAGACCACATACTTTTAAAAGACGTATACATAGGTAACGTACGTACCTATGTACGCTTAATTTTTGATGTCACTGCACAATGCTAAGTGAAGACGATTAGGTCGATTTTTTGATGCTAAAAAGCGAACCTTGGTTTTGTTCAATAGCGAACGTCTTCAGCTATGGTGATAGGGACACTAGACCTCTATCGACTAAACAAAAGATTACCTACCGATAAGCGATATTCGGCATCAAAAATAATTTATCAAATCGCCTTCATTCGCTATAGGCCCCTTCTGAAACCGCCTTTTTATTGCTCTCTGTACTTTCATTGTCAATGTGCCTGTATTGTAGGTGAACAGGTACCATACATTTGTCAAAGACTTCGATCTGAAAATTTAACTCAAGAATAATTACAAGCATCTAAAAATTTCACAATGAAAAAACATTGGACCTCACGTACCTACTTAGACATTATTTAATAGTGATAGCCACCTAGTGCTGTTTATTTTTCAAGAAGGCATGCAATAACAGAGCAGTGGACCAGATAAATAATACCTATTTAATAAGACGCAACAAGTTATGCAAGTTCACTTTTCCTAAATTCAAATAAATAAACTAGAAGAAATATTCTTCACACTTAATTTACCGAAGATGTAATCAAAATCTATCTGCAACGGTTAAATTTTAACGTCCATGCGGTCAAATTGTATAATAATTACCAAGTCTTTCAGTTCAAGGTAATTCCAAAACAGGTGTATTCCTTATAAAACAGTTATTACCTAATCTTTAATTGTACGCCATAAGATTCGTCACCGAATAAAGCATTAATGAATAATGGATCCTTGGTCAACGCCCTCGTGATCTCACGATCGAAATGGGAACTAACAAGAGCATGAGCAAAAAGGCTATGCAATCTATCTTCTTTGTATCTATTCGTTTGTACACAATAAATGTCATCGATACAATGTGAATAGCGTATGTCGAACACCAAAACAATACTAAATGGTACCTATCTAGTGTACCGTAGGTAGGTCGGTACGTTATGTCTGTCTGTAAGTGCTTTAGAACTCGAATACAATAAAAGAGCTTATACGACACAAATCAAGCCCGGGATAGCAATAGTTAGGTATTTCATCAATCAGGATAACGGGTTCGATTAAAATTCTATATATGTATCTTCATATCGGGTCCTATGCGAGGTAGAGAGAAGATTCGATCCTTACACACATCATTCGGCGCATCCCTAGGGCTCTTGACGAAACTGTCTAATAACAGACGACAGATCTTATTAGGTGTCTTGGCTTTTCTCCGCTACTACTTTCACATTGTGGGTAATATCTACTTCGCCATTCTTTCAAATGTATTTTAAGCCTCGGTTCCACTGGTTAAGCACAAGCTTCGCTTTGCAAGAAAATGCATGTGAAAGTATTCACTGATGTACCCACGGGCACGATACGCATGAATATACGTCATCGGTACACGCGTGGCTTGCTCGAATATACGCACACGTAGCTCAACGCCAAGCACGCTGTGCACGTAATATACGGAACGTGCGCAGCCTAACTGCGTGAGGTATGACGACAACGCATCGGTTAAACAAGGCGTACCTACTTATGATTCAAAATTGTGCTACGCTGCAGTTGTACGTAGTCGTGTGTTAATATTCGTGTACAACGTGCGCTTCAGTGGAAACGTTGACCCACGTTGTCAAACAAATGAACCCGCGCAGCTATAATGCCTCGCGTGCCCGTGCACTGTATGCGTCGCGGTGGTTCCGCGCCTTAAATGTGTTACATGTCCGAAGCAACGGCGTATGGGTCTTCTTATCTGAACACCAACTTCATCTTACCCCCTTTCAGATAAATTCTCTTTCCACCAGATTTTGCACAACGTTCGCATTTTGACATTAAACCCAATGCATTCTGGCTCAAGTTTTTGCTGAAAAGAAGTTTTCCCAACACTCTATTCACGCTATTCCCTGCACTCACTCGCTTCTCCACATCTACACACACACACACGCAACGTAGCGTTCCATCCCTGCTAAAAGTGCATCCAAGATACACATATACTCATTCACACGTTCGAACACTACATCATCAACCATAAATCCTCCTGTATTTCTTCATACGATTGTATGATACAAAATAATACAAAATTAAGTTGATCGAATTAAAATAATACCAATTTTATTGAAATCTTTATTTAATATAAAAGACGAGGGACAAACGAGCCGTATGTTGGGTCACCTGATGGTAAGCGAATGCTGCTACCCATAGAGAACGCCAAAGGGGCCCCGATCTGTCACCAAACTTTTAAGAGAATACGATTTCTTAAATGGACCCATTGATCACTGGTGCGCTACTTAAACCAAGGCGTCATTTCTTCGTACAGAGTATTCAGAATAGCTGCTTGATTTAACCAATTTTACCATCCTAAGTTGCATCCACCATAAATATAACAACTTGAAAAAAGGAATGTTATATTTTAAGGCTCAAGTTACCTATGTAGTGAATCGATTACATTTAGTAACTATGGTGAATAAGGAACTAACAAACATCACTACATAGGTAACATGAACCTTAATTTATAACTCCTTTTTTCAAGTCAAGTGACATGGATGGAATTTTAATTTATGGTGGGTGCAAGTTAGGATGGTAAAATTGGTTAAATCAAGCAGCTATTCTGAATACTCTGTATAAAGAAATACCGACTTGGTCTAAGTAGCATACCAGTTTTTTTATTGTGCCCTCCACGTAACCGCAAAACTAAACAAGACTAATCCAGTGACAGAATACCGGTGATAGACGAGATGCTGAAGAAATACCCTTCAATCGCGGAGCTATAGCAAATAACGTTTTTTTGGTGAACCCTTACCCTTCTGTCGGTGCGCAATGGAAACGACGCGACGCTTCGTAAAAGGAAAACGTAGCATAAATTCTGATATGTTAAAATGCGCGTATTTCAAATTATCTCTTAATATAAATCGATTTCTTTAGAGAGGTAGGGCGTATCATAGCAGCTCGTCTGAGAAAGGACCTCCACCTCACAGAAAACCGTAGCCAAATAACAACTTCTTAGAGGGTCGTAGTGTTCCTGTGTGTAAGGTCACTAGAAAGCTCCTAAGGAGTTGCTGAATCTTAATCGTTCACCATTAGGTACAATACGAACATATTAAACGATTTCACAATTGTTGTTATTTGGCTGCGGTTTTCTGTGAGGTGGAGGTACTTCCCCAGACGGGCTGCTTTGACGCGCCCTACCTCTCTTAAAACATCTAGACCAATACAAACAGACATGTTCAAGCACACAAATGTTTGTCTTGTGTGGGAATCGAATACACGAGCGTTGGTATCAAAGTCGCGGCATTCACGTCTGATCCACCGAGCTCGTCAAAGAATTATATAAAATAGCTATTTTAGCGATAAAAAGTAGTATATGGTTCCGTCGCAAAAATTGTTCATAGAATCACCCATCCATCTAGCAAGTTTTAACCATCCTTCTAGCAAAGTTAGTTAAGTCAACCCTTTACAGGTTCGTGTCATAATTCAAAGTAACATTTTATAGACATAGTTGCGATTGTATTTCTTTTATAATAAACGTTAAAATAGCCAGTGATCGAGCATTCCTAAAAATACAATACGATGTAAATAACAACCGTAACGTCACAGACACATGAACGATGAGGAAAAACAAACTCGTGTATAATTAGTAACATCGTGAGGAGACTGTGATTACAATAATAATCAATGCGTACACCGCCAGAATTAAATCAGGTTTAATCAGAGTTACATAAAGGCGTCCTTCGTCCGCGGCCAAGGCGTAGATCGATTTCATTGCGAATTAAACGGGAGGGCAGAACGTGAATATTGCACGCCTATAACGGGTCAACAGCGGCAAACTGTCGACGACGACCGCGCAACACAAGTTGTACACTTATTTTATTTTCAATTGCAAATCTATTGTGCAAAACATTTTAGAGTTCAGTACCAAATACTTTTTCAAAGATATATGATGACATCGTGTATCTTCACCATATCCTTAGGCTTAGGTAGCGAATCCCTCAAATTCTAATGGGTTAGGATACGGAATAAGCTAGGAAGAAAAAGATGCCGTCGTGTCTAGTGTTATCTTTATAATTAAATGCAGTATGTTCATTTTATGTGAAATTTGAAGATACTTTTACCTTCGTGCAGTACACTTAACTATACTGTGTATACGTTTGCCTGCATAATATTCAATTTGTTAATAAATGCAGAACCTCAAGTCGTCTGTCGCATTTACTAAATATTAAATCTCAATAATGAACTGTTTCAAGGTTCCATTGTTGATTATTTTTTATAATAGATTTTAACATCAACCACTGTGCGGATGTTTAGTTGCGCCTTCAATTTCATCACTTCTTCTGTCAGCTACTATAATACAATCGAACATTACTAATACAATAATAAGAATTAGTTGCGGATAAAAAATGAAATAACACAGTATTACTGTTTATTATTTATTGGATATCGCCAGTACAGTACTATTTGACCAATTTAAAATGCAATGTTTATTTATGTATCACTTCGAACATTTATGCCGAACACTATTTGTACACAGGACAACGTACATAAACGCATACAAGGGAGAAACATATACAGAAAATAAATGAATTTCTACTTTTTATCTGGTGTGTAACACAAAATTTTAAATAATATCTACTACATACATTAATTTACAATGTCAATTAAACATATTTCATCAATTCAGTTGTTATGTGGAATGAAATATTGCACAAATTCAATTTACTGATAAACAAAGTATTTGTTTAGAAGAAAATAATACATGCAGTGTCTCTATTTGATTATTTCTGACATGCATTATACAGTGTACGATATTTCATTTTTTCTTGTCTATAAACTTATTCTAAATATTTAATCGTCTATTTTTCAAACGCCGTATCTATACATAAGCAAACCAATAATACTGTTTTATAGACTAACATGGGTTAGTACCTAGAGCGTAAAGTTCTATTTATGTCCAACTCGTATTTCATATAATGAAAGGAAACGAGCAGACTGTGCATTTACATCATTCAATTAAATTGTACTGAAACAAGTGACTTTGACAAACTTATTTCGCAAACTTCTATTATTTTATACAATGTAGAGTTAAAATGACCAGAATGAAGACATATTATCTCGCACGAGTAGACACGTCCGCTTGACGAAGCTTCGATGGTAGACAATCAAGACTAGAGATGTGCCGCCAAGAGAAAATTACAAAATTCACCACACAAAATTTTCAGTAGTCGATAATATTTCGAGAATATTCGAAACGGCACAACACTAACGTTTCGTCATAAAAGAAGCAACAAAACGTACTGTACCTAACTAGATCAAACTAGTCCACATTGAACTTTGTAATAATATAAACGATTTAACTTTTTAGCCATAAAACTGGTGTCAATTCAAGAATTCTCAATAAAAATATTGTATCTAAAAACACTAAAAGATTAATAAGGGGCACTAACTAAAATCATAAAAAATATAAAATCACAATCAAAACACACCAAAGAAAAAATAGAAACGTATGAAAGTTATACATTTATAATTATTAGATTTAGATCACCTTGTGTTTGGACACAAAAAAATTAGGTCAAAGTTTGTATGCAGAAAAAAAGTGCATACACATAATAATTAACACATACATATCACGGAGTTGTTGGATGATTAAATGAGAACTAATTTCTAGGATACCTATGGGCGCCTATCTAAGCCTAAATTAGTTTGATAAATACTCCATACACGCTATATTCGACTTATGCTAAATTAGCAACTTATCACATCCATCGACCGACATAGCCATAGTAATGGAAAGACATCACTACACACCGCGCCACTCACACTAACGGGGTTGAATATGTACTTCGAGTTTTTATTTCTACACCCACTGGTTATATTTAATATTTACCAATACAGTTCATCAATAGCCTTATTCACATTAATATATTTGTTCACTTGAAAACCGCAACTGCTATAATCAAGGCGTCATATTTCGAGAAATGTTAAGTGTACATATTTGAGACTAACGTATCTATCAATCATAAATACGTTAGCGCTGAACGTATTGACGCCAGCGGAAACTTGAACAAATTAATTTCAGGTAGACAACTTATACCAAACGAATGTCCTTAAATTTCATTAACAATGGTGAAGCATGAAGAAAATATGTTTACTTCAAAACATTAATTAGTGATTTCAACAAGTGAATGGAAGAATGGACAGTATATAATGATCTTTTATAAATACGAAAATCTCTTCAGAGGTAAACCACATTTACAGGTCGCAAGCCACAAGGCCCCTTTTATAGCACGCTTGGTGACAAAAAGGAACACTCTAAGAGTGATGTCTCGTGGCCTCAAACATCAGTATGGCCATTCCAGTAATAAAATCATGTATTGGTTCGCTAGATCATATTACCTAGCATGAAATATAATTCTAAGCACCAAGCGAAACTGCTGCCTGTGTGGATTGGGTATTACAGAAATATAACAATCACCAGGTGCACACCACCATTCATTTGTATAAACGACGATTGCATTACATGTTATATTAAACATACACTACACGAACTTTAGAAAACCGATCTGTTTACAGTTTATGTACGAGTCGCGCACATGATCAGTTTTCACTAAATAATTTTAGGACGCATAGTTTTTATTGTTGATTCAAATTACTAAAATATTCCTTAATATTTTTACAATGGAAATAAATCTAGTTTCGAACCTACGATCTCTCGATTGCCGGTCGATTGTTCTCCTAACCAAAGGTGTTTATACGATACACGCTGTAATCAATCCGGCCGGTAATCTGTAAGATGTAGACTGAGGTGATTTTTTTCGCAATAATATTTAGGATGCATTCATAAACGGGTAAACGCCACACACATCATGTGTACATTCAGACTAAACTTAGCAATAATTTCACTTCTAGTAACTAGAATTATCAAAAGGGACTCCAATTTAATTTGATTACAATCGAACAAACCGTAGGCACGTATGTATAGTCAGTCACCTAGTTATTCGCTTGTTGACCAGTTAGGTATTGAATTCGTAAATCTTATAGATGAGACTTATCTGTCAAAAGGTTGTTTATTAATTACAATAGATAGGATAGACTTGCACTTCGAAATACACACATCAAAAGTGTCTAGGGATCAACATATATTTTTGCAATAACTTTTCTCCTGATTGATATTAATTAAAATTTTCTTTAAGGATTCATCAAATAAAGTGTTTTCGTTTGTCTACAGTAACGATAAACCAAGTCACCTTTGCATTAATAAAGAAATTTGCCATTTTCATAATAAAGGGATTTTTGACATTTTAACCACTAACATTAAAGTTCGAAAAAAAGACTGAAATAACAATTTTCTTTAAAATTTTATTGGGTAACTTAAACAATTAATAATCCGTGTTTCTACCGCGAACACTAACAACACAAGAACATCGGTTTGGCATACTCAAAATGAGTTCATCCAAATCACGCTGTGGAATGGCCGCCCATGTTCGTTGCAACAACAAAAAAAGGTCTTCTTGCGACTGGATACCCTCCATATTCGGCAGAGCTCTTCTCTGTAGCATATCCCATGCATGCTCAATCGGGTTCAAGTCTGGCGACTGAGCAGGCCAGGGCATGACATTGATGTTAGCTGCGGCGAGAGTCTGTCTTACAACTCTTGCGGTGTGCGGTCGTGCATTATCATGCATTAACTGAAATAAGGGACCGATTTGCACTTGTAGAGGAACGATGACGTCTGATACAATCGTCTCAGCATAAATTTGAGCGTTGAGGTTGCCTCTGATCCAAATCAACTCAGTTCTTCCGCCGATCCAAATACCCGCCCATACCATGATGGTTCCACCACTATAAGGATGGACTTCCTGGCAGGATTTTAATCGCTGTTGGCGTCCAGGGGTTCTCCAGTGTCGTATACGTTTATATATTTTATATATTTTTTTATTACAAAGCCACATCTCAATCTCAAGAAATCCGCATAAAAATGCTTGATCCCTAGACACTTTTGATGTGTGTATTTGCCTAAAACAACCGTCGCTATTGAGTGAGCACCGAATATACAATTGACGATCCTGTAAAGGTTGGTAGGTACGAGCATGTGTTTTAATTTATACAACTTTATATATATGGTGAAACGCAAAGCAGGCCTTTGCCTTTCAAGACGAAAACAACTGATTCGATTAAATAAACTGAATCGGATAATTTATTTCTATATGAATATTTAATTTTTACTGAACCAATTTATTTTTTTGTCAAAGTATTGAGTAAAATTTCTCGACCTTAGCCGTAATTTTGACAAAATTGCGATTGAATCTGATCAATAGCTTTAGTTGGACAATCAATCATCAACATTAAAATTATCTGATGTCACTCTTGTGGGTCATATTCAGTGTTGTGGAATCAATTTCAATAATTATACTCGTAGTAATTAAGTTCTCAATACCTAATGTAAGACAGGTGACTACCAATGTACATGTTAATGGAACTAATTTAGCCCCTGTGGAGACAACTGTGTTCTTGGGTATAACAATTGACTCCAGACTACAATGGGGCCCACAAATTGAAAAATTATCAGGAAAACTAAGTTCTGCAGCCTATGCAGTGAAAACTATTACTGACTGACTGACAGCTCACTGATGTTGATACGGCTAGAATAGTTTATTTCAGCTACTTTCATAGTATTATGTCATACGGAATTCTTCTTTGGGGTAACTCCGCGGACATTAGCACCATCTTTTTATTGCAAAAGAGAGCCATAAGAGCTATCTACAAACTTGGTCCCCGGGAGAGCCTTAGAGAAAAATTCAAATAAATAAATATCCTAACAGTAGCATCGCAATATATCTATGAAAATCTTTTGTATGTCCATAAAAACATAGACTCATTTTGTAAAAAGAGTGATACTCATAACATAAATACTAGATATAAGTATAATCTTGTGTTACATCCAAGCCGTCTCCACAAAATAAGTAATTCTTTTATGGAGCAATGTATACGGTTCTATAACAAACTTCCCAGCAATATAAGAGAATTGTCAATAAACAAATTTAAAACTACTATTAAAGCCAAATTGTGTAGCAGGGCATATTATAAAGTATCTGACTATATTAATGATAAAAATGCCTGGGATTGGAGTCGATCCAATTATAATGTAAATAATTAATTATGTAAATTTGTTTGGATACCAAAAGAGGGATGCCTGAATTTTTTGGCAGTATTTTTATCAGTGCTCACCTAGTCATGAACTGCACGGTAGAGAAAAAAATTGTGACGATTCCAAACAAATGTAGCCATTTTTACGGAATAAAAAGATTTTGACTTTGAATAGACATCCAATTGGCAAAACACGCGCAACATACTGTTATGATAAGTCATGCGAATAATCCATTGTTATTTTACAGTAACCGCTGAATTTCTTAATGAATGAATGTACTTCATACAAAATAATATTAGAAAATAAAGGAAAATTTCTATTTTAGCAACGATGGTTTCAGTTCAAGCAATGTTTTTCATACACTCTACATACGAAGTTGTGCTTGGCGGTTCCTTTGTTGGGATTGCATCCTAAATGCCAATTATCACATACATCCGTGATTTACGGTTCGTCATTTAATACAGAGGGATTTATTAACCTGTTGTTTACCGGGCGGTCGTTTACGACCACAAAATGTATGGGAAAACGTATATAGCGGGTTCTGACAAGTTAAACGTCAAATTGTCGATAGAGAATCAATTTGTGAATGGTATTCAGTGAAAACTGGTTATATGTAGCGACTATACTCCTACAGTTTACCTAACGCGTCACTGTGAGTAGGCCTACCACTGCGGGTTGGGGGGCAGGTAATCGGGTGTAGGTGCAGGCGCAGGTGCGGGTGCGGGCGCAGGCGTAGGCGGCGTGGCGACGGGCGGCGCGGCGTACGGCGCGGCGCCCGGCGGATACGCGCCGTAGTATGCCGCGCCGCCGTAACCGCCATAATACGCCGCGCTGCCGTACGCGCCATACCCCATACCGTAACCTAGATACACAAACAAAACCATAATCTTCAATGTTTTCACTATAGTAAGTATGGCACAACTTAAAACAATAACTTCGTGTTATAAAGGACTGTAAATAAGCGGGTGCAACTACTGGAGAAAATAATGCAATAATGATCCTCTCCCGTTCGGGAAGGATATAATAAGTGTTCACCCTGTATTATTTTCTACATGAGTGCGCATTCACAGCTTATCGTAACGTAATGGAGACAATTATTACTTACAATTGAATGTTATGGTTATCATGTATGTTAAAGTAATATTAATATAATATAATTAATAATATAATATTAATATTAGGGGAAGTAGTAATAATTTTACCTGGATATTGGCTGTATGGGGCGTCCGGCGGTGGGTTAGCGCCGGGGTATGGCTGTCCCGAAGCTACTGGCGCAGGTGTGGCGTGTGGCGAGACCGGCGCAGGGGTCGGAACCACCTTGCCGTCTCGGTTACCATGTGTCATAGCCTGCACCGGTTGCGGCCTCGCCGGGGCCAGCGGGTGTCCCGTGTGTGGTATGCCAGCTATCGTCGGCTCGTGTCCCAATCCGGACCCGGGCGGATGATTTATTAATCTAGGTTGCGAGCCAGACACCGCATCAATAGCCGCGACGGGGACAGTATTTAGCTCGTTTTTTCTCGACTTCTGAGACGGGTTGCCGGATCCCAGTAGACTAGATACGCTATGAGACATACCAGAATGTCGTTCTGTACTTTGAGATTCAGGTGCTAATTCTACTTTATTTGGCGACTTTTTCTTTCTCGATTTGGTCGCCGGGGGTTTTTCTTCATTAGTAGGAGAATAGGATTGAGTAATATCATCTAAATTTTTGCGGAAGTCTGGCATTCCTTCCTTGCTTATTACACTAGCAGTCCTCTCGAGCTGACTCAAGCTGGACTCGGTCGGTGCGCGGCCTCCTGGTCTTTGATGTCTATAATTTTTCAACAAATTAATTTTCCTTTCGGCCCTTTCTGCGGCCTGTACAGAGTCCAGTACTGCGTGTGCTGCTTCCATTGCAGCGGGGACCGAGTCCATCGTAGTCACTGCGGGGTCCATCCCAACCGGGCCCGATGCCTTTCTGGGCTCACGTGACGACTTAGATAGATCCAAAGTATTACCTACTGATTTATTTTCTAAATTCTCTTCAGGTGGAAGTTTTTCATTTGTCGTCAAAACTAAGGGTTCTGCCTGTTTAGGTTCCTTGGTACTCGTTAGTTGGTCTGACTCAGAATACAACTTGGATCGTTCAAGTTCATTTTTGTTTTTACCTCCAGCCGAGGGATTAGATCTAATTCTTTTATGTGCGTCTTCATCATCACTATCTAAGATTTGAGTGTCTTCCTCAGACTCAATGTCCATTTTATTGGGAGGGTTGCTATCACTATTGTCATTATCAGATCTCTTAGTATCCTTAGTAATTTTCGTTATGCTGACGGAGCCTGGCAGGGTGGGCCGTAATAATCTTCCTGGATGTCCAGGAGATCTAGCACGCATAGCGGCCTGCGCCCGTAGGTCTCCTAAACGATTACGTATTTCGGCCATTCTTTGGCCAGGAATCATACCAGGTCTTATTTTGTTGTGACCTAAACCTGCGGGCCTTGGTAGTACACGATGAAATCCTGCCCTGCCACCTGTCCTGGATGTAATAGTTATAGCAGAATTGTTCTTCAAAGATCCTGGTATATTTGATATTGGTCTATTTCCCATGACTGTAAAAATAACGCCAAGGTTACAAACGCATTGCTAAGTAATTACATAAGAAAGTAAGAAACAGTTCAACACAATTATTTACCTTTCTTCCCAATAGGACTATCCTTATTGTCGCCGCCTTTTTGTCCCAAACCTTTGAATGCAGTCTTGATGGCAATAATTTTCCCTGATTCGAGTTGCATGTAAATTCCTTTTGGTGATTTCAGTACCATAACTCGCTGGCCAGCTTTCAGGACGATATTTGTTTTCTCTGCTGAGTTTGTGGGTATCACAACATCTGTAAGAAACATACATTAATTATGTGACGAACTATTATGTCGTCCGTTCTTTCAAGGTTATCTACTATTGCACTATGACTTTTGTAATAAATAAATATATATATATATATATATATATATGGTGTTCTTAAATAATATGCCCAAATTGAAATGGGAAATAGTATTATGTATGCTGATTATAATAATAAATATATTTTATGCCCCACGTGTTACAAATTCTTTCATAGAAAAAAAAATCCGTCATGAAAAATAGCTTTCTGTTGTATGAAACCAACCAGCTAGGAAAATACTTACAAGCATGCCATGCGATACGGTACGCAGGTACAATACGCAGACGCCGTCCGCGCATGCGCCATCTACGCCATAAGGCGCACGCGCGGCCGGCCGTCATTGTGTTTCCGAGTGTCGCGCAGTACACTAGTACGCGTGACCGTAATCATGCCTGGACGTCGTTACTCTAATCAGGAGTATCTCCAAATGGTACTTTGTTATCGCGAGTCCAATAACATCACTGCACAAGCGGTGAACTTGTACGACCAAAGGTTCGGAACATGAGTGAGCCATCACACCATTGCTGCCATACTGCCGTTTTCTATGGGCTACATCCATACCACTTCACTAGGGTACAAGAACTCATGCCACAAGATCATGCACTCGCCGTGACAGGCTCCAAGGGGAAAATATACCAACGAGTATGATTCGACAGGTATTAGGAATATTGCATATATGTGGGAAATTATTAAGCTATTTTAAAGTAACCTGGAGGGATTATTGGTACTGGCCATTACAGAAAAGGAACAAACGCCGACTATAACTATCATATCTGATAGTTACAGTCGGCGTTTACGGCGATACTTCTATACGGCGATTACTTCTGGTAGGCGGTGGCTTGCCACCATATTATTATTAAAACTAGTTTTTTTATTGTTTCCGCCCCATTTGGTTATATTTCAATATCTTAAAGAAAGTTTATTACGTTTAAAACAAACCAAGCTTCTACAGCGTACCTTATATGCTGAATTTATGAGATTATTCTGAATATTTTTAACAGTCTCAGTCATTCTGTCCTCCTGTGTACAGTAAGTAACGTCACTCACCCAGCGGTAAGGTCATCTCCTGCGCAGTCATGCCCTGCCGGCGCCAGACGTCGGCGGGGATCCACCGCGCCGCATGCTGCATTGGACGCACCGACGCCACCGGTCGCTGTACCAGAGCGCCATCTGCTGTCCTCACAGTGCGATACGCTGTCGTTGGCTTCGGTGCCAATGCCGCCTTCTTCTCCAACTCGTACCTATTCATATAACATGTCATTGCTATGTTATTTTTACCTACAATGAACGTATTTTGTTATATTTTAAAGATTGCATGTCAAAAAGGAAAAATAATATATTGCGAGAATATAAGTCTATCTCAGCATTGCTATGTTATTTTTACCTACAATGAACGTATTTTGTTATCTTTTAAAGATTTCATGTCAAAAAGGTAAAAAAGATATATTGCGAGAATATAAGTCTATCTCAGAAATATTTCCCTTTCCTCGTTATTTCCTAAGTTTGTAAAATGTAAAATCTGAAATTACTACATCTGATAAAAGGCTATGCATATATAAGTAAAGTAAAAATAAGGTTTTCATTAGCACAGTATTCTTATATAATAAAAAGGCTGCGAAAAACAAAATTACTTGTGCAGTTCAAGAAACAAACGATGGAAACCTCCATGTGAGAATTCGACTAGATTCATATGATTGCTATTAATTATATATAAGTATAAACAAACATAACTTGCATTACAAAACGCAGAGCATTGAATGTCGCGCGCCGTCACTTATATAATGAATGATGAGGAAATGTGGTCGGCGTGAAATAAACCAAATTACGGGTTGTGTATTATGTACCCGTAGATTAAATAATGTAGGATTCTGGCATGTAACACATTTATCTATCATACCTACAAATTACGGGTTGTGTATTATGTACCCGTAGATTAAATAATGTAAGATTCTGGCATGTAACATATTTATCTATCATACCTAGAAATTACGGGTTGTGTATTATGTACCCGTAGATTAAATAATGTAGGATTCTGGCATGTAACATATTTATCTACGAGTATCATACCTACAAATTACGGGTTGTGTATTATGTACCCGTAGATTAAATAATGTAGGATTCTGGCATGTAACATATTTATCTATCATACCTACAAATTACGGGTTGTGTATTATGTACCCGTAGATTAAATAATGTAGGATTCTGGCATGTAACAGATTTATCTATCATACCTACAAATTACGGGTTGTGTATTATGTACCCGTAGATTAAATAATGTAGGATCTGGCATGTAACATATTTATCTATCATACCCTCTTTGTGCTAGCCTCTTTTCGGCGCTGGACAGTTTCTTCTCCTTCCTGTCGACCAGCAGCGATTCGTGCTGAAACGGCTCCTTGCTCAACAGCTTCCAATGTTGGCCGATTATACCTTGCATTAACATGTCTATGTATTTGTCTTTATACTCTGAAAGATCTTTTGGGTCTGCTTCCTGAAAAAAACGGACAATCAGAACTTCAGAATATCTTCTTCACAAGGTTGCAAAATCTCTTAAGTAATTTTGACGAAAATACCACGAAATCAAGATAAATTTACTAAATTATATATATATTAATTTTGAAATGTGTGGGACTCATGCATCTTTAGAATCAAGACTCTGAGTGAAAGAGAAGAAGGGGAGAGCTATATTTAAAAAGCAGTTCTTTTCGCAGCGGTAATTTCCCAGTCAGGCGATCGTAAACAGAATATTGCAGCTAAATAAACTCTCAAGGATTGTCAAGTTCCTGCATTAAGTAAATTTAAACTTAAATTGTGAGCAGTTGGATTTTGAAATCAAACTTTGCTAACAATTTAAGTTTTATTGATAAAACGACTGTTGAACTCTCCAGCTCTTCATGCTAGCCTAACTAACAACATGTTAAACTAAAAGTATAGACCTTCTCGTCATTATCGAAGCACAGGTTGGTGATTTCCTTCATAGAGAGCACGGCGTCAGGATTGCACTCGTCGACGACCCGGTCGGCCATGCCTTGTTTGTTGATCTGCCGATCGTAGATTTTCTTCTCCAGGCACCAGTCCATTACGAACCGGTACACAAAACACGGCTTCCTCTGACCATATCTGAATACAAAGACTGCGTTAGGGTCGGTACTTCTGCACTGTCCTTTCAAGCGGAGTAGAGCGGTACTCCACTGTGTATTGACATCACAGAACACAAGAGCAGCAGTAGAACCACTGCGCAGATGTATCGAGCGCGCTTACATCTTAATCAAACAATCAAAAGTTTGTATTTTCGTGTTTTAACCCATCAGAGCGCTTATTTTATTTGAGGTGTGCTCCGTGCATTTCGTGCGTTACTGATGTAACACGTAAAATGTTTACTTTTAACCTTTTCTTTTGTCGTGGTAATAAGCAGTACATTCATAGAGGAGTATTCTGGTACGTAGAGTTTCAAAAATAATATGAAAATCTATGCTGTTATTAAGCATAATTTTAATGCACCGAGCGTTTTATTGGAAGTTGAGGCCAGGAAATACCTACAGAAGCAAAGAATTTATGTTCTTCAGGAAAACGTTCCAATATTATACATTTGTAATATTCATTATTGACTAAATAAAGAACAAAATAATATATTGCATAGTAATAACACTAACTAAAATTGAAACCAATTTTTATTTAATGTGTTTTCAATTTTGTTTAAAATATATCAATTAACATCACGCGATTCTATTGAAATAAATGGAATGAAATGATTAGAATTAATAATTGTTTACACATAGATAGTAAATAAACACCACAACTTAGACTTTTATTTTAAAATTTTATACACATATTTTGTACAAATTTGCGCACTACAACTCTCTCGCGGTCAGATATGCATAAACAAAGATCTTTTAATTTTTCCACAATTGTTATGCAGCTATATAAACCATGAAATATATATATAATGTTATGGATTATATAAGATAATGTAAAATTTGCAAGCACTATAAATCAACTTAAAGGTTCAGAGTTGATCAGTATCAACAACCTGATAGAGCATTGTCAAATTGTTGATACTTAGTTTATACGCTATATAATTATTAGTGTTTGCTAAAACAAATAGATTTGTTTCATTATTAGACTTTGGTAAATATTTTGCCTTCTTGGCACTTCCTATTTATTTTTAGTTTAGTATTTTTTTGGTTTTACATTACGGAGTCTCAATTTTATTTTGTATGTATGTATAACTTCACGCCTAAACCCAAGCGGGGCAGGCAGATAACCGAGCGCCACACGACTCGATCCTTACATACCTCACTAGCTTCCTTAACATTAATTGCTCTTCTCATGCACGTTCGCAGGTTTCTAAGGCTCCTGACATCACCATGTATGTGACCAGCGTTTGCAGTTCGGATTTCTGCTAATAGCACAGCATCGTCTACATAAAGCAAACAGTTCACCACTAGGTTACCTATGCGTAATCCTGCATTCATCGACCTTATTATTTATAGACAACTATCGAGATGTAGAATTAACAGCCTAGCAGACAGCATGCAACCCTGTTTAACACCAATTTTGACATCAAACCAGGTTGACATGCTACTATCTATACAGACATGCTGAGCAATCCTTATAAGTGGACTGCATAGCACGGAGCAGTGAGCCGTTAATCCTATATCTAATTTTTTTGTTCTGTTAATCTATATCTCGGCAATATCTCCAACAGTTCCTTTCGCAAAACACTGTCAAATGCTTTCTCAAGATCCACAAAAAACCGCATAAACCTTCTGATCTATGTCAAACTGATGGCCCTATAGCTGGCCCAGTCCATGCGTGACTTCTTGCTCCCTCCCTTGCAGTCGTCATGTCTTATTCAAGAGCAAAATGACTGCGCGTCTCCAGTCCATTGGGACCTTTCCAGTTCTGCAGCATAGATTGCTTAAGTACCAGAAGGTGTCCCGGACATAAGTGCCACCTAGTGTGATTATCTCAGCTGTGATTGTATCACTAACTCCCGCTAACTTTACATTTTGAAGGTTTGTATCGACCATTCGATCTAATCCATATTTATACCTTTGTCGGACACCGGCAATGTAGTGTAAGCATCACTCACTCTCAATGTCAGCGTCCGAACATAGTCATATATTTCTTCAAAATATAATCTCCACCGTATTAGCAAGAATGATACCAGTTTTAGACTATCTTGTCCTTTTTCTTCTTCTCTCTCATATTTTCATTTAAGGGCAAAGATGATACATAATCCAAACAGGCTTTCCTATTTCTTGCTACAGAGGATTCAACCTCCGCATCCCACCAAACATCTCCATTCAATGTTTTATGTCTCTTTGCGCATGCTTCTTTTGTACATCCACCATACTTTCAGAACTTTCCAGCAATATTACATATCTAAGTATTTCGCTTACCAGGTGTACACATACATTCTCTTTAGACTTTCATCTTGCAATTTTTCGCTCCTTATCCTTCCATGATCTCTGAAAGAGATACACACTCTCCAGTACACATTTCTATAACCGACTTATCCGCTCTTAAAACGTGCCACCAGGTAATGGTCCGTTTTAAAAGTGGGACCTCTAAAGGCACTAATATCCGTCAAAGTATTTCGGAGACATCTATTAAAATAAAATTACACACTTTTGGCCATTCAGTCTTCATGTACGTGTACACGAGGAGGTTTCGTTCTATACATAAATCTAGAATTGTTACTAAATTGTTATTAAATTGACACTTACCTGCTTCGTTCACTCTCCTATCTCCATAGGGACCAAGGACAGTTTCATAGCCGTCTCGTTTGGTCCCACCCCATTCTTTCAAACATCCACACATGATCACTCTTTCATTACCCTGAGGCAAATCCAGAACATCCCTTACAGACTCCCAAAACTTCTCTAGTTCTTGAGCACACGCTGAGCTCACGGGAGCGTATGCTGCGACCAAAAGTACGAACCCAGAGAGGAAAGCACGACACCTACACCAGCACTGACATGATCGCTCCAGTCTACCTCAGACCATAGGGCCCATCATTCCACCGGGCAGATCATCGGTGTCGCTCACCTTTCGCTTAGTCTCTGTCTCACACAAAGCCTCTAAATATCTCTCATTCATTAAGTCCATCAGCTCGTTCATCTTATCAGTCAATCCACCTCTAACATTCCACGTGCCTATGCAGCACTCGGCTCGCCTCAACCCGCTGGAATTGGCGTGGTGAGTGAAAATAGCTGCATGCGGTGGCGGCACCCACCACCGCATGCAGCTATATTCACACCGACGCGGGCGGATCGGCGCACGTCCCCTCCGGTGGACGCCCTAATCCGCACATCTATGTGCTTTCGGGACAGAATTGCAATCTGATTGATTGGCAGGGGTCGCGAACGAGCACGCTTCTGGCACATGACCCCCTAACCAATGACATTTTATTTTGGTAATAGTTAAATTATTTTGTTCTCTTATTTATTCATTGTGCGTTACCTATATACGCGGCAGACGGCCTGAGTGTCGTGACACGGATTCCAACTGGCATCAAAAACAATAACACGGTTGGCCCCGACGAGATTGATGCCGAGAGACCCTGCTCGGGTCGACACCAAAAATAGGTAGATGTGCGGGTTACTATTGAACTCGTTGATCAATTTTTCTCGTTCCAATGCGTGCGTCGATCCGTCCAGACCTTCAACAAAAACAATTTTAATTGTAACAAAAGAAAACAAAGTTCTGAAATGACTTGGATATTAACTTTACAACATTTTACGACCCTAAAACAGGAAATAAAACCGTGCTTTTTCTTTTTCAAATGTTTCGTTTTGTGCGAAAATCTACTAGGCCAAATATTAGGAATATTCATGTAAGAATGCGTTTTGTTACTATCATATAACGAAACGCATTACTAAATAGTGATATATGTATGACCAATGTAGGCGTCCATACCTTAGTGTACGATATAGTGATAATGTATACACTGTAATGGCACAAAAATAAGTTCAGTCAGCAGTTCAACCCATCCTTCTACGCCCGCGTACACGCGGATTTAAAATTAACCGCGAGCGGCACGCTCTCGGAGACAGCCCGGGTAATGAGCCACCGCTCGAGGCCCGTACGCACCCCGCGTGGGTGCAAGACGCCACTGACTGACTGATTATGAAAGACTATTTTTAAAATTACGTCGATAGAAATAAGTCTGTAGTAATTAATAATAATATTAATCATTGAAAAAGCCCCGTAACCTTTAACGCTGCCGCGTCTTTTAAGTAATGTATTTTTTTAAAGACATGGCAACCTATTAGTCTTTAAATGCTCATAACCTGAAACATTATGTGATTAAAGATGTTTTTTTCATCCACATAGTTTGAAAATTACTAGCTATCCCAGAACAGGAACGTATTTCATATTTTATTAGGTCCATATCAGACAACATTCTTTTTGCACGACGAAAATGATTTTTTTATATGAAAAGTTACTATTGTAATATTATGTGATATACAATGACGTTGTTGATCATAATATTTTCATTGTAAAGTGTCACGCAAATAGAATGTCATCTAATGGAGGTCTGGACAAATTAATTACTTACGGTAGTAGTTGGTATTTCTCTCCCAGAGACTATTTGTTCCTGGAATGTAATTCTTTTCTAAAAAGTCTTCTATAAGGTTCAGTGTAAACAAACTTTGACTAAACAGTAATATTCTATCACCCAGTTTAATACTTTCGTTCAATAAATAAAAGAATAGCTCCATTTTCGCAGAGTTTTCGATTATCCCAGGGACGTAATCCTTTAATAACTCAGCAGCCCAGTCGTATGTCATTTCTTCTGCTTTCTTTGCCATGGCCAATTCTTCTTCTCTCTTAATTTTATCTTCTTTCTCACTGTCGTCTGAATCGGACTCTTCGTTTTTCTCTTTCGATGTCTTCCGATCCTTTCTGCCTTTAGCTCTAGGCCTGCCTTTTGGTTTAGGTTTTTCTTTCTTGTTGTCTTTACGTCTACCTCTTGGTCTCCCTTTTTTCGGAACGTCATCTTCAGACTCTGAAGCATCTGATTTATGCACTTTTTCTTTCTTCTTTGTTTCAGCTTTGACATCTTTGTTGGGGACTATTTGTGGCATGACAATTTTTCCTTCGTTATTAACGAGCTTTTTAGTATCTAAATCTTCTATTTTAACTTCACCGTCTGATTCAGACTTCATTTCTACTTTTTCTTCAGCTTTAAGCTTATCAACTTCAGTCTTAAGTTCAGTTATTGGCCATGCGGTAACTGGACTACCAGAACCAGCACTGCCCAAAGGCGGTTTAGTCTCCAAATGTGGCGGGAAGTTAGGGTAATGATTTGAATAATTACTATTAGTATTAGGTTGTTGATCAGAATACGTATTCGGTTGGAATCCGTATGCTGGTTCGCCGTATGGTGGTGCTGCATTTTGGGGCATAGACTCGGACTTAATTTCGTTAATGGGAAAGTTCGTAGGAGTTGGTTCAGTTTTAACAGTTGCATTTGGCAAATTACTGTCCGCTTGATTCTGATGAGATTGATTAGGCGGGATTGAGCTAGGAGGATTAGAACTATTGGTGTAACCGGGATAATTTTCGGCTTGATTGTCGAATTGGTTATATGCGTTGGTAGCATTAGGTGGATAGGAGGAATTGCCCGTATACGTGGTTGGATAAGATTGGTTAGGATACTCTTGTGCTGGTGGGTTACTTGGATAAGTAGGGGGAAGCGAATTAGCATTGTATTCCGAATAGCCAGGTTGGTTGTAGCCCGGGTATGGAGGTCGCTGTTGATTTCCATAACCATCTTGATCATTAGGGTAAGGTTGCAGTGCATTTCCTTGGAATGGTTGATCACTTGGGGGCGCGTTATAATTAGGTGGATATTGTTGTGCATTATTGTAATCTGCTGGTGGAGGGCCCCTGTAGTCGTGAGATTCGTGAGGAGGCTGATTATTGGAGAACTGTGAATTGTTATAATATCCTCCACTGTTCCCATAATAGTTGCCATTTCCCCAATACCCCTGATTGTAACCCGGGCCACATTCCGAGCTGTTCGGAGGGTATTGGTTAGGATAATTATTGGCATATGGTGGTTGCTGTTGGTAGTAATTCGCCTCAAAATTCTGATTGTAACCTGGGTTTGGCGGATAATAGCCAGAACCGGAATTTTGGTAATTCGGGTAGGGTGGATAGGAACCCGCGGTTTGATCGGGTCTATATGCATTTTGTGGAGGTCCATAGGGTCCATTTGGCGGATACGGGGGATTGCCGTATGAATTGGTATCTTGTCGCGGTGGCACAGACCCAGTGGTTGTGTTTGGTTGTATTGTTGCTGCTGGTTTCTTTGATGAGCCCTGAAATCAAGGGCAAGCTTCAATAAAAGTTGATAAATATAGTTTTTATTCATTCTACATTAACTGCGAATATTTGAGAATGAACTAATACTACTACTAATAGTAACTAATTATTTGAAATTTTGTAATTAAAATAGAGCATTTTAATAGAACATCTTGTAAAATGTTTGTTTATAAAGGCGCTATATTACATTATATACAGGAATTATGGATTCTCTTTACAGATATAATTTACTTGTACCAAATACAGAAATCTAACTGCAGGTCTGAAATTATCTGCTTTACGTATACGTGACAGACGGCACACGATGAATTTCATATTGTACAGGGTCTTTAATCTTTTATTGCATAAATCCTACCCTTGGCTTAGTAGCTCTTCTAGGATTCGCTTTGCTGGCTTTAGCGCGACCAGCTTTTGTAACTCCCCCCAATTCTTCAAGGTCTAAATCCTCTTCGATAGCTGCATTCACCTCACTTCGTTTCTTGAGGAAATTGTATAATACGTCTGGATGATTCCATATCTGAAACATTCGCGGAGACGTATAAAAAGTGGGTAAAACGAGTATTCCTGTCTAATGTTACGTCATTAGGTCTAGGAGCCCACATGTCTGAAGTCAACGTTGGTAGAGGGGTAGAGAATAAAATAATAATAAAACCAAGAACAGCAAATAAATTTCTTGATGAGTCTAGAAAACCAATTTCATTGCCATTCGCATGAAGAAGATTGGATGTTAACTCGAAGAAGTAAAGCGCGGTTTCGCGTTTCACCTGATCACCGTGACAATAAGTCGTCACTGCAGCATATGGACGCTTGTAGCACGAAATACATCACTCATAGCAAACATTGTAAAACAGTAAGCACATTAAATTTTTATTTAAATTTAGTGCTTATACCACGATAAATTAAATATCGTAATGGCATTTGCCTTGCTAGAAATAAGATATCCTTGGGATAAATTGTATTCTATAATTAATTGTCTGAAACAGTCCTTGCCGGAAATAGCACGAAATGGGTTTAAGGAACATATTAAAATTCCTCTAAAGAGGCTCATTACATAGTTATAGTATATACAACACTTGCAAACATTTATGTACATAGTTATAGTATATGCAACACTTGCAAACATTTATGCACTTTTTGCGAATCGTAATAAAGTTGATTTTATATATAGTGTCATTACCAAAATCTCGTTTTGTATACGCTTACTTTAACTGTATTCACATTATGAAATTGACCTACCTTGCAACAAATAGCAAATGCTTTCAATGGATTTGGCACAGAAGTAGAGCGAACGACTTCGTTCATGAATCTATCATACAACTTCCTTTGGAGCGGCGTCATGCGGACCAGGAGCACATATTCTTCTTTTTGAGGTAACGTCGATTGCAGCACGGCATGTGAACGTCTGAGAAGTATGTAAATTAATTAAGATGCAAAACTGAAGATGGATTCAAGCCGGGTCCCTGTAGAAGGGGCAGACCCAAGGAGTGCTGGCTTGACGTCGTGAGGGATGACATGCGTGCCATTGGTCTCACTATGAGGGATGCCGAAGATCGTGCGAAATGGAAGAATAAAAGCCGGAAAGCGTACCCGGGGCTCCGAAGCGAAAGCGTAGTACGATTTACGGACCATGACTCTTACGTACGCGTATACTCTCAGTGAATCGTTTATCGAGTCCCGAACTTTGTCAAACTTTTTTTAATCTCAGTATTTCTGTAGTACACAGTAATTCTGCTATAGTTTAATTAGTGATATCGGATTTAATTTTTTTTCTTCCTAGCGTCATTCAGTTTACATTACATTAAAATTTGCGGGGCCCGCTACATAAGCCTAAAGAATTGACGAAGATTCTGATTTTGACATAGAGCGACTGCCGTAAGACCTCCACAATCCAGAGGGAAAGCCAGACATTTTGTAGGTTAGGTCACACATCTTTCGAAATATAATTTCTTGCGTGAGGAAGCCTGCATGTAGGTTTCCTCACGCTTGTTTTCTATCGCCAATTTTTATTTACTTTAATAGGTAAGTTCATTTTAACATAACATTCAACAATGTATTTATGAGCATTTTATTCACTTATCATATCATAATGAACAATGCAACGCAACCACGAACAAAATGTCATATTGATGCTACTTCAGGCTCCTGTTGGGCATTTCATTCACACGTCGATTTGCTCACAATTTGAATATGATACGAAGAACGAGTCGCTCGGAAGTTATATATTTTTTATAAAAAAATAATGTATTAGGATAGGAGAATTATGTATTATTTTAGAATGCAGGTCTGCAGGTGGTTCTAATTGGTTAAAGCCAATAGTACCTAACGGGGATCTGGCAAAAGAGGGTAGGGTGCATCAAAGCGACGCAACTTGGGAGGTGCCTGCACCTCACAGAAAATCGTACCCAAATAACAACTATCTGGAATGTTGTTGTGTTCTTGCGAGTTAGAGAGTACCAGCAAGCTCCTGAAGAATTGCTGTGACAGCGCGCGAGACTCCTTATATTTTTGACTACGATAACTATATCGATAGGTAGGGTAGGAGGAAATTCCTGTTAGTCATAAAAAAATATAAAGATGCTTGGCAGGACGTACGTACGTATCATTGATTCCTCGCAATCCATATAAATAAAAAATCAACAAAATCCGTTATGGACAATAGCACATAATTGAAGATTTTTATTTGCATTTTTATTTATAAGGATAGCGTTGAATTAAAATTAAAGCCAATGTCCCTGTGACAGGGTTTTTTGTAAGATTAGTTTGTATGCAACCTGTCGCACGAAAAGTAATCGCACCGCACCGGATCGCGCCCGTAGAATGTTACAAAAAAAAATCATTTCGGATCGCTGCCGCTTTCACACTCCGGTGGGTTTCGGGTTTTTAAACTAATTTGAAATTGATATTGATTGGTGGATTAGGTTATGTTATGAAGACAATATTTTTTTATATAATGTCTGTACATAATGCAAATGGTAACTCACCTCTGTACAAAACCAACGAGTAACGAGTGCAGCACATGAGCCCGGTACCTCATCAACCGTATGTCTTGTGGAGTGGAGTCTATACATTGGCCATTCTGTATAGGACGCTCGAACATATTGCAGAACTCCGTTTTGCTACCAAGGTAGTTCGGACGGACAAAGTCAACCATGCACCAGTATTCTAATAAATTGTTTTGAAGTGGATAACCTGAAAATGTGCATTTAGACATGAGAATAGATCATTTACCAACATGCTATTATATTCAATTTTTGTCTGTACTAAGTGGGGAGGCATAAAAGCATACGGCCCACCTGATGGAAAGCGGTTACTGTGGCCTATGAACGCTCGCAATACATTAAGTGTCATCGGGCGATGCCACATCTGCGGCTAGCACAGCAACTCCTTTTAGGAGCTAACTCGTGACCTGACTCACACGCAGAAACACAACAACCCTCCAGGGAGTTGTAATTTGGCTGCGGTTTACTGTGAAGTAGAGATACTTTCCCAGACGGGCTGCTTTGATGTGCCCTACCTTAATCAGTTCTTATGAATTACATACAGCTACATACATAAAACAATACTTATAAAACCAGAATTACTGTTGGTTCCGCACGAGACCAGGCCTGTCATGCGGTGAACAGATGTACATTAACCACCGAACATTGGCACAGTAGAAGGCGCAAGTGGGCAAATCACCTACCATAAACAAGTAAAACCAGGTGGTGTCTACACGCTTGACTTGAAGCACCCCCTTACTCTCAACTTCATTTCTTACATTGACCCATACAGTATAGTATCGTAAGTACACATTTCGGGACGACGAATTTGAAATTCATCAGTTCGCCAAATCATTAGGCTTACGTAGCGGACACCAAGAAACGCGATAACGCTAGGAGGAATAAGACTTTCGTGTATAAAGAACAACAGTGCAGTGCGATGTGCTAACGAATACGATCGCTTTCCACCACACACCCCAGTCACGAATATTAATTCGCGAATTGAGCGGCCGCAGCCTAGCCGCCGTACGCCACTGTCGCTATGGGCTATCATAACATGGGGAACAACTCATAGCCAACGAATTCTGGGCGTTCATACAACACACCTTCGACACTATGG
The DNA here is from genome assembly GCA_947507595.1 of Pyralis farinalis. Classification (NCBI taxonomy): domain Eukaryota; kingdom Metazoa; phylum Arthropoda; class Insecta; order Lepidoptera; family Pyralidae; genus Pyralis; species Pyralis farinalis. The sequence continues at coordinate 21,622,841 of OX382267.1, forward strand.
ACGAAGTCAGCATGATGCGCATTTCTAAATCTACCTTCAGTGAAGATGAGATTTGCAGTCGCAAGGTGCTATTTTTCAAGACGCTGAACAAGACCACGGAGATATCGTCACGCAGGAGGGATAGAGGAGCCAAAAGTATTCAAGACGTCATCAGTCTTTTGAAAGTGACCGATTCAGATGACGTGCCTTCCTTCATAACCAAAGACCTACACACGGTACCTACCATCTGTGACCCTGGACGTTAGTACGCTGTTAAAGGATATCGGAAACCTGAAACCAGTCTCTGTTGCTGATGTTCGATGATTAGTGACATCGGAAACAACAATTAGTGGGCTACGTTCGGAAATACTATCACTAAAATGTAATGTTTCCGTAAGTCGGTCACCTGAGGTCGGCAACAATAACACGCGTCGTGGTGCACAGAATGCATGCGCATGCAACTTATTGGTGTCACCGACCACTGTCGCAATGAGCAACGTACGGTGCCATGCTGCCCACTCCCCAGCAGAGCTAAAAATGTGTACACGTCAACCCCGGGACGGGATTACGCAAAAGTTGCCGCATTACCATCGTCTCACCTACCATCTCACCGGGAGAAGTCAAGTCGTTGCGAGCCCACTCGCAAGGCTTTGCAACCGGGTTCTCGCAAGGACCAGTGCGATGAGCAGGGCTTCATACAAGTGGACAGGAAGAAGAAGAAGCCCTCCAACCGTAACTACTGCGGCACCGCACAGACCGGATCGTCACAATAGGGCGTGGAAATACCAGTGCCGCCGTTGTACGTTTCCAGACTACACTGGTCTACAAAGGTCGAGGAGGTTGTAGACATGTGAAGAAGAAGACCAACTTCACCTTGAAGGTTCAGCGACAGAAATCTCGCCATAAAGTGAGTTTTAGTTCTTTTGTGGTCAGGGTTCCAGCTCATCATTTGCCTACCTTCATGAAGGAAGAATTCTGGCCGGAGGGAATCGGGTTTCGGAAGTACCGAGGACGGTTGCCTAACGAAACGCGTTACACGTCGCCGATTCTACGTGGAATTAGTTTAAGTTTATGGACAAAGAATGAAGTGTAAGAAAGTCTTAGTCTTTATTTTTCCATAATAATGACAATAAGTATAACATAATGTAAGTATAATCCTAATTGGTGATATTTGGGAATATCTCACATACGACCGTCAGGTTCATATGAAGTTTGATTGTGAACAATTATTGATAACTTAAGAGAAAAAACTGTGTTACAAAACATTGTCTATTTTTCTAATAATATTGCACATTCTTTTATCACCTGTAATTATTTCAAATATTTCGCTTTGCAAACTTCGGAGATTACAGGGGATGGCATGTTCTTTTGTCATTGCTACAATCGAAAACTACACGGCATGAAAAAGCAAACTTATATTGCAACGTGCAAGTGGCGCCCTTTCTACAAAGCTCTAGTTGAACTAGTGGTCGCGCTTTAAAATTTCAACCACACATTTCAAGCGTGTTGCAAAAAAAAATAACGAGTGCTTTAGACCACACGACTGAAGTAAAATTTCTTTAGCTCCATAGTGTGATACATACAATAGGCCTGCACTGTGTCTTAGACATACGAAACTTAACTCGTTATGAGAGAAAGAAAATGTATGCTCGCACCTCTCTCTCTTGCCCCTACAGTAATATACGAAACGTAACTCTCTCTCATTCCATCTTCACTAACTTATATCTCCCTCTCAACTTCCGTTTCCCTAGCCCGATCACACTTTTCGTAACGCTCTCATCACGCATTCACCAGCTTACCCCCCAAGTCAAGCGTGCGTAACGAAGTTTTACATCAAAAATATTTGCGTAACTAATATTTAAAACTATTCCGAATTATAGATAGTATTAGTAGTTGCTGAAACATGCCACTGTAAGTTAGTATTATACCATTTCGGCACATAGACCTAAAATAACAATGGATCAATTAACTATTTGATTTGTACTTACCAGTGAGCACAACTCTTCGTTTAGTTCTCATCTGTTTTAACGCATATGATATATTCGAGTGCGAGTTTTTGATTCGATGTCCTTCGTCACATATGACCAAGTCAGGACCGGGTTTGACCAGAGCTTCGTACATTTCTGTAACAGAGAAAAATAAACCAACCAATTAATCAAGTGCTTAACTACAATACTTCTAGTACTATGCATAGACGCCTTCACCCCGAAAATTTTCCGGCAATCTCTGTTTAGTTTTGTTATATGTCGCAGGATTATGATGGGAGTCAAAAGCCGGATTATGATCCATTTTGAAATTTTCATGACATACATTCGATTTCATCATAATCCTAAAAAACAGGATTTTGCACTAGCTTATTATGATGAAATAAGTATATTTTTTGATACCATTACGGCCAGCCTCATGGCAGCACAGTTACAGTAAAACAGTAACCGCGGATTATGAATAGTATTACTCTCGCGATCGACCCTTCAGAAACCTTTACATGCCGATTTGGAAGAACCCCATACTGTAGAATGACTATCGATTTGGTCTAAATTCAGCACATCGAATCTAAATTTATGGCTTTTTATTTACTTCTCGTGAAAACAGAACCAACGGTAGCTTTCATTCATCAATTTAGCTGGCGATAAGCAGTGGAATCCCGTAGCGGTATTGTTTTAGACTGCACAACCTCTAAACCTTGTAAAGCGAAGAATCCCACGCACTTGCCCCTTTCTACCACTGTTAATATTATTAAGTTTAGATCTTTGATCATAATTCTAGACCTTTTTCTATACAATCTCGGTAGTCATACAAGCATACCACCCACCTGATGTAAAGCGGTTACTGTAACGCTTGAAATATATTAACTATCACTCGCGCGATGCCATCTCTGCTGCTAACACAGGAGCTCCATGGAAGCTTACTGATGATGGTGACCTCGCTCATACGCAGGAACACTACAGTCCTCTAGGGAGTTGTTATTTGGCTGCGGTTTGAGGTACTTCCCCAGACGGGCTGCTTTGATGCGCTCTACCTCTCTTCAGCTTCTTATTAGGAAGTTCCGATTTTAGTTTAAATAAAACTCATTTGCAACACCTGTGAAACGTCTATCGACTTTGCTTATCGATAAGTTACTTTCTAGAGAATGACGAGCAGGATGGTTGCCATGCTATCAGGCATTATGCCTAAAGACGGGATACAAATGATGTGATTATTACATGTTTTCTTTATTCTTACCATTCAGTAACTTCTTGTCCTCGTCATTGGGGCAATCTTCTTTCTTCTCATCTCTCCTAGAAGCTTCTTCTCTTATCTCGGCATCAAGCTTTCCCTGACCGTCGCCATCTTCTTTGTCTAACTTAGACTCATCTGAAATCTTTACCGAAAAAAAAACTAATTATTTAACTGTGTTCATCTTCCACGCACGCCACGTACATTTGCATGTAATGTACTCCATTATTTTGTTATAGGAGTTTAATAACTCCTAACAACTTATTAGTTACTTACTAGTAACTTATTAGTAACTAATAAGTTGCGACAAGTCTCAAAAAACTGTTACACCACATAGTCACAAGCAAGCTTTTTCTGAATCAATTTACATTTGGGATTTGTATGGCTGCATTCTGTGTCTTAATTGTGCAATAAAGATTTTTAATTGTCATAAAGGATTCACCTTTATTACCAAATTACTTTATTCAAATAAATGCAATCAAAGTAAAATTAAAGTGAAAGATATTAACAATAACCAGTATTAAAAACCTGAAAATTTTCAAGACAGGACCTAATATGTACCTCAAAGATGTAACACAATGTATCCTGATTGCATTAAATTTTGACAAACAAACAAAACTTGTACTTTCTGTGTTGCTACCGGCTGAATAATCCAAATCATAACGAAGGCATGCTGAAATGATGTGCTAACTAGTTTAAGACCCGAGTCTTAGTAGAAGAGTCACTGTAACCATTAGCCATTTTTGGCTTATATGGGAACCCCTACCTTAGAATGCTAGAGACAAAATTAGAAAGACTTTAATGTTTAAGTTCTTCCCAAATGTCAGGCGAAAATGTCGTTTATTCGCGATAGTTATCGATCGCGATTTTCATTACCAATGAGAGAAATCCAGCTTCAAATCTTTCTACGCCTGCTAATTAGCCATAGTTTTACAAAGAGATCGCAATGAACTATTGTTCATTGTCGATTACCTCTGTTAACCCTTTCTTTGTAGTAGTTTTTTTTTTTGCTATTTTATGGTTTATTTTAGAAAATGTTAAAAAACAGTCAAAGCTATTAAAACCTTAGCATACCTTACTGTTATAATAAATTTGATTATTTGGAAACATTAAATCTTACCAATGTATCATCATTGACCCCATCAGGTCTATCGGACTTCTTATCTTCTTTTTCTTTCTCTGCCTCCAACTTTGCATCCGCTTTCTTTTTCTTACGAGGTTTTTTGTCTTTTTTCATACTTAAGAGTCTGTATAATTCGTAACCTATCATCAAAACGCCGCCAGTCATAGTCCAATCCTAAAAATGAAAATTACAAATTATTTAGAGATGAATTATTAATAATGGAATCGCATGCCCAGCGTTGACAAGGCAGAGTTGTTTGACATACTAGTATATGTAATATTGTAGGTACTAATGATAAAAATTCGAAAGACACGTCAATAATACCACAAAGTTATGAAATAAGTCATCTAAAATGTATGTAAAACACCTATAATAATCTATATATTTACATCAGACGAGGATTACAGCCTTTACCCACTTTTATTTATCGAAAAATTGAGAATCAGTAACTGTGATAGGCAATTTTAACACATAGATATTATCGTTCACTTTCCATCGTCATTTACATGTAAGTAATTCACAGTACATTTCGCCTTAGACCGCATTTGTTTTTGCACTGATAACAAACATCGCTGCCCAGCTTTACACTTTGACCTTTGTACGCCCTACGTACTAAGAGTTACAGTTGGACTTCGAGTGTAAGGTGTGACCTGCTCTTAGCTGTACAAACTTGTTTTATGATATGACATTTTATAGCATTGACAAATAAATCTATATATATCTTCACGTCAAACAATTTGCTGGATAGGCAGAACATTTATAATATCACTCATATTACGTCTAATCTTGCTTTTCTGACAGTCAAACAAATTCATCTCAAAATGTGTTACACATTCCATTTGACATTTGGCATTAAGTAACATTGCGTGGCATCCACATATTGCGGTGTTCATTTCTAAAAAGAACAATAATTCAAATATTTATTTTAGAAATAGATCCTGTGGGATAACATATCTGTACAGATAAATAAAATTGGAGTGTCTGTTTGTAATATTAAAATAACCTCTTTTTATTAAATGTATACACGGTACATATACCAAAATAAATATTTTTACAATTTTTGTCTGTCTATCTGTCTGTCTGTTTACTTCGGCTAATCTCTGAAACGGCTGGACCGATTTTGACGGGACTTTCACTGGCATATAGCTAATGTAATAAGGAGTAACTTAGGCTACTTTTATTTTAGAAATTTTATTTATTTTATTAATATAAACAAAATAATAAAAAAAAATCTATTCCGCGCGGACGAAGTACATAATACATATCTATTATTATTTTGCTGTTCGCTATTTTACTGTGGTACTTATAATCAAATCAAATAAATAAAAGTATAACTGAACAATAACTTTTTGTTAAATTCCGCGCGGACGAAGTCGCGGGCACAGCCAGTTAACTAATAAGCTTAAGCAGAGTCGTAAAGATTTTCTTTTTTTTTTTTCAGTGTCGGTCGGTTGTTTCATATAGTATGAAAAGCCTTCCATTCACTTTACATATAAAGTAAGCTACATTGTATTGTAATTTTATAAGGAGCTTAGACATTATACGATGTAAAGAGTAACACGATTATCATTACACGATTTCCTCGTTACGTTTTATTGTACTGCTGAGCAAGTGATCATTAAAATTTGTACATAATTTCGAATACACTACATTAGTGGTACATGCCCACACTAGGATTAGAACCAATAGGTTGTTTTTTTACCTATTGGGCTATAATTACGTATGAGCAATGATAGCCTATTGGATAAAGAATCGGCCTAGTGAACAACAGGTCCCAGGTTCGAATGCATCACTAAATCCGTATTTTTTCTGATTTATGTACATATTTATAATTATCACTTAATTAAAACATCGTGAGGAAAGCCGCACGTCCAAGAAATTATATTTCAAAAGACGTGTGAATGAACCTAAAAATGATCTGGTTTTCCCTCTGGGTTGCGGAGGTCTGACGGCAATCGCTCCATGTAAAAATCAGTATCTTCGCCAAATCCTTAGGTAGTTAAGTATAGGTAAGGTAGCGGACCCCGCCAATCCTAGTGAATTAGAAAACGGGATAACGCTAAGAAGAAAAAGCAGGGCTATAATTGCGTATCCACGATGTCACATTTATAATCATTAGAAATAGTTATTACCTTGACCACTTTAGCACGCATCTGCAGAGTCTTATGACTGTCGTTAAGTACATAAATGGGGAAATTTCGATTTCGAACTTCCCCGTGTGCCGATAGAGGGCTATTCGTCGCATCTAACGGCAACCACATATTGAACTCGGCCACCTGAAAATGTTAAAATGCAAATAAATTGTCTGCAATAAAACAATATCGACGAGCTTGGCGGCGCAGTGGCGGAACGCGCTGTTACGCTACTTTGACACCAACGTCGTGGGTTCGATTCCCGCACAGTACAAACATTTGTGTGCATGAACATGTCTGTTTGTCTTCGTCTGGGTATTTTATATTTATAATAAGTATGTATTTACAAAAAAAAAATGTATTTACGTATGTTTATCAGTTGTCTAGTGCCTATAACACAAGCTTCGCTTACTTTGGGGCTAAGTAGCGCTGTGTAATTTGTCCGACAATAAATTTATTTATATTGGTGCACGTGATTTGATCAGATGCTAGTAACTCTCGGCATACTGGCTGCGATGTAGATGCCCGAACTATGGTATATCCTAAAATTTACCGGTAACACCTATTATTTACCACACAGTTATGGTTAAAGTCCGAAACGTTTTGTTATCTACGTTTATTTTGAGCATTTACCACCATTTACTTGGTAAATCTTAAGATTTACTTCAAATACACGGTAAATATCGATAAACAGATATGTAAGAACATGTTCGCCACATCGTCTCGAACTCGCGGGCAGTGGGCCAATTCTGTTAAATAACTGCAACTGCACTGCTACGCGGCGTGGTCAAAATGTGTATATTTTGACGTTTCGTTATTGTGTTAACCGATCTGACAGCAGCGGCGTTGCAGCAACGCTGCAGTAAATGTCTCGCTATTCTGTTAAAAACCCTGCACTGCACCTGCACGTTTCTTGCAATATAATCGTATTCTGTTAAATTGTTTTGACATTTGCATAGCGGTGACAGAAGTTTCGAAGGAGTTTATCTGCAGTTTTGCTAACGTTAGTCTCAAGCAACTTTTAACGAAGAGAAATTAATATTCTGAAGCGGTGATTTAAATTGCATAATATTTGTTTTGTTTTGGGAAAAGCTTGGAGGAATATATGATTAAGTGAAGCTTCTTTTCAGTTAGAAATATCTCCACGCCGGCAACCAAGGGCAATCGGGTGTGAAACTATAGGAGTCAACATTAAGGAAAAATCCAATTTATTAGATTGAAATATGGTAACATGACAGGAGTTAAGTAGTTCATTTGCAGGATACGCACAGTTACAGTGCAGGAAATTTTAATAGAATACACACCTATTGGCACTGCACTATTCCTGCACTACTCAAGTGATAGGCGTAAATGTGCAGTTGCAGTTATTTAGCAGAATTGACCTACAGATTGCAAACTTTTACCTCGATAATGATAAATATTCAAAGTGGAAAAAGGAAGTAAAATATAGAAAATAACGTGGAAAAGAACGAAGCTGTTCATTATAGGCGAATAATGCGCTTTGATATTGTAACTCAGTTTCATAAATGCAATAACACAAATTATGGGCATTTACCACTAAATTTGCATTTACGGATTTATGTTTTTATTTTCTTATTGCTTAACATATTTATTATCTTTCTTTTTAATCTCCCAGTATTTATAAAATCACCATTGATGTCGAAGAAATGCCGAAAGAAAGTTACCTACATAGATTTTTTGCAATATTATGATATTGAATAATACAATTAGCTAATCTAAATCATTTTAAGACATCCTTGCAGTTATATTCATCAGCTCTAAAATAATCCTTTTAAAACACAATTATGACATGGCTTTTTAACCTGAGAGTAGGTTAAAAGAGGAAAAGACAGCTAGGATGCAATTTCCAAGGCAGGCCAAAACGAACGTGTAAGTAAAGTGACGCCTGTAGGTTTAGGTAATATTTTTAAATAGCCCTTTTGGTAATTGCATTATATAAGCAATAATAGATTTGGTTTGTTCGCTTAGTTCCCTTGATTTACAAACACAAAATAACATGTAAGTAGTTTAAAAGGTAAACGCAATTTAAGTCACAATCGCATTACCTCGTGGTATTTTTTACAATTTTAAATCTTAACACTTTTGTATAATTTATAACTTGTATTGGTTAATCGATATAAAAGCATAATCAAGAATCTATATGTAATATGTATATGTAATGCTTTGAATTGATCATCTTTTGGAGTATAATGACTAGCTATCATCTTTAAAGACAATAAAAAGACTCAGGTGATTAGAGCTAGGGCACAGCGTTATTTCATAACGCACAGTTCACTGTAGAAATACCGCCTCCTTACAGAAAAAAGCAACCACACAGGTACATGGCTAGCTACAAGTAAGCAAAATCTTGCTAGCTGCAAGTACTGTAGTAACCAGTAATCACCACGGAATTTAATACAGAAAAGTATATTGAAATAAGAGACCGTCAAAATATAAATTATTTCTTTATAGCAGCGATTTCGTTCACGGTCATGTTTAATAAATTTTGAATTGAATTTGGCTGGTTGCAATATGTAGTCTTTGGTTGGCTGCCCGCATACATTAACCCGAAATACAAGGGCCTGACATATGTGGAGAACCGACAGTATGAATGTGCCCTAATGTTTAAGACATTCGTGTTATATACAATACTAGTTTTACGAGAAAAGGGCATAAAACATAAAATTGTATATGTGTATAAACAATTAGCAATAAAAAGTCTTCATCCTTACCCAGTTTTGTAATGTGTTGATAGGCATGATGCACAAAACGGTTTTGGAGCTGGTATGCCGCAAGAATATATCACAGAAACAGACAATTTGTAACGTCTTCCCGAGGCCCATGGAATGAGCCAAAATGCATCCAAAACCAGTTGACGTCGAAAATCTCTCCACAGACTCTATTATATTGTCGAACAGAAATCGCACTCCTCCAATCTGTCATCATAATAGAGAAATAATGAATATCATATTATATACAACAAAACAAATATTCGTCTACTGCAAGTGGTGTACGTTGTACACTACCTTCTCAGAGCTAACGTCACCCATGACTTCAAAGTTGGTGGTCTTCCACACTGCAAACTTGTGCAACTAAGTGCACGTCAAGCCATACATTGACTTTTATACCGTTTCAAAGAGTGCGTAATAATAGTTACAATCGCACTTCAAGTGTAAAGCGTGATCTACTCTTAGCTGTACCAGGTTCTAACAAAAAATGAGGTAGAGTATGTATATTCAATCTATCTCTTGCGGGGTAGGCAGAAAGAACCGAGCGTCACATGACATGACACATGATTATATTCAATAAGAATAATAAACAAGCCCCTACAGAAGACTGTAGCCAAATAATAGTAAACGCTAGCTACATTCTTGTGAGTAAGCGAGTAAACGCCAGGGATGGTGTGTTACCACCAGTGGACGTAATATGCGAGCGTTGTTAATGTATGTCTGTATAACTTCACGCCAAATCCCTTGCGGGGTAAGCAGACGGTACCGAGCGCCACATGACTCGATCCTTACACACCTCCCTCGCTTCTTCAACATTCATTGTTCTTCTCGCACTTGTTGTTCATGAATTTCAAATATTCATAGGGTAAATAATAACCACTTCACATCAGACGGTACGTTTGTTGCCACCCGACAAAAATTAACAAGTTATACCAAACAACAATCTTAGTTTTTTTTGTGAATTTAAAAATAACATATAAGAGTTTCCTGTAAGGTGCTATGATGGTAGCGAGCATGGCAACACAACGCTCCAGTATTCAATTCCCATCACCCCACTATGTTACATAAAGTCACATAGTTAAACACATTTAATGTACACGTAATTCAATATTATTCATGTCAATCAGAATAAAAGTTACTTGATGTGGTTTGATGATTCTTGCTATTTGCGGCGCCAAAAATATATCCTCCTCATTTTCAGGGTGTCCAATGTTGATTAGTACGCGACCTTGTTCGTCGGGAATATTATAGGCATCGTTCACATGCAAGCCTGAGAATAAAAAACAGTGTAAGTTTGTCAAACAATAGCAAAATAAGAACAACAACGTTTTGTTACAAAAGCAACCCGCAAGCACACCCCAATTTCATAAGTATAAAAATCCATTTTCGGACGACCTACAGTTCTAAGCAAACTGTATTTTTACATTCTGTTGTAAAATTTTCACATATGAAAGGAGCTTGACGAATAATTGGGCGTGTCAGTCTAATACGCAAAACCACACCGAAATAAGTTTAGACACTTTTGCGCAATGGATAGGAATGAAAAATTTAATATTGTATATAATAGATTTCGTGAAAAACTGCGGTTTGACGCTGTCTCCCAGGTACTAATTACATGCTATGTTCGCTTATTCTTATTTATAAAAGTATATTTCATAAACAAACAGACACAGCTCGTTTATTCGAGCACCTGGAAATGGCGACAGACAGAGTTATTAAACAGTATGCCTCCGCGGAGTTAGTGTTTTTGGGAGACTTTAATGCCCACCATGACTTGGCTGACTACGCGAGAAGATCTGCTCACGAATTAGCTCTGGCCTATGGTTTCTCCCAACTGGTTCATTCTCCCACGAGAATACCTTCTCTCCAAGGTGATGGAGCGTGTGATATATACAAGACTCCTGGCATACCTAAAGGATCACGACTTGATCATCGACCGTCATTACGGCTTTCGTCCCGGTCGCTCGATGATTATCTTCTAGTGTATCTAACACATCGCTGGACTTCGGCGAGTCAAGAGTCAATGTGAGGCATTAGCAGCCAGCCTAGATATGGCGAAGACGTTCGATCGGGTCTGGCATCGCGGTCTTTTATCGAAGTTACCATCTTACGGGTTGACCGAGGGTTAGTGCAAATGGGTTGCCAGCTTCTTATCCAACAGATGTATAAAAGCAGTGGTTGACAGTGGCTGCTCCGATAGTATGGATATCAATGGCGTCCACGCTGGCGTCCCACAGGGTTCTGTACTGTCTCCGACGCTGTTTCTGCTGCATATCAATATGTTGTCAATTGATGGCATTCATTGTTATGCAGACCACAGGACCGGGGACACATATTACACAGGCCGAGCTAACATCCCTCGTTCCCTTGTGGAGGAAAGCTGCGATAAACTTGTCTCACATTGAGTAGTTGACAAAAGTATCTGACTGGGGGCGACTGAACTTGGTCCAATTCTACCCCATAAAGATACAAATTTGTGCATTCACCGCTAGAACTTCATTTGCTGTGATTCCTCAATTCCAGAACACACCACTAACCATCGCCAAAAGCATTGGGATCCTCGGTGTCGAGATCTCCAGGGATGTTCAATACTTCAGTGCGGAACAAAGACTTATACAAGTCTCAAGTCAGACCGCACATGGAGTACTGTAGTCATCTTTGGGCTGGCGCACCTGGATACCAGCTAGGACCTTGTGATTCGGTTCAGAGACGAGCAGTGAGAATTGTCGGCGATCCCAAGCTTACAGACAGTATTAAGCCATTAAGTTTAAAGCGAGATTTTGCCTCCCTTTGTGTGTTCTACCGATTGTACAACGGGCGGTGTTCTGAAGAATTGTTCGATATGATGCCGACAGCTTCTTTTTACAACTGCACCGCTCGCCGACGGCAGGGAGTTCACCCTCACACATTGGAACCGCAAAGGTTGCGGTTTACTGTACGGTTCCAGCGATTTTTTTTCCGAGAACACTCAAGTTGTGAAAAGAACTCCCAGCCGAGGGTTTACCCAAGGGACTACAGCATGGGGTTCTTCAAGAAAGGCGTGAAGTTTTTGCAGGGTCAGCAACATAAGTTAACACCCCTGATGTTGCAAATGTCCATAGGCTGCGGTAACTACTGCTTACCATCGGGCAGACCGTATGCTTGATTGCCACCTTAGTGGTATGAAAAAAACCTCATAATCATAATTCTTTACAAGTTGGTTTCAATTCTACGTAATAAATAAACCCTGGCGATTTCTAAACAAGGGCTAAAGTAAGATTGCTTTTGCCTTTAGAACTGACTACTTTCGACTTACATTTCAGGCCAAGTGCTTTCATTAGCATTTTAATATTGGGCTACGTAACCATAAGGTGAGAAATACCTGAATTGTGTGGATCTTCTTCGGCTTCAGGACTAGCTGGCACCTCAGAGTCTGACAACATAATGCAATCATCGGAATCTGATGACGACGACGAAGATTCTTCTCCGGTGCTACTATCTACAATCTCAACAACCTACAAATTTATTAAAATTATTTAAAAAATAATACATGTGGCGAATGGGTTTGTCTATTAAATGAAAGCTAAGACTAACAACCTTTGGGGGTGTATAATATAACTTAATTTAGATTAAACACAACAGAGTTGACGAGCCCGGTGGCTCAGTCGTGAATGACGCGACTTTGACACCAACGCTCGTGGGTTCGATTCCCACACAAGGCAAACATATGTGTGCATGAACATGTCTGTTTGTCTTGGTCTGGATGTTTTAAGAGAGGTAGGGTGCATCAAAGCAGCCCGTCTGGGGAAGTACCTCCACCTCACAGAAAACCGCAGCCAAATAACAACTCCCTAGAGGGGTGTGTTCCTGCGTGTGAGTGAGGTCACCACTAAGCTCCCAAGGAGTTGCTGTGTAAGCAGCAGAGGAGGCATCGCGCGAGTGATACTTAATATATTACAAGCGTTAATAGGCTACCGCTTTACATCAGGTGGGCCGTATGCTTGTATGCTTCCCGACGTAGTATAAAAAAAAAGTTCATATTTTATTTGGGTGACCTAAAGAAAGGCAATTAAATACTAGTCGCAAAGTAGCCCCAGCTGCCTGAAGATTCGCTGCAGTATTTACATAAATTTATTATAGTCCATAAAATATACATTTATATATATATTTAGGGAAAAGTTAATAAGAACTGACCATACTAACAAAAGAATAAAATGCTGAATGTCTTACCTCTCTTTTGTCTCGTACTGCAACTGCTGATGTAGTTGGTTTAGGCACCTTAGTCATTTCTAGCTGGGCTTGTTTCATGGTGGTCTTCTTTATTTCTCCAGATGGTAATTTAACAAGAACAGTATTCGGTAAGCTAAAAAGAAAATGCATATTAACAGTAATATAATTAATTAAATTTTATTCAATGTAGTACCTCTTAAAAATCAAACACATACTTTAACTTTTGATTGATTCCAGATTTCTTGAGAAGAGATGATCCTCCTTGTAACAAAGATAGAGTCTTCTGATGCATTTTATTCTGCCGATTCATAGCTATTTGTTTTTGTACCTAAAATATAAAAACAATACTGTATGAATGCATGTATATCATCACGCCAGGACCCTTGCAGGGTAGGAAGAGTGAACCGAGCGCCGTAAGACACGTTCCTTACACACCTCACTCGCTTCTTTAACAATCATAGCTCTTTTCATACACGCTCGCCGATTCTTAAAGCTCCGTATATCTTCTTCTTCGCATTATCCCGTTTTCTAGTCCATTAGGATTGGCGGGATCCGCTATCTAAGCCTAAGGATTTGCCGAAGACACTGATTTTTACATGGAGCGTCTGCCGTCAGTCTTCCACAGCCTAGAGGGAAAACCAGATCGTTATTAAGTTAAGTCACACGTCTTTAGAAATATATTTTCTTGAACGTGTGGGTTTCCTCACGATGTTATCCTTCACCTAGCAAAGTGGCAAATGTATACATAAATCCGAGAACACCAATTTAGTAGTACAAGACCCCGCCGGGATTCAAACCGGAGACCATTTGCTCAATAGACTGGTCCCTTATCCACTGGGCTATCACTGCTCATCATAAGGCTCCTGAAATCACCTTCTGAAAAAACACCACCACGTGCCACCACCTACGGAGCATGTCTTTTCTTAGCTTATCACCGACACTCTCTTTCAGATCAACTCTCTATCTTACATCATTATTTTGCGCAATGCCTGTATCTCGACCGCTTTTACTACTCTTATGCTCTTTCAGGCATATACCAATTCGCTTTGATAAGTTCGCGTTTGGGTTAGCACCGCGTTGTGTATAAAGAGCTGTGCCTTCTGGCTTAGGTTTTGGCTGCCTAAAAGTATACCCAATGCCCGCTTTCATTTAAATACCATTTCTGACAAAAGGGCTTTCAAGATATAGAATCTCATCCACTTGCTCCAACACTACATCATTAATCGTAATCCTTGTGTTCGTTCTGGTGGACTGTCTTTCAAATACAATCTTGGTTTCTTTCGCATTAAAATGTAATCCTTTCTTCATAGAATAGAATTTCATTGTTGTAACTAGTGTTTGCAGTTCGGAAACACTAGTTAATAATAAAAAAACAGACATTGCTTCATACGAGGGTCATTTGAAAAGTTCTTAGCCTAACATGGTTAAAGTCATTGGTTTTTTTTATAACTACCCTCATTTTGTAGTTATATTATTTAGCAACAAGTATGCACAGTTTAGTTTATTCACAGTAACTCATTGTTCGTTTACACGTGATACCAAAAGTCAAGTCAGAGCTATTTTTGAAAATGGATTAAATTGAACATCGTACAGTGATAAAATACCTGAATTTGAAAGGTTTAACTCAAAAAGCTATACATGAAGACATGTCTGCTACTTTGGGTGAGTCCGCTCCTTTGTATGCGGCTGTTAAAAACTGGGTGGCAGAGTTTAAACATGGTCGTGAGACCATTCAAGATGAGCCCCGTAGTGGCCGGCCTTCGACTGCTTCCACTGATCAAAACAAAGAAAAAATCTGTGATTTAATTTTATCTGATCGAAGATTGACTGTCGAGGAGATAGCTAAGACTGTAGGCATCTCATCTGTGCGAACACATCATATAATTACTACTGAACTTGAATTCTCTAAGGTGTCTGCGTGGTGGGTACTGCGACTGCTTTCAGTGGAACAAAAACGCAACCGACTCACAACTTCTCGCGACTGTTTAGAGTTATATGAAGCTGACCCAATAGAATTTGTTGAAAGATTTATAACCATGGATGAAACCTGGGTTCACCACAATACACCCGAGACAAAAGAACAGTCGAAACAATGGAAAAGAGCAGGATCGTCCACCCCAAAGAAGGCAAAGGTGGTTTTATCGGCGGGCAAAGTCATGGCATCCGTTTTTTGGGATGCAAAGGGTATAATTCTCGTGGATTATTTAAAAAAAGGGTGAAACAATACACTCCGATTACTATTGCAACCTGTTGCGTCGTTTGAGAGAAGGAATCAAAGAAAAACGTCCAGGTTTATTGAGAAGAAAAGTCTTGTTTCATCAGGACAATGCGCGCGTTCACACCTCTGTGCAATCCATGTCAGAAATCCTTCAATGTGGCTTCGAATTGTTACCTCATCCCCCATATTCACCGGAATTAGCACCGTCCGATTTTTATCTGTTCCCAAAGCTGAAAAATTTTTTAGGTGGTAAACATTTTTTTACAAATGAAGAGGTCATAGCCGCCGTGGACGCTTATTTTGAGGAGTTAGACGAAGATTTTTTTTAAAACGGGTATCGAAGCCTTACTGGGTCGATGGAAAAAGTGTTTTGAGCTCGGAGGAGAGTATGTTGAAAAATAAAAATAAACTCAAAATCGTGTGGTTTCATTAAGTATGTTAGGCTAAGAACTTTTCAAATGACCCTCGTATGTGCATTCAATTTTACTGTACAATGAGCCCAGGGGAGAAGTAACCGCATAGCGTTTTTTTTGGAAATACATACATAATTATCGATAAATAGTAATAAACTAGGAGTTTATAGGCTTCAGGTTTATGTTTTGTAATAGTTTTTCTTTCTTTTTTAGTAAAGATGCCCGACTTGTTAAGCCAAAGGAGTTAATTTCGGGCATCTTAAATAAATAGTTTTACCAACCAGCAGTATAGCAGCATAGTGCAGTATGCCTAAAAACAACTTCAATTCTGTATGCAATAAATAAATGCAGTAGATAATAAAATATAAAAAATATTTAGATAATAACACCAATAGGGCATTGGATAATACTTCAAAAAGGGACGCAAGTTAATCATCATAAGGGATGTTTATCCCCATTAAAAATATAAATTTAAATAAATAATAATTTTTAATTGGCCTAAAACTATGTCTAAAGATTATTTATTTAATATAAACAAATTACCACTGTAAAAGCTATTATTGCAATTGAGTGCAACAAACTTACAGTTTTAATATTAAGGATATAATAATAGCTTTTATGTCACAAGGTGTGAGATCATATAATATGCTCTTTACGTGGTATTTTAAAATAAATAAACTTTCGACAAAATTTTGGGTCATTTAAGAGTATTATTTGCTTAAAATTATATTTTATATATATTTTAATTATAATGGCAGTAAATATCCAGTATGTTTGAATAAAATTATTTTTTGATATGTTTCCGGATCCACTATTGTAAAGAAAAATACTTGAGCATGTAGGCTAACAGGGTACATGTCTCCCTTAAATTGAAGTGGTTTATTAATTGCATGAATACAAGTCAATTAATCAGAGGACGAAAGTGTGAGGTTTAACAACAATTAAGTAGAGGTATGGATTGAGGTTTAGAGCCTAACATAACTACTATGCAAGCAGCACAACATTATAAAAATGCTCTCTTCTTGATCATTGAGTAGATAATGTTGGCTCAGGGTTGGAGTGTCTTTATTATATGGATTATTATTATTAACCTGTCAGTACCCATTATATACTTTCCGCCGTAACATGCATGACTGATATCCGTCACTGGGGGCTTGACAGGTTAATACAGTAGTGCACAGCCTCTACTTTTTCTTGCATATCACTATATAACAAAAATAATGATACCTCTCTGATTATCCTTTGTTGCTCTTGCACACGAGCCAAACGCTCAGACTCCTGGCGTTGAGCAGCTAAAGTTGATGCGTCCAAGTTCTTTTCATCCATCACTTCCCTGATATTTCGCCGCACATTCATTGCATTCATGTTTACAGCTTTTTTCTGAAAATAACAATCACAATTTATGTTTTAAAAAAGGGATAAGAGTAGCTGATAAAATGAATGCATAATTGGTCCATAGCACAGGTTGGGACATGACATTGGGACATTATACCTTCATCTAGAAGATGATGACTGGATCACCTTCTCAAATTGTATAAATACAGTAAAAACTCATTCACAGTTCTGTTGTTTGCGGGTTCCAGTCCTCCCGTAAATTATGATTACACATATAATTTAAAATTAGATAGTATTCATTGTTCAGTATTCAATATTTTCCCACTTACATATCACAATGAACAAATAGGCGTCAAAATATAAATAAAAAAATAAGTATTATTTGTGTTAAGCCTAAAGTTCTTTGATAAAAGCGGAGCACTTTTAGAGGTGTTGCAGTTTCTAATATTGCTAGTGCCGTAAAAAAATCTGACTGAGGTTTACAAATGGCAAGTGAACTGTGTGATCACTTGATTAAAATTGAAATGTTTTTGGAGTGAAGCCTTACTTTTAAAAGGAATATTGATGATGCCTAGATGCCTAATCAGGGGGAATTAAAAGGCCCTTTAAATGCGGCAAAGTAGGAATAAATTATAAAATATTTTAAAACAAATAACTTAAGCAATAATAATTATGTTTAAACATGTATCTGTTCTGTTTTTTGTGATTAAACAGATTTTATTTTTATTTATTTCATTTTATTTTCCTATCTTATATTCCTAACCTTTATATTTCTATACAAATCATCGTTTCATATTCACGGTTTCTATATTTGCGACATAATTTTGGAACATATACCCCGCAAATAAGATTTTACTGTAAGACATAGATGTTTAGCTTAGTTAAAAAGTTATTTTTTGCCCCCCTTTCCTGCTTGAAACAAAAACATGTCAATAAAAAAATCTCACTCTATTGTTATGAATTAAGCTGTCTGAGCAGCATTCTTCGAGTATATGTTAGCTGAAGTTTTATTCAATAATGTGTGCATCAGTTGTCAAATGTATTTGTCAGATGTATATTGTCAACAGTTAACAGTCAGTAGTTTAAATTTTGAATGCTGTACTTATTAGAAAAGTTGATAAACATGTATACTGGCAGTGTCTTTTGGGTTAAACTTAATAAACGTAATTTAAGCTCAATACTTTTAAAAGTAAAATTATAAGCAGTAAGCTCTAGACCTACATCCAGCAAGTTCACAAAACCAAATAGGGAGAAACATATAAAGAAAAATGTCAAACATGCAAATTACAAATACTGATGTACTTTAACTGGGTGATAATTGAAAATATTAGTGTTGTTAATAGTGTATTTTGAGTGTATGTGTGTGTATGAAAATGATCTCTGATAGTACAACAAAAATTTTGTAGATTTGAGGTTACCTTCATCATGGCTAAAAGCATTGGGCAAGCTCGGAACATTAGGTATAAGAGGTCCTGCATTACAGTGGATATCACAATATGTAAGCGTGTGAGAAGTGTCATATGCAAAAGAGACAATTCTCCCGCCATTTATACTGAGGTCTGTCTCCAGCCTTATAAACCGGGTGTATTATGGCCTTTTTGAAGACCTTCAGAAATATGCCCATTGAAAAGCTAGATTACATGTGTTGGGTAGTGCAGAAGCCAGTGTGTGAAGGTAAATAAAATTACTAGGTATGCCATCCCAACCAATAGCGCAGTTAAGTTTAAGTGAAGATAGAAGTGAAAATATTCATGTATGTTCATAGGCAACATTATAAAGGAATTAACCCATGATATTATGTTCGTTTTG
The DNA here is from genome assembly GCA_947507595.1 of Pyralis farinalis. Lineage (NCBI taxonomy): Eukaryota > Metazoa > Arthropoda > Insecta > Lepidoptera > Pyralidae > Pyralis > Pyralis farinalis. The sequence goes on from OX382267.1 coordinate 21,642,004, forward strand.
TAAGAAGTAAAAGCAATGTCATGTTTATCTCAATCATAATATCCATTCCAGCTAATAATTTAGCAATGTTGCCGAAAAAGTTTTTAATTGGGATTGATTTAATTGAATGTGTATTTGTTAATATTTCACAAGTTTCCCCATTTATATTTTATATTACTTATAGACTAGCATAATTGTTTATTATTGGATTTAGCAGCATTACTTAATTTCTTTTGATATTTATACTTAGTTTTTTTTAGTAGTGTTGCAATAATTACGATTCATTTGGTGATGTTCTATGGCAGTCACAGGTAACCCAAAGGTAGCACGCCTTGGGGCCCTTGGGTTACCTATGACTGTCATTACCTTTAACTATTATGTCATGAATTATGTTATATTCTTAAGTGAATTATATTTTCAAATAACATTTTGAAAGGAAATGATGAGGAGAATATAAAACATTATGACATTTTTTTTTATTTGTTTTATTTAAATTAAATGCAAAACTTTCTGTATTTAATTTAAACCAATATGGTCAAGGGTTTTAAAAAAGGTGATCCAACATATTTTTCTGTATTTAATTTAAACCAATATGGTCAAGGGTTTTAAAAAAGGTGATCCAACATAAGTACAGTTGGAGATATTTAAAAATTGGCCAAGTGCGAGTGGGACTCGCGCAGGAAGGGTTCCGTACCATTATCTATAAAAAAGGCAAAAAAATCACGTTTGTTGTATGGGAGCCCCCTTAAATATTTATTTTATTCTATTTTTTACTATTTGTTGTTATAGCGGCAACAGAAATACATCATCTGTGAAAATTTCAAGTGTCTAACTATCACGGTTCATGAGATACAGCCTGGTGACAGACGGGTGGACGGACAGCGGAGCCTCAGTAATAGGGTTCCGTTTTACCCTTTGGGTACGGAACCCTAAAAAAAAACAACTTCTGATGAACCTGGCGAAAATTCTGAATTTTATAGATATCAGAATTCTCATGTGCATCTTTGTAGTTGTGTATGTGTGTATTAGCTGTAATGATTCACATGAAGATTCTGATTTCAAAGAAGAGAAAGGTGAATAAGAATTTTGATTGATACTATCATTAAATATATGGTCCATTAGTCTTTTGTTGCAAGTAAAATAAGAAGCAGATTAATAAAAATTCTGTTTATTAAAACAAATATATATATATATATATATATACATATTTTAATTTTATATTAATTTAAATTATTGCATTATAATATTAAAATGCAATAATTATACTACATAGTAAAATTGAAACAACAAATAAAAGTACTTTGATTTTCTTTAGATACTAAGCTTTCTCAAAAAAAAACTCTTTTCATGTAAAAAAACATTTCCAATAAGCTGCATAATCCAAGCTACACACATATATAATAGAATTAAGGGTTTCTTTTTGCATAATTTAGTACAGGACCCAAAAACAATACTTTTGGTAAACAAGGTTAGTAATGTCAAGTAATATGGTTTTCAAATTATTCCAATGACCACGAAATATCAAAGGCAATTCACAAACACTCTACCCTATTCTTCTGAACGCTGTGCTATGTAATGGTATCATATTTCTTTTTATGAGCATTTTGTCCACTATAGTGTAAACAAAATTAAAAAAAATAATAAATCAAAATCCATACCTCCTCATCAGTTTCCAGTTTCTTTTCGTCAGCATTAGATGGTTCACCTTCTTCATCTTCTTTCTTGGTGACTGGTTTCACACTTATTTCTCCCATTTCCTTTAACTTTTCTGTAATATCAAAATCCTGACTACTTTCTTCTTGTTTTAAATCTAACAGTTCTTCTGCCGACTTCTCAGGACACAGCTCACTTCCTTCCACTTCAGCTATCTCTACATTTTTACTCAAATCTAAATCACCTTCATTTATAATATCACTGATAGAAAGCGTTTTTGGTTCCTCAACTTTTTGACTCTGATCTTCAACTGTTACTGGAGATTCAGATGGTGCCGGAGTGGTTGTTGGTGAGGGAACTGGTGGTTTTTTCTTTCCTTCTACAAAATCTCCAGTCTCAGGATCAATGTAGCTATTATTTTCTTCACTTAACTCGTTAACAGCATTGGGGTTAACAACAAATTCCTCTTCTGATAAACCATCACTATCTGATAAGCTGGCATCACTGGAGAAGTCACTTAATTCTAATATATTGTTACCAACTAAACTGCGAATTGCGATACCAGTGTCTTTTTTTAGTTTTTTTGTAAAATCATGAAAATGTTTCACTGCTTCCATCTTTCTCTTTGCGCTCATGGGACGAGGGCGAGCGACTGGTCGCCGGCGCGAGTTCGTGGCCGCCGCTTGCGCGAAGTGCGCCCGCTGTATCCTGGCAATAGTCTCGTCATCATCGTCGCTATCCCAAGCCTCCTCCGATTCCTCGTCATCTTCCCTGTTACTCATTTTTCTCCTCATAGTTTTCAAATTGCCATCGTCAGTCATAATATCCTAACCAAAATACTCCTCACAATTATCTTGGGTTCATGTTCAATGTTCAGTTACCATCGCGAGTCGTCATTTCAATTGTCATTCCCTGTACTCATAAACCTAAAACACATTTACTTCATGACACAAATGTTCACTACTTTCACAATTAAACAATGTTATTTTTGTATAAACAAACAAATTCCTTTTTGGGACGATTCTTTGTAACAATTCACTGGACGCCGCAATAATTTTTTGTTACAAATTAGAGCCGGATATATCAAATATTCACCATATGCACTTGACTTGAATGAAAAGCATCACTTTTGATTTCATAAATATTTATATAATCAATTAATATTAATAAAATAATGGGTGCAATTAAAATTTAGGAAGCCATTACTTCCGCAATAAATAGCCTAGTCGTTCGACTATAGAAATTGTGTATTCGACAAGCGTGTTTACAAAAATTGTAGAAAGATGTCAGAACAAATTCCAGGGCTTTAATAGCAGATGCTGATAAGATATATAATTGTAAATCAGATTACAATGCATCCATGTCAGTTACAGTACTTGTTAAATAAGCTGTCGAAGAAAAGCCTTCCTTGTTGTCATCAACATTTATAGCTAAAATTACAAACGTAAATTTTACGTAGTGGCAACATTATTGATTTTACCCAATGTTGTCATTTGTTAAACTGATCTGCCGTCTATGGTTCGAGTACAGGATTGAGAGCGTTCACAGATGAAACAAAGTCTATGAGCTATGAGAAAAAATCTCTGACAGATAGGCGAATCAAAAAGAAAACTGAATAAGTTAGCATTTTGCTTACAGTAATATAATGAATTGATGAAAGAATTATTGATACTGAATGAAAGAATTATTCGTTTATACTATATAGCGCTCCTTCAACGTATGGTACGTTGAAGGAGCGCTAAATAGTATAAACGAATAATTATTTTCTTTTTTTAATACAACGTCAGGAGGCATACAGGCGTACGGTCCACCCGATGTAAAGCGGTTACTATAAACCTATAAACGCTTGCAATACCTTAAGTCTTACTTGCGCGATGCCAGCTCTGCTGCTAAACACAACAACTCCATAGGAGCTTATTTGTGAGCTCACTCACACGCAGGAACACAACAACCCTCCCGGGAGTTATTTTTTGGCTGCGGTTTTCTGTGAGGTGAAGCTACCGACTACTTTGATGCGCCCTACCTCTCATAAAACATCCAAACCAAGACAAACAGACATGTTCATGCACACAAATGTTTGTCTTTTGTTCGAAATAAACCCACGAGCGTTGGTGTCAAAGTCGTGTCATTCACGACTGAGCTACCGAGTTCGCCAAAATGTCGTCAAAATCTCATATGGAAACACTTTGAATAACTAAAATATAATAAATTTTTGACGGTACCTACAGTAAATGCAATGGACTATAGTGCTACAAGATTGTTTTGGCATTTGGATAACGTTGTCAGGAGTGCGACTTCCCATACATCCATCTCTCGCACACTTAAGTTAATTCACGAGACGGACGCAAAGGTCCGATTTTGGCCACTCGCCAATAGCACTGTATGTACTGTAACAATTTTTCATGCTGCTAGGGATTAGGATAGATATCATGTATCTATCGATATACATTAATCCGTCAAAGCCCGTTATATACTATTTTCCATACAAAATTATTCGAAATCATAACACATTTATAAATAACATTCATTTTTACATTGTTTTAAGTACCTATCTAACTACATTTAAAAAATGGGTGCGTGTACGCGCGTAAGAAGTTATACTTCTTTAGCATCATTAAATAAATATTTAACATTAATAATTTATTAATATTTAATATTAATTATATTAAATATTAATATTTTAATTTATAAGAAGGGTTATCGGAGTAAAATTAAACCGTGAAACATTTAGCAACTTCAACCTGTTACTTTTGTGTTACAGTGATGCGCGCGCATATTAAAATTTCACTCTCATCACTTTTTCATAACGCGCCTAAAGAAGTATAACTTCAAAAACTCATTCAACAGTACAGTATGTAAAGTTACGTAAATAAAATGATGTCTCACCAAACGTTTTTAGACGATGATTAGATCAACAGAAGAATAGCCGTATTGATTTATGTATTTGTTAACATCAATTTCTATTAGCATGAAGATAATAGGCGTATGCATTTCGATTCGAATGACAAGAGAGATAGGGCACATCAAAGCAGCCCATCTGGGGAAGTAACGCCACCTGACAGAAAACCGCAGCCAAATAACAACTCCCTAGAGATACGTTGTGTTCCCGTGTGTGAGTGAGGTCGCTAGTAAGCTCCTAAAGAATTGCTGTGTAAGCAGCGGAGGAAACATCACGCGAATGGTATTTAATATATTACAAGCATTAATAGGCTATGGTAACTGCTTTACATCAGGTGGGCCGAATACTTTAAACCTCCCGACGTTGTAGACAAAAAAAATCCAATTTTCATGTCAATGTGAATACCACTGCTGGTGTAGACAGAGACAAGACAACCGAGTGCAACAAGATGCGATTATTATACTCGTCAATCGCTTAAATATCATAGTTCTTATCATGTACGTTACGTGAGTACCTAATCATTATTTTAGGTATTGTTGGAATTCTCATGCAAGTTATGTAACAATAAGAAAGAATATATATAAATTATCCATACGTGAGTCCCAATAACGAAGTGAGATTTCCGTAGCAAATTTAGAAATTAATTATGTCGTAAATACTCATTCTATAAAATTGATACAAATCAAGACGCTGCTAAAAATGGTTGTAAATCAATAACAGTAAGTTTACAACACTAGAGACAAAACTTTCAATGAATCTCGTACGCCAATGACCGATTTATAAGACAAGAAGTGACGTCAGAGTAGAAATGTGGCGGCCAGGAACATTACTATTGAGTAAAGTACCAGTAAATTCCATCCAATTTATGATTCCCAGTAACTTATCTAGTTATTGAGAATATTCCAGTACGGGAGATAACATAAACATTCTTTACAAAAAAAAATACCGACTCCAAGAACATCTGCTATGAAAATAATGCACTAAAAGGTACAAAATAATTGTTACATTTCTTTAAACAAACATTATAGTATATTATGTACTTAAACAGAAATTAGAAACATATTTTTTAGACTACTTAGAATAAATAGAAAGTGAAATACAATGTCTTATCAAAATATTTATTGAGATGACATAATAATTTGAAATTGTAATTTCTAAGGGGCTGAACCTGATACTCTATCATAGACCGTATATCGTTTTTTTTATTCCCACACTTACAAATACTATTAAGTACCTACTAATTGGATAATTAGTAAGACTATCTTCATTTTACCTAAAATTACTCATCATTCCCTATGTTACCGGGAACTTATTCGGGAATTTACGTGCCTTCAGTAAGTTACCGGTAACGTCCATCTCTACATCACAGGCGATAGAATTATAGATTCTAGATGTTTCCCGAACAGCTTATTTTTTGTTGTGGAGGTGTTTAAAAAAAATCTATCAATATTTTATTAAACTACCTTTAAAATGTTATATTTAGGTGTTATTGTCAGATCGTTACCGTATCAGACAATTACGTCGAATTAGTTAGGATTTTGGAAGATGTTGACGGAAAAAACTGATTGCCAAAGTTACAAATTATACGCAACTTTCTATTTTTATGATCTATTAAAATAATAGTTTTGTGTATCTTTAGACGAATACGAAACGTCCAAGGTGAAATAATATTTTTTTTATTACTACAGTTTTGTGCTTTTATGTAATTTTTAAGTGTTATTTTGAATAACGGCGATTTTATTCACATTTTTGTAAATTGTTGGCTTACTGAAAACTGAAGCCATTCATAATAAACTTGTAAATATTTAGGAACCTAATCAACAAAACGTTAGTATTTCCAAACAATACGCCTTTTTCGTTACTGACGTCTAGCCTAGGCTAACAGATTTTTATTCATCAAAAACGACTCATTTACTAGACGACGATACAATAAAGAAAACATTGCGTAATAACCTATACCAATATCAACACAAACCTGAGATGGAATTCAAAACTTATTATAACTAGACCTTGGTCCTCAGTTCATGTAATATATTGTATTTAAGGTAGAATTCGCTTTGCGCGGGAAATTAAAAAAAAAGGAAAAGAAATTGTGAAATTAAAAATAATAAAATTCTCAATTTCTATTTTTCAATAAAGTAGTTGTAAATTGTTAATCTAATAATAATAAAATTGTCGTATTTTTTTGGCAGAGTGGCAGTTGTCAGTTCACTAAAGACTTGAAGATACACGTATTATACCTACATACGCCAAAATGTTCAAAACGTGCGTTTGCGTTTTTGTCTAAAATGTTTCAAGGGGTCCATAATAGTTCAATAAAATCAAATAAACTTAGTAATAACTATATACATTTATTTTAAATAGCGTCATATTTACATAAGTATCGATATGTACCTGTTCTCAACACTACTTAAACCAGGCATTTTTGGGTTGTGGCGTTTGGGGAGGTTTTTATAAAAATCCGTGGCGTGGAAAGGGTTAAGCTTGTTGTTTATTTCTTTTCCTTGGGCTACGGCATTTCACGCCTGCATTCAAATCCGATGATATTGTAACGGCTTACAGGAGCCAACTACATGTACAGTTCAAAAAAATAGTAAATTATTGATATCTTTAATAAATTGATTTCTTGAGATTCTGATACCGTTAAAAATCTTGGGGTTATTTTTGACAGAACTCTATACTGGTCATCTCAAATTGCAAGTATCAGTAGAAAGCTGTTCGCTTCCATTAGTTCTCTAAGAAGGTTACACAATTTTCTACCAATTGACACGAAAATTGCGTTTGCACAATCCTTACTCCTTCCTATTCTCGATTAGGCTGATTTATGTTTTCTTAATAATTGCTCTTCAGTAGTGAAGAGCAATTAGACAAGCTTGAGTGTTTACAGAATCTTTGTATTCGGTACATATCTGGACTCCGTAAATATGAGCACGTATCTGAATTTCGCTCAAATATTAAGTGGATTCCTATTGACTTCGCCGTAATCTCCACATTTTGTCCCTTCTTTATTCTATTATTTTTAATGCTTTATCCCCTGATTATTTGAATGAGCGTTTCTCTTTCCATGGAGCGCAGGGTCGTTCTATTCGTAGTGCTCTCGCCCTTCGTCTTAAAACGCCTTCACACTCTTCCCAATATTACACGAAATCATTTTCGGTGCAGGCTGTGCGGCTTTGGAATACTCTGCCGTTAACAATCCGTAATGCACAAACTGTGGTCAGTTTTAAAAATCAGGTTAATTCTCATTATCTTTCTCTTACCCAGACTTAACTTAATCTATTCGATTCTTTAGACAAATTGGCTGTCACTGCAAAAAATGTTATGTACCTACATGTATATCTGAATGTGTACGTATACGTATATAGTTTTATGTAGGTATTCGCATGTATGGGTATGTATATTATGTCTGTAAGTTTATTTGTACTAAGTATTTAACTTAAGTAGATATGTTTATTATTTGTGCTGCCTATTTTGTTCTTTTATTTTTTTTCCTCTACCCTAAGGTTGTCTGGAAGAGATCGCTATGTGATAAGACCACCTTTTGTACTTTAATTTTAAGTTGTCATTTTAATAGTATACTGTTCTATGTGGTGCAATAAAGAGTATTGTATCTCTGGACTTTAATTGCGAATATTATATTTTTTAACGAAATCATTTACATCTACCTTGGTGACGACGTCCGGCGTGATAAGGAAGCATACAATGATTAGAAGATAGCCAATAAGGAAGGAAATCAGGTAGAGACACAAACTTCAAGAGTGGCTAAATCTGAAGATAAAAGTTACGATATGGTAGCAGACTCATTACGCCCAAGGCTGTTGTCGCCTAAAAGATTATTGTTGACGAACAAATATACAGATTCCCCTATTAGTTCTTCAGCAACGAGATATCGAACAAAGTAGCGATGTCGTCATTTCTCCGCTAACGAAGGGTAAATACGTTGAAGGGTCGATTGTTATCTGTTACAAGGAGTCAGAGGCAATGCTATAAAAAGTCGTCGCTGGCATCAAGCTGGGCGAAAAAAGTCAAATCACCTCTTATGCAGAATATGCCACCTAGTTTCAAAGTTTTCGACTATGCGCTGCTAGTAATGTGGTTGAGTCAGTTACGTACGCAAATGCGGGATATCCGCCATCTCTAAGTCGTACATGGCCGAAAAGATGCTGCAAGAGTACATGGGGCCCTGCACTGTCACTCCAGTGCCCACAACTCATTTCGAAAACCACCACAAGCAACAGTAAGATCGATTTCTTCACTGACCAGATTCCGGAGCTGACGTGTGGCGACAACGAGAATCCCAACAAGGTCCACGATCATGCTCGATCTCACGCTGACCTCAACATCCGCAACTAAATGGCTTTGATATTACCACCACCGCACCGGAAGAGCGCGCTTCTTAGCTTTGAAATGTGAAGAACCCTGCGCCAAACGTAAGCAGATACCGAATAATACATATTTTCCATAAAAGCAAAGAAACAAGTTATGGTGAATTGTACCTACATCCGGAAATACAAACGAAGGGAAGCTAATTTTATATTCCCGGTTGGGATAATGTATCTCCGAAAATTATCCCCCTAATTGCTAATTTGGCTAAGTATTTTTTGTTTTCACGGTATTTTTCCTGACAATCTTAAACGCTCAATAATTACGCCCGTCTACAAGGGAGGGGATAGAGATGACTTAAGTAATTATAGACCAATTTCTGTCTTGCCGGCAATATCAAAAATCTACTTAATTACCGATTCATTGACTACTTAAATAAATTTAACATATTATTTCCTCAATTTGGATTCCGACAAGGAAAATCAACCCATGATGCAGTAACAGACGGTACCTCTCAAACGATGAACTTGATAACGGTGAATTTCCGTTATCAAGTTCATCGTTTGAGAGGTACCGTCTGTTACTTTTTTTCAATTCAATTCATTTATTTCATAACAATAAAATATTGTGTTGAAAATACATGCATCTACAATTATACAATTTAAAAATGTCACATTTTTTATTGTATTACATTATAAATAATTACAAATATACACATAACTAAATACAATACGAAATGTTCAATACTATTCAAACTAAATGTCAGCAGGCGTCATTCAGATATTCGTCAACGGAGTAGTAGCACTTATTCAATAAAAATTGTTTCAATTTATTACTAAATTCAAATTGATAAATAATAGATTTCAATTCTATAGACAGTTTGTTAAATAATTTATTGACTGATAGCGCGTGGTGCGTTTTACGATTGTCAAATTAAGTACTATACTTGAGACAAGATCTTTTCTTCTTGTTTTTTCTGTATATACGTTGTTCATAACTTTCAAATTCATGTATATGTTTGGCTAAGTGGCATAACACAACCAGAATATATACCTAGGCCCGGTACAGTCATAATCCCAAGAGCTCTAAAATGCTCTCGGCACGACTCCTGCTGTCGTATACGGGCTATAGTGCGGATTGACCTTTTTTGTAATATGAAGGCCTTCTTAATATTGTAATCATAACTTCTACCCCAGAACATTATGCTGTATCGAAGTTTGGACTCTATGAGAGCGAGCATGATATACCATCTTAGGATGAATTAAATCTACTTCATCCCTTAGGCTTCTAAGTACGTAACATGCCGAACTTACTTTGCTTTCTACCTCTTTAAGTTCATTTTCCAGTTTAAGGGACTATCAATATGTACTCCGAGAAATTTAACGGTCTCAACCACACATAAGTTATTATCACTAGAAGTGATAACTAGATAATCTTTGTCCTTAGAGCTTCTTCGGAATAACATCACGTTTGTTTTAGTGGTAATTATCTTAAGACCATTCGCGTCAAATCAATCTTTGAACAACTGCCAACAAATAAATGCCTATGTATATTTATAGATCTCAAAAAACTTTTTTTAATACGGTCTGTATTCCCATCCTTGTAGAAAAACTATAAAAAGCTGGAATCAGAGGAGTGCCGTTATCATTATTCAAGGATTATCTTTCTGAAAGGAAACAAAAGGTTAAGCTAGATGAGTTCACCATTGGAGACGCAAAAGTATCGTAAGGCAGCATTTTAGGCCCTACATTATTTCTCCTATATTTGAATGACCTTTGTAATATGAAAATAAATCAAGCGAAAATCTTCTCATATGCTGACGTTACCGCAAAAGTCTTTACTGCTGAGCAGGGTATGATTCGAGTACGAAAATGCCAACCTACTGACTTTAAATACATCCAAAACTAACTATATCCGTTTTACAATAAATAACCGCACGCAACATAAAAGGGATTTTTAAATAAAATACATAGGTTGAGGATTCACAAAACAAAAAATGAAATTGTTCTAAAATAGATAACGTATCATGCTCTAAATACCTGGGAGTTATATATTGGATCAAAGCATATCATGGTACACGCACTTAGAACAATTGACATGTAGAATTCCTAAAACTAAAACAAACAATACAATAGCATCAAAAAGTCTTCTTACGAAGATATATATTGCGTTAGTGCAATCCGCAATAATTTACTGTATTCCCGTCTGGGAAGAATCTTTAAAAACTAAATTCTGCCGGTGGAACGAGCTCAGTGAGCATCATTAGTAACCAACTTCAAAAATAACAGATTTTCTACGGATAAACTAAAATAAAATAACTGGTTTATTAACTGTTAGGAAACTATATTTGCTGCACATAATATTAAAAAAAAGAACATAATCTTTACCATACGACATACTCGTACATTCACAAAATAAAAAACGAAAAGATATATGTAGTGGCAAAGGTCCCGGTAACTAATACGCAATTCGCCAGTATACAATACGAGAAACACTCGTCACTTTTATATAATAAAATAATTAAATATATATCCGATGTCAATGTAAAGCAAAGGTGCAGGAATGGTTGGAACCCGTTAGAGAACATTGAAAAATAAATAGATACAGTAGGTCAAAAAAGGAATTATACGAAATATAAAAATGATAAACTGACCGACGACATACAAGACATTATGACAAATTACACAGGGATTTTTTAGCACTAGGTTACTTTTGTTATTTTAGTTTTATGGAAGGAATCTTGGCATGTTTACCTATAGGTACTTTTATAAATACATTTAAAATAATTGTTATGGTAATGAAGTGCGATGTTCCTGGCACAGGCGTAATGCTTAAAAGTAGGCACCAATCAACTAAATACAGAGTTTTTGTAAACACTTATTGTGGTATAAATAAATTATTAGTTTACTTCTTTAGTTTCCACCTCGTTTTACATTTTTAAATACACAATACATAAAAAATATATAAAAACGGGTATTCATAGGCAGCGGAGTGGAGGCGCAGGCTACTGGTGGTCAAGGCTCCAGAGTGGTAAACCTTCTGACAATGTGTGCCGCATCGAGAAGAACCGCCTTCTGTAACAGATTTTTATCCCAACTGCCGAGCGAGAGCCTCTCAAGGTGTCGATCTAGATTTTTCGCTATAAGTCCGTTCACTGTTACGACTATCGGAACAATTATTGTTTTATTGAGTCTACATGCCACATGGCGGTACCTCGTGGACCAAGTCCAAGTACTTAGAAAGTTTGTCTTTCTCAGCCTTCACGAGGTTATCATCATGGGGAATGGTGAAGTCAACAAGTATTGCACGGCGGCACCTCCCCCGGTCTATTACCACGATATCAAGCTTATTGGGGACAATAGTCCTGCCTGTGATAATAGACCAGTCCCAATAGAGCGTGACATTGCTGTTCTCGAAACCTGGCGGTGGTGCATACTCGTAATACGGTACCTCAGAACTCATAAGACATATTTAAGTGCAAGCTGCTGGTGGATAATCATAGCTACTTGATTGTCTGTGCAAGTACTCGCCGTTAGCAAGAACTATATGCCTGAGTGAATCTCCAGGACGGTGGCATCCTCGACAAATGTCGACGTCCTTCGGGATATACTTTCGATAGTTATTTGTCTTGATAACTTCATCCATAATCGCACAGATAAAATCTTCGGTTTCCCCAAAAAGGTCACCGAAACGTAACAAGGACACCGATGCGAGTGGGTTCTACATCAGGTCCATTAAGAGCCTGGTAGAACCGCCCGTGTAGCTGCTTGCTCTTCCATACATCTATGCGGCACTGCGTAGTTAGCACCGGTGGCTTGCACCAGCTTTCGTTCGCCAAGGATGGCGGCATAAGGCCCTTGTCGACTATCACAATGTCTCGATGCTTTCCACTTTCAAAGTGGAGGAAATATTCCGTGAGATTGCACACCTCGGGGTTATGTAGATTCTTGGTATTTAAGAATCTACGACCTCCACACGACCGCGGGATGTATCACAATCATCATCATCAATGTCATCACAGATGGCCGTGGGTGACGCATGCGATACACCGTAAGTAGTTTTCGGTCCTTTATATCCAGGGCATCCAACTCAGCATGAGGCCATCTTAATATACCGAAGGTGTACCTACATAAGAGAGGCATAACCCAACTGTTGAGAGCACGCACCTTGTTGCTACCTGACAATAGACTTTTCAATACTTTTGTCAGGCGTCCAGAAACGTTCCGTCACCGATTGTTTAATGACCCCGTCGGCAATACCTAAAGTCCAAGATATTTGTAAGTTTCAACTTCACAGAAGGACCTGAGGGGCATAGTCTCTGAGAGTTGCAAACTATTAGAGTTTAGAACTCTACCCAGCTCTATGTGCATGACCGCACATGTAAACACCAAGTTCCATACCGATGGCGTTACTGAAATTTTCAGTAATTCCACCAAGTCTGTCTTTTTGGTGCAAACAACTTGAGGTCATCCATGTACAGCAGATGAGAAATTATTTCATCCCTCTGCGAAGTCCTAGACCAGACCTAGTCTTGAATCCCCTAAGAAAAAGCTAAATTAGTTCAGAGCAGAACGACAATGGACTCAGACTATCACCCTGGAAGATACAGCGTTGAATCGCTACAGGGTCCATCTAGAAGAAACTACACTTCTTAGTTGACAAAGGACTGTTTTCCACTACCTCATAGATGAATTAAGAAAGGAGCATAAAGTTGTATTCACTTAATACAAATCTAGCACCCGTCTCAACCATGAATGGGGCACCGAATCAATGGTCTTTTAGTCGTCTAGTAGTCGATCCAGGCGGTGGAGAGGTTCTTCCTGTTCCGGACTCTACCTTACATCCATTCTGAGTATTGGCCAAAATATTATTTGTAACAATATGTAAAATATTATTTGTAACAATATGTTTTGTAATTTTAGATGTCAGAATGGACGTAAGAAGCTTATATAGTGTAGGCAAGCAAGTGATGGATCTATAGATATTAGCTTTCGTGGTACTGCCGGTCTTATAGAGCGGGAAGGTAATACCAGTGGAAGTTGTCTATCAACCACGCTACTGATGGGTCTCTCCCAAATTCGATAAACCTTCCTCTGGTCACATTGCAATAAACGAGTCTATTGATATCTATCAACCCGCTATCTAAACCGCCGAATACAGTGTGCCCAAGCATACACTTTCAAGTAGTTATGAGGCCTAATTGTTGTCCCAGCAAATGCCTGGTGCACAAAGCGCATAACTCTCAGGCGGTTGTTCCCCGACATAAAGCAGATTAGCTTACCTATGAGGGTCCTAGCCGCGCTAATACGCCGCTCGATTCTCAATTGCTATGCTGATACATCATCAGCCTGTCACGGGGCTCGGTTATTTACTGGAAATTTGATCCGAGCCACCAAATACACACAAATAATAAATTATTATTATAAGGGGAAAAAATAAATAAACACTTTTTCATACTTCATGTCTATTTACATCTCGATAAATAATAACAAATTAATTTTATTGTATCTCAGCTTTGTGAAACCTTTAAGCAGCACTAGCAATGCGCTTTTCACGTACTCTCAATCGACGTTCTCGTTCAAATTCTTTCATGCGCAGGACATAACTGTAATTATAATGAATATACTTTAAAACATAACACATACCCCGCACCTAAGGGTCTGACTTGAAAATACACATATACATTTGAAATGCAGTCACAACTACTTTGATTTATTGTTTAGATTTGCCTTTATAATTAAAATGGTTATATTCTTCTAATAACTGTATGAGACCTTTTAACAAATAGAACTTGACAGCTTTTAACAAATTACACTGATTTCTGCACTACGTCATGCGATTTTTTTTATACAATGTCGGAAGGCATACAAGAATACACCACACTTGAATTAAAACGGTTACCGTAGCCTATGAACGCTTGAAATACATTAAGTATAATTTGTGCAATGCCACCTCTACTGCTCACACAGCAAACTCCTTAGGAGCTTACTGGTGACCTCACTCACAAACATGAACACAACAAACCTCCAGAGAGTTGTTATTTGGCTGCAGTGTTCTGTGAGGTTGAGGTACTTCCCCAAATGGGCCGCTTTAATACGCCCTACCTTTCTTAAAAATGATATCATAGGAAAACAAACAGACATGTTCATACACACAAATATTTGTCCTGTGTGGGATTCGAACCCACGAGCGTCGGTGACAAAGCCACTATATTAATCTCTCTTGTGACGAGCTCGCCACCGAACTTTAGATTAGAGAAAGCGCCGCAGTAGCTTTGTTGAAATATTCAGGATCACACTCTTAGGGTACTCTATGAAAGAATGTACGTAGCTACGCAAATGTATGCAGATGCTGTTTGGCGCCACCGAGTAGGAACGTATGCTTATCGCAGTGTCGTACTGAGTAATCAGTGACTACTGACTAAAGAGTGTAAATCTGCCAGCATGGTCGTCCTTTTTGTATTGTCAAGACTTGTACCCGTATCTAGATCTGGAGCTGACTGGTGCGGGTGGTCAGGGAGGAACACATAGGTTTGCGGCTGGTGAAGAGTTGAGTCTACGTAGGCGCGATATTTGGTTCGCTACGTCAGTGGCAGGATTCTTGGGCTAATGATACACAGGCGAAGGAACTGATTGATTTTTCCGGAGGTGGAGACTTGACTCAGGGCAACCTGGGTTGACTACCAAATTTCACAGATTATTCTGGGCATGGTATATCAATGGAAACATGGCATGGGCAAGTATCTTAATTCGTACATTCCCATGCCATTAGTGCATTGGGCGAAAGCGAGGACCTGTCCTGGCGCAACAAATGTGAAATGGATCTGGTGTTTCTTGTCTCGTCAGCGGTGAACTTCCTTCACAGCACGCCTGGCTCGCGACTGGAGGGTAGAGTCATCATCCTAATCATAAGACTCACACGGTAT
Organism: Pyralis farinalis; assembly: GCA_947507595.1. Lineage (NCBI taxonomy): Eukaryota > Metazoa > Arthropoda > Insecta > Lepidoptera > Pyralidae > Pyralis > Pyralis farinalis. The sequence goes on from OX382267.1 coordinate 21,657,783, forward strand.
GCGGTGAAGGAGTTTTATGACGACTGTCGCTGCCTCTTGAAGGCCGTCAATGAATACTGACTTCAGCTTGTACCAGGAAATGTAAAAAGCACGAAACAGAGCCTCAGTCCAATAAGTTCACAACTCTCGCGACTCAGTGAAAATGACAGAGGTCAATGACATTTCAACGAACTGGTGAACTTACTAACACACATGAACACAACAATCCTCAGTTCGCTGTTGTATTGTGTAAGGCAGAGGCACAACATCTTCCCTTAACATAATCAGAATGGGTATTGCACAAGCTTTACATTGAGCTGTCAAGGCATGTAGGCTGAATAAACAATCAGTCAGCAATTATGGCAACACAGTTTGTGTGTGCCCAAGTCATATCATGGGTAAACCCATGACCAGACCTGGCGTAAATATGTACGTACATACATCACAGTCTTCTACAAAGCATAGTCACATACTCAATTTAATGATGAATTAAACTAAAGTATTAAACACATTGACATTAGTGAGACTATCAGTAGCACCACAATGAAGAATTAAAGAAAAATGTTTTTTTTACCAGTGTGGGAGTGTTTGCAAAACAAGATACTTTTGTTTTGTAAGCACTCCCAAGCATTACCACCTGCTCTTAACCCTTCGAAACCCGGGTGGTCGAATACGACCGCGAAATGTATGGGAAAACGTATATAACGGGTTCAGTGGGCCGATTCCACTAAAAACTGCAACTGCAGCGCGGCGTGTGTCAAAATGCGTACATTTTGACGTTTCGGTATTCTGTTAAACGATCTGACAGCAGCGACGTTGCAGGAATGTTGCAGTAAATGAATCGCTATTCTGTTAAAAAACCTGTGGGCCAATTCTGCTAAATAACTGCAACTGCACGTTTACGCCTGTCACTTTAGTCGTGCAGGAATAGTGCAGTGCCGATAGGTGTATTCTACTAAAATATCCTGCACTGCAACTGCGCTGGAACTGCGCGTATGCTGCACTGCAACGGCACTGCAACTGCGCTGCAACTGTGTGTGCGTATCCTGCAAGTAAACTACTTAAAACCTGAAATGTTGCCATATTTCAATCTAATAAAACTGAATTTTTATTTAATGTTGACTCCTATAGTTTCACTATTGACCTTGGTTGCCGGAGTGGAGGTATTTCTAACCGAAAAGAAGCTTTACTTAATTATATTTATCCACAAACATCTCGCAAAACAAAGCAAATATAATTCACCGCCTCAGAATATTAATTTCACTTCGCAAAAGTTGCTCAAGAGTAACATTAACAAAACTGCAAGTAAACTCCTTCAAAACATCTGTCACCGGTATGCAAATGTCAAAATAATTTATCAGAATCATATTGCAGGAAACGTGCAGTTGCAGTGCAGGTTTTTTAACAGAATAGCGATTCATTTACTGCAACATTCCTGCAACGTCGCTGCTGTCAGATCGTTTAACAGAATACCGAATCGTCAAAATGTACGCATTTTGACACACGCCGCGCTGCAGTGCAGTTGCAGTTTTTAGTAGAATCGGCCCACAGCACTGCAACTCATTAATTAAATTTAATTCCCAGTTTTATACAGATTTTTATAACTCAATTATTTAATTACTAGGCAAGTATCTTATTATTTTTTTCAAAGTTTTGTTTTAGGAGATACTTATTATTTTTTATTTTGTATACGATTTTATCGTAACTATTGCCATTGTGCGTAACTATTACTAATTTAAATATAACGCACAATAAATTAATATTTATAATTTTATTAAGACTGTTATAAAAAATGAGTACCGAATACTTTAGAATTTAAGTACAACTAATAACGTGATTTTATTGTAAGCAATTATAAAGGCTGGAAGCTTAGCTAAGTTATGTTAATTTTAGAAATATTTCTTTTTCAGTTCCTTTATAACCTGTGATGTTGAATATTAACTAATTTTTTTCTAATAACCTTATTTTTTCTATATTTTATAGTTTTTGTATTGACGCAAAACCGAAAATATCATCTAAAATTTATTGGTCGAGTGACCCATTTACGGATAATACAAGATTATGACTGAATATTCAGAAATAGAGAGACCTATGTAACAAAGTCTTTAAAAAAAACTAAGGCTTTAATCTTACAAAGACCTAATCCCGACGTCTTTTATTGCAAAATTATAAAAATTTCTCATAGTTCATGTGGATAAATATGTTAGAAATCAAATGAACCTATAATATATACGAGTTTTATGAAATTTCGTATAAATAACCGCATATTTTACAAGAGTAACAAATGCACAAATCTTTATATTGTATTTTTTAAATAGGTCAGTATAATTCTAAGGGTGCAATATGCAGGTTATGTTGGTTAAACTCTAACAATGATATTGAGCCATTTCCAGCACTTGCAGGTTAGGTAGAGAGAACTGAGTGCAACATGACTCAGTCCCTACACTCACTTGCTTCTTTTATATTCATAACTCTTTTCATGCACTCTCACCGATACCTAGGGCTTCAGACATCACCTTCATGATAGGTGAGTCTTGGCCTTCCTCAGATTCTATATCCTTTGGATTGTACATCTGTTTCATATTTCTTTGCATTATTTCTACATATCCGAGCCAATAAAGAATACACCTGTACTCTCTTTCAGAACAACTCTACTACTTCATACTTGTAAATGTGTTCTACAAGTGTTACACCATAGATTTCAACCATCTTTATTCTACTTTCATGCTCTCTCTGCCATACCCAACTCCTGCTTCCATTAGTTAGCATTTTGAATTCTGGCTCAAGCTTTTACTAAAAAGTTTTAACTCTCTCATTCACACTATTCCCAACATTCACTTGTCTGTCTACATCAGCGTTCCAACACAATCAACCATAATCCTTGCATTAATTCTGGTTTTGATTTGTTCAATTACGATTGCATTATTTTTTAGTTTAGCCACTTACTCGTCGTGTTCGCAATTCAAATAATTGTGCTTCTCATGAGCACATTTGTAGAGCAATGGCATGTTCTTATAGCGGCACACATAATAATCTAATAGTAAATGAGAGCAGTAATCTCTGCTCTTCGGTGGCATTCTTGCTGATTTTAAATCTTCTTCCTTTGCTATCATCTCTGTAACAATGATCAATACAAACTATTTAAAAACAGTAATAAATATTATGAATACAACCATAACCTGCAAAATATTATGTAACATATTTTCAACCTTTATAATACTGCGGTATTATTATTTTGAAAATTAAAGTAGCACACAATGAATTGCTATTTAGGTACCTCTGGGCTTTCGGGAATAATTAAATCCAGCCTGGTGATCATAAGTTGGTTTATCGTCCATATACAAATCTACGTCTCGCGCACCATAAGAGCCCATAATTTGACCCATGTCGAAAACAACACTATTTCAAGGATTCATAAATAAATTTCTGGAAATGGTAACTGTTTATTTGGTTCGAATGGAATTTGATTTTGCTGTAAAGGAAGTAAAATTCGACTGAACAGACAGAAAACAAATCAATTTTTTTTAAGTTTTCCAAGTTGCGTTGAGACAGGCAAAGGCAGAGCCATGCAGCCATCGTCTTACGTTTTCTTTATTCGATATGTCACAGCTTCAAGAACCCTGCTGAAAAATTATTCAGGAATGGTTCCTAAACCTTATTATGAAGTTTAAATACCACCCGTATAATGATAGTGATTTTTACAAGGTTTCCCTCATGGACTTACTTAGGTCTTCGAAAAAGACTTTTTACTTTAACAATGGTACGTTGCTGTGTAAAAGGCTGCAAAAGCCTTAATTAGCAAAAATATCAAAACATAACCTTTCATACACAAGTATAAAGTTTTAATACATAGTTGCTATCAAATATTTTGTGAAAATTATGTAGATACACATGTAGTTTTTAAATATATTATTTGTATAATAATGTAAAAGCAATGTAAATATCGGTATAATTTACAAAAAGTGTTTCTAGTAAAAAACGCCTAAATCTTCAAGGTTGTCTGTGGTTAACGCGTTAGCGATTTTCTGTTGTATTTTCAATTTTTCGGTCTAAAAAGCGTTTTAGGGGTACCAGTATACATGTCAGTATGGGAAACATCCCGAAATTATGGGTACAGACACCTTTTTTTTACCTTTCGTATTTTTGTAAATGAATTTACTTTATATAAGTCTAAATTTGAGTCATAATACTTAGAAAATGAAGTAAACTAACTATAGCCATATTATTTACTTCATTACTAATTATTAATATATACATGTATTCTTGGACATATGTATATTAGCTGTAAGAAAGATTTAATAATTTATATTTATTATATGTAACTGGGATGTGATAAAAAATTATCTTTATATATATAATTCTTCTGTTCAGTGGGTAAATTCTACTAAATAACTGCAACTGCACGTTTACGCCTGTCCCTTAAGTCGTGCAGGAATATTGCAGTGCCGATAGGTGTATTCTACTAAAATATCCTGCACTGGAACTGCGCTGGAACTGTGCGTATGCTGCACTGCAACTACGCTGCAACTGTGCGTATCCTGCAAGTAAACTACTTAAAACCTGAAATGTTGCCATATTTCAATCTAATAAAACTGAATTTTTATTTAATGTTGACTCCTATAGTTTCACTATTGACCTTGGTTGCCGGAGTGGAGGTATTTCTAACCGAAAAGAAGCTTTACTTAATTATATTTATCCACAAACATCTCCCAAACCAAGCAAATGTAATTCACCGCCTCAGAATATTAATTTCACTTCGCAAAAGTTGCTCAAGAGTAACGTTAACAAAACTGCAAGTAAACTCCTTCAAAACATCTGTCACCAGTATACAAATGTCAAAACAATTTATCAGAATACGATTATATTGCAGGAAACGTGCAGTTGCAGTGCAGGTTTTTTAACAGAATAGCGATTCATTTACTGCAACATTCCTGCAACGTCGCTGCTGTCAGATCGTTTAACAGAATACCGAAACGTCAAAATGTACCCATTTTGACACACGCCGCGCTGCAGTGCAGTTGCAGTTTTTAGTAGAATCGGCCCACTGGTGTATGTCACTGAAGTCTTCCTAAACGGCTGGACCGTATTTGATAAAAAAAATGTGTGTGTTTAAATGGATTCGAGAATTGTTTAATTTTCGATTCACAATTGGACTGAATTCAATAAGTGGCGCTGCAGTCGTGTCCTCTGAAACGTTTAATATTATCAGGCAGGACAAAGTCTGCTAGTATATAAATCATACAGTTAATAAATCAAAGTTAAAATATAAAAGATAAAAAAATTGGTACCATGTCACAGCTTGTATTTTAATTATAAGTATATGTTTAAGATAGACAAATATATTGTTTACATTTATATAACTCTTTTAGGTTTGACCAATCATCCTAGCCTTATTCCAATGATTTCACAGATCTTACTTAAACTAACTCAGGCTTACTATTAATTAATAGATCTATGCAGTAACCCTTTGCGAAAAAAATGTTAAAGTTATGTTCTAATAATGTTAAAGTGCAAATGTGTTTCTTGATCTATTCAGAGACTGTAGTTTTCATACGTATGTATAGATTAATTTTTATTACTTTGTGTGTAATGGAGTAATGGCTGTTTCGACTTATTCAACTTTTTTTTACAATGCTTATATTATATTATGAGTATATTATTATAGCACACAATACACATCCTATGCAAGTTTCTTATGGTAAACACTTAACTCGATACATTGTAAAACTAAAATTGCCGATACGCATTAATGGGGTAAATTTTACACAGTCTGGTAATCTTATATGTTTTCTTGGATCATGGAATTACCTACGTATTTTGTATCATAACGAGGCCTTAAACGGGCGGGTAGTTTAAAAAAAGGTCATTTCCGAAAGAAATACGTTGGATTCCAATGAAATTCTGTGGATATAGAAAATGGAACTTACAAATAGATTGCAGGCTCACAATATGACGATTTTAAAAACAATTGGAAAAGGTACCTATGGGTAAGTACGCATGGATATGTAATTGTGTCTTTAGTTCGATTATTGCAGTGTAAAATTATCTCGTCTTTATTTAAGGGATGTATATTTATGCGAAAATAAAGTTGACAGCAAATTAAGTATCGTCAAATATATTGAATTAAACCCGAACATTCAAGGCCACAATCAAGTAAGTCCCATTACATACGTATTTAAAATACTATTATTTTATATATCTCTGTATCCAAGTTATAAGTTAGGAACAGTTAAGTACACTTACAAAGACATGATCATGTAATTTACTTTTTAGTAATTACTTTCGTATTTAAGATTGTATTACTTATTAATTCATACATACCTATATGTAGTACGGAGCCATCCTACTAATATTATAAATGCGAAAGTTTGTATGTATGGATGTTTGTTGCTCTTTCACGCTTAAACGGCTGAACGGATTTGAATAAAATTTGGCACGTAGATAGATTATGATCTGGATTAACACATAGGCTACGTAATTTGACTCCACGCGGGCGGAGCCGCAGGCAGCAGCTAGTATAAAATAAAATTTCGTTCGATATTCGTTCATCTGCACAGTGCATAGTGCAGATGTACCACGCAAGCAAGGTTACTAATTAAGAACGAGGCGATACTTCTTGTATTGCAAGTGTTCATAGACTCCGGCAACCTCTTCACATCAGTTGGACTGTGCTTGTTGTCTCCCAACGTTGTATAAAATAATATCTACTGACTATCTATGTCTACACGCCAAGGCCTTTGTGGGGTAGGCAGAGACAGCCGAGTGCCATTTGGCTCGGTCCTTACTCACCTCACCCGCTTCTTTAACATTCATAGCTCTTTTTATTCACGTTCGCCGGTTCCTAAAACTCCTGACACCACCTAATAACACACAGCCTATTTGATCGTCGGAGGAGGAGGACCACGAGTGTTTACGTTTAAATTCGGAAGTAGGTATATCTGTTGTCGACCCCTTGGCAGGCTTGAGGAGAGGCAGCCGTCCACTTTATTGTTGCATGTAGATCTCGAGGATCACATCCACGACCACATTTGTAGAGCACATCAGAATGCCGACTGCAGAAGATCCCTTCCACTGAGACACCAGGTTAATCGTGGTGACTTTAGACAGCATAGGACCTAGAAAAATTTAGTGTACCAGTTGCATGGAGGACCGATTTGAAAATATATATGTTTAATGCAAGCAATTCCAAAATATATTTGGAATGTTATGTTTCAGTGACGGCGTGCATCTTCTCGAAATATAGATATTAATTAAAAAATATACGGCGAGAACAAAACATTGCCGATAAACTACTATGTAGTTTGGCGTACATAACCAGTGTAAAATATACCTTGTAATATGAAATAAACCATAAAAAAAAAACCGTACTGGGTAATTTAATGCTCACCACGTGGAACAGCTCCCCTTCCCCTGACGAAGGAAGAAGACCACAAACCAATTAATCACTTGACGGCGCATGAAGGTCCTCACTCACCAAAGAGCAGTGTTTTAGCGCCAGCTTCTCTCTCTCTCTATTGCACAAATATACATAACATATACAGTTACAAATCTTTAGTATGTACAAAGGCGGACTTATCTCTGTAAGAGATCTCTTCCAGCCAACCTTTATAGGCTTGATAGGAATATGTAATACATATATAGGCAGAGAAACTATCTGTACTTTCTTTAACTAAAATATCATGAACTAATAACATGCGTCATTGCAACATAAAAACAGTTACATAAATATAACACAAAGAAAATAATAATAATAATAATAAAATGAAGTGTATAAATAAAACTATAATAATAATAATAAACAACATTACACAGTCTTTTCGAAGGGGCCTCTACGCGTTGTATCCTTATCCCCGCGCACGCCTATCAAATGACCGGGATTGATACCCGTGAGTGAAAAGATAATAATAAAAAAAAGTAAAAGATAAAAATCATTCATATACAAGTACCTAAGCAAAAACAGATTCAAACTATGGGCGAATGTTGTGGAATGTAGTTGATCTATGAACTGTGTGACCCTCCCTTATAAACCTTCTTTTGACGATTTGAATACTCTCGCGAAAACGCGAAAGGAGCATCAACAGACACCTGATGAGGACTCGTACTTGCCATTATTCCTTTACTTTTATTCATGTTACCTACATTTTTTTAAGTATTTCTTACGATTGAGATAAAGCAAGCATACGGCCGCTAAGCGGTTACCGTAGCTTATGAACACTTTTTTATACAACGTCGGGAGGCATATTGGCATCATAGACGTAATAAAATATTACGTCTATGACTGGCATATTAACGCTTGTGATACATTATCACTCGCGCGATGCCACCTATGCTGCTAACACAGCAACTCCTTAGGAGCTTACTGGCGACTTACACGCTGGAACACAACAACCCTGCAGGGAGTTATTTGGCTGCGGTTATGATGCGCCCTACCTCTCTTAAAAATACCCAGACCAAGAGAAACAGACATGTTCGTGCACACAAATGTTTGTCCTGTGTGGGAATCGAACCCGAGGTTGCCTCGCATAAGTTCCGAGGTGCAACAGTCACCTCTTTATTTATTCATGGTCAATATCGTTGAGCAGGTAAGTTTTAGGTATAAGAAACTTTTTATCTATTATCATGTTCCAGGATATAGCAAATGAGGTTAATATATTGTCGTCAATGAATCACCCAAACATTATAAGGTTTTACGATTGCTATTATGAAGACCAACGGGTACTGATTACTATGGAATATGCTCGGAATGGGAATTTAGCAGAATATATGTATCAGCGTTGTCCGAAATTAATTAATCAGCAGGTAAATATTACTTAATTACTTACGTAATTAATACGTATCTACAAGTTAAAAGCATTATAAAAGCCAGTTGAGAATGCGCAAGCTTGCAATGCCAGAGGAACCTGGCTCGTCAATTATATAACAATTCAATTTTTTTTTAATTTATCGGCCATTTTGACCATTTTCCTTAAGAGATAGGAACGGTGTTCCTGAACATTCCTATTCTACTTTTTTATACTGAATCCGAATCTGAAGTCAAAATTCGGATTTTCGAAAAAAAACGCACGCACAGACAAACATTATTTCATAGATATCCGCCAGATGGCGCTGTATAGTAAACACCATTTCCGTATTGACTGAGTTTAAAAAAGTAAAATAAAATATAAACAATGAATCAAAGTTGAAATATGTGAGTTAGTTCATCTCTGAATCAGTTATATCATATCATAAAGTGTTATCTTAGCAAAGTGTAATCAAATATAGTAGATATAACAAAAATTGTCACCATCAAGTCAAGACAGTTGTTTTACAGTGAGTAGTGAACATTAATGGATTATTCGTCAAAAAACAGTACGTACAAAACATAATCCCTATTAGAATATCAAGTCAAGTAAGAATAAACAATTAATAACGAGGCATTTAAGATATTTCACAAATTAGTTTTGTATTAGTCGTTATTATTTGAAACATATTTCAAATCATATCGAGGTGACGTCAGACTGATGGTAAAAACATTCACTAGTACTAAACAAAGCATGAGAAAGCAAGGATCAAATTTACAGAAACGAAGCGTTTATTAGCGCCATCTATTATGTAGATGCAAAAACAACAGGCACTTACACAGCCACGAACTCCAGACCACATCGTAATTTTCGACGCTAATTAAACAACTGTCGACAGCGCACTCGTCACTCTCGATACATTCGAGCTCATACCTGGGTTCGAGCCCGCAGAGTGTATCATTTCATTTTTAAATGAAGAAGCAGCTGCAGTGTTATTTAAATTTTTTAATCGAGACCTAAACGAAATTTGTATGATTATGGAAAATTACCACGAAGAAAATATTACAATTCGAAGACCACAAAAAGCAATTTCACTGGAAGAAAACGATAGTTCTAATTCTTTAATGTTTGATAATACTATTTTAAGTTTACCAGAAAGTTCAAATGATTGTAATCAGAGCACAAAGGAACTACTGGCCAAGATTTCAGCATTAGAAATTGAAAAACAAATTGCTTATCAAGAGATTGAAAACTTGAACTCAGAAAATACATCGATGAAACGTGAGTTGGATAAGTGTAATAAAATCATTGAAGCATACAAAAAAATCAGCCTATCTGACAATGTGTGCAGAACGCCATTGAGAAGAAAAAATGTAAAATCACATAGCTCTGCGAATACTCCTCGTAATCTCATCTGTTCGTCGCCTAAGTCTTACTCGCCTGGAGTCACTCCAAATTATAGACTTATAAACTCAAAAAATAAAAATCAGACAATAAAAGCAATATGTGTGCTGCGAACATCTCCGAAACAATGTTCAATCAATGTATTAAAGCATATGGAACAGACTTACGAATCTTCGTCAATAGATGGCGCTACTGGTGCAATGAATATATCAAACATCAAAGAACCGAGTTTCGAGGCCTACGAGTCTTCATCAACGGATGGCGCTACTTGTACAAAAAATAAAGATCAAGTACCAGCTACGAAAAATCAACATACCATTCGAGTCACCTTTCCTGGCCATGGTGGGACAAACACAATAGCCGCTACATCAGTTTTTTCGGCGTCTTCAGAGCAGACCTCTAAAGATATAACCTCTACCTTGAAGAATACTGATGTACGAGTACAGTCGTTTAGCCGAGTTGAGGAGGAAAAAAGAAAGGTGTTGTTGTTGACTGATCAGACGGGGGGAGGTATGAGGGCTATACTACAGAAACTTCTTGGGCCTAAGTTTATAGTAACTTCAATAATAAAGCCTTATGCGCATGTTGATCATATTTTAAATACATGTAATTATTTATGTAAAGATTTGACCAAATCAGACTTTGTTATTCTATTAATAGGTTCGAATGACAGAAATCCTCTGCGGTTCCAATCATTATTATATTTCTATTTGAACAATATGACACACACTAACGTTTTATTAGGCGAAGTAGTATCAAATAAATATTTAAATAGAGAAATTATGAATGACATGATGAGATATATATGTTCGAATATAGGTAGTATAACACCATTAAATTTAATTGATAATTTCGACTCTAGCTATAATTATAAATTTGACAAATTGTATGCATCCCGAATTATATTGAGAGAAATTCTACGTTTAAACTACAAGTACGATTATATGAATTACTATAATTCCAAAAATAATCGAGAAACAAATAAAGCAGTAACAAGTGTATGTACCCAGACAGAGGAAACCTTTTTTGTAACAGGACACAACTCACAAGAAGAAAGAGATTTTTTTCTTGGCTAATAATTTAACTACGAGTAGCTTAAATTTGCTGCTTCAAAATCTTTGTGGGCTTAGTAATAAAAAACAAGAATTAGAAATGTACATTGCACTTCAAGGTTTAAAATTACATTACATTTGTATCACTGAACATTTTTTAAATTCTACATCGGCACCAATAATTAACGTAGATAATTATAAACTAGCATCATACAATTGTAGAGTATCAAAAAAACGAGGTGGCAGCTTAATCCTTGCTGATATTAATAGAGAGACTGAGGATCTAGAAATATGCAAAAAACTGTACAAATGTCAAAGTTTTGAAATTAGTGGAGTGCGCGATGTAAGAACTAATGTATTAATCTTTTGTATATATAGAAATCCCGTAAAAGACAATCTTGCTGATTTTTTTTGTCAACTTGAAAAATTATTACAATTCAGTCTTGACAAAACATGTATAATTTGTGGCGATTTTAACATTAATTTATTAGTTGATGACGATAAATGCAATAGCTTTGTATCTCTACTTAAATGTGACAATTATAGACCTCTTATTAAAATTCCAACATTCCGACGAAATAATTCTGAATCATGCCTTGACAACTTTTTAACTAATTTACCAGAGGAATGTATCTCTGAAAATTCGGTTGACCATAATGGTCTTGCGGATGGACATGCGGCTCTATTTTGTAGTTTGAAAGTAAAAGAGGCAAAAAATAACAACTGTTCCCATTACATAGCCGAACGTCGATCTTTTAGCAAAAACAATAAAGAGAATTTTAAACGTAATCTAAAGCAACAAAACTGGAGTACTATGGGCATAAACTTGTTTCTTAATACCTTACAAAGAATATTCAACAATTCGTTTAAAAAAAGGAAATTGCGGATTAAGTTAGGAATTACTTCTAGACTAAAGTGGATAACTCCTGGTTTAAGGACTGCAAGTAAGATGAAACGCTTTTTGACAACTATGATTGTTGATAACGACGAATCACTAAAAAAATATAAATATTCATATATAAAAATATATAAAAGAGTAATTAATAAAGCACGCAAAATAGCAGTCACTCAGGAAATAGATAGGGCGAAAGATTCGACTAAAGCCATATGGAAAGTTGTAAATAGAAGCAGAAATAAACAATCTATGCTACACAACGATAGACTTTATCTTAAATTAAATAATAAGCTAATAACAAATTCTCAGGACATAGTCGACATTTTTTCTGATTATTTTAAAATAGATAACAAAAATTCTCTTACAAATAATAAAAACGCGATACTAATGTTGACTGAAAACACCAATAGAGTAACGGACGATATGAATTGGGAGCCAGTGACTCCTTACGAGATCCAAGCTATTGTAAGCAATATGAAACTTAAAAAGTCTTTTGGTTACGATGGTATTACCATTGCATTAATCAAGGAAAATATAAACTTACTTGCTGAACCCTTTAGCCACTTTATTAATCAATGTGTAGAAAAGGGTATTTTTCCTGATCAGTTAAAGATTGCTAAGGTTATACCTATCCATAAGAAAGGTTCTAAAACAGATCCGAAAAATTATAGGCCGATATCCTTACTATCTGTACTCTGCAAGATTTTTGAAAAAGTTATGAAGAAAAGATTAGTATTGCATTTAAACAGAAATATTTTGTTTTTTTTTTTTTTTTTTTTTAGTCGGACAAATTACACAGCGCCATCTAGTCCCAAAGTAAGCGAAGCTTGTGTTATGTGTACTAGACAACTGATAAACATACGTAAATACATTTTTTTTTGTAAATACATACTTATTATACATAGAAAATACCCAGACCAAGACAAACAGACATGTTCATGCACACAAATGTTTGTATTGTGTGGGAATCGAACCCACGAGCGTTGGTGTCAAAGTAGCGTAACAGCGCGTTTCACCACTGCGCCACCGAGCTCGTAATATATTAAGCTGCAAACAATTTGGATATCAAAAAGGTAAAGGTACTAGAGATGCAATTGATAACTTAATTGGAGAAGTAACATCTAGACTTAATGAAAAGAAAAAGGTGGCGGGTCTATTTCTTGATTTAAGCTCGGCTTTCTTATGAAAAAACTTGAACACTTGGGTTAGGGGTAAATGTTTTGATTTATTTCGTTCATATCTCACGAATAGAAAACAATTTGTACAATTAAGTAATATAGAGGAAGGCCGGGAAAAAATTGCTAAATCTAAAATTGAAATCATTAAAAGAGGTGTCCCACAGGGATCCATTTTGGGGCCCATATTATTCATAATATTTACAAATGATTTAATTAATTATATTAAAAAAAGTGCACCTGACATTGAATTAATAAATTTTGCTGACGACACTAATGCTATTATACATGATACTGACATTGAATCCTTAAATCTTAAGACGAATGAGGCATTAAAGGCTTTTCACTTATGGTTTACAAATAATAATTTAAAATTTAATGCGAGTAAAACAAAAATCATATTATTTAAATCAACAAGTAGGAAACAAGCAAACGTAGGCATTAACTTCAATGATAGACAAATTGACATTGTCGATAATGTTAAATTCTTGGGCACATATATTGATGAGTATTTAAACTGGAAAAAAGAACTATCATCAATTGAAAGTACTATTGCATCGGCTTCTTATGCATTACGTAGTCTTCGTGACAAAATTAGTTTGGAGAGGCTCAGAATGGTCTACTTTGCACTTGTAGAATCCAAGCTTCGTTATAGCATAAAATACTGGGGACAAAGCTATGACTATAACATAAATAGAGCTTTTGTCTCCCAAAAGCGTGCTATACGTGCAATGGTACGAATATCTCCACAAGAATCATGTAAACCACATTTTGAGAGGTTGCGAATCCTTACGGTACCTAGTCTTTATTTGTTAGTGCTTTTAACTGAATTTAAGAAACAGCTTCCTTTTCTTGAAACTGAAAATCAAAGGATTGAGCGTGAAAAAACCAGAAGGAAATGTTTTAAATCCAATCTGCTACCCAGCTTAAATGTCGTCAAGCACTGTCCTCAATACCAGGCAGTAAAATGTTTCAACTTACTGCCAGTGAAATTTAGAGAAAATATTGGCCTCTTACCATTCAAAAATAAATTAAAAAGGTTATTGTTGGAAAAGAATGTGTACAAAATTGAGAACTTTTTCTGTTTCGCCTCATAGTTCTTGCATGTGTCGTCATAAATTTCTTGTCATCTTGTATTTAAATTTATATAAAACTTGACTAGATTACCTGACATGCTTCGTGATTATAATCTAATATAATGAATGACGTATTAATTAGATATTTTAGGAATATATATATATTATTATTATCAATTTCAGACACAATTGTACATTGTTTATGAATAAATGAATTTTTTTTTTTTTTTTTTTTTTTTTTTTTTTTTTTTTTTTTAGTATCAGTAAATTGTATTGCTGTCTAATTCAATAAATGAATTGAAATTGAATTGAATTATAGGAACGGTGTTCCTGATAACGATAACCAAACCAGCATACCACTTTTGTAAACAGATACCACAGTATGCCTACAAAACATTATAACTTAAATAAATAGGTAGGTATTATGTGTGCGCTTTACTACTCTCTATTCGAAGACAGAATCTCCTTAGCTCTTTCTCTCTCACATATCTTTTTATCAATAATATAATATCCTTTACGCACTCTTCAGTTCCTATTGCTCCTGACTTCACCTCTTGATAAAGCACGACAAATTTGGTTGTGATAGATCATGCTTAGCCATTTTATTTAATTCGTTATTAGCCTTTCATCTTGTATTATTTCTGTATGTCTGTGTTGAGGGGCATTACGCATCTAAAACCGTCATTTTTTTCAGACTTACATCATTATCCTTGCCAAAGCGGTTTACAAACTTACGTTACAGATTTTCCGTAACGCTCACATCTCCGCCGCGTTTATAGCGCATCATAGCGTAGTGAATAGCGAGCTGAGCAGTCCGGCTCAATATTCATTTTTTTATTGCCAAGTTTTTCTAATGCTACGTCCACACTATTCTTTCCTCGCTCGCTCTTTTTTTAACCTGCGTCGGGAGGCTTACAACCATACGGCCCACCGGTACGGTACGGCGGTAAAGCGGATACCGTAGCCTATTAACGCTTGCGATATATTAAGTATCACTCCTGCGATGTCTCCTCTGCTGCTTACACAGCAACTCCTTGGGTGCTTACTGGTGACCTCACTCACACGCAGGAACACAACAACCCTCTAGGGAGTTGTTATTTGGCTGCGGTTTTCTGTGAGGTGGAGGTACTTCCCCAGGCGGGCTGCTGCGCCCTATCTCTCTTAAAACATCCAGACCAAGACAAACAGACATGTTCATGTACACATTATGTTTGTCTTGTGTGGGAATCGAACCCACGAGCGTTGGTGTCAAAGTCGCGTCTTTCACGACTGAGCCACCACAGAAAACCGCAGTCAAATAACAACTCCCGAGAAATCCTCAACAGAGGGTTGTTGTGTTCCTGCGTGTGAGTAGGTCACCAGTAAGCTCTTAAGAAGTTGCTGTATAAGCAGCGGAGGAGGCATCGCGCGAGTGATATATGTTGGTAACATATAGATAATAACGTTAATAGGCTACGGTAACTGCTTTACATCAAGTGGACCGTATGCTTGTATGCCTCCCGACGTTGTATAAAACAAAATCAAACATTTGTTTAAAAACGTGAAAAAATGTAATAAATAAAATTTTCCTCGATCATAATATTTACAGTGCACAATTGCCTAATCACTAAATACAATAATGTATATACAGCAGAACATTTTCCAGTCTAAAAATAACCAGGCGCTTTCTAAGAATATTTCAGTGAACTTAAAATAAATAAAACCACCGTCTTATGTTACTGTTATTTTTCAACACGTACACAATAAACTATTCGTACTTAGAACAGTTTTCATCCAAAAACAGTAGCGTTTATCGTTCCTGACCACACGTTCTTTGTGGCTCTGCTAGAGAGTATGCTCCACAGCAGGGCCACAATCAATATCTATTTAATCATTACCTAATGCACGAACAGCGATATCGACATAATGTACATTATGTTCGTCTAACGTACATCATTTTAATTTACAATTGATTACTTTCTTTAATTTACGGTTTACAGATTGCATTTTTTTTTATATTAGTTCAGCATAGTGGCTCCTCTTTGCCTGATGGTAAGCGACAGAGGAGCCCAAATCGCAACTGACAAAATACTAAACTGTATCCTGTCAGTTGACGCTGCCATACTGACCCGCAAGATGCTTCATTTGAAGGATCCCATATTGTAGGAAGGAGGGAATACATGTGCAGGCAAAGCGTTCCACTTTTTAATGGTACGACAAAGATAGGAATTGCCGACCTTTTTTTTGCACATGTCTGTTTCTCTTGATCTAGGCATTTTTAAGAGAGGTAGGGCATAGAGCATCAAAGCATCCCGTCTGACTAAGAACTCTCCTCCTCACAGGAAACCATAGCCAAATAACTCCCTAGAGGGTTGTTGACACTCCTTGTTTCGCACCCATCAGTTTACAGCTAATAGGTACTGCCAACGGTAGGGCCTGAAGGTATTTAGGACATTCATTGTATAGAGGCGTTATTTGGAGTCGTATATACGAGTAGTCTGATTAGCTTGCCTGTTATCAATATTTTATGTGTTCACATTGAATTTTATTGTACAAGAATGTGCGTTGTAGTCCACGGTAGCGTTCTTGTTCCCATCAGGTATACGGAAGATCAGCGTCGTATCGTCCCACGAGTTCGGTGTCAGAGTTTTAATATTTAACCGGTTTCATTCTAACCAAACACGACGAAACGTCGACCGCATCCTGTCTATGGACGGGTTTATCTATCTCGAGTTTCTCCATGCTTTGGAGGGCACGTTAAGCCATCGGTCCCGGCTGTTGTCCATAGATGACAGTCGTTAAGCTAAGTCAGTGGCACTCGGCCGGCTTGAAAACATTGGCATTGGCCAATCCGTATTTGTGCAGCGTGATGGAGTATGCTCTAAACCCCTTCGGTTTGCCACCCGACGGAGTCTAAAAGTGTCCATAGGCTGTATAACACTTTCACATCAGGCGGCTGAGCACTTGTTTGCCCGGCGGAGTTTAAGTGTCAATAGGATGTATAACAGTTTCACATTAAGCGGGCTGAACACTTGTTTGCCACCCGATGGAGTATAAAAGTATCCATAGGCTGTGTAACAGTTTCACATCAGGCGGGCTAAACACTTGTTTGTCACCCGACGAAGTATAAAAATGGCCATAGGCCGCCGTAACAGTTTCACAGCAGGCGGGTTTTCGAAATGTAACTCTCTCTCTTTCTATCTTCAATTACTTATATCTCCTTTTCAACTTCCGTTCGCCTCGCCCAGTCACACTTTTCGTAACGCTCTCGTCACGCATTCACCAGCTTGCCTCGCCCGATCATACTTTTCATAACGCTCTCGTTCACCCGATCACACTTTTCGTAACGCTCGTCAGCCCGATCACACTTTTCGTAACGCTCTCGTTACGCATACACTAGCTTACTCTCCAAGTCAAGCGTGCGTAAAGAAGTTTTACTTCAAAAACAGAATATTCACTCATATGAGAAACACTAGTTATCTTAACACTTTCTTTCTTTTTGGGCAGGAAATCCTTTTTTATTTCTGTCAAATTTTACTTGGAGTTAATTATATCCATCAACTGGACATAATCCACCGAGACTTGAAAGCAGAAAATATTTTGTTGACTGGAAAGGACGGTGTTTTAGTGAAAATAGGAGATTTTGGTATTTCGAAGATGTTGGCAAGGTAAGCTGAAAGCAGTTCTAAACAAAGGAGATCTAATTTTTGTAGATAGATTAGTTGTCGACTAAGTAGTTACCTACTCATTCAGCCGAAAGAATAGCATCGGCTGTAGATTAAAACGCGCAAGCTGCGGGTTCGATTCCTGCAAAAACAGATGAGCATAAGCATGTAAAAAACGTTTTTAATTGCGGAATTCATAGCATTCTGAATATGAAGCGCAAAATTAAATTAAACTTAAGTATGACCACAAAGAGCTCAGCGTTATAGGTACCTAAGTAATATAGTTGTAAATAATTTTAAAGATAAAAGTATTTTAAGCATGTATGGCATATGCTACTGGTTTCAGACAAACGTTTTTTACGTTATCCTGTATACTAAACCGATAGGGTTGGCGAGATCCGCCACCGAAGTTTAAGAACTTCGCGAATATGTTGATTTTGACATTAAGCAACTGTCGTTCGACTTCCACAATACAGACGGAAAACAAGACCTTTCTCAAGCTAGGTCGCACGTCTTTCGAAATATAATTTTCAGGACGTGAGGCTTTCCTCACGATTTTTTCCTAAAACTAAACACAAATTAAGTACGGACGCACTCACCAGGTTTAAAACCACCGACTAGCCTGTTAATAGACTGGCCAATTATTCACTAATCTATGCTTGCTCTCAGCAAAGAGTATATCGATTATGTCATATATGTATCATAAAATTAAAATATAGCGGTTTTGCAAGTAGGTAAATATAGTTCACTGTCTACGGTCGAGTGCAACATTTTGATTGCTCTGATGATGAAAAGCCAATCTAGAACATACATATCGTTGTGATCTTATTTAACATTAGGTAGGTTATTTAATATATTACGTATCAAAAAATTTCTAAGTATGACAACATGCAGTCGGACAATGTTATTCTGTAAAATACTTTTTACAGCTCAAAAAAAACTTCAACAGTTATTGGAACTCCTTATTACTTGGCTCCAGAACTATGCGAAGGAAAACCATACGATACTAAAAGCGATATTTGGGCTTTGGGGTGCTTATTATACGAGATGTGCACACATAGGAGAGCTTTTCAGTCAGAGGTAAGGTCTAATGTAAATATATAATAATATGACCTATGGATGTGGCCGTTTCTGCTGGTTATTTCAACCTACGATGCAAAAGAGAAGCTTGAATGATGTCCGAAGTATCAATCAATGTGTGATACAGTTGATATATGTCGCAGTAGTATTTTTTTGTTTGACAGCTAATTCAAACCTTTCATTGGGGTTTGATAAAAAACCACTTCTGTAGGAAATACAGAAATCAAGACAAAATATTATGATTGGATATATACCTACATGTGCATTTCTAGAGACGTTTTCTACTGAAAACTCTGAATAGTTCCGAAATGAACTCCCTACTGGGGTTTACGCTAGGGACAAAGTGAGCAATCAGTTCTTCGAAAAAGGCGTCAAGAGGTATTTATTGGGTCGGCAACGCACGAGTGGCGCCCCTGTTGTTGCAAGTGTTAATAGGCTATGTAACTGATTACCAAGTACTTTTGTTGGTAGATAAGGAATATACTACTGTAATATAAGGAATATACTTAGTCTGGCCATAAATACTGTTACAATTAAAAATATACAAAATATTACATTTGAAATTAAACTATTTTTAACGGAAGTATCGCGTGTTTTATTTATTTTGTTGAAACCTGACGTTTCGAACGCTCTTCGTCTTTACTGCGACCACGGACGCTGCAAAGCGTTCGAAACGTCAGGTTTCAACAAAATAAATAAAACACGCGATATGTACTTCCGTTAAAAATAGTTTAATTTCAATGTGTAACAATCGCGAAAACCTAAGACAATACTATATTACATTTGAATTTGGAATCTGTCATTTTTATATGATTGTTCATTGAGTTTTCTCATTTTGGCGCCAATACAATGTACAATATTTTGCGATATTAAAATGGAGTGGGGTGATAAAGAGAACTGAATCGCTGTGATTGCATTAGACAAAGTAGGTATGGAGCCAAATGCAATTTTTAAAACTCTATACGCTTGGTATTTGTAAAATGTTTGTGTACCGGGTTATTAATAGGTACAATGAGACCTCCTCTGTTTGTGACAGAAAAAGATCTAGCCGTGCACGTAGGGTTCGTACGAAAAAGGTGGTCAAAGCAGTAAGGGAAAGAATTCGAAGAAATCCTGTCCGAAAGAAAGCAAAAGATTTTATCTCGGGAGAAGAAGATAGCACCTAGAACCATGTCGCGTATTTTAAAAGATGACTTAGGACTTGCAGCCTATAAGAGACGTATTGGTAATTACTTAACTGATAATTTAAAAAAGAATAGGGTGGTAAAATCGAAACAACTACTGAAGCGGCACGCAAATGGAGGTCACAGAAACATTTTGTTTACGGATGAGAAAAATTTTACAATTGAGCAACATTTTAACAAACAAAATGACCGTATTTATGCTCAAAGCTCTAAGGAAGCTTCCCAATTAGTCGACAAGAGTGCAACGTGGGCACTATCCGACTTCAGTGATGGTTTAGTGGGGTATTAGCTATGAAGGAGTGACTGAGCCATACTTTTGTGAAAAAGGTATCAAAACATCGGCACCTTAACAACACCATGTTCAATAACCAAGAATAGTCCTTCCAGCAAGACTCGGCGCCGGGTCATAAAGCTGGGTCTACGCAGTCTTGCTTGTTAACGAACGTTTCGGACTTCATCAGAGCCGAAGACTGGCCGTCGTCTAGTCCCGATCTTAATCCGCTGGATTATGATTTATGGTCAGTTTTAGAGAGTATGGCTTGATCTAAACGCCATGATAATTTGGAGTCCCTAAAACAATCCGTACGGTTGGCAGTGAAGAATTTTCCCAAGGAAAGAGTGCGTGCTTCTATTGATAACTGGCCTCAACGTTTAAAGAACTGTATGACAGCCAATGGAGACCACTTCGAATAAGCTTTGCATATTTTAAATTGTTTTATATTTATGTATTAAACTAACACACTGTAAAAGTAATAAATGTTATTTGCAATAGAAATTGTTTTTTCTTTGTTTCAGTATTTATGGCAAGACTAGGTAATTAAAGAACCGAATTAACTTTCGACTTTTAAATTTTACTCACACAATGAGGTACTACAGTTGTAACGACACTTGTAGTGAAATTGTAATACACAATGTGGGATTGACTGTATCTATTGCTGTTTTGTATGAGACTGTTACAATTTATACACCACCAACCACCACAAAGGGACCAACAGTAAAATTACAAAGAATAATTGCTATTTAATTGTATTCTTTGGATTGGTTGGGTTTCTATTTTTATACCAATAAGATGGAAGATTATTTATGAGCACATTCACAACAAGATACTTTCATTTATTTTATTTCTATTTTCAGACGCTTGTAGGTCTGGTCAAGGCTATAACAAGTGGGAGCGTGCAACCTATAGACTTGACCGCTTACGACAGGGGCATGCAAGACCTCATAGACTCAATGTTATCTGTTTTGCCCGAAAAAAGACCTTCCGTGAAAGACTTAATGGGACGACTAATACTTCTACCCACAATTTACTCAGTTTTCTTGGACGCTGGAAATGATGATCTCCTGTTTTTGAAAGCCCATAAGGAATTTCTTAATAATTATGAACTATAAGATTTAATACATTATCGTCTACCAAGAAAGTTATTTACAAGCTGTTTCAATACCAATACCATGATGTCGGGAAATCCAAGCTTAAGCTGAGATTTAAAAAATGTGTGCATTCATTTGTCGTTGTTTATTTTTATACAGCTTCGGGAGGCATACATGCATACGGTCCACCTGATGTAAAGCAGTTACCGTAGCGTATTAACGCTTGTAATACATCAAGTATCATTCGATCGATGCCTCCTCTGCTGTTTGCACAGCAACTCCACAGGAGCTTACTGGTGACCTCACTCACACGCAGGAACACAACAACCCTCTAGGGAGTTGTTATTTGGCTGCGGTTTTCTGTGAGGTGGAGATACTTCCCCAGACGGGCTGCTTTGATGCGCCCTACTTGTCTTGCATGTCGCATTATAAAGATGGAGTATCGTATAGTCATTGTTACATCGACAATGCAAGTTGTAATATATATCCTGTAGTTTTAATGTGCAACCACTAAATAATCTTAGGGTAGTAAAGACTTTCTTGGTCGACTGACTGACACATATCCAAAATGTTACGATTGTTTGACAAATAATGCGGTAAGTAATAATGTAAAACTTTTAAGACTATTTAATTGTTGTGATTTATATGCATAAAGGATAATTGAATAATGTGATATTATAATTAATGGCTCAATTGATTTGACTACTAATAAAACGACAAAATCAAATTAAATTATTTTATTTAAGAAAAAAAAACACGCTTCACTGGCTTTCTAGCTTCGAAATGTGTATGATTGAAATAATATTATGTTTCTAGTTATGTTAAAGACTAAGAAACGATACCCAATAATAATGTTACGTATATTTTGAGAAAGCACAGCGCACCTCTCGACGGCCCTGAGTCAGTACATCGGTGTTATCCTAGAGCTGACTTTTTCTGGTATTTGAAGGCATCGCCTGCTGAGCGTTCCGAGGAAGTAGTTATGATGACGTGTTATAGCCCAAAATCTAGTCCCTCCAGACTTAACATCCATAGCAGATTAAATTTCAACACACATTGTGCAAGTCCTAATGCCTGACAAGGAATGCTCATGAATACGTTGAACTATTGACATTCCGTAGACTGAACCGTAGCGGGTTTACCACACCATGTTATCTTCTCGAAGGTACCTTTATATGTGTTAGATCCATATCCTCTATTATTGACCTTGATTAATATATGTGGATAAAAGAGATATGTATATAAACAGGAGGTGTATAAAGATATATTTTAGATAGAACTTTTGGGCAAGTGTTTATGTTTGAAAGGATATTAAACATAACTAGGTTCAAAAATGTTAGTGACAACGAAACCTCAAAATCATTTGCATAGCCACCTGCCATCTAAGTTGGCGGTACTTGTACAAGAATGTTACGGTTTAAAGGGCGATAGAGCCATATCGGTATTATAACCAATAATATTTATAATTAGTTACAATGTATACACAGCGACACCTATAGCTAGACAGTTTGAGCTTTGTACCATTCTCATGGCGCATGCAATAAGAGTAAAATTGGTGGTGTAAGCGTCTAACATTACTTGTTACTGCTTACCCATCTACTCTGAGTGGTGACAAAAACAGTGATATTACTGGATAACATGATATACATACTAATACCTTTAATGTCTAATAACGTACGCTACGTGGGGGAGAGTAATAGTGAGCACTTTGATTGAAATAAAAGATTGTCAAGATCATATGTTACTAAAGTGCGCTGCGTGGAGGGAGAGTCAATATTTTACTTATAAATTATCATCATCACAACGTCATTAGTCATCAACGTACGCTGCATGCCGAGAGAAGCAGATAATGATATTGCGGATTATGAAAAATTACGTTTTAAGTCAACAATCTAATGCTGAAACTTAAAACTCACTACTATTTTCATTACAAAATATTCAGGTTCGTAATGTATAGTTAAAACCAGAAGACAAACCTAGCGATGTGTACATTACTACTGATGGTCACTGACGTGGCATCTATAATAAAGGGCAACATTAAGTCAGAATATGCTTTATAATGTATTTCTTACTTTGAGGTATGTTAAGTTGCAGAAATTTACAAGTGACAAGTTGTCTCTTGCCATTATTAGTAAAATGTGTATGCTCAATATGATGTAAAAATGATATAGAATCTGTTCTTTTTCTCTGGCTTAATAAACAACAGTAACAAAATGTATCTCAACGATATCATAATGTAGTAGAAATTCTGTTCTTATCAGCTTAATTATATTATAATGAAAATGTTACATGTGACATTAATTGAAAACAAAATTGCTATACTATCTGTAATGTAGTAGCTGTTCTTTTCGTTGTATAGAACCACGGGTCTATTGTCCATTGGTTTGGTCTGTCTCCATTTCTTCATAGTCATCTTCTGAAACCATAAAATATTAAAATACGTGGCTTTAATATTCGAAAATTAAAGAAATGATGTTAACTTCAGCGCATTGAAATGGTGACAGTAATGGTCACAAATGCATATACTCCACTTACTTATGCCCTGGTATGTTTGCTAAAATGTACAATATTACCATAAAAATAAACAGTGTTGGTAATCAACAGCAATATTTAAAAATAATGAACACTTTATCAGCATAAATATTTCTTATTCTATAATTATAGCTCCAGGATTGAATAAACTGAAGCAAATTGGTACAAACTATTCCCTTCATATTGGGTGGGTGGGTTGTAATTCCCTGAATATCCTAAGGATTATTTTATTAAGGTAGTATTTTTATTTATAATAAGTTTCGAATCAGTAGCCAAGACTTAAGTGTGGCACCATGTACTCATCAGCTGGCATATTAACACAATCAGTACCTTATTCCCACAACTTAATTTAAAGCCAGCAGCATTCACGTTGACTAAGAGCATCTATTTTTAAAGGCACCCGCCATTTACAACCAGAATACAACAATACTATAGTTCATTAACCCGAGCCCCATGTTTTTTTTTTTGCATAGAATGCATGTAGAGGGGATGTCTGGTTAGGGGCACAAATCAGTATTATCGCCAAATCCTTAGTTAGGCTTAGGTAAACAGACCCTGCCAACCCTTAGGGATTAAGAAGCGAAATAATGCTGGGAAGAAGAAAAGGTGGTGAGGACCATGATATCTGAAATCCTACCAAGGGAATACAAAACTTATCGTATTGTATCGTTGCATAGTATTATATGATAGTGTCGAGGTATCCAGACAATTAATACTGTAAAAAATATAAAAATAATTTTCAAATTTATAGTTCTTACGTTGACCATTGCTCTGAGGTTGCGGCTGTAATGGTTTCTGTCCGGGAATTTGACCTGACTGCAGCATCCTAGTCAACCTTTCAACCTCTTGCAGAGAGGACGCATTTTTGATTGCATCCCTGATTTTATGTATTTCTTGTGGAGTAAGATCTAAAATGGAAAAAAATACGATAATTTCCCGTGGGCTCTTGCGGTGAAGTTGAGGAGTCGTGGCGCGTGTCACTCTAATAGAATACTCAGATTAAGCAACGTCGATAGCAGCATGTCCATGGGTTTATTATCTATCTTGAGCTTCTCAATTCGGAGAGCACGATAAGGTGTCGATCGCTGACAATAGGGTTGTTACGCTAAGTCAGTGCCATTCGCGCAACTTGCACACACTGGCGTGTATGCAAGTTGCTCTAAATCCCTTCAGTGAAAGAGGACCCGTATCCCTGTTGTGGGATGATTGAAACTAAACTGTCTCTTGTGCAACCCCAAAGTGCGCTAGTTTTGATTAAATAAATTAACTGCACGAGGCAGTTTGAGCTGGTGTTCGACAAACAGCAAAGCGCGTAATGCTTACCTTTTTGGGAATGTGTCTGTTTTCCCCTCGATCTGTTATATTAATGTTCAATACTTATTACGTAATACAGCTCGAGGTAATTTCAACAAAGAAAACAATAGACGTAGACGCGGTTAGAAAACTTTGATATACCCTTATCGCGTTAATACCTCAATGAATTTGATCCTTAAGTCAAAGTCATTGTCCCTGCTTTTATCTACCATGTAGACATCATTCCTCATCGTTGGGTTGATGCGCAGGTTAAAAAATCTTATAGCAATCAATTAGGAAAGGATCTAGTCTAGACTATGGGTTTACTCACATTGGAATTTATTCTTTAAGGACAAATTCAGATGTAAGAATATTTAATGGACAATTAAAGTTGTCGAGATAGCCCTCAAAGACGGCAAGCTCTAGTAGTGGTAGGATAGTGGAGATAAACATCCTCGAGTAGGCAGTGGTGGGGCAAGTAACCCTCTGAGCTCTCTGAATGGACGCAAAGCAGAGGATTGCATATGGTGGGAATCATTATGGAAAACCTATACACTATACATTGAGGGGGTGAGGGGCTCCTAATGTTTCATAAATTGTTTTTGACAAAATGCCACGTATCAAGCAGCATTTCACAATATTTAATGTCACAGACTTTTTTCATTGATTACTATGTATTTGTTTTTTTAATGGACCTCATATAAGGAGGAGATGTTCTCTTATAGTGTTAAGTCATGAGTACATATCTTTTTTTAACAGACATCATATAAGGAGGAGATGTTCTCTCATAGTGTTAAGTCATGAGTACGTATCTTTTTTTAACAGACATCATATAAGGAGGAGATGTTCTCTCATAGTGTTAAGCCGTGAGTACATATCATATTTTTTATGTACGTTCACCAATATTACGGAAGTGGCTTTTAATAATCTAAAGTGTGCTCTGTTGAGATAGATCTAAGTTTGATAAAGATCTGAGGATTAGTTTAAAAGTTATTCTGTATTGTTCATGATCTAAATATTTTATTTGTTTCTGTTACTTGTTTCTTCAATATTTTTAAAATATGAATTTGTAAAGTAATATCATATCACACAAACATATAGGCAAATATTTTCTAAACATAATATTGTGAAATGTTGATTTCATAGTTGATACACATATATGATTAGTTGTTTTCTAATGTGTTGAATGTACATATCTTAAAAACTATTCATCAACCATCATAAATCATCAGGGACAGGTAGGACAATGAATAAACCGTACAAGTACAGTAATTACCAAACATACAAAATGAAGGCAAGAGGTCTGTCTGTTCACATTCCAACCTGGGGCTGCCTCAAGATTATATACCACAACATAACGATCCATAGCAAATATCTATACTGGTCACTTCATCATCAGAGTAGTCATAACATTGTGTACTTACTGGTAACTTTAGGATCAGGCATATTTCCGCCAGGAACAAATGTTTTAGCTTTCCTTGATATTTCCTTTTGGATCTCTTTTCCTTTCTTACTTTTAAATAAAGCATTAGCTTCATCTCTTTCTTTCATTTTTATTTTTCTAAAATCTAGCAATCTTAGCTCAGGCATTTTGAATGCAATATATGCTCTGAAAAGGAAAATTATTTGTTTATTATAGGCACAAAACAGTAGTCATAATTTTACAAAGTATAAAGATAGACACAGATTAAACATGCATTTAATCCTGCAGTGGACAGTACTTACAGTATTTTTTTTTTTACTTACAGCATAATTTATGTTTAATTATTATTTTTACATTATAGTGCAAGTATACCCGAAAGAGCATATGGCCTGTTTGATGTTAAGTGATTTCTATCTATAACTACACGCCAAATCCCTTGCGGGGTAGGCAGAGAGATTAGTAGTGATTTCTGCAGTCTATGTTTGCAATAATACAGTAGAAGTAATCTGATTCTATCATTTAAGCTCCACCTTAAGACCACAGCAAAATATGAAACTTTAGAGGATTTTGTGGTCCATTAGGTGGTGGATTAGTTGAGCGAGGTTACCAATAAGCTTTTGTGGAATTTATTAGTACTCAAATCCAGAGAGTGGTGGTGGCCACATGGTATAACCGCACGCCTAACAAGCGTGAGGTTCCGCATTCGAACCCCGGCGGTGCCGACTCAGTTTTTACGAGTAGGTACAATTTACTTGTGTTCAGCTACCACTTGCTCCCAGTGAGCCAAACACCATGAGAAAACCTGCATATATAGATCTTCTGGATGTGTAATCATGATTCAATGTCTTGTCTGGTTCCCCTTTAAGGATTACAGAGGACAGATGGCAGTCGCTCCAATGTAATGACTGGACTCACCACATCTTGGATCATGATCATAGCGAACCCTGGGATCCGCAATTGAGACTTACCGCTTGATGAGTGAGTGATTAGTACTCAAAACCTGGTTCAGGGAACCATGCTTCTTGTATTGGGAGCATGGCCCAGTCAATGTCAATTGCATAGTACTATCTTCTTGTGTGCCATCATACTTTGTATAAAATATTGGTGCTAAATAACAATTTTACTGTTGAGTTCACAAATCTTTACCTGTAATGTTGTTTGTTAGCTACTGGATTATGCATTAATGAGAGACATTTCAGCTTCGGCAAAGTAGCTAACGGATCTAAATCACCCAGTTCAACAATGTTGTTGTTGGTAAGTATGAGGCTTGCCATGTTTGGTATGTACTGTTCCAAACCTTCACTTATCCTCCTGTGAAAAATAATGAATGTTGACACATAACAAACATTTGAAATAGAAGATGCCAATTTGCAGAGGTGGTTAAGAAATTGTTGATATCACAGTAGATGTTGAATACTCTTTTCTTTTACGTCTTCTTATTGAAACTATATAATAATATGACAAAACACTAACATAGTTCCAGTCAGATTTTCAGACACATCATTTCACTCAACAGAATTCAGAAATATATTAAAAAACCAGACAACATACACTCAAATACGAGCCATGCCTCTGTCTCGCATATACAAGCATCGGCTTGGTGCCGGGGAGCCCGTACGACTGTGATCAAATTGATTTTAGTAGTCAAATTATGAAAAATTTGAAAGAAAAATGAAAGAGAGATAAGCGTTATGCTGTAGTCCATATAACTTCCAAAATGTAATTAAGCTCCTTGATGAATATAAATCAAGGCTAATTTTAAACAATCTCATAAGAGACTCCAAGATTACTATTTTATTCTCGCAGAATGCCATGAATCATCTGGACATGGTGGTCGCAACAAAATACTATTTTTACAAATTTTTTTCCATTAGTTAATTTTCAATTTTGTTTTATTTAGTATTGCGATCAACACTTCTCATTTTCTACATTCTATTTAGTGAAATGACATATCACTGAAAGTATGTTAGTATTTTGTCATATTACTTGATTTTTAGATGTAAAAGAAAAGATTATTCTCTATTGTGATTTCATGATGACTATAGGGATTTTGTGAAATCACTGAAATCTTCATTTGCCTGCGACAAATATATAAAAGCAGCATGTACATATAAAAGCAGCTTCTATGTTTCGTCATTAAATTGACTTGTATAATATTAATATACTAATTGACTTTGAAATTAATATATACTGAATAAATAAGATAAAAAAGTGTTTTATAAAAACAAATATGCAAATTAATTTAATTTAATTTATTTGTAATCGGATAACAAGATCCATATTTGTTAGTTACATATAATATACTTACATACTAATGTTAGTAACAACACAAGTTTTTCTACGTTTACATTATTCTACTTTGTACAATTACATAGTAGCGCGCATAAGACACCCCACGATCGGGGCGGTAACGTTTCCCGCTATTACTTTTAAAATGCTGTTGGAGCTGCCGCGCACTCTCCTGAGCAATGATGCGGCACTTTTTCGCCTGATGGCTTAATAGTCGTCGGTGTGCGCTAGTGCGAACATTGATGACGCACTACAGGAGCGGGGCAATCCCATCAGCATCCTGAATCCATTATTATATTGGACCCGCAGGACACTGGCGGATCTTTGCGTGCAGTTGGTCCACAGGCTGCTAGTGTAGAAAGTCTGACAGTAGGCCTTAAATATCATGACTTTCACCGGAACACTACACCGCGCAAATCTGCGAGCCAACATGTTACACCTCACCGCCAGCGACCTACGTTCCCGTTCCATATCTACTTCATCTTTAAGGTCATCGGTGACATAGTGCCCTAAATACTTAAACGAATACACCCGTTTAAGGACAACATCATTGAGTGATATGGGTGGTACAGTCTCCGGGCACTTACCGCTGGCCTTAAAGACTAAGTACTGACTCTTATTTACGTTGTAGGTAATGACAATATTAAAAAATTAAATAATGTCAAAAGTGATATCACACATATCCCTAGATTTGTCATTACATTGGGGGGAGTTTAGGGGACATTACTGGGACTATAAGTATGTATCATTTCACGCAAAGTCCCTTGCGTGGTAGGCAGAGCGCCACATAACTCAACCCTTACATATCTCACTTGCTTCTTTAACATTTATACTATAAGTTATCATAAGTATGCCAATATTAACGAAAAAATATGCAAAATAAAATATTTTAATGTAATACTCACACTATTCGGTTGTTATTCAATAATAAACATTTAAGTCTTTTTAATAATGGGAAGCCATCAAGTTTTCTAATATCATTGTCAGAGAAATCTATGGTATCAAACTGATCTAACGTAGCGCCTAAGTTTTCAATTTGAGGAATTTTGTATCCTGAAATGAACGTGCATCATTGGTTAAACGATAAATTAATGATAATATAAAAATTGTAGATAGAATATACGGATACAAAAACAAACTAACCTCTAAGATCTAATTCACGATCTTTACATGGATTAACATACTGCATAGAATTTTGTATCAATTCCGTCGTGAGCTTGACCATGGTTATATCTTGTTTAGCTTTCTAAAGACCGGATTTTAGGGATAGAAAGAAATTTATAAAAGAATCTGATTTTTCCATACAAAATACAAACGAAATAAAATGGTGAGTAGAGTAGCTAGGCTTGGGTAAAAAATATCGATATGTCAAAATATCGATATGTCAAATATCGATATTTTTTTGAAAATATAAACTATATATATATTTAATTTTAAACGATCGCTATTTGATATTCATTTCCGAGTATCAAAGTAGATATTTTAAATCTCTACATACGATGCATGGGTGCAATGCAATCGCGATTATCGCGAACTGTTTCGATCTCTAAAGTCATAGACGTAATAAAAAAGTCAGACGGAATCAGTGTTGCCAACCCCAAAAAACTAAAAGACAACAACTCACCAATAAAAATCAGGAGAAAACAGTAGGTAAAGTAAAAAAGGCAGATTTCATACTTTCCTCCATAGACGTAATAAAAAAGTCAGACGGAATCTCGCTGAGAAACAACTGAAGCACCACAACGGCGGCATGTAAAGTGCTTTTCACGAAAGAAGTCCCACGGCAAAATGTGGAACTAAAATTGACAGAACGGCCATATGTCATTGTCATATGTTGTTGCTGTGTTCGGACGCTGGTGAGATTATTGTTGTTTGACGTAGTTAAAGTGTTATTTACAATGCCTAAAGTTGTAAAAAGTGCTGCCCGGGAAATGATACTTAAAGTGAAGGAATTTTGTGAACAGGAAAAGCGGAATCAAGATGTTTTGATACCATTGAACAATGTTCGGAAGAGACGTAGACAGAGTATATAGATAGACGCGTCATCAGCGTATAGGGGTATGAGATAGAGATAATAAACATAACTTTGTAATCTACATGCCATACACAATAAGTATTGCCACTACGCAACTTTTAACCTCATTGATGGGGTAAACTTGGAACATAATCGGTTACAATCAGAACAGGGGACCGGACATTTCGAAAAGTAATTCAATCATAAAAGATTAATTTGAATTACTTTTAGAAATGTCCGGTCCCTTGTTGTGATTGTAACCGATTATGTTCCAAGTTTACCTTATTTATTTGCCATTGGACCCTCGTAGATACTTACACATGTCTTATATTTTTTTAAATATAATCTTATTGGATCTTATTCAATTCTCAATATTACTATTGTTCTTTTTTAATCTGCGAATATTTCGAAAATGATCATTAGAGAAGAAGAAATGTCGAAACAAACTTGCCAATATAGGTCTCTTTTAAAATTGCCAATTTGATATTACAATAAATTCACATCAGCGTATTGGTACAATAATGATATTAAATGGTAGAATTAAAGTTTATGTTTGTTAAGGAATGATAGTCTGTGCTGAATTATTTCCAGACATCTTTGTCAATCACATATTCACCAGTTCTATAATAAGCTCTTTTTACAAAGAAAATTTTTATTGTGATTTTTAAAAATTTTCTTTGTAAAATTATTATACATTTTACATATGCAGCGGATCTGAGCTTACCGGCAAATTTATTTATGTGGGGCCCCATTGTAATTTGGAGTCTACTGTAATTCTAAGAAACGCAGTATTATTAACGAATTCTAATTTATTATTCCCAATGAGCACTTCTGTATTGGGAGAAATCACATTCGGAAGACTAAATTTGATGCATTTGCTTTTAGTCGAGTTTAGCAAAAGATTACTACATGTGAACCAGTTTAAAATAGAAGACATAACACCATTTACCTTGTCAATGTTTTCACACCGGCGAGTGACATTAAAAATTAGTGAGCTATCATCAGTACATAATTTTATATATCAGTAAATATACGCCTTTTTCTGCACCACGTAAGGCAGATCATTCGCATATATTAAAAATAAAAAGGGTCCCAAAATAGAAACCTGTGGCACCACGATATTAGGATTATTGCCTTTAGATTTAACCCTGTTTATATCAACTGTCTGACCTGTTATTTAAATAAAATGCAATTAAGTTCTGGGCTTTAACCTTATCTACATAATAGTTCAGCTTGAGTAACAATGTCTGATGATCGACACAATGAAAAGCTTTAGAGAGATTACAGAAAACTAAAAAAACATCCTGTGATCTCTCCCAGGAGTTAAGGATATGCTTAACCAATGCCAACTCTGCATCCGTAGTAGATTTACCACCTGTAAAACTGTATTGCGCATCATGACAAATTCATTGGTCTTAAAAAAGAGTTACATTTGATCAAGCATTATCGTTTTGTATGGGCCCCTTCGATACGACCCGTACACGAGAATATAAAATAATATAGGTAGGTACTGGCGGATTAGTTCTTCCCACGTGTTGGCTGGAGAAATGAAAGGCTTGTATTGTAGTATGAGGCCAGAGGTAATGCTTCCAGAGAGCGATGGCTATCAAAGGAGATGACTTGTTTGCAGAGTAGCGGGAGATGATTATCCAATGACTGCAGGTTACAACTGTGTCGATCGTCGCGCCCCGGCCCATATTTATACACGCCGGGTGCGAGCGAGGCAGTCTGATTATGCAACCGAGAAAGCATGATAAAAATTAGCCAGCCCTGGAAACATTACCATATTGGGACCACTTTATTGGATCAAAATCGCAACAAGATGTACTAATTTTTCTTACATTCGACCCTTTATCATACAAAAACTTAAAATCTATATACTGTAAGGGACAATAATCAACACACATGAAAAACTATTTAATTCAACCACTTACTGTTAACTTACGGCTATTTAACTGTTATATAGGCACCTACTTAATCTATATGCACGTATATCTCCAAACTAAGACTGCCGCGGCCACCAAATCTAATAATTACTTAATGCAAATTTTCTTAATTCTGGGGTACACTTGCGCGTAGTTATATTTTTACACAAAAAAAGTCTAGATTTGTTGACTCTATCGAACATAGTGAGTCTGCAGTTTCTTGATTGATTTTCGTTTTCGTGGAGTGATCTCAACTTGCGTGGCTGACAGAACAGATCCTTTTTCTATTTTCTGAAATAGATACATACTTAAATATAAAAATAAACATTCCTATGACAAGTATTTTTAGCTGGATTGATATAACAGGTACATTGTAAAGTGCTGAGCTCTCACGCTTTACTTTTTAGAAAATATTGACCACTTATGCACCCATTCTAGGTACAGTACAACCCTAGAGGGTTGTTGTGTTTCTGTGTGTGAGTGAGGTCACCAGAGTTGCTGTGTAAGCAGCAGAGGAGGGATCGCGCGCGTGATAATTAATATATCGCAAGCGTTAATAGGCTACGGTGTCCGCTTTACATCAGATGGGCCGTATGCTTGTATGCCTCCCGACATAGTATAAAAAAAAACAATATAGTTTAACGCAGACTGCGCATTAAACAATAGATTCTCTGTTGAGCGTAGAATTCAAGCATCTGATATAACTACGCCTTTCTATTCTACTCTATAACTTCACGCCAAATCCCTTACGGGATAGGCAGAGAGAACCGAGCGCCACGCGACTCGATCCTTACATACCTCACTCGCTTCTTTCACATTCATTGCTCTTTTCATGCACGCTCGCCGGTTTCTAGGGCTCCTGACATCACCTTCTGATAAAACACGACCAATTTGATCATGATAGGTAAGTCTTGGCCTTCCTCGGCTCCTACATCCTTCTACTTTTGCATTGTATATCTGCTTCGTCATTCTTTCCGATGTCCGAACCAACGGAGCATGCCTCTTCTTATTTTAATACCGACGCTCTCTTTCAGACCAACTCTGCTTCTAACCTCATCATTGCGAATACGGTCTGCAAGCGTTACACCACAGATTTTGCGCAACGCTCGCATTTCAACCGCGTTTATCCTACTTTCATGCTCTCTCTAACTACGCCACGAGTATATAAGAGATTAAACTTACCGAACTACTTTCTATTTCTATTTCCATAGCTACTTCTTCTGACGACGGTTGGTCATATTTCACGTCCGAGTCGTCAATCTGAAAGTTACACTTAATTAGTAACATTCATCATACAAGCATTTAAGATAGGTAGGACGCATCAAAGGAGCCCGTCTGGTGAAGTACCTCCACCTCACAGAAAATCCGCAGCCAAATAACAACTCCCTAGAGGGTTGTTGTGTTCCTGTGTGTGAGCGAGGTCACCAGTAAGCTCCTAAGGAGTTGCTGGGTTAGCAGCAGAGGAGGCATCGCGTGAGTGATACTTAATGTATTGCAAGCGTTCATAGGCTACGCTAACTGCTTTACATCAGGTGGGGCGTATGCTTGAATACCTTCCGACGGTGTATAAAAAAAAAACTAAATTATTAATATATTAGGATACCATAGCATCATTTGTTGCTGCAACTGTGCCTATTTGGAAGAACTTGGTCGATCAAGGGTCTGTGAGCTCTAAAACAAATAAATAAATATATTCCCTTTTAAATGCATGTATATTATGTCCCCCCCCCCCCCCCCCCCATCGCACACATATCCTTTTTCTTCTCTCCACATCTGTCTCTGCAAATTCTTCTCTTCAAATCTTATATCTAAATTACATGTTTACGACTTCAGTAGAATTAATTTTCATCGAAAGGACCTCCACAGAAATCCGCAGCCAAATAAAAATATCATTCGATCCTCGAGAGTTATTGGGTTCCTGCACGTCACTGAGGTTACCAGGAAGAAGTCATTGCGTTGGCAGCAGGGGTGACGGCATGTGAACGATACTTTATATCGCAAGTGAGTTTAGGCCCCGGTAATGGCTTCACATTACGCAGGCCTTATGTTTGTTTTCTAACTGACGTAGCATAAACATTGAGTAATAATTATATTTCAAATATTTTAGCTTATTAATTTGTAACAGGAAAAATCTTTTATTATATTTAATTTCGAAAAGTCATTGAAATATTTTAGTTACATATTCAATTACCTATGCCATTACTTTTAATTCAACTTACGTGAATGAAACGCGTAGGAACTGCATCTTTATTTAAGCATATTTTTCTTTTCTTTGATTGAAGGCTAGTTGATTCAAAATGGTTGGAGCAGATCCGGGAGTTGTCATTTGGATGCCAATTTAAACGACCCGTAAACTTAATCCATTTATACTTCAAAAATAAATCCTTAGGAAAACTGAAACAATAGATACGCAATATGTTAAATGTGGTAAATTAAGTCAAGTGTTGGTAACCCCAAATAGTGTAATCCTGCTGATTACAGACGACATATAGTGATATCTCTAAAAATGTAATGTTTATAACCTTTTTATTTGATCGGTTAATATCAACAAAAAAATGTTTATTTGTACTTTAATTTAATAAAAATTGCTTCCTATTGAGTATGAATCCACATTAAATTAATAATCCTTGAACATGCATCATTATATTGTGACAAATAAGCGACTTACCGATGAAAGGTTATGTTGGGTTCTTGTCGTTCACTTCGGCTTTTACAGCCAATTATAGAGCAATTCACCATTACTGCACGATCAATGCATCTTTTAAAATAATCACTACATCACAAGGGAATAAAATACATAGGGTTTACACTTAAATCAACGAAATTGCGTCAGTACGAACAATTTGTTTGACACCAGAACAATCCCGGTGGCAGACATAAAAATCGCATACGCAGATAGAGACAAAACACTCATGGTCTATCTTGCTCACGCACATGTATTTTAGAATTTTCTATCTCTCTTCATGTAGGTATTATTCTTTTAGTAGCCCGTCTATATCTATATACTCTGTCTACGGGAAGAGAGTAGCCGCCATGACAGGTACAGATTAGGGATGCCCGATCTGAATCGATCTTTTAGAAGAACGATACACGGTAATACGATCTGCCGATTTTTTGAATCGGTTCGATAGGATGCGATCTTCGCTCAGATCGAATCGTATACTTGGAAGATCGTATGAACAAATCGCATCGTTAAAAAACCAAAACAATGCAAACTAAACTGTATTTATATTATGATCTTTGAAAACCTCACATTTTAGCGGGTACAACAAAGGATTACCAACACCTTATGACCTATTTGTTGAAATATGTAGTCTCGAGTTACGCATGAGTATGAAATATGAAATGATATGAAGGTACTATTAAAATTTGTTTTTATAAACCGCATCGTACGATACGTTATTGTTCATTGATAGTATTGACTTCGGAGTGTTTTGTTTTGTAAGAGCTTATTATTTTTAGATAGATTTTGTTTTTAACATGGCTCCGCCAGTAAAATCAAGTATTTGGACGTTTTTTATTATATGTGACTCGGGTGGACAGAAATCTCCGGTCAAGATTATGTAACGAGTAGCATAATCATACCAATTATTTACTGCATGACTAAATCGATCGAATCTGCCCAAACAGGAAGCACTTCTGAAGTTTCTGACTTAGGAGCAGAATTCAAAGCAAAAATACTGATGGAAATTAATAGATGCTTTAAGAATGTTGAAAAAGTGCATCTTCTGGCAATATTAACAATTTTAGACCCCCGTGTCAAAAAAAAAAAAATATTTTACGGATGCTCAGTCTTGTGCAAAATCACTTAATGATATCATCGATTTGCTAAAAATGACGGACGCCAATAAGGATACATCAGAGAATGCGCAAAATGTGGTTTTACCAGATGATGACGACAACATTTGGAAGTTTCATAGCCAGTTGGTGTCCGAATCGAATCAAAATATTCCAAAAGAAGGACTTGATGACATTTTGAAACAGTACCTTAGAGAACCATTACTGAATAGACAAGCAGACCTAATAACATATTGGACCACCAGATCTACTATCTGGCCGGACCTAAGCTGTTTGAAGTATTTGACGATTGTTGGAACATCTGTCCCTTCAGAACGTCTGTTTTCACTAGCTGGCAACACTTTGACTGATAGCCGTAATAGGTTAAATCCAGTTCGTTTTACTAAATTGTTGTTTTTAAAAAGCTTAAATGCGGAGAGTTGGAACCTATAAACATATGTGTAATCTTTTTGTAACTTACCTAATAAATACAATTTTACATGCAATGTCACTGTCATTTTATTATTTTTATAAAATTGGGATACGATCTTCCAAGATCGAATGAGATCGATTTAATTCAATACGATTCAGATCGTGGATCGATTCACAGGGTTACAATCCATTACGATTCAAAGCAAAAGATCAGGCATCCCTAGTACAGATTTGGGGTTCCTAGTTAAGTGATATTTACCATTTTGCTTGGGAATTATAATTTAGCTACAGCGCTAGTGTAAAATTTCACTTTATTATGTTAACTTTAAAATCATTAAATACTAAATTTTATTATATTTTATAAAATTAAATAAATATTAAATTTTCTATTTTTACATTTCTTTTTTAAAATGTAAAATGAGACTACATTTTCGTATAGCTATAATATTAAAAATATTTTGCAGGTGTTTCTGAGAAAACCGTGTCAAGAGTAACTCAAGAAGGAACAATAGTTTCAAATTCGGCTAACAAAATTGTTACACCTGGGAAAAGTCGACCACATGCAAAAAAAAAATAATTTAAACGATTTTGATCTTTGTGCCATGCATCATAAAATTCAGGAGTTTTATACTGTTAAGAAAGAACAACCTACACTAAACAAGTTGCGGGCAGTGTTAAAACAGGATATTGATTTTCAAGGTAGCATTACAACACTGCATAGATACAAACGATGTCAATCCAAGAGAAAAATACTTATGGAGCGCTATGACATAACTGCGTGGCGTGCTAAATACATCGAGAGAATGTGCAAAAACAGCACAGTTGATAAAAGACTTGTGGTGTTTCTGGATGAAATATACATTCATTATATATATATACACATACATTCACAACACCTACCATACAAAAAGTTGTTGGCAAAATGATGAAGAGCCAGGAGTTTTAGTTTCCGATTCAGCTGGAAGTAGGTGGATAATTGCTCATGCCGGTTCTAAAGACGGTTTCATAAATAATGGATTATTAATTTTCAAATCGCAGTCAAAGTCCTCTGATTATCATGACGACATGAATTCTACGAATTTTTTAAAGTGGATGACTGAAAAGGTGGTACCTAATCTGCCAGAGAGGTCTCTTGTGGTTATGGGTAATGCTCCATATCACTGTACCTAAATAAACAAAGCCCTGACCATGTCAAATTTAAAAATTGAAATAAAATTGAAATGCAGAAGTGGTTGCGAGAAAAGGGTGTATTTTGAAGAAAGCTGGACAAAACCAGTACTGTT
Organism: Pyralis farinalis; assembly: GCA_947507595.1. NCBI lineage: Eukaryota > Metazoa > Arthropoda > Insecta > Lepidoptera > Pyralidae > Pyralis > Pyralis farinalis. The sequence goes on from OX382267.1 coordinate 21,696,388, forward strand.
TGGTCTAATTAAAGAAAATAGAGGATCACCGACGCGTGGCAGAAAAGAATATCGCCCAAGATTCGGAGCAAATTGTAAAATTGACGGAAGACGCGTTTGCCAGCGTAACCCCAGAAGTGCACACACGTGGAACATGTGGAAGATGAATATTTAAAAAAAGATGGTCTGATAAACGAAGAAATGGACCGATTTATTATATGTACTGAAAGCGACAGCGAAACACAGTCAGATCAGGACAGTGATATTATGGATGATTCAGATAGTGACTGCAGCATGTCTGGAATAATTCCGTTTGGACATAATTGTTATGCAATAAAAAATTAAAATATATAAAACTTTTTTTATTTTATTTGGTTATATAATATTAATCATTTAATTTTATATCTATATCTGCTGCTAGATTTAATGCAAAGACATTAAGCTTAAGCTGTACCCTGAAAACCGCATCAAATATGTTCGAAAGTTTTGGTTTTTCTATAGCACTAATTCAAAGATTTAAAATTTAAATTACCAATTGGTTCGTTAATATGTAATCCGTTCTATTATAAAATTCAATCTACCTATTCGAAAAATAATTACAATTTATTTTTTGGGGAAATAAACCAATATAATGTTGGCAACACACTGTCTGGCGACGACAGCGCTGCTTCTGTGGGACTTCTTTCGTGAAAAGCACTTTAACTATGTGTACACTCACACTTAGTTACAGACACAGATGGAAGAAAATTTCCCTTTTCTTTAACCAAAAAGAAATAAAAATTATATGATTCGTTACTGTCTTCGAAACTCGAATTTTATGGACCGGTGATTTGTAACTTGTGTTGTAAATAGGTATTGATGAAAATAAATTAAATACATGAAATATAACATTACATATTCCTTTTATTATGTAGGACAAATAGATGCATACTTATTTGAAATAAAAAATGCCCAAACAAATACACCAATTTTAATAACCAGAGAAGGCTCTGGCGAAAGAGAGGTAGGGCACGTTAGCCTGACTGGGGAAGTACCTCCACCTCACGGAGCACACTAGAAGACGGCAGCCACTCCTCACACTCCTCAAAATGTATACTGCATATTACACTGGATCTAGATGGAATCAAGCCGCTTTCTTTTCTGGACTCTCTTATGACTTGTACCTCATCATTCCTCCACGCATCGTTTGACGATGGAAATCTAAAAAATATTAAAGATATAAATAAATAATAAATATTGTCGGACAAATTACACAGCGCCATCTAGCCCCAAAGTATGCGAAGCTTGTGTTATGGGTACTAGACAACTGATAAACATACGTAAATATATATATTTTTTGTAAATACATACTTACATAGAAAATACCCAGACCAAGACAAACAGATATGTTCATGCACACAAATGTTTGCCTTGTGTGGGAATCGAACCCACAAGCGTTGGTGTCGAAGTCGCGTCATTCACGACTGAGCCATCGAGCTCGTCTTATATGAATAATAGTTGTTCAGTAAAAGAAACGAATCATAGGGTGTAAGTTTATATGTCTGTTTAAACAAAATTAGGTATCTGAATTAAGTAAGAATTACAAGAGAACAAAAGAAAAATGATCTCCCACATATTTACGCTAATTTGGAAATGTGCGTTATGGCAACACCGGTCGATTTATTGATTTCAAAAATTAATTTAAGTGAAAACGATTAGTTAATCAGAAAAAAATACTTGCTTACCTATGAAAAGTAATAGTTCTTCAGGTTCCATATTTGTTGGCGAAAGTGGTGGACTTTCGCCAACAAATATGGATGTTCACTAAGCTTCATATTGTATAGATGTATAAAGAAACTATTGAAATATGGTAATTCCTTTTATTTATAAATCGGACAGAGTGACTGCTTAGTCCAAGTACAAAATAATAATCCCGGTCCAAATGGTGTGCACACTTAAACATTTAGTCATAAACAACCCCACCACTCCCGCCATTACACTGCTGGCGCCACTTTGTTTGGAGAAACTAAGTGACATGAATCGCAATAGATTTAGCTCCTAAAGCTTACATTAAAACTTTGCTAGAAAAATGTAACATGCAACATTTAAATATAATCACGATTTTATAATTTACGTTAAATCATTATAATTCAAAATTATAAACAAACTTGAATCGGAAGTCAACAATAAATCCGGATGTAAATTAAACATTTCTTTTTCATAAAACTTAATACAATAAAATAAACTTATTGATTATTTAAGCTATTACAATAAACAAAATGTTTGCCGCCGACACGGCCATACTGATCCAGCGCGTTCTCTGCGCTGAATCATAGTCACCTCATTTTACATCACTCATAGGATTTATGAATTTCATTGCGACATAACTTATATATGTTATAACATTCAATATAACAGTCTAGATACAAATAAGGCATCAGCCATCCTAGGCTCTAGCCATAGATATCAGGCATCACCCATACTGGGATCTAGCCACACATATTAGGCATCACCGATCCTGGGATCTAGCCACACATATCAAGCATCACCCATCCTGGGGTCTAGCCACACATATCAGGCATCACTCATCCTGGGGTCTAGCCATACATATCAGGCATCACCCATCCTGGGATCTAGCCACACACACCAGGCATCACCCATCCTGGGATCTAGCCTCAAAGACCGGGAAAAGGAAATGCGTGGTGGCCAGCCAGCATTAAGGAAGGAAATGTGGAAAGGAAATAACCAAGTTAATAGCTTATATCACTACTCTAACAAATTCTTATTCTACACACTATGTAAAACGAGTTAGTTCTAATTTCTCTTTTCTAAGTTTTCATCCAGCACATCATCCGCCCACACGGGGGATTCATCACTATCATCGAATGGGTCTGCCTGCCCAATGGGAGCAGGTCTTAGATAGTCATGACTAGCGATCTTTTCAGAACATCCGCGTAAACTAACATGATTCAATTTATAACGGTCGCTTAGTAAAATTTCCAAAATCCATCGGTCCCTCAAAGTTAGGTCCTAATTTAGTAGTATGACGTTCATGAATACGCATTAAAACGAAATCTCCAACTCAGACAGCTGCCGGAGAACATTTTTTACCAAGTAATAACTCTATCGGACTCTTGACTCGAAAAGTACTGGACTTTTCGACACTGTGCAATTTATGGCTAATTGTAAGTCTTGAATTGTATTATGCCAAGGTTTATCAAGTTCCACTACTGCCATATTGTCTTTAATAACCTTCATTACGCGTTCCACCTGACCATTAGCCCTACTAGCGCTTTTCGCTACGACGTGATGTTCTATACCGGAATCTTGGCAAAACTTTTTGAAATCCAAAGAGGTCATGCTTTTATCCTGGTCACTTATAAGTCTAGTGGGAGTTCCAAAAATAGTAAATAGTTCGCGAAAACATTTAATAGCGGAATCCGATGTACGATCGGATGAATAAACTAAATGAACGTATTTTATAAACGCGTCTACATAAACGAAGGCGTATTCGGGGCGATTACGTCTTCCATTCATTTGACCAGTAATATCTGCATGTACAGTGTGAAAAGGTATTGAAACTTTCTCAATAGGGTGTAGAGAAATTTGTCTAGCGCCAGAGGTTCCTTTCCTCACTCTACAAATACCACAATTCTCGATGAATTTTCGGACGAATTTTGACATATTGGGAGACCAATATTGCTCCCGTATTTTTACCCAATCCTTTTCCCAACTAAAATGTTGGAGTGAATTATGATAATGGGAAATAAGATTCCAGCGGTAGCTGCGAGGAACGATGATCAATTTTCGTGTTTTATTTTCTATTTGGACTTTCCGTCTCAACAATTTATCTTTAGCAATTACATAAGTATCTGATACGAGGGTCATTTGAAAAGTTCTTAGTCTAACATACTTAATGAAACCACACGATTTTGAGTTTATTTTTATTTTTCAACATACTCTCCTCCGAGCTTAAAACACTTTTTCCGTCGACCCGGTAAGGCTTCAATACCCGTTTTAAAAAAATTTTCGTCTAACTCCTCAAAATAAGCGTCCACGGCGGCTATGCCCTCTTCATTTGTAAAAAAAATGGATTAAGCGAGTTACAGTCAGTTACGACTTTGAATGGACGACCATATAAGAAATGACGAAAATGTTGAATAGCTTTGACGACAGCCAGTGTTTCAAGTTCATATGAATGATATTTGCTTTCCACGCTGGTCGTTCTCATACTAAAATAGCCGATGACATGAGGTATTTGATTTTGCCTCCGAATTAACACTGCACCGTAACCACGAGCGCTGGCATCGGTATGCAGTTCGGTTGGCAAGTCAGGGTTAAATATTGTCAACAATGGGGATGACGTTAAACGACTAATTATCTCTTGTCTAGCTTTTTCTTGTGCTTCAGTCCAGTTCCATGATACATTGGACTTTGTTAGTTCGTACAGGGGTATCATAATTTTAGAAAAATTTGGCACAAATTTCCTAAAGTAGCCTGCTAAACCATTAAACTGGCGAAGCTCTTTTATATTTTTAGGACGCGACGAGTTAGACAACGCTTGTATCTTTAGGGGACTCGGCTTGACAGTGTCGTTTTCGATAACATTACCCAAGAACCGAACAGAGGTTTTCAAAAATGAACATTTTGCTATATTTAATAAAAATCCGGCATCAGTCAAACGTTTGAGAACAAGATTTAGATTATGCAAACCTTCCTCAGCAGTCTCAGATATAATCAGTACATCATCTATATAGACAAGAGCAATTTTGTCCTTATAATCACCTAATGCCTTATTAATTGCTCGTTGGTAGACTGATGGCGCATTACACAGTCTGAAGGGCATTCTCATGAACTCATATTGGCCATCAGGGGTTACAAACCCAGTTTTCTCGATAGAGTTTTCGACGATAGGTATTTGGTGAAATCCGGCGGCCATATCAAGACATGTAAAATAGCGCGCTCTGCCTAATTTATCTATTTGATCCGCGATCAACGGTAGCGGATAATGATCTCTAAGAGTGTTGGCATTGAGTTCTCGAAAATCGACACAGAGCCGGTCAGAGCCATCCTTTTTTTTACAAGCAAAATTGGACTGCTGAAAGTAGAGGAACTATCGCGAATTATGCCATTATTCTTGAGATCATCTATAATATCTTTTACTTTTTCACGTTCTACGGGGGACAATCTGTAGGGTCTACGCTGTACAATTTTGTCGGGATTTTTTAATCTGATCTCTAACTGACCTGTATTAACTTTTGAAACATTGTTCCCAGTTGTGAAACTTTGTTTGAAGCTGCTGACAATATTTTCCAATTTGTCAAGTAAAACTTTATCTTTAACGTTAGTATCAAGGTCAAAAGGGAAGCCTAAACCAGTACATTCCATTTACAATCTTCACAACATGAGCAGGATTTTGTTTTACTGAAATGCCGGTATTAGTCAAAGTAACACTGAGGCCAGGGATTTGCAAAAGGTCATAACCAATTAAATTATCAAACTGAGTCTGCGTATCCTCGACTACATAAAATTCTAGCTCTACACTTACTTGATCTATCTCGACGATAGTTGTGACAGTCTGTGTTGATCGCACTGGTCAACCGCCAATACCCGAAAATACAACATCAACGGTTTTCCTTCTTCCTGCAATAGAACCAGAAAAACGTCGTCGAAGCAATGAGCAATCGGCCCCGGTATCGAATAAGCAATCGTAGTGGTTGGTGCCGATTTTAACTTGTGTAGTACTACGTTTCACAGAACTACAAAAATTTGCAGATTTACTTTTAAAACCCGAATTACGTTCGTCATTTTGCTTTCAAAAACAATTCTTTTCTACATGACCCATTTTGTAGCAATACTTGCACTCAACAGACTTTACATAACTATTACTACCGTTGGTGCATCGAGGAGAATTAAATTTAGAAGTCGATGCAGTTGCAGCGGCTGCGACTTCCTCACAATCGCAGAAACGGTGACCAGGTTTATAACATTTAAAGCAAGTAACAGTCCGGTTGCCTCTGGTGAATATTTCGGATATTCGCGGCTTTTTATTATAACTGTTATTAGGTTGTTCTACACTATCAAATTTCCGCTTACGATATGTTTTTAAAACCGAAACCAGTTGGGGTAAAGAGCCAGGTGTATTCCGTAGTAATTCCGATCTAACATGTTCAGTATAAATACTCGTACCTTTTATCAAAGCGTCGATTATTTCAGCGTCTACAGCCTCAGGTCGAACCTGCTTGAAGAGTGTCCATCCAGTAGTAGCGTACTCGGCGTTGCTGGCAGCTTGATCCGATGTGTAGCTACGCCATTTGAGAACGTCGTCAGCATACCGGAACGCCTTCCCAAATGTCCAGATCAAGTCTTCTTTCACTTGTTGCCACGTGTTAGATTGCAGGGACCAGGTGTCAGCCCACGTTTTAGCTCGTCCTTTCAGTTGAAGAATAGCCTTCATGCGTGCTTTTTGGGGTAAAATGTTGAAAGTAATTATAGTTTCATCTTTTTGAATCAACATTCGAGCACCAATCTCTGATGTTATGTTAACGCATGTCTGGGTCAAATGGCGGCAAGTAAAAATTACTGCGTTCGCGTGGCATAGGAGTGGCAGAGACCGCTGCTGTTGCTGCACTCGTACCTGCCTGTTTTGTCACACTCGTCAATAAATTCATCACTTGTTCCATGGAAAAAGTAGGCTCGGGTAGAGATTCTGCTTTTTTTTGAGGTTCCAAGTATAGGGGATTGTAATCCCACCGCTGCTGTCGGCGTCATCCCGCCAATACGTTCTTCAGGTTCTATATTTGTCGGCGAAAGTCCACCGCAATGTTCACTAGGCTTCATATTGTATAGATGTATAAAGAAACTATTGAAATATGGTAATTCCTTTTATTTATAAATCGGACAGAGTGACTGCTTACTCCAAATACAAAATAATAATCCCGCTCCAAATGGTGTGCACACTTAAATATTCAGTCATAAACAACCCCACTACACTGCTGGCGCCACTTTGTTTGGAGAAACTAAGTGACATGAATCGCAATAGATTTAGCTCCTAATAAATCAAGCTTACATTAAAACTTTGCTAGAAAAATGTAACATGCAACATTTAAATATAATCACGATTTTATAATTTACGTTAAATCATTATATTTCAAAATTATAAACAAACTTGAATCGGAAGTCAACAATAAATCCGGATGTAAATTAAACATTTCTTTTTCATAAAACTTAATACAATAAAATGAGCTTATTGATTATTTAAGCTATTACAATAAACAAAATGTTTGCCGCCCACATATACATAAAAGATAAGAATATTTTTTGGAGAAAATAAGATATAAATGATGTTAACATAATTCAACTTATTCAGCTCTCGCAGGAGCGTGCAAATATTTCGATAGTTATTAATTACACAGTTCTAAACAATGTAAATAGTAGTTTATGCAACTGTCATATAATAGAGGGTATTAAAACATGAGTGTAGTTTTTTGAAACGAGCCGCAGGCGAGTTTCAAAATAAGATTACACGAGTGTTTTAATATATGATTATATGCAGTTGCATACACTACTTTATTTAATCTCATGGCTATAGGTAGCTATATTAAATAAAATGCAATATAAAAGAAACAAATTATTTATTATAATAATTATTCACATTTTGAATATTGCAATTATGAAACTGAACCTGAATAACAGGCTGGGGGGCGCTATAAGAGCTAGTCGTTGTCGGGGTTGACAATGGAACGTTTATATTAATTTCATTTTTATTATTTTCTATGGAATTGAGTATCGAATTGGATACTGAGATTTTGTTAGTTATAGAATCGTCTATGTAGCCTTCTGCAGCTGTTGTTGACTTCCACCCTCCGTGACGCTTTAGTGCTGTTATGTCTCCACCAGCATCGATTAGTAAGGTTGCAGAAGTTCTGCGGAAGCAATGTCCCGTGTATGAATCTGAGTTTGGAAGATTAAGATAACTGGCTATCGTTTTACCCAACATTCCAAATTTGTTAATACCAACTCTTTGTTGGGTGCATTTCCCAGATAAATAAATAAATAAAAATAAAAAGCCTTTTATTTCTTGCTTAAAATTAACAATGGTTATATCAGTAAACATATTTATCTTTTTATTTATCCTAAGCTTATTCTAGGGTTAGTACATGTTACATTTATAATGAATTGGGAAAAAATAAGGTTTAGTAGTTACCTAGTTGTTTTATATTTATTACACTATAGTAAAAGATTATAATTTAAAGTTTACTTAAAAAATTCTTAATTTTCAATTTTCCGCAAGAACCCCTCTGCAGGTAAAGGCCTCCTCCAAGGTGTGCCAATCGTCTCTACATTTTGCTATATTTAGCCAGTTTGGTCCAGCTATTTGTTTTATGTCGTCTTCCCATCTTGCTCTAGGTCGACCCTGTCTACGCGTGCCGTGAGGTCCGTTCCATTTTGTCACTCTATATGTCCACCTCATGTCTTGAAGACGCGCCACGTGACCAGCCCATTTCCACTTTAGGGATTTAGCGTAAGTGTAATTTCCCAGATATGTAATTCAAAAAGAAGGAAGGATTGCTACATGAATTTGGTCGCAGTTCTATGTATTGTTTACATAATTGGTAATATTTGCCCGTTATGGTAAAAGATCGGTCTATTTTGTTTTTTGTGTTCCAAATTTTAACTAAAATTGATGATTCGAAAACTTCGACGTCTATGAATTTAATGTTGTATAATTCCTGTCTTCGGCAGGCACCCATTATTCCAAATATTAGTGCAATCGGTAACAATATTATAAGTACTTAAGTAATATGAAGCCAGTAAATATCTATGTATAAAGCCATTACAGTTATCCGATAACTCTTGAAAGTAGGCTAACAAAACGTTTTGTTATATTATGTTATGAGTTAGCCTTTTTGTTCATTTTCCAAGTTATAAAGTCTTGGTAACATTTGTCGTACGCTTTTCTTGATTTTTCTGGCAAAAGACTATACGTCAGTTTCTTGGCTGTTTCTAGAATGTCAGGTGGAGTTAAATTTTCATCAGTATCATCGGTGTTGCTTGACATTTTTGCTACTAAAGTTTTATCCAACAAAATATTACTCAAATTCGTATGTACGAAATAGCGCCAAAATGGAAAAAGTCTGTTATTGGTTTATTGGCTCGGATCCAGCACGCATGCGCGTTGCGCGCGTAGCGCGCTCACCACAGATAATGTGTACTTAAATTGAATTGAAACCTCCTTGGTCGGGACACATGTACTTTAATAATTAAAAAAATGTTTTAAAGCATTGTTTTGTTAGGTGAATAATGCTTTAATTTAATTTTTTAATTTTCTTAAAGAAGTATGTAAATAAAATATACCAATAAAATTCTGTATTTCATTTCATAATTAGAATATTACCGAATGAGATTATATAAAAGTATTTACAATAAATTACAATTCAACAAATTTGTCACTGAAATATATTTTAACTGTATAGTAACAGTAAAAGTTTGTCAATTCAAGAGTCATTCGTGCAATTTCTTTTTGAGAAATGTCATTCTTAAACTTTTAAAATTGTCAGGCAAATGCATTTCAGCGCTGCATCGGACATTAGTATTAATTATAACCAAAATGCAGTAAGACTATTACTTAGGATAGCACTTCTAGTACATAATAAATAACACAATGGGCAAATGATTAAATTTTTTTATTGTCAACCAATACACATTCCGCGAATATAATTCAAGTCTTTGCTTAGATACAACCAATCTGTGTCTACTAGGATTGAGGCGTATTTATCGTTACACATAAAACTAACAGTTATAAAAGTAACTGTTAATTAAATTACAAAGTACTGTTAACATAAATAACAAGCACAATCGACGACGCGTTAGATCGACCACAACATTCACAAATAACCAGAGACAATTCAACAAAAGGACTCGCCATACGCGTGATTCTGTTAGTAAATAATTCTGCCATTTTTGACGGGAGACGAGGTAACTACTACATAGAAACGATTACAACACACGCAAAAATATTTTGTGTTGTCATGAACGCACACATGACACTAGTGTTGAACAAAAATGTTCATAGGTCATAGTTGTCAATGGAGTATTCTTTTGCCAGGCAATATTAGATTTTAAATTCTCATAAAGTTAAACCTATAATTGCAAAGTTAGTCTAGCTGTAGCTTCGTTGTGTGCGTGGGCACGTGACCACTAGTCTCGTAAGTATTGAAACGATTAATTTATTTTGCTGTGGATTAGGCAATTGACAGCCATTATTATACTATGCAATATGGTTAAAAATTGCATGGAGTAGTCGCGGAATATGATTCGATTGCATCAGTACTCGATTACTGAATCGATTTGTCATGTATTAATCGTTATCACACCATTTTAATTTCTTTTATATGAAAGCAAATAAAATAATACTTGCATGTAAAAGGTAACTCAATATTTTTGCAAACTAGAAGTGTTCGACCTTTTTTTGCATGACATAACTGCACAGTTTGCCATTTTTAGTGTAACACTTTATGATGTTACCTGAGCGATAACGATTACAATACTGTTAGAGAATCGATTACGCACGAAATATTTATGCACGCAATGGATCACAATGTCTTGTAACATGACAGAGGGGAATGATCCTACGAGGCTGGTCCTTTAGTAACAAGTCTCTGCAAATAACAGAATCTCTACCATAACAGGTACCTACCTAAGTCATAGCTCATAAGGATGAAAGGAGAGGCATATAGTATTTAGACAGAGAACTATGTATCATTTATCGCTGTGTCTCATTTGTATGACAGGAAATATACTGGCAGAAACGAGACGTACCTATTATTTATTACCTTAACATATAAGGTGGCAGGTTACGTCAAGACATGTAATAAAAAGGAATACGCAGTTTGCAATTAGTCAGATAATATGTTCAATAGACACTACTTATTGCTGTCTCATTTGTAAGCCAAGAATTACACTCGTTAAAAAGAGACGCACCTATTATTTATTACTTAAACAAATAGGAATGTAGGTTATGTACTTCAAGACATTTAATAAAAAGAGAAGAAGAAGAATCGAGTGAAGTATGCAAGGACCGCGTCTTATGGCGCTCGGTTCTCTCTGCCTACCCCGCAAGGGACTTGGCGTGAAGATATATACAATTTAATTAAAAGTAAAACGTCACCTGAAATTAGATAATTTGCACAATAGGTACTATTTATTGCCATCTCATTTATATACCAGGAATTATACTCTATAAAACGAGTCGCATCTATTATTTGTTAACCTAACAAATAAGATGGTGCGTTACGTCAATACATTTAATAAAAAGCAAGACGTTGTTTGCAATTAGTCAGATAATATGTTCAATAGGCACTACTTATTGCTGTCTCATTTGTACCGGTCTACTTCTGGTCAATATACAATACAATCACCATGTCTAGTAAATAGATATGGATACTATTGAACGAAAATACATATTTCATAAATATACAGACAAGCAAGAGGTAACATCTTCGATGTTTATTTTTGATTTGCCCGTCCATATAATCGTATAATGGTGTAGAATAGCTTCCTTTTGGTATAGTTATACTACTCTATGAGAATAGCGCACACTCAGTCAGATTAGGTATACTTCCTCTGAGTGAGAGCGCACACAATATTTTGTTTTCTTTTTATCCTCTACGGGAAAGGCAAAGGTATCTTAGCCCGTACAGCTAAGTTTTCAAATTGAAATTATTTCAAAATCTTAATTCAAGATGTCCCAGTTTCAGGGACTCTGCTGGAAAATGACTCGATAAAAGTCCTGACAGACATTACTCGATAAGACCCTGAAGTTTAAATACGACGCGTAAAACGATAGTGAACTTTACAAGTGTATCTATTTCTTCTTTTTAACGTCTTCCAAAATTTATCATGTCAAATTTTTTTTTTTCATTATTTTATAAGTCACTAGCAGTTACAAAATACTATTAAAGTTGCGATATAAAACTAACTTTACGTTAAAAAGTCAAAGTTTCAATAATAAGTTCCAAGAACAATGCCTCTCGTCAAAAGCGCGGGAAAAAATCCGCATAGAATAAATAAAATACTACATGACGTGATTGTAAAAATAACATGTTTTAAATAAATAAATTATACATATAATACTATAGATTTTGTCCTCTTTAAATATTATAAAAAATTGACTACAAGAAAAGAGAACAGTATCTCTTCATACCAGCCTTACTCCTAGTCCGTATTTTGGGGACTTCCATTAGATCTTGTAATGTTACAACCTTATTTAATGATTTATATAGAATCTTTTCTTTGCATGCTCTGTTTAGTTTATGACAATTTGTCAAAAATATTGATGTGTAATTCAAAATTTTAAAATATTACATTTTAGTGTCGGAAAACAGAAAACAAGTCAGTCTGGAGGAAGCTTTCGAGAAGTAGAGATTCAGTGCACCACGTCTGCGACCACCAGCCTCCTGCTGAGGGTTACGTGGTGAACCCTCGGGATATTACTACCTTTTCCAAACTCGATAATTTCCGGACATCTAACTAATCTAAAAATTATAATACCTGCAGCCCCTGTTGTGGACTACGGCGGCTGACAAAGATACCGCTGCGGTGTTGGTCCGTAAGGCGGTCCCCATCATTACCAACAACTTCTACGTCTGGATCTGCGTGCTGGCTAGCACGCTAACCTGCCATCTACAGTCGTCGACCACTATAGCCGGCGGCCACTTAGTACACCCACCAGTGATTCTATCAGTGATATACCGGTTAGACAAATTAAAGCGCGAGTTCTTAAAGACCTTATTTAGCCGAACTTAAAGTGAACCTTTTTTTATATTTATTATATTTTGTAAAATAGACCTATTAAATTAGTATCGCTTTTAATACTCCATTTTCTTCAACTAGTAACATAACAATCTATGACTATTTACTTTTCCTCACATATGAATTTGGCGTTTTGTCAAACTGGCCACTTTGATCTCAAATATGTGGCGTTTGGTTAGGAATTCCAAATTCAAATTTAGGCTTATGTATTTGTGTTTCGAATTTAGTGATTCATTTGTTTACGCCATTTGATTTTTCTTTGACATCGGTCTGTTCACAATATGGAAAACTTAAAATATAATGTTAATTACGAATACGAGTTCCACCGTGGCACCGACGGTGTAGAACCAGCTCGAAGGGCTGTAAAAGAAAACACGATACGTTTTTGGTTCCAACGTTTGCGTTCTGGAAATTTTGATCTACAGAACAACTCAGTGGACGGCCAGAGACCCTTCTTGACGAAGAATTAAAGGTGATCGTGGAAGCAGATCCATCGCAAACCACATTAAAGTTAGCGGCAGGCTTAGGTATGAGTGTAAAACAGTTTTAATTCACTTGAAACAATTTTACAAAAGTGAAAAAGCTCGAGAAATGTATACTGCATGAATTGAGTGAAGCACACCAACAAACACGCATTGAGTGCTGCGTTATACTACTCAACCGTCACAATAACAAAGGGAATTTTGAATTGTATTGTTACGAGTACTTGTGATGAAGAATGGATTCTGCGTGATTTGTTATTTTTGTTATTTTGTGAAAGTCAATATTACATGCAATTTGATCTAACCTGCTTTGTGTGCTTCCGCCACCAATTAATTCATCATCAAGTTGCATCAACCAACAGTAGTGGGTGGGTGCCGGCCGGTGCTAGGCCGCATGAACTAATTGGTGGCGGAAGCACACAAAGCAGGTTAGATCAAATTGCATATCAATGATATGTTGTCAATTGATGGCATTCATGGCTATGCGGATGACAGTACCCGGAATACTTGTTATACAGGCCGGGCTAACATCCCTCGTTTCCTTGTGAAGGAGAGCCGCGATAAACTTGTGTCTAAATGGATGATACTTTGGCCAAAGAAATTATCTGACTGAGGGGCTGCTTAACTTGGTTGAATTCAACCCCATAAAGACACGAGTTTGCGCGTTCACCGCAAAAAAAAAACCTATTTGCTGTGGCTCTTACCACATAAGGGCAAATGCATACTTATTTGAAATAAATAATACCCAAACAAATACACCAATTTTAATGACCAGACGAGGCTCTGGCGAAAGAAAAGTAGGGCATGACGTTACCCTGACTGGGGAAGAACCTCCACCTCAGAAAACGGCAGTCACGCCTCGAAATGTATATTGCATATTACACTGGATTTAGATGGAATCCAGCCGCTTTCTTTTCTGGACTCTCTTATGATTTGTACCCAATCATTCTTCCATGCATCATTTGACGATGGAAATCTAAAAAATATTAAAGGTATGAATAATAGTTGTTCAGTAAAAGAATCATAGGATGTAAGTTTAAATGTCTATTTAAATAAAATTAGGTATCTGAATTAAGTAAGAATTACAAGAGAACAAAAGAAAAATGATCTCCCACATTTACGCTAATTTGGAAATGTGAGTTATGGCAACACCGGTCGATTTATTGTTTTGAAAAATTAATTTAAGTGAAAACGATTATTTCATCAGAAAAATTACTTGCTTACCTATGAAAAATAATCCCTTGGCTTTTTTTAAATGTACCACTATGGTTTCGACAGTTCTTCACCATGCACGACGGTATTATTATTATTTTTCGACAAGGTTATCACGTGGCGAGGTGTTGGTGCGTAATGGCGGGCGGTAGACTTACTATGGTGTGAATGTGTGCGTATCGGCTCGTACGTATAGCAACTGACTTACTTTGGCGGTGCTTCAGTGTTTACTTCGGGGACGGTGTCTGCTATTTTTATTTAAACAGCATACATAACCTCTCCTTAGGAAATGCTGATGTTGTATGTTATGCGGATGACACTGCCATAATATTCCATGGTTCTGACTGGCTCGATGTGGTTTCACAGGCTGAATGTGGCATGAGCACCATCTATAAATGGTTAAAAAACAATATTCTCACTCTAAATACGCAAAAAACTAAATTCGTTTGTTTTCATAAAACCACTACATCTGCACCATCACCAACCCTGTCCAAAGTTAAAATACACAGCTGTGCCATAATCCCCCATGAAGCCTGCGACTGTGACTATATAAACAGGACTAGCAACATTAAATATTTAGGAGTCGCACTAGATGAAAAACTAAACTTTAAAACGCACTTGCATGCCTTGTCATCCCGTGTTCGAAAAACTATATATATCATGCAGAAACTACGTAATATAGCCTCTTCTCAAATGCTGCGGTCCATCTACTTCGCTCTTTGCCAGTCCTTGCTTACGTACTGCATCGCTGGTTGGGGTGGAGCGATCAAAGCAGCCCTGATACCGGTGGAAAGAGCTCAAAGAGCAGTGTTAAAAACTATCCTACGAAAGCCACTAAGATATCCCACAAAGGATGTAGGTATACGGTGAATCTGGAGTATTGACAGTGCGCCAACTCTTTGTTCTGAAGACGACACACCAGGTCCACAGGGAAGTTATCAATTCTAATGAGTATATGCTAATGTTAAAACGTCGCAACTTTACATTACCTATCATCTCTGTGGAAACATCGTTTGCGCAACGGTTCGCCCCGTATATTAGAAATCTACTGTATAATAGAATCTCCAAAGCGTGCGATATTAGATCATGTTCCAGTCGGGAAGCAAAAACTAAAATCGGTAAATATCTCGCAACTCTGTCATACGATTTCACGGAAGATCTGCTCCTTCCTATGCGATAAACGTTCTTAAGATGAAACACACTCCAGAGCAAGACGCAAATATTAATTAAACGCCACCGTCTGAAAACTATCCTAACTCAAGATATGCATTATTTACATTGCAATCGCATACATGCACATTACACGTATTACACACATATTGCACATACATTGAGTGTTATGCATACATTATTTTATATTATATAATATTACTCTTGTAAATCAATATACCATTTAAGAAATATTGGAATATTTGGAAAACCGAGGTAAACTTTAGGCAATTCGTATAGACACCCACGATACAGATTCACTCTAGTTTGGGTATCACCGGTAACGAAATTGCTATTTCTCCCAACAGCCGGACTTGTCACTCTTTGTTAACATACATTAATATTTTTTTTTGTATACTATGTAACTGTACTACTTTTTATCTATCTATCTATCTGTATCTGGTCTGTTAATAAAATTATTTGAATTTGTATTTGTATTTATTACGTCTATGTTGATTTCTTGATGTCGTGGCATTTTTGAGAATGAATGAGAACTTAAACTCGAGTTCGAGGGGGACGGGAAGTGTTTATAAATAAATATAATAATATTGTCGGACAAATTATACAGCGCCATCTAGCCCCAAAGTAAGCGAAGCTTGTGTTATGGGTACTAGACAACTGATAAACATACGTAAATACATTTTTTTTTTGTAAATACATACTTATTATACATAGATAATACCCAGACCAAGACAAACAGACATGTTCATGCACACAAATGTTTGTACTGTGTGGGAATCGAACCCACGAGCGTTGGTGTCAAAGTAGCGTAACAACGCGTTTCACCACTGCGCCACCGAGCTCGTCGTTTGCGCGGGAGTTTACACCCGAAAACTGATCACTGCGCATGGGTCAAGTTACGCGCCGGTAGCTGTACAATGTTGATTAGCTGATTCAGGTATTAGAATGTTCACAAAAAAGCTGGACAAATAAGTACGCTTTTTTAGCACAACACATGCCATTCTCATTTTCGAGAATAACATACTTAAAATTTTTGTTTGTATAGAAGAACTCCGGTTAATATTCAAGCTCAAAAATACAATTCCAGATATTCATAAGTACATACCTAAGTGTTATTTTGCGCCCTCATTACGAGTCGGTACGCCAATGCACCAAAATGTAATGTAAGCACTAATTTTATCTCCCATTTCATTAATTTTAGCTTCATTTTTGTATCAGCATCACAATCTTACGCGAAGCTCTTGAACAAAGTAACAAAGCAAAGTAGTGAGTAGAGGAATTATTGCTTTTAAATTCCTTTTTAGTGTTCTGAAAATATGGATTTTCTATAGTTTCTGATATGTTAAATGTAAATGCAAAGTTGAGATGCTGTTTTTAAACACTCCACATAAACTGCATATAGTACAATGCCATACCTACATAGTGTTTTCTAAGTACCACTTTATCGAATTTCATTAGATGCAATTCAATCTTAAATTTGGGCACCAAATACCACCTAATCGTCGTCAGTACGACTGGTGCAACGTCGATACTCAATGTAACCAGTACGTTGAATATCAACGTTACATCAACGTATGGTGCTTATACACCACCAGGGTCAGGCTAGCGCGATGGTGGGAGAGTAGGAGAGGGGTGACAGAGGGAGACCCGGTGAAGAGGCTGATCGCTGGCTGTCGTTCCTAACGTTTCGATCATCGGGTTCATTGCCAAGAGCATTGGGTATTGGGTATTCTTAGAGTAGAGATCTCCAACAAAGTTCAGTTCCGGAAAAAGGTCTCAGTCAACAGTACCCACCCCAATTCGTGTCAAAGACTTATGTTATACAAATGTCAAATTAGACTGCACACGGAGTACTACAGTGACCTTAGAGCGGGAGCGACTGATTACCAGCTAGGACCCTAATCATGACGAACTGTGACAGTTATTGACGAAGTTATTTAACTGACAGAACTCAAAAAGTGGTGATTTGCGGATATGAATCGAGCCCATTTCATATTTCTTCGGGAGTCTCTCAGGGTTCTCATTTAGGCCCTATTTTCTTTCTAGTTTTTATAAACTATCTGACACAAGTTGTTCGTAATTCAAAATGTTTATTGTTTGCAGATGATTTAAAAATATTTTGGACTGTCCGTAGCTAAATGACTCATTACTGTTGCAAGAGGACCTCGACCAATTAGCGGACTGGTCGAAAAGAAGCAAGCTTCCTTTTAATTCCGATAAATGACAACATATTAAATTCACAAGAAGACATTCTCCTCTTCACACTTCTTATAGCTTAAATTCGAAAACTCTTGAAGAAGTTACATTTCTCAAGATCTCGGTATAATTCTGGATAACAAACTTACCTTTACAAAACATTTTGACTACATCATTTCCAAAAACTTAAAACTGCTCGGCTTTATTTGGCGAAATTGCAAGCACTTCAAAAACTTTTCAGCTTTAAAATTTACATACATTTCATTAATAAAATAAAAAAAGAAGCTCATTCGAATATTGCTCAAGGATTTGGAACCCAAATTATAAGTGCCACATTGAAAGACTCGAAAAAATCAAAAAATTTCTTGTATATCTTAACGATTCACCAGGGCAAAAAGTATCAACTGCGCTCATATGATGATTCAGGCTGATTCACTTTGGGTTCGATTCTTTTGAGGTTCGTCGATGGATCAACGACCAAGTTTTGTTATTTAAAATCGTAAGAGGGCTGATAAATTGTCCTCAACTTCTTGGCGAGATTAATTTCAGAGTACCTCGACAAAATTCTAGACCTACAAACTTTAAGCCTTTCTTTTTGAAATATTGTACAACTAACTTGGGTACACAGAGCATTTTCAGTCCTCCGGAAGAATTGATTTGTTTGCTGACTCTTTAATTTCTTTCAAAAAGTCACTGTATGCTTTTAAATACTTATCGTAGTTAATAACTTTCAAATTATTGTAATCTTTGAAAATTAAACTTTTTCAATGTATTGTTCGGAACGATGTCAAAATACTCGTAAATGCCTGTATTGACTGCATATCTTACTTTGCATTCACTATGTTGTGTTTGCCTATTATTGTTTTTACACTGTACTTTTAGTTTAATTATATAATGTTCCTAGACATAAGTCATTGGTGTAAAAATGTTGGTAGTAGTAGACCTTCGTTTGTGAGTTCTATTGATTGTACAATGGGTTTGTGCTGCGAGTTGATCGACGTGATTCCAATTTCTTCCTTCTATCGCACCACTCGCCGTCGGCGGAGAATTCATTTTCACATACGGGAATCACTTTCGACGTGATTTTTGGCTATTGCTCAGGATTTTAGCCAGCATAAAGTAGCATTTTTACTGCTGTTATCAATTGTATATTTTTATCACTTGAAACGAATAAAACAACTTTAGTGTTTTCTCCCATATCTTTTTATTCTAAATACATTAATATTCTTTAATTCAACTCAAATATTCATTTAAACTATTACAAGCTATTTTTTTTTTATTTTAAACATAAATAATAAGTAATGCAAATGTCCAGCATTGCACACTTTTAACTCGGTATTAATAATTTATTATCCAATCTTAGCGATAGTTCTTCATACTGACAAAACATTGTACACAACACTGAAACCACTTTGGCAAAAACAATGTAATTATTTTATTAAAGTAGGTAATTCTAAATATGACTATTGAATTAAGACATGCCACGCACGCGTCCAAAAACAGTGCGCCTTTACAGAAACACCGGAGAGATCAATTTTTATGACCTTGTGCGTATTTGACATGTTATGTAGGTTAACGATATCAGTAGGTGACCTTTAACATTTTTACCATACGAATATTTGATATTAGTCTTTTACATATTTTCGTAAGATAAAAACAAGGCTATTTATTGGTTTATGTATTTTTTACATTTACTTAGGTACTTCTATTGAAATGAGACGATTAACAACAACCATAATTTATATAGTAGGTAACTCTAGATACACAACTGTTAGGTCTGAAGAAATCTCGATTGTCGGTTACGCTATAAAAAGCCATAGGACGTTGCGACAGCGGCACAATATTCAGTAAGAAGATACACATATTTGTTCACGTGTGATGTACAAATGAGGAAAGATTGGTTATGTACGTGTTATACACAGATCTACTGCAGTACCAACAATTATTAACACAATTTCGTTACATATACATTAGAAAACAAATTGATCTAAGCGTAATGTCTCTATTTTTAACACACAAATAGATAAGCGTTTTTTTGTCCAAATCCTATTCTATGCATTCCCAAAAATCAGACATTTTGAAGACATCATGGCGAATTTGCATATTCATATTTTTGATCGCCGAATCAAATTCTAAATTACCTACGAAAATAATGTACATTGGACCTTCATTCTTGACTCTGATGAATGCTAAAATGATGACTTAGAATACTCACAAAATAATACTTCAGCTAGGAAATACCGTAGAATTAAAACGAAACACACAGAATGAATTGTCAAGAATTAAAATCAGTTTTAAATATCTTTTGAGTACATGAAAGTATAGAGACCAGCTCATAAGTAATAAAAACGCACAATAACAACAATGGACACAATGAAATGCAAACATAATACAGGCAATAAACAACCCCTTCGATCTATTAGAACAGATCACTTAGAAGTTAATGAATCTAAACTGTTAAATGTCTGTGATAGATAATCTATGGTAGAGTTAAACAAAGTCTGCTCTGCCGCGGCATTGAACAGATATCGTCACTTGTGTTAAAGGTTAGGATCGTGTGGATTGAGTACTTACTAACACATAAATACACAAGAGATTACTATGAATGTTGTGCGAAGATAGAGTGCTCCAGAAACGTATCTACTTAGTATGTACTATTGCAAGACCCGGCCCGCGCGCTGTTGTCGTTTGCACATAAAGAAGTAATTCTTTAAAAATATGAACTCACTAGAGAGAAAACTTAGTCACAAACCACTCGTTTGTTAGTACTTAACATTTTAATCAAACACTTCAAAGCCGTTAGTTAGTTGCATACACAAAAACTTTTATTTAAAAGATTCATGACTATTTTTTATTTGGGTAAAAGAGAACTAGAATACAATACGTAATTTACAAAACTAATACACTATTCTAAAGAGGAAAGTAAAAGGATCGCCAGCGACCCTCCGTACGAAATGAGGTGCTATTACGTTTATCAAATCAAGTAAAGCTATCTATCAGGATGAACTTGATAACGTGTCTTTTCGA
The DNA here is from genome assembly GCA_947507595.1 of Pyralis farinalis. Taxonomy (NCBI): domain Eukaryota; kingdom Metazoa; phylum Arthropoda; class Insecta; order Lepidoptera; family Pyralidae; genus Pyralis; species Pyralis farinalis. The sequence goes on from OX382267.1 coordinate 21,717,246, forward strand.
AGTAAGAGGCTGGCCGAATATTATATATTCAGAAAAAAGACACAACAACAACTCCGAAAGGCAATTTTTAAAATTTACCTTAAAATAGATTTATATTTAGGATACCTATTATGTTAATATATTTTGGTGAATAACATCGTTATATCGCAAACCCGTATTAAATATGAGAAACGTGGATGATATGACAATATAAATTACCCTTTCATACCAATTAATAAGCGTTTTCAATGTCCTTACTTAGCCGACCCGATACATACGGTGCCGGCGACTAAAACTACTTACACGACTTTAATTTTACGAACCGAATACTAACTACTTACAGGGATATTGAACTTTTCTGTGAACTTAAGAATTGATTTTATATCTTTGGTTAAACAAAACGAAACAATAGTAAAAACACTAGACAATCGAATGTTACACAGTCATTGGAGGGACATATTATTTTAGTCGTTAGGTAACTCTAAACAACATTGCATAATAATCACATATAAATAATTATGATCGAAATGTTACGATACACCCGCAGATCGTTCCATTTCGACGTTAAGCGTCAACAAATGTTATTTATTATCCAACAATATGTCTGCGCCCCTCGGGGAGCGCTGGGGCGGCGCCGGCGTGGTCGCGGCGGCTACGCGCGCCTTGCGCGGCGACAACGCTCGCAGCCGCTCCGCGCTCTACTGCCAGAGCTTCCACCACACCTGCATCTTTTCAGAGAGTTTCTTACAGATTCCCAGTAGTTTCCGTCACATCCCACCATCACCTTCCCCTTCGCATTCTTCTGAACCCTCCCCCTCTTCCAGTGTTACCTGTACAATACAACGATCATCCGTTACTAAAACTGTAAAAAAACCAAATCAGAGATAGATCTTAATAGAAAATAGAATAGCACGACAGAAAATGGGCTATGAAAGAAAGGTAGGGGTGCATCGAAGCAGCCCGGTTTGGAAAGTACCTCCATCCAACTTCACAGCAGGTCTGCCGTATATTTGTTTGCATCCTGGCGTGGCATAAAATCATTATTTTAAATAACGACTTAGGATTAACTTTTATGTGTGATCTCAGAAAGAAGATTGTACTCACTTGAAAGCGTATTTGCTCGGGACGATCATCTTCGGGTGCTGAATGCGTTTGAACAGGCGCTGGAGGTGGTGACGGCGGGATCATACTTTGATAATAGTCTCGATTCTCTTCTAGCGTATCCAAGATATCCTGAGCGTCTGGATGCACGAGATCTGCCCATGTCTCCCAGAGCGGGTGCACGATGTAGTCAATGAAACCGACTTGAGATTTTTCTATTGTGGAGTTGTGTCTATCGCACATCGGACTTATGTCCATTCCTTGCTCTCTTTCCCGATCCCCTTGCTGGAAGAATTCTTCCATCAGTAGCGCTACCCATCGCTTATATAAAGGTAACGGTTTAGTAGGGTTGCTCAGATCGGCACAGTGAACGAGATTCTCCAATACTTGTATCCTATCAGTGTAATTATCTAATAATAATACACCACTCCCTGCCACTTTCTTTGTCTCCACCATTGTCTTCAGGTCTGCCAGTAAACTCATATGTTTCGACATGTCTGTCGAGAGCACCATATCAATGACCATTTTCCGCAATGTTTGCCTCTGTTTCTTGTGTAAGTTGACAAAAATATCGCAACCGTCATTCTGTAGTAATTTAAACGCTACGGCAAGATGGTGGTTTTCTAGCACGGACTCGTCGTTGTACATTAGGGCAAGTTCTGAGCTGGAGTTAACAAGGAACTGATTGGTGAGGCCTGGGTGATCAACATCGTGGACACAAGCTGCGAATAAAGCTGCGCACACTTCAAGTGGTGTAAATACGGCATCGAGAGCCGGTGTGTTCAGAAGCACATTTGTTGACTGTGTCACGTCAGCGGCGTGAAGAGAGTTGTGGAAAGGGTTGTCACGAATGTAATGTTCTTCCAATGTGACGGCAAATGCTAGGAACGTGCGTGCTGGTATCTGAAGAGTTGAAAGTAGCTCCCTGGATGTGAAGGCGGTATAAGCAATGGCGGTGAGAGGTCGACCACAGGAGAGATCTCCGACACGGAAGATATCGACTCCCCAACGGTCAATGTCGCTAAGAAGCCGGCCTAATTCTTCTTCATGGGGTGTTTCGACGCCATACCTTGGCACACGTTCGCCCGTGAAGCTGTTTGTGTGAGTCAATGTTCGCTTGACACCAGATATCTGTAATTAAAATATTTGTGGTTATAGAGACTGACAATTTTAGAAAAATCATAACTTTATTATAGATATTTCAGTTTCGACGAGTTTGGCGGCGCAGTGGTTAACGACGCTGCTTTAACACCAGGGCTCGACATAGAAGACAAATATTTATGCGTATTAACATGTTTGGGTGGTTTTAAGAGAGTAGGAGCGACCCATCTGGGGAAATACCTCCACCTCACAAAAACCGCACCACAAATACGACTCCCTAGAGGGTTGTTGTGTCCCCGTGAGTGAGTGACTAGTGAGTAAACTCGTAAGGAGTATGTTGTGTTAGCAGGTGACAGCGCGCGAGCGATACTTATGTATTGTAAGCGTTCATAGTCTGGCGTTAACACTTTCGTTCAGGAAAAAATGGTCAAAGGCGAGTCGGAATTACACCTGTGTCTTCGTCTTCTAGATGAGTAATTAAATAATATTGATCATTGATTCATGATTCTCTATATGATCATCTATTCATATAATATATAATATTCAACTTAACTTTATGTTCCACTCTTGGAAAATACTTCAGAGAAATTAATATAGGTATAAGTGGGCGGTCAACAAGATATGTTATGTTATTATTAATACATATACGAATATTATTTAATATAATAATGATTATTTACTTTTAACAAGAAACGTTAAAAGTAATCATTTAGTGATCTCTCACGTGTTTGTTAGATGTCTGTCTTAGAGTCCGTCTTAAGTACTTTAAATAACATATTGTTAACATAATGTTTAACATTCCAGCGTGAAAGGTATAGTAACATAAACATACTGAACTCCGCTTTATTATATCTTTATATATATATATTCTTTAGTGCGTGTGTATGTCAACTCTTCTTAAAAGGGCTGAACAACCGAATTGAAAGATATATATATTTTTAATTTGGACCCGGTAGATGGTGCTGCAATCGGATAATAAGATTTCTTATTTTTGGGTCAAAGTCTGTTGGGTTTGCTAGTTTATATTATATATACGGTATCAAGAATCAAAATTATCTAAAGACACATTAACGTGCAAAACGGTCGATGTACAAGTCCAAGTCGCACTTGACCGACTACCGATTGAAATCGAACAACCGTGGCGAAAGCACTATTCATCGCTGATGAGTTGTGATTTTCAGGTATGTTAGTGTGTTTATCACACGCTCCGTCATTTTGAAGGTTATAACGATAGCCCTGTAATTCAATGGATCAGATCTATCGCCCTTTTAGGGCAACAAGTGCACATTAGTCTTTCATGACAACGGGGCTTATCCAGTTACGGAATAGTTAATAGTACTGACGATCCAGTGAAGTATAAAAGCGTGAAACGAAACGTCCATACAGATTTCAATGATTTCAAATTGCCAACTCGGCTTATGAATGTCAAAATAAAGCAATGCTCGCCGGACATCTCGCTGAGTGATTGACATTTGCGGCATTGAGTCACGGGATGATAAGGGGCATATTCATTTAGTCATTAAAATTTAAATAAAAAAAAAATATGAAAGCGCTATTTATAAACTTAATGCTATGTGAGAAAGAACGTAAAACATAGAGCAGTCTGACGTTCTTTCTCACATAGCATTACCTATACTGTATCTTCTTCTTTGCTAGGAGATACTAATTTGTACATGAGCGACTGCCGTTATATCTCCACCAACCCAGAGGCAAAACCAGATCTTTCTTAGGTAAGGTAGGTAGGCATGTTAGGTAGTTTTTTGGACGTACTGGTTTCCTCAGGATGTTATCCTTCACCGATGAGCAAGTGATAATAATATATATATATATACAAATCCGAAAACATGAATAATTCGAACCGGAGATCAGTTGGTCTATAGGGCAGGTTCTTTAACCACTGGGATATCATTGCCTAGCATTACCTACCTGGACCAAATTAACTTGTTTTAGCTACAGTATAAAAGTTAATCAGTAATAGTAATAAAACTTACTTGTGACATCGTGGTAGCTGGTCCGGCATGGCGAGGTTTCTCCTTTTTCTTGGTACGTTCAGATCCTTCTTCGACTTGCAACGACGGCAAGTCGAGCTCCTGTTGTTTATCTGAAAGAGAAAGCAATACTTTTGTTAAAAAAAAATACAAATGCGCACAAATCTAATTCCAGCTCAAGGATATTAATATTATTGATAACTATATTTAGCCGTATCTATTCTACCATTCATATGATGGCCTAAATTTGTTTATTAAAATATTTACGCACAATGATAATCTGATCGATTCGTTAATTAGTCCCATATTAATACTACCTGGATATACCATTGTCTTTTTCTTAGCGTTATCACGTTTCCTAAATCGTAAGGATTGGCGGGGTCCTCTATCTAAGCCTAAGGATTTGGCGAAGATACTGATTTTTACATGGAACCACTGCCGTGAGACCTTCGCTACCCCGAGGGTAAACCAGATCATTATTAGGTAAGATCACTCGTCATTTAAAATATAATTTCTTGGACGTGCGGGTTTCCTCACGATGTACCATATACCGTAGTAAGTAGGTATAATATATTTATTTAATTGTAGATAAAGATGCAAAAATGTTAAAATCACGTTAATACTTATATTATTTTTTTAAATATTCTCGGACAAATTACACAGCGCCACCTAGCCCCAAAGTAAGCGAAGCTTGTGTTATGGGTGCTAGACAACTGATAAACATACGTAAATACATTTTTTTTTTGTAAATACATTCTTATTATACATAGTAAATACCCAGACCAAGACAAACAGACATGTTCATGCACACAAATGTTTGTTCTGTGTGGGAATCGAACCCACGAGCGTTGGTGTCAAAGTAGCGTAACAGCACGTTTCACCACTGCGCCACCGAGCTCGTCACTTATATTTATTCCCATGTAGATATTAAAAGTGTGTACGGACCGATTGTGTGGCGGTGGGTTACCTCTGCTTACCGCGCAAGGGATTTGGTGTGAAGATATTAAACTTGAAATTAATTTAATAATATGTTCACTTTTGAAGACATACTGCAACGTATAACAGTAAGTTTAAAATAAATATAGGTGTATATTTGTGTTTATATTCCAAATACTACTAAGATTATTTCCCTTCCAATATTTATTTTACTCATAAACTAGTGTCTGTTTACAGTTTACATTTATATGTAAACTGTAAAAAGTGATCAGTAAACGCATATTTCACAGATTTCTATGTTTATCTATCACTTCCCCAAAAGTATGCCATTGGGTATGTATGCCGAAAGAAAGTGGGTGAACATGTGAAGTGTCTATTATTGTATGATTGATATCAATCTAGGGCACTGAACGCGAGTTTAGATACCCGATCAATATAAATAATTAAATGATAATGTACGGGACAAAGGACTAGTTATATCTAAATTTCGCTTGAAAAAGAAACAACTATTTCATATGGCCATAAGTAGCTATTGTTATATATAAATACTTTAACCTTCATGTGTAACTACGCTTTTTTTTCATAGAGAAATGTTTGCATAATAAAGATATATATGCAGCCGTCACATATTTCTTTGGGAAGTGGGATAAAAATATTTGAACTCGTAGAGCCCAATCACAATATTATTCTTTAAATTTATATACCATCATAAATAGTATACGATGTACTCCTAAATAACGCCAGTGAGCGTTATCTTATACGTGTTCTCGCTTCGTGCAAGTAAAACAAACAAACTTTCTAAAGTAATTGTAATATGATTGAAATATAATATGTTGGTGTCAATGAATGAAATATAATATGCTATTACATATATCAGCTCGTGTAACAAGGATTATAGAGGCCAAATTTTAATTAATTAATCCCAGCGTACATACGCAACAAAGATTACAGTGATAAATTGATAACACAGCGTGATGACGAGTGATAGTATTATGTGTAATCGTATGAAAGTGGTACCAACAGCATAAAAAAATTATTCAAACATAAAATTATCTTCGGTTACGTATCGGAAGTTTCTTGAGTTATTTTAAAAATATTGGCATTGGTTGGAAAAATCTGGATTTATTGGCTTTGGTTTGTTTACGATCAAAATAAAACGATAGTTCGTAAATTTTAGATACATATTGGTAGAAATGGGAACGAGGAATAATCTTGTTTAAACCTTGTTTAGTAGCCATCATTACCGCGTAAATTATAACGTATTATACGTGTTAAAGTCTTGCTTCAATAAAACTTCGTGTTTATCACGATACGCAAAATTTGTTAAATAATTTCAAAATTAGAAGTAAAGATACCTTATTTTCTCTTCAAGAGTACCCCTCGTCGGGGCGTGGCAGTCGGCCCGTTTAGGGAGCACACAAACAAATTAATTAGTCCAGCTACGAAGTTTCGTATGGATTCGACTACGGGCGGGGCGCTCGTCAATTGCCTCAAATAGTCCCTCATAAAGATAGTCAAATACGTTTACACTGTGTTATTTTATAGTCTGATACCATTTTATTTACAACTAGGGAATGCCCTTTTTAAGTGGTCTTTGTTCGCGTCCACAGATCATATATACTGCTCATGTTGTCTCCGATTACTCGCTTCTGTGATTTTATTTACGCGAAGTGCATTGAACAAACAGATGGCTAAACGTCCCATATTGAACATAATAGTGTTATAACATAAAATATTAACTTTCCCTTTTAGTGGAAGTTGTCGGAATGCTCCCAAAATAAAAATAAAAAAACAAAATTCGCTGCGTATTTTGCTCTGGATACACATAATCAAACTCTTATGCTTAATTTATTTCGGAATCAATGGGTGTATCTTGACGTATTATAAGCTGAAATAGATTTTGAGCTTATTGGAGTACTAGTTTATAGTACTAATTTGAAGAAAAAGGAAATTCCTATTTGCTACTGACAAATGCCTATTGACAAATATGCAAAATGTCAGTTTTAGTTTCTATACAATGCGCTTATATCACCTTTCGCATTCCTACAATAAGTCAATGTAAGTCATTGTATGTACATACAATATCAATGATCTTTCACCACCGATCTATATAAGTCAAAGTGCAAAGCATATTTTCAGCAGTGGATTAGATTCCGCTAAAATAATGATGACGACAACTTCAGCTCCTAATCCTGTATTATTAATGAGTCGATAAGAACTCAATTGCTTATTGACTCATATATGACTCACATGTGAACATATTAGCTAAGACTAAAAGTGGATATCAAAATAAACTCAACTTTAGGAAGCAAAATTTTAGAAAATACTTTATTATCGCAATTTTCATTAATTTTCTTTTAATTGGCATAGTTGCAATTTGGATGCTTTTCTACGAAACGATTTTATAATATAATACATATATGGTATATATTATATTATGCCTGCCTACCCCGCAAGGCACCGGGCGTGAAGATATACATACATATATATATACATATTATTCCCGAGTGTTTCCCATCCTTCGTCTTCTTTTCTTTCTAAATTATATATTAATCGCAAAATTGTGACCTACATACAGGTTAGGCGATATCTAGTAGTTGTATTTTTAGGGTTCCGTACTTCAAAAGGAAAAATAGAACCCTTATAGGAGCACTTTGTTGTCCGTTTGTCTGTCTGTCAAGACCCTTTTTCTCAAGGACAGGTGGAGCTATCAAGCTGAAATTAATATCAAATACTTAGGTTTGCAATCCCTTCGTGGAGTGAAAAAATCAAACTTCTAGGTCAACGCAATCAAAAGATACGGCTGTTTATCTCTTGATTATGCGCGTATTTTGACACTGGCAAGGGAATCAAAACCTATAGGAAGCAATATCATGTAGCACAAGTAAAGGAAAAATCTGAAAACCGTAAATTTGTAGTTACATTACAAAAAAAAAGGGCGAAAATAATTTGAGTATTTTTTTTACGGATCCCTCGCTGTGCGAGTCGGACTCGCTCTTGACGGCTTTTTTTCTTAACGATTCCTCATGTTACTCAAGGATGCCTTTGTACCGTGGATGTTTCCAAAAATTATTTCAAAGGATATAGCATCCTTAATGCCGTGAGTTACCAATTCCCATGACTGTACCCCAATCACTGGATCATACATTGTATAGTATCAAGCTATTCATCTAATTGTGGACGTCGTGTCATCTCCGTATGACATATGTGTTACGAGTATCATGATGGGAGAAAATTCATCTCGAGATGAATCGATATCATATCAGACTATCGTATATAGCGAATTTCCGTATCATTATCATTATTGCATGTTACTATCCCTTCACATAGGTGATCACGTAATAATCGTAATACGATTAAAATGGTTGAATGATACATATGTGCATGTAGACCCGGCTTAAGGTAACGTTTAAAAGTTTTTAGTTTTTAGTCTTAGAATTACAAATCTAGCTCCAGAGGTTTATTTATGTGTTACTCGTCAGTTACGATACTTGTTTTATAAGTGTAGAATAGATACTAATGCTAAAACAGACCGGTACTAAAATAAAACCACCAGCGAAAACTGGAATTACATTACGGTGAAGATAACTTGATTCTTATCGATTTTATATCATCTGTACGCGTGTGTGCTAGGGGGTTATCATACGTTCGCCATTTACCCTTTTTTGATAAAAATGTTTATTTACATTCACAGTATTCACACGCAGATAGCGGGATGCTGTAACTGAATATGTCTGTCGTGATAAAAACACTTTTGTACATATTTTGTAACTATAATCTATTGGCGAAGCGTGAGCCGATCGCTGCTATCAGAGTTCAATACTTTTGATGGCACTGAATATATGTGCCAATATTTGATAAAAAGATTTTCTATATAAATACATTACTTGTATAGATCACACGCGTAACCTTCAGATTTTCATACCCAGTGAGCTGATAGGTTGTCAATTTGCATCGATTTAAGTCTAGATGACCTTATTCAAGTGATTGTAATACCATAAGAAAAATATTAACCATTAGAATATTTATCTTAAACTATTACAAAACTATATTGAGAACTATATAAGATAGAACAGAACTCAAAATGCTTTCTTTTGTTTGCCATCCTATGTAAATACACAACAATGAAAACGGGTTAGGCTGATTACGTTGATATTTAAGTACGGTATTTCTAATAGTTCCATAATTCAACCACGCAGTGACATCACAGGTAAAGAAAGGATTACTAATTTGTTCAAATTAAAATATTTATAAAACTGTATAATATGGGATGGGATCGTTTTCAAATAACCATGTGAACTAAACATCAGGAATTCACTAGAAATTAAATAAAAAGAAATCTTAGCCTCAAAAGAATTTTGAAACGTAAAGATGTACTATAGAGATATTATTTTTAATGTTCAACACGGATTCCTAAAATGACAGTTATACATAAATTTAGGGATCATTGCTTCAATATTATCTTATGATAAAAAGGTCTAGTCGTTTTATTTGGTGTAATAAATAAATTTTCCATACCTATTACATTGAGTCATTATTATTAAAATTATGTTTGATGTTACAGTAAATAAATAACCATGTAAGGATACATTCAACACGATAATTAAATAAATATATGGAAACGATACGTAGGAAAAAATGATAGACTAAAGTTTCAAACGGATAAGAATGTACATATTCTTTTTATTTAATTATCGTGCTGAATGTTTCCTTTTATGGTTTTTTATTTACTGTCATACCAAGACATAATTGAAATGACTCATTGTAATCAGTATGGAAAATTTAATGATTACACCAAATAAAACGTAACACCAAAAAAATAAAATCATGAAATTGTGAACAAATTCCAATTCCACGCGGGGGCTAGTCATGAAATAAAAGTTTACGCTATTTAAAAAACTTAGTCATAAATATTTTCTCAGATTACCTTAAACGTTTCCATACAAACTAATATGTAAATATACGTTTCAATGCAAACGATTAAATAAATATTAAAGTCGTCTCTATACTTTTGTCTGATTATATACGCTAAACTCAGAACTATACGATTTGCACGGCTAATAGACATTCATTAATTAAGTAACTATCGGCATATAATTTATAGATATGTAATACTAGTAGATTAAACTACGACTTGATCGTCTTTTGTGACTTTTTAGAGCTAAAACTAGTCAGTCACCTGCGCCTGTCGCTGTCGCATATGTTACCGATCGAGGTTTTAGCGAAAGAGCACAAGAATATTTAATTAGGAGCAAAGAAAAGGCAACCTTACCTGACTAAGACTTGCAAAGCCCTCAAACTTATAGAAGATCAGCCAAAGGACAATCCCTTGTAGTTGTGTGAAGGACCCCGATAGAATACTTTTAAGCGGACACTATATTAGCAGCGCGGGCACGAGCAAAGAATTTGTTTTGCAAATATTTATAATAAACTAAAAATTCGGTATGACAAAATAGTGTTTCTATGCAGCCATATTTAATTTTTACTTAATTTCACACTCCATGCCGCTTGGATTGTCATGACGAATCCAACAATAGCTCCATGATTAAAATCCATCCATCCGTTTGGATATTACACACGAGGGAACAAATAATATCACATTTCCACATTCGTGTATTTACATGGGGAAAAACATTCCTTTGCCGATGCCCAGGCGTGAAAACATGGCCAATCTTTAGCTCTTTGAACAGTTCTATTAGTTTTTTCGACAAAATCGATCAGTCACGTGATTCTGTTTAATATCACGACACATTACGTGTACAGTCGATACGATGGTATGGCATGTCCAATCTCGCCTGTGGTAAGTACTCGTAATAACAGAAATTCGGGACATCAGTGAAGCGAAAACGTCCACCGGTATCAATCAAATAGGCAGTATTAACTGGTTTTAACTAGATATTTATTGAAGCGAGAATTTAACAATTTGCATAGTGATGTGGTACGTCTCGTGCTCAATAATAATTATCGATATAAAAAACCTAAAATAAATGTAGTGACAATAAAAAAGTAATGTTCGACTGAAGTATATAGCGCACGCAAGCTATAATCATTTGGGCGGGTTATTAGGACATGACGTAATTAGGGCGCCAAAACTAGGCTTTTGAATTTTTAATGCTGTTTGAGCTTTTATGACGCATGGCTGTAGTAATTATAATTTTATTTGCTCTGATGTATATATATGATGTATCATAACATTGACTAATTACGTGATTAGAAGTCTCAATTATTAATTGTCACGATTTCAAGTACTACTCTTGTATTTTAAAATGTACAAAATAAGCTCTTTCAAAACTTTGTTACGACTTCATTGTTATTGGCAATAACAAACGTGTTTATCATTTAAATAATAATTAACTCGATAGAGTTATCGGTATACATACAACGCAATATAAAACAGTTATTGTTTGGTGTCTAAAATAACGAATTTGCTATATTTTATAATTCATTTTTTAAAAGTAATTAATGTGTATATAAACGATTTACATACTTATTACTACAGTAATTTAATGAAACAATCTCCAAACCGTAATTGGCACACTCACATCAATTAAAGTTGTAATCATAAAAGCTACTTAAAAACTTGAGCTACTCAATTACGAAGAGTGTGTTGGAGTTTGTTCAACTTTTGAACAAGTACAAAGTAACTTACCCAAGAATGTGGAACAGATGTACTCCGAGATCTGGTTACCGGACTTGCTCGACTCGGAGAAATGGCTCAGCTCCTTGTTCAACATCCGTTTGAACTGCAAATGCAACATTTCGATTGAATGTGCCATCCTCCTGGCGCGGCGTCGCAACCAACGGGCTGACACGATACGAACGCTTTGTCTCTCGGCGCACACGCGCATTTCAAAAATCACAAAATAAAAAAAAATCTTTCAACTCAAGTTAACAGAGCACGAGTTGCAAACTCGAAAATACTAAACTGAATACGTGCTAATAATTCTTAAGGCGTCTATTAGCAGCGAGCGCTATCGCTAAACTGAAGCGTCGCGCCGAATGCTGCGATGCCTTGTACCCCCTGTGCTACGTTGATATCGTCACAGCGCACAGAAATATCGGCTTCCAAGTATTTGGTGTTACTGGTAGGTAATCTAGATTCAATGACTCTAATTTCCTCCTGAGAAGGAAAAGAGTTGCTTGAACAGTGATGTGACGTAGCATTTCGTCGCGAATTCTACCGATATAATATGCCGATATAATGACTGGTACATTTTGCTACAATACCACATTTTTTTCATACAATTCACACTAGCCATTTTTATTTTTATACTTACCTATCCATTGGAAAATTATTGTAATTACATAATACTTATGGAATTTATCATTGTAATTTAAAGTCCCTTATTAGTAATGTATTAAAATTAGAAATAAATATCATGATAAATTATGTACAATAATTTTCAACAACAAGAAACATTCTGGTTAGACAATAATTTCGATAACGTATATTGCTAACTACCGCATGCGTTCAATTGGATAGGCATTGGTTGCTAAGGATTCTTCCCTTGGCTATGGGTCATTTGAAGTTATGTTTTGTATGATTGTTTGAAATCGTATGACATAACATTTTTTGTGGTACTTAAAACAAGTTGTGATCATGCCCATGATCCCAATCACGAAGGCAATATAAAACAAAATGTCACCTAACGACGTTGCGTTAAATTTAGAAGTGCTCTTGACATCGTTTCTTATCGCTTTGCAGCGTTATCCCTGATGGTCGGTCACATTCTGGATAGGAAGTAAATTGATAGAGGCCAATTCATCACGATTACTTGGTTTACTAGAATTGTTATACAACAAAATTGTTATACAACATATTTATGTGTTAAAATTCAATCTTTACTCGTTGGAATAGACAGGGATTATTTTTGCATATGTGTACGTCGTAAAAAGACATTGGCGCGCATTAAATGTCTAGATAACGTCCACTTGGTATTTCAATCTGCTACTGAGATCTTATCGAAGATAAAGTGTTGGTTTATTCCTCCATGCCTGATCTTTTGTGTGAAAATGGTACAATTTATATAAAAATTGATGACGTGATAAGGTTTTTGCTAAATCAGTTTTAGCACATAACGCTAGTCAGCAGTTTTTGATCAAGTTGACGGACATTACTTTATACTACAAACTAAAATAGCAAATATAAATATATCTTGTTAATACCATAATACCAAGTTGCGTATTTAATGAACAACGCGATTTTATATTATCGAATATGTCGCAATAAGTGTTAAATAAAAAAAATGTCTCCGTCGATATCATGTGTGTGTTTCGTATAGAATAATATGAGGAATACCAATATGAATCTTAAAGACAAGGTAGGTAAGTAGGTGTAAGTGATCTCTTTGCAGTACTTGGTTAAAATAAGAGTTTATATGTTGTCCTAACATACAGTCAATAAATAGCATACTAAGCATGAGTATCAGCACAGAACGAGTTTACAGTGGGTTTTCTACTATTTTTCTTATATATTTAACTCAATATACGTTACTATTCATTTACATTTACAGCATTACTTTCTCTGCATGCTACCTACTAAATTTTAATATCGAATGCTCAAATTAAAATTAATTACGAATATTCTATGAAGACCAATTAAAATTTTAAATGATCTTCAGCGCTGTTTCGATAGCTTTATCGATTTGACCTCTTTTAAATTTATATTCGAACAATGAGTTCATACTGTGGAAGCTACGTATTGATTAAATGTTCAGTTGTTTTTGTCATCATGTAAGGTAATATCTTCTTTTTATTAATAGCTGTGGCACAATAAAGCAGTTTGAAGGATTCATACCGAAGCCGGAAGAAAATTCATCTCAAATTTGTTTCGGTTTCAGTTGTATTTTTCACAATAAATAAAAAATAACGATATATGCATTAGTTTGCTTATCTATCGTTTACTTTATAATGACAACAGTTTTAGGCAATTGAATTCTAGAACTCATTTTGTCAAGCTTAATAAGTTGAGAGTTTGATTTTAAAATTATTTTTCTTTTAGGTTACTTTACGTACACTACATAGAGTACTAGTTTACGTTACATATATATGAGACTATGATTGCATGAAACCAATCTGTAACTAGAAATTACATTTTAGCTTAGGATGTATAATTAACAGTTTGTAACTATACATAAATATATACCACTCATCACTAATGTAGAAAGAAGTAAAATGTTTATACTTGTAACTAAATTACAACGGTAATACTTTAATACCAGTGCGATGTCTGATCTTTCCCGGGAAAGCTGATTACGAGACCACGAATGAGGAAAGTTCCATTCTCATGTTAAACCATATTGTAAATAAAGTAGGTGAAACGTGAAACTCACAATATTTACATGAAAAATTTAAATGTCTTTTAGAAATCTGATATTTATTCATACACCCTATTACTACATACATTCATTATGCCAGACAGATCTACGTATACAATTGCCTTGACCAATTTTTTTTCAGAGTTTGCTTATTTACTCTGGTAATTTTAGTCGAAAGTATTGTATTCTTTAAACATTTTGGATTGATCATAGTTGCCAGAATAGATGTTTACGTTTTCAGAGTAGCAAGAAGTGTGAAATGATAAGTAAGTAAAAGACACAAATACCTACACATGATCGACAGAGGTAGAAATGTTTTGTTCGGAATAACAAAAGGATGGCTTATGAATCTTCGTTGCGAAGAATCAAAAACGTTTTAGTATTTCTCTGAAATTAATTGGGTTACGTTATATGATTTGGATAGCGGCCAATGTGCTTGAGGAAAGTGGAATGACTCGTTGCTGTTACACACATTTCCTTCGGATTTATGTAGCAACGTAGATATATCATCAAACTATAACGCATTGTCAAACTGAATATTGTGAATGTTTATTACGAACACATTTATTCGTTTAAATTATTGCGTATGTTTCTATGGTTTGTGCTACTCTTCGGCTGAGCGACTCTATATTGTCTATATAATAAACACATGACTCTACATTTTGAATATTTGAGTAAGTATTCATAAATACATTTTAAAATGAGTAATAACTGATCTCCTTTAGTACAAAAAATTAAGAATCTATACGTACAGAAAAATTCTAGGGCCTTATTTTTTTTTAAAGTTGTATTAATGAATTACTTTACTAACTGAAATGATAACCGTTCTCAGAATAAAGGAAAGCACAAATTGAAGAAATCTACAATCCTATTATTCATTGGGTTTCCATGTCTATTGTTTAAAACTGCCTACTTCCTTTAATTCATACACAGCATTGTTCAATTACTTCAATGGAAATATAGTCTTACCGAGGATAAATTGTCTATTATATATACGATAACCAGTATATATGCAAGGAAAACTATAATAAAATATAATCATAAACGGTTTTTTTTCTCTAGTTAAATATTGACTGAAAATATTGTTATCAATTATTTTCATGAAATATGCTTCGAGTTATTGAGTTTGTCATTGCCATTTACATTTCTAATTATTTATGTTTTATGTAGGACGTATGTAAGCAATAATATTCGATAGCAATTAGCACCAGGTGAATTGTGTTATTCCGTTATTTTATTACTTATTTAAATATGATATTTTTCTTAGTCGTTTCTTGTTGTTGTCGATAATTCAGAGGCTTATAGCGGCTCGATGTACTCTAATCTTTGTCGATTAAAGGGAGAATTGGAGTACAACGAGAACGGGTGGAGATTAGAGGATTGCGTGAAAATTACTCCGTACATGTGTTTAAGATTTTGGACTTACGAAATCTAGGACTTTAATACATATGAGTATCATCTGATTATTGATGATCGATTCAATTACTGAAATTTATTTTATGGTTATTTTCTTGAAGGCAAATAAATTTTATATACAAGCATCTTGTGGAAGATTTACACTAAAAGGTGTCACTCATTCTCACAAATATTCCACAAAAGGGACGTCAGCTATTGTCATCGTGATACGTCATGCGCATTATGACGTTTTACTTAATCGTACGGTTTCCAGTTAGGAACAAATCTATTATTGCAGCCTAGTACCAGTAGAAACACTTTCATGGTATAAACATTCCTATTGTAGGTTTATGAAAAAGGAAGCATTTCCCAGATCCTATATCTGAATATTGCAATGATAAATTAAGGAACATCATACTAATATCATAATTTCTGATGTGATGTGTGTTTGAGATCCAAACAGACCACGTAGGTACTCGTAATTCCTGCAGTTCATGGTTCTAGGGTCAACAGATTTCGATATTTTTTTTAACAACGATTTTTGTTGTATATGTCTGTCTATAGTTTGTTTCTGATTATAATCTGTATGATCTAAAAATAACAAATACACCTAGTGTAATATATATACTAATACATTTACGAAATAATTGTACACGAGCAGTCGATGATACATTGTTATACCTTTACGTACAGTCATACTATGTAGTGGTGAGGATTAGACGGAATTATATGGATGTAAATATTCATTGTCTGTCAGGCATATGGTGTAGCAGTACGTCTATTAGGGGACAACCATAAATTACGTCACACGTTAACGGGGGGGAGAGAGTCGACGACTTGTGACATGTGTGACAGGGGCAGGGGAGGGAGGGGTCGTGACGTCACATTTCAACTGAACTATTAACGAGTATAAACATAAGGTTATTTTTTTTTATATAACGTCGGTAGGCATTCAAGCATACAGTACTCAGCAACTCCTTAGGAGCTTAAAAGCAAAGCATTTTTGACGAGTTCGGTGGCTCAGTCGTGAATGACGCGACTTTGATACCAACGCTCGTGGGTTCGATTCACACACAAGGCAAACATTTGTGTGCATGAAGTTGTCTGTTTGTCTTGGTCTGGATGTTTTAAGAGAGGTAGGGCGCATCAAAGCAGGCCGTCTGGGGTAGTACCTCCACCTCACAGAAAACCGCAGTCAAATAACAACTGCCTAGACGGTTGCTGTGTTCCTGTGTGTGAGTGAGGTCACCAGTAAGCTCCCAAGGAGTTGCTGTTTAAGCAGCAGAGGAGGCATCGCGCGAGTGATACTTAATATATCGCAAGCGCTAATAGGCTACGTTACCTGCTTTACATCAGGTGGGCCGTATGCTTGTATCCCTCCCGACGTAGTACAAAAAAAGCAAAGCATCAATCATGAAAGCAAAAATCATGAAATTGGTGAGACATAATTTATGGACGGCCCCTTATTTTGAATTGAAATTAATAATACACAAACATCTACTAATTTCATCAATCACTATTAAACACTGGGAAACAGCAGATATAGCTGGGGACATAAAGACAGAGGATAAAACAAAAATAAATCCGGCTAAAGGAGTACGAATTACGTAACTGAAGACATAACGTAAGAGTAAATATGGAATGGATATATGGAATGAGAGAGATAGAGGACAGAGACATATTCAGGAAAAAGAGATACTGGATGGAACTAGCAGTTAATGGGAAATAGTAAGGACAATGGTGATGAATGGAGTCACGATTAATAACATTCTAACTAGACTGTTTTAAATAATATTCGACCACTTACAGTAGGCATGCATACTTATTAAAATTAGCCAAAGTTATGAAAACATATTTGAATATTTTCGACGATTTCGGAATTCCCGACCTTTCGCCCAGAACAGCTCATTAGCACACAATTAAACTCGGATAGTTTTGGGTTATACGAGGGTTAAGTTCGTAAATTTTAGTGTTAAGATCAATAAGACACAATACAATATGTAACGTCTACTTGCCGTCTGTGTATTTATCTAGGTACTCGTATATAGCCCTTGCGGGACAGGCAAGACGGACCGAAGCTTTTCCCCATCTGTATAAATTAACGTCAATAAAACGTAATCTATGCTAATATATAAAGCAGAAGAGTTTATTTGGTACTTTGTTTGAACGCGCTAATCTCTAGAACTATACAACAGATTTGAAAAGATATTTTTGCATTTTATAGCCTAAGTCTTGAGGAAGGTTTATTCAACATCACGATACGACCCTTAGAAGTCGAGGAAAAAGAAAGAAAGTAGAAAAGCGGATCCTACGGGATATCGACGAAGCAGCGGCATGCAGCTTGTGTTAGGCTCATTGTTGCCTAAACATATATTTTATTATAACAATAACTGATTGCATCGAATTTAGAGAGGCATCAGTAAGATAATGGGTGTGCTAAAAGCACTGTTTTTCCTCAAGTAATCTGCAGGTTATAATAATTGTATGTATTTGATAAGCTTACTTAATTAGTAGTTTAGGCTGATTCGTTGCATTTCATTTTATTGATTTTTATTTGTGTGCCTCTATGTGCTTCTGCATGTGCGAAGCGATAATGAGTGTGGGTGTTAAAACACTCTAGGTGATAGACCGTCAAACTTTCCGTTGTCAAATGAAGATAATTTTAAACTCATCAGATTAATCGTTTAATCTCTCTTCATACCGTAAATAGTCGTAATACACTTGCGAGCATTTAATTGGGCGGCTAAAAGATAAATTTTTAATCCAATTCAACATTCAAATCAAAATCTTGATGATATTTGAAATTAGGATACTAACAAATTAAAATAATATAAATTATAGTGTAGCAGTCACGGCAATTTCAATTTGATATCATAAAATATATTATTGTATTTTTGTAAATGTACAAAGACAAGTATAATCATAAATTACAATTTTAAAATAATTAATAAATAAGCGTTAAATTTTTAGGTATATATATAATTGCAGAATCATCAAATTGATACGAATGTGCAAAATTATAGTTTAATAAGTGTTATTATAGTATATTTTTTCTCATACATACTATATTGGCAAACTTACCACTCGTAACAAATAAATAAATATGTTAAAGCAGTGACAATAAAATATTGGATAAATATAATTAGTTTATTGCTAACACTAAAAGTACTTACATATTACTAAGATTTGATATTGATTCTTAGATTGCTAATTGATATGAATAGACTTGTAAGTGACCAAAATTTATTGCCCGTGACTGTCTGTTTTGAAGCAAGCGTAGAAAGACTTCAATTAGACTCAAGAGTGACGTTCCATCCAGATCTATTTATAGTCAGAAAAATAATATTTCTCACTCAATTGTAGCAATCAACGTGCATTAAAAGATAATCTTTTTAAAAGTGTTTGCTAACTATACACGTGTAAAACAGAGACGAATGTTGTGATAAGATAGATATATGAGTAAAGTAGTAGCAAATCTTACAATTGTACGTAGGTATATCAAACCATTTGTTCAAACTGGAGGCAGCCCTGACCTACATATACGTTCTCAATATTCAGCATTTATTCAACGTGCGCAAATATTTTAATATTTACATCTTCATTCAAATAACTATGGGATGGGTGGTATTTCGCCTACTGGTAAAATACTTACACTTGTACGCAATATGTACCAATTAGAATTAGTACATTATGTATTAAGTAAAATATAAATCGATTAAAAATGTTCAAATTTTTCCACTACTACAAATCTGCTCTTCGATTTTCTGAAAATCTAACCGATGTAAGTTTTATTTCAGCTGCTCAGATGAAAATTGAGTATACTCATCCTATAAAAACGATGTAGAACGACTTGCTATGGATACTAATTAACCGATAAATATAGTTCTGGATAGAGTAAAACAAACAGATATGCCCATGTACATAAATGTTTACAATCTGCCAGAATCGAACCCCCAACCCTTAATGTTAAAGCTGTTGCCGACTACTTGTCCGTCAGGATCGTCAAGACTAGTGACGTCGGTAAAGAGGAAACGAAGAAATATATGCTTGGGGTACTTGAGTTAGAAGAGAGATACCTTCATCCTTTTGAAAGCTTAGATTAGATAATTAAAGCACGATATCATAGACAGGTAGATGTGGCCGTCAAGAGGTTGCCCGAACGAGATTTTGTAACAATAAAACATAACCATCAATAATATCAATAGTAATAATACACAGTTTGAACAAGTTCACAAATATAAAGCAGTTAAACAATTTATGAAGCATTGCACTATGCAGTTAATTTTATAGCATTCTAAAGCAATTTATTTAATGTATAAATTCTTCACATCCTATTCGCTACGCGTGGACGTGACGGCGGGCATGCGTGAGCTTGTCGTGTCTACAATCTCTTTATTTGGCTGTTGTCCGCGTAAACAACTCAACGAGGAACCAAATGAACTTTACATGATTAAATCTTTGATTAAACTGTGCATTAAAATGAATATAATCATGGATGCTGATAAATGACTCGTTTTAAAAAAATACTAATTGTTATATTTCGTCAGGGTTTTATTTTGTCTATCTCCTTACCAGCTTCTCCTTATTCTTCTGTACCTCACTCTCTTTCACCGTAATTCTAAGAAGGTATGTAGGTAGGTCGCTACCTCTTCCTATTCTCTATATTTCCACCTCACCTATCCTCTCTACATTTCCTTTCTCATGTTTCTAGCTCTATAGATGTTGATTTCAACGGTCATTGCACGACAGTAAGATCAACTCTCATTTTTAGCATCTGATTTTTTGTAAAGGATTTAAGAACTGTTAGAAACTCCACTCCATTTTTCCTGCTGATTAGAGGGGGAAGAATGACATTCTTTTGAGATTAAAGTTTCTTTCAAAATATACCTTGTTTTGTCTATCTGATCTAGTGGAACTGAGCTAGAAATCGATTCCATTGTTACGGTTTCCTAGAAAGACGAAAGTTTTCTATAGATATTGGTTAAGGAAAAAATATGAATATATTTTAGATAGATGGTTTCGTACGAGGACAAGCTGGCGTCAAAGAAGCTTGGTGTGCTCAACAGTGCTAAATAGTACTTCTGAAGTACAGCCCAGGGCAAAGACTTATAGTATATAAATACCAAGTCAGACCGCATATGGAGTACAGTAGTCATCTCTGGGCGGAGGTACTTGGGTACCAGCTAGGACCTCGTGACTCGGTACAAAGATTAGCTGTGAGAATCGTGGATGATCCTAAAGTCACACACGGTATTGAACCCTTGAGTTTAAGGAGAGATTTCGCTTCCTTTTGCGTGTTCTACCGATTGTACAATGGGTTGTGTTCTATGGAGATGTTCGATATGATGCCAACAGCCTCGTTTTACAATCGCACAGCTCGCCGATGGCTGGGCGTTCATCCCCATACACTGGAAACGCAATGGTGGCGTACTGTTCGGTTTCAGAGAACTTTTCTGCCGAAAACTATTAAGTTGTGGAATGAGCCGAGGCCGAGGTTTTCCCAAGGGACTACAGTATGGCGTTATTCTCCAAGAAAGGCGTGAAGGTTCTTACAGGGTCGGCAACGGAAGTGTGACACTGCTGGTGTTGCAAATGTCCATAGAATACGGTAACTGCTTATCATAAAGCAGGCCGTACGCTTGTTTGCCACCTTAGTAGTATAAAAAAAAACTTAAAAGTCCTACGTATTTTATATATTAGCATTCAAAAAATATCTTAATCATTATTTGCTATTTTATATATAAACTTTTCGGAAACTTTTTAGAAGAGGAAATGCCGAAAGAGACGTGCCAATAGGTCCTCTTTCAGATGGTCAATACAACAGTGAACCATACTTGATTATAAAACTAACCCGAAAGGTTAATTAATAACTTAATTAATTTAATTAATAATTTAAGTTAATTAAGTTAATTAATACCTCGTTATCAGTTGTAATTTTCAGGAACACCGTTCCTATATGAAATCTATATGTTTGTCTGTGCGTTTGTCTGTGTGTGCGTTTTCTCGAATATTCGAATTTTGACTTCAGATTCGGATTCAGCATAAAAAAGTGGAATGTTCAGGAACACCGTTCCTATCTCTTAAGAAACAAGGTCAAAATGGCCGACAAATTAAAAAAAAAAATTGAATTGTTATATAATTGACGAGCCAGGTGTTCCTTTAGCAATGCAAGCTTGCGCATTCGCAACTGGTTAATATTTCGTTTTAGAAAATTCGATGATAGGAAACTGGGGGAGGTATAATTTTTTAACTATTCTACTAATCCTAAGACACTAATATTATATCTTTAAAATAGGTTTCTTTACAAAATACAATAAAATATCTTTATAAGGAGACTGAGATGGTTTATAATTCAGTGATCTACACAAACTACCTATTTATTCACCGTGCAAACTACAGACAGTTTGCACGGTGAATAAATAGGTGGTTTGTGTAGATTTGGAATACTTTGAACACATTTTAATTCGATGGAATTTACAAGTCCAGTATAATTGTCAAAATGACTTCTTCTTCGTATTGAACCACAAAAGTCTTGAACAATTCCAAAGCCTTGAACGACTACTCCAGCATTAGCTCTCCTTAGACCCCACTTTGTCTTTACTTTTGGTCCTTATAGAGGCTGTTGTCTTTCCTCCTTAGATATCTCCTTAGATATCCCTTAGTTCGTTATACGAGTATATTTACTTGGGTTGTATTAGTACTTTGTTTCAGAATCAACAAATACAATCTTATCCTACTCGGAATCTAAAAAAATTCTGTGAATACATCTATATATATAAAAATGAATGTTTGTTTGTATGTCCTCTATGGATTCAAAAACGGCTGGGCAGATTTTGATGAAATTTTCAGTGAATCTTCAGGTTAGCCCAGCAGGTGATTCTGTGAAGTTTGGTAGCGATCATATCACCCGTGCGAAGCCTTGGCGGATAGCTAGTTTGTAAATAAAAGTGAAGTAATATATTTGTAAATATTAGTATCTTTGTAATTCTGACATGTATTGTCTTAATATTGCAAAATACTCTAGATACCGCCCTGCGGCGTTGCCTTATAAATATTATGAGGATGCCCATATACGAACATCGCAATATAATGTTCTGTAGATAGATGTGTTTATGTATAATGAAATGTGCCCTTTACCGAATCGTTATATAATCCTTGTATATAGCCGTTATAAAGTCTGTGGTGTACAAACTTTTTTGAAAATTTAGAAAATCCCTTGCGGTGTAGACCTATATAAAGTGGTTACCGTGGCCTATAAATCCTTGTAATACACGAAGTATTACTTGCGCGAAGCCACCTCTGCTGCTACTGTAGCAACTCCTTGGTAACCCCACTCACTCATGAAGACAATAACCCCACCGAGAGTTGTTATTCTGCTGGCTGTGGCTGCGGTTTTCTGTAAGCTGGAGTCTTCCCCAATCAGGCTGCTTTAATGATGCGCCCAATCTCTCTTAAAAACACCCGGACAAATAGACATATTCATTCATTCATGTACACAAATGTTTGCTCTGTATGGGAATTGAAATCACGAGTCTTGGTGAAAGTAGCATTGCTAACTGCTACCCCACTGGGTTCATCAAATTATCCCATACAAGTGCTCATACATGCAACTACATTTTTAATACTACGAAAGACATGCTTCGTTGGAAGTAGAGATTATCGGCGTCGAGGTAGGTTACCACCAAATTGGCCGCATTTTATATTAAAAAGGGGGAGTTCAAGTTTCGAGTTCGTTTCAAAGGCGTCAGGAGGCCTAAACAGCGGTCGGGCATTTTAATAGCTACAGAAATGAGCAACTGAGATGTGTAAGGGCCGAATCAAGTGGCGCTTGATGCTCCCTGCCTGCATCGCAAGGGACCTAGCGTGAAGATATAGATTGATCAGTTTGAATAGAGCTGTTTTTAAATGCACGTAAACAAATACGCGATGAGCCACGATGCTAACACTACAATGCACGAAGATAAAAAAACGCAACATTTTTATGACGAACATGGATTCTTTCGTGAGATAAAATCTCCCCACGGGATAACTATGAGTCACCCAAGTTGATTATAATACATGTTTTAAGAAGAGTTGTGTACATATTTGACATTTTGACACATAGCTAAGATATTCCTATGTTACTAATAAAAGTAAACTATGTGTAGATTACATTGTTCTGAGAAGTTGAATACTTATTGAAGCTAACAAATTCAAATACAAAATCTGGTTGATATTATTAGAATCAATAAGTAAACGCATAAAATTGTAACGAAAATAAATTTAATCGGCTGCTATTTTTTGCATTGGTAGCGTCAAAATACTTTAATCTAGATAAAGTTATGGCAATAGTTTTAATCCTCGGAATTTCCAAGTTTGGTTTTATCGTTATAGTCATAAATTGATAAAGATGAAAGAAAATAGCAATACGTGTGTGCTGTTGACCTATGTATTTTATTTGTATCGTTATTGATATACGACTGTAATTAACATAATTAAGAATTCACTTAGGTATTCTCCTTAAAGAAGTATACCAATTGCATCTGTAAGAGATTATCTAAGCCATAAAAAATTATGTAGACAAATTAATCACTAGACCTCGTTGAAGTTTTAATGGATATAATAAAATTTTACAACCGTTAGTGCGTCAGTGTACTCGTGCTTGTTAAATATTACTAAGTGAAACAACAATGAAATTAATCTGTATTTTTATACAATTAAAGGGTTCTGTTAGAACGGGAGCTCAAAGGGAGTGGTTTTATCTATTGATATGAACTGTTTTTACTGTATGACAGATATGTAGAATAAAATTGTTGATACAACAGTGGTTAGCTGCTCGAACAATTAGTTTTTGGTTCATATTAGTTTTTCGGGTTCCGTACCTCGAAAGGAAAAACGGAATTCTTAAAAGGTCACTTTGTTGTCCGTCTGTCTGTCGTACGTTTGGCAAGACCCTTTTCCTCAGGGACAGGTGGAGATATCAAGCTTCTAAGTCAACGCAATCGACAGATACCGCTGTTTATGCCTCGTTTATGTGCATATTTTGACACTCGCAAGGCAATCAAAACCTATAGGGCACTTCCCGTTGACCTAGTATCATGAGATTTACTAAGAAGCAATGTCATGTAGCACAAATAAAATAAAAATCTGAAAACCGTAAATTTGTAGCTACATCACAAAACAAAAATACTTTTTGCGTGAAAATAATTTGAGTAAATATTTTATTACGAAACCCTTGGTGCGCGAAATCCTAAACATTGGTCCTTCGAGCCGGATTTCTTCGGACCGACTCGCACTTGACGGCTGTTTTTTTTCAGGATTTCGATAATAAAATTCACACACAAAAATATAACATAGTAATTATCGGTTTACGGACGTTCTGAGGACAACCGTTCTAGGAACCTCCGAAAGTGTGGTAGTAACCGAATATCATAAGGTAACCTGTTTACATTAATCTTTTCAAAGGGGGCTCTTGTTTAACAAAAATATATAATAACCACGTGTTTATTGTAATTCTTAAAATAATGGAGAGAAAAATTACGCCTACACAAATTTTCCTTACGTAACTTTAACAATTGTAGATAAAAAGCTGATAAATAGTATTCTTACTGAAGATAAGAACTATCTACCTTATTGCTATAGAAACTAGTGTATAAGATTTTTATAGCTGATACAATTTTTAGTAGCAAAATGAGATAAAATGAGTTCGTAGCTTAGCGGGAAGCTCTGGCGGCCTTCAAACGAGGCGCGCTGTCGGAGTGAGGTCGACAATGCCGACATAAGCGTCTTACTATAATCAGATCATTTCTAAAATCCATGTATAGATATGGGGCAGGCAATAGGCGTATTGCTTTTATTTATTTATTTGTTTTATTTGAAAAGTTCTATAAAGTTCCATAGCCAGTGATTTGGTCATTTTTAGGGTTCCGTACCCAAAGGGTAAAACGGAACCCTATTACTGAGGCTCCGCTGTCCGTCCGTCCGTCCGTCCGTCCGTCCGTCCGTCCGTCCGTCCGTCTGTCACCAGGCTGTATCTCTTGAACCGTGATAGTTAGACAGTTGAAATTTTCACAGATGATGTATTTCTGTTGCCGCTATAACAACAAATACTAAAAAATAGAATAAAATAAATATTTAAGGGGGCTCCCATACAACAAACGTGATTTTTTTTTGCTGTTTTATAGATAATGGTACGGAACCCTTCGTGCGCGAGTCCGACTCGCACTTGGCCGATTTTTTACTGTATAAGCTAAAGGAAACTCCTTTTTCTAAAATTATCGAGACGTAATAATATTGGTGCGTATTGTACTTTATGCATATTATTGACGTTTTATAAGGCTGCGGGACGTATTACGTCTACGGTCAAACTAAGCTAGTACGAAATAAGCTGAAAAAGAAATAATTAGCTAAACTTCTACACGTACCTACAGATAATAAAAGTCATTCTGATCAGGTAGGAGTCCTGCGTATGAATGTTTATGGTATGTGGTCGAACTGTCGGTGACAAAATATATCATCGCTTGAGTAGCAATGATTTCTTTCTCGATCACCGCTGGGGATTTTGAATAAGAAGAAAGGTTTTCTTCTGTCACTTTTTATTAATTCGGTCCTTTCATGTTACCTATAGGTCTTTACAAGTTATAAAGGAAAACTCACGCCAATCCTCGTGCATCACGGCCAATCCTCGTCAGTGAGGTCGGTAGATACGTCATTCTATGGAATGGTTATAACCAGTCCATTTTATATGTAGCCCATCAGTTATTTTTATGACTTGACATCAATCTTGTGTGAATCGGTATATTATTCAATCTTAGAATTTTTCGAAGAATTGAAATAACAAATAGAAAATATCCAGGTCAAAATCAGACATCTTCACGGATATAAATGTTTGTGTTGTACAATACCCGAACTGTTAATGCAAAAGAAGGTCGGGGCCTTTAAATTTTTCCATTTTTCAAAGGAGATATTTCTTTTTTTATACAACATCGGGACGCATATAAGCATACGGCCCACTTGATGGAAAGCGATTACCGTAGCTATGAACACTCGTAATACATTAAATACCTAGCGATGCCATCATTACTGCTAGCACAGTAACTCCTGAAGAGCTTACTGGTGACCTCACTCACATGCAGAACACAATAACCCTCCAGGGAGGTATTATTTGGCTGCAGTTCTCTGTGAGTTGCAGGTATTTCCCCAGACGGGCTGACGCGCCCTACCTCTCTACCTCTTTTCTGTAACTGGTAGTTAATTCAATACAGTTGTGTTAACGACACGATAGGGCGTTACATGACGCCAACCTTCGCGAACGCCGGCGAGTCCCCGTCAGTGAGGTCGGTAGAGACGTCATTCTCTAACCAGGTCATTTTATATAATCCATCAGTTATTATTATGATATAACAACAATCTTGTAAGAATTGGTAAATTATTTTTTTCCTTTTTGGAGTAATCGCGTATCTATTACAGCAGGAGTTTATATTGCATTAGAAAATATCTACAATAATTGATATTAACTAAAGTTATTCGTTTCGAAACGAAATATTATCGTAATCTAAAAGTATGCCTTAATTTTAGATTAAGTAATTGATCTAAACAACTAGCGATTAGTTTTCGTTCTACTAAAACCTACCAATGTTGTATTATGAGCTAATTTAATTTAACTTGCATGTTTCGATCGAGTTTCAATTAAACTTTTAAGCAAATTTGATTAAACTTTTAACCGCATTAATTAATTAATAAATGCGAATGAATTAAAAATAATTGGCAAATAATTAGCGAACAAATGAACAATTTTCGGTAGCATACGCCACCTGTATACGGATAAACTAAGCAAACTTGTGTTTGTATAGTTCCTGTAGCCAATTTATTATTTGCCGTAGACAATCTACTATAGAAGCCGCTGTGAAGGTAACGGGGCGGTGCGGCGCGGTACTTTGTGAGGCCGCTACAGACGTCATAACTTAACCAGGTCATTTTCTATAGCCCTTCTGTATATGTCATGACAATGATTATGACAGATACAAATTATTTACGTGTTATACACCATAATGATGGAGCATTATAGAAGATACTGTAATAGGAGAGCTCGATTGCGTCGTTGCGCGTGTCATTCTAACCGAACACGCAGGTTAAGCAACATCGATCGCAGACTGTCTATGGATGGGTTTACCTATCTCGAGTTTCTCCGGGCGTCGGAGGACAAGTTAAGCCGGCAGTCCCGGCTGTTGTCGATAGATGACATTCGTTATGTCAGTGGCCATCGGGCGGCTTGAAAACCCTGGCCTCCGCCAACCCGCAATTGAGCAGCGTGGTGGAGTATGCTCTAAATCCCTTCGGTTGAAGGGAGACCCGTATCCTTGCAGTGGGATGAGTAAGGGTTGATGTGATGCTGTGTGACACCATAACGGGCTTAACCCCTGGTCACATTCAGATAATGTTATTTTGGTAAAGAATTCATAAAACAGATTGGAGTGATACAAGTTGTATTGCAAATGATCATAGGTTACGGTAACCGTCTCAAATCAAGCACTATGTTTGTTTGCCCCCTAAAGATGTATCCTCTTACATCTATCATAGAGTTACTACATACGTGTTTCTGATTTACACCTGTTTGTTAGCAATTATAAAACGATTATTTTCGTAATGATTTATAATATTTTAACGATTAAAATAATGAGCGTCACTTTAAGTCATTCATGACGACTTCCATTATTTTGAAGGCTGAACCAGTAATATTATATCAGTGTCATGTAATAGCTGTCATACACGATTAGTTAATTGAAGTCGATGGCATGATCAAACTGATTTACTTACTTAAGCAAATCTGTCCGTGTGCGATGGAAATTTATGACGAAATTTGACGGGAGAGTTGATTTTCGATTTTTCCGATTGATCAAATGTCATGCCGATCTTCCCATTTGAGATTTTGAATGTTTGTGTGCACTTTACTTGTGTGTCGAACTGGTTGAATTTAATTGATGAAATTGTCAAAGCTTCCTTGGAGAACTTACTTATTAAATATTC
Organism: Pyralis farinalis; assembly: GCA_947507595.1. Classification (NCBI taxonomy): domain Eukaryota; kingdom Metazoa; phylum Arthropoda; class Insecta; order Lepidoptera; family Pyralidae; genus Pyralis; species Pyralis farinalis. The sequence continues at coordinate 21,746,068 of OX382267.1, forward strand.
TAAGCTTAAAATATACAAAAATTTTGAAAAAAATGTAGCTTTGACGAACGTATGCACTAAAAACGTGTTTTATATGTAGGTTTTAAAGCTAATGATGTTAGATCGATCATTACTATATATTGTATGTGTATACGCCATTGTAAATTGGCCAATATTTAACGCACTGGTTAATATGCGTGAACATCTATCATTTCCTCAAATTTCATCGGGCTGCTATATCACGCCATTGGCATAGTAAAATCAAGTAAGTAGGCCGACTCGAGCCCCGAGCGAACGATAATAACCTAAACACGTAGGGATGTCGCTTATAGTTTATACAATCGTCAAAAATGCATAGGCTATCTATATACAACACAATTTTCCCCTGTAGGTGAATCATCAGGGATCTATAATACAAAGTTTTTCTTAATTATTTTTTGTACATAGACCAGGAGCTGACTATTGTATTGAAGAACTACCTTTAGGCGTGTTATGAAAAAAATATGAGTGAAATTTTAAGATACTGTAACACAAAAGTAACAGGTTGAAGCTGCCCGGTAAACCGCTCATTAACCCTTCGAAACCCGGGTGGTCGTATACGACCGCGAAATGTATGGGAAAATGTATATAACGGGTTCTGACTGCTCAAGTCATGAAAAATATGCTCAAAACTGCAGCCAAATAACAATTCTCTGGAGGGTTATTGTGTTCATGCGAGTGAGTGACGTTATTACCTCACGGAAAACTGTAGCCATATAACGTCATGTAACGTCACTCACTCGCCTGAACATAACAACCGTCCAGGGAATTGTTATTTGGCTGCAGATTTCTGTGAGGTGTTACCGTCACTTACTCGCATAAACACAACCATCCTCCAGGGATTTGTTATTTAATTATGCCAGAGAAGTATAACTTCTCACGTGCGTACATAAATACACGCACCCATTTTTTTTTTCACTAAACTATTTTTTGCTTTTTCATTTACTACACTTATCAAAATTATAATCTTTATATTCGGAAATTTAATATTTTTACAGTAGTTTAAAATGATAGGCATTAAAAGTACTTTTTTCTGTAGGAAATTTGTGATTTTTTAACAAAATTACACATTTGATACAAAAATAAAATTCTTTTTATCTATGAAGATATCCTACTTATTTGTTTATACTATGCCATTGGAATAAATTAATTGATATTAAATGGTAGCATAGCATAAGTATATATATCTATTAAAATATAGGTATAGCAAAATGTATTTTTTCTTAGATTAGCAGGAGGGATTGAACTAGCATCGATAGCATCTAGCTCTAAGGCGATGCTAGTTCAATCCCTCCTGCTTCCCTTGTTAGATTACGCTGACGTGGCCTACCTGGATGTGGCGGAAGGGTTGCTTGGTAAACTAGACAGATTACTGAATCTTTGTGTAAGGTATGTGTTTGTTCTGCGGAAGTATGACCACGTCTCTGAGTTTCGCAAGCAGTCGGTTGGTATCCAGTTAGATTTCGTGGAAAATTCTACATAATGTCCATACTTTATAACATAACCAGTCGCCTGAGTATTTGTTTCAATTTTATCGTTTTATAATGGTTTCAATTTCGCGATATTGATAGTCGTATATTGATAGTCGTCTGCGTTCTTTAGTGGATCTGGACATCCCTATGCACACTAGTAGTACATGTACACCAAATCTTTCTCGGTCCATGACACAAAATTGTTGAATGTTCTCTCTGCACATTAAGTTGTCTTCCACTATTGAATTATTTAAACTGGCTCTGAGAAACTTTCACGATGATCTTGGTGCTTTAGACTGATTTTATTAGTTATTTATTTATTTCTTCTCAATTTTTTTCTCTTTTTTATTTTATATATTAGTTAATATTATTTTCTTCCATTTCTTCTCTTTTTATCATCGCCTCAATATATGTAAACATATGTATGTTACTAAATATTATTTACTATTTTAACTTTCGATTGTTTATTTCTTCTGACAATTGCTACTGATATATTTGTTTAATATTGTAATAATCAACTTCGTTTCTGTTGTACTATCTGACCACTCGCCTACCAAGTTCCAATTAGACACTCAAAGGTTGACTGGAAGACATTCCTTATAGGAATACGTCCGCCTTTGACGTTTATTAATATGTTGGTTTATAATGTTTTTTATTGTGTTTTTATGTACAATAACAAATAACAAACAAACTTTTCAATATTATTATATCTGCTGAAGCATATTTAAGCATATGCCTACCCCGCAAGGGACCTAGCGTGACGATATATACCGAAGCATATTATATGCGGCTAACCTTCAAGCCAATATGAACTACCTAAAATGTTTACCTTAACCTCAACGCTGTTTGAAAATTGTTATTTTCACACAATTTCATCCTATTTCGTCTTATTTTCTCCTCGTCGGAAACTAAGTGGTTATTGGACGTCGTTTGAATTTTCTTTGATATTTATTGGAGCAAATACTAAGATGATCTACCTATTTGATGTTGAAACATCAACTGTGTTAACGTTGGCTTCAATATCCGGCAGATAGGCTACGTATTGTGAATGTCGTCAACTCATTAGGTTGAATTCAAATTAACTTATGAAGTAGCTGGCTCGAATTGATTGTATGTTCATCTGGCTTCGACGTCAAGATCCTACTGAAAATGGGCCATGTCATTGCCACATCTTTTGACGAAACAGTTTCAGCTGTTTCGTCAACATATGACGCATTAATCGTCTGTTAAATAGTAACGTAACGGTGGACCCCAAACATTTAACGTACCGTTAATGAGTCATCTTCTGACGAAACAGTTTTAGTTGTATACTCGTTAAACATCTAAATATAGTGCTAAAATCTCTATCATATAAAGATTTTAGCATTAGCATCCAATATATCCGGCAGGAGTAATCACAAGTCTGTTTCAAACAAAAAGAAGTTTCAAAGCCGTTTCACAGTTATGAAACATCATGAAAATACAAAAAAAATATATATTAATAATTAACAACCTATTCCTTTTTGAAAAAGATTATAACGAAAGATAAATTTTAAACAACTTACGGAATAATAGTAACCAAGATCTCCTTTTACGTGTAACGTTCAGCGGTGTATAGTGAAAAATTAAACGATTTGTGGATTCTAAAAGAGCTTGCGGAAAATACCTACCAAAAAATTGCAAAGAAACGGGAAAGATGAAGTACGCATTGCTTCCCCGAAATTAGATATCACGGTTTGTTCCGAAGTTTGTAATCGCATCCAGCCTTTGAGGATGACGTTCAAATTCAGAGAATTGGAGTGTAGATTGATTTTTAGCTTGTTAGGCGGGCGGCCTCGGCGGCAGGCGGCGGCGGCGCGGCGTACGTGACTACAGCGACGTGCGGGCGGCCCTGGGCCCGCGCGTACGGGCGCGACGATAAACAACTACTGAAAGTTCAATTAATTATGATTACCACTTAGAAGGTAATCAAATTGATGTATCGAACTGTATTTTCAGTACAGTGACCTTCTACGGTTTCCTTCGCTTGAGTAATACCAATAAAGGCACACGTGTACAATTTTACACATATCGTGAACACATTATGGTACATTGAGTACTACGAGTAGTTCGTAATTAATCTATCAGAAACAGAGATGGTCACATTTGCTTGCCTTCCGCATGCGACGGTAAGTGTTCGCGCAATACATTTCAAAAACTAATTGATTTACGCTATTGTTCAAATGAATCTATTTTGTTTATATTGTATTTTTGTAATTTACCTCTGTCACGTAAAGATATTCTATCTATTGGTATGTGGGTATGTAATACTGAAATAGACAATATTTTCATTAGTTGGTTACACCATGGCAATTCATTATTATAACGCCCATTTTTTTTTAGCAATATTACCTAATATGTGTTATTAGTTTTATTATGTTACGTATTATGGCAGACAGAACATGATAGTAGAATAAGCATGAAAGTAGAATATTTTAAATATTTTAACAGTCGCATCGCAATATATCTATGAAAATCTTTTATATGTCCATAAAAACATAGACTCATTTTGTAAAAAGAGTGATACTCATAGCATAAATACTAGATATAAGCATAATCTTGTGTTACATGCAAGCCGTCTCCACAAAATAAGTAATTCTTTTATGGGGCAATGTATACGGTTCTATAACAAACTTCCCAGCAATATAAGAGAATTGTCAATAAACAAATTTAAAACTACTATTAAAGCCAAATTGTGTAGCAGGGCATATTATAAAGTATCTGACTATATTAATGATAAAAATGCCTGGGAGTGAGTCGATCCAATTATAATGTAATTAATAAAATATGTAAATTTGTTTGGACACCAAAAGAGGGATGCCTGAGTTTTTTGGCAGTATTTTTATCAGTGCTCACCTAGTCATAAACTGCACGGTAGGGAAAAAAAATGTGACGATTCCAAACAAATGTAGCCATTTTTACGGAATAAAAAGATTTTGACTTTGACTTTGACTTTAAGTGTGGTCGAGATGCGAGTATTGCGCAAAAATCGTGGTGTAACGCTTGCTGACCGCGTCCATAATGATAACGTTAGATAAAGAGTTAATCTAAAAGAGAGTGTCGGTGTTAAGATAAGAAAAGATACGCTCCGTTGATTCGGACATGTAGAAAGTATGCGGCATGAAAGAATGACGAAACAGATATACAATGCGAAAGTAGAAGAATGGAGGAACCGAAAAATACCAAAACACACCTACCACGATGAAATTGGTCGTATTTATTCAGAAAATGTAAAGAATGAATAATAAGTAGGTATGTATGTATGTGTATGAAGATAGGCAAATAATATAATACAAATTCAGCTCCAGTTAGCTGCAAATTTCGCAACTTAGTTTATAAGTACTTGTAGATACATAATTGAGTTATAATTCAATAGTATTGTATATTTTTTTTTATAATGGCAAAATAGTTTATTTCCAAAATAAATATTTTTACATTATAAATACAATACTTGTTAGAATGCACATAGAACTGTCGCCGTAGTATACTTTTTCTATTACAGAAAAACTAAGAAAAATTCTTTTTGTAATCGGTAAAAGTACATCTAAATATAATGAATTATGTTCTGCCTTTTGTGATGTCCTGAATCCGATCGAATTATTATCGTTTATCTCAAACCACTCACGAAAGAAATCTGAAATTTATAGAGGTGTTCATTGTGTATGTAATTGTAAATGATACATTTAAAAAGGAATGTTCTGAAAATGTAATTTTGTAAGGAGGTGACATTTTGAATTTTTTTCTGGTTAATAAATTTTTTTTTGGGTCCTAGCTTGTTTCATCTTTAGATTTTCCAGAGCGCCTGTAGTATGGCAAACTTACTAATGTACACCTACCTTACATAAACTATGTCTAATCAAGTTAGAAAATTTAAATTTTCATTTAATTTAACATGCGCAAAAAGTTCAGTAAATTTAAATTTAGGTAAAAGTAAAGGGTAGATGCCTGGGCGGTAGAAAGTCGCCATTACGCAATATTGTTTCAAACATTGAACGCAATTTCCAGAAATGGAAAACATGACTAATAGGGAAAGTTAAGCCTACAGTTACCTCAATTGACGCTTGAACTTTAAGGCTGACGTCACATGCGTACGTAGGCGTAACATAAGACGTCTACCTAAATAGTATCAAATATAATATTGAATTATGAATAAGAACCATATCGCGGCGCTATACAATATTTTTTTATACAGGATTTGCGTCATTCCGTGGATAAGGTATGTGCCCTTCAGTTCTAACGATGCGTTATCACGCATCTACAAAACATTTCCCGAAAAAGTAGGTTAAGAGTAGAAATTGAAGATCACTAATGCAATTCTTGTAATATTGATTCTCTTCATTCATATATTTACTTAGGACTTTGTGCGCTTTCGACAACCATTAGCCAATGGAAACTGCTATTACCCAGACTAACACCCACTAGCCCAGACTAACACCCACTGGACCAGACAATCACCACTTATGTATCGGTACCCGTAGATACCGCCCTAATGTTGCTGCTACAGTAGTGTACAGGATGAACTGATGTCGAAAGTACACAAATTGTAGATTTCATGAATGATTGAAGATTTGACGCAAGGATTCTAAATTGCTACATACTACCGTTCGAACAGAGTAGAGTATAAAAGATTCATACAAATGTTCCGTAACGCACGTAAAAAAACACGAGATTTGTCTGTTTCGATAGGCAACAACACAGAGAGAGTAGAACATGTATCGAATAGGTAAAAGCGAAGGAGTTAATTTAATTATTTAACAGGCATAAAACAGGTTTTTTATACAACGTCGGAAGACATACAAGCATACGGCCCTCCTGATGTAAAGCGGTTGCCGTAGCCTATGAACGCTTGTAATTAAGTATCACTTGCATGATGACTTCTCTGCTGCTAACACAGCAACTCCTTAGGAGTTTACTGGTGACCCCACTTACACGCAGGAACATAAAAACCCCCTAGACGGGCTGCTTTAATGCGCCATACTTCTCTTAAATACATTCGGACCAAGACAAACAGACATGTTCATGTACACAAATGTTTGTCCTGTGTGGAATCGAGCCCACGAGCATTGGTGACAAAGTCGCGTTATTCACGACTGCGCCACCGAACTCATCAAAACAGGTAACAGTGAAACACAAACATGGTCTTTGTCTGGCTATTTTCTATGCATAAGGATATATAAAATAATTAAAATATTTAAGTATATTTATTAATTGTCTAGTACTCGGGGTACAGGCTTTATTTACTTCTTAGTATTAAATATAATATTGAATTATGAATAAGAACCATATCGCGGCGCTATACAATATTTTTTTATACAGGATTTGCGTCATTCACGTGGATAAGGTATGTGCCTTATGTACTGCGCAATTACTTCCAAAGTAAAAAATACATAAAGGTATAAGTTGTCAAAACATTGCCCCCCTCTAATAAATAAGTTCCCAATTCCTGTAGTCGATAGAAAAAATGGTTTCTTTCATGCAAAACTTATACGCGTTTACTTTACAAATATTAAACATATCGTAAACGTAACATAAAGTGAGACGCAGTACGTCAATATTTCTTATTTGTATTATCAATAGAGGATGAGATAATGCGCTATAATGTAGTGAGTTAGTGAATACACTTGGTATATATTATATTCTGATCTATCTATCTATAACTTCACGCCAATTTCCTTGCGGGATAGGTAGAAAGAACCGAACCATATTCTTATGTGTTTATTAAGAGTGGTAATAGGGGTAATTACAAGCGAGAGGCTCACCAATTGGCGAACGGCTTTATATCTGCAGTTAGATTTCGTGTTTTAATTTTAATTAAATAAACTTTTTTTAATTCTTCAACTAATCAATTAATATAAAACTAGTCATTTTAATACTCGTCATTATAATAAAAGTTGAAAATAAACTCATTGAAGTAATGTCGGATATAAATAACATTCTAAGAGAAAAACGAGTTTTTGAGCAACAATAAATGTGTTTTTTAAGTACCTCCACCTCACAGAAAACATAACATAAGGTTTTACCGAGCTCGGTAGCGGAGAAGTTAATAAATAATTGATCCCAACGCTCGTGGGTTCGATTACCACACAGGGCAAACATTTGTGCGCATGAATATGTCTGTTTGTCTTAATCTGGCTGTTTTATGAGAGGTGGGGCGCATCAAAGCATCTTATCATCGGAAGTACCTCTACCTCAAATAAAAACCGCAGCCAAATAAGAATTTCCTGGAGGGTTGTTGTGTTCCAGTGATTGAGTAAAGACACCAGTAAGCTCCTAAGGAGTTGCTGTGTTAGCAGCAGAGGTGGTATCGCGTGAATGATACTTAATGTGTTATTTGTATATACACGCAGTAATACTCGAATTCTGCCATCCCATGTTAAATCAGTATAGACTGGTTAAGGGTATAGTCAGTCGCAGAAACGCATCGCAAGGAAAACCTAAAAATACTGTAATATTTTTATATATTACTCTTGTTAAAATTCGACCTTTTTGTAACAAATATCGTAATAACATTTTTTTAGATAATTTTATAGATTTAATATTTAATTTTATAGATCTTCAAATTCGAGTTTCGAAAATAGTTTATTCAAATGAACATATCATAATTAGAATAAACTATCTCAAGAACTGAACGAAATAATTCCCTAGTTTCAAAGACGATCATGTATGTAGGTATATATAGGTATAACAAAGTATACGACTTGTAACTTAATGTGATGGCGACCTTTCCTCCAATGAATTTAAGTAAAATGCTACTGTATACACAATCCAGCCGTTTTGCAGTTCAACCTACGGCGGGTTAAAGTAATAAGAGAGATTTAAACTGATTGCTTCGGCTCAGTAAACAAGGGTATTCGCTAACGCAGTTATGACGTTGATATTTCAAAATTGCTCCTTGAATCGTGTAATGTGTGCGCAAAATATAAGATCTTAGAGTCAACATACTCATTTGAACATAGGATTGCGGCGTTTGTTGAATTACGTTCTAGTCGTTGAATAATTCTCGTACAAATGTGAATAATCGACGTTGTAAGGGACTTGTACTAGCTGAAATTCAGAAGCGTTACAAGATATAAATTAATGCATACGGCATCAGCACACAAGTTTAAAAAATCTTAGGAAATTCCATGTCTCATGTACATATGGGTAGACGAAGCAAAACATTAAATTTTTGTTCAAAACATACAGCAAATCATTTACACACAAATATTTTCAGTATTCTATACTGACTTTTTAATTAAAGTGAGATCGTTTCGGAACGGTACGATAAAAACATAGAAGATGTTAATCTCATCCTTGGACGGTCCGAAACCATTGTGCTTTAAAAATGCTTCTAAGTCTATGAGTATAATATTTCCGAAATCTCGAATACATTTTTCCTCTGTTAAATTTATCCTTTTTGTATAATATTATTATGCAACAATATACAGTCCTATACAAGTACATGTATTATAAAATATATTCGGCTGTGAAAGGTACCATGAGATAGTCGCGTAGTTTGACGTACACAAATTTATTTAGTTTCATGACGATACTTGTTTGTCTGTCTCTAGATGTAGGTACGTAATAGTTTAGAAATATAACATACTCTCAGAAAAGAAGAGGTAGAGATCTTTGTAAATTGTTATTGTTAGTAAGCCGATTAGAAGGTATGTTTATTGTACCGATTTTCGAGAAACTTTATTAATGCACGTACAGGCGAGAACGAAGTACTGCGTCACAGTGACGTCAAATGCATCGATCCACCCACGAGTGGTAAGCATCGTGAGCTAAAAACTTGGGTTCGAGTAAAAACAACCATTTCAGCGATCATTTAACCTTTCATGGAAATGGAATTGATATTCGTGAGCGGACAGTATTATATATATTATAATGAAGATTTTAAAAATAATTGCGAGTATAAGCAAATGTACAGCCGCAAAAATTCTTAATCCATACACTAATATATATACGTAGCGATGTACATTTAGAGAGTTAAATGACTCGAAGATAAAATGAAGACAATGAATGGTTCATGCTTTAGAAATGACAGGAAATGCTGCACAGGGAATAATAAAAGGGCATAAGAAAAAGAGAGCGGCGAGTACAACGCTAGTTAGCAGGTTATTTGGGTTCACTTCATCCCATCGTGAATAGTGCGGAACAACAAAAATTGAATTATAAAACTCGATACTCAATATTTTATATGCTTAAAATATTATGAGCTGACTGTATATATGGAAATATGCCTTACTGGTAAAATCATTAAAAGTTTTTCCTCTCAAAGAGGCTTTCAGCAATGACGTACGAACGAATGTAATATGTGCAAATAAAGTCGTTTATTCTAATCAAATTCCAATATAGGAAATTGAGAAATCTGAATATCAAGATATTAAAAAATAAGAACAGATATTGATGAGTTAATATTTTTTTCGTTATACTGTAATAGACTTAAAAAATATTTTAAATATGTGTGATTTCGCATTTGGTCCTTTTTGATGTTTTATGTACGATGAAAGAGAATTAAAGTCGTTCCTTCCACTTAATTATTTTCCTGGACAGCAAATTACGAAATCTGAATATCAAACGGTGAAGAATAATAATGAACTTTGGAAAGTATTTTTTATTGCTAGGTATTGTTTGTAACTGACGCGTGCGAAGATGAATCTGAATGATCTGGGTGAGTCATATAATGATCATTTCTGTTGTACTTCTTGTCTCTTATCTCCGAGATGGTGACATATACAAGCAAACAAATAGATTTATGAATATTACTATTATTATGTATTATGCGAAAGTGAAAGGATTTAGGAGCCGAGGAAGACCAATGCTAACCCACCATGACCAAATTGGTCATGTTTTATCAGAAGGTGATGTCAGGAGCTCTAGGCACCGGCAAGCGTGCATGAAAAGAGCTGTGAATTGAAAAGAAGAGAGTTCTAGTGAGAACGGTGAATCTTTTCGTCAGGCCACTGCCTACCCAGCAAACTACCTACCGTAAAGTTATATATAAATGTCAGGTAGGAGGTATTGGCACTTCATCGACGATATATAGTTTCTGAAAAGCCTCGGATATAGAAATTTTTTTTTTTTTGAATAAACCTGTAACGATTTCTGATTTTTCGCTTAGTACGATTTGAATATAGGTAATCAAGGGAAGTGGGGGTTGGGGATATATATTTTTATGGAGGTTTATACTATGTTAGTTACGAAGGTCACAGTATTTTACCTGTAATATTTAAGGAACCTTTTCTTCTTCTTAGCGTTATACCATTTCCTAATCCATTAGGATTGGTGGGGGTACGCTATCTGAGGCTAAGGATTTGGCGAAGATACTGATGGAGCATGGACATATGGAGCGACCGTCAGACCTCCATAGCCCAGTGAGTAAACCAGATATTTCTTAGGTTAGGTCACACGTCTTGTCTTGCGAAGTATATTTTTTTGGACGTGTGGTTTTCCTTCACCGTCGAGCAAGTGATAAATTTGTACATACACACGAAGACACGATTACGAGATTTAGTGACATGCCCTCGCTAGGATTCGAACCGAGGACCAGTTGCTCAATAGGCCGATTCCTTATCCACTGGGCTATCACTGCTTATATTTAGGGAACCTTTTATCATAATATGTAATTATTTCAGATTTTTAAATGATAGCGTAAGGGCACATCGAATTTGCTACATTTGCCTTTCATGGTGCGAAATTTGTCATATATTACTTTGGGACTACAATATTATCTTATACATATTAGTAAATAGGGTTGACTATACTATATTTCCCTTGTAGCGATATGACTAGGTGAATATTATATGTAATCAACAATAAATATAGTATTATTAGGGTCCACATGTAAGTATGTAAAAATGAAATAAAGAATAGTGAAAACTTTTTGTAACATTCAATTCTATTTGAAAAATGAAAATAGTCCCATGATTATAGCAATCAATAAATAGGTTGTGCCTATGTTTGACGCTCATTTTGTGATCAATGCTATTAAACTGTCATTATTAAAATGAAAGTTTACTCGAATTTGGGCTTCTTGAAAATATTAGAGTATAAAATCACAATCATTATTTGAGAATTACAGATTATAATGAATAGGTCACATTGAAAGTTTTGCACTCCTGTCTTCTCATAAATGTTAGAATTTCATTTTCAGTTCAGTTTATTTTAAGTGACAAACAAAAGCGCTTGTCTCATTAAAAATATTCGGCGTAATTTTTTTATTTTATTATACACTGAAGTGTGTCCGTGGTAAAAATGGAATTAACAACAAAAGTTCCGACTGATGATTATTTATGATTTAAAATGTGCCCTTTCTCCACAAGACTGTTCCGGGCGTCTTCAAAATGATTTGTGAGGAAAGCACCCCATCCGAGTAAAATGAAACGTTGGTACGCACCCCCTTTTGAGCATGAATGTGTTTCTCGAATGACGAAATTCGTGTAGGTCGATTTTTAAATATAATCACTGAATACAGCGTGGTTACTGTTTAAAACGAAACAAGAAAAACGAAGGGAGAGAAGAGTGCAGTTACACTTTTGTGTGTAATATTAATTTTAAACGTTCCAGTTCAAAACTTTAGTTTTTCTTACCCTAATTGTCATCGGACAAAACAATAATCAAATTTAAATAATAATCAGTTTAATATAAATACCTTTCACATAGTTAGTCATGATTGTCGTTCATTAAATTTATGTAAACAAGTCTTTTGATAAAAAGTAAAAAATACGCGTGTGGTACGCGTAAGCCGAGAGACAAACAACGTTCGAAGGCAAATTACAACTAAAGGCTCATTTACATGTGATTTGAAGATTCTGCTATGTATCTTATACGCTAAAAGTCATGTGAGACATTGTTGTTATAATATGATTGAACGTAAATAGATAATAATAACATATCATAGTAGATCGTCAAATCACGCGCAACGCAAAGCAACATCTTAGTAGTACTACATCTTACACAAAATTTCCTTAAGTATCGAAACGTACTTCAGGAAATTCGCTGAGTTTGCAAGATAAACGAGAGGAGAAAAATGAAACTTAACTCAAGATATCCTTAAGTAAATGATGCTTAATACTTAATTAAATAAAAAACACTACATTATTTCAGCTGGGTTATCACATCCCTTATCATAAAACATGGTAAACAAGTAAACTGAAGTCTGTACTACGTTGAGTAACATTTTATCGCATCTAGTTACTATTGTTTACTTATTGTGATGTATCTGTATGTGTCTACTTCACCATATCGATCATAGATATCCAGACTGATCGTCAACAGTCAGAGTCCCTGATCGCAATATAATAATCTAGTATAAAGCCGATGGCAAGTAACTATATTTCGAATACTTAAGTTCATGAGTTACATTTGTTTATGGGGATTATTATACACATATTAGTATAATTAAAATTGTGAATAAAGATACGTCGTATACCAATGTTTAGACTTTTATACAGGAAGGAAGCCTAAATAAAAAAAAAATTGCCTGTAGCCTACTATTATACAACTTATTGCACACTGGATCGGATACATTGCTCGAGATTACTCCTTACATCCAAACCTACAGTATTTATACTTTCTAATATTGGAGTAGAAGTGTAGATTTTAAACCTGTAAACACTTTCAGACATGCTTATAGGTATTCTACCTGATTTGGACACTTTATTTAATTACGTGGCTTGCACTAACCAGTTCAGTATCAGTGCCCATTACAAACACAAAATCGCTATTTATTATTTACATGTCTATAAAATGGAGAATGTCCCCTAATAATTTATTAAATTTATATTATTTTCTAAGAATTTATTAAAATTATATAAGTATTGGAAAACTAACTTATTGGCATTTCTAATGTTGTCGCCACGTAATTTTTAAATTTGATATATTAAAAACGAATGTAATTTTTAAATTTGATATATTAAAAATATTTTTTTGTATTGCTGCTACGTTGTATATATACTCGTATGTCTAAAATTGATTTGTTAAAGAACGCTGTGGCGCATGCCTAATTTTATTACTGTATATTAGATTATGATCCTATATAAATTAACTATTTAAACTTATTAAATTTTGATCTTTATTTATAATTTTACTCACATGACTTGAATAATAGACCTATCTTAGACCTTAGCAAGAGAAAATTTTTTTCTAATGCACTCCTTTGAAAATCACAAAATGATTTCTAGTCCTGATCGAAATAAATAAAGTAATTTCTATAATCTCTTATTTAACGAGTTGCCCAATTTGAGAGCTTTTGCCCAACGGCACTCAACAATTACAAAAGGCGGTAAAAACGAGTACAAACTGCAGTTTTCTATTATTCATTCAATGTGATTTCACTTATTCCCAACTATTTTACATATTCTACATGTTAGCAGATAGTGATTTATGCAATACAGTGAAACCATAGTGAGTTCAGCTTACCTTGAGCGAAGCCATATCGGACACAGACCGGTGAGTTTGTATGGTCTCGAGCTGGTCTAAACACCAGTCGAGTTCTTCCACAGTCTCCAGCGCCATTTTCATGTAGGATTCATCTGTAACAATGTATGAATATTATATCTTAGAAGCTGTCTTCCAAACAAGTGTTGTGTGATATAATTAGCATGTTTACTCGTTTGAAATTATCGATTGGAGCGTATACGAGTATTAATCGCATTTCATTAAAGTTATTTTAAGAAATTATACCAATAGTTTTTGTAGTCACTGTACTATATTTTCAATAAGTCTTGCAGTGTAGAGTATTATGTTAAAAGCTATATGTAGTAAGGGATGACAAACGTGTCAACGGTCCCACAGTAAGGGCTGGAGAAGACCGCGCGAAGTGCAGAGGTTGGTAAGCAGCTCCGGGCTCCGAAGCGAGAGCTTGGTACGCGACCGGGACTAACGCTCGGATGATAATGATGATGTTAAGAGCTACATGTATCCTCACATGCACTTTTTGCATTCGGTCAATTTTATTAACAGCGGCGACCACAAAAAGGCTCTGTTTCGTCATTATTTTATTCCGCATTCTTCCTATATGTATCTGAACCAATGGCGTATACCCGTTCCTATTTTGTCACCGATAATGTCTGTCTCAGATCAATCCTCTGTTACACATCAGCATTTTTTTTAACGGGACAGACCCACCACTCATACCCACCGCTGTGTCTCCTGTGTAGCTAGAATTAACAGCGGCAACCACCAAAAAGGCAATGAACAGTGAAGTTCATTGCTGTCCCGGGGGTTAAACTACAGCTGCCTTGGAGCTGACAACGAATTTAATCAGAAGAAATTTGTTGGAGCAGGAATTTTTGGAATTGACTTCCCCTCTTGGCAAAGTGAGAGACAGCAATATGACAAATAAGGCATTTAAAAACCTCAAAGAGATGGCTAGTCAAGTGAAGCTCAACTGCCGTGCACCACGGTTTATCAAATATCTAACACTATTGGGACTTAAACTGTGAGTTATTACCTAACACATCGATTCCAATAATATAGATTGCAGAACCGCCTAAACGCCTGGTAATTCTCCCTTGTTGCCACCAAATCAGAATAGTATACTACCGCGGATGTGACACGCAAGGAATTTAACATATCGTCCCGCTCCCGACGCCAGAGATCGATTCGCAAACGCGACTCTGATTCAACAGATTAGAATGATAACGGTAATGATATTGAATTAGGATTACCACTTCTATGGAAACACGTCCACCGTACAAAAGATCGCTTGCCCTATAGTATTAACTGGACAAATGTCGTATTCTTGCGAATGAGTAGGTACAGATACAAAACATACTGAGAAAACTATAACTTAGGCACAATCATAAAATATCATGACGCACGGTTTAAAACAGATGCGTTGGACAAAAATAAAGAGATAACAGGTAAATACTTAGTTATAATAAAAAATATACTGGTCCTGGTTCGTTCTGATTCTGGTGTGTACATGTACCACTAAATTTGTCTTTCTTGGTTTACAATTATCACTTGTAGGGTGGTGAAGGAAAACTTTGTGAGGAACCCCGCACATCGAAGAAATTATATTTCGAAAGTCGCGTGACCTAACCTAAGAAAAGTTTGGCTATCCACTTGAATTGTGAACTGACGGCTGTCGCGCCATGTCAAAATGATGTATCTTCGCCAAATTCTTAGGCTAAGATAGTGGACCCCGCCACTCATAAGGGACTGGAAAATAGAATAACACTAGGAAGAAGAAGGGGGTTAGGGTCGGCAACGCAAGAGTGATACACCTAGTGTTATAAATGTCCATAGGCTACGGTGACTGTTTCCCATCAGGCAGGCTGTATGCTTGTGTGTCATCTTAGTGGTATAAAAATTAATAAGCCAGAATTAAAGAATTAAAGCATGTAAAGATGAAATGGAAATATTAAAGTAAATCTTACAATATTATGACGCCTGCCACCATAACGCTTCCTCTTAAAATATAATGACAGACTTATAGAACGTGGGTCTAGTGGCAACTTGTACGAGTACGTTCATTCGATACTGCGCATCTACAGTCGGCAGCAGGCCACGCATGATTTTCTTTTTTTTCGTTTCGTCGCCTGTTATGTGTGTTTCATGTCCAATTAGAAACTGACTGACGTGTCAACTATCAGCTAATTAAAAAAGAGCCCTGTTGGATTCACAAAAGTAAGAGGAATGCATCAGACGATATTAGCATGAACTAGTAGAACACGTCCATAGACATAAGGAAGGCTTCGTGACACATAACACACATTCTATTGAATTGTATAACACGAAATACAAGGAAATTGTTATAGTATATTAGTTCAAGTGGATTGTAATGCGTATCTATACATATAAATAAAATTGAAGTGTCTGTCTGTGATTTCAAAATAAAGCCTTTATCTTAAGCTCATATTATTATTTTCACGTTACCAAAGCCTAAATACGCATTTTTATCTTTTTGTCTGTCTGTTTGTTTGTCCGGGCTAATCTTCGAAATGGCTGAATCGATTTTAACGGGACTTTAACTGGTAGGTAGAGGACTGTTTAGAGCAGAATATATAACTTTTTATCCCGTAAATATTTAGGGTCCCTGCGTAAAAAATTAAAAAATGTTAAAGTTAGGGGGAAATATCTTCCCCTTCGGGGGACTTTGCAATTTTATTTTTATTATTTTCATAGAATACGTATTTTTTGTAACATAAAATAACTACGCATTTTTTATGTAATATAAATAAAATACATATACGTTGCCTCCTGTAAAGGTCAATAGATGGCTCTGTACGAAAATTGCATCCCTCTATGGTTGCATCTACGACCCTGAACTTTGTTTTTTTTTAAACAGAAACAATTTCATGTCTACAGAGAAATAAAGGCTACTAAAAGCCCAAATCTCATGCGTGCGAAGCCGCGGGCTTCTGCTAGTAGTTAATAAAACATAACATATATGAGGAAAGGAATTATAAATAAACATTATATTATCCTCCTAGTAAAGGCATGGTGTGACGTGACATGTCATCTTAAACACGGTTATCATCGGTAACAGTCATATCGCGGTACTTCTCGGTGATATTATAATGTTCCGTGCTTTATTACGAATGAATTGTAAAAAAATCATCATTGATTAAGCTAGAATTTACGTCTTTATTATTGTTTATTTACTTAGTGAAATTTGTAAGATGTGATAATGCCCAATTGTGATAGTCGCTTCACTTCAAGCAGCCGTACCTATGCCGAATTAGCCACGCGATGACGTTGTATAAAAAAATAATGCGCAATTAAGTAAGCTTTGCTAAATTCAGTGTTGCATGTTAAATGTACGACAGTCGTTGGTCGATTGTTTTGATTATAATTAAAGAGTACTTGGAAATTTTCCTGATAAAAATACATGATCAAAACGAAGAGCGCATCACTCTGAGATTTAATAAAAGCACTGCGAGCATGTGAGTGGGAGTCGATCGATACCCTCGGGAACAAAAACCTTTGAACCCACCTATAGAACCGAACGTTTTGGTTTATTGGTTACTTATGTTAATTACAAATGTTTTATGAAAAGTTCAAAAGGAATATAATTTTAGACTAATATAAAACTTGATGTGTAAGTGGTTCGCACATCTTAATAACCTAAGTTTACCGCAACTTCACGTAATGGAATCTAGAGTTTAACGAAAAAGGCTCTATTGACAATCACTGACCCGAAAGCCCAGCTCAACAACTAAGTTATTAATAACAGATCCCCGATATATTTGACCTTCAGAGCAAGACAACCCTTACACACGGTGCAGAGATTCTGACCCTAACCGTTGAGCTGGTTGCAAATACCACAACAAGGGATGAAGAAAGATATGCTCGCAATTTCTCTAAGGAATGCTATCCGGAACGACAATTTTTGACGGAGAGCTAAAGTATCCGACGCATCTTCATCTGCCGTGTCACTGACTCACTACACTACATAGTAGTGAAGTGATATGTGATACGAGTTGCAATCTCAAGTAGCAATTTAGTACTATCTTCTTTCTCCTTCACGTGGGCATAATGTTACTGTTTTATACTTCAGAGTAAAAAATTCATGAATCGATAAATAGTTTTATTTCATCTTTCCGTTATATATATTTGTCATTAGGTATTATGAATTTTAAATATGCACTTTCTAACATTTCATCCTATGGGATATTTTTAATTCATCTTTTGAAATTGCACAACATCGTAGGCACAAAACTTTCGAAAATGTTATTGACAGCGTTATTAGTACACCAGAAAACATTTGCTGGTTCAGACGGGGGCTTAAATTACAGAGCCTAATATCAACTTGTCTTAAGTTTAATAATAACAATGTTATTAAGTAACGTTACGTAATAATCGATTTAATTTAGATGTCGTATACACTTATTAATCGTTTGTCTTCAAGTACCGTAACTAAAACGATAAAAACGATACCGTTATAAGGTCATTCACGCATCTGTCTGTCAGTTATTCTACCTGATTGTCAGTCTACCACAGGCACTGAAAAACATACAAATGCGGAATTTATATGTACTTATAGTTACATAACCTTCTGATCTTCACTCACACATCAAATTAGAAGGGATCGAAAAGGGTGTAATGATTTATTTTGGAAATAGTTTGTTTAGGACATTATATGAAAGAGCGTATTGAGGTTGTTCATAAACATTTAAAAAAGTTTTGAGCTATGTTCCAAAATATTCCATAACATCTCGTAATTAAAAAGCAGAAAATTTTCAAAATAGTGCATTTTTCCTTACTTTTCCGGTAAAATTATTGCGGTCGAACGTATTACAAATAATTAAATGCCAGTGCCCGCTTTTATAACGATTAGATGTGCACAATATATTAATTAACTCGATTTTTATTATATTTGCATTATACTCGTTTTTATTTCTTTGACTGTCATGCGTGTTTAAATTTTTGTACATTTATATCTAAAACTTAATGGCTATTATAGGAATTCCAATAATAATAAGCCAATTACGTAACTTACTTTTGAATGTGTAACTTGTAGCTTGGCAGTATCACTTGGAATCTTATTATACATTTGTGTCGCCGGGAAAAAGCATTTTGTTTACCGTACTACGTTTCTTTCGGTGTACGTACAGTTCATTACCTACTTTACTTCTTTGATCTTTTGCGCTAACTTCTCTCGATATCGTAACGTTCCCTTTATAACAGGTCTGATGTATTTCCCTTTATTTTTTCCCCGAAATGAACACTCAAAATATGTTTGTCTATATTTGAAATTTAAAAACCGGGAAAGATTGCTTTCTTATATTTTTGCCTGTTAACATTTTCTAAATAAATTGTATGTCGATAGTACATTCCGGTATTTCAATTATGAATATTTCTAGAAATTTATTTTATCTTTAATCTGTTTATAGGTACTTGAAGTAATTGTAAGATGCGGGGACTAAAATTTTATGTGACATAATTTATACAATGCAATACATAATTCGTATGGATTTTTACCACTACCGCATATATCTAAAATTATTATATATAGCGTACGCGGCATAAGGATTTTTTGGTATCTTTTTCACACATTATCGAAGTTTTCATACGGATCCCTAACTATTTTCAAAATATTTTATAGCCTATGTTAATCATTTATATTGTAGCATTCTAATGGTGAAAGAATTTTTGAAATCGGCCCAGTAGTTTTTGAGTTTATTCATAACATACATACAAATCTTTCCTCTTTATAATATTAGTATAGATAGTATAGATATGCTGTTGGTAGCTTCTTTGCTAATACTGTCACACGACGAAGACAATAAATATTTAGCCTTCGCTGTTATTATATTTATAGTTTCACTTTCTAGTTCGTGTTCTAATCATTTGTCGACAAGTACTCAACTCTAATAGCAATATAAATACTTTATTTTTAGTGATATTTTTATCAACGCCTTAATGTTGTATTGTACTTTCGAATCAATTTAATTCGCCACTGGTCTCTGACCTTCGTGAAATAAATTGTAATCTCTAGTGGAGATTATGCTTTATGCATATTGATTTAGCGACTGAACTTGGGCTCTTGAGAAGGGTTGACGTTTTGTCGTTCGTTATCGTTGAAAATGTAGAGTTTTGGCTATAAGGTATATTGTTAGCCCCGCACACAACGCGCTTATGTGATAAACCTGATGGAAAATCTACTTTGATGTAGCAATTTATTGATATTTTAACTTTGTATTATTTTTGTCATATTGTATACTGTACTTTGTCTATTTGTCTATGAGACATATTTAGTTAGAGTATTGCAATCGAAGTAACTATTATACAAGAATACTAAGTATACAATACTACAGTCTCGTAAATAAAGATTAAAAAATTGTAGACCGCATCAAGACAGCCTCATTGGAAAAGTACCTTTACCTCACAGCGCAGCGAAATAACAACTCCCTGGAGAACTGTTGTGATCCTGAAAGTGATATTATCAGATAGCCCCTGAGGAGTTGCTATGTTAGCAATGGGGGTGTCAATGCGCAAACGTATTGCAAGCGTTCGTAGTCTACGGTAACCAATTTACATCAGGTGGACCGTATGCCTCTCTCCACGTTATATTAAAAAAATACACATAGGCAAATGTATTGACGATAATTAAAATAATAATAATATAAATTACTGTAATTAGTATATACTTACACAACTATTTATTCAATCAATACGGGGAGCATTGATGAAATAAATAGTTGTGTAAGTCTGTATAGACGGTGTAATTTTTCTTCAGTTTATGTAGGAATTCTAAAGTTCGAAAATTTCATTAGGTAGTACTTAGCTAAAAGTCGAGTGAATCTTCGTGTTCTTCAAACTTCTCTTATTCATACAAAGTTACTAAGAAATTAAATTTCATAAATTACTAAGAATGTTTGACTTTCCTCTTCTTGTTCGTAGTTTCCTGCCTACTTTCATATCAGACTATCATTTTATTACATTTTCAAATCTATGTTTGAATTTTCATTAACCCTTCGAGACCCGGGTGGTCGTATACGACCGCGAAATGTATGGGAAAACGTATATAGCGGGTTCTGACTGCTCCATGCAGTCAGATCACCGTCAAGTCACGTTAACGTCACGGCTAGTATGACGTGACGTAGTAGGTATATGTGTGAGATGGCTAGTCACAACATCGTTGTGGAAACGATACCATGTTGGTAGCTTCTTTGATAACACTGTCACACGACGAAGACATTTATAAACATACTGGGGTCAAATCTAGTAGGGGCTAAAGTATGAAATTGCCGATTTGTGCGAAAAATTTTAAACTCGTTTTTTTCTAAGATGTAACATATTATTTAATCAAAATATTTACCCTCATTATCTATAAGGAAAATATGAAGTTTATTTATGCTTCTGCGATAGAACTCTGGGGATCTAGATTCGACAAACAGTGTGAAAGCATTTTGTACTGCCTCTTAGGAAGAATTTTTTTTACCACGTAGAAAATTGTCGAAATCACGAAAAAAATGGTAGTCAGTTGGAGCAAGGTCTGGCGAGTACGGAGGATAACGTATGGTTTCTAACTGCAGCTCTTTTAGAGTCATAACGGTTTCTCGTGCAGTGTGAGGACTTGCGTTATCATGGAGCAATGGTTGCGTTATCGATTCACGAATCGGGACGGTTTCACTACCAGTTTCACCATCATTGTTCGAAGTTCGGCACAGTAAACATATGCTGTTATTCCTTGACTAGACTTGAGAAAGCTATAGTGCATAACGCCATGATAAGACCACTAACCAGTTACCATTACCTTTTTATTGATAAGCTTCGCTTTATGGTACTGTTGCGGCGCTTGACCAGGGGTCAGCTATTGCATTTTTCGCTTACGGTTGTCGTAAAGAATCCACTTTTCGTCGATCCAATATTTCTTCTGTAGCGTTTTAACAAGGCATGTGTTACCTTGTTGAATTGCTACAGAAGAAATATTGGATTGGATTTCAACACGCGTTTCTTTCTACAGATCAGTCAAATCATGAGGAACACATGTTTCATATTTTTTTTATCTTATTGATTTGATGCAAATGAGTCAATATTGTAGGTAAGTAACGTTAAACTATGCCGCTAATTCCTGGGTAGTTTTGACTCAGATCGGCTTCCACCATCTGGTTCAATTTAGCGTTATTCGACTGTGTGGGCGATCTTCCAGGTGGTTCGTTCTTCAAGTCGAAGTTTCCATTACGAAAGCGTTTAAACCAAAAACGCACGGTTCGTTCATTATCAGTCTTCTGTCCAAACGCAGCATTGATATTGCGAGCCGTCTCTGTCGCGTTAGTTCCGCGTCAGAACTCGTATTCAAAAATTACTCAGATTTTTGAATTGAAATTCGAAAATTAAATGCTGCACATTTTTTTAAAAGAAAAACCTCATCATAGGTATCATGTGAAAAAATTTTCACTCGAAAATCTCACACCATGAAGGTTTATTGTCAATTCAAAGTATCTATTACTATAAACGGCAATTTCATACTTTAACCCCTATTACAAAAATTTTTAATAAGGGCTCATGCATATACCTCAGACATGCCACTGTCAGAGGACGTTAACATTAGGGCTGTTATGACGTAGTATGCGTGTGAATAGCTGTTCAGTCAGAGAATTGTTGTGGTTACAATGTCACGTTTCACAAACAAACAGTTAAACAAGTCTGTGACGTGATGTTCATCGAGACCTGATACTCACCTACTCATCGTGACGTGATGTGATGACTTCACGAAAGTAAATTATCTGTCGTGACATAACGACACCGGAATGGTGACGTATCAGATGTGTATGCATAGACCTTAAGTAGTAGTAAAATTATAACTAAAACATACGGTAAAACATACGAAATGGTTTATATAACCCATTTATATCTGAGCAGGCAATAACCATAACAACCGTTCATACGTGTTAGAGGACAAAGTTCTACGAGTATTCTGTTTGAGGCATTTACATTTGTACAATTAATGTTATTTAGCATAATCGCTTCGGTTCTATTCAAGAAACGGAAATGGTTTCATTTCTCTTACCGAGCGGGATTGTTCATTAAGATGTAACTCAACTGTGGACAGGAATACGGCACCTTTTTAATATGCGCATATGTACCTTTATGTTTTTGAAGAGGTTTTTAGACGGTCGGCAACATATGAATGATACCCCTGGTGTTGCAAATGTGCGTAGGCTACGGTGACTGTACCATTATATAGTACCATTATATAAAGCATACCAGGCTGGCCGTATGCTTGTTTGCCACCTTAGTGGTATAAAAAAATGTCTTGGTCTTTCTCGGCTCCTATGTCCTTCCACTTTCGCATAATACATAATAATAGTAATATTCATAAATCTATTTGTTTGCTTGTAAATGTCACCATCTCGGAGATAAGAGAGGTGATAAGAGCCCACATTATCCGGTTCCGCTGTGACCCATATTATCGGGTAACTTCAAATGTCTACACGGAGCTAAAGGTTTCATTAATTATGAAAATAAGATTGTTTTTAAATGTAGCACGAGAACAAGTCATGATCATGTACATACGTCACTTATTATGTTACAAGATAGCATGCGAGATTTGACTTCGTTATGACCCTAGGCCGCCAAAATAAAGATATGAGAACACTGTTGCCTATGGCGATTGCATACGCATTGTCTAAACTAGAGCATACAATTTATATTATATACAATTATCTTCTTCTTCTTTGCGTTAACCACATCAACCCTTACTCATCCCACTGCAGGGATACTGGTCTCCCTTCAACCGAAGGGGTTTAGTGCATACTCCGCCACGATGCTCAAATGCGGTTTGGCAGAAGTCTTTTGTTATACCGTTTCCTAATTCATTCAGATCGGCGGCGTCCGCTATCTAAGCCTATGAATTTGGCAAAGACACTGATTTTTATATAGAGCGACTGCCGTCAGACCTCCACAGGGAAAACCAGATTTTTCTTGGGTCAGGTCACACGTCTTTCGAAATATAATTTCTTCGACGTGTGGGTTTCCACACGATGTTTTCCTTGTACTCCGAGCTACTTAGAATATACTTGAAATGGTCGATTGAAAAACCCAATGTTACTAATTACAAGTGTTTAACACACTTGATAATGATAGAATAGATTTTCGTATGAAGATCCAGCGCCAAGAAAATAAAAGAAGAAAACTAATGGAAAGAATCTTTAGAAATAATAAAATCTTCGCGTAATAATAGGCAACCTGCGACGAAGAGTCGGTAGGTAGGGTGTGCGGAGGACGCGGACCGCCATGAAATAAAGGAATTGTCGAGTTATATTCGATGTGGCACGGCACATTATTTTATTTTTCTGCATAATATATCTAAGTTCTATTTGTCGAAGTGATATTTGCAAGAATCAGACTACTTTGTCTAATAAAAAACATGTTCAGGTTTTTATTAGACAAAGTAGTCTGATTCTTGTCCACCAAATTTATATATTTTAAGTAACATTTTTAATAAAAAAAATTTAATGAAAATACAATGTGCAATGTTTGTGTGTGTTCACACAAAGGGCAGGTACATAAGTATAAATTCACACTAATCAGGTTCTTCTCAAAAGCTTTATTTAACTCTCTCTTCCTTCGGTTTCTTCAACCAAAGGAGAAATAGAGCATACTCTGTCAAGCTGCTCAACTGTGGATTGGCAGAGGTCAGTGTTTTCACTCATTACAGTTATTCTCGATAGTTGTCTGCAGAGAATAAGGTCAATGAATATAGGATTGCGCATGGGTGACCTAGAGGTGAATTGTCTATACGCAGACGATGCCGTGATATTAGCAGAAACACCATCGGAACTGCAAACACTCGTCACAATAATGAAAGACAATTGTATGGAGAAAGGCTTACTATTAAATGCGACGAAAACAAAGATGGCATTTGAAAGAGGAAAAATCAGAACCAATGTAAGGATTACGGTCGATGATGAAGTGTTGGAACAAGTGGATGAGAATGTATATCTTGGACGTGCTTTCAGCAGACATGGAAGGTACACCGCTGATGTAGAAAGACAAGTGAATGCTGGGAATAGTGTGAATGGAGCGTTGAGAAAACTTCTTGGCAGTAAAATTTTGAGCCAGAACGCACAGCTCGCTATACACAATGCAGTCTGGCTTACTTATGGAAAGGAGAGCTGGTTATGGCGGAGAAAGCATGTAAGTAGGATAAGCGCGGTCGAAATGCGAGTGTTGCGCAAACTTTGTGGCATAACGCTTGTAGACCGTAATCGCAATGATGATGTTAGAAACAGACTTGGTCCGAAAGAGAGTGTCGGTGTTAAAATAAGAAGAGGCATGCTCCGATGGTTCGGTCATGTAGAAAGAATGACGAAGCAGATATACAACGCAAAAGTGGAAGAATGTAGGAGCCGAGAAAGGTCAAGACTTATCTACCATGATCAAAGTGGTCGTGTTCTATGAGAAGGTGAGGTCAAGAGGCCTAGAAACCGGCGAGCGTGCAATACAAGAGCAATGACTGTTAAAGAAGCGAGTGGCGCTCGGTTCTCTGTGCCTACACCGCAAGGGATTTGGCGTGAAGTTATAGGTAGATAAATAAATTAAATGATTATTTATTTCTAAATATTTTTATTTTTTTCTTAATATTTTGCGACTTTGACACCGACGCTCGCGGGTTCTATTCCCATACAAGACAAACATTTTGTGTGCATGAACATGTCTGTTTGTCTTGGTCTGGATGTTTTAAGAGAGGTAGGGCGAATCAAAGCAGCCCGTCTGTGGAAGTACCACCACCTCACAGAAAACCGCAGCCAAATAACAACTCTCTCTTGTTGTGTTCCTGTGTGCGAGTACCTCACTCCCCACCAGTAAGCTCCTAAGGAGTTGCTGTGTAAGCAGCAGAGGAGGCATCGCGCGAGTGATACTCAATATATTACACGCGTTAATAGGCTACGGTAACTGCTTTACATCAGGTGGACCGTATGCTTGCATGACTCCAGACGCTGTATAAAAAAAACGTAGCAAGTAGATAAATATCACTATTATTAATAGATTGTTGTGCATGTAAGTCAAAAAATACTAAATATAAAAAATCACAGAACTTTGGTAGGTTAGTAGCCTCAATCATATTATTACTACTTAGTACTAGCTACTGACTGAAGTTCATTTATGTTTGGTATAAAAATCAATGGGTATTTGCCGCCAAAATCTTTTGAATAGACTCTAGTAGGAAAGATAAACTACTCGTACTTACTACAGCTGCGCGCTCTCTCTGTGTCTACTTTGTCCTGGGCAATTCTCGTCAGCAGGAGATTATTGACATAAAAGATAATTAATTTAATAAGGCTCAGAAGGGATTAAGTGTTCGTCCTAATATGCCAGGCATGATATCAATGTAATTAGTGACAAGAAGAAAACGTTGCCGCGTACAGTAAAGCAGGAGTCAGCAAGTACAAAACAAACATTGAACGTTATGTGTAAAGAATACTAATTTATTGATTTTCAAAAGTATTTCAACGTCTCTGAAATCATGCTCTCGGCCTCCAACTCAATTTCAACTTTACAAGTTGTTAACCAATGTTATTATTTATCTTTTTCGAACACCGTGTCCAAAGCTCGGATTTACGAAATTCAAAGCACGATTTTCAAGTTCGTGGCTGTTTCGAGATAGTATCAGAAAAGTTTCAGAGTAACACGTGGAATGACTGACGAACATTTCAGACTAGGTGTCTGCGAAATGATATAGATCATGGTTACGTCCTCGAGAATTTAGAGCAATCTAAATTAACACTTTTCAATTGTGCAAATTGGCCACATAAACAGAGGCGAGTACAATTAGAAAGAAAAGCTTTATGTAAAAAAATAACTTGAAATATTTTATATTCTTGGTCGATATTTCCCGCCCTTTGATTGAATATATTAATAGTAATATTACGTTTTTCCTAAGCACTATTTTTAAAACTAAGAGACTCATAACGAACTTTTTCGATTGATTGGTTGATGAAGAGACCAGTCTCTTGTTCTGCGACTATCAGACATCATACCTCCCGAAGACTTCCATCGCATTTCATCTTATAGTCTTTATGTATCCATAATATTATACTTTTGCTCTTATCTTAAGCCGATCAAACTGCTTAATAGTAGTCCATGTGCGATCTCTCGCCTATATACCAAAATATAATGACTACGCGTATCCAATCCTTTGTGACCCTTCCGGTTTTTTAAGTCTCAGAAGGTTCATCGCGAGTGTATATGCTACGTAGGGAAATCATCTTATCTGAGACTATATTTAGATTTCGGCTGACGGTTCATACTTCAAGCTTTGTGTTAACTGTTCAGTTTTATAACGAGCCTTCACCGGACGTTGGGACGCTTTATCTTTTTTCCAAAAAAAAAACTATATTCACCTCAAAGTTTTTCATCAAGCTCTCTTTCTCATTCAGGCTTATCCTTTCACGTTTCTCTTTCGCTAAAGCATTGGTTACTCTCCTGCGTTGACGATACATGCCTATCTTCATCTGTTATCACCCAGGTGCATCAATTATAAATAAATCAATTATGCTTACATATAGTCACCTTTCGATGATTTGTGTACATTTGCGAATCCATATGTTACTTCCGTTAACTATCATACTTTTTACAAGATTTACGAACAACGCACTAGTAATGTCTCTGGTATAACACATCTCTATACACTGCGGTGATTATATACCATCAGTCTCATTATTTCTATATAAAATACTAACAAAACATGGCCGACGCCCTGCCTGAACGTTATAGAAGTAAGAGTACTGCAGCATCATCTAGGTTACGCGGACAGTATTTTATTTTTTTACTTGTCTAATTTAGAGCTAGATTACTAAATAAAGTCTATTACTAAGCCTACTAAGTCTACGCTGTTCGTAAATTTTTCCAAATTTAAAGGGCCGTTCTATGTAACAAGTTGAATTTTCACAGATGATTTTATGAAAAATACTGAGTAAAAACCTGAAAATAAAAATATAAATAAAAGGGATACTCAATACCTAAACGGATTACCTTATTAGTTAGTATAGTATTCAAACCTTAAGGCTTTTGCTAAGGATTTTATTGTGTAATTGTATGAATCCTTAATGTGTGAGTCCGATTAAAAGTTGGCAGGTTTCATTGGGAATCAGATTTGTTCTGGTACAAATTAAGCAAATTGTATTATATGGTGATGGTACTATTAACCGTTATCAACTATTACTTATTATGTGTTATCACTATCAATGATTTGTTAGTAGTTTTTCGATTCATTCGATGAATGTGTAAAATACAAGCGTTCGCAGGCGTGTTTAAATAATTCCTAAGTGTGTGAGTAGCCTATAGTGGCCTAAATTCCGAGATTCATTTCTGGAGCCGGCGTGTGACAGCGATGAGACGTGTCGTATTCATTCCGAGTTCTCGCTACTACTTTGCCTCATTAGTACCTGTCACGCTCCAAATACATATTATTTTGCAAACTTTTTATAACTATTATATATAACTATTTTGCAAACTTTCATTATTATGATAGACTAGCTTTTAATTGTTTATTGTTGTTTGACTAAAGTAATTAAGTTCTCAACACCTAATGTAAGACAGGTGGCTACCAATGTACATGTTATTGGAACTAATTTAGCCCCTGTGGAGACAACTGTGTTCTTGGGTATAACAATTGACTCCAGACTACAATGGGGCCCACAAATTTAAAAATTATCAGGAAAACTAAGTTCTGCAGCCTATGCAGTGAAAACTATTAGACGGCTCACTGATATTGATACGGCTAGAATAGTTTATTTCAGCTACTTTCATAGTATTATGTCATATGGAATTCTTCTTTGGGGTAACTCTGCGGACATTAACACCATCTTTTTATTGCAAAAGAGAGCCGTAAGAGCTATGTACAAACTTGGTCCCCGGGAGAGCCTTAGAGAAAAATTCTAAGAAATAACAGTCGCATCGCAATATATCTATGAAAGTCCATAAAAACATAGACTCATTTTGTAAAAAGAGTGATACTCATAGCATAAATACTAGATATAAGCATAATCTTGTGTTACATGCAACCCGTCTCCACAAAATAAGTAATTCTTTTATGGGGCAATGTATACGGTTCTACAACAAACTTCCCAGCAATATAAGAGAATTGTCAATAAACAAATTTAAAACTACTATTAAAGCCAAATTGTGTAGCAGGGCATATTATAAAGTATCTGACTATATTAATGATAAAAATGCCTGGGAGTGAGTCGATCCAATTATAATGTAATTAATAAAATATGTAAATTTGTTTGGATACCAAAAGAGGGATGCCTGAGTTTTTTGGCAGTATTTTTATCAGTGCTCACCTAGTCATAAACTGCACGGTAAAGAAAAAAATTGTGACGATTCCAAACAAATGTAGCCATTTTTACGGAATTAAAAGATTTTGACTTCGACTTTGACTTTGACTTTACACGCGGCTCCGTTTGGGTGAATCTCGCCAATGTGTTTAGGTAGTCTATATTTTTTACTTATAAGGGAGGGTACATGGGAGTATAAATTTACTATATACACTTACTTTTTTAATACAATATATAATTTATTTTAATTATGTATAAGTGGTTTTGTGTTTTTGTCATTGTCATGATCATTTTAGAGATTTATTCGCGACAGTGTAACAAAAACCGCGTCATACACTCACTTCTTCATATATATTATTATGGAGTGGGGTTACTTTTAAAACATCTTATCACATAAACGGGTACAGTTTAAAAGTGTTCTATATAGAATATGGCTTTAAGACATCTAGTTCTAGTTTAAACTACAACTATATTTACCTTCATTTATTTGACGGAAAATAAAACCACTAGCATCAACATCAACACAGCAACCACAAAACAGTCACATTTCCGGACGAATAGACACTAATACTTAAAGTTGCGAATCGTTTTTCTTAGACCAAAATAGATATATTTATGGATAACACACAATGCGAACGTTACGATCAGCGAGTTACTGTTAAAAACGTCATTTGAAGATAACTCAAATAACGAAGGCGATAATTGTCTCGTCACGACTTACGAAGATTTTCCAATGAAACATAAGCAAATTAAAATATTCGTTCTGTATCTCGTTCTATATGCCTAACAAATGTTGGCATTTAAACAATAATATTCACCTTGTAATAAAACATTTTTTAACATACAAAATTATTTGGGTCATAGTGAAAAGTGAAGTGCTTTTCACTATGACCCAAATAATTTTAGGCCGCTAATAGGAGCTAAATCCTACTAATATTACAAATGTGAATGTCCGTTTGTTTGTTACGCATTCACGCGAAAACTACTGAACCGATCATCATGAAACTTTGTACACATATACTTGGAGGTATCAGAAGTAAAATAAGATACATCCAGACGAGCTCGGTGGCGCAGTGGTGAAACGCGTTGTTACGCTACTTTGACACCAACGCTCGTGGGTTCGATTCCCACACAGTACAAACATTTGTGTGCATGAACATGTCTGTTTGTCTTGGTCTGGGTATTTTCTATGTATAATAAGTATGTATTTACAAAAAAAAAAAAATGTATTTACGTATGTTTATCAGTTGTCTAGTACCCATAACACAAGCTTCGCTTACTTTGGGGCTAGATGGCGCTGTGTAATTTGTCTAACAATATTTAATATTTAATTTTATAAAAAAAAAAATATATCAATGCGAGCGAAGCCGCGGGTAAAGGCTAGTATATATATATATGAATGTATATAAATTCGGGGCAAATCACATAGCACTACTCGGCCCCAAATTAAGCGAAACTTGTACTATGGGTATAAGAGAGCTCGATCGCGTCGTTGCGCGTGTCATTCTAATCGAACACGCAAGTTAAGCAAGGTCCACCGCAGCCCGTTTATGGATGGGTTTATCTATCTCGAGTTTCTCCGTGCTTCGGAGGGCAGGTTAGGCCGCCGTTATGCTAAGTCAGTGGCCCTCGGGCGGCTTGAAAACACTGGCCTCCGCCAATCCGCATTTGAGCAGCGTGGTGGAGTATGCTCTAAACCCCTTCGGTTGAAGGGAGACCCGTATCCCTGCAGTGGGACGAGTAAGGGTTGATGTGGTGGTGGGTGCTTGAGAACTGATGAACTTAGGTACGTAAATACATTGGTTTTATATATTCTAACCTATAATACATATAAAACACCCAGACCATGACAAACAGATATGTTCATGCAAACAAATATTTGTTCTCTGGAGCACCGAATCGAATCCGCAACCCTTGGTGTTAAAGTAGCCACTGCTAACCGCTCGAGCACCGGGCCCATCCAGGAATATTAAAGTTCGTCATCAGTACTGAAAATGGGATAAACGAGAAAAAAATTCAGTGCGAGGAGTGAGAACGCATCTACACGCAGAATTTGAGCGTTGACTTATATTCTCTGACTGACGACATTCATGAAGATCTTCGTATGCGACCACCGAAATGCGACATTATGTTACAAATTGAGCATATATAGGTCGCTACCCTATTACTTTAAATGAGTGGTTGATATATAAATACAGGAAGCGGCTTTCATAATTCTGATCAAATTTTGTATTTAAATAAGGGTTTCTTTGTGCAGTTATCGTCGGGGTATATCTCGATAAAAAAAAAGCTAAATTTTACACAACAAAATCATGAAACTGTGGAGCAAAGATCGATCGCTCAGGTATTATTTTTATTCTGGAAAAAACTTCTGGTTGTTGTGTTCCTGCGTGTGAGCGAGGTTACCAGTAAGCTCCCAAGGAGTTGCTGTGTAGGCGGCAGAGGAGGCATCGCATGAGTGATAATTAATATATCGCAAGCGTTAATAGGCTACGGTACCCGCTTTACGTAAGGTGGGCCGTATGCTTGTATACCTCCCGACGTAGTATAAAAAAAAATACTCAAGGATAGCCTTTAACCAAATCTCATTACGGTAAAGGAATGAACAGACGGTGTCACTGCATATATTATGTCATACATATTATTCTGAAAGTGAACATTTCGGATCTGAAGAAAGGGACCATGGTAAAATAATGAATATCGTATACTACTACAAGGATTAAATTGTGAAACAATCTAATCGTAAATCATCAGCTTGCGTTATCACATTTACCTAATTAATTATGAAAGTAAGGTTGAAAACAGATATGGACCATTTTCGTGATAAAATGGAAACCCTCCCGTTTCCCAATGTTATACTTAATAAATTATTAACTTCTGAAAGCTTTATAAATATATCACGGGCCCACATTATATTTTGCCTACCTCAGATAATATATGAAGAATAATTTGGTTACGAAATAAAAGTAGTAATTCAATTATTATTATCAGAAGAGCACATAAACAAGCATTACAGCTTGCGTGATGGTAAGCAGTTACCGTAGTCTGTTGACAGTTGCAACACAAGTTCACTCGTTCGTTGCCGTTCGTGCATTTCAAAATGTGGAGTTGCCTTTAGAAAATTGTTATTTCTGTATTACTTTTCTAAAAATAATATGTAATTTACTAATAATGTCCATCTATCTATCTATAACTTCACGCCAAATCCCATACGGGGTAGGCAGAGAGAACCGAGCGCCACTAACTAATAATGTATGTACTGAAATTATGTATTAATATACACACACAATTTTTTTATACTATGTTAGGGAACATATAACCATACGGATCACCTGATATGAAGTGGATACCGTAGCCTATGAACGCTTCCAATACCGCAAGTATCGTTCGTGTGCTGCTACCTGAGGATATGCTATGGTGCTATGGCACCATAGCAAATCCTCAGGAGCTTATTGGTAACACACTCATTCGCAAGAACACGATTGCTCAAATATTGCAAATATCCGTAGGCTACGGTGACTGTTTACCATCAGGCAGGCCGAATGCTTGATTTACACCTTAGGTGAAAAAAAAACCTTCGCGGTATAAAAAATACTCTCCAGGTAGTTGCCATTTGGTTACACATTTTTATGAGGTGGAGGTACTTTTCCCAGTTGTTATACCTACTCCAATGCCTGTTAAAGATCGAGTATTTTTGTATTATTAGAAGGAATATTGCGTTTTTGGGAATAATTGAGGTCACCAATAAATTTTTGAGTTGCTGAGCTAGCAGTCGCGTGGTAATCTGCGAGTTACATTTCTTATATCGCAAACGTTCATTGGCTACATTAATTCCTTTATATCACGCATGCCGTATTGTTGTTTGCCTCCCGACGTTGCATAGGAATAAACTCTATTTAAATGTGTGTGTGTTCGTGTGGAGCGCTAAGGTTTTTCATACTTGTTCACAATTACAATTTTGATTACGATTGATTCAATGAATTGAAAATGTGACGATATATGCAATATATTCTGCGACTATAGAAATTTTATGCATTTGGTCTGAAAGAGAGCGTCGGTGTTAAAATAAGAAGAGGCATGCTCCGTTGGTTAGGGCATATAGAAAGAATGCAGGATGAAAGAATGACGAAGCAGATATACAATGCAAAAGTGGAAGGCTGTTGGAGGTGAGGAAGGCCAAGACTTACCTGCCATGATCCAATTGGTCGTGTTCTATCAGGTGATGTGAGGAGCGCTAGAAACCGGCGAGCGTGCATGAAAAGAGCAATGAATGTGAAAGAAGCGAGTGAGGTATGTAAGGATCGATTCACGTGGCGCTCGGTTCTCTCTGCCTGCCCCGTAAGGGATTTGGCGTGAAGTTATAGATAGATAGATAGAAATATAATTAAAAATTGTAGTTTTTTTGCAATTAAATAGTTTCTATTTTTTTTATTTTCGCTCTTACCGTTTTTAATGAAAAGATAAATAAACATTATAATAAACATTTTTCCTTTTCTTGGTTTTCAGTTTTGAATCGTACTATTGAACGCAATGATAGATACTATAAAATACAAACTTTTTCGCTTTCATACCTTAACATATCTTATAATTATTTGGGGTCGGCACAGTCATGTTCTCTTTTTCAACTAATTATCGTCCTCATCAGTTCCGTACCTACTTTCTTTTGAAACATGTCCCTTTTCCCAATTCCTATCTGTTTCCTTCATACCTAATTACCTGTTAGAAAATCTTCCCCAATACCAATGTACGTATGTATAAAACAAAAGACATTAAAAAAAACGTAGCATTAATAAATCCACTTCAAAAGAAATTTAAAACTAATTTAGCAAACGAAGCTCCTATAAATAGAAATACGATACAGAAATATGTAATAAGCATCCCGACAGAGGAAGTACCTCCTATTCACAGGGACAGCTTTCAAATAGCAACTCTTGCAAGTGAGTAAGGTGAGTTTACTCGATGGTAGGAATAAACAACCCTACAAACCCAATAACAGAAAGAGTATAGTATTAGTAGCAGTGGCAGCAATGACTTAGCTATACTTCTTGAATTGCAAACGTTATTTGCATATTAAGGTGGGTTTTAAGACATGCAGAAAAATACTTTTCCGTAAACATGCTAAGAGTAATAATTCTGAAAATTACTCTTATGTTTACTTGTCAATAAAACACCAGTTGAGAATGCGCAAGCTTGCATTGCCAGAGAAACACCTGGCTCGTCAATTATATAACAATTCAAAATTATAATTCATTCCTATTCTACTTTTCAGGAATACCGTTCCTATATGAAATCTATATGTTTGTCTGTGTATGTGTTTTTTTCGAATATTCGAATTTTGACTTCAAATTCGGATTCAGCATAAAAAAGTAGAACACGTAAAAGTAACACCGTTCCTATCTCTTAAGGAACATGGTCAAAATGGCCGACAAATTAAAAACAAAAAATGTTATATAATTGACGAGCCAGGTGTTCCTCTGGCAATGCAAGCTTGCGCATTCTTAACTGGTTTATGCTGAATCCGAATCTGAAGTCAAAATTCGAAAATTCGAAAAAAACGCACACACAGACAAACATATAGATTTCATACAGGAACGGTGTTCCTGATAAGAAATAAAGTCGTATTAAAAACCTCCTGCTTTTGGAAGTCAGTGAAAATCTATGCCATTTTAATATGGAAAAGAGAAATAATTATATTCTCAATTTAAAAATTTAAGAAATATATGCTTAAAACAGATACGTCAGTGGCTGAGTACAAAAACTTAGAAAATATTAAAATTACCCAGCAAGTTAACGAAATAATCTTAATAAAATATTCAAAATGAATGCTTAGATTCATGTTCAGCAGGGAAACGTAATTACAACACGTTTAAGATGAAATGAGTATTTTGTGCTTCCAAATATAAAATGTCATATTTTTCGTTGTCATTAATATCCCTAGGTTAAAGGTTTTGTGCAGTTCCAAGTCAAGTGGCTACTTATCATTGACAGGTGCTCGTAAGCTCACTGGTTGGGACAAGAGACGATCATCGAATAAATGAAATCGAAGATAGAGATGTGAAAGAACTACTATAAAACAAAATGTGTGAGTATACAAAATTACAAATACTGAATGGTGATTTTGACGGACGAAGAAAAAGTGTCTATATTACGAGATAAGCTTTTGAAACTACAGGATTGTTACTTAAAAGCTGTAAATGTATTCAAAAAAATACTTTAATCAATTCTTAGGCGTTTTTATTCGTTTAAAATACGATGGGCACCCTTACCATGTTTGTGGTGGTTTTTTAAGAAGAGCGCAATTCGGTGGCGCCGTAAAGAAACGAGTAATATATTTTTACTGTGAGTGTTTCATTTTAATATTTAAAAGTTGTTTGTATATACTTAGTATTTATGGCCAGACTAAGTCTACTTTACTTACTAAAATCTACTTAGTCTGGCCATAAATACTGTTACAATTAAAAATAAACAAGCTTCAAAAAATTTAAAAACAGTTTACGTTAGGTACTTTATACTTTCTATGCTTTTAACTGTATCTTTATAAAAGTTCGACTAAGTGACATTTTAATTGCATAAGGTACATACATAAACAATAAGTATATATACAATTTTACCTACCGTATATATGCAGACCGGCTAATATATAATTAATCTGGCCATAAATACTGTTACAATTAAAAATAAACAAAATATTACATTTGAATTTGGAATCTGTCATTTGTATATGATTGTTCATTGTGTTTTCTCATTTTGGCGCCAATACATTGTACAATATTTTGCGATATTAAAATGGAGTGGGGTGACAAAGAGAACCGAATCGCTGTGATTGCATTACACAAAGTAGGTATGGAGCCAAATGCAATTTTTAAAACTCTCCACACGCTTGGTATTAGTAAAATGTTTGTGTACCGGGCTACTCGTATTAATAGGTACAATGAGACCTCATTTGTTTGTGGCAGAAAAAGATCTGGCCGTCCACGTAGTGTTCGTACGAAAAAGGTGGTCAAAGTAGTAAGGGAAAGAATTCGAAGAAATCCTGTCCGAAAGCAAGAGATTTTATCTCGGGAGATGAAGATAGCACCTAGAACCATGTCGCGTATTTTAAAAGATGACTTAGGACTTGCAAGCTATAAGAGACGTACTGGTCATTTCTTAACTGATAATTTAAAAAAGAATAGGGTGGTAAAATCGCAACAACTACTGAAGCGGTACGCAAAAGGTCACAGAGAGTCACAGAAAAAAAATATTTTCAGATGAAAAAGTTTTTACCATTGAAGAAAGTTGCAACAAACAAAATGATAATGTGTACGCCCACAGTTGTGAAGAAGCGAGCGCGCGTCCGAGGGTCCAGCGAGAGCATTATCCTTCACCAATCGTGGTTTGGCTAAGAGTCTCATATTCAGGTTTAACTGAGGTGTTTTTCTGCGAAAAAGGTGTGATAACCAGTGCCCTGGCTTACCAAAATACCGTCCTAACAAACATAGTAGAACCTCTTTCTTAAACAATGTTCAAAAACAGACACTGGATATTCCAACAGGACTCTGCACAAGCTCATAAGGCACAAATTACTCAAAATTGGTATACCACCCGTGGAATTTGCTTCATTGGGCATGAAGACTGGCCCTCTTCTAGTCCAGGTTTAAACCCACTGGACTACAAGATATGGCAACATTTGGAGGAGAGAGTCTGTGCTAAATCTCATCAGAATTTGTAGTCTCTCCGAGCAACTCTGGTTAAAACAGCGGCAGAAATAGATATAAATGTGGTGCGTGCTGCAATCGATGACTGGCCGTGTCGATTAAGGGCATGTATTCAAAATGGAGGAGGGCATTTCGAATAATGTAAATAAAATTTTATTGTACATTTAATTACCTTTCATTTCATATATAACTTTTACATAATTATCAAAAAGTGTATCATTAATTACATCAATAGTTTTTGACAGAACTTATGACCTGACTAGGTATATACATTCTTAGGTGTCGAATCTAATTGGAAACGGAAGCAAGAAGGAGGAAAGTGGAATAGTTTCTTTGGTAACCACTACCAATAGTGAAGTTTCTATATTAGTTTATTTTGTTCTGCCATACTGTTTTATTTATCACTTAACAGACAAATTGCTATCTATAGCTATGTAAGATAATTTATCTAATCATCTCTCTATTGTTAAGTATATTTATTACTCGAGTCTTCTTCTTCTACTTAGCGTTATCCCGTTTCCTAATCCATTAGGATTGGCGTGAACCGCTACCTAAGTCTAAAAATTTGGCGAAGAGACCGATTTTGACATAGAATGACTGCCATCCGACCTCCATGACTTGGTTGAAAAATTCGACCTTTACACACGACTTACGGAATATAATTTCTTACGACGTTTTGACGAGCTCTGGTTGGCGCAGTGGTGAAACGCGCTGTTACGTTACTTTGACACCAACGCTCGTGGGTTCGATTCCCACACAGGACAACCATTTGTGTTTATCTTGGTCTGGGTGTTTTTAAGGCAGGTAGGGCAGCCAAATACGTAACATCTCCGTAGAGGATTGTTGTGTTCATGCGTGTGAGTGATGTCACCAGTAAGCTCCTAAGGAGTTGCTGCATTGCAGCAGAGGTGGCATCGCGCAAGTGATAATTTATTGCAAGCGTTTATAGGCTATGGTAACCGCTTTATATCAGGTGGGCCCTATGCTTGTATGTTTCCCGACGTTATATAAATAAAGTCCTTCACCGTCGAGCAACTGCTAATTACAAATATGTACTCGTACCTAAATCTGAAAAATCGAATTTGATGGTAGAGACATCCCCACACCAGGTTTCGATCGGTTAACAGTTGATTCTTTATCTACTGAGCTATCATTGCTCTTTAAGTATTATTTGTGTAATGCATAAATAGTGATGTGCCAAACCTACCAATAGAATAATTTCCTTATTTACAGTCAGACTGCGCATTTCATGTGTCAGTGCGTTGTAGATAATGATATTTATTGTTTACTATTTTTCCCTGATAAGCCTACAAACTTATTGTATTAGCGTAGTATATTCCATTTATGGATAAGCCACGATTTTTTTCCTGGTAGGTATAATAATAGCCCACAGACCGATGACAATGTTTATCCCACACTATTCCTGGAATAATCGTAATATGTTACGATTTTGCTAATCAAATGCGATAAAAATGTAAACAAAGCTTGGAGATATGTCATATGGGCGAGACAGGAAATGATTACATTAATAGATAGTCATCAGACGTAATGATTAAACGAATTAAAGCCTGTTGCTGTTAATTGCGTATCAAGAAGCGATCACCAATAAGATACATCAATGTCAAATAGATTGGTGGAAGGTAAAACTTTCATTTACCAAAAAACAACACTAAAATCATTAGACTCGCAATGGACAATAGTGCAGACAGATCCAGGTAGGTCTGAAATATCTATAAAAGCTGTTTGTGATTGCTTAAAATCTAAAGTTTAAAATTTGAATATGGAACACCAATCTGATTTCCGTGGATAAGTAAATGGAATTGGTGTTTCAAATTAGTCTTTCTGCGTCAGTGAAATTTGATAACGCTTTCGTCCAAAATTAAAGACTTTCTTGATGATACATTCTTGATTGACTCGCCACTACAAATGTACATAATTACATACTTCCCACATAACGTTAATATGTGCATAGTAATGGATTTCACACACAATACACATCTCCGTATATACATATGAAATCTGTATTTTCAATTTTTATGGGTACTCGTAAAAGAACAAAGTAGCATCAGAATAAATAACTTATTTAAAAGAAAACTAAGGCTCCATTCGGTAACTTACCTCCTGGGTTGAAATTCTTTGGTTGTGGAGTGACAGCCGATGCTGCACCCGAAGATCTACGAGATCTGAAATATAACAAAATATGGTATTATGAAAAAAAAAATAAGTAAGATTATTTCACTCGTTATTAGATGGGAAGTAAAAATAAGTATACAAAAAATACTTTTGCAATCAGTTTTATACCTTTCATACATTTTAGTTCACACAGCAATCTCTGTTGTATTTTATTTATCAACTGAGCCGTGTTCCAGAGCCGTGTTTTGTGATACCAGACTGGATAAAAGGCGAGCGGACAATAATAGCATTCATCATGAAAAAAGTGCGCATAATGTTGAAAAAAAGATGAAACGTATCTAAGGCCCGAGAAACGAAAGCGTACTCTAATAACTCTATTTACTTGGAGAAAAGCTCTTATCTTTAATGAGATTAAATTTGTTTTCGGGTACATATTGTAGAGGTTTTGATAGAGTATGGGGTGGGCATGGACTGCACTCGGAGTCTCCTCGATACTTGAGAAATAAATTGTTATAAAGTTATTGTACCTTAAGAGAGTAGTATGGTTTTATATAGCAATATTGATCATAATTACAATTCTACTGAAAGCAGGGTTATGTCCTATCTTTTTTCAGCGTTGTACTTAGTAGCGGTTGGGTAGGACACCGAAGGAGTCTACGAGTATTAGGCTATTCCGAAATTTAGATAAAAGTTACCTTTCTAACAAAGAGGAATCCTACGTCTAGGTTCAGAACTTTTACGAAGAGTTCATAATGAAGTCCCATTCCCATTTGAAATAAATTTGAAAATATGACCTTGCGCATAGTTTATTTAATTTTAGAAATTGGGATTATAAACTTTTTTGAATATATATTAGTTTCCACTGAAGGAACACATTGGTAGAACGCCAAATTAAATATTTTTTTAAAAGAATATCTCGTCTCCGCCTCCTTTACAAAAAATATTTTTACTTTTTATTTTCTTAAATAGCTTACAAATATCTTTGTATAGGTCGCAAAACGTATGAAACTTAACACAAATTAAAGAACAGTACAAAATATAAGTCATTTTATGATTCTTATTTTTTCTTATGGTTATGTTTGTTGTTGTTTGTATGTGTATTACGATTGTGACTGTCTTGCGCGCACTTCATGATAACATCATACTGTATGTAAGTCTTACTATAATATCTATCCGTCTAAACATCTATCATGGATCTAGGTATATCATTTTTATAGATTGCAACATGGGCCCTAGATGTAACTGTGTGTGCTAATGTCTAAACACTGGTTACTGAGAAACCATGACCTGTCGCATGGCTGATGGGCAAACGTATTCCTATAATTAGAACAGCGAATGAGATTGTAGAACATAAGAGCTAAAATTAGTCGTAACGCTGCTGGCAAACAATCATCGTAACGTGGTCGCAAGGCCAAGTACGTAGTAACTAATGACAGATGTATCTACGATAAACCTGATGCTGCTTTTAGTAGTTTGTGTTGGGGATATATAAATTAGGAATGCAAGTTTACTACTGGAGATGCGATGGTGATGTGGCCTTATTGATGCCTCTGATGATGCAAACTTGATTATAGTAACAAATGTATACCAGAGTGCGGCAGATGGTACGTTTTATTTTTA
Source organism: Pyralis farinalis (assembly GCA_947507595.1). NCBI lineage: Eukaryota > Metazoa > Arthropoda > Insecta > Lepidoptera > Pyralidae > Pyralis > Pyralis farinalis. The sequence goes on from OX382267.1 coordinate 21,786,751, forward strand.
TAATGCTGGTATAAATAGGTCTCTTCCTCTATGTAGTGTAAGGACTTTGGTTATACATAAGCAAGCTATTTACTGTAAGAGTAAGGCCATCTAGCGGAGTTTTTAGGAAACTCTGTTTTAAATACCATCATTAAAATATAGAAAGCGTAAATGTATTAATATAAATATAATAATTTGGGATGTAAACGGTTTATCATCGACTTTAGACCCATAGCCAAACTTACCTGCTAGTTGGGCCCTGGTGAATGAGAGTTACTGGTTTGCTACGATGCCTCACAAAATAATCTCAAAAAATTTGATTGTTTCTGGAAACGGCCCATCGATGGATATATCATGTAGTTTCACTGAGTGATACTCAATTTTATTATTTGATTAGAGTAATCGTTACGTCTGGACTCTACGCGTTGGTATACCTATTTAGAAAGGCGGTTAAGTAAAAGTAGCGTTCGCGCAGCCAGGTTTCCGTATGTTCGACGACATTATTAATATATGTGCACGATTTTCGATGATTTCAAATAATCTGTACTAGTTAAAAATATCGTAACATTTTTCTCCTTTACACGATGTAAACTTAACTCAAACTTGCTTCAATCAGACGTAAACCTAACTCAAATTAGACTTAGCCTTAATTCAAATCTGAACTAAACTTGACTCAAACCTATCTCTAACGTTGTTCTACAAACTTCAGAGGTGATAGTGAAGGGGGTGTATAATTTTTATCGTCTACCGTAAGAAAAGAATAGAAGGAAAAGAAGAGCATATATAGGGGTCCAACAATATTTCTTTAAAAATCAGCGAACGGCATAAACGCTTGAAATATAAAAAGTATCGCATTGCCACGTTTCCTGTTATCACAACAATTCAACGGGAGCTTATTCATAATCTTACTCACACTTCAGGGATTTATTTGGCTGCGGTCTTTTTAAGGTAAAAGCTCTTACCTTCCCTACGTCTAGTCGGGTTGCTTCTTATCAAATATAACTGTGCTCTACCCCTCTCAAAGCCTCTTAAAGCTCTCGTGTCTTACCCCTCTTCATATTTTCAAACAAAAGAAACATTGTTGCCCTAGTTCCACGGATTTTCTAGAAAAAGGTTAGTAAGGTTTTTCAAAATGTCTAATTAATAAATTGGGTTCTATTTCTACTTATTGAATTGTTGGTTGTGACTAAATTGTCTAATCTGTGTTCATCTGTATCTAATGTTTGTATTTTTAATGTGACTCCATTGAATTCGCTTTCATACAATTTGTAGGGTATATATTCCGATGCAATATCAGTACGCGATTTTATTTGAAACCTATACTGCGTATTTGATGTTGCTTCACTGTTTGTTTGGTCGCTCCTGTAACAAGTCTTAGAAATAGTATGCAATAGATTCGGCATACATACCTTGATATTTAAACAATGTTAACGTATATATCTACCCTTTCTTCCTTCTATCTACAGATTTTGTGAGAAAATCACGATAGGTATAAATATTGTAGTAATAAGTGAACACGTATTATTGAAGACCTTGCCTACTACTACTACCTTTACTACTCAGATTTAAAACTGTATCTCAAGTCAGCAATAACTTACTCTTCCCGGTCTCGCCATTGCCGTAAAGTGCTCTTGCGTGAAGATGTACTCGTAGTTAAATAGACAATATACTATTCTCAATAGCGCATTAGTATGGAGAAGAAAAAAATAACAAACAAAACAATGTAGTAAAAAAATTACCGAATTTTTAATGTTCGATGTCTTATATTCAGTAGTGGATGCCCTTTGTCTGAAATACTGATGATCATGATTTTAGATTACTAAAATATATGTTTCTACTGTATTTGTTAACCCTGTTTTTTTTATTTTTGTCCATTTGCCGTTGGATTTTCCCAATTTATAAACATCAAGATCAATATACGTTCATTACAACTTCACATGTAAATATTTAAGGTACCTACATGCGTGTTACCATATCATTTTAGGTTATGTATTACAATGGAATGCTCATAACATAATATTATGGTCCAAAAGCTCAGAGCGAGTAATTCTACCAATACTACAATTTTCAGTTTGAACCTAAATTCTTTTATTATATTAATAATATTGATAAAAACTAATATTCCTCATTGCCAGACGCTTTACGCGGGTCGCAACTATACCCAGAAGCCTAATTTTATAGTTCCTACAAGTAAAATAACAAATCTAAATTTTGTACAACATATTCCGTGATAAACTTACTGAGAAAATGTCGACCCTATGAATTCTAAGCAACATTTCTGAAATGTAGTCATTTCTAAAAGTTACTAGAACGTAAGTAAACCAAAAACCAATTTGGAGCTTTGAAACGTATGGCTAATTAGTCAGTGTCACAAAAAGTGTAAAACGAATATAAGTTTTTAATAAAATTTATAATAGGAGGTTTCCGAAATGGAAGGGGATGTACGGATCAAGTTTTCTCGCTCCGCAATATCGTAGAGAAGCATCTGGCCATAGACCGGAAGGTTTTCTGCGGTTTTGTGGATCTTGAGAAAGCCTTTGATAGGGTTGTGCGAAAGGAACTGTGGGACATATTGCCGAGATATGGGATTGACGGTTCACTGCTCCGTGCTGTGCAGTCCACTTACAAGGATTGCTCAGCATGTGTGCGGATAGACGGTGGCATGTCACCCTGGTTTGATGTCAAAATTGGTGTCAAACAGGGTTGCATGCTATCTGCTAGGCTGTTTATCCTGTATCTCGATAGTTGTCTGCAGAGAATAAGGTCAACGAATGTGGGATTGCGCATGGGTGACCAAGTGGTGAACTGTCTGCTGTATGCAGACGATGCCGTGCTATTAGCAGATACACCATCTAAACTGCAAACACTGGTCACAGCGATGAAAGACGACTGTATGGAGAAAGGCTTACTACTGAATGCGAAGAAAACAAAGATAATGGTATTTGAAAGAGAAGAATCCAGAACTAATGTAAGGATTACGATTGATGATGAAGTGTTGGAACAAGTGGATGAGTTTGTATATCTTGGATGCTCTTTCAGCAGGGATGGAAGGTACACCGCAGATGTGGAAAGACGAGTGAGTGCTGGGAATAGTGTGAATGGAGCGTTGGGAAAACTTCTTGGCAGTAAAATCCTGAGCCAGAAGGCACAACTCGCTATACACAATGCAGTGTTGGTCCCAACGCTAACTTATGGAAGCGAGAGTTGGGTATGGCAGAAAGAGCATGAAAGTAGAATAAACGCGGTTGAAATGCGAGCGCTGCGCAAAATTTGTGGCGTAAGGCTCGTAGACCGTATTCGCAATGATGATGTTAGAAATAGAGTTAGTCTGAAAGAGAGCGTCGGTGTTAAAATAAGAAGAGGCATGCTCCGATGGTTCGGGCATGTAGAAAGAATGCAAGATGAAAGAATGACGAAGCAGATATACAATGCAAAAGTGGAAGGATGTAGGAGCCGGGGAAGGCCAAGACTTACCTACCATGACCAAATTGGTCATGTTCTATCAGAAGGTGATGTCAGGAGCCCTAGAAACCGGCGTGCGTGCATGAGAAGAGCAATGAATGTTAAAGAAGCGAGTGAGATATGTAAGGATCGAGTCACGTGGCGCTCGGTTCTCTCTGCCTACCCCGCAAGGGATTTGGCGTGAAGTTATAGATAGATAGATAAAATTTATAATAATAGCTTATAAGGCTGTTCTGTATTACATATAGACTGTTATTTAAAAACGTTACAAAACAAGACTTGCTATGGTAACATTCCAAGCGAAAATTTTGGTTAGGTATATTCTGTATTGCATACTATTTCCTACAATGAGAAATACATTTTTTCATTCCGTCGATTATTACACATACTGATTGGAAGCCATCCCGGCCTCTGCTGACTTTGTAATAGTAAAACCTGTCATTAAATCTTTGAGTTTAGAAAATAAAACAATCAAAATCCATCAAAAAATCCGACGATGCAAGGTACAATTACACATTTTATATTATATAACATATTTATTTACTGATGTACTTATTTGAAGACTAAATTTGATTTGCATCGTTCGTTGACTGATAGGAATTGACATCAGTAGGCCAATTCTACTAAGAAACTGCAACTGCACTGCTGCGCGGCGTGTGTCAAAATGTGTACATTTTGATGTTTTTTTTTATATTAGTTCAGCATAGCGGCTCCTCTTTGCCTGATAGTAAGCGAAAGAGAAGCCCAAATCGCAACTGCAACTGACAAAATACTACATACCGTATCCTGTCAGTATCGTATCGTATATTGACGCTGCCATGCTGACTCGCAAGATGTAGGAAGGACGGAACACATGTGCAGGCAAGGCGTTCCAGTTTTTGATGGTACGACAAAGATAGGAGTTACCGAACTTTTTGGTACGCGAAGAGATAATCTATATAATATATATATATATATATATTAATTAATTAATATATATTTATATATAAATATATTTTATATTATATTGTAGCAACACTGCAGTAAATGACTCGCTATTCTGGTAAAAAATCTACACTCCACCTGCACGATTCCTGCAATATAATCGTATTCTATATATATAAATTGTTTTTACATTTATATAGCGGTGACAGAAGTTTTGAAGGAGTTTATTTGCAGTTTTGCTAACGTTAGTCTTAATCAACTTTTGCGAAGTGAAATTAATGTGCTGAAGCGGTGATTTACATTACAAAATATTTGTTTTGTTTTGGGAGATGTTTGTGGGAATATATGATTAAGTAAAGCTTCTTTTCAGTTAGAAAGCTTCACGCCGGCAATTAAGGGCAATAGAGCTTGAAACTATAGGAGTCAACATTAAGTAAAAATGCAATTTATTAGATTTAAAGATGGTAACATGACAGGTGTTAAGTAGTTCATTTGCAGGATACGCACAGCTGGTGCAGCTGCAGATTTTTAGTAGAATTGTCCTACATGCGGATGCCGCTTCTGTCCCTCTTGTACTTTTTGAGCACATTGGGTACACAAATAGTGGTGTACTGAGTCAGTATTAACTTTTGATATTTTGATCATCGCCTGGGATGGTGTAAACGGGACACGTAAGCAGAAAAAAGAGCAGTAATTTTCTACGTACGTATTTCGTCAATTTGAATTTTGTTGGTGTGCTCTAATTTTTCTGGTTCAAAACATCAAATTCACGATTCGTCTCTTGTGACAATGTAGCAAACAGCATAGAGATCGTCGTTGCACTTTAGCAGCATCTTTCAGTACCAATCAAGACAAGTTCTGGCGCTACTTCGTCGAGAATCCATCGACAACAGAACTACTATATTTCTCCTAGTATTAGCATTAGCGGGGTCCGTTACATGAGCTTAAGTCTTGACAAGGGTAGGATTTTGACATGGAGCGACTGCCAAAAGACCTCCACAGCCCAGAGGGAAAATCAGTACTTTTTTAAAGATTAACAAACCTCTTTCGAAAGATAATTTGTTGAGTATGCGGGTTTCCTCAACATATTTTCCTTCACTGCCGAGCAAGTGATAAAGGCCAATATGTACATAAATCCGAAAACACGAATTTTGTAGTGCATGCTAACAACAGGATTCGAACCAGTCACCAGTTGGTTAATAAGCTAGTTATAGTTTTAGGATATCTTTGTTGTTACTGATAACTACAATGTCAGGACATATTCTTTTTAATTTTGGGCTATTGTTTAGGAATTCGATTTTATTTCTATTCTAATAATCATTAAAAAGTTGTTGAAACAATTTGGCTAAATAAAGTATTGACGAGTTTCTTTACTCCCCGCCCTTCGTTTGTATTTCCGACGTGGACAAGTATTTTACTGGCCTGTGTCAGGGCATTCAAAGTAAATGTTTGCGCATCCCGAAATACACGGTCGGCGCTCTCAACCTCTTCTATAAATATTTCTCATTAGCTGTTACTCATGGCTTCGACACAGTGGAGTTTGATTTTTTAAGATTTCATATTTAAATATTTCGGGCATAATAAGTAGATTTCGGACGTTATTATTATCAATTCATAATATTTTCACATAATATTCTCTGTTGTAGTTTAGTGTGATTCGTTTAAGAAATAGAGAGAGAGAGCATAAGAGAAATAGCATTGCCAAGTAGCAAACGATAGCAAGAGATTACATTCAAATTTCACTGCTGACTACAACATGCAAATTTCGGAATAGGCTGACGGAATAAGCAGCTGCACTGACGCAGCTATTTCGCAGTATTGTGAGTGAGTGATGACGTTAGGAAGCTCGTAAGAAGTTGCTCATACGAAGTTGTTGCGGTAAAATCACGCGAGCGATTTTCTTGTGTTGCAACCGTATATACACACATCATAAGTGTCTAGGGATCAACATATATTTTTGCAATAACTTTTCTCCTGATTGATATTAATTAAAATTTTCTTTAAGGATTCATCAAATAAAGTGTTTTCGTTTGTCTACAGTAACGATAAACCAAGTCACCTTTGCATTAATAAAGAAATTTGCCATTTTCATAATATAGGGATTTTTGACATTTGAACCACTAACACTAAAGTTCGAAAAAAAGACTGAAATAACAGTTTTCTTTAAAATTTTATTGGGTAACTTAAACAATTAATAATCCGTGTTTCTACCGCGAATACTAACAACACAAGAACATCGGTTTGGCATACTCAAAATGAGTTCATCCAAATCACGCTGTGGAATGGCCGCCCATGTTCGTTGCAACAACAAAAAAAGGTCTTCTTGCGACTGGATACCCTCCATATTCGGCAGAGCTCTTCTCTGTAGCATATCCCATGCATGCTCAATCGGGTTCAAGTCTGGCGACTGAGCAGGCCAGGGCATGACATTGATGTTAGCTGCGGCGAGAGTCTGTCTTACAACTCTTGCGGTGTGCGGTCGTGCATTATCATGCATTAACTGAAATAAGGGACCGATTTGCACTTGTGTGTGTTGAGCGTTGAGGTTGCCTCTGATCCAAATCACCTCAGTTCTTCCGCCGATCCAAATACCCGCCCATACCATGATGGTTCCACCATTATAAGGATGGACTTCCTGGCAGGATTTTAATCGCTGTTGGCGTCCAGGGGTTCTCCAGTGTCGTATACGTTTATATATTTTATATATTTTTTTATTACAAAGCCACATCTCAATCTCAAGAAATCCGCATAAAAATGCTTGATCCCTATACACTTTTGATGTGTGTAGTTGTCGTAGCTGTCGGATGAGCCGAACTGTTAGCTTGTTTACCACTTGATATCTATACAGATAAATAAAATTGGAGTATCTGTTTGTAATATTAAAATAACCGCTTTTTAGTAAATGCACATGCTGTCTGTTTGTTCCGGCTAATCTCTGAAACGGCTGGACCGATTATGACGGGACCTTCACCGGCAGATAGCTGATGTAATAAGGAGTAACTTAGGCTACTTTTATTTTAGATATGTTATTTATTTATATTGATATAAATAAATAATAAAAAAAATAACTATTCCGCGTGGACGAAGTACATAATACATATGTATTATTATTTTGCTGTTCGCTATTTTACTCTGCTTATTTAGGTACTTATAATCAAATCAAATAACTAAAATTGTAACTGAACAATATTTTTTTTGTTAAATTCCGCGCGGACGAAGTCGCGGGCACAGCTAGTAAGTAAATAAAAATTTACGAGGAAAATCTAAAACGTGATTTTTTGGGTATATCCCACTTCATGCCTCTCGTCCGTGCCGCCAGGGCACAAATTGGCGGTTCTATCCAGCCAATCGGCAAACCCACTGACCAACAAAACAAATAAGTTTTTGATTCGAGCTGCACGAATAGTAAATCATAATTCTGTTTATTCAATCCTGTGAATTAAATTCTACGAATACGTCGGCGTGTGCAACAATGTAATAGTATACATACTCGTATATAAATAAATAAATATCGTCGCACAAATTACCTACATAGCACCATTTAGCCCCAAAGTAAGCGAAGCTTGTGTTATGGGTACTAGATATCTGATAAACACACAATACTGTTTTTTCTGTAAATGCATACATTTGATACATAAAAAACATCCAGACCAAGACAAACAGATAATTCATACACAAACGTTTGTCCACTATGGAAATCGAACCCACGAGCGTTCGCGTTAAAGTACCCTTACTAACTACTGCACCACCAAGCTCATCAATATATGTTTTTAAATTGTAAAAAGCGTCAACTGCGAGTTGCATTCACTCACCGGGTTCCGAACATTTCTTAGACATACTCGTACCTATATAAATCAATATTATGCATCTACCATTCAACAATAAAAGTTCGAAGAATTATAGGAATATATATACTAATAATTTTATCTAAGAAGACAAGTTAAATGACAAACATTGAAACGCATCACTAAGACAAGTTAGATCTGTCGAGACGATGTCGGAGACTTCGTACTATCATTATCTGTACAGTGAAGTTAAATAGGCGAGTTACGTTAACGGAAACTTAAACAAAACCACACGGTCGATATTGACATAACGCAGACTCCCTTGTATTCGTATACAATATGTGACGTAGGTACACTCGTACGTATAGAACGAGCAGGAGCTAAGAAATTACAGCGAATTCAAAAGCTCCAGCACCATATTGTTCAGGCAATGTAAATTAATTTAAAACGATTCCAGCTAGATAGATATGTTTTTTTTTCGGCGAAACACCAATTTGCACACCGCGCTCCACGATATGTATGCAAACATTTACTGAAAAAACCTTAAAGCTTCGGTAGTTATTTTTTAAAGTAGGGTGAACGCCGTAGAAATGAGAGTGCTGTGCAGTTAGAATGATTGATATAGTAAGAAATATCACGATACGAGATCTATGTGGAATGAAAGATGATGTATTGACAAAAATTGTAAAGGGAATGCTGAGATGGTTTGATCATTTAATGGACAACAATGAATGAAGATATCGGCAGAGTACGGCCTAGACGCACATATATAGATCATATTGGTGATTAAATTCATTGATTATAAATACATTTATGTTTTATTTATTGACCATTGAAAAACGACATGCGCCGTTACTTCATCTGCACGTATAGTTAGGATCACACGCTTAACACTCGAATTATAGTTCCTATTACGTGTGACATAAGGTTTTGACGAGCTCGGTGGCGAAGTGGTTAATAACGTTACTTGGACACTAATGCTCGTGGATGCGATGCTCAGACAGGACAAAACATTTGTGTGCATAACGTGTCTGTTTGACTTGGTCCGAGTGTTTCAAAAGAGGTGGGGCGCACCAAAATAGCCCTTCTGGGGAACTGCTTTCAATTCATAGAAAAAACGCAGCCAAATGAACAATTCTCTGGAGTTTTGTTGCGTTCCTGTAAGTGAGTGAAGTTGCCAGTAATATCCTAAGGAGATGCTGTGTTAGCAGCAGCGGAGGGGGAATCGTGAGAGTGATACTTAATGTTTTGCAAGCGTTTATACTACGGCTACAGTAACCGCTTTACATCAGATGGGTCGTATACATGTATGCCTCCCGATGTTGTATAAAGAAAATCGGCCAAGTGCGAGTCGGACTCGCGCACGAAGGGTTCCGTACCATTATCTATAATAACAGCAAACAAAAATCACGTTTGTTGTATGGGAGCCCGCCTTAAATATTTGTTTTATTTTAATTTAATTATTTATTCTTAAAGTGAATATATAACTAAATATTCTGTGAATATTTCAAGCGTCTACCTGTTGCCGTTATCAATATCAAGCAAAAATGAGCAAAAAAATCACGTTTGTTGTATGGGAGCCCCCTTAAATATTTATTTTATTCTATTTTTTAGTATTTGTTGTTATAGCGGGAACAGAAATACATCATCTGTGAAAATTTCAACTGTCTAACTATCACGGTTCAAGAGATGCAGCCTGGTGACAGAGGGACGGACGGACGGACACCGGAGCCTCAGTAATAGGGTTCCGTTTTACCCTTTGGGTACGGAACCTAAAAATGAACGGTGCAAAGGTCAAAGTGTAAAGCTCAACGTGCACTTAGCTGAACATGCCCCTAATATCAGTAGTAACTTTGATGGCACAAGTCAATATTCACTACTTCGTGGGTTACACGAAGCGATTGCTATTGACATTATAAAGTTAGTCTTTAAAATTATTTTGAGACGGGCTTCGGAAATAAAGAAAATAAAAATACTTTTACGCGTACAAGTCATGTTATGTCTTGATTGTCATAAATAGATGGAGTTTCAGTAATAGAAATAGACGCATGTAATAAAAACTAAGTTGTGAAATAAAAACCGACTTTTTTGACAACAGAATGACTATCGAATTCATCGAAGTCAGTTTTATTTAAACTACACTATAAACGTCTTTGGTATCACTTTTTATCTAAAAGTAATTTTAGCATACCACTCTTTTTTACGTTTATAGCTCCTGAATAATTCATAGGCAAGTTATGGGGTTCCGTGACTGACGTCAGAGGTAACCTTTTATTAATGAGCAATGATTGTTTCGTTTATTTACTCACCAACATTTTGCTCCCGGCAATAACTCTCTTTTTATCACGGATATTTCTTTTTATACCAAAGCGGGTGAAAACATGAATAAAACTCACTTGATGATGTGATTGTCGTAACGCTTATACTGCCACTATCCTTGCAAATGTAGCACCTTCCATGAGTCTCATGGTGACCTCACTCACTTGTAGGGACAAAACAACCCTCTAGAGAATTGTTATTCGATTGCGGTTCGTGTGAGATATAGGCAGCTCTTCATTAGGACTACTTCTAATTAAATGGTTCCGTACCCGATGTTTCTTACACCAGAGTCTCAATCGAAAAGCTAAAATTTTGTAGAGCGCCAATAATTTTCATCTCGTTCAGAAGTACATCTTTACCAGAACGGGCACCGCATTATAGGGGACCCTATAAGCAGGAGATAAGTGATCGAAAACTACAGATTTTTTGATATGATACATTGCCAAGTCAGATATTAACTATCCCATAAGAAAAGTTGAGTAAAAACTTAGTAGTTATATTCCCACGATGCTCATTCAAACAGACATACGAACAGATAATTGACATCTACAAGGTGATCTATTCGATCATATTGTTCTATTCGATAAATAAATAATAAATATTGTCATATAAATTACACAGCGTCAATTAGCCCCAAAGTAAGCGAAGCTTGTGTTATGACTACTAGACAACTGATGAACACACGTAAATACATTATTTTTGTAAATGTGACCTTATTCACACGCAGAAATACAACAACCCCCTAGGGAGTTGTTATTTGGCTACGGTTTTCTGTGAGGCGGAGGTACTTCTCTAGACGGGCTGCTTTAATGCGTCCTACCTCTCTCAAAACATCCATACCAAGACAAACAGACATGTTCATGCAAACAAATGTTTGTCCTTTGTGGGAATCATATCCACGAGCGTTGGTGTCAAAGCGTAACAGCGCGTTTCACCAGTGCGCCACCGTCAATGTTCTATAATTATAATGCATTTCCTCATGACAATTTTTGCCCAAATAATTCTTTCTAATATGGTACTAGCTTTTACTAAAGGTAGCAAGTTTTGTTGCCTACGTATACAAAAAAATGTCCAATGTGGCGCCGTTTATCGTTGCTACTATCTCTATCACGATCTTGATGTATGTGCCTTTTTAAAGAAGTAGATATGTCAAGTGGGTTTTTGACGGTGGAATTTTCCTTTTATTACCATGTTAAAATAATATTTAAACCTACTTCTTGATATAAAGTTGACTAAACGAACCTGTTGGTTGTACTATCATAACCTAGAATTAAATGTTAGATAGAGCAAACGCATACATTTCCGAATCTTATCAACCATCCTTAGAAATATACTACCCGTTTAATAATATTCATTTCATCAATACCTACTGTTTTTTATGTTTAAACTTAGATACCAACTTATGTTAGAAAAGTCTCGTCGAGGAAATTGGCAATAAGTTGTCAAACTTTACATAAATGAAAAAAACTAAAAATCTGAAATACCCACTAGTGGGTATGGATCATTAGTGAATCCGTCCTAATAACAGCATATACGAATAAATTAAAAAAGTATTTGTACTGCAAAAGAAATGCATCTAAATAAATATAGATGAAAAGATAAGTTCCAGAAGTTTCTTCATTAAATACAATGAATTAGTCTTCCTTCAATTTATATGATTGAAATATGCATATTTTGTACTCATAAATGTATGTCCGGAAAATTACGACCTAAAAACAAAATGATAATGAGCTTTCTATTCTATGGATATGATAACGTACTGTTTTTTAAAAATAGAAGTACTGTATGTAAGTTTAATTATTGTGTGTCCTAATAGGGGTCTAGTATGAACGTTCTTATAATATTAGCTTGATATAGTATGCGATGTGCATAACAAGATTGCAAAATAAATTATCGAATAAAAGTTTGACTATTCATTTTCATTTAATGGAATAACATAACGTTAAATAAGGATAGAGTTAACTCCGGTATCATTTATAAATCTGGCAAGAAACATCGTATATGTTTATTGAATTGAAGATTTTAGTCTAAAAAACAATTGTTGAGGCTACATACAATGATGGTAGTAGTGAAGACAGTAATGCTCAATTGACTACGGTAATCGCTTCACATAAAGCGGGCAGTTTGCTAGTTCGCTATCCATCGTATCCACCGTATTAAAAAGAGACACTTATTTTCAATCGAAAAAATAGTTATTTATACCTGAATCATATCGTTTAGACACTAAGTAATATTTAAAATGTGAAAGTTAATTGTTTGTTAATGTATATATATCCTTCTTTATATATATATATATATATATATATATTTAGATAGTTGAAGGACGGGATAGCGCAATAAGCTTACTTTTACCACAGGAAAATATGACATTCTTTTGGGAATCAAAATAATGTCATATTTTTAAAAGAGATAGAGCGCATCAAAGCAGCAAGGAACATGGAAGTAACTACATCGCACTGAAAATCGTAGCCAAAATAACAAAACCCCTGGAGTTTTGTTGTGTTCCATACGCAGGAACACAACAACCCCCCAGTGAGGTCGCCAGTAAGCTCCTAGGGAGTTGTGCTAGCAGCAGGGGTAGCATCACGCGAGCGATACTTAATGAATTGTAAGCGTTCATAGGCTACATTAACCGCTTTCCACCAGGTGGGCCATATGCTTGTATGCCTCCCAACGTTGTATAAAAAAATCAATAATATCTGTACAAGACTTCGTCTTGCTATGACCACAAAACGGAAGCCGTGGGGAAGTGTTAGTAAAATATATGATAATTTAGGTTAGGTGTGGTATGACAGAAGCGTTAAAGTGGCGGGTGGGCGTGGACTGAAATAGTAAACCGTGGCTGAAACGCGAGGCCGCCGTCAGCCGATGCCTGATACAGCAGTCGCGTGTTCCGAACTTGTCACCGGCCACGAGACGCGGCGCTACGTCACTACGCTGACTCACTGACACACGAATATAGGTGAATATGCAAATCCTGACTGTGCTCAATATAATATGTATATAACTAAATCTTCGTGACGCCAGCGGCCACGCAAACGGGTTTTTGAAATTATACGCAGAAACCCTGACTATTTTGGGGATGAAAATTAATTCGTGATGTAAGCTTTTGCCGTGTATTACATTAAAAACCAGTCATTAGTTTTTGCATCATTCATACACAGAAGATAAATAATCAGATGTTAAGGTTTCGCCTCTGCAATGGTCCTATTGCATTTAAAAAAAACCCTATTTAAAAAATATATTTAGTACGATAAAAGGAATCATATTGTAGGTGATTTCACAATGTAGTTAACATGATTTTCTAATTACTTATAAAAAACATTTTATGTAATCTAAACTTACCTTTGCAAATTAAGCGTAGTCGTTAGTTGATCTACACGTATGTACGTACGTAAGATTCATTATATATACGCAACAGTTCGCATTTCCCGACCGATTTTTTAATTTTTTAATCCGTAGTAGAATTGTTATGAAGCATTCTCCTATTTTTTCCCGTACGACTATTCTCGATGTCTCAAATTTATGAGATTTACGGGGAGAAAATTTTTGTTTCCTTATAGATTTCAAAGTATTTATTACTATGTTTTTATTAGAATTGAAGAACGTTGTTTGTATGTATATATTTTTTTCATCTACAAAATGTATATACGTGAAATGTACAGACAACAATAAATTCATTTGTTATTATAGTACTTAGATACGTTTTATATATCTTATAGATACCTAGATATATTATACCTACAATAAATAAGTCAACTAATATGAATAATATACTTATATGGTATTGTACATCTCATATATTTTATTAATTTCACGATAAAAGACATATTGATATCTTTTTCCTTGATTAATCGCATTATAAATATTTTGTTGAAGTCAATAGCGAGCATAAAATTATCATCGTGCGTTCACAAAATTCATATTACTTGCAATCATCGGTGGTAACCATAAAATGCACTAAGTAAATTGTATTAGGTATTAATCACGTAATGCTCCCGTCACTTAAACTCTATCAATGATATTATTGTGGATGATTATTAAATAATAAAATTTTATAGAAAGAAGAGATATTATTGTACTCATATATGATGCCATTCGAAATATTGAAAATATTTAATGAGACCTGAACCAGTTGAAAAAGAAACAGATGTCGTACACGTCCTCTAACGTGGACAATACATACGTACGTAACGTATGTGTTGTCACGTTAGAGGCTGAAAGACATAAAAATTGAATTGTTTTTCAGAATCATTCGCTGCATTGTTCAGTTGTTATAAAGAATTACTTACCGGAACTAAAACGCCTAATTTTTCCCGTATGGCACGGTAGCTCAACACTGAGTGACGATATAACATGTATAGAATATATCAACGGAACGTGGTCCACATATATATATATGTATGTGAGACTTGACTTTGAAACTTGTCGTGGAAATGCAAACTATTGGTTTTACAAAAGATTTTTAGTATTACGTGACAATTATTCATATTTACCAGTTTAATACAGTTGTACTATTTGGAAGAAATAAAAAAAAACAATTATTATGTTAAAATTCTTGAGAAATATATTGTTATCCACCTCATTTATTTTAGTGTTAAAGAATATGTATGTATGTATATTGTATATTTAATCAGCGACCATTCGCTATGGTCGTTCGGCTGGTGATCTTCTAGTGTATCTTACACACCGCTGGGCATTGGCGATCGAGAGTCAAGGTGAGGCATTGGCTGTCAGCCTAGATATGGCAAAGGCGTTCGATCGGGTCTGGCATCGGGGTCTTCTATCGAAGTGACCATCGTACGGGCTAACCGAGGATTTATGCAAATGGGTGGCCAGCTTCTTATCCAGCAGATGCATCAAAGCCGTGGTCGACATTGGTTGCTCCAATAGCATAGATATTAATGCTGGCGTCCCACAGGGCTCTGTATTATCCCCAACGCTGTTTCTGCTGCATATCAATAACATGTTGTCAATTGACAGCATTCATTGTTATGCGGACGATAGCACTGGGGACAGTTATTACACAGGCCGTGCTAGCACCTCTCGTTCACTTGTGGACGAAAGCCGCGTTAGACTTCTGCATTGCCAAGAGTATTGGGATTCTCGGCATCGAGATCTTCAGCGAAGTTGAGTACCGAAGCCACTTGGAAGAAAAGGTCAAGCTGGCGTCAAAGAAACTTGGTGTGCTCAACAGAGCCAAACAGTACTTCAGCGCGGGACAAAGGCTTCTATTATACAAGTCCCAAGTCAGACCGCATATGGAGTAGGTACTGTAGTCATCTCTGGGCGGGGGTACCTGGTTACCAGCTGTGGAATGAGCTCCCTGAAGAGGTTTTCCCAAGGGACTACAGTATGGGGTTCTTCAAGAAAGGCGTGAAGAGGTTCTTACAGGGTTGGCAACGCAAGAGTGACACCCCTGGTATTGCAAATGTCCATAGGCTACGGTAACTGCTTGTTATCAGGCAGGCCATAAGCTTGTTTGCCACCTTAGTGGTATAAAAAAATATCTTCATGCCAGGTCAGAAGAAATTAATTAAAATTTTAGTGTAAATATGTATAAAATGATTCATAATGCTCATGCACTTGTTTATATTTGAGCACAGTTGAGCGCCGCATCCATTGATTCATGCCTCGGATTAACGTAACCTTGTGTTTGCTCACGCGCACGTGACGTAGAAGCTGCTTACACAATGTAGATTGGATATTCATAGTATTTCTTGCGATGATAAATGTTATATTCCAAAATGTCACATTCGTGTAACGCACAAGTATATATTTCGAATAATCACATGACATTAATTTACAACATGAAAATTATGAGGTGATGGGAATATTTGTACGTCATAATAGTACAAAAGATGTAAGTACGTCATTTGCAATATAATTAGTTGTATAGTCTTATATGGAAGAATAAAATAATTCATTGAATCATTTGTGGTTTCCTTTCATTGAAATACATGAATTGAATATTAGACAGATACGTCGAAGATACCTTTGAGAAAATAATTTATTTAACTTGTATTTACAAAAAGTAAAATTACATCATTGTCTTAACGTCATTTTACTATGCTATAATATTAGTCACAAATTGGATCATATAAAATATATAGTCAATATCTACACTTGTGTTTTATTGGCACAATTAAACTCTAATCACATAATCGTCACACTGACTTGACTCATTGATTTACGTAATGATATCATTAGCACATTGTTTACATGACAATACCGTCTCTATTAAGTTACTGATTAATGGTTGTTTGCTCTTAGGCTATGTTTGCATTCAAATTACAATTTGTTTTATATATAAATAACAAGTGCTTAATGCGATACCACCATTTTAATACAACTGTGTGTTTACGGATTTGAAAACATTCACGCTATATAATAATATATTTGTATGTTTACCTATAACAGAACCGGTTGTAATAGCCCAGTAATCATATCAGTACAGTGTACACAGCAGCTGCTTATGCTATTAGCGCGTATTCGATTTCAGGGATTGTAATTAATATCAAAATAACCAACCTTGTGCTGCACATTTAGCTACGTTTAAACAAAATAATGCTTGCATATTTTTCATCACGAAGATAGAAAAAGATCAGTGACAGAATAATTTCTACCTTTCTATGTATATCATCACGCAATGTCTACTGCGGGGTAAGTAGACAGAATCGAGCGCCAAATGGCTCGGTCACCTTGTTTCTTTAACATTTATAGCTTTTCTCACTCATATTCACCTGTTTCAGTTTGATCAGAATGGCGAATCTTGGTTTTCCCCGTCTCTACTTTCGCGACATTTGAATTATAAGCCATTTGTTTTCTCCTTATTCATAGTCGGGTTTTAGATTTTAACAACATTTAATTTTTTATTTTCTGATGACGAAAATTCTTTATTAAGATCGACGGGGAAGGATTACGTCCAGTACAAAATTTGAAGATATAATAATAGCAACGATACCATTGCAATGAACTAAAAAGATACCAAGCTGTATACAATTATGCTTTAGATTGTACTCTATACGTTTACAGTTAAATGTATATATATATATCGCAGCCGGAGCTGCTATTTCTTAATAATTACGTCTACACTATTAATTTATTATTGTATATATTTTCAAAACCATTTCAAATGATATATCACACTACATTGTTGCGACCTTTGTATTGAATTTACCGTAGTTATGCAAAATGTAACTGCAATCGCACTTTATATTTTTTTTCTACAATTTCTACTAGCAACAAGTGTAATATACTTATCATATTAATATACATATTATTTCAATAAGTGGTTCAAAATTGACTTGCAAGAGTTGAAATAAAAATATTTTAGGATACTGCACATTATTAGTAGTGATGAGCGATTGTTCGAAAAATTAACAATCGAAATATTTGATTCGTGGTATTCGAAAGAACAATCGTCATCCGAATGACAAATAATCATTCGAATGATAATTTGATATTCAAATCATTTTAACCTAAATAATTCATTCGAATGAAAATTTCGAATGCTTTTTTCTTAGTCCAACACTATTCAACATGTTCTAATTTTATGTTTAGTGTTTGTTACCTGTTTTTATTTGCTTACAGACTTATTTTGTAATTTGATTTATTTAATTAAAATTTATTGTAATGGTAGCAGTTGTGCATAAAAAAACTTACAGTTGTGATGCCTAATTTTAGAGAAACGTTATTGATTATATATAATTTTATTTATGTAATTTTATTTAATTAAAATTTTTACAGTGCGACAAAAAATGAGTATGATTCAAATTCATGACGCAAATTCATTCGAATGTTTTTTTATTCAAATAATTCGAATGGCTCTTTCCTACAATCGAATAGCCCATTCGAATGATTATTCGAATGAATCATTCATATTCGCCCATCACTAATTATTAGACTAGCTGTCTTGGATGACCATTAGATGTTAGCCGGAAGGTAGATGCTAATAAATAAAAAAAATATATAAGCGCCGCAACAAAACATGTATTCCGATATATTGGCAACAGAATACATTTATTTGATGTAAAATACCTTTCAATATGATGAGAACATCTCAAACTATCTAACCTTTGAAAAGCCTGAAAGCTTATAGGTATTTGTATAAGAAAATCAATAGAATGTACTTCATGCAATGGAAGTAAACAAATTAGAGGGAGATAGTATTCCTAAGTAATTAAAGATCGGCTAAGTTGTATAGTTAGAATATCGTACGTTAAAAGGAGAGAAAACCAAAATCCTATAAGGTCACAGTTTTTTCAAAAACATAATATTGAGATCTAGACAAATGATAGATGTTGATCACGCATATATGCGTGTAGTACATACATCGCTCATAGGTACCTGAATAAACAACTTTATTATTTTGTAACATTATAGGGGATTATTACTATTAAAAAAGTATAAATTAACATCGGGTTGTATATTATTTAAAAGAGCCAATTGCTGGTATTTCTAAAATACATTTATGAATAATTTTTAATTCAGTATTTCTAAAGATAGTTACCTTGTGTACAGGAAATGATAATTCTTTAAGGTATGGCTAAAATCTTTATTTTAATATCCATACTAGATAATGTGACATAGCTTACAGGAAAACTGACTCTTCAACGATTCTTTTTCCTCGTCCACTAAGATTGGCGAGGTACCGTTGCCTAAGTTTAAAGATTTGGCAAAAATAATGTTTTTACATAGAGCGA
This sequence comes from Pyralis farinalis, assembly GCA_947507595.1. Taxonomy (NCBI): domain Eukaryota; kingdom Metazoa; phylum Arthropoda; class Insecta; order Lepidoptera; family Pyralidae; genus Pyralis; species Pyralis farinalis. Next base: position 21,805,925 of record OX382267.1, read on the forward strand.
CTGCCGCCATTCTACCACGACCAAGAGGGTATCGGGCCTTTTCTAGGTTTAGGTCACACGTTTATCGAAATATATTTTTTTGGACATGCGGGTTTCCTCACGATGTTTTCCTTCACTGCCGAGCAAGTGATCTATATACATATTATAAATATGTACATCTATTTATCTATGTATAACTTAACGCTAAGTCCCTAACGGGGTAGGCAGAGAGAACCAAGCACCATATGACTTGGTCCTTACACATCTCATTCCCATCTTTAACATTCATTCATTCTTTAAATATGTACTTAAATTCGACAATTTAGTGACACATGTGCTCACACCAGGATTTGAACCAAGGACAGTCGAAAAATGGGTCCGTTCTTCATCCACTGGGCTATAACCGACTCTTGTACAATATAAGATGCAAAAAGAATTTTATGTGAGTAGGTACGAATATACCAAAACTTTTTAAACGATTAATGCCATAATTAAAATAAAAACAATGTTTGTAGAATGAAGACAAATTGGAGATCTTGGGAAAAAGTAGGGGAAAATCTTTTTTCATAATTTATTATTTCTTTTTATATCCGTGATATCATTATTTGTGGCTTATTTGGTTCCAGAAAAGTTTCCTTCCGAGAACTTTCAAGCTGTGGAATGAGCTCTCAGCCGAGGCTTTTCCAAAGGACTATAGCAAGGTATTCTTCAAGAAATGCGTGAAGAAGTTTTTAGAGGATGGGCAATACATGAGTAATACTCCTGGTCTTGGAAAGGTCCTTAGGTTACGGTAACTGTTTATCATCAGGCAGGCCGTATGCTTGATTATCACTTTAGTGGTATAAAAAAGTAGAAAATAAATGGGAGGAGGGAAGAGGATCCATTTATAAACCACATAATGAAACATAAATCGGGATCTCAAAAACTAGGTTTAAATTTGGAATTTGGAATACTAAAATCAAATGCAATGCAAAGTTTGATTGTCAATTTTTGCATGTGAAAATGTTAAGTGTATTTTTACATTGTAAATTAACGGAATAGTGGAGTCGACTCACTATTTCGTTAATTTACAATGTAAAAATGAAATATTTAAATGTTTTAGACTGATATAGAATCTACGGTATGTGCATAAAAGATTATAAATCACTGTGTTCATATACAATTCGAGATTTTTTGGCCTGCATACATTTAAAATTTTCATACAGTTACCAAGAATTAACAGCTATACCCACATGTACACATATATTTTGTGAACTAACGTAAATTAATCTACGCTTGAAACATTAAATGGTTTATAATTATTTTTCAACATTTTTTTTATTAATAACATAGGACTGGGCAAATATCTACACTTAACTGAATACCATAGGCAAATAATATCTCCCTAGTTGAGGGTTGCGAGCGAGTAAGGTTACCTGTTAGCAAGTTGCTACGTTAAATATATCTGTATGTCTTAGTGTAGGTGTTTATGAATAAGTATGTCTATCTATCTATAACTTCATGCCAGTTCCCTTGCGGGGTAGGCAGGGTGTACCGAGCGCCACGTGACTCGATTCTTACACACCTCACTCGCTTCTTTAACATTCAAAAGTATGTATTATCAGTTTTGTAGTACAGAAAATATAGTAGACTATACTACTGCACCACTGATGTGTTAGGTATCCTTTTTTTGCGAGCGTCCGTCCGTTCAACTTAGGTGACGGCTTCATATTAGCGGGCTGTATACTAGTTTGCCTCACGACATAGTATAACAATCATAAGTGAATGTAACTTTGGTGAAGATTTTGTGATGAACCTGATATAGTAAAAAAAAAAATTTATTCTATGTCTAAATTCTTATTTATTTAAAGGGGGGTTTTAACATCAATTAAGGTTGTAAACAAAGATGTGAATATGCGACAACCTAATGAAGTCGGTTGTACTTTTTTATTTCAAGGTTTTTATTAGCTTCGTATCGCTTTAACTGGCGCCATATACAGTCTAGCCAATATAGTCCAATCGCATATACGTCACATATCTATTATGAAGAACATAGATAAATCGAGATTGGTGCCTAGTCAGAATTATTTTAATCTTCTATTTTGGGTTATCTGTGTTACGAGTTCTATTATTTGGTTACATAGTTAACACTTCTTAAGACGGGGGTCGGTACCAGAAGCGTGCACGTCGCGACCCTGCCAGTCCAACACTTGGACTGCAATTCTGGACCCAAACCGCACAGACGCGCGGATTAGGGCGTCCCCCGGAGGCGACGCGCACCGATCCGCCCCCGTCGGTGCGAAATCTAGGGCATGCGGCGGTGGGGGCCGCCACCCACCACGCAACGCCCATCCCGGCGGGTCGAGGGGAGCTGAGTGTCGTATAGGCACATGGAATGTGAGAGGTGGTCTAAAAGATAAGATGAATGAGTTGATAGATATAATGAACGTGAGATGCCTAGATGCTTTGTGTGTGTCAGAGACCAAGCGAAAGGGAAGCGACACCGAAGATCTGCCCGGTGGCATGATCGCCCTGTGGTCCGGGGTGGACCAGGACGTTCATGCCAGCGCTGGCGTAGGTGTCGTGCTTTCATCTCGCTTGGCCGCGGGTGTGAAAGATTACGATTTAGTAGGTCCAAGACTTCTCTGGGTTAAGATAAAACTGGGGATTACGCGAGTGTTTTAGTTGCAGCATATGCTCCTGTGAGCTCTGCTGATCCCCAGGAGCTCGAGAAGTTTTGGGAGACTGTAAGGGATATTCTGGATTTGGCCGAAGCGAATGAACGGATAATTATGTGTGGTGATCTGAATGGATGGGTTGGGACCAAGCGAAGCAGTTATGAGGCTGTGCTTGGTCCATACGGAGATAAGAGAGTGAACGATGCTGGTAAGTTACTTTTAGACGTATGTATGGAACGAAACCTCCTTGTGTCGAACACGCTCTTCCATCACAAGGATATTCACACTTACACATGGAGACGGAATGAACAGAAAAGTGTGATTGATTTGATTTTGATAGATGGACGTCTCCGAAAGTCGTTAATGGATACAAGAGCCTTCAGAGGTCCCACTCTTGAAACGGACCACTATCTGGTGATAAGCCGATTTGTGGGGCTTTTCAAGAAGTGGAGGCACTTATGAAGAATAAGAAGTGAAAAATTGGAAGATGAAAGTGTGAGGAGTACGTATGTACGTCTAGTCAGTGAAAGACTTGCGAACGCGAGTCTTTCCGACTCAGATGTAGACGAATGTTGGAAAGTTCTGAAAGAAAGTATGGTGGACAGTGCGAAAGAAGCATGTGGATGCGCAAAGAGACGTAGAACACTAAGAGGAGATGCCTGGTGGGATGCGGAGGTTCAATCCTCCGTGGAAAAAAAGAGGAAAGCGTGGCTGGATTACGTATCATCTTTGCACCAGAGTGATGGTATGAAAGAAATGAAGAAAGAAATATACCGTCGATGCAAGAATGACTCCAAAGCTTTAGTGAAAGAGAAGCGTGAAAGACTACATATGATTGAGGAAGAGAAGCTGACGAAGAACTTCGAGGCAAATACCAAACTCTTCTGGAGAGAGGTAAAGAAGTCTCGAAGTGGTTCGTCAGCATCCAGAATGGACAAGATAAGATGTAAAGCTGGTGGCATTCTTGCTAACACTCAGGAAGTGTTAGAACGGTGGAGTGAATATTTTAGAGAAATGTATGATTATGTCCATGACGCTGGCATTGTGAATGAGTCTGTGATAGACTCGGCAGTGCCAGCGTACCATGAAGACATTACTATGGATGAGATTGAATGGTCGATACGAAGTTTGAAAGATGGAAAGTCAGCGGGAATCGATATGGTAACAGCTGAGATGATCAAGCTAGGTGGTACCTGCGTTAGGGACGCCTTCTGGTTTTTGAGCAAATTATGCTGGAGAACCGGAAGGGTCCCGAGCGATTGGAGACGCGCAGTCATCGTGCCCTTGTATAAAGGCAAGGGCTCACGTATGGACTGCGCCAACTATAGGGCCATCAGTTTGATCAGCTTAGCAGCTAAAGTGTATGGAAAAATCATTGAAAGGAGAATGAGGGTGAAATCCGATGGAATGCTTTGGGAAGCACAGGGTGGATTTCGAAGCGGCAGAGGATGTACGGATCAAGTTTTTTCACTCCGCAACATCGTAGAGAAGCATCTGGCTTTGGATCAGAAGGTTTTCTGCGGTTTTGTGGACTTTGAGAAAGCATTTGATAGAGTCGTGCGAAAGAATCTCTGGAACATTTTGCCCGGATATGGGGTTGACGGTGACCTACTCCGTGCTGTGCAATCCACTTATGAGGATTGTACAGCATGTGTGCGGGTGGACGGCAGCTTGTCGCCCTGGTTTGATGTCAATATTGGTGTCAGACAGGGATGCGTGCTGTCGGCTCGGCTGTTCATCCTGTATCTGGACAGTTGTCTTCAGAGAATAAGAAATATGAATGTGGGAATGCGAATGGGTGACTCAGTGGTCAACTGCCTGCTTTATGCAGACGATGCGGCATTAATAGCAGAATCACCATCCGAACTGCAAACACTAGTTACAACAATGAAAGATGATTGTATGAAGAAAGGCTTACAATTGAATGCGAAGAAAACCAAGATAATGGTATTTGAAAGAGAGACAACCAGAACAAACGCTAGGATTATGGTTGATGATGTAGTGTTGGAGCAAGTGAATGAGATTGTATATCTTGGAAGTGCTTTTAGCAGCAATGGAAGGTACACCGCTGATGTGGAGAGACGAGTGAGTGCCGGGAATAGGGTGAATGGAGCGTTGGGTAAACTTCTAGGCAGCCGAAATCTAAGCCAGAAGGCACAGCTCGCTGTACACAACGCGGTGCTAATTCCAACGCTAACTTATGGAGGTGAGAGCTGGGTATGGCAGAGAGAGCATGAAAGTAGAATAAATGCGGTCGAGATGCGAGCATTGCGCAAAATTTGTGGCATAACGCTTGCTGACCGCGTTCGTAATGAAGACGTGAGAGAAAGAGTTGGTCTAAAAGAGAGTGTCGGTGTTAAGATAAGAAAGGGCATGCTCCGTTGGTTCGGACATGTAGAAAGAATGCGGGACGAAAGAATGACGAAACAGATATACAATGCAAAAGTGGAAGGATGTAGGAGCCGAGGAAGGCCGAGACTAACCTACCATGACCAAATTGGTCGTGTTTTATCAGAAGGTGATGTCAGAAGCCCCAGGAACCGGCGAGCGTGCATGAAAAGAGCTATGAATGTCACAGAAGCGAGTGAAGTATGCAAGGACCGTGTCTTATGGCGCTCGGTTCTCTCTGCCTACCCCGCAAGGGACTTGGCGTGAAGATATACATACATACACTTCTTAAGAAAACTTATTATCGGAGGCATTTTTATAGAAATTGCCATTCTCTTAGGTGATAAATTTAATATCTTTACGAATGAATAATATACACAATGATACGTTGTGTTAGCAGAGTCTCATCAAGTATCGGTAGTTTCATTCTTACTAATTCTTAGACGGCCGTTACATTGATATATTGAATTTCAATGATTACTGATTTGTAAATGATACAGTTTCAATGAATTATTATAAATAATTATTAATTCATGTACCTATTGGATTTTTCAAAAAACACATAAACTTCCACATTACAACAAATCTAAATCGGACATTTTAGAAACCAGGGTTTCAGTTCTGAGGAACTGCGAGTTCTATTCCTTTCCCGCCATCATTAATGTGGAGTTATTAAAACAGTGTTAATTTGTATTGTCAGTTTAATATAGGACAAATACACTTTTAACTCACAGTGGAAAATCAATTATTTTACTTACGATGTATTTAGGTATCGTCGTTATCTATACGTTTTATCATCGGACCGAAGAAATATTTAAATTTTGCATGTAATAAATAAGATCCCGACGAACAGGACCTTATGATTTGGGAACAGGATTTATTAGCTACATGGAAATCGAGTGACGTCCGAGTGTTTCGTAACTAGGCAGGGCCAAGTTCATATTCTGATATATATATCTGATCATAAGGTACTTAAATAAAACATGAAATATTTAATTTCAGAGCAAAAATATTTAAAAACTGCGTAAACTTCTACCGCAAAAAGACTTTCTTTGACTTGGATGAGCACATACGAGTGGCGAGTAACGAATTTAACAAGATTTCCTATACTCTGGTGTGTACATGGAGACAATACATTAGAAAATTATGTACAAAAGGAAATCGCATATGCCTTATGGCGGTTAACTAACCAAGTAAATCAAAAGACCGCCTTAATGGCCTGTCATGGCTATGTTGCATCGAACTTAAAGTATGGAATTCTTTAAAATTTATATATAGACTGCCTTAGATTAGTGTCTAGCCCAAGCATTATTAATCATGCCGAAAATGGTAAGTGCACTATTTACCCTACTGCTTATATATATCTATTGTGATTGTGTCGTGTCACCGTACTAAAAAGGTCACTTACTTGGCGACTGGCACATTGGTTAGACATAAAAAGTTGTTGCGGACACTGCGCAGGCTCGCCAGCACCTGAGCGAACGGCGTCACGATCAAGTCTTCACCATGACTGGAACAAAAAATAACTCTATTAATATAGACGTACAACTTATAATAACAACTGACATGTAAAATAATATACTTGTAATAAGTTAAACAAACAGTTAATTTGTAAATAAGTGGTACTCTCTTCATATGACATTGTTAGCGACTTTGAAGGATGCGTTAATTTTTGTTTTCACGATGTATTTATAGGAGGAAAAGGTCTTGAATGTGTGATACAAATCTTTACAGGCATATAATATGAATAGAGTTCTAAAATGAAGAATTAACATTTTTTTTTCATAGTACAGTGATCTCTGCAATGGCTGATCCAATTTGGACGGGTCTTCCAATGGTGCATTGAAATACCTTTGGAATGTTGGTTACTCGACTACGACAAAACCAAACAGAAGGTTATGATTTTAGCCACGTGATTTAGATTGTCGTACATACATATCATTTGTAGTCTAATACTATTTTTAATTGTTTCCCATTTACAAGAAATATATACCTATACTCTGCCTATACTAAAGTCTTGCTTATACCTTTTAACGGACATTTTTTGTCGTAGTCAGTTTTTAGTTTTTAACTTAACTTTTTTTAATCACACAAAAATAATTTAGTACATTAATAAGCAAAACTCATAGTCAAAACATAATTTTAATTTCAATAGTATTGTATAAATATTTTGCCAATTTTATTCGTATGCTCCCTTATTTTACTAAAGAAGCAAACTATGTCATCCTATTAACACACTTCGGGGTTGAAGGCTTTGGGAGAAACTCTAAGTCACACATTTTGGTATGAGACATGACCTAAGAAAAGAATGTCCGAAGTTCCGAGTTTTTCTATAAGAAAAATCTATATTTAGCCAGCGTGATGTTTACAGATTATATATATATATATATATATATATAATAAGGGATACCTGATACGAGATTATTTGCATTGTAGAGAATTTATGCAAAATTCCAAGTACTATCTATCTACTCGTACCTATAACTTCACGCCAAATCCCTTACGGGCTAGGCAGAGAGAACCGATCACCATGTGACTCGCTGGCCTCAATGGCTTCCTTAACATTCATTGCTCTTCTCATGCACGTTCGCCTGTTTCTAGGGTTCCTGACATCACCTTCTGCCAGAACACGACCAATTTGATCATGTTAGGTAAGTCTAGGCCTTCCCCGGCTCCTACATCCTTCCACTTTTGCATTGTATATCTGCTTCATCATTCTTCCATCCTGCATTCTTTCTACATGACCGAACCACTGGAGCATGCTTCTTCTTATTTTAACACCGACGCTCTCTTTCAAACGAACTCTGTATCTAACAACATCAATCCGAATACTGTCTACAAGCGTTACGCCACAAATTTTGCACAACGCTCACATTGCGACCGCGTTTATTTGTTTATTTATTCCAAGTACATCTAGCAAATAATAAAAGATCAAGGGGAATTCATTTTAACATACAATGGTTGCGTATTGTATGGTTACAGAGAAGTTTTATTCTGAGACTTCGAACTCACTGCCGAGGGTTTCTAAAGAAACCGCAGGCTGGAATTATTTAAAAAAGGCCAACACACGAGTGACATCCCTGGTAAAAATAAACCCCCACAAAAAAGGTACGTGAATTCGTATCATCGGTGATACTCCTAAAATGTTACATATATGCTGAACAAACAGTATGTACACATTTACTTAAATGCAATTTAAACTCACATATATAGGTATAGGTACATTAAGCATGTGCTAATATACCGTGATATTACGAAAACAAATCCTGTACATATGGGCACGTCAATACACTAATAACCACTATAAGATGTTTATTAGTGTATTGACGTTGCCATAGTAACATATTACAACTAGAAAATTGGAAATTGAAGACATTGAAGTGTTATTTATATTATATTTAACATTAACATTAACTTGTACATAAAGCACGTAAGGCGGTGCGACAGGCGCGTTTTGGAGAAGGACAACATTAACAGCCAAAACCTACAGAGACGGGAAAAGCGGTAGCGATCCGGGACATTTTGTAACATTTTATAAGACGTTTTTTGCATAAAAACACAAATGTTATAAAAAATCCGCAACGGCTTTTTCGTTTTACTTGCTTTTATGGGGTTTGTCTTTAATCTGCTTGTATTGCATATTTCTATAGATTGCGATGACAGTGAATCAGGGACGTATGATTGTCTGTCATTCGCAAACTTGTATCGCAAATCGCGAGCTTGTATACCTCCCGACGTAGTATAAAAAAAAAACTACAAAAAACCGAATCCGCGGAAAGCGGAGTGTAAAAATGAACAAATTTTTGTAATAAAAGCAAGGTGCAACACAGTGTTACAAATGCTTTGTGAATGTTTTTTATACCATTAAAGTTGCAAATAGTGACGTATTTCGTATAAAGGTAATCCCTTATAAAACAACAGCTTATCTTTCATCTACACCACAAAGGCAATACGATCATTCGATTTTGAGGGAAATAGACACAGCTTTGAAACTGAATTTGAAAAACTGATATAATCTATATACAGTTTATATTCTGGTTATTATATATATATATATATATATATGTATAGTGTAGTCATTAGACAATATACACCAGTATATTTCAGGTCGTCGCTTTACGACTATAACTATGTACCCTGTAATCATCTTTACTCAATATTTTTATGGCTAACCCAATGTTATGTGCAATTTCCTCGACGTGATCGTTATATATAACCAAATTAATCGAAGGAAGGTCTATATTTCTGTTCTCGACGTAACTTGATTACGACCCTGAATGGGATGAACTTAACTAACTCAATTATACAGAAATGCTTTGACCTTTAGCTTTCAAGAATCTCCCTGTACCTGCCTAATCAAGAATTACCTACTTTACCTGCAGTCGTATATCATAAGAAATACTAGATACTTATTACTATATTGTCTACCTTTTCTAATATTAGCTCAAGGTTTTCTTTATATCGATCACGTAAAGCTTCTTACCCTTTACTTTTATGGGGATGGAGAACAATTTCATGCTTTCTTCTACTATACTAATGTAACAAACAGGTATATAACCTGCCTAATTTCGAATAGTTATCGTAGCTTATGGACGCTTGAGATGCAAGGGGTATCACTTGTGCAGTCTCGGCCCAGTATTAATCTATTCGCGCCATTTTTAATTATCTTCGTGATGTAGTCCCAGGGAAAAACTCTGCAGGCAGATTCCACAGCTCACTGGAACGCCACAGTAAGTGAACATTTTACGAGTAGTTCCAATGTGTCAGAATGAATTCTATGCGAATAGTGAGTGGTGTGACTGTATAACGCTGTCCAGATCCTTCTGTTCAGAGGTAATCGGGTTCAGTACGCGGTTATCCTTCATAAAACAGAAGACTTTGCCAAAAGCTGAAGTGATGTTTCGCTCTATTGAGCACATTAGATGTATTGACGCCAGCTTGACATTCCCATCAAGGTGGTGAAATTGAACGTTACTGGATATCTCGGCACCGAGTATTTTAATACGCTCAATTGTTGGATCCCACTAAATGGAATATTTCTATCGGTAATGCAAAATAAAAGCCATCGGTAAAACTAAAATACCGTTAAGGTTTCAAGGTGACAATACTCATCGATTATCTTCGCCACCTCGAAGTACAACGGTGAACATTAGAAGTGAGTGGATAAAAGAGTAAGGGTGTTAGTTCAATTAACTGCATATAGTAATTAAACTATGAGAAGAATCAGTCCGAAGAAGACAGTGGTTTAACGTTAGAACATTATATATATAGGTATAATTATATTAAATTTTATACAGTGACAGTTTATTATCGAATCCGACAGTCAACATGAAGGTTACTTTTCATCTTAGATATATTTTGGATTGTTGCGTACAACTTTAAAAAAAATGAAACTGCTCTTCTAAATAGAGAACAAGACCTTTTCGTATCTAAATTCTTAGCTAAATAATCCGAGCTGATTCTAAATAACTAGGGCTATACTGCAATGTGATCACATTTACCATTGAAATCGAAGACTACCATTAATCTTTTATAGAACATACATCAGTGAGGCACATACGTACATATTATCATGCCTGTCTTCCATTGGGGATTGTAGAGACTTCGAAATGACAAGTGCACCGATCCAAACATACCTCTTTAGCCTCTTCCACACTGATCAACCTCTTCACACATTCTCTTCGGTTTTGGGTGCTTTTGATTTGACCCTTTTTCAGCACAACAGCTATTTGACCCATATGTGTACATCTAGGGCGGCCCCTACCTATAATTCCACTCATTCTTCCTCTATATACTTCTTTAGTACTCTTTTGTCATCCATTCTTTCCAAATTTCCATCTCAGCATCATCATCACTCTCACATCATCTTTGATTCTACATTGTTCTTGTACGTGATATTTCTTACTCTAGCAATCTATACATATAAATAAAATTGAAGTGTCTGTCTGTGATTTCAAAATAAAGCCTTTATCTTAAGCTCATATTATTATTTTCACGTTACCAAATACGGAACAAAAAAGTATTCCCTTTATTTACGAGTATTATCTGCGTGCTGATAAATAAAGCAACATAATAATATTAATATAGATACGTGCTATATAATACATTATGCAAACAAGAGGCACCGTTATCCTGAAGGGTAGTGTAAGTTTAATTGATACGCATCCCAGCGTAATATTGTTTGAAGGACTATCACACCTACATTAGTACTTTAATACTAATAGTTTTAGCTGTTTGGAGCTTCGAGATAACGCAATATACAGTATGTGTAATGTTTAGGGTTGGCAACGCACGAGTGATATATATATCGTGTTGCGAGTTACGTTAGCTATACACATGTTGTAGCTGTACAATGTACCTTAATGGTTATATTAAAAACAATACCAGAGAAATAATATATAGCGTGAATGAGAAGATGTTAAAGAAGCGAGTGAGGTGTAAGGACTAAGTCATATGACGCCGGTTTCTTTTGCCTACCCCACAAGGGACTTTACTTGAAGATATACCTAGTTTGGTCATAAGTTTTGTTACAAATAAATATGCATTTATTTTTTATGAAGTAACTAGCTGATCCGGCAAACGATGTTCTCCATATAAATTATTTCTTATTTTTTTTTTTTCGTATGAAATTTTTTTATGTAATATACTTTACGACCTATTGTCATACCTACTAAATATACATAAAAAATTCATAAAAATCGGCCGATCCGTTTCGGAGGAGTGCGATCACAAACACCGTGACACGAGATCTTTATATATACCTATAGATGTAATCATAATAAAACTTATATGTCATATTTATGGAAGCCTCAGCAAAAAATAAAAAAAATGATTCTATTCGAAATGGACACCTTTGACTTTGATACAGGCCTTTAATCTATGAACTTAGGCAGTATTTCCATGGGAAATTTAGCCACTGCTAGCTCCAGAGATTTTTTAAGAGACATAATGTTGGCGTGTCGTTTCGAGCAGGTTCTCTAAAGCTGACTATAATTTGTAGTATAAGGGGTTCAGATCTGCCTCTTATAAAGTCCGGACCGTTGGTTTCAAGCCAGGCTTTGGTAGTTCGTGCCTTGTGATCAGATGCAGAGTCCTGCTGGAAAGTCCACCGTACATTAATAAAAAATGTATTACTGACAGATTTCACAACACGATTCAAGACAGTCTTTGATACAATGTGGCTGAAATCTTCACTCGTTTTTCACAAAATTGAAGCTTTATGACTCCTTGATAAGACACACCCCACCAAACCATTACAGACGCAGGATGATGACCACGTTGTACCTATCCGATCAGTTGGGCGGCTTCTTTAGAACTGTGTGCGTACACTTTGTCATTTTACTTGTTGAAGTGCGCTTCAATCTTGAAAATTTTAATTAATTAAAAAAAAAAATATCAGTAAAGATGATATTTCTGTGTCTTTCACCTGCGTATCGGGACAGATGGTATGATCCACTTTCTTCAACTGTAGGGATTGATTTAGGGTATGTCAAGTATATCGGCGATAAGCGCCGAGCTACAGGTCTTGTTTTATTATACCAGGCTATTTTGAAAATATGATTCTTTATAAGTAAAAATAGGTACGTTTCAATTTCAAAATTTCCCTCCACATTTTTTGCGAGCTTATTTAAATTATCGTATCTCATTGAAAAATGGACCCGCGCCGGGATCATTTTCGCGCCTGGAACCGGCTGTAGAGGCTGGTGGAGAGTACTTTGAAAAGATTTAATAAAAAAATACTTACCTATAGAACATTTTTTATTTTCGCAAAACTTTCTGAGTGTCCCACGTACGCGACAGAGTCCTAGCGGGAATCTTCATTTCTCGCGATAAGATTGTTTGTTTCCTAATGGGGTTCCGGCGAATTCTAGCTATCCTTTAACAGCATTTGTAGTTCTAACAGTACGCGGACGCCCCGATTTTTTATGGTCTTCAACAGAGGAAGTGTTGGTATATCTGTCGATAGTACGATATACGAACATACGGCTGATACCAAGCTTTTGAAGTGTCTTGAATATGACCGATGGCTCCATACCCACTTTGTGAAAGGCAATCATATAATAATGTAATATAAAGAGCCCGCTCTTTCTCTCGCCAGATACAGGTTTATATAACTTAATTGGTGAGTCTCAGAAACCTGTTTGTAATGGCTATATACGAGTAGTATCGAATAAATGAAAGAAATAAATAAATAAATATAAATATTGTCGGTAATTACACAGCGCCATCTAGCCCCAAAGTAAGCGAAGTTTGTGTTATGGGTACTAGACAACTGATAAATATAGGTAAATATTTTTTTTTCTTTTTGTAAATACATACTTATTATACACTAAAAATACCCAGACCAAGACAAACAGACATGTTCATGCACACAAATGTTTGTACTGTGTGGGAATCGAACCCACGAGCGTTGGTGTCAAAGTAGCGTAACAACGCGTTTCACACTGCGCCACCGAGCTCGTCTATCATACATATATAATGAATCATTGCAATTCCATTTTATTTGACACTTCATTCTATATTGTAATTTGATAATCAAAACGAAAAAAATATATAAAACGGTGGGAAATCGAAAGAAGTTTGTAATAAATGCGTTCCAAATTCAAAATAATTAGAGTCGAGAAAAAGCAAAGTTTCTATGTAACAGTATTTATGGCCAGACTAGTTAGATAGATGGATAGAACAAACAGCGGGCTACAATTATGTTTACAGTAAAAGGTCAATTTTCACCTGCGTGTTTCATTTCAGCCCCTTTGATTACGCAAACAACAGAAAAAAAAGATCGGACAAAGCAAGTGCCTAAGTAACTCCGCCGTGCAGAAAACCGCAGCTAAATAACAATTTCTTAGCGGGTTTATGTATTTCTGCTTGAATGCGAAATGCGAGTGTGAAAAGTTTCCAAGCTTCTGAAGAGGTGTTACGTTAACTAACACTTGCAGTGCACTAGCAGACGATGGACCATGTAAAGAGCGTATATAGGGAGGGCGTATTTGATACCTTAGTTGTCTAAAAAGACTACGACATTGTCTTAACATTAACTCGGCCCTATGTTTATTTACCACTACGCATATAACACATATAAACGAAACTAATTTTGTTATCATTTTTTACAATGGCAGATAGCCACAATGTTTGTATATTACTTTGGGATCGATAAAATGCCTTCTGTGTATGTTGTTAAGTCCCGTGAGAAATCTTGCACATGACAGCTATATTACATTGAATCCATTTTTCGCTATGATAAAGTTATATTGAATATTACTCAGAAATTCCCCTTCTGATTCCTGGTATTACCGGTGGGATCGTATTTATTACTACCATCACTTACTTGCGGGAACACAACAATATTCCAGGATTTTGTTATTTGGCTGTGGTTTTCTGTGACGAGAAGGTACTTCCCTAGTTGGGCTGCGGTCGACGCTGCTTAACTGTTCAGGCGAGCAGTAATCAACTTAAAACTTACAGCAGTTTACTCATCTTTTCGTGATCTTGGTTACGCCAAACCATAATGTAACAAGATTCAGACGACAATACAATATCGGTTCTCTGTCTGCATTGAAACGGACTTTGTATTAAGATATAGCTAGATAGAATCTAATTAAACTGTCATATAAAAGACGAAACTAGTAGCTAATGCAGCTTACCCTTCGAAACCCGGGTGTTCATATATGACCGCGAAATGTATGGGAAAACGTATATAACGGGTTCTGACTGGTCACAAAACCAGCTCTATGATTATCTAACTTTGCCGATCATACACCTCAATGGGTATTAGATGAATGTGCGCGGGTTGGTACATGAAAAAGTATCGCCCTTTTTTAAACGTCTAAATTCCTAAAACGATTTTGATGATGAGCCTCAGATGTTTGGATCCCGGGAAATACTTCTCTGAAAACAATGCGAGTAAAACATAAAGCCAATTTCAAAATAAAATGTGCCAGGCCTGGGCACAGATTTCGGCGCAAATCGTAAAATGTTACATAATAAAAAGGTATAATATAATCTACGACTTAACTGAGTCAATAAATTGTAAGGCTGTTGGAAATAAAATTTACAATTGTTTTCATTTAATAAGATCGTATAATAGAATTATCAAGGATGCCTCTGATCTAACAGATAATATACAAAAATTACGATTTCATTCTAACCGGTTTTTAGGGATTAAATTTATAGAAATTATTGTAAATATATATAAGGTATATGTGGTGTAGTTCTAAAAAGCTACCACTCGTATCGATATGTGCTTAATGTATCGACAACAATATTTGTTACACCCTTTCTGTGTCTGCTACAGAGTATTCGGTAAACAGGATTTATAGGCGATATGTGGAACTTTGAAAGGCAAAGTATTACGCCAAATCCAATATACGAAAATGTTTCCTGGCTTTATGAGATGTACTTACGTAAACGTGGTAAATGTTGTATGATATTTAAAGTCATTTCAGAGCAAATTGTTTAAGATAGAGAGGGAAAAATTGATGATTGCATCAGAATTCTCAAGAGAAGGCTTGTCTTGACAGGTGGCAATGCGCTAGTGATACCCATTATTATGTGTTCGTATCATCGTTATGGTAACTGCTTACCATCAGTTAGGTCGTTAGTTGGCATGATCGTAGAACCGTACATATATTAGGGCCATGGTCAGCCCAGGTTTCTGTAAAACATGAAAGAAAAAATCACGAACATCATCGTTGGGGTAGGGAGGGAAATAGTGTCTGTGAGAGGCACAATCCGGAAATATGAGGGGGAGGGAGGGATGGCGTCTGTGGGGACGCCATCGCGATGAATAACGTCTCTCGCCCGCTACCTATTTCCGAAATGAAAAATCTGGAATAATTACCTACCAATGGCAAATATAATTGTAAAAATGGAATGATAACTAACACTTTTTAGAAGTCGTAAACAACTGTTATTAGAAATATACCATTCGATTATATCGAGTAGTACAATTTTGTGGAAGTAAACAAAAGCTCCTGTTGTTACTTTGTAAAACGAGAAATATGAAATACAGTTTATATACATGCACTAATAGAGCTTTATGGAGATATTTCACGAACAATAATTAGTCGGCTATAGATACTGTTACATAGAAACTTTTCTTTTTTTCTAAGTCTTTAATTATTTTGAATTTGGAATGCGTTTATTATTTTAAAAACTTCTTTCGATTTCCCGCCATTTTTATAGAATCATTATTTGCTGAGACTTCCATAAATACGTACATATAAATTTTAATAAGATTACGTTACTTCTTAAAAAAATAAATGCATATTTGTTTGAGATTTAGATTTGCTCTGAGTAACCTTTAGGTCAGGTTTACGTAAGCTTTGGGTCTGGTTTAGTTTAGGCCTGGCCTGGGTTTGGTTTGGGTCTGATTACGACCTGGTTTGAGTCATAATTTAAGTGCTACTTGGGTCTGTTTTGAGTTAGTTTTTGGTAAGTTTTTGTTCAGATTTGGGAAAGATGAAGGAAAATATGTGATATATCTATCATACATTTTAAGAAATCACAATAAACCTCGCACGTATGAATTTGTTATACGTTTCAAGGAATGTGCGAAATTTTCGTTTACGAGTACGACTCGCACTTGAAGGACCTTGTTTCATTTTACGGTAGCAATAATGTATTTTATAGTCGATTTTTTTCAACATCAGACTAGGGAGGAGTGGGGAATACCTTGTTTTAGCGTATGAGCTTATTATATTTTCTCATTACGAGGCTTCAGGAGTTTTACAGGTAAGTTTATGACGCTCTTTATAGGTTCTAAGCCTATTGTGGTGTTTTCGGTCGCCCATAAACAACAATTCAATGGCTTGAAAATTAACGACATTCTTCAACTTTTACGAGGCTGATTTATATATAAATGTTTTTCAAGAATTTTTAATATGATGATAACATTTTTATTTTTTTACACTCTATATTTTTTGGGTTCCAAAACACATGAGGCCCAAAAATACCCAATAAAAACAATAAAGACACACCTATTCTCTTCGTCTTATCTGCACAGTTTGTTAATTAAACAATCTGAAAAAACGCATCGATTAAAATTGCTAAAGTATCCCAAGCATGGAAGGAGAAAAATACTAGAAGAAAATTTCAGACACGACTAGATCAACATCAATTAATGCTTAAGAAATTACAACAGTCGCCAATTAATGAACCAATAAAAAAAGGCAATCGAGATTGCTTGCAGGAATATGTATCATAGGCACGAATTAATAAAACACCAGAACTAATGCAATCGAGACTGAGAGACTTGCTGGAATATGTGTCACATGCACGAAGTGACGAAACACCAGAACAAAGGCCATCGAGGCTGGAAAATTTACAGCAACATACATCACAATTGCGCATAAGTGAGACATAACAAGAGCATCAGATTTCTACAGAAAATGCTAGGCTAATAATGTTTTAAAGAAGTGAAACTTTGAATGCAGATAAAGCAACACTAAGAAATTGTATAAATGAAATGACAATATCGGGATCACAATAGTGACTTACGAATAACGCGGGAATATAGAATAAATCGTGGAAAAGTTTATGCAGCATTACGGTGGTTCATTCGTAATAATCCTAATATAGTAATATAACGTCAGTTGTACAAATATTGTAAATGGGAAAATAATGTTAATAGTGTAAATAATTTTAATAGTGTGAATAATGTCAATGGTGTAAATAGTGTAATAAAGTTAATGGTCTTAAAACTGTAAATACTATGTGATAGGTTTTAAAAATAAAATATATTAACAATAAACCTTTGAAATTAAGCAATATAAAAATATTAAAAAGAAAAACAAGCTTTTATTAAAAAAAAATAACTAAATCATATGTATGTATATAGTGAAGATATATTCTAAGTTCAGAGCGTAAGTAGTAGTATAAGTTCTAGGGAATTACATAAATCTTTACAAAATGTAAATCATATATGATTTTTAAAAGTTTGAGGCACTCATGTACGCTATATGTTATACAGAATTTAATATACATCAGATGTACATAATCAGTGTATCAAGCATTTAAAAACATATTTGACAAATGTCACTTAAATTTATTTTTTATTTTTAGTTCAGGTTACTTCAAATAAAAGTTTATTTGAAAAAAAAAATACCTGAACCAAGACAAAGAGATTGTACACAAAGAGTCAAGTAAGACACTTGCAGCACCATTTTTACTATTATTGCGTGTGCCATAAGAACGGCACAAAGGTCAAATAGTCTAGCATGATGTGTCACTGTGTGTATAAATGCACAAATGTTTGTCTTATGTGGAAGACGAAGGCGATCCGCTGCTCATTGTATTAGAGGAGCCAATATTAGCCACTCCACCATTGGGCTCGTCTGTAATTTATATATTTACAATACAAGTATTGTGTGTATAAGTTCAGTTGTTTGCGTACTTATTAGTCTTTGTGAAACAAAAAAATATATATTATGCAGATAGAAGTTGATTAATACAGTTTACGAGTCCATAAGTCTGACAGGCAAATAGCATTTGAGAGTAAATATCTAAATATTACCAGCGTAATATAAGAACGAAATATATTCAGCATTTATTCATGAGACTAAAATATGTATGAAGAGACACTTGTCGTGGGTATTATGTAAATTGCCGGACGGAGCTTTGTATTGAGTGCTATGGTATAGAACATTATTAACGATCTAAAGGGGCCACGGATTTCAAACACGTACGGATACTCCTTTCGAACTATTGTAAAGCAGATTTTAAACTCGTATAACTTCGTTACCACTGACTCTCACGGTCTTATTGCGAACCCAATTAAGACCGGTTCTGTTAATATATGTAGTTCTCGATTGATGCCCAAAATTAACTGGCAAATGCCCAAGACCCCGTGAAAAATGTTGGAGTGATTTTATATGAAACAATTTCCTGCTCAGCTCAACCCTGTTCAATTAGTAGAAAGATTACCGCTGCTGGTTCTCTGAGAATACTGCAATATTTCCTAATGACTGACACCAAAATATACTCGTCCCATTCTATCCGATTCTCGATCTCACTGAGGAGCAACTATATAAAATTAAGCGCCTTTAAAATATTTGTATTTGTAGTTGATATTTTTACTTTCTCAATTTCCAATATCGCTGTCAGCTCAAATGGCTTCCAGTTAGACCTGGCCGAAACGGGCACATCTGTCTCTTCTATATTCAATCTGGTTTAATCCTTCAATTCCTTGGGATTGCTGTGCCATAAAAAGTGATGTTAAATTTATTGTATTTTTTATTTTATTTTCTGCAATAAAGTGTAAATTAGTGGTTAGATATAGCGTGAAGATACAGATATTAAACTAAGTAATAAGTTTAAATCGTAACTGATGAAGTACAGCAATCTAAATCTTTCTAAGGCAGGGCGCATCAAGCAGCTCGTCTGGAGAAGAACCTCCACCTCACAGAAAAACTCAGCCAAATAATAACTTCCTGGGTTGTTGTGTTCCTGCGTGTGAGTGAGGTCGCCAGTAAGCTTCTAAGGAATTGCTGTATAAGCAGCAGAGGAGGCATCGCGCGAGTGAGACTTAATATATTACAAGCGGTAATAGGCTATGGTAACTGCTTTACATCAGGTGCTTTACATCAGGCCGTATTACTCCCGACGTTGTATAAAAAAAAATCAGAAGATCGTATTCAAATAACAATTAATTCTGTATTATGTTGTTATTTGCTTACAGTGCAATATTTTTATTCTACGAGTGCGTTAAATTACTAGGAAATTGCTAGTTAGATGTTGAGTGCAAAAATATGTTGGATGACCCATAGACAGTGCGCTTACCTAGAGGATTTTTGCCTATGCGAAAAATAAAACTACTCGTATTATTTTTTATATGGTAGCTAACTGTAGCATCGTAAAGTGACCTATTTTACAACCACATAGATAGTAAAGATAAGGCAGAGAACCACCAACCAGTTGGCGCGAAGACAATAGCTTTTCGAGAGCGCTTTCAGTACTCATTTATTATTTATTCTGTTATGATTATGAGCTACTTCGCATTTGCGGTGGACCAACCTCGTCTAGACTCGTATTAAATAACTATCTTCTTATATTTCTAAAACCACAACCAACTTATTAAATTTTATGCTAAAAATCATACTGTAGGTTACATTTACATATATACTAACTGCAGCCCGCGACATCCTTCACGCGTATCCCTGTGTCCCGTGGGAACTTCTTGAAAAATCTTGGAAAATGTTTCTTACTTTTTTCTTGGCTTCTAAGAATCATATCATGATGTTGTAAGCCTATAACCTAGCTCGAGATTTGGGCTATCAAATGCAAAAATATTTCTTTAAATCAGAATGATAGTTCCAGAAATTAGCACGTTCAAACAAACAATCGAACAAACGAAATATTTTTTGTTATATAAAAATAATGATCGACGATACAGAAGTCAAAATTGTCTCACTATTGACTACTACTGATATTTCGGCGACTTACCATACGTCATGGTCACGGGATGATGGGGATCAGTCGTCCCGTGACCGTGGCGTCTGCAACGTCGCCGAAATTTCGGGTAACTAGAAAAACAATGAACCGTGACATTTTAAAATTACACATTTTCTTTATCTATCTGTTGTGTTAGTTGTGTACATATCACACAAAACCTACTGAGAAGACTTTATTAAAAGTTTACGTGGTGATAGCTGGTATATACGCTCTATACATGTAGTGCTTAAGGGTTAACGATTAAGCTACTTTAATATAAATAAATTATATCGGTACTATTTAGAATAGCCGCGTAAAATTTGACAAACCAAGGTCTATGCGGGTGATTAAGTCGCGGGCTGCATATCTATATATCTATACATATATATAATATACTTGCGTGAAAATATTACTCACACTTACAGTTTAGCAACCCTCATTAGAAAGCAGTTGCATAAATAAATAATAATCAATGGGTAAATTACAGGCAGGTGTGTTAATAAATAATATCGTGATACGAAATCTAAGAACAATAGTCATGAATTCTATTCAACGTTTGTAGTTAAAAACTTCTCATATTTATTTATATATAATTGTATCATAATCGTGTGGGATGGCAATCATGTGAAGTGGCTGGTGAAGCCTGGAGCCCTGCCCGCAATGTGCACGTGGATAAATGACGGGCACGTACGTGGCTACAAGCACGTTCTATACCTATTACGTACCGTATTACAGAGAATACAACGAGATCGACTAAAAATAACCTGTTGGGCTGGATGAGGTTTCGTAAGTAAGTAAAGTACGAAACTTTGTTTGAATTACAACTTCAGGAAGATAAGACTTCTCAATTTCTTTACTTTCTGAAAATATCATTTTGTTTGACTTTTTTTTAATACAACGTCAGGTAATAAGCGTACATACGGCCCGCCTATTTTTAAGAGGTTACCGTAGTCTATGAATGTGCATATTGGACGAGCTCGGTGGCTCAGTCGTGAATGACGCGACTTTGACACCAATGCTTGTGGGTTCGATTCTAACACAAGGCAAACATTTATGTGCATGGACAAGGCTGTTTGTCTTGGTCTGGATGTTTTAAGAGAGGTAGGGCGCATCAAAGCAGCCCGTCTGGGGAAGTACCTTCGACCTAACAGAAAACTGCAGCCAAATAACAATTCCGTAGAGGGTTGATGTATTCATACGTGTGAGTGAGGTCACCAGTAAGCGCCCAAGGAGTTGCTGTGTAAGCAGCAGAAGAGGTATCGCGGTAGTGATACTTAATATATCGCAAGCTTTAATAATAAAAAGTATAAGCTCGCGCTATTCAACTTCTGTTGCTAGCACAAGCAAGCGGCTGCATGACTGACTTTATTTTGTCTATACCAAATTACGAGTAACTACTATCTGCACTATTATTTACATTTGCCTCAACGTAAATATTGCATTGTAATAGGTAATGTTTCAGTCTAATTATTATAAGCAATAATGTTCAAGTGTATTAAAAATTAAATGGTTGCTATATATGTAATACAAATAATTATCTTTTGTGACATAATCGGTAGATATTTGAAATTTTTTAGAGTGTGCATTACAATGGTCGCTATATAATACAAATTATGAAAATAAAGTTGGCAAAGCATGTTTTTTCCGTGACGTTCTTATTAACTACTAGCTACTCGCCCCGGCTTCGCACGAGTGATCTGATCGCTAACAAACTTCACAGGATCACCCGCTGGACTGATCTCAAGATTCCCTGAAAATTTCATCAAAATCTGCCAAGCCGTTTTTGAGTCCATAGAGGACATACAGACAAACATTCATTTTATATATACTTAGTCTGGCCATAAATACGGTTACAATTAAAAATATAAAAAATATTACATTTGAATTTGGAATCTGTCATTTTTATATGATTGTTCATTGAGTTTTCTCATTTTGGCGCCAATACATTGTACAATATATAATTTGCGATATTAAAATGGAGTGGGGTGATAAAGAGAACCGAATCGCTGTCATTGCATTACACAAAGTAGGTATGGAGCCAAATTCAATTTTTAAAACTCTCCATACGTTTGGTATTAGTAAAATATTTGCGTACCGGGCTATTAATAGGTACAATGAGACCTCCTCTGTTTGTGACAGAAAAAGATCTGGCCGTCCACGTAGTGTTCGTACGAAAAAGGTGGTCAAAGCAGTAAGGGAAAGAATTCGAAGAAATCCTGTCCGAAAGCAAAAGATTTTATTTCGGGAGATGAAGATAGCACCTAGAACCATGTCGCGTATTTTTTAAACGGTTTTATTTAGCTCACCCCGTTTGTTTTATTTATTATTTATTCTTGGGTCAAATTTAGTAATTCAAATTTCACCCTCTTCCTGTCAACCGATTAATTTGAAATTTTGTATACACTTTGGATTTTGGTGACAATACAATTATGTTTATTCATTATCATTATAAATTCAAGATGGCCGCCGCTACAAAATGGCGGATAATTTATGTTTTATTAATCCCATCAATATGGGTATCAAATGAAAGGGCTCAACAAGCAGAATACAATATACTATAAAAAATTGAAATCCAAGATGGCGGCCGCTACAAAATGGCGGATAACGTAGGTTTTATCAATCCCATCAATATGGGTATCAAATGAAAGTGTTCAACCAGTAGAATACAATGTACTATATAAAATTAAAATCCAAGATGGCGGCCTCTACAAAATGGCGGAAAACTTAGGTTTTACCAATCCCATCAACATGGGTATCAAATGAAAGGTCTCAACAAGTAGAATACAATTTACTATGCAAAATTGAAATCTAAGATGGCCGCCGCTACCAAATGGCTGATAACAATTTTTTATCAATCCCACCAATATGGGTATCAAATAAAAGGGCTTGACAAGAAGAATACAGTGCACTATACAACCTCAATATTTAAGATGGGCGCAGCCACTAAATGGCGTATAATAATAAGATTTAAATTTAGAAATTGAATCTGTAATTTAGGTATCTGATTAATCCAGCCTGAATCCACCACCCAAGTCAAGATTTTGTATCGTGTTGAGGACTGTGTGGCGTTAGGGTGGCTAAAAATGATAAAGCGCAGGATCAGCTAGTACACGCCACACGAAATGCAGACAATGTGGATATAGCTACTATAATACCAGCTGATATCAACAAAACTGGGGGTTTACCAGCGGAACTGGAAATATTTGTGGGGTCAAAAGTCATGCTACGGTCCAATATTGACGTTTCAAAGGGATTAGTAAATGGCGCTATAGGCTACATCAACGAAATCGTTTGGCCTCAATTTCGTCGAACTCAGATGTATGCAACAGATGTACCTTCCGTCCGAATTGATTTCGCAAGAGACGGAGTACATCTTATACACCCGAAAGCCATACAGTTTCCAGCTAAGTACAATTACGGGACGGCTGAAAGAAGAATGTTGCCTTTAATACTATCATGGGCTTCTACAATACATAAAATGCAGGGCAGCTCTGTGGATCACGCAGTCGTATACTTAGGTGCGAAACTGTTTGAAGAAGGTCAAGCCTACGTGGCTCTTAGTAGAGTAAGATCTTTGCAGGGACTACGTATAGAGGAGTTGGACTGCAATAAACTAACGGGCAAGAAACCTTGCAATAATGAAGCACTAAATGAATTAAACAGAATGCGAAATAAAAACTAAAAACTAGAAAATAAAAATAGGTAAAAAAACTTTTTAAGTTAAATGGTTTTATGTTAAACATACATTGCAATGTTTAAGATAAATGTACTAAAAACCAAAAAATAATAAAATAGATACAGTCGTGGAATTATAAACATATGCATAGACTAGACTAAAATAAAACCGTGGGGCACGTCAATTGTCTACAAATTATCGACTTAATATGCGATAGAAGAATCGTTTAATTCGTCGTTAGGCAGTTGGCCCGCAGACGGTGAGGAAATTACTTACTATTTTCTTGCTCATGGAAATTCCAATAGTTATACACTCCATGTAAATAAAAGAGATGTTTCAACTAGTTTATCGTTGGACATTCACACTGCTGGCTGGCGAGGAATCGTTTCACTGCTCGTAGTTTGTCTTTAATCGACAAAACATATGATAAAAGTACTACTCGCTCACCACTATGAAACCCTAAAACTCGCTTATAATCGAGCTTGCTAGCTTGTTTCCACATTCTAGCCCTACTTATCACACGTCCATCGTTGTCGGTTGAACAACTGCCTAATTATAGTGTAACATTACAAAACAAACATTTTAATCAACGATTGTAGACAATTGACGTGCCCCACGGTTTTATTTTAGTCTAGTCTATGCATATGTTTATAATTCCACGACTGTATCTATTTTATTATTTTTTGGTTTTTAGTACATTTATCTTAAACATTGCAATGTATGTTTAACATAAAACCGTTTAACTTAAAAAGTTTTTTTACCTATTTTTTTTAAAAGATGACTTAGGACTTGCAGCCTATAAGAGACGTACTGGTCATTTCTTAACTGGTAATTTAAAAAAGAATAGGGTGGTAAAATAGAAACAGCTACTGAAGTGGTACGCAAAGAGAGGTCACAGAAAAATTTTACAATTGAGCAATATTTTAACAAACAAAATGACCGTATTTCTGCTCAAAAATCTAAGGAAGCTTCCCAATTAGTCGACAGAGTGCAACGTGGCCACTATCCGACTTCAGTCATGGTTTGGTGGGGTATTAGCTATGAAGGAGTGACTGAGCCATACTTTTGTGAAAAAGGTATGAAAACATCGGCACAAGTGTATCAAGATACCATTCTTGAGAAGGTAGTGAAGCCCTTTAACAACACCATGTTCAATAGCCAAGAATGGTCCTTCCAGCAAGACTCGGCGCCGGGTCATAAAGCTCGGTCTACGCAGTCTTGGTTGGAAACGAACGTTTCGGACTTCATCAGAGCTGAAGACTGGCCGTCGTCTAGTCCCGATCTTAATCCGCTGGATTATGATTTATGGTCAGTTTTAGAGAGTACGGCTTGAAACGCAATGATAATTTGGAGTCCCTAAAATAATCCGTACGATTGGCAGTGAAGAATTTTCCCATGGAAAGAGTGCGAGCTTCTATTGATAACTGGCCACTTCGAATAAGCTTTTATATTTTAAATAGTTTATATTTATATATTAAACTAACACACTGTAAAAGTAATAAATGTTATTTGCAATAGAATTTTTTTTTTCTTTGTTTCAGTATTCATGGCAAGACTAGGTACGAGTATATATTGTTAAATATTGTGTATTGGTGCAGAACCCGTCTGTAGGAGTCTGTACCACACCTTGCCAGATTTTAATACATATATACCTTCTAGTATATATAGAATATGGTAAAATGCGAGAATAAGAGATTACATAAACTAAATAGTTTTATTTAGTCAGATTTGCTTGGTAGGACACGTAACTATTATGATGATATTACTTTTAAATGAAGTATAAGGGTCATGATAAAGTGCAGACACATTATAATATCGTAATATTTCGATGGATGGCTTATCTATATTATATATATGAATATTATATATATGAATATAATATACATTAGTATATATGAATAGTTTGTTTGATTGTTTGTCTGTCTGAAGCGCTAATCATTCGGATTTGAACAATATTTTTTGAATTTCATGGCACAATTCTTAAGGAAGGTTAATTCTTGAGATTCAGTCAGATTTAAGGTTCAATTCTTGAGATAGGCTATTCAAGATTTCGATACGCCTTTAGAAGCCGCAGAAAAAGGAAGAAATCGAAATAGCGGTTCTCACGGAATATCAGGATACGCGCTGGCGAAGATGCGAGGTGTAACTAGTCTAATATAAATTAAAATCAGTCCGGTCCTAGTATGTAACAAGTATAGTGTTCAACATCTAACTGGAATGATTAGGTTAATCTTTTAGAGGCCCTAACTCTATTGGCGTAAAGGAACGTACGCTGTGAGACCCCCACTTTTGTCATTACCGACGTCCTGTTGAAGTAACCCAATTACGTCCAGTAACGACTAGACGGCTGCATAGATTGCATAGACTTGAATAAAGATAAACTACACATTATCTTGCGTAGTCATAGGCGAAAAGTCAGCGTCATGAGAATAAGACAGAAATATTTTGTATATTACTGCAGCGTAATCTTTTCTGTGAGTTATATTTAGGATAAAAACAAATACATTATCTATCCCATTATTTACAAGGTATGTAAAAGAGATCATAGACGGATAAGAACACAAGAAGTGCGTATTAATAAAAATATTTGTAGCAAAAGAAAAACTGGGTTTAAGAAGATGGCAACAAAAGTAAATTTAAAGCAAAGGAATCAGCTCTACCTGCAATGGATTAACATTAGTCATGATTATAGATGATATTTAATGAAGATAAATTACATAAAATGGCAATTTTCAAGCATTGTTTCTGAGCCCTATCCTACACTACGTGCCAGCAAACTCTCTATTTCAGATGGTCAAAGTGCAGCTATATTTAATACGAGGTACATTTAACAAGTCTTTGGAAAGTAGACAGCCGATGTGGCATGAAAAATACTTTGCAGTGAATGGCAGTGGACGTTAGATATGTATGAAAACAGGGGCAAAAACCCAATTTCTCAGTTGTCTCTTCGATTATTGCCTGTTATAACAGCTCGAGCGAGGAATAGTAAACAGGCAATAGTCTGTTATCCACTTAGCCGAAATAAACAAAGTGGGAAATTGTTTATGGGGCGGCTGCATAAATAATGTAAGCGGATGGGTGAGCGAGTTGCTGTGGAAGATATATGGGGTACTTATTATCTACATTGTTATAGGATATGAGTCTATCGACACCCATATATTAAAAGGAAATTATATTGATAAGGAATTTAATAAAACGCTGTTTGTTTGATTCCGTGTTTCAAAAATAAAATATTTTTATAAAATCTAAGTACTTCACAACTATATGTTCAAAAGGCACATCAAAAATGCTCTCTGTAAGAAGGCTTACTACAGAATTGATGAATATCTGACTGACACATGTCTGGAAATGATTCAGCACATGTATTTTTAATTTTACCACTTGGCATCATTATACACACATTGACATTAATTTATTGTAATAGAAATTGTCGATTAAAAAAAAAGAACTGTATTGGCAAGTATCTCTTAGCTTTTCTTCTTCGCCAATGGTCATTTCTGAAATGCTGTTAACAATCTACCAGAAATTAAATATAAGAGAAATTAAAACTATAAAGAAATAAAACTACGAAAAAATAATGAGATGCAATAGAATTTGAATTAAAGTATGTAAAATTAATTTTGAAATAAAGTGTCTAAGTAACCGTGAAGGCCTACTGGCAAATAAATATTTATTTATCTTTATCTATTTATTACTGTACATTGTGGGAGGATTCTAAAAAAATGTTTAGGAACGTCATAATGTTTAATTTATAGACATACACCTAAGAATAGGGTTTCCTATACATGATAATGGCGTGCTCTGTCTGTCCACAGTTGGTTGTGTTGAATGGTTGTTCGTTGGTTAGTACATCAATAATTTACTATTAATTATAGTCGGTATTGAGTGCAACTAATGACACCTCAAACTCGACACTTAACCTTTGTATTACTCTTATACTTTATATACAAGTACGAAAGACTGTATAAGGAAAATCCCTACAAACAACAGCTGAATCGTTGGAACGATAAAAATTCGTTATCTTTAAATTG
Source organism: Pyralis farinalis (assembly GCA_947507595.1). Classification (NCBI taxonomy): domain Eukaryota; kingdom Metazoa; phylum Arthropoda; class Insecta; order Lepidoptera; family Pyralidae; genus Pyralis; species Pyralis farinalis. Next base: position 21,834,085 of record OX382267.1, read on the forward strand.
GTATCGTAAATAGATCTGGTATTTTTGTCCGTTCTCAATTGTCACAAATTACACAAATGTTCTTGAAACCGAGCTCTATTTTTAACCAACTTTGTGAGTCTCTTTATGTACGAGTATTAATAGGTATTGCAAGTATCATAACAGCGTAAAGCGTGTTTAGTCTCTCTGTTTATTAGTAAAGTGGTCATAACAATTAGTGTGATGTATTAATCTACTTACAGTACGCCAGCATAATATGAATCCCTTGTTCATTTATTAAATTGCTAGTAGGTTTGTTTGTTAGATATTATTATTTTGATACGGAATTAGAAAACACAGTAACTATGAAAATATTGGCATATCTATACTGATATACTAAGCGGAAAAGTTTTTTTTTATTTGTTTGAAGCGCTAACCTCTGGAACTACCAGACGAGTTAGAAAAAATATTTTACATTTGATAGTCAAATTCTTGAGGAAGGTTATTATTATTTATTATTATTAGTTATTGTTATTCTTGACTAGCCAACGCGTTGGGAACGTAAGAATACATCTCATAGAAGCCGAGAAAAAGAAAGAAAGTCAGAAAAAGTTTCCACGGGATACCGGGATATATATATATATATATGTACCTTATATAAAGGTATATATATATATATATATATATATATATATATATATATATATATATATATATATATATAACTATTATTCATATATATATATACACAATATTTAGTTTCATATAGGTTAGTAATTATAGTTTCTTTCTACTTTTATCATTGTCAACGGCTTGTTGTTCCACTGTTAGATATAGAATTTTTCTGCTTTAGGCATCCAATCACCACCTGCTATTCTTTTGAGGTAATCGCTCCATCTAGAGAAAGGGCTCACTAGTCTTAGTGGCCTTTTGTCGGTCTTTATTCTAAGACTTTCCTTTCCTAGCTATCCCTTATTCTCCAGATGTGGCTGGTCCACTTCTAAGTTTGCCGACTTTGAGCTGTATTGATAACTTTGTGGTATTTTATAGTTCTAGATTCTATACCATAGAGAAACTCCAAGCCTAGCTATTTCCATTTTTTATAACTCTTAATCTGTGGGTCAGCGCAACGATCAACATCGAAGTGTCTGCACAGTAGGTCGCAGCGGGGACGACGAATTAGTGATGAATACTTTAGTTTTCACGCACTAAAGTATTCGCGTGATGAGTATGTGCTATATATGTATGAACATGTCTGTTTGTCTTTGTCTAGATGTTTTCAAGAAAAATAGAGCGCATCAAAGCAGCCATACGTTGTTGTGCTCCTGCAAGTGAGTGAAGTTACCAGTAAGCTGCTAAGGAGTTGCTGTGTTATCAGCAAGTGTGATAACGCGTGGGTAATACTTCATGTATTTCTCTCGACGTTGTATAAAAAAAAAGATAATATTCTCTATCTGCAGATATATAAACATAGACCAGCCCTGGACTAAGGCAATCATTATCGCATCATTATACAGATATCCAAGGATATTTATTGCGCGTGATACCCGGTAAATAAAAATGAGAAATCAATCATTGCTGTAGGTAAACAAGAGTTCAATGTGTTATCGCCAGAAAGGCTACCTATCAGCTATTAGTTAGTACTAAGTACCCATAAAGCAAGGCCTGTTGCCAAATTACTTTTACGTGCAAACACAATAAAACCAGATGGCTGCCGATATTTACTCTGGAAACAAAATGTCATTGATTGCCATAATAAAATCGTTAGTATTGCGTCAACGAATGAGCTATGTTATTTAAAAGCCCTTTAATGGTACCTACTAACGATCGCAGGCGAATCTGCTTGTGTTGAATTTTGATATAAGATGAAGGATGGCACGGCAGATTTCGACCTTCAACTTATTATGTGGGTTACTGAATCAAAGCTCATTTTAAACAAATATAAAGACGAGGTAGGTTTTTCTTCACACACGGTTCATTTATTTTAGCTGACAATAAAAAGCTTAGTCAATTTAATCTATTCTCAACCGAATGCGTGCTACAACATCAAATTAAATTGAATGTTTGCTGAGGAATATATTATTCCCCGATCTTTACAGCAATACTGTCGTGTATTTTTGTGCTATTTGGTATAGATTTGTTGAGGTAACTTTACAGGTATCAGCGTCTGACCCTCACAGTGTGTGAAAAGCTGCCTCTCCATTCCATGAAGATTTAGTATCATTGAATAAAGCTCTTTTCTAAATATCTACGTATATTGCGCTGTTGCCGAGCTTTAATGTTATATATAGCATACTATATATATAATATACTGTACATAATATATGTATAACACACACGTTATACTATATAATGCTTTTGACACATACATAACTACACCACGCCTGTCTCTCGTTAGGATAGGCAGAGGACTATGAAGCAGCAAGTGCATCGATCCAAACATACATCTCTCGCTTCTTCCATATTCATCAAACTCTTCATGCATAATCTTCGATTGTGGGTGCTTTTGACTGGGCCCTTTTTCAATACCACCTATTTGGTCTACATGCGTGCATCTAGGGCGCCCCTGTCGATATCTCCATTCGTTCTTGCCCGATACACTTCTTTTGCAACTCTTTTCTCATTTATTCTTTCTAATGACTAATACCATCTCAGCATAGCCTTTTAAATTTTTGTCACTACACCATCGCTATGGTGTTGTATACTACTATATATAAAAATTGTCGCCAAAGCTCGCCTTGTCAAGGAGTCGGATCGTTTCACAAATTCCACGTAGAAGTATTCATTCGTCAATTTGATTGACTTTCTAATTTAAGGACATTTTCGGCCGAGGGACACGTCGGTGCCAAATCACGTACGGGAGCTAAATTGAATAAAACCTCATTCCAAAATTACGATGGCGTTTATTGAATTGGGTACAATTCGTCATGTAAACACTTCTATTAATGCAGATTCTTTTACGGTCTACTATGAAGGTCGTTTAACCTATATAAATCTATTTTAGTTGAAGAAATCCTTATTGTTTTACGAGCCTGGTGTTCGAATGGTTAACAATGGCTACATTAACGTTAAAGGTCGTGCATTCGATTCCCGTACAAGATAAATAATTTCGTGGATGAACACGTATGTTTGTCTTGGCCCTGTGTGTTTGTCTATTTGTTGTTTCTTTAGGTATTTTCTACGTACTATAAGTAAGTTACATATTAAAGAAAAATAGTAAGTGGTTGTATGATGTCTAGTAGCCATACCTAGTGTAAGCTTCGCTTAGTTTGGAGCTAGGTAGCGCTGTATAATTTGTTTGGAAATATTTTTTTTTCAGGAAATATATTGATTAGATCTATAGAATGGTGAATTTTTGAAGAGGCACAGACTACAGTATGAGCTGCTCTTTGGGGTTTGGGGCATTCCTGCGAGTGAGTAAATTTATAAGGAATCTCCTGAGAAGGCTTCCTATTTTAGGGTTCCGTGTCCAAAAATTATCTACGGAAGTCTATTATTAAGACTCGGCTATTTGTCCGTTTGTCTAGTCGGATGTCTGGTCGTTCGTCTGATTGTCACAAAGTTGCATATTTTGAACCATAATAGATATAGAGACTTGAAATTTTCACAGAGTATGCATTACTATAGAAACTAAACTAATAAATAATAAAAATAAAATAAAGTTTTAAATTAATTATTATTTATATAGCGGTACGGAACCCTTCGAGTCCAACACGTACTTAGGCGATTTTTTATACTACGTCCTGGAAGAGAACGTTTTCTACACAAGGGTTAGCAGCAGACAATCGTCTGATGTGAAAGGATTGCCATAGCGTATAATCGCATGCAACACTAATAGTATTTCTGGCTAACGTTGTTTGGTACCGGGCCGACACCGGAATTTGCTAGTAACCTTGCTCACTTGCAATAAAGCAACAAGTCTGAGTTATTATTTAGCTTCGGCTTTATGTCGGTGGAAGTATTTCCTCAGTTAGACCCAAAAACCAGTGAATATGAAAGTGCCCTACCTCTTATTACCAGAGTCACGTTTGGTAATAGGCAAGGGGCAACACATGCAGACAATGTTGACGTAGGCTCTAAAGATGATGACAAGTCACTAAGCCTAAGCTTTGTGTTGCAAGCATTCATAGGCTACGGCAACCATTTTACATCAACAGAGTCTAGCGCTTATTTGCCACATGATGTAGCAGTAAAATAAGCTTTCAATTCGATCTTTAAAATGCAAGCAGCATATTATGTATGTTTTAGATAGTTATGTTGTTTTTAAGCTCATGATTGTTTGTTGCCTTCCACTGTCTGTTGATTTCCGGATTTTCTGTTATAAACTGAATGCCATTTCCATATTTCCATACTGCAAATCTTCATGCATCATGCAATATCACGTAGTCTACGATTGATATTCTGTTCATAGAAATTGATATCGAATACCACGCGGCTGCGGCGTGTATCGCCCGAAAAATCTTTGTTTATACCACTGAGGTCGTAATCAGGCATACGGTTTGCTTATAGTAAGTAGTTACCGTGGTGTACGGACTTCTGTAAGATCAGGGGGCATCCATTGCTGACCAGGTAACAACCTCTTCACGCCCTTATTGACTTTTCTCATCATCTCTTGGGAAAAACTCCACATAGAACTTATTCCACAATGAGTCTCGTAAGTATTTTTACTTGCTTACCATTTTTATAACACCGCTAGACAAGCAAGCACACGGCCGCCTAATATACTTCAATTTAGATGGTCGTAACAGGGGTCTAGCGTCAACAGGCAAAAAAAAAACAAGATCTGTCACTTGTATATCTTTTACTCCATACATACATTTTCACGTTTATAGGTTTTGTTTAGAAGAATATGACAATAGCGTACCTGTCATCGTACTATTACACAACTAAAATAAACAAAATTAGTATATTCCCCGATCACTAACCCGGAGCATTGAGGTTCTTTGAATATTTGAGGAAGTACTCAAATAGAGTTACACATAACGACAGCTCAAGCTATGCAAAACCATGCAAATTTTACTATTACTGCTACAAAAGACGCATGATCTATCTTGTCTGTACAAGGAGTCTTTTAAGAACTTATTAATTTCACTAAAGGTTTAAATTCGTATAGATGGATTTAAACATCTAAACTCTCTGATCTTAAACTTGATGATCATACCATTTACCTAAAATGTAATGATGGACTATCAACTGACTGCCAATGAATATTATGTAAAAAATATATATGTCGTTTTTACCTCATGTTTCCTTATATTTTCATTGGGTGTTAAATATTGTTTTCGTAATTATTTTTGTAATAAATATAACAATATCTATTAATTAAAATCACATAATTCAACACAGAGAGAAGAACACTACGGCACCTAGTCTACAGATAAAGCGATTTTGTTGCGACCTACGTCAGAAAAAAGTAATAACTCAAAAAAGGTTTGTTAGAGCCATAAAGCCAAAGTGATATAGTAAGTTTACCAAAGTGATATAGTAACATTCATAATACATTACAAATAACATGCAGGTAACAAGCCTTTACCTGAATATATTAAAGTACAAACGCTTAATTACCAATTGAACTTCCAAGAAACGAGATCAAGAATGTCATATTAAATTTACAGTTACGTATACAATTTCGAACTGCAAACACTAGTTACAACAATAGAAGATGATTGAATGAAGAAAGGTTTACAACTGAATATGAAGAAAACCAAGATTTGAAAGAGAGACAACCTTTGATCACGAGGATTATGGTTGAAAATGTAGCGCTGGAGCAAGTGGATGAGATTTCCAAGATATACTTGAAAACGCTTTTAGCAGTGATGGAAGGAACTATGGTTATGTGGAGAGACGACTAATTCCAAAAGCATGCTCCGTTGGTTCGGACATGAAGAAAGAATGCAGGATGAAAGAATGACGAAACAGATATACAATGCGAAAGTGGAAGTATGTAGGAGCTTAGGAAGGACAAAACTTGACATGCCCAAATTGATGGTTTTTTTATCATAAAGTGATGTCATGGGCCCTAGAAAACAGCAAGCGTGCATGAGAAGAGCTATGAATATTAAAGAAGTAAGTGAGGTATGTAAGAACCAGTTTATGTGGCGCTCCATTTTCTTTACCTACCCCGAAAGACAAACGCCAAATTGGCGTGATGTTTTAGAGATAAAATGATTTCGTCTATAAAGTCCTACATGCCCTGGAGGCACAAAGACTAACTTACTTTGTCTCAGACGGGGTCCGCTAAAACGTAAACCAATACATGATAACACCTCCGGTCTAGGTATGGTCATTAGCTATATTCAGGTAATATCGATTTTCGCTCTCCTGACGTCGTAACTTGAGCGCGAGGAAGTGATAACGTCACGTAATTGGCTTTTTTTTTGACCTGACTATGTAGTTGGCTCCTGTGGGCCGTGACTACGTCACCGGAATGGACATAATTAGCTATAATCTACATCTATGGTGTGCTTTAAAGTATAGGGATCCTAAAACATGAATGCCCTCAATTCAATTGTTTTAATAAACAAAAAATATTTTTTCTACAATTTAAACTTTAATCTCTTCAACTCTTACTTTAATTATTCAAGATTTCCGTAATTTTTAGGTATAACATAAGATTTGATCCACGCTAGAATCCTAAGCACAGGCGGCATCGCGCGAATAATAGTTATTACATTGCCCGTGTTCATTAACTACGGTAACTGTTTTACATCAGGTGAGCCGTATGATTGTATGTCTCCCGACGTTGTATAAGAAAGATGTAACCCTATCGATAGTCACTACTTTTTTTATACATATGAACAAATAACACAGAGGTAGAGGTAAAATAGAATTATCGGCCTACATTCCTGCACCCTGGAATCAAAACAGTCACGTACAATGCGTTTCCAAACAGTGCATCGTGCAAAAACCTTTATGTTGTAAAATTAACTCTCTACTGAGGTTTTCCCAAGAGACATAACGTTCTTAAAAAAATCGTGATTGGTTTTTATAGCGTCGGTAAAGCATGACCAAATGCCCCTGGTGTTGCAAGTATCCGTAGTCTACGGAAATGTTTTACCATCAGGTAGACCATATTCATGTTAGTAGTAAAAATAACAGATAAATTTAATATACATTTAATAACTAACGGTACCGTACCTATAAACTTCAAGATCGTAATTGAAACGGAATACCTACGCTCAAAGGACTCTATGCTTTGACAAGTTCTGCGAGATACAACTTGCTCCAACTAAATACGTACTTGTATATTAAACTGTGCGTAGTTATTTAAAAACTTCTCATTCTATTTGACTATCGTTCTCCTGTGACTTTGTATGAGCCGTTTTGAATAACTTCGGTGTATGAAAAGTATTTGTTAGTATTCTAACGTAATAATAAAAGCTTTTATATTAGAATATCGTACTTGACTGCGCAAGAAACTGAGAGACGACAAACTGCACAACCTGTTAATTATCAATATATAAAAAATAGCAACCGATATTTAAAAGAAAACATTTGCATGTTTCCTACGTTTTGTGCTACTTTTCCTATTTTTGTATTGATAAAGCTAGTGAAAGACATACTGATGAAAGTTCACCAATTTTTATAAAAAAATAATGTATGTATGTATATCTTCACGTCAGGTCCCTTGCGCGGTAGGCAGAGAGAACTGAGCGCTATGACACGCGGTTCTTACACACTTCACTCGCTTTATTAACATTCATAGTTTCCTGAGATCACCTTCTGATGAAACACGACCAATAAAAGTTTCTTCTTTTTAAACAGCATCACATTGACAAACAAGCATTCGACAAGCCTGATGTCAAGAAACTCCCGCAGGAGCATCGCTCATGCGTTATCACTCTTGCTTCAAAGGCTAGAACTCAATAGGAGCTCAATGAATTGAAAATGCTGGACTGCTGGAAACTGCAACTTTCCTGGTAGTTGTTATTTACCTGCGGTCTTCTAAAAGGTGGAGATACTTCCTTCTAGTAGGACTGTTTATCGATTTCTCTACTCTACCACACTTTTGTCAGACCCTCGTTTGCCAGTCAAGGGTGCACTACGTGTAGAAGAGGTTAGTTTTGTCTCTAGGTTATACTACTTTGAACAGAATTTATCTGTTTCAAGATCCTGCACCGGCCGTTCTCACCGCACTCATGAGTCCACGTCATCTTCCAACTGAGACGAATCTGTACACCGAACGTACTGATGTCGCGGCGCGGCTTATTACCAAGTAATTATTATCATTATTTTAAGAAGGGCTTTTATCTGTATTAGATATGCCGGCCTCATTGTACCTTAAGCTAAAGTGAAATTCAGTGTAGAGATCTGACTGATGATAGGTGTCAGCCAATATGGATTGAGCTAATCCCGCATCGTTAATATTTAATTTTAACTTTCTCATCAGTGAGTCTCTTGTGCTTGTACTTGACTTCATAGACAAATGTTGGACATCCTTCTACGACCCCATACTCCGCACAATTAGTATAAAGAGCCCCAAGAAGGCCATAAATTTAGTAGAAAATAAATGAGATAAAATTTGCAAATACCAATAAAAAATTTCTTCAAAGAACTTTTCTTGTAACTTCATCACAAGGGAGACACTTCATTTATTCGCATATTCATTTATTTTGTTTAAAAATCAAATATATTATGTCGAAAATTTTTAAGATGCAATAAGATTCATATTCAGATATTTTGGAATTCAATTTAATTATGCCTTTTCAATTTTATATATTTCTGGTCTTTTTCCTATGAATAGTATATTAACTGTGCTACGGCTACCAGTAAGTGTGTACGTAAACAAAGTCTGTAATTTGGATCTTCAGCACGCGGGCTGTAATAAATTACAATGAAAAATAAACGAAATTGGTCTGATAAACAATTGGATTAGCGAATAAATCACAGGGGTTTGGCTACCACGCAAAATTGTTTTCAATTTTATTGCAGGCATTGTGTCTCATTTGAATATTAGGATGGTTTATGTCAACAACGTGTTAACTTTTACAATATAATCTAGTGATTGCCTGGATAATATACGATGTCTAATATCTATATAAATTTGCTCAGTGATTCTCTTAAGTTAGGTCAAGTAAGTGGATTAAAAAACACCACACAACTCCTTTTTACAAGGCCTTTTTCGCTAATAAGAGATGTATATTATGTATGTTTGTATAATTTTGACATTTTTATAGATAAGAAATTATAGTTTATTGGCACTAGTTAATTAAAAATATGTTCGATTTACAACAACAACAGTTCAAGTAACAAGTTAATTTTATAGACACGCTGAAGTCATTATTTGCGGAACATATATTATGAGGGAGTGTGACCAGGATGTTTGGTCGTAGAAAATTTAATAGTACATGTTAATTTTGTACAGGTTGAAGTTGTTTTTTTTACTAAAGCACGAAAACATGCGTGTTGTTTTAGTAGTCTGCATTATTAAACCTACTCTAAAAGTTGAAGTTACTAAATTGGAAAGTACGTACCCTGCCCGCTGAGGTCATCTAAATAAAGAATTTTAAATAATAACTATGACGAGAGTAAGACGATGATGATTTACGATGAATTCGTTTAGTATGTAGATATCAATATTTTTGTTAATATGTGAAACGATATGCCTTACTATACTTAGATATCAACGAATATATTGTGACAAAAGCAAGACATACAAATATTTTAACGAATACAAACTGCGATAAAGCGAATATTTATTCAAAAACTGAGTTTATCTTAGCTTCAGTTTCTTTGTGTCCAAAAATATCGCTAAGAATTAAGCAATATTATATTTGGTAATGGGATTGTTATAGGTACTGCGAAACAGTCATAGCACAGACTCTGTCTTTTTTATTAAAATTTTAATCATTTAGTTTAATAAAACTGGAGCCATCCATCCACTCAATTCATTACACAACTTGATTTACCGTGTCATTTATTTTATGTCTTTTAAATTTTGAATGTCAATTTAATTTGTCTACATACACGGTCAGCAAGTAGAAAATATGTTTCGAGGGCTCTAAATTCTCGGAAGGTCATTTCTACCTTTTTATACACAAATATAAGAAAAGGTAAAAATTCCAAGATCATATTTCTCTAAAGTTCCCCGTATTGACCCCTTTCAGTACAACCCTTTTCAATGTTATGCGTGTATACATTTTATTGCGCCTAATATAAGAAGTGCCCTTCGTTCGTTACATGGACGAGTTTTCGATAAGTAAAGCTGTCCGTTTGCACCGAATAATTTGACTTGTATGATGGACCACAACAACATGAACATCATCATCGATATATCAAATCAATCAGCCCTGATACACAAGTACAGGTCCCTAAGCAGTTCAAGTATGATATAAGTCAAGTATTTGATTGCGTTGTTCACAAACTACTATGAACAAATTTTCCTATTTGGACTTTATGCGGGCTCAATATTAGTTCCTTAACTTATTCGGTTAGGAGTTACACATGCTGTCTTTGTAAGGTTTCTACGGATATTGAATTGTTATGCACAAATTTGACAATGTCACTTAGGTTATCTCTTTATATTATATGGAGGTATTTAACTGCAAAAAAAAGCGAACGTCCAATGTCTTCGTATATTAATTTTCAGGAACACCGTTCCTATATGAATTCTATATGTTTGCATTTTTTACGTTACGCTTTTTTTCGAATATTCGAATTTTGACTTCATATTCGGATTCAGCATAGAAAAGTAGAATAGGAGTGTTCAGGAACCAGGAATATGGACAAAATGGCCGACAAATTAAAAAAAAATGAATTGTTATATAATTGACGAGCCAGGTGTTCTGGCAATGCAAGCTTGCGCATTCTCAAGTGGTTTTATGTATGTTTACCGATATCTCCGAAACGGCTTAACCGATCGATATTAGCCTTTTAATTTCATCAATTTTATTTATACGTTGATGGAGTGACAACCTCTTGTCACTCCATTATTTTTACGTTTTGTAATGATAATAATACAAACGAAGTATTTCGATCTTATTTTGAAATTTTGTGCCAATTTTACATACGTCAACAGCTATTAATTAAAACTATTCTCTATAAAATCCCATTTTCGGTTTAGGCACGATTCAAATCACATTTTTTTATTATCATATGACATGTGACTAATTGATAGGCTGCAGGTCACTGGAGCTCAGGAATAAAGCGACGAAATAGCATGCTCAACATAATATCTCGTCGCGTCTAAAATATTAGCATTTAGGATGCCTACTTATGTTCCGCTTGAAAGTATCATACATCCTCGTGAAACGTCCAACCTTATACCCTCGGAGTAGTACTAGACCGATAAGTGTGTCCAGTGTGAAAACTCGGATGTTTTACTATGTATTCTCAGTTCCACCGTTATGCGACCGATGATACTGTTAGATGTGGACCGTACCCAAGTATGCCTTTGATCCCCTAAACTGCCCCAACATATTACAATTATAATTATTTATAATATCTAAATCAGAATATCGGATAACACGAGTAGTTATTATACTTCAGTTCTTTAGATTACAATGTTCTAGGAGATTGTATGCAACAGTTGAAAGTTACTCTGAGGACAGATGTAGACCTAGCGTATATATGTAAAGTGTACTATAATATTTTCCTACAAAAATATAAGTGCAGTTGCGATTTGGGCTCCTCTTTCGCTTACCATCAGGCAAAGAGGGGCCACTATGCTGAACTAATATAATATATATATATATATATATATATATATATATATATATATATATATATAAATGTGCTATTATCACTATACGCCAAAATGATCTCATTCAAGTTGGCAAGAGGATACACGTAAGAAGATGAGGAAATGTGTCACCTCACCATATTGAGGAAAATGGAACGAACTATTTTGGAACTGGAAATAAGCTTATTATATCACGTTACATTTGTCACCTGCGCATATTTGTGTTGGAATATATTATTTTTCACTGTTATGGGATTTGTGACACTCTAAATATTTGTAAAATATATAAAAAAATATTATTTTCCGGAAACATAAACAAATCGGGCAAGTGGGAGTCGGAGTCTCACACCAAACCTTTCTTGAATGCGCACAACAGTTAAGTTTTATTGTCAAGATTTTTTGGTGACTCCTGAATCTTTAGAAACGGCAATATGTTTTTCTTTGACTTTACCTATACCTGACCCAATCCCTGCATTTCAATTTAGAATGGACATTTCATCATAATCCGATGAATCAAACAGAAGCCAGGGAAATCTGACATAATTTTAGTCTAAACTCAAGTTGAAGGATCGATTAGACTCCTTTCTTTAATGGACATATTCATACTGTCCAAAAAGATTGCGAAAACTGAACAATTTTTGGTGATTTAATAAAACTGCTGCTAGTTTTTTATACCGCTAAGGTTGCAAACAAGCCTATATGACCTACCTGATCTGATCTTTCAGATGACTGCAACAAAGGTCAAGCGAGTGGCTAAGAACAGCAGACCATTGTGTTCCGCTAGCAGCAGGTTACGCGAGCGACATTTTTTATATTGTAAGCGTCTATAGACTGCGATAACCGTTTCACATCAGGCGTGCGTATATGTTTGTACGTTACGCTGACATAAAGATGAATGTGTAACAAATTCTGTCTATCTATAACTTCACGCCAAGTCACTTGCGGTGCAGGCAAAGAGAACTGCCACATAACTTGGCTCTTTCACACCTCACTCGCTTCTTTTAACATACCTCTTCTCATGCACGCTCGCCGGTTTCTAGCGTTTTTATTATCACGTGACAAATTATTGAAATTATTTGAACAAATGAGAAAAATTTGCTTAAACTCATTATGAATGTGCAAATGTATTGCTATATAATACTTATTTTATTATTGCTAAACATATACACCCTGTATTACACTTTATACAAAGATAGAGTATGGCATGCAATACACTAGAAAGGATACTTATTAAAAACAGTAACTGTGGGCAAAAATAGTATATATTAAAAACGTCACGGGATTTTTCAATGACGAATACAATCTGTTACCGATCGAGTCAGTGGCAATTATGAATGGAAGTAGAATATGTTTACATAAATGCATTCAAATAAGAAATGCATGTTTATTCGCGTAATTTCCAACAAAGTAGTCGTGAAAGTAAATAAATAAATATTGGCGGAAAACATCAACGACAAATTGAATCGTGAGTCAATAATAAGTTATTTCCTACAGTAGACTTTACTACAAGTTGAGGTAATAAAATGTTTCGCCTATGATTCGGATCTCAAACAGGTAAGGGAGAAAATTGGTTTTGTGAGTCTTCTTGCCTTCGAAACGGAAATAGCGTAAACATCCTTCCAATAAGCTTCTGAGCTTCTGAGTGGGGGTAAGAAGTTCTACGTACTTACTAGCGTCTTATTTGATCGTAGCATAGACAATTTTAGTAGGAAGATGTAGGAAGAAATAAAAGCAAAAAAAGTACAGTCGTTACCAATTTTTAGTTTCAGAGTGCGATTAATACTGTTACTTAGGGTCCGAATTGTTGATTACAACTTTTCTAATTTTATCGATATTCTTTTACGGTAACCAAAATAAGAGTTATTTAAAATATCTGTTTTTAATTTTAAGTAACCTCTTGTGTTCGGGAAAATTAAAGAGTGGCGGTGGCAGGCGCTGCTTCTACTTCTCCTACTGGTAACCTTTTTGTTATTTAAATAGGTTTATATCAACAAGCCAACAAGTGTACCTTATGGCAAGCAGTTACCGTAACTTATGTGGTACTTTCAAGATAACAGAATGATTACCGCTCGTAGATTTTACAAAACGAATTATCCTTTAAATACTATCGAAGTAGTTTAATATACTGTCATATAAAAGAGGTTATTATTATGTTCGAGACTGTTCGTTTAAAAATTGGTGCAATTTCTTTCAACCTTACGTAATAAATAAAGTAAATCAGATATATGCAGGTGGCGGATGACGACACAGAAAAAAAAACAGCTATATTGCATTTTGTGTGTATATATATATAATATGCAATATAGAGTCTGGTCAAATAAAAGTAATACCTTGTACTGGAATGAAATATACAAACAGATTACAGTTTGAAAGGTTAACAGCTTAAAAGCGTGTTAAAAGCAGACCAGTGTTTGAGATTGGATAATTTCCACAGACGGACAGTTTGAACAGAGAGGGAAATTGGGAAGAAGATTGTAAGTTTGAGGTGTTTGAGTCAATACTGCAATATAATTTATATAAATATGTCCCTTCTTCTACTTCAATAAACTTGGTTCAATTTTTTATTTAGACTATAATAGACATTTCTATTATTCTATTATTCATTAATTAGTAATTGACCCAAAATTCGAAATACAATTTTTGTTGGTATGTTTACGTTTTATAATCTTTTTTTGCGAGGACACGTGTGTGTGTTCGTATACATCCTTGCGTGCGTACGGATGTGGGTCTCTCTCTATTTGTGTATGTGTCAAAAGATTGCGCTTAATTTTCTCTCAAACCATTCAAACTTGTATTTGTAAATTGAACTAGTATTTTTTTAGTAATATAAAAATGTAGGAAATTTACTTTATACCTTAAAACGGACCCATCAGCAACTTGTCATTACTCTCTTCAAGTTCAGGAGTACGAAAAAACCTTATCTTGACTGTTCTTGGAAATAATCATATTTCTATTTCCGAATTTAAGCAAGTGGGAAGCGTTAAATAGCGGGAGGTCATAGCTAGCGCGCTCGCCAATGCTTTTGAGAGATGTAAATTTATGCAGGATGTTCGTCGTTTACCCATTTACCTGAAGTAGTAGTTTCAGCGGAATACCCCCTGATATATTACTGGCATTTGGCTCAGTTCGTAGCGTAACCATGTTTGCGAACAATGTCGATTACCGCTGTCTGTATTATCCTGTTTAAGCCCCTCAAAATACAAAAGTACAAATGCAAATAGTATTCATCGTTATCATTAATTTCAGAGTAGTGCGTGTCGTCCGTGAACTAACCGCTATTGTTCTTTGCGTGATCATTAAATACTTCTAACTATGATACGTGGGATCGTGTAACTCAGGACGAAAGCGGGATTGTTTATGGATATCTATCCTAGACCAAAACGAATAAAAACGATAGAAAGTGAAAGAGCAAGAGAATTGTTTGGAAGATTAAATTCAAGACGTTAATGCGAATTATGAGTACACATGTCGCTTAAACCAAGTCGTCTGTAAATATAGTACATACATGCCACCATAAGGTCGTAAGAGAAGTGAATAAATTACTCTACTGTATGCATTTTACCGAAAACAATCGCGAAAATAAAAATATTTAATAGTTCTTTGAGAAAATAGTTTATACACTTCAGCTACTGAATGTAAAGTACAGTTATTTAATTTTACACATTTATAAACTATGCTCTTTGATAATTTGTACTATTTATGGGAGAAATAAATATTTATTATTATTATTTGTAATTATTTTGGAGCAACCATATTTATTTATATCCAAAGTGTCATTACAATATTTGTTTCACTCGCTTCGACCATAATTTCCAATCAGATTAATAAAATCAAATATTATTTGGGTTTCAACTATTCTAAGTGGCCTTACTTTATGTGTTACTTCGTAAGACTAACCTGTCTTCATGTATAATTTATGACTTTGAAAGTAATTAAATGCATACCTCATAAATATTGTATGTGTACATTAAAGAATTAAATTCAAGGTTTCCTACTTAAACACAACCCGTCTCGCACGCAGACTTGATGAATTTCAGCCTCCCGAACAAGCCGGATTCCGAAAAGGCTTTAGCACCGTAGACCGCATACATATCCTCCGTCAGATTATACAGAAGACTGAAGAGTACAATCTGCCTTTATGTCTGGCGTATGCGGACTACGAAAAAGCCTTTGTTTCCGTAGAGACATGGGCGGTGCTACGGTCTCTTCAGCGATGCCGAATTGACTATCGGTACATCGAAGCGTTGAAGTGCTTGAACAGTAAGGCAACGATGTGTATCCGAGTACAAGACCAGAGTACGAAACCGATCCAAGTGCAAAATGGTGTAAGACAGGGCGATGTTATATCCCCGAAACTCTTCACCGCAGTATTGGAAGAGGTCTCCAAGCTCTTGGACTGGAAAGGATACGGTATTAACATCAATGGAGAATGCATCACTCACCTTTGATTTGCCGACGACATAGTTCGCATGGCTAAATCGCTGGAGGAACTTGGCGCTATACTCATTGACCTCAATAGTGTTTCCAACCAGGTAGGTCTAAAGATAAACATGGACAAGACTAAGATCATGTCGAATGTCCATGTTACACCTATGCCTGTCACGGTTGGAAGCACTAAGCTCGAAGTTGTTAACGAATATGTTTACCTAGGATGGGTTATTCAGTTAGGTAAGGTCAACTTCGACCGAGAGGTCAACAGACGGATCCAACTCGGCTGGGTAGTGTTCGGGAAACTTCGACATATCTTCTCGTCCAAAATACCTCAACGCCTGAAGAGTAAGGTCTTCGAGCAGTGTGTGTTGCCAGTGATACGGAACTGAGACGTGGCCGTTTACTGCGGACCGTATGGGGAAGCTCAAAGTCGCTCAGCGTGCTATGGAAAGAGCTATGCTTAGGGTTTCTCTGCGTAATAGAATCAGAAATGAGGACACCCGCAGTAGAGCTAAGATAATCGATATTGCCCACAGGATAGGCAAGCTGAAGTGGCGGTGGGCTCGACCATATAGTTCGTAGAACCGACAACCGCTGGCGAAGGAAGGTTCTCGAATGGCGTCCCTGTACTGGTGCACGCAGTGTGGGACGACCCCCCCCCCCCCCCCCCCCCACTAGATGGAGCGGCGACCTCAAGAGGTTTGCAGGGATTCGATGGATGCAGGTGGCACAGGATTGAGACGAGTGGCCTTCTAAAGGGGAGGCCTATGTTCAGCAGTGGTCGAGTACAGGCTGAGATGATGATGATGATTCCTACTTAAACAGTGCAATTGTTGTTGGAAAGTGATCGATTTAAAATAAGCACCTCATTTGTTATTTACGAAGAACATCGATGTTGGTGTCAGATAGAACTTGGAAATATCTATAGCAATATGAGTATGACGCTTATATGCGAGAGAAATGTGATCAGAGAGGGATAAAAATGTCTTGCAATATGATAAGTGACACGTTTCGAATAAGTTACGTAAACCTTTTGTAGAGCTTCTTGTTTTAAGAGTTCCCAGCTGAAACTATGTCTGCCTGTCACTAGGTATCAGATACAAAAATCAAACTATAGCTTTACATCAGTTTGTATAAAAAAGTACAGTTGCAGGTGAGCTGTTATGATCAAATAGTTAATTTATATAAAAAAAGAATCACGTGTGTAGAGGTAGTTCGGTAGAGCAAATACGTAGTTAAAAAATTTTTGCTTGTTTGGCTTTGGTCGGGATGTCAAATGAAAGTCATATACTATGTAGAAGTAAACTCACGGTGAAGAAGAGGTCGTTCCTCGCTTTATTTCTCGATGAAGGAGCTGCTTCACATTCCACATTTATCATATGTAGAATAAAGTTAGTAAAAATCATTATAGAACATTTATGTTTATACACTGAAAGAAAAAAGTTTAATTGATTCGTTCATATTCAAGGAGTCGGCTTACCAATTTGGCTTTGTTAAAATGTTATACCTATATTTTGACGACGATCAAATCAGTAAAAAGATATTATAAACTTTATTTTTTTTTCATAAAAAGAAACGTTAAACAGGATTTTGTTCATGATCTAATTTTGATTGCTCCTTCATGAGCTCTACCTGTTATTCTTTAAAATTTTGTTTGCTAATCACTAGGGTGTACCACGTACAGGTGAGGTTGGCTTTGACTCTTGTAGACAGTGCAGATAGAGTAATAAAACAAATATTAATTGCAGATGATAAGTAACTTACATCACAATTATAGTTATAACGTCATCTCAAGTAACTTAATTACAATTGATATTAATTGTTTATTATACTGACGCAATCAGACTTCAGGTTATTAACAAAATCGTCGAATTAATTAAGCTCAGCAATCGGTACCTTATTAATTGTTAATAACTTGTTTGTTTTCTCATTTATGAGTCTATTTCGAATTTGAGTGACAGTGATTATAGAATATTCATTGGGACACTTGCCAAATTACCCTAAAAGTAAGCGTTGGAGCCTTATATGATATTACCATAAAGTAATGTACCTACGTTTATTAACTTTGTTAGTATTATAAAGTCGACAAAGGAACCGTTCATACCAACTTTAGAATGAATTCATTCATGGATGTAACTTAAATCGACCTTACTCGTACATATTGAGGGTGGTAATGAGAGCCCATTTAGAAATTCATATTTTATCTAAGAGAAAGATGAAAAACTTTTTATTTAATTTATAACTTGAGTTTGGAATTTGACGTATGTATGGGTAAGATGAGAATGTAATTAAATTTAAACCAGTTGAGAATACGCAAGCTTGCATTGCCAGAGGAACACCTGGCTCGTCAATTATATAACGATATTTTTTTTTTTATTTGGCGGCCATTTTGACCATTTTCCTTAAGAGATAGGAACGGTGTTCCTGAACATTCCTGTTCTACTTTTTTATGCTGAATCCGAATCAGAAGTCAAAATTCGAATATTGGATAAAAAGCGACAGACAAACGCACAGACAAACATAGAATTCATATAGGAACGGTGTTCCTGAAAAAGCTCGTACTTCCTTCCTTTGGTGTTATAAAAACCACACAGTTCGCTTTTCATGCTTATTACGTGGTTGTTTATGGGCAAGTGTGTTACAAAGGGGATTCCTTTATTTCGCATAATATTTTAAAACTTTGGCATAAGAGTTGCCATAATTTTTGATGATAAAAATCATACGGTTCGCTTTTCATGCTTATTATGAGGTTGTTTACGGGCAAGTGTATTATACAGGGGATTTCTTTATTTCGCATAATATTTTAAAACTTTGGCATAAGAGTTGACATAATATTACTCTCACGTATTATTTTTGGGCATACAGTTCATGTCGGCATACGTACTAATTTAACTGTATTGTTTTGGTCAACTTTTTAATAATATACAGTTTTACGACTGTAATCGGCTATAATTTGTTGGGATTTACTTAGGATTTGACTCTGCGCGACATAATTTATTTAAATTCGAAAAATAAACCATTAAAATTGATACTACACAGTGCCGCCGTTGGTCACTAAGCCGCCTACATGCTTATTCAGCACTGGCGAATTTCGCTACTGTATACACGATTAAGGTTTTTCACGTTTTACGTAAGATCTCTACAATCTCTTACGAGTTTTCCGTAAAATTTTCGTAACAACGGTTTAACTGTTTCGGATATTAGCATGGTAAACAAATGGAGAAAAAATTAAATGTACAAAGTACGATGAGGAGTTTCAATTAAACTGGCGTACTACTTATGGGACTATGAATGGCAAAAGAAAAATGCAAAAATGCCTAAACATATATAACTTTGTAGAGATAGAAGGATGCTATGATAAAATTGTACATTTAATTAAAAGCGAATCAACAGTGACGCCTTAATAAACTAGATGATTTACTTAATTAAACAACTGAAACATATAAGAATGAAATGTACCTAAGTAAGTTAAGAATCTATGTATATGGTAGTAAGTTTATTTCCAACTAATTTGGAAAATTGATATTTGTTTGTTTCACATTTTTTTATACAACGTCGCGAGGCGTACAAACATACGACCCACCTGATGTAAAGCAGTTACCGTAGCCTATTAACGCTTGTAATTATATTAAGTATCACTAGCGTGATGCCTCCTCTGCTGCTTACACAGCAACTCCTTTGGAGCTTACTGGTGACCTCACTCACACGCAGGAATACAACGACACTATAGACAGTAGTTATTTGGCTGCGGTTTTCTGTGAGGTGAAGATACTTCCCCAGACTGTTGACTGCTTTGACGCGATCCATGCCTCTCTTAAAACATTCAGACCAAGACAAACAGACATGTTCATGCACACCAATGTTTGTCTTGTTGCGTCAAAGTCGCGTCACTCACGACTGAGCCGCCGAGTTCGTCATAAATAATATTTAGTAGCAAATAAAACCTCATAGTGGGCGTGTTGCAGTTCTCCTCATCATATTGGTATTTATAGAATATCTAGGACCTGCTCGCGGCAATATCCACGTGATTTCAATTAGACGCCCACATTCACCCCGCCAGCGTCGACCGTACACGTCGTCATAGCAATTTCATGAATGGCTTTTATATTATACAGATATTGTCACTTGTGCAGCCAACACATGTTTATGGCTTATTCTTGGAAGTAAACGTGATCTTATTACGTGGTTGTTACCTTATAAAAACTTCTTTTCATTCCTTTTTTAAGGAACTACCCTTGACGTAGTCTCATGGAAACATCTCGAAGAAATTGCCACAACTTACGTGTCCCTGGAATCGCACAGTACGTGGTTCGTATGGTTCTAATATGTAAGGCAAAGAAACATTCACTTATAATGACAAGTTGTATGACTCTAGAGCACTAAATACAACCCACGGCACGATATCTATTTGTGTATTCTACCCACCACAAAGGAGAGGTAAAGTCTCTCCTTAGCCTTAAAGGCTGAATACTGCATGTAATCTTGGGATCTTCAACATATAAGCTCCCATTTCCCCTCTCTCCTAACCTAACTTCCTGTAATTCAAATTACATATTTCTTGACTTTCATTTATTTTTAAAAGTATATTTTTGTATATTTTTTATGTAATGTATGGTTTTAATGTTCTCACCACGACTCTTTTTGCTATACACATGAAAATAGTTTTACACTTTGTTTTTTGGGGTATTCTACGAATTGAATACGTAGCCTTATATACTGAATTTCATGTTCTGCGTTACATGAAATCCATACAAGACGCTAAAACAGCCTATATTACCTATTGGGAATATTCAACGGCAAACAACTTATTGATTTTCAAAACTTTCTAGTTCACTAAGCGTCAATCAATTTACGTTACGAGTTTAAATTGATGTGCCATTGTTTTACAACCTTTTGTTAGAGCTGAAATCGCTTTTTAGATATAGCTTCATTTTCTTTTAGACTCAATTTAAAAAATGTGTTTTGGGATAACTTTTAACTGTTTACTTTTAACTATTAACTGTAAACATTGAGTTAAACATAATGTTTAGATCATTTAGATACCTTGTTCAAAGTTTTTGTATTGGACGTATGTGTTTTATTTCGTCGGGAGGCATACAAGCATACGGCCCACCTGATGTGAAGTCGCTGCCGTAACCTATGAACGCTTGCAATACATTAAGTATCACTTGTGCGATGCCACTTTTCCTGCTAACACAACTACTTCTTAGGGGCTTACTGGTGACCTCACTCACTCACAGGAACATAACAACCCTCCAGGCAGTTTTTATTTGGCTGCGGTTTTCTGGGAAGTGGAGGTATTTCCCCAGTCGGGCTGCTTTGATGGACCCTATCTATCTTAAAAACACCCAGACCAAGACATGTTCATGCACAGAAATATTTGCCCTGTGTGAGAATCGAAGCCACGAGCGTTGGTGTCAATGTAGAGTTATTAAACACTGCACCGCCGAGCTTGTAAAAATTAAAATTAGATGTTAGATTCTTGTCGTCTATTATATAACTAATAGCCATTGTTTTACCAAATTTTTAATACTTAAGTCTGATTAGCAAGATATGCATCATCAGGAGATTAAAATATTATTTGTAGTATGGACGAGGCGTTGGTCATAAATTCACAATAATAATATAATATCGTTTATTTTCTCTCCACATATAAGATATATCTTAAGTCAATACATAGTAGGATGTTGTGAACTTTTTAGTGGAGAGAACTGGTGCTTAAGCTAGGTAGGCCTCCTGTATTACGAGTCACCAGGCTCCCTCACACCTTTACAGGACATTACTATATCGATGTAAGATTATAGAGATTTACACATGGAAAGACATAAAGGGGGGTAATAATAAAAAAAGAGAAGACGGGAAACAATTATAAGCCAATCTATAAATATACTAACAATGATATATTGGAAAGTAATACTTTTAAAAGTCGGTCTGTTAAGCTAATCTGATTTATTTATAATTTGCTAATGCTCGCTGCTATACTTGTATAGATTGGTTTCACACAGGAACCTTTAAATTAGGGTTGTAACGGAACCTTGCCATCGCTTCCGTAAGTACGGTACTTCCGCAAGAAATTCTTACCTCCGCCTCCATATTTTTTTTGCGGAGTTGTAACGGAGGTTTATTTACGTCGTAATACAAATAATGCGCGAAGAGCGCCCACGCTGGGTGGACTGCGAGCGAAATGGTCGACTATATAATGCAATGCATAATGTTGACTACTTTATGCTTGAGTGGTGGAAACGCGGGTGGGGGTGAGGGCTTTGGGCGTTAATAAAATGATACATGCCATGAATTGACTTGTCGACTTGCTCGGTCGCAAATAGTTGTGATTCAGCTTTATCAGCTTCAGATAAAACCTACCTATTTTGAATAAAGACTTTTTGATTTATATTCTTTTAAATGAGCATGACTTAATATTTTCTTTCGCTTCCACTTCCGCCTTCGTTTCCGTTAATCGCTGCATCCGCGGAGGTAAAGCCCTTCACCTCCGTTACAGCTCTGCCTCGGAGATAAATTCTAGGATATTCTAGGATAAAAAGTAGTCCAAATATTGTTTCAGTATATAAGTGTGCAAAATTTCATTAAATACATATCGTTTAGTATATTTTGAGTATGAGACAGAGTTAAAAACTGGCTTCTGTGTCATATCAAAAATATTCCATGTAAAGACTTATTGTAACCGCAATTGCAGGCAGTAGATAAGATTTAATCGAGTCTAGGTAATTCATATATATATTTTTTTAATAATTCACGTTTAGTCTTATCATTCTTTGAAGAAGAGCGAATACGTTTGCCTATGGCAATTTAAAGAAACTCACGCAAAGACAGAACAGCAGACTAATAATTATTTCATTTTGCACTCCCTGTTGCGCGTGTGCGTCTCGTTAATGCTTAATGGGAAAGCCTTAGATTTTACCACCAAAAGTAGTCATAGCGTGTGTAAATTGTTAATAACACAAATATAATTATTCTTAATCAATTTATATAATTTATTTTTAATTTACTCTAACACTATCACAATAGAACTCTGTTGTTTTTCAGAGTGAGTTTTGGAGCGGTGGTGGCCCCGCGGTATAACCGCACGCCTAACAAGCGTGAGGTTCCGCGTTCGAGCCCGGCGGAGGTGCACTCGGTTTTAATTACGAGTACCACTTGCTCCCGGCGAGGGAAAACACCGTGAGGAAACCTGCACATGCAGATTTTCTGGATGTATAATCATGTTTCATTGTATTGTCTGTTTCCCTTTAAGTGTTACGGAGCTCAGATGGCAGTCGCTCCAATGTAATAACTGGACTCGCCACATCTTGGATCATGATCATAGAGAACCACGGGCTCCGTAGTGGATGCAACCGGGATGTACCTCTTGATGAGTGAGTGTGGTTTTCAGAGTGACACCTCGCACATTTTAGTTGTTTTGAAACAATTATCTGAAAAAAATATTTTTTGTTAATAGATTCAGGCGTTATTTTGCGAAAGTCAAATTTACATGCAATTTGATCTAACCTGCTTTGTGTGCTTCCGCCACCAAAAAACTTTTTAGCGGAAGCACACAAAGCAGGTTAGATCAAATTGCATGTAAATATTTTTTGCTTTCAGATAGTTAGAGAGACGATTGAATTCTAGGATTTCTGCCACCTTTTAGGTATATTTTGTGTTGAGGTGGTTGGTAAATAGGATTTCATTGAAACACCTGATCTTATTGAATTTATTTCAGCAAATTTGTCGCGACCTTTGAGTTTTGTGAAGCAACTAAAAAGTCAAAGAGCAGCTTTCAGCTCTGTTAATCAAATAAGTCTACAGAAATGTAGAAATTCGGGGTAATTTGGCTACTAAAAGTGTAACTTGCTTTAATATTATTTCATCACAAGTTTTATTTTAGGGTTCCGTTATAAGAAAAAAAATGTGTACGTTATAAGAAAAAAAAGCTCTTGCTAGATCTCTCCCATGTCCGTCCGTCCTTCGCAGAGTGTTTTCCTCAAAATTCAAAACATAATATTGTAATTTTTTCCAACTATAATATTTTAGATGATGTAACTGTTTGTGTCTATGTGAAACATGCAGTCTAAGGTCCAGCTCTCGGAAATGTGTATAAACATTGTATTTTTAGTACATTTAACGTATTCCTGCGTGTGAGTGAGGTAACCAGGAAGCTCCTCAGGAGTTGCTGTGTCAGCAGCAGAAGAGGCATCGCGTGAATGATACTTAATTTATTGCGAGAGTTCATAGGCTACGGTAACCGCTTGACATCTGGTAGGTCGTACGCTTGTGTACCTCGCGAGTGATTATTGTAGTCACTTTTATGATGCTTACTTGCAAACGCATACTGGTATGCATTAGGATACAATCACAATACGAATGCTCACAGTTTTGCGAAAAGCTATAGTCGTAACATTTGAACATGCGTAAAAATTTTGTAGCGACAAATATATTGTGCCGGATTGCGAATTTTGTCTAGAATCACAAAAAAGATTAATTCGCAACGCTTACAAGAACGTTTCCATAATTTGACCTTTGCCTCCTTCGTATTACCCGAATATAATTTAGGTATGCTTTTCATAAAATATCAAAATTATCTTGATAGAAATGCTAAAACTTTAAAGCAATTTTAATAAAAACAATTACCAGAATAAAATATTGTGCCTGTTATTATTCTGTTTCTATCTATAACTCAAGCATATAATTACTTGCTGTATACTGCGAATAACAATAATTTGCTTTTAAAAATCTCTGAAGATCTTCTTCGTGGTATCTTGTTTCCTAATGCATTAGGATTGGCGGGGTTCGCTACCTAAGTCTAAGATTTGGCGATGGACCCTGATTTTTACATGGAGCGAGCCGTCAGACCTCCACAACCCAGAGGGAGAAACGGAACTTTCTTAGGTTAGATCACACATCTTTGGAGATATAATTTCTTGGACGTGTGAGTTTCCTCACGATGTTTTCCTTCATCGCCGTTCAAGTGAGAAATATGTACACAAATCCAAAAACCCGAATTTAGTCGTACATGCACTCGCCAGGATTCCAACCGGGGACCAGGCGATCAATAGACCGGTTCCTTATCCACTGAGGGTCGGGAGGTACACAAGCATAAGGTCCACCTGATTTAAAGCAGTAACCGTAGTCTATGAACGCTTACGCTCGACGAGTTCGGTGGCGCAGTGGTGAAATGCGTTGGTACGCTACTTTGACACCAACGCTCGTGGGTTCGATTCCCACACAGTACAAACATTTGTGTGCATGAACATGTCTGTTTGTCTGGGTCTGGGTGTTTCCTATGTATAATAAGTATATATTTACAAAAAAAAAAATATTTATGTATGTTTATCAGTTGTCTAGTACCCATAACACAAGCTTCGCTTATCTTGGGGCTAGATGGCGCTGTGTAATTTGTCAGACAATATTTATTTATTTATTTACAATACCTTAAGTATGAATCGCACGGTACCCCCTATGCTACTAACATAACAATATTTTAGGAGCTTACTGGTGACCTCACTCATACGCAAGAACACAACAACCCTTCAGGGAGTTGTTATTTGACTACGGTTTTCTGTGAGGTGGAGACACTTACTTAGACGGACTACTTTGATGCGCCCTACCTCCCTTAAAAGCGAATCGGAATAGAGCTTTATCTATTTATTTATATCTCGACGCCCTTGAGTCCCTTGTGAGATAGGCAAAGAGAACCGAGCGCCACATGACTTGGTCCTTACACACTTCACTCGCTTCTTTAACATTTAAAGCTTATCTTGCCCGCTCGCCTATTTTCACTGACGTTATCTTCTGATAAAACACGACCAATATGGTCATAGAAATTTACTAAGGCTCACCTTAGTCGTTTTAGGCTCCTACATCCTCCGCTATCACATTATATATCTATATCTATAAATATTATACATATATACACACATCAAAAGTGTCTAGGGATCAACATATATTTTTGCAATAACTTTTCTCCTGATTGATATTAATTAAAATTTTCTTTAAGGATTCATCAAATAAAGTGTTTTCGTTTGTCTACAGTAACGATAAACCAAGTCACCTTTGCATTAATAAAGAAATTTGCCATTTTCATAATAAAGGGATTTTTGACATTTGAACCACTAACATTAAAGTTCGAAAAAAAGACTGAAATAACAGTTTTCTTTAAAATTTTATTGGGTAACTTAAACAATTAATAATCCGTGTTTCTACCGCGAACACTAACAACACAAGAACATCGGTTTGGCATACTCAAAATGAGTTCATCCAAATCACGCTGTGGAATGGCCGCCCATGTTCGTTGCAACAACAAAAAAAGGTCTTCTTGCAACTGGATACCCTCCATATTCGGCAGAGCTCTTCTCTGTAGCATATCCCATGCATGCTCAATCGGGTTCAAGTCTGGCGACTGAGCAGGCCAGAGCATGACATTGATGTTAGCTGCGGCGAGAGTCTGTCTTACAACTCTTGCGGTGTGCGGTCGTGCATTATCATGCATTAACTGAAATAAGGGACCGATTTGCACTTGTAGAGGAACGATGACGTCTGATACAATCGTCTCAGCATAAATTTGAGCGTTGAGGTTGCCTCTGATCCAAATCAACTCAGTTCTTCCGCCGATCCAAATACCCGCCCATACCATGATGGTTCCACCACTATAAGGATGGACTTCCTGGCAGGATTTTAATCGCTGTTGGCGTCCAGGGGTTCTCCAGTGTCGTATACGTCTTGTATCCGGTCTCATACCAAAACGAGACTCATCAGAAAAGCACACGAAACGCCATTGTTCTTCTGCCCAATTTCTGTGTTCAAGAGCCCATTGATATCGAATCCTACGATTGTGCATTGCTATAGGTGGTACCCTTAGCGGTCTTCGGGAATGAAGGTTCACTTCATGCAAGCGGTTTCTGACTGTTTGGTCGCTAATTAAGTTCCCTGAAGAGTGATGAAGCGTCACGGCTAACATCATGGCGGTTATTGTTGGAGCTCTTCGAGTTGTGATTTGAATGTATCGGTCTTGTCTCCGTGTCCATGCATGGGATATGCTACATAGAAGAGCTCTGCCGAATATGGAGGGTATCCAGTCGCAAGAAGACCTTTTTTTGTTGTTGCAACGAACATGGGCGGCCATTCCACAGCGTGATTTGGATGAACTCATTTTGAGTATGCCAAACCGATGTTCTTGTGTTGTTAGTGTTCGCGGTAGAAACACGGATTATTAATTGTTTAAGTTACCCAATAAAATTTTAAAGAAAACTGTTATTTCAGTCTTTTTTTCGAACTTTAATGTTAGTGGTTCAAATGTCAAAAATCCCTTTATTATGAAAATGGCAAATTTCTTTATTAATGCAAAGGTGACTTGGTTTATCGTTACTGTAGACAAACGAAAACACTTTATTTGATGAATCCTTAAAGAAAATTTTAATTAATATCAATCAGGAGAAAAGTTATTGCAAAAATATATGTTGATCCCTAGACACTTTTGATGTGTGTATATATATATATGTATATAATGTTCTACAATAGCATGTACAACATTATATATAATATACTATACGACATAATGCTGTGCAAGTAGTTGAAATAGATTAAGCGCACAGTAGCCACAAACGTCATTTGTGATTTTCCTAAATGCATAAGTGGCGGAGCTCATCTTACTAGTAGTGGCTCCACTGTAATTTAGAGCCTTATTTCATTATGAAACTCCAGTTTATTATAGAGATATTTTTTTATTTAGAAGTCACATTTAGAAGATTTTATACATTTGATTTTAGTAGAGTTTAATAATAGATTATTACATGTACAAGTAGAGGTACTCAATGCTTTGTTTCACTTGTAGCCTACACTCTTGCTTTTAAGACTTTCTTCGACCATCTGCCATCACTAACTCATTAGACGTCACCTGGTGGTCATTTTCTACAGATTTACATAGAGAAGGAGGTTCTCAATGCGAACTGTGTTTTTTGGGAGTATATTACTAAAAGGAGGAGATTCTCAAATCGTCCGTATGTACTTAACTTTTATAAACTGATTTTAATGATATTTTGCATTGGGTTCAGTGTAGCACCAAAGGTGGCCCAATTTAATTTCCTTAGTATAAGGACGTTGTACTTTGAAGATACACCAGGAAAATCGCCAAAAAATAGAAAATTTGTAGTGACTGAGGTACTGTTAGGTATGATAATCCTAAAATACTACCTTATTTTAGGATTCTCATATACCTAACAGTACTTCAGTCACTATAAGTTCCTATTATCCTGGTGGTATTTACTATGGTCAAGGTCATCCTAAACCGAGCCAGCCTTGGCTAAGGCACGCAACGGAACTCCTTAACGACAAAGAGCACGAATATATTTTCTTTTGAGTACAGGTTCCATTTTACTATATAACTTAAATGCGCGCCAAGAACACAAGGAATTTCGTACATTGACCTTAGTGACGATTGTAGGTGTAAAAAACAATAATTTCAATGAAATACGAGATAGACATCATGTTGACGATCATTCTGCATTTCCTCAATGTGTGTCAGGAAGCGATCACCGGATGGGAAGAGGCATCTTGAACCTTAACATAAAACTGGAAAGGCGAGACCTTTCCAGCTTGGAGAAGTTTATGCTCCGTCCATCTCGTGCTTGGATTCAAAACTCCGAGAGCTCTCAGCACGTTCATAATCTTTTTAGCGTCTAATGCTTATACAAAACTGGATAATATAAACAGCAAGCTTGTGGCCAATGCGATGGAAGCAAAATTCATAAAACCTCGTACAAAAATAATCCAAAAGGTTTCGAATCACACGCAAAATCTCGTGCTGGTTAGACGTGAAATGTGATTGCAGTCTTCAGCTCACACGCTAGAGCAAATGCAGCCAATTTACTAGGCCATTTTAATACAAAAATATTGTTTAATAAATAATGAAATAATATAGAATAATTTCAGAAGTTAAAAGCAACAACAAATAAGTATAAAATTGTTATATCAAACATATTTTTTTTTGCTTTTTAGTTAACGTATTGTACCTTTGTGTTTTTTGAAGTCTGTTTTTTTTTTATAAAAGTTAATTATATTAGGAAGCTATCGCTCATCGTAAATATCGAGAAGTTACGACTTCAATGTCCGTGTTTAGAGTTTTCAAACCATAATACCGATAAAAAGCGTGCTTTAGTATTAAGCTGCTGGCGTTCGATTGGTTCATTCACGTTTATTAAAATAACAACTTTATTTTTGCAGGTTTTATACTTTTTTCTTTATTTCATTTAAACATTTATTTCATGCAGTTACTTAGGTTGGGACCATAATCCTCATGTCTAGGAGTTATGACTGATAATATAAATATTAATACCAAACGCGTAGAGTTATGAGATAAGCTAATTTAGTGATCCGTTAATCATTATCCGATATCTTTAATCCGATTACAAGTGAGGCCTATCTGAGGAAACATAGTGTAATGAAATGATGATTTTTTAAATGAAATAATAAAGATTTCTTTGTTCTCGTCATTCAGAGCAAAATTGTGATTTAGGTTGAATCAGGTTGAAGGGTCGTTGAAACAGAGTAGTCAATTGGTGTCATTTGTTTTTTTTTGTTATCATGAGAATGCAGCCGTTGAAGTGGTTTTCTGAGTTGTTGATGCTTATCAGATAAATACTACCTATGAGATGAGAAAATATATTTGCAATTGTACTACCACTCCATCACTGTTTCTTTTCACCTCATACATTCAAAGCAAAGAGCGAACATAGCGTGAGAAAATACGCATGCTCAAGAAATTATATATCAAAAAACTCAGATAGTGTGATTTAACCTAAAAAAGGTCTGGTTTTTCCTATTTGTTGTTGAGGTCTGACGGCGGTTTATGTAAAACTCAGTATCTTCACCAAATCGATAAGTTCAGGTAGCAGATGCTGCCAATCCAAATGGATTAGGAAACAGGATAACGCTAGGAAATAGACAAAGAAACCCGTTCAAAGCAAAGAACAAATATTTGTACTCAAAATTCATAAAACCTCGTACAAAAATAATATTCGCGTTATTCATTTAAAGTTGCAGTCGGGCAGAGGGCGTTTATCAAAACCAGTTTCTATACTATATGAGACATATATCCCAGCTTCTCTATCATACAACTAAAAAAAGCATTTGTAAATTGCCATCTAGGAAACTCTAGTTGAGTTTGCTAGATGGTAATTTAAGAATGCTTTTGCTTTTATGTATATAACAATTTCATAATATGCTCGGAAAGCTAACCTTTTGATTGAACTTCCAATTGGATAATCTTGATCTTAAGACAATTAAACGTCATAAAAAGTTAGCAGCAAACACTTGTAGGGTACCTACGTACATTGAATTAAACAATTTTTAACAGAAGTATCGCGTATTTTATTTATTTTGTTGAACCTGACGTTTCGAACGCTTTGCAGCGTCCGTGGTCGCAGGAAGACGCTGCAAAGCGTTCGAAACGTCAGGTTCAACAAAATAAATAAAATACGCGATACTTCCGTTAAAAATAGTTTAATTCAATGTGTAACAATCGCGAAAACCTAAGACAATACCTACGTACATTTCTATTATAGCTTGCATGCCTTGCATAATGAAAAAATCACATGAGTGCACTATACGATTGTGGTTACGTAGAAATAATTGCAATATACTAAGTATCTCGCGCGATACCACCCGTGCTTCTAATACAGTAACTCCTTAAGACCTTACTCGTTACCAATTTATTTTCGATCATATCTTCATACAAGTTCAGGGTCCGCTACCTAAGCCTAATAATTTGGCGAAGACACTGATTTTTACATGGGGCGACTCCTGTCAGACCTCCACAACCAAGAGGGAGAACTAGATCTTTCTTAGGTTAAGTCACACGTCTTTCGAAATATAATTTCTTGGACGTGCGGGTTTCCTCACGATGTTTTCCTTCACCGAGCAAGTGATTAATATGTATATAAATCCGAAAATACGAATTTTAGTGGTACATGCCTCCACTTGGATTCGAACCGGGGACCAGGTGGTCGGTTCCTTATCCACTGGGCTATCACGGCTCTACAAATTCCTTTGTGGGGATTGATATGTAAACAAAATAAATAAATAATATTTACTTCGTAGCGTAACTCTGAACTGTAAATGGCGAGCTCAGTGGCTCAGTCGTGAATGACGCGACTTTAACACCGTCGCACTTGGGTTCGAATCCCACACAAGGCAAACATTTGTGTGCATGAACATGTCTGTTTGTCTTGGTCTCGGTCTGGATGTTTTAAGAGAGGTAGGGCGCATTAAACCAGCCCGTCAGGGGAAATTACCTTCACCTCACAGAAAACCGCAGGCAAATAGCAACTCCCTAGAGGGTTGTTGTGTTCCTGCGTGTGAGTGCGGTCACCAGTAAGCTCCCAAGGAGTTGCTGTGTAAGCAGCAGAGGAGGCATCACGCGAGTGATAATTAATATATCGCAAGCGTTAATAGGCTACGGTACCCGCTTTACATCTGGAGGGCCATATGCTTGTATGCCTCCCGACGTAGTATAAAAAAAAAACTCCGTGCGTCCGTAAGGCTCGACTCGTATTTAACCATATTTATATTCACATCATCAGCTTGGATTATCGAGAATGCCTTGATGTTGTCAAAGTCTACGTAAGCGTATTTCTTTCAAGCAAGCTATGCGCCCAGGGGTTTCTATTTATAACTGCTCGGCCGGTGTTGCGAATTTACATTGATAGTTCTGCCCTTTACAGAAGTCGTTTTATTGACGTCAATTGAGATTAAACTCTCAGAATATAGATATTAAGTCTATGTTACTGTACCTCACTATTCGAAGTTTCCAGTTGGTTTGATGTTCAACTGGGAATATTTGAAGGGTAGGCATTGGCGACATCAAATAATTTATTAATTTTCACAAACCAGGTTGCCTTTAAATGATAGAGAAAATGAATGAAGTATAGGAACGGAAACGCTTTCCCTTTATAATTACTCATCTCGGAAAGAAGTCTTCGATTCCACTGTATTTTATTATGTATTTTAGATAACCCCGTCATATTTAGTGAACTTATTTAGGGATTATCAGTGCCCTGATGCGGTTATTCCATACAAGTCTAAATATCTGATCATCGTATTCGAAGTTACTCAATGGAAGTTATTACGAAGCTGCATATGTATGTGACAAGTTGAACTTCGACTATTTCTCTTGAGAACTTTGCAAATGACTGAATATTTTTTTTTATACAACGTAGGGAGGCATGCAAGCATACGGCCCACCTGATATAAAGCGGTTGCCGTAGCCTATAAACGCTTGCAATACTTTGAGTATCAGTCGCGCGATGCCACCTCTGCTGCTAACACAGCAACTTCATAGGAGCTTACTGGTGACCTCACTCACACGTAAGAACATAACAACCCTCTAGGGAGTTACTCGTATTAATTAGTTTGCTTCGATGCGCCCTACCTCTCTTAACTATGAATATGCTTTTTATTTGTTAACCGACT
The DNA here is from genome assembly GCA_947507595.1 of Pyralis farinalis. Lineage (NCBI taxonomy): Eukaryota > Metazoa > Arthropoda > Insecta > Lepidoptera > Pyralidae > Pyralis > Pyralis farinalis. The sequence goes on from OX382267.1 coordinate 21,866,612, forward strand.
TCATGTAAGGAGGACATCGTCAATAATTTATCCGTATATTACGTGATTCGTATGTAACGCAATTGTTTTTGAACCGGTTTTTTTATCATACACATATTGTTTAAAAGAGTAATGGTAGCAGACACCGTCTAATATTCTAATTGATTAGGAAACGGGATAATGCTAAGAAGAAGATGTATTTGAAAGAGTATACTATCGCAGTTTACATAGGTCCTTAATGAATTAGGTCCTGTAATATTGTAAACTTTGTAAAACATGTAATTTTGTTCACCAAAATTATCGTACTCATCGCTTTGATGATAAATTAAAAAGTAATAGCCAAAATCTCCTTATAAAAAAGACAGGCCAGATACGAGACAGAGCTCGCGCGCTGAGTGTCCCGTATCTATATAATTTGTATGCGACTTGTATTCTTCTACAAGAAAATTGGGTACTAACACTATTTCTTACCTATAGTACGTGATACGTTATAGTGAATAATTATAGTGAATAATAATTTATATATTTTAAAAAGGTTACATTAAAACTAAAAATAAACTTATTTTTCTTCGTTTTATCCTGTTTCCTAATCCATTAGGTTTAGCAAGGTCCGCTACCTAAGCCAAAGGATTTGGCGAATACACTGATTTTTTACATGGAGCGACTGCTGCCAATTCTTCACAACCCAGAGATTAAACCAGATCTTTCTTAGGTATCTTTCTTACGATATTTTCCTTCACCTCCGAGCAAGTCATAAATATGTAGTACATAAATCAGAGAACACGAATTTAGTGGTAAACACACCCACCAGGATTCGAACCGGTGACCAGTTAGTCATTAGATTGGTTCCTTATTCACTGCTCTCTTAAACTAAAAATAAACATCTATACGCAAAATTTTAGTAAACGACGACTAATACAAGGAATGCCGTTGACAAAATTGTCGCATTAAACAAGTAACATAATAATAAACTAGTAAAATGTGAGACGAGACTCGCTCTATAAAGTTTCATAGGTAATGCTTTTTCCGAGTTAGTTTTTATCATTTATTTTTTTATTATATATTGTTACAGTGCAACAAGATGCGTTAGAATGAAGAAGGTTTGTTTTCACTACAGATTGCAAATTACTAGATCAGACTAGAAATGCAGCAGGCATGGCAGCGCATAGAATATGAAAAAAATATATATTCTATGCGCTGCCATGCCGTTCATTGGCAGCAATGCGTCCGGCGCATTACATAACTACTGGGTGTTTATAACATATGAACAGACAGATAGCAGAGTAGCAGAAATATAATACCGGTTTTACCATTCCAATACGGAATTTCGAATGTCATGAGAATTATGGAATTAAATTAGGGATATATGTAAAGTTCCTGTGTGTGGGTTCTCTTGCTTAAGACATTGAACTATATGCGAACGAAATTGCGGAAATTTGTTATTTCGTTATGTACATATATATATAACATACATAGTAATTGTAATTGTAACTACTAATGAGTATTAATTAGATTAGTAAATTCTACAATTCGTGGCTAAAATAGATTAATTATATACTCAATTATTGCATTAAAAATAATTATTATAACATAATAAATATTTTAAATTACATGCTGTTACTTACTAAAAGGCGATATATACCTCTCGAGAAAACGAAGTACCTTTAACTTGAAATAGATTGATTTCTAATACTATAAGGCCTCAAGTTAATGATAAAGCTGAATAAAACCTTCAAAATTTACATGCAAAATTTGATTGAACATTTTTTATACCAATTAATAAGCAAAAATAGAAATTCTTCTAAACATGTGTATATAATAGATAAACTAAAATCAAAATTAGACGCTCCCAATTGTTTAATTATGTTCAATTTGTAATAGATTATTCTAGATTAACTAACTGCCGTCGAAGGTCATTAAACAGCGCGTCAGAAATTCAGCCAACATTCAGCAGTCATTAAGCCCATTAAACCGACGATCGGCGCGTCGAATATGTACATGAATGTTTAAACACATACACATAGAAAGGCATTTTTATAAAGTATAATAATCAGGTACTAAAATATTTCTAAGTCATTTGGGGTTCATCAGGATTTACAGACAACTAAAATAAATCAATGTAGAGCGTCAACTCTACACTGACTTGTTTTACAGTAACATCTTTTTAAAATGAAGTCTGTGCAATTGATAGGCGCTTTCTAATGTTTCCCGTAGGAATTTTTTAATATATTGTACTGACAATGAAACATGATATGTCGAATAAACAGGATTGTAATAATTATATATCATATGAAAGAGAAATTCTATGACTTCTCTTTTATGTTGTCTCGACTATTTTTTGAGTTCATGCTAATTATTATTAACAATCTCTAGTAAGATATATTTTCATTCCAAATTTTTGTCTTTTCGTACCAAAATCAACATATATAAATCGCAGCTGCGACTTTTGGACATTAGCATTCCCTTTAAACTATGAGACGGCTGGACTGTTAGATGCAAGAAATATTTACTACCTGTAGTAAGATACAGGTTTGACTTTTCAGAGCCCCAAGACGACAGCACTAGAAATGATTAATTTGAAATTATTGTTTTATATGATATTGATAAGTAATAATAGCCAATAAATAAAACATTGTCCATTTTCTCTTTGATTAGGTACTACTTTTTATCAGTTACTGCCATCTAATGCAATAAATTATTTATTAATATTGACTACTTACTTTACTAAATAGTTATTTAATTTTGGAATATAAATAAATTGAAAATAATGAATGATGAGCCTAATCTCATACGATTTGGTATTCTCCTCTGATCCAGCGGATATATATATAACCTCTGCGTACATATAGTAAATTGACATTGATAATGAGCTTGCAATGACGATAATTTTGATAATGGAATAAAGCTATACTTGGTGATATATTGAAGTTTTAATTGGAGAAATATGTCAATGATCAGTTTACGGTACGTTACCGAAAACTCAGCTAAATAAGAGTAGGTACCTAATAGTAAATATTCATGTTATTGTGGTAATGTCAATGCCACTAAGGCCCCTCAATTCTGTGCTGTAACAGAAATCTGTCAAACTGACACAAAAAATATAATGGATAAAAAATAAATTTACGCTAGTATTTATTACTATATTTCTTGTATTAGTAACACGAGAGTTGCCCTTAGTTTTGTAACTGTCAATGGTCTATGTTAACTGCTCACGATCAGTCAGATACCTACGCCTACGTGCCGTAGTTTGTTTAAACCAAACCAAATTAATGCAAAAAAATAAGTTAATTCAAAATAACTATATTTCAAGCCTTTGCTTGAAATATATAGTTTATTTATTTCTCTTTAGAAATACCATTGCAGCATTTAATTACATATCGCTTATTAAATACAAAAGTACCACAATTAACATAATAACAAAATTTAAAACATGCATTCTTGACGATTTTTAACATTGTTATTTGATAACTAATTATATTTATATAAATATAGTGTCAGTAAAAGGGTACCTTCATTTTTCTATATCGATTTTGATCATAATTTCGCACTAATACTATTGAGAGCTTTTTGAACTGTGGCTCCTTTGCATTTAATGAGCAATATATTGGTAAAGATTTATTAAAAATAGAAGCTGGTTTAAATTGAATATTTTCATAAATCAATGAAGGTTGCTGAGATATCTTTTAGAAACAAGTTTGTTCTGATACTTTATTTGAAATTTTACAATGAACATAAAATATACGCACAGGCAAAGTACCTACACATAAGATCTTCTATCGTAGTACTGTACTGGTATTACAAGTTTTAATTATGATTGCTCGTTCTATTAAAAACCACTCGATAATTTCATCAATAAGTAACTGATGATGTTTCGTTAATTGAATGTTACGTCTGCATTTTCTCTCTTTTAGTTTTATCTGCAAAAAAGAAACAATGCCTGTTTTTTTTATCCGATTCTGATATAGTGAGTGAGTGGTTTCCATTAATCTGTAGCAAATGAAAAATGCAAAATTCTTCCTAGAAACTGGGGCATGGGAGAGTTTGTCGGCAAAAGGTATATTTGTCAAGACAAAGTAAGTGCTCATTTGTCATATTTCCGTTACCTAAAATGGATTCACTATAAAATAATGCTGAGCAAAAATAGTATGATGTCTCGTAGAGAAAAATAACATTTAACGCATTATGGAAAAACCTGTCGTCGTTTCCCGAATATATGGAAAGTAACTTTCAATATACATCTATGGCATACGAGACAATGTTAATAGCAATAATAAATTATGAAACTGTCATTGTGTTAGATTGACGGGCAGGCATAATAAGAACCCCTAGATGAAACGGTTTTCGAGTACGCTTATTAAGCTCAACACAAATGAGTTCCTGTTTCTCCTTTCAATTTCCCCGACAGACGAAATGCTTTGATTGATTGTGACATGTTTTGTCAGTAACTTGTTTAGTGAAAAGGAATCAAAATGCATGCAGATAGCTAGTAAAGTAAAAAATACACGTACACGTTTCCTTATAGTTTTATTTTTAGTTTTCATTTGAGATATTGCTGACTTGCTAAATTACTTACGCATCGCGTCTTGTGCGCTCGTCCCAGAATTTTTCCCAGAAGGTTGATCTGTTTTTGATACGAAGCACGCTGGTGCTTAGGGTTCGCGGCAGCGTACCGCCACTGCTGCTGGCCGAGACGCCGGTGGACATGCTGTGCTCGGATGCAGAGCTCTTGGCGATGAACGTAGCGCCTCCGCCGGCGGCGCCCAACCTCTCCGACTGAGACCCCGAGCGCTGCATGTCGGACGGGCTCAACGGTCTTTACTACATTGCACGACGCCGCGACCGATACTGGCAAACTTATCACGGACCATCGTCATCAGTTCGAGATCAACGTCATGTCTACTATTCTGACCGATATTTATGCCCGATAGCGACTTTAGCGTGCTTTTCGCACGCGCAATTACGTAAGCGGTAAGCGTTCTCTCACAATTCGTGCACTGTCAATGAAAGGTATCTATCTCATTTGTGATTTTCAATCATATCTATGTACCTACATTTGTTTATAGATAACTTTATCTCACTCGTTATCAATATAGCAAGTGAAACTTATGTTTTTATACTATCGGACAAAATGTTAATATCACAACAGCCTAATCGCTAAAGTTATTTATGAATTCATTCGATAATTCTCTTCTAAAACAACATTAAACAAATTTTAGGCCTCATCCTTGGCACCAATTAAATAGTGGTCTATGTCGATCGCGCTTGAAACGGTGCGCCGCGGACGTTCGGCGACTAACCTGTCAGATCAGTGAACGACCTCGACACTGTCCAACCTGTAACTTTATTTACACTCCGGTAAATATCCGCACATTGATTTTGAGTGTCCAAACACCGCGCTCGAGAGATGGTCACTTCACGGGCATGCACACTTGCATCTGCGCTCGAGAATTGATGAGAGTGGACAGTCACATTATAAATGGGGTTTGAGTTTCAGCGGGGGGTTTTGCGGCAGAATTGTATGTGCATCGCGTGTCGTGGATACGGGTGGTGGCGTGTCGCCGGCAGCCCGCGCGGACTATCAATGGAGAGGAGCAAGGCGGCGAGTCGGCGAGGCGCAGCATGTCGGCGCCGCGTCTCGCTCGCTCGCCCGGCCGCGCCGCCGACTCTGAGCGACTCCGCCCGAGGATAAATTTGGCGCTAATAGAAACTGGCGGCGTTGGGCTCCGGCAATCAATGTTAGACGTGGAGATCGGGAGCCACCACGAACGTTGCCAGAAGAATTTCGAAGATTGCTCGTGGATTGAAAGAATTGTTGTTACTTGTTTAATTCTAGCAAGAGATGTATCTCTTGCTTTATTAGTTCCATATCCATGCATACCTTTGCCCATTGTACAATGGTAATCAGAAAATCTAGCTTTTTACAAAAAGAAACATAGTATGCTAGGCTATGTTTTAAGCATATTATTTTGTTGCTATAAGCCACATGTAGACCGTTTACTGTGCTTGGAGTTTGATTGAGAAATAATTTCAATATAGTTATTATATCTCAGATGTCTATGTAATTTATAAAATTTCAAATAAAACAAGTTTATTTGCTGATAAGCTTGGGCAAATACCTTTTGCGTATTCATTAACGTCTATTCTCTGTGGTTATGGTTACTGAATATGCAACCATCCCTTAGAATGCATAGGCAGCACTACATATAATGTCTCTGTTTGCTCATCTGATATCGAAAACTAAGGATATGCTCAGAACATTTCTGTGAACAATTATAGATGAACACAGTCAACTAACCATATCATCTATAGTCTGAGTTGGGATGTTCACCAATTACTGGCGCCTTTAAACGATCTTGAATGTATATGCGTAATTAGTTCTTCGCAAATATTTCATTTGTATACATTTTATAAAAAATAAGTTTTTACACTTAACACCATGAAAGCTATTTTATCGTCATCGGCAAGGAATTTATTCACATACAATATAATCAGTCCAATACTACGCAGATTTAGATTTTTTCTCCGAGTTCTTAAACTGTGCAAACATCTTTCTGTATAAAATACACATTACAGAAAAAATGGAAAACATAATCTATCTACACGTTAAGTCATAAGTGCTAAATCTCTTGCGCTTAGTATTTATTAACTTAATATTCGCAGCTTCTTTCTTACGTGCTATTTTTCCTATATGTACCTGAACCAATGGAACCGATACTGTCTGTCTCAAATCAATCCTCTGTTATACATCAGCATTTTTTTTAACGGGACTCATACCCACCGCTGTGTCTCCTGTGTAGGCAGAATTAACAGCGGCGACCACCAAAAAGGCAATGAACAGTGAAGTTCATTGCTGTCCCGGGGGTTAAACTACAGCTGCTTTGGAGCTGACAACGAATTTAATCAGAAGAAATTTGTAGGAGTAGGAACTCTTGGAATTGACTTCCCCTCTTGTCAAAGTGAGAGACAGCAATTTGACAAATAAGGCATTTAAAAACCTCAAAGAGATGGCTAGTCAAGTGAAGCTCAACTGCCGTGCATCACGGTTTATCAAATATCTAACACTATTGGGACCTAAACTGTGAGTTGTTACCTAACACATCGATTCTAATAATATAGATTGCAGAACCGCCTAAACGCATGGTAATTCTCCCTCCATTATTGCCATTGCAAATATGGTCTGCATACGCTAGAAGAAAGACTGCACAATTTTAGCCTATTATTTTACTTTCTCGCTCTGTATGCCATGCACAGACTGCACTTTCATTTAATAACGTCGGGATCAGCACCATGCTGTGCAGAGCGAGCTGTGTTCTTGCTGCTATATGCTTGCCATGGATGCCACACAGTGAAAAAATGGGTGCGTGTACTTATGTACGCGCGTGAGAAGTTATACTTCTCTGGCATCATTAAATAAATATTTAACATTAATAACTTTATAATATTTAGTATTAATCATATTTAATAATAATTTATAAGAAAGGTTATTGGAGTAAAATTAAAAAACATACAAGTCAAATGTAAAATACAAATGTTATACATTTTAACTATAGCGCCATCTACCGGTAATACCGTGAAACATTTAGCAGTTTTAAGCTATTGCACATTTTTAACTATAGCGCCATCTACCAGTAATATCGTGAAACATTTAGCAGCTTCACTCTCGCTCTGTCTCTTTCTATTCCCCCTCCATAGTAGCGTTAAAGTTTAACGCAACCTTGTTGGATGTCGCATTAGAACTTCAAAAACTTGGTCTGTACATCCCTTTCTATTTACGAATGACCCCTGTGCTTCCCACTATTTGATTATCTTACGAAACAGCTTCCATAACCAATCGTTTATAAATATAATATAGAATATTATTTTTCCATGTAGCTAATTGTTTCTTATATTAGGAGTAGCTATTATACCTGCGCTATTACAATCAAGTCACGTACTTTTAAATGACGACTATTGTGTAGTATACGTACATGTGATATTCACAACGCGGAACAATCGTTACATTTATAACATCAAACGCAATTTATTTGAACGTTTATGGAATGATAAGTTAAAAATAAATAAAGAATTCCAGTAATAATTTAGTTTCGCGCAAATGTAAGTTCGGTGATGATGATGGCACTATCTTCTATTCCAATCTTCTTCCTGAACTATCAGGGTAAGGGTTAATAATTTACTGAGAAACTGGCAATACATGCCGCTTTATTCAACCCCCATCAGGTATCGAATGTGGACTATTGTAGATATATAACCAACCCTATAGCACACAAGACGTCTGCAACGTGGCCGAAATATCGGGGAAATATAAAAACAATTCGCGGCTAGTCCCGTCCTACAATAACAGTGTAAACAACCGTGAAAGTTTAAAATTATAAACTCTATATAACTTTTTGATTCTCTAGGTGTCCGTGGGGGATGGTGTTCACATATTATCACGTGGAATAATATGTGCACATTTGTCAGTTATATCATAATATAAACATATACTTAAAATAAAATCATAGCGTGGTTTGATCGGCAGTATAGTCGCATCAATTTTTTAATATCTTTATATATATAATTCTACTGTACGTGTGTATGTGACTAAACTCCTCCTAAACGACTGGACCGATTTTGATGATTTTTTTTGTGTGTGTTCAAGGGGATTCGAGAATGGTTTAGATGCATAATTGGACCCGGTAGGTGGCGCTGTAATCGGGTTACAGGATTTATTGTTTTTATTTTCGGACAGCCAAGGCAACGTCTGTCGGGTCCGCTAGTATTTTATATAATTTATGTACCTAGACTCCAAAAAATGTAATCTACCTGTATTTATCTTGTTCATAGTGCGTGCACACAAAAATATATTTTGATGACGAAAATCATTTCTATCCAGTTTCAATATTCCGGCAAATTTGATTTGATAAATAATTGGTATCTCTGCTGCCTAAATTAAAACCCGAACTCCACGAGGGTGAAGCCGTGGGAAAAAGATAGTAATCTCATAAAATGTAATCTAAAGCAACAACACTCTATATCTGTACATCTAAGACTTTAAAAATATGAGGATTTCAAGGTTACTTGCGCAAAAGATCAACATTAGATTACATGAAACGATTCATTATGGATCGTGCGAAGCATTTAAATTAATAAAATAAGACGAGCATCAAGATATGCTAAGCAAAATATATTTTAGCATCTCTAGTCTGTCTTTATTATCTATAACCATAAACTAATGTAATTATATTAAAAACTGCTGTGTATATTTTTATTATATTTGCAAGAATAGTTAATAAATGGTAGAGACATTATACGTTTATGCTAAGCTCTCCATACTATGTAATTCAATGTCATCGCAATTGCGTAAATCTTTAAGGTTTGGAATACAAATTTATTTATACTACTAAGTTGGCAAACTGGCACTGTCTACCTATTGGCAAGCAGTTACCCTTGTTGTACGTTCCAGCGAATAAGTGAGGTTAGCATTCTATACGTAAATGAAAAGATTATAAATCTTCAGTATAATTTCTTGGATTGTGTACTTTCATCAATAGAAATATTGAAAATTTGTAAACCGAATGTCGATACAAGGAAAGCGACCGCTGTACTTTTTCACTGAAGTGAGGATAAAAGAAAAATATTTCGATTTTTCTGATTTACGATTGAAAATTGCAGAGATCGATATAAAGGTAATATAGATATAAGGTCACGGTCAAGGTTCATTTGGTTAGCCGAAAGTCAACATGACATTCACCATGGCTTTAGACTGGTACAGCTCTTATACACCGTTGGACTCTGTCAGGTGAAGATAAGATTTTTTCATTTGTTGTCAGCCTACATAGCAAAAATATTCGATCGGGTCAGGTTTCAGTGTCTTCTATTGAAGCTACCATATCGTGCCGGGAAACATATCATACACGCCATGCTAACATTCTTAGTTCTTTTAATAAGAAAAGCCACGACAACATGTGTGTTGTGTCTCAAACTCTGTAATAGATAATTTCAGCTGCCCCCTAATAGTTAATTTTATCAGTAGTCCAACAAAATTATTTATTAAAGGGTAGCTGAACTTAGTCAAATTCAACACCATTATGGACCAATTACTATTGAGTTTAAGTAATATATGTAAACTTAGTGCCTATCTAACTAAGTGCATATTTATGCCGTAGAGTAAATAGATAAAGACATAAATAGATTAATGCAAATAGTTTACCGTCAACTATAATACTGTATTCGCAAACTATTAGGTAATAATGCAGTGATATTTCGTTGTTAACTCTTCTATTATTAGTTAATATTTGTTTATCTTTCCAGATTTTCTCAGTAATCACTGAGGAGTTTCACAATGGTTAAATATCTTACTAGCTTAGTGAAAAGTGATATAATTTCATATAGTGAGTACCATGATATTGTATGCGAGTGAAATTATTAGTTCATAATTTACCTTTAAATTTATATTATTAGAAATACACAGTGTATTATGAAAATATAAATGAAATGTAAACTAGGCTATTTTTTTAAATTTAGCTTACTATTTATCAAAATATATGGATTATTTCTTTAAGCAAATTTAAATTGAAATGAAATACGTTTCTGAAATATCAAATTTTAACGATTACATTTTATAGTTCCAAGAATATTTTCGTAACTAACGTAAATTTCTCAATATAAAAACGCAAAATGCAATGTTAAATTATAAAGCATACAGTTGAAAATAATAATGGAAGCTTTGCCACGAACAAAGAAAGCGGGATATGACAGCAAGCGAAGCGAATCAAGAAAAAAATATATATATTAGATAGTATATACATGCATAGATAAATAATACATACGCTCTGTCCAGCTGCGCCGCCTCGGCCTCCTTGAATCTGGAAGCAATTTAATAATAAGGAAAAGAAAGAAACAACAATGATCTGGGGAATATATATATTTATGCCACCTAAGCGGACTAGGTCGCTTACAGTATGCGGGGTTCTGCTCACACCGATAGAATTGTGCTAAAAAGTGTACACAAGCTCTGTAGTAGTGGCAATAGCATGAAGTATTTATATTACTAGTGTTTGCCCCAATGGTTCGTAAATCGACCATAATTTATATACTTGAATACTCGAGGTAAACACTTTATTTTTTTCGTTGTTTCTAATTTTATTTTATTGATAACATTAATGCTCTTCAATAGCTACTAAACAAAATAAAATAATCAGTTGACAAACAGAGGAGAAAGGTGTACTGAACTGTTTTGTCTTCGTCTTATATTCAAATAGATTACGGTTGAATTTGCTTGCACTTACAAAAGATAAGATACTTACAATAACAATAGTAGATTGTTAACCAAGGGAAATAAATAAGCACATATTTAGGTTTACTAACGAGAGTAAGCATACCCACAGTGTCTTTTTTTTAAATTCCACAAGGATCCATCAATATCTTATTGATGTGTCTTTATAATATACCATATTGGACGACAGGCTACTGTTGTTTTCATACTTTGATAGCCCTGGATACAAGTCCCGGATACGAGTACGACTGAAGATTTATGTTACTTTATTTATACCCCGGATTCAGAAATAGCACAGACAGCTTATGCTGGAAACATTCCGCTCTTAAACTTCTTCAAGTAACTGATAACCAAAACCGTAACAGCAGGCAATTTTGCAGCTGTTTTGGACGAGTTTTTACAGCATCGTGAAATATTTTGTACTATTGATCAAATATACCTCCGACATTTTGTATTATATGATCACTAGCAGTATAACGTATCGCTGTTACGTAGTAGAATCAAAGAATAATAAATGTATTAATAATTTTGAACATAAACAAAACAATTAAATTACATGTTTCGTGTATTTATAGACAGTATAATAATAAATAGTGATGTATGTAAAATTTAAAACATATGATATAATCACGGCGCCAATATAATACGAATCTACGAGATTTGATTATTCACTATAATAATATACTTGAATAATAAATTGTATTTATGGTAAAGTACATATTTATTGTTAAATTAGGCCTAAAATGGCCTAATTTAACAATAAAAATATACTTTACTTTTCTAGTATAGGCAATGAAATGCTTACTTTTTGAACAGGAGAGCTAAACATTTTTCATGTAGGAAAATATTTCTTAATTAAGTTACTTTAAAAACAAGATAATTGCCATATAAATTGTCGCCATCCCCGGAGACAACGATATAAATAAAGAAACAAACGTCTTAAGTCATGCTCTAAAGAGCTTGCCAACTATAAAAAAACCGCATAATCAAGAAGAAACTGTGAGTGTGCACGCTCGCTGGTATACCTAATAATATCTTGGATGCCAGCAGTAAGTAAGCAATATCTTAAATGCACCTAAATATCTCGGGTGCAATTCTTTTCTTCTTTGAATAACAATCTACTATAAAAGAAAGTCTATTACTACTACTATTTCATTCCATGTCTCATTTTTAATATTAGAACTATCCAAGCACCTGTTTATGAGAAAAGTACTATCATTTCAACCGGAATACAGAAATATAATTTCAATTATATCACGTATGACATTTGACTTCGTTAGAAAAACGCCTCTGAATTGTAATACTTAGCAGCTGTAGTAATTATGTTCAAAAATTTATTAAAAGCCTTAATTTTCTTGCTGTGCAATTCAAGTTGTCGCTTAAGACTTTTTTCGTGCGTAAAAAGCAAATAACGTATGTGCAATATACCAACTGTGTTTACTGCTTGTTGTAATATTAAAGGCACATTTTGTGAAACGGAACAATAACTCCTTTTTTATATCATAGTCGCTTAAGCGTACAGAAAGGCATTTTACTGTTTATATCTGACTGCTGTGTGTTTGTGCATGCTATTGCCATAATGTTTGCTGTGTGTGAGTAAGCTTGGCTACTGTACTGTTAGTCTTTCACAACATATAAAATTATTATACACGGTATTAAAATAACATGGCTTACTTTCCGCATCCAGTGAAGGTTGGTATGTTGAATTCGACTGGAAATAATTTAAAATATGGAATACTATGTAACAAATGTATATAGTGAATTAGGCAAAAAAAAACTTTAAAAAGAACAATACCGAGTTTAGACATAACAATGTTTTTAAGTTCACGATCATCATATTAACTTAACAAATATTAAACGTTTCATATAAAGCACTCAATCAAATCAAATCAAAATATAATCTTATCATCATTATCATCATCGCGGGTCATAAAGTGAAACTGTGATTGCGTGTTTCGAATTAAGAACTCCTTGCTCGAGTAAGACTCCAGGGGAGCGGGAATACCACTGTGTATATTACGCTATCCACGGTGTTAAATGGTAGCGTGAATGATGATGTGGGATTGAACCCCTCCGCTGGGAGTAATTAGTGTAATGTAACACGTGCTGTGCCGCTTTAAATTTATTTCGCTGCACAAAAAGCGTTTGCAAAGTGTAAAGAATTTAAGTACCGAAAGGGTAAGAATGTAATTTCTAAAGACGAATTTCTTCCATCAGAAAGAACATTTCATGCACGACAACACCATCCGGTGCAGCCGATTCACCTCTCGCAAACTCCAAACACTATATTAACCTAGTAAGAATGGATTCCGCAATTGGAGCACGTGGCTTAACCGGTGGTGCAACCGATTAACTCTGAACCGGTGAAGATATGCCACCGAGTTCAAGCGTCGTACCCCCTCCAGTCGCCTCCCCCGAAGTTTAATATTATAACCTAGCAAGCTTGAATTCCGGGGAGGAGCGCCGGTCCAACAGATATCGCACCCACACAATACAACAAGAAGTTTGTTTAGGCCATCTGTGCGTGGATGGTGATATCCCTTGGGATATTATGATACACATAACTCACCTTCATATTCTTTCAGACAAAGTGTACATCCTACAAAATGTACAGGCCCTTAAAACGCTAGCGGTACTTTATGATGACAATCACTATGCCTATACGAAGTTAATACCATTTTAAGCTATTTTAAGTACTTTTGCGAAAACACCTGTTTGGATTAAATAATGAATATGATGAGTAAAATATCTTAAGTACTTGGGACGATGGAAAAATGCGTAGGTCTAGATCGACGGGACGTTAGCCATCCAAGCTCTGGACGTTGACCTCTATCGGGCTGCCGAATGTGGCTGCATGTGAAAACTAAAGAAAGCGTGATGGAAAACATTAGGGAAGGCCTATATCCAGCAGTGGGTAGATATAGGTTGACGATAAGTGTGACGATGAAAGCACGCTCTTTAAAATAGTTAACTTTTTTTAGAAATTATGCCGATGACTTTTGAAAAGGAGTAGTTACAATCACCTCCGCACCTATAATCTATAATATAATTATTATATTGTACAGTAGCATTATCTGCTTGTTTGATATCATATGTGATCTGACAAACGAACAACCACGTTTTCTGATTCTGAAATATCGTAGAGTAGCACATGACGATAGACTAGATGGTTTCCTGCGGTTTTGCGAATCTTGATTAAGCATTTGACAGAGTTATGCGACTGGATTCCTGAGACATTTTGACCGAGTATGATGATACCGATTGATGGTGCTCCGTTCCACTTCCGAGGAATTGTACAATATATGTGCGGATTGATGGCGGCTTTTCGCCCCGATTTAGTATATTGATGTTAGGCAGGACCGTCTACTGTCAGCTGGGCTGTTCATACTGCATTTGGGCCATAGTCTACAGAAAATAAGATGTATGAATGTAGGATTGCAAACAGGTGACATAGTGGTAATTTTTTTGATTTATACAGACGATGCCGAATTATTAGAAGAATCGCAATTCGGACTACAACCTCTAGTCACAAAGAAGAAAGATGATTGTTTGAAAGAAGCTTAAAATTAAATAAAAAGAAAATCGAGGTAATGGTTGTTAAAAATAGGAAATCAGAACAAACACAAGGATTATTGTTGATGATGTAGTGTTGAAACAACTGGAGGAGATTGTATACCTTGGAAGTGGTTTTGGCAGAGAAGGAAGGTACACAGTTGATGTGGAAAGATGAGTGAGTGCTGAGAGCTGTGTGAGTGGGTGGAGTGTTAGGAAAACTTCTAGGTAGCTAAAAACTAAGCTAGAAGTCAAAGATAATAGTAACACACAACGCAGTGCTAATCTCATCGCCAAGGTGTGAAGAAAGACAAAGCGCCGTCGAGATGCAATCATTGTACAAAATCGCTTGCAGACCGTCCTCGCAATGATGATGTAAGAAATAAATGGCATAAAAGATAGTGTTTCTGATAAGATAAGGAAATGCATTCTCCATTGATTAATTCATATCGAAATAGTGCCGTTTCGCGGCCGTCGAATCTTTCTGCTCAAGGGTTCTGTCGTGAAGATAAGTATAGATCGGAAACGGTGCCCAAAAAGTTGGAAACTAGCAAATTCGTATATGTTTCCTAAAAATATTCGATAATTCTAATAGTTAAATTAAAATTAATTGGACAAATACTAGTTTTAGTTAATCTTTGAAATAAGTCTTCAATGCCAAAGTTAACCTAACATACAAGTGGTGCTGATATTAACCGAGTTACTGGTGAAAGAGAGGTAGAGCGCGTCAAAGCACCACGACTGGGGAAGTACCTCCATCTTACATAAAACCGGAGTCATGTTGTGATCCTGTTATCGCAAAAATAAGTAGGGGTTCTCCAAGGGCCAGCTACCGATCTTATAATATAATATGAGTAACAACTTGAAATGATCTAGGTTGACCTAGATAGGCTGCAATATCCATTGACTGAATATGACTTTCGTGTCAAGAATATTAGTGTGGAAAAAAAATCATCGTGAGGTATTTCTTTCTATGTGTCGCATTAATAAAATGTAGCCCTAACCACTAACAAGGTCATTAAAATTATAAATTAATCTCAGTGTAAGCAGCAGCTTTGATCATCATGTCTAAGTAGATACCTAATCCGTTTGAATGTTAATTAAATCTTTGGGTTACGAACACATTTACTTAATTAATAATTTCAACCTTTCTTGCGCAGTTATAAACGTATAAATGAACGGTATTCTGTTGACCTTATAATACACAGCGTTCATAGTTTATGGTAACCATTTCACATATCAGACAGGCTGTATGCTTGTAATCCACCCAACAATGTTAAAAAAAAGAATCCAAAATGTCATCGAGTCATGTTCCCATTGCCAAGTAACAGTGGGAACATGTCTACATGACGTTTTCGGCTTGACTTGGCGTGATCGATGATTCAAATGCAAAAATAATGCTTTAAAGGATACCCGCTCGACGAGTAAAAATGCGGGAAAGACGAAATATTAGTATACACCTTCACATATCCGGATTTAAATGGATATTGCATATAGGGAATGTCCTGACTCAAACAAGCTGACATGTTCATGCATTCTATATGTAAGCGCACTGTGTCATAGGTATATTGACGTTTTTTTGCACTTAGGTTGCTTGTTGACATGAATAATTTAGAATACGTTTAGTAGACCGACAGCTTAATGGAGTATTTAAAGCAAGTACTCTAACTTTATGAAAGTTGTTTATAAATTCATGAAAAGTCGGCTTCAAGACTTCACGTCCGTGGCGAGCATGCAGTACAAGGTAAAGTTTCACTATGTGCAATAAAGAATGAATGAATAAACAACACTATGTAATAATTTATGTACGTACACTTATATTTATGTACACGTCGCGCATATTGTTTGCGGCGCGTACTCATATAGGGCCTATAATCACTCAACGCGCCATCTTAGATTTCAAAGAGGAAGTAATCATATTGCAGGTAATTTGCCTATACTAATAATCAAGTTTAATGTATTTTTACGGAGAAAAGAGATCTTGTTTTATCAAACATTTATAACGCATACTCTAAATACGCTTTTGAAAATCGTATGCGATTCCATATTGTTTTTTATACCTACAATGTAGGGAGGCATACAAGCATACGACCTACCTGATGTAAAGCGGTTACCGTAGCTTATGAACACTTCCAATATATTAAGAACATAAAATACCTTGATAATGCCGTAAAGGCGAAACCGGTCGGTAAAAATAATTAGTACATAAAATTGTGAAGTGGAATTTGTACAAGTGCAAGTATTAACATTAACGAGATATTAAGAATCCCTCGCGCCAACTCTGCTGCTAACACAACAACTCCTTAGGAGCTTACTGGTGACCACAATCACACGCAGGAACACAACAACCCTCTAGTGAGATGTTATTTTGCTGTGGTTTTCAGTGAGGTACTTTCCCAGATGGGCTGCTTTGATGCGCCCTACCTCTCTTACAATAATACACCTAGACTTAGACAAACAGACATGTTCATGCACACAAATGTTTGTCCTGTGAATCGAACCCACGAGCGTTGGTGTCAATGTAATATAATATCGCGTTTAACCACTGCGCCACCGGGCTCGAAAAACATGAAAGTGTGTGCGTACAGTTGCATCTATGATTAAATGTTAAAGTAGTAAAACCAATTATGAGTGTAATTGAGTCCCACCTGCCAGTATGTACAACGCCGATTTGTGTCATGAGACTTGTGGGGTGTGCATTTTTGTTTGTTTTTCTACAACTAGATTGGCAAACAAGCATGCGGACCGCATTAGATAGTAAGCGGTCACTGTAGCCTATTGACGCTCGCAACACCACGGGGATGCTGTTCGCGCGCTGCCAATTTTGTGACCTAAGGCTGTTTCATCGCACCCAGTAATTTCTCTGCCATATCTCACCTTTCAAACCGTAATACAGCTATATACTCGTAAATATAGCTGCTTAGAGGTAGAAATAGGTGAGACAGAGGTACACAGACGACTTTTGTACAAAGTCTGTATGGTATAGTAATGGGTAATGTTTTTATCAATACTCTGGAATTATAAATCAGGTACACAGAAACAACACGAGAGCAGTGATAATCTAGTGGATAAAGCCTAATAAACGACTGGTAATGGGATGACAATTGTGGGCAAGTACCACTAAATTTGAGCGGGAGGCTTTGTACAAAAGTCGTCTGCGTAGGTACCTCGTCTCAACTATTTCTACCACCAATCAGTTATATTTATATAGCTGATTGGCGGTATGAAGGGTGAGATATGGCAGAGAAATTACTGGGTAGTGTGACGAAACATACTTCAGGTCACAAGATTGGCAGCGCGCGAGTAACATCCCGTGGTGTGGCGAGACCGAGCGTCAATAGGCTGTGGTGACCGCTTACCATTTATTGCGGGCCGCATGCTTTTTTGCCAACCTGTTTGTATAAAAAAAAATTCGTACTTTGGGAATTATGTACACATTTGTAATTGTCGCTTGCTCGGCTGTAAAGGAACACAGCGTGAGGGAATTGAACTTGCACGTTCAAGAAATAATATTCCGAATCACGTGCGGCCTAACTTAAGATAGGTCTGATTTTCCCTCTGGGGTTTGGAGGACTAACAGCAGATGTTCCATGCTTAAATCAGTATCTTCGTCACACCTCTAGACTTAGATAACGGACCCCACAAATCCTAATGGATTAGGAGATGAGGCTAAGAAGAAGACACAGTTTTACAAATGGTATGAAAATAACAAACAGTAATTTAGGTTTAATTTGACATGTTACGTGTAAACAACGAATTTGACCACGCAGCGACGTTTATCACCTAAGGTTATAGGTTTGATTCCTGCATAGTACATCTCAGTATTATATTTATTATAAGCACGCATTTACAGGAAAACTAATTTTTTTACGTATGTATATCAGTTATCTAGAAACTGCTTGATTTCAAACTAGATGGCGATGTGTGATTTCTCCGGAAGCATTGATTCTTTCTTAAATTTCATACTATTACACTGCCAAATGTGAACATATCGATATCTTTCGTTGGTTAGAGACCAAATTTTAATTATTTTTATTATAATACAGCCATGGCATTACTTAAAAAAAAAGGTTTTTATTATAATGGCTGTTGATGTGACTATAGAAAAACGTAATTATGTTATTTTTCACTACCATGGTGCTAACGCAGCACAGACAGTACGTAATATCAATTATGTATGGACAAGTGTGCCTCTTTTTGTCAGAGCTTCGTTTGTTAATCGCCGGGATGTATTGCGTGCAGTTAGCTTACATACGAAGGTTAGCGAGCCACTTACATGTGTGACGTGTGACCTTATCTAAGAATGATCTGGGTTTCCCTATGAGTTGCAGAGGTCAGACGGCAGTTGCTTCTTGTAAAAATCAGTATCCTCGCCAAATCCTTAGACTTCCAAGAGCCCGCCAATCCTAATGGATTACGAAAACGGGATGACGCTAAGAAGAAGAAGAGTGACCCACTTACGTCTAACACATATTTGTATGTCCACGTTATATCGCTACAAAATGCTTAAACAATACTTAAATGCATAATGGCGTTTGACATTAAAACTCTCCGCAAACGCCTACACATAATCGCATCTCTGGTTATTATAAATAATTCGATTATTAGTGAAGTGACATAAATTAAATATCAGTGGACTGAGGACTAGTTCCACGTGAAAAAGGAAATAGTCTCCAGTAACGTTGTTGAGTTGAAGTAAAGTTGAAATATGCAAACTTCTATAGGTTCCTCAATTCCTCAATTTTCATTCAATCGACTATCACATTTAGATGATACGAGGTAATAAAGTATATAACATACAAAAATGTTCAAAATTTAAACAATTTCTTTTTTAAGGTTTACAAATCGAAAGATCTGAAAAAAAAAATAGTTACCATTATTTAAACTTTAGAGAGAAACTACTGTCTATATTAAAATATCTAAAAAATAAGAAATCCATTTTTTTCTTTAATCATATTACTGTTTGTGAATATTAAGTATAATTAATTAAAATCAAAAGCCTTCGGTGCGTGAGATTAAATCGGACTTTTAGTTGTTCTATCACAAAATTGGGCATTTGAGTATTACGTGTCAGATTAAGTTAGTCTAAGGAATCTGTTCGGCTAAGGAGAGCTCGATGGCGTTGTTGCATGTGTCATTCTAATAGAACTCGCAGGTTAAGCAACGTCTACCGCAGCCTGTCTATGGATGGGTTTATCTATCTCGAGTTTCTCCGTGTTCGGAGGGCACGTTAAGCCGTCGGTCCCGGCTGTTGCAGACGACCGTCGTTAAGCTAAGTTAAGTTAAGCAGTGGCCCTCGGGCGGCTTGAAAACACTGACCTCCGCCAATCCGCATTTGAGCAGAGTGATGGAGCTCTAAACCCCTTTGGTTGAAGGGAGACCCGTATTCCAGCAGTGAGATGAGTAAGGATTGATGTGGAATGAATCTGACGCTTAGTGGTTATTTGGGCGAAGTTGTGATGAAAATACCATACCTAATATGGATGATGAAGTCGATGGTCACCATAGGAACTTTTCAACAAGTTTTCTTTCAACGACAATTATTTCCCACAAGGGACCTGGTGTGAAGATATACATACATACAATTATTTCCCAAACAGGAAATCTGAGGGTTTCGATATTCACATTTTCAGTTTAATCTTGTTGCTGCGCTTTGTATTTTTGTCAAAGGCATTTTTTTCAAAGGTATCAGGAACCGTCTTGCCTGAAGGTTTGGTGAGCCATCGAAAATGGCTTTATAATCAGTATTTTGGACCTCAAATTATACATTGTTGCATATTGTGACGTGACGTGAGACTACATAATGCTGCAATGGCAACTATCCGCATCTAAGATTAAGTCTATTCGACTACAGCCAGAAGTGCGATAAGGGGATGTATTCTCCTGAAACTGTTCACAACCGCACTAGAAAATATTGAATTACAGACCTATCGCTATATTCTCTCAACGGTGACGGAGGGTGCGATAAACCTACAACTCTTGGTATATTTAAAGGATTATGGCTTGATTGGTCAGAGACCGTCAATATCGGTTTCGTCACGGTTGTTCAACTGGTGATCTCGTGTTCTATGTATACATCGATTGGGAGTCAGGGTGAGGCAAATGTCCAAGGTTACGCAAAGTGAGATGAAGTCGGAGATTTTCTACGTGAGAGAAGTCAAAGAGTGCCGATATCTAAAACATTAACATCTGTAGTCAAAATAAAGTGGTCCGCAAGGCAAGACCAGCTATTAAAACAGAAAGGTTATGTCGTCCAAGTAAATCGACCAGTTTAACTATAATTAGTAAAGATCCTGTGATCATGTTTTTGTTGCTTGCAACTTTCAGGCAAAAAGGTTTGACGAAAGCGGAGTGGTTAGCAATGCTGCTTTAACGTCGAGGCTAGTAAATTCGATTCCCACACAGGATAAATATTTTTGTGTATGAACATGTCTGTTTGTCTTGGTCTGGGTGAGAGGCGCATCAATCAGCTCGACTGGGCGAGTACTTCAATCTCACTGAAAACCGCGGCCAAACAACAATTCCCTGGAGGGTTGCTGTGCTCCTGCGTGTCAGTAGGGTTACCAAAGAACTCCTTCCAAACGATGTTTTCTGTATAGGAAGCGTTTATAGGCTACGGTAACCACTTTACATCAGGTAGAAGTAGTATATTCAGCTATTGGGGCAAAATTTTAATATATTGATCGAGTCGTCGTCAAATATGCGCCATTTTCTAGTCTGAGTTTAGCATGATGCGTGTAACGATCGTTGTTTGATGTTTACTTTCAGTAAACCGTGATATTCAGACCTACAAGTGGTTTCAATCGGAACTGATTGAGAATTAAGTTTCAGTTAGGAAATTACTATAGAGTGTCACCCCTTGAAAATTCATGTCATCATGAATTCTCAGATGTAATCGTTTTTTTTTTTCATACAACGTCGGGAGGCATACAAGCATACGGCCCACCTATTGTAAAGCGAGTACCATAGCCTATTAACGCTCGTAATATATTAAGTATCACCCGCGCGATGCCTCCTCTGCTGCTTACACAGCAACTCCTTAGAAGCTTACTGGTAACTTCACGCACACGTAGGAACGCAACAACCCTCTAGGCGGTATTTCCCCAGACGGGCTGCTTTGATGACGTCTCTTAAAACATCCTGACCAAGACACACAGTAATGTTCATGCACACAAATGTTTATCTTCTGTGGGAACCGAACCCACGAGCGTTGGTGTCAAAGTCGCGTCATTCACGACTGAGCCACCGAGATCGTCAAACTGAAATGGAATTCTTTGAATTGAACTTATTATTGCTTATTCCAGTATATGGAAAACATATCTTGAATTGATATCTTGAATTGGAAACTGACATTTAAGTTTATACTTGTAATGAAATATATTATTATATCGTTGCCCGTAAAGGCCTCATTTACATTTAGGTAACAAAACAAACGAGTATATTTATTTTAAAAATATGCCTAATTAGGAGCATATTTATTTCAAAGAATATGCCTATTCTCTTTCTATTAAAAACCTAGACCCTACTTCGATTTTATTGTTACCCTATATCTAGAATTTATATAAATTTATGTGAGTGTGTACGGTATAATAACGCCCCGCAGTGCTACATGCTGCGTGTCATAACACGGAAAATCACTTAGAGAGCAAGGAAACTTGAATAAGTACCATCTTATTCAAGCCAATCAAGAAGTCAATTTGGAGCTCGTAAAGTAATCGAGACCGCTGAGTGCACTCGATTAAACAAAGATATATATACGATACCATTTCTTAGAATAATAGCCCACACATATTTATAGTGAGATGCAAATAAGCAATAACACGTTAATCCACAAAATTTCACGTAGTGACTTTTTGTTACCGCTCTGTTTCGTTACATTACCCAGTAATTTCTTTGCCGTATCTCACCTTTCAAACGGGAACACAGCTATATAAATATAGCTGCTTGGCGGTAGAAATAGGTGGGACAGAGGTACCCATGCAGACCGCTTTTGTACAAAGTCTCCCTCTGATAAAATACCTATTTAAAACTAGACGCAAAATTTCACGTAGTGACTTTTTAACACCGCGGAATTGATGAAATTCTATCTATGTATAACTTCACGCATCCCTTACAGGGTAGACTATTCCCAGTAATTGTTAAGTTAGTAAGTAACTTGCCATCTTCTTAGAGCAAAATTCGATTGCGCTTACACCTGGTGCATCCTAGTAACTGGTATACAAGGTTCTAGCAAGAAGGGAGAGCACAGCAATATACAATAAACAGCTCGATTAGGAAGTACGTGCATGGTGAATATAAGCCCAGATGCTTTTTGATCTTCAAATTAAAATTACCTGATCATATGTCAACTGCTAGTTCCCTCTAAATTGATTTGTGGTTTGTTGGAAAACAATAGATGTATCTACAAATAGTGATATTTACATTTTTTCACGTACATTTGCTATGAGACTTCTGGCAAATTGATCATCCTAGGCCATTGGTTTCATGATAACACAGAAGCAAAAAGATAAAAAAGGGATCCTACAAGAATTCCTTTTCTCCTTTTGCGTTACGTAACCCTAAAAAGTTGTGGACAAATCTGAGATGAATAAATCATCGATAATATTTCTTTAGTAATAATAATCAATGAAACCGGTTGATATAATACAAAAACCACACGTGGTGACTTCTTATCATATTATAGTCACTGTTAGTTTTTATCGATACTTATATAAATTGACAACAGTCGTCGTACCCGTTTGTAGTTTATGCATTGGTGTACCTACCATTTTATCAAATCCTCGTCAAGTCTACTAAATAAATACCGTCACCATCCGAGATAATTTTTATCTCATTTTAAATTTCACATTTATTGACATTTATATGATTACATTGTTATGAGCACGTTCATAACTATTATTTGCTGTAAGTTTTACAGTACTAGATTTAGTGTTATTTGTTTTGCAATATACATGGAAAAATGTATCTGAAGTTAAATTATAGTAAAACTTTTTTCCTTGTGAACGGATCTTGGAGGTAATTATTGTGGTTGACTAAAGTCGCTTGCCAAGTTATATGTGATTACGAGGATATGTGTGTACGTAAACAAAAGTTTGCGCTCAGTTTTCGTCCAAGAACTTAAACTAATTGAGCTGTTTTATATACATATGTTGTCGTATGGATCAGTTGATGTAAAATTGTTAGCATAGCCTATAAATGCTTGCAACACAAAGAGTGTAGCTCGTAGGATGACAGCCCCAATCCTAATACAGCAAATTGTCAAAGAGTATTGTTGTAACCTCATTCACCAGCATGTACACAGTCATTCGAGTTGTTATCTGAGTTTTTGGTTTTCTGTGAGGTGAAGTTGGTTGGGCTGCCACATGTGCCTCTTTTTATTTTTAGGGCACGTTCCTTCAAAAGGTAAAAATCAACCCTTAACTTTATTGTTCGACTATCTCTTTGTATGTCAAGAAACCACAAACCAAACTGTATAGTATTTACAGATAACCTAGGCTCGTAAAATTTTACACGTGGTATTTTATTCCGGGGGGGAATTTGACAAATCGCCCTTTTGTAGTTGCACTTGTCTGTCTTTCAAGAAATTCCAAATACAATTTATAGGTACTCCCGTTGACTATATTCAATTTGTTTTCAAGTAAGGTCTCGTAGCATTATTACAGTTTCCGTTTGAACATATCTGCTTTTTAAGAAATCACAAATCGAAGCTACAGGTTACCTACAATTCATGTATAGTTATATATTTTGCACAAAAAGTATGGTACATAAAAAACTATAAAAGTCGCCTTTTTGCGATTGTCCAATAAGTTGGCCATTTTAATCACTTGCAATGCGACAGCGGGAATACTAACAATTTTTTGGGGGTATGATGATTCATCAATTACAATATTACAGTGAGAAGCCAAACTTATACGTGGGACATATTACGGATTAACTAAAGTGCCCTTGATGAGATAGGTTCGACTGGTATTTCTATATGTTTCATACCTTAGCCTTGAAGACCATAGCCAAAAAATAAGTTCCCGGAGGTCACCAGGGGGTGACGAGTAGCGGAGCGATACTCCATGCAAGCGCTTATAGGCTACGCTAACCGCCCATAAGATTTTCAGTACCTGTGCTTGTTATATTCCAATCTTATTCGTAATTTGCATCTACCTGTGGTAGCTCGAACATGGCGGCATTTACCGTATATCTTCATTTTAATTAGACCTCCATTATTTTTATAAATTGTTCATCTCAGTTTTTATTGTGAGTAATATTGTCCGTGAATTCCAGTAGTGGGGATAATTGAAGCTGCTAGATACTTTCCAAGATGCAAGGCTGCAACGTACTTATTATTATTTAGAGTCGAAAACGCATGAGTGACACCCCTGGTGTTGCAAATGTCCATAGGCTACGGTGACGGTTTACTATCAGGCAGGCCATATGCTTGATTGCCACCTTAGTGGTAGTAGTTAATATAAAAAAACCTACAGAAGAAGTGACTACTACGAGTATTTGTGGAACGACACACCGTGCGTATGTTTCCTTTAATTATTTTGTATGAGTGTATGATCATAATTGTAACTAGTGTATGATAATACACATAACTGGTTATTATAACATTTGTATGGCATATTATAAATCCGCCAAATCTTGAATTTGAAACTTGGTATCAGCCGTATCGTACTATCGACAGATTTACCAACACTTCCTATGTTGCAAACCATAAAAGATCGGGGCGAACGCGTACTGTTAGAACTACAAAGGCTGCTAATGCTGTTAAATCGAGAATTTGCTGAAACCACATTAGGAAACAAAAAATCTTATCGCGCGAAATGAAGATTCCCGCTAGGACTGTCGCGTATAATAAAACAAGACCTGAAGCTCGACGCTTATCGTCGATATACAGAATATACTCTAAATCAATCCTTACAGTTGAAGAGAGTGGACCATTCAAAATGCCTTCTATCCCAATACGCAGGTGAAAGGCACAGAAATATTTTCCTTAGTGATGAAAAAAAAATTACGATTGACAGCACAAGCAAAATGACAAAGTGTACGCACACAGTTACAGCACAAGGAAGCCGCCCAAGTAGTCGGAAAGGTACAACGTGGTTATCATCCTGCGTCTGTAATATTTTGGTGGAGGGTGTCTTATCAAACAACATTTTTGTGAAAAAGGAGTGAAGACTTCAGGCAAAATGTATCAAGAGACTATCTTGGATCGTGTAGTGAAACCTCTCAGCAATACACTTTTTAAAAATATACCGTGGACTTTCTAGCAGAACTCTGCACCTGATCACAAGGCACGAAATACCCAAGCCTGCCTCAAAACCATCGTTCCGGACTTTATAAGAGCTGAAAACTGTCCCTCGTCTAGCCCAGATCTGAACCCCTTAGACTACAAGTTATGGTCAGTTTTAGAAATTGTCTCTTAAGAAATCTCTGGAGTAGGAAACAGTGCGTAAATCCATAGATTCGTGATAGATTAAAGGCTCGTATCAAAACCAAAGGTGGCCATTTTGAATAGAATCATTTTTATTTTTTGCTGAGGCTTCTATAAACGTGTACATATAAGACTACATTACTTTATAAAAAAAATTTTGCATATTAATTTGTAACAGAACTTATGGCCGGATTAGGTATAATCTCGTTTGTGTGACTTTATACTTGCATTATAATATATTTTTTTATAGACAAGTACATTGACCACCCTTCACATTGCATATGATTACATAGCTGCGTAATAGATGGACTTTGGTCAATAAACAAATGCGCGTAGCGGTCGCTAAATAAAATGTAAATCTAACTAATAAATTACTAGTTAATTATAATAATATTTCTTTATCTATATCAGTGGAACCAGGTTATGTGTGGCAGCCTTCTCGATGCTATCGCGGGAGAGAAAAATATGAAAGGCGTGTTGATAAATGCCAAGAACGTACGTAGATTGTGTATAGTATGCATTGATATGTCGAACCAGTCTGTATGAATTGACAATATTATTGTGCCGTTCATGTATAGTAGTTTGTAAATAAGTTCTGTGTTTAAGGTTACAGATATCACTACAGAGGTGTAAACATATTTAATTGGCCAGCTGCCCCCGGAGGGTGTCCTTCCTTATCACAGGAGCCTGCAGTCGAATAATATTTGAGGCGTTGTGGTATTTACTGTGTTAGCAACGAGGATAGAAATCGATGAGTAACAAAAACTTTTTACTTAGTTAAGTTAGTCCAAGAGTATAATATATATTACTTCGTAGTTTAGGAGAATTGTACTGTTTCAGTGTGAAACAGATTCTGCTTTTATTGCACTGTATAACTTGGCTTTCACACTTTAATTGTGCACATCAAACACTACAGATGAGTAGCCACATGATGTGTTTTTAGAATTAATTTCATTATGTGCTTCTGTTTGTTGTAAATTGAATCCTATGTCATGCTGATAAGAATAATTATATTATGTCTCAAGAACAGATCTACAACTTACCTTTCGCTGGCGATCGAACTGTTTCTCGACATAGACTTAGGCGACATTTCGAAGTCTGAGTCTGAGCGGTAGAGGAAGGACTCGCGGCGCTGCGGCATGGCTTGGAGGACGAGCGCGGTAGACGGCGAGCCGCCTTCGAGCGGCGAACGGGCGCCGCCCGCCCCGCCGCCCGCGCCCCCACCATTCTCCACATCGAAGCTGCAACAAACAATGCCCGGATTAATCTCGAGATGACTTATCTCTATCGCTATACAAGGACAAAAAATTAAAAATCTTTTCACTGTCTTTATCACTTCAGAAGGCTGGAAACTTCAACAAATTTATATTTAACCAATCAAATACTCGGATCTTCATAATAAAAACCGAATTTTCATAATAAACTTTCGAATTCTGGCATGTACCACTAAATACGGGTTTTCGGACTTATGTACATATTTGTGAATGTCACTTGCTTGGTGGTGAACGAAAACATCGTGAAGATAACCGCACGTCCAAGGAAATTTATTTCGAAAGACGTGTGACCTTACCTAAGATCTGATTTTCTCTCTGGGTTGTGGAGGCCTGACGGCTGTCGCTCCATGTAAAAATGAGTATCTTCGCCTAATCCTTAGACTTCGGCAGAGTACCCCGCCAATCCTAATGGATTAGGAAACGGGATAATGCTAAGAAGAAGATTTCATAATAAAAAATCTTTAGAAACCTTCAAAACTGGTTTCAGAGACGTCACAATGTCATTAAATTTAATTAGTAGTAATCCTTTAAAAATAAAAATTATTTCAACATGTTCTACATAAAAATACACATAAAAATATTGAGAACCTCGTGTGTGGAGAAATTACCGTCGATATAAACGTTGGATTGTTCAGAAATTTTAAGCTTAAGCTTAAAACGTCTGAATAAATCGGAGGTTTATAAAAAATAATGAGCGTAAATCGGTAAGTCATTAACTATTATTTTCGCAAACTTTTGGAACATTTCAATTATTCATGCGTCCCTCTATGTGAAAATTCAATAAATTGATTGATGCCCGTGCTGGCTTTTAACGAACCATGGACAACGAACCGTGCCTGAATAATTATGCAATGTCATACTATTATTGCTAGTATAATGACGTGTTGTTATCAAAACATAATGGAAAAACCTATTGTAAAGATAATGTAAAAGTTACTCGAGTTCACATTGCTTTTTTAATAACACATGAAATACCGTGAATAGCACATTATTTCGTTCTTAGTTTAGGTTTCCGTAGCTGTTGATACAATAAACATAATAAAATTTGATTCTAAAAAAATTAAATATAGCGATTCCAGTGTACAGCTGTTGAATGTATTATACTTAGGACACTCAGAAAGTTTGACGAACATAAAAAAAAAAATATTCTATAGATAAATATTTTTTTATTAAATCTTTTCAAAGTACTCTCCACCAGCCTCTATATAAAGTTTCATGCGTCTGAACCAGTTTTTGAAACACTTTTTCCGGTCCACCGCAGACACCTCATTTACAGCCTGCTCGAACGCCGACAGCGTATCTTCCGGCGACGAAAATTGTATCCCTTTGAGCTGATTTTTTATTTTCGGGAATTAAATGAAGTCACACAATGCTACTAAGTTTGACCGGCGTGCTGTCCTGGAAGTCCCTCGTTTTAAGCGCGGTGTGCGCGGGCGTATTATCGTGGTGGAGTAGCAGCCCGCCGAGCCCTGTGTTTGGTTGCTTGTTTCTCACAACAGAGAAAACTTTTGCCAAGTATTTGGTTATACACCATTCGGCGTTGATGCTTCTTTGGTTCTGTAAAGGAATTGACACTAGGTAGCCAGTCAAATTGATAGGCGTTGATTCGTTTTGAAACACCCAAACTGTCGACTGGCGTTTCGTTTCTGAATCGTATCAATAAATCCAGGACTCATCACCTGTAATGATGTCGTAAACACGCCGAGACGAGCCTGCTTCATATTTGTTTATCATATCACGGCATCATTCCACCCGGGCCTGTTTCTGAGTAACGGTGAGGTTGTGCGGCACCCAGCGTGAAACTATCCTCCTCACGCGAAGATGCAAGTGTAGAATCTCGTGAAGGCTTACCGATCCAATCTGCAGTATGTGCTGAATCTCCTGACACGTAACTCGCCTATTGTCTTGGATTAATTTTTTTAACGGCTAGCACGTTTTCTTCCGTAACAGCCGTCATAGGGCGACCACTTCTTTCTTCTTCCCCCAAAGTTAGTCGACCGCGCTTGAATTCATTATATCAACGATACACGGTTGCCTTGGAAAGGCCTTCATCTATGAATGCCATTTGAAGTCTATCGTACGATTCGTCCGGTTTCAGGCGACATTTGACATCGTAAAAAATCATAGCGCGAAAATCTTCCCGGCGCAAATCCATTTTTCAATGAGACACGATAATTAAAATTAGGATAATAAAAATGTGGAGGGAAATTTTGAAATTGGAATTTATTTACTATTTTTACTTATAAATATTTTCAAAATAGATTGTAACTGGCCAATCTCTTCTAAATGAAAATTTTTGTGTGGCCTAGTATATAACATTTGAAATTTGTCGTATTTTAGTAAGTTATTTTTATAAACGATGAATAGCGTACTGCGGAAAAGACAAGATGGAATATAACAATATAAATGAATGCTTGGCATAATTTATTATGCATTATGCACTACCTCAAAAGCTATATTCATTGTTGCCCAAGCAATTCCCAATTTTTACATATATCGAGCTCTGAGTAAAGTGTCTATAGCATAAGTATGCTATAGACACTTTACTATAACGCTTACTTGTTTGAAAATCTTACAGATTTTGACGAGCTCAGTGGCCGAGGACTTTGGCACCGAGGCACGTAAATTCGATTGAGGACAAACATTTGTGTGCATGAATGTATGACATGTAGTAAGAATGCAGGATGAAAGAATGACGAAACATATTTACAATGCAAAAGTGGAAGGATGTAGAAGCCGAGGAAGGCCAATACTTACCTACCATGATCAAATTGGTCGTGTTCTATCAGAAGGTGATGTCAGGAGCCCTAGAAACCGGCGAGCGTGTATGAAAAGAGCAATGAATGTTAAAGAAGCGAGTGAGGTATGTTAAGATCGAGTCGCGTGGCGCTCGATTCTCTCTACCTACCCCGTAAGGGATTTGGCGTGAAGTTATAGATAAAAGTCAATAAGTGACGTGATGTTGATCTGTGAGCTATCCAAAAAGAGCTGCGCGTTCTACTTTACCCCCCGACAAAATCGTGTTATCAGGTCTCCATAGGTTATGGCTATGGTAACCACGTTACATCAGGTGGGTCGTATGCTTGTATGCCTACGGATGTTATATAAAAAAAGATTAGCCTTTGGTACTTTAAAATGATGAAGCGATAAGAGTTCATTTCGAATAATTGGTAAGATAATGGCTAGTATTGTACCTACTTACACGTCGTAGATGTTATCGAGCGGCTCAATGACGTTCGGCTATTTGTCACGTTTCTGCTAAACAATTGCTCGTCATGAATGTAACACAAAGTGATGAAACAATAAATAAATGTCGTGTAAACGACGCTTAAAAACAGTTTAAGATGCATCACTGAAACATATTACGGCTACCTCATCTAGAAACGTTCCGTTGAAAAACATTTCATGTTCCGTGATGCCAATAGTTATTACGCGAATTTACAAACACTTGTTTTTGAAGTTAAACTTCTATACGCACGCTGGACTTGGGGAGTAAGCTGGTGAATGCGTGACGAGAGCGTTACGAAAAGTGTGATTGGGCGAGGCGAACGGAGAGCGTTACGAAAAAGTTGAGAGGGAGTATAAGTTGCGTGACTTTTGGCAACCACTATAGTAATGTGAATACGAAAAAATCGGCCAAGTGCGAGTGGGACTCGCGCACGAAGGGTTCCGTACCATTATCTATAAAAACGGGAAAATAAATCACGTTTGTTGTATGGGAGCCCCCTTAAATATTTGTTTTATTTTAATTTAATTATTTATTCTTAAAGTGAATATATAACTAAATATTCTGTGAATATTTCAAGCGCCTACCTGTTGCCGTTATCAATATCGAGCAAAAATGAGCAAAAAAATCACGTTTGTTGTATGGGAGCCCCCTTAAATATTTATTTTATTCTATTTTTTAGTATTTGTTGTTATAGCGGCAACAGAAATACATCATCTGTGAAAATTTCAACTGTCTAACTATCACGGTTCATGTGATACAGCCTGGTGACAGACGGACGGACGGACGGACATCGGAGCCTCAGTAATAGGGTTCCGTTTTAACCTTTGGATACGGAACCCTAAAAAGTGCTTCTAAACGCTAACGTTCAATAAAGTTTGAGAAGAAAGTGAAATTCCCAGTCAACACTCTCCGTGCGTGCGTGCGTCAGTCCGATGAGTTCTTTGATATGATCCTAACAGCCTCGTTTTACAATCGCAATTATCACCGGTGGCTAGGAATTCATCTTCACACATTCCTGGTCGCATTGCAGTACCAAAGAAGTTTACTACCAAGAAGTCTTAAACTGGTGCAATGAACTGCATGCCGAGATTATATGTTCAAAAAAGACATTAAGAGCTTTTTAAACGATTGGCAACGCACGAGTGACACTCAAGGTGTTGCAAATATCTGTGCAAGGCAGGCCATATGCTTGTTTACCACCTTAGTAGTATAAACATGTTGTAGTTCTAATAAACATTAGCTAAAGCATGTATCAGTATAATGCACCTGTATCTATAATTAATATCATCGCTAAAGTTCTAATAGTTTTAGGATAAAATGTCTATAGTAGTACTAAATATATCTAATACAGTTACGATGGATTGTAAGTCCCACAACTCTATCTTAGAGGCAAAGCCAATTTCACTATTATAGTATAAAGTACGAGCAGTTTAGTCGCAAGCAAAGTTCCGGCGAAGGTGAGGTAAAAGACATACGACATGTTAGGAGATGAAATCTATATGTTTGTCTGTGAATAGAAATGTTCAAGAACACCGTTCCTATCTCTTAAGAAACATGGTCAAAATGGCCGTCAATTTAAAAAAAAAATTATTTGTAATATAATTGACGAGCCAGGTGTTCCTCTGGCAATGCAAGCTTGCGCATTCTGAACTGGTTTTTAATGAAATGAAGTGAATAATTGCTATTTTAACACACAAGTCATCCAGTGTTGTATATCGTACATTATTGTGGACAGACATCGTGTACACAAGTTGTCATTTTTACGTTTCTTTTCGACAATCAATCTTCAGGGGTTTGAAGTAGATTTAAAGTAATTCCAACGTGGGTCGATTGCGAGCCAGGAATCCGATACTAATCATAATCTTGCCTTAATTATTATCGATCATATATGATAGATAATAATTAATACTAGATTATATCTAAAACCGTTGTTTTTCCGTTCCCATACGGGCACTACGGATGTAATAAAGAGATAAGAAACATTACTTAAACACGTAGTGTCGCAGGTATCACATTCTAATAGCGCTTAGTACCTATTTGTTACTAAGCACGTAAATAATATGATACCTTAAGTAGTAAATTGAAAAATGAAAGCTTTGAGAAATTAATAGGATACAATAATATTTTATTTAAAAATGTAATACGAGTCTATGTGTCACGAAAGCCAAAATTAAATAGTAAATAAAGAATTTTTATTTTATAACTAGCTTAGTACACAAAAAGGCCGCTTCCGGATTATTTAAACACACTGTTTGAAAGAAAGAAGTTCGTATATCTCAGAAATGACTTTATGAATTTGAATATATGTTTAATGAAGATTTGATGATAGGGAAAGTGATACTTCAAGAGTATATAATAAAAACAATGTCTTTCATTGAAATTTTTCCAGTCATTGATATTTTTCATATCATCGCTCATGATCAATCTATGATTATTTTTTATTGAAAGTAGTTATCTAATAAGAGTAGCTTTTAAGCAAAGCTCGTATTAGAAGCTTTAATGATAATCTAATAAGTTATGCAATATATTTTTTAAATATAAAATATCAATTGACGACATTTTAGTAGTCGCCAACAAACATTACTCGTAAAATTAATCGAGTGAATAGAAATCTTCAATGAAATTGGTTACAACTATGGTATTACACTGTTCTGGGGAAAAGTGACTTAAAATGAAACAATTTTATGAGAGAGAGCTATCCGCTCTATTTATATAACATGGGCTTCGAGGAAATACGCTGGGGACTATTCAAAGAAATAAGTATCCTTTGAACAGTTCCCGTTACCTGTATATTGATGCAAACATAATGTATGCTCGTAAATATGTAAAATCGTTTTAAAAAATTCAGCGATGAATTTAGAAACAGGAATACGTGTGATATGCCGGTATAACAGCTTGCTATAACGCGCGGTTTCTTGTTGTAATTTGTATTTGATTCTATTCGGAAAAAACGTTAAAAAGGTGCTTTTTAACAAAAATACTTTTTGTAAAAAGGTATAATATACTCGTAGATTTGATGAATATCTAACCGACAAAGCACAGGCATTCGTATATCTTTATTTTTAACACTTGACGTCATCGTTATTGTAACGATATGCTATATATGAATATATTGTTGTTATATGATATGAATATATTGTAATATCTAATTTATGATTTGATAAAAGACCTACGGCAAGTTGTTTTAGGCATTTCTTTGTCGTCAATGGTCATTTCCGAAATTCAAAAAGAAGAATGAAAGCTATGAGATGTGGAGTAGATACGAGTAAGATGAGGTATTTATAAGATTTTAGTTAATAATGTGTCTAAGTGGCAGCGTTCTGGCCCAATGGCAAATAAAGAAGTATTATTCTTATCTTTACCTTATGACTATAAAAGTTTTATGTAGGCAATCCTCTGTCGTATGATGAGTGTAAGAGTTTCATGAGCATTGCATGTATAGTAGGCATACATGGAGATTATAGGTACAGTAATAAACATTTGTTATAGAGGAGCGATCCGTCTGACAACGTTTTTTATAACATCATTGTCTGACACGGGTGGATTCCATTTAAAAGAATGAGTCAACCTTTTGTCCTGTGTGCATTTTGTGAAAGCAATAAATGATTTTAATTTAATCAATCAAGTTTCATTTTAAAGACCTTTTTTAGAAGTTAGTAATCAAAGTTTCATTAATATTTATTGACTACCGAATAAACCTATAGACATGACTTAAAGATTATCTGGATACAGCAATGGTGCTATTTAAGTGTTGCAATTTTTGCATAAACTTACGATTTCGTGTAACTTCATTACGTCATTACGCCAAAGCTCGGGCATGGGCCCCACTATATACGAATATGTCATTGTCATGTCTTTCTAAGTACTCGTAAGTCTGGTGAGGAACTTCCACCTTACAGAAAACTGCAGCCAAATTACAAATCCTAATGAATTCGTGTGATTCGTGAGCGAGTGAGGTCACCAAGAAGCTCTTGAGGAGTTGCTGTATATGCAGATGTTCCTTGTATTGACGTGGTATAAAAAAGTTTACGACAAGTTTAGTTTTAATTTTTAACGGGGACAACTACTCAAAGTAATTGATCTTTACATATATAATATAAGCTATAAGATACATTACCTGATTGACACAGTCATGGTTATTTCAACAATTTCACGCAAAACTACATTCACTTGCCTTGCCACAACTTACACACCAATATTAAAAACAAATTGTTTTACATTTTTATTCCACACACGACCGTAAAGATACGCGTTCTGGTTACAATTACATATTGATATGATAACAGTTTTTTATCAATTCGAAGAGAACTAGTTAAATCCCTATTATATAATTAGAAATACACGTGTTTAATATTTATATAAGGCTCATAAATATTTTATTAGGTTGTTTATTCACTTGCTTCGTTAGTTTTGCCGAAAGGTTAGTTTTAATTGCAGATCATAAGGAGTTGCTGTGTAAGCAGCAGAGGAGGTATCGTGCGAGTGATACTTAATATATCGCAAGCGTTAATAGGCTACGGTACCCGCTTTACATCAGGTGGGCCGTATGCTTGTATGCCCCCCGACGTAGTATAAAAAAAGTCATAATTGCATTGCAAAATAATGTACTTACATTTCGAATTAATTGTGGTTAACTGCGTATGAACTGTATTACCTTTTTACCCAAGTGGTAAAAAGTCTCCAACGGTAATCGTTGTATTATTTAAAAAAGAAAGGCTATAGTTGCCTCTTTTTAGTGCGCAACGAATTAAGAGGCAATTTTCAATATGACTAGGTACATTGTCAAACAGATTTTTTAGCCATTCTTACGGTAAGGTTCCTCAGGTAGACACTAACATTAATTAAATTTTTTAAGCATATACAATATAACATTTACAAAGTAACATGCGCATATTTCTATAAAAATGTATAAAAACGTGGCGCGGCCTGATTGGCGCGAATACTCGTACAATTTAGATTTTTTTTTTATTGTATTCTATTAATTTTATTAATACTATTGTAAATATTTTCTTTTTACCACAATTTGCAACTGTTCACAAAAAATATAGAAGAATTAGATTGATTAGACGTTACGTGGTAAAACAGCTCAATTGTCATTGTCAAAATGTACACGCTGCGATATAAGTCTTACTATACTTTAAGTTTTATTGACCAATTGGTTTGTTATTTTCACGTAAATGAGACTAGCCCTAGTACCTAATATGTAAGCCGAAATTACAATCTACGGTCTTGTTTAGTTAAATAGGTTTCGTCTAGTAGTGGATATCTCAGTGACATACGGAGATGAGGCAAAGCCGACCACCTTCCGGATTGAAGTCGGCCAGTTCGGAAGGCGTCGGTTTTGCCTTATCTCGTGTGTTATTAAGATGTTACTGCTTTATTTACAGCCTATTTAGTAATGTATTATACATTACTGAATGGAAATACCCTAATTTGTATGCTTCATAGTTTGGCTGCTTTTGTGTATGTATATCTTCAAGCCAGGTCCCTTGCCGGGTGGGCAGAGAGAACCGAGCGCCATAAGACGCAGTCCTTACATACCTCACTCGCTTGTCTAAAATGCATTGCTCTTTTCATGCACACTCGCCGGCTCCTAGGGCTCCTGACATTACCTTCTGATTAAATACGACTAATTTGATCGGTTTGAAAAAATAAAATACGACGAAGAGATTGTTATGCGATAAGACCGCCTTTTGTACATTAATTATAAGTTAATTTCATGTATTTTACTGTTTCGTGTGGTGCAATAAAGAATATTGTATTGTATTGGTCATGGTTAGTCTTGGTCTTCCTCGGCTCCTTCAACTTTCGCATTGTATAATATAGATTTGCTTTTATAATAGGAAATATTCGTGCAGCATACATCAAATGATGTGAATCAAAAATCCCCTTCGGTTGCAGGGAGACCCGCATCCCTGCAGTGGGATGAGTAAGGGTTGATGTGGTGGATACATCAAATAAATTCTTATTGCAGTTTCACTACCAGTACATAAAAGGCAATAAATGTACACTTTTTATGCCTAATATGCAATCAAATGGCGATCAATAACGTGTGTATTATATTATGAAATATAACAAAATAAAAATACTTACTTTAAATAACAGTTTACTTACAGCATATACTCGGTGAGAATGTAGCTCACACGATAAATATCGATTCATTCTATCGTATCAACGTAGATATATTATCGTATGGTTATTTCTAATATCGCCGTGTTATAATAAAGTTGTAATTTAATACTATGTGTAATCATTTATGGGCTGTAAATAGCTCTAAATCATCTTTAGTGGCAAACCAACCTCACCTGCTCGTGGTGTATCCTATTACTTAAAAGGCGAGACTCTGATAACCACTTTACACTACATTACGCTGTTTATCTCCTGTCGTTATATAAAAAAAGTGATTAAAGAACGAATTTGTTCCTATAAATGCTTCGCAAATTGAATTTCTTCTGTGACCGTCCCAAAATGAGGATAAACAGCGTTCACGCGCAGTGAAGCTTTGATTTTTTTGCATCATGTGTTTTCTTATTGAGTGAGTGACTAACAATGTTCGAGAATCCCAATGCCTAAAGACGATAATTTGCTGCCACCAGAATACCTCGAAGTCGCAAGACGGCAATATACAGAGGATGGTATTACTACTAATGGAACTTTACATGTATTATTTATTTCGCTGAATTACTTTTATACGAGTGTAGATAAAACAGTGTATGACCAGATATAATCATAACATTCGAATGTCCAACCGAGGCTACTCGTGATTATACATAACTAGCGCCCCGGCTTCGCACAGGTAATAGAACATATCATGCCTACTAACGTACTTAAGCTGATAAGGATTAATACTGTATAATATCCGTAAAATATCCGATGAAAGCTCCAAGGCGGCTTGACTTTTTCCTACATTTTAAACAACCATCGCCATATTTCAACCGATTTACACGAATCCTTAACAAATTATACACTTAAATCCTCCTCAGGAATCACTCTGTCTATTGGTGAAAATCGCATTAAAATCCGTTCAGTAGTTTTTGAGTTTATCGCGAACATACAGACAGACGCGGCGTCGGACTTTGTTTTATAATATGTGGTGATCTTTTATGTCAGTGACGAAACGTCCTTATAACTTGTTTTCTGTTAGCTTTGCCTGCGACGTGCATTGACTAATTAACATGCGCATTAACAAAACGCAACTTTAAATAACTCGCTATACTACGTTTTAAAAACTATTCTAATTTTCGACTCATTACAATCCATCTATTGTATCTATATATAGTTTCACATTGCCACATACAAATAAAGTCATAACCTATTCATCCGTTTGCGAGTAATACACACAATTTTTATATTCGCGAATTTCCAACGAGCCGGTCAAAGCTTGCCGCACTGTTTGAGTGGAATCCGAACACGTTATACTTCCGTATGAGGTTCTTTTAAAAATGACGTGAAAAGGTTTTTACAGGACGGTGATGCATGTGTCCATAGGCTGGGTAACTATTGGCTATCAAGCAGGCTGTAAGCTTGCTTTCCACCTTAGAGGTATAAAAAAATCTAGAATAACGCAAGACAGTAAATCATTTGAGAGGTAGGGCGCATCAAAGCAGTTCGACTGGGCAAGTACCTCCACCTCATTGAAAACTGCAGCCAAATAACAACTCCCTAGAGGGTTTTTGTGTTCCAGCATGTAAGTGAGGTCACCAGTAAGCTTCCAAGTAGTTGTTGTGTTAGCAGTAGAGGTGGCACCACACGAGTGATACTTAATGTATTACCAGCGTTCATAGACTACGGTAACTACGTTACATCAGGTGGATCGTATACTTGTATAGACATACAAGTATACGATTGGAGACCCCGATGTTGTGTAAAAAATAAATCATAGGATTTCGCTATTTAATTTAAAGTTTAATTTAAAGTATTAAATTGTTTTACAATTTAATATTATTTCTTTTGAAAATTCTGTGCGCTGTCTAACGGATAACTATTCACTACGTTCTTAATGTTGCCATTAGCAATGAGTTTTTGCTACTGGGTGGAGAATGTAGAAAACGGTTTGTATTTTAAAAAGTAATGAATGTTTATTTGCAATTCCTTAATATTTTTACAACGGAACAATTCACTGAAGCTGCCTAAGGGGGCACGTACACACGAACTGTCGATCGAGTACCTACTCTTCCAAGCGAGCTACTAAGAAGCCTTTGTGGTGTTTTTTTCATTTCTATGTACTGTTGTAATCGTGAGTCCGAACTCCACTTTAGCCGGGAAGTGAATTTTTTCGTTGTAAAATTATGGAACTTTGTGGTAACTATGCCGAAAACATCTATTAAAATATACATTATATTTATTGCAATTTTTGAAAAAGACGTATATACCATATATTAATTGGCAATGAAAACTTATACAATGTACCTAG
The DNA here is from genome assembly GCA_947507595.1 of Pyralis farinalis. Classification (NCBI taxonomy): domain Eukaryota; kingdom Metazoa; phylum Arthropoda; class Insecta; order Lepidoptera; family Pyralidae; genus Pyralis; species Pyralis farinalis. The sequence goes on from OX382267.1 coordinate 21,905,741, forward strand.
TTATTCATGTAATTCTGAACTGCTATAAAAATGTAGATAATAATATCTACTAAAAAGTAGGAATTTATCCAGTTCTAAGAATTGAATTAGTAGGAAGTTTAATTTCGCGCACTGTGTCGATAAAATTGTAGGTAGGTATGTTTTATTTCAGACTTTTGTTTTGATTTGAACTTCATGTATTTTGATACCTCAAATTCATAGGACCACAATTTAACTTCATTCCACTTTATTTATAGATAGCGCACTAGCGGTGACATCTAGAGGAAAAGCTTTGAACACATTAATAACCTCTGCGGTTTCGCGAATCGAGACTGCTGTATACAGTTGCGATAGTCGCCGCAAGAGGTCTCTAGAAATAAATAATAACATTTTTCAAAGCTTCATTGAGAAGATATCCGTACTGTATTTATTAGGATACGTTTTTTTGCGCATATTTATCCTATACAATGTCGGATCCTAAACGAGCATATATTCCGCCTGATGTGAAGGTGAAAACTGTTGAGGTGAAAGGTGAAATGATGTTCATAGTTGTTACCCATTTGTACTACACGTTAAATTACACTGGATTTAGCCACTTAGACATTTTGCTTTGTAGGCAGGTAAATTTGACTAATAAGCATTTTGCCTACAGTGGATTAGGCAAAATAATTCTCAGTCAATTTTGCATTTCAGGCATAGTACTTCATCGGCATCTCACGTTTAGGGCAAATAGATAAAAATATAGAATAGTCTTGTTCAGATATAATACCTTCATTGACATCTCGCTCTTTCGGCAAATAGATCAAAATGATTAATTTATGATATTCAATGGGGTGGGATAGAAATTTATTACTCATTAGACTATCAGTGTCTCACTAAAGTAAATTTTTTCGCCAGACTAAGTTCTTTGTGTAATATGAAATTCATCATACTCTCGGTATTAACTATATATCTGTTCGTATACTAGACAGAAATTGTATGATTATAGGCCGGTCGATATCCCATCACATAAGCCGAAGATGAATCAGATTGAGTTCAGTGGTTCTGTAAATGTCATCTAGCAGTTTATTTCAGTTGTAGACGTTTTAGCAGACGTTTATGATTCGATTCTCCTTTTTTAAAACAACCTCTGGAGTATTACAATCATACGGTCCACCTAATATTAATCGGGTATCCCAGGCTGTCATTGAACAGTAGGCAAGAAAAATAAAATGCAAAAGAATTTATTGATTAGAATTTTCTCTATCCCTTCGTCTTTTTAATTAATCAGCCTTCATAATTAATATCGAACATTTTAATTACTAGTTAAGGTCGGCCTCAACGCACGTAGGTACGATATCCATAACACTGCATGTGGCCATGGGCTGAAGTAATCAATTACCATCAGGGAGGCTGTACACTTGTTTCTGCCTTGTTCGTATAAAAACAAGTCTCAGAATCCATTCAAAGCATTCAGTAGATTCTGAATCGCAAGAGTTCTCTGCACCAGGTATATCTTTAAAAAATTGGAACAATATGACACCTCATTCTTGTGTTGTCTAGTGGTTAATAAAATGTACGAAGGGCCTGATGTAAAGCAGTCAATGTAGCCTATGAACACACGCAACTCGAAGTGTATAAGCGCACGCGTTGTCACTTCGCTTGTTAGAATTTACTTGCTGGTAGCCTCACCCGCTAGCAAAATCATAATAACTCTCTAGGGAGTGGTCTGTTCGTCGCGAAGTAACCAGGCGACGGAGCTTCTAGAGGATTATGTACCTAGTAAGTACTCGTATATCTACACGCCAGCATAGTTGGATTAATATACCTGCCGATAATTTGTTTCACTGTTGCAAATTTCATATACTTCTTATGATCTTATCAACTTTGTAATTATTTCTCCGATGGTATATAGTTCCGTATTTAAGAGATTCTCTAGTAATATTAATATAGCCGCTTGTTTTTAGTAAAACTAAAAACAATGTTCGTGAGGCCAATGTTATCGCGACAATAACTAAAAATGTTGGGGATATCTTTACTAAAAACCTAGCTGGGATCACTTAAGAAACTTCAGAAATATATTTGTAAAAAGTTCAGATATTGGCGGGCTGATACTTTCACGTTTATAAAATATTAGTGTGGATTAAAATAATTCGGACATCTAGTATGCAGAAAAAAGGAATAATGAAATAGATATACAACGCTAAAGTAGAAGGATGTAGGAACCGAGGAAGGCCATGACCAAATTGATCGTATTTTATCAGATGGTGAAGTCAGGACCCCTATAAACCAGTGTGGAATGTTAAAGAAACGAGTGAGATGTGTAAGGACCGAGTCATGTGGCGTTCAATTGTATTTGTCTACACCGCCAGGGATTTGGCGTGTAGTTACAGGTAGATAGAAATAATTAGGCAAATGAATTTGGATAACTGCGAACAACAAACAGCAAATAGTTATTACTTTATGGTATTAAAATCAACGACTAAGTACTGTTCCTGTAGTATTGATATCATAGATAAGGCGAAGATAAATAAAGCAAGGTAAATTAGTTTACCTTCAACTTATACTAGATAGGGCAATTAATATATTAGTGAGGTATGCTTCCGGGAACCCTTTGGGTACCGTATAAACTCCCAATAAATTCACCCAATAAACCGCAACATGGGTTACTTCAAAAACCTTATTTTTCTAGCATGGCTACGTTTTTTAATCCATTAGGTTTGGCGTGGTCCGCTACCTAATCCTAAGTATGTGGTGAAGATACTGTCGTCAGACCTCCCCAATCCAGTAGGATAACCAGACCATTAGTTCAGGTCACACGTTTTTCGAAATACAATTTCTGGGATGTGCGGGTTTCCTCGTGATGTTTTCCTTCACTGTCGGCAGTGATAATTACAAATCGACTGCAGCAATTAACATTGTCGGAACTGCATTTTGACGATTTTTATTTTAATGCACTACAAGTCTTAAACTATCAATATCTACGAAAACTTCCTACTTTTTTCAGTCAGAAAAATAGATATGGAGTCTAGTTTAGCATATCGTTTCGTGCGCTGAATACACAAGACGTCTTTGTTTATCTCTCCGTATAATTATTAATTTATAGTGGTTAGTAGTTGTTGGTATCACAAGTGTTATATACCATTTTAAAGCCAGTTTAACAAGCTATCTAGTGGTGCATTAGTGATCATTGTACGTCTACGGGTTTGTGAGTAATAAGAAAAAATATTTATTAACGGCCCGCTTCCCTGACCTACGACAACCCGCAGCTCTGCAGCGACTACGCACACATACATATTGTATTCGATCACTGACTATAATATACATACTGCGCTGAGTGGCGTTTGCTTATCGCTGAGTAACTGACGCTTTAAATAAATTGGTGGCACTGTTTTCTCTTGTTACCTACATCATGTCATCCAACAGCAACAAATGTTCAGGCTGCAACAATGCAATACCGAGTAGAGAATACTTAAGCTGTTTACTATGTAAAAAGAAATACGACCTAATTTGTGCTAATGTATCAGTTAAAAGGTTCAATAATACTATGACACAGGAGCACAAAAATAAGTGGAAGTGTCAAGAATGTATCAGTAAGCAGCCCAGGGTTGATAATACTAATACTCCCATTCGACCGACTAATATTGGGACTGAATCCCCACGTAAAGCAGCTCCAGTTACTGAACAGGCTTCCATGGACGCTAACGTTACTATGCGACCTAAGAGTGGTTATCGAACTAATAGTGACTACGAAGCAGGCGGAAATGAGTATATCACAGTTAATATTCTTCGTGACATATTGCGAGATGAGTTGGAGAAATCTTTCCAGGCTACCATAAGAAAACTAGTCACTGAACAATTTAAAACCATAGAACAGCAGCTCTCTTCTTTTATGGAATCAATAACATTTCTGAATGATAAGTTTGAAACCCTTAAATCTTGCGTCGAGGAAAGAAATACCTTGGTTGATAGTCTCAAGACTGAAAATGAGAGCTTAAAATCTACTGTACGTGACCAAGGAATAAGAATTCATCTCGTTGAGCAACAGATGCGGGAAAGTAATATTGTAATAAACGGAGTTCCAGAAAATAAGTCAGAAATTCTAAGTAACACACTTCTGCAGCTTGCGAAGACTGTGAATAGCCCTATCGAAAGTAAAGATATTCTTCATGTGACTAGAGTTGCTCAATTTAATAAGAACAATGAGCGTCCTCGATCTATTGTTGCAAAGTTCAGTAGTACCCGCCAACGAGATGCTATCTTGGCGGCGGTTGCATTTTTTAATAAGAAGAATCCTGACGATAAACTGTCATCACATCACCTTGGTATCGGAGGCCAACGATGGCCTGTTTATGTGTCTGAACACCTCACTCCTGGAAATAATCAACTTTATGCTGCTACACGTGCAAAGGCTAAAGAATGTGGACACAAGTTTGTCTGGGTGCGTAACGGAAAAATCTTTGTTAGAAAGGATGAAATAAGTCAAGTGTTTGTTGTACGTAACATTGAGGGACTAAGGTTTTTAGATTAAATTTCATCTGTTTTGAAATATCAGTTATAGTTTTTATACAAAAATGCTTGAAATATATTATCAAAATGTACGAAGTATTAAGGGCAAAAAGGTTGATGAGATGGTTTCAATGTTTTATAATATTTTGCACAAAGTCATAGAAAAGCACATACCTAGGCGTCGGCCGGTTAAATCTAAATATCCACCTTGGTTTAGTTATGCGCTCATAAGATTATTGTCAGAAAAGGAAAGAATAAGAATAAAATATCGTAAATTTGGAAACCCTAGAGATCATTATGAATATCTATTGTTGAGAGAACGTTGTCATAAATTATATGATAGTTGTTATCGTGATTACAAACATAAAGTAGAAGAGAACGTGACTAAAAACCCCAAATTTTTCTGGCAATTTATTAACAGTAAACGAAAGAACAATTCCTCGTTACCTTCAACCATGTACCATGATGATGTGATTGAAAATAGTGGGTGTGGAATCGCAAACCTTTTTGCTCAACATTTCTCCTCAGTTTTCAGAGAAATCTCAAACAAATCGTATGAAATGCCGCTATTTAATAATCTAACTTTATCTAGAGTACAATTTACTGAACACGATATAGCTAAAAAAATTAAATGTTTGGATATATCCAAGGGTTGCGGTCCTGATGGTGTTCCTCCTATATTTCTCAAGCGATGCATTTCAGTTATAACGCTGCCTCTTAAGCTTATTTTTAATCGTAGTTTAGAATGCGGTGTTTATCCATCTGAATGGAAAAAGGCCAGAATTATACCTGTTCATAAGAAGGGAGTAACAGATGATGTGAAGAATTACCGGCCAATTTCTATTTTGTCTTGCATTCCTAAAATATTTGAATCCCTGCTGTGTCCTATTCTGGCTCGGCATATTGATCAACATATTGGCTCTAGTCAGCATGGTTTTCGTAAAAGTCGATCTGTGCAAACTAATCTCGTGTCCTTTGTTACCGATGTAATTGGTCAGCTTGATTCGGGTGGTGAAGTTGATACAATATATACCGACTTTAGCAGTGCTTTCGATAGAGTCAATCATCATATTCTTTTACGTAAACTTGAGGCACATGGCATTCATGGTTCATTGTTAATGTGGTTTTCTTCATACCTTAGCAACAGAAGTCAAACAGTAGCAGTGAAGGGATATGAATCGAATTGGTATTTTTCAGTTTCTGGTGTGCCCCAGGGCTCACATCTGGGACCCATATTGTTTTCAATATTCATTAATGATATTACTAGCCAAATTCAAAACTGTAAATATTCTATGTTTGCTGACGACCTTAAGATATATAGGGCCACAAATTCTCCGAATGACGTTTCACTTGTGCAGGATGACTTGGTTAGGATCGAGAAATGGTGTGTTGATAATGCTATGGAGCTCAATGTCAAGAAATGTAAATTTATAAAATTTACTCGTCGAAAAAGGCCTTATCCTTCTATGTATAAACTGAACAATACCAACATACTCATGGTCGATGAGGTTCGTGATTTAGGAGTTATCATGGACAAGAAACTGAATTTTGTTTCACACATTGATGCTACTGTCAAAAAGTCATCACAGTTATTGGGATTTATAAAGCGAAACACCATTGGCTTCAAGCAAAAGACGAAGATATCCCTGTTCAATGCTCTGGTACGTAGTCGTTTAGAATATGCCAGTACAGTATGGAACCCATTTTACGCTATACACTCTCAACGCGTGGAAAGTCTGCAGAGAGCATTCACCAGGCACCTTGCTTTTATATCTCCTGGTATTTGTCATAGGATTCCTTACGAGCAGCGCCTGGCCTTTTTTGAAATGACTACATTGCGAAATCGTCGAATACTTCATGATATTATGTTTCTTTTTAAAATTATCAGGGGTCTCAGTCAATGTCCTGAGATTCTGCAACAAATAAATATTACAGTTCCTAATAGATTACCACGATATCCTATTACCAAGGTCTTCTACCCTCCTTACTCACATAAAAATATAGGCAAAAATTCACCAATTACACGAATTATTAATGAATTTAATAAGGTTAGTCACTCAGCGCCCGATATTGATATTCATGTTGATTCCATTCTCAAATTTCGTTCCATAATAATTGAAACGTTCCATTCGAATTCTTAAGTTATTTGTAATTGTTATTGTTTTTTGTAATTCTATGCAGATTTATTGCTTTGTAAATTGTCGCTCATTACGGTTGGTTGACATTGATAATTATGTCATTATGTTAATTGATATTATATTGTAGTGATTTTAATATTATATTCAATTTCATATTTAAGTACTCATATTAAGCAATAAACTATTGTGCTATGGTGTAAATTGTACGTACCTATAATTGGTGTACACATGAGAATGTAGCTGTATATCTATTTTTATATGTAATTGTGATGTGTATGCTGTTGGTATGTCATAAATAAATAAAATAAATAAATAGTTTAAGATGAAGTGAAGATGAAACTTTGTGAGCGCATAGATATTGATATTTTAAGACTTGTAGTGCATTAAAATAAAAATCGTGAAAATGCAGTTCCGACAATGTTAGTTGCTGCAGTCGAAATATGTAGACAAATCCAACAACACGAATTCAGTGGCAAATTTTCCAGAATGCGAACGGGGACAAGTCTGTTAATAGGCCGGCACTCTATCAACTGGGCTATCACTACTCTGGGTTATTTCGAAATTCGTGAAGAAGTTACAGGGTTGGCGATGCCAATTGTCATTATAGAATTTCATATACAATACGAGCTCGGTGACACTGTGGTTAGTGACGCTACTTTAATACCAATACTCGTGGGTTCGATTCATACACAGGATAAACGTTTGTGAGCATGGACATGTCTATTTATCTTGGTCTGGGTGTTTTCGATGTATCATAAGTATGTATTTACAAAAAAAAACGTATTTACGTATGTTTATCAGTTATCTAGTGCCCATAACACAAGCTTCTTTTACTTTGTATAATTTGTTTGACAATATTTATTTATTATACATATTGTTAGAGAAGGCTTCAAAATTTGTAATATTTTTACTCGTTTTCAAAAAGAAACAACTGTATCTTCATGGCTGGTCCATTGCCGGGTAGACAGACAGATACTTAATATAGCAAATAAAAAAAATGTAAATCGCTTTAGAATGTTTTGTCATCGAAATAATAATACAGATACAAGAACCATGAAACTGGCTTCAATGAAATCAGACCATGTGTCTGATAGAAATCAAACTAGAATACCTGTATAATTATTGATGAAGAGGGCAATCTTGCGATGGTAGAACAGTTTATAACCTAAAAAAATCACCGCCACCGCCCTAAACTCCTTTCTCATTCATTTCGTTTCTGCTGCAGGCAAAGAATTTCAATTATATAATGAAAAAAAATAATTTTATGATATAAGGACCTAGTATATAATTTGTACATAAAAAGTTCAGTTGTATTAATATACGATTTTTTTTCACTGTTGCTAATTTTGTACACTTTCAAAATCGAATTTGTTTCTTTCCCTGGTGGTATATCTATCTATAGGTCTGTTCTATATTCTAGTTTAGACGATCTGCTATATATAATCGAACTCCATGATCAGAATCTATGAAATCAAATCGATGACAAAAAGTAAAAAGCCAACGGCGTTGTAGTCTACCACCACCAAGTGCAACAACCAATCAAAAGATAAGAGCACATATTTCTTCGAGATAAGACGAAACACACGTGCGTATGTCTGACACATAAACAAAAACGTTATCAGGGTGAGACAGCACCTAATGTACATATATCTATTTTAAGAATTGCCTATAACTAAAATAAACTAGATCATTGTGCGCCTCGGCTTGCCTCGACAAATCAATATTTGCATATCTTGGATGTGCTTTCAGCAGGGATGGAAGGTACACCGCAGATGTGAAAAGGCGTGTGAGTGCTGGGAATAGTGTCAATGGAGCGTTGGGAAAACTTCTTGGCAGTAAAAACTTGAGCCAGAAGTCACAGCTCGCTATACAACGCAGTGCTGGACCCAACGCTTACTTATGGAAGTGAGAGCTGGGTATGGCAGAGAGCATGAAAGATTTTTTTTTAATGTAGCCTAGCCTATCAAAATGTCCCTATCGCGTCTGATGGAAAGCGTCAATAAGAACCAGGAAGTAGGATAAACGCGGTCGAAATGCGAGCGTTGCGCAACATTTGTGGCGTAACGCTTGTTGACCGTATTCGCAATGATGATGTTAGAAACAGAGTTGGTCTGAAAGAGAGCGTCGTTGTTAAAATAAGAATGCATGCTCCGTTGGTTTGAACATGTAGAACGAATGCAGGATGCCAGAATGACCTAGTAGATAAACAATGCAAAAGTGGAAGGATGTAGGAGCCGAAGAAGGTCAAGACTTACCTACCATGACTAAATTGATCGTGTTCTATCAGAAGGTGATGTCAGGAGCCCTAGAAATCTGCGAGCGTGCATGAGAAGAGCAATGAATGTTAAAGAAGCAAGGGAGGTATGTAAGGTTCGAGTCACGTGGCGCTCGGTTCTCTCTGCCTACCCCGCAAGGGATTTGGCATCAAGGTATAGGTAGATGGATAGATGATTTGCTATAACAGGCAAATCTATTGAAGTCGGTCAGTCAAATCAACAAATGATTAATGTGGAAATCAGTGAAAATTATTATTTATCCTGACAAACGTCAAGCACATTGACACCTGTTGTATTGTTGTCAGGAACTTCATAAAATGGCGGCAGGTCTTGATGTCGTATTATGATTTGTTACTATGAGATCGTCTTTTCTATTAAGCATATTTTGCATTTCAATTGAAACAAACAAAATTAGTGTCAAATGACATTTAATTTAAATATGACTCAGAGATATCTATCTCGCGTGACAGTTTGAGGAAAATAGATGAAAGAAAGCAGTTACCGACTCCCACTTTCATCAAACATTTTGTTCAATCGCGGTTCCTTTTAAGCTCTGATGAATTTCAGAATCACACTGTCTATGTCCAGGCATAAAATCAATATTCTATCAGAATAGAAATGTCTCTTCAGAACAAAAATAAGGAAAAAGCGACTCTGGCGACAATAAACTGCAATATAGCTCGAACTATTTTTGCTTGCCTAAATTTATAACGACTGTGTAACAGACAGCCAGTACACGCGATAGTGTAGCTTATTACGGACTCCGAATGTATCTTATTCCGACCGGTGGAAATGTCCAGAGGGAGTTACGTGCTCGCACGACAGTGAGAGATGACACCGGCCTGAAGCTCTACCAATTGAGTGAATGAGATTTCAGCCGCGTAACGTAATAAGGGATTGTAGATGGAACGGTATTTCCGTCGTTCAAGCCTGAGCTTAAATTTGAGGTAGTTAGCTAGTAGATCGACTATAACTTTTGAGTACTGGGCTAAATTCTCCTACAGTTTTACATAAACGAAATTGCTGTTATACTTACTTTTATACCAGGAAGCAACGCGAATTTTGCTTATGGTAACAATATAAATCCCACCAAAAACATTCTGTAAAAAACTAGCCAAGTCTCGACGGAGCTGCTTGTTTATCTCTAAAAAGTAATGAAATCTAGACAAAGTCGTGCCAAGTCTAAGGTTCCTTACTGCGATTTCTTTATTATTATAGTTAATGTTGTGTGACTTGGCCGTTGAAAATTCTTTATACGTTAGTGGGTACAAGTCAATTTTGTTTACACGTAATGTTATATCTGTTGTAACTACCTATGTTTATTAATATAGTATTATTAATAGATAATAGCCCATACTGGTATTGGTAATTGGACGCTAGTGTCTCATTTTAGGCTGTTGTTGATTGTGCAACACATGCATTCAGCATTGACAATGCTGACTTCTGCTCTCTTCTTTTTGGAGCGTCAAATCGACCACCGATCCAACATAAAATAGACGTACAGACGGACTTCTATCAATGATTAGAAGTCCGTCTGTACTGGAAATATTTTTTTATATTGTTTGTTTCAGGCTCGCCTATACGTAAGTATTATTGAAATCCGCAACTTTATCAAGCCTATACAATTGACTGGTTATTGAATCAACGTGGCAATTTTCCATCGTCAATGCGTAGCGGTTCTGGCGACAGATTGGTGCAATGGTGTCATGGAGCATCTGGTTTTGTACCCTTGTGTACCCTTCAACGGCCAAGTCACACAACATTAACTATAATAATAAAGAAATCGCAGTAAGGAACCTTAGACTTGGCACGACTTTGTCTAGATTTCATTACTTTTTAGAGATAAACAAGCAGCTCCGTCGAGACTTGGCTAGTTTTTTACAGAATGTTTTTGGTGGGATTTCACTTCTTTTTGTAGAAACGTGGACATATTTATTTATTTTATTAGATTTTCTTATTTGACACAGTTTTTTTCTCATAGTAGAATGGGGCATTACCATATCTCTAATACAGCTGAGACCAGCTGAGGGTTCTTCATCAGATACTTCAGACCTTCGATTTTTGACATCAAATGAAGCGGCCCACCAAGTTGAACATTTTTTGTAAAGGCGGTATGTCGATCTCTAATAGTTTGGTTGGGCTCTTGTGTTTTCTAATCAGGGTCACCAGGTACTCCAGATCTTCGATTATTCTAGTTTTTATAGTTTTCCCTTTATGTGGCCATTAAACCCTAACTCTGTACCAAATTTCAGCTCTCGGAGTTTATGGGAAGTACTAGTTCTATTTTGATGATAATGAGTGAGTGTCATAAATGCGAAACTTTGCTTTCGCTTAACTTCGGAACTAAATGACCTACAGACTTGAAATTTTGGATTTTAAGTACGTGATTATAGCTTACTGGATGACGAAAATTTCTGCGTTCTGGTCTTATCCAGAGGTTCTCAAATAGGGGCCTGAAAATGCGACGAAATGGTTCCAGTAAAGGATGGTACGGCAGTGTTTGCTTCGCGCTCGACTTGGCGGGGGCACTGCCGTGCCCCCTGATATATTTTATTCACATTTTATAGGTAAAATCTTCAAATAAACAAGCAAAGGGCTTGCTTCTTGAGATTGAAGCTTGTAATATATTTCATGCATGCATGGACAACAGTTACACGATATTGTCAGTAAAATGGCGATTCCTTTAAGAAAGACGAAGGACTAGCTTTTGATGTCCCCTCAAGACTCTGAATGACATGATTAGATGATGGCATAATTAACACAGTATATACCTGCTGAGGTTTATATATAACGGAATGAGTGATGGAAATGTTGGAAGGATCAATAAAAGTTCCTGGGACACCGAGCTGGACTTTTTTGTGTCATATCGCGTTGTTTTTTCAGGAAATACACCTATATAGATAAACTTATAAAGCAATACCTTATCTTATTACAAAATATACATTAAAAAATAACACAAAACTCAATAAGTAAAATTACATTATAAATATAATATAAATATTCAATTGCGAGGTTACTATTGTCGTAGATCTTTGCTCAATAGCATTTTTAGGTGATAGGTGTTTATGCGTGTGTTGGGGTTGTCAACATATTAGGTGTATGTCCTACACCACGCATACAGAACTTTCAGTTCAATTTTCCCCCTACCTGTTTATGAAATTTAGCTGTTTTTTACAGTGATTGTACGCGTATCATGAGGTAATTTAGCTCTGATAAGATTTTCAACTTGAGTAGCGCTTCAGACTCATGGTTTCAGTAGTTTTACAAAATATACTTGTGTTGTGTTATGTGATACTTAACGTATTGCAAGCGTTAATCGGCTACGGTAACCGCTTTACATCTTGTGGGCGTGTATGCCTCCCGACGTTGTATAAAAAAAAGTATTAAATTTTCACATCCTACATAAATTGTAAATTGTCATCAAAAAAAAATTTCGTTTCGTTTATATAGAGGTTTAGTGGCCAGTAACATTCGTTTGTTTGAGCAGTCAGAACCCATTATATACGTTTTCCCATACATTTCGCGGTCGTATACGACCACCCGGGTTTCGAAGGGTTAAGCAATGATGTGCAGCTCGTAATATAATAATACATGAAATATGGCATGGACACATTGTTTTTGTGGGATAAAACCTCTATTAGTCTAAACCGAGTTTCAACATATTACCAAACCGTATCTTAATTTATGACCTACTTGTAGAGTGTCTACCGTATCTACGAACGCTTGCAATATAGGAAATATCACTCTCGCGATGCCACCCTAACTGATGATACAAGCACTCCTTAGGAGCTTACTGGTAACCACTCACTCGATGGAATATAAGAACCGTCTGTGGAGAACCCACGAGCATTAGTGTTACAGTAGCTTTACTATCCACTCCGTTATATAAAAAAGTATTGGTAAAAAAATATTGGAAAGAGGTCACGTAAAAAAAACAAGTCTCGATTTTCCTACCTTGAAATAAGTAAGACGGAAGAAAAAAATCGAGAATTCAGAATCTATGTACGATGTGTCTAGCCAAAGGTACAGAAACAAAAATTGTGTTTTAATATATATGATGTACTATAATAGGCCCTTAAGACTTAGAAACTTTCACACAATGTCTCAGTTTAGAGAAGATTCCGATGTTGGGCAGCAAAGCTTACGCAGACAATTTGTCTTAATCCACCATTATTGTCTCCGCCATACACCCTTCTATGTGCTTGTACTTAGAAACGTGTTTTGTTTACCATCGCCTAATTCGTCTAATCCTTGAATATAGCATTGCGTATAAACGTTACATAGCAAATACAATAAGTAACGATTTCTTCTAAATTCTAGCTCATAATTTTAGACATAATATTATAAAATTAGCACTATGTGGACTTTTCTCACAGAAATGTTCGTTACAAAATGAAAGGTATAAGGAAACGCCAATGTCACTGTTTACTAGAATTTGCGTTAAAAATGTAATCTAAGTAGGTAGTTCAACGTTATTAAGAAAGTTAGGACGCATCATAGCAGCCCGTCTGGGGAAGGACATCCACCTCACAGAAAACCGCAGGCAAATAACAACTCCCTAGAGGATTGTTGTATTTCTGCGCGTGAGTGAGGTCTCCAAAAATCTCCTTAGAGGTTAGCAGCAGATGTGCCATCGCGCGAGGTATATTTAATGTATTGCAAGCGTTTATAGGCTACGGTAACCGTTTTACATCAGGTGTGCCATATGCTTGTATGTCACCTGACGTTGTATATAAAAAAATATTAAAAAAAGAACCTACTTAGTTGACAGACAGTAGTTTTTTTATACAACTTTGGGAGTTATACAAGCATACGCCCCACGGCAAAAGTACGCACGGTAAAGCACGGTAAACTGGCAACCGTAGCCTATGAACGCTTGTAATACATTAAGTATCACTCGCGTGATTCCTCCTCTGCTGCTAACACAGCAACTCCTTAGGTGCTCACTGGCGACCTCACTCACACGCAGGAACACAACTACCCTCTAGGGAGTTGTTATTTAAAGTTTGAGGTAAATACACAAAAAAATATATAATGTAATCCCGAGTGCATTTGTGTATATACTTATAAAAAACGAGGACCTTGCATACTCTGAGCAATACAACAACCCTCCAGGGAGTTGTTATTTCACTTCGAGTTTCTGTAAGGTGGAGATACTTCCCCACTAGAACACACCAACTACTGTGATGTTAACCACCTCTGTTTTGCCAGAGCCTTGTTTACCAAATCATGGCTATATATTGTATGACAGCTGTTCTTTCAAATATATTGCAGCATTAACGAGTTTAATCCCATTGGTCTTTCTTAAATATTGGTTTTTGTCTATACACTCGTACCTACAATGTTCTGCACATTTCAACTTCGAATATACATGAGTTAGCAACCGGTGTCATGTTATGAATTGAAAGCTTGTCATCAACTCTATTTGAGCGTGAAATGTGATTTTGTAAGTTGAGGAATGTGCTCGACTCGGGTTGGCTAGCATTTAGGGCCTTTGATATCTTTGACAGCAACCGGACCAGTCTGTCATTGGACGTCTCTCCCTTTTCTCAAAGCCTTTGCAAGTATTCGCCTTTCCGCGACTAGAATGTTAGCGTCCGTTTGACCTTTCACATGACGTGTATGACGACATTATTGAAATTGAACTTAACGATAGATATTTAGTGGTAAGGTACGTATAGTACATCAAGTACTTTGGCTTTTGTGTCATTTTCATGACATACGTAATAGTCACGATAAAAGCTTTTTTTTTATACAACGTCGGGAGGCATACAAGGAGACGGTCCACCTTGTAACATATATCACTCACGCGATGCCTCCTCTGCTGCTTACACAGCAACTCCTTAGGAGCTGGTAGTTGAGTGATTTGCTCCTAACTGTAACATTGGCATTGGTCATGAATTATTTTTATCGTATTTTGTCACCTTATTCCCACGGTATATTGTTTATACATAAGGTGGCTAATAAGCGTAGAGCCTACCTGATAATAAGCGGTTACTGTAGACTATGAACCGTTGCATGGGCATACTCGTGCATTGTCGACTAGGTTAACCTATTTACTCTTTACAGTAAATGCCGCTCTGGTCCTAGTGCGTGTGGATAAATTTTCTAGTGGTTGCGAGCGATGGGTGCGTCAAAGGAATGCGTGGGCATCATGTTGAATAAATCCTTGAAACACTTCATTTTTCAATCGATAGAATACACATAGGGCGGCAAGGCCCTTCTGAGACTTAAGGTTTCAATGCCTTATGATGTACATTGAATAGTTGAAAATAGAAAACTTCCTGAAGAAGACGGCATTGAAAGCTAGAGAGAGTCCGGTTCTAAAATAATTGTTACGTTTGTTTAATTCATGGATGGACCACTAGTTACATGGAACAGGAGTGTGGTCGTCTTGTTCTTAAAAAAGGTTACAAGTCTTTATTGAAGAGTTTTTCTTTATTAAAAGCCGCAAAGAATTTATTTTATACTCAATCATAACCACCAGCCAGCGAAACAGGCTCCAATTCGTAAAGACTACAAGTACTACAAGTAAAGGAAATCCTTTAGGTCACTTCGCAGCTAAACTTCGCTTAAGGTATTTATACCAAGAATCCGAATGTCCTCCACGATAGTAAGAGACGTATTTTCACATTGAGAAACTGTAGTAAATAGGGTGTTCTTGTGACTGAGGGAGGTTTTGGTTAGGCCGTATGTTTATTCTGTATAAAACCTCACTCAGTTGTCACTTGACTTCTTATGACTTAGTATAAAAAAGAACATTTGGTTGTATATAAATATAAGATCCATATATATAGCGTGAGATAAATACCAGACTTCTAATATACTGGTACCTGAAAGATAAGACTTAATTAAGGTGTATATTCCAGGTTCGCCAGAAGTCCAAATAAGGAAAAGACATTCAATAATAAACGTAGTTGTAATAAAATAGGCGAACTACTATTTTCCTGTAGAGACGCAACCTATAGTACAGTGGGGTGCCCCTACTATGTCATGCGGTGAACCGCAGATGATTACGAGATGACGAAAGTCTATGCAATGACATGGTTGTATATCATCGGAAATCAGAAGCGTGAAAATATGAATAGAAATCTTCAAAACGTTAATCATCATCACGAGTCGTGCAGTATATACACTGCGTTTACCTGCTTCGAGTCGGAACTTCTTGCTCGGGTAAGGGTCCAGGGAAGTGGCATCCTGTGTGAAATTTGTGTTTTCGCTATACGCGTTATATTGAAGAGCGTGATGAGTGACTAGATTTTGACACCACCATAGGGTGGCAGGGCTAATAGTGGCTGTGCCGCCAGAAGTGTTTTTACGTAAATCATAAAGTCAATACATACACTATGCCACAAGTCATGCCGTAGAGAGGTAGAGCGCATTAATGCAGCTCTGTTGGGGAAGTACCTCTACCTCACAGAAAACCGCAACCACGTAACAACTCGCTGGAGGGATACTGCGTTTGTGCAAGTGAATTAGGTTACCAGTAAGTTCATAAGAAATTGGCGTGGTATCAGCAGGGGTGGCAACGCATGTGTGATACCCCCTGCACTCTAAGCGTCCATAGGTTTTACTTCCTGACGTGGTATAAAAAATAAAAAGCCCCCCTTGAATATTTGTTTTATTTTAATTTAATTATTTATTCTTAAAGTGAATATATAACTAAATATTCTGTGAATATTTCAAGCGTCTACCTGATGCCGTTTTCAATATCAAGCAAAAATGAGCAAAAAATCACGTTTGTTGTATGGGAGCCCCCTTAAATAGTTATTTTATTCTATATTTTAGTATTTGTTGTTATAGCGGCAATAGAAATACATCATCTGTGAAAATTTCAACAGTCTAACTATCACGGTTCATGAGATACAACCTGGTGACAGACGGACGGACGGACAGCGAAGTCTCAGTAATAGGGTTCCGTTTTAACCTTTGGGTACGGAACCCTAAAAAGATGCTAAGTTCGATCCAATGCTAAGATAATTACATAGCGTAAGTTCCAGAATAGAATATGGTTCAGAAACTGTTTCACAAGTCATAAATAATAAGTTACTGGAGTTTAAAAAGGAAACAGCATGGGAGGCTGATCTAACTTCTAAACGGTGTTGATTTACAGTGACTGATAATTATAAAAGTGTGAATGGAGTCGATTCGAAAAAGATGTACCTATATATATATTAACAGATTATATAGCAGTTATACACAATATCGTCTCAACGAATAAGTGGTATAACAAAAAATATTCCTTTCAACTTCAATGAATGACATATGGACATATAATGAATGGATAGTTCGGAACACATATTGGAGAAAATATTAAGAAAAATGAAACAAATTCATACAGAATGCAGACAGTACAAGCAAGAAGATGTCTTGTTTGGAATGCTACAATATAAATGTAATAATTGAAATATGAGGTTTCTTTTTAATTTGTAAAAAAAAACTATTTCTGTCAATTTGTTTTTATTTCATAAGGTAAAGTAACTTAATTATTAAACATTTATTTCAATTCTTAGAATACACAACACAAAGAAATGTATAAATGCAGTTAAAATAGCTATTCCTATTATAAAGCTTAGAAACCTTTTTTTTTATACAACGTCGGGAGTCATACAAGCATACGGTCCACCTGATGCAAAGGAGTTACCGTAGCCTATTAACACGTGTAAATTACTCGCGCGATGCCTCCTCTGCTGCTTACACAGTAATTCCTTAAGAGCTTATTGGTGACCTCACTCACACGCGGGAACACAACAACCCTCTAGGGAGTTGTTATTTGGCTGCGGTTTTCTGTGCGGTGGAGGTACTTCCCCAGACGGGCTGCTTTGATGCGCCATACCTCTTTTCGAAAACATTCAGACCAAACCAAACAAACATGTTCATGTATACAAATGTTTGTCTTGTGTGGGAAACCAACCCACGAGCGTTGGTGTCAAAGTCGCGTCTTTCACGACTAAGCCACCGAGCTTGTTCTTGTCCAAAGCATATCACAAAATGTATTTTTTTCTATGCTATGTAGAGCAGTAATAGCCCGGTAGATAAAAAACCAGCTTATTCACCAAATAGTCGTCGGTACATGTCCTGGCAGTTTACCTATCTATCATAAAGGCGAAGAAGTTTTGTACGAATTTTAATATACGGAAAACCTTTAGTATTTTTTTTTATTTTCATTGAACCAAAAATTCATTTGACATATTGCCGAAATTCAGATTTTCGATTGTTATATTTTTTTAAAGCAATGTGTTTTGAATTTTAACTCAATGTTTAACCGCAGATAATATTCCTAGATGTTTTATTTAAAAAAAAAATGTTTCCCATATTATGAAAACATTTCAAATGACAAATAATTAAAATTCATAATATATAAATATATAAGGAAACCTAACAAACCTAACCTACACTTCGCGGCAAAGTTATTTTTGTGTCTTTGTTACTATTATAAAAAGACAACATTTCAAATGACAAATAATTAAAATTCATTCAGGCAAAGTTGTTTTTCTGTCTTTCTTACTTTCGCCTTTTTCGGTTTGTTAATGTTACTATCATTAACAGAAACAAAAAAATTAAAATCAGAGTAAATAATAATATATGGAAAAAGTTATTTCTATCTTTAATACTTCTAGAAATTAAAATGATTGTTAGTAAAACATCTATCAAGTAAAATCACATGTTTTGATAATCGGTCAACGGTTTTTCTAGAAAACGAAACATATGTAAATTAAGTTTCTAGAAACACAAAATATGTAAAACAAGCTATCAGGCATTTAAAACTTCGTCATACCGTGTTCGAACAATTGAAATTCGAACAGAAACTTTTCGTGAGTACGATAGGTTACTGTCGTGGCATGTACCACTAAATTCGTGTTATCGACAATTATCGTTTGCCCGACGGTGAAGGAAAACATCGCACGTCCAAGAAATTATATTTCGCAACACGTGTGACTCTGTGACTAGGAAAGGTTTGTTTTTCCCCCCTGGTTGGTGGAAGTCTGACAACAGCCGCTCCAAGTAATAATCAGTATATTCGCCAAATACTTAGGGTTAGGCAACGGCCCTCGACAATTCTAATGGATTAGGAAACGGCATAACGCTAAGAAGAAGAAGAAGCGTTTTTTCTATGCTAAGTAAGTTTTGTCACACGTGTATGTCGCAACAACTGTGCCTATGACTTAAGTATAGCGTCATGTTCAGTATAAAGAAATGGCCAAAATGCCTATAAAATGAGCTACATGTGACACGTGAGCATATATTAAAAAGTTTATATGAGTTGCAGATGAATCACTAGACAGTGATGTTGTTAAAAGTAAAAGTTTTGAGTAAAGTTGCACGTGCAAGAAAGTGTATCTCGAAAGACATGTGATCTAATGTAAGCAAAGCCTGATTTTCGCTCGGGGCAGTGAAGGTCTGACGAAAGTCGCTTCATGTAAAAATCAGTATCTTTGCCAAATCCTTAGGCTTAGGTAGCGAACTCTGCGAATCCTAATGGTTTTGGAAACGGGACAATGCTAGGGAGAGGAAGACTTAAAAGTAGGATATCATGAAATCTACTCAGACTATGAATACGAGTGAATGCACTCTACAACAACCGTTAGAATATGAGTTCATTCGTGTATTCGAACCTATTAGCTTTTTTTTAAAGTACTTATAAATTTTATTACATATTCCACGGATAATTGTATTATTCGCGTGAGCATCAAATGTGATTAAGTCATCGCGGCCAAATAGCAAATCCCTGGAGGGTTGTTGCGGTCCTACGTGGGTAAGGTTACCTGTAACTCCATTACAAGCTACGGTGGCCATTTTACCTCAGGTAGGTCGTATGCTTATATGCCTCCAGACATTTTATAAAGAAAAATAAAACAAGCATATGTTTCGTCGGATGTTAAGAGACTATCGAATCCAATAGATGCTTTGAATGTATTTCTCGTTGCGAACAAAGCTTTCTATGTAACGCTTAGGTAAGCTTTTACTTCCAAGGATGTTAGAAGAAGAGATGAGCTATGTAGCGAAGTGGTTAATAACGCTGCTTTGACACCAGAGCTCGTGGGTTCGATTGCCACACGAGGCAAACATTTGTGTGCATGAACATGTCTGTTTGCCTGGTCTGGGTCTTTATTTCAGAAGTAGGGCGCATCAACGGAAGTACCTCCACCTTACAGAATCCCCAGTCAAATAACAACTCTCTGAAGGATTGTTGTGTTTCTACGAGTGACTGAGATTACCAGTACCCAAGCTCCTAAAGGAGCAGCAGAGGTGGCAACGCGCTAGCGATACTTAACGTTTTGCAAGACGTTATATTCATAGACTACGGTAGCCACTCAACACCAGGTGGGTGGTGGGTATGCCTCCCTAAATTGTATACAAAAAAAAGAAGGACTATTGTTTGGCTACAATCTTTTGTAGAGATTATAGTCGTACTTTTTGTAAGCGAGATATAAATATTGCAGTGCGATACCGTTATTGTACCTTTTTATTCAGCAATCGATAGAGTAGATACTTTATAAACTTCCCAATGGATTAGGAAATGGGATTACGGTAGGAAGTGGAAGGAAAAGGAATATTAAAAGGAAAAATCATAAAATTTACTCAGACTATGACTAGGAGTGACTGCACTAAACAAGATACCGTTAGACTATGGGTTCATTTTTGTACCTATTAGTATTAATTATTTTTTGATGCAAATGTGATGAATTTGTTACATATATTGATAATTTTGCCACTTCCGTGACTAACAAGTATGGTTAAGACAGGTAAGGTGAGTTAATGCAGCCCGACTGGAGAAGTACCTCTTAGTCATAGAAAACCGCTGCCAAGTAACAACTCCCTATAGGAGTATTGGAAGCGTAAGTAAGGTTGCCTGTAACTCCCTGTTCTACAAGCATCAATAGGCTAAATTTAAGTAAACTGATCGTGTGTGTGTGATTAGAAGGTTCTATTATGAGCCCTAGGAACCGGCGAGTGTTCCAAAAAAAAATCGGTCAAGTGCGAGTCGTACTCGCGCACGAAGGGTTCCGTACCATTATCTATAAAAACAGCAAAAAAATCACGTTTGTTGTATGGGAGCCCCCTTAAATATTTATTTTATTATATTTTTTAGTATTTGTTGTTATAGCGGCAACAGAAATACATCATCTGTGAAAATTTCAACTGTCTAACTATCACGGTTCAAGAGATACAGCCTGGTGACAGACGGACGGACGGACGGACGGACAGCGGAGCCTCAGTAATAGGGTTCCGTTTTACCCTTTGGGTACGGAACCCTAAAAATGAGTATGAATGTTAAAGAAGCGAGTGAGGTGTGTAAGGTTTAAGTCAAGTAGTAGTCGGTTCTCTTTGTTTTTTTATACAACATCGCTAGGCATACAAGCATACGACCCACCTGATGTAAATTGGTTACCTTAGTCTATGAATGCTTGCAATATGTTAAGTTTCGCTCGCGCAATGCCACCTCTGCTACTAGCCTCACTTACTCGCAGGAACACAACAATCCTCCAAGGAGTTGTAATTTGGCTACGATTTTCTGCTAGGTGGAGGTATTCCCCCAAACAAGTTGCTTTGATGCGCCCTATATATCATAGAAACACCCAGACCAGGACAAACAGACACGTTCATGCACACAAATGCTTGTCCTGTTTGGCAGTCGAACCCACAAACTCTGGTGTTAAAGAAGCGTTATTAATCACTGCACCCCCGAGCAATACTTACTACACCGCCAGAGGCTCGGGGTGAAGATACTTTATAAATGGATTGGCTTTGTTACTAGAAATGTTGATGAACTACATGACTTCTAAGAGAATGTCATAATTTTGTTTTGCAAGATCTTATTTTTTTCTAGTGTAGTACCTGCCAGTAGTCCGTCTTCGAGCAGACACAGGAGGTCTCCTCAATGGTCTTCGCGTCGCTCCTCTTGCGCTCCACCGCCGAGGTGCTTCGCTCCACCTAAGTATATTCCTCATCAGCACCAACCACCACACCAGCCAGATAATACAATGCAAGTACATATTTTCAAGTTTTCTACAAATCTATTGTTTTGGTAACGCTAGGTATATTTTACTGAATAAATTTTGATACTAATCAAAAAACTCAATTAAAGATAAAATGAAACAACAAATTTGATTTATTGGAGATATACAAATATTTTTTTAATCTTTATAATAAGTAATTATATTGCAATCGATTATAGGACTAACAAATTACCTAACTACATAATTATTAAAAAAAAATCTAAAGATATTCCAGCAACGATTAGTTTAGATGGATGGTCTTTTAGTTTATTTTTAGTAAATCTAGTTCAGATGCAAAGTAATTAAGAAATTAGATAATTTAAGAATATCTTGGCTCAATTTAATGAGTATCAGATATTTCCTTGCAACAGAGAAATAATGTTTTGTCTATGAAGAGGATCTAAATTACGACTAGATTCAGACTAGATAACAGCCAGCTATCCCTTGCGTCATTGCCTATTTAGACTATCAATCGAAATGTTAATGACTATTTTTTCTTTTGTGTATGGAGATACATAATTAATCCTTAATTTGCAGTTCAGTTCTCCCGCTCTTATACGACAAGTTTTCATGAACATAGATACCCCGGACTATGTATCACATGTCTGCACGCGTACTTTCAAATTTCGGCCGCATAATGCGAAGAGAAGATGACAATCTTGAAAAACTGCTCATTGTTGGCAACACAGAAGGGAACACGTGAAAAAAGCTACCTCCTCATCTAAATTTTACCAGGCAGTGATAATAATGCATATAATACAATAGTAATATTAATGCAATGCTACCGGAACTGATTGACGCAGATTGTTTATTTGAGAGGCTCTTGTGACCGCGATCCTCAGTAATGAAGAACCGATTGAAGAAGAAGATGTAGATAAAATTCGTAAATGAATGTATATGACATAAACAAATACATTTAGTAAAAAAGATAAATTTCCGGATGGCATAACCACGGGCAGACGCGAGTTACAATAATAGGATAGAATGTTTACTTACTTGCAATTACGTAGATATATATAAAAGTTACTAAACACAATATTTCGCATGAGATTCCTATTTGCCTTACTTATAGTAAAATTCGTTTCACATTGTGGTAACTTTCCGTGGGAGTAATGGAGGTAAGGCCAAGTACGTTCGCGGTAAGATTGAAATTACAAAGCCTATTCTTATTCAGATTAAAGCGAAGAGTCGGATGTTCAAGAATTCTATTAAGTGTCTTAATGGAATGAACGTGTAATGCTTTTTCACACTCATCCTACTAAGAGATGTAAATTTAACGTCTAATCTTGACGAGGAGGTTTACGTACTCTAAAGCGAATTAAGTCTAAGTTAAAAAAAGAATTTATGTCACATAGTAACTTTGTCTTACTGACAGAATTAAGAGATAATCATTATTTTACGTTATTTACATATAGCAGTACGATTTTATTCGGAAGTTTTGGCGGGGTTTTACTTTCATTTCGGTATGTTTTACATCAATTGGTCTATAGATCTGAGTATTTATAATTATTAAGTAGTATGTAGTATGTTCCCAATCAATTTATTGCAATCATAAATACTTATTAGAGTTTACATAAATTTGTATGTATATTCAAAACAGTAAATGCAGTAGCATCAACCTTACTATTATATATATTACATTAATTACAAAATACATTAGTTACGACATTAAAATTCAATAAATTTACTTTCTAACTATTTTAAGGATATTTATGCCATAAAATTGGTATTTTATTCAATGTAAAAGATAAAGCAAGTGCTATTGCATCATATAAGCACAAAAGTCGTTATTATTTTTGGTCCGGAACTCCCATTGATTTAAAATTTACCGCAAACATATGATGATAGTTTTTGTCTAAAACCGCCGCGTGACTCGTCCTTACACACCTCACTCGCTTCTTTAACATTCATTGCTATTCTCATACATGCTTGCCGGTTTCTAAGGCTCCTGACGTCACCTTCTGATAAAAGACGATCAATTTGATGATAGTTTCCATTAAAAAAAATGACCAGTTGTGGAATACATGTACTAACACGTATTCCACAATTTGAATTCTAAATCAATTAAAATTTGTCGTACTTTAAAGACATACTAGCTGCAGCTGCGTTTTCATACGTGCATATGCTGATATCCCGTGGGAAAAGTCTTTTCTTACTTTCTTTATTTTTCTAAGGGTCGTATCGTAATGGTAAATAGTCTATAACATGTCTTAACAATTGGGGGATCAAATGCAAAAAGATTTTTAGAGTTTACTCCTTAAGAAACGATTTTTGGTTATAAGGCCCGGTATGGAAATATTATGAGTATAAGTATCTAAAGGATTTAACTGAGTATTTTTTATACAACGTCGGAAGGTTCACGGCCCATCTGATGTAAAACGGTTACCGTAGCCTATGAACGTTTGTAATACATTAAGCATCACTCGAAAGAAAAATCAAAGATGAAGGCGAAGGCGATCGAGTGATTAAAGTTAAAAAAACATTGGAAAATATGAAAGAAATTGATTCGACTCGAAACGCAGAAGAATTTGAAAAACACGTAAATGCGGTTAATTTGAAAGCCTGTAGGATATGAACTATAGTATAAATTTTATTCTCATAACTTCAGAAAGTGTATTAATTTACCCTCTTTTTCTATTCGATATATATCATAATTATGGTTCGTAAG
Source organism: Pyralis farinalis (assembly GCA_947507595.1). NCBI lineage: Eukaryota > Metazoa > Arthropoda > Insecta > Lepidoptera > Pyralidae > Pyralis > Pyralis farinalis. The sequence goes on from OX382267.1 coordinate 21,930,291, forward strand.
GAATAAACTCCAGTCGTGGTCGGAGATGACACACACACACAATTTTTTTTTCAAATCTGTACGATTAGATTAGCGCGTTCAAACAAGCAATCAAACAAAATCTTCGCTTTATGTGTAAAGTTAGACATATATATTTTATCATTTTTGAATAGGTAAGTACTGTAGTTGAAAAATGTAAGCGGACAAGTATGTAATTCCTTTGATGGCGTAGTACGAACTCGAAGTTGATATATTAATGAAAAGACCTTGACATAGATCTATACTAATATTAGAACAGTGAAGTTGGCACATCTGTGTATTAAAATGTTTGTAGACCTGTCCAGCATCTCTTACTGATACAGATCACGACGATCTGTATGAGTAAAATATAGTCACTTGAAAAAATTACACGATTTTATTATGATTAGATATAATTTTTTCTTTCCTCAATATTTCAATGGGACGTGATATGTTTAGTTTTTGTTTCATTTTCTGTACATATTCACTGTTCATGATGTCCGAAATTATTCGCGTGGGAATGACAAGTAACCCAACAATATCATTTGTGAATATGGGGCACAATAAAAATTGGTATGAGCCAAATTAAAATACATAGTCATACAAAACAGACCCGTGTTTATTGGTGTACAAAGATGTTACAATAAGACCTCGGATATTCCAATGGTTTTCCAAATTCTAATTGCGCAACTTGATCAAAGGAGACGCAACGTAGATCTATTGTTTTACACCACAGAAAAAATAGCAATCTTGTGAATGGGCGTTAGAAAATGAAAAGAGATCAAGAAATTGAGGCGAAAAACGAAGGTAAAACTCGAGTGGACGATAAGAAATCCTATTTTTGCGACAAATATATGTATAGTCAATGAAATTAAAAGACGTATCTTTCTTTCTGGAATGATAGTAGTTCATAGTATAGTCACGTAATATTATATCTTAAATTTTGTGTCTGTAATTAGATTCTTTCTTCTGTATTTCAACCCATTGTTATTTGTTGCACACCGTGCTACGTCGCTGCAAATACTTACGTGTAAACCATAATTAACATTGAACATTTTAGGAAGGAAGGGATACACTTCCATATATATAGTATGTCATCTAAATTTCGCTTTGAAAACTGATGTACGCCTCCGTCCGCTACGTATGTATATTATGTGACAGCAGCTTGCAGTTCTTAAAGGGATTTTGATAATTCACTATTATTTATTGGTCGTGTTTTATCAGAAGGTAATGTCAGGAACCAGCGAGTGTGCACGGAAAGAGCTATGAAGCGAGCGAGGTGTGTAAGGACCGCGTCTTCTTTGCGTCTTCTAAACCTCGCAAGGAAACTGGCGTGATATAATCGTCTATTATAATCGATTGGAATACACCTTCGAATATTATTTTTCAGAATGATTTATCATATAGATTAATTGGCTAAAAGAACTATATAAACTAAGTTGCCTATTTTTAGCACGATTTTTATCAGGTTTAATTGATCTATATTTACGAAAGCAGGCAATTGCATGTCACATACGTGACAATAAAAATATAACTGATATTGATGTGATATGATATTGCTCCAAAGTATAATCTCGGAAAGTAACGTAATCTAAAAATGCCGAAATTCAATCAGTTATAATTGTTATATTATCATGACACTTGGTAATTGAGCGTAGTCTTGTTAATCTCGCTGACATGATTGAGGAGATCCTCAATGGTTGCTTCAATTGCAATCCGCAATTGCTGCATTTATTTTGGGCTCATTTTATTTGTTATTGTATTGGCGAAATAGTACATTTTAAAACTGAATTATGTAATTCCCTATTTTGACGTCTCTATTATATATACTTGCAAGATGTGTATTTCTGATTTTACCAATGATTTTATGATTTCACACGTGAAGGTCGACAGAGTGTTGGTATGTTTAGACTGTGTACAAATACGTAAGCATGGACATGGTCTTTCTTAAGATGGATTTAATGTTTAATTTCAAGGGCTATTTAAGGGCTTTGAAGGTCACGTTACGCCGTCAAATCCACATGTATTCAAAATGTATCATTGCACATGAAGTTAAACAATGTTAAATACCATAGGCACCCTCCAAAAACACGATAATTGTCGCTTTTCTGTGCATTTACGGGCATCGCCATGGCGATTGTCGTTATCGGGATACATATCATCACACCTGTCTACCATTGGGGTATGCAGAGACAATGGAACGCCAGGTGCACTGATCCAAACATACCTCTCTCGCCTCTTCCACACTCATCAACCTCCTCTGACATTATCTGGATATAGACCCATATATTCACTGACCAGTGGGGGTATTCACACTTTCACGGAAAGTCGTATTCGAAGGGAATTAGAAAAGTTTTTAATCAGATTCCATATATTTTTAATGAAAAATTTACGATTGTCGATTCGTACGCCGACGTGTGTAGACGTTGAAGTAAATATTCAAACATTAAAAAAAATCTGACTTAAAATAGGATGAAATATAAATTTCGAATGAGACGAAGTCAAAATCGTCTGTATTAATTGTAGCATAATAACAAATAACCATGGACCAACGAAGTTTCAGAGTAAATACTTTGAGCAAATGAGGTTGGATTTTACATAAGTTTATTGTTTGCTCAGACACGGTCCAAAGAATTTACACTTAACTTACAAATTACACATGCCTACTGTTATTTAAAACTTGTTTGTCATTATAATTTATGTATCCTCATCATTTATCTCCATGACAGAGTATAAATCTTGGTAATATTAACTACTTGTCAGTATATACAACTACAAAGATAAATACAGCTCGAACAAAATGTATTCACGAGCATTTCTAGTATTCGATAACCAACCAAAAATATAATAAAAGCAACCTCTTACAAGTTATTCTGGTTCATTGCTTCTTTTGCCTTCATACTATTACGTACAATACATCTGGACCTATGGTCAATACGAGGACAGTTCCACTCTAGATAGCCGTACGAAAAGAATACGGCTCCCTTTATACTTCACTTCCTACGATAAGTAATTAAATCTTTCAATAGATTCGATATTCTATTATCGACTAGGCCTTGTGTACCTATTAAGTTGTCCGTCCCAATGTCGAAGTGAGAAAATCTGTTCACTTTTGGTCATACTATGATCGACGGATTATTTTTGGTTTACTTTGTCGGTGGGAACTTATGTGACTTATATAAGTGACTTATTATTCAAATAAACTTGAAGGGATCGAATTCAAAAAAGGGTAAAAAAAGCTCGACATTATAATATCAATTAATACAACACATTTATTTATGCGCGATTGGGAGGAAATCAAGCATATTGCCCACCTGATGTAAAGTGGTTACTGTAAGTTATGAGCGCTTGTAGTCCATAAAGTATCACTCGCCCGACTCTAGTGCTAAAATAGCAACTCCTTAGGAGTTTACTGGTGAGCTCACTTATTCGTAGCAACTCAATAATATTTAGGGAGTTATTATTTTGAACGCAATTCTATGTTACGTTGAAGGTACTTCCCCAGACAGGTTGTTTTGAAGGGGCCTACCTCTCTTACAAAACACTCAAACCAAGATAAACAGACATGTTCATGCCCATTGTTAACTATTCCGGCTTTGAGCTCTTCTTGTAGGTAAGTACGTATATAAAAAAATGTGACATGTAAATACAACATGGGCACAATCAATTACTTTTTGAGTTTATATACAGGTAGTAAAGTACTATCCTAGTACATATATGTCCGCACCAGGATTAGCCTGGTGTGAGCATGTACCACCAAAATATTTTGATCGGCGGTGAAGAAAAATAATGTGAGGAAATCTGCAAGTCTAAGAAACCATATTTCGAAAGACATGTGATCTAACCTAAGATAAAAGATAAGATAAAGTTATAAATTCCTTCTGGGTCTTATAGGTCTAACGGCGGTCGCTTTGTGTTATACTATGTAGTTATAAGTTTGTAAGGAGTCTCTGTGCTAGCAGCAGAGACGGCATCGTCTGAGCGATACTACTGGTATTGCAAGCGTTCAGAGGGTACGGTACCCACGTTATATCTGGTGGTCCGGATGCTTAATGCCTTCCGACGTTATATAAAAAAATCCAAAATAAGTGCTATCTTCTCTAAATCCTCGGAGTTAGGGAGATGACGTCGCCAATTTTAATGGATTAGGAAACAGTGTAATGGAAGAAGAAGAAGGAAAGTATAAATATCTACACCTAATGTGATTATAATGATATTACTATCGACAATGTATAATTTAAGTGTATAAGTGTAGAGTGCGTTGAGCACTACCACTTGGTTTGAGACATGTCTACCTGCACCCTTGTTTATTGTATATATGTGTGTCCTCTGGTACAAATAAAAACTTTATCTATCTATCTATCTAATGTTTTCTAGCAGCTTGTATAATGAAGCGAACAATAGCAGCTTTATTTAAAATGTTTTTAATGTTATTTCCTGCATTAGGTTCCGCAGTTTCTATACTAGTTTAAAGTTTTGCAATATTCCACGTTTCCAGTTTATTTACAATACGAGTGTAATTTGTGATGTGTAATTTTAATATCGCCACCGGAAATCAATTTCCTCTTATTAATCAATTTGTTGATGTTCCAAATGTACAAATAAACATTCGATTCGCTGGCAATTCAAGTGTATTTAATTGTATAAATTGAGACGACGATATAAGAATGACTCTAAGATTCCGTGGTACAATCATTTATTTATTAGATGCTGTCAATATACCGGTGCGTCATGACTTGAGCAAGGTCGCCGTCATGTATTAATGTTATGCACTGTTTAATTAAAATCGTTATCACTACCGCGTTTCTAGTATACTATTACTGTGCTAATAAACAATTTAAGTAGAAAGTACTCATATCTTTGGTGTTCGTATGTAAAATAAACTTACATAATTTGATTACGTTTTTCACAGGAGCGCCAACGCACGGGGTAGCCCCTGGTGTTACGCGCTTCCGTAGGCTACGGTAACTGTTGTTGTCATCTAAATAATTACAATTGCATGGGAAGTTCGAACAAAAAGTGATTATAAAGCATTATAATTACGACCGTTGTGCTTATAATTTATGTAATATTTCATGGCTACGAGGCATGGACCTCTTTGGATGTTCCCCGCTACTGGTTTGGCTAGAACTGGTGGTGGTGGCGCTGAGTGTGGAGAGGTCGCTAGAAGCGCGCGCTGATCGTAGCCGCGGCAGGACCGGCACCTCCTCAGCTTCGGGGGTCGTGGGCACTGCCTCACACGCCCAGCCGAGAGCGCGTGCCGCCGACCACACCGCAAACACGAACGTTAGCATGTTGCAGCTATCGGGCCACACGCCGCGCGTGGCGCCGGCGTGCTCCCCAAGAACACTCACGCAGCGGATGCATCGGTCTAAGTTCACACTAGTTCATCTTAATCGAGAGTCAATAACGAACGCGCCATGTCCGGTTCGATTGTAAACACATCGTAGCACGTGCGCGGCCGGCCGAGTGCGCGGTCTACGCGCTCGCGCGACTGCTTCCGTAGGAGTACTGAACGCCGCTATTGGCCGCACGCTCGCACCTATGCACTCGTGTTATCGCCATATCGGTATTTAACAACTGTGACTTGATATATTTATTGACAGATTAGAGATAAGTTCATTGAGAGATTATGCAGCCGGAAAATTCATAGTATTTCAATAGGTCATCTTATGTAACCGCTGATAGTGAGTGTTTGAATATGCCGCCAGATCGCGACGCGTGCGTGTTGATAATATTTATGTGAAGACGGCCTGCGTGACGCGGCACTGTTGACGTTGCGCGGCGCGGGGAACGTGAGCGTTCGACGTCACTCGGTGCTCGGCTCACCCGCGCCGCCACTGGCCAAAAGGGCACGTTCTATATTTATAAGTCACCCACAATCACATCACAGCCAAAGAATAATACGGGTGCGTTATTTATACGTCTAAGTTTCGAGGCAATATCACTTGTTGCACGGGCGATTGGTATCGGCGTTTGTGTCATTCACGACGAGCGGTAAATCGATGCCACCGACTGAATCTGTTCGGATGTGCGTGTCCAGGTGTCGAGCGCGCCGGAAAATCGTGTCAACTTCGTGCCGGACAGGAGCACCGTCGGAGCATCCTGCGGCTGCCCGGCGGCCATGTTGGCTCCGCCATTTTGCCGGGGGTCGAAAGGGGCGAGCCGCATGCGTACGTCGGTACGCAACCCTCGTGGAGGAAATGACGCAAGTCGCCGCACCGGCGGGCGGAAGCGATACTTACACCCTTATCCCAAGGATCACTTTGATACAGCTCACGGAGTGCGTTCGTTTGTAGGTCACACGAAAACTGCCAATGTATCCACTGAAGCTTGCTGCGAATCACGACAACTGATTTCTGTTTAATAGATTTACGTTTTAAGATGATTTTCTGCGGCAGCCACGGTGCGGTCTTCACGTGAATTTATATTAGGTTAACGTGATGAAAATATATTTTGGAATTAGGTTGAGATAAACAATTTCTGAGAAATGTTATATAGGTTTATGTTTTCCAATGTACCTACATAGCGTTTGAAAATGCAGTGCCGCAGTATATGGATAACAATATTTGCGTATTTGATATGTAAAGTTTTAGGGACTACCGGTTTTAAATAAAGACTTTTGAATAGATAAAATATATATAGAATAGCATCATTACGACTGTCCAAATGTACAAGCTATCCAAAAATTGGTAGATGATGCAAATCATTTTTTTCTGTATTTAATTACTACACTACTAGATAGAAAAGGCCGCACGAGACAGGTGAACTTTACCGTCATGATTAATGCTCTTTAATCGGGATGCAGCTTAACTATCTCTAGAGATTGATCAAAGGAAAAAACACGTCAAGTGCAAGTCAAATATGCGTGGGATCTTTGCTTTATTACATTTTTATGGTCATTGTTTTTTTATATGCTGCATGTAAATTTTCGATTTTCTGTAGTATTAATTTACTGCATATTGTTTTTGGGAGTTTAATATTGAAATATGTTAACGCTTGTGTGTTACGCAACAATTTTCACGTATGTATGTCTAACACTTTCTATGATAAATGCTTGAAATACATTCCGACAGATAGATATACTGATGGGTGAGCATGGGAGATTCTTAATCCGAAACTTTTTCGTATAGGTCACGGACTATATTATAATAAAATATCTTTTTTATTAAAAAACTACCTATAAGGGTTTATGAAGTTTTGTAATTATGAAAATGCTACTCTTACAGTGTAGCATTCAATTATCCATATATGTTTAGTGAAGTTAATTAATTAGTAGAAAATCACGGATTTTAAAACATTTGTTATAATATTATGAAGCACGAAATACGAAATAGCTATGAATTATATTCGTTTTAATTAATAAGTTAATGGTATGAAACCCTAAAGAGTGCGTTTTACTAGTGTAAACGTGTGTATGTAAATGATTCTTGCCAGTATAAATAATAGAAAAAAGACCCTCGAGACCTTATAATAATTTTCAGAATCTGTTAGATTAAAAAATAAAACATGATTTACTTACTTTTGCGTAAAAAGTATTTACAATATTTTGGAAATGTCGCAGACCGTATGCTTTTTTAATCGAATTGAATTAAATTTCTTTCAGGTTACGTATAATATAATTTAATTATTCGACTTAATGCGTATGTTTTATTTATGTATAATATTTACAACGTGCTAGTATAAATAGATGTTACCTGCCTGTTGATTTTGTCTTTAAAGTTCAAGGACTCGGATAAAAATAAAAATATAGCGTAACTAACTTATTAATTACAACGAGTAATATGATGACTCTATCTATCTATATCTGCACGCCAAGTCACCTGTAGTGTAGGCAGCGAGAACTAAAATCACGGGTATTAATATCGGTTAGTTGATACGCTTGCGCGGGGACATTGATCCAACACGTAGATTGTTTTGAGAATATTGATGTAATGCAGTTCACCCGCCGTGACCCGCTCCAGAGGATATCATTGAAACAAAATAGTCATGAGCAGGTATCTGCAAGTATTAGGACTATTGCGAATATTCAACATATTATAGATACGATGGATGAAAACATTACGGCGATTTAAATATTATTTTCAAACTCACACTATTGCACGTTACGTAAATAGATTAAAAATAAAAATCCTTAACCGTAAAAACTGACGCGACTGAATATTACTCTACAGACACCGACAATTTTGACATCACACCTCTCTTTGAATTTTTAAAACTTTTATTATAAAAAAGTTTCTGTATGACTATATTGTCTAATAAAAAAATGTATCATCCAAGTCGTTAACACATTTCGGGGTACGAAGTAAACACCATATTTTCTATTTATGAGTCAGTTACGTAAACTACAATGCAACAAAACTATTCACGACATGATTGCCGGGTAAATGCTTCACACTTCATTGTGTTATAAATTAACCATGAATGTATAGGTAACTAATACGAAAATAGAATTTTGTTCCGCTCGCTGCGTTTCCTTCAAAGGTTTATGACAGTCACACGTATTCACGCCGTTTAGTAACAGTTTTGGTTTAATTAATACCTAAACTATTAGATAAATATATGTTCGTTGGGCGAATATAGATAAAGTCGGAGACATTTGACTATAAAAGTTGATACGTTGGCTTATCAACATATTTCTTTTCAGGGAAAGTTCTTATGTCTCTTTTCTTTAGGATTATATATCCGAAGGGTACTATGGGATCCCTTACCACTCTCCTACCATTAAAGGGCTATCTACATCTTTTGAATTATTCCATGGAATACACAGCTACATATCTACCTATATGCGAGTTGTAATTTTTACAACAATATATGACTGATTATATGAATGGCTGTAGTAGTTTTGTATGGTGTATATAATTTATTATATTCCCATGGGATTTATAATAATTCCCGTAGGTTCAAAGTACCTTTGGAGCTACAGAAATTCCTTTACATACATTACACATTAGGGCTTCGCATTTATATATCAAGTAAATAGCAAATTTTTTTACGTATACTAGTAAATAAATACTTCTTTAAAGATGTAACATCAACCTATATAGGTATAGTAACACATTACAGAAGTTACGGAGCACACAATGCCCGTTACCTTGGCTCGGAATGGCGTTGTCTGCCCACCGTATTATTACGCTTGTGGCCAAACATAATTAGTGCGGGATTGCACGTAGATGCGATTACTGCACCTCACCGCTGGATTGTACGTATAATAGATGCCTTATACACCATCGTTGTACTACGTCAAGGTACTGTAATGCAATTAACGCTGTTGCCAAGACGACGCAAGGTCACGGTGTAGCGAAATAGTGTCTGTTATTTTTGTTCGTGCGTGTAGAATTGAAGTATCTTTTTATGTGTTTTCAGGGTTCCGTATATCAATAGATAAAAACGATCAAGTGCGAGTTGGATTTGCACACGAAGGGTTTAGTACCACTGTAAAATAGGAAATTTCATGACTTTTTAGTATAGAAATCGTATTACACTTTGGATGAATTTTTGATAGATTTAACGCTGTGAACTTGACATGTTATTGTTTATTTTTTTCTTTCGACTAACGTGGGAATCAAGCGTATAGCCTGCCTGATGGTAAGCAGTTACCGCAGCTTATTGACATTTGCAACACCAGGGCTGTCACTCACGCGTGGGCGACCCTAAAATTTAAATAGTTGGTTTGATTTTTTAGTAAAGTCTATAAAAGTTAATAAAGTACTCGTCCTATTTTGTTTTCCATGTATGATTTTATTATTACGTGCCTTTGGAGCGGAACACAACGGTCACATTATATAGGTATGTATTTCAACAGCGATGATAATACCTCTGTGTCACAATAAAATATTTAGATTTTTTGGAATTAGACAATATAAGAATATTGGTTTGGTCATTTAGAAAAAATGAATGATAAAAGAGTAACAAAACCAAGGAAGTGTATCAAGCAAGAGTGAATGGTGATGTCGGGAGGGGCCGCCCTAGACGCACACATATAGATCAAATTGGTGATGTGTTGAAAAAGGGCCAAATCAAAAGTACCCAAACCGAAGAGCATGCATGAACAGGTTGATGAGTGTGGAAGAAGCGAGAGCGGTATGTTTGGATCGGTGCACCTGGCGTCTCTGCCTACCCCAATAGGAGAAGGGCGTGATGATATGTATGTATGTATGTAAGAGTATATATTTTTATATTATTTAATAGCATACTCCAGGAGGAAGAAATATTTTTTGGCTCTGTTTTATTTTAGTAAATATTCGGCTGTGTGTCAACACTATATATATATATTTCGGTTATACATCTGGAATATATTGATAGACAGACATACAGCGAAGGGACGCCAATAGTGTTCAAACTTCGGGAGGCATACACGGCCTATCTGATTTGAAGCGGTTACCATATGTTATGAACGCTTGCTTAATACAATATATCAAGCATCATTCGCGTGATACCTTCCTCACTCGCAGAAATAACACAACTATCCAGATAGCTGTTATTTGGTTGCGGTTTTCTTTGTGAAGTAGGTACTTCAGAAGTACTCCGGCTCCGGCCGCGTGGAGTCAAATAACGTAGCCTATGTGTTAATCCAGATCATAATCTATCTACGTGCTAAATTTCATTCAAATCCGTTCAGCTGTTTAAGCCTGAAAGAGCAACAAACATCCATCCATACATACAAACTTTCGCATTTATAATATCAGTAGGATTAAAAAAAATGTTATTGCAATCGTAACTGCTTCTGTTCAACACGTTGTTTTTTTTTATTATTACTGAAGCATACGACCCACCCTAATGAAATGTGGTTACCTTAGCCAAAGAACGCTAGCAATACGGGAACAATCAATAGGTGCTCACTGAAATCCCCCCTCTGTCGTAGGAACACTAAAACCTTCCAGGGAGTTGTCTTTTGGCTGCGTTTTTCTGTAAGTAGGATCTGCTACGATGTGCCCTACCTCTATTAAAAAAATCTAAAAATGTCTTTGTCTCTAAAATTCAAATACACTGCAGTCATCTTGTGAGACTATTGATGAGAGAGGTCTGGATAAATGATGTAAATATATATTTTTTATTATTACATTTTACCTCCTTATTTTATTTTTTGCTAAATGGTGATATATGAAATAAGAAAATGCAACGTTTATTTTCTACTTTTAAAGATTATATGATTTTACTTAATATACTTTATAAAAATGATGCAGTTATCTAGAATGATGTACGCTAAAATGATGACTAATTGTTAAATTATGAACGAAATGTACTAAAAAAGAGAAAAGCGGTAACAACAATGAAATATTTTCTTTATTTAGTAACAGCATGTTATGCGGACGATTAAAAGGCAACCTATCACTACCAGCTCACAGCATTATGCAAATGTATGTCTCGATATCCTGTGGTACTGCAAGCTTTTTCAATCATGTATGTATTTTTTTCTGTGTAAAAATCTTGTAAAAGAAACAGCAGACTAGAGTAAAATTGTAGTGATTTTTCACAAAATAACACGCGACTTATACCTTTTTATAAACACGCGGTCCACTTGGTGTAAGATGGTTGCTAAGTTTATGAATGCTTGCAATACAAAGAATATCGGTTGCACCTTGCCACCATCGCAGTTAACCAACTAGTTTAACTGCGAACGGAGTTATGAGCGTACTGTTATTTGACTGATGCCTTCTTTAAAATGAGGGCTACCCAGACAGGCAGCTTCTTACATATAGTATTTTCTGAGCTCCCTTCAAAAGCCTTGTATGTCAGTTGAGGCACAAGTTGCCAATGCCATCTCAACGTAGTGGGAGGTACTTAGCTCTAAAGACGATAGAGATTCATGATTTTTTTTATATTAAAGTCGGGAGGCGGGAGGCGTAGCCAAATACGGTTTTCTGTGAGGTGGAGGTATTTCCCCAGACGGGCTGCTTTGATGCGCCCTATCTGTCTTAAAACATCCAGACCAAGACAAACAGACATGCTCATGCATACAAATGTTTGTCTTGTGTGGGAATCGAACCCACGAGCGTTGGTGTCAAAGTCGCGTCATTCACGACTGAGTCACCGAGTATTTTCTTGCATCCCTGCCATGGGCGAGGCTCTGTTTATTACGTCCTTAGTAATTACCAAGTTTTTTTTTTAAATAGTACAATTATAAATAAACCCGTTCATACATCAAACTCTCTTCCATTCCACAATTCATTCTTTCATTCATCATCTTGCAGTTTTGTTATCTAAAATTATAATTCTGCCCACTTTTTGAACGCCGGTGAAACTACAGCTGTTTCCAATTTTTCCTCCCCATAATGCGTCAGTCCAGACACGGGCGACAGTGAGCTTCACAGCTCCACCTAGCCACCGCGATCCCATCGGCTATATAGAGTATAGCCGAGGTATACAGCATTAGTCCTGGGTGGAGCTGCTCTGTTTGTTCCTATCTATGACAGCCGTCGCTAGACTGACGCAGTATTTTAAACATTTTTTACCTTTCGATCACCGAAACAACGGTCTCCGAAATAGTTGTGGACTATTTCGGAGACCGTTGTTTCAGTGATCCGCATTTCCAACTCCTGCTCCAAATCGTACCTGCCTGTTAACGCTTGTAACATATTAAGTATCACTCGCGCGATACAACCTCAGCTGCTTACACAGCAACTCCTACACAGCAACTCCTTAGGAGCTTACTACTTACTTGTATGTATATCTTCACGCCAAGTCCCTTGCGGGGTTTGCACAGAGAGCCGAGCGCCATAAGACGCGGTCCTAGCATACTTCACTCGCTTCTGTGACATTCATGGCTATACTACTTACTTATTTTGTAGTAATAGTAGTAAGTATTTCACTTACGCGCTGAAGAAATTTGTTGATTGTATTGTATAATTATTGATGAATTTTTTTTCCAACTCCTATTTATATACAATAATTAAATTAACATTATTTGGTTGCATGTACGTTTAATTGCCAGTGATATCTTCGACCCGATGTCGGTTTTTGTACAAAGTAAGAAATTTATTTCTTTCAAAGAATAGTGCATTCAGTTTGTTTAATACGATATGTGACATAGAACGATCTGAATATTTTGACTAAATAAGACATGCAAATTAATTTGTACTTATTTCTACAGCATTAATTATTAGATAGAAAAATAAAATATAGATAGAAAGTAAGCAGTTGAGCACTGCTTACACAACACGTTTTTTTTTCTATCTATAACCTCACGCGAATTCCTTTTCAGGGCAGACTCTCGCCGCAGCTAACATCAATGTCATGCCCTGGCCTGCTCAGTCGCCTGACTTGAACCCGATTGAGCATGCATGGGATATGCTACAGAGAAGAGCTCTGCCGAATATGGAGGGTATCCAGTCGCAAGAAGACCTTTTTTTGTTGTTGCAACGAACATGGGCGGCCATTCCACAGCGTGATTTGGATGAACTCATTTTGAGTATGCCAAACCGATGTTCTTGTGTTGTTAGTGTTCGCGGTAGAAACACGGATTATTAATTGTTTAAGTTACCCAATAAAATTTTAAAGAAAACTGTTATTTCAGTCTTTTTTTCGAACTTTAATGTTAGTGGTTCAAATGTCAAAAATCCCTTTATTATGAAAATGGCAAATTTCTTTATTAATGCAAAGGTGACTTGGTTTATCGTTACTGTAGACAAACGAAAACACTTTATTTGATGAATCCTTAAAGAAAATTTTAATTAATATCAATCAGGAGAAAAGTTATTGCAAAAATATATGTTGATCCCTAGACACTTTTGATGTGTGTATATCTTCACGCTAAGGCCCTTGCGGGGTAGGCAGAGAGAACCGAGCGCCATAAGACGCGGTCCTTATATACTTCACTCGCTTCTGTGACATTCATAGCTCTTTTCATGCACGCTCGCTGGTTCCTGGGGCTCCTGACATCACCTTCTGATAAAACACGACCAATTTGGTCATGGTATGTTAGTCTCGGCCTTCCTCGGCTCCTACATCCTTCCACTTTTGCATTGAATATCTGTTCCGTCATTTTTTCGTCCCGCCGTCCGTCATTATTTCTACATGTCCGAACCAACGGAGCATGCCATTTTTATCTTAACACCGACACTCTCTTTTAGACCAACTCTTTCTCTCACATCTTCATTACGAACGCGGTCAGCAAGCGTTATGCCACAAATTTTGCGGAATGCTCTCATCTCGACCGCATTTATTCTACTTTCATGCTCTCTCTGCCATACCCAGCTCTCACTTCCATAAGTTAGCGTTGGGATTAACACCACGTTATGTACAGCGAGCTGTGCCTTCTGGCTTAGATTTCGTATGCGTAGAAGTTTACTCAACGCTCCATTCACCCTATTCCCTGCACTCACTCGTCTATCTACATCAGCGGTATACCTTCCACAATTACAATACAATACATACAATCTCATTCACTTGCTCCAACACTACATCATCAACCGTAATCCTAGTGTTCGTTCTGGTTGTCTCTCTTTCAAATACCATTATCTTGGTTTTATTCGCATACAATTGTAAGCCTTTCTTCATACAATCATCTTTCATTGTTGTAACTAATGTTTGCAGTTCGGTGTAGTTTTTATGCTCTCAATTGTTTCTACATAAGATGTATTGTATTCCCTTATGTTGCCTGTCGTTATTCTAGGCTTCGTTCACACGTCTATCACATTCCATTTTAATTTTATTTTCTGTCTTTATATGACAGCGCTATAAACGCTAGTATAATCCAAGTAAAATGTACGAGTATCAAGTGATCCATTCCTGCTCCCCTAGTGTACTACTAAATATGTACAGCCGAGAGGGACCTGTGATGGATGAAGACAGGGAAAAACTTTACCTTTCTTCATGTTTAAATTCCTCTTAGGTGTAGAGTATAAACGAAAGGTGCAGAGAATCAAATCTTCCATTAATGTGATAACAAAGAAATCATGAAAATGATTATTGGCAGTCAACCTTAAAAGATAAATCTATTTCACGATATACTATTTTCGTGTAAATATAAATATTTACTCAGCGCACGCATCGGAAATTTTTAGAGTGATGATAATGCACAAATGTGATCATTTCGGTAGCTTATTTATTCAAAATATTCGTAAATCACCTGTAACCTTCCTAGATAATCTATCTTTCCATTGGTGGAAACCGTATGAAATTCTTCATTAAAATTCTGATATTATTCTATCTATCTATAACTTCACGCCAAATCCCTTGCGGGGTAGGCAGAGAGAACCGAGCACAAATATATGATATTATTCCACTAAGAATTATTTATGTTACTCATTACGCTCTTTGCTTTTTGAAATTGTTACTAATATACTTTTGTAGCAGCTCCGAGTAAAGTATGCTACGTACAGAATATTCAAATATTGACTGTGAAAAAATTAAGTGCATCTCCGAAACGGCTAGACCAGATCCGCGGTAAAATATAGATTTGTGAACCAAAGGACGATGGCTTTGGGTTAAACTATATATATATATATATATATATATATATATATATATATATATATATATATATATATATATATATATATATATAAACAGTAGTTCAGCAAATTGTTTGTTTGCCAATCAATATCATACAAGCATCCACATAATCACAGCAATATTATTTTTTCTTTTTACTAGTTCTAATTTCAAGATAGTTAAAGAAATAATAAAACGGCTAACTCACTAAAGTACGCATAATAAGTTCAATTATTTATATTATATACTTGTTTTCTTGTAATTTCTCTGTATAAATAAATATCTCCTTCACTCTCTATATACTATAAAAATATAGTAATTTTTAAATATTTTTTCAGTATGGAGCTCCCTGTTTACGTGGCGGCAAGATGGCCAAATTTTTAACCGATATATGGTGGGTAGGTATGAAAGAAACGCAAATTTTAATATGATGGTACGAAACTTTTAGTGTGCGAGCCTGACTTGTACCCGTAACTTGATTAGACCTGTAACCTTACCTTCCTATCATATTACGCTGTGTTACTTGAAGTAAAATTCACAGTTTTTTTTAGGATTCCGTACCTTAAAAGGAAAAACGGAACCCTTATATGATAACTTTGTTGTCCGTCTGTCTGTCTGTCAAGACCCATTCTCAGGAACGGGTGGCGCTATCTCATAAATACTCATGTCTGTAATCTCTTCGAATAGAGAAAAAATCAAACTTTTATGTCAACAAAATCAAAAGATGTTGTTTATGCCTCGTTTATGCGCATATTTTGACACTCGCATGGGAGACAAAACCTGTACAGTACTTCCCGATGACCTAGAATCATGAAATTTGGTAAGAAGCAATGTCATGTAGCACAAGTAAAAATCCGAAAACCGTTAATTTGTAGTTCCATCACAAAAAAGAACCTTTTTTGCGACAATAATTTGCGAACCTAGAGTTCGTTATTTGACTTCGATTTCCTGTGACATGGAGGTTCTTCCCCAGACGGGCTGCATCCTACCTTTCTTAAAATCACTTAGACCAAGAAAAACAGACACAAATGTTTATACTGTATGGGAATCGAACCCACGAGCATTGGTGTCAAAGTAACGTAACGGTTGGTTTTACCACTGCTTAACCGAGGTCGTCTGTGCTCGTCGTCGTTTGATGACAATTATAAGGTATAACTCGTTCGCTATCATATTTAGGGTCCAAAAACATTTTCATCTGCACATGGTGCTAGTGCTGCAGCTTAAAAACAAACTTACGGAAGACTGCAATTAAATGTCAACTCATTGTGTTCCTGCAAATAAGTGAGTTTCCCAGTTTTGATGTGTCGCTTATTATATTATTCGTATTAATATAAGCTCGAGCGTCGCGGTACGATAATCCTTGCATTACAAACTTTCATATACCATAGTAATTTGTTTACGTCAGGCGGGCTGTAAGTTTGTTTGCAACCTGACGCTGCATTAATTATAATCTAGCATATATTTTGTTACTTCTCTAATATGGACTATCGTATGGATTTTGTTGAATATCTATTGGTGATGCATAGAGATACTCTTTTTCTACAGAAGTGAGTTCATCGATGAGACGAGCTCGGTGGCGCAGTGTCAGTAATGCTACTTTGACACCGAAGACGAGGGTTCGATTTCCACACAAGACAAACGTTTGTGTGCATGAACATGTCTGGATAGATAGATAGGATACATAGAAAACACCTAGACTAAGACAATATCTGGTCGTCTTGGTTTGGGTGTTTTCTATGTATTTTTTTATAAATACATACTTATGATGTATTTACAAAAAAGAAATGTATTTATGTATGTTTATCAGTTGTCTAGCACCCATAATACAAACTTCGCTTACTTTGGAGCTAGGTGCGCTGTGTAATTTGTCCGACAATATTTATTATTATTTATTTATTATTTAATATCTGTAAAACTTTAAATAACATACGGGACTACAGCATGGGTTCTTCAAAAAAGGTGTTACGAAGTTTTGCACGATCTGTAACTAGTAGTACCCCCAGTGGCGTGCACAGAGATTTTTGACAGGGTAGGCAGATTTTTTTTAAAGCTATTCACTTACCAAAAAATACAGAATGTTGATTTTGGTTACCCAGTCTTGTGGAAATAATGATGTATGTGATCACTTGTTTTTATTCACCTAACACTACACACACCACATGAGCAACTTTCGCAGTGAATATCATCCATATTTATCAACTTTAAAACTTTAAAATTTTATTTCGTCTGCTACCAGTCAATCGATTCAAAACAAAAACAATGGCGGCCGTCTTAAAATCAAAATAAAATTAACATCAATTTTATACGAAAAAAAGAAATGGCAATATCTTTCACTATAATTATATGCAGCAAACTACTTTTTAAAATAGTTACGTAGCAATGCTCGCGACACTTAGGTAATTTACGTTATAGTTCAGCTGAAAGACATTGTCTATACTATGCGATAGTGTGCGTTATTTGTGTTATTGTCGGCAATGTAATTACAGGAATGCACACTACAGTATTTGTATTAATAACACGGCACACATACGTAAATTTAGACAGAAATAGTTAGTGTCTACCGCCGTTAAAAGCTGCCAATGCGGCGCTGGTGTAGCGTAGCGCCTAGCTGCGATTTGAATATGACTAGCGATGATTTTAATAACTTACCGATACCGATAGATGGAGCTGCTTTTAATTTTTTTGTTTTTGATACGAAATATTAGTTAAAAACTATGTTTAAGAATGAAACATCGGATGGTATTTATCAAATTGATAGGGTAGGCAATGTCTTTTTGTCTATATGGAGTGCACGCCACTGAGTACCCCTATGTATATTACTTAGGCTACCATGATTGCTTATCATTACATTATTCCGTATGCTTGCTTGTCATTTTGTTGGTATAAAAACGCTTAAAATGTGAATAAGCTTGCAAATACATGCACAAACACAAAAAATAAAATAATCTTTTTATTACAATTCAATTTCTCCATTTGTTGTTAAGTTCAAGGGCCTTATCTTCTTACACCGTGATTAAATACAAGTGTCAGAAAATAACAGGGATGAACGTAATCACGTTGGAAGAGCTTGACAGTGGCAATTACGATACAATTATCCACTTGCTTTAGTCACAGAGGCGAGAATTCATCTGGGAACGATTCACATCGACGTCTTTGTACATGGGGTATTATCGTGTTACTTTTCCTCTTTGCGTTAAACAATCCTCTGTTTGGTGTTTCGTACATTACAAAACAAGGAATACCGTAAATAAGGAAGAATGATTTAATAGTGACTTTTATGCGTTCTGACTTTTTACTGTATCTTATCGTACACTGTCAGATATCAATCGCTAATATTACTCAGGCGAGAGTAACCGTCATTTGTGTATGGTCTTCAGATTCCTTTAACTAAATGTTACCACATTTGGTAATTAGGTGGCCTGGTGTCTAGAAAGGAATTTTATTCCCGCTAGTAACTTCTTAGGAAAGGCTGGAAATTAGCTTTTTTGTTGTGCTGATACACTTGCGGTATAGCAAGCCTAGTCCGTAGACCATGGATATGATTGAATAGAAATCCCATTACATCTTTGATGAAGAACAATATGCAACATTCTCTAAAATAATCTCAGCAGTAAGTTCATACCACAACCTGCGAGCTCACGAAATAAAAGCTCTTTGGGACCACATGGCACTTGTTCATTTCATTTCCAATATATGAAAATGACTTACATACAATAAATGTATGGTGATATTATGGAGGGTTGGAAAAAGCCTATGGGTTATGTTACGGTATATTGCCACAAATCGTCCATAAATACTCATAAATCCTCCAAACGTATAGGAGGCAGACAAGGGTTCGTACCATGCACTACTCGTAGTTTCTTTTCATCAACAATTTTCGAAGTTTATTTCTATACAGTCACAATACACAAGTGGATATCCGGCTACTCCCATTCGAAAGTGAGGAAGGTCAGACTTGTGACTAGTAGATCTATCTATATTGCTTCGTTTCTTTGAACACGCTGAGTTTCATCGTCTTAATTATTATAACTATTATTATAGTCAAATAAAAATAAATTACCATTTTAATTAAAAAAAAAATACCATCCATGCGAGAATGGAACCAAAACTTTAGTGAAAGTGATGCGTGAAAGAATAATTCTGATTCTAGTAAGAAAGAGAAACTGGCGGAAAACTTCCGCGTGTACTAAACTTTTTGAAGGGATGCAGAGAAGTGGCGAGATGGTTGGTCAGCATCCAGTATGGATAAAAAAAGTCTAAAGCTGGTGGCATTCTTAGTAACACTCAAGAAATATTAGCGGTGGAGTAAATAATTTGAGAAAACGTATTATAATGTTTAGGACGCTGAGACTGTGAGTGAGCTTATGGCTGATTCTGTCGTGCCTGCGTCCGAAGACATTGCTATGGATTAGATTCAGTTGTCAGTACGAACCCTGAAAAATGAAAAGTCAGCTAGAAGAAGTTAGAAGGGGTATACTCGACTGGTTTAGATATGATAGAAAGATTGTAAGAGGAACGAATAACGAAACAGGTATACGACACGAAAGTAGAAGGATGTAGGACCGAACTGGTTGTGTGTTATCATAATTCAGGAGCCCAAGGAACCGGCGAATGTACATGAAAAAAGCTACGAATCCTACTAATATTATAAATGCGAAATTTTGTATGTATGGATGGATGTTTGTTGCTCTTTCACGCTTAAACGGCTGAACGGATTTGAATGAAATTTGGCACGTAGATAGATTATGATCTGGATTAACACATAGGCTACGGTATTTGACCACGCGGGCGGAGTCGCGGGCAGCAGCTAGTGTTTTATAAAAGCGAGTGAGGTGCGTAATTACTGAATCATGCAGTGCTCGGTACCTTTGCTTATCTCGCAAGGGACTTGGCGTGATAAGATATGGATATGTTTAGAGCTACAATTTTCAAGCGGTGCTGTTGTTATCCCCCAAACTGTGTGAAATTGACACTATGAGTGCTGTTTACGTGCACGACGTATAAATATTGTAGGGAACACGTAATATAGACCCCGGTGTAATGGGATAAAATTTTATTTTGCGACGAGTTACGATTTGGGTTTAGGTTTGATGTAAGAGGGGTAACGTCATGGAGGAAATACTACTAAAAGCTATCGCAAACCATCAAATTAGTACATGTTACTTAGAGTTTATTTTTACATGTACGTAGATTACAGGTAACGAAATCATACACATAACACATAATAAAGCCGTAACTAGTTTGTACATGAAATATATTTTTACTATATATAATTTTACATGTACATCTAACAGCAACTTTTATACTTTCGATTGCCGTGACTAACTTTGTTGAAGAGGTAAAGAACTTTTTCACAAATATGTTTAACCTTACTTTTTGTTTCCTATGGTTCTCTAACTAAATGAGAAAAACTATAACTATCATCAGATTCAATTATTTCTAACTCAGATTTAATTTATTATATCTGTGTTCTATTAATCATAGATCAGAGTTTTGTTCCACATTAATTTGGTAAAAATTTTATGAGTAGTTAAAAAGTTATTCAAAACTTGTATTCGAAGAGCGAGTTTTGTTGTGTTTTTATTTGTTTATGATTCGATTACGATTTTTCTTTTATGTGTCTGGTCTTTGACAATCCTATGTAAGAGTATTATGTTCGTAAAGATTTGATTACAAACTAAAAATATGAAGTAAAAATCTTTCACGTCGGCTAAAGATAAGGCAACTATGTTAATAGACGTCAACTTCAATGAGCCTGTTAAACTTTGGTATTTAAAAGTTTTTATAAATTCATCACATCTGTTCGTTCACATTTGTTAGGATTATTTTATTTGAGGGTGTGCTATCTTTCAATTTTGATAACTATGGCGTCATAAGGACTGCTTATTAATAACGACTGATCACTGAAAGTTTTACATAATATATGTGTGTATATGATGAGATCATAGAAAGAGAATGAACGAAAGAAATTTATTCATCGTCTTTCTCTTATTTCGTTATTTTAAGAATAAAGAAGAAATACTTTTTGTTTAAACATTGCTTAATTCGGTTGCGCTGTTTTTCAAAACCTCACTGATTAGACGTAAGCCAAATAGTTGTGGCCTTTTTTTTATGCAGTGTGCTACGAGTCATTATTATTACCTTTTGGATCTCCAAGTAGGATTGTGCAAAACGAGACCTACGCAGAAGAAAAACGCAATACATTTGTTACCCACAATTTTCATTTCTTGATCTGTTCTTGTTTTCGAATCATTCTCATACATTATATTTATTATATTCTTTGCCAACTTTAAATTATTAAAATATTTTATTGAGAGATGATTTACAACTGACTTAAATAAGAGATTACACTAACAAAATGTTCTTAAAATCGTAGTTACGATTATGATTACGCTAGTATTATAAGATTATGTTGGATATCTTTACCCTGAGATGTTTAGAAATATTACATATAATTTTAATTAAAAAATATTTCATCTGCAAATAGTACTGGAGTGTTATTTTTATATGCCTAGTAGTGAAATGCTCAGCTAAAATAACGACTCATATGTAGACATGTATGTATTATACCAAGAACGTAACGTTTCAAAATTAAAGCAGCCCGTCTGGGAAAGTACCTCCACCTCACAGAAAACCGCAGCTAAATAATAAAATATATAAGCTAATATATAAAGCTAACAACTTCCTAGAGGGTTGTTATGTTCCTGCGTGTGAGTGAGATCACCAGTAAGCTCCCAAGGAGTTGCTGTGTAAGCAGCAGAGGAGGCATCACGCGAGTGATACTTAATATATCGCAAGCGTTAATAGGCTACGGTACCCGCTTTACATCAGGTAGGCCGTATGCATGTATACCTCCCGACGTAGTATAAAAAAAACGTAGTAACGTAACAAGTTGCGCTCGATACTCTCTGCCTCTCCCACAAGGAGTTGGCGTGAAGATAGAGATGGATACCGAGAAGGTTGCGTCAATGATCGCGTAGCAACCAAGCTTGGCTGTTTGAAATGAAAACTTAATTTAAATTTATGTTCCTACGCTTGAACTTTTTTCAGTGTAGGTTTTGTATTGAAATCTGACCAGCGGCCTCCGGGGAACCTATTGAAAACATAGCAAAGTTTCGTAAATTCGAAAGAAAATGAACGAAAAATCAATATCATCCGATTTCTACACAACTGTTTCAGTTAAAATTTGTACATATGTAAATTTCTTAAACATTAAGTTATAAATAATTTTATTTTTCTCTCTAGAGTACATGTACATCTTTATATGCTAGTTCCTTTCCTGTGAGAGACTAGCGCCTGAAGTAGGTTTAATATAATACTTATAGGTCATAGAAAACCTATAAGAAGTCTACGATTGACCATAAAATGACATGTAAATCTTACAATATTGTGTATACAAACTCACATTTGCTGTTGGAATGTATGAGAGGACATTTGTGTGCATGAACATGTCTGTTTGTCTTGGTCTGGATGTTTTAAGAGAGGTACGGCGCATGAAAGCAGCCCGTCTGGGGAAGTATCTCCACCTCACAGAAAACCGCAGCCAAATAATAACTCTCTAGAGGGTTGTGTTCCTGCGTGTGAGTGAGGTCACCAGTAAGCTCTCAAGGAGTTGCTATGTAAGCAGCGGAGGAGGCACAAGTGATACTTAATATATCACAAGCGTTAATAGGCTACGGTACCCGCTAATCCGCATTAGGTGGGCCGTATGTTTGTATGCCTCCCGACGTCACGTGACCCGATCCTTGCACACTTCACTCGCTTCTTTTACATTAATTGCTCTTCTCATGCACGCTCGTCGATTTCTAGGGCTCCTGACATCACCTTCTGATAGAACACGATTTATTTGGTCATGGTAGGTAAGTCTGGGCGTTCTTCGGTTGCTACATCCTTCCACTTTTGCGTTGTATATCTGCTTCGTCATTCTTTCATCCTGCATTATTTCTGCATGTTCGAACCAACGGACCATGTCTTTTGCTATTTTAACACCGAATAAAAAAAATATATAAATACTTAATACATTCATATACGGCACCTTCACGGTGTGAGTTCCACTCACACTTGGCCGGTTCAATAGGAATTACTATAGCCTATGAACGTTTGCGTAACAAAAAGTTCTTGCATTGCTACCTCCACAACTAAGGCAGCAGCCCCTCAGCAATTGAGGCAGCTGCTTCACAGCAGCTTCCTTGGTATCTTACTTCACTGGTCTGTGTGCGCTTATTCCATCAGTGTTCCGTTTGCTAATCCATCGCGTGCGCCTCGTGTTAGTGTGGTGGTTTTTGATTGTAAAGACAATGATAAACTACCTGTATTCATGTTTCAATACATATGAGTAAACGGAATCGCTCTAATAACAAAATTATTGCTCTAATTAGACTAGAAATCATTATTCTTACTTTTAGTGTAGTAATATTTACCGGGTGTGATGCGGGTGGGTGTCCTCCTGACTGCTGCTGCGCTTCCTCTTGCGTCGGAAGCACCAGTCCTGTCCCATCGCATCACAGCCGGCAGCCCGCGAGCCGCCCCCGCCCAGGGCGCGCCTCACTCCCTCTCCATCGCAATACTTGCTGATCCTCTCGTTAACTTTTCTTTCTGCATTATACACGTGCGACACATAGTACTTTTGAAGACATCGTCAACTGTATTCTTGGGAAACGCTTTTGTTTTATTTTTGGTCAAACCACTTCAGTTATTCACTCACCATTTTTACACTTTGAAAATTTTGTATTCAGTATCAAATTTTCTTTTTTTATGGTAATTGCAGTAATTGAGAAGACATGCACTCACATTAACGTTCTTGTTATTGATTGTTCATATGTAATTCTTTGTTATTTGATAACTTCCACTAATGTTGCTTGCGAAATTAATGTATTGGAAATAACACAATATCATAAAGCACGGATATGAGCCTCCGAATTAAACCACATTCTCCTAAACCCTAACAAGGTTTATACACTTCGGTGGTGAAGTTAGGACATTGCTAATAATAATATTTACATATCTACAAATGCTTAAAAAATAAATGTTTTTTTATTAAACAATATCACTGTGAAGCAACATTTAATGTCAAAAATATAGAAATGTTGTAAGATAAGACACATTATTTTACGACAAATCCTAACTATTACGACAAATCCTAACTATTAAGCATCAACTAAAAACTTAAAAAAAAATTATTGTATACGATCAATCTACACAATCTACAATTTACAATATACAATTGCGTATTAAGGGCGAACGTAGACGTAGTCTACGCAAATGTAGAAGTGGAAGCATGTAGTCGATGAAGCCTATTACTATCACCAAATTGGATGAATAATTAATTATTAATATATAATAAAATGATGTCAGGGTCTCAGTAATCAGTGAGCGTCCAGGATACATTTACATTACAAAACAAGACCTGATTAGTCTTTTGAAAGTTTAAGTAAATAAATTCACCAAAGCTCAAGGGACGATACGACACGAAATAAATTTCTTGGGTAAAATATCCAATCTTAGTTCACAGGAGCCAATGTAATATAAGCTTGTTATTAAAACAGTTTGTTCTATTTTTCATTTTTCATTTTTCTTTTGTTTTTTTATTTCAGATACATTAAATTAACTGAAATTAGAAGAAAATAAATATATTTATCTAACAAAAAAGAAATAACATAAATAATTATAGGAACGTTTTACAGACAACCTTTTGTTTAAGCTGTGTATTTTTGTGTTGTTTTGATTTTATTTAGAAAATGCAAGGAAATTATGTGACAAAGATACTAAGTACATAGGTAGATTATATTACTGAAAATTATTTAAAAATTTGTTCAAAAAGCTTATAATAATACTAAAGGGGTTTGTTAGTAGTAGTTAGTACAATATTAGAATTAGATTAAATTCGATTTTCAAGATTTGTTTCCAACAAGCTAACAGGTGAAGTCAAAGCAAATCACATATTCTATTCTGTTACATTTATTATTTAATGGACTAAAATATGTGATTGTTTAATTTCTCAATAAACAATGTTTGAAACTTTGATTAAAAACTTTTATATGAAATTTAACGCAAGGGTGAGATAAGATGTATGTAAATTACAATAAAGTTTTAGTACACCCGTGGGCGATATGTAAGGCATACGACCCACTTTGCGTGCATGTTATACTATTGTTTACGAGCAAGTGTGGTAAAAAAAATAATTGTAAAGTTTCTCTAATTTTTCGTTTATTTATGTTCTATATTTTTTTTATTGCTTCGGATACGTGTATTTACTGTATTAGTCCGTAAAATATAATATAGTAATATTTTTATTTTATGCGAATTGTCGATAAGTTACAGATTTATAATCAATGAACGTCAGTATAAAAAATTATAGCCAAAGCGTATAGAACCTGTGTTATTTTACATTGAGCAATACACTGATTCTATTACTAAGACATTAAAATAATAAATACTGAATAAATCTAATCATTCTCTATTTTACAACGTCGGGAGGCATTCAACCATACGCCCCATCTGATGTAAAGGGATTACCGTAGCCCGTGAACGCTTGTAATACATGAAGTATCACCCGCGCGGTGCCACCCCTGCCGTTAATAATATTAATTGTTTCAATCTATACATATAAATAAAATTGAAGTGTCTGTCTGTGATTTCAAAATAAAGCCTTTATCTTAAGTATTTATCTTAAGCTCATATCGTTATTTTCACGTTACCAAAGCCTAAAAATGCATTTTTAACTTTTTTATCTGTCTGTTTGTTTGTTTGTCCGGGCTAATCTTCGAAATGGCTGAACCGATTTTGACGGGACATTCACTGGTATGTAGAGGACTGTTCAGAGCAGAATATAGGCTACTTTTTATTCCGTAATTATTAAGGGTTCCTGCGTAAAAAATGAAAAACTGTTAAAATTAGGGGGAAATATCGGTAACTTTGCGATTTTATTTTTATTATTATTTTCACAGAATACGTATTTTTGTGAAATAAAATAAGTACGCATTTTTTATGTTATAAAAATAAAATAAATATACGTTGCCTCCCGTGCGTCAATAGATGGCGCTGTATAAAAATTGAATCGCTCTATTGTTGAATCTACAATCCTGAACTTCGTTTTTTTTAAACAGAAAGAATTGGAGATCTATAGAGAAATAAATGCTACTAAAAGCCCAAATCTCATGCGTGCGAAGCCGCGGGCTTCTGCTAGTATCAAATAAAAACGTATGATATTCAGTAGGTATAAAATAGGTGATATCATAGTTTTAGCTCTGAAATAGGCGATATCTTTATTCAATTTTTCACATAATGTAATGTACCAGCAATCATGTTCTTCAATGTTAAATACAAATATGTAACATAACATGAATACGTAATTAAGTATTTAGAATGAGTTTTAAGCCCATTAGCGCCGGTAAAGTAGTGTGTGGTTACGCACGGTAAGTTCGCAACTAATTAAGAGATCATTTTTGCTCCTGTAATTTCCACATGTTGTCTATAAGAATATATGCTGTTTAAGACATACATGGCATTGAGATTGAGGTTAGCTAGATTGAAATAAAGTTTACAGCTTTTAATTTATTTTAAACACTCCATCAAAAAGGATGTTTTAAGGTTAAAATGAAATTAAACATGTAACCTGTTTTTTTTATACTACGTCGGGTACCGTAGCCTATTAGCGCTTGCCGGCTTGCAATATATTAAGTATCATTCGCGCGATGCCTCCTCTTCTGCTTACACAGCAACTCCTTGGGAGCTTACTGGTAACCTCACTTACACGTAGGAACACAACAACCCTCTAGGGAGTTGTTATTTGGCTACGGTTTTCTGTGAGGTGGAGGTACTTCCCCAGGCGGGCTGTTTTGATGTGCCATACCTCTCTTAAAACATCCAGGCCAAGACAAACAGACATGTTCATGCACACAAATGTTTGCCTTGTGTGGGAATCGAACGCTCGTGCGTTGGTGTCAAAGTCGCGTCATTCACGATTGAGCCACCGAGCTCGTCAAAATTTTTAGGCTTTTTACAGATCAGTGCTTACCTGTGTATATTTTATTACAGTCGGTTAAGTTGTAATTGATACATGGCGTTGGATGCAAGAAAGTCGAAAGCAAAGAGATACAATTTGTTTTAAATAAATACGGACTATTAACTTTATATAAGAAGATTTAAATATTACGATTTTTTAGTTAACACTGCAAGTTTAAAAATTTATTATATTAAAACGGCTCGTGCATCGTTTAATAGCTGGTTTTATGACTTGATTTGATTGGATGTTAATATGAAGTTTACTTTTCTTCATGTTTGGCACAAAATAAACGGTAAATGTAAGTGCAAACGCTTTGAGTGCGTTTAAACACGAGACATTTAAGATTGTGGTCTGAGTCATAATTCCAAATGCTTTAACGTTGCTCAAGCTCATGAGCGTTAAAATGAATAAAGCGAGATTGGTCCTTAACAGTTTTAAGATACGAATCCCTTGGTAAATTTACCTAAGTAACTCGTAAAGTTGCTCGGAAACATAATGTTAATTAGACGATTCGATATCTTGGTCAATGAATTGTGCATAAATCTTTATTATCTCTAATGTCAGGAACCCCAGGATCCGGCGAGCGTGCATGAAAAGATCTATGAATGTTACAGAAGCGAGTGAAGTATGTAAGGACCGCGTCTTATGGCGCTCGGTTCTCTCTGCCTACCCCGCAAGGGACCTGGCGTGAAGATATACATACATAGATATACATACAACTCTAATTATTTCACTTCCTTCACTATATAAACGCCCGACATAAGGTAGGAAGTTCGAAAGAGTAGAAACAAGAAGGCATTTCTTAAGACTTTGATGATTACTAAAATATTATATAAATATAATCCTGTTTCTAATATGTTTTTTATACAATGTCGGAAGGCACATCGGAAGACAAGCATTTAGCCCACCTCATGCAAAGCGGTTATCTTAACCTATGGACGCCTGTAAAACATTAAGTATCACTCGTGTGATGCCTTCTCTGCGCTAACACAGCAGCCCCTTAGGAGCTTACCTCACTCACACGCAGGAACACAACAACCCTCAAGAGAGTTGTTATTTGACTGCGGTTTTCTGTGAGGTGGAGGTACTCTATGGTACCTCTCTTAAAATATCGAGACTAAGACAAACAGACATGTTCATGCACACAAATGTTTGTCTTGTGTGAGAATCGAGCACGAGCGGTAAATCTCTATACCGTATATATCGCTAACGCAGTGACGCCTAATGATCACTTCACTCACTCGAAGGGACACAACAACCCTCTAGGGTTATTTGGTAGCGATCGCTGTTACATGAAACTTGCCTAGACCGATTACATATAACTATTTTTGCACCCTACCTCTCTTTTACAAGAGCTTCATCAGGTAAGTGGCAGAGTCCTACAATTTTTAATCTATGTTATAATACGAATAAAATACACCGTATATTTTATAGTTTCAATCTATTTATTCAATAGTAACCATCTAATTTTTCTATTGTATGACGCACTAGAATTTGTTTGGCCAATTTACCCAAAATAAATTCAAGTATCCACAGCGCATGTTATACGCTAACATGCGCTGTGGATACTTGAATTTATTTTGGGTAATAGTTATGTCCCGAATTTATATTGAGTGCTAATGACATTAATCAAGATTTTCAGTTGTGAAGATAATTTGATGCTACCTAATACTGTGACAGCCACAGACATTAATGTACAGAAGATGTGACACATTAAACCAAATAATCCCATCAGAATCAGAGGAGCTCGGTGGCGCAGTGGTGAAACGCGCTGTTACTTTGACACCAATGCTCGTGGGTTCGATTCCCACACAATACAAACATTTGTGTGCATGAACATGTCTGTTTGTCTTGTTCTGGGTATTTTCTATGTATAATGAGTATGTATTTACAAAAAAAATGTATTTACGCATGTTTATCAGTTGTCTAGTACCCATAACACAACCTTCACTTACTTGGATGCTAGATGGCGCTGCTGTGTAATTTGTCCGACAATATTTATTATTTATTTATTATCTATTTATGTTGATAAATTACGCTTTTATGAGTTTCCACTAAAATAGTTTACGATAGTGCATATTACTTACTTAAACTCTCACTAGCGTTTATTATAACATCTTTTATTTGACAGCATCATAAAATACTATCATAAACATAATCTCAGAAGACTCGAGGCATGGAAAATGCTGTTAAAATTGTGTATTTAAATTAATTATGAAACCTTTTGTATTTAAAACTTATTTGACCTTTTATCGATTAGGAGTATCAAAATGTGACAGTCAGACGGAAAAGGGTTAGCAAATCATGGAGAGCCCTTAAAGGAAATTTGGTGAAAATATACGCATGATCCTCACAATATATCCGAGTCGCGACCTTTGACTCCTTTCGAGGCGTGTGTGCAACTAAAATTTAACCCTTAATTCGCCTGGGCAGGTTTTCATTATTAATAATATGGTTATGGAATTAATATCAAAAGAGTTTAAAACTATTTTATTTAAAACTATTATTTTAGCTGCTTGCTAACTACGCTGAGCTTCAAGAATGATTTGTGCTTGAGTCAAAATCTGTATCCAGTATAAAAATTCGTTACCGCAACAAACTTTCTGGTAGCTCAGTTGGAAGAGCACTCGACCGGTAAACAAGGGTCGTGAATTCATGCACCAGCTAGATGGGAAGGTTATTTATTCTTTTATTAATAAAACATTAATAATACTAGTAAATTCCCGTAACTTCGTTTGTGTGATTAGTTTGTAACGAACAGATATCATGATCTCTTTTTTGCATGGGACGCTCAGTATCGAGGGTTTAATTTCTCCAGTGAATTTAATAAATAACCTGAAACGAGAATTTGCTTAATGTAAGACTAGTATAATATAATAATTTATACAGCCATTTTCACGTGATACAAATTTATCAGACATGCTTACAGTCAAACGGAAAGGAATTAAAAATCTTTTATTTCTATCCTAATACATTATTAAACTAGGCGCATTTACAGTTGTATTTAGGTAGTGTGTGAGTTTTGTATGTTTTTTACATGCACAACTCATACAATAGGTATCTACACACACATATGTGTGCACACCCGGACAAAACCAGCCTCTTAAAATAGTATAGAATGAGACAGATAGCTTTGAAATGAAAACGAATTTGAACTTGGACTTTCGGTGCAATTTCAATAACTTACGCTAAAATGGTCAAACTCATTAGCCTAGCATTTTCTCCAGAGAATCCAACTCATTTGTAAAGAACACAACAACCCTCCGAGGAGTTCATTGCGGTTTAGTGTGAGGTAGAGATATTTCCCAGCCAGGCTGTGGCCTACATCCTACCTCTCTTTACTTAACGACTGTCATCTATCAAAATCAGCCGGCCGGCAACGCGTTAGCTATATGCTCGTGTCGCAACCGTCTATAGACGATCTACGGTAATTTCCTTTCGGATGGGCCACATGTATGCCTGTCAACGACTGTCTGACAGACGTAGTAAAAAATATGAACGATAAAAACGGAGTGATTTGTTTTTAATACGCATGGATACATGAAAATTGTCTACTTGATCGTAACATTACATTAACAGTATGAATGGCAGGATCCTAGAACATAAAGTTTGAAATCAAGGTACTTTGATACGTATTTAGGAACGATTTTTAAAAAAAGGTTCACAAAGGTATCATTCTATACTATTTTAAGAGGCTGGGTTTGTACGGGTGTGTGCGTGCACACATATGTGTATGTATGCATGAAAAACATACAAAAGTCACACACTACCTAAATACAACTGTAAATGCACTTAGTTTAGTAATGTATTAGGATAGAAATAAAACATTTTTAAAGTCATCATCACATTCTGGAATACAGAAAACGAAGTCGCAGGCCACTTCTAGTGTATAATAATAAAACAGTCGCCACACATGAAATATTACGAAGAATTAAATTCACAATTACATTATGCAAATATTGGCACGACGTAAATTATATACGAGCGACTAGATGGCAGATACTGCGGAGCAAGCATGTATGTAACCGTAGCCTAGCGTAGCATATATATTATGTAGCGGTAAATAAAAGGTATAACATATTTATGGGCATTCGAACGTCGCTGCACGTTTCGGGGGTAAAATAAAATTTTCAGGTTCGTTTGAGGACATCCCCGGAACATGTGACCGTTGCTCTGTGAAAAATTTGCGAGCCGAGGGTGAATTTAGCGCTTGTTGGCCTAAGGCAGACTATTCGTTCTGCTTACGCATACAAATACATACGCACTCCCGTCTCGGGCTTCGTAATAAGCCCAAGGGCAACGTGGAATGTGGAAGGAACAAAATTGGATAGAGTGATGAAACGAAACTTGTCGTTGTACGTATGGAGCAAAATATTCATGTTTTATTGATACCATAAAAGTTCTGTAGCGGCTCGGATAAAGTGAGGATATCAACTTATGCACACTTCGATGACTGCGCTGGTTTCGGCGGTTGAAGAAATTAGTACAAAGGTTAAAGGTTTTATTGACATTTATTAGACTGATTAAGTCAAGAAAAAGATAATGAAATATTTGTACTTTATTTTATTGACATTACCGTTAAGGGAAGTCACGCAATGTAATTCGAATATATTATGCCGTATTTTAATTTCATAAGGTCAAGTAAAACCCCGGGGTCGGGGTGTTCCATACTAATACGTAAACGTTTACAAAATCCACAAAGTTCCAGATTTACGTTCAATTGGGAAAGAAGTTTTAACCCAAAATTAGTTCATAACATAATAATAATACATTTTTTCTCGATTTAATCAATGCTCATATTTTCTAAATTTCTTCAGTTGATACTACAATGTACCTACTAGTATAATGAGATCAGTGATAGCCCAGTGGTGGACGAGCCGGGCTTGTGACCAACAGCTCCCCGGAGCGAATCCTGGCGTGCACCATGCATGTAAATTCATGTTTTCGGATTTATGTACATATTTGTAATTATCACTTGCTCGGCGGTGAAGGAAAACATCAAAGGAAACTTGCACGTACAAGAAATTATATTTCGAAAGACGTGTGACCTAACCTAAGAAAGGTCTGGTTTACCATTTGGCGAAGGGCTGACGGTAATCGTGCCATGTAACAATCAGTATGTACGCCAAATCCTTCAGCATAGGTAGCGGACCCTGCCAACCTAATGGATTAGGAAACGGGATAACGCTAAGAAGAATAATGTACTAGTAGAATGATAATGGCCTCTTTACGCTATGGCACAAATTCAACATCAAAATAAGCCATATCACACATAGGACGGTGTGCTCTGTGTATTATCTTCATATTTTCCCAATATTAAATATATTTAATGTGACCTAAATTTGTGTTTTAAAAACAAAATGCCTTTCTGCCCGTTGACTTGTACGTATGGACATACATATATTTGGTTGAATACTGCATATTGATCGAAATTCTTAAGGGAGTGATAATTCATTTAAATTCGATTGGAAAACCAACAACAGAACCCATTTGGTTTCAGAATGATCCACCACACCGTTTAATTTATATAAATGAACAGAGCAAATTCGCCTCTATTTAATTTCTCGCATCACTATTTTTCTCGGCGATTCGCATTCAACGAATAGGGATATATTATATTAGAGTGTATAGTATACATAGAAATTGGCATACATAGTATAATCGAGACTTAGCTATACGTGATGCATAATAAGTCGGTGCAATTTTTATTATTGTGTACGTAAACAAGATGATGCATCAAACTTCTCTTTAGTACGGGCGGGTTCAATAATTTGGATTTTTCATTTTTTCCCCCGACAGTTTTCTACCGAACTTTTCTTCTTTCTGGCGTAAGTCCGTTTTCTAATGCGTTATAATTGGCAAGGTCCCCTACCTAAGGAATAATATAAAGCGAAGATAGTGATTTTGACATAGAGAGACTATCGTGTGATTTACATTAGGTCACACGTCTCTGGTAAAAATATTTCTTAGTCATGCGGGTTTCCTCACGATGTTTTTCTGACCGGTGAGCAAAAGAAAACATAAATTTAGTGGATCATGCCGACAGCAAGATCCGAATCAGAGACTAGTAGTTAATAGGCGGATTAATTATCCACTAGGTCACTCACGATCACGTACTGCTGAAACAATTTAGCTATTTTTTTTTACAGAAAGTGCTATGATTTAATTCAACCCTCAAACATTAGTTCAATCTAGTCGTAGTATTTACACTTCTTAAAATTTTATAAATGTTAATATATTAAAAGTTAATTTGTAGGTTAATTATATCTGTTTTTTAAGCGGACTATTTGATTTAGGCTAATGCACTTGTACAGTACAGAGATTTGCGACAAGCCATTTGAGAGGATCCCTGTAATAGATTGGTACTTTAAGAAAGACCTCAATTCAGCTTTCATATTTGATTTATTTCAAAGTGTATATGTAGTACCTATTTATTTATTTTAACGTTGGTATAATGGCGCGGGGATGCACTTTTATTTTAGGTATACATTTATTTAACCTAAGATGTAATTTAGTTACTTTTAGCGTCATATCTTTATGTCAGGTACATATAAGTATATAATATTTTTCTATTATTAATCTGCAAGCGCTAATATTCTGAGGAAATTTATAATGTCATCGCCCAATAACATTTACCTTTATTTTATTTAAGTATAAAAATGAAAAACAAGTATATGGACTAGTGGCGAACTCCCGTTGCAGTTTATGAACGTTTGCAAATCTAGATGCATCACATGCACGTTGCCGACCCGTTCCTACCTTTCCAAGAGTCCATAGTATGGGGCTCTTCAGCTCGGTAGTGCGTTGATTTCATAAGCTGAAGATCCACGAAAGACAATCCCATCAAAATTGCACAGAAAGTGAAAATAAAAAACATTTTAGTTACAGTGTATTAGGATGATTTTCCTGTCAATGATCAGCGGTGCGACTGTAGGCATTATTCCAAAAACTGCGAACACAACCCTCTGTCACCAAAGTCTCTCTTAGACTTAAGGGTTTATATAAGCTTAAGCTTAGGTAATCAATAATTTTCATCTCTAAATCAAATTATAATTACCAGATTATCTTATTTCACCGCCTAATTAAATATTAGCGAAAATGACATTTATAAGAAATATATCGGTATTATTTCAATATAGACATGTGCCAAAGACGCCTTCATAATTTCTTATTCAGATAGAAATATATTTCAAGTTTGGGTACTGCAGCCTAGTAGTATATATATATTTTTACTATATGGAAAAATGACATGCAACATTTATTGTATGGAGAAAATATGTACTCTAATTTGACATACACACCAGAGTTCATTGACATTGAGCTTCTGTGCAAAATGACTTGCTGGCAAGAGCTATCAGTGAAGTATAATATTAGTATCATCAGATTTTAGGCATTGTGTCACAAATCGAAATACTCCATCAGTTGAGTAAGACCACAAATTGATTAAAAAAAAGAAACACGTGAACAGGAGAAGAACTTCACAGAAAACCACAGCGAAATACCGACTCCCTGCAGGATTGTTGTATTCCTGCGAGTGAGTGAGATTACTAGTAACCTACGGAGTTGCTGTGCTAGCAGCAGAGGTTGCATCGCGCGAGTGATGATACTCAATGTATTGTGAACGTTTCTAGGCTACGGTAACCGCTTTCCATCAGCTGGCCGTATGCTTGTATACCTCCCGACGTTGTATAAAAAAAAGGGTGGCTACTTCCTCTATTGAAGACGTTCATACGATAACCACTACATATCAGGTGGGCCGTACGCTTACATGCTTGTCGGCGTTGTATATAAAAAAAAAAAAATCGATCGTAACCATCATGGTTTTGTTGTATCTTTGTATGTTAGGTATTTCAATGTTCTATATCCTCCAGTAATGTAGCTCAGTACTCTACTAAATTGAAAAATAAATGTGAAAGCTTTTAAAATGTATTTACTGTTTGATAACATTAGACTTTAATTTGGAGATTACTCAGTTAACATAAAATGTTCTTTATGTTTACAACAATATCTTTACGGAATATTTGGCAAGAAAATAGGATAGGAACATTCACCAAGAGGTTTCTTAGAGATAAAGCTACGTTCCCTTTTATCAGTAGCAGAATGTAGAGCCGGATAAGATCAGCTATTGTAACTCTTATTTCAAGACCAATAAGCTTCAATTTTGGTCGATCTATAATATAGTAATAATTTTTGCTGTATTTGTATATATGCAAATGTAGAGTGTTGGCTTTGTATTAATATTAGCTACACCAAAACTATTTTACTCTAACAATTTAGTCTATTTAACGATACATTTTTGCGACGATGTCCAAAACTATTTGAATTCGTTTGTTTATATTATTAATATTGCTATATATATTACAGGAAACAATTTAATCTTTATCGTATAAATTGTTTCTTGTGCTTGGTTATAGTAAAAAGTAATCATATATTAACAAAAATAAGGTTCTACAAAAATATTATAATGCGAGGGGAACTTTTCAACAGAACGTATAATGTACTACAAAATACTACAAGTACCACTAAATTCTAATAAACTGTAACTACTGGAATATAATAAATACATTTGTCTACTATACTCATAAAGTATGTAAGATGACTGCGCACTGTCATTTGCACGTCACTTAAGCACGTGAGGTCATATTGGGGGCATAGTTTATTTGAACCTTTGGTGTTGTTAACAATGAGGAGGTTGTTGGTGAAGGTGGTTTAGCATCGGAAGCTCGTCAGCATTGGTGCGGTAGTCGCGCGGTGTAGGTCGCGCGATCGCGAAATACTGGCAACACTGCCGCGGCGCCCGGGGCGCGTCGTGACGTCAGCGCGTGCCCCCGCCCCGCGCATGCGCCCCCGTCGACCTACAGCATACTCAAAAACTCTCCACGAGGACCCTCCACCTAGAGACCTCAACTCCGCTTTGGGACTTAATCGATTTTTGGGCTGCAGTTCTGGGGATGGAGCAGGTACACTTATTTAACTTGAAGATTGCTGATATCCTAACAGTTTTCGAATTAAAATGTCACTTTGTATAGCTATTCAGTGAGATAAGATTTCATTTCAAATGATAACTTTTGAATGAAATGTAAATGATAAGTTTTAATGAAAAAAAAAACTCAATTCAAAACTCTTTCATTTCAGGTTTTGTAGATCTATACCATCATACTGTGTGTATGATGGTGATTGAGATGGATGATGGAATTCCCAAAAATAGTTTTCAAATTGGTTGCTTGCATTATACAAAAATAAAAAATATATACAAGATTTCAACAATTATTTTATATTCAATGGTTAAAAATGACTTATTTTATAAATTAAGCTAATTATTGTCACAGAAAACTGAATTGTAAAATGTATTCATACAGGTTGATACCACACGTATATTGTATAGTCTTTGGTAGTATTACAACGACAACAGATTTCCTAATAAAATAACAAAGAATGAAAGCATGTAAAGGCCGGTTTTCACAATGAAATGAGTGTAGCGTCGTAGCGTGTAGCGGGCCTACGCGCTACTACGCACGTAGAACGTAGATGTAGGTGGCTCGAGTTCCGGCGCGTAGACAAGCGCATAGTAAGGCTTTTCAATATACGTCTGATTTAAAAAGTATAATTTTACATGGCGATAGTTAAATTTTGTGGACTTATACCGAAATTATGTAAATATCATACGCATCAACTCATATTCCTCATCAACGTGCAGGGATATTTGATTCCATTCAATTGAAAAAGTTTAGAGCGTAATTTATCATGGCTGTAGATAGACAGAGGTCAGTGTTTTTAAGCCATCTGAATCTCATCCGGATTAATGATTATAATCTATTAACAACAGCCTGGACCAAAGCCCAAAAACGTACTCTGCGAAATAGGGAGATGGTAAATAAACACATGCATAGGCTACAGTCGACGTTTCTGAACCTGCTTTTTAGGTTATTTTGTCTTGCACAATTACGCTATCGACATCCTGCTATGTATATATAAGGAATATTATTTTGAATATTTTATCGTATAGTGAAGAAATTGAATTTATATACGAATTGTTAACTTTCTCATGCGTCAATTATAAAAGTTTTATACACGGATAAATATTTAACGGAATAAAGTTAAAAATTGTACGTCAGTCATATTAGGAAATATTTCCACCATCACAGTAATATAATTTTATTGCCTCGTAAATTTTCTTAGGCATATATTCCTCGTATTGAGGATCGAACGTACCTGTGAGATACAAAAATACATAAGAAAACAATGTAGAAGGGATCCCTATTTCTGGTAGGTATAGCGCTTATGATTAATATACTTTCATTATGATTATTTTATGGCCGTATGTTATTATCTTTAGGATATCAATGTATTCGATATAACAATTTCTAGTAATTTAGTCTAGGAAATATTACGTGCCTTCTTAATATTACTACGAGTAGTTAGTTCAAGCAATCTAGCAAGGGTCGGCAATCTTCACTCACTATCTACCATTAGCAGCCGCCAGTGCTCCAATCCGGTTGTCGAATTTGTCTCTACACTATGCATGTAGCTGCTATCACAGATGTCCAGGCTGTTAGCTAGTCTAGTGAAACAAAAAAACCTGCAGCCGCCCCATTGTCCCGGCCGCTATGACCGTCTCGCTTACGTACACTATCTTAAACATAAGATAAATGTAACGATTATTACCCTAGCTACTTCGGTAGTTACTGTGAAATATGTGAATCAATAATTCATAGAAGCCATATTTTGAATACGTTCTGATTCTACAAAAATTAGAAAGGCAACATAAGGTTTACTCTATTATTTATTCTGCGACTAAGGTGCGGATCAACTACAGCTCCTATATAAATATTATTTCGTAAGGTTTAATATTGATCCATGCGATACGTGACATTGCAATGGAACTTGTCTATAAAACCTTAATGCGATATGCTTTGCTTATCTTAACAGTGTACAGCAAAAGATGGACTTTGGTTAAAGCGAGCGAAATAAAGCCATGAGGACATTTTGCTTCTTTAACTATATATATAACGTACAGTCAGCCCCTGCAGGGTTCATGAATCGAAGAAGTTTAGAGCTGCTCGATTGCACATTTGCAAAGTCCAATACTTTCAAGCCACTCGAAGGCCACCGACTTAGCTTAACGACTGTTGTCAATCCAACGCAGTCACGGCTTAACGTGCGCTCCGCAGAACGGAAA
Source organism: Pyralis farinalis (assembly GCA_947507595.1). NCBI lineage: Eukaryota > Metazoa > Arthropoda > Insecta > Lepidoptera > Pyralidae > Pyralis > Pyralis farinalis. Next base: position 21,968,906 of record OX382267.1, read on the forward strand.
GTTCATGACAAAGTAACTCATTCATAGTCAGGCTGCGGTAAACATTGCTTACGTTTTAGCTTAAAGTTTGTCTAAAATTCTTAATAGTCTCTTGAACGCCCTGACATAATATGCATTTAGTAAGCTTTCTTATGTAGTATCACATAAGACAGCATACTATTGTGGCATGAAAAATCCAAGTGATGCGTTGCCCTATAACAAATAAATTGTCGCTGTGTTACTACCGCATCAGAGAGCTTTTATGAGTGTCACCGCAGTGAACAGAACCGTCACGGGGTTATCTGACACAGGACGACTCATTACTGCGCAACAAAACGATTATTATCTCGTAAAAGGGGAATGAACAGGTGACCGAAACAAATGTCGTGTTTGTTATTGTTTTCAGTTGATTTGGCGAATAAGTATTCCATGTTCTCTAATTGTGCGTATATGTTATATTCATTCATAGATAATTCTTTCGGAGGGCCACATACATACGAGATATTTGCGTGTAAATTTTAATATAATGACTAGTGGTGTAAGAGTCCATAGGCTCGGTGGAGTACTCTAGCTAATAAGTACCGTACGGTGGGTAGTATGCTTGCTTTCTTGTAGTGTAAAAAACACCAAGATTTTGTATTATTGTAGACGCGCTAGGTTAGAGATGAAATGCTTTTATTCGTAAAATTTTTGAACTTCGTATTTATTTCTTCTCTCGAGCGTTATGAGACCAAGTGAAGTATATATTCCATATGTGTATTGTCCATTGTCGGCACAATACTCGTAGTTATATACGTAGGTTAAGTTATACACGATTCTAACCGAAGTTCGGGCTCAAATTGGTCACAGCCGGTCCTTCGGTCAAATCAGTGATCAAGGTTTGCAAATTTAATGAGCGCAGTTTTTTTTATTTCGATAAACAGCGTTAATACAGAAACCTATACTATAAGTGTGTATGCAAGTCGATCATTATCGTATGTTTTCCAAAGATTATGTAGTTAACAGATTTAAACGTTATTTTAAAGTTGTAAGCGTATGTTAAATTTACAGGTAATTTGATCTAAACTATTTTTATGCTTCCGCTACCGGTTAATACATACATAGTAGGGCCAACTAGCCCACCCATCCACTACCGTTAGTAGATACACGTTATCCAATCGGCTCTGCCTTGGCTGCTGCGATCTGCTTATAGAAACGATCGCAGCAGCCGAGGTAGAGACGATCGAAGCAGCCACAGCAGCGACAGCATATATCGCTAACGGTAATGGATGTGAGCCAGCCGGCGCTACTTCATATGAACTAATCGGTAGCGGAAGCAAACAAACTAATTTAGGTCAAATTGCTTTCAAAGCTTAGTAATTGCACAATAAGAACTGACTTTTAGAGAACTTTATCATATATAAAGGAATTTAAAATTATATTTCAACCACCAATAAAGCACCAAACCGGGGACAATTTATTTTCATTGTAGAGATATAACTTCAAGAAATTGTCCAAGCCTTTGGACTATGTGTTATGTGTAAAAATACTATGGAGGATGTGATATGTGCGAAAATAGGATGAAATGAAAGAGAAAGATATATAAAAATCTTTCGTAATAATCAAGTTATACACACCACAGCAGAAACAATTCAACAGTACGATAACTTTAAAAATCGTTGAAAATTATAACACTCACGCAGCTAACCGAAGTTCGGGCTCAAATTGGTCACAGCCGGTCCTTCCAAATCAGCGATCAAGGTTTACATTCTATGTAATGCGCAGTTCGCTATTCGCGATATGAAAAAGATTTGAAAATCCCTAGCACTCTAACTCGAACGTTAGTCAGTCAGTCTAAAGGCCAATGTGTACTATATTTGATCTACAATCTCTCTACTGATTTGTTAGTGCAATTACGTCATTGTGCGCTTATCAAACGCCTAAGCAGGTCCTCATAAGATTCTCGAAAGTCACACAGTGCTTTGGTTACACTGAACGAATTTCAGCCATCAAGCAATCACAGTTTTGCAAAGGTATATTAAGATAATTCACTTGTAATTTAATTTGTAGATATGGTGTTTTAAAATGTTACATAGAAGGTAAAGATAGACATTATTTGCAAATAGAAACGAACAGTACAGGGCTGCTCGTAGCGAGCTGTGCCATGCGCTTCATAAAGTTAAACAAAGTATATTTAGAGCCCGGTGGAGGAGTGATTAGCAATGCTATTTCAATACCACAGTTTGTGAGTTCGATCACCACAAATAGTATGTATGTTTGCTTGCCTTGATCTGGTTGTTTTTAAGAGATGTAGGGTGCATCAACGCAGCCCGACTGGGGAAGTAACTACACCTCACAGAAAACTGCAGCTAAATAATAACTCACTGAAAGATCGTCGTATTCCTGCGAGTGAGATACGTTACCAGTAAGCTCCTAAGATGTAGCTTTAGCAATGCAACGCAATAGCATTGTTGTATTAGCAGTATTTTGCCAACGTACATGGGTGCGGTAACTTTACATGAGGTGGGTTGTTTGCGTGTTTGCATTCCGATATTGCATAAAAAGGCACCGCAAGGCTCTTAGCTCTGGCATATCCTGTACATTCAAAGAGGAGTCATGAATGAAAAATAATTAAGTTGGGATTTAAAATACTAGTATAACTGTATCTTTTTTCCGGAAAAAATACTTAGCGAAGCAATGCTAACATTGTAATGGACAACTGACAACATGCGTAAATACCTTTTTTTGTAAATACATACTTTTATAATACACGGCAAATAACCTGGCTAAAACGAACATAAACTTTCAATACACAAATGTTTGTATTCTGTACTAGTCGTCGAAGCGAGTCTTGCTGTTAAAGTACAACAAATCATTGGATTTGTTGTATGATTTGTTGTATTTAATTTTATGAATAACAATAATGTAGGGTGCAATGCAGCTTGTTGGGAATTATTGGTAAGCCAACAGCACTAGGGATACCGATGGCTCCAGAGAGTTGTTCAGAGCCTTCGTCTTTAGGGTTTGCAGGTCGGATTGGAAACTTTAAAACCTACAGGACTCAGTTCTCTAGAAGTCGGTAGTTATGCGATTTTGGGGTGGCAACTCAGTGTTAGAGGGTATAAAGTCGGAGAAAGTGCATCATATCTCTCGATATCTCTCTCATGCCGCTGTTGCAGAATTTCTCTGTACTTTAGAAATTTAATCCAGGAAGTGGCACGCCACCGCCAGCCGGTAGTAGCGGTCAGATAAGATCCCTAGCGCAGTACATCCATCCAGATATTAGATACATCAATAGCCTAATAATTTCAGAATTTGAGATCCCAGTAGACAGGCCTGTTGACTAACTCGTCTCCTGAGGCGGGGGCATGTACCACTAAATATGTGTTTTCGTATTTATGTACATATTTATCCTTTGTTCGGCGGTAAAGGAAATACATCGTGAGGAAACTAACACGTCCAAAAAAATATATTTAGAAAGACGTGTGACCTAACCTAAGGAAAAGCTGCTTTTCACTCACGGTTAGGGAGGTCTAACAATAGTCGCTTCATGAAAAAATCCTCGTGCGGATTTCCTCACGATGATTTCCTTCACCGTCGAGCAAGTGATAATCTATACTTCTATACATACACATAAATAAAATTGGAGCGTCTGTTTGTAATATTAAAATAACCGCTTTTTACTAAATGCATATGGATGTATACACGGTACATATACCAAAATTAATATTTTTTCAATTTTTGTCTGTCTGTCTGTTTGTTCCGGCTAATCTCTGAAACGGCTGGACCGATTTTGACGGGAATTTCACTGGCAGATAGCTGATGTAATAAGTAGTAAGTAACTTAGGCTACTTTTATTTTAGAAATTTGATTTATTTTTATTAATATAAATAAATTATAAAAATATAACTATTCCGCGCGAACGAAGTACATAATACATATCTATTATTATTTTGCTGTTTGCTATTTTACTCTGCTTATTTAGGTACTTATAATCAAATCAAATAAATAAAATTATAACTGAACAATAACTTTTTTGTTAAATTCCGCGCGGACGAAGTCGCGGGCACAGCTAGTTACAAATAGCATAAATAATAAATCCAAAAACACGAATTTAGTGATACAAAAATTAAACCGGGAACCAGTTGTTTAAAAGGCCGGTTTCTTATCCATTGGGCTATCTATTGGCATATGAGTTTTTTTATGCAACTCCCCAAACCTATCATCTAAAATATAGCAGAAAATAATAGAGAAGGTCTATATTCAATAGGCAAATTAAGTCTATGTCATATCGATACGGGAGCATGGTGTTAATATGGTATCGTGTGAAGATGTGACATTAGGAAGCGTATGCTGATTTAATTAAAGACGAAAAAGTAAAATGTTTTAACATACATTTAAAAGTGAATTAAAGCTAACAACAGATTTTTTTGAGCACTTGACATGTAAATTTTTACTAAAATTACTCAGGTCTACTATAACTTCACGCCAAATCCCTTACGTGGTAGGCAGAGAGAACCAAGCGCCATGCGACTCGAACCTTACAAACCTCACTCGCTTCTTTAACATTAATTGCTCTTTTCATGCACGCTCGCCGGTTTCTAGGGCTCCTGACATCACCTTCTGATAGAACACGACCAATTTGATCATGATAGGTACGAGTAAGTAGTATTGTCTTAGGTTTTCGCGATTGTTACACATTGAATTAAACAATTTTTAACGAAAGTATCGCGTGTTTTATTTATTTTGTTGAAATATATATATGATATTGTAAGACAAATATCACCTTAGTCTTCTTGCGACCACGGACGCTGCAAAGCGTTCGAAACGTCAGGTTCAACAAAATAAATAAAACACGCGATACTTCCGTTAAAAATAGTTTAATTCAATGATAGGTAAGTCTTGGCCTTCCTCGGCTCCTACATCCTTCCACTTTTGCATTGTATATCTGCTTCGTCATTCTTTCATCCTGCATTCTTTCTACATGTCCGAACCAGCGGAGCATGCCTCTTCTTATTTTAACACCGACGCTCTACTCAGGTCTGTTTATCAAATTTTGTTAATAATTAGCTAAACTGTAATTATACATGCGCAGAAACAATAAGACAGCGCGAATTACAGTTTTATTATACAATCTAAGGAGGCAAATAAGAATACGATCCACCTGATGTAAAATTGTTACCGTAGACTATGAACTTGCAATAAAACTAGTGTAAGACGCGCGTTGACAGCTGTTTACCCAGCTACTACTTCTACTAATACAACAATTCCCCATGTAGTTGCCATTTAGCTGCAATGTTTCTACGACTTCCATAGTCGGCTGTTAAGATTTTTGTTGTACCATTAAGGTGACAGATAAGCGTACGGCCTGGCTGACCGTAAGCAGTCACCATAGCCTACGGATATTTGCAATACCGGGGGTGTCACTCTTGCGTTGCCGACCCTAAAATAACGCACCCTTACCTCTCTTTCGCCAGACAATTCGATGGCTTTGATGTGCCATACTTCTCTTGAAAACACCCAGACCAAGTTAAACAGACATGTTCATGCACACAAATGTTTGTCCTGTGTGGGACTCGAACCCACGACTATTAGCGTCACAGTCGCGTCATTCACGACTGCGCCACCATCAAAAGATTGTTATCTCGTGAAGCACATTCTAAGAGTTCTGATGACCTAGCAATACAAGAGCATTGCTATTCAGCCGTGATCATACGTAATACCGCCCCTGGCGAGCTGTTCCAAATTGTGCGAGAGTTATATCGCTATGACCTACTTCTCTCTTCTGCCTAGTCACGTTACGTTGCAAATTTCACTATAGCCGTACATTTACTTACAGGATTTATACAGCATTGCCAACATGATGCAGAACCATCTTAATATTCAAATTAAAGCGTTTTCGCGATTTGGTAATATGAAAATTGATTTTGATGAAATAAATTTGCTAGGGAGGTAAACTCCCGGTTAAGGAGGATGAAGAAGCGGGGCCGGGGAAGGCAGGTGCGCTCTGACGTCACACGTGTGACGTCAACGGCGAGGGTGGGGCCCCGCGGCCGTCGACCGAATCTTCAAAACCTTATAACTCAGTAACCCTATTTCTACCTTAACGGACTATCAGAAGGTTTAAAATTGAATAACATGTTATAGCATCGCATATCTTACGTCAAAGACTGTATGTACTGAAGTAACTGAAGCATCGAGCCATCTGAAGCTAATGTCTTTGAAGATACTCCTCTGAACATTCTGTTTGAATTTATCTTTTGTCGGTAGAGAAAAATTAAAAATAAAACAAATTGTAAAAAAAATCGATCAGGTGCGAGGCGGGGCAGGGGTATTGAGATTATCCTACTTATTTAGTTGTATGCGTTTTACAAAAAAATAATGTATTGTATACTATTCTAATGCATAAAGCGGAAGATTTGTTTGTTTGAACACGTTAATTTGAGGAAGATTATAGGTTATTCAACATCACCATATGATTCTTAGAAGTCAAGGAAAAATAAATAAACTAGAAAAAACCAGTTGAGAATGCGCAAGCTTGCATTGCCAGAGGAAAACCTGGCTCGTCAATTATATAACAATTTAATTATTTTTTTTAAAACTTTGTCGGCCATTTTGACCATGTTCCTTAAGAGATAGGAGGTTGGTTTTTCAGACCTTCCTATTCTACTTTTTTATGCTGAATCCGAATCTGAAAATTTGAATATTCGAAAAAAAGCAACAGATAAACGCACAAATATAAATAAATATTGTCGGACAAATTACACAGCGCCATCTAGCCCCAAAGTAAGCGAAGCTTGTGTTATGGGTACTAGACAACTGATAAACATACGGAAATACATTTTTTTTTTGTAAATACATACTTATTATACATAGAAAATACCCAGACCAAGACAAACGCACACAAATGTTTGTATTGTGTGGGAATCGAACTCACGAGCGTTGGTGTCAAAGTAGCGTAACAGCGCGTTTCACCACTGCGCCATCGAGCTCTTCTCACACACAGACAAACATATAGACTTCATATAGGAACGGTGTTCCTGAAAACATTACGTACGGCATATTGGAATACGCAAAGAATGTGTCGCGGGGTGCAATTGGTAGGAAATATAATTGTAAATTATTAATTTTCGGGCTTTTTATGTAACAATTACGAAACAGATGTACAACGCAAAAGTGGAAGGATGATAGAAGCCAAGGAAAACCAATACTAAAATGACCAAATCGTATCGTATTCTATCAGAAGGTTGTCAGGAGGCTTACAAACCGGCGAGCGTGTATGAGAAGAGCAATGAATGTTAAGGAAGCGAGTAATGTGTGTAAGGATCGGGTCACGTGGCGCTCGGTCCTCTCTGCCTACCCCGCAAGGGATCTGCCGTGAAGTTATAGGACTTATTACACGTTTGCCCCAAAAAGGAGCATAATATTTTCTGGTCATACATGTGTATATGTTTGTGAGTTTATTTATTCATCAGAATTACTAAACGCCTTAACTAGTTGTATGTAGGACACCGTTAATATGCTTACGTTATCCCGGGTAACATAGTTTATTTAACGTTAACATAGTTAATTTAACGCCGTAATAAAAACAGAATGTGTATAGGGTATAATAAAGGGTTTAGAAAGGAGCTCTCCAAGATATATATCCTGGCCTGAAGATATACTACTATATCTTCAGGCCAGATCCATTGCGGGGTAGGCAGAGAGAACCGAGCGCCACAAGACGTGGTGCTTTTACACAACATTCGCTTCTTTAACATTCATAGTTGTTTTCATGGACGCTCGACGACGAGCTCGATGGCGGAGTCGTGAATGACGCGACTTTGACACCAACGCTCGTGAGTTCCCATGACCATGTCCATGACCATGTCTGTTTGTGTTTGTTTGTTGTTAGAGAGGTAGAGCGCAACCCGTGTGGTCATATATGACCGCGAAATGTATGGGAAAAGGTATATAACGGGTTCTGAAGGCTTACGCAGCCTGTCTGGGGAAGTATCTACCTCACAGAAAACCGCAGCCAAATAACAACTCCCTAGAGAGTTATTGTGTTCCTGCGTGTGAGTGAGGTTACCAGTAAACTCCTAAGGAGTTGCTGTGTTAGCAGCAGAGGTGGCATCGCGCAAGTGATACTTAATGTATTGCAAGTATTCATAGGCTACGGTAACCGCTTTACATCAGCTGGGCCGTATGCCTCCCGTAGTTGTACAAAAAAAAGCTCGCTAAAACCACTACGCTGTGAAAATAACAATGTATGCAGAAACAAGCAGAATGACCGAGTTTATGTTCATAGTTCCAGAAACTTGTAAATTAATCAGTAGGGTACAATGTACACTATAGTGAAGGTTTAGTGAGGTATCAAGTAGTAACTGAATCAGATTTTTAGCCCACGTGATGTAAAATGGTTACCGTAGCCTGTGAACGCTTGCAATACATAAAGAATCACTCGCGCGATGCCACCTCTGCTGCTAACACAGCGACTGCTTAGGAGTTTACTGGTAACCTCACTCACACGCAGGAACACAATAACTCTCTAGGGAGTTGTTATTTGGCTGCGGTTTTCTGTGAGGTAGATACTTCCCCAGACAGGCTGCGTAAGCCTTCAGAACCCTTCAGAAGTCATCCAGACTAAGACAAACAGACATGTTCATGCACACAAATGTTTGTCATGTGTGGGAATCGAAACCACGAGCGTTGGTTTGACACTAACGCTCGTGGGTTAGGTTAGTTAGTCGCGCCATTCACGAATGCGCCACCGAGCTCGTCGTCTAGACAAGCGGAGATAATTTTGAATTAAGTTCATATTTTCAGCTTTTGTATTCGTGTTCATGTGTTAAAATACGCACATTTCTATAATAACGATTTCAAGTAATAGAAAAGAAAAATATATTGTCTTTCCTGCTTATATTATGTACTTTCTTTGTACTTTATTATAGTTACTTCTATCTTCTAAGTCCATTATACTTTATCGAGATTTGTTGTTTTATCACTTGGTATATTATGTATCTATCTAAACAGTTATTTATGGATAATCAATGAATATAATGCATTATATACATACATGTTATTATAGTTATTTTTCTAATAAAAATTATTTGTTTAAAATTGCTTCAGTGTCAACATTTATAATCGCAAGTATGCATTGCAAAATATCCATAAGTAATGGTTACACATCATCAAAAATTAGACGAGTCTAAATTCAACTTTAGAGCGCATTATTAGGTACTCAATAAAGCAGTAAATTTGGGATATTAGGTTATCGTCAAGGGCAATATATCATTATAGTCCAATGTAACTGATCTGGATGGTTGAACCAGAAGACTGTCCCTCGATCTCATTAGTCAATTTTAGTAAGCGTTTTGAGTTTGTATTTGTCTTAATAACAATATTACAGTTTATCCTAGCCTTTTAACCGCTCTACGCTTGTTGCGCGTTGAATATTGATTTCTATAGTACTTTGTAGGATGTCTGAAATTTTAGAACAGAATTTCTTTCAGCACCATCTAGCGAACACGTTAGGAACTTTTAACATTCGAACAGACTTGGCAAACGAAACCGTAATACGTAAGCGCTGCTGTGAAGTGCGTTGTGCTACCCGTTGACGTAGTTTTTAGTTCCACGATTTTCCGCTTTTCATAGATGGCGTTGAGTTTACATTATGCTCTACATAAAGACATTTCTGTGCCCAAGACTCAAGATTTTTTCATTATGAAGCTAAAAGATGAGTAATGCTTAATAATGAAGAATGTACGGTTTATATTTAGTCATTGTACATTATTATTAATTTAAAGTATTAAACGATTCTCCGGGGTAAAGACAGATAGAGTACATTGAGGGTTGTTGTACTTCTACGAGTTACCGAGTTTACAATTTAACTCTTGTGGTGCTAAGTTTGGAGCGAATGTGGCTCGTGTAGTAGCTACTCGCTATGTTGTATATTAAGTATATAAAGGCTACGTTTAACTCTTTAGACCAAGCGAGGTACATATGTATACGTTATACGTACACCTGAGCGAGTGGTTTAAAAAATATTGGATACTAGCACTGGCGTCTTCGTCTGCGTTTTTTTTCTTTCTAAATTAATGTGATGACATACCAAAAAAAAAAAATATTAGGTTAGTAGAACCATTTCCGAGTTGTTACGAGACTAACGCAACGCAATTGATTGTTTATAAGTACATAAATATTTCCGTAATACTAATTAAGAAGTTAATGTAAAGTGTGTATTAACGTAGTATTTTCCCGCTTCCTAATCCATTAGGATTTGCCGAGTCCGCTACCTAAGCTAAGATACTGAATTTTACATAGAGCGACCGCTGTCAGAGCTCCTCAAACCAGGGAGACAACCATATCTTTCTTAGGTTAGGTTTTGAAATATAATTTTCGACACGTGGGGGTTTCTTTTTTTTATACCACTAAGGTGGCAGCTTACGGCCTGCCTCATGGTAAGCAGTTACCGTAGCTTATGAACATTTGCAACACCAGGGGTGTCACTCTTGCGTTGCCGACCCTGTAAGAACCTCTTCACGCCTTTCTTGAAGAACTCCATACTGTAGGAAAACTTGGAAACCTTGGGAAAACCTCACGATGTTCTTCTTTGCCGCCGAGTAAGTGATAATTTACTAATCCTACTAATATTATACATGTGAATGTCCGTTTGTTTGTTACACTTTCACGCGAAAATTACTGAGCCGATCACCATGAAACTTTGTACACATTTTCTTGGAGGTATCAGAAGTAAAATAGGTTACTTTTCATTAAAAAAAATATATATTTCTTATCAATGCGAGTGAAGCCGCGGGTAAAAGCTAGTATGTACATAAATTTGAAAACACAAATTTCATGGTACATGCCTACATTGAAATCGGGGGCTTGTCGATTAACAGGCCGCTTCTTCATCCACTGGGCTATCACAAACAATAATTTAGAATTTATATATTAATACCGTTACACGAAAAAGAGGTATACTCTCTTAAACCAATGGAGTCTCTTCTTACTGTACATGTAGAAAGAATACAAGAAGAAAGAATTAGATATACAACGCGAAATTAGAAGAAACATTACCAAATTGAACATGTTTTATCAGATGGTTGTCTTCGCCCACCCCGCAAGGGATTTGGCGTAAACTTATAGATACATAGAATAATACCCTGAACGTGTATAGTATATTATTATACAAATGCGTAACATACTGTAGTTAAATTTATACGAGTATTGAAGAATCTCCAAATACAATTTTGAGTCTGGGGATGACGTGAATTGCAAAAGGAATTAATAAACTACAACTACGTTCCGGAGCTTTGTTGTTTGTTGCCGGTGGAAGGCAGGGTCGGAGCCGCATTCTAAACAGTTAATTTACGAGGTGGGTTCAAAATTTATAGTTCAAATGTGCATCCTCGTAGAATTCAGTGCCCAAGAAAATTTGAGCTGGAATAATATGTGGTAATAGTAAAAACCACAAGATGAGTTATGTAAGTGATTTATTTAGAATTAGTTAAGAGCCTAAAGGGCATAGTGGTGCACAGTTGCAATTAGCATTTTAGCAGATTATTTAATACTAGTTGATAATCTCGACTTTTTAAATGTTTTCATAGAAACCCTGAAAATTTTTGGCCCAAAAAGAGTCTGAATGTTGACTCGGAACGTAAGATCCATAAAATTTTATAAATCTGTTCCGTTGTATTTGCAAATTTCAGTCACTACTACGAACAATAGACAGATAAACCGAAGAAGCCAAAAGAGTAATTTTTGCGTGTTTGTTTGTCCTTTTTGTTCGTCGCAAGGACGTTGTTGTCTAAAAAAATTGTATTTTCAATTTTGTCACAACTTTATTCTGATATCTGTGTCGATGCTTAGACAAGATAGCTCGATTGGGAAAGTATTTCCACTTAGAGAAGGTGTTAGCTAAATAACAATTCTCTGAGTAGAGTACCGTTCTTGTGGCTAAGTAAGGTTATACGTAGCTGGCAAGCGTCTGTAAAGTTCGGTAACCTCTTAATATCGAGTTGTATGTTTGTTTGTTACTCGGCGTAGTACAGATGTATAAAAATATAGTCACAATAAATGAATAATTATACATATTTCCGCACATATTACACATTGCGATCTCGTTCCAAACTAAGGAAAGCTTGCACTATGGAGACAACTGACAAAGATACGTAAATACATTTTATTGATAAATATATATTAATAAAACACAAAACATCCTCGGACCAATACTGGTAGTTATCTTCATGCACATTAATATTTGTCTCGGTGTTAATGTAGTTATTGGTAACCACTTCATCAACGGGATCCTCAAACAAAAAACGACTACTTTGACAAATGTACCAACCACGCTATCACATCAACACATGAAAGAAAATTATTAAAAAATACTATAATCCTTTAATCATATTGCAACGCAATTATTGTGAAGTTTTTATGTTAGTTTGTGTATTAAATAAAGATATACATAAAATAACATGATGCAAAGCGGCACCGACCTGTGTGTCTACCCAACTAGCAGAATGAGCTGAAATCTAACTCTATACCGGTCACGGGGACTGTCGTAAATTTTCCTCCCATCGTTATCCCTTTTCGTAAACAATTGGAATTGGCTGGCTCCGCTACTTAAGCTTAAGGATTTGTCGAAGATACTGATTAAGAAATGGAGCGACTGCCTTCGGATCGCCACAACCCGGAGGGAAAATCAAACCTGTCTTAGGCAAGGTCGCAAATCTTTCGTAATATAATTATTTCAATATGCGGGGTTCCTCACTGTATTTTTTTCCTTTGCCGCTGAGCAAGTGATCTTACAAATTTTTAATTACGGGGTGATAAACACCGTTATTACAAGTTTGTAATATTATTGTATATGTGTGATAGAACATGTATGTTATTGAATATTAAATCAATACATAGGTGAATATAGGCGCATGCATAAGTGAAGAGTGAGAGAAATTATATAGTGTAACGCGCGAATTTAATCAATGGATAAATTAAAAGAAATAAAAAAAAGGAACGTGGTCCAGGTTGGTAGCTGGGTTTGATAGTGGCTTACAATTGATCCGTGGCTCACTCAACCACACATAAGCTATGCATAGCTTTCGATGGTTGATATGCTTTTTAATAATATTCTCTTTTTACATTATAAACAATAAAAAAAAAAAAAAAACAAGTTGTATTTATTTTACAATAAAGTAACTAAAGTATCGCAGCAAACTAATATCGAGTTATTTCATGCTATTTTGGAGATTGTGATTCTTCATGAACACTATTTGTAGGTACGTGTTGTTATAATTTCAAGTCTTAGTAATATAATTCCATAGTTATTCACTGTATTATTAATCTCTGAAAATGTTTTTATTTATTAGTACAACAATATTTTGCACTTTCAGCAGGGATAGAAGATACAGGTGGAAAGACGAGTGGGTGCTGGGAATAGTGAGGATGGAGCGTTCGGAAAAATTCTTGTCAGTAAAAACTTGAGGCAGAAGGCACAGCTCGGTATACATAATGCGGTGCTGGTCCCAATGCTTACTTATGGAATTGACAGTTGGGTATGGCAGAGAGAACATGAAAGTAGGATAAACGCGGTTGAAATGCGAAAGTTGCGCAAAATTTGTGGCGTAAGGCTTGTAGACCGTATTCGCAATGATGATGTTAGAAACAGAGTTGGTCAGAAAGATAGCGTCGGTGTTAAAATAAGAAGAGGCATGCTCCGTTGGTTCGGACATGTAAAAAAATGCAGGATGAAAAAATTACGAAACATATATACAATGCAAAAGTGGAAGGATGTAGAAGCCGAGGAAGGCCAATGTTTGACCAAAATGAACCTTGACCAAATTGGCCGTGTTCTATCAGAACGTGATGTCAGGAGCCCTAGAAACCGGTGAGCGTGCATGAGAAGAAAAATCAATGTTAAAGAAGCAAGTAAGGTATGTAAGGATCGAGTCACGTGGCGCTCGGTTCTCTCTGCCTGCCCTGCAAGTTATTTCAATATCAAGGCGTGAAGTTATAGATAGAATATTTTATGTAGCAGGAACTTTAATTAGTTGTAACCATAACAATGTACAGGGTTCTTTAGGGCTAAGTTTGTTGCCCCTGAAGATATATGAAGACATATACAAGAATTGGTTCTTTAAAGGATTAACAGTAACTGAATAACCGAACTTCATTTTATTCGTTTTATTTTTTTTAAATCCAAAATTACATTTATTCTGGCGAGACAATTTTAAAGATAAACTTAAAAAGAAAACTGTTTCAGGTATCATATTTATGTATTGGAGTTGCTTATTAAGTATTGCGACTTATTACACATTTGCCCACGGCTACATCCGCTTGAAGTATGTATTTTCAAGTTTTACTCAGCATGAAATAATTATATTACGAGTAAATATCTCCGACATGAAAAGTATTTCGAATGATAAATTACGTTAAAACATATTTTCTCAAATTACGCAACATCATCTAATTCCACACTGAGCGATATAATTATCAGAATACGTAATTACGATTACCTTGCACGTAATTACTAATCTTAAATATATGAAGAAAAAACAACACAACAACAACAAGTTCATGCACACAAATATGCGGGAAATTAACCGCTTCGGCGTTAAAGTAACCATTATTACTCACTCAACTAACGGCGTATAAGCTATCATTGTATAAAATTTCATTACAAGTTTTTTCAGAAGTTTTTACACCATTAATATATCACTGCTTTGGTTTTGTATCAAATATCGAATGTTCCTGCATATCAATTAAATAAATCTATGTACTGAGTAAAACTCGATTTCTATGGTATATAACAAAATTGTAATTTGTTTATATACTTTTATGTAGAGGTATATAGATATTTATTACCAATAATGATTAATAGGTATGGATTATCATGGTGAGTGAGAGCGTCGGTGTTAAAATAAGAAGAGGCATGCTCCGATGGTTCGGGCATATAGAAAGAATGCAAGATGAAAGAATGACGAAGCAGATATACAATGCAAAAGTGGAAGGATGTAGGAGCCGGGGAAGGCCAAGACTTACCTATCATGACCAAATTGGTCATGTTCTATCAGAAGGTGATGTCAGGAGCCCTAGAAACCGGCGTGCGTGCATGAGAAGAGCAATGAATGTTAAAGAAGCGAGTGAGATATGTAAGGATCGAGTCACGTGGCGCTCGGTTCTCTCTGCCTACCCCGCAAGGGATTTGGCGTGAAGTTATAGATAGATTATCATGGTGGATTTTAGGAATTAATGATGTTAACGAGATTATCTCAGGAAGAATTCATTTAGTTATACCATTACCTATTTAAAACTCAAAGACTCTACAAAAGCTTCTAAGGAGATCTCGGCGTCTGATCTCTCATCTAGATAATAGCCTCGCGTGAAGCTCTTATCAAAGGCCCATCAGCCACGAACAACGTATCAAACGAAAGAGTTCCTCTTTGTAGCGAATGATTACTTCAATGGTTTTAACGATGAACACAATAAAAAATATATTTTTTTACAACGTCTGGAGGCAAACAAGCATACGACCTGATGTAAAGTGGTTAGCGTTTTTTTTTTATACAAGGTCGGGAGGTATTCAACCATACGGCTCACCTGATGTAAAGAAGTTACCATAGCCTATTAACACTTGTAATATATCAATTATTAATTAGTAGGATGCGCCACAAGTTACTCATTTTTTTATTATCTAAAAGCTTAAAAAAATAAATTATATTTGCGTACCTTCCATTGACAAAAATTTTGTATAATTTCATTAGTACACTTTGTGATAGTGATCTAAAGATACTTTTGTTCGATTACTTGCCTATTCTATCAACTAAGGGATGGGGATGTTGATTGTATGTGTTTACATCAGATCAGCTCGTTAGGAATGTTTCATAATTATAAACCAACAGGGAAAGATGCGGCAAATGATTTTCTTCAAAATAACTGGTAAGAAATGAATGGGCTATTTAATAATATATGTCAAGTTCTTCTTTGTTCTGGATTGGCGGGGTCCGCTACCTAAGCCCGAGGATTTGGCTTATTGTATTGTATATGAACGTATATACATGTATTCGATTGCATCACTTCAGTTTCAGATTGTAGGATATTTAAATTATTGTCAAGTTAAGTCGAATTAAAGTTAGATTTCAATAGCAAATAATCTATATTTATTTGTCAACATCACTGCGAACAAATTTTATGGTTTTATTATATCATTGTAAAATTTGTGCAAAATTTCAGCATCATAGGACAAATAGTTCTTGAGATTTCAGTTCACCTTTATTATACATGTAAATATATATATATACTACAGCAACTTTGTACTACTGCCAGATGAAATATAAAGTCAATATAGTCATTGTAGGAACGTGTTTGGCCATACCAATCCCGCCCTTAGGGTATTTATTTTAACTGAATTAACACCATTGAAGACTATACAAAGTTACTGTACTTCGAGAAAGAGAATATAAACTAATTTTAAACTGAGCCAAAATGTCTTTAAAAGTTAATTTCCTGGAGGAGCAAAGGAAGCGCTCCCTCCACTTACCTCGCCAGTTTTAAATTACATCGTTTAGGTCATGTGCATATTTACCGGACACTAAACACCAGTACAAACAGTTTTTGTTATAAAATGTTTTTTAAGTTATGCCAATTTTTTGTTCACTACAAAATAAAGTTTTTACGATCAAACGATATAATCGAAATACAAATATCGTACGATTTCTGAATGTGTACACTAAAAATGAAATACCGCGTATAATCATTCAATTTCACGGTAAGTTTCTAGTAGGGTGGGCACAGAGAACCGTTGGCCTTACGACTCTGTCCTAACTCTGAATGTTAAAGTAAATATTCTTTAACATTCATATCTCTTTTCAGTTTTTAGGTATCGTGATACAAAATTCACCATCACTTTCCACCTTTAACGGCCAATTCGATCGTGACAGGAAGTTATCCTGGTCTACCTCAGCTTCTATATATCCACTTTTGAGTTTTATATCACATTATAATACTTATTAATAGTCTCTACTAATCTTCTAAGACTAGTTTCAGACCAAGAAATTAAATTCTGGGCAAAGTTATAGATGCAATTAGTTAGAACGAGGTAGATGGCTACAATGAATCAATGATTAATATAGAGTTAAATCGAGAGGTTCGCCAAAGGGTTTGAATAAGTTTATAAACCGCAATGGATCACTATTATATTGCAATTCCTGTTATACTGTTTATGGTTTAGACATTTATATTCTACAACTGACGTGTATTCTTATCAATTATTGCGCCCCCTTAGGTAGCAACTACTGAAGTAGCTTCATTGTAGGTAATTGTTTCATAATAAACTTTTAATGTAGTAGTATAAAAATAAGATATGTTGTTGTACCAAACCTTTCACGAATTATTAAAAACATTTACTGTGAACTTAATTTGACTTTGAAAAACTCAGTTTGTTCTGCGTGAATATGTGGTGGTATTGTACTAGTACACTATATAAGTTCGTATTTATTAACGATTTTCATAATTCTTTATTAATGCTATTGGAAAGCTATCACAATAGAATCCCAATATTTTTTATAACGATGCCCTGCTTTGACAATAATTTATCTGAATTAATGTGTTAATTTCGACCTATTTGCCTAGTCTACCAGAATATATGAAATTTTAAAGCGATATGTTGTACAAAGCAGCAGAAAATACTACAAGGTGCTCAATTCTAGAGTTCACATGTATGTCGGAATAAAAATTGACAACAGATTTAACTGGCGCCCTCATAAAGACTACGCGTGCAATAAACTTCGAGCAATCCTAAGCAAAACGGTTATATTGTGACATAAATTATCTTTGGACAAAATTCATTTCCAGCGCTCTCTGTCTCAACAATTTGTAACGTTTTAACCAAATAAAATGTTAGTGTCTGCCTACTTTGCACATCGACATGATATTAAATGTCTCACAGTATTGCCAGTAGATGGCACTATATTTAAAAATTGACGCGTTTTGCCACAGATCGCTGCTGATGCTGCTTTTAATCTCTCACGACTTACGTAATACATTCCATAAAAAATAACATGGCTGCGCTCACTTGAACGACGTTTTAAACTTCAAAAAACATCAATTTACTATCCTCCGAGCGCACCACTATCATCGCCCAAACTTATAAACGCTTGCGGGCTCGGTGATCAGCTGTGGCTTGTGCAGCTATCGTAGGGCGTACGAAATCTGTGTAATGGGTGTATAATATTCAGCTAAGAATTTTAAAAATATACTAAGTACCTATGAATAAGATGTGTAAAAATAATGATGGACATGATTATATGAAAAAGATGTGTAAAAATAATGATGCAGATTTTTTTAAGTATCGTAAAGTTATTAATATTTTTGACAAACTCAAGCTACTTGAGTTAACTGAATGCAAACAACCAGCTCAATTAGAAATAAAACCAAGGCTTAGCAATCTTAGATCTAATACACATGTTCTGCCAAAATATATCAATACGTACGGTGTAAGGAACTCTTAACTATCTCTTTCCGTGTTACCTAAATGAAAAAAACACCAAAATTCAAGAATTGTACGCTAAACGTAAAACATTTTCATTTAAAAAATCACTTAAAACGCTGTATGTAAACTAACTGTACGACAATAAGATAAGCCCTGCGAGGTTTTAACGATGCGGTCTTACTTATTGTGAATGACGTTAATAAATAAACTACTGCTACGACTAAATTTATGATTGAGCATATAGGAGATTCTTGTACCTAAAACTCAGCGACACATAAACAGACAAGGATTAAGGAGTTGCACCCCGCTGAGATATAAATGAGACTGTACGAACGCCCACCTGTACCATTCGAAGTTTAAATAGAGCGTGAAAACGAAAAATCGTTACCGATATTTTTAACGAGCACTTCAACTGACTTTTTAATTTGTTTATTCAAGTCAGAGGTGAACGCCAACGACAGACGCCAACACTTGAGGGTTTGAATTTGAAATAAAAATAAATGGAACAACTATCTATATGAAGAAATAGTTTAAATGAATACTATGACGATTTTTCTGTTAATGCTGTATTTATATAGACTTTTTTATAACTACATAATTATTTTTGTATCCCCTTACATGCCAGCCATATCAAATTGTATATGTAACGGGAACTTTGGTTGTGGCCGAATGTGAAGTAGGGCCTTGTTTTCATATCAAATCTTGCCTAAATGGTTTGTATTATAAAAAATAGTAAGTATTAAGTATAGTTACGGCAAAACTTACCCAAATGAAACAGTATTTTGCGTCGAAACGACTACAGAAATAATATTCTATTATAATTCTTTGAATGTTCCTTTATGAAACATTTCCCTCGCAAAAATACAACCTTTCTGTAGAATTAAAAAAGCGACCGTTTAAAAATTTATTGTGTATTACTTACTTCCATCAATTGCCGTGGGGTTGTTACCCGAATTCAATGTGACGACCGCAACATCGTGTTATTTGCTGAATTTGTTAGCTAGTATATATGTATTGAATCTTTTGTAGGTTACAATAATAATGGAAGCCACTGATATATTATATTGTTCTGACAATACATACGTTACTTCGATACTGATACATTCTAGATACTTGGCCTAGGTTCTCCATAAGCCGTAAAAATGGTTTATAATATTTATTAGCTATGCCATGTAATTTATCTTATCCAATATTCCGACGAGCGTCTTCAATTAGTTGTAGGATAGTAATGTATGGGTGCGACATATTCGTTAGTTCTTAGGGTCAATATTTGTATCATCGAACAACCACGAAGTTTGGTGTAGTATATTAGTTGCTCTTATCGTAGAGAGAAAGTCGCTTGAGGCCTAAACTAACAAAGCATTAAACAAAATTAATCATGTGGTTGAGCTCACACCAAAAAGTAATTATTTTTTCTTGATCTGGATGGATAATATTTCTGATATATATATATAAAAAAATTTAAATTTTCACGTAAAGCACTTTAAACCGTATTGTAAGCAGTTAAATAAAATGTGAATTATTAAACACATTAATGTTGGTAATATTTTGATAAGAAGAGACTTTATTGATTTAATTGCCGAACTCAATGTAGTTCAGCAATTAATTCAATAAAATCTGTACAAATTATATACAAAAATGTGAAATTCTAACTCGATTAGACAAACACTATATTTACAACTATCTATGAAAGAAAATATAAGAGCTTACAGGGATTCCACTCTTGAAACGAACCATTAAGACTTAATTAAAAATTGGAAGATAGAAGTGTAAGAGGTATGTATGCACGTCTAGTCAGTGAAAAAAAACTTGTGAATTACGTTGAGCCATTCTGACCGATATGGATGACTCTTAAAAAGTTTGAAAGAAAGTAAGATGGATAGCGCAACAGAAACATGTACAAGGGCAAATAGGAAAAGAACCTTTAAAGACGATGCCTAGTGGGATTTGGAGGCCGAATGTTCGGTAGCAATAAAGGGGAAAGCATGGGTACGAGCACATGTTTGTACTCGAGTAGTGAGAAAAGAAGAAAGGAATGTACCACATTAGAAGAAATAAAACCACAGCTATACTGAAAGAGAAATATGAAAGGGTAATAGGAAGAGAAAGAGAGACTAATAAAAAAAATAGAGGCTAATCTTTTGGGAAGAGGAAAAGAAGACTTGAGGTTCTTCGTCATCAATAAAATGGATGATGTAAAGCTGGTGAGGTTCTTGCTAATATAAAAGTATAAATACAAGAGTGTATTTTGGAGAAATGCACATAGTAATATTCAGCGATTCGTGAACGTCCGACGAAGACATCACGGTGAATGAGTTTGAATGGTCGATAAGAAACTTAAATAATGGAAAATCACTGACAATTAATGATTGTAGTTAAAATTATTAAACTAGGCGGCAGTACTTGCATTACGAATGTTATTATTTTCCTATATTTTAACGCAAATTCGCAAAATCCTAGTTCCTGCGCAATTTATGTTAGAGAACCGGAAAGGTCCAAATGGCTACAGGAAGCGCAATCATTCTATTTTATTGAACCTTGCTGGGATACAAGATTAATAATACTCTGCTGAATCTGTCCGGTCCACTTAAGAGCATTATGCAACATGAGTGAGAGAAGTCACACCCGGGTCATCCTGACATCAACTTTGTCGCCAAGCAGAGTTGTGTACTATTAGTCCGGCTCTTCGTCCTTTATCTTTATACTAAAAGTAACATTTATAAATAGAATTCTGAATAACCTAGTAGTATTGCTTTTTGTAGACAATACCATGTTATTAGTAGAAATACTATAATACAAGTGATTGCAGTCCAAACACTTGTTACGAGTATAATAATGAAAGACAATAATTGTATGGAGAAAGACTTGAAGTAAGTGCGAAGAAGCGGAGAAAATCAAGAAAAATCTGTTTGAAGGAGCGGTAACAAGAACGCACGTAAGAATTACGATTCATAATTTAGTGCTCGAACTAGTGATTGATGTTATATATTTTGGATGTGTTTCTTCTTGTTTTAATACAATGTATCGACTTAAACTCAGATATTAAGACTTTTTATTGAATGTAAAATTTACTGCTACTGATATGTAATGTATCTATAAATATGCATTTGTCGATGTGGACGACATGCTTTGGTAGAGTATCGTAGTCACGTACAAAATGGAAGCCGATTTACGTAAATCGCCTAAGTACTTTATTTCAACTTGAGACGTTCGGGAGTCTACAAAAACGCTGAAATTGAATACTTTTTCGCTGAACTTAACGTGATTAGAGACACAAATAGACAGTGTATAGACTCCTTTAAATTATTCACTTATTAAAAAAAGGATGCTGTTGGTAGCCACTGTAATGGTAGTTAACTTGGAACTTTTTATAGTAAAGATTTATTTATATTTCCGAGAAATAGATAGTTCTCGGAGAAAGAAACATTTCAAATTTAATTCTGTAAACAAGTGTACAGATTTAGTGTATTTTTTAATATAAATTCGGGAAGTTATTAAGCATACGATACATCAAATGTAAAGTAGATACCGTAGCCTGCAAATACAAGTATCGTTGGCGCGTTGCCACCTTCCGCTGGTAACATAGCAACTCCGCAGAAATTTACTGGTAATGTTACTCACACGCACCAACACAAAAACCTTCCACTAGTTGTTATTTGACTGCGATTATCTGTGACGTGCAGGTATCTTAGAATGGGGCTGCATCGATAGGCATATCAACTTCTTCGCCGAGCCTCATAAGTAAAATATTATGGTACGCCACGTGCAAGCGAGGATGACTCTAAATATGATACTGAGTCACTTACATTAAATAATCTAGATATTTTTGAATGTATACCTGGATTGATGTACAAGTCTGTCCTATAAGTACGGTCTGATGTTACAGTAATTCAAATATTAATTCAAATTCATTAATTCTGATCACGAAGGTAAAGGGAGGCATGAGCGAACCGCCGTGCATGATAAATGATAATTACTTCCAGGTGTACGAGTAGAGCAGTTGTTACTCTGTATGTTCGTGAAAAAATATATGTTGTAGTATAGTAGTAGTATAAAATATCATAATCTAGTGTTATCCGTACGTATAACTTGTAAATGAAATATGTAGGTTGTATAACAGAAATTTAGACGTTTTGGTTTGAACGATTATTGAATTTAACTAAATAATTTGTTTCATTTATAATACAGCCAATTTGATCTTTAAACTATTTTGTGTCCTTTTACTACTAAACGCAAACAAAGAAGTTTAGATTTGTTTGATTTAGACATGTAAATTTGACTTTCGCATAATAACGCCTGCATCTATAAGCTATTTAATAATTGGTTCCTGTAAATATTTTATATGAACATCAATGAAAGTTTTTTATAACTGGTCTCAAACTTGGCTCATACAATAAACATATTATTTCTTAGCGTCCATTCATTTAATAGAGCCCAAACACGGTCAATACATTAATTTACCTTAATTTATTAGCAGTCCTTCCACTTTAACCAAATTTCGAAAGGCACTTTTTAGTAGTAATTGAATCGAATCCACAACCTTTATAATTTATACTATCAATACATATATATATATACAAATGCAGATTCAAACATGCAATATTTGTTATAAAAAGTGGTGCAGCTGATCTCTTCTAAGAAACTCAGTAATCAAATATAATACTTTTTTGTTCAGGAAACAAATAATACCAATTATGAGAATATTTAAATACTAACTACTAGAGTAGTATTTTTATAGTGTATACATATAGTATATAATTCTATTAAAATTTAATGCAAATCGTGACAATAACCCTCGTGGCGGAATTTAATAGACGCTCCTTGGATTTGTCTCTTTTCCTGTGAGGTTCAATTCAGTATTTTTAAAGGTACGTTGAGGAGCGAATACGAATTGAGTTCAGGTTATTTCAGCTTATAATTAAAGTGTTACAAAATTTAAAACTTTACTTCGTTCCTTTGTTGATTATTGTGGCGTAATACAATCTTAAATTAAATAGCCGTCCAAATACAATTTCTTAAACTAGTTTGGAAAGTAAATTGTTTTGAAGACAATATTATGTTTCAAGTATACAAGGTTTAGGAACAAGAGATTCATAATAATTATTAGGCTAAGTCGATAGTATATATCTATTAATACTTCGAGTAGTAGATGTCAGAAAGCACCTAGACCATGTGTAGCTGTGTGTGCTACTTTATCGTTTGTCCATTTGCCCGTGATATATTATTATTAAAAATAACAGGCAGATTCATAACTGTTTCAAAACAATTAGGCAAGAAAAAAGAAATCTTGAAGGCGAGGTCTAATTTTTCCTATTCAAAAATAAAGTCTTTCCGTTTTAATTACTAAATTTTGTAATTACTAGAACACAAGTTGCCCTATTTAACTAGTAATCTAGTAAGGGTTACGTTACGACTAGATATACTGACTATAAAAGTAACTTCAATTACTTCAGCGGATTGGGAACACATTAAACGCCAACTCACATATATATAAATACACACACGTAGCCATCGCTCAAAAAAGATATTGAACGAGTCAGCAGCCTTTAAAACGTAAATATGTGAACAAAATTTGATCTTTGACTTCGGCGCCAATTAAACTTCCCC
Source organism: Pyralis farinalis (assembly GCA_947507595.1). Classification (NCBI taxonomy): domain Eukaryota; kingdom Metazoa; phylum Arthropoda; class Insecta; order Lepidoptera; family Pyralidae; genus Pyralis; species Pyralis farinalis. The sequence goes on from OX382267.1 coordinate 21,992,943, forward strand.
TGAAATGCGAGCAAAAATAGGTAACTCGAACCCCAAAGGCAGTCTTATAAAGAAACATCGAATACGATTCATATGTTTTACGTATTTGATTATGTTTTATTAGCAAAATGGTAATCATCAGACGATGATTTGGTTCAAGTATATGAACAGTGTATGGATTATAGTGCGTAATCTATTACACAGCAACAAATAATTGTAAATAGATAATATTTATATCGCAAGTGCACTGGAGACTCAATAGGCTAAAGGATTAGGCTCCAATTTTGATTACATGATTTTTTAATTAAAACTCATAATTTTCTGCCAATGTTAATAGTCATGTAAATTACAGCAGTCGAATGCAAGTTTCTTTTATTTGATACTTTCCATTGTGTATGATGTACTTTCCGCATTCAGTCACTTGTTTGTTTGTGGTCATTAGTCTATGTAGAGAAGGGAAGCCGAATTCCGCATTCTATAATATTCTATAATGCCGTATCAATACTAGGACTTTCTTTTCTCATCGGTTATCATAACTTGACAGGGCACATCAAAGCTAAAGCTGACAAAGTGCGTCCATCCCACAGGAAAATCGCTGACTAACAACTCACCGGAGGGTTGTTATGTCCATGCGAGTGAGTGAGGTTACCATTCAGCTCTTGATGAGTTGCTTTGTTAGCAGCTGGTATGGCAATGCGCGATTGATACCGTCTATTTTGAAAGCGTTCACAGGCTACGGTAAACACAGATGAGTCGTATGCATGCACGTCTCCAGACGTTGCTAAAAAAATGGGATTTGCAAAGTTGACTGCATAATAAGCGCGTCGATTACGATATAACACATTTTGAACAAACATGATTGTTTGAACTATTAAGTGAAATTGTATTATTTATTTATTTATTTATTCATGATTATATGGTGGTACGGACCTCAAAGTGTGCGAAAACGACTCGCTGTTTTATTTAAAATTGCTTTTACAACGCCTGTAATTTCAAAGATAAGTTGGCAGGTGTTTTCGCGTGCCGTCATAATGTTCAACAGCCCTGACCTACTACCTAGGAAAAATAAAATCTTTGTAGGGTTGCGGATTTATAGTCAGCCCTTGCGGCTCCACCCGTATGGTATTCAGCTTTGCAAGTTTTACATAGAGACCCTTAATAAAAAATATGCTACAGCCTGTAGGCACTTATTATTGATCAAATTTTCAGGATCAGTTCAGTTGTTCCATTATAGCTCTTAAATCGAAATAAGTAAAGAAAATGTACCTATTTACAACTTCAGGAGTACAGATATTGCGCACAGGTTTTGAAATACTTTTACCGTTAATTTATATAATGGATGGATGAAATGGTTAGGACATAAACCAAAGGCAGTGGGCAATTTGAATTGTTAAATTTGAAGGAAATGGTCAAAGGAGAGGTAATTTTATAAAATCGAAACTATTGTGTCGTGTATCTTTAAAAGCTTAAACTCATTTTATATTTTGTCCTTTATTAACCTCACTAAACCTATGTCAAATAATTTAAAAATTACTTGAATCAACATATATCTTAACCAATATTTATAATATATAATTGCGAGACAATGAAACAGACAGAGAAACATTTACAAAATTAATTAAAACCTAAATGTGAAATGGCAAGTCGATTGGGATCATAGGAATGCGAGGAATGTGCACCATTTGTCGAGCAGCTGGTCGTGTAAGAATCACGGTCTCAATAATGTTGTTTTTGAGTGTTCCAGCGTGCAAATTCCATGCACAGATTGAAATAATCTAGGCATTAAAATGATCAAAATGGCGACACTAATTGTTAGATAGTTAGAAAGGATTTGAGAAGGAGAAAAGGGTAGTAAAAGTAAAATTTATGCGTTTATTGTGCATATAATGCATGTATAACAACTCTCTTATACATTCAAATAATCTTTATAAAGTATTTTGTAGATATTCAATAAATAATAATTTAGGGTTTGAATATTTATAAATACTGAAATATACATACATACTATAAATATTATACATCTATACTAATATATAAAGCAAAAGAGTTCATTTATTGTTTTGATTGTTTATTTGTTTCAACACCATAATCGCTAGAACCAGTCGGATTTGAAATTTTTTTTGTGTTTGATAGTCCAATTCTTGAGAAAGATTACAGGCTATTCAACATCATGGTACGACCCTTATAAACCGATGAATAAGAAAGAAAGTAGAAAAAATCGGCCAAGTGCGAGTCGGACTCGCACATGAAGGGTTCCGTACCATTATCTATAAAAACGGCAAAATAAATCACGTTTGTTGTATGGGAGCCCCCCTTAAATATTTGTTTTATTTTAATTTAATTATTTATTCTTAAAGTGAATATATAACTAAACATTCTGTGAATATTTCAAGCGTCTACCTGTTGCCGTTATCAATATCGAGCAAAAACGAGCAAAAAAATCACGTTTGTTGTATGGGAGCCCCCTTAAGTATTTATGTTATTCTATTTTTAGTATTTGTTGTTATAGCAGCAACGGAAATACATCATCTGTGAAAATTTCAACTGTCTAACTATCAAGGTTCGTGAGATACAGCCTGGTGACTGACGGACGGACATTTACGGACGGACATAGACGGAGTCTTAGTAATAGGGTTCCGTTTTTACCCTTTGGGTACGGAACCCTAAAAAGGTACGGTCCGGTTCACACTTGAATGTTTTAATAAAATATGCACCTGTTCTCTGCTACCTATATGTAAAGAACTCAATATACTAGTTTAATTTTTTTATGTTTGTCTGTCTGTCAATCTGTTTGTTGTAGTTGTTTATGAGTGTGCACGCATAAACTTCTGAACGGACTTTGATGTTCTCACGGTGAGTTTTTTTCCCGGGGTCAACGTTTAGGTTACTAACCGACCCTATTCACCTCCAAGTCTACATCATTAGAGATCAAGTGAAGCTTTGTTTTTTTTTTTGTGAAACTGAATCCCTATTATACACACATCTTATACAATTTCTACTTTATAAACTAAACCCTTATAATACTTTCAGCTATACATTCATGAACCATTGAACTGCCAATTTTTAACTTTCTTTTTATATAACCTGTATCCATGACGTAAAAACGAATCTATATAAATTGTTTCGGATACAAATTCGTAGTGTTATACCTTTCACATGAATATCTATTTTTAAATACATAAGTTTAATATAAATCTAAACTGGATTTCTTAAAGAAACTCGAAAATTCTGAAATTCTTTAGAAGAAAATATGATTTGAACCGGCTTACAGTGAGATTAACAACATCTTCGAAGACAGTTTTGGTTTAATTGAAAATTCACCAAAATTCTGAAACAGTTTATATTATTTATAATTAAGATTATATTTTTACATATTGGTCGTGTTCTATCAGTACGTGATGTCAGGGGCCCTAGAAACCGGTGAGCGTACATGAGAAGAGCAATGAATGTGAAAGAAGCGAGTGGGGTGTATAAGGATCCGGTCACGTGGCGCTCGATTCTCTCTGCTTACCCCGGACATTTTTATTAGTCTTTTTTTTGGTTTAGTCATCCAGTTAAATTTATCCAGTCCACCGCTGATTTTGGAAAACAAAATGTGTTTAACTTTTGTTTCTATGAAAATCTTTCGTGATATTTAAATTAAAGATTTTTTATTATGTAACGATTAAAATGTCCTGAATTTTATAGCAGTCAACATGATTACACTACAGATCGAACCTTTTTAACTTTTGTTGTATGTTATTTTTTTATACACAACGTCGAGACGCATACAAGCATATGGCCCACCTGCTGTGAGGTGGTTACCGTAGCCTATGAATGCTTGCAACGCATTAAGTATCACTCGAGTGATACCATATCTGCTGCTAACACAACAACTCCTTAGGAGCTTACTGGTGACCACACACAGAACAACTCTCTAACGAGTTATTATTTGGCTACATTTTTTGTCAGCTGGACGTACTTCCTCAGTCGGGCTGCTTTGATGTTACCACCTCACTCACTCGCTGGAATACAACAACACTCCAGGGAGCTATTATTTGGCTGCGGTTTCCGGTGGTACTTCCCCAGACTCGCTACTTTGATGCGCCCTACCTCTCTTGAGCAGTCAGAATATACGTTATATACGTTTTCCCATACATTTCGCGGTCGTATACGACCACCCGGGTTTCGAAGGGTTAAAAACGCCCTGACCAAGACAAACAGACATGTTCATGCGCACATGTTTGTCCTGTGTAGAAGTCAAGACCATGAGCGTTGGTGACAAAGTAGCGTCACTAGCTCGTCAAAATTATAGTTCGTAAATTAATAATTTTATTTTATCTTAAAAATATTTATGTATTTTAGTAAGCGAAATATAATATACTTTATTTTGAGGTGTTAATCAGTAGGGTTAGCAATACTTACTGATCAAATTTCTCCACAGTTTGATGTCCTAAAACGTATTCTGACAATTTAGTAAAACCAAAGGAACGCTATAAAAGGAAACGGTAGCACGAAATTATTTCCATTTTAAATACGGAACTTTTGATGGCAGAAAAAAAAATATTTTATTTTATGAAACCATTCTTCATCCACCAAAACATCATGTGAATATTACACACTAATCACCTTCACTTTATTTGTTTGTATAACAAAAGGATTTATATGCTTCATAATTTCTTCACTTTCATAACTTTTAAACAAATTACATTAATTCATATGCTTACATTAGATATTGATACATGTCATTTGCACAGGACATAGACACCTTCAAACGCTTGCTTTTCTTATCAATTCTTATATTTATTACCCTAAACCTTTTGCTATATAAATCCTAAGTCGGGCCGCACATTAGATTAGTTTTTCATTAGCTTTTTACCAAGAACTTTTAAGTTGTGAAATAAACTACCTACTGAGGTTTTCCCTAAAGACTGTAGCATAAGGTTTTTCAAAACGTGAAGAGGTTGTACGTAGTCGGTAAGGCACTAGTGACACCCCGGTGTTGCAACTGTCCATAGACTACGGTAATTAATTATCATCAGGCAGTCCGCATGCTTCTTTGTCACCTTAGGGATATAAAAAAGTCTAACCTGTCAACACATTCCTTAAATAATAATAAACGCAACTACGTTCAGCCTCATCCCTATTACATTTCACTTTCCCACGCACACATTCACACACCACACCACACACAGCACATACATAAAAAAACACAAAGTATTGAAATTGTCGTGGTAGTGTATGTCGTTAATCATTGTAAAAACACCACACCACACACAGCACGTACATAAAAAAACACAAAGTATTGAAATTGTCGTGGTAGTGTATGTCGTTAATCATTGTAAAAACACCACACCACACACAGCACATACATAAAAAAACACAAAGTATTGAAATTGTCGAAGTAGTGTATGTCGTTAATCATTGTAAAAGGGTAGGTCCATCTTACCAAGCATCTTTTTGCTTACAAGATAGACAGCTTCAAGCTTTATAAATTACCTAAAACGAAATAGTATTGAGTACAATATCCGAACTAGTTTTTGCTTTGATGCATTTTCCCACTATCCAAATTGCACGAAATTCGACAGTAGGTACTTACCATCACCGTATTCTCTACCTTCTACAGCGAAATTCACTCGAACTTACCTGTAAAGAAAAAATAATAATATAATCTCTCACCACAATGTACAGTTTTATTGCTATAGAAGCAGTACCGAGCCATAAATGCGCCTACTGCGTAAATGAAAATATTCTGTTTCAAATGTTCAAAGTTTTAATAGAGTTTTCAGTATGCTGCATAATAGGATATCTCCAAGTGGCTATAATAACTTTATCAGAGTAAATTCTTACACTACGTATAAGCAACATTACTTTTTTAGTGACAAGATATGTTTTTTTTAGGGTTCCGTACCCAAAGGGTAAAACGGAACCCTATTACTGAGGCTCCGCTGTCCGTCCGTCCGTCCGTCCGTCCGTCCGTCTGTCACCAGGCTGTATCTCTTGAACCGTGATAGTTAGACAGTTGAAATTTTCACAGATTATGTATTTCTGTTGCCGCTATAACAACAAATACTAAAAAATAGAATAAAATAAATATTTAAGGGGGCTCCCATACAACAAACGTGATTTTTTTTTGCTGTTTTTATAGATAATGGTACGGAACCCTTCGTGCGCGAGTCCGACTCGCACTTGGCCGATTTTTTGTAATTTGATCTAACCTGCTTTTTAACATCAATTCGGCCACAAGGCACACAAAATTATCATTCGCAGAATACCGCCTCAATATAATAACTGTTTAATGATTTTTTAGTTGAATTAAACAATTTTTAACGGAAGTATACGCTTTGCAGTGTCCGTGGTGCTCTGTGCGACCATGGACGCTGCAAAGCGTATACTTCCATTAAAAATTGTTTAATTCAATGTGTAACAATCACGAAAACCTAAGATTTTTTAATTTCTTATTTTAATTTCTTTATTCTGTATAAAAACACAGTACATTGACCATTATACATATCGTGGTTAATCTAGTCTCTACTTAAATGTTTTTGAATAAACAAAAAAAAAATATAACCTAGTCTTTCAAATTAAATTTAAACTGAAATTGATAACAAATGCTAATATTATCAAAGTAGTCTCTGATTCAATGAACGGCACGGCACGGTAGGGACCCTTCGCTTAACTCTAGTCGTCAGATGTCGCTCCAACTTTTACTAATAAAATTTAATTTGGACAATTTCTCTGAAGTTCTGAGTCCTATCATGGCAACGCCATTATGTATCTATCAGAATCCTAAATTGATTTTAAAATATTTATACAACTTTTCCGTCACTGAAGAGGATTTAAACGTATCGATTACTTTTCACCTTTCTAGTATAATCTTCTGTATTACCTAGTATATATAATTATAGAGTTCTATGAGTATTATGTTTGGTTTAGAATTTTAAAAATATTACTTATTAATTAATAGTTAACTTTCCATTCTGGGGGGAGTTATTGTACTCGTAATAGACCTAAAAGTTTAAAATCAAATTATGTCTAAATGTTTAAGTTTAAATGAATTCGGAGTAGTTCTACACAAGTCATGAGAGAAAGGCTGTTGTGTGTGTGTGTGTACGTGAGTTAGCAAACAATAGTTTGTATTAATTTTCCCCTTTTATCTTCTGAAGCAATTAATCTGTTTTTTAAAGTGGGTGTGTCTAACCGTAACCGTACACAGCTTTGAGTAGATGTTCAGATTAATCGTATGTGTAGTTTTTTGGTACTTTAAATGTGTGTAGTTTTCGGAAACTTGTCAATAGATAAAACGCCATATCATCTACTTGGGTTCGTATCCTAAACAAGAGAACCTAAGTCATCGACATAGCTATGTTATCAAATAAATTTGAATTTGGAATTCTAAGTAATATGAAAAATATTTTAGGGTTTGCAACGCATGAGTGACACCCCTGGTATTGCAATTGTCCATAGGCTACGGTGACTGTTTACCATCAGGCATGCCGTATGCTTGTTTGCCACCTTAGTGGTATATAAAAAAAAGATATTGAACTATACTAACCAGTATTGGTAATTGATAATTCCATGGGTATAGGAATACAGGCCTAAATTAAATTTATTATATCTATTAGAATGTGTCCGTGACATCAAAATAAGCATAAGCATATATATACCTCTGTATATATATATTGCTTCAAATATTAAACCCGAGCAAGCACTATAATGCAATTTAGTAAGTCCGTGCGTACACAATCTCAAGCACCTGAATGACTACATTTAATAACAGTTTACCAGCTCGTGTTACTGAGAAACGGCCCGAGTAAGGCTGAAGTAATGTGGAAAGATTTCCTCTTAAGCTAAATTATTAATGAGGTACGAATATTTGTTCTGTAATTTTAGCTAGTTATTTTGTACAATGAAAAAAATTTGTTGTTTTTATACATAAAAACAACTAATTTTTTTCATTGTACAAACGTTGTAACATCGAGAGGTATAGAAGCATACGGCCCAATCGATATAAAGCCGTTACCGTAGCGTATTAACGCTTGTAGTAAGTATCACTTGCGCGATGCCTCCTCTGCTGCTTACACAGCAACTCCTTAGGAGCTTACTGGTGACCTAACTCACACGCAGTAACACAACAACCCTCTAGGGAGTTGTTATTTGTCTGCGGTTTTCTGTGAGGTGGAGGTACTTTCTCAGACGGGCTGCTTTGATGCGCCCTACCTCTTTTAAAACGTCCAGATCAAGACAAACAGGCATGTTCACGCACACAAATGTTGTCTTATGTGAGAATCGAACCCATGAGTGTTGGTGTGAAAGTCGCGGCATTCACGACTGAGCTACCGAACTCGTCAAAGTGTGCAACATGGACATAATAAGCAACGTGATTCATAGGAATGGCAGCCCGTCTGGGGAAGTATCACCTTCTAGAAAAACGTAGCCAAATAACAACTCTCAAGAGGGTTCTATGTTCTTGTGTGTGAGTGAAGTTGCCAGTAAGCTCCTAAAGAGCTGCAATATTAGCAGCACAGGTTCACACATACGTTCACAGGTTACATATGAATGGTGGACTATTTGTATGTATAAAAAAAGAAAAATTGTCGTATTCTCGCTCATGGATCCCATATGTAATATTTAAAAGTTCTTTTTTAAACTGTTAGACGTGCTGGAAATAACACGTATCGTATTTGTAGTCTTGAAAGAACAATGAAATTCGCCATTTCTTATGGTTTTTATTTGTAATTCTTACGTAATTAAATTCTAACCTAAATAAAAAGATATTGGGCGTAGAAATCGAACGCAAAATTTATCATACAAAAGTACTTTAGATACATTTCTAGAATAATCCGGTTGTTATTAAAGGCAGTGCTATCAATTCATCATTATTTCAAGGATAATAACGAATAATTAATTTCTTGGTTTACAGCTACTAAATAAATATCAGTCTCGTTCATTTAGACATTGAAGAAGGGAGTTGGTTATAATTATATAATACATTATTATTTATCATGTAAATGCTAAACCTATAAATACTGGTACGTATGCTCTTATTATATAATATAGATTATGAAAAACCATTCCTCTTTACATGGATATTTATTAATGAAATCGGAAGAAAATATTATATTTGGTGTCTTATTCTGCGAGATATGTAGTTACGTTTACCAAATGACATTACGTAGTCATTTTGATACAATACTAATTCAAGATACCATGCCCGGAGGGAAAAACGGGGCCCTTCCTGCTGTTATCTTCCTGTTCGTGTCCGCACATCACGGGCTATAGATACATAGCGTTAATGTAATCCGTTGGTACCTTTAGTGGAACCCTAAAATTCATAACCTTTTCATATATGAGATCCTTAAGTAATAATTTAATTTCTACTTAATTATTCGGTTATAGGTCAACGCTATAATGAAATACTGTTGACGAAATGAGTTTTATTTGATATGTAATATTAAATTTCAACATATCATGTAGAATATTGACCTATAACCGAATAATTAAGTAGAAATTAAATTATTACTTAAGGATCTCATACATGAAAAGGTTATGAATTTAAGGGTTCCACTAAAGGTATCGACGGAACTCTTATTACTAAGGTTCCACTGGTTGTCTGTTTGTTCGTCCACCTATGTATCACAGGGCTCTGTAACTTTTGAACCATAATAAGACCTAAAATTTTCAGCGGCGAGCGTGTATGAAAACAGCTATGAATGTCACAGAAGCGAGTGAAGTATGTAAGGATCGAGTCACGTGGGACTCGGTTCTCTCTATCTACCCCGCAAGGGACTTGGCGTGAAGATATACATACATACATACTAAAACTTTCACTGAATGTGCATTACTATGACCGCTATATACAATAAATGATAAAATTAAATAAATTTAAAAATTGAAGGGACCCACACAAGCAACGTATTTTTGGCGTTTTTTACATGGTGCTATGGAATGCTTTGTGTGCCCATTTATATTACCCTTGCCTAGCACTAGGAGAAGTTTGTGATTTACCATAACCGTATGGTAAGGCCGTATTTAACTATTTAAATCTCCGTATACCTTCATAATTATTTGATTTCGTGCCTTCGTAATTTAATAATAAATTGAATCATGTTTGATACACAGGTGATGTGGTACTTAATTTTGTAAATTTAATTAAAAACAGAACCGCTGTGTAGTCCACGTTTATTTTTATTAAGTCGATGTTAATACAACATTTTGTTACTTTATAAAACCATGTTTTAACATGCAACTTTGTACAAGCTCAGCAAGCGAAAATCTAATATATTGGCCTCAGTAACAACAATGAAGTAAAATAACGAGAGATAGTGCGAACAATGCACCCGTTTTTGATTGCTTGCCTCCCAATTTGAACATAGTTGTCTCGACTAAATAGTTCAATATTTATGTGGCATTATTTATTATATTTTTAATTAAACTAAACATTTCAAACCGTAGAGCTCGATATCTGAATACGCAAGTTAAGCAATACCTGCCGTAGGCTATCTATGGGCAGAGTATTTATCTCGAGTTCCTCCGTAACGGAGGCTACATTACACTATAGGGCCCAAATACAGGCGCTATATTACGGTTGTTAATATATTGTATTCAAAACATTTAATTTTGGAATTTTGATTCCGTAACAAAGCAGCGTGGCAAAGAATGCTCTAAACTAGCCTACCAAGCCAACCAACCAGCTCTTAACCAACCACTAACCCCTGTTAAAGGTTCCAGATTTGAAGGACTAAGGTTTTTAACAAACACACTGGCAAAAAGAGATGTGATAGGTGGGCTTGTGTTTTGTCACAAATTGAATCAATTGAAGAAATATTTTTTAACCAATTACACAGGTAAAATCTTAATTCTATCTCGGCATCAATCATCAATCGATTTTTGTATCTCTTTTTTGATTATGGTCAAGTGTGAAAAATTACCTGCGAGGTGCGATAGAGTTCAGTTGCAGTTGAATTGCGAACCCCTAGGGGTTCGCGTACCTCTCTTTGAGAAACCCTACTTTAAACCCATTCGGTTGAATGGCGGAATTAGCATTGATTGATGTAAAAGAAAAACATGGGTTTGATATTGATGATACTCATTGATGACATTTTGACTCAGTAGTGAAAGACGCGACTTTGACTGCAACGCTCGTGGGTTTGATTCCCACACAAAACAAATATTTGTGTGCATGAACATGTCTGTTTGTCTTGGTCTGGATGTTTAAGAGAGGTAGGGCGCATCAAAGCAGCAGGGGAAGTAGCTCCACCTCACAGAAAACCGCAGCCAAATAACAAGTCCCTAGAGGGTTGTTCTGTTCCTGTGTGTGAGTTAGGTCACCAGTAAGCTCCTGTCTGTCAACCCTCACCTTCGGCTGCGCCTCGGCTCGGGTAGACATTTGTCGGAACTCTTTGCAATGACAGGCTTTCCGCACTTGTAATGAAATATACTATTTTAATACAGTTGCTCAAAAAGTGGAGTATTGCAGGGACGTATAGCGTTCGGGATGTGGTATATTACATACTCGAGCTTTTTCTTTACCTTTTCCGAACTCGTGCTTTCTCTTTCCCAACTGTCAAAATAATGTCTATTAAAAAGAAAAAACCAACCACGAAGTTTTTACTAAAAAAAAAATCATAGAAGTTTTTATGATTCATGCAAATATTTCTAAAAAGAAGCTACTAATTTGTTTCAATATCGGTTTAATGATTTGATTCAACGAGATAGGTTAGGTTTCATTTCATTTCATCTCATTAAATTTCATTTTCATTTCATATCAATAAAAAAATCATACTGAAGACTTGGCTGTATGGGCATAGTTCCCTTTGCCTACCCAGAATGGGTGAAGAAAACAAAAGAAAATCTCTGCTTATATACTTTTACGGTTGGCGCCATTTTCCTAGTTAGTTGAGTTTATTGTGTTTTTATTATTTTATTAAATTGCTTCATTTTTTCGCAACTGTATTAAAAATAGTTGTTCGGTACACGTGCGGAACCGTCATTGCAAAGAGTTCCGACTGTCAGCCCTCACCTTCGGCTGCGCCTCGGCTCGGGTAGACATTTGTCGGAACTCCTTGCAATGATAGGCTTTCCGCACTTGTAATGAAATATACTATTCCTGGACATGTGGGTTTCCTCACGATGTTTTCCTTCATGGCCGAGCAAGTGTCAATTAAAAATATGTACATAAATACGAAAACACGAATTTAGTGGTACATGCCAGGATTCGAACCTCGGATTCGAAATTCGAGTATTTTCGGGTCAGGCTCACTACTCATTTCCACCACTGTGTCTCCTGTGTAGCCAGAAATAACAGCAGCCACCACCAAAAAGGCAATGATTGTGAATAGAATATTTCATTGCCGTCCCGGGGGTTGGAACTCACAACGAATTTAATCAGAAGTTTGTAGGAATAGGAAGTTTTGGAATTGACTTCCCCTCTTGGCAAAGTGAGAGACAGCAATATGACAAATAAGGCATTAAACAAAACCTCAAAGAAATGGTTAGTCAACCGAAGCTCAACTGCCGTGCACCACGGTTTATTAGATATCTGACACTATTGGGACCTAAATTATGAGTTGCTACCTAACACATCGATTCCAGTAATATAGATTGCAGAACCGTCTAAACGCCCGGTAATTCTGCCCTGTTGCCTTCAAATTAGAATAGTATACTACCCCGGATGTGACATGCAAGGAATTTAACATATCGTCCCGCTCCCGACGCCAGAGATCGCACTCCCAGAGAACACGATGTGCTGTTGGCAGTGTTGGCTCGAATTCATGATTTGTCGTAGAACACTCACATAAAAGTGATGACACAAGTCTACTTGAAAAGAGCTTAGCCCTAAAGTTTCCATGGCCAGTTAAAACTGCGCAACGGGATGATCGACTTCTAATCACTCTTTGTTTAATCTATCTCGCACTGATTGAAAGAACAAGTGGCGTCCTTTAGCAGAAGTTTCTCATCTTTCTTGCCAGTCAAACAGCAAAGTTTCAACCTCCTCAGTTAGTTTGAACAATAAGTATTTTGTCATGATCGCGGTGTTTTAGAAAGTCAGGGTGCAAGTTTTTTGTGGTGTAGTACATTGAAGCACGGCCCAGGCCTGGTAACCGGGGACCAGTCAACAAGGTCAGTTCATTTTTCACTAGGCTATCATTGCTCTTCTTTTTTGATTGATTTGACAATTTTCGTCACGTATTATGCACAAAATACACACTGAGAAAAGAATATTATGAAAGTAAACCTTTCAAAATGTTTTAATATTCATAATTTACTTTATATAATTAGAATTCCCAGAAATGTTACCGGCTAAATGGTTTTCGACTACCAAAAATGGAGATTTTGCGTAAACATTCAAGTTAAGGTCAATATATTATCATTAACTTGTACTTTGTTACAATAACTTAAAGTAGGTAATATTTACAAGTTGCGACTACTAATGAGTTTTAGATACTATATTTTTTTCCATTACCAAAGCAGTATCATAAACATATATGTTTCACGTTCACTAATTAAAAATAAATATATCATAATAAAAGTGCAAGTTCAACTTTCTTTTTTTTTGGGCACAACCCATTCTACAATGGGGTTTTACCGATTTTATAAAAGGAGACAAAATTTCTCAATACCGTGCGTAAGTTTAAAATCGTCATTAATTTTTACAGCTCATCTTTAAACCGAATTACATTCACAAGATTTTATCCAGTATGCTGGTGCTCCCGTCAAAGATGACTACAGTACTGCATGTGCAGACTGATTTAACACTTGTATAATATAAATCTTTATTCCGAACCTAGTTCTTTCAGCCTCCCCGAAACGGGGCTTGGCCTAAATGTATAGATAAATTAATTAATAAATTATAGTTGGCTGCAGATAAGCAAGACAAAAATAATATGCAGGTATACACAGTTCACTGTCCGGGTACCAACCGCTGGCCACTGTCCAATTTACTAAATGTAGCATAAACAGTCACTGTTCGTCCGCCGCTCGCCTCTATCTATTGTCCTGTACATAGACAAAATGGAAAGCGCGCAGGTCCTCGTACGTTTTGTACTCTGTAACTAAAGGGAACGGACGATTTTACAAGGATTTTAATTAGACTGTTAGATTCTTCAAATTAAAAGAAATAAGAGATTGATAAAGAACTACAGACAAAAAAAAACTTAATAATGTCTAGGATAAATGTCAATGACACTCCCTCCAGTTGCTCACTTCTCCTGAAGTGAACTCGCATACAAATGTATAAAGTGGCATATTTTTCGTGGCATATATTCATATGGCCCATCAGATGTCTAGCGGTTGTAGCATATACGCCTGCAACTGGGTTCCGTAAAAGGGTAAAACGGACTGACACTCAGCTGTCCCTCCGTCTATCACCAGACTGAAGATGAACCATGATAGTTAGACAGTTGAAATTATCACAGATGATGTATTTCTGTTGCCGCTATAACAACAAATACTAAAAAACGTAATAAATAAATATTTATAAAAATCTGCCAAGTGCGAGTCGGACTCGCGCATGAAGGGTTCCGTACCATTATCTATAAAAGCGGCAAAAAAAAAACACGTTTGTTGTATGGGAGCTCCCCTTAAATATTTGTTTTATTTTAATTTAATTATTTATTCTTAAAGTGAATATATAACTAAATATTCTGTGAATATTTCAAGCGTCTACCTGTTGCCGTTATCAATATCGAGCAAAAATGAGCAAAAAAATCAGTGTTTATTGTATGGGAGCCCCCATAAATATTTATTATATTCTATTTTTTTGTATTTGTTGTTATAGCGGCAACAGAAATACATCATCTGTGAAAATTTCAACTATCTATCTATCACGGTTCATGAGATACAGCCTGGTGACAGACGGACGGACGGACAGCGGAGCCTCAGTAATAGGGTTCCGTTTTACCGTTTGGGTACGGAACCCTAAAAATCCCATACAACAAATGTGATTTTTTTGTCGTTTTTATAGACAATGGTACGGAACCCTTAGTGCGCGAGTCCGACTCGCACTTGGCCGGTTTTTTTAAGAGATCCTAGTAACTTCTATCTATCGCAGGAACACAGTAACCCTCTTATAATAATGTGGCTGTACTTTTCTATGAGCTAGAAGTAGTTTACATTTGGGTTAATCATATATGAGTTAATTTTTTTTTTGCCAGAATCTTTACTACTCGACAATGTGGACCTGTAAGTGAGGTGCCTTTGACTGTAAAGGTTATGGTTAGCCTTTTAAATTTCAGTTCCTTCTCTACCACGGGAATTAATTTAGATAACATTTGTGCTTTTATTAAGGTTTCAAGTTAGGGTCAATTGTATAAGACACGAGCGAAGGAGTCTGTACCCAACTGATTCTATGTTAAGCATCCTATGTCAACATTAATTTGAGATATTTATACTTGACCTTTGGGTTCAATTGACTTTTTCTGTCATTTGAGAATCTGAAATTTAATTATTTATATTGATTTCATTTTACCGAACACATAATATAACGATATTTTTTAATTAGAGTATATCACATTTTATGTGGGGAAAAATTAGTTAAGAAAAGACATATTAGCATAAAAGAAGTCGAAGCGTTGTGAGATACTCGTACCTCCTGTACAGCTAAGCTGCACAGCACAGAATCTTTGAATCCTGAAAAACTGAGCATGTTAGGAATAGGCCATGCCATGACTATACCAAGTCAAAATTTTCGTTTCTGTTTTGATCTGTATGATTTGAGTAACACCGTTATTTAATATGACTTACTTTTATTTTACGGCTTTTATTTACTTTTAACTGTTCAATGACTTGTTACAAGCTTTTAATTAACTTGCAATAATTGTATACGTACATGTAAGTTAACCGAAATTTGCTAACTATTTTTCAACCACTTGTTCGTAATTGATTGTGCTGAAATTTGGCATCTTATGTAAGTTCAATAGTAATGTAATATTTGGATACCATCAACCTGATTTAATGATGAAGATAGTATGTAAGGATTGGATCTCCTTGAAGGCCACAACGGTCTCAGGACGAAGCCGGCAGATTGCTACTGGAATTACCCGATGGAAAGTGCTAAGATAGTTTAGTTTGAGTTCGTTTGCTTTGTTATCTTGAGTACCTTCCATTACAAGTATTGACAAGTGTCTTAAGACGGAGCCGGATGATTGTCAGTGGAATTTATAGATGTCAGTACCTGAGTCTAGTTTTGCCAATAAATTTATGTCAGGAACAGCTATGTATTGGCTTGGCCTGTATTTCTCTTGCGATATGTTGAGATGTAAGGATTCCCAATTAACACGAGCCAAACCAATTTTACGTTTAATTTAATTAATATTGATGAACAAACAAGGCTCTGGCGAAATTATAAAGCTTCGTGCAAAATCCTAATATTTTATTGTGTGGTCATTGATTACAATAATGTCTGGGTAACACAAAGATAAATTCTTGAGAGTAATCAACTATACACTCCCGTATTGAGATGGTTATGGGAGTTTAGTAATGGTCCTAAATGACATTCAAAAGATAGGCGTGGCCATAGGTCCTACATAATAAATGAACACATGCCCATTCAATTTGGGTTCGTTCGTTTTGCGAGCATCCGTATACGTGCATGAAATTTTGGAAGATTGAGATGAAATTTAAACTGAGATTTAAATCCAAATGCTAAGTAACTTCAATTCTTTCTGAAAAAACATATTTATGATAATTGGTACACTAGTTATTTTGTTATCACATAAAAATAGAAAGTATTTGAAACAAAGTTGTTAATAATGCAAAAGCTTGTTTTAAAAATGTATGTTTATTAATTCATATGTGGCAAATTGTGTATTGGAAAATTGCAACGTTTATTTATAAAAGCATTTCTGACTTTTA
Source organism: Pyralis farinalis (assembly GCA_947507595.1). Classification (NCBI taxonomy): domain Eukaryota; kingdom Metazoa; phylum Arthropoda; class Insecta; order Lepidoptera; family Pyralidae; genus Pyralis; species Pyralis farinalis. Next base: position 22,009,755 of record OX382267.1, read on the forward strand.
AATCGCAGTAAATAATAAATTTAATATCAAATTCATTAACATATATAGTATAACATAATTAATTATGGTTCATTTGTTTAGTAATTATCGCAATATATTTTTCTTATAAAATTGTTGCATAGTAATAAATTTAAAACTTTAGGCAAAGTGATTACTGTAGATATGAAAAATTCAAAAATTTTGAATTAAACAATTTTTAACGGAAGTATTGCGTGTTTTATTTATTTTGTTGAACCTGACGTTTCGAATGTTTTGCAGCATCCGTGGTTGCAGGAAGACCATGTTTAATTCAATGTACAACAATCAGGAAAACCTAAGACAATTCCATAATTTTATTGGCGAGAAGTTTACAGGGCATATTTTATATTGCTCTAAGACCTGTAATTGGACATTAAATGATGATTAATTTGTGAAACGGGTCTCTTATTTGGGTTACTAAGTTAGCACCTTATTAAGGGCGATGTCAATGTCGCCTGCAGGTGTTGCATCTTGCAAATTACTAAAGGCTCTGGCAAAAAGAGATGTAGGGAAAAGCGATATTTAACAAGATATGAAATGAATTTATAAATACTATTTTGAAATGAATCTCTTCCGAAGAGCAAGAAAAGGGCCTTTGCAGATAATAATTCTTGGTCATTAATTGTATTTAGCGTATTGCGTAACAGATCCTAAGCATCTGAGGAGATCTGATATTTATTATGTACCTGGGAGAAATGTGTCAGTATGAACTCAGTTTTAAGCTTAGACTACAGAACTACAGTGACCTGTATAATCTGCAGTTGCCAACGCAGCACCTCCATAGATGCTTAGTATCTCTCGCGCAACACGCAAAATATAACAAGGGCCCCAAACCGAAGAGTATCTATGAAGAGGGTAATGAGTGTGGAAGAAGCGAGAGAGGTATGTTTAGATCGTTGCGCCTGGCATTTCATAGTATCTGCCTACCCCAATGGGAGACAAGCATGATAACAAGTATGTATGGATGTAGAAAAACTGTCGATATTAATTAAAAATGTAATGATAATGAATTAATATAGTGATAGAAACATCCGCTTGTGTATTTAATAACAAGATATTTACTTGAATCTGGATCTTCACAAGCAGAAGGTTTCCCGGTAAACATGAACCGGCAACTGCAGTCATGTAATATGAATTACTAAACCAAGTTTTGATTTGTAAAGACCCAAATATTTCATTTACTACCACGACATCTGTATGGCTAAAATTAGAAGTACCTAACCATCTCAGGTCATAAAAAATATAACGAATTGACGTCACATTCTTATTTTTTTATGTCTGTAAACAAAAAGAAATGAAATATGAGTTAGCACGTATCCGCCCTCCAACGTCATTCGTAATTTATTTTTCGTTACACTTACTCGTAAACACATTCATAACATGCAATCAAAGCGGCACGTATATTATTCAGAACGCCCACGGGCGTAATACTCTCTTTTTAATTTGGTAACTTAACATCATAATCATCCGTCCAATGTTTTAAATTAACAATTTTTTTTGGTTTCAAACTTTGTTTATTTAGATATAAAATGTTATATTTTATTAATTTTATTATTTCCTTAATATAGTTTTACAATTACATAAGCATTTGTTATTTAAAACAGATAAATCAGAAACTCTAAATCCATCATCCTTGGCCTTCGATTTCACCACAGTACAAATACTTCAGTTTACATTATCGATGCACTAAAATAGCCACCTTCGAAGCGATAGTATAAGCATTTTTCAATATCTTTATCTGTTAATCCTATAGATAAATTTACTTAGCTTTTAAAATCATATTTCTCTAAGAAGTTCTTTCTGGTGCCTCTATTAATGCAATTGTGTTTTGGTAAGTTTATTAATAATAGTGAAAAATAATTATTTTAAACAACTTTTATTAGAGAGTACAAAAATATCCAGTTTCCAAGTGACCAATGGGACCAATAAATAAACTTAATCTTTGCACGCACCATGACGACGTTGCTATAAAACGGCATCTAAGATAGAAACTTGAAAACCCTATAATCAACGAAGCTTTCATGAATCGGTTTGGAGACGTTATTGATGGCAACAAGAATTTACGGGTGCAAACAAACTCCTACGAGTCAGGGACAATCGTCATCACAATGAACATCATTACTGCCAAGAGCTTCTTTGTTCTCATAAGATTTTAGAGATTTCATTCACATGCTACGGGGTAGGGCCCCATAGCATATGAATGAAATCTCCAGTGGTATATATTTATCGAGAGCTATTTCACTATTCGCTCATTGAGTTGAAAAATATACGAGGAGATGCGATTCCTCAAAGACCGCAGACAGACACTGAGGGAACACCTAATATCTTGTCCACTTCCAAACTGAGAAAGAACTCCTGATCGACAATGTTTATGACAAAAGAAACGAGTGTTCACTAAATCCACGAACCACAATAAACTGCTAGCGACAAAGTTATGTTCATGAAAACGGAGAAGAAGGAGGAGAGGTTGTACAGGAGCGTTTCTGATGAAGTCGTGGTTATATCGAGTCCAAAATATTGGCGCGCGTTCCAGCTGTTTATCACATCTAGCATGATAAAGGATTATAATCTCTGAATGGCGATTCGTAGCCTCGACTCGACAGTAATGGATATGCTTTCGGCAAGTGGAGTTCAAATAACATGATTCCAAACATTAGACTACGACAAACGCGATGGTGTATAAAAGATATTTACTGTCGTGAATATCTTTTTACACACCGTAATAAACTAATAACTAAAGAAGGTTGACATGGCGTAATTGAAAAGTGGAGATAAAATAACACGATTCGAAACCTTAGAGTTCGACAAACGCGATGGTGTGTAAAAAGATATTCACTGAATATCGTTTTACACACCATCAATACAAACGCGATGGCATAATTGACGTGGGATTAGGAGGTAAGCAAGTTAGTGTCCAAATGGGCGGCGGCGTGATGGTAGTGCAGGCTACTCATGTGTAATATTAAACAAGAATAAAAAGTGAAAACAAAATAAGTACTAAAAAACAATGGTTCTGAATAGACTTACGCTGTGTGTACAAAATCATTGTGACAAAAGAAAAAAGAGGATAGGGAGTGAGAGTGGGGACAATCCATATACGTGTTAAATTGTATTAAATGTATACATTGTTACTCGTATAATATTGGAGCTGTCAAAGTGCAAATTCTGATTACACGGAGTTATAATTTGAAATGTTTATGTCGGATTCGCTGACTCAAATTAAATGATTGTCGGAACGACATTTTGTTTCCGTATTATAGTTGGTAACAGAGTAAATTGTATACATATGGTATATTGAAATCCTAGAATATTAAAATATGCAGTGTAACGCTTGTCTTAAGATTGATGTTAAGATCAGAAGAGAAGTATTCAGTTCGTTCAACATATAAAAAGAATGCAACAGGAAAGAATGACAAAACAGATATACAACGCGAAAGTTGAAACATGTAGGATCTGAGGAAGGCCAAGACTAACCCATGACAACCAAACTAGATAGTGTGTTATCAGAAGGTAGATTCAGGTGCCCTAGGAACCAACGAGTGTGCATGAGTTGTTGCGACAGGAGTGTAAGGACCCATTCATGGCGCGCGGGGTTCTGTCTGCCTAATCCGCAAGGGACATCGTATGAAGATATAGATACACTTTGTTTTTATTACAGTCATCCGTATGATATAGATAAGTAGCGCACTATAACATTTAGAAATTCAATCCTAGGTACCTTAGGAGCAGGTCCTTGGATCAATTACAAATGAGGATCTGGCTAAATAGAGGTAAGGTACACCGAAGTAGCCCAACTGGGGAACTACTTTCATCCAACAGAAGGCCGTAACCAAATAATAACTCGTTCAATTCATTTTTGACATGCTCTGTTGGGCAGTGGCTAGTAACGCTACTTTGACACCAACGCTCATGTTTTCGATTTTCACACACAGCCAAACATTCGTTTGTTCATTGATCTGGGTATTTACTATATATCATAAGTATGTATTTATAAAAAAAAAACATATTTGTATGTTTATCTGTTGTCTAGTACAAGCTCCGCTTAGTTTGGAGATAGATAGCGCTGCGTAATCTGTCCAGCAATATTTATTCTTATTTATTCCTACGACTAATTGAGGTTAGCCGTAAGCTGCTAAGAAGTTGCTGAGTTAGCAGAGGAAGTGGCAACGTGCGATCAATATTTTTATGACAAGCGGCTACGGTAATCATTGTACATAAGATAGCCTATTTGCTTGTTTGCCTCTCAATGTGTACTTCTCCAGTCGTGCTGTTTATAAAATCATTTTCTTTCGCAACAGCTTAGTTTGTTGAATTGAGGTGTGTATTGCGTACGGTTGACGTTGACTTTTGCTATAAAGATGATTAGCATTCTACTAGCGTATCGACAATATATCTAGGTGGTAATATTATTTTGATAGGTTAGATGCGAATAATACGAAACCACATTCTAACGTAAATAATAAAAATGTTTTACTCATGTTTTACATCAAAATGTTGTCGTCATTCAATTTGTACTCGTACTTACGTAACTTATTTTCAGCACACCGAGCGGACTAACGACAGAGTATTGTGTTTTATCACCGAAATGGTAAAAATCTTGGAAATGATTTTTCGGTTTATTTAGGCCGTTGAAAACATTTTTAGATAGAACAAATTTATCAGAAATATTCTTATTTCTCATAATATTTTCGGTATTTCCTGCTAGGAAATGTATTTTTATTAGAAGTGTTAAAAAAGTTTACAAAGAACCGTAAGATATTTAAGATTTCAATTATAGGTAGGCCACTGGGTTAAATAACTTCGAACGCAGCATGTCTATGGATGGGTCTGCCTATCACGAGCTTCACCGTGCTTCGAAAGGGACGTTAAGCCATCTGTCGCTGCTGTTGTCAATTAATTACAGTCGTTAAGCTAAGTCAATGGTCTTAGGCTTGAAAACACTGTCTTCGGCCAATCCGCAGTTGAGCAGCGTGGTTGAGTATGCTCTAAACCTCTTCGGTTGAAGAGAAGCTCGTATCCCTGCAGTGGACTGAGTTAGGGTTGGTTTAGTAGTGTAGAAAGTATTGAAACATCCTCAAATGCCTCTTAATTAAATGTTAATCATTTAAATAACCCAATTTTTATACAGGATGATTTTTATCACGCAAGGAGAATTACAGGATTGCTTTAAGTCCCATTTAGATCTGGGCTGAGTGCTACTTAAATCTTGGATAGGTTTTAATTAGGTTAAGTCGAGGTTATGTCGGATTTAGGTCTAGTTTATTCCATGATTTATCATCGATGTTTCAAATAGACACATTAAATTTCGGATAAACTGAGGGTTATTATCTAATGGTAATTTTAATCTGTACAAGAATATTTATCAACCATGATACTCATACATCTACCGTGGAAATAACTCTACTTAAAATATTCACGAGGCTCCCATTCAACGTTCTTCAAGCTGTCTCAGTGGCGATATAACTCTTAAAGAGGTCTTTTTATTATTTATAACCCGTGAGAGTTCACGAATTATATTATATCAGCTTATATATATAACTTACTATATAACACCAATATAAATAATTGTTGACTTGTACTTTTAGATTAAATATCAGTGGGCATATTGTGCATTAAGGACGAAAGGGTAACAAGAGACTTCAATGACTAGAGTTTGCAATTTCTGTAGCGTAAGCGAAGCGTGAAGAAGCACCTTGCGGGCCAGTATGGCAGCGTCAACTGACAGGACACTGTAGTCTTTGTCAGTTGGCGCTGCGATTTGGGCTCCTCTCTTCGCTTACCATCAGACGAAGCGGATCCATTATGCTGAGGTATTACAAAAAATAAAGCGTCCGTGATTACATAAGGCGAAACAAACTTTGTATGAAAAATGTATATAAATATATTGGATACACATTTAAATATTTAAAATAATACGTAGGCGGATAAGTACTTGTCTTTAGTCTTTGCTGGTAAAAAGTTTAATTTTATCTTTAGAGGTGTCTATTGATCAGTAAAAACTGTACTTTTGTATACCATCTTTAAACATTTGTTAAACAAACTTACCAAAACTTAATTAAATTAATGGTGGCAGGCTTAATGCACACACAATGTAAATTTATTGTTTCACTAGCTGTGTCCGCGACTTCGTTCGCGCGGAATAACAAAAAAGTTATTGTTTAGTTATATAATTTTATTTATTTGATTTGATTATAAGTACCTAAATAAGCAGAGTAAAATAGCGAACAACAAAATAATAATACATATGTATTATGTACTTCGTCCGCGCGGAATAGTTATTTTTTTATTATTTATTTATATTAATAAAAATAAATAAAATTTCTAAAATAAAAGTAGCCTAAGTTACCCCTTATTACATCAGATATCTACCAGTGAAAGTCCCGTCAAAATCGGTCCAGCCGTTTCAGAGATTAGCCGGGACAAACAGACAAAAATTGTAAAAATATTCATTTTGGTATATGTACCGTGTATATATCCATATGCATTTAGTAAAAAGCGGTTATCAATCAAACACTCAACAAAATATCATACAGACACTCAAATTTTATTTATCTGTATAGGTATAGATAATGTGAAGAAAATATCAACAAGTAGTCGGATTCTATCTTAAATAACAAATGAAATACTGTGAAAATGGTAAATACTCATTAATGCAAATTATGATGTTAATTACAACGCGTTTCTTACATAAATAAAACATAAATTCTACCTTTTCCTTTCTAGAGGAGAAAAATTGTATTTTAAATGATAGGTGCAATATAAAACTACCACGTCATCTTGAGGCTGAGCTGTGCTATGTTGAACATAATGTCTTGTTCGACTTATCAGGTATATAAATGAAATGGAGTATTGCCTTAAATATACAAAATAATGGTGTATATATATACTGATGATTAAGTAAAATCATTTATCGTTCTGGCAATTGTCACGTATCGTTCAATAGAAAAATTCCATTGTCTATTCTAAATCTGATAACCGATAATTTAGATAACAGAAAATTCTATTGTGGCTGAGAAAATTTAGAGGATTCTTATGTGTTTTCTAAAATCGATATATTATTCAATTAAATAATATTATAACGCTCAAGGGACCGTAAATGTCCCCTTTACCGAAAGTCAAACATTTTGTTTACCTACTGACGTGGCCTAAAAGTAACCAAACCAAAAGTTTTATAAAGTGTTAGACCGCACATTTCATATTTTAACTAAGCTAACAAAACCAACATGTTCTTGGGTAAATATTTTGCTTTAGATAAAATATTGTCATAAAATATACGAATATCTTGTTTCACATCAGAATTTATAATTTGCCAAAACCAAGCGCTTTTAGCACTTTTCGTTACAATAATTACAAATCACTGCGTTGAATTACGTTTTTATGAGTAAATAAATTACAGGAATTATGAAATAATCGTGCAATTCGTTTATTAAGAATTGTACATTTAGCAACCTATTATTTTATTACTCTAGTAGCGCTAGCGGACATTCAGAAAACCCCTTAAAACCTCAATGATCATGATAACTTACGTTAGTATTTAATAATGTTTACATTTTAATATATCCGAAGATAGTAATTGTGTTACGATGATGTCATAATGTATAGTATTTATTGTCAATCAATTCTACATGATTCAATTGTTATCAATGATCATTATGCCATTAAGTAAGCACAAACAATGTTACAAGCATAAGTAAGCATGGTGGAATAACTGCAACTAAAATTTTAACAATTCTGTAAAAATAACGTGTGTGAGTATACACATAGAGCATAAAATTATAAATACGTTATTCTTATAATTATTTTGAATTATACATCGAAATCTTTTACTCCAACGTGTACCTGGCAGCGAAAATACCATAATATCGTATGTATATCCACAATGAAGTTAATACCTTATTTAAGAGCTCTTTACGTATACCTCTTCTCCTTATGTGCTTCTTCTGTTTTGTTAATACTCTAAGACAATTAAATTAAATGTGTTTCTTTGTTTAGATTGATGAGCAATACTCAAGTTTTTCTATTATCTTCCGAAAACCTTGACGACGAACGTCTAAACAGGTAATTGTATTTTTTTATTACGCCCAATAACCGCTAATTTTCAACAGAAGTTTTGAGATCATTATTATTCTAATGAGCTTATCTCATATTGTCGGACAAATTACACAGCGCCACCTAGCCCCAAAGTAAGCGAAGCTTGTTTTATGGGTACTAGACAACTGAAATCATACTTATTATATACATATATACATAGAAAATACCCAGACCAAGACAAACAGACATGTTCATGCACACAAATGTTTGTACTGTGTGGGAATCGAACACATGAGCGTTAGCGTCAAAGTAGCGTAACAGCGCGTTTCACCACTGCGGTACCGAGCTCGTCTATAGATTCGAATAGATTGCGTATGCCGATACATCGGCTTGCTTAGACTAGTAGATCTTTTATTGTAAATTGTATTCGATTCTATAATAAATTACCTGAAACAATTCTGTCCTTGCCTGACAATATGTTCAAAAGGTACATCAAAAATACTCTGTGTAAGAAGTGTTATTACAGAATCGAATCACACCAAAACTCAGAATATTTAACTGATAGAGATGTTTGGAAATGATTCAGCACATGTAATAATATATCATTAATTGTACCACTTGATGTCGCTATATGTACACTCACATATATTTATTGTAATCACATCTATTTATATATTATATTTAATCTGTTTTAGCGGAAGACGGCGAAAAAAATATAATCTATATCATTATTTCTGTTAATACTAATTAAACAAGATAACTTCATGAAATTTTAAACAACATTACCACAATTATTTCTTATGCGAAAACAATGTACCGAGTATCAGCAAGTGGTTATATAAAATGTTATAATATTATATAATTCTTCTTTCAAGTAGCTACACTCTTTACAGAGTAATCATGGTCGTTGATTGATTAAGGATTGGCAGCACGTTTCACGATCCGTCGCCCCTCTTCTCGAACTACTGTCTTCCTCGTACACTCATAGAGAGTCCCATTAACGGCAGTTTTCACTTGTCGGTCCAGAGCATGAGTGATCTTCCGCGTGGTCTTGTGCCTTCCACCTTCCCCTGTACCACAAGGCGCTCCACAGAGATATCTCGCTGCGAGACATGGCCAAGGAAGGTGAGAATTCGAGCCTGTGCTGAGGGCGAAAGACGCTGTGCCGAGTTCTTGGAGGATGGGTTCATTTGTTATAAACTCCGTCCAGGACTCCCAAGCATTCTTCATTAGCACGACATCTCCAAGGCGTCCATCGTCTTCTTCTCGCACTCTCTCAATGTCCACGTCTCAGCGGCATAAAGAAATATGAGAAATACTAGCGCCCCGACTAGACGGATCTTCTTGGCCTTTGAGATGTTCCGGTTTCTCTATATTCTCTTGAGCTTATCCAAGGCCATCCTCGCAATACCCATGCCCTTTGATTTCATAGACGCACCCACCATTGTATGATATCAGTGCTCCTAGATAGATATACGACATCACAGTTCGCAATTTTCCTGACATCTGGTAAGTTGTTACTGCCGCGGTCGACAATCATCACCTTGGACTGGCTACGGTTGAGTTTCAGATCGAACTCGAGACTAACACGTTCCATCTTACTTAAGAAAGTTTCCAAGTGTTTGAACTTGTCGCAAATAAGGTATCATCGGCATACCGCAAGTTAGAGATTTCGAGACCTCCATTCTAGTCAACATTGGAGGCTGTCTGACCAGTTGTCAAGGGTGATCCTCATAATAAATTCGGTGTAGATATTAAATAACAATGGCGATATAATGCATTCCTGTCGAACTCCAGCACTGATGATGTATGCTGACTAGTTGAATATTATATAACACATAATTAATTATATTCTGACAATGTTATAAACACATGTGCATAGCAATCAAAACTGATGCCAACTCGGACTGCCGGCTCGTCAATCAATTGTTCTGCTATATTACATGATTTATTGAAGTGGATAGTACTTAATTAAACTAAGGCAATGAAACGTTGTTTGAATTGTAACAAAATTTCATGAACACTATGAGGCAACATCGGTTTTCTTTTCACTTGTTATATTGACTGCACATACACGAAACAAAGTTGTCACTTTATTGCATAGTATGCAATAATGTTGCAAACAACGTTAATTACAGTAGTTTTAAAAGTCGCGTGACTATAGAGAATGCCTGATTTAACAGCCTAGTTTTGTAGCTTGCTTGAAAAGGAGCATTCAGACAACCAAATGGAGTAAAAGAAATGTAGGAGCGCCACTTTCTTTGTTTATGTTGATAGCTTAAATGGCGTTAATCTAAGATGTTGTTTTAAATGGAAAGTAGTGTTAGACTGCCCTATATTGTTAAACGGTTAATTCAGTAATAGCCTACACAAACAAAACGGTAACATTTTAAACGTTGGTTTTCTGACGTAATATTATACAGCGTATTAAGGGCGGTAGAGTAGAAATTACAAGAGGCCTGAGGCCGAATACCGAAATCATACATTTGCGAGTAAAAATATACAATCAAAAAATATATACGAAACACATACACAGTAGCCGTAGATGGCTATATTTTATTATTTTAGTCTTTAGAATTTACTGGTAATGAGTATAAATGTATTTCTTTATAATCTCCAACAATCTGGATCCAACATTTATAAATTAATATTTTTAATACTTTTCTCTCTTATAAAAGATGTTAATAAATACAAGAATACACAATTAAATTACCAGGCGCAAAAGATACTCTTGCACAGATAATGCAAATGTTTCGGGTATTAACGGAATCGAGACCAAAAGGAGACCAATAGAAGAAGAAAAAGAAAATAAATAAAAAAACATTCAAACAGATAATAAGTTTAGTAAAATATACAGATATTTATCGTCTTAGATTTTCGCAACCTGACGTTTCGAATGCTTTGCAGCGTCCGTCCTCCTGCGACCACGGACGCTGCAAAGCGTTCGAAACGTCAGGTTCAACAAAATAAATAAAACCATGATACTTCCGTTAAAAATTGTTTAATTCAATATACGGATATTTATTTTAGTCTAGTATTTTATTATTATTCAATAATAAAATAATAAAATACTAGATCGTTTTCAACGTTGCTTCACGCAAAGTTGAAAACGAAAAAAGATATTTTCTTTAAAAAGACCGCTTTGCACATTGACGTAATTTGACGTAAAGTCCGACTACATTATTTTACTGACTAGACTCACAACTAAACTAACTTATTACAGCTAAACTAGTGCGAACTTTAAGAAAATTAGGTAACTTCTGCGTTCGCATTTACGTCAATAATTTGCATGAAATGAAAACTGCTAGCTGGATCGTTTCGAAAACTCAAGGTTTCATTTATCGACGACGTTTATGCCGTGGCACTAGTAATGCAGTCTTTGTAAAAGTCTCACTACGCCTATAAAACTGCCATATTGCAGCCGTTCAATGTTGAATAGTTTTACATAAATGAAAACTTTTGCATAATTTGTCTGCGTTCGGCAGTGACTGCTTTAACACCGACAGTTTCTGGTTTTAATCTCATACAAGATATATAATTATGTATCTGTATGCCTTGGTTTCGGTAATGTTTATGTGTATCAAGTGTATATGTATATCAAAAATGTATACACTCACAAATGTTTATCAGATTATCAATATCCTTATTACACAATTTACTTCATTCGGCACTAGATGGCGATGTGAAATTCGTCGCGAAATATTTGTTTGACTAATATCCGCGGTTCCACCATCGTGGTATAGTTTTGAAGGTTTATGTAAGAATGTTTTGCATAATAAACAGAAAATAAAAGAAAAACACTGATAGCTCAATGGATAAGGAACTGGCCTATTAAACAACTAGTACCCGGTTTGAATCCTGGCATGTACCACTAAATTCGTGTTTTTGAATTTATGTACATATATATAATTATCAATAGCACGGCGGTGATGGAAAACATCGTGCGGAAACTCGCACGTTCAAGAAATTATATTTCGAAAGACATGTGACCTGATCTACGTAAGGCCTGGTTTGCCCTCTGCGTTGTGGAGGTCTGACAGCAGTCGCTCCATGTAAAAATCGGTAATTTCGCTAAATCCTTAATATAGGTAGCGGATCCCGTAATGCATTGGGAAATACTAAGAAAAAGACGGAAGAACGTGTTGCATCTTACGTTGGGTAAGTGGCATATAAGCATACCATCCGCAAGATGTGAAGCGGATGCTTGCAACAAAAGTTTTATGATCGTCCTTTGTCACCCTCGCTTCAAATCTGCAACATTAACTTCCCGGTGATTTTACTCAATCGTAGTAATATCAAAACAACCCTTCGTGGAATTGTTGTTTACCGGCTTTCTTCTGTGAGGTAGATGAAAACTACTTTACTTCTTACAGCGTATTCTTATGCTCCACTTCTCTTTCACCAGATTTTGCTAATCGGTGGGTCGCTCTATATGTAGGTGAGACTAGCTTTAGCTCGAACGTTGATAGTGAGGCACTTACACCTAATGCTGACTCTAAATCTGAGTGCACGGAGAAGCTCGAGATAATTGAACCAATTCTATGACCCATTGGGTATAGAGATCGTACACATAGCAACTAAAGATGAAGTGACATTGCCGCATCCGAATATTGTATACAATGCATATAAAATATGGTCGACCAAACATCAGGCACACATAAGCAAAGTGTAAATAAACCAGATTGCGCTACGTGTGACATAAAACAACATCTCGTACTATTTTAATGTATTTGTTGTGTAGAATTTGTATCTTAACGTAATCATTTCAGAACAAAGTCCATGAAACTGTTACATAAAATCATATATATTTTGTAACATACTTAAGTAAGTTAAGCTATGAAGCGGTCACTGTCGAAATTGATAGCAAGCTTAGGCTTAATTCCTGCGTTCAGGGTATATTCCATTATGCGGCTTCCCAGAGGGAACTGTTTCTATCAGTACCTATATACTGACTTGTCATTGAATATTACAATGTTTATTTAACGTTATTGTAACCTGCGTTATATAAGTATTATTATATCTTCATAAGGTGTATATACTCGCTCACAACGCGGTACTAATCCCAATGCTTACTTATGGAAGTGAGAGCTGGGTATGGCAAGAGAGCATGAAAGTAGAATAAATGCGGTCGAGATGAGAGCTTTGCGCAAAATTTGTGGCATAACGCTTGCTGGCCGCGTTCGTAACGAAGACGTGAGAGAGAAAGAGTTGACCTGATAGAAAGTGTCGGTGTTAAGATAAGAAAGGGCATACTCCGTTGGTTCGGACATGTAGAAAGAATTCGGGACGAAAGAATGACGAAACAGATATACAATGCAAAAGGGGAGGATGTAGGAGCCGAGGAAGACTGAGACTAACCCATCATGACCAAATTGGTCGTGTTTTATCAGAAGGTGATGTCAGGAGCCCCAGGAACTATGAATATCACAGAAGCGAGTGAAGTATATAAGGACCGCATCTTATGGCGCTCGGTTCTCTCTGCCTACCCCGCAAGGGACTTGGCGTGAAGATATATATACATACAGGTGTTATATTTATGGCAACATCTGCTCGCGGTTTTTTACTTTCTCATTTGTGAAATTGGTGTAGATTTACTTACTTTAAATTACTTTGGAATAGAGAAACAAAAAATAATATTATTGTATTATCAAATTTACAAGCGTTGAAAAATGGATAAGGAACCTAATATCTGAAAGTTCTTGGTTAAAATCCCGTAGTGGGCATGTACCACTAAGTTCGTGTTTTCGGATTATTTGTATTTATTTGTAATTATCGCTTGCTTGGCGGTGTGAAGGAAAATATTGGGAGGACGCTCAAGAAATTCTATTTTGAAAGACATGCAATCTAACATAAGAACTGGTTTTCCCTCCCGGGTGTGGAAATCTTATGGTAGACGCTTTATTTAAAAATCAGTATATTCACCAAATCCTTAGTTAGCGGACTGCACCAATCCTAATGGATTAGGTAACGGGATAATCCTATGTAGAAGATCATCGTTGCAAGCATCTGTATCGCTTAAGCAGGTTTTATGGTTCTTTGTCATCCCTGTGATCGAGAAATATTATTTAGCAGTTGTTTTCTGTAACTTAAGACACGTATTTTTTTTATACAAAATCGGGAGTACACCTAACGTGAAGTGGTTACCGTAGCCTATGAACGCTGCCAATACATTAAGTATCACTCACGTGGCGCCACCTCTGCTGCTAATTCAGCAACTCTTTAGGACTTTACTGGTAACCTCACTCAATCGCAAGAACATACAACTCTCCAGAGAGTTGTTATTTGGCTGCGGTGTTCTGTGAGGTGGAGGTGTTTCTCCAGACGGGCTGCTTTTATGCACTCTGCCTCTCTAAAAACACCCACACTAAGACAAACAGAAGTGTTCAGCACACAAATGTTTGTCCTGTGCGGAAATCGAGAACCCACGAGCCTTGGTGTCAAAATAGCATTATTAACGATTGCTCCAACGAGCTCGTCACATGTCATCGTACAATTCAAACTGCTAGGTTTAGGAACTTCCGAGAATCATAGGATTCCAGAATGCATGCAAATGAGGTCAACGTCATACTGTTTTATAAGCTACGAGTATAAGTGTGTTCGCAGAAACTGATCGATAGGTCACATGTTCGAGTTTATTGAATAGCAAATTCATACGCAACTACATATAGCATTAGCTTAACCTCATATTTCGTAAGCTTCTAAGAAAGTGTGGCATAGTGTTTAACTTGTGTTTTGATGTAAAAATTGAAACGAATCACGCGTCAATCGGAACTAGATATGTATGCGTTACTTCAAGTAATTTCTTCTGCATAATCTGTTACCGTTCGTACGAGTACTTCGTCTAATTCTCAATGAACTTTGTTACAGCTACACAAATTTCTTTTCAAAATGACTTTTTAGGGTTCCGTACCCAAAGGGTAAAACGGAACCCTATTACTGAGGCTCCGCTGTCCGTCCATCCGTCTGTCACCAGGCTGTATCTCAAGAACCGTGATAGTTAGACAGTTGAAATTTTCACAAATGATGTATTTCTATTGCCGCTATAACAACAAATACTAAAAAATAGAATAAAATAAATATTTAAGGGGGCTCCCATACAACAAACGTGATTTTTTTGCCTTTTTTATAGATTATGGTACGGAACCCTTCGTGCGCGAGTCCGACTCGCACTTGGCCGATTTTTTTTTCATCAAGTGCCTGCATAGATTCATGTGTCATTGACTTGCTCGAGTTATTTCTCCGTGTGCCACGCATGGCACGCGCGTCATTGGTTCACCGTCCCTGCAGTATTCGTAAGCTTATGTATCTCCCGATTGATATATATTTCATGAGAGGCAGGTCACATCAAAGTAGCTCGTCTGGGGAAGTGCCACCAACTCACAGAAAACCGCAGCCTAATAACAACTCCCTGGAGAGCTATGGTGTTCCTGCGAGTGAGTAAGGTTACCAGTATGCTCCTAAATAGTTGCTGTGTTAGCATCAGAAGTGGCATCGCGCGAATGATATGGGCTGTTTGCTTGTATGCCGTTCGATGTTATATAAACAAAAAACTTAAAACTCAAATGCGTACGGTCTGCTTGATAGTAAGCAGTTACCATAGCGTATAGACGCTTGTAACACCAGCGGTATCATTCGTGCGTTGCCGACCTTAAAATATGGCTACATATATGCTGTTAATGTTAGTATGTCGGTGATGAAAACATGTAGGTTACATGAGCATGTCAGTGACGCGAACACATAAGACTTCCCCTACCAAATCGCTCAACACGCTGAAAGAAGTTTACGCTTCAAAAACCTTACTTTGGGCTGAAAAACAGCAATGTAATACCTTATAAACCCTACGTCACACAGCAATAGCCAAACAATAGACTTTATTTAATCACAATATTTAATGGAAATACCCAAATAGAAAGTCATAAGTACAACGGCACGTAAACTACGTCGTGGCAAACAACAAAAAACTCATACATAATTTTACATTTTGGTTCAGACTTTGCATTGTTAGTGCACGATCATGTATACTTAATAAAAACAGAGAGTAACATTCCCAAGAGTTCTTTCAGTGTTAGCGATTGTAACGAAACTAGAGTTCCGTTGAAAATGCAAGAGTCTACAACTCAAAAACTGAGTTCAATACGAATACATAAGACATTTTTTTTTCATACAATGTCGAGAGGCATATAAGCAAACAGCCCGCCAGACAATAGATGTAAAGCGGCTCCTATATCATATCAACGCTTGCAACACATTAAGTATCACGGCAATTTCTTAGGAGCTTACTGGGAGTTGTTATTTGCTGCGGTTATCTGTGAGGTGGTACTTCCACAGATGGACTGCTTTGATGCGCCGTACCACTCTTAAAAACACCCATTCCAAGACAAATAGACATGTTCATGCATACAAATGTTTGTCTTGTGTAGAAATCGAATCCACGAGCGTTGATCTCAAAGTAGTGTTACTAACACTGCGCCACCGAGCTCGTCTAAACGGCATGGTAATTTGACCTTTAACATATAATTTAATTAATATTAAATGAAATAGGGTAGTATAATAATGTGCGGTCCTTTGAAGATAGGGCAAAGTGTTGAATGGATGAATGGACAACGTTTACTCGGTAATAGGGCATGGTTGACATCGTTTGAATACAGAGCTCTATAAACATAGTTTTATCATACTAAACATTGACATAAATTGTCATTTTTGTCGTCGGTTGGAATGCTAAGACTGGTAAATCTATTCTCTAAATTCTACAATAAATTGCATGAAACAGTTCTATCCTTTATTGACAATGTGTTCAAAAAGCATATCAAAAATACTCTCTGTAAAAAGAATTATTATAGAATTGATGTATATGTAACTGACAAAGATGTCTGGAAATAATTCATCACAGATAACCTTTTCTTAATAAACTTTACTTCTACCATTTGACATTATCATTATTTATCGTAACATCTAATTCAGGGTTTCCCAAACTTACGGCTCACGTACCCCCAAAGAATATTGTAAAATTGGTTGTTGAAGAAAATAAGGCTTTTATTTCAATATATGTAACAAACACATTGACGAACAAAATCGCGTTTCAATATTAATTTGACGGGTAGGCTTGTTTTTTGCCGAAAATTAAATCAATTGTAGGAATAATTTTGGATAATTTTAACCTTAATTCTGTCCCAGTATCAAGTCAATTTCTGTATATCGTTTTCATTATGAGCAGGTGTAAAAACCCGTCCGCGAGGTGGAAGCGAGTTCAGCCGCGCACGCGCCAACATACTTTCCTCATGTGTCTGCCAGTCATCCAGTCACCATTACGTAAATCTTGTCGCAAACACCCCACCGTCGAATAGGAAACCCCTAGGTTTGCGTATCCCACTTT
Organism: Pyralis farinalis; assembly: GCA_947507595.1. NCBI lineage: Eukaryota > Metazoa > Arthropoda > Insecta > Lepidoptera > Pyralidae > Pyralis > Pyralis farinalis. Next base: position 22,027,177 of record OX382267.1, read on the forward strand.
GAGAAACCCTGATCTAATTGACAATTTGAAAAGAAACCTATATTGACAAGTTTCCTTCGGTATTTCTTTTTCGCCAAAGGTCATTTCTGAAATGCTAACAAATGAAAAAATAAAAAAAGAAACGTAAGAGAATTGAACAGAATAGAATAAAATTATATTCTAAAAATGTAAGACGTGTCTAAGTGCCCGCGAGTGCCCAATTACAAATAATTTGACGTTCCTAATGCTCAGCAACATAACTACCTCTAGGAAGTGTTATTTGACCGCGACCGTATGGTGGAGGTAAAGTGTAGGCATGAATAGAGTAGCTGTGTCCTACCCCTCAATCAAGAGTGTCTTGTTTGCCAACCGCCAGGTTGCACCTCGTCTAAGTAAAATTGGCTTCGACTCTAAATATTTATTAGTTAATTTTCATAGCAACTCTGAAAATGTTCTAACGTACTTGCTGGTTCAACAGTTATGTAATATGGCGGTAAATAAGTAATAGCATAAAAGCGCGGGATTTCAAACCACGAACATTGCACTTTCAGCCTACATGTTATGTTTTCATCACGCTAAAAAATTACTAACACAAAACAGTAACACATTTTTTCAATTCTTCTGTGACATATTTACGGACCTAGAGCGGTATGCAGGGATTGCCCCTAGATACGCAAATGGGCAAACGGAGTGCAAATTCGATGTCAGGACGGTTAATAAAACCTCTTTTATGTGACCAACTCTAGCATGGCAATTTTTAATTTTGGTTAGGAATAAAGTATTTTTCAACGATGGTGTTAGTTTTTACATTATACAGGCCTGTCTAAATTATAACAATGATAAATATAGGATACATTTGACGATATTAACAAGCTCGGTGGTTCAGTTGTAAATGACGCGACTTTGACACCAACGCTCGTGGGTTCGATTCCCACACAAGACAAACATTTGTGTGCATGAACATGTCTGTTTGTCTTGGTCTGGATGTTTTAAGTGAGGTAGGGCGCATCAAAGCAGCCCGTCTGGGGAAGTACCTCCACCTCACAGAAAACCGCAGTCAAATAACAACTCCCTAGAGGGTTGTTGTGTTCCTGTGTGTGAGTGAGATCACCAGTAAACCTCCTAAGTAGCTGATGTGTAAGCAGCAGAGGAGGCATCGTGCGAGTGATACTTAATATAGTACAAGTATTAATAGGCTTCGGTAACTGCTTTACATCAGGTAGGCCGTATGCTTGTACGCCTCCCGACGTTGTATAAAAAAAAATCATTTCCTGTATGTATATGTCATATATTTCTTGTTCCTATAATTTAACTTGAACAAGAACGTATAATATAACTTTTTATTAGTTTATTAGTAGGCACATGGTGGCACTATGTAGAACATTTGCGTGTTGTTAATATAAAACCATTTGTACTTACTGTTATATATATTTATTTTTACTAACTGGTTTCACCAAGGAATTTTCATGGTCATGTAAAAACATATCTAGTACCATGTAATCAATAACAATAGTTCTGCAAGCGAAATATTTTACTTGACTCTAACGCTGCTGATTACATAGGTTATCAAAATTTTGAAAGTTTTAGTTTTTTCGACATTTTTATGCCTAATTTTATTATTACTATAACTAATAAATATAGTCAACCCAATCAGACTATCGTAATATTCCGAAAGGTAAAAGAGATAAGAAACTAAGTGAACGAAATTGATTCCCTTTGGTAACGCCTATTTAACAGTACAATTTGTATCCTGATAGACAGCTCTTCTGTTTTAAAAAAACTTTTATTTATCGAAAAGTAACTTATCCGGTGCGATAATATAAGCAATACATTATCATATGAAATTTATTTAAATACTTTAGTTTTAATGTTTTTGGCCTCTAACATTCTTAAAATCCACTGTATATTTTCTTCAAGAGATTTGTACATACTTTTAAGGTCCTCTTTATATTTTAATATAAAGTATACATAGATATACATAGAAAAGTTGGTATTTTAGACTTATCGTTAATAAATTCTGAAACGTTAAGTAAACTAATTAGAATGAAAGGAACATTTTCTGCTCTTTTTTGGTCAATTTGGACAATGTCTACCGGGATCAGCTAGTGATATATAACTCCAGGAATCTTTCAATCAACGTCAAGGATTAATTAAAACAAAAAGAGGAATATATGCAGTGAACTACTTTCTTTTGTTTTATGACAATTATTGACATATTATTTGTGGATATTTGTGACTTTGTAAAACTACAGTCTTTTGTTTTAAGCATCATGTTATCTTACCAATATTGGTTGTATGAAGAATGTGAAACGAAACACCACGGTGAAGACAATAGGACATATTTGAGAAATTACGACATCCACTATATAATGTATGTATGTTATAGGGTGTTTACTGTGGTTACACCTGAATACATATAATAGTGCCAACGCACTTACTTAGTCATGACTGTGAATGAAGTAAGTAATATTTTGAGTGCTTGAAAAATATTGCCAAAGAAACACCTTCATCGATTATTAACTCAGCATAGTGGCTCCGCTTCTTCTGATTTAAGTTAAGAGGAGCCCTAATCGCAGCGGCAACTGGCAAAAGACTACAGTATCCTGTCAGTTGACGAAGCCATGCTGACCCGCAAGGTGCTTCTTCACGCTTCGTTTGAAGGATCCCATATTGTAGGAAGGAGAAAACACATGTTGCAGGCAAGGCGTTCCACTTTTTAATAATACGACAGAGATAGGAGTTGCCAAAGGCATTAAGGTTTGAGTGTAGTCCGCGAATGTTAGCGAACTCAACCTTGAACAGGGTCATTGGGGAGTTCAAAGCTGTATTCCTATTCACGCTGTCATCAGAAGAGTAGACAAGGGAAGCGTGAAGCGGAAGAGAATTGTCACGATATTGGAGAAGAAGCTAGGTGGACTGTTTCTCTATAGATTGTCAACAAAGGAGCTGTACTGATCCGTCGGACGGAACGGCCTCCGAAACATATTATTCCAGCTTCCATACATAGAAGGGAGAGCAGGGTTTGGCAATGAGAGCATGAATTTGGAATAAATGCCGTCGAGATGCAAGCGCAATGCGAGTGAGATGTGCAAGAACCAAGTTATGTGGCATTTGGTTCTCTCTACCTAGCCCGCAAGGGAGTTGACGTGAAGTTGATTGATAAAGAATAAACAAAACATTACTTACTTCAATCAAACAGCAGAGATATTGTGGTAACGTACACGTATATCGTCACGCCAGGTCCCTTGCGGGGTAGGTAGAGAGAACCGAGCGCCATTAGACGCGGTCCTTACATACTTCACTCGCTTCTGTGACATTCATAGCTAAATTGGAAATAACTAATACTTAATATTTGCCTACTATCTAATCGAAGAACTATATAATACCTACTATGAGCATATACTTTTAGTAGTAGTATATAGTACATAGTACAACGTTCATAATATTAAAAAAAAGTATAACATGATAAAATAAAATAATCACACTTACACATTACCACATATAACGTACGTATACACATTACTTCACAGTTTTCATTCGATTACATAATCAAAATCATTTGTTAGCTTTAAAACGCGTTCCTCCAAAGAATAAGTCGACTGTTGTAAGTAGATTTAGCTAAGCGTAATTTTTAATGCAAACAATCAACCTCACCTGTTTACTGTGCACCCTTTTTGATTACCAATCGAGACTCTGACTGGAGAGGTGTAAGGCACAGTTAATAAGAATTTAATAACAACTTAATTACATTACAAAGAAGCGACGTTTAATTAGATGCAGCCTGACTGGGAAATATTTTCTTACATAATACCGTAGTTAGATTCCATTGGGTTATTGTGTTCATGTCGGTGATTCAGATTGCCAGAAAGTAAACGGCAGTGGTTCGCATCAGGAGCTGGGATGGCAACGTACGAGTGAAACTTTTTGGGCAGCAAGCAGCCATAAGTGACGATATTGTAGCACAAAAAAATGTACCGTATCCAGATCATGATGTACCTACTCAACTTGGAAGTCATTCAAATTTTTGATACGTACTCTTTTTCTCAACAAGATGTATGATATACACACAATAAACATAAAAGAACTGGAAAATGTGTAATTTATATGTATACTTCTGCAGCACTCTAGGTTGACTGATATAAATATTAGGTTTATATATCATTAAATTCGCATTAAACTGATTTTTTTTTTTAAACTTTGAGATGTGTGTGCTTAAAGTGTACATTTTTATACTACCAAATAAAATATACTTGTATTTTCCTAAATTCAAAAACAAAACTCTCCAAAAATTGTTTTGCAAGTACATAGGTACTTGTAACAATGGCACGATAATGTGTTTTGTGTGGGAACAGCATTATCGGTAGAATGCAAAATACAAGGTTAACAGTATGAGGTCGCGTAATTCTGTCTCTCACCTTGAATTAAAAGCGGAAGGAGAGTAACGGAACGTTTTATTAACTAGGTGATCTCACGGCTTCGCTTACATGAAGCATATTTTGTCTACTTACTATTTTACTATTGTCCTGCAGTCCATTTCATAAGTGTTTATATAGCTAGGTTAGCATTAATTAAAACTTAGTACATCACGCCGATTGATTCAATCGAGAATTGGTGAGTTTATTAACAACTTTTATAAAAGAGTGCATTATTAAGTATTAATTTATAAGTGAGCTTCACATAAAATCAGCACCGCTGTATGTTATCAAGAAATTAATTTGAACTAATAAGGCAAGTTTTAAGATATGTCTTGTTTGCGTATGTTAAGGTTTATTTCCTGTAAATGTGTTGATAAATGTAACACCAGCGCATGAATTACAGATTTGAGTCTCTAATCCCTACCGCCTTCGTCTAAATACCCTTTTGCTTTGTAATGCTTACCTACTCTACTGCTCTTAAAACATGATATACCGTTCTAAGATCTGCAACTGACAATTATTTTTGGGGTAGTAAAGGACTTTCTTAACTTTAAAAAAATTGAATACCTTTTCAAGTTCACTGTTAAATATTATCCCATCAAAAACAATACTTGTCAAAAAAACCAAGTCTCGCAACTCAGTTGTTCTGCGGTAAAAAGTTGTGAGATCCATGTAATACCAAGTCGGTTATTAATTTATTCAGTCTCTACTTAAGCGACTTTCTGTCTTAATACGTCCAGTCTCTAAGACCACGATCGTGGTCCATAACAATTGAAAATCAATTGTGTCTGGAATCTCCGTACTCGAAGCATTAAGTTGTTACGTAATAATTAACAGCATCTTATAGTGACGCATATCAATATTAAAATTCTTTAATGTTTTATATAAATATATTGAGACTTGGCCATCGCCTGAAAACACGTGTAAATTCAATCGCCTGAAAACACATGTAAATTCAATTATTTAGTGCGATGGCCAAGTCTCAATATATTTATATAAAACATTAAAGAATTTTAATATTGATATGCGTCACTATAAGATGCTGTTAATTATTACGTAACAACTTAATGCTTCGAGTACGGAGATTCCAGACACAATTGATTTTCAATTGTTATGGACCACGATCGTGGTCTTAGAGACTGGACGTATTAAGACAGAAAGTCGCTTAAGTAGAGACTGAATAAATTAATAACCGACTTGGTATTACATGGATCTCACAACTTTTTACCGCAGAACAACTGAGTTGCGAGACTTGGTTTTTTTGACAAGTATTGTTTTTGATGGGATCTCATTTCTTTTTGTATTTTGTAGACAGTTCTACTTTTTCCTTTTCGGTACCTTCTACTTATTGTATATATGTATATCTACCAGCAACGAATTTTCTTAAAGCCCTCTCTCTGACTTATGAACTTTTCTTATTTTTGTAGGTAGCCTTCCGTTTTCTCTTTTCCGGTACTACTTCTTGAGCTTCAGCTACAGTTTTTCTAAGAGCCCACTCCCTGTCTCTATGCGTTTTTCTGGGAGGCTTTGATGTTACAATTTTTGACAAATCTGGACGGTAAATGCTTCTTAGTCTGTTGTATTCACAAATTGAGGATTCCTGCGCTTTAACACTTCCAAAGTTGACATTAATTAGATGTAAACCGCCCAGACTTGTAACTCTCGAAAGTGCCACGTAAGGTTGACCGGATGTGAATACTGTAGAACCGATATCCATCAGTGCATTATGTAGACTTAGTCCTTGACTTTTATGTATAGTTATAGCATAGGCTATACATATGGGAAACTGTTCGCGATGAACATAAGCTCTATTAATAATTTCAAATTTAGTTTTAACCGGACAAAGTTCGTAAACATGTTCGTTATTAAATGTAATGTATATTTTCTTCACCTTTCCGCGCGCCCCGCCACTGTCCCCGCCCCGCGCCCTCGCGCTAGCACCGCGCAGCGCGTAGTAACGGCCCGCGCTCACTCGCTACAACCTTACGCACTCGTAATAAGTACGAATACGCACGTAGGTTACGTTTTTTGCATTAATAAATAATTTAATACACGTGTTTTCATGACGGGAATACCCATTTTTTGCTCGATTTGGCAGGGGCACTACCATGCGCCTATATTTATATGGGACTAGCTTAAACCCGCGGCTTCGCACGCAATAATAATAATTGCCGTAAAATAAATAAAACATAATAAAACATCGTTACGAATAAAGCCAATATTGAAAAATTTAACTGAAGACTTGGCTGTATGGGCTTAATTTTCTTTGCGGTCTTTTCTAGATTTTTTAGTTTTTCCTTGATTCATACACCAAACACTACTTATATTCCAAATTTGAAGCTTCTAGGTCTGCTAGAAGTGCCTTAGAATTTTGATGATCGGTGAGTCAGTGAGTGACAAAATTTAAAAAATTTGACCCGTTATAATTCTTAAAATACTGGTTCAAATTGAATTAAATTTGAAATATACGTGTCTTTACAATGCCTGCATGGTTACTGAAAATTTCAGTCTTCTAGTTTTATCCACAACGAAGTTACAGGGGGTCGAAAATGGTCTGAATTGCTTCGAGAAAAGGATGGTACGGTCGTGACGCTTTTTTGCTCGACTTGGTGGGGGCACGGCCGTGCCCCCAGATCAGGTTGCCGTAGGCAAACTGTTTTACAGTGTTGTAAAACTGTCTTACTACCTATTAATTAGCAACTCAAAACCATATGCCGTAGATAAACTGTTTTACAGTGCTGTAAAATTGTCTTACTGTCTATTACTTAGCAACTTGAGACCAAAGGTCGAATGCATTAATAACTCGAATTTGTAATCTTTGTACATACAATATTTTCCATTACATTTGCTATAAAATAAAATAAAAAATCATAGCGGATAAACTTTATATAAAACTCATATAGGTAATAAAATGATTAGATAGATAGCTAAGTATATGTCTTTAAATTTCGCTGGGGATAAAATAAAATACCTATATTTCTTGACAATAAATGGCAATGTCACATCAGTCTATCTACACACATCAAAAGTGTCTAGGGATCAAGCATTTTTATGCGGATTTCTTGAGATTGAGATGTGGCTTTGTAATAAAAAAATATATAAAATATATAAACGTATACGACACTGGAGAACCCCTGGACGCCAACAGCGATTAAAATCCTGCCAGGAAGTCCATCCTTATAGTGGTAGAACCATCATGGTATGGGCGGGTATTTGGATTGGCGGAAGAACTGAGTTGATTTGGATCAGAGGCAACCTCAACGCTCAAATTTATGCTGAGACGATTGTATCAGACGTCATTGTTCCTCTACAAGTGCAAATCGGTCCCTTATTTCAGTTAATGCATGATAATGCACGACCGCACACCGCAAGAGTTGTAAGACAGACTCTCGCCGCAGCTAACATCAATGTCATGCCCTGGCCTGCTCAGTCGCCAGACTTGAACCCGATTGAGCATGCATGGGATATGCTACAGAGAAGAGCTCTGCCGAATATGGAGGGTATCCAGTCGCAAGAAGACCTTTTTTTGTTGTTGCAACGAACATGGGCGGCCATTCCACAGCGTGATTTGGATGAACTCATTTTGAGTATGCCAAACCGATGTTCTTGTGTTGTTAGTGTTCGCGGTAGAAACACGGATTATTAATTGTTTAAGTTACCCAATAAAATTTTAAAGAAAACTGTTATTTCAGTCTTTTTTTCGAACTTTAATGTTAGTGGTTCAAATGTCAAAAATCCCTTTATTATGAAAATGGCAAATTTCTTTATTAATGCAAAGGTGACTTGGTTTATCGTTACTGTAGACAAACGAAAACACTTTATTTGATGAATCCTTAAAGAAAATTTTAATTAATATCAATCAGGAGAAAAGTTATTGCAAAAATATATGTTGATCCCTAGACACTTTTGATGTGTGTATTATAAAGATTGTACCTAAACTAACCAATACTCAATCAAGATTAATTTACGGTTACTACATTAGTAGCAATAGATTCTCAGTTCATAGCTACTATGTTTCATTTAATAACAAAGCGAGACTAAGTAAATGCCTATATACGTCGATGATTTATTTATTTTTACTAGTAATTGCTTATAAAATGCTACGAAATTATATCAAACAGGTAATATATTTAGTAAAATATAGGATATATGTATTGAATATCCAAACAGTATTATTTGAAACAAAAAAAAATGATAACATTTGCTTGTGGACGTATGACTAGAGTGTGAATCTAATAAAAAACCCCTTACGACCGCGGGTGTTATGAAGGTATATACGACCCGCTCTATGCATATTATAGGGCTATGTAATGTTTACACTATTAATATGATTATTACTATTCTATCCCATTAGTGAAGTGTGTCAGTTCATACATGAAATCACAGCTTAACGAATAATTCCGCTACGAGTTATTATCAAAATCGATAAAGCCCTTTCTTGGTCCACTATACGAAATTATATGTAAATTTACTTAAACACATGAAACTATTATATACACAGCTTATCACACTATATCAGATAAGTAAGATACATTTCAATTTCGGGTTATCATTATCAGGTAGTTATCGACGTTGTAATCACTATCAGGCAGGTGATAAGTTGTCTACGCAATAATGATATGTTTACATTGTCAATTTATGGATGTGATAAGTTTTACGATAAGTATTTTCTGCTGACATTTACATTATGAATTAATTAGGTCAGTAGTAATTATCAGTTTACCGTTAGATTTTTTAACCGATATTTTTGTGACGGTATAAGGTATGATGATACTAGTGTGATTGATATTTTTGTATCAATCATGATGAAGATATATGATTAAGATTATATATTTTATGGATATTATACCCATAAAATATATAATCTTATTCTTATCTTTATTTATCTTTTAATTATTATTATTTTAATTATTATTTATATTTTATTTATTTGATATCTTTATTTATAAGGTCTACACATTTTCCATTTCATTTACCATATGTGCATATTTTTGCTTACCACATATGTGTCACATAATGGTCATATCGTTTTGTGAAGAGCCCAAGTTTTGCTTCAGAAGTATCACCGGTTATTTAATATGTACTCATTGTCTGGATGTTTTAAGAGAGGTAGGGCGCATCAAAGCAGCCCGTCTGGGGAAGTGCCTCCACCTCACAGAAAACCGCAGCCAAATAACAACTCCCTAGGAGGTTGTTGTGTCCCTGCGTGTGAGTGAGGTCACCAGTAAGCTCCCAAGGATTTGCTGTGTAAGCAGCAGAGGAGGCATCGCGCGAGTGATACTGAATATATCGCATGCATTAATAGGCTACGGTACCCACTTTTCATCAGGTGGGCCGTATGCTTGTATGCCTCTCGACGTAGTATAAAAAAAATGGTGACTACACATGAACATAGTCTTTCACATTGGCATGTGTAAATAAACAATAACCTTTAGTTAGGGTAGTAAATCTCCATAAATTTATTGAGAGTTCTCAATAAGTTTAAATGGCGGTATGTGTACTGACTGTAAGTCAACAAATAAATCAACAAATGTTGAATTTTTAATTGGACTTCATGACCACCTCTGGTATATGAAGATACAGCTTTAACTGAAGATAAAATTATAATGATTGTAAGGTGAACTACTTAATCATGAGCCGACAGTTAAAAATCCAAGTGCGATTTGAACTTTTACTGTGTGCGGTATTAACGATATAAATCTGTTGGCATAAAGGTCAAAGTGTCACGGTCGTGTTTGCCGTTTCTATGCGTGCCTAGCACGATATTCCTCCTGGTACAATTTAGCCTTTGAACATGCACAAATCGCAACAATGAATTGTCATGCACACGTGTTCTATAATTATCTTCAAAGACACTATGAATCTGTCAACGTTGACAGCTTTTGCGCATAGGTTCCGGATTAAGGTTAAGACTTGGTTATTCAAACATTGCTCGATTGTATAATATAGTTATTTTTTTATACAACATCGCGAGTCTTATAAGTATACAACCCGCCTGGTGTAAAAGTAGTCACCGTAATCTAATGGATTTAATAAAAATAATTTGTCTTATATTTATTACTTTTATCTTTCCTTAATAAACGTATAATTATAAACATGCAAGAGTTATATTCCTAAATAAGGAGTATCGATTAGATGAAATATTCAATTTCCAATATTGTTTTTAAACAAATACTGCGTCAGTGTTTCGACTTACGTGAATCGTGAAATACTGACCAAATGAAATCCTTTTGGTCGTGACGTTACAATTTTCTTCATGAGTTAACCGTTTACCATTGACTCATTGCCTACAATTGATCATCCGAGCTTGACTTAGGCAATAATTGTAAAACAATATGTAATTATACATATACAAATTCTTACGACATTTAATTAATATTTTACTAATTGTATGAGAGAACTCCAGTAGACTTTATACTTGTATTAACATCTATAAACCGTAGCCTATAAATGCTTAGTACATGAGTATTTATTAAGTGGCAATCAAGTGGATAAAGAATCGGCATATTGACAAAGTGGTTCCCAGTTCGAATCATATAATAAATTCGTGTTTTCCGATTTATGTACATATTTGTAATTATCACTTGCTTGCCTATAAAGGAAAACATCGTAGACAGTAGCTTCATGTAAAAATCAGTTACTTCGCCAAATCCTTAGGTTTAGGTAGCGGAACTCGCCAATCCTAATGGATTATGGAACGGAATAACGCTAAGAAGAATGAAAATGAGTTATCTGAATTTTCAATTTCAATGAATTTTATTACAAATCAAGCTCCCAAAGAATTTCCATTTTATAGGATTTGTTACATAAACAAGATCATATGTAACAAATCAGCTGAACTTTTAGTTTTGGGAAGGTTTTATTTCCGATTATATGATGAAAATAATATATAATGACAGAAACGAATTATCGAAATGAGGTGTTAATATTGACCATTACATCCTTTCGTATTACAGATATAAAATTAGAAACAGAAAGCGAAACTGCAAAAAAACCCTAAATAATCTGATTTTTCATTAACAGCTTGATCGAATAGATTGATAGATAAAACCTAGGACTGTTCGTTCGAGTACTAAGCCTGTTTTACACGTATCTATGAAACCTTCTTCTTCTTCCTAACGAGAACTTCTTGAATTTAACGATACCTAATACTTTATATTACTTCAGGTACAGATATCTGATAAATTTACTTTGTATACGCACTAGCATAGTACGGTACTTTGTTTGTAGTTTACTTCTAACCTGCACCATATAGCATTTCAATCGCTTTTATATTTGTGTAGTCAAATTAATTAGCGATACGCAGTAAAAGTTTTAGATTTCTATGCGTTTTACAGATACTTATAATGTGATGTCCCAAAGTTAGTCCGGTATTAAAGCAGACTCCCGGGTCCTTACCTTTGTTATTCGACACATTGTTAACTTTGTAAGTGTTTGGAATCGGAGTGCGGGCTCGGTAAAGACGACTGTTGATCACTTTGAGGTTTGAATTGCACGTGATTGTTCTTGCTCTATGTAACCACTTCATCTGTAGCCCTTTAGCTTCACAGTCCTTGTTACGTCTTACCGGGAGAAACAGATTTAAGTTATCTACTAACGACTTATTATACTAGTTGCAACCCCCGGCTCCTTTTTCTTACTTTCTTTTTTCCTCGGCTTCTAAGGATCGTATCATGATGTTGAATAGCCTATAACCTTCCTCAAGAATTAGGCTATCAAATGCATTAAGAATGTTTCTAATCCGACAGGCAGTTTCAGAGATTAGAGCGTTCAAACAAACAAACAAACTCTTCCGCTCTAGCAATAACGAATATTTAATGTCCTTCTTCGAAACCCGTGTGGTCATATATGACCGCGAAATGTATGGGAAAAGGTATATAACGGGTTCTGAAGGCTTACGGGCTTTGTGACTGGAGCGTTGGAAAAAAATCTATGTAGTAAAACCGTGAGCCACTATGCACAGCTCGCTAAGCTCGCCCACTATACACAACGCGGTACTTATTTCAACGATAACTTATGGAAGCGAGAGCTGAGTATGGGAGAGAGAGCATGAAAGTAGAATAAACGTGGCTTTAATGTGAGAGTTGCGCACAATTTGCAGTGTAACACTTGTAGAACAAATTCGCAACGATTGTTTAAGGAATAGAGTTCATTGACAGAGAGTATACGTTAAGATAAGAAAAGTCATCCTTTGTTGGCAAAGAATACGGGGAGAAATAATGACGAAACAGATATACAACGCGAAGTGAAATGAGAAGTCTCACCTAACATGCCCAAACTGGTCGTGTTTTATTAGAAGGTGAGATCAAGGACCAGGAACCAAGCGCGCATGAAATGTGCTATGAACTCAGATGGCGCTCGTTTGCCTCTGCTTATCTAAAAGGGATTTGGCGTGAAGATATAGATATATATCTATCTCCATATGCAGAGAAAACTAGATGACCCGCTCCTCACAAATTTCATTATTCATCACATTTATGGACTTTGTCATACAGTTTTGCCATTCCAGGAGGCCTAAGAACCGAGTCGCCAACCATTTATGTGTGCCAATGCCTTTTTTGTCTTCTACATCCTTTCACTTTCGTATTACAATTCTGTCTTGTCATTATTTCCCCCGCATTCTTTCTGCAAATTATGATTTGCATACATAAGGAATTTGCACTATCATTAGCGGACAAAGCCTGATTGTATTAGGTATACTCGCAGGTCACTAGTAATGTAACCTACAAAAGATAATATTGTCATTATGTACTCTTGAATGTAATATAATATTAAAAAATCCAACGGAGCGCTGTTTACATTTTTATTTTCAACCTCACAGTTATCTTTGATCTGACAACATTACGGGTTAAAAATAAAATGACACCGTGAAAATAGAAGCCTGGTTTACCTGTTTTTTTGGAGATAAAAAGCGTCTTGTTTCTATTTATGTGGCTATTACAAATGGTCCTTTAATGCGCGTGACAAGAAGGTCACCACTACCCACAAATCACCAATATGGACTTAATAATGGGCCGGTTTTAGTTTTACTACATCATTATTTCTATCACTCTTTGGGTTAAAGCCAGATTAAGTTTGTAGTACGTTACAATTTAATAGAACCTTAATAAGAATAACCAAATTATCAATATAATGAATATGAAAGTTATTTATTCTATAAACGCATTAACAATTAAGAAGGCTTAAAAACCTTTTCACTTATCCATAGAAAATCATAAATTCAGCATAATTGCATGGAACTAATTTAGTGCTAAATGCTTTGGAAAAATAAAAAATATTCAAGATCGATTTACAATTGGCGAAAAATTAAAAAAAACTTGTATCCTCAAATCTTGACAATGCAGGTTAATGCAACCGAATTTTAGCTCATATTGTATGCAGAATAATAATTGTATGAACATCATAGTATCGGGTTCGATGTGTTCTGTGACAAACTGACATGTGCATGCATTCGGACCCAATTTACTACCTGGCTCGCTAGTATGTCAAAACTTGATGAAAAAAAGTTTTTACACACATTTAACCCAACTTTTACATTAAAACACTAATTGCTGGAGAATGAGTTACATTATTGTGTACCACTAGTACAAACGAGAGTATGTTTTGCCTGATGAATACCATCAGGCATTTTTAAACAATCCTTTGCCGTAATCTCTTAAGAAAATTTCGTTTACGTTTTGCTACATGAGCCAGTTGCCGTCATAAAATTATCTAAGTTTAGTAAAATGTACCCAAACTTCCTCGCTTCCTCTGCATTCATCAATCATGCTGGACTTAGACGACAGCTTTGATAGTGATAGATAACTTTATTAAACTAATCGTGGCCGCAGGTGCTTGGCCTTGCCCTTACTTATAAAGGCTAATGATCAAATATATTCAATTTTTTGTTAGTTATTTGACATCGAATAAAACATTGTAATTATTAGCGAATTTCGAATCAAAACCTTATTGAGAAAAGTACACGTAGATAATTTTATAATTCATAAAGGTTTGCGATTAACAGTGGCGGGTGCATGCGGTTCCTGTTCCAGATGGCGTGCATTCGAGACGACTGCAGCAGTCGAGGTAGAAACGATCGGACCATGGTAGCAATGGCATGTATACATTACTAACAGTTGTAGGTACTAACTGCATTGTCAAGATTGTGATAGATATGAGATATATCCACAACTTGACTTTATGAATAGAATTAGTAGAGGATACTGTCTACCAGTCGAGAGAGATCATCAATATATTCTTATAATATAATATATTCCATTAATAAATTACTAAACTCGTTATGCATTTTTTTTACTAACATTTGTGTCAAACAATTATATTTATGAAACGTCATCGAAAACGTTTGAGTATTTCAAGTTCATCCCGATTCCATTTGCAATGTGATGTTGTATTGAATATTTTACAAATATATTATTATAATTTATTGATGTACGAATTGAATAGATCAGTCTTGGCTTTCCTTGGCTCCTATATCTTCCCACTTTCGCATTGTCTGCATCTAATTGCCAATCCCATACACACAGTTTGCACAGCGCGCTCACCACATTCACGCACACACATTCACTCATGCATAAATTTACACACATAACACACACGCGCTAACATACAAACTCATAGAATAAATTTACCTAACTTTTTATATATAAATAGTGTCACACTTACGAGAGGTGAGAACTGGTGATCTGAGATACAGGCTCCGCCTAGTTTAGACACCAGTCTCACAAATTCCTATTTTTTAATTTCTTTGCGACTAAAATGTGTTCCATAGAATTAAGTTTATCACATAGGATTTTGTGAAATTAATAAACGTTTTTATTATTATTATTATTGTGTATCTACTTCGTCATACTTTCATCTTGCATTCTTTCTATATGCCCGAACCAACGGATCCCACATTCATAAATCTTATTCTCTGAAGATACGCTGTCATGGACCCAACAGGATAATTTATTGTTAAACTGAATGCAATCGTTCCTTCAGTAGCACAGGTATTATAAAAACAATATCAATATATATAATAATATCGGTTACAGTGAAATTTGCATGCCAGACCAACATTTTATCGATGTGGTCTGCATTAATCCTATGATTCACCACTGGTATCTATCACTGGTACCTAATAAAACTAGTACACTAAAAACTAAATGATATAAAGTTTAATTACAAAGCAAGAAAAACTGACAAAAGACAAAAAACAATTTTCTTTAAATACATTCCATTGTTTAGTTCTCATTCTAACAGTTATTGTAAAAGTGACAGGAATTCCTCAGTGTCCAGCCGCCAGCCTGTCGTCTCTCATGAAATGTTCAAAGTAGTTTGTTTGTGGAATCCAATTTGTTTAGTTTTCATTCGAAATCCAACAAATGTTGTGAAATACTTGAAATGTATTACGTTATTTGCTCCGGTCCAGTAGTCGTATATATCTACAATGTGCTTGTACGGATCTTTAGTTACATTTGGATATATGGTGTTTTTTACACAACGTCATCACTCAGACACGTCAGAGTAACAACTATATTTGATGTAATGGTACTAAATGAAGTGGTTGTATAGGTATGTATAATGGTATGTATACATACATATATATTACATTCTTAAATACAAAAAAAAAATGTGTAGTGTGTGTAGTCAAAAGTTAAATAAGCGAGTGTGTAAGGATCAATTCACGTGGCGCTCGGTAATCTCTGCCTACTCCGCAAGGGATTTGGCGTGAAGTTATAGGTAGAAGTGATAGTGTTTTACATATTTTAGGCATTAACGATCTTTGTAGTTAATAAAAATATAACATCAATTACTTTGTGTACTGGAACAATTAAAAATAGAATTTTAGCGCTGTAGCGTGACGTCACGTGGCTTGGGTTTCGTGCCCGATGGGCAAAACGGAAACTTTGCCTCTTCTGTTGACTAATGTGTGACGCCTCTTCTAACTGAAAAACGAAATAAGATCTGAAGTTACAGATCTGGAATTTAGACATTTTGTGAAGAATACTTTGTATAGAACTCGGTACTAAATGATTACTTAGAAACACGAAGCGTGAGGGTCTCATATATTAGAAATTGCTGGAATATTTCATTTCATTGCCTATTGGGTGTCGTTACTTGGATCTCATCAAGAAAAGTACAAATATGTATTACTTTTCATATTTTCATAAACCGTCAAAGGTCTCAGTCTATGTTTATTGCGAGGTCTATATCAAAAACTGTATACTCATTTGTGAAATCTTTATTGTACTAAAAGGATAATATACTCACGTCCACAAACATACTCTTGCCAACACTTATATTTGTAATTTTCACACCTGTCATTTTTTGCATGTTTTGTCGTGTAAACTTGGTATAGATCTTCTGGTATATAAATTAGGTAAACATGACAACTCATCTATGGGAGAGACCTGGTGTCCTGAAATACACGCTTTGCCCAGCTTAGGCATTAGTTTCTCATTTTATTGTATCAACATATAAAATTATAGTTTACGCACAGAATTGTATTACTTATGAGAGAAAACAAAGGTTATTATTATAAACATGAAAGTAATCGTTCGTATATTAGCGAAATGTTTGTAATGTTGAGTTTATAAGGTTTTATCTATGTTAGTTTTTTTGAAGTGAAAACTTCTTTAGCGGTATTGTGCACTTTTTGGGATGAGTAAAAAATGCTAAACTCGCGTCAGGCCGTCAGGACACGTGACCCTGACCGTAAGATTTTGGTGAGAATTAGAACTTAAGTTCGCTGCAGCGCTAAAACATTAGTTCCCTCTAATTAAACAATTAAAACATGAAGCGCTAGATCGTTCATAGGGCATTATTTTCTCGCGACCAAAACGTTGCAAGCGCCATGAAATTGTTGGCGTTTACACGTTTCATTCAGAAGTAGGGCACACATTTATTGTTAAATTTGGAGTAAAAAACAATCTTGAAATAAAAGTATAAGTAAGAGAGAGAGAGAGAGAAAAGAAATGATAATTAAACTTACTCACAAAGTCGAATAAATATCACAAAGATATATGCGTAGATTTGAAAGATAGGACGAATAGTGCGAGATATCTTAATTTATTATCGAAAGCTCCAGGGTACAAAATTATTCAATTCAAATTTGAATGAATTTTGAAAATAATGCGTAATTATCGGTTCAATAAAATGCAGCACTATTTGCTCTGAAAACTACCTGTTCAATTGAAAAACTGCATCTTTTTGCCGCCTTTTTGCGTCCAAATTCTAGTGTATAGAGCAATTCTTAAATTGTGGACGTTTCGCTCCCATAATCATTTAAATTGTACTCCTTTTGTAATAAGGATATTTTGCTTTTTATTGCAGTACCTTTAAAATTGAGGACGTATTGCTCCCATGCCGTTTTACGCTATAGACATTTTGATGAACACATTTTGCTCTGAAAACTATCTGCTTTGAAAGCGGTACCTTTGATTGGAGTAATTACTCAAATGAGACACGAAGATGTACATTGATTCTGCAAAAGGTCTAGTTATTTATTTAATTAAACTACATTACCGTTGGGTCATGTTGTTAGGTCCTGTATTTTGTAGCTACATACGTTGCCGTGTGGCCTCGGTGTAAGAATAGGCCACCCCATCTCAACTCGTGGGTGTCATAAAAGGCGACTAAGGGAATTATCCAGGAGATGGGCAGCAGCGTCCCCTGATTTTAATATGTTTAAATGACGTATTGCAGTTGCCAACCCGTTGCCAAGCGTTCCAAAAACTTCCTCAGAATGAGAACGACAAAAAGATGGCCCCCAGTCAGTCCCGCTGATCCTGGCTCTGGTAGCGGTCAGAGTATTAGCGGGGCAGGGCGCGCTAAGAATCCCCGGTTCCGAGGCCGCGGCTATCACCACAACGGACTGGCCCTGGCAACATACAACACGCGTACAATGAGGACCGATGAGAAGATAGTGGATCTAGAAGAGGGTCAAAGCAAGCTGCTTTGGGAGATAATAGAACTGTTTAAAGTCCGAAGACAGGGGGAAAACACGGTGACCCTTGGATCCGGCAACTTGCTTTACTACCGGGAGGGCGACCATCAGTCCCAAAGTAGCGTCGGGTTTATCGTCTGTAAGCCCCTCGTCAGCAATGTACTCAAGATCGAGGCTGTGACGCGAGGGTTGCGTACCTTGTACTCAGAATTACCAAACGGTACACGTTGAAGGTCATACAGGTCTACGACTCACCACCAACTTCGTCACACCCCGGTGGAGGCTATGTATGAGGATATCTCCAAAACCTATATAGTCACACCTATGTAGTCAAGTTTGGAAACACTAAGCTCGAATTTGTTGACGAATATGTTTACCTATGCCAGGTTATTCAGTTAAGTCCAACTTCAACCGAGAGGTCAACTGCGTGATAGAATTAGAAATGAGGATATCCGCAGTAGAACTAAAGTAACCGAGATAGCACTCAGGATAAGCAGGCTGATGTGGTAGTCACATAGTTCGTAGAATCGACAACCGCTGGGGCAACTCGAATGGCATCCCCGTACTAGGACACGCAGTACGGAAGGACCCCCCACTAGATGGAGCCACCGTTGATTCTAAAAAGATATTACATTGAATAAAAATAAGTAACAACAAAATAAGAATATAACAAATATTAAAGGTAAATTATAAGATAGTCCTTTAATTTTGTCACTTCATTATAATGTACTAAGAGATTTAATATAATAAATTATAAATGAACATTCGTTGTAGAGACATTATTTGTCAGCTAGGCTGTAAATTATTAATTTTAATTTTCATATTAATTGTATGAAACTTCAGAATACTAAAGTCTCAACTATTAACACCTAGATTTTCTTATCTAAAAATGTAGGTATTTTCAACTGTAACTCAAGCGTAATTGATATTTATACCATAGAGTTTATTTTTATGTTAAAAGATTAAAAATACCTTTATCACTGTTTCTTTTTCCTTACAATAACTCTTAACTAATGACTCTTGTCTCATTACCAACTAATCCCTGTTTTTATTGTAGTTCCGATAGCTTGTTCGAGAAAATAAAATCGATTCTTTTGGATGCGATCCAATTTGTATATTTATTCGAATGTATATTTACTTCGACGACTTTCAAGATGTATTGTTTCTAGTCATTGACAGTGTTTATTTTTTCTAGTCGCCAATAGAATATGCAAATGTATTTCAGATCAGGATTTGATAACGAACAATAGAGTAACTATTAACTAATCTGCAGCAATAGTATTGAAAAAATAGGTACTTTTCATATTTGTGTGTAATTACCGCTGTGTGTATGTAGCAATAGAATAACAATACAAAATTAAAGTTTGAAATCCTATAAAACTACATATTTATACACCTACAATAGATCACACAGGGCTATATCTGTGCCTTTTCAAATCAGAAGTGTTCCTATTCAACTCTGCTCTCTTTTATTGCTAACGTTGAAACTAAATTCTAAAATTTTGTGTTCATAACTGCATTTTAGACAAAAAAAAACTGACTGCTTTCCTAAATATGGGAGAGAGTGATGTTAGCATGGCCTGTATAATGTAATTCGCATAACAATTAAAACTGTCTATGAACAGCATATCTTTGATATATAGTAGAAAGGATCGGGGAAAATATAGAGCCTTTCTGAATGCCCGCAACTATCAACTATTATTATTATGCGAGCTGATAACCGATTTGCATAAACCCCCAGGCAGTTAGTCTAATGATAAATTTGATAATCGCCTATGCTATATCTAGGCTGATAGCCAACTTTCAACTGCCAAAATCCAATAGTGTATAAAATACACTATGAGATCACCAATCTACAGTGGTAAAAACCGCATTGATGTTCGCTGATCCACTGATGTTACTATACATAGGTATCACAGTGGTTGGGACTGTAGACACGCAACAACACTTTGGAAAGAAGAGAGATAGATCACAGATGATGCTGCTGTCGACTTCAGGATGTGCACTGTGTACTTCATACACTACTTTGAGTTTTTTTATACTACGTCAGAAGGCATACAAGCCCCACCTGATGTAAAGTGGTTATATTAAGTATCTGTCGCGCCATGCCTCCTTTGCTGCTTACACAGCAACTCCTTAGGAGCTTCCTGGTGATCTCACTCACACGCAGGAACACAACAACCTTCTAGGAAGTTGTTATTTTGGCTGTGGTTTTCTGTGAGGTGTAGGTACTTCCCCAGACGGGCTGCTTTCATGCGCCCTATCTCTCTTAAAACATCTAGACCAAGACAAACAGACATGTTCATGCACACGAAATGTTTGTCTTGTGTGGGGATCGAACCCACGAGCGTTGGTGTCAAAGTCGCGTTATTCACGACTGAGCCACCGAGCTCGTCAAAAGCTTTGGTGTCCTTTCTACATCGGATAGCAAAAAAAATCCATACTTTTTGCTTGATACAAAGTGATTATCGTATATTACAATAACCGTTCTCTTTGCCCACCTTGCAAGAGTCTTGGTGTAAAGATATACATATATAGATCGTAGGCTACGGATGCTTGCAACACCATGAGTATTGTTACCGCCCCTGCTGCTTAAAATGCAATTCCTCAGAAGATTCTTGATAACCTTAAGCACTTGCCTTAGCACAATAACCGTTGAAGGAATTGTCATTTTTGTGTAATTTTAATTTAAAACCTGTGGCGTACTCTAATATCTCTTTTTAACACGTAGCGTAAGTAAAAGTGAGAATGATCTATTGCTGTCAGATAAGTTCAAAATTAATATTTGGAAGCAAAATTGACAACGGAGGAGTTACCATTTCAATATATCTATACTTTGACGCCAACCCTCTTGTGGGGTAGGCAGAGAGAATTGATTAATATTCAATTTAAAATTGAATGCGGAACAGTAAACGCAATATTTGTATATATATAATTATATAATTGAATATTCCATTAACATCATTTCTTACTCATTCTACAATTAAAACACGGTATTACCTTCAACTGACGAGGTTCAGATCATGCTCCAAGACAATAGAAATTAGTATTTTTAAGCCGCATGAAGGCAGATTGACCTAGCTTAACACCCGCGACGGTTATCTATTGGCGAAATCCAAGGCTAATAGCTTTGTTTAAACGCTTTTAGCGTTGTAGGGCGTATCAAAGTAACCCATCTGGAGAAGTACCTCCACCTCACAGAAAACCGCAGCCAAAATACAACTCCCTGGAGGGATGTTGTGATCCTGCGTGTGAGTGAGGTCGCCAGTAAACTCCTAAGGAGTTGCTGTGCTAGTAGCAGAGGTGGCATCGTGCGAGTGATACTTAATGTATTGCTAGCGTTAATAGGCTACGGTAACCGCTATCCATCAGGTAGGCCATATCAACGTTTGTATGCCTCCCGACGTAGTATAAAACGAATAAAAAACAGTACCTTTAACTAACTTTAAATACATTATATTTTTAAGGCCGCATGGATCGATTTGGTATAACGCTGCCGTCAATGGTAAAACTTATTTAGATTATTAACTTTAGAGGTTCGAGAAGTTTCTTCGTATCATAACACACGAAAAAACTTCTCGATATGAAACTAGCCAACTGTACGGAAAAATCTAAAACTGCTACATTTTTCTGTTTCATACCTAAACTTTATAACACAATTATAATTTGGAAACAATTTTCATTCGTACTTTTTTTAACGCTCTAATCACATTAAAGTATTTAGCCGCTGGCACAAATTTCTTATTTGATCACTCATTAATTAACATGTCTCGTCCAGAGTAACAAGGGATGATTTGTGATTGACAGAAAGAAATTGGATAAACCACCCTCAACGCAGTCCAACATATGTTTGTATTTCGTTGTTCCCTAAATTTCACTTCAGGCAATTACAATATTTTCATTCATCACCGATGAAAAACTTAAACAACATATATATTGTAATTACATACTATATTAGAATTCTTACTCAGGTCATCAAATATCTATCCATCTATAACTTCACGCCAAATCCCTTGCGGGGTAAGCAGAGAGAACCGAGCGCCACGTGATTCGATCCTTACCTCACTCGCTTCTTTAACATTAATTGCGTTTCTAGGGCCTCCTGACATAACCTTCAGATAGTCATCAAATAAATGTTATATATTCGTTTAATGACCTGAGTGAGACAGTACTCAGGTCATCAAACGAATATTCTGAACAAACAAACGGTCAAATAGGTGAGCGGTTATAAAAAAAACAACAGAACGACGTTTTATGAACGACGTTTGCCAAGATAAATATGTACATTAAAAATACAAGGTGCACAGTATACGTCAGAATCATTACACTCGTGTATGTTTCTTTTCAACTGAAATTTATTACATGAATCAGAAGATAGAAAATACACAAGTAATACAAATTTTATATACTACGTCGGGAGGCATGCGATGCCACCTCTGCTGATAAAACAGCAACTTCTTAGGAGCTTACTGGTGACCTCACTCACACGCAGGAACATAACAATCCTCCTGCGAGTTGTTATTTGGCCGCGGTTTTCTACGAGGTGGGGTACTTCTCCAGAAGGACTGCTGTGATGCGCCCTACCTCTCTTAATATCATAGTATCTTCTTGTATAATAGTTATAATTATTTTCATATAATAACATGAGTATAAGTTAATATTATTTGATATTGCATATCTATACACCGACAGCTTACTTGCATTAGAGTGAAAATAATCTATACTAGTAGAAAATAATACTCCGTGAAAAACTTTCAATCTAACGAATAATAAAACAATATAAATTATCTGTGTAATTTTCACCGAGACTGTGTTTCACCACCTAATTCATATAAATCCCTCGCCAGGGACACCGCCTAATTATATTTGAATTATAATTCTTTAGTAAAAGCTCAATGTAGGTATTTAGAGTTTTGTGCCGCAAGCCTTCAGAACCCGTTATATACCTTTTCCCATACATTTCGCGGTCATATACTATGTTTAGGTCACATACTTTGTTGTCCATCTGTGCGTCTAGATATCACAAATTTAACCTACAGTTGATAAAAAGCAAGATCTGATAGCATAAGTACAGGATAAATAAAAAAAGACTCTGTTTTGTTATATACAAACAAACAAATAAATAAAATATTATTTAAAATACAAAACAATTATGGTTGTAAGTAATCAAATCACTATATGATAGAACTACAAAGCTTTTTGGACTTTTTTCTGTACTTGTGTTGTTCTTTGCCAACTTTTAAGTTTCTAGGACAACTGGAAGTACTACGAAGCGTGGTTACAGCTGATCATAAAATTAGGCAAGATTGATGACAGAAAAAATATTTCTAATCACGATAATTTTTAGTAACAAAAACGGTTGCGCTATACTTATGTAGTATGTACTAAGCTGCAAACATTTTGTTATTTTACACGCTTAGGTATTATATTTATAGTCAGCGATAACTCAGATCTGATTCCTGATTTTTATGACATTTGGTGAAAAAATGGTGTTATTGGACCCTTACTGCGAGAATTCGATTCGGACTAGACAAGTTTTCTGTATGATGTCAGGTAGGAATCCAACATTCAGACTGCCTTGTGTAACATGGTTATTCCCGCTTCTACCATCACAGCTCCTAACGCCATATTTCCTAAGGAGCTTGCTGGTGACCTAACTGTTGTCACCCATGGGAATACAACAACCTCAATGGATTACTTATTTGGATGATGTCTATTGTAAGTAAACAGCTCGTCCTGAGTCAGGTTGCTCCTGAATAAATAAAGTTGTATGCACCTCTCTCGTTAGAACATCGCTTGTTAATCAGCAGTATCTGCGTGAAGGTGAAATTGATTATGGACTTATACACCTATTTATATTCGAAAAACAAATGTAAACCCATGCCAGTTAATAATCCAGGTTTTTAGACAAAATCAAGAAAATTTCATTAAACATCATTGCGTATCTAATCAATATACCTACTTGCTAAATAAATAATCAATTGAGCACCTTTCAAAAAATACATCTGATCCGTCGGAATCGCTGCGTGGCAGGATGAGTTTTGGTAGCACCATCCCTTTTTTTCGCCGCCCACGAATTCCGGACGGAGTAGGCCATTGAAGCTCCGTAATCGCCATCGGGCTGTGCGGACTAAGGATGGTTAAACGTCGCTCAGGAGGAGGTAAACTAAGCTGTTGCAATGCACGTCTTTCCGTGCTAGCGAAAAGACCACGTCTCTTTTCTGCTGAATTCCCCATATCTTCCCCTGAGAGCGCCCGTCGAGCAGGCGCCCCCCGTGTTTCCCGTACATCCCGCTCGCTCGCTGTTAGAAACGAACTTCTATGTGTTCGCACCGACGTACAAGAGCTAGCAGGTCGCGCTGGTGACGTGTCTTTACTTGGACGGAGACTTTCCATAGACCGAGCTGTTTCAACTCGCGCTGCAGCCAAATATTGGCCACTTGTAACGGTTGTATGCGCCGCTACTTCACATTCTTCTTGACTCGAACTGGATGTACCACTTCTAGAAAACGTGCTTGCTTTCGATACGAAGCTCCTATCGCTGTATTGAGCTGTTGAAATACTTGAGCAAGTATTTGCATCACCAGATTCAGATGAAGCTTGTTGGCGCACGTAACCCTCTTCTAACGAAGAGTGAACAACACGTGCATTCAACGAGCTAAACGTCGCCAGATTCGGCCGACGGCCCTTTCTCTCGTCATCTTCTTCCTCCATATTAATTTTTAATATAGAACATCAATGTTTATTACTACGCACAACACTATTCAATACACCATTTTCTTATTTCAATAAATTTATTGCATTTTCAATTATTAACTTATATAATGATTAACATAAAATAAGGAACACTGGACACAGTCTTTATCACTCTTTTGAGACACCACACCGCGTCTATAAGGAAACCTGTAACAAAATTAATTAATTAAAAAACCATCTAAACTATGCACAATATAAATTATAATAAAGTAAGGTTAAGAAAAAGGCTGGGAATAAGGCAGGAATTCAAGGGATCTCGAACAACCATTGATCGGTTAAATATATGTTAAACGAATTTCACTCGTATCGTAAGTAATTTTAGTATTAGGTTTCTGTTACGTCGATATTAATAAGTTCTCGAGGTTTTCAGTAAATTAATTTAAGAGAAATTTAATATTTGTCTGAATTACTTCGTTCAATTAGCAGCCTTTGAATCAAGCGCCAGATGCCCCGCTTGATTTGCACAATCCGTTAGTGCCTTAACTTGCTCTGCATTTAACCCTGAGGCCTTGACTTGGACATCAGCACTCCTAGAATGTTCTTTGCTTTCGCTGCTGGACTCCATCCTCTTTGTGGTCTCATTTCCAAATTGATCAATAAACGTCTCTTCTTCAAATTCCTCTTCATAACTTTCCTGGTACTGCTCACGGAATTCTTGTCTGGCCTGAATCGAGACTTTTTCTGTTGTTTGCTTTTGCTGAACCAATTCGTCCATGGTCCTCTTAACAAGTTGTTGGCCAGCTTCGAGTGTCTTATTCTCAGACATTGTGAATTCTGAAGTTAAATAAAAATAGGATTTTTTGTGGCATCAACATGTAATAATTACCATGTATTAAGCACTATGAGTCAAAAATCTTTCAAAATGGTTTAATTCGATCTTAAGCCTCAATTTGTTTGTTTTATGGGTAATACGATGATAATGACGAACTCGGTGGCTCAGTCGTGACTGAAGCGACTTTGACACCGACGCTCGTGGGTTCGATTCCCATACAAGACAAACATTTGTGTGCATGAACATGTCTGTTTGCCTTGGTCTGGATGTTTTAAGAGAGGTAGGGCGCATCAAAGCAGCCCGTTTGGGGAAGTGCCTCCACCTCACAGAAAACTGCAGCCAAATAACAATTCCCTAGAGGGTTGGTGTGTTCGTACGCGTGAGTGAGGTCACCAGTAAGCTCCTAAGGAGTTGCTGTGTAAGCAGCAGAGGAGGCAACACGCGAGTGATACTTAATATATTACAAGCGTTAATAGGCTACGGTAACCACTTTACTGTAGGCAGGCCCTACAAGTAATATGCTTTTCAACGATGTATAAAAAAATGTTTAATACTGGCGTTTGGGTAAAGGTACGAGTATAATTAGTATTGCAATTTCAAGTAAGAATGTACATTGAACAAAGAAAAAGTAATAATAACAAAGACATAAATTTATTCAACGTGGTGCAAGTAAAATCAGAAATCTCAGTTTGATAGGAATTGATCGTTGGCTTAACGCCAGATGAATGTTTGGGCCACATTTAAATTTGAGCTACGAGAAAATTCCGAGAGACTTTGATGATTCCACGACTTCCACTACTATATCTAAAATGTGATAATAATATTGCAAGAATTAACTCTAGTTCTGTGTTTACGATGGAACGCAGCCGGTGAACTAATTTCGGAATAGTCCTTGTTTCAAAGGTATGCGGCACAACAATTCTATCTCATAATGCTAGTATGGTTGACAGATGGACAAAGGGGTAATTGAAAAAAAGATATTTGTTTCAGTTGGGTGCGTTGTGTGGGACGAATTATGAAAGATAATAATTTCAGTCTGTCATACGTCGAAACATATCAAGAAAAATATGTACTACTGTTTTTCCGAAATAATCAGAAAAAAATGTACAGTTATTGGAGGAAAATTATTATTGATTTTAGGCGCTTAGAGAAATTTAAAACTTTATACACGTCCAACTAAGCATTTTAAATCATGGGATAAATAAATAAATGGGATAATCATGGGATATAATTAAAATGATATACAAATCTACCTATAGTAATTGTATATGGTGTGAAACTTTCAATTGGTGAATTCCAACACGCACTGACCGGTTTATTTATTATAATATGTATGTAATAAATTTCTAAATATTATTGTATATTTTGAAATTTATTAAGTTTACTAAATATGTTCCACAGTATAATTATTTATCACAAAAAGTAAAACGAAAAACCATTTTGGAAAGAAGTAAATGAATTGAAAGTAGAAATGAAAAGAGAAAGAATTAGATTCTATGCTATTTATAACAATAACATATAAAACTTTTGGTAGCCCTATTACATCTTGCACAATAGAAATTCTGGTTATTCTTTAGCGTCTATTAAAAACGCTCCGCATACCTGCAAATTCGCGTGACCCATATATGATTTAAGAATGAAAAGAAAGGTATGAGAATATTAGTTGATAGAGATTAAAACTTTATTTAGTTTTGTTTTTGAATTAAATTGTAATTAAACGCATTGACAACTTGTTATACTATTCAGATTTACAAATACAGTATTTAACTTAATTTGTTTTAATAAAATGGCTTCGAAGCTATTGCACCACGATTAATAAATTTTAGAATGGATATATTTAATTCTGATATAATTAACATTTAAATTTCAATAGAAAACAAAATAGTAATATAGCTATATACTCACGGTGAAAATGTTTTAATGAATATTAAAATCAATAAAGTGTAGCACGAGTAGTTATAACTACGAGTATAATGTTAATTATGGTGAATAAATACCTGAAGGTTCCGAAATTATACAAAAATCCAAGTATGTGTAGTTGCACTTTAGAATTAAAATTATAATGTATTTTCTGGAGGTGTTTTCTTTGTAAAGCTCGCGCGTGAACTGAATGGTGGGGACGCGGCGTGTCGCTTTGTTTCGTAGCGCGAGCTTTGCGTGGGCGCGTATCGCTACGTCGCGATGCGTCTGCGCAATGGTCTTCGTTCCTCCTATAGCGAGTTGGCCGAAATACCACCAAGCATCTGCTTTGGCAAATTAACTAGCCTTTTAATTAATTTTGACATTAAATACAATAAGTGCCAACATAAATAATACCATGTATGACAGAATTAATGTAAATCGACCGTTATATTTTAACCGACTTTTAAAAAAGCGAAGTCGTAAAATTTCTCATTTCTTCTTCATCTTTATTCTTATGTTACAAGATTATAAACTGATTTTGAAGTTGTTATTTTTTATTAAGAAGATTCCATTGGTTCTACAAGGAGTATTTAAGCTTTTTAATAATAAAATATGGTTGTTATTGCGAATCTACTAGTGTTATATTAGTGCTATTTAGGTAACTACTTCATCGAAATCTGAATGAAGTCGATTTTCAAGGATTTTAAATTTTGTAAGAACCTGTATATAAAATATTGTACAGCTTTATTGCCCGTGTCAATGAACAATTGTTTGTGTCGTCTACCAGAACAATACTTTTCAGAAATAAAGCGAGCTAACATTGTTCTGGAAAATACCTACGTCTGAAAATATCCATAATGCGTCAGCAGACAGAGAATCAAGAAGCGATGACTCCTCGGAAGATGTAGGGGGCGATAAACATGTACATTATGAATAATGATTGGCAACACTCCCCATGACTAAGTTTATCATCGCTGCAGAAATCGAATGCCCACGTGTTTTCTGGAAACTATAGTTTAATGCCCAACCCTCGCAAACAATTTATTTCCGTATCTTATTCACCGGGATAACAATTCGAGTGAGTCATCCGGTGCGCTACAAGGAGACAGCACGGCTCATTTGTCAGGGAAATCTTGTGATTCACTGTAGCTGATGCCAAATAATTTCAATATTGTCTTATGTAGTATAACAGTGTAGAAGTTATGTGTTTTTAGACTATTAGTTTATTAATTTGTAGAATTAATAAAATAATAGTCTAAAAATAAACACATAATTAGCAGATATACAATGCAAAAGTGGAAGGATGTAAGAGTCGAGGAAGGCCAAGGCTTACCTACCATGATCAAATTGGTCGTGTTCTATCAGAAGGTGATGTCAGGAGCCCTAGAAACCGGCGAGCGTGCATGAGAAGAGCTATGAATGTTAAAGAAGCGAGTGAGATGTGTAAGGATCGAGTCACGTGGCGCTCGGTTCCCTCTGCCTACCCCACAAGGGATTTAGCGTGAATAGATAGATAGAATTTGTAGAACATTACATAATTTTTGAACTGATATTGAGTCTGCGTCATTTAATGTATACAATTATTATATGAAAAGCATTTTTGACGAGCCAGTGGAGTGGAGCAACCTTGCCTTAACATCAAGGCTCGTGAGTTCGATTTCCACACAGGACAAACATTTTGTGTGTATGAGTATGTCGGTTTGTCTTAGTCTGAAAGTTTTTTAAAAGAGGAGGTGTATCCAAGTAGCCTAACCAGGGAAACACATCGTCCTCACAGTAAACCTCACAGCAGCCAAATAACAACTTCTGAAGAATTATTGTATTCCAGCTTGTGAGTGGAGTTACTAGTAAGCTAGTAAGGAGGTGCTATGTAAGCAGCAGAGATTGCAACATGTGAGCAATAAATAAATGATTTGATTTGATTTGAATACTTCTTGTGTTACAAGCGTTCGTAGGCGCAACCAAATAATAATTCTCTGGTTGTAGTATTCCTACCAGTGAGTGAGGTTACCAGCAAGGTTACAAGCGTTCGTAGGCTACAGTAATCAGTTAATGTATTAGGTTGGCTGTATGATTGTATGCGTTCCGACGTTGTTCAAAAAATAATTAACATTATATGATCAAAGTGTAAAATATTGTAGTTTCCATACATTTTGCATGTACTAACCGTGTTCACATGTGCACACATAATAAACATGAGTATCGTTAAATGAAACAATGACACAAAAAACTTACAATACATGTTCAATTTATTTATTTTCAATTGCGTTCATACGTGCATAAATTTTTATTCGATTGAGAATGTACTCATAAATTTTGTAGTAAATTTGCGTGTGTAATGTTTCAAATTGTGAACAAACGTAATTCTCGTAATGCACTCGGATAATTTAACAAACGGGGTTCTGGCGAAAGAGAGTAGGAGTGTATAAAATAAATAAATAAATAAATATTATCGGACAAATTACACAGCGCCATCTAGCCCCAAAGTAAGCGAAGCTTGTGTTATGGGTACTAGACAACTGATAAACATACGTAAATACATTTTTTTTTTGTAAATACATACTTATTATTAGTTATTATACATAGAAAATACCCAGACCAAGACAAACAGACATGTTCATGCACACAAATGTTTGTATTGTGTGGGAATCGAACCCACGAGCGTTAGTGTCAAAGTAGCGTAACAACGCGTTTCACCACTGCGCCACCGAGCTCGTCTCGAGCCCAACTCCCTAGATAATTGTAGTGTTCCTGCGAGTTGCGGCTTGAAGTAACGCGTGGGTATTACTTCTTGCATTTACAAGCTTGGTTGCCTTTCTAAAAATTGCTTTTGTAATTATTTTCTTCATGAACTCAGTCACAGTAGTAGTATAGAGTGTCAATAAGTATAATCAATAGTTCCAAGTTTAAGGTTTAGTCTATCTCTCTATCTATAACTTCACGCCAAATCCCTTGCTTGGCAGGCAGACAGATTCGGGCTAGTGACCAATGTGACGAATCCTGACATGTACCGCTAAATTTGTGTTTTTGTATTTATGAACATATTTGTAATTATCACTTGACTCGCGGCGAAAGTAAACATCGTGAAGAAACCCGCAAGCCCAAGAAGATATATTTCGAAAGACATGTGACCTAACCTAAGAAAGGTATGATTTTCCTTCTGGGGTATGGAGGTATGATGATAGTCGCTTCATGTACTGCTTATAACCGCACTGCTCGCCGACGGCGGGGAGTTCACCCGTACCGTGCCGTTCCAGAGAAGTTTTCTTCCGAGAACTCTCAAGTTGTGGAATGAGCTCCCAGCCGTGGTTTTTCCAAGGGACTACAGCATGGGGTTCTTCAAGAAATACGTGAAGAGGTATTTCTCTAAATACCTCTTCACGTATTTCTTGAAGAACCCCCTCATGCGTTGCTGACCCTCTGGTCGGAAACGCATGAGTGACACTCCTGGTGTTGCAAATGTACATAGGCTACGGTGACTGTTTACCATCAGGTAAGCCGAGCTTGAGTGCCATCTTAGTGATATAAAAAAAACAATCAACAATCAGTATCTTCGCCAAATCCTTAGGCTTAGGTAGCGGACCCCATCAATCCGCTCGTCAAAGAAGAAGAATATATTTATACATATATACATTTCTCGTTTAAATGTATAAGATTTTGGAGACGATTATGATTTGATGATACACACAGAGTTACATACTATTGTTCTAACATTGTGTATGTTGGTAAGTAGTTCAGAATCACTAAATCGATTATATGTACCTATATCATTGTATTGTAATAGAGAACATGTAGACGAAAGTGTCTATTTTATAACACTATCTCAATGTGTATAAAAAAAAACCTCATTACGATTGTGAAACTTTTTACAGGAACACCGTTCCTATATGAAATCTATATGTTTG
Organism: Pyralis farinalis; assembly: GCA_947507595.1. NCBI lineage: Eukaryota > Metazoa > Arthropoda > Insecta > Lepidoptera > Pyralidae > Pyralis > Pyralis farinalis. Next base: position 22,058,833 of record OX382267.1, read on the forward strand.
CCTGTGCTTTTGTCTGTATGTTTGTCTGTCGCCTTTTTTCGAATATTCGAATTTTGACTTCAGATTCGGATTGAGCATAAAAAAGTAGAATAGGAATGTTCAGGAACACCGTTCCTATCTCTTAAGGAACATGGTTAAAATGGCCGACAAATTAAAAAAAAAATTGAATTGTTACATAATTGACGAACCAGGTGTTCCTCGGGCAATGCAAACTTGCGCATTCTCAACTGGTTTTTTTTAAATCCTATTTTTCAGCCCATACCAAATTTTTAATTTAATAAATTTATAAACTGATTCAATTTCACAACACACATGTGTTAGAAATAGACAAGAACATAATTGTATTGTTGCAAAACATTATTTTTTATTCCATAAAACAAAACAAAAATAACACGCAATCTAAACTTCATTCCTTTTTTTATACTACGACGAATAGCAAACAAGCATACGGTCCGCCTAATGTAAAGCGGTTACCGTAGCCACCTCCGCTGTCAACACACCAACTCATCATCTCATCTTCTGGTCACCTCACTCACTCGCAGGAACACAAACCTCCAGGTAGTTGCTATTTCGCCGCGGTCCTCTGTGAGGTGGAGGTACTTCCCCAGTCGGGCTAACGTCGTGTCCCACGTCCGTTCCTTTAATATTTTAAAAATATAACTCAGAATTCTGATATTCTTATTACCCCACGTACCGGGTCTCCATTTTTGAAACACGTAGCAATGTCATAAAAGTGTAAGATATATTTTTATGACGCTATTATAATAAACCTTCAATATTTTCTTATCATATTATACTAATATATGAATACTAGCTGACACGGCAAACGTTGTTTTGCCATATAAATTATTCCTAGGATTATTTCAGTATTATAAAAATAGGGGTTGATAGTAGAAGGGTGGAAATTTAGGGTTGTATGTATATTTAATGCCACATCATAAAAAAAAAATTGTACAAAAAATAAAAAATAAAAATTTGGGGTGGACCACCACCTTTATCACTTAGGGGTATGAAAAATAGATAGTAGCCGATTCTCAGACCTACTGTATATGCATATAAAATTTCATCAAAATCGGTCAAGCCGTTTCGGAGGAGTATGGTAACTAACATTGTGACACGAGAATTTTATATATAAGAAGATGTATACAAGGTATTTTAATACAATACTTATTTTACAAAGAAACACATTGAAATCGCTCTATGAATTTGGAATTGCGACGTTACAGAAGGAAAAGCACGAAAAACTTACAACTCTTCTCTTTTTCTGCATTTTGCTCTTCTTAATGCAAATAGAAGCCTTTTCAGACTTCTGAGTAAATCCCAAGTGAATATCAATGTTGAGTACAAAAAAATAAAGTTTTGACTCAGTATTGACTTTTACGTTGTGTTAAGTCACATTTTTAGGGGTCCGTACCACAACATGGGAAAACGGAACCCTTACAGGATCACTTTGTTGACCGTCTGTATGTCTGTCGTTCTGTCGAGACCCTTTTTCTCAGGGACGGGTAGAGCTATAAAGCTGAAATTAATATCAAGTACTCTTTGAGCACTAAAAAATTCAAACTTCTAAGTCCACGCAATCAAAAGATTCGGCGGTTTATGCCTAGTTTAGCCGCATATTTTGACACTCGCAAGGGAACAAAACCTATACACTTGCTGTTGACCTAGAATCATGAAATTTGATAAGAAGCAATGTCATGTAGCACAAGTAAACGGAAAAATTCGAAAACAGAAAATTTGTAGTTACATCGCAACAAATAAAATATTGCGAAGTTATTTTTTACTGAACTCGGTGCGCGAGTCGGACTTGACGGCAATTTTATATAACGTCCGGATGCATACAAGCATACGGTCCAAGCAGTTGCCGTAGTCTATGAGCGCTTGAAACACATAACGTATCATTCGTACGATGCCACATTTGCAGCTCGGAACGCAACAATCCTTCCACGGAGTGGTTATTTGACTGCGGGTTTCTTAGAGATGGAGCTGATTCCCTAAATGGGCTACTTTGATGTCCCCTACTCACTTAAAGATGTAGTAAAAATGAAAATGGATTAATATGAATATTGATAGCATACAGCAAGAGAAATCATGAAACTACTCTTTATTAATAGTAGTGTAAGACGAATCGATTGTACAAAGGATGAAATTAATGAAGAGGATTGGATAATTTGACGACGATTGACTGAAATGACTCAAAGAAAAACATCCAGTGCTGACGCCAGTTGAACTGCAACTAGGACAGAAAAGTAAACATATGAATTCTATTATTTATAATGACATAGCACGCTAATTTCAACCCATGTGCCTTGTGGGGTAGGACGAGAGAACAGAGCATTAGTAGATGGACTTAAAAGTAAAAAAAGCTGCTAATTCATACATTTCGCCCTGAATTTGTTTTTCTACTCTCAAAGAAAGTCAAAGTGTAGAAAAAGGAAAGGTTGTAAAATTGAAGTTCGTAGAAGTGACATTCATTTGGGACTAAGATACCACTTACAGTCGTCTGTCTGTCTGTCGGTTTATTGTTTTAAAAGCTGATTCTTATATCCTTATGATTTTTAAACATATTGTATTTAAACAACTCAATTATTCTGCAAAAACCAGAAAGTTAACATAATAACGTACAACCGTTATTATGTTAACCTTGAAGTTACCCGCGTACTACATTTATTTTAGTGTTACATTTGATAGTGAGACAACATCTCATATTTTCAGAACTTTTCTTAAATCCCGTCGTTACATTTCAAAGTGTTTTTATTAAGATGAAGTAAACACTATTAAGTGCCAAATAAGTGTCAAAATGACGTAAATGTATATAACAATTTGTTGACATGTCGAGTACTTGTTGGATGAGAGGGAATCGTTGTCAACACGTCATTAGAAATGCCATATCTGATTAGTTTAAACCAGTATCTCCAATAGACCGTAAAATCTGGATTAGAGTACAGCAAAATTAGCATTATTTAAGATAATGCGTATTCACATTGAGATATAAGTAATTGTGTTATAAACTGGCGAGCTCGGTAGCGCAGTGGTTAGTAACGCTACTTTGATACCAATGCTTCTGGGTTCGATTTCCACACAAGACAAATATTTGAGTGCATGTACAAGTCTGTTTGTCTTGGTCTGAGTTTTTGAGAGAGGCAGGACGCAGCAAAGCAGCGAGTCTGGGGAAGTACGAGTACCACCGGAAACCGCAGCCAACTCCCTGGAGTGTTGTTGTGTTCCAGCGAGTGAGTGAGGTTACCAGTAAGCTCCTAATGAGTTGCTTTGTTAGCAGCGGAGGTGGCATCGCGGGAACGATACTTAATGTATTACAAGCGTTTATAGGAAACAGTAACTGCTTTACATCAGGTGGGTCGCATGCTTCTATGTCTTCCGACGTTGAATGAAAAAAAATGCACGCACGTGATATCAGATAGTGTGAAATTGTTCCACGATGAAGGCATTAATTATGTACTTCATTTGGATGATTACAAAGCGCGTACTACCACGGAATTAACAGAAATACTGTGACAGCTTAATTTGGACCTGATAAACCAGAAAATATAAAACAAATAGCACCTGCCAACTATATAATATTACACAAAGGCAATGATTCCTTTAAACAAATTGTACCTATTTTAAACTAAATATAACTAACAGTTAAGTATACTGATGTAATATAGAAATATACCTACTGTACTAACTGGCAGTAACCGCTTTTAACACTTTCTCGGTTTCTAAGAGTTGTATCGTGATGTTCAACTACAACACCTACAACCTTCCTCAAGAATAGGGCTGTCAAATGCAAAATGGTTTTTAAATCCGACTGGTGGTTCCAGAAATTGCCGCGTTTAAACAAACAAACTCTTTCGCTTTATATATTAGTATAGATAGATTGTACAAAGATACAGACAATGGGTTTTTAGCAATGGGTAGTTTAAATACATGATACATGCTTTAAACTACAAATAACTAACAATTTAACAAACTGATATAATATACAAATATACCGTATTATCAAATGTGACAAATTCACATTACATTAGGTATCGCTCGCACGATGCCGCCTCTAATGGTAGAGGTAGCATCGTAACTGCTTAATAAAAAAGAATTCATTGAATTAAACAATTTTTAACGGAAGTATCGCGTGTTTTATTTATTTTGTAGAACTTGACGTTTTGAATGCTTTGCAGCGTCTGTGGTCGCAGGAAGACTAAGGTGACATTTGTCTTACATTGGTTATTCAATTATTACATCTAATGACATGCATGGATTAATAACATACGTTCCGATTCACACCAAAATCGCTCACGGTGTCCGAATGTTTTTGAGTAGATCTCTGGGTTTGAAATCAATAAAATTGGAATGTCTGATTGTATAGTTTCTTATTTACAGACACGACACCGCATGAGTGACACCATGTTGCACTTGTTCATATGCTACTGTAACTGCTTAGCATCAGGCAGACCATACGCGTCTTGATCACCTTAGTGGTATAAAAATGATAAAATAACAGCTTTTGTACTAAAAACAATTGTAAATCTGGATATTGTCAGCGACTTTTCTTAGCGACTATACGTGGCCTTTCACATGGAGACCTTACAACTAGAAAATAGAGCGTAGTTGCACCATGGCACAATAATGCAGGCACGCGAAGGTACCGGCTTCCGTCCCGGCCGATGCCTATCTACCTTCATCAACCTATTACCCCCAGGCGGACGAATGACCTCGTCTAACTTGCGTGTCTACTAAGTTACTATCTATGTCATGCAAAAAAGGATTTAACATTTTCAAAGTCTGATATGGCGCAATAAGATTTTTATTGATATATTCTAATGTAGATACGGTTCGATTAACGATCTGCTTATAGAAACATTACTTGCGCATTCAGAGCAAGCGCAAGAAATCCGCGCTTAGATGATAAACTTATGTAACACTAGTGAATTTAGTGATCAGTTGTGGCATAGCTGTTGTGGAATTTCGATATTTTATTTACCTACATGTACAGTAGAAAATACAATATTTAAAAGTAAGGAAAGAATTTGTATATTTATAAAAAATCAGAAGTTCTCCGCTATTCGGCCCTCCCGTATCCCGGTATCTCGTGGTAATTTCCACAAATCCCTTCTTATCAGATGTATACATTTCCTGAGGGACATCTATACAATGTTCCAAGTTCTTGGACTCAACGTTCTTGTTGTGCGTTAATATAAATACATTGATATTATTATATTTGGATAAACTACAAAGGACACACACTAATCAACTACGGTTACTAGATAACAAATGATCGTATCTATTTTCTTTTTGTAAAAACATGCTCAGATTCGTTACGAAACACTCAGATTAAGACGAGAAACATATTCTTTGACACAAATATTTTACTTGCTCAGAAATTGAACACACTACCCTTGGTATTAAAGTAACCATAGTTGACTATTAGGCTACTGGACTCATCAAACTATGATGACATATGTCAGAAAGCTAGTTACTTTTATTATATGGCTCCAGATGGCAATAAAATAATTAGAATCAAGGACTCCAGTTCGAACCTTCACATAACTTATTGCATTTAAAAAGGGGTACGTAATTATTAAAATCCGTATATGTATCTGAACGATCATTGGAGAGCCTGGAACCAATTAAAATGCTGTCAATTTCTTTTTATTCTGATAGGCACTGTGAATCTGCGTAATCAATGTAGTGTACCATTGAATCGATTAAAAGAATTTCAAGGCATAACCTGCCGTGTAAATCGCGCTTTCGTGTGTAAATATAGTAGTGAAACTTTCGTTATAGCACTAAATGACTGATTTGCTCTGTAATTTTAGGCAAATATTGCTATAAGGTGACCTTTAAACACGCAACTGATTCCGTTTCATTGAAGTTATCCGGGCTTTATTAGTTTTATCGAACGTATAGGTGCGCGACCTTCAGCGATAGCTCTTAACGATGTATGAAAGAAAATATATTTTCTTTTCATGGCCAAAGTTTCGCACCGCAATCCATGTGAATCGACACTAATATCAATAATTGGTTATATTCATATTACGTTTGGAAACTTTCAGGTGTCCAAGGCGAATGATTGATCGTCTCCAGATATTTTTAAATTGAACTTCTTAAGAAAATTTAAATTTTCATTTGGCTATTAATATAGTATATAAATAAATATGTATGACGCAAATGAATTAATGATGAATAAAATAACAAAGTTTCGGCTATTGTTAAGAAATCGGTTCCATTTGTTAACAATAGCACGAACTTTGTTACTTTGCTTAGTTTCGAATGAACACCGCGGAGACGAGAAGATTAGTAAACTGTTAATTAACTGATATCCTCGAAACTTCGATCAGTTCTACGTTCCTACATTTACTACGTTAATTATAAAGAATATAAGTGAATAGATTTTGATGGCAATTACGTAGGCGTCTAAAATGCGTTAACTGAATAAAGTTGCACTGACAATTAAAGTAGGAGTGATATATTGTGTGATCCGGAAATTTCTTCGCTCGGTCATTTAATATCTTAAATTCGTTGAATAACTTTTGGTACTCGTCTACTAATTTCATGGGTAATAAATTATTGTCGACAATAAACACTAGTAACAGAACAATAAAGCGTTTGCTAATTTTCACGCTTTTGTAATTATGCGTCGGTTCAATATTACTTACTATTTTGGTAGCGTATTTTGGAACAGCTGGCGGTAATAGCTTTGAGTGTAAATGGGTAATAGCCGCACCAATAATGCCCTTTAATTTCATATATACATAGGTTTATCTGTGCTATACATACGAGAATCCATAACGTGGATTAATCTACAAATATATATAGTATATTTTTATGCTACGTCGGGAGACATACAAGCGTACGTTCAGCTAGTGTAAAGTGATTACAATAACCTATGCCATGCTTGCAATTCAGGAAGTATCGCTTGTAGGAACACAACAACTTTCCAGGGAGTTATAATTTGGCTGTGTTTTTTTAATGACGGTACTTCCTCAATCCAGCTGCTTTGATACCCCTACTCCTTTGCGAAAAGGATAAATAAAATATGCACATTGATTTGGTACAGTCAGTTTAAGTGAAAATCATGCGTTTTGATTTTTTCTCTTAGCCACCTGCACACAAAATTTGATACTATTATAAATATATAGTACCTACTGTACTAAACGATGTACGTCGTTTCGTTACACAAAATTCTTTCAGAGTTTATATCACTCAACTTTTCCTAAACGGTTGAATCGATTTTGATGAAATTTTTTTGTTTGTATTTCAGTGGAGTCGAGAATGGTTCTGATTTATAATTGGATCCGATAGGTGGCGCTGCGATCGGGTTACAAGACTTATTGTGTTCATTTTCGGATAGCGCAATATCTGACAGGTCCGCTAGTATACCTAGTCCGGCCATAAGTTATGTTACAAATGAATATGCATTTATTTTTTTAAGAAGCAATACTATTTTCTTTAACACCCCATTCCATATTGTAATTTGATAATAAACATGAAAAACGCGGAAAATCGGAAGAAGTTTTTACCATAATAAAAGCATTCCAAATTCAAAATAATTAAAGAGGGGCAAAGATAAGTTTCTATGTAAAGGTATTTATGGTCGTATATGTTATAATTACTGGTTATTTACAGATGGACAAATTACTGGACATTTACTGATTGGGTAGGCAAACAGCACATAATAAAGTTTCCCATATTGTAGTGTATTTAATATTTTTAAAATAAGTCAGGGAAATTTGTATATTTATCTGTTTATCTATCCATCACCCAATTTATTTGGAAGCGTAAACTTATATAAATTAATTAACAAGTTTAATTTGGATGTGCTTACACGGAGCTGTAGATACACGGAGCAGCATGATCTCTCATTACCAGCGGTTCCTACACGGGTTACTATATAAAATAGGGGTAGGAATGTCGAGCTAATTTAATTTACAATAAACCGTTGATATTTACAATAATTCTGAATATAGTATAATAGTTAAACAGTTAAGTTGACGAAACAGATATACAATGCGAAAGTGGAAGGATGTAGGAGCCGAGGAAGACCAAGACTAACCTACCATGACCAAATTGGTCGTGTTTTATCAGAAGGTGATGTCAGGAGCCTTAGGAACCGGCGAGCGTGCATTAAAAGAGCTATGAATGTGAAAGAAGCGAGTGAAGTGTGCAAGGACCGCGTCTTATGTCGCTCGGTTCTCTCTGCCTACCCCGCAAGGGACCTGGCGTGAAGATATACATACATACATACATACATAGTATAATAGTCTTTAGTAGAAATCTAATTGATAATTTGATATTGAACACTAAATAAATTAATGGTAAATTTGAACATGTATATTCTTTCTCTTCAAATTCTCATTTTTGGAAACGATTACGTGCAAGAAAACGAATTTGTCTGAAAGAGAGCAACGGCGATAAAATAAGAAGAGGCATAGTATCATATAACATAGTGAGACAGAAAGTAGAAAAAATAAATGATTTTTCATTCTTTCTTTTCTCTTTCTTACTACATTGGTTTGGACATGTAAAGAATAAGGAGGAACGAATGAGAAATAAATATACCTACAACGCGAAAGTGGAACGATACAGGAGGCGAAACCGAGGAAGACCAATGTCACCCACCACGAACAAATTGGTTGTGTTTGCACGTGATGAACTTCAGAAACTGGAGAGCGTACATGAAAAAACTTATGAATGTTAAAGAAGCGAGTTAGGTATGTGAGTATCGACCTCCGAGTCATGTAGCGTACGTTTCTGTTTGCGTACTCTTTAAGACAATTTGCGTAAACATAGATAAATAGATATTTCTTTTGAACTTTGGGGCGAGTTATATACAAAATGCTTAAAGTATTTTTTAACATTTTTTTTATTATACAACGTCAGGAGGCATACAAGCGTACGACCCACATGGTGAAAAGCGGTTACTGTAGCCTATGAACGTTTGTAATACATTAAGCATCACTCGCGCGATGCCACGTCTGCTGCTAACACAGCAACTCCTTAGGAGCTTACTGGTGACCTCTCTCACACGCAGGAACGCAACATTTAGTTACAAATTATAAAGAGCATCTAGTTAGTACCGATAAAATACGGATTATTTCGTTCCGCTTCGACAGTTGTGTACAATAAACCTATCAGAAAATGGCTGCCATGCTGTCAATATGTTAAACAGCTATTGTACTCAATTAGGGGAACTCAGGGGAAGAATGTAAACAAATTTGGGAAGTAAGAGTGAGTAACGTTATTATACTCGTACGCTATTTGATCTGTAATGTAATAAGTCACATAACATTAATTGATTACATAAATTAATCGCAGTAATTTATTTTAATGCATTTGGCTTCTTATATTGTTTTCTACATTAAAATAGGAATGAATTTTAAATTTAATTGCATTTAGTTAAATAAGCAGTGATAGTCCAATGGATAAGATGGATAAGGTACCGACTGATGGTGATGATGGCATATGAAATATGTGGATACAAAATTGATTGTGTTTAGTTTCTCCCGCACGGGTCGTTATTTGAAATCGAACTCAACCTAAACCAATAATTAGAGGCACAACAACATCTAATAAACAGCTCGATTAGGGCAGTACCATTAGCTACGTACAGAAGACCGCTGCCAAATAATGGCTCACGAAAGGGGTATTATATTAATGAGTGTGAGTGAGGTTATCAGGAACGTTCCAAGGTGATGCCGCATCAGCAGTAGCACTGGAAACCCATAAGTGATTGTTTTTGCATTTTTGACCTAAGTAGTAAATTTAAATTAAATTTAGTAATATGATTATATAAGTAATAATGTTAAAATTCAAATGCCAAAGTCAGCTGTCTACTATAAATAATTAACTGGCATTTATATATCAAGATCTCCAGCGTAGTATCTACAAATCGCAAGGTCGAGCTGACTCGAGGGTTCAAGCGATAACACTGAGTGACGGTTTGATTGATGCCGTAATTCTGAATTATATTATAGGTTGTTGTTACATCACGCAACCTCTATCAATGGATTACGATAATTATCTGACTAATACACTTTCTCGAATCCATGAAAAATATATTTACTTAAATACAATTATTTCGATACATGTATCAAAAAAGTGCTTATCTACCATTGGTAGCAATTTCGAATTTTAAGATAAAACTGAGATTTTAAATCTGTGAAATTACACGTCATTGACATCATGTACTTTTGTATATGATAAGATGGATTGTCACTTTAAAAGAACAAGCTAGATTTTATCGTGTCAAATGCAACTAACAATGGTTCCCGATTATCACAATAGTAGGTATCGTCAACAGCAAAACTTTTATTTGTTGCTTATATAAACATTATTACCAGTGAAAAATAGGAATTGTTCTTTTTGTACAAAACGTGGTGACATTGGACGGTCCAAGGAATGATGTATCCCTATATTGAAGCGGAACCTTCGTTGTGTAAGTTTGATCTGTATTTACCCGGTCTTTATCTTATCATAAAAATTCAGTCATGAATTTTCGTCGGTTTTACGCAGGTTCTCCAAAGTAAGAAAATAATGTATCACGTATATTTACACGAAATATTATTCTCGTACTTAAAAGGTTTCCATACAAAACTCAGGTAAAATTATGTTTCAGAACGGTTTGAATTACTAATAGGCAATTTAGTCTATGTAGATAGAAACGTTTTATTTAAGGTAATTTCTTGAAACTCTTTGCAGTAATAATTACTTATACATAAAAAGGGTATATCATCTTCAATATTTTTTTTATGTTATTCATATTTTTTTTAATTTAATAATAACGAGCGCAATAATCTGTATATTTAATTGGAATACACTCAAGATTTTGTATTGAACATTTAAGGTTATTTAAGTTAAAAGTGGATATATAATGTGAACCCTCTTGAAATTACTGAAACGCATATAAAAATTTAAACCACTGAAACATAATTAAAATGTATTTACAAAGTGAGTGTCGAAATTCACCGCCATTATATGTCTTAAGGTTTGGTGTCGATTACGTAGGAATATTTACCATAAAGTGCATATACCCATAATGACTATACGAGTTTTACGTAAGATATTTAATTGTATTGTCTTAGGTTTTCGCGATTGTTATACATTGAATTAAACAATTTTTAATGGAAGTGTCGCGTGTTTTATTTATTTTGTTGAACCTGACGTTTCGAATGCTTTGCAGCGTCCGTGGTCGCAGGAAGATATTTTATTCAATGATCATGATTTTCTTAATAACTTATATAACTTAAAAAATCATAATGCGGAAAGCGATAATAGATATTGAATATTCTTTAACTGTATCTTTAGACCTTAAATGATAATACTTCTAAGCATATTGTTTAACCGTAAACAATATCACAACTATATAAGGACTTCATAGAACATTGAGATTAAAAATGTATACACTTTTCTTCCCAATCTTACCAACGAAGCGTATTAAAAGCTTAGTCTCTACTAAAGATAGGTGAAAGAAAAACTGTAGGATTGCATGCCATATCTCCAATCAGTAGAGCGATTAAAGAGTGAACGCTGATAGCAGCCGCCTCAGACATCCCTATAATCAAGATTTTTAACGTCATAAATTAGAGCACTAAACAGGTTAACTTCGAATTTACATATATAGTGGTGATGATGAAATAAGTTCCAACATTATAGAAAAATATTATGTAATTCCATGCTAATTATAAAACCATTTATTTTATAAATGTTTTTAAAACAATCTCTATTACAACAGGCTTGAACTAAAAGTAAAAAATAAAAAATAGGTTATATTTGTCATATTACGTCATATTGGGTATTGGGTAGTAGATATTTTCTTGAAACTACTACCTACTTGAGTTTCATTATAATCCCGGTATTGGTCATTATAGTCAGAGTCATAATAATAAAGATTATCACATCTTTTGAAAATGTAAAATATATTTACCACTAGCAATTTTAAACGCTTGGGCATAGACTACGTGACGAAAGCGTTATACTCATAGATAACAGAAACGTTATACTGGTTACAATACTTCAGTGCGTAAGCTTCTAAAATTTCGAGCTCGGTGGCGCTGTGGTGAAACGCGTTGTTACACTACTTTGACACCAACGCTCGTGGGTTCGATTCCCACACAGTACAAACATTTGTGTGCATGAACATGTCTGTTTGTCTTGGTCTGGGTATTTTCTATGTATGATAAGTATGAATTTACAAAAAAAAAAATGTATTTACGTATGTTTATCAGTTGTCTAGTACCCATAACACAAGCTTCGCTTACTTTGGGGCTAGATGGCGCTATGTAATTTGTCCTACAATATTTATTATTATTCATTTATTTAATTATTCTCTTATTAGTTACATTTTTAAATATAAAATATATAAAAAAATACATTTAAAAATATAAAAAACAGAATTCCCCCGATAGCGGGAACAAGGTCCAAGCTATCGGTGGTCAAAATCACAGAGACAGAAACCTCCTCACAATACGTGCCGTCGCAAGGAGAACTGCCTTCTGTATCTGGCGCTTGATCCAGATTATTATTATTATTATTATATTATTATTATTTATATAGGTACTTTTTTATTATTGCAAGATATATATACGTCCCTAAAACTTATATATCTACATCTATAATATGACGATCAAATATGATGAACAATAATCAATAGAGAGATATTATTCTAAATTTTTTAATTTACCAGCATTTCGAAAATGACTATTGAAGAAATTCGAAAATTTGCTTGCCAATATAGATATTTTTCAAATCGACAATTTCTATTACAATATATTTATGTCATTGTATTATATAATGTCAAGTGGTACAATTAAAAATATATTGATACGTCACGTGGTAGAATCATTTCCAGACATCGCTGTCAGTTAAGATATTCATCGACTATACTATAATAACCCTTCATACATGGAGTATTTTTGATCTGCCATTTGAATATATTGTCAGGCAGAACAAAAATTGTTTTTAAATTACTATTCAGGAACACCGTTCCTATATGAAAACTATATATATATGTTTGTCTGTGCGTTTATCTGTGTGTGCTTTTTTTTCGAATATTCGAATGTTGACTTCAGATTCACCATAAAAAAGTAGAATAGGAATGTTTAGGAACACCGTTCCTATCCCTTAATTCTCATTTTTCCATGAATTATGAAATTATAAAATAAAACCAAAAAAATATTTCCAAAAGTAAATTCAAAAGAAACCAGTTGAGAATGCGCATGCTTGCATTGCCAGAGGAACATCTGGCTCGTCAATTATATAACAATCCAACTTTTTTTTTAATTTGACGGCCATTTTGACCATGTTCCTTAACAGGGTTAACCCTTCGAAACCCGAGTGGTCGTATACGACCGCGAAATGTATGGGAAAACGTATATAACGGGTTCTGACTGCCCAAGGCCATTCAGATATCAAATAAGTTCTAATAAGTTCTAGTAACAATCGTTCAGCTCCCTCGTCACATTCTCGACATCCTATGTTATAAAAAGTACTTATAATAACAAAGCAAGCGAGCCCAAATTCGACTGTCCAACTATTTTGCCATCAAAGCGTTCCTGTTCCTACATCAGTTCAGGCTGCTCCATCATCAACTCATCAACTCGATAACACAATATAATTACGAGTACATTATCGCCGAACTTCTATATGCATGCCTAATTCAGCTCAATCGAACAACAACAAGTGAATGAAAAATGTTTACAAATTTTGAAACTGAAAATTTAAATGCATACGTCAATCAATGGTGAACTTTATAACATGGTTCTATTTTCTATCTAGCCACCAGAATGTCATAGTATTGTATAAATTAAGACAGAGCAGCGTATGATCTCTTTGACCATTTTTTCGACTCCCTTATTTCTTCAAAACGTAGGCAAGTTTAACAAACTTCAAGTTACTAAATTTACAATTTTACAATGAAATTGGAGAACAGTAAATTAGTTAATTAAATTTCGATTCGTGTTATCGACGGTCAATTTTCACGGTCAAATGTATACGGAATTACAATTTGAAAAAGTGGAACTGTATAACCAAATCATATAACATTCCATTTAGGTGCTTTCTACATAATTAGATTTCGCTAAACCCGTCAGTGTCTGGCATCGATTCAAAATATTTGTCGACAAAAGTCTCGAGACCGATAGAGCTTACGGAGAAAACTAGAATTTGATACAGTTTCCGTGTAAAGACCTGTAGACATTATTACTATAATATAATAACAATCTTGGGATTTTAGTGGTTCACTCAGATTTAAAGTTAAAGGCAACCTCACTTACTCGTGGTTATTCTGCGAGTTAAGTTATAAATGACGCTCTGGCGAAAAAGATCTAGGGATCATCTAAGCAGCCTGGCTGCGGAAGTACCTGTACATCACAGAGGACAAATAACTCTCCGGAGGACTAAAACTATTAGTTCTTGCGAGTAACTGATATTACTATATGAAATATATATGTTTGTCTCTGTGTATGTTTGTGTTTGACTGTGTGTGTGTCTCTGTCGTTTCTTTTTAAATATTCGAATTTTGACTTCAGACTCGGATTCAGCATAAAGAAGTAAAATACGAATGTCTCAAAAACCAACCTCCTATCTCTTAAGGAACATGGTCAAAATGGCCGTTAAAGTTTAAAAAAATCAAAATAAATTGTTATATAATTAACGAGCCAGGTGTTCCTCTGGCAATGCAAGCTTACGCATTCTCAACTGGTTTTTTATGAAATATTTATTTTCGACCTATTCTCATTTCTACCAGATATACATACATAAAAAATCCATAAAAATCGGTCGAGCCGTTTTGAAGTGCGACTACAAACACCATGACATGAGATTTTTATAGATATACACGTATATTTATAATTGAGAATTTCGTGTACATACAGCAAAATAGCATTTGGAATTGTATCTGTTAGCGATTTATTTACGATAGCCACTCGAAAAGGGTGCTTGGTTCTCCGATTATGTGTAAGCTTGTAAAAAACGATTTTCCCCTTACTGAATGAGATAAAACATTTT
Source organism: Pyralis farinalis (assembly GCA_947507595.1). Classification (NCBI taxonomy): domain Eukaryota; kingdom Metazoa; phylum Arthropoda; class Insecta; order Lepidoptera; family Pyralidae; genus Pyralis; species Pyralis farinalis. The sequence continues at coordinate 22,073,836 of OX382267.1, forward strand.
GTATTTAGTACAAGTCCGAATGTACGAATTATACATAAAAATAATGGTTTAAAACAATATCCACAACTTTCACGTGTCATTCTGAACGTACCCGACTACATTTTATAATAACGAGAATTTAATAGTGAAAGAATCTATCGTGGCTAGTGTGTATCACTATAAGTTCCTATATTTTTTCAATGTCCAACCTTATTTGTGAAGAAATAAATAAAAATGTACCGCAAATAAACTTTGCATCTAGCACATTTGAATAATAAAATAACCGTAGACGGCTCGCCTTTACATTTTCTGGTTTGCTGGAGTTTGCAATTTCTTGAGCCTATTAACAATAAAAGTGGTTATTTTTGTATTTTCTTATAAAAGTGGTAAATATAAGCGACACCAAAATAAAATGCCAAGAAAACGAGTTTTACGGCAATGTTTGATCTATTGTTTGCTACGGTGTAAAGAATGTATTACACAGAAATAGGTTTATATTATTGCTTTGAAGGCGATAATCCTATTGCATAGATAATGTAAGTATTTCATTCCATAATCTGAAAAGCGAAGAACACACTTACAGTTTTACTTATCTTGTAAATAACAAATGATTGTGAATTGCTATAAAAACTATTTCAAGCCAATAATGAAGAGAGAATATAGGGAATGGGTATGCATTTAGTTTTTCAATAAGAAACAAATTTATGTGTTTTTAAAATCTTTGCATGACATAATACGTGTAAGTTAGTTGCGATGTAATTAAATTAAAAAATAAAAGCTTGCTACAAAGCTTTCTGCCCGCCGACATTTAATTTAATTACCCTCTTACCGTTTTAAAGAGAAATATATTGGAGGCACAAAAAATACAGAAATGTACCAAATCTGACAGAGAGATACTCTCTGAAAGTAATGCAACGAGACATGATGAATAATGTAATGTCCTAATGACGATTTCGAGGTATGTATGAAGATATTTCCAATACATAATGGTTCTAAGACCCACTTCATAGTTGTTGTAGCACCCATCGAAGTAGCTCTAGTGGGGAATAACCCCGACCTCACAGAAGAGCGCAGACGAATAACAACTCGCTGGAGGGTTATTTTTGCCATTGCCTACGCCAACACTTAAAATCTGGTAGGACATCTGCCTTTTGCTTCCCGAGGTTGTATAAAAAAAAAGTCGCTGAACGCTGGAGACACTTCGGTTCTGATGAAAGTGCAGTAGCTGTTTGATTTCGTCATTCACGGCCGGACTACACCAGTTGCAACGATCAGGGTGTATTGTTTTTTTTTTAAAGATGACAAAACCTTATTTAATAATTACATACCAATCTCACTTTAAGAGCAGTGATAGTCCAGTGGGTAAGGAACCGGTCTATTGACCAACAGGTCGCCGATTCGAATCCTGGTATATACCACTAAATTGATGTGATCATTGTGATGGAAAACATCGTGAGAAAATCCGCACGTCCAAGAATTTATTTTTCGATAGACGTGTGACCTAACCTAGGCAAGGTCTGGTTTACCCCCTGGGTTGTGGAGGACTGACGGCAGTCGCTATTATCGCCAAATCTTTAGGCTTAAGTAGCGAACCCCGCCAATCCTAATATATTAGAAAACGGGATGACGCTAGGAAGAAGAAGAATCTCACTTATAACCATTGAGAATGCGCAAGCTTGCATTGCCAGAGGAATACCTGGCTCGTCAGTTATATAACAATTCATTTTTTTTTTAATTTGTCGCCCATTTTGACCATGTTCCTTAAGAGATAGGAACGGTGTTCCTGAACATTCCTATTCTACTTTATTATGCTGAATTTGAATCTGAAGTCAAAATTCGAATATTCGAAAAAAAGCGACAGACAAACACACAGCCAAACATATAGATTTCATATAGGAACGGTGTTCCTGAACACATGTACAGTCTTTGTTTAAAATTTATCATCAATAGCTCCACCGGAACACGGCGGTTTTATTACCGACCGTAGTACGAGTAGGTACAGCGGACCGCATATTACGTGTTATAGATTGTGCAAACCTTGTTCCGTAATTAAGATACTGTACTGGAAAACATGGGGCGTCATATTGACCACAAGTACAGCTTATTCTTCGGTTTTTGAAATATATATATATAATAGCTGAATCATTGGAAGGTTTCAGTCGGATGCTTATTGATTTCAATATCCCTTATCTAGCCGTGGAACTAGACGCGCCATGAATTATGACAAGATAAAAGTCATGTTCAATAAATTCGTCATCCCCAGCGCGTTTATCATCGAGAATGCAGTGATTGATGTGATTATTGACCATGTATACCTACGAGTATTAGATAGACTTAGCCTATATATCAAGACTTAGTAAGTTTCAGAAAGCTTATAATGGGCTGATTTTAGCGAATTGTTTTCATTCAACATACTTTAAACCTATACCTTTTTAACAGTTTTTTTTTATACTACGTCGGGAGGCATACAAGCGTACGCCCCACCTGATGTGAAGCGGCTACCGTAGCCTATTAACGCTTGTAATTCATTAAGTATCACTCGCGAGATGCCTCCTCTGCTGCTTACACAGCAACACCTTGGGAGCATACTGGTGACCTCACTCACGCGCAGGAACACATCAACCATCTAGAGAGTTGTTATTTGGCTGCGGTTTTCTGTGAGGTAGAGATGCTGGGCTGACGGGCTGTTTTGATGCGCCCTACCTCTCGTGAAACATCCAGACCAAGACAAACAGACATGTTCATGCACACAAGTGTTTGCCTTGTGTGGGAATCGAACCCACGAGCGTTGGTGTCAAAGTCGCGTCATTCACGACTGAGCCACCGAGCTCGTCAAACTAACAAACAACTGATACAATGAATTTGATACTTCGAATAGGACCTGCACAAATCATCCTTGTAATGTAGTTGACCTATAAAGGTACCGAGTTCAGTATTTTCCCTAATTGGGCTATTTGCAATGTACTGAGTCACTTCCTTTGCTAGGGACCGACCGGCTAATGTATTTATTATCGATTTATTGGGACGAAACCAGTTCATCCAATCGCCCATAAATTGCACTTAATTAACTGTTCCTTGAACAACTTCTACCCACGCGTAAGTGATTGGGCAAAATAATATTAAATACATTTTTTAACCTTGTTGTGATTCGTATTTAACAGAAGAATGATGTATTTACGTCAATCAGATAAGCCAATTATTTGTTTGAAAATATAAAAAAAAACTTTGATGCATAATACAACACGTTTATAACTCGCCTCATAAAGGATTTAAAATCAAATTAATTATGTGAATTGATTTTGATGATTATTTCCTTTTACGGCAATTAATCAAGTTTCCAGTTTAGTGAGTAAAATAACGTAATTTATCATTTCATTATTCATGTGAATCAATTACTAAATTAATTAAGATATTGGTAAACGAATAATGATTCCAGTTAAAAATAAGATAATTGTTAAAAAAAAGCTAGACCATTCAGACAGTTCAAATGAGCCGAAGTAAGATGTACTTAAGACGATTGAGGAATCCCCATGGCTACCTTCAATATCCATCATTATGCCTATTCAAAGATGCTAATATATTTGCTATCAGAACTACACTTATATGTCAACTGCCTGATGATATCAATCAATTAAGAGAGGTAGGGCGCACCAAAGCAGCTCGTCTAGGGAAGTACCTCCACCTCACAAAAAACCGCAGCCAAATAACAACTCCCTAGAGGGTTGTTGTGTGCCTGCGCGTGAGTGAAGTCATCAGTAAGCTCCCAAGGAGTTACTGTGTAAGCAGCAGACGATTCATCGCGCGAGTGATACTTAATATATCGCTAGCGTTAATAGGCTACGGTACCCGCTTTACAGCAGGTGGGTTTTTATTATACTACCTCGGGAGGCATACGGCTTGTATGCCTCCCGAGGTAGTATAAAAAAAAACAATTTAGCAATTTCTATTGCAGTTCCCAAGATTTCATTAATAGTTGAATGTTTTACATCAGACAGCTTCGTGATGCCATATTATTGTATTTTATCTGAATTACACTCAAACCGTCAATATTTATAGTTCAAGGTTCAAGTTCGAGATGTTTAAAGATAGCAAGTAAAGAAAGATAGCAATGGCAATAGAGATTGAAGAACAATGAGGAAAAAGTTATGACGTAAGATTTAATAATTTTTGATAGAGAGGTGGAGGAGATACGAATATGTTATCTTAGAAAGAAACGGGGGGCAGAAGAGGATGTATGTATGGAAGCGACCTAAGAGATGACAATCACGAATTTATGTCCTTTTAAAATTCTTTTATACTAAACTGGCGAGAGAGGATGGAATAAAGTGTCTTTTCGGTAGGAATTATACTAGGAAGGACGTATTCAAACCAAGGCGAAGTTGGTGCAGAACAGTTTGTTTCTTATCAGCTGAACCGAGGCATCATTTCTTAATATGCCGCAATGTACCTGCCGATGCACATCTCACAACAGCAATTTCAACATAGGATATATTACAAGTAACAATGGCGCATACATTTTTCATTCGTACAGTCACGATCTCATTCATTAGCGTTAGTGCGCTGAACAGCTGTACAGCTGTATTTACTTTCGACGTATAGCATATGGGCCACATTTGTTGTACTGTATTGGAGCTGTGTAAGTTTTTATACAGCCATTTATAATATAACGTAATGTAGGATAATATATATAGGAATATAATATAAATTCCTATTATTCGAAGTAACAACTAAGTTATCGAATACATAGGTATATTTAGTTGAGATATTCATTCAACACAGTGATATTTATCCAGTACTAGAAAGTACAAGCACAAAGATATGAGTTTACGAAGAATTTGTATGAACATGTACGTATAAATTAATTCAGTACACCGGGACCGTTTGTGAAGCTTGCAAACGTGATACCGAGTCCAATTCAAATTTCTATGTAGCAGTAGCATCCACTAGGGAGAATTGCTGACTGATTTTCTTCACATACACAAATGTGTGCACATATTATGATACATAGTAAAGTTATTTCTCCAGTCAAGATGGTCAAATTTCATGCAACGAACTCAGTCTTCTTCAGGCCGACCAATATTATTGCGCTTCTAGACAAGAAATTAAATTCTATACGAGAAAAGCAAAGGTAAAAAGAATATTCCTAACTTTTATCTGGCGAAAGTGAAAAATGCAGAGAACTGTCAGAACTGATTTCAAGGGAGAAACCGGCATGACGATGAGTAACGGCTGTTTCACTTAACATATTAGTCGCTCTGACGTGAACGTTTAAGTTTACGTTATATATTTATTTTTATCATTTTACTTTTTATCATCGTAATTTACAAGTTGCAGTGGGTTCGTTAAAATATTAAATCACACCAAAATGACCGGGTCCATTTTGGTGTGATTTCATTTAGTACTTGGGAAATCCAAGTGCTAAATGAAATGTACCTTTTTTGTATAAAACGACTCACCTGATGTAAGTTAGTTACCGTAGCCTATAAACGCTTGCAATACACAAGAAACTTTTAAGGAGTTGTTTTTGGCGGTTTGGCTGAGGCACCTCTCTTAAAAACACCCAAAATCAAGACAAATATGTTCAAGCACACATGTTTGGTATGTGCGTGTATAATTCAAACCGACGAACCCTATGATATCAAAGTAGTGTTACTAACCACTCTGCCGCTGAACTCGTCAAAACTGTTTTGCTACTGTAAAATTATATTTTAAATAAGTGATACATTTTGCGCGTTATATACCAGAGAAACAAATTAATATACAACAAGCAAAGTCTTGTCTTAGGTTTTCGCGATTGTTACGCATTGAATTAAACAATTTTTAACGGAAGTATCGCGTATTTTATTTATTTAGTTGAACCTGACGTTTCGAACGCTTTGCAGCGTCCGTGGTCGCAGGAAGACTGCCGTTAAAAATTGTTTAAATCAAAGCAAAGTCTTATTGAAGTGATAACTTCTTATGGGAGGGTAAACCGCTTCGTAACGTAACGCGTTACGGCGCCAGTGAGAGAAAGGGAAGCCAGATAGGGCTTCCCTTTCTCTCACGCATACGGCAGCGGTAGGCAGGCTCAATTGTAACTAAGAATAAAATATATTTTATAATCAATAAAAGGTTTTATTAATAAATAACCTTTCCTTATATAACTTACTTAAATTTCATGTATATTAATAACCATATTAATATACATGAAATTTAAGTAATAACCTAATATTTTCTCAAGTTAAACAATTTCAATATTAAATAGTTCAACTTAGATTAGTTTACGTTATCACTTCTGTCGGGCGTACCGAGACGCACACACTTTTTTACAAATTAGGTGCTCTAGATTGCTAAAGAGACGAAATCTAACCTTAATACGCACATCATAAAAACACTGCTCAAATTACATGCCGCTTCAGTGATTTCGCCTCAGCGTAATCAGTCAATCAGCTCAGAATCAGGACACGTCATTTTCAGTATACATATATCTTGAAATACCTATTCATATCTATACATTAAGCCGAAATCCAAGTCTCAATATGTACGCTATGTAAAAAACAATGTACAGTTTTATTGAATGTTAATTGGTTTGAGATGAAAACATTTTTTACGATCAGCGCCCACTTACTTCCTTAGTTCGAATATCTGTGTAACGGTAGTATAATTAGAGCAGAGATCGGGTGACATTGAAAGCAATGTTATCAATTATTGCCAACAAAACCAGTACTATGCCTTTCTTTGGACGGCTCGCATAATCACAGGTTTGCGATTGAATTGAACGAACGAGTGATCAAAATTTCTGGAAGACATTTTTACGATATAATTCGTATTAAAAAAAAACCGTATAAGGTAAAGCGAGTTTCCCTTCGATGTATTCTATCTACTTACTGCTTCTGTCATAGGTACTTAACAATCTATTATTTTACCATTGTTTTTCCTATATAATTTAAAAACCTCTGTAATAAATGAAAAGTCCACGACCTTTATTTTTTTGTTACCACTATATAATAGTGACTAATAGGGACAAACAAGCGTACGAACTGTCTGACGGTAAGCAGTCACCGTAGCCTATGGACATTTGCAACACTAAGGGTGTCACTCATGCATTGTCGACCCTCTAAAAACCTCTTCAGGCCTCTCTCGAAGAACCTCATGCTTTAGTCTCTAGGGAAAATCTCAGTTGGGATTTCATTCCACAACTTGAGAGTACTTCGAAGAAAACTTCTCTGGAACCGCACAGTATGCAACCACTGAGGTTCCAGAGGAGGTGTGAGGATGAGCTCCCCGGCGAGCGGTGCGGATGTACTGTTATCTTCTATTTTTTAAATAATTATGTGCATCATCGTATACATAAAAATGGTTAATAATGAGATGTCGTAGTACACGCTCTTGTTTTAACATGTTCAATTTTTTGTTCCAATCCGATGATATTTTAACACATTTACCTTTAATCATGTTGACCTTTAGAATTGCTGCGTAGGTTGAATAAAAAGTGTGAAAAATGTCCAGTGACGCAATGCGGATCCAGCAAGTTTAATATGTAAAGCATCTCTTAATCTATTTACGGTCATAATAATTTAAACCATTTAGAAGATACACAACATCGATTAGATAACGTTCACGGGGTACTACGTCGATTTAAATTTGTAAATGTAAATAATTCTTTATCGAAACTGTGTAGCATGCTTGAACATTTTGGGAACTGTTCATACAATGTCCTGAACCGACAATAAACGTGAGAATGATTACCAGAAAAGTATCCAAAACATTTAATTAGATGTTAAACATAAGGCATGTAAGTACGTCCTGATCGGTTTTGGCTTCCAATCAACGAATTTGATTTATTTATTAGTTATTTGATGTTTGTTTCATACGAGTATATACATATAATTGGACAAACACAAAATATTTGTTAAAACTAGTAAATAACAGCAAGCTGTGTAGGCAGAGCTGATATTTTTATATTTAAAAAATATTTAAATATTTTATTTTTAATTTTTTAAAAATATATGGAACCCTGTACGACATCTAGCGACGAGTGCTGTTACTTTTTCTGTTGATGGGAGTGCAGTGCAGACTCTGCACTGCAGAGTGGCCGGCCATACGTTTTCCCATATGTTTTTTTTTCTAATTGGAACGATTTTGGACCGTTCTTCCTCACCAACGAACATTTAAATTTCAAATTAAAGGATACAAAACTACAATATGTTAGCTATTAGTGTGTCGATTTTGGAGTTTCTCACTATTACCGTCTAAACGCTAGCTGGATGACATCAGTCTACCCCAAACGGCAATTTTGAGGGTAATGTGGCTCCGCTGGCTATCGCAGCTCTGCCAATAAAAGAGGGTTGTTGTATTACTGCGTGTGAGTGAGGTCACCAGTATGCTCCCATGGAGTGACTGTGTAAGCAGCAGAGGAGGCATCGTGCGAGTGATACTTAATACCGTACGCTAGTATGCCTCCCGACGTAGTAAAAAAAAAGAATTGAGTTCACCTATGTAGAAAGTTATGTTTAGAATAATCTCATAGGTAAATAAATTATTATGCCGTATTTTCCTTTAGTTTGACAAGATTTCCTCTCAGTGATTGGCTATTTAAGATATGTTCCACCGGACGTACACTGGATAAAGGGGATTTGGCTCTTTGATGTCCTTTTAGGAGAAAATCTACTATTCAATATTTTGAAAATAGTGTGAAACGTGCGTCGCGTTTCACATTTTATTTATTTTATTCCACAATACGCTCGTATCTATCTGCTTAATTATTCAAATAGGTAGGTACAGAAGTCGAGTTGGAAGACCGAAGTACCTCAATATATTATATACTATACGCTGTTTTCTCCATAGTTTTCGATACTCGAGGATAAATACATTAGCTGTAATTTTTCTCTTTTTTCCTGTCTCATATAACTATATAAGCAGATCATGAAATATTTTACAAGTGAAATATAATCTTAATATACGAGTAGGTAAGTATTCTTTTACCTGACCTGTAACGGGGTTAATAAGTGTTAATGGAGTCAAAATGTCAGTCTCCATTATATTGTATTATATAGTATTGGGGAAAAATGGGATAAATACAAACATATTCAATAAGTCAGAACATACATCATTGAATACGAAAACGAGCCCTGTGGCTCAGTCGTGAATGACGCGACTTTGACACCAACGCTCATGGGTTCGATTCCCACACAGGGCAAACATTTGTGTGCATAAACATGTCTGTTTGCATTGGTCTGGATATTTTAAGAGAGGTAGGGCGTATCAAAGCAGCCCGTCTGGGGAAGTACCTCTACCTCACAGAAAATCGCAGCCAAATAACAACTCCCTAGAGGGTTGTTGTGTTCCTGCGTGTGAGTGAGGTCACTAGTAAGCTCTCAAGGAGTTGCTGTGTAAGCAACAGGGGAGGCATCGCGCGAGCAGTGGTGTGCACTCCATATAGGCAAAAAGACATTGCCTACCCTATCAATTTGATATATACCATCCGATGTTTCATTCTTAAACATAGTTTTTAACTAATATTTCGTATCAAAAACAAAAAATTAAAAACAGCTCCATCTATCGGTATCAGTACAAGTTATTAAAATCATCGCTAGTCGCTAGTCACATTCAAATCGCAGCTAGGCGCTACACTACACTAGCGCCGCAATGGCAGCTTTTAACGGCAGAGATATACTAACTATTTCTGTCTAAATTTACGTATGTGTGCCGTGTTGTTAATACAAATACTGTAGTGTGCATTCCTGTAATTACATTGCCCACATTAACACAAATAACGCACACAATCGCATAGTATAGACAATGTCTTTTGAGCTGAACTATAACGTAAATTAACGATGTGTCGTGAGCATTGCTACGTAACTATTTTAAAAAGTAGTTTGCTGCATATAATTATAGTGAAAGATATTGCCATTTCTTTTTTTCGTATAAAATTGATGTTAAATTTTATTTTGATTTTAAAACGGCCACCATTGTTTTTGTTCTGAATCGATTGACTGGTAGCAGACGAAATAAGTTTTTAAAGTTTTAAAGTTGATAAATATGGATGATATTCATTGCACTTGTTCATGTGGTGTGTGTAGGGAAAATAAAAAATGATGCGTTTTCAAAACTATCTTTCGGTGCACAAAAACAAGTGATCATATACATCATTATTTCCACAAGATTGGGTAACCAAAATCTACATTCTATATCTTTTGGTAAGTTAATAGCTTTAAAAAAATTCAGCCTACCCTGTCAAAAATCTCTGTGCACGCCACTGCGCGCGAGTGATACTTAATATATCGCAAGCGTTAATAGGCTACGGTACCCGCATTACATCAGGTGAGCCGTATATTTGTATGCCTCCCGAAGTAGTATAAAAAAAAATATATTAAACTTATCGTTAATTTGGTAATTGACACACCCCCCGTTATACATATAATAATTCTTAAATACAATTAGGCGCCATTGTTATTTTAATCAAAGTATAAGAATAGCCTGTTACGTTATACATAAATACAATAACACATTCATACCAAATAAATCGGTACATCACAAAACATGTCAACATTTCATGAGACGATTTCATTACAAAATTGCTAGGTAATATCATACCTATAATGGAATGGATCACTCGTACATTATAAATCTGTCCACTCTGAATTTCATGATTGCATTGAAAGCCGGGAACACATTACCATACCCTTTACTGAATAATTTGAGATAACGGTTCGAGTTGTTCTCAGACGAACTTTTATCTCATCTACTTTCACAATCAGTACATGATCGATAATGTAGATTATTTAAAGATTTTTGGTTCGGTATAACGTGTCATGTATTTTATTTTACTTTCGTCATAAATTTGCTTGATAAATGTTCATATATAGTATATGAAATCTATATGTTTATCTGTGCGTTTGTCTGTGTGTTTGTCTGTCACGTTTTTTCGAATATTCGTATTTTGACTTCAGATTCGGATTCAGCATAAAAAGTAGAATAGGAATGTTCAGGAACACCGTTCCTATCTCAGGAACATGGTCAAAATGGCCGACAATTTTTTTAAAAACAAAATTTTGTATTGTTATATAAATGACGAGCCAGGTGTTCCTCTGGCAATGCAAGCTTGCGCATTCTCAACTGGTTTATATTATGTTACTTAAAATGAGCATGGAATACGACACCTGTACATATTATTAGCATGTAATATGCTTTTTTTTTATAACGTCAGAATGCATACAAGCATACGGCCGGCCTAATGTAAAGTGGTTACCGTAGCCTATATACGCTTCCATATATTAAATATTACCCGCGCGATGCCACCTCTGCTGCTCACACGCAGGAATACAACGACAATCTAGAGCGTTGTTATTTGAATTTTCTGTGAGGTGGAGGTACTTCCCCAGACGGGCCGCTTTGATGCTTCCTACCTCTCTTAAAATATTCGTCCATGATGATATATGGCCCATTATTATAGTAAAAATTTGATTAAAATAAGCTACCGAAAAGAAAAATGAAGTTGATTGAAGTAAAAGTGAATATATAAATAAATAAATATTGTCGGACAAATTACACAGCGCCATCTAGCCCCAAAGTAAGCGAAGCTTGTGTTATGGGTACTAGACAACTGATAAACATACGTAAATATTTTTTTTTTTTTGTAAATACATACTTATCATACATAGAAAATACCCAGACCAAGACAAACAGACATGTTCATGCACACAAATGTTTGTACTGTATCGAATCGGGAAGGGAATGTGGGAATCGAACCCACGAGCGTTGGTGTCAAAGTAGTGTAACAACGCGTTTCACCACTGCGCCACCGAGCTCGTCAATACATTTAAATATAACTTGAACGTTGGTAAAAAGTAATACATCTATAAGACAATGACATTTATAAGACTCAAGTTCAAACAGTATATAATACAAAATTTGTCATATCTTTGAATTGTTTTTCAAATTTAAAATTCTTTATTCGCTCCGTCTCCGTGGCACGAAATACAGATTAGCGAATACAGAATAATATCTTGCGCAATTAACATTTTATTGATTTTTTAAATGGTTAATTTGATGTATATATAGGTTGTATTATTTTAAATTAAACCTTAATAATTATTTTTATTTGAATATAAAGATTAGACATAATAATTCTACATTATATACTACATTATTATACACATATATACTCGAAGGCACATCTGGTTCGTGCTACAAGTATTTTCAATGACCTTCTGTCATCAACACCCGACTTTGATCTGTTTGCGTGCAGATGGATGGATGTGAATTATGAATGCCTTAGACATTGTGAGGGGATGGATGGCAGTTGACTAAGATATAATAACTTAATTGTTATTGAATTAATGAAATATTGTTATTAAATTATGAAACGTAGTATGAAATTTATAGCGCAATAGTTTGTTAATAGTTTGTAAATATTGATTTACAATAAATATATATACTGTACAGTCAGTCAGTCAGTGCAGTTTGTTGACGGTATGAGAGGGGGTAGGGCTCGATCGACGTAGGTCGCAGGAAATAACTTGTGGCAGAAGCACACTGAAAATATTGAAACGCAAACTCAGGACTAATTTACGTGAATTTATATCTACTATAAATCAACCTTTAATAAATCGGTATACGGAACGCAAATTTTTGTTAAGATGACAATTAAAATACCATTTCATATTGGTGTTATTTTTACCGTGACGTATGCAACTGGTGGCAGAATACTGAACTAAAAAAATATTTCTTGTAAGGTAAATAGTGACTTTGTTCGTTTTATAACACGGCGGTTTATATTTACCTTTGCGGCTCATAAAAATTGATTACATAAAAAATAAATACCTTTTCATGTTTGTGCAGGGCAATTGACTATATAAAAAATAAATCTCTTCTCATATTTATTCAAGAAGTGATTCGTAATAGCAATGAAATTGACTATTGGTTTTGGTTATTGAGTTATTTGTTGAAATTGGATGTTTCCCGTTATCTCTACGGTATTATCCGTGCAGCCTAAAGAAATAAATAAAGATATTAATAATAATAATAAATTTGTTTATTTCTTTCACAATTTACATAAAAAACACATGTATAAATCATTATATAGTACCAGAGCATAGTGGAGAACCGGTGCCTAAACTAGGCAAAAGCCCGTATTTCAGGTCACAAGTCACCATATTACATCGTGCTTGAAAGTGTTACGAGTAGTAACCAAAGTCATTTGACACTATAAAATAATAAATAAATATTGTCGGACAAATTACACAGCGCCACCTAGCCCCAAAGTAAGCGAAGCTTGTGTTATGGGTATTAGACAACGGATAAACATACGTAAATACATTTTTTTTTGTAATTACATACTTATTATACATAGAAAATACCCAGACCAATACAAACAGACATGTTCATGCACACAAATGTTTGTACTGTGTGGGAATCGAACCCACGAGCGTTGGTGTCAAAGTAGCGTAACAGCGCGTTTCACCACTGCGCCACCGAGCTCGACATTGAAAAATATATAAATTTTAGAATATTATTTATTTCCTTAAATTTTTCCAACACTACATCAACTATAACCCTTATAGCAGAAACACCAGCTGGACTGCAACCAGTCAATCCCATAACCGGGCAAAATATCCCAGAGATGCTTTCACGTAACCCTGACAAATGCTTTTTCGAGATTTATTAAATCCCAGAAAACCTTCTAAGTCACAGCCATATGGTTCGCCATGATATTGCGCAGTGAGAATACTTGATCCGTACCTTGCCATTTCAAAATCCACCTTGTGCTTTCTAAAACATTCCATCGGATTTCACTTTTAAGTACTAGTCTTACATACTAAGAAGAATGTCACCAGCTTTTGGTTTTATCGTATCCAATCTGGATGCTGACGACCCACCCCAGGACTTCTTTGCGTCCCTCCAGAAGAGTTTCGTCTTGACCTCGAAGTTTTTCGTCAGCCTCTTTTTCTCGTTCAAGATTATTCTTTCACGCTTAATTTTCACGACAGTTTTGATTTTATTCTTGAATCGAAGGTATATTTCTTTATTTCTCTTTCCTACCGCCACTCAGGTTTTTTTATATAAGGTCGGGAGTTTTTTTATACAAGCACATGATCCACCTGATGTAAAGTGGTTACCGTAGCCTATGAACGCTGGTAATACGGGAAGTATCACTCGCGCGATGTCACCTGTGCTGCTAACAACTCCTTAGGAGCCTGCTGGTACTATTACTGGTGGCCTCACTCACACGCCGGAACAAAACAACCCTCTAAGGAGTTGTTATTTAGCTGTAGTTTTCTGTGAGGTACTTCCCCAGTCGGGCTGCTTTGATGCGCCCTACCTCTCTCTCTCAGGTTCAAAGATAATGCATAACGCTTAATTTTTTTTTTGCCACGAAGAATTCTACCTCCACGTCCTACCATACATCGAATTTAATGAACGTGTTAATATAAACATCACATAATATTTATGATTAGATATGGTGAAGTGAAAGAAAATAGGTGTTTATCTTAAGTGAGAGTATTGTAAATATATACAATTTATATAAGTATATAATACTTAAATACTTTTATAATATATTATGTAAGTATATATAAATATATACTTTCTAAATCATAACTTTTAATCTTAACAGCCTTCTGCATGTATTCCTAATTACTTTTAAATGTTATTATTTCAACTTATTGTATACCGAATGCTTAGTAAGGTGACGGATATTTACTCGTAGTTAAGTGACTCAAGTATCTAATACGCGTCATGTAATTAACGTGTAGCTGTTTGGTTATTACGCGGAAACCTACCCTATCAAGATCACGTGAAATTACAAAGCAATATGAGCTTGCTTGGTAAGTTACACGTTACCGTTTTGAACTTTACAATAGACAAAGGATAAACCCCTTTAGATTACATGACCTACTTTCTTGTTTTGTCAATATCCTTAGATATTTTTGTAAAAAATATTTCTTTCTCAACTAATGTACTTTATTTGAATTAGTATTTTGGTAGTATAAAATGTGCTAAATTAGTGTCAATAACAAAAAACAAAATTTATATTTTATTAATTTTTGTTTCTTTAACTATGAAATAAAAAAATATTCTACCGAACCATCATTCAAAATTAGAAAATAGATAATTGTAACTGACATTGATACTTGTAGAGGAATTTAGTAAAAACAAATTCAGTCTACTCCAATCCGAGACGTAACGAACGTTTCAATCTCAGACACAAGTTTTGTGCACGTAGAGGAAATCTCGTAAGCCGGCCGATCCCAAAATCAATTATCTGTATATAGATAATGAGTATTACGCACATAGCCGAGCCATATTGGCAAAGTAGCTAAACAGTTTAGTTGTTGGTTGAAAGTTTGAAAGTAATTGTAATAGACTTATAGTTTGACGAATTCGGACAAGCACATATTTATGGATTCGATATATAAATATATGTATATACATATAGTAGAGTTTCTTATCAACTACACTAAGCGAATAGAGTACTAAACCGGGCGAGTTAAAATAGAGATCATTCTCAAGCGGGGCAACTTTAATACAATTGGATTATCATCGAGCTCACTCAACTTTTAATTATGCAGGGAGATATACGTGGGATAGTCGTTAAAAGGAGTCACATGCAAAAAAGGTCCAGGAAAATTGGCTTTCTCCCTTGCGGTGTAGTTCAGAGGGTTATTCCCCCTGGGTAATGGCAGGCAGGAACGATGAACGGACCACTGACGACAATTGACAATGGACATGAACACCTTTGCGAATAACCGGAACATACGAGTTTCAGAAAGTAAGCATAATATAATTCAATTTCAGTAATGAAGTCCCATGACGACTTTCTACACGAACGAACGATTTTGAACGTTACATTGAAATAATAAATAAATTTTATCACATATACAAATAAATAAGCACGTATTATATATGACAGTAAATCACCGGCAGGGGAGTAAGGTGTATAAGGTCATGTGGAGGAGTCATGTGGCGCTCGGTTCTGTCTGCGTACTCCGCAAGGGATTTGGCGTGAAGTTATATAGTGAATCGCCCACATTAATTGAGAAATATGAATGACGTGAGCACCAACGCTCGTGGGTTCGTTTCCCACACAAGATAAACATTTGTATGCATGTACCTGTCTGTTTGTCTTGGTCTATATGTTTTAAGAAAGGTAGGGCGCAACAGCAGCCCGCCAGGCGAAGTACCGTCACCTCACAGGAAACCGCAGCCAAATAACAACTCCGTAGAGGTTGTTGTGTTCCTGCGTGTATGTGAGGTCACCAGTAAGCTCCTCAGGAGTTGCTGTGTTAGCAGCAGAGGGGGCAATTGAAAATGTAAATTGATAATTTTACTTGAGTTTATTGTAGCAGTAAATGTACACATTTTTAATTAGACTTCGTAATAATTGGAATTGAGTGTCCAGAGTAGACTCTCACCTGTCCTCTGGGTTGAGAGCTGTCGGCAGTCACCCCATGTAAAATTAGTATCTTCGCCAAATCCTTAGGCTAAGGTAGCGGACCCCGCTAATCCTAATGAAATAGGAAACGGGATGACGCCAGGAAGAAGAAGAAGAATTATACATTCGTTTATATAACTCGTGTAGAATTTTTGTATGTGATTCAACAAGGCTTATAATTAAAGCTATCTACATCAAAAGTAAGTTCGGTACATGAATACAAACAACTTTTAACAAGGGGAGCGTGGGCAAATCAATGAAAAATAAATGTTATTCCGTATATTTCAGACAGCGTCAGGAATAATTTCGATGGAGACATTTTATTCGTGATTATACTTTACAATTCTCGAGGTTTTATCCTTATTATAGTGACTCAAAACACGTGTCATACAGACTTTTTGGATCACAAATTTCTTTTTAGGATTCGCTACAGAAACGGTGCCAATGAAACTACGTTACTAATGTCTATCGCTATGGTTGCTATGTATGTATATCTTCACGCCAGGTCCCTTGCGGGGTAGGCAGAGAGAACTGAGCGCCATAAGACGCGGTCCTTACATACTTCACTTGCTTCTGTGACATTCATAGCTCTTTTCATGCACGCTCGCCGGTTCCTGATATCACCTTCTGATAAAACACGACCAATTTGGTCATGGTAGGTTAGTCTTGGTCTTCCTCGGCTCCTATATCCTTCCACTTTTGCATTGTATATCTGTTTCGTCATTTTTTATGGTTGCTATAACAGTAAATAATTAAAAATAGTAATAGTCAAGGAGCCCCCATTCAAGAATTGTTCTTGTTTCTAGTGTTATCTCTTTTCATAATCCATTAGAATTGACGGGGTCCGCTACCTACCCCTAAAGAACTCTACAATCTAGAAAACCAGAACTTTCTAAGGTTATGGTCTTTCGAATTAAATTGTTGTAATGGTGGAATCATTGCCAATTTATTAGGTTTTTGTATGTTAGTTATAATTTAGTTAGTTTTTAGTAATTTAATTAAAATACACAAGGTTTCTCTGCGCATACAAATAGATTATGACGTAGCGCGTGGCAGTTTAAGCAAAGTCTACCGCAACCTGTATATAGATGGGTTTATCTATATTAAGCTTCTCCGAACTACCGAGGACACGTTAGTCCTTCGGTCCTGGCTGTATTCGATAGATGATAATCGTTAACCTTACTCAGTTATTCCGCAGTTGGGCGGCGTGGTGGAGTATGCTCTAAACCCCTTGGGTTAAAAGGAGATCCGTATCCTTGCAGTGGGATGAGTTAGGGTTGGTGTAGTGTAGTATACGTATTGACTATGTACTCCTACTAACTCAACAAAGGTTGGCTGGAAAAGAGATCTCCTATGAAGATCTGCCGCCTTTGTACATTATTGTGTTAATGCTACTATTATGTATTATTGATATAATAAAGAGATGACAATAAGATAACAATAAATTATTTTGGACATGATGTTGTCTCACGATGTATCTTTACAAGTTAAAATCCGCTCTTATTATGAAACTACTGATATCACAAACTAATAAATCACTTGACTGCGCATGGATATATACCACACTCATAAAAAGGTTGTGTATTAGTTCTTAAATGTATTGGCAATTCGCACCTACTGACCAATGGGAGAATACTTTGACCAAGAAGCTGAGACTATAAGAGACTATAAATGTTAAAGAAGCGAGTGAGGTGTGTAAAGACCGCGTCTTATGGTGTTGGCTCTCTTTGCCTATCCCGCAAGGAACCAGACGTGAAGATATATATACATAGAGATGAACACCGCGATGGTGACTCACGAACGTGCCAAAAAAAGCTACGCGTTCTGCTTTACCCCCTGACCCGTATAGCGGTGAATTGAGTTACTACGTCATATTGGTCTCATCGGTTGCTTATAGGTTATTTCCTTTATGACTGGTACTGACTGATCCGATGTCATTATGCAACTTTGTGTATAAATATTTTCTTTTATCATTATAAACATAGTTTGTAAATATACTGCAATAAAGCCAGTTATCGCTGTTACAGTGCACTGAACTCAAGTACAAAGTTATCACTTCTGAATGAACAACTGATCAATATACGTAGCTGTAACTTGTAAATGGTTAGGACATATAAATTAAAAACCAGAACCCATTCGTTTAATTTGGAAGTTGACAAATTCAAAATCGGATGATCAATTTATGTAAATATGACATGAGATAGAATAATTTTTCAAAAGAGTAAATTTTTTGGTAAGTGTCAGAAACCGTGTGCTTAATTAAATTAGTCCACGAAAGATTTTCTTTTACCCACAAACTTAGTAATGCGGTTTAAGAAAAGTACGGTACGAATCGACATACCTTGAAGTTTGAGTTAGGTTTGAATAATATTTTAACAAGATTTGGGTCAAGACCAGATCAAGATTACAAGTGGTGGTACAGCTAAGAGCAGGTCATGCTTAACAGTCGAATTGCGATTGTAACCCTTATTACGAGTGACATAAGAACAGTACAAAGGTCAAAGTGTAAAGCTTGAGGTGCACTTGACTGTACAAGGAACGTACAGGCGCATGAGACGGACTCACATACCTACTCTGACTACTAATGTAACTTCTAGAGCCTACTGATAATCACGTTCACCTGTAGCAAAAATGTCACCATGCCCTGCCCTAGCTTTGATAGATTCTCATTTGCTAGATGCACCACGTGCAAGTTTGACCGGGTCTGGCTTTAAACATGATGGTAAGTGAATAGTTTATATATTTCATATATCTCGGAAATGTCTGTAACGATTTGGATAATTTTTTGTACGTCAGTACACTGTACACAAAAGTGTATTATTCGCATAGCGTAATGAGAATTTCAAAGATGCGACGTAATTTGACAATTTTATAACACAATTTGAAGACCTGTATAAGCGAGTAAACTCACCTCTTAATCTCCTAATTTAATAACTTCATACATCATCCCTTTTCATTAACAATTGTTCCACAACATTGTTCATTGCGACGGTACAAATTGGCCATTATCATTCCCACAATGCTCATGTTAAAAGGCGAATTGGCAATAAACATGCAATTTTCATTGTAATCTGAATAAATAAGCATTCACATTTTTTTTTATTAGACGTAAATAGGTTTTTGTTCTAAACGCGATTACAACCTTTAGTGTTGTTTTAAAATAAATGACTTTGTACAATTGTGGCTGATCTCTGTAATCAGAATAAGGATTCCAAATACCGTTTTTACTTAATAATTTTTCATCCTTAGATATTGTCCAAGAACGTAACTTCGGTATTGGCCTAGAATTCTGAAATGTTTAACAAATAATAATTATAAGAAATCAAAATCTCTCATTGCTACGGTAACCATCAAGCTATGGTCAAGCACTTTACGTCAGGTGAGCCGTAGCTTGAAACAAGAATTACTGTTCTCTCGTTATCAACTATTCAAAAGCCATATATCACCTCTACGTTATTTAGATGAAGTCTTCTAAAAAATAGAGTAACTTCGTCAATCGCATTTCGCATAAATTAATATCGCCTTGCATTACCTATATTTCGCCATTACCTTGCTTGCTAAAGGCAGAGTCACAAAAGTTGTCATTTTATAATTATAAATTTTTGCAAATTTGAAATTAAATTAGATTCATGACTGTGTCTACCTACTTAAATTGATTCTACGAAAGATATATGTAAAGATTCATACCAGTTTTTTGATGATCTGTTAGTAAAAATATAGATTTACTACTCAGAATCTCTTTACATAAAACATAAAATATGCTCAGTTGATACATTCTTCTTGTCTTTTAGTGTTTAATATATTAAAAAAAATATTTTTGCTTAAATTATGAATCTGAAATATATAGGCGTAGTTAGACATTATGGGTGATATTAGGTGTTTTTTCTTTAAATCTAAACATATTTGTCAACTTTCGAGTAGTAGATGAATCAAAAGCCTCTGCTTGTTTTATCCACGTTGCGAGGCAAACTGGCATACGGGCTACCTGGTATGAAGCCGATACCTACTGTACCTATGAGCCTTTTCAATATGAAGAGTAGATATTTCTCACACCTTTATACTCACGGCGCCTAAATAAGTAAATTCTTGGCTGCTCACAAGTAAATATAGTCACTCGCAAGAACACAATAACCCTCTAGGTAATAGGTATAGGTTCTGATCTTCTGTAAGGCAGAGGTTGTTAGGGTACGTTGTTAAGATCAGTTATTGTTTATTAAAAATCGTTTTGCCCAATTTCTCTTTCAGTAGTTTCGATAACTGATAATAGTGCATAGAGTGCAGGTGGGCATGGCGTTGTCTCTAAATATGATGATGGACTCCTGAAATATCACAGGAATTGACAGTAATGAATGGGGAATCACAGTGCGTCATAATAATACGAGTATGTAATACATGACATCTGTTATCGGCAATCGTACATTTTAAAAATACCCATATTGTGTCAAGTGCATACATTCGATAAAAAATATACTTATGAGATTATTCTTCCTAGCATTATCCCGTTTTCTAATCTATTAGAATCGGCAGGGTCCGCTACCTAAGTCTAAGGATTTGGCGAAGATACTGATTTTTACATAGAGGGATTCGAACCTGGGACCAGTGGGAGAGTCATATGTAAGTAATTAAGTATAGTTAAAATACTGACATATATTCACGCCTCGTGAGAGCTCGATGGCGTCGTTGCGCGTGTCATTTTAACCGAACATGCAGGTTAATTAGCGTCGACCGCAGCCTGTCTATGGATGGGTTTATCTATCTCGAGTTCTCCGTACTCCGGAGGGCACGTTAAGCTGTCGGTCCCGGCTGTTGTTGATAGATAGCAGTCGTTAAGCTAAGTCAGTGGCCCTCGGGCGGCTTGAAAACACTGGCCTTCGCCAATCCACCTTTGAGCAGCGCGGTGGAATATGCTCTAATATAACAATTATAGACTACTGACTGATACCCGTAGTAAATCATGGACAAAGTTAGCTAAATCTATGGCAATGGATAATGGCCACGTTATCCACAGGTACTATATGAAATTATTTACATAATGGGATCAATAATTTCAGAGTTTGCGTATTCTAACGAACAAACTTTACCTCTTTGTAATATTAGTACACTCATAGCAGAAAGAGTTTCTCGGTGAACGATGTATTATCCTAAAACAATATTCAAATTGTGTACGTTCGTAGAAATTGCTAGCTACACACAGCTAACATAACAAGACGCATCAATATTCTCGTTCATTTTGTAACAGGCCGCGGAAAGTATCTTACAGATGATCGCATATAAAAAAAAAACAAAATTTCACTCTTTTATACAACGTCGGGAGTCATACAAGCATATGGCCCAGATGTAAAGCGGCTATCGTAGCCTATGAACGCTTGTAATACATTTAAGTATCACCCGCGCGACGCGTCCTCTGCTGCTAACACAGCAACTCATTAGGAGCTTACTGGTGACCTCACTCACACGCAGGAACACAACGACTTGTTATTTGGTTGCGGTTTTCTGTGAGGCGGAGGTACTTGCCCAGGCGGGCTGCTTTGATGCGCCCTACCTCTCTTAAAACCTCCAGACCAAGACAAACAGACATGTTCGTGCACACAAATGTGTGTCTTGTGTTGACGTAGGGCGCATCAAAGCAGCCCGTCTGGGAAAGATTTCTACCTCACAGAAAGCACAGCCAAATAACAACTCCCTAGAGGGTTGTTGTGTTCCTGCGTGTGAGTGAGGTCACCAGTAAGCTCCCAAGGAGTTGCTGTTTAAGCAGCAGAGGAGGCATCGCGCGAGTGATACTTAATATATCGCAAGCGTTAATAGGCTACGGTACCCGCTTTACAACAGGTGGGCCGTATGCTAGTATGCCTCCCGACGTAGTTTTTTTTATTATTCCAATGATATATACCATTTATTATGCATTTCCGAGTTCGTAATTTGATAATTACGATATAGATATAGATAACATACAGTGAAATCTATACATAAAATTTTGTTTATATTACGTAAAATACTTTTTTATAATACCATCGCGTAGTTACAATTTTAACTTTAACTTTCCTTCGAAATTGTGTGTGTTGTGAATGTTGTGATTGTAATAATCGCCCTTGGGTGTTACGGCAACCTAAAACGTCAGTGTTTCAAGGACACAACATTTGCCATTGTATTTCTTTTCATTATTTTATTATTATTATATCTTCATCTATTGAATTCCACGGCTGTTAAATTACTCGACCTTTTTGTTCAAAGGTAAGAGTCAAGTGTATACCTATTTAATAATTAATGTGTTTACAATGCTGTGCCTTTGTAGGCATCCACATTGTATGACGATACAGAACAAAGTCTGTCCACATTTTTACTTGCTGCGTGGATTGTCATATACTACTCAATTATTCGTTTTTGGAGAATAAAATATCGCAGAAATATACATAAACAAACAATAAAATAATACATTACACACATTTTTATAGTTCAATCATTACTTTACAGCATTACTTCTCATATGAAATTCTTTTTACCTTGACTACATGATTTGTTATATCGATAGGATGGAAACTAGACTTAGAGCAACACTAGCATGAAATTTTTTTCAAAAAGACGTGGAGTACTTACTGTAAAACACATGAGGCATCAGCTGTCCATAGGCTAACTGTCACCTAACTGTAGTATAACTAGTCACTGTCCGCCAGGCTATATGCTTGTTTGACACATTAGTAGTAAGATAAAAAGCCATTGCTTCGAACTCAAGTATGACGGATTATTGCAGAATTTAAGTCATAGGATGTTTTTTGCCGTAATGTGCTGTAATTTTAGTGAGATTGAATTGGACCATGTTTAGACGCATCCGGATGGGTACTCTAGTTATAGACTATTCTCGTTTTGGGACACAAAGAGTGGCACAACGACTTTCCTCCATATCGAACTAGGGTAAACCTCGATTCATATTACAAGCCTTTTTTGTATATGGGACGTATTTATATTGCCTTAAAGGACGCTATCGTTGAGGTGTCTATTATCGGAAAAGTGCCATCGAAATCATACACAATGTAAAACCTTAATAACCAGCAGTTACTACGTAGTTTCTGAAATCTGTAGTAGTAGCGTCCGTTTCACCTAGTATATTCCTCTATCATGAGCTCTATGGGGCATTCAATATTTATAATTGAATAACATCAAGTATTATATATTTCCCCACTTTATAAGTGTAGACGCAAACTACAAATAATAAAAACATTAAAACGGTGACAGAAACGTACGAAATTTTGTTCACGAAAACTTAGTGAAGTAGCAGAGCCCGAGTAATTCAGTACGGGCTGTTCTTTATTTTCGAATAAAGCGCTTGAAATATCGTGCGTGAATATCGTGAACGCAAATAAATTAGAATGATTTTGAAATGGTAACCTTAATTTACAATCCTGCATTAAACTTACCTCTAAGTACTACAGTTTACTTTTCCCATCTCGTATACTATGGGTACGGTAAACCTTGTTTTAGAGAGAGATAATGCAATCTCTCTCTAAAACAATCGTATCAATCGTGTACGAGATGGTATAAGCAAACTAATTGTTAAAACGCATTATTTGAAAGCTGAATATCGTATAAGTACCAGATTCATAGTCCACAAATTACTAGTCTAAATGACTTCTTTTCATTTCAGTATTTTGAAATGTGACTTTGTCATTAAATAATATTTTCGACAAATATGTCATGTAAATTTCGTGGATTTTAAATACAGTGATTTTTCGACCACATTCATAACTCATTGTTCAATCTGTGACTTAACGTAGATATATATGTGACTATACTCGTGTATGTAGGTCTGTGCCTTGTTTAGATCTCAGGGCGCGTCAAAAGATGCCTCAATTAACAATAAAATTTATGAAGTTAACATCATAAATTTTATTGTTAATTGAGGCATATTTTATGAGCTATAAACTTTCTGCCTACATGGACGCTAATAATAATTTAGAACCAATAAGTCTACGTAAATAAATTTACCATAAGAGACCATGTCGATCACCATGTTTAATGCCCCAGGCTCGTATTTAAAAAGAAAACTTGGTCACATAAGTAATCGAATGAGAATAGAAAAACGGAGTTTTGGGAGACGAGCAATTGAATCAACGAGACAAAAATCTTTTGAATACATTTCACTGTCGCATTAAGAGGATAACTTCTGTTGTTTTCGTGACAAAGTTTGAAATATCTCATTGTCTTCGACTGAGATACAATTCGTTATGATATAGTCACCGACCTTGATTAGACACTATAACACAGGTACACTCATTAATTTTCAATTAAAATAAAGAAGAACACTTTTCAGAAAAATGAAAATGTGAACATGATAATATTTACTTGCCTTAGTTGTATATACCTAGCTGAGTCACTTCGTAGAAAATTACGAAAAAGGTAGCTTCATTTCTTACTTTTCTTAAGCTCTTCAAAATTTACGGCGTTAAAAATTAATCTTGATTTATGAGGAACACTGACCCGAATGTCTACTTCTTGTCAAAGGTAATTTCAGGAAACCCAAGAGCATATTCTTGAGGTTTTACAAGTAGGTATGTTGCTAACGACAAATACAAGTTATGATATATGTACATGGAACAAGGTACAAACTACAAACATGATTCAAATGATATTTTCATGGGAAAATTCTTTAAATATTGAGAAAATCTCTATTTCAAGTTATAATGTGCTTTGTAATTATTAGCAAATCAACTAAATGTCAATCAACTTGAAATCAGTAGACACAAAGTGTTAAATATTTCGCCAATATCTAAGGTTATCAACGGCAGTTACTAGGGTACTATGTACCATTGTACTGTTATTTATCTCGCTAAATAATGCAACAATTGAGTATAAGATATGATATGTCAGATGATACCTACTTACTAATATGATAAGTATTCAAATTACGGTATTAAACCGAGCAACCCACTATCGAGAGAGGACTGGAATTTATCGGTCCAAATTTATTTTGATGTTATGAAGAAATGGGATCCGACTTGTAATGTATTTTTTTTGTACATAAAATTTTAATACAGTAGTGGTCATTCTTGCTATGTTTTGTTTTGGTAATTGTAAATTTCGTGGTTTAATATATGTTTATTGAAGTGCAATGTCACGCAATGTTCTAATAATTCTGATAACAGTAGAGAAGACAGGCTCATCTCAAGGCTTAGACCGATAAGAGGCTTATCTGAAGTCGCACGGGAATGATCTTTCATAGTTTTTACTATATTTCGGTCCATGATAAGACATTTTAAACAGTTTTAGACATTTTCAACCTTGGAGTAATATGCATATCAAAGGTTTTTTGTTAATTACTACTAATAAAATATAGACATTCGATATTTCATTCATAGTGGAAGTTTCCTGTGACGCCATAACGCCATGCTCCGAGCATGATACGAGATTTATATTGTAACCATTTACTCAAGTTCTAAATAATAATATATGTAGATTACGATTTAGAAATTCCCACCTAAATAATACCCTTTATTAATTTCTACAGCGAACTATTACAAGACACACATCATTAATGTCGTGTATCTCATGTACTTGACTAAAATACAAGTATAGACTCTTGTTTTTGTACATAACATAAAACCGATGTGTTACACTGTCATAGCACGTTTAAAAACATCTGTCTACACTACGAAAATAATAATCATTAGCAACAAACACTTGACATTTTTGTTCCTATTCCAAACGAGCAGCGATCCAAACATTTAAATTTAGATGCAAATAAGCCGTTCCTGGTTGTTCGAGCTGAGTTTGGGTAGTGATGAAGCGGGTTTTGGGTTGTTAGGAAGGTAGCACACTAAGGAACACTGTTGTTTACCTGGGTACGTGTCGCGAGAGGAAGCGGACGCGGTAGCGGCGGCGGGCGGCGTCGGGCCGCGATAGGCGCGTGTAGCCGCACTTGCCAACCGACTGTGACTGCCGTGCCGTTTCGTGTACTGCCGTGCCGTGCCGTCGCAAACTGCTGCCGCTGTCGCATTTTACCCGGACTGAGATTATCGGCAACTACCACAATGCACTCTGCCATACGATAACGATTATGAAAAGGTCAATGACTTAGGATAGAACTGTGGAAATTCTGAAATCCTTTCTCATAATCTTAGCTGACAAAGATGCCTCTAGCCAAATAACAACTCCCTAGAGGGTTGTTGTGTTCCTGCGTGCGAATGATGTCACCAGTAAGCTCCCAAGGAGTTGCTGTGTACTTGCAGAGGAGGTGCGAGTGATGCTTAATATATTGCAAGCGTTAATAGGCTACGGTACCCGCTTTACATCAGGTGGGCCGTATGCTTGTATGCCTCCCGACGTAGTATAAAAAAAATGAAAAAAATATCCAAATAAAATCACCAGGCCTATGCGCAGCAACCCTTACTTTATGGGATAAACATTAGGACTTCATGGGTAGATCTAAGCTTTATGTATTCTGTAATGTGGTTTCTCAATTTTATATTTTAGTAGGTACTATGAAAATGATGGAACTCATGTCACGCTGATTGATTTTCAATCGCTTTTTACTTTATACGTACGTACGTAGAATTGTATGAATTTTCTTGTCACAGGCATGTCTGATGAGATGTCTTAAAATTGTATGTTTCTACTTTATTTTTCACTGCAATTCCCATTCTTTTTTTCTCTCCTAAACCTTATGTTTCTATCCTAAACTTTTGTCCTCCTCTTTCTATCCCCATCCTCCAGCCCGTTATTCTAAATTTGTTTCTAGCCTAGCTTCAGTTAGTTGTCATTTTGTAGCTTGTAACACCAAAATCTTTTCGTTTGCCATTGAAATTGAAAAAATCTTAAAATCACTAATCCTGATGGTTCCTTATTTACTTTGAATAACATATCAACCACGTTTAGTTTCAATCGGTCCATAGTATATTTTTTCCCATGCAAATTCAAATTTTGGAATATAAAATACGATTCAAAATCACGCGAAAAGAGTTTCTATATACTCGTATTCACCTTCTTTCCTCTAAGTTCCGTCTTGGCAGACAAGTTTTTTGATGTGACTAGATGGAACCTTCACGAAAGCTTGCAGAAAAATGACGTTACGTTAGCTCGTTCGATGAAGTAGGTAACCTACGCCCGCCATATGGAACAGATGGTTTGTTATTGTCAGTAAACATACATTGTCTTGTCAATAAATAAATGGGCTGAATTGCGCAACGCGTGAGTGCACCGAAAATGTAAGCAAGTCTAAAGGATATTGTTCAGCGATTGTTAATTCGATTGAAAATAAATATTAGTAACCTGTACTATTTATTTGAAGTACTATATGCGGGGAAGAAACACATCTTATAACTTGGTTCGGTATTCGAGGAAAACGTAAATGGTGCAATATTAAAAGCATTCTACCTGTATGTACATGCATATTTATAGAACTTTAATAGAATTTATAGGTATAGCTAAACGAAGATTATGTTTACCAGGCCATTCAGAAAGTATTGCGAAAAAAAGTTTTTTTATGTATGAGAGGCTGGCCAGTTAGAATCTATTTTGAAAATATGATTATTTATAAGTAGAAATAGGTACGTTCCAATTTCAAAAGTTCCCTTCACATTTTTTGCGAGCTAATTTAAATTATCGTGTCTCATTGAAAAATGAATCAGCGCCAGGAACATTTTTGCGCTATGATTTTTTATGATTTCAAGGGTGGCCTGAAACCGGACAAATTGTACGATAGACTTCAAAAAATGAAGGCCTTTCCAAGGCAACCGTGTATCGTTGGTATACCAAATTCAATAGAAGACAATAGGCGAGATACGTATCAAGATTCAGCACATACTTTGGATCGGGAAGCCTTCACGAGATTCTACACTTGCATCTTCACGTGAGGAGGATAGTTTCACGCTGGGTGCCGTGTTGCTCAAAAGCAGGCCCGGGTGGAATGATGCCGTGATATGGCAAACGAATATGAAGCAGGCTCGTCTCGGCGTGTTTACATCATTACAGGTGATGAGTCCTGGATTTATCGACACGATCCAGAAACGGAGCGCCAGACGACGGTTTGGGTGTCTCAAAACGAATCAACGCCTACCAAAGTAAAGCGATCTAGAAGCGGGGGGAAGATTTTGATCGCAAGCTTTTTCAATTTGACTAACTACCTGGTGTTAATTTCTTTACAGAACCAAAGAGGCATCAAGGCCGAATAGTATACTACCAAATGCTTGGCAGAAGTTTTCTCTGTTGTGAGCAACAAGCGAACAAACACAGGGCTCCTGCCACTGTTCCACCAAGACAACGCGGCCGCGCACACCGCGCTCAATATGAGGGACTTTCTAGACAGTACGCCGGTCAAACTCCTGGTTACCCTCCTTACAGCCCTGACCTAGCACCGTCTGACTTCTTTTTATTCCCGAATATAAAAAAATCGGCCAAGTGCGAGTCGGACTCGAGCACGAAGGGTTCCGTACCATTATCTATAAAAATAGCAAAAAAAATGAGTTTGTTGTATGGGAGCCCTCTTGAATATTTGTTTTATTTTAATTTAATTATTTATTCTTAAAGTGAATGTATAACTAAATATTCTGTGAATATTTCAAGCGTTTACCTGTTGTCGTTATCAATATCGAGCAAAAATTAGCAACAAAATCACGTTTGTTGTATGGGAGCCCCCTTAAATATTTATTTTATTCTATTTTTTAGTATTTGTTGTTATAGCGGCAACAGAAATACATCAACTGTGAAAATTTCAACTGTCTAACTATCACGGTTCATGAGATACAGCCTGGTGACAGACGGACGGACGGACAGCGGAGCCTCAGTAATAGGGTTCCGTTTTACCCTTTGGGTACGGAACCCTAAAAATCAGCTCAAAGGGCTACAATTTTCGTCGCCAGAAGATGCGATGTAAATGCTGCAGGCTGTAAATGAGGTGTCTGCGGCGGACTTGAAAAAGTGTTTCGAAAACTGGTTCAGACGCATATAACTTCGTATAGAGGATAGACGAGAGTACTTGGAAAAGATTTAGATAAAAAAATATTTACCTATAGAACACTTTTTGAATTGAACAGCAGTGAATGATTACGTGCGAAAAAGAGGAAGATATATTTTTTTTTTATAATACGTCGGGGGGCATACAAGCATACGGCTCACCTGATGTAAAGCGGATACCGTAGCCTATTAACGCTTGCGATATATTAATTATGACTCGCGCGATGCCTCCTCTGCTGCTCATACAGCAACTCCTTGGCAGCTTACTGGTGACCTCTCTCACACGCAGGAACACAACAACCCTCTAGGGAATTGTTATTTGGCTGCGTTTTTCTGTGAGGTGGGGTACTTCCCCAGACGGGCTGTTTTGATGCACCCTACCTCTCTTTAAACATCCAGACCAAGACAAACGGACATGTTCATGCACACAAATGTTTGCCTTGTGTGGGAATTGAACCCACGAGCGTCGGTGTCAAAGTCGCGTCATTCACGAAAGAGCCACCGAGCTTTACACTCATTTTTGAAGTTACTTATTTCTTTATAAAGAGATTTTTGTCCCAGACTTGGGATCGAGCGCTCAATTATTCTTTTCAGGTACGCTTGCCGTTTCCAGGGGCTCTTAACACCACTTCTGATAAAACAAGAACAATCTTATCTGATATGTGAGTAATGGTCTTCCTCGGCTTCTACATCCTTCTGGGTAGTAGAAGGATGTAGAGTCTTTTTTTCTCATAAGTACAGATTCTCAAACGAACAGGAGTACACGTAAGCAGAAAAAGGGGAAACAGAAACTTTATTTCAACAAATATTTTTATTTTGCACATGTCAACGGAACCATTCTTGCGCGATTCCAACTTGTTGTACATTAAAATCTCAGATTTAGCCAGTTGAGAATGCGCAAGCTTGCATTGCCAGAGGAACACCTGGCTCGTCAATTATATAACAATTCACATTTTTTTTTATTTGTCGGCCATTTTGACCATGTTCCTTAAGAGATAGGAACGGTGTTCCTGAACATTCCTATTCTAATTTTTTATGCTGAATCCGAATCTGAAGTCAAAATTCAAATATTCGAAAATCGACAGACAAACGCACAGACAAACATATAGAATTCATAGAGGAACGGTGTTCCTGAAAACAAAATATTAACATAAAGGCGAGCGTAATAGAATCTATGGTGTCAGAACACCCGAGATCATGTAGCTTGTATACCGCAAAAAGGGTAATAAAAATGTGTATCATTCGTTTCTATTCTATAATAAAAAAAAAACACAAAGAACCCGGGTCGTAAGTTTGTTTTCATCGTTCGTCATCATCGAAACCGCAATTGTTTGTTTAGGACGGTAATTAATTTTCCTAAATAATACTTTTTACATTAGAATGAATATAAAAATAAATACAGTTCTAACTTTTTTATCGTGATATAAAAGAAGATTTTTGCAGGGTGCCCATGTAATGTGGGTCGTTAGTGTTTGTAGAACACTTTTTGAGACAACGGAACACATAGAGTTGCCCAAACAAACCCACGTGTTCATAACAATGGCCTGAGGCTGTTTAACGTAATTAATACAAACTATCTTATTTCAAGGAAGTGTATTTGCTAATCTAGCGCAGAAATATCAAAATCGCATTATTACTCTATCTTAGCTACGTTATTAATAACAAAGGAGGTTGTGAGCAAGAAATTCGTAGAAGTATCGGCATGGCAATGATGTGCAAATGAAGAATAAGACATACATAATTCACAAGTTGGTTTTCTTGTAGGAAATTTCAGTAATTGTTTCATGGAGGAACTCTAATCTACGTCTCTCAAGCACCGGAAATTCTGTGCTCTAATGGAATTTGTAATTTTCAAATTTTCTACAATCAGCAACGGACTGCCATGTGTAATTTGTACGTTAGTCATTTTATTAGTTTGTGTCATAAACCGTGTGTAATATAGATAGTATGCATGCTAGATACACAAGAAATAATATCACATTTCATCATCGTCTTTATCCTTATCATGCATGTAGAAACACATTGCTATATATAGAGCCCCCTCGATGATTGACACCGCATGCGAATATCACTTTTATTAGATACAGAATCTAGCTGCTTCCGGTCATTCTTTTTAGGTCATCTGTTCATCTAGTAGGATGACACCAAACACCTCGTTGTCGCAGCATCGTTCCATAAGCGGCTTCCACTCCGGCCGTTACTTTCCTGTCCCATCCCATCCCGTGGTACGTTTGCATATATTTTTATACCGCTAAAATGGCAAATAAGTATATGGCTAACCTAATGGTGGACAGTTACTGTAGCCCAAAAAACGTTGATTCTGCCTGTATCAACTATTCGTTTCCCACCATGTAAGAACCTGATGAAAATCTCCGGCAGGGAACTAATAACACAAGCTAATAGTTGATTCGAATCAATATGCATGATATTCATAAATTTTATGTCATTGCAAAACTATGTACAAAAACCTTTTTCAGTAAAATTCATCTTTCAAAATGAACTCCAGTATACATGAGTATCAACGGTGCCTAGGTTTATTGGCTTGTTTCGTAACCACATGCTAACCACAAAATATGAGCTTTTAATTATTCTAATATAATAATTCGGTAATACTGTAATAGTGTTGTTGACTTATATTCATTAAAAAGTAATTTCATACGTGACTTCCGCGGTACAAACTGAAATATTCTTTAACACATGAAACAATGTTTTGTGTTACGTTCAGAGAAATTGAATAAAGGGATGTAACGAGACTCAGTGAACAGGGAAGTGTGCGCTCGTCTGTATACGCCCGGACGCTGATCTCCATAAAGATAAATAAATCACCACCTAGGAAAACGTTCTTATAGCTTCATACATATTAAATTCCCCGCGCCCACAAGGCACTGCTTCAGAACACTTCGAATGGCCTCAATATGCAATAACTTTTCTCGAATAACTGTTAGGACAAATCAAACTTTCAAAGTAAGAAATTTTTGTATGAGTAAATACTGAACATAACATTGAGCTTGTTTTTACAGTTCCGTACCTGTAAAGGTAGTCCGAAACCCATGTATGAGATTACTCACTGGTTCATCTGTCATATGTATTTATATCTGAAAATTTGTAAACGAGATAATCGTCCAACATCCCGACCACATATTTAAATATTAATTTCACAAAAATAATATTTATGAAATTGGAAGGAGTCAAAAAGTATGACAATCTAAAAAAAGGCCGCCTTGAACATGATACGAAAGACCTTAATGAGTACATTCTTTGACATTTTTTTATTTCTTTGCATTTTGACTTAGTTACACGAACATGATTCGAAAACTAAATAATATACAATTAATTAAAATTAAAAATATGAACGTGTTCCCTGTGTGTGTGTGGCCCTTTCGATTCGTCTTCACCTTTTTAGGTACAGATCCCTAAACATGCATAAATTTAATAAAGTTATGGATTATCAGATGCAGCCCTAGGAACTAGCGAGTGTTAAAAAGGTAGGCAAGACTTGGGGTGAAGATATTAATTGTTGCAAAGAAACTCATAGTGAGGAACTCAACGATGTTGTTGCGTCTGTCAGTTGAACTTGCAAGTTTGCAAGTTAATCTAGCACGCAAGGTAAACAATTCCTCTGTACTTCCGAGGGCACTATAAGTCGTTGGTCCTGATTGTTTTTGATAAATGACAATCGTTAAGCTATGTAAAGAGAGGTAGACAAATACCCAATGGAGGCTCTTTATTCCGGAGAGTGAGTAGTAAGCATCGAGGAGTTGCTGTGTTAACAGCGGTGATGTACAATGAGCGAAAGGCATTCCGCCACGTCATGTTTTACAAGCGTTCTCATGTTACAGTAACCACTCCCCATCAGGTTGACCATATGCTTAGTCCTCCCGAAGTTGCATAAAAAAATACGTTTACGACGAACCCTAGTGGGCTTGACTTTTTTATAATCCTAAAGCAATTAATAATATCACAAGAATTATTTACGTTGTATACATCTTTGGCAATTTATTTGAAAGATCAATTACAAGCTTTGAATCTAGATTTGGATCGAAACAACAGCACAAATAAGAGTATCGAAATAACAAAAGGGTTAAAGTGAAGAACGATGAAAGATGGATGGCCGGACAGAAATGGTTACAAGTAAGTAATGGCCTTTTGTATAATAAAATATGCGTTTATTTCTCAAAGACATCTCTGAGGATTCTCAGTTTCATTCGTATTATTCCAGTTTTATGTAAGATTTGTTGAAAGTTTTATATACCTACTACTAGTGTGGCAAGCTAGTGCATGAATATTTGCAATACCAGAAGCACGGTAAACACCTCTTCAAGTCCTTTTAGAAAAACGTCATGCCTATTTAGAAAATCCCGACTGAGAGTTTACGAGTATGTATTTCACAATCTAGCAGTTCTCGGAAGAGAAGTTAACGGGAATCGCACAGTACGCGAATGGACTTCCTCTTCGTGAGCACGAATTTCCTGCCAATGGCAAGCGGTCCGCTTCCAGTAGGAGTATGTGAACTGTGGGCATCATGTCGATAAACATGGAATACTAAGTAAGCTGAAATTTGAGTTATTTAGATTAATAACGTTCACTCTCCAACCTTGTATAAATATTATGTACGACTTACCTACCACGACTAAACTGATCAAGTTCTATCTGATAGTGGTGTCAGGAACCCTAAGAATCAGCGTGCGTACAAGAAAAGAGCTATGAAAAAAAAAATTGAAATCATATCATTGATTATTTCACCAATATTAGCACCATTTTTTTTTAAATATCAGGATATTTTGAATATGAAATACAAATTAGAAAAATGCCCATGTAGTATTTTTCTAATTTGTATTTCATATTCAAATTTTCTTTAAGTATGCATGTTTATATTCGATGACACAATATTAACACAAAAAATAAACAAACTTAATACCCATGGTAAAATTAAAGTATCCAATTCGTTCTATTTGGCTTTGGTGGCAAGCGACGAATTAATACGGCGACGTCACCTTAAATAATGTTTCTACTTCTTGAAACTATAAAAGTTTCCTTTTAACATTAAAAGGGCAATTTTTTATGTAGCGGTACATTATACCTTATTAAGGCGTACGCAGGATTTTTTAAAGTTTACGTAGTGACTTACGAGTTGTTTGCTATGCCTTCGTTTATTATGGCGTCTTTGGTAATAATAAAGGCTTATCTATGAATACAGAGTCATATGCCTTTGCAGCTTAGTGATTTAGGCAGCCCTTATCTTGATTTATAGTGCCTATATAGGCAATGACTAATCTTGTGTCAATTGAGCGTCCTGACATAGACTAATCGTAAAGATCGGTCAAGGTTTAATTGTTATGAAACAAAATTTTATCATTATCACAACTCAAGCAATCAACTTTTAGAAAATAGAACTTTAAATAGTAAACAGTAATTACAACCAGTAGTTTGCTAGGTCAGTGGTATATAAAACGAGTGAAATAAATCGAACTGCTGACAACAAAAATATATTTATACAGTCTTATGTTAATATATGCAATTCTTCTGTACGTGTGTTTGCCACCTAACTCTTCCTAAACGACCGAAATGATTTGGATGAAATTTTGTATTTTCAATCGCTTCTTTGATGGTTTGAAAACACAATTGGACCCGGTAGGTGGCGTTGACGTCGGTATGTCACCAAATCTTGAGACTGAATTTAATGTGGCGCTGCTTTTCCGGGCAGGACGACGTCTGCCGGGTCCGCTAGTATAATAATAAAGTTAAATACTTATGTTTCACGAATTCACTATTCATGCCTACTTGTAATAAAATTGTAGTATGATCGAATATATTGGTTGCATATTAGAAAATCAAAACTTCATCGAGCAAATTTCAAAAGAACAACAAATGAAATAACAAAATTTAAAAGACCAAATGTTTTATTTAGCAAAATATGTATGTGTCATCAAATGGACGACTGGCCAAAATTTGTTAGATGTAAATTTAAAGTGCCAAATCATTCCTAGTCAAATTTCATTATCACAAATGATTTCTTCTTCAGTGTTTTGTTTACCTTCCTCGATCGTTAGGTTACCTTGCGACCAAAACACGAACGAGCAAGCGAACTCAAGTTTAGAGCGAAAGTAACACAAAACAACTTTGACGCGAAGGGTAGGTTAGGTTCGTTAGGTTACCCTGTGACCAATACACGAGCGAGCGAACTCAAGTTTAGGGCGATATTTTGACCTTTGAACGATTTGGCCAATAGTATAATAGATAATTTAAACGTTGATATTGCAGACTGTGGTCAGTTGAACTTTAGATCAAATGACCATTGTTATTTTGAAATTTGTTGATTTGTTCGTTGTTCTTTTGAAATAAGCTCGATGAAGTTTTAATTTTCTAATATGCAACCAATATATTACACTCCACAAACGGCACAGGGGTGGAACCGCATTCATCAATGTAAGTTATGAAGGAATTGGTTTTTTTATCAGTTTTTTTCTGCTTGACTGCTCAACTCTAAAAATATTTTTTGGTTACAAATAGAATACCAACATTTTTTCCCGAAATCTACGCAGCGCGAACAAAAGCTTTTATTTTGTTACTTTATTCGCATAATTGGAACCGGGAAAATATTATTTGAATAGTCTAATGTAATTTGGACATTTAAGAGTTTAGAGGACCCAATTAAAGTCAGTGAGAAAGACTGTGTGGAAAACGAGGCGTAGGTGTGTGTCCTTGAGTAACTATTGTTGCCAGAGATGTTCTACGATGTGGCAGAAATTGGCACGCAGGTCGAGAATGGGTCCCATATATCGTCAAATCTCGAGCTTTTCTCGATACTGGCGAATATAGATGAACTCGGTGTCGATGTACGTGCGTTGCACCACGTTTATATAGGTATTTTACACTCTCAATCTCTCTGCAGTCTACATATAAAGCACTATAAATTTCAAATTGTAATTAAACCATCTACATAATACTCGTACTTACCGGTAATGAGGTCCTCACTTAATAGCACCACCGTCAAAATTTATCTAAGGAGAAGTTTCGTTTCATAAAAATGTAATTTATTCATCAAGAGCGAGAATATTAAGTTTATTTTCAAACCAGAGGTACATCAAACAAGAAACATTTTTGATAAGTTAGTAAGATTCATTAATTTTTTAAAGTAATTCACGTTGCCAGACAGTAAGTCCTAGCACAGATAAGAAACGTAGATGTCAGTATATGTACCTACTTAGTTTTATTTGAAACGTGATTGATTGTGAGAGTAAATATTAATATTGTTTAAAGTAAAAACAATGTAAATGTCGGCAGTAAGACAATCAATATGTATTGTATGACTTGTATGAAGCTACAAATGAAATATTTTATCTACGCAAATTTCAGTATCCGATGATAAATTTGCAAAATGTTATTTTAGCACCTGCTTAACTCCTAAACAACGTTTATGAATCTCTTCCTATATCTCGTGTTTTAGCTTCAACAGTTTAGAATGTGGTGAGCGTCGACGTGTCATCGATCAATTAAAAAAATACTTCAACCCGGCTGTTCATGCCCTATCCTTTTCTTTAGCTAACAAAGTTTCAATGGAAGCAATTATTACAATTTCCTTATAAACCGTAATAGATATCACCGAAACAAAAATATTTCAGCTATAAATGCAAGGACTTTGTTGTCGAACGTTTTATTGAGGGGCAACAACTAACATTGTAACACAAGCAACTTGTCCTTTGCCACTGCACATAAATCATATTAGCTAGGTTGTCTTCACAATGGTATAAAGCGAAGGTGTATCTAGTGTTGCCATAAATAGTGTTACAATGAAAACATCGCGTTGCTTAATGTAAAAATAACTATAGATTTTTACCTAGCTGGTAAAGATATTTCAGACCCCCAAACATAAATTTTACCTCTTTATACATTTGCATAATGTTCTGTAGGTTATTATAATATGCAAGGTTATATTGTTGTTATAAAAAAAATACTTGTGTATTCCACGTTCCACAAGATAACAGTGTTTTTTTATTTACCCCTTTATTCTCTAACTTGAATATTAAAGGCGGTAAAGATTATTCAAGCAAATATTAGAAGATTTTTTAGATTACATAAAGCACAGGAACTTTTACGCTGGCATCGAGAGGCTCAAAGATCAACTTGTTACGCTGGAGCTACGGTTGGTCTGCAGGTGTACATCAATTTTCGTTTAAATGCAAGTGTCTACAAGTACCTATATTGTATGTATAAAGACTCGAACCACACTGTGACCTAAAATTAGCTTATCTTGTGACAAAAAATCTGAACTTACCTTGTCTCTTGGTGATAAAGTGCCCCCCTCCTACTTACCCCGTCACGTCGAAGTAATTAATGTGAGCGCCGAGATTAATATCCAGCTTCGTACTTACCTGTAAGGAAAAAATACGATTTATTAACAATATTTCGGAACGCATCGCCTATAGATACATCATTTAAAAGTCTATTATGTTATAAGAAGACGCTCACTTTTTTCATCATTTATACATTTTTAACCGATAAATAAAAATATTACCTGAAATATTGTTATACGCACAAGTTTTTTTTCATTCACGTGACCTATATTTTGCGTTGATGGACCAATTACAGATGTTCACAAAATAACATTGAAACATAAACGAACAAATAGGGTTGTCAACACCGGAAAATAGGCATAATATTTTTATGCGTGGAAGATGGAGATTGTTTCTCCAAATTTAGTAGATTTAGAAAAACAGTCTCCATAACTAGAAAAAGAAACACAAATCGAGAACATCTGGAAACTTTGTTGCTTCGAGCTATTTAATAATGTGTCAATCGTGTTAGATGTTGAATAATAATGATATATTTTTCACCATTTGTCGCAGAGAATGACAAATAGTGGTTATCGATTATATCTCGTGACCACCATTGGCAGCATATTTCTACGGGATAGCGAAAACTGTGTGTACAAAAAGGCGAAAAACCAATTTTTTGTTATTTCAATATTTTCTGTTTAAAATTATTGTTTTGCAGCAATATGCCCACCACGCCGTATTATTACTTACTACAGAGTAATGGTTATAATTTTTTATTTTTATAGACATGAATTGGAATCATATTTTCCTTAAAACTTTTAATGACTTTTTATCTTGTATTACATATTTACTTCTAACTTATCTTAATGCTGCTAAATTGTGCTTCCAATTTTATCATTTATAATATAAAATAAACTTTTGACGTGATAACGTCTTATAAATCGATAAACGCCGACTGCATGCACGAAAAAGTGTCACGTTCCGCCTGAGCTAAAGGTGTAAGCGAGAGCGTGGAACAAGCGATAGAGAGGCACGATCGGCCTAAGCGTTCGGCTTGTGACGCATCTATCTCTCTTCCACTTCATCGGCCGATGCGTCCGAGTAGAAGAGAGGCAGCGGCAGCACACCTATACGTGAACTGTTTTGTCAACTGTTGAATGTTTTCTTATGATGTTATCACGTAAAATTATTGTCCGTAAACCGACTTTAAAGACAACCAATTTTTTTAAAATAAAATGAGAACGAATCAAACTTACTTCGAAGATATTAATGTATACCTGTGTATACCTTTGTATACCTTTAGAGAGAGGTAGGTATATTTTACGGCTCAATTATTGCA
Source organism: Pyralis farinalis (assembly GCA_947507595.1). NCBI lineage: Eukaryota > Metazoa > Arthropoda > Insecta > Lepidoptera > Pyralidae > Pyralis > Pyralis farinalis. Next base: position 22,112,786 of record OX382267.1, read on the forward strand.
GCAGCCTAATTGGAAAACTTAAAACATAAGTGCGCTGAACATTTTTGCAAACATGTTGAGGCAGAATTTCAGGTCCATTTAAAAGAGACTTAAACTTATTGTACAATTAGCTTAGTGAATTTAAATATGTTAATACGAGTATTAGCCTCAATGGTAGAAAATTGTCCATAATAATAAAATTGAGGAAAACATACGATTTTACATGTTTCCAACTGTTTTTGGATTCATTTAAAAAGGAATGTTGATAACACTAAAGCTCGTCCATAGATACTGAACAAAAATAAAATAAAAAAATGGTGGCCGTCATGGGACGCTCGGCAGATGTGAAACATCTTAGTGAATATTCATTCAATTATTAATAAATACAAAACGGGTTGCACTCCGGGAGTGCCGGTAGAAGTGAAAACTTGAACATGTGGATCAAACAGCGATGTTGATAAACTACGTTGAACGAAACGCGTAAGCGCCAAGAATTTCATGGTGCTTACAACGTTTTGGTCGCGAGAAAATAATGCCCTATGAACTATCTAGCGCTTCATGTTTTAATTGTTTAATTAGAGGTAACTAATGTTTTAGCGCTGCAGCGAACTTAAGTTCTAATTCTCACCAAAATCTCCGGTCAGGGTCACGTGTCCTGACGCGAGTTTAACATTTTTTACTCATCCCAAAAAGTGCACGACGCCGCTAAAGAAGTTTTCACTTCAAAAATCATAAACCATCGGTAGATATAGTGAACAGCTCATCTATAGAAGCAACGGAGTGTATAGTATGCGCGCGCATACACGGAAGGGATTGAGAGTGGCGGCGTAGAGGGGGCATGACGGCATGAGAGAGTGTCATGCCAATCACGAGCGAGTGTCATGCCAAGAGCGTCACGGTATACGGTTCTGTTTTACTGTCACGCTGCGCCAATGGATGTTTCACATCAAAAATCGATTGACTAATAGACGGGAAAAAGTAACTGAATAATTTTCTTTTGGGTTATTTACATATACTCGTAGACAGCCAAAAAAAAGAATTTTCAGTTATTAAGTAGTTTACCTGAGGAAATATCTCCATCTGACCGACGATTGCAGCCACGTTATTCTATGGATGATTGATATTTTCTTCAAAGTGAATACGGTGACACGGAAGCTTGACGAGTTGTTAGATTAGCAGCAGAGGTGCGAATGATAGTAATAGGAAGGCAGTACGCTTGTTTGTCACCCCAACTGTCTATCTGTCTTTTGTCAAATATGTACATCAAAATTCAAGATACATAATTCAAAAGTAACATGCTAATGATGAGTGCATACAAAGTAAAATGTAAATTTATGAATACATTTTCATTTACTACTAAGCAATTCCCGCCATTATGTTCCCGTGTCTGGTTCAAAATCTCAGTTATAAAAGAGATTCAATAGTATAGAGTTTCTATTGAACGGGATTCGGAAGAATCATTATGATCGGCCTCGAGCATTACAAAAGAAAACAAGAATTTTATAATTGTGTTTTTTTAGTGTATGCTTAGGGGCACATTGAGCGGGTTTTGGTAGCGAAAATGTTATATGGTAGCGCCATCGACATACTATGTTAGTGTCTATGACTGTCTATTTTTTTTATAACGTCAAAAGGCAAACTTGTATACGGTACTTGATGTTACGAGTAAGTGGTTACCGTATCGTAATGAACAAACGCTCGTTTGTAATACGGAAGGTATTGCTCGAGTATTATCGTCACTGCTGCTGACACAGCAACTTCTTAGGAGCTTACACTCGCAGGAATACAACAGTCTTCCAGTGCGTTGTTATTTAGCTGCGTTTTTCGGAGAGGTGGAGGTACCTACTTCCCCTTTGATGCGCCCTACCTCTCTTTGAACATCTAGACCAAGAGATAAACAGACATGTTCATGCACACAAATATTTGTCTTGTGTAAGAATCAACCCCACGAGCGTTGGTGTCAAAGTCGCGTCTTTCACGACTGAGCCACCGAGCTCGTCAATACCTTACGAGCTTACTGGCAAGAATACAACAACAAGGGGTTGTTATCTGTCTGCGAGATTCTGCGACGTGGAAGTACTTCTCTAGTCTACTTGCTTTATTTCAAATTTAGCTGTGCCATATCTCTCTTTCTAGCCTCATTGAACAGTTTGAGTTTCTGTTCAATGCCCCCAAGCACCTAATACATTTTTTAAAGTCATTCATTCCATCTACAAACTGAGCACCCCTCAATGTTTCATTACTTAAGTGTTACAATGCTAATGGTGGAAGAAAATTACCTTACATCTAAAAGTACCTAGATATAGAGCGGTCGATAAGTACATTTAATCAAATCGTACAAGGGTTGTATAAGTAAAATGTTTTCAGATAGTTATGCAGCTTTATTTTATGTACAGAAGTCAAAACGATGGTCGGGAGGCATACATGCATACGGCCCACCTGATGTAAAGTGGTTGCCGCAGCCTATGAACGTTTGTAATATGTAATATGTAATATTAAGTATTTTCGTGATAATTATATTAAGATTTTTCTGTGAGATGGAGGTACTTCACCAGAAATGCTGCCAGAAATGCTACCAGAAATTAAAAAATAGAGCTTAAAGTTATGAAAAACGAATAAGATATATGATTTGATTTGAGCAGTCAGAACCCGTTATATACGTTTTCCCATACGTTACGCGGTCGTATACGACCACCCGGGTTTCGAAGGGTTAAAGAATGTAAGACGTGTCTAATTGCCCGTGAGGGCCTAATGGCAAATAAATGATTTTTATCTTTATCTTATCTTACACAGTGTAATGTTACTGATTAAAAAACAGAGTCTAACAAAAGGAAAATAACAATTTCATTAAAAACTAGTAGTATTTACAATGTAAGAAAGACGAATTGTAAAATTCGGCTAGTTTTGGCTTTAAGAACTCGCGTTGGTTGGATCTAACCAAAGTTAACAGAGGTGGCTGGAAGCACCCGGTCACAGTCCGGACGGAGATGTAGGTTGCCGGCTGAAGAGGAGCTCGCCAGCGAACCTCAGCCAGCGAGGAGGACCATGAGGGGCTTACGGACATCGGAGGTCACAGGCGCAGATGATGTAGGAGTCGGTGGGTATCGCCTTGCGAGCAACCACAGCAGCGCCGCTCAGAAGTGCCGCCGCCGAAGTACACTGCGTGGCCCACACAATAGGCGCAGGAGGTCACAGTAGAGAATGCACCGGGATGCAACGGGATGCAGCGTGCGTGACACACTCGATCTCTGCGTAGACTGATTCGCTCCCGTCAGGGAGTATTATATTCTTTGCTGATACGTTTTCCTCTTCGCACATTGAATTTTTATGCCAATATTTTGACAATGAAGGATCGCTATGAACAAAGAGTAAAAAAGGCTAAATTAAAGTGTTACATTGTAGTGGATCGCTATGTATAAAGACAATAAATAAGGTTTGTATAGATATTAATTTTATAACGGACTGCTTTGATGTACGTACGTAGAGTTGTGTGTTCCTGCGAGTGAGAGAAGTCACCAGTAAACTCCAAAGGAACAGCAATTCGTAACAGAGAAACTGTTCATAAGCTATACCTATATATAAAAGTAATCGCTTTATATCAATTAGGCTAATAGGTAGGTACGCTTGTATGCCTCCCGGCGTTGTATAAAAAAGGTACCCTCTCCATTTTACTATATCAATGATATGATAACAAAAAGTCAATGACGTGACTGAAATCTGTTTAAACATTGAGTTTCACATAAAGGAAAGTTTAAAACGTTTAAAATTGTACACTTATTTACGAGTATGTATATCTTTTTTGCCAAATTCCTTGCGAGGTAGCGAGAGATAACCAAATGCCAACAACACAAAGTCCTTAAACACTGCACTCGCTTCATTAACGCTCATAAACCTCTATTCATGCACGCTAGGGTTCCTGACGTCTTCTTCTGATAAAAGACGTGCAATTTGATTATAGTAGATGAGTCTTCGACTTTCTTGGCTCTTACATCGTTATGGTTTCGCGTTGTATATCGGTTTTATCGTATTTTCCCTTACATTCTTTCTACATACTCTGTTGGAGTATGCATCTTCTTATCCAACTGACATTAATAAAAGAGAATGTCGGTTGATCTTTCTTACATCTTCATTGCAAGCTATTTAATTTTGTAACGTTGTAAAATAAATAAAAGTCAAAATTTTGTACCTACTATCTATTATTATCGTATATACAAAACATGAAGCGAATTTGCCTTGGGTTATCGATTTTACGGTATTTGTATTCATTTGTTATTTTACAAGTTCAATCGCCAACAAAACAATGTTTGTCCAAAATTGTTAATATCTCAATGTAGATTTAATTTAAAGATAATCTATTAATCAACGGTACAGGTGAATTCTGTTAAATTAACTTCCACCACCTGTGGGATTTGGTAATCGAGGTACGTGGGTTCGAATCCTGTCTTACCGTACAGATTCATTTTTCCATTTTAAAATATTCCATAAAAGATATGATAATACTCTATAAGTATTTCTCGGTCTATAGAATGAATCCTTGTTCCTCTTGAATATAAATATGACACAGTATATATTAAAAGAATGATGTCGCTCATATAAATGTCGCCTGATTAACGCGACTTATCCAGTTTGTAAAGTTTCCTTTTGACACTAGCAACATCAGGGTTAAAAGGAAACTTTACCAACTGGATAAGCATACCACTGGATACTCATGCATCGCTAATCCTGTAAAATCTATCTGCTGTTTCTTACAGATTATCCATCTCTATCACCAAGAGAAAGAGAATTCAATATTAGATGCTGAGACCTCCAGTGACGTTCAGTTCAGTATATAGTTTTTACATTAATACAGATAGGTAGATACAAAGTTTTTTCTTTCATCAGTCATACTACACCACGGTCTATTACACATTACGTAGTGTTACAACATGGAGTGTTACCTTATGGAGAAGAGAGAACTCAGTAGCACCTTAAGTCATTGTTCAGAGATGAGCTTGTAAGCCTGGGATCGTAGACGAGGATTGTCTAAGCTTACACTCGATGTTCAACCAGAAAGCAAAGAGCAAAGAGTTACTCTATTTGTGTATTTTATAAGTTACACAATAAGAGCAGTTATTTTACATGATGTATAAAGTCTCTTTCTACGTCTCTCTTACTTATCGCTTCACGTCGATGTGGAATATATCCGCACACATTAAAACGCTGCTGCCACCCTCTCTCCTAACGCAGTAGCTTCGCAAGAGCAGTTTCCTGGTAATCATACTCACTCACTGATATAACAAGCTTTCAAAATGTTATATGTACTTCCTCTGTAAGGAGTTCTTCAGTCGAGCTACTTGGCAAAAAGATGTGCCTCTTCTTCACCAGAACCATATTTGCTAGGTAGGATGATGTAGTTGTAGCGAAGTTTGGTTGTGATATGTTTTTTATAGATAATTAAAAACACCACATGCCATATTTGTTTTTAATATGTGTATCAAAATCATGTACAGTATAGTATATACTTAGTCTGGCCATAAATACTGTTACAATTAAAAATAAACAAAATATTACATTTGAATTTGGAATCTGTCATTTTTATATGATTGTTCATTGAGTTTTCTCATTTTGCGCCAATACATTGTACAATATTTTGTGATATTAAAATGGAGTGGGGTGATAAAGAGAACCGAATCGCTGTGATTGCATTACACAAAGTAGGTATGGAGCCAAATGCAATTATTAAAACTCACCATGCGCTTGGTATTAGTAAAATGTTTGTGTACCGGGCTGTTAATAGGTACAATGAGACCTCCTCTGTTTGTGACAGAAAAAGATCTGGCCGTCCACGTAGTGTTCGTACGAAAAAGGTGGTCAAAGCAGTAAGGGAAAGAATTTTATTTATATTTTATTTCGGGAGATGAAGATAGCACCTAGAACTTGCAGCCTATAAGAGACGTACTGGTCATTTCTTAACTGATAAATTAAAACAGAATAGGGTGGTAAAATCGAAACAACTACTGAAGCGGTACGCAAAGGGAGGTCACAGAAAAATTTTGTTTACGGATGAGAAAAATTTTACAATTGAGCAACATTTTAACAAACAAAACGACCGTATTTATGCTCAAAGCTCTAAGGAAGCTTCCCAATTAGTCGACAGAGTGCAACGTGGGCACTATCCGACTTCAGTGATGGTTTGGTGGGATATTAGCTATGAAGGAGTGACTGAGCCATACTTTTGTGAAAAAGGTATCAAAACATCAGCAAAAGTGTATCAAGATACCATTCTTGAGAAGGTAGCGAAGCCCCTTAATAACACCATGTTCAAAAACCAAGAATGGTCCTTCCAGCATGACTCGGCGCCGGGTCATAAAGCTCGGTCTACGCAGTCTTGGTTGGAAACGAATGTTTCGGACTTCATCAGAGCTGAAGACTGGCCGTCGTCTAGTCCCGAGTACGGCTTGCTCTAAACGCCATGATAATTTGGAGTCCCTAAAACAATTCATACGATTGGCAGTGAAGAATTTTATCGTAGAAAGAGTGCGTGCTTCTATTGGTAACTGGTCTCAACGTTTAAAGGACTGTATGGCAGCCAATGGAGACCACTTCGAATAAGCTTTTTATATTTTAAATTGTTTTATATTTATGTATTAAACTAACACACTGTAAAAGTAATAAATGTTATTTGCAATAGATTTTTTTTTCTTTGTTTCAGTATTTATGGCAAGACTAGGTATACATGCTACAAATAAAATCTCGCCGGGTAAGAATTTAGAATAAAGAAGATAGCGACTCGTGACGGAAAAGTCGCAATTGTATGTTCGCACTAAGTCGAGGTACGCTTTGGAGTTGGTGGCAACTTTCTGCGATTTCCGTCTTAGCAGCTTTCGTTATTTGTTGCCAAGCTTAACTAAACTTGCCTCATAAATAAAAGTGCGCATTATAAAATACTTTTGTGACATCAACTATTTTATTGCATATGCAAATAGTATATTATGTATTAAGAAGGATATCGTAGGAAATTACTAATTAAAATTAAGAAAATTATTAAAAAAAATTATGAAACACATATAATAAACTAGTGATATATGGTTGCATGTATTTCGCTGATAATAAACTTTATTTATTTTATTTCTTGAGTCCATTGACCACTAAAAACTGGTCATTCTTGTACTCTCTTGTAAAAGTTGACCTGACCTGAAATTATTGATAGAAAAAATAAATTTGCGTATATATTTATTTTATTATTGAACCGTTATGCATATTTACTAAATCACAGTAACTAGTATATTATTTATTGCCTCAAATAATACAAGTAACTTGTACAAATTTTATAAACAAGCTTACGTGCCACGCATCCGGCAATCGCTTCCGATGAAGCCTTTTAAGGCTTTTCAAATAATGGCAGTGTAGGCATGGGATGGTGTTTAGTCACTGACATGATATTCGAGGGAAAGGCATGAAGCCCTTCTGAGGATTCCCACACACGACAAACATTTGTGTGCATGAAAATGTCTGTTGTCTTGGTCTGGGTAGAGGTAGGGCGCATCTAAAGCAGCCCGTCTGGGGAAGTACCTCCATCTCACAGAAAACCACAGACAAATAACAACTCACTAGAGGGTTACTGTGTCCCTACCTGTGAGTGAGGTCACCAGTAAGCTCCTAAGGAGTTGCTTTGTTAGCAACAGAAGAGGCATCGCACGAGTGATACTGAATGTATTGCAAGTTCATAGGCTATGGTTACCGCTTTACATCATGTGGGCTGCATGCTTGTATTCCTTTTTTATAGAACGTCGGTAAGTATACAAGCTACGGCCCACCTGATGCCTCCCGACTTAGTATAAAAAAATAATTGATTCTGCAGTGCTGTCCAAATGTGATCCGCACAAAATGTGGTGATTCCGTTCCACGTTGAAAACCCTTTAAATTATTTTTATAATCGACATTTTAAACTTTAGATATTTATTTTCTCGCGAACGAGTTGGTTGATAAAATAAAGTCATGGTTCATTTTATCGTGAAATGGAATTTAACTTGTGATGTGCATTTCAGACCTGATTTAGGTCAAATTTAATGACTCACTGAGCAGAAGTTAGGCATGGATGTATTCGTTGCCATGTCCACATTTACTACTCGAATTTTGGGAGCGTAACAAAGCGAATTGAAACATCAAACTAATGTCGATATTGCATCGGAGTGCGCAGTTATGATAATAAATACCAATGCTTCGCAAGCAGAACACAAACAATGAGGATCTAAACTCTTTGTTCGCAAGTAAAGGTATGTTTTCGATAGCCCTTTGCTAAAACAAAATAAAATGTGATGACATAAAGCTCATTTCAGTTCAGTTTCAGTTTGATAATTGGATAATTGAAATTGGAAATAATGGAAATTGCATAATTGATGATAATCTATGAGCAATTTATGCTGACATAAACTGACATGACGTCGCAACCAAGCTAATACTAGACACAATTAGTAGCGGCATGTCCTGGCATCATGATGTCGCAAGCTAATTGTTGAACACTTGGGAAATACTCGTATGTACATGTATCAAACCGTGAGTAGCAATGTATGAGCAGTGTTAGCCAGTGGAAAAGAAACCGGCAAATTGACCAACTGTTTGAATACTGGCATGTACCACTAAATTCGTGTTTTTGGGTATATGTACATATATGTAAGAATTAATAGTTTAGTAAGTGTGACCTAATCTGAGAAAGGTCTGGATTCCCCTCTGGGTTGTGCAGGCAGTCATTCCATGTAAAAACCAGTTGAGAATGCGCAAGCTTGCATTGCCAGAGGAACACCTGGCTCTTTAATTATATAACATTTTTTTTTTAGTTTGTAGGCCATTTTGACCATGTTCCTTAAGAGATAGGAACGGTATTCCTGAACATTTCTATTCTACTTTTTTATGCTGAATCCGAATCCGAAGTCAAAATTCGAATATTCGAAAAAACGCACACACAGACAAACGCACAGATAAATATATTTCATGTAGGAACGGTGTTCCTGATGAGTTATCTCCTTAGCGTTGTCCCGTTTCGTAATCCATTAGGATATATATCAAGTTCAATGATAATTAGGTACAGTCTTAAAAATTGTATTTCTAATGACCGTTCAAGACTGATTTATAGTACCCGTATCTTCTATGTAGAGAAAAATGGCGATTTGGAGTTGCAGAAACTAGTGACAGAACGAAGTAGTCAAGATAGGAGTAAAAACTGTTGCTTCACAAGTCTGGAGGTCTGTCCCTTAAATAGTTCTGCAAGAATGGAGTGAATACACTTCTACAGACATATAGACTACGTTTAATATCAGACAAATTGCACGCTTGATTGCCACCTTAGTAGAATAAAATAAAAATCTTATAACGCCCCCATATCAACGTTCAAAGCACAGTACTGAAATACATACTCTTAACCTTTATTACTTCTACATACAGTAAGTAACTACAAACATGTTTATCTAAAGTTTCCAGGAATGGAGATGTGTATCTAAACTCAAGTCAAACGGGTTAGACTCTAAAATCGAACTGCGTTAATAATTAACCCAAACGATTTGATCCTCGAGGGAGCAAAACGCAATATGTTCAATTTCCGCCGCCCTCCCAAGGATAAACTACAGATGCCCCCTTTCTGACTTCGCCTGTGGCAATATCCTTTGGAACAATAAATTGTTAATATTAAATTATTACAGTGGGAAACCGTTGGATGATAGAAATTTCAGCGTCATTGAGTATTAAAATAAATTTGGAGGTGCTGAAAATACGTATTCACAGATATTGAACCAGTGAACTACTTTGTATAGTTGCCCATTTCTATGCTTCTTAAAATAGTCTGAAGCTGCTTAGAGTATCACTGATTCGTCTTTAATCGTACAGGAATAATGTTACCATATTAGTTAATGTATTCTCCCAGTGATAAGTAGGCTCGCGGAGATATTTAGGCGCTAAAACACGCTTTTGTCAGCTCGGGGTGTCTTCATACGCAGTCATGTGGTTTATTAGTTTAAACCATCATTTAATAACAGAATCATGGATCATATGAATACCAATACCAGGGTTACCAAAATATACCTAGAAGCTAACAATGCAGTGTAATAAGTCCGTTTACATATAATAAAAATTAGGTCTCATTAAAATAATGTTGATCTCTGATAGACTAATTGATAGTAATTATATAGTAACAAAAATAGGACGTAAGTACTTCATTTCGTTATATATAACACATGAGTAAAAATAAACTATGAATAGTTCGATCCCCGACTAAGGATTAATGTGTTTATTGATTCTTCGAGTTAAATAAACATAAACGTAGATTAAGATCATTCAACACCCAATAACCATTTACTTTATATAGGTAGGTCAAATAGCTGTCTTGAAAATAATCACGCAAGAGTGTTAGCACTTTGAATGAGAGAAAACATCTTTTATACCCTGGATTTGTGGTTATACCCTCATATCACAGTTAGGTTATTATATGCATTACACACAAAATATCATTAAAGTTTTAAACTCTTAATATTATGTCACTTTAAGATAATTGCTTGCCTGTTTTATGCCAGTTTGTCCTAATTTCTAATTTAATTTAAATATATATATTGGAAACGGCTTTAACGATTCGAATTTTGTATTTAGAGTTAATAATTGTATTAGTTAATTTGTTATGAACTATTAGTATCTCTATATTTATTGTACGAGTATGTATCTTTCCTGAAAAAATACGATTTTCATAAATTGACAGTTTATTAATTTCATCGTATTTTTCATAAAAGATGATACAAAAAAGTGTATCGTTATTGTACAAATAATAAAGGCATATGCAGAAAAATTACAAATACGAATTTATATAATCCTATTCCAGTCGAAATATAAGTATTTGAGGTGACTGTATATATGAGATATATTATCCGGTGGCATACAACTATTACTAGATCAGATTTTTTTTTATATGACAGTATTGTGATTTAAATACTTGAATCACACTTATATAACATATTCTTTTAAAAGAACAATTCTTATACTCGTTTGTAAATACATTTTGTGTACCTCGGAAACGGCCCTAACATTTGGATCAAACTTTGTATGGTTTTGCTTTTTAATTTTATCTACAGAGGTGTCCTCCTGAAAAAACACGACTTTACCTAAAAACAAAAAAGGCTAGTGAAGCTCAGCTACCTGCTATATATTTAAAGTATTTGTATATTTAAAGTGTTCAACATTAAAACATCTACAGTCGTGTTGTGACTGCGGGAAGCAGTTAGTGTTTCAATATATTATCTATTGATGTATTGTTCAGTCCTATTCAGACTCTAGTCAGGTATGAAACAGGGTTACACCAATTACAATTGATAGACAGTTCACAAACCGTTTTGGCAGATTTATATAGTTATATTCTGTAGTTATGTATTACAAAATCAATAGTGGTTTAGGGGTCGATTCCCAAACGCCTCGTTTCCAGGTCATTTCACTTGGTCTATACAAACTGTGGCAGTTTACATTGTTTACGCAATTTCGTTGCACATAGCAGCTTATTATAATCCCTTTGAAATGTCGGGATAATTCTCAAAGTTAATTATCGTCAAAGCGAAGATAACAGAAAAACTTAAAGAGAAAAGCAACAAAGAAATAGCAGAGCGTTTAAACCTAGTTTAGTTAAGTTATGGCTCTTTAATTGGCATTTTAAAAGAATACAATGGAAAGATTTTTTTATTTATCATCTTTGTTTGGCATAAGTGAGAGAAACAATTAAGAATCGAATGCTGATCGCATTCTCAGTCAGACAACGTAAACAAAAGGTTTTTGCGTTTTGTGGTGGTAAATTTTGCATTAAACATAGAATGTATCCTTTCTAATACATTCTATGTTTAATTCTGTTTTATTTTTATTTAGTTCGTAACTCTTTGAACATAAATAATATACTATATTATAACTTTATAGATTACTCATCTATTTTATTTTATACTGCGTTGGGAGCTAAACTACATGTGCATGTTTGAAATATGTTGCCACCATAGTAAATAATGAAACAATTTACCAAATTACTGGTAACCTTACCATATCGCCGAAATAAAATGGCCGTCCAAAGAATTATTACATACTTAGCTGCGGCTTAGGTACTGTTTCGCTGGGGTTGATTCTTGTTTAACTTTGATGTTAATTTACGAGCTCGGTGACGCAGTGGTTAAACGCTTGTTCCCACATAGGACACACATTTGTGTGCATGAACATGTTTGTCGGTCTTGTTCTGGGTGTTTTAAGACAGGTAGGGCGCATCAAATCAGACCGACGCGTCTGGGGAAGTACCTCCACCTCACAGAAAACCACAGCCAATAACAACTTCCTGGAGCGTTGCTGTATTCCGAAAGTTGTAGTTTAAAAAACTATTTCTTTCTCTAGTTAGGCTAGAGAAAGAAATAGTTTTTTTCAAAATCGCCTATGAGCAATGGTTCATTTTGGCTCTAAAGATAAGTGTGAAGCCATTAAACTCTTAAAAACGTCCCAAACAATCACCATAACAAAAAAATGCAGCAAATTGTCTTCCTTCAATGTATTTAAACGTAAAGTTATAAATTACTACCTCGCAGTTGTATCGTAACTTAATGTAACTGATTAATTCCTGCATATCTTCACAGAGAGATCTTGTCATACGTGCACGAGCTGTAGTTTCTAATGTAAATCTCATGTCATTAAATGCCTAAAGCCTTAATCTTTTCCCGAAGTAAATGTATATACACATATATCTACTCATACGAGCGGTATTAGGATTTCTACTAAATAAAGGCTAACATTAGGGGAGGTTTTTGTGGATTTGCTAGCGCGTTGCTATTTTTGGCCATCTGTCGTATTTATAAGTAATATAATCGCATGAAAGAACTCAGTAGTAATAGATTCGCGTGGTATTGATTCAGTATCGAATCTGCAATGCGCGTCTGAATTCATTCAACATAGCTCCCACGCGGCACTGTTTCGGGCTATTTCGGGTAAAGGGAAAGTGGTATGTGCCTATATCGAGATTGTATCGGATTTGAATAAATACTGAACGACGCTGTATGACGGTTTTTCGAATGCAGTACAATGATAGTAGCGATGCTATGACGCGATAGTAACAATATCAGTTATTCCGACAAAGTTACAGAAACTGCGATATCAATAAAGGTAGTACACCTTTATTGATATCGCAGTTTCTGTAACTTTTATACTTTTATGCCCTTGTATTGATACTAAATTGCTGCCAAAAGTCGCCGCACGCTGAGTCTTTCCTAGGACGCAATCTTCGCGAGCGAGTGTGTCGCGGCGAGACCACATTAAAATCGCCATGATAATACTCGTATATGGGTCACACTGACATTTTTGTACTCTTGGCTATTCTTGGGCAGAATTTAAGAGCAGATTTTTTCTAAAAGACGTTCTACTGTACTACGCGGTTAATTGAAGAAAATCGATAAATCTCTTACAAGGTGAATTGAGGACATTTGGATATCGGTATGAGTGAAGGTCAGAAAAATTGCATGTACATTTAAAAGTCTATCTAGTCTAAAACGAACCTATTTCTCCCTAAGAACAAAAATGGGCTCACGTTGGTTGGTGTACATAGATATTACTAAAATATTACCAAGAATACGGGGTTTCCTATGCTTTTCGTTATGACTCAAAAAATGAAAACATGTCCTTCGATCAGTAGTCGTCATGATCCAAAAAAGATTCGACCGAATTAAAAAAAATTGTTTAAAATATAAAGGAGAGTATAAAAAAAAAACAATAATAACGTGAACTTGTTGCTTGTTCGAATTCCGCAAAACTTTGAATAAGCTCTACGTATACTCGCGCGGATACACGCTGATAGCAGTGTTATAAGATGTGATATGTGGGAACACGATAAACTCGTAGCAATAAACTCATTCAGTGGAGATAGCACCAGAGAGTACAATCGTATAAGGTTAACGTTTTCGCATAGTAAGATCATTAATTTAAAAGCATCCCTTTATAAACTAGTATAGTAATCTCCTTTAATCAAACAAAAAAGGGGATACGCAGTTACTTACTTTATATTTTTAACTCGACTTTACTTTTTCATGGTTGTTATTAAATAACGGAGAAAATTATTGAAATCCTTAAAAGGCATCGTTGTACGTACGTCTCTCTGTCCATCTCTCTGCCCTGACCATTTTTCTCGGAAACGCGTAGAGGTATTACGTTAAAATGAAAACAAAAAGTAATGTCAGTCAATTAAGTCCGCATTTGTACAGCTAGGATAGGTTTAAGCGTTTTTAAATATATAATGAAACTAGTTCGAACATCCCGTGACATCATTGTCGCCATATTGTCGCATATCTTGGTATCCCACAGGAATCGCGATTTCTTACTTTCTTTATTTTTACTCGACTTCTGGGGGCTGTATCGTGATATTGAATAGCTTAAAACCTTCCCCAAGTATTGGACTATGAAATACAAAAATTATAATTTCAATTCACCTGATAGTTCCAGAGATTAGCGCATTCAAACAAATAAACAAACTCTTCCACTTCACATATTAGTATAGATGAGAAACATATGAAGATTTCATTACAATGTCCAATAACTCCGCATAATGTTGATGCCTTTATGATAACTTACAGATGTGTTAAATTTTTGTCAATACACCTAAATTCCTTGAGGTATTGAAAAAAGAGAGGCGGAAAATAAGATTAAAATAAGACGAAGGAAGCTAATAAGTATTTGAAAATGGGTATTTTCAAATACTTATTAGCTTGAGTGAAATCGTTTATATCCTGATAATATGACGCATATGGAGTGTCTATTAGTGTTGTCAGCATGGAACAAAGAATAACGAAAAATTGTAATTATAAACGTAAGTGGCAAATTAGTCTATTTTCAGATTTTGTTTTGAGTGTGATATCTTCAGAGTCAAAGTCAGTCTCACCTGCACATGGTGCATCTTGCTATTTAACAAACGAGGCTCCAAGCGAAAGAGAGGTAGGGCGCATCAAAGCAGCCCGTATGGGGAAGTACCGCCACCTCACAGAAGACTACAGCCAAATGACAACTCCGTTGAGGGTTGTTGTGTTCCTGCGAGTGATTGAGGCTACCTGTAAAGTCCAGAGTAGTGATACTTCTTGTATTGTGAACGTTCATAATCTACGGTAATCCTTCATGTCAAGTGAACTGTATACTCGTTTCCCTTATGACATTATATACAAAGAATCTATGCAACTTTGGGCTACACTCGGATATCTGTATCTCTCTAACTGTGACCTAAAAGATGATTTAACAGGTAGGTACTTTTGTTTTAAGGTTCATCTCTGTATTAATGGTTGAACTTCATTTGCAATAAGACCAACTTTTCTATCATATCTCTTCTCTTTGGTCTTTCCGATACAGATACATCTAATTAAAATACATATTTTTTTATTAACTATACCAGGCGGTAAGGAATATATTGTGTTTTTAAGAGAGGTAGGGCGCATCAAAGCAGTCCCTCGAAATAGTTAATAAAAAAATATGCGACATACAAATGTCTTCAGACGTTGTACAAAATATATATATAGAAAGTGAAATGGTTACCGTTTATGAAATCAAGAGGATCTTTTGCTAGGTGAAACTGACTTTGACTCTATAGACAGTAAGTCTCGTCTTAAAAAATATCTATGGACAATTCCCTCTTTCCCAGGTTGTCTAGTGTAGCAAGATATATTAGTCATTTGTAATATTTCCAATGAGAACAAATGGTTTCTATCGCCTTACATCCGCCATCTTATGGCAATGCGCCATGCTCTTAAAATACATTGACAATTGCTATTTTTAATTGACGTAAAAAAAAGAGGACTTTCTCAGTTCGTAGGAATCATTTATTTTTTTATGTACTTATGTTCACCAATTATTCGAAGACACCTGCACCGATTCGATCGAAAAATTCTTTTTTTGTTTGAATGAGTATACTTCCTAGGTGGTCCCATGGTTATCAGGTTAAGCTCTGATGATGATATCCTAGAGATCGAGGGAACTCTTATGATTTTTATCACAGGTACGCTTTGAGAAAGCCCTTCTTCACGATCTTCGGAAGACTCTCCGAGGCGCTGCCGATGTTTTTGATATCGGTGTAATTTTTTGTAAAAAAAATCTCAATACATTATTTGTTGTATATCCCGGTATCTATTTCCGTACACAAAATATGTTGTTTTCTTCGGCAAATTATCCGGCGTTCACATTCAGATCTTTAATTTATTCATCCATGGCATACACAGGGGTGTGTCGTCTCTAGAATCACACCCAATCTTCTTATGTTGCAATCGTGTATAGGCTACTGAAACCGCTAACATCAGAAGTATCGCATTAAAGCTCGCTTTTAACCTCACTCGCTGGATATGATAACTGTACAAGGAGTTAGTATTTGGTTGCGATCGTCTGTCAGGTAAAGGTGCTTACTTAGTTCTAGTGTAATCAAAAAAGTAATCTAGTGTAAATCAAAGTGCCCCTCTTTAGTGTATTTCGGTACGTGTATAACTTTATTAGGGGAAATTAAATATGTAGCTATGAAAAAAAAAATCAATGTAAAAAAAATATTTAAAATGCTATTAACTTCGCCTTAGTACCTGTAATATGAGGTAATGAAAGTCCAATAAATAAAGAAAGTTTTTCCTTCCCTTGAATAACAATCTACTATTTATTTTATCTTCACTGTTCGGAAAGCAAGCAATTCATTTATAAATAGCGGTATGTAAATGATACTTCCATGCTTGGGGGAAGAAAGCAATTTCTAATATCAATATGCCGGGGAAGAACAGTTTTTCTAAACGCTCAAATTTTAGAGAAAAATGTTTCGCTTGTTTATTTTTAATGTGTACTACGCACCTTGCGTTTTACTTTTATGCATCGAAATGAGTTGTAGAACGTTTGACTCGAAAAAGTATGAATCTTGTAGAAGCGAGTGAGGTGTGAAAGGATCGTGTGGTGTTCCATTATCTCTGCCTACCCTGCAAGGGGCTTGGCGTGAAGATATATGTAGAAAAAGAATCTTATGAAATAACGAGAAAGGTAAATTTATAGTAGCCAATGTCGTCTTAAGTATCCTGTGTATGTACGGTCCTCAAACTACCACAGTACTAAAAATAACATTGATTCATTGCTACATTTTGACATGAAAGTATCCTTCTTTCATGGTAAAGGTAAAGCCAATCACAGTTTCTATTTTTACGTATTAGTTTGGATTACTACCGTAAACCGTGAACTGTTCACTACGATCAACCCAATTATCCAAAGTTTACATAAAGGCTTATAGCATTGTATCGACCCACTGAGTTGTAAGAAGTGTATATCGTTCAGTATCTCGATGAACAAGTGTTTTATGCCGTCTAAGAATCTGAACATTCCATACACAATATTACTCATAAATAATGTAATATATATGAATAATATTGTAAAAAAATTCGCATGCAACGTAGAAGTGACTGATGTATGGCGGCCAGATGCTCCTAACGAGCTTTCGTAATGCAACCCTAGCTACGCTAGGGTTCTCACACTCGTTAAAATGATTATCGAATGACACATAGCATTTCACAGACTAATGAGCAAGCTGAACCTAGTTGATTATTATATACTTTTTATTTGATACCGAGTGACTAATTTGGAAGCCAAAGGTCTGACGTCAGTGTGAAACATTTAAACTCCTCTGTAACATCTCGCCGGTCTGAGTGGCTACGTCACACAAATATGCGATACGAATACGACATGTCCCCGTCTATATCCGTAAGGGCAGAGTGCCAACGAGCCCGGCGGCTTATCAACTGTCACCTGAAAAACGGAGTAGGTATCATCGCATCGACGCATCACCCAACCGAGTCAGGTATTGGGTATAATATGGCGTACGAAATGTATGAAGCGTAATACACATCGTAAATAGTTTTATTTATTTTCTATTAGTATTATCTATTATTATTGGCAACAGGTTCTCCCACAGAGGTCTTTTTAACAATGAACATGTCATAAAAATGTTAGAAGTGTATTCAGTGCAGATACGACTACTGTAGGAGTCATGACACTAAGAAATACGATAGCGGAAATGATGATTATATGAACGAAAGGAAAAGGACTACTATTATGCGGCTCAGATCCTAAATTCCAGTCATTGTATTGTTTAACCTAGTTTCTGCCTGACTGACATGTCTAGATAAAACATACATATTGTTAAGTCTAGGGACTAGAAATTTCGCATAAAGCTTTGCATTTTTTTTTTTTCGTATTAATCACGTCACGTAAAAGCGTAGACGAAGTCAGAGGCAACTGAGTTACGTACACATACTCGTAGAAACCGATGACTTGTATGTTCTTTATTAGTATGGACTGACAATCATAATGACCCTGCTTATAGCGGAATGAGGCTAAATATAAGGAGCTTTCCTATTACATGCGACAATAAAATCAACCCTTTTAATTAACATATCTTGTAAGTAATTTTGTAAACGCTATAAGTTTTAAAAATACTCGTACATGACGCATTTACAATATGATGAGTATTGGTTCACAAAATATGAAACAATAAAAAAATCTGTACCCACGTTATGTTATTGTTTTCGTATTTTGTTTATCGTTTTGTTTTCGTATTTATGTATAATATTTAGATTTTCCAGGCTTCAATTTGGGCTAATATACAATCTAACAGAGAAAAGTCTACGCCCTTGTACATGTCAGATCGCATAGGAAGTATTGAGATCGCCTTCACCGAGCCTAGATACCGTCTAGGATCATGTGATTCGATTCAGAGAACAGCTGTGAGAAGAATTTTATAAATAGAGCCTATACTTAGGATTGGCGGGTGAAAGTTTCAGAATCTTTTATTGTTAGTTGTTTTTATCTCAGCCTGCATACCATTTCAACTTTATAGGATTTCCGGACTATGATGTAAATTTACCTATAAGAAATGGTATTTACAGGGATATAATGGAGAGTGAAAGTTACAAGTTACTAAATATTTTCGTTAATTGTATTACAAATTCTACACTGTAAATCAAATTTTAGCTCTCCACGAGCTGAAATTTAGAATGCAGGATAGAACTTACACAATACTAACGAAAACTTCGAAAGTACGATATAATTCTACAAGAAAAGGTCGGTATTCTTCCTTTGACTCATCATAACAGGGGCCTGCCACCAGATAACACCTTTTTCGATTTCCTATTACCTTCCATACCACAGATTGTGATAGAATGGATCAGAGGAAATCATTATGTTTGTCATAAACTTTTACGTTAAGTATATATATTTTTTATGCTAACATACCTTTATTGCATGCATGCTTAATTACATATTAGCACATTAGCTAACTAAATAACTGATAAAATAAGTATAAAATAAAGATGCTGTTTAAACCCACAATTTAATAACTTGTTAGACGGAGATTCAGGTAGTTTCTACAACGGAATAAAACAATAATTAGTCTACTACATTGTACAGCTAAGAGCAGATTACGTTTAACACTCGAAGTGCGATTGTAACTCTCATCACGAACGGCATAAGGACGGTGCAAAGGTCAAAGTGTAAAGCTTGAGCTGCACTTAGCCGTACTATTGGTAGTTTACAAACTTTTGCTCGTAGCTCCGCTAGTTTCGATAGTTTAGTTACTAAACTGTGCATTTAGCACAATAGGTAGTGTAGATAATAAACGCAAGGATTACGTTTAATGATGGAGAGTTGGAATAAGCTGATCAGATTTCATATCTTGTATGTAATAATAAGGAGGGATGAAAGATACACCGTGGATATGGAAAAACGAGTAAGTACTAGGAATAGTGTGAATGGATCATTGGGAAAATATGTATTTGATCCAATTTTTAATTTCCACTTACAGAACGAACACGGGGCAGAGAGAACTTGTTAGTCTGAATGAGAGTATCGTTGCTAAGAAGAGGCATGTTCCTTTGGTTCGAACTGCAGGAAGGCAAATTAATGCAATAAATGTTTGCTTGTTTTATCAGAAAGCGATATCAGGAGCCCTAGGAACTAATAACTGCTCATTAAAAGAGCTATGAATGTTACGGGAAGTAGTCTCAATATGCTACTTAGAAGAAATAGAGGAAGTCTAAGTATGCTACTTGGTATAATAAATTATTATGTTTACAAATATGTTTATATTATCTAATTGATAATAAGAAATATACCTTTCTTTAAAAATCGTTTGGAGATATACAAGCATATGGCGGAACTGATGTAAATCGGTTAACCTCGCCAATAAATGCTTGTAATACTTTAAGTATCACTCGCGCAATGGCACCTCTGCTGCTAACACATCAACTCCTTAGGAGCATACTTGTGACCTCATTCATACGCAGGAACACAACAACCCGAGAGTTGGTATTTGACTACGGTTTCTGTGAGGTGGAGGTACTGTTTTGATGCACCCTACCTCTCTAACCTACTCGTACATTGACAAGTTTCTGTCGGCATTTCTTGTTTGTTAATGATCAATTTCGCAATGCTTGTAGAACTAACAAAGGCTTTTGTTTGCTGTTTTTTAATCTAACAGCACTTCGGAATTTATGATGGTGAGAAAATAAAAAAAAATGAAATAAAGTATGAGGAAAGTGTTCCGCACTTCGCCCGTTGCAAAATGCTGACAGGTTCTAATATCACTTCGAACAGAATATAATACAGGTATTTATTAATCTGCGACAATATGTTATCGATGAGTAAAATAATGTGACACGCCAACTGCAATTATACAAGTGTTTCGTGAATCAGAATTTCGCTAGTCGAATCGCGCGCGACCTCGGCCCACCCCGCCCCTTTTTTCCTTGCATTTCCTCTTTTTTGCGAAGACTTCTTACTTCTAAAAGAGCTGAAACCTTTAATTGGCAATTAGCTGCCGCCCAACGCCCACGTTATCGCCATGCCAATTCCTCGTTGACAATTTATAGAACAGTTCTCGTTATGAGAACTATTAGTTATTTAGCTTAATTAGGTTAGTTAGCTTTTTAAATAACCTATGCATTATTAGTGGTGTTTAAATTGAGTATATGTCTAGTAAGTCTGACCTGTGTATTAAAAACAATCTTAGGAACAGTTCATTGTATAGTAATTATGAGATTTTGGTATTGCTTATTAATACCATAAATACATTTTTATAACATGAGCTTGTCGGATCTACGCTTCTGCTTACTGAAGAAGCTCAAAGTTGGGGACAGATTCTTTACCATACGTATCCATTTAGTTGGTTTCAGTTACTTCGCTGGAGAGAGGAAGACAGTCCAGAAAAGTTCGCTGGAACTGGAAAATGAGAGACCGCGCGGGTGACCCCGAAAAAAGCTCAAAAACGTAAACTAGTACACTAGTTAGATCAGAACTGAAACTGAGAACTGAAAACCATCTTGATAACAATGGTGAACGTAGCGAACGTAGATATGTCGCCAGAGCCAGAACAATGCTCCTGTATGACGAGGAAAACATAAAATAGAAGCAAATCGACAGCTTTCAAAGACATCAAGTTTTGTGATGTCATTGAAATCTGTCGATTTGCTTCTAAATTGCATAGGTTTATTCCAAACTTCATTGTTGACTAACCCAGAATTTAGAGGACAATGAAAAGCCAGTAGCTATAAAAATTTAATTTTAGATCAATAAATTGTACGTAACGTCCTGAAATATTATACTCGTAGGATTATTTGGTGATCAGAGGGACCAACGAATAATTATGAAGACAAATAAATGTCACACAAGTGAAGAGGTACCCAGTTACTTATTACGGTCGGGAACAACAAGTTTTCAAAACGTATTTATAAAATTACAAGCTTTCAATATTCCTCGTTTCTTAAATGGGGGAATAAAATAAAAGAGTTCATTTTGTTCGCCTGTTCCTTTTTTGAAGTGAAAACTTCTTTAGCGGCGTTGTGCACTTTTTGGGATGAGTAAAAAATGTTAAACTCGCGTCAGGACACGTGACCCTGACCGTAAGATTTTGGTGAATTAGAACTTAAGTTCGCTGCAGCGCTAAAACATTAGTTACCTCTAATTAAACAATTAAAACATGAAGCGCTAGATCGTTCATAGGGCATTATTTTCTCGCGACCAAAACGTTGCAAGCGTCATGAAATTGTTGGCGTTTATGCGTTTCGTTCAACGTAGTTTATCAACATCGCTGTTTGGTTTAAGAGGCGCAGGACGCTTGCGCGAGTGTGCGTGTGTGTTTGCATTTTAGAGATTAGCGATAATGATGCTGGTAATGATGATGGCGAGTCGTTTAAATTATGGATGAAAGTCGATTTTTCTGAGAGACAATTTTTTTAATGTAAAATAATTGTAATAGTTCTGAAGTGTTAAATTTTTAATGTAATATAAATTGTCATGTTTGTGTACGATAGCGCAATGAATATTGTATTTTAGCATATATATGATAGTACTTTTATACTGATAAATAATTCAAGCAATTCGTGCGAAATTATTCCCTAGCCATTCCAAAATATTCAAAAATGCACAACGTTAATGTTCAAGTTTTCACTTCTGCCGGCTCTCCTGGAGTGCAACCAGTTTTTTTTTATATAACGTCGGGTAGCATACAAGCAGGGCCCACGTGATGTAAAGTGGTTACCGTAGCTTAGGAATGCTTGCAATAGAGATAGTATTGCTAGTGCGTTGCTACCCCTATTTTCACACAGCAACTCATTAGGGGCTTACTCATAACCCCACTCACTCGCAGGAAAGCAACAATCCTCCTGTGAGTCGTTATTTGATTGGGGTTTTCTGTGAGGTGAGATACCTATCCAGACGGGGTATTTTGATGCAATTTCTTAAAATCATCCAGATCAACACAAAAAGACATGTTCATATAAATAAATGATTTTCTGTGTGAGAATCTAACTCATGAGTCTTGGTGTCAAAGTAGCATTGCTAACTATTTCCCGCTGGGCTCGTCAAAGTCAAACACGTTGTGTTTTGCGATTTGTCTTAACTGGTCCGCATGTATTTGCCATTTTTTGTTTAACCTGAAACGAATTTCTCTGTAGGATACTGTCGTTTAATATTTGATCGCATAAAATATTCACTTGACGTCGTAATTCTCTTTAGACAGTACATGTGCTTACGTGTGTTAAAAATATAACTCTATTTTGTTAACAATTTATTTTCCTACTTCAAAACGGGCATGAAGAGGTTTTTGCAGGATAGATAACGCACCACTAATGCCCCTTGGCAACAGCAAAATTTTCCATGTGTAAGTCTGAGGATTTTTTTGTATTTCAAAGGTGGCAAAGCGTGGGGCCTACCTGTTGATAAACATTTATCATAGACTGAGGACAATTGCAACAACCGTTACGTCACATAGTTTTACTCTTTCGTTCCTTTCTTCTTAGATTAATAAACATATTCTCTATGTTTTTATGTAGTGATATTGACATCTGCCAAAAATTCTGTATGTTCTGTTATGAAATTACATTATTCATCGACTTTATCAACTTTACCTATTCTTTGTTATTTTTTATTGATTATTGGACGCATAACGCATAGTGTGCTGTGTTAACTATCATTAAATTAAACATCACTTTTTTGGCATTTTACCACCAATGAACACTTAGATATATTTTACACATCACGGTTCAATTCAATAATGAAGAAATTGAAAAGTTTATTTTTGTAACATGTATCTATCTCCAGTGGTTTGCCTGTACGTTATCTGTCAGTCTGTCTGTGGAAAAAAGGTTTATAGAGATTTAATTTCGATATTTCATTGCCTCACTGGCATAATTCAATCTTTACAAAATACCAAATTGATGAATTTTACGGCTTTGAACGCATTCTAGATGTTACCACTGAAATATCTCTATTAGCTCAATTCTTATCCGCAAAATATATTCAATGCTTTTCTTGAATGATATAATGGGACAAAACTGTCAAATTGAATTGGTTTAGGTTCAGAGACAGGCTGCGATAATTACTAATAATGTTAAGATTAAACACGGTATGGAGACTTCGTTTCTCTTTGTGTATTCCATTAACACTATACAGTGGGTTGTGTTCACAGGAGTTGTTACATATGATCTCTACAGCTTGCTGGTAAAAATACACTATTTGTGACCGATAAGGAATTCATTATCACACATTGGGATCCAAGTGGTCTGAGTCTGGGCTCTGAGAGGTCTTATAGGGTTTTTGAGTTCTAGTATTAACTCCCTGTTGAGGGTTTCTCGTGTTTCACATTGGTTTATTTAAATAAGGTGTGAAGAGGTTTGTTTGTCGCTCTTGTGATGGCCAATGCGACCGAGTGACGATAAATGATATCCCAGGCACTCGTAAACTACCATATGCTAAAAAAAGTTACTACAGGGATTTTGTTTGTAAGTGACGTAGGTCAACAATTAGCTTCGGGAGAGATCCTGCATTATAGATGACGTCGCGAGATGTTTCCCTGATTATATGCAATTACCCAGATGTAGCTATATGTTATGTCTTCACCGATTCATGTACTTAATATAAATGAAGTAAAACTGCAAACATAATCCTCTTTCGAGTTTTCTCCATTTAATGCTGAAAAATTTATTTCACTCATAATGGGAACGTTTTCATTTAAATGAATTCTCTTATAAATAGTTAATTCGTATTTTTTTCTTCAAGGTTTTCAGCTTTACTTAAGTTAAACCCGGATAGAAGTTTCCACGCTTCTTCAATTATTTTTCTATTCATAATTGCACATATTATAATAAGTAATTCTTGGCCCCAATTAGGATATCGTAACTTTGGTATATATCGTAAATTATATATAATACATTTAAATTATACATAATACATATTTATACACTTGCTCGGCGGTGAAGGAAAACATTGTTAGGAAGCCCGCAAGTCCAAGAAAATATATTTCCAAAGACGTGTGACCTAATCTAAGAAAGATCTGGTTTTCCCTCTAGGTTGTGGAGGTCAGACATCAGTCGCTCCATGTAAAAATCTGTGTCTTTGCCAAATCTTTAGGCTTAGGTAGCGGGCCCCGCCAATCCTAATGGATTAGGAAACGGGATAACGCTAAGAAGAAGAAGAGTTCGTTAAATAAGAATTTATGTGACATTCAATTATATACATCGCTGGTAAGGTTTGTATTTGTTCCTCCTTGATGAAGTGGGACTTACAACTGTCCTGTTTAGGGTTCCGTACCCAAAGGGTAAAACGGACCCTATTACTGAGACTCCGCTATCCGTCCGTCTGTCCGTCTGTCCAGGTATCTCATGAACCGTGATAGTTAGACAGTTGAAATTTTCACAGATGATGTATTTCTGTTGCCGCTATAACAACAAATACTAAAAAACAGAATAAAATAAATATTCCCATACAACAAACGTGATTTCTTTGTTCGTTTTTGCTCGATATTGATAACGGCAACAGGTAGACGCTTGAAATATTCAAAAATAAATAATTAAATTTAAATAAAACAAATATTTAAGTGGGGCTCCCATACAACAAACGTGATTTTTTTGCCGTTTTTATAGATAATGGTACGGAACTCGTCGTGCGCGAGTCGACTCGCACTTGGCCGGTTTTTTGATACGTTGACTATAAGGCGCAGGCACTTTTTTGCATAACAAATAAGTCTTAGGCGTCAGCACTATCCCTTCACGGAATTATACCATACCTCACCGTAGTTTGTGAGTCTATATACGCGTAGGACGCTGACTTTACACATTCCGCATGTACGTTCGTCCTTAATGTCCATAAATTTGACGACCTCGGTGGAGCCGCGGTTAATAACGCGACTTTGACACCGCTCGCGGGTTCGATTCCCAAACAGGACAAACATTTATGTGCATGAACATGTCTGTTTGTCTTGGTCTGGGTGTTTTTAAGAGAGGTATATACTTGTATAAAATGTAGAGTATATGCAAAGAGTAGTAACAACTAAGATTTCAGGAAATGAAGTTACACGCAAAGAAATAATGGAATTTTCTTTTTTATGACTAAGATAACAAATGTATGAACTCTCTGCGGCAACAAAACATTGATTTTTCCAAATTTCCAAACGTTATAATTTTATAATTTACAGTTTAGTTTATTTGTGGAAGAGCGAAGCTTCCTAATACAGGCAATGTTATGCCTAAAAGGAAACTTCAACTACAAATGTATACCTAGAAACTGCTACAGGAAATAAATTATGAAATTTAAAAAAAATCGACGACAAGAAGAGACATACATCGAATAATTTTGCATTTAGGTAATATCACATTCACACTGCGTGCATAGATTATTTATACTTTAGAATCTATTTTGATATCTATTCGTGTTTATACTGTTTAAATAATAGCCTTAATAAGCATTCCATACTCTTCAGCTCTATTTACCGCCATAATTATGCATGTGGCATAAGAATAAACGTCGATGTGTTCTCATGTACTCTTAGGCGTACGTATTATATTTTATGTTTATAACCAGTTGAGAATGCGCAAGTTTGCATTGCCAGAGGAATACCTGGCTCGTCAACTATATAACAATATATTTTTTTTTAATTTGTCAGCCATCTTGACCATGTTCCTTGAGATAGGAACGGTGTTCCTAAACATCAAAATTCGAATATTCGAAAAAAACGCACACATGACAAACGCTCACACAGACAAACAAATAGATTTTATATAGGAACGGTGTTCCTGAGAATAATGTGCAGTTTTGTTGCACATTTGAATTAAAGTAGTACATTAATTCATAATTTTAACACAGTGACATCTGTGGAGTTCATGTTGAAATAAAACGAGGGAGGGTGTGAAAACTCACCTAGTTTCAGAGCCAACCACGGTCCACCCACGCCTTCGGCGCACCGCGCGCATTTCAGCGGTGACGACACGGTCGCGGGTTCGCCTGTGACGACTAGCACTTGCCGATACCACAGTGGCGCCCTCGTCTGTCTCGGCGATCGGTAGCATCGTTTGGGTTCGTATCGAAGTGTAGTCAATTACAGCTATCGGGAGATAGATGTCACTATCTAAAATGTATCGTTACATTTTCACAAATTAATTCCTTGTTTTAAGTCTATTTTGTTATCAAAATAAAATTATGCCTTCATCCCACATATTAATGTTATTAAGAATTCTAATATTATGTATGAGCAATTCTTGCACATATACTCGTACGTCGTGTATCTCGAAAACGGCCCTGACGATTGCGATAATATATATATATTTTTATACTACGTACGTACTGCGTACGGCCCACCTGCTGTAAAGCGGGTACCGTAGCCTATTAACGCTTGCGATATATTAATTATCACCTGCGCGATGCCTCCTCTGCTGCTTGCACAGCAACTCCTTGGGAGCTTACTGGTGACCTCACTCACACGCAGGAACACAACAACTCTCTAGGGAATTGTTATTTAGCTGCGATTTTCGGTGAGGTACTTCCCCAGACGGGCTGCTTTGATGCGCCCTACCTCTCTTTATTTTGTGTTTGATAAGCTTTTGCGTTTTAAGTTTAACTAAAATGTTGTCTTACCTGAAAAAATGCTATTTTATGCAAATAAAAAGCATAAAAACGCCGAGCGAAGATCGGTCGCCCGTTACGTTGGTAAATGGTAAAAACATAAATGCGTCACTATAATATTACTATTATCACAGTTTTACGTGGTATTTAATATTATAGTTGATTTTTTTTATGCGATTCTTTTCCTAGTTTAAACTTAGCTGTGGCTATATCTAGGGTACCTCTACCGTGTACACAAATACAGTACCTACAAAAGAACATGCCCTAGTTATTAACTAGATCTACTCAAGTACGATCTGTTTTCAGAGATCCGTACCTGAAGGCAAAGAGGACTCTTGATTAGGACAATCTGTCTGTTAGTCGGTGTGCCGCGTCTCTTGCTCGCAAACGAAAGGTCGTACAGACAGGAAATTTGAATAATTGTGATGACCAAACCGAATATTTACTAAGAAACTCATCGCTTCGCCCGAGCTTGTCATGTTTAGCATAAACCCAAAACATTTCTGAGCTTGATTGCAAGCTATCACCGTGATGGTATCATCAAAATTTATTTAGTTTAGTGTTTAGTATTAACGTGTATTGATAGTAAACATAATTAACTACTATTGCTTCTCTATCGATAACAGATTTACAGATAGTAGGATTTCTACTACAGTTCTGTTATATACAGTTGCAAACATAATTATAATAATTTTCGTAGAAGGCACATGAAAAGAGACCGGCATAAAAAATATTCGTAGCTCATTTAGTAGAAACATTTTTTGTTTATTTAACCGGAGAGCGGTCGCGAGTGTAATTTTTAGACCACTTTTGTTGCGGGTTTACCTCACAAACTAAACTGTTACGAATTTTAAATTTCTACATACTGGTTTAAACGATATATGCTGAAAACGCAGATTTATTAGATTTTTTTATCTTTTACATATTGTTGCAGTGACAATATGGTTTTACAACAGTGTGTAAAATGGCTTCTACAGGGTTGGGTTCTTGATTGGTTTTGTAAGTGTCCATAGGGAAATCCTCAGATGTCCATCAGGCAGACCGTGGGCTCGTTTACCACCTTAAAAGTATAAAAATCGTAAAAACTGACACTAAGAAAGAATATCTTGTAACATTAAACAAGAACGGGATCATACTTGCCCTTGTTCGGTTTTATTTTTTTTAATAATATATATATAGAAAAAAAAAACATTTTTATTGTATACCGAGGTTTGGAAGGTATACAAGCACACGGACCACCTGATATAACCTGGCCTGTGAGAGCTAGCAATACAAGGAGTAAGACATTGCCACGCCCGCTGCTAACATCGCAATTCGACAGAGTTCACTGATAACCACTGTAATTCTAAAGAAAATATTGAGCCCCCAGAGTGTTGTAATTTGACTGTGAGTTTATGGGAGGTGGAGGTACTTCCCCAATCGGACCTCTTATTTTTTCAGTTAATAAATTATTAAGGAAGTGAAATTGTAAAACGATTACGGTGTCATTCTAGAGGTAACTATGTTTTATTCAACATGGGACTCGCATAACAAACGAAGCTAAGTATTCCCAAATCGTATTAAATTTTCTTCGAAGGAAAACGTTTCATTTGGGAACAAAATGGAACGGAACTGGGTAGCAGAAATACAGGGCTTGCATTTGAGATACATTTAATAAACATCTTGAATCGATTTTAAACGCGGACTTTATATACTCCAAAATGAAGTTTTAATGATAATTCTTATTCAGGCATAAACAAAGTAGATCTAATGTAGTCAAAGTACGTACTAACTTTGTTACATGAATTGCTATGTAGGTTGTTGCTACCGAATATGCAATGTAGAAATATATTTTATACTACACCTGGTCGGAAAGTAGGTTGTTACTTGCGTAAGAATGGGTCAGAAAGTTCGTCTTTGTAGCCCTACAAATATGCGGGCGGCAAAACTGTATGAAAATCCATTGTTAACGTGCTAAGCGGGAAGAAAATGTATATGAAAATTCATTGTTAACGTGCTAAGCGGGAAGAAAAAGTATATGAAAATTCATTGTTAACGTGCTAAGCGGGAAGAAAAAGTATATGAAAATTTATTGTTAACGTGCTAAGCGGGAAGAAAAAGTATATGAAAATTCATTGTTAACCTGTTGTTTTTTTTTTAATGTTATTTTAATTCAACCACATAAAAGAATAAACAAAAGTCAATAACCATACTGCCTTATCTTGTCATTCTGGTTATTATTAAAATAGTGAAAATGCGAAAATTCAAGATGACTAATCAAAATTTGAACGCTAGTGCCACCTTAATTTAGCATTTATTGCATTTTAAATTTGGAACAGTTTGGTTGAATTTTGCATTGCTGAAATCTTCAAGAAAAAAGTATTAAATTAAATTTCAATAACTGTAGTAATTTTAATATAAACTTCCATTAATAGAGGTTTTGTTTTATACTTTACTCGCAGGTGTAGTATAAAGCACTATGTATCACTCGGCGAGAAAGTGCGATTCCCAACTTGGGCGAATTCAGGCCCTCCGCTACGCGTCAGGCCTAAAACTTCGCCCTCGTTGGTAATCGGTCACTTTCTCCTCTCGGTGAACAATGTACTATTATTTTCCTGCAAAGGACAATTTCTTTCTTCATTTTCTGTGAAAAGTTCGTAAGATCCACTTTCAACAATATACCATGTTGAGTGTAAGAGTCTAAGTGGATTTCTATCACCTTTAAAACCAAACCTAACTTCAATCTTGCCAAAATTGGCTCTTTCAAATAAGGTAATGGCACAGCGGTAATTAATACTGGACTTGTCAAGTGTCGTTGTCTTTCAGGAGACTGTACAGGAATAACAACTCACTAGACGATTATAATTACTAAGAGTGAGTGACATTATCAGTTACCTACTGTGAAGTTGCTACTCGTCCGCTAAAATATTTTTTATTGACCCACATCATGATCTGCCAAGCTGTTTCCTTCCGTACATTATCTTTTTCTTTGGAACCTGTGCAGTCTCTACCTTTTACTGCTTATGATCTTGATTGGCATTGTATTTTGTATGGAACTCGTAGATTTTGTTTTTATATACAACGTCGGCAGACATGCAAGCATACGGCCCACCTGATGTAAGGCGGTTACCGTAGCCCATAACTATAACGCTTGCAATACATTAAATATCTCTTGCGCGATGCCACTTTTCCTGCTAACACAACAACTCCATAGAAGCTTACTGGTTACCTAACTCACACAGAGAGTAGTTATTTGGCTGCGGTTGTCTGTGAGATGGAGGCTGCTTCGATGCACCCTACCTCTCTTAAAACACCCAGACGAAGACAAAAAAACAAGATCATGCACACAAATGTTTGTCCTGTGTGGGAATGTAACGTAACAGCGCGTTGCGTTGCGCGTGCGCCACCGAGCTCGACAAATGTATTGATGATGATGATGTATGAATGATGTGTATGCACCAAAATCAGGAACGATTATAATGTACACAAGAACTGTGCGTCCTAGATGTGCAACATGGAAATTCATCATTTCACTCCATCTAATTACATTTTATTCATGTCCTTGTTACCGTAGTTTACAAAGTATCAAATGTTATGTATGATTACGTTTTTTGTACATTACCGGTTAAGGTCTGTTTTTTGTACGTACGCATACGAGCACACAGCCCAGCTTATGTAAAGTGGTTACCGTAGCTTAGGAACGCTTGCAACACATTAAGTACCACTCACGCCATGACATCACTGTTGTTAACACTGCAGCAACTGTTTAGGAGCTTACTACCCCACTCACTCGCAGAAACGCAATAACCTTTCAGGGAAATGTTATTTGTCAGCGGTTTTCTGTGATGTGGAGGTACTTCCACAGTCGAGCTGCTTTGATGCGGCCTACCTCTCTTAAAAATAGCCAGATGAACACAAAGAATATATATATGCACACAATTATTTGTCCCGGGTGGAAATCGAATCCACGTGCCTTTGTTGTAAAGTGACATTACTAACCACCGCATCACCGAGCTCAACCTTACTTATTACTTGACGAGAATGATAACTTGTTGTGTATTTGGTAACTGTTTCAAAGGATCGAAATGAAAATATACACTAACTTTTATCTCATTATATCTACATTTGAGGTCCATATCTTTTAGATAATTTATTTGCCAACTATAGTATAAAATATACGAATTGTCCTGCAACACCCAGAGAGTAAATAAAGTTTTACAACTGATTGCTGCTTAATTGAGGTGCTGCGAAGTGAATAACGCTGTGACAATAACTATACGTGTCCAGCAACAGCAGATTAAACCTATCCGGCTGTATCGGGAAATGCGATACGGATGTAATCCCGCCGAAGCTGTTCATTGCAGCGCTGGAAGACGTATTCAATATGTTGGATTACAAAACAAGGAGTTCTATGTAAACGGTGAGTATATTTAACAGTTTCGAAACTTAATAACAGTGGCTTTATTACTGGAAGATCTCAGTGAATGTTGACTCTCGCGCAGAACTAGTGAGGAATTTTAGCGAATAAATTAATGTCGTACGATAGTTTTACACTATATAGAGCTACGCTCAAAGTTTATTTATGGAACAGGATCTTTAATTAAGGTATTCAACGGATAATCATAACAGATCATCAAAATATTTTTGATATTGCTATTACAGTCACAAAGAGGTAGCGAGCCAACCACGTCTGTTAGGAAGGGAGACCCGGATGGGGAGGAACGTTCTAGAGGTTTTAAAAGGTAAGCACGACCTCAAGTAGTTATCGTATGGGATCTCGTTTGATATAACGTGCCTGGCAATTATTATTTTTTGTATAACGAAGTAGACCCCTAAATGTATTAAAATTATATCTAAACTTTAAAAACCACGAAGATATAGAGAGATTGACGAACTCGGTGGCGCAGACACCAACGGTCGTGGGGTCGATTCCCACACAGGACAAACAATTGTGTGCATGAACATGTCTGTTTGTTTTGGTCAGAGTGTTTTAAGTGAGGTAGAGCGCATCAAAGCAGCTCGTCTGTGGAAGTACCTTCACCTCACAGAAAACCGCAGCCCAATAACATTTTTCTGAAGGGTTGTTATTTTTCTGCGTGTGAGTGAGGTCACCAGTAAGCTCCTAAAGGGTTTAATGTGTTAGCAGCAGAGGTGGCATCGCGCGAGTAAGACTTAATGTATTGCAAGCGTTCATAGGCTACGGTAACCGCTTTACATCAGGTGGGCCGTGCTGTATGCCTCCAGACGTTGAATAAAAAAAGATAGTTTTCTCTTCGTATCGTATAGCATTCTATACTCAATAATACTAATACTCAATAATTTCATTTGCGTTTAGTCCTGTAAAACAGCTTTTTTGAGCAGTTATAAATTTTATTTTACTCTGCTATAAAAAAAATTAAGTCCCTTTAATCTATTTCATATGGTGGTTAGTTAAATACTGTAAGCACTTAAGTATCTACTTTCTGATGACCTCACTTGCAGAAATACAAAATAATACCAGGGTACTATTATTTTTTGGTAGTCTTCCATAAGATCCTCTTTATATTACTCGTAGTATGATCTATTCTGAGCGAAACGAAGAACTTAATACACGTAAATATCAAACACGTGTGCCACGAGATAATATATTCAGCATCTCGCAGAAATCTCCTTGGGTTCTGGTGAATGATGGACGATGGAAAATCTTCTCGATTTTGCTTGAATAAGATCAGCTAAATAGCATTCCGTTGATCTATCGCCCCTATAATGAAGGCATTCCCCGTTTTATCTGCAATGTTTGTACACTACTTTCATTAGATTGTGATAGAATATCAAAGATTAATTTCGATTGTTTTCATTTACGGTTCGTTTGTTGTAGCATCTAGATTTTTCTAATTTTCGGAATTCATTTTACCATTTCTTATAAAAGAAATTTGCCATGGCAGTTCCCCCCGTCAGATTACTTATAATTTTGGTAGAAGATAAGACTTTGGTTTCCCGTTTTGTATATAAAAATGGCGCGAAGATTAATTATTGTTTCATTCAAATTATGACATACAATTTCATTTTAAATTAAACTGCAATATTTCATTAGAATCTACTTTCCTTATTTTATCATTCCCGGTTGACGTGAAGTCACGATTCCCTCAAGCCGATACGAAACATTTCGTTCAAGAATAAATTGCCAATTAGGTTAATACGAATATATTTTTGACCGGGTTTGATTTCTCTACAAGAAAAACATTTGTCTGACATCTAAATATTTCCTATATAGTGTTATTATATAATATATATTTATTTTCGTATATGTTTATTAATTCCCCTCCCGCTTCCTCGCGAGTCGGGTGCGCTTATCTTCTCCGTGTATTTGTTTGCTATTTAAATATTTTACTTTGTTGTTATTGTACAGTGTGTGTGATATTTCGTTGAATTTGGTTTATTGTGATATAAATATCTAAATTCCGCGTCGATTTTCGTTTAAATTAAGGTTTAATTTGTAATATTTCATCGCAGTGAAATAAATCAAGAAACTGGTAGGTAGTACGTACGCACGGGCCGTCTCGTCGTCCGCGGCTTTGTAAAAACAGGTTTGCCCCGTTGAAAAGTAAGTAATTATTCGATATTTTGTTTTCTATTTTATTGCAAAGCAATAGTTAAGATTAATTAGTAGCATTAAAATATTAAAAGCGTATGCAAATTGTTATCTCCTGGTGTTGTCAGTCAATAAATTTACCCCGGTATCGGGGTAATATTTTGTATTGATACGTATTAGCTTTATTTAAATTTATTCTATTTTTATTTGTTACTAAGTTCGTTGTTATTGTAAAATGCCGAACAACCCCTATGATCCTGGTGGTACAAAAATTAATACGCCGGTTTTTCGCCGCAGTAACCTGACCCCACGCTCGCCGCCCGCAACAACCAGTAATGTCAAAAGACCGTTAGGCGATATATCACCTAATAATTTGTCACCTAAAGAAAAACGACTACAGCGGTCGTCTAGCTTCGAAAATATGGCCAATTTAAGTCGTAATAGCTCGCTTGAAGTTGTAGACTCGAACGTTGACAATATCAAGTTCGTCCGCGAATCATCACAATGTTTGGCAAAAATTAACGAAATTATTAACGGACTGACCTCTCGCATTGGTGTCGCTCATAGATCGGCAATAATGGATATGACTCAGCGGGTTACCTCTCTAGTGTCTATGATGGCCATAAAGTCAGCAACAACTGAAACGAAGCTTGCCGTAACAGAACGCGATTTGCTAGCACTCAAATTAGAAGCCAAAAATAACCATGTAGCACCCGTTGCTAAAACCGGTGAATCGTACTCAGACAAATTGAAACTTCGATTGCCCAAGCAAATTAAACCCATTCTAACTCGCGAACCAATGCCTTGCATTGTAGCATATCCCACAGAGACACGATCCGCGGAATTCAAAACGTCCGAAGCTACGAAGGAGGCTCTTATGAAAGCCATCAAGCTATCCGATGATGGTTTTCAAATCGTAGGCGTTAAAAAAACTGCCAAATCGGGTGTAGTTTTACGTGTATCAAATGATGCTCAGTTACGGAAGCTGCAATCGGCAGAAGGTATAAAATCGGCGGGACTTAAACTCGAAAAGCCCAAAGGACGCCGACCGCGTATTATTATAAAAGACATTCCCGATAAAATGGACGACACAAAGTTTTTGTCAGCTTTATATAATCAAAATATAAAAAACGAAATGAACATTACATTGTCTGAGTACTTGAAAGATATAAAAATATTGCGTCGTCGTCCTGTAGCCTACGGTAGAAAATGGATGGGTATCGAACTATCCCCGGAAATACGCAAGCACCTTATTTCAACAAAAGAAAAATTTTTTATCGACTTTGCCACATGTAGATTCGTTGATGACATTGAAGTAGTACGTTGTTTAAAATGTCAACAATACGGTCATGTTAGCAAATATTGCACAGAGACCAAACCAACTTGTGCTCACTGTGCTGAATCTCATGACTCGCGGGAATGTACTAAGAAATCGGAAAAAGACTTTAAACCGATATGCGCACCATGTAGGCGGCTAAAGAAGGTGTCTGACCACAAGACCGGGTCAGAATCTTGTCCAACTTACGCGGCTAGGTTGGAGTACAATATTTTAAATACCAGATATGGATAACGTCGTGATTGCTCAATTAAATCTTCACAACGATAAAATTGCAACATCAGAATTAGATAAGCTCGTTGCGGACTATAAGCTCGATTTAGTCTTAGTTCAGGAGCAATACCAACGAGCTCAACTAACCAGTAAATTCCTACAGCTCAGTAACAAGTCACGCGCGGGTATTTATGTTCCAAAAAGCGGTTTAACTATAACAGCGATAAATAACTTAATGTCCGCGCACTGTGCGGTAGCTGAAGTAACATCGCCCTATCTAAGAGTGTTTGTAGTGAGTTGTTATTTTCAATATTCAGACCCAGTAGGTCCTCATTTACACCATCTGCGTAGAGTTTTACATGCGCTTTCTGATCATAAAGTAGTTATAGGAGCTGACGTAAATGCATCATCGCCATTATGGTACGGTAAGCTGAGAGCAACCGATGCTGACAGACGCTCTGCTGTTGAAGAGTTCATTGCTGAAATGAATCTTCTTATTCACAATACCCCAGAAGCACCACCTACATTTAGCAGCCCAATGGGCGAGTCTTCTATTGACGTTACACTTTCTAGTGTAGACGTCCGAATACAAAACTGGCGCGTTTTACCTGAGGCTTCTTGCAGTGATCACCGTCTGATCGTTTGTAACTTCTCCCCGGTTGTAGACAACTTACACCCGCAACAATATACTGGCTTTCAGTATAAAACTAAAAATGTCGATTGGGCAGCCTTTGCTTCTCTTTTCGCTTCTCGCGCCGGGGATTTCACTCGTGCTGAACTTACAGTCACAGAAAGTGTTCAAATTATGTCTGATACATTCACATACTGTGCCGACGTTATTATGGGCCGAAAAGCTATAGTTAATAAGAGACGTTGTGACTGGTGGAATGATACGCTTGTCAGGCTGCGTAGGAGTCTCCGCTGTGCCCGACGTAAGATTTCTAAATTAAGAAAGCGTAAAATCGAAGGAGAGCCATACCAAACAGCTCTGAGTAACTTGCGTATTGCTTAGATCTCACTATCGCGCCGCCATCGAAAAATCTAAGGGTAATTTGCTAAAACGAATAGTAGAAAGATTGAATTGTGAGGGACCGTGGTCTCCCCTGTATCACGAATTTAAGGCAAATAGGCGCATTGATCAGGCCTTTGTTTCTAATATTAGGCTTGATGATACCCACACCCTCGGTATAGAGGAGACTACTGATGCACTTTTGCATGCTTTAATTCCGGATGATTGCCCTGATAATGATAGTGACTACCATCGCGAGGTGAGGGCCGCGGTAGATCTGTGCCCTGCCACTCCAATGTCAACTGTGGTATCAATGGACGAATTTCTACATGTTGTAAAAACATTACCAACAAACAAAGCTTCTGGTGATGATAAAATCTCAAACAAAATGATCAAGGAAGCTTGTAAAGTAGCCGCGGAACCTATTTTAAAGGTATTAAACCGGTGTATTGTAGAAGGCAACTTTCCTAGTGTTTTGCGTAGTGGTGTTATAAAGAGAATACCAAAAAGCGGTGATAAGCAACCCGACGATCCGAAGTCTTATCGCCCTATTACCCTACTGCCATCGTTGGGTAAATTACTTGAACGTTTAATTGTACCACGTCTGTTGCCCGGTGGCCCTCAATTTCATAAAAATCAATTCGGCTTTACCATCGGCAAGTCTACTGTTGATGCGGCACTCTAGTGCGTAAAATTGTGGAACTCTCGGTTAGTAAATACGTTGTAGATATTTTCTTAGACATTTCAGGTGCCTTCGATAATGCTTGGTGGCCAATGTTGTTGCTGAAACTAAAGGCGAGAGGTTGCCATAGCAACATATACTCCCTTATTCGATCGTACTTTTTTAATGGTACAACTAAATTAACATTTGGGCATTATGCTGCTTCGAAGGTGCTTACGCAGGGCTGTCCTCAGGGTTCGGTGTTAGGGCCGTATCTTTGGAATATCGGTTTTGATAACTTTCTTAGCCTACCCTTACCGGAAGGGTGTTCGTTAACTGGCTACGCCGATGACGGCCTCTTATTAATAAAAGCTAATTCCAGATCAAGTATAGAAAAACTAGCCATTACTTGCCTTGGCCTCATTTCAGACTGGGGTTATCGTAACCGTCTCGATTTCGCACCTCACAAAACATATCAGCTCTTGCTTAAGGGAAATTTGCAGGTTCCGCCGCGATTCCACTTCAATGGAGTATCAGTTGCAAATAAAAACTCGGTTTGTTACTTGGGATTACTGTTAGACAAAGGTTTTAATTACATTGAACACATAAAGCAGGTTGGAGAAAAAGCCAAAAAGAACTTTTATGCGTTAACTCGAATTTCCACCTCGACGTGGGGCTTAACTTTTAAAACGTTAAAAATTATTTACACAGCCACATATTTAGGATGTATTACGTACGGTTCACCTGCATGGGCTGATAGGGCTACCATAGGTGCTGCGCGTCGCAAGTTGCTGCAAAGTCAGCGGCTCGCTTTAATATTCTTATGTAAATCGTATAGAACTGTGAGTACCGAGGCACTACCAGTGCTGGCAGGCGTATTACCAGTTGACTTAGAAATTCAACGCCGGGCTTCAATGTACTACACCTCTAAAAACATACACCCTGACTTTCTAAAACGCCGCGATATTGACAAAATTCTTAGATTGTTCAAACCAATTGACGAGGTATTTGAAACTTTACTGTCTGAATGGCAAGAAAGATGGGAAACTTCTACTAAAGGACGCCACTTGTATCTGTTCTTTCAATCAGTGCGAGACAGATTAAGTAAAGAGTGGTTAGAAGTCGATCATCCTTTTGCGCAATTTTTAACAGGGCATGGAAACTTTAGGGCAAAGCTCTTTTCATTTAGACTTGTGTCATCGCCTTTATGTGAGTGTTCTACGACAAATCATGAATTCGAGCAAACAGCACATCATGTTCTCTGGGAGTGCGATCTCTGGCAACGGGAGCGGGACGATATGTTAAATTCCTTGCATGTCACATCCGGGGTAGTATACTATTCTGATTTGGTGGCAACAAGGGAGAACTACCAGGCGTTTAGGCGGTTCTGCAATCTATATTATTGGAATCGATGTGTTAGGTAACAACTCACAGGTTAGGTCCCAATAGTGTTAGATATTTGATTATCCGTGGTGCACGGCAGTTGAGCTTCACTTGACTAGCCATCTCTTTGAGGTTTTAAATGCCTTATTTGTCATATTGCTGTCTCTCACTTTGCCAAGAGGGGAAGTCAATTCTAAAACTTCCTACTCCTACAAATTTCTTCTGATTAAATTCGTTTGTGAGTTCCAAGGCAGCTGTAGTTTAACCCCCGGGACGGCAATGGACTTCACTGTTCATTGCCTTTTTTGTGGTCGCCGCTGTTAATTCTGGCTACACAGGAGACACAGTGGTGGGTATGAGTGGTGGGCCTGTCCCGTTAAAAAAAAATATGTTTATTAATTATCAAGTAATGGGTACTTAGTGTGCACAAGTTTTACATACGCGCTAGAACAAATTTTCAACATAATTTCTTTTTCTCAGTTCTGAATTTGACAGCGTAGGAATTCAATGTAATTTTAGTCCCTTTTAAGGTCGCGCGAAATTGGAACATTGATTGAAATTGTGATAGATAGCATTAAAATGTAATATTTAAAATATCTAACTGAATCAATTTATTATTGTTCCCAATACCCACACTTAATACAATACCGGTGGTTAATTAATAGATTTAGGTTCTAGTATATTCATTATGAACTGTCTTCAACGCCATATGAGCCATTTCGCATAAATATAGTAGAGCATACTAAATTATTCATAATAAATATTTACGAACAATAATTAAAACCCTTAGTACCTACAGCAATTTATCTAATTTAGAGCAAAATGTGTCTAAATAATGTACGTATTTATTTGTAATTGATGTGTATAAATTGTACATTATACCAAACTCACAACATTATGCGTTTCCCTTTCAAGTATTCTAAAGTTGACTAGAAGAGTCATTTAATGTACGTAGACAATAAAAATAAGTATCTACTCCATTTCTGCGCACGGTCACGTTACGCACGTTGACTTGCTTCGCTTTTTATGAAAATGTATGATATCGTTCACTGTCACCCACGAAAACTTACGTATATACGAATGCGTGGTTAGAAGAATAAAGTAATAATCAGATTAGATCATGTGTCAGTTTCGTTTTAAGGAACGAATGTAGAATAAAAATTATATTAGGTACGAGCCCCTAAAATTGGAATAAAATTCAACAACTTTACACGGCAATCTGGTTTACTCGTTAAAAAAACTTAATCGAATGAAAGGCTTTTTGAACGTATAGGTACTTATTTGATGAATAAAAGCTTTTTGTTAAACTTTCTGCCATTAGAAAGGTATTACTGGAAAATTTTATTACTTTTGTTTACAAACAACATTTCAAATTTATGCGAATATTTTTATTTAAAACTTTGTGAGACACATTGCCACTGATTTTATTTGAAAAATAAAAGTTTCATAATACTAAAATACTGAATAAATTATGACACTGAATTAATTTGTACATACTGAGTTGTGATTCATTTAAGGTCTAATAAAGAGTATATACACAAATATATCTATCATATAAAACAATAATGAAAATTAAACAAATATACGAGAAAGAATATGATTAAAAGTAGTACTTGTGTCCAATTATATATATATACGTTTATGTACGTACCTTAGATCAGTATATTAGATTTTGCCGCCACCCTGGTTTTGTGGAAGTATTTATGAATATAATTCCATATCTGAGTTACCAAAATATTAATTAATAATATATATCTATAGAGTCTAAAAAAATATGAATCTACTACCAAAGGGCAGGTTAGTTACAACAGGAACGCGGTAAGAATGTAGCTTGCTGTAAGAGCATTCTTCTAAGCTAAGCTATTAATTAATTAATTTTACCAGAGGGAGACATTGTACAAAAGTCGTCTGCGTGGGGGTACCTCTGTCTCACCTATTTTTACCGCCAAGCAGCTATATTTATATAGCTGTGTTCATGTTGAAGGGCGAGATATGGCAGACAAAGTACTGGGTACTGTGACGAAGCCTTACTTACTGGGTACTTGACGAACAGTCTTAGGTCACAAGAAGAAGTCTTAGGTTAGCAGTGCGCGAGTAACATCCCCGTGGTGCTGCGAGCGTCAATAGGCTGCGGTGACCTTTTACGCCGCATGCTTGTGTG
Organism: Pyralis farinalis; assembly: GCA_947507595.1. Taxonomy (NCBI): domain Eukaryota; kingdom Metazoa; phylum Arthropoda; class Insecta; order Lepidoptera; family Pyralidae; genus Pyralis; species Pyralis farinalis. The sequence goes on from OX382267.1 coordinate 22,153,486, forward strand.
CCAATCTAGTTGTATAAAAAAATACTATTATCGCCACAGTCTGCCTTACATTGTTCATCGAGCCACAGATTTTTTTTTGTTAAATAACGGCCCTGCTAGGTTTGTGCCTTTGGTTCATGGGTCAAATTAAAAACAATATTTGCAAAAGGATACATAAAACGAAATTTGTAAAAGGGATAAAAGGTCAGTTAATTAAAGAATAATGCAGAAATTAATGACAATGCGAAAGGAAAACATAAATAAAATAAACATAAATAATATATAAACTTAAATTCAAATTATTATGACATTATTAACTATATATTTGGTCGTGTTCGATTAGAAGCTAATGACGCCTTAGAAACAATCATGAAGAGGGCAAGCAAATATCATGTAGTTCAGATCTCCATTTGGATCATCATATTCAAACGACAAAGTACTATATCTGTCTGTGGCAGCGTAACCAAGGTAACAAGTATTGCGAATACTTAGAGGACACAATAGTGCGCCGTGTGGCATGCCTTTTAAAAACTGAGACGTCATTTGTAATTATCATAAACTGTTTTATGTGACAGTATCATAGCTATATTTAAAGCAATGTAAATTAACGTCAGTTACCCTTTAGGAAAATACATTAAAGGCCACATTTTTGGTGATGGTCATTTTTAGTGATCCATACTAAATTTGGATAAACAGACACGTATGCTTTTAGCTCGACGTGGGCCTGGACGTCTGTCAGAATGCCACAAATTCCCACAACTAAACGCTACTTTAAACTTGTTACATATACAACTGGTTATTGCCCATTGCTTTGTTTAAATATAGAAACATAAATCTAAAAAAGTTTTCTTGAATAGAATGTCACACGACTCGCATAAAACTGCATATGTCAAAAAGAAATAATAACAGGAACATTAACTGAAAATAAAAAATGCTTGTCTCAGTATATATCGGAAATAATGACCATTCGAAAACATTCCGAATTTTTTTTTATGATTTTTGCGACACAATTTCTATACTGAAGGTAATTTATTAGCCCCTTTGCTAAGTTTTCGATTTCGCAGGGATATATAGAACTAACTGAATCGAAAGTTCATGTTGCTTTCGTAACCGTGATCTCTTTATTCCTTTCTTGTACCGCTATGCTGCTTCTTGGAAAAACCTAGATACGTAATTAATTTCTCGAGTTGAGGGGCAGCGCAAGAAGATTCCGAAGGATCACGTGCCGCGGAATTTTCTTGCGCTACCTCATTTTGGTTCTAGATATATAGATTTTCTGTCAATGGCAAATCGCCCGATTGCAAAAAAAGGTAGGTTGATATTTGGATAAAGTTATTTCTCTGAACACAAATCATCGTGCAATCTGTGCAACATACAAAGGTAGACAAATTCTTTCCTTAGACTTAATTGCTCAAAACCATGTAAGCCAGGGATCGTTAATGATTCCTTCTCCGTTATAACATCGATGAAATAAATCCATATAAAGTTGTCATGTCAGGTTATCAAAGATATCTATATGCGTATAATAATTATGTTTTGTAGCCGAGAAAATTGCTGTTCAGACACCTTTCAGTATTTTAGTACCACATATTAAAATGTTTTACATTTTCTATTCCGTCTGATCTTCACAAGTCAGAGGAAAATGAACCTCTTCTTAGGTTCGGCCACACTTTTCGAAATATAATTTCTTGAGCGTGGGGGTTTTCACGATGTTTTACTTCACCGCTGAGCAAGTGATAATTACAAATATGTTAACATAACCGAAGATACGAGTCAAGGGTTACAAGCCAATATCATGATTCGAACCATTGTTAATAGTTTGGATTCTATCCACTAGGCTATCACCGGCCTAACTTTGTATCTATTTAAATATTATTGACACACTAATTAAGTATACGTACAAAGTCCTCTGTGATAATTAAATTGAGATAAAAGAGAATACTTTCTCTATCACTAATTATTATTTATCCCGAATAGATTTACACTCTACAACTCGACCATTTTGGGACTATGATTTAATACACATAAATTTATATATTTTTTCATTTAGACATAGACTTTATAGAAGGTATGCGCTGCTGTATATTTATATTATATATAATTAATTTATATTATTTTAAAGTTATTTGCTTTTTTCGCATTGTCACCTCTTACTTATGCATGTACTTTAACTGTTGTATGTTACTGTTTATTGATGTTATTGATAAAAAACACCTTTAAACAATGACACCAATTTCGCCAAATAGATATTCTTCATCAACGAAAGTCTTCAGAAACGAATGAATTCATATAAAGGTGGTTTAAATTCTAGGTATACACTATACGTTACTTCAATTGATTAGAAACAAATATAATTAAATTACGTTCGCGAACAAAAAATGGACATATATTCGGTAACGTAACAAAATACTGTTTGTTCCCAAATTAAGTAAAGCTGGTACAGTCGGTTGAGATTTTATACCACAATATTATAATTTTAGTTTTATCTACAGGTTAGATGACAGCTGCCTGTTTCATTAAGATGTGAGCTACTTACTTAGTCAAGAAAAAATGTATAAATTTACAAATCTTGTATGAAGTTGTAAAAATTGTTGAATGTTGTTTTCAAGAGAGGCCTACCTTTACTTCACAGAAACTCTATCTCTCTCTGTTGTGTTCATGCTAGTAAGTGAGGTCACCATGAAGGTCCTAAGTAGTAGTTGTGTTAACAGCAGAGCCCAACAGAGGTGGTATCACGCAAATGATACTTAATGTGTAATCAGTTTCCATAGATTGCGGTAACCGTTTTACATGCGGTGAGCCGTATGCCTGTATGTCTCTCGGTGATGTATTAAAAGAGGTAGATTCCTAGTATGTGTAATATTTTGCAAACATATTTTTTTTATTTAAATATAAAGAGACTGATATACAAACAAATAAATATATTTGCGGACATAATAATCTAATTAGCAACTCGGATTGATATTTTGATATAGATTTTTATTGTTATATAATAGAATAACTAATTATATGCATGCTATTAATATTTCTAAAGTGTAACTATCTACAGCTTAAGACCTTATATGTACTTTTGTCTAGCAAATAAATGATTTGATTTGATCCATCAATCCTCAGTATTAAAGTAGTCCTGACCTAAAAACCAATCACCCACCAGCATAAGATACAAGGTTAATTTTATGCCGTCTATAAATTACTGTTACGTTGGCCCGATTAAAATTTCGCCAATACTTTCCACGAAGATAACATTTTAATTTTATAGCCAAAGGTCTATTATACAAGCTACAACGGATACTATAGCGATAAAAGATAAATTTATCAATCCAATTAAGTATTATGAACTTATTCCCATTGAGAGCTTCCCTAGATAAATGACTTTCAATTTTCGAAATACTAGTAGAATACAGTGGTAAATATGTAAATCGACATTGTACACGACCGCTGGTTGTAATTTTGACTTTTACTCCCGAACATTAACTTTAGAATGTGTTATGTGAACATAATAAAAATATTTCACGAGGTTACCGCTATGTGATATGTGGAATCAATGATAATTGTTCCAATAGTCGTGAAATCAAATGAGCAAAATCAAACGAAGAGTCCCGACCGCTATCTTGAGAGGCCCTTGCTGTGCCAAGTACAAGACCGACAATGTGAGGACTTTTCTCACTGTAGAGCCCTGAGCTACAGTGAAAAATCGCCTCCCGAGGCTATCAGTAAATCAGTCTTATGTCAGTAACTGAACAGTTATTTTACAGGTCATGTATGCTACAGTCTTGAGACAATTCCTGCGAAATAGTGGAATCGGAAGCACTCTTGATATTTCGAGCGACAATTTCATTGAAGCAGTTTTCACTATTTTTAATCAATAGTTTTTGTACTCATTAACGTTTCTACGTTTCCACAAGAGTTGTAAAAATAGACAGTCTATTTGGAGCTTACACTTTCTTCGTGGGGAGTTATTTTAAAAGTTTCTATATAATTTTATTATAGTTTTCATATTTACAATAACTGAAACTTAAATGCTAATTTAACAAAAATTGGAAGACAACGTTTAGTCTACTCGTATGTACAATTATTACGTTTTGTTAATCATTAAATGGTGCAATAAAGATCATCTTGTATTGTCTTGTTCTGAATCTTATGATGTATAATTTTTGATTTAAAATCGTTGTTACATTAATTATCTTGATTGAGTCTTAATTACAGAGCGATCGATAAGAATCGGGTTAATTTATATATGGCACTTTTAAACCGCAGGCGCCGATGTTTTTTGATAACGCAACATGAAAGCCAAGAGCCAAAGTCCCAAATAATATTACAGGTACGATGACCTTATGAGATTAACTTATAATATAATTATACTATCAAATGAATGTGAAAGCTTCTTTTTATATATATAATTGTATGTTATTATCTCGGAAACTACTTTATAAAAAGAAATGTAAGGTACTCACTTACATTCATCAAAGTAAAAGCAGTTCGTAGAAGTCGAACTATAATTCAATTATAGGAGACCTTTTTACCGAATATGAAACAATGTTATGGATAGTTTAAATGATATCTAATTAATTTATTAGTTAATGAAGGTAAAATTTAATACTGCTAAGGAGACCGACAACGCATGTGGAGATATTACGATATTACACAACAAAGCTTTGAGTCCAAATAAAGCATCAAAGTCATTGAAATTGGCATTTAAGTATAAAGAATACTTGTTAAAACTATAACATGTAACATTGATACAATGCCAACAATTTATCATCGTTCTAAGGTGAGTCTGAGACTTGTAGTGCAAGTACTTCCGCATTTCCATATAATTTGTCAGCTTTAATCTACATCAATGATGTCCATGAACTATAAGGGCCAGAGTAATGATATAATAATAATTATAAAGTATTTAAAATCACGATATTTAAGTTTGACTCGCGACAAGTGATTCGTATTAATCTTATTAATCATTAGGAAGTAGATATTACCAGATTTAGCTTCAAAAATTTATAATTAATCAATGTAAATTTTAACGGATAATGTTTGGAAAGGCATAATTTTACCATTGATTTAATTTACAGCTGATTGTCACTAACGCGGTACTTTAAAAACACACGCACAATATACAAGGATGTAATACCTACAGTTCACTTGCAAAAATCCTCACTCCAATAAATAAATACGACCGAATTACTTTTAACGCGTCACACAAATCACCACAACGTTTCATTTGAGCATTTTAATGAGAATATACTGGCTCCACATTACTCATACCACGTCATTGCACTGTAACTGAAAGGGCACTGTAGTAACTATATAATACACTTTTTACGTTATTTAATTTCTATTGACGTTTATATCTGTCGAAGCGTGGTGCGGACTGCGCGCGTGGCTTGGCGCGTAAAGCACAAACTGGCTACATATCCACATAACAGAGAAATGCCGATGACACACGTTTGTTCTTACATTTGCTTTATAAAATATTAACAGTGATAACTCAGTGCCGGCTGTCTTGTATATGAAGTGAGTCAACGTGAAGACAAAGACCTGACATCACCTACTTTTAATGATTTTTTGCCTCAATTCTCGCGGAGTCCATTGTCTGATGCAGCAAGGGCGAGGTATTTGTGTCAGAATAATTTCTTTGTTCATAAAAAAAACATTACATGAACAAATATGTAAGTCATATTAAGATTCTATGCTTTGCGCCACCATTATGACGTATCAAAATAAAATTATTTTTACTAGCATTACAATTAATGTGTTCCGGTTAATAAAAGTTACTTTATTGTCTGTTTCCTAAATAAGAAAGTTTAAACGTAGGAGGTGACAAATTACCTCCAAGGACTTAGGTCACACACTACGCGCTATTGCAATTTACTTACATTTAATTACTCGAAACTTGTTCATATTGCGTACCGTCTGTGCAACGTTGGTGTCTTTACAGAATACATTTTCAAAAATAAAATCAATTTTGTCTCCATAGTCATAGAAACAGTGATATTAGAGAAAAATATAACGGCAAATTAACAACTTTCATACACGACGTTAATAGATGTAGGCGATAAACTTACGAGTACAAGCAATTTGACCAGACTGCTTTGGTCGTCTCTGCTATGTCGTTAGTGCTAGAGACATAAAGGAAGGGGGTTAAGGGACCAGATAAAATTAGGGAGGTTATAGAAGTAGTTGAGGCGGGAAGCACGGGCCGAAGCCCGACTTGTGTTTTTCTGTCAGGTTTATATGTCAGGTATGTACATGAAACTGAACTCAATAACTACTTACAACATAATATCCAACATCATGAAAGGAAAAAGAAAATGTGGTTATACAGTGCGAATTATATCATATATCTACAGATTTATAGGAAGTCCCTTAAATACATTTTCAGCTATCTTTATTGACAAAAATATTTGTGAACGAAGCGATGAAGTCATTTAGGATAAAAGATCATTTAGTAATAATACGTATGTCATTACATCAATCTTTTCAAAGAGGTATCTATGTATTGGATCCATATCTCCACGTACGTATTATCAATGACCGGGATTAATACCCGGATTTACGAAATAATAATAATAATAAATTCAGAGAAAGCGCAGCACGCCTCAACATCCTAAGTTATTCACGTGTCGGTGCGGTGTTACCCCAGGCGGAATTTCTCTACACTTCGGGAGTCCAATCAGTGAATCGTGTGCCACCGCCTGCCGAAAGTAGCAATCATATATGCATAGTCATCAGAATAAATAATTAGACTAATAAATAAAATAAGAGATTTATAATTTTCAACTTTACTTTGGCACGCGATTCCCTGATTGAACTCCCGAAGCTTAGAGATAGTGGGCCAGGGGTAACACCATACCGAAACGTGAGTAACTCAGGGGTGTTGAGGCGTCTGCGCTTTCTCTGAATTTATTGAATGCGTAAAAATAAAGACAAGAAAGAGAAAATAAAGATGGTATTTGAAAAAGAAGAAACCAGAACCAATCTAACGATAACGGTTGATGATAGCATTGAAACAAGTGGATGAGATTGTATAAATTGGATGCGCTTTCAGCAGGGATGGAAGGTATACCGCACATGTGGAAAGACGAGTGAATGAAAACGTTGGGAAACCCTCTTGGCAGTAAAAACTTGAGCCAGAAGGTACAGCTCGCTATACACAATGCAGTGCTGGTCTCAACGCCTACGTATGGAAGCGAGAACTGGGCATGGCAGAGAGAGCATGAAAGTAGAATAAACGCTGTCAAAATGCGAGCATTGCGCAAAATTTGTGGTGTAAGCGTATTCGCAATGATGATGTTAGAAACAGAGTTGGTCTGTAAGAGAGCGTCGGTGTTAAAATAAGAATAGACATGCTCCGTTCGTTCGGACATATAGAAAGAATACAGGATGAAATAAATGACGAAGCAGATATACCTACAGTGCAAAAGTGGAAGAATGTAGGAGCCGAAGAATGCCGAGACTTACCCTACCACGATCAAATTGGTCGTATTCTATCAGGAGGTGATGTCAGGAGCCCTAGAAATCAGCGAGCATGCATGAGAAGAGCAATGAATGTTAAAGAAGCGAGTGAGGTATGCAAGGATCGAATCACGTGGCCCTCGGTTCTCTCTGCCTACCCCGCAAGGGATTTGGCGTGAAGTTATAGATAGATAGATAGACTTTGCTGCACGATTAGACGGAATCACATTTGCCCAGAGTCGAAGGACTGGGCCTTCTACTCTCTCTGATATCATGTACCAAGACACTGTTGAATTTAAATAAAGTGTAATCAGACAAAGAAGTGAATTTTTGTACAACGTCGAGAAACAAGCAAGCTTACGATCCTGATGTGAAATGGTTATTCTAGTCTATGAACGCTTGCAATATTGCAGCGAGTGCCATTCGTGAGTTGCCTTCTGCTCTTCTGTCTTCTGTACGTGGGCGTACTTCCTTACCTAACTCACTGTCGCCAGAGCATTGTTATTTAATAGACAAAGTGAAATGTACGCAGGTAAGGTTTTATCTTTGATGTCTAAAGATGATAGTTGGCTCATAACTTATTATTTATCAATACATGCAAATGAAGTAGCATAGATAAAATTGTTTTCATCTATGTGTTGTGTGATGGACAACATAGTTTCGATAGACCTATTGTCAATGTGATTTTGTTATGAAGAGCGGTGTCCCCTAACACAAGTATATAATATACTTAAAAGGGGTCCCCAACAAATTGTTGTTATTTAATTTAAGACAGTTACTGAATAAAGAATTTTATTATTATTATTATGGACTTCGAGCATCGCATAATATTTCTTTACTAAAAACCCTTACCTCACATTATTGGAGAAGAGATAAGGTGACATAATAATATGCGAAAAAATCCTCAGCGCTAGTACTATGGAAAGACGAAATGACTGAAATCATTGCAACTAGAATCGGTCATTCAATCATTGACTAATCAATTCTCAACTCAGTTGGATGAATATACTTTGCACACTCACGTGAGATTTATGACAGATGAGAAAATTAATAAAAAAATGGGTTGCACTCCGGGAGTGCCAGCAGAAGTGAAGACTTGAACATTAATGTAGTGCATTTTTGAATATTTTGGAATGGTTAGGGAATAATTTCGCACGAATTGCTTTATTTAGTATAAAAGTACTATCTCGAGCCATCAGCAGTCACCATCCATGGATACGCGTAGCAGGCTTTAGTACAAACGTCAAACACACATGCGCAAGCGCCCTGCACCGCTTAAACCAAACAGCGATGTTGATAAACTACGTTGAACGAAACTCGTAAGCGCCAAGAATTTCATGGCGCTTACAATGTTTTGGTCGCGAGAAAATAATGCCCTATGAACGATCTAGCGCTTCATGTTTTAATTGTTTAATTAGAGGTAACGGTCAGGGTCACGTCAGGGCCCTGACGCGAGTTTAACTTTTTATACTCACCCAAAAAGTGCACAACGCCGCTAAAGAAGTTTTCACTTCAAAAAAAATGTTACTATTTTAAAAATTGTATGAATTGAGAAACCATATTTAAATAAGCCAGAAAAAAAATATTGACGAGAAACAACGTCTCCTGATGAATATTATATCAGCTGCTACGGATAGTAACTTCGGCTATGACAGGGCGTCACAAAAGCTTCATAGCGTACTTAAATATTAAGTGCCAGATGTGGTCGATGTTTGCTTTGACTCTCCTGAATAGTGATAGCCTAGTCGATAGCTAATCCGAATCCTGATGTGATGTGAGCATATACTGTAGCGGTCTATAATCAGCATGAAAGGATAGCAAAGTAGAAATAATAATATCAAATAGGACTTGCGTTTATTGTATGTGCTTGACATTTACTCCTTATAGATCGAGACACCAAAACCAGACAAATAAAGAAAATACGTTGCCGTAGCAACTCTCACAATTTCAAATTCAGTATTACTTTCTTTTTAACGTTACATTAGGGGCCAGCTATCACGAGTACATAGATATAAATTATATCAAAAAGTCTTAATATCTCACATATATCACCAGAATTCATGTTTTCAGATTTATATGCATATTTGTAATTATCTCGGTGAATACATTCGCAAGTCCAAGAAATATACATTTCGAAAGACGTTTAACCTAACCTAAGAATGGTCTGTTTTCCATCTGGGCCGCGGAGCTCTAATATCAGATGCTCTATGTATGTACGTCTCTTCGTCAAATCCTTAGGCTTAGATAGCGGACCCCGGCAATCCTAATAGATTAGGAAACGGGATAACACTAGAATTTTATAATGACTGTTTGTGCCAAAATAAAAGAATACAAATGGTCGCTCGGATTATTGGCAACAAAATATTGTTGACATTATTCGTCAACAATATTTTGTTGCCAATAATCGGAGACTTTTAAATTACAAACTATTTAATTTTTATTATAATAATTAAATTTAATAATTACAAGCTCTGTGTTGCTAACAATGTAGATTGTTATTTAATACTGTAGTTCATTGACTATTCAGAGTTTTACAATCTGTTTCATTCTGTGATAGGTTTCTTCAAACAAACAGTTATTCGACAACCTCATCACGGCCAGAAACGATTGCGTAGGTGACAGATCGATATAAGTTACTTACTTATTGATATCTCCAACTACCTACAAAAATAGCGTTTCTGCTTTCAGAGCCTAATTGCTCTTATACAAGAAAAATGCCCGCAGTCGTGAGTTTCATAATTTCCCTAACTTATCAGGAGTATCCTTCGACAACGGTGATTTGCTGGTTAACTTTCTAGCTTTTGTTAGCTTGAAAGTTTTCGCAGTAATTTAAAATAAAAGGAAAATTGGCCTGATTAGTACACATAATGGCATAGGTACTAATTTTATGAAGGACTCAAGTGGGATTACTAAAGATTTGTAAGAATAAAGTTAATACTTGACCAATATATAAATAAATGTATTATAAATTAACTAATAGAAATGTCTAATATTTGTGTAAATTAAATCGAACACGATTGTAGACTAAAATATTTAATACTCACTTTTAATAATAAAGCATAAATTTTATTATCATAGCTTTATTAGTTTATAACTATTTTTTGTACATGTTTACTACTTACTGCTAGTATTATCACTGGTCTGAACTTTGGTTTAGAGTTAGTTATAGATTATATTTTAATCATGAAAATAAAAGAAAGAGCTTGCCAATAATTTCCGACGTTAAAAAATACCCTTGGACTATTTTTAATCTCGGAAATCGGGGGTAAAAATTTATGTTGAACGGGGAAGGTTGGCTACCACTGCGTAAATTTCATCAAAAAACGTTTTTTATTTTAAGATGTTCATACATTTATATGCGAGGTAGATACACAGACAAAATTTCAATGTGACTATTTAACGGCTATCTATACATAATACAATCTAACTGCATAACCAAATCAATAATTTAATTATATGTACCTATGGATATGCTTCTGTTTTTATTTGTTTGTTACTATATACCTACATTTTACAGTCTTTGGATGTACATTTACGTATATATTTTTGTAATAGTCGGTACCTATTTATGTTACCTTATATTCTATTCTTATTTATCGTCCATTAGTTTATTAATATTGTGGGTTATAATCATCAACGCAGTGCGGCGTGTTTACGTGCGACTGGGGACCAAAATAGCCGGTGGCAGAGTTTCAAATATGTCACGCTGTCCTAAACCTCATCCCGAATGATTTTCGTACTGTCATGGCCAGTTTCGTACGCTAATAAATAATCAGAATACCCCCAAAAATACAACAAACACCAACCACACGTACTAAATTGGTTGCGTTGAACATTACACTTGAGCTTCTAGAGCCAGGAGTTTGCGAATGTAATGCTTATATTTATTGACATTTCTATGCTTTTAATGCTTTGCTAAGAATATTTTCATCATTTTTGTAAATGAAAAATTATCAACTTTATATGTGACGTTGTACTAAATTAATTTACAACCAGTTGAGAATGCGCAAGCTTGCATTGCCAGAGGAACACCTGGTTCGTCAATTATATAACAATTAAATTTTTTTTTCAATTTATCGGCCATTTTGACCATGTTCCATAAGAGATAAGAACGGTGTTCCTGAACACTCCTATTCTACTTTTTTATGCTGAATCCAAATCTGAAGTCAAAATTCGAATATTCGAAAAAAACCCACACACAGACAAACGCACAGACAAACATATAGATTTCATATAGGAACGGTGTTCCTGAAAATGATTCAATAGAAAAAAAATACATTACTGTCGAGAATTGACAAGTAGAGTTTGTAGTGTGAGCCGCAGTTGCCGATTTCAATGACGATATCATGTATTATATATTATAGTTAATAATGTTATCGTTGCCATATTATAGAGCTTTTATACTGCAAGGAAATAAATGAAATTGTATAGAAAAACTAGAAGCCGTGCTGGTATCGAACAGGTAATCTCGTACGGCCACGGGTGATTTGATCGCTACCGATCTTCATAGGATCACCCGCTGGGCTAATCGAAGATTTCCCGAAAATTTCATTAAAATCGGTTAGTAGGATACACATACACATCGAATTTTATATATATGAAGATATAAAAACTATGCTATAGAAAATTACATTGCTTATATTAGGGTAAATACTGTGCGATCGAGGTTTGCTCGGCGTTTTTTATGTCTCATACGCACGAAGGGTTCCGTACCATTATCTATAAAAACGGCAAAAAAATCACGTTTGTCGTATGGGAGCCCCCCTTAAATATTTGTATTATTTTAATTTAATTATTTATTCTTAAAGTGAATATATAACCAATCAATATCTAGCAAAAACGAGCAAAAAATCACGTTCGTTGTATGGGAGCCCCCTTAAATATTTATTTTATTCTATATTTTAGTATTTATTGTTATAGCGGCATCAGAAATACATCATCTGTGAAAATTTCAACTGTCTAACTATCACGGTTCATGAGATACAGCCTGGTGACAGACGGACGGACGGACAGCGGACTCTCAGTAATAGGGTTCCGTTTTACCCTTTGTGTCCGGAACCCTAAAAACGTAGAAATGAAAATCCTTTTTAATTGTATAGTTTAAATTTTAACGTGATTAATTAATAAGTTTCTACATATTTGGATAATTCGGTACACGAGATGCAGGAACAATTTTCAATTTTTAGGGTTCCGTACCCAAAGGATAAAACCGAACCCTATTACTGAGGCTCCGCTTTCCGTCCGTCCGTCCGTCCGTCTGTCACCAGGCTGTATCTGATGAACCGTGATAGTTAGACAGTTGAAATTTTCACAGATGATGTATTTCTGTTGCCGCTATAACAACAAATACTAAAAAATAGAATATAATAAATATTTAAGGGGGCCCGTGATTTTTTTGCTCATTTTTGCTCGATATTGATAACGGCAACAGGTAGACGCTTGAAATATTCACAGAATATTTAGTTATATATTCACTTTAATAATAAATAATTAATTATTTAATAATAAATATTTTTTTTTTTACTTGTGATAGTGATTTTTAAAGGTAAAAAGAAATGAAAATTTATTCCAGCATTTCATGCAAGTTTCGGATCCTATCGTGTTGTGTTCTTTTTTATTTTATTTTATTCAGGACAACAAACAGCAAGTACAATAAAATATTACGTAAACTATGTTTCTAAGGTTATGTTAAGTTACTGTACAGCCAACACCGTTATCCACAAATATACTTAAATGGCATTAATAACAGATAGAGCTAGAAACAGTAACTAAGTGATATCTAAATGACTAAATATTAAGAAGGACTTGAGAATATCAATCACATGTCATTTAAATGCAGGCCTAGATAATGATAACATGTCGATAGAATTGAAGCAAATAAAGTTTTACAGTTCTGAATCATAAATAGGCGATTACTTACACTAGGGGGAAAATAATACACTTATACTTTTTGTTATTAGCATCTAATCCATTGGCGGGGTCCGCTACCTTAGTCTAAGGATTTGGCGAGGATACTGATTTTTTGATGGAGCGACTGCGGTCAGGCCTCCACAACTCATAGGAAAACCCGACTTTTTTAGGAAACCTTATCTAACAAAGGTTTGTCACACGGATTTCGAAATATAATTTCTTGGACATGAAGGAAAACATTTTAAGGACACCCCTCAAAATGTTTTCCTTCACCGCCGAGCAAGCGACAATTACAAATATACCCATAAATCCGAAAACACGAATTTAGTTGTACCTATCTGGATTTGAACCGGGGACTAGTTGGTCAATAGACCGGTTTTTATCCACCGGGCTACCACTGCTACTAAACTGAACATCCGCTCTGTTACAATTAGTTATTTGCCAAAAAATATGTAGCACTTCGCCTTTAGCATGATCAGTTCGATAATTGAGTTTAATATTTATACTATTTGGTATTTTGTTAGAACTAGCTTGATAATTTCTTAGAGCGAGCAAACATGTAACCCTCCACGCATCCAGGGACATCGATTACGATGTCTTGGCACAGCATAGCGAGTTAGGCTAAGCGGCGCGAGATGGCTGGCATTATTTGTGATCCTAAAATGTCGGTTGAGCTGGAAGGACAGGCTTATAATCTATCATTAGACCTGTCCTAAATATGACGGCGAAGCGTGGCTTGTATTTGAGCGGCACGAACAGGAGCTGCGTGACACGGAGACATAGAGAATATGCTGCGCTGGATGTGCGGAGTGACGCAAAAAGATCGCGTGAGGAACTCGCGCATTCGCGGTGGCGTTCGTGCCCGTGGCATAGCAAACAAACTGCAAGACTGTCGCCAATATTAGTACGGCGATATCTTATGAAAATCGGCAATAGTTAATAGATTCAGGCGTTATTTTGCGAAAGTCAAATTTACATGCAATTTGATCTAACCTGCTTTGTGTGCCACCAAAGCAGGCGGTGGCGGAAGCACACAAAGCAGGTTAGATCAAATTGCATGAAAATCGGCAAGTTACGTGGGTAATAAATGTCTAGCCATGCCTCCTCTGCCTGGTCATGGAAGGGGTAGGTTCAAGAAGTGGTGGATTGACGTCGTAAGGGATGACATGTCAATGGTCTCACTATAGGGGATGTGACGTATTTTGTAATTAATTTTAATGGCACCAAATAAATACATTTTCTGTTTATACTTTAAATACATTGCTTTTGACTTATTACTTTTTTCACTATCATTGTCTGTACGTTATACAACGAAAACAAGGTTATGGTAGTCGTGACAAAGGCAATGTGGACGCAACAGTGACGGTGTTGATTGGATTATGCGTCAACCCAGAAACGCGTCGAAATATTATTTTTCAGGGACACTTTTGCTTTTGTTCCTGAAACGGTAGTTTTAAGGTAATGTTTACAACACTAATTAGGTCCATAACTGATTAAAAAAAAATCATAGTTCTTGATATGCCCTGTTTAGTAAATGTCATTTTTAAAACACCATTAAGTTTTTATAAACATAAAAACCTATTTTGCGGGTTCTTCTACCATGGGTATGTCCCATCCATCCCCAGGAATCAGTGAATCAAACGCCCTACTTAAAAACATTAAATTCTATGCAGTAGTATTGTCTTGGGTTTTCGCGATTGTTACACATTGAATTAAACAATTTTGAACGGAAGTATCGCGTGTTTTATTCTATGCAGTACTCAAATTCCGCAAGCTTAGCTCAGCTCAGCGGCAGACTGAATTGAGAAGGACTAGATTAGTGTCAGGTATGGAAGGGCGAGGCGTTGATATTCCTTCTATAGATGGATCGATGAGCTCAACCAAAGGCGACTGTATGCAAAACCTGAGATTTGAAAATATTAGAAAATGTATAACAGAAAACAAGGTGCAGAAACAAACAGATAACAAAAGTCTGTCTATTCTTCGTCATTACAAAATTGTAATTAGTTCCGCCGACGACACTTGTCCGCAGTTTTCTCACATCATAAAGCATGAATACGACTAAGGTGTGTTATTTCGCTTCACGGACATACACATCAAAATAAAGACCTACATTAAGAAATTAAACAGTATTAAGCTTTTCTTTTTCTGTTCGCCAATTTTTCCGAAAGTATCAAAGATATTCCTGCCCCATGTAATAGTCCAACTTAGTAACGTTAGGTTACGTTACGCTAAAGTATTAGCACTTATTTGTTTGTTGTATTTTATTATATAATTATTCTATTGTATTAAAATGTCTGTTATTAAGAAGTATTTTGCTTAAACATTAAATTGTATTTAATACGTTACTCAACAAAGAGCCTTCAACTTCATTAAGGATTAACAATACATTCCTATGATTAATGACTGCAGTCCTTAAGGCACTTTCCTTAAGTCTCCTTGAGAAGCATAGTATTATAAATATGATAATATTATATGCCTACAGAATTTCTCATGAATGACCAACTTTTAATGATAATTGTTTTCTCGCCAAAAAATGAGTATTATGAAGACACTGCCGGTCGAATGAGTAAAGATTTGTAGGTTTCCTTATCGTATATGAAAAGATATTATGTGTGTTCTGTAAATATTTGATCCGGAATCGTTTCTGAATGTCGCGTAATATTTAATTTGATGGAATAATAAGGTATGCCAGATTTATTAGAATAGGGGAGATATTCTGAAAAAATATCAGAGCCAGTTTGTTTAATTCCACGATTTAATCCCTTACACCGATGAGTTTTATTCGAGGAAAGCTATTCGGTTAAAGTTTGATTTTCCATGTACATAATATGAAAATCAAACTTTAACAAAATACATATATCCTATGGATATCCTATGGATATATATATATTGTTAAAAAGGAACGAGGTGAATGAGTTAACGAGGCTGTCAGACCTCCACAATCCAGAGGAAAAAGATCTTTCTTAGGTCGAATCACACGTCTTTCGAAATATAATTTCTGGGATAAGCGGGTTTCCTCACAATGTTTTTCTTCATCGCAGGGCAAGTGATGATCGCAAATATGCAAATAAATTGGAAAACACGAATTTAGTGGTACATCCCGCACCAGGATTCGAACCGGAGACCAATCGATTAATAGGCCGGTTCTTTATCTACAGGCCTATCACTGCTATGTCAATTGGCAAATAAGCGTTCACTTGATATGAAATGGATATCGAAAGTGAACACACGCAATATAATGTGTGCATAGCTACTTGCTAAGGCTCCTTAAAACCATTCGAATAACATCACTCCTTTAAAGGAATGCGTTAACCATTGTCAAGGTATTTCTCTAATCGGATTGCATATTATATAGAAGTCCTCTACCCCTCTGTCAGAGCCTACTTAGCTGGTTGGTAGTGTGCACCAAGTAAGTTAGCCTAGATGATGATAGGCCACCTACATCCAGCTATGTGCAACAGACGCCTCTATCGCGATCACTTGGAACATCCTAGTCCCAAATAATTTTTCTGGGACCAAATGCAACTACGTCAACTTTTAAATATTTTGTATTATTTTCAACGTCCTAATAATACTTTTTATGATATAAACCAACATAAAGGGAAAAGAATATGACAAGAACAATAAAATCACAACACAGCGTCTAATTTCCTATATTTTCTTTACAAATATCCTAAGCTAACATTGTTAAGACAATATTTAATTAGAAAGACGTATATAAAACGTAACAGAGAAACAGTTGGAAATAAGCAAATTGTTAAGTAAAGGTAAATACATTATACTGAGTAGAAACTTGGGCCGAAATACGCAGGAACAATAAATACGTGGAGTATATTGTACCATTAACAAGGTAGGCGAGAAGTCATAAAACGGCGCCACACCAACTTTCAGGGAAGTATATTAAGGTTACATTGTACAGCTACTCGAAAATTAACTGTGATGAAAAGAGATGATGAAACAAGTGCAATTTTGATATTCAGAAACCTGAGCTCAAGCTTCAAAAATAAGCGAAGGAAATCTACTGAATTACATCGGAAACTAAATTCAATGACAAATTCAATTCCGATACAGAAAAATGTGGTAAACCGTATTTTCGACCAAAGTTTTGTTAATACATGAGTGCATGTCAACTCAATAGGATAGATTAAATAAATCGGGCACCATTCTCGTAGTTTAAGGACTCTCTTCCCGGTGAGCCCAAAATAGTGTGAAGCTTGTCGTCGCCAGGCGTCGAGCTACTTTTCTTATACAACATAGGTACAAAAATAAGTATACGATTCACCTATTGTAAATTGGCTACTGTGACCTAAGACAAAATAAGAGAGCTCAATAGCGTCCGACACTATATCATTACCGTAAGATCGATGGCGTCGTTGTGGGGGTAATTCTAACCGAATACGCAGGTTAAGCAGCCTGTCTGTGAATGGGTATATCTATTTTAGTTTTCTCCGTTCTTCATTCGTGACGACAGTCGTTAAGCTAAGTCAGTGACCTTCGGGCAACTCGAAAATACTGGCTTCCGCCAATTCGCATTTAAGCAGCATTGTGGAGTATGCTCTAAACTTCTTCAGTTGAAGGGAGATCCGTATCCCTACAGTGGGATGAGTTAGGGTAGGTATAGTACCCTAAGCCTATGGTTTGCAATACAAGCAGTATCGTTCGCGCGTTGTCACTAACTTGCTTGTAACCTGAATCGCTCATACAAGTGATACAACGACCTTCAAAGGAGATTTTACTTGACTGCGGTCTTCTGTAAAGTGCAAGTACTTACCCTGGCAAACCACTATGATGTACCTTATCTCTCTTCCCTTTTTTACTACAAATTTCACCAGAACTTATGGAATTCACAAATCATAAATTGTAGAACTAAAAACTAGCTCACTAGCTTGTTATATAAAATTATAAAAAAGTTCATTTTTGGAGTTATGATACGCAGCCCAAACATATACGAAGTATGTACGGAAGCGTTTATAGGAAAGGTTCGAATTCAACACGGTCGGAGTTGACTTCGAGAATATCTAATAAGGAACTTCAGTTAATTGTCTTCAATTCAATCGGTTGAGTTCCAAAGTTGCTATAAGCTTAATTAAAGACGATCACCCGTAACCTAAATAATAGATCATATTTCAGAATTCAAAAGATCGAACTGAATAGTTGTCTGCTTAGATGGTGGGGTCTATATTGTTTATCAAACTAAGTGTCTATTTTAGGTTGTCACTTGCAGAAAAACAACAATAACCATACATGACTTCTATTTTTTTTAACGTCTACATGTCCTCCTTCTCTACTCGTATAAGTAGTTTAATATTACTATTTTAATAGTTTATCATATATAATATACCTACATTGATGTCTTGTTTATAACTTTTTCGTGGACATTTTTATTGCAGTTGGGCACTTATTTTTTAGTGAAGTAAAAGATAGGACCTTTCATACTAATACCTAGTCCGACCATAACTTCTGTTACTAATGAATATGCATTTATTTTTTTTATGAAATAATGTAATCTTAATAGAACTTATATGCACATATTTATGGAATTCTCAACAAAAAAAAGGAAAAATACTCTATTCGAAATAGCCACCATCGGCTTTGATATATAGATAGATAGATAGATTGATTGAGCCACTCTCTTCAACTGCAGGAATGGATTTAGGCCATGTCCAGTATATCGACGATAAGCGCTGAGCTTGAGGTTTTGTTTTATTATACCCGACAGACTCGTAGCGAGAATCTTCATTTCACGCGATAAGGTTTTTTGTTTCCTAATATGGTTGAGGCGAATTCTGAATTTTACAGCATTAACAGCCTTTATAGTCCTAGCAACACGCGCTCGTCCCGATTATTTATGGTCTTCCACAGAGGAAGGAGAGCGCGACAGCGTCGTTGCGCGTGTCTTTCTAACTGAAAACTCAGGTTAAGCAACGTCGACCGCAGCCTGTCTATGGATGGATTTATCTATCTCGAGTTTCTCCGTGCCTCGGAGGGCACGTTAAGCCGTCGGTCCCGACTGTTGTCGATAGATGACAAACAGTCGTTAAGCTAAAGCAGTGGCCCTCGGGCGGCTTGAAAACACTGACTTCCGCCAATAAGCATTTGAGCAGCGTGGTGGAGTATGCTCTAAACTCCTTTGTTTGAAGGGAGACCCGTATCCCTGCAGTGGGATGAGTAAGAGTTGATGTGGAACAGAGGAAGTGTTGGTATATCTGTCGATAGTACGATATACGAACATACGGCTGATACCAAGCTTTTGAAGTATTTTGAATATGACGGTTCCATTCCTACTTTGTTCAAGGCAATCACAGCAATCCTATTTTCTTTAACTCCCCTTTCCATATTGTAATTTGATAATAAACACGAAAAAATATGTAAAACGGCGGGAAATTGAAAGAAGTTTTAAATATAATAAACGCGTTCCAAATAAAAAAAAAACTAAAGAGTTTAAAAAAACAGAAAAGTTTCCATGGAACAGTATTTATGCCAGACTAGCTATAAATAAAATTTTTAAAACTTAGTGGAACTAAAAACAAATCTCTAGTTCAAACCATGTTGTCAAGTTGGAAATACATTCCATTATAAAAATAAAATATTTCTTAAATGAATAAAAATTTTGCTCCGATTTGGCTGAATTTCGAGGCATAACCACGCCTAGGGAATGTCAAAAAAATCATACATTAATCAGCCTGATTGCTTTAGAGGTTCGGAAGAAAATTAAGCGCAAACTGTTGCTTATGTAACACATACACACATTACACCTGCATGGGCATGCGTACGTGTACGCACGTATCACCTATGCTCGGTGAAATGCAAATGAACGCATAATTGCAAGTGAGGATCCTAATGAATGAAGATTTGATCATTTAAACATGAATGTGTAAATAATACGAAAGTAATAATTGCCGAAAACAGTTTTCAGGAACACCGTTCCTATATGAAATCTATATGTTTTACTGTGTGTGCGTTTTTTTCGAATATTCGAATTTTGACTTCACATTCGGTTCAGCATAAAAAAGTAGAATAGGAATGTTCAGGAACATCGTTCCTATATCTTAAGGAACATGGTCAAAATGGCCGACAAATAAAAATAAAATTGAATTGTTATATAATTGACGAGCCAGGTGTTCCTCTGGCAATGCAAGCTTGCGCATTCTCAACTGGTTTTTTAGGGTTCCGTACCCAAAGGGTAAAACGGAACCCTATTACTGAGGCTCCGCTGTCCGTCCGTCCGTCCGTCCGTCTGTCACCAGGCTGTATCTCAAGAACCGTGATAGACAGTTGAAATTTTCACAGATGATGTATTTCTGTTGCCGCTATAACAACAAATACTAAAAAATAGAATAAAATAAATATTTAAGGGGGCTCCCATACAACAAACGTGATTTTTTTTGCTGTTTTTATAGATAATGGTACGGAACCCTTCGTGCGCGAGTCCGACTCGCACTTGGCCGATTTTTTTAAATTACCTTGACTATTCATATACAGTTTGCAATTCAAGACAACATGCTTATTCAGGGAAGAGTGTAAAACAATCTCAGTTAAGTACGAAGAATGCCAAGAAATTCTACACCGAGACAATAGTTTGTATTTCTCTTAATACTGTCTGCGGCTGCTTTGTCCTTTTGCTCGGCTCCTTTGTCGATTACTCGAATTGCTTCAGCAACTGTAAGACTTGCAATAACAAAGTACAGCGTTCTTAAATTTATTTGCTTTTATTCATACTGAATTTGTACTGGAAAAGTTTTAATTTAAATACATAAAACTCACGTGAAAATCATAGACTTAACGGACTGATAATAATGCACAACGGTAAGTTCTAGAAGCAGGTGATAACAGAACTTGAAGTGTATTTATATTCTATGTATGTTTTAATTTGATTAAAATAAATGAAGTTTGTATGATGCCGAGGTTTGGTGGAATGATTGCAGGTGGACATAGGAATTCCTAGGTAAATTTGAGACTTGAGAGAAAAGATAGTTACAATCATGTTTAATTTAGTTAAACGATATATCTTGGCATTGAGGTACCATCTGCATATCAGTAGATTTGGGAGGTATATAGTATCATCAATGTAAAACATGAGAGACGTAGTTTATGTAATTTTCTCACAATTTAAATAAGAAACATTTGCACCTTGCCAATACGCAAATTTCACATTCTAGCCTAGTTCAAATTTTGGTCGGTTGTAGTTTTTTTTTTAAAATAGGATTCTTTTAAAATTGTAATTGAATGTTTTACGCATTTTCTTAATAGAAATATTAATAAATAAATAAATATTATCGGACAAATTACACAGCGCCATCTAGCCCAAAGTAAGCGAAACTTGTGTTACGGGTACTAGACAACTGATAAACATACGTAAATACATTTTTTTTTTGTAAATACATACTTATTATACATAGAAAATACCAAGACAAACAGACATGTTCATGCACACAAATGTTTGCCTTGTGTGGGAATCGAATCCACGAGCGTTGGTGTCAAAGTCGCGTCATTCACGACTGAGTCACCGAGCTCATCAATATACATTATAAGAAATATTTTAAGGATACCTTTAACAATATTTTGACATATTTCGATATTCTTTTCTTTCAATATACTTGATGTTCAGTACATAGATACATACTTCGTAGGATGTAGCTCGGCCCATGTACCGCTTTAACCGCTTCAGTAGTTGTTTCGATTTTACCACCCTATTCTGTTTTAAATTATCAGTTAAGAAATGACCAGTACGTCTCTTATAGGCTGCAAGTCCTAAGTCATCTTTTAAAATACGCGACGTGCTATTGTCATCTTCCGAGATAAAATCTTTTGCTTTTGGACAGGATTTCTTCGAATTCTTACCCTTACTGTTTTGACCACCTTTTTCGTACGAACACTACGTGGACGGCCAGATCTTTTTCTGTCACAAACAGAGGAGGTCTCATTATACCTATTAATAGCCCGGTACACAAACATTTTACTAATACCAAGCGTATGGAGAGTTTTAAAAATTGCATTTGGCTCCATACCTACTTTGTGTAATGCAATCACAGCGATTCGATTCTCTTTATCATCCCACTCCATTTTAATATCGCAAAATATTGTACAATGTATTGGTGCCAAAATGAGAAAACTCAATGAACAATCATATAAAAATGACAGATTCCAAATTCAAACGTAATATTTTGTTTATTTTTAATTGTAACAGTATTTATGGCCAGACTAAGTAGTCTTTTTGACTGAGTATAAATAAATTATTCCAGTATAAAAATAATTCGTCCTCAATAATGTCTAAGAATAAGTAAGTAATAAGTTTTTATATTTCTTTAGGTAAAGTTGTATAGTTTTATGCGACTACATACTACGACGGTGGCACCTAGTAACCAAAGATTATATATGTTGAAAGAATAATGTAATTATGTGATGTAATGTACTTCTTTTCTGGGATTTCTTTTTGGTAATAGTTCTAATTAGTAGGTTGACTAAAAGGCGTCTCTTTTAAGGATAAATCAACCTATTTTTAACTACATGTAATGTAATTACTATTTATTATGTTTCAATGTATAATAAACATTTTATATCATTATCATGATAAGTAGGTACCATTGTCGTTCATATAAGCTCGTACTGACCCTGTAAAACCCTTCTCAAAACCATTTTAAAACTTCTAGATAACACAACTCCGTGAGGCTTGGAATAAATTTTGAAAATACAATTGGGAATTAAGAAGATTTACGATATTTTTATACCATTTAGCAAACAAACGTACGATCTGCCTGATGATAAGCAGTTACCGTGGCGTGAAGACCTGTAACATCAGGGATCACCGTGCTTTACCCGCCCTATCAATTATGTACCTATATATTTATGAATTAAAAAAATAATGAATAGTGTTTCACCTGAGTGTATGACGAAATTGAGTGGCCTCTGAAGGACAATAAGTATCGGCTTTCAGAAGCTCCGCCGTAATTCTGTCCTCACCCGGTGCTTTCCCATTTTTAAGCTGTTTGAGAGCCATACATAGCCATATATATCTTCAGTATGGTGTCGAGTCAGCTTAGCTCTTGGGTATTATAACTAGCACTGTTGCCCGGTTGTAACGACGATGTGTACAGCTGTCCATAAAACTTCTCCATCTCACTCAGAATCTCAGCCATAGTAGAAATAATGGCGCCAGTGTTGGTCTTCATCTTCGTAAGTTGACTGTACCCAACAGACAGATCTTTGGCAAAGACTTTGGAGTCTTGGTTCCGCTCTATCGTCTCTTTAATACAAATAGAGATCTGCCTGTTCAGCTGTCTGTACACTAGCGTGTGAACTGAAGACTGCAACCACATTTCACGTCTGATCTGCATGAGATTCTGCGTGTGAGTCGAGAGCTTTTGGGTTCTTTTTGAGCGAGGCTTTAGGAGCTGAGCTCCCACTGCATGGACAGTTTCCACGAGCTTGCTGTTGGTATCGTCCGGTGTTATGCAATCATCTAGGTACTAAAAACGATTATAAAGTTTTCGACTTGAAAGTTATCGGGGTTTTGGATCATAACACGAGATGGACGGCGCATAAATTTCACCAGGCGAGATCTTTCCTACTTTATGTTCAGGTTCAAGATGTCTCTTACCATCCGATGATCGCTTCCGATTTTCACCCTCTTGATCACAGAGACATCATTGAACAAATGTCGGTTGGTCGTCAAGATGAAATCTATCTTGTTTTTCGTTGAATCATCCGGGCTACTCTAAGACCATTTGCGCTGCGGCTGCTTTATTTAATAAGAAGCTTAATAAGAAGTGCTCGCGAGGGCCCAACATCAAGTAAAGGATTTTTATCTTTAGCACGTGCATTTTGTTAGAATTAAAAGGTGAAATAATCAAACTCAACTCAAAAACAAAATCAAATAAGACTATAAGGTCTACAAGACAGTTTTATTTTTGAAGTTAACCCAAACAAATCATGCTAGAAGTGAATGATCAATACAAATACTAAGTTCTTTTATTTAATTTAAACGAATTCCGAAACATTCGTTTGAAAAAAAAAAAATTACGCGCACGTAGCCCACTGTATAAAACATTTTTAAAGTGGTGGTGGAGATACTGGAAAAGTGCAGCATTTTAAGGCCTTTTTGTTAACTTGACCTAAATGCAGTTATTATGCCTGAGGGTACCCAAAAATCTGAATTGCCGCTACGCTTACTTTAAGCTTTTGCATAATATGTATGAAAAATATGTAATGCAATAATATAGTGCCATTGCATAAGTAGTTTCGCCTGATTATTCTCTGATCCCGAGAGGAAGCTGGCGGTGCAAATTGAATTGTAACATATATATTTTTTTGTACAACGTCGGAAGGCATACAAACATACGGCCTACCTGATGTAAAGCGGTTACCGTAGCCTATAATATTGTCGGACAATTGTCGGACAAATTACACAGCGCCACCTAGCCCCAAAGTAAGCGAAGCTTGTGTTATGGGTACTAGACAACTGATAAACATACGTAAATACATTTTTTTTTGTAAATACATACTTATTATACATAGAAAATACCCAGATCCAGACAGATATAAACGCTCACAATACATTAAGTATCACTCGAGTGATGCCACCCCTTCTGCTAACACAGCAGCTTCTTAGGAGCTTACTGGAGACCTCACTCACATGCAGGAACACAACAAACCTCTAGGGAATTGTTATTTGGCTGCGGTTTTATGTGAGGTGGAGGTACTTCCTCAGACGGGCTGTTTTGATGCATCTTACCTCTCTTAAAAATACCCATACCAAGACAAACAGACATGTTCATGCACACAAATGTTTGTCCTGTGTGGGAATCGAACCGTTTTGCCGTTGGTGTTAAAGTAGCGAAACAGCGCGCTTCACTATAGCGCCATCGAGCTCGTCGTAATTAATTATTTGTATATTTTTCTTGCCATACTGAGCTATAACAATTTTAAATACGCGTTCGTATTAGTTCAGTTCTACTGGCCCCACCTAGGATTCTGTCAGTATCCCACTCAAAGGCACCTCTTGTTCGGGCAATAAGTATTTTCAATGACCTTCTGTCATCAACACCCGACTTTGATCTGTTTGCGTGAAGATGGATGGATGTGAATTATGAATGCCTTAGACATTGTGAGAGGATGGATGGTAGTTAACTAAGATATACTCATAATTACCTAATTGTTATTGAATTAATGAAATGTTGTTATTAAATTATGTAACGTAGTATGAAATTTATAGCGCAATAGTTTGTTACTGTAATGCTGTAGATTGTGATTTACAATAAATAAATTGGGTATTACTTTTTTATAAAGGCGTGTGACAGATTGACGGTCAATCAGTCACAGGTTAATATAACAGTTACTGTGTCTGAGGTGAACATAACAGTTTATCAATTTTATCGCGGGACAATAAACTAAAATAATTAGTTGTTTTATGTGCCCCTTATATTTTATTGGGCAACGTGACATTAACACGTTCCAATATCACTCTACCCTATAATAATATAATATATGTAATACAACTAACAAATAACAGCGGACCCTGATCACAGACGATAGACACAGGCGATGATGATGATGACAGATAACAAATAAAAAAAAAGTGTTCAAAAGGGTTAGTATGTTACGTATGATGATAATGTTTAAACATATAATTGTATATATATAACACTATATATGTTCCCTTTGGTATGCGGAGGTCAGACTGCAGTCTTTCGACGAGCTCGGTGGCGCAGTGGTGAAACGCGTTGTTACGCTACTTTGACACCAACGCTCGTGGGTTCGATTCCCACACAGGACAAACATTTGTGTGCATGAACATGTCTGTTTGTCTTGGTCTGGGTATTTTCTATGTATAATAAGTATGTATTTACAAAAAAAAAATGTATTTACGTATGTTTATCAGTTGTCTAGTACCCATAACACAAGCTTCGCTTACTTTGGGGCTACATGGCGCTGTGTAATTTGTCCGACAATATTTATATTATATATATTTCCATGTAAAAATCAGTGTCTTCGCCAAATCGTAGCGGACCCCGCCAATCTTAATGGGTAATGAAAACGGGATAAAGCTAAGAAGAATATATGACAACGAATGCTTAAAACTATTATTATTTTGACGAGCTCTGTGGTGATGGGGTTAGTAATATAATATTACTTTGATACCGAGATTCGTGTCTTCAATGTTCAACAACTTATACCTAGCTATATAGTATTGTGATGACGTAGTAGTTATAGTAGTGAGAGGTGCGGGCGCGCCTGAAATAATCATGCACGTACAATACTCGATGTAATATAAACACAGTTTATTTCATTGGTATTCAATGGTAATGGTAATGGGAAGCATCTATAGGAGGCTCCGTTTGCTTATTTACAAATATATATATATATATATATATATATTTGACGAGCTCGGTGGCGAAGTGGTGAAACGCGCTGTTACGCTACGTTGACACCAACGCTCGTGGGTTCGATTCCCACACAGTACAAACATGTCTGTTTGTCTTGGTTTGGGTATTTTTTATGTATAATAAGTATGTATTTACAAAAAAAAATGTAGTTACGTATGTTTATCAGTTGTCTAGTACCCATAACACAAGCTTCGTTTACTTTGGGGCTAGATGACACTGTGTAATTTGTCCGACAATATTTATTATTTGTTTAAATCGCAATCCTGTGTCTGATAATCCTGCGACTATGTATATCGTTTATAACCGGTCAGCCAAAACAAGCTTTGTTTAAACATGGCACTTTTTCCGTAGAAGTGACTTTCTATTTTAGGGCAAAAAAACCTTATCTGCATGTAAAGTATACTGCCAATTTATTAACGTATCGCTGACAAAAGAAAGATAGATGAAAAATATCTTCAGCTTACAGAACACGACAGCCAAATAACCAATCACAGAAGCAACGACGATTGCGGTAATATTTATATTCCAAATATTTATAGACTACGGTGATCGCCTTACTTCAGGTATGACATATGATTATTGCACTCAATGTAGTATAAAAAAATACTATACGTAAATTAAAATTTTGCAGCTCAAAATAAAAACCCGATAGCTTATACAGTGGTTATTTAAAATATAATCAAGTAACGCAACGATATATATCACATACTCGTATATGCAGGCACAGTCGTGTCAGGTACAGTGGTGCAGGTTAATGCAATTATCTAGCTTTGACATCGATAAAAGACACTGTAGGTAGAGATAACTAACTTATACGTCTAGTTTTAGTTTCAAGTAACATTGTAAGGAAATAAATTGTCCGACATTTGCAACTACGTTTCATTTGATGTATTTTGGATTATTTAATTTACTAGAGGGTTCTTGCTACTTTGTGAGTAATTTCCTGCCTGACAGACAATTCGAAGTTTCAACCCCGAGGGAATACGAGAGATATCGTTTCTCATTAATTTCTTTAGATTAACCGACTTAGTCTGTATTTTCATTTAAATAGTAAGTTAAAAATTACAACAGTAAAGTTTTATTTTCAACTATATAATCACAGTAAATTTTTTGTGATTTTAACTAAAATTTCTAAACATATTTTCGTCGCGATAAAAAAAGTCGTCTGAAAGGTTATATAGTTATTTTTACATATCATTTAAGAAATCAAGAACATAATTTTCTGACCCAGCGGTATCGGCTACTCACTTGTCAGTTAGTCAGCCAGTATTATTACAAAGGTCAGCCCATTAGAAAGCTCCTGGAGATGTACTGCGCTGGTAATAGAAATAATTTCTTGTATTGCAAGTACATATCATGTTCGTCATATACTTCTTTACCAGTCAGTCTATAAACAAATTTTTAGTCAGACAGTTCTGAATTTTCTGTTTACAAAGTAGTTTAGATCAAATTACCTTGATCTAAACTACTTTGTGTGATTCCGCTCCCGATTAGTTCATGCAAACTACTGCCGGCCGGCACCCACCCATTATCGTTAGTAGATGAATGCCGCCGCTGCTATGGCTGCTCCGGTTGTCTCTGCGAGTGTTCGCCATCTGAAATGTGAACCGCGTTCACACGCCACCGTTCACAGTTGCTGCCCTGGCTGCTCCTGTTTCGCCTCTCCACAGAAGCACACCAAGTAGTAACGCCAGAATCTATTAACTATTGAATTTTCTGTTTATCTCATTACCAGGCTTCACTTTAAGATTTTGGTATAGTAGTTTAACCGCGTCACACGTTCCAAAACTGTTAAAACATATAATATTTTTTGGTAATATAAAATATCTCTCATAATCAAATTAGTCATACTATAAAGATAATTAGTTATCTGACAAATATATATCCATATACTGATACAGAAGCTAACGCAAACCGTCAGTTTGTTTGATGGTATTCAATGAAATAGTAGTTCCGGGTTCCAGTTTCCGATTTCAGTAGGATCCGGGCAGATATTGGTATGCATTGCATGAGACAGGTATTCCCACGGGTGCGTAACGTAATACATATGTTATTGTGACTGGAATATAGTGAAACGTGTATTCCTTACCAAGTGGGATGTAAGAAATTTAATATGTTACAAATATAAGCTTTAAAAAGTCGATTATCAGATGTATGTGTCTCCGATAATCGAATGTATTTATTACTAGCGACCCGCCCTGGCTTCGCGAGGGTAGTAGAGTTTATTATGCCTACATCTTTTTAACCGATGTTGATTTTGTGTGTGTATGTGAGTGGGTCCCTGGATGGTTTAGATTCACAATCGGATCTGGCAGCTGGCGCTACAATCGGGTTCTAGGAAAAATAGCAGGCAAGCCAACGGCAACACAATGTCTGTCGGGTCCATCATTTTAATTATATGGTGGAAGGATTATCACAAGGTGCATAAAATTATGATAATTCTTTAATCTTAAGGTAACTAACGTATTCAAGTTGATATGGATGAATACTGTGTACCCGTGTAAGATCCAATGAAAGCTTCCAGGCGACCTGACTTTTTCCGACATTTTCAATAATTATCGTCATATTTCAACCAATTTACACAAAACATTAATAATACACCTAAACATTTCTCAAGAACACTCTATCTTTTGGCTAAAACCGCATGAAAATCGATTCAGTCGTTTTTGAGTTTATCGCGAACAGGTAGACGCAGTGTGGGACTTTATATGTATTGAAGAAATAAAAATGGTTTTCACAAGAACATTAAATACACTTATGTAAATAACTGACAGCTTTTAATAAGCATAACATTAATTACATACAAAGTACGCAAGTAACTTGGTACTGTTTGTTCGCCATTAAATAAGAAATTAAACGACATTCCAACTCTAGTATAACCTTAGGTTGCCCCAATTGGGGTAAATAAATCAACCAAATTGTAAATTAGAATATACGAACGAACTTATGACTCTTGTATAAATAACTTATGATTCTACGATGATAACATATAAGTATAGTTTATGCTACATTTCTTGTGTAAAATTTTATTCTAAATAATCGGTGTATACTATAACTACAATATAATATATTACATTGCGGTATATATATTAGAATAAAAATTTATAACGAAAGAAAATTTAGAATAAACGGTAAGAACTAATTTCAGCTATACTCTGACTTTGGTTTTTTGTGGAGTTTCATTGTTCAATGTGTTTGTCTTTTTTATGCATGCTCACTGATTCTTTAAGAACGGCTCAAGAGATTTGGAGAGTTAAAATTGTTAAATTATGGTTACATATAAAGATGTTATGATTTCTTAAAAAGTTATATAAAATATTTTAGATTAACCTTCCCATGCTCGCGCGTTGGTCTGTGAGACCGACGAAACACATTTTCGTAATTATTTTTATGCAGGTAAATCCTAAAAAGTCAAGTTCCTTGCTAGCTGCCGGATTTGTGGCTAACTTCATTTTAGTGCACGCCGCGCGTTCGGGCGAAAAATACTTTTGTTTGGAACATGCTGTAACCGTATGCCCTGATTGTTATGGTGAGGCTCAATACTAAACCAAACATAGATAAATATGTCCTTTGATATGTTTATTATTATTATTCAGAAATTAATTTGTTTTTAAAACGAAGTTCAGATTTTAATTTTGTTTTCCCAGTACTTAAGAAAAAATCTCAAATTCGAAGACTGATTTGTGATAGACTATAGGTCAGTAAAATAATTAATAAATTAAGTATCATTTATACTATTTCATTACATCCTAAACTTTGAAATAATAGTAATAGTTTTTGGGCTTCTTAGTAATAAAATATGTTGTAGGGGTATAAACTATCGGTCTGTGACACCGTGCGCGAGTATAGGTGTTACAAAAATTGGCGCGAGTATATGAAGGTTAACTAAAAAGCTATGAAATAATCGACTACATTGAAGTCTCCGATAAACAATTTAATTGCCTTATATAAAACTTTAACGAAAAGGGTATTTAGTGCGTAAAGCTTTCGTATCTTGTCTGGGGGCAGAGCGAATCTAATTGGTACATAGTAATAAGCAAACGAGGTTTTACCAAAAAAAGGGTAGTACACAGCCATATTTAATAAGAAGGAGCCTGAAATTGGGGAAATGCCTATACCCTACAAAGGAAATAGCCAAATAAAGATTCTCTAAAGATTGACGTCACAATGTCTGATATATAAGTCGCTAAACATTGACTGATTTAGTTTCATCTCTTTCCAACAATTTGTCGGATACTTTTACTCTAATCAAATCAGTTGTGACTAAATTTCACAGCTGTATGTATAAGTAGGAGTCTGAAATTGGAGAATATCCTCTGTCTTATAGAAGAACCAGTCAAATAAAGATTCCCTGAAGATCACATTCACAATATCTGACATTAAGCCCCTAAACTTTTAATGATTTAGTTTCGTCTCTTTCCAACAATTCGTCGGATACTTTCACTCTAATCAGTTATGACTAAATTTAATTATTCAAATTCTGCTTAAGTGTAATACTCCTTTGAGGATACAGCCCTTTGAGATGCGAGCTTATTGCAGGAGTTGAACGATAAAACTTAAGCGCTTATAATTTTGCGAGTCTTATATAAAACAACTGTTAAAACTCGGCCATATCGTCTAGAGGTACAATATCTATATTTTGTGTTTATATGTTTTTATTACGTCATTATTTGACATTAGAAAATTGATGTTATATTTAATTACCTAGCTAGATTACTCTTAATACGATTATAAACTGACTTTCACATTATATTAGGACAAATCTCGCCGTAGTAGAGTTATATATCTCCACTGTGATCGCTCTGGAGGAAATAGTCGATATTATTATGTAGATGTGGTCAGTACTAATTTACCTGTACTTAGGTATTTTGAATTATTATCCAGGTTTGAAAAGTGTGATAATCAATTCAGTCGTCATTACGTCAAGTGTTGAAGTCATAACTTCACTATTTTTATATGGGACAAATCGAACGTTAGAAGTTTCACAATTAAAAGATAACATTAATATTAGTTTTCACTCTTAAAACTGACTTCAGGAATAGTCACAAATTTTATATAAGGACTAAATGGAAGCCAGGATCTTTCTAATAAGAAAAAATCAAAATCTAGTCACAATTGGTGTATTTTCCGCCAGTTGTACCTTGAGAATCTCGTCCTTTTTAGCGGTCAAAATCTTGTTACATATTACTCAAAACCAAAACAACGCTGTACCAATAGCAATATTGAAAAAAAATAATTAGCTTGATATACTTTGTTGCTCCTATGCTTAATTAGCAAATAAAGACTGCCAAAGAAGTTGCATGTATGTATTAAACTACATTGAAAATATTTCTTTTAATGACGTCAACTTTTTTGTTCACCATTTGTTTTATAAATATCAGCGAGTAATGAATATTAAACATATTGCTCTACATTAATTAACACCCAATTAATGAATGTTACTTCCCTATATAAGTAAATTTTATCACTAATTACTTGTCTTTCATGACACATGTAATATAGTTCCGAGTCGCAATACCACATTCATTTCGCAAGCGGATATTACACGAAATCTGAATTATTCTGAGTAAATATTCAATTCTATTTGAGCTTTGGTATTTGGAGAGAAACATAAAACACTTAAAAATGTAATTATTAAATCTTGAATTCAAATGAATAACAGCAAATTAAGGTTAAGTAAATTAATTAAAAATTGTATTGACAATTAAGAACTTTGTTGATCTTTCGCTTTAATCTTTAAAATTATTAGGTTTATACGTGTAATTTGAGTTACTGCGTGAGATTTTCCGAAGCGAGATTTCCGGAGACATCTGACTGTCTTATTCGAGTGGCAAACAAGCATGCGTCCCGCACGTGTGCATTGCACGTTGCCACTTCCGCTCTTGCAGCTCAAGCATTACCACCAATCTGCATCTCCTCAAAAACTTTCCAGTGACCTTACTTTACATAACATTAAAGTATTCTAGGGAATAGCTATTTAATAGTTGTTTTATGAAATTCCCTTCCTTCTTAGACAGTTTCTTCTACTTGCTCTTTTAATATCGTTTTACCCTACATCACTTTCTCTACAGCATTGTTCGCTAATCAAAAAGGGGCGTAATGTGCATTTTGTGGTATTATAAAAAAAATAAGAAAATATTGATTTTTGCTATAATAATGGTTTCCTACCTTAAATAAAAACAGTAACCGTTATAAGACCGAATATCATGTATGTATGCACATTAGTCCGTTTGTTTGAGTGGTTAACATCAAAAAATAATTCATATTTTAAGGTTACATTTCGTTTCAGTGTATTCACCTTACTGACTTCAAAAATAAGATGATAAACGAATTAAATGTTATTTTTTTTACATTTTCGTATAGTAGGTACCCTAGCAAGTCAACAATACAAAAGTAAAAAAGAAATCAATCCTCATACTATGAAAGAGTATTAACTAACCGAATCATGTCGTAATAAAAGAGTTCATCATAAGGAATTTATAAGTAATATGTTTACCTCATAACTTCATCTTACATGTGCATCGGGTATTATACCATTTAAATCATCCAATTGTTTACATTTTATTTGAAAGTCTAAAGTATAATAATATATAAGAAACTATCGCCATTATACTTATACGAATCTAGTAATAATTGTTTGTAGCCAATATAGTCGATTCCTCCGTACGGTTTACAACACATGGAGACATCAAAACTGTAATTGGCATCAAACAGCTATTTCCTATTTTGCAGATTGATCTATTTCCTGATCGTCAGCTTGACTTGATCTGTTTTCTATTTTCATGAAGATGTCAATAATAGACTTGCTTTATACACGAAAGAGCGAAGTATTCAGATTTATTTGTGCGCAAAGACTAAATAAATTTATTTCTTACAGTTTCATTGGCACAGTTTTCTTTCGGGAATATCAATGGTTTAGGACAGTAGACATTCTGATGCCAATGTCTTAAATCTAAAGAGGAGAAGCAATTTTTCGTGGCAAATTTCGATTCTTTCTGTTCTTAACAATTTTATTTTATTTTATAAAAAAAAAACATAATAAATGTGTAGTAAGTAAGTAGTAATAAGTAGTAATAAATTAATAAATTCAGTTTCCATTTAATATATGTTTATAAATAATAAACTCTCATGAATCCATTTCTATCTTTTTCACCGCTTTACCAGCTTAATATTTATATGCTCTCGTACATATTCTAGTTCAGGTGTATTTCCTGGCCAATTGGTATTCCATAGTGTACACTCTGAATAACGAACGTTATATCTATCTAGAACGTAAAATCCTTACACACCTCTCTTTCTTATTTACCCTACTCTTTTCTTGCACGCTTTTAGGTCACCTGATATCACATTCTGTTAATCAGAAAGTGATATCAGGTGACCTAAAAAGACGCAGCACGATCAATTTGCTTCTGATAAGTGAGTCTTAATACATACATCAAGAACAAATGTGTTTCTTACGTCAAACACTGTCTACAAGCGTCACACCACTGATTTTACGCAACGCTCACGTTTTGATCGCATTTGTTTTCCACGCTCTCTCTGCGATTCAGCCAGCTCTTGCTTCCATTTTTTATCGTTGTGAACAGCACCATGTTGTGTATAACGAGATGTGTTTTCTAGACTTTCTTTTTTTCGACTGCCTAGAACTTATCCCAATATTCCATCCATACTATTATTCCCAATAGTCGCACGTGTTTCCACAATAGCGGTGTATCTTCTACCCTGTTGAAAGCCCTTCTGAGATTATAATCCCGTTCACTTGTTCTAATCAGCTGCTCTGATACAGTAATAGTACATACAGATATATCGTACAACGAAATGTTAAAATTAAGGATATATGGATAATATCCAGAAATCTTTGGCTAATTAGGCATTAACAAACTCCATAATTAGTATTTTCACAAAGAGTAATTTTTATGCGCTTTTTGAAGATATTGTCGGGAAAAGTCAGACCTGTTTCAGGTAATTCATTATAGAATCGAATACAATTTACAGCAAAAGAGCTACCAATCTTTGCAAGTCAATGTCCCGGCATGGACAAGTAATGTGCTTCTAAACAGAGGTAACAGTATTGAGTTTTTTGAACAATTCCCTGAGTGATTCTCTGAAGCCACTTTTATAAACATAGTGGATGACTCTGTTGTCATATTTTATTATTACTAAATTATTTTGCCATCTATACTGTACGTACTTTTTTTGCGTTTCAATTCCTCAGATTAATATCCGTTATATCTGAAAAATAGGCTGCTATACGAAAGACATGCGATAAACAACGTCAAATCTAGAATAATGGCTTCTATTTTGGAGGTGAGCACTGTCACAATGAAATATTATTGTAATACAGTAACGTTAAAATAATTTCCCTTCTTTCGTTACTTCTTTTAGCTTTCGCTGTCCTTGAATTAATGCGTGAAGTTTAAAATAATATGTGGTTTTAGTGATAGAAAACATTACAATTATGTACATACGTACACGTGATGTGACGAGAATCAAAATTTTGCAATGGCCGACTATTAATTATTATTATTTTATGAATATATATTATGAAATTTTTGATACAATAAATTATCAAATTTTAATTTTGAATATTAAATCAATAAATTATAGCTAATGTTCAATAAGTGATAGCCCAGTGGATTAAGAACCGGCCTATTGACCACCTGCTCCCAGGTTCGAATCCTGGCGGGTGCAAGTACCACTAAATTCCTGTTTTCAGATTTATGTACATATTTGCTCGGCGGTGAAGGAAAACATCATGAGGAAACCCATACGTTCAAAAAATTATATTTCGAAAGACGTGTGACCTAACCCAAAAAGGTCCGGTTTCCCGTCTGGATTACGGATGTATTACGGCAGTCGCTACTTGTAAAAATCAGTATTCGTCGTGGTCTTCGCCAAATCCTTAGGTTTAGGTAGTGGACCCCGCTATTCCTAATGGATTAGGAAACGGGATAACGCGAAGAACAAGTACCATAAACGAAAGCGTTTTGGGCTTTCTTTCAGTAAACCATATAGAACCTGGAAGTATATTATAACTTTAGCGAGAATTTTAGGAACAATATGAGTAGATATTAAGAATTACAAAATAATTCTTATATAATACACACAGAGATGAATATAACACAAAATATTACTGTTGGAGATATCAGGAATATTAACCAGGAACTTTCTCAGGTGGAATCTGAAGGAGTTAATCGTTTGTGACATTTTCACATCAACTAGCACTGAGTTTCACAGACGTGCTGCATTCGTACTATGTATTGTTATATTTGCAGAAGTTAGGGACAAGAACGCAAAGAAGAGTATATTGCTATTGAGAGTATACCGCAGACACTATTTGTTCCTGTTATCAAAGTATTTACAAAATAAAAAAAAATATTCTACTAAGTCCGCAAGCAGATACTTTTTGATGAATCGAATCTCCGACAAACACGAGTTCACTTCGGTAAACTTTTTGTGCTTTCTCTGTAGTGTCGCCGAGGGATGTAGCGATGGTTACATACGTACATACCTAGTCATGCCATAAGTTCTGTCAAAAACTTTTGATGTAATTAATGATACACTTTTTGATAATTATGGAAAAGTTATATATGAAATGAAAGGTAATTAAATGTACAATAAAATTTTATTTACATTATTCGAAATGCCCTCCTTCATTTTGAATACATGCCCTTAATCGACGTGGCCAGTCATCGATCGCAGCACGCACCACATTTATATCAATTTCTGCCGCTGCTTTAACCAGAGATGCAGTTTTGCTCAAAAATAATTATTACTTCAATACTATTTGGTACAATGATAGCCCTATTCTCTTTGACACCTTGATTAAGATGTAATAGAGAACATAACAAAAGTTGAGTAAGTCAATTATATTCAAAAGTAGCACTATTAATTGTTACTATTAAGATCGTAAAAGAAATTGGCCTTCGCCACGATTAGCCTTTGCCAATCCGCAATTGAGCAGTGTAGCGGGGTATGCTCTTGATCACTTCGATTGAAAAGACAGCAGTATCCAGATAGTTGGATGAACATAGATTGATACATTAAATAAAATGTATGCTTCGGTTGTTCCTATTTTATTCATCAATACCATCATAGTACATGTAGAAAATATATTGCTGCCTATACAATATAGCCGTGATGTTAATTAACAGATCTTTGTGTTAGACTTGCTTTAAACATCAGTTTATGAATTAAAGCATACACAATTTTGCATATGAATTATGATATTCAATTAGGATGTTCAAGCTACTGGTCATAAAGAAACGTTTCTTTAATGGAGCAAATTCAACAATATCTATTATGACTCTACATCGGTCACAAAATTATTCATTAAAAACATTTTTTCAAAAGTAGCTTCAATAACGGCCGATGACGAAAGCAACGTTTTCGGTATAATAGGCGAGACTAGTTAAGTTTAAGACAAGTGGTTACGGTGGCCTATTGTTGTGGTAATGTTCAGGACAGGCTATGTTACAGCTGGCTCATGAATATTAACAGGTTATTGTCTCCACGTCGATAGAAATTTCTATGCACTGAAAACCACGACCAACTGAATAATCGTGTCGACTCGGACTTCTATAATAAGTATCACGTTTATTTACATGGTTTCTGAGATAATATAAGAAAATAGAACCAAGGATAGTGCGTGGTGTATGTCTTCACATCCATTAAATAAATAATCAAATAGGGATAAAATGGAATTTACAAATACAGTGTTAATTGCTACCACGTGAAATGGGTAATACAATGTGGATGAAATTATTGATCGGTGGTAACATTGAAAGTTTTTTTTATATACAACGGAGGCATACAAGCATACGGCCCACCTAATGTAAGGTGACCACCGTAGCCTATTAACGCTTGTAATACTTTAAGTATCACTCGCGCGGCGCTTCCTCTGCTGCTTACACAGCAACTCCTTAGGAGCTTACTGGTTACCTCACTCACATGCAGAAACACAAAACCCTTTAGGGAGTTGCTATTTGGCTGCGGCTTTCTGTGAGGTGGAGGTACTTCCCCAGATGGGTTGCTGATGCGTCCTACTTCTCTTAAAACAACCAGACTAATACAAACAGACATCTTCATGCACACAAATGTTTGTCTCGTGTGGGAATCGAACCCACGAGCATTGGTGTCAAAGTCGCGTCATTCACGGCTGAGCCACTGAGCTCGAAAGTATTTAGAATTGGCCAGTAAGAAAACTTACAGATGAAAAAAATATTAAAAATTACGAATAAACAACTCTTTGGAAAGCTATAGATGTACATTGAATCACATGTCGTTTGTTATTACAATTGGGTGGCAATTTAAAAAGTGCCTGTCTTGCGATGTGCCTGAAATTGATCAACGAAAATTTTCGCTTCATTATGTATTACGACTTTTTAAGGTCTTAATCAACAGTGACATTATGATAAACTTTGATTAGCATTCGAAAGACATAATATAGTGCAAAAAGTCTTAGATGAACGTTTGTCAAAATACGCCGTTGTTTGGATTGGTGCCGCGAAATTCTTAAAATGTATAATGGAGGTGTCTCGAATGCTATATAATTATGACATTGCCACAGGTGACTAAATGTGAATATATTCTTATTCTCGATTCTCGAAACCTGAAGACAATCTGCCCAATGGATGTTATCATACAAAGATTTTCCATCAAAAGTAAAGAAGGTCTAGTAATTTCGCAACAATTGTACTTAAAGAAAAAAATACTATTACTGCAGATTGGTATGTTAATCATTGTTTACCAGTTGTCTTGGAAGATGTTCGGCAGTAGTGCCCAGGACGCAGGATCGTCCTTCATCATGAGAACGCTCCAGCTCACCTTGCCAGACGGGCATCATTCATTTTATAGTACCAACCTGGCATCATACGATTTTTATTTATTTTCCAAAATAAAAGTTAAACTCAAAGGAATTCTCTTTATGAACCCTGAAGATGCCGCGACTGCGTTCGAAAAAGGCGTGGAAGAGATTCCACAGAGGAAACCTATTTCATCAAAGTGGACGCTTTTTGACGTTCTCGACTTCAATAGGGTTTTATCAGTCTTTTTTTTTATTTAAAAGTTTTTATTTCGTATCTCTTTATTTCATGATTAAATCTTCATAACCTTAATACATATCCCGCAAGGGATTTGGCGTGAAGTTATATGTAGATTAATCTTCGTCAAAATGAACGAAATGATTCAAATCCGTTGAGCTGTTCGGATATAGTTAGATATCGGTGTTCTTACATAATAAAAACATACAGCACGAACATAAAACTTCCTAATTTTATGAAGGCAATTAGAAAAACGGTTAAGTTATAAGCCGGTCAGATAACCGTGAAGTCGCCTGTAGAATATTTATTAACTTACCTACATATCCAAGAGTGCCGTCGCCTTGGTATAGAAGCTAGTGTCAACGAAGCGAACGGTGGCAGCTTAGCTGGGGGGTCATCCTGCTCCTCCTGAGGGGCACCACTAACGCGCAACTCTGGCACGCGTAGCTGGTGCCGGCCACTCATCACAGCACTACTTTATTACCACTCTCATTATTACTATCAGCAATATCTAATGTCTCTCTTCGTTTAAAAATTTTCGATAAATTCTTTTATTTACCATAGGACCTGAAAGCATATATTTCAAAATCACCCACCTACTTACAACTCCATAACTTTCTTGAAATAGAATGTGTTGTCAATTTCAATAAGGTATCTGTATAAAAGGTAATATATTTGAAATAAGCTTTATTAAGGTTTTGTAGTGACATCGCAACGTAGAAGGCTTTGTTCACGAAGCCCCATCGCAACATCCGCTTACGTGACGGTGTTGAACATAAGGGGATTTCGATTTACTGTTTCTCACTCTTGACAGTTTTCTCTTATACAACTGTAATATATACAATACTTTTATATGCTAGTGGAAACAGAAAAGCGTGTATACATTTTATTTTCCTCAGGCGTGCTAGAACTTTGAAAAACTCCGCAAAATTCGATATACACTTAGGTGCTTTCGTTTGCAATTTTGTAGAACCTGAAAATTTTAAATTACTCGTGCAGGAAAATTACAAAAAACTTTGTTACTTATTATAATTTGCATTCACTGTAAGTTAGAGATTCATAATCATAACGATCAAAATATATCATTAGATTCTAGTCTACAAAATGAAAACATATTAAAGAGATCTATTCCTTGACAATTACCATTATGTATATCGTATAATGCAAAGCGTACTTATGATTTGTAATTGAAATAAATTGAATTAAACAATTTTTAACGGAAGTATCGCGTGTTTTATTTATTTTGTCGAACCTCACGTTTCGAATGCTTTGCAGCATCCGTGGTCGCAGGAAGACTAAGGTGGCATTTGTCTTACATTGGTTATTCAATTATTACATCTACCGACATGGATGGATTAATTATTTATTATATATGTTGCGATTCACACGAAAATCGCTTACGGTGTCCGAACGTTTTTGAGGAGATCTCTGGGTTTGTGACTTGATTATTTTTAGAACTGGATCCCAAGCAGGTGGTATTTGCCAACCATCTTCTCTATTGAAATTGGGGTGTTTTCTTATTTAAATTAAATTAAAATTAAAAATTCGCATATAATTGCAAAAATTTTTTTTGAAAAAAAAAGCCTCGACTTTCGGTCTAACACTGTTGTTTATTATTGAAAGTTTTGTTCATTATATTTACATAATAATAGTAAAACATTGTTGATACAGCCAAACTTAAACCCCTGATATTTCTTTTAATGCATGCTCAATAGATAAAAGCGCTGAATTGACGTTCGATGGTAAAAAATGTCGTAAAAACTATGTAAGAAAATGCTGAGGCTAGTCGATTGTGGATTTTCGAAGCTTTCAAATTGCCCACTGATTTAGCTTAACGACTGGCATCTATCGATATCTACTGCGCCCGGGCTTTACGTTCTTCGATCAAGTAACGTCAAACTGTTGCATTTGACGATACTGAACGTGTTCAATAATACTAAGACGCGAAACGCGTGATCGGAGAACATTTTACCAATAGCAAAGCAATGCTCGTTATTATAGTAGGAAATAGTGAATACGAAAGTGGGTTGCGACAGCCAGAATGATCGAGCCATCTGTTGGCTGAATGCCTAATACCTGGCGCGACCCTGCACACAAGGCTGCCCGTATTTCACGTAATGCGATTCCAAAGTATTATTTTAATTTAACTAACTAATTATTACTATTTATTTTCTTTTTATCACGTTTTTCTAAGGTTGCCTTGTGAATATATTTGTAATCGCTTTTATTATCTGAATGGCATTTAATGCTACGACTGGTTTACAAATAGTTTTATCTTTATTTAGAAAAGTCGTTATAGATATTTTTTTTCAGTTTTATAGATTTAGATGATAAGGGGAGGAGTGAGTATAGCAGGAGCACCTTAGGGATTATTATTTACGGTACGGAACCAAAACATTTTTAGAAGTAGATCAACCTGTTCGTCGCGCAATTTTGAATCGGTCCTGGATTTTTTTTCATTTAAACCTGTGTTATGTATAAAAAAAACATAGTTTGCTTTAATACGCGAGTGTTTTAAAGTAAACTATGTTTGTAGGGTTCCGTACCCAAAGGGTAAAACGGAACCCTATTACTGAGACTTCGCTGTCCGTCCGTCCGTCCGTCCGTCTGTCCGTCCGTCCGTCCGTCTGTCCGTCCGTCCGTCCGTCTGTCACCAGGCTGTATCTCACGAACCGTGATAGTTAGACAGTTGAAATTTTCACAGATGATGTATTTCTGTTGTCGCTATAACAACAAATACTAAAAATGGAATAACATAAATATTTAAGGGTATTAATGTTATTTTAAGAGAAATAATTAAATTAAAA
Organism: Pyralis farinalis; assembly: GCA_947507595.1. Classification (NCBI taxonomy): domain Eukaryota; kingdom Metazoa; phylum Arthropoda; class Insecta; order Lepidoptera; family Pyralidae; genus Pyralis; species Pyralis farinalis. The sequence continues at coordinate 22,195,060 of OX382267.1, forward strand.
TAAAACAAATATTTAAGGGGGCTCCCATACAACAAACGTGATTTTTTTGCCGTTTTTATAGATAGTGGTATGGAACCCTTTCGAGCGCGAATCCGACTCGCACTTGGCCGATTTTTATTATTTATTTTTTATTTCTATATTTTTTATACAACGTCGCGAGGCATACAAATATGCGGTCCACCTGATGTAAAGTGATTACCGTAGCCTAAGAGCGCCTGCAATACATCAAGTATCGCGCGATGCCTGCTGATACAGCAACCACTTACAATACAATACAATACAAATATTCTTTATTGCACCAAATTAAAATTGTAAACATAAGATACTTAGAGACTATAGTACAATTAGGCGGTCTTATCGCTAAGCAATCTCTTCCAGACAACCTTAAGATGAGAGAAAACTATTAGTAACTTACTTAGTAACTTACTCAGACGCAAGAATCCGACATCCCTCCAGTTGTTGTTATTTGGCTGCGGAATACAAGAGCCTTGACGCCAGAGTAGCATTCGTAACAATTCCGCCACCGAGCTCGCCAAAAAAATTGACAATGTATATGTATGTATATATGTATATCTTCACGCCAAGTCCCTTGCGGGGTAGGCAGAGAGAACCGAGCGCCATAAGACGCGGTCCTTGCATACTTCACTCGCTTCTGTGACATTCATAGCTCTTTTCATGCACGCTCGCCGGTTCCTGGGGCTTCTGACATCACCTTCTGATAAAACACGACCAATTTGGTCATGGTAGGTTAGTCTCGGCCTTCCTCGGCTCCTACATCCTTCCACTTTTGCATTGTATATCTGTTTCGTCATTCTTTCGTCCCGCATTCTTTCTACATGTCCGAACCAACGGAGCATGCCCTTTCTTATCTTAACACCGACACTCTCTTTTAGACCAACTCTTTCTCTCACGTCTTCGTTACGAACGCGGTCAGCAAGCGTTATGTCACAAATTGACAAATTTGAACATATAACACATTTTTTGTCATCGGAGTCTGATGAAATGATGAATCCTTTTCGTAGGATACCTTGCTTATTGCAGATTTGGTTGCAATTTAATTTTTATATTTGTTTCTTTGTTAGTATATAAATTTATTTATGGTAGTGAATAAGCTTACCAAAATGCGGAACGAATGTAGGTAATGCATTGGCAGCAAGGTAGCAATCACCAACCATGTGCCTTATAAGAGTCGATAGATTATAGACACTGTCAATATTGACTAAGGACCCCATCTCTCAGATGTTTCTACTTTCATCAGTTGACTGAACAACTTATAAAAGAATCCTTCGTCATCCTCTCAATTATTTCGGACCATAAATTTCGACCCTAATAAATTTCGAAAAAGGATACAGTGGAGGGTTTCAAGTCAACCTAAAAGTCTTCTGGTAATTAGAGGTCACATTTCGCCTGATTACGAAACTACGGCATTTAAATTATGCATGCAAAATTACGGCTACTTTAAATAAATGCGGATACTGATGCCGGGCATTTTTGTATTCAAAATATAAACGAAATAAAATTTCAATTGTTTTCGTACTCCAGTATAAATAAGTAGCATTTAATTATACATTTTCAAAGAAACATTTAAACATTACAGAATCAGTACGAAGATGCTTCCTTGATAGTTGTTATGTAGTTACTTGTATTATTAATATAAGACCAGGCATGCTCCATTGGTTCGGACATGTAGATAGAATGCAGAAAAATGTATCACGAAACTAATATACAATGCGAAAGTAAAAGGATCTAGGAGCCGAGGAAGGCAAAAAAACTTATCAACCAAATGGAACATGTTTTATCAGAAGGTGATGTCAGGAACCCTAGAAACTGGCGAGCGTGCATGAGAAGAGCTATGAATATTAAAGAAGCGAGTGAGGTGTGTAAGGACCGAGCCATGTGGCCCTCGATTTTCTTTGCCTACCCCTTACGGGATTTAGCGTGTAGTTATAGATAGATGTATATTGTACATAAACTACACTATGAAATGAGGTAATTTAATTTTAAGCATTCTATGGTTGGCTAGAATTTGTATTTTTTTTGTTTTATTATATTGTTTATTATACAATTTTGATTTACAGACAAACCATTTATTTGTATGAAAGTGTAATTCAATATAAAATCCTACCAGCATCTGTTACACCCACAACAGATTAGCGAACGAGAATTTGATTAAAAAAAAGTGGTCATTGCGATTTGGTACGCTTAATGAAGGTTCCGTACGTAATATAAGTGGTATTTGACTTTTAATGCAATGGAAGAACAAATTTTTGTTGTTGATTGCAATGTTTTCCCACACATCCGTCTCGGTCACAATCGATGCTCCAATGGCAAATGTCAGTTTGTAATTTTCCTTATGAAATACAATTACCAATTATTGTATTTCAGAATATTTCCGTTTAAATGTGAGAAGATCTTGTTTCTTGCCAAATTTCATGATTCTAAGCTAATGAAATTTTGATTTAATTGCAATGCGTTAAAATATAAGGCATAAATGTTCATATTTTTTTATTGTATTGATTATTTTTTACAGCACTAAGCGACCGCCACATATTTGTTTATAATTTGATTTGATACATCCACATGTTCCTGTAAATAATCTTTCTTGATATATAGACATACGGACAACGAAGTGATCTATAAGGATTTACGTTTTTTTATCGATTGCTGTACCGATTTATATATTTGTAATTTTCATTTGCTAGGAATTATATTATTCAAACTTGAAGCAACTAGGAAAAATATTATACTAGTGAAAACCATACTACGGTTAACTGCAATATTCTTTCCAGGCAACTTCAATTCACACTTTGATCTCTTCACAGTGTTATGAGCCGTTCAATCAAAAGCCTACAGCACCGTTTGGGTCAATGGAAAACGTGATATTTTCTCTGAAAATGTGTTCACGTTAGACGGAGAATGTGGTTAGAATATTTTATCGCTTTTTTACACCTTTGCTCCGTGCATATCATACAAAACTTTTAAGTGCTTGTGTATGAATTTTAATTAACATAATGTTACACATATGATTCATATGAAACTAAATGTAAAGTAAAACTATTAAAAGGAAGTTACCAGAGAGAAACGTCCGGTCTACTTATTAGACTAAATTTATATCAATATGTAATGGAAAAAAGTAACTGAAAATAACAATTGGCATAGCTAGAACATCTGTGCTTAACCCTGTTTAGCAATGGGACAAGGATCATGAAAATTTTGAACGTGGATTTCTTATGATGGCGTAAGCATCTTCCGGCTTATTTATTACGCGCGGATAATACTCACACAAACTCTAGTGTTAACCTACCTATAAATTGATAGTGGATTAAACTCACGAATAACATTCGATATTGCCCCAGGACAAACATCGCTAAACAATATGTAAGTTTTGACAGAACTTGTCTATTTATTAAAGTATCTATTTATCTGTAGAGATAAAGGTCTGAGTACCATATAAAAGATAGAGCGCTATTGTGCTTTCTACTGTGCCTAATAATAATAATAAGTTGCAATTCTAAATTACCACAACAGGAAGGTGACTATATCCCTTCCAGGATATAGATCATTAGTTTTATTTGATCAAATGTCAACTTGTGTCAAATTACTATAGCTATAAGTAGTAGTATAACGTAAGAAGATATAATTATTGATTTAGTTACTGATTGCAATCATAAAACGAAACGTAACTTTCATTTTCATTCAATAAATTTCCTTCCATTTTTATGGCTTCGCACTTAGGCTTGCTTACGTATTATTAAATAAACTGAAAATTTCCATAAACGAGCATAAATAATTTCAGCAATAGGGAAAAGCTATATCCCTTTATTGAACAACTTCCAACCTTTAATAGCTTCGAGGCTTGCCTCTTTGTTTTAATAACCTTTCTTTCTGAAATATGAGAGGGCGCGACGTTTCCTACGCTATTGACCTTAACACTGTTCAGTTGTGAGAGGCAGTGGTAAGGTGGAGCGGCAATAAAAGGGAAGGCAGGGCAGGCTTGCTCATGTAGTGCGATTAATCTGAGATCGCGACCTTTGCGTGCCCGAAGCGCCTGACTGTAGAGCGGCACGCACACCGTCGTAACTTTGCAATTCTAGGTCGGCAGGCGCTTGAATATATACTGTCTGGCTAAATCATGGTAATCGCAGTTAAAAACAATATTTAATCCATATTAAGTTACTATTGACAAAATATTGACGCAGATATCCTCATGAAATCTAACTACTCAGTGATAACTTTTCAAAAAAAACTTGATTCAATAAGCTTTTATTTTGTAGCACCTATCGCCATTACTCCGTCGTTCATATTAAACTCCTAATTATTAATTAATTATCTGAATAATTAATGAATCTCCGAATAATCTTAATGTAAACATATATAAAAAATGTTATGTGCTTTCTATTATTAAACTTATAATCATAGATAGACTATTTCTACGTAGCCAATGATTATACATACAAGTTTATATATTATGCTTTGAAAATAATTGTACCGAATAATTGCTCCAATAGACGACGTGTTTTTACATTCATAGCCATAATCAGCGTTCTCTCAATTGTACTAGGCACGAGTTTTATGTATATTATCACTCGAGAGAACACGCAATCGAATACACTATTTAGACAACAATGCGGAAAATTACGTATAAGTATAGACGAAGCAAAGTTATTCCATATTCGGTTCGATATTCCAAATAATGTAACGTACCTAAATTCATCATTTACCTGTCAGTTTGTGTTTACTGGTAGGGATGTGTCCTCATCCCTACCGGTTTCTATCAGATTCACTCAGGGTCGCCATCTTAAAATTATGAAGCTCCGAGCGAAACGATGTCAAATATTTTTTTACATAAAAGGGTAACTATTAAATAAAATATCTTGTTTTCTTTACATAATTCGTTGTCATAATCAAACTATTTAATTTATTTAACTTTGGTATGGCACATTTTTCTATCTCATACATTGAGTGATTGAGCGAGTGAGGTGTGTGAGAACCTCGGTTGTGAAGCTCTGTTCTCTTTGCCTACCCCAAGAGAGATTTGGCGTGAAGTTATAGATAGGTACGTTAGATATATTGAATATGGTCACAATAGAGCTTCCCAATATTCCCATACATATTGTTTTAATATGCCCCATTATTTCATTATAACAAATTAAATATTCCGTTATATTTTTTTCATTATAACTTGCACACCAATTTAGGTACGGTTTACTAGGTGATGACAAGAGACCAAAAAACTGGCAAGCGTACATGAACATGAATGATGTGATGAGGAGATATTATAGAAGCGATTGATCCGTCTAATTATCAAGTCTTGTGGCGTCCGGATAGATACCTAATCCCGTAAGGAATTTGTACTTAATGTAACCTGCCAGTTAGCGAACGATCTACAGGATCTCCTGTAGACATTTAGGCGTTCCGATTTGATAGAAAACCAAATGCAAGTTATAGGTTAATAAAGCCAAATAGCAACTCTGTAAGTAGAACCACCAGAGCTCCTAAATTGTACTGCACAGACATGTTCATTGACGAATAATACTAAACGAATAAGCCGGACGACGAGACGAGATGTAAATATTTTCCTCCCTCCAAATGCTCCAAAAAAGTAACAAATGACGTGAGTAATCAGGAGCCAGAAGGAGGAGAGACGATTAGTGACAATAAAAGAAAATTTGTTGAAAAGAGAGCAAGAGAAAATAATTAGCGTTCTGTGCAAGGTATATAAGAAAGAATAGAGAGGAAGGGAAGGAAGAAAGAGTTAAAAAATCAAGATGTACGGGAAGACGAGAGTTATTTCGTTTTGGCAAACTTGACTCTTTTAAAAATTACCTGGGTACGATGATATCATACGTAACTGAAATAGAAATGAAGGTAGAGCGGTTTAAAATGGCACAATTTTGTTTGTATACATATTGCACATTGCTTTTTGTGAACACTTAACACAAGTTCTATTGCAGAATACATTAAGTACTTAATATATGGTTACCTAACCTAGATGAACGGTGTTATTGGTACTTTTTCTTGACATAATAGTTAATCTTGACTTGAGCGAAATCCTTTAAGCGAGTGGAGCTTTTAAGCCATAAAGCTGATGTAGATTCTAATTTAAGGCTAAAACATTGTAGTTGTTGTTTGCGATTTATCTATATTTATTTCAAAGTTTAGCATCTTTTTCTAATATACACATTTTCTTAATTTGAATACTTAATGCCATAAAAATAATGGTCCTTAACATCGTAAGCCCATCAAAGTATAGGTACCAAAATAAAGAAGCTTCCCAAATGTTCCATATGCAAGAGTCACGGTTAATTTACCAAGCCGGTATTGCTTTTTCCTTTCTCGTCCCTACATTTTGTACATTTTAAAATACCCAAGGCTTTTCGGAAGGTAAAAGAAAATGAGATTGAACCAGCAAATATATCAGGTTTGTTTGAAATAAATGTTATTGTACCTTTGTTAGAAGAAACTAGGCTATCTACTTACTACTGCACTATATCTATTTGAGTAAGTACCTGTATATATTGTAGGTCATCACGGTACAATGAGATGTTACAGACGGAAATTTCGGTACCTATGCGATATATCTTCATGAGCTTTAGTTTAATTATATGTGAGCATTGGTATGAAAGCAGTAACACAAACATCTGTTCATAATATCTTTACTTGCCTTCGGATTTTGTAAGGCCGTAAGAAAGTCGAGCAGCTCTAAAAAGAGATCGCTATCCTATTCATCTCTTTAACAAAACCTTCATTTTCTAATCGAGCCCACTACTATATGCAGGTGAGGATTTTTTATTATACCACTAAGGTGGCAATCAAGGTTACGGTTTGCCTGATGGTAAGCAGTTACCGTAGCCTATGGACATTTGCAACCCCAGGGTTGTAACTCATGCATTGCCGACCCTAAATTATATATCTAAATAAGTTTATTTTCTACTTTGATGAAATTTTAATTAAATTGAGAGACGGAAGAAGAGAAAGATTTTTATATTCCTCTGAGTTTTGTATTCCTCAAATCGTGCAGGTACTCATCTTACCTTTACTATTATCAGCAGGCGGTCGGTATCGATCGGAAATGACCTTAATGCTGGCATTCCCCAAGATGGGATCACGTGCCCTTTATTGTTTTCTATATTATTATTCATCATTTTCGTCCAGTTACTCCGTTTTAAGATAGCTTTTCATATGTCGTAAGGCGCAAATCCACTTTGTTTCATAATGTGATCCATTGAAGTTACACTAAAGCTAGATTAAATAAAACAAGAGGTTTGCAGAAGTGTTTCTGTAAAGTTAGATGAAACGGTATTATTTTATTATAGGGTCAAGTTAATGAGGTTAGGTCAATATAATGCTCTTATTCGATACAAAGTAACATTCGTTTAATTTTAGATTCTTAACTTCCTAAAATAAATGTGGGTCTATATTTTGTGGTTATTTTGAATAGATTTCGACTGGAGCAAAAACAATTCCCCTTTGTATTAAAACAATTGCAAAGCAAATCAACAGCGCGGTTGTCCAGTTGAATACTAATTTAGATACATTAGATTTGCTGTAATGCCTTTGGAATACAAGTTCACGCCGTCAAATATCAGGCAGTTACGTATCTTAGAGCAAGTCATCAATATAATCAGCATATCAATATTCTCAGCATGTAACACTAATGAAAATTACTGTTTGATGAAAGAAATTTATTTTGTATTTATGTGCACAGGGGGTTATATACCACGGCAACGACTTTTTCTAATAACTAATAGTAAAGCTCTTATTCTATCGCTAACATATACCTTCATCTCTGTTTGATAGACTGAGGGCAGTATCAAAGATATCAAAGAGAATTGATAATTAATGAATTACTTTTTTACAGTCGAATTTATATTCACAATCCAAATGACGGGTCCTGTAACTTGGATGGAGAATTCTACGAATTGATGAAACATTTTCAGTACACTATAGTTATTGCAGTATAAAGAATTTGCCCTCTTATATTTATTCTCTGGTTTAAAAATATTTACTTTTTCTTGTTTCAAAATAAAACTCACTTTTGTAGGTACCTAAGTAGCGGGTAGAATATAATTTTAACTACACGTTTAAATAAAACTAACATTGGATGTAACTAAGTAGAAGGATGATGAATACTGTTTTATCAAAAGGCAGGCGTCCCAAGAACCGGCGAACGTGCATGAAAAGAACTAGGAATGTTACAAAAGCGTACGACGTACGTAAGGACCGGATCATGTTCAGTTTTTTCAGCCTGTAACGCTTGTTTCACACGTACCACAACCACACCACAGCGTCGCGATAAAAAGTGGTCTAGCAGTGGTTACGTGTGAATAGTGTCGATGCAACTTTTTGCAGTTGCGTTGCGGTTCCTACAAAATGTGGATGTGGTTGGGATGTGGTTGAGTTGTCGCAAGTAGTTGCCATGTGGTTACGTAGTGTGCAGACAGACAGCTCACTCCGGCTTTCGTAGAGAAAACGCAGTGTCGTTGCGTCGACGCAACGTTGTGTCTGCGATGTGTTGCGGTTTTTGTTTGTGGTGTCGCTGGTGGTTGCGACGTGGCTGCGATGTGGTCGGTTTCATCCACGCGGTCGACAGTAACGTCAAAATGTGGTCCGTGTCAATTCATTTTTGTGTGTGCGTGTTGTGGTAAAGGTACGTGCGAAACAAACCTTAGGTATTTGACGTGAAGATATAGATATATACATTATTTTTCTAGTACACCGGATCTAATAATGTAAATGTAGAGAGACAATTAAGCCAATCCTACGATAGGCGCGCGTGTTTAATTAAGCTAATACAAGTAATGAGACCTCCGGCACAGCCTGAAGCCCGACCTCATCTTTATAATACATACATACGCATTATCTACTCAGCCATAGATAAGTTATATTTTCCTAACAAAAATTATGTTCTCCTAATATTGTAACAGAACACCAAACTAAACAAGATAAGATCATTGATTTATTAATAATTAATCTGATAATAGTTGCGAGAACACGCGATAAAGTTATCCAATAAAGAACGGTTAAAGCTCGAATGGGTGATTAGTTTGGGGCTCCTAAATTAAGCCGAAATGTGAATGTCGTGTGATTTAATTTAATTAAAAGCTATAATGGAGTACCCTGTTGTGTGGCAGTCAGTTTAGTGGACAATGATATAATCTGTTGGGACTAGAAATGACAATTGAGCGCAACTGAGTACAAGCGCAACGTGAACAAAAATTTTAGAATACTACTAAATGCCCATGATCATCAGTAACCAAATATTATGATCTCCAATTTATACGTAATTACATAAACACGAAATACTCAAACAGTTTTAACAGGGAAAAAATGTAGTGAATTATTTTGTCTTTGCTTTTTTATATATATGTACAGTGCTTAACATTAGGGCTTTTTTGAATTTAGAATAGACACGTACTAGATAAACTTAAGAAAGGAAAATCTTATCCAAATAATTTGATCGAAATCGTTAATCGTTTCCGAAAAACTCAAAAAATATATTTAGTTATTAGATTCAGGCATTAATATGTGAAAGTCAAATTGTGCCTACTCACCATCAATTAGTTCATGGGAACTAGAGTCGGGCGGCATTTACTTCGGGTTGGTGCTGGTAAGTGCTATTTCACATGAACTAATCGAGATAGTCAAGAGTTGCAAAAATGAAAGTCTAAAACTAACAATCTTTCGGTATTTTTTTGAGGCGGGTAACAAAGAAGATCGCATCAAACCAGCTCGACTGGGGATGTAGTTCCATCTCAAAGAAAACCGCAGCAAAATAACAACTTTCTGGAGAGTCGTTGTGTTTGAATGCTATGAATCGCTATGTTAACAGCAGGGGCGGGAAAGGACGAGAGCTCCTTCCTATATTACAAACGTTCATTGGCTACGGTACCATTTTCAGGAGGGCGGTAAATGGTTTCATATACTTTGAACATATAAATTTTATCACATTTCGTAATTGTTACATTATATCATACAATGTATATACTACAAATAGTAAACACAAGACCACAGCATAGAATCGATAATGCATTTCGTGTTACCAAAGCAGTTCACACATCACTACAGAATGAGTCTTGTTTTACATGCAATTTGATCTAACCTGCTTTGTGTTTTTCCGCCACCAATTAGTGGCGGGAGCACACAAAGTTTATGAGCCTTGTTTTGTTTTTCACATAATTTAATTAATACCTTTCCAGTTCAGACATATATCAGCAACCTTGTAATAATCCGGCTATCTAGCCATAGAAGCGGCAAACCCATGGTGGTTACGTCAGCTTTCACACGCCACACTGGGCCAAGAGCGCTCATTTTATTTTATTGCCCCCAAGGTAACACCTCTAGGATATATTATTTCATCTACATTACCTTTGATAATCCAATTGCGAATGGTAACAACCAGTTGTGTACAAATTTGTTTTAAAATTTGCGCAGTTAATACCATACTGTTATCTTTTATATTTACATTTTGTTTACGTTGTGACTATACACTTATAAATTAGGATATCACTAAACTGTTAAGTCGAATCGACGAATCACTCATGATATGGGTATTAAAATTTATGATTACAAACATTAGAGGCGAACATATATGTAATTATTTCAAATTAATACCTTAGGTTAGATTACAGTTAGTCATCAGCATCGTCATTTCAGCCCGTATTAGTCCACTGCTAGTCATAGGCCTCCCCTATAGAGAGCCACTTGCCTCGATTCCGAGCCATCTGTATCCATCGACTCACTACAAATATTTTGAGGTTGTCGCTCCATCTAGTGGGAGGTCATCCCACACTGCGAGTACTGGTACGGAGACACCATTCGAGAACCTTTTTTCCCCATCGGTTGTCGCTTGTACGAGCAATGTGATCGGTCTGCTATTTCAGGTTCCTTATCCTTTGGGCTTGTCAGTTACTGTAGTTCTACTGTAAATATCTTCATTTCTGATTTTATCAAGCAGCGAAACCCCGAGCGTTGCCCCTTCCATAACAAGCAGAGTGATATTAATCTTTCCCATATGGCTCGCGGTGAAGATCTCAGATCTCAGTTCCGTATGTCGTTGTTGTTCGTTGACTTTAGTCTTCGGGCGTTGACGTATTTTGGACGAGAAGATGTGCCGAAGTGTTCCGGACGCTTACGTATTACATAATTTGATTGGAAGATCGCGCAAAGTGGAGAAGTAGAAACCGGAAAGTGAACCCTGGGCTCCGAAGCGAAAGAATAGAACGCGGCCGGGATTAACGCTCAGACGATGATAAATTACAGATGGACAATTTATATTAGAGAAATAAATTTTAAACAATCAGTTGAAGGTTCGACATTCTTTGTTCGAAAATATTTGGTCGATGATAGCAGCCAATCCAATGAATGGTGATGAACGATGGTGGAGTGGGAAAGCACGAAATGGCGCGTTAGCACAGGACACAACTCAGGAGCACACAACTTTAGAACCACTGCTGGTATGCTATCTGGCCCACTCGACTTATGAATGTCGAGAGAGAGCGCCTGCCCGCCGGACATCTCGCTGGGTAATTGAGATTTCCGGCATTGAGCTACTGCACCTCGGGATGGTAGGTGGCATAGCTCTCCCGTCATTCAAAGTCGAGTTAGAGGCAAAAAAAATACCCAGTAAATCGGCTTTCTTTTTAACTCTATAGGCCAGACTGACATCCAATTTTTGCAATGGTGGCATGGACGACTGACAAAATTTCCCTCGGCAGCATTAGCCAGCGACCAGAAAGCACAGCTCCCAGATGGAAGGCTTGCAAGCCGCTGGCTAAGGCTGCCGAGGGAAATTTTGTCAGGCGTGTTAGCACAGGACACAACTCAGGAGCAGATGGATGCAGGACCTCCCAGATGGAAGGCTTGCAAGCCACTCGGCAACTCTACCGACGAAATAAAATTTTGCTCTGGCGATTAGCCTCTTACTGGACCTCAAGGCAGCATTCAGTTTACGTTTCAAAACAAAGACATTACATTTACATTAGTGCGAGCCGTGGTCCACCCAAGAACTACCTAAGCCTGGCTCGAAACCAACGTTCCGGACTTTATAAGAGCTGAAGACGAGCCCTCGTCTAGCCCAGATCTACAACCACTTAGACTACAAATTATGGTCAGTTTTAGAGGACATGGCCTGCTCGAAACGACACGCCGACATTGTGTCTCTTAAGAAATCCCTGGAGTAAGCAGGGGCTAAATATCGTATGGATACAGTGCTTAAATCCATAGATTCGTAGCCAGACAGATTAAAGGCCTGTATTAAAGCCAAAGCTGGCTATTTCGGTACAATATTTTTTATTTTTTGCTGAGACTTTCATAAATATGTACATATAAGTTTTATTAAGATTACATTACTTCATAAAAAAAGGAAAAGCATTAGGGTAACCTAATACAGCGATCGTTTTCAAAGGAGATCTCCATTAACACACAAATTATCGTACGTAGTTCCTTCTAAAGCCTTGTTACACCTAAGGCTTAAGGTGTGAACTTAAGACAATATTCTGCAATATACATATTAATTGAATGTGGTGTGGCAAGTCTCTGACTGCACACAAGTGTACAAAGGGATCACAAACGCAAGTTATCTTTTAAGAAATTTGATCTGTAACATTAAGTGTTATAAATTGTAGTAAGTTGTATTAATTAGTATGTTAATTATATATATATATATATACTGACCACAAATGGAAAGGAAAGGCCTCTGTTAACTTTCGTAATATTTTGGCCTACGGTTTCAATGTATGCAGCGCTCGCTATCGGAGAGAAATTCATCCACTGGAACGGAACTGTTCGGTTCCTTTGTTCTCCCGAAAATTCTTAAGTCGTGGAATTAACTATGTGCCGAGGATTTCTCCAGGGGCTACAACATGACATTCTTAAAAAAAGGCGTGACGAAGTTTTTATAGGGTCGGCAACGCACGAGTGACGCCCCTGCTAAATACTTATCTTCAGGCTGTATGCTTGTTTATCACGTTAAAGGCAAAATCGCGGGAACGCACAAGGCGTGGGAAAAGCGGGAAAGCGGCAGCGGTTCGGGATAAACATTGGGGATGAGATTTTTTGTAACTTTACCGCTTTTCCCGCCCATATGGGTTTTGGATTATTGTGATATACTTTAAGAGAACACAAAAGAGTTTAGTAACTATAATATAAAATGGATTTGAATGGTTTTTTATTATTATTTTATACTACGTCGGCATACATACATGCACACGGCACACCTGATGTAAAGCGGTTACTTTGCCTATGAACGCTCGTAATACGTTAAGGATCACTCGCGCGATGCCACCTCTGCTGCTAACACAGCAACTCTTTAGTAGTTTACTGGTGACCTCACTCACAGGCAGGAACACAAGAACCCTACAGAAAGTTGTTATTTGGCTGCGGTTTTCAGTGAGGTGGAGGTATTTCCCCAGAAAGTTTAAATGCATCCCGTGCTTTGATGCGCCCTACCTCTCTTAAAATACCCAGACCATGACAGGTAGACATGTTTATGCACACAAATGTTTGTTCTGTGCGAGAATCGAACTCACGAGCGTCGATGACAAAGTCGCGTTATTAGCCGCTGCACTACCGAGTTCGCAAAATTATTGGACGAAAGGGGTTTAATTATTTAAGTAGAAGGGTTGCAACATTATCGAATACGATAAACAATATATCGTTGGTTTCAGTCTGTCACAGATGATAGAATAGGCTTTTAAATCAGCACCTTGCTATCTCTGATCTCTTGCTATACTGATATTGTCTGTTATTAAATAGACACATATATTTGGTATAGAATATGCTTATATATTTAGGTATGTGTATTTAACCGTATGTTTGTATATATATATATATGTATATATATATATATATATTGTGTGTTTATGTGTATGGTTGAGTATTCAGAAGTATATATCTGTGTACAAGTCTGTATTTGTATGCATGCATTTACAAATAAAAGACAGCAAATGATTTCACATATGAAGTTATCTGTATCTCGTTGTTACTGTAGTGATTTTATGCAAAATAATTATAATATGTACCTACTTGAATAATAATTGTAAAATAAGATTTAACAGGGAGAGCCAGGAGTTCTGTAGCACAGGCCTCGGCCTAGTTCAGACTCCTGACTCTCACAAGGATTTATTTGATACAATCGTAAGAACTGTGTAAATTTATTGTAAACCTTGTGAGCAGTAAATAAAGATTATTATTATTATTAATATATTATTATTATTATCTCATTACTGTTTTGGCCATTATATCTATCATTATATCTATGTATAGAAAAAGCGGAAAGAAAAATTGCATTTAAAAAATTTCGATAGCATAACTTGACTATGATGTCGACGTAATATTAAATAAATGATTAAATTACGGCCTAAAATTAATTAAGCCCCGAATATGTTGTGGAGCGTATAATAAATTTTAGCTTACCCACCATCTATAATAGACACTGGTCAGTTTTCCTGGTACACTATGATGAATGTGCCGATATTCATGTTAAAAACTTCGATTAGTCGACTCAATTTACCTCCATTTTTGGTATTCCAGTTGCGATTAGTGCCAATTGATAGATATTTTTGACAATACACTTTTTTATACAACGGAGGTTTACCTGATGTAAATCGGTTATCGTAGCCTGTAAACACTTGCAATATATTAAGTATTATTCGAGCGATGTCACATCTGTCTATAACACTTGCCTAAGAATTGCAATTAATTCTACACACACAAACGCAGTGGTATCTATTTGTATCAGTTGCTGAAGTCCATCAATATGTATTGACTGAGTAAAGTTTATAGTTATATATTGCTTAGTTATTGAACAAGTTTATAAAATGGAAATTATCAACAGATAATAATGGTATCGTATGGAATCATTTTACAAGTTTCATAATAATGGCATAATATAACTTCAAAGATAATCGGGTAGAAAAGAACTACAATTTTTAAATAATAGTAATTTGAGTACGGATAGGTTGCAGTCAGTCCATTCAATTAGTAATACGACATATAAATGGAGACTATATTCCTTTTGAAACACAATGGACGACCACCCTGTAATTGTAATTGTTTCATTATGATTGATAGCGAAACAATAATGAGATAATAATGATGTAAGTAACGTGCCGTATAAATAATATTTTGCGCAACTGCCTAAAATTCCTAGACAAAGAAAAACTAGTTGAGAATGGTGACAAGTGGGACTTGTGTTATCACAAAGTGGTGTCAGGATTCCTAGGAACGGTAGAAGGTAAGGTAGAAGGTGTATGAAAACAGCCGTGAATTTCAAAGAAGCGAGTGAGGCGTGTAAGGACCAAGTGATGTTGCGGTCGGTTTTCTCTCCTGTACCGCATGGGACTTATATAATGATATAGATAGATAGATAAATAGACACATTTCTTGAGAACCACAAGCAGCATTTGTTTGAGAATCCTGTTGTTGTTGTATACAACGTCGGGAGGCATATAAGCATACGGTCCACCTGATGTAAAGTAGTTACCGTAGCCTATTAACGCTTGTAACATATATCACTCGCACGATGCCTTCTCTACTGCTTACACAGTCACTCCTTAGGAGCTTACTGGTGACCTCACTTACACGCAGGAACACATCAACCCTCTAGGGAATTGTTATTTGGCTGTGGTTTTCTGTTAGGTGGAGGTACTTCCCCAGACGGGCTGCTTGATGTGCCGTACCTCTCTTGAAACTTCCAGACCAAGACAAACAAACATTTTCAAGCACACAAATGTTTGTCTCGTGTGGGAATCGAACCCACGAGTGTTGGTCTCAAAGTCGCGTCTTTCACGACTGAGCCAACGAGCTCGTCAACTTCGCCGTATCTGAAAGAACAGTGTATCTTTCAGATAGGGATAATAATGATGAATTTTGACAAATGAATAATAATTCGGTCATCAAAAATTCATCGTTGTTATTTTTATTTTTTTATTCATCGTTACTATGCTAGTATAGTTTTATTCCGGCAATGAATATTTAAAAGTCCGTTCGTCATAAATATTTTGTGTATTCATTAAATTCACATGAATATCGGCTCTGTGTTGATGAATTAATCAAGATATGTGTATTTTGCATTCCCAGATGAAAGTTTGGTGCAGGTTTAACGAAAACAAATATTTACAATGCGGACACGATTTTTATCTTGTTGTCGCCTACGTCACTACCAGATTCAGCGGATATGGTGGGATGGCAATATGGCGGTCCAGAAGCGACGACCGAAAAAGTCGAGGCGTGCATTGCATTCTATTCTCAGCTCTCGTCTGATAAAGACATCTCGGCAGTACTAGGCACTAATTATTTAATTGATTTTGTATTGTGGAAATAATAAAAAAAAAATAGTTAACAAATTAAAAATTAAAGGAATTATATTGTATTAATTTAAATTAGCTATCCAGGTAACGGTTCATTATACTTATACTGTATCCTTAATACGTTGTATTTGTAGGCATGAAAATAATAATTCTTTTACGTGTATTAACCAGTGTTGTCTTATAATCTGTCACAAACTTTATGGATCACAATACACACACACACACAATCATTTTTGCCATAGGTACTTAATGCTAAGTGCAGTGCTGATCGCGGATATAGGATATTCGTACCTATATGTTCCTAAAAATATAAATGGGAAAGCATCACTGTTTACCAGTTTTCACGGCAAAATTCTTTCCATGCTCTCTTTTCTCTGCGATTTATCAGTCGAGTATGTTATTAAACAGATCATATAAATAAAGTTACTTGTTACTTTATGTACCTGTCACTTTAAGTAAAATTTAGCGGCAACCTGCAAATTATCTAGTCATTTTAGTGACAATATAAGCACTATGTTATAGTCACCACGTGTGGTATTAAAACATAATACTCTGGTGCTATAACATAACAACGGCAAATATTACAAACGGCAAGCATAACAAAGCTCGGAAGGAATATATGTTTAGGCCCTGCAAAAATTTGATCGAATGTGGAATTGAATTTGAAATTCAAGATTCAAGTCATTTGTAGTCACTGTATTGCAATATTTGAATGTTGGCACATTGATAGTTAAGAAGAAGCAGATAGTCAATTTATTTGGACATACTTGTAAACGCATCTATTTGCACTTGAAGATAAATACAAGGTAAATACTGCACATTCAAATAATGCTGTGTGAGGTCCACAGGGTTTGCACAAGATCTAGCGCCGATTTTGAGACAAGAAGCTCTCGTACAGACGGAAAACAAATATACACTAATAAACAAGAACATTGTATCGCAATAATGGTATTTAACTTAGCAGTATTTAACATACTGTTACAAACCTTTACCATTGGACTATATCTGTTTGATTCATATTCACTATTTCAAATTATAACTGTGTTTGATGGCCAAAAAATTGGTGAGTTTATACCAATACATGCTAGTAATAAAAGTCAACAAAAACAGAGTTCAATCCCAACATGTAAGATTCTACAATTGTATATGGTAGTTATTTTTTTAGCGATTAATGAAAGTTAACAAGAACTGCGCTAATATACTTCATACTTGTATGCATCCCGACGTTGTATATGGTGGCGGAGGTACATAACGCAGGCTAGATCAAATTGCATGTAAATTTGACTTTCGCAAATCTATTAATAATTGCCAGTTTCACGTTGAGGTATGATTAAAATATGTATAACATGTTTTAGTTTATATAACAATTCTCGATTGCTTAGAGATCACGGGTTTCAAAGCGTAGCTGGGTATCCATAATAAAACTGAAGGTTAAGGTTAGAGAATCTGTAAAAAAATACATTCTAATATCTTTCTTAGAATATATACTCCATCAAGTCGTCAATAACGTGTGAATTTATAACAGAAATCCATTAAAACCATGCCGATAACGAGTAACGAATGCCAGTAAGCGAGTAGGCGTTAACGAGTTACGCCATTGATTGAAAAACGCGTCAGTATTTGCTGAACAACTACCTAGAGATCGCCCGTAACTTCACCCGTGTTTACTGCGATACCTGTATCCCATTGGTATTCTAAAAACATTCTTTGCGAATATCTAGGTCGCGCCTTTTACAGGACTCTATTATTTTAGGAAATTTTTAATTCTTAGATACAACGGATAAAAATGGGCTGTTATATGTTAGTAAGTTAATTTTATTTTTTTGAGTAAAATTACCCGTTGTTTTTCGGAATTTCGTGTTTTCGGATTTATGTACATATTAGTAACTAGTAAATAACAGCAAGCTGTGTAGGCAGAGCTGATATTTTTTAAATTTAAAAAGTATTTAAATATTTTATTTTAAATTTTTTAATTTTTTAAAAATATATGGAACCCTGTACGACATCCAGCGACGAGTGCTGTTACTTTTTCTGTTGATGGGAGTGCAGTGCAGACTCTGCACTGCAGAGTGGCCGGCCATACGTTTTCCCATATGTTTTTTTTTCTAATTGGAACGATTTTGGACCGTTCTTCCTCACCAACGAACATTTAAATTTCAAATTAAAGGATACAAAACTACAATATGTTAGCTATTAGTGTGTCGATTTTGGAGTTTCTCACTATTACCGTCTAAACGCTAGTTGGATGACATCAGTCTACCCCAAACGGCAATTTTGAGGGTAATGTGGCTCCGCTGGCTATCGCAGCTCTGCCAATTATAACTTGCTCCACGGTAAAGGAAAATATCGTGAGGAAACCCGCACGTCTAAGAAATTTTATTTCGGAAGACGTGCGACTATACTTGATGATTGATTTTTCTCTCTGGATTGAGGAGGTTTGATGGTAGTCGCCTCATCTAAAAATCACTACCTTTACAAAAGCTAGCTTAGGTAGCGGACCCTGTCACTCTTATAGGATTAGGAAACGGAATAATGGTAAGAAGAAGACTAAGAAAGTAAACACGCCTATAAATAACATTTTTTTATACCACTAAAGTGCTAAACAAAAATACAGCCTTCCCGATGGTAAGCAGTTACAGACCACGGGTACTTGCAACACCAGAGGCGATACTCGTACGCTGCCGACCCTAAAACTAGGCTAATAGGCTATGCGTCTCGGATGTATGAGATTTCTACACGATAACGAATAAACGGTTGAGTATGGAGGATCATGCATTTTGGAGATATTTAGCAGAAATCCTCGTAACGACAGTGTAGTAAGTATAGAACGAACATGCTTTTCCTCTACTTCTTGTATTCAACATTTTGTAAAAGCTTTGATGATTGAAACACTCCTGCCTTGACATGGTAATACTGACGGCTCAGACCAAGAAATAGCACTCACATATGCATAGATGGTATATGCACTTGATGCCAATGAAACCAAACTTTATTTTTACTACGTTCAATAATATCATTACGTCAAATTTCGAAGCAAAGAATCGACATGCTTTGTTGTATGGCATGGCATATAAGTGACAATTTACTTCGAAATGGAAGATTACATCACACAGTACCAATGTTTTTGTAGAACCTATCAAGCAAACAAAATAGTTAACATCATCGTAGTTACTTTTTTATTACACTTTGAGGATAAGTTGATGAGAGTTTTATTAAAGACGAATAATTATTGTTACTTAATAATCTATCTATAACTCCACGCTAACTAAACGCACAGAGGATCGACCGCCACGTGACTCGATCCTTACATACCTCACTCGCTTCTTCATTGCTCTTCTCATGCACGTTCGCCAGTTTCTAGGACTCTTGACATCACCTTCTGATAGAACATGACCCGTTTGTCATGGTAAGTCTTGGCCTCCCTCGGCTCCTACATCCTTCCACTTTTGCATTGTATATCTGCTTCATCATTCTTTTATCCTGCATTCTTTCTACATGTCCGAATTGTAATGTAAATTACAGACGTAGATGAAGTAGATTCAGGCTCCTTTATAACACTGAAATTAAAGTTGTAGGGGCAGTGGCTCACATTGAATTCTGCTGAGCATGATGTATGCAAACATTCGAGATTGACCTGATTACGACAACTGCCGATTGTTCCTTATCACTACTGAATCCTAATTCATGCTATGCATGCGAACATTGAAGATGTGACCACCGTGACCCTAGGAACAACCTTTCATTTAGAATCGAAATCACATCGAGTCACATCTCCAATGTTCGCATGCATAGCGTAAATTAGGATTCAGTAGTTAAACACATATGATATACCGAAGTCAAAGTAACCAGTGTAATTCAGTGAAGTAAACTTTTAGTAATTCAAACTTTCATTAACGCTCTTTTTGCAGAGGAGTTATATCGTAGTTCCATCAACCACACGATAGGAAAGTGCGGACAGTGGTGAACCCGATAAAAACTGTTGTGTGATAATAATGATAAGAACAGGCGTTATAGAGTCATCATTGAAAAAAAACATGATTTAACAGTGATGAAGATATGGAATCTGAACTTCAATTCGGAACTGATAACAATTGAACGGCATACCTGGTAAAATGATTAGCGTAACCTGTAAATGGTTGAAGCGATACTCGAAATGAGCGTTGCTTGCACGTCTCTACCGCGCTACGTAGTACCTTTTCTGAAGAAGTCTTTCATAGCCTGGTTATTTTTATTAAATATCTTAGTGCCTCAACTCTTCTTGCCAGAATCTCACGTGGCAATCGCTGGAATGCTTAGCTTTATCTTAAAAGATTTTAAGGGAGGTTATATTTACGTCCTGCACTCTTAATAATGCGAATCACGGTAAGAAACGGTAAAGAAATACATTTATTATACATTGCGTTTTATTTATTGTTGCTCTTCGGTTACACACATGAATACGCATATCTGTACACGTCACAACTATACCTATTTAAATTATGTATACCAACACTAACGCGGCTGTTAGATATCTTACAAATGCCACTAATGATTAATGAGTACTATACACGCGATATCTATGTAATTGGTCTCCGAACGCGACGTCACAATGAGAAGGAAAACCCAGGGACGGTCATTAAAAACGAAATGACTTTTTTAACTTCAACTTTTGCGGAGATTAAAATATTTTATTGCGTTCGAGATATTTTTAAAGGTTTCGGTTATGCAGTAAATCTCGTGAAACGGTAAATGATAATTTCATTTGCGTACATCGTTTTTTTATTGAAGTAAATTTTTAGTTAGCCAAAAACGACCCTGTTAATTAAAAGCATCGAGAGTGGCGAGATATGCCACTCTTGTTATTCTACCTCTATAGGTATACTAATCAGTATCGCTGAAATTTTGAAGGGTTTATTGATTTTTTTAAAGTTTTTGGTTCTACTATTTTTTTTACATTACTTTTAATAATACGAGTATTTCCTCGAAAATGTTCTTATAGCTTTTGAACTTTACAGATGGTTTGATATAAGATTCTCCTTTAAACTTACGTTGTTATTTTAGACATTGGTGTAGAAATATACAGAGCTGGCTGTGTTATTTACAATTGCAAAATATACAATTACAGTCGGCACGGATTTGTTGTATTTCCACTACAGCGAGTGTCCATGGTATGCTTTGTAGTGAGACTACTCTAACAACTACACAAACGACGTCAAAGAGAAGTTATACTGAAATTGTGTCCATCGGATGTAGCACATTCCAACGAGTATTAACTTTGTGACAGAATAGCTTTTGCTGTTAGTTTTCTGATAGTAACTGTACTTACTAAGGTATTAGTATATATTACTAGTGCTCAAAAAGGCACAAAATTGAATAGCTGACCAGTTACGGCACAATAGCATTTTTATCTAAATTATAGCAAGCGTCTTTATACTTACATTTACAAAATTTATAAATTAAACTGCACCTGCTCTGCATTGCTAAGAAGCTGGGTGTAATTGTATGCAGTATATCTGCAGCATCCTATTAAGGTTACCACATTATTGCAGCGCACAGTATTGTATTGTGTCTATTTTAAACTATGCGATGAGTGAGAGGTAAATTTTCATTTCATTTTCCCCGATTTTGACACGCAGCGACTACTGTCAGACCTCTACAACCCAGAGGGAAAAGCAGACCTTTCTTAGGGGAGTTTCTCACGGTGTTTTCCTTCACTGCCGAGTAAGTAATAATTATACTCGTATGTACATAACTTCGAAAATCTGAATTTAGCACTTATCTACACTAAGATTCGAACCAGGAACCGTTCGATAGTAGGTCGGTTATCTATCCACTGGGCTATCATTGTAACAGGATTGTCAGTTACGAAATTTAGAAAACTGCTAGCCTTACATCATTTTATTATAAAAAGTAATTTCTAAATATAATAAAAAAGGCACATTATGTGTTTAACGCTGTCACTATATGTCGACTTTGAAGCAAATCGCAAAAACGGAGACGGTTAGAACCGCGTGTTCGTACAACAAGTCATCACTAAATATTCGTTTCTACAGTACATGCATCGGAAATTGCATCTCTCAAAATGTTTTTGATGACCCTTTCAATTTGTGTGCGGATCATTGGAACACATTTCATTGGAATATTTTCTACAGTCCACGGCGTCAATGAAAATATTTTTGTAGCTTAGTAGAATAAAAATTCTGTTTTATACCATTTTAAAATGGCAGCCACGTTTATTGAACATACTCTGTTTCGCCGTTTCAGAGATTAGAATAAATTAAGATTATTATTTATAGCAATGAAAGTATGAGGCATTTCATGTTGATAAACAATATAGTTTGATCGTGAAATGTTTTCAATCAATTAAAGAGCAAAGTGTATCGTATGTGACACACCGGTTTTTTGTATAATGTCATTTAACATATTTTGATACGGCGGCTATATATATATATGACTATATTATACTCAGACTATTACGCTTAGGAGTATGTTGGTATTTTGAAACAATTTATTAGACGGCTTAGCAATATAACCCCTTCATTCCCCATCCTATCCCATACCTTAACTGTACCCTTGACATTAAGAATTGATCTTTCTAAATATTAAACCTCTAATGGGCTGGAAGTTTGTATAGGATACATTTTTTTCTGAAGCTACTAATGAATATTGTACTAAAACATACTGGTATATGCATGTAAATTATCAAAGTTTTGCATATTCTCCCGACGACGGTGTCAAATAGGAATGAATCCTTAATGGTGAATTTTCATAAATCTAAAGCCATGAATATTGATATTGAAGCATTGACACTATATTAAACAGGTAGTTTCTTTTTGAAATTAGATGGATTTATGTAATGTGTGAAATTAGTTACTTAATTCTGAAATTAAAATCATTGGGGTCGGTACCAGAAGCGTGCACGCCGCGACCCTGCCAGTCCAACACTTGGACTGCAATTCTGGACCCAAACCGCACAGACGCGCGGATTAGGGCGTTCCCCGGAAGCGATGCGCACCGATCCGCCCCCGTCGGTGCGAAATCTAGGGCTTCCGGCGGTGGGGGCCGCCACCCACCACGCAACGCCCATCCCGGCGGGTCGAGGAGAGCTGAGTGTCGTATAGGCACATGGAATGTGAGAGGTGGTCTAAAAGATAAGATGAATGAGTTGATAGATATAATGAACGTGAGATGCCTAGATGCTTTGTGTGTGTCAGAGACCAAGCGAAAGGGAAGCGACACCGAAGATCTGCCCGGTGGCATGATGGCTCTGTGGTCCGGGGTGGACCAGGACGTTCATGCCAGCGCTGGCGTAGGTGTCGTGCTTTCATCTCGCTTGGCCGCTGGTGTGAAAGATTACGATTTAGTAGGTCCAAGACTTCTCTGGGTTAAGATAAAACTGGGGATTACGCGAGTGTTTTTAGTTGCAGCATATGCTCCTGTGAGCTCTGCTGATCCCCAGGAGCTCGAGAAGTTTTGGGAGACTGTAAGGGGTATTCTGGATTTGGCCGAAGCGAATGAACGGATAATTATGTGTGGTGATCTGAATGGATGGGTTGGGACCAAGCGAAGCAGTTATGAGGCTGTGCTTGGTCCATACGGAGATAAGAGAGTGAACGATGCTGGTAAGTTACTTTTAGACGTATGTATGGAACGAAACCTCCTTGTGTCGAACACGCTCTTCCATCACAAGGATATTCACACTTACACATGGAGACGGAATGAACAGAAAAGTGTGATTGATTTGATTTTGATAGATGGACGTCTCCGAAAGTCGTTAATGGATACAAGAGCCTTCAGAGGTCCCACTCTTGAAACGGACCACTATCTGGTGAAAAGCCGATTTGTGGGCCTTTTCAAGAAGTGGAGGCACTGGCGAGTGCGTATTCCTTTCGGAGACCACGAAAGAATAAGAAGTGAAAAATTGGAAGATGGAAGTGTGAGGAGTACGTATGTACGTCTAGTCAGTGAAAGACTTGCGAACGCGAGTCTTTCCGACTCAGATGTAGACGAATGTTGGAAAGTTCTGAAAGAAAGTATGGTGGACAGTGCGAAAGAAGCATGTGGATGCGCAAAGAGACGTAGAACACTAAGAGGAGATGCCTGGTGGGATGCGGAGGTTCAATCCTCCGTGGAAAAAAAGAGGAAAGCGTGGCTGGATTACGTATCATCTTTGCACCAGAGTGATGGTATGACAGAAATGAAGAAAGAAATATACCGTCGATGCAAGAATGACTCCAAAGCTTTAGTGAAAGAGAAGCGTGAAAGACTACATATGATTGAGGAAGAGAAGATGCCGAAGAACGTCGAGGCAAATACCAAACTCTTCTGGAGAGAGGTAAAGAAGTCTCGAAGTGGTTCGTCAGCATCCAGAATGGACAAGATAAGATGTAAAGCTGGTAGCATTCTTGCTAACACTCAGGAAGTGTTAGAACGGTGGAGTGAATATTTTAGAGAAATGTATGATTATGTCCATGACGCTGGCCTTGTGAATGAGTCTGTGATTGACTCGGCAGTGCCAGCGTACCATGAAGACATTACTATGGATGAGATTGAATGGTCGATACGAAGTTTGAAAGATGGAAAGTCAGCGGGAATCGATATGATAACAGCTGAGATGATCAAGCTAGGTGGTACCTGCGTTAGGGACGCCTTCTGGTTTTTGAGCAAATTTGCTGGAGAACCGGAAGGGTCCCGAGCGATTGGAGACGCGCAGTCATCGTGCCCTTGTATAAAGGCAAGGGCTCACGTATGGACTGCGCCAACTATAGGGCCATCAGTTTGATCAGCTTAGCAGCTAAAGTGTATGGAAAAATCATTGAAAGGAGAATGAGGGTGAAATCCGATGGAATGCTTTGGGAAGCACAGGGTGGATTTCGAAGCGGCAGAAGATGTACGGATCAAGTTTTTTCACTCCGCAACATCGTAGAGAAGCATCTGGCTTTGAACCAGAAGGTTTTCTGCGGTTTTGTGGACTTTGAGAAAGCATTTGATAGAGTCGTGCGAAAGAATCTCTGGAACATTTTGCCCGGATATGGGGTTGACCGTGACCTACTCTGTGCTGTGCAATCCACTTATAAGGATTGTACAGCATGTGTGCGGGTGGACGGCAGCTTGTCGCCCTGGTTTGATGTCAACATTGGTGTCAGACAGGGATGCGTGCTGTCGGCTCGGCTGTTCATCCTGTATCTGGACAGTTGTCTTCAGAGAATAAGAAATATGAATGTGGGAATGCGAATGGATGACTCAGTGGCCAACTGCCTGCTTTATGCAGACGATGCGGCATTAATAGCAGAATCACCATCCGAACTGCAAACACTAGTTACAACAATGAAAGATGATTGTATGAAGAAAGGCTTACAATTGAATGCGAAGAAAACCAAGATAATGGTATTTGAAAGAGAGACAACCAGAACGAACACTAGGATTATGGTTGATGATGTAGTGTTGGAGCAAGTGAATGAGATTGTATATCTTGGAAGTGCTTTTAGCAGCAATGGAAGGTACACCGCTGATGTGGAGAGACGAGTGAGTGCCGGGAATAGGGTGAATGGAGCGTTGGGTAAACTTCTAGGCAGCCGAAATCTAAGCCAGAAGGCACAGCTCGCTGTACACAACGCGGTGCTAATTCCAACGCTAACTTATGGAAGTGAGAACTGGGTATGGCAGAGAGAGCATGAAAGTAGAATAAATGCGGTCGAGATGCGAGCATTGCGCAAAATTTGTGGCATAACGCTTGCTGACCGCGTTCGTAATGAAGACGTGAGAGAAAGAGTTGGTCTAAAAGAGAGTGTCGGTGTTAAGATAAGAAAGGGCATGCTCCGTTGGTTCGGACATGTAGAAAGAATGCGAGACGAAAGAATGACGAAACAGATATACAATGCAAAAGTGGAAGGATGTAGGAGCCGAGGAAGGCCGAGACTAACGTACCATGACCAAATTGGTTGTGTTTTATCAGAAGGTGATGTCAGAAGCCTCAGGAACCGGCGAGCGTGCATGAAAAGAGCTATGAATGTCACAGAAGCGAGTGAAGTATGCAAGGACCGCGTCTTATTGCGCTCGGTTCTCTCTGCCTACCCCGCAAGGGACTTGGCGTGAAGATATACATACATAAAATCATTAAGAGGAAGCTATCCCAATATCAAATGCAGTAGGGGTTGCTATATAGTACTAAAATGAAATTTCTAATATGAAACTACCATACCGTAATGTACCTAATGATAATTACACATATGTACATTTTGACGAGCTCGGTGGCTCAGTCTTGAATGACGCGACTTTGACACCAAGGCTCGGGTTCGTTTCCACACAAGGCAAATATTTGTCTGCATGAACATGTCTGTTTGTCTTGGTCTGGATATTTTAAGAGATGTAGGGCGCATCAAAGCAGCCCGTCTGAGGAAGTACCTCCACCTCACAGAAAACCGCAGCCAAATAACAACTCCCTAGAGGGTTGTTGTGTTCCTGCGTGTGAGTGAGGTCACCAGTAAGCTCCCAAGGAGTTGCCGTGTAAGCAGCAGAGGAGGCATCGCGCAAGTGATACTTAATATATCGCAAGCGTTAAGAGGCTATGGTACCCGCTTTACATCAGGTGGGCCGTATGCTTGTATGCCTCCCGACGTAGTATAAAAAAAATCCGAAACTACGAATTTAGTGATTCATGTCAGGATTCAAATCGGTGACCAGTTGGTCAAGATGGCGGTTCTTTATCCAAAGAGCCTATCACTTCAGTTAGAATGAAAATTATCCCCACGGCTTTGCTTTTCATTTCTGTTTTAATTATATACAAATTCGAAAATCTGGAACAATAACCTTACTCGTCCGTACTAATTGGCGTCGAGGCTTTAATATTTAATCCCTATTTTAATTTTGGATACCATTTCGTATCAGCTAACAAGTTCCGATCGTTTTAAATCTTGATTAACTATCTTTATCAATATGCTTTTAAAGTTATATTTTATGATTTGTTTGTGCTCGAGTTTACAACCGTTGACCTTGCCATTAACGTAAATGGCAAGTAGCTTGGTGTAACCATTTAAATGTATATCTTTATACTACTTGTGTAGCTTATGTATCGCAGGTTTGTAGTAATAAACCACTTGACTACGCATGAAGTTACTTCTCGCTCACAAAGATGATGTGTTTTAGCGCCTAAAATGTCAGCGGTTCGAGCCTGGAACCTAATACTGGGACTGACCAATGGGAGAATATTTTATCCAATAAGACGATAAGTGCCGCGATGTTCATCCGCGAACTAGCCAATAAGAGCTGCACGTGCTACTTTGCCCCCCAATCCGTAGCGGTGAATTGAATTACTACCTAATGTCGGTTTCATCGGTTCTTCATAGGTTATTTCCTTAATGACCATAAGGAATCATCCACATAAGGAAAACGATTCATGCATTGTTACCTCCACTGATAACGTAGCAATTCCGCGCTAGATTCCTAGTGATCTCCCAAGGAACCAGATCAGACTCCCAGGTAATTATTATATACGGTGAGGTTGATACACCGAATAAGTTGCTACATATTAATTATAGCTTTACTCTCTCTCTCGTCAGAGTTTCGGGCTCTGTTCATTGTCTAATTACATGTAAAGATAAAATCCAGTAACTTACACCTCAAATCCCTGATGATGACAGAGCGATCATGGCGGAACCAAGGGTGGATCTGGTTCTACCTAATGGTGTTCTATGCTATACTTATAAAAATGAATAAACTATAGAACGAAACAAAGAACAAGTAAATAAATAATAAGTTGAAACAACGGCGAGTGTTCGAAAACGTTAAATGAAATTACCTAACACACAAATTTCTTTATATACCTACACAGTTTTCTGTTACTGTAGATAAAGATCTATCTATCTATAACTTGACGACAAATCCCTTGCGGGGTAGGCAGAGAGAACCGAGTGCCACGTGACTCGATCCTTACATACGTCACTCGCTTCTTTAACATTCATTGCTCTTCTCAAGCACCTTCTGATAGAACACGACCAATTTGGTCATAGTAGGTAAGACTTGCCTTAAAAGATATATATAAATAATATGATGATGCCTCGTGGAGAGGCGAAACACGTGTCGCAGCGACGACCAGGCCAGTCGTGGCAGCGACGGTGGTGGTGGGGATGCGGATTCTGTTCCAGATGGCGGACGACCGCAGCAGCCGAGGCAGAGACTACTGGAGCAGCCATGGCAGCGTCGGCATGTAGCACGTACTAACAGTAGTGGGTGGGTGCCGGCCGGAGCTAGGCCGCATGAACTAATTGGTGGCGGAAGCACACACAGCAGGTTGGATAAAATTGCATATAAATAATAATCGCACGCCTATATGCAGGTTGAATGTGCATTGCAAAAAAAATATTACCATCTTTTTTTATACACTGCAATCCGCAAATTTACAATAGATTTGATTCGTGTTCTTAATTAGCACATTTACTTGATTAAATTAAATTAAATCTTATTATCAAAAATGTGGTCAAAAATAGTAGTGATTCGGTTATATAAACGCGCTACAGTCTTAACATATCAAAAATTTTATGTCCAAAATAAATTACACTCTAGTCTAGTGTCATGTTATCCAATTTAGGTAACTTTTCCCTCTTGAGCAAGTCATTGTTGTGCCTTATTTTTATGTACAAAAAAGTATTTTAAAGTTTTGGGTACAGCGACGGCAACGTCAGAACTTTCGAGGAGCATTGCCATTATTGTGAAAGTATAACAGAAGTGAACCGCGGGAAAAAACCCTTTATTAAATTGTAATTTGAAACTGTAAATGCCAAAACCTTATAAATTAAAGGTTGTTATTTGGATCACAATGCATAAAAATAATAGTTTTTAAGCTTCATGATTTAGGTAACATGTTAATGTCACAAAATTACAAAATACGATTGAGAATCGAACCCACGAGCGTCGTCACAAAGTCGCGTTATAAACCGCTGCGCCAACGAGCTCGTCAAAACGTCCAAGTAATTATATTTCGGAAGTCATGTCATGAACTAACTTGAAATACGTTTGATATTGCTCTTGCTATTGCAAGTTTGCTCTTGGTTGTGGTGGTCTGATGGCAGTCACTCCATATCCAAATTAGTATCTTCGTTAAATCCTTAGACTTAGGTAGCGGACCAGGCTAATCTTAACAGATTAGGAAACGGGGCTACGCTAGAAAGAAGAAGTCTGGTCTTCTCAGTTTTGCTAATATTCTGTGGATACTGTTACCAGAGGGAGACTTTGTACGAAAGTCGTCTGCGGGGGTACCTCTGTCTCACCTATTTCTACCGCATTTTTTTTTTTTTTTTTTTTTTTTGACCAGACTATGTAGTTAGCCCCGGTTGGGCTGTCACTACGTCACCGGACTAGATATTTCTACCGCCAAGCTTCTATATTTATATAGCCGTGTTCCGATTTGACGGGTGAGATGTGGCAGAGAAATTACTGGGTACTGTGTCGAAACATCCTTAGGTCACAAGATTGGCAGCGCGCTAGTAACATCCCCGTGGTGTTGCGAGCGTCAATATGCTGCTGTAACCGCTTAACATCTGATGCGGGCCGCATGCTTCTTTGCTAATTTAGACGTGTAAATAAAAATACGGGAACTACAAGTGAAGATTGTCTATAAAAAATTGCAATTTGTTATATCTCTGTTTGGCCCTATTGCCAGATTGCCTCTTTCCAGAGCTAGTTGACGATGCACACCCCATAATTTTGTTGGATTTGAAAATGTTTTAAAGGTAAACTGGTTCAGTTTAAAATTCGCAATAAATGTAGTATTTACGGACGATTAAGATTAAATAAAATATTTTCAACATTGCAGCACTGTAAATTGAAATCATTGATTATTGCAATGAGACACTAAAATGGCAAATAAATGCAATATAGTATTTAATATCAGTAACGAGTTTCGTACTACATACAGTACTACCTAGTGCTGACGCATATTTTGTCAATAATAAATGATACAAAGAACAAGTAAAAATATATTAAATATGTAGAAAAATTTGCGTTTCAATCGGATATCAAATTAGCCTTCGTGACGTCTCTTGAAAACCTAATTCACAAGGAAATTTGTAGGCCTATAATAAAACAGGCGATATAGCATTCAATGTACGGTATATGAAATTGAATTTGATTCGTAAATGTATATACTTTTTTTACGATATTCCTTGTACTTTGGAATCCGAGGAACGAATGAATAATTTTGTTCGAAGCAATATCATAAGAACGTATTTAATTACAGTAGCGGCTGCTAAGGTGATATATGCCTATATAATAAAGCAATGAAATGCTTAGCGTGGAATAAAATTTTAATCAACTTTGTTTTAATATTGTCTGTTTCATTGCCTGCCCGTACGTCTGTCTATCTGTATGCCTGCATATCTGTATGTTTATATACGCATTACGAGAAAATGGTAGAGCAAACTGCAACTGGTAACGACGTTATATATAGTATTAAGTATCTCAATATTCTAATACTTTAACTACGATACTTAGTAAAATTTCAATTCAATTCAGTCGCATATTATTATATGAAAGAATGTTCTCACTTTGGAATTATATTAAATAAAATTCACGAGATACGAAGGAAAGTGCATGTCGACATAAATTATTACCTACTTAATAGTCCAAATAATACAATGTAAATTATGCCAAGAGTAAGGTTACATAAGATATACTAAATCCCTTCGAGAATGTTTTAATTAGAGTGAGATTTAGATCGTGATTATGAGCTCAAATTTGATACAAAGGTTAAGTCTGTTTACGCAAGATTGGAGTGAAATTGGCGATCCTTAACTTGAGCCAAAGCCAAACTCACATACACGTAGAGCACACTGCCGATCAGCAATGAAGGTTCTGGTGAAAGATGTGGTGTGTGGCGACCTCCGCCTTTCAACAAACCACAGACGCCTAAATTTGACTAAATTACGCATATGTGGAGCTTGTATAGTTAAATATTGTATAGTTAGAAGCTTGGCTATACATTAGTTGTTACACATCTTGGCAAACAACATCATATGAAATGTTATTTTTACATATTACAGGAGCACACTGCGTGTATTTTTATGATTCGTTAAATTAGGCCTAAATGACATATTTCAGCAACAAATAATTATTACTCGCATTTACCTCAAACAAATAGCAGTGAAATTCTGTAAGGAAAAATAATTACAAAAATAAATTAACTTACATGTCATAATTTCGGCAGAGGTTGCTTATGAACAACATTTCTTTGAACCGAATAATCAAATAGACAAAAATATTTTACAAGACTTAAATAATAATTGCGAATATAGTTAATTAAAAATAACAGGCTTATTCGTTGAAAATATTAAATTAACCTAATAATTATATTTATTTATCTTGTAATGCTATGTGCTTTGTTCGTATGTTTATGTTTTTTATTGCGTTATTTGTACGACATGATGTGTAATGGTATACTAGTACCAAGAGTAAAATTAAAGTTCTTACTAGTTCATGTAAATTTTAGTTTTAATATATTTTGTAGTTAATTCATAATATGTTCTAGTATCTGTTTTATTTCATGTACTTTTATGGCCAGATGTCAAGAAAGGTTGTTTATAATCGCTTATATTTATTTTATCTCAGTAACGCTTTTCGTTAAGA
The DNA here is from genome assembly GCA_947507595.1 of Pyralis farinalis. NCBI lineage: Eukaryota > Metazoa > Arthropoda > Insecta > Lepidoptera > Pyralidae > Pyralis > Pyralis farinalis. The sequence goes on from OX382267.1 coordinate 22,226,967, forward strand.
TATATCCAAATTTGGCTCAAAATAAATTTGGAGGACTGCTATTAGTTAAAAAGTGATTTGGATAAAATAATGAAGTGTTTTGTTCTATTAGTTTATTATAGTATTTTCTTTCATGAGTGAATTTTTTTACTGCTTCCATTTTACTGAGGATTTGGGAATACTAAAACTTACTTATGAAATCTTCTTCTTCGCGTTATCCCGTTTACTAATTTATTAGGATTGGGGATTTCACTATCTTAGCCTAAGGATTACCTAAGCATAAGGTCTGCCGTTAGACCTCCACAACCCAGGGGTCCTTCAAAATATATTTTTTTAGATGTGTGGGTTTCCTCACGATGTTTTTCTTCACTGCTGAGCAAATGATAAATATGTTCCTAAATCCAAAAATCTGAATTTATTGGTACATGCTCTCGCCTGGATTCGAACCGAGGACCAGTTGGTCAATAGGACAGTTCCTTATCCCCTGGGCTATCACTGCTCATGACTTTAATGATGATGAATTACCTTTTTATCTAAAGATTACAACACTGAATTAATGATTTGACATTTTTTAATATAAAGCTTTATACGTTAGTACACAGAGCTTACCTAACATACAAACTATTCATGGATGTATAAAAATCGACTTCAGACTCAGTTAAACATGTTATTATTGTCATAGAGTGAGATTCGCTTGAAATCTAATAAATATATATTACGTTAACTCTGTATTAAAAAAAAAATTGGTAAAACGGAAATATGGAAGCACTGAACCGAATTAGATCACAGAAGAATGGCGGATGAAGGTAAAATCAATATAATCACAAATAGTTAAGTGAACAGCGATTATAATAAAAACCTTTATGCTGAACATTTTAAGTCTGTTAAGAGTTCAACGGTATAAATTAATCTGCAAAGAAGTAGGTTGTTTATTCTGAAAAATCTTAAGGTCAATTTTATTCTTAAAATACACGATACGCACATCTCAATAACGATACGATCTTTTATTTATGGCATAAATTCATCGATATGATTATGTTATCAGTCGATAGTGTTTCGCTGGTTATGTTTCCTTGTAGCGGGCGTGCTTCGTATGTTCGTAAATAATTCAAAACCATAGCAAGACGTTCTTTGAAGTGCCGACAACAAATCGCGAAATGGGATGTTTACTCAAATCGATATGATAAGCAAATATCGATACTTGTCCAATACAAAGCGGTTACTGGCCAGTTTGCAGGGATCACTTCACGTGGTCACAAATGGCGACGTAGCATATTAATCAACGTATGTTATACATGTATTAAAATCGTAGGAGGGTTGAGTTATACTTGGAAAAAATTTCAAAATAGGGACTTTACTATTATATAAATTGATTTTTATGTCTGCCTGTCCGTCATGCACTCATCACATAAAATATAATAAGAGAATTCTGATGAAATCACAATGATCGATTTTTTTTGTCGAGACGCATACAAATTTATGACCCGCCTGATGTAAACCGTACCTATTATTATAGTCTATGAATGCTTGCACTCTTGCTGCTAACATAGCAGCTCCTGAGATGCTTATTGAAATAGTCCCTCGCAGGAACACAACAACCCTCCAGAGAGTTGTTATTTGGCTACCGTTTTCTGTAAGGTGGAGGTATTTCCCCGGTTGGGTTGTTGTTATGCGCCGCACGTCTTTTCAAAATACCCAGACCAAGAGAAACAGACAAATTCTTGCACACAAATTGTTTATCCTGGGTGGGAATTGAACTTTGACATCAAAGTGGCCATTTTAACCGCTCCACCACTGGGCTCGTCCAAATTATATTTCGGGTCATTCGCGTACATTCCGGGTCAGAATTCATGCTACTTTTATTTTGGAATTTTGTAGAATACCTTATTATATTATAAATTGAACAATCGCTCCACATGGTGCTAAGAGCATAAACCATAAACCTATACTATTTAATAGTGTAGTAACGATATGTGTCGTTGTTATCAAATTAATTTAACTTGCCGCCCTTTACTAGAGATAATATATGCGTACATATTATTACTGATACCATATTTAAATACCTACATGATTACATACTTGTCTGTCTTGGAAGGGGATCGAACCCACAACCCTTGTAGTCGTTGCTAACCAGTCGACTACCGGGCTCGTCAAATGATAAATCTGCCAATATTTAATAATGACGAATGTGAAGTTTGAAACGTTTCAGTCTACTTAGAATTCTAAATTCAAATTATTTTTTTAATACAACTATGATATATCTTCAAAAAAAAAAACTATTTGTTTGATCTTACTACAAAAACATTAATACAATTTTAACTAAGGATTATTCGATTTTTGTACAATTTGTACATAGACATTTTAACGTTCTGTGCTAAAGGGTTTGTAATAAACTTCAGTTATAATTTTAATGATTGCAGTAGTTTATCTTGGCTGCCAGGAGACATTGGTGGGGCGAGTCGCAATGGTGCGCTATAGCACGCCTCAAGTTGGACACTTTGCGCCGATATTATGATGTAGGCAATCTACAGTACACGATTGTTTTTGAAACACGATATTTTGCAGCGATCTTGTTTCAGATATAGATACAGAATTATATACAGAACTCGAATTAGATTTTTTTATACTACTAAGGTGGCAATCAAGCATACGCCCTGCCTGATGTTAAACAGTCACCGTAGCCTATGGACATTTGCAACACCAGAGGCGTCGCTCATGCGTTGCCGACCCTCTTAAAACCTCTTCACGCATTTCTTGAAGAACTCCATGCTGTAGTTCCTTGGAGAAACCTCGGCTGGGAGCTCATTCCACAGCTTGAGTGTTCTCGGAAGAAAACTTCTCTGGAACCGCACCGTACGCGACCATTGCGGTTCAAGCGTGTGAGGGTGAACTCCCCGCCGTCGGCGAGCGGTGCGGTTATAAAATATAGATACAGAATTATATACAGAATAGATACAGAATTCAAAAAATATCACGTTAAAATTGCGATGGTTATGTATTATATCTGAGTCCACTACTATTATCCCGGAAATGTTTTCGAGTTACTATAAAGTAATAACTTGAAAGCGATCTCCATGAACGTAAAAAAACAAACACGTGTCATACGTGCAGCCCCAGTATATTATATTGGCTGCTGCCGTATCATGTGCAAAAACGATTTATTGTAATCTTGTATTTGTATATTAAAATAAACATATACATCTTGATAAGTCACATGTACTTACATGTGTTACAAGTACGTGAATGTAATAGTTGTTATTCGGTGTTGACGTAATAAATAATATTATTATTTACGTTTCATGTCTACACAATTCAATCAAAAACCAGTTGAGAATGCGCAAGCTTGCATTGCCAGAGGAACACATTGCTCGTCAATTATATAACAATTCAATTATTATTTTTTAAATTGTCGGCCATTTTGACCATGTTCCGAGATAGGAACGGTGTTCCTGAACATTCTTATTCTACTTTTTTATGCTGAATCTGAATCTGAAGTCATAATTCGAATATTCGAAAAAAACGCACAGACAGACAAACCCACAGACAAACATATAGATTTTATATAGGAACGGTGTTCCTGATAACTGCATATCAGTTATCGTAACTCGTAATTATAATATGCGTAATATAATAAAACAATATAATCTGCCAATACAGTGTGAAAGAACATTTTAAATTATCAGGTTTATCCATACTTGATGTTTATGTTTTGTTTACATTATTTGAACATTACAAAGTCGTGTAAAACAGAAAAGCCACAATAAAAATATTTCAAACATTTATACCGTTTTGTACCCACAGGTAATTCTGTTACGACCTGCAAAAGGTGTTATCTCGCTCGTTTAAATACAAAAACCTTACCTGAGTATCGTCATGCTTAAGCTAACCCCTCATGTATACAAATATACGTTTCCGACCCTTATGGATTCGTATCAAAGTTTACTTTAGGTCGTTTATGTTACGGGCAGCTCCATGTATACAAAAGATAATTATACCCACACATATACGCAGTTACGTGCGTGACATTTGTCAAATCTGTGTCGGACACAGTCCCGGCATGTCCCGTTTATTAGCTTAGTATGTATGTATGCATTTGTTAGGTACGGGCCATTGGCTCCTTCGGTATATATTCAGATACATGATACGAAGTGTACGTTATCCATCGACAATAAGCGTACTTCTTCGATCGTTGTACGGGGAAAGTTTCGAGATAGTGATGTTAAATTTAGACACTCAGGTAGTGCAACTTTGCAGGCTTTAGCTTCTGAGAAAGGTGCGCTACAGATATACGTTCACATGTGTAGGATTTAAGATAGAATGGAGTACCTTTATCATTGATGAGAAAATTGTTGGCCTGCACCAACGTCAATTCAGTCGATCTGGAGTTGTGTCTGATCAGGCTACCATCTAAATGAAGCAAAGACAAATCGAACTTATTTTGCCCTATGAGAAATTAATATTGTTTTTCACTATCTATTTAAAAAGCAGCATGACTTGCATAGCTTTTGAGAGGGAAAATGATAATGGGAATTAGTAAAATTACACAGACCGATAAAAGTTTCTCGATGTACTAATTATACAACGTATTTCTAATGAATTATTTTGGTTTAACTAAGTAAAATACATAAACTATATAAGTATAGAACAAAGTGGCTAAGGTGATCTGTTACATTTTCAACGATTCCAAACGTTAAGTAACTACAAAATTGAACTTGTTAGCTTTTACATTTTGTATTTGAGTAAAGGGGTTGGAAAACACTATTTGATTATAAAGTGAATATCCATCTTGACATTATTGTACGTTTTTTAAATAATCTGATGACTTGTGGGAATTTTAGTTTAAATAACCTATATCATCAGAGAACATCAAAAAATAAGAACTTTGCATATTTTTTATCTTTTCTTCTATAATATAACTTTGATTCTAATTTGGTTCAAATATTTAAAAACCATAGTGAAATATAATAATATGAACCGACAATTTTACAATGATGAATTCTGAGTGCAATATATCCCTGCAATATATCCCTTTTGAGCAATCGTGTAAAAATGAAAATGTTTCGTACATTTTTATGACATGAGAACAACTAATGAAACTTTTGAGAACATTTTTGCTGTCTCTGTGCATTTGTTTTTACTATTGTATGTGCATACTTCATATTGAAATGTGAACCATCAAAATCCTTTTTATAAAACATCTGAACAATATTCTACGTCAAAGATATATTAGATGAGCTGCACTCGTACGAAAGTGCTGTGCATCTGTGATCGTTACAGAGACGATGCTCTCAGCATTTTACAGTGAGCGAATTTATCGCAAGTAGTATCAACAATAACGATGAATTTTGAAGAGTAGTCGGATGAATTATATTAAAACGTATATAACTGTATTTGATTTTGCAAAAATTCGGGTCCTTGTATGATTATGCAGTTTTGTTTCGGTAATTAAAAAAGTCAGTGGTTTTTATCTTCCAATTCTATTTATGTTTAAATTGAGCATAATGTCTACGACGATACTATTTAGATAGCAGGCTTACGACAATGTTATTTACTTCATTAGCTTTAATTCTAGGTTATTCGTGACAGTTACAAGCTGATAAGGTATATACTAGAAAAAAATATAAAGTATATTTATTGGTCATGTGAAGTTTTTCGCATAAACAAATATCGTATAGCATGTTATGCCAAATAGTGATTTATACCGAGTATCTTTATTGTTAGAATAATTTGTAATCTCATAATATTTTCGATCCTGAAATAAAAAGCGAATCATTTACCATCCTTAGCATTATAAAAACTAAAAACAAAAAATATTACCAAAGATAAACGCAGGAATTGTACTAAAAACTTCATAATGGGTCGTTACGGAAAACTTCCAACATTTTTAACCTTAAGAAAGTATAAGCCAGTGCTCGTATAAAAGATCATCGTGAGATTGTGTAAATACAAAGCTAGTATAATTACTAAACATGGTGTCTTGTTTAGAACAATCGAATTATACAGGTTCCCATGACTACACTAAGATATCATAAACAATTGTATACAGGGGCATTGCCCTGTACTTTTTACGGCGAGAGTTAACGATTTTTACCATCATGCCTCGTTCATGTTTCCGAGAGTCATATATTCGGATCTCAATATGCTTTAAATTATAATAAACTGCAAGTTAATGTAATAATTACATCGTTAAGTTTAATTTATTAATTGCACGTGGGCGATAAAATTCTCAAAATTCTTCGATTGCCTATGTAGGATATAACCCCAACCCAAATAACTGCTACATAGCAGATTGTTAATCATGGGAGCTCATGGGAGCTTCTGCATTAGTAGCGGGGATGGCAACTCGTGAATCCTGTATTACAACACAGTTACAAGATGTATACTTTACACGAAACGTGCTGTAGGTATGTTATTAATGTTTTTTATTGTAAATGACGCATTAATAAAAAATATATCTGTATGATTATGTGTAATAACTAATAAGTTATTATAGGTATATATTCAGGGCCTTTCTGGCTCAGTTTAATATATGTATAGTGACCCCTTGCTAGTGATGGTGATAGTGACGAACTTCCCAATATTCGAATTCCCCTTAAAGAGACACATTGACTTAGAGCATGTGCATGGGAAGTTATAGAAGTATTCGAATTACACAGAGTGCTTCTAAAACACCATTGCGAGGAGATGCAGAAACTGCACGGTTTGCCACTTGGCTGTCAACTTCAACACTGAGTTCTAAGGACATGTAGGCTTTTGAGAGTCTGGTATATCAGTGCACTGGGATACCTGAATGTTCGGCGCATAGGTACGCCAAGTCGCCCTTCCTTTCTACCATAAACTATTGATAGATTCAACGTTGAATGAAGTTGACCACTTAGGACTAGGCAGGGAAATCTCAGAAGTATCCACCACTATTTCGGTTTTTCTTCGAAATGATGGTATACATACTGTTCACGGTACGCCCCGTTGCTTCTCTGACTGATCTTTGTTCTGACTGATCTGACTGCTCACTGCTTTATGCTTGGCGTTGTTTCAAATCTTTACGTTGTATCAGTGTATTTTCAATGCAGCGAAAATATTGAAAGCTACAGGTTTTGGGAAGGGTGGTATTAGCACTCAGGGCGATGACTGTTATCACTGGAATCATCACGAACACTTACCCATCGTTCTCGCACAGCGAGGGATATCATTTCATCGGTTACAGTGCCTGTTTATGACTTACAGCTCGTTAATATAAATACCGTCACCTCCTGAACACAATTTGATCGAGAAGGCGGACGCAGGGTTATTAATAACAAAGGAGCACGGTTCTTATACACATTCAAAATGTTTATATTACCAAGAACTTTGAACACTGGTGTTTTTATTTCCAAATTAATAAACCATTAATTTTGTCTATGGCTTAAAACTATTCATTATACCAAGTAAAAGGGTTAACTTGGTAAAATAATAATAAATCTCTGGATCTGTATAACTTATACTATAATTAGGAAATGAGTAATCCATAAAGCTATAGAAGTATGGACGATCGGCGAAGAGATGAGAGCAGTCTTATCAACGATTGCTCCAAATTTTGATCACCTATGCTCAGTTATGTGGGATTTCTCATTAACCATATTTCATTGATTTTAATAATAAATAACATATCAAATAAACATTGACTTTTTGAATGATGTAAACCAAAAATTTCTTGATTTAGTAGGTGTAGGCACTTCGAGTGACAAAAGTTTGGGGAACACTGCTCCAGGGTTCTAGTGCTCTGGGGTCACAGGACCGTGCCTAGTTCGGTCATCAGTCTCTCACAATCTTCTACTTGGTGTTATAAGGCCACCGGGATGTGATAAAGAGTAACTAAATAATACAATGGAATATAATTATACCAATGTAATGCAAACTTGTTTGTAATTTATTAAAAAAAAAAAAATTGCTTTAACGTATCCTTAGGCAAACGATACTCGTAGCTGCTCGACAGCGGGTTTTCCCAAACTACGTTAGATCAGATTTACCGTGAAAGAACTTGTTTGTAGCCAGTATTTTGTAAGTATAACTATATACTTACAAAATACTGGCTACTAATACTAATATACTATATTGTGTGAGTAGAATATACTAGTATATATAATATACTAATATATTCTACTCACACAATGTCGTTATAATACAGAGATATTAGAAATGAAACTTAAAGACATGTCGAATGACCTATCCAAATTATTTTAGGGATTTTTTTATTTTATAAAACGTCCGTAGGCATACTAGCACACGGCCTACCTGGTGTAAACCGTAGCCTAGTAATACATTTAGTATCACTAGCGTGATGTCACCTCTGCTGCTAACACAGGTACGCCTTAGGAGCTTACTAGTGATCTCAACACGACTCAACTCTTTATCCCGTGTGGGAATAGAACCCACGAGCGTCGTAGTTAAAGTCGCGTTATTAACCGCTGTTCCAAAGAGCCTGTCAAAAGTTGGCTAGTCTAGTTGGCAGTCAAATCGGTTACCTGATATGACCTGTCATGCCTGCGTAGCGACCTTGAAAAATGACAACCCTAGCATTTGTTCTAACACAAGCGTTGATGATCATGCCAGAAAAGGGCTAAGTCCGCCAGTGAACCTACTGTTACATCTCTCCACTGTGATATCTGATATCATATTACAGTTATTGTATATCAACGTAGATATTGGATATTGAATGGCAGAGTAAATATAAACAGATATAAGGTTGAACAACATCGGTTAACGCAAAGGTGTGCTTACGATAACCGAACAAAACAAACAGTGATTGTACTTTACGTTTTATCGACGTCATAAAAAAGTAGGCATTTTATTTTTGTAACTCTTAAATATCAATGCATGGAAACCAATCTATTTTGGCTGTTAATTTTATTTCTAATTCATGTTCCCTAACCTTACGCATTTAATAAGATTAACTCAAAATTGAAACATAATAAGTGTGACAGTTATGTTTAAAGATAGGTATGGGGCATCAAAACGGGAAGTTGAACATCTGGAAAAATACCTCCACCTCACAGAAAACTGCAACTAAATAAAGATTTTCTGGAAGGGTGTTATGTTTCAGCGTGTGAGTGTGGTAAGAAGCTCGTAATGAGTTTCTGTGTTAGGAGCAGAGGTGGCATCGCGCGAGTGATATTTAATGTATTGTAAACGTTCATAGATGGTAACTGCGTTTGCTTCTGCTGGACGTTGTATAAAAAACAAAAAAAAAATGCTACTCGTATATTCTTTACACATCATTTCAACATTTTAGTGACCGGATCATACTGAAGGTCGTCCATTCCACTGTGGAATATAGGCATTTTACGTCGGGTGGTAAACAATCAGCAACATGTGCCTCATGTAGCTGTAGCTTGTGAACGTTGTTTAAGGAGTATAAGTTAGTTTTTGCACATTATCACCCTCTTTGCTAACGCAGCAGCACATCAGAGCGTTTTATCTATGACTTGACTGCAACAAAAATCTAAAGTTACACCGCAAATGGAGTAACTGTAGTCATATATGGGGGGAAATACCTGGCTAGAACCTTGTGATTCGGTGCAGACGAGCTGTGAGAATTGTTGATTATCCTAAGCTCACCCATGGTAGGAAGTCCTGTTGTTTGATGTAACGCCAATAGCCTCATTTTACAACGAATCAACGACGGCAGGAAACTCATCCTCGCAGTAGAAGCGTAATGGTCGAGCGCTTTCAGAGAAGTATTCTGCCGGGAATTTTTAAATTGTAAAATGAAAAACTACCGAGGTTTTCCCTAGTGACTACAGCATACGGTTGTTCAGAAAAGGTCTAAAGAGGTTTCTACAGGATCAGGAACACAGGAGTGACACCAGTAGTGTTGCATGTATCTGCAGGCTATAATAACTGCTTGCTAATAGACGGGCTGTCAGATTGTTTGACAACTTAGTGTTGGTTAGTGAACCTTTTCCAATCCATTGTCATTATTTCAGAAGCATTCTCCCCAATCGCTGTCAGATCTGCGAGCTATGTACCGTACAGTGCCACTACATCAACAAAAAAAAATAATAATAATGTGAACTCTCAGAAATGTATTTTCAATCGTAATGTGTGTGTTATCTATTCCGCTATCAATCACAAAGGACTCATAAAAATTACATGGAACAAGTTAGCATAACTTGACCTTGCACTATTATTGTACTTGTTTTGAGGAATAACAACGCATCTACTATTTCAGAGCATAAACAGACTGTGACAAAATGTTTGTTCTGCGACTTGGAATTCTCCGGAGTAACTTACTTATTCAATGGAACGCTCTTCTATGAATTTAGTTAGACAAAATATCATGAATATATTAGGGATAATTGAACGCAAATAAATAATAGCATAATAATCCACAAAATTTGACGAATGACTTTTTGTTGACGCCAGGTGAATTTATTTGTGTCAATAATTAGAAAGCTGTCCTATTTAGAAAACTCATAAATTTCATAGAGGTTGCATCGCGCGAATGATACATAAAGGAATACAAGAGTTATAGGCTACGGTAACCGTTTTACATCAGGTAGGCCGTATGCCTCTCGACGTTGTACAAAAAAAATACAAAATGATTTCAATGTACAAACTTAAGACGCTACTTTCTCAACATGGCAGCTGTGTTGATATTATTATTGCTTATTTGCATCCAATTATTAGACACTGTTTAATCCATTTAAATTAAATATTTATATCGATAATTAATATCACGGTTAATGTTTTTTTTATATTGCCAATAAAAGTAGTTGATGAGATAGTGTAAAGAAGTAGTAGAAAAAAATAAGAATATGGCAGTACACAAATCATCCCCTTGATGATAAATATTCTCATGTAATTAAGAGGTGAATAGGATTTTTATCCAAGTTATCTGCGAAATTTAATAAATATATAATACCAGTTACAAATATACTCTTTGGCTGATCTGAGCATTATAAATATCTGCCTGCCGTATGAAATTACCCTTATTTCAGAACGAAATTACTCAGTATGTATTGCGGTTATTACGCAAATCGATACACAATGAAATCCAGGCAATAATATTGTTGTTCTAAAAAGAACTTATGTATTAAACATACAGTCGATTTGAGATAAATTCATGTCGCCAGAGCCTTTGTATGATAATGTATTCTTTGTGGACATCGAAAAATCGGGTACGTTTCAAAGAACGACCCGGAGCTGGATAGTATTTTAGAAATTTTCTTTTATATCGTATTCCGGTCTATATTACGTGGGTCTGTTTGATGATGTGGTGACCATTTATGTTTTATTTACTTCAATTAATCTAAAAATGTGTAGGTAATTATATTTTATGATAAGGTATGAGCAAGGGTTAAAACACCTTCTCAATTTGTTTTCTAAAGTAAATTAAGCTTAAAGCCATATACACAAAGTCAGCAGCTGTCCTCCTAAAACGTCATAAAACCATAAAGGTTGCTTTGAAATTATTTTTTGGTCATAGTAGGTAAGTCTTGCCCTTCCTCGGCTTCTACATCCTTCCATTTTTGCATTGCATATCTGCTCCGTTATTCTTTCATCCTGCATTCTTTCTACATGTCCGAACCAACAGAACAGGCCTCTTCTTATTTTAACTTTAAGACCAACTCTGTTTCTAATATCGTTATTGCGAATACGGTCTAGGTGCAAGCCTTACGCCACAAATTTTGCGCAACGCTCACATTTCGACCGCGTTTATCCTACTTTCATGCTCTATGTCTGATACTATTCATAATACATGCACTGTAGACAGTGACTGCTGCACCTGGTGGCGAAGTAGCTGGAACAATGCTAATTTAACAACAAGACTCGTAAGTTCGATTTTCTCACAGGATAAACATGTGTGTGCATGAGCAAGTCTGTTTGTCTTAGTCTGGGTGTGTTTAAGAAGAAGGTAGGGGCTCGACGAGCTCGGTGGCGCAGTCGTGAATAACGCGACTTTAACACCAGCGCTCGTGGATTTGATTCCCACACAGGACAAACATTTGTGTGCATAAACATGTCTGTTTGTCTTGCTCTGGATGTTTTTAAGAGACGTCGGGCGCATGAAAGCAGCCCGTCTGGGGAAGTACCTCTACCTCACAGAAAACCGCAGCCAAATAACAACCTAGAGGGTTGTTGTGCTCCTGCGTGTGAGTAAGGTCACCAGTAAGCTCCTAAGGAATTGCTGTGCTAACAGGAGAGAAGGCATCGCGCGAGTGATACTTAATGTATTACAAGCTTTCATAGGCATCGGTAACTGCTTTACATCAGGTGGGCCGTATGCTTGTATATCTTCTGACGTTGTATAAAAAAAGAGGGCACCAAGGCAAACCGACTGAGAAAACACCTTCACCTCACAGAAAACCACATCCAAATAGGAACCTCGAACATCCTCGTGTTGTGTTCCTGCGAGTGAGTGGTCACCATGAAGCTACTAAGGAATCGCTGCGTTAACTGGGTTAAATATTTTACAAATCAGTGTGGAGTTACAAATGATGTTTTTATATCACCACGTCCTGCAACCTCCTAGTCATTATGGTATAAGTATAGTATGGTGTTAATGACACATTTATCATCTTGGTATAAATTAGAATGATTTAGAAGATCACATACAGCTCTTTAAAAGCACAGTCTGTGTCATATTACCACCATTTGGACGGAATCCTAAAAATCGAAATGCTAGAATGGTTCACGATTTACGAGTATTTTAGCACACTTAACCCTGAACGTTTTTTCTACGAAATAGATTAAATAAATCTATACATATATAACAAAATTGCTACAGGCCGACGTCTGTACATAAGAGATATATAAGAATAAATATACTCGTAGGGACTTTATGAAAGCAATAGAATATAAGACAATTATCTTCAAAATTTATATTTGTCTGTCTGTATCTTCATGCGCGCAAACTGGAAACGAACTACCTCATTTCATTGCTGGAGGTCTAGTTTAATATTTAATTTAAATACACCACAAAGAAGCCAAGTTATATAGTCACATAATAAAACTATAATTGATCGTACTGTGTAGGCGCTAATTAAGAGAAATTAATAAAAGCAATATTCATAAGAGCAATAAAAGCGAAAACCATAATGTTTTAATTTTTATTTGTCTGTCTTCATCATGTCGTTAGTATGTGCATCACGCAAATATCCCGCTACGCTGGATGCCCAAATATTTAAAATGAAATATTTTGTACGTACTCAAAGTAATCAAAAAGAGTTTTCTTTTCTTGTATACAGTCATTTTTTACTGAATTATTGATTTAGATAAATTTTATTTATAATATTAATGAACGTAATTCGAATATTATAAACGTGGAACTACTTTTGTCAGGATGTATGGATGTTCAATAATATTTTCCACTTTCAATCTCCGAAAATATTAATCTCGAAAACATTTAGGGTTATTGTCTAAATCCACGGAAACCTAACTCCACGGAGACAAAGCAGCGGCTAGACAAATATTAATACTCGTAAACTACAAATTCTCACATGCAGTAGATATTCGATATTCAAGCACACAGCAGAATTGCTAAAACTGCTGAAGCAGGGATCTTTACAGGAATCTGAATCGCAGTCAGGGAAAGGTGAAAATTATAAGCGTGAAGCGGTGTAGAAAAGGGCCTCTGCCAAGAGCGCGATTATTGGGATACTTTCGCGCGAAAGGACGCTTCAGATTATAGCCACGGACTACGTGACTGGGTCCTTTTATTGCCATCTCAATGCTATATAGGTATTTATAACGTCTCTATAGTAAATTAAGCCCACAGAAAACTTAAACGAATCACGTCCGATAGATATTTCAACGACACCATAAAACTCCAATAAGGCGGGATCACACGAATAAAATTGCAATGCGACAGCCGAAATCTGATGTGATGCGAGATTTAGGCTCGTGACTTGCTGAAAGTGGAACAGGGTGAAAATATTTTCTTGTACTACATTGGAAAGGAAAAATATTTAATCTCCAACGTGATTAATATGAGGCGCAGAGCAGCGAACAATCTTAGATATGAATTTTGCAGGAAAGTAAAAATAATATGTTGCTTCTAGTTGAGCTCCAGTGAGTGAGTGAGTCACTGAAGAAATCACTAACCCAAGTATGTACTACATTGTCAGCGTATGAAAAAATTTTTAACTTATTGCAAGCGTAGGTTACTACACTGTTTTGCATGCCATCCTTTTATTTCCTCTAATAACATGGTATTCTATACCATGTTATTAGATGATATAAATCATCTGTTAGATTAAAAGAATCAAACAATAAATTTTCAGAAATAAATTTTAGAATTCAGTCCTTAAAGTGGTGACGGCGATATGAATTTTAATTTTGTTGGAGCTAAATCTCTCACTCCATTGAGTTCGCGTAAAATTGTTTTTGTTTATGTATTTTCAACCTGTTTCTATCATCCCTGGCTTTTGTTATCTTGTTTACATTTACGTAAATAACTTGTCGATACATCACTTTCTAAGGTATAAATTGTTGAATGAAATTTGAAAGTCGGTCTCATATCGATTCAATAGGCGTTCCTTCAGCTGATTACGAAGAAAACAAAGAGCAACAGCCAAAAGGCATAGCTCGTGATACATAATACGCTGCCGATTCCAACTAATGCTAACATATGGAAGCGAGAGCTGGTTATGACAGATCGAGCATGAATCTGGTATAAACGCTGCCGAGAAGCTAGCTTGCGAAAAATATGTGGCGTGACGTTTGTAGATCGAATTTGCGATTATAAGTAAGAGTGTTGCTCTGAAAAATAGTATTATGAAAAAAAGGGTTTATTTCAGTTTTTTTTTGTACAGATTCCGACTCGAAATTAGTAAAAAAAAATCTTTGTGATTTTACTTATATTCAATTCATGAAATGAAACGTATTGCCACCGCCAAGCAGTTACGTGGTACTAATGATAGGTACCACGGCACGCCCCAGTAAATTGTTATAGTGCATTAAAGAAGATTTCTTTACTACTTTCTAAACTAACAATTCTTTAGCGAAAATTTTGAAAGGTATAATAATATTTTTTAACGCGACCTTGTCTAAATTTAACAATTTGATTACCTGTAATAACATTAAATTACCTATTTCTCGTGTAAATATACCCATTAAACTTTCAGGTTCATTTTAACCAATGTTCTTTCACTATTGACAATATGCTATAAACCAAGGTAGTGTTCACTCAGAATTTTCGGTCGTTGCATTGAAATGCCAATTTGGTTTCATTTGGTTGTGTTCAGGATTCAGTTGAGAAGCCTGTCAGCTCTTCTCGCTAGGTATTACAACGTTTTACAATTGAATACTACGTAAGGCATACACCGCATTACAATGCAGTTACAGAAACTTCTGAATGCGTCACAAGCTTATTTTCTTCTTTTCTGTGTTCGGTGATCAAATGTTTTATTCAGTGCCAAGTTTTTAGCGTCACAGCCAACTTTACCATCACCTTAATTAATGAGTCTCTTGAGAAGGAGAGGAGATAGGGCATATCAAAGCAACTCGATTGGGGAAGACCTCCATCTCACAGAAGATGGCAGCCAAATAAGAATTACCTGGAAGGTTGTTATTTTCCAGTGAGTTTTGTTTTCTTTTAAAAAGACAAGATAAAGAATTATTTATTTGCTATTGGGCACACGTGGGTACTTGAAACACGTGTTACATTTTTTAAATATAATCTTCTATCTTATTTAATTCTTTTAATTACTTTTACTTTCTCCTAGCATGACCATTGGCGAAGAAGACTGTATTGCAACTATTCACAAGCTACGTAACTAGCGAACTGCTTTTTAAGAGAGGTAGGGCGTATCAAAGCAGCCCGTCTGGGGAAGTACCTCCACCTCACAGAAAACCGCAGCCAAATAACAACTCCCTAGAGGGTTGTTGTGTTCCTGCGTGTGAGTGGCGTCACCAGTAAGCTCCCAAGGAGTTGCTGTGTAAGTAGCAGAGGAGGTGATAATTAATATATCGCAAGCGTTAATAGGCTACGGTACCCGCTTTACATCAGGTGGGCCATATACTTGTATGCCTCCCGACGTAGTATAAAAAAAAACGTGTTGCACTCCGGAAGTGCCGGTAGAAGTGAAAACTTGAACATTAACGTTGTGCATTTTTGAATATTTTGGAACGGTTAGGGAATAATTTCGCACGAATTGCTTTATTTATCAGTATAAAAGTACTGCACTTTGTTCCATTTCCATATATTAAACACTTTATATACACGAATTTTACAAGTATACAGACGGTCGAGGCATCAGCAGACACCATCCGTAGATACGCGTAGCAGGCTGTAGTACAAACACACGTGCTCGCGCATGCGCCCTGCGCCGCTTAAACAAAACAGCGATGTTGATAAACGCGTAAGCGCCAAGAATTTCATGGCGCTTACAACGTTTTGGTCGCGAGAAAATAATGCCCTATGAACGATCTAGCGCGTCATGTTTTAGCGCTGCAGCAGCGAACTTAAGTTCTAATTCTCACCAAAGTCCTACGAATTTTCGATCAGAGTCACGTGTCCTGACGCGAGTTGAACATTTTTTACTCATCCCAAAAAGTGCACAACGTCGCTAAAGAAGTTTTCACTTCAAAAAGAACAGCCACGGCAAAGTAGACCGTTAGTTGTTGCCTCCCTATGTCGTATCAAAAATGGTAAATTCTGATGACTATGAGATTATCTTTTGCTTGCAGGAATTTTGATCGTTTTATATCTGTTAAGAACAGAGTCATTTTTTTATCATGAACCATTTTGTCTTGTTAATGTTTGAATTTTACGGATTCTTATTAAATCGAAATCTGCCCCGGAAATGAACTAAACCCTTATGATTTACAGGTGACAAGGAAAAGTTAATGGTAACAATTTTGTAATCTCTATTACCTTAGCCCAACGAATTCCACTGAAGCTAAAGCACATTTAATCAATAGGATTCAATAAGAAAGTGATTTACAAATATTGAAAATTTATTACATTTACTGAGATTTACATTACTTTTGGCTCGCGGTTTCGCTAGCATAAATATTCCGTTATCACGATATTAAGTAGCTTTAGATTGGTCTTCTCCGGGTATCTAAATCCCATTGCCATTTTAGTAGTGAAAAGATAACAGAGAGGTTTTATTCTTCACCGGGCATCTAAATGTCATTACTGTCAATTTATCAGTCAAAATATACTAGAGAGGCAGATAGGTTACTTTTGCGCTTGTAATATTAGTAGAGACTATTTAGTTTACGTACCAATTTTGACCAATTTTGACTTGATTGTTTTTTTTTTATACTACGTCGGAAGGCATACATGCATACGGCCCACCTGATGTATAGCCGGTACCGTAGCCTATTCACGCTTGCGATATATTTATTTTCACTCGCGCGATACCTCCTCTGCTGCTTACTACTTACACAGGGAGTTTACTGGTGACCTCACTCACACGCAGGAACACAACAACCCTCTAGGGAGTTGTTATTTGGCTGCGGTTTTCTGTAAGGTGAAGGTACTTCCCCAGATGGGTTGCTTTGATGCGCCCTACCTCACTTTGTTATTCAGAACCGGTAATTGCACTAATAATATGACACCTCATCTCCAAAAATTAGCTCATACATACATATATACATCATTATAAAAAAAATATATATATTATTCTGACGACCAAGATCTACAGCGCCTGAATATATCTCGTAGAGAGGTGAAATACGTGTCGCAGCGACGACCAGGAGCCAGGGCAGTAACGGTGGTAGATGCATGCAGTTCATGGCGGACATTCGCAGTGACGACCGCCACAGTCGATGTAGAGACGACCAGAGCGGCCATGGCAGCGACGGAATGCATCTACTAACAGTAGTGGTTGGATGTCGGTCGGCGCTAGTTCACATGAACTAATAGAGAGCGGAAGATCACAAAGTAGTTTAATAGATCAAATAACCTCTTAAGGAGTTGGTATTAGCATTAAGGGGGGGATTTTGCGAGCGATACCTCTTTATATAATGTGGACCGTAGGCTTGTAAGCCTCCCAATATTATAAAAAAAAAACTATTCGACTAGGTTCTTACCGTAAACCGCTAGTGGCTAAAATAATGTGAACATACCGATCAATAGACATATTGGATTGTATTGAAGGGAAATAAATGATTATAATCACCTGAAAATTTATGAAACATCCTACACAGTACATAGCAATCAGATACTAATTAATGTAATGCAAAGTACTCGTATATACAACACAGTTGCATGTCTTTCTGCATCTGTTAATTAAAGAACAATAGTTCTAACCATTTATACAACTGACGTAGCGTACGATAGATCAAAGTACGAAGGAAAACTATCGAAGAAAACAAGTTTAACCGTATAACTAGAAACGTTTCATTACTCAAGCTCTTCAAATACATTTTATTACCTTTTTACGGTGCGGAGCGCAAAATTAACAAACGAACTGACAGATGTTAAGCGGTTTCCCATAGAGATCAGTGACGTTAATAAGAATCGTACGTCACAGATGATTCGTAGCGGGCCAAATGACATCGTAGACTTTGCATCAACAGCAGAAATGAACCCGTGTAAAAATGACCATATTTCTTTCTTGATCTGAGTAAATCGGCGGCAAATAAGCATTCTTTTTTTATTATTTATTCTGCCTGCCAAGTTTGTTGTAGTAAATGCAATCAAATGTCACAATCTATCTATCTATATTTTCACGCCAAGATCATTGCGGGTTATACAGAGCGCAATGAGCGCTACATGCCATATAGGTTTATACATTTTCATTTATACAACCACGGGATTGGCATACGGCATACATCTAGCAAACGGCCTACCTGATGTAAAGTAGTTACCGTAGAAGCTAATTTAAAAAGTATACGTATTTTACGTACCCAAAGGGTAAAACGGAACCCTATTACTGAGGCTCCGCTGTCCGTCCGTCCGTCCGTCCGTCCGTCCGTCCGTCTGTCACCAGGCTGTATCTCATGAACCGTGATAGTTAGACAGTTGAAATTTTCACAGATGATGTATTTCTGTTGCCACTATAACAACAAATACTAAAAAATAGAATAAAATTAATATTTAAGGGGGCTCTCATACAACAAACGTGATTTTTTTGCCGTTTTTAGGGTTCCGTACCCAAAGGGTAAAACGGAACCCTATTACTGAGGCTCCGCTGTCCGTCCGTCCGTCCGTCCGTCCGTCCGTCCGTCCGTCCGTCCGTCCGTCTGTCACCAGGCTGTATCTCATGAACGGTGATAGTTAGACGGTTGAAATTTTCACAGATGATGTATTTTTGTTGCCGCTATAACAACAAATACTAAAAAATAGAATAAAATAAATATTTAAGGGGGCTCCCATACAACAAACGTGATTTTTTTGCCGTTTTTATAGATAATGGTACGGAACCCTTCGTGCGCGAGTCCGACTCGCACTTGGCCGATTTTTTTTATAGATAATGGTACGGAACCCTTCGTGCGCGAGTCCGACTCGCACTTGGCCGATTTTTTTTATTATACATCAGATGGCAAACAAGGGCACGCAGTATTTGATATACAAATATTCTTCATTGCATCAAATTAAAATTGAAAACAAATGGTATACAAACTATAGTATTATAGGCGGTCTCATCTTATTTTTTGATGTCAATGGGTTAGCGCTACTTATGCATATACAATTCGCGCATTTGTCGCCATCTTCCGAATTCAACCCCATTTGAAATAATTTAAATACCAACAAATTATATTATTTATTATTATTACATTTTACTATAGGATCCCCGCAGCTTTCCTTTAGTCATTACCGGAGGTATTTTCAAAAAGTAGTATTGTCTCCAAATTACAAATTCCTAAAGGCCTACATTGGCTTAGCGTTGTATATCAATAGGTAATTTAGTCATGACACAATTTATTTCAAAAGTATAGATTTGTCTATGTTCCAGTTTTATTTATGTAGTATTTATTTTTGTCTAGAAACAAAATAATGAAAACATTATTTTCAATTCGGACTGAGGGCTTTATACTTTTTTGATACTAAATCCCGGCAGTTATGGCCTGCATGAATAAAAGAAAAACATCAAACTCATGTACTCGTAGCAACTTTCATGCTGATTTTTATCGATAACTATAACACTTTTCGGGAACACCGTTCCTATATGAATTCTATATGTTTGTCTGTGCGTTTGTCTGTCGCTTTTTTCGAATATTCGAATTTTGACTTCAGATTCGGATTCAGCATAAAAAAGTAGAATAGGAATGTTCAGGAACACCGTTCCTATCTTTTAAGAAACAGGGTCAAAATGGCCAACAAATTAAAAAAAAAATGTTATTTAATTGACGAGCCAGGTGTTCCTCTGGCAATGCAAGCTTGCGCATTTTCAACTGGTTTTGTTTTGAAACTATTTTTGTTTTTGGTGTGCAACATTATTAATTTGTACCAAGTCAAATTAATTATGTTGCTGCGCTTAGACACGAAATAACTAATTTTAATTTATTTTATAGTCCGATTATAATATGGATTTTTTTAGTTATATAAAATAGCCTTACATACTAATGTTAGTAAACACAAGTTCGCCATATAAATGATTATTTTGATCGAGAGGTGCATAATCGCACTTTGTACAATTACATAGTAGCACTCATAAGGCACTACACGATCGCGACGATAACGTTTCCCATTGTACTTTTAGATAATATAATTTAGATAGTAATAACTATAATTATTTCTAAAAAAATATTTTTTATATTTATCCAATTGCAGTGCATAAACAGTTAGTTGAACAAATACAGGCTTTGTTTGGAAAATTCTTGCTTTTACTTAATATACATTTTCCACGATTTTTCTTAGAAGATTTTATCGCTTTCCTCTATCTTATAAACAGCGGGGATTATTCTTCCCTGGATTCTTGCTTCTGGCGGTTGAGTAGTTAACGAGTATTTGAATGCTCCGTCAATCAATCCCTCAACTCACTTTCTTCGATAAGATTGGGAACATTTTTTTTCGTTCGACGTCGGGCAATAGAGGCAGCCGCCTGATATAAAGTGGTTATCGTTGCCTATGAGCGCTTGCAATATAGGAAGTAAAGTAATTGCAGCTAACACAATAACTCTTAAGAGATTCCTGCGAGTGCGTGAGGTTACCAGTAAGGTAACCTCATTCACTCGCAGGAATACAACTACCATTCAGAGATTCGTTATTTAGTTGCGGTTTTCCGTTATGTAGAAGTACTTTACCAAGCGATTAGCAGCTTTGATGCACACTACTTTTCTTAAATACATCCAGACAAAGACGAACATACACGTTCATGCGCACAAATGTTTTTCTTATGTAGAAATCAAACCCACGAGCATTGGTGTTAAAGAACTACGGGCATTGCTAACCAATCCATCACCGGTCTGGTCAAAATTAATCGTACATCCTTGATATAGTGGTCGTTGATATAGCTTTCATTTTTTACTGTCGCGGCTATCAGAGTGCCCATCTAGTCTGATAGAAAATACAAATGTAACTTAGAGAGCGGACCGTGTTGTCATCACAACATTTGATAGCTGTAGTAATGGACCTTACCCTGATGGTTCGGGTGGATGGTATGCGTTCATTCATTATTTTCACGAAATAAAAAATTTCAAACAAAGAATTAAATGAAGAGGGGAACACATGCGTTAGCGGCGAATTTCACATTTCTATATTTCGATAGATATTACTTTTTTTACACGTGAGTACTAAACTCATCAGTATCATATGTGGCTATGAGCCGAGTCTAGTTGTAATGATACCACGACGAAAAGGGGAACGAAGGACATTTGAAGAGTTTTTCAAATCGTTCTTCGTGACACTCGAATAATGCAACACAGCTTTCGAACATTCTACTGCTGGTGTAAATATAAGAAGCTGCACGGTAGCTACATTTAAGAAGAGTACTACCTCCTTCACAATAACTTATACTATATACTACATATCTATCTATCTATAACTTCTCGCCACATACTTTGCGGGGTAGGCAGAGAGAACCGAGCGCCACGTGACTCGATCCTTACATATCTCACTCGCTTCTTTAACATTCGTTCATTCATATATACATATTTATTGATATATTGCTATATTATACAGAAATATTATTTCGCAAATATGTTGTTATATAAATTGTTTGCTATGTGTATAACCATTATATACAATAATGGTTATAATATTTTCACACCGGCCAAAGTAATATTACAACACTGGATGAGGTTGGATGCAAGAAATCTTCAGGTATATATATCTATATTTAAATGAAAAGCCCAATTTTGTATACTATTTTATTTGTTAATGTACTCTGCATAGACGCAAGTTTTATAACAAGTTAAAACATATACAAAACAAGCTATACCCTATGATTTATACAGTTACACTGGAAACGCATTGTGTTAGAACAAATATGTTATATTTTTATTTATGACAGGTTTCTTCGATATTTATGGAATGTATGACTCCAGATTTATTTGCTTGGATTAATTCTACCGAGGATGCTGGTCGTCCAGGGCTTTTGTTGAGCACGAATGATTGAGTACTAACAAATGTGAATAAAACGTTTGTATTTAGAAGGGATATGTCGTTCAAAAATCCCTAGTCCTAAATATCTTCATAGTATTAAAGTACGTAAGTGGTTAATGTACCTTATATACAGTATGTTTTATTTTAACTGAGAAAGTATAAGGATGTCCAAAACCATAGGAGACTCAGAGCAACTGTTATCCTTTTTACTGAAAAGCATCCTAGCATAATCAGCTCTTTGGTCAACAGTGTTTTTAACAATTAGTATTTGTTTTATTTAGTTCTATATAGTTGTGCTTAATATTGTACCATTTTATGGCTGTTTATCTGTATATACCTATCTAAATGTCCCTCATTTAGTGTTTTATTGTGCTGACTTTATACGGGTCTGCTCAAAGTGTAAGTCGTATTAGCAAAATATTAACACAGTGCGTTGTTAAGCAAAACATTATAATCCGTAGCCATATTACTCCCGTCATTACGGCGCATTTATTTTTGTTCATTTACTTACATATTTTATCCTTATAATTTATCATTATCATTTTGATTGCCTGTGTAAAACTATATGTATTCATCATTTATCATAAGTCTGTCAGTTTCTATCATAAATCATGCAATAAAATCCGTATTTCTATTGATATTTTTCACCCGTGAGAAAATTGTTTATTCAGTAACCACTAATGGACATAGATCCATTATCGTAATATTCTGGGATGATTTTCTTAAACAATGACTGTGTTTGTACAAATATAACCTAAACTAAATAAACTGAGAACATAACAAAAGAACATAACATTATAATTCTCATTGGATTAAATATAAAAGCGAGAATAACATTATATATATTAAAATAACTCGCAATTTGTGTGCGAATATAGATAAAAAGGTACGAAATAATCAAACCCAACTTTATATATCGATAATTATATATTACATTCTCTATATAAATTATTTTTTTATTTAAGATATAACGTGGCATCAATTTTCTAGAAAATACATTACATTGACGTAACATTATTAACGGCTGCCTATGCAAAAATTTACTACACTAAAAAGATGAAAAGGTTCTTGAAACAACGTCCCTGCATCTCTTATAGATTTTCCCTATAATGTGTAAATAATAAAACTTCAACCAGATACATCGCTTGACATGATGGTCGTATTAAACGTATTTGGCAAGACTTTGAGAAGGGTCAGTTGATTTCACGTATCCCTTCAAAATACCAAGGTCTGATTCAGATTTATGAGTATTAATCCTAAGCAATAACTCAGAAGGACTGCATCCTCAGTACTATTAATTTAAAGAAACAATACTAACTTCTTGAGTCTTGAGAATATTCAACATGAATATAAAAAAAAAAAACTCATAATATACTGTATATCTTTTACTAATGAGCGTCGAACTTATGGCTAGCTATGCCGATTTGTTATACTAAATGGGCATAACATGTTATACAATTTGCACCTATCGGAATATGTATACATATGTAAATACAGACGTACAAAAATAGAAACAACTGTAAAACTGAGACAAGGATTAAGTTGCTGCCAATTATGAATTACGTACCATGTAATTTTATTGTATCTCTCAACTATCGGGTTAGAAAAACAGGTATATGAGAACGTGCCAGAAATAAACGCAAAACATAAATAAAGTATCTCACTCGTGCTTAAGAGGCTGGTTATACTACAGATCTTTCATTAATCTATGTACCTAATCATGTAATGCGTAGAGTAGCAGACTAATTGGTAGACTTTTACACGCTCATCATTCCAACAATTCACTGTCACTCTGGCATCAATCGAGTAAACTGGCCTCTGATCCCTATCCGGGCTCGCTATATAAGTCGATTGAATACGACCCTGATAATTAATCTGCCTTTAAAATGAGGTTTTTCGTTTATTTCTAGAAACTGACGCTTGATTCCGTAATCATAAGATATTTTTAACAATTTAGCAGCGCCTAAGAACGGATATTTTTTTTAAAACGTTTTGACCTTACAGCGTATTACTATAAGGCTGAATGTGGAAAATCGTTCCACGTACATGTGTAGACATGGACAGTTTCAACAGATTTTTCTTTATTATCGTCGACACGACATTCCACCACAGAGATAAAGTAGTGAACGAAATGGTCTGAAACGCAGCCATTCGGCACCATCAAAGCACGAGAACGTTTTACTGCGTGACATGTGGCACTTGGGCAGAATTCTCTCATAACTCTTCCAGTTTCACGATGTATATGGCTGGATACATTATGAAATGTACAGGCCACAGTTTTTACGATTCCAAATCAAAATATACTCAACGAAGCGCTGTTGTGAGACTTTGTTGTCTGGTCACCGCTGCTGTTTTTCTCAGTATATATGTAATTAACTGTATCTAATTGAATTGTATTGGTATAGTGAAAAAAAAACTTTATTACGGACTAGCTGTTACCTGCACCTTTATCAGCGTGAGGTGGTATAGATGAACCTTAAACAAAAATAGGCTATGGCACTTAGAGATAATAAAGCATTAAAATGAAAAAAAAAAATCAGAATTGGATTAGTTATTAATAATAAGTATATAAATAAATCATATCAGAACATTACACTGTCTAAGTATAAAAGTGGTGTCTGGATGTAGGGTTAACTGGAAATATGTCACATTTTGCAATTTACCTTGAAGCTTAGGGATTATCCCAGCAAACTAAACTATACTTTTTATTTATTATAATAATCCATAATCATAAATAACGTAAGGCGCCAAAATAATTTAAATAAAACATATATGGCTGATCTCTAATTAGATAATTGTAACAAAAAGCTTTCATCACATCACACTTTATGACAATAACTTGAGAATGATGGTTAGTACTATTACCGAAAGATGATTTTCCTTTTGCCTTAATTTATTCTGTTCTATTACTTATTACTTACTCCGTGACATATCACATGGTCGTGAGAATGAGGCGGAAAAGGAGTAACTAATTCTTCAACTATAAAAAGATACACAATTTTTCCGTTTAGTTTACGTACCAAATAGTAGTCGGAACCTAGTATAGCCTTGTTATTTCTCAAGTTTCCAAAGTTACGCATATTTTACACACACACATATATGATAATAGCACTATAGGTTACCCTTTTTTTATACCACTAAGATGGCAAACAAACATACGGCCTGCCTGATGATAAACAGTCACCGGAGCCTATGGACATTTGTAACACCAGAAGTGTCACTCATGTGTTGCCTACTCTCTAATATCCTCTTCACGCCTATCTTGAAGAACCCCATGCTGTAGTCTCTTGGAAAAACCTCGGCTGGAAGCTCATTCCACGTCTTGAGAGTTCTCAGAAGAAAAGTTCTCTGGAACCGCACAGTACGCGACCATTGCAGTTCCAGCGTGTAAGGGTGAACTCCCCGCCGCCATCGGCGATTCCCTAATAAAGCATATAAAATAGTATGGAGATACAATTGAACTCAATTACTTACGAATGCGCAAGACAGAACTAATTGCCATGTACTTGTAATAGAATTACCTAACAGTGAGTATAGTTGTGATTAATTCAGATGCTGCATATATTATAGTACGTGGG
Source organism: Pyralis farinalis (assembly GCA_947507595.1). Taxonomy (NCBI): domain Eukaryota; kingdom Metazoa; phylum Arthropoda; class Insecta; order Lepidoptera; family Pyralidae; genus Pyralis; species Pyralis farinalis. The sequence continues at coordinate 22,253,004 of OX382267.1, forward strand.
TTATATCACGTATATCTTACAGAGTAAGTATATTATAAAAATAGTGCTTATTACTACGAGTATTAAAGAATGATGAAACAGATATACAATGCAAAAGTAGAAGGATGTAGGAGCCGAGGAAGGCCGAGACTAACCTACCATGACCAAATAGGTCGTGTTTTATCAGAAGGTGATGTCAGAAGCCCCTGGAACCGGCGAGCGTGCATGAAAAGAGCTATGAATGTCACAGAAGCGAGTGAAGTATGCAAGGACCGCGTTCTCTCTGCCTACCCCGCAAGGGACTTGGTGTGAAGATATACATACATACATACATATTACTATGTCAATAAATGATATGCCTGTCTTCTGAAATGAGCAATATACAAAATGAATAGTTTTACAATTTTGCTATTTTAATATTTTTCCAATATATTCCGAACTAACATTTACTTAAAGTTGTATTACGATATAATTTAAGTCAATGTGCTGCAAGATATAAACACATATATATCTTTAATATACAAATCTTCACAACACTGACTTAATTTTAGTTAATACCGGAACAAGATACATAACTATTATTTTATATTGTTTTTAAAAATTCTTGTATATCTGTTCCGTCATTCTTTCATCCTGCAATACTTCTACATGTCTGAACCAACGGAGCATGCATTTACTTATCTTAACACCGACAACCGTAAAGTTAGCATTTCGAGTTATGTAGAAACTAATTAATGAAAGAATTTTGGCAATTGAATTAGTAGTTCCAGAGATACATTCCCTACATTTAAACAAACTTTACTCTATACTATTTCGTCAAATGGTTTTAGAATAGAGATCTCTAAGAATCTCGAATGTTTAAGTCCATTTTGTGAGTGGTTTTGAGACTGCTAATAACTATTACCGATTCAGGTAAAGAAATATGGAGTTTCTGTTTGAGATTTCAAAATAAAGGCCTATTTCTAAGCTCGTACTGCTATTTGCATGTTTAGAGAATTCAACGTGCGTTTTTAATTTCCGAAAAAGCTGAGGAAATTTTCAAGTGGCTTGGTTGGTGGTGGATAGAGGACTATTAAAAAATAATCTATGATATTTTTCTTTCATGATTAGAGTTCCTTATATAAATGTTTACCATTTAAATGCTAAAATAAAGACCTAATATAAAAGGTATGCCACGCGGAGGCCTTGCGTCGTGGGAATTGCTAATACATTGGATACTCAAATTTTATTGCACTTCCTTTTGTAAATTATCTGAACTCTTCCATGTGTGCAGATGATAATTACTATACAAACATTTGTGGTAATACAAATGTCAAATGATTTTTAAATCTGAATACATCACGAAGGGCCTATACCGTCAGTATCGATAAGATTTATCTATGTTATGTATTAAATCAAAAGTGTGATACTATTTAGAATTCATATTACATCGGTTAAATACATCTTATAACTCTTGGCAATACAAATAGTACAAATAATATAATAATAACAGTATCTTCTCGAGGCCCTCGATAGGTTGCAGCGACGCATAATCGACGACGAAGAGGTCACAAAAAACCTAGAACCTCTGCAACTTCGTAGGGACATAGGCTCCCTAAGTACATTTTATCTTTCACGTAGCTGCTTTCATACTACAATTGGTTATTTAGAAGATTGTAGTAAAACAGACTCCGTTTATATACTCGTACGATAAAATAAAATTGTATTTCACACCCGAACACCTTCAAGGAGTTTGTGGTTATCTGTTCGCCGGTCTATGTAACGTTCAAGTCGTCTGTGCTCTCGTGAAAGAGATCTCGTGCATTCCAGTCGTAAGTGTAAAACTTTAATAAAGTTTTTGAATGCACTCTCCGTATTCTTGTTTTATTAGAAGTTTTAAAGGAACGATATTCTTTAAGAAATATTTTAATCGTGCAATTTTTTAAACTTATATTTTTTTAAATTATCCGTATTTCCGCAAATTTATCATCAATATTGAGGTGGAGGTACTTAATCAAGCTGCATTGATGAGCCTTACCACTTTTAAAAACACCCAGATTAAGATAAACAGAGATGGCCACAAAGTTTCCTTTGTGCGTGAATCGAACCAATAACCCTTGGTATTAAAGTAATACTTACTATGCGACCACCGGGCTCATGGAATTTGTGTGAAATTATAATTCTAGTAGTGCAATTTAACACAGCTAAACTACTATAATGTCAACTAATGTATGTATCTTTATAGTAAATAAATCTTAGGGACTTTTTATAAAAAAAATGAAAAAGGAAATCGCTTGAAAATTCCGTCCCCAGTTAAAATTGGAGGTTGCAATGCTCTAGTGACTTTTATTACTAGCCATTTATACAATACTCTAATCGCTTCACATCAGGCCGGATGTATGTTTTTGTCATCCAACGCAGTGTAAACATATAAAAAAAAAGAAGCTAAGCTATTATTTCATATGAATCTTCTCAAAGTATGATAAGTGCCGCCTATGGTTATAGCGGCCTAGACATTAGATCAGCGATATTCTCAATCAAAAAGATGTCTAGTTAAGTCGACAAACAAAAATAAAACTCAAGTCTGTTTGAATATTATGGCACTGGCTGTACGAACACTTACAGTAGTAGAAAAAGTAACATTAAGGGTAATTTGCGCTGGGGTACTAATGAAAGTTACTCTGCGATCCCCTTGTCAGCTCTTTCATAAATACTGGATTCCTTTATTCCCTAATAAATAGTACCTATACGACGATGTAAGGGATCGTTGAAGAATCAGCTTTATCACATTATTACACGTGCTAGTCGAACTTAAAACACTAGGTAAGCAAAATTTAGTATGATTTTTTAAGGATAGTTTTGTTACTAACGTAAATCTCTACGGATACATATTAGCTTTACAGATTCTATATTATATATTTCGCAACAACGATACAAAACTCCGCTAGTTCGGAGGTTCCGATATGGAGAATGCAGGATGAAAGAATGACGAAATAGATATACATACAACGCGAAGTCAACGGATGTAGGGTCCAAAGAAAACCAAGACTTACCTGCCGCGACATAAATTACTTAATTGTAGTAATAGAAGAGCCCAAAAAACGTATCATTTTTGCGAAGTCAAATATCACTATCGCGCTGTCGATAATGAGATTAGAGTAAGACTGCGCACACGAAGAAACAATATATTTTTAGATAAACTAATAGTAGAATAGTATTTAATAACATACGTAGTATATTAATAAGTTAAACTGAAACCTGTCGACTAAATTAAATAACTTCAATTAATTTAAATAATATTGCAAGATTTATATACAAAATTAAAAATATTGTCACTGTATGGGCTGTTTTAAAACATTGTTGTCAATCTGGTATTATTAATATTATTACGACGATAGTGTAAACGCAGCATTATTGGCGCAGCATTTTTGGCTTTGCCACCTTGTTACTCGTACTTTGTCTACAGGCCATGCACCCGCCAGACGTACATATATCCATAATGCATATTTCATTCGGAAAATCAATCATGTTAGAGACTCAAAGATTGTGTTCAGTATAAGACAGTACCTGGTAACTTGTGTTTAATATGTGCTGAAGGGTTTTGTTTGCACATTTTTTTAGAACTGTTTTGTTTCACCATATTTGTTTACATTGTATTAATATTAATGGGTTGTTATTAAAACAAAAGAGTAAAGCAGGCAATTTAAATAAGGTAAATAGGTGTGTATGTTAAAATGTGTTGAAAAAAGCTGACTAAGGCAGAAGATGTTATTGAAATACTGTTTTTGTTTACGTTCATGTCATAAAATAATATCTAACATTGTAAATGCCATGCTGTAATGTAAGTGATCCTCTTTGTCGTTCTTTCATATCATCGGAGCTATTCATCGACGTGATTTATTACGCACAGATAATTTAAGAATAGGCGAGTGATATAGACTACTTAAAGTTAAATAATAATGCGAACGGAGCTATGTATAGAAAATATCTTGTTAACTTTGTTGAAATCTACGTCTATTCAGATCGTTGATTTTTTATATTGTGATGGCTTCAATGATGGTTTCACTTATTTATTTTATAAACATACTAATTTTGACACCTGAAATTTATATGCGACCAACTTGATTTAGAATATTGTTTATGCAAAACGGTTAAGTGGTTTCGGGGAAATCTATGAACATATACACACATCTGACGAGCTCGGTGGCTCAGTGACGCGACTTTGACACCAACGCTCGTGGGTTCGATTCCCACACAAGATAAACATTTGTGTGCATGAACATGTCTGTTTATCTTAGTCTGGATGTTTAAAGAGAGGTAGGGCGCATCAAAGCAGCCTGTCTGAGGAAGTACCTCCACCTCACAGAAAGCCGCAGCCAAATAACAAATTCCATGAGGGTTATTGTGTTCCTGTGTGTGAATGAGGTCACCAAGCTCCTAAGGAGTTGCTGTGTAAGCAGCAGAGCAGGCATCGCGCGAGTGATACTTAATATTTACAAATGTTAATAGGCTAAGGTTACTGCTTTACATCAGGTGGGCCGTATCCTTGAATGCTTCCCGACGTTGTATAAAAAAATACATAAATAAAAGGTGACGAACATATAACCTCGTTTTAAAAAGTTGAGTAACAATAAAATAATCAATTACCCAGAAGAATGCCATGCTCACTTTCCAAAATTCAGTTCACACGGTTGGTTCCACCGGTCGAAAGAATCATGAAATTACCAGTTCAACTTCACATTTTTATGAAACAGCCATATTCTTTGTAACATACGGGTACATGTCCTATTACGAAAAATTTATTTAAGTGCTAATATATTTATGTGACTGTAAAAAGCATAATGTTATTACATAGTAGTATAGTAACTTTATGGTTAAAACATAGGGTTGACAGATTATTAGACAGACAGCCTGTGGTGATAGCTCACAATTGCTCCTGTAACGAACTTCAGCGACGATTTGGCGTGAATTGCGACAGGGTTCAGTGACGACATTTTTTTCACTTGCACTTGGAGATTTAATTCATGGCAATAATAGGTAATAATATAAAGCGAATAAGTACACAGTGATATAATTTTTTATAAAATCATTTTTCACCTAATTGCTTGTAGAGCGTCATAATATCAACTTCTGGGAGAAGTTATTAAAAACATTGATCAACAATTGTTATCGATGAACGTGTACGAAGAAAGCTATGAATGATAAAGAAGCGAGTAAGGAGGTGTGGAAGGATCAGGTCATATGGTGCTAGGTTTTCATTTTCCCCTCGGAATGGACTCGGCGTAAAGCTCCATATATATATATTGATTGACAATTCAGTAAGTGATGTCAATAAAATTAGCTTACGTACGTTAAGATATAAATCGAAGTATAATATGTTAAAAGTTGATGGATTTAAAATATATAATATCGAAGTCGTGGATGATAAACCAGTAAAGTAACTTTTACATTGTCTTATTATTTATAAGTCGAAGAAATGACCTTTTGTATTTTTAAAAACTTTGAAATACAAAATAAGGAGAAATTAACAAATATACATTTATTTGACAATATAATTATATTTTTATAATCTTCACTGCATTACAAATACAAGAGAAAAGTAAATGGAGTACAGAATTGTACCTACTTACTTTAATTCATTTAGCTTTACTTTGTTCTTGGGCTTTAATACTGTCGGCGACCTGATTCAATTTAAAATTTTAGCAAAATTTTTTGTTAAAACGCTATTTAATTACCGACATTAAATTTTTTTTTATTTTTCCTTCACACTAAAACAAGTTATCAGTAAAGGCAAATAATACAGAAAAAACAAACACCTTCAAACCAAAGAAACAATAAATTATCTTAAAATAGAAAATTTATTTTATTATCATTACCATCACTAATAACGGTTGCATGACAACAAAAGCAAGGGAAGGCAACTTAGGAAAATTAAGCTTTGTCCTTTATTTTGAGCATAAATCTCGTTCGACCGTACTTGGCTCTAGTGCTTAAGTACTTTGGAATAAAAGAACTGTCAATCCACTAATTTGTCATCAATAACAAACGATATTCACGCCAGAATCACGCAATCTTCATTGATTATTCGTCATTAAATACTCAGGCAAATGTCAGATGAAGATGAAAAAGATATATTTATTTTGTTTCCTATTTATTCGTAGTCGGGTTTTATTTTCAAATAAAATTACTTAACTAAAATTAAATAAATACACAATAAATCTAAAACAAAATTACGTCTAAAATTTCTATTTTAAATTTGTAAATTTTATTATTCGATAGAACAGTGTATCTATCCTATGATCCATTGAGACAACTAAATTAATTGCAATAAAACTAAGCTAATAGTAACATATAGTTATACTTCAGTCTTAATCTCACTCTCCACGTGTCATGCTCAACATATGTCACTACTTTATAAAGAGCAACCGGAATTAATTACGAACTCCCTAATCGGTTTTGAACAAGAATGTACGAATATACCTACCACACCAACCCTTACTCACCCCACTGCAGGGATACGCGTCTCCCTTCAACCGAAGGGGTTTAGAGCATACTCCACCACGCTGCTCAAATGCGGATTGGCGGAAGCAAGTGTTTTCAAACCGCCCAAGGGCCACTGACTTCGAACTTAACGACTGTCATCTATCGACAACAGCCAGGACCGACGGCTTAACGTGCCCTCCGAAGCACGGAGAAACTCGAGATAGATTAACCCACCCATAGACAGGCTGCGGTCGACGTTGCTTAACCTACGTGTTCGGGTAGTATGACACGCGCAACGACGCCATCGAGCTCATGATCGAAATATACCTACTTTCTTGAAAATTTGTCAAAGCGGTATGTATTGATCATTGTAAAATATATTTATATACTGTATATTTATTGTATAATGCATGTATGTACTCATATACATAATTATATTCGTGTAGGTATTTATTTATAGTTATTTTATATTTCAAGTGCGTCATGGTATTTTAGTTCACTAAAACCGCTATAATAATTTGTGCCTAAAAACACTGCCTACAACGCCGTAAGGAGAGTTGTTTTATGTTATTATGGTTGCTTTAAGTCCTATTGATTCCTAACAGATATTTGAGTGTTAGAAAATGTAATGAAATTGGTCTTTAGCATGAATATGTGATCAATGAAGTTATAAATTAATTAATTAAAAAGTTCTTTTCGGTTCTTGGATGACGTGAATTACGAAGGCATTTTTCGTGCAAGAATACTTATGTGTTACAATTTTAGAATAGACTTTTTATTGTGCCTGTGTCTTCTTAGCGTTATCCCGTTTCCTAATCTATTCATATTGGCGGGGTCCGCCACCCAGGCCTGAGGATTTAGCGAAGACACTGATTTTTACATGGTGCGACTGTCGTCAGACCTCTACAATCCTGAGGGTAAACCAGACCTTTCTTAGGTAAGGTTACACGTATTTCAAACCGTAATGTCTTTCTTATTCTTTCTATCTTTTTGTTTTCTAATTTCTTTGTACATATTTAAGTTATTTTTATTACGCCTGTATATTACTTATATGTCAGGAGCCCCAGGAACCGGCGAGCGTGCATGAAAAGAGCTATGAATGCCACAGAAGCGAGTGAAGTATGTAAGGACCGCGTCTTATGGCGCTCGGTTCTCTCTGCCTACCCCGCAAGGGACTTGGCGTGCAGATATACATACATACTGTATATTAGTTATTAAATAGAGCCGTTATGGATATCGACGGCAAAAGTAAATATATCGTAAGTAATTTCGTACAAAAACAGTTTTTTTTTTTAAGAAATTACAATAGGTACCTATATGTGCTATTAATGAAAACAGAGGTTCTTCTTCTAAAAGCTGATATGAGGGATGGGGGATGTACTTTAGTACTTTCATATACATATACATACATCGAAATATTTTTTTTCAAAAAAGGCTGCAGTACTCGTTTTAGATAAATTGCTAATCTTGGGATGTCTCAATCGGATACTACATACAAGCCACAAAGCAGGTACATTTTTACGTGACGTCGAGCTCTAACAACGGCATTGTATCCAGATTTATGGTAGGTAGTTCATGAACATTCATGTAGAACAAAGATTTCCTGTGATCATTAAAAGTCAGATGCATTTTTGAATGTATGCTAGCATAATGACTTTATTTCAGTTCATAAAAATGACCGTACTATGCTGAAATATATACGAAGGTATTCTATGATACTGTCTACATTAAAATTCAACATGATTATTATAATTAATGACTCCTACTATCGTTGTGTTCAGAAGAGAACTGTGAAAATAATAGAACGGAGCTCACAAAAACCCCTACATACTTACGTATTTGTAACTTAACAACAGGGTTTTAAAAATAATGAACACATCAAGAGATCTTATTTAACGATTGTCCTGCATCGTGCGTTATGAAATTGGCTGTGTGTAGAAATTTCCCAAAAATAAACGAGATGGCAATACTACAAAAATGTACGACTGTTTCAGGCGACATGCACCTGAAAGATATATAGGTAAAGAATTTTAATCAAAAGATTATTTAAGCGCAATCAGCAGAGAGTTCCTACTGTCGCGGATGACAAATACCAAAATAAAAAAGCCGTGAATGCGAGTCCGACTCGCGCACTGAGGGTTCCGGAAGAAAATATTTGCGTATTTTTTTTTTTGTGATATTACTACATATTTACGATTTTTTCCTGTACTTGTGCTACATAGCCTTGCTTCTTACCAAATTTCATGATTCTAGGTCAACAGCAAGAACCCTATAGGTTTTGATTCCCTTGCGAGTATCAAAATATGCGCATAAATGAGGCACAAATAACTTTTGATTGTGTTAACCTAGAAGTTTGATTTTTATACTGCTTGAAGGGATAACAGACCTGAGTATATGATATGAATATCAGCTTGATAGCTCCACCCGTCTCTGAGAAAATGAGTCATGGCAAACAGACAGACGGACAACAAAGTGATCCTATATATATATTCCGTACTTCAAAATGAAAAATTTTGAAGTACGGAACCGTAAAAATCTGAGTCGAAACAAAAATGCCGGATTCCGACGAAAACAAAAGTAAGAAGCAAACAAGCGCCGTCGTTAATATACATGTTACTTAAAATATCTATTTAACTAAAGTAACTAGTTCACAGATTGAAGACCGTATATGAATAATGATTAGTACAAAACAGTTTGGACTAATGCGGCAATCTACAGTTTCTAAATACAATAGAGCGGACTAACATTATGAGTGTACCTAAAATGTTCGAACTGGATGTCATACTCGTATGAAGCTATAATAGCTCACTTAGCGTCTATCAGCGCATCTCATAAAACCATATTCAAGCTTTAACCTTCATTAGGTAGAATTCTGGTGCATAATTAAAATTTACTACCCCAGAAATTTATTAGTTCGCGTGAAAGTTTCGTGTTTATATGGATTTAGTTAGTAAAATTGAAACAATTTTAATTATTTTTTATTTAAAATAAAAAAATATCTAAATAGCTTTCAAATTGATGGTATCAAAATAAATAAATAGTAATAAAACACTACTATGATATTTCTTATCTATACGAATAGAGACATGACAGTGGAGATAACACGAAATTACGTAAACAGTTGATATGATATGTAATCACTAATCAGCAAAAATCATTTTTTGGAAGTTCAAGTTACAAAGTGAATAATAATCCATTTAGATAAGACAAGTGGACTTCAGTTTACTAGTGTCATAGAAATTTTCAGCCCAAGATTATCTAAACTATTAAGCGTAAAAGAGGGGGAGTATTTTTATTGCCTTATTTCTAGGCCAGATACGCTAGAAATACAAACGTCAAAAATATAATCTATCGATCGAGTCATATTTGACATCATTGTTAAGATATCTAAAAACTGATCTACTTTAAAAAAATGTGAAATTAATTTTGTTATATAACGTTACACAATTACATGTTTTTTTTTTTTCATAATTAGGTACAACAAACAACCAAGCGGTTATAACCACTCTTAAAATCCATTTCATCAGGCGCTAATTTATGAATGTATAATCATCCAATTCAAAATACTAAACACAAAATGTTCTATAATTCCGACCTAATTAAACAAATATATTATATTTATGAATGTATAATCATCCAATTCAAAATACTAAACACAGAATGTTCAGACCTAATTAAAAAAAAATGTCAATAATTAATCGCGCATAGGTGCAATTTTTAGTGTATACATTTACAATGGAGAGAAAATATTTAAGTGTCTACTTAAAATAATAACAATTAAAAAACAACTAATAATATTTGAAATAATAATACTAACATTTGAAAAAAACATATACCTAATCCTTATTTCACTCAAGTAGCGCTAATCATTGATTAAAGATTAATGTATTGTTGATCCGAATAACAATATTATAAATAAGAATATATTAAGATTTGATAATGAAACATTATAGCAAAAACATTACATGTGATAAGAAGAAGTACAACTATAGACAGTCTTACAACTAAAGCGAAGCTCTTCCTAATAATATTTATGTAGGGAGAGAAACAATATATCGAAATGGCAGCAGAATGATGATATTATCATCGTCATTCTATGTGTCAGTCTCAATCAAATCATATAAGGCTGTTGATCCCATCTGCTGGTTGACTGTGCATTAAGATCTCTTCAGTTGAAAGGAAACTCATATCACAGCAGTGACATGGATAAAGTTGGCACGGTGAAGATGAGTTATTGAAGAAGAAAAAGTGGTATTTAAATTATTTGCGTCCATTTATTTTATTAAACAATGAATAATACATATAAATAGTGAATAAAACAACAAAGATAAATAATAATAGGACTGTTTCAGTATTTAGTAGTAGTAGAGCAGTTATAGCCCAGTGGATAAAGAACCGGCCTATTATCTGACGGTCCCGGATTCAAATCTTGGTACATATTTGTAATTATCAATTGCTTGGCGGTGAAGAAACCAGCACGTCCAAGAAATTATGTTTCGATAGACGTGTGACTTAACCTAAAGAAGGTCTGGGTTGTGGAGGTGTGATGGCAGTCACTCCATGTAAAAATCAGAATCTTCGCCAAATCCTTAGGCTTAGGAAGCAGACCCCGTTAATCCCTAATGGCTTAGGAAACTGGATGACGTTCGAGAAAAGAAGAAACAACTGTTTCAGTTTTTGTCCCGTTCCATCTCCTTTGAGGGTAAATAAAAAAGATAAAATTTTTAATTACACTTTTATGTGCAAATACTTCATATTTTTTTTCGAGGATGTAAATACTTGAACAAATGATGAAGTGCAATATAAGTCCATGGATTCAGTGTTGAAATCAGATGACGCAGTAAATTTTCCTGCACAGTCTATTAATTCTCTCAATCCAGCTGGTATCCTGTGTCTTAATTTCATTATGAAAATTGGTACGCCAGTTATATAATTAAGAAACCTGAAACCTTTGAAGTTACGAAATGGCACCAGACTACAGATAAAGATTCTAAATCCAAACATTGTCTAGGATAAATCTAGTAAGATTTGGAGACACTGAAATTCATTGTTACGCACTCTGAATATAAGTAATACTCAAACTACCCATTTTTAAGCAATAGCAGATATTCCACAAGCAAGGGAAATTTCACAATGAATGATAAATAAATCCGAAACCTAGACTTAAGAGAGAATTGTTTCTCATGTGGACATTCCTATATAAATGTTATGCTTGTTTTAGAGTGCAAGTCACCGGCAGTCCGGCAATCCTTATATTCCAGGAGGTACTATAATCATTATAGTACCTCCTGGAATATAAGGATTGCTATAGTTACATTTTTCACTGAAGTACACGTATTAGTAAATAATCTCAATAGAAGGACAAATTACAAAGTATGTATTCACTTTGGAAAGTACATATCTGTATATCTCCATAAAAAGCGGTGTGTTAAAATTCTGCCGAGTATATAGAACATATTGTAAAGTCCCAAGGATCTTGGTGGTTACTGCTTACTATACGGCAGGCCCTGCGCATGTTCGTCACCTATGTGGTCATGTATGGTCTGCGATCATATCCTAATAAAACTTTAAAAAAATAGTGGGAGATTATTCTCATTTCAGCAGTCAGAACCCGTTATATACATTTTCCCATACATTTCGCGGTCGTATACGACCACCCGGGTTTCAAAGGGTTAATAAGAAAGAAATGTCAATATTCTGATTATTATATTATTGATTATAAAATATATCAAAATAACATAAATAAGACCTAAGATGGATTAGTAACTATAAGCGATGTATGTACACAAGAGCCAGCGTGAAGACTGTCTTCAGAATAGTTAATCAGCTAAGTTAAGAGCCCCTTCGAGAGTGCCTATGTCCGATCTATAGAGTCTCATTAACATCTTACTCGTAGTATTAGACATTATCTCAAAACTGATCTACCTTTTAAAAAATGTGAAATTAAATTGTCTACAACACCATACGCTTACATAATATTATTATATAATTATATTACAATCACCATGTTATTGCGTTGTAGGACGTGAGAACTAAGATGTTATGCCAGTTATGTCTGGCGTGTTTGTTTACATTGCCAGTCCTCTTTTTAAACCAGCACGTACTTCATAAGAGATAGACAAGGTCGTCTTCCTATGAGCGGTATGTATTACCCCCGTTTTTAATAAGAGAAAAAATCTCGTGTACTGATCACCCTCCATTATATCATCCTGGCTTTTTATGCACACAACTACTAAGCATACAGCTAACTCAGCTGCAGTTAATGTAGACAAATGTTTGTGACGGCAAAGTTATCACTTGAGCTTAGCCAAAATAATGTAACACATTAAACAATTAATTTTGAGTGAAATATAAATAAACAATGGCCCTTTTGAAGCGGTTATTATATTTATGGGATTTTATAAGTTGATGATATGTTTTCCCGCATTTATTTTATTTATGGTAACTGCGTTAACGCTGTCTTGTTTTGCGTAGTGACCATTATTCTCATTTGAAATATACATAACTAAAACAATTTCAGGGTCTTCTATATGGTTGAAGTTAGTAGGTAATTATATTTTTGCATATTTACTGTCTCTTAAGTTTTCATTGATTGATATGGTGAACTATGTGCAAATGAGGATGGCTTTGAATTCAATGAAATTTTTGAATCACTTGTATCTCATTAATATGTTATAGTCATTTAGCGTACTCGTAATGAAATATGCATTTGGCAGGTCTTTTGGGTTACCGCTCTTGTGAGATGTTACTAAACATGCGGTCCCAAATAAACATGAAGTAAAATAATATGGGATATAAGAATATGCATTATAAAAAATATCATTATATCGTCGAACCTGGGCTAAAGCAGCAAATTCTCGGGAGTTAAATATATAGAGAAAGTTCTTTTAAGCTTTTAATAATGTTGTATTTATATGACATATCGCATAAATACAACATTATTAATAGTTCGACAGTTTTATTCCCTATATTTATATGTCCGCACAAAAGCATTATTATACAGTACAGACGATTTAAGAGAGGTAAGGTACATTAAAGTAGCCCGTCTGGGAAGTACCTTCACCTCGCAGAAAACCGCAACCAAATAAAAACTCCCTGGAGGGTTGCTGTATACCTGCGTGTGAGTGAGGTTACCAGTAAAGTCCCAAGGAGTTGCTGTGTTAGCAACAGAAGTGGCATTGCGTGAGTGATACTTAATGTATTAAATGCGTTCATAGGCTACGGGAACTACTTTACATCAGGTGGGTCCTATGCTTGTATGCCACCCGACGTTGTATAAGAGAAAAATTGCAAAGTAGTACAGGACATGACAAACAAAACTCTTCATGTGGAGACAAAAGTTTCACGTGAATGTACCTTAAAATGTATAATATAAAATAATAATTTGACATTTTCATTGATATAAAAATATCAAAGCTTATACCGTAACACGAACTCAGAGACTACAATAATGGTAAGGTTTATAGAAATAAAAGAGGAATATTCTGTATTTTTTTATAAACGTTACTAGGCATAATCAGTGTAACTACAAATGTTCAGGAACATGAACATTTGTAATTACACTGATTATGAATTCCTATATGAATTCTATATGTTTGTCTGTGCGTTTGTCTGTCGCTTTTTCGAATATTCGAATTTTAACTTCAGATTCGGATTCAGCATAAAAAGTAGAATAGGAATGTTCAGGAACACCGTTCCTATCTCTTAAGGAACATGGTCAAATTGGCCGACAAATTAAAAAAAAAATTGAATTGTTATATAATTGACGAGCCAGGTGTTCCTCTGGCAATGCAAGCTTGCGCATTCCCAACTGGTTTTATTTTGTAAAGTGACAACACAAAGGCTTATTAAGAAAGTTCAGTAATTTACACAATGAATTATCTCATTTTTTTTCCAAAATAAACATTTTGTAAAAGAAATTTACAATTGTGAGTGAAATATAAATAAACAATGCAATGTCCCTTTTGAAGCGTTTGTTATATTTAAGAGTTTATGATATGTTTTCCATATTTTTTTTAGTTTATGGTGACAGCGTTTTAGCTGTATAGTTTTACCAAGTGAGTATTATTCTCATTTCAAATTAGTTGACCCTTAAATACATAAATTAAACTATTTAATTTTGCCAATAATTAAATTAAGTTCCTACTACAAATTTAAGTTATTATTATAACTTATATTTTATAGAACGAACTGTAAATAATAATATTAAAAATAAATAAAATGTAACTTTTTTTTCAAGATTGTAAAGTTTATCTTTTTTTTAAAGTTATTTAACACTGAGTTCTGAAATGCTATTATCAATCAAGTTCAAAGTTCTATTTCCCCGTTTGAAATAAAAATATTTACTTGCTAAATATGTTATTATTTCAAATTCAAGTTTTAATTCTATGGAACTATAATGTTTTAAATAAATATTTAGTTTAGCGTCAGTCTATGTTATATATATCGTGAATATTAATATTTTACACTATCGGATTGGCAACATTCCCGGTTTATGATCTGTTAGAATCGTGAACTATTATCACGTTAAATCACGTCGTTTTTATGGACGGTGTAACCATGGTAAGTGGTATTTGACATGTGCTGAAATAGTTGGCATGGCCGTATGTTCTACAGAATTATAAAGTTATTCCTAAGTTAACTGCGAAACTTAACATACGAAGGTCAGAACGCGGATCCGTCAACAAAAACCGGATTGAACATCTTACATTCAAATTGATTTATGAATATTTATTCTCACGTGAGGTCGGTAGCAACGATGCACGTAGCTGCGTTTAGGAACCATTTCCTGTTTTAGTTGCAAAACTAACAACTACATCACGTCATACTCCGACGCAACATCAACACGCTATATAATTACCGGTTACGTTGCAAATAAAAAAATACACCACACACTCACAAATCTCAATTAAGATTATGTACTGTCAAGGTTATGCATTAACAACACATTCCATTTTATGTAATAACAAAAACAATGGTTCTTACTTGTAAAACTAGAAACTTCACTTTCGAACTGTGTATAAAAGTGATTGTTGCCGTGCACTGTACGTGCTATTTGGCGGCGTTAATTGCTAATGTGTTATCGAGTATTGTATGTAGGTAGGTGACATTTCGTAACCATGTGCCTGCTACGGTTTGCGGAGGGTGCGCGCCGCGGCAGGCAGCGCGCTCACTCGCGGTTAGGAGAGAACTGTGCGTGCGAATCGCTCGGTAGTCGCTGGGCCTGCGTTTCGGTCCGCTAGCGCTCACAGCATAGCGACCTAGCGTGGCGGAGCGGCTTTTACTCCACGGTTCAAGATTCTTCATACATCAGTATCACATCTAAGAAAAAATGCACACGTAAATTAGTTGGGACTCTGACAGCCGCCGATGACCTTGGGTGATTGATGTTTTAATAAGACGGATGCAATGATATTCCTGTATAATTTCGAAGTCATGATATATTTACAGATTGCTTAATTGCTATATTATTATTCTCCGTGTTTGTAATTATGAAACAATAGACATATTTTACAATTCGTTTTCGCGAGAGAACAAGGGTTACTATTTCACGTATTACTTTCATCTCTATACAGTCAAAGGTTCTACATAAGTATACAGACCCTTACTGTCATATATTAGTAGTAAAAGTATGTGTATGTATGTATATCTTTACGCCAGGTCCCTTGCGGGGTAGGCAGAGAGAACCAAGTAGTAAAATTAGATACATATAAAGATAATACTGAGTTCGTATATTAAGTACTGCTAGTAGCATGCGAATAGCAATGCCTTACATATTTTATGCTTACTACTCGTAGCTCACCAGTAGTGTTATTTTAGATAAATTCATAAATATAATAAAATTACGATTGGATTTTTTTAAATATTTCTTTGTGGTAATAATTGTCATAAATATATTTTTATTTATTTTTTATTTCGGTTTTGGTTATTGAACCTTTTGGTATATTCAGAAGTTGTCATTCCCCGAGGATAGCGCAGCAACTCCACAAGAGATAAGCCTTTTTATAACCAGAAACACTCAGTATAATAAAATAAAAAAGAGGTACGACTTGGTCGCGTTGCTTATTAACAGCAATTATTGAACCTATTTATATATTTTTTTATTTAGCTCTGAGTTCTGTCTTACGTGCAATTGTGTTTGATGGGTTATTCCGTGTTAATAAAAATACAAATTTGTTATTGAAATTAAGAATTTTACTTTAATATATAATAAAAAATTTAACTTGGTTTAGAATTGGTATCGAAAATGTTAAAGACGTAACATTTTCGGAGAAAATGGGCCTCGACTGTAAACATACAGACGAAAAACGAAGTGATCAACAGGGATTCTATTTTTACATTAAGTAGGAACGCTAAAATCATTACAAACCTACTTTTCAACTAAATTAACCACAGAATGTGGCTTCCTTAGTAACAGATATATAATATTCCACGCCCACTTTTCATCCCCGTTGAGTGTTTAATAATCATATATTAAAAATTTATAGGGTACATAATATGAACCTTTCGTAAGAAATCCTTTAAATGATGAGGAAAAATCCAACCCGTAATTTAGAAGAACAAATAGACAGAAGCTGGTAGCCACTTTAATTTATAGTATTTAGGCCATTTTAAAAGGTTTGTGTTTCTGGGTACCTCATAACTGTTTTAATTGTGATTATTATATCATTATTAACAAAGAATCGTATTAAAAAACGGGTGTTAATTATTTTTATCATACATTAAATTTCGTCGTCTATAGGAAAAGTGAAATTAACAAAAAAATTTTTCACGGTGATGATTTTTATCATTTAAATATGCTTTTTTCCGCAAATACGCTTAATTTTAAGCGGTTTACTGCAGATATTATTCGAGAATTTGGTGTTCGGTATAAGCTAATCTAAAAAACTATATATTCTTTTCACACGCATCGCGTTTATACATTTTTTGTTTTACACAACATCGGGAGGCATACAAGCTTACAGCCCACCTGATGTAAAGCAGTTACCGTAGCCTATTAACGCTTGTAACATACATTACTCGCGCGATACCTCCTCTGCTGGTTACACAACAACTCCTTAGGAGCTTACTGGCAACCACCACGCAGGAACACGACAACCCTCTAGGGAGTTGTTATTTGGCTGCGGTTTTCTTTGAGGTGGATGTACTTTTCCAGACGGGCTGCTTTGATGCGCCCTACCTCTCTTAAAATTCTTAAATTTTCTGATTAGAACATGAACATTTATTGGTCCAGTGTAATGAAAAAATAAAAGAAATACGACTTCAGCTATACAAGCATCCTTTGTATACGGTGAACTGAAAAAAAAACATAATTTTTAATCCAAAGAATTGCATCTCATTACCCATCTTGCACATGGTCCGCACCTCTCACCATATAATCTCTTCATTTTCCCGAATTTCGAAGAGTTAATGAGATTTGATTTATCGTCGATGCCTATGATGGCTTTCAATCAACATTCGGAAACAACTAGTGTTTCAAAAAAAAAAAAAAATCGATCGAATGTAAAAATATTTCATTCACATATTTTTTTTTGTCTTGTCTGGGAATCTAACCCACGAGCGTTGATGTCAAGTTTGCATTGATAACTACTCCACTAGCAAGCTCGTCAAAAGCTTTGACCTTTGGCAAAATAGAGGTATTGCACATGAACTCAGTACCACTGAGGAACTGCCTGTACTCCATAGAAAATCGCAACCAAATAACTACGCGTCTGAGTGGAGTTATCAGTAAGTTCCTGTGCTACGGTGTGTTAGCAGAGGGGATAGCAAATCACGAGTGTTATTCGTTGCATTGCTAGAGTTTGTAGGCATTGTCTAGGACCCCATAGTACAAGTTTTAGAACACCGTTCCTATCTCTTAAGGAGCATGGTCAAAATGGCCGACAAATAAAAAAAAAAATTGAATTGTTATATAATTGACGAGCTAGGTGTTCCTCTGGCAATGCAAGCTTGCGCATTCTCAACTGGTTTTAATCTGGAAACTTATTGAGTTCTATATACATTAGGTAAAGGTGTGATTACACTCAACTCAGTTAGGGTTTTTAAACCTTTGTAATTATGAAAATTCTTTTCTTTTTATTCCGGTGCTCATAGTGTTCGATTAAAACCGTAAAAGTTTGGTGAAATTACAACTTCATTGAAGGCGATTTTCAAGGTTTTAAAGTTTTTGTAATTATATAATATTTTTATGTAATTATATGACGAGCTCGGTGGCGCAGCGGTGAAACGCGTTGTTACGTTACTTTGACACCAACGCTCGTGGGTTCGATTTCTACACAGGACAAACATTTGTGTGCATGAACATGTCTGTTTGTCTTGGTCTGGGTATTTTCTATGTATAATAAGTATGTATTTACAAAAAAAATGTATTTACGTATGTTTATCAGTTGTCTAGTACCCATAACACAAGCTTCGCTTACTTTGGGGCTAGATGGCGCTGTGTAACTTGTCCGACAATATTTATTATTATTTATTTATTATTTATTATAGTATGTTTGGTGGAATTCAAGCATTCTACCCGCCTGATGAAAAAAAGTTATAAATGTATACGCTCGCAACACAGAGCGAGTTTTTGCACATTGCCAGCCCCACTACGCAGTAACTTCTCAGGAGCGTCCTAGTGATTCCACTCACTCGACTGCGATCTTTGAAGTAGATGTACTTGTCTCAGTCAGGCTGCTAATGAAAAAAATCTGTGCCTTTTAAATTCTTCAAGAATTATTTTTCAGTGGCTCGGCTTGTGGTGTTATAAGAGCGTTAAAATATGATCAGCAAATTGTAATTTACCGGCACAGGGGCTCCTGGTGCAGCGGAGGGAGCGCATCGACCTGAATCTTCTCCCGCGCGTTAATAACGCAAACGTTTCTATCAGCGATAGTTGTCAATGCAGTGACGTCACTCAACTTCGCAACCTTTCTATATACGCATTATAATTTGTTACAAAGTCTTAAATGCACTAGACATATAAACTGAATTATTTCACTGAAACAATGAGTTATATGAGAATTAATTTATAAATTTTGATCGTATTACGTGATAATTAATAGGTCTTTACAGGTATTACTTAATATACATATTGGTGCAACTAAAATCTAGCTAGATTTGTGTCCATAAGATAAAAGTAGCTAGCGTTAACTAAATATAATATTACTTTAAACGGACAATTATTTTAAAGAGAGGTAGGACGCATCAAAACATCATTAAGTCTGGGGAGTACCTCCATCTCTTAGATAACCGCAGCCAAATAACAACTCCCTAGAGGGTTGTTGGGAATCGAACCCACGAGCGTTGGTATCAAAGTAGCATAACAACGTGTTTCACCACTGTGCCTCCGAGCATGAGTGGCACTCATGTTTCGCAAAATAAAGAAACCTGAATCTGAGGTTATCCGAGAAACTACTGAACGGGTTGTTTAAAAGGACCATAATGTGCTAGTAATGCCCCTAGTTTTGTAGCCGTTTTTAGACTGTGATACCTTCTTACTCATCATCATCATCTCAGCCTGTATTCGCCCACGGCTGAACATAAGCCTCCCTTCTAGTTATTAAAGTACGCAGGGGACGCTGCTGCCCGTCTCCTGGACATTTCCCTTAGTCGCCTTTTACGACACCCACGGGTTGCGACGGAGTGGCCTATTCTTACGCCACACCGCCCGCTTTCCTACTACCATGCGGATTTTTTATACCACTAAAGATGGTAAACAAGTATACGGTCTGCCTGATGGTAAACAGTTGTAGTCTATGGACATCTGCAACACCAGGAGTGTCACTCATGAATTGCCGACCCTCTAAATAGTCTCTGAATAGTGCTGTTATAAAAAGTAGCTGTCGGCATCATATCGAATACTTCTTCAGAATACAACGCATTGTACAATCGGTAGAATACACAAAAGAAGGCAAAAACTTTCCTTAAACTTAATGTTTCAATACCGTGTGTAAGATTAGGATCGTCGACAATTCTTAATGCTCGTCTCTGAATCGAATAACATGGTCCAAGCTGATATTCAGATGCTCCCGTCCAAAGGTGACTGCAATACTTCACATGCGGTCTGACTTGAGACTTATACCCAGTCTTGCCATAAATACTGACACAAATAAAAAAAATCTTTTTCTATTGCAAATAACATTTCCTACTTTTACAGTGTGTTAGTTTAATATATAAATATAAAACAATTTAAAATATAGAAAGCTTATTCGAAGTGGTCTCCATTGGCTGCCATACAGTCCTTTAAACGTTGAGGCCAGTTATCAATAGAAGCACGCACTCTTTCCATGGGAAAATTCTTCACTGTCAATCGTACGGATTGTTTTAGGGACTACAAATTATCATGGCGTTTAGAGCAAGCCGTACTCTCTAAAACTGACCATAAATCATAATCCAGCGGATTAAGATCGGGACTGGACGACGGCCAGTCTTCAGCTCTGATGAAGTCCGAAACGTTCGTATCCAACCAAGACTGCGTAAATCGAGCTTTATGTCACGGCGCCGAGTCTTGCTGGAAGGACCATTCGTGGTTATTGAACATGGTGTTGTTAAGGGGCTTCACTACCTTCTCATGGTATCTTGATACACTTTTTGGATACCTTTTTTCACAAAAGTATGGCTCAGTCACTCCTTTATAGCTAATACCCCACCAAATCATCACTGAAGTCGGATAGTGCCCACGTTGCACTCTGTCGACTAATTGAGAAGCTTCCTTAGAGCTTCCTTAGAGACAAGTGTCCTCGGTGCTGTCGTCTGCATAACAATGAATGCCATCAATTGACAATATACCATTGATATGCAGCAGAAACAGCGTCGGAAACAGAAAGAGCCCTGAGGGACACCAGCATTCAGATCCACACTATAGGAGCATGCACCGTCAACCACGGCTTTTATACATCTGTTGAATAAAATGCTGACAATACATTTGCATAAACCCTCGAGCAGCCCTTATGATTGTAATCTCTATAGAAGACCCTCATGCTAGACCCGATTGAATGCCTTCGCCACATCTAGATATGATATATATATATATATCTCCTACATTGACTATCAATTGCCAAAGCCCAGCGGTGTGTAAGATATACTAGAAAATCACCAGTCGAGGGACCGTGACAAAAACCATATTTACGCTCGCTGATCAAGTCGTGATCGTCTAGGTATGGTAGGAGACATGTCTTAATCACACGCTCCATCACCTTGGAGAGAAGGGCGGTTTTAGGAATAGGCGTGTAATAATATCGGCGGATCGTATATTTATTTGCTACCTTAGTAATATAAAAAGAGCGAGTACCTTTTCTGGGTGAAATACAACGCAAAACAGAAAATGGGTTCATTTTCTGTTCGTAACAATTTTAATTTTATTGTTATTTCAAAAGGTAACATCGAAAACGCGGCACTCTTTCATTTACTTAAATACACATCCCATCGCAGGTTTCACATTTATATTTTCCATTATTTACAATAAACGAATGATTTAGTATATAGGTAATTGAAATTAAACAATTTTTAACAGAAGTATCGCGTGTTTTATTTATTTTGTTGAACCTGACGTTTCAAACGCTTTGCAGCTTCCGTGGTCGTAGGAAGACAAGACTTCCGTTAAAAATTGTTTAATTTAAATGTGTAACATCGCGAAAAACCTAAGATAATACTATATATAGGTAATGTTAGATAAATCTATTTTTGCAATTAGTATAATAATTAATAAAATAAACAAACAGTTACTTGCAAACAGATTAACAACCAAATAAATAATCAGACCGAAAAGCGAAGTCGATAATTTACCACAGCATCTACTGTATAATTTTTTTTTGCAAATGACTTCATATTCTAGAATATTTTCTTGCTGTATAACTATTATTTTTCCCCATTGCCAAGTACGGAGTTATGTCTGATAATTAAATTACAAGACAATTATATTACAAATTCATTGTTAATTTTAATTGTCCAAGTTATCTTGTATTTCGGTGTAACATTTAAACCTTACTCACTTTACTCAAGATCAGAAGACGATTTGTCGTTAAATTAACTTCTTGGAAATTGGACATTCCATTGTAAAGAAATTTTCTAGGAGTATTTGAATAATTTTATATAAATTTTAATCAAATTATAAATTTCGACGAGTTATGTAGTGGTTAGAATAGCTACCTGTTCTAATAAGGCTCGTGGATTCGATTTCCACACGAGACAAATGTGTGTGTTATGTGTTTAAAAAAGTCCGCCTGTGTTGGTCTGGGTGTTTAAGATGGGTAGGACGCATTAAAGCAGCTTACTGGTAACCTTACTCACTCGCAGGAGCACAACAACCTTCCACCGAGATATTATTCGGTTGCGTTTTTCTGTTTTGGGGTAACAGAAAATGGAAGGTTGTTGTGCTCCTGCGAGTGTGAGGTTATCAGTAAGCTCCTAAGGAGTTGCTGTGTGAGCTTTGGGATTAGCATCGTGCGAGCGACTAAGCAAGCGTTTATGGGCTACGGTATTTATTTCATATCAGGTGGGTCGTATGGTTGTATGCCTATCAACGTATAAAAACATTCATGGACACACTGTAAATATTGTTTTTGAGCAGTTGTTGTCTTGAGCATTGAGCAGCAGAGCCCAGCGGATAAAGAACTGGCCTATTAATCAATTGGTCCTCGGTTCGAATCCTGGCGGGGCCATGTACCACTAAATTCGTATTTTCGGATTTATATACATATTTATCATTTGCTCGGTGGTGAAGGAAAACATCGTGCGGAAACCCACACGTTCAGAAAATTATGTTTCGAAAAACGTGTGAACCTAACCTAAGAAAGTTCTGGTTTTCTCTCTGGGTTATGAAGATCTGACGGCAGTCGCGCCATCTAAAAATCATTATCTTCGCCAAATCCTTAGGCTTAGGTAGCGGATCCCGCCAATCGTAATGGATTAGGAGACGGGATAAAGCGAAGAAGAAAGAATATACTGTACATCTTGTTAAGAGTCTGACTATTATTATATTATATCACACCAGCACACCGATCCCTATACATTCCAGAGCAGGGATACGGGTTCCCTTAAACTGAAGGGGTTTAGAGCATACTCCGTCATGCTGCTCAACTAGCTGATTGGCGGCGAGTGTTTCCCTTTCGCCCAAAGGCCACAGACTGTCTGCCGACTGTTTGAACGACTGTCATCTATCGACATCGTCCGGGACCGACGGCTTCACGCGCCCTGTATTATATTATGCATCTTGCCATAATCTTATCTTGCAACAGGATCACAATGTATAATCGCGAGTACAAAATTATGACAAAATAGCAGAAATCATAGTCAGTTTGTAACAATAAAAAATTATAAGCCATACAGGTCAAAGCATACAGACGTGTTCACAAATATTTGCCACACAAAATTGGTTATTTTAATGTTAATATGTAATAAATTGTCATTTAGTTTTAATATTATGGTAAAAAAGTTTTTATTAATACGAGTAATTTAACTTAACAAGTACAATTGTCATTATTTTTTTATCAACATGAACTAATATTATTATTAATTATCTAGTACAACATTCTTAAAGTATATCTGAAAAATAACTCTAATTGAATTAAAAATTAAGGAAAAAAATAAATTTGTTTTCTATACTGTGCATGAATCGAACCCATGGCTCTTTAAAAGATGTTACAGTAACCATTAAACCCTTGGGTACGATTGTTCGTTAAAAATCAAAGTTTATATTCACACGGCGTGAAATTCGAATGACATCAACCCATGTTCATCCTACTCCTTCTCCGTACAACCGAAGAGTTTGGAATATATTTCGGCTCGCTACGCAATTGCGCAGTGTTTTCAATGCAAAGACGACAGTCTTAGTTTAACGACCGTCATCAATTGACAACAGCCGAGTTCGTCCGGTTAACTTGTCCTCCAAAGTAGGAGGAGCTCGATATATATATATACCCATTCATAGGTAGGCTACAGTCGACGTTGTTCAACTTGCAAACAGAACAACAAAAATATTGTTAACATACAAAAATAGGGTTATACAACAATCATATATCTATCAGTAGAAACAAAACAAGTGTGTGTCGGACCCACGCATCAAGGGTTTCGTACGTTATTGGTACCGTTTACCTAATCCTAACTTTACTTAGCTTCGGCATACTTTTTTCGTCCGTTTCAAATATGTTTGTTAAGGAAAGTTGTTCATAAATAAACTTATTTATGCGGTCAGGATTTTCTACAATGCCTAATAAAGAGTGCTACCTAGAAACATCAATTTATTTTTCTGTAATATACTCTATATAACCTAACATAGCCCAGTGAATAAAGAACCACCCTTCGAAGTTTGAATCCTAACATGTACCACAAAAATTCATATATTTGGATTTATACATATATATTTGTTAACATCATGTCTGTGAAGGAAAACATCCATGAAATTATATTTCGAAATACGCGTGACCTTACCTAAGGAAGGTTTAGTTTTCATGGAGTATCCGCTACCTAATCATAAGGATTTGGCGAAAAGATAGATGGTTAGTGGTCTGTGGAGTTCTGACGGCAGTCGCTCCATGTAATAATCAGTATCTTCGCTAAATCTGTCAGAGCATAATGCTAAGAATAAAGAGCCTCTATATAACATAAGTTCTCTGTGTCAATGAAAATTAATCAATTAAATTTACAAATTGCAGAGATAATACGAACGGAATTGTTATCATTTTTAGAGTAATTATATATTTTTTAAGAGATAGGAGATCTGTTACACGTAGACGGTTGAACGAAACTGACATATTGGTACCATAACGGTTTCTTCTATATCGTTTTTCTATGGAAACCCTAAAAAAACATTGTTCATGTTTACCTTCACGCCCATATGGACTCACTAGTTGTTTGCGAACACTTTCATGAAAGTATTTTCATGCTTTGTGACGTGATAACAACTTTTCATTAACATTAATGGTAAGTCGTTTATAAAAGTTTTCTCAACCCTTAAACAATTTCGGGTATAAGAAAGTCTTATATTTACTCGGTATATACCTACGGGTAACACAATGTACAATTTGATTATACTACGTAATTGTGTATGTATTTTTTGACTTTGTACTATTTATTCACAATTTTTTTTTTGTTAAAATGCATTTCTTTCACGTGACATAAAAGTAGTGAACCGTGAAGCGATTTCCATAGCCTGTGAACGCTAGTAACAGTGTAGCTGGTGTACTACCGCATTTTCTTATTTCTTAGGGTCTTACCGGCAATCTCATTCATTCACTAGAAAAATAGAATCCTCCATTGACTTGCTATTTTCTTATGGTTTTCTCATTTCATTCGATTACTAAAAATCGTTGTACCATAACTACGATCACACCCTCGTCTATTGGTGGCAGTACACGAGTATTTTCTAAAAATCTCATGGCGCATACAAGCATACAATCCACCTTGATTTAAAGTGGTTACAATAGCTTATGCACGATTTCAATACATTAAGTATCGCTCGCACGATGCCACCTCTGTTGTTAACACAGCAACTCCTTAGGAGTTTACTGGTAACCTCACTCACTCGCAAGAATACAACACACCTCAATGGAGTCGTTATTTGGCTACAGTTTTCTGTAAGGTAGAGGAAGTTCTCTAGGTGCGCTGCTTTGTTGCACCCTACCAATCTTAAAAACACACAGATCAATACAAATATTAGTAATTCCATAACTATACGATATATAGTATGGAAATTTTGAACTCTATTTATTTATACAAGGGAGCTTTATTCGGCATAAAATTGTAAGTATATAGTTTGAAAAGTTTCATGCAAAGTAGATCATCCAAAATCTGTCTTAAAAATACAGATCATGGTATGATTAACTATCGTAACTTGCTGAAAATACATCATTTTGGAACTGTAGTTCTAAAAAGATGATCACGTCTTTCCTACCATATAACGGTAATAAATAAAACCTTGTAACTTAGTAGTTAACAAAGGTTTAATAAAAATTTAGGTAGCACTTTGTTTAAATGTAATAGTGTTAACGATCTACAGTTAAGCCGGTGGTTACTGTCCATCAAATTTTCCCCATGGGAACTACCCGGCCACTGCAAATGTGTTAATGTTGATTTGCAGAAATGTTTGCAGAGCTTACTATGGCCAGGCTCTACAATACATACAATATTTACGCAATGGCTTAAAGTTATATTACAGTACAATCCATGGACCTAATCAGGTACATAAATGAACAATTAAAATCAAACTATGTGTTATATGCATCTTTTTGTGAACCATGTAATAAATTCCATAAATAAATATTATTAATTTACATACAGCACATTAGACGTGTACTTTAGACAATGCATAAATTCTCAAGTCAATGAAACTTTAACATATCATGTATGGGCATCCATTGGAGCTACATTTATCCAACAAAATGTCGTTCAGCTCACTAGCATGGAGAAAACTTTGCAAGTTATGTCATTCTTTTCACTAGGCCGCTTGTATCCTTTAAACTATGTTTTTTTTTTCATATACCATACCAAGTCAAATATGAAAGTTACAGAATATTAAATACCTTAAATTATTACCGACTTAGATCTTGATCTCTATAGATACCGAAATTAAACGCTTTGACAAGGTGCCAAATTTCTTGAAATTGTAAAAATCTGCTTACGAGGTTGACTTTTGCAATCTAACTTCCATTTCACAACCTGGAAAAAGATGGTTTAAACTCTGGATATGGCTATTTTAGCACATTTTATACTTTAGATTTCAGTTCAATCTTGAGGATGTATATCTTCAAGACTGAACTGAAGTCTTCCAAACAGTAACCTAATTTATCCAAAACGAATTAAAATATTTATGAAAATGACATTAAGTGTTATATTTTTTCCCATAATGTAATATTGTAAAAGAATTGAATTTTATTTTCAGCATAAAAACAAGACACGCGTAGTTTTAGCAAAGACAATAATTAATATGATATAATAATTTGTGAAAAAGAAATATTTTTCATAAAAATAATGTTTCCGTTACATGAAACATTTTTATAGGGAAAAAACGTCTAGACACATCATGGATGATTTATTTTACTACTCCAGTGGGTGCTTCTTTTGATTAATATCCAAACATTTCACCACTGGCAGGCACCAGCAAAAATCTTTTTCATAATCCGTCATATCTGCGTGTTTTAAAACAAGCACTTATACTAAGTGTATTTTACGTACATTGCATATGTTCTTAACGAATGAAGTAGTTCAATTTATCAAAGGATTGATTGCACAAAGAAACTTAACAGATACTATTCTCTAAGTTTTGTGATTATTTTTATAGCAAAGCATTCAATACTGATCAAAATACATTTATCTATCGAGAGTCATATAGATTCGTCATACGGCTCTGTACCGTCCCGACGCTATTTCTGCTGCATATCAATAATGTTGTCAATTGATGGCGTTCATTGAAATTCTGGGTACTTTGACTGAAGTATCCTACAGGGGGTGAGTGGACTTGGTCCAATTCAAAACTTGCGCGATCACCACTAAGAAAACTAGATTTGCTGTAGCTTTAAGAGAAATTAGAGATCATAACTCCTACTATCGCCAACAGCCTTGGGATTCTTGGTGTCGAAACTTCTAGCAAAATTCAATTCCGAAGTCACCTAGAACTTAAGCTATACAAATATCATAGACTACTGCAATCTCCTTTGTATAAATACCAGTGTTATGATTCGATTAAGAAACCAAATTTGCTGACAATTAAGCCGTTAAGTATAAAGTGGATCGTTGCTTCAGTTTTGTACGTTCTAGTCCTTGTTCAATGGGCTGTATCCCAAGGAGTAGTTCGATATGAAGACTACAGCTTTCTACTACAACAGCATCGCTCGCCATCGACAAAAACTTCAGCCTCCCACACTGGAACCGCAATGACCGCGAACTTTGTGCTGTACGCGATTGAGGAATGGACTTCCGGACGAGATAACAATAGCATGAGATTCTTAAAAAAGGACTTAAAAATGCTATTATGTAGTTGGTAACATTTTGCCATCGGGCAAGCCGTATAATGATTTGCTACCTTATATATATATAAATAACTTAAACAGAGCATATTACATTTATCTGTCAGTACGTGTAAACAAACTTACACAAATGTTAACTAGTAATACTTCTTTTCTGTTGTCGTAATCTTAGTTCCAGCAAAAGATTTCTATATAAATGCTTGGACTGTTGTTCAGCGAGTTCGATAAGTCGTGTTAGCTTTATTTCTGTAAAAGATTTTGGTGCTTTAACCGGTAATTAAACTAAAGCACACTGAGATCGCAGTAACTTGAATACTTACCTTACTTTAAGTTCGTGAATACGATTCGTTGATGTCAACATTACTCACCTGAAACAAAGGAAAAAATTGATTAGGCACTTTGTAATGCAATATAACCAATTTTTTTTTATACAACGTCGAGAGGCGTACAAGCATACGGTCCACCTAATGTAAAGCGGTTACCGTAGCCTATAAACGCTTGCAATACATTAAGTATTACTCGCGAGATGCCACCTCTGCTGCTAACACGGCAACTCCTTAGGAGCTTACTGGAGATCTCACTCACACGTAGAAGCACAACAACCCTCCAGAGAGTTGTAATTTTGCTGCGGTTTTCTGTGAGATAGAGGTGCACACAAATGTTTGTCCTGTGTGGGAATCAAACCCATGAGCGTTGATATCAAAGTAGCGTAACAGGATACCTTTACTTGACTTGCTATTTCATCCAGAGTTTCAGTATAACATTATCATGATGAGGTGAACATTCTAATGACCTTAATTAAAAGAATACATGAATATACTCATAAAATATAATCATATTTCGTCAGCTAATTGATTATTTATGTACATGTATATTAATATTGCAGAAAGAGGACTAAAAAGAATCGAGCCAATAAAAAAGGAAAATACAGTATTAAAAAGTTGGTAAATTTTCCAATGCCGGAACGTTGGATGGCCGCTGGGTGCGGCTGGCTATCGACCCAACCAGTCAACGTGACGTAACTCGCGGGAACGATTCGAGAGGCGCCCGTACAGTTTCGATAAGACCCTTATTTCACAAATAACACATAATAAGATTCTTAAATCAACCAATCTGTTGGAAATGTTAGCGTGTGACAAATCAAAAGAAGTGTAAATGGGCCACACAATAAGCAGACAAAAGGGCGGAGGACGGAAGGAAATCTTTTGTCTTCCCATCTAAACATTGTGAAATTTGAATGACGTATAATGGAAACCATTATAATGTAATATATTACCATTATATTACATTTTTACACTATAAATCATCGATAATTATCGTTGATCTAACTATGCACACCGAATCTAATGATGCTAAACGTGTGAAATTTGCTTTAGGGTAGATGTAAGTACAAAGTGGAGAGGTAGAGAGAGATACACAATTTCTGAACCATAGGTGATAAGCATGTGGCAAAAGAAGTTGGTAGAAGAAACAGAAAATTTATCAGCAGTAGAGTTAATCAATAGAAAGTGAGGTAACAACATTTTCCATTAAGGGCAGTCACATAGAAATTAACTAACGAGAGGCTATAAGGCAAAAGTCTTCAATGAGTTGAGTTTGTAATTCCTGCATCGCCGTAATATAATTCATGACATGTATAACACACGATAAAATATGCTTGACTGCAATGATAAATATAAATATTAAGAGATATTAATTTGAGGTCATAAGGTGATATGAATATTATTGCTTTCAATGCAGCAATCTTATTGCGCGTATAATGTAACTGTTTTATTTAATTGCGGGAAAGCGAAGGCCAAGGGAAGACCAACATACAGACACGATTTATCTGTTTTTCTTAAATTATTGTGAAATCGGCGAAGGCTACAATAATATACGTATCTAATATTTTTATGAATAGGAATGAAAATATATAGAAAGAAATAAAGAAAAACGTTTATTTGGCAACACATAAAAAATTTACATAAATATGATGAAATTTAAGGCTAAATTACAGTATGTGTACGAAAAAGGTCTCCCGTTAATATAATATTTTGTTTTCTATATTTAAAACAGTTGCCTGAAATTTATTTGCTTATTTGCCAGTATGTGTAAGAGGTGATAAATTAAATTAAAAAGCTTTTACGCTCATGGATGTTATGAAGATTATACGACCTAATTTGTTATATATATTATGACTATAATGAAATTATTCAGTGCCAAA
This sequence comes from Pyralis farinalis, assembly GCA_947507595.1. Taxonomy (NCBI): domain Eukaryota; kingdom Metazoa; phylum Arthropoda; class Insecta; order Lepidoptera; family Pyralidae; genus Pyralis; species Pyralis farinalis. The sequence continues at coordinate 22,283,592 of OX382267.1, forward strand.
GCAAAAAGAGAAAAGAAGAACATGAAACGAGAGGTTGAACAGTAGTCGATATACCTAAGTTTATTGGCTTTCACAGTGTAGAAATATTATTATTTCTTCAATGGGAAAGAAAATGTTAGCATAATGTTGATTAGCCCATGACATAAAAGCAAAGCAACGCGAAAAAATATATATTTAAGCCATGTATGATTAATAAGCGTGTCTTAATTATTAAATTTGTATATTTAAATTTGATATAAACATTTATACTCCGCATTCAGCCCAGAATAATATCTTTCACGTAATATCGCATTATTCTTGTAATTTGGTCGAACTCAAGGAGAATATTAATAAGTTTGTTTTGAATGTAAATATGTACGTATATAAAATAAGTTCAGAACTCCCTTGCCGCTACTTATAATTCAGATCATAAAGTCAGATATATCGTGTGTTTTGTATAGGCTCTGTAAATTGAAACAGTATCAGCGTCTTCATATATATATGTTTTATTATTTAACTGATACAGATTTCTTTATTTCACTTATACTATTTATGTATGTAAGTGATACGTCATTGGGTTCTAACAATACCAATACAAATTTAGTGGCAAGTAAAGCCGCGCGAGCTCATAAATATATTAATAACATGTTTTTTGAAAATAATGTAGAAATTTTAGTTTTAAATTTAGTTTTCACGTGAAAAATGCAGAATGTTATATTGTTTTCAACATTTTAACGGTACTTATGTTATTCAATTTAAGTAGAATAAAGTAGTATGTGTTTTTAGAACGAGAAGAAATGGGTACAGAATATACATCTCTGCGCTTTTACGCGTATATTTTTGTTGACAGCTGATGGGTGATAAGATGATTGTATAAATAAATTTGTAAATTTAATACATACATATATATGTATATATATATATATATCATCACACCTATCTCCCATTGGGGTAAGTAGAGAATATGGACAAATGCACCGATCCAAACATACCTCTCTCGCTTCTTCCACACTCATCAACTTCTTCATACATGCTCTCCGGTTTTGGATGCTTTTGATTTAGCCATTTTTCAGCAAATAGTAAATTTGATCTATATGTATGCGTGGGTAGTCTCTGGCGATATCTTCATGCACTGTTGCCCGATACACTCCTTTCGTAACACTTTTGTAATATATAATGTAGTATAGTTGCATATTCTAAAATGAAACGTAATATTATTATAACGTATTCATATGACAGTCACTATCACAAAGATTAATGAAATATAGATCCTTTATGTACCTTTTTTATGGTTGTTAGAGGGTTTACAGTATAGTATTTGGGCAGTGATAGCCCAGTGGATAAAGAACCTGCTTAGTGACCAACAGGTCCCGGTTCGAATCCTGACATGTACCACTAAATTTATGTTTTCAGATTTATGTATACAATTATCGCTTCACGATGTTTTCCTGTACCATCAATGTATAGGAAAACATCGTGAATAAACTTGTACGTCCAAGAAATTATATTTCGAAATACGTGTGAACGATGACCTTACCTAAGAAAGATCTGGCTTTGCCTCTGGATTGAGGACGTCTAACGGCACTCGCTCCATGTAAAATTATTATTTTCGCCGAATCCTTAGGCTTATAGCGGACTCCGCCGATCCTAATGGATTCGGAAACGGGATAACGCTAAGAAGAGATTCTACAATAAGATGTTAACTTAGAGATGTACTCTATCATTCTATTAACTATGGTTACTATGATATGGTATAATCATGTCATCGTTACAATGACCGACAAATTATTGTCCTTAACTCTTAGACAAACAACGGAGAACTAAACCATATGAGAGTTGCAGTACCTGGGCGCGGTGGGGAAAGTGAAGATCAGAGAGAGAAACTAGTAAGAAATTGATGAAGAGTTAGTTTAAAATAATATATTCGCCATTTTATATATGTACCTGAAATCGACTTCTAATAGCAGTACAAAATCGCAATTTTGTTTACGCATATTGGAACAATGATAATAAAGCTTACATACATACAAGTCGTAAACTATTTAATTGGCTAGCAACTGTCACTCTTGCTTTGCCAACCCTGTAAAAACCACTTCACACCTTTGTTTGAGCAGTCTGAACCCGTTATATACGTTTTCCCATACATTTCGCGGTCGTATACGACCACCCGGGTTTCGAAGGGTTAAGAACCCCGAGCTTTAATCCCCTGGGAAAACCTTGGCTAGGAGCTCATTCCACAAAACTTCTCTGGAACCGCACAGTACGCGGCCATTACAGCTCCATTGTGTGAGGAGTGTTAGTATCATGTCAAGCAACTTCTCAGAACACAACACATTATACAATCGGTTAAACATGCAAAGGTAGGCAAAATCTTTTCTTAAACTCTTTTTAAACTAGGGCTCAATACCATGTTCACACATGGTATTGAGCCCTTTTTAGGATTTAGGATCATCGATGATTCTCATAGTTCGTCTATGCAACGAGATCCTAGCCAGGTGCCTTTCCAGGTCTCTTTGTCCAGGTGCCTTCGCCCAGTGGTACAGTACTCCGTATGCGGTCTGATTTGGCACTTATATATCTATAACTTCAGGTTAAATCCCTTGTGGGGTAGCTCGAGAGAACCGAACTCCACATCCCTACACCCCTCACTCACTTCTTTTATAATCATACGTGCATTCTCGCCGGTTCTAGGGCTCAACATCACTTTCTGATAAAATACGATCAGGTCATGATATGTAGGTAAGTCTTCGTCATCCTCGGCTCCTACATCCTTCTACTTTCGCATTGCATATGTGTAAATTATATTCCGTATGAAATTCTATACGTGAGGCTAAAACCCAAAAAAAATCTATATCATTGGCTTTGTTTTGATAAGTATAATAATCAATCATACTTGAACGTTGAAGTGTTTACTTCTGGTTATGTCGGTAGGCAAATGGATTGCGCAAATTTTGAGATCTCGGCCCTGCATAAGTTCGCGCTCGGTATTGACCTACATTCCCTGTGACGTAACATTTGAAGCTGGTAGGGTTAGGAATGTCCCGCAAAACCTCCTAAACATAAATGAGCTACATCATTCATTCTCGTATAATACTCGGAATTTAGCAGTGTCTATTGTTCATTATAACGTTGGTAACTGGATGCGGAGAAAGATGGAGTGGAAGGCATTTATTTATATTCCACATAGTATATATATAGTATATAAGAAAAAATATATATTTTCGCACAGGGTTATCTATTTAACAGTTGCTTATATTACTATGTGGCATATAAATACACAATGTTGATACTGTTGATTGTTGACGCTTGGTGGAATTTTGAAGACATCGCGTTAATGTTAATACTTGCACTTGTACATACAGTGATAAATTATCCCACAACTCAATATAAAATTATAAATTGGCAACACCGCCTAAAAGTACCTCTGTGGATTACCCACTATCACTGATTGCACGGTACCGCTACATGTTGTATAAAATACCTTGATAATGCCGTAAAGGCGAAACCGGTCGGTAAAAATAATTATTGAATAAAATTGTGAAGTGGAATCTGTACAACTGCAAGTATTAACATTAACGCGATAAATAAATAAATGTTTAATAAAAATACAATTTTTTTGCTATTACTTACAAGACAAAAATTCATGGCTACAAAAATGAAAACGGTGACTAACCCAGAATACTTGATGTGAAGTCGCCATTGTTGGCGGTCGGGCTTGTCAGTATCGTATCGTAGTAGATACATTTTTTTTATACAATGTTTGGAGGTATACAAACATAGGCCCACCTGATCTAAAGTGATAAGCCCATGAACGCTAGTATACAAATCAGGAAGTATCGCTCACATGTTGTCACAGATAAAAAATCTTTATTTGCAACTGGGCCATCGCGGGCACTTACACACGTCTTACATTTTTTAAATATAGTCTTATTATATCTTATTTAATTCTCTAATTTTACTTTTTTCATTTTTAATACGCTAGCATTTCGGAAATGACCATTAGCGAAGAAGAAGTTCCGAAGGAAACTAAAATAAATAAAATATTGTCGGACAAATTACACAGGGCCACCTAGCCCCAAAGTAAGCGAAGCTTGTGTTATGGGTACTAGACAACTGATAAACATACGTAAATACATTTTTTTTTTGTAAATACATACTTATTATATATAGAAAATACCCAGATCAAGACAAACAGACATGTTCATGCACATAAATGTTTGTCCTGTATGGGAATCGAACCCACGAGCGTTGGTGTCAAAGTAGCGTAACAGCGCGTTTCACCACTGCGCCACCGAGCTCGTCAACTTTCCAATATATGTCTCTGTTAAAATTGTCAATTAGATATTACAATAAATTCCCATTAGCATATTGGCACAATAATGATATCAATATTGTAGAATTAAAGATTAGTAAGGATAGGTCGTCTGTGCTAAATTATTTCCAGACATCGTTGTCAGTTACATATTCAACAATTCTATAATAAGACCTTTAATATGCTTTTTGCATACATTGTCAGGAAAGGACAGAACCGTTTCAACTTATTATAAAATCATATACAAGTTACAAGAAAAGATCTACCAGTCCTAGCAAGCCGGTATACCGGCACACACAACTTATTTCTACTTCTAAGTCTTTCGCTGAAGTTTGAAAACGACTTTAAATTTTTACGGACATAAGGATATTTATTTCTTTGAACAGTTCCCTGAGTGATTCTTTGGAGCCAAAGTTATAAATAGACCGAATGGTTCCTTTTTTGTAAGATAAAAATTGTCTCAATGTCAGCCGCCGTTCCGCACAACAGTATAACACACGACATAATGCTGTGGAAGTAGCTGAAATAGACTAAGCGCGCAGTAGCCACATCTGTCAATAAAATTGTCTGATTATCCTAACTGCATATGCAGCGGAGCTGAGCTTACAAGGCAAGTTTATTTAGGTGGGGGGCCCATTGTAATTTGAAGTCTACTGTAATTCCAAGAAACACAGTATTATTAACAAATTCTAATTTATTATTCCCAATGAGAACTTTTGTATTGGCAGAAGTCACATTCGGAAGACTAAATTTGATGCATTTGGTTTTAGCCGAGTTTAGGAAAAGATTATTACACGTGAATCTAGTTTAAAATAGCAGACACAACCTACTGCTAACCCAGCAAATCCTTCACTCATTCGCAGAAACACAGCAACCCTGCGGGAGATGATATTTGATTGAGGTAGGTATGATGATTCGATGCACCCTACCTAAATTAACCCCCTACCGATGCAGCAATTCCTTAGGAGCTGTCTATTAATATCACTAACTCGCAAGAACTCATCAATCCTTCAATGATACAGTTATTCGATTGCGGATTTCTATGACTTAGAGGTCCACACAGGTCCTGGTTCCCAAAAAGCAGAGCTACATTAAATTGACATTGGCTATTAAGATGACAGTTAACCATCTAAACAATATTAATCATCACTCATCCCACTGCAGGGATAAGGGTCTCCCTTCAACTGAAGGGATTTAGAGCTTACCACATCCACCACGCTGCTCAAATGCAGATTGGCGGAGGACAGTGTTTCCAAGCCGCCCGAGGGCCACTGACTTAGCTTAACGACCGTCATCTTTCGACAACAGCCGGGACTGACGGCTTAACGTGCCCTCCGAGCATGGAGAAACTCGAGATAGGTAAACCCATCCATAGGCAAGTTGCTGTCGTCGTTGTTTAACCTACGTATTCGGTTAGAATGACACGCGCAATGTCGCCATCGAGCGCTCAATATTAATATGTACTCATAAATAATATATTTCTTCGTATTCGCAAAATCCCATATCGTAGCAAAGATTTTTTTCATATTTCGATGTAAATAAATATTTCGTAACCTTAGCAAGTGTAGGTTATTCTAACGTATCTCCTTCCTATTCCCGTTCGTATAAAATGGCAGTTTCCATAATCCGTTCGCATTTGGATGCGCCAATAAAGAAAGACGAAAGCATTACTGTTAAAAGACGGGCACCCTCAAATCGGTATTACGGCCTTGTAGGTAGTAACATGGTAATAACAGTTTATGGCCATTGCCACAGGAATGCTGTACCATTCCAAATGAGAAATGGATTGTGCTCATGAGAAGTGACGCGAATATTAAATTCCAAAATAGTGAATGTTACTATAACATCTATTTTAATATTTAGCCCGTTTGCCCGTTTACATTATTTCTATCTGTACTTAGGAATAACTTGTTGATGGATTTAGAACAAAAAAACAAATCCGTATAATTCCATGCGAAATGGATTCTTACTCGTGAGAAGTGACGTGAGAATAAAAATCCAAAGTAGCGGACGTTACTATATCATCATTCGTAATCAGGAACACCATTCCTATATGAAATCTATATTTTTGTCTGTGTGTGCGTTTTTTTCGAATATTCGAATATTGACTTCAGATTCGGATTCAGCATAAAAAAGTAGGATAGGAATGTTCAGGAACACCGTTCCTATCTCTTAAGGAACACGGTCAAATGGCTGACAAATAAAAAAAAAAATGATTTGTTATATATTGATGAGCCAGGTGTTCCTCTGGCAATGCAAGCTTGCGCATTCTCAAGTGTTTTTATTGCGCTTCATTGTAATTCATTTTTTTCGAACTGTATTTATGAGTAAGTTTGTTAATGCAGTTAAAACAGAAAATGCTGTACCACTACAAATGAGAACTGGATTCTATTCCTGAGAAGTGACGTGAAAATAATAATCCAAAATAAGGAACGTTGCGATAACATCATTCATATTTTCTACCCCGCTTGTTTGTAATTTATATGTATGTTTCGAAATATATTTATGAGTATTTACTCATAAATATAGTAGCGAACGTTACCATAACTTCATTCATATTATTTGTTGCGGTTGTTCATAATTTCAATGTTTCTAACTGCATTTGTGAGTAAATGTGGCAATGTAGTTAAAACAGAAAATACTGTACCATTCTAAATGAGAAATGGCGTCTACTCGTGACAAGTGACGCGAAGATAAAACTTCAAAATAGCGAACGTTTCTATAATATCATTCATATTTTTTAGTGTGCCTATTTGAAATTATTATGTTTTTTCAATGTTTAAGCTTTATGTTAATAGAGTCAGGACCCGAACTTCACTAACGTCTAATTGTACCTCTATCTCATAGAAGATCGGGACCAAGTAACATTTCCCTGGACAGTTAAGTTAATTTGCTGCGAGGGAGTGTAAGTTACCAGTAAGCGTCTAAGGATTTTCAGTGTCAGCAGAGAGGCAACGCGAAACTGATACTGCATCTATTGCAAACTTTCAAAGTTCCGATAACCACTTCATATCACGCGACACGTATATTTGTTTACGTCCCGTTGTTGTAAAAGAAAATAATAGGTCTTTTACACTGTGAAATTGCAGGTTTACAAATTAAGAGCATATTCCTTTCAACGCCATTGTATATGAAAACGTTCAAAAATAAGTACTAATTTTACACATTCCTTGAATGTTCCGATTATCAGACTGAAATTACAAGTTATTAGAAACTAAATCTCGCAGCTTCCTACTTTTATTAATACTTTTCGCTAAATTCGTTGTGTGTTGTGGGTGGCTGCTGTAGTTTCATCCCTGGCGCTACAATAAACTTCACTATTCATTATCATTTTGGTACTAGCTCTTGTTAATTCTAGGTACATATCCAACTAGATATTCTAAAACTAACATACTTTTGCTAGTAATCAAATATGCCGAGAAAATTAAATAAATTTGTTCTTTGATTCCAACTAGATACAATAAACTGACATTAGAATTTATTTATGGTTTATGCTTTAGTAATCCACTAAATTCATATTTTCAGATTCATGTATATATTTCTAATTTTCACTTGTTAGGCAGTAAATGAAAACATCGTGAGAAAATTCACACATCCAAGAAATTCTGTTTTTGAAATACTTGTGACCTAACATATGAAAAGTCTGTTTTTTTCTTCGGTCGTCGCACCATGACAAAATCGGTATCTTCGCTAAATCCTTAGGCTTAGATAGCGGACCCAAGCTAATATAATGGATTATGAAACGAGAATAACGATGGCAAAAAGAAGAATGTATGGTTTATGCTTTGTGCATATTTTATGTTAGGTAATACGTAGCAGTTTATAACTATTTATTATATACTTCAACCACATTTTGGCATTAAAAGCTTATGACGCGACAGATTTGGACTTAACTATTACTCACTTATCGATCGTATCTGCGCATTCCCTACGTTTGGGGTCAAAAACCGTTAAAGTTCGACTTAAGAGTTGAGCTTTCAGCATAAAACTTTTATTTTTATAATAGTCGCAATATGATCGATATCAAGCTCATTGTTAAGATTAGTTATCTTGATTCTTGGACGGTTTTTTTTAATATTTCAGCGTAATTTTTATGAAAACTACATATCTCCGATTGATTTCCATTGAATACCTCCACGAATTTGCAGCTACCTCAAATCTACAAATTATTTGTAGAAATTTGATACAATAAAATAAAGTTCAAAAGACACAACACAAGCACGAGCTACTAAATATGATTTTTGAACTTATCAGAAATTTTGCTTAACGCAATTACGACGAAACCCTAGATTGTATATTTTCTATTTAAACGACACAATAGATTCTTGGCCAACGATTACCTCGGGTAAACCTTGATTGAGAATCAATCGAGAAGATATTGAACGCCAGTATATATATTGTATTCTCCTCATCTTTGTATTACATGGAAACAATGGGCAATAATAATAGTTGATTGTCGCATTATCACTTTTTACCAACAGATTCAATACATAGAGTGGAACAGTAAGGAAATTTGGTTTGATAAGATAGATGGGATATGTTCAGATAAGATAGATGGGTTCGAATTCGAAGATTACATGTGATTCACAATATTCTACTAATAAAACATAAATATGTACAGAAAATATATATTTAGTAAAACTAATTTTCGGCTATTATATATTCTGTCATTCGATGAACTAAACAATACCCCTGACTTGTTTACAACATAAGACTGCTTAATTTTCAGTCATTACTCACTAGCGAACGGTTATTGGCAGCGGTTTAAAGTTTTGGACAAGTGAATACTAAACAAAAAGCAACACGTAAGTGTTAAGTGAACGCTAATTACACAATTTTCTGCCCATTCACTGGTTATGGTTTAGAAGAAACGGGTTAGTGACTTGCGATCATTAGTTCGTTCCAGCTAGTGAATTGAAAGATCTACTGAGTAATAGATTTACGTATATATCATGGTTTCTAAGAATCATACACGTGTATGAACCAAAACTTCTGTCACTATGAATGAGTGGTAAACAATGCTACTTTAACATCAACGCTCGTGGATTCAAATCTAACACAGAACAAGTGTTAGTTTGTCTTGGTCTGGGTGCTTTTAGAGAGGTAGGGCGCATCAAGGCAGCTCGATTGGGGAAGTACCTTCACCTCGCAGGAAATCGCAACCAAATAACAAATCCTTGGAGGGCTGTATTGTATTCCTACAAGTGAGTGGGGTTACCACAACGTCATATAAAAAAATAATAATGTTTTATCAAATATATAAGTAAATTAATTTAATATTACACAAAATAAAATGTATTTTTTAACATATACAATTTCCCTAAACATTATCTACTTATCAAAATTGTTTGCAAAATATTTTAACTGTATTTACGGCTTATACAACATTTTTTTATTTACAATTAACTTATCGAAGACTTTAGTAACAATATAGCGGTCAAAACCACGACTTTAAAAATCTTGTCTATCTGTCTATTCATATATCATTTGTAAAGTATGGAGTGGAATTTGATGAAATTTTGTATGATACTCGTAGTAGTAGCTAATATTCCGGGTCAATTTTTTTTTTAAATAACGACGAGAGATAAACACGCGCATAGCACCAGATGTAAAGTGGTTACCATAGACTATGAACACTTGCAATATAGAGTATATCGCTTGTGCGTCGCCACCCCTGCTGCTTTCACAGCAACATCTTAGAGCTCACTGGCACTGGCTGCTTCGACATGCCCTGCCTCTTCTTCAATGGAACATCTTTCGCTAATTAATTAATAAGTAGGGTATACCACTTACAAGTGATTTGTCATATAAGGCATAGGACCTACTTCTTTTTTCCAAAAATAAAAGGATTATCATGAGAATACGACAAAAAAGGGATCTCAGGTATGGCTTAATCGTATAAAATAGACACTTATCTTTTCAACAGGCGTTACCAAAGACTCGATTCGACTCTTAATACCTTCCTTCTTCCTAATTCCTTCCTTTTCCTAGTGATATATAATACCGAAGAATGTTTCTCATGGGACTCCTTAAACTCTGTCTAATTCGTTTTACTATTTATTGTATAATATCTATTTAAAACTGGTCGTCTTTATTAAAAAAAATTCGAAAACAAAAAAGTCGAATGACTTTGTAGATATAACCTAAGTAATCACAGTTTGTGTCATAATAAATGCGTATTTTATTCGAGGAAGGCACATAAATGCAGAGATAGCAAATATTTTATTGCAAAGTTGGATTAATAATTGTATTGAATACTTAACAATGTAATAAAAAGCTAACTCAATAACAGTTATAAATGCGTATTTTATTCAAGGCACACATAAATTCATACAATGCAAACAAGGAACTTATATAATTTCGTTAAGTCTATCTGTTTGTGTGTGTGTCTCAGATATTTTACCGGTAAAATCATCTTATTTTGGGTGTGTGTAACGACAACATAATTAATGTAAAAAAATAAATACTTAATAAAAATTTATTTACAAAAAACAATCACGGACTCCAAAACCGTCTACTAAAAAAAAATGCACTAAAAGGTATCATTACCTTAAATGACTATAAACAAACATGTGTCTATTTTACTTAAACGGAAATTAGAAATATATTTTTAAACTAATTAGAATAAAATCAATATATTAAGACAATAGTATACATTTATTGTCACTTTTGGAGTCGGTGCCAGCCAAGATTTTAAAATTTTTCGGAAATATCCTTAGATTAAAAAAAACATATTTAAAGTAAGGTTAATGCGATAATGTAGCAATAGGTAACTAAATACGCTTATTTACAAACATACGCAACAAATGCACTGGCACCGACTCACAAAATTACAATAAATGCAAGTTTGCGCGTTCACCGCTAAGAAAACCCCATTTGTTGTGGTTACTCAATTCTAGAATACACTTCTTACCATCGCCAAAAGCATTGGGATTCTCCATGTCGACGTCTCCAAGTTCAATACCGAAGTCACCTGGAGGAGAAGGTCACTCTGACGTCCAAGAAACTGGGCGTGCTCTACAGAGCAAAGCAGTACTTCAGTGCGAGGCAAAGATTTATATTGTGTAAGTTTCAAGTCAGGTCGCACATGGAGTACTATAGTCACCTTTGGGCTCAGCATCTGCGTACCAGCTTTCGGTATCGTATCATATGAGATTCAGTTCAGAGACGGCCTGTGAGAATTGTTACACACGGTATTGAGTCCTTAAGTTTAAGGCGAGATATTGCCTACGTTTGTGTGTTCCATCGATTGTACAACGGGTTGTGTTCTGAAGAATTGCCCGATATGATGCCGATAGCATCTTTTTTATAACCGCACCGCTTGCCGACGGCGAGGAGTTCATCATTACACTCTGGGACCGCAATAGCTGCGTACTGTGCGGTTTTAGAGAATTTTTCTTCCGAGAACTCTCTAGTTGTGGAATAAACTCTCATCCAAGGGTTTCACAAGGGACTACAGCGTGAAGCTCTTCAAGAATAAGTAAATAGTAGACTTGAAGTACATACACAGAGGGCGTGAAGAGGATTATACAGGGTCGGTAACACATGAGTAGCACCCTTGGTGTTGTAAATGTCCATAGATTACGGTAACTGCTTACCATCAGGTAGGCCGTGCGTTTGTTTACCATATTAGTGGTATAAAAAAAATTGTGACCGTTAACACCACTGAATAACATATTTTACCTATTTTTTTTTATTCAAATCGGTATATAAATGACGGACTTCTGAGGTAACAAACATAAAAAAAATATCCAAAAAATACAACAGAATTGATAGGTCAATTAAAAATACGATTAAGGAAGGAAGGTATTCTTATATCTAAGTGAGTAAATAAGGGAATTTATATTTATTTTATTAATGCATACTAACATCTGGAGTATCATTATACAGTTTCAATAATTTTGGGGGTTATCTTATACATTTTTGTGTATAAGTAGTTAGATATAAAGCAACTTGCATGTGGTAGTGGGTCAGCTATATCTGTCCGTAATAGCAGATGGGTGTGGAGAGTCCTAGAGTGCGTTTGCTCAAAGCGGGAAGTGGCTGGAAGCGGAAAGCGAATGTTAGCATCTGGTGGAAAGCATTGTGGAAGGTAATAGTTGGTAAATACGGGAAAATGATGACGATGAACCTAAATAAATATCTTGATATATTATCTCGTAATATATATACACATCTAACTGTTTCCTGCAATAATCCGACTCGCAATTGACTGGTTTATTAAATTGTACATATTTTTTATATTTTTGGTTGCGGAGAGTCCTGAAGTAGAAGCACTGTAAGGGTTCGGTGCTTTTGCTCAAAGCCAGAAGTGGTTAGAAGCAGAAAGAGAAGGTTGACATTTTATGAAAAGCAGTAGTTACGGGCGGATGATAATGATGAACCTAAATAAATATCTTGTTATATTACCTACATCTAACTATTGAGTAATTCCGCAATTGGCTGATTTATTCAATTTTCTAAGTATAATAATAAATTGATTTAAAGAGCTACCTTGTTTATCATGTTAACGATCCTACCTACTAATAAGCATCATAAATCATAGGCAGCTTGATGGTGCCATTGCGCGCCGTTGTGTAATAACATATGTCAGCTAAGCAACGTCCATCATATAGCCTGCCATTGATAAGATTTAATTATCTCGAGCTGTTCCGTTTAGGTCCGGTGCCAATGCATGCGCTATCAATCGGCAGTCTCTGTGGCTGACACTACTCTCCGCCGACCTGCAGTTCAACACCGTAATACACACATGGTACATTATATTTACAGAGAGATCTTTATTCCAACACTGGTATTAATAGCCGTTTATAATAATCACAATATACTAAAAAAACTCGTAGCATGTTTCTTATTACTATTAACATCTACAGCACCTGTGGAGCAACCTAAATATAATATAATAAAAGGGGAGCAGTAGCATTAGTCGTTCTGTGAACAAACAATTTTGCCAAATTTTTGTCGCAAATAAAGCATTTTTTTATGATGGAACTACAAATTTACTATTTTTGTTTTTTTTTTTCCTTTACTTGTGCTACATGACATTACTTCTCACCAAATTTCATGATTCTAGGTCAACGGGAAGGACTTTATTGGTTTTGATTCCCTTGCCAGTGTCAAAATATAGTAAATGAGGCATAAATAGCCGTATCTTTTGATTGCGTTGACTTAGAAGTTTTTCACTTCTCGAAGAGATTACAGATCGTTCCTGAGAAAAAGGAATCTGACAGACACACAGCTAGACAGACGGACAACGGAACGGTACAGAACCTTAAAAATGGTGAGTGGGACGCGCAGAAGTTGATTTAATGACGACATGCATATACTAAAACTAAAGAAACCTGCCAGCGCTAGCTCTCAGAAATTAACTGATGGTGGAAGCACACAAAGCAATATGGATAAAAATTTCCTGTAAAATTTGCTTCTGCAAAATTACACCTCAAATTAATCCTTCTAGGGAAGTACATCCACCTCACAGAAAACGGCAGCCAAATAACAACTTTCTAGACCGTTGTTCTGTTCCTGCGTGGAAGTGAGGCCACCAATAAGCTCCTAAGGAGTTGCTGTGTTGGAGAGGTGGCATCGTGCGAGATACTTGATATGTTGGAAGCATTCATAGGCAACGGCAACTGCTTTATGCTTTGTAAAAAAAAGTAACAATTGCGATGTTTTTCGTATGACTCTCATTGTCAATCGCCCACTGTTATCCTTTCAGAGCAAAGTTTTTTATCTGAATCGGTGCACATGTTTTATTAAAACCTAACTAATATTGTGTACTTTTATATATATATATGAATATATATATTTTGTTTTATTTGTGTGCAATAAAGAATATATTATGTATGGCAATAGTGTTGCAACTTTATGCCAGTGTCAAAGTCTTCACTTTAGAACCATTTGAAAATTAATTCTATGCCCAGCTTCAGGAACTGTGCTGAAAAAATACTTGGGAAGGGTACCTAGACGTGCATAAACGTGTTATATTTGATTTTTTTTTTTTCATTACTGCATATTTTCACTGGCACTTATGTTACAAAATACTATCGAAATCGTCACATAAAACTAATTTTATACTGAATTGTAAAAATTTCAAGTATAACAACAATGTCACTCGTCAAAAGAGTGGGAAGAAGCCTATTATGTCCTTGCTATTTTTTTAAATATGGTAGTTGTTATATATTTTGAAAAAATAAATATATAAGATTTAAATAAAAGTTGCTTTGGGAAGCACAGGGTGGAATTCGAAGTGGAAGAGGATGTACGGATCAAGTTTTTTCACTCCGCAACATCGTAGAGAAGCATCTTCATTCATCAGGCTTTGGACTAGAAGGTTTTCTGCGGTTTTGTGGACTTTGAGAAAGCATTTGATAGAGTCGTACGAAAGAATCTCTGGAACATTTTGCCCGGATATGGGGTTGATAGTGACCTACTCCGTGCTGTGCAATCCACTTATGAGGATTGTACAGCATGTGTGCGGGTGGACGGCAGCTTGTCGCCCTGGTTTGATGTCAACACTGGGGTCAGACAGGAATGCGTGCTGTCGGCTCGGCTGTTCATCCTGTATCTGGACTTTTGGTGTTTTCTTCAACAACATTGGTGTTATCTTCAGAGAATAAGAAATATGAATGTGGGAATGCGAATGGGTGACTCGGTGGTCAACTGCCTGCTTTATACAGACGATGCGGCATTAATAGCAGAATCACCATCCGCACTGCAAACACTAGTTACAACAATGAAAGATGATTGTATGAAGAAAGGCTTACAATTGAATGCGAAGAAAACCAAGATAACGGTATTTGAAAGAGAGACAACTAGAACAAACACTAGGATTATGGTTGATGATGTAGCGTTGGAGCAAGTGAATGAGATTGTATATCTTGGAAGTGCTTTTAGCAGCAATGGCAGGTACACCGCTGATGTGGAGAGACGAGTGTGTACCAGGAATAGGGTGAATGGAACGTTGGGTAAATTTCTAGGCAGCCGAAATCTGAGCCAGAAGGCACAGCTCGCTGTACACAACGCGGTGCTAATTCCAACGCTAACTTATGGAAGTGAGAGCTGCGTATGGCAGAGAGAGCATGATAGTAGAATAAATGCGGTCGAGATGAGAGCATTGCGCAAAATTTGTGACATAACGCTTGCTGACCGCGTTCGTAATGAAGACGTGAGAGAAAGAGTTGGTCTAAAAGAGAGTATCGGTGTTAAGATAAGAAAGGGCATGCTCTATTGGTTCGGACATGTAGAAAGAATGCGGGACGAAAGAATGACGAAACAGATATACAATGCAAAAGTGGAAGGATGTAGGAGCCGAGGAAGGCCGAGACTAACCTACCATGACCAAATTGGTCGTGTTTTATCAGAAGGTGATGTCACAAGCCCCAGGAACCGACGAGCGTGCATGAAAAGAGCTATGAATGTCACAGAAGCGAGTGAAGTATGCAAGGACCGCGTCTTATGGCGCTCAATTCTCTCTGCCTACCCTCAAGGGACTTGGCGCGTATATATATATATATATATATATATATATATAAATAAAAGAAAAAATAATTTGTTACGTTTACCATAGAGCCAAAAATAATTCCTGAATGTCGTTGCTATTACGTTATGTACCTACATATACACAATGCTATTGCCGCAATTTACTTCAATGCAAAGTGTACGAAGGTTTATTTATGAGTCTTTTTTAGGGTTCCTTACCTTAAAAGGAAAAAGGAACCCATATGAGATAGCTTTGTTGTCCGTCTGTCTGTCTAGGTCCTTTTTCTCAGGAACGGCTGGAGATATCAAGCTGAAATTCATATCCAATACTGAGGTCTGTAATTCTTTCGAGCTGTAAATAAATCAAACTTCTAAATTAACGCAATCAAAAGATACAGCTAATTATGCCTCGTTTATGCGCATATTTTGACACTCGCAAGGCAATCAAAACCTATAGGGTACTTCTCGTTGACCTAGAATCACGAAATTTGGTAAGAAGCATTTTCATGTAGCATAAGTAAAGGAAAAAAATTCGAAAACAGTATATTTGTAGTTCAAAAAAAATATTTTGTTTGCGAAATAATTACGAAAATATTTTTTTACGGAACTCTTAGAGCGCGAGTCAGACTCGCACTTGACGGCTTTTTCCACGTTACTAGTAAATAACTTAAGGCGGTTTAATAATTTCGAATACACAAGTCAACATATCAACTAAGTAACAATTGCAATCTATCTAAATGGTAATGAAAAGAGGGATGTCAAAAGGCAAGTAAGAAAAGAATGGAGATGATATTTCATCTTGAAACACATTATGGGAGTGAATAATGAGCTTCATAAAATTACCAGCAATGGAGAGCCATGTGGTAAATTCAGATAGCGAGAAGCTTCTAAAGAAATATTTGTCTATCTAATTTAACTTTGAACGTTCATAGATTTCATATTCTTAATTATATAGTTACAATATAGCATAGATTTTGGGGTTTCATATCAAATAGGTAAAAAAATAAATCTTTTGATGCAATTTACTCATACATCCTAAAGAAAGATTTTCCTTCACAAACAAATTTAGTTAAATTGTTGTATTAGCAACTGAGATGGCATCGTGCGAGTAATGTATTGCAAGCGTATTTAGTGCTGTTGTTTTACTATATAAATAATAAAAACCTTTTTAAACAATAAAAACCTTCTATATCCATACAAAATGCATAACAATTGATTTGTAATTAAATTAGTACTAAAAACGCTACGCACGTTTTCTGAATACATTGAATACTGGGTAGCTGTATAAAATTGCGGAAATGAACAGAATATTCTTATTGCGGATATCAGAAAACCCGACATGTGTGACAATGTTATTAATATGTAGGTACTTAACGCACTCCATTTAATTAAAGCCACTCAGAACGCACTCCATTTAATAGAAGAACATTGTAAACAAGATGGGTTAACAAGCTTATTGTCTAACTGATGGAATGTTGCCAGAAGCAGTAATCTTGAAACTTGTAGTTTAGTGGTATCTACATTACATTGGCAACCCAAAGCCTACATGAACAGATTTTTTTTTTAAAACTAATAACATATTTTTGGCACAGTATGAAACTGCATATTATATTTTTTACGGTTCTCACCTGCCTGATATAAGCAGATGCGGTAACATAGAAGCATGGAAACCAAGCGGCATCAAATTGTCGCCCATGTAGATACCAATTCATGCCTTTTAATTAAAAATCGCCTAACTATTATTATAAATATATTCTTGAAATACACAAACATGCCTCGTGTTCATTCCACAACCTAAAAGGAGGTATGTAAAAAAATCATTGAGACCCTTAATACCCGAATTATTGTTCTGAATGATCCTTAAATCAGCATGATAGAGATTTGGATCGCAAGTTGCTATGTAATGTTGTCAAAAAAGTGCAAGTAACGAGAGCAATTTAGAGAGACTTCGTGGGGAAAAGTGGAGGAGCGGTTATGCGCCGCTTCGCGATTTAATTGCTTTGGCCCTCTTCCATGTCAGGCACAGCTGTAAAACTTCACTAGATATACTACATTATTTGAGTCATATCTCAGAATCATTTGTTGTTAGATTTAGCAAGAAGTAGAATGGTTTTTAGGGGCAACAATGTTTTTCGTTTTGACTTAATTTAGTAGAACCAAGTCTGTTTTTCTTACTTTAAATTTTATTGGTTTTCCAGAGTATTCAACCGAATCATAAAGAAGGAGAAGAAGAGGATTATATGAATAAAACTAATAGCAAAGTTCGAAAATATTTGACATCTATTTTAAGATAGTGAATTACTGGAGTTGTTATAGCCCCCAAAGTGGAAACATAAATTTTGTTGATATGTTGACGATTCAAGAGTTCTTGGGTGATTATTTGTCAGATTTTCCGTTCAAAAGTTGAAATGTGGAAATAAATTTACGTACGTGGCAAAAGTAAACAAATTTTTATGCTCAATTTTTTTCAAAATATTAGAGCTCTTTTTCACAGTGAATTTAGTTTCAGCCCTGACAAAATTTTTAGCTTATTCGGTCTAGTTGGCTATTAGTACCTACTAAAATATGAAGTTATCTACACGCTTTAATATCATTGCATCTGGAAATTAAGTAAAGTGTGTCCGCGCCTAGTTTTTCTTACTATAACGACATTTAGACAAAAAGTAAATCAATCTTGAAAATATTATTTTGGTAGGTATTTAGAAGATAAATTATGTTTTATCCAACTACGGCAAGTAAAATGAATAAAAATCTTTATCCCAATTAGTAGTCTTACATATATATATATATTGATAATAACAGTAAAACTACTAACAAATTTAATAAATGAGTTATTTATTGTGTTACCTTTATTGTAAGTTTGTTAAAGTCTATATTATTTTGATATATATGCAATATAGTGACCGTAACGCCAGTAATAAAACCAATGAAAACATTTTTTTGCTCCTTCCTTATCGACTAGGGTATCATTCAAAAGGGGAGCGAAATGAATATACCAAGTTTCTTTTTACATTTCTCTTATAAATCATCTGTTTGATGGTAACCAATAAAATAATATAGTTAATGATAATTATGTATGCGTAGCTTGAGGTATGACAATACTTCTATAATATCGAATATGTCTTTTGAAATTTTTTTGATAGTGTCGAAACGAGAATTTAATTTATACCAAATCATAACATAGATAAAACAGCAACACAATCATTTGTGGTATTTTTCTATAGCATCGACATAAAACTTTTGGAATTTACAAGAATAATAAGATTTTAATTGGCAAAGGTTACATTTAAAGACTGCATAAACTGCAAGAACATACCAACTATTGCAACGACAGTTTTCTTCTTCTTCTCCCTAGGGTTGTCCGGTTTTGTAATATTTTAGGATTAGCAGGGTCGCTATACATAGAACGACTGCTGTCAGACCTTCACAACGCAGTGGGAAAACCACACCTTTCTAGGTAAGGTTACACGTCTTTCGAAATATATTTTCTTGGGTTTCTTCACGATGTTTTCCTTCACCATCGTGCAACTGATAATTATGTATAAATATGTACTAAATCCGAAAACACGAATTTAGTGGTACATACCTATACCTGGATTCAAACTAGGCATCGTCGGGTAATAGATCGGTTCTTATTCACTTGGCTATCATTGCTCAAATAATGCAACGACAAGCAAGCATACGGCCTGCAGTAAGCACTTATCGTGAGATAAAGAGGCACTTGTTTTTGTTACCATTACGTTTTTCATTATACTCGTACATAGATATATGGATGCAGTATATTCGGGGGTCGATTTCAATTAAATAGGGGTCCGTAAAATTTAAACATTAATAGGATTCTATATATATGTATATATATCGTAGAATCCTTATTGTATAAGGAGTCTACGAAATACAGACAGACTCCGTATGACAAAAATGGTTGAATGTCTCTCCAATATTAATGTTTACAATGTTATAATACTCAGAAAACCACTTCATGAACACAATTCAGTAGAATAATTAAACTGTCCCCGAAATCCGTAATTTAGCACGCGGGTAAAATAATAGACGTCCAAAAAGATTAATTTAAAAATAAAAATGGGGTAGAATTTTGAATTTTTTAAAATACTAAAAGCCTTATATTACGTTCGTCCCATTAACCTAAACATGCAATCAAGACATAGTTACACTCACCTCACTTTTTTAAGCATCAATTGCTTTAGCGATTCCGGAGAAAGTTTTTGCCAAATGCTTGCGCAAATTTTTTTCCATATGTAGACAAAAGTTTGCGTTATCGATTCATATGCTACTACTGCAATCACCGTCGTCGGCTTTTAGGTTTTTTTATTTTTATCTTCGTAACCATTCATTACTCTGCCTATAAAAAGGTAAATTAAATTTAGAAAATAATTAATATGGCAATGGCATACACGCTCGGTAACTTTTTTAGAAAAGAAATAGGTACATTAGGTACCTAAAGACACCTGTCCTATAATCTGTGTGACGTTAGTAGGTATATCATACAAAATCCGTAATATTGAGGATTGGGGGTTAGACACGCCTTTGCAAGCGACTCCCAGTCACTAACTAGTAGTAACGTATAAATGTAGTACTGAAAACGAATATAACAAGGTCGTAAATTGTTTATTTTTATAATACGATGGATTGCAAAGTATATAACCCGCATGCATATAGACGCTTGTAACAAGCGTCACCATACTAGTGATATTACATCATGTAATACTCAATATGGTAATATTTTCAAAATGGCAGCCTTCAAATTTGGCGGATGATGTATATTTCGTGAACCCTGTTAATATTTAAAATCAAATGCAAAAATAAAAACGCACATAATGAGTGACACCATTGTCAAATGGTCGCACGATAGAGCATTATTTTTTTTTTGACAATTTCCTTGGGAAGGATTTGAAAAGCGGAAAACAATAAAGTGTAATAACACACTTATCACATCACATCAATATGTCCGACGCTCCAAGATGGCGGATTACATTTTCTTTTCAACACCTTTTACATTCTCACCGGTTATTACAATTTTGTTTCCGTAATTAATTGCGATAGTTCGTTAGAAGTGACCCATTACATGGCTGCACACTGACTGTTTGCAACCTACGAGGAAACTGCTCTGATCAATGTCACAAAATTTTGTATTCGTATTTTATTTTGTTACATTATATAATTCTATATTACTTAAGTAAATAAAATCTTTTCGTTCTCCTGTGCAAAGTAGATTGCCCAAATTTATATGGAGGAGAGGCTCTCAATATTAGTATTTGTGCATTTAGGAAATACTATATTTTACCGGGTAAAATATATAAATAATAAGTAATTATCTTGCGACAAGCATATTTATGTCATATAAATTTATATATTTACATCATACCAAATATAATGTAATATCGAAGAGTTTGATATTTTTAAATTAAAGCTTGTTTTATAAAAGGATTTATACTATTAATTCATCACCTTTCGAGGTACGAAATCCTAATAATACTTTGTAGATAATATCCTGTAATTTCAGTCTCAGTTGCAGGTTTTTTATCTGTTATATGCTGATCAAAATGAGTTTACGTTTCAGAATTCTCATATTCTACAAGAAGCTAAGTCGTTTACGATTCTAGGATGTTTATATTTCTGCGGCATCAACACAGAAAGGTACGTATATCTACAACTTAGGAAGAAACTTTCGTAACTCTGTTCACATTGCCATCTGTTATGAAACTTGTAGGGACCGCAGCTGAAATTCAACTACCAAATTGGTCAACGCTTCTGATAGGTAATTCATAATATCAATGCATTAGTTTTACTTTTACATTAATATTTTTTTTTTATGTGTCGAATGTGAAACGATTTCCAAGTAAAGAATTTTTTCGATTTTTAACACAGTTTCGTAAAGAATAAGAATAACCTGCGACATCTCGGTACGCATGTTACAGTGTTCGTATCGTGATATCGTTCAAAATAGACGTATCTGGCAATGATATAAATGTAGGAATAAGAGGAAGAAATAAATTATAAGGACATTTAATTTCTATTTACATCTGCACATATGAGAATAAGTAAAACAGTAAACGGGCTGAATTTGTGTATTTTTTATACAATGTCAGGAGGCATACAAGCATGTGTCCCACCTGATGTAACATGGTTACGTAGTTTATGAACGCTCTGAACTACTGCTAATACAGTAACTCCTCAAAAATGTACTGGTAACCTCACCTACTCGCAGGAATACAATAACCCTCTAAAGAATTGTTATTTGAATGCGGTTTTCTGTGAGGTATGGGATATTCACAGTCGGGCTTGTTTGATATGTTCTACGTAAGCCTAACGACTATCATCTATCGAAAATAGCCGGAATTAGGCTTAACATACTCTTCGAAGACGGAGGAACTCGGAATTATTCGTCCAGCATTATTTTTCATAACATTGTACTAATTGTAATTGTATTGATATTTAGCATCGAATATAGCAAATTCAGAACTATTGTGGTTTTACCTATAAAACTATTTATCTGTTTAAAGGTACGCTATAGGAAATAGCGGAGCCGATTATACAGTATAGCTACTACATTTTTTTATTTGTATAGTTGGCACAATAAAGTAAGTTTACTAAATACCTAAATCTGATACTCCACTTTCGTGTCTCTAACAAGCAGATCAATGGGCGCAGCTTGAGTTTTCTACAATTCCATGTAATTCACATGCGCACTCATTTACCGAATGTGAATAGAGTTTTAAGATAGCGTGAGGCAGCTTAAAGGATCGGCAAATCGCTGCAGATGCCTCTGATGCTTCACATCGGGCAAGTTGTACGTACTCTTACTATCTATCTTTGTATATAAGCAAAACACAAATGCGTGCCAATCGTATGTATTCATCCCTCGTATTTAACCAAAAGCCATATTTGACATCCAAGTGATTTATAGTGAACATTGGGCACATGCAATAGCGGTTTATCATACGAAGCCAATTATATAGATACATATAATATGTCAAACAACGTGCTACATCTTAGTACATTCTCTGTATGCCAAGGGTGTGCATAGTAGACAAGACAGAGTATGTTAATATCTAGTAAGGAGCTATTTCTGGAAAATTCACCCCATATACAGTTTACGCATCATGTGACGAGCTCTGTGGCGGAGTAGTTAGCAATGCTACTTTGCCAATAACGCTCATGGGTTCAAATCGGACACAGTACAAACATTTGTGTGCATGAACATGTCTGTTTGTCATAGTCCGGTTATTTTCAAGAGATGTAGGACACATTAAAGTAACCCGACAGGGGATGTACTCGTACTTACATCACAGAATGAAAACCGAAACCAAACAATAACTCCCTATATGATTGTTATGTTCTTCGGAGTGAGTGAGATTGTAGTAAGAGTTGCAGTGTTATCAGTTGGAGTGGCAATGCGCGAGTGATTGTGTATTGTGTGATTGTGTAGTGTTTTCTGTATTGCAAGCTTTAGCGGTAACCAATATACATAAGAAGTACCGAATGCTTGTATGTCTTCCTACGTTGTATAAAAAAAAATTACTTGCTAAATAAAAGGACCATAGAATCGACGAGCTGTAGATTATAACAAGACTTGTATCAGCCAAATGGACGGGGCCTAAAGCCTTGGTAAAATGCAGTTTGCTTCTTGTATGTATGCACTATAGCATATTTGTAGCAAATCGATCGCTGACTTGCAATTGTTTATGGTACCGAAATATAAATACTTTAAGATAACAGAGTAATTTATAGTCTTCTTCTGTTTCCTAATCCATTGTTTAGCGGGGTTAGCTAGCTAAGCCTAAGGATTTGACAAAGATACCGATTTTGATTTGAAACGACTGCCATCAGACCTCTACAACCCAGAGGGAAATCCAGACTTTTCTTAAGTAAACACATATTTTGAAATATATAATTTCTTGGACGTATGTTCGTCACGATACTTTCCTTCACTGTCGGGCAAATGACAATTACAAATATGTATACAAATCCGAAAATAGAATTTAGTGGAACATTCCCACACCAGGATTCCAACCCGGGGCCGTCAGGCGTAAGTCCAATTTTGAAATACTAATACAAAAATCTTTACAAACTGAAGGAAATATAACGTAGCTACATACATCGAACCTTAACTTCGTGCGACTAATAGTTTGCGGTGGAAATACTCAAGTCAAATCCTCTTAATCCCCGTAACTTATCCAGGCGTACATCTTGGCTGGCTTTAAATTTGTCGTTGTAAATGTGAAGGAAGTTTTACCAAACCGATGGGATTTCAAAGATCGACGATTTACGTTTTGCACGGAACCGATTTAAGTGGAATGAATTAAGACAGCTTTCCATAAATTCTAGCTGAGTTTCGTATCGGAAAAGGATTTCTAATACTTTTAACGAAATAATCACGTCCCTCGCCTAAGGGTACTTACTAAAATGCTACAACTCAACTGTATCTTTCGGAAACAGAAACTTAGCAGGTGAAAGACGCTACATTGCAGATCTACAGTAGTATAGAAAAAAATCATCAACATCACAAACCTTGCAGGTTTTCCATTTGTAAGAACACTCGATCGACAATCAAACGAACGTCGGGCCTTCAAGATCATCATAGGCGAGTGTGATGACACAGCAACTCATCAACCTCACAAGATTATTGTTAATCTCACTCATTTTTATGCTACTTACGTGGCAGATATGAACACGGTGAAACCTGCCAAATGGTAAGCAGTTACTGTAGCGTATGTTATGTTCATGCTACACCAGCGATGTCAGTCGTGCATAATTGACCATGTAAAAACCTCTTTATGTCTTTTTCAAGAACCGCATCCTTCAGCCCCTACTATGTGCGGTTGGAAGGTGAACGTTTCAGTTTATTATTTTTTTCGTTAGTTGTATACAAACATAGGTAATTTAAACCGTAAAAGCTAAACAATGACTAAACGCTAAGTTAAATTTACAATTATGAAAGAGATCCTTTGCTACCTGACTAGTATATTAAAGAAGGAAGCTGTAAGCATCACTTTAAATCACTTCTCTAATACAAATCCTAATCGACACTGCAACAATAATCGACTATATATCGACTACTACCTACCTAATAACTATTAGATCGAAGAATAAATATAGTTAAATTGAAAACAATATTATATAATAAGTATTATGTGTCGAACAGAAGGTTGAGCGAAGAGATAATACAATTCAGGTTTAAGATATCTTTTGCCTTTCAATAGCGTACGCAGTACGAATAACAATAAGTTCGAAACGTAGGTACGTGTCCGTATAAACAAAATATACTATTCAAGCAATAATGTAATTGAGAATAGCAGCTTTATATATTGGAGGCCCAGGATAATGTTGTATTTTAGTGTGACGCAATAAAGATAATGTTTATTTTTATATATTATATACTGTGTTCATGTAAGTAAAAAAGGTCTAAAGGATACTGCAATACTTAGTCCGGCCATAAGTTCTGTTACAAATGAACAAGAATGTATTCTACTGTGTACGTACAGTTTGTCATTTTGATTGCTGTAGTGCTCTGCAATCATGAAAATTCTTTCATCAGTAAAGATGATATTTCTGTGCCTTTCACCTGCGTATCGGGACAAAAGGCGTTTTGATCGATCCACTCTCTTCAACTGTAGGGATTGATTTAGAGCATGTCCTGTATATCAGCGATAAGCGTCGAGTTTCAGATCTTCTTTTATTATACGCGAAAGAGTTATAGCGGGAATCTCCAATTCTCGCGATAAGATTTTTTGTTTTCTTATGGGATTTCGGCGAATTCTGGCTTTAACAGCATTAAGAGAGCTTTTGTAGTTATAATAGCACGCGGTCGCCTAGATCTTTTATGGTTTTCAACAGAGGTAGTGTTATTATATATGTTCCAAATTCAAAATAATTAAAGAGTTGAAAAAAAAGAAAAGTATCTATGTAACGGTATTTATGGCCAGATTAGCTATATATATATGTATTAAAACCCCTCTTTTATAGAACATAAAGATGTCTTTAATATTTAATTTACTTTTTCGAGCATAAAATACATGTGGATGCTATAGTGGCAATTAGTATTGAACAAGTCATTTATGACGTGAAATATATATAATTTAAGGTAATAATAATTAAAAATTCAAATTTCAGAAATATAAATTTATATAAGAGATAAAAAAAGATAATGGGATCTTTATTGCTACATTTATTTTATTGTTACTGTAAAAAAAGTAAAGATGATTTCACTGTTTTGCTTTCTGAAAAATAATACACGTTTGTGATAAAAAAATCCAAAAATATAATTCTAGATATTTACAAAGTAATCCCGTATATCAGCTTTAATAATTATTACTTTAGCTGGAATCCTTGACTACAGAGTGACTTACAGATATATTTTTAATAGAGCTTTTTGATTAAACGTCGAAAAAAAAAACACAATCACAATACAGTTACTTCTTTCACTCACTCGTAAATAAAATGTGTGTACATAAAATGTTTATTGTTATTGCCAATAAAGTTGTAAGAATGTATCGAATAACTGTTGAATGTTTTTGTCTTATTTGTATTCTTTTAACATAACATTTTATGTGGGGTTGTATAAAATAAAATATCAATTTGTAACGAGTGAGTTTAGTATGATTGGTAAACATTATCTTAACGACGTGTGCCGAATATTGAAGTAAATATACACGACTGTTTCTTACAAAATTAAATCATTATGTTCATTGTTTTCGTCGCTCCATTATCTTTTTTCCGCGGTAATTTACAATGATCAATATGTACAAATAGAATCAGATGTAGTAGTAGAAGGATACAACAAATCGATAGGCAATGATTCTATTCAACAATAAATACTAATGAAACAGTTGTTATTAAGGCAATATATTGGAATTATGTACGAATCGCAAATTAATAAAAATCTTCATACAAAATGATCAGTTCTAATAATATCATGTATGGAACTGTGTGATCATTTGTAATTACCATAGAATAAAATACTCGTATGTGTAATGGTAACTTTAATCACGCTTTGTTAATGAAAGTGTATTACCCCTTTCAGATACACCTGCATAACTATATATATATATATATATATATATATATATATCATAAAATAATCGTTGTTTTATTTAATATTTAATTATTATTAAAATTAATATAATTTGAAAAGGTATAGTAATATTTGGAGCAATCGTTGACAAAGTCGCGTAATTCTCACCTAACATAATACCTACACATGGTACGAGTATTATGTTAACATTTTCACAAACTGGGCATTTGTCTGCGGCAAACCAGCTAATGAACACGGCACACGCTTTGTGGAGCACTGCCTTAGAGCACCACACACAAAAGATGTTGTCAATTAAGTGGAAATATGAGTATGCTTCTCTATTGAACTCTATCAATTATACATTTTCTAACACGTTTTTCTTAGATAGAGTTTTATGTAACAATGTAATGGAATATCAAGAACTCAAATAACTTCTTTTATTTATTGTAAATATCATCATTAAACTTAGAAGTTGAGTGTAGTTTTGCTGACAATATTGTAATATAATATCATAAAAATTCGAGGTGGCTATGTTGACTACATCGGTTAAAAATATGTCCATTTAGTTTATACTTACTTTACTTATCTCAGTGAGTCTCTTAGGAATTCAGTATTTTTAAACATTGATGAATACCTTAATTAACATTATAATGATTAAGGTTACCCTGTCTATCGGTAAGTTTGTCTTTTTGTTTTCGTTATGAAATTAAAGCACAGGAAGTATAGGACCTGGGAAGCACACATGCTACAAATTATCACTATAAATAACCCATGCAGGCAAAGCCTTGGGCAAACGCTGGTTTAATGTAAATATCTAAGTCCGATAATCGTCCTGTTTATATATAAATAATCGTTCTAACTTATTTATTTACTTACATGTAAACCACACATAGACAATATTAGATTTAACTCAAACTATAACTCTACTAACTCAAACCAGCGCTTCGACAAGTAATGTATGATGTAGATATACCAAAGGAAGTGCACTTTCTAGTTTACTATTCATTAATTAACTCACAAGTTTATTTAATAGTAGAAGTATCAGGTCCTGCCTGTTAATTAAACTACAAAACTTACTCAAAATAAAATAATCAAATTTCTTTTTAACTGTTAATCATCGACACATAAATTAATATGCAATTTGATGTAACCTGCTGTGTATGCGTTCACCACCAATTAGTTCATGCGAACTAGCTAAATAACGCCTGCATATATTAACTAAATTAATTAATTACACACCTCGCTCGCATCTTTAAGAGTCATTTCATATCGTATCGTAAAAAAAATGTTCATTAAAATTTATAAATACTCATAACATATTTAACATACGTGTGTAATAAGAAACATTCTAAATAAAAAAAATTACAGTTATATAAGTTTTACCAAAGGAGTACAAAAAGTAGCAACAAGCCGAACCAATTACCTTAGTCTCCATTCATAGGTAACTATTTCTTTTTCCTTAGAATATCCAGTTTCCTAATCCATTAGGATTGGTGGGGTCCGCTTCCTAAGCATAAGAAAATACTGATTTTAATATAGAGCGACTTCATTCATACAGAACAAACTACGGAGAAAAAGTATCCTATACGATGGAGCACAATTACGTAATAAAATATTTGTATATTTTGTTACAAATTACCATTAGTCATCAAGGTTTCACAGTCAATATCTGTATTTAAAAAGGTATCGAACAACCAAATTATTTTCTCTTTCCATCAAATATATAGAATTGGAAACTTGCATCATTAAGAAACCTCGCCTGCATTTTGGGCGGTCGTAGGGTGCGTTATTATTAATATTTCATGAATGATCTATAAATCATTAACATTATTTGTTAGTGATGACATAAATTCTTATTAATTCAAATAAAATCTAATGTTCTTATGTAACTAATATATATATATAAATGCATATATTATCATTAGTATGGGATTAACCTTGCTTAACTAAAGGTATAACTGAAGATTACTACGGGGCTGGTCGAACTGGTCGACGGAATGCAAGTATGATATTTCAATCACGCTTGCCATGCTCATTGCCTTGTAATTTCAGAAAACCCACATTCAAATTAATTATTTTATAAGTCGCTCACTAATTATAATCTTTTGAGAAATAAATATTTTTAAATCGTAAACTGCTTCTCAGGAGAGATAGGTACTAACATATAGCTATTAGTCGTCTGAGCTTACATAATCTGTGCACAATGGCGGACGAGTTCTCCTCCAGTTTGCGCTCAGAGTCGTTGTAGTAGCGAAGACATTTGCATTGCAATCCAAGGAAGTATCAACTAAATGCAGTTCTATACAACTTAACGGACCGTGTAACGTGCGGAGAATTTGCATTTAAGTTGTAAGGGTAAATAAACTCTGTATATGAAAGGATCTTTACATAATTTCTTAGATAAGAGAATAATGAGCATTGAGTAGAGTTCTCGCTACTGTACTCGTATACATTTTAAGGAGTTTTTTTAAGTATCATATAGAAAAAAGATAAACAGATGCTAAATTAACAGAAAATGTTCAATCGCGAAGAAAATATCTTCAATGTAGGTCTGTTTTCAAATTGTTATTTTTTTTTTATTATACAACGTCGGAAGGCATTCGAGCATACGGCCCACCTGATGTAAAGCAGTTACCGTAGCCTATTAACGTTTGTAATAAACTAATTATCACTCCCGCGATGCCTCATTTGCTGCTTACACAGCAACTCCTTAGGAGCTTACTGATGACCTCACTCACACGCAGGAACACAACTACCCTCTAGGCAGTCGTTATTTGGCTGCGATTTTCTGTGAGGTGGAGGTACTTCCCCAGACGGGCTGCTTTGATGCGCCTACCTCTCTTAAAGTATTTTATTTTAATTATATTAGTCTTAAAATATTTGAAATTATAAGATATTACAATAAACTCATGTCAGCATATTGATATAATAATGACGTCAAATGGTACAATTAAAGATTCTAGAAAAGGTTGTCTATGCTGAGTTATTTCCAGACAACTTTGGCAGAATATACAGAATATATTTGAAAGTCTGTATAGATGGATCGACGTACACGATATAGATAATTAAAAATGATCGAATAGAATCGGTCTAATACAAGCTATCTATATGAAGTAAAACATAAATTTTACTGCTGCAAATTTGTCATCTATTTGTGTATTTCAAAAATTATTATATTTTGTTAGCGCAAAAAAAAATCTTTACTCCCAATTGCTTTTATGCAATTTAACCCCTTTTTTATTATAATTATGTAGCTTACTATATCAAAAATAAAAATATAAACAGATATAATATCAATAATAATCACAAAACATTTCAGAAAATGTAACCCTTTCGTAACTGTATTTACTTTTTTGCAAACCGAACTTTAAAAAAGTGTTTCACGTGAAGCTAACACTATAACATCTCAGGCCATAATTTATGTACTTTTCACACAAAATTGTAAATCAAAACTCAAGTACCCAATTAACTGTAAGCATCATATTAAATATAATGCTTTGCTGAAACTACCTAAAATAACCGTACTGTTATTTATTACGCTACCCTGTTTCTTCCACTCTTGAAACATAAAGCGTTCTGGGGATAAGCATTGTTTGCATATGAATGGCATCCTAATCTTAGTTCTTATTTTAATTTCTCATTTCATGAGGGTGAACGGGTATGTGTACGTGTGAATATCCGTGGATATTTCGACAAAATTTTGCTTGTAATTATCCCTGGAGTTGAAGCAAGAGGATGATAGTTTTATAGTGAATGTATATAAGTATCTTGACTTGATTAGATTTTAAATATTTTTTTTTTTTACAACGTCGGGAGGCATTCAAGCATACGGTCCACCTGATGTAAAGCAGTTACCGTAGCCTATTAACGCTTGTAACATATATCTCTCGCGCGATGTCTCCTCTGCTGCTTACACAGCAACTCCTTAGGAGCTTACTGGTGACCTCACTCACACGCAGGAACACAACAACCCTCTAGGGAGTTATTATTTGGCTGCGGTTTTTCTGTGAGTGCTTTGATGCGCCCTACCTCTCTTACAACATCCAGACCAAGACAAACAGACATGTTCATGCACACAAGTGATTGTCTTGTGTGGGAATCGAACCCACGAGTGTTGGTGTCAAAGTCGCGTCTTTCACGACTGAGCCACCGAGCTCGTCAAGATTAATTATAATAAGTTATATTAATGTAACCAAAACTATTTTGTTACATTTATTACATTTGTTAGTAGTTAGATCATTTTTTGTTACTCCATAATAGATATATATATATACCACATACAACTCGCAATACACAATTATCGTAGAGATCGCGCAATTACTGAATTATCGTAGAACCGTGTCGGTCAGAAATATTTCTGGCGAGTCAAGTGTGTAAGGAGCACGAGTCACGTGGCGCTCGGTTGTCTCTGCCTAACTTGATTTGGTGTGAAGTTATAGATAGATAGATTAAAAAACAATACAATAAAATAGACCTTCGAATCTTATGACAGAGGATTAACCTTTCAACTGGGAACCGGCTTTTTTATGCGGTGGCTCTTAAAACTCCCTGTTTGATTTTCGACTAATCTTTTTCCAATTTTACGTGCGTTTTTATTATAAATCAAATAACTTTTCGATGCGGTAGTTTTTATTTCAATGTATTATAGTATATCTCAATCAGTACCTGAGCTAAATCCTTAGGCTTAGGTAGCGGGCTCTACCAATCCTAATGGATTAGGAGACGGGATAACGCAAGGAAGAATAATATGAAATATACCTAGATATATATATGTATTGTGGAGGGCTTAAAGTATGAAAAATTAAAACTCATTTTTATCTAAGATGTAAAATATTTATTTAATCAAAATATTTACCCTCATTATCTATACATTGCTCCCATCTAATCGGAAGTTTATTTATGCCTTTGCGATAGAACTCTGTGGATCTAGATTCGACAACATGTGTGAAAGCATTTTGTACTGCCCCTGGGAAGAAAATGTTTTATCACGTAGAACGTATGTATGTATGTATATCTTGCACATTTTTTGAAACAAAAACTTCATAGGTACATCATGTGAAAACGGTTTCACTCGAAAATCTCACACCATGAAGGTTTAATGTCAGTTCAAAGTATCTATATTACTATAAAACGGCAATTTCGTACTTTAACCCCTATTATATCCTTTAACAAAGTTCCAGCAAGTATCGGTGTGAAAGGCCATGAGATCTAACTTCCTGAAACTCTGTAAAATGTTGTAGTGGTTCAGATGAAAATATTAAAGATGAATCTATAAGAAAGTTGTACACTCTAAAGGTAAATTACTGCAATAAACAATATGTTAAACCTTTATGTAACTGGTTAACTGTAAACTATTAACGTTAAATCTATTATTATAATGTTCAATAATCTATGCCTATGAGTAACTATTACCAGTCTTCAATAGTTACATAGTTTGATATAATATTTTATAGATTCAGGCGTTATTAGCGAAACAAGTTTACATGCAATTTGATTTAACCTGCTTTATGTGCTTCCGCCAATTAGCGGACTAACGCCGGCCGGCACCCACCCGCTACCATTAGTAGACGCATCATACCGTAGCTGCCATGGCTGCTCCGGTATTCTCTGCCTCGTCTGCTATGGTTGTCCTCACGATTGCCCGCCATCTGAAACGGAAACTGCATGCACCCGCCACCGTTGTTGCCATGACTGCCCTGTTCGACCCTGCTATAATATAATACTTTTATTTTTCTACTTCCACTATAAGCATCCGGAAGCATAAACCTACAATTAACGTGACTATATATCTAAAAATAATAGCAATCACATCACTACAGATGACATTATGATATTGAAGAAACAAAATTTAGGTCACGATGAGTTACGAAATTGTAATTAATATTTACGTTAATGTATGATAAAAGTGTAATTTTCCATTACATAATTAGTATGAACTAGTAGGAAAATAATAAAAGACAGTATGAAAACTTGGAAAACTAGTACTAAATGACAACCGAAGGTGAGATTACCATATTTTAGAGTTCAGTAGCCAAATTTAACTGTAAAGCTATACCAACTGAACCCTATTATTAAAGCACAGGCTGTCTAACCGTCTGATACATGGCTCTATCTATTGGTATAAATAATAGGTAGAGACTCAAAATATTCATAGAATTTCTATTACTCACTATGATCGCCATAACAATAAATAATGTACAAAAAAAAGTTAAATATAAACAAACATGTTTTAGGTATTTTTTCTGTACTGTGGTATGGAACCCTTAGTGTGTAAGTACAATTCGCACTTGGCCGGTTATTTTACACAACGTCGGGAGAATTAGATGCATCAGGCCGAGCTATTAGAAAATGTTTACTGTAGCCTATTAACGCTTGCAACACAAGAAGTATCGCTCGTACGTTGCCACCCTTGCTTACTGTGAGATGAAGGTACTTTTAGGTTTTATAAGCGCCCTTTCTCTCTTAAATATTACCTAACCAATATTAGCCTAGTACATCACGTGGTCAACATATTTACATATATTATGTGCCACAGGGCACATAGCAAGTTCTATGTTCTATGTCTATGTTCATGAAAAATAGTACACAATACAATACATTCATAGTGATCAGTATGGGTACGGCACCAGTCATTAGTTTAATGACTCCCCTTTTGCGGAGAGGTCGTAAAGATAGCGCGTCTCTACATGGGCGGTCAATTGCGCAAATGCATTGTAATTGTTAAGAAAAACAAGCCATCGCAAATAGAATACCGCCTATTTTTGCATTTGTAACTGAAGATACGTACGTTTAAATATAAACAAGAGTTCAAGACTTTCGGTATTTGTACACAGCGTAACTACGTACAAAGGGAAATGGTACATAAACTCGAAATCGATGTTACCGACACGAGCGTTATAAACGTGGTTTATGACGTGAAATGACGGGGCTGTTATTTGGACTTGCCCGTTTAATGTGCGTGTTAAACGTCCTGGAATAGTATTAGGAAATGCGACAGAAATACTGGTTACGAATGTTACATTGTGAGGAGAATCCGTTGCGCACAATAAGTTTTTATGTGATACAGGTCATATGCAATAAATACTACTATCTATCTATAACTTTACGACAAATCCCTTGTGGGGTAGGCAGACAGAACCGAGCGCCACGTGACTCGATTCTTACATATCTCACTCGCTTCTTTAACATTCATTGCTCGCCGGTTTCTAGGGCTCATCACCTTCTGATAGAACAGGACCAATTGGGTCATGGTAGGTAAGTCTTGGTCTTCCCCGGCTCCTACATACTACTACTACTCCTCCTACATATAACACTTTTTTGTCATATACTCGTAACTACTGTAGTACATAGATAGAACCGGCCTATGGATCAACTAGTCTCCGGTTCGAATCCTAGCATATACCACTAAATTCGTATTTTCGTATTTATGTACATGTTTGTAATTATCACTTGTATGGCGGTGAAGGAAAACATCATGAGGCAACCTGCTCGTTCAAGAAATTATATTGTGAAATGGGTGTGACCTTAAATAAGAAAAGTTTTCTTTCTGGGTATGAGGGCAGTCACTCTATGAAAAAATCAGGATCTTTGCCAAATTCTTAAGCTTAGGTAGCGGACCCCGCCAATACTAATGGATTAGGAAACGAGATAACTTTAGAAGAAGAAAATCTACTACTGCAGTAGATTTTCTTTCTCGCACACAAACAATCATGAACACCGCCTAATACAAACCGTTGCAATTGAAGGAGTATCGCTCATTTCCACCTCCTTTGATATGCCCTTAGGAATTTATCAGTAACCTTAATAATACGCAAGAGCAGAACTTTACACAGAGTTATCATCTAGCTACAGGCTTCTGTAAAGTGAAGATACTTTCCAAGTCGAGCTGCTTATTAAATATCACTGTGTTTTAAACTTGTTGCCTGGAGTCTCGTTCAAAAATTTGGCAGGCTGCACTACGTTCAAGTTAGATGGCTTTAGCTTTAAAGATGACAGATAGCTAATGTGTACGGTAATCTTAATCAGGGGTGATTAAGATTACTGTACGGATCAATCAAATTTGCATAACTATATCTTTACAACTTCTGCAAAATTGTTGTAAACTCAGAGTCATATAAGTTTGGTATAACTCATAGCCAGAATTATGTTTTAGTTTAGGATCAATAAGTAAGCATCTAATGAAATGTTAGATATTGCTAATACCCGAATAATATACATATATATATATATATATACTTTTATACTAGTTACACTGATGATACTATAAATGTGAAAATGTATTTGTCTTTCTTTCACATCGAAACGGAGCCACAGAGTAATGTTATTCTTTGTATGGAGATAGTGGGAGGGTCTGAGAGTGATATACTTCCTTACATTCTATAGTGGTAAAATAACTCACTATCATGAAAAAAAAAACGATTTTTTTCTCTTTGAGCACTCGGTCGAAGCCGCTGGTAACAGCTCGTGGTTTATATTTCGAAACATGGTCTTACCATTAGACTATTATGTAATTATCTGACGTCCTCTCACTGTACGTCAATCAATTCAAGTAAATTCTCCTATTTGTCAATATTTATTGTAATTTGTTATTATCAAGTGTATGAAGATACACTATTCTTGTCTATAGATTTTTTTTTATGTAACGTCAGGAGGCATACAAGCATAAGGAACACGTGATGGAAAGCGATTACGGTAGCCAATGAAAACTCGCAATACATTTAGTACCACTCGCGCTATATCTATCTCTGCCGCTAACACATTAAACCCCTTAGGAGCTTTACCTTAGAAGTTTCACCACTGCGCCACCGAGCTCGTCATGATAATCATCGTGATGAAAATCAGCAAACGATTCGATGGTAGTATATATGAGGATATAATATCACCGTAGCATTTTGCATACAAGTCTAAATATGAGGACAGACAAAAATGTATCATCGTCTTTATGAGATGAAAATAAAAGTCAAAAGTGAA
Organism: Pyralis farinalis; assembly: GCA_947507595.1. Classification (NCBI taxonomy): domain Eukaryota; kingdom Metazoa; phylum Arthropoda; class Insecta; order Lepidoptera; family Pyralidae; genus Pyralis; species Pyralis farinalis. The sequence goes on from OX382267.1 coordinate 22,319,360, forward strand.
CCGACCATGTCGTCTAATATTTATTCGGGTATGAAAACTTTAAGCCCAAACAAGTTTCATTAAAACTTGTGCCATTATTACTACTTCTGAACGGCAGGAAAAGGGACTTCTACGGAAGACTGCATTTACTCGTTCGAATAACTATATAGTAAATTGTTATTTCGATGCGACTTTTGCTTAGGTGAAGGTACTATTCCAGATGGACCGCTCCGAATTAACTGGCATAGCTGGATGCACCTTGGTTTTGACTCTTAAACTTTTGATAAGTCACCTGTTTCTCAATATATATTCAACTATTAAGCTAATGTATTTGTAACGAAAGAACAATAAAGTTAAATAACAGTCTGAAAATTCTTTTCTATTTATTTGTTTAGAACTCTATCTATTTAGTTTTTTTTTGTTTAATTTATATTACTGATGTATATAATATATACATAAGTAATATAAATTAAAAAAAAATGTTTCATCATATTGTACAAAAATATTCATTACATTTATGAATATAATCGAAAAATGGTCGTACAAATCAGGAGCTTGTAGTTTAGGGAGTAGAAGAGTAAATAGGATAATGAAAACTCACAGACACATTCACACAGTAGATCGTGTTTCTAAATGTCATTGACTTTCATCTGTTAGCGTACCAAATAGGATTAAACTTTGTTTGAATGGATCGCGTTCAAGAGACACATCGGAACAAAAGGTCCTTGTCACTGATTGAGGTTGATGAAGTATAATACCGCATAGTTAATTCAATACGTTTGGCAATATTTACTTTCTCATTATTCAAATACTTACGTACCTACAGAGACACGTCGGAACAAAAGGTCCTTGTCACTGATTGAAGTTGATGAAATATAATACTGTATACTTTCAAAAGGTTTGGCAATATTTACTTTTACATTATTCAAATACTTACGTATGTAAAGAGATAGCTTTCCCAAAATTATCATAAAAAAATCACACATACAATAGCATAAAATGTTGCCCCTCTCAAATTCAATTTTCTCTTAACTATTTATATTTGTCAGTATTGTTTATTTTCTTATTTCAAAGCTAGTCATTTTACGTTGGTTTACTTTGTAAACGAAAGATGGGGCCTGATACATGATATATATGAATATATTATATAAGTTAATGATAGATAATGAAAACAAAGGAGGAGTCCTATGAATAAATGTTTTACGTTATTTTTGTAATGGTAAAGCTAATATTTATTCATTCCTAGATACTACACTATTTTCATCATCTTATATATCGTGTAGTGCTTGGTTGCCTCTGCCTTTAGATAGATAATATAAGTACTAAATTATACGTATGTTATTTGTAGTAAGTTCAACTTTTCTAATAATTGGCTTGTTTGGTTATTATTACTCATTTAAAAGCTTATAAGGTATTCAGAATAGCTGAGAATAATCTGATATTATACTGTCAATTTCCTTCGAGTAATTCCAATTAGCAGTGTGTTACTACTATCGAATCGAATGAGGTCATGTACCAGAAGCGTGCTCGTTCGCGACCCCTGCCTATCAATTAGATTGCAATTCTGGACCAAGAGCGCACCGATGTACAGATTAAGGCGTCCCCTAAGTGAACGAAGTAGGTAAGTCAATACTAGATTTATGTATGGAACGAAATCTCCTCGTGTCGAATATTTCATTTCATCATAAGGATATTCAAACGTATACATGGAAACAGAATGACCAAATATGTGTGATTGAATTCATTTTTATTAAAAGATCCTTTAGAGGTCCTGCTCTTGAAATTGACCCACTACCAAGTGGTAAAATTTGTGGCGCAACGCCTGTTGACCGTACTCACAATGATGATATTAGAAACAGAGTTGGTCTGAAAGAGACCGTTGGTGTTAAAATAAGAAGAGGCCTGCTCCGTTGGTTCGGACATGTAGATAAAATGTCGGATGAGAGAATGGCGAAGCAGATATACAGCACAAAAGTGGAAGCATATAGGAGCCGAGGAAGGCCAAGACTTACCTACCATGACTTATTGGTAGTGTTCTATATTCAGAAGGTGATGTCAGGAGCCCTAGAAATCGGCACGCATGCATGAGAAGAGCAATGAATGTGACAGAAGCGAATGAGGTATGTAAGGATCGGGTCAGGTGGAGCTCGATTCTTTCTACTTACGCCGCAAGAGATTTGGCATGCAGTTATAGATATATAGATATTACTATCGAGTTTCTTTCCAAAAAACTTATTAATACTCGCCAGAAGATAGAAAGCATAAGGTGTGTGAATATCACGTAATCCGTCATTGTAGCCTATTAATGGAATCGTAACTGCTTGAATGATTCGGCACCTGCAGCATAGCTCAAGTAACATTGTCAACACAGCAACTCCTTACAAGATTACCAGCAGATTTACTATGTCGCAGGAACACAGCAATATCCAGGGAATTCTCATTTGGCTCTGGTCTTCTATGATGTTATCTAAAGTATGATCTACTTGATGTTTATCCTGTTTCCTAATCAATTAGGATTGGCAGCGTCCGCTACCAAAGCTTAAGGATTTGACAAAGACTTTTACATGGAGCGACTGCCTTAAGACCTTTACAATCCAGAGAGAAAATCTGACTTTCCTTAGGTACACATATATCGAAATATAATTTCTTGAACGTGTGTATCTCCTCACGAAGTTTACCTTTACCGTCGAGTTAGTGATAATTTTAAATATGTACTTATGTCCGAAAACACGAATTTAATAGTACATGCCGTGGTTCGAACTGTGGACCAGTTGGTCAATAGGGCGGTTTTTTATCCACTGGTCTATCACTGCTCTAAAGTAGGATGTATTCACAATTTTAGGAAATGCTAATATTAATAATTTCCATTTTGAACAAGTATTTATCTCATTGATTAGACATTAAAGAGAGGTAGGGCTGTCTGGGGAAGTACCTCCACCTAACACAGAAACAGCAGAAATCAGCAGCCAAATAACAACACCCTAGAGGGTTGTTGTGTTCCTGCGTGTGAGTGAGGTCACCAATAAGCTCCTAAGGAGTTGCTATGTAAGCAGCAGAGGAGGCATCGCGCGAGTGATAATTAATATATCGCAAGCGTTAATTGGCTACGGTAGCCGCTTTACATCAGGTGGGCCGTATGCTTGTATGCCTCGCGACGTAGTATAAAAAAAATTAAACAAACAAATGTCTAGTCAAATGTCTTGGCTTAGAGCACTTAAGTTTTACTTGGTTTAAGAATGTGTTTTATTCACAATCTTTTTTTGCAGCACACAGCACACATCTAAAACGAACAAGCTCTTCACTCTACGTTCCGCAAAGAAACAAATTTATTCATCAAAGCTCCGCTCCAACAAGGCGCTGTCTAAGTCTTTTCCGTAATCCAGGTCAGCTGCATTCGACACCACTATCATTATAGCTTAAACTACTACTATTACTAAGACAAAGTGTACTATATGTAATAACATTATTAAGACCCGGGAATATTTAAAATGTTCTCATTGCTCACAAATATATGATATTAACTGCGGCAATGTTTCTGCCAAGCGATTCTATCTAATGACAAACGAGAACAAACAAAATTGGAGATGCAATAAATGTGTAAGAAAAAGTTCCACTAAAGATAAAACTAAAACAGAAACAACTAAAAGACTATCTCAAAATACTTCACATAGTAATATTACACGGAGAAAACCGCTTCCTATAATCAAAAACTTATCAGTAGAAGATCTCTCTTTAACAAGATCTAATGAAGACATTTTGAGTTCCACTATGAAAGATGACAGCCCAAGGAGTCTGCCGAACATATCGTTATTAGAGAACTCACAAATACTTCAATTGAAATCCCAAGTAGAAACGCTCAACACTGAATTATCTAGCGCCCACGAAGAAATAATGAGACTAAATTTAGAGATAAACGAGCTTAAAAAATCAAATGATGAACACAATAAGAAGATAATAATACTCAACAAATTAATTCATAGTCCTACACCGCGCCAAAGTACACAAATCTCAACACCGTATAAAGAATCGAGGTATAAAAAGAAACAATTGACTATTGATCATAGCAGAAGTTCTGTATCTTTGAAACTAGCCGCAAATAACCATACTGTACATCAGAATGAAAACAATTCACTGTGTACCCGCTCGTCACCATCAGTCAACTTTGCACATAAGAGAAACGTTAAAACATTATCAAAAAAAAAAACAGAATTTATATTGTAGGGGATCAACAGATAAAAGACCTGGCGCCAGCACTAAAAGGAATAAGGTCGACTTACAAAAATCCAAAGCAATATAATATATCAGGTGATGTCTATAGCAACGCATCATCAGAAAAAATTATAGACAGTTCTAGAGTGTTCGAGAAGGTGTTTGAAGAAGATGACTGGCTTATTTTAAGCTTGGGGACTATGGATTGTAATCCAACTATGTTTGTTGCTAACCTAACGACTATCCTTAAAAAACATTCGAACACAAAAATAATTATAACTAGCGTAAAGTACAACCCATATTTAAATATAGATAAACTCAACGGTAACCTAAGAACTCTGATTAAACATTTTTCTAACTGCACATATTTGGATGTAGGTAATTTTAATCATAACAGGCGACAGCGATTTAATTTAATCAATCAAACAATAGACACAATTGACTATAAAAAATATTTTGTAATTGACGGGGACAAATTACATAATCCTAATAAAAAAATTTATAAACAACCGAAACCTGGAACTATTCCTTATTACTTTAAAAAATACAATATTGATACCCGCCACAAAAGACACTGTATTCCAATAAACACCCCTAAAAAGGGTACTATCCCTTACTATTTTAATTTAAAACAATCGCAGACTTCAATAAAAATGAAATCTTATTCAAATGTAGAAAATAAAACAAGTACACAAACAGAACCTAAAAGTCAATTAAGATGTAATTCCTTTCGTGAATCATAAAAAAATCAATATACTTCATCAAAACATTGCCGGTGTCTTAAATAAAGTTGATGGTTTGGTTGTGGCACTCGAAGAGTTGAAAACGCTAAGACGAACCGCTCACGCCGTATGTCTTACTGAACATTTTATTAAAAATGGAAATGAATTAAATCTTGTACTAAATGGATATAAATTAGCTGCATCTTACTGTCGTGATGAACAAAACCGGGGCGGTACATGCATACTTTTAAAGAATGATATGGAATGGGAAAGATTAGATTGGATTGATGATCTATGTACTGAAGGAATTTTCGAAAGCTGTGGGATAACAATTTCGAACAATCTCCTTGCTATTATATGCATATACAGGACACCTCAGTCGGATATTAATATATTTTTTGAAAAACTACATCAATTGCTAACAAGATTAATTAAAAAACGTAAGCTTAAAGTCATTATATGCGGAGATTTCAATATTGATAGACTTAAGACAAGTTGTAGTCAGAGCCTTAACTTTGAAAGATTATTGAAGGAATATAATTTTAACCTTCAAATTAATGAACCCACTAGAATTGGCAATAATTCTAAAACTTGCATCGATAATTTTGCTGTAAATTTTTGTAATAAAGGTAACGCTCAGATACATCACTTAAGTCTATCTGATCATTCAGCTCAATCTATAAGTGTCCCAGTATTGCGTAAGGAAAGGGCAAAAAAGATTTTTATCTGGAAACGTGATATGTCACGATCAAACAGAGACAAATTTAAATATTGCATTGGACAGCTTTCTTTCTTTGATGTTTATTCCGCTCAGGATACAAATAATGCTTTTACGGCATTCCATGAACTCGTTGTGCTTTTCTTTGAATTGTGTTTTCCTTTAGTAAAGGTTAGCATACATAATACTAGAAAACCTAAATGGATCACAAAAGGCATTCGAATTGGATCTAAAATAAAGCGAAATATGTATCTAAAATACCTAACTACGCGAAATGAAAAAATACTGACCGAATATAAAACCTACTCTAATATATTAAAGAAATGTGTAAAATTGTCCCATCAAGTTACAAATTCTACTTATATAAAAAAAGCTGGCAATGTCTCCCGGGCCACCTGGAATGTCATAAAAGACTATACAAAAACGAAACAAAATGAGCATATAAGTACAATAAATATTAATGGAAACATAATAAGCGATACACAGGAGGTTGCCAATGCAATGAATGACAGGTTTGTGCAGGGAGTAAACAATAGTAATTCTAATACTAGCGAGAAATTTAAATTGAGGGATCAGAAGAATATTTGTTCATCTATATTTTTCAATCCCACAACTCTGGAAGAAATTTTAAAAACTATAAAACAACTAAAAAGTACAAAATCTGCTGGATTTGACGGCATTACGACATGTGTAATTAAAGAAAACGCAGAACTAATGGCGCCTCCTTTGCTACACATAATTGACTTATCATTGTTAAACGGTGACTTTCCGAGTATATTGAAACACACTATTATTAGACCTACTTTTAAAAAAGGGGACAAAACCAATGTATGTAATTATAGACCTATAGCCCTGATTTCTATATTTTCCAAAATCTTAGAAAGAATTGTATATAGTCGTCTAATTAATTTTTTCAATAAGTATAATATTATTACCGAAGCACAATTTGGCTATAGGGAAAACAAGTCAACTACATTGGCAGCTTATCAACTCATCAGTACTATTGTAGATTGTAGAAATAGGAAAATTCCCGTGGCTACCATTTTTATGGATATGTCAAAAGCCTTTGATAGAGTATCTCATGATAAACTTTTGCATAAAATCTATTATTATGGCATAAGGGGCAATGCCTATAAATGGATTAAGTCCTATCTTGAAACCCGTCAGCAATGCACAGAGATCATGTCATACAGTAAGGAAGAAAACAGCATAGTAGCTTATAAATCAGCATGGAAAACAGTAGGAACCGGCGTACCTCAGGGGAGCTTACTTGGACCCTTATTGTTTCTCATTTATATTAACGATTTACCGGCCATAACTCGACACAAAGTTGTGCTTTTTGCTGACGACTGTTCGATTACAGTACAGGGCGTGGACAAAGATCAGTATAATTCAGAGGTCGATGAGGTATTCCGAGAAGTAAATCTATGGCTAGAATCTAATGACTTACAAGTAAACTCGACAAAAACTGTATTTATGGAATTTTATGCCCAGCAGGGACAACCCAACCAGCTGAAGGTAAAATATAGAAACTCAGAAATTCAATGTACCAAAAAGACGCGTTTTCTTGGTCTTTATTTAGACTGCCACACTAATTGGAATGAACATACGCAACACGTAATAAACAAATTAACCAAATTTATCTACCCCCTCAAACGACTAAAAACTGTATGTTCTGAGAAGGCTGCGTTGGTTTCATTTAATGCCTATGTTATGTCAAATTTACGTTATGGTATTATATTATGGGGTAACTCTAGTAATGTACCACAAGTATTTAAAACACAAAAAAAATGCTTACGTGCAATGTGTGGTCTAGGTCAGAGAGAGTCTTGTAAACCTTATTTTCAGAGACATAAGGTTCTGACTGTACCGTCACTATACATTTATGAGGTGTCTGTCTTCGTCAAGAAAAATATGAACATGTTTGCATTTAAAATTTCTCAAGAGAACCGCCGATTTCCTACAAGGCGCATTAATGATATTGTTATCCCGCCATCCAGATCGACTTTATTTAGCAATAATATTACAAACATGACATCAAAAATATATAACAGGCTTCCTGAGTCATTAAAGGAAATAAGTCGTTTCTTAACATTTAAAAAAAAACTAATGGCATGGCTGTTGGAACAATCTTACTATGACATATCGGAGTTCTTGGGTTGACTTTTCTATTATATCAATATTACATTATTAAAATTATTAGATATTGTGTTCGATTATGTTCTTTTTTGACATTATAAATTAATATGACTATTAATATTGTACACCTTCTAAAGGTAGATTGTGAAATTGATCAATTGAAATGTATAATTTAACATCTGTAATGTACTCGCAATCAACAATAAATAAATAAATAAATAAATAAATAAACTTAGTGCTTGAAGTTTGATATATGTCACATTAATGTCAGGCCTGTAAAACTATGTCACTAAAACTTTATATACGTATGATGTTTAACTTTATTATTACGAATTCTGCTTTGTATTTATATAAAGCAGAATTCGGGAATAAAAAAGTAACTAGGGAACTTAATCATAATCATTTATTTGCTGTAAATAAACTGCCTACATTCTTTGTGTTACTTATAATAACATAATATGATATAATATAGAATTAGACTGGATACTTTTCTATTTGGCTATCTCATGAGATGCAAATTTAGATATGTTTTGTATGTTGTCATATTTAATCATAAATAAGTTAAATACACAATAGTACTGATCATTTAAAAGATGTAAAATTATACTACAGTGCCAAATAACTTGCAGGCACCTGCACCACAAAAAGTATTACTCGGCCATCTACCTCCTCGGCAGCTTTTTGTTGACCTCAAATACTCGCAGCTTCTATTTAGCCTTGCTTTTTTAATAAATATAAATTCAATGTAACTGCCTAGTTTTCGCCAGTGCTTGGTTTGCTCGCCGACAGATGCGTCATCTCAGTGCTTACTTATGGAAGCGAGAGCTGGGTATGGCAGTGGGAGCATGAAAGTAGGATAAACGCGGTCGAAATGCGAGCTATGCGCAAAATTTGCGGCGTAACGCTTGTAGACCGTATTCGCAATGAAGACGTTGGAAACAAAATTGGTCTGAAAGAGAGCGTCGGTGTTAAAATAAGAAGAGACATGCTCCGTTGGTTCAGACATTCGGAAAGAAAGCAAGACGAAATAATGACGAAGCAGATATATGAGGCAAAAGTGGAAGGATGTAGGAGTCGAGGAAGGTCAAGGCTTACCTACTATGACCAAATTGGCCGTGTTCTATCAGAAGGTGTTGTCAGGAGCCCTTGAAACCGGCGAGCGTGCATGAGAAGAGCAATGAATGTTAAAGAAGCGAGTGAGGTGTGTGAGGATCGGGTCACGTGGCGCTCGGTTCTCTTTTCCTACCCCACAAGGGATTTGGCGTGAAGTTATAGAGATAGACAGCGATAGAGTCTCGTACACACAATATTTAAACTAATTGTAATATTTTAACAATTCTAGAATGCGTAGATGTAACTTCACAGTTATTTTCGTTTGAAAAATTGAGAGGTCAAATAACTCCGTCACGAATCATTCTTAAATAAATTCCTATGCAACAAAGCAACTCTGTTTTAATCAAACCGCAAAACGAAAACACGACTATATTATTTTGTACATGAGTGCCCCAAAAAAGAAGAGTAATGTTTCTCAGGCTTCATGTTGGTGTAAAGTGTCGTTTTGGCAATTGTTACAAGAAGGTGGTGTCAGGAGACCAAGGAACCTACGAGCGTGTATGAAAAAGTCTGTAAATGTTAAAAAAGCGAGTAAGGCATGTAAGGGCCGAGTCACGTAACGTTTAATGTTCTCTGCCTACCCCGTAGGGAACATGGCGTTAAAATGAAGATATATATATCTTCAGATATATAAGGTATCCGTAGTATCCTCTTATTATTCCGGATAACATGGGTTATGTGACGCCTTAATAAAAACAAAATGACGGATTATGTACTCAATGATTAAAACTGAAGAAAAAAATATTTTAAGTCTATTGAGTGGAGTAAAAATGGAGAGGGCTTTCAAAGGTGTCTCAAAAATATATTTTAATGTAATATATTCATTCAGGGTAGACAGAGAGAACCAAGCACTATAACACGCGGTTCTAATACACCTTACTCTCTTCATTAACATTTATTCTCTTTTTATGCACCCTCGCGGATTCCTACGGCTCCTGACATCATCTTCTGATAAAACAAAATCCTCCCGACGGTAAACAATACAAATAAGTTTATTACTTGTTTTATACAACAAACGAACAGAAAATCAAGCATACGACCCACTTGATGTGAAGTTGCTATCGTAGCCTATGAATGCTTACAATACTAGAATTATCACTGACACGTTGTCACCCCCCACTGCTAGCAAAGCAACTCCTCAAGAGCTTAATGGTAATCTAACACATGCGCAAGAATACAGCAACCCTGCAGGGTGAAGATATATAGATTGAATATGGTTTTCTGTGAGATTAAGATACTTCCCCAAACGGACGGATTTCATGTACTATACTTCTCTTAACGTAGTTTAATAACTATCATCTATCGACCATAGTGGACGAATTCACGATGGCTTTACATACCCTCCAAAGTACGGAGAAACTCGAGAGAAAGGACAAAATGCGTAGACGCTCCTTAACTTGCGTGCTCGATTAGGATGACCAACACAACGATGACGTCGCATAATACGACTTCAATATGAACACATAGCATGAATGTGAGATGCACAGTCTGAAGTTCGAAAGACGCTAAAAAAAATTAAATTCAATAAAGACGCTAAAGCCAAGAATATTATCCATGTAACAAATAATGTAATTTAAACGAACATAATAAACTCAAATAAGAAACGTAAAAGCCGAATAAAAGCAACAGAATACAACCACGATATTTCTCGCAACTACACCAGAACTTATTCATTCCTTCGCCGCAGTAACGTCACGAATTTTTTGCGGCTCCAAATGAAGGCGACAATAAACTCATCCCCTCTAGCGAAAGCAATTTAAGACTTATCCCTCTCTCACTTTAATTTGAATTCTTAAGTAAAACCGAGTATTTTTTATATGCTTAAATATTCGCGATAAAGTAAGATATTTCCTATCGACGACGTCCAATTGAATTCGATTGTACGGCAGGTTCTCCATTTACGGCTATTCAGCCGTCGGAATCAACGATATTGAAAAGATTATAATACGATGGAATAATTATATTTCTAAGAATTTCATAAAAACTTTAAAAAATTGACTTCATTGAAATCGATGCCTTATCGTTTCTTTGTTTATTATTTGCTGGCGAGATGGCTTTAAAAAACTTTAATGGAGTTGGTATACAGATTACCCGGGCGATCGCGTTTTTTAGGTTATTTTTGTGTAAATATTTTTTTATCAAGAAAGACGACTACATATACTGAACATAAACGGCAAAACCTTATCTAAATACATAATTAAATCGTTTTCAAGATAGTTTTCCTTTCTTCAACTCTTTAATTATTTTGAATCTGGAACGCGTTTATTATGTTAAGAACTTCATTCGATTTCTCTCCGTTTTACATATATTTTTCGTGTTTATTATCAAATTACTATATGGAATGGGGTGTTAAAGAAAATAGGATTGCAGTGATTGCCTTAGACAAAGTAGGTATGGGGCCGTCGGTCATATTCAAGATACTTCAAAAGCTTGGTATCAGCCGTATGTTCGTATATCGTTTTATCGACAAATATACCAACACTTCCTATGTTGAAGACCATAAAAATCGAGGCGACTGCGTGCTGTTAGAACTACAAAGGCTGTTAATGCTGTTAAAGCTAGAATTCGCCGAAACCTCATTAGGAAACAAAAAAATCTTATCGCGAGTAAGGAAGATTCCCGCTAGGACTTTATCGCGTATGATAAAACAAGACCTTAAGCTATAATAAAACATGGCGCTTATTGTTGATATACAGGAGGTGCCCTAAATCAATCCCTACAGTTGAAGATAGTGGTTCGATCAAAACGCTTTCTGTCCCGATATGCAGGTGAAAGACACAGAAATATCCTCTTTACTGATTAAAAAAATTCACTATTGAAAAGCAGTACAACACGCAAAATGACAAAGTGTACGCACACAGTTCTAAAGAAGCCACCCAAACAGTCGAAAAGGTACAACGTGGTCATCATCCTGCATCTGCAACTGTTTGGTGGGGGGTGTCTTATCAAGGAGTCACAAAACTTCATTTTTGTGAAAAAGGAGTTAAGACTTTAGCCAAAATGTATCAAGAGATTGTCTTGGAACGTGTTGTGAAACCTCTTAGTAATACGCTTACTTACATACTACTCGGCAGAACTCTACACCTGGTCAGAAGGCACGAACTACCCAAGCCTGGCACGAAACCAACGTTCTGGTCTTTATAAGAGCTGAAGACTGGTCCTCGTCTACCCCAGATTGAAACCTTTAGACAACTAATTATTATCGGTTTTAGAGAACTTTTAACAGAACTTAAAGCTGGACTAGGTGTGTATATATATATATATATATATACATATATATGTTAATGTGATGTAAGATACAAAAATATTAAAATTATTGGAGTTATGTACGTCAATATTTTGCATAATTGTATAACTTCCACATGTACCAACATAATTCTCAAAAAAAGCAATATCTTATATGTACCTACATACATATAACAAGTATAACATATTATGGTAAAACCGTTTTTTACAATTCGGTCGTGTGAGATAACCATTTTCATATGATACCGAAGAGCTTATTAAGTGTGCATAAACATTTTTTTATTGAACATCGCCCTTCCTCTATCTTGAATCTAAAAAGTTAAAAAGAATCCCAATAGAATCTTAGTCTACTTTACAAGTACAAGAATCGCATAGCGGTAAACTAATGCCTAATAACTAACGACATTTTAAAGAATATCGATAGAAATAGCAAAAAGGTCCTTTTCTAACTTATCTTGTAAAATGTTTAAATTAAAAAACGTAAAACAAACCGCGAGGAACCCACGTGGCACGACACGACTGGCACTTAAAATTAAAGCCCTAAAAATTAGGGAAAATATATCTCATCTAAGCCTGGGAGTAAGGCTTAGATAAGATATATTTTCCCTAATATTTTCTGAGCTGTCAAGTCTATCTTGTTAAATTCTACTACACACCGAGCCTATTTAGGCAAGAAAAATGTAGATCATAAGTTATCATTACGGTAGTGCGCCCTGGAGCTCAAATTGGGAACGAGAAAAGATCTGTATCTGCCACCTTTACGAATAGTTATTAATCGAAACTAATATTATAAAGAGAAAAGATTTGAATTTCGTTTGTAATGAATAATCTGAAAAAATACGAAACCGATTTTAAAAACTCCTTCATCAATAGAAAGCTTCATTATCAGCGAGTAACAGGAACTACTCGTATATTTGATATAAAAAACAAATATGGGAAAATTGCAATTATATTATTGCAATAACCAACTATCAATAATATGCCTGCAATTAGCAATTATTACTAAATTTTTGTAGTACATACTCATCATATACCACTAAAAATCTGCAAGGCTATATGTCTAGGTACTCATTATAATTCTATCTATCTATAACTTCACGCCAAATCCCTTACGGGGTAGGCAGAGAGAACCGAGCGCCACGTGACTCGATCCTAACATACCTCACTCGCTTCTTTAACATTCATTGCTCTTTTCATACACGCTCGCCGGTTTCTAGGGCTCCTGACATTACCTTCTGATAGAACACGACCAATTTGATCATGGTAGGTAAGTCTTGGCCTTCCTCGGCTCCTACATTCTTCCACTTTTGCGTTGTATATCTGCTTTATCATTCTTCCATCCTGCATTCTTTCTACATGTCCGAACCAACGGAGCATGCCTCTTCTTATTTTAACACCGACGCTCTCTTTCATACCAACTCTGCTTCTTCATCATTGCGAATACGGTCTGCAAGCGTTACGCCACAAATTTTGCGCAACGCTCGCATTTATCCTACTTTCATGCTCTCTCTGCCATACCCAGCTCTTGCTTCCATAAGTAAGCGTTATAATTTTCAGCGTTATAATAACATTCATATCATGATATTAATCCTCATCTTACTAATAGTTTCATAAGAAATTGTTTTTATATTCTATTTGTAAAGTACTAATTTATCGTTTCATCTATCTACTTGATTTATTAATGTATTGCAGAGATTTAGCTTGTCTCATTTCTTTATTTACAAATACTCTCCACTCCAACGAGTCGATGATAGTAGCTGTGTATGTATGACACCTCAAATGTAGAGGTAGTTTAATCTACAGCTTTATAGTACGTCTGTAGATTTAATGACACAAATCCATTACTAGAGCAAGTAGGTGACATCTACCGACAACTTTGTAAATCACAACAGAACCTTTTTCAGTAGAAAGTTTTCGCGCGGGCAGCGCTACTAAAAACTTGTGGAAGTTGAGGAAAAGTGAAAATCCGCTAGCAGCTTGAATGTCATAGTTCAGCAAGTACAATACAGATGGCGCTGAATGGCGTCAAACTTTGAAAATATATAGAACGTGAAATCCAACAGTATAAAGCGATATAATTTAATTTCAAACTTATAGAACACTGATACAAGTACTTTCGCCATTTTGATTAGAATTTTGTCTAGATGGAACAACGCGGTTTATTTTCAATATTAAAAGCGGGGCAGTTTTTATGCGTATAGCATCTGTCTAATATGTATTGAAAATCCCATTTTTGTGTCACGTCATTTTTTTTCGAAAATACAATATTAACAACATTACAAATATAAGAATAAAACTCCCACATTGATACGGCTTCTAGTTTTTTAGGGGAAAATATAAACTTAGCATATATTCTAGTCATAAAATTCATTTACTTTTGATTAAGTATAAGTACTAAATTAAGATTAAGCATACTATATTTAATAACATACCCTTTGACAATTTTTTGAGGATTTGCTGTGATTAGTTCAGAAGAATTAAATATTTTTCTCATTATTGTTATTATTTTTTACACCATTTTAATGAAGATATTAGAGTGTGAAATATATTACCAGCATTAAAATCACAATCTAATTACATGTTAATTAGGAATTATAAGTCATACAATTTTTATATGGTTTTAGAATATCACTTCACGTAATAAATAATATTTAATATATACTGAATCCGAAATTTTATGGAATTTTTAGTAACGATGAAATGCTACGTGACATAGGAAGGAGTCACGTAACACTTTAGGCCGCACCGCTGATTCAGATCGACGTCATGCGAATTTCGCCCAAATTTTAAACGTTGATTAATGTCTCCATTATGACTTTTACGTTATTTTGACAGTACTATAAAGTAACTTGCCTATCGATCTACAAAAAAATTGGCACATTTTGTAAGGTCGTGGCATATAAACACGTCGAACAATATCACTGCCATCCTATATAAAATTTCAGTACATGGTGCTAGAATAATGGAATGGCCAACTTTACCGATTGGGAT
The DNA here is from genome assembly GCA_947507595.1 of Pyralis farinalis. Classification (NCBI taxonomy): domain Eukaryota; kingdom Metazoa; phylum Arthropoda; class Insecta; order Lepidoptera; family Pyralidae; genus Pyralis; species Pyralis farinalis. Next base: position 22,334,477 of record OX382267.1, read on the forward strand.
GCTTTCTGAACAAAGAGCAGAAAGATGCAACATAAATGAATACTGGCGTTATGAGATGGAACATTATTCCAGAAAAATCAGTCGCAAAGCAGCAATGTATTTTTTTTTTTCACAAAGCAGACGTTTCGTCAGATTATACAATTTACAGATTTGTGACTTCAAACAAGGAAAAACAAAGTAAAGGAGAATCCACTACCAACAGAATGAAAATCAGTTAACTATCTCTAATATTGACGATTATTGATTCTAATAATCTCGAATATTGACGATAGTGACAATTTTGTGTTATCCAATGAAAACTAGGCTAAAACATGACAATTTTTTATTTTCTATTTTACACATAAATATATTATTTTTCCTTCGGACATAAGTGCCAACCCAGAGTTAAAATTATCATTTGTTAGTAGCCTCAAATTAACGCGGAATTAGATTGTGGTTTTAATGCTGGTGATAAAGGCATATGTAAGTAACCGTTTAATAAATAATAAAATCGTTTAATATATAATAATAAGAATAAATTATATATAGGATATAAATATATCCTATATATAATATACATATATTCTAATACGTCGTTAAAGTGGAATAAAAAATATAAACGAAAAATATTTTAATCTTCTTGCCTAATTAGTAATTCTAGTAAATCCACAAATAATATAGGAAGATATGTAAAAAAATATGTTAAATTTATATTTGTTTAGTATAATCAAAAACTAATAAAGTAGTTATTTTTATAAATGGTTTATTTGACCTACATGACCCGGATATACGCAAACTTTGATATTTTTTTTCATATCATTTAGACGCCGTATACAGATGCTGGAAGTTCTACTGTGGTATTTGTAATGGTGTACACCATTTTAGGAAAAAATATGTGACGTAAAATTAGGAGTGAAAGTATAAGAAAATAACATTTCAACACACACCATTTGACCTGGGTATTACAGGCTAAATCGGTCACTGAATATTTTAACAGGGTTCAAACAAACGCGAAAAAATGGAGGTTGCGAGTAAACATATAACAATAAAAGTGAATGTATCATATGAAAGAGGCCTCGTAGGACACAGGACAGTAATTACTTTTTCAGAAGTCCCTTATTGTACAAATTCATATCAGAATTGAAAATAACAGAAAATGTAAACACAATGTAAACATCATGCGTCGACTTTAAGCACGAAACACTCTGTCTTACAAGGTGGATCAATTGCCGTAACAGATCCAGACCTGGTCTCTATAACGTAGAATCAAATAATTGTTAGAATTCAAAATTTAACTTGTTACGTTTTTTGTATACAGTTTGTCAAAACACATGGGGGTAATAGTTGTTAGGCTACGTTAACTGCTTACGTGGACTGCACAGTCCGCAGTCAGCAGGGTACCGTCAATCTCGTATCCCGGCAATTTGTTGGGCACAAACTTGTCAATAACAAGCAGTAATAGCTCAACGGATAAAGAACCGACGTGTTTTATCCGACAACGCCTGGTTCGAATCCTAGCATGGACCAAGATTCGAGGCACGAATTTAGTTGTAAATATCCACGCATGTTCCACTAAATTCGTAATTTTTGGATGGTAAGTACATATTTGTAACTGCTCGGCGGTTGAGGAAAACATCGTGAGGAAATCCGCATATCCAAAAACTTATATTTCGAACTAGTAACCCGCCCCGGCTTCGCACAGGTGACCCAATCGCTAACAAACTTCACAGAATCGTCTGCCGGGCTAATCTGAAGATTCCCTGAAAATTTCATCAACATCGATCCAGCCGTTTTCGAGTCCATAGAGGACATACAGATAAACATTCATTTTTATATATATAGCAGACATGTGACCAAATCTAAGAAAGGTCTGGTTTTCCCTCTGAGTTGTGGAGATCTTAGCTAGCGGACCCCGGCAAATCTAATGGCTTAGTATACAGGGAAACGCTTGAAAGAAGAGGAAACCAGCCAAATGCCCTAGCTCACTCGCTGGAACACAACTGTTCAGGGATTTGATAAGTTTCGGTTTTCTGTAAAATGGATCTACTCTACCAGATGGGTTGCTTTCATGCACCCTCATCTCTATGTATAAATTATAGGCATATATTTACAAATAAAGTATTAAAATGTTTATCAGTTACAGCAGTTTAACTTAGAAAATATTTAGTGTTGCTTTTACGGCTCTAACACACACAAAATACGCTTACTCTCTAGACTTAATATAAAAGAGTTCTAAAAATAAAGAATATGAACTGTTGGCATCATTTTGTATGTATCCAACACAAAAAAAGTATTATATATTACCACAAAAAAATATCTTATACAAATTCATAGCGGGCGATGTGATGCCAAACGATTTTTTTATATGTTTCTTTTATGAGAGCACGTGAGAGAATCAAATTTAGACCTAAGGAATTTTATTTTAGTTCACTTAGTATTCCCCGTGACTTTCATAGCGTGGAATTATCTGATATGTAAAAGGAAGGCTCAACGATGCGATTACACTTCATGCCGCTATTTTTTAATAACCTTTTCTATAAATATATACAATGGATATTGAAACATACATAGGATAAACTTCTATTGTTTATTAGTTTGTTTTCAAACTCGCAATAGTTTCGAAAACTACTTATTGGGTAATAAAGTTCCACAGTGTTTGCTATCTAGTCATTTAATAACTCCAATGATTTTGTATTTTAATCGCAATGAAGTAATCAAATACTTATGTAAATTTAACATTTCCAATTCCTGAGAAAGAGTAAATATTAGATAATAGATTGAGGCGTTATTATGCGAAAGTCAGGCAATTTGATCTTAACTAAAGGTAGTTAGACCAAATTGCCTGACTTTCAAACAAAGGTTTGCTTCCGCTACGGATTCGTTTATGAGAACTAACGCCCGTTTCTCTATCACCCTACTACGTGGATCGTATATGAGTGTATGCTGCTAAATCACGAAACACGTTACCACGAATATGGTCAGAATAATTTAGACAGTATAAATGAGTTAAAATGATTTTGTTGTTTTATCAGCAAAAGCCTACTGTGAGTCAATTTCACATGATCTTTATTCATGGTTGCAGTGATTTCGTGGCTGCGTATAGCAATCAAATCATCGAACACGTTACCACGTGTATGGTCGTGATAGAGTCGAGAGCCCTGCTTCGTAAGCTCCTATTTCTCCTATTTCTGCGTATGCGTGGGATCTAAAGGGACGAATCTACTATCAGTAATTAGCATATTGTAAACCATTTTTATTCGTGGTTGCAGGGTATTGCAAATGCGTCGATGACTGTCGACTAGTTCACCTAACCTATTCTTACTACTTGTATGGTTCGAATCCTAGTATATCCACTAAATTCGTGTTTTCGGCTTAAGCAGCGAACGCCGCCAATCCTAGTGGATTAGGAAACGCCATAACGCAAAGAAGAACAACCCAATAAATTGTCCTTTTCACGGCCTGCTTTCTTTATTTTATAACTATAAATATATATTAAAAATTTAAATGTACTTAGCACTTAGTTTTGTTGTGTTGTGTAATGTTTGCTATTACAGTATGAAGGAAAGTTTTGTACGTTACGATAAATAGCCGATTGGCGTGATGACAACCGAAGTTTACCTCTTTGGTAAGCCGGTAATCTACAGTACAGAGACATGGGCTAACACCGTAGGGCTGGTAAGACATCGGTGTTCCATTTTTGTATAGAATCCAGAACGAAGTAATTCGTCAGTAAAATAGAGTTCTACGTGATAGTAAACTGAAGTTGCAGTTAATCGGCCAAATATATATATCGAATCAGTGATGGCAGATGGAGACGAAATTCCTAATCCGTCTATCTGCCAATCTGTCTATTCACTCGTATGTCTGTCCACGTATCTAGAAGTCTACCTGTCCTTCCATCTGACACACCTTTTGAACCGTAATATAGACACTTGAAATTTTCACATACCGCCTCTTACGACCGCAATAACAATAAATAATAAAAACAACACAAAGTTAAAAATTAAAGTAAACCTCATACAATGAACGAAATGAATGTGTTTATCGGTATTCAATTATTAAACAAATATATATGTATTGTTAAATATTGCACGGTGGAAATGACCCTTTTCGCGCAATTGAAAGTGTTATTTGTAAATTAACTTTCAAGTTTAATTTACAAATAACACTTTTAATTATGCAAGGAAAGGATTTTACGATTTTTTACTAATTAGTATTTATATAGGTAGGTATTATCTAAAATTAAAGTAAACGTATCCTGCAATTTTCAGTTTAGTCGCTGCCTATTAACACCTGAGGCTAGACTATTACCTTCATTTGTCAGTTTAAACTTGGTTAATTGTATGACAATTTGTGGAACGGCGTCAGCTTAATTTATTCCCCGTATTTTACAGCATAAAGGAACAGAGATATTAATTATTCTGAGGTGGTATTATCATATCTTGTACCACACAGAGAAGTATAAATTGTTTTACAAACAAATCTGTAGAACTCTGGTTATTAGTGGCTTACCATCTTCATAAGAGCAAAAGCCAACCTGCATTTAGTACACCCTGTGAAAGCCTCTTCCAAAAGATAGAAAGGGAAAGGAATTTCGACTGTTAAAGTGCGTCCAATACAGCTCTTTGGATATTGTCATCCTTGTGTGAATGACTGAAATCACTAGTAATCTTATGGTGAGTTACTGCGTTGGTAGCGGTGGTAATAACACACAGATGACATTCCTTGTATTGCAAACGTCTATATAGTAACTGCTTCATATCAGGCGGTCCACTTGTAGGTCACCAGATATAGTATAGAAATTTTGAAGAGCTCGGTAGCGCAGTGGTTAATGATGCTGCTTTGATGCTAACCTTCGTGGGTTCTATTCCCACACAGGACAAAAATTCTGTGCATGAATGTATCTCTTGGTCATGCTATTTTTAGGAGAGGTAGAGGGTGCATCTATCCAGCCCATCTGGGAAGTACCACCAATTCCACAGAACAAAACCGCAGCCAAATAACAATTCCCTACAGGGCTGTTGTATTCCTGCGAGTGAGTGAAGACGGCAGTAAGTTCCTAAGGAGTTGCTATGTTAGTAGCAGAGGTTGCATCACGTGAGCGATACTCAATGTATTGCAAGCGTTCATACGCTACGGTAACCGCTTTACATCAGGTGGGCCCAGGTGGGGTAAGTATGTACTGTTTTTTTATTATTGGATTAACTTATTATTAAGAACATTGAGAATGGAAGAACATATAAAGAGTATAAAAGATAAAATAAATCGTTACGTGTATATTTTGAAAAGACTGAAGTATTTCTCATATCTTGACAGCTAGTCATATGGTTTCGGTGCTCAGGTGTGGGATTTTGGTATAGGGTAACTCCATTGAAGTAGAAACACTATTAATTGAATAGAAAATATATATAAGAGCAATGTGCGGGATATTTGTTTAAAACATTGGGAGTTTTACTTTTTCCTTGTATGTAAGTATTGGAGGTGGCAATCTTTATTAGAAGCAATATTCATCTTTTTAACAAACGTACCGCTCGCCATTCTTGAAGTGTAAGAGATCCAAATAAATAGTCGAAGTCTGGAGTCGATACCGTGGATATTTTGGAATGAGCTCCCAGCCGAGGTTTTTCCAAGGAACTACAGCATGGAGTTCTTCAAGAAATGCGTGAAGAGGTTTTTAGAGAGTCGGCAACGCATGAGTGACGCCCCTGGTGTTGCAAATGTCCATAGGCTACGGTGACTGTTTAACATCAGACAGGCCGTATGCTTGATTGCCACCTTAGTGGTATAAAAAAAGAAATATATAATGACCAATGCTTCAGAATTTTGTTCATCGCATTTAGTATTCTATATCCAAAGGGTGTCAACGAGTCCCTATTACTGAGGCTCAGCCGTCCATCCGTCAGTTCGTCTGTTCCATGATTGTATCTTTTGAACCCTAAAAAGCAAACACTTCAAGTTTTCATAGAGTTTATATTAATGTAGGTGCTATTACTAATAAAAAGAAATGGTATTTGAAAGAAAAGACCACCAGTGTAAGGATTATGATGATGATTGAAAATGAAGTGTTGGAACAAGTGGACGAAATACTCGTAGTATGTCTTGGATGCGCTTTCAGTAGGAATGAAAGGTACACCGCTGATATGGAAAGACGAGTGAGTGCTGGGAATAGTGTAGTATTGAGATAACTTCTTTGCAATTGTAAACTTCAGCCAGAAGGCTCAGCTCGCTAAACATAATGCAGTGCTGGTCACAACGCTTACTTATGGAAGCGAGAGCTGGGTATGGCAGAGAGAGTAAGAAAGTAGGATAAATGCGATAGAAGTGCGAGCGTTACACAAAATTTGTGGTGTAACGTTTGTAGACCTTATTCGCAAATAATGACGGTATAAAAAGGCTTGGTCTGAAGGCGCGCTCCGTTGGCTGCGGACCATAACCAAATCGTGTTTTATCAGAAGGTGATGTCGGAAGCCTTAGAAGCCGGCGAGCGTACCTGAGAAGAGCAATGAATATTAAAGAAGCGAGTGAGGTATGTAAGGATCGAGTCATATGGGGCTCGATTCTCTGTGCCTACCCCGCAATGGATTTAGTATGAAGCTATAGAGTAAATTAAAAATTAATAGTAAGGAGTAAATATAGAAAAAAAAGAAACGATTCATGTAAGAGTTGGACTCTCACTTGGTTCTTTTATAGTGTTTAAACACAAAAGTGTTTTAAACATTTCGTAGGAAAAAAATAAAGTTATGCTATTTTATTGTAGTCGAAAACGCGATAAGGTTGATAGAGTCGAGAACTTAGTATATCTAATTAATTTTTATTGTATATGGAGTTAATTATATCACTTTACTGAAAATTTTAAAATACCCTCACTGTAACTTATACATATATAATAGCACAGTGCCGTTTGTATGTAGGTCGTACTCAAAATAGCATTCGAACTATTGTAAAGTTTCAGAAACTTACCCTTTAAACGTGTGAAAAGAAATAATATATTTATAATTACTAACAGCTACTGTTACTTATTAGGCTGAAAATCTAAACACGTTTAGGAAAATATACCTACTGTTAAAAACATCAGCTGAATTGCGTTAACGATTCGAGAGACAATAGAGCTCAAACTTTTGCTTACGCACCCATGTATACACAAGGATTAATGATTGCTCGTAAATATTAATATCACTCCATATAATAATTCATGGCATGGTACCAGTCCCATCTTTCGATGAGTTACAGGTATCACATGTTATTGTAATGAGCTTTGTTGAGAGTTTCTGCGGCATAGAACTTCTGCGCAATTATGTATCGTTAACACGTCGAAAGTGATTGTTTTGAATTAAGACTCGTATATATAACTTTGACGAGCTCGGTGGCGTAGTGTGTTATATTACATAATGAAGAAAAAGGGGTAGTAAAAAGATATATAAATTTATTGGGGCTATTTTATAATATAATAAGTATAAAAAAAAATGGTAACTATACGTTCGGCTAAAATGGTCTTTAAGAACTCTTCCGCACGGTCTCACCGGAATCACTGAATCACTGAATGTAAAACTAGTGGAATGGAGAAAGTGGCCGTCGGCTATAGTGGCCAACGACTGCAGTTGGGTACGTCAGCACCCCAGAGAGCTTGCAGGTCCGTGAGGAACTCACGTCTGAGACCACCTGTCTGGAGAGGTAGGGCGCATCAATGCAGCCCGTCTGTGAAAGTACCTCCACCTCACAGAAAAACCGCAGCCAAATAACAACTTCCTAGAGGATTGTTGTGTTCCTGTGTATGAGTGAGGATACAAGTAAGCTCCTTAGGACTTGCTGTTTTAGCAACAGAGGAGGTGATACTTAATGTATTACAACCATTCTTGGCCACGGTAACCACTTTACATTAGGCGGGCCGTATGCTTGAATACCATCCGACGTTGTATAAAAAAATACTGTTACTTAGAAACTTTTCTTTTTTTCAACTCCTTAATTGTTTTGAATTTGGAACGCGTTATGTTACGATCTTCGTTCGATTTCCTGCTTTACATATTTTTTTCGTGTTTATTATCAAATTACAATATAGAACGTGGTGTTAAAGAAAATAGGATTACAGTGATGGCCTTGGACTAAGTGGGTATGGGGCCGTCGGTCATTTTCAAGACATTGCAAAAGCTTGGTATCAGCCGTATGTTCGTATATATGTTTGTACTATCAACATACATACCAACACTCCCTCTTGCCTTCTGTCCCGATACGCAGATGAAAGGCTACCGATACCTTATTGATAAAAAAAAATTCACGATTAAGAGTACTACAACAAGCAAAATGATAAAGTGTACGCACACAGTTCTAAAGAAGCCGCACAAATGTTAGGAAAGATACAACGTGGTCATTATCCTGCATCTGCAATGGTTTAGTGGGTATCAAGGAGTCACAAAGCTTCATTCTTCAAAGTATATTAGGACATTATCTTGGATCGTGTTGTGTAACCTCTCAGCAATACACTTTTTAAAAATGTACCGTGGCTTTCTAGCAGGACACTGCACCTGGTCACAAGACACAAACTACCCAAACATGGCTCGAAACTAACGTTTCGTACTTTATAAGAGCTGAAGACCGGCCAAGTTGTGATCAGTTTTAGAGGACACGGGCTGCTTAAGACGACACGAAGATATTGTGTCTCATAAAAAATCTCTGAAGCAAGAAATGGCTAAATTCCGCTTGGAATCAGTGCGTATATCCAGAAAACCGCAGCCAAATAACTACTCCTTTGAGGGTTGTTGTGTTCCTGCATGTGAATGAGATCACCAGTAAGCTCCTAAGGAGTTCGTGTAAAAGAAAAGAATAATCGTCTACACCAACCAAAATATGAATGGGAAACAAGAGGTCAAGTTTAGAACAAACGACGTCAATTAACGGGATCAAAATAAAAAGAGTTGAGATTTCGATCTTTTGTCAGCGACCACGTGCCCCACGTTGTTGTACTATATAGCACTATACTATACTATATAGATACACTGTACTATATAGATGATCAATAAAAATCACGAATGTTCTAAAATTTAATCAAAGCGAATTCGTCGCTTTCATGGCTTCGTACAAGACAGATTGAAGGCCTGTATTAAAGTCAAAGGTGGCCATTCTGAATATATTCATTTTTTTATTTTATTGCTGAGACTTCCATAAATATGTATCTACATATAAGTTTTATTAAGATTAGATTACTTCATTAAATATAAATGCATATTCATTTGTAATTGAACTTCTCGCCTATCTATCTATAACTTCACGCCAAATCCCTTGCGGGGTAGGCAGAGAGAACCGAGCGCCACGTGACTCGATCCTTACATATCTCACTCGCTTCTTTAACATTCATTGCTCTTCTCATGCACGCTCGCCGGTTTCTAGGGCTCCTGACATCACCTTCTGATAGAACACGACCAATTTGGTCATGGTAGGTAAGTTAGGTAGGTAACTTCTCGCCGGACTAGGTAAAGCTAATCTTCTTCTCAGTGTATTTCCGTTTCCTAATCCATTAGAATTGGCGAAGTGCTCCACCTAAACCAGAACAACCAGACCTTTTGTTAGGTTAGGTCACAAGTCTTTCAAATATAATTTATTATAGAACTTTGACGAGCTGGTTGGCTCAGTCGTGAAAGACGCGACTTTGACACCAGCGCTCGTGGGTTCGATTCCCACACAAGACAAACATTTGTGTGCATGAACATGTCTATTTGTCTTGGTCTGGATGTTATAAGAGAGGTAGGGCGCATCAAAAATCCTTGGCGAAGTACCTCCACCTCACAGAAAACCGCAGCCAAATAACAACTCCCTAGAGTGTTGTTGTGTTCCTGCGTGTGAGTGAGGTCACCAGTAAGCTCCTAAGGAGTTGCTGTGTAAGCAGCAGAGGAGGCATCGCGCGAGTGATATATGTGGCAAGCGTTAATAGGCTACGGTAACTGCTTTACATCAGGTGGACCGTATGCTTGTATGCCTCCCTTCGTTGTATAAAAAAAAGGAAGACTTTAATTGTGTTTCCTCGCAATATTTTCCTTTGCCACCAAACAAGTGATAATTACATATGCCAGTACATAAATAAGATAACACTGAGAAGGAAAGAAGGCTTTCAGTGGTTCAAGTAAATCAAAAGAGTTCATACTAAATAGACTTACTATACTATAACTATACTAGAGTGGCGTAGTCATTGAAGAGTCGCTATCATTACCTATGTCCTCCATTATCTGTCACTACCACCGAATAAAATTACATCGGAAATAAAATACGTGATAGTTTATTAAGTAATACAAATTTCCTTTATACTGTTGCTTTTCCGTAATTTACATAAAAACCAGTTGAAAATTAAAACTAATTTATTCGCGTCTACGATACACGTTTTATTGTCACGATATCAGATATAAAAATAATTAAAGCAGTCGTTTACGAAAAATAATATATACAAACGATATTAATTCACGCAACGAAAAAATTTACTTGAACATTCGAAATTGAAATAATAAAAGTATTTTGTACCACGGAATAACTATTTTCTCAAAAGAGGTAGGGCGCATCAAAGATGCCTGGGGAAGTACCTCCACCTCACAGAAAACCGCAGCCAAATAACTACTCCTTTGAGGGTTGTTGTGTTCCTGCATGGGAATGAGATCACCAGTAAGCTCCTAAGGAGTTCCTGTGTTAGCAGCAGAGATAGCATCGCGATCGATACTTAATGTATCGCAAGCGTTTATAGGCTATGGTAACCACTTTACATCAGGTGAGCCTTATGCTTGTGTGCCTTACAACGTTGCATATGTAAAAGAAAAGAATAATCGTCTACACTAACCAAAATATGAATGGGAAACAAGAGGTCAAGTTTAGAACAAACGACGTCAATTAACGGGATCAAAATAAAAAGAGTTGAGATTTCGATCTTTTGTCAGCGACCACGTGCCCCACGTTGTCGTACTATATAGCACTATCATAGATGATCAACAAAAAATCACGAATGTTCTAAAATATAATCAAAGCGAATTCGTCGCTTTCATTGATATAGTATTCATAATTTGGCAAGTTTCACATTCAACTAATTTATTTGTAATATGCAATTACGACTGCTAGCAAATTACATTCTAAGCTAAATCACGCAAGATTATAATTAAAATAAATGACCGTTTTGTACAACCACTTTCACACGTCATTATAAATATGTTATGTATCTAATTTAGACATTCTTACAAATGATATGTGACAACGGTTTCAGAAACCTAACTTTTATTTTAGTTATAATCTATGAATAATGTCTTTTAATTGCCTATCTTCTATAAATCTCTTATGAATACTTATAGCAATGTATTGGTGTAAACTGTAATATAAAGGTTTTAAATAAATAAATAAAAATCTTTTATAATAAAAAAAATAGGCTCACATTGAAGTATTATTTATAAAAAGTATTTTGGGATATTTAACTTTTATATGGTAGAATTTTATTACGATATGAATTGAATTCATCTCGTACGTTGAATACTATTTTAAGAAAAGTGGTAAGTGGTAATACTGCGTACCTATGTCTCGGGAGCTACTTTGCAAACTATATATGAATGCAAATAGTAAACCTATTTGTTTTCAGAAAGTAGCTACTCATTACAATCTTCAGATATGAAACGTCATCGTAGTAGTGTGAAAAGGCAGACACACTTTGTTACCACGTTAATTGCTAGACAGGTCAAGGCCAAGGCAATGTTGATAAAAGTAATATTTCTATGAAATAAATTAATGAAGTAATTTTTTATGTCTATGATTTATGAAAGTGCTATATAACTTGACACCTGATCAGATTTCGACTCCACTATCGACAAAAATGGCAAACTAGGACGCCATGAGAATAGTATTTATGTTTGTGTCGGGATGCCATTCATTTTTAAAGTTATGATCTTATGATATTACATTTCTCTAGAAAAAATACTTCAGGTTATTTTTGCGTTTAGACTGTTGCACTCTTTTATTTTTATTGTTATATACCTGAGTTTTGCTAATCTGAAATTATCTTTTTATATATAGAACTATCACTTACATCACCGCAAGGATCGATCGGATTAATTTTTTGCCACCTGACCAACTGAAATTTGTACATATTTTTCGTCGATCCAATGTTTAATTGCCATTTCTTAATGAATGTTCATTTTAAAATTTATTCTTAGTGATGTTTAGCTGGTTCCTCAGTTCTCTTTGGCAGTTCATCTCGGCTTCAGCTCAGGCTTTGCATACAAATATAACCGCGCAGTTAAAATTTTGATTTTCGAATTCTACGTAGTCAAGTGTGTGTCTATGTGAAAACTTGTAAAAATAAATTAATATATTATTAAATCTATATTTAGATTTACTAATAAATTATAATTAAATAAATAAAAATTAAATAACTAGATTAAGGATTAATTAATTAAGATATACAAGGAGATACAAAATTAGCTTAGTAACTTTTTAGCCTTTATGTAAAAATAATGAGATATGGAAACTGTAGGAAATGTAGGAAAAGTATTTTATTACTCCCTTACCATGTTTAAGACAGAGGTTATGATACTGCTTACATAATATCGTTCATCAATCACTCACTTCCGGGGCTGTAAGGCACTAATAATTTATTAAAATGAGAAAATTAATGGGGAGTTATGACAGGACTTAATAAGAATGTGGGCCATATTAAACCTCATAACTTTCTAAAAACAGTCAGAAGGAAAAACGACTAGTACCACCTAATATTCCGTTTTCGACGGATCGGAATTATTTTCATTAGTTTCTATTTTCGTTGTTTGTAGTCGAATTTTATTTTTTGTCTCACATGACTATTGTTGTTTTATAAGTAGATATAAATTCGTACAAAAATAACAAAAGTAAATACAATTTTATTTTTTTATTTATTTCTCTCAATTTACAGCTATCATTACAGGTCAGATCTAATGTGACAGTGCAGCATCATATTTATCCGACGGTAAACAAAAAATTATTATTGATTATTTATGTAGAGTCTGCGAATTCAACTCGCACTTCGAAAATTCCGTGCATTAATTATCACATAGGTTATTTAATTTTTATACTTTTATCACACGAAAATCAACACAAAAATAACATTACTGATTTTTCTCGATATCTAGTAAAACATTTCACCTCTGTAGTTTTCTTGTAATATATGCATGCATGTAAGTATATCTTCACATTAGGTCCTTTGCGGGGTAGGCAATATAGTGCATCATTTTGTATTTTTCGGATTGCGAACTCACTAGGCATATTTTTTTCTTTCTTTATTTTATTCAACTTTATTTTTTATTTCTAATACTCTAATTTGTTATACAATATTTTTTATATAAAGAAAATCTGTATGTGTAGTAAGTATACCAATAAACTATGGTACTTATTTCTGTAACTAAGAGATTTCATTTTTTGACAGACTCATAGGCAGATGAGTGATTTTAGAGTTTCATTTTTACGTTTTTGATGGAGATAACTCTGCAAATAGAAGGTGTAGAACGTGTACCTAACACGTTTTTTACTATGAGCATAATCCTCAGCGCATTTTCATGTTAGGTACATAGCCAGATACAAACTCCGGATATGAGCTATTTAATTTTAAATCACTGTGTAATGTTAAATAGATCTAGAATTTCAAACTATTATTTTTATTCATTCATAGAGAATTGGTGGTAATATACCTACATAATTTAAAAAATATTCAGTTTTCGAATAGTTGTTTTCTGTAGAGTTAAATGTACATGTATTAGGTACAATACTTTTCAAGATACTAGTTCGTAAACAGCGTCATATCATACACGCAAGGGAAACAAGCCGTATGGCCTTCCTAACGTCCACATGTGTAACATCTTTTTAAATAAAATCTGTTTAATATTTCAAATTTTAGGCAAAGGTCTTAAATAAAAAAAAAAAACATTTTTATGTTTGAAACTTTACTAATATTTTGTCACCTGTGTTTAAGTAAATTTAGTGCCCACATGAAAGATATTATACAGTATTACAATCATTTATTAAATTAAAGGTAAGAATCTAAAATCTGCCACATCTTTTTATGATACCAAACCAAAGATAAGACACAAAACATTTAATTACATTTGCAATAATTATAACAATAATAAGTTGCATATCTCGATGTTATCTAAAATTAACACAATAGGCAATAAAGTAAAAATATACATTTACTGTTGTTTTTGTACTCATATTAACCATTGAATATTATTAATTCAATTGAGTTTTGGTGAGTTTATTTACATACGTGCTAGTGTGTAATTATAAAAACGTTGTCAAAATATTTTATGTGACATGGACGCTACAAATACAGTTAATGATTCGCCTTATAAGGAGTAACTATTGTCTCACATTGTAACTCCACTCTATACCTTTAACATATGTTGTTAAAATACTCATACTCAAATTGTTAAAATAGTTACAGACTATATAAAAGCCACTACGGCGAGAATGTAAGTAATACTTCTTGTTTTTCTAACTCTTTGAACGCATATAAATATGTATATAAATACATCTTCTTACTGAACTCACACAAAATAAAGAAGTTTTCTTTTTATAGCGAACGTCAATTATAAAAGTTCATACGATTTAATGAAAGACGAACGACACTTTCCGATGCTGTCAAGGTGGAATTGTATATTTTTAAAACTAGACTTGGAGACAGCTTTGCAACAGTTTTGCGTCATACGGTTTTATGGGATCATTTATTATTATAACCTCCCAGAAATAGCTACCACACGACATTAATAAACCTCACAAATTCATTTAAAATACTTTATGTCGAGAGTCGTCACATAATCTTATGTTTAAACATTCTGAAATTACAAATTGATATTGTTATTATTATGACGACAGTCAGAAAATTTATGTTTACCACAATTATCTGATGTTTATAAACAACACTAAATTACGACGTGTTTCAAATAAGATCATTCTAAAAGAATCTTTACTATACTTACATACATTTAAACTGCAGAGCGCATGAGCTTGACACTGCTATTCAAAAAACATCTGCTATAGCAAGTTACCACACCAACAATTGATCTTCGTATATCAAATTCACAAGTCTGGTCTAGTCTTCGTCTAAGTTGAAAAAAATATCAAATAATAGGGCTACTTAACGTACACTTAATTATAAACATTAGTTGTATGAGCAGGTTACAAAAATATATAATTATTATTTTATGTTAGTATTTTGAGGATATGTCGGTACTAGCAATTAGCGTTAGAAAATGATATACAATCTTATATACCACCCTTATCCCTTCTTTATTTACACACATCACCTACACTCATTAACTACAGAAATAATTCGCCACACCACACACACAAACACATACATATACCACACACAAACACAAACATATACCACACACACGCACACACACACAGTTAAATACAACCCACAAACAAGTACGTACATTCGTGCACACTCACATCCACTAATATTAAGTGAACACTTGACATAGCGTGCAAGTCATGGGTGGTATTTAAAGCAGGCACCATCCACTGTCATCTCTCATATTTATTTTAATTAATATTTATAGTTTTCCAACAATTTCAAATAAGTAAATACCAAAATAAATCTTTTGGTTTTCCGTCCCGCGCCGTTTATATGAAACTTAGATCACTCGCGAGTGACGAAATGTATAGATTAAATTTTCATTACCTGAAGTCTACCGAAGTTTACCGAGAATGCAAGGAACCTAGATATAACGTGTGCTTGAGACATTTGTAGAGAAACATTATACTGCTTATATTATTACTACTGTGACATCACAATGACTATAGTCAAATATGAGCAAAAATAGCTTTTATTTGAGAGATAAAAAAAGACACAACCGTTCCATTGTGAACTTATGTATGATTTTGAAGTTGAGGAATCGTTAGATTTGTATTTGTCTCTGATGTGTCATGGCTATGTGATATTTATATAATTGTAATAAAAGCATGTATACATCTTAGCGTATGTATTCCTATTTTAAGCGTTTGAATTCTTATTCCCTATTCAAAATTAGGCAAAAATTGATCATTTATTCAGGATAAAATGCGAACATACATACACCTATGCATGCAGCTATCCTAATAAAAACTGTATAGATCGGCTGATTCGTCGAAACGTAAACATATTATTTAAACTTGAATTTAAATTTTGGGAGCACTAATATTAAAACTATGAATAACCAAGTTCAATAAAGGCAACACTTTACTAAATTTACTAGTATATGGGACCAATCGAACGCTACGAGTATCAAAAAAAAAACCGTTTTTTTTTTAAATTTCGAAGATTTAAAATAATACTTATGGTTTATAATCTTCTACATAAGGTTAAAGATAAAAAGAGATCGTGAAGTCTTCACTTCACCAAGTTTACATTCGACCAAACGAGCGATAGAAAGTACCTAAAACCAGAAGATTTTTCAAAATCATTTTACAATTGGGGAGGATATAGGCTAACATATCCACAAAAATACTGTATAAAATCATGAACCTAATACTTTTTGAATTCGAGGCAATAGTTCTTTAAAATTAGAAGATAATAAAGTTGAACAGGAAGTGACTCACGATAATCTTTAGGCCAATTTACTTCCTCGCGATATACTAACAGACTAGACTTTAGGGCACGGCCATATTTAATTAGTAGCAACTTTACTGGTGAAGGAACTTTCAGAAAGCAGCAGTAAAACAACAATTCCCAGTAGGCTTGTTGTGTGACTGTGAATGGAGTCATCAAAGCGTCCAGTGGAATTCTGTTTGTATGCGCACAATTGCTTCATGTCTCCCACTTGTTTACCACTAAACGTGATATACAAACATGATGGACATACGATAGTTTATAATAACGAATAAGTCACATAATATGAGGAAAATACAGCTTGACATTTGATTTCCATCAAAAGTTTTCTTACTGAAATCCATTTTATTTGTAGGTGTGTTTATATATTTAGGGAGCAAAGGATATGCAAATATTGCGAAACAAAGTTCTTGCACGAAAAAGTTTTATATTCTCGGATCAAAGTTTATGCATGTCGTATACCGGTTCACATTACATTTACCTGCTCATAGCTTCTTATTATCCTAAACGTGAGGAATATTTTTCTACAGTAAAAACATATACAGATTGTAAAGTTTGTGTCCAGCCATATTTCATACTTAAAAAAGACTTCAAATTTATGTAGAAACTATCTATCTATCTCTTCACGCCAAATCCTTTGCGGGGTAGGCAGAGAGAACCGAGCGCCACGTGACTCGATCCTTACATATCTCACTCGCTTCTTTAACGTTCACTGCTCTTCTCATGCACGCTCGCCGGTTTCAAGGGCTGTCAGGAGCCCTATCACCTATCACCTATGTAGAAACTGAGAATGTTAATGAATGGAACTGCATGAAAAGCTTGTTTTAAGAGAGGTAGGGCGTATCAAAGTAGCCCGTCTGGGGAAGTACCTCCACCTCACAGAAAACCGCAGCCATATAACAACTCCCTAGAGGATTGTTGTGTTCCTGCGTGTGAGTGAGGTCACCAGTAAGCTCCCAAGGGGTTGCTGTGTAAGCAGCAGAGGAGGCATTGCGATACTTAATCGTGATACTTAATATATCGCTAGCGTCAATAGGCAACGGTACCCGCTTTACATCACGTGGGCCGTATGCTTGTATGCCTTCGGACGTAGCATAAAAAAAAATGTTTATTTTAAAAATAATATAATAAACTCACACAGCGAATAGGATAAATTTTTGTCATCATCATCAGTCAAAGCCAATATCACATGTACGAGTACCTGCTAATTAATTAACGGAGCACTGGCGAAAGGCAGGTAGGGTGCATCGCCGCAACCCAACTGAGGAAGTACCTACATCTCCCAAGCGACCGCAACCAAATAACTACTCCTTAGTGTAAATATTGCAAGCGTTTCTAGGCTACGGTAACTACTTTACATCGGAGTGGGCTGTATGCTTGTATATTTTCAACGTTGTATAAAAACAATAATAATAAAAATAAGAGCGTTAGCAGCCCAAATGAAAAAAAAACCTTGAAAGTATTTTTTCTACGAGCAGATAAGGGTAATGTCAAACCTTTCAAAAAGTTCCCGATATCCCGACACACGAATGCCGTTTATCTGACGACGTACGAGTTTGTCCAGTTGACACCGTTGACACCAATAGAAGAATGCCTATAGAAGACGTATAAAAAGTGACATCTGGACTATGTAGCCCACACAGAAAGTTTTAAATAATATATTATTTGTCTCTAACGATTCGGATCCAATTATGTATTTAGATTAGAGGGTTTTACTTTTAAGTTTATCTATATAGTCTTTACTGAAAAACGAGATGTCACACAAAAAATAAAAATGAAACACGCTGAGCGAAACTCGGTTGCCCAGATAGTTTTTATAATATCTACATGCTAGTTTGTTTCAGAGTACGGTCCGTAGTGAAAATGGAATTATCGAGAAAATATTTTAATTCTCTTTCTCTGCAAGATTCCTTAGTTTATATTTAAAACGTTTTTCAGAGGGAATCATCTCATCTTTGTATTGCAACTCATTCATACACGGAATTTAAGCCTGAACATTCATGAACGTTCACTCTAACCACCGATAAAATGTGGTTCCTGTTAAGCAGTTAAAAGAGGAATACCGACGCATCACCTACAACGTAATTCGAGGAGAACTGGAGCTTGGTATGAGCTAAATTAAAAAAGAAACGTAAAAGTTAGGATTTCTTGCGAATTAACACCAGAACAGAAACGAGGTCGTGTCGATCAGTGCACAAAGATATTGCTAAAGCTGTTTACAACAGTTTTGAACTGAAAAACATGTTGTTTTGTTAATGGGTGTTCGAAAACAAGAATAGGACTGTTAGAATAGCCCTCCAGGTGTTTTGAAAAATTGTTCGACTGAATAAAATGAAACTAGAGTTTTCTAAAACTTGAAATACAGTATTTGGGGTCTCTACATGTTTTACTTATGAGTAACGTTAAACTTTCACTGAGCCCTACGTTGAATGACACCTTCATAAATAATTTATTTTGCAGAAATAGAAACTATAGATGGTTGGACTTCGCCGAAATTCAAGAATAGCGTGACAGCGAGTGACAGTTATCTGTGATTTACCAGGTACCTGGGGCGCTCCTCTTCTTAGGCATTCAGGTATAGAATCTGCGGGTTCGGAATCTTTAGCATTCGCGACACTCTAAACCAAGGTCTGAGTCCTCTCGGAGAGTATGAGACTCGACGATATTTTCTTTTTTTTTCTGAGACGACGCTTCACACTTGTTTCTTAAATGCAGAGACAAATTGACAAAGACCAATTGCATAGTCAGTGTCAAAAAAAAACAAAGAGACCCATCTTTTAGCGTGGACATCGGACCTCTTACTTGATAAAACTTACGTTTCGATTGAAATTTTCTTATTTTAATTTATTTATTTATTTATTAAGGTTTGCCAACAGGTTTATAACATATAACATACAAAAAGTAATGAATGTATAACAAAACTTATAGGATATAGACCCAATTACAGGCAAACACAGCATGCATAATGAACAGATATTAACAAGCAAAAATTACTGCCCACCCGCTGCACCACTTTGAACAGACTAAGAACGTTAAGATAAAATTGAAATCAATTGTGCTCAATTACGGCCCTTTTTAAGCTACTTAAAGAGGTCGTGAAAATATCTATTTGACATTTGGAAAACAACGCGTTATGCTCGCGACAAATTCTTGGAAGCATGCTGTACATGCCTACGTTGGTTCTATAAAGTCTAACAGCAAAGGGCTTATAATTAACTATTCTTACGCTAGATCTAGGCACTACAAATTTAATTTGTGCTAGTAGTCGTAAACAATCTATATTCCCTCTGAGCAGTTTGAAAAGAAAAATCTACTCTTTTATTTTACTCTTTATTATTTAAATTTTTGTCGTAGGAGCTAATTTCCGAAGTAAGATTGTACCCGCCATTAATTTTTTGACTTTGGTTTCAGGAATCTAGGCCATTGCAGTGCTCTCTAAAGAAAGTGTGATTTTTATTTAACATGTCTTAAAATTACTATTTTCTAATGTAAAACTTTCATTTCAACATTGGGTTTCGTATCAAAAATGCTGTCAAAAATATATTTTTTTACAACTTAACAAAGGAAAAACGGTACCCTTATAAGATCAAATCGTTGTTCGTTTGTCCGTCAGTCCAAATCATGTTTCTCAGGAACATGTGGTGGTATCAAATATTAATATCAAATATTCAAGTTTGCTGCAATCTTCTAAATCAAAGCAATAAAAAAAACGGTAATTTATGTCCCATATTGACACTTACAAAGAGATCAAAACCTATAGGGTACATCCCGTTGACCTATAATCATGGAATTTCGGAAGACGCAATGTCATGTACCTATCGCAAGTAAAGGAAAATTTAAAAGTCATGGCGGGTATAACATGCTACTCGTAAAAGTAAGAAATATTCTGCGGTGTATGCGAACAACCCTACCCCTACTGTATAAGATCGCAAGGAGCAGATGGATGCAAGCGGCACAGGACTCAGCTCAGCAGTGGACAACCTTCGGTTGAAATTATGATGTATAATGATCTATTATACTTTCTATTATTTGAAACATTAAACGCTCTATAAAAAAATATAGTATTGTTGTCAAGTTTCCTTTTGTCCAAATGGAGTTCTATTTGTGACAAACCAATAAAATACTTGACGAAGCATTGAAGCCCCCTTAGTCGTAGTATATTAGCGCCTAAATATCAAGCCTAGTGACCAGTGGAAGGATATTTTAACTCGCGTTAATGTTAATACTTGCACTTGTACAGATTCCACTTCACAATTTTATTTAATAATTATTTTTACCGACAGGTTTCGCCTTTACGGCATTATCAAGGTATTTTATACAACATCACAACAACATATAAAATACCTTGATAATGCCGTAAAGGCGAAACCGGTCGGTAAAAATAATTATTAAATAAAATTGTGAAGTGGAATCTGTACAAGTGCAAGTATTAACATTAACGCGATGTCTTCAAAATTCCACCAAGTGCCTACAATCAACAGTATCAACATGATATTTTAACTCGTATAAGCCGATAAGTGACGTGATATTGATCTGTGATATACCCAATAAGTGCTGGGCATTCTACTTTACCACCGACCCGTAGCGCTAAGTTTAGTTACTTAGCAAAGCCGTGTCACCGGTTCTCCATATATTATTTACATCATGCTATCTACCGTGTGAAGCCGGCTAGTAGTAATATACATAAAGTAACTTTGATTACCAATTTTCAATTTCACCTATATGGATATTAATGTTCTAATTATACGTTTTAGGGACTGATTCTGGCCGTGGTCATTCCATATTGGTCATGTTATTAGGAGGTTATATCTGGAGCCCTAGGAACAGGCGAACGTGTATGAAAAGAGCTATGAATGTTAAAGAAGCAGAGGTCTGTAAGGCCGTGTCTGATGGTGCTTGGTTCTCCCTACCTGCCTCGCAAGAGACTGGCGTGAAGATATACTTACCTACTCGTATATACATTGTGGAGGGAAATTTAGAATATAATTGAAAAATCTCTTAACTCCCTAGAGGGTTGTAGTGTTCCTCCGTGTGAGTGAGGTCACCAGGTGGTGACTTCACTCAAACGACACTGGATTCTGATGACAGATGAACTATTTACATAACACAAGTTTGTACGTAAACTCTAGCTCGCATGTCCGACTCGCGCTTGGCCGGTTTGTTTTTTATTTGTATGTGTTTTTTTCTCTATATATGCAAGATCGTCCGAGCGAGTGTTATAAATCATCAGAGGTCGCTCTTGCACAGACAAATAAAATGATAATAAGATGAAACAATGATTGATTGTAGAATTATGCCGAGCGACTATTGCAAGTCACGGATCATGGCATAAGTGTAGATATTACTTTTCATATGCCGACGACTACTGCACCACAATGCTGGCCAACGCCTAGATTCTTTGTGGGTTATTTATGAGCTATTGTGCAGAAATCATTACTGTTGGAACTAGCAACTACTGCGCAATTTCTGTGATCTAGTATTGTCTTAGGTTTTCGCGATTGTTACACATTGAAATTAAACTATTTTTAACGGAAGTATCGCGTGTTTTATTTATTTTGTTGAAACCTGACGTTTCGAACGCTTTGCAGCGTCCGTGGTCGCAGGAAAGACTAAGGTGGTATTTGTCTTACATTAGTTATTAAATTATTACATCTACCGACATGGATGGATTAATTATATATGTTCCGATTCACACAAAAATCGCTCACAGTGTCCGAACATTTTTTAGTAGATCTTTGGATTTGTGACTTGATTATTTTTAGGACTGGATCCCAAGCAGGTGGTACTTGCCAACCAACTTCTCTATTGAAATTGGGGTGTTTTCTTATTTCAATAGCCTCGCGCAACATTCTCGGCATGTAGCGATTCTCCTTGGCGAGGATTTGTGGTTTATCGAACCGGATGTAATGGTTTGGCTGGTCCAGTGTATGTTCACATACTGCAGAGTTTTTATCGCGCCTATTCTTCATATCAGCAATGTGTTCTTTCACACGAGTACCTACGCTTCTCTTTGTTTGCCCTATGTATGATAAACCACATTCGCAGTCTAATTTGTATACTCCTGCATCTTGTAGGGGGATATTAGACTTGATAGGTCTTACACCCAAACGATGGCGTAGCTATGGGCTCTCCCATTTCTCCTGTTGTCGCTGACATTTTCATGGAAGACCTTGAGGAGAAAGCGCTGTCGATGGCACCAGCTGTGCCGAAGATGTACAAACGGTACGTAGATGATACTTTTGTTGTCATACCCAAAGATAAAGTGTCTATATTCCTACACCACCTTAATTCCATTAACAATAAAATCAAATTCACCATGGAATTAGAGGCAAATAATTCACTAGCATTCCTTGATATATTAATCACCAGGAAACTTGACAACTCACTTACTCACACAGTGTATAGGAAACCCACCCATACAGACAAATATCTCAATGGTAACTCACACCACCATCCATGTCAGTTAGCTACCGTAGGCAAATCTTTGTTTCAGAGAGCACACGGCATCTGCGACGCTGAGCATCTAGAGGAGGAACTCCAACATGTCAAACAAGTACTGCGGAGCAATAGTCACACACTCCCTCGCATGCGTCACAGAAGCCGCCCGAAGCCACCTACAGTTGAACGTCAACCTGCCATCTTACCATACTTAAAGGGAGTCACAGACAAAATTGGCAATATCTTACGGCGAGCTTCAATTAAAACTTATTTCAAGCCCCATAAGAAGATCAGTCAATTTCTAAGACCTATCAAGTCTAATATCCCCCTACAAGATGCAGGAGTATACAAATTAGACTGCGAATGTGGTTTATCATACATAGGGCAAACAAAGAGAAGCGTAGGTACTCGTGTGAAAGAACACATTGCTGATATGAAGAATAGGCGCGATAAAAACTCTGCAGTATGTGAACATACACTGGACCAGCCAAACCATTACATCCGGTTCGATAAACCACAAATCCTCGCCAAGGAGAATCGCTACATGCCGAGAATGTTGCGCGAGGCTATTGAAATAAGAAAACACCCCAATTTCAATAGAGAAGATGGTTGGCAAGTACCACCTGCTTGGGATCCAGTCCTAAAAATAATCAAGTCACAAATCCAAAGATCTACTAAAAAATGTTCGGACACTGTGAGCGATTTTTGTGTGAATCGGAACATATATAATTAATCCATCCATGTCGGTAGATGTAATAATTTAATAACTAATGTAAGACAAATACCACCTTAGTCTTTCCTGCGACCACGGACGCTGCAAAGCGTTCGAAACGTCAGGTTTCAACAAAATAAATAAAACACGCGATACTTCCGTTAAAAATAGTTTAATTTCAATTTCTGTGATCATCACACAAGTGGACCATTCATAATTTCAGCCCCTGTACATTCAGTGGAAGAGCTCAATGATGTCGTTGCCACTCTAACCGAACACTCATGTTCAAGGACGTCGACCGCAGCCAGTCTATGGATGGGTTTATCTATCTCGAGCTTCTCTGTGCTTCGTCCCGTGACAGTTGTTACGTCATCTATGGACAACAGCCGGAACGAAACAAGGGACGAAGCTTAGTCAGTAGCCTTCGGTTAGGCTTGAAAGCACTGGTCTTCACTAATCCGCAGTTAAGCAGCATTATGAAGCATGCTCTGAACACCTTCAGTTGAAGGAAGACCCGTTTGCCTGCCGTGGGATAAGTGTGTGGAGTAGTGAAACGTTCACTGCTGGACATAGGCCTCCCCTCTAGAGAGTCACTTTCCTCGATCTTGGACCACCTGCACCCATCGACTCATTACAGACATTTTTAGGTGGTCGCTCAATCTAGTAGGGGGTTATCTCACTCTGCGTGTCACAGTGATTGTCGGTTCTACGAGCAATGTGGTCGACCGACTGCCACTTCAGGTTTCTTATTCTTTTGGTTATTCTTGGACTTTAGTTCTGCTGCGGGTACCCTCATTTCTGATTCTATCATGCAGCAAAACCCCGAGCATAACCCTTTCCACAGTATGCTGAGCGACCTTGAGCTACATAAGACCTGCACGTAGACTTTTACCACGCTTTAATGTTGAAGTATCGGTGAAGTGCCTTGTTATATTATGTCCTTACGTAGGAAATTGGCGTTTTGTCAAACTGGCCACCTTGATCTCAAATATCTGGCGTTTCGTTAGTAATACCAAATTCAAATTTATTTCACTTAAAATATCACGTTATTTACGAATACAAGTTCTACTGTGGCACCTACACTGCAGAAACAGCTCGAACGATTTATGATGTGTATAAGAAGCTACTGTAAAGAAAACACGGTACGGTTTTGATTCCAACGTTTTCGTTCTGGAAATTTGATCTTCAGAATAAACCACGTGGACGGCCGGAGACCCTAATTGACAACTAGAATTAAAGGTGATCGTAGAAGCAGATCAACGCAATCCATGTCAGAGTTACCGGCAGGCTTTGGTGTGAGTGACAAAACAGTTTTAATTCACTTGAAATAAATTGGAAAAGTGAAAAATCTCGAGAAAGAAAGAATTGAGTGAAGCACACGAACAAACACGCATTGAGTGCTGCGTTACATTACTCAACCGTCACAATAACGAGGGAATTTTAAATCGTATTGTTACTTGTGATGAAAAGTGGATCCTGTACAACAATCGGCAATGCTCATCACAGTAGTTGAAAACAGGAGAACTGGTTACATCCTGGTGTTATACACTATAGCTACTTAAGATCTGGCCAGACTATTTACGGCTGATATGTATTGTCAAATTGCAAACCATGATGTTCGAAAAAGTTCGCTATTCAACAACAGAGACTGGTCAATTGCTCTAGCCCCCTGCTGAATCAGAACAACGCTAGATCTCATACTTTACGACAGACGATCGCTAAATTAGAGTTGCGATTGGAATGTTTCCGCCTTTTTTCCCAATTTGGACAACTACTTGCAAGGATAAGAATTCTATTCCGATGGAATAGTCCAAGTCGCCTTCAAAGATTTTATTGATTCTCTCTCCCACAATTTCTTCAGCAATGGAACCAATGAACTAACTACCTATACAATGGCGAAAGTGCATAGATAACAAGGGTACATACTCGTAGTTCGATTAATGAAATTTATAATTACATTCTTTCTCGTTTTCATTTTTCCATATAAAACGCCAACTTCATATGTAATGTAACCTAATATTAACTTTGCCCTGTATTTTTGTTTTGTTTTTATTGTGTTTTGTGATTTCACTGTATCCACGAAGGAAATTAGTTTGTGACACTTTCGAACACGTTTTATAGCATGAGTACAGATGCTATAAAACGTGCTCATTTTAATATTTTTTGTAGGTATGTAATGATTAGTGTAACCACGAGTGCTTGCTGTAGCTACGAAAAATGGCTACCCTTACGTTTTGATGTTATTTTAATGCGTATTTGTGAGCCTATATTTTGTTATAACCTCGAATGTTTAATTTGTTGTAGCCAAGACTAACCACGAAAAATTCTTACTGTAGCTAATGCTTATGATTACTGTTACTACGAGTAATGCCTACTTCTAGACCCTGATATTCCTTAACCATGACACTGTGTCTACTCTTTACTATTGACACAGTAACCTAGCCACGGTAATATCCATGTCTGCAATTAATTCGCTACAATTCTTGTTACGACAGTAGCGATTGTGTCTTTTAATGTTGAACGTGATGTGTATTTAAAATTTATCTAAAATGATGTGACGGCACTAAATATCACTGCTTAACATATTTCTGTTGTTGCAGATACCCGACATAACATTTTGTTTGGATTTATTGAGAAACCACGTGCGCGTGCTGGAGGCCGAGGCGTGTGTCTGTGTGTTTTGTTTGTGAATCTTGAGAAGCCACGTTCGCGGGTTCTGGACTGCTACTAAAGGCGTGTGTTTTCAAAGTCATGGTATTGGATGAATATTTTAAATTTTTTTTATAGCATGCATTTTTATGGATAGCGTTGGTGTCATGTCGCCTCCATCGTACTATGCGCCTTTACGGAGGCATTGCTGCCGTGCGTCGTTGCCAAGTACTCCTGTTGACGCAGAAGACGCGGCTACTGAGCGCGCGTCTCTGGGTGGCACGCGTATTCAGACAAAAATGGATTTCCCAATAAACATCCCAAGGAGTTTGTTTGTCGAACTTATCTTAAGGCTCTACGCTTGTAGTACAGTTATATTCACACCGGGGGCTCTACTGTTATATTCCATTTGAAGTATTTTAGTAAATTTTTCGCTTTTAATGAGCAGTGATAGCCCAGTGGAGAATGAATCGGCCTATTGAGCAACTGGTACCCGGTTCGAGTCCAAGGTATGTATTCGTGTTATCGGTTTTACACATGTATTTGTAATTATCATTTGCTGTGCGGTGAAGGGAAACATCGTAAGAAAATCCGGAAATCTGAGAAATTTTGTTTATAAAGACATGTGACCTAACCTATGAAAGGTTTGGTTATCCTTATGGGTTGAGGAGGTCTGACATCAGTCCATGTAAAAATCAGTGCCATCACCAAATCCTTACGCCTAGGTAGCGAACCCCGCCTATCTTAATGGATTAGGAAACGAGATAACACCAAGAAAAAGAAGATATTCATCAATTCTAAGCGTAACCTAGGCTCCGAAGCGAAGTGTAGGACGCGAGCGGGATTAATACTCGGATGATGATGACTTGTTTGGGGATCATGTTGTTATTTTGACATCCACCGTAATTTGATCAAAATCACCGAGATTTGATTAAATCTCCATTTTCATCATATTTTTGTGACAAATATACAGGAAAATCTGCCCGATCGATTGAACTGGCACATAAAGAAACATCCTAACGGCTGATATTTGAAATATTAATGAAATTTCATATGGAATCGAAATTCAAAATTTGATAAAAAAATTTGTATCGCTCATTGAGATGTCATAAAGAAATCATCCCGGGGCAGTTATCTATTTTTGGCTAGGATGTGGTTTCATTGAAAATAATCAATGGTTTTGACCCGTTGAGTGCCGAGCGGTTTGATCAAACCTTGCGCGTTACGGCAACAAGTATATAACACCATTGGAATTTCATTTAATCGTTGTTTACGAATTAATAGTCACAAGGCTTTCATGGGATCGATGATAGACAACCAATTTTAATAAAATGAAAATGAACATAATGTAATAAAATGAGAATGAATGGAATTTAACCATTTCATTTTATTTAAAATCAAAGGTCGGTACAAATATAATTCGCTGTATTAAAATTACTCTTGTTATTAGAATATATACATTTAACAAAAATCCTATTTACATGCAATTTGATCTAACCTGCTTTGTGTGCTTCCGCCACCAATTAGTTCATGCGGCCTAGCGCCGGCCGGCACCCACCCACTACTGATAGTAAATGCAACATGCCGGCGCTGCCATGACTGCTCCGGTAGTCTCTGCCTCGGCTGCTGCGGTCGTCCGCCATCTGAAACAGAATCCGCATGCCCTCACCACCACCGTCGCTGCCACGACTGGCCTAGTCGTCGATGCGACACGTGTTTTGCCTCTCCACGAGGCATCATCAGGCGTTGATATTTAATAGCAGGGAATTGTTTACGTCAGTCTGTTTGTTCATGAGAGTAATTTTAGAATTTTTATGTTTCTTAATTTTTAATTGTTCCCTAATATTTAACTTTTTAATTATATATAATATTAACGATGAACGTCTACAGCGTCTGATGATGCCTCGTGGAGAGGCGAAACACCTGTCGCAGCAACGACCAGGCCAGTCGTGGCAGCGACGGTGGTGGTGGGGGCGTGCGGATTCTGTTCCAGGTGGCGGACGGCCGCAGCAGCCAAGGCAGAGACTACCGGAACAGTCATGGCAGCGTCGGCATGTTGCATTTACTAAGAGTAGTGGGTGGGTGCCGGACGACGCTAGGCCGCATGAACTAAGTGGTGGCGGAAGCACACAAAGCAGATTAGATCAAATTGCATGAAAATTTAACTTTCGCAAAATAACGCCTAAATCTATTAATTAAAAATCCTATTCCCTCGCAAAAAGATCTTAAATGAATTTATATCTTACCGCAATCGTGGCGGCTTTGCGATAATCTAAGAAATGTCAACACGTGTAAATAACGCTATCAAAAGCGGAATCAAATAAACGTCATGTAAGTCTTGATGTCGATGCGCGTGTCAGTCTAAATGCACAAAGCGCGGCGAAGCAGAGCCACTATGCTGAGTCACTATAACAAAAAATACAACCCCCAATATTGTAGTACCTAACTAGGCCGTTTTCTGACTTTTGTTTTATTTGTACAATCTTTCTAGCTTTAGTTATACACAAAATACAAAAATTATTCGTTAAAATATATGAAAATTTATTTATTTGCAATTACTTACTATAATTTATATCAAGTCATACTCATTCCATTCTATAAAATGTTCTTTGACTATCTTTGGAGTTTAAAGCACACTTCACGATATACTATTTCTCTGCAGAAGCGAATGTTACTACATGATTTTACGACGATCAACAACGACGTTCCTTAACTTGCGTATTTGAATACACCAACATACACGAGAACAAAGAAAAAGAAGAAGTAGAAGAAGGTCATTTATAATAGTACGTACTTCCACCACCCTACCACCACACCAACCCTTACTCATCCCACTGCAAGGATACGGGTCTTCTTTCAACCGAAGAAAACTGGGTTTAAAGCTATAGGTTTAGAGCATACCACGCTGCTCAAATGCGGATTGGCGGTATTTTCAAACCGCCCGAAACAAATAAGAAAAATGAGTGCTTCATTATTTGACTGATCTGCAGAAAGAAATGCGTGTTGAAACTTGTGGTACCTTGGTAAATCGGTACAAAAATGAAGGAATATTGGCTCGAATTGTGACATGTGATGAAAAGCGGATTCTTTACGGTAACCGTAAGCGAAAAATGCAATGGCTGACCCCAGGTCAAACGCCGCAACTGTACCCTAAAGCAAAACTTACCAATAAAACGGTAATGGTAACTGTTTAGTGGTCTCTTCATGGCGTTATTCACTATAGCTTTCTCAGGTCTGGTAAAGCAATAACAGCAGATGTTTACTGTGCCGAACTTCGAACAATGATGGTGAAACTGGCAGTGAAACAGCCCCGACTCGTGAATCGATCTTCACCATTATTGCTCAATGATAACGCAAGACCTCACATTGCACGAGTTGCAAACCGTTGTAACTCTACAGAAGCTACATATAGATAAATAAACGTCCGATTAGATGGCAGCAATGTATAGATAATGATAGGGTAAATATTTTGATTAAATTAATATACTCGTATTATATCTTAGAAATATTTTTTTCAGTACAAATCGGCAATTTCATACTTTAACCCCCACATATAATACTGCAGTAGAGTACCTACAATAATTTACTTTTATCATTGAAATCTAAGGTTAATAGAATAGACATCCGCGTCGCGGAGTGTACAATGTTGCTAAAACAAACAGAAATTACCGCGTTTATTATTCGTCGACACGCGTCGCGGCTACAACGATTTTACAATAGTGATAGAAACGATAGACATCCCTATAAAATCATAAATAAGTAGCAGTTTATATCATGCCTAGATAAACTATAAGATATGTTTATTGGTATACCTAAGAGATTTTAAAAAGAAATAAGATAATTACATAAATAAAGATAAAATAAATAAATAAAATAAATAAAGAATGCAAGATGAAAGAATGACGAAACAGATATACAAAGCGAAAGTGGAAGGATGTAGGAGCCGAGGAAGACCAAGACTAACCTACCATGGCCAAATTGGTCGTGTTTTATCAGAAGGTGATGTCAGGAGCCTTAGGAACCGACGAGCGTGCATGAAAAGAGCTATGAATGTGAAAGAAGCGAGTGAAGTGTGTAAGGACCGCGTCTTATGGCGCTCGGTTCTCTCTGCCTACCCCGCAAGGGACCTGGCGTGAAGATATACATACATACATAAGATAATTACATAATTATTTTTCATAATTATCTTACTTCTTATAAGGATATTCTCAATGTTCCAACTCGTACGTAAAGCACATGGCGTGCTCTTCTGATTTTATCAACGATTTTTTTTCGCTAATTATTCCCACTAAATATTGATTTATACCACTATATCAGTGGTGGTATAAATCAGTATATATGGATATATATATGGATTTATACCACCACTGATATAGCGCGAAAAATGTTTAGTACACGCAGGTATTGTTTTTAATGCTATAGCAATATGTAATATAATATACGAAGGAAAAGGGAAATCCAAATTTATTAGTATTTATGTACCCTTGCATTGTTAATGCCCGTAGTCCGTAAGCTGCAAGTCAGTGTTTAATATTCTAATGGTATAAAATGTTCTCGGCATAAAAATATGTTTGACATATTCTTGGCCTACCAATTTTAATAATACATTAGTTTTATTCATGTTTTAATGAAACAAACACGCCGACAAAACTAAAATCCATTTTGATAGATTACTTTCTACTTTTGAATAAGAGATATAACTTGACAGTTCCCTAACCCTTTTTGACTTGTTAGAAATATTACCTGTCAATGTTTAATACTTAGATTTGATAGACTGTAAACAATAAGTCTGGCTTTAGCGAGCTTTAGCCAATCTGGATAGACAATTTAGCTATTCATTGAAAGCGCATTTATCATCCAAATTGGATTCGTCTTTGTGGATATAAGCGTGCATAAACAAAATCTATTTGCGAATTTATTTTCATAAAATGTTTATTGGGTAGATTCTGATATGCATTTGAGGTTATTGTTGCTGTTGTTTTACGGTTTGAATAACCCATCTCAAATAAGAACAAGTCAAAGATTATAACGGTGGCGTGTCACGGAGATGAAAATGTTGCGCTGTATGTGCGGAGTGTTGCAAAAGAATCGCGTAAGGAAGTCACGCATTCACGGTAGCCTTCGTGTTCGTGACATAGCAGACAAACTGTAAGAGTGTCGCCTTCGCTGGTACGGCTACGGCTTAAGAAAACCGGCAAGTTACGTGGGGAACAAATATCTAGCCATGCCACCTCCGTCGGGTCCCGGCAGAATGGGCAGACCCAAGAAGTGCAGGCTTGACATCGTAAAGTATGTTATGGTCAATGGTCTCACTATGAGGGGTGCAGAAGCGGACCCTGAGCTCCGAAGCGAAAGCGTAGGTCGCAACCGACATTAACGCTCGGATGCTGATGATGAAAGATTATAATGGTGATAGGGTGTATGCTCGTATGCATGCAAAACCTGAAGGGAGACTACGAGCGGAAAGCATATGTTCAGCAGTGGAGGTCCATCTGCTGAAATTATGATAATTATGACAAACATTGTCTTTCTGTCAAGTTGTACCAAAAACATTCCATTTGAAGTTGTAGAATAAGCTTATTTTTTAAATTATCTAAACTAAAATTTGCTATGTTGTGTTAGATATATTCACTACAAAAAAATGAACTTTATTGCTTTAGACAAGATAAATTAGAGCGAACATTATTGTTTACGTACACACTGCAAACATACGCCTTTACACACACGCACACGTAATGGTAGAAAACGACACAGGTGGCCAATAAACGTAAACATATGTACAAAATTAGATTTTCACGTGACACTCATGCTCGCCTTCGCACTTGCGAGTACAAATGCGTGTGCATTCAGTCTCATTTTCACGCTGATACTTGCACTCAAAACACAGTTGCAATCACTCACATTCAACACTCGCACGCACGCACGCTGTATCTCCAAGAATAAGAGAGGTCACTAGAAATTTCCTGCATAATGTTCAATATTTATGTTGATAACGTTTTTATAGTAATGGTAATGTGGTTTAGGTAGATATAAATATTAAAAATAACAAGTTAGTAGTAGATAAATCAGCCGAAAATTCAACAGGGTTGTGTGTAATCTCTTAAAGATTAGCGTAACGATAATATGATACCCCTATGTGGGCAATGCAAACTTTACCAAGCATAGGATTACAGACGTGACCTGACTTCAGCGATCGTGGCTGGATTACATGTAATTGAGTGTGTGGCGAGGGGAGGAATAGTGCACTACGGATAATGTCGTAAATTGGATAACGCCTCGACGACCGTGTGGAAAACTGATACAAATCTGCCATTTAAAAGGTTGACTAATGAGATTTGCTACTTTTATATAAACGTTATGTTTCATTGTTTAGTTATTTAGTTTCAGACCAGAGGGAGACTTTGTACAAAAATCGTCTGCGTGGGTACCTATGTTTCACCTGTTTCTACCGCCAAGCAGCTATATTTATATAGCTGTGTTCCGGTTTGAATATGGCACAGAAATTACTGGGTATTGTGACGAAACAGCCTTAGATCACAAGTTTGGCAGCGCGCGAGTAACATCCCCGTGGTGTTACGAGTGTCAATAGGCTGCGGTGACCGCTTACCATCTAATGCGGGCCACATGCTGTTTGCCAATCTAGTTGTATACAAAAAAGTTATTAGATTCAATGGTTATTTTGCATAGGCCAAATTTACATGCAATTTGATTAGTCAGTTCAAATTGCATGTTTCATTGTTTGTCAATTACACCAAAAAGTAATCATAAATATCAGTATTTGAGTAATAGAGTTGCACAAATTTATCTATTATAAGATTACGAAGAGCTAACAATCGATGTCTCTATCTATAATTAACTAGGCAAAGACACAAACCGCTACGGTACCTTTGCTTCCACTGTTTGTATATAGGTTTTTTGTTTAGTAGCCTGCGAGTTTTAGTGTTGTCAGTAAAAAACGATAGAAACAGGAGAAAAAAGTAGGAAATATGGAAATTTGCCTCAAATTTTCTTTTATGAATATGGTCGAATTTCGACCACTGGGACGGACACTAATTACCTACAGTAATTGTGTACAAATGACTGTTAAATGACTTTTTCTTAAACTGTTTATGATTACAAAGTCTAGCAATACTAGTATGCGTTAAATACACTTCCCTACAGGATAACTACATGTATATTCAAATAGAAGTTATACTTTAATAATATTTTATATTTTAATTCGGTTCTCTTTGCCTACCTCGCAAGGTACCTGGCCTGAAGATATTCATACATACATACATATTTTAATAGACGTTTGATCTAACCTAAGAAAGGTCTGGTTTTCTCTCTGGGTTGCTATTTTGTTCGCTATATGTAAAATTAATATCTTCACCAAATCCTTAGGCTTAAGGCTCCACAAGTCCTAATCGATTGAGAAATGGGATAACACTAGAAAGAAGACAATTACTCATTGCATTTGATTGAGGCATAAAAGCACACGGTCCACCTGATGTACACGAAGTATTGCTCGAGCGTATAATAAAATATAATATTTAATATAATATAAAAATAAAATATTTAATATAAATTATATTTTTTTTTTTTTTCACAATATTAATATAAAAATGAATATATATACTATTCCTGCAGCTAATGAGCAACTGATTAGAAACTTACTGTTAACCCAGTCACTTACAAGAACACAATAAACTTCCAGGAAATTGTGTGTTGCGATTTAGATACCTACAGGTACTTCACCAGACGGGTTTCTTAGGTGCGCTCTATCTCTCTTCTATTAGATGAGACAAACAGATATGTTTATGCACTCAAATGTTCGTCCTATGTAGGAATCCAATCCACGAACTTTGGTGTTATTCTACGAGTACTTTTCATGTTGCAGTAATTCTGATTTTCTGCGTTCGTTACCCTGTGATAAAACAGCTATATTTAAAAATGATGTTGATTAACGTACATCTTCCCTTGTCAGTTGCTCAGGCTGTACTGATGAAATAGGGGTTCTAGATTGATAAGATTATAGAGGATCAACTGAAATTAATTCGAGAAAAGTTTACAAAGTTGTTAGGATTAAGCTGCTATAAGTTTCTGTGGCCCTTGTCGAGTGCTCGCCAAAGATGATCATCTCTAGGCGCAATTCGAACAATTTTGTTTTTGTACGAGTATTAATGATATATTATCCCATAAACTATGTTTGTCTGTGTCTGACTCGTAACAGAAAAGGGGTCGTGCTGGTTTCTTGTTTATCTTTTTACGTAATAACGTGAAACGGTAAACATCAGCACGATCAAAATATGTAAAAAATACCGATCTTTACTTACAGCCCTAAAAATGTTAAGTGTGATTGAGTGAATAAAGCTGTTTATTCAACGATCCCGCCATCATCCATCAACGAAAAATAACACAGATTAATTTGTGTAAAAATTAAAGATAATATGTTGAAACTCCTTAATGTTTATTGATTGCTAAAATTATTATCAATCACTTTATCATTAGGTAGCTATCGTTGTCATGGCAAAAGTAATATATATAGGCACCATAAAACCTAATGTAGCAGCCACCTGATTCTTGTACAAAATATAATTAATCAACGTATACATAAGTGTAACGAGACAAAATGGTGATACTTCGAATAATTAGGATTTCAACTATAATATACCTATAACGCATACATGTAGCTTTAATAGACCGCTGCGCGGTAACAGCTCGGCTGTTCGCACTCACCCTGCTTTCCGTCTCATCCGAGACCCTACCGACGACGCTTCGCCCGAATCAGCGGGCGCGACACGAGGGAAAACAGTCAAATGGCCGCCGGGGACGGTCGCTTAAGTTTATTAATTGTACCTCGAATTCAATGTCACTGTATGTCAAAATGTACGTGTATGTGTGCTTTTACCACCTCAATAAAATGTGTTGTTAATACGTTGTTTAGTTTATGGCCTGTGGGCAGTATTCACCCCATAATAAAGCACTCCGTATTTATCCTTATCTTAGGAACATCCTTTTGGGTTCATTGAAAAAAAAAAAACTTTTGTAATAATAAAGTCCGCCACTGTAAAATAATTAAAAGTTAAAATTATATTATCATTTACAGTAAGTACTATATAATACCATACAATTTTTAAATATTTCCTAGTCTTTCGGTGTGGAAGATGATTTTTTGGCTTATCTTTGGGCACTTTTATAAATAACCGCACGAACCACCAAACTCGGTACTTATTCGGAAGTACACGAGTTTAATAGCCACTAAGAGTTTGGGTGTTTTTAATTTCATGGACGACAACAAAGTGTCTATGAAATAATCGATGAATCACAAATTTTATTTCCGCGCTAATTATTTATTATTATCAAACTGCCATAACTACACATTATGTACTTAGTATAAAGCTAGAACAGCGATCCTATTCGATCTGCAGGATTATGTACCCTGAAATTTTCATTCAAATCTAAAAGTTATTGCGCTAAATCGGAATTGTTTTCCAGTGAAATGTGAAATTACGCCGAGCTTGTAGGCTCGCGAAATTTTCCTGGTGTACATATTTTTTTATCTGTAAATTGCAAACATTAAGTAAATTTGACGAATAAGATAGGTACTATTACTTGTGGGTTTCGAGTGCTTGAATTTTGTGTACATTTAAAATAATGATGACCATGAAGAAAAAATTGTATAATTCACAATCGTTTTACGAGTGGTATTGAAACTTTAAGATTTTATCTGTAAACTCTTCTCTGGTATTGTTCAGCAGAGTTTCTGAGGCTGGGCCACCAAAAAAATTTGGATTCTTCAAGAAACGGACTTGTGCTGTATGGACATAAAACAATTAAGCAGCCAGATGTGGCTAGCTACATAAAACACCTTCTGACTAAGCCCATTATTTATATAAACTCTAAAAACACATAATATATTTTTACTTCCCCAAAAATTATTTAACAATTTCATTCATGATGTTCATAACAAATTTACAAAATACCACGTTAACGAAAATGTAGTACAAAATGTACTTTAGGTATGAGTAATCAATGGTTAGATTTTTAGTTCAGTAATAATGAGTGTAATTAAGATTTGTCACCAAAATATATAAGTAACCGCAGCAACACCTAGGGGAGCGGGTCGTTGGTTAACCCCACTCACTCGCAAGACACAACAAATCTGCAGGAAGTCATTTGGCTGTGATTTTCAAGAGGTGAAGGTAATTCCTTAATCGGGCTGTTTTGATGCACTCTTCCCTTAAACACCCATACAAAGACAAATAGACACGTTCATGATCACAAATTCTTGAGGTGTGTGAAAATCGAATTCACGAGCTTAAGTTTTAAAGTAGTATTTCAAACCTATGCAAATCCACCACCAGGCTCATCAAAAAACCTTTTAGGTAGCCAGTAAACTGTCAGGTAAATTAATTAATTATTAAAAGCTAGTGTTAGTAGCTAGCTATGGCAGCGTCGGCATGTTGCATGTACTAACGGTAGCGGGTGGGTGCCTGGTCGGCGCTATACCTCAGGAACTAATTGATGGCGGAAGCACACAAAGCAGGTTAAATCAAATTGTATCTAGTTTTAGTACGAAAATATTAAAATAGTCTTCAGAAATTAATGATTAAAAAAAATTGAATCCTATGAGATAAGTATTGAATTTAAAATTTGCAAGTAAATTATTTTTACTTTATTGATTCTTATTTTTTCATTTATAGATTAGTTTATGCTACGCTCCGACTACATACCGTCGGGTACGGGTGAAGTACAGCAATAAACACAAATTCAGTTTCAGTCTCGTTGCAACCCAATTCGCCACACTGGACGTGACGCGTGTAATCTTTTTCATTATCTAAAAATATCGGTCAAAAAGAACCATATTATACAAATAAGAAAGACAATTTGATCACACACCAATTACAGTAAAATGTCTTAATTTCATCATAAAATTACATGTAATTAAGCTATAAATTAAATGGCACCATTCAGTGTTACCGCCTACATAAAACCAGTTTTCCTTGAATTCTACGCTGTCATATATTAAGTTAATCAGTTCATCATGATATATATGTTATATATAAGTTAGAGTAAGAACCTCGCCATTGTTTTTAGACCAATCGCAAACCTGCATGCCCAACGTGGCATTTTATTAGGAAAAGCTGTTTATGAACATAATACCGAAAGATATAGTCCTACGCTCAGTACGTACCCAGCAGCATTACTATTCCAGGTCAAAGTTATAAGCTCGATTATTTTAAAGAAGGGAATACCGGTCCACAGGTCACCCCCAAATGTAATAAAATATAGTATAAAAATAACTATTGATAACACGGAGGCTGAAAATCCAATTTATAAAATTCGTTATAATACACACATGTGTTCAATTAAAACTGAATATGTAGTTGACTTAGCAAATCTACTACCAAGAAATCGCTACGAAGACATTATGTCGTAGGCAATCTACAATTAAGTTAGTAACTCCAGATAAGAGCTGCCCTGGTAAAGCCTGGTTAACTATACCTATAATTTATCTATATAGCGTTAATGCTAGTAGACCCGATCAAACTAATGTAAGAATATTTCATTCGACATAGTTTATAGTCGAAATAATATCGTGCTACACTAAGAAGTCATTGCCATAATTATGATATCCCACCAGCGGCATTTGATAAAATTACAATGGATCGACTTCACGTGGATCAATGAAGAGTTTAGTAAAAGTTTCGTTGTTACAAAGTCGGTAAAGTTACCAAGGTCTCCAATTAAACTTAATAATATCTTCACCGTTTTGAAATTAAATTATTTTTTAGCGTGCTTAAGAAAGTTGGAAGTTAGACGCGTATGCGTTTTTATACATTATTCGATTTGTCATTAATAGTTAAAGAACGTAATATGATAAAGAAAATGTGTATATTTTTAAATTGGTAAGGTTAATGTTAAATAAAACTTTTAGTTACTGACTTTGATCACTCGATTTGAATTGATCGATATTCGATTAAAAGTATTTTTTGTACATTCCGATTCTGTTTCCAAATAAATTAAATTATGTACTATTCACGATACAATCAAATGTTATGAAATAACATATTTGTAAATAAAATAAAAGGGACGTTGGGAAGATTTATATACGAGGGTTAAAATGCATATCACCACGTCCATGCATATACTCCAAATAACATTTTGTACGATTAAAAATCCAGAGATCGTGATGAAATTATATGATTAGTAATAACTGTACCTATGTAAAAATTACGTTTCCCTTAGGCGTAGAATTGAAATAACGCCAGACGCTTTTTTCTCCTAAAGGGGAAAAAAAAGTTACATTAAATCAAAAGCACATTAGTCCTGACCCTTGAGGAAGAAAAAAACTCCTATATAAAACTGAATGACAGATTTATTAGGGGTTAAATATATTAGGGGTTAAATTATGAGATTGCAGATTCGTACTGAACAATTAAAACTCGTTTTTTTCTAAGATGTAACATATTTTATTTAATCAAAATATTTACCTCATTATCTATACATTGCTGCCATCTAATCTGAAGTATATGTATGCCTTTGCGATAGAACTCTGGGGATCTAGATTCGACAAACTGTGTGAAAGCATTTCGTACTGCCTCCTGGGAAGAAATTAATAACCACGTTGAAAATTGTCCACATCACGAAAAAAATGGTAGTTGGAGCAAGGTCTGGCGAGTACGGAGGATGACGTGTGATTTCTAACTGCAGCTCCTGTAGAGTTACAACTGTTTCTCATGGAGTGTTGCGTTATCATGCACCAATAATGGTGAAGATCGATTCACGAGTCGGGGCTATTTCACTGCCAGTTTCGCCATTATTGTTCGAAGTTCGGCACATTAACGCCATGAAGAGAAACAGTTACAATTACTTTTTTATTGGTAAGCTTTGCTTCAGAGGATTGTTGAGGCGTTATACCTGGGGTCAGCCATTGCATTCTTCGCATACGGTTAACGTAAATAATCCATTTTTCGTCACATGTCACAATTCGATTCAATATTCCTTCATTTCTGTACCGATTCAATAAGGCAACACAAGTTTCAACACACGTTTCTTTCTGCAGATCAGTCAAATCATGAGGCACCCACTTTCATATTTTTATTATCTTATTGATTTGAAGCAAATAAATCAATATTGTAGGTAGGGTAACGTTAAACCGTGCCGCTAATTTCTGGGTAGTTTGACTCGGATCGGCTTCCACCATTTCCCTCAATTCAGAGTTATTGATCTGTGTGGGCGGTCTTTCACGTGGTTCTTTCTTCAAGTCGAAGTTTCCATTATGAAAGCGTTTAAACCAAAAACGCACGGTGCGTTTATTAATAGTCTCCTTTCCAAACGAAGTATTGATATTGCGAGCAGTTTCCGCTGCGTTAGTTCTGCGTCGTAACTCGTATTAAAAAATTATTCGGATTTTCGAAGTATCCATCTTTTCCAAATCAATGTTGCACATTTTAAAAGAAAAGCCTCATAGGTATTACGTGAAAAAAGTTTCACTCGAAAATCTCACACCATGATGGTTTAATGTCAATTCAAAGTATCTATTACTATAAAACGGCAATTTCATGCTTTAACCTCAATTATTAATGAAAGTCCAAGTCAATTAAGTAAAAAAGTTGTTAGAGTTTGCATATTAACATAGCATACTCTTTGGGTGAAGCTATGGTACCTACCAAGATGAAAAACGGATGACTCAGATATATTAAAAAAAAGATAATATTTTTAGTATTATTATGAATTAGTAAAACAACTATTTGTCTTGGAAT
This sequence comes from Pyralis farinalis, assembly GCA_947507595.1. Taxonomy (NCBI): domain Eukaryota; kingdom Metazoa; phylum Arthropoda; class Insecta; order Lepidoptera; family Pyralidae; genus Pyralis; species Pyralis farinalis. The sequence goes on from OX382267.1 coordinate 22,374,579, forward strand.
TGTTTTTAATCTTTATTTTCATTATCTTCCGCTACACGGACCTAATTTACTTAAAGTGGTAGCAGAGCTCCGTGAAGGTGAATCGTACTTAACAGTCGATCACATATCGTGAAGAGTTGACACCAGATCTTCGTAAATAACTATAATAAGTTTTTTGATTATAGTATAACGGATAGTGTTGTCGTCATGGATGAAATTACAAAACTTAAAATTGTACAGCTCGACGAACATAACTGGGTCACATGGAAATTTCAAATAAGATTAGCTCTCAAAGGCCATGGTCTCCTATACGTTGTTGAGAAAGACTTCGTAAAGACGGATAAGACTAAGGATGATGAGGTAGAAAAACATTCTAAAGACGATAGTAAAGCATTTCTCATAATAACCACGAATTTATCACAAGATAATATTATGAAAGTTATGCGTTTCGAAACAGCAAGAGAAGCTTGGTTAGAGCTGCACCGCATCTACGAGGGAGATATAGATGATCGAGCATTTGATTTAATCATGACATTTTTTAAGTTTAATAAGGATCCTGCAGACGATATTGGTACGCATATTTCCAAACTTAGAAATGTTTGGCGAGATCTCTCCTTAGAGATGAAGAAGGAAGGAGTTGAGAAACTACCAGAAATTTTTCTTATGGGCAAAGCTCTAGAAAGCTGTCCTAATGAATATTTTCAATTCATTGCTAGTTGGAAGTTGTTAGCAAAAAAAGATAGGAGTATCGAGAAGCTGACTGCTGATCTATGTTCTTATGAACGAGCATTACATTCTCGAGAATATCATTTCCAAAGTCACGAGGAAGAAGCACTTGCATTAACTGGAGGTAAAAGCAAGTCAAAATTTCGCAATAAGCGAGACGTCAAAGGTAAATTTAAGAAATGTAATTACTGCGGCTTGACCAATCATTATGTTCAAGATTGTCGCAAATGGATAGCAGATGGACGTCCGATAGCGCCAGAGAAAACATCAACATCTAAACAAGGTACTGATTCTTCAGAAATACGTACTAATATGACGCTTATGAATATAATAGACATTAATAGCACAGAGATTGATAAAAATCAATGGTATGTCGATAATGGGGCAACTAGCCATGTCACAAATCGAGCCGATCTGTTTGAGGACTTTCAGTCTTTTGAAAACAATACTCATACGGTGACAACCGCTAGCGGACAAGTTATATCCGCTGCTGGAAAGGGATCTGTTATAGTTGAAGCAGATATATATGGTAAAAAGAAACTTATTCTTTTAAACGATGTATGGCTTGTTCCAGGAATTTCGAAAAATCTTTTCTCAGTTCTAGCTGCTCAAGACAGGTTAAGTAACAGTATAATAAAATAAAATAAATAACAGTTTAATAAAAGTTCAAAGCAACAAGAAGTTGTATTTTTTCCTGGGGCTTGAGATTGAAAAGGAGGAAGATTATATCAAAATTCATCAAAGTGCATACACAAAGAAGGTACTTGAGAGATTTGGTATGCATAATAGTAAGTCTGTTACGACGCCAATAGTAAAAGACTCTGAATTAAGAGAAGACGACAGAAGCGACAATCCATTTCCTTACAGAGAGGCAGTTGGAGCCCTTGCATATCTAATGGTGGGAACGAGACCAGACATAGCCTACGCCGTAGGTGTTGCATCCAGACACCTAGAGGCTCCAACAAAAATTGATATCACAAAAGTGAAACGAATATTTCGCTATTTGAATGGAACGAGAGATTATAGCATAATTTACAAAAAAGGGATGTCAAAAGACTTACTCTGCTATTGTGATTCTGACCATGGTGGCGATCATGACTCCGGAAGGTCGACGTCAGGCTTTATGAGTATCTATGGAGGTCCTATTTCATGGAGAAGCCAACTACAGACTTCAGTAGCAATTTCCAGCACAGAAGCTGAAATTGTAGCGGCTAGTGAAGCTGCGAGAGAAATTATATGGCTTAAGCGACTGATAGAAAACATAGAGCAGTTAATGAAAACTCCTGTTCTTCACGTAGATAATGAATCTGCGATAAAATTGGCGAAGAATCCGTCATATGAATTTCACAACAGAACTAAGCATATCAAGATTCGTCATTTCTTTATTCGAGAAGCTGTAGCTGAAGGGAATGTGAATATTGTGAAGATTGGCACTGAACAGCAAATTGCTGATATATTTACGAAGGCCCTGTACAAGCCAAGATTGGCAATGCTATGTCATCAAATTGGACTTGGTGGTTAAGCAAAGATTCTTCTGCTGCTGAACTTTGGGCACCATAAGCTTCAAGAGAAGATGTTAGAGTTTGCATATTAACATAGCATACTCTTTGGGTGAAGCTATGGTACCTACCAAGATGAAAAACGGATGACTCAGATATATTAAAAAAAAGATAATATTTTTAGTATTATTATGAATTAGTAAAACAACTATTTGTCTTGGAATTGTTTTTAATCTTTATTTTCATTATCTTCCGCTACACGGACCTAATTTACTTAAAGAAAGTAACATATTATTCTTATGTTAAAAGGTAACATAAGTATAAAATCTAACTTTTTACACATAAACCTTCGATTTTTTACGAATGGTGAATCAAAAACTAATACTTTTTACTTAATGGGCATAACCTCAAACTGAATCAAACACCATATCATTTCCCCCGACTTACAATGACGCCGTTAAGATTTTTTTTATATCTAGCTCTGCAGTTTTCGTAGTTTTAATAAATCACTCTTCAAATCACAATATAATTGAGTCGACTATGTTTTAAAAGCTGTTATTTTCTTTTACATAGAAATTCTAATAATGTCACTTCCATCAGGAATTAGTTTATTATTCACCCATAACAGAAAAAACAAATATAATTATGGTGCTACATAACATACTTACATCAAAAAGGCTAAAGTAAGTGACCTAGATAATAATTAATTAGTTAAACACAGTGACAAATATCAGATTTAAGTACTTGTATCAGCTACACCTACGTTTACTAATTAGGGATATGAATTTTCTTGAAAAATACTGCATTATTAGCTAACTACTCTAAGCAAATGCAAGTTTACAAATGCTCGTTAAAAACTAGTACAATATTTTATGTTCCAAGTTAAAAACTACGTTACGGACGATGGAGAGATGCTTGGGGATTCTTGATAGCATATACTTTTTAATAAGGAAATCCGCCTGAGGACAAATTCGTAGACGCTCGTGTCGTGCCCATCTGCTGAGTTAGTGATGAGAGATAGGAAAGAAAATAAAGAGGAGGTAGCGTATGTGACGATAAAGTATAGGACATATATCTGCTGTACGAACAATTATCTCAAAAAGAGCAGCTAGAACTATTTGGATGCTAAATAGCAGAGCATGTAGTAATAAGGAAAGCCTATGTCTAACTAAGAAACTAAGATTCAATGAAACTATACGTTGTCATATGAACGTTAATTTTAGAAAAGACATTATTAGTAAATGTAATAATTAAAATTTGTGTATTGTTTTCATTAGATTTGCTGGTTATTAGTTTTTACCTACATTCAGGTATAGCAGGGCCGTAATAACAAAATTTGTTTTGTTTTTGACGAGCTCTGTGGCGCAGTGGTGAAACGCGCTGTTACGCTACTTTGACACCGACGCTCGTGGGTTCGATTCCCACACAATACAAACATTTGTGTGCATGAACATGTCTGTTTGTCTTGGTCTGGGTATTTACTATGTATAATAAGTATGTATTTACAAAAAAAAAAATGTATTTACGTATGTTTATCAGTTGTCTAGTACCCATAACCCAAGCTTCGCTTACTTTGGGGCTGGGTGGCGCTGAGTAATTTTTCCGACAATAAAAAAATAAATAAAAGAAGAATGAATGAAAAAGTGTTACTCATTCTTATAACACTTGCTCGTACATCCTAGTAAATGCGAGCCGAAGAGCCTTTATAACGTCCATGGATATACTAGTTTGCGAGTGAGATATGTAAAGACCAAATCATGTGACGCTTAGTAGGCCAATTCTGCTAAATATCTGCAACTGCACGTTTACGCCTGTCACTTGAGTCGTGCAGGAATAGTGCAGTGCCAATACGTGTATTCTATTAAAGTTTCCTGCACTGCAACTACCCTGGAACTGTGCGTATCCTGCACTGCAACGGCACTGCAACTACGCTGCAACTGTGCGTATCCTGCAAATGAACTACTTAACTCCTGTAATGTTACCATATTTCAAACTAATAAATTGGATTTTTTTTTAATGTTGACTCCTATAGTTTCACACCCGATTGCCCTTCGTTGCCGGCGTGGAGGTATTTCTAACTGAAAAGAAGCTTTACTTAATCATATGTTTCATACACTCCTACAAACATTTCCCAAAACAAAATAAACATTGTGCAATAAAAATCACCGCTTCAGAATATTAATTTCTCTTCGCAAAAGTTGCTTAAGACTAACGTTAGCAAAACGACACATAAACCCCTTCAAAACTTCTGCCATCGCTATACAAATGTCAAAATAATTTAACAGAATACGATTATATTGCAGGAAACGTGCAGATGCAGTGCAGATTTTTTAACAGAATAGCGAGTCATTTACTGCGCCGTTCCTGTAACGTCGCTGCTGTCAGATCGCTTAACAGAATACCGAAACGTCAAAATGTACGCACTTTGACACACGCTGCGCTGCAGTGCAGTTTTTTTTATACTACGTCGGGAGAATACAAGCGTACGGCCCACCTGATGTAAAGCGGGAACCGTAGCCTATTAACGCTTGCAATATATTAATTATCACTCAATGCAGTTGCATTTATTTATCAAAATTGGCCTACAGTTCTCTTTGCTTACCTGGCAAAGGATTTAGCGTGAAGTTATAGATAGAGAGATTGCCGATTTCGTTGTTCCTTGTAAGTTCGTTTTCTATTTAGAATTAAATTTATTACTATTAATTCAATTGAGTTTCTTTTAAAAGATAATAAAAATACAATTGTATTTTGTATCGGTCTTACATGACAATTTCGCTACTTAAATGTTTTTAACAGATGTTTCCTATTAAGCTTTCTTGTTTATTTTTTATTTATTTCCTCGCAAATTGGGTGAATAACAGTGTTTGCAAAACGAACGGTGCAGTAATCACAGATATAAGTTATTAAAGGCTTATAACCTCTCATTTATAATTCCTACGTTACCGCCCTGTACTAAACAATATAGTACTATTGTTTTCCTTTTTTAAAAGTTTTAACATCGGTGTGTGTGTTACGGTGGTAAGTATAATTACAATTTAGCCGTTAAAAGAGGTGCTTTCATGATAGTCTCTATACGCCCTCGTTTATAATTTCTCGTTTCTTGTTCTTAGCGTTCTTCCGTTTCATAATCCATTAGGATAGTCCGATACCTAAACCTTTAAGAATTTGTCGAATATATTGATTTTCACACGGAGCGACTGCCGTCAAATTTCCACAACCCAGCGGGGAAACCATACAATTCTTAGGTAAGTTCTTTCGAAATATATTTTCTTGGACGAGCGGATTTCCTCACTATGTTTTCCTTTACCGCCGAGCAAACCATAATTACAAATATATAAATATAAAATAAGTACATAAATCTGAAAATAGGAATTTTGATGTACGCCAGAATTCGAACCAGTGACCAGTTGATCAATAGGCTAGTTTTTTATTCACTGGGCTATCACTGCTCTTACAATTACTTGTTTACCGCCCTTAGTACAATTTAATAATGTTAATTAAAGATTATCCTTCCGATTTTATTTCTGAAAGTGTTATTAACAGTAATTTGATAAAATAACATTTTCTTAATTATTCTAGCAATTCCTTTACTAATAACGTAGACTATAGGAGCTTGGTTTCACGATCCCAGGCAGTTGACAATTAAATTATCTAGATTAACTTACCCACAGTTAGGTACGCATTACTCTTGCAGGTTACGTTACCTCATTGATGCAATTAAACTAATTAATTAGTTACATAGTCGACTCGTATTACTTGGAGTATTTAAACGTGATACACTGAACTGAATGATTTAAATGAAATGAATAATTCACGTCCAGATTTGCATAGTCTTTGGTACTGTAATCTTAGCCTTATGTTAACGTATTTTAGCGTTACTTATTTCTTACTGTGGTTAATCTTTAAAGCTATTTAAATAGTACAAGAGTCTATATTGATTTCGTTTCGCTAGTTAATTATTTTATTCATTCTCATATTACAGATAAGTGCGTCATAGTATTCGCGGCGGTCCTTTGTTCGGATATTTTGAATGAAATTTGTCAGATTATCCCTAATGCGTTTAAAATTTCGGATAAAAGGATATGTATGATTTTCAACAAAAGCGTGATTAAATATAAATATTATTCACCAAGTCTTAAATATACGTAGCTATGAATTCGAAAAAGGAGAAAAGAAAAAAATATCAGGTGCGTCACTTATGCGTTAGCACCACCACTGCCTTCTATTCAGCAGCCTACTGATTATTCTTTATTCTTAACCCTAGATTACCGTAACCGCTTTACATCCAGTGAGCCGTATGCTTGTTTTCCTTTAGAAATTGTATACAATAGTGGACAATAAACTAGTGTATTAACCGCTTGGTTCTTGCTTCGAATCCAGGTGAGGGGACATAGCGGGTAACACTGAATTCGTGTTTTCGTATTTATGTAGACATTTGTAATTATTACTTGCGGCGGTGAATAAAAACATCGTGAGAAAACCCGCACGTCCAACAACTTAAAAGATATGTGAATTTACCTAAGAAAGGTCTGGTTATCCTATTACGAAAGACCTAACCGAACAAAGGGTTGGTTTTCTTTCTAGGTTGTGGAAGTTTTACGATAACCGCTCTATATAATGATCTCTATATATAATATCTCTGTTAAATTGTTAGGTTTAGATAGCGAATACCGCTAATGCTAATGGATGAGAAAACGGGATTACGAAATAGATTTTTATCCCCTTCAATCTAAGGGGTTTAAAATCTACTTCGCCACACGCTCCACTGCGGATTGGCATAACATTCCTATGGACACGCTTACATAGAACTTTCAATACCAGAATATTTTGTAATTAACTCGGGACCATCGAAACGAAAATTTCGAACCGGACGGATGACAACCCTACTCCAACCACTGTTCAATGAATAAAATTAAATGTAAACAAACATTTATTTATTACTGGATCCTAATTCCTAATAGATGACGCGCCTCTTTATTAAATTCTATAAAAGAGAAATTCAGCGTTCATTTTATTGAGTTTAATATTACACTGGTACTATCTAGATTAGGTGTCACTTTGACTACCTAGTGAATAATCTAAAGACACGCCATTTTAATGCCTAGTGTGTAATATTTTAGATCTATTTATTTATATCTTCAAATCGAGTATCATACAGACTGAGAGAGAACGCGCGCCGCGTGACTCAGTCCTTATTCGCTTCTTCAATAATCAAAGCTCGGTTTAGGCACGCTCACCTGTTCATCGGGTCTCTGACTTCATCTTCTAATAAAACACTAACAATGTCGTCATAGTAGGTTAGCCTTTATTTTTCCCAGCTCCTACGTCCACTTTTAATTCGTATATCTATTGCGTAATTTTTATCATTCCATATTCTTTCTATTTGTTTAAACCAGCGGCCCATGCCTCTGTTTATCTTTATTTATTTACATTTCAAGTCATAATATTATGATATTTTATTAAAAAAAAGTACAAATATGCGTCAATAAACAAAACAGAAATAAAAACAGTTATTATTTTTGCACACTGATCCCTGTGGGCTGTTACTAGCCACCGTATGTGGACATAGTCACCGAAGAATGAAATGTTAGATTTTTATCTATACGTCAGAACAAAATCGAAGCTGAACCGAGATATCTATATAATATATCTATACTAATATTTTTTTGAAATTGTAATGCAGTGAGATTCTAATGGAAACGGAAGCTAAAACAGTCTTCATTAAAACTTTGGTGCACAACGGACAGACAGGTAGTAAAACTATATGTCTAGTCTAGTTTGCACGCATCACGCAAAAGCTATTGAAAATATTTTATTGAAATTTTACACATTACATTTACACGTTCATTTAACAAATCGTTTAGATCCCGAGTATACACATAAAGTTTTATTCCCAGTATGTTAGGGTTTATGCGTAAAATTGCTAAATGGTTTGTTGTCCGGGCAGAACCGCGGGCGATAGTAAGTAATTAAACCTGTTGCTAGTACAGTTATTAAATTTGGGGTCACGTTTCAGGATTTCGTCCGTCGCTACCCTGCCAATCCAGCTATATCCAGCGAATTGAAAATTCTCCACCAAAACCACATCGATGAGTGGATTAAGGCGTCCCCCCTAAACGACGCAGACCTTTCCCCGTCGGTGTGAATTTAAGTGCAAGCGGCAGTGAGAGGTTGCCACCCATCACGCTCTGCCGATGTCGGTTGGTAGAAGAGAACTGAAGGAGAAGGTAATATGGTGGGTATACCGTTTTATGAATAATAGTGAGACGAAATATATATACCATTATTGATGTTTACATTAATATTTGTGGTCCTGTATGATGTTAAATCGTACGCCTTACAGATTTAATTGTAGGTTAGCATTGAGATAAATGGAGCGAATATTTGAGCGAATGATTTGTTCACAGCGACAGTAGGTAAAGAAAGTTGATGGAGTTGATGACTTCCTTGAATACCATATATGTTGTTTTCAAAACAAAGAGGTATCACACAGTCCCTGTACAGATCAGCTGTGGGGTATCTAATATGTTTCCGTATCATAGTTTTCTGTACTGACCTCCGAACCGTTTTCGCTTCATGGATGCAATATGCAAGTAGAGACTGGCAAAAGGTCAAATAAATTCAGTCTCAGTGTTTAAAGAGACGCTTAGTGCTTTGAAATTTCGTGTTTCGTTCTGTGTGACTCCTAAGTATTTGATAGTGCTAACTCTGCTTTGCACTTCTGCCGAATTTTTACCACAGTTTGATGCCGGGACGGATGCAGTCGATTTATATATGAAAAACAAACGAGGTTCAACGGTAACTCCTAAGAATAATGCGCGTATAAAACTTATTGCAAACTGCAAATTAAAATGTCTCTTAATATTGTACTTCCTTGTATGTTACAGCGTTTTTATCAATGTATCGCCCCGATTTTTTATAGTCTTTAACAGAGGAAGTGTTGGTATATTTGTCGATAGTACGATATACGAACATACGGCTGATACTAAGGTTTTGAAGTGTCTTGAATATGACCGATGGCTCCATACCCACTTTATGCAAGGCAATCACTGCAATCCTATTTTCTTTAACATCCTATTCCATATTGTAATTTGATAATAAACACGAAAACAATATAGAAAACGGCGGGAAATTGAAAGAAATTTTTAACATAATAAACGCGTTCTAAATTCAAAATAATTAAAGAGCTGAAAAAGAAAAGATTCTATGTAATAGAAGAATTAATTTTAGAATAACGCGAATAATTTTGAACACTATTTTTCTGTTTAGCGTTATCCGTTACCTAATCCATTAGAATTGATGGGATCCGCTACCTAAGCCTAAGAATTTGGCGAGGATATTGATTTTAACATGGAGCCACTGCTGTCTGACCTCCACAACCCAGAGGGAAAACCAGATCTTCCTTAGGTAAGGTCACACGTCTTTGGAAATATAATTTCTTGGGCATGCGAGTTTCTTCACGATGTTTCCCTTCACCGCCGAACTAGTGACAACTACAAATATGAAATAAATTGAAAACACAAATTTAGTGGTACATGCCAGGATTCAAACCGGCGATCGGTTGGTTTCTAGGCCGGTACTTTATCCACTGGGCTATCACTGCCCTTAGCTTTCTGTTTACAAATGCACTGCAATTTATTGTCTTTATGTTCATACAGTCTTCCTAATGTGAATTGTTACCGTAGTCTTGTAGCTTTTAAACTAATGCAAAACTGGAAGAAACACTCACGCGATGCTTCCATCATCATTGATATCGCAATAACTCCTAACCAACTTCCTAGTCGCATTACTGCTACTAAAATATAGTTATCGAACTTCGGTCAAATCGAAATCGAATCGAAGGTGAAAGAATATTATATTTCATTATTTAGTGTCTATGTTATATAGTGGGCATGTAGCTAATTTTACAACCTGCCTTATAGAACCTCCTTATGAAATATTAGACTTGGCTATTTGCCCATATATAATGAAGATATGAATAATATCTTCATTCTAAATCCCTTGCGGGATAGGCAGGCACTGCTGAGTGTAATTATTTGTACATCTCATGCAAAACAGACTTGTATGGAGGAATTTCCTCAATATTTACGCGGCTTACTAAAACTACTCTACATTTCTTATGCTAATTATTAAGATGCATGCAGGTTGGCTTTGACTTAAATAATGAGAGTGAGCTACTTACCAGTTTTATCAATGTATCTACTACTAGTTACTACTTAAGTGGCAGTCAATTTTTCAGCCAGTTTGAAGTTTGTACGAGTATCTTGTATTTCTCTCTGTAATTCGATATAAAAGATAATAAAATGTAAATACATATATTTGACCTTTGAATATTCTGTTATTCAATGAGTGCATCCTACAATTTCCCACACTACTCGATATTGTGATGCAACTGATACAAAAAGCGCGCAATGGTGAAGCAATCTACTTGCATCGGCCTGCATTCCCTGGGGCGATCGTTTCCGACGAAGCCTTAAAAGCCGTTCCGGATAAAGGCAACCCATAGGTCATGTGTAGTCAGTAAGAGTCTAACACTACCTTTGCGTCCGTTCCGTAATAATACGACAAATAGTTCACCTTTTCCCCTTAAGAAGCATGACAAAGATAACTTTAAAGTAGCTTAGTCTTTCTATTGTGACTTGTTGTTTACATCGATTGTAAAAACAACAAAAAGAGCGATCAATATAGTCGACGGGATACCGTACACACATCGTACTGTACTATTGGTGTATCCTAGAATTGCCTCCACATCTAATACACACTTATAACTAGTTGAGAATGCGCAAGCTTACATTGCCATCTCGTCAATTATATAACAATACAATTTTTTTTTTTAATTTGTCGGCCATTTTGACCATGTTCCTTAAGAGATAGGAACGGTGTTCCTGAACATACCTATTCTACTTTTTCATGCTGAATCCGAATCTGAAGTTAAAATTCGAATATTCGAAAAAAAAAACGCACAGACACAGACAAACGTATAGATTTCATATAGAAACGGTGTTCCTGAAAAGTGTCAATTTGTTTCTTTCATATAGCGATAGTGATCAGATCAACAATACATCATACCTAGTCATAGTTTTTATATTCAGGCGTTACTTTGCGAAAGTCAAATTTATAGGCGATGCTATCTAAACTACTTTGTGTGCTTCCACTAAGATCCGGCACCCACCCACTATTGTTAACAGATGCATCCAAGACTGCAGCGGTCGTCTCTGCGAATACCCGCCACCTGATATGTGAATCGCATGCACCCACCAACGTTGCAGTCCTGGCTGCTCCGGTCGTCTCTGCGACACGTGTTGTTTCGCCTCTCCATGAGGCATCCTCAGGAACTGTAGATGCTAGTTGTTAAAATAATATGCTACTAATCTAGTTCGCATGCACTAATCGGTAGCGCGAGCACAGTTTCGATCACATTGCCGCATACCTAGTCGTATCATGATGGAGTTTCATATATCACCAGAAAAATCCAGAAACCGGAAACTACCTTTATACAAAAGGGAGAGAGACTTTGTACAAAAGTCGTCTGCCTGGGTAACTCTGTCTAGCCTATTTCTACCGCCAAGAACTTATATTTATATAGCTGTGTTTTGAAGGGTGGCAGATGAATATGGCAGAAAAATTACTGGATACTGTGACGAAACCGCCGTCCCGCTTACTATCTAATGCGGGCCGCATGCTTGTTTGCCAATCTCGTTGTATACAAAAAAAAATCCCCGATTAAAAACTCTCGTCGTATGATGTTCAACCTATGCCTTTTCATGTTCAATATATACTTTGTGTAATACAATATTACGTACAAAGACATGCCTATAATTCTCTAACATATCCTTATATTTTTCTATATGATGTTGACCGTGTATAACATATAAAATATATATTACGTAAACACAAACACTCCACATGTTTACATAACTGAAAGCAAATGCAAACATTGGCAAGACCACATAATAAATAGGAACTATTACAACCGCTTTACTCTGAATTTATATGGTAATCCATTAAGGTCATGGTTAACTGCGAACGTATAGTTTCCGGAACATTTTGCTCACATAAAATAGTATTTAAGTATGTGCGTACATCTTCACGCTAGGTCCCTTGTGGGTTAGGCGGAGAGAATCGAACGCCAAAGACCTTACACACTTTGCACGCTTCTTTAACATTCATAGCTCTTTTAATGGACGCTCACCGGTTCCTCACTTTGGTAGTAATAGCTGTGTCTAGGCCTTTTTTGGCACCAACATTCATATCCTTTCGCATTGTATATCTGTTTCGTCGTTATTTCATCGTGCATTCTTTCTACATGCCCGAACCAACGGAGCATGCCTTATCTTAACACCGACACTCTCTTTCAGACACTTTCTTTTTTTGGGGTTAAAGTGTTAACGAAGTAAACGTATTGAGTAAAACTAAAGCGCCAAAAAGTATTTTGTAATCTGAATGCTTCTCAGAAGCAAAGCTTATTTGCATTTTCAAGTAATAACCAAGGGTTCTACCATCTAAGCGGAAGACAATTATCATTAACATAAACAGAGGCCAATTTTCGGAATCAAATAATCCGATCTGTAGGCGGTAGGGTCTCTCTTCCCATAAATATAATTATCATAGACGAAAGTACGAGCAGTACTAGTACTGGATATCAGCGGACATTAGATGCAGCTTCCTATACAATAGATCTGAATTAAAAGTGAAGATTTCGAGATAGTCGCGACAAAACATACGCATGTAATGAAACATGAGTATATCTACGAGCTTAAACATTCACGTCAACTTATTATATATAATGTATTCACGCGTGCTCTAAGGGATTAATGTTTGGATTAGGTTAATTTTTGGGTTCGTCCTCGTGTAAAGAAAAGTTTTAACTTACTTTTTGGCGATAAAATATAGAAAAATTACGGGTAATCCATCCAATTATTAGCACTTTAAGAATCTTGAAATAGTTACAAATATTGAATGTCAAATGATATCTTGTACTCGTAGGATTGAAATTACTTATAAAAATGTGAATAAGACAATCAAATTTTTTATCAATACATTGTGTTCAGTCTTAACACTTAAATAATATGAAAAAAAGACTAAACATATCCACATGTTAAAACTCCACTATTGGCACATTCTATCCAAAGTATTGGAATTTTTATTATTTGTCTATAAATGTCAAAATGCCTATAATTGATTGGGTGCCAACGTTCGGGCGGATCACTGTAGTACTACAGAACTAACTTTACTTAGATACTTTTCATAGAAATCCTCAAACAAAATTTTTGTTGTGATCTAAAGAAACGACTTTGGTCTCTATCCTCCTTACTGAGCAGTACTATTGGAAAATTTAATAACAAGTTTTCTGCTCACAGATTGGTTCGCCGAGAATTTTCTATTACACTAAATGCACTTCGCACTTGCAAAGATTCGACTTTCCTTGGTTAAAATTACTTAGCTATCTAATACCAAGACGTCGGCTACATACAAAAACGCTTATATATCTAATAACATATTTGTGTGCAAATACGATGGTCGCCTTACCTTGTAAATTCACCGAACGAAAACTTTATACCTTAACCTTAACCTTGTAAATTCACCGAACGAAAACTTTATAGCCATCTATTACATTATTATCGTAATTTCTGCTAGAAACCAATTCGGAATACGATGACAAACAACTTTTACTACGGTGTTCATATTAAATGGAGGAAAATAGTGCCTGTTACATACAAAATTTTTGTACAAACGTTTACGAGACTAATATATCTGGAACAGATGTATATAGTTTGAGATGTGAGCGGCTTATCATACTCTTTACAGTCAAAGTTAACCTAACACGAGACTCTGGTGAATGCTAAACTTGGAACACAAACATATTTCATAACAATTACGAAAGTGTGAAAACAACCATTCAACTAACTAGCTAGTATGAAACAAAAAATCTAGCTAGTATGAAATCAATGCTCGCTAGGACTTTTACAATCAAGTGGGACGTAATATTAATGAAGTAATAAAATGTTGTTTTAATTTTAGTATTAACATTGATACACCAATTAATTAACATGTTAGCACAGAAATGACGAAACATTTAGGTACTCAAAAACACGACATATTTAAATTGCGTAAACCACGGCCAAATAACAATTGACTTTTAAAGAATTTGGTTTTCAGTGGGTGATAGGGTGACAATGCGCGAGGGAATGTTGCCTACCGTTACACATCAGTTCACAAAGTATTATATTGTACCGATTACGAGATAAGAATGCAAGATGAAAGAATGACGAAACAGATATAATAGGGGTTAACGTATGAAATTGCCGTTTTTTTGGAATAGATACTTTGAAGTGACATTAAACCTTCATGGTGTGAGATTTTCGAGTCAGAAACGGCTCGCAATATCAATGCTGCGTTTGGAGAGTAAACTGCTAATTAACGAACCGTGCGTTTTTAGTTTAAACGCTTTCGTAATGGAACTTTTGACTTGAAGAACGAACCACGTGGTGATCGCCCACACAGGTGAATAACGCTGAGCCCACGCAGGAGATGATGCAAACCGATCCGAGTCAAACTGCCCAGAAATTAGCAGCATGATTTAACGTTACCTTACCTACAATATTGACTAAGTTGCATCAAATCAATAAGATAAAAAAATATGAAAAATATGTGCCTCATGATTTGACTGATCTGCTGAAAGAAACGCGTGTTGAGACTTGTGTTGCCTTGTTGAATCGGTACAGAAATGAAGAAATATTGGATCGATTGTTTGATGATGATTGTGTCATGTGACGAAAAGTGGATTCTTTACGATAACTGTGAGCGAAAAATGCAATGGCTGACCCCAGGTCAAACATCGCAACTGTGCCCTAAAGCAAAACTTACCAATAAAAAGGTAATGGTAACTATTTGGTGGTCTCTTCATGGCGTTATTCACTATAGCTTTCTCAGGTCTGATCAAGCAATAAGAGTAGATGTGTACTGTGCCGAACTTCGAACAATGATGACGAAACTGGCAGTGAAACAGTCCCGACTCATGAATCGATCGTCACCATTATTGCTCCATGATAACGCAAGACCTCACACTGCACGAGAAACAGTTGTAACTCTACAGGAGCTGCAGTTAGAAACCATACGTCATCCTCCGTACTCGCCAGACCTTGCTCCAACTGACTACCATTTTTTTTTCCGTGAGTTGGTCAATTTTCTACGTGGTAAAATATTTTCTTCCCAGGAGGCAGTACAAAATACTTTCACACAGTTTGTCGAATCTAGATCCCCAGAGTTCTATCACAAAGGCATAAATAAACTTTCGATTAGATGGCAGCAATGTATAGATAATGAGGGTAAATATTTTGATTAAATAAATGTTTCATCTTAGACAAAAACGAGTTTTAATTTTTCAGTACAAATCGACAATTTCATACTTTAACCCCTAATATAATGCGAAATTTTCAACACATCACCTACTTGATCAATATGTGTGCTTCTAAGGCGGCTTCTTTCGAAACTCTTTTGACATTTTGTTTATACGACAGAAGGCATGCAAGACGTCAGGAGGCATGCAAGAATACAACCCACAATATATAATAGCACGCAATAGATGAAATATCACTCGCGTGTTGCCATTCCTGCTGTTAACACAGCAACTCCTTAACATCTTACTGGTAACCTCACTCACTTGCAAGAATACAACAACCCTCCAGGGAGTTGTTATATGGCTGCGTTTTTCTATGTTGTAGATGTACTTCCCTAGTCGGACTGCTATGATGCCTTGCCTTTCTTGAAAATATCCAGACCAAGACAAACAGTCATGTTTATGCACACAAATGTTTGTCCTGTGTGGAAATCGAAAGTGAGTACATTTATTCATTTGTGTGCATGAACATGGTGGTGTTAAAGTATAACCATTCCACCACTCGTCGTAACATTTGTTTACTAAATTTGAATGTATTTTCATAGTAGGTACAATTTATACCAATGCAAATTGTATTGAATTATTTTTCTTAAAATATAAACCTAAAAATGTAAAGCCCGCTCTACACTTAGCCCGGGGATCGCGGCGCGATTTCGCGGCGCAACGTTTCGCAACGTTTATCGACATGGATGTCGCAGTGGCTGCTGCTGGGTCGCTCGCGTTGTGCGCATTAGCGTACTATAATTATATTTACATAAAAATATGACGCAAATTAAAACCCGATGGAGAAATCACCGAGTTTATTTGAATTCCTTAAAAGTGTCTACTAATAAAACAAGTCGGTCAACCTGTCGAAAAATTATTAATACATAGCCTAAAATTATGCTACAAATAGTATAATTATACTACGAAATTCAACCCTGGTGTGGAGTCAGTACAAGTTCGCAAAAAGTTCGCGCTTCGCGGTCCCTTTGTCGCGCGACCAAAAACGGACAAAAATCGGGGAACAAAGCGCGAACCCGCGAAGAATATGCGAATCGGCTCCACACTTAGCGTTCGTGCCCCGTCCTGGCTTTCACGCGCGATCCGCGGGCTAATTATGCTAGCTGAGTATAATGAGGTATTTCTGGTTTGGAGGACACGAAATCGATTGCGTACCACCGAAAAAAAAGTTGGGGTAAATGTGATTAGACTAATATTAAACAGATTTTATTACAAATTCATTATTTGTTATAAAATATGTGATGATACTGGCAATAATTGTTTTTTAACAATCCATAAATAGTAGATTTTCTCTATTCTTCATTTGTATGTGTATCATACACACGCGAAATTCTCGCTAATTGTGAACAGTTTTTAAAAAATCTGGTTTTAGGAAGCCCCTATCATGCGATTGGTCCCATATAAATTTGGTAGTTGCAACATCTCCGAAGTCTGTTTTTTTTTTAACCTGATTATGAATGATGATTCTGTTTTTAGATACAGGTTGTTGAAGTTACGACTTTATTAAATTCCGTATTCATGTACTCGTTCGTACATACTTTAAGGAAGTTCGTTTGATATAATTATTTTTCTATATTCTTATTAAGAATGATTACATAAAACCATGTCAACAAAAACATTAGTAATTTTTTGCAGATCAGGGCTGCTGCCTTGTTCGTTCTCCACGAGACATCCTCAGACAGTATAGATATTAATCTTAAGAATGAAACACAACAAAATAATTCACACAGCTTTTTAGATTAAACAAGAACAAACATCAATCTATCCAATCAATTTTAAAAATATCGTAAAAACACCATAAATCATAAACGTTAGAGTACCATACAGTTTGATGATCTCAGCTGAAACGTCTGAAATAATCAAGCCAAGTGGAAAAAAGAAAAGAAATCGATATGGATTAATTTCTTTACCAAAAGAGGTTTCTGTATCAAAGATTTTCGTTACCGTTTTTTCCCATTCGTAGGTATTCTTTCACCGTTCTCATCTATCAAAGCTTTTCATGAAAATTCTTGTAAAACGTAGGAATTACGATAAATAATTAAATCTAAAGTCTATTATGACTTACTTCTAGGTATACATTCCAAATTATTAAAACGTGTATAATATCGTTTATTTATAACCAACAGTTAACTGAATATATCCTATACGTCTATCAAATATGTTGTTCAAATAAATTTTTGCGTGCGAGCGTAGGCTTCTCGCTCGGTCCAAAGTAAAAGTGCTGACGCACAGATTTCTTGAGGCCGACATCAAAACATTTATCGTATCGTGTTTTTGTTTTCTCGTTTTAATTAAATGTCAAGGGACGTCAGCTGACTACCAAAATATGATAGATTCCTCTTTAATTAAACTTGAAGATATTTAACTTGTCTGTCTTATCTATATATGTAACAAAAATGGAGCATTTTCGGGTTTGTATATATAATATTTTTATGACGTAGTGATGGGATAGAAACTAAACGGAATTAATTGGCATATTAAATGATTATAGCTTATATGCCGGGGTGATATTTAAGGTAATTTGCAGTTATGAAAAATATTTAATTTTGCTGTGTAAAGCTTGAAAAACCAAGCTCGCCGTTATACATTTTCCATTTTACTAAAAGTTGGTAGGATATTTAAAAGAAAAATAAAACTATGAGAAATGAATAAGATACAGTAAGTTTTATTTGAATGTCTTGAATTAATTAAATAAACGTATATTTGTTTAAAATGAGTATTTAAAAAGCAAAAAATGTATCTAGATTTAAGTAGTTTCCCATCATATTTAAAGCCAAACTGCGCGGTAGTCTGTTTTTACTTTCTATACAACGTCGGGAGACACTCAAGCATACGGCCCACCTGATGTAAAGCGATTATCGTTGCCCATTAACGCTTGCAATACATTACTCGCGCGATGCCACCTCTGCTGCTAAGTAAGCAACTCCTTAGGAGCTTACTGGAGACGGCACTTACACGCAGGAATACCCTCCAGGGAGTAAAAATTATATAGCTTACACTTTCCAAATAATGAAGTAGTCGGATTCTTCCATGGTTATAAAAGCCAATACAGTCATGTTTTAAATTTTATCTGTCTGTCTATACACATTTTTGATGAAATTTTACACGGTGACAGCTTATAACTTCAGTCAATTACTTTAACTTTTATACTGGAGATTTTACTGTGTCGGTACCCGGTTCTCTCTGCCTTCCCCGGAAAGAACCTCGTATGAAGATATACACGTATGCGTTCTGCGTGAAAATTTTGTAAAAGTAAACATCACACAACGGAAGCCGCGAGCAGAAGTTAGCATTTAATAACAAGAATCCAGACCGGGGAAGTGTAGAGCGAAATTGCAAATTTCTTAGAGGGTTGTTGCATTCCTGCGAACAGAAATGCGAGGTCAACCAGCCGCTCAAAATATCCTAAAGTATATAATGTTACGTCCATGACTTAACATCAGGCATGGTCGCGTGCTTATTTGCGACGTAACGTAATATTCACGAGAAATATTTATTTAATAATGTTAATCATTTCACACCTTCCGTACTAAGAGATTCAGCGACTCATTTCTCTGCCGGACTGTCAAAATGTGGAATTCGCTTCCAGCGCATGTGTTCCCCGCCTCTTATAATCCTGGATCGTGTGAAGACGCACCTTAGTGGGCCGTCAAGGGGGGGACAGCCAGCACAGCGGTAATCACTGTGATGGCTGATCTCTCATCTGGTTTTCATTGACGATTTCCATCAGGCGTACTGAAGACATTTTGGCAGATCATATTAAAAAAATAATCAGTCATTGAAATCTAAGCGGGTGTTATTACCCTTTGATCATGGTAGTGCGACATTGTCTTTTAGCGCTATCGACTTTTCCTCATTACATACCGAAAATGTATTTATTTTATATGGATTATTTTACAACTTCGGGAGATACACAAGCATACGGTCCACGTGATGTAAAGCGGTTACCGCAGCCTATTAATGCTTGCAATATATTTGTTATCACTATCAATCTGCGCGATGCCATCTCTGCTGCTAACACAGCTTTATGTTATAACCCCTAGTTCCTAGCTATTGATATTTGTAGGAGCTTAACGGTGACCGTTTTTTATACTACGTCGGGAGGCATACAAGCATACGGCCCACCTGATGTAAAGCGGGTACCGTAGCCTTTTAGCGTTTGCGATATATTAAGTATCACTCGCGTGATACCTCCTCTGCTGCTTACACAGCAACTCCTTGGGAGCTTACTGGTGACCTCACTTACACGCAACACAATAACCCTCTAGGGAGTTGTTATTTGGCTGCGGCTTTCTGTGAGGTGGAGGTACTTCCCCAGGTAGGCTGCTTTAATGCGCCCTACCTCTTTTAAAACATCCAGACCAAGACATACCCACGAGTGTTGATGTCAAAGTCGTGTCATTCACGACTGAGCCACCGAGCTCGTCAAATACTTACCTCACTTTCTTGCAGGAACACAACAACCCTCCAGGGAGTTGTTATTTAGCTTCCGTTTTGTAAAAGGAGAAGGTACTTCCCCAGATGGACTACATCGATGCGTTCTACCTCTCTTAAAATCTCCCAACAAACTCTTTTTTGGTCCTGTGTCATTTTGGTGTCTCTTGCTTGGCGCCTACAGCGACTTCACTCGCCGGTACTGTTTGAAATAAGCCATGATGATGCTAGCTAAGCAATCCCTATATGCCACTTATACTGAATTTATATTAACAAGTTTCTAATATCAATTACCAGCGCAGTGAAAGCGTAGCAAAAACAAAAAATCCTTCAAATGTTACAATATCACACCTTATTTCTTACCCTCGTCAACGCAAAGCAAACGTGTCGACATATAAAGTTTCTAATAGTTCCTAACTCTTGTTTTGTTTTCATTACATAAATCAAATGCCGAAATAATTATACCTTACTTCTGAATAGTAACGAAGTCTCATTAATATTTTAAATACTGTCTACACGATGAAATCACGGTATGAATACTTTCATGTGTCTATTTCTTTTAATTTATATATGAATCGCTCTATTACACACATCAAAAGTGTCTAGGGATCAACATATATTTTTGCAATAACTTTTCTCCTGATTGATATTAATTAAAATTTTTTTTAAGGATTCATCAAATAAAGTGTTTTCGTTTGTCTACAGTAACGATAAACCAAGTCACCTTTGCATTAATAAAGAAATTTGCCATTTTCATAATAAAGGGAAGAACTGAGTTGATTTGGATCAGAGGCAACCTCAACGCTCAAATTTATGCTGAGACGATTGTATCAGACGTCATCGTTCCTCTACAAGTGCAAATCGGTCCCTTATTTCAGTTAATGCATGATAATGCACGACCGCACACCGCAAGAGTTGTAAGACAGACTCTCGCCGCAGCTAACATCAATGTCATGCCCTGGCCTGCTCAGTCGCCAGACTTGAACCCGATTGAGCATGCATGGGATATGCTACAGAGAAGAGCTCTGCCGAATATGGAGGGTATCCAGTCGCAAGAAGACCTTTTTTTGTTGTTGCAACGAACATGGGCGGCCATTCCACAGCGTGATTTGGATGAACTCATTTTGAGTATGCCAAACCGATGTTCTTGTGTTGTTAGTGTTCGCGGTAGAAACACGGATTATTAATTGTTTAAGTTACCCAATAAAATTTTAAAGAAAACTGTTATTTCAGTCTTTTTTTCGAACTTTAATGTTAGTGGTTCAAATGTCAAAAATCCCTTTATTATGAAAATGGCAAATTTCTTTATTAATGCAAAGGTGACTTGGTTTATCGTTACTGTAGACAAACGAAAACACTTTATTTGATGAATCTTTAAAGAAAATTTTAATTAATATCAATCAGGAGAAAAGTTATTGCAAAAATATATGTTGATCCCTAGACACTTTTGATGTGTGTATATTGGTATCAACACCTTCACATTCCAAACTAAGGACACAATAAAAGCATAAATGACAAAAAAATAAATAAACTAGCCAAAGGTGCCTTTTGCAAAGGCACGTTGCGAAGATCTTCGATTTACAGCTTGAAAAAATCATATTTCTTAAAGTATTAAAATACTACTACTAGCCCTATTAGTTTGATAATTAAACTAAGTGTATGTCACATCAAAATACAATCGTAGAAAATGAAGCTTAATAGCTTCAAGGGTTTGGAAGAAAAATAAGCGCAAAGTGAAATTGTTGAACGTAATAAAATACAAAGCGAATATTTCAATCAGTGCGGTTGATTGATTGATCAGTCGTTTTTGCGGTCTGTAGTGCGGTACGTACTTTCGTTGAAATACACTAGTACATAAAAGGTATGTTTCGTTTTTCAAATGCAAATTTGGTCCCATAAATAATTGGAATAATGGGATAATATCAATAATTGATAGCACTAGATTTCTTCATTAATAAAACAGTTGATTTCATAAGTTCAGTAAAAATACTTAATTTAACAATCAGACAGAGCTATATTCGCTTATAAGTCCATATATTCCAGTTTTCTTTACCGTACTATACTATCTATCTATAACTGCAAGCCAAATCCCTTGCGGGGTAGGCAGTAGGTAGGCAGTAGTTAGTGGATAAAAAGCAACCTATTAACAGACTGGTCCGTAGTTCGAATCCTGGTGTGGGCTTCTTCTTCTTAGCGTTATCCCGTTTTTTAATCCACTGGGATTGGCGGGTCTGCTACCTTACCCTAAGGATTTGGGGAAGATACAATTTTTTACATGGAGCGACTGCCGTCTGACCTCCGCAACTCAGAGGGAAAACCAGACCTTCCTAGGGTAAGGTTTCCTTTCGAAATATAATTTCTTGGAGGTGCGGGTCTCCTCACGATGTTTTCCTTCACCACGGAGCCAGTGATAATTAAAAATAAGTACATAAGTCCGAAAACACGAATTTAGTGGTTCATGCCAGGATTCAAACTGGGGACCTGTTGGTTACTAGGCCAGTTCTTTATCCAATGGGCTATCACTGCACGAATCCTGGTGTGGGAACGTACTACTAAATTCGTGTTTTCGGGGTTATGTACTATCGCTTGTTTGTTGGTGAAGGAAAAAATCGTGAGGAAACCCGCACCTCCAAGAAATTATATTTCGAAAGGAAACCTTACCCTAGGAAGGTCTGGTTTTCCCTCTGAGTTGCGGAGGTCAGACGGCAGTCGCTCCATGTAAAAAATTGTATCTTCCCCAAATCCTTAGGGTAAGGTAGCAGACCCGCCAATCCCAGTGGATTAAAAAACGGGATAACGCTAAGAAGAAGAAGCCCACACCAGGATTCGAACTACGGACCAGTCTGTTAATAGGTTGCTTTTTATCCACTAACTACTGCCTACCTACTGCCTACCCCGCAAGGGATTTGGCTTGCAGTTATAGATAGATAGTATAGTACGGTAAAGAAAACTGGAATATATGGACTTATAAGCGAATATAGCTCTGTCTGATTGTTAAATTAAGTATTTTTACTGAACTTATGAAATCAACTGTTTTATTAATGAAGAAATCTAGTGCTATCAATTATTGATATTATCCCATTATTCCAATTATTTATGGGACCAAATTTGCATTTGAAAAACGAAACATGCCTTTTATGTACTATTGTATTTCAACGAAAGTACGTACCGCACTACAGACCGCAAAAACGACTGATCAATCAATCAACCGCACTGATTGAAATATTCGCTTTGTATTTTATTACGTTCAACAATTTCACTTTGCGCTTATTTTTCTTCCAAACCCTTGAAGCTATTAAGCTTAATTTTCTACGATTGTATTTTGATGTGACATACACTTAGTTTAATTATCAAACTAATAGGGCTAGTAGTAGTATTTTAATACTTTAAGAAATATGATTTTTTCAAGCTGTAAATCGAAGATCTTCGCAACGTGCCTTTGCAAAAGGCACCTTTGGCTAGTTTATTTATTTTTTTGTCATTTATGCTTTTATTGTGTCCTTAGTTTGGAATGTGAAGGTGTTGATACCAATATACACACATCAAAAGTGTCTAGGGATCAACATATATTTTTGCAATAACTTTTCTCCTGATTGATATTAATTAAAATTTTCTTTAAAGATTCATCAAATAAAGTGTTTTCGTTTGTCTACAGTAACGATAAACCAAGTCACCTTTGCATTAATAAAGAAATTTGCCATTTTCATAATAAAGGGATTTTTGACATTTGAACCACTAACATTAAAGTTCGAAAAAAAGACTGAAATAACAGTTTTCTTTAAAATTTTATTGGGTAACTTAAACAATTAATAACCCGTGTTTCTACCGCGAACACTAACAACACAAGAACATCGGTTTGGCATACTCAAAATGAGTTCATCCAAATCACGCTGTGGAATGGCCGCCCATGTTCGTTGCAACAACAAAAAAAGGTCTTCTTGCGACTGGATACCCTCCATATTCGGCAGAGCTCTTCTCTGTAGCATATCCCATGCATGCTCAATCGGGTTCAAGTCTGGCGACTGAGCAGGCCAGGGCATGACATTGATGTTAGCTGCGGCGAGAGTCTGTCTTACAACTCTTGCGGTGTGCGGTCGTGCATTATCATGCATTAACTGAAACCCGCACGTCCAGGAAAACACATTGCGAAAGACGTGAGGCTATGTAAGGAAGAATTGGTTTCTCCTCTGGGTTGTACAGGTCTGATAGCAGTCGCTTCGTGTCAAAATTCGGCATCTTCGCCAAATCCGTAGTCTTAGGTAGCGGATCCCGCTCGTCCTAATGAATAAGAAACTGGATAACGCTGGGAAAAAGTAGTAAGAAATTTATCATATCTATCTGGAACTTCACGCCAAATCCCTTGCGGAGTAGGCAGAGAGAATCGAACGCCACATGACTCGGTCCTTACATACAGTAAGAAATATTAAATCATAGCAATAAATGATTGCTCTAAACACATATCACGTCCCTAATACATAAAATTATATTAGAACGAGTCTACCGCTGATACCTATATCAAAAGTTAGTTCTTTTTATTTATGGCCCCACATTAATGGAACTACCGCAATCATTGAAATAAACCGCCAAGTAGTCTTGTGAGGCCTCGGTATATTAGGGTTCCATAAGGCTCGGGCTTAGTTTATAATTGCAATAACTAACGATAGAATCTACTACCTGCTAACGTGGAGTTTTCTTTTCTAGTTTTACAAAGGGACCCTAAATATTTCCGTCATAAAAAGTAACAATCGCCGTGCGTTAGTCTCGCAAGAACTCTGAAATCATTCTCGAACGATTTTTTTTGTATAGTCAGCACATTACTGGATGTCTTTAGAAAAAAAAAACCGTAGACGAGGTCGCGAGGATCAGTTCGCGCGAGTCGGAGTTTCCAATATTTGTCGTTTAAGGTAGAATCTATCATATCAGTTATATAATTTACATAGATATAATTTACATGCAAAAATAAGTTTCAATACTTATTACACAATGTCAGATTCATTCATTCATTGACTTTGTCTATTAATTGTCATAATGGGTACTACAAGTTGATTTGTACCTGGCGGTCATACATTAACATCAGTCTTCTTGAAGGGGCCTCTAAGTGTTGGACCTATAAACCACTCACGCCTATTAACTGACGAGGTATTAAACCCGTAGTTAAATAACACTCGCATAATAGCTACGTAGTAATACATAACACGTGCTCACAAATAGCCCTATAAGTTATTAATCTAATTATGGAATTGTATGCAGAAACTGCAATATTGAAACTGCATGCGAAGATAACAAAGTTAATTTAGTTTACAAACTCTAAGTATGTACGAGTATTACGCAGGCAGTCTTAGAATGCTTCTTGTATACAATGCAATATTCTATGTTTCACCACATGTAAAAGTAAAATATTACTTAAAAATAAAGTACGTAAGTTTGTCGAGCTCGGTGGCGCAGTGCTGAAACGCACTATTACGTTACTTTGACACCGATGCTCGTGGGTTCGATTCCCACACGGGACAAACATTTGTGTGCATGAACATATATTACCTAAACATATAAAATTGAAAGTATTTATGTCTGATAGTTTGACTCATTTGTTGAAAGTAATTCAAAATGTTTTCGATCTAACGGTGTGTGCATAGGCCAATTCAGAAAAGGTCTATATTTTAGGAAAGATACCTAGTGCTAAATTAGATCTAGATCGTCGAGATACACGGAATACATTTATATATTTATATAATGCTAGAATTACTCGTTTAAAGAAATAGGATTTATATATTTTATTCCCAATAAGCACAATAAAAACAGCATAATAGTGACCACACCGCCATGTTTTTTCATCGTTCAATACTGAAGCATCAACATAAAAGCTTTCACAAAGCGCAGGTTTCATTCTGGTCTAGAGAAAGATCTGCGCTCGTTTCCGACATTGTGAATGAACATTGAACGCTTCGAAAACTCTGCGAGACTAATAGAATTCGTAATGTTCACTTTACTACGAAGAATATTTTTCTCTGGGTAATGTTTATAAATTATGATCTTGAAACAAAACAGAATTTTAAGATAAACCGCGACTATTCGTCAATGTTTCTAATGCTTCCTTTTTATAATAACGTTGGATGCCAAAAAGCGTAAACAAACATGCATCCCATCTTATGTGAATATATGTCTTTCGCGTTGAAGTATTGCTTTGCTCTGTTGAGCACACCAAGTTTTTTGAACGTCAGTTTGTTCTCCTCTAGGTGATTTCGATATTGAACACCGAGAATACCAATGCTTTTCGCGATGGTAAGTGATGAGTTCTGGAATTGAGGAAGCACAGCAAAAGGAGTTTTCTTAGCGGTAAACGCGCAAACTTGTGTCTTTATATCGTAATAAATATATTGTAATAGTGACGAGAGACGAATTTTGGTCTAGGCTATCGATGTATGGGGTGGACAGTATTATACTACAGGGACTGGAGCCCTTGTATAAAGATTCAAGTGGCAGTATCAGGGTAAATGAGGTCTGTACAGACTAGTTCAACATCGAAAGTGGTGTTAGATCGGTTAGATGAATAAGTTGAACAGCCAAGGGTGTTGTTTGACAGACAGTGTATGGATGTGGAATAAGAATGAATGATTCAATATTTCAAGCGTTATTATCAAAGTTATGATGTTTATCTAAAATAAATATCACCTGCTATATAACTTACACGTCAAATAGTATACCATTCAAAAATTCTGTTTAAAAGACGAGATAGATAGGTATCAATAAAAATGTATACCTACCTATCAAAATATATACAAGGTGTTGTTTTTCGGACCCGACAAACTTTAAGGGTGGATTCTACGAGTAATGTCATCGAGAAAACCCCCCATATGTGGGGTCAAATCTCAATATTCTAGAAATGGCGGCCATTTTAAAATTTTGATACTTATTATTTTCTTTTTTTCCATAAAAAATCATATCTCGAGATTTAAAGGCCCTACGGACATGAAATAAAATGCTTTTTTCTGCAAAAAGTCGTCTCTATCGAAAAAAAATATCCACAACTGCTAAAAAGGTACATAAAATAAGTTAAAAGCACCTAATCTCATTTATTTTGCAAAAAAAACAGGAAAAATCTACATTTACTTGAATTACTTTGAAAATAGCCCCCCTTTGATAGTATTTTTATGTATTTTTTTAAAAGTATTTGATATAAGCTAAACAATGATACTAAAACCGTATCTCTACGTCGAGGCAGTCAAGAATTATTGAAAATTCAAAACACCCCTTACGCAGCTCATGTAAATTGATTTCATTTACAAACAGAACTCTTTCACTTAAAATTATGAGAGAAACACCAAAAAAGTGGCAATTACTTTAATAAAAATGATTAACATAAATTGCAAAATTAAAACAATAAAAAACAAACATTAATTGAACATTTGCTCAAAGTGGCCTCCTCGGTTTTGAAGGCAAGCAAGTTTTGAACTTTCAATAATTCTTGACTGCCTCGACGTAGAGATACGGTTTTGGTATCATTGTTTAGCTCATATCAAATACTTTTAAAAAAATACATAAAAATACTATCAAAGGGGGGCTATTTTCAAAGTAATTCAAGTAAATGTAGATTTTTGCTGTTTTTTTTTGCAAAAAAAAATGAGATTAGGTGCTTTTAACTTATTTTATGTACCTTTTTAGCAGTTGTGGATATTTTTGTTCGATAGAGACGACTTTTTGCAGATAAAAGCATTTTATTTCATGTCTGTAGGGCCTTTAAATCTCAAGATATGAATTTTTATGGAAAAAAAGAAAAAAATAAGTATCTAAATTTTAAAATGGACGCCATTTCTAGAATATTGAGATTTGACCCCACATATGGGGGTGTTTTCTCGATGAAATTACTCGTAGAATCCACGCTTAAAGTTTGTGGGGTCCGAAAAACAACACCTTGTATATTGTGGCTAGGTTTAGGTTAGGTTAAAACTGCGACTACCAGAACCGAATCCTACCTATTTTACTTGGTTAGGGCAGCGTGTATATAGCGTGTGTAAAATCGCAAATTTGACAAACGAAGTACTTGGTTAAATGAATATTTTTCAAATGATAATAAGTTTGTTATATCTAATGATAATTACATATTGAGAATTTTCTACCAATTCATTCTTATACGCAATGATTATTATGCTAAATAATATATCTACAGAACGTTTATTATACGTAACAACCAATAGATTTCGTGAATTTTATACCAATATAATTGTATACCAAAGAATTGTTAGATTTTATTAATTGTTGTATTAAACGATTTTATACATTTGAAAAGTATGTTTTTCGATTTTTATCTTAATTGAAAATTACACCAGCAGAAATAATAAATTCCGTTGGTATTTATTTAAAAAATATATATATTATGATGATACATCTTATATTATTTACCCTAATGGATGAGGCCTTTAAAAAGAAAGGTATTAAAGTTAATGTAATAAAGCGTTGGTGATTGGTAGGAATAAGATTGTTACAGAGTGCCAGATGATGATCGGAGATTAAAAAGTGGAGCATAAATGAAATTGGAGAGAAATAAAAATTTTGGTTCCGTGTTTACGAGAGATGGGAAATGTGAAGGAGATATTGAAAGAAGAGTGAAAGCAGGAAACCGTATCATTGTGCTTTATACTCGGTTTTGTGGAGCAAAGCTCATTATTCAGGGTATTGACGTGCGGTAGTGAATGATGGGTATGGCAAAAGAGGTTGATGAGTGTGGAAGAGGCGAGAGAGGTTTGTTTGGATCGGTGCACCTGGCATTCCATAGTCTCCACTTTTACACCATCTTTTTATTGCAAAAGAGAGCCATAAGAGCTATCTACAAACTTGGTCCCCGGGAGAGCCTTAGAGAAAAATTCAAAGAAATAAATATTTTAACAGTCGCATCGCAATATATCTATGAAAATCTTTTATATGTCCATAAAAACATAGACTCATTTTGTAAAAAGAGTGATACTCATAGCATAAATACTAGATATAAGCATAATCTTGTGTTACATGCAAGCCGTCTCCACAAAATAAGTAATTCTTTTATGGGGCAATGTATACGGTTCTATAACAAACTTCCCAGCAATATAAGAGAATTGTCAATAAACAAATTTAAAACTACTATTAAAGCCAAATTGTGTAGCAGGGCATATTATAAAGTATCTGACTATATTAATGATAAAAATGCCTGGGAGTGAGTCGATCCAATTATAATGTAATTAATAAAATATGTAAATTTGTTTGGACACCAAAAGAGGGATGCCTGAGTTTTTGGCAGTATTTTTATCAGTGCTCACCTAGTCATAAACTGCACGGTAGGGAAAAAAATTGTGACGATTCCAAACAAATGTAGCCATTTTTACGGAATAAAAAGATTTTGACTTTGACTTTGACTTTGACTCTCTGCCTACCGCAATGGGAGACCGGCGTGATGATTTGTTGCCACCTAAGCTGCAAACGTAGAAACTACTCGAACTACTCAGAACCATCTCAATCATCCTTACTCAATCAAAAACTCAAAGAAAATGAAAGTCTCGATTCAATTGAGGCTTTCTGTAAGGGTAGTGGTACTACACCAGTCGGGTTTCTTGTTATCTGTATAGTTGTGCTACCCGCACACACCGTAGCTGATGCCTGGAAACTGTTTTCAGATGATAAGATGGACCAGATGAATTAGGCAGAATTTCTACAGTTAATTGGGAGTGATTGTATATTATATATGCGTATGAGTGAGTCTCTTATCATTAAGTTGATAAGAGGCTCACTATTATTGAATATTTTACGTAAAGCTAGAAAATACATTACTTTCACGCCACATTCATTACTGCAGTGTTTCGTTAATTAGAAATTGAACGTGATAAAGTCACCCGAGGTAAAGCCGAGGCATAGGTACGTCATTCCATCAATCATTATCATAGCTGATCTACTGATCTGCCTTCACTAAAACTACACTGACAGTCAACAACTTTGACTTTTAATTGCTAATGTTCAACGATGTATAAATATGTGCATTATACGTCAGTTAGGAGGTCAGTCGAACGGCCGTTGCGAATGCCGTGTTGGCCGCTTCGTTGCTTTAGACGGAAGGGATACTTTGCTTTTCTATAAGGCATAGCGTAGCAATAGGTTATTTGATGAGATATGCCGCCTATTTTAGGCACCGCAAACTCATTTTTAATCTTTGGCAGAGGGATTTTGTGGAACACGAAACTAAAAACGCGCATCACTACGCGACAGACCAAGAAAGGTAATATCCACTTGATTAACATATCTATCTATATTAACAAGAATTCCGGAATCACGTTTCTGGCATGTCACGGAACAGTACAGTGACACACTATAGAAAAGTGACACAGACTCGCCGTCGCACAGAGTTGAGAAACTCGAAATTGCCATCAATGCTTGTAGCTTTGCAAGAATTATTCGAATATCATTAAATAACTTTCGAATATCCGTATGTTGACATGAAGTGTCCGATTCGATGAGGTTTCGTTACATACTAAAATTAGCTTATGCTTATGAAGAACTCAAAACCCGGCTAGGGCCTGCACATCGCCAAAAGGATACATCTTAATTGGACTTTGACGAAGAGAACATTCTGTAGTACAATATCTACATGACCGTCATCTTAATAATACAGCGAAATGATCGACACGTGTTGCTCTTCCAAATTGAGTGGACCACACGGCATACCGACAATAATGCTGAAGCTGTATCTTCAAATGGAGTATCTTATACTAACGCGCCTTTTCACGCTTAAGTATTGTTTTAAGCTTATCAAGTATATTTGAATGTGTATCTTTCATAAAGAATACTCTTGATCAGCGTCCATTCAAGTCCGCAAATGTACAACCATTTCAAAATAAGGGAATAGATCGAACTCTAATTACATGCATACCGTAACAAGCTGTGTTCTCTCTAAGGTGATTGACTGTGGCCTAAATATGTAGCTCCTATAGCATATATTAACCAGCTACCGTCAATACTCCACAGACATCAATACTTAGATATAGTAAACCCGGTCTAGTACTATGTTCGAAGTTACCTCTGTAGCCATATAATTAGCTTTAATGTCACCTGGAATAATTCTCTCAGTATTTGGCACCACAAAAGTAAACTGTTCAAATCAATGTTTAGGTTTTTTACTATAATAAGTAGAACGTACCGAGGAGAGCCTTCTTCCGTCAACTCACGCACGGCTTAATTACCTGGAGGCCTTTATGGACAAACTCAAATACAATTTTATTATTTAACGGCCTCCATCAAGGGTAATGAAGGGTAACTTCATTTTGTAGCCTCCACGACGTCGACGCTAAAATAAGGATGGGTAATGTTTTCGAACTGTAATCTACTTGGGACGTTAGATGTGCCTCGATTGTCTTTTCTATGCCTGTTTATTATAGTACTCATCAGTGTTCGGGGTTCCTCGCGATGTCCTCGAAGATGGCAGGAAATAAATTATATCCTGTGTATTTTTTTTTATATAACAAAAGTGACAAAAAAACATACGGCTTGCCTGTCAGAAGTAGTATGCCTGTAACCTGTAGATTGCAATACCAGGGGTGTCGCGAGTGCCTTGCCGACCCTGTAAACCTCTTCAGGTTTATATTGAAAAATCTATTGTTGTTCTGGCAAGAAAACCTTACTGGAACTGAGCAGTATGCGACCCTTGCAGTATCATGTATGTGGAGATAAATTCTATTACGAGATAAATTTCAGTTCCAATCGTAAGATACTCAACATATCATCAACGCTAGCTTATGGCAAAAAGGAACAACCTATAATGAGACTATATTTCAAATGTCAAATTGTGATAATGAATCATAACGCAGACCTATATTTCACGCTAAATAATTTCAGCTGCAAATTGACAGGTAGTAAATTACGTGCCACCATCTTGAATCCAACGCTGCTGATAAATTCTGAATTCGTAATGTTTTTACTTTAGGAATAAGGTCGTCAAAAGAAGTCACTATGGAAGTGCAATCTTTTTAAATCAGTTACTCTTTAAGAACCCGTTGTCACTATAATGGTTAATATCTAATGGCTACAATCAATTCACTGTAAACTGGGCTTGTGTTTTCTAAATAGTACATATATTTTTTTTTACTTAGCGGCTCATTATTTTAAAGATTTACAATTGTTTGTTTCAAATTAGCTAATTTAATTACACCAAACGTAGCAATCCCTATACTGCTAAAAAACCAAAGTTTTTAAAGTTGTTAAAATCGACTTAAGTGAAATAGTAACTATTAAATTTATACTGTAATATAGTAAATATCTAGTGAATTAATAATTCACTGTATATTATATATGACTAATCTGTCGATAGACGCTTCTTCGATTCATGTTTAGTCCTCGCTTTGTTCCGACAGTAACAGTTACCCCTAAGTACTTACAATTTTTAAGGTTTTCACAAAAAAATATAAATTAATCGATTTGTAGTCGCCGAACATATGGCATAATAGTGTTATATTATGTTATTACAAAATGCACAGTTGAATCTTAGATCTTCTCTCTTTAGACGTAGGTTAAAAATTGCAATGATATGTATTATCAGCCTCTAATAGTGTGTAGATAGGTATATCTGATATATGCCCGTAGCATACAGCACCTACGCATTTTCTTATATACCATCGCGTGACAAACTAATGCATATTGATGTATTTAATTGATTTTCTATTTGGAGGCGGTCTTCTATAATATGGAGATTCCCTGTAGGCGCTGTCCTTATTAAATACCGCTGTACGCTATAGCACTTCCACTACAGTCTTGTTTGCATATCGACGGCATGCACTTGAGGATGAGGAGTTTTGGCTCTGTTCACGTTGTGGCACTTATACTCCCGGCATGCTCGTATCATGTTCATTAGAAACATAATGAAATCTCCCTTTACGAATATAATGAATTTTTAGAAAGATAATGAAAAATTTACATGATAAAAAGATTCTTTTACGATAACTTTATCAAAGACCTAGCAGATCGGAATAGCTAATACACTCGGGCGATATTTTTCAAAGTCTATAAATATATATATATATATATATGTTATTTAATTTAATAAATTCATAGGAAATAGCATTGGCAGCTAGGGTAGCAACAGTGGCGGATGCATACGGTTCCTCGCGGACACGTTCGCTGTAGCCAAGGCTGAGACGATACTACGGAACAGCCACGGTAGCATGCATTTACTAACGGTAGTGGTATGTACTGGCCGGCGCTAATTCGAATGAGCTAATTGATGGTGGAAACATACAAAGTAAATTAGATGAAATTGAATGTCTCGAAGAATATTGAATGCTATTGATATTGATGAATTGATACATTCATTATACTAAGTGCTAGTTTAAAATATCGTTGCAGCAAGTTATTTGTTAATCTTGCACATTTAATATACCTAACTAGTTTTCACCCCATTGATGGAAACTCAAGCATAATCATTGTTGAAAATTTACTGTTGGTTCCTAAATTTATTTATTATTATATAAAGCCTGTCAATAGCTACTTAACAAAGAGAAACTCATTTGAAAAACAAAGGAGAAAAAGGCACGTTCAGTCCCTGTTTTCTCTCTGTCTTTTTATATAAAAATATGATTATGTTATATTACGTATAGTATACATAAATACTGATAGTATACTGATACGATTGTTGTCTCTAAAACTACTATCCGATCTAAACTTGTTAAAATTATTTTATAGATTGATAAACACCGAAATTATGCAACTATTATTCTGCAAAATAATCATTAGACCTACGAATAAATAATAAGTCTTATTTATTCGTAGCGTCAGATTTATATAAAATTGATATGCTGACATTTCAATTCTGATTTCGCCGTCGAGAATTGACCTATGGATTTGACGTTCGTTTCACATGCTACAATAGGCTCGTAGCATGTTATTCTAACGATTAACGTCTGCAGCGCCTGAGGATGCCTCGTGAAGAGGCGAAACACGTGCCGCAGCGATGACCAGGCCAGTCGCGGCAGCGACGGTGGTGGAGGCATGAGGTTTCTGTTTCAGATGGCGGACGACCGCAGCAGCCGAGGCAGATACTACCGGAGCAGCCATGGCAGCGTTGGCATGTTGCATCTACTGACGATAGTTGGTCGGTGCCGGCCGGCGCTAGGCCGCATGAACTAATTGGTGGCGGTAGCACACACACCAGGTTAGATCCAATTGCATGTACATTTGACTTTCGCAAAATAATGAATCTATTAACTAATAAATGAATTAATTATAAGTAAAAAATGAACTTTTTTTGGTTCTTTTGGCATCTCTTTTGTAAGCAGAGGTTGGTATCTCGCTTATCAATAACCAGCAGTAGTCTGCAAGCATTGCAGGGTTCCATTTTCCTTGATAGTGCTTCTCTATTGAGGCAATATCTTGGTGAAAGAGCTCACCGTGTTCATTGCTTACAGCACCTAGATTTTCTGCGAAAAAATCTAGGTGTATATGCAAGAAGTATATTTTTAGTGACATATTACAGCCCAGTTCTTTATATACACTTAACAATTTATTACTAGTCTCTCAGTGGGGTATAAGGGGGTGATCGATGATTTTCCAAAAAAAATGTTTGTGACTTCAACAAACGCCAACCAAGTATGATTTTCTTTAGTGTTTAAGGTCGAAATAAACTGAGGATCTTTTATTAAGTTTCTCACATCTGGCCCAATTTTCATCATCAATCAATCAAAAAATCTGTTTTTTTTTTCTACTTTTCTATACGTGAATGCGATAAATGGCTATCTACCAAATAGGCAATGAATTTATTCCGGGAAATTTTGAGTGTTGCCTTTTGTAATCTGTATTAGTTTCAACAGATTTAAAAAAATGGATATATATTTTTTATCCTTTTAACTTGTATCTTTGTCTTTAATTCGAAGAGAGGAGAGACATGGGCTGTGTTCCAGTCTCTCCACCGGTGCCGCATTGATTATAGGTATATCGAAGTGTTGAGGAGTATGTATGAAAACGTGACCATGTCGATCCGACTACAGGACCAGAGTTCGAAACCTACCCAAATATAGAGAGGGGTGAGACAGGGAGACGTTGTTTCTCCGAAACTGTTAACTGCTGCATTGGAAGATGTTTTCAAGCTACTGAACTGGAAAGGATACGGCATCAATATCAACGGGGAGTATATCACTCACCTTCGATTTGCCGATGATATAGTAATCATGGCGAGATCGCTGGAGGACTTGAACACAATGCTTGAAGATCTCGACAAAGCATCCCAATGAGTGTATTTTAAAATGAACATGGACAAAACGAAGATTATGTCGAATGTACATGTTTTTTTATACCACTAAAAGGTGACAATCAAGCATACGGTCTGCCTGGTGGTAAACAGCCACCGTAGCCTATGGACATTTGCAATACCAGGGGTGTCACTCATGCGTTGCCGACCCTCTATAAACCTCTACACGCATTTCTTGGAGAATTCCATGTTGTACCCACTCTAGTTTCAGTTGGGAGCTCGGTTCTCGAAGTTGTTGAGGAGTATGTCTACCTAAGACAGGCAGTCCAGCTAGGTAGATCCAACTTCGAGAAAGAGGTCTTTCGTCGAATCCAACTCGGATGGGCAGCGATTGGAAAATTGCGAAAGGTTTCTTCGTCCAAAATACCTCAATGTCTCAAGACGAAAGTCTTCGACCAGTTGCCAGTGATGACTGACGGCACAGAAACGTTGTTCCTTACTATAGGCCTCATACGAGAGCTCAAAATTGCACAGCGCGCGATGGAGAGAGCCGTACTCGGAGTTTCTCTGCGGGATACGCTCAGAAATGAGCACATCCATAGCAGAACTGGAGTTACCCACGTGGCTCTAAGGATCAGCAAGCTGTAATGGTAGTGGGCAGGCCACATAGCTCGAAGAAGC
The DNA here is from genome assembly GCA_947507595.1 of Pyralis farinalis. Taxonomy (NCBI): domain Eukaryota; kingdom Metazoa; phylum Arthropoda; class Insecta; order Lepidoptera; family Pyralidae; genus Pyralis; species Pyralis farinalis. The sequence continues at coordinate 22,410,490 of OX382267.1, forward strand.
GATGGCTGTTGGGGCAGAAAGGTTCTCGCATGGCGACCACGAACCGGAAAACGCAGCGTAGGATGGCCCCACACACGATGGACAGACGATCTTGTGAAGATCGCAGGGAGCCGTTGGATGCAAGTACATCAGACCGATTACTGTGGAAGTCTAAGGGGGAGGCCTATTTTCAGCAGTGGACGTCTTTCGGCTGATATGATGATGATGAACTTGAGGACCTAATGTTGAGCTATTTCGCCTCTACCAGATCTCGGCTGAAGGGGTAAACTCAAGAAAAACTGACTTTAAGTCATCGTATGTTATACCGTGGGACAGAAGAAGAAAAATCCTAAAAGCAGGCCCACGGGCTCCAAAGCCCTCTTAGCTCCCTTTAGGTTACCGAGTTACTTCTCTCACTCACAGAAGTACAACATTCCAGTCATTGCTATTTGTCTATGACTTTAAGTAATGTGGAGGTACATTCCCTGTTAGGCTACTTCTGAATCGCCACACCTTACCTTTATTTTATATTATTCACTTACTAGTAATAAAGGATAATAAAGTAAGTCTAATTTAATTTTACTTTTGAGTTGATTGAAGTCAATTAGATTTGCAGAAAGATTTATTTACTCTATGCTTAAAGTGAGAGACAGAGATTATTTATGCAAAGAAAGTGAATTATTAAAATAAGTTAGCATATTATATAGCTCTTAAATCTTAATATAAAATTCATTTGAAGTTTCGTTCATGCGTCACATTATTTTCACTACTAAAGACGAATTTGTTAAAAATAATTATTATGTATATTTGCTCATCCTATTTATATTAATTATTTTATTTTACTTACTGGATAAGGTATAACTACGAGTATATTGTATTCATTAGCAATATTTGTCACAAGGAAGAGTATACTCGTAGTTGAGAGCGTGTGTAATACCACGTGGCCTTTCACTTAACAGTCGTTTGCAAACATTAAAAAAGTATAAATTTACGGACACAGTGCGGAATAAGTAACAATGAAACTAAATAATAGTTACTTGCGTATTTCATTCGAGTGTAAAATGTATATGTGACGGGCATTTGCCGAACTTGGCAAGCATTTTAAGATTTAGATTTTCAGCTTTGCGGCCGCTATTGGCTATACGCCTATGCTAAACCAAGGACAGTTAAATTGCAATATTTTTATGAATTTTACTCCCATTGCTATCGCGATTGTTAATTGAGTCAATTAATGCAAGAAAATTATGAAAATATTATTTTTAAGCGACGTTGGCAGGCGGTTGTATACTAGGGTGGATCACCATTGTATGAAAAAAAATATTTTTTCTTTTTTCGAATTGGAATAGGTCAAAAAAGTTGCGTTATGTGATCACGAATTAACCCTATTTTTTTGATAATTTTATCATGACAGTATGAGCCTCCGCCGGAGGTCTGAAATTTAGAAAAATATAAAAAAATATATATTTTTTGTGTGCGTCTTCAGAGTTTTAAAATTAATTATTATGGTACTTCTTAATTGTAAATATGTACTGAATAGAACAAACAAATGAATTACTAATTATTTATTGAAGAGTAATAAATAGAATGTATGAAAACATCAGAAAGGTAAAGTCACTTTTTAACATAAAAATCCTTTTTTGACTCGAACTTTGGCATTACCTTACGGGAGGCTAATTTAGCCTTTATGTACCCCTCTCTAGTATTTTTACCGCAAACTCTAAGACCTGCTTCAGTAACCACTTTAACTGAGTGTTCCACTGCCTGGGTGTGGAAAGGTAATCTAATGAACTCCGAAACAGCCTCTCCTCCAGTTTCAATTAAATTTTGAAATTGCTCATCAGAAATATTTTTAAATATTGGAGGTTCATAAAATCGTTGTTGCCAGTCAATCATGTCGATATATGAGCTTGCATTTAAGTTTACTTTTGGCACTTCAAATGTTCGTAAAATCATATTTTCATTTCCTTGACGAGCCTTTATAATACGTCTTGCGGCGAGTTCTCTGCTGTGTTTCTGAGGATCTGTTATCATACTCAACAATAAATTTTCTGAATGAGCAAAGTAACTATTTCGAACTATAACAGGGTCCATAATCTGGAGCAGTTTCTCAGGTAAATATCTGATGCTAGAACTAAGTTTCCATAGGTGCCTTGAACCATCTTTGCGGGACGAATGAACTTTGATAGCAAACCAGACTGGCGCATATGATTTCACAATAAACTTCACCAAGTGTACGAGATTTTGTGATGGTTCTTCCGTTTAAATATACAAACGGAATAAATGATTTGCTCTAGTTAACCATCACGCATGATAAAGCTTACTTTACTTGTCTTATTCTTCTCAGTTTCATTCTATCCACGATATTCACCGATTGCGTTTCAGAGTTAGCATCACAAAGTACAGAAGATACAATAGCCGCTGCAGCTCGGTCTGAGACTCCGTATCTATCGCATACTGTTGCTAAGCTATGAAGACTTGCATCCTTAAGCTTAAGATGAGTTGATTTCTCCCGAGAAGTTGAATCACAGGTCTGCAAAGTCTCTAAAGTCGACGAGCAAGAAGAAAGGGCATTTTTTTTTATCATTTTTAGACTCTATTTGACCGATTCAAAGTCGTTAGTGTTTTTTCGATTTTGGCATTCATACTATGTGATGTTTCTTGTTTTAAAGCACGTAATCTTCGTTTTTTTAAGTTTTTACTTTGTATAACATTTATTTTTCCTATAGCCATCAATCTGTTCGTACGCTCGTCATTTAAAAACATTTGTTCTTCCCTTGGCACTTATTTTTCCTTCGAGCAAGTACAACTCTGAATAGTTTTACATTTACATGCAGCTATGTCAAACAGCAGTCTACTATGTATTCTAAATTCGTCTAGTTTTACTTTTTAATTATCTTATTACATTTAGAATGATAACTTTTTAGTAAGTGTAAAATTCGTTTATGAGTCACTATCGAAATAGGCGATTTTATCCATAAAGCTTCTACTTTTGTGGTAACAACTTCAGCAATCTCATTAAATGTTGCTTTTTTTGTAGTCCTATATCTAATCTTTAAGTCTTGACGAGTCCTTCATAGAACTTCATTACAATTTCGTGCGTCAGTAATAAGTTTTCCTTTAACTCTTCACTTTCACCAAATATCGGACATTTTAACTTTTCTCTAGTAGAAGTCATGTTTATAATAACACTAATCATTGTAAAACAGGTAGCAGTAATGACAAAATGACGCGCGACCTTACACCAAGAAACAATAAGCGTCACTAATTTAAACGCAATCCGCCAAAGTACGCTTGTGCGCGTGCCAAACCACCCCTCCCTGCAGTCCGTGCAGCCGCCTTTGTTAACACGTAAATATTACTGATAAATATTTCTGTAATTGTTACGAAATGCCTAATAAACAATATTTGCATATATTTTTGATTAAAAAAGTATATTTAAAATATATACTATTCTTTCATTGACATTTGTAGATTGCAAAATTATCGCTGAAAAATTCATTATTTTAAAATGTTTGATGTCTTGGCGGGGGCTTTTACAGTTGTTTGATATTTTTTATATTTTTTATTCTAAACATTAACAGCAATAGTCAACTTTTAGTAACTATTCCAAATCAAAATTCGAAAAAAAAACTTTTTGATCCACCCTATTGTATACCTCCCGACGCCGCGACATAGTATAAAAAAATACACGGCCCACATGATGTAAAGCAGTTACCGTAGCCTATGAACGCTTGCAATACATTAAGTACCATGAACTTGATGCCATCTTTGCTAACACAGCAACCTTAGGAGCTTACTGGTGACCTCACTCACACGCAAGAATACAACCGTTTAGGGAGTTGTTATTTGTCTGCAGTTTTCTGTACGGTAAGTATGCACACACAGGCAAGTTAGACCTTCTAAACAGTATGAGGTCGAAACTGGTCAGAATTCCTGACTGAAATACTCGTACGTATCGATTATTTTTCGATGTGGTAAGTATTACCACGTCTGAAATATTACCGTTTTTTAATTCAGTTATCATCTTTCACAATTTTTTTTTTAAAGTATGATATTAATTCTTGCAAAATTGCTGACAAGTAATGCTCTGAGTGTTACTAGCGTCTATAGACTACGGTACTCATTTGCCAGCAATTGGACTGAATGGATAGAAAATAATGGATAAATTAAAATTTTCATGTAGTATTTTTTATGTATGTAGCAGCGTTGCCAGACGTCCCGATTTTTAAATCAAAATTAAATGTCCCGCGCGGGACAGGCTCAGTCCCGCTTTTCTGGGATAACTCAGCCGTGTGTGCAGCGTACTGAGGAAACGCGGTGCGCAGCGGAAATTGTAAAGGCACCACTGCCACCACTGCACAGAAAAGGCACCATCACTTTCAACAGTTCCCAAAAAAGATACCAGGAATATGTTTAAACTAGTATCTTTCACATTAAGTATCCCAACATCAAACTGCTTTCCTGAACGTGATTTTTTCCCAAATAAATTTAAAATGGTCAGATACCAGAAATAAATACTCCGTAAATTTAATGAAAGCAGAATTACTCATTCAGTTCAATCTAGAGCTATCCTGTACAGAGTTCTTCATTTTTATTCAATTCAAGAGCAAGGAAACTTTAAAAGAAAATAAATTATTCTCTTATTGTAAGTTACAATTTGTAACGCTCACTTCTCAGAAATACCAAATTTTTATAATAAATAAAACATTTTTATTTAATTTTGCTTTTTTTTTATTCAGAAGACGAAGAAGACGAAGTATTTTTATTAAAATACATTTTCTATGACTATTTTTGCTATCTATTGTCATGTAAACGTAATTTAAAACTCAAATAAAAAGAATAATATTTAAAAAGTTCTGATTATATGGTTTTTTTACTCAGTCCCGCTTTCGTTGAAAGAATCCCGCTTTTTTCACTCAAAAAGTTTCAAAATCCCGACTTGACTAAAAAAAAACTGGCAACGCTGGTGTGTACGTATTAATACGTACGTACGTAATAATTTTATCTCTTGCTCTCTGCTTCAACTTTTTTTCTCTACCCTTGAGCAAGAGATTGCTTTGCGATACTTTTTACATTAATTACAAGTTTATTTCGTATTATTTTATTGTTTTATGTGATGGAATAAAGAATATTTCAGTGAATTGTAATTTCAAATGACGTATAAGTTCTAAGGGTTTAGGTCATAATTTGTGTGCAAACATTACATCGTAAGTAAATTTAATTAAGAAATACACAAGTGTTCGTATGTGACATGTTTTAATTACATAGTCTACTCGGCCGCCATGAATTTATTTACATTGAGCTTACTCAGAAGCACAACAAAGCTATAGTTACGACAGACACGAACGTTTATTCTTGCGATATACCTGATGCATCTGGTGCTGTTGTGGCTATGAATAAAGAGCTGTACGCAGTCTAGAAATGGTTTGATAGCTTTGGCATCTTAGTCAATCCATCTAAATCACAGGCCATTGTATTGGCAGTCTAAAGTTGAAAAATAAGATCAAGGTTAGCGATTTGCCACAGGTTATCTACAATGGTCTTCCGATTGTTTTCACAAATAAAACAAAGAATCTGGCACTGATCATCGACGAAACTTTATCCTGGACAGCGCAGATCAATAACATCAGTAAACGCATGCATTGTACATTTCATTTACGGCTTGCGTAAATATAACGGATATTTCCGAATATTCCGTACACGTTTAAAGTGGTTCTCTATCCGCTTTCGCAGAAATGGCACATATTATGCTCTCTATATATAAAATCCTCAATAACCTTGAGACACCCCAATAACCTTGACCCCGGTTTTCACATAAGATAACTCCCATCCGTTCCCAACGTCATTGTCTTACCAAATCTCTGAACTATCCCTCATCCAACACAATCTATTTCTTTCAGTCATTTACTGTCAATGCCGCATGGCTGTGGAACAAATTACCCCTGCAAATACGGAACAGCTGCTCTGTATCTACTTTCAAAAAGTGGTTAAGTGAGCACTAACTTACTCATGATAAGTAATATTACATGTATGCATTTGAATTAATGCAATTTAATATTATGTATAAATGTGGAACTTTTAATTCCCAGCCAAAATAAAATTACTACACACATGTGGGGTGAGCTGGAAGATATATCTTAAAGAAATAAGCTCACCTTTGCACACTGTTTTCTGTAATACCTAATTTGTGTGTTTTTTATGCAATAAAGTATACATATATATTTCTAAAGACGTGTGACCTAACCCAAGAAAGGTCTAGTTTTCTCCCCATGTTATGGAAGTGTGACGGCAGTCGCTCTGTGTAAAAATCAGTACCTTCGCCGAAAAGAAATCCAAAGGCTTAGATAGCGGATCCCGCCAATTCTTCATTTTTGTCAAAAATTCATACTTTAATTTCCTTTTAACAAGTTTCATAAAAATTAATACAATAGTGAATCGTACTTTGATATTTAAATCAATGTTATATTACCCATGCGACAATGTAACTTAACTCGTACGTGGCCTTTCTATTAAGATTTGTTGCGCTGCTTACCTGAAACAAACAAAACAAAAACGTTGTTATATCAGGAACGATAAATTATTAGATAATGTTGCCATTAAATATGTAAAATATTTTCATGCTGCGTTATCAATATTCAGTCCATGATATAATAGGGTAAATTTGTACTTGAGTACACGATCCAAAAAGTAAAAATTAAACTGTTTTTCCTTTTGCACAATACATATACATAAATATAATACTAATAACCTACTGACAAAGCATTTTTAAGTATTATTTATTTGATATTAATTCAAGTTGATCCTTCCACACATTCCTGAGAAAAAGGGTCTCGTACCTCTTAAGGAAATCGGGACCTTTATAGGATCGCAATATTATTCGTTTATCCGTCTGTCAGGGTCCTTTTTCTCAGGAATGCGGGAAGATATCAACTTAATTAATACCAAAGACTCAAGTCTATAAAACCTTTGGTACAGTGAAAAAATCAACGTTCTAAGTCAACGCAATCAAAGATACGGCCTTAACCTAAACTATTCGCGACTTATGTCGATGTATGGATACAATAGAAGGCAACAGGAGTTTTCCAACGGCAAAGTAAGTTAATTTTCCCATGATCCTGTAAGTTTAACTTTTCATTAGAGCAATGTTCGGTGCTTTCATTTTTCGAATTTCACCTATTAATACTCTAATATTGTAATGCGTTGGCGACCGATTTTGGATGAAAAATTACAACATAATCAATGAAACATTTACATACCTACAAATTTGTATGAAACTCTCGGTGCGCTAGTTCGACTCGCAATTGGCCAGTTTTTTTAATAGTAACACCTAAAGTACTCGTATGTATGACTTTCTCTAGTTTATCCCAACAATAATTACGTCTGGCACTGGGATTTGAAATTAAATTAAATTTAATTAGCAGAATACTAATCTCTTGAATGGAAATGACAAAATGTTTTTCATCATACGGATGCGAGGAATGTCTGCTATTTGTCCAGTTGATGCGTGAGGACTGCAGTCTCAGTAATGTTGTTTCTGAGTACTTGCTTGCAATCTTATTCCGTTGCAGATTAGTTTACTTCACTAAATAATCGGAATATAGAATAAAGACTTTTAAACATCGAAGGTCTAATTGATTGATGGAGAAGATACAGTTCAATACAAAAAGTGCCTTTTAATAAAACTGTAGGTAGGCGTTTTATTAATTTATTATGTTACCTTTTGATATGCCTGTTCTAAAATAAAACTTGTTACCTAACTAGTTGTTAGCTAACTGTTACAAGCTTTATTTTCAATACATGAAAACTTAACTTTTCTTAGGAGATAAATTTAAAATAAAATGTTGAGCCTTCTTCTCCACGCTTCTGGTATTTCACCGAATTGTATGACGGAATTGAATAGTTTCAGGACTACAAGTATCTACTGTTGGCCCACCCCACCGTAATTCCGTCCCCTCCTGGTGCTTTCCCATTTTTAAGCTGTCCTCCTTCGCTCATCGTCGTACCTATTATTTTTACTACTACCTTTTATTTTAACCATTGCTCTCGTACACAGAATTGTATGATGGTACTACAGATCTGGAGGGAAACTTCTTTAGAATCGTAGTGATTTGAAACTCGATGAAACGAAAAAGCAACTGTAAAAAGTGACAACCACATACTTCTATAAGATTTAACATGCGAGAGGATGATATAGAAGGAGGAACTATACAGTGTTTATTACAGGGTCCAAGCATTGTACGTGTGTGTGCGCGCCTGCGTATTACGAAGCTCGGGGATAAGGCGTCATAATAACCGATATCGTCTCATTATATTGAAATTCACATTCTTAAAGGTTTCTCTTATATCGCATGTGACCTGCACACTCATGATTTATTTTTTTTTGGTTTGAGTGATTTAAGAGAGGTAGGCCGCATTAAAGCATCCTGTCTCGGAAAGTACTGACATCTCACATAATATCGCAGCTAAATAACAGCTTCTTGGAGGATTGTTATGTTCCTGCAAGTGAATGAGGTCACCGGAGCAAGCTCATTAGGAGTGACTGTATTAGCAGCACAGGTGGCATCACGCGTGTGTTAACCGATTTACATCTTGTGAGCAGAGCTTGAACGTCTCTTCCTTAAGAAGTCCATTTTGTCCTTTCGAAGTCCAAGCACGGTTTAAGAGCTCCTTGACCATAGTAGTTACATTTATTAGGATGGTTACAATCCAAATAATACCTCAGTCCCTACAAATTTCTTACGATTTTGTCGATTTTCCTGGTGTAACTCCGAAGTGGAAAGTCCAATCCTAATGAAATTAAAATAGGAGGTCCCATTTTAATTTCAAGAGGATTGAACTTTCTACTTGAAGCAAAACCGAATCCGACGCAAAAAAATCCTTACAAATAACAAATTAAAAATAATTGGTTCATAAATAAAGAAATTATGCCCGAACATATGTACATTTATTTATTTATTTATCGTTAGGAAGACCAACAGCTACAGGTGACATAATAAGTAACAATATTAATTACTAATGGAGCCAATTACAGATCCTCACGGATAGAACTTGAATGATTATTTAAAGGAAACTTGAACACAAATAACACGCTGTTACAATAAGATGTCGTGTCACAACATGGTCGATTTCATCTATATGGATATAAAAAAGTATTTATATAAAACTAAATAATAATAATAAAAAATCGGCCAAGTGCGAGTCGGACTCGCACACGAAGGGTTCCGTACCATTATCTATAAAAACGGCAAAAAAGTCACGTTTGTTGTATGGGAGCCCCCCTTAAATATTTGTTTTATTTTAATTTAATTATTTGTTCTTAAAGTGAATATATAACTAAATATTCTGTGAATATTTCAAGCGTCTACCTGTTGCCGTTATCAATATCGAGCAAAAATGAGCAAAAAAATCACGTTTGTTGTATGGGAGCCCCCTTAAATATTTATTTTATTCTATTTTTTAATATTTGTTGTTATACCGGCAACAGAAATACATCATCTGTGAAAATTTCAACTGTCTAACTATCACGGTTCATGAGATACAGCCTGGTGACAGACGGACAGCGGAGCCTCAGTAATAGGGTTCCGTTTTACCCTTTGGGTACGGAGCCCTGAAAAAGGGGAGCTCATACAATAGCATTAAAATTAAAAAGATATCGTTGTGACGTGGCTTTATGTTACTGGAGCAAATGATGATAAAGCAAGTGCTTCGCTCTGGTTATGCTTGTAGCGAATAAATCAATGTCAACAGTTTTAGATAAAAAATTAAACTTTTTGCCTGCGCGCAAGAAAAACGAATTTTGCCGGTAATTAGTGTAACTATTTGGAAGAAGAAGAAGAGGGTTAAATCGAAGTGATCTAGAGGGAGTGCTTAACTTTACTTTAGCCAGGAGTTCGGGAGAGTCAACTACACCGGTTGCTATCTTCATTAGGTATACTATATCGGCAACGTCTCGACGAATATTCAAAGAAACCAGGTGATGCTTCATACATATATCCAGATAATTTTGAGAACTGTAGTTCCATATCCACTGGGGTTCCATACCTGCGAGCTGTATTCGAGATGGGTGCGTACGTAGGTACAGAATATTTTTTTTAAAGTTTTAATATAATATAATATAATATTATTTGGACTCCAAACACTATGAGAGACGATTGTATAGAGAAAGGCTGAATGCCAAGTTATGGTATTTGAAAGACAGTTAACGAGAACGAACGCAAGATTTATGGTTGATGTAGTGCTGGAACAAATGAATGTGATTGTATATCTAGGTTTAACTTTTAGGAGCGATGGACGTTACACCGCTAATGTAGAGAGGATAGATAACCGTGTGAGAAGAACATTGGGAAAAGTCGTACTGCCAAGCTTGAACCAGAAAGTACAGCTCACTAAACAAAAAGCCGTCAAGGCGCGACCGTTGCAAAAAATCTGCGGTATAACGATTGTAGATAGAGTTCGTAATGAAGATGTAAGAAAAGGGGTTGGTTTGAAAGAGAGTATCGGTATTAATATAAAAAGAGTAGCAACGTAGCTTCACATAAGTGGAAAGAATTCAAGAGAAACGAATGACGAAACAGATATACAACGTGAAAATAGAAGAATATAGGAGCTGAAGAAGGTCAAGTCTCATCTACCGCTGCTAAATTGATCGTATGTTATCGGAAGGTGGTATTACAAGCCCTAGGAGCGTGCACGATAAGAGCGATTAAAGTTATTGAAGCAAGTGGAGGTGAGCAGGAATCGTTATACTCACTGCCTACCCCGCAAGGACCTTAGCGTGAAAATATACACAGGTAAAAACTATAGCTGTCCAATTTTTCAAAATGGTAATTCTACATCTTTGTAAAATGAATTCCGATTCAATCCGATTTCAATAGTTTCGACCCTTCGCCGATAACTCCGTTAACTATCGTCATGCACTTTCTCTTTATATTTTTAATAATTATTTACTTCGAAAATGCAAACTCATTTTATCCCCTGTTTTACCCACCCTTAAGGAAAAAAAATAAAAGTAAGTACATACGTAGATTTTGTATTTTAAATTTGTGTTATGCTTAGATTTGAATACATCGAGTACTGAAAGTTATTATAAGCATCACAAAAGCATTCATCCTCAATTTTAAAACACACAGACAAAATTCTAGAATAATTTGTTTCGTGTTGCTTGTCTGGTTTATAAAAGGATCATACTTTTAAATTTCGTAACTTCAGTAGATTCGGCTCTGCTGCAATGTGTCTGATATCCACGATCTGTATTTATTTACAGCAGTACAAACATAACCAACACAATCTGTCAAAAAGCATACTAAGACTTTATTACCATAGTTATCAGCGCTCTTGTTGGAATGGTATTGCCACCACTTTTCAAGCTCGAAAGCTCGCTCGAAGCGAACAGTAAGCGGTTATATCAACAATACAATAAATACAATACATAATTCCATACACAGATGTGACCAGGAGGCTCGAAGTTTGACTGCGAACTTTGCTTATAGTTGTGTGTTTCTATGTTGATGCGATGATTTCTGAAGATTCTTTAAAGTCATTTTATAAGAGTTCTATTGTGCCATGATCATAATATTTCTTACGTATGTCAAATCTTTAACATAAACCGTCCTGGGTGCTCGTGACAGGTGGCCTGATGAATGGACGCTGAGGCGAAGTCATAAGTAAGTATTTATAATTTCAATTTTGGAAAAATCGCACGGTACACTAAATATTTGGGCACGTCGCCTGCAGTTCACAAGAAACTTGACATGAAAGGTAAAGATCGTTAGTAGAAAATTTTATAGTTTATTATTCTACAGAAAGTAGAAAATAAAGCTCCCGGGATTGATCCACGTACCAAGTTTCACGGCGTAATGTTTAAATCACTTACCAGAGCCAATATTCTGTTGCTCGAGTAACATCGATAAAACCATTTATCAGCGGAAAAGACAGATTTAGTATCCCGATGCGCTCAAACTTAGATTTCTGGATGTTGCAATCAATTTGTTGTGACCGGAATATGTTCAGTATCCGCCAGACTCACTTTAGTTTGTTAGCAGACTAATCTAAAATAGTTGGTCATTATGTGGCGCCATCGTTTTGTATACTTGTTTACATCATCGCAAATCGCCGAGGAATATTAGCAGGTTATTCAAACGGATGCTAATTGGGGCACGACTGACTTTTTTGGCACGATATTCCCAAGCGACAGGAAGTACATGATTATTTCGAAATATGCGCTCTTAAAAATTATATTCAAGGGCATACGATAGAGACAATAATAAATATATGACCTCCTTATGCTATCGGAATACACGACGAACACCCGTATTCCACCTCTATACCGTTGATATTCCACACATTCGCACGAAGCGATTTGCTTCTTCTTTTATAATGCGAACGGCTAAGGAGTGGAATGCCCTACCCGCATCGGTGTTCCCTGAGAAATACAACCTGGGTCTCGCTACATGTTTCCCCTTATTAGTTTTTATTAAAATTATATTGGATCATTATTTGAGTAAATTCATGATAGAATAATCCAAATCAGATAATAAACGAAGTAAAGACATAAAAATACTAATATTTTTTTTAATAACATTAAACATGATCGTCACATATCACCAAGAGTATATACTTAGTCTGGCCATAAATACTGCTACAAATAAAAATAAACAAAATATTACATTTGAATTTGGAATCTGTCATTTTTATATGTTTTGTTTGTTCATTGAGTTTTCTCATTTTGGCGCCAATACATTGTACAATATTTTGCGATATTAAAATGGAGTGGGGTAATGAAGAGAACCGTATCGCTGTGATTGCATTACACAAAGTAGGTATGGAGCCATACGCTTGGTATTAGGAAAATGTTTGTGTACCGGGCTATTAATAGGTACAATACATCTGTTTGTGACAGAAAAAATCTGGCCGTCCACGTAGTGTTCGAACGAAAATGGTGGTCAAAGCAGTAAGGGAAAGAATTCGAAGAAATCCTGTACGAAAGCAAAAGATTTTATCTCGGGAGATGAAGATAGCTCCTAGAACCATGTCGCGTATTTTAAAAGATGACTTACGACTTGCAGCCTATAAGAGACGTACTGCTAATTTCTTAACTGATAATTTAAAAAAGAATACGGTGGTAAAATCGAAACAACTACTGAAGCGGTACGCAAAGGGAGGTCACAGAAAAATTTTGTTAACGAATGAGAAAATATTTACAATTGAGCAACATTTTAACAAACAAAATGACCGTATTTATGCTCAAAGCTCTAAGGAAGCTTCCCAATTAGTCGACAGAGTGCAACATGGGCACTATCCGACTTCAGTGATGGTTTGGTGGGGTATTAGCTATGAAGGAGTGACTGAGCCATACTTTTGTGAAAAAGGTATCAAAACATCGGCGCAAGTATATTAAGATACCATTCTTGAGAAGGTAGTGAAGCCCCTTAACAACACCATGTTCAATAACCAAGAATGGTCCTTCCAGCAAGAGTCGGCGCCGGATCATAAAGCTCGGTCTACGCAGTCTTGGTTGGAAACGAACGTTCGGACTTCATCAGAGCTGAAGACTGGCCGTCGTCTAGTCCCGATCTTAATCCGCTGGGTTATGATTTATGGTCAGTTTTAGAGAGTACAGCTTGCTCTAAACGCCATGATAATTTGGAGTCCCTAAAACAATCCCTACGATTGGCAGTGAAGAATTTTCCCATGGAAAGAGTGCGTCCTTCAATTGATAACTGGCCTCAACGTTTAAAGGACTGTATGGCAGCCAATGGAGACCACTTCGAATAAGCATTTTATATTTTTAATTGTTTTATATTTATGTATTAAACTAACACACTGTAAAAGTAATAAATGTTATTTGCAATAGACAATTTTTTTTCTTTGTTTCAGTATTTATGGCAAGACTAGGTATACCAAATTCATATAAAAGTTGTTTAAAAAACAGGCGTATGGAAACGTCAGGTTCATCAAAATAAATAAAACACGCGATACTTCCGTTAAAAATTGTTTAATTCAATGTGTAACAATCGCGAAAACCTAAGACAATACAATATAATATAATATGATTTATAAGTACAAATAGGAACGTTCCAATTTCAAAATTTTGCTCCAAATTTTTTGCGAGCTAATTTTAATTAACGTGTCCTTTCATTGAAAAGGGATCTACGCCGGGATCATTTTCGCGGTATGATTTTTTACGATGTCAAGCGTCGCATGAAACCGGACGAATCGTACGATAGACTTCAGATGGCATTCATGGATGTAGGCCCTTCCTAGGTAACCGTGTATCGTTGGTATAACGAATTCAAGGACGACTAACTATGGGAGATGAACAAAGAAGTGGTCGCCCTTTGACGGCTGTTACGGAAGAAAACATGCTAGCAGTGAGAAATTTAATCCAAGACAATAGGCGAGTTACGAATCAGGAGATTCAGCACATACTTCAGATTGGATCGGGAAGCCCTCACGAGATGCTACACTTACATGTTCGCGTGAGGAGGATAGTTTCACTTTGGGTCCCGTATAACCTACCCGTTGCTCAGAAGCAGGCCCGGGTGGAATGGTACCGTGATGTGATAAACAAATTTGAAGCAGGCTCGTCTCGTCGTTTTTACGATATCATTATAGGTGATGAGTCCTGGATTTATCGATACGATCCAGAAACGAAACGCCAGTCGATAGTTTGGGTGTTTCAACGAATCAACGCCTAATAAAGTGAAGCGATTTAGAAATGGGCGGAAGATTTTGATCGCAAGCTTTTTCAATTTGACTAGCTACCTGGTGCCAATTCCTTTAAATTTCCCAAAGAAGCATCATCGCCAAATGGTATATTACCAAATGCTTGGCAGAAATTTTCTCTGATGTGAGCAACAAGCGATCAAACACAGGGCTCCGCGGGCTACTGCTCCACTACGGCAATGCGTCATTTTCGTCGCCAGAAGATGCGTGGTCAGCTTTCGAGGAGGCTGTAAATGAGGTGTCTGCGTTGGTCTGGAAAAGTGTTTGAAAACTGGTTCAGACGCATGAAACTTTGTATGGAGGCTGGTGGAGAGTACTTTGAAAAGATTTAATAAAAAAATATTTACCTAGATAACCCTTGTTTTATTTTCGCAAAACTTTCTGAGTGTCCCTCGTACATTTATATACTTACTCATAAACTCTCATAAAAACCACTAAGACACTACATTAGAAAGTATACCTTGCCGACAACCTTTCTTCCTATTAGCGTTATCCCCATTTCCTAATCTCAGACCGCTCATCAATCATTGCCAGAATTCCCTATCTACGCCAAAGCTTATATAGATCTAGTAATTCATTAATACTGTAATCATTAATTTAAAAGTTCATAAATAATGACTACACAAATTATGTAAATAAAATGTAAGGAGCAAAACGACGCGCAAACCGAATGGATCGTAAGATTTCATTCGTTTTGCAAATTTGCTGTGATCATCAAGACCTTGCGTCTCCGACTTAGCCAGCAGATAAACACATTAATGATACCCCTCTCATCAACTCAAGGTAATTTCTGCTGAATAAGGAAAATAAAACAAACAGCGAATTAAGACACTGACATTGACGGCACTAAAATTAACATTGATGATATTAAAGAATCTGCACGTTTTTGCTTTGCAGTTGTTTAAAATCTATTCCTATAATACTTGATACTACTAAATTGATTGATTTAGATTTTTTGATTGAGATGCTACAAAGATAGATTGACTTTCCATTGCATTTATAACTATCACTAAAGAATGACTCACGTGGAAAGAGTGTATTTACAGTGGCAATAAATTAGAGACGGTTATTAATACGCATAAAAATTGTATGGAACACGTTGAATATAAAATTCAAGAACTCGCTGCTACTACTACTATATCAAACCTAACTTATGCCACTGTAGGGATACGGGTCTGCCTACAACCGAAGGGATTTAGAACATACTCCACTATGCTACTCAATTGCGGATTACCGGAGTCCACTGCCTTAGTATGACGCACAGGTTATCACTTAACACGTCTTTGTTTACTTTAATATATTTAACAGATTATTTCTTTAAGTTCATCTCTTTCATTCATTTTATAAAACTAAGTTGGCAAAAGCGTGTAAATTGGTTAAAATTAAACAGTTACCATAGCCTTCGGATGACCATAAATTTATATATGGTCTATGGGCATTACTCGTGGATTACCGACCCTGTAAAAGACTCTTTATGGCCGTTTTTCAGAATTTCTTCCTTAATCTCCTGGAAAAATCTTGGTAGAGTTTCCCATTTATTTGCCATTCTACTAAATTAGAAATATAAATGTATCGGGGCATTACTACGCAAAATATGAAGTTAGATTTTTATACAACGTCGGTACGCATACATGCCTACGGCTGATGTAAAGCGGTTACTGTAGCTTATGGAATGTATCTCTAAATGACGTCATTGGTAAAAGACCTTCAATTGCGACCACCGCCGGAAATGTGGTTCAAAGAAAGCGGTTTATTGGTTTACATTTGTAGACCGTATTCACCGTATTCAAACAGAGTTGGTCTGAAAGAGAGCGTCGGTGTAAAAATAAGACGAGGCATGCTCCGTTGGTTCGGACATGTAGAAAGAATACAGGATGAAAGAATGACGAAGCAAATATACAACGCAAAAGTGGGAGGATGTTGGAGCCGAGGAACGCCAAGACGTACCTACCATGACCAAATTGGTCGTGTTCTATTAGAAGGTGATATCAGTCATCAGCATACGGTTGTGTGCCTTTCCACATTGTATAAAAAAAACAAAGTTCTATATAGCCTTCGAAAAAGTAGAGCTTATTAACCTGTACATAATTTGGACCTCGCACCCTGTAAACCTAAATCATTAGGATTGGTGGGGTCCACTACCTAGGCCTAAGAATTTGGCGAAGATACTGATTATTATATGGAACGACTACCATCAGACCTCTAGAAACCAGAGGGGAAACCAGACCGTCCTTAGTTTAGGTCACATGTCTTTCGAAATACAATTTCTTTGACGTGCGAGTTTCCTCACTATGTTTGTTGTTTAACAGGTCGGTTCTATATCTACTGGGCTATCGTTTCTCTTCTTCATCTTCTTTATTTTAGCGAATATCAAAGATATGAAAAGAGTTTTTTTTTAATACTACGTCGGGGAGGCATACAAGCATACGGCCCACCTGATGTAAAGCAGGTACCGTAGACTATTAACGCTTGCGATATATTAATTATAACTCGCGCGATGCCTCCTCTGCTGCTTACACAGCAACTCCTTGGGAGCTTACTGGTGACTTCACTCACACGCAGGAATACAACAACCCTCTAGGGAGAGGTTATTTAGCTGCGGTTTTCTGTGAGGTGGAGATACTTCCCCGGGCTTTGCTTTGATGCGCCCTACCTCTCTTAAAACATCAAGATAAAGACAAACAGACATGTTAATGCACACAAATGTTTGCCTTGTGTGGGAATCGAACCCACGAGCGTTGGTGTCAAAGTCGCATTATTCACGACTGAGCCACGGAGCTCGAGATTTGATTTTCACAAAGTAAAAGCATTCCATCGTCGGCCGGTATTTTGGAAAACAAATAAATATAATAACTTGCTCTTAGTTTACGACTTACCCATAACGTTCAATTTACCCTCCGTCAATTCACGATAATGTCAAGTATAGCCTCAATATCAGCTGTGGGGATAATGGGGAAAACAACTTTAGTTTCATCAATTTGCTTAGGTCGTTAATCTTAATGACTTGATGGGCCTGTGTCAACTTTGCCGCAATTTCAAAAGCATTGGCCGAGAGAACTAATATACAATGGGGTACTCGTACATTGTATATTAGTTCTCTCTGCCATCGGGAATTTGTCTGATGTTCCTTGGCAGTTTTATTAAACTGTCGAAGTGACGGCCTTCTTGCACTTAAGTGTGTAAAGCGTTCGTAACTATTTGTGAACAGAAGATGCATTAAAAATTTAACGTGATCGAGAAGGTCATGAAGTATTTATTCAACATCGGTAAGGATATGGTCCACCTGATGTAAAAATGATTGCTGTAGCCTGTAATATAGAAAGTATCATTCATCAAGGAAGTTGCGGTTTTCTGAGAGGTTTGTGCGTTCGATTATCATACAGAACAAACATTTATGTGCATGAACACGTCTATTTGCCTTGAACTGGATGTTTTTTAAGAAAGGTAGTATGCTTCAAAGTAGCCTGACTGGGGAATAACCTCCACCTCACAGAAAAACGCAGACAAATTCAACTTCCTGAAGGGTTATTGTGGTTAACAGTAAGCTCCTAAAGAGTTGCTGTTTTAGCAGCGGCAGCGGCAACGCGCGAGCGATACTTCCTGGACTTCTAGGGTTTACCCAATTAACAGCAAGCGGGCCATATGCTTGGCTATATCTCCCGACGTTACATAAAACTAAATATTACTACAAATTTAGTAGTAATAGTATACATATACATATATATATATATATGTATATAGACCCTACGTAAGCTAAGCTTGTGTTATAGTTACTAGACAACTGGTAAACATACATACTTATGATACATAGAAAAGAACTAGATCCTAAGCTTACACATGGTATTGGACCCTTAAGTTTAAGGAGAGATTTTACCTCCCTTTGTGTGTTCTTGTACAACGGGTTGTGTTCTGAAGAATTGTTTGATATGATGCCGACATCTACTTTTTATAACCGCACCGCTCGCCGACGGCGGGGAGTTCACCCTCACATGCTGGAATCGCAATGGTCGCGTACTGTTCGGTTCCAGAAAAGTTTTCTTCCGAGAACTCTCAAGTTGTGGAACGAGCTTACAACCGAGGTTTTTCCAAGGGACTACAGCATGGGGCTCTTCAAGAAAGGCGCGAAGAGGTTTTTAGAGGGTCAGCAACGCATGAGTGACACCCTGCTGTTGCAAATGTCTATAGGCTACGGTGTCTGTTTACCATCAGGCAGATCGTATGCTTGTTTGCCACCTTGGTGGTATAATAATTTTTTTTTAAAACTAGACTACTATAAACAGTTATGTTCATGCACACAAATGTTTGTCCCGTGTGGAAATCGAGCACACGAGCGTTATTGTTAAAGTAACGTTACTAACCACTGCGTTACCTCGGTATCGTCATATATAGTTATAACTACCAAGACCAACCATTTTCGAAGCAAATAAGGCTTTTAAGGAATTAATCCAGATTGCCTCATTAATTCCTTTACATTGCTCCATTATCCTCAATATCTTCTACTGGACAATTTTTTTGATAAACTGCCCGTATAATCTCACATTTTGATACAGAAAATACGCAACTAAAAGTTTTGTATGTAATGTTTTTTACATTACGTTATGTCATTCTGGCGACGTAATATGCTGTAAGTAGCATTATATGTCTACGTGGCAAACGAAGAATTATATAATATTTGTAGTTACACAGTATATTCTTTTATGGGAATAAAAATAAGCTGTGGATAATTCTTTAAATACTTTACTCACGTAGCGTAAGAAATATGTGGGACTGCTATTCCAGCGCTCGCGCCATTCGACGCGTAATCCCACGCGATTTTACATGGAAATTTATGTTTAGTTGGATCTATAATTTAAATAATCATATCTATTTGAATGAAAGAAAGCTTAGAAAGGAGACTTTCTCTTTAAGAGGGCAGGATACAACGAAGCATCGTGACTTCACAGAAGACCACAGCCAAATAACAACTCCCGGAGGCTTGTTAGGTAGGTTCCTGTGAGTAAGTGAGGTTACCAGTAAGCTTCTAAGGAGTTGCTGTCTTAACAGCTGAGTTGGTAATGCGTGATCGACTCTCCTTATATTACAAGCGTCGCAAGGCTCTGGTAACAATTTTACATCAGGTGCTTGCATTGTATAAAAAAAACTGCTACAGTTTCAAGCAATTACTAATGCCCATTACACTTTCTATTTCCGCAACGTAATTACCGCAGTTAGACCGATATAGTTACCTTTTATTACTATAGTTTTATTTATTCTATCCGTTTATATTTGTTTTAACCTACTACTTTTTTACGAATGACCACTGTCAAAGAGAAAAAAGCGAAGGAACGCAATTTAGGTTGTTGTTGTTGTAATATATTTATTGTACGATAAATTAATAATAAATTACAATGAAATTAAATCTAGCATTACAAAGGCGGACTTATCCCAAAAAGAGATCTCTTCCAGCCAACCTAGAGTTATTGACAGGATAATATAGGATCTAGGTACGAGTACTTGTTTAGATTGCCAAATCGATCGTAACATGAAAGCAGTTTCCGCAAAGCGCATTCCGCTGCACATTTTTGTTAGTCGGGGTCTAGAAAATGTCATGTGTTGTCAAAAGAATATCTACACTTAGGTGAGAGCTATGCGAGCGAAAGAGCTATGCAAGCTATGCGCTTTGTTACGTGAGGAGAGACATCAAATCACGATTCGCTAATAACCAGCCGCTAACTAACATAGTTAAGTCAACGTTAGGTTTTTCTATTGGTATACAGACGACAGATTAAGCTATACATTAATGCTATGTCGTAGCACTAAAAGTGAGGTCGTTACGACTATAACATTTCTTGATTAGACATTTGATAATGTACACCACCACTTTCCATCTGGTGGGCCGTACGCTTATATACCTCCCGACGTTGTATATAAAAAAAACAAAAAGAAAGAAATGGACAGAAACAGATAGATGGACAGGAAGTGGATGGAGCCTTAGTGATATGGTCTCGTTGGCACTCTTTGGAGACCCAACCATAAAAACGGTCGGCAAAGTCGACAACGCATGAGTGATACCCTGGTATTGCAAATGTCCATAGGCTCTGGTAACTGTTTACCATTAAACCGGCCCTACGCTTGTTTATCACCTTAGTGCGTAAAAAAAGAATCCTCCAGCACACTATGATAATCTTTCTTGTCACCTAGATTATGAGGACCCCGCCAATATTAAATGCCCTGTGAGTTGTTGGCTATTCTTTTTTGAAATGGGGGTTAAATAATCCCGTGCATGTTTGAGAAAAAAAAAAATTCTTATTTTTTGTCATCACAGACAGAAATACCTACTCAAAGGGTAATACAGAGGCTCTGTTGTCTGTCCGTTTTTCTTTATACCGTTTATAGAGATACATTCAGTTTTATATATATTTACAGTGGCCATAGACACTATAATACGTAACAAATTTTAAAAATAGAGAAGGTAAAAATTTAAACGCTTTAAAATATATTTTTTTGGTTTACGACTATACAAACCATAAAAAAAGTTATTTGCCATGTTGCCTTTTTCACCGAATAAAATTTCATTGAATCACTTGCATTTAAATAATTATTATAAAGTTACCACTGAAATTACGAGAATCCATCCTTTTAAATATTATGTAAAATATTTTTTTATTAAAGTTTCAGGCAGTCTTCCTGCGACCACCGACGCAGCAAAGCATTCGAAACGTCAGGTTCAACAAAATAAATAAAACACGCGATACTTCCGTTAAAATTGTTTAATTCAATGTATAACAATCGCGAAAACCTAAGACAATACTAAAGTTTCATAATATTTGGTATTTGAAAAGACATTTGGTAAGATATTTGGTATTTGAAATGTAGGTAATCTTGACGTTGGAACGCGTTATGATTATACCCTTAAATGCCGTCAGACCTCCATAACTCAGAGGGAATGCCAGACTCTTCATGGGTTAGGTCACACGTCTAACGAAATATATATTTTTTGGACGTGCGGGTTTCTTCGCGACGCGACTTTTTCCATCACCGCCTCATCGTGTTAATTAAAAACTAGCTTTTATAACTTCATCTCTCACGAGTTTAATACAAAAATATTGTCTTACCTATTATATTAGGTCCTATCATATTAGGTCCTAATATCTGGCGTTTGGTTAGGAATTCCAAATTCAAATTTATTTCAAATTTAGTCTTGTGTATTTGTGTTTTGAATTATTTGTTTTTACACCATTTGATTTTTCTTTGACATCGGTCTGTTCACAATATGGAAAACTTAAAATATCGCGTCATTTTCGAATACGAGTTCCACCATGCCAACACTGCAGAAACAGCTCGAAGGTTTAATGATGTGTATGGGGAAGTTTGGAATGTCTTCGACACTCACCATATGCCCCAGACCTTGCTACAACAGATTACCACTTTTTTCGCAATTTGTACAACTACTTGCAAGGAAAAAAAACCGGCCAAGTGCGAGTCGGACTCGCGCACGGAAGGTTTCCGAACCATTATCTATAAAAACGGCAAAAAAAAAAAACACGTTTGTTGTATGAAGGCCCCCTTAAATATTTGTTTTATTTTAATTTAATTGTTTATTTTCAAAATGAATATATAACTAAATATTCTGTGAATATTTCAAGCATCTATCTGTTCCGTTATCAATATCGAGCAAAAATAAGCAAAAAGAATCACGTTTATTGTATGAGAGCCCCTTAAATATTTATTTTATTCTGTTTTTTAGTATTTGTTGTTATAACGGCAACAGAAATACATCATCTGTGAAAATTTCAACTTTTTAACTTCATGAGATACAGCCTGGTGACAGACGGATGGACGGACGGACGGACGGACAGCGGAGTCTCAGTAATAGGGTTCGTTTTACCCTTTGGGTACGGAACCCTCAAAAATCAGTACCGATGGGGTAGTTCAAATCTCCTTCAAAGAATTTATTGATTCTCTCTCTCCCACAAATCTACTTCAATTTCAAATCTACTTCTCAATCAATGAACCTAAAAATGCGAAAGTGCATAGATAATAAAGGTATGTCGAAGAATGTTGATTGATTAAATATATAATTTCATATATTTTTTTCGTTTTAAGTTTTCCATATAAAACGCCTATTCATATGAAAGGGCCTAATATTTATTCTAAAGGCATTTGCTTGAAAATTCAATATTTCTTCTTCGTAGCGTTATCCCATTTCGTAATCCATTAGGGTTGACGGGGTCCCCTACCTAAGCCTAAGGATTACAACCCACAGGGAAACCAGACCTTTCTTAGTCACACATCTATCCAAACATAAATTCTTAGGCGCGCTGGTTTCCCCATAATGTTTTCCTTCACAGCCGAGCAAGTGATAATAACAATGTGTAAATAAAACGTACACACAACTACAATGGTACATGCCCTGCCAGGATTCGAACCATGGATTAATAGGCTGGTTTTTTGTCCACTGGGCTATCACGGTTCATTTTGAACATTTGAATACGTGTACGGTTATAGTTTCAGAAACTACGTAACTGATTAGCAAGCTCCCATAAAATATTATACAAAAGATACGTCAACGATCCGAACATCTTCTCATTTTAATCACTCTGTCTGTATTCAAGAACCACTTTTAATATCACATCTGAATGTCTAGAATCCAGGAAATTAATTCTAGTAATTGGTCGTGGTATTTCTGGGCGTGACACGCTCCAACGACTAATCGCTCCATTGACGTTCCATTGCACGCGTTCGTAAATAATATACGAGAACATCGATCAGTTGTGTAATTTAATTGTATCAGATTCGTTCAATTTGCCCGTATTTTTGCCGGGAGATTTACAAGCATAAGGCCCTTCCTGATGTAAAGCGGTTACTCTAGGCTCTGAACGCTTGCAACACATTTAAAGAAAGGTAGAGCGCATTAAATCAGCCCTACTGGAGAAGTACCTCACAGAGAACTGCAGCCAAATAACAGCTCCCTGGAGGATATTGTGTTCTTGCGTGTGAGTGAGGTCACCAGTAAGCTCCCAGGGCGTTGCTGTGTTAGCAGCAGAGGTGGTATCACGCGAGTGATACTTAATGTATTATCAGCGTTCATAGGCTACGGAAACCACTTTATATAAGGTGAACCGCATGCTTGTATTGTATAAAAAAATAATTAAGTATCACTCGCGCGATATAGTTATAGATTGAGGCCGACTAATTAACGTGCCCTCCGAGCTCGAAGAAACTTAAGACAACTAAACCATCCATAAACAGGCTGTGGTCGATGCTAACTTGCATGACAGAAAGAACAACAACGCAATTTTCACAATTTATTCACGTCACATTTGGGACTCACGTTTAATGCCACGTCTGAATGTACTCTTTGGTTTACGTAATTGATTAGCAAGCTCTCATAAAATATTATACAAAAGATACGTCAACGATCCAAACATATTTATTTTAATCACTCTGTCTGTATTCAAGAACCACTTTTAATGTCACATCTGAATGTATAGAATCCAGGAAATTAATTAAGGCCTGTCTAGCAATTGGTCGTTATGTTTCTGGGCGTCACACACTCCAACGACTAATTGGTCCATTGTCGTTATATTGCACGTGAAGTTCAAACGTCATTCGTAATACACTAGCACAGTACGTATGTTTTAATACGACATGACGAGCTTACCTTGACACCAACGCTCGTGGGTTCGATTCCCACACGGGACAAACATTTGTGCGCATGAACATGTCTGTTTGTCTTGGTCTGGATGTTTTAAGAGAGGTAGGGCGCATCAAAGCAGCCCGTCTGGGGAAGTACCTCCACCTCACAAAAAACCGCAGCCAAATAACAACTGCCTAGAGGGTTGTTGTGTTCCTGCGTGTGAGTGAGGTCACCAGTTGGTCTGGGTATTTTCTGTGTATAATAAGTATCAACATATTTACAATCAGTTCAGAATACGCAAGCTTGCATTGCTAGAGGAACACCTGGCTCATCAATTATATAACAATTATTTTTTTTTTAAGTTATCGGCCATTCCGACCCTGTTCTTTAAGAGATAATAACGGTTGTTGTTGTTGTTGTAATCACTTTATTGCACAAATATACATAACATATACAGTTACAAATATTTAGTATATACAAAGGCGGACTCTGTTTGGAGAAGTACCTCCACTTCTCCAAACGGGGTGCTTTGAAACACCCTACCTCTCTTAAAAACAGTCAGACAAAGACAAACAGACATGTTCACGCACACAATTATTTGCCGTGTAAGAATGCGTTGGTTTTTGGTCGGTTTATATACGTAATTTTGTTATGACATTTTAATATCAATGTCAGTTCTAGTTATGAATATTAATACTTACTTTATAAATTCTCGTTAGAAAAATCTTTAAAATCGAAATCTTGCGTCGCTGGCCTATTTGTTTTAAACTAATCGAGATTTCTAAAAGCGTAACTGGGTGACACTGTTATATTTAAAACAGCTATATAATAACGGCACGCGATGTCTGTCCTTCAGATTCAGGAAGCATTCATTTTGTCGTCATATCCGACCGAAGTGCCGACGAAATCATTGTTTGCATCATTAACTCACTTGTATCACTGTTTCTCTCACTCATCTCGCTGTTAGAGCATAAATCGCCGCGTTAAATACGGAAACATTTTCTATTATACTCGTATATATTTGAGTTCACAGACTATGCCTGTATACATAAGTATACAGTTGACGAGCTCGGTGGCGCAGCGGTGAAACGCGTTGTTACGCTACTTTGACACCGACGCTCGTGGGTTCGATTCCCACACAGGACAAACATTTGTGTGCATGAACATGTCTGTTTGTCTTGGTCTGGGTATTTTCTATGTATAATAAGTATATATTTACAAAAAAAAAAATGTATTTACGTATGTTTATCAGTTGTCTAGTACCCATAACACAAGCTTCGCTTACTTTGGGGCTAGATGGCGCTGTGTAATTTGTCCGACAATATTATAAGTTTGCTGAACTTGAAAATCTTCGTGCCCTATACTAAATACGAAGAGCATAGCTGTTAAACCAGTTTAAATAATGCAAAAATATTCTGCATCTACTAGCTACATTATATTTTTACGGTTCCATACCAAAGAAAGTAAAAATGGAGTACTTGTAGTATACGTCTATTAGAGATACCTTTACTCGTTTTACCTCCGTTTGTGTGGTGAAAAATCTGAATCACCTACAGGTGATAAAGGATTTGTTAAATAGATAAATTACAGAAAAAATATACCTATGTATAAAAAAGACGTTAGTATAGCATAGTTTAATAGCAATCATTAAAAATAAAAATTAAATCATTTGCTCTCCCTAAATTACTTTCTAAGTTTGTTCATTAAAAGAAATGAAAAAATAGTAATTGCTAAGTTTTATGAACATATTACTAGACTTATGTTGGAAAAGTTAGATGTTATTTCTAGCTTCGAAGGCAGATTAGAGGCAGGTTGAGATAAAGATGTAGAAAAATGTTATTACTAGAACAGTTTAAAAAAAAAAACTTATATTCAGTGTGCGTAAGTTCGCACTTACCGACCTGGTTGTTTATTACAATTGGCAGTACTATTGTTTATAGCTATATAACTTCTAGATATTTATAAAAGATATCAAGCGCTGCTGATTCTATATTGATATTAAAATTGTAGTGATCTCTTGCGTTTTTGTAAATGCTTCCTAATATTAAACTAAGAATAGGTTTTTATTACGTACACACACACACACATATATATATATACAACAGCATTCTTCGTCAACTTTTAGTATAATAAATGAATACGAATTGACTATCCAAAGTAAGATAGCTAAGCAATAGAATAAACTTAACTATAATAAGCCTTTAGTAAATATACATACACAAATATTACATAAATAACAAGTATATAATAGTCATAACTATAACATACATAAACATACCTTATGCATAAATATAATAAATGTAACGATGATGTCATCAATCAATGTCAATGTCATGATTTTGGAAAATTGTCCATACAAATTCTGCTCAATTCGTTCGAAATTCTGTTGAGTGTCGGATAGCACATTCCAGAGACGTGTAGTTTGCGATATAACAGACAGACATAAAACCAGAATGGAAAAGATGTATAGGGAGCTTAATAAAATTCTCAGGTAGGAGTGGAGAGATACTGAAATTTTACTTCAAGATTTATGTTTATTATATGAAATAGAACGGAGCAAATAGAGGAAGCGTTTTAGTCTGTACTGACTAATAAGAAGCCAATTCCTGCCGATCGTAGTAAGACTCTACTTCAAACTACTTGTACATTTACTACGGGATTCACAGGTGCAAGCAAAATTATGAACTGCGTTAGTTTCGTTTATTTATTTAAACTTTATTGCATATAATCTTATTTTGCCATACAAATTGCAAACTAAATGCTACCACGTTGTTTACCATCATATTTCATGCTAGTAACATTAACAATTCATCATTTTATGGAACGTTGAACGATATTATGTCATTGCTTAATTCTAATGCTTATAATTTTATTCAATTGCAATCGACAAACACAAGTGTACACAAGTATACCTGTTTATTTATGTTGTGTGTACTATTACTAATTAGGTAGAACGCAATATGGATACTATTAAATGTATTTTATTAAATTAAATTTTATTGTTTTTTATGATATTTAAAATATTAAGTGACGCAAATTCTAACTAAGTTTCGAGGGTGTTAATTATTTATTGAAGCCATAGGCTGTACTCGATAAAGGTACTCACCGGCTTTTGGCAATCCCGAAAGCTGTATTTCAAATAGCCAATTGTCATCCAAATAGAACAGCCGTAGCCGTTTGTGACCGGGGCCGCTGTCAGTTTCAGATGATCAAAAACCGATTGAAACTAGGCACCGTCGTTATTTACATATGACATGTTGCGAAAGCTTTTGGAGTGTAAAAAATATTATTTTTTCACAAAAAGCTACTGGTTCAATGTATCCACATGCTATAAATCAAGTCAGAATTACGTCACATCAAGATACGGCTAATGTACAAAATGCGGGGGCTGGTCTATTGGCCAACTGGTCCTCGGTTCGAATAGTAGCATGTACCACTCAATTTATGCTTTCAGATTTATGTATATGTTTGTGTTTATCACTTGTGAGGTGTTGAAGGAAAATATCGTTAGGAAACCCGCAAGTCCAAAGAAATATAATTTGTAAACGTGTGACCTAACCTAAGAAAGGTCTTGTTTACCCTCTGGGTTGCGGACGTGTGACTCCATGCAAAAATCGGTATCTTCGCCAAATCCTTAGGCTTAGGTTAGTAGACTACACCAATCCTAATGGATTTGGAAACGGAATGATGCCTAGAAAAAGAGAAGATAGCTAATGTAAAAAAATCAGCGTTATTACTTCAGTATAGATAGGATGAATAAGTACAAAATTGTGTTTACTTCCCAGGGTCATACATATGGACCTACTCGTACCTACATACATACGCACATACACAGAGATGCCTTCATCTGCAGTCATCCTTTTAAAATGACATGATAGTATAACATATTCATATGAATGATGATTAGATGATGAGGTTCTATTTATTACATTAGCGTTCGTTAATCAAAAAACCAGCCAAGTACGAATCGGTCTCGAGAACAAAGGGTTCTGTACCATCGTGTGGAATAAAAAAGAGGTGTACACCCTATAATTTTTATAGCCAGTTTTATTGCACGTGTTTTTTGTTAACAATTTCAAGTGTCTACGATTAAAAAGACACTCGACGACGAATAAAGGCAACCTTTACTCATCAAAACTTACAGTTTTAGCGCCTAACTACCTCACCTAGCATACAGTCAAATGCGAGGATATTTCAACCAATATGCTCATAAGTGACGCGATATTGGCCCATAAACTAGTCAATAAGAGCTGCGTGTTCTACTTACACTCCAACCCGTAGTGTGTCGAGTTTTAATGCAAAAGCGTTCTATCGGTTTTCCATTCGTTGTTTTCTTCATGTCCGTCACAGACGAACAACAGATGGACAGACAACGGAGTCTCAGTAGAACCCAGAGTCCTCGGAACCGGCGCGGCGAGCGTGCATGAAAAGAGCTATAAATGTTAAAGAAACGAGTGACGTGTGTAAGGATCGCACCTCGTGGCGCTTGGCTGTCTCTGTTTACACCGTAAGGGTGAAGATATATACATACTAGCTAGAGATTACATAGATTTCGAGCCGGGAATTACTACCATCCCTTCCACAACATAATTGCCATAATTTATATTGAACTTTAAAGTTTACCATCCTACATAAACGGTTAATGTTAGAGTAATCAGTGCATTATTTAGTATCGTGCATGTACGAGTAATAATGAAAGGCAATATATTTTGTTCAACAGTAAAATACTAAGAACAAGTTTTGTAAACGAAATGCCATTTGACGTTCATCAATGAAAACGGTGACATGAGATATAATTTAAGTGAAAAAAATATATTCAAATAGGTTCACAAAATGCCGTATCAACTTTTTTGTCAAATTCTTGCATAAATGAGCACAGCATAATGATTTATAAATTTATCTTTTTAGTTGACGGTCGTATGTAGACGGGAATATTATTGTCTTAGGAAAACCTAAGATTATTGTCTTAGGAAAATCGCGAAAACGCGATTGTTACACATTGAATTAAACAATTTTTAACGGAAGTATCGCGTGTTTTTTTTTATTTTGTTGAACCTGACGTTTCGAATGCTTTACAGCGTCCGTGGTCGCAGGAAGACCAAGGTGACATTTGTCTTACATTGGTTATTCAATTATTACATCTACCGACATGGATGGTTTAGTTATATACGTCCCGAATCACACAAAAATCGCTCACGGTGTCCGAATGTTTTTGAGTAGTTCTCTGGGTTTGTGACTTGATTATTTTTAGAACTGGATCCCAAGCAGGTCTTGCCAACCGTCTTCTCTATTGAAATTGGGGTGTTTTCTTATTTCAATAGCCTCGCGTAGCATTCGAGGCATGTAGCGATTCTCCTTGGCAAGGATTTGTGGTTTATCGAACCGTATGTAATGGGTTGGCTGGTCCAGTGTAAGTTCACATACTGCAGAGTTCTGAACTCAGCAGTACGTGCAATGTCATCTTAGTCTTCCTACGACCACGGACGCTGCAAAGCATTCGTCAGGTTCAACAAAATGAATAAAATACGCGATACTTTCGTTAAAATTTGTTTAATTCAAGACGGGAATATTCTATAATATAATGCTGGAATATTATTAAGACTTACGTTATTGGAGCTGGAAATTTTATCAGTGTCTATTTTATTATACGAGTAATATCTACAATTTGAGAACAAACTAGAAAACGAAACATATGAATAATTTTTACATTACATACTAGTGTAAACCATTCAGTTTCCATCTATCATTTCAGATCAAAGGCATGCTAATACTCCGTATAATCGTACAAAAACATCAAACGAAAATAACAAGAAAGCCTATAAAATACAAGAACATGTGTCACTGGGACGCGTACGTAAATGATACCAGGTATAAAATATTGAGTTACCGAAAGCGACGTCGCCGTCGGTATGTTAACACCTAACATTTTGGCGCGTGTCCATTATAGACAGGGGCCTTGTCAACGCCGACCAAACGCAAATAGGACTCCTACACACATTGATAGGTACCGATGTTTACACGAATAAACCGGTGCATTTGATATTTACGCCTGCATAAAAATAGAATTAGTAGGTCTCGGTAAAAACAAACAAGCTTGATGTTTTATGGACTTCAATTAAAGAGGTCGACCCCACTTCGTTGGACGTTATTGTCTACATGTGTTTTACATGAGTCTTTTTTAAAACCGAAATTTGATGATTGAAGGTCGATTTTTCATTGATTGAGAGATTGTTTTTCGTAGTAAATCCATTATTGGAGCAAATATTAAAAGGATTATGATTATGAAGTTTTTTAACAACAAAAAATATTCGCTACGTAAATTTGATCATATTTTTTACACCTACGTAATAGTTTTATTGATTTAGGACTAACTGTTTGTTTAACAAGCTTTGTTTTTGAACTAAAAGACATTTTATTTATGTTATGTCATTAAAAAATTTAAAGAGAACAGTCAAACCAATGTGTACCTATGATGTCAATGCTCGTTAAATTCCATATTTGTGCGTAATAAAAGTGCGTATTAAATATCTAAAGTATTGACTTCTTGTACTGTTAGCATTTATAGGTTACGATAGTCACTTAGCATTACGACGGCCTTATACTTCTTTGTATATAACGACGTTGCAAAAAAAAATTCATCGTGCAGCAATTCAACTACAATGGCCGAGCTTGACGCACTCTTGACTGTAGCTTGACACAGCATTTCTAATAAGATAAATACTTTATTAGGTGCAGCAGAGTTCACCTTTATCGGATCCGGTTTTATCATACATAATATCTTAGTTTTATGTATAGATAAATTCTTCTTGTTCTTTGGTTTAATTTCAGTAATGGACAGTAAAATGAAAATTGTATCTTTGTAGGAATTATAATTTAACTTCTGTTATCTTTCAATTTCCTCCAATGCTAAAAGTTACTTTTTAGGTAAGTAATTCAATTCATTATCTTCAATTTAGTAAAAGATTTACTTAAATGTCTTCATGGTTCGTAAAGTTACATGATTTCACCCCACTCCTAGTCTTCAGGGCGCTACCCTCAATATGCGAGATAGCCTGAATATGCTAGGCATATTCGTTGCGACCTTAACGAACGAAATTACATTGAGAGCCTTATCTTAACAGCTTCAAAAAAACTCGGAGTCCTGAACAGGGTGCGACGGTTCTTTACGCCGGACCAGCTTTTGTCTTCTTTATAAAACTCAAGTTCTGGCCTGCGTGGAGTATTGCTCGCATCTCTGGGACGGATCTGCACAGTATCTTCTCTAGGCTCTCGATAGGTTACAGCGATGGGCTATCCGCATAACCCACGATGAAAAGGTCACAAAAAACCTAGAACTTCTGCAACTTCGCAGGGACATAGGCTCGCTAAGTATATTTTACCGCCTGTACCATGGTGAGTGCTCTGAAGAACTATTTTGCCTTATCCCACCCTCTCCCTTCCGTCATAGAACCACACGTGCAAGCTTGCGATCATCTCATCATTCCACTGTTGAGGACATTTCTTCTCGTACTAAAAAGTTCGGCAACTCCTATCTCTGAAGTACTATTAAAAAATGGAACGCCATGCCTACACATATGTTTCCTACAACAATCCTTGAAACGAAGCGTAAAGAAGCACATTGCGGGCCAGCATGGTAGCGTCAGCTGACAGGACACTCCAGTTTGTCAGTTGCCGATGCAATTTGGGCTCCTTTTTTCGCTTACCAACAGGCGAAGTGGAGCCACTATGCTGAGCCAATATAAAAAAATAATAATTAAGAAATAAATAAATAGAAATGAATATATAAATAACATTATGATAAATAACATGACGAGCTCGGTGGCGCAGTGGTGAAACGCGTTGTTACGCTACTTTGACACCAACGCTCGTGGGTTCGATTCCCACACAGGACAAACATTTGTGTGCATGAACATGTCTGTTTGTCTTGGTCTGGGTATTTTCTATGTATAATAAGTATGTATTTACAAAAAAAAAAAAGTATTTACGTATGTTTATCAGTTGTCTAGTACCCATAACACAAGCTTCGCTTACTTTGGAGCTAGATGGCGCTGTGTAATTTGTCCGACAATATTTATTTATTATTATATAACTGAATATTTAGGCAAAGGTGTTCGTGTGCATGCAAGCGTGCATGCGTGCGTTTCAGCAATAAGTCATTCCTGAAAGACTAAATGAACCCAGTGCAACGCCACCCCCATTATGATCTATGGAGTATATTACGAGTATATCTATACTTGAATGTTAAGCTGGACCAATGCGCAATAGAGAGAAATATGCTCGGCTATAGAAGGGAATAAGGAATTTTAACAGGGAATCAAAATTATCTCTCAGAAGTAGTACAAGCTGAAATTGCCCTGAACTGGCCATAGCTAGCGTATGTGTGTTGTAATGGCAAATGACAGAATGCCCTAGAACCAAGGCATATGGAACGAGGAAGTTGGCCGTTCCATTCATATGCCAATGACATCATAACAGCGAACTGAATTGGTTGGTTCAAAAATGGATAATCGCTTACTGGGAACCTCACTTACTGGCGGGATTACGACAATTGTCCAGGGAGTTGTTATTTGCCGGCGTTTTTCTGTAAAGTGTAGGTACTTCCACAGTCGGGCTACTTTGATGTACCCTACCTCTCAAAAGTTATTTTTGAAGCCCGTTTTTAAATTACTAAGTTATATACAAACGTTCGTTCTGCATAATAGTAATCACGCCAATGGATGCTTGAAACACTAGGGGCATAATTAATACGATGCTTACCCTGTAAAATCCTCTGTATGCCTTTTTTGACCAAATCCATTCATATTAATGAGAATCAGGTGAGCCGTGTTTGGCACTTTACCAGTAAAAAAAATAGTTTGTTTATTAAACAGTGTCAGACAATTAATTCCATAACCCAATGATGTCTGGAAGAAACCCCGTGGGAAATCATAAGCTACGTGGCCTTACATGGGATTGTATAGGCATCACATCAAACAATTCTTTTGAAATCAATCCTTACGATCGATTAAATACACAATGGGGGACAAGCACTCTCCCCTTACATTTAAGGGCTCAATACCTACCGCGTGGTAGCTGGGGATCCTCAACAATTTTCACAGTTTACCTCTGAAATAACTTCCAAGACCAGGTGCTCAAGTCCGAAGGTTCAAACAATATTCCATGTGCGATCGGACACAAGATATATGTAGTAAAAGTTTTTGCCTCTCTAAAAGTACACTTTCACACTGTTGAGCACACCAAGTTTCTTGAACCCCAATTTGACCTTCTCCTCCAGATGACTTCGCAACTAAACTGTAACAATAGTTTCCCAACAGCAAAGTTCTAAATGTTTGAAAAGTTAAAAACTCATTTCATTTTCCCCAGTTCCGCCCAGTTCCAGCATATTTCTATTTTTCTTATCGTAATTTTCTCTGGCCTAGAAAGCTGTTTTAAATATTCGATAAATTGTCTGGTTATTTTAAAAAAACATTATGCTGAACACTTTTCTTCGTAACTTTAAGAGTACAATCGCTTAAGTTTTTTAACCGATTTCAAAATGACAGAGGTATTTAACGCGACCCGTATGTTTTTGTCAGTATGTTACACGATACTTTTGCGTTAGCTTACGCATTCTTTTCCTCAGTCAAATTTATAAGCAATTTAGTTTAAACTACTTTGCATATTTCCACCATCAATTAGTTTATGCGAACTGACGTAAACTCCCACCAACCAACTACCATTAGTATTTGCATGCCATCTCTTGTTAAGCAACGTTGGTAAAAAAATGATCGCGTTTTTTTTCTCAGCTACGGGTCCCATCTGCACAATTCCACTTGAAGATCAAAAGAGTGTTAATCCCGAGTGGTATTCTACCATTTGTTTACCCAGGGTGTTAGAAAAAGTTCGCGAAAGACGACCAAAAAGCCGCGTTCTCCTACATCATGACAACTCTTCTTCACACACGGCCAACAATACAAAGTCATTTTTAACTTCCGAAAAAGTACAACTCGTTACCCATCCTGCGCATAGCCCCGACCTAGCACCCTGTGATTTCTGTATTTTCCCCAAAATCAAAGATTTGATGAGAGGTTTCACGTTTACCAACTCCGACGAGGCAGTGATAGCGTTCAATCAGCACGTAGAAAACATGCATTCAGATCTGTGATCCTCCTGTTTAAAAAAATGGTTCGATCGCATGAAAAAATGTTTAAAATGTAAAGGAGAGTATTTTGAAAAGCAATAAACATAACATTTTGGTTATAAGATGTTGTTTTTTTAAGTTACGCAAAACTTATAGTGTGACCTACGTACGTAGTTGAACTTCAACGTAGTTTTTGTTGAATATCTCCTAATAAGATTAGTCCCCTATAAGCATAATAACTTCATTGAAGTTAGTTTCACTTCATTCAAGTCACGGTTTTCAGATCATAATTATATTTTCAGATGTTTAATTTTTGTTTTTTTTTTTAATCCTTACCATTTGTTTAATCCTTACCATTTCATGTCTATGCTATTTGGCCGACCAGCGTAGCAAGGTTTGTAGGGGTTTTTAGCAAAAGATAGGTAGAGTACGGCGATGTTTAGTAGCTTGAATCATTTTGACTAGACTAGTTAACGCCTTCACCGTACACCTTCGAGAACTGATTATTCCTTAATATTTTAATGTATTATATTATTTCCACGAGCGAGTAAAGTTTACAGTAGATCCTAAGGAGGTGCTGCGTTGGCAATAGCAACGCGGCACAGATGCTAATTATCGGCAAGCGTATAGCATTTGTACCAGCTGTTCATTGCAGGACTTTTATCTTTACTTAAGCGGTTTTAATCAAAGTACAGCCTAACCAGAGTCGGGTTTGTACAAGTTTCCTGAACATTGTTCAACCAATTTATCGCGTGATTTTTTTTAATTTACCAATTCTACGAAGTTACCTGTGTTTACGGTCTACTCAGACTACGTGAACTTTGATTTATTACGGATAAATGTAACAGAAAAAGGTACTCAAATTCACCTGCATCGTAAGTAATGCATTGAGTTACGTCGGGGGCAAATAATGCATGTGAAGTAATAATCATATTTTATGGATACATATGATAGAAATATATATTAAATGAGATGGCAAACAAGCACACGATATCCCTAATAATAAGCAGTTACCGTACCCTAACGACACTTGAAATACTCGTGCGTCTTCACTCCATTTTGAGATTTTTCAAATTTCGCGTAAAGATGAGAAAACTCTTCTTCTTCTTCCTAGCATTATCCCGATCGTAACAAGCTCGGTGGCTCAGTCGTGAATGACGCGACTTTGACACCAACGCTCGTGGGTTCGATTCCCACACAAGGCAAACATTTTTGTGTATGAACATGTCTGTTTGTCTTGGTCTGGATGTTTTAAGAGAGGTGGGGCGCATCAAAGCAGCCCGCCTGGGGAAGTACCTCCACCTCACAGAAATAAAAACTCCCTAGAGGGTTGTTGTGTTCCTGTGTGTGAGTGAGGTCACCAGTAAGCTCCCAAGGAGTTACTGTGTACGCAGCAGAGAAGGCATGGCGCGAGTGATACTTAATATATCGCTAGCATTAATAGGCTACGGTACCCGCTTTACATCAGGTGTGCCGTATGTTTATATGCCTCCCGACGTAGTATAAAAAAAAACCTGTCCCCTAATCCATTAGCATTGGCGGTATCCGCTACATGAGTGACTACCATTAAACCTCCACAACCCAAAGGGAAAACCAGAACTTACTTTGGTTAGGTCACACCTCTTTCGAAATGTAATTTCAAAGACGTGAGAAATTCTTTACGATGTTTTTGTTCACTGCCGAGCAAATTTATAATTACAAAGATGTACATAAATTCGAAAATACGAATTTGGTGGTACATGACTCCACCAGGATTCGAACTGGGTACCAGTTCTGTTCTGTTGGTTATTAGGCCAGTTCTTTATCCACTGAGCTATCACTGTTCAAGACTGTGTTGAAGGCGTAGACTGAAGTAGATAAATTAATCTATTAAACGCATACCTCATAATTTCATCCTCATAAGCCTTACAACTAGGAAATAAGACTTTACAACTAGGACATACGTATATATTATCTTAAAAAGCAAATATGTTACTACAGTAGTATACGTTCTAATAATAAATAATTATTTTCGGACAAATTACACAGCGCCATCTAGCCCCAAAGTAAGCGAAGCTTGTATTATGGGTACTAGACAACTGATAAACGTACGTAAATACATTTTTTTTTTTTGTAAATACATACTTATTATACATAGAAAATACCCAGAACAAGACAAGCAGGCACGGTCCTGCATACATATGTTTGTACTGTGTGGGAATCGAATCCACGAGCGTTGGTGTCATAGTGGCGTAACAGCGCGTTCCACCACTGCGCCACCGAGCTCGTCATCGAGTCGTCGTCATCGAGTTCTAATGGTTGAAATTAAAATTTAGTGGAAACGACATTACATGAATTGGCATATTTCCTATTTTTTTTTTCTGCTTTTCCCAGAAATTTTACATGAATAAAAAAAAGCTCGTCAAAACCTACTTAATAAAAAAGAAAAAAAAAGAAAATCGCCTAACCAACGGAGAAGAAAATAGTACTAAACTGTTTTTCCTCTGCCTTTTTATATTCATTATATAATAACGTGTAAAATATTTTGACAGTGTATTACTACGTCAATAATACGAGTACTAAACCAACAAGTCTAATAAAGTAGTAATGAACGACTATTACGAGATATGGCGAAAGAAATATCGAATCATATCGAAAGAATATAGTTATGATCCAATTACTTACTCCTAATATACTTAGCGTCGTTACGATACACAGTATATTTTATAGAGACACCCCTAAGCAAACTGCTTGCGTTATAGAGCCGTATTTTCCAAATTGGCGTGTAAGTAGCAATAACTGGAATGAAGCAGGTTATGTTTAAATATCGCTATAAAATATAGTTCTTAAACGTTGGATAGCGAATTGTACGTTTATTAGACATCACGAAGTAAGTAAATAGGATATAAACACTGTTACATAGAAACTTTTCTTTTTTTCAACTCTTTAATTATTTTGAATTTGGAACACACACAACATTGTGTGGAAAATTCTTTCGATTTCCCGCCGTTCTACATATTTTTTTCGTGTTTATTATCAAATTACAATACGAAATAGGGTGTTTAAGAAAATAGCATTGCAATGATTGCCTTGCACAAAGTGGGTATGGTCATATTCAAGGCACTTCAATAGCTTAGTATCAGCTGCACGTTCATATATCGTACTATCGATAGATATACCAACACTTTCTCTGTTGATGACCATAACAGATCGGGACCGCGTGCTGTTAGAACTACAAAGGCTGTTAATGCTGTTAAAACCAGATGTCGCCGAAACCTCATTCACACAACAACAAACAAATATCTCATCGTGAGAAATGAAGATTCCCGATAGGACTCTGTCGCAATAATATAATACCACAAGACCTGAAACTCAGGGCTTATAGTCGATATACAGAGTATGCCCTAAATAAATCATTACATTACCTCATAAAAAAATAAATGCATATTCATTTTTACAGTTAGGTGATATCCCCACACATTTCCCCCCTAGCTCTAATCCATATGTATATAATTTAGCTCTATAAAAGAGTCTCTCGAAAGTACTACAGGTACAAGCTAAATGACAAAGAGCTCTTGAAGCTCTCTCCAAGTTCTGATGCTGCTCCTCATCAAAAGGGATGGCGATCAGCCCATTTCTTTTGATGAGGAGCGGCGTCAGGACTTAGAGAGAGCTTTGTTTACTAGAAGATTAATGAAGGACACGTTATTTGATACGGTGTTGTAGCGAGTAATTTTGAGATTACTGTTCCACTCATATTATTGGATGAATCTAGCACCGTCAGGCCTCGCTACTTCTTGAGGCCATATTTAAGTTAGGGCGAGTACATAAGTAAGTGAACTAACCTACAAGGGTTGCCCCACTCAGTATTTCGGAGCCGGTAAATAGCGTTAATCTATACGATGGTGATACCTATATGCTATACATGTTCTTGCACTTCGCCGAGAACTATTTTAATACAATGACCTTGCTTCCAGTAATAAAAGCCTTTAAAAAACTTTGACATATGAAAATAAACTAATAAATTACTGTAGATGCCACAGAGTGATATCATAAGTCTTTCTGATCCATGGTGGTAAAGTCAATACCGAATTGTAGATAGCACCAGTCATAAAAACATCGCCAAGAATGAAAATGGCAACAGGTAATTAGATTACTTTAAATTAAGTGAACGAACATCATCACACAAATAATCACTCCCAAACATCAAAAACCTACTTTGCAAAGTAACTAATACCCAATTAGAGCTACCGGTAGGCTATCATCAGGCCCCCGTAGATAAAGATTCTTTACCCATAATTGCGTTATCACTCATGAAGGACTGAAACTCGAACATAGAAGTAACAAATTAAATTCCGTGTACATCACAAAGAAAGGTGAACTTAGATAACTTCCTCGACGCATTTAATCAATCTAAACAACTAATAACCCATTTTTTATTAAAAAAATATATCTTTAGGACAGAAGTCAGTAACATGATACTGGCAGCTGTGTTAATCAAAGTCGGAATTTCAACAATACGAACGAAATCTCATGCGGTCTATCACAATTCCTACCCGAAAGCCTCCATGATCTATATGTAGAGATATCCAAAGCATACATATTCGCTATGGATACCACATTACATCGCAGTATCCCTTTGAACAATTGCGGAAATCACTCGGGATGTTATTCTCCAATGTAACAAATATTCTTCTTTAGATGCAATGCTACAAGACGCAAAGCCTAGCGTAAAAACGTAGACGGACTTCTCTGATTTCTCCTATCGGTTCCCTTATATGAGACAACTATGCACAAATGAATAACATTACCTCTATCTTACAAGTCACAGAAAATAACCAATATCCGTAACACGTACGTGGTCAAACGGATACATCAACCGATGGAGGCGCATTTCGTTTTTCTCAAATTTAGATTTAATCTTTTATTCATAAATCGACTTTGTTTTTTTTTTTTAATCAATTAGAAAACCACGATAGAATTCTATTGTTTTTCAGAGTAACCCGCTGCATAGTTTAATTTTTATATTATAGCATTCAAGCATAGTACCCACCAAATGTAAAGTAATTATTATAGGCAATTAATGCAGACAACACAGGAAGTATCGCTCGCGCTTTGCCATTCCTGCTGCTAACACAAGAACTCTACACGAGCTTACTGCTAACCTCACTTGCTACAATCGTCCAAAGAGTTGTTATAGAGACGCCGTTGTTATGTGAGGTAGAAATAGGTACTTCCAAGTTCCACGGCTTTGTTTCACTTTACCTCTCTTATGTTTGTGGTTATCTCAACTAACACGCGTATTTCTCACAAATGTTCCTCGAAATTCAGCGAGAGATAAAGTAATGTACAGTAGACAATTTATGACCGAGTGATTATATATTAAATGGATGATTGTATACATAATCTAATACTAGTAGATTATATGCTTTTCGTTTCTAACGATTTTATGTTACGTCAGGTATTAAACTACGACCCGCTTCATTTGAAGACCGTGACTTATAGACGTCAAGTATTTTTATGTCACTGAGCTGGCAAACAATCGTACCACTTGGCTGATGATGTGTAGTTGCCGTATACTTTCGATAATAATATATAAATAATATGAGAATCACACATGCGTTAGCGACACTGTAAATACATCTTCACTTGCACTTTTGTAAAGTAAAAGAAGTTTCACAATTGGATTGTTTATTAAATATCTAAATGTCTTACTTCGCTTTTGCCAGAGCCTAGTTTAGTAGTTGGCAAGGTTGTTTCAGCACAGGGATTTCCTGTAAAGATGATGCATATACCAAACCACTTTACACCCTAATAAAAATCTCATTATATGTATTCATCCATATGTCCTACAAAGGCTGATTTTTATTAATTATCCAAATTATATTACAGAAGCCAATACAAATCATTATATACAACTTTACCAAAAGAAACATAAGTCAAATATCTGGCCTTTCCAATGAACTCATGAATGATCAGATTGAATTTTGTAAGCGTAGTTCCCTTCCGATGACATAGTAACGGCCCACAGGGACCAACATAGTCAGTGTCAAAAAAAGCGAATCAAATATTTATGGATTTCAAAGTTACCCTCGTAACAAAATATTTTTTTTATGACAAATACCAACGTTATTAAGCAGTTTTTATTGCTAAATAATTGACTAGAAGAGAATTCTTAAAGGAATAAACTCGTTTATGCAAACAATATTACTGTATTTTGCAAATGTAAACATTTATGCCATAAAGTTGTACAAACAAAAACACACAAACGTTCCCTACAGTTTTAACAGTGAATAAAAAAAAAACTTTATATTTCTCGCGTGACGAAAATCGATCAGAGAAAGCGGTTGGATCACGTACATGCTTTATACTAGATGCCGTTTTATCTACTCCATATTACTCATTCCCTTTGACTTTTATACGCTAACCAGATCTCTGCTTTGAGGTTGACGAAGAGCCAAATACAGACTCCTTTGTAGATAAAATATCCGCTAGCCTACTACTCCGAAGTTAGGGTATAACGTTATTTGTTCATTTGAGAAGTTAATAGTTCGATGATGACGAGGTGCGTGTATGTTCAATCGAACACTTAAGTTAAGTAGCGTCGACAGCAGCCTGTCTATAAATAAGTTTGAGCTCCCTGTCGAGGTTTTCCCAAGGAACTACAGTATGGGGTTTTTCAAGAAAGGCGTGAAGAGGTTCTTACAGGGTCGTCAACGCAAGAGTGACACCCCAGGTGTTGCAAATGTCCATAGGCTGTGGTAACTGCCTACCATCAGACAGATCGTATTCTTGTTTGCTACCTTAGTGGTATAAAAAAAGTTTGGTAGACTTAATTTCCTCCGTGCTTTGGAGGGTAACCCGTCGATCCCAGTGTTTTCAATACGTCTTTAAGCTAATCTACGACTAAGTTTTTGATGAGCCAGGAAGTAATAGCTACTCTACCACCAAGGCACACGGGTTAGATTCCCGCACAATGCAAACATTTGTGTGCATGAACATATTTTGTTGTTTTTAAGAGATGTTCATTTTAACGCGACAGGAAGAAACACAGTAATTCCTCAGGAGCATACTGGTAACTCACTCGCAGGAACACAGCAATCCTCACGGTAGTTCTTATTTAACTGTGGACTTTTATGAGGTAGAAGTAGGTGCATCAGTCAAACTGCTTCAATTCGATGCTCGTTTGTTTATTAACAAGGTAAAATAAGTGTCAATAAGGTTGATTTAGATTCTAAAGGTGGTGGTAGCTAGTTACTTATACCCCAGATTAGCGAACACGTACAGATCAATCCCAAATTAGGAATATACGTCTTACCTGTTTACATTCGACATCGACACTAATTCACCTGACCTCGTAAAAAGTTTATTGGCATCTCACGACTTAAAAAATATGGAAACGGCAAGCGCCCATTTCCTCTTCGCCTTTCAGCAATATCGGAAAAAACCAAATGAAAACGATTGACTTTTCAGAATTTTACGCGAAGGGTATAGGGATTGTGATTTTTATTGATGGGTAATAAATCCAGTTCTCTATACTTAAATCAATCAGTTTAGATGAAAGAGATGAATTGTGAATGAAGCTTTTTCCCCTTCGCTGAAGAATTCCTATGAACAATACGAAATGTATGTAGCGCTTTATTAAAATTTTATTGTTGAATAAACTGTGTAAGTCATATCTCTTTTCACAGAAAAAATCTAGAATTTGTAAAGTAAATCTATACAGATAAATTAAATTGGAGTGTCTGTTTGTAATATTAAAATAACCTTTTTTATTAAATGCATAAGGATGTATACACGGTACATATACCAAAATATTTTTTTTACAATTTTTGTCTGTCTGTCTGTTTATTCCGGGTAATCTCTGAAACTGCTGCATGGATTTTGACGGGAATTTCACTGTCAGATAGCTGATGTTACAAGGAGTAACTTAGGCTACTTTTATTTTTGAAGTTTTATTTATTTTTTAATATATACATAAATAATAAAAAAATAACTATTCGGCGCGGACGAAGTCGCGGGCACAGCTAGTCTATTATAACAATATAATGATTCACTAACGATTATCTAAAAAGTGGTCACCAGTAATAATAGTAATTATATTAGAAGGAAGTAATAACGATATACAACTCGTAGTTGTTGAATTTTCATATGACATTAGATACAAAGTAATAAAAAAACAATACTGAACGTGTACATAATAACATATTATCCAAATTCATAAATAATATGTTGGATTACGTAAACGAATTATATTAAGAAACATAAGTAATAAAGAAAAAAGGACATGGAAAAGGAAATTGAAAACACTAAGCTAAAGTAATGGACAGTACAAGCTTGTTAGTAACGTCAAATTCGTCTCGAGCATGATCACACATAATAGACGCTACTATGATGAGACAGTGACGCTAAAATTGTGGAAGTGTAAGTGAGTGATCATCTTTAGATCCAAAGTCTGTACCTGCTGATGCGCCATGCCAATAGGCAAATAAGGATCTAGCAATTGTAAGTAGGGAAAGCTACATTTAATAAGCACTTTCATCTTGTTGTATACTTTTTCATGTCTTTACAAAAATCTATTTACTGTAAAAAAAAATTCTCTATAGACTCATGGAAAGACATTGGAATTTTTTGACGATTTTGACGTTGAATCATAACTATATAATGTAAATACGTTACTGATCACATTAAATCACATTTTAATAAATTCCTAATTGACTGACGGTCAAATAATATTTTATATTAAAAAAATCTTAACAATTATTATCTCAGCATAGAATGCTAGTAAACTTAGGATGTGTGGAAACGATCACCCATTTGTAAAAAACTATATCCTCCTAACACAATCTTACATGAAATATAATAAATATTTAGCATAGTTCTCTCCTCAAACAAATATATTTAAGAAAATGTTAAAATAGTTTTATTAAATATTTAACTAAATACCATCTTCAAATAGCAGCATATTGTTAGACAGTACCTACCTAAATGTGTAGCCATTATAAAGCCAACCCGCGGGATGCTAGGTAAACAGAAATTCTCTGAATAATTCGCTCTAGAAGCTGCAATTTAGTTACTGTGTCTTGAGGGCAAACATTTTCTTAACAAGAATACTTTTATTAATCCTGTTACGACAATATTGTAGCTACTTCTCGTACTAATGATATTTTTCTGGAAAAGTTTTTTATACCCTATTAAAATTTAAGTAACAATATTATTACCAGCACAAGTATATCTATGATATGTTGTCAACTGATGATATTTATTGTTATGCTGACAACGCACTCGGAACATTTATTATACAGACCATGCTAACATCCCTCGTTCCCTTGTGGACGAAAATCGCGATAAACTAGTATCTGAAATTGAGAGTACTGTGAATAAACTATTTAGCTGCCACATCAACTCTTACACTCTATACTGGTCTCTCTTCAACTGAAGGGGTTTAGAGCATACTCCACCACGCTACTCAAATGCGGATTGCCGGAGGCCAATGTTTTCAAGCCGCCCGAGGGCCACTGACTTAGCTTAACAACCGTCATCTATCGACAATAGCCGGGACCGATGGCTTAACGTACCCTCCGATGCACGGAGAAACTCGAGCTAGATAAACCCATCCATAGACAGGCTGCGGTTGAAGTTGCTTAACTTGCGTGTTCGGTTAGTATGACACGCGCAACGTCGCCATCGAGCTCTCAAAGTATTTAGCTGAGGGCGGTTGAACTTGATCCAATTCAAGCTGGCGCAAAGCTAGCGTCTAAGCAACTTGGAGTGTTCAACAGAGCAAAGCAGTATTTCATCTCATCTCAGGCAGACTTATGTTCTACAAGTTACAAATCAAACCTCAATACAAAGCACATGAAGAACTTTTGTCACTCTAGAGTGGGAAACTCCTAAGTTTACAAACAGTACTGAGCCCCTAAGTATAAGGAGCGATTTGTGTGTTCTACCCGTCGTACAAATGAAGGAGAATTACATTAACAAAGATTAACATTAAAAATCAAATCATTATTTTTGACTACGTCTCCTAACAGATTAAGCTATAATTTCTCTGGAGAATAAATTACATAAAATTAACCGCAAGTTCCGGTTCGCCATTTAAATGAAATTATTGCCCGTACTCAAAGGTAAATGAAGTACTAGACTGAATAAAGGCAGTCAATTGAAAATAAATATAACAAAATCTACCATTTATTGCGCAAAACGTATACATATTACGTATATTTGTTCTATTCTATACGAAAGCATACCTAGAGTTCGCGTCAACCCATCGTACCTATTTGAATGCTTTATACACTTTCATATTTCTTGTCGTAATACTTCGACTTCTCGAAGTATAACAATAATACGAGTATCAAATAATTATAATAACTATATAAGTATATATATGATATGGTTGACTTATGACGATGATTGTTTGAGATTTCGAAAAAACAACATGCAGACTAGGAGCTAGCTATATGCTCTGCTACCTATGCCAAGCCGAAGAATCCTAACTTTAGAAA
This sequence comes from Pyralis farinalis, assembly GCA_947507595.1. Taxonomy (NCBI): domain Eukaryota; kingdom Metazoa; phylum Arthropoda; class Insecta; order Lepidoptera; family Pyralidae; genus Pyralis; species Pyralis farinalis. Next base: position 22,455,416 of record OX382267.1, read on the forward strand.
ATCTTGTTGTAGATCGCTTGAGGGACAATTTTTGTAAAGTTGATTGGTCCGACCTTCATTTTGCACGCGTAGATCATAAAGTGCAATTTTTGAATTCAACCTTAACATCACTTTTCGATAAACATTGAGACCCAATTGAGACTAGTTTGGGTAAAACACTTGTTACGTATCGGAACTCCACGAGTATCGCCGGTCAGCGTTTACGTAAATGCCGCGCTTCGTGGAAACCGCGCGATGTCGGCAACGATGCAGGTGCAGCGAGACCACCCAAGATACCGCGTCTTCGAGATCGCATCGACTTAATTTTAAGTTCACTTTTGTTTCTTACATCGAGCAATTGTCACGTATATTAGATTGTAATTTTAATTAATTAAATATATTTTAAAAATTGATTTTTTTTTGCATCCTCCGGCCGCAGCCTACGTATTTGGCGCAGTCGATAGGATAGTTGTAAAATAGAGTCAGTGAATAGATCACGGCGAGCAGCTATTTGTAACCTACGAGTGCTACGGTCCAGAGGAGTATCCAGAAATCGATACAGCAGAGAAATCAAATATGCTTATGTAAGTACCTAGATCTATCTAGAGTTGCTTCCTTTTCTTTTTTTAAGTGTTCCTTTAAGTCATTCAAGATTTTCCATCCCAGGCAATCGCGAACCCCTAGCGTAGGTGTAATTCATAAGTTAGATACAAATAGAAATTTAGATATAATTGAGGAGGAGATTGTAGCCCCATCTAAAAAGATGGCTGATGCACTTATAGATCAGATTTATAAGGCGCTCCGGTTAGTGCCCGAGTTCGATGGTAATTCTAATATATTAACGCGATTCGTAAATTTGTGTGATCAATTAGTGAAGCAATATGTGAAAAATACACCGGGCCATGAACTTAGTAATCTTTCTCTTATTAACGGCATACTGAATAAAATAACTGGTCCTGCAGGTCGCACTATAAACTCTAACGGCATCCCGGAAACCTGGGAAGCGATTCGTAATACACTTATTAACAACTTCGCCGATCAGCGTGACGAGACCTCGCTTTATAATGATTTATCCCTTCTTACCCAGGGTTCAGGTACCCCGCAGGAATTTTACGAACAGTGCCAGAATTTATTTAGTATAATTATGACGTATATCAGCCTGCATGAAACCGTACCAAGTACTGTAGAGGCTAAGCGTAGCCTATACAAAAAATTAACCTTGCAATCATACTTGCGCGGTTTGCGCGATCCACTAGGTTCTCGTATTCGGTGCATGCGGCCTGATACTATTGAACAGGTAATATCAAACTGCCAGATACGCGACTGTATAACAACAGTCAAAGATAATCGTGGCATTGTCGAAGTTATTAATCCAACAAGACATGACATAGTATTCTCTATGGACAGGCCAGTTAGTGCAGAATTATTTAATGCTGAATGCACCAGCATCGAACAACCATTAAACCGCGTAAGCCAAGTACTATCCCAGTTACGTACGGATCACTTAAATCCTGAGGAACGAGCCAATTTAGAATCACTCTGTGCTCAATATGCTGATGTCTTTTATATTGAAGGCGAACCACTAACTTTCACAAACCAGATTAAACACAGCATTCGAACGACTGATGAAATGCCGGTATATACTAAGACGTATCGATACCCGTTTATCCACAGGCATGAAGTTCAAAAGCAAATTTCAACTATGTTAGATCAAGGTATTATTCGCCCTTCTCAATCGGTTTGGAGCTCCCCCATCTGGGTAGTTCCAAAGAAGGTTGATGCGTCGGGACAACCCAAATGGCGCATTGTAGTTGATTTCAGAAAAGTAAATGAAAAGACAATAGATGACAAATACCCTATTCCCAACATAACCGATGTCCTCGACAAGTTAGGTAACTGTAATTATTTTACTACACTCGATTTAGCTACTGGATTTCATCAAATACAAATGAACCCTAACGATATACAAAAAACAGCTTTCAATGTGGAGCATGGGCATTTTGAATTTTTGCGCATGCCCATGGGGCTGAAGAACGCACCATCTACATTCCAACGAGTGATGGACAACGTTCTCAGAGATCTCCAGAACGTAGTGTGCTTAGTATACTTAGATGACATCATCGTATTCAGCGTTTCCTTACAAGAGCATATCGTAAATTTAGAAAAGGTGTTTAAGATACTACGTGACTCAAACTTCAAAATTCAAATGAACAAGTCAGAATTTTTAAAGTTAGAAACAGCGTATTTAGGCCATATAATAAGTAAGGATGGCATAAAACCCAATCCCGATAAGATCGCTGCTATTGAAAAATTTCCCTTGCCCAAAACAGCTACCGAAATAAAACGTTTTTTGGGACTGCTGGGGTATTATCGTAAATTCATCCCCGATTTTGCTCGTATAACTAAACCCATGACGCAATGTTTAAAGAAGGGATCTAAAATAACATATAACGACGTTAGTTATGTTAACTGTTTTGAGACATGTAAGACCTTACTGACAAACGACCCTATCTTACAATATCCGAACTTTGACAAGGACTTTATTTTGACAACGGACGCTTCTAACTACGCTATAGGCGCTGTCCTCTCGCAAGGTACTATAGGCAGCGACAAACCGATAGCTTTTGCATCTAGGACTTTGAACTCTAGTGAAATTAATTACAGCACGATCGAAAAAGAGCTCTTAGCCATAGTATGGGCTACTAAGTACTTCCGGCCATACCTCTTCGGCAGAAAATTCACTGTAGTTACGGACCATAAGCCGTTACAGTGGGTCATGAGCCTTAAGGAGCCAAACTCAAGGCTAACTCGCTGGAGGCTAAAACTTAGCGAGTATAATTTCACTACAGTTTATAAGCAGGGCAAGCAAAATGTTAATGCTGACGCACTATCCCGTATCGAAATAAACCATGAAGATACAAGTTCTGTAGCAGTCAACCATTCAGAAAAGCCACCATCTGTAGGCAGTTCTAGTACCGCTACTATTCATACAAGCGATGAACATCCTATTTTGGAAATACCCATATCTGACGATCCGCTTAATAAGTTTAATCGCCAGGTATGTTTCGTGATTGTAGGTGACATAAAAAAAGACCGACAGTGACTAAACCCTTTGAGACTCACACTAGAACGACCATACAAATATCGGAGTCTAATCTCGAGGAAGATATAGTTAGCGCAATCAAAGAATACGTAAATCCTAAGGTTAAAACAGGTATTATAATTCATCCACCTTTGGCTATGTATCAGATCATTCCTATTATCCAAGATAAATTTAAAAGCTCTGCCATGAATTTAGTGCTAACCAAGGTAGAACTTGACAATGTCAAGGAGTACCTGAAACAACAAGAAATCATACAGAAATATCACGAGGGTAAGACAAACCACCGGGGTATTAATGAATGCTTTCTAGCCTTATCCTCTAGGTACTATTGGCCTAAGATGAGAGAACACATCACCAAGTACATTAACGAGTGTAATATCTGCGGTCAGGCTAAATACGACCGAAATCCTATTAAGCAGAGATTTTCGATTGTTCCACCTCCTACAAAGCCTTTTGAAATAGTTCACCTAGATCTCTTCACGGCTGAGACTGAGAAATATTTAACATTAGTCGACGCTTTCTCCAAATACGCTCAAGCGTATTATCTCAGAGATGGTACCGCGTTAAGCGTAGTTCACGCTCTTCTTAAATTTTCGACACACCATGGTCTACCCCTTACTATAGTTACCGACCAAGGTCCCGAATTCTCTAACCAACTGTTTGCCGAATTCACAAGAGTCCATAAAATTCAACATCACAAGACTCTTGCGCATTCTCCCAACGATAACGGCATTGTCGAACGTTTTCACTCCACTATCTTAGAACATCTTAGGATACTGAAGCTTGAAAAACGCAACGAACCTGTAATCAATCTCATGCCATATGCTGTCTTAGCTTATAACAGTTCGATCCATAGTTTCACCAAATGTAGACCATTGGACTTAATTACAGGGCACTTCGATCCTCGCGATCCGATAGACATAGACCTACAACAACACCTCTTACAACAATATTCACTAGACCATAAAAAACGAATGACTCAAGTATACGCCTTAATAAATGAATCTTCATTGCACGACAGGACAGTACTCACTGAAAACAGAAATAAAGACCGCGAACCTGAAAAGGACTACACCCCTAACGATCAAGTATTTGTACGGAACCCATTAGCTACCAGACAAAAACTGGCCCCAAGATATACTCAAGATACGGTTCTCGCCGATCTACCTATCCATATCTATACGAAAAAGAAACGCGGCCCCGTTGCTAAGTCACTTCTGAAACGAAGCCCTAAAAATCCCACCTTGTTTCAGGATAATTCTACTAACGACACTGCTCCGACTGACTCACGGACAAGAAGTAACGATTGATTCTTTAGACGACGGACCAGGACTACTTCCATTCAAACTAGGACCCAGTAAACTTATAGCTCACTACCATTCCTTCCTTAGTTATATAAACCTTGATAATATTCGTAACCAAATCGAAGCCGTTAAGTCACAGTTAGTACATTCAAGGCCCCAACTAAATAATAAAACGTTGTCTCTATATGAACCTCATATCGAGCACCTTAATAGTAAGTTAAATAAGATATCAGATCAACTCCGTACTTTCGAACCAAACCGTAAAAAGAGAGGCCTCGTTGACGGACTCGGTTCCATTATTAAAAGTATTTCCGGAAACTTAGATTACACTGATGCAATTAAATACGATAACGCTATTAAAACCCTACAGAATAATGAGTTTAAGTTAGAATCGGAACTGAATAAACACATAACTCTTAATAAAGAGTGGAGCTCTTATAACTCTAAAACCTTAGATAATATTGTAAAGAATCAAAATAAGATCAATGCGGTTTTAAACTCAATTATGGAAAGCGACACAGAAAGAGAAACGGACTTAGTTAAGTATGCCCATCTGGCGCAATTCTTGCTAATATTAGGAGATAACGTAGAGGATCTATCTACGGAGTTAGTTAAGTTAGAATCTACTTTAGCTTTTATTCGTGCATCGAGCACTCCTCATTCGGTAATTAGTATAGATGAAGTTAGTAATATACTTAGTAAAATAAGAAACTTATATTCAAAAGACGAAATCATAGACGTAGAGTATAGAGACTTCTACGACATAATTAAATTAGGTTACTTCCATACGAATCAACGTATTATAGTAGTAATTAAGGTACCGATTGCCTATCCTTCCCCTTACGACCTGTATAAATTATCCATTATACCTAACAAAAATCATAAAATCCTTATACCAACCTTACCTTATATAGCAATTTCTGGAAAAGATTATGCGTACATAGAGACAGAATGTCCGAAGGTTAACTCATTGTTCCTCTGCCAAGCCACCTCTAACTACAGAATTCGAGATGAGCCAGATTGTATTCAACATCTAATAATTAAACAAGAACTCCATCAATCCTGCAAACTCACTTCAGTCATTATGAAAAGGGAAGCTCTCGAGCAACTTGATGATAAGCACTACACTATGTGCTTTCCCACACCTACTAAAATCAAGACATCTTGCGGTCAAGAACAATATACAACTCTACAAGGAAGTTTCCTTGCTATTATACCATTCAACTGTTATATGAAAACGCCAGAATTTACCATAGTTAATACAAATGAACATATAAAAGGTCACGTTATAAAAATCATGGAGATGCCTCCGTATAACGAGTCGAGGCTCCAGAAACATCCATCCATCATTCTAGACTCTATTAATCTAGAGAATCTGCACGCTGCGAATACCAAAATATCAATTCAGGCTCCAGTGCAATTGAGTAGTGCTATTGAATCGTCTTTATATCATACTACGATTCCCATTTATGTGATACTATTGGGTGCAACCGTAGTACTTATAGCCTTCATAGCTAATCGTCGGCTTCGCATGCAGTACACACGAAATGCGAATGACGCTATTGAAGTTAAGAAACGTGAACCTCATCTCATGTATGCCAGACCTGAGTCAAGACCTGTCGATCCCAGCGAGATAAAAGTAGACCATCGAAACATCGCAGCAACTATTTCAAACAAGCTTGTCGAATAGTTGCTGAGCTACGGGGGGAGGTGTTACGTATCGGAACTCCACGAGTATCGCCGGTCAGCGTTTACGTAAATGCCGCGCTTCGTGGAAACCGCGCGATGTCGGCAACGATGCAGGTGCAGCGAGACCACCCAAGATACCGCGTCTTCGAGATCGCATCGACTTAATTTTAAGTTCACTTTTGTTTCTTACATCGAGCAATTGTCACGTATATTAGATTGTAATTTTAATTAATTAAATATATTTTAAAAATTGTTTTTTTTTGCATCCTCCGGCCGCAGCCTACGTATTTCACTTGTCAGCACCATGGTTGCCCTCGTCGATTAGGAATGTTATGACTAAACGAGATAAAGCAAAGTTTAAACTTAAAAAAAATCCTCTAGAAATTAATATACGAAAATATAAAAAATTGTATAATGTCTGCAATAGGATGTGCAGGGATGCAAAACGTCACTATTTTTACTCCTCCATTCATAATATGTCTCCGCCATATATTTCGAATTTTTACGATCACTGGGTATGGAAATCCTCCTGAAAATCATACTGATCTTAACTCCTTAAATAAACATTTTTCTACTTCTCTAATTTCAATTGATACGGCTAAAAAATTGTCCACTTTACATACTCTTTCACAACATTCTTCACCCGCAAGTGATTCATTTATTTTTTACAATGTCACAAAGGAAGAAAAAAAAAGCATTATCTCTATTTCTATAAAAGCTGTGGGCAGCGATGGCTTGAGTCGTGACATGCTTACACCTATCATTGACCTTGCTGTTCCGGTGTTTACATATATAATAATTTATCTCTAAGTCAAAACGTGTTCCCGACAGCATGGAAAATGGCTCAAGTTATTCCTCTTCCTATGACGTCAAATCCGTAGTCTTTTTCTCAGTACCGTCCTATTTTTATACTTCCTTTACTGTCAAAAGTTCTCGAAAGTGCAGTCCATAAGCAACTCTACAAATATCTTTCTTGTAACAATCTTCTCAGCCGTTACCAATCAGGCTTTCGTCCCAACCACAGTACGATCACGTTGCTAAATGTCACGAATGATATTCGCTACGCCATGGACAATAAAAAACTCTACTTAATTAATTATATTATTAGACTTTAGCAATGCATTTAATTCAGTCGATTTTGATATTCTCTTGGGTATACTCAATTAACGTTTCTACCTTTGTGATGGCGTGGATGGACTCTTTATCTTCATGGTCGCCGGCAATGCATCAAACTCGATGAGAGATCGTCGGAGCGAATTGATCTTATTGCAGGTGATTGCCACGGCGCGGTATCTTAACTCCACTTTTATTTTCTATTTTTATAAATGAAATATCCAAAGTTCTCTCTTCTCCCTTCCACCTATATGCAGACGACTTACAGATTTCGTTCGATTGACGTTTCATCAGTTTCGTTAGTTGAGAAATGGTTTTACAAACATTTCTCAACTTATTGATGGAGGCTATAAATCGCCAACTATGTACTGTCCAGAGTTGGGCTGAAAACCATGGTTTGGCTAGTAAAGCCATCGAAGTCTCTGCCTATATTCGTAAGTAGTAACCAATTACGTAGTAGGCTCAATTTCGATAGTTTGCCCTTAGTTTACTACAATGACAACAGATTCCCTTTGTCGACAAAACTAAAAACCTTGGACTGCGCATGGTAATGACGTTAGTAAACACATGTACATTTCTCTCTCAAGCGACTTCAGAACTTTTAAAACTAAAGTATAGTAACTTATGTTGGCTCAATCTCTCCTTTTCCTCATTCTCGACTACGCAGACGTTTGCTATTTAGATGCAACTGAGGAACTACTTAACAAGCTAGAAATAGTGCAAAATCGGGCTATACGTTTTATTTTCGGTCTCCGTAAATACGACCATGTTTCGGAGTTTCGTGTACAGTTGAAGTGGTTCCCTATTCGATTTCGCAGAAATGCGCACATACTATCCCTGCTTTTCAAACTAAACATTGATAAATATTGTTGGTAACATGAAAAGTGTACATCATATACAAGTATATATGTAGATTAACGGTGTACCTACCAAAAATATAATTCGATTGTAGAAGTTTTTCAGTTTCGGCGATGTGCTAAATGCGCGGTCAAATAACGGGGTTCGGTTCAGCCGTAATATTATCTTTTTTTTTTTGTATTCATATGATATTTTAAATAAATGAAATTTAATTTATTTATTGAAATGAAAACCACATTATATTTAAGACTACATTTTAATCGTAAAATAATCTTAATCTTCAAAACTGTCTATAAGATAGCCATCTTTAAATCTTCACGCCAACGTCCCTTGCAATGTAGACAGAAAGAACTGAGCGCCACATACCTTGGTCCTTACACTCACTCGCTTCTTTAACATTCATAGCTCTTCATATACTACGGATCATGGAGCTCTTGAAATAACCCTTATAAAACACGACCAATAATATAATCCTAACAGTAAATAATACGAGTTTTACCTGTTATGTATTCTTTGACTCAAGTGATTTAATTAAAGCATCGAGTTAGTTCCAACACATTAAACAAACTCAAATGCGGTGAATTCATCACTTATGTATCAACTCAATGGTTAAGTCAGGCATTGTTAATATTCACTTGAAAGCACTTATACAACTATTCACTGAATTCTACCTTGTAGTATTTGCTCAAAGCAAAAAATATCTTAGCGCTTTATTAATAGAGATTATGGATTAGCCAGTATCTATTGAGAATGAAGATTACCTGTTCAATTCCCTCATGTATATGAAATTGGACTCAATAAGTGATGCATTAGGTTCATTTTTAATTAGTTGATGTATCATCTACATAATTTATAGTCATGATTTTGTACAGTCAACAGACCCAAGTGATAACTGTACGTATGATTATACGTACTGCTAGTTAAACACATGAAGTTGAATTTCCTTTTTTAAAGCAAACAGTAACTGATGGTCGTTCGAAAATTATATTAGTTGAGAGAACAAGCTTTCTTTCCATAAAACTACATTAAACATTCATTAGTAAAATCAGTTGGGAATGCGCAAGAATGCATTGCCAGAGGAACACCTGGCTCGTCAATTATATAACAATTAATATATATTTTTTTTATTTGTCGGCCATTTTGACCATGTTCCTTAAGAGATAGGAACGGTGTTCCTGATCATTCCTATTCTACTTTTTTATGCCGAATCCGAATCTGTAGTCTGAAAGTCAAAATTGTAATATTCGAAAAAAAGCGACAAACAGACAAACCCACAGACAAACGCATAGATAAACATATAGATTTCATATAGCAACGGTGTTCCTGAAAATGTATACAACTTTACTTTTGTCATTGAAATATAAGGCAGCTGCATCAAGTGTTATTTCACACAGGAATAGAATATGCATAGAATGAGAAATTGAATAAAACCTTCTCGCAAATTTTATCCTTTGACTAACTGCACCCCGCGACTTTGTCTCTTTTTAGGGTTCCGTACCCAAAGGGTAAAAGGGACCCTATTACTGAAACTCCGCTGTCCGTCTGTTTGTCCGTCCGTCCGTCTGTCACCAGGTTGTATCTCATGAACCGTGATAGTTAGACAGTTGAAATTTTCACAGATAATGTATTTCTGTTGCCGCTATAACAACAAATACTATAAAAAAACAAAGTAAAATAAATATTTAAGGTGGCTCCCGTACAACAAACGTGATTTTTTTTGCTCGTTTCTGCTCGATATTGATAACGGCAACAGGTAGACGCTTGAAATATTCACAGAATATTAAGTTATATATTCACTTTAAAAATAAATAATTAAATTAAAATAAAACAAATACTGAAGGGGGCTCCCATACAACAAACGTATTTCTTTTTGTTGTTTTTATAAATAATGGTACGGAACCCTTCGTGCGCGAGTCCGACTCGCATTCGTCGGATTTATACTACGTCGGGAGACATACAAGCATACGGCCCACTGGATGTAAAGCGGGTACCGTAGCTTATTAACGCTTGCGATATATTAACCCGTCAGATTCCGCAGTTACCGTTATTCAGTATATATGTCGTAAGCTCTGCTGCTTACACAGCAACTCCTTGGGTGCTTACTAGTGACCTCAATCACACGCAGGAATACAACAACCCTCTAGGGAGTCGTTATTTGGCTGGGGTTTTCTGTGAGATGGAGGTACTTCCCCAGACGGGCTGCTTTGATGCGCCCTACTCTCTTAAAATATCCAGACCAAGACAAACAGACATGTTCATGCACACAAATGTTTGCATTGTGTGGGAATCGAACCACACAAAGCAAACATTCGTGACGTTGTTGGCAAAGTCGCGTCATTCACAACTGAGCCACCGAGCTCGTCAAAACCGGGATCGTCTGTGCGTATCCCGGTATCCCGTAGGAACCTCTTTTCTACCATCTTTCTTTTTCCTCGGCTTCTAAGAGTCATATCGTAATATTCAGTAGCATATAAACTTCTTCAAAAGGGCTATCAAATGTAAAAAGATTTTTTAAATCCGACTGGTACCAGATATTAGTACTTTCAAACAAACAAAATAACAAACAAACAATCAAACTCTTCTGTTTTATATATTAGTATAGATGAATAAATCCTTTCCTTTATGGCAAATGAGTTTAGTTTGCAAGAAATCTTTGTAAAGTAAATTCATTCTCTGTTTAGCGAATCCAGTATATAAACGTTATATGATTCGTATATGTTAATAATACTAAACCCTTTCCAACCAGAAGTTCTTGTTCATGAGCTTAGCGTTGGGTAATAAGAAATAACACTTAGGAATGGATTACTACAATAAATTCAAATATAGTAACAATTATGTTACGTAGAAGGGCCCAACGTTACCCATGAAGGAGTTCATGGGAATTGCGGGGCTGACCCAAATGTTCATTTACCCGCTCTGCTCCATAAAAACGACATAGGAAGCTTGGTGAACATTAAAGTATGTCGCACATATTTATGAACGTACATACGTACATTGAACGCCGAGAAAAAGCTGGTAAAATACGACACTTGCGGTTTAATATATCGTAAATCTGCCGAGCAAGGGATACGAAGAACGGCCATTCGCCTAAAACCCTTCTATTAAGCGTGCCACTTATAAAATCACCAGGAAATTATTGGTAAGTAGGCACTGTTCATTTTTAATCCTCGACTAGGGGTAGATATCCCAGAATTATCCGAAGAAATATACTTAATTTCTAAGAAAATATTTCGATGATAATTGACAAAATACCAAAATTGTAAGATTAGGCTATTGCTCGTTGTTATACCCGGTCTTAAAGACGTTATAATGAGTTTGAAGCTTGTATGCAATTTTTATTGTAAGATGATTCAATTGGAATCGGTATTTGGTTTCTCTTAGTAGATTAAGGGAGCATCTAAAACCATCGGTACCATGGTATCGTGTGTAGTGAAATTATAATGTATGATCGTTACGAACTAATCACGTAAAACTTGTTTTAATACCAGTAAAATGGCAAAAATAATACAATAATATAAGAATACGGTCTGAGTGATGGTAAATAGTTACCGTAAGCTATGGACATTTGCAATAGGTAGGTGCAAAAACCTTTTCGCAACTGTTTTGAAGAAATTTATCCTGTGTAAACATCGACATGGAGATTTAAATTTAAGAGTTCACGGTAGAAAATTTATTTGGAACCACACAGTACGCGACCATTGCGGTTTCAGTTTATGAGGATGAATTCCCAGATATCGATGAGCGATGCGTATTTCGTGTATCTCGGAAATAGTTCTAAAGATTTGGATCAATTTTTTGTTTAGGATAGATAAGTTTTTGCTTTTTAAAATTATATATGTAAATATTATATCAAAAAACATTAAACTGCCTATCGTCTTAAACACAAACACCAGCTATTCCATAATTATTGCGTATTTGATCACGCCGTATGTACGGTATATCTTATACGATCACATAGGTTCATGGTAAGGTACTTTTACGTCGAGCACTTACCTTTATATACGCAACCACAGACACTAACTAGTATACACGGATACATCCACACTCATAGCCAATATCTCAAAAAGGTGTATAACGTCTTCGGTGGCCTAGAAACGTCCATATAGGTATATCAACAAAATTTTATTTAGTCTTTCGGGGTAACTACGATAACTTCTGGAATGGGTTATATATAAAATAATGTACCTACGAGTATATTTAGGAGGTTTATCATGTGGTAACTTAGTGGTAATTAGGTATACCTACTTTTATGATTGAGATTCCTAGCTCTATTGTGTGTACATAGACTTGAATAATAATTGTTTTTCCTAAGCAAGTACTTGTTACCTTTAACGTACATAGGTATTTAGCCTGGCTAAATAACCCGATATCTCCGTTTAACAGAAGACCGCACTGAAATAACAATTTCCTGAACGGTTGTTGTGTTCCTGTAAGTGAGAGAAGTTACTAATAACCTATCGAGGAGATGCCAATGTAGTGTAGGGGTGATAACGCGGTATTGATTACGCTTTTTTTACTCACTTTTTGCTAATAAATGAAATTAAACTTCTCACTACAGCTTTTACACATATTTTTATACAAGTATTTTATACGCAGTAGACAAATTTCTGCTCGACGGTTTTTGACGTTCAGTCAGAACGACTGTCTCTGTTTTGTTTATCTATGTACGTGAAGGAAAAACTTTGTATCCTCTTTTTGAGCATATTCTGCGCACGGAGGAGTATGAAGTTTGGCATAAAGTTTAAATGGAGAAAGTGAGAAGAGAAGATGAGAAGTGGGAGAAAAGCAGATAGATAAAATTTATGTTTAATATGGTGATACAAATATACTGAATTAAATAAAATATAACATTCATTGTTTATGATAATTCTCTTCTGAGTAAAAAACAAAATGTGAATAAATTAAATCTGCTAATGTTAAACGCGTATTACTATTGTCATTCAATCGTGCTGAGTATAGATATCGTTAAAGAATCTATTTAACTATAATACTGTTGAAATAAAATATGCATTGTTTCTTTTGTACATGCACTGTTCAAGCTAAGATTCATAGAGTGTTACAATCACTCCATGAATCTTAGCTTCTATAACCATGCATCAAGACAGGAGCTGTTTACACACGAACGTTATAAAGATCAATTTTGATATTACAGTCTTAGGTGTAAACCATTCATACCTACTAGCACGTACTAAATTATTAGCCGGGGCAAGTAAACGCGACATGTGGGGAATAAAAAAGCTACCCAATGCGTCTACACAGCGACGTCCGTCGGTTTCGGTACCTTTATTGCTCTGACAACTGTTTTATATCGCATTTCTTTACTGCCGCTCTCAAAATGTTGCACACGTGCCAGAAATTAAACATTCCTAAGGAATAATTTTATTTCAGTTGTTGATGTTTTTGATCGAGACACATTTTAGTCACCTACTTTTTATACCACCTGATATGGTAAATATACATACTACTTGGTGTAATTGGATATCGTATCCTAAGTACGCACGTAAGAAATATATCTCATGCATTTCTATCCTCGCCGCTTGTCACAGGTTTCTCACGGGTATATGTACAAACCTTACACGGATTATTTAGTTATGTAACCATCTGTACGACGGCAGCACTAGCCATTTATCGGTTGCTTGTCTTTAAATATTCGCCAGAGACGCATTGCTAATCGCCATGGTGCACCACGAACCACGTTCCCGTTTGGTTGGCATGGCTCTAAAGAAGATAGCGAACTACTAACAGGTTGTGTTAGATTTTTAGATTTTTTAATACAACATGGGGTGGCATACGAGTATACGGCCCACTTGATGTAAAGCTGTTACCGTAGCTTTGCGCTTGCAACAGATTAATTTTACTCACGCGATGCTACCTCTGCTGCTAATACATCAAATCCTTAGCTTCCTGGTAACCACACTCGTTAGCAGAAACACAAGAACCCTTCGGAGTATTGTTAGTTGGCTGCGGTTTTTTATGAGGTGGAAATACTTCTCCAGTTGGGCTGCTATGATGCGCCCTACCTCTCTTAAATATAGATCAATACAATCAGATGCGTTCATGCACACAAATGTTTGTCTTGTGTGGGATTCGAACCCATGAGCGTTGGTATTTGGTATCAAAATAAACCACATTCTATGATTCGATTCGAGATTGGTTCCAATCAATTTGACAAAATGAAAAGTTAATACCTAGTTACATAAATATGACGTTATAAGATGAGAACACACTAAGAAAGGAACATTTTATTTATATACATTTTGTAAATTTAAATTAAATTTGAATTAGAAGATGACGACTCAACTCAAGAGGTTCGTAGGGAGTCGTCGGGTGCACGTGGTGCAGGATCGAGACGAATAGCACTCAAGAGAGGAGGCCTATTATTCAGCAGTGGACGAATACGGGCTGAGATGATAATAAATCTAGTCGAAAAATTATTAGGCGCGTTGAACAACTCATTCGCTGTATTATGTTTTAAAAAGGAAAACAGCAGCCTATATTAATAAAGACGAAAAGGCCTTTTTTTAATACAACCTCACAAATATTACATGCTAATGAGAATCCCGCCTTACTGCCATAACTCACGAGCGAGGGCTGACGCAAATCCCGAGAAATGTTCATAAAAATATAATTGAATGTCCCAGATCGTTCGATTCAAGAAGTGACGCATATCGCCGTAAACTATGGCGCACTCACGCTTTCAGAGAGGATAACTTTTATATGGGATATGATTTATTTAGTGACAGCTTGCTTTTTAGATTTAATGTATTCACACATATATTATTAATATTCACAGGAGACGATGTATTAATTAAATTAAACAAATTACTATGCATTTATTCAATTTAATTATTATGGTATGACTCTTATCTCCGGCGTGTTTACTTGTACGTTGGGAAAGCTGACAAAGTTGGATTTTATACTTTCCCCCAGAATATTATTTCCATATGAGATCTATTGAGGACTTGTTGACATTTATCTATCTACAGAACTTCACGCCAAGTCGCTTGCGGATTACGCAGAGTAAAACGAGCGCGACACGACTCGGTTCTTACAGTTTGCTTTTTTAATACTCATAGCTCTTCTCTTGCACGTATACGCAATATATGATTTAGAAAGCTTAACATCGGGCTGATCTTGTGATCTGAGCACAGCTCGCTTGATGTGTAAACAACACATCAAGCGAGCTGTGCTCAGAGTTTCTCTAATTGACATACCCGATCAATATATACAGCTAACGGTTATATCTCTATATTAAACCTGTATATACGAGAATTAAGCTACAAAATGGCTATGAATTAAATTTCCTATCAAGTGTCAGTGGGATCTAAGTAATATTCTCCTCTCACAACAAAGAACCTAGCCATCAATGTATGTAATAAAACTAAATGTTTTTATAGCTAGGAATTTATCTTGCTGCTACGTAAATTTTCTCTTTTTCCTAGGGGAACTATCGCGGCACGTCGATGTTATTCGGAAACCTATAGAATTTATGAGTGAAAAAGACACTATAAATTCGAGACGTTGTTAGACAATAGTAATGTTCCAATTATATTCTAATATCAATCTGAAATGTGAAACTATATTAAAATTATATTTTTCAATTTATACCTTCACACAACATTGGTAAAACTATGAAATTACAGCATACGCCAATTAAAGCCACAAACAGAGTTTTACAGGGTTGACTCTGTGCAACTCATACTTCTGATGCCGCATTTTTGTATAGGCTTTTTATCAAGCAAACCATACTTTTCTTTCTCTCTTAAGTTCTACTTAAGAGAGAAATCATTAACCAAACCGCGAACTGATACTGATTCATTTAATGACAGTCATACAAGGTTATTAGACTAGCCTGGACCGATGGCATAACACGCGCTCCGAAGCTCGAGGCGTAGAAATACCTGAGACCGCGTGTAACCGATAGATTAATCTATAGTCAGCATTTTTTATACCACTAAGGTACAATAAGCACACGCCCTGAGTGATGGTAAGCAGTTACAACACCAGGGTGTGACTCATGCGTTGCCGATCCGACGACTAACGATAGATGTTGCTTAGTATGCGTATGATACAGCTTAATTTTCGTCTATTGTGGCCTATTAGAAATACATAACCCAAATAACGTCGAAAGTAGTCAATCTGTGGATGGGTTATATACAAAACGTCCATTAAACAGCGTCGACGTAAGTCTGTCTTCTTTTACTTTATTACTTCTACACAAAGTGGCGAATCAATTAGTTCAAGCTCATTAACACAAACCCGAGAGTTGTGTGCTAATAATATCTACATACATATATATTTTGACTAGACACCTGGCATAGCGAGACGCATTTGAAATATGACAATTTGGCTCCATGACTAGGACGTGAAAATATTATAATATTTATTTTTGCTCTTAAAAGATGGACACTGACTAATTGTGACGAATTGTTTGTCTCTACTGGGATTTTTAAAATATTTGAAATATAAATTGATATTGAAACCAGTTTTAAATACCATTGTATGCGCTACATATAAGTAAGATCACCATTTCTTATAATCGGTTTTGTTTCTTTTATATATTGTTTATTACCTTATGGTAATATCTCTACAGTAGCTCGTAGTTATTATTATTGACTTTTAGCTCGTGGATGTTGTTTTTATTTATTTGTTTAATTATCCGACTTTCTAAATATAATTTCTCTCTCCAATAGATCGGGCAATCTACCAAAAGATGGGTACTGTTTCGTCTGTGCTTGGCTCGCAGATAAGCGATGGACTCTATTTACATTTGAATCGACGCAAGTACTCGGAGAATCTGCCGTGGCCTGTCAGTAATTGTGTAATTATACCGTTAAGCCTGATCTTTCACAGAGCTTTAATGCAGCCACTGCGTAGAACATCTGTTACTCTTGTAGTTTTTCTGTGTTTGTACCTCCCATTGCATACATAACGCGCCTCCAAATGAAGTCGTAACTTGGCGATCGGGCATTTCTCATAATGTGAATTACCTTTCAGTATCAGCGTAGCGTCCTTTCTGTCAGCGGTTTCATTCCCCACTATCACCACATGAGTCCAGCATAAGGTTTCTTAATTATACTAATTTTTATAGGTCCGGAGATTGTTTCGAAATTCTGCAGCATTTTGCGAATTTGAACCGAAAGTGACTAAAGCATACTTCAGCGCTCTGTTCAACTGCGGATTGGTGAACCCTAAAGTCACTGGCTTAGCTTAACGACTGTCGTTTTATCGACAACAGACGAGACCAATGCTTTAACATGCTCTCTGATCAAAGAGAATTTCGAGATGGCTAACCCATCCTCATCCTTAGAAATGCTGAGGTCAAAACTACAAATGTATGATAGACTCGTTCGCATTAAAATGTCAGTGAGCTCGTCGATTAACTCGAAAATTGTAACGCTCAAGAGAAAAGTATCTATGGTCAATGAAACTCACTTATCATAAAAAAGCTGTATGATAATTTCCACTGAATGTACCGAATTGTTTTACTTATACATCTATATGGACGCTTGTGCAGCGGACTGTGGATCTTACGCGCGTTCTTCCTAACGTGTGTAGTTTCTCGTGAGAATGCATCAATATTTGAGAAGATTACAATTCAGCTGCGGTTTTTACCTCAGTAGAATAGGACGCCAGCATAGATATCCATGCTGTGCCATGCCATTTATCCAAAACTCTCAAGTAATAGATAGGAATCTCCGGTCTGTATACTAAAATAAATTACATAGACCAGAAACAAAATTAACACTGGTATATAATAATACCTTTATTTTGTGCAAAATTTGTATTATTGTACCAAATTATCAGACGAATTTAAAGACTTTAAATTTTCTAAATATAGAGACACTATTAGAGAAGTGTTGGGTAAAAAATGCTTTGACAATATCCAAGAATATTTAGATTATAAGTAAAAATATATGAATTTTAGCGATATTATAAAATGTGTTTACGCATGTAAGGGGTACATGATACCTATTGTAACTAATAATGTATGTATGTATATATCTATATCTTCACGCCAGGTCCTTTGCGGTGCAGGCAGAGAGAACCGAGTGCCATAAGACGCGGTCCTTACAAACTTCACTCGCTTCTCTAATATTCATAGCTCTTTTCATGATATTCTATTAATATCGCGTCGACTGCATAAAGCAGGCAGTTGACCACCGAGTCACCTATTTGAATTCCCACATTCATATTTCTTATTCTCTGCAGACAACTATTCAGATACAGGATGAAAAGCCGAACCGACAACACGCATCCCTGTCTGACACCAATGTTGACATCAAACCAGGGTGACAAGCTGCCGTTCACTCGCATACATGCTGTACAATTCTCATAAGTGGATTGCACAGCACGGAGCAGGTCACCGTCAACCCCATATCTGGGCAAAATGTTCCAGAGATTTTTTCGCAGGACCCTTGCTGTTTCAAGTTCCACAAAACCGCAGAAAACCATCGGTCCAAAGCCAGATGCTTCTCTACGATGTTGCGGAGTGAAAACACTTATTCCGTTCATCCTCTGCCGCTTCAAAATCCACCCTGTGCTTCCCAAAGCATTCCATCGGATTTCACCCTCATTATCCTTTCAATGATTTTTCAATACGCTTTAGCTGCTAAGCTAATCAAACTGATGGTTCTATAGTTGGCAAAGTCCATACGTGATCCATTGCCTTTATACAAGGGCACGATGACCGCGCATATCAAATCGCTCGGGACCCTTCCGGTTCTCCAGCATAATTTGCTCAAAACTCGAACGTAGGTGTCACCTAGTTTGATCATCTCAGCTGTTACCATATCGATTCTCGCTGACGTTCCATTTTTCAAACTTCATATCGACCATTTAGTCTCATCCAAGGTTATGTCTTCATAGTACGCTGGCACTGCCAAGTGAATCACAAATTCATTCACAGTGCTAGCATCCTGGGTATAATCATATATTTTTCTAAAATGTTAGCAAGAATGCCACCAGCTTTACATTTATCTTGTCCATTCTAGATGCCGACGAATCATTTCGAGACTTCTTTACCTCTCTCCAGAAGAGTTTGGTATTGTCTTGAAATTCTTCGTCAGCCTCTCTTCCTCATTCATAAGTAGTATTTCACGCTTCCCTTTCACTAACGCTTTGGTTTCATTTTTGCTTCGACGGTATATTTATTTATTCGTTTCTTTCATACCATCACTCCGGTGCAAAAATGATACGTTATCCAGCCACACTTTCCTCTTTATTTCCACGGAGTATTCAACCTCTGCATCTCACCATCATCATCATCGTCATCTCTTTTCAGTGTTCTAGGTCTCTTTGCGCATCCAAATGCT
Source organism: Pyralis farinalis (assembly GCA_947507595.1). Classification (NCBI taxonomy): domain Eukaryota; kingdom Metazoa; phylum Arthropoda; class Insecta; order Lepidoptera; family Pyralidae; genus Pyralis; species Pyralis farinalis. The sequence continues at coordinate 22,474,777 of OX382267.1, forward strand.
TCTTTCGGACTGTCTACCATACTTTCTACCATACTTTCTGTCAGAACTTTCCAACATTCGTCTATATCTGAGTCGGAAAGACTCGCGTTCGCAAGTCTTTAACAGACTAGATGTACATACGTACTCCTTACACTTTCGTCTTCTAATTTTTCACTTCTTATTCTTTCTCCGGAAGGGACACGCACTCGCCAGTATCTCTACTTCTTGAAAAGGCCCAAAAACCGGCTTATCACCAGATAGTGGTCCATTACAAGAGTGGGACCTCTGAAGGCTCTTGTATCCATTAACGTCTCTCGGAGACATCCATCTACCAAAATCAAATCAATCACTATTTTCTGTTCATTCCATCTCCATGTGTATGTGTGAATATCCTTGTGAAGGAAGAACGTGTTTGACACAAGGAGGTTTCGGTCCATACATACGTCTAAAAGTTACTTACCAGCATCTTTCACTCTCTTATCTCCATATGGACTAAGCAGAGCCTCATAACTGCTTCGCTTGGTCCCAACCCATCCATTTAGATCTCCACACATAATTATTCGTTCATTCGCTTCAGCCAAATCCATAACACCCCTCACAGTCTCCCAAAACTTCTCCTGCTCCTGGGGATCAGCAGATCTCACAGGAGCATATGCTTTTTTCATTGCAGTTTTATCTTAACCCAGAAAAGTCTTGGACCCACTAAATCGTAATCTTTCACACGATCGGCCCAGTGAGATAAAAGCACGACGCCTACGCCAGCGCTGACATGATCGTCGCCCCGGACCACAGGGCCATCATGCCACCGGGCACATCTTCAGTGTCGCTTCCCTTTCGCTTGGTCTCTGACACACACAAAGTATCTAGGCATCTCACGTTCATTATATATGTCGTTTCACTCATCTTTTCTGTTAGTCTACCTCTCACATTCTATGTGCCTATACGACACTCAGCTATCCTCGACCCGCAGACTCGGACGTTGCGTGGTGGATGGCAGCCCCCACCGCCGCATGCATTTAATCCCGCACCGAAGGGGGGAATGGTGCGCGTTGCCTCCGGGGGACGCCTTCTGGTACCGACCCCAAATTTTAACCCCGCAATTATCAATAAGATCTAGTATTGTCTTAGGTTTTCGCGATTGTTACACATTGAAATTAAACTATTTTTAACGGAAGTATCGCGTGTTTTATTTATTTTGTTGAAACCTGACGTTTCGAACGAGAAGATGGTTGGCAAGTACCACCTGCTTGGGATCCAGTCCTAAAAATAATCAAGTCACAAATCCAAAGATCTACTAAAAAATGTTCGGACACTGTGAGCGATTTTTGTGTGAATCGGAACATATAAAATTAATCCATCCATATCGGTAGATGTAATAATTGAATAACTAATGTAAGACAAATACCACCTTAGTCTTTCCTGCGACCACGGACGCTGCAAAGCGTTCGAAACGTCAGGTTTCAACAAAATAAATAAAACACGCGATACTTCCGTTAAAAATAGTTTAATTTCAATCAATAAGATCTGTTTTTTGTTACCTTGTTTCCGTACACTATAAAGAATTTACTTGTTATCAGAGCAATTGCCGCCTACCACGGCTTTTATGCATCTGTTAGATAAGTAGCTACCAACCCATTGGCATAAACTCTCGGGCAGCCCGTACGATGGTGAATTCGATAGATGACTCCAATCGATCACCTTCGCCATATCTAGGCTGACTGCCAATTCCTCACCTTGATACTCAATTGCCGAAGCCCAGCGATAGCCCATAGTAAGTCCTATAAAGTCAATAAACTTCACGAATCCGTTGTCCTGTGCGTTTGAAGTAAATATTTTGTGGAGAAAACCTTAACGTAATCTACGTGTGTAACGTTATCTACAATGTAATCCAATAAATGTCCAATATGTATCTCTGAAATGTACGGCTACTGCCGAATTTCCGACCAATATATCCCTTTTCACAGAAAATGGACGTGAGTAGATCCAACCCAACTTACGCCTCTGTTAAGTAGCTAAACAAAGAAACTAAAATAGCTTAAGAAACGCTATTTATCTTTACATTGTGTACTTCTGTTTAAGAAATAAAGTGGACACGTGTAAGTACGTATGACCCACTGAACACGCCTGTTCTAAAGATCGAATATCTTATATCTTGCGTCAACATATCTATGAACTTGTATTATTTTGTATTTTCGTTCAAATATATCAAAATCTGTTCAAAGACATAGCAAAGTTATATATCCTTCGTGGATATTGTATATCCACAACCCACAAAGATATATTGCTTGTAACTAAGCAGATACTTGAATTATATTCACGGAATGTATACAATTTGGTCAAGGGTACTCCGAAAATAATAAAGTTGTAGTCGGAGCCAAAACCCCGTCTTTAAAAAAAAAATGACATTGCCTGACGATTTTAAATCATCTGTGATGGTGGCAAATTTTTCCATTTCTGTAATGATAGGCTGCTATGCCCACTTTTATGCATTATTATTATATTTACGAGTATTGAACTACTTAGTAGAACATGACAATATGCCATCGATGTAACTTAAACTGATATATAGAAATCTTAGTCGGTAGAGCACGCGACCGGTAACCGAGGAGTTATTGGTTCAACCCCCATATTTAGGTAAATATTTCTATTACCTATCTATTTATAACTTCACATCAAATCCCTTGCGGGGTAGGCAGACAGTACCGATCGCCATAAGACGCGGTCCTTATACACTTCACTTGCTTCATACATTCATAACTCTTTTCATGCACGCTCGCCGGTTTCTAGGACCCTTGATATCACCTTCTGATAAAACACGATCAATTTGTACATGGAAGTCTTGGTCTTCCTCGATTCCTACATACTTCCATTTTTGCATTGTAATTCTATTTCGTCATTCTTTCATCCAGCGTTCTTTCTACATGCCCGAACCAACGGAGGATGTCTTTTCTTATCCCTCCATTAAATTATATAAATTAATTAGGACTATAAAATGTAGGATAGGTATAGCATGTAGGAGTCAACGAAGACCAAAACTTCCACAACTAAAGTGTTCACGTCTTATCACAAGGCATCGTTAGAAGCCTCAAGAACTAGCAAACGTGCACGAAGAGAGCTATGAATGTTAAAGAAGAGAGTAAGATGTTTAACGACTGTGTCTTGTGCCTCGGTTTGTTCTGCCTACCCTGCAAGGAATTAAGGATGCATGTGGATATATTTATCCTTTGAATTTATATTAATATACATGCTATGTTCTATGGTAATTAATAATATGTTCTGGAATAATCATTATAATTATATTAATACTAGTTATATTTTAATGTGTTCTGTTTTTCTCTTGTACATTTGTGTATAAATTTAACATTATATACTTTAATGGAATAAATCAAAATAAATTATTTTTTACTCGAGTAGGCAATATCGATAATGCGATGCTTATAATCAGACAGGCATTCGGCATAAAAACTGTCAACAAATTACATATACGCTTCTAGGAAGAATTTAATTATATAGTCTGACTTTTGACCTACCCTATTAATTTATGTAAAACTATTTCAATATTATCTATCGATGAAATATTATCTCAAAGTATAAATATGTATAAAAATATTAATGTCAAAGAAACTATCCATATTATCAATTATTATTGATTTAAACTTCTATAGATATAACGAGTAATTCAGATCTTTCTCGGAAGGAAATAACGTTTTCAAACGGAAATTATATTTAGTAATAAATATTTAGTCCGTTTACAGCAGTATTGCGATTATTTACATATTTAATAGATTCAGGCGTTATTTTGCGAAAGTCAAATTTACATGCAATTTGATCCAACCTGCTTTGTGTGCTTCCGCCACTTTGTTGGTGGTGGCGGAAGCACACAAAGCAGGTTGGATCAAATTGCATATTTACATATTTACTTTTACAAACGTAACAAAGTATTCCTTCCTTGCCTTATTAATTAATAATTATATTAATCCCATTTAAATAGAACGAATTTCACACTTGAGCATCTCACAACATACCACTTTCACAAAATTAGCTTAATACTACTACGAGTTTCCACTATTTCTCCACTGAAGCACAGAACACATGCAAAACAAACATACTTTAAATACCCTTATATAATTAATAAAATATATTTATTTACACATAGCAAACTCTCCCTAACTCACCCATCACACGCACGCACACTTACCTCATGCCTGCATGCATATACACAGGCACACATACACCGCATTATCGGCAATCATTTCAACTCTTTGTTTATGTTAAGGTAATCGTTCGGTTACCTTTTATACTACTCTGTGTAAAAAGTATCGGGAATATGTCAATAAAAAGACCCGCGTAAAAGAGGTCGTTCTAATTTTTTTACTGCATGTTGGTAGCACTGTACTGATTTAGCGCGCAAAATTTGAGCGGGATCTGTCATTTAATTTGTTTTAAACTACACTTTTTGTTGGTCATAGTTTTGAGTCCTCGGCGATTTTTACAATGGAAAATATTGTTGAACAAAGAGTGTGCCTTAAATTTTGTGTTTCAAATGATATTTCATGTGGTGAATCACTAAAAATGTTGCGAAATACCTACGGCGAATCGTGTATATCGAAAACAAGGGCTTATGAATGGTATAAGGCTTTTAAAGAAGGCCGAGAAGTAGTAGTAGACTTGCCTCGTTCTGGTAGACCTTCAACCGCTACGACCAGAGAAAACATCGACAGAATCAAGAAGCTAGTGCTCGAAAATCGACGTATGAGTCTGAGAGAGTTGGCTAGTGAGGTGAACATATCTTTTAAGTCCGTCCACAACATTCTCATTGACATTTTAGGCATGAAACGCGTCGCCGCTCGACTAGTTCCAAAAGAGCTCAATTTTGTTCAAAAAGCGCAGCGAAAGCATGTCGCTGAAGACATGGTTTCCCGAGCTTCTACGGATCCGACCTTTATGAAACGTATAATAACTGGCGACGAGACATGGGTTTATGAGTACGACATGCAAACAAGCCAACAGTCTTCAGAATGGCGTCTCGAAAAGGAGCCGAAACCCAAAAAACCGCGGCAAAGTCGCTCCAAAATCAAGGTGATGCTGACAGTTTTTTTTGACTACCGTGGTGTGGTTCACTCCGAATTCCTTCCAGAGGGAGAAACAGTGAATAAAGAATATTATTTAGGCGTCATGAAGCGTTTCCGTGAGAGTATCCGCCGAAAACGTCCAGATTTGTGGCAACACAACTCATGGATGCTGCACCATGATAATGCACCATCACACACAGCCATTATAGTGAAAGAGTTTTTAGCGAAAAATTCAACAAAAGTTCTCGACCAAGCACCGTATTCACCTGATATGGCTCCGTCTGACTTTTTTTTATTTCCCAAGTTAAAATTACCACTTCGAGGAAAACGTTTTGAGTCGATAGAAGCCATAAAAGAAAATTCGCTGAATGAGCTAAAGGCCATACCGCAAATAGCCTATGAAAAATGTATGGAAGACTGGGTGAAGCGGTGGAGATGTTGTATTGCAAGCGATGGGGCCTACTTTGAAGGCGATAAAATAAATTTAGATGAATAATTTGTATTTTTTGTTTTATTGACAAATTCCCGATACTTAGTACACAGAATGTATGTCTACCTGCGTTTTATTTTTATTTCATTAATTGTACCTTCTATTTTCTATAAACTACGCATGTATAATGACCAGATGCCCAGCAATTAGACTCGAAGGGAGCGGTCTGATGACCTGTAACTCAGGTTTATCCCGAAATCTATCTCAGGCACCAGTCCCTCACCACATAGGTTCCGGCACCAAAACATTTTGTTCTTTGTATATAACTTTAAGTTATCCCTGTGACGAGAAAATAAATGGCTATTTATTACCTTTTATATAAGTTTATTATCTATGGGATTGTCTCTCTGTTTACAGTGATAATTGACTTCTTTTGTTTACCAATCAGTCAAATTATGATAATAATTGAATTGACTTTGTAATAAGTTATGTAAATATAGCTTATTATTACTCACACTGTAAATTAGATTATCAATAGTAGCAACCTCTCGGAAAATGGATTGGCACCATCAACGGCCAACACCCCTGCGCTCATTGGTCAAATGAAATAGTTACACACTTGACTCCCACAGATTGCAAGAAAACAAGAGGAAAGATTAAAAAGGTAAAGGAAAATCTCTATAACTGCTATAATCTAACAGTTCATCGATGCAATTATAAGCTAATTTGACAAATGAGTTCGGCTGCAAAATTTTCACTCAGCAATATGAAATATTCATAGCAGACACTTGTAGCTCAGTAACTCTTGAAGCTCCATCTGTTAAATAATTAAGCTCGACGTTCGGGTGATGCTTTCGAACTAACAGGATTCACAAAAAAGGAATGACAGATCACACGCCATAGTGCTGGCTCCAACAACACTCTGGCCGTCACCGCTAATAAATACAAATCGCATTTACGCCTCGTAGTAATCGGGTATAATGATGCATGAGTAACATCTAGTGCGGCTCATATCTGATTATTCTTTCATGTCTGAAGTCGAAAGTTAACTACATCTATAGTATAGTATGAAGGGTACCTAATTGCAGATATTACAAGAGGGCACAGATTTTAGTAACTACTTAACATACCTATGGTGCTACATACAACTAAGTACACGTGAAGTTTGGCACTTAATTTTTGATAATTATCTTATTAAACAATGAATGTTACACATAACACACGCGGGGTAGGCATAGAAAACCGAGCGCCATAAGATGCGGTCCTTATACACTTCACTCGCTTCTCTAACATTCATAGCCATTTTCATGCACACTCGCCGGTTTATGGGGCTCCTGATATCACCTTCTGATAAAACACGACCACTATGGTCATGGTAGGTTAGTCTTGATCTTCCTGGGCTCCTACATCCTTTCACTTTCGCATTGTAAATCTGTTTCTTCACTCTTTTCATCCTGCATTCTTTCTGCATGTCCGAACCAACGGAGCATGCCTTTTCTTGTCTTAACACCGACACTCTCTTTCAGACCAACTCTCACTCTCTTAATGTCGTCTTACTACATTTATTCTACTTTCATGCTCTTCCATAAGTTAACGTTGCATTGTGTACAGCGAGCTGTGCCTTCTAGCTTAGATTTCGGCTGCCTAGAAGTTTATCCAACGTTCCATTCACGCTATTTTCTGCACTAACTCGTCTCGTCTCGTCGTGTATCTTCCATCGTTGCTAAAAGCGCTTCCAAGATATACAATCTCATCCACTTGCTCCAACACCACATCATCAACCGTAATCCTAGTGTTTGTTCTGGTTGTCTCTCTTTCAAATACCATTATCTTGTTGAATTAAACAATTTTTACAAGTATTTGAAACGTCAGGTTCAACAAAATAAATAAAACACGCGACACTTCCGTTATAAATTGTTTAATTCAATGTGTAACAATCGCAAAAACCTAAGACAATACTACCATAATCTTGATTTCCTTTACATTCAATGGGAAGCCTTTTTCCATAAAATCCTTTCTTCATACAATATTTTTTTATTGTTTTAACTAGAGTTTGCAGTTCGGATGATGATTCTGCTATTGACCGCTGAGTCACCCATTCGCATTCCCACATTCATATTTCTCATTTTCTGAAGACAACTGTCCAGATACAGGATAAATGGCCGAGCCGATAGCACGCATCCCTGTGTAACACCAATGTTGATATCAAATCAGTTTCATCGTTCAGTTTCGTCGTCAACCCCATATTTGTTCAAAATTTTTCAGAGATTCTTTCGCACGACCCTATCAAATTATTTCTCAAGGTCCATAAAACCGCAGAAAACCTTCTGGTACATAGCCAGATGCTTCTACACAATGTTGCGGAGTGAAAAAACTTGAAAAATCCGTACATCCTCTGCCGCTGCGAAATCCACCCTGTGGTTCGCAAAGCATTCTATCGGATTTCACCCTCATTCTCCTTTCAATGATTTTTCCATACACTTTAGCTGCTAAGCTGATCAAACTAATGGGCCTATCTCATACATGGTAATGTCTTCATGGTACGCTGGCACTGCGCAGCCAATCACAGATTCATTCATAGTGCCAGCATCCTGGACATAAACATATATTTCTCTAAAATATTCACTCCACCCTTCTAACACTTCCTGAGTATTTGCAAGAATGCCACCAGCTTTACATTTTATCTTGTCCATTATGGATACTGACGAACCACTTCGAGACGTCTTCACCTCTCTCCAGAAGAGTTTGATATTAAACTTAACACTCGCGTAATCGCCAGTTTTATCTTAACCCAGAGAAGTTTTGGACCTACTAAATCGTAATCTTTCACACCAGCGGGTAAGCGAGATGAAAGCACGAGACCTATGCCAGCGCTGACATGATCATCCTGGTTCACCCCGGACTGCAGGGCCATTATACCACCGGGCAGATCTTCGGTTTCGCTTCCCTTTCGCTTGGTCTCTGACACACAAAAAGCATCTCTCGTTCATTATATGTATCAAATCATTCATATTATCTTTTAATTCACCTGTCACATTCCATGTGCCTATACGACTCTCAGCTCTCTTCAACCTGCCGGGTTGGGCGTTGCGTGGCGGGTGGCGGCCCACACCACCGCATGCATGTAATTCCGCACCGACGAGGGCGAATCTCCCTAATCCGCGCGTCCGTGCGGTTTGAGTCCAGAATTGCAATCAGTTAACAGTGATGCACTGACAGAGTCGCGGCGTGCACGCTTCTAGTACCGACCCCAACGAGCACAATTATATGAAATATGTTATTATGTGTAATAATGAACATGTAAAGAATATCGGAATATCATCGTGTATAATATGTGTTTATCAGAGGGGCAAGCGTAGGTCAGTTTTTTGATGAATATTAAAATGTTCTTTATTAAAACTGTTTATTTGATAAATGTAACAAGTCTAATTTAGATTACGATAGATACGATTTATTATATAATATTTGCAAATGACACAATACTTAATTTTGCTTCTCGTATTCCAAAGTATAAATTTTTTAAATAAATATTTTAATTGTTAATAGATTCAGGCGTTATTTTTGCGAAAGTCAAATTTACATTCAATTTTTCATGCGGCCTAGCCCCGGCCGGCACTAGGCCGTATGAACTAATTGGTGGCGGAAGCACACAAAGCAGGTTAGATCAAATTGCATGTAAATGTTTTAAACAAATGATGGTAATGGCAAGACTTAGTGTAATTTATTTTATTGTTTGAAAGACAAAAATATTAGAAAACACTATTCTATAAAATCGATTCGTTGCGTGTGTGCAAAGTATTAGTATTATATTCAGGTGACCAGATACTGTACCTTTTCAAAATCTATGTAGACAACATCCGCCTGCCGTACCTCCAAACACAAATCAAAACTACGAAATACTTCTTTGAGAAAATAGAAGAGAATAGAATGTGTAACAGTAGATCTTTTTTCTTAATAAAGCACAGCTGTTTGTTAGGGACAGATTTACGAATAAACCTGTTTTCTTTTTGTTAACTAACAGTTGTTAAAAAAATTACAAGAGGTATTAAGAATGGAAATCATAGGCAATTATCAACAAAATTAGAGGTCCATTTATGTGACTATACTTTTTAGCATTATCCAATTTTTTAATACATTAGGATTGATGGAGTTGCTATCTAAACCTAGATTAAGCGAAGATACTGATATTTACATAGAGAGACTGATATGCGACCTCCAAACCTAGAAAAAATATCATAATTTTCTTTGGTTAGGTATACGTATATCGAAATATAATTTCTTGGATATGCGGGTTCCCTCACGATATTTTCTTTCACCGCGGAACTAGTGAGAATTGAAATCATTTCCGAAAATAATACTAAAAAAATATCAATTAAATTTGAAAACATCAGGACTCGAACCTGGGACCATCAGATAATGGGCCAAATCTTTATCTGCTGGACTATCACTACTCTTCATTTACAGAGAAGCATTTTAAAGGCAAGGATCATTTTTTTAATAAATAAAATAATCCCGATAATAAACGTATCTTAACTTACTCATTATAATATCAGCTCTGTCAGTGAAAGTCATATCAAAATCAGTATAGCAGTTTCGAAGATTAAATAGCCGGAACAAACAAACAGAAAAAGACATTTGTTGGTACAAATACCTTGTAAATATTTTTATACATATAGTTAAAAGCTGACTTTTTACACTACAAACAAATACTTCAACTTTATTTATTTGTATAGATTTGAAATAAATTTGCCTTTACTTCATTGCGACAAATTGAAGTTTTATGGTTGTGTATGCAAGTATGTACTAAAAGTGGTATAGAACTTTTTGAAGAATTACAAATGGATTGACAATAAACATCACTTAAAAATAGGAAGTATGAATGTGTTCAGTCGTTTATCGTACGTACTCGTATATACTACATGTACAGATAAATAGAAAAAAAGCATTCTCCAAATTTGACTAGTAACTATTTTCAGAATGCATCCTACAAAAAGAACAGAATTACATTAACTTAAATCCAGTCGGTTTCGCTGTTTTAGTTCAAAATGTATACATCCGTATCACATTCCATTGGATCAAATCAACATTTAATTCACTTTCCCAAAAGCAATGAAACGGCGCAACGCATTGATTGCGAATTATTAAATTGGTTCCGTTCTGTTGGAGGATATATTCGACTTTCGGCGGCCTAAAATATGTAGGCACTCAAAACTCAGAGGAAATTTTATTAACATCGTATACTGATAGGTATGTACTTGATTCCAATGAAATGATGTAGTCAATTCGTAATTTGATTACTACGTAAATGAATTAGCCAAAATTACTAAGGTAAAGACTTTGGTGAGCGAGAGGTATTGCGCATCGGAAACAATTCAACTGGAAAAGTACCTTCATCTCACTCCTTATTGGACTGTTGTGTTCGTACGAGTGACGATGTTACTGGTAATTTCCTAAGTAATATGGTACGATAGCAGCGAGTGTGGCAAATACTAGATAAAAGCACAATCTTGTGTTACATGCAAGCCGTCTCCACAAAATAAGTAATTCTTTTATGGGGCAATGTATACGGTTTTATAACAAACTTTCCAGCAATATAAGAGAATTGTCAATAAACAAATTTAAAACTACTATTAAAGCCAAATTGTGTATATGTATATATATATATATATATATATATATATATCTGTCTGGATAGTCTGGTCATAAATACTGTTACATAGAAACATTTTTTTTCACCTCTTTAATTTTTTTGAATTTAGAACGCGTTTATTATGTCAAAAACTTCTTTCGATTTCCCGCCGTTTTATGTTTATTATCAAATTACAATATGGAATGGGGTGTTAAAGAAAATAGGATTGCAGTGATTGCCTTGTACAAAATGGGTATGGAGCCGTCGTCGGTCATATTCAAGACACTTCAAAAGCTTAGCATCAATCGTATGTTCGTATATCGTGCTACCGACAGATATACCAACACTTCCTCTGTTGAAGACCATAAAAGATCGGGGTGACCGCGTACTTTTAGAACTACAAAGGCTGTTAATGCTGTTCAAGACAGAATTCGCCGAAAACTGGCTGTACCTCATCTTATCGCGAGAAATGATGATTCCCGCTGGGACTGTCGCGTATAGTAAAACAAGACCTGAAGCTCGGCGCACACGTACATACAGGACATGCCCTAAATCAATCGCTACAGTCGAAGAGAGTGGATCGATCAAAACACCTTTTGTCCCTATGCAGGTGAAAGGTACAGAAATATCCTCTATACTGATGAAAAAAACTTCACGTTTGAAGAGCACTACAACAAGCAAAATGGCAAAGTGTAACACACAGTTCTAAAGAAGCCGCCTATGTGGTCGGAAAGGTACAACGTGGTTATCATCGTGCGTCTGTAATGGTTTGGTGAGGGGTGCGTATCAAGGAGTCACAAATCTTCATTGTTGTGAAATAGGAGTGAACACTTCAGCTAAAGTGTTTCATAAAACTGTCTTGGATTTTGTTGTGAAACCTCTCAGCAATACACTTCTTAAAAATGTACCGTGGACTTTCCAGTAGGACTCTGCAACTGGTCATAGGCACGAAGTACACAAGCCTGGCTCGAAACAAACGTTCCGGACTTTATAAGAGCTGAAGACTGGCCCTCGTCTAGCCCAGATCTGAAGCCCTTAGACTCCAAATTATGGTCCGTGTTAGAGGACATGACTCTTATAGTCTTTAGAACCCAAGGCAACCTGATCTCCACATAATGCACAAATAAGTATTTTGTAATGATTTAGGTTAGATAAGCTTAGTTTTCTCTAGATTCGATCTTAGATAGAAAGATTTCTAGCTCAAGGATGATGAGAGTGTTATTTTGAAAAGTTTACAATATCATCAGATAGGTATACAATAGGACCTACTAAAAGATTTAAACTTATAAATAAAACAAGCGAAGAACTAATATTGTGTTTGGAAATACCCTGATTTAAACAAATATAAAAAAGATTGGTCATGTTACATACATGACGAATCTTTTTGATATATTTATCTTTTACCGATCCGGCAACATTATTGCCATGTGTTGATTGAAACGGCTAATTTGGCCATTATCTGACTTCCTAAAAGTCAAACTTCTCAAATTAAATTGTTGATTCTCGGGTAAATTGAGAAGTCGCAGTGTGCGAGGTCTGATCTATGCTCTACTGAACAGCTCTACTTTTTCGGTATCTGAAAAATCTTTGTTTTGTTTGCCATTATTGTGTGCGAAGAATTGCTATCATAATGCAAGAAAATACGGCTTCTCAGACGTCTTTCTCGTATTCTTTATATATAGAAAATAAATGGTAAGTAATAAAAGGCATCCGTGCGGGAGAAAAAAAGTGCAACCTTATTGTTTGCTTTAATTTTATTGGGCTCTTCTCGTTTAAGAACGAACCGTTTCTGCAGTTTTTTCTCCGGTTTAAAACAATAAATCCAAGTTTCATGGCTTGTGATAACGTCGCAGGCAATAATATATCCTAAACAAGAAATATCCCCAATCCAATGCTTTTCGCTATTATCATATAATTTTTATTAATTATTAATTAACTCTACTTCATCAGTGCATTCATATATTTATAATCTTTGCATGAGTTCAGAGAACCAGTACGTGCTCAAATTTTTTCTGCATTCAGACTAGGTGCTTTTCTTTCAAAACCATTTTCAAGATGAACAGAGCAGTCTCACGGAGAAAGAGAATTTTTGAAATCATAATGAACACCCTGAAATCCTTTCTTGTTAATTCCATTTTTCCTATGGACGACGAATTTCAACGTTGGATAAAAATATTAATTGACATACGATTTTCGAAAAAGAAATAAAGAAATGAACACGATTTTGTTGTTACAGAACTATATACGAAATACTAATATTTACTAGTTGCTAGGAGCGTAAAATGTTCTGTAATCCACATAGGCAATATTAAGATGAAAGGAAATTTTCAACGTTTGAAATAAATCTCTCACACAATGTTTAACCTACATAAAATTAATAATGAAATATAACGTAATAATTAATGGAATTTCCTTATATTTTGCAACATACTAGGTGTACCCACTGATGATTGATCTAATACACAGGTGCTATTTTATTAATAATGTTTTTTGGGGTCGGTACCAGAAGCGTGCACGTCGCGACCCTGCCAGTCCAACACTGGACTGCAATTCTGGACTTAAAAACAAACCGCACAGACGCGCGGATTAGGGCGTCCCCCGTAGGCGACGCGCACCGATCCGCCCTCGTCGGTGCGGGTTTAAGTGCATGCGGCGGTGGGGGGCGCCACCCACCACGCAACGCCCAACCTGGCGGGTCGAGGAGAGCTGAGTGTCGTATAGGCACATGGAATGTGAGAGGTGGATTACAAGATAAGATGAATGAGTTGATAGATATAATGAATGAGAGATGCCTAGATGTTTTGTGTGTGTCAGAGACCAAGCGAAAGGGAAGCGACGCCGAAGATCTGCCCGGTGGCATGATGGCCCTGTGGTCCGGGGTGAACCAGGACGATCATGCCAGCGCTGGCGTAGGCGTTGTGCTTTCATCTCGCTTGGCCGCTGGTGTGAAAGATTACGATTTAGTAGGGCCAAGACTTCTCTGGGTTAAAATAAAACTGGGGATTACGCGAGTCTTTTTGGTTGCAGCATATGCTCCTGTAAGCTCTACTAATCCCCAGGAGCTCGAGAAGTTTTGGGAGACCGCAAGGGGTGTTCTGGATTTGGCTGATGCGAATGAACGGATAATTATGTGTGGAGACCTGAATGGATGGGTTGGGACCAAGCGAAGCAGTTATGAGGCTGTGCTTGGTCCATACGGAGATAAGAGAGTGAACGATGCTGGTAAGTTACTTTTAGACGTATGTATGGAACGAAACCTCCTTGTGACGAACACGTTCTTCCATCACAAAGATATTCACACGTACACATGGAGACGGAATGAACAGAAAAGTGTGATTGATTGATTGATTGACTGATTTTGATAGATGGACGTCTCCGAAAGTCGTTAATGGATACAAGAGCCTTCAGAGGCCCCACTCTTGAAACGGACCACTATCTGGTGATAAGCCGATTTGTGGGCCTTTTCAAGAAGTGGAGGCATTGGCGAGTGCGTATTCCTTTCGGAGACCATGAAAGAATAAGAAGTGAAAAATTGGAACATGAAAGTGTGAGGAGTACGTATGTACGTCTAGTCAGTGAAAGACTTGCGAACGCGAGTCTTTCCGACTCAGATGTAGACGAATGTTGGAAAGTTCTGAAAGAAAGTATGGTGGACAGTGCGAAAGAAGCATGTGGATGCGCAAAGAGACGTAGAACACTGAAAGGAGATGCCTGGTGGGATGCGGAGGTTCAATCCTCCGTGGATAAAAAGAGGAGAGCGTGGCTGGATTACGTATCATCTTTGCACCAGAGTGATAGTATGAAAGAGAAGAAGAAAGAAATATACCGTCGATGCAAGAATGAAACCAAAGCTTTAGTGAAAGAGAGGCGTGAAAGACTACTTATGAATGAGGAAGAGAGGCTGACAGAGAACTTCGAGGCTAATACCAAACTCTTCTGGAGAGAGGTAAAGAAGTCTCGGAGTGGTTCGTCGGCATCCGGAATGGACAAGATAAAAGGTAAAGCTGGTGGCATTCTTGCTAACACTCAGGAGGTGTTAGAACGGTGGAGCGAATATTTTGAGAAATGTATGATTATGTCCAGGGCGCTGGCACTGTGAATGAGTCTGTGACTGATTCGGCAGTGCCAACGTACCATGAAGACATTAGCATGGATGAGATTGAATGGTCGATACGAAGTTTGAAAAATGGAAAGTCAGCGGGAATCGATATGGTAACAGCTGAGATGATCAAACTGGGTGGCACCTACGTTAGGGACGCTTTCTGGTTTTTGAGCAAATTATGCTGGAGAACCGGAAGAGTCCCGAGCGATTGGAGACGCGCAGTCATCGTGCCCTTGTATAAAGGCAAGGGCTCACGTATGGACTGCGCCAACTATAGGGCCATCAGTTTGATCAGCCTAGCAGCTAAAGTGTATGGAAAAATCATTGAAAGGAGAATGAGGGTGAAATCCGATGGAATGCTTTGGGAAGCACAGGGGGGATTTCGAAGCGGCAGAGGATGTACGGATCAAGTTTTTTCGCTCCGCAATATCGTGGAAAAGCATCTGGCTACGGACCAGAAGGTTTTCTGCGGTTTTGTGGACCTTGAAAAAGCATTTGATAGGGTCGTGCGAAAGAATCTCTGGAACATCTTGCCCAGATATGGGATTGACGGTGACCTTCTACGTGCTGTGCAATCCACCTATGAGGATTGCACAGCATGTGTGAGAGTGGACGGCAGCTTATCACCCTGGTTTGATACCAATATTGGTGTCAGACAGGGATGCGTGCTGTCGTCTCGGCTATTCATCCTGTATCTGGACAGTTGTCTTCAGAGAATGAGAAATATGAATGTGGGAATGCGAATGGGTGGCTCAGTGGTTAAGTGCCTGCTTTATGCAGATGACGCAGTATTAATAGCAGAATCATCATCCGAACTGCAAACACTAGTCACAACAATGAAAGACGATTGTATGAAGAAAGGCTTACAATTGAATGCGAAGAAAACCAAAATAATGGTATTTGAAAGAGAGACAACCAGAACGAACACTAGGATTACGGTTGATGATGTAGTGTTGGAGCAAGTGGATGAGTTTGTATATCTTGGAAGCGCTTTTAGAAGCGATGGAAGGTACACCGCTGATGTGGAGAGACGAGTGAGTGCAGGGAATAGCGTGAATGGAGCGTTGGGTAAACTGTTTGGCAGCCGAAATCTAAGCCAGAAGGCACAGCTCGCTGTACACAACGCGGAGTTAATCCCAACACTAACTTATGGAAGTGAGAGCTGGGTATGGCAGAGAGAGCATGAAAGTAGAATAAATGCGGTCGAGATGCGAGCACTGCGAAAAATTTGTGGCATAACGCTTGCTGACCGCGTTCGAAATGATGACGTACGAAAGAGAGTTGGACTGAAAGAGAGTGTCGGTGTTAAGATAAGAAAGGGTATGCTCCGTTGGTTTGGACATGTAGAAAGAATGCAAGATGTAAGAATGACGAAACAGATATACAATGCGAAAGTGGAAGGATGTAGGAGCCGAGGAAGACCAAGACTAACCTACCATGACCAAATTGGTCGTGTTTTATCAGAAGGTGATGTCAGGAGCCTTAGGAACCGGCGAGCGTGCATGAAAAGAGCTATGAATGTGAAAGAAGCGAGTGAAGTGTGTAAGGACCGCGTCTTATGGCGCTCGGTTCTCTCTGCCTACCCCGCAAGGGACCTGGCGTGAAGATATATATACATACATACATACATGTTTTTTAATTTATTAGTGAATCCAGCAAACCTTCAATTTCATTGGCGCATACTGTGGAAATTTTAATAAATCGGAGCTTTTGCAAATTTTCAGCTATTTGTGTATTCAGCTCGAAACAAATTTCAAATCCTCTTCCTCCCTTTGCAACTAGATATTGGGTCATTAATTTGATAGCCAACATTTGTACTCAATTTCAAAGCTTTTTTCATATCATTAAAAGTTTCATATAAAGTTTATTGCCCCTTCATTTACCCTATTAAATGATAAATTTCCAAAATAATCTTCTCTAACCTCGAATTAACCGAATTGTAATCCAAATTTAATTCACAGCCGTATTCCATCCCATAAAAAATATCATAGAAAGTTGAACACCCCTTTTTTATCTATATCTATCTAGTGTGGCCATAGTTACATAAAAACTTTTCTATTTTTCAACTCTTTAATTATTTTGAATATGGAACACATTTATTATGTAAAAACTTCTTTCGATTTTCCGCCGTTTTACATACAATTTTCCTATATATTATCAAATTACAATATAGAATGGGGTGTTAAAGAAAATAGGATTGCAGTGATTATCTTGCACAAAGTGGGTATGGAGACGTTGGTCATATTCAGGACACTTCAAAACCTGGGTATCAGCCGTATATTCGTATATCGTACTATTGACAGACATACCAGCACTTCCTCTGTTGAAGACCATAAAAGATCGGGGCGACCACGTGATGTTAGAACTACTTAATACTGTTAAAGCCAGATTTCGGAAACAATTAGGAAACAAAACATCTTATCGCGTGAAATGAAGATTCCCGCTAGGACTCTGTCGCGTATAATAAAACAAGACCTGATGCTCGGCGCTTATCGTCAATATACAGGACATGCCCTGAATCAATCCCTACAGCTGAAGATATTGAATCAATCAAAACGCGTTTTGATCCGATACGCAGGTAAATGGCACAGAAATATCCTCTTTAATGATGAAAAAGTTTTCACGATTGAAGAGCACCACAACAAGCAAAATGACAAAGTGTACGCACACAGTTCTAAAGAAGCCGCCAAGCGGTCGGAAAGGTACAACGTTGTCATCATCCTGCGCCTGTAATAGTTTGGTGAGAGAGCTATCTTATCAAAGCTTCCTTTTTCTTCATCAAGACTTCAACCAAAGTGTATTAAGAGACTGTTTTGGATCGTGTTGTAAAATCTCTCTGCAAAACACTTTTTTTATAATTGTACCGTGAACTTATCAGCAAGATTCTGCACCTGATCACAAGGTACGAACTGCCCAAGCCTGGCTCGAAACCAACGTTTCGGACTTTATAAGAGCGAAAGATTAGCCCTCGTCTAGCTCAGATCTGGACCTCTTAGACTGCAGTTTATAGTCAGTTTTACTGAAGCAAGCACTGGCTAAATTTGCCTTTTGGGCTATCTAAATATGTATTTCTGTCACACTTATACGAGTACACTTTACTATTATACACTACCTATGTGCCCAATTTCAACGTCATAGATCAAGTGGTTCGAAAATTCATCTTCAGTCGCTACCTTTCGCTTTCATATGCACAGATAGTATCGAGTTGTGAAATTCTAATAGTTGCCTATAGCTAATATTTGATGAATCTTAATAGAGACATAGTACATAATTCGTTTTTTAACATACATGGCTTGTTTAGAATCTTCACTTATTAGATTATTAAAGTGGCATAATTGGCAAGAAAACATTTTGAGGAATCTCTCAGATTAAATAGAGTAAATAAATTTTTTAGAAGTTTTTCTTACCTATGTATGAAAGGGGCTTTACGCTAATGTAAATACTTAAGATATCTACGTTTCATAATAAATGTAGAAAGATTCTGGATGAACGGAAATCTGAATAATGAAACAATGACTTAAAATGTCATATTATTATTTTTATATTAGTATTTTATTTCAGGCGATACTTAGGGTTGCCGTGTACAACTTGAAACTTATAACTCTGTGCTGGCAAAAGTTAGCATACACTATGCTTTTATTGTTAGTTTCTAGTATGGGACCTAAGCACTCGAGATATTTCACTTCAGGCAATCTTCGACCCTCCATTGGCAATGTTCCGAATGCCAGGAATATAGCAGCGAAGGCAATTTGCTGGCGTTTACTTGGTTATTTATGCAATTTCGTATGCACGTTCTAGAGGTGCTATGTGTGCCAATTCAAATTATATGCATACACTGTTACAGTTTGGTGCACTACGACTTCTATTAAATACCTCAAAAATATTTTGCGCGTGACTAATAACATAATTTCTTTAGATTCAAAGTGTAGTGCTAGTGCAAAGGCTTATCAGATTTTGGCATCACAACAAATTTACTTTTGTAAATTTACTGGTGCTCGACGCCACATACAGTTACTCATATATTGAAAATAATAAATAGCAAAGTCTCGCTTAAATCTCATGTGTGCTAGTGTTAATTGGTACCATCAATTAACACTACGAGATTTTAGCGAGGGAACCTGCCAGCAGCTCTAACTGCTAGCAGTATCTATCGCTCTTTTTGTCAGTTGACATTTGCGAAATACTAACTGATGTAGAGAATAAATAGAAATAATTACGTGTTATCTGATTTTGTGTAATTTGTATAACTTATATTATATTTGTGTATTTAAAATTTTCCCGAAGTTTGACTAGTAAATAAGATAATGATTACATGCATTATTATTTATTTTTAATTTATTACTTGCATTTATTTTTTTATGAAATGTAATCGTCATAAAATGATGAAATGTAATCTTAATAAAAATTATATGTTATATACATATAAGTACAATTTATGAAATCTTAACTAAAAATAAAAAAAAATGATTCTATTCGAAATGCCTTTGATACAGGCCTTTAATATATCTGGTCACAAATCTACGGATTTACGCACTGTTTCCATGGCAAATTTAGTCACTGCTTGTTCCAGTGATTTTTTTAAGAGACACTATGTCAGTGTGTTGTCTCGAACGGGCCATGTCCTCTAAAACTGACTATAATTTGAAATATAAGTATTTCAAATCTGGGCTAGACGACGGCCAGTCTTCAGCTATTATAAAGTCCGAAACGTTGGTTTTGAGCCAGGCTTGGATAGTTCGTGCCTTCGTTCGTGCCAGATGGAGAGTCCTGCTGGAAAGTCCACGGTACATTTTTAAAAAGTGTATTGCTGAGAGGTTTCACAACATGACCCAAGACAATCTCTTGATACACTTTGTCTTCACTCCTTTTTCACAAAAATTAAGCTTTGTGACTCCTTGATAAGACACCCCTCCCCCCCCCCTCCCCCCACACACACACACACACGAAACCATTACAGACATAAGATGATGACAACGTTGTACCTTTCCGACCACTTGGGCGCCATCGCTGGAGCTGTGTGCGTAATTTTTAAAATAATAAATGCATTCCAAATTCAAAATAATTAAAGTAGAAAAAGAAACGTTTCTATGTAACAATACACTGTTACATAGAAACTTTTCTTTTTTCTACTATACTATATATATATATATATATATATATATATATATATGTTAGTAGCGGTATATTGCACCGATAGTAACATCTCGATGTGTCCTAATTTACTACTTATTGAACAAAATCGTTGATTTATTTTTATCTGCAGAAACAAAATAACTTGTTTGATCACGCTAAAGTTCAAACAAATAAGTATATTTATTCACTGTTGAATGACTTAAAATAACAAGGCGTCCAAAAGCAATTTTGTTACTGTCACCTAATCATTCGTACTAATTAGCAACAACCCCCAGTGTGAATAATACTTTCACAATGAATTATGCCGGGGTGTGTCAAAGTGAACAACGCGTGAAAGCCATTAGTGTGGCATGATCATCGCAGTCGACTGTCCTTTGTGAATACAATTTGCAAATATCTAACAGTAATATGGAATTAATGAAACAGACATTATAATTGGACAGTGTATATGGATTGTAATATATGATGATTATAACACAATTGTACCTACGTATACCAGCCAGATCCCGCGATCTCGTTCGCGCGTATCTGCTTTCTTTTTCTCGGCTTCTAAGCATCGTATTGTGGTATTGAATAGCTTAAAACCTTCCTCAAGACTTGGGCTATCAAATGCATTTTTTTTCTAATTCGAGTGATAGTCCCTGAGATCAGAACGTCCAACCAAACTCTTCCGCTTTATTTTTTAGTATAGATACACTAGTAATATTATTCAGTAGATATTAGAACTCACGGTTGTGCTTTGTTCTAAAGAATGAAAGTGGAGCTGTGGAGAGAGCCCTATGCTCAGAGAATCTCAAAGGAATAGAGTACGGGATGAGGAAATTCGATGGAGATTAAATTACAAAGCTGCCAACGTTTTCAAAGTTAGCGACGTTGACCATGTCGCCGGGATAGTTTTGACATGTGGTGAAGTGAAGTGATATTGAGAAAAAATAACATGTCACCGACGCGCGGGATTTTTTCAGTATTATAAGGTTAATTTAATAAGCGAGTTAGCACCTCAGACTTTTTGTTTGATTTGTTTTGATATTACAATTACAGTTAACTGAGATAAAATTTATTTGTTGTATGCCTGGATGTATGGAAATGTAATAATTGTAAAAAAACGCAGATTAACAGTGATAGCTTAGTGGACAAAAAACCGACCTATTAACCGGCTGATCACTGGTTCGAATCTTGATGTGGGCATGTACCACTAAATTCGTGTTTCGGGTTTTTTTGTGCATATTTTTGCGTAAAGGCAAACATTGTGAGGAAGCCTACGTCTCGGAAATTACATTTAGATGACGTGTGAGCTAAGCTAAGAACGGTCTGGTTTTTCCCCTGGGTTATAGAGGTCTGACGGCAGTTTTTGCATGAAAAAATCTGTATCTTCGCCAAATCCTTAGTCTTAGATAGCGGACCCCGTTATCTCTAATGACTTAGGACACAAGATAATGCTAAGAAGAAGAAGGTAAAAAATAGAAACGAATTGTTTTTGGAGATGTTGTTATTTTAACTCACCCAACAGTGCATAAATATAATTAATTGTTTGAACGTTGTCGTATTGAAATAAATAATTCATGTTTTGAGCCGAGCATCTAAATTCAAATCAACAACAATTTGTTTTATAAGTAACAAAGTTAGAACACCACAGTACAAGTCCTGAAAATCTCTGGAAAAAAATTGGTAGAACCACAAACATCAATTAATCATAATAACATTTTATTTGTTAAATTATTGCATTAGATCTAGTTAATTTGACAATTAACAGAGTTTGCTGGTGACACACCTGTGTGGATAATAAAATCATGTTCGTATCGATTTCATAACAAATAGGTACCTATATGAACATTTCAAACTCAGTCTTTTATAAATTGTGATTTAGCTCGTCTCCCTATCGAGATACTGACCAAAGCAGCCAGTGATTAAAAAGTTATCCATCTGCCTAACTGTGAGCATCACGTAAGACCTACTAAACAATATAAATAAAGAATTATTATTTATTATACACAGTGATAGCTCAAATTATCGATAAACATTCATTAGCTGAAGGTACTGTGAAAGGAAATTGGAATTAGTTAATACTATATGATATCCAAATGATGTATAATGTTGTAGAACGTATTTTAAGCGAATAAGAGCTAATAAACTACTAACCCTTGTACACATAATAAAGACAACGTTACTTTCGCCATTGTTACACTTCATACAACAATTTTGCATACTGATAAAATGATTTATTTCTTTTCATCTCGCCAATGTCTGAAATAACCCACATTTATTATTGTGTACACAGGTGAATATGATATTTGGCATACTTAAAGTTCGAGAGGATTTATCTGTAGATATTTTTCTCATATTCGAAAATAATGCACAATTACGATTTTCTGTGGTCACAGAAAAAAAAGAATATCAAAGAAAAATCTAGTACTAAAAAATAATGATTTGATTTTGTAACTCTAGGGAGAAAAAGGGTATCAATTTTCCCACTAGGTAACAATAAAAATCGACGATTCCGTGATGTGAAGTGAGGGCTTTCCGCAGAGTAGCGAAGTAGACCCATATAAATATGTAGACATGTGTATGACGTGTACATAACATTTTGTTTTTAAAATCGTATTATTTATATAACAGGCAGAGTCGCATAGCAGAAAGGAAAAACAGGAACCCTGTTAAATATTATACACTCAACTATCTGGCCATCCGTATGTTACGCGTAAGGTCGCAAACTAAATGAGCGACAGACTTGAAATGTGAATATTTGTGTAGAACGTTGACCTAAAATCGAATCCGAATATAATCGGGAATTTAATTAAATATGCATACGTATATATATATATATCAGAGAGGTCTTATATATGTGAAAAGGAGTCGATTGCTATTCATCTACGAGTACACATGTAGAAATATTTCTTTATCGTTGAGTTTTAGTTTAGTATAAAAAAGATAAGAAATTTATATAAGGGAGTATACTAATTTTAGACGTAGGAATGAAACTTCCTTGTATTCAACACGTTATTTTATCTTGAGGATATTCACATTTACACATAGAGCTCGAAATATTAAAAAATGAGAATAATTTTATTTTTACAGACAGTCGTCTATAAAATACTATAGTGGATACAAGAGCCTACAGTCTTGAAACAGACCTGGATATAACCTGGTTTATCGGCCTTTTCAACAAGTCAAGATTGACGAGTGCGGATCCCTTTAGGAGCTCTCGAAATGATAGGGATGATAAAATGGAAGACAAAAGCGTGACAAGTAGGTATGTATGAACATCTATCAAGAAAAGACTTGCGAATGCGGGCCTTTACGCCACTTGGCTATCAATTTCTTTCCAATTAGGCGTCAATGGTTGAGATTCCATATAAGAATGAGTTCCGTTTATACAATTTTTATTTATAAATGTGTCAGGCCTTTTTTAAATACTCGTGCAATCAAAACATAACGAACAAAGTTTACTTTACTGTAAAAAAATCTAAATTTTATTTATTTAAATACATCTAAGTGTATTTTTATTATTAATCATTTCAAATTGAAACAAATTTAAATTTTTCTCAGAATTGTAAAATTTAAAAAAATAAGTATTTTTTGGTCATTTGGTGAGGTTCCTCGTGCAAAGGGTACAAACGCTTACACACAGTAAGGCTCTACTGTCGGTCCGTCTGGCTGTCAATCACAAGGATGTATGTTTGGAATAGTTATATGAAGAGCATTGAATTTTTCACAGAGAGTGTATTACTGTGACCACTATAATAATAAATAATAATGAGATCCGAGTACAAGGAACATGTACAATGCCCCTAGTGTACGATAACTGGTTATCATCAAGTAGATCATTAGCTTAGTTGCTACTTTAGTGGAAAATAATAATTTTGTTAATGAGAAGATCCGGTATTAACAGATATGACATTTTGATAGATTTGATTTTGGCTGAAAATACATACATACATTTAATCACGCCTCTATCCCGTAGGGGTAGGCAGAGACCACTTCTTTCCACTTGCTACGATCCTCACATACTTGTTTCGCTTCGTCCACTCTCATTATTCCCTTCATACATGCTCTTCGGTTTAGGGTACT
This sequence comes from Pyralis farinalis, assembly GCA_947507595.1. Classification (NCBI taxonomy): domain Eukaryota; kingdom Metazoa; phylum Arthropoda; class Insecta; order Lepidoptera; family Pyralidae; genus Pyralis; species Pyralis farinalis. The sequence goes on from OX382267.1 coordinate 22,499,190, forward strand.
CTTGACCTGGCCTTTTTTCAGGACGTCCCTGATTTGATCTCGAAACGTCCGCCTAGGTCTACCCCTTCCAACACTTTCACTCACACTCGCCTTATACACTTTTTTCGTCAATCGTTCTTCATTAATTCTCTCGATATGGCCAAACCATCCCAGCATACCTTTCTCAATTTTTGTCACTACATCTTCTTTCAGACCACAACGTTTCCTTATCTCACTATTTCTTATCCTGTCACTCAGTTTAACTCCTATAATAAAAATAACTAAAGATTATTTAAATTAATTTAGAATAAGAGACAGCACTATCGACCTTGTTAGTATTTTCACGTCGCCAAGCTAAATAAAGTACAAGCAAATAGTATTACGTTTGTTATTTTCTGCACTATGCTGGGCAGTATATTTATCTATCTCTCTGTCTATATATTCACTCCAGGTCCCTTGGGGAGTAAGCAAAGGAGACCGAGCACTATAACACACGGTCTCTACACACCTCTCCCGTGTCTTTAACATTCATAGCTGTTTTCATCAACAGTTTGTTTATATAACTCTAAAAATACAAAGATACCTAAGCGGCTCCCCGATTTCTACATTTACGTCTATAGATTTCACTCTATTTATATCTACAGTTTTCATTACACTGTGTGATTAATTTGAAAAATGCTTATACCACTTGAAAATTTAAAAAAGTTAATTAAAAAAAAAGTAGTAATGTCCGATATTCGACACAATCGAAAGCTTTAGTGAAATCACAGAAAATCCCGATTGTATCCTGTTATCTCTCGGATGCATTACGAGCAGGCTTTACCAATTAATACTGTCTGTGTTCATTGGATAATTAACAGCATGCACCATATGAGGCTACATTTTAACTAAAAACATATGGTAAGTTACTTGCAGCCAGATACTCCTCAAAAATATAACACTATAGCTGTCATTGGTTATACGCCCACTTGCAGTTCGTTTTTAGGGTTCCGTACCCAAAGGGTAAAACGGAACCCTATTACTGAGGCTCCGCTGTCCGTCCGTCCGTCCGTCCGTCTGTCACCAGGCTGTATCTCATGAACCGTGATAGTTAGACAGTTAAAATTTTCACAGATGATGTATTTCTATTGCCACTATAACAACAAATACTAAAAAATAGAATAAAATAAATATTTAAGGGGGCTCCCATACAACAAACGTGATTTTTTTGCCGTTTTTATCGATAATGGTACGGAACCCTTCATGTGCGAGTCCGACTCGCACTTGGCCGATTTTTTAAAGATTTACATAGTTGTTGTCTTAGGTTTTCGCGATTGTTACACATTGAATTAAACAATTTTTAACGGAAGTATCGCGTGTTTTATTTATTTTGTTGAACCTGACGTTTCGTATGCTTTGCAGCATCCGTGGTCGCAGGAAGACCACGGATACTTCCGTATACGCGATAATCTACCAGTTGGATGTCAAAAAATCTTTGTGCATTTGTTAGCCCATTTCTTGTGGGAGGCTTTTCAACATCACGATACTACTCTTAGAAGCCGATCAAAAAGAAAGAGAGTAGAAATAGCGGAGCCTACGGAGATACCGGACAAATGCGCGGAGAAAGCGCCTGTAATACTTAAATCTAATGTGCCATACTGTTAGATAACTAAAGGAGCTCGATAGTGCAGTGTTTGTTTGTAGAACTTTATTGTTATGTTAATGTTTACATTCTTAAAATATTGAAATTTGATTTGCAAAGGCGGGCTTATTCCTTCGAGGAATCTCTTCCAGCCAACCAGTGTGCAGTGGTTAGTAACGCTACTTTGGTACCAACGCTTGTGGGTTCGATTTCAACACAGTACAAAAATTTGTGTGCATGAACATGTCTGTTTGTCTTTTTTTTTATGGAATTAGATTGGCAAACAAGCATGCGGCTCGCATTAAATGGTAAGCTGTCATCGCAGCCTATTGACGTTCGCAACATCACGAGGATGTTACTCGCGCCTAAGGATATTTGGTCACGGTACCAAGTAATTTATCTGCTACATCTTACCCTTCAAACCGGAATACAGCTATATAAATACAGCTGTTTGGCGATAGAAATAGGTCAGGCAGAGGTACCCACGCAGACGACTTTTGTACAAAGTCTCCCTCTGGTTTGGAGAAGTCTGTCTTAGTTTGGAGAGTTTTTAAGAGAGCTAGAGCGCAACAAAGCACCCCGTCTGGAGAAGTACCTCCCCCTCACAGAAAACCGCAGCCAAATAACAACTCCCTGGATTGTTGTTGTATTCCTGCATGTGATTGAGATCACGAGTAAGCTCCTAAGGAATTACCGTGTTAGCAGCAGAGGTGACATCACGCGAACGAAACTGCAGATATTGCAAGCATTCATTGACTATGGTATCCACTTAACATTAGGTGGGCCGTATGTTTGTAGGCCTCCCGAAGTTGTATAAAAGAAACTAGATGCAGAAATTACCCATATCGTTACAACGTACAAACAAACTTTACCTCTTTATAATATATAGAGTCGATAATGCAGTCGCCAGTACTATTATCATATTCTGCGATGTAGATATTAGTATCTTGTATTTTTTTACATAAATAGGTCATAGACACGTCGAAACACATCAAGGGTGAGTTTACTTGGCAACTAGCCACATAGAGAATAAATATAGGCATATTGATGTATGTCAACGATGATCTCATTGACATTATGATGTAGAAATACCATAGAGCACGTATTAATAAAAACGAGACACAAATAAATAAATACCTACAAGAAACTAATTGACTGTAACTAGCTCACTATCCTCTTTAGAGCCAAAGCTAAAAAGAAAAACATGCGGTGAATCCTGTTAACTAATAAACGAAACGCTGGTGAAAGGGAGGCAAGGAACACAGTTTTCTATATCTATTGCAATGTTACCTTATAAAGGTATTTGTTTTTTGCTTGTAGGGGGTAATGAAAATAAATAATGAACTAATAATCCAATTCAAAAATTATTTCACTTATAGTATGTTATTCACCAGTAGCCTAAACCTAATTTATGTTTAGGACTCTTGTGTAAAAATTATTCTAGCGGAGGTGCAGATGGTAATTACTACATATAAACATAAATACATATACATATTATTTGTGTATGAATAATATGTAACATATAATATGTAATATACTCTCTGCCTACCCCGCAAAGGGACCTGGCGTGAAGATATTATTATTATTTATTATTTAAAACTTTATTGACCACTTTACATTTTGGTACAATAGGCGGACTTAATGCTAGTTGCATTCTCTACCAGTCGACCTTTGGGAGTGCAGAGAATCACGATTGCGGCTTGACATCATATATATAATAATAATACATATATATATATATATATACATATATACCTACAATACATATACATACATACACATTAATTATACGATACATACAAACGTATTAGACATACATAATTGTTACAACTTATATTAAAATAATAGAAATATATAAATAATTATAACGGTCTTACTGCCTTATTGAGCTTTCAAAAAGATATTGGTGTACCTTCTTTTTGAAGACAAATTTGCTGCTTGATAGAAACTGGTAACGCATTCCAGAGTTGAATTGATTGCCGAGTGAAGGAGATGGACATGAAGCCTGAGCGAAAAAGAGGGATAGAGAGTAAGAGAGAATTGTAGGAACGTAGTGGGAGATTATGAGAGTCATAGAGGTACTGAAACCTGCATTTCAAGTATTCTGGAGAATAAGGGTTGGAAAGAATAGAATAAAGAGTACAAAGTAACCTCAGATTTCGACGCTGACGAATAGGTAGCCATCCAAGCTTAGACCGGTAGGAAGAAATGTGGTCAAATTTACGAAGACAAAAGATAAATCGGATGGCATTATTAATTAACCGGTCCAGCTTATCAAGCAGATCTGCATTGAGATCAGGATAACACACATCACCATAATCGATTACGGGGAGGATGAGGGATTGCACAAGGGTAACTTTAGTAGCAATAGGGAGAAAATTTCTGTATCGGTTTAAAAATCGTAATGCCGATATGACTTTACGACTAATTTCAACTACTTGATTAGTCCAGCTAAATGTACAGTCGATATGGAGACCAAGATTTAGATATACATACATACATACATATACATATAAATACGAGCTATGAAGCCTCTTAAAAATTCTCACTCTTTTTACCTCCGTAGGTCATTAATGCATTTTTCAAAATTATTGCGCATACATCTTCTAAGGTATTTGCGTGCAAAATTACGATTATAAGAATTATATTGTAAATATACAGTTACAAGAAGAATTAAATTATAAGCTCCTATACCCAAACTCTTTGGACTGTATTATAATATATCTATCAGTTAAGCTATTTACTTGGTTTATGATGCATAGATCCAATTACATATTGTCGTGTCAGGTGTTTCAAGAGACTTCCGAAATACTTCTTATTAACTTATCAACAACATAAATTAATTATTATTGCCGTTGTGTAGGCTGATCAAAAAAGCTTGATTATGTTAAACATAACTATTTACTTTTATAAGTGGTAGTTTTGTAAGTTTTTCAGCGAACTAATGATATATTGAATAAAATATAATTTGCACGTTTTTATGTTTAGGTATTACTGTATTTCCATTTCTTTTTACTAAGCTCATCGCATCTAAAAAAAAAAGAAAATTGTTTGACAAAAGAAGACATCATTAATATAAAAGTGTTGCTTTCCCATTATTGTTAGCTACCACCGATTTACGCAGATTTACATAAAGTCAATTTTAAGCAGAAGTATTTGACGAATAATTATACACAGAGCAAATGATTTATTCTCCTGAATACTTGAAGTGCAAATTTCAATATCTCTGCGACTCTCATGATGGAGAACTTGAATGGAGAACAATATGAGATTTCTCTAAAGCTCTCTGTGCCTCTTTGCCATTCTGGCTTTATGTAGAACTCCTTTACGTTCCTTACTACATATTTTTGGAATACACTGCCCAATTCTTTCAGCAGTATTTCGAACAAATTCGGATTTAAGAAGAAAATCCAAGCCTACCAGACAATTTGTCAAAACCATGAATATTAATTACCGTTACATTGTCATTATGTTTATGCATGTGTAAGTATAATAATATGTTTATGCATGCCTATGTGTATTACCATATGTATATATATTATATACACAGTTGTTATTTAAGTAATGCTTGTGTATCTATATTTACTATAATTATAATTAGTTAGTGTGAACGATTTCCTATATATTTACTTTACCAAAAGGTTGTCTGGCAGAAAATGCTATTAACTTTGTGTATATAAAATATTATTTAGATTTACTTGTACTAAATTTGTTTCTCGCATCATATCAATATCAAAGACTTGAGATCTAAAGTTGAACTGAGGTAAACAGATAGACTATCAATAAAAAAAATACCGGCATACATATTTCAATTAATAGAAAATAATCCTTGAACTATAATACTACAGCGGAATTTAAAAATAAGACGCACGAATTGCTGAAGGTCGTGATACAAAAATTGTACTAGTTGTTTTCAGTTGTTAACGCCTAAACCCATCGTCCAACGAACCGCAACATAAAATCAAATTTATGTATTCACAACACTCTATTTTTGAAACCACCACACGTATGTTCACCGTACGTGTATCTGTTGCAATGATTTTGTTCTCTGAACCCATAAGCTGTAATGAAACATACCTGCCGGTCTATTTTCTAGACACGCTCGGTTGTAAAAGCCTACAACCGCATAGAAACGGAAAGGCTAACTAGTCCGATGTACTTCGATACATCTACAGCTGTTTATATGTAATTCTTTTGAAAATGAACAGCAAACACCCGCTTTCCCTCGAGTACGGCGCGTGTTTCATTAAAAAGTGGGTGTCTTGATGAAAATGCTAAAAGCTGTGTAAGGGAACAAACGTTATTTTCATGAAATAGTAATGAGTTTGAGTTCGTTTTGCAAAGTGCCATTAAGTTATTAGTACAAATGTCCTTTTGGATAAAACGTAAGAGATAAATCTGAGAATAAAAGGATAAACAAAGAGCAACTCGCTGACAATTTCAATGAATATTCAAACGCGCAGTCCAGCTCCGGACTGCCTCAAATTTACCAAGTCCGCGCCCGTCATTATATATTCTAAGAGGCCTTCAATTTTAGTGTACGCTGAGGAACTGTATTTTGAAATCTATGTAAATATAAAATAATATCTATTGTGTTGTAGAAATCAACAAAATAGTAAATATAAATTAAACGCGAGTTGAGCCTCGTACGTGAGTATGCCTTACTATATTGTATGTTAAGGAGAGAGAAATACTTTTTACTTTTTGTTTAACATGAATGATTGTGCTATTCTGCAAATATTTGGTTTAGATTACTCGGAAATTCTAAACTGCACACTATCGCCAATCATTTTCTTTCAATATCGACATTATGAATCATATATTATATCTTAAAGTCCAATGCAGGAAAATATTTTAGTGTAGGCATATTTCAGAGCCAAAGCCAAGCGGTTGGTTCTTAAGATGATATTGGGTCACTCGCTAGTGAGTCACCTGCATGTGCATTCTGCTAATCGTTTAACGGAGATTAGGAGAAAGAAAGGTAGGAAGTGTATAAAAAGTGCTCCCGACTACCTTCACCACCTAGATTATACATAACAAATAAAGAAGCAAACAAACAAAAGAATGCATGTTAATGCATTTTTTTTTTTAATCTTAAAGGTGTATAAGCTGAAACCTTTTTTTTAAGCTGGAGATCTATTTTTACCAAAAGTAGTTCCAAATATAAAATTCCTTTCAGAAAAACCTATTTTTTTATAGATATAGAAAAATCGGAACAATCAACTCTTAAGCAGAACCTTCATAAACGAGCCCAGATAGTTTTTAGTCTCAACATGCATTTCAACTTCACATAACCGTTTCTAGATTTTGCTACAAGTAAAATTAAATGGTGTTAATACAATTTTAAATAATCGGGGAATTATTAAGATGAAATTTTGTGTCGTCCCGCTTCTCCTGGAGTGATCGCTTCAGATGAAGCCTTAAAAGCCTTTGTGGCATCTATGTGGCGTTAAGTCAGTAAAAGTCTGACATAAAAGTTGCGGCCGTCCATACGAGCATAACATTCATAATTGAGACGTCACCACGTCTCTCCAATCGGCTTCCCGAGGTTCCCTTAATAGAATGGCTTTCGGTCGTCGTTTACGTCTAATGTAAAAAAAAAATATTTCGTCTTTAATTAAATTATGTAAATTAACTCATTAACTCAAAATTGTGGTATTAGCGAGTAAAGTTAGTCTAAAACCCTTTCGACCTTAACTATGCGTCAGATCAAGACGAAACGTGATAACGTCTTATAAATCGATGAACGCCGCCGGCAGCACGCACGAAAAAGTGTCACCATCCGCCTGAGCCGATCGTGCAAGCAAGAGCGCGGAATTAGCGTTAAAATTATTGTCCGTAAACCGACTTTAGAGACAACCAATTTTTTAACAAAAAACACGCGATTTTATCCACATGATATTTAGTGTTATGACGGGTGCTTGACTTTAGAGTTCTTAAAATCATTTAAGATATGATTTAGATGGTCATTCATATTTCATAACTTTCATATTTATTGTTACTAGTGGTCGTCTAGTTGTCGAAATTCGGCCATAATTATTTTTATTTTTATAACTGAATTTTTTGGAGGTTACTTTATTTGATAACATAAATATTTGTTTTCCCTAATCATATGAGCTACTAACCATAAATACCAAATGTATTAAATTATATTTACAAATCATAATCAAAGCTTCATTTGCAGTAGGTACGAGTAAGTCCATACAATGACCTACATACATAGTGACATAGTCCTTTCAACTAAAGTGACTTCAGATTGAAAATTATTGCATTGCAAAAGTTACATTGTAAATCCATCAATCCGCAATTAAAAGTATTAAAAGTTCTTGGAGTGACATCGGGTGGGCATTTAAGTCTCTTAAAACAATTTGATATTTTTTTGTACTAACACTATTTAAATTTGCATTTGGCCTATTATTATGTGTATACTCGTATACATCCCTTCTTCAGACATAATGGATATAAATAATTAAAATGTACTAATGTTTTTGGAATCACCAACATTAAATAGGCATTCACATTCAATTCAATTCACATTACTGTTATACTATTTTTTTTACAATATATGTATATTAAGCAAGCTATACACTAATAATTTACATGTATATGTATGTATGTAGGTTCTTTGCGAGGTAGACATAGAGGCAAGCGCCATAAGCGGTTCATATTATATAGTACCATATACACATTATAAAGTACAAATACCTATTATACAGAATATATAACGTTTACACAAAATAAACTAAGCATATTTGATTTCAACAATATTATAAATATAGGTCTTAAACGATAATCTATATTCAGTGCGACTGTTTGACCACCGACAAATACGTATTTGACATTGACAAATTTAATTTATCAGATTTTTGTATTCATTCGGAAAAATATGAACGTACAAATGAATGATTTATTTTGTTTAATATTTGTGACACAAATTATACACAATTTACTGCACTTCATCTTTCTACATTCCTTTTCCACAAGAACTTTAATTGTACCAACACCCATACTTCTTTTTGCGCGTAAGATGCTAAAAAGACACAAAGTATTTTCTTAACGCATTAATATACAGACTTTAAAGAGGCCACGTCATAGCAGCCTATCTGGATAAGTGTCTACACCTCGTAGAAAACCGCAAATAAATAACAACTCCCTAGAGGGCTGCTGTGTTGCTGCATGTGAGGTCACCAGTAAGCTCCTAAGACGTTAGCAGCAGAGGTGGTATCACGCGAATGACAAAAGTAAAGATACATCTATTATTTATTTCGCTGTAATAATTCAAAATTAATGTAGGGTAGAAGTTACAGAGAGACAAACGAAATAATGCGAAATATAAGAAATGAGAGCAAGCGAGGTCTTCATCTCAATCCTAGTCTCTAACGTCGCGTAATGAGTTGCATTGCAGTAAAACTGAGCTTTTGAACACATTGTTAGGCTCGTTCATACTTCATTCCGCATGCACGTTGCTTTAAGAGCACGCTTAAACCCGAGGCGTGACCTGCGGGGATCTCTACACATTAAGGAAGCCTTTTATTCCGCAGTCGCAGGCACGGGACCTCAATGTAAAGACATTTCCTTGCCAAATAACGTGACAAGGACAATGGCAAAACATTGAAAAGAAACTATCTATCTATCTATCTAAATGAAAGACTGAAATGAAAGACTTTGCCATATGAGTGGTTTATTTATTTTTGCCACTACATTAATTCTATGGTTATTTTAGAAATAATTTACTTTACTACAACGGCAGGATAAAATAGAAATTTACTTAAAATCTATATTACAACATTCGATCTGTTGCTTGATCGTCTGTTAAACGAAAAGAAATGTAATATTCAGGCAGAGATATATATATTACCCTTATTTTTTTTTATGCACTCGGGAGGCACACAAGCACATGGCCCTCCTGATGTAAAGTGGCTAACGTAGCTCATTAACGCGTAAAATACAAGTATCGCTTGCGCGATGCAAGCCCTGTTGCTACAATAGCAAGTTTTTAGAAGCTGCTCTGCTAGCAGTAGGGGTGGCATTGCGCTCCTACAGGGTTACCATTAAAGTTAGGTATATTTGTCCTGAATGAGAATCAAACCCACAAACCTTAGTATTAAAGTAGCATTGCTAAGCACTCCGCCACTATACTGAGAACTACAGTAGTAGGTTCATCATAAATATTTTTACAAGGCGGGCAACGCACGAATGGTCTCCTGGTGTTGTAAATGCCCTTAGACTAGGTTTAGTACCTTAGTGGTACAATAAAAGCTGCCATGTCTCCCACACTACGTGTACCAGTACAGCGACACTATTAGTGAATCTTTCTTTCCCGGCGGTTGTCGATTCTACGAACTATGTGGGCGGCCCACTGCAATTTCAACTTGGTATTTAAGTCACTATTTATACACAAATTATATAACGGAGAATCTACATAGAAAATTTTTATACCAATGATCGACAAAGCAGCTTATGGCGATGCCCCATATACAATGAAAAAACATACGATGAATACTGAAGTAGTAATGTTAAACAGCATATTACATAAGACTTATCTACATAGTTAAGTGTAATTTCTTCGACAGTTAACTATTACTCTTTAACAGTCATTTTTAGGGTTCCGTACCCAAAGGGTAAAACGGAACCCTATTACTGAGGCTCCGCTGTCCGTCCGTCCGTCCGTCCGTCTGTCACCAGGCTGTATCTCATGAACCGTGATAGCTAGACAGTTGAAATTTTCACAGATGATGTATTTCTGTTGCCGCTATAACAACAAATACTAAAAAATAGAATAAAATAAATATTTAAGGGGGCTCCCATACAACAAACGTGTTTTTTTTGCCTTTTTTATAGATAATGGTACGGAACCCTTCGTGCGCGAGTCCGACTCGCACTTGGCCGATTTTTTTTTATACTACGTCGGAAGGCATACGGTCCATCTGATGGAAAGCGGTTACCGTAGCCTATTAACGCTTGCAATACGATAGTATCAGTCACGGGATGCCACCTCTGCTGCTAGCACAGCAACTCCTTAGCAGCTTATTGGTGACCTCGCTCACACGCAGGAACACAACAACCCTCTAGGCTCTAGGGGGTTGTTATTTGGCTGCAGTTTTCTGTGAGGTGGTGGTACTTCCCCAAACTGGCTGCTTTGTTGCCCTATCTCTCTTAAGAACACCCAGACCAAGACAAACAGACATGTTCATGTACACAAATGTTTGTCCTGTGTGGGAATTGAACCCACGAGCGTTGGTGTCAAAGTAGCGTAACGACGCGTTTTGCCACTGCGCCACCGAGCTCGTCAATCGCAAATGATTTAAAACTGACAACGTTATTTAATAACTCCTATATCATCTTCATATATATACTAACTGCACCCCGCGACTTCATCCGCGCATTTGCTCGATATTCCGCAGGAACCGCTTTTTATACTTTCTTTCTTTTTGAAGTAAAACTTCTTTACGCACGCTTGACTTGGGGAGTAAGCTGGTGAATGCGTGACGAGAGCGTTACGAAAAGTGTGATCGGGCGAGGCGAACGGAAGTTGAGAGGGAGATATAAGTTAGTGAAGATAGAAAGAAAGAGAGTTACGTTTCGTATATTACTGTAGGGGCAAGAGAGAGAGGTGCGAGCACACATTTCCTTTCTCTCATAGCGAGTTAAGTTTCGTATATCTAAGACACAGCGTAGGCCTATTGTCTGTATACACTATGGAGCTAAAGAAGTTTTACTTCAGTCGTGTGGTCTAAAGTACTCGTTTTTGTTTCATTGGCTTCTAAAAGTCGTATCGTGATGTTGTATAACCTACAACCTTCTCCAATAATTGGAATGGAAAAACTAATTTTTCAAATACAAGTAGTAGCTGCAGAGATTAGCGTGTTCAAACAAACAAACTCTTTTGTTGTATATATTAGTATAGACCAGAGGTTTCCAAGGGGTCGATGTCGGTTTTCCAGGGGGCGACATAAACGAAAACTGATTTTGGCGCTCGACGCGGTCTAAAAATTGACCCCTATTAATTAAAACAAGTACTTATTTGAAACTTTGTTATAAGAATTACTAATATTTTAGTAAGGAGTGTCATTGTCGTACTTAAAAAAAAACTAGAGAAAGGGTTTGGAAAAGTAATGTGGCTATGGGATTCTGAGTCATCAGTTTATATTGGCAAAGTTTCAGTTGCCCAAAATAGTTTGGGAATCCCTGGTATAGACAATTCTTGTACAAGTGGGTCTGTCATTAAACTCCTAAAAGGCTAGACCGATTTTGATGATTATTGTGTGTATTACAGTAAGTCCCTGGATAATTTAGATTGACAATTGGAACTTAGAAAGAGCTGCACTCGGGTTCTACGATTTCTTTTAATATTTTCGAGCAGGACTACATCTGTGTTAAACTTGCAGCAACTCCTTGGGCGGTTACTGATGACTTCACTGATACGCAGGAATTCAACAACCCTCACTATTTGACTCCAGTTTTCTGTGAGGTGGAGGTGCTTCCTCATAGGCGATGGATTGATGCGTCCTATCTCTCTTAAAAATAGAATAAGGTTAGGCTACCTAAGCAAAGACAAACAGACATGTTCATGTATATAAATATTTGTTGTTGTTGTAATATCTTTATTGTACGATAAATTAAAAATAAATTACAATGAAATTAAATCTAGCGTTACAAAGGTGTTTACCCTATGCGCGAACCGAACCCACGAGAGTTGGTGTTAAAGTAGCGTTACTAACCACTGCTTCACTGAGCTCGTCGAAAATTTGGTCGAGTTGGATAAGTTTAGTCGAATTCGCCCGTAGAAACTGTTGTTCGATAGATGAAAGATAGCAAAGAGAGGTAGGGCACGGCCCGACTGAACAAGTACGTCCACCTCACAGAAAATCGCAGCCACATAACAACTCCCTGGAGGGTTGCATGTTTCTTGCGAGTGAGTGAGGTTACCAGTAAGTTCTTGAGGTATCGTTGTGTTAGCAGTTGGATAACGAGTGAGTAATACTTTCTGTATTGCAAATGTTCATAGGTAACGATATTATACAAAAGGTAGGCCATTAGGTGGGCTACCGCTTGTATATCTCATTAATTTATACAAAAAAGTAGAACAAAACGATATTTAATAAGTAGGCCGACAGGGGAAGTAACCTCCCCCCCCCCCCCCCCCCTCTTCCCATTCATTACCTTATAAGAGATCCTAGTCAATTAACAACTCTTTGGAGGACTCTTGAGTTCCTGGGAGTGAGCGTAGTCATGGTAATGCAACTGAACGTTATTATATAGCAAATTAACGATCCATATTTTATAATACACATATGGCAGTAATCGCATTTGACGATATACTTGTTTGCCACTAAATACAAAGTATGACACACTAGAGTTTGATTCTTCTCAGCGTTATTTCGTTTCCTAATCTATTAGAACTCCGCTACCTAAGCCTAAGGATTTAGCGAAGATACTCCGCCACAAACCATTGGGAAACTAGGACTTTTCTTAGGTTAGGTCACACCTCTTTCCAAATATAATTTTTTGGACTAACGGGTTTCCTCACGCACCAGTCATAATTCAACGCAATGCATAGATTTCTATATTTGTTTTATACAACGTCGGGAGAAATACAAGCATACGACCTACCTGATATACAGCAGTTACCGTAGCCTATTAATGCTTGTAATATATATTTAATATCACTCACACAATGCCGCCTCTGCTGCATACAACTTCTTAGGAGCTTACTGGTGACCTGGCGGTTTTCTGTGAGGTAGAGATACTTCCCAAGATGGGCTGCTTATGCGCCCTATCTCACTTGCAATATGTAGACCAAGACAAATAGTTTGTTTTGACGAGCTCGGTGGCTCAGTCGTGAATGACGCGAGGAGGCATCACGCGAGTGATACTTAATATATCTCGAGCGTTAATAGGCTTTGTATCCCTCCCGACGAAGTATAAAAAAATGCACACAAATGTTTGTCTTGTGTGGGAATCGAACCCACGACAGTTGGTGTCAAAAACGCATCATTCACGTCTGAACTGTTGAGCTCGTCATAGTAACAATACCTGTTAATGTCCAGAGATAGGTCGCTATGTAATACATTTTTAATTGTTTTAAATAGCTGAGTACATTACCATACTTTGATTTGAGGACAGAATTATTCCATAGTCGTCTTAATTGAAAGATGTTATTTACAAACTAATTTCAATGAAAATTACGGCAGTCTCAGTAATTACATCGCAAGGGATATTCTTATTAACATCTTTTTTCTTAACATAAACAAATACTTGGCTAGGATTTCCCACAAACTATGAGCGATTTAGAGACGCGATGACGTTTTCACTGCTGACACTGCAACTCCTTAGGAGCTTGTTAATAACGTCACCTCACTAGCAGGAATATAATCACTAACAACAATCTCATGGGAGACAAACCGTAGCCAAAATAACATGGCTACGGTTTTCTGTGAGGTAGAGGCACTTCCCCAGATGGTCTGAATTGATGTTATATACACGGACATGTTCGTGCACACAAATGTTTGTTCTGTGTTGGAATCGAACCCACGAACCATGTCAAATTAGCATTGGCATAGAATTGCTAACCGCTCCACAAAGGAGCTCGTCAAAAATAACTTCATTGTTCGATTTTCATCAGAATCGTGGCTCACAATCACCTTCAGAGTCAAAGGCAAACTTACCAACACCTGGTGCATCCTGCTAGTTTACAATAGAGGCTGCTGCGTAAGAGAGGTAAAGCGCATCGAAGCGCTATTACTGGAAAAGTTCCTAAACTTTACAGAAAACCGCAGTCAAATTACACAACCCTGAATTATTGTTATTGTATTTCTGCGAATAAGTGAGATTAACAGTGGGTTCCGGGGGAGTTGCTACGAGTATGTTTGCAGCGGGGGCATTGCCCGTACGACACTAGTAATGCAAGCGAACATAGACCACTTTACATCAACTGTATGTTTGTTTACCTCCAGACGTTGTATAAAAATAATGCTTTTGGATACGCAATTATTTTTTTGCAATCTTGTATACCAACTATACCATATACCAACTATAACATATACCAACGGCACGCCCCAGTTTTGTTCGGGTGGATCGATAGAAAGATAAATTAATACCTAATAAATAGAAAATACATACATACATAGAATATGATAACAATTGGAACATTGGAATACATAGAATATGATAAAAAAAAAAAAATATATATTAGTTCAGCATAGTGGCCCCTCTTTGCCTGATGGTAAGCGAAAGAGGAGCCCAAATCGCAACTGCAACTGACAACATACTACATCCCGTATCCTGTCAGTTGACGCTACTACTACTACAAAATGCTTCTTCACGCTTCGTTTGAAGGATCCCATATTGTAGGAAGGAGGGAACACATGTGCAGGCAAGGCGTTCCACTTTTTAATGGTACGACAAAGATAGGAGTTGCCGAACTTTTTGGTACGTGAAGAGATATTCTCAACCGTGGAACAATGACATCGCAAGCCCGCACGTGTAGTTCTATGACGGAAGGGTGAGGGTGGGATAAGGGACAACAGTTCTTCAGAGCACTCGCCATGGTAAAGGCGGTAAAATACGCTTAGAGAGCCTATGTCCCTACGGAGTTGAAGAGGTTCTAGGTTTTTGGTGACCTCCTCGTCGTCAATTATGCGGATAGCCCGTCGCTGCAACCTATCGAGAGCCTCAAGAAGATACTGTGCGGAGCCGTCCCAGAGATGCGAGCAATACTCCACGCAGGCCCGAACTTGTGACTTATAAAGCAGACAAAGTTGGTCCGGCGCGAAGAACCGGCGCACCCTGTTCAGGACTCCGAGCTTTCTTGAGGCTGTTGAGATGAGGCTCTCGATGTAATAACGCTGGTTAAGGTTACGCAATGAATACCCATACCCAGCATATTCAGGCTATCTCGCATACTGAGGGAAGCACCCTGAAGACTGGGAGTGGGAAGGAAGGGGGACATTTTTGTTGTAAACGCGCAAACCTGACTTTTCACGGCATTAAACTCAACCAGGTTATTGGAACCCCATTTACTAATGAGATCCAAAACCCGATTCAGTTCAACGACAAAACTCTCACGCCTCTCACCGCTTTCTGTCCGATCAGCACCAGGCCGACCGAAATATCGCCTATGGACCGTACTGTCATCTGCATAGCAATGAATATTACCAAGTGGCAGTATGTCATTGATATGCAGAAGAAAGAGGGTGGGTGATAGAACGGAGCCCTGTGGGACACCGGCATTCACTGACATGAACCGCAAAACGCATCCATCTGCAAGGACGCGGATTCTACGCTCATGCAGGAAGCCAACAATCCAATTACAAAGCTGGAGGGGCAGACCGTATGCCGGAAGTTTGGAGAGAAGTGCTTTGTGCCAGACCCGATCAAACGCCTTAGCGATATCTAGGCTGACTGCCATGGATTCGCCATATTTATCGATTGCCTCCCCCCAAAGGTGCGTCACATACGCTAGAAGATCACCTGTTGATCCTGAAACAATCAATTGATCCGTTACCTAGACCTGTTGATCGTTTCGGTCTAAAATCATACTGACGATCATTGATTATGGCATATCCATAATCAATGATCGTCAGTATGATTTTAGACCGAAACGATCAACAGGTCTAGGTAACGGATCAATTGATTGTTATGGATCCGTTCCATGACTTTGCACAACACTGAAGTTACGGCAATGGGGCGGTAATTCGTTGGGTCAGAACGGTCTCCCTTTTTGGGGACCGGCTGCACATTGGCCTCTCTCCAAGCATCCGGAACAGAACCGGTCGAGTACGAGAGGCGGAAGAGGCGCGTCAGCACCGGAGACAACTCCGCTGCACATTTTTTAAGAACAATCGCTGGGAAGGGGTACCGTCAGGACCACTGGCTTTTCGGACATCGAGTGACTGTAATTCAAAACGCACATCGCGCTGCCTGATGTGGATATCAGGCATAACGGACTGGAGGGTATTGTTGGTGGTTGCGTGCTACAGTCATCGATCCGGGAGTTAGCCGCAAAGAGGCTGGCCATAAGATTGGCTTTCTCCTGCGGCTGAGCCAGTGAGCCATCAGGGCATCGCAGCGGTGGCAGCGAGGGCTGGCAGAAGTTGGCCTGCACGGCTTTGGCCAGTCGCCAGTAGCTACGCGATCCAGTAGGGTGCGCCACTAATTCCGTGCCGACTCGTGTAATGCGCTGGGCGTCCGCTCTTATGTATGCTCTCTTGCAGATCTTGGTGGCAGTGTTGTAGGCTGATTTCAGTGAGTTAGTATTCGGATCTTTAAGGGCGCGACCCCTGATCCAAGCACGATACGCCGCCTGTTTGTTACTAACAGCTTCAGCGCATTCGCGATTAAACCAAGGGCGTCTCTGGCTTTTGATGACGACATCGGAGTGGGGAATTTAGTATTCCATGCCAACGCCGATCTCATCAACAATGGCCGCAGCACTCGCCGTTAGATTCTTCTCACTGAAACAGCGCTGCCCCCATGTGACAGAAGCAAAGTAGTCGCGCATACCGTCCCAATCTCCTGACGAGTAGTGCCAGACATGACGCCTAACCTCTGTGGGTTGTGGCGGAATCGCGCTTGGCACTGTGCTGGATACTAGGCAGTGGTCAGATGTGCCCAGGGGCGCCCCGCCCTCAACCCAGTAGCCAGCAGGGTGAGTGGTCAGCAGTAGATCTAAAAGAGAGGGCTCCTGACCAGCAACATCAGGTATTCTGGTGGGTTGGTGCACCAGTTGCGTCAGGCTGTGCGAAAGAGCGAACGCGTGGGCGGTCCTTCCTGCATGGTTAGTTGTGGAAGATCCCAACCAGGAGTCGTGGTGAGAGTTAAAGTCCCCCAAACATACCATCTCTGCAGTAGGGTACCGCTCCTGCGCTTCATCTGCCGCCCGACTCATGTACTCAAAGAGCCGAGTTGTCTCCGTGTCCCTAGTATGGGGTCGGTATAGGCACATGTAAATACGGCTCTGAAGGCCCAGGTTTACATGCACCCAGAAGGCAGGAAAGGAGGAATCCTCTAGGCAGCGCAGACGGCGACAACATACATCCGAGCGGACAAACAAACAGCCCCCGGCTTTCGCTAGGAAATTCTCCTCAAGCACATAACCGGGATTCTGGAGGTAGGACGTGGCCGCTGGACGCTGAATCCGTGTCTCCGTCAGGAAGAGCATGGCGGGCCGTGCCGTTTCTAGATATTGGTGGACGGCATTAAGGTTAGAGTGGAGTCCGCGGATGTTAGCGAACTCAACCTTGAACAGGGTGGTGGGGGAGTGCACCGCTGTTAGACCATCTTTTCCTATTTGCGCTGTCATGAGTAATGTAAAGAACGGAAGCGTGAAGCGGGAGAGAATTCCACGACATTGGGGAAGAAACGCGGTGGACTGTTTCTCCATTAGTTTGTCGACAAAGGAGCTGTGCTGATCCGTCGGACGGAAGGGCCCTCGAACCCTTCCGGAAGTAGTCGCCGGGTCCCCACCATCCGGTCACCAATCGGCACGACGATCTACCCCGAGATTATGCGCGGTATGAAAGGGCAGCCTCTCAAGGTGGTTAGTCTTGATTGGGCCCCTGTACTATACCGCGGGCGGCCAGCGGAACAACCGTTTCAACGGGTCGCCCTGGCCGACGGGTCAGCTCAGTTCTTCTGACAATGGATAGACAGAATCCACCACTGTTCCCGCAATATCGCGTCAACAATCCCCCGAGCACTGGTTATACACCAGCTGATCCCGAAACGCGACGTACTCATAGGTACGCCACTTCACGGGTGTTTCGCCGTGTCCGCCGTACGGTGGTAGCCAACCAGGCGGGTATTTACCCTTCCTGGAGGCGTGGATGCGCCGTAGGCGCAAACCCCTCACCTTCCGCATAGTGCAGGTGTTCACCGGGCATGGATGCTTCGGTGAGTACCTGCACCGGGTCGCGAGGCGGGAGGAACAGCCGGGCTGCCACGATTGTGGCGCGGCCGAGGACACTGCCCAACACACGCTGGAGCAGTGTCCCAGATGGTCTCGGCAGCGCCATGATCTGGTGTCCGCGCTTGGAAGCGCGGACCTCTCGCTCCCGAGCGTGGTCCGGTCCATGCTCGGGAGTGACAGTGCCTGGCAGGCGATGGCCTCCTTCTGTGAGACGGTCATGTCCCAGAAGGAGGCCTCGGAGCGGGACAGGGAGGATGATCCCGCGTAATAGTTAGACTTACAACCAGCCAACTTTTTTATGGTTAATGATACTATCAACGTGCAGTATATAATTTTATGTATCGTCTATAGTTATTGCATCTCATAAGAAATAATAACTTTTGCAGACAATTTTTTGATACCTTCAGTTACATAATTGCAGTTATCGTAGTTAGTATCGTAGATCTCTATTTTTCTTTAACAAAATATAGTTGATGTTACTCGCTAATAATGTAGTTTTCTACATAATAATAATAAAAAAATGTAAAATCGGTTAAGTATTGTTTTGAATTTACTCATTACAAACAAATACACAAAAAACAAATCTTTCCTCTGTGTAATATTAATTTAGATATACTTGACTAGATTAGTACTTTTAGTAGACCAATCAGAAAGATAATTCGTAACTAAAAAAACTATAATTGAAAAATATGAAAAGATTACAAAACTATGAACAAAAATCGCAACTAACATAAAATCAGTTATAAAAAAAAAAATTCATAACAATAACTATAGCAGATAGACCCCCATTTTTGGATTTATCTCATTGATTTTGCGAGAGCTCTCTAAAAACGGCGAGCGGTAACTTCGCAACAGGTCACATTGTATAATATTCGTGTAAATACTTTGAATACCTAACCATCGCCATATCTATTCTGTTTTTTGTATGAGTAGCAACACAATAGACCACGAAAGATTTACTGCACAGTCATAAACAGGATGTATCACGTGTGGATAATGTGTTTGAAAGGTCGCATATCAATCAGGTGACACCAAAATCTATCCCTCCATCCATCAATCATCACCGTACATTACATACGGGCCGTATACACACGTATTGAATCGTATAAATATTACAGTTCGTAGTGATTGAATGAGATTTTCAATATTAATTACGAATGTTGAGGTACAAATTAAAATGTTTCGTTCTATTTTTTGCCGTCTGTAATCTAATCTTGAACAATGTAGCATGAAATTACTTTCAACCCTCCGCTTTTGGTACATTTAACTGCGATCGGAGACCTATTAGGTGAATTGAAAAATCTGGTTAGATATCGATTTCGAGGGAAACAGTGTAGTCAATACTGAGTCTTGATTCGATAGTAACTTTATCCATTTCTTTTTAATCATCATCAAACTGCAAGCACCGTATAACATTAGTATGTGTAGCTTTTATTTTCTATTTTTTTCGTTTTAGCGCCTTGCCGCTAATCTGTCGAGTATAACTTACAAATTTTTAATAATCTGTCTATCATCACGCTAAGTGCCTTGCAGTGTAGGCAGAGTGTCATTACACACCTCACTCGCTTTACTTTTCATATGTATTTTTAAGTACGCTCCGTAGTTCCTAGGGCCCCTGACACCACCTTCTAGATAGCATACGACCAATTAGGTCATGATAGCCTTTGCCTTCTTCGACTCCTACATCTTGCTACTTTCGAGTTGTATATCTATTTCTTCATTCTATCCTCAAGCCTATGAGCCAACGGATCATGCCTCTTCTTACTTTAACATCAATTCTTTCAGAAGAAGAACTCTCTTACATCTTCAAATAGACAAATTAATTTAAATAAAGTGTTAGAAGCACGTACAGACGAAGGACCATATTAACTCGCTTTATTGCCACAGCTGCCCAAATAAAGGAGTATAATGTTTTCATGTATGTATGTGAGATCTTTATTCTGCCATAACTTCTAGACGTCTAAACCGAATAAGGTTTATTAGCATTACATTAAAATTCGTACAACAGCGCGGGTAACATTGGTTAGGTGTATCTTAATCATAATAAATACATTTTTAAAACATACTTCTGACACCCAATTATAGCCAAATCAAAAGGAGGGTTATGACTTTAGTAGGGTAAAATTATCGTATTAACAAATGAGTATTATTGGAAGCGCTGGTTATAAGCTATATGATGTCAAATCTAATATTGTAGACATAAAGTACTACAAAAATGAATGATTCTATGCCAGTATCTGTTCTCCACGGCACTATACTGTAGAATATAATGTTCTGAAAGTGGCTGAAATATACTAAATAAGAATAACCACATTCGTCAAATGCAGAATTCTACTGACTGCTTACGCTTTCAAGTCAAGTCAAGTCAAGTCAAAATCTTTTTATTCCGTAAAAATGGCTACATTTGTTTGGAATCGTCACAATTTTTTTCCCTACCGTGCAGTTTATGACTAGGTGAGCACTGATAAAAATACTGCCAAAAAACTCAGGCATCCCTCTTTTGGTATCCAAACAAATTTACATATTTTATTAATTACATTATAATTGGATCGACTCACTCCCAGGCATTTTTATCATTAATATAGTCAGATACTTTATAATATGCCCTGCTACACAATTTGGCTTTAATAGTAGTTTTAAATTTGTTAATTGACAATTCTCTTATATTGCTGGGAAGTTTGTTATAGAACCGTATACATTGCCCCATAAAAGAATTACTTATTTTGTGGAGACGGCTTGCATGTAAGACAAGATTATGCTTATATCTAGTATTTATGCTATGAGTATCACTCTTTTTACAAAATGAGTCTATGTTTTTGTGGACATACAAAAGATTTTCATAGATATATTGCGATGCGACTGTTAAAATATTTATTTCTTTGAATTTTTCTCTAAGGCTCTCACGGGGACCAAGTTTGTAGATAGCTCTTATGGCTCTCTTTTGCAATAAAAAGATGGTGTTAATGTCCGCGGAGTTACCCCAGAGAAGAATTCCATATGACATAATACTATGAAAGTAGCTGAAATAAACTATTCTAGCCGTATCAATATCAGTGAGCCGTCTAATAGTTTTCACTGCATAGGCTGCAGAACTTAGTTTTCCTGAAAATTTTTCAATTTGTGGGCCCCATTGTAGTCTGGAGTCAATTGTTATACCCAAGAACACAGTTGTCTCCACAGGGGCCAAATTAGCTCCATTAACATGTACATTGGTAGCCACCTGTCTTACATTAGGTGTTGAGAACTTAATTACTTTAGTCTTTTTATCATTTAAAAGCAGATTATTAACACTAAACCAATGAATAACTTTAGAGAGAGCATCGTTAACTTCGTCATAATTACCTAACCGTCTATTAATTTTGAATGTCAAAGAGGTATCATCCGCAAACAACACAATCTCATGTTTATCCCTTACATAATAAGGTAAGTCATTTATATACACCAAAAACAAGAATGGACCCAGAATTGACCCCTGTGGGACTCCCATAACTACAGGGGACCCCGAAGATCTTTTACCATTAACATCGACCTTCTGTATCCTATTGCCCAGATAAGAAGACAGAAGTTCGAGAGCCTTGTTCCTGATACCGTAGTGGTGTAATTTTCTGACAAGAGTGTCATGGTGCACGCAGTCAAACGCTTTAGACAGATCACAAAAAATTCCCAAGGCATCTTGCGAATCCTCCCATGCCGCGAATATACTTTTAAGCAAATGAATCCCTGCGTCTATAGTTGAACAACCTCTCGTAAATCCGAACTGTTTCCTATGAAGCAAATTATGTGTATTGAAATGTCTGAGCAACTGGCTAAGCATTAGTTTTTCAAAAAATTTACTGAGAATGGGCAGTATGGAAACAGGTCGAAAATTCGAAGGATCCGAACTATCACCAGATTTAAATAATGGAATGATTTTACTATGTTTCATCAAGTCAGGAAATACACCAGATGCCACACAACAATTGAATATTGTAGCTAAATGTGGAGCGATTGAAATAATAATAGAAGAAATGGTTTTGACAGATAGACCCCACAGATCTTTAGCGTTTTTCATATTTATTGATTTAAAAGCGTTCAAAACATCTTTTGGGCTTACAGCTGAAAATTCAAATATTGTGTCGCATTCTACCACGCTCTGTTTGAGAATCTGTTCAGCAGATATAGAAGAAGACATAAGATTTCTCGTAGTAATAAGAGGAATGTTAGAAAAATATTTTTCAAACTCAGTCGCAATTTCTACATCATTTTTGATATCTATATCATTTATCTTTAACTGAAAGTCTCGACTACGTACTTTCGCTCTACCCGTCTCATTATTTATCATATCCCAAACAGATTTAATAATATTTGTTGAACCATTAATTTTATTTCTTAAATATATAGACTTAGCATTGGAACAGGCTCGTTTAAATATTTTGGCATAATTTTTTACAAGTTCTTGAAAAGTCGGATTGTGATTACAGGTCCTTTCTTCATAAAGTTCATACAATTTATTCCGACTTTTGTAAATACCAGGAGTTGCCCAATCACTGAATGTCATACGGTCACTTACAGACAGTTGTTTTGGAGTAAAGATTGTATTAAATTCACTAGTGATTAAGTTAAATAACGAACTGTACAAGTGGTCCGGAGTACCGTGATAGGGCAACAATACAATTTTTTCTGCTATATTAGACTTAAATCTTTCTAAGCGGCTTTTAGTAAATGGTATATAATTTATTTGCTTTCTTTGTATTCTTGAAGAATTTGGAAATGAAACCAACTGACCTGAATGGTCTGACTGAACTTTATTAATTATAGATTGATTCAAAGGTTTTACAGTGCTAAATATGTTATCAATACATGTAGCACTTGTAGCAGTTACTCTTGTTGGCTCTGTAAAAATATGATGCAAATTGTATGATTTAAATAAATTTAAAAAGTTGTAGGTAACAGTATTTTTCTCCAAGATATTTATATTAAAGTCTCCACAAATTATAACAGTTTTATGGCTATTAGATAATTTATTTAAGGCATCCTCCATGATATTTGAAAATGTTTCAAAGGGCGTGCTAGGAGGTTTATACAGGTTCATAACAATGAATCGTTCCAATTCAATGCATGAAATCTCTACAACTCGCTCAACAGAGAGGCTCACAATGTCACACCTTTCTTTAAATTTAAGCAACTTATTTAATAATATTAAGGAGCCACCATGTATACAGTTATCTCTGATGAATGAGCTTGCAACCTGGTGGTTATTGAAGCTGAAAATGAATTGATGGGGTTTTAGCCAGTGCTCAGTTAGACATAAAATATCAATATTGCTACAATTCATAAACAACTCCAATTCTAACTCCTTTCCTATCATCCCCTGAATGTTTTGGTGCACCAGGTTGATACAATTATTATTCTTTCTATATTCTTGACAATTTACAATTGATGGGGATATTGTATTATTATTACTTTTAGTTCCATTTTTAATATTGTTATTATTACTATTTATTGCCATTATTGCCATTGCCAGAGTAAAACTCTATTGTCTTGTTTAATTAGCAATATCTTAATACAAATCAAACCCACTGATATTATAATTTATAGAATTTATAATATTAAATTGTTTGCGTTTAAAAAATGAAACAATACATAATAGAAAAAGTGGAGAATGAAACTCCATACGAGTATTATTTCTAAATATAGTACTTAGTAGACTTTTCATATTTGAATACAGTAATACACTTGATTTGACTGTGAAAAATCGATTAGGTACCAAAACATGCAGTGAAAATTCCAAGAATGAAACTAATGCTGTAATTAATATAATGGAATGGGGATGCGCCCGTTATCTGATATATGTATTCAAATGTAGCCGAGCAAACTCAATTTTATAATTCAAACAATTCATTGTGGCCACATTAAATCACACATTTATTCAAATAAATGAGATGAATTTCTGTATTTTAATTATTTATTACAAAATGGACAATTAATCTACTTTATTACTGTTATTATGGGATTTTACGAAAATGATTAGTACGATAACAACATTTAGTCCTTAATTGCTTGCTGAACGGGGAAGCTCAAGGTCGCTCAACGAGATGTGTAGAGGGCTGCTGGCGTTTAGAATGATATTCTAAATAAGCAAGCGATTGAATGACAAGGATATTATGTAACACTATGAAATTATGTAATTATAATTAAAACGATACATCTTTTTAGGGTTCCGTACCCAAAGGGTAAAACGGAACCCTATTACTGAGGCTCCGCTGTCCGTCCGTCCGTCCGACCGTCCGTCCGTCCGTCCGTCCGTCCGTCCGTCTGTCACCAGGCTGTATCTCATGAACCGTGATAGTTAGACAGTTGAAATTTTCACAGATGATGTATTTCTGTTGCCGCTATAACAACAAATACTAAAAAATAGAATAAAATAAATATTTAAGGGGGCTCCCATACAACAAACGTGTTTTTTTTGCCGTTTGTATGGTACGGAACCCTTCGTGCGCGAGTCCGACTCGCACTTGGCCGATTTTTTATATTATGAACCCCACATTTTTTTTAATACAAGTATCAGAACGACTGACAGAATGTTTTAAGTAATATACAGGGTGTCTCAGAAGTCGACGTCAAGCTGGAATCAGATAATAAAATTTCAATTGGCTTGAAATAAACTTATTCTTTTACCGCTTCCCAGTAAAAAAAATCTAATGGATTTAAGTCAGGTGAACGAGCTGGCCACGAGATTGTACCAGACCACCCTATCTAACTGCCTGGGTATTCCTCGTCAAGGTATTCTCTAACTGAATTGGCATAGTGCGCTGGGCACCCGTCTTGCTGGAACCACATGTCCCTGTAAGTACTTAGTGGCACGTCGTATAGGTTTGGTAAATCATTTTGTAAAAAATTCAAGGAAACTTCACCATTCAAGACCTCTGGGAGCTCAAAAGGACCAATTACTTTCCCATTTAATATTCCGGTCCACGTGTTAACTTTAAACCGATACTGTGATCTATCTTGTTTCATAAAATTTGGATTTTCTACATGCCACTCGTGTAAGTTAAGCAGGTTCATGTAACCGTCTTTTTTAAATGTCGACACATCCGACCTTACAATTTTCTCGAAGAATTGGGAATTTTCCCGGTGTCTTTGTAACATTGTTCGACAAAAAGCAACCCGGGGTTGATAGTCCCGGGGTAGCAGACTTTGTACTCGCTGTATGTGGTAAGGGTGGAGCTGATTTTTTTCCAGACACTCCAGTGTGTAATGATTCGTAAAATGACTCTGTCTCACTCCAACTGGAATCTTAAAAGTTATGGCCTTGAGGAAAGCCACGGGTATATATTAGAATTATGACTAAGTAAGTAAGAAAAAATTGTTTAAATCTGGGTTTATTGGAAAAAAAAACTTGTACGCAATTTAAGAAATAAATCAGAAAGTGTCATACTATTTTGGTATCCTTATTAAATGCGACAATTTTTAAAATTACTTGCCAAACTCGTCTAATACATTTTTTTCCAATATGGTCAGTTAAAACTGGGCTAGGTTTTCATTTTAAATCTTTGGTTGGGCAAAAAGTGACATTTACATCCAAGCTCCAGCTTATTATAGATTTTTTTAAACGTCTGTAACTATTATCACTTAGCCAGTTACCCGATTCTGGCTTGACGTCATTTCTGGGACATTCGGTATACCTAATATAGGTTTCTCACTGATCACGGAATAATGGACGAACAATATTGAGAAACGAATCTTAGCAACAACCAAATTGAATTGATCTGATGATTGAATTGATTGATTGATATGGCGCTTGGTTTTCTCTACCTACCCCTCAAGGGGCCTGGCGTAAATATATAAATAAATATATTTTTATCCCTTATTGGTCATGATTCCTCTACTCAGTTTTATCAGCAATCGTAAGCAAGAGACGACCTTAGAGTGCAATCAATGTGGGACACCGGAGAACTAGTTCTAAGCATATGAATGTATTGGTATATAACTGTGAAATTAATGTCTTATAAATACATAAACTCAATACTAAATGACAAAATTAATCACATTTGAGGTAATTTCTCAATTTTTAAGTCCTAACCTTTAAATGTAGTTTTTTTACATTAAGATTTGTTCTATCAATTAATACCCTTTCCAATTAATAAACTTATTTATTGCGATAAATGTATGAAAAATAAAAGATAAAAATCTTTATTTGTATTTGGGTCCTTGCGTGAATTTAGATATACATTTCTTTAAATAAATTCTAATTGTATCTTATTAATTTTTCATAGTTTTCATTTTCTTTTTTTAATTTTCTTGCATTCCGAAATTGACCGTTGAAGAAAAGAATATGCTGAAAGAGAAGAAATGCGCCTTGGTAGGTTAGTATATACTTACGTCTGCGTAATTGTAATTAAATTACGATGAGTTTGCAATTGCTCGCAATTCGTTTCATTGCTTAATTGTTAGAAGCGTTGTTACAAAATAGTTGATTGGAATGTGGAGAATATATTAGATCTCGCTTATTAAATCGAGCAATTCTAATCAATCTATCCTGATGAAATTTGACAAATGAGTGTAGTTACATGACAATACAATAATGTGGTACCGTTGATGTAATTGTTGATCTAATGATAGATCTTATAATTTATATTTATGCGATGGATGAAATTTAAAGAACCTTATTACAATTAAGAATCGCTTTAGATTGTAGTATTCATGGAACTTGATAACTGAGTATATTTCTGACAACAATATAATAAAATTAAATATATGGTATTGAGCCCTTAAATTTAAGGAGATTTGACTCCCTTTGTGTGTTCTACCAATTATACAACAGGTTGTGTTCCGAAGAATATATGATCCCAAGAGCTTCTTTCTAAAACCGCACCGCTCGCCAATGTCGGGGAATTCATTCTTATAAACTGAAACCGTAATGGTTGAGCACAGTGCGGTTCCTGAAAAATCTCCTCTGAGAATTGAAAAGAAACAAAACTGTATTTCGCTAATTGACAGTTGTCAATTTTTAAATTATGTTGATAGCTGTTGATAGAAAATATTTGCCATAAGAGGGGAAAAATGGAAAATATAGTAGATTTTTTTCAAATGTGTTTCCTGGTGCAACGCTCTCGCCAGCTACTGTCAGTAAATTTTATTATGCCTATAACCTTCGAGCAAGTGAGAACAATAAGTCGACACAATTTTATCGCAATGGGATGAACAGTGTGGCAGCGCATGAAATACGAACCTATAAACAAACAAATACTGATTTTAATATATAAGAAAGAGAGATGGTTTGAAAGAGTATGTCGGTATTAAGATAATAAGTGGTGTGCTCCGTTAGTTTAGAGTAAGTTAGTTTAGACTTGTAGAAAGAATGCAAGAGCAATGACGAAACAGACATATAACGCGAAAAAAGAAGGATGTAAGTGCCGAGGAAGACCTAAACTTACCTACTACTACCAAATTGGTCATATGTTATTAGAAGGTGGTGTCAGGAACCATAGGAATCGGCGAGCATGTATGAAAGCAACCATGATTATTAAAGGAGCGAGTGATATGTGTAAAGACCGAGTCATATGGCGATCGGTTCTCTCTGGCTACCCTACATGGGACTTGGCGTGAATTAGGTTAAAAGATGTTTTGGAAATAAGTTAAATGGTATGAAATCGATTACATTTATAAAATATTCTAATAAGTAGTATTTATAAATTATTCTAAAAAATATTTTTGCGAAGAAAGTAAAAAGATGAATAAAGCCATCCTGAAGAAATGTGGATAATACGAGTGTTATTAGTTTGAGGCCTCTGCCTATGTATATTGTCTGCGAAGCTTCCAAACGAATGAAGGGATTCAAATGCGGATTTTTATTATCTCAAAGCTAATTGAATTGGAATGGTCCTAAGAAATGTTTTATAAAAGTCAGTTCATTGGTTCTCGAGATACGATGTTAGATATGACAAAGGCCAGTACATCATCACATAAAACCGAAAATGGTTTCCGGTCAACACCTAAAATGCTAGTCATACAAACAATAAATTTAGTATTTTTTTAGTAAAAGTCAAATAAAATAATAAAAATATACACTACAGTACGCATTTCTTCAGATCAAACAATAAGTTGCTATTCCATGATTTTTAATTCGTTTTATAGTTTAATTGTTATAAACGTAGTTACAAAATAGTTACTTGTAATGTGAAATAGATCGCCTATTTTAACACACTTATTATTTCCACTTATTCTAACAAGTATATCCTCAGAGAATTCGACAAATTAGTGTAATTACATGACAATACAATAATGGGGTACCATTGATCTGAGTAAATGATATAGGTCGAAAGTTCCAGAATACGGATTTCCACGCAAGAGTCTTTGTAGTGGCATAATACTGTTAGAGAAATAAATAAATATTCACGTATCTAATTCATCCTATGTTAAAGAATAGACTTTTCATGTAGCAAGATATATCACAGCAGTAAATAGATTCAGAATACCGCTTGAGACACTATAAATCGATTTCCCTCGAACGTAACTTCAAGATGTCGTTTTATTCGAGGAATTTTTGTACACATCGATTTATATTTGAGCAACATATTTGATTTACGTCCATTATTGCCTACACTTTAAGAGGCAATACTTTTTACATTTGTATGCGTACACAAAATAAACACGACTGCACACTTTCAGATTCTATGAATATTTTATTGTATTATATTGGAAGCTATTGTGGAAGTATTTGCATGTGTGTGTGCATTTGCGCGTCTGATATGAAATGTGATCAAAATTTTAAATTAAATCCGTTATCTACCGTATATGTATTGAACGCCTCAATAAAGTTACAGTAAAGTTGATTTCATCTCTTATAAAAATGATAAGACTTGTAGGTAAAAAGGGAAACTAGTAAGTAAAAAATAAAATATCGATATGAATCGGCATCTAATTCAATGGAGACGAACCCACGATTTGTATTATTCAAAACGGATAATAAATTGGATGTTATGCCCGAATACAGACACGAAGAAAGCTAAAAACACTGTCTGATTTGTGGTACTATTTTTTTATACAACGTTGGGCATACAAGCATACGACCCACTAGATGTAAAGCGGTTACCGTAGCCTAAGAACGCTTGTAATACATTGAGTATCACTCGCGTGATGCCACCTCTGCTGTTAACACATCAACTCCTTAGGACCGTACAGGTGACGTCACTAACAGGCAGGAATACAACTACCCTCCAGAGAGTTGTTACTTGACTGTGGTTTCTGTTTTTTTTTTTTTTTTTCATATTGGCTCAGCATAGTAGCTCCTCTTCGCCTGTTGGTAAGCGAAACGGGGAGCCCAAATTGCAGCGGCAACTGACAAAGGACTACGGTGTCCTGTCAGTTGACGCTACCATGCTGGCCCGCAAGGTGCTTCTTCACGCTTCGTTTGAAGGATCCCATGTTGTGTCTGTGAGGTAGACGTAATTCCTCAAAAAGAAATACTTTATTAGAGACCTAATCTTTATATTCTAGACATGGCAAATATGATTTTATGTTTTAATATGTACCTAGTTAATAGTCAGATAGAGGAGAGAATACAGATGAAGAAACTAGCTAAAAATAGACATCAATGAACACTGTTGCCAATAAAGAATAATTAATGTAGGAGATACTACCGCAGGAACAAAGTTCACTTATTTATAATTAACCTATTTATGATCTCCCTCAGTGCTATGCCGAGTTACTCGATGAGATATAAAATTGTCCGTTGATTCGAAGTCTTGTAAATGTCTATATTTATCTTTAATCACAAATGTTACTTATTGGCTTTTATATGTCCTCATAAATATATCTATCATTTGATACCTGAAATATGAAAAATGATATGAAAAGGAAATTTTTGTTATAGTACTCGTATCTGTAACTAAAATTACGCCGAAAAGCCAACTTCATTGTTTTAATGATAACAAGGACATCTAATAAGTAATGAGCCCAGTGGATATAGAAACATTCTATTGATCAACTGGTTCTAGTTATATTTCGAAAGACATGTGACCTTAACCTAAGAAAGGTCTGTTTTGCCTCTAGGTTGCGGAGGTCTGACGGCCGTCACTCCGTGTAAAAATCAGTATATTTGCCAAATCATTAAGCTTAGGCAGCGGACCGCGCCAATTCTAATGGATTATACTATTATTAGGAAACGGGGTTACGTTAAGAAGAAGAAGGAGGACATCTAAAATCTACTATTGAGTGCATAAAGTAATTCGGAGTCGAAAACTTAGGACTAGTTGTATATTTTAAATGTAATTAACATCTAACGGAATCTAATAATGTATTCAGTGCCAAGCAGGGTAGGCAGAGAGAACCGAGTATCACAAGACGCGGTCCTCACGAACCTCATTCGCTCCATTAACATTCATAGCTCTGTCGGTCAAACAATCAAAACCAACAGAACGTGCCTTGAATTCTAAATGAAATAAAGACAAACATCTTTAGTTAAAGAGAAGTTTTTAGTTTATAACTTTGTAATAAGTTTTTGAAATGAATATTGTTAGATGTACAGTTTGGAATTTCTTGAGGTCGTGATATCTAAATATAATATAGGTATAAACTTTGTGATTAATTTTGATCTAACTAAAATCGCACCACTCAGACTATTTTGACATTTTTTATACAAGCATACGTCCCATCTGGTGTAAAGTGGTTAACGGAGTCTATAAATGCTTTCAAAACAGAAGGTATCGCTTGCGCGTTGCTACTCCTGCTGCTAATACAGCAACTTCTTTGGAGCTTATTGGTAACCTCACTCACTCGCAGGAGTACAACAACCTGCAAGGGAGCTGTTATTTGGCTGTGATTTTCTGAAAGTTGGGGATACTTTTACGATCGGCTTTGATGCGCGGTACCCTCTTCAGATCAAGACAAACATAAATGTTCATATACAAAGGTTTATCTTGTGTGGGATTCGAAGCCACGCGACTTGGTGTTAAAGTAGGCACTGGTTACCTCTCGACAGCTAGGCTCAAATAACGACTAATAGCCAAACTATATAGTGACCAATGTACATATAAATCGAGGACTAAGCTCCCCACAGACGTAGCTATAATATATCGTAAGATAACATGCTATCTTACTCTGTATGTATGGAACACGCTGAAACAGGAGAAACAGAGGTTCACCATGTTTCATATATTTAGAGCGAGACAGCGTATCTTGAGATATAGTATAGCTACGTTTGTGGCGGGCTAATCTTGATTCTTGGTGACATATTCATAATATGACTTTATGGTATTAGATGACAGATGAATTCACAGTATGTACAGTCAATTGAACAGTCTGCGTGTACCACTAAAAAAACGTTTTAGGATTTATGTACACATTTGTATTTATCACTTGGTCGGCAGTGGAGGTAAACATCGTGAAGGAACCCGCGCAAGTAACCCAAGAAAGATCTGGCTTTCTCTCTGGGTTGTGAACGTCTGACGGTAGTAGGTCCAAGTAAAAATAAATACATATGTCACATCCTTAAGACTTAGGTAGCAGACCCGCCAGTCGTAATGGATTATGAAACGAGATAACGCTAAGAAGGAATTAATTATTAATTACACAGTGTAATAAAATTCAGATAGTATGAACTATGTTTGCAATCATTTTGACTTCTGTCGATGGATTATACATTATGTCGATTTAAATTTTGTTTTGTGTTGTGATATTTAAATATTATGATTGAAAACAACAATATCACAAGTGGGATGCTTTTTTTTTCAGCCGCTCTTCAAAACGGCTCATTTGCTTCAAGATTTCAAGAGAAAATGCGCACTCACATATCAATACACAATCGTCCATGATACATACAAACACACACACGCATTCATTTCATTCTAATAATTAGAACGTCGCTTAACCTTAATATGAAAATAATTGAGTTTCCACTATCGATATTTATAATAAACTTTCCCTAAAGGAGACTAACAAGTCGTTTTTACAAATATTTTCATTTATTGTTTTGTTTACATCGACAATGAAATTATGGGAGTTCGTGAGAATTTCTTGTCGAAGCAATTTAATAACTATGCAAGTATAATCAAGGATAAAATTAATAGCATCTATAATGACATGCCTATTTTGTGCTAATTACTTACGCTGTAGCATAATAACTCTGAGATGTTAATATAACGATTCAATTATACATCAATCTCGCATAATCAACCTATAGACAAATATAGCTATTAAATTTTGATACTTGGAGGAGTTCCAATAACGAACGCAAGCCGTCACTATATTAATTTGAGTTCACTAACTTTAACACTTCAAAGTAGAAGTGTTCGTTAATTATTAAATTCCGAAATAATTGCGCTACAATCTCTTTGTAAATTTGAAACATCAGTCAATTTCATTATTTATCAATGTGTCACTTTAGAATACATCACATATCAGTTATTTATCTGCCACTTAAGGAGGGTTGTTTGGAAACAGTCGTACGTTCGTGATTTAATACCTTCATTTAGAACAGCTGCATATTGTTATTTTCAGAAACCACATAATGTTGCATATATCATAACCTCAACTAATCCTCTAATAATTTAATTATGCACTCATGAATGATTTAATATATAAGATGCTCGTTGCTATAAGTTCAAAGATGTATTCGCTTGAATCGAGGTTTGAATACATAATTGTATTTGTCATCAAGCCTTTGATATAACTTTATACAACCGTATTTTCTGAAAAAGACAATATTATATTTTTTATATTTTCCACTTCGTAAAATCACGGTAGGAAACTTTTTATATTGCTTTCTTGATTTTACTGCTCTTATATCCGGTCAATCAAACTTTTTCGTATTATTGTAATCTGTATCGACGATATTTGTACAGTCTTCTTTGTATTATTGTATACTGTATAAATTCATACTGCAATGTCATGATACAATGAGTTAATTACAACATTTACACGCAATTTGATCCAACCTTCCTTGTATGCTTCCGCCACCAATTAGTTCATGCGGCCTAACGCCGGCCAGCACCCACCCACAACCACATAAGTGCAACATGCCGACGCTGCCATAGCTGCTCCGGTAGTCTCTGCCTCAGCTGCTGCGGTCGTCCGCCATCTGGAACAGAATCCGTATGCCCCCACCACCATCGTCGCTGCCACGACTGGCCTGGTCGTCGCTGCGACATGTGTTTCGCCTCTCCACGAGGCATCATCAGGCGTTGTAGACATTAATCGTAAGACTTTATTCTTTAGACTGCAGCAGCCGAGGCAGGGACTACCGGTGCAGCCATGGCAGCGTCGGCATGTTGCACTTACTAACAGTAGTGGGTGGGTGCCGGCCGGCGCTAGGCCGCATGAACTAATTGGTGGCGGAAGCACACAAGGCAGGTTGGATCAAATTGCGTGTAAATTTGACTTTCGCAAAATAACGCCTGAATCTATTAACAATTACAACATTTTTTTTTGCAGAAAACTCCCGGTGACCAAATTATACTTTACCTGCTTCATTGTTTTTGTTCTAAATATGAGTGAGAGAAAAGTAAGGGTGTTACTGCATCACGCCAATTAAAAATAAATTTATGTAGACAATTTTGAACACAAGATAAACCATCTGTTGTCCAAGCTTGTAAAAGAAGACACATTTGGAGTACTTTCTGTATAAACTTGTAATAAATCATTTTCATAATTGTAGTGACGTCATTAGTAATAGCAGCAGTAAATAAAAACAATTAAATATAAAAGCACTTAAAAGTACTCTATAGAAAAAAAAACTTTAACCAATGTTATCGATTTTTTCCCACTGTAATATATTTCATGATTTTGCTACAAAACCGTGTAAAAAGAACTTAGAGACTTATGCAAGAGATAGACATCTTAACTTACCGAACATTGGCCAAGGTGTGCCGGCGACTTTTGAGGTACCTGCCATGGTACTTCTGCAGCTCACCGATGCTGCCCTGCTCTGCTTGCATCCTGCCGTGTGTAGACGGCGGTGGCGCAGGCGCGGGCTGGGCTCCCTCCTCGCCCTGGGCTGGAGGCCCAACCGCCCCGGAGCCACGTTTACGAGCTTTGTTCGACTTCCTAGCCGCAGCTGATATGCATATCTTCACTGATGACGGACTACCAAAACTTCGTTTCTTGCTCGAACTCCTCGATGTCGTAAAAGCTGTATCTGTACTACTCTTTGTACTCTTATAAGACGGGGTGATAGTAACATCCGTCGCGTCCTCTAGTGGCCAATCGGAGTCGTCTTCCTCCTCGATCCCCGGCAAAGGAGACTGTTGACCAATTGGCCGCGGCGAGTTTATTACAGGCTCCGGAGCGACTGCAAACAAGTAATGAGAACGTTCAGCAAACAAGTCGCCGACGAAGAAGGCAATAAACCTTCATATACATATACTAGCCACAGTGCCTTAGTGAAGAAGAGTTTTGCTAAACGACATTACGGTATTTTATTCCTTGTGTAATATTTATTTACTTGGTTGTTTGGATTGTGGTGAAAGAATTATAATTTTAGTATTATATTTTTTACTCGTCTATATAACCGGTCAAACTAAAAAATATGCCTTCACCTATAAAGTAAATCCTCCAACATGCATTCAATCTGTATAATCTAAGCGGTTACCGTAGCCTATAAACGCTTGCAACACATTCGGTGTCACTCGCGCGATGCCACCTCTACTGCTAACACAGCAACTTCATAGGAACTTACTGGTAACCTCACTCACACGCAGGAACACAACAACCCTCTAGGGTGTTGTTATTTGGGTGCGATTTTCTGTGATCCCCAGACGGCTTTGATGTGCCCTACTCTCATAAAAATCAATTCGCCAATTACTTTTATGTTATATGAGTCGCTGTTGATATAATGTATAAAATATTAATACAAAGCAGTTTCCTTAATTAAAAAAAAGTGGTACACTATTTAAATTTAAATAACACTTTTATTTTAATTCTTTCATCTGAAACTCATTTAGTTATCTGTAGGAACAGAAAATATACGCGATTTTGCCAGAGCATTATACCACCAATATTGGTCGATGCATCATATGTACTACACAAAAGTAGGGATACGATCATTAATGAGATGACAGGATACTTAGGACTGGACGTCGCTACGTTTCTACCAGTAAAAGCAAGAAAGTAACATAAAAAGCCCTTTCAAGATGTTCACAAGATGACAATATAAAAACGTTCAAGTGCAAGTTGGGTGCACAGTAGTTTCCGTATTTTTCTTGAAAGGCGTAACTTAGCTTTTTGTAAAAGTTTTTTCGTAATTTTATACATGAAAAGTCTATACCTCTAACCTACATTCTTTTTATATTTTTCCGGTATATAATTATGTAGCAAAAACTATATAATACATTAACTTAGAATAAAATAATATATTTCAGATTTATTCCGTTAGCTTTTATTTGTATTCTTAATTAAATATTGACTAATTGTTATTATTTTCATTGATACCAAAATATAGGATCACATTGCTACCAAACGAAAATTAACAGAATAATTATTTATCCAGTTTTTGATAAGGGATATTATATACGTATAAGGCTTATTATTAAACCAAATTAAACTTAGTTTTAGGGGAAAACCTTCGACAGAAATTATTATGAAGATTTCTAAGGTAGTTTTTTACGGTAGACGGAGAAAGGGCTACAAATGACTAGATGAAGAATATAATTTTGAAATCTTGTTTACTTGTCTAGTTTGAGTTATTTATGACTATACATCATATTACTTAACATCAATAATAATTCTATAAAATTTAGTCACCTACGCACAAATAATAATATTAGATAATCTTCGCTTTTTGTTTGTACTTACATTTTCGTTAAGTGCAGATAATAGTTAAACAAAGGTTTCTGAGAACACTATTTGGAGCTGGGCTCGTATTATAACTATATCTAAATATTTATTGTTTAACTCTACCGAACTAAGGTATTACAATCAAAGACTTCTATGAGTATACATAGAAGTCTTTGATTACAATACGAGCGTGTGTTTATAGAACGAGCTAATTCGAACCGAGGCTTGTGTTATAATATTATCACACGAGTCAACCACTGTTACACAGCTTTTTATGCCACTATACTGGCAAACAAGTATACGGCCTGCCTGATGGTAAAGTATCACTCGAGCATTGCATAGAAAATAGCTTTTGTATAACTATTCCCAAAAAGTCTATCTCTATCTAATATAGCCGTCTGGATGTAGTGATAGCAGCTCATAATTAGGACGCCTTGTTGAAGAAATATAAATTACTTATATTCGAATTATATATTCAAGGCTCGTTTTACACAAGGAAAAGTTTCTAGTGGCAATTTCTACCGACCATGAGGAATTATTCCTAAGGAATTTCTAATTTAGTCTCCATTTGTACACAAAACAATAGCCTATAAATCCAATTTTAAGATTATATTTATTTCATATTCTGACGCCTACATAATGAAATTCAATATTGTAGGTTGCTCAGATGTGGATCAACGAAATTTGTAATGGAAATTTCTTTTTATGGAAATCAGACGCTCTTACAGCAACAGGTTGTGACAAAAAAGTATCTAATATTATTAAAAAGAAGATTTATTTTGTTTATATACCCAAGACAGATATATACAGCAATACTTATTTTGTTTATGTACATAAGGCATAGCTTAAGGGATTCAAAAAAAAAGTTAAAAGTTATACTCGAACATGAAAAGTCAATGATGAAACACGTCGATTATTCATCTAGAGGTTTCTGCATTTATTTAGATCATGGTAAATACCACATCCAGACTGGAAAGGCATTCAATTATTTTTGCTTCCTAGAATCCTTGGTTATACATTTTCTGTTTTCTGTAGAGCCCTCGGCGTTACTTATGTGGGAATTTTATGAACTCCTTACACATCGAAATCGACCTATGAAAAGTGCCACATATTTATATTTTACGGATGATATAGAAAAACATTTAATAGTCGTCATACTAACAATTTTCAAATACCTCTTATCGTCTCTCATCGCATTGTACAGTAGTTATGGGAAATTTAATATATTATTCAAAAGAGAATAATTTCCAAATGTCAGCTATTTAGTTATTAAAATCTAGCTATGTTGCTCGCCGTTATGCCTACATTAGAATTATATCGCCGTGCTAATAAATACGTATAGGCTTCTTTATATATCACCTATGTTTCGGTATTATGCAACGATAATGTTCAAAAGATACATTTTATTTTACTCAGTCGTTTCTTATTTTAAGTTACAAACATATTGACCATAAATTATACTATTTTATTTGTTTAAAAATGTTTAAAAAAATTAAAAGGGTTGTAACAAAATATTTAGTTGTTCAATCTTCTTATTGACGTTACGACCAGTATATTGTTTAGGTATATGTCCAAAAATGTAATCTGGGATTCTTCTACAATAAAATATTTATGATCGAAAATTCACATGACATAGACTGCCAAAAAACTTAATTTACATCGCCGTAGTCGGATAAAAACAAACATAATAAATACATTTCATTATTTTTTATATATCATATTTCGAAAAATTTAGGAAACAATTGTCTGTTGGATTCAATTAAATTCCGAATAAAGCAATTCTTCTTTTGGTATCAACTTCACTTTTAATGAAATAAACCTGTAAAAACTATAAAGAAGCAAATATTATTACTAATGTATAGAAACAAATTACATGTATGTTTATTCGATTTCTTTATATACAGAACGCTATACGCGAATTAAGAAGTATAAGGAGTGTGATTCGAGAGAAATGAAGTTGTAACGACAGACAGCGTTGAAATATTATTTGCTCGTACTTTCGCGGAAGTTTCAGTATTAAGTCAAATTTGAATAGGACTTATATAACTAATAAAATAGACCAAGTGCTCTGATGTTAAAGAATGGCAGTGACAGATGCACAATATCTAAAGAAACTTTATCTATCTATGTCTTCACACTAAGCCCCTTGGCGGGTAGGCAGAGAGAACCGAGGACCACTTGAATATTTCATTTCCTATATAGAACTTTATGATCATGTAATAGAGATCATTTTACCATGTTTAAGTGAACATGCGTTTCCAAGTATCAGTGGCAACAGCGCACACAGAGTTAATCGGCTGAGAAATTAGAGGTCGGGCACGCGGGATCCAATGTATACGTTTAATTATTCACCCGAAAGCTCATCGTCCAATCGATATCTTACTCAGTATCGACTCCACCGAATAGCTGTTGTTCATCATCATAATAATGTACCTATCTATCTATCTATAACTTCATGCCAAATCCCTTACGGGGTAGGCCGAGAGAACCGTGCGCCACATGACTCGATCCCTACATACCTCACTCGCTTCTACCTCACTTGCATCCTACGCTGCGCTTTCCGGTTCATTACCGCCATTCGAGAACCTTTCGCCTCAACGGCCATCGCCTATCCGAGCTAGGTGCCTGCCCACCGCCACTTCAACTTGCTGATTAATTAAAAAATAAGTAGCATAACGGTAACTACAGTTCTGTTACTGATTTCTGATTTTATCTCGCAGAGAAATTTCGACTATTCTGTATGAGACCCATTGTAAGGGACTATGTTTCTGTATCGCAAGTCATTAATGGCAACATCGAAGACATTGACGTATTTTGGACGAGAAAATCTTTCACAATTTCCCAAACGCAGACCGAGTTGGATTCAACGAGAAACCTCTTTCTCGAAATTGGTCCTACCTTGCTGAACTGTCTGTCCTAAGCGAACATACTCATCAACAACTTCAAGAACACACAACAACATGTGTGGTTACAACATTTTTATCATAAAACCCATTCGTTGGGATGCTATGTCGAGACTTTTGAGTATTGTACTTAGGTCCTTCATCAATTTCGCCATGTTTATTACATCATTGACAAATCGGAGGTGAGTGATATACTCGCCATTGATGATGATGCCGTATCCTTTCCAGTCCAGTTTTGATTATTGATTTGAAACCAAATGTGCATCTCGCACGATATGTTACGTGTGGCAAAGCTAACAATATAGAAAAAAAAGTTAAAAAATCAAGATCTCTCTCGCTGCTCGAGCTCTTGTACAGCACTTCGACTAACGCCAAACGTTACGTATCGCACGACGTAGCGCCATAGTCGAGTAGATGTAAATTTTGTGCAAAACACCATTTTTTTTTTAATTTATAACTTTTCATTGGCTCAAGTATGAGTTGTATATATTACATCTACATAACAACATGAGCTCTGTAAAACGCAACTAACTCCCCCTCGAATTGATCAACGTATTGAGTAATCGTAGTGCGGCAAATTGTAGTATTACGCAAGCGACATTTGCACTACGGAGAACATAATGGCTTCTTTTCTCCTAATAATGGTAATAAAATAAAGCAGATAGGTGCGGTGCGATCTTGTGTTAACATATTTCGTTACATTTGGTTTTTGTAAGTGACCCCTTTAGCAATATAGCATGTTTTTGAAGTGATAACGTTTCACGTCAAAAACGTGCTATGTTACTAATGGCCTCAATGGCAAATCTAAATCTGACCTTGCCGTGAAGAATTCGTAGAGAATTTCTGATTTCTAATGTCATACCAGCTCGATGGATAGGATAGGAGGCCGATAGGAGGTTGTTATTTGTATCCTTCTCCTCCTGTATGTTATCCTTCATCCATTTTTTGTTGTTTTTTGTATCTTGATTCTCTTTCATCAGAAACCTACGGCTTTCACCACGATCACTTGATGAGTGATCTGCTAGCATATCTTAGACACCTTTAGGCTTTAAGCTATCGAAAGTCAAGGTAAGGCATTGGCTGTCAGCCTAGATATAGTGAAGGTATTCGGTGGTATCTAGTATAGGGGTATGCTATCGAATCTGTTTGTGCAAATGGATTGCCACCTTCTTATACCGCTAATGCCTAAAAGCCGTTGACAGTTACTGCTTCGATAGCATGGGTATCAATGTTGCCTCCACGCAAGGCTCTATGCCTTCCTCAATGCTGTTTCTACTGCATGAAATGATATGTTATTAATTGAGGGCGTTCATTGCTATGTAGACGATAATACCAGGAACATTTATTATACAGGCCATGCTAACATCCCTCGTTAGCTTTTTGAGGAAAGCTGCGATCTTCTTGAGTCTGAAATTGAGGACTAAATTGTCTGTCTGGGGATGGTTAAGCTTGGTCTAATTCAGCCCTATCCAAACACAAGTCTGCACGTTCACTAAGAAAACCACATTTTATGTTGTATTTTAATTCCAAAACCCGCCTCTTACCACCGTCAAGAACATAGTGATAATTAGTGTCGAGATCTCCAGCGAAGTTCAGTTCTGAAGACACCTGGAGAACGTAAAGTTGACGTCCCAGAAACTTGGTGTACTGAACGTAGCAGAAACAGTACTTCAACTGGAGACAAGGACTTTTGTTATACAAGTCTCAAGTCAAATTGCATTTGTAGTACTGTAGTTAGAATCATATGGACGGGAATACCTAGATACCAGGATACCTTGTCATTCGGTGCAAAGACAGGCTGTGAAAATTGTCGAATGTCTTAAGCTCTCACATCGCACACCATATTGAGCCCTTGAGTTAAGAGATTTTGCTTCCTTTGTGTGGTCTACCGATTGTACAGTAGCTTGTGTTCCGATAAGTTTTTCGAAATGATGTCAACAGCCTCGTTTTACAATAAGCTGTTAATGTTAAGAGAGGTAGAGCACATGAAAGCAGTTCGTCTGGGGAAGTACCTCCACCTCATAGAAAACCGCAGCCAAATAACAACTCTTTAGAGGGTTGTTGTGTTTCTGCGTCTGAGTGAGGTCACCAGTAAGCTCCAAAGGAGTTGCTGTGTTAGCAGCAGAGGAGGCATCGCGCGAGTGATACTTAATATATCGCAAGCGCTAATAGGCTACGGTACCCGCTTTACACCAGATGGGCCGTATGCTTGTATGCCTCCCGACGTAGTTTAAAAAAAAACAATACAATATGCACAGTTAGCCAACGACTCGGGATTCATCCTCACACACTGGACCGCTCTACTGTGCGGTTCCAAGTAAGTTTTCTATCTAGTTCTCTGAACTTCGTATGGAATGAGCTCACTGCCGAGGTTTTTGCTAGGGACTATAGCACGAGGTTCTTCAAAAAAGGTGTGCAGAGATTTTTACAGAGCCGGCAATGCACGAGTGACTGGTGTATATAAGTGTCCACAGGCTAATTGTAAGTAGATAAAAAAAACTTATTATATAATTGAAGAAGGGTGCAACACATTTAGATGATGTAAGCTCTGTTAGATGCTACTACTCCTGCCCAATATCGCTAAAAACATAGCACGCGATGGCAAATTTAGTTCCCAAAAGCAATTGCAGCCGCATTTACCCCAGCGATATATGTAATGTCTTCATTCCTCTAAATAATGGTAGCAAAATAAAGTAGGTAGATCTAGTTCCAAATTATAAGCGATCTTATCTTAACATACTTCGTTATCTATTATTTTTTGCAAGCGACCGCCTTCTCACAGAAATGAAAAACGTTTCACGTCGGA
The DNA here is from genome assembly GCA_947507595.1 of Pyralis farinalis. Lineage (NCBI taxonomy): Eukaryota > Metazoa > Arthropoda > Insecta > Lepidoptera > Pyralidae > Pyralis > Pyralis farinalis. The sequence continues at coordinate 22,541,159 of OX382267.1, forward strand.
AATAGCACAAGAAGTCAATACGACATAAATTATGATAGTTTTGTATCTAATATGTAGAATATAATGAGTCTTTACAGTGAAATAATTACTAAATTCATATTTGAAAATAAGGTGACCTCTCGGGTTTGTCAAAAACTATCTGTATAAAATCACGTCGAAAAATATACATGCGTATTCATAATACCAAGTCAGTATTTATATTATTGAGATATTTTTATAGAACAAGTACCGTAACAGGGAATATAATTTAGAGAGCAGTGATAGCCCAGTGAATAAAGAACTATCCAAGTAACTGACTGGTCTTCGGCTTAAATCCTGGCGGCGGCATGTAATCACTAAATTCGTGTTATCGAATTAATGTTCATATATCTAATTATAACTTACTCGGCGGTAAAGGAAAACATTGACAGGAAATCCGCACGTCCCAAAATTTTTATTTCGAATTATATCTGACCTAACCTAAGCAATATCTGATTTCCCTGTGGGTTGTGGATGTCTAACGGCAATCGCTCAACTAATCCTAATAAATTAGAAAACTGGTTAACGCTAGGACGGAGAACGAGTACCTAAATTAAATTGTGGATGTTTTGTTCAGCCAATGACTGGTCGATTGTGTTTTTCAAATCACTAAACCTTTCATTACTATTATACTAAGCTTTTGGAAATTGTAAATAGTTTATTTTAAATATTATTTGCGTAATCATTTCAGCAAGATATGAGTTATCTGCGCACAGGAAATCCGTCACGATATGCACTAAACGTGCAGTTGGAATATTATATAGCATATCCTCGTAACAATGAATAACTGCTATAAAATTATAGCTTATCAGCAATTTTGTTGGCTCCTGCGCTGTTTGATGTTTAGTTTGATCCGTTTATTGTGGTTGTAAAGTAGGCTGAATACCGACTTAACATAATCTCTGCAACAAATAATCCCGAAGACTAAAATAATTCTTCGTTAAATTTGCACCGTTTTAATTACTGTTGAAGCTAAGTTGCGAACGCCGAATTTAGCATTGGAAATCAGATCAACTCTTCAATGTTGTTGCGTCTTTCACTCGAGTACTTAATTTTTCAATACTCGGATTCTTGACATTCTTCATAAGAATTTTGAAATTAAACAACTTCCTAATGAAATGCAAGGCTTTAGTAGATTTTAGATGAACATTTAAGTGTGAAATAAACGTGTGTAACCAATTAACATAGCACTTTAGTACATTAATCATCTAAGACTATATCTACTTGGCATGTTCTGCGATTCGTCTATTAAATTTGTTATTGCCTCCACTTGTTGACTACTTTCCTTGTGTTATTTATGTTACTATTGATGCTAAAATGTGTCAATAATACCAAAGCGATATTGTGTAGCTTCATTGGCTTGACAATTTAGACAGAGGGTTGGGTACGAGACACCACCCTGTCGCCACTGTTCTCGATCGATCCGCCGTTTCAGTAGCATTCCTCTCTGTTTGGCGAAACTTGATCATTATTACTACCGGCAAGAGAAATAGACTACTTAATTTCATCCTATTTAAACTCTAATATCTTATGTCTCCGCATCACGCTTACTGGATGTGTACTTAAAGGAAATACATTTTGATTTGCAACACACACACACAACACATTGATGGCGTCTTATGGTCCGTTCTCTCTGCCTAACCCGCAAGGGACCTGACGTGAAGATACATACATACATATAACAACACATTGATGACTTTTGACGAGCTCGGTGGCTTAGTCGTGAATGACGCGACTTTGACACCAACGCTCGTGGGTTCAATTCCCACACAAGGTAAACATTTGTGTGCATGAACAAGTCTGTTTGTCTTGGTCTGGATATTTTAAGAGAGGTAGGGCGCGTCAAAGCAGTCTGGGGAAGTACCTCCACCTCACAGAAAGCCGCAGTCAAATAACAACTCCCTAGAGGGTTGCATTATATCAGGTGGGCCGTATGCTTGTATGCCTCCCGACGTAGTATAAAAAAAAACTTAACTGTCTACAAGGCAACATTTAATACATTCAACATTTAATACCAAGGAATCTTTGACTTAATTCCGAAGTTTCTAAGCAATTTATTAAAAGCCATGACGTTCCGTTAAAAGGCTTTGTTCAGAAAATGAATGTTACTTAAAACAGGCAGTGTGTTACTTACGCAATTTCTTTCTTTAAGATCCCTCCATTTTGCCTCCCCTCACGAACTAAACTGATCTATTTTGATACCGTACTCTTTGTTTTAATATACGTAAATGAACGAATATAAAAGAAGAAATATCATGGACCAATATAATTTAATAAAAAACAAATAAATTAATTAGTTTACTAGTATTTGAAACAATAATACATATTATATTCTAACTGTTAGCAGGTTAAGTAATCCCAGAGAATTTAAATTCTTTGGATTACATACTTTACTACTTTAGTAAGATAGTGGCGTACTTTTATATTCACAAGTTTCATAGAAAATACAAGTTGCATCATGTCATATTTCAAAAATTTTGTAAATTTTTACTTGGTGTAATTAATAGTTTAATAAATAATGGTGTTTTGTAGAACATTGTTTATTTTTGGACACTCAAATAGTTTAGCGAAAATAAAAAAAAAGTGTTATATAAGTAAATATTTTATAAATGCAAAAAATTTGGAGAAAATTTTTAAATTGGAACGTACCCATTTTTACTTATAAATAATCATATTTTCAAAATAGATTAATTGGCCAATCATAAAAACTTTTTTCGCAACAATTCATAAAAAAACTTCTTTTCGCAATACTTTCTGAGTGACGTGGTATATGCAAGTGAAACTGAAAAAGAATCTTTTTATGTCGGGAGTACAGCCCGCTTCATGTTAAAAGTTTACTCGCATTTTGTACATTTTGTTATAAATTTGTTATTAAATTTGTGGAAAATATTGGCGATAGTCCTAAGCAATTTGTAAAAAAATTGTCGTACTTTTTTACCAGCGCGTTAAACGAAATTTTTTGAAAAATATTTCTTTGCATACTACCGTTGTTGAATTTTAAGTTCTTAGACCCTGATATCTGGCCTGCATGTTTATATAATTACGTCAAAGAATTTGATCTTTTTAAAGGCAGGTAATATAGAACAATTACATTAGGTACGTAATGTCATTTAGTAAAACTCGTACATTATTGCTCTAGTAAGAATTGTTAATATTAATAAAAAAAACAACACCAGAGACACATCCATATTAGTTTCTACAACATAAAAAACGGGCATAACAATAATTCGGTTACCTACGATCCATTGATTGCTTTTGGCTGCGACAGGCTTCAAACGTCAACGAAATGACGCAATGTTGGTAGCAACATCATATTGTAGGCATTAAAATGTATTTCGGATTCATAGTTTGTTTAGTCTTGGCTGCTGAGTTTTCACTTAGCAGTAAAGACAGTTTTACCGACATCTTTTATATTACGAAGGGTGAAAAAACAAGCTAACTGCCTGCCTGATGTAGAGCAGTTGCTATGTAACCTATAGAGACATGCTATACAATAGATAATAATGACAACGCTATCATCATTATTATTCAGCAAATTCACTAGCTTTATGGGGATCTCATCCACTCGCAAGAAGAGAACTCCTGAGAAGAGGTTTGTAATCTATTTCTATAGTACCTACTTTATGAATTGAAGGTACAATCTTAATTGGATTGCTTCTTATAAGCCCTTCTCTTCTTTTGCCAACAGTAACACCTGATTTGTCAGTCAGCACTATGCACCATGCAGGCGAGATGTATTTGAAGGTAACATTTTTTTTTTTGAAAACGAAAGAGCATGTAAGCAAACTTACCGTATTCATCTCGGGAGAGCTGAGGGCTGCCCTCCCGGAGGGCATAGTCGGCGTCGTCGACGGGTGCCGCCGCGCGCGCCCCGCACAAGGGCACGCAGCAACGGAATACCCCGCCTCCCACCACCTTGGAGCTTTGCGCGTCCTGCAAGCCAACGCGCCCGCGCACCTCACTACACTACCACACGTGCATCCACAGTCTGTGATCACCATTCGTGTGCACACTTCACACTACACGCGTTTCAAACTTACCCACTCAACTACATGAACACAGTAATCTTGATACTTTGGCACTTTCTATTTGAGGGATAGGGATAACGAGAGTAGCAAATATCAGTCTTGAAAGTTAGCTTAGAAGATAAAATATAGTATCGATATGTCAGTCGATTTGAATTTCTTACTTATTTTGGGAAGGGAAGGAAGGAAAGGTAGAAGAAGGAATAGTCGTCTCGTTCAAGTTCGTATAACTTCACTAATAATATTTTTGTATAATATCAGAAACACTATTTAATTTCATAGCCACCGCCGTTTCACTTTAACCCATCACTGCTTCACAGGAGAACTGAAGAAGGTATCCAAATTAAAAACTTTACCATTTTTAAATATACTAGTAGTATACAATCGATTCACTCATGTTCCTAATAATAATCGTTTTTTAAGTTAGTAGAGAAATATTTTTTTTGAGAATTGTGCCATAATTTCATTAATTACAAAGATAATTAATAAACTCATGTAAACGCGGAAGGGTATGTTCCTACAAAGCACACTGCTTATCTACACGGAAATAAAGCTGTAATGATTCAGCTATGGCATTAAATTTAATGACAAAGTGTGGATTCGGTGTTGATCAAAGCGTCGAGATGACGGTTTGTAAGTAAGCGTTGGCTGTACGCCAAGCTCGGTCGCTCTTTAGATTATTATCACCTCAAATGCTTCTCATCTTGGGTGATATCAGTGTAAGTATGCGTCACACCTAATTTGACAATTAAATATAAAAGTATTCAACTGACTATGCTGTCGTCGAAACGAAAACTTCAATGATTTATATCTCAATTCAGTACTGAGTATTGATATGCAATAAATATTCAATACATTGACTAGTTACGTTACATAAAACTGTTGTAAAAAGCAACAAAATCCACCGATTTTGTTTTTACGACAATTTTATGTTACGTAGCTAGTCAATCGCTGCAAGAAATGTATATAATGCAAACTCGAGAATCGACTCCATTTAATTTAATAAGTATTTATGTATTGTGTCTATGTATTTACATTGACGTGTATTGTTTTATTATTCATAACAGTGCTTATCACTTAATTATACGATGATAACGTGAATAAAACATGAGATTCTCGAAATGCTGCACTACGAATACTCGTCAAATGTTTACGTTACATGCGGAGATATACATTGTTTATATTTCGTACAGAGATAATAGGATTTATGGAGCTATAAATATAATATAATTTGCTGCTAATCCCCCTCGCAAACTCGGAGATATGACAGCTAAATCCACTTTGACACTACGGAGGTATCTGTTCGACAAAAGACTTTTACTCCTTCAGCGTATGGAGATAATTGAGTAATATCTGGGAATATTAAAATAGGATTTTTATTAGCAAATTCAAAGTTGTGATATTATCATTTATAAAACATGATTGATAATAAGCGTTTGACACTAAGAGATCATTGAACACAAAATTCAAGACCGACGTAATCAGGAACACCGTTCCTATATGAAATCTATATATTTGTCTGTGTATGCGCTTTTCTGTGCGATTGGCTGTGTGTGCGTTTGTCTGTGTGCGTTTTTTTTTCAATATTCGAATTTTGACTTCAAATTCGGATTCAGCATAAAAAGTAGAATAGGAAGGTTCAGGAACATCGTTCCTATCTCTTAAGGAACACGGTCAAAATGGCCGACAGATAAAAAAAAATTGAATTGTTATATAATTGACGAGCCAGGTGTTCCTCTGGCAATGCAAGCTTGCGCATTCTCAACTGGTTTTGTTTAGATTTTATGTGAATAATTTCAAGCGAAATATTTTTATGTGGATTTAAGTGCTTACAATTAAGATTCTCAGTAGAAACTTAAGCACTTCATACTATGAAGACCCACATAAAGTACTAATTATGACAGTGTTGGGTTAACATCTTAACTAGGAATGAACTCGTGGGTATACACTAATTCAACACAACATGTTTAATATAAAATAACTTAAAGGAAATTATAAAACCGTAACAAGCGCTTTCATTTCAAAATAGGTTATCTGGATGATTTTAAACATAATAAACGATTAATATAATTGAAACTCCTTAAAAACTTAAGCTTAATATAAAATCGCAAAAACAAACCTCAATGACCAATAAATAATATAACTTTACCAAACTTACATGGGATCAATTGAACAGATTCATTACAATAACAAAATTTTCAAAATTACAAAGGTTTAAAACTGAAATTGATTGACAATTCAAAATTCACCTATTTTATGTATTTAGTATTTAGCGCTAGAAGCTTGCTAATAAAAAAAATGTTCAAAATCTGCTCCGATCTGATGCTGCTGCTGCTATCTGATATTGTGTTATATACGCAAAAAAATATATTTTGAATTAAGGTCGTCTACTTTTATAAGTTAATTATAAACAGGTTGTAATAGGTATGTCAGTTATAACAGTAACTAACGCTGAAGGATTGACTTAAACTAAAAATTTTGTTCATTTCATTTCACTGCTCATTTGAGGGTGAAATTAAAGAAAACAATCGTTACACGAGTGGATTGCGTTGATTGAATTGGAAGAAGGCTCTTCATCTTTAATTACCTCGCCTAAAGCTTGTCTATAATTTGATTGAGATTGGTCGGGATTGTGTAAAATATACTTTAGGAAATTTTGATCCCTCAGATAGACATACAAAGATATTAATAAAATAATCTATTCAGTAATCAACCACTATTTGATGAAATAAGTTTTGATTTTTATTATGTTAATGTAATGACATTGATCAAAATATATATACTAGACACTTGAAGTGAGATTTTCAACATATCCATATTAAACTTAACGTAAATGTAGTTTATGACTTGGGATAATATGCTACGTCACCGAAATAAATGCACAGGCAGCAGCTATAATAATGTGTCTATAATATTGAAATTAGTCAACTTATTAATGTAAAAAGTACGTATAAACCATGGTTATACTTCAGAATACGTGACAGTCCTTGAATGAGCTAATCGATAAAGAACAAAACAAAATAATACGTACCCAGTAAGTCAATTGATTTTCTTTCTAAATACGTTCATACTCATTGTTTATATATCATATTGATTCAGTGATATGAAAATATTTTACACATAAGCGTCGCGATACCAAAGCGGACATTTAGGCGAGCCATGTGGAAAATTCGAACCCTCGATTATCGCGCTTTGACAAAATTAAATGTACACCTTCCACCATCGAATGATTTTCCCCGATTATAGTACAATATTCCAAACACAATAACATATATTATAGATTCGAATTTTAGTTAGTTTATTCTTCTATAGTGAACTTAATATTCTTCTTGATCCTACAGGGAATGTTACATATTAAAAAGTTGTTATGGGAAGTTCACTTATGCTATATTTATTTAGATTAAAATATCTTTGTGAAATAATTAGATTGAATAACTAATTACATCAATTATTTCATGTAATTTACCTAAAAGTAGTTTTATATGTTATGTTAAAAAAAACTTATATACCTACTTACATAAACTAAACGTATGTTGCTCTATTTCTGAATATCAATCAACATAAAACAAAAAGCACAAAGTAATGAAAGTAATTCTAGTTTCATATCGATTTCATAAAGGACGCGTCGGTCAAGGCTGTCATAGTAAAGGCTAGATCAATGAAAGTGACTGCCAGCAAGCGACTTACCACAGAGAATTGTAAACACTTTTATTGGAACGTAGCGAGATTAACTTCGTCAAATTTAAATTTTCTTCTCGGTTTCCGAATCAATTTAAGTGCGCCGTCTATAAAATGTATTTACTTTTTCTTTGATGGGAATGCCTGACGCTCAATAACATTGACGTTTTGGAAATAATACGTTTTTTGTTTGTTTTAATGTAATAAAGCTCCTATTTCTCTATGTTGAAATAAACATAATAATGGTTAAACTACCAAACCAAGACTACAGGCTAATTTGCATGTAAATATTATACAGTCATAGAAAATAATTAAGCTTAACTCCAATTTTAAATAACAATGTAGTCGAAGATGTAATCCAAAAAATAATATTAGCATGTACCACTAGACGTGTCTTCGATTTTTTGTACATTTTTGTAACTATCTCTGCGGTGAAGGAAAACGTCGCGAGGAAACCCACAAGTTCAAGAAATTATATTTTACAAGGCGTGTGACTTTATCTAGGAAAGGTCTGATTTTTAATGTCATAGCCCCCATCAATGCTTGTGGATTAGAAAACACGATAACGCTAAGAATAAATACTAAAGCTGAGAAGATAGCCAAAAACTAATATTAAGAAAGCTATCGGTAGTTTGCAAGTGCGAACTCTTTCATTGTGATAATAAAAGCGTGTTTAATTTTATAAATTATCAATATATCGGAAGACATATGCTTAAACCACTTTTGACATAAATTTCATATCGTCAGTGAAGTTCCAGTGAATAAACCAAAAGTGGCTACTATAAATTTGAGAACAAAATAGAAAAAAAAGAACAACATTGGAAGCGTATATTTTGGAAAATAATATCAAAAATGAACATTGTGAAAAAAGAATTGCACGTAACCGAATAGCCGATCATTCTAATATTCGTATTTTTATTATTCAACTTCAACTTCTTTCTGCTATAGACAACAATTATGAACGTTATTTAGCATATAAAAAGGCCAGCGGCACGAGTAACAAAAACCAAATATGCTGTACAAACTATTTAGTTACACCGCTATGATACATCCTGTCTTTCACGAATGAATAGAAATAACCGAGGACGAATATAACCGATACATTTATACGACTGTAATGTTGGCCAACTGTGTCAAACAGCTTCCCAGTGTTTGCGGCCACCGAAAATAAAACGCCTCCATTGATTGAACGACGTATCTTTATCACGATATTTTTGATAGAAAATTTTGCCACAGCCTTTTTATTTTTTACATTTGTATCGAGAATGCACTTAATAATGATATACCATTTAAATGTTAGCTACGTAGACGCCGCTTATCACATGGAATCTACGCCAGTTTGCTTCTCGATGTGGTATAATAAAACTTAGAGTGCAGTTTCAGAGTAGTTTCACCTATATAATTTTAAAAACTTGTTTTCTATTTAATATTATGACGCGTATATAAACTTCAAACGTCCTGTAAACAATCGTTAGATATAATAACATACAAACTAATCCGATAAGTCGGTCATTTATCATTTTATATACGAATGCCAAAAGGTGACGGGGTGTGGAATGGCTGAAGTGTATATATAACCTATGGGAGTGGCCGTATATGTTGTATTAGGTATGTGAGTTTATGTATAGGTCTCAGGGAATCCTTTCAACTTATTATACTAGGCACTTAGAATCCAGATTGTATCCACCACGGGCCGGATAATAAATACTAAAGTGCATATTGTCGCTAGTTGAATATGCTTGTGTGTACAAAATATTACTTTTTGAAAACTGAATACACATTCGTTTTCTGTTTTTTTAATGAAAAAGCAACCTGATAAAGTTCGAGTATGGTTATATTAGCCTGAATGAAATTCAGTGAATGTTTTCTTATTTTAACTTTTACTTACTTACTTTTACTTAACTAAAAAGTAAGCTTTAATATTAAACTCTTATGTTTTTCGAATTAATCTGTTGGTTGTCGCCTCGCAAGTGAGATAAAAGTACAGTTATAGGCAAAAATGGTAATTAATAGTCTCATTTAACCAAAAAGGTACTCGTTTTAAGTCCATTTTGCGAGTACTCGGCTATGCCTCGTCCTTTCAATACTACTACTAGTGGTATATGAGCTGCTTTAACTTCCAGCTTGAACAGTAACATGCTATAGTCAACCATATTTTTTCGAAATACCATCAAAAGAACAAATATACATTGTTAAGTAATAGCAAAAAATACAGTATACTACTGAGGTGTGTTCCCCCATTACCTAATTATAATCGTTTCATATTACGAATATTATATAAGCAATACGATTGATAGAGTTGACACTACAAACTGCACAAAGAAAATAAATTATGATTAATTAATACCGTCATGTTGTCCTTTTCGAGTTTATTTTATGCTGCAGACACAGTAATACCTTTTATGTGTTATACTACCTCGTATGCCAGTAAAGCGCTTCTTTTTACGTTCTTAATTTTTCCTCGGCTTCTAAGAGTCATATCGTGATGTTGAATAGCCCATAACTTCCTCAAAAATTGGGCTCTCTGATGCAAAAAGACTTTTATATTAGTATAGATAAATATATTTGCAGTCGACCATACTTAATTTTGTTTTCAAACGCGCTTCGCACAGCTCACCAAGGACCTGTACACGAACAATAGTAGAATAATTGTTATTATTATGGCCTGGAGACGCAACTAGCTATCGGCGCAATCAATTACTTCTAGTTGAGCGGACGCTGGGTTCAATTGTGAAGTCATTTTTGTACCGTCGCCATCAATAAGTGATACCGCGCGCACGCTACGAGAAATGTTTTGAACACACTGCTACACCAACCATATTGTTACGTAATTCATCATCTGCCTCGACACTTTTATTTAGTTTTAATTCATTGTTTTACTGTTTTGTTTCCTATGTCTAACAAGTGTACATTGATAATTTATAGCAACCATTTATTCGCATGCTATTGCTTGATCACTGAATTATTGTTATCTAATGTAGCTAAGAATTCCGATTAGTACGTTAGTATCTATATAGTATCAATAAAACTCAGACTAATTGAAACCATTCTTCGGTTTGTCAAAGTGTAAAATAAAACTGCCCTACTAGTATTGGACACTGATGAAGTTCACGACCTGCTGAGGAGGTTATCATAGAAGGCGTTCTTTTTATCTCGTTTCTGTTCGTTATTTTTCGTAGTAAACAGAGACTTCAAGCCCCACTTGTGTGCCCTCGTCTCGAAAGTACGATTATAACATTATACTTTACGATAATCTGACTACTTGTATGAGATAATCTGACGATGAGTCATATTTTTGTGATTACGAAAGAAACTGAGTAATTGGCAATAATATTGTTTAGAAGCTCTAACAACGTAAATTCTATTTTATTTGAAATTGTTCCTTTTTGTCCACTATCTTTCTTAAAAACAGTCATATAAGAAAACCAGATAACGCAATTATAAGCTAGTTCATTGATGTTTATCAATGATATTAATCCCATAAGCACATGAATATCGCTTGTTCTATTAAATAAGTATTTTTCTCAAACATGCGCGGAAACATTTAAAGTCCCTTCCAAAAGAGCATTTGCAATTGGTTTTATTATCTTGAGTTTGCTATTGAATTTGGTCTTGCCTGTAGATCAATTACATGCTTATTAAGATTATTTTTTCTTTCAATAATTACCCTAACGTGACATTATATTCAATAAAATATTAATATTTTTGTTTTGTAGTATTTTAGTAACTTAGTTGCCTTTTTTAAAAAAGCCCTGCTCGCAATAATTGATTGTTACTCTATACTTATATTACACATTTAATATGCTATAAAACAGTAGAGGTGTTGAGTTTGTAAGTATATGAATATTTTTAAGAAAGCATGTCTAGCAAAAAATAGAAACATATGAATAAAAATTATTCAATATATTCCCTTGAATGTACCTTTTACATTGTATAACTAATAGACTGACTTGAATACTTATTGTATTCAGATCCTCTAAACAGCTAGAGCCTTTTCAATCTACTATTACGTTACATATCGTACGAGTATATATATTCATGATTTCTAGTCATTTTAAATTAACAACCCGAACATAATTGCTAGATTTTTGTTTGATTCTCTATTTCTATGTTCTTTATGTTTTCCGAAATCCGTATAAGTTATTGATATTTAATCCTCATTTTCATACAAAATAATCTTGTAAATATCATTACAAGCAACTTCCAGAGAATATCTTCTACAGAAACGGTGATAAACTTTTATACGGACTTATAAACATCCTATTTGTTATGAAAATATATGCACGTTTCAATCCAATACTTGCATAATTAATAAATTTGTATGATATATTTCGAAAAGATACATAGTTTATTTATTGTGTTAAAGCCCAAAGTGTTAAAAAGAGAAATAAGTCAATCCTGAATTGGCAAGCAGTATTCTCCTCGGAGCAGTATTAATGTGATTGTGTTATGAAATTGCAGTATAGTGGAAACATGTAGAAGACATATTTTTTAAAATACTACTTTTACTATGTGAGGTTTTTTACTATATGAGGTTTATCTACCTACGCACCTACCTACTAGATTATAACATAGTGCTAAAATGGAGGAAAGTTTAAAGTAGTGTCATAATCATTTGGTGTGTGCATGTTCACAACGTAAATAAAAGCATGAGTAGTAAATATTTTATGCAATGTAGAGATAAATACGCAACACACTGATTGTTGGCTCAGTAAATGTGTGAAATTAAATTTGGAACAATTTATATCGTGTACTTGCAAAATACTTTTCAATATTTAACAATACTGTGTAACAATTAAAAAGTAAATAAAAGTATTTTGGAGACATCTGCCCAAGTTAGCACATCAGTGATACTTTGCTAATAAAATGAGTAGGTATCATTCGTTCTTCAATAAAATTCATTTGAACGTTAACACTTGTTGCGTCATATACTATCAGTCCATAAATCTGTATTCCATTTTTCGTAGTCTTTACAATCTAAGAACCATTAAAAAGATGTTATTTTTGTGACAAATTTTGAAAGTAATAAAAATAAATAATGTCCTCGTTTAGCTTATTCATTACAATATGAGACTGATTGTTATCAATGACTATCGTGGTACAATGAACGAACACACCCAGAGAGAACAACGTAGGTAACTCACTATTGAATGACCATAACAATAAACGAACTATCGAATAATGATTAGGTACAAACGCGTCACTTTGATCGTCGTAAACAACCGTGCCCTTAAAATGACCGAGCTTAAACCCTTTTAAACTAATTTGACCTTTAAGACCTTTCGCGTAAGATGCCACATTTTCTTAAATTTGTAAATGAACCGTGATAGTATCCCAAACGAAAACTAATTTAATCTGTATACCTACACTGTATCACAAACTTATCTCCGGTGGCATTATCATTCACGCCTGTAATAAAAGTGCGTTTAAGTATTACACTTCATTACTAATATTATATTAGATAATATTAGCCATAATATAGAATATTAGCACTGAGCGTGTACAGAACAGCTTCTTATGTAGGCACCGTCTTAAGTGGTATTTAATTGTTATTAGATATACACTAAAAGCGTGTGTTAGACGCTCAACAGTAAACATTATTAATTATACGTAGAAAACGAATGGATAGTAATTAAGAGATGATGCACACCGTCAACGGCATAAATCTCTTTTTATCAGCGAGTTCTGATAAACCACCCAATTTAGGTCAATTGGACTACCTGTTTCTTACAAACAGGCTTAGCATTTTATTACCTAAATGCTCTCACAGTTGATGGTTTCAGAGATAAGTGAGACTAGGATACGTTTATCTATTTACAGTTTCCTTGGTCTCGATTTAGTAAACATTCAACAAGTTGCCCATAAAATCAATAAAACACATCTACGAGTTTTTTACTTTTCAGTTTACATGTAATTTGAAGGGTAATTGTTAAACAATTTGTTTCCAAACATCATATTTATGTTCGACTTCTGTGTTAGATGATCACAATATATAATAAACTCGGTTGTATTGCGTACAGATTCGTGTGCTATGAGACCTTGGTACTTTTGTGTAATTATATTTTACACATTACAGGTACTTGTAACACCGAGTAAAGCGCTAATGCATGTATTTTACGTGATATTCAGATTATACTGTTATCTCGTTGTGTCGTAACTTGTAGCAATGATCGTTCTATACACCTTGGGTGCTGTATAGTCGTAACAAACTTGACCCATGAATGAATCGATAGCATACCACGAGGTCTGACAGCCCTTCGGACCACTCTGCAACACTGAGGCAATTTTCACATACAAAAAGTGTATTTAAAATAAAAAGCACGGCCAGTACACAAAACTACGTCCCGATGGCCCTGCACTGAGAGGAGAGAAGGGCTCGGCAGACGGCGCAGGGAGAACTGGTAATGCGAGGGGAGCAGTCCTGCTCACACCGAGGCTCAGCTGAGCGAGCAGCGTCTCTGGTGTTTAGCAGTGCATCTCACACGTTTTCCACATGCTACGCGGCGGGCGCGAGGCGGCGCGGCGGCGGAGCGGCCCCGAGCGTCGCGACGGCCGGCAGACCGCGACTGGAGCGTCGCTGCGCGTCGCAGCCTACGGCGCCGAGCGAGCAGGACGACCATACTACCCGAGTGCGTGCTACAGCTACGATTCTAGCCCTTGAACCTTCTGTCTTGATTCTCATTTACTTTGTTCACTGACGGTCACTTAAGGTTTTTTACGACCGCAAAAGGGTTTTCACCCCGCGAGCCGTGTTACGTAGACGCTAGAGATAGAGATGCTGCGTAGCCTCTCTTATCCTATGGGTCGTTTCGATGTTATGTCACTATTGAACGTGCTGCTGTTCTGTTGTTTGGCCGTGAACGTGTTTTAGCCGTGCATTCGTTCCGACTATTATCACGTATATGGCTCGGGCGGGATTCACGTGACGTAGCGCATCAATCAATCAATCTATATAATAAACAATTTATATGTAACAAAAACATATAATTTTTATGTTAACATTTTTTTTATATCATGCTAGTATGATATAAAAAAATGTTAACATTAAATTTTCACCTATTTTCGTCGATGCTAGCAATATAGCTGTAGCCTAAAATTTTAATTTTGTTGTGCTCGTGTTTTCGTCGCCTTCGACATTTTAATGGAAAAATGTCCAGGCGCATATAGCTTAGATGTATGTAACAGAAACCTAGCAGATGGAATATCAGACATATGATCTTCCAGGTCACGTGATGGCCCTCTAGCCTCGGGTGCAAGAACGTACAGAGGTCCCACTTTTGAATGTGATCACTATCCGGAGATAAGCCGGTTTGTAGGCTGCTTCAGGAAATGAAGGTCGAATTTGTGCCACTTATCAAGACCCACTTATGGAGACACTTATGGACTTTGAAAGGATAAGGAGTGAAAAATCGAAGATAAAAACGTAATACTTTTTTTTTAATATTTAATAATAAGGGAAATACTAGCGCAAAAGGATAGGGAAGCAATCCTTCTTTAGTGCTATCTAAGTAAAGATACATAAAACCTTGAAAACCGTGAGGTGAATCTTTAAGTTTATGGTTATGACGGTGGGTATATTTCCTTCTTCTTGAAAGTTGATTCGTAGTTGATGTGATTGAAATGTGCAGATTTCTCTTAAATATTTATTTTATACTACTTCTGGTTCGCTATAGCCTCGGTCGCTAATCATCGCGTTCATTATCAGCATTCCTATTCGTAACCTGGCATTACGACCAAAGGTCTTTAGGAAACTAACTTCGTACATCGTGTACTTACGATGAACTGAGTTAGGTGTACGTTAATATGTAAATCCTCGACTCATATCGTGTGGGTGGTCTGGATTCTGTGCAATATGCTCCGTTTATTTCCATACAACACCACAACACCCGTAAAAATTAACATTCGACGTAACAACAGTCAGAGCAGAGGGGTACAAAAGTATCCAAAATGTAATAAAATAGCAAAACTATAGTTTAATATGTAAATTTTGTCTAATTATTAGAACGCTTAGAGACTGACATATCTCCAGATGGTGACACAATATGTGTTATGGGTATTTATTAAAATCTGACAGCATTAATAATCAGTGATTTATTATTTACTACACAGTATTGTTATTATGCTTATTCCAAATAACTTGTGATACGCAAAATATCATCCATTACATACAACAAACTCACCCATTGTGTCTTCCTGAGTATTTACATAAAGTCTTTGTAAGTACTTAATGAGTTTACTGTGATTTTCTTCGTCAATGAAATCATTTTTCAAAGTGAAATTGAATAGAATGCCAGTTGTTTATTCGGTGTTTAAAAAAATACATGCAAGCACTCCAAGGATTTCGTATGGTCATTAATATCTTACTCGTAGATTTTTAAATATTTACACTGAAATTAAATAAACATTTATTGGAACCAAGATACAATTTCAGGCTTAATAACTAATACTTACAGCAGCTACATTAATATATATATTTTTTGGTGTAGCAGCTAATATTGTCCACAGTTAGGACCTCAGAATTGTACAAATAAATTATAAGATTACAATACACTGACACTTTACATGACTGAATAACTAAATGGATAAAAACTTTATGTTATGACGAAACAAAGACATTCTTATAATATAGGTGCTGATTCGTTTCATTTTTTTATTATTATTTTCAACTCCTTCGGTAGGTACCAACTTATTATTCACACATTATGATTCATGTATTTACACACACATACTATCATGTACGTACAAAGCTGTTAATTTTAAGAGTAACGTAAATTATATGCTAAAATATATATTAATAAAAAAGGTACGGAAGATAGGGCGCCTCATGAAAATAAAAAATACTAAAAGGCGATACCGACATCTTGTTTTAACAAAATAACTCTGTACAATCAAAAAAATATCTAATAATTAAGTAATAAATTGGTATTGTTATATTATAATATTATATTATACCAAATATAATACAATATAATGTAATCTAAATTTGAAGCACTAACTGCAAAATTTAAAAGTTTTATCAGGAATACATTTTGTATTTTATTAGGATTAATTTTATTCCAAGTCCAGTGAAATCACTAGCGTAACATAAGCACAAATTTTGAATATTTCAGCGGCAGTGATAACATATTCATATATCACAGTAGGTCTACAGTACTAGTTTCTTATTTTTAAATAGGGACATATATTTCAATTTTATTACTATTAATGTAATATTTATTCAATAGGATTTTTTCTTAGAATATATACAGCGCAGATGTGGGATAAGCTCTAAGAAATCTCTATTATAACTTTTTAATGTTTACAAGTTTCAAACACTTCAGAGAATTACCATCAGTATATATATCATAGTATCACGAATGCAATACCTGTAACACCTTCATACATCACAGCAGGTTCCTGGCAGTACTTTCTTATTAAGATATTTTAATTTTTATAGAATTTCATAGCAAGGAAAGTAAGGAAAAAGAACTTTAAATACTTTTGACAATAAGTATAGTTTTTCTTCAAAACATGAATAAAAGTATACAATTCTGACCTTTTTCTTTAAAGTTTTTTAATCATTATTTGCGTATAGAAAGGAATAGTGTTCGTCAAAAACACGACCCTTAAAACAAACACTGATTGCGTGTAATTTTATTCTTTAAAATTATTTAACATCTTAATATCGTTACCAAACGTTTTACAAGATAGAAATACTCAATCAGTACGACATAAATCTCGACATTAAGTATTAATAATTGATAGCTGAATGGCACTCAAACTCGAACTAAGCGAAATCAAACGAGTTAGTTAAGTACTAGAAACCAGTACAATTCACTAACTCGTTCGAGTTAATATAGGTAACTCTTCAAAATGTGGAGGTACGACCCTCGATATATGCATACATTTTGCAAGATTAAAAAGTATTCTGACACGATGATTGATATGAGAACATTACGAGCGTGTGTATGCTTAACAGTGCTTGTGTGGTATACGCTCGAAATGGTTATTATATAATAAAAAAGGACGTTGGAGTAAAAGGTGCTACCTTCTACAAATTTATTCTTTTGAAATGAAATTGAAAATCTGGGCGCCATTTTTTTGGTGTTCACAATGACCCACAAACTACTAAAGAGGACTAATCTACTGAAATCGCGCAATAATTATTCTTCCGATGGGTTGCACCCTGCAGGATCCGATGTGAGGGAGATGATGAACTCTCATGAGTACCCGACGACCGCACCGATTATTTCAGACTCTTACTGACTAAGAACAATCAACTGGGCTTTTAAGGTTTAATCGGAGGTGATCGCTCCAGAAGCAGCAGAGCGGCGTAAGCCTGGGCGCCTACTGACCATACCTATATATTTATATATATGTAAAAGTGTAACTTCCTTTACAGGTTACCACCAAATCTTAGAAATCACTAGACCTATGAATACCATATACTATGAATCTGAAATTTTGCAAGTAGTATACATAAATAATACTCGGGTTTGTTGATTTGTGTATAAACTCAAACATCAACGCTGTCCCACATTACCTAGAGACTATTACTTGTCTCATGAGACAAATATCTATCTACCACCATGCCATTTATTCCGTCGCTGCGAAAACCTGATGGTAGTTTGGCATATAGTGCTAAAGAGAAAGCTATTATCATTAATGACGGAGGAGTTGTACCAACTACCATCCCATGGTGAGGTCGTACAATGACATACCGCAGGGCTCTATTTTGGCAATTTGATCTAAACTACTTTATGTGCTTCCGCTCAAAGTAGTTCAGATCAAATTGCCTGTAAATTAACTCTATTTTGTTCTCGATGCTATTGTAGTTGCACATTAACGATATGTTCCTTCATCCTACGTTCCCTTGTAGAGGAAAGTAGCGTTAACTTGTGTCTAAAATAAAGGGTACCTTGACTAATGTCTGAAAGGTAACGGTGAAACATGGTCCAATTCAATCCTATCAATACACAAATTTGTGCGTTCACTACTAATAAACCGCTATTTACTGTAGTCCCTCATATTCGTAACACGCTTATCACCAGTAATAAAACCACGGTTGATGCCGAAATCTCCAGCAGAGTATTGCTACCATACTGGAGTATCCCCTGGGGCAGAAGGTCACGCTGGCATCAAAGAGACTTAGTGTGCTGAATAGCATGAAATACTACTTCAGCTGGAGACAAAAACTTGAGTTACCACCTCGACTGAGACTGAGCAACTGAATACCAGCTAGGTCACCTTGCAATTAGTGCCAAGATGAGTTGTGAGAATTATCAATAATCCTACCTAAGCTCACACATGGCACTGAGCCCTGAGTTTTTGACGAGATTTTATCTTCCTTTTGTGTACACCTATTGTACAATAGCTTATGTTCCCAAGAATTGTTCGATTTAACAGCAATAGCAGCGTTTTACAACCGCACATTAACCAACGGCTGGGAATTCATCTTCACAAACTGGAACGTGCAGTGAAAGTCTACTGAATAAAGTATCAGCTATGTCGGCATGTACCACTAAATCGTGTTTTCAGATTTATGTACATATTTGCAATTATCACTTATCCAGCGGTGAGATCTAAGAAATTATATTTTGGAAAGACGCGTGACCTAACCTAAGAAAGGTCTGGCTTGTGGATGTTTGACAGAAATCATAAAATCGTTCCATGTAAAAATCAGTATCTTCGCCAAATCCTTAGGCTTAGGTAGCGCACCCTGCCAATCCTTATGAGGAAAGAGAATAACGCTATGAAGAAGAAGACACTAGAACCACAATACTAAAACCACACGAGTGGCACTCCTGGTTCTGCAAGTATCCAAATACTATGGTAACCGTTTACCATTAGACTGACTGTACTTGTTTGCCACCTTAGTGGTATAGAAAAACCACCAGACTGCGTAGAAGAACTTTACTCAAATGCTAACAGGTAATTTTTTTATTGAATACTAGCTGACCCGTTAGACGTTGTTCTGGAACCTCAAACTGGAATAAATATTTAAAATAATATATTTAAATAAATAATGTTGCTGGTTTTTCGACATGCGATATACTGTTAAACGCGCGAAATTATAATAGTCGTTAAGTTTTCTGATATACTTCAATTTTCTGTACTTTAATACTTTAATTTTCTTAATGTTTCATTCCGTAAGAACCTTCTATAAAGTATTAGAAAACAAACAAAAAAATGAAATCGGTTAAGTCATTCTCAAGTTATGGAGTGACCAAGGGAAATAGGGATTCATTTATATATATATAGATAATGATAAAAATAATATAAACACCATCGATAAACAAAGTTTATTAGTGTTTCTATGTCTGTCAGAGCTTTGAGAAAATTACATAATTTACAAATTAATATCATCTGCCCCGAGATCACCAATCAGCTTCATTATATACTACGTGTTTGTTTATTTAGAATGAGTACTAATCATTCTACCCATACAAAACATACGACATATATTACTACAATGAAAAGTATTGTTTATGTTTCTCAAAAAAAGCCAATTAAGTGCTAGTTAACGTTAGTGCTAAATACAAAGAAACGATTTTGACCTTTGAGCTCGGTGACGCAGTGATCAAGTAATGCTACTTTGAAACTAACACTCGTTGATTCGATTCCCACGCAGTACAAACATTTTGTGTGCATGAACGTGTCTGTTTGTCTTAGTCTAGGTATTTTTAAGAGAGGGAGGGCGTAAGTAACACCTCTCTGGAAGGTCGTTATGTACCTGCGTGTGAGAAAGGTCATCGGTAAGCTTCTAAGGATTGCTGTGTTATTTTTTTTATACAACTTGATTGGCAAACAAGCATGCGGCTCCCATGATGGTAAGCAGTCACCGCAGCCTATTGACGCTCACAACACTACGGGGATGTTACTCGCGCGCTGCTAATCTTGCGACATAAGGATGTTTCGTCACAGTACCCAGTAATTTCTCTGCCACATCTCACCCTTCAAAGCGGAACTATATAAATATAGCTGCTTGGCGGCAGAAATAGACAGAGGTACCCACGCAGACGACTTTTGTACAAAGTCTCTCTTTGGTTAGCAGCAGATTTGTCATCGCGCGAGTGATAACTAATATATTGCAATAGTTTTAGTAGGCCGCGGTAACCGCTTTACATCAGGTAGGCCGTATGCTTGTATGCCATACGATATTGTACAAAAAAAATAACACTTAATTGACTATTGTAACAATTTCCAATATAAAGTGCTAGCTGTCGAACAAATTAAAATCCTTACCTAACCTGACTATGTTATATCTAGATCTGGGGGGCTACATACATACTAATTAATACCTAATAACTAATATATAATGCTCGTAATAATGAACCGAAATTATTAGCGTAACATGTATTTAATTGGGTAGGGAGAAATTGATTAAACCATAAATGAGGTTACTGGCAATGGTGCTGAAGCTGAATGCTCGCGAGGCATGATCAGTAATGACACGTCATTTATTGTGTTCATGAGAGTGAGTATAGTTGCAGTAAGCAACTTTTCTTTTTTTTACAACCGCACCGCTCGCCGACTGCGGGGAGTATACCCTCACACACTGGAGCCGCAACGGTTGCGTACTGTGCGGTCCCAGCGAAATTTCATTGCGAGAACTCTCAAATTGTAGAATGAACTCCCAAAACTTTCCCAAGGTCCTACAAAATGGGGTTCTTCAAGAAAGGCGTGAAGAGGGTTTTGCATGGTCGGCGACGCATGAGTGACACCTCTGATGTTGCAAATGTCCACTAGTAGTCTACGGTAACTGATTACCTTGATATGGCAAGCCGAAGGCTTGATTCTCACCTTAGTAGTATTAAAAAAGCACACCTAGAATATGCTGCGTTAGCAGTAGGAGTGGCAATACGCGAGCGATATCAGGCGCCATCAGCCTGGGCGTATGTTTGTTGGCCTCAACGAAGCACAAACGACAATAAAACGACAGCGTGTTACAATATATAACATACAAGTATACAACAATGGGGGGCATACGAGCATATGGCCCACGTGATGTAAATTAGTTACCGTAGCCTATTAGTGCTTGTAATATATTAAGTATCACTCGCGTGATGCCTCCTCTGCTGCTTACACAGCAACTCCTTAGGAGCTTACTGGTGACCTCACTCTCACGCAGGAACACAACAACCCTCTAGGGAGTTGTTATTTGGCTGCGGTTTTCTGTGAGGTGAGGAACTTCTCCAGACGGGCTGCTTTGATGCGCCCTACCTCTTTTAAAACATCCAGACCAAGGCAAACAGACATGTTCGTGCACACAAATGTTTGACTTGTGTGGGAATCGAACCCACGAGCGTTGGTGTCAAAGTCGCATCGTTCACGACTGAGCTTGTCAAAAATCGTCGTGTACAGTTCAATTTGTATATATTGTATAAATGGCATTCCATTATCAATACCGAAGCATACGTTACCCATTTTCAATATTCAGCTGCCGCAAAAAATAAACAATTGAATGCAATCTGTTTGCATCGCAATCATATTGCAATATGGCAATAACGGCTGCATTTGTTATAATGTGCCAATGAAAGCACAATATTGATAGGTTAATAATGTCAAAGGTATGTATAATGATTTATCAAAGTTCTACTTTTGCATTTATCAGAGAATAGAATTCATATCTCTTTCCGTCATCCAAACAGTTATTTGAAGGCTTGATACTGATCAATACTATGTAAATGCAAAACAGTTACGATTGAAGCGAGATTGCAAATTTGCGATGCATTTGCATCGACAGAGGGCAACTTACGAACAGTAGATCTCTATTACACTAGCATTTGAACTTCGATATATGACTGCACGATATACAGCCCTTCCAGATAGATCAGATACAAATTTATTATACTTGTATACTTTCAAACATACATGGAACAAAATTATTTTAAATTGAGTATTATGGGTTATAATATTAAATAAATAAATATTGTTTGACAAATTGCACAGCGTCATGTAGTCCCAAATTGAGCAAATATTGTGATATGAGTACTATGGAACTGATCAACATTACGTATGTTAATTAGTTCCTTAGTACCCATACCACAATACCTTTTTTTTAATAGATTCAGGCGTTATTTCGCGAAATAGTTCATGCGAACTAGCGCCAGCCGGCACTCACCCACTGTTTTAGATATTCTTTATTGCATATAATTACACATACCATTGTTACATTAAAGGTGTGCAAAGGTGAGCTTATCTCTAAAAGAGATCTCTTCCAGCCAACCTCACAGGCAGGATGTTGTTAGTCGTTAGAATAACATACTGCAAGGCATCTTGCAACATGCTATTCTAAAAGCAGGTTAGATCAAATTGCGTATGTACCAAGACAAACAGATATGTTAATGCATACGAGTATTTGCTCTTTGTGGGAATCGTACCCAAGAGCCTTGGTACTAAAGTAGCCATCGCTAGCCATTCCACCATCGAGCTCGTTGTCGTCATTATCATACCGGAGGATTTAAGAAATAGTATGAAAATGTATGATAGACTAGGCATTATAAAAAAAAACAGTAGAAAATGTTATATAAAATGTAAAAGATAACACAGTAACAAAAGGGCAATTTAACTTTGTTTGATTACTGCCTTTTAAACCTTGTCTTAAATTTTAGCACACAAGACTCCAGTGACGGAGGAAGGGCTGACTCCAGGGAGTCCGATATTTGCATTACGCTGCTGATATATTATAAACGATGTTTATAATATATTGTATTATATTATAATAACTATACTATAATACCCGATTATAAATATATTCAGGAACATCGCTTACGACTTTTGCTTTAGGTATTACAGGTTTTAGACGTTTGAAAGAATTTACTGATGCAGTTTATCCAAATAGTACATATTCAAACGACAATAGTGAGCTGTAATAAGTTACATCTATATAAATTCTAATTCTTTAGTGTGTAACATTTGGTAATCTGGTCTTTTGGTCACCAGATACGTGAATAAACTAACATCGAGATATTGATTCGAAACAATAATAACATACTGAATATCTACATGGAGGGTGATTCATATAAATCCTGGCAGTTTTAGTTATCATAAAAGTATAAGCTAATTCTTTGAATATTTCTTATACTCAACGAGAGTGTGAAAATAATATGAGTACATAGTACGATAATCGTGACAATCAAGCGATCAATGTATATAAAGGGCGAAGATTTTAGCTACTTTTCACTATAAAACATTATTCTTTGCGTAAACTGCGATTGCCATATCTCCATGCACGAATATTACGAGTTAATATAGATATTTTATGTATATTTCCCAGGAATTTTAGAAACATTCCCAGAATATCACTCTTTCATTTGGTTCAATATCGCTCGCGTTTCAATTGATTAAAATATTCTCATGAACAAATATTTAGGTGAGGAAACAAACGATTGAATTGGAATTCTCAATAAGATTCCGTAATTGACTATTATGTAATTATGCAATTATAGAATTAAATATTACGACACGAGTATCTAAAAGTAATATAATAATAACGGGAAATGGAAGAAAATTACTTAATAAAACATATTGTTATACTACACTAATGGGCAGACAAACATACGACTGCCTGATGTAAAGTTGTCCGTACCTCCATTGCAGAATTTGGATGGCAGTCTCGCCTATAGTGCTAAAAAGAAAGCAGATTTACTGGGTAATCGTTTTACCTCTAACTCGACTTTGAATGACGGGGGTGATGTGCCACTTACCATCCCGAGATGCGGTACTTCAATACCAGAATTCTCAATTACGCAGCGAGATGTCCGGCGGGCGTTGCTCTCCCTCGACATTCTTAAGTCGAGTGGGCCAGATGGCATACCGGCAATGATGCTGAAGCCGTGTGCTCCTGAGTTGGGTTCTGTACTGACGTGTCTTATCATGCTTTTGTACTCCACTGGGTAAGCCCTGTCTTCATAGAAGACCGCCAGTGTGCATCCGGTGCCCAAAAAGGGCAATAGATTGGATCCATTTAATATTTATCTTTAACGTTCTACCGATTGTTCAATAGGTTGTGTATACGAGAAATGCTCTACGTGATGCCTACAGTTTCCTTCTACAATCATGCCACTTACGATCGATTGGGAATATCAACAATAAACCTAAACAATCATTTAATGGTCAAATCTAGAGAGCATTTAGTTTTCCTAAAAAACTGCGCCATACATATGAACCTAACAGAAGATATAAAAGTACTTTAGAGGACCGTCAACGTTCTGCTCCCGGCGGTGTGGCAAACGCCTTTCCACCAGGTCAGGTACGCTTGTTAGTAGTGTATGGCGATGATATCATGCTGTTTTATTTTATATTACTAAGGAGCAAAACAAGCATACGGCCTGCCTAATGTACTAATGCCTAATGAATATTTGCAACACTAGATACGTCAATCATGTGTTTCAGCTCAGCCAAACGTGATCCCGGTTCTTCACATCATACCCGCTAATTATGTAATCTTTAAGTTCAATATTACTAACGTAACATATGATATTGTAACATGCACTTTAGTTTGTTACATTCTCAGCTTTCTAAATTCATACAAAAGGTGTAGACGTATAATGCCAACGTATACGTACAGTTTACGTTTATTTATGACAATCGAGCGCTATCAGGCTTCAATTTACACACGAATCACTGTTTATAACTGAGACCGATCACACGTTTGCGCAGCTTTCTAAATTCATACAAAAGGTGTAGACGTATAATGCCAGCGTATACGTACAGTTTACGTTTATTTATGACAATCGAGCGCTATCAGGCTTCAATTTACACACGAATCACTATTTATAACTGAGACCGATCACACGTTTGCGCTCGCCGAAATACAAATATTTAATAATACTTCGGCGTGTAATGCTGAGAGTAGGGAAACACTGCGTAAAATATAGCCACGGGTTGTAATTGCTGATAATGTCAAAAAATAACTCATATGATCTTTATGAGTTATTTTTTGAATTTGATGCGCCCTACCTCTCTTTAAACATCCAAACCAAGACAAACATGTTCATGCACACAAATGTTTGTTTTGTGTGGGAGTCGAACCCACGAGCGTTGGTGTCAAAGTCGCGACATTCACGACTGAGCCACCGAGCTTGTGAACCTACAACTTGACTCTTCTTCCTTTCTCGTTATCACATTTTCTAAACCATTAGGATAGGCAAGGCCTGATACTGACTTAACATGAAGCTACTGCCGTCAGACTCAGATCACGAGAGCAAATCAAAGCTTCCTTAGGTTAGGTCCCAAGTCTATTGAAATACAATTTCCAGGACTTGTGGGTTTCTGCACGATGTTTTCCTTCGTCGATAGGTTACCACTACTCTTTATATCTAAAACATGATGACTTGTTACTAATATATTAAAATGGTCAAAAATAGAACTCTTGTGGTGCGATTTGTCTGTCTGTCACATAATTAAATCTGAAATAATTGCAGATTAATACTCAATGTAAAAATTATAGGAAAAATAGATGTTTTCTTACCATCACTGCACTGCTCTTTTTAAATGATGAATAATGATAGCCCAGTGAATAAAGATCCTTTTTTATACAACATACAAGCTTACAGTCTATTCGATGTAAAGTTGTTACCGCAGCCTGAGAACGCTTGCAACACATTACTCGCGCAATGCCACATCTGTGCTAACATTGCTAGTCCTTAGGAGCTTACAGGTGACCTCAGTCACTGGCAGGAACACAACTACCCTCCAGGGAGTTGTTGTTTGGCTGCGGTAGTGATTCGGGCGCATCAAAGCAGACAGTCTCTTAAACGGTTTTTCTCTTAAACGTGTTTCCGGATTTATTTTCCCTGTGGGTGTGGAGTTCTGACAGTAGTCGCTTCATATAAAAATCAGCATCTTAATCAATAGCCCATTAAATTCCAGGGTATTTACAATGGCCTCAATACCTCCCGAGACGTGCTGCTGTATATATTGTCCGATTGATATCCCTGGAATGGGTCAAGACAAGTGTACTCCTTGTATTCTCAGAAGGGGTGTCTTTCCACCTATCTATGCGTTGGATCGGCTTCCTTACGCACGCCTATCAAATTACCGCGAGTAAATTACCCGTGGGAATATGTAAAGAATACAAAGTGTAGCCAGGCTAGCTACACTTTGTATTTTTTCAAGTAACGTCCCACAAACCGTCGCATTGCATCGCGTTGGCGTTATTATTGGAGTTTACTCCATAAGAAACGATTTTGACTTATAAGGCCCGGTACGGAAATTTAATGAGGAGTAAAATCAAGTGTTAACTAAAAGTGATGGCGTTACGCTCGTCCGCTTAAAAATTGACAAGCAGATAAATCTGTAGGATTTTACGAGCGAGAGAATGAGATAGAAGTAATGAAGAGAGACAATCACATAGGTACATATATAGGATTAATGTACGAAAGAATGAGATAGAAGGCATTATACGTGTTTATTGCAGGATCCAAGCGTTGTACGTATGTTAGTACGTGTGTATTCTCGTCTGCGTATTATGAAGCTTGGTATATTAAATAAATCATCAAGTGATTAAAGTTAAAAAGACATTGGAAAATATAAAAGAAATTGATACGAGTAGTAATGAAGAAGAATCCGAAAAATATGTGGATGCCGTTAATCGGTAAGCCTATAGTTCATATTTATGAATAATATAAATTTTATTCTTATTATTTTAGAAGATGCATTCATTAATCCTATTTTTCTATTCGATATATAGAATAATTATCATTCGTAAGGAGTAAACTCCAGTCGTGCGTCAGAGCTGACACACACATACAGACACTTTTTTACTATATTAATGTTATTTATTGTGTGTATGAGAAACAGCCTTCGTATCCACAATAAACACCGATAAATAAACGAAACGTACCTTTGCTTTAACCACCTATTGTGCCCCAATTCGAATAAGCCATAAATGTTAATTAACCTTCTCATTCTAATTGATTGAGTCAATCAGTAAATGCGACAATAAATTCCGGTAAAGGTGGCTAACGAGATATGTTTGTAACTGAAATTGGAGCAGCCAATATTCAATGGTATAGAATACTACAAATTACTTTTTTTTTAAACTTGCTCCTAATGTAACCTAATGTGTACACTAACAGGGCCGTATATTCTTTAAATCTTCCACAAGATCCGCAGTAGAACTAAGGTAAATGACAAAGGATTAGCAAGCTGAAGTGGCGGTGAGCCGGCCACGTAGTTTGTAAAACCGGCAATCGCTGGAGAAGGAAGGATCTCGAATGGCGTCTCTGTACTGGTATACGCAGTGTGAGATGACCGCCATTAGATGGAGCGACGACCTCAAGAGGTTTGTAGGGTGTAGATGGATACAGAGGCAACAGGATCGAGACGAATAGCACTCTATAGGAGAGGGCTGTGTTCAACAATGGATGAATACGGGCTAAGGTGATGACGATAATGATGCATGCACATTTGACTTTCACAAAATAACGCCTGAATCCATACTATCTATTAGATCATGTAATAATTCCATAACTGAAAATATGTCGTCACTTCTCACTCGATTTTCTGAACAGAGACCAGAGAATCGTGGCACTAATTCACGAACATATACGAAAATGTGTACAGTTCACTCAAAGCTGAATTTGTACGGTTAGAAATCAGAGAATTTCCAATGCACGGATGAATCCGTCCGTTCAATCATTCAAGATGACAAAAACAACGGAAGCTGCCCGGTAAATCGGCAAAAATGTTAGTTTCCATTGTCTGTGCTAAAATAAATAAAAAATGTTTTGCCTGTCAGATACTTCATATGATATTCCCATAATGATAATACAGTATGTTTGTTATGAAACGATTTTGATATATTTTTTTCTTCGTAAATATAGTATCATCTCTAAACTCATTCTATGAAAATGTCTTGAAATAATGCACCTCCTGAAAATTCAAAATTATTAGGTTTCTTTACTGCTACTACTACTTTTCTATATTTACTGGACGTTGGCAAAGTGACATATTGCCATAGAGAGGGGGGAAAAATAAACGATTGCTATAGTCTTTGCACGATAGCGTCACAAGAAACAGACTCGCAGTTTATTGTGGAAAAATATTCAAATTCTTGCTTGAGAGTAAAACTGTTGATTGATTAGAAAATTGAAAATCGTATTCTATCAATTTATATTCTACGCCGATGATCATAAGAGAGGAGAGCTACGAATAAATAATTTATTTATTATTCATAGAGACTTTCCTCCTACGAATAAATAATTTATTTATTCGTAGGAGGAAAGTCTCTATGAGATCTATTTCATAACAATAAGCACTGCTGGTCCCAACGCTTACTTATGGAAGCGAGAGCTGGGTATGGCAGAGAAAGCATGAAAGTAGGATAAACGCGGTTGAAATGCGAGCGTTGCGCAAAATTTGTGGCGTAACGCTTGTAGACCGTGACGAAGCAGATATGCAATGCAAAAGTGGAAGGCTGTAGGAGCTGAGGAAGGCCAAGACTTACCTACCATGATCAATTTGGTCGTGTTCTATCAGAAGGTGATATCAGGAGCCCTAGAAACCGGCGAGCGAGCATGAAAAGAGCAATGAATGTTAAAGAAGCGAGTGAGGTATGTAAGGATCGAGTCACGTGGCGCTCGGTTATCTCTGCCTACCCCGTAAGGGATTTGGCGTGAAATTATAGATAGATAGATAGAAGTATGTAATATTTGCTGCTGGATATTCCTAAAGTGTATAGCCCAGTGTGATAGCCCAGTGGATAAAGTACCAATATATAAACTGGCTGGTCCTATTTGGAATCCTCGTGTGAGCATGTATCCCTAAATTCGTGTTTTCAGACTTATGTACATAACTTTAATTATTACTTACTTGGCAGTGAAGAAAAACATTGCTAGGAAACTCGCACGTTTCTTTTGGATACAACGTCAGAAGGCATTCCAGCATATGGCCCACTTGATGTAAAACAAATACCGTAGCCTATTAATACTTGTAATATATTATGTATCACTCCTCTGCTGGTTACACAGCAACTCCTTAGGAGCTTACTGGTGACCTCACTTACACGCTGGAATACAACAATCCTCTAGGGAGTTGTTATTTGTTTGCGGTTTTCTATGAAGTGGATGTACTTCCCCAGACGGACTGCTTTGATGCGCCCTACCCCTCTTTAAACATCCAGACCAAGACAAACAGACATGTTCATGCACACAAATGTTTGTCTTGTGCGGGAATCTAAGCCACGAGCGTTGGTGTTAAAGTCGCGTCATTCACGACTGAGCCACAGAGCTCGTCAAATAAAGTTCGCCGTTTAAGAAATTATATTTCAAAAGACGTGTATCGTTAGAAATGTTTGGTCCCTCTCCTTGTGGAGGTCTGACGGCAGTCGCTCGAAATATTTATTTATTTAGATAATATGATATTAAAATAAAGAACGAACCGCATAATAATTTGGTAATTCAAACACGGTTTGACTTCTCTTTTATACAACTCTCAAATCAGACTGCACATGGAATACTGCAGTCACCTATGTTTTATGTGAACTTGTGATTCAGTGTAAAGACAAGCTGTGAGAATTGTTGATGGTCGTAAGATCATTGAGTCCTTAAATGTTGTGATAGCCTCGTTTTACAAGCACCCCGCTCGCCGACGGCTAGGAATTCATCTACATACACTGCAACTGCAATAATCGGGTACTATGCGGTTTCAAAAGTTTTCTATTGAGAACTATTAGGTTGTGGAATGAACTCCCGACAGAGGTTTTCCCTATAAAATAATTTCTAAAAAAACTCTTATGTTCTTAAAATTTTTGTCAATTTGATTTCAAATCAATACCAATCCATTGTGATGTAAAATATTTATCTTTACAGTGGATTAGTATTGGCTTGAAATCAAATTGTCGAAAATTTAGATTGGACAATGTAATGTCAAATGACTGAGAAGTTGTTGATCTCTATTGGATTTTACATTTGATATCCAATGGGGCATATGGCCTTCTTTACATCACTTTATTCGAAACGAGGACGGTACATTTCAGTTTCAGTGTCTTAACTACTTGTTGTTATCAATTTTTAACATGAATAAAGTGTTGAAACTACTAAGTAACATTGGTACAATGCATTGTTAGAAACTTGCAATTTATCATAGTTAACTATGTCTATCGTGGCACTAAGTCTTTGTTTCCCGTTCTTAATAAACTGATAGATAGATTAGAGCCTATTGTTTATTTTATGTCGCATCCTTGTTAAGATTCTCAGTAATGACTTGCTTTATGTAAAGAAAATCCGCATCGAGAATTATGTTTCGAGTCAGATATTACATAAAGCTAACATAAACATATTAGCTTACATTCTTCCTGTTTACTTACTTATAATGATTCACTGGACAACAAAATTTTGTAACAAGGCCTCTGTTTACCATTTGTTTAAATACCTATCTACTCCTATTACAAATCCATATTTAGTTTGATTCGATCAGATCTAGTTTTTGTGTTACAGCTATCAACCGTAGAGTTAATGTATGTAACATTTAGCATATTTATAGTAATTCTGGGTATTTTATTTTTAACTACGAGTAGCTTGGTTGTGTATTGTGTTTTCCGAGTTAAGTGATTCTTTAGTAATGTCCTGAAAGTATAAAAATGATCATGATAAGTTTTGTTACAATACGAGTATAATAAGGTATCAGGGAAAGTACAGCTCACGTGTTCTAAAGGATTTCTGTTGAACTTTACAACAGGAACTCTAAGCAAAACATGGAATAAAATCATAAAGAAAAGTGTACCTTTATATTAACGCTATAAAACTAGAAATATATTTATTTAGACGATAAAAATTATGTTTATAAAGGAAAAAAGAAGTTCAAGCTGATTACAATAAAATTGTTCGTATTTGATTTTTTTCTAATATCAATTCTATCATCATTTACCTTGGTCTTAACATAATTAGTTAAAAGGTTTCTTGTTACATTCAAAAAGTATTTTTTTGTTGACCAGTGTATTGAACATTTAAATATATATTTATATTATAGGTCTTTAACCTCGAGTATTGTTCCCGGTCATTTCAACGTGTAAAATCCCAATGTAATGTGGTACATCCTCCATGACCTGCTCCAGGTGATATCAAAGGTACAGTATACCCATGAACAAGTCTCGGCAGGTATCGGCTTGTTCTAATGAGGTCAGGAGGGATTACTGGTACTGAAGAGGGATGGTCACCTGCGATAACTATCATCGCTACTCACCAACGGGTCACCACAAGCTGGCCTGCGGGTCACATTATATGTTATTATATTATTATAGTTAAAAGTCCCAATCTCCGGAGACTTTCGCTAGGTCACTGAATT
Source organism: Pyralis farinalis (assembly GCA_947507595.1). Classification (NCBI taxonomy): domain Eukaryota; kingdom Metazoa; phylum Arthropoda; class Insecta; order Lepidoptera; family Pyralidae; genus Pyralis; species Pyralis farinalis. The sequence continues at coordinate 22,573,150 of OX382267.1, forward strand.
AAGGGCCGGATTCGGAAGGTGGCAATTTTAGGAACTGCACGAATGTGCGAAGGGTCTGTCGCTCTGATCGACGGCGATTCGGACCTTTGCCTCGCATCGATATCGGATCTCTTTTCATATGTTTTATATTTGTAATAATTATTGTAGATATAATTATGTATAAAAATGAATACATAGTGAGTATAATTATATTTATATTAAAAAATAATATATATTTAATAAGATTATATTAAGATAGCACGATCTTTGTGATCTTGAAAATTATACTTTATTTACGTGTTATATTTGACACAAAATTGCACAGAACCAGTATCTAATAAATCTGGCAATAAATATAATTGAATTGAATAATAACTTTAAAATTCGCTACAGTCAGTCCTATTCCACTCTATCTAATTTGAGAGTCATCCAAATTAGTTACACAATGTAGACACGGTCATATGTTATTAACCATTTTCAATTTCTACCTTCTGACTGCGAGATTTTGATATGACAGATCGACAAATACCGGATTGCGATCATGAGTTCCTCTTTCATGGTTCCACGTTGATTGTAAATTAAATTTCACGTAATAAATAGAAACTGCAGCGGCGTTAACATAATGGAAATTGCATCACAAATACGTGATGTTGTAGTGATGATTACACTTAACATCTTTATCTTCAAAGACAATGGATTATGCTATTCATATTTGCACATTATCTGTCACAGCTATTGAACCAGTCCAAACATATGAATGTGTTTCGCACCTTAACGTAAAACGATAGTCTAATGTGAGAACGATCTGGCTCATTTTTAAGTTACCTGATGAACAATACAAATAGTGCAGTCAATCTGATGCATTTTTTCAAAAAATGCTGGATGAACAGCATAGGAGGTTAATTAGAGGAGGGGAAGAGGAATTTGGGAAATCTAACGATGGGATCGTGATCAGCGACCCTGAAAACCCCCGAGTTGACATTTTCAGGCCTATTCGGCAGTATCATTCAATTATTTTCAAAATTTTTATTTTTAATAATTAGGAATAAGTTGTGGACTAAAATAATTTGGGGTCCTTTTGTCAACATATTTTTCCCCATCGAATGCATCCTTATTAAAAAAAACTAAGTAAAAAAATACCGTATTGACCCCACTAAAATTAGAGAAACACTTATACTATGCATCAAAGAGATCGCATCTGTAGCACACAAATTCTCAGCACAACAACCTCTTTCAATGTTGCAATTTAAATTATCCTTTTCACGTGTAAGTCGAATTTAAAGCCGTCTTTGTAAATCATTCGTATAATCAAACCACTTTCAAGTAGAACTGCTCTCTTGAAAATGCCGGATATTTGCAAAAACACTAAGGGCATTGCAAATCCCACGTATGTGAATTGTATTGCAGTTAACTCTGATTGTACTGAGTCACGGGGCGCATACCGCTGTCGCATGCAATTTCATTAGAGAGCATTACCAAGACCGTAGCGTACAAGCTACGATCAGGACCCTCCATTACATTTACGTAGATATTTCAGGCCACGTCCAAAACTAAAATGTTTTATTAATGCTATTTGTCGAGATATTTAGTTGAAAGATGTGAATGTTTATCTTTGACGATAAGAACACCATGTCTAGGTCCTTTGACATCTTGTCCCGTTATTGTTACCATTTTTTATACCACTACGGTGGCAAACAAGCGTACGGCCTGCCTGATTGTAAGCAGTTATCATAGCCTATGGGCATTTGCCAGGGGTGTCACTCTTGCATTGCCGACCCCATAAGAACCTCTTCACGCCTTTCTTGAAGAATCCCTTACTGTAGTCCCTTGGGAAAATCTCGGCAGGGAGCTCATTCCACAACTTAACCCTAGTTCTCGGTAGACAACTTCCCGTGAACCGCACAGTGCGTGACCATTGCGGTTCCAGTGTGTACAGATGAACTCCCAGCCGTCGGCGAACTGTGCGATTGTAAAATGAGGCTGTTGGTTGGTACCATGTTATGAAGGTATTGGATAGAAAAAACACGAAATTCGGAACTACTATTATGTCCACTTAGTACAAAAGTTTCAGCAATACCGGCACCTAACCTTTTTAAGTTCGCTGCACCTAACTGATTGATTGTAATGCTGACTTTTTTGTACATTGAATCTCGGTGAGAATATATTAGTCACCAGGATGCAATATACAAAAATGTCAGCATTACAATCCGTCAGTTCGGCGTCTAGTCGAATCGCACATAGTATTTAGTTAGTGCCGGAATATATTTCATTGATAATTCAGGGTTCCGTACCCAATAAGAGTAAATAGTCAGTAATTCAGTATAGAATTTTTTACATAATGTTATTTGTCGAGATTAACACATACAAATAACATAAATAACTTTATTTTGCTCCAATATTTTAAAGTGCGAAGACTAAGGTAAACCATAATTTGCGATTTACGTATAGAGATAGTGTATGTACGAACGTATTAAGGTCAATGTATTATTTAACCTCATCTGGCAGTTCTTTAGTATGAACCTCCGGGAGTTTACCGACATGGAGTCGTACTTAACGGAAGTAAGTCAAGATTGCAACAATTAGCAAATATCAGATTTTCTTTGGGACTTTAGCACTTTCTAACAATGAAGCTGAGTATATGCTGTTGTCCGATGCGCTTAAGGTAGCATGGCCCGTTAAAGCATTTAATAAATTGCTCGAATTCTGTCTATAAATCTTATGATATGCTAAAACTAAGCATATTAATGTTAGACATCAATACTTATATGCGTTGAGAAACATTAACGTTCATAAAAAATATTTTATGTTTTGTAAATGATATTGTTTAATACTTTATATTATGCTGAACATATACTTTAAAAGCTAGTATTAGAACCAGAACTGCATATTCAGTATTGGCCCTAATAGACAATGGTTGTTATCGATTTTGGATTACACCGTCATGTACAATGACATATGATGTTAAAGCTTCGAGCATCATGTTAATTATTTAACGTTGCTCCAACTACCTTCAGTTATATTTATGCTCTCCAACATACTATCGTGTCTACCTGTCTGTCAGTATTTCTCGGACATTTGTCTTGGAAAGTGTTAGGATATAAATGTGAATTTCAATAAAGAAAATATGACGAGAACGTATAGCATGCCTAATATATGCGAATATGAAAATAATAATAAAACCATTGTCTAACGAATTAGACATGGGTGACATTGACATACATTAATATATAGGGCATGTGAATTATCGTATCAAAGAGCTTAATTAGACTATATTTTAACATTATTATTGTAATATACATTATTGAGTCAAACTCTTTTGAATATAATACATACATTTTATAACGGATCCAGGAATCAGTTAAAATCGTTTCTCAACGATGCAAAATTAAAAGTTTCTAAGAAGAGCAGATTGAACTATGTATTTTTTATATCGCAACACAAAAAAAAGGGATTGAGTCAGTCGGTTTATATTTATAGAAATGAAAAACTTTCCACACATTCCATAACCCATATACCAGAAATAGTATTACTATATGCTATGGCTGAGGTGTCCGTTATGTGTCCGTCAACAAATTAGAGCGGAATTTTGCAAGAGCACATAAACACTGTGTTTATGTTGGCAGTGTTATGCGGTAAACAGCTGACACACCTGTGCATCCTGACATACCACATCAATTATTGCTAATAATACTGACCGATGGACCGTGATTATTTTCAGACTTTACTTTGTTCTATTACTGGACAATGGTAAAGATAAAAACATTGGGTTATCATTATCTAGATGTACACATAACACTAATGAATGCAACCGAGGTACATACTTTCGAAGTGCTCTTTTTGTATGTATAAGTCAGGAGGAAACAAACAAACAGATACTCACAACATAAACATTAAATGATGTATATTGTGCAGTTTGTTTCGCTAATATTTCACTTTGTTATTCATGTAGACAATTATTTATTTAATTAACGTCCCATTTGAGGGAATTCATTGTATTAATAATTAATGTAATGTATTGTAATTTAGATTAGAAAATTGTATGCCCTAGAAACATTGACAATCAACCATCATATTGTATGCCTTATGCAGCACAGTTACATAATATATAATTCTTTATTGCACAAACAAATAGTACATAATAATCATTGACAAATACAGTGTACAAAGGTGAGCTTATCTCTTCAAGAGATTTCTTCCAGCCAACCCTAATGAATGTGGAACGAAATATAATATACAAAATTATTAATATACAGGTGGCCGATAAAACTGTTATTGATATTAAAACAATTAAAAGTAAATAAAATATTCTTATACGGATCACTAGTTGCCAGTCACCGAAAATCAACCCTATTATAGTATTAACAATTTATACCATATTGTCATAATGTCAATTTTGTATTTTTGATACAAAAAATTGTATTACTTATTTCTATTTGACGAAAGATTTACTATATCGTGCAAATAAATCTAGCAATAGTATAGCCACTTCCGTGTATCATAGTGTCTATAGTCTTACAGTTTACATTGTAAACGGTAAACTAATTTTACTGATCTGACTTCAGATTTAAGCTACTCAACGAGGCCAAAGAAAAGCAAAACTTATATTTTGTACAATAAAATATTCAAGACTTTTCTGGCGGTGAACACATTGTACAATGGTTCTGAAAAAACACAAAATTAATATTTTATGATTCACTGAACGTTGGTTAAAAAGTGACAAATATTATTGAGCAGTAATGAATTATAAAATAGTCAGTTGCTTTGAATTAAACAATTTTTAACGGAAGTATCGCGTGTTTTATTTATTTTGTTGAACCTGACATTTCGAACGCTTTGCAGCGTCCGTGGTCGCAGGAAGTCTTCCAGTCCAGTCTTCCTGCGACCATAGACGCTGCAAAGCGTTCAAAACGTCAGGTTCAACAAAATAAATAAAACACGCGATACTTCCGTTAAAAATTGTTTAATTCAATGTGTAACAATCGCGAAAACCATGACAATACTAGTCAGTTGCTTTATTAGAGAGTCTTCAATAAAAGGTGGTCAATGATTGTAACAAAAAATTATCACAAAGCCAAAGAACATTTGGGAGATCATTAGGCTCTCTATTGAGCGCACTATTGAAGTCACATGTGCCGAATTAAACATAATAATATGTGTATACAAACCACCTAGTGACAATTATATACATAAAGAAATTTTAAGAAAAGTTTTTAAAACTTTTAAAAGCTGCGTTTCTCGTCATTACAATGACCTTCAAATTGCAGTGGGACCCTACATAAACATACTTGACGAGCTTGGACCTTTTGGGTTCGATTCCCACACGGGACAAAGATTTGCGTGCATGAACATGTGCATGTCTATTTATCTTGGTCTGGATGTGTTTAAAAGAGGTAGGGCGCATTAGAGGAGCCTGACTAGCGAAGTACCTCCACCTCACAAAAAATCGCAGCGAAATAACAAACTCCCTGGAGGGTTGTTGTGTTCCTGCATATGAGTGAGATCACCAGTAAGCTCCCAAGGAGTTGCTGTGTTTGCAGCTGAGGTGGATCGCGCGAGTGATAATTTATGTATTACGAGCATTCATTGACTACTGTAACCATTTTACATTAAGTGGACCGTATGCTTGTATGCCACCCGGCGTTGAAAATAATACACTCATGGGTAAACTGCAGTTAAGAGAGTCAGGCATTTGATGGACGTGACTACTGCGCGCTTAGTTTACTTCAGGTACTTTCACAGCATTATTTCGTATGATGTATATGATGACATTGAAGCAATTTTTTCTTGCAAAAAACAGCTATTTGCTCTATTTACATTTTAAAATTATTGTAATTCAATTATTATCCTTCGTAAAATGAATAATTTTTGCACAAAATAACTTCAGCTTATTTAGAAATAGTAATATTTTAGATGCTAAACCCATGGTATATATAATTTACTATATAATACAGTTTATTATTAATATGAGTAATATTATTGTCCCACATGTTTCGCCAAGATTGTTGGCATGCAAATAAATTAGGTCTTAATATGACAACTATCTACTTACATAAGAGATTAAATTAATTATGGTTAATTTATTAACAGCAACACATTATATAATGCATTATTACACCAAATTAATCGTGTTTACACAATAGAATTTTAGTTAGTTTATAGAGACATACAACTATTATTTAACAATCTGCCTGGTCATTTCATGAAATAACTAATTACTACGATCTAGCGACGGTATTTACTAACCGATACACTTTCAAATACACTTTATCGACATGTCGTTTCTATGTCTATCTAAGTTAATGTCTATGCGGTCTCGTTACTCTCTGTTAAAGTTTGGTTATTATTAGTTATTGCAAGCTTTGATCGCGTCTATTCTCGAATTGTTAATACTTTGTTTTAGCTATGTTTATGTTCTAGTTACTAAATTTTAGTCATAATCATCATAAGCTTCCTGTTATGATATCTATGATCCGAGATATATCATCTAATCAGCATATCAAATTTAGTAACAATTGGCCCGTCATTTAAATGCAATAAAAAAACAAGGGTCCCAGGTTACTCACTGTAAGACTGCTATAACTATGTTATCGTCAGTTTTCATTTATTTTTATTTTATTTTCGGTAGTCAGAAATTGGGTTCGATGTATTTTTATTGATGTATTCCAGGATGCTGAGCAAATATATTTTGTACTAGCTGAAGCCCGCGGCTTCGCATGCATGAGATTTGGCTTTTAGTAGCCTTTATTTCTTTATAGACCTCAAATTCTTTCTGTTTAAAAAAAACATAATTCAGAGTCTTAGATGCAACCATAGAGCGATTCAATTTTCATATAGCGCCATCTATTAGCCTTTACGGGTGGCAACGTATATTTATTTTATTTTTATTACATAAAAATGCGTAGTTAATTTACGTCACAAAAATACGTATTCTGTGAAAATAATAAAAATAAAAGTGCAAAGTCCCCCGAAGGGGAAGATATTTCCCCCTAATTTTAACAGTTTTTTATATTTTACGCAGGAACCCTAAATATTTACAGGATAAAAAGTACCCTATATTGTGCTCTGAACAGTCGTCTACCTATCAGTGAATCAGTCCCGTCAAAATCGGTCCAGCGGTTTCAGAGATTAGCCGGAACAAACTGACAGACAGACAGACTGAAAGACAGACAGACAGACAAAAATTGTAAAAATATTCATTTTGGTATATGTATCGTGTATATATCCATATACATTTAGTAAAAAGCGGTTATTTTAATATTACAAACAGACACTCCAATTTTATTTATCTGTATAGATTATTGAGGTATGTGCAATTATTTAATTTTTACGCCAAACATACACATTTTTAAGGATAATTATATTTTAAACATTAAGTTAAAAGTTATATATAAGAAAATTACGTATAAGTACAATTTGATGTTGGTCCTTGACAAAAGTTTCGCTTAAATATGTAATACCTACGTGAATACTACTGTTTCATCAAATGAAGCTCGAAATAGCTGCGATGCATGTTCAATAAAGCTTGCTTATTTATCAACGTCTCGGTACACCGCGTGCAATAAACCATCACCACCTCTGCCTATATAGTATCATAACATTTCTGTCAATTTATATTTAACTCGCTGCAGCTCGTTTTCGTTTGCTATTTCGTTTGCGCGTATCCCAAGACCCAGCTAGATACCAACATTATCTTACTTTCTTTCTATTTCCTCGCCTTCTAAGGGTCGATCCGTGGTATTGAATAGCCTGTAGCCTTCCTCAAGAAATTAGCCTATCAATTGGAAATATAAAATTACAGTTCCAGACAATAACAGAGAAACAAATCTTACTGACTGTTTCAGAGATTAGCGCGTTTTAACAAACAAACTTTCCCGCTTTATGTATTAGTATACACAATAACAGATATCAAAATGAGTTTAGGTCAATTATAGTGGCCTGAAAAAGCATTCCTTCTGTGAATCCTGTAATATTAGATATTTCAGATCCACTCTGAAAATTGAAAATATTTCATAAGGAATAAGGTATACACAACAAATATTGTTTCATATCGCCTTATGGGAATCTCGTTGGTTGCGGTATTGAATAACAATAAGCTTGTCACTCTTCATGATCGGATAATACAATATACTGCATCTCAATCGTATTTCCTTCATTTTCAGCAGCAAATGTTTGTATGGAAAACCACATGGTATTTTACAAAACTTATAGGTAGCACAGAAATAAAACTGAAAAGAAATTCTTACTGTGCGATTTAAACTCAACACATTCATCGACATATTTTTTTTTTAATGTTACAATTTGACTCACTTACATATTTACTGCCAAAAGTCAATGTCGCCTCTACGTCAGTCGTACACCCGGCGGATTAGAGAACGAAGCCTGAAGAACAAGTACGAACCCGGTGGTCGGGTGGTTAACAAAGGCTACTTAACTAAACACCCAGACACGTGGCTTCGGTTCCCAAACAAGATAAACATTTCTTTACATGAACATGTCTGTTTATATTGGTCCGAGTATAATTTACCGCAGCCAAATAACAACTGCCTAGAAGGTTGTTCTGTTCCTGTGTGAGGTCACCAGTAAGCTCCTAAGGAGTTGCTGTGTAAACAGCAGAGGAGGCATCGCGAGAGTGATACTTAATATATTACAAATGTTAATAGGCTACGGTAACAGCTTTACATCATGATCAGGTGGGCTGTATGCTTGAATGCTTCCCGATGTTGTATAAAAAAATACATAATATTCCACATTCATATAAATTTCGTAAAATTTTAGGGGAAAATTATGTACGTGGGACAAATCAACAATTTCATACTTAAACATATTACTACGAGTATCTTCTTCTTTTCGTATCTAACAACTTTCGATCGCTATTTGAGGTTATACAGTAAAGCTATAGAAAGGACGCTTGATATTTAGTTGTAGGTGGTCTGAATTCTTCTATTCCAAAGTGTGTTCGACCCACTGATTCTGATAGAATATTGATTTTTCAATGTTTCAGAGTATATTACATAGACAAATCGCGATCATAGATCTGTCATTTACACGGTGTGTGTTTTTTTATACAACATTTGGTGGAATGCAAGCATACGGCCTACCTAATGTAAAGTGGTGGATATCGTTGTCTTTGAACGCTTATAATAGCTGAAGTATTGCTCACACAATATCACCTCTGCTGTTAACGCACCAACTACTTAGGAGCTTACTGGAAACTCATCCACTCACAGGAACGCAACAATCCTCCAGAGAGAGTAGTTGTTTGACTGCTGTTTTCTGTCAGGTGGAGGTCTTCCCCAGAGAAACTGCTTTAATGCGCGCTATCTCTGTTAAAATTTGTATGACCTACGGACCAGCCATCAAGGTTCACGGTTTGTATATTACAAGTTATAGCGAAAATAATAAAAGTCATGTAACTTTGTATATACATAAAGGTAAAAGAATATATTTTTACAATATTTATGTATACATTTGTCTGTTTTCAGTACACGCATCGTAAGAACTACTAATAGGGCTTTAGGAATTTTACACGATGATAAATTATATTCCGGTTTTATAATTATACTACTTTTGTTCTGAAATATTGATTTCTAAACGTCTAGCTGCAGAACGAAACTTCATCCGCACGTATCCCTGTATCTCGTGGGAAGTGCTTTTTCTTCCTTTCTTTTTTTCCTCACCTACTAAGCATCGTATTTTTATGTTGAATAAGCTATAACGTTCAAAGATTAGCGCGAAGAAACAGATTCTTCCGCTTAAATATTAGTATAGATATAGATTGATAAGGTTTTCCCTTTTAGTTGAAGAATTTTAAATTGAAAAGAAAATATCTAATAATAAGTAAACAAAAAAAGAGTATGAAATGATTGCTCTCGAAGTTGCTGTTATTAGAACAGACTTACGAGTGTCAGTCAATTAAAACTTCTTTGTTTACTAGATCTTTGTTTACTTGACTTAAAACAAAAGCTCTCCTTTATTTGGTAATTTTGTGAAGCTTCAAACAATAAGCTTGATAAAATTACCCAATGAAGGAAAAACTATCTCATTTCATTCTTTGAATCGCTTTACAAAAGAAAAGGCACCTGCCTTCGTCTGATAGCCAGAACGTTACCCAACTCAACAAGTGTCTCTGGAAGAGTAATGCTTTTATATTTAGTAGGAAAATGAAATTCCGTATAGAGCAGAGAAATTTTCCATCTGTCAAATTTCTTACTTTATGTTCCTTCGTTTGTTACTTTATGTCCTGTATTGAGTGGTTTGGACACAATTAGATTGACACTTATTATCCGATTGTAACATGCATTCTGTATGGAATAAGAATATTATAAAGTTCAAGTTGGCATGTTTCATATAATCTTAACAGCGTATGTTTTAGCCATTTGGCATACGTACCTACTTTGTTTAAGGTCAAAATTAACATGGTAACTCGCTGTTCGCTCGCTTATATTCGAAAAAGGAGTTTTACGGTACGGTTACTGTTTATTACGGTAAGTCATGTTTTCAATAAGAAAATGTTTAATTACCAGAGTTTCCTTTCTTTTGACGATATTGATAACCCCATCAATCACATTAAAATTTAATTATAATACATATAATACATAAAATAATAAAAATTAAATATAAATATACAATAAAATTTTAAATCAAGATTTGCTTTTTTGAAGAAGATTTGAATATTTATGTTACTTTCAGTATAGAGACTTATCAAAGATTTCAAAGAAGCGTCAATTAAATATAATACCCATGTCTCATTATTTATTTTCACAATTACAATGAACAATTGCCAGTGTTTGTAGGGTCTTTATACCATAGAAAAAATAATCAAATAATATGTATATTCGGAATCTAGAAATATGGTAGAAATCGGTATTAATATCGATAACCCGACTGACTAACCTGTGTTGCCAGCTGCTGAATATAAGCTTTATCTAATGATATGTGCATAATACCGTTCCACTGCCACTTCGGGTTTAATTTGAGGGATATATATGAGTACAAGTTTAGTTCGCTGCAGAATTTCTTCGTTCCGGATTCTATCCCTCAGAAAAAATCTAAGAATAGCTCTCTCCATCGATTCTTTAACTTACTAAATATTTTAGAAAGTTTTGATTGGTGCTAATAAATCCGTCGATTGCTACTATAAGATTCAAACTGTTGCTATTTGTCTAAGAAAATAAATTAAAATATAGTATTTCTTTATTATACATACATTATAGAAGCTCATCTGCTTATAAAAATCTGTTCGTTTGAATATTAAAGTTGACTCTCTCGCATAAGCAATGCTAATTCAATATTTTTAAATCTTAGCAAGATTTAAAAATAAAATCAATTTTTAGCACGACTGAAATTTTAGATAATTACGAGTACATATTTTTAATTTGTTTGACGTGAAAATGTTTGGCGGTTCGGAGATTTGTTCAAATTCTGAGGTTTTCGGTAGATTCATAGCACATTGCACTTAATAACAGCGAAACGGTGACTTAATAGAGATCACACAATTGTTACAAACATCGTTACTAACAAGCATAATATGTCTCTTATAGATATAGTATATACAAGTAGTTATTATAGATACATAATTGACTGTAATTGTCGGTATTAAATTTAGAATTATAAATAGCTCAGCGCTGTTACACGTGTCGATCTATAAAAAACACGAAAATTAAGCAATGTCTTTCTTGGCCTGACTAATTATCAATTTATTTATGACCTTCTTCAACCTTGTAGCGCGTTAAGTCATCGAATGTGACTGTCGGTAGTCGATCGATAGTTGGAAGGTGTTAGGCCAAGTCAGTATGAGAATGAATTGTCCTGTTGATGATATGCCTCGTGGTTATGGAACAGGGATGTAAACATCGTATAAAACAATTCCACTTAACAATACCCATTGTATAATCAATAGAATGCACAACTGAAGGTAAACTCTACTTAGACAAGAGATCTGAATAGTTTATGTAAGTCATCAACAATTCATCATCAACAACAACGATGTTTGTAACAATTTCCACAGTTCGTCTCTAATTCGAACTACCAGGCCTAATCTAATACCCACGTGCTACATCTTACGTGATCTACAAGCTGTGTACAAGTATAGTTCGCACTGGCACACCAAGCTCCATGGTTGAATGTCAATTCCACTTTCAGTAGTCAGAGAGAACCAAGCTTCATAATGCGGTCGTTATATGCCTCACTCTCTTATTTAATATTCATAGCTCTTTACACGCACGATTGCAGGTTTTAATGCTCTTTGAGTTACTACTACTACATTTTCACGCCAAATTCCTTGCAGAGAAGCAGACGGAAATCCACATAACTTAGTTACGTTCCTATCTCTAGAGCTCTTGACATTACCTGCTGATGAGACATGACCATATTGATCATGGTAGGTCAGTCTTCGCCTTCGTCAGCTTCTAGTTTCGTGTTGTATATCTGTTTCATAATTATTTCCTCTTACTGGTACATGCAGTGTGGGACGACCCCCCACTAAATGGAGCGACGATCTCAAGAGAGTTGATGGATGCAGGTGGCACAGGATCGAGACGAATACTCTACTAGATGTTACCACAGAAAACTAACTAGCAGTCATTAACACTTTCTGCAATCGTACATATAACCTATGTTCACCACATGGCGCTCACCAAATGGTAAGTACAAAAATGAAAACAATTTATAATGTCAAATCGCCCAAAAATAATAGGGGTTAAAGTATGAAATTGCCGTTTTATAGTAACAGATACTTTGAATTGACAGCTGCTAACGCACCATGCGTTTTTGGTTTAAATGCTTTCGTAATGGAAACTTCGACTTGACGAACGAACCACGTGGAAGACCGCCCACACAGGTGAATAACGCTGAACTGAAGGAGATGGTGGAAGCCGATCCGAGTCAAACTACCCAGGAATTATTGACTTATTTGCATCAAATCAATAAGGTAAAATAATATGAAAAATGGGTGCCTCATTATATGAACGATCTGCAGAAAGAATCACGTGTTGAAACTTGTGTTGCCTTGTTGAATCGGTACAGAAATGAAGGAATATTGGATCAATATGTGACATGTGATGAAAAGTAGATTCTTTACGATAACCGTAAGTGAAAAATGCAATGACTGACCCCACGTCAAACGCCGCGACAGTACCCTAAAGCAAAACCTACCAATAAAAAGGTAATGGTAACTGTTTCGTGGTCTCTTCATGGCGTTATTCATAATAGCTTTCTCAGATCTGGTCAAGCAATAACAGCAGATATTTACTGTGCCGAACTTCGAATAATGACGGCGAAACTGGCAGTGAAACAGCCCCGACTCGTGAATCTCTTCACCATTATTGTTCCATGATAACGCAAGACCTCTCACTCCACGAGAAACTGTTCTAACTCTACAGAAGCTGCAGTTAGGAACCATACGTCATCCTCCGTACTCGCCAGACCTTGCTCCAACTGACTACAATTTATTTCGTGATTTGGACAATTTTCTACGGGGTAAAAAATGTTCTTCCCTGGAGGCAGCACAAAATGCTTTTTCACAGTTTGTCGAATCAAGATCCCCAGAGTTCTATCACAAAGGCATAAATAAACTTCCGATTAGATGGCAACAATGTATAAATAATGAGGGTAAATATTTTGATTAAATAAATATGTTACATCTTAAAAATAAACGAGGTTTTCGTTTTTTATTTTCCACCATATGGAAAGTTTTCACTTGCTTGCAGATGTTGCTTTTTACATCGGGTCTTGTACAATAAAGAAAAGCTAAAAAAACTTCATCAGACGTGACCTCTCTAGCTTTATGTTAAAGTTGAAGATGCCTCTTATCATCCGGTTCCCGCTTCCGGTTTTCACTCGGTTGATTATAGAGATATCGATGTACGAAATTCCTTGTGTTCGTTAGTTCTTATAAACTGTGTAGTATACTGACGAACTCGGTGGTTAGTAACGTTACATTAACACCGACGCTCGTGGGTTGGATTCCCCCCACAGGACAAACATTTGTGTGTATGAACATGTCTGTTTGTCTTGATCTGAGTGTTTTCAAGAGAGGTAGGGCGCATCAAAGCAGCCCAACTGGGAAAGTACCACCACCTCACAGACAACAACCGCCAAATAACAACTCCCTAGAGGGTCGTTGTGTTCCTTGTGTGCGAGTGAAGTTTCCAGTAAGCTCCTTAGGAGTTACTGTGTTAGCAGAAAAGGTGGCGCAAGTGACACTTAATGTATAGCAAGCGTTTATAGGCTACGATGACTGATTTATATCAGGTGGTCCGTATGCCTCTCGACGCTGTTTTTAGTACCATGTTGTAGTAAATTAAATAAATTTGTATTTGATTGACTAACTGAATGCTATGACAAGAACATAAGCACATAATATCTGCAAGTAATAAATAGCGGTATTCATTTATATTTTGACATTAAGATCCCTTCCTTAATATACATTGTTCAACAGTTACAGAACCCTCGTTTCGCTACATATGAACGGAGAGCCCAAGTTTCAACCCAAAACTCGCTTATTTGACTTTCACATACTTTGATTTCAACTTTCACATTTCTTTGAGAATGTTCACTGAATCATACATTCAAAGGAGTTTACGGAAATGGTCCTCGGTCCGCATGTATGTAAATAATCGTAGTAAATAAAGTTTAACTTAATATCTAAAATAGAATAGGAACTATACATGAATGTAAATCATATTAGGGTCGAGTTTGTAAATGGAATATTTTTTTAAACATGCAGTAATGGACTTGTTTGTTAATCCAGAAACCGTATACTAATTTTTCAAATCCTTTTTTTTAATTTCATTTTACAGGCGGTTGTAATAATCCCCCAAAAGTCAAAATCCAAACTTCATTGATATGTCGTCGTGTGTGCGCTTGTGTATATTCAAAAGGTAAGTCTGCCTATATATTAGACTGCGAATGTGGTTTATCATACATAGGGCAAACAAAGAGAAGCATAGGTACTCGTGTGAAAGAATACATTGCTGATGAAGAATATGCGCGATAAAAACTCTGCAGTATGTGAACATACACGGGACCAACCAAACCATTACATCCGGTTCGATAAACCACGAATCCTCGCCAAGGAGAATCGCTATATGCCGAGAATGTTGCGCGAGGCAATTGAAGTAAGAAAACCCCCCAATTTCAATAGAGAAGATGGTTGGCAAGTACCACCTGCTTGGGATCCAGTCTTAAAAATAATCAAGTCACAAATCCAAAGATCTACTAAAAAATGTTTGGACACTGTGAGCTATTTTTGTGTGAATCGGAACATATATAATTAATCCATCCATGTCCGGTAGATGTAATAATTGAATAACTAATGTAAGACAAATACCACCTTAGTCTTTCCTGCGACCACGGACGCTGCAAAGCGTTCGAAAAATCAGGTTTCAACAAAATAAATAAAACACGCGATACTTCCGTTAAAAATTGTTTAATTTCAATCCGCCTATCTGTCCTTATCTTCACGCCTTTTCTTCAATATCCTTGCGGGGTAGGCAGAAAGAATTGATCGCCACATTTCTCGGTCTTTGCATACTTCATTCGTTTCCTTAACATTCACGCGCTCGCCGGTTTTTATGGCTCCTGGCATCACTTTCTGATAAAATACGTCAATTTGGTCTTCATAATATGATGGTGAGTATTGGCCTTCATCTGCTACCATATCCTTCCACTTTTGCGTTGTATATCTGTTTTTATATCCACGATGCAAGAATATTCGCTCATTTTTCTTTGAACCGTTTTTTTAATGTAGGCAGAGAGAACAGAGCGCTGCTCACACACTTGAGTCGCTTCTCTAATATTCATAGCGCTTTTTATGCACGCTCGCCTGTTTCTAGGGCTTCTGACATCATCTTCTGATAAAAAAAGACCAATTTGGTCGTGGTAGGTTAGTTTTGCTCTTCCTCAGGTCCTACATCCTTCCACTTTCGCATTGTATATCTGTTTTGTCATTCTTTCATCCTACATTCTTTCTACATGTCCGAACAAACGGAGCATGCCTTTTCTTATTTTAATGCCGACACTCTCTTTCAGATCAACTCTCTTTCTTACGTCATCATTACGAACGCAGTTAGCAAGCGTTATGCCACAAATTTTGCGCAGTGCTCGCATCTCGACCGTATTTATTCTACTTTCATGCTCTCTCTGCCATACCCAGCTTTCACTTCCATAAGTTAGCG
This sequence comes from Pyralis farinalis, assembly GCA_947507595.1. NCBI lineage: Eukaryota > Metazoa > Arthropoda > Insecta > Lepidoptera > Pyralidae > Pyralis > Pyralis farinalis. The sequence goes on from OX382267.1 coordinate 22,589,304, forward strand.
TTGGGATTAGCACCGCGTTGTGTACAACGACTTAATTATGATATATTGTATATATTATTATTTTAATGTATGTATGTTAATAATATTTAGTTATGGGCAGTGATAGCCTAGTGGATGAAGAACCAGCCTTGTGACCAACAGATTCCCGGTTTGAATCCTGGCATGTAGCTCTAAATTCCTGATCTCGGATTTATGTACACATCTGTGATTGTCACTTGCTCGGCGGTGAAGGAAACATCGTGAGGATATCCGCACGTCCAATAAATTATATTTCGAAAGATTTGTGACCTTACCTAAGATAAGTCTGGTTTTCGTTCTGAGTTGTGGAAGTCTCACGGCTCCGCTCGCTCCATGTAAAAATCTGTATCTTCGCTAAATTCTTAGGCTGAGGTAGCGGACCCCGCCAATACGAATGGAGTAGAAAACGAGATAACCCTAGGATACGTTGATAATATTAGATTTTCAGCTTAATTGGATCAGTATCAGAGGCATTCAAGCATACGTTCCACCTAATGTGAAGTGGTACAACACGCGCGATGCCACCTCTGCTGCTAATACAGCAACTCCTTAAGAGCTTACTGGTGACCTCACTCACATGCAGGAACAACAAGGGAGTTGTTACGTGGTTTTCTGCGAGGTGGAGGTACTTCCCCAGGTGGACAGCTTTGTAGCGCCCTATCTCTTAAAAACGTCTAAACCAAGACGAACAGACATGTTCATGCATATGTTTGTCCTGTTAAATCGAACCCACAAGCGTTATTGTCCAAACAGCGTTACCAACTGCGCCACCGAGCCCGTCAATATATCTTATTTGTATAAGTATATTGTAAACGCAGAAGTAATTCATTTTGTGCGAGCCGCCGGCAGAAGCTAGTTAAAAATATACGAAATTATTTTTCAGGCGCTAGTAAGTATAACGAAAACATGTTTGCATCCTAAAGAGATTTTATATTAAATCGCGCTTACGTACTCGACGAAATGAGAAAATTTGACGAGAACTCTTTCTACTATACTTGTTGCTATAAATCCTTACCGCTATTGGCAATGTGAATCATTGTATCGAATTTATTTTAACAAGCTCTTTACACATCTCATCAGCCCTAATGCTCATTTGCTGGGTCGGTGTTGTGTTATACGTATAGAAATTTTAGTATTACGGAATAAAACTTCTAACTTTTTATAACCTAACGATATTTCATGTCAATATTCCATGTCACAATACTTTACCTTAATTGACTATGTGATAGACAATGTAATATCTTATTGGCAAAGTGAATCATTGTATCGAATTTATTTTAACAAGCTCTTTACACATCTCATCAGCCCCCATGCTCATTTGCTGGGTCGGTGTTGTGTTATACGTAGAGAAATTTTAGTATTACGGAATAAAACTCCTACCTTTTATAACCTAACGATATTTCATGTCAATATTCCATGTCACAATACTTTACCTTAATTGCCTATGTGATAGACAATGTAATAATATCTTACGCAATATATCAAAGATTTAAAATGTTATGTTATGGTAAAGTCTACCGTCTGGAGAAGGACCTATATACCTCACAAAAATCAGTAGCCAGATAACAACTTCCAGGAGAGTAGTCGTGTTCGTGTGAGTGAGGTCACCACTAAGCTCCTAAGGAATGGCTGTGTTAGCAGCAGAGGTGATATCGTGTGATTGATACTTGTGTGGCAGAAGTTCATAGGCTACGGTAACAGCTTTACATCAAGTGAGCCGTATGTCAAATAAAAAAAGTATTGTTATGCACTTTTTTATACCACTATGGTGACAAACTAGCATACGGCTGATCTCATGGTAAGCAGTTAGCGTAGCGTATGACCATTTGCAACACCAGGACTCTCACTCCTGCGTTGCCGAAATTTTTAATAACTTACATTTTTATAGATTTTATGCATTATTATTGTTTTTAGTTGAGCCATAAATACATAATAAAGAAGTTAAAATAGCCCTACAATGTGCTCTACATTCCCAATAGTCCAAATACCTGCCTGCCCGACTAATGAAACCTGCTCATGTTTATAAATATCCCTCGGAGCGGACCACGGTCGATATACTACTTTACATCAATCTTCTCAAAGAGGCCTCTACGCATTAGATCCTTGTCCCTGTACACATTTATCAAATGACCGGGATTAATATCTATGATTTAAAAGATGAAATGAATGTAATTTCCATTTAGTGTGAAGACTTAAAAAGTACATGAAACGGAGCAGAATATTAAAATTGCCTCTTCTTGTATGAGAATACTTGTGAAAGAACGATTTTTCTTAGAGCAACATGTGCTTGTAATTGGAACTCATTAAATAGAGTGTGTTGTCAGCTCATTACATATATTAAAAATACATTTTTGTATTAATTTTAATTTAAAAGTAAAGAAAGTGGTGGTCTTCAATGTTGTTAGTATAATATAAATTTTGCTACCCGGTGAAAAAACTATTTAAACGTGTATGTTTTCAATAGATTCAGGCGTTATTTTGCGAAAGTCAAATTTACATGTAATTTGATCTAACGCTCACACCATCCACCCCCATCCTCAATTCAATATAAGAGACGGCACTGCGATGGATTTGTCACTTGTAGCATGTTGTTCTTACGATTAACGTCTACAACACCTGATGATGCCTCGTGGAGAGGCGAAACACGTGTCGCAGCGACCAGGCCAGTCGTAGCAGCGACGGTGGTGGTTGGGGCATGCGGATTCTGTTCCAGATGGCGGACGACCGCAGCAGCCGAGGCAGAGACTACGGGAGCAGCCATGGCAGCGTCGGCATGTTGCATTTACTAACAGTAGTGGGTGGGTTCCGGCCGGCGCTAGGCCGCATGAACTAATTGGTGGCGAAAGCACACAAAGCAGGTTAGATCAAATTGCATGTTTATTTTTTCTGCATATTATGTATCCTCTTTTTAATCAAAAATGATACTGAAAACAGAGATTTGTAATGTAAATGGTACGGAACTGTAATTTGAACGTTTTGATATCACACCACAAAAGAAACAATCTTTTGATAGGGCTGCGAACATCAAAAGGTAAAAAGTGAAACCTTATAAGATCAGTCGCTTATCTGTCTATTTATTGTTGAAATTATATTATGAATAATAATATTTACACATAATACACATGTTTTTAATGATAATGCTAAAGTTTGCAAAAGCTATAGGTAACACAATAGCTACTAAAAAAATAAGAAAGTGTAATATGGTTGTCAAGCAGAGTACAATAAATCAACTTTTTAAGAAATTAAAAACCCGCCTTCCGTTATTTCTTATAAAACACTTTTAAGTTTAGAACTTAAAAGTTACATTATATAGTATATTAGTAAAGAAAAAAAATTAAATATTAAGTAAATTGATTATGTGATGTTTTATTATTTAAATAATAGCATATAAGTTTTAAACCCCCTTTTTTGGTACCCATTCGATAGGTTTGGATGATGTTTTCTTAGCTTCCACAATATTGAATGCATAGTCGGCCATATTGTTTTTATACGTCACGTAGCCTATGGTACCTAGGACATGTTAAGGATTCTAACGATATCTAATACATGTAAAGAGATTAGCAGTTATTAGAATGAAAAACTTACAAACCTACATACATGAAACCTGAAAGCTCATTTTGTTAAAGTGTTTCGACCCTTATATACACTTGTATTACGTTTGTATTACACTTCGTCTATATGTTCGTGACATTGTAAGAAATGTAACAACTTACTTTGCACCCACTTTTAATTGAACTTGGTGTTAAAGTTCCACGTCAGTGTTAATAACCCACAATGTAAATAAAATGCCTGTTCTCATGTACTACTTCTACACTTGCTACATACTCTACCTATTTATAACGACAAATACCTTGCTGGGTAGGCAGAAAGAACCGAGCGCCACATTTACATTTACAATCTTCACTCGCTTCTTTAACATTCATTGCTCTTCTCATGCTCGCTCGCCGGTTTCCAAAGCTCCTGACCTCACCTTATGATAAAAATCGGCCAAGTGCGAGTCGGACTCGCACACGAAGGGTTCCGTACCATTATCTATAAAAACGGCAAAAAAAAATCACGTTTGTTGTATGGGAGCCCCGCTTAAATATTTGTTTTATTCTATTTTTAGTATTTGTTGTTATAGCGGCAACAGAAATACATCATCTGTGAAAATTTCAACTGTCTAACTATCACGGTTCATGAGATACAGCCTGGTGACAGACGGACGGACGGACGGACGGACAGCGAAGTCTCAGTAATAGGGTTCCGTTTTACCCTTTGGGTACGGAATCCTAAAAACGATCAATTTGGTCATGGTGGGTAAGTCTTGGCGTTCCTCGGCTCCTGCATCCTTCTACTTTCGCGTTGTAGATCTGTTTCGTAATATTTTCTTCCTGCATTCTTTCTACGTGTCCGAACCAACGGGGCAACGGGGCCTCTACTTATTTTATACTCACTGATTACTTCAAGTACTGAAACATAACTTGTAACTATGTCTATACTAATTTGTGTGCTTACTTCGTAATACATACATAAATTCATAAACAAGAATCCAGAAATTACCATTTGAACCAGAAACCGCCGGTTAAAAGGCTGGCTTTTATTACACTGGACTATCACTATTCTTACGACTCACGTTTCACATATCTATACTAATGTATAAAACGGAAGAGTTTGATTGTTTGTTTGTTTGAACACGCTAATCACTGGAACTGCCAGATGGATTTGAAAACTTAGTTATGCATTTGATAGCCCAATTCGTTAGGAAGATTACAGCCTATTCAACGTCACGATGCAACGCTTAGTAGCTGAGAAAAAGAAAGAAAATAGAAAAAAACAGTTTCTACGGAATATCCGACATATACGCGTGCGAAGTCGCGGGGTGCAACTAGTCTACATATAAGAAGATAAATACAAATCTCTGGCTATGGAGAACGGTGCGAAAGGAAGCCGCGGGTATTATTTCGAATAACCATGGGTAACATAACCCGTTGTGTAATTGGTAGAATACACAATTGTTATACATATTCAAGCTCGAGCTCAAGACGAGCTCGGTGGCTCAGTGGTGGAACGCGCTGTTACGCTACTTTGACACCAACGCTCGTGGGTTCGATTCCCACACAGTACAAACATTTGTGTGCATGAACATGTCTGTTTGTATTGGTCTGGGTATTTTCTATGTATAATAAGTATGTACGAGTATTTACAAAAAAAAAAATGTATTTACGTATGTTTATCAGTTGTCTAGTACCCATAACACAAGCTTCGCTTACTTTGGGGCTAGGTGGCGCTGTGTAATTTGTCCGACAATATTTAATTAATTAATTAATTATTTAATTATATTACATAATTCGTTTCATTATTCTGTAAGTGTATGCTGGCAACATTAAACGAATTTATTGCACTTTTCCAGGAAGTTCCAAGTGAATTTATTGGCGGGAAATAATTTTACTGCGTACACTTGGACAGTTAATCTATTTAGCTGCTTATTTATAATGGCATGCTACTTAAGGAATTGTTATTTATGACGTTCTCCAATATATCTATTTATATCTTGCAAAAATATTATATGTATATTCCTTATGGGAGGGGCAGAAAGAATCTAGCTCCACATGGTTCTTATACACTTCAATTGCTGGTTTAACATTACTTTAACTTATTTAACATTCATAGCTCTTTTCATGCACGAGCGCTGGCATCCTTTGAGCTCCTGATATATATTTTTATACAATGTCAGGAGGCATACAAACTTACGGTCTACCTGATTTAGAACGCTTGAAATTTGGTTGCGGTTTTCTGTGAAATGGAAGTTCTTCACCAGTCGAGCTGCGTTAATGCGTCCCACCCAGAGACATGTAGTAACATGTCTCTGGTCCTACCTCTTTTAAAACCACCCAGAAATATTAATGTTAAAGTAAAAACCAGAAGAAAAAATCAAGGTAGTCGATGTCATCGACAAAAAAATTAAGATCCAACAAGTTGGTTGATTGACAGATCTCATCTATAGCTCCCTTCTACAGCTCAGTGTATATCTCATCATCATCTATAGCTGTCTCATATGGGCAGCGCCGTTTAAATAAGATGAACCAAGAAAGATAACCCAATTCTTAAAAACCGGCAGGCGTGCATAAGAAGAGCAATGAATGTTAGAAAAGCGAGTGAGGTTTGTAAGGATCGAGTCATGTGGCGCTCGGTTCTCTGTGCCTAACCCGCAAGGGATTTGGCGTGAAGTTATAGATAGACAGATAGCCAAGAAAGGGAGAAACGGCTGTCTCAAAGTACGATATCTAGAGAGTAGTTCAGTACTGGAGGAAAAATGGAATAATAACTTGTGTCTAAAATTGAGGGTACTTTAAATAAAGCATTTGACTACTTAGTTAAACCTTAACCCGGCTAAACTTAGTACAATTTAACCCCATGCAGACACAATGCGCATTAATCGCTAAGAAAACCCTATTTGCTTTCTTTCGATTAAAAAAATATCTAATCGTTTTATTAATGATAGAGTTCTGAGGTAACAAAATTATAAATCAATATAACCGAATTCATAACCTCCTACTTTTTTTGAAGTCGGTTAAAAAGTATCTAAATAAATACATGACCTTCAATTTTATTGATATCGTCGACAATAATGTATTCTTTAAAGTTTTAGATTTTTTCCTTCAATATTCGTAATGCCAAATTTCACTCACACAGGCTAGGTGTTTAATATGTGACTTAGTGAGTAATTTCGTAAAGGAATTTCATAAAATTTCAGTATTCTAAGTATTCACAGAAGCTTTATTAGAGATATATACATATATGCGAATATAACTCCATTATGCACAATAGCCGGAGTGTTACTCTTTTCCCAACTTGTCTGACGTACTGCCGTATATTTAGATATTACAATAACAACTAATACAACAATAGTAATACATAATAATTACAATCGCTTAAATTGTTATTGTATCTATTTGCACACTTTTAGCATATCTATTTTGAGTACCTAACCATTTTTGTATTTTTTGATGATGCTTTTCTGCTGGTGACGCTGATCGCTCTAAGATATTTTGTAAAGAGTAAATGAAATTACTTTTGTGTGCAATTAAATTATGAGGTATAATTGCTTTTAATACCAGAATGAACTGTATAAATATGAAATGCATTGGTGATATAATATAGAGGTTTTTAGAGGTTCGGCAACGCATCAGTGACACCCCTGGTGTTTCAAATGTCCGTAGGCTACGGTGACTGTTTACCATCAGGCAGGCCGTATACTTGTTTCGAGTGAATATATATATATGTTATATAACCAAAGTACGCACCGTAACAGTGATATCGCTTTATTCATAAGTCACATAACCATAAATAATTACTATTTTGAAATTAATTAAAAAATATACCCTGTTACACAACGATCTACATTTCTCGCTTGCTTGCCATCGCCTAAGGGAGTGCAGGGAGGCTTTACGGTGAAGTGCACCGTAATGCGGAGAATTGATTTCAGTAACGATCAACTGATGTAGTAATATAAAAGCCATAGTCTAGCGGAAAACAAATGATATAGCTTCGCACACTGAGAGAACTGAAATGTGAAGTTTAGGTCTTTAAAGTTATTTGTGTATCGGGGGACACAGTGTAGCAAGGGATTCAATATAAATCTCTTGCTATGCTGAGCTTCTGCTTTAGAAGACAGTCGCGCTCGGGATTCTAATATGTACCCCTCCGTTCCCCTCTGGATTCAAATCGGGTAAAAAATAACATTGAATCCTTGTAACACAATCTACATTTAATTTTTATATGGCAATCATAATTTCATCTAGAATGACTCTTGGCTTAGCAGCGAAGAATACGTATGAAAACAATACGTGTTTATCGGTAATCGGATATCAGTCCGCCCTTTCAAAAATGGGGCAGAACCTCAACTACCAGGAAAATCGATACGCTATTGTTTTAATAGGACCGTCGTAAGGACCTACGTAGGAGGTACTTACTGATATTGAAGTACGGAAGGAAATAATAAAAGATATTGAACTCACACAAGGTATATTTTGTAAGTGCGTATTTAATACTATAAATAAGTGTATTATTATACTTTTGTTAGCTATGCTTTTATCAACCATATCGTAATATAATCGGATAATATGTCACATGTTATTGTGTATGAATAAAGCTAAAGTAATAGCCTAGTGGATAAAGAATGAGCCTATCAACTCTGATTCCTGGTTTTCCTGGTTTGGGTATGTACCACTTAATTCGTGTTTCCAGATTTACATACATATATGTAATTAAATATAGTGAAGGAACTCGCACGTCCAAAAAATTATATTTCCAAAGTCGTGGGACCAAACCTAAAAAAGGTCTGATTTTCTCTCTGAAGGTCTAACAGTAGCCGCTCCAATCTCAAAATATAAAAATTTCCCCAAATTCTTATGCTCAGATAGCAATCTAATCCTAATAGTTAACGTCACGTCATAGTTAAAGTCAGGAGTTAATAGAAAACGACATAATGCTAGAAAGAAAATACCGTAGAACTACGTATTAGTTTAACTCCGTAAGGGGTAAAACTACAAAAATTTTATAGTTTTTTCAGTTCGCAGCTTATATAAAACTAAACCATGCATTTTGTAAATTGTACCATATTAAATTGAAAAACTATAGCATATCAAAATCCAAACTTTGGGCTTTACGGTCAAACTTTCAAAGCGAAATGTTCAAATTTATAGGAATGTTGCTTACGAAGCTATTTTTTGCAATGTATCTTATAATATAAATTAATATGTCAGCATAGACTAATAGAATTTAACGTTTTTTCCATTTTTAATTTTGGTAAATTACCTTCTCATTTTGGCTCGATGGTGACTGGGCTGCAGGCCTACATCATTACAAAATTCACGCAGTACAATGCCATTGAAACGATTTATATTCTAGTATTACCCTCGCGACCGTTTATTCTTCAACAAAGAAACTTTATCAAAAATGCTGTTACGGTGTAACATAATCTATCTAGCACAAAAACGAAGACTTTTAATGGCCTGCAAAATACGAAAAACTAATATTAAACTACAAATTAACCGTAATACAGAATAAAGCTTGTCATAATAAATTTTAATTAAAACTATTATGTTGATATATCACGTTTGGAATCAGAGGCTCATAAAAGTGAATAATTAACATCACTCGAACATTCAGAGAGTTGAGCGAGGGGTCGGCGGCGATGCTAAGCTCGCTCGGTCATATTAAGTCATATTACCCAGCTTTCATCTCACAAACAAAGCAATATACTCAATACCTACATCGTGTCCAACACGGGATGCGGCCAATGGGAAAATAACTCGGAGATTCGGTATTTTTGTTGTGACCAAAATAAAATACCTTTTGGTATCTATGTATACACATTTCAATAAGAGCACCAGTATTATGTTTACACAATAGGGCGTGACACTAAGAGGGAGCCCAATTACGTATTTCGTTATGAGAATCGAGCTTTTTAGATTATTTCGGTAATTGTTGGTACAAACATACCCACGTTTTTACTATGTAATATATTCTGATGAAATCACAGTATATAATGAAAATGGTTTACATTTGCAAGACACTAAACTGGCTTCGTTAAGAATACCTAGTTATATGCAACCAAGGCATCAGCTATATAGAATGAAGATCTCGATTACATGCAAACATTATCTAGCATTTGCTGCATCATGACTTATTCATTTCCATGTATTACTATATAATAGCTTTCTATAATTTAAACCCTATGCTTTGATATTTAAAATAACGTATTTTAGCCGTTTTGGTACTGAGAACTGGGTACGTTTCATAACTGGAGCCAAAAATGAATCACTCGTTTTCTTCTTTTCCATTTTCGGTTTGTAAAATTTTACACTTTTCTTTTATACTACGTCGGGAGACATACAAACATACAGCCCACCCACCTGATGTAAAGGGGTATCGTAGCCTATTAACGCTTGCGATATATATTAAGTATGCCTCCTCTGCTGCTTACACAGCAACTCCTTGGGAGCTTACTGGTGACCTCACTCACACGCAGGAACACAACAACTCTCTAGGGAGTTGTTATTTGGCTGCGGTTTTCTGTGAGGTGGAGGTACTTCCCCAGACGGGCTGCTTTGATGCGCCCTACCTCTCTTAAAACATTCAGACCAAGACAAACAGACATGTTCATGCACACAAATGTTTGCCTTGTGTGGGAATCGAACCCACGAGCGTTGTTGTCAAAGTCGCGTCATTCACGACTGAGCCACCGGGCTCGTCGATATTAATTATGCAGCTATAATTCTAGAATTTTTCCCCCATATCTACCAACACGAATTCAGTAGATGTGACCGGGCATAGTACTAAAACTAGTCCAATAGTAAGTCTCCTGGTATCTATAGCACCATAGGTCATAACGGCAAGTATACACAGGCTTAAAGACTTTGATCTGTAAACATTGAGGTATAAGCGCTCTCGGTGCCGAACTCCCCAAAGTTGCTCAGTCCAGTCGAATGATTATATCGATCTCTTTGTTCAACTCCTTGGCGCTTAGTCTCACTATATAAATAACACGAGGCGAGTATTTAAGATGACCTAAATTATTTCCAATAATGTTTTTATTATGTTCGTATTTGGATTGAAAGACAAGGTGAATGATCTGATAGATGTAATGAACGAGAGATGCCTAGATTCTGTCTCTGTGTGTCAGAGACTAAGCGGAAAGGAAGCGACATTAAAAATCTTACCAGTGGGACGATGGCCCTGTGATCCAGGGGTAAACCAGGACGTTTATGCCAGCACTGGCGTAGATGTCGTATTCTCATGTAACAATGTGGAATGAAAGATGATGTATCATAGAATGGATGACAAAAGAAGCATATCGAGCAAGAGTGAGTGGAGATATCTTCAGGGGCCGCCCTAGACCTACACATTTGGATCAAATAGCCGATGTACTGAAAAATGGCTAAATCAAAAGCAGTGGAAACCGTTAAACAGTATAGACATTAGAAGGTAAATAGATACAAAGAATACTTAGTACAGATGCCATGCTATTTATTGGTTATTATTACTGTACTCCCGTTTCTATATAGGTACACAATCTTCTTAAATCATCTCCGATTATATCATTTATGAACCAGTAGGTACGTCGTTTGCCATATAGTTTTTATTTCCTAAAATATACAACGATGTAATTTAAGTATTTATATTATTTATATTCATTACATATAACTCAAAACGATCAACGCAACGCGCAACGAATAAGTTAAAAAACGTCGTCATAATAAATATTTTTCTAGAAAAAAGTATATCTATCTAATTGGCATCAGTAGTAGAAGCGTGCTTGCCGCGACCACACCTGTGTATTGCAATTCTGGATCAAAACCGCACAGTTGAGCGGGTAAGGGCGTCCTCTGTAGGCGATGCTCTCCACACCAGTGCATTGCAATTCTGGATCAAAACCGCACAGATGAGCGAGTTACAGCGTCCCCGTAGGCGACGCTCACTACACCAGTGCATCGCAATTTTGGATCAAAACCGCACAGATGAGCGGTTTAGGGTGTCCCCCATAAGCGACGCTCGCCTCACCAGTGCATCGCAATTTTGGATCAAACCCACACAGATGAGCGGGTTAGGGCGTCTCGTAGGCAACGCTCACCGCACCAGTGCATCGCTATTTTGGATCAAACCCGCACAGATGAGCGGGTTAGGGCGTCCCCCGTTGGCGACACTCACCACACCAGTGCACTAGTGGTGAACTGTCTGCTTTATGGAGACGATGCCGTGTTATTAGCAGAAACACCATCGGAACAGTGGTCAAAATAATGAAAGAGGTAAAGATTATGGTATTTGAAAGTGAAGAAACCAGTACCAATGCAAAGATTACGGTTGATGATGAAGTGTTGGAACAAGTAGATTTCTTTTTTTATATACAACGTCGGGAGGCACCTAATGTAAAGCGGTTACCGTAGCGTATAAACGCTACAATACATTAAATATCACTCGCGCGATGCCACCTCTGCTGCTAACACATCAACTTCTTAGGAGCTTACTGGAGACCTCACTCACAGGAACACAACAACCCTCCAGGGAGTTGTTATTTAGCTGCAGTTTTCTGTGATGCGGAGGTACTTCCCCAGACGGATGCTTTGATGCACCCTACCTCTCTTAAAAAAATGATGATGAGATGAGATTGTATGTCTTGAATGCACTTTCAGCAAAGATGAAAGGTACACCGCTGATGTGGAAAAACGAGTGAATGTTGGGAATAATGTGAATGGAGCGTTGGGAAAACTTCTTGGCAGTACAAGCTTGAGCCAGAAGGCACAGTTCGCTATACACAATGCAGTACTCGTCCCAACGCTTACTTATGGAATCGAGAGCTGGGTACGGTAGAGAGCATGAAAGTAGGATAAACGCAGTCAAAATGCGAGCGTTGCGCAAAATTTGTGTAACGCTTGTAGACCATATTCGCAATGATGTTAGAAACAGTTGGTGTGAAAGAGGGCGTCGGTGTTAAAACAATGAGAGGCATGCTCCGTTGGTTCGGACCTGTAGGAACAAAGAACTACGAAACAGATCTACAACGCGAAAATAGAAGGATGTAGGAGCTGAGGAAGATTTACCTACTATGATCAAATTGATCGTGTTTTATCGAAGTTGATGTCAGGAGCCTTAGAAACCGGTGAGCGAGCACGAGAAGAGCAATGAATGTTAAAGAAGCGAGTGAGGATCGAGTCATGTCGCACTCGGTTCCCTCTGAAGAAGCGAAGAGGTTATAGATATTTAATATTTATTGCTAAGCTCGCTTCTCATTTTCTTTATTAGTTAATTGCAATCATACGAAGCCGGGCCTGGTCACAGATAATTTTTCCTTATATCCGTTGTCATATTCCATCTATATTATTTAGTTTCTTCAAAATCATATATTGTTATAAATTATACGAATTGTTCGCTGAATGACACAGGTCGGTTGAATTTTAATGACAAAGTAGGGTAGTTTTGTTGCTGCAAATGAATGAGATTGCCAGTAAGCTCTCAAATAGTTGTTGTGTAAACAGCAGAGGTGGCGTTGTGCGATTGATACATGATATATTACAAGCGTTTATAGGCTACGGTAACATATGGGTAGTATACTTGTTTGCCTCCGGAAATCATACATAGAAAAAACAACATTACTACAATAGTTAGCTACTGTATTAACATATATGTGTACGTTATTCGTCCTATTTCCACTTAAAGCTTGCAATCCGATTACCACTGCCTTCCAACTTTAGAGCATTGTGGAATCTCGACAGTCAGTTTACGAGATATTTCAAGAAGGCTCATTCCATTATTCTCAACGAATATCAGTGTCGGAATATATAATAATAATATATTTAATATTTTCGCACAAATTACACAGCGCCACCTAGCCCCAAAGTAAGCGAAGCTTGTGTTATAGGTACTAGACAACTGATAAACATACGTAAATACATTTTTTTTTTGTAAATACATACTTATTGTACATAGGAAATACCCAGACCCAGACAAACAGACATGTTCATGCACACAAATGTTTGTACTGTGTGGGAATCGAACCCACGAGCGTTGGTGTCAAAGTAGCGTAACAACGCGTTTCACCACTGCGCCACCGAGCTCGTCAAATACTAACAAATACTCACAAATTATATCTTTTAAACATTTAAATAATATTTAATATAGATAATATAGATAATATAATATATTTAATATATTTAATATACAAAATACAGCGTACATTATCAGTCCCAGACGGCGACACCGCAAGGTGGCTTCCATCATGGTAAAAATAGCTGTCCTCACGGCATAAAATATCATCAATTCTTCACGACGCTATTATTGACGAGCAACTAACATCGATACGGTCGTAGAGAAACCACTTCAATTCCATGTATTTTTAATTACAATGAAAATAACGAATACCAGGTAACGTCTAGACTTGATCCAATTCAACACCATCAAGACTCAAGTTCGTAAGTTTACCGCTAAACAATCGTTGAGAATTTTTTTAAATTCTTGCCACTGAGATCTCCAGCGACGTTCAATTTGTTCTAAATTCACACAAGAGGCATTGAAGAAATTCGGTGTGCTCCAAGAGCGAAGTAACATATATTAATAAGGGTTAAAGAATGAAATTGCCGTTTCATAGTAATAGAATAGATAATTTGCATCGACATTAAACCTTCATGCTGTGAGATTTTCGAGTGAAACTTTTTCACGTAGTAACTATGGGGTTTTCCTTTTAAAAAATGTGCAACTTTTGATTTTTGAAATTTAATTGTTTTTTTATTCTTAGACGGGAAATATGGAAAATCCGAGTATTTTTTAATACAAGTTCCGACGCTGACCTACTCAGCAGAAACGGGTCACAATATCAATGCTGCGTTTGGAGAGGAGACTATTGAGCAGTCAGAACCCGTTATATACGTTTTTCCATACATTTCGCGGTCCACCCGGGTTTTAAACGCAGCAATTTTTGATTTAAACGCTTTCGTAATGGAAACTTCGACTTGAAGAACGAACCACGTGGAAAACCGCCCGATCCGAGTCAAACTACCCAGGAATTAGCGGCATGATTTAACGTTAGCTTACCTACAATATTGACTCATTTGCAACAAATCAATAAGATAAAAAAAAACGGGTTGCACTCCGGGAGTGCCGGCAGAAGTAAAAACTTGAACATTAACGTTGTGCATTTTTGAATATTTTGGAATTGTTAGGGAATAATTTCGCACGAATTGCTTTATTGATCAGTATAAAAGTACTATCATGTATGTGGTAAAATCTCTAAAACTCAAACACACACGCACAGTCGCGCAAGCGCCCTGCGCCGCTTAAACTAATCAGCGATGTTGATAAACTACGTTGAACGAAATGCGTAAATGCCAACAATTTCGAGGCACTTACAACGTTTTGGTCGCGAGAAAATAATGCCCTATGAACGATCTAGCGCTTCATGTTTTAATTGTTTAATTAGAAGGAACTAATGTTTTTGCGCTGCAGTGAACTTAAGTTCTAATTCTCACCAAAATCTTACGGTCAGGATCACGTGTCCTGACGGCCTGACGCGAGTTTAGCATTTTTTACTCATCCCTAAAAGTGCACATCGCCGTTAAAGAAGTTTTTACTTCAATAAATATGAAAAATGGGTGCCTCATGATTTGCCTGATCTGCAGAATAAACGCGTGTTGAAACTTGTGTTGCCTTGTTGAATCGGTGCAGAAATGAAGGAATACTGGATCGAATTTTGACATGTGACGAAAAGTGGATTTTTTACGATAACCGTAAGCTAAAAATGCAATGGCTGACCCCAGGTCAAATGCCGCAACAGTTCCCTAAAGCAAAGCTTACCAATAAAAAAGTGATGGTAACTGTTTGGTGGTCTCTCCATGACGTTATTGACTATAGCTTTCTCAGGTCTAGTCAAGCAATAATAGCAGATGTTTACTGTGCCAACCTTGTGTGTACTGTCTACTGTGAAACAGCCCCGAATCTCCCTTCCATGCCTCGTGAATCAATCTTCATCAATATTGCTCCATGATAACGCAAGACCTCACACTCACACTGCACGAGAAACCGTTATATTATAACTCTACAGGAGCTGCCATACGTCATCCTCCGTACTTGCCAGAACTTGCTCCAACTGACTACCATTTTTTCGTGACATGGACAATTTTCTTTAAATTAGGTTACAAGACAATAGAGTTTTACTCTGGCAATGTAAATAGTAATAATAACAATATTAAAAACGGAACTAAAAGTAATAATAATACTATATCCCCATCAATTGTAAAGTGTCAAGAATATAGAAAGAATAATAATTGTATCAACCTGGTGCACCAAAACATTCAGGGGATGATAGGAAAGGAGTTAGAATTGGAGTTGTTTATGAATTGTAGCAATATTGATATTTTATGTCTAACTGAGCACTGGCTAAAACCCCATCAATTCATTTTCAGCTTCAATAAGCACCAGGTTGCAAGCTCATTCATCAGAGATAACTGTATACATGGTGGCTCCTTAATATTATTAAATAAGTTGCTTAAATTTAAAGAAAGGTGTGACATTGTGAGCCTCTCTGTTGAGCGAGTTGTAGAGATTTCATGCATTGAATTGGAACGATTCATTGTTATGAACCTGTATAAACCTCCTAGCACACCCTTTGAAACATTTTCAAATATCATGGAGGATGCCTTAAATAAATTATCTAATAGCCATAAAACTGTTATAATTTGTGGAGACTTTAATATAAATATTTTGGAGAAAAATACTGTTACCTACAACTTTTTAAATTTATTTAAATCATACAATTTGCATCATATTTTTACAGAGCCAACAAGAGTAACTGCTACAAGTGCTACATGTATTGATAACATATTTAGCACTGTAAAACCTTTGTATCAATCTATAATTAATAAAGTTCAGTCAGACCATTCAGGTCAGTTGGTTTCATTTCCAAATTCTTCAAAAATACAAAGAAAGCAAATAAATTATATACCATTTAGTAAAAGCCGCTTAGAAAGATTTAAGTCTAATATAGCAGAAAAAAATGTATTGTTGCCCTGTCAGGGTACTCCGGACCACTTGTACAGCTCGTTATTTAGCTTAATCACTAGTGAATTTAATACAATCTTTACTCCAAAACGACTGTCTGTAAGTGACAGTATGACATTCAGTGATTGGGCAACTCCTGGTATTTACAAAAGTCGGAATAAATTGTATGAACTTTATGAAGAAAGGACCTGTAATCACAATCCGACTTTTCAAGAACTTGTAAAAAATTATGCCAAAATATTTAAACGAGCCTGTTCCAATGCTAAGTCTATATATTTAAAAAATAAAATTAATGGTTCAACAAATATTATTAAATCTGTTTGGGATATGATAAATAATGAGACGGGTAGAGCGAAAGTACGTAGTCGAGACTTTCGGTTAAAGATAAATGATATAGATATCAAAAATGATGTAGAAATTGCGACTGAGTTTGAAAAATATTTTTCTAACATTCCTCTTATTACTACGAGAAATCTTAGGTCTTCTTCTATATCTGCTGAACTGGTTCTCAAACAGAGCGTGGTAGAATGCGACACAATATTTGAATTTTCAGCTGTAAGCCCAAAAGATGTTTTGAACGCTTTTAAATCAATAAATATGAAAAACACTAAAGATCTGTGGGGTCTATCTGTCAAAACCATTTCTTCTATTATTATTTCAATCGCTCCACATTTAGCTACAATTTTCAATTGTTGTGTGGCATCTGGTGTATTTCCTGACTTGATGAAACATAGTAAAATCATTCCATTATTTAAATCTGGTGATAGTTCGGACCCTTCGAATTTTCGACCTGTTTCCATACTGCCCATTCTCAGTAAAATTTTTGAAAAACTAATGCTTAGCCAGTTGCTCAGACATTTCAATGCACATAATTTGCTTCATAGGAAACAGTTCGGATTTACGAGAGGTTGTTCAACTATAGACGCAGGGATTCATTTGCTTAAAAGTATATTCGCGGCATGGGAGGGTTCGCAAGATGCCTTGGGAATTTTCTGTGATCTGTCTAAAGCGTTTGACTGCGTGCACCATGACACTCTTGTCAGAAAATTACACCACTACGGTATCAGGAACAAGGCTCTTGAACTTCTGTCTTCTTATCTGGGCAATAGGATACAGAAGGTCGATGTTAATGGTAAAAGATCTTCGGGGTCCCCTGTAGTTATGGGAGTCCCACAGGGGTCAATTCTAGGTCCATTCTTATTTTTAGTTTATATAAATGACTTACCTTATTATGTAAGGGATAAACATGAGATTGTATTGTTTGCGGATGATACCTCTTTGACATTCAAAATTAATAGACAGTTAGGTAATTATGACGAAGTTAACGATGCTCTCTCTAAAGTTATTCATTGGTTTAGTGTTAATAATCTGCTTTTAAACGATAAAAAGTCTAAAGTAATTAAGTTCTCAACACCTAATGTAAGACAGGTGGCTACCAATGTACATGTTAATGGAACTAATTTAGCCCCTGTGGAGACAACTGTGTTCTTGGGTATAACAATTGACTCCAGACTACAATGGGGCCCACAAATTGAAAAATTATCAGGAAAACTAAGTTCTGCAGCCTATGCAGTGAAAACTATTAGACGGCTCACTGATATTGATACGGCTAGAATAGTTTATTTCAGCTACTTTCATAGTATTATGTCATATGGAGTTCTTCTTTGGGGTAACTCCGCGGACATTAACACCATCTTTTTATTGCAAAAGAGAGCCATAAGAGCTATCTACAAACTTGGTCCCCGGGAGAGCCTTAGAGAAAAATTCAAAGAAATAAATATTTTAACAGTCGCATCGCAATATATCTATGAAAATCTTTTATATGTCCATAAAAACATAGACTCATTTTGTAAAAAGAGTGATACTCATAGCATAAATACTAGATATAAGCATAATCTTTTGTTACATGCAAGCCGTCTCCACAAAATAAGTAATTCTTTTATGGGGCAATGTATACGGTTCTATAACAAACTTCCCAGCAATATAAGAGAATTGTCAATAAACAAATTTAAAACTACTATTAAAGCCAAATTGTGTAGCAGGGCATATTATAAAGTATCTGACTATATTAATGATAAAAATGCCTGGGAGTGAGTCGATCCAATTATAATGTAATTAATAAAATATGTAAATTTGTTTGGACACCAAAAGAGGGATGCCTGAGTTTTTTGGCAGTATTTTTATCAGTGCTCACCTAGTCATAAACTGCACGGTAGGGAAAAAAATTGTGACGATTCCAAACAAATGTAGCCATTTTTACGGAATAAAAAGATTTTGACTTTGACTTTGACTTCTACGTGGTAAAAATTTTCTTCCCATGAGGTAGTTAGTAAAAATACTTTCACACAATTTGTCGAATCCCCAGAGTTCTATCGCAGAGGCATAAATAAACTTCCGATTAGTTGACAGCAATGTATAGATAATGAAGTTTACCCTCATTTTGATTAAATAAATATGTTACATCTTAGAAAAAAACGAGTTTTAATTTTTCTATATAAATAGGCAATTTGATTCTTTAACCCTTTAAATTTCTTTTAATATATAGGTATATTATTTCCAAATGAAGACGTTTACTTAACATAAACCCGAACACACAATTGCGTATTAGTGGTGATTTTTGAAAAACTACACACTACATAATAATAATAGAGTCGATAGAAAACATGAATAGTATAAATATTACTCCTCAGGACGTTAGTTGTACAATCCGATCGGCACATAACTGGAAAACTCCAGGCCCGGACGGATTGCACAACTTTTGGCTTAAATGGTTTCATCACTCACATGCTGTCTTGGCAAATCAATTCCAAGATGCTCTCGAAACTGGTTCTCTTCCAAACTTTATGACCACTGGCATTACCTTCCTGCTCTATAAGACCGGTAGTACCACGGAACCTAATAACTATAGACCTATCACTTGCTTGCCCACTCTATACAAGCTCCTTACATCCATTCTGACGTCTAAAATTACAAAACATATTGTTGCGAACAATATTTTGGCCAATACTCAGAATGGATGTAAGGTTGGGTCCCGTGGTACTAAAGAGCTTCTCCTCATTGACATGACTGTTTGCCAACAGGTCCGTCGAAATAGGAAGAACCTCTCCGTCGCCTGGATCGACTACAAAAAGGCCTTTGATTCGGTGCCTCATTCATGGTTGAGAAGGGTGCTGGAATTGTATAAAGTTGATGCAACTCTATGCGCCTTTCTTGGATCATGTATGGGGCAGTGGAGCACAGTCCTTTGTCACCCAGGAAGTACAGTTTCTTCAAATTCGATGGACCCGGTTAGGATTCAACGCGGCATCTTCCAGGGTGATAGTTTGAGTCCATTGTGGTTTTGCCTGGCTCTGAATCCACTTAGTTCTTTGTTAAGGGATTCAGGTCTAGGCTTTCGACTTCGCAGAGGGGGTGAGATCATTTCTCATCTGCTGTACATGGATGATCTCAAGTTGTTTGCACCAAAAAAGACAGAACTGGTGGAATTACTGAAAATAACTGAAAATTTCAGTAACGCCATCGGTATGTCATTTGGTGTTGACAAATGTGCGGTCATGCATGTACAACGGGGTAGAGTTGTAAACTCTGATAGCTTGCAACTCTCAGAAACTATGTCCCTCAGGTCCCTCTCTGAAGTCGAAACTTACAAATACCTTGGTATATCGGAGTCTTTGGGTATAGCTGACGGAGTCATAAAACAATCGGTGACGGAACGTTTCTTTGGTCGCCTGACAAAAGTACTGAAAAGTCTATTGTCAGGTGGCAACAAAGTGCGCGCCTTCAACAGTTGGGTTATGCCTCTGTTAATATACACCTTCGGTATACTAAGGTGGACGCAGACTGAGTTGGACGCCCTGGATATAAAGGTCCGAAAAATACTTACAATGCATCGCATGCATCACCCTCGGTCATCTGTGATGAGATTGTACATCCCGCGGTTGTGTGGAGGTCGTGGCTTCTTAAATGCCAAGAATCTACACAACCGCATGGTGTGCAATCTCAGGGAATATTTCCTCCACTGTGAAAGTGGGATGCATCGCGACGTTGTGATAGTCGATAAGGGCCTTACGCCGCTATCCTTGGCGAACGAGAATTGGCGCAAACCACCGGTGCTTACTACCCAGAGCCGCAGGGATATATGGAAGAGCAAGCAGCTACACGGGCGGTTCTACCAAGCTCTTAATGGGCCTGATGTAGACCCAACCGCGTCGGTATCCTGGTTACGTTTCGGTGACCTCTTTGGGGAAACTGAAGGTTTTATCTGTGCAATTATGGATGAAGTTATTAAGACGAATAACTACCGGAAGTATATCCTGAAGGACGGCACGGTCGACATTTGCCGAGCATGCCACCGTCCCGGAGAGTCACTCAGGCATATAGTTTCTGGTTGTTCTCGTCTTGCTAACGGCGAGTACTTGCACAGACATAATCAAGTAGCTAGGATTATCCACCAGCAGCTTGCACTTAAATATAGTCTTGTGAGCTCTGAGGTTCCGTACTACAAGTATGCACCAGCACCAGTTCTCGAAAACGGTAGTGTCACGCTCTACTGGGACCGGTCTATTATTACAGATAGGACTATTATCGCCAATAGACCTGATATTGTAATAATAGACCGGGGGACGCGCCGTGCAATTATTGTTGATGTCACCATTCCCCATGACGAAAACCTCGTGAAGGCCGAGAAAGAGAAACTTTCTAAGTACTTGGATTTGGCCCACGAGGTTACCGCCATGTGGCATGTGGACTCGACTATAATTGTTCCGATAGTCGTAACAGTGAACGGACTTATAGCAAAGAGTCTCGATCGTCACCTTGAGAAACTCTCGCTCGGCAGTTGGATCAAGAACCAGTTACAGAAGGCGGTTCTTCTCGACACGGCACGCATTGTGAGGAGGTTTCTCACTCTGGAGCCCTGACCACCGGTAGCTTGGGCCTCTGCTCCGCTGCCTGTGGGTGCCCGTTTTTATATTTTTAAATGTATTTTATAATTATATTGATATATTTAAAAATGAAAAAATGAGATGAATAATAAATAAATGAGATAATAATAATAATAATAATATCTTTATTTCAGACGTACAAGTATTGTCCATAAAATGTTTTAGTAAGAGTTAGTAACAATGAGTAACTTAATAACTAAATTAGTATATTATTAATAATTAGATTGTATTGGAACTGAAAGATACATCAATATTTAATGATTGTGTACATTTACTCATGCATACATATCCTAATACAAGTATACACGCATGCATGAGCACATGCACACTTCTATGCGCGGCCCAGAACAACCGCAACCCAATGTTTCTGCATAGGACAGTCAAACCTTTCAGCAATGGCTTTCAGGATACCATTACTACTATTCCTCAATGCCTGCAATAATGAAGCAGCTTTTTTACGCATGATCGCCTGAAAACCGTCTGTATGTGCTTCAGCAAACATTCCTGAGGCGCTACATCGTCGCGGAAGTCTCAATAGCATCCTGAACGCGTTGTTGTACTGTACGCGCAGAACGTTATAGGCTCTCTTCGTGTACTTCACCCACAGGCCACTAGAGTAAAAAACCTGGCAGTATGCTTTGAACAGCGTCACCTTAACGTCTTTGGTACACCTAGAAAACCTTCGAGCGAGCATATTACATCTCACCGCTAACGCTCTGCGCTCCCTTTCCAGATCATCATCGTCCTTGAGATCGCTCGTTACCACATGACCCAAATATTTAAATTTATCTACACGGTTTAGTGCCACACCATTCAGATACACAGAAGGCACATTAGACGGCTGATATTTGCCTGCCTTAAATATGAGTAATTCACTCTTTTTGGAATTATATTTTAGTCCATGTGCCTTCGCATATGCTTCACATATGGCCAACAATTTTCTCAAAGCATTTATCGAGGGGCTCAGCAGCACCATATCATCAGCATAGCTAATGTTATTCAAACAAATACCATCAACTTGACATCCGATATTAGTGCTACTAAGCCTCTCGATAAGCTCGTTAATATATAAATTAAAGAGTGTCGGTGAGCTCAACCCACCTTGTCTCACGCCGCACTCCAGCCTATATTCATCCGACAGTATACCAGCCCATCTCACCTGATTCTTCTGGTGCATGTACCAGTATTTAAAGATGGAAACACACTCAGTCGGCATACCCGCGCTGTCCAACTTATCCCACAATATCTCATAATTGACAAGATCGAAAGCCCTTGACAAATCCAGAAAGCACGCATATACCGGCGTCCTCCTTGAAGTATAGTACTTGACAGCATGCTTTAAGCTCAATATGGCGCTTTCAGTTGATAGTCGAGCCCTGAAACCGAATTGTGCATCATTTAATTTAATATGTTCAGTCAGATTGGCATTCAATAAGCTGTCAAGAACCTTAGCTGAAATTGTAGCAAGTGAGATAGGCCGGTAGTTAGTCACATCAGAGGCATCGCCTGTCTTGTTCTTTACAACTGGTACAACTATAGTACGCATCAGTGGCTCTGGCAAATATGAGTGACCAAGGCAAAGATTAAATAACAGCGCAAGTACACGAGGCAAATGAACACCAGCATTCTCGAAATGTTCGATGCTGAGGCCATCATGGCCTGGTGATTTTCCCCGCTGCATATTCTTTATAACCCCTGCAACACTCCTTGCAGAAATACAAACCTTACGATCAACCAAGATGGCCTCAGCATCGCCAATACCATAGGACGGCAAACTCAAGGGCGACGGCACAGTAAAATGTTCTCTAAATAAATTAGCAATAGGTCCGGAACCCTGAACACCACCAACGCTCACAGGGAGGCCAGGCTTAACATTTAGCCTATTTGTGTTCTTCCAGAAACATTTAAATTTTTTATCAGAATGATTTGAGGCAATAATATCCATTTTTATTTGGTCCTGCCTATTTTGGCACCATTTCAATTTATATTTAAAAGTTTTACGTGAGTTGCACATTTCCTCAAAAATATTTCCACTTCTAGGCTTGCCCACTGCAACCCATTGGTGGTATTTAAGCCTAGCCTCCCTGTGTGCGCCAGCTACATATTTATTCCAACCAATGATATTGCCTTTTTTTCTACATTTCTTACTTACAAATACAGAGGTTTGTATAGCAGCGTGTGACAAGACACAAACAATACTATCATACAATCTGTCTATTATCACATGATGTGCTGGGTTACGACATGAAAAATCACAACAAGATCCCAGTTCTTGTGGAAAGTCAATCTCTCGTAGCTTGGAGTGACATAGTTCCTGATATAATGCTATCTGGTTTAACTGTCTGTCCCCCCATACAATATAATTGTTGTTGTTATTTTCTGCACTACACTTAATATTTATCTTATGTAAGTTACATTCCATCACCAAGGGAAAGTGATCAGACCAGTACACATCCTGAAGCACCCACACATTATTAACAGTTGAAAGTGCTGACTGTGTGACTAAACAGTGATCTAACCATCTCTCACAGTAATGGGAATCACTACGATATGTATAAGTGCCAGAATTAAGTCCTAGTACATCTATGTCGATACAGCTCCAAAGATGATCATTACAAAAATTTATCATTTCATTATAAAATAATTCATTTGGGTGGGCATTAAAATCCCCCAACATATAAAAAGCCTCTACACTTTGATTTTCTTCTAATTCAATAATAGATTGTATAGCACCTAAGGATTCAGTAAACACAGGCATATTTTCTATGCAATTGGTAGGCATATAGACACTGAATACAACTATTGATCTATTACTTACAGTTATTCTAATCGCTGCTATTCGCACGTTATCACACTTGATTACCGACACAGATTCAAAAGCACTTTCTCGCCACAATAACGCGACACCTCCGTATGGTCTTCCAGAGAGCAAGCCAGCTGATGTGTCGACTGCCGACGTACCTGTTGCACCGAACTCATCATCAATTGTACCGAGCAGAGGCAGCTCATGAGGCAACAGCCACGTCTCTTGAAGGGCCACTATATCAGCAGACTTGCATAACGTCTTGACACCCTCCATTGACCTTTTGACAGATTTACAATTGTAACTAATTATCTTACTGAAGTTTACAAATCCATAAAGGCAGGAGCACCACCTTGGACTTTACGACTAAGTTCGAAAGCGATATAGTAGGTTGACGTTCCTAAGCTTACATACAGTATTGATCCCCTAAGTCTAAGTTTATTTATTATCCACTTGGAATCTGCCACCAAGCTACTTAACAAAACAAACCAAATTCAATGAGGTTGAAATGTATCATTACAGTGTACAGACCTTGTTAGTCTATGGTATATCAGATGCGATTTTCTTTTAATTTCATTAACTGATATATATTTTTATGGTTTACTACTTGATTTACAGAGCAGACTGATAATAACATAGCTTGACTGGTACAGAAATAACGCAGACTGTCAATGACACTATCATCAACGGAAATGTATCAAGGTATTGCTAATTTGACTCATAGAGCAGCCTGTTCATAACATACGAGTAGCTTGACTGGTATAGAACCAACGCAGACTTAACATCAATGACACTATCGAGCTCCATTTTTACTTTAGCAATATGTAAATGTCATAATTGAGTTATTCATCGCGTGATCTATTCGGATACGAAAAAGGTCATCCCCATTAGAAATGTCTGCAGCAGACCGCCTATTGTGTCTCGATGTCTGTCATTGTGGTCACCGGATACGGACCGTATTGCGGTTTGTTTGGACAAGACGCCAATTTAAGCATAATATAATCATGAAATATGTCATTATAAATAGATAACATGATGAATTTATTCCTTTTCTGAAACATAATGGTACGTGATGGATTTATTCATTTCAAGCAATTGCCTGTTGCTTATTAGAAATTGCGAAACTTTCATAAAATACCGATAATAAATTATCAATTTACTCATAAGTATATCTATCTATATCTTCACCCCAAGTTCATTGCGAGGTATGCAGAGAAGTTCGAGCACTTTTTTCACCTTCTGATAAAACATGACCAATTTGCAGGCAATTCGAACTAAACTAATTTGTGTGCTTCCGCTACCGATTAACTGTTCATCGTTGCTGCCCTGACTGCTCCGGTGCTCTCGGCGACACGTGTTTCGTCTCTCCACGATGATATGTTACTTGTCAGAATAAAATGCGAATAGTCTAACGACTGAAATCTATAATGCCTGAGGATGCCTCATGGCGAACCAGTGTCGACCGGATCAGCCAGGGCAGCATCGGTGGAGGGTGCATGCGATTCACGTTGAGTGGGTGGGCACCGGCCGGCACTAGTTCGCATTATCTAATCGGTAGATTGGCAGCGCACGAGTATCCGAGATATCGCGAGATCCCCGTGGTGTTGCACCACGGGGATCTCGCGATATATATATATATAGCGTCTATAATCTGGTGACCGCTTACCTTCTGATGCGGGCCGCATGATGGTTTACTAATCTATTTGTATAAAAAAAATGTAGGAGCCAAAGAAAGCCACCACTCGCCTACCATGATCAAATTGGTCGTAAATAGTTAATAGATTCAGGCATTATTTTGTGAAAGTCAAATTTGCAGGCAATTTGTTCAGTCAGGGTGACTCAGTGGTTAACTGCCTGCTTTATACAGATGACGCAGTATTAATAGCAGAATCACCATCCGACCTGCAAACACTAGTCACAACAATGAAATACGATTGTATGAACGAAAGGCTTACAATTGAATGCGAAGCAAACCAAGATAAGGATTTTTTTTATATAACGTCGGGTGACATGCAAGCATACTGACCACCTGATGTAAAGTGGTTACCGTAGCCTATATACGCTTGCAATACAGTGAGTATCACTCGCGCGATGCCACCTCTGCTGCTAACATAGCAACTCCACAGGAGCTTACTGGTGATCTCACTCAACTGTTATTTGGCTGCGGTTTTCTGTGAGGTGGAGGTACTTCCCCAGACGGGCTGCTTTGATGCGCCCTACCTCAGTTTCTCAGTTCAGTTCCAGAGATTCTTTCGCACGACCTTATCAAATGCTTTCTCAAGGTCCATAAAACCGCAGAAAACCATCTGGTCCATAGCCAGATGCTTTCCACGATGTTGCGGAGTGAAAAAACTTGATCCGTTAATCCTCTGTCGCTTCTAAATCTCCCCTGTGCTTCCCCAAGCATTCCATCGGATTTCACCCTCATTCTCCTTTCAATGATTTTGCCATACACATTAGCTGCGAAGCTGATCAAACTGATGGCCCTATAGTTGGCACAGTCCAAACGTGAACCCTTGCCTTTATACAAGGGCACGATACTGCGCGTTCCAATCCATCGGAACCCTTCCGGTTCTCCACCATAATTTGCTCAAAAATCAGAAGGCGTCCCTAACGAAGGAGCCAACCAGTTTGATCATCTCAGCTGTAACCATGTAACCATATCGATTCCCGCTGACTTTCCATTTTTCAAATTTCCATTTTGTAAACGCACACACTTTAGTTTTCTCGGCATTTAACTGAACCAGGTTATTGGAACCCCATTTACTAATGAGATCCAAAATTTCTGTCCGACCAGCACCAGGCCGACCGAAATATCGCCCTCTGTACTGTCATTTGCTTAGCAATGAATATTACCAAGTGGCAGCATATCATTGATATGAAGAAGAAAGAGGGTGGGCGATAGAACGGAGCCCTGTGGGACACCGGCATTCACTGACATGAACCGCGAAGTAATAATTAATAATAATAAAATGTAACATGTTTAACTTACTCAAGTATCTTTTAAATTCTATTTTTCCATTATTTCTCGGCTTTGGTCGTTTCCTTACACAAATATTTGTTTTACCTGAAACAACAAATTAAAATATTAAGGTACATAAACGCTTCACGATTATTCTGTGGAGCTTCCATCAGAAGCAATCTTGATAATTCTGAACATTAATGCCTCAAAATTATTCAAAGGTTAGACAAGCAAGTTTAAAAGGAAAATTTGAGTTGCGATAAGTATTTAAAATTTATCAACTCGGAGCGTGAAGTAATAAATTGTAATATGAAACCGCAATTAGAGTTCACAAAGTTCATGACATTACCTCTAATTGAATATTGAACTAATTGGAGCCGAATATTTGTAGATGATCATTTTTAATTTATGTAAGGAAAGGGAAGGTTCTAAATTCGCCTTTATATACATAGGAATAAAGTTAATAAGTAAGGAGGAAAGTTTTTTTTATATAACGTTAGCAGGCATGCAATCAAACGGCTCACCTGATATTAATTATTTACTGTAGTCTATGAACGCTTGTAATACAGAAAGTATCGCTGGCGCGTTACTTCAACACACTGCAGCTGTTTAGGAAGTTGTTATTAGGTATTTTCTGAAAGTATTACCCAAGTCAAGCTGCTTTATGCGTTCTACAGACATATTCATGCACACAAATGTTGGTACTATATGGGAATTTAACCCACGAGCCTTAACTTAAAGAATCTATTGCTAAACACTCGACCACAACGCTTGTCCTGCACCAATATTGAGTAAATGATGTAAGAGCAAAATAACATATTTACAATACACTTTATTGCACCAAAGAAAAATACATAAATAAACAACAATAAGAAATTACCAGTACGGCAGTCTTATCGCGATGCGATCTCTTCCAGACATCCTTAGGGTAGAGGAGAAGTTAAGAAACAAGGTAGGGTGCCGCAGATCATCACTTAAATGATATAAAGTAATTATATAAATAGGTATAAATAAACACACAAACACACATAAATACATATTTTATATATGACTAAATATATACATACACACAGTTTATCAAATTGATATGTATCCTACTAATATTATAAATGTGAATGTCCGTTTGTTTGTTACGCTTTCACGCGAAAACTACTGAACCTATCATCATGAAACTTTGTACACATATTCTTGGAGGTATCAGAAGTAACATAGGATACTCTTTATTGAAAAAAAAAAATATCAATGCGAGCGAAGCCGCGGGTAAAAGCTAGTATTGAATAAATATACACACAGAAAATAAGACGGGGGGAAAACAAGATAATAATGATTACGTAATATTAAGAGAAAGATAGTGAAGTTTGAAAAGATGTTTGTAGGATCAAAGTGATTGAACAAATCGGTTACCGCAAGGCAAAGTATTCCACAGGGGCACTACCTCAACCATTGAAATTGACCAGTTGAGTGGTATGGTGTTTTAAGGTGGAGTAAAAGGGCGCTACGCAGGGTACGACTTAAGCGTATTTAATTGTTGTTCGGTGAATCTAGGTAACAAGAATCAGCATAGTCGAGGATAGATAGATAGGGTATAAAGATAGACAGATAATTTTAACGATTCTACTGGTAGAAAATTTCGTAACCATCTAAGGGAACCAGACGCAGCAAACAATTTTCTACGAACTTCGGCAACCTGCGCTGACCAAATAAATAATTATCAAAAAATATTTCCAAATTTTTCACTTTATCGCTGAACTTTATTGGTGTACCGTCAAATATAATGCAAAGGGATATTATTCCAGTTAATTTTTGATACGCGACAAGGCCCACCTATAATATTGGTTTGAGATTTTAAAGGGTTGTCCAGGAGACTTACTCCAGAAATATATACGTGAGAGATCTTCATTAATACGGTTACGGTTTCAGGATGCTGATGGGACTGGCCCGCTTTTGCAGTGCATCAGGTATGTTCGCGCTGTCACACACCGATGACTTTTACGCCATAATGCGGCATAGAACTGCCTCACTTCTAAGCAGACTGCGAGCCAGTGACAACTCCATCCTGAAAACGATAGCCTGGCGGTACGATTCACCAATCGTGAAAAATTGTATTTGCTTATGTGTCATGAACACCAGCATTGTAGCTAAGTGGTGACACAGTGAACTGTTTTTTAACATGTATTTTATTTTATTTTCATTTTATAACTGTACTCAACTTACGAACTTAGATAATAAGTTTGCATTATTACTAACATCATATGGGAGCTTTGTATTTTCCTGAAATAAACATTATTATTATTAATAGATGAAATGGCATTTGGAAGTTCAAACAAGGAAGCCTGTGTGTAAATCTGTAAGTCGTCTGCATAAAGATGGCAGGAGGAGCGACGTTCGGATATGATGGAATTAATGAATGAAGCTAATAAGAATAAAAGAGGGGACAACACGCCACCCTGAGGCACTCCAGTAGTTGAATAGCACCAAAAAGAGAACGTGTCTTCAATACGAAATCGCTGCTGACGACCATGCAGGTAAGAATGAAACTACACAAAATTTATTATTCTATGATTATTTTAAATATTCTGTGATTATTATTTTTTCAAATCTATACAATTTTGGTGAAAAAAAAATCATCAAATATCAATCTCATCAAGTACAGTTGGACTCGACGACATTGAGGTATTTTCCTTTAGCCTTCTTAACTAAGTTTGATTGTGAAGTGGTTTCTATCGCAAACAATATAATTCATTCTATTTTTCTTATAATACTTACATAAACTAATAATATTTTAAGCATTTCCGTATGTTCACTTTGTATTCTGAAGATTTAAAGGGGACAGACAATTTCAAACTCTGCCTACCCCGCAAGGGATTTGGCGTGAAGTTATAGATAGACAATAATTAATAAGAAGGAAGTCGTACATATGTATTAAGAGTTTCCCTTTCATTTTCTTGAATTTCTTGACTATATACTTAGTCTGGCCATAAATACTGCTACAATTAAAAATAAACAAAATATTACATTTGAATTTGGAATCTGTCATTTTTATATTATTGTTCATTGAGTTTTATCATTTTGGCGCCAATACATTGTACAATATTTTGCGATATTAAAATGAAGTGGGGTGATAAAGAGAACCGAATCGATGTGATTGCATTACACAAAGTAGGTATGGAACCAAATGCAATTTTTAAAACTCTCCATACGCTTGGTATTAGTAAAACGTTTGCGTACCGGGCTATTAATAGGGACAATGAGACCTCCTCTGTTTGTGACAGAAAAAGATCTGGCCGTTCACGTAGTGTTCGTACGAAAAAGGTGGTCAAAGCAGTAAGAGAAAGAATTCGAAGAAATCCTGTCCGAAAGCAAAAGATTTTATCTCGGGAGATGAAGATAGCACCTAGAACCATGTCGCGTATTTTAAAAGATGACTTAGGACTTGCAGCCTATAAGAGACGTACTGGTCATTTCTTAACTGATAATTTAAAAAAGAATAGGGTGGTAAAATCGAAACAACTACTGACGCGGTACGCAAAGGGTCACAGAAAAATTTTGTTTACGCATGAGAAAATTTTTACAATTGAGCAACATTTTAACAAACAAAATGACCGTATTTATGCTCAAAGCTCTAAGGAAACTTCCCAATTAGTCGACAGAGTGCAACGTGGGCACTATCAGTTCAGTGATGGTTTGGTGGGGTATTAGCTATGAAGGAGTGACTGTGCCATACTTTAGTGAAAAAGGTATTAAAACATCGGCACAAGTGTATCAAGATACCATTCTTGAGAATGTAGTGAAGCCCCTTAACAACACCATGTTTAATAACCAAAAATGGTCCTTCCAGCAAGACTCGGCGCCGGGTCATAAAGCTAGGTCTACGCAGTCATGGTTGAAAACGAACGTTTCGGACTTCATCAGAGCTGAAGACTGGCCGTCGTCTAGTCCCGATCTTAATCCGCTGGATTATGATTTATGGTCCGTTTTAGAGAGTACGGCTTGCTCTAAACGCCATGATAATTTGGAGTCCCTAAAACAATCCGTACGATTGGCAGTGAAGAATTTTCCCATGGAAAGAGTGCGTGCTTCTATTGATAACTGGCCTCAACGTTTAAAGGATAGGATAAGCTTTTTATATTTTAAAATGTTTTATATTTATATATTAAAGTAACATACTGTAAAAGTAATAAATGTTATTTGCAATAGAATTTTTTTTTTCTTTGTTTTAGTATTTATGGCAAGACTAGGTATAGTTCGCAAGTGCAACAAAAACGGTACCACTCACACACGCGTCGATAGATGTATGTACTCTGCTCTTATTTTTTTGAGACGATCAAAATTCAAGTGTAATTTTTTTAATACGAATAAATATATTTAAAAAAATTACACTTGAATTTTGATTATTTTTTACACAGAATAAATGAATATCAGTATACCAAGTATCCACATAATATGTTTTTTATCAATTTCAATTATTTTCTGAATAAACAAATACTAAACAGAAGAAACTGTTAGCCTAACTCATGAACCAAGTACAGCCAGTAAATTTCGCGGTGGACATAAACTTCGCTCGTGGATTTAACTTTGGAGATAAATCAAAAGATAATTGTCGTTCCATTCCCGCAAAAAGAAAAAGAAATCGTAACTTTGATATAAATTGTGTACAACTAAGAACATGTCAAGCTTGAAAATTCAATGCTTGTACCATTATTATAAAACTTGGGAATATATAGTTCATGTGTTACACCTTGATGTCAACGTAGTAGTAACTCAGGAACTTTCTAGTGACCTCACTTATTTGCACGAATACAAGATAAGTCTATTATTAATCGGCTAGTGTCTTCTCTTAATGATCATATATATATACATATATATATACTTCTAGTGATCAGAGGCTCAGCACATGCTATTTTTGTTACTCACATAGTGTAATGTCATATGCATCTTACTTGGCGAAGTACCACAGATATAAGAAGAACTTCCATTTTACAAAAGCGTGCGATAAGAGCTATATATAATATAGATAGGAGGACTTCGCTGCAGAAATTGTTGATCAGAAATACTCGTAATTACATACAACTTATCGCTTCCTTTAACTATGCGTTGACTATTCCTTTGCTCTGTATATTTTTCTTTACATTTATATCATTGTTACTAATGTACGATACGATTAATGAAAACATACCTAAATTTGTTAATATAAAAATACTACTACCTACATTACATAAAGGAATTGCCCTTAAGGCGTACGGAGCCAAAAAGTCGATTCTTTAGTACATTTATGTGTCCATCAATCAACCCAAATGTATGAAAAGAGCAATACCAATATAAAATATAATTTTGATCGATTGGGAAACTCGCCGAGGGAGAGTAGCGCTTCGCTCTGTTTGGGGTTTTGCTTTAGCTATTTTCTATTTTTGTTCTTATATTCCAACAAACATCCATGGAAACACACAGTCACAGCTTGTTAGCTACAGAGTTTATATTACGTTAATTCATTTTAAAGCCGGGTTTCTAGTAATGATTTAATAGAGTAAACGATATTTTTATTCAATCATTTACATAATTTGTTTTTAAATCGTGTGATATTTAATTTTTGAGTATATTTCGGAATTTATTAAAATTGTAAACACACATGACCAGCTTTTGTTATATTTACCAGATCTTGGTGTTATACAAGTCTATGGAAATCTTTATTACCCTTATAACTACGTATTTGTTCATAACTTAACATGTATTTCAACAACATATGCACGATACATGTATTAGCTGTTTCAATATTTGTTACATTTTTTAACTTTGCTTAGGTAAATGAATTACTCTATCTTAGTGCTTAGATTTTCTATGTCTACGTTCCAGTCTAAGTTATGGACAGTTAGTTACACATGACAACTTAGTATGTATGTATGTATATCATCACACATTTGAATTCCTTATTTGTGATCATTTAATTACGCAGTCAATTGTTTTAATTATGTCATTTTTATGGTCAACATTTGAATTAATTTTTCGTTCGTTGTCACAATTTACAAAAGATCATCTTAAAACTAATGAATGACATAAGAGAATTGAGAGATAGTAAATATATTAATTTATGAATTGTCAATCCTGTTATGTTTAGTAAGTTAGCTATCTCTAACTGCGTGTCATTTATCACCTCACCTCAGTGTCTGGCAGTCTACGATAATGTAACGGTATAGATATACCAGATATTAGAAATTAGAATTTGAATGTGTTTGGTTTTTAAGTTTAATTTTATGCCTTTAAATATTTTTTATATACCTTAAAATATTTTCGAGATAACTAATAACTGATAAGATCACTAGTCATTACATGACCAACTAACAGACATCAGGATCGCAATCTTTCGTTAACCGCAATATAATATGTCAATCTTAAAATCATTGCAGACGATTATGTCCTTTTTGCTTTTGAATACTTTTCTTAAAATATCCTCCATTACTTGTTCAAACTGTAAATAATCGCCACTAGGAAGTCAATGTATACAAATAATGACATAATTCGCTAATTCAGCATGTGACACCTCGAGAGTGCACTCAATATCCTACCGTTCTTTGGCTTTTTTGGTATTTTTTTAACACAATCATTGACTCACCTCTTATTGAAGACTCTCTATTAACCAATACTCACACAAACATAAAGTATCAATGTATTTTACAAGCTTTTATTTAACTTGCAATGTAAGTATGTAAGTATGTTCGGGTGAAATCTTGCAACTCAATTTTGAAGCAGATATCTTTAACCGATTGAGCTGAAATTTTGTATACACGTTCAGTTTGGATGACAATGCATGATTCACAGTGTGACGTCATTCTACATCCAACATGGCGGCATACACAAGATGGCGGACCAACTATTTTTAATACACTCCTACAATATGGGTATCAAATAAAAGGGCTTGCTAAGAATAACTCGAAAAATAATATGACGTCACTCTTAATCCAATATGGCGGACTTCTAAAGCTTGAAAATCAATTTCGAAGCAGATATCTTCAATCGATTGAGCTGAAATTTTGTATACACGTTCAGTTTGGATGACAATGAATGATTAACTGTGTGACGTCATTGTAAATCCAACATGGCGGCATACCGAAGATGGCGGACCAACTATTTCTAATGCACTCCTACAATATGGGTATCAAATAAAAGGGCTTGCTAAGAATAACTCGAAAAATAATGTGACGTCACTCTTAATCCAATATGGCGGACTTCTAAAGCTTGAAAATCAATTTCGAAGCAGATATCTTCAATCGATTGAGCTGAAATTTTGTATACACGTTCAGTTTGGATGGCAATGCATGGTTAACTGTGTGACGTCATTCTAAATCCTATATGGCGGAACACCCAAGATAACGAATATTTTTTTTCAATTTTTCCTACAATATGAGTATCAAATGAAAGGGCTTGCTGAGAATAAGTCAAAAAATAACGTCACTTTATTTTTCACTCTAAACCAATATGGCGGAGTAAGTTTTTAGTGCTTGCTTATAATATGGGTATCAAGTGAAAGGACTTACTGAGAATACGAATGCGAGTTTTTCATCATCTCATCGATCAACACGGTTGCTCCAATGCGTCTGGAATTTTGGTGTACTGGGGTTTTTGGAGTCGTCGATTATGATATTGAGGTCGAGTTGTTACTACAAAATCAAACCCGGAACTGTGTTTCGTAAGGTACAAGTAAGCTTCAAGCTGAAATAAGTGGCACATTATTCTAAACACCCAAGTCAAGGTGAGGCCGTGCCGAGGACTGAGTGGCATCAGGGTGTAATATGTTTTTTTTTATACCACTAAGGTGGCAATCAAGCATGCGGCCTGCCTGATGTTAAACAGTCACCGTAGCCTATGGACATTTGCAACACCAGGGGCGTCACTCATGCGTTGCCGATCCTTTAAAAACCTCTTCACGCATTTCTTGTAGAACTCCATGCTGTAGTCCCTTGGAAAAACCTCGGCTGGGAGTTCATTCCACAGCTTGAGAGTTCTCGGAAGAAAATTTCTCTGGAACCGTACAGTACGCGACCATTGCGGTTCAAGCGTGTGAGGGTGAACTCCCCGCCGTCTCGGCGAGCGGTGCGGTTATAAAAAGTAGCTGTCGGCATCATTTCGAACAACTCTTCAGAACACAACCCGTTGTACAATCGGTAGAACACACAAAGGGAGGCAAAGTCTCTCCTTAAACTTAAGGGTTCAATACCGTGTGTAAGCTTAGGATTGTCGACAATTCTCACAGCTCGTCTCTGAATCGAATCTCACGGTCCAAGCTGGTGTCCAGGTGCTCCCACCCAAAGGTGACTGCAGTACTCCAAGTGCGGTCTGACTTGAGACTTATATAAGTCTTTGCCCCGCACTGAAGTACTGCTTAGCCCTGTTGAGCACACCAAGTTTTTTCGACGCCAGCTTGACTTTCTCCTCCAGATGATTTCGATATTGCATCAAACATCACTGGAGATCTCGACGCCGAGCATCCTAATACTTTTGGTGACGGTAAGAGGTGTGTTCTGGAATTTAGGAACTAAATTTATTAATATTTAGAATTTAGGAGTATGATGTCGTGAACGTACCAACGTTCACGACATCATACTCCTAAATTCTAAACCTCAGGGCACCGGGGCATAGTAAAATCAAATAAGTAGGTTATCTTCATAGATACGCACCGCGTTAGGATTGTATGTGTGCGCACCCGTACCATCCCGTACGTACGCGTCGTCGCACGCACACACTGACAAGATTTATAGCTGCTAAAGGTACGCTAGTCGTGGCTACGCCGTGCTTAACACCTCACGCGCCCACATACGCACCGCGCCGCTGCGCTCCCGCTCTTAATCATTTGTACGTGTACCTACCTACTTTAACTACAAATTCGTAAAGATGGCTAAAAAGTAAAAAGATTTTTTTTTTGTATCAAATGTGTAATTTTGTTATAAAATCACAAATTTCCTACAGAAAAAAATACTTTTAATGCCTATCATTTAAGGCTACTGTAAAAATATTAAATTTCCGAATGTAAAGATTATAATTTTGATAAGTGTAGTAAATGAAAAAGTAAAAATAGTTGTGTAAAAAAAATGGGTGCGTGTACTTATGTACGCGCGTGAGAAGTAATACTTCTCTGGCATCATTAAATAACAAATCCCTAGAGGGATGTTGTTGTTTTCATGCGAGTGAGTGGCGTTACCACCTCACAGGCAACTGCAGCCAAATAACAATTACCTGGACGGTTGTTGTATTCATGCTAGTGAGTGACGTTACTACCTCACGGAAAACTGCAGCCAAACAACAATTCGCTGGACAGATATTGCGTTCATGCGAGTGAGTGACGTTACTACCTCACAAAAAATATGCTCAAAGCTGCAGCCAAATTACAATTCCCTGGAGGATTATTGTGTTCATGCAAGTGAGTGACGTTATTACCTCGCGGAAAACTGCAGCCATATAACGTCATGTAACGTCGCTCTCTCGCCTGAACACAACAACCGTCCAGGGAATTATTATTTGGTTGCAAATTTCTGTGAGGTGTTACTTGATGAGCGTATGTGAGCGGTTTAGCGGGCAGCTTCAACCTGTTACTTTTGTGTTAAAGTATGTTAAAATTTTACTCATCATTTTTTCATAACGTGCCTAAAGGAGTATATAACTTCAATACAATAGTCAGCTCCTGGTCTATGTACAAAAAATAATTAAGAAAAACTTTGTATTATAGATCCCTGATGATTCACCTACAGGGGAAAATTATTTTGTATATAGATAGACTATGCATTTTTGACGATTGTATGAACTATAAGCGACATCCCTACGGGTTTAGGCTATTATCCTTCGCTCAGGGGTCGAGTCGGCCTACTTGTTTGATTATACTATGACCGGGGCGAACCCTGTTGTATATTAGCTCTTACCCTTCTAAACGAAGCTCACGACCATGCAACAATGATGCGTTGAATGAGATGAACAGACCAAGAAACGTGTCCAGCGATAACTAAAAAGTAAAAAATAAATTAAAATAAAAACCTTTTTAAAAACAAGCTTTTATTTAAATGCTCTAAAAAGAAAAAAAATAAACTTTTATACTAAAACTTTTACTGTTAACTTATAACGTAATTTCACATTTGACACAATTTATATGATATAAAAGCTTGTCGCGAGATTTACTTGTGTAGATTAACAAGTAAATTAAATAATTTGATGTGAATAATATTATCTATTAAAATTTTCAAACTAAGTAAATACGAGTACTTAAATCTCGCGACAAGCTTTTATATCATATAAATTGTGACAAATGTGAAATGACGTTATAAGTTAACAGTAAAAGTTTTAGTATAAAAGTTTATTTTTTTTCTTTTTAGAGCATTTAAATAAAAGCTTGTTTTTAAAAAGGTTTTTATTTTAATTTATTTCCAAAAATAATTGTACTACATTTTCACAGCCAGGAAAGCCTTGAATATTTTGGTGTACAAGATTTAAGTTTTGCTTTCCTTTTGTCTCATTGAGTAGTTTAAATCTAT
This sequence comes from Pyralis farinalis, assembly GCA_947507595.1. Lineage (NCBI taxonomy): Eukaryota > Metazoa > Arthropoda > Insecta > Lepidoptera > Pyralidae > Pyralis > Pyralis farinalis. Next base: position 22,627,074 of record OX382267.1, read on the forward strand.
AGTCAAATCGATAAAATTAGTTTTAGTTTGTCGTTTACAATGTATATTATTAAGTGGATCTTAATTCTAGATTTATTTAAAGGATATAATAAATCTTTCGTCAAATAAAAATCACCAACAAAATTATTAGTGTCAAAAAATACAAAATTGTCAATACGACAACATGTCAAGTAGTATAAGTTGTTAATATTGTATATGTTAGTATTCAATTTTGGTGACTGGCAACGTGTATTGGACAGTGCGCATAACAATATCCTATTTACTTTTAAATGGTGCTGTTTATCCAATCCATTGGTTACATCTTTTTTTTTAATTCCTATTAATAGAACAATAGTAGTTTCCTAATCCACCTGTATATTCATAATTTTGTCTATAATTTGGATATATGTTGCACATAGCATACAATAATTAATAATAAAATAGAATGATATATCAAATAGTATATTTTTGAAATCATTATATCTAAATAATAAATCCTACCTAACTATATACGATCCTAGGAATGTATTGAGCCCTCGATACGCATGCCCGGCTCGCTCTTCTCCCACTTCCTAGCGTTATCTCGTTTCCCAATCCATTAGAATTGACAGGGTCCGCTACCTAACCCTAAGGATTTAGCGACGATATTGATTTTGACATGGAGCGACTGCCGTCGTACCTTCACATCCAGGGGGAAAATCAGACCTTTCTGAAGGTTAGGCCACACCTCTTTTGAAATATAATTTCTTGGACGTACGGGTTTCCTCACGATGTTTTCCTTCACCGCCGAGCATATGATAATTATAAATGAAAACTCGAATTTAGTTATACATGCCCATTCCAGGATTCGAACACGGGATCGTCGGTTAACAGACTCTTTATTCACTGGGCTATCACTGCTCGCAATTGACCAGTCTTGCTTACTTAAAACTTTTTAACTTTATTCAGTAGGTACTAAACTTACATATGTTGCGACATACATATTATATTTTTTAGTCGACACCGTAGATTGAACTAATTCAAATAGCTTCGAGGAATACCTTGTAAAACGTAATGAAAAATGCCATTAATATAACGAGTTTAATACTGGATGCTATTTAATTTATTACCTATTATCATTTTATTACTTTAGTAAATTAGTCGCATGAGTGGATGATACAACACTCAGTAGAATGAAATGTGTTACGAATTATACCATGTTAGACGCCGCCTTCTTTTTACCTTCGAAGAATCCATTATCACCAGTAGAAATGTTCATAATTTCATACAATGACAAGAATAGATAGTATTGTCTTAGGTTTTCGCGATTGTTACACATTGACTTAAACAATTTTTAACGGAAGTACCGCGTGTTTTATTTATTTTGTTTAACCTGACGTTTCGAATGCTTTGCAGCATCCGTGGTCGCAGGAAGACTAGAATAGACATTAGAAAAAACCAAACACTTGGAATATGTTCTCAATTCTTGTCTGACAAGCAACATTGACATTCGACGTAATTATAACTTCGTTCTACATGCACTGTACCACAGTTATGTCATAATAAAATTGAATAAAACTCATAATGCTTTGGCATAATGAGTTAAGTATAATAATAATAACAAAGTATGTTACTAATCAAAACATTATATGAATATTTTATGAATCAACATTATGCGAATCCCAATATTGACTAGTTATTGTTTTCACTGCATGCAACAAGTATTCGCATGAACTCGATTCACTTTTATTATTCGGTTATCGGAATCCTTAAGAGTGAATGGGGGCGTATAAATGATATCGAATTTTCTGAAGTCACTAAACCATGAAGATATGTCCGCAACTTTATTTATGAGAATGAAATTTCATTGGAGCTTGAAATTAGCTACATAGTGATACGTACACTGAAGAGATTTATGATTTGGCACTGCGTTCTCAAAGTTATAAAACAACAAAATATTCTTACGCATAAATTACAGCGCAATTTTGTGATTACAACTTACTGTTTTAAAATATTGCGGTTGATCTCTTGAGAATAATTTATTATTACGTACATAAAATAATCACACCACTTTTATTTCTTATTTTTACATCAAGGCCCAACGTGTATGCTTAAATTAAGGCATCAGTTTTGATTAACCAGTACTGTACTCGGACACAAAATGAAACGTTGAATATCAACAATAACGAATATGACATTTTGGAAGTGGCTTATTACTCAGATCTCGTCGCAATTAGAGAAAAATAGGCGTAAGTAGACGTTAGGCGATTGTACGTTACTCCAGCAGGAAAGTGTCTCCTAGAGTGACATGAGTGGAGGTACTCCCTTGTTTCGTCGAACAACTTTTAACATAATTTCACTTGGACTAACAACGTTTGTTATAATATTCACTTAGTATAATTGTCGTTCACATAATTTTTGTTTCATATAATATTTGGTTGAAATAACAACGGTTACGCTAATATTCAATGAACATAATATTCTTGTCATATAATAGTTATTTGAGATTTTTTTTATTGTAATGTTCCTTATTGTAATCCTGTTGTACTGTATTTTTTCACTGTGTGTGTTTTTGTGAAATGAATGAAGTGTTATCTTATTTTATCTTATCTTATGTAACAACTTACGTACGTACTTATACGTGCTCAAGTAATCGTTATAGAAATATCAAAAAACCGCAATACATAGCAGTTAAGCTTCATTTGACCGCTCATTTCTTTAATCTATTATACCTTTTGCATGTGTCTCAAATTATCATTGAGAAAAATTAAGTTTCTAATGTCTTATGTTTTTTGATTATACGCTTTATGCGTTCCAAGGCAGCAATAGTACGACTATGTATCCTTGGCAAATATTAAATACCCGAGACAGTAATAATGCGTACTATATACCGTTCACAGTTCGTTCTTATTTCACTGATTGCTACTGTTAACAAAGATATTAGAGAAATACCTACTCAATATGGACCTAATAACCCTTTTTAGTCAGTGATATTTCATGAAAAAATATTGTTAAATAATATGCATTTTTAAATATAATGCAGATTTCAGATCTTATTATTTATTTTCGAAAAGTGTTTAAGTTACGGTCTAAGTGTTCATAAAACACTAGATGCATTTAGTAGATTTAAGACAACTTTCTCTTAATATTTACACATTAACAGAAAGTTGTCTTAAATTATCGGTTCTGCTATCTGTCGGCTGGTTTCGAAGTGACCTACGTCTCCTTCGCTGGTCCTCGTTTTTTAAATGGCTTTTGCTCTATAATTAGTTCAGCCCAAGTTCAATCTCTATGATTCTAAAATTGCGACAAAAAGTGTCCATCTAACTTAAATTCGTTACTACAAAAGATAGAAAGTATGTAGTTGACATGGGGTGAGGGAAAATGTGATGATAAGACGAAGTATAGATATCGGGAAGGTAAGTGGAGGGAAAATAACAAGCGAGTAAGCAAAGTGAAAAGAATACATGATCAATGAAATTTTGCTTCAATGATTCCTTCTTATTCCTAGCGTTAACTCGTTTCCTGTCCATTAGGATTGGCGGGGTCCGCTTCTTAAGCATAATAATTCTTGATTGCCACCTTAGTGGCATAAAAAAAAAATCATAATGCTTTAATAGTTTATATTCACACTAACTATATAAATGAGAAAGTAATACTTCCACAATATCGATATGTAAGTTGTCTTTTCATTATGCCGCCCCTATAAGTGTATTCACATTGCTTCGAAAAGCCATATTCGAAACGGGGTCGAAAAGTTTTCGCTCAGATTCCATACACTTTGAGGAAAAGTTTTCGGTTCTGATTCCAATACGGTCTTTCGGGGCAATTTGAATTACATACTGAAATTACCAAATTACATTATTATTCCTTATTCGACTAATTCGGTAGGTATAATGCGGTTTCCTCAACGCCGCTATTAGTTAAAATAAACGGTGTTCTTTGACACATATAAACAATAATGTTACCAAGCGGTCTGTAGAAGAATTACGACGAATCAAAGCGGCCCGTCTGAGGAAGTACCTCCACCGCACAGAAAACCGTAGCCAAATAACAACACCCTGGAGGGTTGTTGTGTTCCTGCGAGTGAGTGAGATCAATAGTAAACTCCAAACGAGTTGCTGTGTTAGCGTTAATTTATAATCCTAACCAATCCTTACTCATTCGACTGCATGGTCTCCCTTTAAGGTCGAACAGGTTTTAGGCCGTACTTCGCCACGCTGCTCAACTGTCGTTTGGCGGAGGCTGATGTTATTCGTTTTAGTGGCGGTCTTCTACCGACAACAGTCTGACCAATAGCTTAACATGCCCTCTGAAGCTTGGAGAGTACAGTATTGTTTATTTGGTATAGCACAATAACATGAAAAACCAACAGTTACATTCTCGCAAATGTAACGAAACATTTACTTCAGTAACGATAAATATTCCGAGTTATATTTGTAAATGCTGCATTTAGTTAATATTAAAATGAAATGGCAGGCAATACCATACTTGGAAGGGTGAATAATGGAATGTGCAAGTTAAAATATCTAAATAAAATCTAAATTTAATAACATTAAGTAGGTAACAAGTGACAATAATCACATTTTAGCCGTAGCTGTTCAAATTTGCGTTTCCTACAGATAATATAATACAATACAGTATTAACTTTCCTTATTTCTTTTCTTTTCACGTGTTACGAAAACATTACGAAACAATAATGTGTTTTTAAATACCTTTTTGACGAAAACAGGAATATGAAACATTTTTACACGAATACACGTCCAAAGATATTTCACATTCCTGTTTCGAAGTTCATTTCAAAATACTCTAAACAAAAATTAGAGATATTTCAATGTTTTGATATTTCAAGTTTTAGTTTATAAAACAATAGCTGCTGCACAGGGCTCCGCTTGCCAAAAGTTTATCTCTTCGATATCGGTTCGGTTGGGTTTTATTCAAAAATCCTACAAATAAATTGCCTAGAGCTCTCAGGTTTAATCTAGGTCTTTCGGAATTGATCAAAGACGAATTTTGATAACAATGAACTAAAAACGACAGTGGAATCAGATTCATACCGAACCAATTGCAATCACAAATAGCAGCAGCAAGTGATAAAACTTACTGATTCATTTAGGAAACATTTAAAGGACAAGAAAATTCGGAATGTAGGTGCCGTATGAACTCATACTCACAAGATTAACCTCATTTTTTTGAAATGAAAACTTCTTTAACGGCGTTGTGCACTTTTTGGGATGAGTAAAACATGTTAAACTCGCGTCAGGACACGTGACCCTAACCGTAAGATTTTGGTGAGAATAAGAACTTAAGTTCGCTGCAGCGCTAAAACATTAGTTACCTCTAATTAAACCATTAAAACATGAAGCGGTAGATCGTTCATAGGGCATGATTTTCTCGCGACCAAAACGTTTAAGCGCCATGAAATTGTTGGATTTTACGCGTTTCGTTCAACGTAGTTTATCAACATCGCTGTTTGGTTTAACGGCGCGGTATGTTTGAGTTTTAGAGATAGGCGATGATGATGCTGGTAATGTTGATGGTGAAAGAGTCGTTGAAATTATGGATGAAAGTTGATTTTTCTGAGAGATGAACTTTTTAATGTAAAATAATTGTAATAGTTCTGAAGTGTTAAATTTTTATTATAATATAAATTGTCATGTTTGTGTACAATAGCGTAATAAATGAATATTGTATTTTACCACATACATGATAGTACTTTTATACTGATAAATAAAGCAATTCGTGCGAAATTATTCCCTAACCATTCCAAAATATTCAAAAATGCACAACGTTAATGTTCAAATTTTCACCTCTCACGGCACTCCCGGAGTGCAACCCATTTTTTTATACTACTAACAAACAAGCAAGGTGGCAAACAAGCGTACGGCCTGTATGATGGTGAGCAGTTATCGTAGCCTATGGACACTTGCAACACCAGGGGTCTCACTCTTGCGTAGCCGATCCTCTAAAAACCTCTTCACGCCTTTCTTGAAAAACCCCATGCAGTAGTCCCTTGGGAAAAACTCGGCTAGGAGTTCATAACACTCCCTCTTACTGGATCTCGAGGCAGCATTCAGTTGACGTTTCGAAACAGAGACATCAGGATTTCCATTAGCACGCGCCGTGGTCCAGGCCTCGAAAGCAGCGTGTTTGAGAAGTTTGGCTTCTCTACAACGCCGATTAAACCACGGTCGATTTTTAGCTCCCGCAGCAGCCATCCGAAAGGTCGAGGTGGATCACGTCTGATGCTGGGCACTTGGGTCCGGATAAGGCGGTGGTCCGATGTGCCAAGCGGCGGATCCACTGTGATGTTATATTAATTCGGACGTATTGTGTTGCAGAAGACCCAGTAGCAGGCTTGTTGGTCCTCTATATTTCTATATTCTCGTTGGAGAATGAACCAGCTGAGAGAAACCATAGGCCAGAGCAAATTCATGGGCAAATCTCCCCGCGGAATCGGTGTAATAATTAACGTCTCCTAAAATAACTAATTCCGCGGAGGGATACTGCTCGATGACTTTTTCAGTCGCCATTTGCAGATACTCAAATAAATCAGCTGTGTCCGTGTCACCGCTATGAGACCTGTAAAGACACGCGTAGATCCGATTGTGGCTGCCATGATCCACGCATACTACGTGCCACAATAACGACAGGACCCTGTCTTGTAGGCTATGAAGACGTCGACAAGAAATATCCCCCCGAACGAACATACATACCCTGGTACGACGCACGAATGAGTTCTCGAGTTTATACCCGGGATAATGTAAGTACGATGTGTCGGCCGGTGAGGATATATGTTACTCCGTAAGGAAACGAAGGGTCGACCGAGCGGTTTTCAGGCAGTGGTATGCCGCATTGATGTTGAAGTGAAGTCTTCATTTGACAAAATCCACCTTTATTGTGGTGTTGCCATCTTGAGGTTTTTTTTACAAAAAAAGAATTCGCTGAGCCGGCAGAGTAGAGGACACGTGCGGCGTCTTCCACCACTGAACAGTGCAGATTTGGCGATTTGCTGGCACAGCGGGTGTAGGCCCCCCCCCCCCCCCCCCCCAGCAGCCGGGTCCACCGGGACCACACTCCTTCTCCGGCACGACCACCGCAACAGCGACTTTGCACAGGTTGACAGTTCAGCCTCCCGGGGCAGAGATTATGTCATCTCCGGGTTCGGGAAGCCTACTGACCTGCGGGCGGCCAGCGGTCAGTTGTTTCACCGGGTCTCCCTGACCGCCACGCCATCCTTACGCGCCCGCACGTAGCGTAGCGTAGCAGTTCGACATCTGCCGGTCCTTCCACTGCCCGGGCCGCGCAACGACTTCAAACGACAAGCGAGAAATAACATTTTCATAAAACTTGCGTTTAATCATCATTGTTAATAAGCTTAAAGTAACCGGGGACTGAATATTTTAATATTTCGAGTTTATAATACCTGTGACGCCCACGTCGCATGCAGCCTTATTATCAGTAATTACCAGTAAATACATAAAACACATTTAATTTTAGATAATACAATAAAATAGTCGTAGGCGTCTATGTACTTATCTTCTAATTTCGCTCATATGTAGGTGGTAATAAGTTTGGGGTCGTAGGTTAGAGGTTGCATGATGGTATTACGACGAGTAAATAATACTAAGTAGACCCAAGAGATAATGAATGGATTATTCTTATTACAACAACTTATATACAGATATAAATATTTACTAGCCCTGAATATAGCACGTTACGTTAGGGACGTGATGATGCTAAATTATCATAATAAACATAGATGAATATTGCTAATACTGCCTTACGTATATCACGTCTGTTTTTTATAGAAGTTGTAAATAATTTCACCAAAATCGTATTGAATTGAAAAGATACGAGAATCATTACTTTTATTACACAGATGATGTAAATGTTACTTTAAATCCTGTTCGTTAATTATAAAAAAAACTGTAATAACTAGGCCAAACAGATAACAGCTTACATGAATTATAGTACATACGCATTTAATTTCGCAACAAATTTTTATTTATTAGGGGTAGCCCATTAATCAGACAGAACAGGGGTCAGACATTAAGGTTGCAGTTTGTTTCGGACTGGCATGCAAATAATAAAAGAAAGATGTAATGATATTAAAAATGATGTTTTATGACGAGATGGCGGAGCAGCGGTGAATAACACGACTTTCTCATCAACGCTCGCGGGTTCGATTCCCACACAGGACAAACATTTATATGCATGAACATGTCTGTTTGTCTTGGTCTGGGTGGTTTATAAAAGAAGTAGGGGTATGCATTAAAGAAGCCCGTCTGGGCACCCCAAAGAAAACCGTGGCCAAATAGCAACTCTCTGGAGGGTTGTTGTATTCTTGCATGTGAGTGAGGTAACAAGCTCCTAAGAAGTTCCTGTATTAGCAGCCGAGGTGACATCGCGCAAGTGATACTTTTTATATTACGAGCTTTCAAAGGCTACGGTAATCACATCAGGTGAGCCTTATGCTTGTATGCATACGAACGTTGTATAAACAAAAATATAATGGTACTGGTATATATAATAGACATTGTCCTCAGACCACGGATTTCCGTGACTTTCTTCAACACACAACTAACAAGTGGCCAAGCAACGTTTTATTGAAGAACAACGTCGGTCTCATCAAACCACTCGGCGTCATATTCGCGCATTATGCCGAGAATCTCTCTTAATCTAGCATCCTCATTCATCGTACTTCTCGCATCCACACGTGACAATCGAGCTATTGTCACGTGTGGTGTGGATGCGAGAAGTACGATCTCTAAAATATAATTGCTCAGATCAATTGATTGCTTGTGACATTACTAACATGTACCTGAACATTCGTCTTAGTACAGAGGTAAAAGAAAGTAAAGTACTAAGAAAGGCGCGAAGAGGTTTTTAGAGGGTCAGCAACGCATGTGTGACTGGTGTTGCAAATGTCCATAGGCTACGGTGACTGTTTACCATCAGGCAGGCCGTATGCTTGTTTGCCAACTAGTTTGTTGTTTGTTTGGTGGTATAAAAAAATACATCGCGGTTGTAGCGGTGCGCTACTGGCATGTCCTTCCCACAAGCTGCTGAGGATCATTCATCAAGTGACAAGATAAATACGCTGAACCCCTCCACCCCGCTTATGATATTACGTGTTTTTTTTTCGAACCACTCCCCCGATCCTTTGAATACTCACGACATTAGTAAAATGTGATATAATAGAATCTACACATAGATCACACATGGAGACATGATCTATGTATACCTAGTCTTGCCATAAATACAGAAACAAAGAAAAAAAAATTCTATTGCAAATTACATTTATTACTTTTACTTTTTTAGTTTCATACATATATATATAACAATTTAAAATATAAAAAAGCTTATTCGAATTGGTCTCCATTGGCTCCCATACAGTCCTGCCATACGTTGAGGCCAGTTATCGATAGAAGCACGCACTCTTTCCATGGAAAAATTCTTCACTGCCAATCGGATTGTTTTAGGAACTCCAAATTATCATGGCGTTTAGAGCAAGCAGTACTCTCTAAAACTGACCATAAATCGTAATCCAGCGGATTAAGATCGGGACTAGACGACGGCCAGTCTTCAGCTCTGATGAAGTCCGAAACGTTCGTTTCCAACCAAGACTGCGTAGACCGAGCTTTATGACCCAGCACCGAGTCTTGCTGGAAGGACCATTCTTGGTTATTGAACATGGTGTTGTTAAAGGGCTTCACTACCTTCTCAAGAATGGTATCTTGATATACTTGTGCCAATGTTTTGATACCTTTTTCACAAAAGTATGGCTCAGTCACTCCTTCATAGCTAATACCCCACCCAACCATCACTGAAGTCGGATAGTGCCCACGTTGCACTCTGTCGACTAATTGGGAAGCTTCCTTAGAGCTTTGAGCATAAATACGATCATTTTGTTTGTTACGATAATGTTCCTCAATTGTAAAAATTTTCTCATCTGTAAACAAAAATTTTCTGTGTCCTCCCTTTGCGTACCGCTATAGTAGTTGTTTCGATTTTACCACCCTATTCTTTTTTAAATTATCAGTTAAGAAATGACCAGTACGTCTTTTATAGGCTACAAGTTCTAAGTCATATTTTAAAATACGCGACATGATTCTAGGAGCTATCTTCATCTCCCGAGATAAAATCTTTTGCTTTCGGACAGGATTTCTTCGAATTCTTTCCCTTACTGCTTTGACCACCTTTTTCGTACGAACACTACGTGGACGGCCAAATCTTTTTCTGTCACAAACAGAGGACTCATTGTACCTACTAATAGCCCGATATACAAACATTTTACTAATACCATGCGTATGGAGAGTTTTAAATTTGCATTTGGCTCCATACCTACTTTGTGTAATGCAATCACAGCGATTCGGTTCTCTTTATCACCCCGCTCCATTCGCAGTGACATAACTCGGTCCTTACACACCTCAATCGCCTATTTAATATATATTTTAGACAAGCTATTCACATATACGATTACCGGTTTCTAGGACTCTAGCTAATGCGTGTAATTAACAATAAATAGGTATTTATTATGAACAAAATTAAATAGTGTTTAATTAGTACAAATTTGAGCTAAATTTTAAGAAATGTAAATGACTCGAATTCCTTTGTTCTAATTATACAAGACTGTAATTAAGTTCTTCATTATATTGAAAACTTCCTTAATCAAACATTTTACAAGAAAGAAATTCAATATTGAGAAGGCATTCTATTATATATATCTGTGGATACCTAAGGAGCGTGGCAGCTTTATAACAAAGATGTGTTAGAGATTTCATAAGGTATTGTTTGCGTATAAAAGTAACGAAGATGAGTAACTTTACTACATATAATTTTGATATGCAAACTTGAAAAACTTTGAGCGAAAAGCTGGGCGGAATTTTGGATAGTTATGCAAATCCCATCTTTAATTAAATTAGTATTCTTTCTGCTTCACCGAACAGATAAATATATAGGTATATATATTTTCGTTCGGTGACGCAGAAAGAATACTAAAACTTACCGCCCCTCTCTTCCCGAGGGTGTCGTAAGAGATGACTAAGGAATTTCCTGAGATTGCAGCTTCTCAGCCGGTGGTAGAGTAAATACCCGCTTGGTTGGCTACCACCGTACACACGACGAACCACTCGTGAAGTAGTGTACCACGATATTGCGGGAACAGCGGTGGATTCTGTTTATTCATTGGACATCAGGAAGACTGAGCTAATCCGTCCGAGATCCGTTGAAACAGTAGTTCCGCTGGCCGCCCGTGGTATAATTTAGGGGCCTTCCTCCCATTCCCTTTCATATCTTGCATAATATCCGGGTAGATTGTCATGCTGGTTGGTAACCGGATGGTGGGGACTCGGCGACTACCTTCAGGGGGGGTTCGGAGACCCTTCCTTTCGACGGATCAGTACAGCTCCTTTCTCGGCAAACTTCTCCAATGTCGTGGCAATTATCTACCGCTTCACGCTTGCCTTCTGTTTTCCTGTCATGACAGCGCAATCAAGAATACATAGTCCTACAGCGGTGCACGTCAGTGAATACTGGTTTCCCACAGGGCTCTGTTCTATCGCCCTCCCTCTTTCTTCTTCATATCATTGACATGATGCCACTTGGTAAAATTCATTGCTATGCAGATGGCAGTACGGTCTATCGCCGATATTTCAGGCGACGGAAATCGATGAGAAGCAAAAGAGTCTTGTCGTTAAGCTGAATCGGGCTTTGGATCTCATTAGTAAATGGGGTTCCAATAACCTGGTTAACTTTATTGCCAAGAAAACTCAGGTGTGCGCGTTTATATTCATTGCGATCTTAATCTAAATCTAGATCTCTAGATCTAGTTAGAGCCTCATCTCAACAGCTTTAAAAATACTCGGAGTCCTGAACAGGGTGCTCTGCGCCGGGTTTTCACGCCGGACCAGCTTTGTCTCCTTTATAAGATTCAGGTTAGGGCCTGTGGAGTACTGCTCGCATCTCTGGGACGGTTCCGTACAATATCTTCTCGAAGCTCTCGATAGGTTGCAGCAACGGGCTATCCGCATAATCGACGACGAAGAGGTCACCTAACGCCTAGAACCTCTCCAACTTCGTAGGGGCATTAGCTCGCTAAGCGTATTGTAACGCCTTTACATGGTGAATGCTCTGAAGAACTGTTTTCCCTTATCCCGACCTCTCCTTTCCATCATAAAACCACACACGCAGGCTTGCGATGTCATTATTCCACTGTTCAGAATATTTCTTCGCAAACTAAAAATTCGGCAACTCCTATCTCTGTCATACCATTAAAAAGTGGAACGCCTTGCCTGCACATGTGTTTCCTCCTTACTACAATATGAGATCCTTCAAACGAAGCGTGAAGGAGCACCTTGCGTACACTGTAGGCTTTTGTCAGTTGCCGTTGCGATTTGGGCTCCTATTTTCGCTTACCATCAGGCGAAGCAGAGCCACTAAGCTGCTCTAATATATAAAAAAATATCCTTACTTATCCTTGGATGCCAGCAAAAGATCGCAATCACGGGCGGAAAGAATGTTATACCAATAGCAGCTAGATACAGCCTGATAATGATAAAAAAAATTAAAACAGAAGGGGACCTCATCACATCATTTTAGGCGCATCGTAAAACGAGGTGGTGATACTTTCGGTTGTTTGATTCACCATGCGACTAGAGTTTATGGCATTAAACAACGTTTCCTAATACAGACATGTTTTTGTCTACAATGACAGTGATATTTTGTATCCACTGGACCCTGCTGGTATTACTTGAGTCAGTAAACACCGTGTTAAATAGATCTTATTTCTTAGCGTTATCCCATTTCCTAATCAATTAGGACTACTCCTTTGGATTAGGCGAAGATACTGAAGCGACTGCCGCCAAACTTCCACGACCCAGAGGGAAAACCAGACCTATCTACGTCTTTCGAAATATAATTTCTTGGACGTGCGGGTTTCCTTATGATATTTTCTTTCGCCGCCTAGCAAGTGACAATCACAAATATGTACATAAATCCGAAAACAGAAATTTAGTGCTACATTCCAGGATTCGAACCGGGGACTACTTTCTCAATAGACCAGTTCTACAACGACTGGGCTATCACTGCTCAATTAGATGTTAAATAAATCATTCGTCACATATTATTTCCGCCAGTATTTGAAGCATGATCTCTCGTGGCAGCTTATTGCATAAAGTATGTAGGATGTAGAAGATCTTCTAGCAGAACATTTGGTGTGTAAGATACTGTAGTAGGTGTTGTTGGTCACCTCAACAGTCGTCGAGATAAGGTACTTAGAAGGATGTTCATTTAAAATATATGACTCAGTTCACGGAATATATTGATTATTAAACTTTACAATTATATGTCGAAAATCATAAGACGTATGTGCGAACCAACGGACGAAGCGGATGGCGAAAGTCGACTGGCGCTTGCGCGTCCGCCATGCGTTTCGCTGTGTCAGGGATGGGCGAGGTGCCCGTACAATATCATTTGATAATGTCTCATGACAACAGCTTATTAAATTATTAACTTCCCATTTTAATAACTTCTTCTTTTAAATTTAATGGAAACTATTGCACTTGCCACAAAAGTCAGAATTCAATATTTTTGTTTACGTTTCAAGTTTCAAGACCTAACTGGTTCTATATCATTTTTGAGAGAATGGCTGCGTGTGTATGTATGTCCGTTGGTACGTATACAAAACACAGCAGAGAAATACCTTGTTCGGAGGCCGAGTAATGACAACTTAAACACACCAAGGTACGAGTATGTGGGTTCGATTCCCGTACAAGAGAAACTTATGTGAACATGTCAGTTTGTCGTTGTCCAGACGTTTTGCATATATAATAAATATGCCTTTTAGTTTGGAAGTATTTTCAGGAACACCGTTCCTATATGAAATCTATATGTTTGTCTGTGTGTGTGTCTGTCGCTTTTTTTCGAATATTCGATATTTTGACTTCAGATTCGGATTCAGCATAAAAAAGTAGAATAGGAATGTCTGAAAAACCAACCTCCTATCTCTTAAGGAACATGGTCAAAATGGCCGACAAATTTAAAAAAAATAGTTTTGAATTTTTTTTTAGATTCGAAAAGTAAATTAAAAAGTAGAATAGGAATGTCTTAAAAACCAATATCATATTTCTTGAGGAACATGGTCAAAATGGCCGACAAAGTTCTAAAAAAAATAATTATATTGTTATATAATTGACGAGCCAGGTGTTCCTCTGGCAATGCAAGATTGCGCATTCTCAACTGGTTATTAGTGCATATGCAAATTTGGGGACCTTACTCATGCACAGAAGTAATAAATAAAGGTATGTAAACCTTTGTAATCATAAAAAATATAATTTTCTGCATCCAATCGAATCCATTATAAAATTGATAAAGTTGTATATTTTGCATATTTTTATTTTCTCATAATAATCTACAATTGAAGGACTATAACATGGAGTAACATAAACAATTACAGCTAAACTACCATGCTGATTGAAAGAGACTGATGTCTATAGAAAGCAAGCTTGTGTCACAGCGCAGGTACATTAGTTACGAGATATCTCTTCAATTGATAGCGTTTATAGTATGCTACTTCTGTGCACCACAGCTGGTCGGCAAAGCTCAAATTATCAACGTTCACTTAAAAGGCAAATCCCACGCAGACAAAGCTGCTGTAGCAACTAACTATTTGGTGTGGCTGCTGCTTGCAAATTAGTAGCTGACTATTATTTTTAGAGACGTAGCGTAAATCACGTAGTACTACGTGTCAACTAGTAAATGAGATGATAGAGATATGAGAGAGAGAACACACAGGGGTATGTACAATTAAACAATCATCCGTGATGATCATTCTATGTAGGTATGTACGCAAAAAATTACTACCGTAATCCATCCTTTATAGACAAACTATAAAATTCCAATAAGTACTGTAAATAGAATGTGCCGATACAATATTTAATACAACTTTCTTATATATTAAATAAGTATTAAGACTGAAAATAATTTATTGATAAAAAGTTTGAAAGGCCACACTCATTACAAATAGTTTTAATGTATTAGATTCCTCTCGTTCTTATTGTTATTCCATTTCCTAATCTATTAGAATTGGCAGGGTCCTAACCTAAGGTGATTGTCGTCAGACCTCCACAACCTGGAAGGAAAACCAGACCTTTCTATAGTTAGGTCACACGTCTTTTGTTTTTTTTCTAACCATGGTTTCCCCACGATGTTTTCAACACTGCCGAGTAAGTGATAAATACATTAATCCGAAAAAAGAATACGAATTTAGTAGTACATGCCAGGACTCGAACCGAAGACCAATTCCTTATCCACTGGGCTATCACTGCTTAAAAGAATCGTATTAGACTTGACGTTAAATATTTCTAATAATTTCGAGATCGCTTCTTAAAGTGGCAATAATTTGATGGATTATCCGACTTCCTGAATGGATGATCAAATGGTGTGCAAATGCGTAAGGCTTCTAAAGAGATGGAAGGATGGAAACGTATGAGCGATACTCATTGTATTGCGAGTGTCCATGCGTTACAGAAACAAACTCTCAACAGGCGAGTCAAATTTGTCACTTGACTTAATCCAAAAAAAACAAATATATTCTGTCATATTCCGTTTGTTGCCGAATAGTAACTGGAGTCCCGTCAATACAGAGGTGCCAGTTACGGTGATGACGTCCGAACCGACTGAATTAACCGACCTTCTGGCTCCGAAACTCCGAATAGCTTTTTGTACAACGTCGTGAGGCATAGAAGCATACGGCTTATCTGATACTAGCTGTGCCCGCGACTTCGTCCGCGCGGAATAGTTATTTTTTTATTATTTATTTATATTAATAAAAATAAATAAAATTTCAAAAATAAAAGTAGCCTAAGTTACTCCTTATTATATCAGCTATCTGCCAGTGAAAGTCCCGTAAAAATCCGTCCAGCCGTTTCAGAGATTAGAACAAACAGACAGACAGACAGACAAAAGTTGTAAAAAAAATATTTTGGTATATGTACCGTGTATACATCCATATGTATTTAATAAAAAGCGGTTATTTTAATATTACAAACAGACACTCCAATTTTATTTATCTGTATAGATAAATCAGTTAACGTAGCCAATGACTGCTAACACAGCTACTTCTTAGGAGCTTACTGGTAAGAGTTGTATTTTGGCCGCGGTTTTCTGTGAGATGGAGGTACTTCCCCCGACGGGCAGCTTCGATGATCCCTATCTCTCTAAAATTTCTTATTTGCAAAGTATATGACAATTACTGAACAAGGTATTCTACTACCATCTACAATGAAACATGAAAAGACGAAAGTCACGCGAATCGAACCACGGGCAACAGTTTGTGTTTTTTGAAAATACTCTTACATACACTAATAGATCGTCGTATTTCAAAAATAGAACTCGGAAATATCGCCCATATTCGTTATAAGCAATATGAAATGTCTGTTCGAACAACATATTAAATATCTTTGGACGAGTTCTCGTGCAAAGATGTTTTCTGTTTTCGTTTCAAAACAATATTCAAATGCTACATCACTTTTTTTTTGCTTTACGACACTGGGAAAGATACAAGCATACTGCACATGATGTAAAGTGGCACCGTAGCCTATCAACGCTTACAATACAGGAAGTATGCTCGCGCTATATGTAACACAACAACACAATAGAAGTTTACAGTTATACTTCTCTCTCCAAGGACTTGTTTGGCTGCGACTTTCTGTGAGGTGGCGGTACTTCCCTAAACAGTCATTTATTAAAGCAGCCCTTTAATAAATGACTTATCTTTAAGTAATATTATTCCTTAATTAAAACTCAATATTATTACTTCGGAAAACAACACACGTATAAAGAAAACAAGCAATAAATGTTAATACTGTATTGTATTGTGTTATATATCTGTGGCGCAGATATTACGTACGGCTACGGCTCAAATACAATTGTTATCGCTTATTACCTACCTTTTCTTATTAAAATTAGATTTTATTCAGACATTTTAATTTGTACGTTTCGTTAGTCACCCTTCTAAACACACAGTTATTTCATTTTAATAATAACTAAACGCAGCATTTACAAATATAACTCGGAATATGTAATTGTTTATCGTTACTGAAATAAATGTTTCGTTACATTTACGAGAATGTAACTGTTGTTTTTTCATGTTATTGTGCTATATCAAATAAACAATTCTGTGCGTAAATCGCTTAACGTAATCTACCATGCCGGCAAATCTATAACAATGTTCAGGAACACCGTTTCTATATGAAATCTATATGCTTCTCTGTGTGCGTTTTTTTAGAATATTCGAGTTTTGACTTCAGATTCGGATTCAGCATAAAGGGTCGAATAGGAATGTTCAGGAACACCGTTCCTATCTCTTAAGGAACATGGTCAAAATGGCCGACAAATAAAAAAAAAATTGAATTGTTATACAATTGATGAGCCAGATGTTCCTCTGGAAATGCAAGCTTGCGCATTCTCAACTTGTTTTGTGTCTTACCTTATCGATGTAACTAGCTTTTACCCGTAGCTGCGTCTGTAACCTGGCAATTCTCTACTACTACTACTAGATATTAAAAACAAGTCCTTTACGGGATGGGCAGAGGTCTTTTTTTTTGTACATCGTCGTGAGGCATTCAAACAGACGGCCCACTTGATGTAAAGCAGTTGCCGTAGCCTATTAACACTTGTAATATATTAAGTATCACTCGCGCGATGCCTCCTCTGCTACTTACACGCAACTCCTTAGGAACTTACTGGTGACCTCACACACAGGAACACAACATCCCTCTAGGGAATTGTTCTTTGGCTGCGGTTTTCTGTGAGGTGGAGGTACTTCCCCAGACGGGCTGCTTTGATGCGCCCTACCTCTCTTTAAACATCCAGACCAAGATAAACCGACATGTTCATGCACACAAATCTTTGCCTTGTGTGGGAATCGAACCCACGAGCGTTGGTGTCAAAGTCGCGTCATTCACGACTGAGCCACCGAGCTCGTCAACGTCACAACAAGACCACAAGCCAATAAGGCACTAGACTAGCTATAAGGGGCCCCTCACTCACAAAAACATGCCTAAAGTTTTAGCATCTGAATATCTCAACTATTCGAGCCTACAGCCAATGGGAGAATATTTTAACCAATAAGGGATAAGTGACGCTATGTCGATCCGCGAATTAGCCAATCAATGCGTTCTACTATATCCTCGACCCATAGCGGTGAATTGAGTTACTGTGGCATAGTCTCATCGGTTCTCCATAGGTTATTTGCTTCATAGTAGACTTACCTTAACGGCTGTCATCATTCGAAAACAGCCGGAACCGACATATTTAAACTTAACTTAACATGCCCTCCGAAGCAGGAAGAAGCCTGAGGTAGATTTTTTTATACCACTAAGATGGGAGATAAGCATACGGCCTGCCTGATGGTAAGCAGTTACCATAGCATATGTGCATTTGCAACACCAGGGGTGTCACTCCTGCGTTGCTGACCCTGTAAGAACCTCTTCACGCCTTTCTTGAAGAACCCCATACCCCAGTCCTTTGGGACAACCACGACAAGGAGCTCATTCCGCAACTTAATAGTTCTCGGAAGAAAACTTGTTCCAGTGTATGAGGATGAACTCCCAGCCGTCGGCGAGCTGTGCGATTGTAAAACGAGGCTGTTGGCATAAATAAACTCATCCATAGACAGGCTGCGGTCATCGGTGCTTAATCGGCGTGTTCGGTTAGAATAGCACGCGCAACGCGCCATCAAGCACTCTGCTCGCAAACAAAACCGACCGGAAAAGCTAGTATTCTACGAAATTTTTCCACTTTACCAACTTTGTAATCAAAACTCCTAACGCGTAATACTATCTATCTATCTATCTATAACTTCACGCCAAATCCCTTACTGGGTAGGCAGAGAGAACCGAGCGCCACGTGACTCGATCCTTACATACCTCACTCGCTTCTTTAACATTCATTGCTCTTTCCATGCACGCTCGCCGGCTTCTAGGGCTCCTGACATCACCTTCTGATAGAACACAACCAATTTGATCATGGTAGGTAAGTCTTGGCCTTCCTCGGCTCCTACATCCTTCCACTACACGCGTAATACTAACATATTATATAATACTAGTTAGTTAGTTCGATACAATATAGTTTGTTCATGATAGTTTCTGTTCGGGATGTCCGGAGCTCAAGAGCGTGAGGATGTGTTGGCGACATTGTTTTTCATTTCAAGATAATCTAAAATCTAGTAATGAAAAGTAATGAAAACAAAATATATTAATTGAGAATGAATTTATATTATTTATTTACATTAGGAGCTTTTAATATTAAAAAGCGAACGAGGTGTGAAAGGAGAGCATCTTATTGCGCGCTCGGGTCTCTCTTCTTACCCCGCAAGCGACCTGGCGTGAAGTTATACACACACATATTAATTGAGTTTGTATGTGAATCGATTTTATAATAACAGTCACGTTATTGTTATTAAACATACATTATAACAGGTAACTTTATATGTTGTTACAACTACAAGAAGCTATATATAGTAATATATATTCTGCTATAGATCAATAAATAATGTTAGTTAGCAAACACAGATTGTGTCAGTATTTGTTGAATTGTATTTGTTGTCTGGAGGGGTGTTGTATTCCTGCGTGTGAGTGAGGACACCAGTAAGCTCCTAGGAAGTTGCTATGTTAGCAGCAGAAGTGGCATTGCACGAGTAATACCTGATATATTACAAGCGTACATAGGTTACGGTAACTGCTTTACCTCAAGTGGGTCGAACATTTGCATGCCTCCCGACGTTGTATAAAAAAATCGGCCAAGTGCGAGTCGGACTCGCGCACGAAGGGTTCCGTACCAATATCTATAAAAACGGCAAAAAAAATCACGTTTGTTGTATGGGAGCCCCCCTTAAATATTTGTTTTATTTTAATTTAATTATTTATTCTTAAAGTGAATATATAACTTAATATTCTGTGAATATTTCAAGCGTCTACCTGTTGCCGTTATCAATATCGAGCAAAAACTAGCAAATAATCACGTTTGTTGTATGGGAGCCCCCTTAAATATTTACTATATTCTATTCTTTAGTATTTGTTGTTATAGCGGCAACAGAAATACATCATCTGTGAACATTTCAACTGTCTAACTATCACGGTTCATGAGATACAGCCTGGTGACAGACGGACGTACGGACGGACAGCGGAGCCTCAGTAATAGGGTTCCGTTTTACCCTTTGGGTACGGAACCCTAAAAATAACAACATTTTACGTCTCTTCTGGTTATCGAAACGGTTATTGGCATGTAAATTCTTGTAACCATACTAGATTATTTTTCTCTATAACAATAAAAATAGAAACAAAAAAAGACCACCGAAATTGTATGCTGGAGATTTACAGGACGTAAATTGCATACGTGTCGGGATTTATCTCTCCGGAGCGGGGGCGCTCATTTTATTGAAATAAATTATAGGACATGAGAAGGGCGGCGTACATACCATAGGCGAGTGATGTATCTCAACTCGTGACGTGTCTAGACAGACGAGCAAATAGACGACTCACATCGATCAACGGATTATTCCACGTTTATACTATGATACTACGCAAAAGTAGAAGGATGTAGGAGCTGGAGAAAGCGTACACTTACCTACAATGGAGAGCTCGGTAGCGCAGTGGTCAATAATGCTGATTTGACACCAGGGCTCGTCGGTTCGATTCTTACACAAGTGTGTGCATGAATATGTCTGTTTGTCTTGTTCTGTGTTTTTAAGAGAGGTTGGGCGCATCAAAACTTAAAACCACATCCAAATAGCGGCTCCCTGGAGGGTTGTTGTGTTCCTGCGAGTAAGTAAGACTACTGATAATCTTAATTACTACTAATCATCCTAAGAAGTTTCTGTGTTTGCAGCAAAGGTGGCATCGCGCTATCGATACATTATGTACTGCAAGCATTCATAGGCTATGGTAACAACTTTATACCAGGTTGGCCATATGCTTGTATGCCTCCCGACATTGTATAAAAATATATGTCGTGACCAAATTGTCGTGTTTTATCAGAAGTTTATATCAGGAGCCCATCGAACGTGTATGAGCAGAAAAAGGTGTGTAAGAACCAAGTCATGTGGCGCACTGTTCTTTCTGCCTATCCACAAGGGATTTGGCGTAAAGTTATAGATAGATAGATTTACTATGACAATGTGTAACATAAAATCACGATAGAGACAAAAAGGAATAATGGATTTATTATTGGTGTTCTAATTTGAAGAGTTGGGAGAAGAAGAGTTAGCAACGCTACGTCTACGCCAAAGCTCAATTTCCACACAGGACAAACATTTGTGTGCATGAACTTGTCTGTTTGTTTTGATCTGGGCATTTCCTATGTACCATATGTACGTACGTATTTATAAAAAAATGCATTTGCGTATGTTTATCTTTATTTTTTATCTTAGTTGTCTAGTATCCATAACACAAGCTTCTCTTACTTTAGGACTAGATGGCGTAACATTTAAATTTATCTAATTTGCCATAGACTGTACTAACTGCTTTTACCTTTTATTTCATTTATGTCTAATATTTATTTACTTATTTCTAATAAAAAATCTGACTTTCCATTTAACCTTAATATTTGCGTCAACCACACCAAGCCATAATGCAGGGATATGGGCCTCCCCTCAAGAAGGCCAGTGTTTTAGCCGCCCCGAAGGGCACTGACATAACTTATGTGTTACTACATTCTACTGTGATATATATCTGTATATATCTAAATGACATAAAAATCTCGAAGATCGATTGTCCAGGTACTACCTAAATTAAATTAAATTAGGTAGTACCTGGACATTAAATTAATATTCCATACACAGATATAAGGTAAGAACCCACACACACACACCACAGTTGTCAATAGAATTCACTTTTCACTATTACTTGATAGCTCTATTTTATACATCGCTATGAGGCAAACAAGCGTACGGCTCTTGCACACTTCCAATACAAGAAGAATCGCTCGCATGTTATTACCTCCGCTGCTAGTACAGCAACTCCTCAGAAGCTTATTGATGACCTCACTCATTCGCAGGAACCTCTATTGTGAGCTGAAGGTAAGTACCTTTATCTCACAAAACCCAACTGCTTCCGATGCATATGTCTCCGTCAGATCTTCACAACACATAGACAAAACCAGACCTTCTTTAGATTAGGTGAGGGGCACACGTCTTTCGAAATATAATTTCCTTGGACATGCGATGTTTTACTTCACCGCCGAGTAAGTGATCATTAACATAAATCAGTAAACACGAATTCAGTGGTACGGGCATGTACCACTAAATTCGTGTTCACAAATTTCACAGGGATTGAAACTAGGGACCGTCGGACATATACTACTAGATGGCAAACAAGTATACGGCCTGCCTAATGATAAACAGTCACCGTAGCCTATGAACATTTGAAACACCAGTGTCCCTCTTGCGTACAATCAATTGGTCGGTTATTTTATCCTCTAGGCTAGCGCTACTCATTGCACTGTTACTTAAACTGTGTTGTGTAAACGATATAAAACAATGACGCAAGATTATATTTAGATTCATTGATATGTACCTATTTATTTTCGTTCAAGTGTTGAGCCGATTTAATCGAGTTAGCAATGTAAACATGCAATAATCATTTTATGGTTTCTTAGATAGTCGAAGCAATGAAGAATGTAGCCAAACAACTACGTTTTATTACACAATGAATCAGACCTCGGTAGTTTTTGCGTCGGTAGGAGATATCATCAGACACGTGAGTGTATAATAAATAAATAAATATTGTCGGAGACATTACACAGCTCTACCTAGCCGAAAGAAGTATACCAAGTCTGTATTATGGGTACAAAACAACAGACAAACATACGTAAACATATATAATATATATTTTTTTGTAAATACATAGGAAGCACAGATATGGATTACTTCTAAGACTATGCTGACCCAGGATTATGAAGATATAAAATGTAAACAGTGTTGCGAAATAAAAACTTGTCAAAACTTCGATAGTTTTTACAAGTTTTCATTTCGCAACACATCATTTTAAACTCCAACTGAATAAATGAACTTTTCAACCCGAAATCATAATCAGAGAAACGTCCTCGAAAACTCAAAAGTCATTTCACAAATTATCATTTGCCATTTCAAGATGTACCTGCAAACAGCCTTTCCAATACTCATGTGACACTACATTTTAATCGTCAATTATTAAACGTACTTTCTTTTTACAAAGCGTATAATCAGGCTCCTTGATATATACATATCTATTCAGGGAGGAACAATAGACGTAATTTCTGCAACAATGGTTTCACAAATCATGATTTTAGAAACGCTTCAATTGGCAGAATGTAATAATTTCACTAAGCTTCCCCAACAACCCCTTTTTAGCAACCCCAACTTTTCATTACTTTCACATTTTCTAACTTCATTTCACAATTTCTGAGTTTGCCGGTAAGCTCAGCCCGCTGCATATGCAGTTAAGAGAATCAGACAATTGACGGTTGTGGCTACTGCACACTTAGTCTATAATGTTGATAATGTTACATTTAAAGAGTTAAATATGATACTGTTTATACTTAAACGAATGTGTAATTTAAATTTCTTAGAGCTCATATTTTAGCTACTTTCACAGTATTATGTCGTATGGTACACTGTTGTAATGAACGGCGGCTGACATTGAGACAATTTTTGTCTCAAAAAAAAGATCCTTTCACTCTATTTATTACATGGGCTCCAGATCCCTTAGGGAACTGTTCAAAGAAATAAATATCCTCACTGTTACTTGTCAATATATTTATGAAAACATAATGTATATGCGAAAAAATATAAAATCGTTTTCAAACTTCAGCGAAAAACTTAGAAGTAGAAATAAGTTGTGTATGCCGTACATCGGCTTGTTAGGACTAGTAGATCTTTTCTTGTAAATTGTATTCGATTTTATAATAAGTTGTCTGAAACAGTTCTGTCCTTTCGTGACAATGTATTCAAAAAGCACATTAAAAATACTCTATGTAAAAGGGCTGATTAAAGAAAGGGCTTATTATAGAAATGATGAATATGTAACTGACAAAGATATCTGGAAATAATTCAGTACAGTCGACCTGTCCTTAATAATCTTTAATTTTACCATTAGATATCATTATTGTACCCATATGCTTATGTGAATTTTTGTAATACCTAATTGCCAATCTTAAAAGTGGCCTATATTGGCAAGTTTCTTTCCTCATTTCTTCTTCGCCAATAGACATTTCCAAAATGCTAGCAGATTAAAAAAAGAAAAGTAAAATAAGAGAATTGAATAAGATACAATAAGACTATATTTCAAAAATGGCAAATCAAGAATTATTATCTTATCTTTAGATGCATACAAATATATTTCCCATAAATAAATTCTAATAAACATAAACCTGCTTGTTTACATCTACATGGTTGATATTTATATTAAAAAAGCTTATGTTATGTTCATCGAAGATCGATAAGTTCTAAACATATCACGTTCGTCGAAAGTCGTTGTATTAACACAGTACTCATAGAAACAGCAACGAAATACTTCCCGTGAGGGTTGTTATCTATAAAAGTCTTGTTTTACGCCTGACGTTGTATAAGAAAAGGAAAAATAACATAACTTCCTCTAGGACCTATTAATTAAAAATCCATCAACATCAGGACCACTGGCTTTTGCGTGCTACAGTCATCAATCCGGGAGTTAGACGCAAAGAGGCTGGCTATAGATCAGTGTTCTCCTGCGGCTGATGCGCCAGTGAGCCATCGATATGAAAGGGTAGCCTCTCAAGGTTGTTAGTCTTGATTGGGCCCCTGTACTATACCCCGAGCGGCCAGCGGAACAAACGTTTCAATGAGTCTCCCTGGCCGACGGGTCAGCTCAGTCCTTCTGACAATTGATAGACAGAATCCACCACTGCTCACACAATATCGCGTCAACAATCCCCCGAGCACTGGTTGTACACCAGCTGATCCCGAAACGCAACTTACGCATAGGTACGCTACTTCACGGGTGTTACGCCGTATGTACGGTAGTAGCCAACCAGGCGGGTACTTACCGTACCACCGGCTAAGTAATTTTTAAAATTCCTTTTTAGGTAATCCTCAATATTTTTCTTGAAATGTAATAGAATACATAATGAAAATGCTATCTTCGAGATATGAATGATAAACATAAATACTTAAAAATATATATGTTATATATAAAAGAGTCGATGATACATTCTAAATTACAGAGTTCACGTAACTCTACCATACACATATTTTCGAAACCACATTTTTATATTGAATATCTCGCGAAATTTCCAGTCGGCCGTATGCTCTTAAAAGAAAAGAGTAATAATAACTTCCCCTAAAATTGAAAAAAAAAAATATACTCATAACAATATTTTTCCGTACTGCGATGCATTGTTATTCATCTCGGCTCATTGGAAACAGTTTCAATAATGAATTACCGGCCCTTCCGCCGACGATACGGCCGGCTATTTATTTTCACATAAACACGCTTTATAATGCTGGTGTTGTCTGCAGCGCGGATTATACGACCGTTACACTTGATTTTGGGTTTATTTGTAATTTACTGCGTTACTTCCGATTTTACGACAGACAAAATATACAGTTGTAAAGTTAATATAAAGCCATGTTTTCCGAATGAAGGACATTATCAACTATGTTTACTGCAATTACCTTGTGTACAACCACAACATATTACTGAACACTGTATGCAGCTGAATAATTTTCAGTAACATTTTAATAATTAAATAATTAAATTAATGATTGCTTCTGAAAATTGTTTGTGATTTTAACGATACGACCATTTTATGCATTTAGGAATACGAATAAACTTTTCGGATGCATTAAATGGGTCGGTTAATGTTGCAGGCGTCCATAGATTTATTAAAAAACGGTTAAGTGTTTGTAATTTGAGCTCTGGCTCCAGGGGCTCCGTTGAATCTATGATTCTATATATTTTTTATTTTCGTATATTCTATATATACTCACAAGAAAAAAGTAAATTCATTCAAATCTTACCTTAAAATATTACAACTAACGCCATCTAGTCGGTAAAATTCACATTCTGTATTATAAATCAGTGCTATCTGACCACAGAGGTCCAAAATATGACAAGTTAAATCTATTACTTTTTAATAATTAAGATTCTACAAGTACTTTATAAAAATCTAATGTTCAGTTATACAATAGTTCTCAATTTGAATTTTCCATCTGCGAAGCCTCTAGAAAATCGGTTTGTCTACAATTTTTAAATCTCAAATCTCGACTATTCTATCATCCGGCCTGTTACTCAGATCCAGTCGATTTCATTACAATGAGTCGTTCAAAATGACGAAGCAACAGACATTTGTTCTCGGATTTAGCCAACGCTGGTCACTAACAGCTATCTGCAATAATTATCTAGGCATTGTATATAATATATATATTTATACAACGTCGGAAGAAATACAAACATACGGCCCACCTGATGTAAAGCGGTTACCGTAGCCTATCGCTTTAATACATTGAGTACTTAGAAGCGTACTAGGGTGACCTCGCTTACACGTCACGAACACAACAACCCTCTAGGAAGTTGTTATTTGTTGTTTTTGTATTTGTTATTCTTAAAAGTACGCAAACCAAGACAAACAGACATGTTCATGCACACAAATGTTTGTCTTGTGAGGGAATCGAACCCTCAGCGTTGGTGTCAAAGTCGTGTCATTCATGACTGCGCCACTGAACTCGTCAAAATATATGGAAGAACTAGTCACAACGCACAGCCTAAACCGCTGATCCTAGGGACATGAAATTTGGAGGGTGTGTTCTTTTTGAAGTGCAAATATCCACTAAGAAAGGGTTTTTCGAAATACCATCCCTTAAGCTGTGAAAAGATGTGTAAAAGTTTGAATGAAAAATCGTATCCCCCACGCATATCATTTTGAAACTTGGTATAAATACTCTTCAAAACAAATAATCAATGAAAAAATGACTGCTCCGGGTGAAAAATCACATATTTTAGGAGACGGAGCAGTCTGGTGATTCTAGCACCTGAAAGAAAAACAATAAATATTGTTAACAAAGAAATATATATATATATTATCATACTACTTCGGGAGGCATACAAGCATACGGCCCACCTGATGTAAAGCGGGTACAGTAGCCTATTAACGCTTGTAATATATTAAGTATCACTCGCGCGATACCTCCTCTGCTGCTTACACAGCAACTCCTTGGGAGCTAGAGAGTTGCTATTTGGCTATGGCTTTCTGTGCGGTGGAGGTACTTTCCCAAACGGGCAGCTTTGATGCGCCCTACCTCTCTTAAAAACCTGCCTGCCTACCTGCATAAATCTAATCTTTATTTCTTTACAGCTTGTGTTACATTTTAGTATTTAACTAGTTGCCGTCTGCGATAGGAGTTCATTGCGAAGATTGCTTTGTAAAATTATGTAGATTGAACCATTATAACATTCTTTGTACTTGTTGCTTAACGTATTCGTAATTAAAATACGATTTTAATTACGAATACTGATAGAAACAACCATAATGATTAGGTTAACCGATTCCGAAAGCGAAGTGGTGTTATGTTTCATATTTATTTTGATATAAGTAGCAATTGTAACCTTGCAAAAATATTCTTTGTCTCTTAACAGACTTGGCTTCATCAAGGAGTGTTTTTTTTTAATATTTTTTCTTATTGGAAATCCCAATGATCTTTTTAAGCTCATCAAGGGACAACCAAAACTAATCTAATTTTATTAATATTCTATATTATTTTGTGCTATATTATGCTGTCAGTCTGTCTGCCTTTTTTCTTTCTCTCAATTGCCTTGCTTCGATTGCTAGCTGGCTTCTTCGATGCTTGATGACTAACGTGACTAACGCACTGTACGCGTGCCTTGCAGGGTTCACTCGTACGGGTATCCGACGTCTGCTCTGCGCTGCCGTAACACTCGCTTTCTTACATCTAGCCTTCCGCTGCTTCACGACTTACCCTGCTATAAAACCCCCGGGGATGGGACCTAGACGGGAACGCTATAAAGGCGGTTTTTACGGCCTCACGGAGTTTGAAATGTTTCCAGTGTAACTAAATGGAAATCAGTTGGAGCAAAGTATAGTGCAGATGGTAGACGATAGAGAGTTTCCAATTGTAACTCTTGTAGTTGCGAGGTGGTCTGCCGTACGATGTGCATACGAGAATTACTGGGCTAGAATACTCAACAGCGATCTTGCCGATTAAAATTTAAATTTTTTTACAGAACACCTCAGCTATATTTTTTACGTAAGGACTCAATAAAGAAGCTATGGTCAACAATGCTGGTACATCGACTCGTATACTCACAATTAGCTTCTAATAACTCAATTTTCGTTTAGGACATATTTTTGCTACTTCCCCTGTATCCAACAAGTGCGACTGACATTTCCGATTATCGCACGAGATCCAGTTTTCACAAGAGACAATCCGATTCACAATCCGTTACTTTGTGTACCTATTCAATAAATTAAGGCAAGCTTTAATGCGATTTTGTTTTATTGTTCAGTGAATTCATGCGGTGCCCGCTTCCCGAAAAAGATAAAATATCTTTCTAATTTGACATGTATGAGTTAGTATCGTTTTATTAGTTACGTTGAAAGCTTTTGTTAATGCAAACTGGTTCCGCTATTACTTTCAATTATCGACTTTCGTGTTTTCCACTGGACTTTATGTTGATATCAAAATTTCCTGTAAGTACCATGTGAAAAAGTTGTCGTACCTGGCCCATACATGACGTTGATATTTCGTACCGCCAGTGGTGAATTAATAACACGAGTGACAACGAACCCATGTTACTGATGTACCACTGAATGAAATTAATAATCACAGTAACAGTGAAACATCGCAACTAATTGAATCGCGGAGAAACAAATAAATAATTGGGTTAAGAATGTCATAGCTGCTAACCTATTTTGGGAAATTGTGAATTCATAATTATAAGTTGGGTGATACACATCACACACTTATCATCCGAGCATAATCCCGGTCGCGTCCTACGCTTTCGCTTCGAAGCCCGGGGTCCGCTTACACATCACACTAAACACTTAACAATAAAGTGCGATTTTTAATAATATCGGCACTTTGATAGTTAAGGTCTTATTAATTCGAAACTTTCTGGATTATCTTTAAATATTTAGTAACACTATATCAATAGAGTATACTCATGGAAGAAGACTAAAAACGGGACCATAAGTAAAACAAGGAAATAAATAAATAATATTCAAAATTACTTTTTAACTAAACATGAAAACTTCATGTGAAAAATGAATTTATTAAATTTTAGTATTTATAAGAATATGAATTTATTAAAATTAACTTAATAGAAAAATCTTTAAAATATTGGCTATCCTACTAATATCATAAATGCAAAAGTTTGTATGTATAGATGGATGTTTGTTGCTCTTTACGATTAAACGGCTGAACGGATTTGAATTAAATTTGGCACGTAGATATATTATGATCTGGATTAACACGTAGGCTACGTTATTTGACTCCACGCGGGCGGAGCCGCGGGCAGCAGCTAGTACTGTATATAGAAAACGGAACGTTAATTCTTAAAATATAAAGAGTACCGCTCGTCATATCGTAGGAGTATACTGCTAACTTCACGTACACTCAAGAACGCAGCAACTCTTCAATGAGTTGGTATTTGGTTACGGTTCGGTTCGGTGACTTATATCGGAAGACTTAATAATTATTGCTGTGCCCTACCCTCTCTTATGCCCGACTATTGCTTATAGGATGGCAGGATGCACTACGTGCCATTGAGGATGGTAATTAACGCTTCCTCAGTGACATCTATAAACCCACCTACATTGCTAATCGTTCTCATGAAATTCTTATGAAATTTAATGTACTTACATTTTTTCTTTGAAACTTAATTTCATTTTTCAACTGGTTTCAAACATTTTCTCATAACAATATATCATTGTATTCATTTCGATACAAATTCAAAACCAGCATGAGTTACATATCTATAGGATTATTAATTTGTTTTCTTTTCGCATACTTTCGTTAAAATAAAAACCGATAGCGAATAACAAAACCTTTCTAAATAAATGGATGGTCATACATAATATTATTTTGAGGAAAAGGTTGCCTTTGTGTAACAGCCTTCTTCCTTTCATTGTGATCGCATGATCGATTTGGCTCGATTGGTCATAGCGTTAAGTGTTGATTAATCTAGCCTTTTCTTAGTCGACGTAGTTTTGTACTACACTTCTGCACCCCGAACTTTAAGAAAGTCAACCTTCATTATTCCAACATATCATTACATACATGTTTTTACAATATGACTAATATTGGTTTTGAAATCAGAGGACATGTGCAACTAACTGCAGTAGCTCGGGTGATTTTGGTATGTATGGAACGCTTGATTCCCTTGTGGTTACTGGAACTGCTTAACAGCGACTGGGGTTTAATAGGTCTTATAGAGAAGCTAACCTTCCTAAGCAGACTGCTAACGAGGAGTGATTCACGGTACATGATGATGAGGATCCTGATGTTTCTGTAACGCGTGCTAAATCTTGCTTCTAGGTCCAGGAATTTTGCATATTTAAACAAGAAATTCTTGTATCTTAGAATTTTGTATTTAAATACGCTTTTGCTTTTTAATTAATCCCTAATAAACGTAACTTTACACAAAAATATAAAACAAAAAGCTTCGGATTATGTTACACACGAGTACTAATACCTTGTATTATTCGACATTATGATTATTGCGCATTGGTCTCGGCGTATGTATGGTCTGTGTCACCGGTTCTCAGTTCAAACAAAAGGGGCACCAAGATATGTCCTTACACAAATACCCTATGGTAAAACTTATGAAGAGAAAAATAAATTAATGCCTCACTAAACCCTGCTAACAGTCCTTGTACATATATATATATATATATATATATATATATATATATATAATGCTAAGAAGAAGCATACATATATGTATATGTATGCTTCTTCTTAGCATTATCCCGTTTCCTAATCCATTAGGATTGGCGGGGTCGCTAACTAAGCCTAAGGATTTGGCGTAGATACTCATTTTTACATGGAATGACTGCCATCAGATCTCCACAACCCAACGGGAAAACTAGACGTTTCTTAGGTTAATCACACGTCTTTCGAAATATAATTTCTTGGACGTGCGGGTTTCCTAACGACGTTTTCCTTCACCGCTGTAATTATCACTTGCTCTCTTGCCTTGCACAAAGTGGGTATGAAGCCGTCGGGTATTAAATACACTTCAAAAGCTTGGTAACCCTTCGAAACCAGTGTGGTCATATATGACCGCGAAATGTATGGGAAAAGGTATATAACGGGTTCTGAAGGCTACTTCAAAAGCTTGGTATCTGCCATATGTTCGTATATCGTACTATCAACAGATATACCAACACTTCCTCTGTTGAAGACCATAAAAGATCGGGGTCGGATCGGGGAAGGCTGTTAATGCTGTTAAAGTCAGAATTCGCCGAAACCCCATTAAGAAACAAAAATGTTATCGCGAGAAATCAAGATTCCTGCTAGGACTCTGTCACCTATAATAAAACAAGACCTGAAGCTCGACGCTTATCATGAAAGAGAACAATGACACACAGAACATGCCCTAAATCCATCCCTACAATTGAAAAGAGTGGATCGATCACAATGCCTTCTGTCGCGACACGCAAGTGATAGGCAAAGAAATATCATCTTTATCTATCTACTTTGCAATTTCGGGTGATTTCGAGGGCCAAAAAGTCACTAATTGTACTGTCATACAACTTTTCAATTAATTGATAATTACTCTAGTATCTACTACTATAATTCAATAATGGGGACGGTGTACAAGAATTTAGACGCTTCAAACGTCAACGGTTATATGTAATGATAAATCGTAAATTGTACCTTTTTCAATTAAGCTGACAGCCGTTAACCTACTTTCAACTTGATTATAAACGCCTTATATTTAATAAATACAAAGTAAGACCTTAACAAACGCTAACACAAGAGTTTTACACATTCACGATATTAAAATGTATTTCAAAAACTGATTTATACTTCATAAACTGTAGTTTATAAAATACGGAGTTTAAACTGCTATCCACGTTTGTCTTATCATTAAATTATTCGTTTTTGCCTTATTCATTTTGTTGAATAAAAAATGAATAAGGCAAAAAACGAATAATTTAATGACAAGAATTTAATATATAATGTACGGTCGTGGGATTACGTGAATTAAAGCAAAACACGTGGGCCTAAATTAAAGCTCGACGGGCGACGTTAATTTAAATGGCAGGTAAGTTTGAAAACATTTCACTTCACAACATTTAGTGCTGCCTGGAAAAGGAACCAGAGATAAAAAATATCTCACTGAAAGAGATATTCTCAATTTATTAAATTACATGTAAATTTTATATATAATTAATCTACATAAAATATATACATCTATACATATATATAAATAAAATTGAACTGATAAGCTCATATTGTTCTTTTCACGTTACATGCATTTTTAACGTTTTTGTCTGTCTGTCTGTCTGTTTGTTTGTCCGCGCTAATCTTCGAAATCGCTGAACCGATTTTGACAGGACTTTCACTGGTAGGTAGAGGACTGTTCAGAGCAGAATATTGGGTACTTTTTATCCCATAAATATTTAGGGTTAAAATGAAAATCTGTTAAAATTAGGGGGAAATATCTTCCCCCTTCGGGGAACGTTGCAATTTTATTTTTATTATTTTCACAGAATACGTATTTTTTGTGACATAAAATAATTACGCATTTTTTAAGTAATAATATATATATTCATATGTAGTTTTTATACGTCCCCTCCCGTAAAGGTCAATAGATGGCGCTGTATGAAAATTGAATCGCGCTATGGTTGCATCTGCGAATCTGAACTTTTTTTTAAAGAAATAACTTGATGTCTATATGGAAAAAAAGGCTACTAAAAGCCCAAATATCATGCGTGCGAAGGCGCGGGCTTCAGCTAGTATTAAATATATATAGTGGGCAGTAGTAGCCCAGTGGATTATATCTGACGGTTCCTGATTCGAATCCTGGTATGGGCATGTAGGTACCACTAAATTCGTGTTTTCGTAATACCGTGATCACTTTCAAGGAAGACGTGTAACCTATCCTATGAAATGTCTCATTTTCCTTCTGGTTTGTGGAGGCCTGACGGCCGACACTCATTGTAAAAAATAGTATCTCTGTCAAGCCTTAGGCAGCGGAACCCGTCAAAATAGCCGTCAATTTGGCGGCATTTCATTTTGTCGATTTTTTGGGATGATGGTGATTTTGCAGGAGATAACATTTGAACCATAGATTCGTGACATCTAAAATATGTTACATTTTCAATGTCACGAATCACTTGGGTCATCCCAAAAAATCGTCAAAATGAAATGCTGCCAAAATCTGTTAAACTCCATATGAGGTGGGCAGCTGAATTTAGGTTCTTGGTAGTCAAAATCGCCAGTATACCAAGCCCCATCCTCTGCAACATCACTTTGCCTTGGTACTCAGGCCGACATTTTTAAAAATTCATAAAAATCAAACCTAACTTCTAAATGAGAAGGCGGTCAGGAATCATATTGGGGACAATATAATTTGCATATATACCAAGCGCCATCCTCTGCAAGATCACTTTTGTTATAGTAAAAAAATCGACAAATTCAAACTTTCATTAAACTTAAAGTTAAATAGACTATAACTGGCTAATAGCCTTAATCGGTTCTAATTATAGTAATCTAACTTATATCAAAATGCCATTCTCTGCAAAATCATTGTCCAATTTTGCTGCGAGCTCCCGGACTAAAAAATAGAATAAACCTAAGTAGAAGAACATTTACAAAATATTATAATTTTGCATCTAAATAAACTTTTACACAAAGTAAGGAATCAGTCAGTGTTACATGTCAAGTTTTCTGTTGTTTATTTTTTCGCTTGGGATATAAAAGTCTGAACTTACTATGAACAGCACCTATCGTAAAATGAAGCTATCAAGTTCAATTTGAGCCTCATTCTCTAGGCGTTCCGTATACACATATAAATACAACTACATATGAAATTATTATTTATACTTGTAATTCTCCAATTTTCCTTTTATTAAAATTGAAGTGCATTGAATTATGTAATACTTGCGCGATGCCACTTTTGCTGCTAATACAGCTACTCATTAGGAACTTATGGTGGCAGTGGTGGTATAACTGGTGACCTCATTCGCTTGCAGGAACACAACAACTCTCCAGGGACTTGTTATTTGGTTGGGGTTTTCAGTAAGGTGAAAGTACTTTCCCGGACGGGCTGCTTTGCTGCACCTTACCTCTCTTTAAAACACTATGTCAAAGCCAGGCATGTATAGTTCGTTCCTTGTGACCAGGTGCAGAGTCCTGCTGGAAAGTCCATGATACATTTTTAAAAAGTGTATTGCTGAGAGGTTTCACAATCCAAGTCAGTCTCTTGATACACTTTGGCTGTATCTTCAGTCCTTTTTCACAAAAATGAAGCTTTGTGATTCCTTGATTAGACTAGTGTTTTGATCGATCCACTCTTTTCAACTGTAGGGATTGATTTAGGGCATATCCTGTATATAACGATAAGCGCTGACAGTCCTAGCCGGAATCTTCATTTCTCGTGAAATGTATTTTTGTTTCTAGGTTTCGGCGAATTCTAGCTTTAACAACATTAACAGCCTTTGTAGTTCTAATAGCATGCGGTCCCGATCTTTCATGGATTTCAACAGAGTATGTGTTGGTATATTTGTCGATAGTACGATATACGAACATACGGCTGATACCAAGCTTTTGAAGTGTCTTGAATATGACCGACGGCTCCATACCCACTTTGTGTAAGGTAATCACTGCAATGCTATTTACTTTAACATCCTATTCTATATTGTAATTTGATAATAAACACTAAAATATATGTAAAATGGCGGAAAGTTTTTAACATAATAAACGCGTTCCTAATTCAAAATAATAAAGGAGTTGAAAAAAGAAAAAATCTATATAACAGTATTTATGGCCAGACTAGTTATATCACATGTCCCAGACCCAGATAGTTCCTTCCACAGGAATACAATGGACACTATGAATCCAACAAATGCTAACTTCTTAGTTCGTCTCTCTTGGATCGCCTAAACTACATATATCCCTAAAAATACGTACAGATGAAGTCGGCATTGGCTCTGAAGGTAGTCATGAGCCACTCCATAGAAAATAAATTAGA
Organism: Pyralis farinalis; assembly: GCA_947507595.1. NCBI lineage: Eukaryota > Metazoa > Arthropoda > Insecta > Lepidoptera > Pyralidae > Pyralis > Pyralis farinalis. The sequence goes on from OX382267.1 coordinate 22,662,269, forward strand.
ATGTTAAATCATGTTAAATCTCGAGTGTGTAGCGAATTTGTGGTTGTGTTTGGCAGACATATGGAGGAAAGTGTACTAAGGTGCAGATCTTGCAATTCACGATGGCGAACGGGCTTTACTAGGATTGAACATGTTCATACACAGTGCAATAGGGTACGTGTCTGACGGAGCCAATCAGTAGCGAGTTGCGGGCGAGCCGTCGCTCCAGATAACTTGTGTTTATACTTTCATTTACACAGATACGTAATAGATCTATCTGTAAGGTCAAAATGTTGAAATTTTTGAACTTTCGGTACGGAACATTAAAAATGAAAAGGCAGCCTTTCTTCTTCACTCATATTTTCTCTAAAGCTCCTTAGGGAGCTCACGAAATTTCCAGCTGTCAACTTTTGGTATTCAACTTTTCCTTTATCAGTAACAAAAGAAGTATTGTTTTCATATTTCGTGAATACTTAAGTATGATGTTTGTTTTGCTACCATATCGTATTGCCTATTATTTTTTCCCGTTAAAGGTTTATTTTGCCAAAGGTTCACTTTGCCAATAAGTTTGATTTTCATTACGCATAATTGGAAAATCAAAGTTTAAGTACTAATATTAAGTCTTTATGAGAGTTACTAGCAAGCGTGCGTACTGAGAGGTTAAGACATTATTTATAGTTAAGTGATTCAGTACTTCTTCTTCTTCTTATCCCGTTTTGGTAATCTATTAAATTTGGTGGGGTCCGCTACCTAAGCCTAATCATCATCATCATTTGTGGAGTTGTTGCATAAATCATTTGCGGAGTTGTTATTTTTCAACATGGAGCGACTACGTCAGGCCTCCATAATCCAGAGGGGAAAATCGGACCTTTTATAGGTTAAGTCACCAGTCTTCCAGTCAGTCAGATGTTTTCCGTCATCGCCGAGCAAGTGATAATTACAAATGTATAGTTATTTAATACATTTAGCTCTATTTCCAAAAGAACTTCTCTAAATTAAATGATTTATATAATTAACGCCCATCTAAGTAACGTGGAATATTTGATCGAACATTTTTCGTGTTCCATACTAAAATTGAAAAAATGCAGCGCCATCGATATCATCTCGATGTCCGTAGTCGAAATATGCCATCGTTGTAGATGCCATTCCGTTAATATTTCCGAAGTTCTCGGGATTATCCCCAATTTTGTATGGAGAATGTCGGGCCTATCCATTGAATTTCTCCCAGTACTGAACGGTACAAAATACTTTTTTTTTTATACAACATCGGGCGTACAAATATAACCTGATTTGAAGTGGTTACTGCAATCTTTAAATGTTTGCAATACGCCAGGTCGTTTGCGTTTCCCCCCTGCTGCCTCATCACTCACTTGCAAGAATACAACAAAGTAGTTGTTATTTGGCTGCAGTTTTCTCTTAGGGGAAGGTAATGTCGTAGTCACGTTTTTTGTGTAACGAGGAACTTTTCATAAACAGGCTGCCGTCAACGCTGCTTAACTTGCGTGTGTGATTAAACTAACATAAGTTGCAAACCAATCAAGCTTCTTAAATCCTGATGTCCTCCTATATTATATATATATTTATTGCTGATTGCCAAATTTAATGATCCAGACGGTTATTATTTGTAATATCTTGACACACAAACCGAAAATAAATCAACAAAGGGGATTTTATTTGAAACTCACTAAAGTGGCAAACAAGCGTACACTATAGGTACTCATGCTATGAGAACCTGATTTATGCCAAGTTTCGTTATCCTACATCCACGGGATTTTTTGTGTACATATGTACGTAAATCACGCCATGTCCCTTGCAGGGTAGACAGAGAGAACCGAGCCCCACAAGACGCGGTCCTTGCTTCTTTAATATTCAAAGGTCTTTCATGCCCGCTTGCTAATTTCTAGGGCCCTGACATCACCTTCTGATAAAACCACCAAATTGATTGTCAATTTGGTGGTGGTAGATGAGTTTTTGAAAGTCCTTGAAAATGAAAAACAGACAGACAGACGAATGTAACTACAAACTGACAGTTATTGGATTTTCCCTGGAATGATATTTTAAAATTCTGTTTCATATCCAATTTTATGACCTAGGTCTATCAAAGATACCTTATGGACAGACAGACTAATGCTATGAGTCCTATTTCCGATTATCACTGAGAAACGCCATATAGATTTAAGTTTGTAATTTCTTGACATACTGCCAAAAAGACAGACAGGCAGACAAATGGGTATGTACAGACAAAGGGACGGACAACAAAGTCATTATTAGAATTCCTTGTTGCGTTTTGAGGTATGAAATGCTAAAAATAATAATATAAATAAATTATTATTCTACGCAGAAGTAAACAGGTGACGGATGTTTACCTAAGTAACTTGACTACCTAACTAAGAAACCTGATAAATAACTATTGTTTACAATGATGTTTCTTTTATACAACGTAGGGAGGTATACAAGCTTACGGTCCACCTGATGTAAAGCAGGTACCGTAGACTATTAACGCTTGTAACATATATCACTTGCGCGATGCCTCCTCTGCTGCTTACACAGCAACTTCTTAGGAGCTTTGGTGATCTCACTCACACACAGGAACACAACAACCCTCTAGGGAGTTGTTATTTGGCTGCGCTTTTCTGTGAGGTGGAGGTACTTCCCCAGACGGGCTGCTTTGATGCGTCCTACCCCTCTCTAAACATCCAGACCAAGACAAACAGACATGTTCATGCACACAAATGTTTGTCTTGTGTGGGAATCGAATCCATGAGCGTTGGTGTCAAAGTCACGTCTTTCACGACTGAGCCACCGAGCTTGATGTTGTATTCTTGTCAATAAGTAAAGTGACCAAGAAACGCTTGACGCACCTCGTAGTACTGCGTTAGCTGTCGAAGAGGCAACATACAAGCTGTTTTCGTTATGTTACAAATTAACCTTACTGCCACTATACTTGTTTGTCAAGCGATGTTGTATAAAAACAAGAAACAATCCGCGGTATCAGCCTTTTAACCGAAGCGGTACTAGGTTCGAATTCTGACATGAGCAAGTACCACTAAATTCGTGTTTGCCAATTTATGTACAAATTTGTAATTGTCAGTTGCTCGGTGGTGAAGAAAAACATCGTGAGGAAATCCGCACGTCCAAGGAATTATATTTTTGAAAGACGTAAACAAACTTACGAAAGGTCCAGATGGAAAACTGGACCTTTCGTAAGTTTGGTAAGCTAAGTAGTGGAGATCTGATGGCAGCCGCTCCATGTAATCAGTATTTTTCCTAAATTGTTAGGCTTAGATAGCGGACCCCGCCAATACTAATGAATTAGGAAAAAGAACAACGCTAAGGCGAAGATTAAATATCGATACTAATGGATTTCGTGTTAATTTCTATACAATGGCGTCTTGTTTAGTAATTAATGCCCCTTTTAGATTAATTATCTTCTTACTTTATAACTCGAACTGAGTACGATACATTGAGAAACAACGCGAAGTTGAGGTGCAACAAAGTTTAGAAATTCACCTCGCATGTTAATAACTGCATTAAACTTCTATTCCATTATGAACAAGTCACGAATATTGATTGCGGTGGTTACGATTTTTATTACAATAGAACGTACTCTCTGAGACGGAATTGCTAAAGTTCAGTATTAACCGAAGGAAGGATTAATGAGAAAGAAGTGTCACGAAAACAAAGTTGAGCTCGGGGTCGCGCAAAGTGTGCGAATTTGGCTCGTAAATTTCCTCATACGATATTGAGATTTGCGCGACGCGAACAGACATTATTTAATTAGTACTAAACTGGTCGCACGTGCATTGCTGTACTTCTATCCGTTTAGTGCTAATAAGATAGTAATGGCGCTATTCTTACTTATTTGAGTGCTATAAATGAAGTAGGTACAGGTGAAAAGTTTTATCGCTTTAACTTTACTAGTATATTACTTGTTAGATGAAGACTACCTAATCGAATTCTCTAGCTTGGTCTCTAATGTAATGCCAAACCAAACTTAGTTTTAATGACTCGAACATACACAGTCACCATAAAAAGAGACTGTGACGCAGTAGAACTCCAAATTCAACTAGTTATGAGAAGCAAGGGGGAAAAGCTTTTAGTGTGGACCATGTACTATTCGAAACTAGTAAGAGTAACTTTCTAATACTAATGTCAGTACTATTACGATAACAGTATCAACCATATTCATACTGGCATTAAACTCAATATATTATTATGGAAGACACAACGATCCCCTCACACGTACGCGCAATATCTGATTTTGTCGTATATTGAAATCGCCAGAGCGTAGGTATATGCCATGTGTTATGCTACGAATCCATTAGAGCGAACGAAGCTTAGGTTCTTTATATAAAATTTTAGGGAAGGGCTCGGTAGCATATATCATGTGATTGCTCACTTACTTCATGAAAAAGTATTAAATTCACAAATGCTTCATTTCTTCGACAAATATATGACTTATATATATGTTTGAAAATAGTTGCACGTTTCACATACATATTGTTGCGCAAACGTGTTGATACACTCCATTTGACTGACTTATATGAAAGATATTTCTGAAAGAAATAAAAATTCCTATTTATTTATTAAGGTTCTAACGCGTGCCAACCTCATTGCGCGACTTTGACTATTTAACCATCCGTTAAAGTATTTGAAAGCAAGTACGTGCTCGTGCAGATGTCGATGCACGTTATTTCGCATATCTGCGTGCGTAGACGTGCGTAGTAAATTTATACAACAAGTGGATTAGTGGCTTTATTCCAAGCGAAAGAAGCAACGATACGATAAAACAGATGTCTATGGGGAATTCATTTTTTGTCGCAACGACCATGAAAGCAGAAAGCTTTTACCTCTCAGCGGAAAAGCTCTCTGAATAAAAGTTATAAGCAAATAACGGTTTATTATTTTCTTTGTCAAGATCTTGTATGACTGCGATGGCATCCCTCGGTCCAATTTGGAGGAAAACCATGAACGATTTCTATCTGAAATGGAGAATTTTCTGTCTAAAGTATTCGATTCGAGACAAATAACCATTCAACTACGCTAGAATTCAGGCTTAAAAAAATTATTGTTGTGGTTCTCAACATATCGTCCCCTAAGGACCTTAGGAATTAGGAATTTTAGGGTCGGCAACACAAGAGTGACCCCTGATGTTTCAAATGCCCATAGGCTACGGTAACTGCTTACCATCAGGCAGGTCGTACGCTGGTTTTCCACATTAGTGGTTTAAAAAAAGGAATTCTTGGTGTTGTCTTCAGTTCCGAAATAATGTGAAAGACAAGTATAAACTGGTGTGTTTATGATATTTCAGGTTGTGGTATGAACGCTTTGCGGAGGTTTTCTTATGAGAAAAACAGCATGGAGCAAAACACTTCGTATGAAAGTAAGTTACGTGACGAAGTACGTGAAAGTTTATCTCCTCCTCCTCTCCTGCTCCTATTTATCACTATAGTATAGCAAAAATCCTTGCTAGGGCACCACGTAAACTGAACCTATCTAACTATAACTTCACGCCAAATCCCTTGTGGGGTAGGCACAAAGAACCGAGCGGCACATGACTCGATCCTTAGAAACCTCACTCGGTTCTTTAACATTCATTGCTCTTATACACGTTCGCCAGATACTAAGGCTCCTGACATCACAATCTAATAAAACACAATGAATTTGTGGGATGGTGTGGAATAAATAGTAAGAGATGAAAAGCCGCTGATCCGTTAAAGCAAAATAAAACATTCATATTTAGTACGATTTAAACATCTGAACATCCAAACTATACCACGGGAACATACACCGGGATAAAAAGTAGCCTATATGTTAATCCAGTACGTCATCTATCTACCTACCAAATGTCATCCAAATCCGTTCACGCGTAGAGGCGTGAAAACAGAACAAACATCCACACATACAAACTTTCGCGTTTAGTATATAGGATAGACTCCTATACTCCTAGGATACACTACATAAGCTTACTAGTAACCTCACTCACTCGCAAAAACTCAATAACCCTACAAGGAGTTTTTGTTGACTGCTGTTTTTGGGGAGGTGGAGGTACCTACTTCCCCAGTTGAACTGTTTTGATGCGCAACTTACTTTTCTTAAAATGTACATTTTTTTTGGTATACAAAGTCGAGAGGCATATAGGCATACGACCTGCCTGATATAAAACGTTTACCTTAGCCTATGAACGCTTGTAATACATTAAGTATCACTCGCGCGATGTCACCTCTGCTGCCAACACAGCAACTCCTTAGGAGCTTACTGGTGATCTCACTGGCACGAAGGAACACAACAACCCTCCAGAGAGTTATTGCGGTTTTTCTATGAGGTGGAAGTACTTCCCCAGACGGGATTCTTTGATGCGCTCTATCTCTCTTAAAAATGCTTATTGCTTATTGGTCATGTATAAACATGACCTTATTTTTTATACCACTGAACCAAATAAGCTCATTGCCTGCCTGATGATAAGCAGTTACAGTAGCCTATAAAAATTTGCATCACCAAGTGAATTGTTCTTGCTTTAAATGGAATTAGGAATATAAACTAATGCTGCAATTTAATAATAAATAAACAAATTCTTCAAGTACATATTATTTATTTATTTATTAAACACGGTTAATACCTGCAAATGAGGTCCCTAAATCTTATATATCATAGACTCATAATAGAGCTCACATTAACAATCCCAGTGCATCATCGCTGCACTTCGAGTAACATTTGGAATATAAGCTAGTGATGTCGCTTTCTGCTACGCTGTAAGCTACTTTGAGTGCGGGTATAATCGTTCTGACAGTCGTGGCATTAAGGAAGATTACCGGTAATCGCTGTAGTGTACCGGTGGTAGTCGTAGAGCTGAGGACGAATTTTAGGAACGTGTTTTAGGCAATTTGTAATATCGAAAAAATAGTATCTGATTAATAGGAGAACCTTAAACCGTGAATCGGCAGAGTGATTGCCGTTATTGCGCAAATGCGCAGTAATTTGCAAAATACAACCAGAAAAATATTTTTAGGCAACTTTGAATTTTTTTCATCTTATATTTTAGCGTATGTATAGTCCAGATATAAAAATGACAGACTATTTTGTCAGTTTTAAAATATGACCTGACACTTCTGAATGTATTTAATTAATATACGCCAAAAATATTCTTTAGGCGTTCTGAAATATTTAATAGCTTATTTCTATCTGTGTGTCTTCTGGTGCATCTTTATCCTCGATATTTTTGTTATTTACTAAAAAATATTCATTAACATCATCAACTGCCAATCACAGCACGAGAAGGCCAGAGCCGCGATAGCTGTCGGCGGATCTCTTACCAACGACCATGCATAAGACTTTTTATCACATTCAATTAAAATTATTAATTGCGTCAGGGAGTTATTAAAAATCGTTTATTTATATGGAAAATTGCACATATTTTCAATATTAATAAATAAATAAGCTATTATAATTTCAGAACGCCTAAAGTATATTTTTGACGCAATTTAAATAAATACACTCAGAAGCGTCATATTTTAAAACTGACAAAATAGTCTTGGGTTTTATATCTGACTATACCTACATAAAATTCCAAGTTTCCTAAAAATATTTTTCTGGTTGATATTATTTACAAATATCATATACTGCCCAGTTGCAAAATAACCGCTATCACTCTGGCTGACTCGCAGTTTAAGTTTTTCTTCATCAGTTACTCTTTCTTCATGAATACCATAGATGAGATTTCAATCTGGCCAACATATGGAAAGTCAGCGAGGAAACAATATGGTTATAGCTGAAATAATATTAATAGGTGCCATCTGGATCCAGTATGCCTACGGGTTCTTGAACAATTTATACTGGAAACCCAGAAGGGTCCAACAGAATGGAGACGTATAATCATCGTGCCTTTGTATAAAGGTAATTAATCACGTATGTACTCGTACTACACCAACTATATGGCCATCAGTTTAATAAGCTATGTAATATAATATAATAAAGTCTATGGAAAAAATATAAATAGGAAAATGAGGGTGAATCCGAGGGAATGATTTTGAAATGGCAGGGGATGTACGGATCAAGTTTTCTCACTTCGCAATATCGAAGGGCATCTGGCTATGGACCAGAAGGTTTTCTACTGCATTTTAGATATTGAGACAGCAATATTGTCATGGTTGTGGAAAATGATCGTTTTAACAATTTGCCGTGACATGAGATTTACGGTAACCTACTCAGTGCTATGTAGTCCACTTATAAGGACCAGCCCGTCGACCAGACTGTTCATCTATATCTGGATAATTAACTGCAGTGTCAGATTTCAACGATTAGGTACGTATGGAAGTGTAAACGCATGAGTGACACAGCTGGTGTTGCAAATGTCCATAGGCTACTGTAACTATTTACCATCAGGCAGGCCGTATGCTTGATTGCCACCTTAGTGCTATAAAAAAATATAGGAGCTGAGGCAGAACAAGATTTACCTACTATGACGAAATTGGTTGTGTTTTATAAGAAGATAAATTTAGGAGCTTTAGGAACCGGCGGGGATGCATGAAAGGAGCCATGGACGTCAAACAATGTGGGGCGTCTCTCCACTAGATGGAGCGTTGACCTTGGAAGAGGTTTGTAGGGAGTCGATGGACGCAGGTGGCACAGGATCGAGACGATGTTCAGCAGTGGACGAATACGGGCTGAGATGATGATGATATCATAATATTTATACAGATAAACATACACATATATACAGATATTTTATTGATTTTTATCACGTCGCCATACTGTCCAGATTGCAGAAGGATAAGAAACGGGACGACCGCCTTTATCAATCTTATCCGAGTGGCGGCGAGCCGACGAAAGTAGCAAGTGATTTGAATATGCAAATCTTATTTGAACTAAATTTACTGTAGCAATTAGGGTGTTGGTAGATATACAGATATTTGATGACTAAGTGACGGATTTTCGTTGACTGCGTTGATTTCTACACTGGCATAAACTTGCAATAGTAGCTTGGTGTATTACACAACTATACCCCTGATATGATGGCATTGGAATTAAAAGTAACCTGAAGAACATGAGAATGTTCGTAGCGTACATGGTTATTATTTCGATAACGTGATCCAAGCGAGCGAAGCTATGAACAGAAACTGGTAGCACTATAAATGCGAAGAGGGTTGTTTTTATCTTTTCTCACTTGAAGTGGAGATAATTTGAAGACTAGGGAGTGGCTTTTGACAAGCTCGGTGGTGGAACGCGCTGTTACGCTACTTTGACACTAACGCTCGTGGGTTCGATTCCCACACAGGACAAACATTTTTGTGTATAAACATGTCCGTTTGTCTTGGTCTCCTCACTGGAAACTGCAGCCAAATAAAATCTCCTTAGAGGGTTCTTGTGTTCCAGCGTGTGAGTGAGGTCTCCAGTAAACTCCTAAGGAGTTGCTGTGTTAGCAGCAGAGGCGACGTCGTGCGAATGATACTTAATGTATTGCAGCAATTTATACGCTACGGTAACCGCTTTGCATCAAGTGGACCGTATACTTGTATGCCTACCGAAGTTGTACGACAGAAAGTGTCATAGACTACTTAAAAACGAATAATGTCCTAATATTAAAGGTATATTAAAAAAATATTCAATTATATTAGGTCCTTACATATGAAATTGGCGTTTTATACGGAAAACGCAAAACGAAAAAATATATATGAAATTATATATTTAATCAATCGAAGTATGAACCATTATAATCTATGCACTTACGCTATCTTATAGGTAGTTCAACGATTCCATTGTTGAAAAAATTGTGTTAGCGAGAATCAATAAAATCTTTGAAGGCGATTTGGACTGCCCCATTGGAATTGAATTTTTTCCTTGCAATTAGTTGTCAAAATTTCGAAAACAGTGGTAATCTGTTAGAAAAAGGTCTGGGGAGTATGGTGAGTGTTGGTGACATTCCAATCGCAGCTCCTCAAATTTAGCGACCGTCTGGCGTGAAGTGTGAGGTCTAGCGTTATCCTTCAGTAGCAGTGGGTTAGAGCAATTGACCAGTTTCGGTTGTTGTAAAGCGGGATTTTCCATCATGGTTTGCAATTGTTGACAATACAGATCTGCTGTAATCGTCTGGCCGGTTCTTAAGAATCTGTAGTGTATGTACACCAACACTGACTCACCAAACACTCATCAGTAACTTTTTCTGTGTTAACTTTCGCTTGGGACAGGATTTAGCCGGTTCATCTGGGTTCAACCACTATGATAAGCGTTTCCAATTGTCGTACAGGATCTATTTTTCATCAGAAGATACGATTAAAAATGTCCTCGTTATAGTCATGGTTGAGTAATGTAACACAGCACTCAATGCTTGTTTGTTGGTGTGCTTCACTCAATTCATGCGGTACTCATTTCTCGAGCTTTTTCACGTTTCCAATTTATTTCAAGTGAATTAAAACTATTTTGTCAGTCACACCGAAGCCTGTCGCTAACTCTGACGTAGTTTGCGATGGATCTGCTTCCACGATTATCTTTAATTCTTCGTTGTCAACTAAGGTCTCCGGCCGTCCAGGGGGTTTATCCTGTAGATCAAATTTTCCAAAACGAAAACGTTGAACCCAAAAGCTTATCGTGTTTTCTTTTACAGTAGCTTCTGTTTCTGCAGCATTGGTGCCGCGGTGGAACTCGTATTCGTAAATAATGCGATATTTTAAGTTTTCTATATTGTGAACTGACCGATGATAAAGAAAAATCAAATGGCGTAAAAATAAATGAATCACTAACTTCGAAAAACAAATACAGAAGCCTAAATTTGAATTTGGAATTCCTAACCAAACGCCAGATATTTGAGATCTAAGTGGCCAGTTTGACAAAAAGGCCAATTTCATATGTAAGGACCTAATATTATGTAAAATTATGTATAATTATCTTCTCACATATGCAGTACGTGGCCGCATGTAACGTTTGGACAAATCTTATTGCTCTATCATTACAAGAATAACGATAAATCACAATACGCATTTATATAACAAGTCAATTCACTCTTTAGTACAATGAATTTATTAAAAGACTTTCCATTCCAAAAGTCTGATAGTACATAATGTAAGCAAGTGTAATGTACGCGTTAAGAGACAGATGGTAAAAACCGGCACATCCATCTTAATTATTCACGGCAAGGTATCGATCTCGCCTCTCGCCATCTGCTGACTGCCGATGTTATACCACGGTAAGCTCTACCCTCTGAGACTTATAAGTATTCCTCATTTGAGCAAGAGCCTGTTTATAGGTCGGTATCTGATATATTATCTGACATAAATGTAATTTTCCCACTTCTGTTTCTTTAGTCAGTTAATATTTTTAGGGACTGAAGTTTACACTGTCCAGAGCGTGGGCTCTGGACAGTGTAAACTTCAGTCCCTAAAAATACACAATTTTAATTGACCATTTTAGAAAGGCAATTAGTATGCAAATGTTTTTATTCAATTAATGATTTTTATTGACTAAAACTGACATTATATAATTGCTATAATTTATAAAATAGTTATTAAGTATATTTTGTATTAATATTGTTATATTTATATTTGTTATTATCTATCTATCTATAACTTTACGCCAAATCCCTTGCGGGGTAGGCAGAAAGAACCGAGCGCCACGTGACTCGATCCTTACATACCTCACCCGTTTCTTTAATATTCATTACTCTTTTCATGCACGCTTGCAGGTTTCTAGGGCTCCTGACATCACCTTCTGATAGAACACGACCAATTTGGTCATGGTAGGTAAGTCTTGGCCTTCCTCGGCTCCTACATCCTTCCACTTTTACATTGTAAATCTGCTTCGTCATTCTTTCATCCGAACCAACGGAGCATGCGTCTTCTTATTTTAACACCGACGCTCTCTTTCAGACCAACTCTGTTTCTTACATCATCATTGCAAATACGGTCTACAAGCGTTACACCACAAATTTTGCACAACCCATACCCAGCTCTCGCTTCCATGAGTAAGCGTTGGATTTGTTATTATTGTGTAGTAAATATTGTATATTTGTATGCTATATAGTTGTGGTAAAATATGCGAACTGACATAAATCTAACAAAACCTGAATGTGACCATATTCTATGCAATTAAATAATTATTATACTCGTATGTCTACCCCACAAGGGAACGGGTTTGAAGATATACATTCATGCTTACAAATTATTATTCTATTCTATTAAACGTCATATACAATTAGTATTTTTATTATTAAAATTATGTTTTTATAATGAGAATTTGAAGAAACCAAAGAGCTTGACATTTTTTACAATATATTTATTGTCACCGACAGTCCACCACCTGAGGCGGTTTGTGTTGTTAACAGAATTAATTTAAAATTTCGCAGTTTTTAAATGTTAGAGATTTTTATGTATACAATTTTAATATACGATCGTGCAGGAGTTAGTTTGATGCATCAGCCAGGTACAGTGTTGCCATAATATCGATGCCTATTAGCTTTGAGAATCGATTAAACTATGTATTGGGCTAAACACCATCTAAAGACTTAACACTATGGATAGCATAATCGCTTTGGGCTATCAATAGTATTGGTCCTTTGTAACTGAATTTAATTATCTAACGACATTCCAAGTACTGGTACTAATCACTTTACATCAGAGCGTATATGAGTCTGTAAAGAAACCATTAATAAATTTCCATTATCAAACAAGATCGAACCTTGTTACATCTGTTATATCACAGCTTGAAACATTGTAGGCGATGTACGCGTTGGCCTCGTTAGTTTGTCGGAATGCAAAAAAGATAAAAGGGTCATGTGTCGGTAAAGGGATGTTTGTAGCTGGGAGTGCCTGTACTGGGGCGAAAAGCCGCGCAATCGACCGGCGGCGGCGCGGGGTGCGAGCTGCCCACCAAACGCGTAAACTTTCACACCCGAACCCACTTTGCCTGTCTCAATACAGACGCGAGTTTACTCAGCAGTTTTACATTTCCCCGGCAAATTAATTTAAATTAACTGACGATATGAAACTTCTTGCCTTGCTTACGTATTTAGGATAAAATATGTATAAAAGCCAGCCTTTTACCCGCGGTTTCGTCCGTAGAATTCGTAATAAATTCCTATTTACTTTGAAAACTACATCATTTTTTTGTTCTTCCATGTTTGTAAAGGTTTTCTCTATTTTTTTTAATTCTTAAAACCTTACATTATCGTCAAATACAATGGTCTGATGCCTTTTGAGCAAAACAAATGCTTTTAATGTTTATTACCTTGTTACGTTATCGTAAAATACAATGGTCTTATGCTCCTTTTGAGCAAAACAAATGCTTGTGTTAGGAGTAACCGCTCTTCCGCAGTGCATTATGATTAGATTCAGTAAGGTATAGGCAACAATTAAATCAGCATGAATGAAAATAATATTAAAACAAAAGAAATATAGAAAAACGAATGGTCGGGTGTGTATGACTATGTACGCAAGATAGCAACAATGTACGTATTTTGTGTCTTCGTGTGTGTGTATGAGTGTGTGTTGATGGTCTATATGTGTGTAAAAGAATATAAAGTACTCACTATATTAAAGGAATATTCATTTTAACTATTTTTTTTTTCCATTTCAACATTACATTTTTGTTTCTTTATACACAACATTCACGATGCTACGTCCCGTTACAAGGATAAACGAACTGCTTGTAGAACTCTCTCTGGTACAGCTAAGTGCAAGTCAAGTTTGACACTTTGACCTTTGTGCTATTCCTAGTGGCAAGTAATAAGAGTTACAATCGTACTTTGAGTTTTTTTTTATACAACGCCGCATGCCACAAGCATTCAGCCCTCCTGACGTAAATCAGTTACCGTAACCTATGAACGCTCACAATACAATTTAATATCACTCGGGCGATTCCACCTCTGCTGCCAACACAGCAACTCCTTAAAAGCTTACTGGTGACCTCGCTCACACGCGGGAACGTAACAACCCTCCAGAGAGTTATTATTTAGTTGCGTTTTTCTTTGAGGTGGAGGTACTTCTCCAGACGGGTTGGTTTGATGCGCCTTACTTTTCCTGAAACACCTGGACCAGGACAAACAGACATGGACACGTCTGTTTGTCCTGGTCCGGGTCCAGACAAATATTTGTCCTGTGGAAATCGAAGCCACGAGCGTTGGTGTAAGATGGTGCAAAAAGTAAGGTTACTAACCACTGCGCCACCGAGGTCATTGAAATCGGAATAATCGATCCCAGCATCGCAGAACTATAGATGCTTGGAATAATTATTGAATTTACATGGTATCCGCTGGTCTTATTTTTACATACATAAATTTTCGTATTTAATAATTATAATTTTTTACCAGAAAAGATGTAAATTACTCCCTTCAATTTTTTCCATCCGTGGATATAAATTCAAACTTAAAAACTTAAGCTCATCGTCTTTATAAAAAAAAGCATTACCTCAGATACACCAAAATTAAGTAAAAAAAATTTAAATCGAATCAAAATTCTACTATGAAAATATGCCCACTGAAAACGTACGATCAATACTTCAATATTGAAAAAGGAAAGGAATACTTTTTATTGTATATAATAAACCATTAGATATATATATATACATACATATATATATATATATATATATATGTATGTATATATATATATCTAATGGTTTATTATATATATATATATATATATATATATATATATATATATATATATATATACATGCATGAGTAGAATATAATTAAAATTAAGCTCGGTTTTGTTTGGCCATAGACACACGTCATGTCTACGATCTAAGTATATCTACACAAGACGCATGACATATTTAATAATAACTTACAGTTTCTTAAAAGAAAGCAATATATTATATACCCGCTACCTCATTCGCAAATTAAGTGAAACGTAAAGTTTGTTACTAAAATCAATACTTTATAAATGTTTATTCCGTATCCATCTTACTTCAGTACATCTTTTATGCCTCCCAGTTGGCAAACAAATATACGGCTCATCTGACGCGAATGAATAAAATATGTGCCTATTAGAAAGTGTACTTATATATTTTACATATATACTTTACGCCATGTTTATAATAATTTAGTTACTGAGCGCCTGAAAATATATAGGCATACAAAATATTTCTGAACTTGTCTATTCAGTAAGTATTTATTAATTGTTAGTGGGCAGAAGGCGTTTTGATCGATCCACTCTCTTCAACTGTAGGGATTAATGTAGGGCATGTCCTGTATATGGACGATAAGCGCTAAGTTTCAGGTCTTGTTTTACACAGAGCGGAAATCTTCATTTGTAGCGATAAGATTTTTTGATTCCTAATTGGGTTTCGGCGAATTCTGGCTTTAACAACATTAACAGCCTTTGTAGTTCTAACGACACGTGATCGCCCCGATCTTTTATTTGATAGTCTAATTCTTGAAGAAAGTTATAAGCCTTGTCTTAGGTTTTCGCGATTGTTACACATTGAATTAAACAATTTTTAACGGAAGTATCGCGTGTTTTATTTATTTTGTTGAACCTGACGTTTCGAACGCTAAAGCGAAAGCGTTATAAGCTTTTGAACATCACGATACGATTCTTAGAAGCCGAGGAAAAATAATGAACGAAAAAGTGATGTCCACGGAATACTTGGTGTACACGAACGAAGTCGCGGACTGCATCAATTTTTATTATACAACAATTCCTCAGAAGCTTACTGGTAACCTGACTCACTCGCATACAGTAACCCTTTAAGAAGTTGCTATTTGATTGCGGCGCTCTTTTTTTAGGTGGAGCTTCTTCTCCAGTCGAATTGCTTTGACACGGTCTGCCTCTCTTTCGCTAGAGCCTCATTTGTTAATTATCACGGTGCATCACGTACAAATGAGGTTGACTTTGACTCTGAAGATGATATTTAGCCACTTACACCGCTTTTGTATTAAAAAGCTTGAAAAGTTATGTAAAATCTTAATCCAATCATTTGAATCGAGGTGCTATCTCAGAACTAAGAACATTACAGAATATTTTTTCCATCCGAAAGTAAGTAGTAGACCAAATGATATGCACACGTGAGACAGTTCAGCATAAAGATTGCACCTGCTTTCGTCACTGTTCGTTAACGGGGCTCTTTCTTAATATCAATTTTTTTCCGACTTCCGATACCTAGACTATTTACGTCGTAAATATTATGTATCGCCTGTGGCACGTTGCGACCCACTGGTATTTTAAAATAGATCATAGATATAGCTATATAATCTAACGACTGAAACGCAAATAAACAACTATTTTTTTTATAGAATTATCATAACTATACTAAAAAATCGGCCAAGTGCGAGTCGGACTCGCGCACGAAGGGTTCCATACCACTATCTATAAAAACAGCAAATAAATCACGTTTGTTGCATGGGAGCCCCCCTTAAATATTTGTTTTATTTTAATTTAATTACATATTCTTAAAGTGAATATATAACTAAATATTCTGTGAATATTTCAAGCGTCTACCTGTTGCCGTTATCAATATCGAGCAAAAACGAGCAAAAAAACCGGCTAAGTGCGAGTCGGACTCGCGCACGAAGGGTTCCGTACCATTATCTATAAAAACAGCAAAAAAAATAAAAACCGGCCAAGTGCGAGTCGGACTCGCGCACGAAGGGTTCCGTACCACTATCTATAAAAACGGCAAAAAAATCACGTTTGTTGTATGGGAGCCCCCTTAAATATTTATTATATTCTATTTTTTAGTATTTGTTGTTATAGCGGCAACAGAAATACATCATCTGTGAAAATTTCAACTGTCTAACTATCACGGTTCATGAGATACAGCCTGGTGACAGACGGACGGACGGACGGACGGACGGACAGCGGAGCCTCAGTAATAGGGTTCCGTTTTACCCTTTGGGTACGGAACCCTAAAAACACGTTTGTTGTATGGGAGCCCCCTTAAATATTTATTTTATTCTATTTTTTAGTATTTGTTGTTATAGCGGCAATAGAAATACATCATCTGTGAAAATTTCAACTGTCTAACTATCACGGTTCATGAGATACAGCCTGGTGACAGACGGACGGACGGACGGACGGACAGCGGAGCCTCAGTAATAGGGTTCCGTTTTACCCTTTGGGTACGGAACCCAAGAAAAAAAATACTTGGAATTCTAAGTAGAATAAGAGGTTACTCTTCATACAAGTTAGTATTAAAAATACTGTAATTTCTTTACCCAGTTATCGCTAGAATACTCTACTTGTGTACGAGTATATGAATAAACAATCATACAATTCACTAAAACTTATCAATCCAAGTAGAGATAAAACTTCAGACTGAAAAGTTCAAGAGACAGAAGAAATATTACCTCACAGACTTGGAGAGAAAAGAACAAAACTACGACCAATTGTACTAACACTCGTACAATTGGTCGTAAGTTTGTGTTTTAAGAGTAAGCTACTCGGACGTATTCTCGGAAAGATTCTCGAATCCTCAATATTTCTGTTTAATATTTTATTCATGCAGAACCTTCAAAATGTTTTGTTAGGAAATTATGAAACAGTTACCAACTTTATGGATGCTGATTTTTATAAGGCAGGATTATATAACATACAATATAGACTAGAATTGAAACATCTAGTATGTGTTATATGTTATATAATCCTGCCAAAATTTCAATATTTTCTGTTCCAAATTTCTCCACAAGTTTAAGTAAATAAATACAAATCTATATACGTAAGTATACGTAATAAACGTACCTATATGTAAGAAACTCGATTGTCAGACTAGTCTAGGACTATATATCACAGCCCCACACTCAGTTTTTCTTCATTATCGACCAACAATAAATACTAGTAATCGTTGATATTATTTATATGTGATAAATAGTAATTTCATGGCGAAAAAAATGCGCATTAACTGAACAGTTCGAGAATATGAAGAGTAGTAAATGAAGTCTATGGAGCCTATATGTGGAGTACAGTAACTTTTTTAATCACAATAACACTAAGCTCCGAATGTATCTACTTACTCCTCTCGAATACTACAAAATATTACTAGATTTGAAAAATATCTATCCATAATATTGAAGTTCTGTGATGGCCCATCAATTCAAATATATGGATTAAGATGGATGATTTTTGTGCAGTGATATATTTCAAAATTTATGTTCATTCAACTCTTGACGAGCTCTGTGGCGCAGTGGGGCTTCGTTCACTTTGGTAACTAAACTTACATAACCAGTTACAAGAGAAGATTTTTCTTTCGCTGTTTGGTAACTAGTTGTGAGATAATTATTTTTCTACTTTTGTAACTTTTTGATAGTTATGAACGTGGATCAATCACATACTTTCAACTCATACTTTTTTTCAGAACTGTTTTCTTTATAACAGTCAGTGATCCTATTTTTATTATTAAAAATGTAACTAGGAACATAATTCAACTCATAAAGTTTCCAGAACCTTCATAACAGATAATGTTCGGTTCTGGCGCTTCGCCGGCCGCTGCCGCGGCACGCTCGCATCGCTCGCTCGGCTCGCCGCTATAGGGTCGCAGTTCTACCTAACACTCCTCCTTGCTTCGCTCGTCTTCGTACTTATTATTAAATGGTATGAAAAACATTTTCGGACTTCCGATAAGTACCTACTTAGAAGTTACATGAAAAACACTTTATTATTTCGATGTTATTTTCTTTTTATAAAAGCTAAAGAAAAATCTTCTCTTGTAACTGATTACGTAAGTTTAGTTACCAAAATGGACGAAACGTGAAGTGGTTAGTAATGGTACTTTGACACCAACGCTCAATATCCACACATGACAAACATTTATGTGCATGCTTGTGCCGGTACATGTGCTTGCTAAGACTAGTAGATCTTTTATTGTAAATTGTGTTCGATTCTATAATAAATTACCTGAAACAGTGCCATCCTTGCCTGACAATTTGTTCAAAAGGCACATCAAAATACTCTATGTAAGAAGGGTTATTACAGAATCGATGAATATCAGACTGGCAGAAATGTCTGGAAATGATTCAGCACATGTATTAATATATTTTTAATCCTTACTCATCCCACTGCAAGGATACGGGTCTCCCTTCAACAGACGGGGTTTAGAGCATACTCCACCACGCTGCTCAAATGCGGATTGGCGAAGGCCAGCGTTTTCTAGCCGCCCGGGGGCCACTGACTTAGCTTAACGTTTGTCATCTATCGACAACAGCCGGGACTGACGGCTTAACGTACTCTCCGGAGCACGGAGAAACTCGAGATACATAAACAGGCTGCAGTTGACGTTGCTTAACCTGCGTGTTTGGTTAGAATGGCATGCGCAACGACGCTATCGAGCTCTCAAAATTTGTGTTTCCTTTTGAATCGGTACAGAAATAAAGGAATAGTGAAGCGAATTGTGACCTATGACGAAAAGCGGATTCTTTCCGATAACTGTAAACAAAAAATGCAATGGCTGATCCCAGGTCAAACGCCGCAACAGTGCTCTAAATCAAGTTACCAATAAAAAGGTAATGTTAACTGTTTGGTGGTCTCTTCATAGCGTTATTCACTATAGCTTTCTCAGGTCTGCTCAAGCAATAATAACAGATGTTTACTGCACCGAACTTCGAACAATGATGACGAAACTGGCAGTGAAACAGCCCCGACTCGTGAATTGATCTTCACTATTATTGCTCCACGATAACGCAACACTGTACGAGAAACCGTTGTAACTCTACAAGAGCTGCAGTTAGAAACCCTACGTCATCCTCCTTACTCACCAGACCTTGCTCCAACTGACTACATTTATTGTTGTGATTTGAACAATTTTCTACGTGATAAAATTTTCTTCCTAGGAGGCAGTACAAAATGCTTTCACACAGTTTGCCGAATCTAGATCCCCAAAGTTCTATCGCAAAGGCATAATCTTCCGATTAGATGGCAGCCATGAATTGATAATGAGGGTAAATACTTTGATTATATAAATATGTTACATCTTAGAAAAAAACGAGTTTTAATGTTTTTTTTATACAAATCGGCAATTTCATACGTTAACCTCTAATACTTTCCCAGTGGAGATACTTGAAATATATCTGTATCCTACTTTTCTATGGCTAAAACCTCGTTTCCCATCAGCAAGATGCTGATGAGATTAGGTTTTATTCTAAAAATAGTAGTTAGCATTATGACTAGGTTGAAATCATGCTCTGCTTTTTATTCCTAGCGTTATTCCGTTTTCTAATTCATTAGGCAGGGTCCGCTATCTATGCTTGAAGATTTGGGGAAAACACTGATTTTGACATTGGAGCGGCTGCCGTAAGACCTCCAGAGAGAAAAATCTGACCTTTTTTTTAGGTTATGTCACACGTTTTCCGAAATATAACAGTATTGGATGAGCGGGGTTTCCCGCGAGGATTTCCTTCATCGCCGAGCAAGTGATAATTACAACACGGCAAGATATCAAACTAGACTGTTTAACCTTTATGCTCTGGGGTACGCAATAAGAGTTGCACGTGTCGAACGTGAATTGTCGCTGTGTGGTACCTATATAAATTCATAAATTACAAAACACAAATATCCACACAGTCCAGTCAGAATTGACCAGTCGAATAGACTGGTTCTTTATCCACGATTAGTCTATCAAGGTTGAAACTATGCCTATCGACATAATTATTACAAATACAGTACTGGAGCGACTACTGTCATTATGCTACCTTCTTCTTTATACCACTAAGGTGACAGACAAATGTACACACAAACAAATATAACGGTATAAAGACCTGCCTAATTGTAAGCAATTACCGGAGTCTATAGACACTCGCAATGTCACAGGCGTCACATTGTCAGTTGATGACCATGCAAAAACGTCTTCGTATCTAGACATACATCTGCGGAAATTATGCTGTCTCTACTATATCCCTTACGAAAGCATACGGACAGAAAAATAAAACGTTGGGGGTGTGTACCTATAATCCATGTGTCCATTTAAACAATGAAAAACGAAAATTTTTAATTTTCCAATTCGAAAATAGCCACACGGCGGCAGAAAAGGCTCTGAGCTTATGTGGGGAAAAATATGTGATACACTAATAACTAATTCCACGAAGAGCTTGTATCCCATCCCTTATTAATGTAAACGTGTTAGTCTTAATTAATCATATTGTATTTTTCTGAATCAACTTTTAATTTCTTTTTTGATCCTTTTCTATGATTTGTTCTATTTAATCGATCTAAATTTGCATTTGAAAGCGGAATGTATTTATCAATCAGTTTTATCCGATTTGCTTTTTTAGAGATTTGAGTACTATGGCAGTAGAACCCTACAAACAAATACATAGCCACCATATGAAGCCAACCATTGAATTCGATGCTAGCATAATACTTTTTATTTATATATACAACGTCGGGAGGCATACAAGCATACGGCCCACCTGATGTAAAACAGTTACTGTAACCTATTAACGCTTGTAACATATTACAAGTATCACTCGCGCGATGCCTCCACTGCGGTTTACACAATAACTCCTTAGGAACTTACTGGTGACCTCATTCGCACACAGGAACACAACGACCCTCCAGAGAGTTGTTATTTGGCTGCGGTTTTCTGTGAGGTGGAGGTACTTCCCCAGACGGGCTACTTTGATGTGCCTTACCTCTCTTCAAATTTTAATATCAAAAGGCGTCCAGTTTTGCTCTTTCATTTAAAAGTTTTCACATCTGTTGTGTGAAATGGGAATTTAAAAACTCAACTCAAAGATAACTCCATTATGGAAAACTCCATCGGCTTTCATTGGGGGACAAAAAGACGAAGCCCATATTGTAAATGTATTTATGAATTAGTTTTTTTTAAGATACCATTGTACTGTATAAAAACATATTATAAAATTTACCAAATTAAATAATCTAGCCATCGGTTCTCTCGGCCTACCCTGGAAGGAATTTGGCGTGAAGTTAGAGATAGTTAAAATTTGACCAGCTTCTTCTGTACAAATTTTTTCTTTCGCTACAATTAACTGATATTTACATAAAATTCAAATATTCAACATTTCAACATTCATGTAAATTCACTCACAACTCACATTTCATCAAAAACTTTACTACCCTAAATTTTTTTTACAAAAAAGAAATTTATGCTTTCTAAATCAGTATCTCCCTGTGTCTTCAAATACAGTCGCATGGAAGCTACTTTAGTACCTTGAATTTGAAGAGAAAAATGCTACCTCAACTCGATTTTATAATCTAATCGATAAAATTAAAGCAGGCCGACAGGGGAAATACTTTCACCTACCAGAAGACTGAGGCCAATTAACAACTCTATGAAGGGTTGTTTTGTTTAAGAGTGAATGAGGTAAAACCTGTAAAATGAAGAGTTGTATTGCGAAGATAACAACGCGCGCGTGGTACTTTGCTTCCTTGTATCGTAAGCGGTCACGGGCTACGGTAACCACTTACTTCTGTTATTTATGTTCCTCTCAATGTCGTATAAATAGTACATCGGTCTGTTCACAATATATCTATAAAATATCGCGTTATTTACGAATACGAGTTCCACCGTGGCACCAACACTGCAGAAACAGCTCGAAGGATTAGTAATGTATATGGGGAAGCTACTGTAAAAGAAAACACGATACGCTTTTGGTTCCAACATTTTCATTCTGGAAATTTGGATCTACAGAGAAACCCCGTGGACGTCCGGAGACCCTAGTTAACAACGAAGAATTAAAGGTGATCGTGGAAGCAGATCCATTGCAAACCACGTCAGAGTTAGCGGCAGCCCTCGGTGAGAGTAACAAAACAGTTTTAATTTACTTGAAACATATTGGAAAAGTGAAAAAGTGAAGCACACCAACAAGCACGTATTGAGTGCTGCGTCACATTACTTTTGAATTTTAAATCGTATTGTTACTTGCGATGAAATTGACCCTGAACGACAATCGGAAACGCTCATCACAGTGGTTGAACCCAGGAGAACCGGTTAAATCCTGTCCCAAGCGAAAGTTGACTCAGAAAAAGGTACTGGTGAGTGTTTGGTGGACCAGTATTGGTGTCATACACTGCAGCTTCTTAAGATATGCCAAGACGATTAGGGCAGATCTGCATTGTCAACAAACCATGATGGAAAAGCACGTTATTCAACAACCGAGACTGGTCAATTTCTCGAGCCCACTGCTGCTTCACGAGAACGCTAGACCTCATACAGCAGGACAGACGGTCGCTAAATTAGTGGAGCTGCGATTGGAATGTCTCCGACACCCACCATTCTCCCCAGATCTTGTTCCAACAGATTACCACTTTTTTCGAAATTTCGACGACTACTTGTAAGGAAAAAAAATCAATTCCGATGGGGCAGTCCAAATCGCCTTCAAACATTTTATTGATTCTCGCTTCCACAATTTTGCAGCAATGGAATCAATTAACTACCTATAAAATGGCGAAAGTGCATCCATAATAATTATATATACCTACTTCGATTGATTAAATATATAATTTCATATATTTTTTTTTCGTTTTACTTTTTCCATATAAAACGCCAATTTCATATGTAAGGACCTAATATTCATCACGCCTAATAAATTCCTGTTGAATGTCATAAAGTTCGTCTTAAATCGCGACATAAACCGTTTATCACTGAAGAAGTACAGATGAATAAACCGACGAATGAGACCAACAACGCCCAAATCCGCAAATCTAGAAACAAAACTCAATAAGTAAACATGAAGTCTACCGACCTCTGTATATTTTTAAACCGGAAACGACTATATATGACAAAATACGTAGCTTTCTGCACGAGACAGCAGACATTTCCAAGTTTATGTCGACGGAAGCGGTCTCAACTATATGTCTTTCGAACTATTCTCGTTGACGACTCGACAGCGGTTCACAAATAAACAATATATTGACGTATATTTTTTATTGATGAGGAACTGGACACGTCTAAATACAAATTGACCTGTACTACCTAGAGAGGTTTCGCCACAAATTAGTTCATGCGAACTACCTCAGGCCGGTACTTAACCGTTACTAGTAGATGCATGCCGTCGCTGCATAGCGGCTCTGGTCGTCTCTCTCTCGGCTGATATGGCGTCCCTGCGATTGTCTGCTTTCTGCAGCAAAAACCACATGCTCTCTCCACCGTTGCTGCTCCGGTCTTCTCTTCTACTTCCGAAAAGTATAATGCTGTGTGTGCTGTGGTTCCGTACCTTAAAAGGAAAAATAGAACCCTTATAGGATCACTTTGTTGTCCGTCTGTATGTCTGTCAAGACCCTTTTTTCAAGGAACGGGCAGAGATATCAAGCTGAAATTAATATCAAATCTCTGTATCAAATGTCTGTAATCTCTTCGAGCAAGAAAAAATCAAACTTCTAAGTCAACGCAATCAAAAGATACGACTGTTCATGTCTCGTTTACGCACATATTTTGACACTCGCAAGGGAATCAAAACCTATAGGGCACTTCCCGTTGACCTAGAATCGTGAAATTTGGTAAGAAGCAATGGCATGTAGCACAAGTAAAGGAAAAAATCCGAAAACCGCAAATTTGTAGTTCCATCACAAAAAATTTCGAAACGGCTGTACAAATTTGAACATTTAACTATGTTTCTTTAAGATTCGTTGTAATATAAGTTTGGTTCAGACCTATAATTTGTCAATAAGTTATTAAAAAATATTTCAAGGACCGAGTTTCATAGTGTCCTTGTATTGTTTATTCCCCTTTGCTTTGCTTTCATCGGTGTTCTCATTTGAAGACCCCATGTTATATTCATATAGAGAAAATATAACGTAGTTTTGATGATTATTTAAAAATATTGTATTTTTCGTGTAATTAAGTCCACCGATTTCATTAAAGCCAACGTCGTTGATGTGGTGGAATTGGTGTCGACTTCCGTGTAGGCTGGACGCGGACAATTTATTTATTATACGGATGATATGTACATGGACAGAAGTCGGAACTTAATTATCTACGACTAGAAAACCATCAACATAGTGAAAGGGTACCTTAACGTGTGAAAATATTTCATATATTCGATTAATAGCTAAAAATCGGCTCAACCAAGTAGGTAATGAAATCTAATAAGGCCTAAATTAAGTGAAGATACTCCCGCTATAACTAAATCAGCTCTAATTGCTTCAGAGGTTCTTTAGATAATTTAGCACAAACTTTTGCTGACTTACCCATTGATATACATACAGTCACTGTGTTTGTGTGCCTTACAGCTATCCTCTCAACAAGGGCATAAACTACTCGAAAGACCTGGAAACTTGAACATATCAACAAAATTTGAATTTCTAATTTTATGCCAATCTTATTACTTAAAACGAGCAAAATTTATCTATGTATAAATATACTCTGTGTATCTATAAAACAGCTCTAACAATTTGAATCAAAGTTTGTGTTTAGTTAAGGTTTGGTTTTTAAGTTAATCAATATGGGGGTATTTCCTAAAAAAAACACGACTAAAAAAACAAAAAAATGCTGAACAAAGCTCGGTCGGCCTAGGTACTAGGTAAAATCTAAAGATTCAACTATACGTACGTTTTGCAAACAGTTCTCATAGAAAATTCGCCGTCAACTCAGAGAGACACAAATGAGCCAAAATTCGATTACGAAAGCAAAGCCTTCTCTCATTTGGTCCGTGTTTTGACGCGATGTAATATTTACATACATATTTCTTTCTTTCTGGGTATTTTAATGACGGTGATTTTTCATCTTGTTATGTTTGTTTCTACACCACAGGATTTTATTACAACATAAAGTATTATCATAGCTTATGTTCAAGTTTTATGCTATAATTTTAGGAAAATCAATTTCGGATATTTTGACGGTTCTTTTCGTCGTAATTGTTCGTCCATGTTGAGGTAGTCCATTATTTAAATCTGCTATTTTTGCATAAATGCTTCAAAGTATGCCCTGTGGCGATTACTAAGTAAGCACTCAAAAAGGTTTAATGTAGTGTAATGTTGCGTAATACTTTGCTGCTTCTTGTTTTAGCCCGCGACTGAAAAATAGAGGAAATGTTACTTACCTATTGTTCAATAAATGTGAACCATGTACTTCAGTATTAAACACATACATAATATTTGTCTGAGTCTTATCTATAGTCCATTTTACAACCTCTAATGGAAAACAAACACACGACTTGCTTGACGTGCAGTAGTTATCCTGGGTTATTGGTAAACTTCCTTACAGAAATACAACCAGCTTACAGGTAATTGGGGAGAACCATATGTCCACAAGCGGATTATTCCTTCTAAACATAATTATGTTCTAACCCTCCTTTGCCAGAGTCTCATTTGCTGATTAATAGATACGTGCAATCAGCAAATTGTCATTTTGCATTTTGTCATTCTCATTTAGCATATTGTCATTTCATTTATTTGTTGCTCAATACAAAACACATCATAACCTACATGCCACATTATATTACAGAACAGGCAAACGAGCTAATAGCTCCCCAGATAGTTGCCAACTGCCATGATACAGGCCATGGACACTTGCAGTAATAATAATAATAAAAAAATGAATCTGCTAGCGCGTTCCCGGCTTCTCAGTCTTACTCGTATTAATCCGGATAGGAAAATTAATACTTTTAAACCATACAATACTGAATAGTTTAAGTGATACGACAGAAGAATTCCATAGAAGGTACTATGTCGAACAGTTAATCAAAACACTCTCCGTTATAAATGGATCAGAAAACACTTCACAAAAGTTAAGTACCTAATCAACAACAATGCTATAATAGATTTCGATCAGCATTTCATTTCACGAAGAAGCTATATCCCGAGCCACTGGTTAATAAATAGTTTAATGACTTCAAACATGGTTGCGGCAAACCAGGCAAAAAAGATTTGCGCGAAGGGCATCCTTCTATGGCGGCTAACGTAATGTTAGTGTTGTGCGGCTAATCATAGACGCTAATAAATGTGTGATATCAGCAGAGACATATAAAATAGACCCATTAACAGATTCGATCAAGTTTATACATTAGTGTGAGCTAAGTATAAAGTTTTATACGAACATTTAGGAGTTAGAAAGCTTTGTCCTAGGTGGACACCGCACAATTTGACGAAAGATCAACGCTCTCGTTTTGATTACTGCCGAGAAATGCTTAAAAAGTATAATGGTGGTAATTCGAATGTGGTATTTGTATGTGTTGGATCCACAAGCGATGGAAGCTAAATATATTATTGCGAACCGGAAACCAAAAGCAATCAGTACAATTGATGTTTTCATTCAACGATTTGCCAACAAAAATAGACATGGGCAGAAGTCAAGGAAAAACGTTGACTACCTCGTCCCTAAACGGGCGGGTTACTTCGCAACAATTGTGCTAAAAGATAAAAGGATTATTATTGCAGATTGGTTTGTTAGTTTCTATTTACCAGTTAAATTAAAATTAAATTATTATTAAATTATTATTGTCGGACAAATTATACAGCGCCGTCTAGCCCCAAAGTAAGCGAAGCTTGTGTTATGGGTACTAGACAACTGATAAACATACGTAAATACTTTTTTTTTTTTGTAAATACATACTTATTATACATAGAAAATACCCAGACCAAGACAAACATACATGTTCATGCACACAAATGTTTGTCCTGTGTGGGAATCGAACCCACGAGCGTTGGTGTCAAAGTAGCGTAACAACGCGTTTCACCACTACGCCACCGAGCTCGGTTGTCTTAATAAAATTAATGACCGCGCCCAAAAAGCAGTATCCTCCTCCATGTCGAAAACGCTTCATCTTACTCCTCCAGACGTACAAATATTGTCTATGGAAGATGTAGAATTAGTGATTCATCATCATTATCATCCTGCTAACATTATAAATGTGAAAATATGGATGTTTGAATGTTTGTTCCGTTTTCACGCCTCAATGTGTGAACGGATTTTAATGAAATTTGGTAGGTAGATAGACGAGGTGCCGGATTAACACATCTGCTACTTTGTATCCCGGTGATATGTTCCCGTGGAATAGCTTGGATGTTTAGATGTTTGAATCGTACTAAATATGGCTGTTTTATGTTGCTTTCGACTATCAGCGCCTTTTCATCTACAACTATCCCACAGGAATACATCACCGGAATAAAAAGGCTACTTTTTATACCGGTGGTGTGTTCCTATGCCTACGCCTTCGCGAAGACTCTCGTTTACCCAGAGATTAATCATCTCGGGAGCAACCCACATAGGGTGGCTCCCGAGATGCATATAGTAATTGAAATGTGAAGTTGCTTAGTATTATGATATCAACTATGATTATCGTATTAACGACTGAACGGATTTGATTTTCTATTTCGGAAACATTACGGTAAACTCCTGTAGGATAACTATTTTTGTATAGAGCTTGTTTATGTGACGCATAAAATGATAAGTTAAAATATGTGTCACTTTAATTCTAATTAGATCTAGAGAGTAGAGAATCATAGAATTCATAGTCATAAAGTTAAAATGTCTTAGAGGGGTTCGTACCATTATGAATGTAAAAGTGTATTTATTTGTCGGGTAGTCCTTTTTTCAAAACAAAACGGATTGATGTTATTTTTCGTATGGACATTTATTTTGTATGGAGGACCCGATAGTGACATAGGCTACTTTAGCCTACTAGGGTCCTCCACCGCGGCAAAATATCTTACTCCCACTGGAAAACATGCTTTGTTTCCCTTTGACCACGCGCGCAAAGCCGCAGGTAACAGCTAGTCATGAATAAAAAATAAACTCAGAGGCATTTACTTTGTCAACCGTAAAGATGGCTGCATTCAAAAACAACGTGCAATAGATCCCTAAAGAAGAGTGGGCTCACTACTTCAGTCAATTGTGTTTAGAGAGGAATAGATTGGCACGTAATAAATATATTGACAGATTTGAATATCATTCTGATTTTGATTTTCTAAAAACTTTACTATTACCCACGTCCTTTTGAAATTTTGGTCCAAAAAACTACAAAACGATAATTTTTACCAAATTTCCGAACCAAACCAAACCTCTGCGTTTTTCAGAAAACTATATACTCGTACATATACCTAAAAAGCAAAGCTTTATCTGAATACAAAATTTGATCCAAATCGTTAGAGCCGTTTCCGAGATACACGAAATATCCATCTGCAGCTCAATTACACTGTTTGGCATCTCCTATACATTATATCACACAGTCTTGTTCTTTCTTTGAAAGAGAAAAATCCAGAAGTAATTTATTTATTTATTTTTTTATTTATTTATTTATTTTGAAAACTTATCTTTAACAAGCATTACAGTACTAACCAATTCGCCTGTCAGAGACCAATTATTACAATATGTTATTAATATTTAATTACAATTGAAAACATAATCATGATAATAAAAACAATTCAATTAAATTTTCATACATTCTATAAATTCGGTTGCCACCCTACGGAACTCGGCAGGCGAACAACCAAACAAATCCAGCGCGTCATACTGCGAGGTTAATTCGTTGAGCAAGCGCAGTGCCCGAGATATCGGCGCATGGCTACCCATTTGCGTTCTACAAAAGGGCAGCGCAAACAATCTATGTGAACGAGATCTGTAGAAGTTATCCGGGACGTTCAAAGTAATTAGCTCTAAGAGAATTGCATTTTCCCTTATTCCCCTGAGCAAGCCGAACACAACCTCAAGAAGTCGGACATCACGTCTTACTTCAAGACTGTTGTATCCAACCATGCCAAGTAAAAAAGCGCTAGGATATATATTAGGATAACCTACACTATATCCATATTGTTTACGATAGAGCCAGCGCACAAATTTTTGCTGTAATTTCTCAACCATAAGTATATATTTGGCCTCATATGGATTCCAAACTATTGCGTTACTTTCTAATTGACTACGAACAAGCGCATTATAAAGGATTTTAATGGCTGTCACACTTTCAAAATGTTGCGCTTGCCGCAATAAAAACCCCAAAGTCCTGAATGCGCTTGTACAAATGTTAATAATATGCATACCGAAGGACAGATCGTCACACATCTGCACGCCCAAATCTCGAATGACACAAACTCTCGGAACGACGGAATCGCCTAGATGGTAAGTGGTCGTAATTGGATTTTTTGCAAGAGTAAATGTCATCATAAAGCACTTGTCAACATTGAACAATAATTTATTATTCTCACTCCATCGCAACACACCATCAATATCCCGCTGAAGTAGCTCGCAATCAGATTCTGCACCTATTCTTAAAAACAATTTCAAGTCATCAGCGAACAACAGACACCGTGCCGCGCTGACCGCGTCAGGCAAGTCATTAATGAATATTAAAAATTCTAAAGGGCCAAGATTGGAGCCCTGACCGACACCAGAGTGGGTGCAGAATAGGTCCGAATCTCGCCCCTGATAGTGCACGTACTGCTTTCTGTCGCGAAAATAAGAACAGAAAAACTGCAACAATGAAGGAGTGAATCCAAAAGAAAAATAAATAATGTAAGGAATACGGTTGATGATGAAGTATTGGAACAAGTGGATGAGATTGTATGTCTTGGATGCGCTTTCAGCAGGGATGGAAGGTACACCGCAGATGTGGAAAGACGAGTAAGTGCTGGGAATAGTGTGAATAGAGCGTTGGGAAAACTTCTTAGCAGTAAACCCTGAGCCAGAAGGCACAACTCGCTATACACAATGCAGTGCTGGTCCCAATACTAACTTATGGAAGCGAGACCTGGGTATGGCAGAAAGAGCATGAAAGTAGAATAAACGCGGTCGAAATGCGAGCGCTGCGCAAAATTTGTGGCGTAAGGCTTGTAGACCGTATTTGCAATGATGATGATAGAAACAGAGTTGGTCTGAAATAGAGCGTCGGTGTTAAAATAAGAAGAGGCATGCTCCGTTGGTACGGACATGTAGAAAGAATGCTGGATACAAGAATGACGAAGCAGATATACAATGCAAAAGTGGAAGGATGTAGGAGCCGAGGAAGGCCAAGACTTACCTACCATGACCAAATTGGTCGTGTTCTATCAGAAGGTGATGTCAGGAGCCCTAGAAACCGGCGAGCATGCATGAGAAGAGCAATGAATGTTAAAGAAGCGAGTGAGATATGTAATGATCAAGTCACGTGGCACTCGGTTCTCTCTACCTACCCCGCAAGGGATTTGGCGTGAAATTATAGATAGATAGATTGTTCTTTCTCCTGTTTATATAACACCCGTTTCAATCCAAGATGCCGAGGTCCAACTCTTATCAAAGCAGTCCAACTGGGAAAGTACCTATGTACATAGTGCAGTGAAGATGTGTCGAAAATCAACTTTTTAGTGTGTACCGTGACAAACAAATTTTATTATCGAATATTACTGAAAACTCAAAGATGACATGTGAGGAAATGAGTGTAATAGTATAGAGAAACCGTGTTTGGAGCGTCTTTTACGGATCTTTGAGTGTCGGCCAGGTTGTTCGTACAAAGCCAGTAACCGAGATAAGGGCTTTCTCAGACTCGCGCAATCTAATGTTTGAATCCTTAAGTACACTACACACTAGTGAATATACAGTATACTAGTTCTTGATTGGTTCTAAAATCTGATGTAATTACCTATGTCATCACCTTTTGATAGAACACGACCAACTTGGTCATGGTAGGTAAATCTCGGCCTTCCTCGGCTCCTATATCCTTCCACTTTGAGTTGTATATCTATTTCGTATTTTTTTCTTCGTGCATTATTTCTACATGTCAGAACTAACGGAGCATTCCTCTTCTTATTTTAACACCGACGCTTTCTTTCAGACCAACTCTGTTTCTAACATCATCATTGCGAACACGGTCTACAAGCGTTACGCCACAAATTTTGCGCAACGCTTGCATTTCGACCGCATTTGACCTACAATCATGCTCTCTTTGCCATACCCAGCTCTCGCTTCCATAAGTAAGCGTCGGGACTAGCACTGCATTGTGTAGGTATAATTAGCAAGTTGTGCCTTATGCTTCAAATTTTTACTGCCAAGAAGATTTTACAAAAAAAAAATTCATTAATTTATTTATTTTTCTTAATAAATTATCTTGTTATTTATTATGATACTCCGTTTTCCTGAGATTATTCGTGTACATAACAAATGATATTTTTAACATCATTCTGCTAGCAGTTCTTAGGCAATGTCTCAAAATAATATTTAATTAAGGTAAGTTATCGATTAGGCTAAGTAAAAGTTGAGAGTTTTACTTATTATATTTGGTAAACTTTTTAAGACTAGGAGAAAAACTGCCAAGCATTCATATTAGTAACTTGCATGTCTGTTGATACCTTTATTCTAACTATATATCGTTACTTTTCACAACGTGAACTAAATAGATATTAAAATTTGACATAGGTTTACGAGTGTTTTGTTGACATGGTAACTATTGTCATTTTTAAGAAACCCCTTGGACCTAATGTTGTTGTAAGCATGGCGTCGTAGCATGGTGAAGTGAGTAGTACGTAGGGTAGATAGCGTGCCGTTGCGCCGCGGCGCCGGCCGTATCGACCGCCGCCTGTTGAATGCCGACGACCCCCTTCGCCACCCCGACACCCCAAGACCTTACCCCACCCCCTCTACTTTTCACGTGCTTAAAATAGAAGCGTGCAATGTCGATATTTCAAACATTAGCCTGACACAGGACACTAAGCATGACAACTACCTAGTAATGGAATCGCCTTGTCCTCATTTAGCTGAATGCTTTTTTCGAGTTCGTTTGACCGAAAATTAGATCGGCTTACGCAAATAGGGATTTATTAAGTTACAAACTGACATGTCTCGACGCACATTCTCGAGTCATCGTGATTAATGTATCGTCATACGCCGGTTTCCTTTCAGGAATTGCTATTACTACGCGGGGTTTTCGAGTCTTCAAGTCTTAGCGTCGCGTGCCTGAACACCCACTCTAACCTTAATTCTACATTAAGTATCTCATTTCCCCAAGACCATGCTAACATAATCTATACATATATTTAAAGAGGTGCTGATGTACAGAAACCAGACCACTTTTTATTAAATTTAGTCGGTAATATAGGCATGCAAAACGTTGCTAAAAATATTTGACAAAAATAAATTCCACCTGCCTAGAAAAGGTTGCCTGCCTTACTTATTAAGACTGTACTATATACTATATAAATGTCCTAGAATCCCTGTGTAATTTTTTGCTTAATTTGAATCTACATATAATATGTATAATGAAATAAGCTAAGTTTAGTATGTAATTATGTATGTATTCTTAATGTCAGGTTCCTTGCGGGGTAGGCAGAGAGAACCGAGCGCCATAAGACGCGGTCCTTACATACTTCACTCGCTTCTCTGACATTCATAGCTCTTTTCATGCACGCTCGTTGGTTCTCGGGCTCCTGACATCACCTTCTGATAAAACACGACCAATTTGGTCATGGTAGGTTAGTCTTGGTCTTCTACGATTCGTACATGCTTCTACTTTCGCATTGTATGTTTGTTTCGTCATTCTTTCATCCTGCATTCTTTCTACATGTTCGAACCAATGCAGCATGCGTTTTCTCATCTTAACGCCGACACTCTCTTTCAGACCAACTTTCACTGTCTTACTTCATCATTACACGAACGCGTTCAGCAAGCGTTATGCCATAAATTTGCGCAATGCTCACATTTCGACCGCATTTATTTCACTTTCATGCTCTTTCTCCCATAACCTAGCATTCACTTCCATATTAACGTCGGAATTAGCACCGCGTTGTGTACAGCGAGCTGTGCCTTCTGGCTTAGATTTCGGCTGCCTAGAAGTTTACCTAACGCCCCATTCACGCTATTCCCTGCACTCACTAAAGCTCATCCAAGATATACAGTCTCATCCACTTGCTCCAACACAACATCATCAACCGTAACCCTAGTGTTCGTTCTGGTAGTGGTTCTGCTGAGTTTAGTAATTGAACTAAATACAGTTGTCATATTTGTGATGCTTTGTGCGTTTTTTTCGTTAACCCATACAGAATCAATATCAGCAGTGGCGTCAACATAGCTAATTTCTGTTCAACATGTGACAAACGGACCTTACGACATTATTAATAATAAATAAATTTCATTTCATTTATAACTCATAATAAAATCATAACACGTTGAGTTTCTACATTTTTTTTACATTGATGAATGGTAAAGAAGATTACGAGGTGTGGAAGGGTGGAGTCATGTGGCACTCGGCTCACCCTGCGTACCCCGCAAGGAACTCGACGTAAAGTTATAGATTACATATTATAAAGATAGCTGCATTTTAATATAAACGCAGAGATCAAATCTATTACTTTCAAAGTTTTGTTAGTCTAATAGACAGATTGCAGATCATGCAAAAAATACTGAGTAAATTGTGATGAAAGTTTATACGACAATAATTCAAAATGGAGGCTCTCATTATGACTTTATTTATCTTCGCGTGCATTCAACATGAAACAAATGACTTCAGAGGATTACCCACTGTTCTAATGTGAAGATTCCCTGAAAATTTCATCAAAATCTGTCCAGCTGTTTTGAAGTCCTTAGGGAACGTACATAGACACATCTATTATCATATCGTCGATGAAGTGCCAATACCTCCTATCTGACATTTTTGCTTAAATTTAGTTTTTGAGAATTGAGAGACTTAAAGTGGTTTATTACTGTTATTAGTAATTTAATAACCATTCCACAAACTGTATAGAGCCTTTCTGGTAATGATTGATGACTAGGTGTAATTGCCACCGATGCAAATTCCAACTTTAAGCCTATTGTATTAAAAAACTCAATTTAATCAAAAATGTCACTTAGGAGGTATTGGCACTTCAACGACGATATATAAGATATTTTCTTCAATTGGTGATGTTACAATTCCATGAACGTCAGTTTTCAGTATTTCTAAACATTCTTGAATCATATCTCGAAAATATTCGGGGTTGTTGGCAAAAATTTAATAAAATATAATAAAGGCGAATCGAACTCGCACGTGACCGGTTTTGTTAAATATCAAAATATTTTTTATACAACGTCAGGAGGCATGGAATCATACCGCGCACCTGATGTAAGCGGTTGCCGTAGCACATGAAAATTTACATGAAGTATTGCCACCTCGCGCGATGCCACCGCTTTGACAACACAACAATGCTCCTTTGAGTTCTCATTTTACTGCGGTTTTCTGAGAGGTAAAGGTACTTTCCCAGTGGGATACTTTGATGTGATTTTGATTCATGGCGTTTTCGTGCAAGCTCGTCGGTTTCTAGGCCTTACATCACTTTTTGTTAAAACACGACATTTCATGTGCGTAACTTAGTTCCTACATCCTTCCATTTTCGCATGTCTGTCCGCCAATCTTTCCTTCTGCATTCTTTCTAAGCAATTTATGTTCGAACCAACAAAGCATGCCTTTTCTTATTTACCATTACGCTTTTTCATACTAGCTCTGTTTCTTACATCCTCATTGCGAACGCAGTCTACAAGCGTTACGATGTTAGTATTATTTATTATTTGATTTTTTTTATAACAATAATAACTTTAGTTGGAAACATTGGTCTAGTTTGTCAGGAGTCTCAGAAACCGGCGAGCGTGCATAAGAAGAGCAATGAATATTAAATAAGTAAGTGAGGTATGATCGAGTCACGTGGCGCTCGGTCCTCGCTGCCCCGCAAGGGATTTGGCATGAAGTTATACATATATTTCGTCTCACAAAAAACAATTCTTAACTCATTTCTAGGCTTAAAATTCTACAGCTGTACAGTCGACACGTGGTGTTGTAGGATACCTGTGGTTTATGTATCAGCAGAAGTTGAAGAATGTTAAAAATATCCAACAAAGGAGGAAGTCGTATAAAATATTATTTTAATCCATTAAGCTGCACCTTTCTTGTATCAGCTAGCGACAACCGTAACGGTACTAACAAAATTTTCCAGTTCCGTAGCAGCGAGCGGTCCCAGCTTTCGTCTATCAGCTGGATGTTAGCTTAACACATAGATTCAATACGGAAGTGCATTGTCTTTATAATATGCTCAATGCAGTACGATGGAAGGCGACAACATTTTAAAAATATTATTAGTAGTATATTGAACTCAGTGCATTGTATATTCGCTACGTATAAGTTGAACGCCAATCAGCAATGCAGAAGGATCGACAGTAGACATTATGTAACATAAATATGTTAAAACAAATATTACATATTACTAAATCTTCTATATCGAATAACGATGTTGACAAACAACAAGTTTATATCGTAAACGGCTTGAATATGAAGCGTCTTAGCGTTTTCGCGTCTCGAGTTAATGGAATTTTCCGCCGTAGTAAAATATGTACCAACACTATTATTAATATACCGCGCATTATGAACACGCTGTAACCTGGCATTTCTTTGTGTCCTCGTATATTGTAACAATAGGGAATATGCATGAAATTTATTTTTCGTTTTAAATCCCACAATGATCATATAAAAAGTAAAATAAAATTTTTTTTTTTTGATAGTTTAGTTTTGTGCGGTTTTTTTTAATTATTTAGTTTAGGTGTTAAAGATCGTAAAAATCAAACAGATTCTATAACAAACAATACTTCATAATTTAGATCATTCTCATAATTTGAACATTTATTACTACGTCATTATCAATGTGAATGCTTGAATTGCGGAAATACAGCTAATATTTAGATGAAATACGAGTACATACATTACTGCATAGTTTTCATAGTTTGTGACGTCATCTACCGCGGCCTCTTAGCATGAAGCGTTTTCAAGTCCCGTGATGAAATGCCACTTTCAAACAGCATTATCTCGCAAAGTAATAATCGTAGAAAAAAAATACTTTAAGATAGTCCTGTCTCTATCACCTCTTTTAAAATCTGTCCTAAAAATTAATCATGCATATTCGCTATTTCGCACATATTGAAACATTTACGATTTTCACGTCATATAAAATGGCTGGGAAACAGTACAATGCTGACTTTTAACTTTCCGTCTTCCATTGTTATTGCTTCTGTTCTATTTTTTTCCGTGTAAGCCTCTAGTTATTCACAATGGCAAAAAAAAATATTACACATTATCTGTCGCCTGCCGCTTCGCCTTCATGGAGTTTGCTTTTTCATGTTTTTTATCAGGAAATGAACATTTCTGAAATGATAAATACATTAAATGTCAATGTAAATACCTTGCGAAATTTCGTTAAAATCCATTCAGAAATGTTTATACGATACGTGTTTAATGGGACGACAAAAAAAATGTCTTTTGATTTTTGAATCATCAATAGAGTCCAACTTCAAAAAATATTTCTTGTACAAACTCGATTGTCTCATGGTATCTATTATCATTCATTTTTTTAATAAAAGCTAGTATCGCTATGTTTCATTCTGATTAGAATTTCAAGTCTATGCCATTTTTATATATGTATTGTTATTTGTTTTTTAGCTTCTGTCACCGTTTTAATACCATTACAACCGTTATTTTACATCTTCGATATAAAATTTTGCACCTCTCTAGTTGTTTATTCTACTTACATTCACTCTCTGCCATACCCAGATATGCTATCACAAATTAGCGTTGGATTCAGAACCGCATCGTGTATCGTGTGTATCAAGTTTTTACTACTTGCTACTTTTCCCGAAGCTCCATTCACACTATTCCCAGCATTGACTCGTTTCTCCACATCAGCGGTATACTTTCCGACGCTACCAAAGGTCCATCACTTATTCCAACACTATATCATCAATCGTAATTGTTGCGTTCGTTCTGGTTTCTTCGCTTTCAAATACCATTGACGAGCTCGGTGGCTCAGTCGTGAATGACGCGACTTTGACAATGCAAACGTTTGTGTGCATGAACATGTCTGTTTGTCTTGGTCTGGATGTTTTAAGAGAGGTAGTGCGTATCAAAGCAGCCCGTCTTGGGAAGTACCTCCACCGCACAGAAAACCGCGGCCAAATAACAACTCCCTAGAGGGTTGTTGTGTTCCTGCGTGTGAGTGAGGTCACAAGTAAGCTCCCAAGGAGTTGCTGTGTAAGCAGCAGAGGAGGCATCGCGCGAGTGATACTTAATATATTACAAGCGTTAACAGGCTACAGTACCCGTTTTACATCATATGAGCCGTATGCTTGTGTGCCTCCCGACGTAGTATAAAAAAAAACATTATTTTTGGTTTTAGGCCTTTCTTCCATCATTATGCTCATTGGTAAACCACTACTTGAACTACTAATAACCATCGTCTACATAACGAAGACAATTCACTTCTAGCTCATTCATGTGTAATCCTACTTTCGTGTATGTAATCTCTGTAAAAAATTATCGTCACACAAAATGAGCAGCCGGGAAGACAGCACGGAACCCAGTTTGACACCAGTATATACCACAGGCCCGAAAGCTGTCGTCCATTCGCGCACATGCTTTAAAATCCTTGAAAAATGGTGGATTACCCTCAGCACGAAGCAAGGTATCGTGATTTCCGTATATGATTTACGAGTATCATAGACAGTTAGTCACAACGCTGTCAAATGCTTTCTCGAAATCCATAAAATCGCAGAAAGACTTCTGGTCTA
The DNA here is from genome assembly GCA_947507595.1 of Pyralis farinalis. Classification (NCBI taxonomy): domain Eukaryota; kingdom Metazoa; phylum Arthropoda; class Insecta; order Lepidoptera; family Pyralidae; genus Pyralis; species Pyralis farinalis. The sequence goes on from OX382267.1 coordinate 22,700,609, forward strand.
GATACGGATATTTCTACCCTGTAACTGCCACAGCATTCCATCGGTTTACTATTGTAAGGATGGAACTTGCCGAGATTTGTATTTCCCCGATAATTCGACGACATTGCAGAAGGCATAGTCAAGGGATCACTTCCAACAGATTTCAACCTCGTTCTCCTCTTAATTATTTTTATTCACACTTTCTCTACTAAGCACCTTGCTTTCATACAAGGATACGATAACTGTGCGTATCTAATCTGTTGGGATTCTGCCGCTACTTGTACTGGTACTTTATGGAAAGTGTGTCGGATATGGGTGTACCTAGTTTGATCATTTCAGCTGAGATCATACCAATTTCCGAGGATATTTCATGTTGGAAACTTCGTATTGATCATTCCATCAAATTAGAAAAATAGATGTGTCGTTATCGAAAACTAGTGCCGTGGGAGCTATAACGTAATCGAATAAAATGGACGGATGAAGCTAGGTAATGAAAAAGTGTTTCTTTTTGATGCTCAATAAAAGCGTATTAAAGTTATAGTTTAACACTTAAAGAAATAATGTTTCAGACGAGACCTAATGGACATTTTTTTATATAACGTCGGGAGACATACAAGCGTACATGAAGCATTGCCTACCCTGCTGCTAACACACCAACTCTTTACTCATACAACCCTCCACAGAGGGAGGGTTGTATGGGTCATTTGTCTGTGGTTTTTTGTAAGGTGAAGGTACTTCACTAGTCAAGCTGGTTTCACGTGCTATACCTCTCTTCAACCTAATTTAATAAAAAGGATTTTTAAACAAAAACGATAATTAGTGCTAGTGTTTCCAATTATTAACTAACGTAGAACGAGGCAGTACTTCGAGTCAGTTTTACATGATAAATGGTAGAGATTAGTTTGTTCTATTCCAGTATATTCGGTAATGGTTCGCTGGCTGCTTAATGGCGGAAACTTTCGACCCAAATTCACGGTTCAACCCAATAATAAACATCCCATTTTAGTGCGAAAATAGGATATTCTATAATGAGGCATGTTGGCGAACTAAAGTTTAAATTAAATACGGGCTATTTATCTATCAGGATGTATGTATATGCTACATAACATACCTAGCTACTGACTGAAGTCTGTCCGCGTAAAGTTTAGTTTTCAAGTATTTCGCAGGAACCTTGAATTTTTTCAGGGCGTTGCCCAAATCTTGGTTCGGGATATGTGTTTTTAGGGTTCCGTACCCAAAGGGTAAAACGGAACCCTATTACTGAGGCTCCGCTGTCCGTCCGTCCGTGCGTCCGTCCGTCCGTCCGTCTGTCACCAGGATGTATCTCATGAGCCGTGATAGTTAGACAGTTGAAATTTTCACAGATGATGTATTTCTGTTGCCGCTATAACAACAAATACTAAAAAATAGAATAAAATAAATATTTAAGGGGGCTCCCATACAACAAACGTGATTTTTTTGCCGTTTTTATAGATAGTGGTACGGAACCCTTCGTGCGTGAGTCCGACTCGCACTTGGCCGATTTTTTTTTTATACTACACACAATGTCTTATGTTTCCAGATAAGACATTGTGTGCCTCCCTACGTAATATAAACAAAAAGAAAAGGTCCACTTGGTGTAAAGTTATTAATGGGACGCTTATATACAGCAAGTATCACTTGTGCGTTGCCACCCCAGCTGCTAACTCCACTCCCTGGCAGGGACACAATAACCCTCCAGGGAGTTATTTTTTCGCTGCGGTTTTGTGTGATACTTCCCCAGTCGAACTATATGACAATCAAACAAGTTCATGTCTGTGTAGGAAGTTCAAGTATGTCTTGTGTAGGAATTGAATCCATAAGCTTTGGTGTTATAGTAGCATTCTAAACAATTTCTACACCGGCTTTATCAATGCCCTCACGCTATATAGGTTTTGTGTGAAGCATGTACACACAAAATTTTAAGCGACGTATAAAACGAGGACTTTCTCAATTTAATCCGCATATTTACACGACATTCTTCAGCAGGAGGCGCAGTGATAGCCCAGTGGATAAAGACCAACCTATTAACCAATTGGTCCCGGGTTCGAATCCTGGCTTGTACCATTACATTTGTATTTTCGAATTTATGTACATATTTGTAATTATCACATGCTCGGCAGTGAAGGAAAATATCGTGAGAAAACCCGCATGTCCAAAAAAATATCTTTAGAAACCTTACCTAAGAAAGGTCTGATTATCCCTCTGGGTTATGGAGGTCTGACGGCAGTCACTCTTTGTTAAAATCAGTATCTTCGCCAAATTCTTATATTTAGGTAGCGGATCCCGCCAATGCTAATGGATTAGAAAACAGAATAACGCTAATTTACACGATATTCAGTCAGTTACCAACCGATTCTGAAAATTGATTGTTTGTTGGGAACAACATAGCATCGGATTGATACTTGGTGAACAGATACTTTACTGTATCAGTCAGGGTTATATAGCTTAGATTTATATACTTAGACAGTTAAAGCTAGCCAGTTTGGAAATAAGTGTAGTTACGAAATTCATTTTTATATGGAACTACGATGATTCTCACTGATATAGAACCTTTGTAATTGACAACAGAAGTTAAAGTAACCACAAAAGTGGTTACTTTAACTTCTATATTTGTATGTATTACTGTTAATATACAAACGTTATATTATAATGTAAGTTCATATAATCTGCATAGAAATTCCTATAATTAATTAACATTTTAAAGTTATTTATGTTATACTATACTTGTATCTAAACTTATATACTAATATTGTAAAGAGAAAAGATTCAGTTTCTTGTAGTTTGTAATGTATAATTTAAAAAAATACTAAACAATTTTGATAAATGTTTCACGTATAGAAAGCTATATTATCAGCGAGCAATATAGTGCGCTGCGAAAATAATGCATAAAATAATGTGTTTATAGTACCTACTCATCATTACCTACATGACGAGCTCGGTGGCGCAGTGGTGAAACGCGCTGTTACGCTACTTTGGCACCAACGCTCGTGGGTTCGATTCCCACACAGTACAAACATTTGTGTGCATGAACATGTCTGTTTGTCTTGGTCTGGGTATTTTCTATGTATAATAAGTATATATTTACAAAAAAAAAATGTATTTACGTATGTTTATCAGTTATCTAGTACCCATAACACAAGCTTCGCTTACTTTGGGGCTAGATGGCGCTGTGTAATTTGTCCGACAATATTTATTTATTTATTTACATATTACATATCTAATTACCTACATATCTAATTACCTACATATCTAACTATTATTGTTAAGTCATCTATCTATCTATTTATAATTTCACGCCAAATCCCTTGTGAGGTAGGAAGAGAGAGCCGAACGCGACATGACTCGGTCCTTGCACACCTATCTCGTTCTTTAGCATTCATTACTCTTCTCATGCACGCTCGCCGGTTTCTAGGGTCCTTGATGTCACCTTCTGATAAAACACGATGAATTTCGTAGGTAAATCTTGATCTTCCTCGGCATACATCCTTCTACTTTCGCGTTGCATATCTGTTTCGTATTTTGTTCTTCCTGCATTATTTCCACATGTACGAACCAACGAAGCATTCCTCTTCTTATTTTATTACCTACGCGTCTGACACGTAGGGCGTCTGAGGAAGTACCGCCACCTCACAAAAAACCGCAGCCAAATAACAATTCCCTAGAGGGTTGTTGTGTTCCTGTGTGTGAGTCATCAGTAAGCTCCCAAGGAGTTGCTGTGTAAGCAGCAGAGCTCAGCGTCGCGTGAGTGATAATTAATATATCGCAAGCGTTAATAGGCTACGGTACTCGCTTTACATAAGGTGGGCCGTATGCTTGTAAGCCTCCCGACGTAGTATAAAAAAGACACTCTTTCAGACCAACTCTGTTTCTAACATCATCATTACGATCTATAAGCGTTACGCCACAAATTTTGTGCAACGCTCGCATATAGACAGCGTTTATCCTAATAATATAGTTACGCCATAACAACAGTTTTTTGTATAAATTAATCCATTATATCATAGGTAAAATTAAAAGTTGATGTGATGACATTCATATCCACAATAAACAAGTAAGCAGTTTCACAAGGGATTATTGTTATGTTCTATATGTAAAGTAATATAATATATAAATAATAAAAGTAAAGTTATTCGAGGCGTGTCGCTAGTATTAAATAGAAATCTATCATTCTACTTAAAACTCTAAACACACCTTACTACACTGATATGCTTTAAAAAATGACAATTTCATAAGTAATTGATAAAGTATAGAATAGATTTATACCAGTTGACAATGAAATCGTAAGCACTATCGATTTTGAACAAGGAATATTTTTTGAAACGATGATGTAGTTGCACTCTATTGTCGTTTCGGAAATAAAAAGTGTCCTTGTGTTTAATCTTTTCTACATTGCACTCATTATACAAAAATACTGAACGAATTTTAACAGCGCCGACGTTTCACATGTCAATAGCTTATATCTCAACGCAATATTGCATGTACTTTTCATTTCTGAAAAGTTTTAGACTTCCTGACAAAAACATGAAAACGAAACTCCACGCTGGAGAAACCGTGGGCGGCAGACAGTATGTAATATGTTTCTTATACAAAAAAATCGGCCCAGTGCGAGTCGGACTCGCGCACGAAGGGTTCCGTACCATTATCTATAAAAAAGGGAAAAAAATCACGTTTGTTGTATGGGAGCCCCCTTAAATATTTATTTTATTCTATTTTTTAGTATTTGTTGTTATAGCGGCAACAGAAATACATCATCTGTGAAAATTTCAACTGTCTAACTATCACGGTTCATGAGATACAGCCTGGTGACAGACGGACAGACGGACGGACGGACGGACGGACGGACAGCGGAGCCTCAGTAATAGGGTTCCGTTTTACCCTTTGGGTACGGAACCCTAAAAAAGTTACAAAGGCTTACACAGAGAAAATAGAACAGAAGTACAATGGCCGACGTAAAGTTAAAAGCCAGTATTTAATAAGGACGTTTTTAACCGAGTTGGTTGGTGACTTGTTTTTCACAAGTTAGTTTAACTTCACTTCGTTTCTTTGTTTGCATCAAGTCTTGCAAGTTAAATTGAAATCACTTGTACATATTAAATTGCGCTGAAGTTTGGGATACTTATTTCTGTTTGGTTTTGTTATTTGGTACACGTTCACGTATGTATATATTCACGTCAGGTCCCTTGCGGGGTAAGCAGAGAGAACCAACTGCCTAAAGACACGGCCGCTATTAAAAGTAAGCGTAAGATGCGAAAAAAAATAAACATGTATATTTTTCAGGAACACCGTTCCTATATGAAATCTATATGTTTGTCTGTGCGTTTATCTGTGTGTGCGTTTTTTTCGAATATTCGTATTTTGATTTCAGATTCGGATTTAGCATAAAAAAGTAGAATAGGAATGTTCAGGAACACCGTTCCTATCTCTTAAGGAACATCGTCAAAATGGCCGACAAATAAAAAAAAATTGAATTGTTATATAATTGACGAGCCAGGTGTTCCTCTGGCAATGCAAGCTTGCGTATTCTCAACTGGTTATATTTCAACAAATTACAAACCATTTTTAATCCGAAAGTAAGCAGAGCATTATTCATAAGACAACTTATGAATAATGTGCAGTGATGAAAGAACTCAGGCTTTTAAGTCTTCTAAAAGAACTCGACTCGGTTATGACGGTTTGCAACTCAATCGAGTCCTTACTACTACTACTAAACTCTGAACCCTAAACCTTTTAAGAATCTTAGATCACGACTCGAGGTTTAATCTTAAGACTATCGTTTTAAAAATACACCTATTTTTAAACGACTCAAGCGCAATGAAAAGGTTCGAACCCTTTATCATGGGTACAAAATACAAACATACATAAGTGATTCATTGAGATATTGTTTTCCTTACAACTGGACCTTAAGAGTACTCTTTAGTTAAAAGTTTATTTAAAAGTTTATTATTAAGTACCCACTGATCTGTAATAAATATGTAATAATCATACAATGACGATTACCTTATTGTGGTCTCATGATAAACGTATCGCTTTATTAAACGACTTGAGATCTTTACTTAAAAGACTCGCAACTAAAAGAGAAAGGCTCTTAAGGAACGTGGTCAAAATGGCCGACAAATTAAAGAAAAAAAATTAATTATTATATAATTGACGAGCCAGGTGTTCCTCTGGCAATGCAAGCTTGCGCATTCTCAACTGGTTCTAATTATGAAAAAGCTATTTGATCGGATACGCTGAAAATCTAGTGAGACCTAAGTTTCTTTGACTAAAATTTTGTTAACACATCCACGGACATGATACGTACTCATTATACACAAAGATAATAAAGAACGACTCAGGGGGCCTTGAAACGCAAACAATTACTATAACTTTCCTTTCGGAAACAAAGGAGTTGAAAATGTACAAAATCAAGTTATGTAGGTAATCAGTTCCTTCCTTTTTAGGGTTCCGTACCCAAAGGGTAAAACGGAACCCTATTACTGAGGCTCCGCTGTCCGTCCGTCTGTCACCAGGCTGTATCTCATGAACCATGATAGTTAGATAGTTGAAATTGTCACAGATGATGTATTTCTGTTGCCGCTATAACAACAAATACTAAAAAATAGAATAAAATAAATATTTAAGGGGCCTCCCATACAATAAACGTGATTTTTTTGCTCGTTTTTGCTCGATATTGATAACGGCAACAGGTAGACGCTTGAAATATTCACAGAATATTTAGTTATATATTCACTTTAAGATCCACTGTATCCTTACATCAAATTACATTTAATACAAAATCGCATCGTCACGCCCAAGTTGAGCTGCCACTTCTTGTTCTAGTCACGAAACAAAGTGGGGGAAAGCAGCGGAATATAAGTATGATGGTCCATGATTAATGGTCTCGCTGGAGCAAGCGACGGCCATAACTGCTTCAAGCCTTCCTTCCTCTATATTAATAATAATAAATGATGCCCTTGATAAGCTGCGCTGAAGATGATCGTAATTTACAACCCCCCCTTAAGAAGTTGCCTTTTATTCTACATCGTGTGCTAAACAAGCATACGGCCTGCCCGATTTGAAGCGATAAACATAGTCTTTGGACGCTTGGATCATGAGAAGCATCCACACAGCTATCCCCTTAAAAAAATATGGCCTTAATGTGACTCCTTCCTTTAGGGTACAGAACAATGAAAAAAGTAGAGGAGTTTACGGTCGGAAACAAACGAGTGACACTCCTATGTCACAAATGCAAATAGGTTACGGTAACTGCTTAACATCAAGTAGGCCGTATGCTTGTTCGCCACTTTGTTGGTATAAAAAACTGTGAAGGAACTGGTACTTGCCTACGGTCTTACTCAAGGTAAAACCACCTTCGTGGACCCACTGTTAATGAACAGATGGGGTTGTAGTTGGCTTTATAGATTTTCTGTTAATATTTTACTATAAATGATATATGGACTGATACGTTGTCGACATACATGTGAACATTCCATGTACAAACAATGGTTACATGTATAGTCAAAAGACTTATATGTATCTACCAGCAGCAGCATTGTAGCCCATACTATAATTCAAGATAATCATTTTACTTTAATATTAATAATAAATATTTTCGGACAAATTACACAGCACTATCTAGCACCAAAGTTAGCGAAGTTTGTGTTATGGGTACTAGACAATTGATAAACTACGGAAATACTTTTTTTATTTTTTGTAAATACATATTTATTATACGTAGAAAATACACAGACCAAGACAAACAGACATGTTCATGTAAACAAATGTTTGTATTGTGTGGGAATCGAACCCACGAGCGTTGGTGCCAAAGTACCGTAACAGCGCGTATCACCACTGCGCCACCGAGCTCGACTTTGTTATAATGTTTAGAACCAAACAAATATGCCCCTCTGATATAAAGTGGTAATCATACCCTATGAACGTTAGCAGTGTAAGTTTGCGGTGTATCGCTCGCGCGTTGTGGCCCTCATTACGGCAACTTCTTAGGAGATAACTGGTAAACCGAGTCACTCGCGAAACAATCCTCCAGAAAGTTGTTACTTATCTGTGGTCTACTCTAACGCTCAATCAGAGCCATGCTGCTTTGTGTGACTTACCATTTTTAAATCATCATTGCTTGTAGAACCATATTCAGTTTTAATTAACGTGAAAGTTAAACGAATTCGACTGAAGTCAGCCTTGCGGTGTGTTAATATGTCAATACTTGATTGCCCGGAGTGTTAGAAAACAGTTCGCGGATGGAGTCCTCGAAGCAATATCGTTCCTCGCCATGATAACACGTCCGCACAATCCGCTTTACGGAAGCGTATTTGAAGTCTACAAATGTAGAATTCATGACGCATCCACGATACAGCTTAGACTTAGCACCGTGCGATTTGTTCTTGTTTCCTAATATAAATACAAACGTTTTTCGAGCCCTTCGAGCTCTGAATCAGCAGTGGATGCGTTCCATGAAGCCATTGATAACATTCCTAAAGAAAACTAGTCTCACTATACTTTACAATAGTACCGGAATGATAATACCAAAAAGGCCTTTCCCTTGGATACGTGGGCTATAATAACGTACGCAAGTCTGGGCGTCATCAATAATTCTCATGGCTAGTTTTCGAATCAAGACACAAGGCTCGATCTAGTATGTAGGTATTGCAGCCCCCAAGGTAACAATAGTACTCCATGTGAGGTTGGCCTTGCGACCTCTATTGAAATAATAGTTGACCCGAACTATGTACATTTGAACACGTTTCTTTACTAGATATACTTTAGTTCTACCTCTATTCTAAAAGTATCTTATATTCTGTCATTTTTAGGGTTCCGTACCCAAAGGGTAAAACAGAACCCTATTACTGAGGCTCCGCTGTCCGTCCGTCAGTCCGTCCGTCCGTCCGTCTGTCACTAGGCTGTATCTCATGAACCGTGATAGTTAGACAGTTTAAATTTTCACAGATGATGTATTTCTGTTGCCGCTATAAGAACAAATACTAAAAAATAGAATAAATTAAATATTTAAGGGAGCTCCCATACAACAAACGTGATTTTTTTGCTCATGCTCGATATTGATAACGGCAACAGGTAGACGCTTGAAATATTCAGAGAATATTTAGTTATATATTCACTATAAGAACAAATAATTAAATTTAAATAAAACAAATATTTAAGGGGGGCTCCCATACAACAAACGTAGGTTTTTTGCCGTTTTTATAGATAATGGTACGGAACCCTTCGTGTGCGAGTCCGACTCGCACTTGGCCGATTTTTTTTATACACATTTAAGTGTTAGGCTTACTATTATCTATAGAATCAAAAAGTCACCTGCATGCGGCGTCTACTGTTAATACGAAATAAAAAATATATCTAAAACTTTAATAATTTAAACGCAATCATATATTTTAAAAATATTTTAAAAAACCTTCTATGTCTGCCATACAAAGACGTCAACGAATTCGCACAAGGAGAAGTTGATTCAAGCAACTTTAGCAATAACGACAACGCAAATAAACATAAATAGATTTGAATATTTTTAGAAACGTACTCGGCTGGAAAGATATGACGTTGGATGTTTCACTCACGTCACGGGACAGCCACTTGAGACAAAAATACCAACATCATTAAAAAAAGTAGTTACTACTTCTAAATGTTTATAGAAAATGCCTAACAGAAAAATGCATTTCATAATGTAACTAAAACTATACCGGAGTGAATTAGTTAATTTGAAATAATGAAGTGGTATAAATTGTACGACTCATAGCGACATCTGTTAAAATCCGACGAAATAATGTTAAAAATGTAGAGCGTGAACCCAACAATTTAGCGCCATCTGTCGTCATTTCCCAATACTGAAAGTGGGAAAACATCTTGCTGCCAGTGAAAATACTGTTATTAGTTATTGTATCATAGTTACCTCAGAGGGCGTTCTGCAAAAAAAATCGGATTATACAGCATGTCTCCAACATTATATTTTTAACTTTACCTAGTTTATAGATTTTAACAAAATTACAGTAAAATGTGGGATATTCGTTTTGAATTTGTACTGTATAATGCCGATTGTCAATAATGATGTTTAGGAATATCTTTATAAAAACTATATATAGAAACTTGCAATAGATTAATGATTACGGGTATTATCATTATTTATTATTAGCATTATTTCTAGTAATACAAACAGTTTCACACACGGTTGTTTTAAGGTACTTCGTTTTAATGAGCACGATGGTGGAGTACTAGCTAAGTTAATACCGACGCTCGTGAGTTCGATTCCCACACAGGACAAACATTTGTGTTCATAAATATGTTTTTTGTCTTAGTCTAGAAGTTTTCAAGAGAGTAGCACATCGAAGTAGCTCGACTGAGGTAGTACCAGACTGAGGTTGTTGTTTTCCTACGCTAGAGTGAATTGCTGTGTTATTAGAAGGGCTGGCATAAGTGATACTTGATATATTCCAAACGTTCATAGGCTACGGTAACCGCTATATATCAGCTGGGCGTATGCTGCATGCATCCCGACGTTGAGTAAAGAAAAGGCTTACGCTCCCATCAAGTGACAATATAAAATGTAACTATACGTAACTAAATTAAATTGCTAAAGTAGAAATTAATTCACCTCTAGTTTTTAAAAGTACTCACATAAAAGTAACAACTGAAAATTGCGGTTGAAAAAGGATCTGACTTTAAATTACTTAGGGTCAGCAACGCACGAGTGACACCCCTAGTGTTGCAAATGTCCATAGGCTACGGTGACTGCTTACCATCAGGTAGGCCCTATGCTTGTTTGTAAAAAATTACAACGCTTAAAACGATTAAAATGTATAAAAAATATCAGTATTTTCTATCAATCCTCATACAATGCGTTTGAGATAAAAATACTGTAGTAGACAAAATTGATTGACAACGGTGGGAAATGATCACATTGTCACGCTGATGAATTTTATCACACGCTATAAAATACTTAAATGCGCGGCTTATATTTAAATGCAAGCTACTTTTTCATAATTTACAAACACAGCACAATTTAAATCACTAATCCAACTGAAATTATTTGAACGTCTAAATTTAAAAAAAGTTTATAATAAAATATTTGCTAGAATAAAATTTCGATCAACATGTGCTTTTTACTCCCTATTTCCCCCCGTAGGAAGTTATACAAGTCCAAAAAATGGATCTCCGTTGAGGCAAGGTCTGGTGAGTATGATGGTCAGTGAAGAGTTACAGTTATAGCTGCTGCAACATTAAAGAGGTCCACCGTGCGGTAGTTGACGAGACGAGTCATGTACTGGTTATTTGACAGCTGCCATGTTCTTATCATCTGAAATTGTTTGCAATACACCTATGCAGTAGTTATTGTCCACCATAGATTTTCAAGTAGCTTTTTTGGCTCAGTTTACGTTTTGAATTGGAGCATAATTTGACTGTCTCTAGTGGGTTCAATCAGTGCGAGAGCTATTTCTGATTGTCTTATGGAATTCACTATTATTAACAAGTGAAAATCGAATTCGGAGTCTTTTATTATTATTAAACTTTTCGTGATTTTATATTTGCCCAATTTTGGATAAATGAAAGAATATCATTTAAGATTATGTAATCTTAATGTTGCCGCGCAATCATGGAACCTAGTCGAGACACATGGTATTGGGTATTGAATTTCATATTAAAAAAAACTATTCTTTCATGGTCACAGAAATAGCGACAACAAAGAAAAATCGAATGACGTGATAACAAATAAACAGATGATTTCTACATGTTTACATGTATAAAATGATTTGGCAAGTAAAATAAAGCATTCTAAGTGCCAATTCTTAGGCAATTTCAAAATGCAGGATCAAATAGAAATAGATTTTTATGTTAATAAAATAAATACGTACATCAGTTATGTATCTGTCATAATTATTTCACTCACTAAACGGGTAACGTTAGCAGTACTATTGAGAATACGGCTAGTTCTGAATAACCTTTATTTGGCATTAACCGCATTCTCAATTGCACTGTCAACTATGATGATTTCTCATATATATGCGTGGTTTGCTAAAATAAATACATTCTTAATTGCTCAAAAAATACATGTGAAAAAATCCCGTACTGCTTCCGTTGCATCTTGTTGGTCATATTTCCAATCACTGAATGTGCTACTTCTATATGAGATAGGTAAATTTTCAGAGGATAATACTGCGCTGTACAGAACGTCCAAGGATGTGACAAACTTGTAATAAATTTCAGCTTAAAACTAAGTGTTTTTTAACGGCTACATTTACAGTAATTGTGCAAAATTATTTTCAATAAAGTACTAAACACTTTTAAAGAAGCCGGACGTAACAGTTTCAAATTGTCATTACGTAAATGAGTTTTGAAAAATTACGAGTATTTTGAAATTTAATGAGTTCTTAGGAGATTAGGCAATGTTATTTAAAATCAATGACTAGCTTAGAAACTTGTTGAGTATTGTTGTGCAATATAATAGGGATTATATGATTACTAGCTTTTACCCGCGGCTTCGCTCACTATGATATATATTTTTTTTTAATAAAAAGTATCCTATGTTACTTCTGATACCTCCAAGAATATGTGTACAAAGTTTCATGATGATCGGTTTAGTAGTTTTCGCGTGAAAGCGTAACAAACAAACGGACATTCATATTTATAATATAAGTAGGAAGTAGGATTAAGCAAGATCTAGTATTTATATTTATTGATATAACTTTGTATAATTCACAGATATACATATTCTCGGCAGATATTTTTATATAATTTTTCCATTAGGATTGGTGGGGTCCGCTACCTAAGCCTAAAGACTTGGCGAAGATACTGATTTTTACATGGAGCGACTGCCAACAGTGATCAGTCATCACGAAATGTAATTTCTTGGACGTGAGGGTTTCCCCACGATGATTTCCTTCACGACATCATCGGAATTTATAATCTAATGATAATTAAAATTTGAAATTATCACTTGCTCTTTGAGGAAGAAAAACGTTGCAGTCTGACAACAACGAAAGTACTTAGCAAATGACATATTTTATTCAAACTGTCACATTCAAATGACTGTCAAGAGGGCGTACAAAGCTAATTGCCTTCTCATTTTGTTTTTGCTAATAACGCCGAATTTAAGTCCAATTCCAAAAAACCCTGAATACAGTCACTGAGGAACCATATTTATGTTCTTTTGAAACATATCTTGCATTTGTTATCTATGTACAAGTAAACAAAATTTTAATTATTGCCTATTGTGACCACTTATAGCAATAATCAAAATTATGACTAATTCTACGTAAATAATAAATACAGAATATATCTCAAAAACCATAAATAAGGTTCTACAGTGCCTGTATAGAGCGTTTTTTTATTTTTGGAATTTGTCTTAAATTCAGCGTTATTAATAAAAACAAAATGAGGGTGTTTAATTTTGTGCGCCCTCTTAAGTACTTTCGTGTATATTGAAATTGGCAAATTTGTCTAGCGCTATCAAAGGAACAAGTGCCACAACTTATGTGACTAGCAGTTTAGCATAACAATTTTGGTACTAATCCTTTTGTTGTGCTAACTACTGCTTCATTTACAGTAAAATGAAATATACATTACGTGTTACAGGGAAGCCTCTATAAGTAAGATAATAAAAGAACATATAAACCCGAATAAGGTAGAAATAATATTCCGTGAAATGTATGGAAAAAAACCAGGGCCGATCAGATTTCAACACTCTTTGTTTGTAAAAGCTTTTAGATTATTTATAAATAATTGGTAGTTGAAAATATCCGTTTACTAATTTATGGTTGAAAATAATGACGAAAACCCATACGGATACTTTCATTGTTTCTGTTATAAATATTTAACATAAATCTTACATGTCGATTTTTATATTTTTACATATTATCACGGCTGTCTCTTAATGGGGTTGGTTGTAGTTTATAAACTATTTTATATTTGTAGCTAAGAAAAATTATGAAATTCCAATTTGAAGGATGAATTTCAACAAAAACCAACCACCATATTTATAGTATGCCTGGGGTAATAATAAGCATACATGTTGGAGTAACTTACGACTCGCAATGAATTACAAACATGTACTTGAAATCTGGAAACACAAATTTAGTGGTAAAAGTCCACAGTCGGTTATTCGGCTGGTTCATTATCGACTAAGCTATCACTGCTCTTAAGCAATATGTGCTACTAATTGATGATTTACCGGCATCAATATTTTCAGATCAATCAATATATCGGATGATTTTTATGTATATTGATACTATAGAGCCGATTTAAAAAAAATATATAATCATTATTAAATTTCCTATATCACGGGTTTATCCCGGTCATTTAATAGGCGTGCGCGAGGATTTGGATCCAACGCGTAGAGGCCCCTTTGAGAAGCTTGATGTAATGTTGTATAGCTGCCGTGAACTTCTCCAGGCGATATCTATGTGACAATATACCCATGAACCAGGTCACCGCAGGTATTGGGACTATTGCAAATGTGCTGGAAATTATTGGGCTATTAAATGAGGTCTGGAGGGTTTATTAGTACTGGGCTATTACAGAAGAGGGACGGACACCAGCCATAACTATCATATCTGATGTTACTTCCGGCAGGCGGTGGCTCGTCACTCACTGGATGAACCCCTTGAAATTCGGCCGGGGGCAACACCGGTATAATAATAATCATTATTATTATTACGCTTAAAGTTCAGAGCAGGTATATATGTATTCGACGTAAGGCATAACCTTAAATTAAAAGTTATTTAATTCGTTTCTCTAGCGAAAACCTTGGCAGGGAGTTCATTCCACAACTTAAAAATTCTCGATACAAAACTTCCATGCAACCGCACAGTAGGCCACCATTGCGGTACCAGTATGTGAGGATGAATTCCCGCCGTAAGAAGTAAGCCCCCCCAGTAAGCAGAGTTATGGTATTAATAGGATAATAATAATATCTACTGAAATACACAATAATGAAACATAAACATAAAGTTTCATTTTTTACATGTTTCTTAGCCATATATTTTTTTCTACTACGTTGGGAGGCATACAAGCATACGGCCCACCTAAAGTAAAGTAAAGCGGATGCTTCCTCTGCTGCTTACACAGCAAGTCCTTGGGAGCTTACTGGTGACCTCACTCACACGCAGGAACACAGTAACCCTCTAGGGAGTTGTTGTTTGGCTGTGATTTTCTGTGAGGTGGAGGTACTTCCCCAGACGGGCTGCTTTGATGCGCCCTACCTCTCAAGTTTAACCAACCATATTCTATTGTATGCTTAATTTGCCAAGTTCCCAATAAATACGAATTCATCTGCGTTTATCCCGTGGGAATCGCTTTTTCTTACTTTCTTTCTTTTTCCTCGGCTTCCTTAGAAGTAAGGATTTGGGCTATCAAATGCAAAGATATATTTTCAAATCCGATTGGTAGTTCTAGAGTTAAGCGCGTTCAAACAAACTCTTCCACTATATAAATGAGTATAGATTACATTACAGAACAGTTTTAAGAACTTACTAAGCCATTCATCGTTTCTAAATAACATTACCTAATCTTTGGGCTTTAACAACTCAATAAATGTTTCAAAGTGTTTATTCGAAACTTATTTACGCAATAAACTTTTGAAACTGTTGAAGAATATTTTACAAACCGTTAAGTATTCCGTCCTGAAATATTTCCTACCTCATATAAACAGATAGCCCATAGCAAATATAATATAATACTATAGTATTATGGGCAAGAAAGAGATTATATATTCAGTGACTGGAAATACGGCTAACGCCAGAGTGGTTAACAGGCGAGTGCTCTGAAGAACTGTTTTCCCTTATCCCACCCTCTCCCTTCCGTCATCGAACCACACGTGCGGGCTTGCGATGTCATCGTTCCACTGTTGAGTATATTTCTTCGCATACCAAAAAGTTCGGAAACTTCTATCTTTGTCGTACCATTAAAACCATCAGGCAAAGAGAAGCCACTATGCTGAACTAATATAAAAAAAATATTACTTAACACCAACGCTCTTGGGTTCGATTTCCACGCAGAACGAACATTTGTGTAAATAAAAAACATGTTTTATTGTCTTTGTCATAGTGACGGTAAGAATGATAGCAAACACAGTCGAATAGCGTGAAAAACTGATATTTTTAAAGTACTCCGAGATGAAGAGAGAATGCAGGAAATAGTGTGAATGAGACGTTGGTAAAACTTCAAAGTTGAGTTTTACCAACTCTGAAGTCTTGAGTTAGAAGGTGCAGGTACAGGTAGTGAGAGATGGGAACATACTTATTCGCGCATCACCATTTTGACGTGGAGTTGTGTTAGTTTCATAGTCGTTCGTGTGTCGATGACATTCTATACAATGTTCGTTAAGAACAAACCCACTTCTTTTCATGTTATGATTAATATTCATTTTATAATAACAGTAAAAATATTAACAAGAGGACATAGTCCCCTGTGTACAACTCGGTGATGATCCCTAACGTATTGAAGCGAGAGCTAGTTTTGATAGAGAAAGCATGAAAACAGAATAAACATAGTTAAGATGCAAGCGTAGCGTAACATTAGAGGCGTAACTCTTTAGAATGAATTCGCAATGAAGATGTAAGAAGTTGAGTTGAAAGAACGTGTCGGTGTTAAGTTAATAAGAGGCATGCCCGTTGGTTCGAATTTGTACAAAGAAGAAGAAAAAATAACGTAATACAATAAATACAACGGGCAAGTGGAGGAGTGTAGGAATCGAAGACTCATCTATCATGATAATACTGGTCGTGTTTAATTAAAAAGTGGTGTCAGAAACACAAGGAACAGGCGAGCGTGTATGAAAAGAGCTACGAGTGTTAGCAACGGATCATGTGGCGCTCAAATCTCTCTGCCTACGCCGCAAGTAACGGGTAATAACAATGTTACATACGTACGTAACGTTCGTTTAAATATGGAATTCTAAATAATATGAGATATCGATCTATAGTGAGTATTAGAAATCAAAGTGGAAGGATGTAGGAGGCGGGGAAGACCAAGACTAACCTACCATGACTAAATTGGTCGTATTTTATCAGAAGGTGATGTCAAGAGTCCTAGAAACTGGTGGGCGTGCATGAAAAGAGTTATGAATGTTAAAGAAGCGAGTGAAGTGTGTAAGGACCGCGTCTTATGGCGGTCGGTTCTCTCTACCTACCCGGTAAGGGACTTGGCGTGAAGTTATAGATAAAAATCAGCCATTTCATAGCTAATAATAAGATTATTGTCGGTTTAACTAAACTCTATAAAATTTACATGCGAAAATAATATTACTTAAAAGTTTTATCTGTCAATGGTGAATCTTTGTGAAGAACAGTGATAGGAGCAAGTACTCAGCGGTGAAAGAAAACATCGTGAGGAAACCCGCACGTCCTAGAAATTATATTTCTAATACTTGTAGCCTGACCTAAAAAAAGATCTGATTATCTCTGAGGGTTTTGGAGGTCTGACAGCAGTCGTTCTATGTAAAAATGACTATCTTTTCCAAGTCCTTACGCTTAGGTAGCGGACCCCCACAATAATATACGGGATAATGTTAAAGAAAAAGAAAAAGTGGTGAACGTTTGAGCACGCATCATGCAAAAACTATTGAACTCATTCTAATGAAATTTTACACAGTGATAGCTTATCAACATTCAGGCTACATTTTTCGAACAGATTTACAATTGCTGCGAAAACTGGAAAACCCATACCCTAAAATCGCAAGTAGTACCATGCGGTATGTACTCGTAACATTATAACAGCAAAAATAAACGGAAACTAATAACAGTAAAATCCTTTTAAATTACGAATTATTCAATATATACGGTAATTATTAATTTACGCCATTCCAGCTGTAAAAGTGGGTATTTTTCCATAAAACCATAAATACCGAACGGGGGCATAAACTAAGATTAAGGGTTTATCTGTTTTATAATAGCATACATTTCGTTATATCGATTAAATAATTACGAGTAATTGGGAGGACGAGTTTTGTTCAGCGTTTTTTGTATAAAATATATTTTTTTACACCTATGCAGATAAATAAAGTCACAGATGATATTCGTTACGCTATGGACAAGAAAAAACTGTCCTTGAATATACTAGTAGACTTGAGCAATGCTTTTAATTCTGTCGATTTTGACATTCTCCTAGGTATACTTTGTTCGATTAACTTTTCTCTTCATGTGATGGCATGGTTCGACTCCTATCTTCGTGAGCACCGGCAATGCATCAAACTCAATGAAAGATCATCAGAGTGGATTGATATAGTTGCAGGTGTGCCATAAGGTGGTATCTTATGTCCACTCTTATTTTCTAATTTTAAAAATGGAATATCCCAAGTCCTCTCTTCTTCCTACCACATATATACAGACGATTTACAGATTTATTGTAATTTCACAATTTCTGAAGCCCATGAAATTATTGAAATAATAAATTATCAACTGTGTGCTATCCAGGGATGGGCTGAAATCCGTAGTCTCCTATTTAATCCATTGAAGACTCAGGCTATAGTCGTAGGTAGCAATCAGTAGTTAGGTAGTGTTTGGTTATTCTTAGCGTTATCCCGTTTTCTAATCCACTAGGATTGACGGGGTCCACTACCTTACCCTAAGGATTTGGCGAAGATACAAATTTTTACATGGAGCAACTGCCATCAGGCCTCCGCAACCCAGAGGGTAAACCAGATCATTCTTAGGCAAGGTCACACGTGTTTCGAAGTATAAATTATATTTCTTGGACGTGCGGATTTCCTCGCGATGTTTTCCTTCACCGTCGAGCAAGTGATAATTACAAATATGTACGTAAATCCGAAAACACAAATTTAGTGGTACATACCAGGATTCGAAGCCGGGACCTTGTTATTCAATATGCCAGTTCTTTATGCAATCACTGCTCCAGTGTTTGGTTTATTAACGTTTAATTTCATTACAAAAAATCACTGAACTTTTGATGGCGCAATATTTTTCTATAATTGAAAAATTTCTTGTTTTCGTGTCATTGATTGATTAAAAACTTTTGAGCATTACGTAATTTTGTAGAAAATATACTCAGAAAACCATTTCTGTTATTAGTTTCCCGTGAATTCTTTCAGAAATATTAGAAAACGTGTGTTATTGTTGAAACGGTGGCTTTACTAGTAATTACTTATGGCGTGTTTATTTTACGCATGGCAAATAAATAAACGTTATAAAATGTTAATTTGTTTATTGGTAATATTATATAAAATGTTAATTTGTTTATTGGTAGTATTATGTAAAATAGAGTTTTAAGTGATCAGGCTTCATGTCAATGTAAGTCAAACGTATGTAACGGATACAAATTTTGTGTAATTTGGAATTAAACGTTGAAAAAGGATAAAAGAAAAGAATGGAAAGAAGAGTAAAAATACCACTTAAAAAAAACAAACGTAACTACGTAATGCCATCTGATGTAAAGCGGCTACCGTAACGTTTTCAGTACAAGTTAAGTATTACTCGCGCGATGCCAACTCTGCTGCTAACATAGCAACTCCTGGTGACATCACTCTCACGCAGGAACACAACAACCCTCCAGAGAGTTGTTATTTGCTTGCGGTTTTCAGTGAGGTCAAGGTACTTCCCCACACGGGCCGCTTTAATGCGCCCAACCTCTCTTAAAATCACCCAAACCAAGACAAACAGACATGTTCATGTAAATAAATGTCTGTTCTGTGTAAGAATCGAACCCACGTGCGTCGGCGACAAAGTCGTGTTATTAACCGCTGCGCCATCGAACTCATCAATCAATTTATGTATGATACGATAAATATAATTATAAACACCATCTCGCAATTCATGAATTTTTGAAAAATAGAGGGCATTTTCAGCTGTTTTGGACAGTTACTTTCTTATTTTGGGTTAATAGCGACAAACAAAGTTATCGCAGCTCAGAGGTAGAAAATTCCATAGGCGCTGCGTGGACATTAAAGGAAAAAGTTTTGGTGATACAACGACAATGAAGAAGAATATGCAAAAGTGTGAGACCTTTAGTTCTCTCTATTAGTGTACGTTGAGCACGTACAATATCGCAATTTTTCACTTTAGTACATTGAAAATTTTGTCGACGTTACGTTTAAGCGATGGGTATACACAGCTTTATTAAATAAAAAGCAGACTGCGGAAGTGGAGAAGTCCTATTTATGTATTTATACAGCTAAATTATAATTTCCTGTAGTCGGCGCCGTCACCCGATTTAGCAAAGAAGTCAATTGAAATAAATCTATTTATGTCGTTTCGCCAGACCGAGGCTTAGCTTAGCGAGGTTAAAAAAGAAACGAACGCCACAAAACGCAGTTCTTATATATCTTACTCGCTTTTCTAGTATTTACAGGTCTTTTCATGCATCCTCGCTGATTTTGATCTGAAACTTCAGATAACAGACGATTATTTGGGCCTTGTACGAGTAAGTGAGTATTTATTGACTTTCCCTGGGCTCCTACGTTTTTCTGTCTTCGCGTTGTATACCTGTTTCGTTATTTTTTAATCCCGCAGTCTTTGCTCATACATTCATCGCTTCGAACGCGATATCAATCTTCTCGTAATAAATTTTGCGCAAAGCTGGCTTTTTTTTCTACGTTTATTCCACTTTCATACTCTCTCCGCTATGGCCAGTTCTCGATTCCATATGTATGAGTTAGGATCAGTATGCATTGCCTACAGTGAGCTGTGCCTTCAGGTTTAGCTTACGGTTTAAAAGTGTTCTTAACATTCCTGCGAATGGAATGTTAAGAACACTTTTAGACAACATTTTTTTTCATTCACTCGTTTGTCGAGGACTGCGACGAATCCCTAATAAAAATTTGTTCAAGATATACTCGTACAATCTCATTCGCTTGTTTTAATACGAGTACTATATCATCAACCCTAAACTTGGTGTTCACTCTGGTTTTCTCACTTTTAAATACCATTATCTTGTACCCATACCTACACTGTACATACCTCATAACATTTGATTGCATAACATAACCTTAACCATAACCACCTTCATTTTCACATCCGGCTAACATTTTCCAAAGATCTTTTCGCACAACACTGTTAAATCCTCTTTAAGCTCGAAAACATGTGGAAAGAATTCAGGTCCTATTATGGTATTCAACAATCAAACCAAACTCAATCAAATCAAACATATTCTCCTTCCGTTACTCAGTCCACCTTATGTAACCCAAAACGTTCCATTGGATTTACCCTCAATGTTATCTAAACAATTTTTCTGTTATAGTTGACAATCTATTTTAGGGATCTAAAATAGATTGTCAACTATAACAGAAAAAATTTTGTTTTCCAAGGGTCAGATTACTGCGTATCTCTATTTATTGCGATTCGTCAGGTTTTCCAGCACAATTCGCTGTAGAACCAGAAAATAGGACGTTGGTGGCACATTGTAACAATGTTGTATACTGAGAAAATATCGATTTCAGTTGACTACGAGTATATCGACCATTCATTGAGAATTTCTTTGTAGTTCTGTCCATTCAAAATTTTTATAGGCTCCCAAAATTTCTCAAATTTGAAAAATGGCTCAGCCCATGAAAGTGTATGCTGCAATCAAAAAAACTCGCGTGATATGCTACCACAGTTACACAGAGTTAGTACTTGAGTCCCAACCTTTATGACACACAAAAGTAAATTAAAATTATCTTAAAAGAAATTAACTGAAAAATACAAAATGAAACTAAATTAATGAAAATCTAAGCCAGAAGGTACAGCTCACTATTCACAACGCAGTGCTGGTCCCAACACTAACTTATGGCAGCGAGAGCTGGGTATGACAGAGAGAGCATGAAAGTAAGATAAACGCAGTCGAAATGCGAGCGTTGCGCAAAATTTGATGCATAACGCTTGTAGGTGTTCGCAATGATAATTTTAAAAACAAAGTTAGTTTTAAAGGGAGTGTCGGTGTTTAAAAAGGCATGCCTCTTATGCTCCGTTGGTTTACATTTAAAAAGAATGCAGGAAGAAATAATTACGAAACAGACATACAACGCAAAAGTAGAAAGTAGTATTCAAGGAAGGCCAGGCCTTACCTACCATGACCACATTGATTGTGTTTTATCAGCAGGTGATGTCACATGAGAAATGCTATAAGGGTTTAAAGAACCAAGTAAGGTATGTAAGGACCGAATCATGTAGCGCTCGGTTCTCTTTGCCTTAAGGAATTTGGCGTGTTTTTTTTTTTATAGCTAGCTATAGTATAGATATATAAATGTAAAATTATAATAATACTTGCTGCTGCCCGCGGCTTCGCCCGCGTGGAGTCAAATAACGTAGCCTATGTGTTAATCTAGATCATAATCTATCTACGTACCAAATTTCATTCAAATGCGTTCAGCCGTTTAAGCGTGAAAGAGCAACAAACATCCATACATACAAACTTTCGCATTTATAATATTATTAGGATAGTTTACTAAAGCGTACTCTTCCGTATCAGGTCTCCCTTTAAATTCGATATATTTATTTATTACTATTGAAACAATAAGTCAAGTATCAAAATAAAGCGGTCTATTAGATGGGGCCTACGTAATTCTAACAAGAAGTTATTAATTCTAAAAATAATTCATACGATAATATTTTATAAAGACCCTCACTTTAGGTATAAGGAAGGTACTCTTAATTATATGATTTTTTACATCGTATCTTTGTTGGCGTTATAAACAACAATATTTTAAACTAAATTAATGAAAATTTAAGCCAGTAGGTACAGCTCACACAACACTAACTTCACAACGCAGTGCTGGTCCCAACACTAACTTATGGCAGCGAGAGCTGGGTATGACAGAGAGAGCATGAAGTAAGATAAACGCGAATGCGAGCGTTGCGCAAAATTTGAGGCGTTGGCGTTATGAACAACAATATTTTCAGTTGAACGAATGAATAAGTACCAAGGCAATAAGTTTAGGAATGCTAAAGCAATACAGTTCCACACATTTAGTCATCGCTGACATGTTATAGACAAAAAAAAATCTGTGACACCAAATTCACAATTAAAAAAAATCACAAAGTAAATTATTATTTATTAGAAATTTATTTACATATACTTTATTACGTTTTCATCAGCCGTTCATTAATCAAGTACATTAACATTAATATGTCAAAGTAAATATTACTGCAATAACATAATTTACAAAATGCGAGATAAAACGGTTTCGACGAGCTCGGTGGCGCAGTGGCGAAACGCGTAGTTACGTTACTTTGACACCAACGCTCGTGGGTTCGATTCCCACACAGGACAAATATTTGTGTGCATGATCATGTTTGTTTGTCATGGTCTGGGTATTTTAAGAGAGGTAGGGCGCATCATAGCAGCCCATCTGGGGAAACCACCTCACAGAAAACCGCTGCCAAATGACAACTAATTAGAGGGTTGTTGTGTTCCTGCGTGTGAGTGAGGTCTATGGAATTGCTGTGTTAGCAGCATAGGTGGCATCGCGCGAGTAATACTTAATGAATTGCGAGCATTTATAGGCTACGGTAACCGCTTTACGTCAGGTGGGCCCTATGCTTGTATGTTTCCCGACGTTGTATAAAGGAGATTGCTCAACGCCCATACATTGTTCGCCTAAGAACCAACAGTAACGGAAAATGACTACGTGTGCTATATTACATGTATATTACCGTAAAAAACCATGTGTATGACGAAAACTTCTGAGAATGAATTTATCGGAAGTCTTAATGATTTTGAGGTTATGTTTGGTTACGAAAACAATATTAATTATATGGAGAGTTCAAATACCTACATGGGCTTTTTTAATACGAGATGGATCATTTGTATTCTGAAAAGACATACGGTTATTATTTGTCAAATATTCAGACGTTTCGGTAAGAAGAAAAGCTATTTATATTGATGCTGACTGTTCTACTTTTACACTGGTACCTACCCTTGTTTTTTTAGAGATGGTGAACGTGAGCCACGTTTTATTACAAGAGGCAGAGTCGTTGAAATAAACCCAGAAAAACAATCGAACAACACAGCGAAATCAATCCGAAATTCAGAATGACGTAAAACAACGAGTCGACAGTATTGCCAGATTCTACCGCCCGTTCTCATTTCTGACTGAATTTATTTTAAAGAAAAACAACATTTTATTTGTTTTATAGCATATATAATTTGTTAATCTAGATAGTAAATCAATGAATTACTACATTTACAGGCTATTGCTTCATATCAGGCGGGCCGAATACTTGATAGCTGATGGTAAACAGTCCGCCGCAGTGGTAGCCACATACAAAAATTACTTTTTTTATACCACTAAGGTGGCAATCAAGCATACGGCCTGCCTGATGGTAAACAGTCACCGTAGCCTATGGACATTTGCAGCACCAGGGATGCCAGAGCGTCGCCGACCCTCTAAAAATCTCTTCACGCATTTCTTGAAGAATTCCATGCTGTAGTCCCTTGGAAAAACCTCGGCTGTCTTCAAACAAATCCAAATATCCTATTTAATCTATGCACTCATCAATTGATACACGGATCATGTGAGTAAAAATATGCTTTAATATTACACAATAATGACTATGAGTAACCTCTTGGCAACACTGCGTACAAATAGTGTCTAGAATTGAAAATGGCTTCCAAAACTTTTAAATGCTGTTATGATGTTCCTTTTTATAATGTAAAAATAATACAAAAGTGTCCGTTACATTAAAATATTTGATAAATACGTTTTGAATTATGATATTTTTTCGATAAATGCCAATTGTGTTTTGGTTTGTAGGCCAAATTGAGCAATCTCCTTTTCTATTGTTTACTATTTAAGTAGGTATTAACTTATATAAACTTATAAAAACACTTGTCTACAAGCCTGCTTCTGCTATCTTTTAAAAAATATTAATTTTAGCTTTGAACCTTCCCAAGTAACTTATAAAATAATTTAATTGGCATTGCATAGCAATCAGAATCAAATAGCACTGTCTTCAACATACTACACACCCACCAATGTTAATTTATTTGTACGTCTTCTAGTGTACCAGCTTATAATATCCTGGTTATATTAAAATAAATAAATTTACACAAATGTAAATATAGATTTAAGATTCTTGAAACAATGGTTTGCAGCCCGTTATAGGCAATATTACTACTAATGCTAAAGAAAGATTTGTTTAGCAAAGATATTTAAATATTTTGTCAATATACATTTAAGTACCAGACACAATAGTTTATCGCCTATTTGTATAAAAGTTCCAACGAAATCTATGTTATGATACATATGATGAAGCATGGTCGAAATGTGTGCATAGAACATATATTTTCTTGATAGTGATGCAGCAAGATGGCATAAAGTCGTTTGTAAATCTTCTATCTCGTTGCGCACATTTAAAAAAATCTACTGTTCAGATATTATTGTTATTTTATACATAATCTACAAAGAATCAAAAATCCTATTGCTTCTGTATTTTTTTGGAAACAGAAGTAATTGGTGTCTATGTAATCTGCAACGAAATACTTTAAAAAATTTAGGCGACTGCCAATGCAAAGAAACAGCCAACCAAAAATCAGAGTGCGCGTTCCTTGGCATTATAATAAGATGAGGGCGGCAATTTTCGTCAGTACGTTAATCACGTCAAAGGTTGTGCTTGCACGCGTTGCACATTTCTCAACCTGTCGCTTCCATTAAGCTGCGCGCCGAGCTGTGGTCGTTAAGTCAGTTATGAAGCATTATCTGGTGGTTTTATATCAATGTCTTACTATTACTTATATGGGCGATATAAAACATTGCAAAGATCAAATTGTATTACACAGTTCACGTTAGTCTTTTCTGCCCGTAACGTAGGAAGTTCTTATTATTCCTAGCGTAATCCCGATTTCTAATCTATTAGTATTATTACCTAAGTCTAAGGACTTAGCGAAGGTTTTGTAAGAATTTTTACATGAAGCGGCTGCCAGTAGAACTCCGCAGCTCAGAGGGCAAACCTTTCTTAGATCATGTCACACGTCTATCGAAATATAATTTCTGGAAATTACGGCAAACCTGTAAATTCCAAAAATTATATTTCGAAACTCATGATTTTTTCCATCAATACCGAGCAAATGGTAATTATAAATATGTACACAAATCCGTAAATATTTAGTGGTATATGCCCACACCAGGGTTTAGGGGGCAGTCGGTTAACCCCAATACCTATGAATTAGCTTGTGACGAAATGCATTGTGATCAAACTACATTACAATATTGACTTAAAAATTTAACCATTAGTGAGATGTTAGTATTACGAAGACGTTTATTTATATAATACATAGATAAATAATACAATTTATATTAAATGTTATCATTTCTCTTGTTCAATATGGTACTTAATGTATTTGATATATCATTGGTGAACACTGAACATGACGTATAATCAGTATTATATCTACATATGAATTTGAACAAGAATAAATATACTATTTTCAGGAACACCGTTCCTATATGAATTCTATATGTTTGTTGTGCGTTTGTCTGTCGCTTTCTTCGAATATTCGAATTTTGACTTTAGATTCGGGTTCAGCATAAAAAAGTAAATAGGAATGTTCAGGAACACCGTTCCTATCTCTTAAGGAACATGGTCAAAATAGCCGACAAATAAAAAAAAATTTTTGAATTGTTATATAATTGACGAGCCAGGTGTTCCTCTGGCAATGCAAGCTTGCGCATTCTCAACTGGTTATATTTCAACAAATTACAAACCATTATTTAATCCGAAACTAAGCAGAACATTATGCTATGGGTACTAGACAACTTATAAATAATGTGCAGTGATAAAAGAACTCAAGGCTTTTAAGTCTTCTAAAAGAACTCGACTCGGTTATGACGGTTTGCAACTCAATCGAGTCCTTACTACTACTACTAAACTCTGAACCCTAAACCTTTTAAGAATCTTAGATCACGACTCGAGGTTTAATCATAAGACTGTAGTTTTAAAAATACACCTATTTTTAAACGACTCAAGCGCAATGAAAAGGTTCGAATCCTTTATCATGGGTACAAAATACAAACATACATAAGATCATTGAGATATTGCTTTCCTTACAACTGGACCTTAAGAGTACTCCTTAGCCGTACGAAATAGAGCGTACTACAAAATTGGTGGCGTGGATTAAATTAAAAGTTTATTATTAAGTACCCACTGATTTGTAATAAATATGAAATAATCATACACTGACGATTAACTTATTATGGTCTCATGTTAAACGACTCGCTTTGTTAAACGACTTGAGATCTTTACTTAAAATATTGCCAATAAATATTGCCAGACAAATTACACAGCGCCACCTAGCCCCAAAGTAAGCGAAGCTTGTGTTATGGGTGTCAGACGACTGATAAACATACGTAAATACATTTTTTTTTGTAAATACATACTTATTATACATAGAAAAACCCAGACCAATACAAACAGACATGTTCATGCACACAAATATTTGTAGTGTGTGGGAATCGAACCCACGAGCGTTGGTGTCAAAGTAGCGTAACAGCGCGTTCCACCACTGCGCCACCGAGCTCGAAAGACTCGCAACTAAGTCTTACTTAGTTAAGAACTCGAGTCGTTTTATTAACTCGAGTCCTTTCTAATGACTCGATTTCTTTCACACTAGTAACAATCCTCAAGTAGTATTTTTGGAGTCGAGTATTCGAAATCAAGACTAGTCTAACTGTAAAGGTTTCAAAGCCTCGATTCCTTTCGTGACTTATAATCTCACTGTATGTAAATGTAAACGTAAAATTTGTAAATGCCTGTAGGTTTTTCTATGTATTATATATAAGTATTACAGAGAAAACACCCACATCGAGCAGCTCTTTAAGAACAAAAGTTGATAAACACGCTTGTGTGCGTCGTGTGGGCTCAACTTTGTCCAACATCAAATGGATTCTAAAAATAACCCTTCCTCGATGGATACAATTTATTGTGTGAATAAATACGAAAAATATTGCAAAAGTGGCAAATACTTTCACAACGATGAACGATGACCTCTTGCACACAAAATGAAATATTTCGTGGATGCTAGGCGAGCTCCGTGGCTCAGTAGTGAATGACGCGACTTTGACACCAACGGGGGGAATGGGAATGGGAATCGAACCCACGAGGGGTTCGATTCCCACACAAGACAAACATTTGTGTGCATGAACATGTCTGTTTGTCTTGGTCTGGATGTTTTAAGAGAGGTAAGGCGCATCAAACAGTCCGTCTGGGGGAGTACCTCCACCTCACAGAAAACAAATAACAACTCCCTAGGGGGTTGTTGTGGTCCTGCGTGTGAGTGAGGTCACCAGTAAGCTCCCAAGGAGTTGCTGTGTAAGCAGCAGAGGAGGTATCGCGCGGGTGATACTTAATACATCGCAAGCGTTAATAGGCTACGGTACCCGCTTTACATCAGGTGGGCCGTATGCTTGTATGCCTCCCGACGTAGTAAAAAAAGAAAGTAGTATAGAAAAAGAAATGCTGGCTTTATTAATATTTATTGGTAGTGGATTTACAGCACTCTACAAAGTGGTAAGCAAATTTTTTGAAACTTCATTAAAAGGTCGTATAATATTGAGAGTATTTACAGCAGCAAATTGGCTATAATTGGTCATGTCTTTAGAGAATGTGGTGCCTCCGAATGAGTTTAGATTTTAATGAAGCACGAATACTATACTTTATTAATATGTAAACTCACTCTGATTCCGACGAACAGAAATTACGCTTTTTTTAATTGACCTGTTTATTAATAAATAGGAACTGAATTAACTCTTTGCATTTATAGCTCTTTGGTTAACGAGAATTACCTCCAGTACATGAGTAATCGCCATACAGAATCTAAATTCTCTAACGACGGGCAAAAATTATAACTCATCTCATGGAGTTCACACCTATCATAAGTGAAAACAATCTATATATATAAAAATGAATGTTTGTCTGTATGTCCTCTATGGAGTCAAAAACGGTTGGGAAGAGTTTGATGAAATTTACAGGGAATCTTCGGATTAATCCAGCGGGTGATCCTGTGAAGTTTGGTAGCGATCAGTTCACCCGTGCGAAGCCGGGGTGGGTATAGCTACCCACCCCGGCTAGTGTAGAAGATAAAATAACTTTGGCGTAAGTGGTTTACTATCATTATTAGAGCAGTGTACCTAGTAATATGGCTAGGCTCATAGGCATAGAATATTTCAAGGAGGAAACAATTTGGGCACTTTGGATATTAAACGGCAGAGAAAAAAAGTAACAATCGCGAGGACTGAAATTGTATTTCAAGACGCAGGAGAAGAGTTTGAAGTAATTCACGATACTGTCACTGTAAACTGTATAATGTAAAGAAAATTGAGTGGAGATAGCAAGTGCTAATTGCAGTGAAATGTAATAGGGAGCCACTTAAACTGAATGCGAAATCATAATAATGTTTGCGAGGTCTAGTATAAAGCGAATACGAAGATTTGAATATGCTTAATATTTTTAATTATTGGACAAAGTGTGATAAAGTAACAGGGATCGCTATTATCAAGTATTTCCGATACTAAGTAGTAAGGATTAGGCAAGTGTAGTTTTGGTGTCCATCAGTAAGAAATTATGCAATCTTCTAAGACAGCAATTGGCAGGGAGCAGCATATTCATATTAGCAATATGTGCAGACCAGGATAAGGATCTTATTCAAATACATTTCGATAATTTTAAATTAATCACTATATTTTATTACTGCTCCATAATGTTAGTAGTATGTTAATACTGCCAACATTGTCTGAATACAACAGCCGAGCTTAACAAGCCCGCTGCAGCTCGAGATAAATCTCATGTCTTAATTCCCTTGCGTGTTCGATTAGTTCATAGCATTATTGCGCTGATACACGCAACGATGCTACGAAACCTCTGATTGTTAATTTTGTTACACCTTTTAGAAATGAGTTGCAACAAAATATTTTATTCAAAATTCAATTCTCGAGGCGATCAGGTCCGTCATGAAGTATAAAAGACCAATCTCCGGTCCCATTCTTCTAATTTTTACTTTAATGCATTCCATTATAACATAAACGGGAAAGACGTTTTTTATTTCAATAAAGGGTACGTTTAACGATATTTACGAATTTAATTATTTTTTACCGGCGTGTCTGTTCATGTACAATATGATTTTTTTTTGTATTATGTTAAGCGGGAAACGCCAATCTGAAGCAAGCTCCACGCTTCAGTCGGGGTATTCGCATTGCCTCGGAAAGTCATATTCGAATCGGAATTGAAAATTATCTGTCAAAATGTATAGAATCTGAAAACTTTTCGAATCCGTTCTGAATATGGCTTTCCGAGGCAATGTGAATACCCTCACAGATATGTTAACTGTTAACTGTATGTTGCCTGTAGCATTTAGCAACACAGGACAATATTTCCTTAGCTACCTTCTCAATGGAACTTACTCTCTGTTGTGGTTATTGCAACAAACTAATTTTAATTCAATAACAAAGTTGGAATAAAATGGAGTAATGTGAAAATTTACCAATATTTCCAATTGTTTAAATAAAGCAAAAATCCTTCTTCTGCCAAGTAGTTTATTATTAATTGGCAGAAGTAGGATTTTTGCTGATTCCGATCAATTAATCAAAATTTTTATTTGCTAAGAAATCTTAGAAAAGTCCCGAGATTTTACTAAGGGACTACATGAAGTTATTTAAAAAACTCGTGATGATGTTTCTATTTGAAAGTTTTATATAAAAATGTGCAAGTTAGAACCATTATTCTATATTTCGTGTAATATTTACACACACTTTTATCATCTGTAATTGCTTCACACCTTGGAGTTAAGGCGGATACGAATGTAAGTTTTTTTAATTTGTAATACTTGAAGAAAATACTGTTTACCCCTTTTAAAGCACTTGTAATATACGCACAGTGATGTATAAGATTTGGCATAATTAAATTTCTTGGTGAAGGAGTACTGAAATATAAAATTTCTATACAACATGTAGTACCTACATACAAAAATATTAAATTAAGCAAAATGAAACATTCATTGTTTATATTGTACCTAGCTCATTGCTCTGGTACCCAAAGATTTATAATAGTTCTACACTGCTCCGACAGCGTAAACCGATATTAAATCCTAAAAACCTAAAGGGAATTTGTCCATAAGGAAAATGTCGGATTTAGCGGTTAGCGCTGTTAATCTCGGCTACATTGAAAATAGAGCACATCGTTAGTAAAACTAAATGTGCAAACCTCCCTAACTAAATGTGCATGCTCACCAGTGTACAATATGTGTACATATACATAAGATGTGGCTAGACATGTACTATATGTGTACATATACACTGGTGAGTGAAATAAGATAATGATGTGGCTAGACATGTTACACTGGTGAGTAAAATAAGATATAATTGACGAACTCGATGGCGCCGCAGATGACAACAACGCTTGTGGGTTTGATTCCCATACAGGAAAAACATTTGTATGCATGAACATGTGTGTTTGTTTTGGTGTGGGTGTTATAAAGGTAAGAGGTAGGGCGCATCAAAGTAGCCCATCTGGGGAAGTACCACCACCTCACAGGAAACCGCAGCCAAATCACAAACTCTCTGGAGGTTTGTTGTGTTCTTGTGTGAGTGAGGTCACCAGTAAGCTCCTAAGGAGTTGCTGTGTTATCAACATAGGTGTCAGCATAAGGCTACGGTTACCGCTTTACATCAGGTGGAGCGTATGCTTGTATTACTTCCAACGTTGTATATAAAAAAAAAATATGAGTACACTATGAGAACTTAAGCAGATGAATGTACTCATCATTTATAACAACTTTTATTACAAAAACTACTGTAAAATTGCAAAAAAAATCAATTAGCTCACAAAAGTCGTCATCCGTTCAAAAGATTTGTATGAGAAAGTCGAAATTACTTCGCCATTCCGAATACTCGTATTATTGATGAAAACGTTCATCTCCTCAAGTTAATCTGGTACAGGCTTTCGATTTATGTATATCTCAAGGGCTGACCAAGTTCAGTTCAAGCTCAATTGTACTAAGTAGGTATGGAATTATTAACGTCAACATCGGTCATGTATACTCTATCTACATATAGGTACCTATGTAACCATACGGTTAACAACATCGTACCATGACATGACACTGTCCATCTTATAATTAAACTTTTGACAGGTAATCAATTTAACGAGTCAGAAAGAGACAGGTCAAGTGTTGCGTATCTGTCAATCCGAAAACGATGTCAAAAGTAGCTTAATAAAATGAACGCAGTATAGTTTATACATTTATTTTTGTAATACTGATGCAGCTGGATTCTTCTATCGATACGGAAACCAAAATAGTTGTATTATTGTTTTCTCTGATCATAATCATATAATCATAATCATTTATTTGCTTAGACAAAGGTACACAAGGATCTTACTGTACTTTTTTTCGCTTTATCTGCTATAGAATAGCATGCAAATATTAAATTTTTCGTTTAATAATTAATATATTGTACAATTAATAGAAAAATATAGATTTTATAATTATTACAATAAAATTATAAAGTCACCATAGATATATCATCATTTTGAAATGTCAATAATACAAAATTACAAAAAATAATTACATTTTATCATTAATCATATATGTCAATAAAATAAGTTCAATATATAAGTCAATGTATAATAAAATGAAACAACACACAGAAATCTTAAATCATCGACTCTATCCAACAAAGTAACATTGTTTAATATTTGATTTTTATAAATTCTTCAATACTATATACACATTCCTGTGTTAAATGCTGTATAGCGTTTTAAAAGTATTGAAAGGTAGTGTCTTTATACTGTCTGGTATTAAGTTATACAACTTTATAGACATATTAAAGCTTTTTCTTGAAAAACAGGTAGTCCTATGAGAGGGCCCGAGTAATTTGTTGGGGTATCTAGTGCGAAAATTGGCAATTTCCTTTTTTGTCGTGTAGAAGTCGGGATTTTTTTTGACAAATTTGCAAATCTTAAGGATGTACATGGCTGGCAATGTAAGTAAATTTAACTTTCTGAACAGCGGCCGACACGATTCCAGGGGTCCGACACCACACATAGCTCCTAAACATTTTTTTTGAATAATGAAAGCACGATTAACCTCTACAGAATTTCCCCACATGATGAGTCCACATCTCAAACAGGAACACACAAAACCATGATAAGCCATCAGCGCAGTTTCTAGGTCGCAGGTAGTTTTTGTATCTCTGTAATTCACGAATGACGCTATAACTGCTGTGGCGCAGTGGTTAATAACGTTTCTTTGACAGCAGGACTTGTGGGTACGATACTAACACAGGACAAATATTAGTATGCATGAACATGCCTGTTTCTGACTAGATCTAGGTGATTTTGAGAGTGGTAGGGCGCATCAAAGTAGCCCGTCTGGGGAAGCACCGCCACCTCCCAGAAAAACTACGTGTTAGTGAAGTCACCAGTAAGCTTAGAGGTGGCATGGTGCGAGCGACACTTAACATATTACAAGCGTTCATAGGCTGCTACGATAACCACTTCACATCTAGTGGTATATGCCTCCCGACGTTGTATAAAAATATGTAAATCTAAGGCACTATGAATGGCACTTTGCAATGACAATACAATAAAAAAATGTGGTCAACATTTGAATCATTTTTAATCTCGGAAATATTAAAGAGTTGCTAAGTAAAACCTAAAAATAGTAATTGCTGAATAGAAATTTAAAAAAAAAAGGAAATAAGTTACCTGAGGCCCGACGAAGAAGAGTTTAGGCTGTTGTTATCGTGTTAACACCAAATACAACCCGTATTTTTACCGCCGATCCTAGTAACTACTAATTTGGTAGATTACTACTACTTTGGGAGATTTTATTTAAGTATGGAAAAATTGTTATAACATGAATATTTAATAGTTCGATTTAAGAAGACATTCTACAAACCGAATAAAAATGTAATGTTTCAGGATTTTTTAATAATTATTAACGGAATGAAATTACTATAAACAGTGTAAATTAACTTAAAATCATGGCCAAGATAAAGATGATAAAGCAACATTTTCATATAAGTGACAATTATTCTATTTACATTGGTCATTCTGTTGATTTTGCTATCATAAACAGCCTGCCTATAAAATCTTAAACAGACTGTTTGCATGTTCTAATGCGAAAGCGAAATGCGAAGCTTGGTTTAGCCGAAGGCGGGGTAGGTTGTATGTAAATAATCACATTGATCTGAGTACAACTTACCCTACACACTAGTCTATAAATGTCAAGGTAATGTAATAATTACAGTTATCTTTTTTTATACTACGTCGGGAGGCATACAAGCATACGGCCCACCTGATGTAAAGCGGGTACCGTAGCCTATTAACGTTTGTAATATGTTAAGGTACTAAGGAAATTTCGTGTAATGCCATGTAGGTAAGGTTATCAAGTCGACTCCACCATAGATAGGGTTTGTACTCGTATGTTCTACTCGTGCATGCTACACTATGCACAATAATGTTTACAAACATATATTTCGTTGTTTATTTTTGTATATAAAAATAAACAACGAAATATATGTTTGTAAACATTATAAATCCATTAAGAAACATTACTATAACGCCATATTTTCGGGAGTGTCAATAGTAGGCCCGGTATATACTTTATTTTCTCGCCACAGAACTTAGTTACATGACATAGTGGTAGGTACGTTTGTTACATAATTACTGTTTGTGGGAGACTGGTGCCTTTTTTAGGGTTCCATACCCAAAGGGAAAAACGGTACCCTATTACTGAGGCTCCGCTGTCCGTCCGTCTGTCCGTCTGTCACCAGGCTGTATATCATGAACCGCGATAGTTAGACAGTTGAAATTTTCACAGATGATGTATTTCTGTTGCTGCTATAACAACAAATACTAAAAAATATAATAAAATAAATATTTAAGGGGGCTCCCATATTGTTCATTTTTGCTCGATATTGATAACGGCAACAGGTAGACGCTTGAAATGTTCACAGAATATTAATTTATATATTCACTTTAAGAATAAATAATTAAATTAAAATAAAACAAATATTTAAGGGGGGCTCCCATACAAAAACGTGATTTTTTTGCCGTTTTTATCGATAATTATACGGAACCCTTCGTGTGCGAGTCCGACTTGCACTTGGCCGATTTTTTATACAACTAGATTGGCAACTAAACATGAGACGAGCATTAGATGGTAAGCTCGCAACGGGGACGGGACGGACGGGAACTGGCAGCGCACAAGTAACGGGGATGTTACTTGTGCGCTGCCAGTCTTGTGACCTAAGGCAGTTTCGTCTAGTACCTCAACCACATATTGCATGTACTGTTAGCCGTTCTGTTTAGATATCATGGTCCCCACTATGTACGAGATAACATTGTACAGCGGATTCCAGCTATTCACAGAAAGTTAATGTTTTCTTATTCACTGCTGAGTGAGAAACCATTCTCTTCATTCATCATGGAGACGTACTCTAGACCAGAAGTATTCGGGTATTTTGTAGATCATGATAAAGCATATGAGAGGGTTAAGCGAAAGAATACTAAGACATATTGCCGGGACACGGTACCAATTTCTGTGCTGAGCATACCACGTATGAGCATTATTTAGCAAGTTTCTGTGTATACGGCAGTTTATTGCCCTGCTTTTACGTCAATATTGGTGTCAATTAGGATTGCGTGTTGATGTTTCGGCTGTCCATTCTGTATCTTAACATCTGCGAATGTAAAATTACACATAGGTAATCTAGTGGTGAATTGTCTGCTTTACGCAGACAGTGCCGTGTAGCTACCATTTCACCGTATGAGGTAGGGCTTTCAACAAAATTGAAAAACAACAAAGATGTTGGAATTTGAAAGCAAACGAATGCAAATATTACAATAATATAATGTTGGAACATGTAGGCTGGTATTATATATCTTGGATGAAGTTTTAGCAGGCATGAAATGTTAACCAACGATGTGGAGACAAGTGGAGGATATAACTTACTTGGGGCGGTGATATAACTTGTAGGCAGTAAAATATGAGCCATTTCATACATATCACAATACACAAAGCTGTTGTGAATCTAAAGGTAACTTAGCAAGAGCTGGGTATAGCAAAGAAAGCATAAAATAAACGCGGTCGAGATACGAGTGTTGTGCATAATATGCGATGTAGACGGTCGAAGTGAATGTAAGGAAGATAGAAGCTCTGAAAGAGAATATCTTTACTAAGAGAAGATGTATGCTCCATTCGTTGTGACATGTATGAAGAATGTAAGAAGAAATATTGACGAATCAGATAAACAATGTGAATGTGGAAGGACGTAGGAGTCGAGGCCAAAACTCACTTATTACTAGAAATCGGATGTGTACGAAAAGATCTGGGAATGTTAGGAAAAGCATATAAGCATCTTTATAAGCATCGAACCATATGATGCTCCTCCCTCTGCCTACTCTTTCTCTGCCTTACCGTGACTATATAGAAAGGTAGATAAATACATTTTATTGCAGTATGTTTATAGATTCTTTATTGCACATTGATATACAGAATATTGTTACATAAATAGAGTACAACGATGAGCTTATCTCTACCAGAGATTTCTTCCTGCCAACCTCATAGATGGTTAAAGAATTCGTCTATGAACGGGTGACAAAGTAATAGCTACAGGTGAAAAAACAGTATTCAGAATCAGCAATGATAACAATATTAAACTTAATATTTACAAAGTTGACTCATAAACATTGAATATTACAAATCTTCATCAATAAATAAATATATACATATACACACATACAGATACATACATCTACGAATAAATAAATACATACATTGCATTAAATAAACATGTAAAATACTTTTTGAGGAATGTAGTATTCTTTCAACCTTTTTAGGGTTCCGTACCCAAAGGGTAAAACGGAACCCTATTACTGAGGCTTCGCAGTCCGTCCGTCCGTCCGTCTGTCACCAGGCTGTATCTCATGAACCGTGATAGTCAGACAGTTGAAATTTTCACAGATGATGTATTTCTGTTGCCGCTATAACAACAAATACTAAAAAATAGAATAAAATAAATATTTAAGGGGGCTCCCATACAATAAACGTGATTTTTTTGCTCATTTTTGCTCGATATTGATAACGGCAACAAGTAGACGCTTGAAATATTCACAGAATATTATGTTATATAGTCACTTTAAGAATAAATAATTAAATTAAAATAAAACAAATATTTAAGGGGGGCTCCCATACAACAAACGTGATTTTTTTTTTTGCCGTTTTTATAGATAATGGTACGGAACCCTTCGTGTGCGAGTCCGACTCGCATTTGGCCGATTTTTTTTAGAATTGTGTCTGATGAACAGTCTCTTACTTGCAGAGCAGCGCTACATGGGCAGTAAACGAATTGAAGAAGTAATTGGAGTGCGACATAGGATAGTTTAAGATTTGAATGTGACAGGGGCGTTGTGATCATGTGGAGGGTGGTAATAGTGGGAAACGAGAACAGAGGTATTGGGGAGAACTAGGGGTTTTAAACAGTCTATACAGGAAAGTTAACATGTGCATATTTCTGCGAAGGCGAATAGGGAGCCACCTCAATTCAGAACGAAATTCGGATGTATGATAAAAATTTCTGAGACCGAACACGAACCAGATAGCCAAGTTTTGCAGACGCTCCAGTTTGTTCAGGGGCTCATCTGTCGCATCCAAATAATATATATCAGCGTAGTCGAGAATAGGGAGTAAGAGACTTTGAGCTTTAGTTTTAAAAGGCAAAAAGTTTTGGAGCCGCGTGAGTGAGTGAAACGCTTAATACATTCATTTACTAACATCATTAACATATGTGAGTAGGGAAACAAATATTATTTATCCATTTAGAACTGTTAGATATGCAGACGTGAGCGTTATGTTTGAATGTGTGCGTGCGAGCGCGCGGCCATCTTCTTGTGACTATTAAATCAGTGTGCAACTAAGCACTGCTAGTTACGAAGTAACTATTAAGTAATCTGTGCTGCTAGTAGCGTCCTTGTACATATATAACAATAACAAACCCCATTATTATTGTATTATCCATAGACATATCGGATAGAATGCAATTACGTCAATTTTCGTAATAATAGTTTTAATAATGTAGGTCATACCTATTTGTTATTCCATGCCACGGATATTTCGTGTTGTGTGAATGTATAGTGACAAGAATATAATAATGTTGAATACACTAAACTAACAAGCGTGATCTCATTTCATACGTGTTCCACTTTCACCTCTATGCACCCTTACATAGAATACTTAATCGCATCACATCAGCTGTGTATGGATGGGTCTACTTATCCCGAACTCCTCGGTTTTTTAGACGATAAGTTAAGTCGTCAGCTCGGCTCTTGTCGTTAAATCAGACAGTCGTATAACAAAATCTTTGGGATTATTTGGAACATGTACGCTCTTGATGAATGTTTTTTTTTTATTAGTTCAGCATAGTGACTCCTCTTTGCCTGATGGTAAGCGAAAGAGGAGCCCAAATCGCAACTGCAACTGACAACATACTACACACCCTATCCTGTCAGTTGACACTGCCATGCTGACCCGCAAAATGCTTCTTCACGCTTCGTTTGAAGAATCCCATAGTGTAGGAAGGAGGGAACACACGTGCAGGCAAGGCGTTCCGCTTTTTAATGGTACGACAAAGATAGAAGTTGTCGAACTTTTTGGTACGCGAAGAGATATTCTCAACCGTGGAACGATGATATCGTAAGCCAGCACGTGTGGTTCTATGACGGAAGGGAGAGGGTGGGATAAGGGAAAACAGT
Organism: Pyralis farinalis; assembly: GCA_947507595.1. NCBI lineage: Eukaryota > Metazoa > Arthropoda > Insecta > Lepidoptera > Pyralidae > Pyralis > Pyralis farinalis. The sequence continues at coordinate 22,739,278 of OX382267.1, forward strand.
TCTTCAGAGCACTCGCCATTGTAAAGGCGGTAAAATACGCTTAGAGAGCCTATACCCCTTCGGAGTTGAAGAGGTTCTAGATTTTTGGTGACCTCTTCGTCGTCAATTATGCAGATAGACCGTCGCTGCAACCTATCGAGAGCCTCAAGACGATACTGTGCGGAGCCGTCCCAGAGATGCGAGCAATACTCCACGCAGGCCCGAACTTGTGTCTTATAAAGCAGACAAAGTTGGTCGGGCGTGAAGAACCGGCGCACCCTGTTCAGGACTCCGAGTTTTCTTGAAGCTGTTAAGATGAGGCTCTCGATGTAATAACGCTGGTTAAGGTCGCAATGAATATCCATACCCAGCATATTCAGGGTATCTCGCATACTAAGGGAAGCACCCTGAAGACTGGGAGTGGGAAGGAAGGGGGACATGTAAACGCGCAAACCTGAGTTTTCTCAGCATTAAACTCAACCAGGTTATTGGAACCCCATTTACTAATGAGATCCAAAACCCGATTCAGTTCAACGACAAGACTCTCACGCCTCTCACCGATTTCTGTCCGATCAGCACCAGGCCGACCGAAATATCGAATGTACACGGATTGAAGGATCTATCCCAGCTGTGGGATGAGTGTGGTTGATATCGTATCACACTGGCCTCTGAATGCCTCAAGTACAATAAGTATTGCAAGCTTTGCTGAGGTAGCAATTACATACATAGTAAGTTATACGCAGTACCTCTTAATTAAGTATGTATTTTTTTTTATCTATTTTTCTTTAGGTGCAATAAAGTGTATTGTATTGTATATACGTAGTAAATCTTACTCGTAACCTCGGTTTATTGAAAAAACTCAGCAAGTGATTAATTAGCTGAGGTATTATGCAATTAAAAGACCCCTCCCTAATCAGTGTTCATTAATTATCACTGTATCATTTCTGTTTTGACAAAGCAAGTTGGTACGATGCGCTATGTGCAGTTGATTTTGAGGTTGGATATAAAAATGATAGTGACTTATTTAGACTTTTACATTCACATTTGCAAAGATTATATATAATCTATATGTAACTTCGCGCCAAATTCCTTGCGGGGTAAGAGGAGAGTACCGAGAACCACTGAGCGACTCTACCCTTACACACCTCACTCGCAACTTTAACATTCATTGCTCTTCTCATGCACGCTCACCGGTTTCTAAGGCTCCACCTTCTGATAAAACCCGAGCAATTTGATCAAAGATTATTATTAATATAAACCATAATCCAGTATATGGTAATAGAATATTTGAGGGCAGTATACTTCGCTGCGCCCGTACGCCGCCGCCCGCGTGGTATAAACTGCCATATTACACCTATTTCACGATCGGCTATCGGTACTAAGGGGTATCTTAAATCCCTGAATAAAGCCCGCAATATACACGTTGGATAGATAAAATACGATCCACAAACAATATGTCTAATACAATTTATAGACAATAACATTTTACCAAGATAATGTATATCCTACTAATATTATGATGGATGTTGATGCACTTTTACGCTTAACGGATTTGAATGAAATTTGGCACGTAGATAGATTATGATCTGGATTAACACATAGGCTACGTTATTTGACTCCACGCGGGCAGCAGCTAGTATAGTATATAAAAGTATTTGAATGAGAGGAAACCAGAATGAACACGATGATTACAGTAATGTTGGAGCAAGTGGATATTTTATACACTGTCGGAAGGCACACAAGCATACGGTCCACTTGATGTAAAGCGGTTACCATAGCCTATGAACGCTTGCAACATTAGTATCGCACTCACGCGATGCCGCCTCAGCTGCTAACACGGCAACTTCTTGCGAGCTTAGGCGATTTTCTGTGAGGTGGAGATTTTCCCCAGACTGACTGCGTTTAAGAGCCTTATCTCTCTTAAAACAATGATGAGATTGTACACCTTGGAAGCGCTTTTCCAGGTATGAATGTTAAAAAACCTGGCGTGAAGATATACATACTTACAATATTTTACCTATTGTTTGTACATTTATATAAAATAATGAACATTAAAAAAGTAGTCTAAACTTTGCGCGTAATCATTTACCCCGTTGTTTGTTCATTTATTCAGAAATTGATAATAAATGGAATTTTATATTAAACATTTAATTGCATGTTAAAAACTATATAAGGCAAAGGGCTCACTAAAATCAGCCGAGATTCTTATATACTTCCCGGGGTAACGGCTTCGTCCACTTTGATAACTAAACTTACGTAACCAGTTACAAGAGAAGATTTTTTTTTCGCTGTTTGATAACTAGTTGTGAGAGAAGAATTATTTTTCCACTTTTGTAACTGTTTGATGGTTATGAACGTGGATGTTCAGAACGTGAACAGACAATGTTCGGTTCTGGCGCTTCGCCGGCCGCTACCGCGGCACGCTCGCTTCGCTCGCTCGGCTCGCGCGCTGTAGTGTTGCAGTTCTACCTAACACTCCTCCTCGCTTCGCTCGTCGTCGTACCTATTATTAAGTGGCATGAGAAATAATTTCGGACTTCCGATAATAATACCTACTTAAAAGTTACATAAAAAACACTTTATTATTTCGATGTTATTATCTTTTTATAAAAACTAATATCGCATGTTACAAAAATGGAAATAATTTCATCTACGAAAGTGGAAAAATAATTCTTCTCTCACAACTAGTTACCAAACAGCGAAAGAAAAATCTTGTCTTGTAACTGGTTACGTAAATTTAGTTACCAAAGTGGACGAAACGGGGGTAACGACAAGATCAAGAAGCGGAGGCAGAGTCAATCAAAATGTCACTTAGCGTGCGATCTCTAGACCGAAGGGTTGTTTCATAGGAAAACATGAAAACTAATTTTCATACCTTGTAACTACAAAACGGTTTAGATGAATTTTCTTCATATAACTGGACTACATCTATCTATAGCTTCACGCCAAATCTAAATTCAAGTAGCATGGAAATATTGACAAAATGAATGATTATGAAGAAAATTCATTTTTTCATACATTTTATATGAAACACCTTTTTTATGGTGTCTCAAGGACGAATTGACAAAGGAGAATGACCAAATGTGGGCCCACCTTGCGTCTTAACCATTTATACTCTAAAAAACCTTTTCCAAATTAATAATGTTCATGATTTTTTTCAGTCCTATTGGAATAGGGGTTTAAAAGTTAAATATTAAAAGTTATTTGCACTTCCGCTTATGATTACAAATGGATGAAATGACAGGTAAAAAATTAATGAGTTTAGGGTTGCGATGAATATGTAATCGATTATAAAATATACTAAATAATTGTTTGTAATTAAGAACCTTAATAATTCATTGCTTATATGAAAAGCTTCTATTAATTTTAATAGCTAACTAAAAAAATGTTTGTAAATAATCATGAAGCATGAATAACTCCACTATTCGAAATATTTCTTTAACAAATGTTGTTCATGATAACATAATCGATTTAACATTATTCGGTTAAAGAAGCGAGTGAGGGAATCATGTGGCGCTTGGTTCTCTTTGCCTACCCCGCAAAGGATTTGGTGTGAAGTTATAGATAGAGAGAAGTCCTGTTAGTCCCATTAGTAGCAAGATACAGGCCTTTGTTTAAGCCCCGTTCATACTATGTCAAAGTGTTAGATTATTCGTAATTAATTAATCGATCGTTTTTTTACTTTTAAGTTATTCATAAGACGTAAGTATTACCTACGTAGTTCTCAGAAGGTACTTTACGTCATGTCATCACAAACAAACAACTTGCAATATTATTGTATTTACGTGAAATGAAAAGAAAAAGGTAAAGGGATAACGGTATATTCCATTTTATTTCATGGTAGCACTGTATAGAAACAAAAACACAATAGGAATTGAGATCTATGCCAGATATAGTAAAAAACTGCGTACTATTTTTATGTTTTTGATGCGTACAAATAATTGTATATTTCATGCCGATTGAATCGATTTTCTTAACCCATTGAAATTGATCTCCAATCGCATCCCTATAGAGCGACGTGTTCATAGACAAGAGTCAAATCTTGAATCTATTCTATTCCATTATATATTATTTTGTTTTGTTTCTGTACATGGGAAATTAATTGTGAAATCAACGTGTGGAAATATTATAAGAATCCATTCATTGGTCATACCAACAACTAGTACATTCCTTGGGTGAACAACTAGTACATTCCTTGAATGGTGCTCAGTCCGGTAAGTGTTACGTTATTTTTAAGTTCGTACATATATTGGTAATTTGGTAACCTTTTATTAAGTATATGAATAAAAGTATAGACCCCTCCTAAACAAGAATTGTGAACACATATCTACACTCGCCCATATTAGAAGCTGCATCATTGATTGTTTATAAAATACAGCGGTATATTATGTTATAATAACTGGGATAGTAAGACTGTACATACATGACTTATGTTTTTAGATTATTGTGTTTATCAATTAAACAACTATTTTTTAATTGTTACAGATCACAGACTGTAGCATCTTCTGCCGGGAATTATATATACATTTAATACGGGCTTAAATAACATTTGAAGTCAAACCTTCAAATGAATTTAGACATCAACAAGTATGCCTTGAATGTGGGATGTTGACATAATGATAATAAGATCTCAATTATACAGAGTTATCACGAGAATATCAAAAATCGAATGGTATAATTACATGGATTCCAGTTCATATGGTACTTAATTTCTTAAACATATTTTTTATGGTGTTTTCCTAAAATTACATTGTCTATTTTTCAAATTTCAAAAAAAATTTCAAAAATTCAAAAAAGGATTGCATGCAGTGCTATTGATCTATGTACATAGCATCGTATTTACAAATCCATATAATCCTTACTAATTACCTTACCAAGCCTTTTGGGTGCGGTAGTACTTGCTAGTAAGTACTACTCTATGTGACTATCTTTCACATCTATGTCTGGTTATTCCTTCATTTGTTGTAGGTCTGTTTAAAAGGCTAGATATATAAAAAACTATCCACAAAATATAACATGCCCTCTGTATAGATAACCTTGTAGTTTTACACTCGCAAAACATAACCTCAAAATGCCCAATTTGATTTGAAAATACTCGATAACCCCTATTCACATTTAAATAATATTTCTTTTGAGTCATCTACAATATATGTCCTATGTTTTGCCGATGGTTTGGTCAAGACGCATGACTGACGCAAGTGGGCCGAGCTCCCATACAAGTTTGGTCATTCTCCTTTCTATGAATCCTTTTTTGCTCGTCTTGGCGAGTGCTGAAACTCCTCCAGCTACCAGTATTTTAGGGTTCCGTACCCAAAGGGTAAAACGGAACCCTATTACTAAGACTCCGCTGTCCGTCCGTCTGTCACCAGGCTGTATCTCATGAACCGTGATAGTTAGACAGTTGAAATTTTCACAGATGATGTATTTCTTTTGCCGCTATAACAACAAATACTAAAAAATAGAATAAAATAAATATTTAAGGGGGCTCCCATACAACAAACGTGATTTTTTTGCTCGATATTGATAACAGCAACAGGTAGACGCTTGAAATATTCACAAAATACCCATACAACAAACGTGATTTTTTTGCTCGATATTGATAACAGCAACAGGTAGACGCTTGAAATATTCACAAAATATATAGTTATATATTTACTTTAAGAATAAATAATTAAATTAAAATAAAACAAATATTTAAGGGGGGCTCCCATACAACAAACGTGATTTTTTTGGCGTTTTTATAGATAATGGTACGGAACCCTTCGTACGCGAGTCCAACTCGCACTTGGCCGATTTTTTTTCAATTTGCCAAGACATTTAAACGAATGTTGCCTGTAATATGTCACGTTATTACACTTAGAACGGTTATCCCAGATACTTCAACGTCGCGAGCAAGGAAATATGGTTCATCATGCTTTTGATCGTATTTACGCATTTAATTTATAGAGTGACGAATGCTTCTATTTGGGGTTGTTGCTGGTGAATGTTCGTCGGCCGACATCATAATTACTTCGAACTGTCAATGTGCCCAATATTTCATCCTTCATATGAACAGCTCAATTTGCTTGAAAACAATACTCATTGATACATGATAATCGCTGAAGCAGTTGCTATATTTCCAAGTACATCCCACGGAATCCACATGAATTGTGGAAACAGTACAAAAACGTATATGTAAGTCAAAAGACATTTTACATCGAATTCGTGTCAGTTCAGGGAATTTCGACCTCGAGTTGAATGAAGAGATATCTACATAACCAAGCTTTGCTTTTAATCGAAGACATGTGGTACATCTTGTGCGGTAATTTGTTAATGAAGTTGAGAATGCTTCTGCCAAATTCTGGAATGAACGACGCTTTTAGTCGAGATTTGGAATGTGAACGTGAATATGCGAATGTACTACTGGTAGTGTTCGATATGTTAACGAAGACAATTGATGATAAAAATAGCTTATTTTTCCTCGATTCGCTCAGTGGAATTAGGAAGACATTCCTCATATCATTGAATCTCACTTTGCCCACATTTCGTAATATACCCGAAATTGTCGTTGCTTCTTCTAGGACAGCGGCCATGTTGCTAAAAGGACGCAGAACGACTCATGCAGCATTGAAATTATCGTTAAATTTTCAAACGACTGAAAAACCGATATCCAACACTGCAAACCACTCAGCAGGGACCAAAGTTTTGATAACAAGTAAAATCATCATCAGAGATGAATGAACAATGGTGCAAAAACGCGTATTGAAAGCACTCGAACTGGCCAATGACTCGAGATGTTTTCGAGGTACAATGATTCTACTGCCTGGCGATATCCGCCAATTACTACCAGCTATTTCCAGATCAACCGCTGCCGGTGAAATAAACGCTTGCCTCAAATCATGGACTCTGTAGTGCTATAAGACGAAACTTTAGCTGACGGCAAATGTGCGAGTTTCATTACTAAACGATCCATCTGCTGCCAGTTTCTCCAAACAATTATCGACTATCGGTAATGGTCGTTTTCCTGTCGACAAATCTATTGATTGTTTGTGGCAAAAAACAAAATGTAGAATATATAATCTTAACAATTCAAAATTAAATTGTTAGTCTAATGCATTCCTTCAAATCTATCGACTATGTAACAAACCAAAACGAAGCAACCATATATACAACTAAATGTTGGAATTCATTAGATAAGCCTGGCTTGCCTCCGTGCAATTTATAACTGAAGGTTAGCCCGGCAGTCAATTCAACGAATGGAATCGACTCGAATGCACCCCATCCAACAAATAACTTAATACAAAGTGGTACAGCAATGGTACGCGAATCATTTCGTTCGCTTCTACAAAGCTAATGCTTTGTTGCTATGTGATTAACATAAGTTTTAATATAATTAAAATACTTCTCATTTATATTTTCGAACATTTTGTCTTAATAAAACTGAATTGATTTCACCTAATAAATTAACAGAAGCATTTATTGATCCTGAGGCGGTACGAAGTCACCGGGACAGCAAGTTTTATATAAAAGAGCCGTTTTCTCCATCTATTCAATAATAACATTCCAAAACGAGTCTAGGGAAACTATAAGGGAACTCTTCAAAGAAATAGAAATCTTCAGCGTAACTTAGAATATTATGAATGCTCGTAAAAATGTAAAGTCGTTTTTAAAAGTTAGCGGTTGTGAAAGTGTAAATTTTTGATACAAGGACAAGAAGCGTATATCAAGACATAAACTTGTTAGGACTTGAAAATCGTGGTTATAAACTTTCCCTAATTTTATAATAACTAGTGGAACCCACGCAGCTTTGTTAGTAAATTCCGTTCTGAAATTTGAATAATTGCCCTCACTATTTACCTTTACAAACTCACTATCTCTCCTAACTCCTAACTCAGTATCAAGGCTTATCCATTTAAATTGACCAAAAAAAAACCCTTTAGTTGGTCCCTACATTGTAACACAAACTAACATGTGAACTAAATTTCACAGTCGTATTCCGTCGCCTAAAACGTTTCATAGAAAGTTTTTAGATTTTTAGTTTACCTCCTCTTTCCCCCTTCTAAATGGACATTTTCATAAAACCGTTCTTACCTGATATCTCCTACCATACTACCTACCTATTAAATTTCAAATCATATATCAAGTCGTTTCCGAGATCTTATTTATTTTTATGTAATAACCTTTCGATTTTACTTGTATATTTACTATTAGACGCTCCAATTATCGAGTATCAATCTTGACCGACCGACCCTGTAAGAACCTTTCCACACCTTTCTTGAAGAAGCCTATACTGTAGTAGTTTCCCCTTGGGAAAACCTCGGCAGGGCTCATTCCACAACTTAATAGTTCTTGGTAGAAAACTTATCTGGACCCGCACAGTACGCGACCATTGCGGTTCCTGTGTATAAGGATGAACTCCCAGCCTTTGGCGAGCTGTACGATTGTAAAACGACTACGACTTGATATATGATTTGAAATTTAATAGGTACTACCTACCTATTAAATTTCAAATCATATATCAAGTCGTTTCCGAGATCTTATTTATTTTTATGTAATAACCTTTCGATTTTACTTGTATATTTACTATTAGACGCTCCAATTATCGACCATAATCATTATTGAAAATTTGAGGCAAACATTATGGAGTACTGTAGCCACCTTTGGGCGGAAGCACCTGGGTACCAGTAGGGACACTGTGACTCCGTGCAGAGACGAGCTGTGAGAATCGTCGATAAACCTAAACTCACACACTGTATTGAGCCCCTGAGTTTAAGAAGAGATTTTGCCTCCCTTTGCGTGTTCTACCTATTGTATAATGGGTTGTGTTCTGAGGAGCTGTTCGTCATTATGCCTCGTTTTACAATCGTACAGCTCGCCAACGGCTGGGAGTTCGTCCTTATACACAGGAACCGCAATGGTCGCGTACTGTGCGGGTCCAGATAAGTTTTCTACCAAGAACTATTAAGTTGTGGAATGAGCCGTGCCGAGGTTTTCCCAAGGGGAAACTACTACAGTATAGGCTTCTTCAAGAAAGGTGTGAAGAAGTTCTTACAGAGTTGGCAAAGCAAGATTGATACTCCGTAACTGCATACCATCGGGCAGGCCATATGCTTGTGTGCGACCTTAGTGGTATAAAAATAAAATATGAATGTGGATGTTACCATTTTTTTATTCATAACAGCAAACTCCTCATTATATCATTCATTTAAGCTCCAATGTTATATACTAGTTATACGCCCCGGCTTCGCACGGGTGATATGATCGCTACCAAACTTCACAGGATCACCTGCTGGGCTACCCTGAAGTTTTACTGAAAATTTCATCAATATCTCCCTAGCAGTTTTTAGGTCCATAGAGGACATACAGACAAACATTCATTTTTATATGTAACTAGCTATCCGCTCCGGCTTCGCACGGGTAATATGATCGCTACCAAACTTCACAGGATCACCTGCCGGGCTAACCTGAAGATTCACTGAAAATTTCATCAAAATCAGCCCAACCGTTTTTGAGTCCATAGAGGACATACAGACAAACATTCATTTTTAAATGTAACTAGCTATCCGCTCCGGCTTCGCATGGGTAATATGATCGTTACCAAACTTCACAGGATGACGTGCCGGGCTAACCTGAAGATTCACTGAAAATTTCATCAAAATCGTTTTTGAGTCCATAGAGGACATACAGACAAACATTCATTGTTATATATATAGAAGAAGATATATTAATAAAACCCGTACAATCAAATCAAGACATAGAAATACTTATCAAAAGAAATAGAATACATCGCTATACAAGAGTGGTCGTAACGTCAATCTACGTTGTCCCACTTCTTATATCCGCCATTATTCAGGTGTGTGATATGTTGCACTGAGCTCATAAAAAATGAGGGCAGCTAAATAATAAGGCAATATCAGCGACGTCAAGGGTACTAAATTGCTCATATATTGCGAAATTCGTCATGCGTCATCGTTTTTAAACCAGATTATAAATACGAGTATATACACAATCGCTTCTACGTAGTGAGTCGGACTTTACGGATTGCGTGTTCCGCGAATCTTAATTTATAAAGCTTTTATTACGTCGGCCGGAAATGGAATTTCAATCACTTCTATACTCCATTTCAATTATGAAGACCCATTTTTGGGCAACGCATGAGTGCGGCAAACGTTGGCTACGGTAACTGATACTATCGAACAGGGCGTACGCTTGATTGCCCCCTTAGGGGTATAATAACATAAACGTACTCTGCATGTTATATGTAGATAAAAAAAAATCGTTTATGGTCCTAATAATTATTTGAATTTATTGAGAATTTAAAATTGAGAAATTTATTTGAGTTCGGTAATTCAATACATTTGGACTTTTGATGGGACTTCGTAACTGGAATGGAGTGTAATTGTTATAACATCATGAATTTAGCACTCTGAGTGTAGTTCACACGGCATTACAATTATTTGGTACCATTAAGCTCGGCTACTGATGGAGGATGGAGGAAGCTATTAACCTTCACAAATTCCTGTAATAAATTGTAAGGAACCGTATTTCATGCAGTTTATGTTGTTGTATCATCACTTGGCAAATAAAAAATCTCTTTTTCTTAATCACTTGACAAATAAAGTATTTATATTTTATTTTAGGTATACAAGTATACGGCCCACCTGACGTAAAGCGGTAACCGTAGCCCATGAACGCTTGCAGTACATTAAGTATCACTCGCGCAATGCCACCTCTGCTGCTAACACACGAGTGGTGACCTCACTCACACGCAGGAACACAACAACCCTCCAGAGAGTTGTTATTTGGCTGCGGTTTTTCTGCGAGGTGGAGTTACTTCCCCAGGCTTCGATGCACCCACCTCTCTTAAAAACACCCAGACCAAGATACATGTTACCAACAGACATGTTCATACCCACATTCATGTTTGTCCTGTGTGAGAATCGAACCCACGAGTGTTGGTGTCAAAGTAACTTAACAGCATGTTTCACCACTGCGCCACCGAGCTCATCAAGATTGTCTTCTTCCTGACGTCATCCTGTTTTCTAATCCATTAGTATTGGCGGGATCGACTACCTAAGACTAAGGATTTTGGCGAAGATACTGTTTTTGACATTTCTGCCGTCAGTCCTTCACTCCCTAGGAAAAGGCCCTTCTTAGGTTAAATCACACGACTGATGAAATACAATTTCTTGGACTTGCGGGTTACCTCGCGATGTTTTCCTTCATCACTGAGCAAGTAATAATTAAAAGTATGTACCTACATAAATCCTAAAGCACAGGTGTATTATATATACATCTTATATATGTTAATAGATTCAGGCGTTATTTTGCGAAAGTCAAATTTACATGCAATTTGTTCTAACCTGCTTTGTGTGCTTCCGCCACCAATTAGTTCAAGCGGCCTAGCGCCGGCCGGCACCCACCCACTACTGTTAGTACGTGGTACATGCCGACGCTGCCATGGCTGCTCCGGTAGTCTCTGCCTCGGCTGCTGCGGTCGTCCGCCATCTGGAACAGAATCCGCATGTCCCCACCACCACCGTCGCTGCCACGACTGGCCTGGTCGTCGCTGCGACACGTGTTTCGCCTCTCCACGAGGCATCATCAGGCGTTGTAGACGTTAATCGTAAGAATAACATGCTACACACTTGTACACGACCAGGCCAGTCGTGGCAGCGACGGTGGTGGTGGGGGCATGCGGATTCTGTTCTAGATGGCGGACGACCGCAGCAGCCGAGGCAGAGACTACCGGAGCAGCCATGGCAGCGTCGGCATGTACCACGTACTAACAGTAGTGGGTGGGTGCCGGCCGGCGCTAGGCCGCATGAACTAATTGGTGGCGGAAGCACACAAAGCAGGTTAGATCAAATTGCATCTTATATATGTATAAAATTCTCGTGTCACAATGTTAGTTACCATACTCCTCCGAAACGGCTTGACCGATTTTGATGAAATTTTATATGCATATTCAGTAGGTCTGAGAATCGGCTACTATCTATTTTTCATACCCCTAAGTGATAAGGGTGGTCCACCCCCAAATTTTTTATTTTTATTTTTTGGTGAAAAATTTTTATGATGTGGCATTAAAAATACATACAACCCTAAATTTTCACCCTTCTACCATCAACCCCTATTTTTATACTAAAATAATCCTAGGAATTATTTATATGGCAAAACAACGTTTGCCGGATGCTCAGCTAGTATATATACGAGTATATATGTAGCTCTAAACCATAATAGCTCAAACCGAACCTCTCGGTTAAATGCTATCATCACTGTCGGCAAATAAAGAGTATCTCTGATGATCATAAGATATCATGATACCATACTAGCGTGATGATTTTTTATACTACGTCGGAAAGCATACAAGCATACGGCCCACCAGATGTAAAGCGGTTACTGTAGCCTATGAACGCTTGCAACAGATTAAATACCACATGTACGATGCCACCTTCTGATGTCTTGTGTGAGAATCTAACCGCCGAGGATTGGTGTTAAACTCAAAGCACTGCGCCACCGAGCTCTTCAAAATTAAAAGTTGAACTGCACATAAGGACTGATCATAATGCAATAATCAAACTGATATATATATATATATATATAAATGAATGTTTGTCTGTATGTCCTCTATGGACTCAAAAACGGCTGGGCAGATTTTGATTAAATTTTCAGTGAACCTTCAGGTTAGCCCAGCAGGTGATCCTGTGAAGTTTGGTAGCGATCATATCACCCGTGCGAAGCCGGGGCGGATAGCTAGTCTTTAAATATATTTCGTGTATCTCGGAAATGAGTAATGAGTTTGATCAAATTTTGTATCTAGACCGTATTTAGAGAATAGGCAAAAATGTTATTAAAATAAAAAATGACATAAGAGTTACCGAAAAAAAGCCGCGTAGCTAAGGTACTATAATTATTGAAAGATACGCTAATATTAACTTTACAAAAGTACAATGTGTAACAAATTAGAAAAAGGTGAAAGAATGAAGATTAATTTATTCTGTTTCTTATTTAGATAGGTCGTGTGACAATCATTTGTTCTTACAATTTATGTATTCTTACATATTATAAAATGTGTGCTTAACAAAGCACATTTTAAAACATTCACTTTATTTAAAAGTACGTTAACTTTTTTCCTTCTCTATATTATGTACATGAAAATCCATTTATTGAAATGTCAATGGAAATACATTGAGTCGACTTTATGGATATTAACCAATTTATAAGATTTTATCGTGTATAAGGAGTAACGTTATTTAAATATATCAAACTGTTGTGATAGAACTGAATCGGTTCCACGTTAATTTGATAAAGATCTAATAATAAATTATATGTATATCTTCACGCCAGGTCCCTTGCGGGGTAGGCAGAGAGTACCGAGCGCCATGAGACGCGGTACTAACACTTCACTCGCTTCTCTAACATTCATAGCTCTTTTCATGCACACTCCTAGGGCTCCTCACATCACCTGCAGTAATACGCGAACAATTTGGTCATGGTAGGTTAGTCTTGGTCTTCCTCGGCTCCTACATCCTTCCAATTTCGCATTGTATATCTGCATCGTCATTCTTTCATCCTGCATTCTTTCTACATGTCCGAACCAACCAATTATAGTATATTTGATATATAGTGATATTTGATAATAATATGATCAACTGACTTTAAAAATGCACAGATGCTATGTTTATATATTCATAAAAAATATGTATGTTGACCAATATCTCGAGAATGGCTTAAGATTAAAACCCATTGGGGCGGAAATAGCGGGAAAGCGGCAGCGATCTGGGACGAAATTTTTAAAACATTCGAGTTTATATGTAATCTCTTATACCATACATGATGGACCAAATGGAGATTTTTTTTACCTCTCCCTTTTTGATTGGTGCTTCATGCCAAATTTCGTGATCCTGAGTCAATTTTACACACCCATATTTATTTTTCTAATATTGAGTAATATATTTTGAATAATGTCCTTGATCAACAACAATCAACAACAACAACAATCAACAACTCCATTTTAAAACCAATAAATTTTTCATTACACTGAATATCATTTTGTAGCAAGTAAATGGACTACAGACGCAGTTATGGCATTGGTTAAGCACGTTCCGTACCCTTGGAAGAGATCGTAGGATGCTATTGTAGTACTCTGTGAGTTTTTGTTTGTATCGACAATGGAATATTATATTAACTCAAGCTGTCATTACGGAGTTAGATGCAAAGGTCAAAATTAGCAAGACAATATTTTATTTAATCAACAAAATCCAGACTGTTCTTTCGCCGGTATGAAAATATTACCAAGTTTTGTCTGGCAAGTGCTTTGTCTGAAATTCTAAACTGATTCACATGCCACATTTTTTTATTATATTAAAACCAGATGTATTAAATTTAGCCTTCGAAATGTGACTCCGGGTAATTAAGAAGTTCACATTCACAATAAAAAATTGGAATAGGTTAATATATTATTACTAAAAAATTAGAATAGGTTAATATATTATTACTGTATTTTTGAAATTATAGTAAACACCAAATTCTAGATGACAATGCAAATTTGTAAAGAAAAGTAGCAAATATTTAAACAATTTTCATTAAAGTACTAAACCGTAATTACGTAAATTAGGAAAGATGATAGTAATTAATTGAAATAATTAAGTATACACTTCAAAGGTCTAAATTCGACCCTAATTATTATAAACATTTCATGTTCTATTACATAAAGTCAAAATACAGATTAATACCAAGGAGCTGATATGTTGGTCTTTCTACCCCACTTTTTCTAACAATCCTATTATAGCGGTATAGGTAGAGATATTTCCTTTGCGCTATTATAGCTCGCCAATAGTTTTTCTTAATATTATTGGAGTTGATTCTTCTGCTTCTTTTTCATATGCATCGTCGCCACTATTATCATTATCGTGAAGAAACAGAATATGAGGACTGTATATTACAATCGATACAGACTGTCTTTCGAATTTAGAAAAGATTCCGAACAACAAATGTCAAATCAAGACATTTAGTATCTTTCTTGTGGCCGGCAAGTATGTTTTATAACTAAACACGTCCTGCAACCTTAAATGTCTATGACAGAAATATTTTAATTAAATACTTTAGATTAAAATACCAAAATCCGTATCTTTTAGGTTTTAGTTTTTCAATTTAATTTTTATTTTACTAACAGATCGAGTAGTTATGTTCAGCAGTGAATAGAAAAAAAACATATAAAGTGATACATCACTTTAATATACCACCAAACTATGAATTGTTTTGGAACATTTTCAAAGAAAGCCTATTTTGATTTTAATCTCTTAAGACTTTATCGCAGTATGGTAAAATACCTACCATTGCCGATTTAAACAATGTGGAGTTCGATATCCTTCAGTTTACTTCGTATTTCGTATTCGAATTTTGACTAATGTATATTTTATAATATTCCGGTATTTCTTTTACAGAATAAGAGTATCATTTCCGTTCGATTTTCTTTGATGTCGTTGTGTTTGTGACTTTGGAACAACACGAATATGAGTTAATATCATGACAGCAACGGAATACAGATCGCGCGCAATATCTACAACGTTTATTATCTTGTATTGTTCTCTTCAATTACCCCGCGAGGGATTGAGCGTGAAAATATAAATAGGTAAAAATCCTAGCGATAGTTTTTGCAGTAAAACATTCTAAGTGTAGTGATGTACAATCGAGACTATCGATAAGACTATCGATACTAAAACAGTCATTTTGACGAGCTCGAGTAGTCGAGTCTATTTTAACGCCAAAGCATGCGATTTGTAACAGTATAAACATTTGAATAAAATTCCCGATAGACCGCCACTTTGCTAGTTTGCAGTCCCACTTTACTTATTTTTTTTTTCGTTATTGTAATATCATACAACAGTTTACTGCCTGTCTGAAAACGTTGTTTTTGTTATCTCGTGTCGAATAATATAAAGTATGGTAGACTTTTCAACTTTTCGCATATTATAGGCTAGTTCATGATAGTATTTTTCCAATAAAGTTTTTTTTTATGTATGTAACGTCGGGAGGCATACACGCATACGTCGCACCTGATGTAAAGCGGTTACCTGAGCCTATGCACGCTTGTAATACATTAAGTATCATTAGCGCGATGCCTCTGCTGTTAACAGAGCAACTCTTTAGGAGCTCACTGGTAACCTCGCTCACGCGCAGGAACACAACAGCCCACTAAGGAGTGGTTATTTGACCGCGGTTTTCCGTGACGTGAAAGTACTTCTTAAGACGGGCTGCTTTGATACTCGTACACCCTACCTCTCATATTAACTTTAGAGCCTAAGCTAAACTCGTTTGTACATGGTGCACCATTATAACACTCTCTCAACATCAAGACTAAGACAAACAGACATGTTCAAGCACACAAACAGACATGTTTGTCTTGTGTGGGAATCGAACCCACGAGCGTTGGTGTCAAAGTCGCGTCATTCACGACTGCACCACCGAGGACCTTGTCAGAGCTCCTTTTTCCTTATTTACCATTCCCAATTAATTTACGTGAACCTGATATTACTAAAATTACAAATATTTATTATTTAATTAGTCCATTACATTGATACATAAATTGTAAAGATTGAAAATAATAGGCCTTACTAACAGGTTAGATGAAATTGCATGCATATTTGACTTTCGCAAAATAACGCCCGTATCTATAACTAATAATATATGTGTACATATAGTGATATCAATAATATTGAGTGTAGTCGCGAGTCCCAAATCAAACGGTCAGGGTCAGAGCGTTATAACAGGACGGACCAATTTTTTTTTTTAAAAGCTCAGAAATTAAGGTGTGACGAAAAGAACTGGGACAATCAATCCTCTTTCTATTAACTGCAAAAACAATCGCACTACCACAGTAGCAGTCGATTGACAACAGCCCTGGGTGCATATAACTGCATTAGAACTAGAGAACGACGAAACTAAAATCTGATAGTTGCACTGATGATAATATTAGTTGATTAGATGTCGATTTAATTCTTTTATGGGGCAACGTATACGGTTCTATAACAAACTTCCCAGCAATATAAGAGAATTGTCAATAAACAAATTTAAAACTACTATTAAAGCCAAATTGTGTAGCAGGGCATATTATAAAGTATCTGACTATATTAATGATAAAAATGCCTGGGATTGAGTCGATCCAATTATAATGTAATTAATAAATTATGTAAATTTGTTTGGATACCAAAAGAGGGATGCCTGAGTTTTTTGGCAGTATTTTTATCAGTGCTCACCTAGTCATGAACTGCACGGTAGGGAAAAAAATTGTGACGATTCCAAACAAATGTAGCCATTTTTACGGAATAAAAAGATTTTGACTTTGACTTTGATATTATAGATGGATATTTATCTTGTTTAAGGTCGAACGTGAAACTAGACAGCCTGTGAATCTACTGGTTCGCGGATACAGAAACCTACTTGCCACTAGTGAAAATTGATTGGGTCACTAGAGGGTTGGTAGGTTACCACCAGTACCGAGAATTGATTGGTTAGAGTCCTGGTTGATATATGCAATAAGCGAGAATTGATTGATTCGCTTCAGTTCAAACTAGCCGCGAGAATTGATTGATTCGGTAAGCTACTGTGTACCATTACGGTTATGTAATAAATCGATATTGACAAATTTTAAATTTGCATAATTTTACCCATACCATCGTATTACGGCCTGAAATTGTATACCGTAAGTAGTTTTTTTATGTTAAAGATTAACCTTAACTGTGATTATTAATATAGTACGTCAAATATACACACTTTATGTATTTACTTGTTTACAAATTATATACTTACAAATTACATGACACTGATTTAGTTTATTATTTTAATCGAAGTTATGTTTATTATAATCATTCTCCGGTATTTAAAGCTCATTTCATTTTTCTCTTTTAAATTTATAATAAATATTTTAAGCTTTAAGTCCGCCGGCTAAGTGTAGAGTTGTCATAAGACGTATGTATGGGGACATACAGCGATCAGGCATGTCGCCTACTCTGTTTTTACAGCATATCAATATCATGTTACCACTTGGTAACATTCATTGCTATGATAGATAGATAGATGATACGAGTAGTACAGTTCATGCGCGATATATTTGACGACCTGCGGCAAGACAGGCCGAAGTAGAGGATAAAAGACGTGCACTTGTCGTTGAGGTCGACCAGGTGTTGGATCGTATTTTTCGATGGGGTTCCGACAACTTAGTTGAGTTCAATGCCAAGAAAACCCAGGCGCGCACAATTAATGGCAAAGTCTCTCCATTTCATCCTCTTCTCGCGCGTCATAGTACCCCTTTACAGATAAATGATAGCCTTACCATCCTCGGCATCAACATCAGGGGTGACCTCAACCCTAAAGACTATATCGAGAGCGTTATTTCCGTGGCCTATATAAAACTCGGAATCCTGAACAGGGTGAGACGGTTCTTCACGCCAGAGCAGCACTGCCTTTTATACAAGGCGCAAGTTCGCCCATACGTGGAGTACTGTTCTCACCTCTGGGACGGGTCCACCAAATATCTTCTTGATGCTCTCGATAGAATGCAGTGCCGCGCTATTCGCATCATAGATAGCACTGAGGTCACTAACCCCCTTGAACTTGAACTTTTTCAGCTGGGTAGGAATATTAGTAGCTTGAGTGTTCTCGACCGTGTTTAGCATGAGGAATGTTCTGAGGAGCTTTTCGACCTCGTCCCTCCTTCTCCCTTCCTCCTCCGGAACACTCATACCGGACTGAGATCACATCCACATAGAATTGGGTTGCTGACCTTCCGTACTAAGAGGTTCAGCGACTCATTTCTCTGTCGGCCTGTCAAAATGTGGAATTCGCTTCCGGCGCATGTGTTCCCCACCTCCTGTAATCCGCGGTCGTTCAGACGACGTGTGAAGAGGCACCTTAGCGGGCCGTCAAGGGGGGGACAGCCAGCACAGCGGTAATCACTGTGATGGCTCTTCTCTCATCTGGTTTTCATTGACGCTTTCCATCAGGCGTAATGAAGACATTTTGGCAGGCCACTTTAAAAAAAAAGTACTCTATGTCAGGACGGTCGAGTATAGAGTTTTTAATAAAAAAAATCCGTCAAGTGCGAGTTCGACTCGCGCACCGAGGGTTCCGTAAAAAAATATTTCAAATTATTTTCGCAATTACTTTTTGTGATTTTGTAATGTATGTACAAATGTACAGTTTTCAGATTTTTTCCTTTACTTGTGCTACATGACCTTACACTTGACACACACTATATGCATTGCCTTAGGGGTTTGATTTAGACCTGAGTATTTGATATTGATTTCAGCTTGATAGCTCCACTCGTCCCTGAGAAAAAAGGCTTTACAGCTGCCTGTACACCTACACACAGACAGACGGACAACAAAGTGATCCTGTAATGGTTCCGTTTTTCCTTTGGAGGATTGGAACCCTAAAAACACAAAAGTCGTTTAATATTCCATTTAAAAGTTTCTCATTTGACTAGTAATGCTGGTACGTGCAACTAATAGCCATCCCCACTCGTTACGACAAAAAATTGCGGACACTTGGCAGACGGACGTCACTTATTGTGGAGCGCTCGGACAGATCGGGATTGGATGTTACCATTTACGCCTCTCTGTGAATTGTATATTTGTTTATATCTAATGAAGAATATAAGGAAGTTTGTATACGCTTATGGTTGTTTCTTACAATTGGAATTGGCGGGGTCCGCTACCGAAGCTTAAGGATTTGGCGTAGATACTGATTTTTGCATGAAGCAACTGCCGTCAGACCTCCGCAACCCAGAAGAAAAACCAGATCATTCTTAGGTACACACGCCTTTCGAAATATAATTTCTAGGACGTGCGGGTTTCCTTACGATGTTTTCCTTCACAGCTAGACTTTCCGCTAGACTGTCACTGCTCCCGCAGCAAAAATACCGTGATATTAAAATAATTATTATACCACCTATACGAATACCTTTGCTTGAACGAGTTTCACTTTGGCAATTTTTTCATACAGAATTTGGAATTGTTTAACATCGTCTATTATCTTTATACGCAAAGGAAACTGTAAATGATATAATATTTTTTTTTTATTTATTTATTAGGTCTACCAACATTTTTACACCAATGACTTATGTCTAGGAGCATTACATAATTAAACTAAAAGTACAGTGTAAAAACAATAATAGACAAACACTACATACTAATTTCGCGTGGCGCTCGGTTCTCTCTGCCTACCCCGTAAGGGATTTGGCGTGAAGTTATAGATAGATAGATAGACTACATAGTGAATGCAGAGTAAGATCTGCACTCAATACAGACATGTATTTTAACACCGTTCCGAACAATAAATTGAAAAGGTTTAATTTTCAAAGATTACAATAATTTGAAAGTGCTTGACTACGACAAGGATTTAAAATAATTAAAAAGTTATGAACCCATAAGTATGTATAATTCAGCACTAATTTTAACGCTACTTCGGGCGTAAATAAACAATGAAAGGAATATAAAATCTGCAGGAGATACTTCATACAGACGCGTCTTGACGAAGTGTAATTTTTTTTTTATACCACTAAGGTGGCAAACATGCGTACGGTCTGCCTGAGGGTAAGCAGTTACCGTAGCCTATGGGCATTTGCAACACCAGGGGTGTCACTTTTACGTTGCCGACCCTGTAAGAACCTCTTCACGCCTTTCTTGAAGAACCCCATACTGTAGTCCCTTGGGAAAACCTACGCAGGGAGCTCATTCCACAACTTAATAGTTCTCGGTATAAAACTTCATGTGAACCGCACAGTGCGCGACCATTGCGGTTCCAGTGTATGAGGATGAACTCCCAGCCGTCGGCGAGCTGTGCGATTGTAAAACGAGGCTGTTGGCATGATGTCGAACAACCGGTAGAATTAGGCGATACAAGATTTTAAATGACCTTATTTTTCAATGATCCATCTGGTGGGTTTGCTTTAGAATTATATGATGATCAAGCGTTCAATGACGTGTGTAATATTAGATGATTCTAAAGTCACACACGGTTAATGGGCCCTCATGTTTAAGAAGAGACATTGCCTCCCTTTGTGTGTTCTACCGACTATACAAAAGGGTGTGCTCCGTCGAATTATTTGATATGTTACGAATTGCTTTCATCTACAACCGTATAGTTCGTCGTCTGCGTAGAATTCATTATCATAGCCGGGAACCATTCCAGAGAAATTTTCTTCAGAGAACACTTAAGTTGTGGAATCCCTACTGAAGTTTTCTCTACCTTGTTTTATCAGAATGTGATATTGGAAGCCTTAGAAACCGGCGAGCGTGCATAAGAAAAGCAATTAATGTTAAAGAAGCAAATTAGGTTTGTAAGGTTCGAGTCATGTGGCGCTCGGTCTCCTCTGCCTACCCCGCAAGGGATTTGGCGTGAAGTTGTAATAGTATAGTAATAGTAAGTTTTCCCTAACTTCCTTTTGCCTACAACATGAAGTTCTTAAAAAAGCGTGAAAATATTTTTACATGTTCGACGAAGCATGAGTGACACCCCTGGTATTGCAAGAGTTCATAGGCAATGGTTACTTCTTATCATCAGGCAGACTGTACGTACCTACGCTTGTTTGTCATTTTAGTGGGTAAAATGTATTATAAAATTTAACACGATAGAGGTATATATCAGGCGTATTATGTAGGCAACCCTTATTCTGGGTACCCGTAATAAAGTTGTTGACATGAGATAGCAATAAATTGTGTCTTCGAAACGATTCGCTCGATTCAAATGAAACCTTTTATGGAATTGTTAGGCATCAGGTAGAGTAATCCATAAAAGGAGACTTCACACCCCGATAAAAATTGGAGCTCCCATTAAATGTTCAATTTAATTTCATTATATTATGTACGCATTGTAACATATGTGACATAAACAAAGCTATACCTTTCTTCCCACACATAGTGGCGCAATTGCCCTGTGGCTAGAAAGGATATAAGCTCTGTTTATGTCACATATGTTACAATGCGTACACAAAATAATGAATAGTGCGACTATTGCCCATTGGAAAGAAACATATATACAGCTTATCGTCCGGTAGACCGTATGTATGTTTGCCATCTGACGAGCTCTCGATGGCGCAGTCGTGAATGACGCGACTTTGACACCAACGCACGAGCATTCGGTTCGATTCGCATGCAGCAAAAATTGTGTGCATGAAAGCATGAACATGTCTGCTACCTAGCAGTCAAAGTACCTCACTTTCCCAGACTTTTTACGCCAGCTTTGATGCGCCACTTCACAGAAAACCGCAGCCTAATAACAACTCCCCTAGAGGGTTGTTGTGTTCCTGCATGTGGATGAGGTCACCAGTGAGCTCCTAAGGAGTTGCTGTGTTACCAGCAAAGGAGGCATCGCGCGAATGATACTCAATGTATTACGAGCATTCATAGGCTTCGGTAACCGCTTTATATCAGGTGGGCCGTATGCATGCCTTCCGATGTTCCGACGAAAACGTATATAAAAAAATAAGATAATCAGCTTCAATAGTTATGCGGAAAGAACGCGTTGGAATGAAACAGGGGCCTATTTCGCTGTTCGTTTTCTAATATCCCTCGCAAAGCACGTGACCGCGGGCTTATTTATAATAATAAATAATAATGGCACGTATATTTATTGTGGATATTCATCTAGCGTTGGCTCAATATACCATGGAAACATTTGATTTATGCGAATACGGTTTAGCTTGTTACTGAATTTTTGGCAAATGATGCCACCTTTAAGAAATAAACACTGGGCAAGGTTGTTTTTGGCCAATTGGCAAGATACGAAAATATTTTTTATATATATTAGAGGAGGGGCAAACAAGCATGTGGGTCACCTGAGTAAGTGGTCACCACCGCCCATAGCCATCTGCAACACTAAAGGGTCACTGATCCGTTGCCAGCCGACGACACTTCAGTCTAACAAAATTTACACTTTTAATATAACATAATATATATTTCCATAAATGAATCACAATGTCGAAAATTGATCTTCCCATACCCTCAATGTTTTTAAAAACCTATTTAACCACTCCCGACACCAAGAGGTTGGCGCGAATAAAAAAATAAAAAAAATATCCCCACTTTACGTGTAGGGTAGGTCCCACCAAAGAATTTTTTTTTAAGATTTTATTCTACCACTTTGTCAGCATAGTTAATATGTATATACATGCCATATTACAGCTTTCTAGTATCATGCGTCTCTGAGCTAGGCCACGGACAGACGGACATGGCGAAACTATAAGGGTTCTTTATTTACTACGGAACCCTAAAAACCCGATATGTGAAAAATTTGTAATTCATTAATACGCACAACCTAAGGGAAATGCATGTTCTGTTTGCAACGTTTTATTGAAAATCGCACTAAACACAAACTTTCATTTCCAAAACACGTATTATTTATAAACGTTATATTGTTTAGTTTTTCTCAAGCGTATAATCACAAGTAATATCAATTGGTAAAAGTATATTTTTTAAAGGAATTGTTAAAAAAAAATGAAACGAAATTGAGGTCCAGGAACGTACTCTTCTTACACAGAGCGGCGGGCATATATCCTATTTTTATAGACTACTTCTTCCTTACGTCATATCGTTTTCTAATCCGTTAGAATGTGCGGGGTCCGCTACCTAAGCTTAAGAATTTGGTAAAGATACTGATTTTTACATAGAGATACTGCAGTCAGACCTTCTCAAATCAGAGGAAAGACCAGACCCTTCTAAGGTTAGATCACACGTCTTTTGAAATATAATATCTTAGACCTGCGGGCCGAGCAAGTAATAAGTAAAATATTGTATATAAATATCAATTTAGCGGTAAATATCCACACTAGGATACAAAACCAGGTGCCGTCGGATAATAGGTTGGTTCTTTATCCACTGGGCTATATATACACGGCACACCTGTAGGGCGATTCTACTAAAAAACTGCAACTGCACTGCAGCGCGGCGTGTGTCAAAATGCGTACATTTTGACGTTTCGTCAAGCGATCTGACAGCAGCGACGTTTAACAAACGTCATAATGTACGCATTTTGACACACGCCGCGCTGCAGTGCAGTTGCAGTTTTTTAGTAGAATCGGCCTACTGAGGCGTTTACCAAAACTTATGGTCGCTTACTTTGAAGAGGTTTGCCGATTCTTAGATGCTTCGCATCTCCGCTGCTAATACAGCAACGTGTCAGGAAGCCACTGGTAGTCGTAGTCATACTCAGAAACACAACAACCCTTCGGGGAGTCGTTATTTGGCTGTGGTATTCCGTGAAGGTAATTTCTCGGCCGGGTCAGGTGCGCCTTGTCTCTTCTAATATCACTTACCTATTTATACCTGTTTGTTTAATAGCGATGTACACTAGCAGTTCTTCTGTGTATAGTTTAAGCTCCTGCATGAAGCCTTGTTTACTAATTGGCAGAGCATACTATGTGCAGCTGAGAATGACTTTGAATTTTCATACCGATTCTTATTTGATTTTGAAACAAAAATATTCTTATGAGTGATACGAGTATAATGTATACTCGGAGTAGTTAGAAATATATTATCTCGACTTAACATGTTTACGAAATCGGCTGATAATAACCAAAGAGTTTGCGTTCACTCAAGCATCTGTATTCAGTAAACATAATTATAATGACCGATCGATCACACACAGAGAGGAACCAATAACAAACAAAAGAAGAGTAATGAGTTTGTATTTTTAGTTGAAGATAAAATGTTGCGTGGTGCAGGTGTTATGTGTTCTTGAAATTTATGTGTTGCCAGTATTGTTTACGCAATTTGTTACAAATATCCTAGATAAGATAGAGTTACCTAGGCGACCGAGCTTCATTCGGCGTTTTGTTTTTTTTGGGAAATTGATTTTTTTAGTAAAGATGGAATTGTGAGTGCAATTGGAATTTGTTTACAATTTCATAACATTTATTTGCCGCAATTAACTACATTTTTATGTAGATAAAAACATTTATTCACAATTACATTTATTTACGCTGGCTTCCATTGGCACCATTTTCAATATTAATTAGTCATATACTGTCAAGTATTACTCGTACATTGCTTGAATAGAGCAATCTCATTATTTTTATATTATATCATTTTTACCCGACTTCGAAAAAACGACGAGGTTCTCAATTCGACTGAGTTTTGTATGTACGTTATGCTACGCCATTTATTATCTTTGCCAGTTGTGAACAGATTTTGATAATTCGAGGGTGGTACCACATAAATTTCAGTGATATAACTGTAAGTAATTTAAAAAAAAAATGGATGCACTCCTGGAGTGCCGGTAGAAGTGAAAACTTGAACATTAACGTTGTGCATTTTTGAATATTTTGGACTGGTTAGGGAATCATTTCGCACGAATTGCTTTATTTATCAGTATAAAAAGTACTATCATGTATGTGGTAAAATACAATATTCATTTATTGCGCTATCGCACACAAACATGACAATTTATATTACATTAAAAATTTTACACTTCGAAACTATTACAATTATTTTACATTAAAAAGTTTATCTCTCAGAAAAATCAACTTTCATCCATAATTTCAACTACTCTTTCACCATCATCATTACCAGCATCATCATCGCCAATCTCTAAAACTCAAACACACACGCACACTCGCGCAAGCGCCCTGCGCTGCTTAAACCAAACAGCGATATTGATAGACTACGTTGAACGAAACGCTTAACGCCAACAATTTCATGGCGCAACGTTTTGGTCGCGAGAAAATAATGCCCTATGAACGATCTAGCGATTCATGTTTTAATTGTTTAATTAGAGGTAACTAATGTTTTAGCGCTGCAGCGAACTTAAGTTCTAATTCTCACCAAAATCTTACGGTCAGGGTCACGTGTCCTGATGTGAGTTTAGCATTTTTTTACTCATCCCAAAAAGTGCACAACGCCGCTAAAGAAGTTTTCACTTCAAAACTTCTTTAGCGGCGTTGTGCACTTTTTGGGATGAGTAAAAATATGCTAAAAAAAAATATTAACCGACCTGATATCTACGTCAATTGTGAACCGATTTTCATGATTCCTTTTAGTGAAGATTTGATATAGACACGACGAACTTGACTCCACTTTTATATTTAAAAAGTTTTATTTCATAACTTTTTATTATATTTTTATTTATCGTAATGATAAACTAAAAAGTTATGAAATAAAACTTTTGGGGTCGGCACCAGAAGCGTGCATACCGCGAATCTGCCAGTCCAACACTGTTGAATGCAATTCTGGTCTCAAACCGAACGCGCGGATTACGGTATCCCCCTAAGGCGACGCGCACTAATCCGCCGTCGTCGATGCGGGATGAAGTGCATGCAGCGGTGGGGGCCGCCATCCACAACAATGACAGATTACAATTTAGTAGGTCCAAGACTTCTCTGGGTTAAGACAAAACTGTGGATTACGCTAGTCTTTTTAGTTTCAGCATGTGCTCCTGTGAGCTCTGTTGATCCCCAGGAGCTAGAGAAGTTTTGGGAGACTGTAAACGGTGTTCTGGATTTAGCTGAAGTGAATGAACGGATAATTATGTGTGGTGATCTAAATGGATGGGTTGAGACCAAGCGAAGCAGTTATGAGGCTGCACTTGGTCCATACGGAAATAAAAGAGTGAACGATGCTGGTAAGTTACATTTAGACGTATGTATGGAACGAACCCTCCTTCTGTCGAAAACGTTCTTCCATCATAAGGATAGTCACACTTATACATGGAGACGGAATGCACACAAAAGTGTGATTGATCTGATTTTCATAGATGGACGTTTCCGATAATAGATACCATAGCCGTCAGAGGTCCCACTCTTGAAAGGAACCACTATCTGGTGATAAACCGATTTGTGAGCCTTTTCAAAAAGTTGAGGCACTGGCGAGTGCATGTTTCTTTCGGAGATCATGAAAGCATGAGAAGTGAAAAAATTGAAAATGAAAGTGTGAGGAGAACGTATGTACGAGATGGTATGAAAGAAAAGAAGAATGAAATATACCGTCGAAGCAAGAATGAAACCAATGGAACGAACCCTCCTTCTAAACCGTGTGTATACATTTTTTTTTTACAATGTCGGAAGGCATACAAGCATAAGACCCACCCGATGTAAAGCGGTTAGCGTAGCCTATAAACGCTTGAAATATATTAAGTATCACTCGCGCGATGCCTTCTCTATTTCTCTTACAGCACCTCCTTAGGAGTTTACTGGTGACCGCACTCACACGCAGAAACACAGCAACCCACTAGGGTGCTGTAATCTGGCTGCGGTTTTCTTCCAAGTAGCGGTACTTCCCCAGACTACTTTCATACGACCTACCTCTCTTAAAAAATTGCATAGCTGCTGTAAGTTTTATTGTAGGAATATTGTATTTAATAAAGTAGTTATATATATCTTGAACATAAATTTTATATGTTCTGCTATAACATATAACGTACATAAGATAGTGTATCGTAATTTGTGCTTTAGTATGGGTACCTAATGCTGACCGCTTAATTAACTATATAAGTAATTTACATGTGGTCCCCTGTTGAAACTCGAATCAATAATAACACCAGTATTAGTGTTCACTAACTATATCTAGCTTTCCATACTATCCACGATAAAATTTTCTATAATATATCTATCTATCTATACCTTCACGCCAATTCCCTTACGGGGTAGGCAGAGAGAACCGAGCGCCACGGGACTCGATCCTTACATACCTCACTCGCGTCTTTAAGGCGACACATCGAAAAATTAGACCAACTTTCATCGAATAGTATAGGCTAATGACTAAACTGACGGATCTAAGATTTTAATATAAATAACTTCATTTCTTTATCTTGAATTTGCTTGCTCAAATACGCGATTGTGTAAAATTGATTCGATAATAATTACTTTCGAAAACACCTCCTGAAATTCATTATTTTTGAAATTACAACGAAGTTGTTCTGTTTATACGCTTCAAAATTACTTAAATCTATTAGTAATATCTATGTTTATAATATGGTTGCTGCATATTTTGATAAGTGAAACATGAAATTTTTTAAAAATATTTTAAGTTTATGACAATTTCTAAGCGATCACATTCGTCTTGGGTGCTACGTGTTTTCGACCTTATTGTGCGGTAATGAGGATTATAAACGCGTTGACTAACTACATCCAGCCAGTCCGGCTGCAGCGCGCTTCGAGGTGAGACCTATGTCGACTGTCTGCTCGAGCTCGCTCCATTTACATCGCGACACCGAAGTTTTTATAATTAATAGTTGTAAATATTCAATATTATAGTATTTAGCGTAAGTGTATTATTATTATTAGATATAAGTAGTAAATAATATTATAGGTTTATATATATTTATTATACTGTTGTAATAATGGGGAACACTAAAAAGAAAATATATAGAATAAAAATACAAAGAAAATGTTCGTAGAATGGCGGAGGCGAACAAGACAAGGTATTTTTTTTTTAATTATTATATTCATTAAACATATTATAATAACATTGTGTAGACATATTTCTAGTTTTTAGAACAGTTCCTAGGTATGGTTGGCCCAAGCTATTTAATTCCTCTTCAAACTTTTTTTTAATTTTGCTTACTTAATAACTCTATATAAAACTGCATTAATTAAATAAGAGTTATTTTTTGCAGGAATAAACAGTAACATTTGATAATTGGTATACATTATCCACAGGCTGACCGCGTACCTATATAGGACGTCAAACTCCTATTATATCCATTATAATCTGACCGAACTCCGACTTAGAAGTTGTACGTCGGTGGAGGTCAGGTTACGTTGGAAATTTATACCAATAAGGTTCGCGCTCTCAGCACATAGCAACCAGTGGAGACTCTTTATTTCTTTGTATTAAAATAAAAACTTATAAAATAGAATATTTTTGCTGTTTTGTTTTTTAGGAGAAACTTACTAAACAAACATATTCCACTAGAAGAATCACTACTCGATTTATATGCTACTTTAACGTAAGTGTCATACGGGACGACAAACTCATAGTAACCATTATAAGCTCACCGAACTCCGACTTAGACATTGTACGTAGGTGAAGGTTAGTTTACGTTGGAAATTTATCCAATCAGAAGATAGAAAACCAGTGGAGGTTTTTTTTTTTTTTTGTATTAAAATAATTACTAGTAAAATAGTATATTTTGATAGTCTTTAAAAAAACTCGATATGTTTCATGTTAAAGAAGCGAGCGAGGTGTGTAAGTACCGAGTCATGTGGCGCTCACGAGGGATTTAGCGTGAAGATATAGATAGATAGTAAACTTATACCCATGGTACTCGTGAAAACAAATAATATTTACTATGAACCAACACTGAAAACACAAAAAAATCATCTATTCTATACATTGTGGTTAGTATTGAACTATTGTACGGATTAGATTTATTTTGCAACATCAGAGATGGTCCTGGTTCTTTCTTCTTGAGAGTTTAATAAATAACAAGGAAACGTACAACAATACAAAACACAGAGTATACATAAGTAAAATACAATAAATGTCATTATACTGAAGTTAAAGTTATGAAACAGCAAGAAAATCATTTGTCACATGTTTTTTTTAAATATGAATCGATTATAAAATCTATTTGTATATATGTATATTAGGGTGCCCCTTATTTTTCAAAGTTTTTATTTTCTAACGCATATGTCTTAGTTTTGTTCATTTGCTTTTAAAACACTCGGAAATTAATTTTTAACTTATTTGGATTACGATAATCCGTGCCGAATTACATCGAAACATGTTCATACAAGTTGCGCGGCAGTGCCGCATGTACTCGCGGTATTCATTTGTTCAAATTCAAAGTCAAAATCTTTTTATTCCGTAAAAATGGCTACATTTGTTTGGAATCGTCACATTTTTTTCCCCTACCGTGCAGTTTATGACTAGGTGAGCACTGATAAAAATACTGCCAAAAAACTCAGGCATCCCTCTTTTGGTATCCAAACAAATTTACATATTTTGTTAATTACATTATAATTGGATCGACTCACTCCCAGGCATTTTTATCATTAATATAGTCAGATACTTTATAATATGCCCTGCTACACAATTTGGCTTTAATAGTAGTTTTAAATTTGTTTATTGACAAATCTCTTATATTGCTGGGAAGTTTGTTATAGAACCGTATACATTGCCCCATAAAATAATTACTTGTTTTGTGGAGACGGCTTGCATATAACACAAGATTATGCTTATATCTAGTATTTATGCTATGAGTATCACTCTTTTTACAAAATGAGTCTATGTTTTTATAGACATACAAAAGATTTTCATAGATATATTGCGATGCGACTGTTAAAATATTTATTTCTTTGAATTTTTCTCTAAGGCTCTCCCGGGGACCAAGTTTGTAGATAGCTCTTATGGCTCTCTTTTGCAATAAAAAGATGGTGTTAATATCCGCGGAGTTACCCCAAAGAAGAATTCCATATGACATAATACTATGAAAGTAGCTGAAATAAACTATTCTAGCCGTATCAATATCAGTGAGCCGTCTAATAGTTTTCACTGCATAGGCTGCAGAACTTAGTTTTGTAACTTCCCCCCCCTTTTCTATTTGTTTCTTTTTTCCTTATTATATTATTTTTGTTTTATGTATGTATTTTTTTGCTTATTTATTTATGCGCTACAGAGGGGAGACTCTAATTTCTACTTATATATAAATAGCTTAAATATATATCTGACTAGGTACCTATGTACTACTAAACCCCGCCTTTTAGTGTTAACTACTTAACTCATTTCCATCTTACCACCCCGTCTACATTATGTCTCTACTTATGTTAAGTACAAAGCTACTCTATATAATATTATATTCTACCTTTATATGTCTCACCCTCCTGTTTCCTTTTATTTGTTTATTAACTTATATATATAATGGTCCTACCTATGTGAACCCCACTCTTATAGAAATATATCTACTGAGAACTGTTCATGTATTGAACATAGTAATTTGTTTATCTACCTCCTTACCCCGCACATAACTACTCCTGTATCTAATCTTTACCTGAACTACCACTCGTGTATTGACGAAATATGTACTAGAATCCCTGATTTTAATGGTAACTATTTCTTGACCTAAAAATCAATCTACTTAACTAAACTTATTAATTAGGTGTCTCGGACTGTGTCACGTCGACCCTCAAGTTAAATTATTGGCAGTGATCGTTTTAGTGGCAACTACATTGTGAGCAGCAACCCAGAGTCCTTTTCGTGGCTGAGATGACTAAGCAATTCGAGAACCCTACCAGTTAAGCTTCCTAAATAACGTAGCACCGCAGTACTTTAAAGAGTAACTATTCCCTAAGGTTATCTTCCTGTCTCTACTCAATATGTTTATATATGTGAAGATCCAATTGTCCGCTCCACGTTTAGGTTACTTAGCTTGGGGAAATTATAAAATATCAAAGATTTAATGTGTGCTTTTCTTTACCACTCTATCTCAATTGGACTGTTAGAATTGTACCGCTCCCTATCGGATTTTGATTGGTTCTTTATTGCTTAGGACCAGCATTCTGACAGGTGGACGCGCGTACCAAAGGAAATTCTGAAGAATCGGATGACCCTCGTAGTTAGACGTTGATTGGATTATAACTAATGTCTATGCATATTCATATAACACTGTAATTGATTTAATGATATCCTATCACTAGGCAGGGACTTTAGAATCTTAAGAGAACCCTCAGAATTAGAACGTAAGTCTCCTAGATTTAGCTATAGTTTAGCTATCGATGTAGTAGGCATTTATACTCCTCATCAACATTCGAATCAGAATTAAGTATAAGATTAGATTGTTTACACCGCAGCTCCTATCGGACTCACAAGGCCGTGGCGAAATAACCTATGGAGTCACTTTGTAGTGAGAATGAATGTTGTTACTATCTCGATGTTCAGTTCAAGTTAACGGTTCCGTAAGGCGATGACTAGGCAGGCTATAGTAATTTCGGTAGTGAGATAATGTTAGTTCCCACCACCAAGATTCTATTTAGAAATCAATTATAAGACAGAGAACACTCTTGCTTGCGCTAGCCCCTCGGGCAGTGGCATATATTCTATATTAAATGATATAAAAGAGGAAGGTTAGTAAGCAACCTATATTCAATTTAGAGCTCAAATATAAGATAGAGAACGCTCTGGCTCGCGCTAGTCTCGCGGGGCAGTGGCATATTGCCTACGGTTAATTTTATGTAACTGGAGAATGCTAGTGTTCGCCCTATGTACTACTCTGAATGCAACCATAACATAGAGAACACTCCCACTATATGTGAAAAGGAGAAGCAGGAAAGAGAAGGACCGCCGACAACACCCCTCCATCTGACCATTCCCAATTCATCTCGTTGATCTTACGAGTATGTAACATATGTGAGTATGAGAAAATTGTTCTTACAATTTAACTAACGACTTCTCAGTCTTTTATTAAATTTGTTTTGTAATTTTAAATTTATCTGAGGCGATTTAGGAATAATCACATGGGTCCTTCCCCAGAACCACCTATGTTCCTGATTTTCCCTTTCCAAACTACTTTAGATAATATTCACTATATCAAATTCTACAATTTCAACCATCACTAGTTTGATTTTTTTTCAATTTTAAAGCAAGCATCAATTTACAATAAAATAAGTATTAAACTTCTCGTCCGCTAGCTGAACACAAAGATTGTATAAGGTTATTTGAGCACAATCTAACTGAATTGCAATCGGTCAAATCACCACTATGCCACCGCTATCAGTTATTACAAATAAGGCAAATCCCTCAGTTGTGTCCACAGATAACGTATTTGTTTATAATAAAATGTACTGTGAGCGTCATCTATACATTCGTCAGTCTTGTAAGGTAGCAGCCAGGCGCTTTTCTCAGTCACCACTGTTACACGGGGTCTATTGCCCAGACTTCTAAATAATATAGACAACAATTAATCAAGTAAAGTTTTCTGCTCTTCCGGCAGTAGTGAAGTCTCCTCACTTGAGAGACGTTAGTAAGTTTGGTAACGGTATTTGCAGTGTGTTACTTCGGGATATTGCTCTAACTGTTTAGGCTAAATCTGACCGAACGCAAAGCTTGCCAGACTAGTGAAATCAATAATGAGTATTAAGGTTAAGTCTTAAAAGCAGTTCAATTGTCCTGTCCGACATTCGGTTGACTTTAACGACCGCGAGGTTGACTCTACATGGCTTATAACGCTTCAGGTGAAGAACCCTTGTCGTACTGAGGAACCCGGCACGACAGCATAACCTGTTTCGCTCAGCATCACCAGACGCTCGAACGCCCCCTTCAACGCGGGTATTGTATTGCTCCCCAGAAACTACAAGTCCTCGCCGTCCAGTAGACTCCCGACACGACAGACTTTGCTGTTTCGCTAGGCGTACTTTAGACACCCGGGGTCACCAACGAACTCAGACGTCGCATTTCCTCAAGGAACTACATAGTTTCACGGTAAAGCGTTAATAGAAACCGCTGGTTGTGTTAACTAGTCCTGGAGACTCAGGCGTGTTAACTCATCGCCGCTCGACAACGACACATGAGGGAGAGTGATACATTCTGGCGTATATACTACGTTAAAAATAGCAACCACGAATAAAACTTATCGGCTGACCAGAATAAAGCACTCTTTGAGCTCTGAACATGTAACACACTAAACGATTAGACTAAATTCTCTAAACCGAATGTCTTCCAGTTCGCATGAATCGCAAATGAGCAGATTAATTTTTATAAATCTACAAAGTGTTCACTTAGGTCGGGCTATATAAAACATGAAATTCACTTAAATGTTTATACTACTTTCTATTAATTGGTAAGCATTAAGCTGGTTTTGTATATTAATAAATAGGTACTCTGACTGTGACCGAACCGTCCAACATTTGATCGTCTTAAACTACTGCAAGGTTGTCTCTACAAGGCTTATAACGCTTCAGGTGAGGAACCCTTGTCGTACTGAGGAACCCGGCACGACAGCATAACCTGTTTCGCTCAGCATCACCAGACGCTCGAACGCCCCCTTCAACGCGGGTATTGCATTGCTCCCCAGAAACTACAAGTCCTCGCCGTCCAGTAGACTCCCGGCACGACAGACTTTGCTGTTTCGCTAGGCGTACTTTAGACACCCGGGGTCACCAACGAACTCAGACGTCGCATTTCCTCAAGGAACTACATAGTCTCACGGTAAAGCGTTAATGTAAACCGTTGGTTGTGTTAACTAGTCCTGGAGACTCTGGCGTGTTAGCTCATCGCCGCTCGTCAACGACACATGAGGGAGAGTGTTACATTCTGGCTAATATACTACTTTAATTTAGCAGTCACGTATAAACTATCGGCGGACCAGAATAAAGCACCCTTAGAGCTCTGAACATGTAACCCTCAAAAAGATTCGACTATTTATCTCTAATCCAAATGTCTTTCGACTCGTAACCACAGTCAGGAGGTAAAATAATAAGTTGAAGTATGCAATGAACATAGAATCAGACTACCTGCATATCTACGTTATAATTAAGTTGCAGGCCCCGAGACTACACTTTATCTAGACACATGCAGCCTATTACTTATTGCCCACCACCGTGATTCTACAACCACTAAAATATTAGCCTATTCTCGCGACGCGCCTACCCTCGTACTCCTTTATTCTCACCGCAAAGGTACTAACATCACGCCGTAGGATAATATGATCACCCGGACGTTTTACTGAACGAAACCCTTGATTCGACCGCTTAGCGTAACCGCTTGCTACTTATCACGCACGTCGCGATTAGCTTAAGAACTAATCAGTAATTGTACCTACTGTCCCTATAAATGTCGTCTGACGCGCCTACCACGCTGTATGTTAACTAACGCGTGTATTCATCGCGACTACCTACCTATCTCCTAACTAGATCTTAATAAAATGTGTACCTACAATATCTAATCTAAGATACTCGTGTAAAATAACTTCTTGAGTTTGTATTACGTTAAACGTGTGATGTGTAATGTGGCTAAGCCCAAATCAACGAGGTGCAATGTTGATTTGCTAATGGAAACTAGGGTATGCAAGGTAGTTAGCCTCGACTTTGTCTATTGTCTATAACTGTGTGTACGTCATGGTTCTAACCTAATTGGGACACGAACCATGACTCCTAACAGAGGAAATAAATGTGTGTGTATATATACATATATAAATAAATGAGACCAGTATGGTTGGGTTGCGATCAATCTCCATGGCCCGCATACGCTGGACGGAATTCACTTCGACGAGCTCCTACCACTTTGAAAGATCACGAACCCAAGCACCTGGGAGACGTAACTGATCCCTTTAAGGGCAAAATCAGTCGCTGACCCGTCTCAAGGCATAGCCAGCTCCCTACGCCTAGGCTATACGAGACTTCGTAGGCTCCGTGAGGTATCCGTCTCATATTTTTACGAAGTTACGTCCCTAAGATAGCTAATTTTTCAGTGTGAAATAACCACAAACCCTATTTAACCAATTTGTCGATGTTAGAACTCGCCTGACAATGTTGGTTAGTTAACTAGGTACCGCCGCCATACTCAAAGGTCTGTGACCCTTGGAATTCTGGCCACTTCGTACAACACAGTCAAATAACCAACACTAAATCCGATGAAATATTAGAACCCGATTTATGACCTAATTACTTAACCGCGATCACATTGAATCAACATCCCAGCGCAGCGTCACAAAAATCGGCAGATGTACCGCCAATTCCGTGCACAATGCTCAAGATAAAGAATCAACGCTATACTTAAACAAAATTAACACGAGAAGTTAAATTCCATAAAAGAAACCCCCTTCGCGGACAAATAATGCTACGTTTCAATTCCTAGAATTTGCATATCACAAAACCGCGCCATTTTGATTGCTCAACATGCCCCACGCTACCACCATCGGCGCCTGAGCACCGTAGGTTCGGCCACGCTGCACACAATTTGAACAATCAACCTGAATTTTAGCGAATTATTAAACACCGGATTATTCAATATTAAGTTAACTACAATTACATTGATTCCATACCCAAGCCTAACGTTACGATCAATTAGACAACTTAATTGTCCCATATCTCGCTACGCAGCTCAAAGGCAAGGAATCAATGCCGTTCTCAACACAATATTAACACAAAGAAATTAAAATAAATAATAAAAAGAAACGTTCCGCGATTTATCAGCGATACGCCTATCACCCCCGAGATTCACACCGACAAAAAGGCCCTTCACGAACAATTATCGATACGTCTTATTACCTTAAAATTTCACACTAAAAAAAGCCATGAACTAACGAACCACCCGTTTTTATATCATACGCCTACCATCAAGCCTCTTCACCCCTCTCTGCGTAACTCTGTCTCTCTTTCCAAAATATTCTAGAATGTTCTATAGCAACTCGTCATTCAATATTCGAATCTATTTCGTTCCATTTAAGTAGCTTATACTGTTTACTAATCACGACACACTTTTCATCCACGACTAGCAACCGCGCGCTAATTGGTAGTTCAAGAATATCACGCCACTTCGTCTGGTATACGTCTACCCTCTTACAAGTTAACATTTTTCCTAAGCATACGGCCGTGATACCTTCAATAACATATTATCACGCCCGCTCGCCCGCGAGGCAGGCAGCGAGAATCGGACACTATGCGATGCGTCCTTCAAACCAAGTATGAACAACAATGACCTATTAAATAAAGTAGTGAACGATGCACCTACATTCCTAGTCGTTAATTTATACATAATTCGACTACATATATCCATATGATTGCAAAGTTATTTTTATTTGTGACGGCAACAATGTTATTTCATTGTGGTCCGTTACAATCGACCCCAAAACTTTGTACAGGTGTGTGAAACTAAACCGGAGCAAAGTTTTCCCTTCAATTTTATTCCAGTACAAATAAAAATAACTCCACCTCATTCCACTTAACTCTCAACCTCGATGGTTTAACCTGTCTTTATCCCTCTTCACTGAACACTACCCTTCGACTTTGACTACCAACTTTCTAAGTATCCGAGCTTGATCTTTAGTTTAGAGAATCACCTACCGCTTAATGTCCATCATTATTTTAAAATTCTCCTAAACCCTCTATGATCTAGTCTAATTATCCACGTAATCAGTCAAGCACCATTCTCTCGTCTCTGCACGATATAGAATAGAATAGATATAGCTTATTTTAAAGTTTTAGTTTCTCAATCTAACGTTTACGCAACCACTCGCCATCATCACCACGACATTTGGTTACATTTTAGGACTATATATGAAAAAAAAAGAGAAAAAGGGAAGAGAGAGACCGCCGTCACTCCCCTCCATCTGACAATTCCCAATTCATCTCGTTGATTTTACGAGTGTGAAATATATGAGAAACTTTCGTACAATTTATTTGACGGTTTCTCCGTCTTAGATTTGGTTTTGTAATTTTATATTTATCCGAGACAATTTCGGAACCATCACATGGGCCTCTCCCCAGAACCGCCTAATTTCCCTGTTCTCTCTTCCATATTACTTTAATGTTAAAGACTACAATTACTTACTACTAGCTATACAATCAACCTTTATCTATACACAAGATAACCGTTATAATTTTACCAATCAATTCTAATTCACAATTTACTCAACATTTTTATCAATCAAATCTAACCTACAGTTTACTTACATTGTATCTAATATACAATTAATTATCTAATATACAATTAATTATGTAATCTATAGTCTAACAATTCTAATTTTTACCTTCTAATAACCTTTTTAACTACGGTTCTTAATTATACTGCGCCTTTTTAGTTCCCGATTCAACTCCAATCCAACGGTAATATTTAGACAAATGTATTGTATTGAATTTACCTCGCATTTTTCTTGTCCCCGGATCATTTAATTTCAACGCTTTATTAGCACGAGACTCACTAAAACTCCGAGCAGCCTACCTTCGTCCTGTAAACGACCGTCTTTTGGTGGGTATTCAGACAAAATATATGGGACTACATTTTCCCTCCCTTTAATATGTTTTACATATTTCATAATCGAAATTCTCTAA
Source organism: Pyralis farinalis (assembly GCA_947507595.1). NCBI lineage: Eukaryota > Metazoa > Arthropoda > Insecta > Lepidoptera > Pyralidae > Pyralis > Pyralis farinalis. Next base: position 22,777,214 of record OX382267.1, read on the forward strand.
ATAACTAAACCATCTAGTTACCCTGGCGTTATACAACTTACAGAATTTCCCGAAGGCTAAAGCCTCATAGTTTGTTCTAATTATAACCTTAGTCCCCCTTAAATAACTTTCAAATTTTCCGAGACAACATATTACCGAATAAAATTCCTGCTCTGTTATTGACCAATTCAACTGCGAGCCCCTCAATGCCTTGCTATGAAACCCTATAATCTTCATGTCGTCATTACAGCCTATCTGATATAACACCCCTGCCAATCCTATTCTCGAACTGTCTGTTTGTAAATAGTATGGCTTAATAAAATCGGGACGAGGCATTAGTATAGGGCTTATTAATAAGGATTTTATTTTTTCAAAGGCCTGCTGCTCTCCTTTTCCCCACGTCCAAAAATGCCGTTTTCTTAATAAATCATTTAATGGCTTTGTCTGCTTAGTATAATCCGGTATAAATCCCCGATAGAATCTACACAACCCTAGAAAAGCCCTTACTTGTTTTACCTTTTTAGGTATAGGGAACTCTTGAATAGCGGTAACCTTGTTTGGGTCTGCTTTCAGTCCCCGGATAGAAATGCTATAGCCCAACATTTGCACTTCATCGCAGAAAAATTTGCATTTCTCAAGATTACACGTTAACCCTGCCGCTAACAGCTTACCCATGACTATATCTAAATGTTCTAAATGACGTTCAAAAGTTCCTGTCGAAATAATGGCTAAATTGTCTAAATAGTTTACACAAAAGTCTCTAACTTCATGCCCCAATATTAAGTCCATAGCTCTGTTAAAACTCCCCACCGATGTTTTCAACCCCTGTGGTAATACATTATACACATAGGATTTCCCATTAAATGTGAACCCCGTATACTTTTTGCTATTCTGCGTAAGTGGTATTTGAAAGTAGGCATTATTTAAATCTAAAGTACTAATGTAATTAGCTCCGTGAAACGAGTTCATAACGTCTATTTGCAATGGCGGTTTCTCTGTCTCGGCAATCAGATACTTGTTAATTTCCCTAACATCTAATAATACCCTTACGGATCCATCCTGCTCTAAAGTGAAGGTTAACGGATTACTATACGGTGTGGATGACCTACTGATGATTCCTTGTGCTTCCATTTCTCTTAACTTTCCCTCGACCTTTCCCCTATACGCATATGGCACTGGATAATTTTTTCTTATAACTGGCGTCTGAGAGTTTAGGATTATCTCATGTTGATAACAATTTGCCCTCCCTAGCTTAGAAGAGTATAATCTTTTATTTTTATTAATTAATACCATTAACTGTTCCTTCTGTCTATTTTCGGTCAATACGCCCAAGTTCACCCCCTCGCTAATCTCCTCATCTAATTTACTCTGAACTGTACTTAGGTTATTCTCTTCCAAAAGCGACTCTAACAAAATTTCTAAAACCCTTACAAACCCTTTCCGACCTAACCACCACCCCTTCTTTATCATAGTATTTAACGCATCGTTTTCTGTAATTGAAGCTGAATCGGGGACCCTCCTCTCAACTTCCTTCAGTTTTAACCCTACTGGTTCTTTTACAGCTACCTCAGCATTACTCGGCCCCGGTCGTAATTGTCCCACTGGTTCATGATTCCCTAGTGGTGTCTCCCAATTCCGGTAATGGCGCTTATTTTTCCCTTCCCTTTTTCCTAATTTCTTATTCCTTCCTAGGCCAGGGGTTGTCGAATTTTCCTGACGCCCTATATCATCCATTTTCCTCAAAAATTCCGCTGTCTCGATTAAATTTCCCGGGTTCGAAGTATACCACCCTTGTTGGATGTATTTAGGAAATTGCCTAATTATATCCGCTATTAATTGCTTTTCCGGAATCTTAAAGCTTAACATTTGAGCTCGTCCTGTCAGTCTCAAAAAATGCCCTAACATGGTGGGAGACTCTCCACGATTCCAAGTTCCCTGTACTATTTCGCGCCTCAACTCATTTTGTTCCTTTTCTCCCCAATAAGTGGCCAAAAAGTCCAACTTGAAGTCCTGCAAAGCCTTCCAACGACCCTTGTAGATCCTAGCCCAGTCTCTCACTCCTCCGTGCAAACATTCCAATATTAATTCCAATTCCTTGCCTTCATGTCCAACTTTTCCTAAATACGTATCTAGATCTTCCAGGAAGGTAACTGGATGCGTGTCATTCTTACCTTCAAATTTTGGTTTTTCGAAACTAATATTCCTGATATTATAATTTATAGCTTTACTCTGTGTTGGCAACACTTCTAGCATTTCATTATTAATCAATCCATTATCCCGACCGTTGCTCCCTTCTCCCTCTCTAGTCGTATGCGGCATTTCCGACGCCTTATCCAAAGTAGTTACATGATTTGTGTTAATCTCCTCATTACCCTTGCGAACTTTCCTTACATCTTCGCTTAATAAATTTACCTTCCTAGCCAAAGCTCCTAGGGTTTTACTTAATTTATTTAACAACACCCTAGATCCCTCCTTAGTTCTACCGATTTCTCTTTGTATTACTTTACGTCGTTTCGTTCGCACGGCGTGCGTTTCTAGTGTATTCTCTTGAATATTATTCTGCAAAGGCATTTCTCCCAATTCCGATACCGTTGATGAATTGGTATTCCCACTATTATCTATAAAATGTTCTTCACTACTATTTACACCACTATATCTAACCGGCGCTCTTCTCTTACGACTTGGTCTCTCCATCGTATATTCGCACTTGTTCCAACAAAACTTCTAATATTCAAATTTTCACTGTCGTCCTCACGTCACTGTTTCACTCTCTACCTTAAACAGAATCACTCTACCTTCACTATTTTACTTGACGACACGAAGGTAGTGAGGTTCTGTATATCTCAACACAATATCCTAATTCGATCATACTTCTACAACGAGCGACTTAAATACTTAAGGAATTCCGTGAACCAGAGTAAATCAACCGAGCTAATTCTGTGTTATAACCTGGCTAGACACTAATTATTGATTTCTAGTTAACATGGGTCTCCACCACGTAAGGTTTGGAACGTTTGTTTCTACAACAGATTATCCTAAATAAACCACGAGGACTCGACCCCCCCATCTTGCACATTTTATTTCGAAATATTTCAAGTTCCTTGAGCAGTTTCTAAATTTAATTTCAACACTAAATCCGCATTCAATCATTTCATTATCCAATTCCTACTCGAGAACCCGACCCCGCATCTAACTCATTTTATTTCAAATCATTTCAAGTACTTCGAACAATCTCTAGCTCTAATCACAAAATCCGCATTCAATTATTTCAATAACATCCCATAACCGAAAACCCGACCCCACATCTTGCTTATTTTATTTCAAACCCGAGTATGAAATCGTATGAGAGAGTATGAGAAAATTCTTGACCTACCATTCATCGATATAAAATTCATTCACCCATTTATTTCATTTGTTCATCTCACTTTCCTTTCCTATCTTATAAATTATCTTAGTATATGAACTATGAATAATAATTAATGTACAAATAATCCTTCTCCGAATAAATCCTAGCCAGCCCTATCATTTAATGTACAACTGAAAGCCAACAACTACAACTAAGAAGAAGAACGACTCTATGGAATTACTGTTTGTTAATTAAAACCGCGCAGATAATCTGTTTGTGAATCATGATGCTAACAAGTGAAAGTTATTTACACGTAACCAACGAGGATTGTCATCATTGTTATTGCGTATATAAAACAGCTAAAGGTAAATACCAATTTACATACTCAACTAGTCAACTTATTTAACCGGCCTGTCCACTTTTATTTACCCTTTAGAACCGTGTATACGTAACTAATTGTAACCATTTAGAGACTAGTTGTTTAGTTTTCACGTGCATATCATATCATATTATCATAATATCGTTCAAGTATACACATTTAACATAGTACTTCCATAAAACTTAAACTTTCCTACATTATAACCTTAGTTTATAAACAATGTTCTTTCAGTATATGTATAAGTAAGTGATTTTGTTAGAACAGTGCTAGTCCTAAGACCGATTCTAACAACAAATCCTACTAGTTAACATGTTATCTTTATGTATTGTACATTATTTCCCTTCAGTAGTCTTTAAATTAACTTCCTGATATTTTGTATGTGGAGAATTCAATAGTACCTACTCTTTAACTTATCTAAGGCAACTATTAATCTGGTCACACACTAGTGAATACAACAAATTCTCTAAGAATCCTATGAAAGTGAACCCCTTTGAATTAACATTGTCGAATTAAGTTTCAATCAATTACTCAATTTGAACTAATAACCATACATTATCTAACCTTATACACATCTAGTGCTCTTTGCTAATAAGACTTAAGGAATCTAATCACATTTACCTACCACTATACCATTATGATGGAAATCAACATACGGCCTGCTCGACAGTAAGCAGTCACCGTAGCCCATCGATAGTTGCAAAGCAGACTAGCCCAACTAATAAACTTTGAATAATTACACGTTAATAGTAATTCTATTTAATTTATGTTAATGAAGTTGTGAAAGTTAAAAGTTGATATTTATAATTTTCAGGCTATTTAACCACGGAACAAATGTGCTAATTTATGTTGTGGTGGACCGAGATTTCTGACAAATCTTCTCAAGCACAATCAAACCCCTCGCCGACCTAGGGAGACAACGTGAGGTGCTAAGAGGAAACAAAACGCCATTCCGTGTGCTTGTAACTTACAGAGGATCGCTTTACAACTTAGTTCCGTACTAGATTCCTGCGCCAACCACAATTAGTAAGTTTTATTTATACCCCTACTTATGTGTTTTGACTTGTAGTTCGTATCATTTAACCATATTCTCTTGAGTTTAATAATCTATACAACAACGGTTGGACCTAACCTTCTAACCTATTTACCCAATTCATTTACATGTCCTTATGGAACCCTCACTACTTTGTTTATTATTATACTGATCTAGTTTGTTTATGTTATACAACCGCACTACTCGCTACTAAGTTCCAATTAGACACTCAACAGTGGACTGGAACAGCTTCCTTATAGGAATAAGTCCGCCTTTGTACATTTATTAATGTGTTGCATTTTAAATTACATTATTGTTGTTTTATGTACCTAAGGATGTAACAACCGACCAACTATTTAACCGTTAGCTCTACGACCCCATAACCTTGGCCCTGAGACGCATGTTACCTTATATTCATATAAACCTCTCACTCAGCAATACTCACTCTTTCAGATTTAATCGACCATTCAAGCGCTAATTCACTCCCATATTGGAAATCTACCTGATCACTTGATATTCTATCTGCCTATCACCATATGCCTACTGGAGTCTACGCAACTCATCAATCAACATCATTTTACTGAAGTAAGTATGCAATTTTAATTTAATACTCTGATGATATAACTATTATATAGATAGCCTTAACTATGTATTTACTTTAATACACCTATTTGAGACTGTACCAATATGCTACTAATATTACAATTTTCTCCTTGTTATTGTTTGCTATCTAATTTATGTCTCCTAACCTAACTGTTATGTGGAAGTTAATAAGTATGCTCAACTGCCTATTACAATACAACCTCTTTAATTAATTATTATGTATGCCTTATTATGTATTAAATTAATTCAAAATTTCAATTTCCTCGTCTCAATCATTTTTTTTCACAAGCCTGATGTTTATTTCTTGTTACTATTTAACAATTATATTTTGAATGTAATACTAAATGCACCTGATGGTTATCCGGAGATTTTACCACTAACTTGATTCTATTTGGATAACTTAATTTAATACTATCTACGTTTTCACAATTTCCCTGTATCATTTCTTTACACTATGTTTCCTTCATACCCTGATACAATGAATTCAACTTTTTGCAGATAATCCACGTGCAGACACGAGACAACGGAAGATGCCGATCACTCAACAGACTACGCGGCAACCTAACAGCACTTACTCAAGACACCTCCCGCACTAATTTTCTATAGATCAATACCTCTCACATGCCTAGTCACTCAAGACACCATCCATCTTCGCGGCAACAAATTGTGGCCGACATGACCCCCCGAGACAGCCTAATTTAGATGAATAAATACCGATTCAAACCACCAACTCTCATAACCTAGCTTACCCAATTTTCACTCATTCTCATTCCAAGTTAAAATGTAATTTTGAATATCCTGGTCACGGCCTCCAAATTGTAACTTCCCCCCCCCCCCTTTTCTATTTGTTTCTTTTTTCCTTATTATATTATTTTTGTTTTATGTATGTATTTTTTTGCTTATTTATTTATGCGCTACAGAGGGGAGACTCTAATTACTACTTATATATAAATAGCTTAAATATATATCTGACTAGGTACCTATGTACTACTAAACCCCGCCTTTTAGTGTTAACTACTTAACTCATTTCCATCTTACCACCCCGTCTACATTATGTCTCTACTTATGTTAAGTACAAAGCTACTCTATATAATATTATATTCTACCTTTATATGTCTCACCCTCCTGTTTCCTTTTATTTGTTTATTAACTTATATATATAATGGTCCTACCTATGTGAACCCCACTCTTATAGAAATATATCTACTGAGAACTGTTCATGTATTGAACATAGTAATTTGTTTATCTACCTCCTTACCCCGCACATAACTACTCCTGTATCTAATCTTTACCTGAACTACCACTCGTGTATTGACGAAATATGTACTAGAATCCCTGATTTTAATGGTAACTATTTCTTGACCTAAAAATCAATCTACTTAACTAAACTTATTAATTAGGTGTCTCGGACTGTGTCACGTCGACCCTCAAGTTAAATTATTGGCAGTGATCGTTTTAGTGGCAACTACATTGTGAGCAGCAACCCAGAGTCCTTTTCGTGGCTGAGATGACTAAGCAATTCGAGAACCCTACCAGTTAAGCTTCCTAAATAACGTAGCACCGCAGTACTTTAAAGAGTAACTATTCCCTAAGGTTATCTTCCTGTCTCTACTCAATATGTTTATATATGTGAAGATCCAATTGTCCGCTCCACGTTTAGGTTACTTAGCTTGGGGAAATTATAAAATATCAAAGATTTAATGTGTGCTTTTCTTTACCACTCTATCTCAATTGGACTGTTAGAATTGTACCGCTCCCTATCGGATTTTGATTGGTTCTTTATTGCTTAGGACCAGCATTCTGACAGGTGGACGCGCGTACCAAAGGAAATTCTGAAGAATCGGATGACCCTCGTAGTTAGACGTTGATTGGATTATAACTAATGTCTATGCATATTCATATAACACTGTAATTGATTTAATGATATCCTATCACTAGGCAGGGACTTTAGAATCTTAAGAGAACCCTCAGAATTAGAACGTAAGTCTCCTAGATTTAGCTATAGTTTAGCTATCGATGTAGTAGGCATTTATACTCCTCATCAACATTCGAATCAGAATTAAGTATAAGATTAGATTGTTTACACCGCAGCTCCTATCGGACTCACAAGGCCGTGGCGAAATAACCTATGGAGTCACTTTGTAGTGAGAATGAATGTTGTTACTATCTCGATGTTCAGTTCAAGTTAACGGTTCCGTAAGGCGATGACTAGGCAGGCTATAGTTATTTTCGGTAGTGAGATAATGTTAGTTCCCACCACCAAGATTCTATTTAGAAATCAATTATAAGACAGAGAACACTCTTGCTTGCGCTAGCCCCTCGGGCAGTGGCATATATTCTATATTAAATGATATAAAAGAGGAAGGTTAGTAAGCAACCTATATTCAATTTAGAGCTCAAATATAAGATAGAGAACGCTCTGGCTCGCGCTAGTCTCGCGGGGCAGTGGCATATTGCCTACGGTTAATTTTATGTAACTGGAGAATGCTAGTGTTCGCCCTATGTACTACTCTGAATGCAACCATAACATAGAGAACACTCCCACTATATGTGAAAAGGAGAAGCAGGAAAGAGAAGGACCGCCGACAACACCCCTCCATCTGACCATTCCCAATTCATCTCGTTGATCTTACGAGTATGTAACATATGTGAGTATGAGAAAATTGTTCTTACAATTTAACTAACGACTTCTCAGTCTTTTATTAAATTTGTTTTGTAATTTTAAATTTATCTGAGGCGATTTAGGAATAATCACATGGGTCCTTCCCCAGAACCACCTATGTTCCTGATTTTCCCTTTCCAAACTACTTTAGATAATATTCACTATATCAAATTCTACAATTTCAACCATCACTAGTTTGATTTTTTTTCAATTTTAAAGCAAGCATCAATTTACAATAAAATAAGTATTAAACTTCTCGTCCGCTAGCTGAACACAAAGATTGTATAAGGTTATTTGAGCACAATCTAACTGAATTGCAATCGGTCAAATCACCACTATGCCACCGCTATCAGTTATTACAAATAAGGCAAATCCCTCAGTTGTGTCCACAGATAACGTATTTGTTTATAATAAAATGTACTGTGAGCGTCATCTATACATTCGTCAGTCTTGTAAGGTAGCAGCCAGGCGCTTTTCTCAGTCACCACTGTTACACGGGGTCTATTGCCCAGACTTCTAAATAATATAGACAACAATTAATCAAGTAAAGTTTTCTGCTCTTCCGGCAGTAGTGAAGTCTCCTCACTTGAGAGACGTTAGTAAGTTTGGTAACGGTATTTGCAGTGTGTTACTTCGGGATATTGCTCTAACTGTTTAGGCTAAATCTGACCGAACGCAAAGCTTGCCAGACTAGTGAAATCAATAATGAGTATTAAGGTTAAGTCTTAAAAGCAGTTCAATTGTCCTGTCCGACATTCGGTTGACTTTAACGACCGCGAGGTTGACTCTACATGGCTTATAACGCTTCAGGTGAAGAACCCTTGTCGTACTGAGGAACCCGGCACGACAGCATAACCTGTTTCGCTCAGCATCACCAGACGCTCGAACGCCCCCTTCAACGCGGGTATTGTATTGCTCCCCAGAAACTACAAGTCCTCGCCGTCCAGTAGACTCCCGACACGACAGACTTTGCTGTTTCGCTAGGCGTACTTTAGACACCCGGGGTCACCAACGAACTCAGACGTCGCATTTCCTCAAGGAACTACATAGTTTCACGGTAAAGCGTTAATAGAAACCGCTGGTTGTGTTAACTAGTCCTGGAGACTCAGGCGTGTTAACTCATCGCCGCTCGACAACGACACATGAGGGAGAGTGATACATTCTGGCGTATATACTACGTTAAAAATAGCAACCACGAATAAAACTTATCGGCTGACCAGAATAAAGCACTCTTTGAGCTCTGAACATGTAACACACTAAACGATTAGACTAAATTCTCTAAACCGAATGTCTTCCAGTTCGCATGAATCGCAAATGAGCAGATTAATTTTTATAAATCTACAAAGTGTTCACTTAGGTCGGGCTATATAAAACATGAAATTCACTTAAATGTTTATACTACTTTCTATTAATTGGTAAGCATTAAGCTGGTTTTGTATATTAATAAATAGGTACTCTGACTGTGACCGAACCGTCCAACATTTGATCGTCTTAAACTACTGCAAGGTTGTCTCTACAAGGCTTATAACGCTTCAGGTGAGGAACCCTTGTCGTACTGAGGAACCCGGCACGACAGCATAACCTGTTTCGCTCAGCATCACCAGACGCTCGAACGCCCCCTTCAACGCGGGTATTGCATTGCTCCCCAGAAACTACAAGTCCTCGCCGTCCAGTAGACTCCCGGCACGACAGACTTTGCTGTTTCGCTAGGCGTACTTTAGACACCCGGGGTCACCAACGAACTCAGACGTCGCATTTCCTCAAGGAACTACATAGTCTCACGGTAAAGCGTTAATGTAAACCGTTGGTTGTGTTAACTAGTCCTGGAGACTCTGGCGTGTTAGCTCATCGCCGCTCGTCAACGACACATGAGGGAGAGTGTTACATTCTGGCTAATATACTACTTTAATTTAGCAGTCACGTATAAACTATCGGCGGACCAGAATAAAGCACCCTTAGAGCTCTGAACATGTAACCCTCAAAAAGATTCGACTATTTATCTCTAATCCAAATGTCTTTCGACTCGTAACCACAGTCAGGAGGTAAAATAATAAGTTGAAGTATGCAATGAACATAGAATCAGACTACCTGCATATCTACGTTATAATTAAGTTGCAGGCCCCGAGACTACACTTTATCTAGACACATGCAGCCTATTACTTATTGCCCACCACCGTGATTCTACAACCACTAAAATATTAGCCTATTCTCGCGACGCGCCTACCCTCGTACTCCTTTATTCTCACCGCAAAGGTACTAACATCACGCCGTAGGATAATATGATCACCCGGACGTTTTACTGAACGAAACCCTTGATTCGACCGCTTAGCGTAACCGCTTGCTACTTATCACGCACGTCGCGATTAGCTTAAGAACTAATCAGTAATTGTACCTACTGTCCCTATAAATGTCGTCTGACGCGCCTACCACGCTGTATGTTAACTAACGCGTGTATTCATCGCGACTACCTACCTATCTCCTAACTAGATCTTAATAAAATGTGTACCTACAATATCTAATCTAAGATACTCGTGTAAAATAACTTCTTGAGTTTGTATTACGTTAAACGTGTGATGTGTAATGTGGCTAAGCCCAAATCAACGAGGTGCAATGTTGATTTGCTAATGGAAACTAGGGTATGCAAGGTAGTTAGCCTCGACTTTGTCTATTGTCTATAACTGTGTGTACGTCATGGTTCTAACCTAATTGGGACACGAACCATGACTCCTAACAGAGGAAATAAATGTGTGTGTATATATACATATATAAATAAATGAGACCAGTATGGTTGGGTTGCGATCAATCTCCATGGCCCGCATACGCTGGACGGAATTCACTTCGACGAGCTCCTACCACTTTGAAAGATCACGAACCCAAGCACCTGGGAGACGTAACTGATCCCTTTAAGGGCAAAATCAGTCGCTGACCCGTCTCAAGGCATAGCCAGCTCCCTACGCCTAGGCTATACGAGACTTCGTAGGCTCCGTGAGGTATCCGTCTCATATTTTTACGAAGTTACGTCCCTAAGATAGCTAATTTTTCAGTGTGAAATAACCACAAACCCTATTTAACCAATTTGTCGATGTTAGAACTCGCCTGACAATGTTGGTTAGTTAACTAGGTACCGCCGCCATACTCAAAGGTCTGTGACCCTTGGAATTCTGGCCACTTCGTACAACACAGTCAAATAACCAACACTAAATCCGATGAAATATTAGAACCCGATTTATGACCTAATTACTTAACCGCGATCACATTGAATCAACATCCCAGCGCAGCGTCACAAAAATCGGCAGATGTACCGCCAATTCCGTGCACAATGCTCAAGATAAAGAATCAACGCTATACTTAAACAAAATTAACACGAGAAGTTAAATTCCATAAAAGAAACCCCCTTCGCGGACAAATAATGCTACGTTTCAATTCCTAGAATTTGCATATCACAAAACCGCGCCATTTTGATTGCTCAACATGCCCCACGCTACCACCATCGGCGCCTGAGCACCGTAGGTTCGGCCACGCTGCACACAATTTGAACAATCAACCTGAATTTTAGCGAATTATTAAACACCGGATTATTCAATATTAAGTTAACTACAATTACATTGATTCCATACCCAAGCCTAACGTTACGATCAATTAGACAACTTAATTGTCCCATATCTCGCTACGCAGCTCAAAGGCAAGGAATCAATGCCGTTCTCAACACAATATTAACACAAAGAAATTAAAATAAATAATAAAAAGAAACGTTCCGCGATTTATCAGCGATACGCCTATCACCCCCGAGATTCACACCGACAAAAAGGCCCTTCACGAACAATTATCGATACGTCTTATTACCTTAAAATTTCACACTAAAAAAAGCCATGAACTAACGAACCACCCGTTTTTATATCATACGCCTACCATCAAGCCTCTTCACCCCTCTCTGCGTATCTCTGTCTCTCTTTCCAAAATATTCTAGAATGTTCTATAGCAACTCGTCATTCAATATTCGAATCTATTTCGTTCCATTTAAGTAGCTTATACTGTTTACTAATCACGACACACTTTTCATCCACGACTAGCAACCGCGCGCTAATTGGTAGTTCAAGAATATCACGCCACTTCGTCTGGTATACGTCTACCCTCTTACAAGTTAACATTTTTCCTAAGCATACGGCCGTGATACCTTCAATAACATATTATCACGCCCGCTCGCCCGCGAGGCAGGCAGCGAGAATCGGACACTATGCGATGCGTCCTTCAAACCAAGTATGAACAACAATGACCTATTAAATAAAGTAGTGAACGATGCACCTACATTCCTAGTCGTTAATTTATACATAATTCGACTACATATATCCATATGATTGCAAAGTTATTTTTATTTGTGACGGCAACAATGTTATTTCATTGTGGTCCGTTACAATCGACCCCAAAACTTTGTACAGGTGTGTGAAACTAAACCGGAGCAAAGTTTTCCCTTCAATTTTATTCCAGTACAAATAAAAATAACTCCACCTCATTCCACTTAACTCTCAACCTCGATGGTTTAACCTGTCTTTATCCCTCTTCACTGAACACTACCCTTCGACTTTGACTACCAACTTTCTAAGTATCCGAGCTTGATCTTTAGTTTAGAGAATCACCTACCGCTTAATGTCCATCATTATTTTAAAATTCTCCTAAACCCTCTATGATCTAGTCTAATTATCCACGTAATCAGTCAAGCACCATTCTCTCGTCTCTGCACGATATAGAATAGAATAGATATAGCTTATTTTAAAGTTTTAGTTTCTCAATCTAACGTTTACGCAACCACTCGCCATCATCACCACGACATTTGGTTACATTTTAGGACTATATATGAAAAAAAAAGAGAAAAAGGGAAGAGAGAGACCGCCGTCACTCCCCTCCATCTGACAATTCCCAATTCATCTCGTTGATTTTACGAGTGTGAAATATATGAGAAACTTTCGTACAATTTATTTGACGGTTTCTCCGTCTTAGATTTGGTTTTGTAATTTTATATTTATCCGAGACAATTTCGGAACCATCACATGGGCCTCTCCCCAGAACCGCCTAATTTCCCTGTTCTCTCTTCCATATTACTTTAATGTTAAAGACTACAATTACTTACTACTAGCTATACAATCAACCTTTATCTATACACAAGATAACCGTTATAATTTTACCAATCAATTCTAATTCACAATTTACTCAACATTTTTATCAATCAAATCTAACCTACAGTTTACTTACATTGTATCTAATATACAATTAATTATCTAATATACAATTAATTATGTAATCTATAGTCTAACAATTCTAATTTTTACCTTCTAATAACCTTTTTAACTACGGTTCTTAATTATACTGCGCCTTTTTAGTTCCCGATTCAACTCCAATCCAACGGTAATATTTAGACAAATGTATTGTATTGAATTTACCTCGCATTTTTCTTGTCCCCGGATCATTTAATTTCAACGCTTTATTAGCACGAGACTCACTAAAACTCCGAGCAGCCTACCTTCGTCCTGTAAACGACCGTCTTTTGGTGGGTATTCAGACAAAATATATGGGACTACATTTTCCCTCCCTTTAATATGTTTTACATATTTCATAATCGAAATTCTCTAAATAACTAAACCATCTAGTTACCCTGGCGTTATACAACTTACAGAATTTCCCGAAGGCTAAAGCCTCATAGTTTGTTCTAATTATAACCTTAGTCCCCCTTAAATAACTTTCAAATTTTCCGAGACAAAATATTACCGAATAAAATTCCTGCTCTGTTATTGACCAATTCAACTGCGAGCCCCTCAATGCCTTGCTATGAAACCCTATAATCTTCATGTCGTCATTACAGCCTATCTGATATAACACCCCTGCCAATCCTATTCTCGAACTGTCTGTTTGTAAATAGTATGGCTTAATAAAATCGGGACGAGGCATTAGTATAGGGCTTATTAATAAGGATTTTATTTTTTCAAAGGCCTGCTGCTCTCCTTTTCCCCACGTCCAAAAATGCCGTTTTCTTAATAAATCATTTAATGGCTTTGTCTGCTTAGTATAATCCGGTATAAATCCCCGATAGAATCTACACAACCCTAGAAAAGCCCTTACTTGTTTTACCTTTTTAGGTATAGGGAACTCTTGAATAGCGGTAACCTTGTTTGGGTCTGCTTTCAGTCCCCGGATAGAAATGCTATAGCCCAACATTTGCACTTCATCGCAGAAAAATTTGCATTTCTCAAGATTACACGTTAACCCTGCCGCTAACAGCTTACCCATGACTATATCTAAATGTTCTAAATGACGTTCAAAAGTTCCTGTCGAAATAATGGCTAAATTGTCTAAATAGTTTACACAAAAGTCTCTAACTTCATGCCCCAATATTAAGTCCATAGCTCTGTTAAAACTCCCCACCGATGTTTTCAACCCCTGTGGTAATACATTATACACATAGGATTTCCCATTAAATGTGAACCCCGTATACTTTTTGCTATTCTGCGTAAGTGGTATTTGAAAGTAGGCATTATTTAAATCTAAAGTACTAATGTAATTAGCTCCGTGAAACGAGTTCATAACGTCTATTTGCAATGGCGGTTTCTCTGTCTCGGCAATCAGATACTTGTTAATTTCCCTAACATCTAATAATACCCTTACGGATCCATCCTGCTCTAAAGTGAAGGTTAACGGATTACTATACGGTGTGGATGACCTACTGATGATTCCTTGTGCTTCCATTTCTCTTAACTTTCCCTCGACCTTTCCCCTATACGCATATGGCACTGGATAATTTTTTCTTATAACTGGCGTCTGAGAGTTTAGGATTATCTCATGTTGATAACAATTTGCCCTCCCTAGCTTAGAAGAGTATAATCTTTTATTTTTATTAATTAATACCATTAACTGTTCCTTCTGTCTATTTTCGGTCAATACGCCCAAGTTCACCCCCTCGCTAATCTCCTCATCTAATTTACTCTGAACTGTACTTAGGTTATTCTCTTCCAAAAGCGACTCTAACAAAATTTCTAAAACCCTTACAAACCCTTTCCGACCTAACCACCACCCCTTCTTTATCATAGTATTTAACGCATCGTTTTCTGTAATTGAAGCTGAATCGGGGACCCTCCTCTCAACTTCCTTCAGTTTTAACCCTACTGGTTCTTTTACAGCTACCTCAGCATTACTCGGCCCCGGTCGTAATTGTCCCACTGGTTCATGATTCCCTAGTGGTGTCTCCCAATTCCGGTAATGGCGCTTATTTTTCCCTTCCCTTTTTCCTAATTTCTTATTCCTTCCTAGGCCAGGGGTTGTCGAATTTTCCTGACGCCCTATATCATCCATTTTCCTCAAAAATTCCGCTGTCTCGATTAAATTTCCCGGGTTCGAAGTATACCACCCTTGTTGGATGTATTTAGGAAATTGCCTAATTATATCCGCTATTAATTGCTTTTCCGGAATCTTAAAGCTTAACATTTGAGCTCGTCCTGTCAGTCTCAAAAAATGCCCTAACATGGTGGGAGACTCTCCACGATTCCAAGTTCCCTGTACTATTTCGCGCCTCAACTCATTTTGTTCCTTTTCTCCCCAATAAGTGGCCAAAAAGTCCAACTTGAAGTCCTGCAAAGCCTTCCAACGACCCTTGTAGATCCTAGCCCAGTCTCTCACTCCTCCGTGCAAACATTCCAATATTAATTCCAATTCCTTGCCTTCATGTCCAACTTTTCCTAAATACGTATCTAGATCTTCCAGGAAGGTAACTGGATGCGTGTCATTCTTACCTTCAAATTTTGGTTTTTCGAAACTAATATTCCTGATATTATAATTTATAGCTTTACTCTGTGTTGGCAACACTTCTAGCATTTCATTATTAATCAATCCATTATCCCGACCGTTGCTCCCTTCTCCCTCTCTAGTCGTATGCGGCATTTCCGACGCCTTATCCAAAGTAGTTACATGATTTGTGTTAATCTCCTCATTACCCTTGCGAACTTTCCTTACATCTTCGCTTAATAAATTTACCTTCCTAGCCAAAGCTCCTAGGGTTTTACTTAATTTATTTAACAACACCCTAGATCCCTCCTTAGTTCTACCGATTTCTCTTTGTATTACTTTACGTCGTTTCGTTCGCACGGCGTGCGTTTCTAGTGTATTCTCTTGAATATTATTCTGCAAAGGCATTTCTCCCAATTCCGATACCGTTGATGAATTGGTATTCCCACTATTATCTATAAAATGTTCTTCACTACTATTTACACCACTATATCTAACCGGCGCTCTTCTCTTACGACTTGGTCTCTCCATCGTATATTCGCACTTGTTCCAACAAAACTTCTAATATTCAAATTTTCACTGTCGTCCTCACGTCACTGTTTCACTCTCTACCTTAAACAGAATCACTCTACCTTCACTATTTTACTTGACGACACGAAGGTAGTGAGGTTCTGTATATCTCAACACAATATCCTAATTCGATCATAC
The DNA here is from genome assembly GCA_947507595.1 of Pyralis farinalis. NCBI lineage: Eukaryota > Metazoa > Arthropoda > Insecta > Lepidoptera > Pyralidae > Pyralis > Pyralis farinalis. The sequence goes on from OX382267.1 coordinate 22,793,688, forward strand.
TTCTACAACGAGCGACTTAAATACTTAAGGAATTCCGTGAACCAGAGTAAATCAACCGAGCTAATTCTGTGTTATAACCTGGCTAGACACTAATTATTGATTTCTAGTTAACATGGGTCTCCACCACGTAAGGTTTGGAACGTTTGTTTCTACAACAGATTATCCTAAATAAACCACGAGGACTCGACCCCCCCATCTTGCACATTTTATTTCGAAATATTTCAAGTTCCTTGAGCAGTTTCTAAATTTAATTTCAACACTAAATCCGCATTCAATCATTTCATTATCCAATTCCTACTCGAGAACCCGACCCCGCATCTAACTCATTTTATTTCAAATCATTTCAAGTACTTCGAACAATCTCTAGCTCTAATCACAAAATCCGCATTCAATTATTTCAATAACATCCCATAACCGAAAACCCGACCCCACATCTTGCTTATTTTATTTCAAACCCGAGTATGAAATCGTATGAGAGAGTATGAGAAAATTCTTGACCTACCATTCATCGATATAAAATTCATTCACCCATTTATTTCATTTGTTCATCTCACTTTCCTTTCCTATCTTATAAATTATCTTAGTATATGAACTATGAATAATAATTAATGTACAAATAATCCTTCTCCGAATAAATCCTAGCCAGCCCTATCATTTAATGTACAACTGAAAGCCAACAACTACAACTAAGAAGAAGAACGACTCTATGGAATTACTGTTTGTTAATTAAAACCGCGCAGATAATCTGTTTGTGAATCATGATGCTAACAAGTGAAAGTTATTTACACGTAACCAACGAGGATTGTCATCATTGTTATTGCGTATATAAAACAGCTAAAGGTAAATACCAATTTACATACTCAACTAGTCAACTTATTTAACCGGCCTGTCCACTTTTATTTACCCTTTAGAACCGTGTATACGTAACTAATTGTAACCATTTAGAGACTAGTTGTTTAGTTTTCACGTGCATATCATATCATATTATCATAATATCGTTCAAGTATACACATTTAACATAGTACTTCCATAAAACTTAAACTTTCCTACATTATAACCTTAGTTTATAAACAATGTTCTTTCAGTATATGTATAAGTAAGTGATTTTGTTAGAACAGTGCTAGTCCTAAGACCGATTCTAACAACAAATCCTACTAGTTAACATGTTATCTTTATGTATTGTACATTATTTCCCTTCAGTAGTCTTTAAATTAACTTCCTGATATTTTGTATGTGGAGAATTCAATAGTACCTACTCTTTAACTTATCTAAGGCAACTATTAATCTGGTCACACACTAGTGAATACAACAAATTCTCTAAGAATCCTATGAAAGTGAACCCCTTTGAATTAACATTGTCGAATTAAGTTTCAATCAATTACTCAATTTGAACTAATAACCATACATTATCTAACCTTATACACATCTAGTGCTCTTTGCTAATAAGACTTAAGGAATCTAATCACATTTACCTACCACTATACCATTATGATGGAAATCAACATACGGCCTGCTCGACAGTAAGCAGTCACCGTAGCCCATCGATAGTTGCAAAGCAGACTAGCCCAACTAATAAACTTTGAATAATTACACGTTAATAGTAATTCTATTTAATTTATGTTAATGAAGTTGTGAAAGTTAAAAGTTGATATTTATAATTTTCAGGCTATTTAACCACGGAACAAATGTGCTAATTTATGTTGTGGTGGACCGAGATTTCTGACAAATCTTCTCAAGCACAATCAAACCCCTCGCCGACCTAGGGAGACAACGTGAGGTGCTAAGAGGAAACAAAACGCCATTCCGTGTGCTTGTAACTTACAGAGGATCGCTTTACAACTTAGTTCCGTACTAGATTCCTGCGCCAACCACAATTAGTAAGTTTTATTTATACCCCTACTTATGTGTTTTGACTTGTAGTTCGTATCATTTAACCATATTCTCTTGAGTTTAATAATCTATACAACAACGGTTGGACCTAACCTTCTAACCTATTTACCCAATTCATTTACATGTCCTTATGGAACCCTCACTACTTTGTTTATTATTATACTGATCTAGTTTGTTTATGTTATACAACCGCACTACTCGCTACTAAGTTCCAATTAGACACTCAACAGTGGACTGGAACAGCTTCCTTATAGGAATAAGTCCGCCTTTGTACATTTATTAATGTGTTGCATTTTAAATTACATTATTGTTGTTTTATGTACCTAAGGATGTAACAACCGACCAACTATTTAACCGTTAGCTCTACGACCCCATAACCTTGGCCCTGAGACGCATGTTACCTTATATTCATATAAACCTCTCACTCAGCAATACTCACTCTTTCAGATTTAATCGACCATTCAAGCGCTAATTCACTCCCATATTGGAAATCTACCTGATCACTTGATATTCTATCTGCCTATCACCATATGCCTACTGGAGTCTACGCAACTCATCAATCAACATCATTTTACTGAAGTAAGTATGCAATTTTAATTTAATACTCTGATGATATAACTATTATATAGATAGCCTTAACTATGTATTTACTTTAATACACCTATTTGAGACTGTACCAATATGCTACTAATATTACAATTTTCTCCTTGTTATTGTTTGCTATCTAATTTATGTCTCCTAACCTAACTGTTATGTGGAAGTTAATAAGTATGCTCAACTGCCTATTACAATACAACCTCTTTAATTAATTATTATGTATGCCTTATTATGTATTAAATTAATTCAAAATTTCAATTTCCTCGTCTCAATCATTTTTTTTCACAAGCCTGATGTTTATTTCTTGTTACTATTTAACAATTATATTTTGAATGTAATACTAAATGCACCTGATGGTTATCCGGAGATTTTACCACTAACTTGATTCTATTTGGATAACTTAATTTAATACTATCTACGTTTTCACAATTTCCCTGTATCATTTCTTTACACTATGTTTCCTTCATACCCTGATACAATGAATTCAACTTTTTGCAGATAATCCACGTGCAGACACGAGACAACGGAAGATGCCGATCACTCAACAGACTACGCGGCAACCTAACAGCACTTACTCAAGACACCTCCCGCACTAATTTTCTATAGATCAATACCTCTCACATGCCTAGTCACTCAAGACACCATCCATCTTCGCGGCAACAAATTGTGGCCGACATGACCCCCCGAGACAGCCTAATTTAGATGAATAAATACCGATTCAAACCACCAACTCTCATAACCTAGCTTACCCAATTTTCACTCATTCTCATTCCAAGTTAAAATGTAATTTTGAATATCCTGGTCACGGCCTCCAAATTGTAACTTCCCCCCCCCCCCTTTTCTATTTGTTTCTTTTTTCCTTATTATATTATTTTTGTTTTATGTATGTATTTTTTTGCTTATTTATTTATGCGCTACAGAGGGGAGACTCTAATTACTACTTATATATAAATAGCTTAAATATATATCTGACTAGGTACCTATGTACTACTAAACCCCGCCTTTTAGTGTTAACTACTTAACTCATTTCCATCTTACCACCCCGTCTACATTATGTCTCTACTTATGTTAAGTACAAAGCTACTCTATATAATATTATATTCTACCTTTATATGTCTCACCCTCCTGTTTCCTTTTATTTGTTTATTAACTTATATATATAATGGTCCTACCTATGTGAACCCCACTCTTATAGAAATATATCTACTGAGAACTGTTCATGTATTGAACATAGTAATTTGTTTATCTACCTCCTTACCCCGCACATAACTACTCCTGTATCTAATCTTTACCTGAACTACCACTCGTGTATTGACGAAATATGTACTAGAATCCCTGATTTTAATGGTAACTATTTCTTGACCTAAAAATCAATCTACTTAACTAAACTTATTAATTAGGTGTCTCGGACTGTGTCACGTCGACCCTCAAGTTAAATTATTGGCAGTGATCGTTTTAGTGGCAACTACATTGTGAGCAGCAACCCAGAGTCCTTTTCGTGGCTGAGATGACTAAGCAATTCGAGAACCCTACCAGTTAAGCTTCCTAAATAACGTAGCACCGCAGTACTTTAAAGAGTAACTATTCCCTAAGGTTATCTTCCTGTCTCTACTCAATATGTTTATATATGTGAAGATCCAATTGTCCGCTCCACGTTTAGGTTACTTAGCTTGGGGAAATTATAAAATATCAAAGATTTAATGTGTGCTTTTCTTTACCACTCTATCTCAATTGGACTGTTAGAATTGTACCGCTCCCTATCGGATTTTGATTGGTTCTTTATTGCTTAGGACCAGCATTCTGACAGGTGGACGCGCGTACCAAAGGAAATTCTGAAGAATCGGATGACCCTCGTAGTTAGACGTTGATTGGATTATAACTAATGTCTATGCATATTCATATAACACTGTAATTGATTTAATGATATCCTATCACTAGGCAGGGACTTTAGAATCTTAAGAGAACCCTCAGAATTAGAACGTAAGTCTCCTAGATTTAGCTATAGTTTAGCTATCGATGTAGTAGGCATTTATACTCCTCATCAACATTCGAATCAGAATTAAGTATAAGATTAGATTGTTTACACCGCAGCTCCTATCGGACTCACAAGGCCGTGGCGAAATAACCTATGGAGTCACTTTGTAGTGAGAATGAATGTTGTTACTATCTCGATGTTCAGTTCAAGTTAACGGTTCCGTAAGGCGATGACTAGGCAGGCTATAGTTATTTTCGGTAGTGAGATAATGTTAGTTCCCACCACCAAGATTCTATTTAGAAATCAATTATAAGACAGAGAACACTCTTGCTTGCGCTAGCCCCTCGGGCAGTGGCATATATTCTATATTAAATGATATAAAAGAGGAAGGTTAGTAAGCAACCTATATTCAATTTAGAGCTCAAATATAAGATAGAGAACGCTCTGGCTCGCGCTAGTCTCGCGGGGCAGTGGCATATTGCCTACGGTTAATTTTATGTAACTGGAGAATGCTAGTGTTCGCCCTATGTACTACTCTGAATGCAACCATAACATAGAGAACACTCCCACTATATGTGAAAAGGAGAAGCAGGAAAGAGAAGGACCGCCGACAACACCCCTCCATCTGACCATTCCCAATTCATCTCGTTGATCTTACGAGTATGTAACATATGTGAGTATGAGAAAATTGTTCTTACAATTTAACTAACGACTTCTCAGTCTTTTATTAAATTTGTTTTGTAATTTTAAATTTATCTGAGGCGATTTAGGAATAATCACATGGGTCCTTCCCCAGAACCACCTATGTTCCTGATTTTCCCTTTCCAAACTACTTTAGATAATATTCACTATATCAAATTCTACAATTTCAACCATCACTAGTTTGATTTTTTTTCAATTTTAAAGCAAGCATCAATTTACAATAAAATAAGTATTAAACTTCTCGTCCGCTAGCTGAACACAAAGATTGTATAAGGTTATTTGAGCACAATCTAACTGAATTGCAATCGGTCAAATCACCACTATGCCACCGCTATCAGTTATTACAAATAAGGCAAATCCCTCAGTTGTGTCCACAGATAACGTATTTGTTTATAATAAAATGTACTGTGAGCGTCATCTATACATTCGTCAGTCTTGTAAGGTAGCAGCCAGGCGCTTTTCTCAGTCACCACTGTTACACGGGGTCTATTGCCCAGACTTCTAAATAATATAGACAACAATTAATCAAGTAAAGTTTTCTGCTCTTCCGGCAGTAGTGAAGTCTCCTCACTTGAGAGACGTTAGTAAGTTTGGTAACGGTATTTGCAGTGTGTTACTTCGGGATATTGCTCTAACTGTTTAGGCTAAATCTGACCGAACGCAAAGCTTGCCAGACTAGTGAAATCAATAATGAGTATTAAGGTTAAGTCTTAAAAGCAGTTCAATTGTCCTGTCCGACATTCGGTTGACTTTAACGACCGCGAGGTTGACTCTACATGGCTTATAACGCTTCAGGTGAAGAACCCTTGTCGTACTGAGGAACCCGGCACGACAGCATAACCTGTTTCGCTCAGCATCACCAGACGCTCGAACGCCCCCTTCAACGCGGGTATTGTATTGCTCCCCAGAAACTACAAGTCCTCGCCGTCCAGTAGACTCCCGACACGACAGACTTTGCTGTTTCGCTAGGCGTACTTTAGACACCCGGGGTCACCAACGAACTCAGACGTCGCATTTCCTCAAGGAACTACATAGTTTCACGGTAAAGCGTTAATAGAAACCGCTGGTTGTGTTAACTAGTCCTGGAGACTCAGGCGTGTTAACTCATCGCCGCTCGACAACGACACATGAGGGAGAGTGATACATTCTGGCGTATATACTACGTTAAAAATAGCAACCACGAATAAAACTTATCGGCTGACCAGAATAAAGCACTCTTTGAGCTCTGAACATGTAACACACTAAACGATTAGACTAAATTCTCTAAACCGAATGTCTTCCAGTTCGCATGAATCGCAAATGAGCAGATTAATTTTTATAAATCTACAAAGTGTTCACTTAGGTCGGGCTATATAAAACATGAAATTCACTTAAATGTTTATACTACTTTCTATTAATTGGTAAGCATTAAGCTGGTTTTGTATATTAATAAATAGGTACTCTGACTGTGACCGAACCGTCCAACATTTGATCGTCTTAAACTACTGCAAGGTTGTCTCTACAAGGCTTATAACGCTTCAGGTGAGGAACCCTTGTCGTACTGAGGAACCCGGCACGACAGCATAACCTGTTTCGCTCAGCATCACCAGACGCTCGAACGCCCCCTTCAACGCGGGTATTGCATTGCTCCCCAGAAACTACAAGTCCTCGCCGTCCAGTAGACTCCCGGCACGACAGACTTTGCTGTTTCGCTAGGCGTACTTTAGACACCCGGGGTCACCAACGAACTCAGACGTCGCATTTCCTCAAGGAACTACATAGTCTCACGGTAAAGCGTTAATGTAAACCGTTGGTTGTGTTAACTAGTCCTGGAGACTCTGGCGTGTTAGCTCATCGCCGCTCGTCAACGACACATGAGGGAGAGTGTTACATTCTGGCTAATATACTACTTTAATTTAGCAGTCACGTATAAACTATCGGCGGACCAGAATAAAGCACCCTTAGAGCTCTGAACATGTAACCCTCAAAAAGATTCGACTATTTATCTCTAATCCAAATGTCTTTCGACTCGTAACCACAGTCAGGAGGTAAAATAATAAGTTGAAGTATGCAATGAACATAGAATCAGACTACCTGCATATCTACGTTATAATTAAGTTGCAGGCCCCGAGACTACACTTTATCTAGACACATGCAGCCTATTACTTATTGCCCACCACCGTGATTCTACAACCACTAAAATATTAGCCTATTCTCGCGACGCGCCTACCCTCGTACTCCTTTATTCTCACCGCAAAGGTACTAACATCACGCCGTAGGATAATATGATCACCCGGACGTTTTACTGAACGAAACCCTTGATTCGACCGCTTAGCGTAACCGCTTGCTACTTATCACGCACGTCGCGATTAGCTTAAGAACTAATCAGTAATTGTACCTACTGTCCCTATAAATGTCGTCTGACGCGCCTACCACGCTGTATGTTAACTAACGCGTGTATTCATCGCGACTACCTACCTATCTCCTAACTAGATCTTAATAAAATGTGTACCTACAATATCTAATCTAAGATACTCGTGTAAAATAACTTCTTGAGTTTGTATTACGTTAAACGTGTGATGTGTAATGTGGCTAAGCCCAAATCAACGAGGTGCAATGTTGATTTGCTAATGGAAACTAGGGTATGCAAGGTAGTTAGCCTCGACTTTGTCTATTGTCTATAACTGTGTGTACGTCATGGTTCTAACCTAATTGGGACACGAACCATGACTCCTAACAGAGGAAATAAATGTGTGTGTATATATACATATATAAATAAATGAGACCAGTATGGTTGGGTTGCGATCAATCTCCATGGCCCGCATACGCTGGACGGAATTCACTTCGACGAGCTCCTACCACTTTGAAAGATCACGAACCCAAGCACCTGGGAGACGTAACTGATCCCTTTAAGGGCAAAATCAGTCGCTGACCCGTCTCAAGGCATAGCCAGCTCCCTACGCCTAGGCTATACGAGACTTCGTAGGCTCCGTGAGGTATCCGTCTCATATTTTTACGAAGTTACGTCCCTAAGATAGCTAATTTTTCAGTGTGAAATAACCACAAACCCTATTTAACCAATTTGTCGATGTTAGAACTCGCCTGACAATGTTGGTTAGTTAACTAGGTACCGCCGCCATACTCAAAGGTCTGTGACCCTTGGAATTCTGGCCACTTCGTACAACACAGTCAAATAACCAACACTAAATCCGATGAAATATTAAAACCCGATTTATGACCTAATTACTTAACCGCGATCACATTGAATCAACATCCCAGCGCAGCGTCACAAAAATCGGCAGATGTACCGCCAATTCCGTGCACAATGCTCAAGATAAAGAATCAACGCTATACTTAAACAAAATTAACACGAGAAGTTAAATTCCATAAAAGAAACCCCCTTCGCGGACAAATAATGCTACGTTTCAATTCCTAGAATTTGCATATCACAAAACCGCGCCATTTTGATTCCTCAACATGCCCCACGCTACCACCATCGGCGCCTGAGCACCGTAGGTTCGGCCACGCTGCACACAATTTGAACAATCAACCTGAATTTTAGCGAATTATTAAACACCGGATTATTCAATATTAAGTTAACTACAATTACATTGATTCCATACCCAAGCCTAACGTTACGATCAATTAGACAACTTAATTGTCCCATATCTCGCTACGCAGCTCAAAGGCAAGGAATCAATGCCGTTCTCAACACAATATTAACACAAAGAAATTAAAATAAATAATAAAAAGAAACGTTCCGCGATTTATCAGCGATACGCCTATCACCCCCGAGATTCACACCGACAAAAAGGCCCTTCACGAACAATTATCGATACGTCTTATTACCTTAAAATTTCACACTAAAAAAAGCCATGAACTAACGAACCACCCGTTTTTATATCATACGCCTACCATCAAGCCTCTTCACCCCTCTCTGCGTATCTCTGTCTCTCTTTCCAAAATATTCTAGAATGTTCTATAGCAACTCGTCATTCAATATTCGAATCTATTTCGTTCCATTTAAGTAGCTTATACTGTTTACTAATCACGACACACTTTTCATCCACGACTAGCAACCGCGCGCTAATTGGTAGTTCAAGAATATCACGCCACTTCGTCTGGTATACGTCTACCCTCTTACAAGTTAACATTTTTCCTAAGCATACGGCCGTGATACCTTCAATAACATATTATCACGCCCGCTCGCCCGCGAGGCAGGCAGCGAGAATCGGACACTATGCGATGCGTCCTTCAAACCAAGTATGAACAACAATGACCTATTAAATAAAGTAGTGAACGATGCACCTACATTCCTAGTCGTTAATTTATACATAATTCGACTACATATATCCATATGATTGCAAAGTTATTTTTATTTGTGACGGCAACAATGTTATTTCATTGTGGTCCGTTACAGTTTTCCTGATAATTTTTCAATTTGTGGGCCCCTTTGTAGTCTGGAGTCAATTGTTATACCCAAGAACACAGTTGTCACCACAGAGGCTAAATTAGTTCCATTAACATGTACATTGGTAGCCACCTGCCTTACATTAGGTGTTGAGAACTTAATTACTTTAGTCTTTTTATCATTTAAAAGCAGATTATTAACACTAAACCAATGAATAACTTTAGAGAGAACATCGTTAACTTCGTCATAATTACCTAACCGTCTATTAATTTTGAATGTCAGTTATTCTCGTGATTAATACGTAATGTTTTAACTTTTATAAGATGGCAGTGGAATTGAGAAGCAATAAATCAAGTATTTTCTTAGTTGGAGACGTAAATTATCAAATAATAGGCGCAAAATTACCGTCTATCCGTCAAGTTCTTCCCGTACTTTTTTATAAAATTCGCGAAGTTAAATTGACTGTTAGTGAAAGCGCATACCTAGTCATTCGAGAGTGTATTATATTTAGGGAAAAAGCTAGGATCCCTACCAGAGCTATACCTAACTGTGTAAAATAACTTGTGAATCTTCACCAGGAGGGAGTTGCAAAAAAATTCCAATTTTCTATTTCAATTTCAATCTAATTCAATCTGATAATTTTATTTCTCTTATTTATTCGAAATAAAAAAATCCTGTGTTTACTCGGCGCTATCAGCCATTATGACACTCGAACATCTATAACTTCAAGCCAAATCCCTTGCGGGGTAGGCAGAGAGAGCCGAGCGCCACGTGACTCGATCCTTACATATCTCACTCGCTTCTTTAACATTCATTGCTCTTCTCATGCACGCACGCCGGTTTCTAGGGCTCCTGACATCACCTTCTGATAGAACATGACCAATTTAGTCATGGTAGGTAAGTCTTGGCCTTCCCCGGCTCCTACATCCTTCCACTTTTGCATTGTATATCTGCTTCGTCATTCTTTCATCTTGCATTCTTTCTACATGCCCGAACCATCGGAGCATGCCTCTTCTTATTTTAACACCGACGCTCTCTTTCAGACCAACTCTATTTCTAACATCATCATTACGAATACGGTCTACAAGCCTTACGCCACAAATTTTGCGCAGCGCTCGCATTTCAACCGCGTTTATTCTACTTTCATGCTCTTTCTGCCATACCCAACTCTCGCTTCCATAAGTTAGCGTTGGGACCAACACTGCATTGTGTATAGCGAGTTGTGCCTTCTGGCTCAGGATTTTACTGCCAAGAAGTTTTCCCAACGCTCCATTCACACTATTCCCAGCACTCACTCCTCTTTCCACATCTGCGGTGTACCTTCCATCCCTGCTGAAAACGCATCCAAGATATACAAACTCATCCACTTGTTCCAACACTTTATCATCAATCGTAATCCTTACATTAGTTCTGGATTCTTCTCTTTCAAATACCATTATCTTTGTTTTCTTCGCATTCAGTAGTAAGCCTTTCTCCATACAGTCGTCTTTCATCGCTGTGACCAGTGTTTGCAGTTTAGATGGTGTATCTGCTAACTAAACATATGTGTCCGAATCAACAAATGGCCCGCTTTAGCCTCTCGATAAACAATGTTGTATTATGTAGCTGGTGTTTCATTCTTCTTAAGGGCGATACATGCCGTCCAGTGGCGCCTCAAGGAATAAAATATCGTATCTTAGCGTGGAAGATAAACATTATAAAGTCATGTGTTGCGTGTGTTACAAATACAATAACGTACTTTTACGTCATTAAACCAACAATTGAAATGTTTTGCTTTCGTTGTTATAGGCATAATTGCCAAAAAACGGCCTCTTTTAGCACTTTTGCTTATAACAACGATAGTGGAATATTTTGAGTGTTGGTTTAATGACGTAAAAATACTTTACTATCTTCGTAATAAATGCAACATAAGATTTCATAATGTTTATCTTCTATGCTATAATATGTTTTTTTATTCAATGAGGGCGCCACTGGACGAGACCTAAGTAAGAACAACATAGATACCAAGACATGTTAACTTGTAGAGATATAAACATAAAACGATGTCATTGATTTCTCTTTCAATAAACTTTTAAAAGTGAATACGTTTCTGTAGTTTTTTATTACTATTATTACTATTGTTTTCCGTCTAGCTTAAATAAATATGTTTGGTTCAGTATGTAAAAAGCTAAATAATAATTAAATAAATAATTTTTATTAAATATTGATATTATAAATTTTATTTAAGTGTGACGCGACTCTGTAGCTTTTCTGTTCGTTTGCATTGACTATACGTTGACCCCAGGTTACCTATTAGGCGCTAATTTCAAATTTTACAAATCGAGCGTCGAGTGTCAATTGAGGGGCGCGGGGTGATTGGGCGGAGCCATTTTAAAGCTTCACGATCGAGGTGTCGCCTTAACATTCATTGCTCTTTTCATGCACGCTCGCCGGTTTCTAGGGCTCCTGACATCACCTTCTGATAGAACAGGACCAATTTGATCATGGTAGGTAAGTCTTGGTCTTCCTCGACTCCTACATCCTTCCACTTTTGGATTGTATATCTGCTTCGTCATTCTTTTATCCTGCATTCTTTCTACATGTCCGAACCAACGCAGCATGCCTTTTCTTATTTTAATTCTATATTATAACTTTTTAATTTACCATCAAATCTTTGATAAATCCACTGGTGGAATGATAAGCAATGCTACTGTAACACCGGCGCTCATGAGTTTGATTCCCACATAGGCATAAACATTTATGTCTTGTTCTGGATATTTTTAAAAGAGAGGTGGTATCGAGCACGCTATACTTAAGTATTGTAAGCGTTCATTAGCTAACTTAACTTTCACAGTTGTTTGTATCACTATTATAGGTACGGTACTTACCCCGATCCCCCCCCCCCCCCCATATTTCGGCGACTAACGTTGCAGACGCTAACCATGGCATCTGCAACGTTTGCTGGATAACTGTGTGATAACTAACCCCATTCAATCAGTGACCATGGCGTCTAAAATGTACTTATAATAGTCTAATAATTAACCTTGAGCGCTCATGAATTATGCAAGTAAGGGTCACCCACCGAAGTGAGGCTACAAGCTTTTAAGTCCGTACCCATAGGATACCAACGTAACCCTATACTAAAGCTCCACTGTCTATCCGTCTATCTGGGTATCTGTTTATCTATTCGTCTGTCACTGGTCAGCAAGGCCTTCTATTAATGTGAAAAAAGACTAATTGTTACATCTCATATAATAAATAATCATTTATTTCATTAATAGCTGGAATATCACGAAATTTCGGTGGTGAATGATCAATGCAGCTAAGTTTTAAGCAATTATTGTGGGTAGACGATACTTCATTTCCAAACTTCCAAACTTCAGACTATCAATCAACTAAATTGTGGACGGTAACCTGATTCCTTTTTCCTCCATCGTCGCGAATTTAGTTATTACCGTCGAAGAAATGCAAGTTAATGTAATTAGGCAGAGTTCTTTTTGTTATCTTCACTTAAACAGCCCCATAATCCTCTGACGACGAACATGATGCTGTCTTGTTGTCTCCTACTCTCTTTACTGGCATAATGTGGTATCGCTCGTATTTATCAAACGGAGGAGCTACTTGATAAAGTACAGGTATATCGACTCTAAATTTTGTGTATTCGATTTGTGTATGTTCTGCACAAATTTTACAACATATCTGATTAACATAAGATGATCCTAGATGCTTTCCGATTAGGTAGCACAGAAATATTCACATTCTAACGATTATTTGTAATGCGCTGTTTAAACGTGCACTCTAACTTATATATTCAGTTTAAAGGCTTACGAAAAACTGATAATCAACATCGTTCTATTCTTATACTGGGAAATTGACAAAGCTTTCCCAACCTCTCCTTTAACAGAACCTGATTTCCTAGGATTGGGAGAATGCTCCACATGCAAAGTTTTTGTTTTCTTTGGCTCTAAATGTGATGACGCATCACCAGCCTCTTATAACCTATATAAAAATACAGTAGGAGGAGTAATAGTACAAGGAGATCATTTTTCAACAGCAAGATAATAATAATATAAGGTACAAAATCTTGGACAAAAGAAGTTTTGTCATTCTTCCATATTGTTAAAATATAAAAAATCTGTATCGGAAAATATCGTTAATAATTTATTGAACAAATAATAAAGCAAGTATGAATTGATAAAACATCTTTGTGTAACTGTATTCAAAAGCAACTTTATTGTCGTGTGAACAATACTTTCGAACCTTATTGTTATTCTAATTTATGTCAAGTTGAACTCATTGAATCTTGTAATTGAACAGGCAGCTCCATAGCCGACTATGAAAGGGACCTAACGATTCGAGGCGTTATCGAACTATTCAATGGTGCGTGGCGCGACACAATACCGACTATTATATTACCTTCTATTTGAGATTCCCATATCTGACCCAACCGTCTAAATTACTGAATTTTCACGGCTTGTGTCCTATTATCAATGTCTGAATTTTAAATAGTGTGGAATATGGTCAATTTTATCAACTGTTGAAGAATAATTACTTAAGAAGAGCCCAGTAATGTTTCGTTGGCCATTTAAATTTTCATATTATAATTATTATCAAAATAATTAAAATATGAAAATGTGATTCACCATTAACGAAGCGGAAGAGATATTTATATTTATTGTCGTGTGAACAATACTTTCGAACCTTATTGTTATTCTAATTTATGTCAAATTGAACTCATTGAATCTTGTAATTGAATAGGCAGCTCCATAGCCGACTACGAAAGGGACCTAACGATTCGAGGCATTATCGGCCTATTCAATGGTACGTCGCGACACAATTCCGACTATTCTATATAATAAATAAATAAGTAGAGGCATGCTCCGTTGGTTCGAACGTATAAAAAGAATGCAGGAAGAAAGAAATACCAAACAGATATTCAACGCGAAAGTACAAGGATGTAGGAGCCGAGGAAGGCCAAGACTTACCTACCACGACCTAATTAGAATAGAATAGAATAGAATATTTATTTGCGTTAAAAGTGGTTACAATGTTACATACGGTGGAATTATTAATAATTATAAGAATCACACTTTTAGTATTTTTATACATGCAAATGTTTTTCCATAAATTACAATTAAAATTACAAAATGTCAAGAAATAAAAGATAAAAATGAATGTCAATAATTAAAAATAAAATTATGCAAATCACAACCATTATTAGTAATAAAAATATAAACACATGCCTCATATTGTGTCTGTCAAGTACTCTGTAACTGTATAGTAACACTTTTCTAACAGGAACTGGGAGAGTCTAGTTTTAAACATATTTAAGTTTTGGTCCTTAATGAATTTTGGCAATTTATTATAAATCCGGATAGCCATAGGATAGCAGCTATCACTGTACAGAGTTGTTGACATTGTAGGTATTATCAATTTATCTGGAAATCTTCCGCGGTAGTCTTTAAATATATCACAGCAAACTCCAGAACAGTTGCGGTGTTAGCTTTCTACTTCTTGTTGTTCTCTACTCTCCTGCTCTATGCTATTTCAACGTGTAATACGATAACCGCTTTACATTAGGTGGACCGTATAGTTGTATGCCTCCCGACATTGTATAAAACCCCCAATAATTTCCTAAGTTACCGAGATAAGCATGAGCAAAACAACGATTGACGTCTAGTATTTTAGTAAATATCAAAATACTCGTACCATACTCGAACATGACACCTACCTAAGTGTTGCATTGTATAGTAGATATTATTTATGCCCGTAGCTTTTAGTGAAATTGGTATCTGTTAAAAAAACACACGTCCAAATATGATTAATGTATGAACTAATCCTTATAGTATGAGCTTAAAACCTTTACTTAATTGCATTTATATGGATACAAAACTTTGCTTGCCAATAAATGAAACCAATTAAAACAATATGTAGCTATTTTGATGAGCAGAAGTATCACTGTATTGGAAATTGTTGGTTTAAGTTCCTTGCTCAACGGAATAGAAAGATACTGCTTTTTAAAGCGTATTTTAATAAAAAACACTTCATTTCATTTAAACACCTCACCAAGCATAAAATTTTAAGTGACACTTGCACCTAGTACTTACATTTGCCTTAACATGTATATATGTAGTATTATGACTTAACGGAGCAGTGATAGTCCCATGGTCCAGTGGATAAAAAACCGGCCTATTCAGCAACTGCTTCACGGTTCGAATTCTGGGGTATACGACTAAACTCGTATTTTCGGATTTATATACATATTTGTAAATATCACTTGCTCGGCGGTGAAGGAAAACGCTGTGATAAAATCCGCACGTATAAGAAATTATATACTATATATTATATTTATATATAAAATATACATCAAAAGAGGTGTGACCTTACCTAAGATAGGTCTTTACATAAGATGTAAAAGTTTAAAAGTCAATGCCTTCGCCAAATCCTTAGGCCTAGGTAGCAGACCCCGCCATTCCCAATGGATTAGGAAACGGGATAAGAAGAAGAAGGAGCTACTATGGCTTAACGGTGCAAAGTAGGTCACGTTCACGTTCAAACCGAAAGTTATGCTAACAAGCCAAAGTGTTTGCGTTTGGTGTTATCAACATCAATGACCGTGATCATACAGTACCTCACTAGGTTAATTTTTACGCCAAATAGGGTTATCTTGCGTAAAACAAATAAATTAACCCATAGTCTGCTCTACGTTATTTTCAAGCGTTTCTTATTCTCAAGTGTTTTTAGCGAACGATAATTATTTTTCTTTATTCCTCCTTTCGTACAATTGTATATCATGACGTTTGAAGCCGTTATACATTCATATCTCTATAGATGTGACGAAGAGGAATATCGCTGTGGTAATGTGATAAGGTAAAACCGGGTTCGAGTACCTATAAACGCTAGTCTTATAACACTTCTTCTTAGCGCTATCCCCTTTCCTAATCCTATAGGATTATCGGGGTCTGTTATCTAAGACAAAAGAATAGCGAAGATACTGCATTTTACATGAACGACTGCCGTCAGTCCTCCACAACCCACCAGAAAAGGAAAACCAGACCTTCCTTAGGGTAGGTCACACACCTTTCGAAATACAATTTCTTGAACTTGTTGGTTTTCGCATGATGTTTTCCATCACCATCGAGCAAGTGATAATTACAAATATGTTCATAAATCCAAAAAGACGAATTTCGGGTATTTAAATATATACTTTCATTATCCGGGTTAAACCAAACAGAGGCTTTTCGTAAATTATGTTGTTGGCCAAAGTTCTATCTAGTTATATCAACACGCCAAGTCCCCTGTTGGGTAGGCAGAGAAAATTAAGCGCCACATGACTCGATCCTTACTCACCTCACTCGATACTTTTAAATTCATTGCTCTTGATTGATGATAGACTTGATTGGTCACATCCGGGGTAGTTTACTATTCTAATTTAGTGGCAACAAGGGAGAACTACCAGGCGTTTAGGCAATTCTGCAATCTATATTATTGGAATCGATGTGTTAGGTAACAACTCACAGTTTAGGTCCCAATAGTGTTAGATATTTGATAATCCGTGGTGCACGGCAGTTGAGCTTCACTTGACTAGCCATCTCTTTGAGGTTTTAAATGCCTTATTTGTCATATTGCTGTCTCTCACTTTGCCAAGAGGGGAAGTCAATTCCAAAACTTCCTACTCCTACAAATTTCTTCTGATTAAATTCGTTTGTGAGTTCCAAGGCAGCTGTAGTTTAACCCCCGGGACGGCAATGGACTTCACTGTTCATTGCCTTTTTTATGGTCGCCGCTGTTAATTCTGGCTACACAGGAGACACAGTAGTGGGTATGAGTGGTGGGCCTGTCCCGTAAAAGACTTGATTGGAGCTCCTAACATTATCTGACCAGAAACACCTACCATGATAGGTGGTACTCGCAAGAATAGTGAAGGAAAATTAAATTGTCACGTTTAAGATGTTGCTTGATATGTAGGCTGCTCAGCGTTGGCCCTGCAGACTGTTCCACGCCCACGGCTCGAAGCGGTGAGTAGGGTCACATCGCTGACCATTTGATTTATGATCCTGGACCATATTGACTACCAATATGGTGGTAGTGAAATTACTTCGCGAGAACAGTATGTCAAAAAAATATCACAAACAAATGCTTTGCAAAGTATATATGACTTATTCTATATATATGACTCTCAGTATTGAAATATGATAAAACTCGAAATACTCAGTTAATAGCCGTGCTATCGTAAAATACTTCAAAGGAAATGTCTGTGCACTTCGGAGAATGAAAGTTTTAAAAACCGGTTCCGCTCTTTTGTTACTTAACAGTTTTATTCCCAGAAGTATCGATTTTATTAACAATTTTTACCACATTTAATTATCAATCTATTTAAACCACCCAGTAAACTCATGTTCTGTAAACTTATTTCTTTCCTTTTAATTAGCCCTATATATAAGTAGATGTTTTGAATTCTTGAAGAAGGAGCGACATCTCCAATGACATGTAATTCACACTTTAAAAGCAGCGCCCAACCACAACTTAATAGTACTCGTAATTACGTAAAAGATACCAAGACCGTTCCATTTTGTCCCCATTTTCATGTATGTATGTATATCTTTACGCTAGGTCCCTTGTGGGGTAGGCAGAGAGAACCGAGCGCCATAAGACGCGGTCCTTACATACTTCACTCGCTTCTTTCACATTCATAGCTCTTTTCATGCACACTCGTCGGTTGCTAATGCTCCTGACATCACCTTCTGATAAAACACGACCAATTTGATCATGGTAGGTTAGTCTTGATCTTCCTTGGCTCCTACATCCTTCCACTTTCGCATTGTACGAGTATATCTGTTTCTTTCATCTTGCATTCTTTCTACATGTCCGAACCAACGGAGCATGCCCTTTCTTATCTTAACACCGACACTCGCTTTTAGTTCAACTCTCTTTCGTACAGCCACATACATACATACAAAATAAAATACTCGTATTAATAAGACATTTTTGCTTTTAGTGGACAAACTACAAGGAATAAATTTTGTAGACGTAAAACATTATACATAACATAGGGGTTTTTCTATTTTATTCAATCTCTTCCCAATTGAAAGCATGGATACTGCCCTTTATTACAAATCTACCACTTTCTACTATTCAGATAAAAGTGTTTTAATTACCTCACCAATGGGTGTACTTAAACAGGTATCTGAACACTAGTGTGTATTTTATCACGACCACAAATTTTTAGGATCAGAAAAAATCAGAAACTACTTTTTTATGAGACTAACCTACCATGACCAAATTGGTCGTGTGTTATCAGAAGGTGATATCAGGAACCCCACGAACCGGCGAGCATGCATGAAAAGAGCTATGAATGTCACAGAAGCGAGTGAAGTATGTAAGGACCGCGTCTTATGGCGCCCGCTTCTCTCTGCCTACCCCGCAAGGGACTTGGCGTGAAGATATACAGATACTTTTTTATGTAACATTAATTGAAACATAATGTTATATTTCAATGTTTACTTAGTCTAATCACTTGCAACGGCTGTAGCTGCAGAAGCAACCCTTAACATATTAGCAAAAATGTTATTATACCTACTCTTAGAATATTATGTAATTTTCAAGAAAGGCGGCTGCAAAACAGGAGGTGTAAAAAAATGTCTTCTTATTGTTGAATAAATTGTTTTTATTATTCTTTATTAGAGATTTACAAACATACTATTTGAAATTGAAAAGTTTTATTGTAAAATTTATGAATTTCTAACGGATAATTGCATCGAAATAATCGGCACAGACCGTCTATCTTTATGTTATATATATTAACAATAATTTGAAATAAAAAGACCTATATTGACATATTGACATTTCTTCTTCGTCAATGGCTATTTCCGAAATGCTGATAGACTAAAAACATAATCAATAATTTGAGAAATTAATTACAATAAGTAGTTAATAGATTCAGGCGTTATTTTGCGAAAGTCAAATTTACATGCAATTTGATCTAACCTGCTTTGTGTGCTTCCGCCACCAATTAGTTCATGCGGCCTAGCGCCGGCACCCACCCACTACTGTTAGTACGTACTACATGCCGACGCTGCCATGGCTGCTCCGGTAGTCTCTGCCACGGCTGCTGCGGTCGTCCGCCATCTGGAACAGAACCCGCATGCCCCCACCACCACCGTCGCTGCCACGACTGGCCTGGTCGTCGCTGCGACACGTGTTTCACCTCTCCACGAGGCATCATCAGGCGTTGTATACGTTAATCGTAAGAATAACATGCTACAAGTGACAAATCCATCGCAGTGCCGTCCCTTATATTAAATTGAGGGTGGGGGTGGATGGTGTGAGCGAAAAGATATTTAATAGTGGGGAATGGTTTACGTCAGTCTGTTTGTTCATATATAATAAGATTTTATTTTAAATCCCTAAAAGTTATGGTCGGTGATGTGAAGATATGTATTTTAAAATTTAGAAAAGAGGACGGTGGGTTTTTTGAAAGCATGTTAATTTTGGTGCCAGACTGTAAGGCCACACATAAAATATCTTTCTTAAAATTAATAAGAAAAATACAAGGTTTCGTGGGGACAAAAGAACTTATCGACAACAAAACGAGACGAGCCGGACAAACGAGAAATTTAAAGTTGTGCTTTTAGTGCTGTTGCTTGATGATGGGCTTCATATTGGGCTAGAGGAGCGGTCTACGTTCTTGAAGATTCAATGTGGTGACACACTTTAATATTATTTCGACGTAGTGTCGGTAAGCAGCTTTGTGATTCTGGCACGGTCACTTTTAGATGATGACACGAGAAACTTTAGATTTACAAATCAATCAATCAATCACTTTTTTTTTTTTTAAATTTGATATGCAAGATTGATTTCTGAAATCTTTTACCAAATTACAACATATGAGACAATATAAATTAAAAAGCAAACTAAGAAAAGAAAAAGCATGCTCCGTTAGTTTGAACATATAGAAAAAATAACGAAACAGATATATAATGCGAAAATTTAAGAATGTTGGAGCCGAAGAAAGCTAAGATGGTGGTGAGTCTTGATTTCTATCTTAAATAGATGTCAATAACCCTAACGAGAGTGCATAAAATCAGCTATGGATGTTAAAGATGTTGGATGGATGTTATAAGAACCGCGTCTTAAGGCGCTCAGTTCTCTCTGTCAACACTGCATGGGACCAGACATGAAAACATAAATAGTGTTCACGACGAAAACATTTGTAAATAAATTATCCACTAAAGTAAACTGGATCTACGTATAATCGAATAAATTAAATTAAGCTTAGTTTATTTTTGACAAGTGATTGACCGAAAAGAATACAATGAGTTGGGTCAAAGAAGTAAATTAAGAAAAAAAAATCGTCAAATCCAATTTCATCGTAATTTCATATTACGTTACATTAACATCATGAACACTATATATTTTCATCTAATTTGTCATTATCTTTATACGAACATATTATGATATTTGAATTTATCGAACAAATTGTGAAAAATGTGTTTCATAGATTGAACATGAAACCTCCGCAAAAATCACAAAGGAACTTGTCGTTTAACAACAACTAAATCAATATTACTTAATACATAATAAGAAAAAAGAATCGTTAAGATACGAGGAAGTGACCAACAACCATTGTAGTAAAATAAAAATACAAAAACACATAATAAAGCCCCCAGACATCTCGATATAACAGTGTTTGATGGTGTGAATCAATGGTTCCTTATTTTATCAAATCGAAAAGCCATTTTTAATAAAAGAAATGTAAACAGAAGCATTGTTATAAAGTTGAGAGCAATGAGAGACTCTTTGATTCGTAGTCACTAACCTGTAAAGTAATCAAGGTATCTTTTGATTCTCAACTCTCAATATAAATAGCTAGAGTATAAATATGTATGTTCATTTTAAATGAAACTTGAGCCAATATCATTCGTAAAATGTGCTGGATACAGACCTACCGTTATTCATAAACGACTGCTACAATAAGACTGACTGTCTTGAATGATTAAATAAAATAATATTATCAAGTACAAACAGCCACAAATTTTATTATACTTGCAGCACCATTTTCACTCTTATTGCATGCGCAATAAGAACAGTACAAAGGTCAAGTAGCCTAGACTGAGGTATCGTATGCGTGAACATAATCTATTATCAACTTCGTCAAAATGTTACTTTGCCTACAGGCTTTGTTCTCTATAGTAAAGAAAATACACTCCCTAGAGGGTCTTTGTGTTCCTGCGTGTGAATGAGGTCACCAGTAAGCTCCTAAGGGATTGCAGAGGAGGCATCGCGTGAGTGATACTTGATATTTTACAAGCATTAGTAAGCATTAGTAGGCTACGGTAACTGCTTTACATCAAGTGGGCCGTATGCTTGTATGCCTTCGGACGTCGTATAAAAAAAGCTAGTTTTACAAGAACACCGAGACCATTAATCATGGAAGTGTAGTTTACTCTTCTACTTCCAGCAGGTTCTCTATCTGTCGAGGCCGGCCTCCTGGTACACAAAGGTTACCATTGGCGTGTTGTGAATAATCAACGTTAGTTGTATATGGCTCCAAAACTATCGTGAACCACTCAATTTTGGTTCCAATGTGTGATAATGAATTCTCCATCGACAGTGAGCGACGTAATCGTAGAAGGAAACTGACTGTAAACATCATATCTAATAATTCCTATAAACACAACTTATTGCTTAATTAGTACAAGACGAATTTGACGAGCTCGGTGGCGCAGTGGTGAAACGCGCTGTTACGCTACTTTGACATCAACGCTCGTGGGTTCAATTCCCATACAGTACAAACATTTGTATGCATGAACATGTCTGTTTGTATTGGTCTGGGTATTTTCTATGTATAATAAGTATGTATTTACAAAATAAATGTATTTACGTATGTTTATCAGTTGTCTAGTACCCATAACACAAGCTTCGCTTACTTTGGGGCTAGGTGGCGCTGTGTAGTTTGTCCTTTGTAACACGCAAAGGGAGGCAATGTCACTTCCTAGTCTATAGAGTTATACCGTAATCGTCAACAATTGTCATAACTCTCTGAGTAAAGATACAAGGGAGCACTGGTATTCATATGCTCTCGGTATATACCTGTATACATGCCTGAAACTTACCTAGCAACTGTCATTTGCACCAAACTGAAAAATCAATTTGCTGCAGCCTTTATGATAGCAACTTGTACAGAATACCTCCGTACCTGATCCAACCAATGTTCTTGACTATATCCAATAGCCAATACCTAACTTTAATTCTGAACAGTATGTTGGAATATAGCAGTTGGGAGCTCGGTGGCGGAGTGGTTAACGAACTGGGTAGTGTAGTGGTTAACAATACTACTTTGACACCAAGACTCGTGGGTTCGATTCCCATGCAGGGTAAATATTCGTGACCAGAGATCCTCCTGGGAAGTACCTGACAGAAAACTGCAACCAAATAACAACTTGCTGGAGGTGTAAGTGAGGTTACCAGTAAGCTCCTAAGGAGTTGTTTTGTTAGCAGCAGAGGTGACATCGCGCGAGCGATACTTAGCACGTTGCAAGCGTTCATAGACTACGGTAACAACTTTACATCAGGTGGCCGTTTGCTTGCCAGACAAACAACCTCGGCGAAACCTGTATTGATGGCGAATTTCCCTGATATATATCCAAAGTCTCGTCTTCTTGATTGAAGAGCAGCTGCGTGTTTATCACATACTAGCGGCCCGCCCCGGCTTGGCACGGGTGGACATTTATTTTTTAAACATTTTGGGATAAACGTAGAGTAAATGTATCTTTAGAGAGTATTTTAAATAATTTCTTAAGTAGCTTTTTTTTCAGACAAATTACTTTAAGTGATACGTACTTAGTGGTATTTAATTTTTTATTGGTGTTTATCCATAACCCTAATTACAATCGGAAAGTTTATTTTTTATTTATTTATATTGTTTTTAGTTTTATTTTTACATTTCTTTTTTACATTTATTTCAATATGTATATATAGGGATTGAAACATAGAACAAAATCCGTAATATCTTTGGAATGGAATGTCCGATTTCGTTTATTCAAAGAGTAACCTACAGGCATTGAAACAGTCTTGAATACCAAAATAATTTATTTGGATAAGGATTAATACCAAGGTACGAATAATGTGGCCTAGTTTGTACCGGCGTTACTATAGCATATTTTAACGTGAAAAAGTAATTATTGTGACGTAACTGTAATAGTTAGACATATGGTATCACGAACTTTTTTGTGTGATATTGATGTCCTTTATAAAACTGTTGTATATTACTTTGCTCTATTGTCAATAGTTTCAGCAGCGTACGCGGTATAAGGATTTTTTGGTATATTTTTCACACATTATCGAAGTTTTCATACGGATCCCTAACTATTTTCAAAATATTCTATAGCCTATGTTAATCCATTATATTGTAGCATTCTAATGGTGAAAGAATTTTTGAAATCGGTCCAATAGTTTTTGAGTTTATTCATTACATACATACAAATCTTTCCTCTTTATAATAATAGTATAGATAGTATAGATTTACGAGCGTGCATGAAAAGAGTTATGAATGTTAGAGAGAAGCGAGTGAAGTGTGTAAGGACCGCGTCTTATGGCGCTCGGTTCTCTCTACCTACCCCGCAAGGGATTTGGCGTAAAGCTATAGATAGATATATTATATATATATATATATATATATTAGGCACCAAATGTAGATTAATAGCCCTCCACGTAGACCATGTAGAGCATGGTATACCATGGTTCTCGCCATGAAGCTACCGCGGCGCGAGTTTATAAAATCACTCGTTCAAAGCCGAGTATTAAAGAAAAAGAGGCTTCAAATGCAAAGAGGTAACCCAGAAAATAAGTTTTCTGTTCAGCCCTAGGTGAGACTGCTACAAGATTCTCGTAATGGGAGCGAGGACATCTCACAGAACTTTGCTTCAGCAGCTTTAGGCAGCATCTAGCACACATCCCAGAGTGATTACTTGCTAATGAATAAGCTGCAAATCATTTTATATCTTTGAGTCGGCGCATCCCGTAATCCTTTTTTCTCCAGTTGAGCAATCATCTTTTTATTTGGACCTCGACCCAGCATCAATATATTAGGATCGCCTTTAGCGCGATCTTGGTCTAAGCTTCTTACAAAAACTGGCAAGTTTCATGGGAAACAAGTGTCTCGTCATGCTACCTCCGCCGGGTCCTGGTAGAAGTGGTCAGCCCTAGAAGTGCTGACTCTTCTGCTCTGAGTGATGAGTTTCCTTAATAAAATACGATTTAGAGTATCTTACTCGGAAGCATAGATAACAGAAACAATGGGAGATGTGACATACCACGCGAGTTTACACCGGGACGGTTGTCGGCGAGTTTCACCCCACCATAAAACACTCACACACTTAAATAAATAAAAAAGTATCATTCTACGCACACAAGTACAACGACACACATTTGTTAAGACGCTGTCATTGGATGTTTATTTAAACAACACCCAAGTAAGTACGCACTACTACATTTATAAAGCGGCAGAAACAAGCGGCCGTATCTCGAAACTGTACACACAGTGAACGAATAATATTACTCGATTTACATTGCGTGTTGGTAAACGAGCGGTGGAGACTGCGTAATGGTAGAAAAGCAATGTATGATTAAGAATGAGAAATTTGATATTTATAATTTGTATCGTGGTAAGGCCCTGGTAGAAATGGCGTCAGAGAATTTTTGAAATTAATTCTGTATTTATGCTTATAAAACGTAATATTATTTGTACTTATAGGTGATAAGTGATTCCATTTGATTTAAAGTTAACCACTGCACTTCTATTTTTGCAAGAAGGCAACAGCACAACTTGGCATTTTGCTAAAACAAGGAGCAACGTATCTCAATCGAACTTGATTGCAACTAACTAACTGTTCTTGGCAATGTTCTCGTTTTGAGCATATTGCGGCGACACCAACCACGCCCCCTCGTCACATCTCCCGTTGTTTCTGTTATCTATGCTCGGAAGATATTGCCGAGATATCAGTAAATATTTCCAAAAAAAAATACACTATGAACATGGAGTATTTACGAACCTAAGAAGTTGTAATTAAGTCCACCTAATTACAGATTATCTACATAGAACCAATTATTGAAACATGTTACAAATTCATGAGTGAACCTCTTTCCAGGAACACCGTTCCTATATGAATTCTATATGTATATCTGTGCGTTTGTCCTCGCGTTTGTCTATGCGTTTATCTGTCGCTTTTTTAGAATATTCGCATTTTGACTTCAGATTCGGATTCAGCATAAAAAAGTAGAATAGGAATGTTCAGGAACACCTTTCCTATCTCTTAAGGAACATGGTCAAAATGGCCGACAAATAATTGATGAGCCAAGTGTTCCTCCGGAAATGCAAGCTTGCGCATTCTCAACTGGTTACATATAAAGTTTCTGATATATTTGCAATTACGATTAAACAGGTGTATAGGTACAACAATTACTAGCACAATATAACTGTTGAGGTTTCTATAATATAATAAGGACGAGGTCCTTAATAAAGGTTGATGGAAAGCAGACAGATTTCAGCGATTTCCATCAAGCAATCAATCATTACCACGCCGATAATAAAACCTGTGGGTGGTCGGTCAGAATGCCCCATTTTATCCTTACTTCAAAAGAAATCTTCTCCGATTGTTCAAGAAATGAAGATATAAATGTTAAATAGCTTGCACATCTGTTATATCTATACCACTAATTTATTATACTTGTAAGTACCTTTACTATATTACTTTAACAAGAATATTTTATTTAGTTAGGAGGCAAATATAAAAATATTTGCCTCCCAATGGAAGACACGACATACGGCTAATCTAATGTAAAGTGGGTACCGTAGCCTTGATCGCATGCAATACAAGGAGCGGGTGTGTTTGCGCTTTCAAAATTGTTTTCCGGTACCAAGTACAAACGAGGTTAGCGAGGATTTTAAAGATTTTGAATGAAAGAACTGAAAAGGATTCATACTACCGTTATACAGTCTGTAACGTTAAGAACGGTCAGTCTGGTGAACCCTGAAAGCCTAAGGGATATAGAAATGTGTTCTATGTAATCATGTCGCCTATTTTAATGACATGACAAAGTGTATTAAAATATTTAAATTATTTGTACACGACTCAGACGTTCAAATTACTCGTATTACCAAAACTAACGGTATAAAATATAATGAATAAATATGAGCTTGAACCCCTGTCCTTATATAAAATAATCTATATGACTATTATGTTATTTCGTAGCTATGGATGAAAGTGATGTCAGGAGCCCTAGAAACCAGCGAGCGTGCATGAGAAGAGGAATGAATGTTAAAGAAGCGAGTGAGATATGTAAGGAGTCACGTGGCGCTCGGTTCTCTCTGCCTGTCCCGTAAGGGATTTGGCGTGAAGTTATAGTAGTAGTAGTAGTAGTAGCTATGTAATTCATCACATCACCAATGCATGCGCGCGGATATGGATCCATCACGTAACGGCTCCTTCGAAAAGGTCGAAGTAATGTTTTACATGCACCATGACCCGCTCAAGGGGATGTAATGGAACAATATACACGAACAGATCTTGGTTGGGATGACTACGAAAATACATCTGTTGTACATACAATCATATATAAATAATTGTGTGTAAAAATGGTTAAAGCTAACACCTACTGACGTAATGTTAGTCTCCT
Source organism: Pyralis farinalis (assembly GCA_947507595.1). NCBI lineage: Eukaryota > Metazoa > Arthropoda > Insecta > Lepidoptera > Pyralidae > Pyralis > Pyralis farinalis. The sequence continues at coordinate 22,820,897 of OX382267.1, forward strand.
AATTGTTCGAGATTCCTTTTTTGAAGTGTAGATTATTTGGAAAATTAGTAAATCAAGATTCATATTTTTTTTAGTTTAACTTTTGTGACAAACAAGCATACGTCCCGTGCGATGTGAACAGTCGAACAGCATATGGACACCTCCAGCCTATACATCGATAGAGTATATCTCACCGACGTCTTTCAAATCAAGGCCGACCTCTAATAAAGGCTTTTTTATACCCAAATAAAATAATTTTGTAAAGTTAAAAAAACAATCCTATATTGTAAAGTAGCAATCGGTAAAGTTATGGATCAAACCTCTACCTACCTACTCTAAGTACATAACACGACACATCAAGTTCTACGCATAATAAGAAGCGTATGTCTTATGTAGTTGTAGTAAAAAAAGTTTTGAACGATTTTGTATAGAAATGAATAAATTGCACAACATATTCGATTAAATGATAAGATACTTATAAAAACAAATCTTATTTTATGAAATGTTCATTGCAATGAAAACGATTTTGTGCATGTAAAGGAATCTGAAAATCAATTTCCATTACATAACTTAATTTGCTCAGATCTCAAAATTGTATTGTCTCCGTAAGCGCTTTTCAGCCCCAGAAATTCGATGATGGAAAATGTAAAAATGGCGCGTCAAACAAAATTGATCCGAGTACGTGCTTGAAACGTTTCATTAAGCGTTATCAAAGAATATTAGGTTATCGACACAAATCTGTACACTGTTACACACAATGTAGCAATACCAACTAACGTTCCATTCTAGGCATATGACAATAACTACATACGAAACATTGCATTGTGCCGTGAAATCGTTCCTAAGTCATCGTGTCATACGACACTTGGCACCTGCGTCAAACGCTTTTATTATTATAATATAAAGGACATTATTATATCACGATCTAAAGAGCATAAATGGATTCTCAATAACAGTTTAATACTCGTTCCACTATAATGTGCCATTGATAAGAAACTTTTACGTACTCGGTAATTTTACGGCTATATGTTTTACGAGCTGGTGTGTACATGGCTCCGCCCGCATTATTATTCAATTTTCAAGTGTTACATAGTAACCCTAAATAAAAAAAATGCGTGTAGCGCTCAGAGATAATATACATATTAATGCAAAATTTTCATAACTAAAGTGTACTACAGTATTTTCGTAAAGTTTCCAGTTTTCAAGTCATTGTACAGATGCACTCTACTTTTTTCATTAAGCCAAATGTTAGCAGTGTCTGTAAGCTTGAGAATCAACATGCTTTATATACGTCTTTACAATTTCTTCATCTCGGTATCGGTACGTTTTTGGGCAGGTATAAGCATGTCCTCAGTTATTTCTTTTCGCGTACGTAATATTGCAGGAAAAGTGACAAATAAACAAGGTCTGTTCAAGTACGTACCAATGCATCTTATGTGTATTCGTGCAAGTGGAGGGGATGTTTAAGAAATAAATCTGAAGAATTATCATTTGACGATGGTAGTAATAATACCTTGCAGACGTATGTAAGTTTACCTTCATGTTTTTGATTAAATAAAAGTAACAACGACGCTCACTTTCCACCTTTACAAACATGTCGACAAGCAGGACTGAAGCTATTCATATTACGGTGATAACCGTACAAACTCTTATTTGCAACATGAAATGATACTCATAAAAATACATACATGAAATCTTTGTTCGAATCGGGCCGGTTTGTTAATTGAAAAATTGAAATAATATTTGTATTTCGCCATAAGTAAATAACGTACCCATATATTTTTATACAATGTCGAGAATATATTATAGTTATATATTTTTTATACAATGTCGGGAAGCATATAAGTGGTATGCTTGTGTGTCCACCAAATGAATTACAGTACAAGAAGTATCGATTGCACATTCCTACTCCCGTTGCTGACACAGCAACTCCTTCGAAGCTTACTGGTCACGTATTCGCTAGAAGATAACAATCCTCCGGGAAATTGCCATTTTCTGTACTTTACCTCTCTTAAAACTCACTTATGCGAGGGTGGACTATAGCCTGAACTAGGTAAGTCCTGTATTTCAGGCCCTCAGGGTATCCACCCGCGAGAATATACAAATAGTATTTAAGTACAACAGTATGTTGGAGTAATTTAAGCGGGGAAGGGAATGAGGATAGGGACATACGTGCTTGTGCATATATGCAAGGATGGGCGTATACATATGATATCGGAAATGTGGTCAAGTCAAGTTGTGTGTATATGTTTATGTAATTTTATCGAGTTACGATAGCAATGATAGTTTCCATTTCATTCTAGTCAAAGTTTAGTAGGTATTCTTGTGCAACATGGTGTAAAAAAGGTGTATGTAGTTTTTCATACGAGGCATGACTTCACTTTGTTATATAAGTGAGGTGCTGACCGAAGCAGGTAGTGTTGGAATTTAGATTCTTTTTTTCGTTTAGTCAATATGAATTTAGGATCATAATATATCGGGGAAGTACCTCCACAGGCAAATATGAACTCCGGAGATGGTTATTGTACTCCTACGAGTGAGTGGGGGTTACTAGGCAGGTAACAACGTGTAACCAATACTTCCTGTATTATAATCTTTATATATAATTAAATTTATATCAGGTGGGAGGTATTATAAAAAAAAATACTAGTTTATATTTGAGACTATGATACACCCGATATACAAATGACCTTGCAGTCTTCGTATAGATCCGTGCTTCCCAAACTGGTCTATATCGACCCCATAGGATCTATTGCAACAAGTAAGGGGTTTATCAGATTCAAACATTAGTTGGGCAGCGTAAGCGTATTCGTAACAACAAAATATTTATATGTTAATCCTATGACGGGGCTTTATTGAGTTAGATGCCAAGATATCTGATTGTTCTTTGCACTAGTGTTTTTATATAATATTATTGTTAATTAGATTAAACCGCGTGCTTTTGTTTATAGAGAAAGTAATATACTGACATCTTTTGCATTTTAGTGTTAATAGATTTTTATTAAAACTACGTCGTGCCTTTTGTCATGTCTAATCAAGAAATAGAAATTAAGATTCATTTACGTTAGAGAATATTTTAAGTGTAAGTGACTTATACAAACATAGTCAATTAACATAGACCAGGAACAGACTCGGATCAACAACGTTTCCCTGTAGCATACATCAATAAATCGGTAAAAGACTGCTTACCTGACCGTCTATTTTCATAGATTGGGTTCTATTGGGTAAGAGAGTTATCAAATGGGGCTAAACGTGTAGTAAGCCACGAGACTAGCAATATAGTTCGTTCCATTCATCTCGGCATCTCCAGCGAATTTTTTGCGGCTTACCAAATTGGGAATAAAGTAAATATTTACTATTATTAAATTTAAACTAATCGATATAAGTTTTAAAAATTCTGATAGCAGCACATTCATTGTTCGGCTGTACTATCTACAACATCACTGGCTCCACTTTTGAAAAAAATATGTGTAAAGATCTGATTTGTTTGAAAGTTGAAGGAAAAATGGCTTGTTTCATCTCTGTCGGAATTTCGTTGAATTTGGTATTTCTATAAGTTTTTTCGATGATGGCCGTATCTTGTTTGTTTTTTAGTGAACCTATTATAGAAATTCCTATATCTGCGGTATGTGATCTCAAGAGCTTCGTTTGTTGGCGGTGCTTTGATTTTTTTATGAAATGCGTAGCTCTCGGTAATAAGTATAAAAAATCTGGTGTAGCGCTCATTTTATCAGGGGGCACGGCAGTGCCCCCGCCAAGTCGAGCGCGAAGCAAACACTGCCGTACCATCCTTTACTGGAACCATTTCGCCGCATTTTCAGGCCCCTATTTGAGAACCTCTGGATAAGACCAGAACGCAGAAATTTTCGTCATCCAGTAAGCTATAATCACATACTTAAAATCCAAAATTTCAAGTCTGTAGGTCATTTAGTTCCGAAGTTAAGCGAAAGCAAAGTTTCGCATTTATGACTCTCACTCATGATCATCAAAATAGAACTAGTACTTCCCATAAACTCCGAGAGCTGAAATTTGGTACAGAGTTAGGGTTTAATGGCCACATAAAGGGAAAACTATAAAAACTAGGATAATCGAAGATCTGGAGTACCTGGTGACAATGATTAGAAAACACAAGAGCCCAACCAAACTATTAGAGATCGACATACCGCCTTTACAAAAAATGTTCAACTTGGTGGGCCGCTTCATTTGATGTCAAAAATCGAAGGTCTGAAGTATCTGATGAAGAACCCTCAGCTGGTCTCAGCTGTATTAGAGATATGAAAATGCCCCCTTCTACTATGAGAAAAAAACTGTGTCAAATAAGAAAATATAATATAAAATAAATCAATATGTCCACGTTTCTACAAAAAGAAGTGAAATCCCACCAAAAACATTCTGTAAAAAACTAGCCAAGTCTCGACGGAGCTGCTTGTTTATCTCTAAAAAGTAATGAAATCTAGACAAAGTCGTGCCAAGTATAAGGTTCCTTACTGCGATTTCTTTATTATTATAGTTAATGTTGTGTGACTTGGCCGTTGATGTACCCTTCAAGGGTACAAAACCAGGTGCTCCATGACGCCATTGCACCAATCTGTCGCCAGAACCGCTACCCATTGACGATGTAAAATTGCCACTTGGAAAACGTTGATTCAATAACTAGTCAATTGTAGGCTTGATAAAGCTGCGGATTTCAATAATACTTACGTATAGGCGAGCCTGAAACAAACAATATAAAAAAATATTTCCAGTACAGACGGACTTCTAATCATTGATAGAAATCCGTCTGTACGTCTATTATATGTTAGATCAGTGGTCGATTTGACGCTCCAAAAAGAAGAGAGCAGAAGTCAGCATTGTCAATGCTGAATGCATGTGTTGCACAATCAACAACAGCCTAAAATGAGACACTAGCGTCCAATTACCAATACCAGTATGGGCTATTATCTCGCTTAATAAACATAGGTAGTTACAACAGATATAACATTACGTGTAAACAAAATTGACTTGTACCCACTGACGTATAAAAAATTTTCAACGGCCAAGTCACACAACATTAACTATAATAATAAAGAAATCGCAGTAAGGAACCTTATACTTGGCACGACTTTGTCTAGATTTCATTACTTTTTAGAGATAAACAAGCAGCTCCGTCGAGACTTGGCTAGTTTTTTACAGAATGTTTTTGGTGGGATACGATCTACAAAACTATCAAGTGGCCTGATTGGGATAATTACTGTTTAAAATAGTTGAACTACATATACTGCATATTTGAAGGAATTAGCAGCTTTTGATAGTCGGATATTTTTTTTTTGTTTAGTGAAAGCTTGATAAGTAACATCAGTAAATATGTATGTGTGTTCATATCAAAAAGCGGTGATAAACATTTTTTTCTGATTTTCATGATTAAGATAACAGATAATAATCTTTATTTGTAAATAAATTAAATATTGTCGGACAAATTACACAGCGCCATCTAACCCCAAAGTAAGCGAAGCTTGTGTTATAGGTACTAGACGACTGATAAGCATACGTAAATACATTTCTTTTTTTTGTAAATATATACTTATTGTAAATATATATATGTTTGTCCTGTGTGGGAATCGAACCCACGAGCGTCGGTGTCAAAGTAGCGTAACAACGCTTTTCACCACTGCGCCACCGAGCTCGCAATGGACACCAGTGGGCACATAGGCACATCTTATATTTAATAATAATATAAATATAATTATTTTAAATATAATCTTATTTTATCGTATTCAATCCCCTTAGTTATTATTATTTTTATATACTACCACTTCGGAAAGAACCATGGCGAAGAAGAAGTGCAGAGAGAAATTTTTCAATATAGGTCTCTTTTCAAATCGTCACTACGATATTACAATAAATTTATGTCTGTTAATTAATAAATAATTACATAATGATGTCAAGTGACAGAATTAAAGATATAGTTGCCTGTGTTGAAATATTTCCAGATATCTTTGGCTGTTACATTATTATCAATTCTACAAACAACCTTTTCACACAGAGTATTTTTAATGTACCTTTTGAAGGCATTGTCAGGAAAGGACAGAACTGTTCAAGTCAATTTATTATAAAATAGAATACAATTTACGAGAAAAGACCTACCGCTCCCAGCAGGCCGATGTACCGCATACGCAACTTATTTCTACTTCTAAAATTTTCACTGAAGTTTGAAAACGACTTTATATTTCTGCGAGCGTACATTATGTTTTCATAAATATACTAAGAAGTAACTGTGAGAATGTTTATTTATTTGAACAGTTCCCTGAGTGATTCTCTGGAGCCCATAAACAGAGCGAATGGCTTTTTCTTGTAATGGACGAGACAATTTAAAAGGCATGTTGATAAGACGTGCGTTGCTAGTAGAAGTACCTTTTTCTGCGAGAAGGTTTTAAGGTACGTAAAGGTATATGGTTGCCTTTTTATCGTGATTTGATTGCTTTGCGTCTGTGTTAATGTACTGATCACTACAACTACAAAAGGAAGTATTGCTGCATTTTTGTATATATGCTTCAAATATATAGAATGACTATGAGTATTACATATATGAATGTGTGTGGGTGATAATTCTAGGATATTCGCAACATTTTGTTATGGCTGACATGCATGACAATAGGTATGTCAGTGTCACCATATTAACATTGATAAATATCAAGACTTACGAATTGAGATGACAATTTAATATTACCAATTAAATTATATTCAATTGAAATATTTAAATTAGCCGTTCATTAATCAAGTACATTAACGTAATGAATGGAAAATATAATTAGAATAACATAATTTACAAAATGCGAAATAAATAAAATATAAATTTCCTATCGTTTGCTATTTAATTATTCACTTATATCATACAAACACTTAGCTACCGGCCAGTTCTGCAATTCTTCATTAAATTTATTTTTATTTAAGCTAATCTCTGCAGGTAATTTATTGAATACTTTAATTGCCGTAAGATAGCTATTAGAATCAAATAGCACCGACTTCATTGATGGGTATGTTCATATATTTGGTTGTCTTCTAATGTACCTACTTATAACATTCTGGGGTCTTTAAGTAAATCAGGGTATGACTTTACAAAGTAGCACATTTCAAAACTGACGACTGACGACGATAGACGGTAGAGTTAATAAATTCAGTTTTTTGAGCAGTCAGAACCCATTATATACGTTTTCCCATACATTTCGCGGTCGTATACGACCACCCGGGTTTCGAAGGGTTAAGCAATGATGTGCAGCTCGTAATATAATAATACATGAAATATGGCATGGACACATTGTTTTTGTGGGATAAAACCTCTATTAGTCTAAACCGAGTTTCAACATATTACCAAACCGTATCTCAATTTACGACCTACTTGTGGAGTGTCTACCGTATCTACGAACGCTTGCAATATAGGAAGTATCACTCTCGCGATGCCACCCTAACTGATGATACCGGCACTCTTTAGGATCTTACTGGTAACCACTCACTCGATGGAATATAAGAACCGTCTGTGGAGGACCCACGAGCATTAGTGTTACAGTACCACTCCGCTATAGAGCCCGTTAAGATCTCATTAAAAAAATATTTGCTACCTATTGTATATTATAATGTACTCACAAGACAATATCACTTGAATAGAACCGGTGGCCACTTACAACTGCTGCAATTTCATTTATTGTAACATCTGTGTTCTCCTTGCGGATTTCGATCTGCATGGGCTGATTACCATATAATGTACATATATACTTTATATGGGTACTCTTCAGATATGGTGTTAAAAATTCAAAGGATTTTACAGAATCACCTTAGACATTTTAACGCCGTGTCTCTGTCAAAATAAATAATATAATTTGATCAATATAAATTAGCAGTGGAGGTTAACTGCAATTTCATCGTTCATAAAATATTAAAGAGAGGTAGGGCGAACCAAATCAGCCTGTCTGGGGAAGTACCTCCACCTTCCAGAAAACCGCAGCCAAATAACAACCTCAACGAGTTGCTGTGTGAGCAGCAGACGTGGCATTGCGTGAGTGATAATTAAATGTTTTGCAAGCGATTATAGGAAACGGTAACCGCTTTACATCAGGTAGATCGTATGCTTGTATGCCTCTCGATGTTGTATAAAAAAAATATGCACACTTTAAGATATTATGTAGTGCTTATCATTTTTAACTGAATAAAGCGAATCTATTCCATCATAGGTTGCCTTTGTATAGTGAATATTGACGAAAATCAGGGCAATATTATTTCACGGTCCACTCCAAAGGTGTCCATTGGAAGCATGAGTTATATTTCCGGATCCTATTTAAAAAGCACCGTGGCACTATCGCGTTATATAAGAAGAAATTTTTATGAGCTTTACCGGCTCACTATTGAAAGGGACTATTTACTATTGAAAAGCCACATGTCTAATCGTCTGGTTACTCCAAATCCGACTCTCTTTAATAATTATTATGAAAATACCTAACCTGTGATAATCAATCAAGGGATCGTGATTATATGGCTCGTCATAAAATACAGACCAGGTGTTTCACTGAATATTGCGACAACATTTCGCTTGTAGATCGATATAACGATACTAGCAATAATCCTATGCAAAATCTATCAATAAAAGACAAATGTCTAAAATTATCTTTAAAATCTTAATAGAATATTTAATAGACTGCAAAACCGGGTTCTTCGAATACTGGTGACGGCATGTACTGTATTCCGTCCATATTCGTATTTTTGGATTTGTCTTAGGTTTTTGCGATTATTATACATTGAATTAAACAATTTTTAACTTTTTTTATTTTCTTGAACCTAACGTTTCGAATGCTTTGCAGCGTCCGTGGTCGCAGGAACTTCCTGCTTCAAAAAATTGCTTAATTTAATTTATGTACATATTTGTAATTATCACTTGGTCGGCGGTGGAGGAAAATATAGTGAGATAATCGGCTCATTCAAAAAAATATATTTCGAAAGACGTGACGTAATCTAAAAGTGGGCTAATTTTCCTGCGGGTGTGTTCTGGCAACAGAGCTCCATTTCGAAATGAATATTTATACCAAATCCTTAATCTTGTTGTACCAGACGCTGCTGATCGTAATGGATTAGTAAACGGGATAACGCTAGGAAGAGTATCTTAGGCAATAAAATCGACTCAAGAACAAAATTGAGGAATATAAAAGCAAAAGTAGTTGATTTGAAATAATTAGGAATACGATTTGTAAAAAATACCAAAACAACAAAATAAAATTGTAAAGCTTACAAGAAAACCGTAATTAAAAGCATATGATTAACATAATGGACAATCAAACCAGCAAAGATTAAAGGGCATAATTCACTATAGTGTGGTATGTGGGCAGATAACGTTAACGCTTTTTAAAAATGCAGTAGAGCCATCTAATTTAGTTGAGGAAAATGACTTATGTAACTACTAGGAGAGTAGGATATTTTTTTTGTAGTATCAGTATAATTTGCGAAAAATACTTAGTAAGTGAGAAAGTGCAATAAATGAAGTAAATAAGTAACGACTGGAGAAGTACCTGGTCATCGTGATTACGTACTTAAAAAAACACCCGAAAATCAAAAAAATCATCTACACGAACGGGAGGCATGCTACCGAAATCGATTTCTTACCCACTAGGAGCCGTCACATCAGCAAAATAGTCAACTACAAGGTCTTGCACGGCGAGAGTCTTACAGCACTACATCGTCTCCTTATCATGGACTGCTGCACGAAGTCATAGATAACTGTTCTGAGCACAACAGACATCAATTTAGGTGGTAGCTACCACCTAATTTGATGAAGCCAACTCCCAGGAGTTCGCCTCGGGTACCTGCAACATTTGCGCTGGATCGTCGGCGAACCAGTACAGCATCACTTGGATAAGATTCAGGCAGCTATCCTTGGAAAAACTAATGATGTTCGCAGGTGTGACAAGTAGACTTACTGGTGAACAACACAGTCCTGAGGGAGATTATGGCAAGTTTCTAAATATTCTGAAAACAAAAGCAAATTATAGTTAGAGTCAGATGAAACTATTTACAACCTATGTAACATAAATTGGAACGTCTGACGGGCAGAAGTTCATATACAATTTGGCACATTCCAGGGTCAAAGCGACACAGCATATATCCAAGTGCCGCCGTGTAAGAGATCTCATCGACAACCTGTTATGCGTGGGCCTAATATGCGATGAAAGAGAGAACGGTTCCACGAGTTACTGAACAAGCAGCATAAATAGGTGTAGCCACCGGCTCTCCCTCCTAATCAGGGACTAATGCTATTTATAACGCCTGAATAAGCCAATGATCTCCATTCGAGTGGATAATTGATTCCCGGATTCGGGATGAGTATACTGTTTTCGAGTGTCAGTATGGCTTTCGCCCTGGATATGGGACCATAGACCCCGTTTCTGCCCTATGGGTCGTTATGAAGAAATACAGGATGAAGAACACGGCTCTGCTTCTTCTTTTTCTATAATAATCGCCCATCGAATCACTATAATTCCGACTAAGATTAGTTTTGTTATGATCGATTTATCAATCGGTAAAGCACAGGGCAAATATAGAGCTGGGGTGGAAGAAAAACCGTGTTCCGTCTCGGTCAACTGCATGTTTTAGTGTGCTAAATTCTCTCCATTTATGTCCAGTGAACGGACTTTTTAATTTCCAAATCAGTGTGTGCTATGTCAGAGAAACATTTTATTATGAGCTTGAAGCTTCCTGTTTGGTCGACCGGGCGGAGCCACGTGTAACAGTAAAGAATACCTAAATCTTACAGAATTTTCTGTAAGTTAAAAATAAATTCCAAGAATCCGCCCATTAGCGCCGCCTCCGGTGGTATCGAGTGACGTACTCAAAAAGCTGTGAAATACGAATCGAATCCGTCGCATTAAGTGTTTCATACCGCTTATACGATAAACGTATAAATCTATTTAATATAGGTCACCCACTATGCCTCATCATTCCGATTGTGTGTCAGTGTGTTTTTCTATTATGAGATAATCATACACACATATAATTTATAATAGACTTTATGGGAATGTAAAATGACAAACAAATTTGAATCACGCGTTCAATCTGTTTAAAATATATGAAGCATAGTATCCTACTGTCCAGCAATTCATCCATACATACCTTAGTAACTTAGAATGTGAAATATTGTACGTTGAGATGTTACAACTATGACGTAGATATAATTAAATATAGGTGCAATTTATAGAAATATATTGAAACACAGATGGCTTTCGTATTTCATAGTAGTAGCACTTAAATAGCACTTTCACAGTTAAATCTTATTCTTACTTACTTACTATATATAGTCCATTTCACAACTATTAGAAGTACCGGTGTACTTGTAAGAGTGGTTATTATGTGTCATAAAAATGAGCAAATACACAGTTCAACACCTTTTTCTCCTCTGTTTGTCAATAGATTTTCTTTTTGACTCTATGTACCCTATTAACATCCATTATACTTGGACATGAGATAACATGTTGAATGACTAGTAAACACAAAACTATACATACGTAAAATATTTAACAGCAAATTACTAATCTACTTATTATAATTCTTAATACTTAAACATAAGGAATTTAAAGAAGGTATCAATTATATATAAATGAATAACTTAGTGGATCTTTAGCTATATAGAAATGGTATACTGTAAAAAACTACTTTTGACTTTTATGTTTGACATATACAATAGTGTTTGCAATATTATTTGTTATTATTGTTTAGATTTAAGGTCTATGCGTCTTTAATAACTAAATACTTTAGGTTGGTAGGTATTTATACTTCTTTTGTGCCTTTACCTTTATCACCTATAAAGTGCGTGTTGTTTTGTGAAGTTACCTTTGATACACTTCTGAAAGATGTTTCACTACTAGTAATAGAAACCTTCATCTATCCCCGATTGGCACAGGACTTGTGACTTTTGTGTTGAAAAAAACAATTTTACACTTTAACCACGCCTGTATAAAACAAAAAGTTTTAGGACTTCAAACGACATATAATAATATCGACACATAAAACTGGCTCTGGAGCCTAAAATCATACCCCTATTTATTGCTTAATTACCAATTGTTTACCAATTTTGCGTTAAACTATTTTTAACGGAAGTATCGCGTGTTTTATTTATTTTGTTGAAACCTGACGTTTCGAACGCTTTGCAGCGTCCGTGGTCGCAGGAAAGACTATACGATACTTCCGTTAAAAATAGTTTAATTCAATGTGTAACAATCGCGAAAACCTAAGACAATACAATTTTGCGTTATTTGACATATAGTTTGCCTTCAGAAACACGTGATGATAGTCAATCGGAAACCGAGAGGATCCTATCAATTACACAAACTACGAAAAACGCGTGTGGTTCTTACAGGGTGAAAAAAGGCGTGAAGAGATTCTTACAGGGTCGGCAAACTATGTTGCATAAGTTACGGTAAATACTTACGCCGTACACCTATTTGTCACCTTAGTAGTAGTTAAAAATACCTGATATATTTTGATGTTGATTGAAAATTGAAGAATTACATGCAATAACACTAGGTTTCTCCAGATTCATCAAGTTTTTGATTGAATAATTATATCACTCTATCAACGCTCAAGGATTACCAATATGGTTTGCATTTCGGTATCCTCTGCCAATACAAAAGGTTTAAAGTTGATAAAAGGGTACGCTTTGCTGTATATAAGTAATGAACATTTAGGCATTTGACAGTTAATTGAATATGTAAGGATCGAATTAATTCTATATTAATCGAATAGACCGATCGCGTGGAGATCTTAATTCTGTTCAGAAACACTCGTTAATTTAATAGTATTTAGATGAGCAGCTGTTAATCGATGAGATTGTAAGTGACGTATGTAAAGTGCTTAAATTAATTAGACATAAGCATGTCAGCTGGGTTCAACCATGTCAAACTCGGTACAAATTGCTACCGACTGTAATTTCGCGTGTCCCCAACGGTTAGGTATTCAATTAAACTAGTTTAATTTTGCTAAAAGGACATTATTAAACACAAGTGAATATGAAACTAATAATGGATGTAATATTCATGTGAATTAAGTAAAGGAAAGTTAAACATTTGTAGTTTTTATAATTTAACTAGACGTGCCATGAACATGCTTTATGATCTAAGGCATGCTTTACTATCAGGAATATAAATAATAACAAAATTAATAAATACATTCTAATGAATTCACGACCGAACAAACTTATTTTATCAATTCATAATTTACTAATACAGTGGGAATCATGGTTTGTACGGTCTACTGATAACCGCACACACACTTACTTGATATTAAATGTCTTGATGATAGAAATGATAAACTGATTCTAGAAATTGTCTATATTGTTCAGCCTTATTATTAAGTGAACATGAATGTTTTGATGCTGATGATGATATTATATTTAAATTATGATTTGATATGTTTTGGAGCACGTACGATGTCTTGATTGCTAACATACGAACGAACTGAGTCTAATTACGGGCAAACGGCGCACATAGCGTAAAATGCTTACGCGGCGAATCTGTACGGTTGCCATGCAAATGCAATACACCGTACATGCTGCCGACCGCGAGAGATGTGGGCGAATGATAATGATTACAAGGTGAACTGACAATGTTTTACTAACTACTGCTTTAGTGTCTCTAAACGAATACTGTTCTTTTTACAATTGGGGTAGTACACTTGTCCACTTTAAGCACTTCATTAACTCTTTTAGGTATTTCACTATACTCACTATCACATGGCACTTCACTGATTACGTTTTTCCGCCGCGTGCTGCTAACGCCTGGGTTCGCTCGGGGACGAGCGGAGGCGTTCCCTGCGATGTCCGCGTTCGCTGTCCCACCGGTATAGTAGCCTACTGATTCCACATGAGAATCAACAGGCTGTGAGTGTTGCTGCTGCTTGCTCCTTCGGAACCTTCGCCACGAGAGGACCAGGCCGAGTATGACAACAACACCAATAACAATATACAATGCTGTATAGTGATGGATGTCATGATACGTAATGCGATCTGATAGGTCTGTATTTTCTTGGAGATGCTTTATCTGTTTTTGAAGTTCTTGCAAATCGTTAGAGTTGTTATATAGCGACGAATCGTGTAGTTCAATAACGGGAATGGTCAAGTTTAACAGGTGATTAATGGGCTCAATGTCAGACGAAACTATTTCAGGTTTGATATTTAACTCGCTTCTGCCTTCGTAGTGGGAATGTACTGTAAAGTTTTCGGTTTTTAATAAGCAACCGTGATCAATGCTTACTATTCCGGTTTGTGATAAGTAATACGACAGCGCTTGGTTTTCGCAAAGTATTCGTATTGGGCATCGGTCACAACAGAAAAATAAGTATTTATTGACTGTATTGATTTCCATCCATTGGTCGGTACACACATTTACTTTTACATGACATTTACCTGTTTTCGGCACAACTGTACAAAATTTTTCATTATTGGTCATATGATAAATTTGTTTCTGTATATAACACAGATACATATATGCGTCGCCACGTAAACATGACTGTACATCGTCTCTGGACATACTAAAATACGCATCCTTTTTCAAATTGATTGCAACGTACTCTGAGATGGGAGAAACGCTGACCATGCTGTTGTTGGATACTTGTGGAATCGGGATGATTTTCGTAAGTTCGTAGGCGTCTCGACTTACTAATGGCACTCTTAGTTCAAAGATTAAGTAATCTTCCGACATTCTTGTTTTTACTTTTATTAAGGGATAAATTTTACTCAAGTCTCTGTGTAGGTTATTAATTGGCAAAGATAGATCTTTGGAGAGATGACTTGATATTATATTTAGCTCTTCTTTAAGCTGTTCTGGAGATAACAAGTGAAAATTGAAGCGTCCATGGTACACATCCGTAATAGTGTCCAACAAGGTGGTTTGAATAGTTTCCAAGTGTCGAATTATGTTGGTCGCGGCTAGTGCTCCTATACTGAAGTCACTAGTTACATAACTTCTTTTCATTTCAGCATTTGTTTCTTTGGTAAATTGCTCAAATTTTAGTGATAATTGATTCAAATACTTATGCTGCGTGTCGATTGATTCCTCATTCCGTTTTAGAATGTTGTACTCTGCTTCAATAATTGATGTTTGATTTTTGATGAGCGAGGCCAAATGACTCTCATTGTCCCGCACGAGCTGTATGTCTGTCTGATATTTTTCTGCGAAACGTGAATCAAGCACTCCGAAGAGAGTATTAGCTAGATACCCGATCCCGTCAATGACGCCTCGGCGCCGGCGCTGTTTAGCGTGCCGCGAGCTTGTATGTTGACTTAGTAACATGATATTATAGTAGTTTAATTCTGATAACTCTTGTTGTAATTGTGTTATTATAATTTTGCAATGAGCGTTGTCTTTTATCGTGTTACACAATGCATCTAAATATGACATGTATTGTTTACAAGCTGTCGTTCCTTGCCAGTATGGATCCATGTTATAGTAACTAACAATTTTCCACTCGTCTCTGATTAGTTGTATACTTGTTTTTTTATCAAAATAAAATACTTGATTGTTATTTATTGGTGTTACGTTAAATGAACAATATGATGTTGTTAATATGCTCATGAAAAATAACAATGAGGTGACCAAAGATACGAAACTCCTTGCGGGTGTTTTTCTGATGCTTTTTTTTGTAGCAGATGATTTTGCTTCTTGAGAATCTTCTTCAACTTCAACAATCTATATTCACAGGGAGCGGTGAGATTTTGATAATTGGTCGTTTGATATAACCATTTCTTGTTTTTAATGTAACAACCCTAACCAATCCGTCATTGCCAGGGTGTAATTCGACGACGCGTCCCATTGCCCATTTTCCGGCAGGTAGGTTTACATCATTTATTGTTACTATGTCATTGATCTTGATATTGCTTTTTTCGGTTTTCCACTTGCTCCTTGCTGTGAGTTCGGTAAGGTATTCGCTGCGCCATCGCTGCCAGATGTCTTGTACTATTTTCTGCGTCAAGTACCATCGTGTTCGCATATCTGATTCGGTTTCTAATATGTTTAAGTTGCTGCTTACGTTAATAAAACTAGATGGTGTTAGAAATTCTAGGTCATCCGGATCTTCCGTAAGAGGACATAGAGGCCTGGAGTTTAAAACAGCTTCGAGTTGCGCTAATATTGTAGCAAACTCTTCGTAGGTGAGACGTTGGTCGCCTATAACCCTTTTCATGTGATATTTTAGGCTTCTAACCGCACGCTCCCACAGATCTCCGGCGGAGGGCCAAGATGGTGCGTTAAAATGCCACTCGATGTTCATGTCTGTTATTTCTGTTAAAAACTCGTTACCGAATGTTTGCTGTATTTGTTCAAACTCTTGCTGTAAAATCTTGTTAGCACCGACGAAGTTCGTGCCATTGTCGCTGTAGATGTGACGCGGACACCCTCTTCTTGCTGACATTCTTCTTAATGCTGCGATGAATGCAGACGACGTTAAGTCTGAGACAAGCTCTAGATGGACGAGTTTAGTCGCCATGCAGACAAATACTGCAATGTATCCTTTTGTCGTTTTTACGCCACGACCCTTGTTGAGCTTAATAGTCACATGACCCGTAAAATCAACCCCCGTGTTATAGAATGATTTTGAGAGGTTGCATCTTGCAGATGGTAAATCACCCATTAATTGTGCTTGTTTTGTGGTGCTCTGTTTACGACATGTCACGCATTTACGTATTCGCTTTTTAACTGCTCGATTTCCGCCGATTATCCAGTATTTCTGGCGAATGGATGCTGCGGTTACTCGAGCTCCTCCGTGAAAGGTAACCTTGTGAGCATGATCGATTATGAGGTCGGTTAAAAGACCACTGTGGGGGATGATAATAGGGTGTATCATCTCTGGATCTATATTCGCATTCCGCAGTCTACCGCCAACTCTAAGAAGGCCAAATTTATCCAAAAATGGTTTAAGCTCCAAAGTTTTACTCTTTGTACTTATCGGTTTACCTTGTATTAAATTATTTATTTCTTCGTCAAATTCAAAGTGCTGTACATGTTTGATTATCACACGCTTTGCTTGTTTTATTTCTTGAAGTGTGATGTAATTTAGATTTTTCTGAATGTGTTTTTCTCTTGTTTGCTTGATGAATCTTCGGACCCATGCTAGTACACGTACGACTTTAGTGAAAGAGCTATATTTTGATAATAACTTATTTAAAATGCTATCTTCCTGCTTTGCTACGAGGTTTATTTGATACTTTGTTTTCCTTTCATCTACGTTCGTGAAATAAACTTTGTCATTATTTTTGCTGTAAGAACTTTCAGTGCGAAGCCATGTTGGACCTTCCCACCATAATGAATGTTCCTTTAACTGCTTAGCGGACATACCACGACTAGCACAATCTGCAGGGTTTTCTGCTGATTTTACATAACGCCAATTTTTTGCGGGCATGATTTCCGTGATTTGACGTACTCGGTTGGCAACGAAGGGTTGCCAACGCGTTGGCTCACCATGCAACCACCCAAGGACTGCCATGGAGTCTATCCACCCGTAAGTCGTGATGTTATGATGTACAAGACTTTCTTTAACCTTTTTCATAAGTTTTGATAATAGAAGAGCACCACATAGCTCTAAACGTGGTACTGATGCGTTGTTTTTGACTGGAACCAAATTCGCCTTTCCAGCTACTAACGCTATTGATACGTTTTCGTTTCTCTTAATCTTGCAATAAACTACACACGCGTATGCTCTATTAGAACTGTCTGAGAACCCATGCAACTCAAGGTCGTCACACTCTAGTGTGTTAAGCCACCTTTTCAATTGAAATTGATCTAATCGTGATAAATCTTGCTCAATATAAGTCCACTCCTGGATGAGATCGGTAGGTAATTGTTCATCCCAATTTAGATCTAATGTCCACACGTGTTGGAACAGTAGTTTTAACTTTGTTGATAGCGGGCAAATCCATCCTAAGGGGTCGAATAGTTTTGTTATTTCGGATAGTATTATTCTCTTTGTGCATGACTTTTTTGATGTTGTGTCTATCTTGGACTGGAATGCGAAGGTATCTGATGCTGGATTCCACCTCAATCCTAAAGCTTTTGATGATTCGACGTGTTTAAAATCAAATTTATCTTGTTTGATTTCGTCTTCTAATAATTCCTTGGAATTTGAAGCCCACTTCCTTAGATTGAATCCCCCTGATTTAAGTAATTTGATTAAGTCCTGCTTTAATTCTATCGCTGTCTCTACAGAATGTGAACCATGTAATACGTCGTCCATGTAAAAGTTTTGCTCTAATGCTTCAATAACTCGATTCCTTTGAAAATTCAGATGTTCATCTTGTGCTAATCGTTTCAATGTCATCATGGCCAAGAAAGGTGCTGCCTTGGTACCGTAGGTGACAGTGCATAACTGATATTCTTGTAATTGTTGTGAAGGGTGGTCTCGCCAAATGATTTTCTGATATGCTTGATCTTTCACGTTAACCCATATGAAACGGAACATTTTTTCAATATCTGCCGTAAACGCGTATTTGTGCTGCCTGAATTTTAATATTAATATTTGAATATCTTGCTGTAGGTTTGGACCTTTAAACATCAAGTCATTCAAACTTTTTCCTGTGTCTGTTTTTCTTGAGCCATCATAGACGACTCGAAGACCGCTAGTAGATGAGTCATTCCTTAGTACGTGGTGGTGTGGCAAATAGCAATTTTGTTTCGTAGTACCGGGCGACGACGGTATCATATGACCCATTGACATGTACTCGTGTATGAATAATTTATACTTTTGCGCAATTTCGTTATTATTGCGAAATTTCCTTTCCGTTTGGTAAAATTGAGCAATAGCCATATGTTTTGATTTTCCTAATTGATTTTCAAAGTTTTTCTTGAACGGAATTCTAACCTCATATGACCCATCGTCCCGTCGTTTAGTCGTTTCGTTATAGTATTGTAGACACTGCTGATCTTCGTCTGATAATGATGATGATGACTCTGCAATTTCTTCCAATTCCCAGAATTTCTTAATTTCATCGACTTGATTAATTACAACATGGCAATGCATTGTTTTTATGCCTTCAGCATCCCCAATTAAAAGGTAACCCAGCCTTGATTCCTGGGCTACTGGTAATTTGATATTGGCTCTACGCAAGCCACTCATAAGTATTTGTGAGTAAATTCTTGCTCCCAACAAAATATCAATAGGGCGACTGATATAAAATTCAGGGTCGGCGAGTTTTAAACCTTCTATGTGTTGCCAGGCAGGCTTAGAAAACGTAAAACTAGGTAAATTCTTAGTGATTGTGTTCAGTATTACAACTTCAGCATTAAATGTGTATTGACCATCTGATGATACACATGATAGAGTGCTTATCCCCTTACAGCTACTCTCTTTCTCCCCCACACCTGATATAACACCCTTACACCAACTTCTTGACAACCCTAACAACTGAGCAGCACGTTCGGTAATTAAAGATGATTGCGCGCCTTGATCGATAAGCGCTCGCATCTTATGATAAGACCCATTACTTGCTTGGACGTGAATGATAGCTGTAGATAGTAAGACTTCCGACTCGACATTATTCTGCTGCAAAGTGTAGTTATAACTCGCTTGTTGGTTTCGAGGTTCAGCTCCTGTTCTAACCATGCGGGATGTTTCTCCATTGGTTGCATTATTATTTGATTGTTTCGTAAATGCTTCATGTAGAATTGTATTATGGTCACCGTAGCAGTGACGACATCGTTTTTCAGAAAAACATGCTTTATTTTTATGATCATACAAACAGTTTTGGCAGAAATGAAGTTTCGTCACTGTATTGCGTTTTTGATGAGGTGACATATTGAGGAATTTATTACAATAAAATAAACCATGTAACTCGTTGCACAATGGACATGTGGATTTTGCTGAATTGCTATTGAGCGATTGCGGCAACGCGACCTTATTATTTGAAAATTGAGAATTATTGAAGTTATAATTATTTGATTTATGTTGTCGATACGTAGGTATATTAGATGATGTACTTGGATGTTTTGTTTGATCTGATGTTCTTTTTCTCGAACATTCTAAAGTCGTAAATTTGCTCTCCAAAAAATCCATGAAATCCTGTAATTTTGGTAGATCCCGTGGGTTCTTTAGTGACTCTAAATAATGATTATGGGTCTCAGAGTCTAGTTTTTGTAACAAAATATGCACCATAAGCGGATCCCAGCTACTGATATCAACTCCTAGATTTTTAATGGCGTTCAGACATTCGAGAGTTGTATCATGAACTCTCTTGATGTGATTAGCCGACGCCTGATGGAGCGTTGGCAAATTCATTATAGTACTGACATGAGAAGTGAAAATCAATCTTATGTTATTATACCGATGATTTAATATCTCCCAACAAACACTGTAATTTTCGGAGCTAATCGTAAGATGTTGAACTAAGCGCTCAGCCTCTCCTCTCAATTTGCCTTTTAGGTACTGCATTTTTTGTGCATTCGACAATGACCTATTAGTATGTATAGCCTCAGTATAGAGGTCCTTAAAACAGACCCAAGACTGGTAGCCACCTGAATAGGACGGGACATCCAATCGTGGTGTTGCTTGTTCTCTGTGTGATTCAGACCACAATTTGCTATTGAGCTGTTTTCTAAAATCGTTAAAAATGCTTTCGTATTTTGTAAATGACCTGTCATATGATTCGTCTGCACCTTCCAGCTCGCTGTCGATCTCTAAGTGCAAAGAATCGATTATTGCCCATCTCGACTGCAAAGTACGAAGTGCGTCTTCTAATTCCCATTTCTCTAGAATTACATCTAAATTGATACCTGTAATAGTTCGCTGAAATGCCCTAAAATTGCTCGCTTGTCTTTTTAGCATCTCATCTAACTTACTAGTTGTACCTGTTGACAGCATTAGGACTTGTGAAAGTTTACCACAAGTTTCTGAGCCCTGTTCCCTTTCGCCTGTCACCTCGGCTTGCCGTGTCGCCTTCTGAGAGGTAGTGGCAGGAGGTGCCGTTGATGACCCGATAACTGTCTCCTGTTGTTGTTTACGAATAAAAGATCTTGTCTTCGTATATGATTCTAATGCATTCTCATAATAATGCTCAGAAAAGTAGGGGTGTGACCGCTCTAGCTCAGTCGAAAGGCGGTCATGATTAAATTGAAAGTCTGCCCAATAACCTTCCAATGTCGCAGACCGTCTTTTGAAATAATCTAAGTCCTTTCTGTTTGCTGAATCTTTCCCTATATTGATCAGAATCTTCTTAATGGCACCAAAGATCTCAATCTGCTGTTGATAAATTTCTTCCATTGTTGAAGTATGAAAGAAATATTACGTGAGTCAGTAAGAAAATAATGGAACGATCTTACTTGATTGATGACTGCTTACTGCTGAATCCAATTCAGGATGACACTTAATTGTTACTTGATGAAATTGATAAAGTCCACTGATTGTTTGATAACACTGATTGTTCGATACCACTGGTAGAGTCACAGGTTATTCGATAGCACTGGTAGAGTCACTGGTTGCTTTTACTCGAAGGACCAAAAGAATATGTACGGTCTACTGATAACCGCACACACACTTACTTGATATTAAATGTCTTGATGATAGAAATGATAAACTGATTCTAGAAATTGTCTATATTGTTCAGCCTTATTATTAAGTGAACATGAATGTTTTGATGCTGATGATGATATTATATTTAAATTATGATTTGATATGTTTTGGAGCACGTACGATGTCTTGATTGCTAACATACGAACGAACTGAGTCTAATTACGGGCAAACGGCGCACATAGCGTAAAATGCTTACGCGGCGAATCTGTACGGTTGCCATGCAAATGCAATACACCGTACATGGTTAATGCAGAAAAGTATGAGGTAATTTAATTATGGATTCGCAATATCGATACGATTTACCTATTATTGCTAGTGATATTATTGCTGAAAATAGCTCTGCATGTTAATGATTGTTTTTAAGTCTCGTACATACCACTAACCAATTGTAGCATTTTATGCTAACCGCTACCGCATACATATTCCGATAGGACTCACAATTTGATTTTGGATGAGGCGATGTTGCTGCGTACATTGATTACATTAACAGCACTTAGACTAATGTCCATTATCACAGGACGGTGCAGAGTGTCCAGTTTACTGGCAAGACTAGCAGAAGCCACCTTTTCCAACAGTGACTTTACGTGGTCGATCGGTTCCACCTCCCAGAGAAGTAGCCTCTGGCGGGAACCCAACTAGCTAAAGCTATCAACCGTTTCGAAGGGTGTTGTGACCGCCAACGGTTTCATTGGCTCACAGTCAATGGAGTTTCGAAATTCTCTTGTCCTTCTACACTCAATATAACGAATCATCTATGTATAATTCACGAACATGAGCAGAGAAATTAACAATGAAATAATCTCACTGATTACTTCAGCGATAGCTATTTCATTTTGAAACTGAAATCTACATATTCTCTAGCATCAGGCTAATCGTATTCCAAGCGAGTTATTGCATCGCGATTGCCAATATCTGTACATTACGTACCTGCTTACTCCAATAATATTACATATTTACGACTAGGAGATTCAAGGATAAATATTTTATTATGAAGATTACATTTTCCTCAATATTCAAGACAACAAGCATTTTCGCTTATGAAAACACGGGGCTGTGGTGACGTAGAGTAATATAAAAAGTATAGTTTTGTTACTCTACGTACGTTATTTTACGGAAAGAATATAAAATAAATATAAGTTGAATGAAATAAAGTTCTATTATTATATTTTATAACTTCACGCCAAATCCCTTGTGGGTTAGGCAGAGTGTAGCTAGAGTAGCTCTTCTCATGCACGCTCGCCGGTTTCTAAGGCTTCTGATATCACCTTCTGAAAAACATGACCATTTTAGTAATGATAGGTAAGTCTCGGTATTCCTCAGCTCTTATATATGTACCTGTACTTTCGCATTGTATGTCTTTATTTTTTCTTTCTGCATTATTAATTATCTAATTATTTCTTTCTGAATTCTTTCTACATGTCCGAACCAACGGAGCATGACTCTTCTAATTTTAACACCAAGACTCTGTTTAAGACCAAGTCAGTTTCTAATAACATCATTGCGAACACGGTCTACAAGCGTTACGGATAGCGCTCGTATTTCGACCGCGTTTATCCTACTTTCATACTCTCTTTGCCATTCCCAGCTCTCGCTTCCACAAGTAAGCGCTGGGACCAGCACTGCATTGTGTACAGCGAGCTGTGCCTTATAGTTGAAGCTTTAACTGTCAACAAGTTTTTATAACGCTTTATTCACACTATTACCAGCACTCACTTGTCTTTTCACATCAACGGTATACACCTCCCATCCCTGCCGAAAGCGCATACAAGATATACATAAAGTTATAATATGACTGCCACCGCTGCGGTGCCCCGATGGATCACTGGCGCATCAGCCGCAGGAGATAGCCGATCTTATGGTCAGCCTCTTTGCGGCTAACTCCCGGATCGATGACTGTAGCACGCAACCACCAACAATACCCTCCAGTGGGTCCGTTATGCCTGATATCCACATCAGGCAGCGCGATGTGCGTTTTGAACTACAGTCACTCGATGTCCGAAAAGCCAGTGGTCCAGACGGTATCCCAGCGATTGTTCTTAAAAAATGTGCAACGGAGTTGTCTCCGGTGTTAACCTCTGAGGGGAGGCAATCGATAAATATGGCGAATCCATGGCAGTCAGCCTAGATATCGCCAAGGCGTTTGATCGGGTCTGGCACAAAGCACTTCTCTCCAAACTTCCGGCATACAGTCTGCCCCTCCAGCTTTGTTTGGATTTGGATTCACACACACACACACCAATTGGATTGCTGGCTTC
Organism: Pyralis farinalis; assembly: GCA_947507595.1. Lineage (NCBI taxonomy): Eukaryota > Metazoa > Arthropoda > Insecta > Lepidoptera > Pyralidae > Pyralis > Pyralis farinalis. The sequence goes on from OX382267.1 coordinate 22,844,692, forward strand.
CTGCATGAGCGTAAAATCCGCGTTCTTGCAGATGGATGCGCTTCGCGGTTCATGTCAGTGAATGTCGGTGTCCCACAGGGCTCCGTTCTATCGCCCACTCTCTTTCTTCTGCATATCAATGACATACTGCCACTTGGTAATATTCATTGCTATGCAGACGAGAGTACAGTCCATGGGCGATATTTCGGTCGGCCTGGTGCTGGTCGGACAGAAATCGGTAAGAGGCGTGAGAGTCCTATCGTTGAACTGAATCGGGTTTTGGATCTCATTAGTAAATGGGGTTTCAACAACCTGGTTGAGTTTAATGCTGAGAAAACTCAGGTTTGCGCGTTTACAACAAAAATGTCCCCCTTCCTTCCCACTCCCAGTCTTCAGGGTGCTTCCCTCAGTATGCGAGATAGCTTGAATATGCTGGGTATGGGTATTCATTGCGACCTTAACCAGCGTTATTACATCGAGAGCCTCATCTCAACAGAGAAAACTCGGAGTCCTGAACAGGGTACGCCGGTTCTTCACGCCAGACCAACTTTGTCTGCTTTATAAGACACAAGTTCGGGCCTGCGTGGAGTATTGCTCGCATCTCTGGGACGGCTCCGCACAGTATCTTCTTGAACTGTTTTCCCTTATCGCACCCTCTCCCTTCCGTCATAGAACCACACGTGCGGGCTTGCGATGTCATCGTTCCACGGTTGAGAATATCTCTTCGCATACCAAAAGTACGGCAACTCCTATCTTTGTCGTACCATTAAAAAGTGGAACGCTTTGCCTGCACATGTGTTCCCTGCTTTCTACAATATGGGATCCTTCAATTCAGCATGGCAGCGTCAACTGACAGGATACGGTATGTAGTATGTTGTCAGTTGCAGTTGCGATTTGGGCTCCTCTTTCGCTTACCATCAGGCAAAGAGGAGCCACTATGCTGAACTAATATAAAAAAAATATATGAAAAATAATTATCTCTATATACATGTCTATTTATTATTAAGGTACCTATTTGTATATAGCACGGGTAGTGACGATATAAATTATAAATTAATGTCATCCATTAATTTATAATTCATATCGTCACTACCTACATTCAAAAGGTATTTAATTTATTTCAATATCATATTTCATATTGTAATGATATTCTTTCCTTAGGATTCGTATCTAAAGTTCAGTACGCTGACTATCCGATCATATTCGTCTCGGTCGATCGGTATATTCGGTATATATTCGATTTGTAAGGCTCCTGAGATTACCTATATATACATATATTAATATACCATGGACGTCGTTCCTCCACCAAATCTGTGCATATCCACAGAGGCAGAGGAACGACGTCGGGTCATAAGTTCTGTCAAAACCTTATTATTTTATATTTGGAATACTGGCTAAAAGTACTTTGACTAATTTTAAAAATAAAACAACAGCCGAAAATAAAAAATATATCAATTTTCATTCATTTTCAAATATGGAGAGGTCGAAGAAGGAAGATAGAGTCGCGGTTATCGCGTTGCACCGCTGTGGTTACGTGCCAAAAGAGATTTTCAACATTCTACAAAAATTGAAAATGACACTACGGTTTATTTGTCGCACTATCAAACGATATACAAAGATTCAAGCTTCTAAAATCGTAAGAGGAGCGGCCGACCACGCACAGTTAGGACACCAGCGGTCATCAAAGCAGTGAAGGCGCAAATACAAAGAAATCCCGGCGCAAAACAAAAAATCTTAGCTCTTCAGATGGGATTAAGCAGAACCACTTCTATCTATCTATCTATAACTTCACCCCAAATCCCTTGCGGGGTAGGAAGAGAGAACCGAGCGCCACGTGACTCGATCCTTACATATCTCACTCGCTTCTTTAACATTCATTGCTCTTCTCATGCACGCTCGCCGGTTTCTAGGGCTCCTGACATCATCACCTTCTGATAGAACACGACCAATTTGGTCATGGTAGGTAAGTCTTGGCCTTCCTCGGCTCCTACATCCTTCCACTTTTGCATTGTATATCTGCTTTGTCATTCTTTCATCTTGCATTCTTTCTACATGCCCGAACCATCGGAGCATGCCTCTTCTTATTTTAACACCGACGCTCTTTTTTCTATTTCTAACATCATCATTGCGAATACGGTCTACAAGCCTTACGCCACAAATTTCAGCCGCGTTTATTCTACTTTCATGCTCTTTCTGCCATACCCAGCTCTCGCTTTTATAAGTTAGCGTTGGGACCAACACTGCATTGTGTATAGCGAGTTGTGCCTTCTGGCTCAGGTTTTTACTGCCAAGAAGTTTTCCCAACGCTCCATTCACACTATTCCCAGCACTCACTCGTCTTTCCACATCTGCGGTGTACCTTCCATCCCTGCTGAAAGCGCATCCAAGATATACAAACTCATCCACTTGTTCCAACACTTCATCGTCAATCGTAATCCTTACATTAGTTCTGGTTTCTTCTCTATCAAATACCATTATCTTTGTTTTCTTCGCATTCAGTAGTGATCCTTTCTCCATACATTCGTCTTTCATCGTTGTGACCAGTATTTGCAGTTCAGATGGTGTATCTGCTAATAGCACGGCATCGTCTGCATACAGCACACAGTTCACTACTAGGTCACCCAGGCGCAATTCCACATTCGTTGACCTTATTCTCTGCAGACAACTATCGAGATACAGGATAAACAGCCTAGCAGATAGCATGCAACCCTGTTTGACACCAATTTTGACATCAAACCAGGGTGCCATGCCACCGTCTATCCGCACACATGCTGAGCAATCCTTGTAAGTGGACTGCACAGCCCGGAGCAGTGAACCGTCAATCCCATATCTCAGCAATATGTCCCACAGTTCCTTTCGCACAACCCTATCAAAGGCTTTCTCAAGATCCACAAAACCGCAGAAAACCTTCCGGTCTATGGCCAGATGCTTCTCTACGATATTGCAGAGCGAGGAAACTTGAAACGTACATCCCCTTCCATTTCGGAAACCTCCTTGTGCGTCCCAAAGCATTTCATCGGATTTCACCATCATTCTCCTTTCAATCTCCTTTCCATATACTTTTGCTGCTAAGCTGATCAAACTGATGGCCCTATAGTTGGCGCAGTCCATGCGTGACCCCTTGCCTTTATACAAGGGCACGATGACTGCGCGTCTCCAGTCCATTGGGACCCTTCCAGTTCTCCAGCATAGGTTGCATAGGTACCAGAAGGCGTCCCGGACGTAAGTGCGACCTAATTTGATCATCTCAGCTGTGATCAGATCAATTCCCGCTGATTTTCCATTTTTCAAGCTTCGTATCGACCATTCGATCTCATCCATAGCTATGCCTTCGTCGGACGCCGTCAACGTGGAGTAAGCATCTGACTCACTCTCATTGTCAGCGTCCGAGGCATACTCATACATTTCCTCAAAACATTCACTCCACCGTTCTAACACTACCTGAGTGTTCGCAAGAATGACACCAGCTTTAGACTTCATCTTATCCATTCTAGATGCCGACGAACCACTCCGAGACTTCTTTACCTCTCTCTAAAAGAGTTTGGTATTTGCCTAGAAGTTTTTTGTCAGCCTCTCTTCCTCATTCATAATTTGTTTTTCACGCTTCTCTTTCACTAAAGCCTTGGTTTCATTCTTGCATAGACGGTACATTTCTTTCTTCTTTTCTCTCATATTTTCATTTAAAGGCAAAGATGATACGTAATCCAGCCACGCTTTCCTCTTTCTTGCTACGGAGGATTCAACCTCCGCATCCCACCAGGCATCTCCTTTCGCTGTTTTACGTCTCTTTGCGCATCCACAAGCTTCTTTTGCACTATCCACCATACTTTCTTTCAAAACTTTCCAACAATCATCCACATCTGAGTCGAAGAGGCTTGCATTTGCATGTCTCTCACTTACCAGATGCACATACTTTCTCCTTACACTTTCATCTTGCAATTTTTCGCTCATTATCCTTTCATGATCTCCGAAAGGGATACGCACTCGCCAGTGCCTCCACTTCCTAAAAAGGCCCACAAACCGGCTTACCACCAGGTAGCGGTCCGTCTCAAGAGTGGGGCCTCTAAAGGCTCTTGTATGCATTAGAACATTTTGGAGACGTCTATCTATTAAAATCAAATCAATCACACTTTTTTGGTCATTCCTTCTCCATGTATACGTGTGAATATCCTTATGATGAAATAAAGTATTCGACACGAGGAGGCCTCGTTCCATACATAAATCTAGTATTGACTTACCTGCTTCGTTCACTCTCTTATCTCCATACGGACCAAGAACAGCTTCATAGCTGTATCGCTTGGTCCCAACCCATCCATTCAAGTCTCCACACATAATCACTCTTTCATTCCCTTCAGCTAAGTCCAGAACATCCCTCACAGACTCCCAAAACTTCTCCAGTTCTTGAGCACACGCTGAGCTTACGGGAGCGTATGCTGCAACCAAAAATACTCGCGTGATGCCCAGTTTAATACGAACCCAGAGAAGTCTAGGCCCTACCAAACAGTAATCTCTTAGACCAGTGGCTAAGCGAGAGGAGAGTACGACACCTACACCAACACTGGCATGATCGTCCCGGTCTACCCCAGACCATAGGGCCATCATACCACCGGGCAGATCATCGGTGTCGCTCCCCTTGCGCTTAGTCTCTGTCACACATAAAGCATTCAAACGTCTATCAGTTCATTCGTCTTATCATTCAATCCACCTCTCAAATTCCACATGCCTATGCGGCACTCGGCTCCCCTCGTCCCGCCGGAATTGGTGGTGCGTGGTGGGTGGCGGCCCCCACCGCCGCATGCAGCTATATTCGCACCGACGGGGGCGGATCGGTGCGCGTCGCCTACGGGGAACGCCCTAATCCGTACGTCGGTGCGCTCTTGGTCCAGAATTGCAATCGACTGATTGGCAGGGGTCGGGAACGAGCACGCTTCTGGCACATGACTCCCATTTTTATTACGGCGGTACGCGGGAAAAAAATACCGCGAAATTATGTTTTCTGATGAAAAAGTTTTTACCATCGAAGAAAGTTACAACAAACAAAATGATAATGTGTATGCCCACAGTTGCGAAAAAGCGAGCGCGAGTATTCCGAGAGTCCAGCGAGGGCATTATCCGTCATCAATCATGGTTTGGCTTGGAGTCTCATATTCAGTTTTAACTGAGGTGTTTTTCTGTGAAAAAGGTGTGAAAACTTATGACCTGACTAGGTATATATATTAAAATACAACAATTGCTCATTTAGTACTCGTAACATAGAATTCATTTGACGTGCCTGCTAGTCGAGTAGCGACTGGTGGCTTATCAAGTGAGGTTTCGATTAAATAATACAAACATTTGTGTGCATGAACAATATAGACACGTCTGTTTGTCTTATTTCAGTTGTGTTTTCTATGTATCATAAGCATGTGTTTACAATAAAAGTACATATGTATGTTTACCGGTTACTTAGTATCAAATTTGCTTAGGGACTAATGGCGCTATGCCATTTGTCCAATAAATAAATATGCAGCAGGTTGAAAGGAGAACAACAATTGTTGTATGAATTTGGTTTCCATATTATTTTGAGAAAAACATTTCTTCGGTACCGGTTTTTTTTGACAGAAAATATGGCTTACATTTTTTTGTTTGCATTATAGGTAAGCTAGGTAAGCTACTAATTATGATATATACATTTGAGATGTTAATAAATAATTAATTCTTTCTTTTTATATGGGAAAACTAATAATTTTATTTAAACTTTAGAACCAGAACTTATAAATTATAAATTACATTATCAAAGTATTTTTAATAATTATCTATTTTTTGAGAGACGAAAATAACGATCAGAATGTTTATGTTAATCGCAACTATGCAACAACATAATAACTGTAAACCATGAAATGGTAAAAATGTGTGTGTGTTATTGGGAGGATTTCCTTATAAATAATAAAAATCAGCAAATAAAAAAAAAGTAGAAAAACATCTAAGTATATGGCGACACTGATACAATGTTTTTAAGGTTACGTAACCTAAGGGTACTAATGGAACCCTATTACTAAGGCTACGTTGGCTGTTCGTCTGTCTGCCCGTCCGTCTGTGTCATAGCTGTGCTTTTTGAACCGTAATAGGCAGAGACTTGATATTTTCCCAATGTGTATTACGAGTACTATGGCCGCTATGAACAAAAAATAAAAATAAAAATCTTACTTCTACGCACTTAGTCGATTTTTACTACGTACAAACGTCAAGCTTGTATGAATATAATGCAAGCCCTAGTATATATATATTTACATCTTACGTATGATCTCGCGCTAGAGGTCAAAAATTTGCAAAGGATGCTGCGTCAGATATACGGACGTAAGATTACAGGCCCCTATAAAACGCGTGGGCAAAAAATCGACCTGGACGTTTTTCGCCGTATTTTTTAGTTCTGGGAGAACTACACCTTGCCGCGCAACTTTTTAAGGATTTTACGGCGCGGCGTATATTGGAGCAGCGTCTATTTACCTTTTTTTTATACTGCTACCGCAGTATAAGCGCTATGCAAACATTTTAAATGTTTTTATCAATTAAAATTGACGCTTTAATTACTTCCGTTAAATCACCTTCTGAGACAGGGGTAAAGGTGCGGGGAGCAAGGACGAATGAAGCGGGAGGGGGCTAAGAATTTCGCGCGACGTGTCGTGATGAGTTTGTTCTTGTTTACTACTTTATCTAGGTACTCAAACTTGTGGCAATCGGAACCCAATTTTAATGGTCGTTGCGCAAACATATTTAACTAGTTAAAAGTGTTGTAAATATACTCATAATGAAAAGAAATCAGAGGATTATACAACTACTTTCATGTAAGTATCTGACTTTATTAACTTTATAAATTGATATCGCTTGATAAATAATATAAATAGGGCATTTACACCTACCACATAATTTCATATAAGAAAAAAATAGAAACAGTTCGGACGAAGTAAACTTGTAGTGACTTACCTCCATTACGTAGGTAGGTACGAGTATTATTTGTTGGTTACCTACGCTGTTATTAGTTCAATTCGTTTCTTCAAAGACGCCCGCCTTCACTGTGGTTGTAGTAATTGTGTGGACAAGTATTTTAAAAGACGTGACTTTAAAATGTATTACAAATATGGTTTACCGACAGAGTAAAGGCCTGTATTAAAGCCAAAGGTGGCTATTTTGAATAGTATCATTACATATATGTACATATAAGTTTTATTAAGACTACATTACTTCATAAAAAAATACTTTGGCTGGACTAGGTAATTTCAATGTAAATAATTAATTACAAGACATTTTCTACAAATTCCGCTGCATCGAAAGGCCACTAAACATAGTTTCTTAAAGTATCAAGGACATCACTACAGGATACCGGCACTCACGGATCCTGTAGTATCATAATGTATCCAATGAAAGAACTAACATAGTGCTTACCTTCGGTAAGACTGCGGTGCGACGGGCCAGCTGCGCCTTGACCTCAACACCAGCGCCACTCTCGGCATGGAGCCATGCAGGTTGCCACCCATCTGCGGGGCAGACGTGCGCTTGCGACTCCAGCCGCGCCGCCCGCTGTTGGACCCCCACAGATGCGCCGTACCATGCTCTGCTTAAAAATGAAATTGTTATATTAGATATCATGACCACAGGCTCACTGCATGAGTTACTAAAACGACACAAGGAAACATTCATACTATAGTTTATAGATTCAGGCGTTATTTTGCGAAAGTAAAATTAGCATAATATATAAAATTATAGACCGCGTCTTATGGCGCTCGGTTCTCTCTGCCTACCCCGCAAGGGACTTGGCGTGAAGATATACATACATACATACATGGATACATACATACAAAATTAGCATGAAATTTGATCTAACCTGTTTTATGTGCTTCCACCGCCAATTAGTTCATGCGAGCTAACTCCGTCCGGCACCCACCCACTACCGTTAATAAGTGCATATCCATGCTGCCATCACTACCCTGGTCGTCTCTACGACACGTGTTTCGCCTTTAGTGGCTAGGCACGTGGAATGTGAAAGGTGGATTGAAGGATAAGACGAATGAACTGATAGACGTAATGAATGATAGACGTTTGGATGCTTTATGTGTGACAGAGACTAAGCGCAAGGGGAGCGATACCGATGATCTGCCCGGTGGTATAATGGCCCTATGGTCTGGGGTAGACCGGGACGATCATGCCAGTGGTGGTGTAGGTGTCGTACTCTCCTCTCGCTTAGCCATTGGTGTAAGAGATTACTGTTTGGTAGGGCCTAGACTTCTCTGGGTTCGTATTAAACTGGGCATCACGCGAGTATTTTTGGTTGCAGCATGCGCTCCCATACATGCTGCAAAGATATACAAATCTTTGTAACCTCTAGGTAATACTAAAGACTAACGTCTACATTGAGTGAAGATGCCTAGTGAAGAGGCGACGCCATGTTGCAGAGATGACCAGAGCAGCTGCTAACGGTGGTGTGTGGATGCGGCCGACGCTAGTTCACATGAACACAAAGCAGGTTAGACCAATCTGCACATTCATGTACTTCAACTACACTAAGTGTAGGGTAAGTTTGTGGATACAAAGAGCAGTGTTATGCCCATATAGCTACACGCCACCAATGGTTACAGCCCGGGCAAGTTAGCTTAAAAAATAGTGGTAAGGTACTATAATTCGCATAGAGCTGAACATTGGTATGAATGTTGGGAACACCATTACAAAAGAAATGTAAAAAGTCCCCATCGCCCCCACTGCAAAAAAAACTTATTCAAGGTCAAAGGTCACGAATATTTGGTTTTCACACGTCCAGATGTCCACTGAAACATAGAAGTTTAGCTTCTGTTTATTTATTTCGAACTTTCCCGTTATCTGGAGGCATTGTTAATTTCAATCTGTGGTACATGGATGAAAACTTTAAGCAAAATCAGTAGCTCTCGGCCTTCATCAGTCCGAAATTGAGCAGCTTAGGGGCGTATGCTCTAAACCTGTGCGTCCCAAAGTGGTATATATCGACCCTATGGGATCGATTGCAACTAGTACTACAGATTTTACGGAGGTCTACAAGTAGGTCTACGGGGGTCTACGGAAAGCAGAAAATATATAAACAAGGGGTCAACGGGACAAAAATTATTGAAATTTCTGCTCTAAACCATTTGGGTTAAGGAAGATCCTATCTAGGAGCGGATTGAGTATGAGTATTAGTGACGATCTAGTATGTTTTATACTAGAGCAAGTATGTGATCAACTTTAAATTCAGCACCAGTTACCTACTACTTTTCATACATTGTCTTCAGGCTTCAGATAGTCCCAAATTGAGTAAGGTTCACGCATTTACGAACACGACCTATGCTCAGTAAATTTGATAAAGGGACCCTATTCTACCCAGGAACTCTATGGTAGGCTTACGACCCGAGTCGTATGCGCGTCTAGTATCGCAATATTCACATTTGAGACACCAGATGAGATGACAGACGATGTTCATGAGAGGTTCCGAATATGTGAAGCACGTTCACATCTCCTCCAGCCCAGGGCTATGGTAAAACAACCGAGGTGATGGAAACGATGTGCTCTGGCTAAGCAAACACACTAAACAATTGACAAATTAAGTACATGCTCACAGAGCCCATCCCAGTTCTCCTAAAGTTGATTCACTTTAGGTTTCAACTACATGCAATTTCGTCAGCGTAGCATCTCGATAGGTGAAGGTAACAATAACATTTTATGCATTTACCATATTATAGAACCTAAATTATGATATGGTCATACAGTGTTCGAAATTCGACCATAATATTGATTTAATTTTTAAGTTTGTAAAGTTAGTAAGGTTTTTATTCAATGCGTTTGCCTATAAACATTGTATTTATGTTTCTTTTTATTATTTTTTTTCTATTACGCTATATATCTGCTATCATGTACAAATAAGTCATAGAAAAAAAATGTTATAACTTGGCTAAGCCATATTTAGGAATTGTTGTAGGCATTGTTGCAAAAAAATCTAAAAATATGCAATGTATGTACAAACTAAATATTTTTTTATTTTCACAATATTATATATAGACCTACACTCAGTGCTACAACTATTTGCGGAGCCCGAGCTCCGAGCGGACCCCGGGCTCCAAAGCGGAAGCGTAAGACGCAACCGGCGATAACGCTCAGATGGTGATGATGATTATGACTCAGTGCAACTATTTAAACACAGACTGATATGTATTTGAAATTAACAGATTTAATTTATCCGCATTTCGTATTTCATTCCGAAGAGTTTTATTTTGTGTATCTTAATATATTTGTGACACATATTATACATAAATTTTATCTTTCTGGATAAAGTTAATAAAATTTACATATAGTATAAAGTTTATGTGGAGATGGAGTGCTCCTTCTCCACATAAACTTTAATTATGCCAAATCTGATACCCCACCGTGGGTGCAATTTGCCGAAAAAGTGTAAAGTGTACGTATATAGATTATGCATTCCACTGTGTACCATTATTGGGTCCTTACATAGGTAAGAAATTAGCGCTTTATGTAGAATAAAAACCTCCATTTAATAAAAAGTATGTGTTTAATTTAAATGCTGGTTAGTGCTGTGGTTATACTTTTGCTATTAAATGGAAATTCGATAAACTCTTGAAATGTGTTTTCACCGCGTCATCTAATTTAACAAGTGCGAGTCGGACTCGCGCACGAAGGGTTCCGTACCATTATCTATAAAAAAGGCAAAAAAAATCACGTTTGTTGTATGGGAGCCCCCTTAAATGTTTATTTTATTCTATTTTTTAGTATTTTTTGTTATAGCGGCAACAGAAATACATCATCTGTGAAAATTTCAACTGTCTAGCTATCACGGTTCATGAGATACAGCCTGGTGACAGACGGACGGACGGACGGACGGACCGACGGACGGACGGACAGCGGAGCCTCAGTAATAGGGTTCCGTTTTACCCTTTGGGTACGGAACCCTAAAAACGGCTGGATGGCACAATATCAAAAGTTCTGGAAAAACATAAAGTAATGCCCGCTGGCGCTCTGTAACATTAAAACTTAACTAAGGATACACACTGGAATAAGATATTTACAAAGACTATTTTAATATCAACCAATCAACAAAAATGGTAACAGACACACCCAAACACCTCTTACCCCAAACGCATGTACCGTCTCCGTGACCGTCGCGGGTAAAAATAGCACTAAGGTAACTGTAGCCCAAAAGGACGTAATGATTAAACCAGTATTTAAATGGAAATGGCATACAAACGCTTCTTCTTAGCATTATGTAGTTTCCTAATCCATTTAGATTGGCGGGATCCGCTACCCTAAGGCTAAGGATTTTGCGAATATACTGTCTTTTATATGGAGCGACTGCCGTCAGATCTCCAAAATCCACAGGGAAAACGGGACCTTTTCTTATGTAAGGTTTTCTGAGGAAATATAATTTCTTTCATCGCCAATGAAATCATAATTACAAATCTTACTAATATTATAAATGTGAATGTCCGTTTGTTTGTTACGCTTTCACGCGAAAACTACTGAACCGATTATCATGAAACTTTGTACACATATTCTTGGAGGTATCAGAAGTAAAATAGGATACTTTCTATTAAAAAAAAATATCAATGCGAGCGAAGCCGCGGGTAAAAGCTAGTGTGTATATAAATCCCAAAACACGAATTTCGTTGTAGATACTTCGAACGGAGTAGTTCGATATGCTCGTTCTTTATCCACTGGGCTACGACTGCTTGAAAATGGCGTTATTTTTTTATTTGATAACTTGTAATTTCAATTAAACTACTCGTAGAAACACTACAATAAAAAACAAGTCAAGGTCTTTTTAAATCTTTAATTTCAATGACGTGCACAAAGATATGATTAACAATTCAGTTTTGTCCTTGCGACTCCATTATTCAGCTATTTTGTCTGTGGCTATTAATATTAAACTGCCTTTATGCTAAATGATACCATTTACAATATTGCCGTAAGCGCCTGTAATTCAGCAACACAATCAGGAACGCGAACATCGCGTGTTATGACTCAACAGAAATAGGATGAAGGCGATAGTTTTGTTCAGTTGTATCATGTTGTATGCCCCTAAGGCAAAAAATCGTACGAATTGCTTTGGTGCAAAGTTGCTGAACGGATGCTTGCATCAAACACACGCATCACTGGCCGGATCGTGCAAAAACCCTTTCATATATTTTTCTAAAGAATACAGGAGTAATTTGTCGTTCATTTGTGAAACGGACAGTTTGCGAACGTCGCTTAATTAATTCCATACAAATATAAGATAATTAATACAAAATAGAATTGTAGTTAATAGATTCAGGCGTTACTTTGCGAAAGTCAAATTTACATGCAAATTGATCTAATCTGCTTTGTGTGCTTCCGCCATCAATTAGTTCATGCGGCCTAGCGCCGGCCGGCACCCACCCACTATTGTTAGTACGTGCCACATGCCGACGCTGCCATGGCTGCTCCGGTTGCTGCTATATAGCAGCAGCGACGACCAGGCCAGTCGTGGCAGCGACGGTGGTGGTGGGGGCATGCGGATTCTGTTCCAGATGGCGGACGACCGCAGCAGCCGAGGCAGAGACTACCGGAGCAGCCATGGCAGCGTCGGCATGTTGCACGTACTAACAGTAGTTGGTGGGTGGGTGCCGGCCGGTGCTAGACCGCATGAACTAATTGGTGGCGGAAGCACACAAAGCAGGTTAGATCAAATTGCATGTAAATAGAATTGTCACAAATAATGATTTCAATATCTCCTTTATTGAGTCATACTTTATAAACAGTACGATTAAATCCAAACATATTTAATATGCTGATTTATAGATTGCATAGTTGTTGTTAAGGTTCGGTGCTGCTTCCATACCTCTAGAATTTCGGTGGTGATGATTTCATTAGTCTGCGCTCACTAAAAGGTACTCATTAATGGCTATGCTAATGACCGTCTTTTATTACCTCACTTGCCTTAGCGATTAATTACGCAATACAATAAACAGTCAATAAAGCAATACATAAAATATATTGAAAGCTTAGGTCTCTACCAATCTGACGTATGTGTCAAATTTTAAATGTGCACAAAAGGTGTACGGCCTGCTGATAGAAAGCAATTATCATAGCCTATGGGCATTTGCAACGCCTGGAGTATCACTCAACATGCGTTGTGGACCTTCTAAAAACCTCTTCACGCCTTTTTTGAAGAACCCTGTCCCTGTCCAAGCTGTCCCTGTCCCTTGAGATAACCTCGGCTGGGAGTTCATTCCAAAACTTGAGAGTTCTCGGAAGAAAAACACGTATGCAATATTTTTCAAAGCACATTGGCAATGGCATTGGCAATGGACGATCTCGAAGTCCAAGTTTTTATTGTTCATTGCTGTTGTGACAGTTGCCGCTGTTAATGCTCCACTATTCTATCTATCCCTACCAGTTCACATTCACCTTCCGACAGATATCTGATGGACGAGTTGACATCCTTACTACACAGGAGGCATATCGGTAAAAAAGCGTGGTGGTCTTATCTTGATAGTTGACCATTCGTTACAGCTTCTAAACGCTAAACTCCCGACGCCTGTTCGCGATTTGTACGTTGCATTCTGCCCACAATTCAATAAACCATGAATTTCAATAAACGAATGAAAGCGCCCCTTGCTCATAAAACGGTGTATTGTAGCGCATAAATAACTCAGCGATTAGAACCGGCTGACCAATGGGAGATTATTTTAACCAATAAGCCGATAAGAACTACGATATTGATCCGCGAGCTAGCCAATATGAGCTGCGCGTTCTTCTTTATCCCCCGGCCCGTAACGGTGAATTGATTTACTACATAATATTGGTCTCGTCGGGTCTCCATAGTTTATTTACATGCTTCGGCCGGTTCGCAACTACGACGCGACCGCAACGTATAGGCAGCGTCCATGCCAGTCAATCATGACGTCTTACATTCTGATTGAAAAGCGAACTGCCTCTACGGTACTATTTTTTATATCTAGCATGCAAACAAGCATACACGCAGAAAAGTGGTTACTGTAGCATATGAACTCTTGCAATACAAGAAGTATTACTCGTGCTTGACTATGAACACTGCAGCAACTCATAAGGAGCTTACTGCGAGTTGTTTCTTGGTCGCATTTTTCTATGAGTTAAGTTACTTCTACTGTCGCATTCCTTTGATGCGCCTTACCATACCTTTGATAATAGTAACATGCAAGCAAGGTTCTAAGTTTGATAGACAGTATCTCATATATATGTATAGTTTTAAAACTGATTTAGGTACAACTTTCTCAAAATGAAACCAATATATCGCTAACAGTGTGTGACTGATATATAAGTAATACTTCAATATTTGTTTATAATGTTCTAAATATAGTTTATAATGAAGCAAAGCTACATGTTTATAATTGGTTTAGGTATTTTGATCTTCACTTTTGTGTATTGGAGTCCCAATAGCACCTTAATTATGTTGCGTCGAATAATATAACAAGGGTAAACTAATATTCATTACTAAAGTAATTAACATTACGTTTACCTCAGTATATTACTCGATCTTTGTTATATTATTAAAATAAGACGGCTTTTGATTACGCGCGCATAGTCTGACTAAGTGTACCTAATCAAAAGCAGTTCTAATAAAGTAAAAATTCAACTTAAAAGTTACGAAATAGACGAGTCCTCATCTATAATGTACAGTCAACGTCAGATCCAGTTATACACCCAAGCATCTTGTTTCGTAGCAGTAAAGGTGAAATTTGCATCGTTTTGTATAGCTTAACCTGTTATCGTGTGTACGTTTTATACAAATATTAGATCCGATGTTCTAAAATCATTTATTTGTAGAAGTACAGATTACTTCTTGTCCTACAAACAGAGCATACAAATATTAATAATTATCACATGGTATTCTATGTATGTGCATTCTACAATGTTTAAAAGATTTAACAGTATTTATATTACTGTATGTCAAAACAGTTTATGATTAGTGTAATAACCCATTTAAGTACTGTAATAACGTCTTTAATATGCGTTAACACATACAGGGATATACAAAAACAACGCGATATCTTTTCGGGTTATGCCATTTCTTAATCCATTACGATTAGCGGACCCAGTTACCTAAAAGCCTAAGTATTTGGCGTAGATACTGATTTTTACAATGAACACATTTAGGTTTAATGATGTTTTTGTTTTGTACTTAGTTACATTAAAAAAAGTGAAAAGTTCGTAACCGTTTTAAATTTAATTCAAAAGTACTTTAACAACCTCTTTATCTTCGACCTCGTTTTCGTAATCCATTAGGATTTACGGGATCCCGCTACCTAAGCCTAGCAATTTAGCGAAGATGTTCATTCTATATGGAACCTTTGTGGGTTGTTGTTGTTTTCGAAGGTTGTTGTTAAAAAAAAGAAGAGAAAAAATGTAATCAATAACATAATAAATATGAATATATAAATTAAGTGGTAAAGCTAAGAGCAGATGTCGCTTGACACTTGACGTGCGACTGTAACTCTTAATACGTATAGCATAAAAACGGTACAAAGGCCAATGTGTAGGAAAGCTCGAAGTGCACTTAGCATGTACATGCTCACACCAACACTTGTATTCACATTGGCACAAAAATTTCTCATTTAAATCGAAAAGTTTTCAGAAGGAGTCAAGAGAAACACGATTTTTTTGGTTCTTTTTACCCCAGAGGTAGGCAAAGGACCTTAGCCCATACATTACAAATATTGAATTTAGAACCGGTTAAAAATTGTTCGAGCCTCAGAAACTCTACTGAAAATCTTTCTGTAAGGGTTCCCAGACAATATCCTGGAGTTTTAATACCACTCGTAAAACTATTGTGAATTCTACAATTATAACTTTATAATTTAAAAATTCATTATTTTTAAATTGTAAACAAAATTCACGCACTCACACCCTTAAAAAAATAATACTATCTTATTTATTAAAACTACTTAATGTTAACAATTTACAAAAAATAAATATGCATATCTGGAAAATTTCGCGAGCTGTCGAGAATATTTCGAGTCAATATGGCGTAATTTAACGAATGAAGAAGAAATTATTTTGAGCCAAAATCTAGATTTCGTGACGAACATGGCGTTTCGTGTCGTTCGGGAAACAATTCCGATTTGAATCTTGGTCTGTCGATTAATAGACTAGTTCATTATCCACTAGACTCTAATACAATTTAAAACAATCATATTACGTACATGAATTTGTGTATAAAATCATCAAGTCACCCTTTCACGTCCAAAAAACGCGTTATTTTTAACACCCTTTTGAATCTATTTATATTTTAAAGGAGTCTATTGTTAGGGAAACCATGTATACCTTTGGTAATTACATTTAATAACATACCGGTACCGTTATTTAAAACAAAAGAGCGGGGGCTTTGACTCTGACTCAGTCATCGACTCTGTTCATAAATTGAACCATAAGGGATTTACACTTCGAAATAGCTACCAGGAATATACGAGTACTACAAGGATACGACAACCGAACGAAGGTTTACTGCAACTGGATTAAAATTCTTTAGTATGTGTTTATGTGAATAGTTTTAATCGTAAATTAACTAATTAATTCAACGAGCCGATGACGGAGTGGTCAGCAATGGCTAGTTTAACACCAAGGGTGAACCCACGAAGGGTTCAATTCCCACACATGACAAACAATGCACTTCCACCTCACAGCCAACTCCGTGAAGGATTGTTAGTATTATTGCGAAAGAGGATGTTCCTAACAAAATCCTGTGTTAGTAGTAGAGGTTGCAACGCGCGACCGATAGTGTATTGCAAGCGTTCATGGGCACGTTAACCTCTTTACATCAAGTGGGCAGTATGCGTCTATGCCTCCTGACGCTGACGCAGTTACTAGCAAAATTATTAAAATTAACAACTTTAAATTCCTAACTAATCACAAATAGGACTTAAATATTACTACAATAATTTTAGGACATCAAAAAGCTATTACATTTCATATCAAAGTAACGAGGAACTTACTTTATCGAAACTTCATACCGTTTAAGAAATCAGTAGTCACAACAAAGATTTTAAAAAACACGGTAACCGCTTTACATCAGGTGGGCCGTATGCTTGTATGCCTTCCGACGTTGTATAAAAAAAACACTTTTAAATAATTCGTGAAACAAAATTAGATTTGTCTTTGCTTTTCAACCAAAAATTCAACAGCTCATTTCTTAACTCCAAAGTTATTGACTATTTATTTTTTATAAACTAAGAAGGAGACATGAACTTCCTTAAAGTAACATATACCTACTCATAATTGTTTTAAATGTATAATGTATAAAGATACATATTGCACACATACTTCTTATTATGTGTGCAATACATGGGCGAGTCAGCTCCGCTCAGCGTAATTTCTATTTGTGTAAAATCACTATACAAAATATGTTAATATATATATATATATATATATATATATATATATATATATATATATATATATGCTCCGTTGGTTCAGACATGTAGAAAGAATGCAGGACGAAAGAATGTCGAAACAGATATACAATGCGAAAGTGGAAGGATGCAGGAGCCGAAGAAGAACAGGACTAACCTATCATGGCCAAATTGGTCGTGTATTATCAGAAGGTGATGTCAGGAGCCCTAGGAGTGTGCATGAAAAGAGCTATGAATGTTAGAGAAGCGAGTATAGTATGTAAGGACAGTGTCTTATGGCTCGGTTCTCTCTGCCTACCCCGTAAGGGACCTAGCGTGAAGATATACATACATATACGCAAGAATTGCTCGTTTGAAATATAACTTAGTAGACTATTCTTTGATCTCTATAAATTGATTTAGGCATTTAAAAAAATGTTTGGTCGCACATTGATCAGTATAACCCATTTAGTTCGGGTTTTTCTCGCACATACTTAATGAGTTAAAAGGGGTTAGAAGTTTCAATCGGTACTAAAATAACCTTTTTCGTATAATTCTTGTGAGTTATTCTCGGAAAATAGAAAAGTTGCTTCTGAAAACAGCGTAAATATACAACATAGTATACGGGTGGTATTTTTGCAATGGATATCTCTGTACGAACACAGGCCAATTTTAATTACGTTTTAGGTTAGAATGACAATATTGATCTTCTCAATAAGTCAATAAGTAAGTCGCACTTATGTAATGCCCCAAATTGATTGTACAGAGCAGGTAACAACAGAATGTACTATTCATTATGTAGTTAATAGATTCAGGCGTTATTTTGCAATAGTCAAGTTTACAGGTAGTTTCATCTAAAAACCTTTGTGTACTTCCGCTACCGATTAGTTCATGCGAACTAGCGTCAGCCGGCATTCACCCACTATCGTTAGTAGATGCGTGCCGTAGATGCCGCACACGCAGTGCGGGAATTATCCATTAACGTGGAGTGGCTAAAAGTTATTTGTAAGCTAGATGACGAAGGCAGAATGTGAAAGGATTCCAATTTGTAATCTATGTACCCCTATATCACCGTTTTTTATTTCACATTTTTTTACAAAGCATTTGTAAGGTTTTTTTAAGATATAACTCTTACGCCCGTATACATTATGACGGCCATGCGGTCCTATGCCTGCATATTTTGAGTTTGTATACGGACAAGTGCGATAAAAAACATTGCCACCCTTTTACCATGTCATGTAGCATTAATTGTTTAAGTGTTTGTTAGAGTAAGCATACGATACTTATTGAATTACTTATTCCCCATATCGACGAGTCAAGTTTGAACAGCTTAGCCTTTCTCAAACATATGCTATGATTACTATAACTATAGTCTACGGAATGAAGGTATTTTTTTTATTTAATATATCTTAAATATCGCGTTCGGTTCTCTATGCCTACCCCGCACGGGATTTGGCGTGATGTTATAGATAGATAGATAAATATTTTAAATAAAAAAAAATACGTTACTTACATATATATCTGAACAAGGCACAATTAAATAATAGGGGTTAAAGTATGAAATCGCCGTTTTATAGTACTTAATAGATACTTTGAATTGACATCAAGATTTAATTCATGGTGTGAGATTTTCGAGTGAAACTTTTTTCACATGATACCTATGAGATTTTTCTTTTTTAAAAAAGCAACATTTGATTTTTGAATTTCAATTAGTTTTTTTATTTAAGTTAAACGGAAAAGATGGATACTTAGAAAATCTGAACAATATTTGAATTCTAGTTCCGATACGGGACTAACAGAAACGGCTCGCAATATCAATGCTGCGTTTGGAGAGGCGACTGTTAATGAACGCATCGTACATTTTTGGTTTAACCACTTTCGTAATGGAAACTACGACTTGAAGAACGAACCACGTGGGTTTTCCAGGTGAATAACGCTGAATTGAAGAAGATGGTGGAAGCCGATCCGAGTCAAACTACCCAGGAATTAACGACATGGTTTAATGTTACCTTACCTACAATATTGGCACATTTGTATCAAATCAAATTCATTAGCAGTCGCCTCTCCAAACGCAGTATTGATATTGCAAGCTGTTTCTGCCGCGTTAGTTCCGCGTCGGAACTCGTATTCAAAAATTACTCGGATTTTCGAAGTATCCATTTTTCCCGTTTAACTTAAATAAAAAAACCAATTGAAATTCAAAAATCAAATGATGGTAATTTTTTAAAAGAAAAATCTGAAAAAAGATGCTCTCGTAAATCTCATGAAGGTTTAAAGTTAATTCAAAGTATCTATTACTATAAAACGGCAATATCATACTTTAACCCCTTTTATATGCTATAATATGTTATATCAAACATACTATTTTTATATCTAGAAATGCCATAGTCATTCATAGTTAAACGTAAAGCAAAGTACCTTAAGTTCAATGGTATCAAATCTTCCCCACACAATTGTTTTGCATTGTGCACCAACGGTATTATTTCCCAAGCATCTGCTCACCGCAAAATCTTCTATTTCTTGTCTTGTTAGTGGTTACATCCTATTTGTGGATTATGTCTACAGTCTTCTATATATAAAATAGGTTGGCACTACCGAAGCCCGTCGATAGTCATTAAATTCTGCTTCCTTGCATTGCCAATGCAGTGTGCAAAGGTTAGTACTCGTATTTCACAAGTTACATAAAAAATATTTTTCTCTTTGCTTAATTACGTATGTGCCATGAATGTTATTGTATTTACTCTATTATTTATTAGAATTGTATGTGTTGTATTTCTTTTTTATTTTGTATATGAGTTTGTGTTGGTTTGTGTTGTCATGAAATTTTAAAAACATATGATTCATAACCAATCATATTGATGAAAAAAATTGACACGGTTTTGTAGCTTAATCCACAGCACGGCGGCAAATCGCGTCCTTTATGTTTATAGATGGACAATGGATCAACGGAACCAACTATATTTTCTTGATACTTATATCAAGCGTAGTTTGAGTAATTTATGTAAATGACTAAATGGCTTTCAAGTCTTCATTTTTACACCATAACACGACACACTGTGTTATATTACCAATATCGCCTGTATGAAATTAATCACTAACTATAATTCGTATGGTTGTAGAAGATTGAGGTCAAATTCTATAAACTAAGTATTTTATTATTTCCTTTTTTAGTGTTCGGTATCAAAATAGAGAATAGGAATCATTATGATGCGACGTTGTCCATCTGTCACAGTCGTATGCCGCTCATTCATTTACAAATAAAAAAAGATATATTCGAATTACCATTTTTTTTACAGTAAAGCTTGAAATACCATCTTCTCCCATCTTCGAAGATTGTTAAGCAAAACATCTGAAATAATTACAGGTGAGGTTACCAGTAAGCGCCTAAAGAGTTGCAGAGCGGTGGTATCGAGTTGTAAACGTTCATATTCTACGGTAACCGGCATTGCATAAAAAAATACATAGAAACGGCTCTAACGATTTATATCAATGTTTTTACTTAGGGTTTTGATTTTTAAAATTGTCTATATAATACACGAGTCAACGCGGGAATGATGTACGGGGCAATTGTCGTGCATAAAAATAATATTTGGTATCTCACTCAATAGATATTCAGTACGAACTGTAAGTGACGTTATTTCATCCAGAACCTCGCCTTATTTACACACATATATTATATATATGTTGGCATGGCTGTGGATCATAGTGCGCCTGGGCCGTCAGCACTCACTCACCATTCAACAATTTTGTAGTAAGAAAATCGTAGAAGAAATTACACAACGAATACGCATAATACTCCTATAACTCATTGCAACAAAATTATCTAATTTTGGTTTTGTTAAAAATGTATATATAAATAAAGATCAATCCGTCGGTGAGCAGTGAGGTTATAAAAAGTAACTGTCGGCATCATATCGAGCAATTGTTCAGAACACAACCCGTTGTACAATCGGTAGAACACACAAAGGGAGGCAAAATCTTTCCTTAAAGTTAAGGGTTCAGTACCGTGTGTAAGCTTAGGATAATCGACAATTATATTTACTTGGTCAGTGCCACATAATGCCACTAATACTCACAGTTTCAATTCTGGCTAACAAGAAATTCTCATAATTATTGAAACATTGAATGTATTTATTGTCATACACTATTAAAGAATGCTTTAATATTATAAATGACATAAATATATACTAGAAATGTGTAAATAAAAAGAAAAACGCTCCGAATGTAACTGATAGAATTATAAAATTGATGAAAAATGTTTCACAACGCCATCTATTGTACCTAATGTTTTAAACGATAAAGATCGTTAATGGTGTCACGCACTGTGTTAACAAAGACGACGTCACAACATTTTTGTTAGATAGGAGGCTTTTTACGGCTATGTGTAAAAATTTAAACTTATTTTTTATGAACATGAATGTTTGTCGTAGTCTGATGTAAAATAGTACCTACATTTCAGGCGAAGTATGGCACAACAAAGTAGCCCGTCTGGGGAAGTACCAGCAGCTCACAGAAAACCGCCGTCAGATAACAACTCTCTGGAGGATTTTTGGGTTCCGGCGAGAGAGTTACCAGTTAGCTCCTAAGGAGTTGCTGTATTATCAGAAGAGGTAACAACGAGCAAGTGTTATTTCACGTATTGCAAGCATTTTTTGACTACGGTAACCACTTGACATCAGGTGGGCCGTATGTTCCCCGTGATTCCCCCCCCCGTGAACATGATTCCCGACATTGTATAAAAAACCTAACACAGCTCCAAGAAATTAAAAATGTCGTCCATATGTACTAAAACCAAACGTAGGTAGCTTCAATGAAGGCCGAATTTATCTTAAGCCTAACCCACTACACCGCTTTGACCCGAATCACAAAAAAATATGACATGGCAGTCTGTTAATTATAACCGCAGAACTCGTGAATTACATATTCTGTGTTTATAACATACGGATTACCACATGATAAACACTTTTCATCGATGTCTGTTGATGAGCGGAAATTAGATTCGTTCAAAGCACATTTTAACTCGTTTTTATAAGGCTTATACAAAAAAATTACGCAAATAAGAGATGTAGGTCGGCGAATAATGATAATAAAGTCGCGGCCTGTTTACGACTTATTGATCCCTGTGCCAAGCTTTTCATCGTCTTTTTACATGCAAATTAGCTTACGTTAACGCTAAAAACGTGGTAAAAGACGAAATCCACCCAGCATTTAATTTTCTGGCCATGCCCCTTAAAACCGCGATTATATTGCCTGCCTTCATTCTTTTGTGAAATGAAGCCGGGTTTTGCTGGTGCGATGTGAGTCTGTCCGGCTGTCAGACTGTCACTGTTCATAGCCGTAATAATTTTCATGGGTATACAAAAATAAACGCCCCGGCAAGGTAAGTAAGAGTAAATTGAATTTATTTCAGAAGGACGGCGCCGGCGGGTCGCTAACAAAACACTTTGGTCGTGATCTTGTTACTAATAACAGAAAGAAAAAAGATATTTATTAGCAACAAAATATAATAGCCAACCAACCTCTGATAGTAACGGGCGAACAGCCATTGCTATCTGTGGGTACTATTATATGCTTGTTTAACATGTGGGAGAGTGTGCGTGAGATGACACGATTCCATGTGTTTGTAGTAGAATATTAAAAGCTCAGATTAATGAATAGGTAAAACTTCGTTAATTATAAACTTGATTAAGTATTATAATAACGATATGTTACTCTATCACATAACTCTGATAAATACGAAAGATGATCATGGCTCATCTCATAACTTTTTGATGTAGAGATATTTTCGAACAGAAAAGATAAAAAAATATTTTTTTAGGTATTTGTTAGGAACTTATTATTATATCACAAAGATTAAGTAGTATTCTAAAAATGACCTGATACTTCATTTTTATTGTAATAAATTAAGGTTATTTCTGGCATGTGAGTACATGCGGAGTTATTATAGATTAATAAACAAACCAATCATATTCTGAAAAATATTTCATTTAAAAGGCACAAAATGTGAATGATATGTGATAGCATAATACGTGAAAATGATTGAGAATGGGGCACATAAAGATTCGAGTGATGTTAAGCATATTTTTTTTTAAATCTCCAGAAAAATTTAATTCAAAGTTACAAGCAACAAATATTAGCTCACGATTTTGACTAACAGTAAGTCTGTGAAAAATTTCTGAAGATAAGCTTTGGAGTACCATGTCCTTATTGACTATGAGACGGGACTCCGCCGACACCCATTAAATACGAGGTAAATAAAACTCAAAACATTTTTCTTTTGGAGGTTGTAATTTCTTTTCGCCTACTGTTTTTTGTGAGTAATAAATTTAAGGCTAAAATTTTGTGTTTTTCTTGTTTATTATTTATAACGAGATAAGTCATTATGAGATAACAATCTCATACTATCTACGTGCAAGTTGATCTGACCTGCCGCCACACAAAGCAGGTTACATTAAATTGCATGTAAATTTGGCTTTCGCAAAATAACGCCTATCTATTAACTTATACTATCTAGGTGTATAGGTGTAGGTAAGTATGTAAAATTTACCACGATCGTTTTTAAAATTGTGTGTTTTTCTTGTTTATGACGTAACAATCGTATGATACCTATATAGACAAGTATATTGAAAATATACGGCAATCGTTTTTAAAAGGGAATATAATTTCCAAATTATAAAATTTAACGACAATTGCATTTTAGTTACATACATTTTACTCTTACGATAATATTTACAATATCGCTGAGCAAAAATATCAAAGTGATAGAATTATCTTGTTGGTCTAATTTAGGCACTCTTTAATTAGATGACTTGAATAGTGTCGATGTAGCGAAAATATAAAATAATACAGACACATTTTTATATGCTGAAAGAATTTGACCTTTGAAATGCAGGTATAAATTAAAAAAAATGTGAGAGTTAGTCAAGTTACTATTTTAAGGTAAATTGATAATTTAGATTATTACTATCACAAACCAATATGCAACAGTGATAAGTTTATTAGAAGGCGATTTCTTCATTATCAGTTATGATGATTTTTAAAATACGTGTCGGAAAATCCGGTTTATATATTGCTTAATACATGATGCAGTAAAAGTTTGGTGTAACTCATAAATATAACAAGTTACAAGCCACGTAATGCGTTTATTGTTTTTCAGAACACTCCTTTACATTTTAAATATTTGTCGTTCGGTGAAACATTTATTCTAATAACGAAGTCTATTGTTTGGAGGGCATGTTTTCGACGAGATGATTGAAACCCATCACGGTCTATTCATACTTTTAAATATTGAACCTCTCATCGGCATAGTGGCATAATTTTAAATGCCGTCGGTTTCAGTAAATACTGTTTCACTTTCGTATTTCAGTTTTTATTTTATAGCTTATAGCATCTAATCTACATAATGTATAATCTATATATGTATCTATATCAAATCTTCACTATCACTTTCATGACACGTAATTTATTTATAACTGGCTATTCACCAAATATAGGTAGGTATACGTAATTCTAACGAAAGTCCACTTACAATCTTTACATTTTTTCTTTACATAAAAAATATAAGTAGGCTCTCCATGTTAGCTAACACAGGTAGTCTTTGAGTAAAATCGGCTGATGTTAAGCCTCTTAATTTCATTCATTAAATTTCCAGGACAGAACAATAGTTGGTACCAACGAATATAACGCACATGATTTTGACTTCGGCAACAGTAGACACTGATTCATTTTACGTTTAATGAAGACAAACTTAGGCGTATCATTTACACAGGTTACATTGAAGGATTCGCACTCCTAGTGATACTATTTGATTATCAGAGGTAATATTAAAAAAAAAAAGAAACTACATGAACATTTAAAAATTTCGGCCCTGTTGTGGTTGAATTCTTCACGAAATAACGGCAGAATAGAAATGGTCTCGTGTTGATTAGTTCTCAAAATCGAAACGTAGAATTATGAGTTGAACAACAACAGACTTTTGACAGACAGCAACAGTGAAGACGAGGACAGACCAACAAAAATAAGGCGGACGGAAACATTATCATTCAACATCAAAGCAAACTTACTTAGTGTGCTTAAAAATTTGATAAAGGCAACCGAGCGCCGTATTCTCTTCCACCATAACAATGCTGCGTCGCACGCGGCGAAAAATGAATGATATTTTTAGCCTCCGAAAAATAGGCTCCATATAGTCCGGTCCTCGCACACTGTAATCTCAATCACCACGTCGATAAGATACCTTTCAACACTCGTTATTTGAAGAAAAAAGGTTTGACCGAATTGCAATAATTTTAAACGTAAATTCTGAAAAACAAATGAATACATTACGTAGTTTGTAACTTGTTTTGTTTATGATTATGAGTTACACCAAGCTTTCAATGCATCCTACGTATTAAGTATACATATGAACAAGATTTTTCGACATCTATTTTAAGTGTCAACATAACTAAAAATAAAAAAATGGGTTTTCTAGTATTTGAAGTGAAAAGAATAATAACTGTTCCATATTAGTTTTTGTCAGTAGTATTAACATATAAATTACTCATTTACCTAAAGTTTATAAGTTAAGCAATTCTCGCAGTATGTTTTATTTATACTTGCATTTCAAATGCCAAATCTTTCAGCACGTTAAAATTTATCTGTCTGTCTGTCAAAACATCGACACTATTCAGATCATCTAATGAAAGAGTGCCTAAACTAAACCAACAAGTCTAGTCTAACACTTACATATTTTTGCTAAGCGGTATTGTAAATATTATCATAAGAAACCTACAAATTACAGGTATCATTAAGTTCAATAATTTGGAAATTATAATCCCTATTAAATGCGACCGCCATAAATAGGAAATATACATACAAATCATACGATTGTTACATCAAGAAAGACACAGAATCTCAGACGTATATATCATGAAATTGTTCTCATATCATAAACAACAGGTACAAAATTTGAGTTTGATAGTTATTACTAACAAAAACACTATGCGTATTTTAATCTCCTGAACGGCAAATATTTTGAGTACTCGTATATCGAGGTATGTCGTCGTTTCATGGGTGTCGGTAAAATCACGTATTATTTAAGGTCACTCAATAAGGTACGCCTTATAATCGCTTACAATACAATATCGTTCAAGCATTGCCATAGCTATTGATGATAGAGCAATTACCTTAGCGAGTGAGTGAGATTACCTGCGAATGAATGAACGGGAAGGCAAGGTCAAGTAAGGCAGGAACACAACAACAGCGCGTATATTACTGTTAGTACTATTGTAGCAGCTGGCTGTCTCTCAAGAGAAAGGAATGTGTTTGTTTAATAATAAAAAAGAACATAGTTATGGGTTGTATTGTTCCGATTAATATTTAATATTCTGTTGACACTCATTCGGAATACAGAACCATAAATTACTTGGTAGCTAGAAGTCTATAAATTTATATTTGACTCGCCTCTATGTACATCTATCAGATGCTTTTTGTAGCAATCTTTTTCAAGGATTTTGTACAAGATTTTAATTACGACACGCCTGTGTAATATAAAAGTAATAAAGTTAAGGGTAAAAAAGGTCCCAATCTTTTTAGTTGAATGTACGTCAAAATTCTACAATTATTTATTATAGGAGGATTTACAGATTACAAAATAAAATATATCGAAGAAAACATTTTCTTTTACAACATCGGGAGGCATACAAGCATACGGCCTACCTGATGTAAAGCGATTACCGTAGCCTAAGAACATTTGCAACCACCTTTACTGATAACACAGCTACTCCACTCCTAAGGTGCTTATTGGTGACCTCACTCACTCGCTGGAATACAACAACAATCCAAGGAGTTGTTACTTGGCTGTGGTTTTCTGTGACGTGGAGGTACTTCGATAAATGAGCTTTTGCTAACCACTACGCCACCAAGCTCGTCGATAATATAATTAGTAATTCTATGCTAATTACAAATCGCCACATATGAATTATCAGATACAATAAAACATAGTTGAAGTGCTAACCACTGTGCTTCACTGTGATCATCATTAATTTGCAAATGCTATAATGCTAGCATCAGAATGCGAAAATCCCAAAACATGCGTTCTTTAACAGTCGTCTCAATGATAAAACGTTAGAGAAGAGCAAGGTCGACATCAATTAGTATATTTTCGTCTTCTGTAATAGGTCAATAAGTAGTCCCTCCAGATTTCTAGTATCCACACCATTTATCCAAATTTCCCACACCGATTGTAATAGTCTGACTGCTTTGGGTTTGTTGTTCGTCGATATTCCCTGAAGAGGATGATGATGGGTGTAACCATGTAACGTTGTGTATTAATCTTCTCAAAGCGGCCTCGGCACGTTGGATCCATGTCTCCGCGCCGGCATATCGAATATCTCTTGAGTTTTACAGATGCAAATAAATAAATATTTACGCATAAACTAGGCTTGCCAAGACCGCACGTATACTGAGAAGATTGGAACGGTAAACACATTTTTTCTGAATACTTACGTATACATAGAAAACAGCCGCGCTAGGAGAAACGGACAAAGTTCATAGAAATACACTTAGCGGCACGGAATGTAGCCCAAGTATAAACAAAGCGATAACAATTTAAGTGGGTATCGCATATCAAAACTTTATGTGACAATTCATTACTGCGTTTGTTTTTGAGATTTTAAGAGGGTAGTTAAAAAACATGTTCGTTTATTTAACTTGTGTGACCCTGTGATCGCATTTCTGTGTTAGACCTCGAAGTATACAGGTTGGATCAAATTTTGTATTAAAATCTTTGTGCACTTAATGTTGTTAATTTTCATTTTTACTTTTATTCTGTATTTCCGTATAGTGAAACAATGCGGATTACTCAAGCTCAAGTCGCTCAGCTCAAGTCTGTATTGCATATGCATCAAGAGCCAACTCAACGGGAAATCGCTGAAACTTTAAATAGAACAATGCGTACCCTAATAACCCTAAGTCCCTAATAACCAGACCTTTTTAGACCAGATTGTGTAAAGACCACACCAAAAGGCCAGGAAGTGGTGGAATAAGGTGTACATCAGCGCGAGATGACCGAATTATTTTCCTCACAGTTTTGAAAAATCGGTTTCTTACCGCCGTCGAGATACGAAAGCGCCTGCAACGGGAGTCAACATGAGTGAGCGCACAATTAGACAAAGAATGGAAGCATGGGATCAGCGTGTTATAAGTTCAGCTCGAGGCCCAGAACTCTTCCAGCGCCTTCGCGTAGCCCAACTTTAATTTGCGAGAGAACGCGCTAATTGGACGCTACTCATTGGAGCTATATTCTTTGGACAAATGAATGCTGTATGGCTTAAAGAGCCCCAGATGGTCATGAACGCGTGTGGAGAACGATTTCTTCCAACCACTACTACTCAAACTGTCAGCTTCTCATGGCAGGCATGGTTTTGGGAGGTATCAGTTCTGACGCACGTAAGTTAGTGGTAATAGAAGCCCGCACCACGATACATTGAAGAGATTCTGCAAGAACATGTTTTGCCATACGAAGGGTTCATCGGTCGCGAAGAATTTCTTTAAATGCCATATAATGCTCGACCTCATACAGGACGTTGCATTGATGATTACCTTCTGGAGGTCGGCTTTCAAAAATTGCAGTGGCCAGGAAGAAGCCTATAGAACATGTCTGGGCTATGCTCAAAAGGAATGTCAGAGCAAGCGCCAGCCCTCCACATACCCTATGTGAGTTAAAAATTGCGTCGGTGGCTGCTTGGGCAGAAATTTCTCAATTAGAGGTTAGAAACATAATCCACTGCATGCCTGATCGCACGCAGGCGGTGATCAGAGCCAGAGGTGGAAATACTCGTCATTAATTTTAATTCATTTGGTGTGTTGTTTTTAGGGTTCCGTACCCAAAGGGTAAAACGGAACCCTATTACTGAGGCTCCGCTGTCCATCCGTCCGTCCGTCCGTCCGTCCGTCCGTCCGTCCGTCTGTCACCAGGCTGTATCTCATGAACCGTGATAGTTAGACAGTTGAAATTTTCACAGATGATGTATTTCTGTTGCCGCTATAACAACAAACACTAAAAAATAGAATAAAATAAATATTTAAGGGGGCTCCCATACAACAAACGTGATTTTTTTGCCTTTTTAGGGTTCCGTACCCAAAGGGTAAAAACGGAACCCTATTACTGAGGCTCCGCTGTCCGTCCGTCCGTCCGTCCGTCCGTCCGTCCGTCCGTCCGTCCGTCCGTCCGTCCGTCCGTCCGTCCGTCCGTCCGTCCGTCTGTCACCAGGCTGTATCTCATGAACCGTGATAGTTAGACAGTTGAAATTTTCACAGATGATGTATTTCTATTGCCGCTATAACAACAAATACTAAAAAATAGAATAAAATAAATATTTAAGGGGGCTCCCATACAACAAACGTGATTTTTTTGCCGTTTTTATCGATAATGGTACGGAACCCTTCATGTGCGAGTCCGACTCGCACTTGGTCGATTTTTTTTTTATAGATAATGGTACGGATCCCTTCGTGCGCGAGTCCCACTCGCACTTGGCCGATTTTTTTAAATTAGATTGTAAGTTTAATGTCGTTCTTGAGTAAAATGTCTTTTTTTTTTAATTTATAAAACTTAATAAAAATATTACTTTTCTATAAATTAATAAAAGATAAAGATAAAAAATCTTTATTTGCCTTTAGACCCTCTAGGAGAAGAATAAGCAAAACCATTTGTAAAATTTACAATTACAGAAATTTAATTAAAAAGTTATAATGCATTTTCATTTTAAATGTGTTTATAACCGCCAAAGTGTTCTTAGGCCACTTTTCGTGCCACTGAGTGTAAATATATATCGTGAGGAAGAATTGATCCACGACCGTATGTGCTAAAATAGACATCCCTGTAACCAAGACCTTCACCGACATGGCAGTGAGATTTAAATAGAGGGCTTTGTTAAGCCTTCTATATAAATCTTTTTTTTTTTTTACTAAACTAAACATATTAAAAATAACAATAATATAACTAAAAATACACAATAAACATTGCAGAAGTAATGTACAAGTTGTGCCTATTATAAAAAGCAATAAATTTTAGTAAATAACATGTCATAAAAGTTCAATGGTGAGTGCGTCACTGACGTTCAGCTAAACATTGACCACTAGAGATTGACCTTTCATGACTAAACGTGTCATGAAAGGTCAATCTTTAGCGATCAATGCTTACCTGAACATTTACTATTTACTAAAATTTGTACGTTTTCGTAATGAGTATAACTTATATATTTCTAATATTTTTACTACTAATATTTTACTTAGACTTGTATAAATCTGCACTAACATATAAAGCGGAAGATTTTATTTGTTTGAACCCGCTAATCTCTGGCCCAATTCTAGAGGAAGGTCATAGGCTATTCAAGATCACGATACGACCCTTAAGGGCCGAGAAAAAAGAAAGAAAATAAGAAAAAAACGCCTCCCACGGTATACTGGGATATATGCGGATGAAGTCGCGAGGTGCAGCTCGTGAAGAATAGTATTTAAATAAACAATTATCGCTTCACGTGATATTATATTCTACTCCTCTATCGGGTTACGTAATTTTTCCGTAGTTTCAATATGGCATCCAGTAACGTCTTGGGTTTTCAGTTTATTACTATAACATATACACTTATGGTTTTGAAGCACATCGATTGCTTTAAAAATTCTTGGGACAACGTATTTCCATTCTAAAGCGTTATTGAATACAGTGCTCCGCAAAGTGTGTCCCGCGGTACATTGGAGTACCGTGGAAATTAGTCGTCGTACCGCGGAATAAAGGCAAAATTTGTCAGAAAATATATAACATTAATATGTACACGTAGATAGGAGTTATGCGAGCAAGGCCCCTCACTCACCAAAACGTAGTGTTTCATCACCTAAATATCTCAGCGATTTGATTCGACTGACCAATGGGAGGGCATTTTAACCAATAAACTGATAAGCGATGCGATGCTGATCCGTGAACCACCCTACTATTGAATAAGATCTTCGCGTTCTACTTTACCTCCCGACCCGTAGCGGTGAGTTTATTTACTACGCAAAATCGTCGATAAGTTATTTCTTTCATGCGAGCGAGGCGTTTTGTTTTGCGAGGAGCGAAATCAAATCGCTATTCGCCACTGCCTAGCCACTAATTTAATATAGATAATTTAATAAACATTAGGTTCATCCATGGTGTACATGCAAAATCCAGTAATTTTGCATGTACACCATGGATGGACATGAATGATTTTGATAGATGTACTTTGAACACAAAAAGTTTGTAGAACACTGATACATAGATTGAAGAAAGTATTAAACTTTCATTTACGGCGCTTTTGAGTAAAAGCAAACGCTTTGATGTATGAAAATAAATATCGTAATAACCGCTAATGCTACCAGAATTCGTGTGAAATATTCTGAGAAGTATGTGGCACTACGTCAGAAAATCAAAAGTAAAGAGCAATCCAAAAGGACGGCTATGGCTATGGAATCCAGGGAACCGATTACAAAAAGTTAATTAGACTCTATCCTTACATACTTCACTCGCTTCTTTAACAATCATTGCTCTTCTCATGCACGCTCGCCGGTTACTAAGGCTCCTGATAAGTTAATTGTTGTATCATAATAAGCAGTTTTTGAATAAATTAAAAAAACATATATTTAAAAAAAGCTAAGGTAAGCGCAGAGAGCTCGATGGCGTCGTTGAGCATGTTGTTTTAACCAAACACCGAGGTTAAGTAACTACGACCGCAGCCGTTTTAAGGAGATGGATAAGTTTATCTATCTCGAGCTTCTCATATTAAGCCGTCGGTCTCGTCTGTTGTCGATAGATGACAGTTGTTAAGCTAATTCAGTGGCCTTCAGGCGGCTTGCAAACACCGGCCTCCGCCAATCTGCAGTTGAGCAACGTGGTGGAGTATGCTAACCCAAGGATTCCCAAAGTGCTCCCGGGAAACCCTGGGAACCCCTAGGGAACCCCTGGGGAATCTACGACATAAATGAAAACTGATTTTGGGGGTTGACGAGATCTTAAAATTAACCCCTATTAATTAACACACGTTGTTATTTGAAACTTTCAAGATACTGTATAAGTTGTGTTACATGTACCAACTTGTTTATAAGAATGAAGTATCATTGTTGTACTTTTATAAAAAAAACTAGAGATAGGATTTTCAAAGTAATTTGGCTACGGGGGGTGTGATATAAATTCATTTTGGAAAAGGGGTCTCTTGCCCATAATAATTTGCGAATCCCTGCTTTAACCTTTCGGTTGAAGGAAGACCCGTAACCCTGCAGTGGGATGAATTTGGATTGGTGTAGCAAGGTGAGTCAGAGACTGAAAACAACTGTTAAAGAGTCTTAATCCAACGAGACGAGACTGAGTTTGAAACTATATACTATTTACCTGTAAACAAGTGATTAATAATATTATTTCGCTCTGAAAATAGGTTCTTTATACCATAAAAGGATAGAATGGACTCGTATTAAGTACCTTCCTGGGCCAGCGATTAAGCGACATTGTTCGTGGGTATTAGAAGTTGGATCACTGTTGTACATCACTGGAGAGTTAATTATTATTTGTTGTGACAGTTGAAGCTTAGGCCTTTTCTCTTCAAATTAAAGGGTTATGTATGTATATATCTTCACGCCAAGTCCCTTGCGGGGTAGGCAGAGAGAACCGAGCGCCATAAGACGCGGTCCTTGCATACTTCACTCGCTTCTGTGACATTCATAGCTCTTTTCATGCACGCTCGCCGGTTCCTGGGGCTTCTGACATCACCTTCTGATAAAACACGACCAATTTGGTCATGGTAGGTTAGTCTCGGCCTTCCTCGGCTCCTACATCCTTCCACTTTTGCATTGTATATCTGTTTCGTCATTCTTTCGTCCCGCATTCTTTCTACATGTCCGAACCAACGGAGCATGCCCTTTCTTATCTTAACACCGACACTCTCTTTTAGACACACTCTTTTTTTAAAGGGTTATGCATACAAATAATAACTTCCTGGAAGTTTGCTGTGTTTCTAGAGTGAAGTTACTAGCTCCTAAGGAGTTATACGTATTAGTATTGAGGATAGGGTAAAAACAAAAAATCTATCAGGGCTTTAAAACGAAATCATTTGGTTTTCAACTTTTGGAGCATAAACTTTCTTTAAAATAGGAAATAAATAAAAATATATTAGAACAGGACCAGCGTTCCGCTTGCCATAATAGCTATGACCTGTTCGGCGGTGAAGGAAAACATAGTGAAGAAACATGCACGTCCAAGAAGTTATATTTCGAAAGACGTTGAGACCTAACCTAAGAAAAGTCTAGTTTTCCCTCTGAGTTGTGGAGGTCAGACGAGAGTTGCTGCATGTTAAGTCCAGTATCTTTGCCAAATCCTTCGGCTTAGATAGCAAACCCCGCCAATTCTGACGAATTAGGAAACGGGATAACACTAGGACAGACAAATAAATTGGCGTATACTGTTCACGAAACCCTCGCCACTCACGTCCCACTTGTACTTTAAATGTTTTAATTGTGTATTACAAATCAATAAACCACTTGACAGCGCATGAAGGCACCCCGCTCTCAAAAAAAAACCTTGTATTTTAGCGCCTAAATATGGCAGCGATTGGTCGATAAGTGATGCGATATTGATCCGTGAACTAACTAATAAGAGCAGCGCATTCTACTTTGCCCCCCGACCCGCATTATTGAATTGAAATACTATATTATATCGGTGCCATCGGTTCTCTATAGGTTTTTTTTAATACAACGTCAGGAGGCATACAAGCATACGGTCCACCTGTTGTAAAGCAGTTACCGAAGCCTATTAACGCTTGTAACATATACCACTCGCGCGATGCCTCCTCTGCTGCTTAAACAGCAACTCCTTAGGAGCTTACTGGTGACCTCACTCACACGTGAGAACACAACAACCCTCTAGAGAGTTGTTATTTGGCTGCGGTTTTCTGTGAGGTGGAGGTACTTCCCCAGACGGGCTGCTTTGATACGCCCTACCACATCCAGATCAAGACCAACAGACTTGTTGATGCACACAAATGTTTGTCATGTGTGGGAATCGAACCTACGAACGTTGGTGTCAAAGTCACTTCTCTCACGACTGAGCCACCGAGCTCGTCAAAATTCAGTTATTTTCTTCATGGTTATGCTTACAGTGTATGCATGCAAAATAAACGATTTATGACATTCTCCTCTAAATATACGTTTACGTCCTGAGATGAAAGCAGTCTTAGGTGCTGCATAAACTAAGACATTTTTGTTATCCATTCGGGATATCATCACATAAAATTACTGGATACACCGTTTTTCTATGACAATGTTCCATATCGGTATCAAAAAGTGTCCACGTTTAGGCCATGTGTTAGTTTGTTGTGTTGAAGTAGTTTTAACGTGAATGTTCAGAAACGAAAACAAATAACCTTATAAAATGTTACAATTATCAATAAACTAACCGCTAGAAATGACTGCTTAATTTGGAGAAGTAGCTATGTTATGGAATCCAAGGAACTTCGCACACATAATTGTTGCATCATAACAAACATGCAATTTCATCTAATATAATTTGTGTGTTCCGACCATCAATTAGTCTATGCGACCCAGTGCCGGCGAGCACGCTCTTGGCTGGCTGCTCTAACGATCAGAGCAACGATGGCAGTAACAGCATGAATGTGCGAACGGTAGTGGGTGGGTGCGGTAGCGGAAGCACACCAAGCAAGTTAGATCAAATTGCATACAAATTTGACTTTCGCAAAATACAAAATAAAACAGTTTCGGTTGGATAAATTGTTTGCAAAAAGCAAGGATTTTTCAATCATGTGGTATTGTAATGTAATAAAACAATAACGCTAAGACAGAAACAACCATTGCACATCTCTAATACAACAAGACCCGACTTACACTTGGCATGTTATTAAATCTAAAGTTGGCTTACTGCTATTAAAACTTGATCGGACACGATAACAAAACTTACTTAATTAAACGATCAGTTCTCGTATATATAGGTAATATAAACCAAATGTATAAAATTTAGTCTACCAAATGCATTGCCAGAGGAACAACTGGCTCGTCAATTATATAACAATTAATTTTTTTTTATTTGTCGGCCATTTTGACCATTATGTATCCTTTATTGCATAACATTATACATAGATTGTGTTACATTAAAAATAGTGTACAATGGTGAGCTTATCTCTTTAAGAGATCTCTTCCAGCTAGCCGTAGCGTGTGTGCAGTAATTTTATTTTGGCTGGGATTTAAAAAGTTATGCGAAATTAAGTATACAATATATAAGTATATAAAATACATACATAGTCTTTATTAATATCAATACATATAAATAACTACACATATAAATATATAAGTACTATACATATAATATCACTTATTGTGAGTAAGATAGTACTCTCTCAACCTTTTCCTGAAAGTAACTAAAGTGCAACTGTCTCGTATTTGTAGCGGTAATTTATTCCACAGCTGTGCAGCATTAACAGTGAAAGAACGAAAGTAGAAGATAGTGTTGGATGATGGATAATTCAAAGTTTTGGTTAGACAAGGACGTTGGGAACGGATAGGAGTTGATTTAAGTGAAAACCGGGATCGGAGGTATTGGGGAGTCTCAGGGTTATTTAGGATTTTGTACAGATAGCATAATATGTGCACATTTCTGCGAAGGCGGATAGGGAGCCACTTCAATCTTGTACGAAATTCGGAAATATGGTCATATTTTCGCAAACCGTAAATATAACGAATAGCCAGGTTTTGTAGGCGTTCTAGTTTGTTAAGTAGCTCCTCGGTCGCATCTAAATAGCAAACATCAGCGTAGTCAAGAATAGGGAGTAAAAGAGACTGAGCAAGCATAACTTTAGTTTTGAATGGTAAAAAATTCTGAAGCCGCTTGAGTGAATGAAAATTGTAATGCATACGTTTACTGACGTCATTGACCTGCGCTGTCCACGATAAAGTTTCATCAATGATCAAACCCAAGTTTTTTGTTTTGCTTGTAAAAGCAATCGGTAGGCCGTTGTAGGAAACTTGCGGCAAATCACTAAATTTAACTTTCTTTTTCATCTGGCGACTACCGATAACAATGGCTTGAGATTTTGCTGGGTTGACTAGGAGTCCAAAGCTATCAGCCCACCCCCGGACTGCACAAAGTACATCATTCATGGCTGAAATAGCCCTGGATGCATCAAAGTAGGAAAAATGACTGTATATTTGCAAATCATCCGCATAAAGATGGTAAGGAGAAGTGATTACTTTAGATAATTCGTTGATGAAGATCGAGAAAAGTAGTGGAGATAAAACACCGCCTTGTGGTACACCAGCAGTCAATAGAGCCCAATCTGATGAATATTCATCAACTTTAGTACATTGCCAGCGTCCACGAAGATAAGAATCGAACCACTCGATCACAGAGGAGGACAAGTTCAAAGAGCGAAGAATTCCAAGGAGAATGTCAAAATCGACAGAATTGAATGCGTTACTGAAGTCCAACAGAATAACAAGGGTAAGTTTTTTATTGTCCATAGCATGTCGTATATCTTCTGTGACATTCAATAACGCACTCGTTGTGCTGTGATGAGGACGGAAACCCGACTGAAAGGGGCTGAGAAGATTATGATGTCTGAGATATGAATTTAGTTGTTTGTGAACAATACTTTCGAGGATTTTAGATAATAGTGGAAGAATAGAAATTGACCTATACTCGGAGAAGGATGTAGGGTTGTAAGTCTTAGGGATCGGAATGACTTGAGCCATCTTCCAAGCTTTTGGAAAAACGTTTGTAGAGAGAGAAAAGTTTATTATGTGCGTAATTACTGGAACTACGTAGTCCAAAATTGGAATCAACATGTCACGACTCAAGCCATCACTGCCCACAGCTTTGGTGGTAATGGAGAGAATGCTCTTTTTAACTTCGTCCTCGGTAGTGCAGCGAAATGAGAATGCGTCACGTGCGGGTGTTGCAGGTTGAGAAATTTGAGAAATCGAAGATAAAGTACCATTTTTAATGGTCTGATTTACCGAAATCGGGGGAGTACAGAATTGTTTATTTAATGTATTTAAGTCCAAAGAACAATTTACATTCTTGGAAGATTTACCTACACCCAGTGAACGTAGAAATTTCCAGATATTTGCCTGAGGCATATTTTCTAAAGAGGAATGAATATATTGGCGTTTTGCATCCCTACACATCCTATTGCAGATGTTCCGCAGTTTTTTATATTCCAAGAGATGATTTTCACTAGGGGATTTTTTAAGTTTGGACTTGGCTTTATCTCGCTTACGCATACAGGTTTTAATAGATGTAGAAAGCCAAGGCGCTGGTTGGTGTTTCACTCTTACAGGTCTTATCGGAGCATAAGTATCATACAGTGAAGTTACATTAGAATTGAAAAAGTCAATTTTTGCATCAATGGAAGTTGCTGCGTAAAGCTTAGTCCAATCCACATAACAAAAGTCATCCCTCAAGCGATTCACATCCATATTTCTAAAGTTACGTTGGAAGATTGTTTTGTTAATACGTTTGGGGGGACGCACCTTATATGAAAGAAATAGCAGGTCGTGATAGGAGAAAGGTGCTGTAAGTTGTCCATGAGAAACCACCGAGTCAACATCAGAGACGATCATTAGGTCAATCAAAGACGGCCTACAATTGGGTATATGATGCGTTGCAGAGAGTGGAAGGATATTTAGGTCCAATGAGGATGCAATATTATTGATCTTATTTGACCTACTGTCATCTCTTAATAGGCAGGTGTTAAGATCGCCCATTATAATAACATGACTATAAGAGGGACGAAGTTGTTCTAATATTGACTCGAAGGTCTGGAAGTAGTCTGTCCTGTCATTGGGGCTATAAGCTACTGCTAGTAGGACTTTAGAGTGGTGCAGTGAAATTTCCAGAAATAAATATTCTAGAGATGCAGAATATTCGTTAGGGGATTGTGCAATAACAGTGCTAGAAATATGCTCACGGAGATAGATACATACACCCCCCGAACCAGCTCCGATTCTATCATTACGAAGAAGCCGGAAGCCGGGGAGGGAACAGAGTGTAGAAGGAAGTGAAGGTTTAAGCCAGGACTCAGAAACAAAGATAACATCGACTGCGACATTGCTAAAAGTTGCGAGAAAGTCGTGATAATGAGCAACTATGCTCTGTGCATTAATGTGCACAAGGTTTAGGTTTTGGGGGTTATGGTTAAGCACAGACTGCAAATTCCTCTCAAGGACATCAGTATCAGATGATGATGATGTTATGTCACTGACAGCACTTTCAAACTCATCAGAAGAGGATGATTCAAAATAGTCGTCATGTACATTAATATGTAATGACATAAAAAGTAGTACACAAACGTAATAAAAAATAAATACGATATATAAAATAAATATATAAATAATAATAGACAGATATAAATAACAATTATATACATGCACTTGCATCCTTTTCTTGGTATATCATTACATGAAACCAATAGATATTATTAGCAGAGTCAATTAAATGGTTCACAACTCAGGCGAGGACCGATTGCCACAGCTAATATAAGAAAACAACACACATCACATCATGCTGAACCTTGACATTATGTTAAACTACAACTGTACAAAAATATTTTTTGTTTAACTTGTTTCAAAGATTATTAAATAAGATACCCTACATGTAAATTAACAATTTAAGAGTATTCAAGTAGGTCATTTGATAATAAGATATTTGATGCCTAACTACAACAAAATGTGAACGAATGATGATTCAACAACTAGAACTCACATCTAAGTATGAAGATTATGAATTATAATAATTAATGAAAGTTCACCGTGAAGCTTCTAGTGAGTGCCTGTAACGTGCTTATGGGCAGCGTCGGCTCGCCGAGATCTGTCTGCCGGCTGTGATGCGCAGGCTGGATGCCGGGACTGTACTTTGTGGAGCTCTGCCGGGGTTGTAATTTTCACACGCGATTTGTCTGGCAGGAGGATCACTATGTTACCGTCAGAGGACCAACTATTCCTGACGCCAAAATGCTTCCTGGCCGCAACGAAAACTTCTTGCCTGGTCTTGGTTAGGAACTCGGATATGGAAATTTTTGAGCCCTTCAACTTTGTCTTGGCATTCCATACAGCTGAACGAAGTATAGTATTAGCAAAACGGATCAGTACCGGGCGCGGACCATCTCTCTGCGCTCCAAGACGATGACACGCTTCCAGAGATGAACCTCTGCCAGTATCAAATGACATGCCATCGCTACCAGACA
Organism: Pyralis farinalis; assembly: GCA_947507595.1. Taxonomy (NCBI): domain Eukaryota; kingdom Metazoa; phylum Arthropoda; class Insecta; order Lepidoptera; family Pyralidae; genus Pyralis; species Pyralis farinalis. The sequence continues at coordinate 22,884,284 of OX382267.1, forward strand.
GTTTTAATTGTTGGCTAAAAATTTTATTAATTCTCTGAGAGAGAATCTCATTCTCCTCCTCGGGGATACCATGTATGAGAAGTACCTTTCTGCGATTGTGTGTTTCTTGACGATCCAAACTGGCCGCTATTAGCTCCATTTGTTGCTTCAACATTGAGATGGCTTTCCATATGAAGGTTTTGAAGTTCTGGTAGTCAGCAGAGAGAGTTTTAATCGTCAGAGGTACATTTGAAGAGGATGACGAAGATTGCTGCAGATTTTTCTCAAAATCATCCATCCGAGTGTTGAATAGTGCTGCCAGCTCACTAAGATTATTCTGCAACTGTGTTGTTGGCTCCATGGTGAAAAGGTGTTTGAAATTTATGTGCTGGTGGATGCAAGTGTTAGACTTAGGACATTTAGGTCAGTATCCAAACACAAATAGTGAGTGTAAATATTTTTAAATAATAAATTACTAAGAGTGATGCAAAATGGCTGTTACTTTATTTGAAGCTACCCGCCGAAAAAAGACCATGTTCATTAAGAGATAGAAACGGTGTTCCTGAACATTCCTATTCTACTTTTTTATGCTGAATCCGAATCTGAAGTCAAAATTCGAATATTCGAAAAAAAGCGACAGACAAACATATAGAATTCATATAGGAACGATGTTCCTGAAAAGAGAGATTACGGTATGAAAAATTAATAAGATACAATATGATCTCATTAAAAGAATGTAAGACGGCAAATAAATGCTTTTTATCTTTATCGTTATATATATTTCACATATCTCGGAAACGGCATTAACAATTTGATTAAAATTTCTATTTAGATAAAGGTTTGCCTTTAAGTTTATTATATTGTTATCTTTTCGGAAAAAAAATATTTTACACAAAAGACATTATGCATATTGCGTATTTTGTCGCGCCGTATTAAAAATGGTCACATAGGCTTAGTAACTGCTTTAATTTTTTTATACAGTTTTGCACATTACTTTAAATGAGCAATTCTTGTGTAAGTTCAGGTAATAACCTCATAATATGCTAAAACCTTACAATACCGGCAAGTCGCTAAAAATGAGTTTATTTTTCTATGTAAATTCAAAATTCTATGGAAAAACAGATTATCTTAATCTGTAATTCACAATAATCTCAATAGTACCCAAGTGTAGTTTAAATTCGTTCTTGTTGTTTTTGCTACGGTAACCGCTTAAAATGATACAGGAAACTATTAGGGGTTAAACTCGTTTTTTTCTAAGATGTAATATATTTATTTAATCAAAATATTTACCCTCGTTATCTATACATTGCTGCCATCTAATCGGAAGTTTATTTATGCCTTTGCGATAGAACTCTGGGGATCTAGATTCGACAAACTGTGCAAAAGCATCCTGGGAAGAGAATTTTTTGCGATGTAGAAAATTGTTCAAATCACGAAAAAAATGGTAGTTGGAGCAATGGTCTGGCGAGTACGGAGGTTGACGTATGATTTCTACCTGCAGCTCCTGTAGAGTTACAGCGGTTTCTCGTGCAGTGTGAGGTCTTGCGTTATCATGGAGCAATAATGGTGAAGATCGATGCACGAGTCGGGGCTGTTTCACTGCAAGTTTCGCCATCATTGTTCGAAGTTCGGCACAGTAAACATCTGTTGTTATTACTTGACCAGATCTGAGTAAGCTATAGTGAATAACCCTATAAGGAGCCCACCAAACTGTTACCATTACCTTTTTATTGGTAAGCTTTGCTTTAGAGCACTGTTGCGGCATTTGACCTGGGGTCAGCCATTACCTTTTTCGCTTACTGTTATCGTAAAGAATCCACTTTTCGTCACATGTCAGAATTCGATCCAATATTGCTTCATTTCTATGCCGATTGAACAAGGCAACACGCTTCTTTCTGCAGATCAGTCAAATCATGAGGCACCCATTTTTATCTTATTGATTTAATGCAAATGAGTCAATATTGTAGATAAGGTAACGTTAAACCATACCGCTAATTTCTGGGTCGTTTGACTCGGATCGGCTTCCACCACCATCTCCTTCAATTCAGCGTTATTCACCTGTGTGAGCGATCGTCCACGTGGTTCGTTCTTCAAGTTGAAGTTCCATTACGAAAGCATTTAAACCAAAAATGCATGGTGCGTTAATTAACAGTCTCCTCTCCAAACGCAGCATTGATATTGCGAGCCGTTTCAGCCGCGTTAGTTCCGCGTCGGAACTCCTATTCAAAAATTACTCTGATTTTCGCAGTATCCATCTTTCCCGTCTAAGCTAAATAAAAAATACAAATTAAATTTTGCACATGTTTTAAAAGAAAAACCTCATAGGAATCGTGTGAAAAAATTTCACTCGAAAATCTCACACCATGGTGGTTTAATGTCAATTCAAATTTTCTATTACTATAAAAAAGAAATGTAGAAAGAATGCAGGACGAAAGAATGATGAAACAAATATACAATGCAAAAATAGAAGGAAGTAGGAGTCGAGGAAGGCCGAGACTAACCTACCATGACCAAGCTGGTCGTGTTTTATCAGAAGGTGATGTCAGGAGCCCAAGGAACCGGCGAGCGTGCATGAAAAGAGCTATGAATGTTAGAGAAGCTAGTGAAGTATGTAAGGACCGCGTCTTATGGCGCTCGGTTCTCTGTGCCTACCTTGCAAGGGACCTGCCGTGAAGATATACATACATGCATATATACATTATAAAACGGCAATTTCATACTTTAACCCTATTTACTAATTTATTTTACTAATTATGTTACACATTATACCTATATAGTATCTAACTAAAATCAAACTACCTCGATTTCATAGTTAATAGATTTAGGCGTTATTTTGCGAGTCTTTACATACGATTTGATCTAACCTACTTTGTGTGCTTCCGCCACCAATACTTCGTTTTTACTAGAAGATATTTTTTTTCTATGTTGCCTTTTTAAATCTATATACAATCATATCAATATGAATCCGTGTTGAAAAGTTCTGAAAATAGCTGAAATATTTTAATTTTACTCGCAAAAAAATGAGGTGCTCTGTTTTTTTCATGATTGGTGTAAATACGCAGTGATAACCTGAAGGCCACGCCATGAAAAGATAGAAATTTTGAAAACAAACATCAGAGGTTCTAAACATTTTTCTTGAAGTTCAGAATAAAAACCACTGGATTACCTAAAGGACTATAGTTTATTACTAATTGTGTTTGAAAGTCCATTGTTTATTATGGCAACTTCAAACCGGAACAGAACAACAGCTATATAAATGCTGCTGTGACAGAGAACCCACACAGACGACTTTTGTACAAAGTCTCCCTCTGGTAAAACAGTCTATCAAAGTTCTGTTACAAATGAATATGTATTTATCAGGAACACCGTTCCCATATGAAATCTATATGTTTGTCTGTGTGTGCGTTTTTTTTCGAATATTCGAATTTTGACTTGGATTCAGCATAAAAAAAGTAGAATAGGAATATTCAGGAACACCGTTCCTATCTCTTAAGGAACAATGTCAAAATAGCCGACAAAATAATAAAAAAAATTTGATACATACATATCATCATGCCTGTCTCCCATTGGGGTAGGCAGAGAGCATAGAACGCCAGGTGCACCGATCCAAACATCTCATCTCGTCATCGCTCTCGCTTCTTCTACACTCATCAACCTCTTCATGCATGCTCTTCCGTTTTGGGTACTTTTGATTTGGCCCTTTTCTAACACATCACCAATTTGATCTATATGTGTGCGTCTAAGGCGGCCCCTCCCGACATCACCATTCACTCTTGCTTAATACACTTCTTTCGTAACTCTTTTGTCATTCATTCTTTCTAAATTACCAAACCATCTCAGCATACACTTTTAAATTTTTGTCACTACATCAATTTTCATTCCACAAAGTTCTCGTATCGTGCTATTTTTCATTCTATCAACCATTCTCACTCCACACATACTCCTCATTGCTCTCATTTCTACTGCGTTCACTCTGTTTTCATGCTTCTTCTGCCATACCCATGTTTTACTACCGTACATCAATGTTGGTGTTAATACACCCTGAATAAGCAAGGCGAGCTTTGCTCGATATGTTATCGTTTGTTACCACGGAGTACAACGCACCATTGATACGGTTTCCTGCTTTCACTCTTCTCTCAATATCGCTCTCAAATTTTCCATCTCTCGTAAACATAGAACCTAAGTAAATAAATTCATTCACTTGTTCCACTTTTTCATCTTCAATCATTATCTGACAATCTGTAACACTTTCATTCCTTTCAAACACCATCGCTTTCGTCTTCATTACATTTATTTTCATACCTTTCCTTTTAAAGGCCTCATTTATTACAGTAACCTTTTGTTGTAGTTCTTCCTTAAAAAAATTTGAATTGTTATACATATAATTGACGAGGCAGGTTTTCCTCTGGCAATGCAAGCTTGCGCATTCTCAACTGGTTTTTTTATGAAGTAATGTAATCTTATCAATATGAATCAGTGTATATCTTAATAATATATATTTATGACATACGTATTTATGGAAGTCTAAGAAAAAAAAAACGAAATGGCCACCTTTGGCTTTGATACAGGCCAAATGTCGGCGTATCTTTTCGAGCAGGCCATATTCTCCAAAATTAACCATAATTTGACTAAGAGGTTTAGAGCTGCGATAGATAGGGGCCAGTCTTCAGCTCTTATAAAGTTCGGAACGTTGGTTTCGAGTCAGATTGAGTAGTTCGTGCCTTGTAACCAGGTGCAGAGTCCTGCTGGAAAGTCCACGGTACATTTTTAAAAAGTGTACTGCTAAGTGATTTCACTACACGATCCGAGACAGTCTTTTGATACACTTTGGCTGAAGTCATCGCACCTTTTTCACAAAAACTTTTTGACTCCTTGATAGACATGAGATCCTAGACAGCCCCCATCAAACCATTACAGACGCACGATGATGACCACGTTGTACCTTCCCGACTTTATCATTTTGGTTGTTATAGTGTTCTTCTTCAATCATGAATTTTTTTCATTAGTAAAGAGAATATATTTCTGTGCCTGTGTTTTTAACATAATAGGGCGTTCCAAATTCAAATTTAATTAAAGAGCTAAAGAAACGAAAAGTTACAGTATTTATGGGCACACTAGTTATATTAAAATTACCAAAGTGTTTAGCAGTGTGCTACTCACCATAACTACAGCTATATCAGAATGTTTAGAGCAATCTTCTTATACATTAGTAATAAAACTGTCAATAGGATTATTCGTCAATTTATCTATATCTTAATAAAAATATTTATCAAGAGGATAGATAGGATGTGTCATTCTATGGAAATATAACTTGTTCATATCACTTGCTCTACGGTGAAAGGAAGCTTCGTGAGGAAACCGACACGTACATGGAATTATATTTCAAGTCATGTAACTTAACCTAAGAAAGGTCTGGTTTCCCCTCTGGATTTTGGAGATCTTACGACAGCCGCTCAATATCAATACCAGTATCTTCGCCAAATTCTGAGGGTTAGATAGCGGGCCCCGCCAATCCTAATTGATTAGGAAAGGAGATAACGCTAGCAAGAATAGGTGTAGATACTTACGTGGGTGCAATGTAGGGTGTGGACCCTGTTCGGAGCACGCTCGCCGCCCGCGCCCGCTCATAAGCACCTCCCTACGCGTACGCTCATACCCGCCATCCGCGCTTGCGCTCGGGCTATTGTCAGCTGCGCAAGGACCACCACCTTCCTCACGTCCCTCCTCGACCACACACGCGGACATCACTATTTCACTGAGCCACCTCACCACCAACGTTAAAGAAAATATAATGATTTTTTTACTCGGACATGCGTTAAACAAAGATTCGTAAAACCAACACTCCACTACCGCACTTAAACCCTGTATATGTTCATACACTTCACTACTTAATGTTTGCAATGCTCTCGTAAAACATATCTGACGTTGATCATTGATTCATAATTGTGTCTGGCAGATATTCTTGGTACGTTTCTCCACGGACACCAATCTGTAACAAAAGAGATGGTTTTATTAAATTATTCGAACACAACAAATAGTTTTCTTTTGGATATGATGTTACACATAATAACAAATTATTATACTAATAATGCGGCGCTCGATCCCCTCTGCCTACACAATTTCTATATGTGCCTCACAGAAAATCGCAGTCAAATATCAACTACCTAAACGATTGTTGTGTTCCTGCGTGGAAATGAGATCACCAGTCAGCTCCTAAGGAGTTACTGTGTTAATAGCAGAGATGGCTTCGCGCGAGTGATACTTACTGTATTGCAAGCGTTCGTAGGCTACGGTAATCGCTTTACATCAGATGGGCCGTATGCTTGTGTGCTTCTCGATGTCGTATAAAAAATGTACAATTTTAAAAAGCTAAAAACAAAAGGTCCATTCTGGCAATGGAGAAGAAGAAGAAAGGAGGAGCTCAAACGATTTACAGTTTACTTTTGAGATGTCTCTATGGCCACTTCCAACCATCATCGACGGATATAGACCACTGTCATATTGGTCGTATCTGCTCTATCAGATCATCCCTTATGTTACGTCAAAACCGGTGCGCGTACACGAAAACAGCTATAAATGAGTGAAGTGTGTAAGAAATGGCGCTCATACATTCTGCCTACCTTGCAAGATACTTGATGTGATTTGGCGTGAACATATAGATAGATAGAAATTACAAATATTCAACAACACTACACATAAAACAATTGATCTCCCAACTATGGGCTCGAACGCAAGTTGTCGATGCTTTATGTCCGTTTGTAGGGTTCCATACCCAAAGGGTAAAACGGACCCTCGGATACAGACGCAGGATGATGATTACGTTGTTCCTTTCCGACCACTTGGGTGGCTTTTAAGAACTGTGTGCGTACACTTTGTCATTTTGCTTGTAGCAGTGCACTTCAATCGTGAAATTTTTTTCATCAGTAATGAGTATATTTCTGTGCCTTTCACCTGCATTTTGATCGATCCACTCTCTTCAACTGTGAGAATTGATTTATTTAGAGCATATCCAATATATCGACGATAAGCGCCGAGCTTCAGGTCTTGTTTTATTATACACGACGGCGTCCTAGCGGGAATCTTTATTTCTCTAAGATTTTATCGCGTGTTCCAAATTCAAAATAATTAAAGAGTTGAAAAAAAGAAATGTTTCTAATGAACAGGATTTATGGTCACACTAGTTATATTGAGTTTTTTCGTATAATAAAGTCTTTATCTTTATTTCCTAAATAAATTTTTTTGTGCATTTGCTAAGTTAAACTCAGAAAAAGTAGGAAAAATTTTTTTTCACATATTGACGTCAAAAAATATTATTGTATTTAAAATGGCGATACTGGCGCTACAAACTCGATCTTACCCTCGGCAATTGTAATTCGTTAGTATGTAAATTCGAGGTACTTCTTCAGTTGAGATAGACGTTCTAATTATACATTGAAATGTATATTAGCACTACCAATGGCAAGTTTGTACTACAACATAGTATCACAGATAGTAAAGTGTGGGGCCCAGGACGCAGGATGCGGAATGAAAGAATTAGAAAATAACGCTTTGTCTCGTTTTAACACGCAATTTAAAAAGGAAATTGAAAGACATAATTTAAAATGGAACATTGCACCTGTAATAGCATTTTTGTTGAATTACTAGATCTATTAATTATCTATTTGACGAGCTCGGTGGGTCAGTCGTGAATGACGCGACTTAGACACCAACGTTCGTGGGTTCGATACCCCACACAAGGCAAACATTTGTGTGCATGAACATGTCTTTTTGTCTTAGTCTGAATGTTTTAAGAGAGGTAGGGAGCATCAAAGCAGCCCGTCTGCGGAAGTACCCCCGCCTCACAGAAAACCGCAACCAAATAACAACTCCCTAGAGGTTGTGTTCCTGCGTGTGAATGAGGTCACCAGTAAGCTCCCAAGGAGTTGCTGTGTAAGCAGCAGAGGAGGCATCGCGCGAGTGATATATATCGCAATCGTTAATAGGCTATGGTACCCGCTTTACATCAGGTGGGCCGTATGCTTGTATACGGCCTTGTATATCTCTCGCCCGACGTTGTATAAAAAAAATCTATTAAATATGATCGCAAACAATTTGATAAATACACCATATATTTTGCGTATTTATATGAACACGAATCAAAATGTTTTTACGATAGACGTAATAAAGCAATTGTTAATGTGAATATGAGCCAAATGTAATTCCAGAACCTTACTAGTAATAAAATAACACGTTACATACAAATCGTAACGCCTTATTTATCAACTTCTAACAAGTTATATTAATTATATGTCCTTTTGCGGAATTAAAAATTACAATTAAATTGATCTATATGTACGTTTTTATTAGGACCAGTTTGTTCATGTAAACTAGCCCTCCCGATCAGAACGTCTAAGTAGCAAAACGTCCAACAAAGCGAGACGTCTAATGAGCAATCTGGTTAGTTAGCTAATCGCCCATGTAGCAAAACGTCTAACTATCAAGAGGTCTATATATCAAAAAGTCTATTTAGGAAATCGTCAGTTTTTCATTGAGTTGAACATAAATAGTAAAAGTCATATAAAAACATTTTTTTATTTGAAATAATAATAGTGGGTTAAAAAGTTAGTAGAACAAACATAAGGGTGCGATTCCTCTGAGGCGGAGCGGAGTGGAGCGGAGACGTGACGTGCCACGATTCACCAATCAAACATATGTTTTTAAATTACGCACCTAATATTCTTTTGATATGGCCAATGTTTATCAAAAATTCAAATGGGCTAACTTTTTGACCTTCAAGCTTATGCAGTTCTCTTTTATATTTGGCGTTAAACATTATATCGATCTTTTTCCTCTTATTACCTTCAAAAAAAATATTCTTGTATTTACGATCTTGCCAAAGGGCTTCTTTTCTAAGGGTTTTGAGGAATAGCAGAAGGGTTGGTTTTGATTTTATATTTGTATTCAGCCGCCTGTGCCAACCTTCAAGTGCATTGTTTGTACGAAAATTATAATTGGTAGGACAACTTATTATATCTGCCAGTGATTGTAGCCATTGTTTTTCAAAGTAATGTAAAAATATCTTCATTTCCTCACTATTGGTGGCATTATCAACAATGCTAGTCCAACATTCTCTAATGTGTTGAGAAGGTAGCAGAGGTAAATTTGAACATTCTCTGACGATTTTTCGGCACTCTCTGATTTCAGTAAGACCCAACGTTGACGCTTTTTTCCAAACGGCTTTATTAAAATGATAGTAACAGCCAGTTATTTGAGTGTTCGGAAAAGCTTTTTTTAATCCATTAATAAGCGCCATCTCATAATCGCATTTAATGGCCGATATGTCCATGTTAAAATGCTGCTTGATAAGGTCAAATAGGCGTTCGTACGTATCTTGCCTTTTGTCAGGAAGCAACGCATATATAACTCCCATAATACAAGTTGTTTCGTCACAACTATTAATATCAACGTGAATTGATAAGAGCTCGTAGAATGGCTTGGGTGTAGCTTTGAATGTTGCATCAATAAAAAACATTTTTCCTTTCAATGTTTCAATGCATCGTCTACTTATAGGTGTTGAAAAAATTAAGATTTTATTATTATTACAACCATCTTCACAAACAAGGAATTTATAGGCCAGAATTTCAGGAATTTTAACATCATTTAAGTTTTTGTACTCAGTTTTTGAAACATTAAAATATGTACGACGGGCCCTGAACTTTCTTTATCTTTATCTTTCTTTGAGTTAAAATCAGGTACTTGTTCAATTTCATCCACTTTTCCGAATTCTTTTTCAAATATTTTCTGAACAGGCTTTGCGTGCTGGCAAACTAATTTCTTGCATTTATCCATTACTATGTCTGTTCTATTTTTATCAAAATTTGCTTTACATGTATGTTCTTTCAAATGACGAATTATCTTATTTTCATCTTTATTAATAGTAACAGATGCACTACACTCATTACGCTGGGAGCATCTCCATAGAGTCGACCCTCCTTTATTTGTTACATTTAAATTGTACCTATGACCACTCAACAACAGCACACGCCTTTTCTTTTGACTTTCGATGAAAGTAAATGTTTTTTTTTCATTTATTTTTACAATTTAGAAGTCAGATCACCGTAAAAATTTAACACGATCACTAATATGTAGCCAGGTTATGAATGGCAGTATTAATCGATACCGGAATCATGAGTATCTAATGCCAATCATATATCACACTTGACAATAAGTGTCACACTACTAAAAAGATTATATGATAACAGAAAATAAATCAAGGAGTTTGCAGATCTGTGAAGTTTGCATGTATGTAATTATTATATTTATTTTTGTGGTTAAGTATCCAGGCATTTTGAGAAATTGACGATTTCCTAAATAGACGTTTTGATATATAGACCTCTTGATAGTTAGACGTTTTGCTACATGGGCGATTAGCTAACTAGGCAGATCGCTCATTAGACGTTTCGCTTTGTTGGACGTTTTGCTACTTAGACTTTCTGATCAGGATTCTAAACTAGCATCGGCGGGCATCCACCCACTACCGTTGTAATAGATACATGCCGTCACTGCCGTCCTGAACATACGCAGAGACGTAACAACAGCGATGGCGGTTGTATGCATAAATGGCGAGTAATCGCAAAGATAACCGCAGTAACTGAGAAGATTGGAGCAGACATGGCAGCGACGCCAGGCCGAACGGCTATAGTTCGCCTGAACTAACTGGTGAAAGAAAGCCCCAAAGTAGCACAGATTTGATTGCGAAAATTTTTATTAATGCGTTAGACTTGTTATATATTTCTCTTACATCTATCATCGTGTGTTTGAATCGTGATAACACAGTGGATAAAAACCCACCCTATTAAGCAACTAGTCTTTGGTTCGAATCCTGGCATGTACCACAAAATTTTGTAATTATCACTTGCTCGGCGGTGAAGAAAAACATCGAGAGGAATTCACGTCCAAGAAATTATGTTTCCCAAGACGTAAGCATAAGAAAGGTCTGGTTTCCCCTGGGTCGTCCCTCTACGTAAAAATTAGCATTTTCGCCAAATCCTTAGGCTTGGGTAGCGGATCCCGCCGATCTTAATAATTTAGGAAACGGTATAACGCTAAGAAATAGAAGATCTATCACCGTGTGTTTCACCTTATCTAAAATACTAGCGGATCCCGCGCAACTTCGTTAGCGCGTCCGCCCGCCATCTCCTGGAAATTTGAAAAAGTCTTATTACCGTCTCTGCATTATAAAGGGGGCCTCAATGTAAAATGTGAGCTTTCTATGCATATATAACATTCTGTGAAATATTTTTACGAGACAGAATACCTACTGCTGTGAAATTAGGTTAAGATGACAGTTAATGTTGGGGCCGCCTAAGGAATATTTGACATTGTTTAGACGAGCTCGGTGGCGCAGTGATGAAACGTGCTGTTACGTTATTTTGACACCAACGCTCGTGGGTTCGATTCCCACACACCACAAACATTTGTGAGCATGAACATGTCTGTTTGCCTTGGTATGGGGTTTTTGAAGTGAAAACTTCTTTAGCGGCGTTGTGCACTTTTTGGGATGAGTAAAAAATGTTAAACTCGCGTCAGGACACGTGACCCTCACCGTAAGATTTTGGTGAGAATTAGAACTTAAGTTCGCTGCAGCGCTAAAACATTAGTTACCTCTAATTAAACAATTAAAACATGAAGCGCTAGATCGTTCATATATAGGGCATTATTTTCTCGCGACCAAAACGTTGTAAGTGCCATGAAATTCTTGGCGCTTACGCGTTTCGTTCAACGTAGTTTATCAACATCGCTGTTTGGTTTAGTGGCGCAGGATGCTTGCGCGAGTGTGCATACCTATGTGTTTGAGTTTTAAAGATTGGCGTTGATGATGCTGGTAATGATCATGGTGAAAGAGTCGTTGAAATTATGAATGAAAGTTGATTTTTCTGAGAGATAAACTTTTTAATTTAAAATAATTGTAATAGTTCTGAAGTGATAAATTTTTATGTAATATAAATTGTCATGTTTGTGTACGATAGCGCAACAAATGAATCTTGTATTTTACCACGTACATGATAGTAATTTTATACTGATAAATAAAGCAATTCGTGCGAAATTATTCCTTAACCATTCCAAAATATTCAAAAATGCACAACTCCCGGAGTGCTACCCGTTTTTTTTTTAAGAAAGGCGCATCAAAGTAGCCCATCTGGGGAAGTACCTCCACCTCACAGAAAACCGCAACCAAATAATAATTCCCGAGAGGGTTGTTGTGTTTCTGCGTATGAGCGAGGTCGTCAGTGAGTTCTGTGTGTAAGCAGCAGAGGTGACATCGCGCGAGTGATGATACTTAGTGTGTTCCAGGCGTTCATAGCCTACGGTAACCGCAATAGATCAGGTGAGCCGCATGCTTGTATGCCCCCTGATGTTGTAAAAAAAAACACAAAATTTTCATTTAAATAAAACAGGGGTTACTTCTACTCAGTAACTAAGTAAATGTCAACGAAACAAGATTTCCTACTCCGAGCAAGACGGCGACGAACGTGGCCAAAATAAACACATCTAAAGTTTCTTGCAAAAGCGTGATTGGCGCTCTTCTACTTGTAAATAATTGAGCACAACGTTTAACGGAAAGTTAGGTACATAATGTGCAGAATTGGACTTTCATTACTTCATGTATAGTATATTACACACCGACGAAACAAGGTTATCCACTTTAGCACACGATGAAAGCAAACACGGCTCGTAATTTTCCACAGAGGTGGTGATTGGCGCTACTCTAAATATTTGGACAACTGGAACCGAGCTCTCTTTTGTCTATTGGTTTATTTCCTAAAACATAATACTGATTTTGTTGTAATTACTGTCAAGTTTTCTTATTTTATACATATCTCGGACACTGCTTAAAATTACTCGATATCCATGTGTCGTGTGCTTTCGCCGCCAATTAGTTCTTAACATGCTATGTAGCATATCGACGCTATAGATATTGGTCGTCAGAATAACATGCTTTGCACGTATAAGGCAGTTACGACCGGAGCAGCTATGGAAACGGTGCCATGATACATCTACTAACGGTAGTGGGTTGGTGACGGCCGGCGCCAGTTTGCTTGAGCTAATTGGTGGTGGGATTACACAAAGCAGGTTAGATCAATGTACATCTATCTATCACTTCACGCCAAATCCCTTGCGGGGTAGGCAGCGACATCCGAGCGCCACATGACACACCTCACTCACTTCTTTAATATTCTTTGTTCTTCTCATGCATGCTCGCTGGTTTCTAAGACTCCTGATCTCACCTTATTATAAAACACGATCAATTTGGTCATGGTAGGTAAGTCTTGATCTGCCTCGGCTCGTGCGAAGTCGGAGCGAGTCGCTAGTAAAATATTATATCTTCATCTAAGCTTCCGAAAGTAACATCAACAGGATATTTACTTGAAAAGTAAATCAATCACGTTGTTTATATATTCGTATTATCTAAATAAAATTTATTGTAAAGATGGTATGATAAATATTATGTTCCACAAAAACAGGCGGGCTGACTTGCCATGCTGACAGGCGTCCATCAGGCTGACCTAACTCTGTTCACACCGGTGACGGAGGTCTCAAGAACTACAATAGTACCATGTAACGACGTAGTTATTGTATTGTAAAACTTTACTGTACAAAAGGAACGTCTGAATATGTAGGGACAGTCTCCTTTATCTGATCCGGTCTAGTATTTTACCAAATTGTACGTTGCTTTCGTCTATAGATAAAATGTTATCTTAGCAGGCAGTTGCGCTAGCTCTCTTTTATGATATAGGGGCTACTAAGAATACTTGAGGTAAAAAAATATGTTTGCGGCATTTACTGATGTGTCTGTGTTTCCGCAACGGAAATACATTTATGATGCATAGATTTTGAATTTGCTCTAACATACTAAACAATGGAATGGTACTATAATAGTACATATTCCAGAGATCAGGCATACCTCGGATATGTTTATATTATAGACCAGACTATTCCTGTCAATTCCGTAATAACCACTCCCGACGAGTACTCTCGTCAGTAACCTGGGCATCGACCGAAATGAAAATGTTGACACCTTCTGCAAAGGGCGGAGATCGATATGACAGCTTACTTCGCTGATTTAGGGGAGCTCAGGACATGATAACTAAGATCAGATTTTTTCCAAAGTGGTCTTCGGTTTGGCATAGTAGGTAATGGTCTTCGGTTTTAACTTAGATGACAGCGATACGAGAGTTCTACCGACCGAGTTAAAGTGATGAATAGTGGTGTATGCCGAAGCTGTATTTAAAAAAAAAACTAAAAATATATACAATAGTCCGATCAGAATTTACTTCAACCGGTAGAATATATAACCGCTTAGTCAAAGAGTACAATCATACTCTATTATCGTAAAGTATAGGTAGTAAGGGCTGTCAATAGTAATTGATTGCGATAATTTTTTCATTAACCATTAATCGGGACTCATTTATAGTCAATACATGATATTAATCGCATTATTAAAATTAAAGCTTTGAGATAATTAAGTTAGGAAAATAAGATAAAAAAATGAGAAAATAGAAGAACAAAGCACGTACCAGTAATAAATCACTAAAAGGCAATGTACTTTTAAAACACAAGGTTGAAAACGACCCACAGTTCCCGAGGCACGCTATAACCCCTCTAAACCAAGTTAAATATTTTTGCACCTAACCTATCGCTCGACGTAAACACCCGCCGACCGAAGTTTATTGCTTTATTCGAGTAACGCCGATGTATTACAGCTGCCTATACAGTACGCAAAAACATTGCAGTCACTTTATCAAAGGACGCAAGCACCCATCCTTGAAAAACAGGGGCCCGTTTTATGTTATTAAACATTTTGTTACCCTAGAAACGTTCAGTCAATCAAGGTATGTTATAAACGTCACAATGTAGGTATATTGCATCTCTACAGTACGTAATATCTATAGTACCTACGTAGATGGAGTAGCTCACTAAATTGGCTAAAAAAGTACCCTTAGAGTCAAAACCTACTGTAAAGGGTGCCCTTTGCGGAATGAGGCTTTAGTGAAAGGGCCGAAGGAAACCACAGAAAGACAATAATAAATAAGTTAGAGCAGCCCAACCCTGCATCTTACACACATTTATAAAAATGCTTGATAGGTAGGTGTGTTGTGAGGTCTCCGGGAAGCTTCTGAGGAGTTACTTCTTAGCAGCCGGATTTCAAGGTACAATTGATACTACTTGTATTGCGAGCACAGCTTACTAGTAGCATACGAGTGTATGCTAACGATAGTACGAGTAGTAATACAATCATCGGCGTATGCTCATTTGAGCCTCCTTCAAAAATCAATCTTTATTTTATTCACTTGTAAGTGATTATTTTTTACATCATAGCGTCAATGAGCTTGTTCATTTATGTATTTTTCTATATATACATAATTAGGCCCCATTTGGTTTATTATTAACTCTCTCAAGTCATTTTTAGAGTTTATTTCGTTGCTTGGCAGCTATCGACCAGTTATTAAATTATTGGTATAAAGAATAAACCTGTTTCTGAAAAAAATATTATTGTACAAAAAAGTACATTATATTTATAGTAGATTACTTCCATACTGACATGTTTTTCTTCTTCGATGACTTTTTATTTTTCTTTAAATAGCTATACAAAGTTTCAATTTTACTAGAACGTTAATGGAGAATACAGCTGTTGAGAATAAAAATTCCGTTAAATATTGCAATCGGACCTATAACTCTTAAAATGTTATAGGAAGTTCTGTGTTTTTAAAAGGTAACATTTTTTACAGCTATTAAGGAAATCAGGCTCATATTGTTCCATATCGTTTTGAATTTCAAGTATTTTTGAAATTTAATCTTTGTTTGACTTGCGCTCATAATTTGTGATTAGTTCCATATTCTAGCTTTTTTACAGTTTTGAAATAAACCAGGAAAAGATTACAGTTTCGGTATACACAGCATACTGAAACTATAATATTTTAATTAGTCTGTCTGTTTGTAAATCTGTCTGTCTGTCCATCCGTCTATATCTTTACTCGCAGACTGAATTAAAAAACTTAATTTTAATATAATGTTAAGATATTTTAAGGCTGACAATCAAAACAAAGTTATAATAATAGAACAATAATATGTAGGAAAACACTATAGAGTTTATTGTAACAGTATTAATAAATTTAAATAACTTAAAACGAAAAGTACACTAAGGAGCCGGCCTAACTAGTTTACCAACTTAAATCGTAATTGATTAGTGGCATGTTTCAACAACAGTCTTTAGTTTTTATACCTATTTTCTTATATTTCTATACATAGTTTAGTCTACATACTTTCCTATCAAATCTATATCTACACGCCATGCTCGCTGGTTCCTGGCTCCTGAGTAGTCTTGGCCTTCTTCGGTTCCTAGATTCTACTTTCGCGTTGTACATCGCTTTCGTCACTTTTTCCTGCTGTATTATTTCTAAATGCCCGAACCAACGGAGCGCGCCTCATTTTAGTACCGATACTCTGTTTCAGATCAACTCTGTTTCTTCACCATTATTGCGAACGCGGTCTACAAGCGTTACTTCACAAATTTTGTGTAACAATCCCAACCCAAACCAACAAAAACCGCAGAAAACCTTCTGATCTATGTCCAGATGTTTCTCCATAATATTGTGAAGTGAGAAAACTTGATCCGTACATTCCTCTTTCATTTCAGAATCCTCTTAGAGAATTCCATCGGATTTCACACTTTCAATTAACTTTTCATACACTTTTGATACTAAACTGATCAAGTTGATGGCCCATTTGGCAGTAATAACGTAGTTTCTATTATACAATTTGATCGAAATAGCATGTTAGTAACACTGGGAAAAAGTTTTGATATTTAAATACATATCATGCTATTTATATTAGGAGCGCGAGACCGATTTACACTTGACCAGCTTCTTTAAATTATTTTCCATCCTGTAGGGATCATCACGGGTACAATAGCCAATGTACTACGTATGTGTTTGTATTAAGCCATATCGGGATTCAAACACGTATCGCTGTTTTGAAGCGATTACCGAACTCTGGGTCGAATCCTGCCTTTTCGCCGTAAATTATTTGGCAGATTATCACTTGCCAACCAACCAACGTTTCGCCTATTTTTCACATTGACAACTAACGATTATCAAATTTTTGTATGACACCTTTTCATTGGGCAGAATTAGTGTTAAGCTGATTATTATAATGACACAAAGCGTTTAGGGCATTTATTATTTGTCAAATCTTTCAAACAAATAAAAATTTTGTAATAAGTATAGCAACAGAAACAGTTGGTTAGGTTAGAGTAAGGCAAACGTTACCATTTTCAAAAGTGTCATTATAAATAGCAGACCGAACATACAGTTGGGAACTGTGAGGTTGGGAAATAAAACAAAATTATACGAAAAGTTGGCAAATGATTATTCCGCTAAATAAAATTCTTCGAAACGTTAGTTGGCAAGTGATGATCGGCCGAACAATTTTCAAAAGGCAGAGAACCCTGGGTAACTCAGTGTATTGTAGGCGTATACAGGCACACTTACTATACAACGAGTTGCCCGCATGCGTCAGTCACACTGCTGATAACGCAGCACTTCCTCAAAAGCTTCCTGGTCATCAAACTCATTCTTAAAAACACAATATCCCTCTCGAGAATTATTTACTTTATATATCTGAATGTATACCAGAAATATACTATTGCATACCTTGATACCTATATCAACGCTTAACCAAAATCACTGAGTTTAGTAACCTAAAATTTTGCATAGAGATTACTTGAAGGGCTTCCGCTAAGATAAGATTTTCGACAGAGACAACGACTATGGACAAAATTAGGTACATTTGATATTTTTATGCTAATTTGCCTTGTACCAAAGTGTAAGGATATACTTAAGTCGATGTATAAGAGCCATATACCGAAATTGATTTTTCTTCGTCGTAATATTGATTCAGGTGAGACTTTTTGATGTCGAAAAACCCACTTCGACTTAAGTTACTGGCGATTGTCTTCAGCTAAAAGCGAAGAGGAACCCTGAAGTTCTACCGGGTGAACAAGAGAAAATTTTTACTTACATTAAACAAAGTGTGATATCGGAAAACAAAAAAAAACAATCGATCTGAATCGTTTTTATCCTAGGTGCTAAGGCCCCAGATCTTTACCAAAGGTCATTACGACCATTTCAGGGTTCAGTAATTAAAAATATTCAAATAAACCAGCATTTGCTCTCGCATTTACATATATTATCACGTAAATTCCATCGTAATGTCTAATGATACCTGGTAATTGCTTATTTTTATGATTACTATTCGTTTCTATTATATCTATCTATCTACAACTTCACACCAAATCCTCTGCGGGGTAGGCAGAGAGAATCGAGCGCCACGCGATCTTTACACACCTCACTCGCTTATTGAACATTCATTGCTCTTCATCATTTCTATTATATCCTTAATATTATTCCTATCTTTAAGTCCAAATTAATTAGAGATCTACATTTACATGTAGAGACAACCCTCGTAGATGGTGTTAAGTAAGATTGATTCACAAAATTTGTCCTTTTCCGGATCTTGGGTTTTCAATCTACCTTTTCTGCTCGCACAAAAATCGGTAGGCATAGGTAATTATTTGAAATGAAATCATCTCTCAGGAAATAGAGTAATAATTTACCGAACTTGGAAGACAATTTCAATGATGGTATGGCTTAAATTTTATTTAAATAAGGGTATTAAAATGCTTTATTATATCGCTTGCGATACGTGACTTATCGTTTAAAGATTAATAGCAGTAGTTACAAATGCCCATACTGTAAGACATTGCTGTAGTATCTTTTTTTTTATTTACGTCAATAAAGGAGGACGTATTTCGGTCATCGCGTATCCTTTATGTATGTTTTTGATCAGGGACTTATAAGGATTAGCTCAACGGACGAATATGAATATTACAAATTGTGTTCCACTAACGCAGATCCAACTTAGGTCCATATTAATTTGATGCAAATTGGTCAGTAGTGTAGTAAGGACGTAGAGTATAGTCAGAGAGAAGTCAGTAGTAGTGATGTTCCTATATAATTTTTATTTTTGCAACATAAGCCTATATAAATCATCAATCCGATGAATAACTAAAAAGTTACGGTAAAGATAAAGCGACGTGAATAAGTGTCGACTTAAAAAAATGTATATCTGTATATCAGTCAACTTTCGACAATTACATGAACTGATCTTGATCAAACATAGTAAATATCTTATTTTTATTAGAATGTTTTATTACTTGAATATTAACCCTTCGAAACCCGGGTGGTCGTATACGACCGCGAAATGTATGGGAAAACGTATATAACGGATTCTGACTGCTCAAGGTAGGAAATATTCTATACATCCAAAAAAACAAAATATGTTTTTTTCGAAAACTGTAAGAGGAAAAATTCTGAAAGTGATTTTAATGTTAAAATCTTAACACATTTTAATAAGGAGACAATTTAGTTTTTTATACAATGTTTTTATTCCTCATTTAGATCAAAAAAATATACTTCAATAGATCCTAATAGACCTAATCTATAAAAGATCTGGTTTTGGATGTGATCATCTGACTAGCAGTTGCTACATGTTAAAACCCAGTATCAAATCAAAACGCCAAATACTTGGGTTTAGATAGCGAACTCCTCTAATCCTATTAAAAAACAGAGGAAAGCTAGAAAGAAGATGTTATGTATTGTAAATATTACATTTTCGTGGTATTACTCAAAAGTTCACTTCAACACATATCACAGAAATAGTTGGTACAAATTTTGCCTTTATTTCATTCAATGCGAACTTTTACTTTGATAAAATCAACTCAAGTTTATTTTCAAGCCTTATTTTCGCGAATAGGTGTTAAAGAGGCTGCATTTTATAGCAAACTTACCAACGTTTTTACTGACATAACGTAAGGTGAGACCGGCAGTGCCGGCCGAGGACTGCGACCCCTGAGACGGCTCACCACGCGCCCCCGCGCGCTCGATACACGCTTGACTCGACCCACTTCGAATTAACGAACACTTCCCCCTGTCACAGTATAGATATATAAAGTAGTAGGATAACTTCAATGAAACGCTCGAAAACGTCGCACTCGCGCAGCTACGTATTTCTGCACGATAGGTCCCCAGTCAAATCGCAACTGTCATAACTCTTGCGTCAAAAAGACGTCAGGTTTTACATTCTGTGTAGCACTCCGCTTGCTATTACCGATTTTGAAGAATGTTAAACCTGCTTGAACTACAAACCGATCAAACCGCCGTAGCGACATTTTAATTCCACATCGAAAAATTTTAAGCGGTATCAAGATGGTCTCTTTCCTGAAGCGAAGAATAAAAATTGTTACTTCTGATTTCAACATTTAAAATTGACATACAATATGTCTGTATATGAAATAAGATATAACGCGGCCCCAGTAAAGTTGCCCATTAAATATCGTTGTATCCTATGTACCTCTCTTTTGCCAATTGTTAGTTGGCACGGTGTACCAAATGCACTGAAGTTGGCTCCTGCACTAAAGATGATATTGTGCTTGAACCACAGTCTCATAAGACCATTTATACGTATACTTTGATCATTTAGGTGTATATACATATATATTAGTGTATGTATGTATATCTTCACGCCAGATCCCTTGCGGGTTAGGCAGAGAGAAACGGAGCGCCATAAGACGCGATCCGTACACACTTCACTCGCTTCTCTAACATTCATAGCTCTTTTCATATACATCAATAATTCGTATAGACATCTCAATATATTTAAATCAGGATCACATCGAATTCCAATTCTATCTGATTCTGCCTCCATATAATCTTATTTCAGCCACGATTTTTTTATACAAGTCTGGAGCTATACAAGCATACGAGCCATCAGATAAAGTGATTACCGTATTCTAAGAACACCTGCAATAAATGAATTATTGCTCGACTCCTCAGGGGCCTCCTAATAACCTCACTCAATCGCAAGAACGCAATAATCCAAAAAACTACGCAGGTAGTTCTCTTATAGTCGCTGTTATCTGAGGTGGAGGTACTTTCCCCGGGTTGCCTTGTGGCGTGCTACCTCTCTTATTGTCCATCCGAAATGACAGTCCGCTGTCGTTGCATCTCTGTTTGTACAACATTTTAGGTATTATATTGCTATATCATATGCTACTTGATTCACACGATGCCGCGTAACAGCCATGATAGTTTCACAGCTGAAATTGAAGCGACTTTTACCTTTTACACTACTCTTACTGTTATCTCTGTACTGTATTGTAAATAAAATGAAATATTACTGCAGTTTTAGTACATATTTGTCATAGTTTCACTACAGTGATTCACAGCGTACATCTATTTGTGCTATTACTTAACCTATGGTGTCGTCATCACTTTGTCATACTTAGCGATATAGTGTAATGTTCTAACATTATCGTTGATTTATGCTAATAAAGATTCCTGTGCGCTAGTTGACAAACCACTCAATATTCTAAATCTATGTTTTTCTGAGTCCATCTTTTGTCCTATACTAGATAGGAAGGTAGGAAGAAGTAACAAGTCTTTGTTATGTGATGAAAATGAGATAATAACTGTGCTAGGTGACTTTAATGGATGAAAGAATTTTAGAAATGTCCGGAGACGAAAGAGCGAATGATTATTGAACATATGTGTACAGAGGATGCCTATAGTGACTAACACTATGGTCAGCCACAAAAATTGTAGAAATATGATAGGTTTTGGGATGGTCAATAAACATTTGAGAATGAAAGTGATATACAAAGTACCGAGGTATCGATATCAAAACGGACCATTCTTTTGTAGTCACAAGAATAGTCGAGAGGTTTAATAAATTACTACATCACCCAAATGTACCCATGATTTGAATAAAGAGAGTAAAAGTCATAATGTTGTCAGAAAAAGTTACATGTAATATGTATCGGAAGTTCAATGAAAACAGTAGACTGATATAGAAGAATTTTAGAAGGAGTTCAAAGATGATGTGAGCCAACCTGCGTCAAAGGTAAGTCAAAGTCAAAGTCAAAATCTTTTTATTCCGTAAAAATGGCTACATTTGTTTGGAATCGTCACAATTTTTTTCCCTACCGTGCAGTTCATGACTAGGTGAGCACTGATAAAAATACTGCCAAAAAACTCAGGCATCCCTCTTTTGGTATCCAAACAAATTTACATAATTTATTAATTACATTATAATTGGATCGACTCAATCCCAGGCATTTTTATCATTAATATAGTCAGATACTTTATAATATGCCCTGCTACACAATTTGGCTTTAATAGTAGTTTTAAACTTGTTTATTGACAATTCTCTTATATTGCTGGGAAGTTTGTTATAGAACCGTATACATTGCCCCATAAAAGAATTACTTATTTTGTGGAGACGGCTTGCATGTAACACAAGATTATGCTTATATCTAGTATTTATGTTATGAGTATCACTCTTTTTACAAAATGAGTCTATGTTTTTATGGACATACAAAAGATTTTCATAGATATATTGCGATGCGACTGTTAGAATATTTATATCTTTGAATTTTTCTCTAAGGCTCTCACGGGGACCAAGTTTGTAGATAGCTCTTATGGCTCTCTTTTGCAATAAAAAGATGGTGTTAATGTCCGCGGAGTTACCCCAAAGAAGAATTCCGTATGACATAATACTATGAAAGTAGCTGAAATAAACTATTCTAGCCGTATCAACATCAGTGAGCCGTCTAATAGTTTTCACTGCATAGGCTGCAGAACTTAGTTTTCCTGATAATTTTTCAATCTGTGGGCCCCATTGTAGTTTGGAGTCAATTGTTATACCCAAGAACACAGTTGTCTCCACAGGGGCTAAATTAGTTCCATTAACATGTACATTGGTAGTCACCTGTCTTACATTAGGTGTTGAGAACTTAATTACTTTAGTATTTTTATCATTTAAAAGCAGATTATTAACATTAAACCAATGCATAACTTTAGAGAGAGCATCGTTAACTTCGTCATAATTACCTAACTGTCTATTAATTTTGAATGTCAAAGAGGTATCATCCTCAAACAATACAATCTCATGTTTATCCTTTACATAATAAGGTAAGTCATTTATATATACTAAAAATAAGAATGGACCTAGAATTGACCCCTGTGGGACTCCCATGACTACAGGGGACCCCGAAGATCTTTTACCATTAACATCGACCTTCTGTATCCTATTGCCCAGATAAGAAGACAGAAGTTCGAGAGCCTTGTTCCTGATACCGTAGTGGTGTAATTTTCTGACAAGAGTGTCATGGTGCACGCAGTCAAACGCTTTAGACAGATCACAGAAAATTCCCAAGGCATCTTGCGAACCTTCCCATGCCGCGAATATACTTTTAAGCAAATGAAGGTATGTGAAGTAAGTAAGAAGACCAGGAACGAAAAGTACAGTACTGAAAAACCAGTAAAAGAATGGTATTTGGGTTAAAAAGGAAAGTTCATGAAGCAGTTAGTGAACGAGAAGAAAAAGAAATGTAAACGAAGATGTGAATGGGAACCTTAACTATGAAAATTATATTAATGTGGAATACATAATGCATGTAATAAAAAGAATGAAAATGGGTGAAGAATGACATGATCGATTCATTCCAACAATTTCAGATTTTCATCAGATTGTTGTCTAAATATATACAGTAGACATAACTAAGTAGTCATACATATCATATATATATTATAACATATATGTACTTAGTTGATCTGAAAGAGTGTCGGTGTTAAAATAAGAAGAGGCATGCTCCGTTGGTTCGGACATGTAGAAAGAATGCAGGAAGAAAGAATTACGAAACAAATACACAACGCGACAGTAGCAGGATGTAGGAGCCGAGGAAGGCCAAGACTTACCTACCATAACCAAATTGATCGTGTTTTATCAGAAGGTGATGTCAGGAGCCTTAGAAACCAGCGAGCGTGCATGATAAAAGAGCAATGAATGTTAGAGAAGCAAGTGGAGTTTATAAGGATAGGTTCATGTGGCGCTCGGTTAACTCTGCCTGCCCCGCAAGGGCTTTGGCGTGAAATTATAGATAGATAGTACTTAGTTATATTTTCAAAACCTCATGTACCTACTGATGGGCAGTCAGTTTAGCTTGTCAGACCGTTTTTCTGTACAGACACGTAATAAGATTACTTATGAATCTGGATTTAGAAAATTCGAAGGTAAACGATTTAAGCCCATACTAAAATAATTCGTAATAACTTGCGCCGTCTCAATGGCATTCATTAAATGATGCCAATATTTGTATCCCTTATCGTATTTTACGGCAAAGTCCGTTACTCCATGATGATCGTTTTTCATACGTTATAAATAATTTTATTATTTTCTATATAATAAGAAATTAATTCGGTAAACTTTGTCAGATCTCCAAAACACCTCTACGCCTGAAGGTGAAGGAAAGTCTTTGAACAGTGTGTGTTGCCAGTGGTGACATGCGGTACTGAGACGTCGCCATCCACTGCAGGCGGTATGACGAAGCTCATTGTCGCTCTGCGTCCTATGGAAAGTGCTATACTCGGGGTTTCGCTATGTGATAGAATCAGAAATGATGTCTGCAGTAGGACTCAAGTAAGTGATATAGGCCAAAGGATAAACAAGTGGCGGTGAACTGACCAGACTGCTCTTCAAACCACATTGACGTTCCCGTACACGTAGTGCGAAACCACCTCCCACTAGATGAAGCGGCGACCTCAGAAGATAGAAGATTTGTAACGAGTGACTATGCGAACCGAAACAATGGACGAAGGCGGCCCGAAATAATTATGATGTGTATTATTTTCAGTCAAGTTGTTGTTTTTGTAAATGTAACTGTAATCTTAATCTAGCTCTTTTGATCATACGCTCATTCACTGTACGATAGAATTCACGATATAAAGACGCGAGTGAGGAGTGTGTCAAGTCACTTGGCGCTCGATCCTCTCTACAAGGGACTTAGCGTGAATATATAGATAAATGATATATTCCCAATTAAATTCAATTTGAAATTAATACCTTTGCACGAAATGTGTTTATCAGTTCGATGGGTCTGATGCCACAGACGTTTTCAAGTTCATGTTCGTAATATGTATCCTGTTTATCCGTAGCATCCGTTCGAGAGCTTTGACGTCATAATGATGACATGCACAAAATAGCATGCTTTTTCGAATGCCGGTCTTATGGGAAGCGAAGGAATCTCCCGCATACCGAACACGTTCCCCGTCGCTGAAAAAGGAATTCTAAAATATAGATATATATAAAACTCTTCTTTTATATAGAATGTCATCAGATGTAAAGTGATTGACGTAGCCCATAAACCAAGTATATCATAAAACTCCTCAGGAGTTTACTGGTAACCTTACTCCTTCGTAGAAACACTGCAATCCTTCAGGGGCTTGTTAATTGGCAGCGGTCCTCTGTAAGGCGGAGGTAGTTCCCTCGGTCGAGCTTATGCGCCCTACTCGTACCCCTTTCAAAAACTTTACCTTGTTGCAAAACAAGATCGCCTAAGGCAGTGTTCTGCAAATTGTATGCCGCGGCACACTGGTGCACCGTGGTCATTAGCTGGTGTGCCGCGGTAAAATTGGCAATGTTGTCAGAAAGTTAAGAAGATAACACTTACACATAGGCGAGAGATATGCGAGGTTATCAACGATTGCTATAAATTTCCAGTGCTCAGTTAAGCAGGCTCACAGTTCTTATTAAATATCTATCAATTTATCTTCACGCTGGGTCCCTTACAGGGTAGAGAGAACCGACCGCCACAATATACGATGCCATACATATCTCCCTCGTTTCTTTATTATTTCTTTAATATTAATTATTAAACGTCTTTTCATATTATATTACTATATTGATATGAGAATTAAATAAATATTGAATAAAAGTTAATTTTTTCTATGATATTCATCAATTTTTTTTATTTAGTAGGTTTCCTTTTGTGATCAAGGTACCAAAAAAGATGATAAGCAGGCCGCCATAAATGTCGATTTGATTTAATTTATTATATTATAAAGTCGTACCAAATCGACAGAAAATCGTATCATAAGTAGCTACAAGACATATTGACACAGCTATAATACATAACAAAAGAGAAATGTTGCAACCAAAAACTAACAGAACTAACCACAAATAGGCATACAATAAATATTCATATTGGAATAGAAATTCTACTCTGCAACTAATAATAATTAAAATGGCACTCAATACAACAAACTTCATTAGGTCTTAAAGTAAATAGATTGAATACGAGAAGCTCTCCTATGAAAGCAATTCGGAGTAATGCGTATAGCATGGAGATTATCCTTCGGCAGAAAACTATTCACGCTCCAGATCGCTATTAGAATAAAAAATAATCTGAAACTAATTACCGTGCTGTGTGTGTGGGTAATTACATGTCCGCTCGATCGGCGATATATATTATTGGAATCAGCATTAATGCTGTTATTTCTGAGTTGATATTTTTCTACTGTATATTTAATACGGGTCCTTATTTTAATAATAATATCTTTAATAATACAATAAATACATTTTACAATAAATAACATTTTTGGCAATGATGAAGTCCCATTATCTTGAGTCTTAATAACATACATAAATAGACTACAGAGCAAATCTGTCTTCATTGGGACAATAAAATCAAAAAATAAAGATTGAATAGTTAGAATATCAATCAAGATGTTAAGTAAATCTCACTGGTATAAATAATAGCAGTACCGTAACTGTATATCCCGAATAACGAAGTCAATTTTACAACTAAATTGATTAAATAAAACGATAAAAATGTTCCATTCAACTGAGGTTCCGAAACCATTATTAGCGCACATATTTTAATTGTAATTCCTATCAATGTTTTATTATTACATATTTTCATTCACATGTGAGTAATTAATAAACCTGTGGATAAGCTTACAATCGACTTTTACATTTTAGTAAGTACGAACAAATAGTTTTGTTTTGTTTTTAAATAGACAAACTTATAAAGCAAACCCTTATTGAAATAAAAACATTTGATCCAAATCGTTAGAGCTGTTTTCGAGATACACAGAATGTGTAGCTCGTAGGTGTAGCTAGGTTTGCTATTATATACAAGAATTGCTCGTTTGAAATACTTATTATTTCAAATACGCAAACAATTTTGTTTTATTTAAGATGGAAAATTCGTCATTCCTTCTTCCGATGCATATTTGAAATTGATTCTGTCAAGAATAGCTTTATGAACACTTTTGAAGCTGCGATAAAGAAATTATTTTGTTGCAGAACTACGGGTACGTAATGCGCTTTGCCATTCATGGAACTATATAATATAAGCGTACACAACGTTCAACATGTGATGATAAGCAGTTACCATAGTGTAAATAGTGTGTTGGCGTCAATGTAAAAACTTCTTCACGCCTCGTTTAAGCCGTTAAACAACGGTTGCGAAACGACTTCATATTAGGTGGATATTCATATGTTTGTGTGTATGGTTCCCGACGTTCATCATCATCATCCGAGCGTTAATGCCGGTCAAGTTCTTTTTCACTTCGCATTGTGTTTTACCATACTTGTCTTTCAATAAAAGACACTTTGCTGATATGATCCCGTCTAGTGAATAGGAAAATAATTAGGGTAGCATGCCTCCCACTCCTTTAGGCGATTAAGTATTGCAGCTTCTTTTTGAAGTACGTATTCACCAGATCCACCACCAGATCGGCAGCAGCACGCTACAAGACATCGTCCCCCTCCGCGTTTCAACTACCGAATCCAAAGCCACCGTGAATATGCTCAAACTCCTCCCACGCCTCTACCAAGTCGATCGCTGAACGTCATTATATGAGTTTTGTATAACTGTCTTGTTTATAAAATGGGTCACAACTCATAAACTGGGCATTAAAGCGTTTCAGTTCCAAGATGTCCCGCTGAAACTACTCGGAGAGCAATATGACTACCCCTTTCTTCCCACCAGGAAACTTCCTATGGGAATGGTTACGTGCTGATGTACCTGCATCAGTGTACATCAGCATGTAACCGTTCTCGGTAAGCAGAGATCTGCTGCCTTTCTGTAGAGTCACTTGCAAGAATGCCATGGTCACGGCCTTGAAAGCGCGTCGGCCAGGTCACTCGCGCGTATAGTCAACGTGTATTTTTCCATGTTTCTTAGATTGCTCATTTATGCTATGCTCATTGACAACCGTTGTCCACTTGCCACAGAAGTAGGCGCCCAAGACTTTTCCCTTCTATTAATTTTTACTTGCTTTATGAATATAGCTTTTGCGGGAGTGACTGCTGACCAATCTTCCAACCTCGTATAAAAATCTGCGCCAGAGCCTCGTCTGCTGAACAGCAGGTACACCGACTTAAAGTGAAGTTTTTTAGAGGGACCTAAAATATGGTTGAGATCATATACAGCCTATATAGCTCCGTGTGTTGTATAAAATAATATATCGAGGCCTATAAAATTCCGGACGATATATCCGGATTTTGTTAGTGATTGCGCAATAGTATAGCCGAAAATAATCAGATTATACGAAATTAAAACTGAAGTCCAATGACAGAAAACAGATGCCCGGCTCGGTAATAAAATAAACGATCGTATATGTGATCGTTACGCAGACGTTTACAACATATGCCTATAAACTCGGTCGTGTACATTATGTGTATAAGTAATAAACCGTTGTTTGAAAACATTGCACTCCATTTTTGGGCAGTCATATAACAAGGTCACATTTTGTAGAACATAATAAATATAATTTTGATAATAAATATATACATATTTCTGGACGAGTTACTCAGCATCATCTAGTCCCAAACAAAGCAATGTTTATGCTATAAAGTCCTAGTTGACTGATAAATACACGTTAATACTTTTTTTTTTTGTAAATACATAATTATTATGTTCTATTTTGTCAGGAATCAAACTGCCCTCACTAGACCACCAGACTCGTCGCCATTATAAACAAAACTGGTTACGTACCGATTTCAATATCGTCATGTAAAATAATTCTCTAGGGAGTTATCATCCTAAAAGAAAACAGTCAAATAATATCGATCATTTGGGAGCTGACTCAAACAATATTTGAAATAATGCTTTCTCAGGCAGTTTACTAATACGAATACACACAAAAAATAAACTTATATTTTTCCCGACTAATTTCGTGAATTTCCTTGACATACGAAAGTGTAATACGAAGTTAAAAGGGGAATGTCCCTCCGTGTTACCTGTTTTCTTATTGTCTCAGGATTGTTTTGAGAATCCTCGGCATAGTTTGACAAGGACATAAATACAGTTGGCTTCTCCTTGACATGACTTACGTTAGTACTTTATCGTGTTTTATCTCTTAGGAGCATATATTTTGGCAGGAAGCGAGGTCTCATAATAAATGTACTGCCAAAAATCTAAAAATCGCTACCTACTTGTCGTTATATCAGACAAAATACGTACTGTTTACAAATAATACCAGCTTTAGTTCTAAAAGTTGTCGATGATAAGCAGCTAAACGGAAGGCATCCTGTTGAGATTTATTTAAGTATAATAAAATTATTGTAAATGTTACTTACTAGCAGTATATTTAAAAAATCATCAAAACACAATACCATTCTCCCATCATTAATTACAAATGAAGTTTGTATAGAATAATCAGAAATAATTTGGAGTTAAACTGAGTGGACAAAAGATTTCGTACATATTTTTGGGTTAAATCAACCGGTTATGGTCGGCGGCAAAAACCCGATAGGTAGCAGCTTGCGGCTCAGCGACGAAGAGAATTTATGAAAATTCGAGGATAATAAAAACAGAAGTCGGTTCTTGTTAGGCAAAGTATTTTTAGGAAATCCTTCACGAAAGAAAATTAGTTATCAAATGGATACTTTTCTAAATTCCTAATATTAATAAGCTCGCACTTAATTCTAAGGTTTAAGTTGCAAGGTTCGGGCAAGTCTAGGTCATATTTAATTAAGGTTTGTGCCTGTTGTTAGTTAAATTGATGAATTTAAAGAAAAATGTCCACCTGTGTCACCCGATTTTGAGGTCACCACATATTAAATGTGAGAATGAATTCTCTGCCAATATTGCTTGTCATATATTGGCACCATAGTGGATCACTACGTATTGTACTATGCAGTCTGAATGTGTAAAGTTGAAATTGTTAACAACTTTCAAAGCTCTTCTCTGAACCGTGTAACAAGGCTCAACCCGTTGCGCCCACTTGAAGGTGACAACAATACTACATGTGCGGTTTGTCTTATTATTTGGAAAGTAATAATGATTTTCCGAATAAAGTACTGCTACGCTTTGCTAAGCACAACATATTTTAAAGACGACCTGACTTCATCGCAAAGCTTCGCTATTTCTAGCTGGCAGCCAATGCCTCACCTCAGCAAGCAGTTATAGGTCAGTGGTTAAAAAGGAAGGTTGTTTAGTTTTGAGTTTGAAGTAAATAGGTAGAGATTATTTTATTGTGGGGCCTATAAAATGAGCTCTTCCTAATTTCTCGAATACAATGACTTACATGTTAAGTTGGTCCATGAACATCTGAGAAATGCAAAACCAAACGACCTTGTTTACAATGTACTTTGAAGTCAATATATTGCCTCATCAAGTTTTGAATATTAGACACGATACATTGAACGACACATTAGATTATATTATTTAATATTATTATTATATTAACGACACATTATTATATTTATTACATGATTAGCATTCACTTAAATTAAACAACCTGTAAAATGTTTACGACTGGAGCACTTAATTTATTTTATATTATATTTTATGAAATCGAAATAGCTGATCTATAGGTAACAATATTTTTTGTTGTGTTCTCGCTTTCCTGCAATGTGGGAGTGATTTCGTTCCAGTGAAGCGCACGCTATTTGATTTGACCAATGAACGCGCACGGTGATAAAGTTGGCCATCAGATGGTAACAATTTTCCGTTAATTGTACTATTGATAATATAATTTACAGTATGAGTATTAAAAAGTCACGTGTACAAACTTATTAGAAAGTCAATTCAATTATTATTATAATTTAACTGATTATTGACAAAAGTCCTTGACTTGCTACAAACAACAAACGAATATTAATGGTAAACTACTACATATATTTTTAAATACATAGTTGCACTTATATGATATTATTATATGATTACTTTAATTTTCAATATTATAGCAAAATTTATAATTAGTCATACTACTGCCGTAAATGAACTATATATTTTTTACTGAACATCATTTCCGTTTGAGAACGTTATTTCCGTCCAAAAAGATCTGAATTACTCGTCATAACGCGTCTAAAGAATTTGAACTTCAAAAAAAATATTTCTTTGTAATTAATAATATCTTAAATATTTATAATTCTAATTTAATTATAGTTGCTTATTACCAAGGCGAGATGTCAGATATTACACGTCAAATGGTCACGTTTTTACAGTGAGGCTCGTTCGTTTTCATTTATGGATCTTTCTTCTTCTTAGAGTTGTCCCGTTTCCTTATTCATTAGGATTGGCGGGGTCCACTACGTAAGCCTAAGGATTTGACGGAGATACTGTTTTTTACATGAAGCGACTGTCGTCAGGCTTCAGAACCCAGAGGAAAACCCAGATCATTCTTATGTATGATCACACGTCTTTCGAAAAATAATTTCTTGGACGTGCGGATTTCCTCACGGCGTTTTCCTTCAACGCTGAGCTAGTGATAATTACAAATTACAAATATGTGTACCTAAATTCGAAAAAACGAATTTAGTGGCACATGCCGGGATTCGACCCGGCGTCCTCTTGGTCATAAGGCCGGTTCTTTATCCACTAGGCTATCATCACTCCTCTTTTCTTTAAAGGATCGTAAGATCGAATTTTCGCTTAACCATCAAAAGAGTGTGGTCAAATAAAATGTTCGTAAATTATTAGGTTCATATAATGTTTAAATTGTATTGTTAAATCAAACTTTTATTGTGTTGACGTGTAAGTTATATTAGAGCTAATAGCAGTCGCAAGAAACTTTGATGTTTGTTTTCACGAGTGCTGCGAGCGTGGCTATCATTCCGTGCGAACTGCGTCCATAGAACTTCTCCAATAATAACTTCGTGCCTCATACTTTTTCTGTACCCGACAAGCTTGAGAACAACTTTATCGATAGAAATATAATGATTAATATTATGTACTCGTGATAAAAAAATATTGAATGAGTAATTTGCAAAATACGAACCGGTATTACCCGACCTTTTTATAGCGAGTCGAAAGACATACATGCTTACGATCCACCTTGTTACTTCTAATTTGTGACCTGACCTGACCAATGGAAAACCGATAGACCGATCGTGCTTTGAAACTCAACTCACCACTCGGGTCGAAGGGTGAAGAAGAACGCGCAGCGCTAATTGACTAGTTAACGGATCAACGTCCTTTCACTTATCAGCTTATTGACTGCAGCCTCGAATCGGTGAGATATTTAGGCGCTATACCACTAAGTTTTTCTGAATACAGGGTGCCTTGATGCCCGGTCAAATGATTTATTGAAGTGATGACTTCTTATGGGAGGGTAAACCGCTTCGTTACGTAACGCGTTACGGCGCCAGTCTGTCTGAGTTCCCTTTCTCTCACGCATACGGCTGCTTTAATTATATGTAGATTAGTTTCAGTTATCACTTCTGTCGGGCGTCCCGAGACGCACACGTTTTTCTAGTTTGTGAATGTCCCATACGAAAGCTCAGTATTATACTCGATAAAAATGTATCGAATAACTGGTTATTTATTTATATATACATTATAAACTATCAAACCAATCCCACGGGCAAATGTATTATTTCTGTGTACTAATAATATTCTTCTTCTTCTTACCTTTATCCGTTCCCTATTTTGCCTTCGGGCACTATATCCAAGAGGGAACCAAACCTTTCCTAGGTAACGTCACACTTAATTCGAAATATAATTTCTTGGAAGTGGGGGTGTTTGATGTTTTCCTTCACCACCAAGCCAGTGGTAATCACAAATATGTACATAAATTCGAAAACATGAATTTAGTCGTTTATGCTAGGATTCGAACCGGGAAACAGTTGGTCAATAGGCCGGTTGTTTTTCCACTGGTCTATCACTGCTCTCTAATTTGCGAATAGAAATACGCCATTTGTTTCTATATACTTTGTTCGGCCATAAGTTATGTTACAAATTAATATGCATTTATTTTTTTATAAAGTAAATGTAATCTTAATAAAACTTATATGTGCATATTTATGGAAGTCTTAACAAAAAATTAAAAATGATTCTATTCGAAATAGCCACCTTTGGCTTTGATACCAGCCTTTAATATATCAGGCCACGGATCTATGAATTTCTGCACACTTTCCATGGAAAATTTAGCCACTGCTTGTTCCAGAGATTTCTTAAGAAACACAATGTCGGCGTGTCATTTCCAGCAGGCTATGTCTTGTAAAACTGACCATAATTTGTAGTCTAAGGGGTTCAGATCTGGGCAAGATGTGGGCCAGTCTTCAGCTCTTATAAAGTTCGGAACATTGGTTTCGAGCCAGGCTTGATAATTCGTGCCTTGTGACCAGGCGCCGAATCCCACTGTAAAGTCCCGTGTATTGCTGAGGTTTCACAGCACGATCCAAAACAGTCTCTTGATACACTTTGGCTACAGTCTTCACTCCTTGTTCACAAAAATTAAGCTTTGTGACGACTTGATAAGACACCCCCACCAATTACACTATTACAAACACATGATGATGACCACGTTCTACCTTTTCGACCACTTGCGCGCTTCTTTAGAACTGCGTGTGTACACTTTGTCATTTTGCTCGTTGTAATACTCTTCAATCGTGAATTTTTTTTCATCAGTAAAGAGGATATTTTTATATGTGCCTTATACCTGCGTATCGGGACAGAAGGCATTTTGATCGATCCACTCTCTTCAACTGTAGGGATTGATTTAGGGGATGTTCTGTATATTGATGATAAGCGCCGAACTTCAGGTCGTGTTTTATTATACGCGACAGAGTCCTAGCGGGACTCTTCATTTCTCAGGATAAGATTTTTTGTTTCCTAATGGGGGTTATGGCGAATTCTAGCTTTAACAGCATTAACAGCCTTTGTAGTTCTAACAGAACGCAGTCACCCCCGACTTTTATGGTTTTCAAGAGAGGAAGTGTTGGTACATCTGTCGATAGTGCGATGTACGAACATACGGCTGACACCAAGCTTTTGAAGTGTCTCGACTATGACCGACGGCTCCATACATATAAACGCTTACATATATACAACATAATAAACGCGTTCCAAATTCAAAATAATTAAAGAGTTGAAAAAAATAAAAGTTTGTATGTAACAGAATTTATGGCCAGAGTAGTTACTTTCGTAATTCAGGTGATTAAATCGCTAACCTGTATGTACAGAGATTACCTATATTATGGGGGTGATTAGATGTATGGAACTAAGAGGAAAAGCTTTTAGGTATTTTTCCGAACGTCCCGTTTCGATACACACCTTTCGGTGAATAAAGATATCTCCAAGATTCTCTCGTATTCACAGAAAAATCCGTGCTTATTTCTTGCTAAAGCTTCGAATAAATTCGATTATTTTCGATTATATATTTACCGTGAGAGTTATGTAAGTTACCACTAAGTATTATATACAAAATCGTAATGTATAAACAATATTATATTACTACTTCTGACATACCTACAAGATCACGAGTTGATCAATGATAGTCAATTCGGTCGCTGATTAATTCAAGTTTTTACCACGGTCGTTCGAGTGGTGATCTTCTTGTGCACGTCCTTGGGTTTCAGCTATACAGAGTCAAGGTAACGCATTGACTGTCATTCTAAATACGGCGAAGACGTTCGATCAGGTCTGGAATTGAGGTTTACTATTGTAGTTGTCACCGTGCGAGCTGACTGAGGGTTTACACATATAGCTTGCCAGTTTCATTCTATAGCATCTGCTCGGATAGTATGGATATCAATCACGTCGTCCTGCATGGCTCTTTAGTGCCTCCAGCTCTGTTTTGCTGCATATCATAGGTATCAGGTATCAATTGATGGCATTCATTGCTATACGGGCGACAATATCGGGGACACTTATTATACAGGCCGTGTTAACATCCTTCGTTCTCTTATGGAGGTAAGACGCGATGAACTTGTGTTTACTTTGACTTAACTTTAACATTGCACTAGACTGCATAAAACCTCATTTGCTATAGTTCCAGAACACACTTTTTACGATCGCCAAGGGTATTGAGATTCGTGATGTCAAGGTCTCAAGCGAAGTTCAGTTCCGAAGTCATCACACGAGAAGTTCAAGCTGGCGGCCAAGAAACTTGATGTACTGAACAAAGCGAAGCAGTACTTGAGCTCGTGGCAAGACTGATTTTTCGCAATAATCAAGTCAGATCGCAAATGGAGTACTCCTTTGGGTAAGAGCACCTGCTTACCTGCCAGAATCTTGTGACTCGGTTGAGAGGCTAGCTGTGAGAATTGCCGATGATCCTAAGATTCAGGTTTTGAGTCCTTAAGTTTAACGAGCGACTTTGGCTTTCTTTTGTTTGTTCTACCGATTGTAAAATTAATAGTGTTCTAAAGAGTTGATCAATATCATGCCCAGACATTTTCTCTATAACCGTACCGTTCGCCGATGATGAGAAATTCATCCTCATATATATTTTCCTATTGCAAAGAAGTTTTCTTCCAAGAAATGTTATGTTGTGGGATGCCAGTTAAGGTTTCCAAGGGACTATGGGCATGGGTTCTTCAAAAAAGGCGTGAAATTAGTTTTAGACGATCTGCCACACGCGATTGACACTTCTGGTGTTGCAATGTCCGCAGACTACGGTAACTCCTTACCTTTAGGCAAGCCGTAAGCTTGTTACCCATTCTAGTGGTATTAAAAAATAATCTTAATGTTTTTTGAAACTTTCATGTTTTTTGAAGACTAATTAATTTTTGAAAACATTTTAAATTTATGATAAAGTAATAGAAACGGCCTTTTTGATCACTCTATTTTTTCTTTAGTATTATAGTACTTCAAACATAAAAAATTGTAATGTTAAACCAAATAAAAAATAAATATATTTGGAGAGCTTTAACCTCATTTAGAAGTCATTATTAGTTCAAATAATAAAAAAAAACTATTTACATATTTAGGCTTACATTGCCTATTGGCAAATTGCTAAAATTTCCTATGTTTACGGAAAAAGGGTACTGATAAACTACTCGTTTAAATATGCTAAAAATCTAGTCAAATTAATTCTGTAAAAACAGCTCAATAGCTGAATGCTTCGACAATTGTTTTGACGACGAAGACACACAGAAGACGAATGATCGACTCTCTGGTGAACTTGGTACCCGTACTGTCGTTACTCACCAGTAGCTCACCACAAGCTGCCTGGCAGGTTAAAGTGATAATAAAGCAATAATTAACATTGAATAATTCAACGACACCACTGGACCACACCACCGTTACGAGTGATGAGGTTTCGTTTTTTTTATACTACGTCGGGAGGCATACAAGCACACGGCCCAACTGATGTAAAGCGGGTACCGTAGCCTATTAACGCTTGCGATAAATTAAGTATTACTCGCGCGATGCCTCCTCTGGTGCTTACACAACAACTCCTTGGGAGCTTACTGGTGACCTCACTCACACACAGGAACACAACAACCCTCTAGGGAGTTATTATTTGGCTGCGGTTTTCTGTGAGGTGGAGGTACTTCCCTAGGCGGGCTGATTTGATGCGCCCTATCTCTCTTAATGATTCGTTTAAGACAACAATATAATTATGTTTTCATTTTTATTAGTTAAACATCTTTAAATTATAACATGCAAGTGCTGAAATTGGATGTTTAAATAATTGTCTGTTTTACAATAAAAATAACATTATCAACTCGATATTGCACAATAAACATTGACTTAGCTATTTTGTTTACCTTCACTTACTATCTTTCCAGTAATATCTAGGAAGACTTCCTTAAAAAAGGAAGTATACCTTCATAACATCTTACGAATGTAATATTATGTAATACTTGAAACAATAAATGCGATACTCATACGTTTCTGAGAATCAGACCTACTAGACCACACCACTGTGATACATACATGACTCTCAGCTCTGGTTTACTTTCATGGTTGTCAGAGAAAAGTCTTTAGAGCCATACACCCTTTTTCCGAAGTAACTCCCGGCGTCATATCCTTTAATACTAGCAGTTAAAGCAAAGCCGAAAGTAAGTTCGGAGAAAGCGTCACACACGACTCGATACCACTAAATCTGTCACGCTGGTGTTTGCCCAGTATCAATAATCCCTTCAGATTTCATATCAATAGCCTATTACATTCTAACACATTTGGAATAGTCCTGATACCTACCGAGATCTGTTTATAGCTATATTGTTTCATTGCTATCGTCAGGAGTGTATCACGGGAATGTACGATATTATTTATAAAAGTGAGTTAAAGGAGAATATACACAGGTAATTAATATTTTCAGACCAATTTTACAACGCCACATAGCCTCAAATTAAGCAAAGTTTATGATATGCGACTAAAATAACGAATAGACATATACAAATGCTTATTTTTTATGTAAATACGTACTTATAATAGAAAACATGCAGACAATGATAAACAGACACGTCCATACGTACAAATGTTTGTCTTTTGCGGAAATCGAACCCCGAGCATTGGTTAAAAGTAGTCATTGTTAACTAAACAACTAACTCGTCAATAAATAAATAGAACTAACACAAATACAAGTAACTCAGCGGTAAAATCCTTGAAGCACATAATAAATTATTTCTTAATACCGTCATAATAGCCCCGAGGAATATAAATACCATTTTGTCAAATTAAATTTTAATATACAGTTTGGTACACATCTAGATTAAGCGTGAACCATGTAATTTGTAATAGGATTAAGTATTTACTTCTTGTCTGGTTTTCGCTGGGACTCATCTCGCATTTAAGGGTCATTTACAGAAATTCAAATATAAATTTGTTATTTCTCTGTACTATACGAAACTTCGAATACAAGGAAAGATTCCAGAAGCAAATATGCGGAATACTTATAATGAAGCTCAAGGTTGCACAGCGTACGATGGAGAGAGCCATGTTCGGAATTTCTCTGCGGGATAGATTCAGAAGTTATCCTAATGGGTTAGGGGACGGAATAACGCTAAGAAGAATATAGATTCAGAAATGAACCCATCTGTAGTAGAACTGGAGTTACCAACGTGTCTCCTAAGGACCAGCAATTTGAAATGGCAGTACTAGGCGACATAGTTTGAATGAACGTTTGCCGTTGGACCAGAAAGGTTCTCGAATGGTGAACTCGAGCTGGAAAACGTAAGCGTAGGACGGCCTCGCACACGATGTACCGCCGATCTCGTGAAGATCGAAGGGAGCCGATGGATGCAAGCAGCACAGGACCGATCGTCGTGGAAGTCTAAGTGGGAGGTCTATGTCCAGCAGTGGACGTATTTCGGCTGAAATGATGATTGCGATGGTATAGTATACCATCACAATCATAGCATCGCAGTACTGGTCAACAACTACATTAAATAAATTAAATATTGTCGGACAAATTACACAGCGCTATCTAGCCCCAAAGTAAGCGAAGCTTGTGTTATGGGTACTAGACAACTGATAAACATACGTAAATACATTTTTTTTTTTTGTTTTTGTAAATACATACTTATTATACATAGAAAATACCCAGACCAAGACAAACAGACATGTTCATGCACACAAATGTTTGTACTGTGTGGGAATCGAACCCACGAGCGTTGGTGTCAAAGTTGCGTAACAACGCGTTTCACCACTGCGCCACCGAGCTCGTCAATTACATTACAAAATATTATGATAAATATATGATGAAAATCTAATTAGACTAAATAGGAACTCTCTTGAAAGTTTGCTGAGTTATATGGGAAAAGTTATAAGTTACCAGCAGGGGTAAGTAATATTTACATGTAGTTTCAAATAAAATCTTGTTACATCCGTGTATGTTTGAGTGTGTTTATATTTCGCTTATAAGCATGGCAATGTATATTGTATGTATGTATAGCCGATGATCACTTGACATCAGGTGACTCGCCTGTCACTTTATGTTATATTGAAAGCATAATATAGTAGGTATAATATTAATAATATTATAGTGATTTCTACTGCGAATACTAGTTTTCTTCTTCGGGGTCCGCTTCCTAAGTCTAAGGATTTGACGAAGATTCTGATTTTTCGAACGACTGCTGTCAAACATCCACAACCCATAAAGGAAACTATAACCTGCTTAGGTAAAGTCACACTTCTTTTATAATACAATTTCCTGGACGTGCGGGTTTATTCACGATGTCTTCCTTCACCACCGGGCAAGTGACGATTACAAATATGTATATAAATTCGCTCGCTGTACACAACGCGGTGCTAATTCCAACGCTAACTTATGGAAGTGAGAGCTGGGTATGGCAGAGAGAGCATGAAAGTAGAATAAATGCGGTCGAGATGCGAGTATTGCGCAAAATTTGTGGCATAACGCTTGCTGACCGCGTTCGTAATGAAGACGTGAGAGAAAGAGTTGGTCTAAAAGAGAGTGTCGGTGTTAAGATAAGAAAGGGCATGCTCCGTTGGTTCGGACATGTAGAAAGAATGCGGGACGAAAGAATGACGAAACAGATATACAATGCAAAATTGGAAGGATGTAGGAGCCGAGGAAGGCCGAGACTAACCTACCATGACCAAATTGGTCGTGTTTTATCAGAAGGTGATGTCAGAAGCCCCAGGAACCGGCGAGCGTGCATGAAAAGAGCTATGAATGTCACAGAAGCGAGTGAAGTATGCAAGGACCGCGTCTTATGGCGCTCGGTTCTCTCTGCCTAACCCGCAAGGGACTTAGCGTGAAGATATACATACATACATACATATATAAATTCGAAAACGCAAATTCAGTAGCTACCGCGTGGGCTGTAGTGCTCTAATACTACTAAAATCATTAAACTACTCTTGAAATCATGTGCATTTCGTGAATGCAAAATATTCTATAAGACAAAGAGTGAGATATCTTAACATTGAAATTGGCAGTCCAGTAATCAACACTAGTAGCATATTTTTCGCCTTCACCCTACATTGGCCTATATAGAATACTGCGTAGACCAATGTCTTGGAATGATGCCAGAAAAACTGAGTAAGATGTCATATATCTTCTACTAGCTCTCTCGGAACGTAAATATCATGTAACTATGCAAATTGTATTCTGCCAATTTGTATTCAATTCGTTGAATAATTCGGGGCCAATTTAATTAATGATATAAAAATTATTATTTTGCGACTGAATAATGAATGAAGTCATTGATACAGTATGATCTAAACCAGACTGCGTCGAAAGCTAGAATGAGTAGTGACGAAGTATAAAGTATGTTATAGTATTTAAGTGTATATTACATTAAGTTTACTTCCGTTTTTTAGAATATTTTTACAAACTAGTTTCTTTCTACATAAGTAACCTCAGAGGGATGAGCTTATTTCCATACTGAGAATTTCAGTTAAAGTTACATTCTCATCTTATCAAATGTACCCTTTTACTGAAATTATTATACACAAGTGGATAACTCGAAAATTACTAGGTATAAATGATGACTACTAGGCGAATTGTATACCTACGGATATCTCGGTGTCATTCCACTAATATGTTCATCAGGCTCCATAATTATTGGCGAAATTCCGACATAATTACAGACATTAGGCATAATTAGACAGAGGAATAACTTGCGTAGTTTAAGTACAAATTATGATTAGTGATCGATGTCCTGCTCAAGTGGTTCGCAAACTTAAATAATCAGTGACAAGCAACCCCACTAGTCCCGCCATTACCCTACTCACGCCACTCTTTTCGTACAGAATAAGGGACGTTAATCACAACTGATTTAGCTCCTAATAAATCACTTTTACGTTAAAGCTTTTGTAAAAATATAAATTGTAGTGTTTAAACATAATTAAGATTTTTACAATTTACATTACATTATTAATTTACAAAATTATAAACAACTTTGAATCGGAAGTCAAACAATCGATTCGGGCT
Source organism: Pyralis farinalis (assembly GCA_947507595.1). Lineage (NCBI taxonomy): Eukaryota > Metazoa > Arthropoda > Insecta > Lepidoptera > Pyralidae > Pyralis > Pyralis farinalis. The sequence goes on from OX382267.1 coordinate 22,925,287, forward strand.
AAAACATAAATATTTCTTTATCATTATTACTAATTATTTAGTCTAATATAAGGTTTCTCCGTCCACAGATACGCCTATGTTTACGGTTATACATAGTCACACACAGAGGTAGAAAAGAAGACTTTAAACCTGGACTTTTAGTCAATGAAATTTGAATTACAATTTTTGAAGCAATTACTTCCTTTAAATGAAATTAAAAAATTCTGTAAAAGAAATTAAAAACCAAACTTGGTAGTTTGGTTCTGCATACAGAAATTTTTAATTCATGTACAAAAAGCAATTACTGTTCCTGAAATGAATAAATAAAAATATTTTACTGCTTAAACTCGCCTTTTAAAAGCGATATTTTTGAAACCCCTACAATTAATCCCTTTGTATGATACCCGTGTTACGAAAAAAAAAACCACATAATAAATAACGCTTTGTATTTGCCTTGTTATGGTACATATCCCAATTAAAATGAATATAAATTAATCCTATAATATATCACGGATATTTTGTAATGATCCTTCAATGGCTAAAATATTCAGCAGTTTGAATGACATGAAGAAAAATAACTCTTGAAGCTTGTTACATCAAGCTTCAAGAGTTATTTTTCTTCATGTCATCTTGGATTCAAGTGCGGAAATATAACCCTTTAGGTCTGTTAACAAAAAAAACTAAATTGGCATAAGTATTACTTCTATGAAAAGTAGTACTCATGAATTCCACGATAACAAAAGAAACAATTATAATAAAAGCCCCAGAAACTGGCGAGCGCGCATGAAAAGAGCTATGAAAGTCACAGAATCGAGTGAAGTATGTAAGGACCGCGTCTTATGGCGATCGGTTCTCTCTGCCTACCCTGCAAGGGACTTGGCGTGAAGATATACATACATACAAAAGAAATGTGCTTTATTAAGTACATTTATTTTTAGTTAATAGATTCAGGCGTTACTTTGCGAAAGTCAAATCTATATGCAATTTGATCTAACCTGCTTTGCGTGCTTCCGCCACCAATTAGTTCATGCGGCCTAGCGCCGGCCGGCACCCACCCACTACTGTTAGTGCTTGGTACATGCCGACGCTGCCATGGCTGCTCCGGTAGTCTCTGCCTCGGCTGCTGCGGTCGTCCGTCATCTGGAACAGAATCCGCATGCCCCCACCACCACCGTCGCTGCCACGACTGGCCTGGTCGTCGCTGCGACACGTGTTTCGCCTCTCCACGAGGCATCATCAGGCGTTGTAGACGTTAATCGTAAGAATAACATGCTACAAGTGACAAATCCATCGCAGTGCCGTCCCTTATATTGAATTGAGGGTGGGGGTGGATGGTGTGAGCGAAAAGATATTTAATAGTGGGGAATGGTTTACGTCAGTCTGTTTGTTCATGAGAGTAATTTTAGAATTTTTATGTTTATTAATTTCTAATTGTTCCCTAATATTTAGTTTTAAACCTTTGTCTATGGTGTGTAAAATTTGATATGTATTAGTGGGGGATAAGTTATGTCCTTTGTCTATAAGATGCTCGGCGAAGTGTGACCTTTCTGGGCGATTGTTTTTATACGCCGATACGTGTTCGTGAAATCGTGTTATAAAGTTACGACCAGTTTGCCCGATATAAACGTGTTCACATTCATCGCAGAACAGCTTATAGACGCCGGATTTTTTATTGGGCGAGATTTTATCTTTAGTGTTACAAAGTGACCTGAGTGAATTATGGGATTTGAGAGCAACATGTATGTTATTTTTTCTAAATATGTGAACTATTTTGTCAGTGATTTTACCCAGGTATGACAAACTCGCAGTGTATTTATTTGTCGAAATATATGGAACCGCGTACAATAGTCTGTTAACGATCTGATATATTACATCAAGTTCAACAAAGAACTTGATGTAATATATCAGATCGCGAAGTCAAACGGTTATTCCAAATCTACCATCGATAAATTATTGCGTAAAAAGACGAGTAGTATCGTTAACAGACTATTGTACGCGGTTCCATATATTTCGACAAATAAATACACTGCGAGTTTGTCATACCTGGGTAAAATCACTGACAAAATAGTTCACATATTTAGAAAAAATAACATACATGTTGCTCTCAAATCCCATAATTCACTCAGGTCACTTTGTAACACTAAAGATAAAATCCCGCCCAATAAAAAATCCGGCGTCTATAAGCTGTTCTGCGATGAATGTGAACACGTTTATATCGGGCAAACTGGTCGTAACTTTATAACACGATTTCACGAACACGTATCGGCGTATAAAAACAATCGCCCAGAAAGGTCACACTTCGCCGAGCATCTTATAGACAAAGGACATAACTTATCCCCCACTAATACATATCAAATTTTACACACCATAGACAAAGGTTTAATACTAAATATTAGGGAACAATTAGAAATTAATAAACATAAAAATTCTAAAATTACTCTCATGAACAAACAGACTGACGTAAACCATTCCCCACTATTAAATATCTTTTCGCTCACACCATCCACCCCCACCCTCAATTCAATATAAGGGACGGCACTGCGATGGATTTGTCACTTGTAGCATGTTATTCTTACGATTAACGTCTACAACGCCTGATGATGCCTCGTGGAGAGGCGAAACACGTGTCGCAGCGACGACCAGGCCAGTCGTGGCAGCGACGGTGGTGGTGGGGGCATGCGGATTCTGTTCCAGATGACGGACGACCGCAGCAGCCGAGGCAGAGACTACCGGAGCAGCCATGGCAGCGTCGGCATGTACCAAGCACTAACAGTAGTGGGTGGGTGCCGGCCGGCGCTAGGCCGCATGAACTAATTGGTGGCGGAAGCACGCAAAGCAGGTTAGATCAAATTGCATACATTTATTTTTATTATAGAGGCTAAAATTATGGAAGTCTTTGTTTGGAAGGTACTCGGAATGTCACTTCGCTTACTAAATGTTTCCCTATTTCTTTACTGCTTGCCGAACAAATCAAGCGCGTGTTATGGATATTTTACATGACTTCAACATAAAGAGTCCTTACCACTATTCAGCCGAGGGCAGACAGTCGTATCGTAACATTTCATTAATTCCTAAACTCTCGCAAGAGCTTACAAAAGAACATATATTTTTAGCATAATAAGTAATTAACATTTTTAATTAAGGAAAATCTCTACAGTTACATACGGGTCAAAAGCTTTAATTATTTGGTATTCCCGGGAAGAAACCGGGAAAAACAGAATTAATAATCAATTATAATGGACTAAAGCATTTGGCGAACAAAACACTAAGGTTTGTAATTAAATGCGAGACTTCGGGGACGTGTTGCCATGTCGCACCTAATAATATTCAATAATATAATCCCATAGTATATAGTTCTAAAAATAATAGCTTTTCAAACAATTTTATTGGGTGAAGTTCATTGTCCTTATCTAATTGTCCTAATTGTTTGTTAGTGCCCAGCCGTCAGACAAATTGCGCTCTTATCGAATTTATCGGGAGAGGCAGAAGTGGTTAATATATTTATTACTACGATAACAAAGTATAAAAGGAAATGTTTTTTTTACAACAATAGCATGAATGAATTCTAATTTGACGAGTTCGGTCGCGCAGTGCTTATTAACGCTGTTTTGATAACAACGCTCGTGGGTTCGATTCTCCCACAGGAAAAATATTTATGTGCGTGAAGATGACTGTTTGTCTTGGTCTGGGTGTTTTAAGAGACATAGGACGCATCAAAGCAGCTCGTCTGAGGAAGTAACAACATAGCAGCAGAATGATACGTAGTGTATTGCAAGCACTCACAGGCAACGGTAACTGCATTACATCAGGCCGTATGTTTGTGACTCGCTTACATGCCAGACCTTACGTTACTTGCAAGAATATATTTTTTTCTATTAGTTGCACATTTACCTGAACCTACTATTATCATAAATTTCTACCCTAATCCTTCTGACGACCTACCAATATTCAATTGAAAATGAAAATATGCAAGATCTGCAAGAAACAGAAGTTGTATTGGAAAACAATATACTTTTAGAATATCGTAGCTAAACGTAATTGTATTCCTGCAAGTTAGCCAAAACTGGAGTGGAGGTAGGTATAAACGTTCTTAGTTTATGGTAACCGCTTCACACCAGGCGTATGCTTGGCTGTCACACGATATATTAATAATTAAAAATCAATCGCATGTGAGTCGAACTAGTGCTTCTCTACTTTCATTATCGGCATAAACAGTTGTTTATGAAACATTTCTGAGGACTCTTGCGATTAGACTCACTTTTATATCCGTTATGTAACCTTTCCCCAACTGTAATTATTTCATATCTTTCATTTTACAAACTTTGGAAATTAGATACTTTTTGCTTTTTTGACAGAAGGTCAGGCCGCCGGACGTAAAAGAGTTAATTTTTAATCAAAAAAGACAGTTAAGAAAATTTACTACACGACAGTGTGCGAACACCGTCACGACAAAATTAAATACCTATCTTGATAAGGTTCGTGACGTAATCACAAGTAATTAAGTCCTGGCGAGACGGTCTGCTAATTAAATTTCTTCTTTATTTCTTACCAAGTGTGCATAAAATATCGTTTTGTTATGTCGCCGTGGCGGGGCGCTCCAATCTCGCTAAGAGCTTTCAGACACGCGACACGTGCTTACCTGCACTTGTCTGCTCCTGCTCGCAGTGCATAATAACCTGCAATATTCGCCTGTGTAGAGACAATTGACGCTATCCTGTTGACTTGCTTTAAATATTTTCAGTAATAAAATTAGAACTTACTTCACCGGTTCAGTGACTCGTTTAGCACCACAGTCTCCGATTCTAAAAGACCTTACCTATCTTCTTGTGCTTGACGAGGCGATATAATGATGAGTGATGAGATCTTTGGATACCTCGTATCTCCAGTAGCATCTAGTATATATATTTTTTTTGTTATGCCACTAAGATGGCAATCAAGCATACGGCCTACCCGATGTTAAACAATCACCGTAGCCTATGGATTTTTGCAACACCAGGGGCGTCACTCATACGTTGCCGACCCTCTAAAAACCTCTTCACGCATTTCTTGAAGAACTCCATGTTGTAGTCCCTTGGAAAAACCTCGGCTGGGAGCTCATTCCACAGCTTGAGAGTTCTCGGAAGAAAACTTCTCTGGAACCGCACAGTACGCGACCATTGCGGTTCAAGCGTGTGAGGGTGAACTCCCCGCCGTCGGCGAGCGGTGCGGTTATAAAACGTAGCTGTCGCCATCATTTTCAACAACTCTTCAGAACACAACCCGTTGTACAATCGGTAGAACACACAAAGGGAGGCAAAGTCTCTCCTTAAACTTAAGGCTTCAATACAGCTTAGGATTGTCGACAATTCCCACAGCTCGTCTCTGAATCGAATCACACGGTCCAAGCGGTATCCAGGTGCTCCCGCCCAAAGGTGACTGCAGTACTCCAAGTGGGGTCTGATTTGATTGAGACTTATATAATATAAGTCTTTGCCCCGCACTGAAGTACTGCTTAGCCCTGTTGAGCACACCAAGTTTTTTCGACGCCAGCTTGACCTTCTCCTTCAGGTGATTTCGATATTGCACATCACTGGAGATCTCGACGCCAAGCATCCTAATACTTTTGGTGACGGTAAGAGGTGTGTTCTGGAATTTAGAAACCACAGCAAATGGAGTTTTCTTAGCGGTGAACGCGCAAACTTGTGTCTTCTTGGGGTTGAATTCGACCAAGTTAAGCCGCCCCCAGTCAGATACTTTAGCCAGAGTACTGTTATATCGGCATATGCATTACTTAGAATATAAAATAAATATGCTGAGTTTCTCATTGCATTGACGTCAATGCAACAAGAAACCGATGCCGCTTGCTATCCGCGATCATACTCGTTTTCAGTTCGGATTGGGCTTCCGTCAGAGACACAGTATTTTCACGAGAGTTTAATACATTCTCTTTTAGTGTTTAAAAATAGTTTTTTTTAAAAACCATCTTGCGACCCGCTCCGTAACAGTGGTGTCAGAAGTGGGATACCAGTGTTGAAAGTGCCGTCATCGTTCCACTGGTATTACATACCGGGTCGCGTAAACCTAAAAACCCTAAAAGTGTTCACGTGGTTAACTCCACGTTGTTACAAACATTCCCAGTCCAACTCCGGGGTGTTCTCGTCTTACTTCAGTGAAATCACACCTCGTCAAACTCCGCTATCTCTCGAAGACGTATCGCGACAGTAAGCCTTATTCAGCATAAGCCTGCCGATCGTCCGATATCTTCCGCTGTATCCCGATCACCAAGGGCCTGTCAGTTGCAAGGTCCGTCATCGTTACGCTGCCACAAAGAGTGTGTTCACTCCGTCCTTGCTGCTCTGGTCACACGTCGTGCCATCACGTGCAAGCATCGATCACGCTTGGTTGTCGTGTAACCGCTGTGCCGCCGCTCTGCCGCCGCCGCAACGCCCCGCTGTTCTGACGTCGCTATCGCTGCGCTATAGCGCACCGCCGCACCAACTCTAATCAACTCTAGTGGACGCAGCAGTCCAGTAACAAGAAATGAAAATCAACGTCCTGATGATCCTGTCTCTGTGAGTAAATCATACTATTATCTGTTAATGCTACAATAAATTGTTTTCCTTTCAAGGGTGATACGTATCGTAAATCCTAATTACCTATACCTATTCTTACCAACAAATTATTTATTATTCCGAATTATAATGGCTACGGAATCAAAGAAAACCACAGAGCTAGTGTTGAGCGAACAGTTCCCTATTAATGTACTGTGTAATTTCATTAGCCCTTATAAGGGGGAGCGAGAAACCCTCACAGCTTTCCTTACCAATTGCCAGAACGCTTTAGATCTAGCATCAACTAGTCAAAAAACTTTATTAAATAAATATATCCTGTCTCGTTTAGAAGGCAAAGCTCAAATCGCGTGTTCTAATAAAATATTCGACGATTTTAACCAATTAAAATGTTTTCTTAAGCAAAACTTTGGTGAAAGAAAACACTACAATCACCTTCTGCTAGATCTACAGTCGTGTAGGCAATCCTCCAGTGAAACAGTTGCGCAATTCGCACTCCGCGTAGAGAGCTGTCTTACTGATTTGCAATCTGAAATTTATAATTCCGAGTCCTTAAAGAAAGATATTTCCGGGCGTGTCGCTATGACTGAGGATTTAGCATTATTCACATTCTCCTTAGGCTTATACCCGCGGTTAAGTAATAACGTTAGATGCAGGAGCCCGAAAACGCTCAATGACGCTATCAACATAGCCCTCGAAGAGGAAAAAATACAAAACTTACTCTATAAAACCACGATCAAACCTAAGTGTAGGTCTGTGGTAAGCCCGGACACTCAGAGGCTGAATGCCGTGAGAAACAAAAACGTACGGGCCCACCACGCGTCACTTCGGACCCTCAGCCATCAACATCATATAATAACTCAGGGTCCTACCTCTTCTGCAGATATTGTAAAAATAAGGGTCACGATATTTCTCAATGCCGCAAAAGGAAGTATAATAACGAACGACGTAATACGTATAATCCGAACAGCCATGATAAGCCGCCCGCCATGCATCATGTTACATATGAACCGCCGCCGTCACCATTGCCTTATAATATACCGTGCGAAAATGTCGACGACTCTGAAAATTCTTTAAACTAACTCCGCGGATTACGAGAACGTGCCATCGTTATCCGGTTAACCTAGGCACACGCACCTCATTGCACAAATCGCATAGGAATAATATTAATTCATCTCAACATGCTCTTTCGAGAGTCCCTGAATCGTTGAGTCACAAACCTAATTCATCTCAACATGCTCTTTCGAGAGTCCCTGAATCGTTGAGTCAAAAACCTATTTCATCTCGACATGCTCTTAAGAAAGCCCCTACCTCGTCGAGTCATAATATTCATTCATCTCAACATGCTCTTACGAGAGTCCCTGAATCGTTGAGTCAAAAACCTATTTCATCTCAGCACGCTCCGCAGAGAGTCCCTGATTCGCTGAGTCTTACCTCATCTCGACATGCTCATAAGAAAGCCCCTACCTCGTCGAGTCATAATATTCATTCATCTCAACATGCTCCTACGAGAGTCCCTGAATCGTTGAGTCAAAAACCTATTTCATCTCAGCACGCTCCACAGAGAGTCCCTGTCTCGCTGAGTCGCCACTCTGCTCCATCTCAACACTCTTCTCCTAGAGCCTCTGTATCGTTGAGTCCACAATCTGCCAATCCCAATGGGTCCTCCGAATCACACTATCATGAAAATAAAATTGAAAATAACGCAAACACTCCTGTCTACGAAATATCTTCGTCCGCGATGAAAGTATCACTGCCCCATGTATATATACAGACTTCTCATTCTGTACGTCCATTGCGTATTCTAGTTGATACCGGAGCTAGTATTAGTCTGGTCAAACGATCAAGCTTATCCAAGGTACCTGAATTATCCAGTGAGAGAGCTAAGATAAAAGGTATAAATAGCATTGATACTTATTCCGAAACGTTGGGTACATGCCAGATAGATTTTACTCTAAATAATAATTTTCACAAATATAAATTTCACATAATCAATGATAACGTCAACCTAGAGTATGACGGTATCATCGGTAGCGATTTCCTAAATTATTTTAAAGCTAATATAAACTACACTTCACAATCAATGCATATATGCGGACAAAACCTGGATATTAACTATGTTCAGCCAACTTACGTAATTCCCGCTCGCACCGAAGCCGTCATTGAATGCGCGGTGTCTAATTACTCGCACGAGCATTTTGATGACAACGAAGGTCTATTATTAGATCATTCTATAAGTGAAGGTGTTTATATGGCTAACTGTCTCGTTTCTATTAAACAAAATAAGAGGGTTAACGTAACTGTTTTAAATACTACGAGTTCCGATATCGAAATTCGGGACTATGTAGTACATTTAACACCTCTCGAACGTGATATTACTACAGATTCATTTCAAAACGTTAATTCTATTTCTTACTCTAATTCGGATAGAACCCAGATGGTATTAAATCTTATACGCTGTTCCCATTTGAATTCCGAAGAAAAGGAATCCTTACTAGAATGCTGTTCGCAGTATACAGACATCTTTCACCTAGAGGGCGAACCTCTATCATTCACGAACGCAACTGAGCACACTATAGATTCGGGTGATGCGCCCCCTATTCACGTTAAATCATACCGTTTTCCTGAATGCCACAAACAAGAAGTGGACTCACAAATCCGCAAGATGCTCGATCAAAATATTATACGTCCATCAACATCACCTTGGAGCGCTCCAGTCTGGGTGGTTCCTAAGAAAATGGATGCCTCCGGGAAAAAGAAATGGCGGATAGTTATAGACTATCGCCGCCTTAATGATGTCACTGTCTCAGAGAGTTATCCGCTACCCTTAATTACCGACATCTTAGATCAGCTAGGCCACTCAAAATACTTCAGTACTTTAGACCTTTCTAGCGGATTTCACCAGATAAGATTAAGTCCCAAGGACGCGCTTAAAACGGGGTTCTCAGTTAACACAAATTCTAACACTACCGGTCACTACGAATTTACGAGGATGCCGTTTGGCTTAAAAAACGCACCTTCTACCTTCCAAAAATTAATGAACACGGTCCTTTCTGGTCTCCAGGGCCTCCATGCTTACGTGTACCTCGATGATGTCATCATTTATAGTCATAATCTGACAGAGCACATCGGAAAACTCAAGCTAATCTTTGATCGCATCCGAAAATTTAACTTAAAACTGCAGCCTGACAAATGCGAGTTTCTACGACGTGAAGTCGCCTATCTTGGTCATATAATCACAGATAAAGGTGTCTGTCCAAATCCCGACAAAGTAAAAGCCGTCTCTCAATTTCCTACTCCCAAAAATCCAAAGGACGTAAAGTCATTCCTAGGGCTAGTCGGTTACTATCGCCGCTTCATTAATAACTTCTCCCAAATCACTAAGCCACTGACTTCCCTTCTAAAAAAGGACGCTACATTCCAATGGTCGCATAGTCAAGAACAAGCATTCACTGCTCTTAAGGACAAACTAACTTCAGCGCCTCTGCTCCAGTACCCTGACTTCAACCGACCTTTCCTCTTAACCACCGATAGTTCGAACTACGCAGCGGGTGCCGTGCTCTCTCAAGGCGAAATCGGTTTAGACAAACCCGTGTCATATGCATCGCGCACTCTTAATAAAGCCGAGGGCAACTATTCAACCATAGAGAAAGAGCTCCTCGCGATTTTATTCGGCGTAAAGACATTTCGCCCTTACTTGTATGGTCGTAAATTTAAAATAATCACTGATCACAAACCTCTCGTATGGCTTTTCAACGTTAAAGATCCCGGCTCCAGGCTCATTAGATGGCGCCTGAAACTGGAGGAATACGACTACGAAATCGTTTATAAGAAGGGTAAACTAAACGCGAATGCCGACGCACTATCTCGCTTTCCTGTAAATGTCTTAGATAATAAAACCGGCTCAGATTCAACCACATGTAATCCAACATTATCGCCTAATAACAACGATGACTCACATAATTCACCATCTGCATCAGAAACCTATGAGCAGTTTCTTCATACCATGAAACAACCCGGTGTGACGTTCAATACCGTCATACAGGAACACAATGAGTCACTCCTTAAGGCAAAGTGTAAACTCATCGCATATCCTACCGCGATAGATTTAGATAAGTCTGTGCCCTACTGTTCCGAAATTCTCGAATTATCTACAAGCGAACCTGATATCCGATACATAGAGCGGGAACTAAACGGATACTATAATACATCAAACAAAAAACATTTATTCACTCATTTGTTTACTCGCGTTCATCACTATGATGAAATGTCATATAAAGATATATTTAATTTACTCGTTGCCTATCGTGATATGATTAAATTTTGGTTTATGGAAGAAAAGGAAATTGCAATATCAGATTTTTCTGATCCCTTCAGCAAATTATCCTATAACAAAATATATAATATACTAGCTTTTATCTTCCGTAACACAAACTTAAAAGTAAATATATACAAAAACTCCATTCTATTTCCAACACCTTTAGAAGTGAAACAAATTCTTAAGGATAATCATGATTCCCCAACAGCGGGTCACCCTGGTATTTCACGTATGCTAGAGAGAATCAAATCTATGTATTGGTGGAAAACAATGTACCAAGACATTGAGAATTATGTCAAAAACTGCAGGTCGTGCCAAATTAACAAGCCCTTACGCCAAACTAATCGCGCCCCAATGATAATCACGAGTACAGCTACAAAGCCTAACGAAAAGATATACCTTGATATCGTAGGGCCTCTTCCGGAAACTTACGAGTTCAAGTTCAAATTTATCCTCACGTTCCAAGACGATCTCACGAAATACTCCCAAGCTTATCCTCTACAAACATGTTCAGCAGAAGAAACCGCTAAAAAGTTAGTCCACTATATATCCCATGTAGGTATCCCTAAATATGTAGTCACAGACCAAGGAACGAATTTTAGTTCTGAGGTACTTCGCCAACTATTTAAACTTTTCAGCATCAAACATATATTCGCTTGCCCTCATCACCCTCAAACTTGTGGGGCTCTCGAGCGAAGCCATTCCACCCTCAAGGAATATCTACGTCCTTTTGTTAACGACAACCCTAATACATGGGACCTGTACCTTAATACAGCCATGTTCTCTTATAATACTAATACCCACTCTACGACGGGTTTCCCGCCGTACGAACTCCTATTTGGATTCAAACCCTATATCCCTAAGTCTGTAGATACATTGGAGAGCAATACCTATACGGATTACATAAGAGCTCTCAACCACCGACTTTATTATAGTAGGCAAAAAGCCCTGCAAAACATTCAATCGTCTAAAGAAAGTTCTAAGAAATACTACGATAATCACTCGAAACCTATAACCTACCGCGCAGGTGACATGGTATATGTGAGATGCCATCACAAACAAAATAAGGCCTTATCACCAGTGTGGAAAGGTCCATTTAAAATAATTAAGTTAAATGGCAATCACTCCGTCACATTGCTGATGAATCGTAAACACGTACGTCATCACTATGACGAAATCAAACCAGCTAGTGACGCTAGCGCTACGGCGTAACGCAAGTGACGTATTGACACATGAGCCATTTGTTGTTCATTTCAGATCGATACTGCCGTCGTCAATCGTGTGCGAATATGTATCAACTATAATCAACAGTCCGGGTCTCTACTTTGATAAGTTTCTAGACGTTAAGTTCACTAATAGCGATTGGAATGTTATATCATATGTAGATATAAGTCATATACAACCTAACTTAGATAAGGTAGAATTTTTATTTGAAAAACTTGATGTGTATTGTAAGTCGCTGACGTCCTCTAAATTACAGGTAGACTGTATTAATTCACTTTCTGCTTTAAAAAATCAACATATTCTTAACGTAAATAAATTCTCATCTATATCGTATTTACTGGTAGACGAGAAACCTAATATGCGTTTTAAAAGAGGTCTCATGGATTTCGGTGGCTCACTGTTAAAAACTATCTTTGGCACATTAGATTCCGATGACGCGGTTAAATTCTCAAAGGCCATTAAAGATGTACAGACGGATGAAAAACGCCTCGCTCTTCTTATGAAGGACAATATCCACGTAATTAAATCTACTGTATCATGTTTTAATAATACTATGTCTAAGGTGGATGAGAACGAGAATCATATTTTAAAGAATATGGAGACTATTCACAAAATTCTAGAAACAATCTCTAATAGTAATGATAAGTTAGAAATTAAGTCTCAATTAAGTTCTTTATTAAACTCGTTAGAGTCTATAATAATGACCTTATCCTTCGACATCGAAGACGTTAATAACGCAATTCTTTTCGCGAAACTCAACGTTTTGCACCCGACTGTACTTAGTCCGCATCAGTTATATAATGAATTAGATAAGCATAGAAATAATCTCCCTAGCCATTGTGAACTCCCTATACCTTTAACCTTACAAAATATACATACTCTTATAGATATATCTAAACTTGCATGCTTTTTCCATTTAGATAAAATTATAATTGTTGTTAAGGTCCCTTTGGTACTACCACAAGTCTATGACTTATATAGAATTATTCCATTACCTATTCCTTACGATATGTCGAAACCCGATACTTTTGTTCTTGTCGAGCCGACTAGCTCGTACGTAGCAATAACAGCTGATCGCATGTTTTACTCGCTGATAGCAGACATCGATAAGTGCGAGCTCATTAGTGAAAAGTGTTATGTGTGCGCGCTAATAAATGTGTTTTCAGTGATCGCTAACCCTACATGTGAAACGATTCTATTAAGTGAAGTGATCAGTAAACTTCCCGACATATGCGTAACGAAACTAATACACGGTTCAATCGACTTATTTCATAAGTTAACTTTAAATCGCTGGATTTTTGTACAATCTGAACCAGGGAAATGTCATATAACTTGTAATGAAGGAAACGTAAATTCAGATATTGTATTATTTGGAACTGGCATCCTGACCTTGCCGAAAACCTGTAAAGCATTTTATAAAACCTTACAATTTATTCCTGTTGGTGAAACGGTTACCAGTAATGTTACAATTAAGATTTCTAATTTCAACATCTTACAAGATGATTGTTGTGAGAGATCCAGATTAAATAAAACTCTGGATCGTCTACCTTATTCAAAATTAAATAACTTAGATAATCTCGATTCCTTGCTTCACGCCAGCACCCATTTAGAATCTTTTGAAGAGGAGATTAATAAACTTGAAAATCCATCTCACTTTGAGACTTATGGAACTCACTATCTTTCTTTGAGTTTGTTTAGTACTAGCTTAATCTTAATGTATCTTTTGTATAAAAGTCGTAAGTACTTCTTTACAACTAAGTCACCATGTTGCATCCAAATATTTAATCAGTGCTATAATACCAAAAATAACTCTGTTCCTACATCTCAGACTGTGATCTATAAAGACACACCAACATCCTTAAACCAGGATGAACCAGAACCCGTAGAGCACATGCGTGTAACACCAACTCCTACGAAGAGAAATATTGTTATCTCTAAAACTCATAATTCATAATATAATATATTGTTATAAAAAAAGAAAATGCACATGGGTGAATAGTTTTAGTTATATTTTAGTAACACTATGTTTGTTTATTGTAATGATTTTTCAATTATGGTTAGAATTTTTATTATTTACTTTACTTTACTTATACCTTTCATTTTCTTTTAACTTCTGTAATTGTATCATGTTTGTGCTGCCTTGACGAGAATCCAATCATAGTTCCGAGCGCGTTGAGCATTTATCTCTCATCACTTTAAGAGGTGATGATCGATCTTAACGGGGGGGTTGTTATATCGGCATATGCATTACTTAGAATATAAAATAAATATGCTGAGTTTCTCATTGCATTGACGTCAATGCAACAAGAAACCGATGCCGCTTGCTATCCGCGATCATACTCGTTTTCAGTTCGGATTGGGCTTCCGTCAGAGACACAGTATTTTCACGAGAGTTTAATACATTCTCTTTTAGTGTTTAAAAATAGTTTTTTTTAAAAACCATCTTGCGACCCGCTCCGTAACAGTACCATCCATTTCAGACACAAGTTTGTCACGGCTTTCCTCCACAAGGGAACGAAGGATGTTTGCACTTATTGTCTATATTTTGTTGTATGTGTGCTGACCGATCTATGATATCGTAGCTAGGGATTAATATTTATTTTTATTTTTTCTTGTTTGAAAAGAGACTTGACCGAAAGTGTTCATAGCTACGATTAATTATTCTGCCGTTTGAAGACCATTATCTGTAATGTAGATGATGGAGGGGTCCACAAGTCTCATCTATTCAAAATTTGGTGTCCCGTTACTTCAATAGAAAGTATCAATTTTATCATGATGCTGTACTATCAGGATATTCTGCAGCTTACAGCCGTGGTATCGTGTTTGAGCTCATTGGAGTGATTCCAATAAGTATATAGTAAAAGGATAGATGACTGGCCATGGACAAAAGAAACAAATGAAGATAAATTAGTTTTTCACGTCATGTAACTACAATGGTTGCGAAATGTACGATCGCAGAGGTTATCTCATGGGAGCCTAGGTTGTGGAAAGTCCCTGTCGACGTTTTTCCAAGAAACTACATCACGAGGTTCTTCAAAAAGCATTCTTAAAGGATCGGTAACTACCAACCGTCAGGCCACATGCACGCTTGTTTGTTACCTTAATTATTTTATTACATAGTAAGAAAAAATCCGGAAGGATTTGCAAGCGACCCCGACTCGCAGTTAGCTGGTACTTTTAAGTTGAACATACATAACTCGGTAAACAAGCGTGGTAAACAAGTGTAGGCGGTAAAACAACTGGTTTAAGTAACTGACTAAATTTCACCTCAAATAAAGTTAGGCGGGTAAAAGGTTTCGGTATTTCTTCGTATTTGTTTCACTTATGTTCGCTACCTCATTAAAATGGCATTATTAATCTTGCTGGTTGGCTAACCATGCCAGATTTTACGTAGACAAGGCCAGGTACCTATACCTTCAATTTCGTGGAAAATTCTAAAAATAAAAGATGTATATACCTATATAATAAGTCAAAAATATTTTTTTTTTTTGATCTTTCGTGCCAGATGTAGGGATAACAGCCCACTTTTTCCAGCTCTCTAAGTCTGTCTCATATCTAGAGTATTTATTTTACCGGTTATATATGTACCTTTACTTTTGTTTTCTTTTTGTATCTCATTTTACCAAGTTTTTTTTTTTAATTTTTGCTGAGTACCTCGCCGCCGGTATGCAAACACTATGTATGTATGTTGTACGTAGGTGGCGCAGTGGCGAAACTCGCTGTTATGCTACTTTGATACCAACGCTCGTGGGTTCGATTCCCACTCAGGACTAACATTTGTGTGCATAAACATGTCTGTTTGTCTTGGTCTGGGTATTTTCAATGTGTAATAAGTATGTATTTACAAAATATATATATATATATATCAGTTGTCTAGTACCCATAACACTAGCTTCGCTTACTTTGGGGCTAGTAGGCGCAGTGTAATTTGTCCGACAATATTAATTATTTATAACTTGCAATTAAATTACATTTCAATTTTACAATTGTGCGATGGAATCTTATTCTATTATAGGTAGTTTGTTCTATCGCTATACCTTCATGCATTTGCCTCGTACCTTCAAGAGACGAATTTACTTACGAAAATTACCTTAGTTAACTTAGGTAAGTGAATTACCTTTTTATAGAGATAGATAAATAAATAAATAATATATAAATAAATAAATATTGTCGGACAAATTACACAGCGCCATCTAGCCCCAAAGTAAGCGAAGCTTGTGTTATGGGTACAAGACAACTGATAAACATACGTAAATACATTTTTTTTTGTAAATACATACTTATTATACATAGAAAATACCCACACCAAGACAAACAGACATGTTCATGCACACAAATGTTTGTACTGTGTGGGAATCGAACCCACGAGCGTTGGTGTCAAAGTAGCGTAACAACGCGTTTCACCACTGCGCCATCGAGCTCGTCGATAAGCCTTTTATGTTTAGAGTTTGGTACCAAATGGATAAAAATAAAGAACGGTTACTGGTTCATTTCATGTCCATCACTGAAATCAGCAAAAAATTACCATATAATCCCCAAATTTTTGAAATAAAATAATTACAGTTGATAAAAGTGAAAATGTTACACAAAAAATAGGGAAGGAACATGCATGAAATTTATTTTTCGTTTTAAATCACGCTATTATCATATAAAAGATAAAACCAAAATCATTTTTTTGTAGTTTAGTTTACTGTAGTTTTTTTTTTTTTTTTGTTTAGTTTAGGTGTTAAAAATCGTAAAAAATTCAAACAGTTTCTATAACAAAAAACTGCACAATTTGAATCATTGTTATATTCTGAATCAATGTGAATGCTTGAATTGCGGAAATATAGCTAATATTTAGATGAAATACATACATTTCTGCATAGTTTTCATAGTTTGTGACGTCATCTACCGCGGCCTCTTAGCATGAAGCGTTTTCAAGTCACGTGATGGAATGCCACTTTCGAACAGCATTATCTCGCAAACTAATTATCATAGAAAAACATTACTTTGAGGTATATTCCTGTATCTCTCTTCTTTTAAAATCTGTCCTAAAAAATTTTCATGCACATTTCCTATTGTAGCTAGCTGCTACCTTTTTCTTTTTATACTACTTCAGGAGGCATACAAGCATACGGCCCACCTGATGGAAAGCGGCTACCGTAGCCTATTAACGCTTAAGTATCACTCGCGCGATGCCTCCTCTGCTACTTACACAGCAACTTCTTGGGACTAGGCAGAGATATAATTTCACAATCTTCGGTTATCGGAAGAAAACATTTTTTTTATACAATGTCGGAAGGCATACAAGGTTAGCGTAGCTTCTGAGCGCTTGTAATACTATTAATATAATTAAATATCACTCGATGTTTGCGCGCTGTCTCCTCTGCTGCCAAAACAGCAACTCCTGAGGAGCTTACTGGTGACCTCACTCACGCACAGGAACGCAACAACCCTCTAGGGAGTTGTTATTTAGCTGCGGTTTTCTGTGAGGTGGAGGTACTTCCCCAGACGGGCTGCTTTGATGCGTCATACCTCTCTTAAAACATCCAGACCAAGACAAACAGACATGTTCATGCACACAAATGTTTGCCTTGTATGTGAATCGAACCCACGAGCGTTGGTGTCAAAGTCGTGTCATTCACGACTGAGCCACCGAGCTCGTCAAACTAAAAACATGGTATGAATTCTATGGTATAATGTGAAATTAGATATAAAACCCTTGTTTAGTGAGAAATAAGAGAGGGGTAAAAAATATATCCAAGGTCATGGCAGATATAGGTACTGCGAGAATTATCTAAAGTTTAATGGGCTATAGACATGGAAAATCCCCCTTGTTTCGCATGTTTCAAAAGATCCTAATCTCGGAAGGTCTGGAACTAAGTCTCAGAAATATTAAATATCAAATAGATCAACTTGTAGAAAGACAATGTCTTAAAATGTACATTTTTTGACGACGTATTATTTCATTTTAATCATGATATTACCCGTATATATGAATAACATTGTACCATAGCAAAAATTAATTGGTACGTACTCTACTAAAATAAATGCCGCTTGTTTTATTGTTTAGTAAGAGCACAAGCGAGAAATTACATGAAAATTGTCGCTTAAAACTTAAAAAATTAAGTTGACTAAAAGTTATTCCTCTGCTGATTCTTATCAAATATTGTTCGATAATCCACCGCAGTATTATCACGTGCAGAAGAGGTTAACTGCTGGCAAAAATTATGCATATTATTTGTTATACAAGGCAACAAGCGTGTGACTGCTGGCAAAAATTATGCATAGTATTTGTTATACAAGGCAACAAGCGTGTGACTGCTGGCAGAAATTATGCATATTATTTGTTATACAAGGCAACAAGCGTGTGACTGCTGGCAGAAATTATGCATATTATTTGTTATACAAGGCAACAAGCGTGTGACTGCTGGCAAAAATTATGCATATTATTTGTTATACAAGGCAACAAGCGTGTGACTGCTGGCAAAAATTATGCATATTATTTGTTATACAAGGCAACAAGCGTGTGACTGCTGGCAGAAATTATGTATATTATTTGTTATACAAGGCAACAAGCGTGTGACTGCTGGCAGAAATTATGCATATTATTTGTTATACAAGGCAACAAGCGTGTGACTGCTGGCAAAAATTATGCATATTATTTGTTATACAAGGCAACAAGCGTGTGACTGCTGGCAAAAATTATGCATATTATTTGTTATACAAGGCAACAAGCGTGTGACTGCTGGCAGATATTATGCATATTATTTGTTATACAAGGCAACAAGCGTGTGACTGCTGGCAAAAATTATGCATATTATTTGTTATACAAGGCAACAAGCGTGTGACTTACCTGATGTTAAGGGATTACCATAGTCTATGAACGCTTGAAATACAAGTCTCGCTTACGCGTTGCCAACAAATCAATTCCGTATGAGTTTCCTAGTAAGCTCACTCACTAGCAGGAATATAACAACCCTCTAGGTAGTTGTTATTTGGCTGTGGTTTTCTGTGAGGCAGAGGTGCTGACCCAGTCGGGCTGCTTTGATGCGGTCTACATTTCATTCGCCAGAGCCTCGTTTGTTAATTAGAAGGGTGCACCACGTGCAAGTGAGCTTGGCTTTAATTCTATACACGATAGTGAGCCACTTAACCCCTTATAACTTATTCACCTATTATGTACTAAAAATGGTGACTTCGCATGTTTTTTTTCTATACATGAATACGACTGATGTAAAAGCTCCCTAAGTTCGTAGTGTCAAATTAGTAAATACGTGATATAAAAAGCAAGGCAGGAAATTAATACTTACCTATATAATATAATCTATACTAATACGAGTAAAGGTGAGAGTGAAAGAGAAACCAGGTTCATGGGTGCACATACAAATTACTCAATTACTCAAGCAAGGCAAGAAATATGATCATTTATAGAAAGAGCAGTATTTTCCTTTTAAAGCCTAGAGAAGTTATAGGAACTTTAACGCCCTTTGTATATTCTACCGGCTGTATTCATATTCGATGTGAAGCTTTCTTGTACAACTGATTTTCATTGCCATCGACTGGGAATTCATCCTTACACAGAATGTCACCAACAATTTTGTGTGCGGTTCCACAAACGAGCTCGACTTTGACACCAACGCACATGGGTTCGATTCCCACACAAGACAAACATTTGTGTGCATGAGCATGTCTGTTTGTCTTGGTCTAGATGTTTTAAGATTGGTATGGCACATCAAAGCAGCCTGTCTGGGGAAGTAGCTCCACCTCACAGAAAACCGCAGCCAAATAACAACTCCGTAGTGGGTTGTTGTGTTCCGGCGTGTAAGTGAGGTCACCAGTAAGCTCCTCAGGAGTTGCTCTTTTGGCAGCAGAGGAGACATCGCGCAAACATCGAGTGATATTTAATGTATTACAAGCGTTCAGAAGCTACGCTAACCGCTTTAAATCAGGCGGGCCGTATGCTTGTATGCCTTCCGACATTGTATAAAAAAATGTTTTCGTCCGATAACCGAAGGTTGTGAAATTATATCTTTGCCTAGTTTTCCTAAGAGTCTACAACGTACATTATTACATGGATTCATTCATACATATCCGTCATATTCCGGACCCGAAAACTTTGGGATTGAATTTGACAAATCTCGGTATTTACTTCATAAACTTTTTTTATTTAAGTTATAAATATTTTTTTTTTATTTAATAAGCTATTACAAGAAACTAAACGTGTTAACTTCTGGCAAAATTTCAAATGTAACTATATTGAATATTTTAGATAAACATTAATAAATTATTTTAAGCATGGAACGCCAAGGACCGAACATATAGCGCTGAGTTCTTTATGCTGTGTATGCAGAGACTCGTGAAGTTAAAGAGAAATATATTAACACTGATCTCTGTAGAATAATAACGTGCTTACTATGGACATTTAGGTCTAATTGAGCAGATTTTTATTTTAATTTTTATATTCTTAAGAGATTTATGTAGATTTTTCTAACTTTGTTGTTTGTTTCTTTTATGAATATTAAATTATTTTGTCAGGAAAAAGATAATTAATAATTTATTTTTTATATAACGCTCGGACTTTCCATTACTGTGTCAATTTCAAAGCCCCAGAAAAAAAGAGATGAGATCGATATCACTTGTTGGCTATATACTGATGTTGCAAATTTCCAACAGGTAACTGCATAAGATTAGACAGACCGTACTCCATGTGAGTGAACAATAAACATAATAAAAATTTTAACAAAAAAAAACCGACTCTTAAAATTACTCTACAATCGCAAGCACCACTAAAAAGTTAAAAAGAATGATTAGGCTACGCAATCTGTCTTCGGCTCAACATTGAAAAGTTTCGATGGCCATCTTTACCAGCTCTATTTAACTAAAAAAATTATACTTCTGAATGCGAATTCTCGATATTTTTTTTTTTTTGTTTGCTATAAATACCGAAATCGTTATATGTGGGCTTATGACATTTGAGGAGTTTTCTTAAATCTTCATGAACCACACTATCAGAACTGAATTTCATGATATGAAAAAAAAATGGGTCCAATCTCAAAGCATACTCTTTCAATTATTTTTTTTCAATCGATTTTTTAATGACGGTTTTTTTCTATATTCTCTTATTTGCAAAGAGAAGGATGAAAAATTTTTTTTTCAATCGATTTTTAAATGACTGTTTTATTCTATATTCTCTTATTTGCAAAGAGAAGGATGAAGAAATAATAAACTTTGAAAATTCTTACTCTAAGGCTGTATAGGGGTGCAAATTTAAATTAAGATTTTTTTCTATAATTGAAGTACTCTAAACATTGCGTAAATATTTTACGATTGATTAAATATAAAACTATATCATAATAAATTATAATTCGAATATATTATATACTCATCATTAAATATTACTTCATAACTTACTAAGTTTAATGAAAAATATGATACTGCTATTATAGCAACGAATGTATAAATTTAGGCAAATGTTTATGTATCAAGCCAACAGATACCTCTAAATTACATCCAAAATTTCTTTAAGCCACTATATCCACAAGGAAAATGTTGTTCTTGTATTAGCGAGTTGCGTAGAAGAAATGTTGTAATGTTATATTACTGTATTGACACTCGTTTATCTGCTTTTATATTTTTTCTTTCATGTTACCGGAGGTACATCACATTAACGGTATGAATCATAAACTTGATAAAATAGCTTATATTTCTGTACGCAGTTAATATAAAAGTAGTCGAGTACCTTATTTCATCCTAAGGATATTTACACATATACATGGAGACGGAATGCCCAAAACATTGTGATTGATTTGAATTTAATCAATAGACGTCTCCGAAATACTATGATGGATACAAGAGCCTTTAGGTTTAAGAGGTCCCACTCTTGAAATGGAGCACTACCTGGTGGTAAGCCGGTTTGTGGGACTTTTCAAGAAGTGGAGCCATTAGCGAGTGTGTATCCCTTTCGGAGATCATAAAAGGATAATGAGCGAAAAATTGCAAGATGAAAGTGTAAGGAGAATGTATGTACATCTAGTAAGCGAAAGACTTGCCAAATCAAACATTCCCGACTCAAATGTGGATGATTGCTGAAAAGTTCTGATAAAAAGTATGGTGGATAGTGCAAAAGAACCATGTAGATACGCAAAGAGGTATAAAACATTGAAAGTAGATGCCTGGTGGGATGCGGAGGTTGAATCCTTCGTTGCAAGAAAGAGGAAAGCGTGGCTGGAGTATGTATCATCATCATCTTATTAAAGCCCTCAAATTGAAGAATGAGAGAGGAGAAGAAGAAACAAATGTACCGTCTACGCAAGAATGAAACCAAGGTTTTAATGAAAGAGACGCGTGAAAGACAAGTTATGAATGAGGAAGAGAGGTTGGCAAGAACTTCGAGGCAAATACCAAACTCTTTAGAAGATAGGTAAAGAAGCCTCAGGGTGGTTCGACGGCATAAAGAATGGACAAGATAAAGTCTATAGCAGATGGCATTCTTACTAGCACTCGGGAAGTGTTAGAACGTCCACCGTGAATATTTCGAAGAAATGTATGAATATGCCTCGGACGCTGGCACTGAGAATGAGTCTGAGAGTCACTCCACGTTGACGGCGTCTGATGAAGGTATAACTCTGGATGAGATTGACTAGTCGATACGAAGCTTGAAAAATGGAAAGTCAGCGGGAATTTATATGATCACAGCTAAGATGATCAAACTAGGCACTTACGTCCAGGTTGCCTTCTGGTACTTAAGCAATCTATACCCGAAAACTGGAAGGGTTCCAATGGACTGGAGACGCGCAGTCATCATGCCCTTGTATAAAGGCAAGGGGTTCAGCTTATCAGCAAAAGTATATGGAAAGGTGAGTGAAGAGAGAATGAGGGTGAAATCCGATGCAATGCTGTAAGAGGCTCAAGGAGGATTCCGAAATGGAGTTCTCGCTCCGCAATATCGTAGAGAAGCATCTGGCCACAGACCAGAAGAACTTATTTGTTTCTATGGATCTTGAGAAAGCATTAGATAGAGTTGTGCGAAAGGAACTGTGGGACATATTGCCGAGATATGTGATAGACGGTGAACTGGAACCACTTACAAGGATTGCTCAGCATGTGTACGAGATGGCAACATGTTACCCTGGTGTGATGTCAATATTGGTGTCAAACAGTGTCTGCTATGCTGTTTGTTTTGTATCTTGATAGTTGTCTACAGATAATAAGTTCGAGGAGTGTAGGATAACGCATGGGTGACCTAGTAGTGAACTATCTGCTTTATGCAGACTATGCCGTGCTATTAGCAGGAACACCGTCCGAACTGCAAACACTAGTTACGGTAACGAAAGACGGTTGCACGGAGAAAGGTTCTCTACTATTATTGTATTTTATTTTCATCAAACATATGTACATGTTTAAATATAAAATACAGCATAAAATACATTTAAAAAATAAAAAAATGAGCACCCGCCGATAGCGGAGCAAAGACCTAAGCTACCGGTGTTTAAAGCTCCAAAATCAATAATAGGAATCATCTCAAAAAATAATTTGTACAAAAAAGAAGCGAAAAATATAATCGATGGTATCCCAAACAAAGAGAGAGCAAAGTCTCAACTCCGCGTAAAGAGAAGCAAATGCAAGGGCAAAATAATATTTTACCTACGCCTAATAAAAACGAAGACTCAACATTGTATAACACAGTTATTCTACGTGACATATTCTCTAACCGTTATGGAACAATAAATAATTTTGGTATGAAAATTATATTTAACAACATAAATGATTTTAATATGGAACATTGAAACTTCCGACACTGATGTTGAAAGGAAATCAGGATAATTTGAACTTTTTTCAGTAATAAAACATATTCCAATATTATCATTTTGCGTCAAAATATTGCAGGACTGTTAAATAAATCCGATCTTCTATCCGTTCACTTAGATGAATTACTAAATCAGAAAATTGATATTGATGTAATCTGTATAACGGAACATTTTATTGTCGCAGAACATGAAAAGTTATTTAAATGTATTCTACAACAAACTAGACATAATACTGAAGAAAATATGCATTAATTCAAATAAAAAATATATATTGTGCGGAGATTTTAACATAGACCTCCTAAAAAGAAATAAAGCATCTACAGAATTACAACTCTTTGTCTTGAATTACAATTTTACTTTGCAAATAAAGCTGACGATACGTTTACTTAGTAATACATGTATAGACAACTTTGGCCATAACACTAAGTATAAGTACAGAACTCAGGTTACAAATATTGCGCATTAAATTAAATCTTGCGCTCAATATATATGAATAATGATTTACCGAAGTACCATAAAACCATTTGGTGTCGAATACACCAAATTGTTTTATTTGCTGATAACAGCACCGCCATATTAAAAAATAACAATTTGGTTGACTATGAAACTGATATAAATCATACACTCGCTGATACTCGTATTTCATTCTGGCTTGACATTAATAATTAAAAAATTAATTTGCTAAAAACTTACATTATTCAATTTCGTCACAAATTATATATAGAGTTTACGAAATAAGCAGTTTTGTTAAAACAAACCAACACATGTTTGTCAAAATTTCATAGTCAAGAAACAGAGTAGTACAGTTACGATCCCATTATGTTCACAAACTTAGAGTTGGTGGTTATAATACAGCATTGTTAGAGAAGACTATAATCGGAATGGGACCTATAATGTATAATAAACTACCAGACAGTTTAAAAATATTGCCCTCGACCTTGTTTCGGAATAAATTAAAATCTTTTTTAACCAACAAATGTTACTATCGATTAATGATTATCTAAATGACGTAAATAATTTAATATAATTTTATGCATGTATTAGTATTAGTTATATTGAGTAGGATGAAGATAACTTCACTTGTATTATTTATTAAATTTTTGCATGTCTTATTTGTATAATACAAGGGCCTTAACTTAACCGTGTATCACCTACTTAAACATACCTACATTTCTAGCAAATAAATTTATGATTATGAAGTGAGGAACTTATTCGCAATGCGGGCCGTGTCCAAAAGAACCGCTTTCTGATCCAACTGTCGAGCGAAAGTCCCTCAAGGTAGCGGTCGAGACTCTTCGCTATAAGTCCGTTCATTGACATGACTATCGGAATAATAGGCGTTGAATCTTCACGTCACATAGCGGTAACCTCGTGAGCCAAGCCCAAGTACTTAGCAAGTTTCTCTTTCTCGGCTTTCACGAGGTTATCATCATGGGGAATGGTGACATTAACGAGAATTGCACGTCTCCCCCCCCCGATCTATCAGCACGATGTCAGGCCTATAGGCGACAATAGTCCTGTCTGTGATGATAGATCGGTCCCAGTAGAGCGAGACATTGTCATTTTCGAGCACTGGCGCTAGTGCATACTTATAGTATGGAAGCTCAAAGTTGACAAGGCCATATTTAAGTGCTGGTGTACAACCTCAGCTACTTGATTGTGTATGTGTAAGTACTTGCCGTTAGCAAGATGAGAACAACCGGATACAATATGCCTGAGTGACTCGCCGAGATGGTGGCATGCTTGACAAATGTCGACTGTGCCGCCCTTCTAGATATATCTCCGGTAGTCTTGATAACTTCATCCATAATTGCACTCACAAAACCTTCGGTTTCCCCAAAGAGGACACCGAAACATTGCCAGGCCGCTGACGCGAGCGAGTCTACATCAGACCCATTAAGAACCCGGTAGAACCGCACGTGCAGCCACTTGCTCTTCCATATGTCCTCATGACTCCGGGTTATGACCACTACTAGCTTGCACCAGTTCTCGTATGCCAAGGATAACGGCGTAAGGCCCTTATCAACGTCGGTGGTAAAATAAGAAGGGGCATGCTCCGTTGATTTGGACATTGTAACACTTTAATTCAACCTTTTTATTGTTTTTGTTTATAGCGACCCATCATTTGGAATGGAAATTTAAAAAATGTAAGTCTGTAGACGACCAACGAGAAGGAAACAAGGGCAGTTTACGCTGAGATCTAGTTCCAGATCCAAATCCAGCGCCTGCGACCATGAGCACGTTACTGTCCTGCTTGCACACTGAGATTCGCTGGGCGAACTACATTACAACAGCCTACATCTCAGTCTGGGCCCTCCTTGTGTACTCTTCTGAACTTTGATTAGATACAACCACACGAGTCTTTAAAGAGGTAGCCAGAGAGAACCGATATATAAATTTATAAAGTAAAAGTAGCCCTTGGTAGTTTAAAATAATGGAGGAGAAATGTATAGAGTTCTCTCGAGTCCGCCCGCTCAGATTAGTAGCGTAAGATACTCTGCTGGTTAGGAGGACTACAAGAGTGTCCAAGGGGAGCACTGTATATTCTACAACAACATCCGAGAATGCCCAGTCAAAGACTTATATGGTTGGACGCTGTAACTGGTTTGAGTAATTGTAGGTATGTTTGTGTGCATATCCCTTTACTTTATAAAGCTATATATCGGTTCTCTCTGGCTACCTCTTTAAGGACTCGCGTGGTTGGGTCTACCCAAAGTTCAGAAAAGTTCACAAGGAGGTCCCGGACGGAGGTGACCGACAGTTCCCGGTCACGTCGGGAAGTCCGGACGGAGATGTAGGCCGCAGTAGTGTAGTTCGCCCAGCGAACCTCAATCAGCAAGCAGGACCGTGAGACGCTCTCGGTTGCAGGAGGTCGCAGGCGCTGTTGTAGTCGGAGTCGATCGGTGGAGATCGCCTTACGATCCACCACCGCAGCAGAGGTGCCGCGGACGCAGTAAAAGGCGAGCGCCGATGTACTCGGGACAGGGGGAGAACGCCGCACACAGAAGATGATGTACAGTCGTGATGCACACCGTGCGTTGCTCACTGGATCTCAGCGTAGACTGCCCTTGTTTCCTTCTCGTTGGTCGTCTACAGAATTAAATTCTTTTAATTTGAAATGTTATCACAAATTATTTTTTTCCGACAAATTTTGACAGACATTCCAAATGAAGGATCGCTATGTACAAAGACAATAAAAAAGTTTGATTACTTAGGGTCTCATACTCGTAGTATGTCAGACTGTTCGAATTCACTTTAAAGCGTATGGTTCCGTGCCAAACTCAGGGATAGTTATTCATTAAATAACTAATAAATTCACTTAGATACTTAGCAAAGTTTCATTTCGTCCCGATCAATACATTCACTGAAACTAGCATGACCCGTTCGTACTATGGGGACCCGTTTAAAGAGAGAATTATGGCATTTGGTCATTAGGAATACCAAGGCAAATGAAGTTACGGGGACAAGCTAGTTATAAATAGAGAGTCCGTCATCAGTAATTTGTAAAATTGTTATCACTTCACGCACGTGTAAAATTGGCCAAGTGTGAGTTGGATTCGCACATGAAGACTTCTATACCACCGTGCAAAACAAATACTGCAAGAAATTTAGGGTTAACCAAGATTACCAAGGTCAAGAGTGACATCCCTGGTGTTGCAAATGTCCATAGACTACGGTAACTGCTTACAGGCAAGCCTTAACGGCAGGCCGTATGCTTGTTTGCCACCTTAGTAGTATAAAAACCGCTATAATATAAAAGTGGTAAATAAAAATTTTTTGTAGCACGCTCTTAAATTTCCAACTTTATTTTGTTATAGTGGGGTTAATAATATATCTTAACGCCAAGTCCTTTTGGGGTTAGCAGAGAGAACCGAGCGCAACATGACTCGATCCTAACATTTTTCTCCTGCTTCACTAACATTCATATCTCTTTTCATGTACGCACCTTCTGATAAAACACGACCACTTTGATCATGGTAGGTTAGTCTTGGTCTTCGTCGGTTTCTTTTGTCCTTCCAATTCACACTCTGTGACAATTTGAAGTTTCTGCCTGTAACGGTTCGAAAGCCCTGTGTCAGACACCAGGATTCCGTTGGTATTCTTTGGGTGCCCATCAAGTGTCGTGGTAGGGATATGTTTAATTTTTGATATGTAGACACCAAGGTACGTGTCTTTCATCTTAATTCGTAGCTTATAACAGGTTAGAGTGACCTACTGTTTGTTGGTAGGTTGGCAGCATCCTAAATAAACAAGACGTCATTTCAATATTACGTTCTGAATTTGAGATTCCAATTTGTAAATTGGATAATTATAAAATCTATTAGCCTAAATGGGTTGGGAATAATTAATGTGATTGTTATTGACTACTTAAGAAGACATTGTGGAAAGTTATGACAAAACTCATTAAAAACCATACAACTGCTGGAACAATTTAAAGACATGGTAAATTAAAAAAAGTAATTAATGTTGACTATCTATGTCTATACTAATATATAAATCGAAACAGTTTGTTTGTTCGAAGGTCCTAATCTCTGAAAGTACCAGTCGGATGTCATATCTTAAGGAAGGTTCAAAAAGACTGTTCAACTTCACGGTACGGTTCTCAGAAGCCGAAAAAAAAAGAAAGAAAGTCAGAAAAAACGGTAACCAGATGTCGGAATACGCGCAAATAAAGTCACGGGCTAATTAATAATATTGTTGATTTTAAATAAAGCTTTTGAAATAATATATTGATGATTTCAATTTTTTTTTTTTGATAAGTTGTCGCAAAGCAAACATGCATCCCAACTGATGGAAAGTGATTACCGTATTCTATGAACGTTTGCATTACAAGGAGTATCCCAGTGATCAGTTAGCCTAGTGAGTGATCTAGTGAAGTTTGGTTAGCACATGACATTGGATCGTCCGATAACATGTGCGAAGCATGTACGAATTTGTAATAAAAAATAAATGATTGAAATGTTGTTTCTTTCTATTATATGCGCCCTGCAATGAATTGTTTCTAAATAATATTTTGCACATGTTTTGGAGCATGTTTTATTATTATATCATTTTTGATCAATTCAGGTAGTTCGATGAATTAGACATTCATTTAGCTACATGAACGTCTAAAACAAACGGGCAATGAAAGATCGTAATATTTACTAGTCATATGTTTGATTTTTTTAACGTAACATCTGGAGGTATACAAGCATATGATCCACTTGATGTAAAAAGGTTGTCCTATAAATGCTTGTGATATTTTTGCTTTTTATTGCTTGCTTTATAGGGGTATCACTCGTGCGTTGCCACTCTTACTTATAACACAGCAACTCCTTAAAAGCTTACTGGTCACTCACTCGCAGAAACACATTCCTCCAGGGAGTTGTTACTTGGGTGAAATTTTCTGTGAGGTGAAGGTACTTCTCTAGTCGGGCTGCTTTATCGCACTACTTATCTTGTAAACATCCAGATCAAAACAAACAAAAGCGTGCATGCAGCACGTATGTACAAACGGGGAACCGAACTCACTCTGTCAGGGAGTTCGTTAAAATTGTTATTCTTTATATGCGGTTCAACTCAGATATTTTTAGTGTCAAAATCAAAGTCAGCTTCGATGTCATCTTTTGAAGAACTCTCAATCAAATTCGATAGTAGCACACTGGTTGGATTCATACTACAGTACTAAAATCAGAACACCTTTTATCAAGAATGTGTTGCGAAAACGTGCTCATCGGACGAGCGATTAATGATTATATGATATAATCATGGAGCAATAACTTATAGCATAGCTATCGTCTTATAGCTTGTTATAATATAATATGTACCATATTATATTAAAATAATATATTACAGCTCTGTCTGTGATGGGCTTTACCAGTCTTAGCAAGCCGGTGTACCGGCATACGCAACTTATTTTATGATTTTAAATTTTCACTGAATTTGGAAAACAACTTTATATTTTTACGAACCTACATTATGTTTTCATGAATATCCTGAGAAGTAGCAGTGAGGATATTTATTTCTTTGAACAATTCCCTAAGTGATTCCGTGAAGCCCATGTTATAAATAGAGCAAACGGTTCTCGTTTGTAATGGCGTATTAAATGCACTTAGCTCTATTAAAATAAAAATTCCGAAACTGTATTTTTTTTGTTATTACATCTTTTGACAATCAATGAGCTGTATTGACCTGTAGTGAAATGGTTACTATATCATATGAACGCTTGCAATGCTAAGAGTATCACCGGTAACTTATCACGCTGGTAACGCAGTATCTTCTCAGGAACTTGCAAGTAGTGAGTAGGTAGTGTTACTCACTCGAAAGAACAAAACAACTGTCCAATAAGATGTTACCTGATTGTAGTATCCAGTAAGACGAGTTGCTTTAATAAATATCGCTGCCGACTCTACTTTAGTTTGGTAATTGAAAGTGTCGCAAGACGTGAAAGCGAAGTGAATATAGCTTTACACATAATGTTGAAAGACTTAAGGCCTCCAAATTCTACTATTGGTAGCACATAAGTTTAATACATCATTCGAACCCGAGTTCCACATACTTTTCCACGTTCCAGGTTCACTTATTAATGCAATAAATTGTACGCATATACGTAATTAAATGTATGTATGTATAACTTCACGCCAGATTCCTTGCATTTAAGGCAAAGAAGAGCGATTGTCACAAGATGCGGTCTCTTTTCATGCACGCTCGCCGCTTCCTAAGGATGACCTTGTGATAAAAAACAAGCAATTTTTATTGCAAACCTACTTCTCGCTCTCTGCAATACCCAGCTTTTAATTCCATAAGTTAGTTAAGAATTACGTTGTGTACAGTCAGCTCTGCCTTCTGGCTTAGATTTCGACTACCCGGAATTTTATACAATACTCCATTTACACTGATCACTGCACTCACTCATCTCTCCACATCAGCAGTTCCATCCGTGCTCAAAGCGCTTCTAAGTAGTTAGTAGTTTCCTCTCTTTCGAAAACCATTATCTTGGTATTCTTTATATTCATTTGTAAGCCTTTCGTCATCTTCATACGTTTTCATGCCATAGAAAAAAAAACAATATTTATTTAAATAACTATAATAAACTAGCGGCTTTTGTATTTTTTGTTCCTCGCACAACAAAGTTCCTCGTTCGCATTTCTGTCTCCTATGTAATATTTCTGACAAAACTTGCCATTTGGCACACTCTTTGCGGAACACTGATTTAAACCATGGCTATACACGCTTATGGTATGCTGGTCTTTTCTGTGACTACATATTACAAGGGTCAATGGTTTATCGATTGCAAGACGGTTGCGTGACCTACACCGCAAGGTAGGTAAGGTACGACACGACACAAGGCGGGTGGCATACCGAGTCATTTGATAGATACTTTCTAGTGTTCCGTATCGAAGTTGCTAAAATCACTTTACCCGTTTTCACGGACGATTTCCTCGCATCTGTATGTCGTGGAAATGGGTAAGGTAAGAAGGCGTTGAGAAAATGGGGTCACACTTGAAATATAAAATGTATCTCGAAACCAGTGCACAACTACATATTCAATGAAGATAAATTAAGGACATTTTAAACACGCTTTTATCAGGTAGATCGTTCTGATCGAGTATATTTAAAATTAATTGTAACTTTGCAATGAAATCATAAGGTTCTCTTTTGTCTAATACTATTTAACTAATACCTACTGGTCATTTTATCACTACGAAAACTTTGCGATTTAGTATATTTCCGATGACGATACAATAGTATGAACCCATATGGTAAAAGCATGATGATGATTTTCGTAGGACATGCAAGCATCTCATGGAGAGTGTGATTAAAATGGCCAGTGTACTTGACCGCAGCCTATAATCGCTTGCAGTACAAGAAGTTTAGCTCACGCTTTGTCGCCACCGCTACTAACTCAGGAACTCACTTGTTTTATTTATGCTATATTGGAAGGCATAGAAGCATAGGGTCATGTATCAGGGCCAAAGCATCTGTTGTAAAGCGATAAATAAATTCACCTAGTGACGAGCTCGGTGGTGCAGTGGTTAAACGCAGTGTTACGTTACTTTTACACCAACGCCCTTGGGTTCGACGCCCACACAAGACAAGCAATTGTGTGCATGAACAAGTCTGTTTGTCTTCGTATGGGTGTTTTTAAGAGAGGCAGGGTGCAAAAAAGCAATCCACCTGGCGAAGTACCTCAACCTCATAGAAAACTGCAGCCAAATAAGAACTCATTTGAGGATTGCTGTTTTCCTAAGTAAGATGCGCCGTATGCTTGCATGCCTCCCACGTTGTATAAAAAATAATTCAAAACCATTACATGTCGCCGTGTATATTTCTCCCAATCAAAAACTAGTTAACATTATTAGTTTCTAATTATTTAAAACATAAATAGAATTTCATAAGAAGTACCGATTATCTACAGATGTATTGTTATTATAATATTCCATACCATATATGATAAAACAGAAAAAGCGAAACTCGTTGTGTAACATCACAGAATGCTTTGTTTTTATATTCTCGCGATGACTGTTTAAATATTTAATTATCAAAATATCGGACACTGTATTTCGAAATACAATATAACAATCCATAAATATACTTATTAAATATTTATAAGAGAACATGTCGGCATGAAAAATAGAACAAAGCAAATAACCCTTATAAATAAATTAAATTGAAAAATGACTGTAATTTTAATGTAATTGACCCGGCTAATCTCCGAAAAGTCTGCACTGACTTTATCGGGACTTTTATTGATCTGCTGAAGAAATTTTCAGAGAGTAGTTAATCTAGTCTCAGAGCAGTGAATAAAGAACCGGCCTATTGACCAACTGGTTCCCGGTTCGAATCATAGCATGTACCATATAATTACTGTTTTTGGATTTTATGTACATATTTGTGCCTAATTTTCACTTCATCTGCGGTGAAGAAAAACATCGTGAGAAAACCCGCACGACAAAGAAATTATATTTCTAAAGACGTGTAACCTCACCAACGAAAGGTCTGGTTTTCTCTCTGGATTGTGGGGGTCTGATAACAGTCGTTCGATGTCAGTCGATCATGCCAATCCTAATGGACTAATAATTAGAAAACGGGATGACGGCATGAAGAAGAGTTATTTTTGTCCCAGAATATTTTTTTTTATTTTTCTTATATCAGCTAATCTCAGGCACCGCTTCGCCTGCTGGTAAGCGAAAAGAGGAGCCCAAAAGGCAGTGGCAACTGACAAAAGCATACAATGTTCTGTCAGTTGACGCTGCCATGCCAGCTCAATGCCAAAACTCTCCAGCCCGTCCAGCATCAGGCCGACAGAAATATCGCCCATGGATCGTACTGTCATCTGCATAGCAATTAATATTACCAAGTAGCAGCATGTCATTGATATGAAGAAGAAAGACGTCCTATCGCCCACCCGGGCGATAGGACGACCATACTGCCATAGATTCACCATGTTTATCAATTGCCTCCGCCCACAGGTGCATCGCATACGCTAGAACATCAGCCGTGGATCGCTTCAGTCTAAAACCATACTGACGATCAGGGAGTTAGGAATTAGGGAGTGCTCTTCTAGGTAGCGGATCAATTGATTGTTAAGTATCCGTTCCATAACTTTGCACAACACTTAAGTTACGGCAATGGGGCGGTAATTTGACGGATCCGAACGGTCTCCCTTTTTAGAGATCGGCTGCACATTGGCCTCTCTTGAGGCCTCCGAAACACAACCGGTCGAGTACGAGAGACGAAAGAGTTATCCTCAAGCACTTGATTGGGCCCTTGTAATATAACACGGGCGGCCAGCGGAAGAACCGTTTTATCGGGTCATCCTGGCCGACGGATCAGCTCCATCCTCCTGTCACTGGATAGACATAATCCACTACTGTTGCCGCAATATGGCGTCAACAATCCCCCGAGCACTGGGCGGGTATTTACCCTACCACCGGTTGAGATGCTAAAATTTCAGGAAAACCCTTAGTCACCTCTTACGACACCCACGGGAAGAGAGTGAGCGGTGATTTCCAGTATGCTTTCTCCGTCACCGCACGGATAAATGTCCGTCGTGGATCTTGAAAATCTAAAATCTGAACGGGTGCTGCCGAGGATAGCAGCTAGTATATGATACTAATCTGTACAGACGGATGGCAGACTACAAATTAGTTCCGTTTATATTATTTTAGTACAGAACCCTAAAAACGTATCATAGTGTTAACTTCTTGCAATATCTTTTCTTACAATGTTCCAAAAAGTTCGTCATAACTAAGTTACATTGTTTTCATTAGTTTTTATGTCGATACATTTTCCCGTGTACACTTTATGAACATACGTTTAACAGCAGTCCCACGAGACTGTGTCGTGCCCCTAACCACCCGCTATGAACAACACGCCAGGCTATTTTGGTCCCAATGTGAACCCCGCTAAACACTCCGAATGGGGTGCATTTGTTCTAACCTCTAAATAGGTCATCCATATGAATAATTAATAAACTAAAACTCTAATCGAAAGGGACATATAAGGAAAATCAAAAATGACAACTATTATTTATATGAAGGAAATCGCAGGTCGTGATATAAAAGATTCATTGTAATGTCTAGACTAAATCCTTTTTAACTAACTTAAAAAAAGGAGTATGTTCTGGGTTCGACTGTGTGTATTTTTGTTTATAATTTTTCGCATGATTGCCAATATTTCTGTCAATTGTGGAGCAATTTTAAAAATTCTTCTGTAAACATAAACGCCTATTTATAATGTTGCTTTCCATTTACTGGCGTCGATATCAATAAGTAGGTCTAAGTCCATTTCACTTTTTTATTTAAAAGGTTTTATTCATTAATATTTACAAACGCCATGACGATTAATGCGCGATTTTTTGGATAACTAAAGTTTATGTTATATACATTTATCATTATGAAACGGTAAAATACTGAAAGATAATTAATTTACATTTACTTACCGAGCTTTATTTTTACCTGTTTGTAAAAATGTTGTTACTAGATGACTCTGAAGCATTGTTACATATTTTCTGAAGCACACGAACAACGTTTTTCACCAAATAAAGTCTTTTGTGAAATATAAAGATCAAATCTAATAACGCATAAACGATCCACAAGGATCAACTGCATAGTAAGTGTCAAAAACAAGTAAATAAATTTTCATTAACAATGAATGTGTACACAGGCGCCAAGTGCTTTATGTGGAACGCGCACTGCACTTGGTAACAACTAATACTAATGTCGATATTGATAGAATTGTAAGAGATAAATTAATGAAGAAGTAATAAAACTGAATTTAACATTATCGGCGTTTTTTAATTTTCTCCAAATAAATAAGTTAACGTCAATTAGTAGACATAGGCAGATAGATAGACAAAATTAATGATTACTCTCTGGATGCCAATTGTGACAGCCGCCAAAATAACAAAATATTTTATTTTGAAATTAACTTTTACTTTTGGAAATCTTATTTATTTAATTCCTGTGTAAATATATTAAATTCCAGTGATAATTATATTAAATTCCAGTGATAATTAAACAAACCTACACAAAAATAAATTCCTGGTTAAGAAGTAAATATGTGAAATGAAAAAATGGATGTCAACAAGCCTTGCTTTCAAAATTTAATACAGTGTTCAATATGCCAAAAACCATTTAAAAGAAACAGAATAAAACGTCACATACATGCTGCTCACCAGAACACTTCCAGGTCAGCCCCAATAGACTCTGTATATAATCCTCAAACAAGTTCACTAGAAAATGCTTTTGGCTATCAATTTCAAAATGCGCCAGGGTCAAAATCAAACATCTGGCAAAAGCGTTGGGACCAAATGTGTCTACTTCATGGTAAATGATATAATCTGCCCTCTGGTACAGTTGGCAAGAAGTTTGTATATACACTTACGGATGAATTAAAACTACTCATAAAATCTGAATTTCCTTCTGAACGTATGCTCATATTTATTTTACAAAGAAGCGAAAACCTTAAAGTGAAAGATATTCGCAGACTAATAGATCGTCGCCTCGCTTTATGGACTGATCAACAATATGACATATTGATAACTGAATCAATTAAAGCAGATAAATCGCTTCGTAAAAAATATAAAAAACACGGAAATACAAATGATGCCAAGATATTCACACGACTAATTCACAAAGGAAAATTACGAGAATCTGTAAATTGGTTACTGACGAAAGAAACAAGCAAAATTCTCTGCGCAGATAATGTAATTGATTTCACAGGTAAAACTATTTTTGAATCATTATTGGATAAACATCCACCACCAAGTAACCCCGGCCCTGCACTATTCACTGTACCATATGACTTGGATGGATTGCCTCCATTACTTGATGTTGATATTACCAATGAACACGTTGAAATAGTTGCTAGAAAACTCCATGGAGGAGGTGGCCCGTCTGGATTTACATCTGAACACTGGAAAGACTACTTGTTACATTTTGGTAATGCAAGCGAGCTATTACGGGATGCTGTAGCACAACTTACTATGAAACTTAACAATCAAATTGTTACATGGTAGGAAATACAAGCGTTAATGTGTAGTCGCCTTGTAGCCTTAGATAAATGCCTGGGAGTCAGACCAATTGGAGTTGGCGAATGCCTAAGAAGAATTATTTCTAAATGTATGATCGAAGTTTCTGGCTTCGAAGTAACCGAAGCCTGTGGACATCTCCAACTCTGCAGTGGACTAAGCAATGACATTGAAGGTGCAGTACATGCCATGGATCAACTCTTTCAAGAAAAATGTAGACTGAAATCGAACTGGAGAATGTTATTAGTGGATCCTAATAATGCATTTAACACTATTAATAGACAACTAGCCCTATGGCAAGCAAGAATACACTGGCCACACTGCGCCCGCTTTTTATACAATACATATAGAATAGAGGTCATGCTGAATTAGTTATTCGTGATTCAAAAAATAGATTATATAGCAAAGAAGGTGTAATACAAGGAGATCCATTAGCTATGCCGCTTTATGCCCTTGCTACCTTACCTTTAATAAAACTCCTCAACACATGCAAAGACAACTCAATGTTGGTATGCTGATGACTCTTCCGTTCAAGGCACAATTCCCAACCTGAGAATATGGTGGAACAAATTATGCAAAGTCGGTCCTTCTTTCGGATATTTTCCTCAAGGAAAAAAAATAGTTTTTAATAGTTGCAAAACAAGACATGAACAGCGCAGAACATTTATATATACAAACAGGTCTATCAATTGTTGCTGGTGCCCGATTCCTCGGCGGCTATATTGGTAAAAAAAAGAAGAATTTGTAAAAAACAAAGTCGCTCAATGGATAAAAACTATAGAAATACTTACAGGAGTCTGCAAAGAATCACCGCAAGCTACATATGCAGCCCTAACCAAGTCTATACAGTTTCAATGGATTTACCTACTATGAGTTTGCGAGAATTCTGAAATCCACTTCGGGGATTTGACAAAAATAATCCAAACTAACTTTCTTCCAATATTATTCGGTGGTGATATTTCAGCAGCTGAAGCCGACCTCTTCTCACTACCGGTATATAAAGGTGGATTATCAATCTCTGATCCGTATAATACAACAAATCTACATTTTACGACCTCCAAAATTTTAAATAAAATACTTATTGACTCGTTATTGAACGGCTCACAAATTGACATAGACCGACATCATTTATCTCTTAAAGAAGCGAAAAGGGAAGGACATAAACTTAAAGATAAATACGAGAATGACCTATTGGATACAACCTTAATTAAATTTCCACCAGCCACCGGGAGATCAATTGAGAGATCAATTGTATGGAAAATAAAAGTAAAAAATTCTACTTGGTTCTCCACCATACCAACAAGGAAAGACCACTTCGTCCTAACTCCACTTGAATTCAGAGATGCACTCTCAATTCGATATAATCGAAAGCCTATATCCATGCCACATTCATGCGATGGATGTGGAAACAGAAATTTCGATATCGACTATGCTCTCTGCTGCAAAACTGGTGGCCTCATAACGAGACGACATAACGAAATAAGAGACCTGTTCTGCAAACTATGCGAACGAGCCTGGGGAAATGTAGTCAAAGAGCCCATCATTTCGGAAAGAGACTGCGGACTGCGTGCAGACCTGGCCTGTCGTGGGGTGTGGGATGCGCAGAGGGAGGCGTTGTTTAATATACGTGTGGTAGAGGACGAAAAAAAAAGAAAATACTTAGATCTATGTGAGACTCGACATGCCACATTCTTCCACTCGTAATTTCTGTTGATGGATGGATGAAGGAGTCTTTGCCCCCCAAATGTCATCTTTCATGAAAAATCTTGCAGAAACTTTAGCTGACCGGTGGCATGTCGGTTAAAGCTAAAGTTAAAGTTTCTGCATTATAGCCTTGTGACAGGTTGCTTACGAACTCGTATCATCATTTCCACCATAAGAGCTTCCAGCATGTGTATCCGTGGTACTCGCCACAAATGGAACACCACATCCAAACTCCTCGGATTTGAAGATGGATCCGGGATTCAATAATTCTTATTAGGTATTCTTTAAATTGTAAATTTTCTTAATATTGTACTTCTACTTGGACTTAATATTATCATTTATTGCTCTTATACATTTATAAAGATTGTTATTTTTTGTTGCAAAAGAAATAATAAGTTAACGTTAGCTATTTGTTTCTGCGGCCCTCTAATATATACAGTGATTTGTATTGGGCCGCGATCGTATCTGATCTGGACAACCCTGCTTTAGAGTATTAATCTAGAGTGTAGAGCGCTACGCAAATATACCGAAAAATCCTTGAAATATACACAAGTGGCACTTCACAAAGCAATTAAATGGTAACTTAAAATTGCTGGCGCAATATTGTCATTGCACAAGTCGGCACAATCTTACAAACTTGTCGTCGTACATTGTTTCACGTAAATTAAAATGCAGATCGCATTACACTTACCAATGTGGCAGTTGAGTTACGTAGTCTCTAATTTCATCGATCTAACCTCGCTAAGACATTAATAAATCATCACAGTCATGTATATTTGTTTTCATAAGTGACTTTGACAACTAAACAAAAAAATCCCTTGCCTTCAGTATATAATAATTATCTTATTACTTTAAATGAGCAATTTTGTATTGTAAATATATCTTCATGGCAGGTCAATTTGCGGTGTAGGCAAGCTGTGCTCGCTTATTGGTAATATATATATATATATATACAATTCGTATATCTCAGAAACGGCTCTAACGATTTGGATCAAATGTTGTATTATATGAATAAGATTTTGCATTTTGAATTTATCTATATAGGTAATATAGACATGTTGAAAAGACACGATTTTATACAAAAACACATAAAAAGCGCTAACAAAGTTCGGTCGTTCAGGTGCTACTCGTAGTTATAAATACAAGCAACATATGTTATGTGGATCACTGAGGAGTCCCTGAAACCGCCACCAGCTATCATCAGAACAGCTCGATAGCACCATTTATTGTACTCGTACAAACAACAAATCTATGCGAAATTGTCAAGTTCCATGATGATACAACAATTAGAAATAGATTGGAATTCAATTACATAGATTATGTTACATTTTTATATAGTTACTAGCGGACCCGATGAGGTGGTCAATCTTTTTTGCAAGGCACTACTGCATGGCATTATAGTAGAGGAAGTTCATTTCATACCGGCCGATATACTGCCGCTCAGATTTGCTGAGCGCGGCATGTTTATACCGCTGACGATTTTACCGCCGCTGTTATGAATACATACAGGTGACAATTTTATTTATTTATAAAGTATGACAATTCAGCTGTAGAAATTTCAAAAGGTATAAAATGACATACTTGAATATTTTTAATATGGTTCATATACGTGACTGGCAGTGGCGTGCACAGAGATTTTTGACAGGGTAGGCAGATTTTTTTAAAGCTATTAAATTACCAAAAAATACAGAATGTTGATTTTGGTTACCCAGTCTTGTGGAAATAATGATGTATGTGAACACTTGTTTTTATTCACCTAACACTACACACACCACATGAGCAACTTTCGCAGTGAATATCATCCATATTTATCAACTTTAAAACTTTAAAATCTTATTTCGTCTGCTACCAGTCAATCGATTCAAAACAAAAACAATGGCGGCCGTCTTAAAATCAAAATAAAATTAACATCAATTTTATACGAAAAAAAGAAATGGCAATATCTTTCACTATAATTATATGCAGCAAACTACTTTTTAAAATAGTTACGTAGCAATGCTCGCGACACTTAGGTAATTTACGTTATAGTTCAGCTGAAAAGACATTGTCTATACTATGCGATAGTGTGCGTTATTTGTGTTATTGTGGGCAATGTAATTACAGGAATGCACACTACAGTATTTGTATTAACAACACGGCACACATACGTAAATTTAGACAGAAATAGTTAGTGTCTTCCGCCGTTAAAAGCTGCCAATGCGGCGCTGGTGTAGCGTAGCGCCTAGCTGCGATTTGAATATGACTAGCGATGATTTTAATAACTTACCGATACCGATAGATGGAGCTGTTTTTAATTTTTTGTTTTTGATACGAAATATTAGTTAAAAACTATGTTTAAGAATGAAACATCGGATGGTATTTATCAAATTGATAGGGTAGGCAATGTCTTTTTGTCTATATGGAGTGCACGCCACTGGTGACTGGTATATAATTCCCTCACTTCAACACAGCTGATGATTATTTTCTAGTAAAAACTAAACTCAGTAATCAAACTACAAATTTGGCTATGGTATAAAAATAGTCGTAGCATTTTTTTAACAACTTTTATATACAATCACCTTCGGCTTCATGATGTGATTGACGCATATTTTGTTGATTATTAAATCTCAACTACTTAAAATAAAAATAATTCGGTATAAAATAAAAAAAAATAACGCTACCTCCCACCACCACGAATAATACCATAGTTTCTTTCCCGTGATATTACCGGTAGTGTCATAAGTGAAACTGCATGTCCCGTGTATATGTTTCTATTTTTTTTTATGCTACAGCTCGTGAGTATCTTAACAACGTGATAAAAAGATCGGTTTACAAATTGAAGAAAAACTTTTGCCTTTGCCTATTTGTATATATCAAAATTAGTTAGTTATAAGTGGATAAAACTGTTCCGTAAATTTCCTTTTTTCTATTGTTTAGTAGCTGCCGAGGAGCTTTAGCATAAAATTTAGCTTAAAAAAATATTTTCGCATAAAAATGTTTTTGTTATTACAAATTATGGTCTTCGGAGTTTTGACATTGCTTCATACCAAATTTCATGATTCTAGGTCAACGGGAAGTACCATATAGGTTTTGATTGCCTTGCGACTGTCTAAATATGCGCATAAACGAGGCATAAACACCCGTATCTTTTGATTGCGTTGACTTAGAAGTTAGATTTTTTCACTGCTGAAGGGATTGCAGACCTGAGTTTTTGATATTAATTTCAACTTGACCTGCTGAGCAGCACCTGTCTCTGAGAAAAAGGATCTGGACGGACAATAAAGTAATCCTATAAGGGTCTGTTTTTCCTTTAGTGGTACGGAACCCTAAAAATGAAAACCCCGTATGTATACTAGGGAAATGATATTTTACTCATGTGGAGTCACGGCTAAAAAAATATCCTGTGGCACTACCACGGAGTAGTGCCTCGGGCAATACAGGACGTGGTCCTACCCGAAAATAAAATTGCAGCGTCTGCAGCGCAACCTGCCACATCCAATTGTGAATCTATACCATCCAGAGACCCACTTTAACACACAAAAATCGGTAAGAATGCTAATTACTTATGTCACGTATACATATTAAAGTCTTCTTCTTCTTCGCGTTATCCCATTTCCTAATCTATTAGGATTGGTAGGGTCCGCGATCTAAGCCTAAGGATTTGGCGAAGATACAAACTTTATATGGAGCGACTGCCATCAGACCTCCACAACCCACCGGGCTATCACTGCTGTGTATACATACTAAAGTATAACTTTAAAGTATTATCCACAAGGGATTTGGCGCGAAGTTGTACATACATTATAATTTATACAGATTAAAACTTCTATTAACTCACTCGTTAAAAATACTATTTCGTGGCTCTGTTTTATCAGGTTCTCAGTACCTGTTATAGTATGAGTACATATAGATCGCGATTGTGTCATTTGCGCGAAGCTTAAATCCTGAACCGGCTTTCATACATTCCGAGTTATAAGACAGACTGTGAACTGTCGCTATTGACAGGTCATTCTAAATGTAGAATCGCTCATCCACCTTTCATCCGTCCTAAATCCATCGTGAAAATCTGCTTATCGAGCTTGCATTCCTTCTAATTCCTTCTATCCTAAAAATAAAAAGTAATGCGTATTAAAACTATATCTTATAATAATGACATCGGAATGCAATTGTAAATTCCATAAACATTGTAATTCTGTCCGTTGTATTTTCTGTATTTGTAGCATCTGAAACTGCCAACCTCTAAAAATGTTATAGGACGACATAGGTGGCCTTAAACTGTACAACTATTAATAAAATAAAATTAAATAATAATAGTAAGGATCCCCGCAGGGCAGCTTGTTGCTAGCTGTTGGTGCGTAATGACACCACGGGCACCCGAGTGCTCCAGAGCGTCGATCAGGGCCTTCGTCTCCGGCATGTCTTCGTCGGACGAAGTGGAAACACAAGAAGGCCCGCAGGACTCTCAGCTCTGGCTTGCCTTCGTTAGCTGTACACAGAGGAGTCGATAGAGCATATTATTCTAACAGGTGACATGCTCCAGGAGTGGAAGTGTTAAAGGGCACAACGCCGGGAGTACATTCGGAGAAAGCGCAGTACACCCATCGACACCCCTGAGTCACTCACACCGGTGTTACCCCCGGCCAGTGGCGAGCCACTGCCTGCCGAAATTAACATCAGATTATGATAGTTATGGCAGGCGTCTGTCCCTCTTCTGTAATAGCCCAGTTCTAACAATACCTCCAGATCTCATGTTAATGGCCCACTTTTTTCCGACATATTTCTTTTTTTTCTTTTTTTTTTTATTTAATCATACACCCCTGCCATGGGCAAGGCGCTGTTTGCAGCAATATATAAATGTATTATACACTTTATTAATCATTAAAATATAAATAATAACCCCATTCATACATCATC
The DNA here is from genome assembly GCA_947507595.1 of Pyralis farinalis. NCBI lineage: Eukaryota > Metazoa > Arthropoda > Insecta > Lepidoptera > Pyralidae > Pyralis > Pyralis farinalis. The sequence continues at coordinate 22,968,259 of OX382267.1, forward strand.
CTTTCTTTCATTCCGCAATTTATTCTTCCATTCATCATCTTTCAGTTTTATTTCCTACAAATTTTTATTTTGCCCACTTTAGAACGTCGGTGAAACGATAATGGTTGTTTCCAAACTTCCCTCCCCATACTGCGTCAGTCCAGACACGGGCTACAGCGAGCTTCACAGCTCCACCTAGCCACCGCAATCCCATCGGCTATACTGAGTATAGCCGAAGTATACAACATTAGTCCTAGGTGGAGCTGCTCTGCTTGTTCCGATCTATGACAGCCGTGGCTAGACTCACGCAGTATTTTAAAAATTTTGATCTACTTTGCCCCATCACTATTTCGGAGACTGTAGTTTCGGTGACCCGCATTCTCAACTCCTGCTCCAAATCGTACCTCTGTTTGGAGAATGCGGGACACCGAAACATTTCCAATATTCGACATATTTCCAATAGTAGTCCCAACACCTGCCGTGACCTGTTCATGGGTATTTTGTCCCATTGATATCCCACTGGAGCAGGTCACAGCAGGTATAATACATTACATCATTCTTTTCGAAGGGGCCTCGTCGCGTTAAATCCATATCCCCGCGCACGCCTATCATATGACCGGGGTCAACACCCGTGATCAAAGAAATATATAAAAATAAAAAAAACAAAATTATTTTGCGTGTATGTAGCGGGATAGGCAAAGAGAACCGAGCTCCATAAGACGCGTTCTTACACACTTCACTCACTTCTCTAACATTCATTAACTGACGAGTTCGGTGGCTCAGTCGTGAATGACGCGACTTTGACACCAACACTCGTGGGTTCGATTCCCACACAAGACAAACATTTGTGTGCATAAACATGTCTGTTTGTCTAGGTCTGCATGTTTTAAGAGAGGCCAAAGCAGCCCGCCTGGGGAAGTACCTCCACCTCACAGAAAACCGCAGCCAAATAAGAACTCCCTAGAGGGTAGTCGCGCGTCCAAAATATACAAACTCATCCACTTGCTCCAGCACTACATCATCAACCGTAATCCTAGTGCTCGTTCTGGTTGTCTCTCTTTCAAATACCATTATTTTGGTTTTTTTCGCACTCAATTGTAAGCCTTCTTCATACAATCATCTTTCATTACTGTAACTAGTGTTTGCAGTTAGGATGGTGATTTATGCTATTAATACCGCGTCATCTGCATAAAGCAGGCAGTAAAGTTGGGGGATAACAATCTGATATGAAAGTTATGGCAAGCGTCCGTCCCTGTTCTGTAATAGCCCAGTACCAATAATCCCTCCAGATCTCATTATAATAGCCCAATAATTTCCCACACATTCGCAATAGTAGCAATGCCTGCCGATATCTGCTTATGGATTTGTAGTTTCATCGCAGATGTAATACATTCACGGCAGATGTAATACATTACATTAATCTACTTAAAGGGGACTCCACGCATTAGATCTAACATCTCTGTGTGTGACCGGGATAATACCCGTGAACAAAAAATAAAATAAAGTAATAATAATAATCTTCATTTTTCTTAACAAATAAGTATTACAACATACAGGTGTAACTTAAATCTGTTAACTTTAAGAAAATACAAAAATAAAACGATATTTGGATTGCCCTGGACCCTCACTAGGATTCCCTGCGTCGTTAGCGTCTAGGTCTTTCCCAAACAGATAATTTATTCATAATACCAATTACACATGTATGAATAACATCAACTCAACGTTTATGCATATAACTGCATTTACATTTTTATGTTTTTTTCAATTATATATCTATCATTTCATAATACTTTTTTGGTTGTACAGACGATTCGTCTGCAGTTATGTCTAGTCATATTAATGATTTTATTATCTACTTCATAAACTTTAGAATATAGGTATGGTCCCATTACGTTATGTGATCTACGAGCAAATGTGGAATGTATTCTCGGGTAGTCCCATTTAAGCGTTCTATGCAACCGACTAGCAAAGTGTTCAGCTAGCTTATGGAATCGCAGGATAGTAGCTCCAATATATAATTGTCGTACACGAGGATGACCACATTCCGAATAGAGCATGGCTGTTGGATATTGCCACGGTTTTTATATGCTATTTTTAGTATCGCTCTTTGAGCCCTATCTAATTTCGTAAGATACAATTTGTGTGTTGCACCCCATTCGACTATACTATACAGTAACCCAAAATCGATTGCCAATACTTGGTAGACAACTTTAGTAAATCCGGGTCAGAAATAGAGCTGAGTTTTTTTTTAACGTGTGACAGTTTTCTAACTCTTTTGGTAAGAGCCTCCACCTGGCCGGCTCATGTCAAATGTTGGTCAATAATAATCCCCAGATATTTGACGGAATCGACCTGTTCCAGCAACGTACATTGACATGTTGATTGACGATGTGGACTATTAATTGGGTGACATGTGTGAATTTTTAAAAGTGAAACTGGCTTCATCATAGTCGTTGCCCATTCTTATTTTATTTCATTAACAACGTCGGGAGATATACATGCACACTTTCCATCTAATGTAAAATCATAACCGTCACCTATGAACGCCAAACACAAAGTATCGCTCGCACTGTTCCATACTTTCTTATAACACAGCAACTCCACAGCTTACTGATAATCCTATTTACTAGCAATAACCCAGAGGAACTCCCAAGGGGAACACCCTGGGGATCTTCCCTGGGGATTTGCCTACGGTTTTCTGTGAGCCGAAAACACTTTCTATACGGTTACACGGTTGCACGTTTTATTTAAAATTTTAATTTCATGGGTTATTGTTATTACCATATGTTTTTTAATGCTTCACCGATATACATCGTCAAAGACCTATAGTTATGAAAGCAAAATCTAAATCGTATCATAAACAAAACAAAGACAGTTTAAATTGATCAAGTTAGTTTAGCCACTCCCTTTATACGGTGTACACATACCTAGTCTTGCCATAAATACTGAAACAAAGAAAAAAAAATGTTTCTATTGCAAATAACATTTATTACTTTTACAGTGTGTTAGTTTAATACATAAATATAAAACAATTTAAAATATAAACAGTTTATTCGAAGTGGTCTCCATTGGCTGCCATACAGTCCTTTAAACGTTGAGGCCAGTTATCAATAGAAGCACGCACTCTTTCCATGGGAAAATTCTTCACTGCCAATCGTACGGATTGTTTTAGGGACTCCAAATTATCATGGCGTTTAGAGCAAGCCGTACTCTCTAAAACTGACCATAAATCATAATCCAGCGGATTAAGATCGGGACTCGACGATGACCAGTCTTCAGCTCTGATGAAGTCCGAAACGTTCATTTCCAACTAAGACTGCATAGACCGAGCTTCATGACCCGGCGCCGAATCTTGCTGGAAGGACCATTCTTGGTTACTGAACATGGTGTTGTTAAGGGGCTTCACTACCTTCTCAAGAATGGTATCTTGATACACTTGTGCCGATGTTTTGATACCTTTTTCACAAAAGTATGGCTCAGTCACTCCTTCATAGCTAATACCCCACCAAACCATCACTGAAGTGGGATAGTGCCCACGTTGCACTCTATCGACTAATTGGGAAGCTCCCTTAGAGCTTTGAGCATAAATATGGTCATTTTGTTTGTTAAAATGTTGCTTAATTTTAAAAAAATTCTCATCCGTAAACAAATTTTTCTGTAACCTCCCTTTGCGTACCGCTTCAGTAGTTGTTTCGATTTTACCACCCTATTCTTTTTTAAATTATCGGTTAAGAAATGACCAGTACGTCTCTTATAGGCTGCAAGTCCTAAGTCATCTTTTAAAATACGGACATGGTTCTAGGTGCTATCTTCATCTCCTGAGATAAAATTATTTGCTTTTGGACAGGATCTCTTCGAATTCTTTCAATGATGAAATATGGTTGCATAAAGAAATGTTTACAATTTAATATGAACAAAAATAAGATAATACCTACAATTTGAAGGAGAAAAAACTATAACATATTACTTAGATTACAATTGATAATGTTATTATAGTACGTGAATGAGATTGTATATATTAGAAGTGCTTTCAGCAGGCATGGAAGATAAACTGGTGACATGCAGAGACGAGAAAGAGAACAGTCTAAATGATGCGTTGGGAAAACTTATCGGGCAATCGAAAACTTAGCCAGAAGGCACACTTCGCTTTACTCAACCATGTGCTAATCACAATGCGGCAATAAAAGCTGCGTATAGTAGAGAGAGCATGAAAGTAGAATAAATGCGGTGGAGATTTGAGCATTGTGCAAAATCTGTGGCATAAATCTTGCAGACTGCGGTCTCAATGATAATATAAGAAAGAGAGTTGCTCTGAAAGATGTCAGTGAAAGAAAATGTCGGTATCAAGATAAGAAAAAACAAGCGCAAGCTTGGTTCGGGAACGTAAAAATATCGCAGGATAAAAGAGTGACGGATCAGATATACAACGAAAAAGTGAAAGAATATAGGGGCCAAGTCTCACCTACCATGACCAAATTGTATGTATATATATGTATGTATATCTTCACGCCAGGTCCCTTGCGGGGTAGGCAGAGAGAACCGAGCGCCATAAGACGCGGTCCTTACACACTTCACTCGCTTCTTTCAAATTGATCTCGTTATATCAGAAGCTCTAGGAACGGGCGAGGTACATAAGAAAAGTTTTGAATTTTATAGAAGCGAGTACGATCTGCATGAACCGCCTCTTGTTGCGCATGGTTCTCTCTGCCTCCCTGTGAGATATATGGCGCGAATATATAAATAGATAGAAATAAATACGTTTAAAAGTTCCCTATTTTGTATCATACACATATAATGACATAGTCTGTTTCGTCCAAATTATTTCATTCTTCCATATATTTATGAGTCTTTTGACAAACAAACAACATTGTATGTATCCCCATTTAGAAGAGATGAAGTCCATTTAAGTCCCAAAATTGCAGTTCCTTTTTTACAACAACTTTCTCAATAAAGGAAATGAATGATAGAAATGTAATATAATTACGTTTGTTTTCTTACAAACCTTCGCTGCAATAAAACAGGTCGTAAATAAAAGCACCAAGAGAACTCATAAAAGTTTGTTTTACGAATGGATCTGAATTAATAAAAAACGTTCACTCATTAATTACCACTTCCCTTGACTATAAGACGGTTAAACTCATTACGAAGTGAAATCGAGCTATAATATAAACTGACTAATTTCTACAAAGCTGTTTTCTTAAGGGTTAATATAAATGCTAATGTCATGTGTACCCATGCCGTTCTTAGAGACGTTCCGACGGACAGACGCTCAGACGTGAGTGGCGGTGAGACGGCTTATTACTCATTTTACCCAACCACATCAGACCCCGGCCTGGAGTAAACAACTAATATATTAGCTTCGTTTGCATAGCTCTTCAGGACGTTAATTGTCAAACTCGTTAGTACTAAACATTGTACAAGATTGTATAAAATTTATATATGAAATGTATTACTTTCTAGTACTACCCGACATAGGTTCTGCGTCCCCGGACATTTTCGTATTTCAGATCTCAGTTAATGGAGGAATGAATGAATTTATTTGCATAAAATACGGTTACATAAATATATATTATAATTACAACAATAATTTTCTCGAACTTTACAAACTTTGCCATGCAAATGTCATACGACACAAATATATAATAAATAACAGGCGCGTGCATGTAGATAAATAATTTTTGATATTTCTAATTAGAGAGCCTTCCCTCTGATGTAAAAAAAAAGTATATAAGCTTATTGCCAGCTTGTGCCAGTACGCCAGGCGAGGAGCTTTTTTCAACTCATCGTCTCATACCACCGGTATGAGTATGAGTTGAAAAAAGCCAGCCCAGCATCAAGAGTCATTCCCACCATTTGCACCGACACCATTTCCCGTCGAGTGCAAATCGAAGTGCGAAAATACCCAGGAAATGTTCTCACATGATAATAAAATTATTAGGGTCGTTTAGAAGTTTTTTCAAGGGGAAAATTCAATATTTTTTTACTGTTCCATTTTATGACTACATTATAAATGGCTTTCGTACATTTTTTCGATTCGATTGTCTTTATAGAATTCTAGATCTACCGCAAAGGTACATTGAGTAACAATACGTTACAACACCATAAAAAATTGATGGTAAACAGCTACCGTAGCCTACGAACTGTTCCATCACCAGCGGTGTCACTAATGCATTGCTGACCCTAGAATGTCGGGAAGATGAGTAGGTGTTTACATCAACTCCTCAGAAGCTGATAAACTCACTAACTCGCGAGAACAGCAACCGTTCGTGGGGATATAATTGAGCAGTGGTTTTCTGTGCGGTTACTTATACTTCCGCAGACAAGTAGCTTGGATGCGCACTCCTCCTTTTAAAAGGTAGGTAATCAAATTTGTATGAGGTTCATACGTCATACCACAACAAATTTGAGTTTGACAGCTCAAATTTGGAACTGTCATCAGTTAAAACCATAAAATGATATAATTTCCCATGGTGCTCGATACATATGGCTTCTAGATCAGCTTCCGTTGCATACCGATTGTTATTGGCATTTGCAAACTCTGCCGTTTTTATATTTGAATCTAATACTATTTGTAGAACCCTGTATCATTCATAATACTAATCCCGTCAAAGTTAAATATGAAAATAAATCCGATTACGACCGTTGTACAGAGAATAATAACAAAAAAACAACAATTCCGTTTGCCCAGATTTGCCATATACGTTTGGATTCCGATCATCTAGAACAGTTCTTCAGAGCCTAAATCAACATTCTTTTTAAGTCGATTACTACGAGTAGTATTGTCGACTATGAACCATTAAACTTGTGAATAAGATTACCTTTAATGGATTTGTTACCCCAATAAAATCATTACTTAAGAGTTATTGGAATTTTTATGCAACGTCGGGAGACAATTAAGCACATGGCCCACCTGGTGATAAGTACCGTATTATGAACGCTTGCAATATAGGAAGTATCGCTCGCACGTTACCACCCCCGCTGTTAACACTCCTTACGAGCTTTTTGACAACATTACTCACTCACAGGAACACCAACCATCCAGGGAGTGGTTATTTGGATGTGGTTTTTTATGAAGTGCTTCCTCAGGCTTTGGAAAATTCCAACCTTTCTTAAAAACACCCAGATGAAGACAAACAGACATGTTCATCTTTTATCTTTGCATATGTATGTTTGAGAATCAAACACAGAGAATGGATATTAAAGTGGCATTGCTAACCTCTCTGCCAACGGACTTAGGTAGAGCCAAATCCCTAACTACATGGCTTAACTCTACAAGCCATAACTCTACCAACCATACAACTCTCATTGTTAGGGACTTCATTGTACATGAGATTTAATAACATTTTATAAGTTATAAGCTCTTGTCTACTTATTAGCGTTATCATGTGTTCTAATCCATTAGTATTGGCGGTTGTTACAAAACCTTTTACCTATCTTTACCTACCTAAGTACAAAGATGATACCGATTTTTACAACTGCCATGTCGCTCCATATAAAAGTCAGTATCTTCGCCAAATTCCTCACGATGTTTACTTTCACCGCCGCCCAGGCTTACCACTAAATTCGCGTTTTCGCATTTATGTACAAATATGTACATAAATCCGAAAACACGAATTTATTGGTAGGTACGTGCCAGGATTCGAATCTGGGACCAATTTGTCCATAGGCCTGTTTTTTATTTAAACTCTGAGCTATCCCTACTCATGCCATGAGCTCTTGTCTTATTTTTGTGACTAATTTTACATGAAATGGTCTTTGTTCGGATTTTTATCGCTCTTACTGTTATTTTTATTCAATTGCAATGTAAGTTTTTGATCTTAAAGATCAAGGGCAAAGTTACTGATTCTTTAATTTCACGCATTACTTTAGAGACTGTCTGTCGTATGTAACTCAAGAAGTCAGAAAACAAAACCTTCTTTGGTAAGTGTACTTTTTAGGATATACATGGCTTAATAATATTTATAGCCAAGCTCCCTTGTAGACATATTCTACTAGCAGCTTCACTTTTACACTTTTCGTTGAGTAGGGGTGGAGTAGTGCACTGCCGATACATTTATGTATGTATTTGTAAAGCGAAAGCTTATATCTGCATGCATATCCAGAAATATCAAACCTAAATCTTTAAGCACATAGAGTTACTAAAAACCGCCATATTACTTACAAACGGAACAGTTTCCGTTCTAAAAGTTGTCGATTCACAGCAAGCACGTATCGTTACGTAACTTCCCACTTATTTGTTGACGTGTAAATTTTATCCCAAAACGAACTAAGGTGAAAAACATTTTTGTTGTATACACAGCGACAACATGTACAAATGTCAAATAGTGTAGCTTGAGGTGTCACTGTATGTACATGTACCTACGTTTATGCCATTTCTAATGCCCTAGTTTTGATAAAATTTAATGAGTCCCTTTGCAAGATAAAATTCATATGGTGTTATAGAACCTTCAGTGCACGAGCTACTAATTACACTTAAAACGCTTTTATAAACTTTTGCATCAGTAAACATGATATTTCTCTGCCTTTCACCTGCGTATCGGGACAGAAGGCGTTTTGATCGATCCACTCTCTATCTCTCTGTAGGGATTGATTTAGGACATGTCCTGTATAGGGAGGATAAGCACCGAGCTCATGTCTTGTTTTATTATATGTGACAGATGCCTAGCGCGAATCTTCATTTCTCGCGATAAGATTTTTTGTTTCCTAATGGGGTTTCGGCGAATTCTGGCTTTAAAAGCATAACTGCCTTATTAGTTTTAACAGCACGCGGCCGCCCCGATCTCTTATGGTCTTCAACAGAGGAAGTGTTGGTATACGAACATATGGCAGATAGCAGACTTTGAAGTGTCTTGAGTATGACCGATGGTTCCATACCCACTTTGTGGAGGGCAAGCACTGCAATCCTATTTTCTTTACACTCCATTCCATATTGTAGGTTGATAATAAACACGAAAAAATATGTTAAACGGCGGGAAATCGAAGGAAGTTTTTAACATAATAAACGCGTTCCAAAATTTCAAAATAAAAAAAAAAAGAATTAAAAAGTTGAAAAAAAAAAAGATTAATTTCTATGTAACAATATTTATATTGAGTAAGTAACCTGACGCAGGGATACAATATAGGTATCAAAATACAAAGGAGCTCCCCATTGTTTACAAGTACATCTTAATTAGGGACGAGCACCCAAATTTTCTCAAGATTTTCGTAATTTGAGCATTGAGCGTTTGAAACAAGTATTGTCGCCAAAAACGAATATTTTGCTCCGTCAATTGTTCTAATCCTATTACGTTCAAAAGAAAAATGCTACAAGAACAGAAAAATACCTCCACTTGTACGGATAAGAGTGGCTCTCCGTCATTTTTAGAATGAAAATAATACCTACGTACAGTGTATCCCGCCAACTAGTAAATGGGTGTCTGGCAACAGACTCTGGCAATATAGTAAATTTACAACATTAAACATTATCTCCCAACAGTTTGTTTTGTTTTCTCGAGCAAGCCACCCGACACGATAGTTAGTAAGTAGATAGATTAACAGGCGCTCTAGCTGCACCTCATACACAGTAATATTATAAGAATAAATAGTCAAACCAATTAAGGTACGGAAGCCAAAAAATGTAGAACTCGTTCAGCTCATATGAACTCTATTTCAGTCAAAAGTCGAGTTAATGCACTCTTAATAAGGAAGACAGTATTGCAAGCGGTCGCATACTTTAACCGCTTTAATATTACTATAATATTAATATATGCTGTATATATGCTCACCATCCGAGTATTATGTCAAAATGACGTCAATCCTGACATTACCCGACAAGTAAATAGTTATAGAAAAGTCATAAAATCATTGTATAGATTTAATACATATATTGATAGTATAGATTTAATACATATATTGACTCATAAACCCATCGGTTCTATTCAGGTGTAGCAGTACAATGAAATCGAACCATCCAATCAACGAATCGAACCTATTGTGAATGTCTATTCTCGCGTTTTGATACCCCGCATTCAATTCACGTTTTGTTAATGTACAATATTACACAAGGAAAAGCTTTACTTGATTTTAATGTTGATAATTTGTCAAAGTTGTGAACCCATTTCCGTATAACATTGCAATGCTTTTAGGCTTTTAGGAAGGTAACCAACAAACCGCAGCCCACTGTTAACAGCTGAGAAAGTACAACAAGTCCTAATTTTAAAATATAATATTGTTTTCCAACTTACCGATAAAACAAGAAGATAACAATACTTAAATTGTTTATTTCAGACTAAAGTACGACTTTCTCGACTTTGCCACAGTGAATGTCGAAACACGGCATACTGCTGTGTGCCGTGTTCCATTACCTGGTGTAATAATTACCCGGAGGGTCTAGTGTACTCTACTTTACGGGTGAATAAGGCCACCAGAAAACTGCAGTACAGCCCCTGCATTACAAGTTCAACAGTCAAAAGTGGATGCTCTAGCCTTAAATAAATACGAATCTATTTAAGGCTAGAGCATCTGCTTGCGTATGCTTTGACGGACACATGTTATTTGAATGCATTTCTAAAAAGGTAGGAAGGTAGCAGAATGCATTTCTAAAGTAAAATGAAAAAAAAACTTCTTATTTTAAAATATGATTAGACGTACCTTTAATGACATTATTATTTCGTTCAGGGATATAAACCAGTTGAGAATGCGCAAGCTTGCATTGCCAGAGGAGCACCTGGCTCGTCAATTATATAACTTTTTTTTTTAATTTGTCGGGCATTTTGATCATGTTCCTTATGAGATAGGGACGGTGTTCCTGAACATTCCTATTCTACTTTTTTATGCTGAATCCGAATCTGAAGTCAAAATTCGAATATTCGAAAAAAAGCGACAAACAAACGCACAGACAAACATATAGAATTCATATAGGAACGGTGTTCCTGAAAACGGATAACAACCGAAATAATATATAAAAAAAAATGTAAAAGTAAAATGCCCGCCTAGTTGGAAAATAAAACAGCTAACTTCTGTCTGTTTGTCAGTTGCATACACCTCACACAAAAAATATTATAGTTGCTGTAATATTCTTATGGTATGTTAAAATACAAATGAACTATAATAAAGCAGCAGCTCTCACTACCTACCCCGCAAAGAATCAGGCGTGACCATATAGATAGATATAAAACAGTAATACACAGATATGATAATCCTAAAACGTAATAATTATCTTCTCTCTAATAGAAAGAGATCTTTTTCAATCAACCTAGAGCATTGATATGATTGTTTAAGGCTCCTTGAATCTCTGCGCGGGCTATGCCGCGGACAGTGACTAGTGCGACATAAATATTGTTCATGTTAATCGTACTAGTTAAACTTAATATTTACCCGTGAATACTACGTTTGTGGCCTGGTCATTCTAGATGGCGTATTTAAACGTTAATGTGTTTAGCTCGGTCGGCGCTAGGCCGCATGAACTAATTGGTGGCGGAAGCACACAAAGCAGGTTAGATCAAATTGCATGTAAATTTGACTTTCGCAAAATAACGCCTAAATCTACGAGTATTAACTAGTTAATGTGTTAGTCATATACTTATTTATATCTATTTTGAAGGCTTTCTTCTTACGACAAGGTCACCCGTTTTCTCAGAATATTTTTACCCAAAGGCGTTTTAATTAGACCGGATCTGAACCCTTTTTCCCTGTATTTAAAATTATAATTTCACTGTTGGCGTCGTCGTGGTGTATTACGCTTACTTAATTGACTATAATTTACGTTCAAAATTGTTTGCAAATGGCTTTACGTATACACGTCCACCGGATTAGTGAAAAAATTTCGTTCCGGAACAAACTTTTAATATTACTTTGTAAATAATATTTATTATCCCAACTCAACTTTCTCTATCTAAAGTTATTAATTTTGTAAACTCTCGTTCTCGGATTCTTTCAATTTTTACAAAATTTGAACTGACTGTGACTTTCAGAACTAGTTAACGGATGTTATTGTCGTTAGAATAAAAAGATACAAGTAGTTGTATTCTTGTAGCATGTTATTCTAACGACTAACATCTACAGCGCCTGAGGATGCCTCGTGGAGAGATGAAACACGTGTCGCAGCGACGGCCAGGACAGTCGTGGCAGCGATCGCATGTTGCATCTACGAGTACTAACGAGTAATGGGTGTGTGCCGGCCAGCGCCAGTCCTCACGAACTAATTGGTGGCAGAAGCACACAAAGCAGGTTATATCAAATCGCACAGTGTCAGAACTTTAAAATTCAGTAGACACATTTGAACTTTATGTCTTAACTACTATTTTTTCTGCATGACATTGAATTATCGGTATCATGCTTCTCCTTACGTATCCGCAATGGAGTATTCGTAGTTACTGACCAAACTGCTTTAGCTAAATCGCCCCTCGAATCTTATAGTACATCTATTTTATAATACCTACACTGCTCTACCATCTCTACTTTTTCCCTTATCAGTTTAATAGTTTTAATCTACCAGATACCTACACAAATTTAAATATTTATTAAAAGATCGAGCATTGTGGTGTTATTTGATTAACATTCTTATCGGTTATAATGAGGCTATGAAAACACGAGCACAAGAATGTTAATGTCGACAGTGTATCTCCTTTAACAAATTATTCGTTTAAACTTTCAAGAGTTTAATTAAAAATACGCAATAAACCGACATTTAAACGGATTTATGGTCAACATCTTCAAACAGTTTCTACTTCACTAAATGCAAAACAAAAATATCTATTTGAGTGAAACCACTTTGCGAAGCGGGGCTAAAAGCCTAAATTAGATTTGTTATGTAAATGTCTGTTCGCCGAAAATTAAGTAATAACATTTTTACATTTATGTTGCTATTGAATGCGAAGAAAACAAAGGTAATGTATTTGAAAGAGAAGAAACCAGAACCAATTTCAGGATTACGATTGATGATGAAGTGTTGGCACAAGTGAATGAGATTGTATATCTTGGATTCGCTGATTGGAAGGTACACCGTAGATGTGGAAAGACGAGTGAGAGCTGGGAATAGTGTGAATGGAGCGTTGGGAAATCTTCTTGGCAGTAACAACTTGAGCCAGAAGGCACAGCTCGCTGTACACTATGCAGTGCTGGTCCCAACGCTTACCTATGGAAGCAAGAGCTGGGTATGGCAGAAAGAGCATGAAAGTAGGATAAACGCGGTCGAAATACGAGCGTTGTGCAAAATTTGTAGTGTAACGCTTGTAGACCGTATTCGTAATGATGACGTTAGATACAGAGTTGTTTGAAAGAGAGAGCCGTTGTTAAAATAAGAAGAGGCATGCTCCGTATATATTATATATATTAGGGGTTAAAGTATGAAATTGCCGATTTGTACTGAAAAATTAAAACTCGATTTTTTCTATCATGTAACATATTTATTCAAAATATTTGCCCTCATTATCTATACATTGATGTCATCTAATCGAAAGTGTATTTATGCCTTTGCGATAGAACTCTGGTGATAGTACTGGCACCTTTGAAGAAAATTGCTATCGGCATAACTTTTAACTCCCAGCCAAAATAAAATTACTTCACATACGTTAGGGTTAGCTGGATGATATCTCTTAAAGACATAAGCTCACCTTTGCACACCATTTTCTGTATAACCTACATTGTATATGTTTGTTATGCAATAAATGATATATATAGGTATATAAAAAAAAACCACCTAGAAAATTCTCTAAATCACGAAAAAAAATGTTAGTCAGTTGGAGCAAGATCTGGCGAGTACGGAGGATAACGTATGGTTTCTAACTGCAGCTCCTGTAGAGTTACAAAGGTTTCTCGTGCAGTGTGAGGATTTGCGTTATCATGGAGCAATAATGGTGAAGATCCATTCACGAGTCGGGGCTGTTTCACTGCCAGTTTCGCCATCATTGTTCAAAGTTCGGTACAGTAAGCATCTGCCGCTATTGCTTGACTAGACCTGAGTAAGCTATGGTGAATAACGCCATGAAGAGACCACTAAACAGTTACCATTACCTTTTTATTGCTAAGTTATGCTTTAGGGCACTGTTGCAGCGTTTGACCTGGGGTCAGCCATTGTATTGTTCGCTTACGGTTATCGTAAAGAATCAACTTTTCGTCACATGTCACAATTCGATCCAATATTCCTTTATTTCCGTACCGATTCGACAAGGCAACACAAGTTTCAACACGCGTTTCTTTCTGCCGATCAGTCAAATCATGAGGCGCCCATTTCTCATATTTTTTTATCTTAATGATTTGATGCAAATGAGTCAATATTGTAGGTAAGGTAACGTTAAATCATGCCATTAATTCCTGGGTAGTTTGCCTCGGATCGGCTTCCACCATCTCCTTCAATTCAGCGTTATTCATCGGTGTGAGCGGTCTTTCACGTGGTCCGTTCTTCAAGTCAAAGTTTCCATTATGAAAGCGTTTAAACCAAAAACGCACGGTGCGTTCATTAGCAGTCTCCTCTCCAAACGCAACATTGATATTGAGAGTCGTTTCTGCCGCGTTAGTTCCGCGTCGGAACTCGTATTCAAAAATTACTCGGATTTCGAAGTATCCATTTTTCTAGTCGAAGCTGAATAAAAAAAACAATTGAAAATCAAATGTGGTACATCAAAATTAAAATTTCGATGTTGACATTAAAAAATCGATGTTGAATGAAATAAATGACTCAACGTCGACTTTTAATACATTGTCGTCTGTATGTAACAAATACAGCAAACGTGACGTAACAGAATAACATCAAAATCATAACCCTCCTAGGTTATCCGTAGTCGGGTAAAAATAAATACACATCTCAAAAATCGGTAATATTTCAAAGACGAATATTTTCATCACAGTATTGTTGATTTCGACGAAGTTAATGTAATGAATGTTACATTTATGTTTACACGGAAATTTCCCGCCGCTAAGACTGATTTATAACACTTAGTAACTGACCTACTACGCTATATTTTTGCATTATCTGTTCGCATATCCTGAACGGTGGACGAGGTTTCCTTTGACACTCCTGATTACGTCAGTTACCTGTGATTTATTTTTTCATGAGTAGGTACATACAGTACTAATTATCACGGACGTTGCGTACACTTTCGGTTTTAACAACAATTTTTTTTCACTAAAATTCACTCAAAGTGATAAAGTGACAGAAAAAAGTTCAGGTACTTAATAATAAATATAAAAATCAGTTATGAAATATGGCTGAGTGGCATATTTTACACATGCTTAATAATTTTTATATTTATTATTTCATTACCTTTTTTTGGAAACACTAAAATTAAAAAGATCGTCGTGGTAAATTTTGAAAAAAGTGTGGTACTTGGTCCTGTCTACTTTCCCCGCAAGGGACGTGGCGTGGAAACAATAATAATAAGCAGAAAATTTAAAAAACACTACGACCAAAATGCCAACAAAAAAGGCACAAGATTTGTATATATATTGTAGGTTTGTCATTATTATAAATGATAAACAAAAAAATATATAACAGTAAATATACGATCAGAATAAAATAAATTTATAATATAAATTAAAAATAGATACATTGAATATTTAGTGATAAAGTGCGACTATGGCTGTACAAAACTGGCATTTGTTTTAATTATATGTAGTCTAATATTATTTTTTTATTGTTTAAAATTATCTATAAAAGATAATCTATATGCATTGAAGGCTTTCTTATACCTTATTAGTCGTAGTTGGATGACGAAAAAGCTTTTAGGGTAAAATCGTATAAATCACTATTTTGTGTGAGAATACATAAAACTAGCCAAATCACCCCGGTTTCGCATGGGCTTACAGATGTCTCTTTCGTGTGAGAATATGTAAACAGCCTAGGCTAATATTTGCGTGTGATCTTATAGTTTAACTCTATATAGAAACAATTTAAAACCCTCGAACATGATTAAGAACAACTACGAATGTTAAAGAAGCGAGTGATGTGTATAAGGAGCGAGTCGTGTGGCGCTCATTTCTGTCTACCTACACCGCAAGGGATTTTGTGTGAAGCTTTAGATAGATACATAGATAAATGTATATACATATAATCATCTACACGGCGACTAGGCGCCTACTGACAATCCATAAATATTTCATGTTTCTAAGGAGTGTGAAAACATACTTTTTAATCTTCTAAAAAATAAACTAATGATCTAACCAGTTGAATTATATCAAGATACATCCTGGTACTCAATATATAAAATGATCACGAATTATGCTATAGAAGAGAGGTATTTTTTTGTGAAACCTTAGGTTGCATACTCCAAAAAGAGGATTTTCCAATAGCTTCAGCATTCTAATTTCTTCAAAAATGTTTTAGTAGATTGACAACTCGCGAATGATGCGCCTGCGTCCTGTACAAGCATCCATAAGCTGTAGTAATTATTTACTATTATGTTACGTTACATTATTGATGTATCTAATAAAATAGTAAGCGACACAAATACAGCTTAGGGGAAATTATTACCAAATTTATAATAAAAGGCACAAATGTCCTTTACATGTTAAGGTTACATCTCGGTATAAACCAAGAATAAATACAAAAAATATATGAAATAATAAATATCTAAGTACGTAATCAGTGTAATAGATATTACTTATTATATCCCATTGTTGGAGTAAGGCCACTCGGAATAATCACATCGTCCGTTATAGCGGTCGTCGGAATATGATGGTTTTGTATCTACCATGTATAACAAAAAGAATCTTAAGATATTCGTGGATGAGAAATTTTTATTATGCTGGTTTTTTTCTATTAACAGCAATAATTCCCATACTGTAGTATAAAAAACTGAACAACTCAATGACGCTTTTTTTTATGATACTAGTTTGTCAAACAAGCATGCGACCCGCATTAGATGGTAAGCTGTCACCGCAGCCTATTGACGGTTCCAACACCACGGCGATGTTACTCACGCTGTCAATCTTGTGACCTAAAGATGTTACGTCACAGTACAGTAATTTATCTGCCATATCTCACCCTTCAAACCGGAACACAACTATATAAATATAGCTGCTTGGCGGTAGAAATAAGTGAGACAGAGGTACCCACGCAGACGACTTTTGTACAAAGTCTCCCTCTGATAAAACGCTTAAAGTTGATCGACAGATTTTTTGCACTGTCGTCAACACATCGTGCACGCCCTACAAACCCTAGTATGATCGTTATTAACGCTATTACGCTAGTAATAGCAGTTGATGTTTCTAAAAACCTGTTAGAAACTTCATTGTATTTTTCTTTAGTTTTGCCTAAGTCTATCAAACCTGGCTCATACCAACCCAACATTAGACCTCTAACGACCAAAATAAACCCAAACTTGACTCAACTTGACGACTTAAACTTAAACCGGGCCCAATCCTGCTGACCTAAAAAACCTGAATCAAACCTGTCTTACAGGCCCGATCGATAACTACCCTTAGATCTAGTTCAAATCTGTCTCAACTTGATCCAAACTTGACCCGAACTAAATCAAAACCTTATCCAAACCTAGTTAATAGATTCAGGCGTTATTTTGCGGAAGTCAAATTTACATGCAATTTGATCTAACCTGCTTTGTGTGCTTCCGCCACCAATTAAGCAACACAAGCTCGCAGCGTATAAAACTATGATACACCGTTTGATGAGCGTTCTATTAAGTAAGGATAATTACAATAAAGAACTTGATGTAACATATCAGATCGCGAAGTCAAACGGTTATTCCAAATCTACCATCTATAAATGATTGCGTAAAAAAACGAGTAGTATCGTTAACAGACTACTGTACGCGGTTCCATATATTTCGACAAATAAATACACTGCGAGTTTGTCATACCTGGGAAAAATCACTGACAAAATAGTTCACATATTTAGAAAAAAATAACATACATGTTGCTCTCAAATCCCATAATTCACTCAAATCACTTTATTACGATTAACGTCTACAACGCCTGATGCCTCGTGGAGAGGCGAAACACGTGTCGCAGCGACGACCAGGCCAGTCGTGGCAGCGACGGTGGTGGAGGCATGCGGTTTCTGTTCCAGATGGCGGACGACTGTAGCAGCCGAGGCAGAGACTACCGGTGCAGCCATGGCAGCGTCGGCATGTTGCATCTAATGGTAGTGGGTGGGTGCCGGCCGGCGCTAGGCCGCATAAACTAATTGGTGGCGGAAGCACACAAAGCAGGTTAGATCAAATTGCATTATCCAAACCAATCCACATCTGATTAAAACCTCAAGCTCAACTGCGAATTGGACTCATGCGGTTCAATCCTTGGTTTAAAATTTCTTTATGGAGTTTGGTTTAGGTTTGTGAATTAAATGTCCTTTATGAACAAACTTATTGACGAGCTCGGTGGCTCAGTCGTAAATGACGCGACTTTGACACCAGCGCTCGTGGATTCGATGTCTGTTTGTCTGAGGACACAAATATGCTCCAAAGGAGTTGCTGTGTAAGCAGCAGAGGAGGCATCGCGCGAGTGATGCTTAATATATTACATGCGTTAATAGGCTACGGTAGCCGTTTTACAGCAGGTGGGCCGTATGCTTGTATGCCTCCCGACGTAATATTAAAAAAAACTTAGTTGTGTGATCCAGATTTCTTCATGATTTCTGAAAAATTGTACTAGTTGGAACAATCATTGTATGTTTCTTGTAATATTTTGCGGTTTCAGTCAGGATCAATAATTCCACTTGCCTGTTGATCTTGAAACAGTAAATCAAAATATAAGATTCATCGTATTTTCGTGTTTAGCTGTTTGGTTTAAGATAATGTTGGAATTTACTACCTAATCTTAACTTTATTTTTATCACAAAAATTAACCGCTGTACATGGTACTTTATAAGACTCGTTAGAAATGGATACTCCGAATCCAATGGAGATACAGGGAAACTACACACATCAAAAGTGTCTAGGAATCAAGCATTTTTATGCGGATTTCTTGAGATTGAGATGTGGCTTTGTAATAAAAAAATATATAAACGTATACGACACTGGAGAACCCCTGGACGCCAACAGCGATTAAAATCCTGCCAGGAAGTCCATCCTTATAGTGGTGGAACCATCATGGTATGGGCGGGTATTTGGATCGGCGGAAGGACTGAGTTGATTTGGATCAGAGGCAACCTCAACGCTCAAATTTATGCTGAGACGATTGTATCAGACGTCATCGTTCCTCTACAAGTGCAAATCGGTCCCTTATTTCAGTTAATGCATGATAATGCACGACCGCACAGCACAGCAAGAGTTGTAAGACAGACTCTCGCCGCAGCTAACATCAATGTCATGCCCTGGCCTGCTCAGTCGCCAGACTTGAACCCGATTGAGCATGCATGGGATATGCTACAGAGAAGAGCTCTGCCGAATATGGAGGGTATCCAGTCGCAAGAAGACCTTTTTTTGTTGTTGCAACGAACATGGGCGGCCATTCCACAGCGTGATTTGGATGAACTCATTTTGAGTATGCCAAACCGATGTTCTTGTGTTGTTAGTGTTCGCGGTAGAAACACGGATTATTAATTGTTTAAGTTACCCAATAAAATTTTAAAGAAAACTGTTATTTCAGTCTTTTTTCGAACTTTAATGTTAGTGGTTCAAATGTCAAAAATCCCGTTATTATGAAAATGGCAAATTTCTTTATTAATGCAAAGGTGACTTGGTTTATCGTTACTTTAGACAAACGAAAACACTTTATTTGATGAATCCTTAAAGAAAATTTTAATTAATATCAATCAGGAGAAAAGTTATTGCAAAAATATATGTTGATCCCTAGACACTTTTGATGTGTGTATTTTGTGAATCATTTCATTTTATATTTTGAAAAGCTTTTTGACACAATCAAGATTTTGGAGAAGCGATGTCCGTATACAAAATATCATTTTTTTACAATGCATGATTTTTGCGTAATACCAAATCTATCCGATTTGGTATTACGCAAAAATCATGTCATTATATCGATAGCAAAAACATATCAGCAGAAGTTTAGTTTAATAAAATGCTTTCGATCTTAGTTTAATAAAATGATTTCGATCTATACTGTATATCAATGATATGTAGTCAATTCATTCAATGTTACGCGCATGATGGCATAAGGATACTTATTATAAAGAGTGTGTAACATCTCTTGTTCCCTTGGAGAGGAATGTCGCGACCACCAGTGTCAGAAATTGAGATTACCTTACTAATGTGTCTGATAAACTTGTTACAATTAAATAATAAATGATAATAAAAAATTAAAATAATAAATGAGTTGCCGCCGGAAATTATCAAAAAAATTGTAGATCAACCTAACAAAACAAAAAAAATTGTTAAGGCAGCATATCTGCCATCTAAGTCTTGCTTGAACGTGCATAAATTGTAATTGAACAGTCAATGCACAGTCCGATTTATATAACTTTGCTATACTATTTGAATATTGTTATATTGTTGTTAGTTTCCACTTTTATAATACCGAGCGATGCAGTGGCAGATAAGCCGTGCACGGTTTGTGTCCACTCAATAGGTAAAAAAATCTAATGTACTTATTGTAAAAGGCCATAGTAGTGGGCCTCCAATGTCGAAATAGACACTGTTGTAGATTTCTTGCTACCTACGTTATAGATCATTATCAGCAGCCGATCGCCCCGTGCCACCCGTATTTGTCAAAGATAACTGAGGGTGAGCTACAACAAGGTTATTATTCAATTGCCTCGAATTAACAACAATTCAACATGATGTGCAATGCTTGCAACACGCCTGTCACAAAAGACGAACTTCTTCAATGTAATCCTTGTAAAGGATTGTATCATTATGCATGTATAAATATGCCATCGTCACTCTACTTGAGCAATAAAAAACAATTAATGCAAAATTGGTACTGTCCGAGTTGCGCTAATATAACGCGTCGAAAGGATCCAGACACACCTGTGCGTAAATCATTCGTGCACAATTTGAATGATACAATGATGTCATGTGACGACTTATCAAACGACGAGTCTACTTTGCAGTCTGTTGGAGCAACGCATAACATATCTCTTTCCGAGAAATATGCCACTGGCACTGTGCCGGTGGATGTTCCGGTGTCTCAAAATAGCGGCATGTCTTACGAGAACTTTCTGCAGTTGCTGGATTCCCGGCTGGATTCAAAGTTAAATAGTTTCAAAGCTTCAATTAGTCACCTAATAAAAAGCGAAATATCCTCTGCTATTGATAACATTAAAGCTGACTTTTCCCGCACCACTGACTTTTTGGAAGCGGAACAAAAAGATTTTAAAGTAGAATTAAACATAGCCAAAAATCATATTTCGCTGCTCGAGTCGGACAAATGTATGCTTCAATGCAATATTAATAATATAGAACGTCGGTTGGCTACCTTAGAAAAAGCATCGAGAAGCTGCAATCTTGAAGTACAAGCCGTACCTGATAAGCGTAGTGAGAATGTTATGACCCTATGTAAGAAAGTTTGCGAGGTTATTGGCGCTCCTCTTCAAGACTCGGATATTTGTGCCGCTCGCAGAGTTGCCAAGCTAAATCCCAACTCGGACCGACCCCGTAACATAATAGTCACCTTGCCCTCCGAACGCCACAGAGAAATTATTATTTCAGCTTTCAAGCGATATAACAAAGAACACCGATCTGAGCCTCTAAGCTCGGTGCATATTGGTGTTCCGGGGGAGAGAAGTAATATATATATAGTTGAACACTTGGCTCCTGAATCTAAGGAATTATATGCAGCTGCTAGAAGGTTTAAAAGAGAAAATAATTATAAATTTGTTTGGGTAAAGTATGGCAGAATATATCTACGCAAGAGCGACGACGGCCCTGCAATACAAGTTAAAGACTTGGCCTTCCTTAGCAAATTGAATACAGGTGCTGGTACTAATATTAAATCCTAGGTATTATTCGCTGATGGCTATTATTTTATTCATTCTACATTTTTATGGAGCACAACTTATCAATCTACTATCAAAATGTTAATAGACTCCGAACAAAAACCAATGAAATTTTTTTAAATATACTTGCATGCAATTATGATGTTATCTGTTTTACTGAAACAAATCTTAATCAAAGTGTATTCAATAGTGAGATTTTTGATGACAGATATAATGTCTTTAGACGAGACCGAGAAAGCACTGCCATAACAAAATCTGACGGTGGCGGTGTCTTAATTGCTGTTAAAAAGAATATCAATGTATCACGCCAACTCTGCTGGGACAGTGGGGTTGAGGATATCTGGCTCACATTACTTCCGCACGAAGTTCAAGCTCATAAAATCAACCTATGTGTCTGCTATCTCCCACCTGACATAAATCCTGGTTTACTAACTCATTTTTACAATAACATACAATCAGTCTTGCTAAACTTTGATGCTGGCGAAGTCCCAATTTTGATTGGTGACTTCAATACACCTAACATATCGTGGTTGCAATCTGGATCTGTCCTTACCCAGGGCTGTTCCGCAGATTTTAAATCTCGGCTTCTTCTTGAGACTACTTCTATGTGTAATCTTTCACAGTTTAATTATGTACACAATAAGAATGGTCGAATTCTAGATCTGGTTCTCTCCTCACATAATGGTATAAAACTCTCTAATGTTGACCCTATCTCACGAATTGATCAACATCATCCGCCACTTCTAATTGAAATACCAGTTACCAAGACTAGTCAAAATTTAAAGCAAAAGCCTTGTGCTCGCCCTAATTTTAATAAATGCAACTATAATAATCTTAAAACCGAGTTGAAAACGATTGATTGGGTAAACATACTAAATAAAAATGATATCAATAAGGCCGTCGAAACATTTTACGCATTAATTAACGACCTTATTATTAAACATACTCCTTTTCATCAACAAAATAGGCGCAGATACCCAATATGGTTCTCAACTGCGCTTAAAAGATGCTTACAAGAAAAAAATAAATTCCATAAACGTTTTAAAAAATATAACAACCCAAGGGACTATGACACATTCTCATGTTTGCGTGCTCGAGCTAAGCGGTTAATGGAAGCATGTTACAGAAAATTCATTACTGTTACGGAGAACGAAATCGGTGTGAATATTAAGCAATTTTGGACATTTGTTCATAATAAAAAGGGTCACATTGTCGTTCCCCAGACAATGAAACTTGGTGATATCTGTTCTTCTGATGGAAAAGGTGTATGTGATCTTTTTTCAAAATATTTTAGTTCGGTTTTTGAAAACAAAAGCCCACAGACTTCATATGTTAATGAAGACGATAGTCCATTTAATTCTCCATTGACCCAGATTCATATTTCAGCTGATGAAGTACTAGATAAATTAAAAAAGTTAGATGCTAATAAGGGGGCTGGGCCGGATGAGATTCCTGCAAGATTCTTTAAGGAGTGTGCTGATGATCTATGTTTACCATTGTCAATATTATTTAATATCTCTTTAGAACTGGGAATATTCCCGCAATATTGGAAACTTGCGTATATAATTCCAGTGCATAAGTCTGGTGATATTTCAAACTGCGAAAATTACAGACCTATCAGTATTTTGTCCTGCCCCGCCAAGCTGTTTGAAGCCATTGTTTATGACCACATATACCACCAAGTCAAACCTCTTCTTTCGGACAAACAACACGGTTTCGTGAAAAGTAAATCTACAACTAGTAATCTTCTAGAATATAAACACTATTTATGCGAAATCTTTGACAAGGGTGGTCAAGTAGACAGCGTATATACAGATTTTATGAAAGCCTTTGATAAAGTTAATCATAGCCTGCTTTGTCATAAGATCTCGAAGTGTGGTATCCACGGTTCAATGCTTAGATGGGTGGAGTCATATCTTGGGAATAGGAGTCAGCTTGTGGCGCTTAAAGGTTATATTTCAGATCCAGTTGAAGTATCTTCTGGTGTACCTCAAGGATCCCATTTGGGTCCATTATTTTTCGTAATATTCATTAACGATCTTGTTGCTAAGCTCTCGTGCCAGTATTTACTTTATGCCGACGACCTAAAAATTTATAACAGAATTAATTCTGATATCGATGCTGAGTGTCTTCAGAAAGATCTTGACACGGTGTCTGATTGGTGTCAACAAAACAAAATGTTCTTACATGCCCAGAAGTGTAGTATTATCTCCTTCACCAATAAACAGAATAAGATAATGTATCGATACAATCTGAAGGGACTGACAATTGAACGCAAGACAGTTGTTAAGGATCTTGGCGTCCTTTTCGATGATAGGCTGACTTTCCGAGAGCACTATGATCATATTATAAAGAGATCATTACAAATGCTTGGGTTCATAGGCAGGATCACAAAAGACTTTAAGAATATTAAGAGCCTTATTATTCTATTTAATTCTTTAGTAAGAAGTAAACTGGAGTACGCCTCCATAATATGGTCTCCTATTTACGCAGTTCACTCTAGGCATATCGAAAGCGTTCAAAGCAGATTTATTCGTTTGCTTTGTTATAGAACCGCTCCTGGTCGTAACCCATCTTCTTACCATGAAAGACTTGCCAAGTTTAGAATGACTGATCTCAATACTCGGCGTCATCAACAGGACTTGATTGTATTGTTCAAATTACTCCATTCCATCATAGATTCCCCATCACTGTTGAGTGGCTTGAATATCAACATTCGATACAATGCCAGACGTACTCTCCCCACCTTTGTTCTCCCCGTGTACAATAATAACATATCCTTCTTTAACCCAATACCTAGAATGTGCCAGAAGTATAATGAGCTCTCTTATAATAATGATCTTGATATTTTCAATAACCATTTTCTACGTTTCAAAAAAAATATTAAAAATATCCTCCGCTTTACCTCCTGTTATTAATTCCATCATCGACTGTGTGTCTTTTTGTTTTGTGTTTACTTTCATGTTTTAAACTAAGTTCACTCCAAGATTTTTCTATCCTTGTAATTCTGTTAATTTAGTTATTTTGTTTCTTAGTATAGTGTACTGATTTACTAGATCGAATCTTTATGCTAACACGCCCAGGATAGCAATCTAGATCATAAATAACTATATGTTAATTGTTCTAAACTGTTATTTCACTGTGATTGTTATCTGTTGTGTTGCTTGAATAAATAAATAAATAAATAAAAGAAATAAATTAAAAAAAAAATTGAACTCAATCAAGTTCCAGCGAAGATGAAGCTGGTGTCAAAGAAATTTGATGTTCTTAACACACTTGGTCTCCCCTAAGCTTAAGGAGAAACTTGATCTGATTCGTATTTTCCACCGATTGTACAATGAGTTGTTTTCCGAAGTTGTTCGATATGATATCAAACTGTGTTATTCTACAACTGCACCGTTTGCCGTCGGCTGGGAATTCATTCTCACATACTGGAACCACATTAATAGGGTACTGTGCAATTCCTGATTCCTTCCTCGACTCCTACATCCTTTCACTTCGACATTGCATATCTGTTTCATTATTCCTTCCTCTTGTATATTTTCTACATGTACGAACGAACGGAACATACCTCTTCTTATTTTTACCTCTCCGGTAATGAGACAAACCCTATTCACAGTCATAATGTCACAGAATTTACGGAACGCTCACATCTAGGCCGCGTTTTTCTAATTTCATATTTCTCCATTAATATTATTGTCTGCACTCACTCGTCTCATCATGAGTATACCTTTCATTTTAGGTAAAAGAACATCTAACATATGCAATCTCATCTAGTTGTTCAAACACTGCATCATCTTCGTTGCTCCTTTCTTCCTGCATACGTTTTCTCTCTTTCAAACATCATTGCCTGTGTTTCCTTAGAAATCTAGTCCTTTTTCAATGTAATGGTCCTATATAATTGTTATTAGTAAACAAGGTATGATTAGTAATGCCCCCGGGAGTTCGGCGATTTCGTCCCGGTGGTGGAGCCGGTTCCCGCGTTGGGCACTCACAAAGCTCGACCGGGAACTGGCAGAGGAGGCGGCCATAGTCGGCCGCTGGGGCCTCCCGCCGATGGAGGATTTGGGGGTGGAGCAAGGGGCTGGCCGTCTCTGCGACGCCTTCACGGCGGTATGCAGGGCGGCCATGCCCAGTGTTGGGCGTCCGCCCCCAAGACTACTGGTGGTCGGCGGAGATAGCCGACCTCCGGGACGCCTGCAACGGGGCGCGTAGAGCGTACACCCGGAGCAGGCGTCGCCGCCCCCGGGACGAAGGACGAGATGGCCATCTGCACGGCATCTACGTGGAGAAGAAGAGGGCCTTGCAGATGGCCATAAGTAGGGCCAAGGAGGGAGCGTGGCAGGAGCTGCTGGAGGGCCTAGACAGGGACCCGACCGTGGGGCCGACCGTACAGAGGAGCGCGGAACAAGATCCGCGCTCAGTCGGCCCCACTGACGGAGACCCTCCAGCCAGCCCTGTTGGAGAGGGTTGTCGGGGAACTCTTCCCCGACACCCCACGGAGGTACGCTCCGATCGCCGGACTCCAGAGGAGAGGAGGAGGGCGCTCCGCCGCCCGTCACCGACCAGGAGATGGAGGCGGTCGTGGACCGCCTCCGTGGCAAGAAGAGGGCGCCGGGTCCGGACAGGGTGCACGGGAAGGTGCTTGCGTTGGCTCTCGTGCACCTCGGAGACAGGTTCCGGGAGCTCCTCGACTGCTGCTTGCGGTCGGGGGGCTGCCCGGGACCCTTCAGGGTGGGCCGCCTCTGCCTTCTGTTGAAGGGAGACCGGCCCTCGGACTCGGGGTCGACGGTTCGACCGGTCGTTCTGCTGAACGAGGCGGGGAAAGCCCTAGAAAGGGTTGTCGCTTCCCGCCTCGCTCAGCATTTGGAGGATGGCCCGGGACCGGGCCTATCGGATGCCCAGTTCGGGTTCCGGGCCAGGCGGTCGACCGTCGACGCCATTAGACGCCTAAGTTCGGTGACGGAGGATGCGGAGCGCGAGGGTAAGGTGGTGGTGGCGGTGTCGCTTGACATCGCCAATGCCTTCAACAGCCTCCCCCACAGTACCATACTGGCTCATACATACAGCCCTCAAGTACTTTGAGGTGCCTCCGTACTTGGGGAGACTGTTGAAGGCATACTTGGAGGACAGGGAGGTGTGCTTCGAGGATGCGAGGGGCCGTATGGTCAGGAGGTCTGTCGGGTGCGGGGTCCCGCAGGGGTCCGTTCTGGGCCCCATTCTATGGGACCTCGCATACGACTGGGTCCTGCGGGGCCGTCTCCTCCCCGGGATGGGTGTCATCTGCTATGCAGATGACACCCTTGTCACGTCCCGGGGTAAGACCTTTGTGGAGGCGGCGCGGCTGGCCGAAGTCGGAGTAGGACTGGTGGTCAGCCGTATAGAGAGCCTTGGGTTTCGGGTCCGTTTGGACAAGACCGAGGCCCTCCTCTTCTCACTGCTCAACACACGTTGGAGCAGTGTCCCAGATGGTCTCAGCAGCGCCATGATCTGGTGTCCGCGCTAGGAAGCGCGGACCTCTCGCTCCCGAGCGTGGTCCGCTTCATACTCGGGAGTAACAGTGCCTGGCAGGCGATGGCCTCCTTCTGTGAGACGGTCATGTCCCAGAAGGAGGCCGCGGAGCGGGACAGGGAGGATGATCCCTTGGCTGTCCCGCTCCGAAGACGGCGGACGGGAGTGCGGCGTAGGCGCTACGCACACCTACTGCCGCCTCCCTAACCTGTGGGACTAGGGGTCAGGATGGGAACCTGGCCCCATAATGGTCCCGCCGCCGGAGGGGCTGTCCCAATTTGCCGGGACGGCCCCTAGAGAGAAGAAGTCCGGCCCCTTTTGAGAGGCTGGCCAGTCGCAGTGGTGCCCTGTTGCTGACAGATCCGGGGCACCACACCAACGCGGCCGATGGCATTTCGCGGGGTCGTTTAGTGGGTATACCGTCGGACAGCCGACGGGGAGTCCCACACTACCACCGGAGGCCACCCAGGCACCGGTGGTGTGCGTAACGCATTTTTCCCCGCGTAACAAAAAAAAAAGGCATGATTAGTAATGCTGCGTAAATATACATTTGAGATCTTATTCTTTCTTTCTTTCTTTCCGAATAGAATAGCTAAGCAGACAGCACACAACCCAGCATGACATCAACGTTGACATCAATCCAGGGCGACAAGCTGCCGCTCACCCGCATAATTCTCGTAAGTGAACTGCAGAACACATGATAGGACCCTACAATCCCGTTTCTTGTAAATACGTGCGAGATATTCATTCACTCAGCTCAGTCATTAGCCTGAGGAGATGTTCCAAAAAAATCATACTCGTATATCCCCTAAAATATATTCAAAATACACTAATTGTCGAATCGATACTTATCCTATTTTCGTACCGATTACAAATTAAAATCTACTCCACGTTCATCCACTTACTTTTACAACTCTTAATTTACTGATTGCGAAGTGCTATTGAGCATCACATCGCTGTCATCGCTTCGGTCAAGGACATTGTCCTCGGTGACCTTTGGGTAGCGCTTGAAAATACCCTTCGGCGGAGTATTTGTCGTAGACTTAATTTATTTAGGTGCTTCATAGATACAAATCGCAAACTTAATAATTGGAATAAATGTTCGATATTTTTAAATAGGAACAGATATCTTTTAGAATCGAAACAAAATGCTGCTATGTATTTAACGAACTATAAAATACCTAAATAATAAACTTTTATATTCCCGTCAATTAGGTTACTCATAGGTTCCTCTATCTAGCATAGGTAATCTGCGCTGTTTCCATATGAGATTAAAACCTTTTTTAACTACCTTCTATATAAAAACTCAGCTTTGAACAGCAGTTTGGTTTTTTTGGTGGTTTTTTTTTATATGATATAATATTTTATAATATGATCTATTAATACAATGTCAGTAGAGGTAAACAAGCATACGGCCCACCTGATATAAAGTAATAACCTTACTTTCCGAATGTTTGCAGTATAAGAAGCATAGCTCGCGTATTATCATCCCCACTGCTGATTCACCAACTCCTCCAAGTGCTTACTGATAACCTCACTCTAGGTAAGGTTGAATTTAAAGCTCAAAATGATATTTAGCGTTAAATATTTTATCAAGTAATGACAAGGTTAGATTGCCTCCAGAATAAATAACGGCGGTTGTATCTGGCGTTAAACATTTGTTGTTCCTGTTCAAATTTTCTTAGAAAGTCTAATATTATTATTTCAGTGAGGAATTTCAACAGTCATAGTAAGAAATACGGATGACCATCAGCGGTACGCAGTGGAGCAGTAGACGAAGGCAAATTATTCATTCTTCAATTAATTGCCTTCGCTAAATCTCGTGTATCGTGGATAAAATTTTGCTCTCATACTTGTCAACAACAAGGCAAGCTCTCTATGCAATAAAGCTATATGTCCATCAATCCCAATATTCAGCATAGACCCATCACCCTCTATATCAAGGCTGATGTTAAACTACAACTGGTACCATTTAGATCGCCATTTAAATTCTTCAAAACAAAGTGGCGATATTCGGATGATAGATTTGTTTTCACAGTTCCAGTTACGCCAATACATGCCACCAGGATGCCGTACTTTTTTGGTCTAAGCCAATACATCGCCGCACTTCTGCATGAATATGGTTATACTTATGAGCGAAGTACTACGAAGGGGTCGTGGCAAATAAATCTAAATGCTAAAAAAAAAGAAATGGCAAGCAGGCATGGCTCGATAAAAAGCCGACTGTTTGCAGATTCCTGCAAGATAACGGCAAATCAAATCGCTGACCAGTTACTCCTAAATGGTAAACCACTAAACCACCTGACATAAACCAAACGACTGACAGACACGTGTTTTCATTTAACCATGTAAGTAAACTATTCACTTACCATAGTCCACGATATAAAATCTTGGGAAAGCTGCCAGCTACGACGGGATAACAACGGTAGTACAAGTACCTAAACAATTAGTTTTAGTAGCAGTGACATGGCTACTTCTCCTATTCATCATTATTGACCTTTTTTTTTTTTTTTTTTTGTGACGCGGGGAAAAATGCGTTACGCACACCACCGGCGCCTGGGTGGCCTCCGGTGGTAGTGTGGGACTCCCCGTCGGCTGTCCGACGGTATACCCACTAAACAACCCCGCGAAATGCCATCGGCCGCGTTGGTGTGGTGCCCCGGATCTGTCAGCAACAGGGCACCACTGCGACTGGCCAGCCCCTCAGAAGGGGCCGGACTTCTTCAATCTAGGGGCCGTCCCGGCAAATTGGGACAGCCCCTCCGGCGGCGGGACCGTTATGGGGCCAGGTTCCCATCCTGACCCCTAGTCCCACAGGTTAGGGAGGCGGCAGTAGGTGCGCGTAGCGCCTACGCCGCACTCCCGTCCGCCGTCTCCGGAGCGGGACAGCCAAGGGATCGTCCTCCCTGTCCCGCTCCGAGGCCTCCTTCTGGGACATGACCGTCTCACAGAAGGAGGCCATCGCCTGCCAGGCACTGTCACTCCCGAGCATGCAGCGGACCACGCTCGGGAGCGAGAGGTCCGCGCTTTCTAGCGCGGACACCAGTTCGTGGCGCTGCCGAGACCACCTGGGACACCGCTCCAGAGTGTGCTGAGCGGTGTCCTCGGCCGCGCTACAATCGTGGCAGCCTGGCTGTTCCTCCCGCCTCGCGACCCGGTGCAGGTACTCACCGAAGCACCCATGTCCGGTGAGCACCTGCACCATGCGGAAAGTGAGGGGTTTGCGCCTTCGGCGCATCCACGCCTCCATTCATCATTATTGACCTGCCACTGCTGCTGCTGACCGATGATCAGCATCACCAATCGTGCCAGCATTGTAGGATGGGAAGTATAACCCGAAATCTGTACAACCTCATTCTACTATTATATTCGACATTCATGTAGGTAAACATCCCTTAATCAAAAACCCAAATCTATCCACATTTAAATACAACACTATTGGAGGGAAATAGGATGAACTCAAAGATAATTTCATCTAAGAAGTCAAAAATCATATGATATCTGAACCAACGTTTGACACCATGAACACCGACGACCTGGATTGTTTCACAACAGATTTTACAAAGGCAATCCAGAGGACATGTGATAAATTATTACCCGCCGCTACTGGCCCTCGTCGCCGTGCTCCATGGTGGAATGAACGTCTGGATGAGCTGAAATTAAAAATCACCGCCGGTTAAGCAAAACCGTACGTCGACAACTACCAATAGAAGACTTAATCCTTGAGCGCGACTCACTTAGGAAACAGTTACCTTTTGCACTGCCTCCACAGCCAAATTCAAAGAATTCTGTACTCAACAAAAGAGTGAAGACGTACGACAAAAGAGAGAAGACGAACACAACCACCATCAACATTGCAGTTAGAAGATGGATCATATACAAAAGACCGATTAGAAACCGCACAAGCGTTGCTCACCAGCTTTTTCCCAGACCGGATACTAATACCACCCAAACTATACGAAGATCAATGATACCAAAATCTATTGACACCCACCCACCTCACTCACCCATTGGAGATTTTGAAATGCCTTAAATCTATGAATTCTAAGAAAGCCCCTGGGCAAGATCACTTCACCGCAGACATCTGTTTACAAGTAGCACAGTAGTTCCCAGAATGATTGACTGGGTTTTTGGAATAGATGTCTCATTTTGGGATACTTTCCTAAAACGTGAAAGGATGATTCTGCCAAAATTATACCAAAGCCTAATAGACCCAACCATAATACTCTATCATTCAGACCAATTGAATTACTAAATGTTTTTGGCAAGTTGTTAGAGAAACTTATCGATAACAGTCTCACATATCACCTAGAACAAACAAATAACTCATCCGCTACACAACATGGCTTCAAAACTCAGACCGAAAACAACGGCGAACATGTAATAGCTGTGTTACTAGACATCAAATCGGCCTTTGATCGCGCGTGGTGGCCAGCTATATTCCATAGGCTCCGCCTGATCGAATGCCCACGAAATATTTATAAGATTCTGCTCAGCTATGTCACCAATCGTATTGTACGCATTAACTTTACTGACTGCAGTGTGAACAAAATAACATCGAGATGTTGCGTCTAGGGCTCGGTATGCGGTCCCGTACCATGGAATCTGATACTAGATGAGTTACTCCAGATGCCCTTATCAGACGGAACACATTTACATGCATATGCGGACGACGTTCTCTTCATTGCCCACAAAAAAAGCCACGTAAAACTAGAGCAAGACACGAACATTAAGCTTACAAAAAATTATAAACTGGGGAACAGTGTCAAACTGGAGTTCGGCCCTGATAAGACACAGATATAGGGCTCACTAACAAATCTATTAAGTGAAAAATACAAATACATGGATGTACCTTAAGCTTTGTGAACCACATCAAATATCTTATTATAGATCGTCGACTAAATTTCATCAAACATTCTGAATTCGTCATTAATAAAGCAAAAAACCTGTTTCACAAACTCATCCAATATGTTCGGCCAACCTAGGGGATTCATCCCGAAAACATCAAAATAATCTATCATCAGGTCATAGTACCTATTATAAACTATGGAGCAACGCATCTTTTCAATAAAGATGATACAGGGTTTCAGAACTACCAGCACTGTTGCAGCCATATCACTAGCGCAGTTAATATCACTCCCTGCTAAAATAATAGAAATCTCAGAAATAGAAAACATAAAATTCCGCAAAACCACCTCATTCTTACCACAAGACTTAGAAATAGATACACCAACTAAGACGGTAGAAATGCTACACCCATCTCACAGGAAAGCAATAGAATTCCAGAAAATATCTTCAACTGAAGAGCTCGCCTCAGTAAATTTCGCCAACACATAGCAAATCTACACAAACGGAAGCAAACACGATGACTCGGTGGGTGCTGCTTTCGTCATCTCGCACTCCGATGGACGAGAGTACGTTAAAAAGTTAAAGCTACACAGCTGTTGCTCAATGTTTCAGGCAGAACTTCTTGCCATACGCAGAGCCTGTGAGTGGTTATTGCAGAAGTTATTCTGCTTCCCTTCCCCAGCATACATATTATCTGACAGCAAATCGGGTCTTATGGAACTATCAAATCCCAATAGCCGAAACCAATTGGCTGTAGCGACTCACAGAACCCTGCCCCTAGCGCGTATAGCAGGCTTTAACGTTCGATTCTTGTGGGTCAAAACCCACATAGGAATCCATGGCAATGAGGCCGCTGATGCAGCTGCAAAGTCTGCTGCCCTCCTACATAAAGCTCCAGATTTTGACATAATACCAATAAGCTGTATCAAGCTATACCATCAGAAAATATCAGAGACAGCCTCAAGAACTCTAAGATCCAGAAAAATGCCTACACACAAAAACACTTTTACCAAACTATCAAACTCTAATAGATTTTGTTAACGCCATTCAACACCGTTTTGAAATAACCCAAATTCTTAGTGACCACGGATACCACAAACAATTCCTTCACCACTTTAAAATTACCGACGACGATGTAAGTCCCTGTGATGATACTACCACACAAACAATTGAACACCTAATTCAAACCTGCCCTAGGTTCTCAACAACCAGACTAGACCATGAAATAATTAGTTCAATTTTCAACATAGATCCATATCATTTACAAAATGTCATCAAGAAGGAATCTACTATTAGCACCTACGTAAAACACATTCATTCCATAATAAGCCATTTAAAAGTATTCAACAATACTGAAACAAATAAATCACCTTTCACTTATTTCTAATTATTAGCAGTTGATGGCAAAGCGTAAACCAATAGCGCTGAGACATCAATGAGCAACCTATTTGCACATTAAAAAAAGAAAAAAACATCCAATGCCTACAGGATTTTAAAATACTTGAGTTCCAGAAAAAGGCCAAAGTGATCGCTATATTCGCCTAACAAACAAACCTCATCTCTGAGCAAGACGGTTTCATGTACACTGCGACTTGATAATGCTGCGGATACTGCTGTTTGATGATGTTGCGGGCACTGCAGCTAGATAACGCTGCTGATACTGTGCCTAGATGGTGTTGCGGATCCTGCGGCTGACGATGCTGCGAACATTGAAGTTTGTCGAGATGGCAGAACCCTCTGTCAGTCAGTGCTGCGATACCGCGGCTAGTTCTTTTGCTACTTTTGTTACGAAACTATTTATATCCTAATTAAACACTTATACATTGTAGTTTCTTTGGATGTGAGTAAGGTTTTTAAGAATACCAACTTGCTCAGGTACCAAATTGTAAAATGGTTTACTTATTGCTGAAACACGTATTATATACATTTATAAATCATTATTTTTTTAACAACTGATTTAATTTGGATGCTACAATTGTTCATGAAACCATAAATTATTAATATAGTTTTGACTACTATTTTTTGTGAAGGTAACGCTGAAACAAAAGGGATTGTCAAATCAACGGAATTGCATTTTGTAACCTAACATTTAGCAGAACGAGTTCTGTCTGTATATTCACTGGTCGTAAGAGTAATTAATTTATAGTTTTAAAAGTATATTATTGAATAACATTGTTTTACCAGTGTAATAAACTTTAATCCAAGTGACGCTGGTATTATTATATATAGCGGGTACTGCACTGTGCTGTGCACTGCGCATATGAGTACTATGTGACAGTCACAGATCCAGATTATTCACGAGATTGGAGCTGTCGAATCACGAGTGCGGGCTGGACCAATTATACTGCACGAGGTACAAGCATATAGGTATACTATATAAAAAGTAGAATAATTTCAAATAAATGTACGGACTGACGCACTTACAATGGATGAATAATTTGTAGGGAAAGACTGAATAATTTGTAGGTTGTCAAGCGTTGCCCACGGCACGATAAGAGTCAATGAGCAGTAAATATCTAGTCATATTTTAAAGTGTTTTACATATTGTGCGACCTTGAAGAGTAACAATTTCCTGCTCCAACGCGGTTGTTGGAAATATACTTAACAGACTGTCATATCTCTCTTGTCGTAAACAGCAGTCTGAGCTATATACAGCGCTACGATGCGCGAAAGTAGAAGCTTTTTTTTTGTATTTCCATCATTTTATTTTAACCCTCGTTGCTATTGAAATGTGACTTTTAATCTTTACTGATGAAAAAATATTCACGTTTGAAGAGCACTACAACAAGCAAAATAACAGTGTACGCACACAGTTCTAAAGAAGTCGCCCAAGTGGTCGGAAAGGTACATCGTGGTCATCATCTGCGTCTGTAATGGTTTAGTGGGGGGTGTCTTATCAAGGAGTCACAAAGCTTCATTTTTGTGAAATAGGAATGAAGACTTCAGCGAAAGTGTATCAAATCAACTGTCTTAAATCGTGTTGTGACCTCTCAGCAATACACCTTTTAAAAATGTACCGTAGACCATCCAGCAGGACATCTGGTCACAAGGCACAAACTTCCCAAACCTGGCTCGAAACCAACGTTCCGGACTTTATAAGAGCCAAAGACTGGCCCTCGTCTAGCCCAGATCTGTACCCCTTAGACAACAAATTATGGTCAGTATTAGAGAACATGGACAGCTCGAAACTATACACTGAAATAATGTCTTTTGTACGAAATCTCTAGAGAAAGCAGTGGCTAAATTTCCCATGGAAACTGGTATACAGTGCGTAAATCCATAGATACGTGGCCAGACATATTAAAGGCCTGTGTCAAAACCAAAGGTGGTCATTTCTTCTTGTTGTCTTGTCTTTTTATAATTTTTTCTTGCTGAGACTTCCGGAAATGTGTACATATAAGTTTTATTGAGATAACTTCATAAAAAAATAAATAGACAAGTATTCATTTGTAACCGATCTTTGGCCGGACTAGGTATACTCGTACTTGTTACTATATGTGGCATGCTATAGAAAAGTAGGATTTTATAAAACTTAACAATATATGACCCGGTAGTAATAATAATACTCGTAAATAAATAAATATTGTTGGACAAATTACACAGCGCCATCTAGCCCCAAAGTAAGCGAAGCTTGTGTTATGGGTGCTAGACAACTGGTAAACATACGTAAATGTATTGTTTTTGTAAATACATACTTATGATACATAGAAAACACCCAGTCAAAGATAAACGTACATGTTCAAGCACATAAATGTTTGTCTTGTGTGGCAATCGAACTCTCGAGCGTTGGTGTTAAAGTAGCATTACTAACCACTACGCCACCAAGCTCGTCAAAAGTAAATTAACAAGAAACCTAACATTTAACATCTAACACAATTTATCTCGTTTACGTTTTATAAAATATGCATGTACTGTACATGCATATTACCTTGCGTAAGATCATTGTTACAGTGTATTGTGTACACAGAAATCTATTTCGGTGCGACATCAAAGACACTATTGTATTTGTTATTAGAAGATAGCAGATACACCACTACATATGAAACTACTAATACTAGCACGAAATGACCTCGTATTGTATGAGGATATTTTGAGGGACATTCAATCAACGCTTGCCTTACAAATTAGTGACTAACCGATATATTATGCCGTTTACATAACACAAATTGCGTCAGAAACGCATTGTTATCCATATTTTCATACACGTTTTATACCTATTACTTTAAGTGATGATATAAAAGTACACGCGGCAATTACAGACACCCATTTTATTTATTTAAACTTTTTACACACATACATTTAGTGTAGATAGTGTAAGTGTAGACTGTAGGTGTTCGGTTGTTGTATTTCAAACAATATTTTTCTGTAAAAGATGTGTGATGTGTGTAGGTATACCTATAATTGATGTATTCTAAGGTTTGTTATTGTACTTAGGTATGTATTATTCTATGAGTGTAATATGAACGCGTCGTTGGTGTACCTTTATAAATAAATACTTGATAACTGACATACAAGGAAACTTAATTCAGTTAATATTAGGAAATTGGTGATATTTAGTTCAAAGTGTGCAAAGGACCTCTAACATAAGAAACAAACCATCAAAAGACACTTAAATTAACGTGTATTGAGAATTGTAGACTCAAAATTACTATTGGGTACTTACCTTAACTTACGCCGCATTAAGAGCAGTGATAGCCTAGTAAATAAAGACCCAACCTATTACTGACTGGTGCCTGTTCGAAACCTGGTGTGTTAATTAGCAACAAGAGTTGCTCGTCTAACAGGATGATAAGTACGTATTTACAAAAAAAATGTATTTACACATGTTTAGTGCCCGTTGTCGGGTACCCATAATACAAAGCAGAAGTAGTGTATATCTTAGTCAAAACTGACTGGGGTCAAAAGATAAAATTTGTGCATATGTTCAGAAACATCTTTATGAATTGAAGCGTCTAACATTTTAGATAGGAGAGGGAAAACGGATATTGAACGTAAATCATTTAGATATTTTGCGTGAATAAAATTGGGAGAAATTGCACGGTCGCATAATAGTACTTTGTCAAGTTGAAGGAAAAACGTGTTCAAGTAAACTAAAATTAGAATATGGTTCTGCTTACGTTACCAGATCCAACTGATTTTATATTGTCAATACATACTTTTTTTTTAATATTCTTCAGTGACTGGGGTGAATAGAGCAGTTCGATATAGAATAAAATGTAAAAATAGTAGTATTACACTTCAATGGGTCATTAAGGCAATTCATCCGTAATATGTATAGCACGGCCTCTATGAAATCACACAGGGAACTGATTAAAAAATACATTCTCACTGTATAATTTTAAACTTTGACGGTTGTTTACATTAATATTGTAGGTACATCAAACTTACTGCGATCTGTTTTTATACTTTTAACAGTCATCCCGTGACCACGGCGTCTACAACGTCGCCGAAATGTCGGAAAATATAAAAAAAAATCGCGGTAGTCCCGTACCTACAATAGTAAAATATATCCTCACTGTTACCTCTCAATATATTTATGAAAACACAACATTTTCTCGTAAAAACAAAACACCGTTTTCAAAATTCAGTGGTTTTAGAAACACAAATATGTTGCATTATGTGTATGTGTGGCACAACAACTTGCAAGGATCAAAGATCTTTAATTGTAAATTGAATTCGACTCTCTCTGGCACGCTCTGGCAATTCGATCTAAACTACTTTGTGTACTTTCGCTACCGATTAATTCATGCGAACTAATGCCGGCCGGCACCCACCGGCTACCGTTGGTAGATGCATGCCGTCGCTGCTCCGGTCGTCTCTGCTTCGACTACTGCGGTCGTCTCTCCGAATATTCGTCATCTGAAACGTCAATCGTATGCATCCGCCACCGTTGCAGCCCTGGATGCTCCGGTCGTCTCTGCGATACGTGGTTCGCCTCTCCACGAGACATACTTAGGTACTAACATAATTAGCATGTTATTTTTATGACAAACATCTATATGTTTGTCATTAAAATAACATGCTAATCTAACATATTCGTAGCATCGCAAATGCATGCCCGAATCTATTACTATGAATAGCTCTCTCCTTTCCCGACAATATGATCAAAATTCACTTCAAATATACTATGTGTGAAGGTTTATTATACCAAATTATATAATTATAAGCAAGAAAGATGTCTGAAAATGATATAGCACAGACAACCACATATTAATTTTTAACCTGAAACCATTGTTATTGTTTGTGCCAACATGCTAATATTAATTTATTGTAATATGTCATTGCAATTTCAAGAAACCCTTATATTGGTAAGTTTCTTTCGGCATTTCTTTTTCACCATTTGTCCTTTACGAAATTCTGTAAGGTTTTCTTTATAGAACGTCGCGAGTTATATACACAGGTAGGCCGCATCAAAGTAGCCCGACTGGGGAAGTACGTTATAAAAAATCTAACAACCTCCTAAAGGCTTGTGTACCTATGTGGGAAGGAGGCTACCGGTAAGCTCACTGTGTCTAGCAGCGTGGGTGGCAACGCGCGAGCGATACGTCCTGCGTTGCAGTGTTGTAAACGTTCATAAGCTGCGGTAACCATTTTCTATCGGCTGGACCGTATGCGTGCGTATCACTTGAATCCATTCATCGGACAATACTTCACATATAATAGAATGCTTTTAAAACTCAAAAAAGATGTCTATGGTCCATATTCGGATATTCGGGTTAATATAAGATGACTCGTATGAGCCGTCCTTTCGCAAGTATAAGATTCTTACACTACCATCGAAATACATTTCTGAGGCTGCAATTTTTATCTGAAACAACCAACACCATTTCATGACAAATCCTTTTAAAAGTCGCCGACAAGTCGAGAATAAGTCAATCAAGTAAAAGTAGTAAAAAGTCGTTAAGCTAAGTTAGTGCCCCTCGGGCTCTGGACACTAGCCTCCGCCAATCCGCATTTGAGCAGCGTGGTGGAGTATGCTCTAAACCCCTTCGGTTGAAGGGAGACCCGTATCACTGCAGTGGGATGAGTAAGGATCGATGTGGTGAAGTACTAGTAATTAGCTTTTTATTTAATTACACCGATTTCGATGAGTTTCGATTAAATTGATGCAGCTCTCGTAGTCCGCAGAATACTAGAGCTGTGAGAGCAAATATGTGGTAAATATTTTATATAGATATCACAGGTGCCTTGGAACAGCATGGTGCCCAATGTTGTTGCTAACATAAAAGCAAGATTTTGTAACTACAGTATCTATTCTGTATTTCAATCATAAAAAGTATAGCTAAATTAAAACTCGGCCGCTACATTACTTCAAAGATATTCACACCGGATTAAACTCGAAATTCGAAGCTAGTTGATTTCTTTAGTCTGCCCTTGCCGGAAGGACTCTCAATAACAGAGTATTCCGAATACTATATTTTATTGATCTATTTTTAACCTGATCCCAAACTGCAGTTATCGTAATTTGTGTCTAGATTTACGTTACATTTTTTGCCACAAAATATATCAAATGTTCCTAAAAATGATCTTAAAGATTCCACCGTAATTACTTTTTAACGGAATATCAATTGCGAAAACAAATTTAGTTTGCTACTTGGAAATCCTAAATGAAAATTTGAATAATATTAATTAGGTACATGAAGTAAACAAGTATGTATATATCTTTACGCCAATTTCTCTGCGGAATAAGCAGAGAGAAAAGAAAAGAATTATAAACAATCAAGATACAAGGACCACGTCTTATGCCGCTCGGTTCTCTCTGTCCCCCCCATAATCTCACTTGGTAATCTCACTCACGAGCTCGGTGGCGCAGTGGTGACACGCGTTGTTACGCTACTTTGACACCGACGCTCGTGCGTTCGATTCCCACACAGGACAAACATTTGTGTGCATGAACATGTCTGCTTGTCTTGGTCTGGGTATTTTCTATGTATATAATAAGTAAGTATGTAAGTATGTATACAAAAAAAAATGTATTTACGTATGTTTATCAGTTGTCTAGTACCCATAACACAAGCTTCGCTTACTTTGGGGCTAAATGGCGCTGTGTAATTTGTCCGACAATATTTATATTTAATGTAATATTTTTATGGAACTCGTAAGTATAGAACTGTAAGTATCTAGTTATTAACCTATACTGGCAAGTACATACAATATTACATATATATATATATTAATTAAATTTAAATATTACATCAAGAAACATAGTCCTTGATTGCCCAAAAATTCACAATCATGAAAAAATAAACAGGAAATGTGGGAGATTTCTACCGAAAGGCGATATTTGTATCTTTTTTGGAACAAGTAAGAAGTACGAGTAGATATAATGAAAAATACTTAGAAGTGGATCACCTCGTTGCTCAATTTTAAGTGAGCATTGAATTCCTTATACTTTTTTATTCTGGTTAAATTTATTGTGAGCTCCAAGGTGGACTTAGTTTTACCCCAGGATTGCAATGAACTTTACTGTTCATTGCCATTATGACATTTACTGCTATTAATGCTGGCTTCACTAGAGTGAGAGTGGAGAATGTGCAACGCACCGTTTTCCTGCTGCCTTGCATTTCGTTATTCAAAGACGCTGGAGGCTTTATCCACTTTATCTTGTGTACCGCTGCATGCGCATTATACAGCTGAAATATCATATCTTAAAGAGTTTCTTTCTCATTTACAGCTCGGAGTCCAATGAAATCAATTCGCGAAAACCCATGTATTCCTAATATTTTTTCATTTACTTTTAGGGCATACGATTTTTATGACAGAAGAGTGTTGAGTGTTGATGAATCATTATGTGAAAAGTCAGCAGCAGGATATTGACTAAAACCAGAATCGAGACTTCCGAAGATGTAATCAAGTCATGTCAGTCATGAATTGCTGTTACTTGTATAATAAGCTGGCTTAAATCACTAAATCCTAAGGAACTGACTTGATAATATCAAGAAGTTCTGTACATCGAATATCACATTATAAGAAATACGTATTGAAGTCGCCAATGACCAGGTGTTGTGCACTAGATACACTCAAAAGCTCCAAAAATATTTTATTTATTCAATCTTCGCGAAATTATGTATATTTGAACAGTAGACCACTCCAACGGGAACTATGACGTTGCTCTCTATGATTTCTATGAAAATGTATTTAAATAAAAAAAACCGGCCAAATGCAAATCGGACTCGCGCACCAAGGGTTACGTACCATTATCTATAAAAACGGCAATAAAATCACGTTTTTTGTATGGGAGCCCCTTAAATATTTCTTTTATTCTATTTTTTAGTATTTGTTGTTATAGCGGCAACAGAAATACATCATCTGTGAAAATTTTAACTGTCTAACTGTCTCGGTTCATGAGATAGAGCCTGGTGACAGACGGATGGACAGCGGAGTCTCAGTAATAGGGTCCGTTTTACCCTTTGGGTACGGAACCATAAAAATATATGAAAGTGATTGTGAAATTACCATGTGTGATACAGATAGCATAAATAAATAGCAACTCCATCAAATCTCTAGTTAATACATTCCCTCAACTACCATGATTAAATATATTAATGTTTAACCCTAATTTTTTGTGTATACCTGTGGTAAACAATCCAGATATGAAATTGCGATCTCAAAATAGAGGATAAGTCAAGTTGAACTGCCCATCAGAATTGGATTCTACCTTTGTTCACATACATATTTTTACAATA
This sequence comes from Pyralis farinalis, assembly GCA_947507595.1. Lineage (NCBI taxonomy): Eukaryota > Metazoa > Arthropoda > Insecta > Lepidoptera > Pyralidae > Pyralis > Pyralis farinalis. The sequence continues at coordinate 23,010,109 of OX382267.1, forward strand.
CCTATTATAATATGATATTAAAATGATGGAGAGAGTTAGTCTAGGAGGTTTTTAAGAAATGGAAACCGGACAAGGAAATCCGACGACATAAACATTTAGAAAGTATCGCGTTTCCGACATTAGATTCAAGTAGCAACATACATTTATTTTTTATACAAATATATACATTCAATGTTTGTGTGAGTTCCATTTATTTTCAATATTATTCTGCATGATTATATTTACCGACACGACATGTGTTTTCCTAAACGTAATTTTAACTGCTAAAGTACAAAATGTACACATTTATATTTTTTCTTTATTGGATAAAAGTTCGTTAAAAGTTCATAGTTTTAGAATTTTAACTTATTTTTATTTCTCTCTCTAGTTTTCACCCTATACTTCTACACTTGCTATTTGGCTCCCCATTCCCATTACTGTAAATATGGTAAAAATTACTTTCATGCCGTCGCTGAAAACACGAATCTTTTTCGATAAACTTTAGTTTATAAAAAACTAAACTTTAGTTTGTCGAAACAACTTCGATAGATCAATCATCAAACTATACCGTATACACTTTTCAAATTTCATGATTCTAGGTCAACGGCAAGTACCCTACAGGCTTTGATTCCTTGCGAGTGTCAAAATATGCGCATAAATGAGGCATAAACCGTATTTCTTGATTGCGTTGACTTAGAAGTTTGAATTTTTCACTGCTCGAAGGTGTCGCAGACAAAGAGAGTATTTGATGTTAATTTTACCTTGATAGATCCACCCGTCGCTGAGAAAAAGGGTCTTGACAGACGGACAGACAGACGGACAAGTGATCCTACAAGGGATTCGTATTCCTTTTCGAGTTACGGAAATCTAAAAAAATATAAATTAAAAATTATAAAATGCCACGACGGTAAATTGTGACATGAAAAAAACTTCAAATAGAAGTTACCAATATGTTTCCATTTTAGCATACATTTAACGCACATAAATATGATATCTATAGGTTTTGTAATAAAGGGTACTTATCTATATTAATATAATAAACGGGAGAGTTTGATTGTTTGAGCGCGCTAATCTCTGGAACTACCAGTTGCAGTAGAAAAATAATCTTGCATTTGATAGCCTAATTTTTAAGAAAGGTTATAGGGTGTTCGACAACACTATACGACTCTTTGAAGCTAAGCAAAAAGAGAGAAAGTAAGAAAAGGCGGTTCTCATGGGTTACTGAAATACTTGCAGATGAACTATCGGGCTGCAGCTAGTCTACCTATATAAATAATTTTCCATGAGTAATCCTATCCAAGCTAGTCGTGTGGAGTCGAAAGGACTTATAATCGTCCCGTTCCGCCACTTTAGTTCACTCTGATATCGGTGTTTAGCAAAATTTGTAACTATTAATCTCCTCTCAAACTTGATACCTAACTGCTATAGATCTCTGTATCAAACAGAACATTACTCAAGTCTTTGGTGATTTGTAAGCAGGTCAAAAGCTATAATGAGACATAAGTATGATACTCATGGAACAAAAAACAACAATTTTAACCAAAAAAATAAGAAATAGCATAAATAATCTTGGCAAATAACGGATACAATCTGGATAAATGCAAAAATATCATATGTGTTTAACGGTTCATATTTAATGGGAATTATAATAATGTATTCATACTTCCAGATTTTACCATAGGTCTTTCATACCAACAATTATAAAATACTCGTATATTTTTTGTACGTGGAAATCAAATTATTATGTTGTGTAAAAATGACGGAAATTATTTTTAACATAATTTTAGTAGCAACTTTTAATATTTTTTTGCATGCAAGTAACTTTAAACTTTTTACTAAACGTATTTGGTCCAATGAAATTCTATTTCACGATAAAAAGCGATGCTTATATTTGTTTGCATTTTGCCTCAAGACACAGGTGTAAGAAGCAATGTCATATAGTACAAGTAAAGGAAAATATCTGAAAACCGTAAATTTGTGGTTACATCCCAAAAAAACATTTTTTTGCTTAAATTATTCGCGAATATATTTTTTAAGGTACTCGTATTAATTCGATGAGTTCTTTCTTCAGATGTTCGTCTTTTCAAGTTTGAGACCACTATCCCGCACAATATCTGTAGACATGCATGCATACGGCCCACCTTATTAAAAATGGTTACTTATGATCGCTTGCAATACTTGAAGTATTACTCGCACCCCTGCTGATACCACAGCAACTCATCAGGAGCTCCATTGGTAATCTCACTCATCGCAGGAACACAGCAAGCCTCCAGGGACCTGTTATTTGGCTGCAGTTTTCTGCGAAGTAGAGGTACTTCCCTAGACGGGCTACTTTGATATGCTCTAAAAAACGAAAAGAAACATCCAGGGCAAGACAAACATATATGTTCATGCACGCAAATGTTTGACTTGTGTGGGAATCAAAGCCGTAAACTTTAAAGCAACATTGCTAATCACTTCGCCACCAAGCTTGTCAAAATAAATAATAGTAACTAGTCGCAATAAATAGACAAAATCTCCTGTGCACACAGAGAACAGTCAAACTCTAAGCCTGAATAAAAAACCGTCAATAATGTTTAAAATGTTTATTTGAAAAAAAAAACTTGGTTGTGACAACTTCAATTTTATTTCTTTGTATCAGATGTGTAAATTCCATTTCTGTACTCAAAGAATTCAGCGTTGTATGCGTATGTTATTTTATAGCCATAGTTGGCTCAGGCAAAGCCGCATAGGTACTGTCCACGCTTTCTCTTGAATAAAATATCGTTATATTTTTATTTATTGAAATAAAAATTCACCGAAGAATACTTGGTGTACTGTAGATGTGCAAAAAACTTGCATAGGAATAATACTATGCAACTTAATCAACTAGCAAAATGATACTAAATGAATGTTGCTATTTCAATTTCAAGCATATTTATAAGAACAAAACTAAGCCAAATTCCACTCTTATTTTTGCAGAACAAAAAAAAAAGTAAAATTCCGCCAATGCAGAGTGTTGACTAGGAGCTCTTTCAACGTTGTTTAATTTGCCACGAACTCTCAGTTCGCTCGAACGAACCTTAAATTGTACTTGTAAAAGTTTTTGAAAGACGTTTTAACGGGTCGCAAAAAGCAAAGTTCGTGTAAGTAATAAATCTTTACTAATCTATGCACATATCCTTATATTGCAAATTAAAGCATTCTTTCTTAAAGTTGGTTATCCCTCCCTCCCTCCCTCCCCCCCCCCCCCCCCCCGTGTCTACAAAGTCTATAGAGGGTGATAATGAACCCAAGAAAATTAGTGGGTGTTTTAGCGGTTTAGGGAGGCGATAGCTAATTTGAGATTTAATTAAAATATATAAAACCTAACTTACCTACTACACTATATCGGTTATTACTTTCTTAATCTCTTGACCAGTTTGATTATTTAAAATACGAAGAATAATGATGTTTTAATAAGTTTTAGTTTAGTAATAAAACGCGGCTTGGGCAATCTTGTACGATCGTTCCGTTAAATGAGCTTAACGAGTTTGTTTGTTTGTCTTATTCTTATCTGTACGTGCTGTATTCTAATCAAATTTACGCGTTATATATAATCATTAGAAAAAAAAGTATTTATTTTAAACTCAATACTGCTCTAAAGACGAAATCTTGTCCGTAGCAAAAAAGAAAAGGTTTCGAAGGAAGACGATGGACTTCAAACTTCGCACAAATCGCTTTGTTCCACAACAACCATTACTCATCCCACTGCAGAGATACGGGTCTCCCTTCAACCGAAGGAGTTAAGAGCATACTCGACCACGCTGCTCAAATGTGGATTGGCGGAGGCATCACTTTCACTTTGTTAATAACTCAATAAAAGAATCATTGTGCTAATAATCCGAAAACAATCAATCTATGCAAAAACTAATTGATGAGATATTATACAATCATCTATACCGCCATACCAACTGCAAAAATATTATTGTCGTTTCAAATAATTTTATTAAAGATGACAAAACCGTCAAGAGCTAGTATTTGTGAGAAATCTTGAGACAAATACATATGAAAATCTCTATGAAGAACACTAGAGAAGTTTTGTGAAGAAAAAAAAAATATCTTAAAGAATATGTCAGATGCTACGGATGATATTTCGGCTATGATAGGGTGGCATATTTTAGATGAACGACTGTTTCAATCAATAAAATTCGAGACAGCTATATTTATTATTATATTATTATTTAATCAGCCAAAGATAAAGGTTTCAACCGATGTTGTTGTACACAGAAAAGATACTTGTTTGCCTCGGTTCTTGGAAAAAAAGACGAAGCATTGCGCGCAACCTCATTCCACTGACTTTGAACGAAACAAATCTGTTGAGCCATTTCTAATATTTCAAGAAAGGTTCATCAGATTTGTATAGTCCAAACTGTGTTCTGTTATAAATGGTTCGAATTAGTATTATATAAATTTGTGAAGTTGTATACAACTAATAATTATGACTAATAAATAAGGACTAAGAAAATGTTAAATAAAACTTTAAAATAAAAACATAAAACCAACTGAATTGAATACGACGCCAGTAAAGATAAAGCCACGATTTGATTGATTATAAACGGAATAGACGTCTTCAGTGATGTTAGATTCACATTTTATTTAAAAGGTTTTCAAAATTGGCAATTCGTTTTGATCTTAATAAATGTTTTGCCAATGATTGTATAAAAAGTTGCGTTTTATTACTCTCAAAATAACTATCTCAAATGAAACATAAGTTCGTACTGAGAAAGAACATGTGACTCATACCTATATGACATGACAAGATTTCGATTGTCAGTTTTAAAGTTTTAGGGGGCGCTAAAAGTATTGTAATATTTATTCGTAAATTGTAATTGATTTTCAAACTGGACAGTAGACGAAATAGCTTTAAGAACCGCTAAATTAAAATTCACAATTATTCGATTCAATTGAATTCAATTTTATGTCAAATAGGTATCTGTCAAATACTGTCCAATATTGGACAGTATTTGACAGATCATCAACGCGAAGGACATAGAATGTGCTTCTTTATTGAAGAAACACACCTTCACAAATGAGGCAGGCTAGGTATGACAAAGAGAGCGTGAAAGTAGTATAAAAGTCGAAATGCGAGCTTTGCCCAAATTTGCGGTGAAGTAAGTCTTGGTCTTCCTCGGCTTGGACGTCCTTCTACTTTCGCGTTGTACGAGTATATCTGTTTCGTAATTCTTTCTCTCGGCATTTATAGTAGACGGCATTCACAATGATGAAGTAAAATGTAAGAAACAGAGTTGGTCTATTAGAGTGTATCGGTGTTAAGATCAGTAGGCCGATTCTACTAAAAACTGTAACTGCACTGCAGCGCGGCGTGTGTCAAAATGCGTACATTTAATACATCGGTATTCTGTTAAACGATCTGACAGCAGCGACGTTGCAGGAATGTTGCAGTAAATGAATCGCTATTCTGTTAAAAAACCTGCCCTGTAACTGCACGTTTCCTGCAATATAATCGTATTCTGATAAATTTTTTGACATTTGTATACCGGTGACAGATGTTTTGAAGGAGTTTACTTGCAGTTTTGTTAACGTTACTCTTGAGCAACTTTTGCGAAGTGAAATTAATATTCTGAGGCGGTGAATTATATTTGCTTTGTTTTGGGAGATGTTTGTGGATAAATATAATTAAGTAAAGCTTCTTTTCGGTTAGAAATACCTCCACTCCGGCAACCGTCAATAGTGAAACTATAGGAGTCAACATTAAATAAAAAATCAGTTTTATTAGATTGAAATATGGCAACATTTCAGGATTTAAGTAGTTTACTTGCAGGATACGCACAGTTGCAGTGCCGTTGCAGTGCAGCATACGCGCAGTTCCAGCGCAGTTGCAGTGCAGGAAATTTTAATAGAATACACCTATCGGCACTGCACGACTCAAGTGACAGGCGTAAACGTGCAGTTGCAGTTATTTAGCAGAATTGGCCCAAAGAACAGGCATGCTCAGTTGGTTCAAACTAGAAGAAAAAGGCGGTAGAAAGAACGACGAATCAAAAATATAAAGTACCTACAGTGCGAAAGTAAAATATCAAGTCAAGTGTGGTGGACAAGTGACGACAAAGTGGATCAGTGTCTCATCAAAAAGTGATCTCTTGACAAGAGCAATAACTGTTAAAGAGGAGCGAATGACGTGCGGCTGGCCTCTCTGCCTGCAGGTAACGTGTGAAAAGTATATACTTAATCTGGCCATAAATACTGTTACAATTAAAAATAAACAAAATATTACAGTTGAATTTGGAATCTGTCATTTTTATATGTTTTGTTTGTTCATTGAGTTTTCTCATTTTGGCGCCAATACATTGTACAATATTTTGCGATATTAAAATGGAGTGGGGTAATGAAGAGAACCGTATCGCTGTGATTGCATTACACAAAGTAGTTATGGAGCCAAATGTAGTGGTCAAAGCAGTAAGGGAAAGAATTCGAAGAAATCCTGTCCGAAAGCAAAAGATTTTATCTCGGGAGATGAAGATAGCACCTAGAACCAAGTCACGTATTTTAAAAGATGACTTAGGACTTGCAGCCTATAAGAGACGTACTGGTCATTTCTTAACTGATCATTTAAAAAAGAATAGGGTGGTAAAATCGAAACAACTACTGAAGAGGTACGCAAAGGGAGGTCACAGAAAAATTTTGTTTACGGATAAGAAAATTTTTACAATTGAGCAACATTTTAATAAACAAAATGACCGTATTTATGCTCAAAGCTCTAAGGAAGCTTCCCAATTAGTCGACAGAGTGCAACGTGGGCACTATCCGACTTCAGTGATGGTTAGGTGGTATTACGAGTAGCTATGAAGGAGTGACTGAGCCATACTTTTGTGAAAAAGGTATCAAAACATCGGCACAAGTGTATCAAGATACCATTCTTGAGAAGGTAGTGCAGCTCTTAACAACACTATGTTCAATAACCAAGAATGATCCTTCCAGCAAGACTCGGCGCCGGGCCATAAAGCTAGGTCTACGTAGTCTTGGTTGGAAACGAACGTCTCGGACTTCATCAGAGCTGAAGACTGGCCGTCGTCTAGTCCCGATCTTAATCCGCTGGATTATGATTTATGGTCAGTTTTAGAGAGTACGGCTTGCTCTAAACGCCATGATAATTTGGAGTCCCTAAAACAATCCGTACGATTGGCAGTGAAGAATTTTCCCATGGAAAGAGTGCGTGCTTCTATTGATAACTGGCCTCAACGTTTAAAGGACTGTATGGCAGCCAATGGAGACCACTTCGAATAAGCTTTTTATATTTTAAATTGTTTTATATTTATGTATTGAACTAACACACTGTAAAAGTAATAAATGTTATTTGCAATAGAAATTTTTTTTTCTTTGTTTCAGTATTTATGGCAAGACTAGGTATAGACATATAGATAAAATTAGCTCACTTTTTATTTATATTTTAAAATTATTAGGGTTGAAAACTTGTATTACTTCACCTAAATTCCCTGATATACCTATCCCAGGTTATAAGAGCTAAGTACCTCACTTAGCTCTTATAACCTGGGATAGGTATATCAGAGGTATGAGCTATACTTAGTCTTCCCAGACTAAGTATATATACTCAGACGTATTAGTAAATTTTTAACATAAAAGACAATCTGTTTGAAATTTTTAACCGAATAATTCTACTTACATGTGAAGTTAAAATTGAGCAGAAATTATATTAAGGCCAAAATTAAACACTCTCCTTCGACATTTTATCCCATAACGTCTCGTAATTTGGAGCAGTAATTGCGTTTCCTCAGTAATTACGTTAGCTATCCAGCCGACATAAAACAGTTTAAGAAACAAACTTCTTAATTCAATGAAGCAGTTCCAGATTATAACTGATTCCTTCAACCTTAACCTAATACTGAGTTTGAGCAATTATTTCTTTTAAAGAAATTCGATATTAGAAATTCCTCTAATGAGATATACTTTGTAAACAAACGTAGAGTTCCATCAAGCGAGTTCCAGGCGGAAAAAGTACTATATTTATATTTACCACGAAGGACATAACCTATGGAGAACCGGTGGGACCGATATTACGTAGTAACTCAATTCACTACTACAGGGGTAAAATAATACTCGCAACTCTGAATCACTTGTTCACAGATAATCATCGCGGCATTGTTAAAATATTCTCCCATTGGTCAGTAGGCTCCAATCGCCTAGATATTTAAGTAGTAAAGCGCGCGGTTGCTTTTTGCGGCATACACTGCGGAACACGCGCGGCAAAAGTAACCCGTTTGCCGCGTCAGCGTCACGAAGAGACAACATTATTTTCAGCGTTTGTTATAGGCTGCGTGAAGCGCATTGTATCATTTTTTGGCATTAAAACTATATGGATATAGCGTAGTGTTGTCCGCATGACACCATGTTTCATGCGGACAACACTACGCTACGCTTAAATATGTGCCGCCCCGGCGCCGCCGCCGCTGGACTGTCGCTGCGATCAAACACTTTCGTGCAGATCAACGTGTTTATCGCGCATAAATATATAGTATTCCAAGAAAAGAAAACTATCAGCACTCTTATTGTTAGAGCAAGAAGAAGAAGACAACAAGTTACAAATAACATGCACAACACAGTGATTGCATATTGTAGAATTCGCGTAAAATATAGTTAAGCGCACAAAACAAAACGTATTTAAATGCGCTGTGCGCGCAAGCGTCTACCGAAAGCATTGCACGGCAACGGTTCGCGCCATAAACAAGGATACTTTATACGAATACGTGAAGATAAATTATTTTTTATTGTGCGGTTAACGCATTCCCTCTCATGTTGCAATTACCGCTGCATCAAACGTAAAAATCTATGTACGGTAATTACTTTACATGTATTAAAATAGTGCGCGTCAATCGCAATGCATATTCCGCAACGTATGCAGCAAAAATCAACCGCGCGCTTAAAACACAACGTTTTTGCTAACGCGGAGTGCCTTCATGCGCAGTCAAGTTGTTTATTGGTTTGTGTTATTATTATTAATGTGTAACAAAGTTTATTGTAATCGTTAATGATATTACCTGTACCTCCGAGATGGCGTAACCAATTTGAATAGTTTACTGTGATTGAAGCTTTCAAATTTGTTTCCATATAATTATTGATTAGATGAAATCTATTTAATTACTATAGGTAGTGCCTAATAATAATAAAAATAATAATTTGTTATCTGGCCGCAAGACGTATTGTTTTTCGTGCATGTCATATATGTACGTAATATTATTTATTGCCGATTATTTAAACGACGGGCTGGATTTTGTTACATAATGTAATTTAAATTATATTAATTTCGTATTGGCAAACTAAGTGTCCTAAAAAAATGGGTGTAAAAATGAAGAGTTTTTAAGACGATCACTAAAATATGCAATTTATTTGATTAAAATTCATTTTTAAATTGCGATCAATGATTTCGATTCAACACGTCTTCACAGCATACAAAGTTTATAGAGAGGATTTTAGAATTATAAGAAATCGGACGCTTCCTTGCTTGCTCACTACTTGCTTATAAGTTGAGTTTTTACGCGTATAATTTTGTTAAAGATATAATAGTGTATTATAAAAAGTTAAGAAACGTAAAAAAATACGTAAATAAGATTTTCATTCATTAATCGACACTAACAATTAAAGAAGCAATGGTATTCACATTGTTTGAATGGAATGAAGTATACTTATAAAACTTGAACTGTTGTAGAATCAGAAAAGTCGCCAATACATACACCAGTAATGTATAAGACTGAAACGAATTTCAAGCCCCGTAGGGTAGGAGTCCGTCTAAATAGCCCTTTCCCCCGAGGCAAAGATAGTGCTGTTTACGGGTATTGTGAGGAAATAACATAATAAACAATTTACACTCCCGGGATTTCTCAGGCAGCAAGTTAACCCACCACTGAATTGGTCGTTTCGTGAATTTCTTAGAACGTATAGATTTAGTGGCCGACAATAAAATCGAAGAATTTAGTAACGCCGATGATCAATATCTCTTTTCGTTTCTTCATTTAAACACTGTTGAACGCATTGGATTTTTTTAAATTTGTAATGTTCAATACTGTGTATGTTTGAATAAATAAATAAATATGAAAATTAAGTAACGACAACTGTATCCTGTTAACTGAAAGGTTTTTTTTATATCGAACTAGTCTGAGCTCAGGGTGCTTGTTAAGCTATCTGTCTCGTCTGTTGTCGATAGATGACATTTGTTAAGCCAACAAGAAGACTTCTGTCGAACGCCTGTGGATGATATGTGATTATGTGTGGACTATGGATTCCGCCAATGTACATAGAAACAGTGTAGCGAATTATATTGTAAAATCCCTTCGATTTGTAAGGATCGAGTGGCGCTCGGTTGTCTCTGCCTACCCCGCAAGGGATTTGGCATGAGGTTATATATAGACCCATTCTGTTAAAAGGATAACCTGATGGTTTATTGGTTTGAGCTTTTGGTATACAACGTCGGGAGACAAACAAGCATACGACTCGCCAAATGTGACGCAGTTACCGTAGCCTATTAACGCTTATAATAAAAGAAATATCGCTCGCGCGTTGCCACCTCTACCGCTAACACAGCAGCTCCTCAGGAGCTTAATCAGCCTTATTAACTTCAAAATTAATGCCACGCCCGGTTGTTGACAGCAACTCCATAGGAGATTACAGGTGATCTCACTCATACGCAAGAGTCCAGAGAGTTATGTTGTTTCACTTCGTTTGTTATTTCACTGCGATTTTCTGTGAGTTGGAGGTACTTCCTTAGACTTTAATGCGTCGTACCTCTGTAATAAAAATACAGGATACATGTAAGTGATACCACGTAACGAGTTAAAATATGACTTTTTTTGAGGGTAGGTATTAATTTGCATCGTGACAATCTAGCGGCACGCGCTGATTGTTGAAAGCATGCAAGGAACAACAGACCTTTTCGTCACACCGATAATCGTCATCCGGACCCAAGTGCCACAGCAGACCGGACTTAATTTCATTGACTCCTGTGCAACCACAGGTGCTGGGTCACCTATTGGATGATTTCAGAGCTGAAAATCAACCGTGGTTTAATCGGCTGTGTAATCGGATAATCTGCTCAAGAAAAGTCTTACGAGGCTTGGACCACGGCGCGTACTAATTTAAATCCTAATGAATCTCATTTCAAACGCAAACAGAATGCTGCCTCGAGCTTCAGTAGTGCAGGGAGACTTTTGAAAAGACTCCAGTAGCTCGGTTCTATTAGTTCAGCTCAGCCGAAATGAACGAGTTGGGCATGAAGCCCCAACAGGAAAGCAGGATTGAGAGTAAATGAGATTTATTAGCAAATTTGAAGATTATGAGACTTTTAGAAATTGTATTTCAAACGTTCTGGAGAGTGAAAATTGAAGAGTACAGTATAACAGCATGCTCAACTGTCGACACTGTCGAATGAATAGCCATTCAAGCGTTATCGCTGTGTCTATTACATCTGCTGTCTTCAGAGTAAACATTTGCAAATCATAACGTACACGTGCAACAATAATGAGAGTAGCTTAACGGAAAGGATAATAAGTTTACGAAATTAATAATAATTAGAGAGGACCAATGTCACCTTGGGCAACACGTGCGATTCCGATACATTATGGGCAGCACGTAATGCCCGCTAGATAAGCTGAGAAGATAAGCTCAGAACCATTTCAAGCCCGAATTTCAACTATTTGAGTATATGTATGTATATCTTCACGCCAAGTGCCTTGCGGGGTAGGCAGAGAGGACCGAGCGCCATAAGACGCGGTCCTTGCATACTTCACTCGCTTCTGTGACATTCATAGCTCTTTTCACGCACAACTATTTTAGGATAGCAAATATGACATCGAGGCCTACTGTGTTAACGCATTAGAGAAATCAATGAGTTCAATTTTTTTTATACAAGCTTTGGAGGCATAAACATACGGTCCACCCAATATGAAGTGGTTTCCGTTGGCGTAGTTAGGAATAATTGCAATACCGGGAGTATCACTTGCACATTGCCATTCCTGCTACGTGTAGCTAGCTATTTCTTAGAATCATACAGTACCTAACTCACTCTCAGAAACAATATGTTGTAAAGGGAAACCTAGTAGTCTGCGAAGAGTGGCGTGCATGCCACATAAATTATTTTGATTATTTATAATTTTACTTTGACTAATATATACATCTAATTAGATCGCTAATACAACCGCCGCGCTATCTTGTATTGATTGCTTCTTAGCAGTTGGCAACACGCATTCAATATCCTCTGATAAATATAACAAAGCATTATGTGCAATGGTGCAAACATAAACGTTTACTTTTTGCGTCGAACATCCGGTCCTCGGAAATTAAAGAGAGGCAGATGTGTACTCGAGACAAATACCGAGACAAGAATTTACGTCAAAGCATTGAGGAATAGAAACTGTTCCAAAAATGTTTTCATATATTTTGAAATAAAAAAACCGCCTTCAAAATACACCCAGGAACTAAAAAGCAAATAAAATACCCAAATCGCTTCAAGTGTGCCTTCATTAAAAAGTTCCCTCGATTTCTTTAAGGTTCCATCAACAAAGTCTAACCTAATGACCATGGGACCACTTGGAAAGTAATAGCCTTTCAAACAAAAAATAATTTTCCGTATCGTTCCAGGCGACTTCGAGTAATCGGAGAACATACATAAAAAATAAAAAAATTCCGACGAATTCAGAACCTCCTCCTTTTTTTGAAGCATGGAACAAGTGAATAATCTGAAACTAATACGTAATGTTAGTATGGCAAAATATTATTTACACAAAATCATATGAAGATGCAGAGCACAAAAACATTACGTTGCGATGTAATAATAATAAGCCTTTGAGCGTTGCGAAAACTTCTCGGCAGTAAAAGCTTGCTTGAGCCAAAAAACACAGCTCGCTATACACAATGCAGTGCTTGTGCCAACGCTTAGTAATACTCGTAGAAACAAGAGCTGGCTATGACAGAGAGAGCATGAATGTAAGATAAACGCGGTAGACATACGAGCGTTATGCTTTTAGGCGAAATGCTTGTAGACGGTATTCGCAATGATGAAATTAAAAACAGTAGGTCTGAAAGAGAGTGTCGGTGTTATGCCTCTTCTTGCAGTGTTGGTTCTGACATGTAGAAAGAATATGGGAAGAAAGAATTACGAAACAGATTGTCAGATTAATTTGACAAATAAACAGATACCTATATAAAGTACAAGGATGTATACTTTATATGTATGTTTATTTGTTGGAGCCGACGATGTTCAAGACTTGCCATGATCGTGTTTTATCAGAAGGTGATGTCAGAAACCTTAGAAACTCGCAAGAAGAGAAGAGCAATGAATGTTAAAGAAGCAAGAGAGGTGTATAAGTATCGAGTCATGTGGCGCCCCGTTCTCTCTGTTTATCAGGCAAGTGTTTTGGCGTGAAGTTATAGATAGATAGCCAGATACACTTGGTCCAACACAACATAGTTAACCGTAATTTCGTGATCGTTCTGGTTTCCTTTCTTTCAAATACCATTATTTTGATTTTGGAAATGATTATTATAAATTAGCTCGGCAAGGCTTCGCAGGTGATTTAATTTCGACAAAAAGTTGTGATCGTGTGGGTTATTTAAAATCTTTCTTAGATCAAATGCACAAATGGCCAAGCCTTCTAGAACCTTGATATTACTTAACGCGACGTATGCTTGACCTTTAAGCTTTCTCTAATATTGTACCTTGTTTATGTATTTTTTTATGTATTTTTACCGTATCTTTATCTCTTAAAGCAATAAATTTGACAGTCTTGGTTGGGTTCTTTCCATTATTTGGATTATTATCTACCATTGTAGCATCATCAAATTATAAATACTGCACTTAGTAACTCTCCGGTTTTGAACTGACCTCTACGCAATATAGGCGATTAAATTTAACACAAACAAACCTCGGTTAATGTTAATGTTTCTTCGCAACTCCGACCGCAATCCTTCATCAATTTTAATGGGCGACAGGATTCTTTCAAAGTTCTGCCTCATGTCTAAATAATATATATATGAGTAACAGAGAATAATACCATAATTCCGGATTAGCAGCTAGAGTAAAGTAACTGGTTTTGACAAGCTCGGTGACTTTGACACCGACGCTTATGGGTTCGATTCCCACACAATATAAAAATTTGTGTGTATGAACATGTCTGTTTGTCTTGATTTGAAGAGAGGTAGAGTGCATCAAAGCAGCCCGTCTGGGGAAGTACCTCCTCACAGAAAACCGCAGCAAAATAACTCCCTAGAGGGTTGTTGTGTTCCTGCGTGTGAGTGAGGGCACCAGTAAGCTCCTAAGAAGTCGCTGTGTAAGCGAGTGATACTTAATACGTATATTACATGCGTTTATAGGCTACGGTAACTGCTTTACATCACGTAGGCCGTATGCTCGTATGCCTCCCAACATAGTATAAAGAAAAACAACGGGTGCATCAAATAGCAGGCCGAGGTCTACAGGTACTAAGATACACTCCTTTTCTTGAATTACCTCTCAACTAAAAGTGACAGAGACAATATGCGCTCTCACTAGTATTTTTTTATAATTTCTCATTCTAAACTACATTTAAACATATTAGTTGTATATATTTTTGTAATCACCTTTTAAAACCCTTCATTTTGATACCCCACTCGATAGGATTGGGAAAAAAGTTTTTATCATAACGTACGTTTTGGCGCCTAAAATTCACCATTTTTATTTTTCATAATTATAATATACCCAGTGACAGTCGCGCAATAAAGACGAATCTAACGACATATCACTCATCACAATCGGTTCAGTCGTTTAGCAGTTATGAGTTATACATACATACATACAGGTCAAACACATAACCCTCCTTTTTTGGCTTCGCCGCAGTGGGATAAAAACAAAGATAAATGGTTGCCAGTATAGACTAATTTCCTGACATCTTTGTCAGTTAATTAAATGTTCATGAACTCTTTAACAATCCTTTTTGGTGAGAATATTTTTAATATGATTTTTGAAGGTCGGGAAATGAGTGAACTGTTTCAAGAATTGAATACAATTTACTGCAAGCTATTTCGTTTTGAGCGTCCCCCGCACGCGTTATGTACTTTGTAGTCCCAGCAAGTTAATGTACGCTGCTTATTCCATCTAAGATTTTCACAGAATTTTGACTACGGCTTTATATTTTAACGAGCATACATCACAAAATATACTGAGATTTGTCAGTGAGGCTATTTATTTATTTGATCAGTTCCCTGAGCGTTTCCCTGGAAACCATGTTGGAAATAGAACGGATGGTGAGGATGATCTTTTGTATAATAAACATAAGCTGTCTGTTAGAATTTTCAAGTATTTGTTTTGTAGTAGTTACATAAACCTTTATTACTATATACTATAAATGTGATTATTTCAGATTTTTCGCTTTACAAACTTCGATGATAAAGTGGTAAATGATAGTAAAACTGTTCTTTGCTCTCAACTACGCAAAAAGGGAAATAATAATTTTCAATCATTATATAAACCCGTTTAATAAGACCTGAGATATTTGAAGTGTAAGATATTAGATTTGTCTTTATCCACTATAAACAAACATAGATAAATTACGTGTGCAAAGACGTAATCTGGCAAAAGAATGCATTAAGTTTGTTTTTATTTACCTTTTTGATCGTAACATGAGGTTTCGGGCAACATACATTTTATTTATGTAACTGTCACTACATTGAGTTCATGTGTTTAAAATGCATGATATTGTTATCTCAGTTTGTGTGGGTCTGGCAATCAAAATCATTGCAGCGCCATCTGGACTAGATTACGAACGCATTTGTTTGTACTAACATCGTAGTACTTATATTTCGAATGACAATCATTTAACATCAATACCTATCTAATCATTATCTGTTGGTTATAATTTATGACTTATCTCTGACAACACGATGATAACCAAAATAGTTTGGCTGATATACCTGTTCCAAACAAGGAAATATGTTCGAAAGTTAATTATACATACACATTATCCTAAATCAATTTCTGCAAAAAGTTGTGATCATGTGCGTTATTTAAAATCTTTCTTAGATCAAATGCACAAATGGCCAAGCCTTCTAGCACCTTGATACTACTTAACACGACGTATGCTTGACCTTTGAGCTTTCTCTAATATTGTACATTGTTGTTTATGTTTTTTTTTGTATTTTTTACCGTATCTTTATCTCTTTAAAGCAACAAATTTTACAGTCGTTGGCTGAATTCTTACTCCATTATTTGAATTATTATCTATTACTATAGTAGTTATATATAACTAGTACTAGTTATATATAACTAGGTACATATATTAAATTACCCAAAAATCTAGTATTAGCAATGACTTTGATTTTAGGCGTTACACTCGAAGTAATTACAAAATTTCACTGGAATGTTGTAGTTCATTAAATTTAAACCTGATTGTTTTTGACAAGATATCTACTGTGGGATATAATGAGAGATTTAACCTGATATTTCGTAGTTGTAAAATCATGTTCCCATTTTATTATATTTATCATACCTGTTATTAATTATTTCGTTATAGTAAATTTTGATTCCTTAGAAAAATTAAGGAAGTTGTGGTCGTCCGTCAGAAATACGAGTAGGTTACTATGCGCATTGAATTATTATGTGCGTACCTACATAATAATTCAATGACTATATGTAACCTATTTCTTACGAGCACACAAACCTTTTTATATTTTTTCCTTCAAAATATCTCACATCGAGTGAAGTTATTATGGACAAGGACACATTGTGTGAAAATCCAATTACAGTGTTTATACAAATTTATTGTGTAGGTACCAGGCCAAGACGTGAAGTTGTGATGCTGATTTTTTAGTTACACAAAGATGCACGAATATATTAATCATTTGTTTGAAACTAGTACAATATACTGTCGCTTTAATCTACTCTTACTATACGAATATTTTTTAATTATTTATTTTACCAATATATTTTATATAAAAAAAAATATTACTTTATTTATGTACACGACACCGTGGTATATCATGCAGAGGAATATTATTCTAACTATCAGAAATTGACTTAAAGATTCACAAATATTTGTATACTATCACAAGGGATTCGCTCGCTCTGATGAAATTTATGAATAACGTTTATAGTATAGTTCGTACTAAGAAAAATGGGAGGGTTTAAAATGTGGCTCTCGAACTTGGTAATGTGAGAGATATATATATTAGTGAAGTTCCACTAGATGACTGATGGGATGTGGCTTTCAGCTCAAGTATTATAGGTAACTCGTTAACATTCGTTGAAATTCTACAATCCTACAAGGAATTACCAGTAGGTGACGCTGTATTTATTCAATCGGACTGCTACGCCCTGTCCTTCTTTCGCTAGAGTTTCCTTCGCTAACCTGCAGGGTGCACCATATTCATATGAAGCAGAAATTGGTTAGCAAAATTATGACTTTAAAACCCCAAGAGTCCGAAAGTATTGAATATTACATATCTTATCTATCTTAGCTCTAATATTATCAACTCTAGATCGCGGGAAAGAAAGGTTATGAGACGCATAAGGTATGTTCATACGCACATTATTCCAGCAGTACACGTAAAACTAAAATTAAAACGAAACCCGTTCACTCACTAGTGTTTTCCATATTCAATCATAGGCAGAAAAGTGGTCGCTAAAGAATGGCGATCGAAACTGCATCGTTATCTTCAAGATTGGTGTTGGAAGAAAAAGCCACAGTGATGGTCAGCCTATCGCACCAATGCGTCTATTCTGTGAGACCTTAATATACTTAGTCTGGCCATAAATACTGTTACAATTACAAGTAAAATAAACAAAATATTACATTTGAATTTGGAATCTGTCATTTTTATATGATTGTTCATTGAGTTTTATCATTTTGGCGCTAATATATTGTACAATATTTTGCGATATTAAAATGGAGTGGGGTGATAAAGAGAACCGAATCGCTATGATTGCATTACACAAAGTAGGTATGGAGCCCAATGCAATTTTTAAAACTCTCCATACGCTTGATATTAGTAAAAAGTTTGTGTACCGGGCTATTAATAGGTACAATGAGACCACCTCTGTTTATGACAGAAAAAGATCTGGCCGTCCACGTAGTATTCGTACGAAAAAGGTGGCCAAAGCAGTAAGGGAAAGAATTCGAAGAAATCCTGTCCGAAAGCAAAAGATATTATCTCGGGAGATGAAGATAGCACCTAGAACCATGTCGCATATTTTAAAAGATGACTTGGGACTTGCAGCCTGTAAGAGACATACTGGTCATTTCTATAATTATAGTAGATAATTTAAAAAAGAATAGGGTGGTAAAATCGAAATAACTACTGAAGCGGTACGCAAAGGGAGGTCACAGAAAAAATTTGTTTACGGATGAGAAAATTTTTACAATTGAGCTCCATTTTAAAAAACAAAATTATTGTATTTATGCTCAAAGCTCTAAGAAAGCTTCCCAATTAGTCGACAGAGTGCAACGTGGGCACTATCCGAGTTCAGTGATGGTTTGGTGGGGTATTAGCTATGAAGGAGTGACTGAGCCACAAAAGTATGGCTTTTGTGAAAAAGGTATCAAAACATCAGCACAAGTGTATCAAGATACCATTCTTGAGAAGGTAGTGAAGCCCCTTAACAACACCTTGTTCAATAACCAAAAATGGTCCTTCCAGCAAGACTCGGTGCCGGGTCATGAAGCTCGGTCTACGCAGTCTTGGTTGGAAACGAACGTTTCGGACTTCTTCAGAGCTGAAGACTGGCCGTCGTCTAGTCCCGATCTTAATCCGCTGGATTATTATTTATGGTCAGTTTTAGAGAGTATATTGGCTCTAAACGTCATGATAATTTGGAGTCCCTCAAACAATCCATACTTTGATTGGCAGCGAAGAATTTACCCATGAAAAGAGTGCGGGCTTCTATTGATAACTGGCCTCAACGTTTAAAAAGACCATATGGCAGACAATGAGACCACTTCGAATAAGCTTTTTATATTTTAAATTGTTTTATATTTATGTATTAAACGAACACACTGTAAAAATAATAAATGTTATTTACAATAGTTTTTATTTTTTCTTTGTTTCAGTATTTATGGCAAGACTAGGTAGAAAGAACACTCTGTCTCCGCAGAGTTCTCAATTGTTCGGTAATATCGTATTTGAAAGATGGACAAGTCCTTGAGCTACTGATGGTTACTGGTAAGGTAAACGAAAAAGGTCTGTCAATGACGCCAACTACATGGTCTTACCAAGTCCGGACTGCGATGGATACTGAGTTTCACAATGGCCTGCACATAGCGAAAGACCGCTACAAATGACAAAACTTCATTAGGGAAGAATTAACTCAACAGAGGAATCACGACCCTCAGTTGTGACGTACACGATGCAAGGAAGAGTATAACCAAAACCGTTATAATCAAAAATTAAATGCTGACTATAATACAGGGGATAAAATATGTACAGCTTAAAAAATACTCAAAAAAGGCGTAGTATACGAAAAAAATAAATAAAAGCGCAAACGAGCCCAAAATCCCTACCAATGAAGTTATTGTTCCTATGCTGCCTACGGTGGTACGGCCACGTATTACGAAAAACGGCAATTTACGCGGGGAACAAAAGTTTAGCCATGCCACCATGGGTAGAAGGGGTAGACCTAAGAAGTGCTGGCTTGGCGTCGTGAAGAATGACATGCGTGCCAATTGTCTCACTATAAGGGATGCCGAAGACCGCGAGAAATGGAGGAGTACAAGCCGGACAGCGGTCCCTGGGCTCCGAAGCGAAAGCGTAGGACGCGACCGGGATTGACGCTCGGATGATGATAATGAGATCTCACCAATCTCCATCATCATACTAGGTCGATTCAACAATTAAAGTATTCGATTTCTACTATTTCGCTCCTTCTTTAGATTCCATCGCAAATATACAACCTTCGACTTCAACTTCGAAACTATGTCACGAATCATACAGAAATATCACGAATAGAGAATAATGATCTAAAGTAAATTTTCAATCATAGATGATAAAGAAAATGCCTATATCAAAATTGGTTACAAACTACGATCTGTAGCTTGCAAGCACAATTACGTTCGTACATACCAATTGAAGTCTTCTAAGGCATTTCGTATTTGAAACGGAAATTTAATATTTATTGGAAAATACTATTAATTAGGTATCTTTTATTCAAACATAATTTCTGAAATAACGTACAATATAACTGCATTACTTTTATCGTTGAAGTGCTATGCGTCGCGGTATGTGCAATAAATAAATAAAACACTTATTGCGCTTGTAAACATCACATGTTCGAAATTACCCAATTATAAAAGTATGACGGTGTCCCACAATCAGTTGTTTATTAGTGTCCGGAGTAAAATTGGAAAAACGGACACTTAAGCATCCATTACACTATTCAGTTCTAAGAGCGCTAATTGATCTAACGTGCTAATTTCGTTTTCTGTGACGTTAGGCAGTCAGTAGTGAGATCGCGTGAGCTCTGTGATGCTACTTTGTATAATAATATGAATAACTTATGAATAAACAATAATCTGAACCAATTACCTATCTTATTGCTAATGTTATCCCGTTATTCCGTTAGGATTGGCGGGTCCGCTACCTAAGCCTAAAGGATTGGCGAAGATACTGATTTTGACGATGAGTGACTACTCAGACCTCCATTGTGCACAGGGAAACAAATGTTTACTTGTGTTAGGTCACACGTTTTTGAAATATAATTTCTTGGACGTGCGGGTTACCTCTTGAGGTTTTTCTTCATCGCCGAGTAAGTAACAATTACAAATTAATATATTAATGCAGTAATACAAATTTAGAGATACGTGCCCACACCAAGATAAGAAACAGGGATCAGTCGTGTATAGGCTTTTTACATGTCGATAATTAAGAATTGGTAGAAATTGACAGAACAAGATCACTTAAAACCAAAAAACAGCATTCAAAATATTTTTCTTAAAAACTACCTACAATATACTTTTTCGCTGAATTCTAAGGTTGTACCTTCTTATTGTTTATACACACACTCAGTGCACGAGTGACATTTTCTCGGCGCCTGGATATGGATGTAATCCATGTTATGTTATTTATCAGGCAGACAAAGTAATAAAACAACATAACATAATTTATCAGTATATTATTATTAATATTAAATATTATTTATGTCAACTTTACATTAAACGTTAAACATACTTCTTTATATTTCATTCGTTCTCATTATATTAGTGAGATTTTCATATCGATGTTGCAAACGACCTTGTTCAAACTCTGTTGAAATATAATTTGAATATCAAGTTAGTATCTTAAGGCACAATAGGTACTTGTTTTTAACATACACGTGCAAATCTCAAACAACAATCGAACGCAACCATTTGAACACGACAACATTCAAACAGAAGACAGTCAGCAAATATTAGCATTATAATTGACAAGTTTATCGCGAGATCATTACTTGAACGTTTGAGTTGAATTTGTGCGAACTGATCGATATTAGGGCTGATATACACGTTACATGGAGAGAGATTTTCGATATTTGTTTCAGAAGGCTATGTACAAAAGGATTTAGCATAATACACAAAATGTTACCTTTGTTTTCAGTCCTTATCTCTAATCGTAGCGTGTAACTCAAAAACTTTCTTTCTAACTTTATTAAATTCCCGTATCCATGCTGCATACTGTACTGTAACATAGTCTCTCGCATATAAGTCCCGTAAGGTCCTACATAGATATAGGGGTAAAGCAGGAGGTGGTGTGAAAGGATTCCATATCTAAGAGAAAGACAACAACAATTTCAGATTTTCAAATTTGAGGTTCCGCGTTCTCCTAATTCCTTATTTAAATTGCAACCAAAGTCGATAAAAACGACACTCGATTTGACATCGCAAACAATGATAGGTAATATACCGAAACGTTCTTTTTTTTTGTTGTATTTGTTGTACTATTTTTTCTAATGTTTTCTGTTTTGAAGACTCACGATTTCAATCTTCCCCATACACGCTTATTCCACGATTCACTCTCAGGATTTTGACATTAGATATATGTTATGTATACCCCTTAAGTATGTCACTATTGATATGATAATTCTCAAGAGTCATGATGCTAGAAAGAATTAACACATCAAAAAGAATGATGTAGATACACGTTTAATGTATGTAAGCCATGGATCTTTTGCCAAATTCCAATGAATATCGTTCTTCACCATATGAAATAAAAACAATGTCACATGTTACCGTACTAATTTATTTGCCACGGAATAAATGGCTCACTATCATCGGCAACCTGTCATCTCTGGTGGTGCATCTAATACAGCACCTCGATTAGTAATATTTAATAACCCGAGTTAGGAAGAACTTTTTACAAATAATACCTCAATAATATTAGCAACTCCCTGGTGGTATATTGTGTACCTGTGGATGACTGAGGCCACTGTGAATACCTCGAGGAAGTACATTAAAAATCGAATCATTACAAGGATTCTGTACTATTTAAAAAAAGAATTTCTTACATACCTACCCTACAAATTTCATTAATAATGAGATATCAGATCGCGTTTTATCACTGATAAAATTATTAAATATTCATTATTTAATACGTACAGACAAAAGACAATCTCAATAATCTGAACAAGATAACTACAATTTATTTGCCATTGAGCAACTTTTATATTAAGGGTAAAGATAAAAAATATTTATTTGCTTTTAAACCTTCGCGAGCACTTAGACACGTCTTACATTCTCAATATTGTATCTCATTAATTTATCATATTACTTTTTTAATCTACCAGCAATTCAAATAACCATTGGCGAAGAAGCAATGCCAATAGAAACTTGCCAATAATATACAGGGTGTAGCATAAGTAGTGGTCCACCGTTCAGGATTCGATGAACCAGATAATTAACTATAACAATTAAAAATTTTGACCACTTTTACCCAAAGGTTCCGAAAATATTTCCTTTTTGTCTTTTGTTTACGAAATTTCGACCTTTTATTACAAATTTGTTTGTAGTTGCAATATAAACCATTATTTTTTCATTTTGATTTCTGTTAATTACTGCTGAATACTAAGGCTATTATGATAAATTATGATTTTTTATGTAAATTCAGCTCTTTTGAAGAAAAAGTTGGTTCTTCTCTAATTTTAACCCTAATTTTTAACATACCATCCAAGTTCAAGGGCGATTTTTGTAAAAAAAACGTACTACACTGTCAGTGCCCATTTATTTAATAATATGCCTACTAAATTCCGATTTCTAAATGGTATCACTATAACAGATCCTATTATTTAACAAAAAGATATTCAATTTTAATTGAAGAAAAGAAGATTTTCATTATATCAGATTTATGACCATACCCGATAATCAACTGAGTTTGTACATAAGGATAACACTCGCACAACGATATGAATAGGTTTTGCCAAACAATAAGCATACACAAAACAGCGTTGGTACACGGTCACCCGTGTACTCCAACATTATGCTGAGAAGGCTCCTTGTTGGCAGCCATTACAATACACATATTTTTGTATATTTTCACTAATTTTTCTTTGTTTCTTTTTTATTGTATGTGTGTTATCAATGGTTATGCCAATAAATATATCTTTCTTTCTTACACTAGTTTTTGTAGTAGAATCTGATCAACCATATCAAAAGTACCGAAGAAGTTGGAGTACATTGAGTTCGCTTAAAAACTTTCAAACAGGTGAACAGGTAAAACTCAGAAGATCAATGTCAATTACAACATGTTATTTTGGGACCAGAATTTCACTGTACACATATTTAAACAACAGAATGCAGACTATTGATGTAAATTGGGTTAAATCTTACGGCACAAACGTTATTAATAAATAATTAGTGTTAACATCAGGGTGCCCCAGGGTTCTATTTTGAGATCCATTTTATTTTTAATATATATAAATCATCTGACCAACATGATGCAGAAAATGGCAGATATGGTACTCGTACTATTTGCCAATGTCCTCTTTCTTTTTTATTGTAACTCGCAGCTGGTGAGATCACATTGATAAGTGTAAATAGTTTTCTTGCAGCTAATCTTTTGTTAAACTCAACTAAAACCAAATGTATGAAACATAATCTTTCAAATGACTTCTGTCGACACATAAGTTTTAAATGACAATAATAAACTACAATGTCTTAATGATATCATATTTCTCAGAATTATATTACAATATACCTATACATATATTTATTTCAAGTTTCAGTGGGTCCCCCGTATAAATCAACTTACTTGTAATTTCAGCTCTTCTGTTATATGCATACGCGAGGAAAGCCTTTAAATACAATTGTGGCGAAAACTTGAAACATTTTTTTTTTACAGACGACAATCATTCGCTCTATTTATAACATAGTCTCTAGGAAATCACTTCAGAATACTGTTAAAAGAAATAATTATCCCCACTGTTACTTTTCAGTACATATAATAATGCAGGAGTAAATTGTATATGTCTGTATATCGGCTAGTTAGCTCCTGGCTCTAACTAGCGACATAACTTTGGCTTTGTATTGTAAAAAAATGTTTTCGATTCCCGACAACAACTTGAAAAGTCATGACAGAAGTACTCTTTGTAAAAAAGCTCGTTATTCAGCACAAACAACAACCATATATCTCTAGGCAATTTGATCTAAACTACTTTGTGTGCTTCCGCTCCCGATTAGTTCGTGCAAACTACTGCCAGCCGGCACCCACCCACTACCGTTAGTAGATGCATGCCGCCGCTGCCATGGCTGCTCCGGCTCGTCTCAACGACACCTCCACGAGGCATCCTCAGGCGCTGTAATCTAATTGATTTTTAACGCATATTAGTAATTCTCTTTCAGCACTTGTTCGTCATAGATAACCATTTTCGAAATGCTGGTAGATTAAAGAAAGAAAAATGAATGAGTATGCATTAAAAATTTTTTTTAAAAAAAAGTAAGCCGTAACTAAGAGCGCCAACAAAGTACCAAAAATGTTCCTTATTTCCTATGGGTAAATAAGGAATATTTATCTTTTATATTGTTCCATTTACCCACCAGCTTAAGTTTGAAATCGAGTTTTACACAACACCGATAACTTGACTGATCTTCTCTCACGTAATCCAAATCATTTTCTTTAGTACTTATGGTAGATTATTTACAAAATGTTTGAACTTTGAGTGTATGCTTTAGTCGTCAATTTCGACAATCAAGCAAGACCTGCAAATAAGAAACATGCAACATTAAAAGCAAGTTGAAGAGGCGAGAGAAGTATATTTGGATCGGTACACCTGGTATTCCATAGCCTCTGTCTACCCCAATGGGAAACAGCCGTGATGATATGTATGTATGTACATAAAGTCATTTGTAATTATTAAACATATTGCCATGCATATTAGGCATAGGTAGGCATGGCGGAGTTGGATTTTAACAACATAGATCGAATGCTAAAATGAGTTTCCACTCTCAACAAAAAAATGGGAAAATTTATTATAATTCGGACGCCGAATTTTTCCTAATAACAATAGAATTTTCGTTTAATTCCCTGAAAAGCATGGCAATAAAAGTAGGAAGTGTATTAATATTAATAGTGCAAGTTATACATAGAAGTATCGTTTGCACCATTCATGCATACAGTAAGAAGGGAATCGATCGAATTGGCGACGATATCGTGTAATATACACACAAAAAATCCTCGTCCTGGGAACCTCCTTCATTTGCAAGTCGACTAAATGTAGCACTACACTTTAGTGCTATATTTAGTCGACTAGTAACAAACGTTCAACCGGAAAGCCGCCTACTTGTTGGGTGCGCTCTAGTTCACATATATTCTTTATTCATAATGTGACGTGGCATAAAAGATTCTACGTATTGTTAAAATAGGATTTGGAATTTCGCTAAAAGAAATATACAGTCACTGACATGCTGTTAAGATCTAGTTATATTGGCGACTATAAAAGTGTCGAGCAATTTTCCCCCGGTCCATAAAATGCCCGTTTGTGAGTCAGCGGTTAGGATCGACCGCCAAACACTGAATCTTGTTGGGCTAAGTAAATGGAAAATGAGATATCGGCACATTTTATTTATCAATGAATATCGTATTCCGATTTTTTACAACATCGGAGGATACAAACAAGCATGCGGTCCACCTGATATAAAAAAGTCATTGTTGTTATGAACACTTTCAATATAGGTATCGCTCGCATGCCGCATCCTCTGCTAATACAGCAACTCCTCAGGAGCTTACACGTACCGTAAAAATTGTTTACGGTTAGGAGTAATCTTCTGGTAGCTGGAGAAACTTCTCCAATCGGTCTGCTTTGATGTGCCATATGTTTTGCCAGTGCCTCGTTTGCTAATTAGCATGATGCACTACTAGCATGTGAGGTTGGCTTTGACTATTAAAT
The DNA here is from genome assembly GCA_947507595.1 of Pyralis farinalis. Classification (NCBI taxonomy): domain Eukaryota; kingdom Metazoa; phylum Arthropoda; class Insecta; order Lepidoptera; family Pyralidae; genus Pyralis; species Pyralis farinalis. The sequence continues at coordinate 23,036,450 of OX382267.1, forward strand.
ATGACAGTGATATACTTACCCTATAATTAATTAAATAATATATCTAAAACGATTTTAGAAGAAGATCTGTTTGAATATATTAACAACGGACCGGCGGAGATAGAGGCGCTATATGCATTCATTATTTACGTCACCAGTATTAAGTTATTATTAAGTTCTCCTAATTTACCCATTGTATGTAATTTTTAATGTACCTAATCATGAAAAATCTACTGCAGTCTAAGTGGCTTACCATTATCTTCAGAACTGCAAAGTCAACTGAAACCGAACGACACACCATATCAGGCGAGTATACTTATTTCGGTTCCGAGTAGTATAAACTAAACCAGAGATTAAGTGGATATTCTGAAAGTACCCGAGAAAAGATTATAGAACCTCGTCGAGAGATGCGAGAGATGCGACTACTCGAGTTCTTGGACAAAGTTCCTGACTGATGTCAAACAGTGCGTAAGTAACAACTTGATGTTCAGTGATATTCATTCACACATTCCTCTAAACATATTACCTCACCTCTAAACATACCTCGGTATAAACTGTAGTATTTAATATGTAGTAAGAACCTAAATCTTTACTGCGCAGCAAACGAGGTTGAGCAATTCTGTTGTTTAACATCAAATAATAATTAAATACCTAGTTAAATGTTTTGTTAGTGTAGATCAAAGAGCTCGGAAATATGTAATAATGTATGTTTGTTTCTTATAGTACTGTGCTGTAGTATTTTTAATAATAATATATAATAATACATTTGTTAATATACAAATACACTATTATAAAATGGTAATTCCAAATTAAAAAAGAAAATCGAAAACTATGAGAAATAACAAAATAATAGGGCCTAAAGTATGAAATTGCCATTTTATAGGAATACATACTTTTAATTGACATTAAACCTTCATGGTATGAGATTTTCAAGTGAAACTTTTCACATGACACCAATAAGGTTTTAAGGTAAATCCGAGTAATTTTTGAATAAGAGTTCCGACGCGGAACTAACGCAGATAGGCAGGCAGAAACGGCTCGCAATATCAATGCTCCGTTTGGAGAGGAGCCAGCTAAAGAACGCACCGTGCGTTTTTGGTTTAAACGCTTTCGTAATGGAAACTTCGACTTGAAGAACGAACCACGCAGAAGACTGCTTACACAAGTGAATGACGCTGAATTGAAGGAGATGGTAGAAGCCGAAAATTAGCGGCATGATTTAACGTTACCTTACCTACAATATTGTCTCATTTGCATCAAATTAATAATATAAAAAATATGAAAAATGGGTGCGTCATGATTTGACTGCTCTGCAGAAAGAAACACTTTTTGAAACTTGTGTTGCCTTGTTGAATCGGTACATAAATGAAGGAATATTAGATCAAATTGTGTCATATGACGAAAAGTGAATTCTTTACATTAACCGTAAGCGAAAAATGCAATGTCTGACCCCAGGTCAAATGCCGCAACAGTGCCCTAAAGCATAGCTTACCAATAAAAAGTAATAGTAACTATTTGGTGGTCTCTTCATTGCGTTATTCATTATAGCTTTTTCAGGTCTGGTCAAGCAATAACAGTAGATGTTTACTGTATCGAACATCGAACATTGTTGGCGAAACTGGTAGTGAAACAGCCCCGACTCGTGAATCGATCTTCACCATTACTACTCCATGATAACACAAAACCTCGCACTGCACGAAAAACCGTTGTAACTTGTAACTCTAAGGCCGTGAACTCGACGCACGCGGGCGGAGCGGGCGGCGCGGGCGGCGACATGCGCGTCTTGATGAAAGTTCATAGATTTGTATGAAACTATGTTCGACGACAGCGGGCGGAGCGGGCGGTGCGGGCGGCGGCACGCGCGTCGAGCTATTGTCGAGCGGTGACCGCGCGTTCGTATAGTCGTAGTGACGTTCTAGATAGGTATTTTATATAATGTCCGCAACAAACCGAGCGATCTGGCCGCTGGCGTCGTGTACGGACCACGGTTACCTCTCGCACCGCTCGCGCCGCCCGCTCCGCCCGCGTGCGTCGAGTTCACGGCCTTAAGGAGCTGCAGTTAGAAACCAAACGTCATCCTCCGTACTCGCCAGACCTTGCTCCAACTGACTACCATTATTTTCGTGATTTGAACAATTGTCTACGTGGTAAAAAAATTTCTTCCCAGGATGTAGTACAAAATGCTTTCACACAGTTTGTCGAATCTAGATTCCCAGAGTTCTAACGCAAAGGCATAAATAAACGTCAGATTAGATGGCGGCAATGTATAGATAATGAGGGTAAATATTTTGATTAAATAAATATGTTACATCTTGGGAAAAAACGAGTTTTAATTTTTCAATATAAATCGGCAATTTGATACTTTAACCCCTAATACAATAACATTTCATTTAAAACAGTCTCATTTAAAAAGTGGCAGCGGGGCCCAGTAGTATAAAGGTTTTTATGTCATATTTATCTCTTATATCAAACATACGTATATTTTAGGAGGCTGTAATGTCCCGGGTTTATAATTTTTGAATTTATAATTTATTGGTGTACCAAAATAATGATTAACAGAAAAACAGGTTGAAATCGACAATAAATGTATGCCCTATTTTTTCTTTGATATGAAAAGATGATGTAGATATGGTATTAATAATAAATTAAAAAAATATCACTTTATCAATGTGACAAATTATGTAAATTTTATGAAACTCATAACTTTCCTTATCTACAGTGTAAGTTAGAAAGAGATATGCAAATATAATTTGTTTTTTATGGAAAATGTTATTCCAGTAAATATAAATACTTCATTGAGAATGTGAAACTGAAGATAAAATAGAAAACAACCAAGATTGTAAGATACTGTTAATTCTAAATAAAAATAAACGATGTATGCATTTTTTCAATAGACAAAATTTGAAAGGAAACCAATAAGACAATTTTATTAAAAACCTCTTTTTCTTTAATTTGACATTATGGATAAAATGCGATGTAACAAATAGCAGCAGGGAGCAAAAGATACACAACATTTTCTCTAGGCTACTATCATTAAACACTCTAACAATATACCTATATATTTAATTTTATATTTTGTATATGGAACTGTTCCATTAAGTGCATACAACTGCCGAAATTGGCACATTCACATAACTTAAGCCACTATTTGATCTACCTAACATTTAAAAATATTTTGTCAAACAGTTGACACCGTTGTCGCACTCACACATCCGTACATGACGCTACATAATTTTAAGCGAAGTTTGCAGTCAAATCAATCGCGAGTCATCATCATCATCTCCGCCTGTATTCGTCCACTGCTGAACATATCGCCTTCACTCTAAAGTGGTCTCGATCCTGTGCCACCAGCATCTATCGACTCGTTGCAAACCTCTTTAGGTCGTCGCACGATCTAGTGGGGGGTCGTTCCACACTGCGAGCACCACTACGGTGACACTATTCGAGAAACTTTTTCCCCAGCGGTTGTCGGTTCTACGAACTATGTGGCCGGCCCACAGCCACTTGCGCTTGTTTATCCTGTGGGCTATATCAGTTAGCTTAGTTCTACTACGGATATCCTCATTTCTGATTCTATCACGCAGAGTAACCCCGAGCATAGCTCTTTCCACAGTACGCTGAGGGACCTTGAGCTTCCCCATACAGCCCACAGTGAAGGGCCACGTCTGGGTTCCGTATGTCATTACTGGCAACACACACTATTCAAAGATCATGCTCTTCAGGCGTTGATGTATTTTGTAACATGGACATTCGACATGATCTTAGTCTTGTCCATATTCATCTTGAGACCTACCTGGTTGGGAACAATATTAAGATCATTGAGCAAAGCGCTAAGTTCCTCCAGCGATTTCGCCATGAGAACTATGTCGTCGGCAAATCGTAGGTGAGTTATGTATTCGTCATTGATGTTTATCCCGTTTCCTCTCCAGTCCAAGAGCTTGAAGACATCATTCCAATGCTACACTGAAGAGTTTCGGGAATATAACATCGCCCTGTCTTACACCTTTTTACACTTGGATCGGTTTCGTACTCTGATCCTATATTCGGATGCACATCGTTGTGTACTTATACCTATGTGTATGTGATGTCAATCGCTGGAGAGACTGTAGCACCTACATGTCTCAACGGAATCAAAGACCTTTTCGTAGTTCACATACGCCAAACATAATGGCAGATTACACTCCTCAGTCTTCTGTATAATCTGGCGGAGAGTATGTATGTGATCCACGGGGCTAAAGCCTCTTCGGAATCCGGCTTGTTCGGGAGGCTGGAACTCTCGAAAATAGTACATAAACGTGGCTCATAAGCAATATCGGCCTATAGCTCTTCAAATGGGTTCTATGACCCTTTTTCAAGAACAATATTACTATGCTTCTGCTCCACGCTTCCGGTGTTTCACCGAAGTGTACGACGGAATTGAATACCCTCTGAAGGACTACAAGTATCGGCTTTCCATCCGCTTTCAAAAGCTCCGCCGAAATTGCATCCTCACCCGGTGCTTTTCCATTTTTAAGCTGTTTGAGAGCCATATGAATCTCATACAGACTCATATCCGGGATATCTTCGGTATAGTGTCGCGTCAGTTTAGCTCTTGAGCCGTTACTAGCATTGTTGCCCGGTTGTAATGACGATGTGTCCATAGAACTTCTCCATCTCAGAATCTCAGTCTTTGTAGAAAGGATGGCGCTAGTGTTGGACAGATCTTTGGCGAAGACTTTGGAGCCTTGGTTCCGCTCTATTGCCTCTTTAATACGAATTGTATTAAATTGGCGCATGTATCGCCGCATGCATTTAGAGATCTGCTTGTTCAGCAATCTGTACTCTACCGCGTGAGCTGAAGACTGCAACCACATTTCACGTCTGAACTGAATGATTCTGCGTGTGAGTCGGAAGCTCTTGGGTTCGTTTTGGGGAGGCTTTAGAAACTGGGCTCCCACTGCATGGACAGTTTCCACGACCTTGCTGTTGATATAGTCCGGTGTTATGCAATCATCAAGGCACTGAAAACGATTATAAAGTTCGAGTTTTGGTTCAGGAGAATCTTTCGGGGTTTTGGTTCAGGCCACGAGATGGACGGAGCGTAGACTTCACCAGGCGAGACCTTTCCTACTTTATGTTAAGGTTCAAGGTCAGAACGAGCAAGGCGATCGCTTCCAGTTTTCACCCTGTTGATCACAGAGACATCATTGAACAAATGCCAGTTGGTCGTCAAGATGAAGTCTCTCTCGTTTTTCGTCGAACCATCCGGTGTACTCCAAGTCCACTTGCACTGTGGCTGTTTCTTGAAAAAGGAATTCATCATAAAGAGTTCCTCCTTCTTCATGAAGTCGACCAGCAAATGACCCCTTTGGTTTCATTGCCCAATTCCAAATTGTCCCGCTCTCAACTCATCGTTCTGTTTCGTGCCCAGCTTTGCATTGAAGTCCCCCATCAGCACTGTGTAGTGTAGTGAGAGGTATCTATGGCTTTAAAGATATCCTCATACTTCGGACCACCTCATCATCGGGGTGTGGCGAAGTTGGTGCCAGGTGTGTCGAACCTGTACGACCTTTAGCGAATACCGTTTGGTAGTTCTGAGTGTAACACAGTCTTGATCTTGAGTACATTGCTAACGAGGGGCTTACAGATGACAAACCCGACACCACCTTGGGACAGATGGTGGGCATTCCGGTAATAAAGCAAGTTGCCGAATTCTACGGACTTCAGACAGTCCTATTATATCCCAATGCAACTTAGTTCCACTTACAGCTCCACTATCTTCTCGTTGTTCCTCAATGTACGCGTGTTATATGTTGCCAGGACCAGTCCGTCGTGGTGGTAGCCTTGGTGTTCGAACCGGGTATTCTTAGCAACCCCCTACCCCGCCGATACTTTGACCGCTACCGGAGCCAGGATCAGCGGGGCTGCCGGTGACTGTGGCCGTCTTTATATCTTAATCATATTTTTGAAGGGGTTTGTGCCATAGTTGTCACGCTTGGCAGACGGGGTGGTAACCGCAGTAAGGTATAAAATATATTAAAATAAGGAGACGCTGCTGCCCGTCTCCTGGATATTTCCCTTAGTCGCCTTTTACGACACCCACGGGTTGAGATGGGATGGCCTATTCTTACACCGAGGCCACACGGCTAATAAAAAATATAAATGAATCGCGAGTGGTCCTTTGAAATGACTGGTTCAGTTGTGCATTCTATGTTCTGCACCACTTACTTTCACGATCCTGAATACCAACGACATTAACACTTTATACCGTATTTACTTGGACGTGAGACAAAAATTAACCAAACAAAAAAAGGTTATTTTAACTTTCGTTTATTATAACTAAAAAACTTTTATTAAATTCATACAATACATTTAGTTAAAAGTGGCTTGCATATAAATAAATATTATAAAGTTAGAATTGCGCTATTAACTTCCGTCGCTTTTGCATAATAACTTGAATACTCTGTACGTGTATTTTAATTATTGGTATTATAACACATCTGAAAATGTAGTGAATCTCAAAGTTTATACGCATTATTATATTTTCCAATAAAGATTAACATGTTGTATAAAGAAGTAACAACTTTCGCCTTTAGGTGGATACACCATTTTTACTTTTAATTTGAAACACATGTTGATGGGAGCGTTTTCTGATATTTCTGTTTAGTTAAACATTTTCATATTCTATAATTTGACTTTGCGAACCGACCAGTGCTTGTGCTTCACTTTGTCGAAAAAAAGCGTTTCGACCATACTCCAACACGTTCTACGTACAAGAAGATTGTTATTAAGATATTAATATATGTAGAAAACAGTTTGCCTCCGTGTAGGTACCGATTCGTAAGTTTGTTTACATTCGAGATACAAACAATACATATACAATCTTATTTCTTCTCTTTGATAAAAGCTAATGTGTGCACTATAAAGCCAATAACAGCGTCAATTTACATTATTACGTAATAATTGACGCTGTTAATTGAACCCTAACATCGTAACAAACTAACACATATCTACAGGTGTTTACAATAAACTATGCTAACTCAGAGTACAGAATAAGTTATAATCGTAGTTACATTGATAATTTTCAGTGTTTCTGTTTTCTTTTATTTTTTAATTTACGAAAATGTTGAATTTAGATGACATATTACATTTTCTTAAAAAAAAATCAATTACATGCGGCTCGGATACGAATGGTTTTGTAACATTGTGTGGAAAAAACGACGAAAATAATTAACTTTTAAACTTTTTTAATTAACTTTTTAATTTTCATTGTTTGTTATTGTGGTGGTCATAATGACATACTCATATACTGTGTGAAAATTTCGAGTCACGACCTATTACGGTTCAAAAGATACAGCCCTGTGACAGATAGACGGAAATATAGACCTACAGACAGAGGAACGTTGGTGCCCTTTATTCAGTTTCCCAGATCAACTGTCACACTGAATATCACTTAATATTTTTTGTCTCTGGTTATTTTCTTCATTGCGTGTGTGAAGCCGGGCAAAACTTTTTAATAAAGCTACTTAAATTGGGTATGTATTCAGATATTCAGTAAAACGTGGCCCCTCTTGTTTATACAACGTAGACCACCTGAACCTTGACATTGCAGTTTGAATTTAGACCCAATTATGTTAAATTGAACCTCTTGTCTAAGTAAATTTGTCAATCGTTACGCGATTTATTGTACTTTCTTTGAAAGAAGACAATCTTAAAATGTGTCCTTTCTAATTCAGATCCCGCTTTATTCCAGTCATAAAATCAAAATTGCCGTTACGTTTCAAAGTACATTTTCATCATAATATGGAATATTATTGAAATACTATTATTTAATTTCTGATATTACGCAAAATACTTTACAAAATTAGTACTACTTTTATGCACCACTTGCATATGATGCCGTTTAGCATCAGTTAACCTTAAATCTATCAATTCATAGACATGAGGGAATCCCTAACACACGTCTTTGTCTATTAGCATTGTCTATATGAGCACTAAACACACTACACGTTCCACATGTATGTTCTTAATACCTGAAGGGTGATGAATTTAGTAGTTTAAATATTTATGTTTGTATTTACATACGTCATACTATCTAAACTACACATCCGATTTTGATGATTCATGGTGTCGATCGATTCGTTATTATAATTGTATTTATATTTTCACGCCAGGTCCCTTGCGGGGTAGGCAGAGAGAACCGAGTGCCATAATACGCAGACCTTACACACTTCACTCGCTTCTTTAACATTCATAGCTCCTTTCATGCACCCTCACCGATTCCTAAGGCTCCTGACATCACCTTCTGATAAAACACGACCAATTTGGTCATGGTAGGTTAGTCTTAGTCTTCCTCGGCTCCTACATCCTTCCACTTTCGCATTGTATATTATTATTATAGTTCAGGTGACATAAGCTACATTTGTTGGAAATATAATAAAATTATATGTATTTGTTGCGATAATGTCGTGTGACGTAACATTTTAAAGTCAAAGTAAGGGTTAATTTGAACATTATTGAAAAAAATAATAGTTTGGACGTAATTATTAAAAAAATACTTTAATTAATTTTTACATTAACGGTGAATCTTAACATTTTTCTTTCTATTTTAATAATTAAGTCTAAACTATTAACACATTTATTATTATTATTAGTCATTTCTTCAAAAAAGTTTAAAATAACCTTGTATTGATTTTTTTTTCAGCTCGGTATCTTGTCATATGATTACAATTTGAACGAAATTGTTATCATCTCAATTTTATAGATATATCGACCGGAATTATTATCAACAGGTGGAAATTAATTTCGTAATCGTCTCCACCTCTTGATAATGGGTAAAATAAAATTAATGTTAAAAACCAAAACAAAAGTAAGTAGTAAAGCAGGAAAGAATATAGTGATAGATTCAAACATTTATATCACGGAATCACTAAGGTTGTTGGAGATGTACAGTTGTATAATATATATAGTTAACCCACAAAAACTAAACATAATATTTGTGTTTAATACTAACCGTTTTGCATCTTTTGTAAAAACATTTTCGAACAACAGGAAAATTTAACATCTCCATAGCCGTACAATTCCGTGACATAAACATTTGAATCACTGTCTTGTTTCTTTACTTCCCGTAGTCGTGTTTAGTTTTTTAACTTAATTCGTTGTGCTGTTTTGTGTATGTGATAATAAATGAGCTACATACTTTGTATTATTTTAAGTTGGAGAAAATCCTGTAAGTTGAACTCAAATTCAAAGCCCCGCCACGCAAACTAATTACTAGCCTTTCTTCTAGTGATTTTTCAAGTACATATTGTTTCAAAGATAAAACCTAGCCTACATTTAGATACATTATGTAATTATCGCTTTCAAAAGGTCCACAAAAAATACGGTGGGTATTTTAAATTAATATTTAAAGATCAAAAATAAAAATTCTTTATTGGCCTTTGAGCCCTCGCGGGCACTTAAACACGTCTTATATTTTCATCTCTCCTCTTATTCAATCTCTTATTTTACTTTTTTGTTTTTTAAACTGCTAGCGATTATTAGCTGGGCAATTGACGAGCGCCACTAATAGTCATCAGCAAAACCACAGCGTTACCGACCCTTGGAGCCTTTTGATTAAAAGATAGATTCTTTTCTTGAAAGCCTCTGTACAGCATTTTACAGGAAAACCGTTAAGGGAAGTTGATTCAACAATTTCGCCGTACGTGAAAAAAATGACACTAAAAGCACAACCGTGCTAAAATGCGTTCAGGCAGGAGAGATAAAGAATATAAACAAACATTCAGAGGCGCATAACACATTTTTATTAAGTATAGTATACAAGTTTAGTTACCACCACTAGGCTATCACAACTTTTTTATTGGGTGAAACCGTTTTTATGTATTTACTTCAAGAAATTAAAGTAGTAAACTAACACCAGACCAATATAAGTCATGGCTACCTACCGAAAAGATGTAGACAAGACTTCAAAGTATACATGTTTTTATTACAAATTGATAAACATTAGAATATATAGTACTGGATTATATGAGTATATTGTAATTAAAATGAAGGTCTATCTTGTCCAACTATAATAGTCAGGTATCTTATTTAAACAAACATTTTTTCTACTTTATCATTCGTTTCTATTAAACTTGAATTAATTAATGACTTAACCATGTAAATATTGCTCCTCTTGCCAAATGTGACGAATTCATGTAGAAACATTTTCCTGTACCAAAATTTTAATTTGAATTTTTAAATTTACCCGTGGATTAAAAGATGAAATTAATAAATTGATAGATATAATGAACAAGAGATGCCTAGATGCTTTGGTGTGTCAGAGACCAAGCGAAAGGAAGAGATACCGAAGATCTGTCCGGTGGCATGGCGGCCCTGTGGTTCGGGGTGAACCAGGTCGATTACGCCAACGCTGGCGTAAGTGTCGTGATTCCATCTTGCTTGGCCTCTGGTATGAAAGATTACAATTTAGTAGGCCCAAGACTTCTATGGGTTAAAATAAAACTGGGGATTAAGGGATTACGCAAGTGTATTTGGTTGCAGCATATGCTCATGTAAACTCTACTAATCCCCAAGGGCCTGAATGGAACGTTGGGTAAACTTCTAGGCAGCCGAAATCTAAGCCAGAAGGCATAACTCACTGTACACAATGCAGTGCTAATCCCAACGCTAACTTATGGAAGTGAAAGCTGGATATGGCAGAGAGAGCATGAAAGTAGAATAAATGCGAGCGAGGTCGAGATGCGAGCACGGCATAACGCTTACTGATCGCGTTCGTAATGATAACGTAAGAAAGACAGTTGGTCTGAAAGAGAGTGTCGGTGTATAAGAAAAGGCATGCTCCGGGTTTCGGACATGTAGAAAGAATGAACAAACAGATATACAATGCGAAAGTGGACGGATATAGGAGCCGAGAAAGACCAAGATTAATCTACCATGACCAAATTGGTCGTGTTTTATCAGAAGGTGCTGTCAGGAGCCCTAGGAGCCGGTAAGCATGTATGAAAAGAGTATATGAATGTTAGAGAAGCGAATGAACTGTGTAAGGACCGCGTCTTATGACGCTCGGGCCTCTCTGCCTACTCCGCAAGATACCTGGCGTGAAGACATACATACAAAAATATATTGCTTCGACAACATGATACATCACAAAATTTTGCCGTTTCTTATATATGTTTAGGCTTTAAGCCTGGTGTTGAGGGTAATTCACTATAATATTTATAATCGAAACGAACCTCCCCTGCATGTGGCGTAATCTACTAGAAAATTCTCTGCGCTTAATATAACTATGACATATAGATACGGACACACTGAGAGACGGACATGACGAAACTACATATAAAGGAGTTCGTTGTTTAATACAAAACTAAAAACAAATGAACATGAATATATAATATAAGTAAATAGATCAAGCAATTGTGATTTTAATATGAAGATAAATCCATTGCTTAAATTACGCCATCGGTTCATACACCATTCATTCAGTAATACGAAATACGCCTAAAAATGTGACTAAATAAATATTCCGCCTCAAAAACCAAGCATGATGGATCGCATAATTTCATCTAAACGTCAATACTTACTAATTCATAAATAAATATTTAAAAATGTGAACGTGAGTGATATTCGAACACTCATTCGAATCATTGAACTCATGGACTAATATGTACCACAAACTGCTAATAACCTGATTATTGACAAGTCCGGTTACTTGTCTCACGAAATGTCGAAACGATTGTTTTTTTTTTTCGTCGCTGGTAAATATGTAGCTCTTGCCCGACGTCCAAAAGAAAAAGGCTTAAATTACTCCTGTATTGTTTGTGTTTATTGGAACTAGCACTAGCACCCCAACCTCCAGAGAATTATTATTTGATTATGGTATTTATTATCTAAGATAAATGTTGTTAGTCCATCTGCTCTTAAAATATGTGCGTAACCCTGAATTTTTATAGATCATTGAAAGTATGATGTAGGAATCCCTTTATATTTTTATTTCTTTTCTATAGTCTCCGTTGCTCTGTAAGCAGCGACGCTACTCTTCTTTAGAAATCTCTTTCATGCCTTTTTTTAACGCAGTTACGTCATATACAGAGTTCAAAAAGCGTGTTTTTCTGAGTTTATTTAGAGAATCTTTTATTTAGGGAAATAAATAGAAGACTCAAGGATCCAGTCGAGACTGTAAGGAGAACACCTTCCATAGATAAATATTAAATATGCGTCTGTCAGAGTAAGCTGGAACGTTGTAGTGATGAAGGAGGATGCTCCTTCTTGGGCGATGCTGTCGTATATTTTCCGAGAGAACTGGTAAATAATGATTTCTCCTACACGCATATCACTTGCATAAAATAACGTTACTTTTTTTACAGTGTATAATTAAGCCTCTTAACATCTTTAAATGTTTGTGTAGTATATTTACTGGTTGTTAAAAAAGCATATCGACAGTGACAGACAGACTTGTGATCTATAACTTAACAAAAGTAGTAAAGGACAATATTAGTGAAAAAATGCTAGCTGCAGCCATATACAACTTTCGATTGTGTTGAACACAAACAGCTTCTGTGTCAACCATGTAGATATAGAATACTCGGCACTTCTTCTTCATGATAGCGTTATCCCGTATCCTAATCCCTTAGGATTGGCGGAGTCCGCTACATATACCTAAGAATTCGTCGAAGACTCTGATTTTGCTTGGAGCGATTGCCGTCAGACCCTCACAACCCAGAGGGAAAACCAGACCTTTCTTAGGTTAGACGTAATTAGGTAGACGTGTGACAATCTTTCGAAATATAATTTCTTCGACTTGCGGGTTTCCTCACGATGTTTTCCTTTACCGTCGAGCTAGTGTTAATTATACTATACAATAATACATTCCAGGATTTGAACCAGAGACCAGTTGGTCAATGGGCCGGTTCTTTATACCACTGTGTTATCATTGCTCGTGGAATACGCGGCACTACACTACTTATTGAGATCCTATCTAACTGGCAAAATAATTAGTGTAAAATGAGGAAAATTGATCAAAATACAAGATACGAGCTTATAAACCTAGGAAAATACTATTTGGTGTTCCCCTTAGCAGTATATAATTCATCCATTCCATCCATTCATTTCATCCATTTATGTCTCTTCTCTATATAAATTACTTACTAAGATGTATTAAAATATTGACGATTCTTTTGCAGATGATTTGTATAGTAATAAACTCAAATGATAAAAATTATTTAGATAATAAAATATTTAATAGTCACGTGGCGCTCGGTTCTCTGCCTACCCCGTAAGGGATTTGGCGTGAAGTTATAGATAGATAGTTAATAAAATAATTGACACATGTAATAACTGATACTAATACTAACTAATAAATCGCTAATGACAAAATGTAAATATCAAATCACAATCTTTACTTTTAAATATATATATTTAAAATCATGAAATTGAATTAGTCGAAATACAAAGTTCTTACGAGTTTACATATATAAAAACTGTAACTGGAAAACCAAACATTACGAAAATATACAGTAAAATAAACAGCCTAAGAAAACTACCATGTTGTTTAATGTAGAAACTGACACATTAGCCACAATACGCTAATACCCTAAATTATTTTTACATCGTATAAGATACATTAGCTCATAAACATACACGCATAATGTTTGACATCAAACTAAGGAATAAGTGTACTTACTACTATAAATAATAATTGTACTATAAAGTACTATCAGTACCCTCAATATATATTCTAAAACGATTGCTTTCCATCAAATATCTATATCCATAAAAATTTCGTGTCACGGTGATTGTCGTCGCACTCCTCCAAAAAGCCTCGACCGATTTTTATGAATTATTTATGTATATTTGGTAGGTATGAGAATAGGCCGTAAAGTATATTTCATAAAAAATAATAAGAAATAATTTATATGGCAGAACAACGTTTGCCGGGCCAGATAGTGTTACTATAGATTTCCGTTACGAGATAGTACCTTTGCCTAAACCTACGTTGCAAAAACAAACTTGCCCTTCCAACTCCATAATATACACTATATAGAAACAGTATACACTTTATGGCTGTATATATGTAAAACAAAACATCCCATGAGTTAAAACAAATCGATTTTAAAGTAAGATTTTAAAAAATAATCACCGGTTTGTTAAAAAATAAATGCCACAATATGACATTAAAGAATATATAAGTGACAAAACATTTTTTTTATTATGTCATTAATAATTATAAACTAATTTGACATGCAGTAATATGAATATTATTAAAGTGTTCCAATATTATAGTGTGTACAAATTAGCATGTGACTAAATATATATTTATTAATATTTGTAAGCTCTTTTTGTATAGCAAGAAGTGGTATGTGCCAATTTATCATTTGCAACACCTATTGTATGTATCTACACATAAATGGTTCTACAAATAAATGGTTTGATGTCACTTACAAACAATTAGAGTGTATGCAACTCTATGCAATAACATTTCATAACATTACATGTTCATCTATTCCATATATAAACGTGTATTCGTATAGTAAACCAGTGCTCGAAATGTAATATTCTAAAGAATAATCCAATATTGAAACATATAATCCATACAAAAGTTATTTCAATTTCTGTAAGTTGACACAAATTAATATGGTTAGGTACTCACCGAATCGGAAAGTTACGAAGGAGTTTAGCACATGTAAAACGTCACACACTCACATTTCTTTAAACTGATTCTTATTTACAATAACATCACAAATCACATATGTTGCCAAAATATTAAGAAAAAATACACTCAACAAATCACCTGAAAACTAATTTAAGCAGAAAATTTTACATTTTTTGTGTTTCGTAGCAAGCTGGTAGAGATGCTACGTTGTCGTAGTTCGTAGGTGAATAGTATCGCCGGAGCTCAGAGCGTAGCAGAGCGTGCGGGGGCGCGGGCATGCGATTCACGACTGGCAATATGAAGCGCACGCTGAAAATACGTAGCATAGGCACCGCGTAGAGGCCCGCGGCCGACGCGACGTACACACCTACCTAGAACTACGTTTGTAAACACGCGCGGCGCGCCGCATCGTAGCGTGCCTGCTTATCACGCCATCACTGATTGCGTTGTGATAAATGTCATACCAAACAATAACTGTGTCACAAACGTAACGTTACATGGGAAAGATGTAATGCAGTTTTCTATTGATTTAAGTTATATATGAATATTTAATGACTTTGAAAAATTATACTTACTTACTTACAGTTGACCTATAATCATGAAATTTCTCAAGAAGCAACGTCAGAACCAGATGATCATCATCATCATAATCCGAGCGTTAGTTCTGGTCGTGTCCCTAGCTCTCGCTTCGGAGCCCGGGGTCCGCTTTTTAACTTTTACTTCCACTTCGCGCGGTCTTCGGCATCCCTTACTGTGAGACCATTGGCACGCATGTCGTCCCTTACGACGTCAAGTTCACGTTCAAGCACTACTTAGGCCTACCCCTTCTACCGGGACCCAGCGGAGGTGGCATGACCAGACATTTATTCCCCACGTAACTTGCCGGTTTTCGTAAGACGTAGCCGTACCAGAGTAGGCGACGTTCTTGCAGTTTGTCTGCTATGTCACGGACATGAAGGCTACCGCGAAGGCGAGAGTTCGCGCGATTCTTCCGCGTCACTCCGCACATATATCGCAGCATATTCATCTTCGTGACACGTAGCTCCTGCTTGTGCCGCTCAAGTACCGGCTGCGCCTCGCGACCATATAAAAGGACAGGTCTAATGTTGCATTTATAAACCTGTCCTTTCAGCTTAACCGGCATTTTTTGATCACAGATGACACCAGCCATGTCACGCCATTTAGCTCAAGCCGCCGCAATACGTGCCATGACGACGTAATCGACGTCACCGGACGCGTGGAGGACAGACCCCAAATATTTACACCGGTCCGTGCACTCGACCGTATATTCGCCAATGTTGATGGGTGTGGAATCTGTGCTATTGCAGACTAAGTTCTTGGTCTTTGCCACATTCAGTTTCACAACACTGGTCAAGCGACCCTCTCCAAGTATTCACGGGCCGCACCAGCCACTGGACTTTTTCAGGCGTTATAAGTAGCACTAGTCCCTGATTACGAGGGAGAGCCAGTGGTTTTTTTTTTATACGACGTCGGAAGGCATACTTGCATATGGCCCACATGATATAAAGCGGTTACCGTAGCCTATAAACGCTTGCAATACGTTAAGTATTAATCGCGCGATGCCACCTCTGCTGCTAATACAGCAACTCCGTAGGCGCTTACTGGAAACCTCACTCACACTTTGATTTGTATTTGACTCTTGATTTCCTAATTTGAATGAAATCTGTATTGCAACTAAACTGCAGTTATCTTGTTGAGATTATTGATGAATACTCTCAGTCGAATAAGGGCGAAAAATCATTTTTTAAGTATGTATATGTCAGTAAGCGGTAACTCGCGATTCGATTTATGTCCCACAAAAAAGTACATGTGCCTAAGTGTAAAAATATACAATGCGAAAATAATATTATTATTATTTCGAAATGTACCTTTGAAAAACTCATTTTTGTTATCTCTTATATATAAATTAGTGTTAACCTTCAAAAGTAGTAGTTACATAAATTATTGACTATAACTTTGCAATGATAATGATACATAATGTGCAGGTAACCTACCGTTAACTGTGGTTAATCATGTTTAATGGTTATTGATAGTGTTGGTCTCACAATTACCAGGTACGTTTGTTTCTGTAACCATATACATTGAGTTGTGAAATTATTTGTTAACCCCAATAAACAAAAAAACAATGTGTCGTATACAAAATGAATGAAAAATCGTTCCTGTTACTCCGAAGCATACGCTACTCGTATTTTATGGGGATCATTATAGGAGAGAGATATTTGAAGAGCTCGGTGGCTCAGTTGTGAATGACGCGACTTTGACACCAACGCTCGTGGGATCGATTCCCACATAAGACAAACATTTGTGTGCATGAACATGTCTGTCTGTCTCGGCTGGATGTTTTAAGGGAGGTAGGGCGCATCAAAAGTAGCCCATTTGAGGAAGTACCTCCACGATCCTCATCGGAACTCGTATGCAAAAACTACTCGGATTTTCGAAGTATCCATCTTTCCCGTCGAAGCTGAATAAAAAAAAAACAATTGAAATTCGTAAATCAAATGTTGCACATTTTGTAAAAGAAGAAATCATATGAAAAAAGTGTCACTCGAAAATCTCACACCATGAAGGGTTAATGTCAATTCAAAGTATCTATAACTGTAAAACGGCAATTTCATACTTTAACCCCCATGATCATTCAACTGTTACTCTGTGCTCATATCAAACTTTAAAAATTACAAACTTAGTTTTGTACAGCTTTTATACCACTAGAAATACGTATGAGCAAACCTTGACGGTTCTGTACCCACCGGTTTTGACTTCGTGTGGAAATTGATCAGTTTATACGCAAAAAAAAAATATTACAAATCATCATAAAAACTGGTCTGATTCGGTCACGATGATCAATTTAGTTTATAAGATCGACCGATTCTTATAAAAGCTTGTTACGTCGATCTTTAATCGTTTTGCATTTGGGACCTGTTTAGCGCTAAACCCGAAAAATTTTATATACGGCCCACCTGATGTAAAGTGGTTACCGTAGGCTATGAACGCTTTTAATACGTTAAGTATTACTCGCGCGATGCCACCTCTGCTGGTAACACAGCAACTCTTTGGGAGTTTACTGGTTACCTCACTCACACGCAGGTACACACGTTACACGAGTCGGCACGGATCTAGTGGCGCACCCTACTGGATCGCGTAATTACTGGCGACTAGCTAAAGCCGTGCAGGTCAACTTCTGCCAGCCCTCGCTGCCTCCGCTGACATACCCTGATGGCTCACTGGCACATCAGCCGCAGGAGAAAGCCGATCTTATGGCCAGTCTCTTTGCAGCTAACTCCCGGATCGATGACTGTAGCACGCAACCACCATCGATACCCTCCTGTGGTTCCGTTATGCCAGAAATTCACATCAGACAGCGTGATGTCCGTTTTGAGTTACAGTCACTCGATGTCCGTAAAGCCAGTGGTCCTGATGGTATCCCAGCGATTGTTCTGAAAAAATGTGCAGCGGAGTTGTTCCCGGTATTGACGCGCCTCTTTCGTCTCTCGTACTCGACCGGTTGTGTTCCGGAGGCTTGGAGAGAGGCTAATGTGCAGCCGGTACCCAAAAAGGGAGACCGTTCGGACCCATCAAATTACCGCCCCATTGCCGTAACTTCAGTGTTGTGCAAAGTCATGGAACGAATCCTTAACAATCAGTTAATCCGTTACCTAGAAGATCACTCCTTAATTAACGATCGTCAGTATGGCTTTAGACCGAAACGATCGACGGGTGATCTTCTAGCGTATGTGACGCACCTCTGGGGGGAGGCAATTGATAAACATGGTGAATCTATGGCAATCAGCCTAGATATCGCCAAGGCATTTGATCGGGTTTGGCATAAAGCACTTCTCTCCAAATTTCCGGCATACGGTCTGCCCCTCCAGCTTTGTAAGTAGATTGCTGGCTTCCTGCGTGAGCGTAGAATCCGCGTCCTTGCAGATGGATGCGCTTCGCGGTTCATGTCAGTGAATGCCGGTGTCCCACAGGGCTCCATCCTATCACCCACCCTCTTTCTTCTGCATATCAATGACATGCTGCCACTTGGTAATATTCATTGCTATGCAGATGACAGTACGGTCCATGGGCGATATTTCGGGCGGCCTAGTGCTAGTCGGGCAGAAATCGGTGAGAGGCGTGAGAGTCTTGTCGTTGAGCTTAATCGGGTTTTGGACCTCCTCCCTTCCGTCATAGAACCACACGTGCAGGCTTGCGATGTCATCATTCCACTGTTGAGGACATTTGTTCTCGTACTAAAAAGTTCGGCAACTCCTATCTCTGTCGAACTATTAAAATGTGGAACGCCTTGCCTGCACATGTGTTTCCTCCTTCCTACAACATGGGATCCTTCAAACGAAGCGTGAAGAAGCAATTTGCGGGCCAGCATGGTAGCGTCAACTGGACACCGTAGTCATTTGTCAGTTGCCGCTGCAATTTGGGTTCCCCTTTTCGCTTACCAACAGGCGAAGAAAAGCCACTATACTGAGCCAACTAAAAAAAAAAAAACACAACAACCCTCTCTTGTTATTTAGCTGCGGTTTTCTGTGAGGACCACTGCGCCACAGAGCTCGTCAAAATTCTCATCACCGCATGCCGCAAATGTCCGTAAGCTACTATAAAACAGGCCGTATGCTTGTTTGCACCTTAGCGGTATAGAAAAATATATGTTAACGTATGCGAGAGTACATATACTAGCTGACCCGGCAAACGTTTTTCTGCCATATAAATTATTTCTTATTATTTTATTTTTTTATGAAATATACTTTACGATTTTATTCTCATACCTACCAAATATATACATAAAAACATCATAAAAATCGATCGAGCCGTTTCGGAGGTGTGCGACCACAAACACCGTGACTCGAGATTTTATATATAAGATATATGATACAGAAACGCTAAAAATTAGGTTTGAGTGTAAATAATATTTGTAAATAGACAGACAAGGGGATGAGAGGCGTCGCCCCATAAGGGTTCCTTTAATTAGGATGTTTGTACAAAAACGCAAAAAGTTTGCTTTTCAAGAGGAAAATAAAGTTGGTAAATTACAAGTTACTACAATAAGAAGGTAATTATTACGAATACGATAAAAAACGAAATAAAAATATTACGAACCTGGAGGTGGAGTGATTAGTTTAGTAGGCTACTTTCATACTAAGGCTCATGTTCGATTCCCATACAAGTTTAATGTCCTATTTCACCCATTTTGACTTTAATATGTTTGAAGGAGGTTTTATTTTCGCGATGTTGATGACCACCAGCGTTCGTATGGACGACTGTTATTAGATATCCACTGCTACAACCATGATATATTCAAATCAACGTACATGCTAAATCTAAACTGCAAACACTGGTCACAATAATGAAAAACTATCGAATGGAGGGCTTGCTCTTCAATGCGAAGTAAACAAAGATTATGGCATTTGAAAGAGAAGAAACCAGAGCCAATGTAAAAAAAGGGTTGATAATGAAGAATTGTAACAAGTGGATCAAATTGTATATCTTGGAAATGCTTTCAGCAGGCATGGAAGGAACACAGCTGATGTGGAAATACGAGTGAATGCTGAATAGCGTAAATGGATCGTTGGGAAAACTTCTTGGCAGTTGCACCAGAAGGCATACACAACTCAGTACCCAACGCTAACTTATGGAAGCGAGAGTAGTTATGGTAGAGACAGCATGAAGTAAGATAAACGTAGTCGAAATGCGAACATTGCGCTGAATTTGTAGCGTTACTCTTGTAAACCGCATTCGCAGTTGTGATATTAGCAAAAGAGTTGGTATGAAAGAGAGTAAACGCAGGAAAAAAGAAGTACGAAATAGATATATAACGCGATAGCAGAATGTTTGATGTAGGAGCCGAGGGAGACCAAGACTTACCTACTATGACCAAATTGAACATGTTTTATCAGAAGCTGATGTCACGAACCCTAGAAGCCCGCGTACGTGCATGAGAAAGTCTATGAATAAAAGAAGCAAGTGAGGTGTATAAGGATCAAGTCATGTAGCGTTCGGTTCCGTCTACCTACCCCACAAAGGATTTGGCGGAAAGTTACAGATAGATAGGACTTATAAATGTACTTTTCGCAGGATCCTTGACGTCCATCCTAAAAAGGTTCTTTGCTAAAGCTTCGGACTTTTAGCTAGTAATTAATATTAGAATACTAAATTAATAATTTGCATTGTATATTAACTAGCATACAACAGTTCATTTTCTTTTCAGTTCAGTTGAGTTTTTAGTTATTTCAACCCTCGAGTACTTGCAATTCAGCCAAATGCTTCAAGGTTGACTAGAAGTGACCCCTTAGAGGGATAAGCCCGCCTTTGTACTATTTATTTTTTCTTTACTTTGTATAAGCTCTTGTTATTATTTTATACAATAAAGATATGATACACACATAAATAAGCCCATGAAATTTTTTGTAGTACATAGTTAACATATTGTTTAGTAAATAGATTTAAGTAATTTTCATGACAACAAAAATGAATTGTACTATCTTAATTTTTTAATTAACAAATAACAAGTATAGTGGTCGCAGATAAAGACCTTATTTTTTTATTTAATTCCTTAGAACAGGGCATTGACGATACACTATAATGGCCGGTGACATTTGATGTATGATTGATTGTTATAAACAATCGATCGATGATTATAAACAAAAATATACAATTGCTAACGTACAATAACAGAGCCTTCAACAAATCTAAAGAACTTTGAAACTAGGCATCAAACAAGTTGAAACTAGGCTACAACTTTATGCTAGTCACAATACTAGTGTATATCATCTGAGACCTAGGTAAATACCGTACTCATGTAGGAACGTCAACTTAATTTTATAGAAATTCCGACCTTAAGTAGTCAAAAGATTCTAGAATGCATCTTAATTGGATTCGATGATTTCGATTTAGGGAGTATGTATATATACTCATATATATATATATATATATTGAGGTACACATGATAACATAGGTGTAATATGCTAACTAATACCTATCCAATATTAATTTTGTGTGTTGGCAAGTTATAAAGAATTTTGTTAGCAGAACTTTCATTCTGATAAGCCTTTGTCTTAGGAAGCCAGAATATTAAACTCTGTTTAAACCTACTGCACTCTTCGCAGCCCTGTTGTTTTTTTTTTATGCAACGTCGGGCGGCTCACAGTCATACGGTCCACCTGATGAAAATCGCTTACGGTAGCTTATGAATGCTTGTTATACATTAAGTATCACTCGAGCGTTGCCACCTCTGATGCTAAGACAGCAATTTACTGGTGACCTCACTCACAGGCAGGAACACAACCACCCTCTAGGGAGTTGTTATTTGACTGCGGTTTTTTTGTAAGGTAGGTAGGTACTCCCATACAGCAGTAACATTTGTGTGTATGAACATGTCTGTTCGTCTTGGTCTGGGTATTTTTAAGAGAGGTAGCGCGCATCCAAGCAGCCTGTCTGGGGAAGGCAAAAAAAAACTCTGGAGGGTTGTTGTGTTCCTGCCTGTGAATGAGGTCACCAGTAAGCTCATAAGAAGTTGATGTATTTGTAGCAGAGTTGCCGTCGTGAAAGTAATACTTAATGTATAACAAACGTTCATAGGCTACGGTAACCGCTTTACATCAGGTGGGCTGTATGCTTGGAAGCCTTCTGAAGTTGTATAAAAATAATAGTAAATTTTCAATTTGTCGTAGCTCTCCAATTTTACGCACTCCCTTACCATTTCGCGTATCTACTACCAACAAGTTGTATGTCAACAAATCGAGAGAATTGTCGATATATCGAATGATATTCAACTTCGCTGTCATGTGTGCAAAGCCAAATAAGCTTCAAAGAAGATTGATGACTTGGTTAAGCAAGATGATTCTTTATGCCCCAACATCGCTTTCAACTTCATACCACAAGTCACAAGTTTTATATGGAATAATGTTTAAACCCTGAACTGGTTCAATTCTACCTTCTACCATCGCGTTCTACTTTTCGTTACATACTTCAATTAATGACGCCAATTGCCTTGAAAGTTCTATTCTAAACAGGTTCTGAAGGAATTCCGGTTGTATGATGTTAAGATATTTGAGCTAGTCGTCTTTTTAAACAGTCTTTTGCAATTGTCAAATATTTAGTATGTTTGAACTATCACTATTTTGCTTATCTCTTTCTGTCACGCACAATATGAAATTGTTTGATAGACATTTTTTTTTTAAATCATCGCTAATAAACTGTTATCTATTGACATAAGTGACCCTGATTGTGTTTCTTACACCGGTGTAATTTTTTTACGCATCTGTGGAATCTTTCCTTTTATTGCATTCATTATTTAAATTTCTTTATGTCTACTAAATAACCAACAGTAACAAACACATTGGGCACGCTGGGCAACGGTCTAGGAATTCAACGGCTACATCTATCCACAATTTAATTAGTGTAGGTTGATGGGAACCAGAGAACCCTTCGCATTTTTTACTATAAGCTCAGCATCTCTAACTATTGTACATACCACCATGCTATCGTACATAATCCATAAGATATCCCTCATAAACTGCTTCGAAAATCTGTCGGAACAACCTTGTAGATTATTATATTTATTATATTTTATATATATAAAGAAGTACACTGGATTTCTTTAAAGGTACCCAAAGGTACACTGCAGATACCACCTTCCTGTAGGAAAGTAGCTCAATTCTGTGATGTAGGCACACCCGTGGTCCCAACGCACATTTTAATTAAACTAATTCCATTGTCTTAAGTAACACAAACCTATATCAAATAGGACCCGCGCTCTACTTTTACCAAACGTAATCCAAATCAATTAAACGGAACGTTATCGACTACGCTATATTCGATTGCACAAGGGAATTAATTTTCACACATGGAAACTAAAGTGTTCGGTTCCAGAGAGATAATTTCGCAAATGTTAAGTTACATCTTAGAGCTATGAAAAAAATATAGAACGTATTTTTATATTAAAATATGAGGTGTATTGTGACCCCATCAAAGTCATCATGTTATTTAATATTTTTATTACAAGTTATTGGCTCCAACTCTTTCGAATTTTTAAAGGATGCTCAAAAACTAAAGTTTAAAAAAATCCAATGTTTCACTCATTCGTTCGAATGACGATTGACCTTTGATTTTCTTAATTTACTCACTTTAATAAAAGTATATAACTTAAAAAAGGAAAAAATTAAAGATGACACAGAACCCACGCAGCGATTTTGCAAGCAACTAGTGTTTTGAGAGTAGTAGAGTATAAAGGTTTCCACAACGGCCACAATGTGCGTAAGCTCCGACGTTGCAAGACCCCGTAGGCTACGATAACTATTTACCATCTAGCAAATTATCCGCACGATTGTTTGCAGCCTTAATGACATCAAGAAAGCTCCACGAATGTTAGGGTTCTGGATTAAGCCCCTGTGTTAGAGGTTTAATAATGTCTGACAAATTACACAGCGCGACCTAGCCCCAAAGTAAGCGAAGCTTGTGTTATGGGTACTAGACAACTGATAAACATACGTAAATACATTTTTTTTGTAAATACATACTTATTATACATAGAAAATACCCAGACCAATACAAACAGACATGTTCATGCACACAACTGTTTGTACTGTGTAGGAATCGAACCCACGAACGTTGGTGTCAAAGTAGCGTAACAGCGCGTTTCACCACTGCGCCACCGAGCTCGTCTTAATGGGTATGCAATGCTTCAAAAGTTCTTTGTTTTATTTTATATAACATGAGGGGGCATGCAAGCATATGGTCCAACTGATGATAAATGGTTGCCGTAGCCTATGAACGCTGCTGGCTAAGAGTGATACAGGAAGTATCACTCGTGCACTGCCTCCGCAGCTGATAACACAGTAACTCCTTAGGAGTTTACTGGTAACCTCACTAATTTGCAGGAACATAAAAGCCCCTAGGGAGTTGTTATTTAGCTGCGGTTTCCTGTGATGTGGAGGTACTTTCAGTCAGGCTGCTTTGATGCGCCCTACCTCTTTTGAAATATCCAGACCAAGACTAAACATATTCATGCACACAAGTGTTAGTCCCATGTAGGAGTCGAACCCACGAGCGTTGGCGTTAAAGTAGCATTGCTAACCTATCCATCACCAAGCTCGTCGTAGTTTTTTTTTTATACAACTAGATTGGCAAACAAGCATGCGACCCGCATCAGATGGTAAGCGGTCACCGCAGCCTATTGACGCTTGCAACACCACGGGGATGTTACTCGCTCGCTGCCAATCTTGTGACCTAAAGATGTTTCATCCCAGTACCCAGTAATTTCTCTGCCATATCTCACGCTTCAAACCGGAACACAGCTATATAAATATAGCTGCTTGGGGGTAGAAATAGGTGAGACAGAAAACGACTTTTATACAAAGTGTCCCTCTGGTCTGTAGTTGCTATCTTAAAACCATAAAAATATTTTATTTTTCACTACAAACAAACAAATGACGAATTGACGAGCTCGGTGGCGCAGTGGTGAAACGCGCTGTTACGCTACTTTAACACCAACGCTCGTGGGTTCGATTCCCACACAGTACAAACATTTGTGTGCATGAACATGTCTGTTTGTATGGGTCTGGGTATTTTCTATGTATAATAATTTACAAAAAAAAAAAAAAATATGT
The DNA here is from genome assembly GCA_947507595.1 of Pyralis farinalis. Classification (NCBI taxonomy): domain Eukaryota; kingdom Metazoa; phylum Arthropoda; class Insecta; order Lepidoptera; family Pyralidae; genus Pyralis; species Pyralis farinalis. The sequence continues at coordinate 23,061,683 of OX382267.1, forward strand.
ATTTACGTATGTTTATCAGTTGTCTAGTACCCATAACACAAGCTTCGCTTACTTTGGGGCTAGGTGGCGCTGTGTAATTTGTCCCACAATATTTATTTATTTATTTATTAAATCATTTCTACTGGCAAATATGGGTGTAGCAAAATTCATTAGTAGCACATTTTCACTGTCAAGGTAAATATCTAATAGGTACGTACATAAACGAGTACCTAGTAGTAAAAGTGGCCAACCAAGACTTTAATGTCCGTCTTTATTGCGCTATAAACAGACAAGAATCAGGCCTACCTCAAATAAATTAAGTCGCAAATCTTTCGTTGGATTATGTCTATTAGGCACCTCGTGCGTAGGTAAATAAAAAAGTTGTTTCCTATACTCGTAATTATGGATATTAGTAGCCGTTGCAAATTTCTTAGGAAGTATCCACTTAGTCCCTTACAATGGGCCTTACGCGGAATCTTAAGATTGTACAGTTCAGTTTCTCTGTGAGATAGATTTAGATATGAAAACATCCATAGCAGAACTACTCCAGTTCTGCTACGGATGTTCTCATTTCTATCCTGTACCGCCTACCGCGTACAGGCCCACCACTCATTCCCACCGCTGTATCTCCTGTGTAGCCAGAATTAACAGCGGCGACTACAAAAAGGCAATGAACAGTGAAGTCCATTGCTGTCCCGGGGGTTGCTACAGCTGCCTTGGAACTCACAACGAATTTAATCAGAAGAAATTTGTAAGAGTATGAAGTTTTCGAATTGACTTCTACCGTGTACAGTGAACAGACCACATAGTTCGGAAAAGCGATGGCGATTGAGGCAAAAAGATTACCACCACGAACCGAGAAACTGACGTCCAACGCCTTTTTTTTTTTTTGTGACGCGGGGAAAAATGCGTTACGCACACCACCGGTGCCTGGGTGGCCTCCGGTGGTAGTGTGGGACTCCCCGTCGGCTGCCCGACGGTATACCCACTAAACAACCCCGCGAATTGCCATCGGCCGCGTTGGTGTGGTGCTCCGGATCTGTCAGCAACAGGGCACCACTGCGACTGGCCAGCCCCTCAGAAGGGGCCGGACTTCTTCACTCTAGGGGCCATCCCGGCAAATTGGGACAGCCCCTCCGGCGGCGACGTCCAACGCCTGCTAATTTGTTAAAAGCAAAGCCTGTCGGTCTGCTTCAATGACTTTATATTCACAGGTCTGATACCAGATGGTTTTCGCGCCTTAAACAACATCAGTGTCTGACTGGCTGGATTGAGATGATTAAACTTGGTTCAATTTAACCCAATCAATACACAAGTCTGCGCGTTCACTGCTAAGATAATGCTGTGGTCCGTCCTTTTAGGTATACCTACGCTTCACTCAAGATCATAGGAATTCTTGGTCGTTTCGAATTCTCCGGCGTAGTTCAGTTCCGAAGTCACCTGGAGGAGAAGACGAAATCGGCATCCAAGATACGTAGTGTACTGAATAGGGCGAAAGGTTACTTTAGCAGAAGACAAATACTTTGTTGTACAAGTCTCAAGTCAGACCACACATACTCGTAGAGCACCTGAATATCAGCTAAGATCTTGTGATTCATCGCAGGGTCGAGTTGTGGTAGTTGTCGATGTTTTTCGTGGTTTTGAGCCCTTGAGTTTAGGAGAGATTTTGCTCGTTTGACAATCATACCGCTCGTCGACGCTAGAAATTCATCATTACACAATGGTCGCGTATTGTGCGGTAACAGAAAAGTTTTCTACGTTCTGTGTCTGTGGTAACGCGCAAGCAACACTCCTTGTACTGCAAGCGTTCATAGGCTACGGCAACATATTAACATCAGATAAGCCGGATGCTTGTATGACTCTCGACGTTGTAAAAAAACGGGTTGCGGGAGTGCCGGCAGAAGTGAAAACTTGAACATTATGTAACGTTGTGCATTTTTGAATTTTTTGGAATGGTTAGGGAATAATTTCGCACGAATTGCTTTATTTATCAGTATAAAAGTACTATCATGTATGTGGTAAAATATAATATTCATTTATTACGCTATCGTACACAATCATGACAATTTATATTATATTAAAATTTAACACTTCAGAACTATTACAATTATTTTACTTTAAAAAGTTTATCTCTCAGAAAAATCAACTTTCACCCATAATTTCAACGACTCTTTCACCATCATCATTACCAGCATCATCATCGCCAATCTCTAAAACTCAAACACACGCACACTCGCGCAAGCGCCTTGCGCCGCACAGCGATGTTGATAAACTACGTTTAACGAAACGCGTAAGCGCCAACATTTCATGGCGCTTACAATGTTTTGGTCGCGAAAAAATAATGCCCTATGAACGATCTAGCGCTTCATGTTTTAGTTAAGAGGTAACTAATATTTTAGCGCTGCAGCGAAGTTAAATTCTAATTGTCACCAAAATCTTACGGTCGGGGTCACGTGTTCCTGACGCGAGTTTAGCATTTTTTACTCATCCCCAAAAGTGCACAACGCCGCTAAAGAAGTTTTTACTTCAAAAATTGTGAGGTTTACAAGGCTCAATTAGAATAGAGTTAGATTGTCTTGGTTATCATACTTGTTAACCAAGGAATCTGTCAATTACTTCGCGCCAAGTCCCTTGCAAAGTAGGCAGAAAGATATGAGTGCCGCATTACTCAGTCCTTACACACCTCACTTGCTTCATTAATATTCGTAGTTCTTTCCATGCACGCTCGCCGGTTCTTAGGACTCCTAACACCAACTTCTATAACACACGATCTACTCGTATTTGGTCATAGTAGGTGAGCCTAAGCTTTTGTCGGCGCCTACATAGCTCTATTTTCTCATTGTATACCTCTTCTTATCTGAACACTAATACTCTCTCTCAACTATCTTTCTTACATCTCCATTGCCAATTTGATCTTCCAGCTTTACGCCACAAATTTTACGCACGCTCGCCTCTCGAAGGAGTTTATTCTACTTTCATGCACTCCCTCTCTCTGTGTCAAACCCTTGTCTCGCTTCCATGCATTAGCGATAATATCAGCACCGGGTTTTCTTGCTCACGTTTTGGCTCAGATATTTGCTACCAAGAAGTTTTCCCAACTTCCCGTTCACACTATTCCCCGTACACACTCGCCTCTCCACATCAGCGGTGTACCTTCCATCCCCGCTAAAAAAATATCCAACATGTGTTTTTTACAGTACCATTCACTTGTTTCAACACTGTTTCATCGACCGTAATTCTTGTGCTCATTCTTATTTGCTCCCTTTCAAATACTATTTACACCTTTGTTTCTTTTTTCACATCTAGTTGTAAGCCTTTCTCCATACAACCATCTTTCAAATCAAATCAAATTGTTTATTTTGCATGAATACAGGTTACATTAAGGATATTACAAGAAATATTAGGTTCTATACCGTATTCTACCATTACAGTGTACAAAATTATGCATAACATAGTCATGAAATTGTCAATTGTTTGCATATCGTCCTTTAAGAAATCATATACTTACATATATTTTATTATTAATTATTGAATTATATTAAACAAAATGTCAACACATATTAATATAATCATTGAAATATTCATTAATACTATAATAAGCTTTATTAAGGAGAATGTCCTTGACTTTCTTCTTAAAGGCGAAACAATTTTTCATTTGTAGTATGTGTTTAGGTAACTTGTTATACAGCTTTGGTGCCATTACAAATACACTGCTGTGGTACATCTTGGATTTTGACATTGGATTCTTTCATTATTGCGACTAGTGTTTGCAATTCAAATGATGTGGATATTAGCACGGCATCGTCTGCATGAAGCAAATATTTCACAAGGATGTTTCGTTTCACAGGTAAACCAGAAATTCAACTAATAGTAGAAATCGCCCATTTCTAAAAACTTAGCGAAGCAACAGGGTATATATCAGGGCAGTTAAAAAAAAAATCGGCGATTAATTGAAGGACCAAGTTTTATGGACCACATATCATTAACTCGTGCTTTGATAGACGTCACTCTGAGAAGGATAAGCTACCTCGATTGCATATCACAATTTAGTACCGATAAATAGCCCATAAGCGGATAAGATAACGCAGTTGCTGATGCCCTATCATGGGTCATAGAAACTATTACAGTTACGACAGCTATCAACTTATGCGACTTATATACCTAGTCAGGTCATAAATTCTGTCAAAAACTTTTGATGTAATTAATGATACACTTTTTAAAAATTATGTAAAAGTTATATATGAAATGAAAGGTAAGTAATTAAATGTACAGTAAAATTTTATTTACAATATTCGAAATGCCCTCCCCCATTTTGAATACATGCCCTAAATCGACGCGGTCAGTCATCGATCGCAGCACGCACCACATTTATATCTATTTCTGCCGCTGCTTTAACGAAAGGTGCTCGGAGAGACTCAGAATTCTGATGAGGTTTAGCGCAGACTTTCTCCTCCAAATATTGCCATATCTTGTAGTCCAGTGGGTTTAAATCTGACTAGAAGAGGGCCAGTCTTCATGCCCGATGAAGTCAATTCCACAGGTGGTCAACTAGTTTTGAGTGCTTCGTGCCTTATGAGCTGGTGCACAGCCCTGTTGGAATATCCAGTGTCTGTTTTTGAACATTGTTTGAGAAAGAGGTTCTACTATGTTTGTTAGGACGGTATTTTGGTAAACCACGGCACTGGTTTTCACAACTTTTTCACAGAAAAACACCTCAGTTAAGCCTGAATATGGTACTCCAAGCCAAACCATGATTGATGAAGGATAATGCCCTCGCTGAACCCTCGGAATACGCGCGCTCGCTTCTTCACAACTGTGGGCATACACCTTATCATTTTGTTTGTTGTAACTTTCTTCGATGGTAAAAACTTTTTCATCCGAAAACAAGATTTCGCGGTATTTTTTTCCCGCGTACCGCCTAAACAAAGCGCGGGATCTTTCCATACTATTTTTTTCAAACGCTCGTTTAAAAAATTTACCGGTTTTTTTACGATAAGCCCAGGTCTTCATTTAACATTCTTTTGACAGTGGTTCTGCTTAATCCCATCTGAAGAGCTAAGATTTTTTATTTACGCACGGGATTTCTTTCCTTCCTTTCCTTCACGGCTTTGATATCCGCTGGTGTACGAGGTCGGCCTCTCCTCATACAATCTTCTAAGCTTGAATCGTTTGATAGTGCGATAAATAGACGAGCTCGGTGGCTCAGTGGTGGAACGCGCTGTTACGCTACTTTGACACCAACGCTCGTGGGTTCGATTCCCACACAGTACAAACATTTATGTGCATGAACATGTCCGCTTGTATTGGTCTGGGTATTTTCTACGTATAATAAGTATGTATTTACAAAAAAAATATGTATTTACGTATGTTTATCAGTTGTCTAGTACCCATAACACAAGCTTCGCTTACTTTGGGGCTAGGTGGCGCTGTGTAATTTGTCCGACAATATTTATATTTATTTATTTAATAAACCGTAGTGTTATTTTCAATTTTTGTAGAATGTTGAAAATCAATTTTGGCGCGTAACCACAGTGGTGCAGCGCGATAACCGCTACTCTATATTCTTTCTTCGACCATTTCATATTTGAAAATGAATGAACATGAATTTATTTTTTATTTTCGGCAAGCGGGAACGTTCTATTTTTAAAATTAGTCAAAGTATTTCTGGCTAATATTCCAAAATTAAAAGAACTTATGGCCCGACTACGTATAATTATGAGAGTACACATATAGAGGAGACAAACGAGTCGCAGAAACGGCCACAGTAGCCGAGGCAGAGACAACAAGAGCAACCATAGCAGCGACGACATACATCGACTAATGGCAGTGGATGAGTGCACGTTGCATGCTAATTCACATGACCTAATTTATGGCGAAAGCACACAAAGTAGTTTAGATCAAGTTACCTGTTATGAGTCTATGATGACACTTATTTATTGCAGCACTTTAGGTAAATGTTTTTGACAGTTTGAGTCATCTAGGCTAAAAAAATAAAAACGTATTAACCAATTGGAACTCTGTTTGATGTACCGTACTTGATGACAAAACGTTTTGAGACAGTTTTTACAATACAAAGTGAAGATTTCGAAACAAATGTGTCGACAGATCGATTACAGCCAGTATGTTTGATGACCGAAAAAGATACAGTTCGTAAGTTGGAATTATTACTTGAGACTGACACAGAAAGTTACTCATTTACTCAAAGAACCGCCAGATCTACTCATAAGAGTACGTCTCCAAATTAACCAAAATAAAGACAAAACGAAACTTAACCACTATCATGAAAGAATTTAAAAAATTAGTGGCCGCCCAATCATGGCCTGGCCATGATTCATTAAATTACCAGACCGTCACTGGAAGCTTTATATTGAGAAGGTCGTGTCGTTTCCGTCTAGTTTTCTACCAGTTGATGTACTCTTTACGTGTAAAGTGGCGCCACCTGGCGGCAGCGCGGCTTTAGGTTTCGTAAAATGGGCCGCGCTACCATGGACTCATTGGCGTTTCGTACTCCGTCGAAGCAACTGGGTCCAACAGCCTACGTTGACCATTGCAAAAATATTTCAAATTATAGAAATAATTTTAAAGTGGGTACAGTTATTCCTTTATATCTCGAGTTATAAATAGAACTGTGCAAAGAAAGGAGAAAAAACTGTAAGTCTACCCTCTATTACAATAGTACGTGATCATTTCTTTAAACGGAGTTTCCGTTCGGATCTCGTATTTAAAGCCCTACTTTTAAAGTATCTACTAGTTTAATTACATATTTGTCTAATCTTATACGTGTTAACTGTGCAGACTTAACTTATTTATATTTTAATAGTAATGGATAACAACGAGCCTGCTGCTGCGCAGCCACAAGCTGTGGCTAGCGTAAGTGGAGCTCGCAAGCGCAATCGAAGCAGCTCCAGCAGCAGCTCGACAAGCTGTAGCAGCTCTAGCTCATCTTCCTCTGCGAACAAGAAGCCCAACAAGAAGCGGCACCGCCAGCAACGTCGCAAGAAAAATAAACGCACTCGCCGTCGCTCGGACCCTCAGATAAGCAAGCTTGTGCAGGATATGGGTGAGCTACAAAATATCGTTACCAATTTTATTTCTAGCCAGTCTGGCAATACAGCTTGCCACGATGGCGCTTCTATATGTTCAGATATAAGCGGGGAGCTATATGAACGTCACAATGTTTCCGAAGAATCATGTATCGGTGGTGATTGTCAAAATCAAGGCCCTGATTTTACATTTGATATTGAGACAAAGCTAAAGGAACCATCCGTTCCTAAAACGCCTGACAGCTTTTTAAAAATGTTGCTCGAAGTCCAGCGTTTAGGTAGTACCTCGTGGTCCGAAGTGAGATACTCTGATACACAAAAGATATACAACCATACTCCAGGTTTCATAGACTTGGAAACAAACGAAGAGGTAAGAAATTATGATACCCTACGTCACCTATCACATGCAGAAAAATCGTACGCAGCGATAACGTACTGCATTCTAAAACAAAAAGAAACCTTACAGGAGGGTATTCGTAATCTTCTCTCGTGGGCCAGAAACACAGACGTTAATTTTGACAGTTTAAGCTGTAAAGTCGAAGAATTATTTCAAAAGGGTGAATTCCAAAAAGTATCTTCGGATCTTTTACAATTAGTCTGTGGCCATCGAGCCGAGAGTATTGAGATGCGCAGAGAGACTATTACAAGCCAAGCTAAAGATCCTTTGGTAAAAGCTTCTTTGAATAGAATACCCCCGTCTTCTACTTACATATTCGAGTCTGAGTCATTTACAGCTGCACTAGAAAAAGCTGGGGGGGTTCGCAAAGCATTTTGGCCTTTGAAAACAGACAGCTTTCAGCAAGGAAAAGCCAACCATTCTAACAGCCGCCTCTCGCGGGGGCATGGCGTTCGTAAAAATGTGGTTCCATCGCGTGGAACTCATCAATGTTCTTTTCAAGAACCTGGTTTTCCTGTGCCCACGCACTGTAACAATCCACCCTCGCGGGGTAGATACCATAACAACAGCTTCCAATATAAAGGAAGGACTGCAAATGCGCAATATGAGAACGGTAATTACAATGGGAAAAGCTCATTTCACAACAGAGGCTCGCGGCCCGATCGTGGAAATAGCCGAGACCGCTCAAATGCGTCGAGAGGCTCTAAGGGCAACCAAAAAAGGTACAGACAATGACGTCAACCATTTTCAGGCAGGCCAGTTAGCACACTTTCATTTGCAGTGGAAGGAAATGGGAGCTCCAGAAATTGTGTTAAAATTAATTCGAGGGTACCGTGTACCATTTTTTCAAGTACCCCCACTAATCTACCCAAATTTAAAACAAAGCCCCTTTCACACCCCGATATCAGCAGAAATGACTGCAATTATTCTCAAAATGAAAAAGCAAGGGATTCTAAAAGTAGCTCAACTTTCTCCCAGTTTTGTGTCCCCTCTGTTTTTGGTACGAAAATCCGACAGCACAGCCCGCCCCATTTTCAACCTCAAAGCGTTGAACGAATACGTACTTGCCGAACCCTTTCACCTAATAAACATGTATCGCATTCCGGATTTTCTACAACCACAGGACTGGCTATGCAAAGTAGATCTTTCCCAGGCATACTTTCATCTAAAAATAGCAAAACCGCACAGGCGCTTCCTACGTCTTTTATACAAAAACGAATTGCTAGAAATGACCTGCCTCCCGTTCGGTCTCAGCACGGCACCCAAAACCTTTTCCATTCTAACAAATTGGGTGGCTCAGATTTTGCGAGAAAGATGGAATGTCAGAATCCTTGTTTATCTCGACGACTTCCTAATTGCAAATCAAAACGCAAACATACTTCGCGAACATGTGAAACTTACCGTGCAAACTCTAAAACATTTGGGCTGGAATGTCAATGTCGAAAAATCGGTTGTCAAACCTCAAAAAAGCATCATATATTTAGGAATTCTGTGGAGACCTTGGGACAACCTAAAATCCTTACCGAAAGAAAAATCCATTGTAATTGCCGAAAAAGTAAATCTTGTTCTCGAGCAAAGAATGATAACTCTGAAAAATCTGCAAAGATTAGTAGGACTCCTAAACTTTGCCAGCTTTGTTACTCCACGGGGAAGGCTCAATCATCGTCAGTTAATCATGTTCATGAACTCCCTTCCAGAACAATCGACAAAGACCTATGCACTACCAAATGGTGCTATCGAAGATCTGAAATGGTGGACTCGGAATTGCCAGTTGTCAACGCCATTGCATTATCCTCCTCCGACAAATTTCTTAGCAACCGATGCATCAGACCTTGCTTGGGGAGCACAGCTGAACAACCAGGCTCTCTCGGGCACTTGGTCGCAGGAGGAACAGACTTTACACTGCAACCAAAAGGAGATGTTGGCTATACTTCACGCTCTACAAAGCAAAGTACATATACTGCGTCACAGCACAGTTCTCATACAGTGCGACAACAGGACAGCAGTCGCTCACCTAAAGAACGAAGGAGGTACAAAATCAATACCATTAATGAATATAACCTATCAAATCTTGAATCTGTTAGATCAGCATCAAATCCACTTCAGCATACACTACTTACCAGGGAAGCTCAACAATCATGCCGACCATCTGTCACGTCACCGCTCACCACCAGAGTGGCATCTGCTGCCTGCCTGTGTGAACATAGTGTTTGCAAAGTGGGGAATCCCAATGATAGACTTATTTGCCTCTCAGACAGCACATGTAGTGTACAATTATGTCTCTCGAGACCTGAAAGACAGTCAAGCCCTATTTCACGACGCGTTCAGTGTTCCATGGAGCTACTCCCTCGCATGGGTATTTCCACCACCATTTCTAGTCCCCAAAATCCTAACTCACCTAAACAAATCGACAGGAATATACCTGATAGTAGTTCCCCGGTGGGAAAAGGTATTTTGGCGTGCAGACCTCAAAGCCCGAGCTTTGGCAGCACCATTAACTCTGAAGAACCTCCAAAAACACCTGATCGACACTTCAACAGGTCTGACGCCTCCACAAGTCGAGAACATCATTCTCGAGGTATGGAAATGTGGGGGTGGTCCGAGGCAATAGGAACATGGAACACTGAACAATTATTATTACTTAAAAATTCCTGGCGAAAATCTACTTTAACAACTTATGAGGTAGCTTGGAAACGATGGCTATCCTGGTGTAATTCTAAAAATGTTGATTTTAAAAACCCGACTGGATCTCAGCTTGCACAATTTCTGTCAGATTTGCATTTAATTAACAAACTTTCATACAATACCATAGTTTTGCACAAATCTGTAGTTTCTACTTTATGTAATGCTGATACATCCAGTCATCTAAGTTCTCATGTTCTTGTAAAACATATTTTAAAATCAATTGCACTAAGAAATCCAAAAAGTTCCAAACCACCGGTTTGGGATGTAAGCAAACTCACCTCTTATTTATCAAATTACACAATAAATGAAAATAACACATTTCAAGTATCACGTCATACTGCATTGTTGTTATTGCTATGTTCAGGAAGACGCATACATGACTTGACTTTACTTTCTATTGATCCAAACCACTGTATAAGATCTAATGAAAATATTGTGTTTTGGCCTCAATTCGGTTCAAAGACAGACACTAGCAATTATAGGCAATCTGGTTGGAAGTTACTTCCAAATAATGATCATCCTAATTTGAATCCTCTATTATGGGTAGAAAGAACTATAACTTTATTGAATGAAAGACGCAACACTGCCAAATCATTTAATCTGTTTGTTACAGTAAGAGGTGTACCCAAACCTGCCTCACGCACAGTCATAGCAGGCTGGATTAAAACTCTGTTTAAGGAAGCTAATATTTCAGCTCCCCCAGGCAGTACTCGCTCTGCGGTATCGTCAAAAGATTGGCTGGAAAATCATCCTCTTGAAGAAATCCTGGCACGAGGAAATTGGAAATCAGCTAATACATTCCAGAAGTTTTACAGGCGGGAAGTGATCAACAGTAATCAATCTGATAATATCTCACAATTGTTTAAACCTATTAGATAACTTTGATTACATATTGATTATTGAATTGTTCCTATTTGTATTTAAAGATAAATTCAATTATCAGCCTATTCCAGTGTGTTAGTAACGAATTAGTGGTTATTAATACCCATGAATATGAAAATAAAACTGATTTATGTACATTTACCGTTCTTTAATCTTATGCTTTATTATCACATTGGCGCATTATATAAAGTGGCGACACCAGGCGATAACAAACAGGTCTCAATATAAAGCTTCCAGTGACGGTCTGGTAATTTAATGACGGCGTTTTACCTGAAATAAAACGCACATTAAAATACTTACCTCACTGGAAGCTTTCACTTTTATTTCTGCCTGGTGATTTCGAGCCAATGAGTCCATGGTAGCGCGGCCCATTTTACGAAACCTAAAGCCGCGCTGCCGCCAGGTGGCGCCACTTTACACGTAAAGAGTACATCAACTGGTAGAAAACTAGACGGAAACGACACGACCTTCTCAATATAAAGCTTCCAGTGAGGTAAGTATTTTAATGTGCGTTTTATTTCAGGTAAAACGCCGTCATTTAATTCCTAAGTTTTTTCCAAAGACTACAATAATTATATATTGTTCTTTTAATTTCGTTTTATTACATAAGATGCTATCATGTACAAATACTTTAAAGGGAAAATGAGGCCTTTCAGTTCATAAGTCCTAAAGTATAAAAACGACTATATTATAAAAATGTCTATTTATTCATTAAATCGAAAATATGAATTTAATACTATGGTAATTTACATTTTTCCAATTATTTGTGATGTGAAATATCTATTGGCGCGCCTTGGCAGTATCTACATCTACATATATAACAATGTTACATATGTAGATTCTTTAGCGATAATCTATATCACATAGTACTATTTTGTGCCCATATTATGTGCGACTGTTCATATCATAGACTGATCATAGATCATACTACTCTGTGTAAAAAGTATCGGGAATATGTCAATAAAAAGACCCGCGTAAAAGAGGTCGTTCTAATTTTTTTACTGCATGTTGGTAGCACTGTACTGATTTAGCGCGCAAAATTTGAGCGGGATCTGTCATTTAATTTGCTTTAAACTACACTTTTTGTTGGTCATAGTTTTGAGTCCTCGGCGATTTTTACAATGGAAAATATTGTTGAACAAAGAGTGTGCCTTAAATTTTGTGTTTCAAATGATATTTCATGTGGTGAATCACTAAAAATGTTGCGAAATACCTACGGCGAATCGTGTATATCGAAAACAAGGGCTTATGAATGGTATAAGGCTTTTAAAGAAGGCCGAGAAGTAGTAGTAGACTTGCCTCGTTCTGGTAGACCTTCAACCGCTACGACCAGAGAAAACATCGACAGAATCAAGAAGCTAGTGCTCGAAAATCGACGTATGAGTCTGAGAGAGTTGGCTAGTGAGGTGAACATATCTTTTAAGTCCGTCCACAACATTCTCATTGACATTTTAGGCATGAAACGCGTCGCCGCTCGACTAGTTCCAAAAGAGCTCAATTTTGTTCAAAAAGCGCAGCGAAAGCATGTCGCTGAAGACATGGTTTCCCGAGCTTCTACGGATCCGACCTTTATGAAACGTATAATAACTGGCGACGAGACATGGGTTTATGAGTACGACATGCAAACAAGCCAACAGTCTTCAGAATGGCGTCTCGAAAACGAGCCGAAACCCAAAAAACCGCGGCAAAGTCGCTCCAAAATCAAGGTGATGCTGACAGTTTTTTTTGACTACCGTGGTGTGGTTCACTCCGAATTCCTTCCAGAGGGACAAACAGTGAATAAAGAATATTATTTAGGCGTCATGAAGCGTTTGCGTGAGAGTATCCGCCGAAAACGTCCAGATTTGTGGCAACACAACTCATGGATGCTGCACCATGATAATGCACCATCACACACAGCCATTATAGTGAAAGAGTTTTTAGCGAAAAATTCAACAAAAGTTCTCGACCAAGCACCGTATTCACCTGATATGGCTCCGTCTGACTTTTTTTTATTTCCCAAGTTAAAATTACCACTTCGAGGAAAACGTTTTGAGTCGATAGAAGCCATAAAAGAAAATTCGCTGAATGAGCTAAAGGCCATACCGCAAATAGCCTATGAAAAATGTATGGAAGACTGGGTGAAGCGGTGGAGATGTTGTATTGCAAGCGATGGGGCCTACTTTGAAGGCGATAAAATAAATTTAGATGAATAATTTGTATTTTTTGTTTTATTGACAAATTCCCGATACTTAGTACACAGAATGTATATAGGCATTGACGTTGATAGCTTAAATTTTTTATTTTTAAAATTTTTCTATTTCACTCCGAAGAGTTTCATTTTATTGTATTCAATATATTTGTGACACATATTATAAATAAGTTTTATCTTTCTGCACTCCTTGTCCATATGAACTTTAATTATGCCAAATCTCATACTCCCCCGTGCGGTAAAAATAAGGGTATGATTATTTTTCTTCACGTAGGTATGCGTGTATAAACGTCGTATTAGAGTAGCGCGATCAGCGTCATCATGTCAGTTGTCATAATAAATTTAACATTTAGAACATTGTGTAAACCATCCGAGAAACGCACTCTAAACATATTTCAAAGTTGAAAGGGAAATGTCTAAAAATTACTACTACTACTGAGCGGTTTCAGTGTTCTAACTTTGTAACTATACTCATTTGAGTTTAACGTTGACTCTACAGTTTCTAAAGGTTCATTGCATTTCCGACATTGTATTTCTAAGTTTTTTGTTGATAACACTAAAGCTCGTTAATACTAACCAAAAAAAGAAAATAGGTTTCCAAACCGAGCCTATAATAAATATTATCTCAATGGAGCTATTTGAATACACTTCATTATATTATTACACGTGCCGTGCCATGTCGCCCGCTGCTCAACCGGCCGGCTACAAACGTAAACGTCAACCCCGGGTCATCGATCGCAAGACTTTGAAACCGGGTTCTCACAAGGACCAGTGCGATGAGCAGGGCTTTATACAATTGGACAGGAAGAAGAAGAAGCTTATATGCAACTTGATCCAATATGCTTTGTGTGCTTCCGCCACCAAGTAGTTTAGAACTAATTGGTGACGGAAGCACACAATGCAGGTTAAATCAAATTGCATGTAAATTTGACTTTCGCAAAATAACGCCTGAATCTATTAACGAAGAAGAAGCTCTCCAACTGCAACTATTGCGGTACCGCACAGACCAGATCGTCACAACTATACGTGGAAATACCCGTTGTACGTTTCCAGCCGTTGTACACTGGTCTACAAAGGTCGAACAGGTTGTAGACTACGTTAAGTAGAAGACTGGCTTCACCTTGAGGGTCGAGCGACAGGAATCTGGCCATAGAGTAAACTTTAGTTCCTATATGGTGAGGGTTCCAACTCATCATCTGTCGACCTTCATGAAGAAAGAATTCAGGCCGGAGGTAATCGTGTTTTGGAAGTTCCGAGGACATGTTTCCTAACAACATGCGCCACACATCGCCGACTCGACGTGGAATTAGTATAAGTTAAGTTTATATTGTCATATCCGTATATTTTAATTTTAGGTATGTATCTATGAATCCGTGTTGTAAAACCTTTTGTCTGAAATAAATTATTATATTTTATTTTGATTCACGGGTAGTATCCCGGTCATTTGTTAGGCGTGCGCGGGGATATGCATTCAACGCGTAGAGGCCCCTTTGAGAAGCTTGATGTAATGTTGTATGGCCGCCGTGATATCAATGTGACAATATACCCATGAACCAGGTCACGGCAGGTATTGGGACTATTGCAAATGTGTTGGAAATTATTGGGCTATCAAAATGAGGTCTGGAGGGATTATTAGTACTGGGCTATTACAGAAGAGGGACGGACGCCTGCCATAACTATCATATCTGATGTTACTTCCGGCAGGCGGTGGCTGCTCGCCACTCACTGGATGGACCCCCAAAATGCCAGAGAAATTCGGCCGGGGGCAACACCGGTGTGAGTGACTCAGGGGTGTCAAGAGGTGTGCTGCGCTTTCTCCGAAGTTACTCGCGGCGTTATGCACTTTAACACTTCCACCCCTGGAGCATATCACCTGATAAAGCAATATGCTCTATCGACTCCTCTCTGGACGGCCAATGAAGGCAAGCCAGAGCTGAGAGTCCTGCGGGCCTTCTTGACTTTCCAATCCGACCGATGAAGAAACGCCGGAGACGAAGGCCCTGTTAGACTCTCTGGAGCACTCGGGTACCCGTGGTGTCGTTTCGCACCAACAGCTCGCAACAAGCTGCCCTGCGGGGAAAAAAATATTATTATTATTATTTAAAATCATTTAAGTAAAGGACAATATAAACTATACAATGTGGAATAACAAATACAGTAAATGTAACAGTGACATAAATTTGTTGTAATAGAAAATGACGATTTGAAAAAAGACCTAAATTTACAAGTAGGAACATTTTGGCATTTTCTCTTCGCCAATGCCATTTTCGAAATTCTGGTAACTTAAAAAGAAAACATTAAAACTATAAAAAAACGAATGCTATGAAAAATTAATAAGATACAATATCCCCGATTGTTTCAGGATTTTTATCCTTTTTTATGTATGACAGTCAGTCAATAGATGTAAAATATATTCATTTAAATTTCATGGTTTCTTTTTTATGGCATAACATTACATTTAATTTTGCTGTTTACCATTACGTGTATACCTACCATTTACGGAATAATGTTACATATATAATGATACCTATATAAGTACGCATTTAACTATTGACAGCCCGAAAAGATATTTTTTCTCTAAGCATTTAAGGAAGGTGATTATTTGTAATGTTTTGCAATATATAGCGTATTACTGTGCCTACAACTGCGATTTGCAGTGCAGTAGAGGAATTGTTGAACAGTTGCTTTTGAATAGAGGTTTACAGCTATCCATAAAATGAACATTGAATAGTGATACTTAAACATGATATTGCTGTTAACGGAACTTTACCACAATATTATCCCGTATCTCAAGATAGACGATATAGCCATGATACGCTTAGAGGACAAATTCCTGGCTATTGGTTGATCATAGTTGCCTTAGTACGAAGACAAACCTGTTTAATTTTAAATGTAACTTTTTTATGGGAGATTTTCTTATGCCTACAAAATCTGCTTTTTTTACATTTATTATTGCAGTATCATCAACTACTAATATAAAGTGGTTTACATTTCTAATTGTGTTAAAAATTCTAATAATATATTAGTTTGTGTATTTTTACGATGGGAAGCAAACAAACATGACCCACCTAACGTACAGTATATACCGTCAACGCAGTATGTACATATTTGAGTTTATTAAAAACCTCACTCTTTCTTAGGATCGCAACGACCCTCCTGAGAGTTGTTACTTGGTCTTGCCTGCGCTGTTCTGTGAGTACTTGTCTAGTCGGACTCTTTTAATGCGCTCTGCCCGTCTTTCCCTAGCGTTTGTTAGACAGCAGTGTACACCACAAGTAGGCCTTGACTCCAAAGATCACTGTCGAGCCTATTAATTACTTAAATTATTATATAAATTATTATGTGTTTTATCAGAAGGGGATGTCAGAAGCCCCAGGAACCGGCGAGCGTGCATGAAAAGAGCTATGAATGTCACAGAAGCGAGTGAAGTATGCAAGGACCGCGTCTTATGGCGCTCGGTTCTCTCTGCCTACCCCACAAGGGACTTGGCGTGAAGATATACATACATACATATACATAAATTATTATTATCAATAACGCATTGCTGTTCAGATAATACGCCTAATCTATGAGCACAGGGATTCAATTTCTCCAGACTCGATATTTCCGCACATTGCTGACTATTATACGTGAAGCTAGTAATCCATTAATAAGCCTTTCCTCGGATTGCTCGGCAGTAAAATTTATCTTGTACTATGTGATACGTAGTCAAATGCTTTGCTCGTGTCTAGAAATATTTCCCGATTACCCCATTCAAAGCCATTTTTTAAAACAAATAATAAACAATTTTAACAACGAATCAAGTTTTGATACAGCAAAGTACTTTTAGAGTGGCATCCTTTTTTCAATCTAATATCAACCTCCATCGAGTAGTGACGGGGTTACAGTATTTGATTTAAAATAAATTAATACATTTAGAGTATACGGTATTGGTCAAATAATGTTATTTTATCGCCTTGAGCAGTCAGAACCCGTTATATACGCTTTCCCATACATTTCGCGGTCGTATACGACCACCCGGGTTTCGAAGGGTTAATCTCATTCCAGTTGCATTTCTCGCCGGCCCTTAATCATGAATTCTAAACTTATTTAACAAACCGACTTTCAATTTTGTTTTGACACTCGCTATTACCAAATACAAAAATATCACGTGCGTATCTACTGATTATATCAGAAAAAGCCATGTGATAATAAAGAAATTATTGGCTCTATTTTGGAGTGTATGAAACACAAATTAATTATCTCCCTATCTAATTCATTAAACTAAACCGTTGAAGCTTGCTTAAGATCACCAATTGATCTTTGTAACTTACCTTGGTTTCATAGCCTTTAATAACTGCCACTTTCGGCTGTAATATCCTCTCTGAATTTTCCATAGAGGGATGCAGTTGTTACATCCCAAAGTCAAAATCTTTTTATTCCGTAAAAATGGCTACATTTGTTTGGAATCGTCACAATTTTTTTCCCTACCGTGCAGTTTATGACTAGGTGAGCACTGATAAAAATACTGCCAAAAGTAAGTAGCTATTATGATTGTAAATGACGATAAATTCCATAAGCTCATCAAAGTAGCTAATGCTCATTTTCAGTTTCAACTCTCGCAAACTTAAACTCACCTAAAGACTCACACACAAAACCTGCTATAATGCCACTTCCATAACCACACATTAAAATTGTTGTAATCTGTAGTTCTTCGTCCGAAGAACGGTACAACTTATAGAAGAATTAAAATACTATTTCGTTGTGTGTCACGACAGACCCAGGCAGTGAAATTAATATTCTGAATTGTTTTGTTTTAGGAAATGTTTGTAATATTTCCTAAAACAAAGTATATGATTAAAAAAATCCTTTTTTCAATTAATTGGGCTTGGGCTTAAGACTTTCAATTGACTTGTGGAGTCAACATTTAGTAAAATTCCAATTTTTCTGAAATATAGCATGACAGGTGTTAAGAGGTAATTTACAGTATAGATATGCATAGTTGCAGTATCATTGCGCGACCGCTGCAGTGCAGGAAATTTTAATAGAATAAATAAATACAACGATATCCCCAAGCAAGAAGTCGGTAACGTGCTATTATGGACTTCTTGCTGTTATGGCTAATTCGGCATCTATGTCAAATTTTTCATAATGATAATAACAAATATAGCATACGCTTTATATTATAGAGAAATGATCAAAGAACATTATAACGGCAAAAGTATTGTTACACATCATTTCAAAACTTTCTTTGATATTTTATTTTTGGTACATTGCGTTTACCGGATTATTGGGTTAATAAACCTCACGAAGTTTTCGGTAAACACAAATACGGGGGTTTGTGGAATTATTTTTAATATATATATCCCGTAATAGACACTAAAATAAATAATTACTTAATAAATATGTGTAACATATCACTACGCATAATTTTTAAGACTTCAAGAAAAAGGAGGAGTTATCAAATCGTCTGTACATATCTTTTATAGTATGTTCGGACATATCTTCTTTGTTTATGAATCAATTTTAATGAATATTTTACGTTGGATTTAGTATAACGCTATTTAAATTTTATTAGTATCGAACCCTCTACTTCAGAAATACACCAGGAAAATCCTCAAAAAAAATGGGAAATTTATACTTCCATAAGAGGTAGGCATTGTTAGGTTTATGACAATCCTAAAACGAGGTAGGTACATACTATGATTAATGACATCCTAAACCTTGTCGGACTTGGACTATGAAGACCCACAATGGAACTCATATTAGCACGAATATATAGATTGAATTCATAGGTATAGACTTACTATAGAACTAAGGTGCGCGCCACAAACACAAGGAAATTCGTACATTAACCTTATTGACGGCTGACGAGTTGATGAGTGCAAAAAACAATAATTTCAACGAAAAGTGAAACAAACATTATCATGATGAGCAGCCAGCATTTATTCAACGATGTCTATGGAAGCAATAGGATGATAACCGGATTCAAATAGTAAGAGACATCTTGAACCTTAATTTAAAGCAGAAAAGTCTTGTCTGGTAAGTCTGCGCTCCGTCTATCTCGTGCCCTAATTTGAAACCCCGAGATCTTTCAGCTCCAACTTCATAATCGTTTTCAGTACCTAAAACCGAAAAGAAGTCTGAACCGAGTTATGAAATTTTGTCGAATCGAGTTAAAGTTTAATATTGGAAGTGGTATTCTTTGATGGCACGTGTAAACATTTGTGTAAGTAGGTAATAACTTCTGAATAGCTTCTCGGTACGTAGAAATTCTATTATTACCTATGTATTTTCTTGTTAAGTGAATTGTAATTATTTTGAGACACCGAATTCTTTAAACCTAAAATATAGTGGTAAAGTATGAAATTGCCGATTTGTACTGAAAAATTAAAACTCGTTTCTTTTATAAGATGTAACATATTTATTTAATCAAAATATTTACTCTCATTATCTATACATTGCTGCCATCTAATCTGAACTTTATTTATGCCTTTGCGATAGAACTCTGGGGATCTAGATTGGACAAACTGTGTGAAATCACAAAAAAAATGGTAGTCAGTTGGAGCAAGGTCTGGCGAATACGGAGGATGACGTATGGGTTGTAACTGCAGCTCCTGTAGAGTTACAAAGGTTTCTCGTGCAGTGTGAGGTCTTGCGTTATCACTTATCATGGAGCAATAATGGTGAAGATCGATTCACGAGTCGGGGCTGTTTCGCTGCCAGTTTTGCCATCATTGTTCGAACAGTAAACATCTGCTGTTATTGTTTTACCAGACCTGAGAAAGCTATAGTGAATAACGCCATGAAGAGACCACCAAACAGTTACCATTACCTTTTTATTAGTAAACTTGTTTGTTTTAGGGAACTATTGCGGTGTTTGGCCTGGGGTCAGCCATTACATTTTTCGTTTACGGTTATCGTCAAGAATCCACTTTTCGTCACATGTCACAATTCGATCCAATATTCCTTCATTTCTGTACCGATTCAACAAGGCAACACAAGTTTCATACGCGCTTATTGATTTGATGCAAATGAGTATGTATATATTGTAGTTAAGGTTACGTTAAACCATGCCGCTAATTCCTGGATGGTTTGACTCAGATCGGCTTCCACCATCCCATTCAATTCAGCGTTATTCACTTGGTCTAACTTAACCTAACCTACATAATTTATAAATGTAATTGCCGTTGCCTAGAACGGTTGCTCGCCGCTCGCCGTCGACTGGAAATTTATCCTCTCACTGGAACCGCAATGTCGCGTACAGTACCAGAAGTTTTCTACGGAGAAAAAGTTATGGAATCCCTCCTTCCGAGATTTGCCCTAGGGACTAGCAGGTTGCAGGTCGGTAAAGTACGAGTTACTCCCATCAAGGAGTATTAGGTATATTATTTGCCCCTAGTGTTGCAAGTGTCCATAAGCTACGGTAACCATCAGGCAGTACATATGGTTGTTAGTGGTATAAAAAAAATACACATACGGAATGTTTTGAGAGAAAAAGTATATATATATATTTTTTTTTTTTGGTTCTTTTTATCCCCGAGGGGAAAGGCAAAAGGGATCTAGCCCATACAGCCAAGTCATCAGTTTAGAACCATTTGAAAATCTTAATTCTATGTTCCAGCTTCAGGAACTGTGCTGAAAAAATACTTGGGAAGGGTACCCAGACCCAATCAACCCAACTTAAATACCACCCGTAAAACGATAGTGATTTTTACAAGGTCTTCTTGATGAACTTATTCACGTCTTCCAAAAAGTGCATAAACGTGTTATATTTGAGTTTTTTCATTACTGCATAATTTCACTAGCACTTATGATACAAAATACTATCGAAATTGTCACATAAAACTAATTTTATACTAAATTGTAAAAATTACAAGTATAACAACAATGTCCAAGAAAAAGTTTATTTTATTCAGTGTAACCACTTTCAGTATATTTCTACTCTTTAGTAGGTTTTGACTAAATATAACTACAATTTACTCGGGCGGAATCGTTTAGTAAGTAGTAAATCTGTAGTTACTGAAACCCTATCAGAAAACAAGAGTCAGCAGATAATGCAAATTTGTAGTTATTGTCGATGACTATTAAATGGAAAATATATACATGTAGGGTAATTACGGACTCCGGCTTCCAAAGCGGAATACGCAACCGGGAATAACGCTCAGATGATGATGATGATGTAGGATAATTACGTAGATTTTAAAAGCGAGATACAAGTGAACGAGATTTTTTTATCGGTTCGGGATTCGTTGACGAGATTAAAATTCATATTGCATTCGAAATGCTTTATCGCAGAATCTGACATCAATTCGAGGGACACGAGAACTGCTGTTCAAGAAATTGAACACTAAACTTCTCGTCCAGAAGTATATTGGAGTATCGAAGCAAACATACTACGGTTAACTCCTGTTGCATTGTTATACTAGTGCATTATTGTGACAATGGAACACGTATTAGAAAACAATGCGCAAATTAGTTTTTTCTGGTGTTACGAAAACAGTGATAACAAAAACAATGAATCAACTTCAGGAAAAGATACGAATAACTAATTTTCCTAAAGAAATACTCCTGTGTCTGTGTGTTTTTATTTATTTGAATTTGGCATTCTAAATTCTAAGATCTTCACACTAGCCAGTATCAATATTCACTGACAGTGCCTGGCAGGCGATGGCCTCCTTCTGTGAGACGGGCATGTCCCAGAAGGAGGCCTCGGAGCGGGACAGGGAGGACGATCCCTTGGCTGTCCCGCTCCGGAGACGGCGGACGGGAGTGCGGCGTAGGCGCTACGCGCACCTACTGCCGCCTCCCTAATCTTTGGGATTAGGGGTCAGGATGGGAACCTGGCCCCATAATGGTCCCGCCGCCGGAGGGGCTGTCCCAATTTGCCGGGATGGCCCCTAGAGAGAAGAAGTCCGGTCCCTTTTGAGGGGCTGGCCAGTCGCAGTGGTGCCCTGTTGCTGACAGATCCGGGGCACCACACCAACGCGGCCGATGGCATTTCGCGGGGTCGTTTAGTGGGTATACCGTCGGACAGCCGACGGGGAGTCCCACACTACCACCGGAGGCCACCCAGGCACCGGTGGTGTGCGTAACGCATTTTTCCCCGCGTCACAAAAAAAAAAAAAAAAAAAAAAAAAAAAAAAGTATCAATATTCACAGGTACGTAATAATGTTAATAGTAGAATGTGAAATAGGAATAGGCATGAATAGGACTCGAAAGATTTTAGCAGCGTTGGTAGAATCTCTGGCGAACAGACCCACACTGGTCAGGATTGCCAGGTTGGCCGAGAGGAATAGACTTCCTCGGGTATACGCAGGGTTAGATTTCGTAGTATAATTATACTATTTGGACCATATTTTTAAGATATGTAGTATGTATTGAAAAGTCAGAATATTACACGAAAATACCATAATTTTTCTACAGGTTTACCGACCGAGTTATTTTATTGGTCGAAACTTTTATGGATTTTTGTACATGTATGGCAACTTCGAATCACGTAACGATAAACTCTGTGATTTTGCACTATCCAGTGGGGGTATTCACATTACCTCGAAACACTATATTCGAATCGGATTCGAAAAGTTGTCTATGAAAATGTATGGAATCTGAAAGAAAACTTTTCGATTCCGTTTCGAATATGGCTTACTGAGGCAATGTGAATATCCCCACTGATCAAATTGATGGAGTGGCTTACCTGTGACCGTCACGATTCGATTAATTTATGAACAAAACTTTATGAACTTGTTTACTACCTCAGTGGTATAAAAAACATGCAATAATCAAAGCAATCCATGTAAAATTGTATATAGATACAAATGCTTTTTATTTTATTTAAAAACAAAATCGTCGAGAAACGAAACGTAGTATAATTTTAGACAAATGGTATAATAGTATAATGGTATAATTTTAATTTCCGTATGCAATAATTTGTTGAAGGTCTAAATCCAAAAAAAATCCCCACGCTTCAAATTTATTTTTAGGATTCTCCTCAATTTTAACTTGGTACCTTCTTACCGATTTAGGCGAGTGCGATTTGGGCTAGTAAAAATCCCAATTTGGTCGATTTGTGCCTGCCAACATCTGGCAAGTTTGCTTCCGTACGCCGTCTTTTCCTTTCTGTCTTTTTGACTGCAAATTCTGTAATCGTACTTGTGCTGCGTATTCTGTTGTCGCTGAAACTAAACACGCATGGTATTTGACAAAATGGCTGCAGTTAAAAGTGCTGAAGTAAATAAAGAAGAAATTATTGAAAATGGTGATGAAGATGAAGACTTAGAGGGTGTTGAAGAGTCCGACGTTAAAGATCCCGCCAAGAAGAAGAAAAAGAAAAAAAGGAAGAAGAAAGCAGGTTAGGTTCTTTTCATCAAAAATAAATCTACTATTGTATCTATGCTTCAGAATCCGACAATAATAAGCCTACTGTGACAAATGTGTGTGCTATATTAAATTAAGTTAGATTATATCAGAAAAGACATAGTAGGATGTAAGTACACTTGGAAACTGATTATGACATTTTAATGCGGTGTTATATGTATACTTTTGAATATATCGGATTTAGTGTCATTTAACACTTGAAATATTTTCAGTCGAAAATGAAACCACTGGAGATGATAAGACAGAAATCACAGATGCTGCAAACAAAGTACAAAGTATGTCTGTGGAAGACACCGTTGGGGAAGGCGATGAGAAGAAAAAGAAAAAAAAGAAGAACAAAAATAAATCTGGGAAGGGTACCGCAAAGGAGCAAACTAACCCACCTACTATACCCATTGCTGAATTATATTCTGATGGTGAATATCCTCATTTTTGTGCTATGTGGTTCTGTAACTTTATATCTGTTATTTTGTATAGGATAAGTTTGTCTATTGTAGTAAGTGAGGTTCAAGAAGCAAAAAAAAATGTTTTACATATTGTGCTAAGAATTAATAACAACACACTGCCTTTGTCATCCATCTGGCCCTCTTCTATAATAGCTTTGCACTGAAACCAATCACACAGTTACCTTTACTATATCATATGACAACATGCCGTCCTATTGTATGGTGTGAAATATATTAAATATATAATATATTTCACATATTATATATTGAAACAGGAGAATTACACATTTGCCATTTTTCATTTATTTATGGAGAGACAACACATTACTTTAAAATATAGCTATGTGTATTTCTAGGCTTTATTATTGTTCCATGTCTCGTATAGTTATTTCATTTCTTACATATTTAATCTATCTATCTATAACTTCACACCAAATCCATTGTGGGGTAGGCAGAGAGAACCGAGCACCACATGACTTGATCCTTACATATCTCACTCGCTTCTTTAACATTCATTGCTCTTCTCATGCACACTCGCCGGTTTCTAAGGCTCCTGATATCACCGTCTGATAGAACTCGACCAATTTGGTCATGGTAGGTAAGTCTTGGCCTTCCCTGGCTCCTACATCCTTCCAATTTTTCATTGTATATCTGCTTCGTCATTCTTTGATCCTGCATTCTTTCTACATGTCCGAACCAACGGAGTATGCCTCTTCTTATTTTAAGACATATTTAATAATAGTGCCAAAACTGCCTAATGTATATATTGCTCCATTAACTTCAATTGGAGCAGGTTGTGACGTTTGTTTTGCATTACATCAACTTTCTCAAATGAACCTCTGTATGTTAGACCCATATCCCACGCACACTTGTCAAATGACTAAGTCTTTTTATGGTATTGTAAAACAGTGTTCTCCAAAGTGTGTGCCGAAGCACATTGTGTACCTTGAGCATGGTGTACAGGGGAAGAATGACCGGACAAAAGTATGACAATAATAACTATGTATAAGTGAGTTACGCAAACGAGGCACTTTGTTGTGTGATTAAACAAATTACTATTTGCCATTAATTAGCGGCTAGATCAATACAGTTAGTTAAATGAATATAATAGAAATGAAGACTAATATAACTACTAGAAAATCTGTAACACACTTGCCATCATCTTGGAATCACTTAAGTACATAGTTTTCAGTAAGTCCCACCTTGCTAACAGTGGATACTTGCATAGACATAACCACTTGGTTATGCCTGTGCAGGTTATCCTAGCTACTTAGCTAGCATAATACACCAGTAATAAATATGCCCTTATGAGCTCTGAGGTACCATATTACAAATATGCACCAACTTCAGTTTTAAAGGGTAATGTCATGCTATACTCCAAGACTGCTGAAAACACACTACTACATCATACAAACAGGTGCTGTACCATACATTATTCTAATAAAATAACTGCACTTCAACATGTGCTTTGAGGCACTGCAATGTGTGTCCTGCACATGTTATAGTCCAGGGATTCCCAAACTATTTTGGGCAAGAGACCCCTTTTCCAAAATAAACTGATACCTCAGACCTCCATAGCCAAATTACTTTAAAAATCCTATGTCTAGTTTCTTTTTTTAAAGTGTAACAATGATACTACCTACTAAAATATTAGTCATTCTTATAACAAGTTGGTACAACAGTACTCGTATATTGAAAGTTTCAAATAAGAACTTGTGTTAATTAATAAGGGTAGATTTTTAGACCTTGTCGCCTCCTAAAATCAGTTTTTGTTTATATGAACCCTTGGGAAACCGCTATCTACCACTTTGGGAAGCCCTGGTCGAGACCAACACTTCAAATTATCCTTTCAAAATATTAACTTCAAGAGTAGCATTGCTTAGCATTAAAAATATTACAATTAAACTTATTTAAAATTTCTGTGAATGTTATAACAAAGTAATTTATTAGAAGGCAATTGCACTGAATGTGCAGTTTTTTTAACCAAATAAGAAATATTCACTACAGATCTAGTGTAAGAATGCTGCAATAGTGCATATCAGAATAATGCATTTTCAATATGTGCCATTTTTGACACATGACACAGTTTTGTAATATAGGACTACATAGTTGAATAAAATACAATAATAATTTAAGTAATTGCATAAAACATTGAGGTATATGCTATGCAGTGTGTCACGGTATTATATTTGCATGAAGGGAGAGAAAGACATTCCTGAGTACTTGGACGTAGTACGTTAAAGTAGACAAAAAGAATGTCATGTGACTTGGTCCTTACACACCCGCTTCTTTAGCAATAATTGCTGTGTTCATGAATGCTCATCAGTTTTTATTGGGTTATTGTCATTACTTTCTAATCAAACAATATCTATTTCATTTGCATGTCACTAGCCTAGCTCATAAATTATTTTTCTAGCTCTCAGGATTTGCAATAAGTTCCAGGATCTGAAATTCAAAAAAGCCATGTCAGGTCATGTACATATTAATCTTTTCTGAAATAAAGGCAAGTAATTGCCCTATTGGAATGTTGAGGCAAAGCCAAATTTTTTATTTGAAATAAGTAAAGTATTTTTTCACATATCTTTTTATATAAAAAGATAATGATGTCAAATTTGGGTTATTTTTGTTTCTGTGTCTATTGTAAAAGCTACATTAGTTTTAAATTAGAGCTTCTTATGATGGCAGGAATCGAGAGCAGTTTAAACCTATATCATATATCATCATTTTTAACATTTGCTTAACAAAAGGTTAAACAAATGTTAAAAATGATAAAGTCTAAGACTGCAGTATTCCTTCAATATCGAATCCATCCCTTTTATTCATATAATTGTATAACTCATATAATATATTATAGGTATGTATGATATTTTTTTATGAACTAGAAAAGGGATTCTGACAACATTTCAAAAAGTGACTCAATTTAATCATAATTTATTTTTATCATCATAAAAATACGATTTTAAATAATACACATTTAAGTAAACTAAAGCTGTGTTCAAAGATTATTTATTTAAAAATGCCGCGTGAAAGCACGTAACTCAAATGACACGTGACGTGACATTTGGGTGTAATCAAACCACAAGCTGTAAAAACTTATTTTATTCCTAATATTAAAGAAGCCACTTGATTGTTAGTGGCACTTAACTGGCTAGACTGTAACTTATTTTGTTTGTTATTAGTCAGTGTATGTGCATATGTATATCTTCACGCCAGAACCCTTGCGGGGTAGGCAGATAATACTGAGCACCATAAGATGCGGTTTCACTTGCTTTTCTAACATTCACATCTCTTTTCATGCATGCTCACCAGTTCCTACGGCTCCTGACATCACCTTCTGATAAAACACGACCAATTTGGTCATGGTAGGATAGTCTTGGTATTCCTTGGCTCCTACATCCTTCCACTTTCGCATTGTGTATCTGTTATTAGTCAATCAATTGCAATAATAGTGTTTATGGCTGGTAGTTTGTGACGTCACTTGTTCCGAGATTAATGCAATTTATTTATTATTATTATTTATTATACATGTTAAAGGTAACTTCCCTGAGGGTCAAATCATGGAACATGGTCCAGCTGAGGGTATAGATGAGAGAACTGCCAAAGATCGGTTTTCAAGTGAGGAGAAGAGAGCACTGGATAGAATGCATCAAGAAATCTATCAGGAGATCAGGCATGCTGCTGAAGCCCACAGACAGGTGAACTTTACATACCTAATGTAAAAAATGATTAACTTCTCATAAAATGAGTTAGCAGCTCTAAACAGAGAGTAGTACTTAGAATAGGCTCAATCGTTAGTAAGGTAGAAAATGAAATGAATGAAATGTAGTCAAATTATTTCATCAAATATGACAAGACAACAATTTGAAATCAAATTGAAAAAAAATTGTATATTCTTCCAAACAGCATTGGATTCTCTGAAATGGTTGTGAACAGCTTTTACAAGGTCCAGCAATACATGAGTGTAATAGAGAAGAAACATAATTTCTGACTACCTAACATTTAAAGCACCCTCATATGGGTGTTTGTCAATAATCTGCATTCAAGAAAAAGTGATTTCTAAGTGCCAATTTAAAATGTATTACCATTACACATTTTTACTAAGATAATTTCTTTCTTTGAGGATCTTTAAAAAGGGTACTTTGAAGTTATTACAGGGTCTGCAACATAGGAGGTAATGTCTGATGTTGCCCAAAGGCTAGTCACAGCTTACCATCAGGCAGCCTGTATACATATTTGTCAACTTAGTGCTATATATTACATATATATAGCACTGTTATTGTGTATGTAACACTAAGGTGACAAATGCACACAGCCTGCCTGATGCCTATAGAAACGACTTCTAGAATAGAATAAATTATAATACCAAGTAATGCGCCCTGCCGAATACTGACTGGCAAGTAACAAATTGATCTCATGTAAAAGAGATGTAGGGAGTAGCGAAGCAGGACGACGAGCTTGGTGGGGAAGTGGTTAGCAATTCTACTTTAACATCAACGCTTGTGAGTTCAGTTCCCACACAGGACAGACATTTGGGTGCATGAACACCTCTGTTTGTCTTGGTCTGGAGAATTTTAAGAGAAGTAGGTTCATCACAGCAGCCTGGTTAGGGAAGTACTTCCTCACAGAAAACCGCAGCGAGGTTACCAGTTAAGAAGTTATTGTATTATCAGCAGTGGTGGCAACATACTAGTGATTAGAACAACAACATACTAGAAATCATACTGCTACAGAAATCGTGCAGGTGTGGAAAACAAATAAATTTCTATTTTCTATCTACAGACTCGCAAATACATTAGTGACTGGATAAAACCTGGCATGACCATGATCCAAATCTGTGAAGAGTTGGAGTCCACAGCAAGACGTCTGATTGGAGAGGATGGACTTAAAGCAGGCTTGGCTTTCCCAACTGGATGTAGCCGCAATCACTGTGCGGCGCACTACACACCAAATACAGGTCACTTGTAGTTTTTTATATCACTAAGTAACATCAAGGCAGGCCGTACGCTTGTTTGCCACAAGCGTACGGCCTGCCTTGATGGTAAGCAGTTACCGTAGCCTGTGAACATTTGCAACACCAGGGATGTCACTCTTGCGTTGCCGACCCTGTAAAAACCTCTTCACACCTTTCTTGAAGAACCCCATGCTTTATTCCCTTGGGAAAGCCTCAGTTGGGAGTTTATTCTTGAATCTTCTCGGAAGAAAACTTCTCTGGAACCGCACAGTACGCGACCATTGCGCCTCCAGTATATGATGGTGAACTCCCCGCCATCGGCGAGCGGTGCGGTTCTAAAAAGAAGCTGTCGGCATCATATCGAACAATTCTTCAGAACATAATATAACCCGCTGGTTGGAACAATCCGTAGAAGGCACAAAAAATCTCTCCTTAAGGCCCCTGTACACAATGGCCAATGATGGCCCACGACAAGCCATAGCCATTGTGTACAGGGGGCAATGGTATACAGTGGCAGACGATTGGCCATCGTGGCACGCAATCGGGATGTTGTCGGTTTTATTTGCCACACTTCAAAGCTAACGTGGCCCGTGGTGTTTAGACATTTTTTACTTTGTCACCGACTGCTGACAGGATAGTCCATTTTCTTGTTGCGCGCGAATACTTACATTTTTGATCGCCCAAAATGTCATTATTGTGCAGCAATGAAGAGACTTATAAGTTTATAGATTTATACCAATCTCTATTTGGGACTTTTGTAGTAGTTGTAAGAAGTATACATATAAACAGCCGCAGCCACGGCAATAATTACTTCCACGTCCATCGCAAATGCTTCGCTAGGCAGTAATTGTGTGAACAGCTACGTGATGATGGCCTACAGTTACGCATTGCATGACTCACTACTGGCCACTGTGTACTGGGGGCCTTAAACCTAAGGGCTCAATACCGTCTGTAAGCTTAAGATCGCCAACAATTCTCACAGCTCTTCTCTTAACTGAATCACAAGGTCCTAGCTGGTAACCTGGCGCGCCCGCCCAACTACAGATGACTACAGTTTTTATTAAACAAACTACTATATTATATTCACTTTATCACATTTTTTTATATATATTAACTTTATCATATTAGGTTAGGAAAGCAAGAGTTGGAACATGTCCTTTACAGTAAAGACACTTGGAGTTTTATGGAAAAAATGTATCTGCAATATTTTCGTATATTTAATTTCTAAGATCGACTTGACGACTTCGGTATCGTAGTAGTTAAGTAATGCTACTTTGCCACCGGCCAATTTCAATAGGCCGGTTCCGTATCCACTGGGCTACCACAACTTCATCTATCCACATTTATTTCTCATCTATTTTATGACCCTTGTTTTATTTTCTTCATCAAGTTTTTGTACTATAAGCTGTTAGCCTCAGCTATTAGTATAAGTCAAAAAATGTTGGAAACAGAGTTTAATCGAAACTGCACTATGTAGCAATTTTAAGTTACAAACGTTTTTATTATATCAAATAAGCGTACGACCTGCCTGATGGTAAGCAGTTATCATAGCCTATGGACATGTGCAATACCTGGGGTATCACTCTTGCGTTGCCGACCCTGTAAGAACCTCTTCACGCCTTTCTTGAAGACCCCCATGCTGTAGTCTCTAGGGACAACCTCGGCAGGGAGCTCATTCCACAATTTAATAGTTCTTGGTAGAAACCTTCTCGGGAACCGCACAGTACGCGACCATTGCGGTTCCAGTGTATGAGGATGAACTCCCAACTGTTGGCAAGCTGTGCGATTGTAAAACGAAGCTGTTGGCATAATGTCAAACAAGTCCTCAGAACACAACCCATTGTACAATAGGTAGAACATGCAAAGGGAGGCAAAATCTCTTATCAAACTCTAGGGCTCAATACCGTCTGTGAGTTCAGAATCATCGACGATTCTCACTCGTCTCTGCACCGAGTCACAAGGTCCAAGCTGGTATCCAGGTGCTCCTGGGACTTGGTACTTATATAAACGAAGTCTTTGCCTCGAGCTGAAGTACTGTTTAGCCCTATTGATCAGATCAAGATCAGTTTCTTTGACGCCAGCTGGATCTTATCTTCCAGGTGACTTGGGTACTGAACATCGCTGGAGATCTCGACACCGAGAATCCCAATACGTTTGGCAATAGTGAGTGGCGTTTTCTGGAATTGGGGGGCCACAGCAAACGGGCTATTCTTAGCGGTGAACGCGCAGACTTGTGTCTTGGTAGGGTTGAATTGGACCAGGTTCAATCGCCCCATTCAGATACTTCACACAAAGTACCCTCCATTTCAGACACAAGTCTAACGCGGCTTTTCTCCACAAGGGAACGAGGAATGCTAGCACGGCCTGTATAAGAAGTGTCCCTTGTGCTGTCGTCCGCATAACAATGAATGCTGTCGATTGACAACATGTCATTGATGTGCAGCAGAAACAGCGTCGGAGACAATACAGAGCCATGTGGGACGCCAGCATTAATATCCATGCTATTGGAGCAACTACCATCTACCACGGCTTTTATGCATCTGCTGAATAAGAAGCTGGCACCCCATTTGCACAAACCCTCGATCAGCCCGTACGATGGTACTTTGATAGAAGACTCCGATGCCAGACCCGATCGAACGCCTTTGCCATATCTAGGCTGACAGCTAATGCCTCACCTTATATCTACGTAAATTGTGCAACTAAAGTCATCTACAACACAGCATTAGTTATCTAATAATATAATTAATCAGGTGACAACACGGTGCTTGAATACGATGACGTAGTGAAGATAGACTTTGGCACGCACATCAACGGGCGCATCATCGACTGTGCCTTCACGTTGCACTTCAATCCTCGCTATGACCCGTTGGTGAAGGGTGTGCAGGAGGCCACGGAAGCCGGCATCAAGGCTTCAGGAGTTGACGTGAGGCTGTGCGACGTTGGTGCAGCTGTGCAAGAGGTAAAAATTAATTATATTTTTAAAGTAAATAACATGTAGTGTTCTCCAATGCACTACATGAAGGCAGTCAGCGGGCCGCCGTCTTAACACATCTGAGCAACGCGGGCCGCCGGCATCTCCAGCACTGGAGCGCTCGTGCCTCTTCAGCACCGCCTACATCGTGTGCACCGGAGTGCAGTCGCAGCCGACGAACGCCATTGTGCACCGAAAGTACTTCCGCGTCAGACCTGCCCGCTTTCGCTTATAAAGATGAGGGGGTCGACGACTTGTGACAAGGTGCGGAGGTCCCTAAATTTCGTGCCGTTTCGTGTACATTTCGAAATCTAATAAAATAAGAATTAAAACACGAAATGTGAAATATTAACGAATAACTTAAAAAATATTTCCCGACTGTAACGTGTATAAACACAAGATTCAAATTGTTTTAACCGCCTAAGAACCCTTCGATGAATACCGCCACACGCACTGTTCCTTGCCATTATTTCATGGTTTCTATTTAATTTACAAAATATATGACATCACACTAGGGAGAGGGGGAGTCTCACAAATGTGGCCAGCTGTGACAAGAATTAAATTCGTGTGACGTAATTTGTGGATGACCTTTAACTGCTATTAGCATTTCTATTTGCTTATCTGTCGCACTTGTAATTTCACAAAATTGCTCGTGTAGTATGAAATTTAATTTCAAACAAGGTTTAAAACATGGCATCACTTCTTTAAATAAAATTCCCTCAAAGTGTCCTCCACAAGGCCAATTTTACACAGACATGGCTCAATCTCGAATTATTTATCAAAGATTCAGTATATTAATTAATCAGTGCTAGCAGGAACTAGCAAATATTTCACATTGTAAAAATATTGCAATGACATCTTAATTGTACCACAAAGTCATTATTGATTTATTGTCCTTCTTGTCGTCACAGGTAATGGAGTCGCATGAAGTCGAATTGGACGGCCATTTGTATCAAATCAAACCAATTCGCAATCTTAATGGACATTCTATTGGTCCATATAGTAAGTATTATATAATTTTGTATTTTAAGAGTGACCTTCCCGCTCAAGTTAAAAACTGACTTAAAAGCTTGTTTACATCACACCGCCTGTTGTATGTGCAAAACTTATTCCAGGAAATATATGTTTCGAAAAAGTCTTACTTAAAGTTTATGAAAAGAAACTTAGTCACCTATAACATCCATTGCATTATGTTCTAGTCAGGATTAATTTTGCAATTTCTGGAAAAATAGTTGGAGGTTTGTAGTTTCACTAAATTTCTTTCCTAAAATTAAAAATATATATATACAATACCAAACAATACTGCACAAGGTATTATATCAATGGTATATAGTTCAAAATATTTGAATAACAATATATTACAATACCTTAAAGTCGTACGAGCGTTTGAAGGAAAGAATAGTTACCACACTTGGATGCTGTGACAATTCTGTTAAGGTTTCATATTTAAATGTACGTAATTTCTAGGAATCCATGCTGGTAAAACTGTTCCGATCGTGAAAGGAGGAGAAACAACACGCATGGAGGAGAATGAATTCTACGCCATCGAAACTTTCGGCTCCACGGGCCGCGGGCAAGTCCACGACGATATGGACTGTTCACATTATATGAAGAATTTCGATCAGCAATTTGTTCCATTGAGGTAAATGTAACCATAGTTTTTAAGAAGTAGGGCGCATCAATGCAACCCGTCTTGAGTTCCCTCATCATAGAAAACGGCCGCCAAATAAGAACTCCTTGGAGGGTTGATGTGTTGTGGAGGAGTGAGTGAGATCACCAGTAAGTTCCTAATTCTGTTAGCAGCAGAGGCGGCATCACGCGAGTGATACTTAGTGTATTGTAATGTAAGCGTTCATAGACTACCCGCGTTCATAGTTGATTATCCCCTTCAGCACCGACGTCAAAAATCTTGGCCTGCCCATCGACTGTACGTTTAGCTGGACTAGTCAACTAGTTGAAGTTAGTCGTAAAGTAATATCGGCGCTACGATTTTTAAACCGATATAGAAACTTTCTTCCCATTGCTACGAAAGATACTGTGCAATCCCTCGTACTGCCCCTAATCGATTATGGCGATGTGCATTAACCTGATCTCAATGCAGATCTACTCGATACGCTGGACCGGTTAATTAATAACGCCATCCGATTTATCTTTTGTCTTCGGAAATTTGACCACATTTCTTGCTACCGGTCTAAGCTTGGATGGCTGAATGGGCAGCCATCCAAGCTTAGACCGGTAGCAAGAGTCAGCGTCGAAATCTGAGGGTACTTTGTAGTATCTACTCTATTCTTACTAATTCTCATTCTGCAGAATACTTGAAATGCAAGTTTCAGTATATCTGTGACTCACATAACCTCCCACTGCGTTCTAACAATTCTGTATTACTCTCTATCCCACTTTTCCGCTCGGGCTTCATGTCCACCTCCTTCACATGTCAGTCTATAAAACTATGGAATGCGCTACTGGAATCTATCAAGAAATCCTGCAGCTAATTGGTTTTCAGAAATAAAGGACGGCGATACCATTTTGAAAGCTTGACAAAGTAATAAGAAAGTGTCTTCATTATGTATATGTGTCTATTGGTTGAAATATATGTTGTAATATTTAGGTTTAGTGTAATAATATGTATGTAAAATATTGTATTATTATTATGTATATATTATAAGTATGCATGTGTATTGAAATCTAATATCTTATTTAATAAAGCCGCGATCGCAATTCACGGTAGAGAATCCAATTAGCATTAAATCCGCCTATTGTACCCAAAATGTTGTGGTCAAAAAGTTTTATAAAACAAAACATTCCATGACATAATATTTTGAAAGACCTAAACTACTAAAGGTCTTATTTTCCCATTGGGTTGTGGTCTGACGGCAGTCGCTGCATGTCAAAATCAGTATCTTTGTCAAATATTTAAGATTAATTAACGGGCCCCGCCAATCCTAATGCATTAAGAAGAAGTAGCGCTAGTTTCATTTGTGTCGTATTCAATTTTCAGATTGCAATCATCAAAGCAGTTGCTCAACTTGATTAATAAAAACTTCGGAACGCTGGCGTTCTGTAAGCGATGGTTGGAAAGGGCTGGAGCGTCGCGCTACGCGATGGCTCTCAAGGATCTCTGCGACAAGGGTGTGGTGGATGCTTACCCGCCCTTGTGCGACATAAAGGGCTGTTACACCGCGCAGTTTGAACACACCCTGTTGTTGAGACCTACCTGCAAGGAAGTAATATCCCGCGGCGACGATTACTAGCGGCGGTAGTATCTTGTATAATAAGGGTCGCAAA
The DNA here is from genome assembly GCA_947507595.1 of Pyralis farinalis. Taxonomy (NCBI): domain Eukaryota; kingdom Metazoa; phylum Arthropoda; class Insecta; order Lepidoptera; family Pyralidae; genus Pyralis; species Pyralis farinalis. The sequence goes on from OX382267.1 coordinate 23,096,870, forward strand.
ACTCCATAATGGTGTGAAACCCTATTACTGTTTAACTATTTTATTAATATCTCTCTGTAATCTGTGTTTCTGTTATGAAAGCGTAATATTATCGCTTTTAAATCACGGGTTAGTACTAATTCATTTGATAGGCGTGTGCGGGGATATGGAATAAGTAGAGGCACTTTTGGCTCGAATAATGTTATGTAGTACACTCGCCGAAATCCATGTAACTATACACCATGAGCAAGTGTCGGCAGGGATTACGACTATTGTAAAGGTGTTCATTGGGCTACAGATATGATCTGAAGGTAGTTTTTAAGCTGTTGCAGAGTATTCATTATTATGCTTGCGAAAAACCCAGAGCCGACAGCATGTTGCCGAGTCAGAGACGACCACAGTAGCCATGGTAGCAACAACGTTGGGATGCATCTACTAACGATACAGGATGGTTGCCACCCAACGCCTCTCATGAACTATTGCCTATAATATATTTTATACAATGGCCACCATAAAATAACACCGTAAGCTACTTGACGTAACTCTGCACTCGAGAATATTCAGAAATACGAAGATTACCGAGAGCTATTAATAAAATCGAAGCACTAAAAAATATACTCGTATGTAGGAAGGTCTGAGCAATGTAAATAGAACAACAAATAAGTACTTTTTTTACATAAATGAATTATTTTTAGTATCTGTATACAAGGCGTCCCACGGATAAAGCACGAAAGGATAGTACTTTAATGTTGATAGTGTTTTTTTTTTTATTCTTAAGTTTTATAGAAATCCTTGACTCCTCACAAAAATAGTTTTGCGGTGTAAAGAACTTGCGAAACCATATATAAGACATTGTTGGTTTATATGTATTATGATTGACCCTTTCTATCAGCACTATAAAAATTCAGATTCCTGACTTAGGAATTTATCATTTTCAAGTGCGTAGTATTACAGATAATTTATGATCAAAATAAAATCTACTTAAGGTACAAGTGAAGATAAACCCTTCTTTTTATACGACTTTATGGAAAATAAGCATACGACCAGCGTAGTGGTAAGCAATTATTTTAAACCCTATATTAATCTCTTGTTTTTTTTTTAAGAACATGATAATATAATAACGTTGTACTCTTAAAAACCTCGAGAAGGAAAGTGGTTAAACCTTGCGACGCCATGTATAAAAGTAGATGCTAAATTAATTAAATAATCAATAAACATACGAATCCTTCCCACTCGAGTATATTTCTAATTGTTGTTCAACATACGTTAATTTCTTATTTTTTTTGAGTGTATTTTATCCCCTGTGTATTATGGATAAGTCTTTATTTACAGTTAACGCTTTAATTATGCTTCAACCCCCACTGACAGAACTGTGATGAAATCACAAATTGTCATTTAGTCAAATCTAATTCTGCGACTTTTTAAACGAAAGTACGTTTTTAAAACGTCACTGTGAGTTCAGAGCTTCACAATAAACACCGTTGGGTAATCGCTCTATGAAGTATCGGCCATTAAAATAATATAGCGTAAGCAATATGGAAGTAATCATATCTTTTGTTGGAAGAAGGTATTTCGTTATCTCCTAACTTTACATTTAACTAATTTTCGTTCAGTTGTTAACGTTTTCTTGTGTAATTAACTTTTATGTGAATTGATATTTTGTCAAAACCGAGGTATAATAAAGTTCAACTTATATTCAAAGTGTTTTATTCATTGTCTCTTGGACGACATGTTAACATCAAAAAGCTATTATTTCCGTCCGCGGATGGCACGAGGTGCTAGCAGTACTTCAATAGTGAGATAAACTTAGCGCTGTCTTTCTTTAGCACATAGCGTTTACCAATTCAATTCATTTATTTCATAACAATAAAATATTGTATTGAAAATACACTCATTTACAACTATCCAAATTATAAATGTCACAGTTACAATTTAAATAATTACAAATATGTACCGCAAGTAAATATATTAGACTGAACCATTGTTGAATACCTTCAAATAATACATGAAGGAAATGACCTATGTCTATTAAAAATACGACGACGGTACGACCACGACGCGGTAGAGATGTGCCGGCCGGGAACATTACTATTGAGTAAACTACCATTAACTTACCTAGTTACTGGAAATATTCCTGTACGGGACACAACATTAAAAAAACATACCGACTCCTGGAACATCTGCTATAAAAATAATGAACTAAAAGGTACAAAATAACTGCTACATTTCTTTAAATTACTATAAACAAACATTATAGTGTACTTAAAAAGACATTAGAAATATATTTTTAGACTACATATTTAGAATAAATAGATATCTAATGCAATACATCTCTTACCAAAATATTTATTGAGATGACATAATTTGAAATTGCAGATTTCTAAGGGTCAGAACCTGTATAAATATATCATAGGCCGAATATCGATTTTATTATTCCGCCACTTTCAAATACTATTTTAAGTACTAATTGCATGATTAATAAGTTCAGATTGAATTATTAAAATATTGCTATCTTAATTTTTACCTAAAATTACTCATCATTATAATTTACTTGCCTTTAGTAAGTTACTGGTAACGTCCCACCTCTATACGGGTGGAGTAGAACCCGCATCTCTTATTGGCTAATTCACGGATCAACATCGCGTCACTTACCGGTAGGCTTGAATCGCGTTCAAAATGTAGACGGCATCTTTACGATTCGTGTAAAGTTTGTGGTAGCAGTGAATATTAATGTTTGTTATTACTTGACAGTTAAAAGCATTACACATGTAAAATCACAAGTTTATCGCCTCACTGAACACCCCCAGTCTTATACCACTCAATATTTAGCAGGCAGGATTTACAGTAGATTGACAGTGAGCTACTAAGTAGTGTTGCGTACACAGGCTACGATAATTGCTAAAGCTTCACGCTAGTCCCCAAAACTAATTTGGCACGTGATATGCAGTTAGCACACATCGTGGTGTGAAAGATGCATCCGTATGCAGTTTAATGGTGTCACGACTTAATGTCGCTGTGATTAATATGCCGTGTCATGGTGGCCGCTCCCCAGTGAAGCCGACGACGTGATTACGCAATGTTATCCGTGCCGCATTATCGTCTCGGCTATCTTGGAAACACCCAGAGAAGTCAAGTCGTTGCGAGCCCGCTTGTAATTCTTTGCAATCAAGTTCTTGCCAAGACCAGTACGATGGACTTCAAAAAAGTGAAAAGAAAGAAGAGGAAGACGCAACTACTGCGGCACCGCACGGTCACAGCTGCGCGCGGCAATTATGCAGTTGTACGTTTCGTCGTTTCCCGATTACACTGGTCTACGAAGATCAAGCGATTGGAATCTCGTCACAAAGTAAATTTTGGTTCCTTTGTAGTGAGGATTTCGACTCATCATAAGTTAAAAGTATTTAGGTATCTATGGACCAGTGTTATAAAACCTCTTATCTAAAATATTTTTTTTTGAATATAAAAACATGTAGGTATATCTACTAATGATGGGAGCGCCTTACCTATGCGCAAAAGCAAAAAAACTCCAAATGGACTGAACTGCTGGCATACAACTTCGCTAGTATCTCTCAACCCGATCCAGCATCTACTGATTACCAGATACCGTCCGCGAACACCACGAACACGTAGTGCACCCTGTAGAGCAATTTTTACGGTCCCGGGGTTCTCCCTTTATTCCCGTTTACCACCCGTAGCGTGCCACTAAATCAGTCTCATATGCCACTACGATGGCAAACGACACTAAATTAGTTACATATGCCGCCTCTGTTAATAAAAGCTTCATGAGTAAAATTAAACATTTGTTTAATGGTAATTTGCACACATGTGTGATTAAATATATTGAATGCCAAATAACTGTTTTCGTTAATATTTTTATTACTAAAATAAATATAGTCACATTGGCATCATGCAACCCCAAGCAAATAGTCGTGTTGGTCACCGGTAGCCAACGGGAATAAAGAGTGCCGCCGCTCTTCGTATCGTAGACAAGAGGTCCGGCGAGTTCTGTAACGTCTACCCAGGCGATGTCAAGGTAGCTGCTTATCCAGCACTATACGTGGTGTACGTCAATGACATTCCTCAGCTGCCCTAAAAAGCAGCCGCGCAAAGGCGCGAGGAAGAAAGAGGGATACCTACTAATGGCGGCGCAGACGAAAACTCCTACTTCACAATGTCTAATAAGCTATTCGGAGCCAGATGGCTGCAAAAGGACATGCTGCCCGAATGAGTCGATCTGTGGCGCATGGCTGTTAATGTGGATAAGACATTCACGGTTAATGTATATGAGACATTCATAGTACAGATCGGCCTCAAGCATCAGTCCCGCTCACATGCGAGAGCAACCGATGGTCTATAAAAACAGAGTGCGCTGCTAACCGATCCATATAGACCAGACGCTGAGCATGCTCGCTCATGTTAACTATGCAATTACACACGGCAAAGCGGCCCGTGGTGCTCTGCGTTAGGTACTAACATCCAGATTACTACTACGAACAGAAGTTAATCTTTACAAGACGTTCATAAACACAAGTAGTACAGGCTCGCATATGCGGCCCGATCGTGGTACGGTCTCTGCGCTCCAAGTCGCAGAAAGCGGTTCTAGGCGTAGCAGAATACAGCGCTCCGAATGTGCGATATGTCGCCAAGAAAACAACTCGATTGCACCGTTACATGCCCGCCCACACGACGTAACAATGGACAGCGTGATCTTATAGCCGACACGTAAAGCATAATTCTGCTGCGCCTGTACCTATTATATATAATTTACATTACATCGCAGGGCTAGAGTGGTCTCACAAATGTTCAAACATTAGTAAGATCAAAGTGACAACGTAAAGTTAGGAAAAAGTAAAATGGAATCAAAACAAACAAGTGTCTTTAGGATCCCCGGGGTAATGGTTTGTTGTTGTATGTCCTGCGTTGTTTTAATGCAAATGTCTCGTGCCCGACTTTATCAGTTTCATACGGTTACCGTAGATATGTACGACTATGTATGTACCTATACACTGTCCATTTTATAATTTAACTTTTGACAGGTAATCATTTTCACGAATCAGAAAGAGATAAGTAACTATCAATCAAGTGTTGCGTATTTCGTAAATCCGAGAGAATGATCTGTCAAAAGTTGCTTAACGAAATGGACGCAGTATCTATAAGTGCACCAACTTGTCCATTGTTAAACTTGTGTATTATCTAGTTATTTATTTATTCTAGTTAAGGGGGCATGAATGCTACCTATATACTATGTGCATTTAGTACGCAATTTGTTATTCCCAATGCTATGGCAAGAGGTGTATTCGGAAATTGAGGAAGCACAGCAAATGGGGTTTTCTTGGCGGTGAACGCGCAATCTTTATGGGGTTAGATCAAGTTCAGCTGCCCCGATGCTGTCGTCCGCATAACAATGTATGTGATCAATTGATAACATATAATTTACCTATAGCAGAAACAATGTCGGATATGTACAGTACAGAGCCTAACGAAAAATGTACTGTTGTTATATTGTACAACATTTTTAAGCTATTTTTCTATAATATGGCAGAGAATTAAACAAATCCTAAGGTTCTATATACAGGAAGGAAACTTACAAGCGACATTCCCCAAAATATAGTGTTATATTAAAGTTTTTTTATATATTTGTAGTAGAAACGTATATTTCGTTGTTTATATTTTAGATTTCAAAATAAATATTTTTCTCTCCTAAGAGTCTTAAGTCATAGCGCTTAATCCGTCCAAGCGCTATAATACACACGTACGCGTTGCGCTAGAGCGTGCGCAAGCCGAACATCTATGGTGGTATGGAATTAACGGAAAAATGTAGGTCTCTGCTGCCGCCTTTCAAAACCTCTATCTACATGGCAATACACTAAATCTACCTAGTACATAACATAATTGCAAATAAAACAATGTACGAGCACCTACCTCTCACGGATATAAAGTTTAAACCAAAAAAACCTTACCTACTTTTACATCCGACGTTCAAACGTTCCACGATGATCCTGAGCAGTACGAGACACGATTGGTCTGTTACTTGCGACGCAGTCACAGGCTCTTAGGATTCGCTGGATATGGTAGAAGATAAAGGTTTCTGTATTTCCGATTGTTTAGTTGCCGTTGTAATTTCAGCATACAACATCAACTGATCTAAATACGTGCGAGCACTTAGCGACATTTTGAATATACACCTACCACAATATAGGTTAGTACATACACTAACATCAAATCCACAATCACGCGCACCTTACATTAAATCACTGTGATTACAATAGCTTACGATTAGCCACAAATTTCAGAACTATATAATACTGATTACCACTGAACTGACCAATAAAACTGCTACTGCAGCGAGTGGTGTTTCTTTGTAGTTTTGAGCATGGTTGCGCGAACGAATGGCAGTTTCACACTGCTACCTCGCCAAGGCGCCACGATTTGCCTCTATCTCTGTTTTAATTCTCTTTTTTTACACCAGTGTTAATAACTTACTTGAACGCTATAGTAATTTAATTAATGAGATAATAAAGAAATATTTATACAAGTTTTCATACTACGAATATGTGTAAGTACCGGAAAAAAGAAACCAAGGAACCAATCGACACGTAATTGACGCTTGACGCGTAAACCGCTGACTTAGGAGTGGGCCTATCGGTTTTATATGAAAAAGTTGATTAGCTGTAACTCGAAAACGGCCAATAATATAGTTTCTTTGGAAAAAATGTTGTATTTTATATAACAATGTCTTTTTTTCGCTGCGTCGCTAATGGTTTTCCAGGGTGTATATTATCTGTGAAGAGCCTGTTGGCGGGGTGATTAGAAATGCTACTTTTATACCAAGACTCATGAGTTCAATTCCCACACAAGACAAACGTTTGTGCGTATGAACAAGTCTATCTTGATCTGAGTTTCTTTAAGAGAGGTAGGGCATATTAAATCAGCCCGTCTGGGGAAGTAATCCACCTCACAGAAAACCGCGGCCACCTCGGAGGGTTGTTGTGTTTCTGCGAGTGAGTGAGGTCACCAGTAAGCTCATATGCTACAGTAATCGCATTACATCAGGTGGCGTCCGTATGCTTGTATGCCTCCCGACGTTATATAAAAAAATAAGCAATTCCGTTGTTTTACATAAGGCCGTTTTTAGTACATAATCACAAAAGAAACTCTAGTCCACGCTGACACCAAAGCGAAACTATGTCGAAGTTCAAAAGCAGTTGTTTTCTGTGAGCTGAAACATATTTTTTACAATAATATGAACGCTTTATTAGAAATACGTATACAAAGTTATTTTCGATGATATATAGAGAATTTTAACAATTAAACGGTCAATTGAGAGTCGGGTTTCGGTCAATTTCGGTTTTCGGGTGCTAAAGTAACGCACTGAACCTGTGAGGTTTTGGTAATTGCGACATCAATCTGGGATGAGGATATTTGAAATCAAATAACGATAAATAGAAGCATATTTTTATATCTTAACTGTTTAATTTAGGAAAACGCTATCAATATCTACCATCGCAAATAGATTATAAACGTGTACACTCGTATCAGTTTTATTCTATTAATATCGGTACAAAATCTTTCGCCGGTAACAGGGGCTTATAAAAATTTATAAACAAATTTATTCCTGTGCTTAAAGCTGGCTTAAAGTGGCGATATGATTTCTTAACTGTCCCGTAATATGAGAATAAGTACCTGCCATATATCTCAAAATCTAAAATTTGTGCTAGTTGTCTATGCGAGGTCGACAAACTCGTCCCTTACAAACTACCCAAATATACACCTGCCATAATTGTTAAAATCTCAAATGATGCAGGTGGATCTGATAGCTAGCGAGAAAGTCGATCCTTTTAAACTGCCCCCTGAATATGCACCTGTCATATTCCTCGAATTTCACGCTTGTGCCGATTAGTCCTGGGAGGCTGCGACAACGGCTGAACTAAAGTACAAGATGACTGCACAATTCTCCAAATTTGGATACGCAACCTTGAACCATTATTTATTTTGAGTTGTATATTTATTGTTTATTTACTTGAAGATAAAATCACATGGATATTTTTTTTTAATACATTTGTTTGTTAAATAGAGCGACGACATTGCGTACAAAGAAAAATCTTTTTGAGCAAGGGGCCGTGCTGGGATAGTTTACATGGCAAAATTTTATCTAAATGAAAGTTTGAGATGATGTAGTTCACAGTCATTTTTACAGTCAAAGTTAACTTTGCCTTCATGCGGCGTTCTCCGCCGCTTAGCTAAAGATATAGAGCACAACAGTGTAACAACTGCAGAAACACATCCTTCTTACAAAAGTCCACAGTAAAATAACAATCACTAGAAGATGAGTTTTGATCCAGCTACATTGAGCTGAGTGCAAATGAGACAACAACATTAATTGCATCTTCAGATTATACTCTATTACACATCCACCATTCACGATTATTTTAGTTAAGAAGCACTACCATGTTTTTTCGAATGTACGTATGGACGTAAGTCTATCTCTTATTTTGCGACGATTTAAAGGAAATAGAGGACCAATTCGTAACGCCCAAGGTAAAATATCATAGTACGTACAAACTCTCTCTCACTCATAAAAAATAATGCCTTTAGAGTTATTGTTAATTGATTGTTTTACAAATACAATGTTGAATGGTAACTATCGCCTCGTTGCGTATATGTAAAACTGGTCAAATAAATTTCTCGACGCCACTAGCTTTAAGCACAGAATGATGTAACTCAAGATAATTCACTAGCGTTACAATTTATAATTAGTATTTATCTACAAGTACACGACCAATGCTAACGGCTTGGAATCGTGTAAGAATCTACGCAATATTCTCAATATTTCTTACATGAACCTCGCCGGGGAAAGACTTCAGCTTCTACTATATGTAGAATAATTATGTATTTACATTTTGTATGTATAACATAGGCCTCCCAACAGTCTAATATTGAATGATCATTTTGAACTCCAGTTTGCGGAGAGACCTCGATATTTTATCTGCGGACACGCCACTGTTCCAGCGTGACGATTAGCTGTAGTGTTTTATATTCTCTTTCAAAGTAAAAATTGTATTGAGTTTGTTACGATGCGCCGCTTCTCCGTGAAAAATAACCGCATCTGTTCGAGGTCTCGAGATTTACAATATGAACAATGTTATACTTAAAGTAACAATTAGTATCTAACCGAGATATTTGTCGTCTATCGTATGACTAGACTATTTCCAGTAATGATTCTAAATTATTGCTTCATTCTAACTCCATGCCATATTTTTATATAAATGTCCATGTCCTTGGCAAAGTCTTATTAAGTACTCACATACATGGCTGAATGTCTTTAAAAAGAAAGTATATTTAATAATAAATATTTTTGTGTTCATTTATATATATTTTTTATCTGTCTTCACGCCATGTCCCTTGCGGGGTAGATAGAGAGAACCGAGCGCCAAAGGACGTGGTTCTTACACACCTCTCTTTATTCTTTGAGCTATGAATGTTTCATAGCTCTTTTTATACATGGTCAGCGGTTCGTGGGGCTCCTGACAGCTCCTTCTGATAAAACACTATCCATTTTGTTACGGTAAGTTTTCACCTTGAATGTACTTAATAGTGCTTATGACCAAGCGACATACAGTTTACGTAACCTACAGAGACGTCCTAATGTTTTTCTTAGTCTATAATAGGTACTTCGTATTTCGCGTTCTTAAAAATCATAATATATGACACACAAACCGCTATATGTTCCATAATTTCATGCCAATAAATTAGAACGTCAGTTAGGCCACTTCTGAACATAGCACCTAATTACTAAATTGTTTAAATAACACGAACAACAGTCATACATTCAAAAATTTTGTTATACAAAATGCTATATCAACATCAAAAATAATACATAATTATATTGGTGAGACCAAAAATTAAAAAAAATACAATATAATCAAGCCATCAGGTATACCTACATTGAAATCAGATCCAACTAAGTAGTACAATTAATGCCTTATACCAAACTGGTAAAGTATCACAGAAATTAACGATACCTAGCTAAACTATGCAGACGTCCTTTGTATCCGAAAAGTACTTTATACATCAGGATTTGGTCAAGGTGTAACTATTCGCGAATATGTCACAACGATAAACAATAAACTAACTTAGGTGTCACTTAGTTTGCCTAAGTATACTTCACACTAAACCTAAACACACTTTAAATTTACACTGAGTCGGTAAGTAGGTGTAAAATAAATATACCCCAATGATCTATATAAGCTATTGGTTTGCTCCGCAAAACATTGTCTAAAAAATTCAATTAACATGTAGTTTAAAAATTTAATTAATGTTGCGTAACTCATCGTTGTCTCCGTTTACTCCATTTGTGACCGTGTACGGCCACGTGTACACAGACTGTAGAGGCACGTGCAGCAGTTCTACGAGGTACCGATAATCGGGCTCTGGAAAAAAAAATAGAATACAATCGAAGTGGTGCACAAGTGAATGTAGAATGAAAACCGTGAAAAACACAGCGGTTACATAAGAGTTTGGTGATTAAATTCCATTTTCCAACCTAGCCAAATGATCTACTCGACCGAAATGACTCATTCCCATCTTCCGAACCCAGTCATCCAATCCAGGTTGAATGTTACGAATTTTAATTGGGATCATGAAAAAAAAAATTATTCATATATTATATTCCCATTGTCCAACCTGAGGTAGATTAAAAGGTGGCACAGGATTAACGTGGATTTTTTTTTCTACGTTTGGAAGCATACAAGCATACGGCCCACCTGATGTAAAGCAGGTACCGTAGCCTATTAACGCTTGCGATATCAGGTGGGTTGCTCTGATGCGCCCTACCTCTCTTAAAACATCCAGACCAAGACAAACAGGCATGTTCATGCACACAAATGTTTGCCTTGTGTGGGAATCGAACCCATGAGCGTTGATGTCGAAGTCGCGTCTTTCACGACTAAGCCGCCGAGCTCGTCACAATCATTTTCACCAAGCAACCTCCACCTTTATGCGTGACAATTCCTCATCCGCATCCTCTTCCTCACAACCACTTCCTCATCAACTCTAGGCACTTAAAATTCCCTACATCCAGCCTGGGTTGGAAGAAGGGAATGAGTCATTTTGATCGAGTAGGTCATTTGACGTTTGTATGGAACGCATATTTCTTTTTTAACTTTTCACTGTTCAACAGGAAAACTAATTATAGTTGCGGTTACGACCCTGACTAAACGTGGTGTGGTGATAGTCGACGCGGGCATATGATACACGTTTAATAAAACTTCGTCGTCGGTAATGAAATGAGTATCTGTCTGTTTATTACTTTTCACTACTAAACTGCAAATTACAAAGGTATTTTGCAGTTTAGTAGTGAAAAGACTATAATGAGATGAGCTCGTTGGCGCAGTGGTTAGTAACACAACGCTCGTGGGTTTGATTCCCACACAGGACCAACATTTATGTACATGAACATGCCTGTTGATCTTGGTCTGGGTATTTTTAAGAGAGGTAGGGCGTATCAAAGCAGCCCATGTGTGGAACTTACCTCCACGTCACAGAAAACCGCAGTCAAATAATAACTCCCTGGATGGTTGCCGTTTCTGCGTGTGAGTGAGATCACCAATAAACTCTTAAACATTGGCTATGTTAGCAGCAGAGGTGGCATCGCGCTAGTGGTTCTTAATGTATTGCAAGCGTTTATAGGCTACAATAACCACTTAACAATAGGTGGGTCGTATACTTGTATGTCTTCCGACTTTGCATAAAAATAAATAAAACACATAGGCAATAGCAAATAGAGACGAGATCGAGATTCAAAAGATGCACACACGAAAACGCAATTGTATGTTTACAACACTACAAAATCGCTGGATGGGAAAACCATCTTGAGCTTTCTTGAGAGAGAGAGATTCTACGCAATAAGTTTGGGTTAGACTTCTGCATACAAATTGAAAACATGTCAGGTGTGTAAAATCAAAATTAGCTCACATGGACAACATGTGTGCGAAATCAAAATTACCCCGCATGGACAAATGCACATAAAACGTTTGCAGGTAAAATGCATTGTACCCCTGACACCGCACGTACGCGCGCCTTTGAAATTGGCCTTCACGTATGTGGGATTACATTTAGTATAAATAGAATTGCGTGTTATAAAAATATGATTATAAATCTACTTGTTCTGTCTAAATAGACAGCAAGGTGTTGATAATAGCATGGATAATACTTATATCTAATCTGTTATAATAGTATTTAGTATTATTAAGGCGACACATCGAAAAATTAGACCAACTTTCATCGAATAGTATAGGCTAATGACTAAACTGACGGATCTAAGATTTTAATATAAATAACTTCATTTCCTTATCTTGAATTTGCTTGCTCAAATACGCGATTGTGTAAAATTGATTCGATAATAATTACTTTCGAAAACACCTCCTGAAATTCATTATTTTTGAAATTACAACGAAGTTGTTCTGTTTATACGCTTCAAAATTACTTAAATCTATTAGTAATATCTATGTTTATAATATGCTTGCTGCATATTTTGATAAGTAAAACATGAAATTTTTTAAAAATATTTTAAGTTTCTGACAATTTCTAAGCGATCACATTCGTCTTGGGTGCTACGTGTTTTCGACCTTATTGTGCGGTAATGAGGATTATAAACACGTTGACTAACTACATCCAGCCAGTCCGGCTGCAGCCCGCTTCGAGGTAAGACCTATGTCGACTGTCTGCTCGAGCTCGCTCCATTTACATCGCGACACCGAAGTTTTTATAATTAATAGTTGTAAATATTCAATATTATAGTATTTAGCGTAAGTGTATTATTATTAGATATAAGTAGTAAATAATATTATAGGTTTATATATATTTATTATACTGTTGTAATAATGGGGAACACTAAAAAGAAAATATATAGAATAAAAATACAAAGAAAATGTTCGTAGAATGGGGGAGGCGAACAAGACAAGGTATTTATTTTTTTTAATTATTATATTCATTAAACATATTATAATAACATTGTGTAGACATATTTCTAGTTTTTAGAACAGTTCCTAGGTATGGTTGGCCCAAGCTATTTAATTCCTCTTCAAACTTTTTTTTAATTTTGCTTACTTAATAACTCTATATAAAACTGCATTAATTAAATAAGAGTTATTTTTTGCAGGAATAAACAGTAACATTTGATAATTGGTATACATTATCCACAGGCTGACCGCGTACCTATATAGGACGTCAAACTCCTATTATGTCCATTATAATCTGACCGAACTCCGACTTAGAAGTTGTACGTCGGTGGAGGTCAGGTTACGTTGGAAATTTATACCAATAAGGTTCGCGTTCTCAGCACATAGCAACCAGTGGAGACTCTTTATTTCTTTGTATTAAAATAAAAACTTATAAAATAGAATATTTTTGCTGTTTTGTTTTTTAGGAGAAACTTACTAAATAAACATATTCCACTAGAAGAATCACTACTCGATTTATATGCTACTTTAACGTAAGTGTCATACGGGACGACAAACTCATAGTAACCATTATAAGCTCACCGAACTCCGACTTAGACATTGTACGTAGGTGAAGGTTAGTTTACGTTGGAAATTTATCCAATCAGAAGATAGAAAACCAGTGGAGGTTTTTTTTTTTTTTGTATTAAAATAATTACTAGTAAAATAGTATATTTTGATAGTTTTTAAAAAAACTCGGTATGTTTCATGTTAAAGAAGCGAGCGAGGTGTGTAAGTACCGAGTCATGTGGCGCTCACGAGGGATTTAGCGTGAAGATATAGATAGATAGTATACTTATACCCATGGTACTCGTGAAAACAAATAATATTTACTATGAACCAACACTGAAAACACAAAAAAATCATCTATTCTATACATTGTGGTTAGTATTGAACTATTGTACGGATTAGATTTATTTTGCAACATCAGAGATGGTCCTGGTTCTTTCTTCTTGAGAGTTTAATAAATAACAAGGAAACGTACAACAATACAAAACACAGAGTATACATAAGTAAAATACAATAAATGTCATTATACTGAAGTTAAAGTTATGAAACAGCAAGAAAATCATTTGTCACATGTTTTTTTTAAATATGAATAGATTATAAAATCTATTTGTATATATGTATATTAGAGTGTCCCTTATTTTTCAAAGTTTTTATTTTCTAACGCATATGTCTTAGTTTTGTTCATTTGCTTTTAAAACACTCGGAAATTAATTTTTAACTTATTTGGATTACGATAATCCGTGCCGAATTACATCGAAACATGTTCATACAAGTTGCGCGGCAGTGCCGCACGTACTCGCGGTATTCATTTGTTCAAATTCAAAGTCAAAATCTTTTTATTCCGTAAAAATGGCTACATTTGTTTGGAATCGTCACATTTTTTTTCCCTACCGTGCAGTTTATGACTAGGTGAGCACTGATAAAAATACTGCCAAAAAACTCAGGCATCCCTCTTTTGGTATCCAAACAAATTTACATATTTTGTTAATTACATTATAATTGGATCGACTCACTCCCAGGCATTTTTATCATTAATATAGTCAGATACTTTATAATATGCCCTGCTACACAATTTGGCTTTAATAGTAGTTTTAAATTTGTTTATTGACAAATCTCTTATATTGCTGGGAAGTTTGTTATAGAACCGTATACATTGCCCCATAAAATAATTACTTGTTTTGTGGAGACGGCTTGCATATAACACAAGATTATGCTTATATCTAGTATTTATGCTATGAATATCACTCTTTTTACAAAATGAGTCTATGTTTTTATGGACATACAAAAGATTTTCATAGATATATTGCGATGCGACTGTTAAAATATTTATTTCTTTGAATTTTTCTCTAAGGCTCTCACGGGGACCAAGTTTGTAGATAGCTCTTATGGCTCTCTTTTGCAATAAAAAGATGGTGTTAATATCCGCGGAGTTACCCCAAAGAAGAATTCCATATGACATAATACTATGAAAGTAGCTGAAATAAACTATTCTAGCCGTATCAATATCAGTGAGCCGTCTAATAGTTTTCACTGCATAAGCTGCAGAACTTAGTTTTCCTGATAATTTTTCAATTTGTGGGCCCCTTTGTAGTCTGGAGTCAATTGTTATACCCAAGAACACAGTTGTCTCCACAGAGGCTAAATTAGTTCCATTAACATGTACATTGGTAGCCACCTGCCTTACATTAGGTGTTGAGAACTTAATTACTTTAGTCTTTTTATCATTTAAAAGCAGATTATTAACACTAAACCAATGAATAACTTTAGAGAGAGCATCGTTAACTTCGTCATAATTACCTAACCGTCTATTAATTTTGAATGTCAGTTATTCTCGTGATTAATACGTAATGTTTTAACTTTTATAAGATGGCAGTGGAATTGAGAAGCAATAAATCAAGTATTTTCTTAGTTGGAGACGTAAATTATCAAATAATAGGCGCAAAATTACCGTCTAACCGTCAAGTTCTTCCTGTACTTTTTTATAAAATTCGCGAAGTTAAATTGACTGTTAGTGAAAGCGCATACCTAGTCATTCGAGAGTGTATTATATTTAGGGAAAAAGCTAGGATCCCTACCAGAGCTATACCTAACTGTGTAAAATAACTTGTGAATCTTCACCAGGAGGGAGTTGCAAAAAAATTCCAATTTTCTATTTCAATTTCAATCTAATTCAATCTGATAATTTTATTTCTCTTATTTATTCGAAATAAAAAAATCCTGTGTTTACTCGGCGCTATCAGCCATTATGACACTCGAACATCTATAACTTCAAGCCAAATCCCTTGCGGGGTAGGCAGAGAGAGCCGAGCGCCACGTGACTCGATCCTTACATATCTCACTCGCTTCTTTAACATTCATTGCTCTTCTCATGCACGCACGCCGGTTTCTAGGGCTCCTGACATCACCTTCTGATAGAACATGACCAATTTGGTCATGGTAGGTAAGTCTTGGCCTTCCCCGGCTCCTACATCCTTCCACTTTTGCATTGTATATCTGCTTCGTCATTCTTTCATCTTGCATTCTTTCTACATGCCCGAACCATCGGAGCATGCCTCTTCTTATTTTAACACCGACGCTCTCTTTCAGACCAACTCTATTTCTAACATCATCATTACGAATACGGTCTACAAGCCTTACGCCACAAATTTTGCGCAGCGCTCGCATTTCAACCGCGTTTATTCTACTTTCATGCTCTTTCTGCCATACCCAACTCTCGCTTCCATAAGTTAGCGTTGGGACCAACACTGCATTGTGTATAGCGAGTTGTGCCTTCTGGCTCAGGATTTTACTGCCAAGAAGTTTTCCCAACGCTCCATTCACACTATTCCCAACACTCACTCGTCTTTCCACATCTGCGGTGTACCTTCCATCCCTGCTGAAAGCGCATCCAAGATATACAAACTCATCCACTTGTTCCAACACTTCATCATCAATCGTAATCCTTACATTAGTTCTGGATTCTTCTCTTTCAAATACCATTATCTTTGTTTTCTTCGCATTCAGTAGTAAGCCTTTCTCCATACAGTCGTCTTTCATCGCTGTGACCAGTGTTTGCAGTTTAGATGGTGTATCTGCTAACTAAACATATGTGTCCGAATCAACAAATGGCCCGCTTTAGCCTCTCGATAAACAATGTTGTATTATGTAGCTAGTGTTTCATTCTTCTTAAGGGGGATACATGCCGTCCAGTGGCGCCTCAAGGAATAAAATATCGTATCTTAGCGTGGAAGATAAACATTATAAAGTCATGTGTTGCGTGTGTTACAAATACAATAACGTACTTTTACGTCATTAAACCAACAATTGAAATGTTTTGCTTTCGTTGTTATAGGCATAATTGCCAAAAAACGGCCTCTTTTAGCACTTTTGCTTATAACAACGATAGTGGAATATTTTGAGTGTTGGTTTAATGACGTAAAAATACTTTACTATCTTCGTAATAAATGCAACATAAGATTTCATAATGTTTATCTTCTATGCTATAATATGTTTTTTTATTCAATGAGGGCGCCACTGGACGAGACCTAAGTAAGAACAACATAGATACCAAGACATGTTAACTTATAGAGATATAAACATAAAACGATGTCATTGATTTCTCTTTCAATAAACTTTTAAAAGTGAATACGTTTCTGTATTTTTTTATTACTATTATTACTATTGTTTTCCGTCTAGCTTAAATAAATATGTTTGGTTCAGTATGTATAAAGCTAAATAATAATTAAATCAATAATTTTTATTAAATATTGATATTATAAATTTTATTTAAGTGTGACGCGACTCTGTAGCTTTTCTGTTCGTTTGCATTGACTATACGTTGACCCCAGGTTACCTATTAGGCGCTAATTTCAAATTTTACAAATCGAGCGTCGAGTGTCAATTGAGGGGCGCGGGGTGATTGGGCGGAGCCATTTTAAAGCTTCACGATCGAGGTGTCGCCTTAAATGCAAAAGTGTGTATCTATGACATTCTTTCGCTTCGTAAGGCAAAAATAGATTAACGTATTTATTTGCGCAGAGATAGTCAAATGCCTTTAATGACCACGTTACTAATCTGCGAACGGGCATAATAGATATAGATAATTTGATTTAACCTTTGTTTGTTACCACCCCAGTAGTAGTGTTGTTAGAAAGGAAATAAATAAATGTCCATGACGTTCAAACGCAAAAAAGAAATACTTTGGAAAGTGCTTAGAATAAATTTGAAATAGGTATATTGGGAAGGGTTTTGAGATGTTTTAAGAATGGATTTAAGAGATGTGAAGTATGATTTAGAAATGTCCACCAGCATCACCCTTCTCTCAAATGTTATATAGAGCATGTAACAAACAGGCTGCTCCTGTCATTCCTAGAGGTGGTCAAACTGGCGTCCATGTAACTTGATGGACGAATTAGTACACTGGCTTACTGCAAAACCTTTTACTATACAAGCCGCATGTCCGACGGATGAAGTATTTATCTCGCTTTTGGGTGCAAGTAGCTGGATATCAACTTAGACGTTGTATTCGGTACATATGTGAGATGTGTTGATGATCCCAAGCTTACATAGGGTTTTGAGATCTTAATTCTGAGACAAAATCTCTATTTGACTGTTTTACCGATTGTATTGGGTTGGGTTCAGAAGAATTGTTTGATATGATGGCTATAACCTCCTACAATCGTACCGCTTGTTGCGAAATATATGTTAAACAATTACGTTGTGGAGTGAACAACTTGCCGAGGTTTCTACGGAATTGGCATAGCGTGTGTGATGCCCTAGTCCGTTGACTACGTTAACTGCTTTCCATCAAAGAAGAAATATGATTATGCGATTGCCACCTTTGTGGTATAAACATGCGGTAGGGATGATATTAAGACATATACGATTTTTCTTATACAACATAGTAATACAAGCATACGGCCCACCTGATGTAAAGCGGTTACTGTAGCCTAATAACGCTTGTAATACGTAAGTATCACTCGCGTGATGGCTCCTCTGCTGCTTACACAGCAACTCCTTAGGAGCTCACTGGTGACCCCACTCACATGCAGGAACACAACAACCCTCTAGAAAGTTGTTTTTTAGCTGCGGTTTTCCGTGAGGAGGGGGTATTTCCTCAGACGGCCTGTTTTGATGCGCCCTACCTCTTTTAAAACACCCAGACCAAGGCAATCAGACATGTTCATGTACACAAATGCTGGTCTCGTGTGGGAATCGACAAAGGCACGAATAGACAAAGGAAAGTGACACAGGCTATTTAAAATTTTCGTTCCATGGGAGAAACCACGGGTTACATATTATAAAAGACTGACACATGACACACATGACTGAGACATGTCAGAGTGCAAACTAAATCGTTTAGTTTGTTTGAGATAGTTAAAATTTAGAGCATGAACTCTCTTGGTAATGTAAGCATCCGCCAAAAAGGATATCCGAAAATTCCCAAGGATACCGTGTATCCATGCAACTAATAAGTATTCTTGTTTATTCTATTTTATAACAACAAATCAATTCATGCCTACCCCGCAAAAGACCTGGTTTTTTTTTTTTTATTTTTTTTATTTTTTTTTTTATAGTAGTTCAGCATAGTGGCCCCTCTTTGCCTGATGGTAAGCAAAAGAGGAGCCCAAATCGCAACTGCAACTGACAATATACTACATCCCGTATCCTGTCAGTTGACGCTGCCATGCTGACCCGCAAAATGCTTCTTCACGCTTCGTTTGAAGGATCCCATATTGTAGGAAGGAGGGAACACATGTGCAGGCAAGGCGTTCCACTTTTTAATGGTACGACAAAGATAGGAGTTGCCGAACTTTTTGGTACGCGAAGAGATCTCCTCAACCGTGGAACTATGACATCGCAAGCCCGCACGTGTGGTTCTATGACGGAAGGGTGAGGGTGGGATAAGGGAAAACAGTTCTTCAGAGCACTCGCCATGGTAAAGGCGGTAAAATACGCTTAGAGAGCCTAAGTCCCTACGGAGTTGAAGAGGTTCTAGGTTTTTGGTGACCTCTTCGTCGTCAATTATGCGGATAGCCCGTCGCTGCAACCTATCGAGAGCCTCAAGAAGATACTGTGCGGAGCCGTCCCAGAGATGCGAGCAATACTCCACGCAGGCCCGAACTTGTGTCTTATAAAGCAGACAAAGTTGGTCCGGCGTGAAGAACCGGCGCACCCTGTTCAGGACTCCGAGCTTTCTTGAGGCTGTTGAGATGAGGCTCTCGATGTTATAACGCTGGTTAAGGTCGCAACGAATACCCATACCCAGCATATTCAGGCTATCATGCATACTGAGGGAAGCACCCTGAAGACTGGGAGTGGGAAGGAAGGGGGACATTTTTATTGTAAACGCGCAAACCTGAGTTTTCTCGGCATTAAACTCAACCAGGTTATTGGAACCCCATTTACTAATGAGATCCAAAACCCGATTCAGTTCAACGACAAGACTCTCACGCCTCTCACCGATTTCTGTCCGACCAGCACCAGGCCGACCGAAATATCGCCCATGGACCGTACTGTCATCTGCATAGCAATGAATATTACCAAGTGGCAGCATGTCATTGATATGCAGAAGAAAGAGGGTGGGCGATAGAACGGAGCCCTGTGGGACACCGGCATTCACTGACATGAACCGCGAAGCGCATCCATCTGCAAGGACGCGGATTCTACGCTCATGCAGGAAGCCAGCAATCCAATTACATAGCTGGAGGGGCAGACCGTATGCCGGAAGTTTGGAGAGAAGTGCTTTGTGCCAGACCCGATCGAACGCCTTGGCGATATCTAGGCTGACTGCCATGGATTCGCCATATTTATCGATTGCCTCCCCCCAGAGGTGCGTCACATACGCTAGAAGATCACCCGTTGATCGTTTCGGTCTAAAACCATACTGACGATCATTGATTATGGAGTGATCTTCTAGGTAACGGATCAATTGATTGTTAAGGATCCGTTCCATGACTTTGCACAACACTGAAGTTACGGCAATGGGGCGGTAATTCGATGGGTCAGAACGGTCTCCCTTTTTGGGGACCGGCTGCACATTGGCCTCTCTCCAAGCATCCGGAACAGAACCGGTCGAGTACGAGAGGCGGAAGAGGCGCGTCAGCACCGGAGACAACTCCGCTGCACATTTTTTAAGAACAATCGCTGGGATACCGTCAGGACCCATGGCTTTTCGGACATCGAGTGACTGTAGTTCAAAACGCACATCGCGCTGCCTGATGTGGATATCAGGCATAACGGATCCACTGGAGGGTATTGTTGGTGGTTGCGTGCTACAGTCATCGATCCGGGAGATAGCCGCAAAGAGGCTGGCCATAAGATCGGCTTTCTCCTGCGGCTGATGAGCCAGTGAGCCATCAGGGCATCGCAGCGGTGGCAGCGAGGGCTGGCAGAAGTTGGCCTGCACGGCTTTGGCCAGTCGCCAGTAGCTACGCGATCCAGTAGGGTGCGCCACTAGTTCCGTGCCGACACGTGTAACGCGCTGGGCGTCCGCTCTTATGTATGCTCTCTTGCAGATCTTGGTGGCAGTGTTGTAGGCTGATTTCAGTGAGTCAGTGTTCGGATCTTTAAGGGCGCGACCCCTGATCCAAGCGCGATACGCCGCCTGTTTGTTACTAACAGCTTCAGCGCATTCGCGATTAAACCAAGGGCGTCTCCGGCTTTTGATGACGACATCGGAGTGGGGAATGTAGTATTCCATGCCAACGCCGATCTCATCAACAATGGCCGCAGCACTCGCCGTTAGAATCTTCTCACTGAAACAGCGCTGCCCCCATGGGACGGAAGCAAAGTAGTCGCGCATACCGTCCCAATCTGCTGACGAGTAGTGCCAGACACGACGCCTAACCTCTGTGGGTTGTGGCGGAATCACGCATGGCACTGTGCTGGATACTAGGCAGTGGTCAGATGTGCCCAGGGGCGCCCCGACCTCAACCCGGTAGCCAGCAGGGTGGGTGGTCAGCAGTAGATCTAGCAGAGAGGGCTCCTGACCAGCAACATCAGGTATTCTGGTGGGTTGGTGCACCAGTTGCGTCAGGCTGTGCGAAAGAGCGAACGCGTGGGCAGTCCTTCCTGCATGGTTAGTTGTGGAGGATCCCAACCAGGAGTCGTGGTGAGAGTTAAAGTCCCCCAAACATACCATCTCTGCAGTAGGGTACCGCTCCTGCGCTTCATCTGCCGCCCGACTCATGTACTCAAAGAGCCGAGTTGTCTCCGTGTCCCTAGTATGGGGTCGGTATAGGCACATGTAAATACGGCTCTGAAGGCCCAGGTTTACATGCACCCAGAGGACAGGAAAGGAGGAATCCTCTAGGCAGCGCAGACGGCGACAACATACATCCGAGCGGACAAACAAACAGACCCCGGCTTTCGCGAGGAAATTCTCCTCAAGCACATAACCGGGATACTGGAGGTAGGACGTGTCCGCTGGACGCTGAATCTGTGTCTCCGTCAGGAAGAGCATGGCGGGCCGTGCCGTCTCTAGGTGTTGGTGGACGGCATTAAGGTTAGAGTGGAGTCCGCGGATGTTAGCGAACTCAACCTTGAACAGGGTGGTGGGGGAGTGCACCGCTGTTAGACCATCTTTTCCTATTTGCGCTGTCATGAGTAATGTAAAGAACGGAAGCGTGAAGCGGAAGAGAATTGCCACGACATTGGGGAAGAAACGCGGTGGACTGTTTCTCCATTAGTTTGTCGACAAAGGAGCTGTGCTGATCCGTCGGACGGAAGGGCCCCCGAACCCCCCGGAAGTAGTCGCCGGGTCCCCACCATCCGGTCACCAATCGGCACGACGATCTACCCCGAGATTATGCGCGGTATGAAAGGGCAGCCTCTCAAGGTGGTTAGTCTTGATTGGGCCCCTGTACTATACCGCGGGCGGCCAGCGGAACAACCGTTTCAACGGGTCTCCCTGGCCGACGGGTCAGCTCAGTCCTTCTGACAATGGATAGACAGAATCCACCACTGTTCCCGCAATATCGCGTCAACAATCCCCGGAGCACTGGTTATACACCAGCTGATCCCGAAACGCGACGTACTCATAGATACGCCACTTCACGGGTGTTTCGCCGTGTGTACGGTGGTAGCCAACCAGACGGGTATTTACCCTACCACCGGCTGAGATGCTGGAACGTCAGGAAATCCCATAGTCGCCTCTTACGACACCCAGGGGAAGAGAGGGGGCGGTGATTTTTAATATTCTTTCTCCGTCACCGCACGGATAGATGGTGCAAAGATTTTTTTTTATATTAGAGGGGCATACGAGCATGTAGGTCTCCCGATCGTGAGTGGTCACCACCGCCCATAGACATCAACAACACCAAAGGGTCACTGATCCGTTTCCAGCCTTTTTAAGGAAAAATATACTCTTTTCTTGAATGTACCCATATCGTATTTCTTCGGGAACACCACTGAGGATAGTTTATTCCACAATTTCACCGTACGTTGTAGAAAATGTCTCAAAAAGCGTATTTGTATGTATATACATACATACATACAAATCAATACATATATTAATATATGCTAATAATAAAAATAAATCTACATACCATTTTCTGGATTTATATATCCTTTTCGAATCAAGAAGTCTAACAATACTGGCGCACTCGTGGTTTTAAATTGAGGCGAGAGAGCTCGTTGTATGCATTCCTCTGCCGTCAGTAACTCAAAACTCTCAACTTCGCCGTCGGCATTGCGGGGCATGAAATCCAAGGGCAACTCTAGATCATACACGTATTCTGTGTTAGGAAACAGGCCCCTTTCACTTTCAAAGAAAAAGCTGAAAGAAAATATATATAAATTATGTTTACCACAACATAGTATCTAATAAAAAGTTCTGCCTATGATTTAGAAATAATTTTTCTAACTCTTCTATCTAACTACCTAAGCCTAAGGATTTGGAGTAGACACAGATTTTTACTGACCGATTTAGACCGACTGACGTCAGACCTCCACAAAACAGAGGGAAAACCAAAGCTTAGCGCACACGTCTTTAGAAATATAATTTCTTATAGTGTGGGTTTCTTCACGATGTTTTCCTTCACCGTCGAGCAAGTAATATTTCATTGTCTTTCATATGACATTTCAAAGAGTAACCGAGACATTTTTCCCAGAAAATTTAGGGTTACTTTGTAAAATCAAACCTAACGTTAAGCCGCGGCAATGTGATTACACCTAGAATAATACACTGGGTAAAACTTTGATATGTATAATCTTACAGCACTCTCACATACTTGAAGTATTGCACGTTTTAAGTTCATGCACACATGTCTTTCAATTATTACGAGTATTATAGTTATTAAAAAAATTGGTAAATGATGCCCCTGATGTTGTAAGCGTACATAAGCTCATCCGTTTGCCTACCAAAATATTTATTATTTTATCCCTAAATAAAAACACCTAAATAAAAACAATGTATTATTTATTTTACGTAAACGTAACGTAAAATAAATAATAGAATAAAAATCTTACCTAACGCAACCAGCTGGTATCAGTTTCTTAACAAGGTCCCCTTCTACCGACGCCTCTTCTGCGGCCTCTTTGATTGTAGTCTCGAGTATACCATAGCCAACAGCTAAACCCCCGCTCACAAAGCAGTCCCATTTTCCTAACAAAAGTACAAATAATTAATTATTAACTAGTGCCGCAGAATTTCCTCTAGGCTCACCTGTATAATACAGGTCCAACAAGATAGGCCTGACCTATTCATAAATCAGGCATGAAGGCACATTTGTAGATTGTGTTTCAATTAAAATTTATGCTACGAGTAACATCTTATACCCACTGAATTTTTTCACTGTAGCTTAACCTTCTCTAACTACTATGAAACTATGTAATTACCAATCCAAGGACCCCAATATTGTTAACGATCACATCCGGGTCTCAAAATAGTGAAGGAACTACAAATAGGGCTTTCTTAACAGTGGAAACAAAAATGATGGACTTGGACCTAGCACAGAAGAAGTGTTAAGATTACTATCATATGGATAACATACTTATATTTATACGTTAATAGTTGGTTTTCGGAAGGGATATCCTTATTATATTGTCACTACTACACAAAGCACAAAGTAAGGCAATAAGTTATGGCAAAAGGCACAAAATGGCGTGTCCAATGTTAACTTAACCTTGAAGTGATACCGTAATACTCCCAGGATTTTTTTATTAGATAAAAGGTAAAAAAATATAAAAAATCTTTATTTGTCATCGGCCCATCGCGGGCACTTAGACACGTTTTACATGTTTTGAAATATAATTTAATTGTATCTTATTCAATTCTCTCGTGTTACTATTTTTATTTTTAATCTTCTTGCATTTCGGAAATGATCTTTGGCGGCAAAAAAATGCCGATAGAAACTTGCTAATATAGGTCTCTTTTCAAATTGTCTATTAGATGTTACAATAAATTCACATCAGCATATTCGTACAATAATGATATCAGATGGTAGAATTAAAAATTATCAGGAAAACATTGTATGTGCTGAATTATTTCCAGCCATCTTTGTCAGTTACATATCAATGCTATAATAAGCCCTTTTACAGAGAGTATGTTTGATGTACTTTTTAAATACATTGTCAGGGAAGGACAGACCTGTTTCAGGCAAATTATTATAGAACCGAATACAATTTACAAGAAAAGATCTACCAGTCCTAGCAACCCGTTGCGCTATGGGAACCCGCCTAAGAAAGCCATCACATAAATATTTTTTCAAAACTCTGCTGCTATATTGCACCTCAAATTGTAGCTAAAGAGTTACTCTATTATACTAAATATGATTCAAATCTTTGCTGTTCGTATTTTATAGCAAAGAACAAGTGAGAGGAGCCTCGTGGAGAGGCGAAACACGTGTCGCAACGACGACCAGTCGTGGTAGCGACGGTGGTGGAGGTATGCGGTTTCTGTTCCAGATGGCGGACGACCGCAGCAGCCGAGGCAGAGACTACGGAGCATAATGTTTTGCATTCTGTTGAAATTGGCATAACTAACCAAAGAACATGAAGAGGTTCATGTTAACGACGTGAGGGCCAATTTCAACCATATGCCAACACTACAAGTTTGAATTTTCGTTGTTATTGAACAAGTCGTATCACTAGCACTCCGACGATCTGCGCTGATGAGCCGAACAGTGAGTATTGGTACACTAATACATCAGAATTTAAATAAATCAAACTAAAACTTACCAGGCCAAGTTTGTTTGGTGAAACTCCGCTGTTGCAACCAAATACATAGGCCTTTGGTTGGATGTTGTAAGTATCCGGTTACACTAACTCCGTAATTTCTAATACCAAATAGACATATAGCACTTCTATCCATCTCTAAAAGACTCTCATGATAGAAAGGAGTACTCACTTCAAAACACTGCAAACAAAATTTTATTATTAATTGAAGAATATTAAAGAAAAGTCTGCAATATTTTAAATGATTAATATGAACTCCTCTTTAATTGAATCTATTAAGTTAATTTGGTTCTATATTCTTTGTAACATAAACATCCTTCTATCGCCTTTGATTGAATAGCTCGGCTGCGGATAAGATGGAGTCTTATAAGACAGTATATTCGAAATCCCTTTTGCCGTAGAGAGACCTATACTCCAACAATGAGATGGGTATATTGATGTGGACCACAACATGACATATCGTCATCGTCATTTTTAATCCTCAGACCGTATCTATTCACTGCTGGATATAGGTAGTACGTTGCCGGCCGTGTTAATATCTCTCACGCCTTTTTGAAGTACGTTGAAGCCCCCTAGGGAAAAAGAATACAGGGGAGTCCATTCCATAACCTAAAGAGCTCTCAAAAGAAAATAAAACTGGAACGGTAAGCTACGCGATTAGTTGGAATTCCAAGGTATGAGGATAAATCCCCCGCTGACAGCGAGCGGTGCGGTTGCAGAAAAAAGCAGTAGGCATAATATTGAAGAACTTAAACCCTAAGGACTGTGTAAGATTAGGATCGTTCGCAATACCTCACAGGTCGTCGCTGTAACGAATAACAAGGTCTAAGCTTATCTGGGATTTGCTGATATTGCGGAAAGTCTATTAAAATATTTTATTATTAAGACAACACCTCCACATTACCCTCTTATCTTTAATTGACGTATGGATATGGGTGTTCCCAAACTTAAAGCAATTTAGTAAATTGATTACATCATTCAAGTCCAGTAAAATGAATGAACTGGAAAATTATGCAGAAAATGGCGATACAGTACTGATTGCTGACAAGGAAAATAGTTTTCCGTCTTGAATTTTAAATTGGTTCACATGCATTATTATTAAAGTCATCTATTATTGTTATTAATGCAACTAAAACCAAATGTATAAAATTATTATTCTTCCAAATCTAGCTTCTGTTGATGTGCACATAGCAATGAATGCATAAACCGACAACATACCATTGATATTCAGCAGAAATACCATCGGACACAGCACAGCAGGAACAACAACATGATATACATACTTTTACTAGATTTTTATTAAGTTGACAGCATACTTAGCTTCCAGTTACTTAACTGTACTTAACACTTTCATTTACACACACTTAAAACCATACTAAGTCTACATTACATGTTCATACATATAGGTTAAGGGAAATAATACAATGAACAACAAACCTCATCTCTCCAGCCCTTAAGAGCACAAATTTCATTTTCTTTGCGTAAATTATTTAATACTTCCGCTACTTTAGTTGTTCTTTCTTTATAATCTCGGAAGGCTGGATTTAATTCTACAAACTTATCATTAATACTGAAAACCTGAAACAATATATACTATAATGATATAAATGTGAATATAACTCTATTCGTCTATATGGCTGTTTGCCAGCATGCAGTGAAAAGCATGACTAAACAGCTGAATGGATCATCATGAAATTTACTTATTATCGTAATAACAAGATTTCACACAGCCGAAGCTGCAGACGGTAGTAGTAAAATGTAGGTTAAAAACATTACCAATGTTTTAACAATCGCCCGTTACTGAGCAAACCAGAGAAGAGACAATTGTTTATATGCTGTAGCAAATGCATAAACCATCAATAAATTTGAAAATGTATATATAGTATCTGCAGTAATTTGGGGTATGACAGGTCTCAGACCACGAGATAAAGCATTCAGGTCTGATCCCTATCGATTGTATTCACATGTTGTTTAGTGATACTCACCAATTACACCAAATGCAAATTAATGTATGTTTCTAAATTTCATTATATTCATTCGAATTTGAATGGACCCTAGCATGAACTCAAAAAAGGTGGCAGCCAGTAATGAAATGAATATTTATATCAATCAGCATAGTGTTGAAAGAGCTGACTTATGATATTACCAATCACACATTAGAATAATGAGTAAAAGACCACTCATGCAGTTTAATTGTTGTATGTTCAATGTATATTGGTAGCTATTACATACCTATTACATACCACCAATAAACAAGAAATAAACATAGATAAAATTCAAGATAATATACTCATATCATTGTCTTGAATTTATCAAAAGTATTGATATCCTTCAATATACATTATTTTATATAACATCGGGAGGCAAACAAGCATACAGCACGCCTGGTGTGTGGTGGTTAAAGAAGCCCTGCTGCTCCAGCAACTCTTCAAGTGCTTACTGATAGCCTGACTCACTTACTGACGTCAGCATGTCGACTCTTCAGGAAGTTGTTATTTAGCTGTACTCTTCGATAAGGTTAGGGTGCTTCCCAATATTATATATTTCTATCAACAACTTAAAAGCAATGAACTCGAATAAAGTTGATATGACAAAAATTCGTAAAATATTTTCAATTGATATAAATTCTTTGTTACCCATAGCTTTGTTCACATCTAATAATTTCCAATCACTACAATAGAAAATAAACTATAACCTTTACTCAATAAAACCATTACTCAATAAAACCACTAACAATAAACATTTCTTCAATTAGGAAATTCACCATCTAATGAAAAATACAAGCTACAATCAGATGTAGGTAAAACTGAATTGTTCATACAATTACAAATTAACAATTAATTTGATAATACTTGCAACTTATTTATTTATTAACAATCAAAACAAATAACAAATTAAATTATTATATAAATAGTATAGATAGAGGCTTACAGTGGGTATTGTTCTAAATTATAATCAAAAAATGTGTGGCTAATAGCTTTTAAACGTAAATATTAAAGTACTAGAGAGCATTGTTACATTACTAAACTCCTATAATTGTGTGCAAATATCTATCATAGTTAAGATAATATAGTTAATTTTTGATTCACAATTAACTACCGCCTTTGTAAATCATATAAGTTGTAATTATGGATAATGCAATAAAGTTATACAAACAAAGTAATTGTTAAGTGTGACTACCATAGAATACAATAATTAATTGTTACTATTTAAAGGTCAATTACTTGACAATTGTGATTACTACAATGATGTGGCTTCCCATGACTTTTAGGGCCAAAGTCAACCTGCAGAGTAAATTATACACCCTGCCAATTAGCAAAAAAGATTCTGGCAAGAGGTACAACAACAAAATACAATGCAACCTACATAGTGTAACCTTTATAATTATTTTGGCCATTTCAAATATGGTCAGGGAGTTATTGTGTGCAAGTGTCTATGGTCTACAGTAACTGTTAAGATAAGGTAGGCTATAAACTTGTTTGCCTTAGTAGTATAAAAAAAACTACAGTCATACCTACATAATGCGTACAGGGACAAGTTAAAAAGTCAACTGTGATTGATTTAATTAAATTAATACAGGTTATATATTTCATGATAATTACAAGAATAACAGCAAATAGTAATTAAATAGCTTAAAATTGGCATTAAATTAATTGTAATTTCTTTATAATTAATTACTTAATAGATTGAATACTTAATTGATCCATCGTCCAAATGACTAAAAAATATTAATGTAAATTTCTACATCACCATGATATGATGTCACTTACATTTTACCATATTTATAGCAACTACTTGTAATGGATAATTTTGTATCTTCTCAAAGAAAGCACATGGTGACGATGTAGAAAAATAGTGGCAAGAACCCTTTGAGTGGATCGAATGCAAAGTGTAAAAAAATAATAATGTCACAGAGTAAAAATAAATAATATAGGAAATATAGGAAATAGTTTTACAAAAAATAATGTCTTACTTTATAATACTCCTATTTAAAACAATTTATGCATATTATAGGTTCGGATTTGTCTACTAAACCACAAATCCTGAAAACAAGGAAAACTTGTGCCAGTTGTCCTCATAACTTAGAACATAAATTAACTTACCAATGCAGTTCTTATTAAAAGCTATGTATGTATGCTGTGCGCAAAACAGTTATGACATTACCAATAAAAAATACTAAGGTTAAAGGACTTAGTGGAATGAAAATTTTAATTATACATTTATATTTTCTTTAGTTAATTGATTAGTATACAAATTTTTTTGTTGTTAAGAGACAATTAAATTGTTGACCTCTAAATTGTTGTTTTGATTTTAGTACCCATATACCATAAACTTGATAGTTTCCAATTAAAAATGATATTTAATAATGTTTTACTTTATTCTATGTTAACACTGAATATATTGTTTCTTTATTTCAGTGACTATATACCTGCCTACAACATGAAAGTGTTTAAATTAACAATTTTAACATACTTAAAAAATGGTTTAATTTTAATACAAGTATTAAGATAATAATAAATAAACAATAGGGTAAGTAAGAACACTCATAGTCTATGTTATACGGATCCAAAATGGTAATAAAGTAGCCAGCAGTTAAAGGTAAAAACAATTACTTACTTCAGGAAACCTTTGCAGATATTTTGACACATCTGGTCTTATTAGACCAACCTGACGTCCAGCTACTAAAAATGGTTTACATGTGCCTTGATGCAACCCTTAAACAGTAGGTATAAAGCATTTTATGATAATAATAGTACAATATAGGTAAATATCATCACTTTGTAAGCATATTTGGTAAATATTTTCATAGTCCACAACATTGACGCACCTGCTAGGTAAAAACAATTGAATTTTCTTGCCAATTTTAATATATCTGATATACTGTTCTGAACTGTGGAATTCATATCTTTCATAGCTTTATTCCATGCAATAGATATAATTGCCTGTGCCAACAATCAGAAAACCCTTTCAAAAAAAGCTGAACAATTTTAGATGTAAATGAGTACACCAGTTACATTACAATACAATCACAACAAAACTAAAACTATAGTGATTATCAATAGCTTTGTTGAGTAGGTACATTACAATAGAGTAAAAATATACATTGGGTAGGTACACTTCAATAATGACAA
Organism: Pyralis farinalis; assembly: GCA_947507595.1. NCBI lineage: Eukaryota > Metazoa > Arthropoda > Insecta > Lepidoptera > Pyralidae > Pyralis > Pyralis farinalis. Next base: position 23,127,645 of record OX382267.1, read on the forward strand.
ATTCGACAAAGGATTGAAGGTCTAACATGCAAATAATCCAAAAAGTAAATTCACCTAGATCTAAAGAGAGGAACAGGGCTCACTTATCAAAACACTGAGTTGACGCGCATTCTGATTTTGCGTTCCGCAACCAATGTTTCCTCAGGAACCAAAAAAGCTAGGCCGACCAAGCTTGACTCGGCGTTTTTAATTTAAAATCGCGTTGAGGCAAATACACGAAATATATTTATTATGTATGGGACAGGCATCAAGTAATGATCGGCTGACGCCCCCTATACCATTAGGTACGGACATGATCCACTCTTACACGATGCTGACACCGTTGTTATGTAACTACATAATGATGGAATAAAATACTACTTGTATACTCGAAAGGAGGCCTGGCCCCATCACCCATCAAGCGAACGCGTGGAGGCTTTATGAACCGTCAACGGGACTATTACGGATGTACGTTTGACTTGTCAAAAGCCTTGGGGTCGGACAACGAGAGCGTTTTTTAACGTAGCTTCCCCTTAAGTGCCGACGGATCCCAGTGGCTTCCTGTATTTAACTATATTGACTACTATTATACTAGATCTAGATCTATTCTAGATCTTCTTGAAAATGGTGGTTCAAAGAAGCGAAAATAATCGAAGAAAATGTTACTTCGTTTTATACGACATTACGAGACAAACAAGTATGCGGCCCACTTGATGTAAAATGGTTACCACAGTCTATAAACGCTTGTGATTTGCTGTTAACGTAGCAACTCCATAGGACCTCACTCATTTTCAGGAACAGAACAACCCTTCCAGGGAGTTGTTATTTTTGTGCCCTTTTCTCAGAAGTGGAAGTACTATGCTTTTAAAATGAAAAATTGGACCCATTGACGAGCTCGGTAGCTCAGTCGTGAACGCGACTTTAACACCAAAGCTCGTGGGTTCAATTCCCACACATGGCAAGCATTTTTGTGCATGTACATGTCTGTTTGTCTTGGTCTGGATGTTTTAAGAGAGGTAGAATTGATGCGTTCTACCTCTAGCAGCCGGTCTGGGGAAGTCCCTCCACCTCACAGAAAACCACAGCCAAATAACAAGTCCCTAGAAGGTTTTTGTGTTCCTGCGTGTGAGTGAGGTCACCAGTAAACTCCGAAGGAGTTGCTCTGTAAGCAGCAGAGGAGGCATCGCGCAAGTGATACTTAATATATATTTGGGTTGAGAAATGTTTATTTGTCATAAAGAATATACAAAATTATAAAGTATACTATAAAGTAATACAAAACAAGTATACTATGCCAATCTTTGATAATATATTGCATAACATATACCTATACCTATAACCTAAATAGCGCAAAAATCTGTTTTGAAGGTAATGCTTGGAGGATCCTTTTTATATCCAAGCGAAAGTGTGTATGAAGAGGGTGATGTACTTAATGTAAGCCAACTTTTCATTCTTCAGACATCGTTGAAGGCACATAGATCATTGTTATCTTCTCCTAACTATGAATTGATCGCTAATCGCCAAGTGTATAAAATACCTAAACCTGTCACCAAAACCAGTTTTGCTCAACGTTTTGGAGATTTTGTTATATCAAAGGATTATGGTGTAGTTATAAAGGCATGTAACATTAAAAATTAAAATATTAATGAAGCAAAATATATCATACGCACATGGTTAAAGCCACTATCATACGAGAGCACAGAGGATATGCTGAAAATTATTTCCTAATTTTCATTTCATTGTTAATTTTAGTAAGTATATTACTTTTTGCATAAATGTCTGTAAGTGCTGAGGGTTCGCCTACTACTATGTATATATAATTACTTATGTATATTGTACATATCCGTACGCATAAATGTAGACGTTATTATTTTGATAAATGGCGTTTATGGTCCATCGTCTGAAATATATGTTTTAAGTTGTCTTTTAAAACTAGTTATTGATTCCGAATTTTTATATTAATTGGTAGTTTGTTATATATTTTCACTCCTTCATATTCGATATTCTTTTTGCCCTAATTAGTTTTTATATCACAAGCGTTAATAGGATAGCACAACACAACAAATGCACAACAAATGTTAATAGTTATTGATTCCGAATTTTTTATATTAATTGGTAGTTTGTTATATATTTTCACTCCTTCATATTCGATATTCTTTTTGCCGTAATTAGTTCTTATATCGCAAGCGTTAATAGGCTACGGTACCCGCTTTACTTAAAGTGGACCGTATGTTTGTATGCATCCCGACGTAGTGTAAAAAAACCTTGGGTTAAAAATTATTTAATTATAATACTATTAGGTATCAGGAGCAGTTTTAATTAAAAAAAAACATACATACCAAACACAATTTAATTATACCTCATAAAAATAAATATGTCTTAAGCAAAAATCATAATTAACGAAAGTAAACATTAATACGCAAATTAGAATCGAGCAGGCAGCACGTCCGTTCCGCACGGTGTCCAAAGTGGCAGAGAGCGAGTCAGTGTGGGTCATCTCACAACCTCCTCACGGTGGCTGGGGAATCAGTTCCGAGATAGAAATCTCTCTACTGAGGTATCGATCGCAGCATGTGAATACATACCGGGCGTTGTGTTGGCCGTATAGGCCGAGATGCGCGCTACGTTTCTAGTTCGTCAGAATCGTCTCATGTGTCGTTGTTCGCGAGTAACTCACGAGCGTAAAGGCGTCCGTCCGGCGGCCGAGTATGTAGAGGCGCCAGATTGCGTATATGACGCAAATCCGACGCGTCCGCACGCTCGAACAGGCTTACAGTGAGTCGGCGTATAAATGCGTCCGTGCTCTCCATACGTAGGTCCCTCTGTATAGTGGCGTTCTTTACAATGCGCGGGGCGCCTGTAATCTGCCTGAGGGAGATGCTCTGTTGCTGTTGGATTCTCTCAGCGTTTCCTTTGCTCAGTAGGGCGAACCAAGCTGGCGCTGCGTATGTTAAACGTGGCCGTAGGTAGGTCTTGTATATGCTGAGTTTCGTGTTCAGCGGAAGCTTCGAGGAGAGCACCGGCCGCAGTAAAGCGCGCGATGCACGGGTCCTAGCGATGATTTTGTTCGCGTGTTTATTCATAGTGAGCCGCCGGTCGATTTCGACGCCTAGGTAGGTCGCCTATTCGCGCCAAGCTAGCTGCTCACCACGGAGATACAAGGTGGAAGGCTTCTTTACGGAGAGATTCATAAGCATTGCTTGTGTCTTTCGCACGTTAACCGAGAGCCTCCATTTGTCAAGCCACTCGGGGAGCAGGTTTAGTACGCGTTGCATTTTCAACACTGCGAATCTAGCATTTTTGTTGTATGTCAGATACGCTGCGTCGTCGGCGTACAGTGCTAATGTGGATTCGTCTGACTTCGGAATGTCATCGGTGTAACGTGCGTACAATGCTGGGGAGAGGCAACTCCCTTGCGGTACGCCGGCTAAGATTTTTCTGGACGTCGAGGACTCTGTTTCTACGGATACGTGAAAACTTCTATCACTCAGGAAGGAGGCTATTATTCGGACTAGACGTTGGGAAGCGCTGGACGTCGCTAGTTTGTACAGCAGACCGTCGTGCCAAACACTGTCGAACGCTTTCTCCATATCAAGAAATACTGCTACTGTGCTTCCCCTCTGGTTCATACCCTGGGTCATCATGTGCAGCACTCTCAATAATTGAAGAGTCGTCGAATGTTCCGCTCTGAAACCATACTGCTCGTCGCGGGGGGCGATGTGCGGGGCGAGGTGTTTCAGTAGGAGGCGTTCGTACACTTTCGACTGCGTAGATAGCAGTGTAATGGGCCGATAACTCTCCGGTTTCAACACGTTCTTACCGGGTTTAGGCAGCAATATTACGCGTCCGTCTCTGTATATAGACGGGAAGTGTCCAGTGCGATTTATACCGTTGTACAGTCGAGTTAGCGCCGCGACGGCGCGCGGCGGTAACCGACGTAGGGCTTCATTGGTTATTTTATCTGCACCGGGCGCCTTCCGAAGTTTAGCGCGTTGTATTGCACGCTGCACTGCGCCCGGGGTGAAAACAATTGGATCGTCATCGGCCGCTATCGACGTAGAAAAATAGCCTCGTAGGTACTGTTGCACCATTTCGACGTGAGCTGTATTTTCTGTTTCGTTAGGGCGGAATTGGCGTTCTAAGTGGTCGGCGAATATTTCAGCGCGGTCTGCTGCGTGATATCGCAAAGTTCCATCGGCTGCCAGTAGTGGGCGTACTGGAGGCGGAGATCTCGTCAGCTGCCTGCACAGTTTGTGGATGGAATTCCAGTCATCACTGACATCCTCTATGTGCTGCTGCCAACTCTCCTCTCGATGGGTTTCTAGCGCGTCCTTTACTATGGTCGTAAGGCGATGAAGTTCGGCCTTTAACACAGGACACCGCGTCCTCTGCCACAACTTGCGTAGTCGACGTTTGTCTGTTAGCTTACGCTTGATGGCGTCGGGGAGTGGCGAGTATTGTTGTCGCTTCTTAGTCTCGGTGGAGGACTCATTGAAGGCCGTCTGTATAGTCTCCGTAATAAGCACCGCTAGCCGCTCCACATCATCCGGAGTTGAGATGGGAAACGACGCCGCGAGCCTGGAGTCTACTTTTTCGGTGTACTGGGCCCAGTTGATGAGACGCTTGGGAATTGGTGGTGAGACCGAAAGTGGAGTCTCTGGAATCGTCACGAGTACCGGTAGATGGTCCGAGAACATGCTCTCCAATAGAACCTCTTGCGTAGGTTGGCAGTGTAAGTTCTTGTGAACTATAATATCCAGGACATCGGGTGCCGCCGCATCACTATACGGATAATGCGTCGGAACCTCGGGGCCCTGCACGGTATAGCCCCAGCGCTCCGCATCGTCAAACAACCGACGTCCGCTTGGGCAAATGTGCGTGGCGCACCATGCTGTGTGTTTGCAATTAAAATCGCCAGCCAGAAGGACAGGTGTATTAGTCTCCGTATCGACTAGGCGGGTTATCTCCGCCGGGTCCAGCTTCCCAATCGGGGGTCTATAGGCTGCGTACAGGTGCATGGATTGCCTACCCGCGTGGATGTCAACTCCTAAAGCATAAAGCTTGGCCCTCTTGTGGACAGACTCGGTCTCGACTATCTTGATCGGTTGATGGACTAAGCGGCGTCTGACTAGCACTGCCAACCCACGGTAAGCCCTTCCATGGGGAGAAAGTTCGTCTTTCCGATAAATATGGTAGTTTGGGATTCTCAGCGTAATGGACTCCTTCAGGTGCGTCTCAGACACCAAACAGACGTCAATATCCTGCTCCTTGAGTAGCGCTTTCAGCAGAGCAACCTTTTTGTATAGGCCGTCTGCATTCCAGTGCAAAACTCTAAGAGCCCCCATGTTGCAGTCTCAATTGGATGAGCTGAGCCATTCCTCCTAGTAACACTGACAGGGTGTTCTGTCCTGTCCGTACGGCCTTCAATACGTCCTCCATGATAATAAGAGCGACGTCTAAAACAGCAGTAGCGTTGTTGTCGATCGCTCCAGCGCTGGGTGCCGGTATATGCGATGTAACAACCGCCGTTTGCCTCGCCTGACGACCTACTTGTTGTGTAGGGACGCCCGCTTTCTTCAAATCACCTTTTCGGGGTGCTAAAGTGGCTGCGGTCTGGGTCCTTTCGGCCGGTTTTTGCGCCTGTACGGCTTGCGCAGCCTTCCGGGACTTCTTCCTACGCCTCTTCTTCTTGAGAGAGGCGCCTCTCTCGGTGGGAGCGTTTGCCTGTGCCATTAAAGAAGTCGTTTCTGTCTGTAAATCGACTGTAACGGCCTTCTTTGTCTGTTTTGAGGCACCGGCGGTGATTGCAACTGTCCCTGCTCGCTTGTTTCGCAATTCGCGACGAAACACAGCGCATCTGGGATTGTTGGCCGTGTGCGCCTCTCCACAGTTGGCACACGTCGGCGGCTACTCTCTGGGACGCGGACAGTCACTAGCTGCGTGCTCTTCTCCGCAGCGCACACACGCTTGTTTGCGGTGGCACATGTGCGATGAATGCCTGAAGCGCTGACAGCGGTGGCACTGGGCTTGCCCCTGCCTGCCTCGCCACGCCTCTATCTTGACTCCGGGCATGCACAACAGCTCGGTGACGTCATAAATCCGGGGGATTGTGTCGGCGGTCTTCTTCAGTTGAGCGAAGAAAATGCATCCGGGTCTCCCTTGTCGCGCACGGATGGGTCGCACGTACTCGGGTACGAAGTTCAGTTCCGCTAGGGCTTCTGAAATCTCGTTCGGATCCGTGTCAGACGGTAGCCCTCGTATCGCTACCTTCGCGCTGGTTTCAGCAGGCAACGAATACGAGAACCAGCTGAGCTTCTGGGTCTTCTCGAGATCGAGAGCGAGTCGGCGCTTGTCGATGGTTTTTATAGCGCCCGACAGGGTGGGGTAGTCAGGTGTGTACGTCAGCTTCGGTGGTGATGTCTAACAATAAATGTAATAAGAGAAAAAAAAACAATGACGAACAATGACGCAGAACACGCAGTACACAAGACGACCTGTTGACTGCATTCAGGCGAATAAATCACAGGGCTAATCACGTCTGAATGCACCCCCACAACCTTACACAACACAAACCCACACAACCCCCAAACTCATAGTTAACTATGAGAGCAAGGGGGACCCTAGACGATCATTCAGCATGACATGTGTTTACGTGAATTGTCATGGTGCATGATGGACTATTTTCGCATATCAATCATTTTAGATAGATAGATAGATTGATTGAATGAACTGAAATGACAAAGGCAGATTTTTGTACTCACTACTATGCTACGCAGAAAAAAACAAAAGAGAACTTGGCAGTGGTCAAAACAGTAGTACTTATTGAGACACCGATTTACGCACGAATATTTACAAAGAGTGCTTGCCGATACAGAGCCTGACGATTTTAAGAACTTCCTAACGAGAATTCAGAAATAGAATACTGTAATGCATCAGGCAATACCTGCAAATCAAAGACTTAGTGTGACGTTAAGATATTTAGTATCGGGCATGGATCTTATTTACGCAGTTTCGAAGCGACCTGAGGTGTTGCATGACATGCCGATCTGTACGATCATGCGTGCATGACAGTCGTAGATGGCATAATGAAATTAATAAAGGAATTTTCAATCAACACCAGCACGTAAAGTATGTCATGCCGAATGATCATCTAGGGACCGCTCAACGATTAGGACCGATAAAGAAACGCTTTATTGTGCAAATGGTTGACCGTCCGAATCCTGGCCATTGAATTAGTTGTTTCGGATTTATTGATAGAGCGTCGGTGTTAAAATAAGAAGAGGCATGCTCCGATGGTTTGGACATGTAGAAACTCAGAGAAAGTATAGAAAGAATGCAAGATGAAAGAATGACGAAGCAGATATACAATGCAAAAGTGGAAGGATGTAGAAGCCGGGGAAGGCCAAGACTTACCTACCATGACCAAATTGGTCGTGTTCTATGAGAAGGTGATGTCAGGAGCCCTAGAAACCGGCGAACGTGCATGAGAAAAGCAATGAATGTTAAAGAAGCGAGTGAGATATGTAAGGATCGAGTCACGTGGCGCTCGGTTCTCTCTGCCTACCCCGCAAGGGATTTGGCGTGAAGTTATAGATAGATAGATATTTGTATATTAACTAGCTCGGTGGTAAAAAAAAAGATATCTTGAGGAAACCCGCACGTCTAAGAAATTATATTTTGAAAGACATGTGGCCTTACCTAAAAAGGCCTTCCCTTTTTAGGTAAGGTTTTCCCTTTACCAGAGGCAGACTTTATTAAATAGTCGTCTGCTTGGGTACCTTTGTCTTACCTATTTCTACCACCGAGCAGCTATATTTATATAGCCGTGTTCCGGTTTGAAGGGTGAGATATGGCAAAGAAATTACTGGGTACTGTGACGAAACAGCCTTAGGTCACAAGATTGGCAGCGGGCGAGTAACATGCCCATGGTGTTGCGAGCGTCAATAGGCTGTGGTGACCGCTTACCAGCTAATGCAGGCCGCATGTTTGTTTGCCAATCTAGTTGTATTGTATCCCTCTGTGTTGTGGAGGTCTGACGGCCATCGCTCTATTAAAATTTTCGAAAATTAGTAGGCTTAGGTAGCAGACCTGGCCATTCCCAATTAGGAAATACGGGATTACACTAACAATAATAAAAGGAAAGGTTTCAGTTGGGATAATTATACATCATTATGTATATACACATGTTTAATCGTGCATTGAAAACATCATGTATTGTTTTATCCCTATTTAATAGGAGAACGTGTGCATTCAGCCAAAGTATTAAGCCGTTTGCATTCACTCTCTTTTGACTGCGACGCAGCAGCTACCACCACAACGGACTGGCCTTAACGACATAGAACACGCAGCAATAAGAACCGACGAGAAAATGATAATTTTTTTTTGGTTCTTTTTATCCCCGAGGGGAAAGGCAAAGGGATCTAGCCCATACAGCCACGTCATCAGTTTAGAACCATTTAAAAATCTTAATTCTATGTTCCAGCTTCAGGAACTGTGCTCAAAAAATACTTGGGAAGGGTACTTCGACCCAATCAACCCAGTTTAAATACCACCCGTAAAACGATAGGAATTTTACAAGGTTTTCTTGATGAACTTATTCACGTCTTCCAAAAAGTGCATAAACGTGTTATACTTGAGTTTTTCATTATTGTATAATTGCACTAGCACTTATGTTACAAAACACTATCGAAATTGTCGCATAAAACTAATTTACACTGAATTGTAAAAATTTCAAGTATAAGAACATTGTCACTCGTCAAAAGCGCGGGAAGAAGCCAAAAATGATAAGTTTGGAAGAGAAACTGTTGTGATAAGGGTTTGAATACCAAGATCCCGGGATCTCGTAATCTTGAGACCTCGGTCAATTCTTCCGAGGTTCAAATACCGGTATTAAAAAAAAATACAAGTACTTACATGTGAAACGCAATGTTTAGAAACTGTGCAAATGTTAAGGTAATTACAGTAATTAATTTATTTTGAGCAGTGTTCTGACTTAACCTTAACATTTGTTACCGTTATATACGTTTTCCCATACATTTCGCGGTCGTATACGACCACCCGGGTTTCGAAGGGTTAATTCTTCTTCTAAAAATATGTGTATATCGGAAACTTCCTTTAACTTATTTAACCGACTAAGATTGGGATTATTAATTTAAAGATATTAATTACTTTAATGATATTTTGTATACTGTTTCAAAATTCAAGAAGTTGATAAGGGTAGTGGCACCAAAGATGAACGGCCCATATAGATGAACGATCGAAAATTCAAACAATAAAAAACACCCCTTTGTTACATCTGTGCGACATTTTTTCTCGCATATGGTAATATTCATTCATTCGACATTGACGGTTATATGCCCACGTGCCTCTCGCCAAAAATCTATTTTATATGGAAACCTATTTAAGGTCACTGTCCTGCAAATTTAAGAACTTTATCGCCTGGTAGAGAAAATTTACGGCATAAGTGAATTCATTTAATTGAAATCCAATTGTAGTATATTCGGCATTGATTATATTGATACATATTACATTTTTTTCAATATTATTAGAGAAATTCACTTTCTTTTTTTTTATTCAATTATAACATAAATACTTAAAATTTAATCATTTATATTAAAAAGTTTAATATAAAAAAAACTATATTTATTATTTTGTAATTAATAATTTTATTGTTTAAATATTTTATTATTAATTATTTTTTTTAATTTTTAATTAATCTATTTAATTAATGAGCTTGAATAAGCATTTGTTTTGAAAACTTAAGAAAGAATATTTTAATTTATACTAAAAAAAAATCAACTATATTTTGTGTTTTAAAAAATATATATTTTGAATGGTTCAAATAATATTAATAATAATAATATTTTTATACATAAATATTACTATTCTAGTAGAACATTTTTTTGATGTTGGAAAGATAAAATTTAAATGCAAAAGTTTAAAAATTTTATCTGTTCGATCATTAAAATCTTACATGATCTGATTTCAAACCGGTGTGAGCCAGGTTAGTTTCTATCTTTAAATAAAATAAATATAGCTAACAGCCAATATAATTGCAGGACATTTATTAATAACTTTAGGGGAACAGGCCCTCTTTTCCCCAATTATCTTCTTATTATTTTAATTCTTATTCAAATTCTTTTATTAATTTTAGAGGCTGCTGTCGCAACGACTGCGATAATTTTCAGTGAAATGTACATTTGTACATTTTATGATTCTGAATCGAAATAATGAAGAAACGGAAAACAAAGTTCAGATTTTAGATCTTATTTAACATGTGGACGAATAAGTATTGTGTATTTATTTGTGCATTTTATAGATGTCTACATGTATGAATAGGGTACCTACGATACGTTGTTTAGTTATTTTATTTTGTAAACTATTATAATAGAGAAAGCCTTTTTGTAATAACTGTGATTTTAATAGTTAATAAAGTAAAAACATTACTTAACAGCAGCTCCGGATCTACGATTTCTTCGAACCGGGACAAAAGCTTGACAGTGGTGCCCTTCACTGACAGTGTTTGTGATAAATTGTCAAAAAAACGTATTTTGTTAATAGATTCAGGCGTTATTTTGCGAAAGTCAAATTTACATGCAATTTGATCTAACCTGCTTTGTGTGCTTCCGCCACCAATTAGTTCATGCGGCCTAGCGTACTTGTAGCAATGTTATTCTTACGATTAACGTCTACAACGCCTGATGATGCCTCGTGGGGAGGCGAAAGCGTCGCAGCGACGACCAGGCCAGTCGTGGCAGCGACGGTGGTGGTGAGGGCATGCGGATTCTGTTCCAGATGGCGCACGACCACAGCAGCCGAGGCAGAGACTACCGGAACAGCCATGGCAGCGTCGGCATGTTACCCTTACTAACAGTAGTGGGTGGGTGCCGCCCGGCGATAGGCTGCATGAACGAATTGGTGGCGGAAGCACACAAAGCAGGTTAGATCAAATTGCATGTAAAACATATTTTGTGACAGGGAGAATAATTACCCTCTAGTTATTTATTACCAATTAGCTAATAACTTTTTCGTGGTCGTCGCCAAGTACGTACAAATAATTTATTATCACTGTTATAGAGGTCTAACTCTAGAAACGGACCACTACCTGGTGGTAAACCAGTTTGTGAGACTTTTCAAGGAGTGGAGTCAATAGCGAGTGCGAATCCCTTTCGGAGATCATGAAAGGAGAGAAAATTGTAAGATGTAAGTGTAAGGAGAACTTATGTATCTACTAGCTACTAGTAAGCGAAAGACTGGCGAATGCAAGCTTTTCCTACTCAATGTTGATGATTGCTGGAAAGTTCTGAAAGAAAGTAAGGTGAATAGTGAAAAAGGAGCATATGGATACGCAAATAGCTGTAAAACATTGAAAGTAGATGCCTGGTGGGATGCGGAGGTTGAATCCTACGTAGCAAGAGAGAGGAAATCGTGGCAGGATTACAGTCGCTACCATTTTACGGGTGGTATTTAAACTGGGTTAATTGAGTGTAGGTACCCTTCCCAAGTATTTTTTCAGCACAGTTCCTGAAACTGGAACATAGAATCAGGGGCGCCGGCTTCTGGAAAACCTCGTGGGTGCTCATGCTCTTTTGATGACTTGGTACATCATCATGATTTCAGGCGAAGGACGTACACTGCTGGACATAGGCGTCCCCCGAATACTGCCCTGCCCAAAACAAAAAAACGGCTCTACATCAAAAGTATCTGGTGGGAACTGAGATCACATTAGGACGGGTCGCACACATTCTAGTAAGCAAGCAAGCGCTTACTAGAATAACCAGATAATGAGAACCTGAACAACAGATAATGAGATGAGGATTATTTTAGTTATATAATGATGTCTAGCGTCATGGGTGCTCCGCACCCACTATTTCCCTCCCGTGGGTGCTGGAGCCCCCGAGCACCCACGGAGTCGGCGCCCCTGCATAGAATTAAGATTTTCAATTTTTTCTAAAATGAAGACTTGGCCGTATGGGCTAGATCCCTTTGCCTTTCCTCTCGGGTATATAAAGAACCAATTATCTGTGCAAAAACCGTAGACAGAGTATATAGATTCTGTCTACGGCTCAGAGGAAGGATACCTACTTTCTCTGAGGTCTACGGCAAAAACAAATTAAATTTGCGACACTGCACTGACTGACACTTCGAAGCTACACCTGTCAATGTGTACTCTTTGAATAATATATTAGAAAAAAAAATTCTTGTGCTAAAAAGCACTAAAGCCCTATTGAAAAAACATACGTATTACGAAATTGGTGTAAAAAATGCAATAATATTGTTTCTGTACAATATCTTTGAACGAATTCCAAATTTTCTCTAACCTATAATTTACTTACGTAAGACAAGTTATATTAATATGGGTAATAAAGTGTCCGCTGAAGCCGGAGTTCACATGAAACCTGCAGGAAATAATAATGAGCCTCCACCAGAGTGTCCCATGCACAATAAAGGAGCAAATACACAAAATGAATCTAAACGTACCCCTTCGGAATGCCCCGTCAAGCATGGGAATGATATCAATCCGTATAACATGGTAACATTTTATTAATATTCGTTATTATCCATATTCGTTCTCATCAATCTTCTAATTCATCAATTCCTAATGTTATCCTATTTCCTAATCCATTAATATTGGTGGGGTCTGCCAACTAAGCTGAAGGATTTGGCGAAGATTTCTACATGGAGTGGCTGCTGTCAGACCTCCACAGCCTGGAAGCTAAACCAGATCTGTGGGTTGGGTTTCAAGCTTTCGAAATAAAATTTCTGCGATGTGCAGATTTTTCCGTGTACACATATGATAATTCCAGACATATACATAAATCTGAAAACATGAATTTAGTGGTTCATGCTCCCACCAATTTTGATCAATAACCTCATAAAACTAAATATGTTACACCACCGTGAGCCAATTCTACTGCAGCTGCACATCTATGCTTGTCATTTGAGTAATACAGGAATAGCGCAGGGCAATTACATATTCTATTAAAATAGGAATTTTAATAGAATACATGTAATTTTTGTGCATAGTTGCAGTGCCGTTGCACTGCAAAATAATGTTTTCTAATATAAATTACCTCTTTAGAATTAATTTCATTTTGTAAAAGCTTTTTAAGACTAATGTCAGCTGAACTGCAAATAAACTCCTTTAAAACTTGTGTCACCACTATGCAAATGTGAAAACAATTCATTAGAATACCAATTATATTGCACATGCAGGTGCAGTGGTCATTTACTGCAGCACTGCTGTCAGATCGCTTAACAGAATAATGAAACATCAAAATGTACACATTTTGACACACACTGTACAACAGTGCTGTTGCGATCTTCAATTCTACTACTACTGGTCCTTCATTCGAAGCCCTGTGTTCACCACTTGCCTATGAATTCAGAAAATTTGCACCTACATGAAGTGTTTTGTTAACATTTATTATAATTTAGCTTTTTTATTTTAAATAGATGCCCCCGGCAAATCAACAACCAGCTCCAGATCAGCCCTTCTCTCTTCCTACCAACAGACAAGTGTCATCAATTCCACGTGCAATGCCTGATGGATCCACAGAATTTTGGGTATATCCCAGTCAGCAAATGTTTTGGAATGCTATGCTCCGCAAAGGATGGCGTTGGAAAGATGAAGACATTAAACCAAAAGATATGGATGACATCATTAAAATCCACAATGCCAACAATGAACAGGTATGTTTTACTACTAGTTACATTGCTTATAATTAGAGATGTGACTTTGGCCGACTAGGCGATTAGTCTGTTGTAAAGAGACAAGTAGTTGGCTTCTTTACAGTTCACGGTTTCGGGGATATTTGGCAATTTCCATGACCCTTCGCTTACATCTGATTCCCGCGCAAGCTGCAAAATTTCCCAGCAGAAATTTTTTTGCACAAATTTTTAGGGGGTAACCAAATTCTGCCTCTTTTAAATTAAATTCTCCACAATCTTGATCTCTACGACTTTTCCTCTAAAATCAATATTTTAGCTTCCACGCCTATGGTAAACCTAACATGTTTCAAGCGACCAGCAAGCTGGCGACTGTGACGTCATCGACAGGTACTATGAACAAGTCCATAAATTCAAAATTTGAATTTAGACCCCCCCTTGAAGATTAGTGAAATAAAATTACTGCCCTATTTGTAGTATTTGTATTATTTCACAGTTGACCCCTTTTTTGAGCTTACCCTACTGGACTATGGTCAGAGTTGTGTAAACAATAAAGATGTTAATTTTATTAAAATGAAAAGACTTAATTAAAATTCAATCATTCCAAAAAGTGTCCTATGGATTTTTTTTTTACCAATTGGATGTTGATGATATATGAGCACTCATATCAGAGGTTTACATTTCAAACTGCGAAGACCAAAGATACCAAAATAATCAGAATTTTAGTATGATTAACAGACTTTTGGAGTGACTTAAAATAGTGCTGCTCCACTTTAGGTTTGTATGAATATTTTGATGGAACAGCCGTTTTTTTTTTCAAATTTGTCATTGCCTGCCAAAAATAGTTTGTACTCATATACTAAACTTGCTCCTGAAAGAGATTGCATTAGATAAATATTGTGTGTAATATCCATTATTAACCCGTCGAGGCCCGTTATATACTGCTTGCCGTAACGCGCATGGCTTGACCAAGCCACGCGGGTCTTGACATGTTAAAATAAATCATTATATATGCAAATATGGATCACTTGAATATGTAGCAGTTTAGTATTACTCTAAAACAGAGCACACTTGGAGGCTGCTTAAAAATGAGCCCTCGCTTGTGTACCACATGAGCCCACTAAGGCAATATGGTAGGTATGCTAAGTTTGTTCATTGGATATTTTTAGCTTGCCAAAGACGTACAGTTAAGACTACAAATAAGACATACAGTTAAAACTCCTGTCTTAAATATGTGTCATTGGGGGGATTCTAATAGATCCACAGGAATACAAACTGTGTTATGTGTTGCCTATATAAAGCAAGCTTATTATATTCACATTATTGCAGACATATGCTGTAATTTAAAAAAATATAACTAAAAAGTTATTTATTGATATTTTAGGCTTGGCAGGAGGTATTGAAATGGGAAGCATTACATGCTAAGGAGTGTGGGCACCCAAGATTAAAGAGTTTTGGTGGTAAAGCTACTCAGTACAGCCCCAGAGCCCAGATACGCTCTTGGCTTGGGTAAGTTGATTGTTCCTATGAGATAAAAGTAACAAGTAACCTATTATGATAAAAAAAAATATGATCATCTTTTTGTATTAACCTTTTAAATGCTCAAGCCCCATTTATCCAATAAGTTATCATGTCTTATTGACAATTAACTTTATATTTTTAATTTTATCCAAAAAATTATGAATATCAGTTATTAGTATTCTTTTTGTTGTTTGTTATAAGCTTACCTTCTTCATTTCAATCACACATATAGCCAGTCCTAAACTCTTTCAGTGTGGAAACTTTTTACCCTAATACCTATGTCAGTTAACATGTATAGGTTCCTCATGTTTCTTGAAGCCTACCTAAGACATATTACACATTGTTAATCATGTACTTTTGGTTCCCAGATATGAGCTGCCATTTGACCGCCATGACTGGATAGTAGATCGCTGTGGCAAGGATGTTCGATATGTAATTGATTATTATGATGGAGGTGAAATAGATAATAAATACCAATTTGCCCTTCTTGACGTCAGGCCAGCTTTAGACTCTGTTGAGAATGCTTGGGACAGAATGAAAGTTATGTACATGAGATACCGTTATGAGTTAATTGGAAACAAAGACTCTGAGTTGACTAATTAGTTTACATTGTTATAGTTTAGATTGGATTGTTTCAGTCGTACTAATTTATTGATCCTGTGTAAATTAACTTCATTAGTATTTCGTGGGGTTCTTCTGTCGGCAAAGATGTCACTGCAGATACTCTTTGTGATTGAATTGCTGAGCAATTTTATTTGAATTACTCAGTTACCTTTTGCCGACTTTTTGATTAGATAAACTATAATTAATCAAGAATAATTAGACATTAGATGTTATAAGATTTTACTATACTAAATTATCTAGTGAGATCGGCTTGTAAAAGCATCAATTACATTGATTCATAGTCATTTCATCACTCACACTTATTTCAATGTATTTGTGTAGTAGTACTTAACTTACACAGTAATAGTAGTTGGTTTTTCATCTACTAACATATTGTATAGAAATAAACATAGAACACATGAATGTAAGGAAATAACACGTATGGCTCGTTTACAGCAAGCTGTATCTGCATAAGTAGTAGACATAAAATCTCTGCAAGCTCTAATGGATCATCTTGTGCATCCCAAGGAAATTTTAATTTTATCTGATATATTAGAAATTGCATGCAGTGATAGCCCAGTGGATGAAGAAACGGGCATATTAACCAACTGGTCACCAGTTCGAATCCTAGTGTGTACAACTAAATTCATGTTTTCGGATTTATGTACATATTTGTAATTATCACTTGATCGGCGATGAAGGAAAACATTGTGTGGAAACCCGCAAATATCAAATTATATTTCGAAAGTCGTGATTATCTGAGAGGTCTGGTTTTACCCCTGGGTTATGGAAGTCTGACCGCAATCTTCATAAAAAATCAGTATCTTCGCCAAATCCTTAGGCTTAAGTAGCAAAGCATAAAGTGTAATTAAACCAGCATTTTGTCTACTGCCTTATTTACATATTATGTCTTATATTGAGATTTCACGTTTGTTCATTAAAAATGTCAATTACTCTCTCGTCGACGGTCAGGCAGCATCGGCCTCGGAGTGCACTACGCCATCGTCCATCGTGTTCTGTGCATATTAGGTTATTGTTAAAATATTAAAAGTCAGTTCCAATATCCATTATTTTATTTAAAACTTAATTTAAGCAAATTGTTAATTATCTAAACTTACAAGTTGGTTAGCCGCTAACAAACCTTTACATTCATTTTTGAAAATCTCCACTTGCTGTTCTATGTAACCTTCAAAGTTGTTATATGGACAAGATTGAAGAACTTTGAATTTAGGTTTCCCTTTACTACAATGATAAACAGATCTTAACGTTAATATAGGAGCTTTTTCAGGGAATTTTGCACCTGTAATAAGAGAAGATAGATTTTAGATGTGGTTAAAAAAATACATTATGTAGCGTAGCAGTAGCTTTCTACACACTCATTCTCTGGATTCCTAATGAGTAATAAAACCACGTTTACTGAGCAAATGATAGATTAGACATTACACACATTGCAATGATACAGCTCAATGGCTACAATACCTATTGCTTCTAGTTAGCAGCCTGTTCATTGCAAAAACTCGACAAAAAACCCCTCGGTCGGCCTTGACTAACCATAGCATTAAAAATAATAGTACTTCGTTTAATACGGACTCAGCGATGAATCTGTGAACTTGTTGTTCGGCTCGGCAACAAGGCGCATATTTTTGCCGTGCACGAACATCATCTGTTTATGCAGTAGTTACTGTTAATAATGCGACATTTGTATGGAATGTCGCCAATTGAAGAGTATGCCACTTTTGGCTCTGGACATGATCGTATGATCGGAAGTCGAGTAATACGTGTGTTATTAACATTGGTGATCTTGAACAAATAATATCTGAGAATATAAATGCAGAAATTACGTAACACAACCTAAACCGCTGAATCTACGAACTAAAAGTTCTTAAAAGCTCTAAAGCTTATGGACAAAGAATATGGTATAATGCAAGTTTGTATGTAAGCACCTTCAACGAGATGAGATAAAAGTTGTAAATAAACCGGCTTTTAAAGTTTCGTTACAAATCTAGCGAAAAGATTTTCTCTCTGATGCAGGAACCGCTGTGGCGTAACTGTCTCTAAGTCTACTATCTGGAAATTTTGTACGAGATACTCGTAGGAAACACCTCAGTAGACCACCAATGCAGAAGGCGCGACGCCCTTCGAAGTTTTGGTGTTAATTTTGTCTTTTTGGCGGTTAAACTTTTCCTCCACCGTGAAGGTCTTATCAGTGAACATGATATTTTATCTATTCCAAAAGGTTCTGACATCGTTCTAATCGCAGTTTATAAAGAAGTTCGTTTAAATAATGCATTTTTCTTCGACTATACGTCTTTTAAGTATGTATCCTGTTTACTTCTTCGCGAAATGTTACTTTTAATTCGCTGTGTAATAATTTTGATGTTGCACACATATTGCACGGTCTTCTAGAAAGATATTCCGAACTTTTGTTTACCCTTGTCCTCTTTATAGTCTAATAAACAAAGTTCGGATGACATTAAATGTCTGCTTCTGATTTTTTTCCTAGCTTCAAGCAATGAGATTACTGTCGAACACAAGTTTTTACTTGGCGCCATTTTCATAAAGTATTAAACTCGTTCAAAATCAATTCTTAACATTCCAAATTTAAAAGCCGCCAGTTCACTAACTTTAAATTGTGCTAGATATTCGTTTCAAATCTTTGAACATATGAGATACATAGAAGTAGTTTGTCGATACTGTTGACTGTTGGCGATTGGTAGAATTTTGAAGATATCTTGCTAACTATTTATTACAGTAATAAATAACATTGTGAAGTGGAATCTGTACAAGGGTTTAGATTCACAAGAAGATTAACAAGATAGAAACAGTTTGTTTATTCAAGGAGATAAATTGTTGTTGAATTTCTTAATGTTTTGACCAATAATTTTATGAACATTTGATTATTTTGTCCATAAATAGACTACAGATTTTATATATGTGTTCCGTCTCTCATTACCTGTCTACAATCCTGGAACTATCCCGGGATCCTAAGATGATCTGTGGACAATCCCGAAACCTCGGGACGGTGCCAAATCCTAATCCTCTAATCGGAATCTTTTGGATCAGCTTTAGCAAGTTATTAGTTACTAACCAATGTCGATTTGCAATATCCAATGAAAATCGTGCATTTCGAATAAGAATGCAGCGTTATTTGAGTCATGTTCTAAAACTGCTCCCTCATATTTCACGATTAATTGCGCCAACAACTCCCTCTTCAACTTCTCATTAATCAAGACACTTTGAATCTGCAATAAAAATCATAATTTTATTTAACAATATATTTTCTCAAAATGAAAGTCGACTTATTTATATTATGTGCCCGACCAGGAGTTCTGCAACCTA
Source organism: Pyralis farinalis (assembly GCA_947507595.1). Classification (NCBI taxonomy): domain Eukaryota; kingdom Metazoa; phylum Arthropoda; class Insecta; order Lepidoptera; family Pyralidae; genus Pyralis; species Pyralis farinalis. Next base: position 23,146,755 of record OX382267.1, read on the forward strand.
AGTTAGTGTGACCAAAGTATCCGGGGCCAGAAAATGTAAAAAAAACATGCAGGGGCCATAATCGCAATACCCAAAATAAAGTAGTTCATACTTTATCTTTAAAAAACGAATGAATAAATAATTAGAATCCTTCTCAAGCCGCACTTGACCCACCTCCAGTCAAGCTAAAGAGGCGAGCCTTAAGGCACTTCCGGTTAAGTGAAACGAATCGTACCTATATATTTTGCTGTTTTGGTGGTTGCCACTGTAAATCCTAGCTATACACGAGACAGGGTGGGTAGGTGAGACCAGTTTTTTTATACTACTTAGGTGGCAAACAAACGACCAGCCTGCCTGATGGTAAGTAGCAAGATAAGGAAAACTAAGAAGTACATATTTCTATGAAACCAAGAAGATAATTGAAAACTGTTAATTTACTAGGATACCTTTAATAAATATGGATAGATTACATCAAGCATACGGCCTGCCTGATGTTAAACAGTCACCGTAGCCTATGGGCATTTGCAACACCAGGGGCGTCACTCATGCGTTGCCGACCCTCTAAAAACCTCTTCACGCATTTCTTGAAGAACTCCATGCTGTAGTTCCTTGGAAAAACCTCGGAAACCATATACGGACTACGGATAATGTAGCCCGGATGGGAGCTTACACTCACCCTTCTGGCACCGCAATGGTTGCGTATTCCAGAGAAGTTTTCTACCCGACATCTCGCAAATTGTAGAATGAACTCCCAGGCGAGGATTTTTTTTATACGTCGGGAGGCATACAAGCATACGACCTACCTGATGTAAAGCAGTTACCGTAGCCTATTAATGCTTGTATTATATATTAAGTATCACTCGCACGAAGCCTCCTCTGCTGCTTACACAGCATCTTCTTAGGAGTTTACTGGTGACCTCACTCACACACAGGAACACGACAACCCTCTAGGGAGTTGTTATTTGGCTGCGGTTTTCTGTGAGGTGGAGGTACTTCCCCAGACGGGCTGCTTTGATGCACCTACCTCTTTTAAAACACCAAGACAATCAGACATGTTCATGCACACAAATAATAATAAAAATTGTCGGACAAATTACAATTACTAGACAACTGATAAACATACGTAAATATAGATAAGATATAAAAAGATAAAGTGTCTATATTCCTACACCACCTTAATTCCATCAACAACAAAATCAAATTCACCATGGAATTAGAGGCAAATAATTCACTAGCATTCCTTGATATATTAATTACCAGGAAACTTGACAACTCACTTACTCACACAGTGTATAGGAAACCCACCCATACAGACAAATATCTCAATGGTAACTCACACCACCATCCATGTCAGTTAGCTACCGTAGGCAAATCTTTGTTTCAGAGAGCACAAGGCATCTGCGACGCTGAGCATCTAGAGGAGGAACTCCAACATGTCAAACAAGTACTGCGGAGCAACAGTCACAAACTCCCTCGTATGCGTCACAGAAACCGCCCGAAGCCACCTACAGTTGAACGTCAACCTGCCATCTTACCATACTTAAAGGGAGTCACAGACAAAATTGGCAACATCTTACGGCGAGCTTCAATTAAAACTTATTTCAAGCCCCATAAGAAGATCAGTCAATTTCTAAGACCTATCAAGTCTAATATCCCCTTACAAGATGCAGGAGTATACAAATTAGACTGCGAATGTGGTTTATCATACATAGGGCAAACAAAGAGAAGCGTAGGTACTCGTGTGAAAGAACACATTGCTGACATGAAGAATAGGCGCGATAAAAACTCTGCAGTTTGTGAACATACACTGGACCAGCTAAACCATTACATCCGGTTTGATAAACCACAAATCCTCGCCAAGGAGAATCGCTACATGCCGAGAATGTTGCGCGAGGCTATTGAAATAAGAAAACACCCCAATTTCAATAGAGAAGATGGTTGGCAAGTACCACCTGCTTGGGATCCAGTCCTAAAAATAATCAAATCCCAAACCCAAAGATCTAAAAAATGTTCGGATACTGTGAGCGATTTTTGTGTGAATCGGAACATATATAATTAATCCATCCATGTCGGTAGATGTAATAATTGAATAACTAATGTAAGACAAATACCACCTTAGTCTTCCTGCGACCACGGACGCTGCAAAGCGTTCGAAACGTTAGGTTCAACAAAATAAATAAAATACGCGATACTTCCGTTAAAAAATTGTTTAATTCAATACGTAAATATTTTTTTTTTTTGTAATTACATACTTATTATACATAGAAAATACCCAGACCAAGACTAACAGACATGTTCCTGCACACAAATGTTTGTCTTGTTTAGGAATCGAACCCACGAGCGTTGGTGTCAAAGTTGTGTCATTCACGACTGAGCCACCGAGCTCGTCAGAGGATTTCCCAAGAGCATGGAGTTCTTCAAGAAAGGCGTGAAGAGGTCTTTACATGGTCGGCAACGCATGAGTGACACCCCTGGTGTTGCAAATGTCCATGGGCAACGCTGACTGCTTATCATCAAGCAGGTCGTAGGCTTGTTTGCTACCTAAAAAAATAATGATAGGTACATTGAGGTGTGGCTGCGTTCCTTTCAGCTCAGAATATCCAATTCTCAAAATTTCCAACGCTTTCAAAATTTCCAATTCCTAAATTTACCAAATCTCAAAACATCCAAATCTCAAAACGTCCATATCTCAAAACATCCAAATCTCAAAATATCCAAATCTCAAAATTTCCAATTCTCACAATTTCCAATTCTCACAATTTCCAATATTTGTGAGAACGCGCTCGTGATACCAACGATTTTGCAAACGCATATAGGCTACAATCACCGAGCACACATTACCAGTGCTGGTTATGTGCAGTACAATTACCGTAGCCACCAAGGCTAGGCTACGGTAATTGTTTACCATCAAGTAGGCTGTATGCAGTTTTCTTACTTTAGCTGCATTTAAAGATATTTTTTAGATATAAAGCAAGGTTGACGACGATATAACAGTCACTAATATTGTATCCAATTAAATAATAAATTGAAAATGCTGGTAATTAAAATGTTTTTATTTATAATTAACACATAACTTTGTAGGACAGTTTCAACACAATCGTACTTTTTATAAACAATTAAAGAGATGACAAAACAAGAGTAGAAGAATCAATATCTTTCTTTTGATAGTTATATAATAATTGTAAATTCGCTATCTCTTGCGGAGAAATCAAGGAGTCATCCTCTGTGTTTATAATAAATTTGAGTTTTAATCCGATATTATTTAGAGGTAATTTTGGGCATAGTAATACTTTCGAATATTGTAATTTTTGTCTTTCAATTTTAAATAATATGCAACTAAACGCATCCAAAGATAAAAATTATCAACCGTTAATGTGGGTATCTTTAGAAAATATTTGCGCCATATGTCTAGTCATTACAGTACGTGCTATTGATTAAATAAAATAATGCTTAGTAATTGGAATATAAAACAAGTGCCATCGAAAAAATCGTGAAGTGGTTTTTCATATTACCTATATTTGCCAAACCAATAATGACTGAAGAAATTGAATTTGTGTGTAACCAGAAGGGAAATTCTACTTTAATTCGTAATGGATTCCAGTATTACAAAAACATAAGTAATAAAAACAAGAGTACGTTATGGCGTTGTAGTGACCAGTCAGAACCCGTTATATACGTTTTCCCATACATTTCGCGGTCATATACGACCACCCGGGTTTAGAACGGTTAATAGACGGGTATGTACTGCATCGGTCACAATAGATAAAACAAGGAAAAGTGTATTGAGGGAATCGCCGCATACTTGCAAGAAAAATCTAATCCAATTAGAAGTCATAAAGTAAAATCATCATTGAAAAGGGCAGTGTGTACAGATTTAGGACCTATACAGAAAATATGTGAAAAACCGTTGGAAAACTTGCGGAAAAAGTGTCGTGAAAACAGAGATTGAATACCGTCATTTAATTTAACTCTTGTTTTGTCATCTCTTTAATTGTTTATAAAAAGTACGATTGTGTTGAAACTGTCCTACAAAATTATGTGTTAATTATAAATAAAAACATTTTAATTACCAGCATTTTCAATTTATTATTTAATTGGATACAATATTAGTGACTGTTATATCATCGTCAACCTTGCTTTATATCTAAAAAATATCTTTAAATACAACTAAAGGAAGAAAACTGCATACAGCCCACTTGATGGTAAACAATTACCGTAGCCTAGCCTTGGTGGCTACTGTGTACTGCACATAACCAGCACTGGTAATGTGTGCTCGGTGATGTAGCCTATATGCGTTTGCAAAATCGTTGGTATCACGAGCGCGTTGCCGGCCCTGGCTTTAAAGAATTAGCCTACCGTTAGTATAGCGTATCTTTGTCATGCATGCCTATCATCGCCGTCAGCGAGCTGATTGATATCTTTAGTTTTCGCTGTAGTACTGACCTTGTTGTTCAGTAGTTCTGTGACCATAGGCACATAGTCCATGAGTACTCCTGATTGATGCATTCTAGAAAAAAAAGCTAGTAAGTCACTATATACATAATATCAGGAACAACGTTCCTATGAATGTATGAAATCTATATGTTTGTCTGTGTGTTTGTCGCTTTTTTTCGAATATTCGAATTTTGACTTCTGATTCGGATTCAGCATAAAAAAGTAGAATAGGAATGTTCAGGTTCCTATCTCTTAAGGAACAGGGTCAAAATGGCCGATCAATTAAAAAAAAATGTATTGTTATATAATTGACGAGCCAGGTGTTCCTCTGGCAATGCAAGCTTGCGCATTCTCAACTGGTTTTTTTTTCCATTCAGACTTTCAATAATAGAGATCAAGATGAACAACAAAAAACAAAAATGGTGGTCGTGGACTGCACGGGATGCCCGGCAGATGTGAAACATCTTAGTGAAAATCAAGAACTATGGGATAGAAATAGTAAACAGCTCATGCAGAGAAAGCAGCGGCGTGTATAGTATGTGCACGTACACACCCAAGGGAGTCTGAGAGTGGCGGCGTAGAGCATGAGAGTCATGCCATTGGCCGTCAAGGCATACAGTGCGATTTTACTGCCAAGGCGCGCCAATAGATGTTTCACTTAAAAAAAAATGCTAATGTAAGTATTGAAGACCTCGTTTTATAAGGAGCTTTTCACTCTTAGTTATAAAACTTCTAAAAGAGAAAAAAAGTTAAAACTACTGGTACGTAACAAATCAAATTGGACGATAGAAAAAAAAAATTGGTGTATTTCAATTTTCGTAATGAGAAAAGAAACTCGTATTCTATAGTGCCAATTGGTAGGGTCATGAGTATGAATCAAATCTCACATACTATGTCTAAATTAAGGAAACACATGTAACTTTGTAGATAAAATGTATGATCCGTCGTTTTCTGATTTTCTTTTTATTCAACATTTTTCGAAAACATAATAATTGTTGACAGATTTGTCAGATTCTTCTGTTTTCATAGTACAAATGTTTATAGGCACCTACTGAAGGATGTTTGCAATTAGATGAGTGTCGCTCTCACGTTGCAACTTCTTAGAAGCTTACATCATTATCATCAGCCCGTATCCACTCACTGATGGGTATAAAACCACAGAGAAGTGGGCTACTAGTAGATATTAGAATTACATTATGATTCCAAACACAATAAACGACTGTGATCTTATACCCAGCTGTGGGTGGATATGGGCTGATGATAATGATGTAAGCTTGTAATCATTCCACATTTATAAAATTTGTCAATATTTTTACTTACAGTGGTAAAGATATATTTCCGATGGACTTGGTAAGTAGAGGAGATAATATTAATTCTGCATTCGTCGAGTTAGGATATCTGACGAGGAGCAGGGCTGTATCAAGGCCTGGGTTTTCTTCAACACTAAAAAATGTAATAACAATAAAAATATTGGTATGTAGGGTTACTCTTATAAACAATTGCGATCGATCGGAACTGAACGAGTAATTTGGTTGTGGCTAAATTAGCAGCTGCGGATTCATATAAGGCAAGATGTATATTTGTTTGCCACCCGACCCAATGCTGCAATAGAAAATCCAAACATCGATCCGATTAGAAATGGCTGAGAGCATACGCTGCCATACTCCACTTTGTCCTTTTTATTGCCCGAAAACCACGAACTTGGCTGACCTACTAAATCAACTGAGACAGACGGCTCACGCATCTACACAACTCGGAGGAGTTCCGGATCATTATTCTCTAATCAACTGGTAGTCTACCAGGCTAACACGTACTTGACAACACTCTACCTTACCTTGTATTGTCAAAACCATATTTTATATACTACGTCGAGAGCCAAACAAACATACGGGCTGTGATGTTAAGCGAATACTGCAGGCTATGAAGTCTTGTGCGATGTTACTTTTCGTTTTGCTCCATAATTGCAGTTTTCTTCTGGATTGACTTGTTTGTTGATCATTTGTAAACTAATGAGGTTACGTGGTTGAAATTTGACTTATATACTAATAACGAGTGCCTAATTAGTATGGTACTAATGAGGTACTAGTATCTCCACTCTTACCCCTCCATTCCGCGGACTTTTGGACCTCCCCTCGTATCTATACACATCCCATTACGAACTCGGTCTACAAACACATAGCACAACGTTGTGTGTAGAGCTATGCCTTCTGGCTCTAGTTCTAACTGCTAAGAAGCTTTCTCAACGTGTTATTATCGACTAGTTCCGTCACGATACATTTTAATTTGAATGGCGTATAGTGCATTAATTAATTTTAAGTGAACAGAATGATTAATACTTACCCATCGCTGTACAATTCGGGAAGTCTTGATGTGTCTACCTCGAGTCTAATAAGAAACTCAACCATGTGTGGTCCAACCCAAACTTCGATATCATTTTCACATGTTAAGGCATCACCTAACAATGCGGTATATTCAAAATAGGCTCGGGAACTTTCATCCTCATTTAATTTCTTGATCTGTAATAGAAACTGGCTGTTAAATCCCGATAGATTATGTATATGTAACTGAAATATAATAAATATAAATAGATTATGTATGTTGGTACTGAAATACCAACAAACAAGTTACTTGGGATTTTTTTTTTTGGATTTTACGTAAAAACTTTCCATCTGCAAGAATGCAACGTATAGTCATGATTGCAGAAGTTTGTATTGTACAAATACATATTTGGTGTTACCAAATAAAACCAAAGATTTCGTCAATGATTTTATTAGTTAATAGATTCAGGTGTTATTTTGCGAAATTCAAATTTACAGGCAATTTGATAAAACTACTTTGTGTGCTTCCGGTACCGATTAGTTCATGCGTCATGCATAACCGTTTTATGTTTAACGATTTCTAATTGTTCCCTTTATCCATCTGTCTATAACTTCACGTCAAATCCTTTGCGGGGTAGGTAGACAGTATCTACCGAGCGCTACGTGACTCGATCCTTACACACCTCACTCGCGTCTTTAACATTTATGGTCTTCTCATGTAGGCACGCCGGTTTCTAAGACTCCTGACATCACCTTCTGATAGAACACGACCAATTTAGTCATGGTAGGTAAGTCTTGGCCTTCCTCGGCTCCTTCATCCTTCCACTTTTGCGCTGTATATCTGCTTCGTCATTATTCCTGCATTCTTTCTACATTTCGAAACTAACGGAGCATGCATCTTCTTATTTTAACACCGACGCTCTCTTTCAGACCACCTCTGTTAACATCATACCTCTCATAACCTCTCTAACATCATTGGGAATACGGTCAAGCGTTACGCCACAAATTTTGCGCAACACTCGACCGCGTTTATCCTACTTTCATGCTCTCTTCGCCATACCCAGCTCTCGCTTCCATACGTAAGCTGCCAAGAAGTTTTCCCAACGCTCCATTCACACTATTCCCAGCACTCACTCGTCGTTCCACATCAGCGGCGTACCTTCTATCCCTTCCGAAAGCGCATCCAAGATATACAATCTCATCCACTTGTTCTCTTCTCTTTCAAATACCATTATCTTTGTTTTCTTCGCATTCAATAGTTATACAATAAAAAAGTATCATCATTGTGACCGGTGTTTGCAGTTCACAGGGTGTTTCTGCTGTCACGGCATCGTCTTCATACCGCTAGCATGCAACCCTGTTTGTCACCAATTTTGACATCAAACCGCAGCATGCTGAGCAATCCTTGAATATTGTTCCCTAATATCCAATTTTAGTCCTTTATCTATTGTGCGTAAGATTTTATGTCAGTAAGGGATAAATTATGTCCTTTGTCTATAAGATATTTAGCGAAGTGTGACCTTTCTGGGCGATTGTTTTATATGCAGATGTGTTCCTAAAATCGCTTTTGAAAATTACGTGCAGTTTGATCGATGTAAACATCACATCAAAGATCATATTCATCGCAGAACAACTTATAGACGCCGGATTTTTTATTCGGCAGATTTTCATCTTTACTGTTACACCCTCAAATCCCTTTGTAATAGTAAAGATAAAATTCCACCGAATAAAAAAAATACTATATACATAGTGACGCATGGAATCTTGTATGTATAATAATTACACATTTTCTTGAAATTCGCGATGCCGAGATCAGTAACATGGGTAAAATAAGGGAAATATAGGCTATATAATTATATTCTTGAACGGTATTGGTTTATACATCTAAAACTAGTTTCCATAAAACTACATTATAATATGCTAAGGAGTAGATAAGTTTCGACATGACGTTGACCTACTATTCACTAAGTACACACATTACTCAATCTTACACAATTGACAAGATTAATAATCCCGTGCCAACCTACCTTTTTATTATTATAAAAATGTTTACTTTATAAGGCTATTTATGTTACAAATGGGCCACAATAAAAATTTTGCAAAGTAACGGTATGAATTTCGAATATTATGTTTTTTAAACAAGAAGAAAGTTTCTGTGTTAATTATTTCACTTAGTTCTTTGTATGTATGTATGTATGTATATTATCTTCACGCCAAGTCCCTTGCGGGGTAGGCAGAGAGAACCGAGCGCTATAAGACGCAGTCCTTACATACTTCACTCGCTTCTGTGACATTCATAGGTCTTTTCATGCACGCTCGCCGGTTCCTGGGGCTCCTGACATCACCTTCTGATAAAACACGACCAATTTAGTCATGGTAGGTTAGTCTCGGTCTTCCTCGGCTCCTACATTCTTCCACTTTTGCATTGTATATCTGTTTCATCATTCTTTCGCCCCCGCATTCTTTCTACATGTCCGAACCAACGGAGCATGCCCTTTCTTATCTTGACACCGACACTCTCAGTTCTTTCAGTGAGTTCTTTGTGACTGGTATTTTTTTAACATAAGTTGAAGTTTGTCGTACGTATAGGTCTACCAGGAGCTGATGGCAAAAAGGGAAAAAAGAAATTGACGCTAGCAATACTGGGGAAATTGGAGTAAAACGTTTTGATACTTTTTTCCTTATAGCGGCTGATTCTGTGTGTGATACATGCAAATATAAAAATTTATCCAATGATCAAGGATAATTTTTGAAAATCTTACTGTGGCGAATGTGGGGTTCGAAATTTAGATGAAAACTCCAATTACTCTGTTCATGAGTATATTAATTAATTATAGGCTATCAGAACTTGAAAATGGTTCCAAATACTGCACATCCATAAAAAAGTCTTCATCGGAAAAGGAAGACGCAGTATTTATGATAAACCTTTCCTCCTGCATCTCAATTAATCGATCTTGTTCTATGAACTGATTTTCAATTTTTATTACATGTTCACAAGACCTATAGTTAAAATGAAAATAGCGACAAAAGATTTCAGGGTGATGTTTTTTATGACGTTTAAAGTGCTGTCACTCTGTTTGTCGTTTTTGAGAAGAAACAAAGGTCCCTCATATGAGTACTCTGAGACGTTGGGGCGCGTAATCAGAGCGTGGAAATGTTTGTTTGAATTATGACATTCGTGAAGGCCTTCAACTGCTACTTCATCATCATCATATCAGCCGATTGACGTCCACTGCTGGACATAGGCCTTCCCATTAGACTGCCACAGCGATCGGTCTTATGCTGCTTGCATCCAATGGCTTCCTGCGATCTTCACAGGATCGTCTGTACATCGTATGGGGGGCCGTCCTACGCTGCGTTTTCTGGTTCGTGGTCGCTATTCGAGAACCTTTCTGCCCCAACGGCCATCGGTTTCCCGAGCTATGTGGCCTGCCCACTGCCACTTCAGCTTGCTGATCCTTAAAGCCACATCGGTAACTCCAGTTCTGCTACGGATGTGCTTATTTCTGAGCCTATCCCGCAGAGAAACTCCGAGCGTGGCTCTCTCCTTCGCACGCTGTGCAACCTTGAACTTTTATATGAGGCCGATAGTAAGGGACCATGTTTCTGTGCTGTAAGTCATCACTGGCAACACATACTGGTCGAATACTTTTGTTTTGAGACATTGTGGTAAATCTTTTGTAATTTCCCAAACGCTGCCCATCCGAGTTGGATTCGACGGGAGACCTCTTTCTCGAAGTTGGATCTAGCTGGACTGAGAACCGAGCTCCCAAACGAAACGGGAGTGGGTACAACATGTACATTCGACATAATCTTCATTTTATTCAAGTTCATTTTAAGACCCACTCGCTGGCATGCTCTGTAGAGATCTTCAAGCATTGTATTCAAGTCATCCAGCAATCTCGCCATGATTACTATATCATCGGCAAATCGATGGTGAGTGATATACTCGTCGTTGATATTGATGCCGTATCCTTTCCAGTCCAGTAGCTTGAAAATATCTTCCAATGCAGCAGTCAACAGTTACAGAATCAGTCTTCTTGAAAAACAACACCACCACCCATCTCCCCCAGCCTGTGGCGCTATGCCCTCGAAGATGATGGAATTGAAAAGCTTCTGAAGGAGTATTGGCTTTCCACCCGCTTTCAGAAGTTCCGATGTGATTCCGTTATCGCCTTGGGCTTTGCTGTTCTTAAGCTATTTAAGAGCCATCCTAATCTGTACGAAATTAGGATGGCTCTTAAACAGCTGATGTCAGGGTTATCCTCGGTGTAGTGGCTGGTCAATTTGGCTCTTGGATCTGATGTCGAACCAGAAGTGGGTTCTGGTGGCTTGGTGTATAACTGTCCATAGTCTCAATCTCCCTCAAGATCTCGGGGTTAGACGAGACAATGTCGCCACTCTTGGTCTTCAGCTGCGTTAACTGGCTTCGACCAACAGACAGATTCCTTGCGAGCACTTTGGAGCCTTTATTGCCTGCTTAATCGTCTCTTCAATACTTTTTGTATTGAAGTGACGAGTGTCGCGTCGCAGAGACCGAAATCTGCCTGTTTAACTATACGAGGACGCATCTACTGACTGCAACCTCTCGTCGAATTTTCATTAGCCTGAGGGTTTGGGTTGATAGCTTCTGGGGTTTGTTTGTGCGGCGGGGCTTAAAGAACTTAAATAGTTAATAAGATTCCTGAAGGAGTACAACAGACTCACGTAAACCATTCCCCACTATTAAATATCTTTTCGCTCTCACCATCCACCCCCACCCTCAATTCAATATAAGGGACAGCACTGCGATGGATTTGTCATTTGTAGCAAGTTATTCTTACGATTAACGTCTACAACGCCTGATGATGCCTCGTGGAGAGGCGAAACACGTGTCGCAGCGACGACCAGGCCAGTCGTGGCAGCGACGGTGATGATGCGGTTTCTGTTTCAGATGGCGAACGACCGCAGCAGCCGAGGCAGTGACTACCGATGCAGCCATGGCAGAGTCGGCATGTTACACTTACTAACAGTAGTGGGTGGGTGCCGGCCGGCGCTAGGTCGCATGAACTGATTGGTGGCGGAAGCACACAAAGCAGGTTAGATCAAATTACATTAAAGAACTTAGTTCCAACCGCATGGACAGTTTTTATCAGACCGCTATTTAGCTCGTCAACAGAGACGCAGTTCTCTTAGGCCTTAGGCGGAAGCGATATTCGAAAAGCTTTCGGGGTTTTGGATATGGGCTCTTGAAGGTCTTAGAGTAGACTTTATCATGCGGGACCTTTCCAGTCGGACATTAATATTCAAGACACCTATTACCATACGGTGTTTGCGACTGGATTTCACTCTAGAGATCACGGAGACGTCATTGGCTATGCGTCCATCTCATTCCTTGTGGAACCGTCAGGGCTCATCCAGGTTCACTTTCTGTGTTGTGGTTTCCTGAACGAGTACATCATACAGAGTTCCTCCTTCTCCATGAAGTCGGCCAACATCTAATTTGCCCCACTCTCTGATCAGTCCCGCTCCTCTGGCCTAGCCTTGCGCTGAAATCGCCCATAACGACCGTGTAGTGGTCTCCACTTCCTCATCCAGGTGTGTCGAGGTCGGTGCGTAGACCTGTACCACCTTTAGCGAGTATCGCTTGGTGATTTTAAGGACAAGGCACACTACCCTGTCGACACACTCCCGATCGATACGATGTTGTTACGGAGGGAACTGCGGACGTTACACCCAACACCACCTTGGGGCTGTTGGTCACCTTCCCGAAAATAGAACAAGTTGCCGGAGATAATACTTGAGATTATCGTGTTCTCACCCTTTCTTGGGACTTTTGATAATAGAATGACATCCCAAAGTTCTGTGATTTTCTCGTCAGTCCTCAATGTGCGCGTGTTATATGTTGCCAGGTCCAGTTGTCGTCGTTTTTTGAAGCCGGATCTCTCCGGTGGTCCTCGCACCCCTGCCCCGCCGTTACCGCGACCGCTACCGTAGTGCAGAATAGCGGGGCCACCGGGGACTAGGGGCTGTGTATTTATAGTGTCTGTCATGTGGTGGAGCTTTATTAGATGACATGAGCCTCAATAACCATTGAGCGCCCATAAGAGGTGGCAACACAAGAGTGACATCCCTGGTGATGCAAAAGTCCATAGACTATGGTAACTGCTTACCATCAGGCTACCCTCATTTGACATCTTAGTGGCATAAACAAAATTAAAAAGCTAAGCATGTCCAAAAAGCAGCATGTCTACCCGCAATGAACCTTGTATGAAGATGGATAGAATGATAAAAACTTCACTAGAAGTATATTTCTACTTGTGCACAATTATGTACACATAACCCAATATCAATTTTGGAGGTGTAATTACTTGTACTAGTATTCTCCCCAATAATCGAAATTCAATCATAATCTTTTTGAAAATTTGTAGTAAACATTATACAAATTTGTTTTTACAACTTTAAAGATAATTATGTGAAAGTAACAAAGTAAGTAAACAATATTATAGGAATTAAATTGTCTTTTATTATCAAAACTTACCAGTAGGACCTCTGCACCAAATAACATATAACAAATAGATAGTTGGGAGACAAGCATGATGGGAAACAAGCATACAGCCCACCTTAATGCCTAATTGTAGATCTACAAATACCCTGGATTGTGCCAGCAGGACATGCAATTGGCTTTGTTTGCAAAACAGTTGGATACTACCAGCAAAGCTGCCGGTTGAACCTAGCGGTATAGACAGTTTTACCATAACAATCCATCTAAAAATATATTATTTATCATTACAATTCACCTTGGGCCAAAGGAAATATATTTTTTACACTATTGACTAATTAACCACCTGCATATATGGTGAACAAGAGATAGGACATAAAAATTTGTCTAATGTCATGTTGTGGCATGCCCATTTGATCCAATATGCTAAGCTATGTGTTAATAGACCACTTTCAAGCGGAATTCCCTGCATTGTCTAGTTAACCTATAATTTATTTACATACATACCTGATGACTTCTATATAAAGTAACTAGTTCTGATAAAACATTACTGAGAGCTTTTGGGTCATTTTCATTCCATTGAGCCAGGCTTGTTAACTGTTCTTCTAGAAACGTTTCATCAACATTGCTGAGAAAGCTGTCGTCATCAAATCTGAAGTCTGGCGCAAACCAAGGAGTTGTGGAGTCAAATATAACTTCCCATTTTAATTTTTTGGAACAATAAGGTAAGACTAAGCGGAATTGCGCGTCGGTGCCATCTGAAGGTCCAGATATCTTTTCTAGGTCCACTTTCGTCTTGCAGAGACCTGCAATTTGTATAATGTGTAGGTACAACAAACTAGCAAAATGATCAGTTGCACATTGTTTTCCATTGGTCACTTACCAAGTTTTAAGTCTTGTAAAACATTTTGTATATATGGTCGAAATGACGGAGAGATATTGTTTAAGACACTAAAACTTTCTGACGACATAATTTAAACGTATTGTTGTAAAAATATAAAAGACATGACAACCTTACACTTTCGTTAAATTATAGTTTATCTTCTGCTACCTTAGGTATGTGCACTCTTGGCTTTACCTCTAAGAAATTTGTTCTCCTCTCTTATGGCAATTGGCAATATGTAACTTTACTTTATTATTATAAATTTCTGTCTCTTCTTCTTTTGTTTTTTTTTTTGTTCTTTTTATCCCCGAGGGGAAAGGCAAAGGGATCCAGCCCATACAGTCAAGTCATCAGTTTAGAACCATTTGAAAATCTTAATTCTATGTTCCAGCTTCAGGAACTGTGCTCAAAAATACTAGGGAAGGGTACTTCGACTCAATCATTAAATACCACCCGTAAAACGATAGGAATTTTAAAAGGTTTTCTTGATGAACTAATTCACGTCTTCCAAAAAGTGCATAAACGTGTTATATTTGAGGTTTTTCATTATTGTATAATTGCACTAGCACTTATGTTACAAAACACTATCGAAATTGTCACATAAAACTAATTTTACACTGAATTGTAAAAATTTCAAGTAAAAGATGTCACTCGTCAAAAGCGCGGGAAGAAGTCCCGTCTCTTCTTCGTAATAAAATCTTATTTTTTTTTTTGGTTCTTTTTATCACATATAAAAATCTTAATTCTATGTTCCAGCTTCAGGAACTGTGCTGAAAAAATACTTGGGAAGGGTACCCCGACCCAATCAACCCAGCCTCAATACTACCCGTAAAATGATAGGAATTTTACAAGGTTTTCTTGATGAACTTATTCACGTCTTCAAAAAAGTGCATAAACCCGTTATATTTGAGATTTTTCATTACTGTATAATTTCACTAGCACTTATGTTACAAAATACTATCGAAATTGTCACATAAAACTAATTTTACACTGAATTGTAAAAATTTCAAGTATAACACCAACGTCACTCGTCAAAAGCGCGGGAAGAAGCAACAAAATCTTATTCTTTCATTCGAAGGCGTGCGTGTTGCCAGGATCATTCTGTGAAAACGTCAGGAATAGAAATTGAACACAAATATCAGAAACAAATAGATTTATTTGTCTCAACGACTATGTACGTTTAAAAGATTTGTTTACCAAAATAGTGGTCCAAAAACAACATTAGTCAAGACTTATTTTTTAGTTTTAGTTTTTGGTTAGTTAGTCAACATTAGTTAGACATAAATTATTTTGTCAAAACCAGCCCTCAATTTCACCTTAAATAAATTAGCAGTTAAAAATATTTTGAACAAATTAATAAAAAAAATCGGCCAAGTGCGAGTCGGACTCGCACACGAAGGGTTCCGTACCATTATCTAAAAAAATCGGCCAAGTGCGAGTTGGACTCGCACATGAAGGGTTCCGTACCATTATCGATAACACGTTTGTTGTATGGGAGCCCCCTTAAATTTTTATTTTATTCTATTTTTTAGTATTTGTTGTTATAGCGGCAATAGAAATACATCATCTGTGAAAATTTCAACTGTCTAACTATCACGGTTCATGAGATACAGCCTGGTGACAGGCGGACGGACGGACGGACGGACAGACAGCGGAGCCTCAGTAATAGGGTTCCGTTTTTACCCTTTGGGTACGGAACCCTAAAAACGGCAAAAAAAATCACGTTTGTTGTATGGGAGCCCCTTAAATATTTATTTTATTCTATTTTTTAGTATTTGTTGTTATAGCGGCAACAGAAATACATCATCTGTGAAAATTTCAACTGTCTAACTATCACGGTTCATGAGATACAGCCTGGTGACAGACGGACGGACAGCGGAGCCTCAGTAATAGGGTTCCGTTTTACCCTTTGGGACGGAACGGAACCCTAAAAAAGGTTATATTATCATTTTAAAAAAGTATTCTGTTTTGGATAGCTGATAGTCGGTTAAGAACAAAAATCCTAACCGACCTCCAAGTGGATGGTTCTGGTAGACTGTACAGTTGGTAATAGAGGTTCACGAGTCATGCACGTAACAATCTTGTGTAGTAAAGTTGTTTTATCAGGCTAACAAACTAAAGGGTTTTTCAATAAGGGCGGGTAGATGTTGAAATTAAATAAAACATGCTGTGAGGTATTAATAACTAGTAAATAACAGCAAGCTGTGTAGGCAGAGCTGATATTTTTAAATTTAAAAAATATATAAATATTTTATTTTAATTTTTTTTTTAAATATATGGAACCCTGTACGACATCTAGCGACGAGTGCTGTTACTTTTTCTGTTGATGGGAGTGCAGTGCAGACTCTGCACTGCAGAGAGGCCGGCCATACGTTTTTTTTCTAATTGGAACGATTTTAGACCGTTCTTCCTCACCAACGAACATTTAAATTTCAAATTAAAGGATACAAAACTACAATATGTTAGATATTAGTGTGTCGATTTTGGAGTTTCTCACTATTACCGTCTAAACGCTAGATGGATGACATCTGTCTACCCCAAACGACAATTTTGAGGGTAATGTGGCTCCGCTGGCTATCGCAGCTCTGCCAAAAATATTTTTTTATTTGAAATTCCTGTATGTGCCATTAAGTGTGGAATATGACATCGTTTAAATGCCCCCCTCGGCTTCTTACAGTGGCATGAAATCTAGTGGTCCAATTTTCAATGACTCTTCCGCATAGATCCGGCCGAATTTAAGCAATAGCCTGTGTTAGGTTCACCTTTAGGGCATCAGTCGATTGAGGTTTATTTGCATACACCTGCGACTTCAAGAAACCCCAGAAGAAAAAGTCTAGTGGGGTCAAATCGCATGATCTTGGTGGCCAATTCACATCACCCCTGCGAAAGATAACCTTACCCTCAAATCGCTCATGCAGAATGTCAATTGTGGCGTCCGCTGTGTGGCACGTAGCGCCGTCCTGCTGGAACCACATGTCGTCTAGTTCCATATGGTTCAATTTAGGCCATCAGAAGTAGGTTATTATCATTCTGTAGCGCTCGCCATTGCCGGTGACCGCCCCACCGGCGTCGTTTTCGAAAAAGTACGAACCAATGACGCCGCCGCCCGGCCCAAAATCCATACCAAACGGTAACCTTTTGAGGATGCATTATCAACTGGTGAACCTCGCGTGGGTTGGTGTCATCCCAAATACGGTAGTTTTGCTTGTTAACACAGCCATTCATCCAAAAATGCGCCTCATCGCTAAAGATGATTTTTCGGGCAAAATTGGGGTCCTTTTCCAAACGATTCGAAGCCCAGTCAGCGAAAAAACGGCGTTGTGTATGGTCATGAACTTTGAGCTCCTGGGTCTGTTGGATCTTGTGCGGGCGTAGGCCTAAGTCCCGACGCAAAATTCGCCAAGTTGGAGACTGCGGAAGACCGAGTTCTTGTGCACGGCGAGGAATCGACTGCCTCGGGTTCTGCTGTACACTTTCACGGACCACGGTGATGTTCTCGGTCGATCTTCCGTTGAACGTACGAGTGTTGGCTGATTGTTTGCCGAACGGGTGATCTCAAATTTGGCCACCAAACGTTGAAGAGTCGACTGTGGAGCCATCGGCCAGGGACCATTGAAACGGTTGTTCCACTGGCCGCCCGCGGTATAGTACAGGGGCCTGTTCATGTGCATAGTGCATATTGAAGACATTTCTTCTCGTACTAAAAAGTTCGCCAACTCCCAATTATGTCGTTTTATTAAAAAATTGAACGCCTTGCCTGCACATGTGTTTCCTCCTTCCTGCAATATGGGATCCTTCAAATGAAGTGTGAAGAAGCACCTTGCGGGCCAGCATGGTAGCGTCCACTGACAGGACACTTTCTCCTTTATCAGTTGTCTCTGCAATTTGGGCTCCTCTTTTCGCTTACCATCAGGCGACAACATTGCGGAGCCATGCTGACCCAATATAGAAAAAAGAAACAATCATTTTCTTTATTAACTATAATTTATTTTAGTGATTACAGCCTATCTATTTATATATACATACAGTTATATTGGCTTTTATACTGCAATAATAACATCATTTTATAAAAAAATAACTAAATGACATTATAATTTATTATTTCTTCATGTACTTTAAGTATTTCTTAGCATTAAAATTATCTTCAATATCATCTGTAACTTTGACTTTCTTCTTAGGTTTCCTTTTTTCTAATCTGTTTTTGCGTTCTTCATCGGATAACAATGATAAATCCAAAGGTAACTGAAAGAGACAAATTTTACTTAATATTGTTGTACTCCATTGTAGGTAAAACCAATTGTATGGGTGTTTAATCCAAATGAGTTATAGCATTTTTGAGCCTACAAACAAACAAACAATTGCAATATTAAAAATGATATGATAGTAATTAATAATAGTCATTCTTTATACTCATTTTTCGTAACTTTAAAGGAGTGTGTCGAAAATTCAAAAAAATCTTATTACGCACTGAAAGGCATAAGGCAAGGCGTCAAAGATTCAAAAAATTCGTATTATACTCTGTATAAACACACTATGTCAAATAATGCCAAATGTCATTCTAAAGTTAGAGAACAGGAAATCATGTGTCTATGGTGTAATTGGGACTCTTCAGTATGTAATGTATTAGTGCATTATACAGTACATAAAATTTAATTTATTACGAAATGATATAACATTTGGTATAGTGTTTTGAAAGAAGCTAATCATTTGATTTGATAACAATATTTGTTTGAAATAGCATATGTTTTAACAAGGGTTGCCATAATAGTGAGTACTGACTGCAATATTTAGGAGCAATTAAATGAATTATAAATAATTATTAACTGTAACACCATTTACTTTTCTATATCTAAACCAAATTAATCACAAACCATGCCATACCTTTGCTTGTTACAAAGAGACATTTAGCTTCAAACAATAAATCTGGCCAAATTAAAATATGCTCAATTAATATCACAAAGCGAGGGAATAATTATTAACACTTATCCCTCTATACAGGCTTATTATTGACCTCAAATTTAAGTACAATGAAAATTACAATAATTATAATTAATTGGAGTTCACTAGAAAACCCTTTCCATTTTTTAGTTGAATATACACTATTTTATTAATTAATTACCTAGCTTTTATTGTAGAAAGAATGGAGGATGAAAGAATGAAGAAGCAGATATACAACACAAAAGTGAAGGGATGTAGGAGCCGAGGAAGGCCAAGGCGTACCTACCATGATCAAATTGGTTGTGTTCTAACAGAAGGTGATGTCAGGAGCCTTAGAAGCCGGCGAACGTGCATGAGAAGAGCAATGAATGTTAAAGAGGTGTGTAAGGATCGAGTTACATAGCGCTCGGTTCTCTTCCTACCCTGCAGGGATTTGGTGTGCAGTTATAGATTGATAGCTTTTATTGTACAGTTTCCTTTTTTATTCCTGCTTATAATTTTATGGTAATTAATGTCATAACATATATGGTGAATTTGTGCATTGTTCCAGTCAGGTGTAGCAAACTATACTAGCAGTGTCCATTATACCTAAAATTTATGAGTATGCATATTGCCATGAAACAAAACTATATTAATTTGTATATGACGATAAATGATTACTATACGTGATGCAAGAATAATGAAGACATGTAAGTAGTATGGTTTAAACTATCATCAATATATCTGCATAATGATGATATGGCTTTGTGTGATTTGTAGTGTTCTGTAAACTATTTGTGTTCAAGGTACACCTACGAAATCAATAAATTTTATGCGTACACCATAGAAAGTACAATTTATTTTAATATTTTTTTATGATTAAAGTAATATAATGAGACAAAATAGTTAATAAGAAATCTGAGCCAAATTGAGCATAAGTGACCGAAATTTGTAGCAATCATTGTGCCTATATTGGTACATTAGTGTGCCACGGCACTTACTTTCTAAAAACATACTGTTATGTTAACAGTTATGGAATAACGGTAAACAGGCTATCGTAAGTAAGTATAATGCAAACGGAGTCTGACAACACAAGCATACAAACAGGCAGAGGGCATATTTTGAACACATGTTTTTTTAAGACTTCTCATCACTTTTACAGAAAGATAGAAAGATACAAAATTCTGAACATTAAACTGTATTCAGATTGTCAGAAGTAAATAGAACATTTCCTTGCCTTAACATATACTTTATCCAAGCAATACCTTAGTACATTTAGTTTGCAAACTTTGCAGTTGAAAGAACAGGATAGTTAAATTATAGATATTTAAGAATATCATGAAAACAGTTTACCACTAAGCTCATAAGGAGTTGGTGTATTAGCAGCTTGTTTGGCAGCACACAAGTGGTACTTACAAGCGTTCATAGTCTATGGTAACCACATTACATCAGGTAGGCCGGATGCTTGTATCCCTCTAGATGTTAAAAAAACAAGAGTTATATACTTGTAGTATCACGCAGTTATATTTTGGTTTAAATAAAAGACGTACTGTATAATTAAATTAAACATAAATAACTTTTAAAATACCTTTATTATCTTACGAGGCTCCTGATATCTGATATTAATCGAAGATCCATCAGACAAAACTACTCTAGTTGGATACATCCTCGTATATACTTCTCTATGTATCTTGGTTATACTAGCCACATTATTATTTAGAGATCGGTAACAAGTATGTAAATGCGCTAATTTTAAGTTTAATAATTTATTGACGTTCATTATTTTCTGATATTTATACGAAGTCAATGATGTAAAAAATGTGATTAGAGAAATTTAGAAATAACATAATATATGTCAAACGTGCTTTTTTTTTGTTCTCTTTATACCAGAGGGGAAAGGCAAAGGGATCTAGCCATACAGCCAAGCCTTCAGTACAAACAAAAACATTTCAAAATCTTAATTTTAGATTTTCCAGCTTCAGGAACTGTGCTTAAAAAAATACTTGGGAAGAGTACCCAGGCTCAATCCTGCAGTTTAAATACCACCCTTAAAACGATAGGTATTGATATTTACAAGAATTTCTTCATGAAAAAATCTTCCAAAAAATGCATAAACGTGTTATATTTGAGTTTTCCCTTACTGTATGATTTCACTAGCGCTTATGTATACAAAATACTATCAAAATTATTCCTTAAAACTAATTTTAAACTTTATAAAAGCGTGGGAAGAAGTCCGTCAAATTCAAATGTGAGTTGAGCAGTTAAGTAATTTTTTTTTCTCATTAGTACGGTAGCTAGCAAGCGAAAGGTCTGTCATGATACAGTTTGGACTGTTTTTACATTACACAAGTCTTAGACAATTCAACAAAAGGACTCGCCATACGCGTGATTCTGTTAGTAAATAATTCTGCCATTTTTGACGGGGGACGAGGTAACTACTACATAGAAACTAAAATAATGCTTTAAGGAAATGTTAACCTTATTTCGAGACGTCTACAGTTCAAAGTTATTTTCTTACTGCTGTCTGCCATCTGTTGTGGAATAGCTGAACTTCTTCGTAAATCGAAGCGGGTAGATTCAAAATTACGAAACGTCTTATATACTTTTTTTTTGTCTTTAGCTAAATGAACTCTATTATACAGCATGAAGGAGGATGTTTTGCAGTTTGTATAATTTTCGCTAATTTGGGATAGAAGATATGCGACCAAAGTCGCGGAATATTTTTTTTTTTTTTTTTTTATATTAGTTCAGCATAGTGGCCCCTTTTTGCCGGATGGTAAGCGAAAGAGGAGCCCAAATCGCAACTGCAACTGACAGCATACTACATCCCGCATCCTGTGAGTTGACGCTGCCATGCTGACCCGCAAAATGCTTCTTCACGCTTCGTTTGAAGGATCCCATATTGTAGGAAGGAGAGAACACATGTACAGGCAAGGCGTTCCACTTTTCGATGGTACGACAAAGATAGGAGCTGCCGAACTTTTTGGTACGCGAAGAGATATTCTCAACCGTGGAGCTATGACATCGCAAGCCCGCACGTGTGGTTCTATGACGGAAGGGTGAGGGTGGGATAAGGGAAAACAGTTCTTCAGAGCACTCGCCATGGTAAAGGCGGTAAAATACACTTAGAGAGCCTATGTCCCTACGGAGTTGAAGAGGTTCTAGGCTTTTGGTGACCTCTTCGTCGTCAATTATGCGGATAGCCCGTCGCTGCAACCTATCGAGAGCCTCAAGAAGATATTGTGCGGGTATGATATAGATATATATGATTCGATTGCATCAGTACTCGATTACTGAATCGATTTCTCATGTATTAACCGTTATCACACCATTTTAATTTCTTTTATATGAAAGCAAATAAAATAATACTTGCATGTGAAAGAAACTCAATATTTTTGCAAACTAGAAGTGTTCGACCTTTTTTGCATGACATAACTGCATAGTTTGTTTTAATGTAACACTTTATGATGTTCCCTGAGCGATAACGATTACAAGACTGTTAGAGAATCGTTTTTTTTTTTTGACCTGACTATGTAGTTAGCCCCGAGTGGGCTGTTACTACGTCACCGGACTAAAGAGGCGGGCGTGAGGCGCCACAGTCTTAGAGAATCGATTACGCACGAAGTATTTATGCGCGCAATGGATCACAATATCTTGTACCATGACAGAGGGGAATGATCCTACGAGGCTGGTCCTTTAGTCCCTGACACAAGTATCATTTTTATGTCTGTATTAAGGACACTGCCGAAAAAAACTGGAATATAAAAATTGAAGAATTGTTTTTTACATGCAATACAAGTGATGTAATATGATGAAGTGTAAATATTATTGCCTCTAATATAGATGGCAATTGAATAAGTACACATTATATTTGTTTACGTAGACAAGTTACTGAAATTGGTAAAGGTATTGAAATAAGTTGGCAAGAAATACGAAACAGTAAATTTGAAATATATCCAAGAGATGAATAGATAGTTCGTATCGCCTTATTTCCCACAGGAGCACAAAGAGTCTGTAATGATTTTAATATTTAATAAGCCGTATGCGAACTTGCGAAGATCACATTCTCAAACACAGTTTGCAAATGAAATAAGTTACTGTCTTGTTCAATTTAATTTTCGGTTTTCTCGCAATCAACTCGTTAACGCTTTCTCTACATCAATAATAATTAATTTTAATAATTATTATTATTAATGTAGAGAAAGCGTCCCCATCATATATGGCTCCATTAGTCGGTATTTATCAAGAATATATGCATGGATAGGAATTTAATCACACTAATCATATAAAATGAGGTGTATTGTTTGACGAGTGTGTGGTGTGTGTGTGTCATACACGTCGAAAAATGTATATAATTAGTTTCTGAATTGGTGAAATTTGAATGTTATAAAGCGGAGAGGCGTTTATGAATATTACCTGACACGGTCACTTTCATTGCTAAATAGTTGCAGGCAGCTTGTGACGAGCTGTTGATGTGTAATGACACTACAAGTCCCGAGTACCCCCGAAAAATGATCAGGGCCTTCATCTCCGGCTAATTGTGTAATGTAATTATCCTTCTTCTAATTGTGTCTTCGTTGTTCGGTTGGAGTGGAAACTCAAGAAAGAGGCAAGACTTTCTCTCATGAAAATAGCCCAGTAACTTCCGACATATTTGCAATACTTTCAATACCTTTTTATCCGTGCGGTGACGGAGAAAGAATATTAAAAATCACCGCCCCCTCTCTTCCCCTGGGTGTCGTAAGAGGCGACTATGAGATTTCCTGACGTTCCAGCATCTCAGCCGGTGGTAGGGTAAATACCCGCCTGGTTGGCTACCACCGTACACACGGCGAAACACCCGTGAAGTGGCGTACCTACGAGTACGTCGCGTTTCGGGGTCAGCTGGTGTATAACCAGTGCTCGGGGGATTGTTGACGCGATATTGCGGGAACAGTGGTGGATTCTGTCTATCCATTGTCAGAAGGACTGAGCTGACCCGTCGGCCAGGGAGACCCGTTGAAACGGTTGTTCCGCTGGCCGCCCGCGGTATAGTACAGGGGCCCAATCAAGACTAACCACCTTGAGAGGCTGCCCTTTCATACCGCGCATAATCTCGGGGTAGATCGTCGTGCCGATTGGTGACCGGATGGTGGGGACCCGGCGACTACTTCCGGGGGGGTTCGGGGGCCCTTCCGTCCGACGGATCTGCACAGCTCCTTTGTCGACAAACTAATGGAGAAACAGTCCACCGCGTTTCTTCCCCAATGTCGTGGCAATTCTCTCCCGCTTCACGCTTCCGTTCTTTACATTACTCATGACAGCGCAAATAGGAAAAGATGGTCTAACAGCGGTGCACTCCCCCACCACCCTGTTCAAGGTTGAGTTCGCTAACATCCGCGGACTCCACTCTAACCTTAATGCCGTCCACCAACACCTAGAGACGGCACGGCCCGCCATGCTCTTCCTGACGGAGACACAGATTCAGCGTCCAGCGGACACGTCCTACCTCCAGTATCCCGGTTATGTGCTTGAGGAGAATTTCCTCGCGAAAGCCGGGGTCTGTTTGTTTGTCCGCTCGGATGTATGTTGTCGCCGTCTGCGCTGCCTAGAGGATTCCTCCTTTCCTGTCCTCTGGGTGCATGTAAACCTGGGCCTTCAGAGCCGTATTTACATGTGCCTATACCGACCCCATACTAGGGACACGGAGACAACTCGGCTCTTTGAGTACATGAGTCGGGCGGCAGATGAAGCGCAGGAGCGGTACCCTACCGCAGAGATGGTATGTTTGGGGGACTTTAACTCTCACCACGACTCCTGGTTGGGATCCTCCACAACTAACCATGCAGGAAGGACTGCCCACGCGTTCGCTCTTTCGCACAGCCTGACGCAACTGGTGCACCAACCCACCAGAATACCTGATGTTGCTGGTCAGGAGCCCTCTCTGCTAGATCTACTGCTGACCACCCACCCTGCTGGCTACCGGGTTGAGGTCGGGGCGCCCCTGGGCACATCTGACCACTGCCTAGTATCCAGCACAGTGCCATGCGTGATTCCGCCACAACCCACAGAGGTTAGGCGTCGTGTCTGGCACTACTCGTCAGCAGATTGGGACGGTATGCGCGACTACTTTGCTTCCGTCCCATGGGGGCAGCGCTGTTTCAGTGAGAAGAATCTAACGGCGAGTGCTGCGGCCATTGTTGATGAGATCGGCGTTGGCATGGAATACTACATTCCCCACTCCGATGTCGTCATCAAAAGCCGGAGACGCCCTTGGTTTAATCGCGAATGCGCTGAAGCTGTTAGTAACAAACAGGCGGCGTATCGCGCTTGGATCAGGGGTCGCGCCCTTAAAGATCCGAACACTGACTCACTGAAATCAGCCTACAACACTGCCACCAAGATCTGCAAGAGAGCATACATAAGAGCGGACGCCCAGCGCGTTACACGTGTCGGCACGGAACTAGTGGCGCACCCTACTGGATCGCGTAGCTACTGGCGACTGGCCAAAGCCGTGCAGGCCAACTTCTGCCAGCCCTCGCTGCCACCGCTGCGATGCCCTGATGGCTCACTGGCTCATCAGCCGCAGGAGAAAGCCGATCTTATGGCCAGCCTCTTTGCGGCTAACTCCCGGATCGATGACTGTAGCACGCAACCACCAACAATACCCTCCAGTGGATCCGTTATGCCTGATATCCACATCAGGCAGCGCGATGTGCGTTTTGAACTACAGTCACTCGTTGTCCGAAAAGCCATGGGTCCTGACGGTATCCCAGCGATTGTTCTTAAAAAATGTGCAGCGGAGTTGTCTCCGGTGCTGACGCGCCTCTTCCGCCTCTCGTACTCGACCGGTTCTGTTCCGGATGCTAGGAGAGAGGCCAATGTGCAGCCGGTCCCCAAAAAGGGAGACCGTTCTGACCCATCGAATTACCGCCCCATTGCCGTAACTTCAGTGTTGTGCAAAGTCATGGAACGGATCCTTAACAATCAATTGATCCGTTACCTAGAAGATCACTCCATAATCAATGATCGTCAGTATGGTTTTAGATCGAAACGATCAACGGGTGATCTTCTAGCGTATGTGACGCACCTCTGGGGGGAGGCAATCGATAAATATGGCGAATCCATGGCAGTCAGCCTAGATATCGCCAAGGCGTTCGATCGGGTCTGGCACAAAGCACTTCTCTCCAAACTTCCGGCATACGGTCTGCCCCTCCAGCTATGTAATTGGATTGCTGGCTTCCTGCATGAGCGTAGAATCCGCGTCCTTGCAGATGGATACTCTTCACGTTTCATGTCAGTGAATGCCGGTGTCCCACAGGGCTCCGTTCTATCGCCCACCCTCTTTCTTCTGCATATCAATGACATGCTGCCACTTGGTAATATTCATTGCTATGCAGATGACAGTACGGTCCATGGGCGATATTTCGGTCGGCCTGGTGCTGGTCGGACAGAAATCGGTGAGAGGCGTGAGAGTCTTGTCGTTGAACTGAATCGGGTTTTGGATCTCATTAGTAAATGGGGTTCCAATAACCTGGTTGAGTTTAATGCCGAGAAAACTCAGGTTTGCGCGTTTACAACAAAAATGTCCCCCTTCCTTCCCACTCCCAGTCTTCAGGGTGCTTCCCTCAGTATGCGTGATAGCCTGAATATGCTGGGTATGGGTATTCGTTGCGACCTTAACCAGCGTTATTACATCGAGAGCCTCATCTCAACAGCCTCAAGAAAGCTCGGAGTCCTGAACAGGGTGCGCCGGTTCTTCACGCCGGACCAACTTTGTCTGCTTTATAAGACACAAGTTCGGGCCTGCGTGGAGTATTGCTCGCATCTCTGGGACGGCTCCGCACAGTATCTTCTTGAGGCTCTCGATAGGTTGCAGCGACGGGCTATCCGCATAATTGACGACAAAGAGGTCACCAAAAACCTAGAACCTCTTCAACTCCGTAGGGACTTAGGCTCTCTAAGCGTATTTTACCGCCTTTACCATGGCGAGTGCTCTGAAGAACTGTTTTCCCTTATCCCACCCTCACCCTTCCGTCATAGAACCACACGTGCGGGCTTGCGATGTCATAGTTCCACGGTTGAGGAGATCTCTTCGCGTACCAAAAAGTTCGGCAACTCCTATCTTTGTCGTACCATTAAAAAGTGGAACGCCTTGCCTGCACATGTGTTCCCTCCTTCCTACAATATGGGATCCTTCAAACGAAGCGTGAAGAAGCATTTTGCGGGTCAGCATGGCAGCGTCAACTGACAGGATACGGGATGTAGTATATTGTCAGTTGCAGTTGCGATTTGGGCTCCTCTTTCGCTTACCATCAGGCAAAGAGGGGCCACTATGCTGAACTACTATAAAAAAAAAAAAAAAAAAATACCTGTAGAGACCGCGGGTTGCGGCAGGTGTATTACAATACATCAATCTACGTGATGGATCCATATTCCAGCGCATTCCTGTCAAATGACCGAGATTAATATCAGTGATTTACGAAAGAGAAAAGAGAGGTAAAAGAGAGTTATTTGGTCTGAAAGAGAGCGTCGGTGTTAAAATAAGAAGAGGCATGCTCCGTTGGTTCGGACATGTAGAAAGAATGCGGGATGAAAGAATGACGAAGCAGATATACAATGCAAAAGTGGAAGGATGTAAGAGCCGAGGAAGGCCAAGACATACCTACCATGATCAAATTGGTCGTGTTCTATCAGAAAGTGATCTCAGGAGCCCTCGAAACAGGCGAGCGTGCATGAAAAGAGCAATGAATGTTAAAGAAGCGAGTGAGGTATGTAAGGATCGAGTCACGTGGCGCTCGGTACTGTCTGCCTACCCCGTAAGGGATTTGGCGTGAAGTTATAGATAGATAGATTTACGAAATATTATAATGCTGCTGGAAATGAAAATTATATTTAATTTTAAATTATTCCGATCAAAGAACTAGAAAGAAGCTGACATATGCATATTTCCCTCATACTTGAACAGGCTTGGGACTATCACTGTAAGAATTAATTAAAAAATTAAAAAAAACACAATGTAAATTTTTTCGCCAATCTCCTTCTTCCTTGTGTTGTAGTTTCATTTTTCATTTTTGTTCGGACGAGTAATGGACAATTCAACGGTCAACCCCAAGAGGTCCGGTAGAAAGGTAAGGCTCTCATACAACAGGGTGTGCCCTGTTCCCTGAAGTTGACGCTAGCGACTTAATATTTTTAGCCACCCTCTTGCCACTCATCACTCGGCACGTTTCTCACCCATAGATACATTGGATTGGGTAGATTTTATATGGATACAATTATCATATTTGGGTACTGCATGGCGAACCCCGTATAATTTTGATTGAAATTCATTTCAATCAAAATTATATGTGGCAGCTATCTTATTAAATGGCGGAAACCAAATTTTTTTCAAAAATTGCAATTGGCACACTACGCCGATTGTCAGATATCGATTTTCGTCTCAATCGGTTTAATTTAAGTGAAATACTTAATATATTGCAAGCGTTAATAGGCTACAGTACCCGCTTTACATCAGGCGGGCCGTATGCTTGTATACCTCCCGACGTAGTATAAAAAAATATCTCGTTTTCTCGCCCTTAGTGCTATATTTGTATAATAAGGACAGCATTACAGGCAAGAGAAATCTTCTAAATTACAATTTTAAACTGAGTTGCGTAGTCAATGAAAGAGCGATAGTGTATAGACTAGAGTATAGAAATTATTGCTTCCTTTAATTCATTGCCATTGGATGAAATGATTATTTTTTTCACAGTGATTTCACCTGTGAAATTTCACAGGCAGTGATTTTTAATATCTGACCCAAATTGTCATACTTGCTGCTGGAAATGAAAATTATTTTTAATTTTAAATTATTATGATCAAAGAACTAGAAAGAAGGTGACATATGCATATTTCCAGAGACATGTTACTAAAGGACCAGCCTCGTAGGATCATTCCCCTTTGTCATGGTACAAGATATTGTGATCCATTGCGCGCATAAATACTTCGTGCGTAATCGATTCTCTAACAGTCTTGTAATCGTTATCGCTCAGGTATCATCATAAAGTGTTACACTAAAAATGCCAAACTGTGCAGTTATGTTATGCAAAAAAGGGTCGAACACTTCTAGTTTGCAAAAATATTGAGTTACCTTTCACATGCAAGTATTATTTTATTTGCTTTCATATAAAAGAAATTAACATGGTGTGATAACGATTAATACATGAGAAATCGATCCAGTAATCGAGTACTGATGCAATCGAATCATATTCCGCGACTTAGGTCGTATATCTCCTATCCCAAATTAGCGTAAATTATACAAACTGCAAAACAAAACAGCCCTTCATGCTGTATAATAGAGTTCATTTAGCTAAAGACAAAAAAAATATATAAGACGTTTCGTAATTTTGAATGTACCAGCTTGGATTTACGAAGAAGTTCAGCTATTCCACAACAGATGGCAGGCAGCGATAAGAAAATTACTTTGAACTTTAGACTTCTCGAAATAAGGTTGACATTTCCTTAAAACATTATTTTCGTTTCTATGTAGTAGTTACCTCGTCCCCCGTCAAAAATGGCAGAATTATTTACTAACAGAATCACGCGTATGGCGAGTCCTTTAGTAACATGTCTCTGCATATTTCTCTCATACTTGAACGGGCTTGGGACCATAGATAACAGAAACAACGGGAGATGTGACGAGGTGGCGTGGTTGGTGTCGCCGCAATATGCTCAAAACGAGAACATTGCCAAGAACAGTTAGTTAGTTGCAATTAAGTTCGATTGAGATACGTTGCTCCTTGTTTTAGCAAAATGCCAAGTTGTGCTGTTACCTTTTTGCAAAAATAGAAGTGCAGTGGTTAACTTTAAATCAAATGGAATCACTTATTACCTATAAGTACAAATAATATTACGTTTTATAAGCATAAATACAGAATTAATTTCAAAAATTCTCTGACGCCATTTCTGCCAGGGCCTTACCACGATACAAATTATAAATATAATATTATATATTTCTCATTCTTAATCATACATTGCTTTTCTACCATTACACAGTCGCCACCGCTCGTTTACCAACACGCAATGTAAAGCGAGTAATATTATTCGTTCACTGTGTGTACAGTTTCGAGATACGGCCGCTTGTTTCTGCCGCTTTATAAATGTAGTAGTGCGTGCTTACTTAGGTGTTGTTTAAATAAACATCCAATGACAGCTTCTTAACAAATGTGTGTCGTTGTACTTGTGTGCGAAGAATGATATTTTTTATTTATTTAAGTGTGTGAGTGTTTTATGGTGGGGTGAAACTCGGCGACAACCGTCCCGGTGTAAACTCGCGTGGTATGTCACATCTCTGTTTCTGTTATCTCTGCTTGGGACTATCAATGTAAGAATTAGGTAATAAATAAATAAAAAAATATGTAATGATCACAGACACAAAGAGTATGTAAACAAACACTGATGATGCGGTCTTAAGGAAGAGGATATCAATGATATCTTTTTTGCTTGCAACAAATACGATCGCCGCCCATTTTTAAATTCTCTTATTCGTTATAAACACATTTTTTTCTACTAGTGTCGAGTGTATAGTATCATCTCTAAACCCATTTTATGTAAATATTATTTCAAACTTCATTTCATTAAACAATATTAAACTCTAGAGCAAGAATAGTCTGTAGATGATGGTCTACAGTATTATGTACTTAGTTATAAATAGTTTATATGTAAATAGCTGTAAATAGGTAGTTCTTTTTGTTTTTGTTTCAGGTCCCGAAGTAATGCACCTCCTGAAAATTCCAATTTGTTATGTTTATTTTCGTGTATATTATATACTTGACGTTAGTAAAGTAACATATTGCCATACGAGGGGGAAAAAATCAAATTTTTAACGTATACCACTTCAAATTTCTATTTATATACTCAAGTTAGCAAATCAAATTGAATTAGTTAACAACATACACAATTATATACAAGATTAGTTGTTGCGAAAAGTATTTTTTGCGCTTACTGACTTAAGTTATCGCGGTTCATCCTTACTCGCTCGCTCTCTGCGAATCCTGTGATTTTTCATTGTCTGTCATAAGTAGCAGACTGTGTGATGGAAGGTAGCAGCCTCGACGTATGATAAAGCAGTTCATATGATTTTTCCCGTGCTATTAGTGAAATGTTCATGCCTACCGGAAACTGATTGTTTAGTTTGGCTTGGCTTGGCTTGTTTTGACAGAACAGTTTCTGACATATAAGACAGACCAAACAAAACAATATTCTTTCAAGTTCATAGCATAGATCAAACAATCTTCATCTTCTGTTGATTATTTTAGCGTGTATACAGTGTATAGAATTTTACTTCTTTTGTTGTTTTCAGTGGGTTAAATGGGGTGTGCTCAAAGCGAAATATCTCCTCAAAATGAAACGCCGAGAAAAGGGTGTACCGATGTCCTGTGGTTAATTATTTATATAATTTTTTGGATTCTAATGGTAAGTTATTTTTTTAATGCCAGAAAACCTTATTAGTTAATTAAATAAATTTAACCATACATAAAATTCACGACGCTCCTATCATACCTTTTTTTTTTGGTTTATAATCAATTATTTAAAAAATGTATTGCGGTGGAAATTATAACAAGACAATATTTTTTAACTAAACGTACATCTTTATTATACTTACTGTGATTAAAGTTGTATTATTAGTTTTCTATCTATGACTTAAAAGCAATGTTTTGAATAGTTATTTGGGTACATTTATTCTGAAACTTTGTATATGTTAATGTAATTGGCATGTATTATGGTTACTCAACCTTTCTCAATATTATCTCACACATATCTTTACCAATGCCATAATATGTCAGTGCTAACGGTATATTGGTGTACTGTGGACATTAGACACTGCCAATTCAAAAATTTTAAATTTTCTCAGAAAGCTATAAAAATCATACATATAGATAGATGAGTCATGGGAGCGATGCATTTAATATATGTATATTTTTAAATGCATTAGATTTATCATAGTGTAAATACATAAAAATATATCTATATAAAAAGTTTGTGGAACATTGATTTAGCAAACTGTAGGCCCTGGGCAAACAAAATTAGAGAACATCAATTTTGTTTAATATTGAGCATAGGGGCCGTCCATTAATCACGTGAGGCTCGAAAGAGGGGGGAGGGGGTTCGGCAAAAATCACAAAATGTCACAAGAGGGGAGGGGGGTGTAGTAAGATATCACGTGTATTTATTTTTTATAACCTAATCCGAGCAATAATAGTCTAGAGGTGCACAATGTTCTTCCTTCACGCATCCTCACGCCATGATCGATCGGCAGATCGAGAGAGATTCTCTGCGTAATGCGCGAAAATGACGCCGAGTGGCTTGATGAAACCGACGTTGATCTTGAACAAAGCACAGTGCCAACAACTGACTTGCAAGATTGTCAATCAAGTCAAATGTCGTTCGGCTGACGGGGTAGGTCGCTGCGATCATAGTGGACTGTTGGACTGTAGGATTCTACGAATCGAAACTTCTAATTCTGGAGCGGACATTTTCTTTATTGTTCTCTGGCTTGTTGTTGCTGTGACTGTCTGTGACTGACTAAACACGGCGATCGGCCGTGCTTAGGTACAAAACTTGGGTGACTTACTAGTAACTAGGCAGGCGAGTCGGTTCGACCAATCACAGCGCGTAGTTTCCGGCGGGGTGAGCAAGGCGCACGTGGTAATCGCGCCCGACTGGTGGAAATGTACGCTCTGTGATTGGTCATTACATCATGCAAAAATATTATATTTTCGGTTCGAGTTTCGTTATGAGTACTATACAATATACAAAATATTTTCATTCATTGACCGTGGCTATAATACAGAGTTTTTAGCATTCCTCGACGATGGCTTTATATAATACAGAGTTCTCAGCGTTCTTCGACGATGGCTGTCGTCAACAAAGATGCTTATTCAGTTGTTATTAGTGTTGAAGATAGTCTTGCTAATCCTGGAGGACAATGTACATTAAATATGTTCATGTACTAGTACAATATATGTTTTTCGCATGATTAATTCCTGTCCTCCTTAATTATTATTATTATTAATTATTATGATTAATCCATTCCTTTAATATTATTTTTAGGCCAGTCAAAAACAACCTGCAACCATTCTGTCTATACATTTTTATCAGGGTCCTTAATTTTCTAGAATAAAATTAGATTATATCTTATATCAGTATTTAAAGATAATATTCTAAAAATATTAAGATTTTTTGTAGGTACTAAAAAATACACGTGATTTTGTTCTAGGTATTTTGTGCTAGGTAACTTTAGGTTGTGTCGTGAATTGCCTACAAACATTTTCCATAAATATTAATTATAAGGTCCTCTAAAAAATGATGTACTAAGGTATTACCTGCCTATAGGCCAAGTTGCTGGTATAAAAAAATAATTAGCTATTTGGCTGTCGAAATACTTCCACCTTTCCGAAGACTGTTGCCTTAGAATTAGAGGAATTTTGTTTTCTTGATGCTATAGCTTTGTGTTGCAAACATTTATAAACTTAACCTTTAACTATGGACGTGGAGTCTCAGAGACCCCGCCCTTTCTGAGAATCTTACAAATAAGTTACATCCTCGCTCTCTCCGGCACCGGGCTGCTTAGTACCTTTCAAGTTAGTCGCGAAATAAGTGTACACGAAGGTGGTTGTGTCGAAGGCTTCAAAACACGAGAGTATTGGACTTGTAAAGTTTGGCGGGGGCCTGTGAGACCCCACGTCCCCTTTTCTCATACATAGTATATTACTACAGTGTTTGTATTTTTTCTAGTTTTTTCGATGAAAATGGACAATAATAATCAGCCTAGTATGTCGGGAATGATACGACCGAGCACATCATATGATAATCTATCTGGAAGGAAAGTATTGCGCTTAGAAGAACGAAGCTCAAACTGATGAGAGTTCTGATGATGACACCCCACTATCAAACCTTCGCAGACAAATATATTATTACGGTAAAAATCGCTTCAAGTGGGCTACAAATCCGCCGTCAAGTAGATCGAGTCGTACACCACAACACAATATAATACCTATCAGCAATAATACTTTATCGTTGCTCTCAACTGATGAAAGAAAGGATGTGCTTGGTATTTGGAATAAAATTTTCGATGATGATATGCACCAGACAGTTTTGACTTGGACAAATGAGAAAATTGCCCAAATACGAAGAAAATATAAACGTTTTAATAGGCCAGAGTTGAAGGATATAGATGTAATAGAACTGATTGCTTTACTGGGGTTGTGATACTGTTGGTATGTCACCTGCTGAACCTGGAGCTGAAGAAATTGTTCCTGGTTCTCGAAAAACATATAAGCTCTGCCCTCTAAAACTGCACAGCAAGACAACACATACATGTGTCGGCTGCAGTCGTCCAGTTTGCTTGCACTGTTCGAAGCCATTGTGTAGTGATTGCCAATAATTAGCCCATGTTTGGATATTGTCAGAATTTTTATTTTTCAATGTAAAAGGTTAATTTTGTTGTTAATTTACTTTATATAGTTTATAATTTAAGAAAAAGAACACATTTTTATTTTCTAAACTTTATCTAAAATATTATGTTCATTTAAGTGATGTCATGTCGCCAAAGACTAAAATGTGCCTTAGAGTTCCTAAATTTGTAATAATAAGTAAAATTTAATAAAGAAATGCTTAATTTCTATTGTTTTTATTTTATTTAAGCTTATTTGATCATATTGAGTAATCAACTTTATTATTATACCAAAAATACGTGTGATTTTTAACCTTGAAGTTCAGGAGTCTCAGAGACCCCACGTCCATAGAAGTGTAAAAAGAAAATTACGTCCACAGTTAAAGGTTAAATAAGCATGTTAAGTCAGCTGTATGTTTATACCCAAAAAAATTAAATTTAGTTAGCAGTGTAAACATTATATAATTTTATTAATATATTTTTTAGATAATAGTTGCTGCAATATCTTTTGTATATGGAAATCCACAAAGGCTCATCAATGGATTTGATTCCTTCGGCAACACTTGTGGAGTTAAGAATAATCAAAAATTGATTAATTTCCCACTTGCGGGCATCAGCACATATGATAAGAAATTTTTGTTCTTCATGGATGTAAAAGAATTACGCAGATCTCTGAAAATATGTGTCAAAGAGTGTCCTAACAGAAAACTGGATAATTTGGCTGATATACAAAATTTCTATAGAGAAACTGGGTCCAACCTTTGCAGATATGACTTAAGCCCTAACAATGTGACAGCCACTACAAAAGACCTGAACCATTACATTGGCCCATGCCCTGTACTGCCAGTCTATGACTCGTTCCCACTATTGAACAGATGTTTCCCTAAATCTGCTAAGGATCTAGCTCAGCGAGTGGTGGATGATTTTTATGATCTCCTCAACAGTTGGGATACCGTTGAACAAATGCTATCCGACCTTTATTCCTCCTGGAAAGAAATGATAATATGTGTCATTGTGGCTTTCAGTAAGTACAATTTCCTATTTTAATTAATATTTTAGGTGAAATTGAAATCTGTTAAAAATCATATGGCACCAGTTCGCTCCGCCTATTCAGCAAGAGACTTGGTGTGAATGTATTCATTGATTGCATTGAAATCAAATAAGAAACATTGATGATAAACAATTGATATTTATTTTTTGGGAAAAGAAATACAAACTTTAAAATGAATCAGATTATTTTACCCATGATGGTAGTCTGTAACATACCCAGGTACCAGTTGCTGCTTACCATTCAAAAAAAATCCAATGATTCTAATATAAGTCGAATTGCTTTATAGTTTGTACCCTTCATTGTAAGGAATAACTGGAAGGTACATATGTAAGAATGCATCTCTTGCAGCCTAGTGCAAAATAGAAGTTCATGCTAGCTGCGTTCTGTGGATTTGCATATGTGGAGTTATTTTTTTAAGCTTTACATAGGGATCTTACTCATCATGTAAATTAGCCTGTGATGCATCAAGTATTACATATTCTATTTGTTTATCACATCCATTCAACAATGTATGATTCAAATATCTCGACGCCAAAACATCATAAACTATAGCATTTATAATATTAATAGAATTAATACTGCTGCTGTTCTGATAGTGAATATAAATAGACTACAGAAAAATATTTTTTGTTTAGGTTCAGACATTATCTCGTTAATGTTAATTCTTGCACTTGTACAGATTCCACTTCACAATTTTAAATTAATACTGCTGCTGTTCTGATAGTGAATACAAATAGACTACAGAAAAATATTTTTTGTTTAGGTTCAGACATTATCTCGTTAATGTTAATTCTTGCACTTGTACAGATTCCACTTCACAATTTTAAATTAATACTGCTGCTGTTCTGATAGTGAATACAAATAGACTACAGAAAAATATTTTTTGTTTAGGTTCAGACATTATCTCGTTAATGTTAATTCTTGCACTTGTACAGATTCCACTTCACAATTTTATTTAATAATATTTTTACAGACCGGTTTCGTTTTTATAGCATTATCAAGGTATTTCATACAACATATGTATATGTTGTATAAACATACATACATATGCGCCTACAATCTACAGTATCAACATAATAAAGTTAAGACTTTTTTTTTTGTTTACCTAAAAAGAGGAATGCCGTGCCTGCACATGTGTTCCCCCTTCCTACAATATGGGATCTCAGGCTCCTCTTTCGCTTACCATCAGGCCAAGTGGAGGCACTATGCTAAACTGATATATATAAAAAAAATAAAGTATGTGTTGTTTATCAAATTGATTTGAGTAAAAGTTTATTTATTAACTCTTATAAAGTCTTATTGGTCCCAACAACTTCTTCTTGGACCCATAGTTTTATTTAATACAACATTTTAAAATTTGTTTTAGACATCCAAAAATACAGCACCCAAATTAAAAATAAAATAATAGTATAGCTGTCAAATTTAAGTTAATGTAATTACTGTTGTATGGTTTTTCAGATATAATTGAATTTAAGTAACATCTAGTTTTAGTAACATCAATTTATTAACTCACAAAATTTATGGAATAGATAAAATAATCTCGAAACTCTACAATTAATTAAAAAGATTAATAGCGAATGCTATCACTTTTATAACAATTGTCATAAGAACCTATCAGTGGCTTCACTAATTCCTTATATTTGAATATCGGGAGATGGGCTTGTATTCAATATGCAGTATGCAAACTTGCTTTTCTGAAAATAATACGCCCAAAATAATATGCTGCTAATTGCTACTATTCACACAGTAACTTTTCTCAACTGTCTCTTTTTTTTCAATCTTTTTTTCAATTCTTGCACTTGTACAGATTCCACTTCACAATTTTAAATTAATACTGCTGCTGTTCTGATAGTGAATACAAATAGACTACAGAAAAATATTTTTTGTTTAGGTTCAGACATTATCTCGTTAATGTTAATTCTTGCACTTGTACAGATTCCACTTCACAATTTTATTTAATAATATTTTTACAGACCGGTTTCGTTTTTATAGCATTATCAAGGTATTTCATACAACATATGTATATGTTGTATAAACATACATACATATGCGCCTACAATCTACAGTATCAACATAATAAAGTTAAGACTTTTTTTTTTGTTTACCTAAAAAGAGGAATGCCGTGCCTGCACATGTGTTCCCCCTTCCTACAATATGGGATCTCAGGCTCCTCTTTCGCTTACCATCAGGCCAAGTGGAGGCACTATGCTAAACTGATATATATAAAAAAAATAAAGTATGTGTTGTTTATCAAATTGATTTGAGTAAAAGTTTATTTATTAACTCTTATAAAGTCTTATTGGTCCCAACAACTTCTTCTTGGACCCATAGTTTTATTTAATACAACATTTTAAAATTTGTTTTAGACATCCAAAAATACAGCACCCAAATTAAAAATAAAATAATAGTATAGCTGTCAAATTTAAGTTAATGTAATTACTGTTGTATGGTTTTTCAGATATAATTGAATTTAAGTAACATCTAGTTTTAGTAACATCAATTTATTAACTCACAAAATTTATGGAATAGATAAAATAATCTCGAAACTCTACAATTAATTAAAAAGATTAATAGCGAATGCTATCACTTTTATAACAATTGTCATAAGAACCTATCAGTGGCTTCACTAATTCCTTATATTTGAATATCGGGAGATGGGCTTGTATTCAATATGCAGTATGCAAACTTGCTTTTCTGAAAATAATACGCCCAAAATAATATGCTGCTAATTGCTACTATTCACACAGTAACTTTTCTCAACTGTCTCTTTTTTTTCAATCTGATCAAAACTGCAAATTGGGTTAACAATCGCGTTCCCCATTACAGTGTTTCAATCGAGAAATGATTTGTATTAATATAAATTCTTTGCATTTTTAAGTCCTCAACAACCTTTTGATGGCACAAGAAACATCATTAGCGGTCGTTCTCGGAATGTAAGCGATAGAAACATATACATATAAAAAATCACCTAAAAAATTTAATAGGGGTCGGTACCAGAAGCGAGCACGCCGCGACACTGCCAGTCCAACACAGGATTGCAATTCTAGACCTAAATAAAATCCGCACAGACGGATTAGGGGCCCCCGGAGGCGACGCACACCGATCCGTCCTTATCGGTGCGGGTTTAAGTGCGTGCAGTGGTGAGGGCCGCCACCCACCACACAACGCTCAACCCGGCGGGTCAGGGAGAGCTGAGTGTCCTATACGACACTCAGTTCTGGATTTGGCGGATGCGAATGAACGGATAATTATGTGTGGAGATCTGAATGGATGGGTAGGGACCAAACAAAGCAGTTATGAGGCTGTGCTTGGCCAATATGGAGACAAGAGAGGGAACAATGCTGGTAAGTTACTTTTAGACGTGTGTATGGAACGAAACCACCTTGTGTCGAACACGTTCTTCCATCACTAGATATTCACACGTACACATGGAGACGGAATGATCAGAAAAGTGTGTTGATCTGATTTTGATAGATAGACGTCTCCGAAAGTCGTTAATGGACACAGTAGCCTTCAGAGGTCCCACTCTTGAAACGGACCACTATCTGGTGATAAGCCGATTTGTGTGTCTTTTCAAGAAGTGGAGGCACTGGCGAGTGCGTATTCGGAGATCATGAAAGAATAAGAAGTGAAAATTTGGAACATGAAAATGTAAGGAGTACGTATGTACGTCTAGTCAGTGAAAGACTTGCGAACGTGAGTCTTTCCGATTCAGATGTAGACGAATGTTGGGTATGGTGGACAGTGCGAAAGAAGCATGTGGATGCGCAAAGAGACATAGAAAACTGAGAGGAGATGCCTGGTGGGATGCGGAGGTACAATCCTCCGTGGATAAAAAGAGGAGAGCGTAGCTGGATTACCTATCATCTTTACACCAGAGTGATAGTATGAAAGTGAAGAAGAAATAAATATACCGTCGATGCAAGAATGAAACCAAAGCTTTAGTGAAAGAGAGGGGTGGAAGACTACTTATGAATGAGGAAGAGAGACTAATGAAGAACTTCGAGGCTAATACCAAACTCTTCTGGAGAGAGGTAAAGAAGTCTCGGAGTGGTTCGGCGGCATCCGGAATGCTTTCTAACACTCAGGATATGTTAGAACGGTGGAGTGAATATTTTAGAGAAATGTATGGTTATGTCCAGGACGCTGGCACTGTGAATGACTCTGTGACTGACTTGGCATTGCCAGCGTACCCTGAAGACCTTACCATGGATGAGATCGAGTAGTCGATACTATGTTTGAAAAATGCAATGTCAGCGGGCATCGAGATGGTAACAGCTGAGATGATTAAACTAGGTGGCACCTACGTTAGGGACGCCTTCTGGTTTTTGAGCAAATTATGCTGGAGAACCGGAAGGGTCCCGAACGATTAGAGACGCGTTGTCATCGTGCCCTTGTATAAAGGCAAGGGCTCACGTATGGACTGCGCCAACTATGGGGCCATCAGTTTGATCAGCTTAGCAGCTAAAGTGTATGGAAAAATCATTGAAAGGAGAATGAGGGTGAAATCCGATGGAATGCTTGGGGAAGCACAGGGGGGATTTCGAAGCGGCAGAGGATGTACGGATCAATTTTTTTCACTCTGCGACATCGTGTAAAAGCATCTGGCGGTGGCGGTTTTGTGAACCTTGAGAAAGCGTTTGATAGGGTCGTGCGAAAGAATCTCTGGAACATCTTGCCCAGATATAGGGTTGACGGTGACCTGCTCCGTGCTGTGCAATCCACCTATGAGGATTGTACAGCATGTGTGCGAGTGGACGGTAGCTTATCGCTCTGGTTTGATACCAACATTGGTGTCAGACAGGGATGCGTGCTGTCGGCTCGGCTATTCATCGTATCTGGACAATTGTCTTCAGAGAATGAGAAATATGAATGTAGGAATGCGAATGGGTGAGTCAGTGGTTAACTGCCTGCTTTATGCAGATGACGCGGTATTAATAGCAGAATCACAACTCAACAAAACAAATCAAACACTAGTCACATCAATGAAAGATTAGGCTAGGCAGCCAAAATCTAAGCCAGAAGGCACAGCTCGCTGTGCTAATCCTAACACCAACTTATGGAAGTGAGAGCTGGGTATGGCAGAGAGAGCATGAAAGTAGAATAAATGCGGTCGAGATGCGAGCACTGCGTAAAATTTGTGGCATAACGCTTGCTGACCGCGTTCTAAATGATGGACGTACGAAGAGTAGGTCTGAAAGAGAGTGTCGGTGTTAAGATAAGAAAAGGCATGCTCCGTTGGTTCGGACACGTTGAAAGAATGCAGGATGAAATAATGACGAAACAGATATACGAGGGTCATTTGAAAAGTTCTTAGCCTAACATACTTAATGAAACCACACGATTTTGAGTTTATTTTTATTTTTCAACATTCTCTCCTCCGAGCTCAAAACACTTTTTCTATCGACCCGGTAAGGCTTCGATACCCGTTTTAAAAAAATCTTCGTCCAACTCCTCAAAATAAGCGTCCAAGGCGGTTGTGACCTCTTCATTTGTAAAAAAATGTTTACCACCTAAAAATTTTTTCACCTTTGGGAACAGATAAAAGTCGGACGGTGCTAAATCCGGTGAATATGGGGGATGAGGTAACAATTCGAAGCCACATTGATGGATTTCTGCCATGGATTGCACAGAGGTGTGAACGCGCGCATTGTCCTGATGAAACAAAACTTTTCTGCTCAATAAACCTGGACGTTTTTCTTTGATTTCTTCTCTCAAAGGACGCAACAGGTTGCAATAGTATCGGTTTATTGTTTCACCCTTTTTTAAATAATCCACGAGAAATATGCCCTTTGCATCCCAAAAAACGGATGCCATGACTTTGCCCGCCGATAAAACCACCTTTGCCTTCTTTGGGGTGGGCGATCCTGCTCTTTTTCATTGTTTCGACTGTTTTTTTGTCTCGGGTGTATTGTGGTGAACCCAGGTTTCATCCATGGTTATAAATCTTTCAACAAATTCTATTGGGTCAGCTTCATATAACTCTAAACAGTCGCGAGAAGTTGTGAGTCGGTTGCGATTTTGTTCCACTGAAAGCAGTCGCGGTACCCACCGCGCAGACACCTTAGAGTAATTATATG
Source organism: Pyralis farinalis (assembly GCA_947507595.1). Classification (NCBI taxonomy): domain Eukaryota; kingdom Metazoa; phylum Arthropoda; class Insecta; order Lepidoptera; family Pyralidae; genus Pyralis; species Pyralis farinalis. The sequence continues at coordinate 23,188,313 of OX382267.1, forward strand.
ATATATGATTTTTTTAAACATATCTTGTATTTATTATCTATGACATGTAACCAAAATTTTAATTATTGCTTATTGTGGCCACTTATAGCAATAATCAAAAGTATGACTAATTCTACATAAATAATAAAAACAGAATATGTCTCAAAAACATAAATATGGTTCTTCAGTGCCCTATAGAGCGTTTTTTTTTGGAATTGGTCTTAAATACAGCGTTATTAATAAAAACAAAATGAGGGCGCCACTTAGCTTTGTGCACCCTCTTAATAGGTTTTACTTTTTCAGTTTCTAATATGTCTACCTTAAGGCTGTATACTATATTGGCTGTGGTATTCGTAGATGGCAACAAAATATATTGATTTTTAGGAATCCTACTCGAGAAAGTGCAACATATAATTGGCTATGAGAAAAGCATTCTTCTCTTATGTCGATGCCAAAGATCGAGAAAGTTTGTCCCTGGGATTTATTTATTATAAGGGCAAACGATACCTTTACAGGAAACTGTAACCTTTTAAAAGACATGGGCAAATCTGTTGGTATCATCGGGATCCGCGGAATGTGAGCTAGCTGTCCGGCTGTGGGACCGGTGATGATTGTTGCTATAATCAGATTGTCTCGTAATTCCTTTATCAAAAGCCTTGTGCCATTACCATATTGGGAGGGCTTAAATTTCTCAACAGCATAATGGGAGTACCTACTTTTAATTTCAGTTCGTGTGGTGGCAAGCCGGCGGAATAGAGAGAATTTAAAAATTCTTGTAGATAGTGCACTGTATCTTCGATGTTCCACACGTTATCAATAGATTTGTAACATTTAAAATCACCTGGTACTTTTTCAATGATCATTTTGTTTATCTCATTTACTGAGCTGTTTTTCGGTGAGACGATCGCCCTCGAATAGAGCCAATCGAAATTTCTTTCTGTAAGATGTTCGATGTCGGGATAGATTGTCTGTATAAGGATTTCTAGTCTGTGAACAGTTTGAGCCAATTCATTATCCAATAATACTTGGAGGCTATGTGCAATTGGAGATGGTAATTTTCCGCTTCCAAGTTTAAGTAATTTTTGTGAGAAATTGCCGTCATTACTTAAACGTGCTCTCATATTCGCGCGCAAATTGAGAGTTTCAATTGATTGCCACAAAGGTGATGATTTGAGGCACGCTTTTCTGAAAAGAACTTTTTAACTGGAACAGAAAAAATGTGGTATGAAAAAGTCAAAACATTCAATGTCGGTAGCGCGCGAATGACCCGCGCGGGTACCTATCTCATAGATGTGCGCCACGCCGCCCGCTGCCACGCGCCGTGGCCGCCGGTGTCGCAAGCAAGGGATTGAAACACAGAACAAAATCCGTAATATCTTTGGAATGGAATGTCCGATTTCGTTAATTCAAAAAGTAACCTACAGGCATTGAAACAGTCTTGAATACGAAATGATTTCTTTGGATAAGGATTAATACCAAGGTACGAATAATGTGGCCTAGTTGGTACCGGCGTTACTATAGCATATTTTAACATGAAAGAGTAGTTATTGTGACGTAACTGTAATAGTTAGATATATGGTATCGCGGACTTTTTTGTAGATATTGATGTCCTCTATAAAACTGCTCTACATTACTTTGCTCTATTATCAATAGTTTCAGCAGTGTACGCGGTATAAGGATTTTTTGGTATCTTTTTCACACATTATCGAAGTTTTCATACGGATCCCTAACTATTTTCAATATATTTTATAGCCTATGTTCATCATTTATATTGTAGCATTCTAATGGTGAAAGAATTTTTGAAATCGGCCCAGTAGTTTTTGAGTTTATTCATAACATACATACAAATCTTTCCTCTTTATAATAATAGTATAGATTACCTCTTCCAAGAAATTTCCTGCAAGTGAATTTATAGATTGACATGGAAACATAAAAGTTCCCTTAAATCTGAAAAATCCAGGCACACAAAATTGAAAAAAACGGTGAATGTTAAACAAACAAGTGAAATGTGCAAGAAACGAGTTAAGTAGCGCTCGGTTCTCTAGGGCCTATTCTCCCAGCTCGAAGATATAGATCTTCGCTCTAGATAACTTCTTTCAGTTTTTAGCCATTTCTACAAGTAAATTTTAAAGTAACTCATGATATCAAGAGCGAGTTTATTGAATCAGTGATAGCCCAGTGGATAAAGAACCTACCAATTGGTCCCACTTCGAATCCTGGCATGTACCACTAAATTCGTATACTTATTTGTCATTATCACTTGTCTGGCGGTGAAGGAAAATATCTTGTGGAAACCCGTCACAGGTCTTTCGAAAAGGTTTTCCCTCTGGGTTGTGGAGTCTGACGACAGTTGTTCCATTTAAAAATCAATATCTTCATCAAATCCTTAGGCTAAGGTAGCGGACCCCGCCAATCCTAATAGATTAGGAAACAGGATAACTTTAAGAAGATCACGAGTGAGTTTATTAGGTATAAAGAAAACGCATTTCTTTTCAACCGGTTAAATTTTGCAAATAAACCACCAAACTCACTGTATAATCCATTATAGTGTGAAGGCCAATTCTGTTTAAAATTGTATCATCACTTCCAACAATATACATAATTATTGTGTGGGGAGGGAAACTGAGTGACGTAATGCCGCTATAAAAAGGCCACAGTGAATCATTGCTGTATTGTACCTATAACATACTCAGTGCAACTTTAGTAAACAAAGGTTTTTGGTAGAGAATTCACGCAAACACATAACTTACCTTCTAGTCGCTGCTTGATGCTTCACCGGTCCGAAATTCGGTTTTTTCGAACAAAATATAGTGCAAAGATTAAGAACAGCTTAAATGTAGACTTCGGATTTAAGATATTACCGTGTAAATATTTAATCGTGTTTAATCAAAATCTGTTCACTGGATATTGCGCGATGTAAATGTATACAACAACAGACATAAATTTAAAATTACTGTTTTAAGCTTCTCTAGCTAATCGTTAGTAAAAAAGCTCATGGTTAGTAGGTTCAGCTGGAACACTATTTCAAAAAAGTATATACATGTATATACGAGTACATGTAAAAACTATTCTACTGGAATGTTATTTATTACATGTCATGTGATTACAGATGTATTTTTTAAGTTACAAAAGTTTATTTAAAGTTTCTAAAATATAAAATGTTGTTTTTTATAGTGGTGACGGGACTACTGCTATACTTTTTACCAAGTACCTGATATTCTCAGGAGCTACCTAATGATCACACTCACTGGCATAAGCTTTCCAGAAATGTGTTATTTATTGAGTTTTTATCTATGAAATTATCGATTTTAGTACTGGTTAATGTGAAGATCGACATCTTTTATTCACTTAGAACTGTAAAACCAAATTAATTTATAATAGTATATTATAAAATTATTTTTGATTGAGGTATAACATATCTTTAAAAAATCAGTTGTTTATCATATCGCGCGAAAATCGCATCGTGACGAAAAGTGAATGATTACTGGATGCATTGGCCCAATCAAACGCAATTGATGAAAATAAAAAACTTGACATGACGTGGTACATATGTACCTAGTTTTCCTTCTGTTCTGCCATGGTGTGCAAAAGTTTTCACATAGCGTGCTTTATTATGGCCGCATGGAACAATAAATAATAAAAATAAAATAAAGTTAAAAATTAAAAGGTGACGCCTTAAAAGAAACGTTTTATTGAGGGTTTTTTTTTCACTATGGTAGGGAGCACTCCGTGTGTCCGACTTGCACTTGGGCAGTTTTGTACTATTTTCTCGCTCCTTTGCTATCTGTCTTCCTTAGCCACCACTTGCTTAAACCCGTACTTGCTTCCCTTTCAATAGTATAATATAGTATATATAGTATGCTCCCTTTCATCACATATTTTAAATTAACCATGCATACTTATGGGTAATTTAAAAGAAACACATTCTTTTGATTACCCATGCAAACATTGCCACTTAGGCATGGAATTTTAAAAAACGCTGATATTCCTGTGTTTTGCTTTATATAATTGTTTATTACCCGATGCTGGCAAGATTAAAGTAAATATGATCAGAACAACATTGTTTAGATTCTAAAGTATATTTGAAAACTAAGTTTGTTTTGATAACATCATTACTTCGAACTCTACGTCCCGTCTATCGCAGCACGTGCATGTCACAGACAGGTAAACGTTACGCAAGCGCGAGGGTTTTGGTTTCATATTTACAGTAATGAGAAATTTACTAATTAGATGTTTTCTATTAATATTCTAATATTTGCCTATAAATGGTAATTTGAACAAACCAGCTGGCCATAACAAACTTATAACTGTCACCCTTGTCAATTTATATTCATCCCACTGCTGGGATATGGGTCTCAAATAAAGGACTTAAGAGCATAGTCCGCCTTAGTATTTTCTTTCGAATTAGAGTAGAACTAGGTGTAACATGTGTTTTAGGCATCCAAAATTGCACTAATTTAACTTAACGACTGGCATCTATTGAGAATAGTGGCTATCTAAGCTAACTATCAGTGGCTTAGGTGCTCTCCGCATATAAACAATAGGTATTATTTCACTAGTGATAAAGTATTACTTCACTTGTTTGTTGCTTGTTCGTGTACATTGTTTCACATATCAATTTCAGCTATCATTAGTCGGTTAGCGTGTTTGTAGAAATTATACCTTTTATTAAATGATTAACATACTTTAATTAAGGAGGGAGTTCGGTCTTCGTCCGGGTTTTATAAACGTATGTTTAATGTACTGACATCTCGCAGGTGGTTTAAGCGATTTGAATAATTTAAACTGTATTTTATCAAATCGCTTGGTTAAAAATTAAAAAAAATATATCATACTCTCTTTTGTTTATGATCCGATTTCCATTAGGTACTGATCCATTGGATTTGATAAGAATAGTATTGCCGATACCATTTAATTTAGAAGTTTTTATAATATACAAAAAAGTGATGAAAAACGATTAATATAAAACGGGTTAAATGTGCGTCGAATTTGTAAAAATCACCGAAAACACACGTTTCTTGTATCGCGACTCCTTTTAATTTAAAACTTAATTTTATTTTTATTATTTATTGTAATAACGGTCATACTAATTCTTATGTGACAGACGGACGCATATACAAAATAAAAAAATCAATACAAATTGTATCATGGGGAGTGTACAGAAGAGCTGTTCAACTTTATACCAGCCGCTGAGTTCCACTATCATACCACTCGCCACAAACTTAAATTTCACCCTCACCATCTTGATGAGAGGTAATCCACTACAGTACGCTTTTTGAGGCATTTTCTACCACGTAGGGTGAAATTGTGGAATAAATTACCCTCAGCGGTGTTCCCGAAGAAATACGATATGGGAGCCTTCAAGAAAAGAACCTATGTTTCCCTTAAAGGCTGGCAACGGATCAGTGACGACTATGACGGTGTTGCTGATGTCTATGGGCGGTGGTGACCACTTATCATCAGGTGACCCACATGCTCGTTTGACCCCATTAATATAGAAAATAAGAAAGAAGTTTCGTTGGTATCCTGAATACACTGCATTGAATTCGACGCCCGAAAAAGTTAATAAGACGATGCGAGTACTTCAATATGAATGAATGTTGCAATTTCTTGTTATTGTTTAAGTTTTATAATAATTATTTCATTTATTTGATACTTAAACTCTTAATCTTCAGAGAGAATAAAAAACATTAATATATAAAAATGTAATACATAAAATGTAGACAGAAAATTATAAATAAAATCGTCTACACGCGAGCCGGACTTGCACACAAAAATACCCACCGTGTATAAAAATACTGAAAATACACGTCTCGAGGGCACATCTTTAATTATTAACTATTTTTATTTTTAGGCATTTTCGAAGTAATTATATCTTTAAAATGTACTTGGTATCCAATTTGTACAATCAGGCTGTCTATTAAGATTTCACAATAAATTTGGTATCAATCGATTATTTGTAAAAGAACTACTAAAGTTTAACTATGTATATCCTTGTTTAGTTTATGATCTGACTTTGATTGTTCTCTCATTAGTATCTATACTAATGTGTGAACTCGTGCAATTTTGATGAAAATTGAATCTTTAACGAGAAACTTAAAAGTTATACCCCTCCATACAAGAAACGTGTTTTTCGGCATTTTTTTACACCGTACATTTTTACGAACGTTATTATTTATGTGAAATTTTGTTTCAGTATGCTCATTAATCATGGTGTCGATCTTGCACCTTCTCGCCAGCCTGGTGTCCTGGATATTCATGATCATCGTGTCTATAGCTAGCGTGGCAGGCACGGCCTTGCTGTGGTACACATACCACGAGTTGAGGCATAATCGACTCAACCTATCGGACCAAGCTGTGTTTTTGGCTGTAAGTTATAATTGAAAAAATATCACTTCATTTTCATACGGAACAAGGAATAACGCACCTACCGTATTCTATATGAAATTGAATCATTTCATACCACAACTGACACAAGCTGGAGACACTCGTTACAATAATCTCATTTGGTTTGTCCCTCAATTCCAGAACACGCCTCTTACTATCGCCAAGAGGATGTCTCAAGGGATTATCATCATAAATTTCTTAAGTAAAGGCGTGACGAGGTTTTTGGCACCCTTGACGCTGCAAGTGTCCATTATCACTTTGACTCTTACTTGAGAATAGCTATAGCTGTTTTCGTGTGACGAGGTTCCTTTGAAAACATTGTACTGTAATATATGTCTATTGTTGTCGCGGTACGAATTGTGGGCCGTCTAAAGGTACCAGCTTTAGACGGCGTTATTGTTATATTGGCATTATAGGCCACATTCGTTTATATGAACGTACAAAGTCGTCGTCGGTACTTCAATCAATACTCATCCGCATGCTGATTCAGCTATTTATATACGAAATGTAATATAAGAAATGATATTTAACGTTATATAAAAGTTTAGTGTAATAAGGAAACAAAGAAGGTTGGAGCAAATTGTAATAACAAATTCAAGTACGAACTTGAGTAGCTACTTAGATATTTTATTCTGATGTACGTTTTTATTTAATTACGCATCTGTATGTATAATATGTAAGACGAAATAATTGTTAAAATTACGATGGCTTGAATTATGAAAGATTAAGATTTTTTGTATTCTATCTGCTTTTTCTTTGTAAATTTAGACATTTAACGGCGATAAGTTAACTTCAGAAAGTATACGTGATAAATAAACATATTATTAGTACATTCATGGGAATGTTTCCAATGTAGCATGTACTTATCGAGTCGCCAGTCACGAAAATGACGGTAAATCTACTGACTATTTTATTCATTGAGTGCTCGAAAAGTAGAACATTAACGTATTCAGCAAGGAAATTTTAGGTCAATGTAATTGGGCACCCAGTATTATTGGAAACGTCGTTAATTAAAAAGAATACATGACCTACTCACAAATTATTCAACATACTTTTACTAGTTTGACCTGAACTATGTGGGTACTTGATGAATTTAAGTTATTGATTATTTCTTCTATTTCTATATGTTGTATCATTATGAGACTACGTTTGAATGTAGTTGTAACTGCCAATATAATAATAATGGTGCCTTGTTTTTTAAACAAACATGCTCCTAAAGACCATGCCAATCCATACAACTCTGGAATGCGTTACTTGAATCTGTCAAGAAATCCTGCACTAAATTTGTCTTCAAAAAGAAAGTACGAAAATATTTTTTTGAATGATTGAAACGGCAATAAACAAGTGCATCGTAATTACATATATATAATGTGTATTTTTATTTATGTCTGTTATGTATTGTAATATTTGTATATATATACATATATATATATCTTATTACTTCAATCGCGCAATTCTTTTATGTAAATTTAAAATTATTCTATGTAACGGCGCTAACGATTTGGATCAAATTTTGTATTACTTTGGATGACAATGCGTGGTTAGCTAAGTGACGTTATTCTGAATCCAATATGGTGGACAACCAAAGATGGTGGACTGGTTCATTTTGTGCACTCCTTTGATGGGTAGGTATCAAATGAAAAGGGTTTGCTGAGAAGAATACGAATAACGTCATTCTAAATAGTCGCAGATATATCGGACGCTCCAAGAAAGCATGATTTTCAGGAACATCGTTCCTATATGAATTCTATATGTTTGTGCGTTTCTCTGTCGCTTTTTTTCGAATATTCGAATTTTGACTTCAGATTCGGATTCAGCATAAAAAAGTAGAATAGGAATGTTCAGGAACACCGTTCCTGTCTCTTAAGCAACATGGTCAAAATGGCCGACAAATAAAAAAAAATATTTGTTATATAATTGACGAGCCAGGTGTTCCTCTGGCAATGCAAGCTTGCGCATTCTCAGCTGGTTTAACTATAATATTTAATTTGTTTAATAGTTACTGACGAATATTAGTGACGAATTAAGTGTTATCATTAAAAAAATTGGAAACTGGAGAAAAATTCTTCATATATGTTTTCTTCAAATTTTTACTAGTGATTATGGTCGAATTTCAACCATTGGGCGAAAACACGAGCAAACGCTTGATCACAATGTACGCACATTTTAAGAACATGTGTGTTTTATGCGTATAAATGTTTATTTTACAGGAGATTGCCAAAAGCAGTCTTTTCTTCAAAAAAAAATATTACAGTCTTATTAAGCAACATTTAAATAATTTGAGTTTAGTACCGTAAACGTAGTAACCTAAATATATATTTATGGTTATTGATCCATACAAATGAAGTAGGTATTTGATAAAAAATGTACACAATTTGGTACCATATTTTAATTTTGCTGTTTGATATTTGTTTCAGGAATCCTTAAAGAATGAAAGTGCGTTCCTATGGTACTCCATAATAGCCACAATTATTACTGTAAGTTATTAATGAATGCCATATTTTAACTATAGAGAAAATTCGCTTTTATTGATAGTATAGAATCATATTGTATCTTTATAATTTTCCAGTTTTATTTTTGTCATTGATTTTGAATATCTATTCTCGATAGTTTGTAAAACTCCTATGCAGCCGAAAAGTAAGCCAGAAGGTACAGCTCTCTGTACACAACGCGGTGCTAATTTCAATACTAACGTATGAATGTGAAAGTTGGATATGACAGAGAGAGCATACAAGTAGGATAAACGCGGTCGATGTGCAAGCATTGTTCATAATCTGCGGTGTACCACTTGATGTACGCGTTCGCAAAGATGACATAATAAAGAGTGTGGATCTGAAAGAGAGTGTCGGTGTTCAAATAAAAAAAACGTTGGTTTGTGTAAAAATAATGTGGGATGAAGAATGATGAAACATACGTTTTCATGTATGTGTTCAAGTGCCACAATTGTGATCTATTCAAGAAGTTTTTTAAGAGCTATAATTTAATACCTACCTCTTATTCCCGTCTCTCTAGTTCCATTAATAAGATGTGTATAAAGATTATGTGTAAAGTCTCACTGCGCTATGAAGCTTCTACATTGGAGTATTTTTTTTCATGCATATAAAATCCATATATGGTTGAAATGATACTGTAAGAGGATGACCTAAAGCCTTTTGTACCCCTCCAATACACCATTAAGGATTTTAGTGATATTAGTTATACATAATAGTAGTGCCATTCGTAGCACAAATGGTGCTTTTTAAGTGGTTCAAAAGTACCGGTTTGTTCATATCTCGTCTTCATTCATCCAATGCATTATACTTATAAAATTGTACTATAACAATTTCGGATTGGATTTTCATGCGTACGAAATTACAGCCTAGTCCTGTGCACATAATCTATAACAGTGTTCTAACTTTCCAGGTAATTCTACTGTTGTTAGTATGGGTGATGCGATCGCGAGTCTCGTTCTTGGCGGCACTTTTCAAGGAGACCGCACATTGTTTGGGCTCCGTGCCGGCACTCTTCCTCCAACCGATTATAACGTTCTTCTTTCTTATTTTGTTCTTCGCGTTTTGGACACTCGTTGTGGTAAGCTTTTGTTTTTATACCACCTGCGTGATATGTAAACTCTGTAGCGTATAGACACGGGCGTTATGTGAATAGTAGTAGGCCTTACATTTGTGTACTGGCTCCTTCGATCAACGAAAAACTTGATACTTCAGTTAATGGAATTCCCTTATCTCCACATTTCTTGCCTGTATGCTCAAAGACTCACACTTACGTATTATAGGCACACGTAAGCGAGTCGCAGGCCATGCTCGGCATGCGTGTATTAGATGCTATCGGGCTCAAAAATAATGGTTGTATGAAATTAAACATTTTACTACTACTGTTTTTCAAACAATAATATAATAATCCATTATGTTATCGTACAAGTAATGCTACTCGTTTTCGTATGATTCCTAGTTTGACTATTGTAAGTGTTAATGACGCATGTCGACATGCCTCATTAAAGCATCTATATAGGTGACTCAAAGCTAAGGACACGTGTGGTGGCGGACGATGACGGACAAGGCGGAGCGTTGGAATTTGCGTAGTTTTGTTGTGTACGTAACGAATTAACTTGCTGGATACATTTTTTCTGTTATCGAGGGTTGGTCCCTTGGCAAAGGTTAGGCTTATTCCATTATAACTTGACGGCTTTGCTCTAAGTGGGATCACAGAAATTTCATGTGAAAGTCCATTATACACGTCAGAGAGGAGGATTATTATCAAATGTTGCGATATTATAATATTTTTGACAAGCTCGAGGAGCGAGTGGTTAATAACGCTATTTTGACGCAAACGCTCGCGGGTTCGATTCCTACACAGGACAAAGCTTTGTGTCCATGAACAGGTCTGTTCGCCTTGATCTGGGTGTTTTTAGGAGAGGTAGGGCGCATCAAAGCAACCTGTCTTTGGAAGTACCTCCACCTCACAAAAAACCACAAAAAGCCAAATAACAACTCTTAACGGGTTGTTGTGTTCCTGCGTGTGATTGAGATCTCCAGTAAGCTCTTAAGGAGTTGCTGTGTTATAAGCAGAGATGGCATCGTGCGATACTAAATGTATTTCAAGCGCTCATAGGCTACAGTAGCAGTTTTACATCAAGTCGATCGTATGCTTGCCTTCCGACGTTGTATAAAAAAAACTCTGATAACATGCATAACCAATCTAATTTTCAGCTTATTGTTCATACTAGCTGCAGCTCGCGACTTCGTTCGCGCATATCCCGGTATATATAGAGTACCCTTTTTTATACAACGTCGGGAGCCATGCAAGCATACGGTCCACCTGATGTAAAGCAGTTACCGTAGCGCGATGTCTCCTCTGCTACTTACACAGCAACTCCTTAGGAGCTTACTGGTGACCTCACTCACACACAGGAACACAACAACCCTCTAGGGAGTTGTTATTTGGCTGCGGTTTTCTGTGAGGTGGAGGTACTTCCCCAGACGGGCTGCTTTGATGCGCCCTACCTCTCTTAAAATGTCCAGACCAAGAGAAACAGACATGTTCATGCACACAAAATGTTTGTCTTGTGTGAGGATCGAACCCACGAGCGTTGGTGTCAAAGTCGCGTCTTTCACGACTAAGCCACCGAGCTCGACGTAAATAGATAGGTACCTATAGATAAACAGTTGAGTTGCCAGAAATACACAGCAAATCTTTTAGGCTTTCAAAAATATCAAAGTATTAGGCATTGCTTATGAAATTATCTATTTTAATACTGTCTAGTGTGAAAATCAAAATCATTTTTTCAGCTTATAATACCAAATTTAAATTGTATTATCATTTATTAATATTGTGTAATGTGTAGTTATGATATTCATTTTTGAAAATGAATTCGTTCGCATTTTTTCCTCCTAATCGATTTTTGTTTAATGACACTGTTTCTGCGACCGAGAAAAATCAAAATCAGTATCTTCGCCAAATATTTAAGCTTTGGTAGTGGCGCGCCCCGCGAATCCTAATGGATTAGGAAACGAGACAATGCTAGGGAGACAAAGATAATCTGTCTGTACGATATTTAGAAATATTATTACAAAGAGATAAAATTTGTTTGTTCGTTTATTTAATTTGTCTAGGATAGGTAGTAATAATCTCTGGAACTAATGATCTGGTTATGACTTTTTTTTCTTTAATTCAATAAGCTGCATTATCTCTGAGGCTGTTCGTTATTCAGTGCTTCTGTGTAAAACATGAAGAAACCGAACTAGACCCTGGAGAAGCCGTGGCCAGCAGCAATAAAGTTTTATTTCAATCCACCCGTACCTTCGTTTACAACTTGAGCCCTCCGTATTATTTCTTCCCATACACAGGGGATTATTTCTTCCCATACACAGCGCGTTCATTACCATATGAATTAATCATGTAAACGTAGTTACGAGAATAAACTTCGTATTTATTACTTACTAGCTGTGCCCGCGACTTCGTCCGCGTGGAATTTAACAAAAAAGTTATTGTTCAGTTCGCAGAGTTTACTATATTAATTATTATATTAATTCTGTATTTCGCGTATTGAAATACCTATGCTAATTTTAATGAAATTCTTCTATTTTGTGAATCGCACCCCCGAAAGAGAAGATATTTCCCCTTAATTTTAACAGTTTTTCATATTTTCCGCAGGAACCCTAAATATTTACGGGATAAAAAGTACCCTATATTGTGCTCTGAACAGTCGTCTACCTACCAGTGAAAGTACCGTCAAAATCGGTTCAGCCGTTTCAGAGATTAGCCGGAACAAACAGACAGACGGACAGATAGACAGACAGACAAAAATTGTAAAAATATTCATTTTGGTATATGTACCGTGTATATATCCATATGCATTTAGTAAAAAGCGGTTATTTTAATATTACAAACAGAGACTCCAATTTTATTTATCTGTATAGTGTATAGATTGAATTTGTAACAGCAATATATAGTAAAAAAGCTTTCTTCATACTTCACCACGTTAATAGATATAATACATATATAATTAAGTCTTCTCTCTTTTGTGTAACATATAAATCAATTATTGCAGGTTTGTTTGGCAACGGCGAACTACCCAGGCATACCGTACCAAACTAACTTCTTTATCAACGGCTCGTTGCCAGATTTAGTGGATAATGCTGCAATACAAGCTCAAAACATCAACAAGAGTGCCAATCTCAAAAGTATGTATTTTTATTGATACAAATCGACCACATTTTGTAATTTATCAGACGTTTTAATTCATATTGATACAAAGTCGATATATAACTGGAAGAAGAAAATACTAAATTCCTCTATTTTTCTTAGCATAAACAATAGTTTATTTCTGAGTAGCTGCTGCCCGCGGCTCCGCCCGCGTGGAGTCAAATAACGTAGCCTATGTGTTAATCCAGATCATAATCTGTCTACGTGCCAAATTTCATTCAAATCCGTTCAGCCGTTTAAGCATGAAAGAGGAACAAACATCCATACATACAAACTTTCGCATTTATAATATTAGTAGGATATAATTCGACGAGCTCGGTGGCGCAGTGGTGGAACACGCTGTTACGCTACTTTGACACCAACGCTCGTGGGTTCGATTCCCACACAGTACAAACATTTGTGTGCATGAACATGTCTGTTTGTCTCGGTCTGGGTATTTTCTATGTATAATAAGTATGTATTTACAAAAAAAAATGTATTTACGTATATTTATCAGTTGTCTAGGACCCATAACACAAGCTTCGCTTACTTTGGGGCTAGACGGCGCTGTGTAATTTGTCCAGCAAAAAATATTTATTTATTTGCATTGGCATACAATTATAGATAACTGAGATGATAATTCATCAATTCTTAAAGCAGTTCATCAATTTACATATTCACTTATAAGCATATTAATTTTATCTGTTCACACAGCGATAGCAGCACTTTTTTTTTGAAAGTATTTTTAATGATTTTAGGAATAATAAGTTAAATGTAAAGAAGATATCTTGTTCATTAAAGATATAATAAAACATGAATATGTAAGTCTATCAAATGATCAAAGAGCGGAGCCTCCTGCCACAAGCATATTTTTGTTTACAAGGAGGCTTTAGCAGCTGGGAAACTTCATCCAATAAACATATATATATATATATATATTTATCAAAGCTGCTATTCTAGTTTACATGCGATTCACAGTGTGGTTCATTCATCGCACGGAAAACTAGTATCGCGATAATGGGATGTATAGCAGACAGTGTCCTGATTTCCTGGAGTGCTTGTTTACCCCCCAAGTACAAGTTTTGTGGTTCGTTTTTAAATACGATAAATTTAGTAATTTTAGTTTTTATATAAAGGTATTTAGGTAGCGTCGTTAACGTCGTTAAAAGGCTCGTTACATGTGTTAAACATGTCATTGCGACTTGAGTTAGAATATAAATCAAACTAATCGGTAACCAGAATAATCGATTGTCACGAGATATCGATTCAAAGTATATATCAGGTAATCGCTTTCATTATTCTACTTGTATATCTCAATCTACAGAACCCAATTATAAGAATTTAATACATTTTGCGGAAGTAAAATTTGAAGGAACTCGTGTGTTTCTGCCACCAATCAGTTCATGAGACCTGACATCGGTCCCGGCTGACATGTTCTGGGCGTCTGTAACTCGCCTGCTACTCGACTCTTCGATTGTCCGCCATCTATAACAGAAACCTCATGCACCCGTCAGCGCTGTCCTAATCGAGTCTGCGACACAAGCATACTCTGGTGCTGTAAATGTACTGCGAATGATACACATTGGAAGAGACCGATGGAAGAGGAGCTGGTGAATGAACAGATATTTAATAGGGTGTCTGTTATTTCTATGTTTTATAATTTTCAATTGTTTATAATTAAATATATATTCATTACCTGAAGATGTTCGGCGAAGTGTGACCTTTTCGATCAGGCGTGTGCCGGTCGGTAATAGTCTGCCATGAACTAACTGGTAACGGAAGCACACAAAGTAGTTTTGATCATACAGCTGACGAGACGTAGAGTTTGTCTATAATTCTATATACTGTGTTTTTGCAGAGATTGTCTGTACAGCGACTATTCAATGTGTAAATTTCTCGGGTGGCATCTCACTCGTCTCTGATTCGTGTAAATTTTAATGCATAAATAAACAATAGAATCTCATAATTACCTCAAAAAAAATTGCGGTTGACAAATATGATACTTCTCGTAGTATCATATTTGATAGTGATCGAGTTTAAGCTATTTATCCATGTCTTTTAATCACAATCTCAAAAATAATAGTAATATAATTAGATTTTTGTAATAAAATAATGTAAAAGCTATTTTAAAAAGAAAATTCAATTAATTCGAATATGTTCTAAAAATACTTCAGCAGGTCTCTTTCTCTTGTTGTTGTATGTTAATCGATTATTCTCAAGACAAGAAATGGGTTTCAACTATTTATTAAATATGTTTCTATTATATATATGGAATGATGCTAAATACTAACAACGTACTGTTCATTCGTATTGTTTTTTTATTAATCTACATGTCAGAATGTCATTACAAAGCCAGGTCGTTATGATGAAAACGTGTAAACGGGCCTTGTATTTTGTAATTCAATTAGTTAGTCGTATTTTGTAGTTTTATTGTTGTCCTACTTTAGTATAGGTACTACAGGTAAGAACACAAATCTTTTTAACCTTTGTGCCATCTCCATTACATAATCATTTTACGAGTATATGAAATAAAATTATTGGAATTGTAATTAACAGAGGTATGGGCCCTTGGGGAAAACTATGGTCCCAGGCCTCAACACAAATTCTGCAGGTTTAATCATCATTAATTTAAAAAGGTTTATTTTTGTATAAAAAATATTTAGGTAGCTGTTTTATATAGTAATTTTGCGCAATATTAGTATCTGGAAAGTAAATTTTGCAGACCGGCACAAAGATTTCGTTGACTTGGCGTTTCTTTCTGCCGTAAATGAACGTCAAGTTTTAGTTTGTTTAAGTTCCAACGTCAAGTTAAATATTTCGACCTTTGAAATCTTTTTTTTTATGACATTTTAAGGGGAAGTTATTGTGACATTGAAATAGAAATTCTACACGTAGAAAAAGAATCGTCAAATGTTTCCGTTTCAAGAGCAATGATAGCCTAGTGCCTAGCTTATCTAACAAACAAGGCCCTGGTTCGAATCCTGATGTAGCCATGTACCAGTAAACTCGTGTTTTTGGACTTGTATATAATTGTAATTATCACTTGATCGGCCGTGAAGGAAAACATTGTGAGGAAACCCACGTCCAAGAAATTATATTTCGAAAGACGCGTGACGTAACCTAAGAAAGGTCTGGTTTTCTCTCTGAGTTGTGGAGGTCTGACGGCAATCACTCTATGTAAAAATTAGTATCTTCGCTTAATTGTTAGACTTAGGTAGCGGACTCCGCCAATCCTAATGGATCTAGGAAACGGGATGACGCTAGGAAGAAGAATAAATCTACGTTTAAGTCAAGACGTTCTTTTAATATTTTATACGAAAGTAAGCACGCAAACAAAATTTTGGCTCTATCTTTCCGGAACTGGTGAAGCAATTGCGCTGCTTTTTAACAATGGGTGAATTTTAACATAACGTAACTATGATTAAATTTTCAGCATAAGAGGAAGAAAATATTTAATCTGCTTATGCTTTTAAGAGTAACGAAAGCCTTTTTCTTTTAAAGGAAGTCTGCTATTTAAGCAAATTGCCAAGGCGCCAAGTTTGTATTTTAAATGTAGTCTGTGAATCAGGAAGTGGGTTTGGATTAGTAGTAGTACAAAAGAAAATACAAAACCAGCATGCACGAAAACGTTACTCAATACGACTTACATTTTGTTGACCATGTGTTTCTTTCATTTCATGCATAGCTTACACACTGGATCCTATTCAATTTGACCCGCTGTGGGTGAAGAGCATGTGGTGGATGTGTCTCATTTGTCTGGTGTGGGGTAGCGAGTTCATCCTTGGTTGTCAGCAAATGACTATAGCTGGCGCCGTGTCCCACTGGTATTTTAGGTATGTATACTGCACAAACATATTATATATACGTATGGTCCAAGTGCATCACCATCATCTTCAGAGCCAAAACCAACATCACCTGTGAGTGGTGCTCTCTGCTAGACGGGACTATGGTAAAATAGAGGGGTGACACAACTATGTTTAATGAGAAGCAGCCCATCTGAGAGGTACCTCCACAGAAGATCGCAAACAATTCGTAGTGGGTGTTACTAATAGGAAAGTGTCAAGAATGTATTTGCGAAAACATCGGAAGCGGGCACACGCAGAACCGAAAAATACAGGTGAAGTCGGTTAAATACAAAAGCGTAACAGTACAATCGATTTTATCAATAATATGCAAATTGTCACAAAGTGCAATAACCTGATAGACCTAGCTTGATAGCACTAATGAAATATTTCAGCGGTTTAATATATTCCATGGCGTAAGTCGAGAGCATTAAATAATAAGGGCATTATTTCTTGTCCGCCGTGCCTCTTTAAACAACTGGGACCTGGTAACATGAGCGCACCTGTCCGCAGTTGCTTAAAATTTTACTAAACTAGTTCCAAACTCGTCATTAAAAATTTGAGCTACCTCCTTTTTATGAAAATTAACAGGTATTATATTTACTTTACATACTATTTTTACAAGGTAGTATATAGGCTTGTTTCAAAACTTACTTGTTTTGAAACACGCAAGTTTTGAAACAAAAAAGATATGTTTGTACCAATCAATTTGGTGTCCCGGTTTTTTTGATGACTAGTGTTGTATATTGAATTGTATATCTACCGGCAATAATATATGCATGAACTATTATATTTTTATTTTGCCAGAATACTGAGGAAGGAACCTGTTATTGCGTTATAACTCAATACTTATTTTTTAGAGGGGAGCATGCTGAATCTCCCGTGTTGTATTCAATTGGAAAATTAATCAAATACCACTTGGGCTCTGTCGCTAAAGGATCTTTCTTAATCACACTGTTCAAGGTGCCGCGGCTGATTCTTACTTATTTACATGCCAAGTAAGTATAATATTAGCAATATATTCCATTCGTGTTATTGTTGTGCGTAATAATTTAATGAAGTATTTTTTTTGGCCGGCATAGTAGACGCGACGAGATTTCATACTGACCATTATATTTGATGATGAAAAAAAGTTTTTAGAGGAATTTATGTTTGCTAATTGTAAATTAAAACTATTCATCTATAACTTCACGTCACTACGGAGGATTCAACCTCCGCATCCCACCAGTCATCTCCTTTCAATGTTTTATGCCTCTTTGTTTTTTTTTGCACATCCACCATACTTTCTTTCGAAACTTTTAAGCAATCATCCGTATCTGAGTCGGAAAGTCTTGCATTTCATTGGCAAGTCTTTCGCTTACCAGATGTACATACGTTCTCCTTACATTTTCATCTTGCAATTTTATACTTCTTGAAAATTCCTACAAACCGGCTTACCACCAGATAGTGGTCCATTTCACGAGTGGGACCTCTAAAGGCTCAAGTATCCATTACAGTACTTCGGAGACGTCTATCTATTAAAATCAAATCAATCACACTTTTTTGGTCATTCCGTCCGCAAAGTCCGCAAGAACAGCTCCATAGTTGTCTCGTTTGTATGTATAATAATTTTTATTTTTACGTGTAATCGTTACGTGTGTCTAATTGAATCAAGGGCCTAATGACAAAAAAATCTATCTATTTCGTCGCCTCTATTTGTGGTTGCCAATGGTCTAAGTCCACCAAGTAAGCATTGGTAACCACATGCCGGGTCCTAATAAAACAAACATGAACATCAAATAACAGAATTTTAATATATTGTATGTAATATATAGCGTATATTACTAGTATAGCGTATTGTGATTGGCTATTTGTACTGTGTAATTTGTAGATTGTCAGCTGGAGCCGAAAAGGGGTCAGAATGTGCGAAATGTGGACTAAAGTGTGGTATATGTTGTTTCTACTGCTTGGAGAAGTTCATCCGATACTTGAACCATAATGCTTACACCATCATTACTATTGAGCGGTGCCACTTCTGTAAAGCCGCTGCTAAGGTGAGAGATTTGTTATTGTAATTCTAAATTTATACCCATCGATAGTTTTTAGTTTTGTTTAAATGCATGTATTATTGAAATGTTCTAGTTTGGAGCTTCGTATTCACGTTGAAACCACGTTTTTGTGCGATGCAAGATAAAAGCCAAAGTCTCAAACTTGTCTCTCTCTTTTTAATGCGCTTTTATTGCGTGGGGTGCTTGATAGTGATTATTGTTAATATATCAGTAGCATCTATTTATGAAAGTAGAGTTATTATAAAAATATAAGAAGCACCCCACGCTATGATATATTATATGATATATTATATTGTGAAAATATGATGAAGGATTACTGAAATTAAAGATAAACACAGTTATATGTAAAATATAAATGTTAATTTATCTTAACAAATATTTATTATTCAAACCTACTCCATATCTTTATATATATTATTTATATAGATTAATAATTATGTATATATATCTTTATACATAATTATTAATCTTCTGAATTACAATGATCAAAAAAACAAGGTTTATTAATGAAATAAAATGAAAAAAAATTTTTTTTTTGAAACATACGAACACCTTACTTACAGATAAAAATCGGCCAAGTGCGAGTCGGACTCGCGCACGAAGGTACTATTATCTATAAAAACAGCAAAAAAGTCACGTTTGTTGTAAGGGAGCCCCCTTAAATATTTGTTTTATTTTAATTTAATTATTTATTCTTAAAGTGAATATATAACTAAATATTCTGTGAATATTTCAAGCGTCTACCTGTTGCCGTTATCAATATCAAGCAAAAATGAGCAAAAAATTCACGTTTCTTGTACGGGAGCCCCCTTAAATATTTATTTTATTCTATTTTTTAGTATTTGTTGTTATAGCGGCAACAGAAATACATCATTTGTGAAAATTTCAACTGTCTAACTATCACGGTTCAAGAGATACAGCCTGGTGACAGACGGACGGACAGCGGAGCCTCAGTAATAGGGTTCCGTTTTACCCTTTGGGTACGGAACCCTAAAAAACAAAAATTATTTACCCGACTCAATGTCATTAGACTGATCAGATTGTAAAAGAGCATCATAAATAGATGGTGGCACAGTGTCACCCTCGTACCAGTTGTATATATATTTATTATCATCAATAGTCCACCCATTATTCTCTGGTGATAACGTTGTAGGCGCTTTAATATTGGCATTATTCCATATACTCGCTGTATTTCGTGCGCGTAGAATATGTTTATGTAATTCGGACCTACATGGTGGTAAATTTGATGAATTGTATTTAAATATTTTCTAATAAATGGCTCATCCACATTTTTTGGCTTGTAAGTGATGATGAGCTTATTGTATCTGGTATCGTTAACAGTGACTCCTTTGCTGCCATACATTTCACATAATTTTTTTAAAAATAATTGTATAAATTTCGTTACTGCGCCCTGAGCACTTCTAAACTTTTTCATATTCTATTTTTTTCTTAAGAATTGAAATACGCTGCATTTTCCCTTTTTTGAAAAACGATGGATTGTAGTCACAACCGGTCATTGCATAAAATCGCGCGAGTGACACTTTTTGTGTTGCAAACGTCTATAGGCTACGGTAGCAGCTTTACATCAGACGGGTTGTATGTTTGTTTGCCTTCCGACGCAGTATAAAAAATACTAATTTAACATTTAATTATAAAATCACTCATTCACTTTTTGTAAGTATATGATGTTGCTCAAAATACAACTGAAAAGTTTTCGGTCAGCCTTGCCGGTCCCTTCATCTCACTCGCTCATATACATACACCTCAGCACTTCGTGCGTGTTCACTTTTACCGTTAAAATACCATTGGAATCGCGATCTCTATTCACTTCTAAACGATATTTTTAAATTATGTCTTTTTATTGTAGGCATTCAGTACGATAGTGAACAACGCCCTGCAAGTGGCTACAATTAACAGCATTGGCGATTTCATCCTGTTCCTGGGCAAGTGCATCGTCACGGCGGTGACTGGCATCGTAGGCCTGCTGCTGCTCAAGAGGAACTCCGATCTCCATTTCTATGCTGTTCCCACACTCGTTATATGCATCTTCTCTTTCTTTATCGCGCACTGCATACTGTCTCTTTATGAGGTTAGTTTAACAAACAGAACACTAGTTTCTTCCATCAAGGCTGGTATAGACCCAATTACATTACGAGTATGTAAAAAACATTATGCCTACAGCCCCGTTTTACAATCGCACAGCTCGCCGACGGCTGGGAGTTCATCCTCATGCACTGGAACCGCAATAGCCGCGTAATTTGCGGTTCCAGAGAATTTTTCTACTGAGAGCTATTAAGTTGTGGAATGAGCTCCCTGCCGAGGTTATCCCAAGGGACTGCAGTATGAGGTTCTTCAAGAAAGGCGTGACGAGCTTCTTACAGGGTCGGCGACGTAAGAGTGGGTGGCACTCTTACGTCGCCGACCCTGTAAGTGCAAATGTTGCAAATGTTCATAGGCTACGGTAACTGCTTACCATCAGGCAGGCCGTTCGCTTGTTTGTCACATTAGTAGTATAAAAATGCTCTAAAGCATAAGACGAGTCCTATTCTTCATTTAACCTCCAGTGATTACTACTTATCTATTTATATCTTTATGTCAAGTTTCTTGTCGAGTAGAAAGATTAAGTATTATCGATTAAATTTCAATCTGCATAAATTATTTCAACGTGTTAACTTCTGAAATAACATATTGCAACGTCATATTCCAACTCACGCATGCAGTACAAAGTGATAGGTAAAGGACATTTCCGAATATGACAACACTTAATAACAGTGACTGCCCGGGATTGAGTGAAAAAAGTATAATTAAAACTCATTTCATCTATTGGATTATAACAAAACCGTCGCAGTAGGGTTTTGTTCAAGTGATTAGGAATACCTATTAATACTCTTCATTAACGCTTACTGATATTAAATTTAAATGTATAATTGTATTGATTAATGTTTAATTTTTAGCGTACCAATTTACTGATGAAACTTGAAAGATGTTTAAAGTATGCACATTTTATAACATTTTTCCAAAACGATGTCTGCTGATTGCGCGGCAAATTTGAATTGTATATAATTGACGAGCCAGGTGTTCCTCTGGCAATGCAAGCTTGCGCATTCTCAACTGGTTTTTTAATATGCTCATACCGATTCCAAATGACCTCGAATTGTCACGTAGGTGGTCATCGGTGTATAATTTTTTTAAGGTGACCAACATAATATTGTGAAAAATATAATAGTCGAAATTCGCATAGGTTTGAACATTTAAGAGCTTAAATTTTTCTCTAAGGTCTTGAATATCAACTTTGCTGGGGTAGCAAGTATGAATACATGTTTCTATGTATTGTGATAACTTAGTAAGGGTTTTTTTTAAAGTAGATATTTTGTTTTCACAGATGGTAGTCGACTCTCTATTCTTATGCGTTTGTGAGGATCGCAATATGAACGGAGCTGAGGGCAAGTGGAAACACTCTCGACTCGCCGAACTAGGCGGCCACAAGCGCGACGAGCAAGATGGGGCTGAGCTGGAGGATCTACAGGAGAAGTACTAGGCTGTTTATTTCTCAATATGCTTTTTGAGAATGCAAAATGCCAAAAAGTAGGGCTGTTTATGCCTCAATTTAAAATGCTTTTTGGGCAATGCATAATGTTGAAGTTACTACACTCGTGTATTCCAATCGTCTTTTACTGTTGTAAATCCCTTGTCCAGATGCTAAATCAAATTTTAGAATTTTAAAAGGCGTTGCCTAATTTTGTGCGGACTTTGTTTAGGTTATATTTTTTGTAGCTATGTAATGCAGTTTTTAGAGTTGTGATTATACAGGGTGGAAACTATCACTATAATTGTTAGATTTTCTTATAATGTGCTCTCTACCACTCGATTTTGAACATTTTTTATTTTGTGCCAGAATGAAACTTAATGCATTTTGTAGGTGTTCAAAAATAAATCAATTATAACTATTTATTTTTTATATAGATAGATATCTGTGTATAATGTTATAAAAATAAAATAACATTAACATATTATTAATATAAATATTTATCTTAAACTTTATATACTTTAGTAACAATGGAGTGAGGTTACCATCACAATTTTTACATTGATATTCAAAGAAAGGAAACACAGTTCGGCGGATTTATGATCAATGGCCTAATAAAGTATACAATTTAGGTTTTTTAATTGTTATTCGTATTTGTGTATTTTATTTGTCAAAGTTTTGTGTTCATTTTTAAGATAATGAAATTAACTATTTGTATATTTTTGCGAAACATTCATTACGTTACAAAACGAAATCGTTTATTCGTATCTTCTTTATATTTACCTCATTATAGACATTAAATTTTATGATAAAAAGTAAGTACCACCGACGAGATCGTCTTGCCCACGCCGCACGCCCACAGTCGGGTTTATTTGATCAGTTTATATTTTATAAGAGAGGGAGGACGCATTAAAGAACTCCGACTAGGCAAGTAACGAAGTCACTCCACTTGATTGAAAACCGCTATCAAATAACAACTCATTGGTTTGTTGTTGTGTACCTGCGAGTGAGAGAGGTTATTAGTAAGCTTCTAGGAACTTAGGAGCAGGAGTGCCTACTCGCGAGCGATACTTCCTGCATTGCAAGCCTTCATAGTCTACGGCTGTCATTTAAATCAGACGGGTCGTATGATTGTATGCCTCCCGAAGTTGTATAAAAAATAGTCCTGAAATTATCTCGTTTTTTGGAGTAGGTACGACACGTACGTAATTGGCTTGAATTTAGCACCTGGAATTTACTTTAAAAAATTGGGACCTTTTTTTTATGATTTGAATACATGTAAGTGTACAAACGCCCTTAAAGTGCGTTTGTACGGAAAAGTTTTCAGTTGACTGATATATTTCCAAAGAAATAATTGGTGCTGTCGTTTGGTTCAGAAAATTAACACCCACAAAATTGTCTACAAAATGTCATATAATTAATTTTGATAAATAGCATAGTTTTGGAGTAATGACTTCACTTTGTTTTTGGATGGTATCCTACGAACACACATCTATCTGTACTCTCATTGACTTAGCGTACTTTTGGAAGGAGACAATAGTGCACCCGAGCTAAGTGTTTGTGGTGACCCGTCAACATATAGGCTTATTGCAAATTACTTTCCATTTTTTCATGATTTTTCTAAGTTTCAAAATAGTAGTTTATGATACTATCACATAAAAGAGATTATTATAATCCCATCGTTGATTTAAAAAGTAAGGTTTGCCATACTGCTCGTACCTAGTTATGTGCAGTAACGTAACACTGTTTTGTATATATCCATATAAAAGTGTTTTAGCGAAATAAATGCGAGAACAATAGTGGTGTACATTGCCGTCTTGGGGCATATACAATATCTGTCGGAGTCAAATTATCTCCACTACTGGCATTCCTGGACAATGACAGCCCCGAATATTAAAAACACCAATTTATTCCAAGTAAATGCAAGATGCTAACATTTTGACATAAAATCGATGAATCATCAAATCAGCTGAAAATCTTTGTCCGTCACAACTTTGTTTTAGTGTAGACAAGTAATAATTTAGTATATATTAATAATTCTTAATTTTGATTACCTATGACGATATTGTAAAGGGATATTTGCTAATCGCTACGGCTTAAAAATAAATGCATTTTGGAAATTAGAATTGAACGTGCTTAGTATGCATGTGACATCGATGGGTCAATGTCTTCATGCTTCCGTGATTTCGAAAAGTGGTGTTTCTATTATCTAGTGTTGTGCCTTAAATGTGATTCATATATGTAATGTGATACTGCCTTGTAATTTTTAGATTTTCTTGGTTAGTAGACGTAGTAAAATTTAATCACATTAAATTTTACTACGTGTCGTATGGTTATAATTTAAAATAAAAACTATCTTCGTGTAAGCTACTTAATTATCTATGACCCATCTATAATTAATATGCTTCATTCATAATTAAATGACTCATTCATCGGAGGACATACGAAATGATGAATTTAGTGGCGTGAAATTTAAAAAAAATGTAACATACACGACGGAAGTAAAAAAAGTCGTCCTTTTGAAGTCGTTTAAAGTTATTAAAAAAGAACACGAAATATGAGGATATGAGCGATTAAATTCGTCTGTTTGTATGCATTAATTGTGGGTCTCTTTGTCAACGACGCGGCAGAGTGATCGAGAGTTTATAATTATGTGCTTTTTGTAAGACCCATTCGACATTTCACAAATCGTGTCATATGCCCACGTTGCGCAGCCGGTGGAGATACGAGATATGTAGCGTCTAAAGTACTAAATGCCAATTATTTTCTTCATGTACCAGTGTATGTATATGTAAATCCCACAAATTTGTATTCGTACACCTTTGGACATTTAAATTAAACTAGGATTAAACCCTTTTGCTCTGAACTTGAACACGTCTTAAGATCGACGCGTAGCTCAACCACAAAATTGACGTAAAGACCCACTCTAGATGATTTACGGAAAAGATTTACGATTTGATACATTTATTGTGATAGACAAAATGGTTTCGGCAAATGTCAGTAATTGATTCAAAAAGCAATGTCAGAAATTGAGCGCACGGACTAAATACTCATTGGTGAAGTCTCATTATCTTTTATTTGCATCTGATATTTGTCCATTCAAACCATTTAAAATTTTTACTAAGATAAGAATTAACTCAGGTCGCGAGATAAATTAATTTATTGGGATAGCTTTTCTAACTTGTATGAATATACTGTTCAAATGAAGTCTAGACTAAATAAAATGAGTACGAAATGTATTATTGTGTATCTTAAGTTATAAATAAATAATAATAAGTTGTATTTTTACATAACATGTTGCGCCTGTGGTGTGTTGTTTTAACATTTATTAAATATTTGCATGAGGTTTTATACACGTAGCATGAACAATCAAGCTTTAGACATAGGGTGGACACGCGCTTTTATGTGTGATACAAATACTATAAAGGAAACCGTTGAAATTCGTGTGTTCAAAATACGTACGATTGATTATCGCGTAGACATGGAAATGACGTAACGCGTGCTGTAAGAACACAGTACTCCGCCAGCAAGCTTCGAAGCATACTATCATACATATAATTTTAATGATATAGATATCTTATATACCTTGCACTCGGTACTCACTGCCAACCCCGCTTTGGCGTGGGTTATAGATATATATCTACCTACTTCTTCTCATATAAGAAAGTGCTTAAATAAGTAGTTTAATAATTAAAGAGATAATTTAATACAAAGGTGCGGTTGCATTTAACATAAAGAAAGTAGTGTCAAAGAATGGAATAATATTAACTACTATTATTGTTCCGAACGTGAATTTCACGGGGCGAACTCCCGCGGTGAAGGCATTGTTTTTGAAATAAATTAGCGTTAATTTTTCGATGTTAAAAATATACAAATAAAACGATCCTCTTTCGTAATATAATGTATATATATTATATAGTCTTCTTCTTCTCGTTAATGTTAATACTTGCACTTGTACAGATTCAACTTCACAATTTTATTTAATAATTAGTTTTACCGACCGGTTTCGCCTTTACAGTATTATCGGCAGTGGATAATCGGTAAAAATAATTATTAAATAAAATTGTGAAGTGGAATCTGTACAATTGCAAGTTTAACATTAACGAGATGTCTTCAAAATTCCACCAAGCGCAGTATCAACATAAGTCTTCTTCTTCTTCGCGTTATCCCATTTCCTAATACATTAGAATTGACGCGTTCCGCTATCTAAGCCTGATTGGCGAAGACACTTTTTACATGGAGCGACTGCCGTCAGACCTCCATAACCCAGAGGGAAAACTAGATGTTTCTTCCTTCGCCGCCGAGCAAGTGATAAATATGTACATAAATGCGAAAACCCGAATTTAGTAGTACATGCCCTCGCCACGATTCGAACTGCGGACCAGTTATTCAATAGACCGCTTCCTTATCCACTGGGCTATCACTGCTCTCGTATATATTATAAAGTATGTTGTAGTATATGGAGTTTGCTACGACTGTGTCACACGGAGGCGAAGTCTTTTAAATGTTAAAGGTAGAACGTTTTAGTGAAAGAAGATTTCATTTGACATTAAGTGGTGCATCATCGAAGTATAAAAAAGAAACAAAAGAATACTTGCCTCCATTTTCAAACTATTCTTTTTAGTGCAATAATCAATACTGGCTAGGCTGTCTAGCTCATTAAAGAGATGTATGTAGGTCTAGAATTTACTTATTAATCACTTACCTAATCTTTACTATGCATTATTATAGAAACAAACAATATTAGTAAATGCGCCACTACTTACTTGTATCTTAATGTTTATTTCTCTTCCTTTGATATGGTTGTATTGTCTTAGGTTTTCGCGATTGTTACACATTGAAATTAAACTATTTTTAACGGAAGTATCGCGTGTTTTATTTATTTTGTTGAAACCTGACGTTTCGAACGCTTTGCAGCGTCCGTGGTCGCAGGAAAGACTGACCTTCCTGCGACCACGGACGCTGCAAAGCGTTCGAAACGTCAGGTTTCAACAAAATAAATAAAACACGCGATACTTCCGTTAAAAATAGTTTAATTTCATATATGTCAGTCAGGAAAGACTGACCTTCCTGCGACCACGGACGCTGCAAAGCGTTCGAAACGTCAGGTTTCAACAAAATAAATAAAACACGCGATACTTCCGTTAAAAATAGTTTAATTTCAATTTGATATGGTTGTCTGGAAAAACATCATTCCTTAAGTAGATAGTTAGTAAATACTTTGGAACGATAAACTAAGATAAAAAGGTCGGAAAGATTTATTACGAAAATATATTATCTTTTTAATATTAAATTGGCTTAGTCTCTTTTTATTTAATATGTTAACTTTCGATTGAAAATGTAGAAATACAGGTGTCTTTTAATCATATTTAATGGGTTCCGGTATTTGGTATTTAATTACAGTATGGAAGCATCCCTAAATTGCAATTTCTAATTGGTCTAAAAGTGACTAAATTGGCTGCCACCTAAGTTTTATTTTTAAAGACAAAAAATAATAGTAATATATTTGTACTCTGCTCGATGAGCTCTAAACAATAATATATCCTTTTTATGTATGTAACGAATATAACATACTCGTATGTCAACGGAGTAAAACGAATAGAATTGAATTTTTCTACTAAATATTCCGTTATGAGTCAACATTAAAGTTGTAGATTGTGTCTGGTACAAAACATTGCCTTATTAAAAAAACAAACCCCAATTGTCAATTAAAAAAAAGAAGTTCTTAACTTAGCTTCCTATGACTAGGAAAATGAAAACAGTTTTCGTTCATATAGGGATTCGAAGAAAGCAAGCAAAACAGTGCGTAAATCATCCCACCGTCTTAATGCTGTTAATTGTGTTGTTATATACGCACGCACAATACGCACAAATATCATTACAAAGCTCAGTGTCCACCGTCGCGTGTCGTCCCTTTGTTAAAGCTTCGCTGACGCATGATATCCGGTTCCGGTGAGGCAAGACTTCGGTGAAAGGGTGCGTGCTCATTCTGTGTGGAATATCTACTAATGTACAGCTGTGCGGTAGTAACACTTCATAAATATCAAACAATGTGAAAGCATAATTATATTTTTTTTTACAGATGAATCTCAGTATCTTTTCAACGTATGAGTCTCAGTACAAGAAACGCTGAGCAGAATTAGTCCCTAAAACGTACATTAATTATAGGTACTGCCACGACGCACTTTATTCTTTTTTGAGGAACCTACCTATTTTTGAGGAACATTCTCAAGCATAGTGTTTTTAAACAAAATTTTGGATGTGTATTGTAATTTATATGAGCAGATCAAGTTTTTTTAAGTAACATTTAGTGTTTATTTTAATTTTACGAGTGGCTAATAATTATATTTTTATAAACACGCTTGCATTATACAAAAATTTACTATATTAGGACCTAGGTATTTTATTAGTCGTTATTACGCTTTATGATACGTCTACTGATTATAATAATTTAATTTATCTTTTTGAATCTTTATACAGTATTCTATAATGTTATTGTGTAGAATATCTTTAAGTTCAAGAATTTATTTACTAAATTATATACTTTTATAAGTATAATGTCATTTTAGTACTCTATGCACAATCAATGGTTAATTTCAAATTAAAAACAAAAATAATTTTGCTTTAATCATGGGCTTATTCCGACATCTTTTATACAACTACAATAAGTATGGCAGCATACGTTACTAAATCAACAGCTCCTGGAGAGCTTACTGGAAACCTCACTCGCAGAAACACGACTCTCTAGAGAGTTTTTAGTTGGTTGTGGTCTTCCAGAAGTGCATTTCGCAGTCGGGCTGCTGCTTATTGCTATGCTCTACCTCCACGTAGTTTTTAGCCACAAACAGGTATCGCGACTGTCATAGTATACATAGGATTAAAGCCGTCCTCTGGATTACTGAACGTATCGAAATGAAACATTCCTAAGTAACGAAGTCTACTATTAGTATTAAAGAACCATTGTATTCGGTACGGTAGTAAATGTGCTAAAATTAATTTTTAAAGACGCTTGTAATTTAGCTCTAAGTTTCATTTTATATTTTTTGTAATTTTTAATATGGACTGTTAAAGCTGCGAGCAGCATGGCGCTCCTAATGAAAACAAAACTCACGTGAATGGAGACCAGTATTTTTTTTATAATACTAAGAAACATGGAACATGCTAAAAACATTTTAAATATTTTTCTTCGTTGACGAGATATTATGTATTTTTCAATGGGTGCTACTTATGCTGCTATATCGCCGTATTGTTAATGAAATATAAGAAGTAATTAAAATATATTTAAACAAATTGCATATTGATTGAATCGTACAATTAGCATTGAGAAATCAATATACTCGTAAATTAATTTGCTATATTTATGATACGAGTACTAAAAAACGTGTCGAATACGACAATTACAGAGTGATAACCAAATAATCGGCGCATCTCTAATATTTTATAATGAGAAGAACATCATGAATATTATTGGTCTCAAAAAAAATTACATTAAATTATTACATATTAGATTAACTAAATTTTATTTATAAAATTTATGTTGTACAAGTACTGCAACATCTATGTAATTTTATATAGTAGCACATTGTAACCGTCCAATATTGTTCTTGGATATCACAGGTCGTTCTAATATTATCTACGTTATATTTAATTTCACACAATATTTTTAATTGAATTACATTTGTATCGAAATGTTAGTAAAAACTATACATTCTTATAGTTTATTTTTTTAATGCCTTCGTGTTTTACGAAATCGTTATCGATAATATTTTTAGAACTTAATTCGTAATGATATTATAATAAGTTATTATTGTAACGTTTAACTTTTACTTAATACTCACAAATTATTTTTCTACCTCAATTTTGTTCTTCCACTATTTGATTAGCTGATCGTATATGCTGTCTGGCGTCAGTATTAGCATCACTAGGACTGTACTAATGACGTGCACATACAAAATCTTTTACTATTTAATGACTGAGTAACGATGACAGATTTTCTATTGACGTTACTTCCATGGATATTCCAATGTCTGAAGTATAAATTTCGCAATCTCTATAATTTTACCAACACGAAATTGAATCTCAATAATATGTCAAAGTAGACAATCAATCATTAAGATTATACCAATATGCCACTACTGTGTGTATGCTTGATTAAAAGGGTTTAATTCCAACACTGATGTGTTGAAATTGGTTTTAAGAGTAACAAACACCACAGGTCCCTCGACGGCGGTGGAAATTATATTTAGGCTGATGACATCAGACTGATTACGTAACAAGCTTCAATCAATATGGTTATGACGCCAGACTTGGTATGTAAAGGAGTTTTTATTGTGATTTCACTCCACATGTGAATTTTGTCCATAATAAATAAAAATTATATTGAGTGGAACAATGTATTTTATTAATAAATCACTTTTTCTTTTTTATCTGTTTTCTCTTCTTGATTTGGTCGGAAATTGCTTTGCTCTTGGCCTTCAGCTGCTTGCGACGAATTGCCAAGTCGGGTCTGCTCTTTTTCATGCGGAAAATTGGTTTTTTAATAGGAATTTCATTTTCTTCTGTTTCTTCAATTTCCTCTTTGACTTCTGTAATAAATTTTGTTCAATGTAATACAACATTTAGAAGTACGCTAGACGTCCTTATCTCTAGGCGATTTTATCCAAAATCTTAAAACTATTAATAATTGTAAATGTAATGCATTTTATTTGAATAATTATTTCACATTGTTATTTGTTACCTAATTTTTGTTAGTTATTTTTTATACTTTTTGTTATTGCAGACTGTTTTGATTTTCATTGTTAAAGTTATTTGTTTATTCTACTATTGTTGTTAAAATTTGTCCCGTTATTATAATGGAACTCACGCGCGGCAAAGTATTGCACAGATATGCACGACCGTGTTATAAAGTACTTTGAGGAGGACAAGAATGTGGGCCGTTACCATGCACTGCAATATAGTAATGCAAGAGCGTGCATGGCAACAGGCTTGTAGATTGAAGAAAGAAGGTTAGTACCTATGAAATAAATTGTGACTTTAATATTCATTCATTTTTACGAAATGAATTATATTTTTTACTACCTATTAAGACATTTGTGAGGAAGCGCGAAACCTTTGTCATACTACTAAGTTGAAAAACAAGCATACGGCTCGCCTAATGGGGCAATTGCTATGGCTATATTTTTTAGATTATATAGATATATATGAATTATTTTCAAAGTGGTAGTATTTAAATAATCGAATTTAAATTCAGATTAAGAGTGGTAAAAATCGGCCAAGTGCGAGTCGGATTCGCGCACTAAGGGTTCCGTACCATTATCTATACAAACAGCAAAAAAATCACGTTTAATGTATGGGAGCCCCCTTAAATATTTATTTTATTCTATTTTTTAGTATTTGTTGTTATAGAGCGGCAACAGAAATACATCATCTGTGAAAATTTCAACAGTCTTAACTATCACGGTTCATGAGATACAGCCTGGTGACAGACGGACGGACAGCGGAGCCTCAGTAATAGGGTTCCGTTTATCCCTTTGGGTACGGAACCCTAAAAATGCAGATTATTGCATACTGAAATACTAAGCGGGCGAAAGACTGAAGGCGAACAGAAATATTGTAAACAGCAACTTGAACATATGAATTCGAGTTACGAGTTATTCAAAACGATCAGTATAATAATTCTTAAACGAACAAATTTTTATTTGATTAACAATCTTGCAGTTCACATTATATTCAATATCTGGCATATATTTTATTTCAAAAGTGCTGCATTATTTCCTAATCGAGGTGTTTTATATATCACGTTGAGCAGTAAAACAAAAACTCATAATAAAACCTAAAACTAACTTATAAATTTTACAGTCAACAGCACATTTAAGTTTCACATTACCGTGCGAAAACCGTCGCTGTCACAAACTGGTTAAGAACGGGCTCGTCATAAACCTGATTGTTGTTCTTTGTACATTTCTTTTTAATGGGTACCTTATTTATATTTGCCAAAGATGCTGTTATTAAGATGATTACTTAAAAAGTAGACATGAGTATTAAATGTAACACATTTTAAATATACCTATCTAGAAACTGTTTTAGTTTTATTGAAGAACAATAATCCAATTTTAATTTGTGCCCCTTATATTTGTATGAGTCGAAATAATTTTGTATGTTATTTTCAGACGAATAATATGCTAGAATAGAAAATATATTACCTCAAATCGTATTACAGTATAATGTAAATTTTGTAAGTAGACTCCGCCCGTGACCACGGCTGAAACTCAGCCGAAACGTCGGGAAATACAAAGGCAATATTTTATAAATTCATTATATAAATTCAAGTATTACAGTATCTAACAATATTATTAACGCAGCTCACAAACACATCCCAGAACGGTATTTATTGAATCAACCAACTCCACCAAACTCAAACCGGTTATATAGCCATTAGTATTAGTTTCGCCCACTCAGTATTTTTTTCGTTTGATTTAGTACTTAATTTGGACACTTGAAAATTTTGTTGCTAGCTTAGATTAACTGTGTCCCACTGTTAGTAGCTTATTTTACGTATTTTTAATAATTCATGATTATCGTCAATTAAGTTAATCTTACGCAAACATAATTTAATGCCACCCGATTTATTATTAAAGTATCTCATTAACAGTCGTCCATATATTATTTATACGCCCGGTTAATAATTCCCCTTTTCAAAGTAGTAAATTAAAACATGAGTTTTAAATACACGAAAGATGTTTTTATGTTAAGTAGAATATATAGTTTGTTTTAAATGACGTTGCACAGCTACAGGGGACCAAACTAAGAACTCTGACAAAAGAGGACTCAATAATACTAAAGTTCCAGTTGACAACGGTGATCTCGCGGCTATAAGGGAGATTGCATTGATTTATTAGGTAAAGAAAGATTTCAATTATTCGGGTACTAAAACTACATTGAGGGGATTTTAAAAATAAACTTGGTTTTCGTGCCCAGAAATGCAAAAAAATCTAATAATCTTGATTGACAGAAATAATATAAAAGCAACGGTTAAAAGTTACGGCGAATTCGGCTTGTGGTATAACAAAAATTTTAATTATACAGGTAAAAATATTTAAGATATTTTGCTGGAGAGCAATCTCTCCAGCAAAATATCTTAGCCGAATTCGCCGTAACGTTGTGCATATGATGCACAAAAATGTTTTTTTTTTTTTATAATTCAATATTATGAGATAGTCGCTTAGTTTTATGAACCTGCAATAAATGCTTAATAATGTCATCTGAGACGATCGATTATTTTAGAAAAATAACTTTTGTCGATTTCTGGCTTTCAGGTCACAGACGCTGTGAATGAAGATCCTGACCTACCCAATCTTTCAAAGTCCACAACAAGGCTAGTTCTGAAGCATTTGAATTTCAAATACGCATATCGCAAACGACGCAGCAATAAATTCAAATTAATGAACTGACTAACTTAGAATGTATAACAACAATAATTTCTACGGTGTTTAGAGGCAAATTTATCTAAAAAGAAAAACTAAAAACAAAATCACTGTTTTTTTGAAACTGTGTCTTTTGGAATAAATGCATCGACTACTCTTAATTGGCGAATTTATTACAAAAAGAAAGATTGAATCACAATGTTCAATACTTGTGTGTACAATGTTCAGTCGGGGATTAAGAAAAAGCAAAATTATTTCCCTGACGATTTTGTGTTCCTGCAAGTAAGTGTAGTCGCGTCAGCAGCAGAGAAAGCAACGCGCGACTACTATTTGTAAACATACTAGGTTACAGGAATTATCCTGGCGTGGAGGGCCGTATCCTTGGTTGTCAATGTAGTATAAGGAAACGCAGGGAATACATACATTACACTCCTGCGGGTATAAAGACAGTATTTTATATATTATGAAACACTGTTATTAAAAATATATTATGTAGCAAATTAAAGGTTATAAAATAAAGTACCTCGATACACACCTTTAATAATCGCTTCCTCGGCTTTCTTCAATGGGTCTCCTTTGAAGAAATCTGCTCCTTCGATATCAGGATAACCTGTTTCTGGCTTAGTTGCCTCGTACACAGCTTTCTTTTCAACCCTCCTCTCATACTTATTGGCGGCTTTCTTGGAGAATGCTTGCCTGAGCTTTGCCGGGCTAACATATTTTGGGTTCTCCCACAGCGTCACGCCTCCAAATGAGCCCGAAAATATTTTTACCTGTATAATTAAAATTTTTGTTATACCACAAGACAGAAATTTTATAACTGGCCCTTATGGGCACTTCTTTAAATATGAGGTAAATTAGTTTATATTATTTTCTAATAAACTTTACTATCAATGGGAAAAAATGCAACCCTTGTTGTCATTTGAAAAAATATCTTATATATTTAATACATGACCAAGTGTCATGTCTTAAATATTTTAATATTATTTTCTAATAAACTTTACTTTCAATAGGAAAAAAATGTTTTTTTTTACAAAATTTTCAAACTCTAACACTATTCTGTCTGTCACAGGAATTTACCTAAGAAAATGGTTGACATAAAAATGTAAAATTTGACTTAGTTATGTAAGATGACGTCTTCCAGATATTTCAATATTAATTCTTCAAAAAATACTTGTAACAAAATAGTGCAGGTTTTATCACTCAACTACCCTTATATTTATTATCCTTCGAGGAAACATTTGCAAAACTTTTAAGTATTCCTGTAAATAATTCCACGCGCAGTCTGTTTCGAATTTCTTCATAAAGAGCCCACAAAGTGAACTATCAGAAACAGTATAACGGATTTTCAACATATTACTTATTTACCTATCACTACTACCATTAGTTATCATTATCATTTTCTTATCAATCTCTAAACGTTAGTTTTATACCCTACACAATACCTACTGGATTTAGTACAAATCTGGGTCCAATTTCTGCTAATGCACCATCTTCTGACAAAATTTGGTAATTTCTGAACCATATTCGATTGTCAAGAATCATAAAAGTATAGACGTGGTCGAAGAATGGCTGACTCTTAGGATGATGGTAGGGCACTCCAAATATCTGAGTGAGCAGCTCTTTCAGCAGGACGTAATGTGCATCCTTAGTAAACTGTGGGTCAAATGAGAGCAGTGGTCTTGAACCTCTCAAGCAATTGCCTGTCATTTTCAATTCTCCCATTGTGTAAACTGTAAAAAATAATTTATAAACAACAATTATATTAGAAGGTCTATGCCACTGGGGCTTATTAAAGGGTGCAGTCACTATCCTATAAAGTATACATTCTGTGTACTAAGTATCGGGAATTTGTCAATAAAACAAAAAATACAAATTATTCATCTAAATTTATTTTATCGCCTTCAAAGTAGGCCCCATCGCTTGCAATACAACATCTCCACCGCTTCACCCAGTCTTCCATACATTTTTCATAGGCTATTTGCGGTATGGCCTTTAGCTCATTCAGCGAATTTTCTTTTATGGCTTCTATCGACTCAAAACGTTTTCCTCGAAGTGGTAATTTTAACTTGGGAAATAAAAAAAAGTCAGACGGAGCCATATCAGGTGAATACGGTGCTTGGTCGAGAACTTTTGTTGAATTTTTCGCTAAAAACTCTTTCACTATAATGGCTGTGTGTGATGGTGCATTATCATGGTGCAGCATCCATGAGTTGTGTTGCCACAAATCTGGACGTTTTCGGCGGATACTCTCACGCAAACGCTTCATGACGCCTAAATAATATTCTTTATTCACTGTTTCTCCCTCTGGAAGGAATTCGGAGTGAACCACACCACGGTAGTCAAAAAAAACTGTCAGCATCACCTTGATTTTGGAGCGACTTTGCCGCGGTTTTTTGGGTTTCGGCTCGTTTTCGAGACGCCATTCTGAAGACTGTTGGCTTGTTTGCATGTCGTACTCATAAACCCATGTCTCGTCGCCAGTTATTATACGTTTCATAAAGGTCGGATCCGTAGAAGCTCGGGAAACCATGTCTTCAGCGACATGCTTTCGCTGCGCTTTTTGAACAAAATTGAGCTCTTTTGGAACTAGTCGAGCGGCGACGCGTTTCATGCCTAAAATGTCAATGAGAATGTTGTGGACGGACTTAAAAGATATGTTCACCTCACTAGCCAACTCTCTCAGACTCATACGTCGATTTTCGAGCACTAGCTTCTTGATTCTGTCGATGTTTTCTCTGGTCGTAGCGGTTGAAGGTCTACCAGAACGAGGCAAGTCTACTACTACTTCTCGGCCTTCTTTAAAAGCCTTATACCATTCATAAGCCCTTGTTTTCGATATACACGATTCGCCGTAGGTATTTCGCAACATTTTTAGTGATTCACCACATGAAATATCATTTGAAACACAAAATTTAAGGCACACTCTTTGTTCAACAATATTTTCCATTGTAAAAATCGCCGAGGACTCAAAACTATGACCAACAAAAAGTGTAGTTTAAAACAAATTAAATGACAGATCCCGCTCAAATTTTGCGCGCTAAATCAGTACAGTGCTACCAACATGCAGTAAAAAAATTAGAACGACCTCTTTTACGCGGGTCTTTTTATTGACATATTCCCGATACTTTTTACACAGAGTAGTAAAACAGCCAGCAGGAAAAGTAATAAAATGCAAATTACTTTTTGGTTAATACACTGTCACAAGTCACAATAAGTTGACAGATTTCACAGATGATTTGTTCAAGTGTAAATGATCTCCTGAGCAATTGTTATGTTTGCAACAGGGGTAGCAACGCGCGGGTGATATTTCTTATATTGCAAGCGTTCATGTTCAGGTTATGTTTCAATCATATAACACCACTATACATCAGGTGGGCCGTATGCTTGTTTCCTACCAAAGTAATTAAAAGTAAACTAAGTTAGTGAGATATGAGAAAATTGTGTGTAACTACTGATCCACATTTTAAACATTCGTACTCATTGACATGGCAAACATTTTGTAAGTTACCATTTTCACAATTACTGCAAAAAAGCTATACATCATATATTAAAACTTTTCTCTCAAATAACCTTCATATTAATATTCAGCGTCCAGCGTACACGTCCTACCTCCAGTACCCCGGTTATGTGCTTGAGGAGAATTTCCTCGCGAAAGCCGGGGTCTATTTGTTTGTCCGCTCGGATGTATGTTGGCGCCTTTTGCGCTGCCTAGAGGATTCCTCCTTTCCTGTCCTCTGGGTGCATGTAAACCTGGGCCTTCAGAGCCGTATTTACATGTGCCTATACCGACCCCATACTAGGGACACGGAGACAACTCAGCTCTTTGAGTACATGAGTCGGGCGGCAGATGAAGCGCTGGAGCGGTACCCTACTGCAGAGATGGTATGTTTGGGGGACTTTAACTCTCACCACGACTCCTGGTTGGGATCCCCCACAACTAACCATGCAGGAAGGACTGCCCACGCGTTTGCTCTTTCGCACAGCCTGACGCAACTGGTACACCAACCCACCAGAATACCAGATGTTGCTGGTCAGGAGCACTCTCTGCTAGATATACTGCTAACCATTCACCCTGCTGGCTACCGGGTTGAGGTCAGGGCGCCCCTGGGCACATCTGACCACTGCCTAGTATCCAGCACAGTGCCAAGCGCGATTCCGCCACAACCCACAGAGGTTAGGCGTCGTGTCTGGCACTACTCGTCAGTAGATTGGGACGGCATGCGCGACTACTTTGCTTCCGTCCCATGGGGGCAGCGCTGTTTCAGAGAGAAGAATCTAACGGCGAGTGCTGCGGCCATTGTTGAGATCGGCGTTGGCATGGAATACTACATTCCTCACTTCGATGTCGTCATCAAAAGCCGGAGGCGCCCTTGGATTAATCGCGAATGCGCTGAAGCTGTTGGTAACAAACAGGCGGCGTATCGCGCTTGGATCAGGGGTCTTGCCCTTAAAGATCGGCACGGAATACACGAGT
This sequence comes from Pyralis farinalis, assembly GCA_947507595.1. Taxonomy (NCBI): domain Eukaryota; kingdom Metazoa; phylum Arthropoda; class Insecta; order Lepidoptera; family Pyralidae; genus Pyralis; species Pyralis farinalis. The sequence goes on from OX382267.1 coordinate 23,226,676, forward strand.
CGGCACGGAACTAGTGGCGCACCCTACTGGATCGCGTAGCTACGGCGACTGGCCAAAGCCGTGCAGGCCAACTTCTGCCAGCCCTCGCTGCCACCGCTGCGATGCCCCAATGGCTCACTGGCGCATCAGCCGCAGGAGAAAGCCCATCTTATGGCCAGCCTCTTTGCGGCTAACTCCCGGATCGATGACTGTAGCACGCAACCACCAACAATACCCTCCAGTGGATCCGTTATGCCTGATATTCACATCTGCCTGATGTCCGAAAAACCAGTGGTATCCCAGCGATTGTTCTTAAAAAATGTGCAGCGGAGTTGTCTCCGGTGTTGACGCGCCTCTTTCGTCTCTCGTATTCGACCGGTTGTGTTCCGAATGCTTGGAGAGAGGCCAATGTGCAGCCGGTCCGCAATAAGGGAGACCGTTCTGACCCATCAAATTACCGCCCCATTGCCGTATCTTCAGTGTTGTGAAAAGTCATGGAACGGATCCTTAACAATCAATTGATTCGTTACCTAGAAGATCACTCCATTATCAATGATCGTCAGTATGGTTTTAGACCGAAACGATCAACGGTGATCTTCTAGCGTATGTGACGCACCTCTAGGGGGAGGCAATCGATAAACATGGCGAATCCATGGCAGTCAGCCTAGATATCGCCAAGGCGTTTGATCGGGTCTGGCATTAGTAAATGGGGTTCCAATAACCTGGTTGAGTTTAATGCTGAGAAAACTCAGGTTTACGCGTTTACAAAAAAATGTTCCCTTTCCTTCCCACTCCCAGTCTTCAGGGTGCTTCCCTCAGTATGCGAGATAGCCTGAATATGCTGGGTATAGGTATTCATTGCGATTTTAATCAGCGTTATTACATCGAGAGCCTCATCTCAACAGCTTCAAGAAAACTCGGAGTCCTGAACAGGATGCGCCGGTTCTTCACGCCGGACCAACTTTGTCTGCTTTATAAGACACAAGTTCGGGCCTGCGTGGAGTATTGCTCGCATCTCTGGGACGGCTCCGCACAGTATCTTCTTGAGGCTCTCGATAGGTTGCAGCGACGGGCTATCCGCAATAATTGACGACGAAGAGGTCACCAAAAACCTAGAACCTCTTCAACTCCGTAGGGACATAGGCTCTCTAAGCGTATTTTACCGCCTTTACCATGGCGAGTGCTCTGAAGCACTGTTTTCCCTTATCCCACCCTCTCCCTTCCGTCATAGAACCACACGTGCGGGCTTGCGATGTCATCGTTCCACGGTTGAGAATATCTCTTCGCGTACCAAAAAGTTCGGCAACTCCTATCTTTGTTGTACCATAAAAAGTGGAATGCTTTGCCTGCACATGTGTTCCCTCTTTCCTACAATATGGGATCCTTCAAACGAAGCGTGAAGAAGCATTTTGCGGGTCAGCATGGTAGCATCAACTGACAGGATACGGTATGTAGTATGTTGTCAGTTGCAGTTGCGATTTGGGCTCCTCTTTCGCTTACCATCAGGTAAAGAGGAGCCACTATGTTGAACTAATATCAAAAAAAAAACCTGCTTGATCGAAAATTGCTTTAGCAATATAGCTGATAATCAATTTTTGCTTTAGCAAATCATCCTGTTCTAAACCAGCATTTATTTTGTCAAACCAGACATTAGAGCACGCTGTGGTACAAGTGTTGTAAGTGATCTGTTCAAACATAACTACAGTCCATGTTGTGTGTCCTGACTTGGGATTTACATGTTACAAGATGCACACCGTCACTTATATTCTTATGCAACTGTACTATACTCACTGTTTTCAATCAAGAACTTGACACTGGGTCCATTAGGAATATTAGACATCCAGAGATAAAGGTCTCTCATTTTTCTGCCTTCGAACAAGATACACTTGTTACAGTTTTTCATTTCACTGATTTCATTCACAACATAGAGATTTTTGCTACGTTCCATTTTTGACTCTGTCTTATGGTGTGGCATCAGTTTCTTTATATCTTCCATCAAATGTCGGTGACGGTGGTTGATACCACGTGCCGCAAACACAAGTACTCTTTGCCTGTTTATCCATTTTACCTAAAACCCAAGGAATATAGGAATAACAATCATTGTATGTATGTATGTTTTAGGATGAACTTACTCGATGCCAAAACAGACAACATAATTATTATCTCTGTTTGTAACGGGCTTAAATTGTATACAGTATTTATACAATTTAAGCCGCTACAGACATAGATAACATTCTCTCTCGCTCTAAATATATGAATCAGGGTGAATCTGTATTTCTCCTGTTTTAGTGTTCCATACATACATAGTAAGACCACATGTTATCTCACGATATTTTATTATCACTCTGCCGTCTGGGGAAGTCTCCACATCGCAGAAAACCAGCTCCCTAGAGGGTTGTTGTGTTCCTATGTGTGAGTGAGGTCTCCTGTAAGCTTCTAAGGAGTTGCTGTGTCAGCAGCAGAGATGGCATTATGCGAATAGTACTTAATGTATTATAAGCATTTATAGCCTACGGTAACCAGTTTACATCAGGTGGGCCGTATGCTTGTATATGTCCCGACGTTTAAAAAAAAGCCTTGATGTAAGAAAGTTGAGATATGAAAAGAGAAAAGACATGTTGGTACGGGTATGTAGAAAGTAGCTGAAGAAGGCCAAGACTACCTACCATGAACAAATTGCTTGTGTTTAATCAGAAGCTCAAGAAACAGGTGACATGCTCACCTCACCATGAAAAGGCCTAAGTTAAAAAAAGCGAATGAGGTAAGGACCACATATTGTGGCGCTTGGTTCTCATTGCCTATGTGGTGTGAAGATATAGATTGATATAAGCAAATAATTTATGAGCTCTGTCTGTCAAATTACTATCTGTAGCTGCAACCATGTGGAGCAGTTTTTCAACTTTTAACCATTTCTTGCTTAACCCTTCGAAACCCTACGAAATGTATGGGAAAACGTATATAACAGGTTCTGACAGGTCACAAGCAATTTATGACTCATAAATTCATAGTAGCAGCATTTTTGTGTTAAATGTATATTGTGTGACAGTAGACCAGTTGCATGACTATTAAAAAAAACACTTTACAGCAGCATTTTAATCTCTCATTACCCGCGGGCCGCTTTTCCGCTAAGAAATGTATGGGAAAACATATATAACGGGGTCTCACAGGTTAAGAGAGGTAGAGTGCGTCAAAGCGGCCCATCTGGGGAAGTACCTCACAGAAAACCGCAGCCAAATAACAACTCCCTAGAGGGTTGTTGTTGTGTTATTGTGTACTTAAAGTATTACAAGTGTTCATAACCTATGGTAACTGCTTTACATCAGGTGGGCCGTATACTTGTATGTCTCCAGACTTATAAAAAAAAATATAACCGTTTAGAACTATAGAAGGAAAGCAACCTCAAACTGAGTGAAAACTATAAAATGAGATAAAACAGGTAGCTCAGTGGAAATTGTATAAATTAGAATGAATACATATAATGAACCATAAACTTACTGTATTTACATGTACACCAGTAGTGGTCAAGAGAAATCACAAGAATGATTTTGTAAAATCAAATAAGTTATTTTAAGGAATAAGAAGTAGCTGTATTAAAAAAAATGGTGGAAAGAACCACTTGAGCTTGGTCCGAAATTTGAAGACATGGTCAGATTTGCGAAATCCAAATACAAGGCAAAAACATAAATTTTAAACTTATTTGTTTAATTTGCTCTAATGTGTGGTCAAGGTGACTGGAATCATCATAATCAAGAATAGGAATTGTGATTAAAATTGTGAATATAAAATATCTAATAAACAAACACAAGTGTCATTATGTATTCACAGTACATCATACTCAATGTACCTAAAAATCACATGTGCACCATATGTGGCCCTTATGATTTCAGCGTTTGATGGTTAATTTTTTGTCTATAGCAAGAGGTGTGGTTGTAAAAGAAGCTGAATATTAATTGCTGCATATTATTAACTAGCTGTGCCTGCGACTTCGTTCGCGTGGAATATTATTTATTTATATTATAAAAATAAATAAAATTTCTAAAAAGAGTAGCCTAAGTTACTCCTTATTACATCAGCTATCTGCCAGTGAAAGTCCCGTCAAAATCGGTCCAGCCGTTTCAGAGATTAGCCGGAACAAACAGACAGATGGACAGACAGACAAAAATTGTAAAAATATTTATTTTGGTATATGTACCGTGTATACATCCATATGCATTTAGTAAAAAGCGGTTATTTTAATATTACAGACTCCAATTTTATTTATCTGTATAGGTAAAATATACTAGTTGCCATAGAATGTTTTTTTTACATTTATCCCAAGTGTAATATGTGGGGCATGATGTGGACATCAGATATGCATATAAAAAGAAATTATGTTAGACATTGATGTATAAATGGTTTACTATTTCTTATAGTAAATCTCAGTTTTACTTATATTTGAAAGATTATTTAATTATATAAATAAACAACAGGCATAAATGCAGTCAAAATGCATATGTTATGCAAAATTTGTGGCATAATGCTGATGATGATGTGTGAAGCAGAGTTAAAAGTGGCATGCTCCATTGGTTCGGACATGTAGAAAGAATGCAGGAAAAAAGAATTTAAAACAGATGTACAACATTAAAGTAGAAGGATGAGGAATGAGGATGGTGCTGAGGAAGGCGATGTGACTTACCTACCATAACCATAAATTGATTGTGTTTTATCAGAAGATGATATCAGGCCTTAGAAACCGGTGAGCATGCATGAGAAGAGCTATGAATGATAAAAAAGCGAGTGAGGTGTATAAGGACGAGTCACACAAGTCATTTGGCAAAATATAATTAAGTATCTATCTATCAATAACTTATTATTGATAGATAGATACTTAATTATATTTTCAACAAAAGGACTATCAACAAAAAAAGTAACTATCAACAGCTTCGCTCAAAAAGTTTAGCTTTTCAATTTTTAATACTATTAAACAAAGACAGCACAATTTTGTTGAGATCTGTTAGTGAAATATAAACCTGATACATGATGTCATTTGTTACATGAAAACTTCCTATAGTCAATATAATTTATGAAAAATATATAATTTGCTTTCATTAAGACTTTTAATATTTCTTGTATCTCAGAACCGGCCCTAATGATTTGGATCAAATTGTGTACTTAGAAAATGTTGCTTTTAAGTTTATCTGTATAGGTAGCGTTCCTGAAAAAAAGAAATATATAAAAACAACGCGCTCGGTCGACCAGGCATATTGAATAAAATATGTAAAATCCTGGCGGCGTTGTATAGATAAAAAAATATTATGCACGAAATATTTTGGTAGGGGTCTAATTTTGTTTTTACACACCTGTTTTGGTGAAGGATCATCTGAGTTTCTCACAGGAGCTAATACTACTACGTTCTCATCTACCTTCTTGACTTCCTGAGGAAGTATCTTCTTTTTTTTACCTTCTTTATTTTTTAGTTTCACCATTTTAAATAAATACCGCTATAATAAGGAATATTTATAAAATTTCAACACGTGTTACAGTGACAGCAATGTAGTCGGATTGTCATGTCAACTGTCAAAGCCTCAGAGGCTCACTCAGAGGTCAAATCAAAAACTTTTTTTAGTTTTGGCATCTTAATATTCACAACAAAAATAAAGATATTTTAGCATCAAGTTAAAATAAATTTTATGTATATTTCAGTCATATCATATTAATTTGAGAGTTAGTCATATTAGTTAGAGAGTACATAAAAAAATTTCTTCAGTTTGGGTCGTGATGCTCAGAGAAAGACAACGAACACAAAGGTTAGTTAAGTGGCCCATCATAAATGTCAATCACCGTGCACTTGTATGTATGTATGTATATCTTCGCGCCAGGTCCCTTGCGGGGTAGGCAGAGAGTGCCGAGCGCCATAAGATGCGGTCCTTACATACTTCACTCGCTTCTATAACATTCTTAGCTCTTTTCATGCACGCCCGCGCGAATCCTGGGACTCCAGACATCACCTTCTGATAAAACACGACCAATTTGGTCATGGTAGGTTAGTCTCGGTCTTCCTCGGCTCCTACATCCCAGTGTCTCCACTACTTGAAAAGGCCCACAAACCGGCTTATCACCAGATAGTGGTCCGTTTCAATAGTGGGACCTCTGAAGGCTTTTGTATCCATTAACGACTTTCGGAGACGTCCATCTATCAAAATCAAATCAATCCCACTTTTCTGTTCATTCCGTCTCCATGTGTAAGTGTGAATATTCTTGTGATTGAAGAGCGTGTTCGACACAAGAAGGTTTCGTTCCATACACACGTCTAAAAGTAACTTACCAGCATCGTTCACTCTCTTATCTCCGTATGGACCAAGCACAGCCTCATAACTGCTTCGCTTGGTCCCAACCCATCCATTTAGATTACCACACATCCAGAACACCCCTTACAGTCTCCCAAAACAAAAAGGCGGATCTTCGGTGTCGCTTCCCTTTTGCTTGGTATCTGACACACACAAAACATCTCTCGTTCATTATATCTATCAACTCATTCATCTTATCTTTTAGACCACCTATCACATTCCATGTGCCTATACGACACTCAGTTGTCCTCGACCCGCCGGGATGGGCGTTGCGTGGTGGGTGGCCGCCCCCTCTTGATACACTTTGGCTAAATTCTTCACTCTTGTTTCACAAACATGAAGCTTTGTGACTCCTTAATAATACTTCCCCATGAAACCATTACAGACGCAGGATGATGACGATGTTGTAGCTTTCCGACCACTTGGGCGGCATCTTTAGAACTGTGTACGTACACTTTGTCATTTTGCTTGTTGCAGTGCTCTCATCGTGAAAATTTAGACTCCAAGACAATAGTTTTTCTCCAAATCAGCTATTAGATATGTGACTATTTCCATTAGCTATATACTTTTATATTAATAGGTATGTACATTCGTTAGAGTGTAGTTTTACTCGGCTTATTTATTAAAGATTTATCTTTAATAAATAAGCCGAGTAACAGATTGTATGCTTGTGTAAAACAAATTGAGACAAAATATCTTATAGTCTGTACTGTAACTATTTCCAGGATAATAAAATTTACATTTTGCCTGTTATTTTTCAGCTGAGTTCTGCTTGAGACTGCGTGAGAATGGTGAAATTTCAATATCAGAATTTACTGCCTAACTTGTCTGCCTTCCGTCGTTGTTTAAAAAACACTCTTTTTACTCTAAAACATTTTTTTTATACAACGTCGGGAGGCAGACAAGCATACGGCCCACGTGATGTAAAGCGGTTACCATAGCCTATAAACGCTTGCAATACATTAAGTATCACTCGCGCAATGCCAGCTCTGCTGCTGACACAGCAACTCATTAGAAGCTAACTGATGACCTCACTCACACGCAGGAACACAACAGCCTTCTAGGGAGTTGTTATTTGGCTGCGGTTTCCTGTGAGGTGGAGATATTTCTTCAGACGAGCTTCTTTGATGCGCCCTACTCTTAAAATGTAGGTATTCATGTGCCCCTTATGACGCACCTCTTATGTAGTTCCATGGATGCGACCGTGTCCGACCTTGCCTTTGTCTGTCACAGTGACCATGCCCCCAGCTTATTTTCGAAAATAGGACTCTAGTAAACTTGTATATTTAAATAAAATTGTATGATAACTTAAGAATTGATTGAGTCATTAGGATAACAAATTATAAGAAAGAAAAGCCATGGGTTGCGATTTTTTTTTCATTTTATTATGGAAAAATCAGATTCCTAATTCAACACTTGTATGTATGTATGTATATCTTCACGCCAGGTCCCTTGCGGGGTAGCCAGAGAGAACTGAGCGCCATAAGACGCGGTCCTTACATACTTCACTCGCTTCCTTCACATTCTTTTCATGCGCGCTCGCCGGTTCCTAAGGCTCCTGACATTCTGATAAAACACGACCAATCTGGTCATGGTAGGTTAGTCTTGGTCTTCCTCGACCCCTACATCCTTCCACTTTCGCATTGTATATCTGTTTCGTCATTCTTTCATATTGCATTTTTTCTCCATGTCCGAACCAACGGAGTATGCCCTTTCTTATCTTAACATCGACACTCTCTTTCAGACCAATTCTCTTTCGTAGGTCATCATTTCGAACGCGGTCAGCAAGCGTACTGCCACAAATTTTTCGCAGTGCTCGCATCTTGACCGCGTTTATTGTACTTTCATGCTCTCTCTGCCATAGCCAGCTCTCACTTCCATAAGTTAGCGTTGGGATTAGCACCGAACGAGCTGTGAATTCTGGCTTAGATTTCGGCTGCCTAGCAGTTCACCCAACTCTCCATTCACGCTATTCCCTGCACTCACTCGTCTCTCCACATCAGCGGTGTACCTTCCATCGCTGCTAAACGCGCTTCAAGATATTCAAATTAATCCACTTGCTCCAACACTACATCATCAACCTTAATCCGAATGTTCGTTCTGGTTGTCTCTCTTTCAAATACCATTATCTTGGTTTTCTTCGCATTCAATTGAAAGCCTTTCTTTATACAATCGTCTTTCATTGTTGTGACTAGTGTTTGCAGTTCGGAAGGTGGTACTGCTATTAATACCGCGTCATCTGCATAAAGCAGGCAGTTAACCACTGAGTCACCCATTCGCTTTCCCACATTCATATTTCTCATTCTCTGAAGACAACTGTCCTGATACAGGATGAATAGCCGAGCCGACAGCACGCATCCCTGTCTGACACCAATATTGGTATCAAACCAGAGCGATAAGCTGCCGTCCACTCGCACACATGCTGTGCAATCCTCATAGGTGGATTTCACGGCACGGAGCAGGTCACCATCAACCCCATATCTAGGTAAGACGTTCCAGAGATTCTTCCGCACGACCCTATCAAATGCTTTCTCAAGGTCCACAAAACCGCAGAAAAACCTTCTGGTCCATAGCCAGATGTGTTCCACGAATTCAATACTTACTGCTATATATGAAAGTCTGCACAGGCTACAGAGTATAGTTTAAATAACACATCTACTGAGGCATGCGCTACGGTCACAAACTCAGACTCAGCACACCTACATACGTTAAGCACTGCTTATACCTACTTTACGAAGTATCAACGTCTAAATCTGGCTAAGTACCACATATTCAATCAAGCGATATAATTAAAACCTTTAAATAACTAAACATTAAAAATTCAGAAGATCATTGGGGAATGCTCACAAATGTAGGTACTGAGAGGTAACCCCTCTCAGTACTAAACTAAACATTAAAAACTCAGAAGATCATTGGGGAATGACCATAAAAGTATTCTATTATATTATTGAGTCAATAGCTCCACACTCGGCATTTATTTTTAATCAATGTATAGATATGGGTGTGTTCCCAGACTTAATGAAATTTAGTAAATTAATTCCATTATTCAAGTCTGGTGAAAAAAGTGAACTGGGGAATTGTAGACCCATATCTATTTTGCCAGTATTGAGTAAAGTATTCGAAAAGATAGTGCTTGATCAATTACAACTCTATTTTAAGACCAATGAAATTTTTCATAGTGCACAATACGGATTTACAGCAGGTAAATCCACTACAGATGCGGGGGTGGCATTGGTCAAGCATGTTCTTAGCGCATGGGAGAGAGCCCAGGATGCTATTGGAGTATTCTGTGATCTCTCCAAAGCTTTTGATTGTGTCGACTATCGGACATTATTGCTCAAGCTGTGCCATTATGGAGTTAGAGGTAAAGCCCATGATTTGATCGCAACTTACTTAAACAATAGAATACAAAATGTTGACATAAATGGGGTCAAATCTAAAGGCAGTAATCTTAATATTAGGGTGCCCCAGGGCTCTATATAGGGAGCCTTTTTATTTTTAGAATATATAAATGATCTGCCCTACATATTGCAGAAAACGGCGGATATACAAATGCGGATGTACTACTGTTTGCCGATGACACTTCTTTAATTTTTAATGTTGCTCGCCGGTGCGAAAATATTGACAAGGTAAATAGTGTTCTATCTGCTATTCTAAATCGGTTCACATGCAATAATCTTTTATTAAATTCAACTAAAATCAAATGTATAAAATTTAGTCTTCCAAATGTGGCGTCTTCCAATACACAAGTTTTCATTGACAATAATATACTACAATTTATTAATGATACTGTATTTCTTGGAATTACGATAGACTCAAAATTGCAGTGGACCCCCACATAAATAAACTGGCCAGTAAGCTCAGCTCTGCCGCATATGCTGTTAGGAGAATTAGACAATTGACGGATGTGGCTACCTCTCGTTTATTTTATTTTAGCTACTTTCACAGCATTATGTCATATGGTATACTGATATTGAAACTATTTTCATATTACAAAAGAGAGCCATCCGCTCTATTTATAACATGGGCTCCAGGGAATCACTTAGAGAACTATTCAAAGGAATAAAATATCCTCACGGTTACCTCTCAGTATATTTATGAGAACATAATGTATTCTCGTAAAAATATAAATTCGTTTTCAAAATGTACTCAAAATCTTAGGAGCAGGAATAGATTGCGTATGCCAGTACATCGGTTTGCTAAAACTAATAGATCTTTTGTTGTAAATTGTATTCGATTCTATAATAAATTACCTGAAACTGTTCTGTCCTTGCCTGACAATATGTTCAAAAGACACATCAGAAATGCTCTATGTAAGAAGGGTTATTATAGAATCGATGAATATCTAACTGACAGAGATGTATGGAAATGATTCAGCACATGAATTAATATAACTATAATTGTACCACATGATATCACTATATGTATACTCATATCATTATATTTATTGTAATATGTATAAGATGATTTGGAAAAAAAGACTTATATTGGCAAGTTTCTTTTGGCATTTATTCTTCGCCAATGGTCATATGAAATGCTGGTAGATTAATATAGAGAAAAACTTAAAAAAAAAATGATAAAATATAATAATTATTAAAACATAATGAAAATGTAAGACGTGTCTATAAGTGCCCGTGAGGGTCTAAAGGCAAATAAAGATTTTTATCTTTTTATCTTATCTTATCAGTACATTTATGAGAACATAACGTGCTCGTAAAAATATGGAGTCGTTTCATAATGTAGTGAAAATCTTAGAAGCAGGAATAGATCGCGTATGCCAGTACATCGGCTTGCTATGACTAATAGACCTTTTATTGTAAATTGTATTCGATTCTATAATTAATAAAATTACCCGAAACAGTTCTATCTTCGCCTGATAATATGTTCAAAAGGCACATCAAAAATACTCTATGTAAGAAGGGTTATTATAGAATCGATGAATGTCTAACTGACAGAGATGTTTGAAAATGATTCAGCACATCATATAACTTTAATTGTACTACTTAATATCACTATATACACACTCATATATATATTTATTGTAATATTTATAGATAATTTGAAAAACAAAATACCAAAGGCAAGTTTCTTTTGGCATTTCTTCTTCGCTAATGGTCATTCTAAATGCTGGTAGATTATAAAAGAGAAATCAAGACTATGAAAAATTAATAAGATATAGTATTGAAAATGCAAGACGTGTCTAAGTGCCCGTGAGGCATATAAAGAATTTTTATCTTTATCTGTGTAATAATAATCGTGTAATAATTATCTGTGTATAATAATAATAATAATAGAAAGTTGTAAAGGCTCACAATGATGTCATTATTACTAAACTATTTTAAATAAATAAATATATGATATTAAATAGCATAAGCTAAGCACTGCTTAAACCTACTGTACTGAATTACCGAATATCAATGTCTGTATCAGGCTATGTGTAGGTAATAATAATAGCTGGGGTTTTTATTATGATTTCGTTTATCACATCTTACCAGCGCATGAACTCTTATTACTAAATAAACAAATAGTTATCGCCAATGTTGGTTTTGGCATCGTTTATTAAATATGTATTGTGCTTATAGCTCATAAACACATTATGGAATCAGTCTAGTAAGTGTTCTGTGTTTATGTGTATTGTAATTTAGTTTAAGTCGAGAACTCTTTTGATTCGCATCGCATAAGAATTTATTGTCAAGATGTTAAATTCTATAAATGTGTTTGTGAAGTGTTCATCTAGATTGAATGTTTTGAAACAAGTGAGATATGGTACACAAGCTATACCCCAGTTTTCTTCGGTACTTACAAAATTTATTTATTTACCTACGCATTACAGGGATACTTTTCTCCATTGGTGGTGGTTAATAAATTAGGGTTTTGTACAGTCTAGGCGCAAGTGTGAAAGTAAGTAAACGGTTCATCTAAATTAGAATCATCCCAAGCAACACGCAAGCGTTCTTAACATTAATTTACCAGTGTACTTAGAACTTAGAATTCTTTTAGATACTTATAGTGATATTAAAAAAAAATGTCTTTATAAGAGTGTCTTAGAGTTATTTTAACGACTCAATCTTTATAAAATCTTTGTTAAGGGATCTGCGTAAATGAGCGTATTAACAGAATATTCAAAACTCTAAGTGATATTATGGTATCACTCGATGTAAGTGTCTGTATAATGGTATAGGCGAACACCGTTCTAAAAAATATTTTTACGCCGTAATTACACCCTTGTTCATACAATGATTTTACATAACATAATATACATACATAACATAATTTCGTTTACGAGTTATAAATATATTTTAAAATACTTTATTTTGCTTACTCAGCGCTTCTATAATTTTATTTTATGTAAGTATATATATTTGGTATGTGTACAAATTGAAACAAATAAATTTATCGCAGGAAAAATTCAATGTAAAACGTAAAGGTTTCGCCACAGTGGAAATCGGAGATGTAAGCTACTTCAAGTCAATACTAGGCCCAGAAAGAGTTTTAACTGAAGACGAAGATGTTTTACAATATAACATTGACTGGATAAAAAATTGTAGAGGTAAGTAGATATTTTAAGGGCTTAATGAAGTACTTATAAAGAGTGCGCGCAATCTTAAAAAATACAATTAGTAAAGTTTATAACACCTTATCATACATATATATACCTATATATTATTATTATAGATGATGAGTAGTTTTTAGGGTTCCGTACCCAAAGGGTAAAACGTACTCTATTACTGAGACTCCGCTGTCCGTCCGTCCGTCTGTCACCAGGCTGTATCTCATGAACCATGATAGTTAGGTAGACAGTTGAAATTTTCACAGATGATGTATTTCTGTTGCCGCTATAACAACAAATACTAAACAGAATATAATAAACATTTAACGGGGCTCCTATACAACAAATGCGATTTTTTTTGCTCGATTTTGATAATGGCTACAAGTACCTACAGGTACGCTTGAAATATTCACAGAATATTTAGTAATATATTCACTTTAAAAATAAATAATTAAATTAAAATAAAACAAATATTTAAGGGCCGCTCCCGTACAACAAACGTGATTTTTTAGATAATGGTAATGGTAAGGTAATGGTTTTTATAGATAATGGTATGGAACCCTTCGTGCGCGAGTCCGACTCGCACTTGGCCGGTTTTATTTATTTCTACTGCCAAGCAGCTATATTTAAATAGCTGTGTTCCGGTTTGAAGGATGCGATATGACAGTGAAATTACTGGGTACTGTGACGAAACAGCCTTAGGTCACAAGATTGGCAGCGCGCGAGTAACATCCCCGTGATATTGCGAGCGTCAATAGGCTGCAGTGACCGCTTACCATCAAATGCGGGCCGCATGCTGTTTGCCAATCTAATTGTATAAAAAAAAGTTGTAATATGCCATGAAATGGGGTTGGGGATGAGCTATTTGATGTAATACCAGTCGTTGAGTTTCACCATCATACATTGACTGACGTTTCACCGCGCTTCATCGAGTATTTCGTCCACATAATGGTGATGTTAAGGAAACGACAGTGTTCACTCCCGAAGTCCCAAGTAAATATCATAGGTATTTGTTTGAAAAATTGCTTCAAAAACTTGAATATATGTTTTAAATTGATATAAGTATGATATGTACCTATGCCAATGATGGTTCCAAAAAACACTGACAAGAGACGGGCCATTTGGCAGCTGTTTTTAAGGTGACTCACGTGCTTGTTTGCTCCTATTTACATAAAAAAATAACCCCGTCATTGGACATAATGCGTTCTTTGCAATTAGGTTACGCACCTGAATCAATATTTCGCTACGATGACATCACAGCTTTACCATTCTTGTAAATAACTAGCAGTTACCCGCGGCTTGACTCGCGTGGAATTAGTAACTTTGTGTTTCTTACTTCAATACCTAATTAGAAACAATTTCATCCATTAATTGAGGATTAAATGCGGAAACTTCGAAAATCTAAAATTTACGGAACAGATGCGGAAATTTTATTTAAGTATAGTATATTTAGGTATACCTACTGAATTTTGTTACCAAAAAAATTTTAGTTGCTTAGAAATTGAATTACCAACGAGTCTTTCTTATTTCATCTCTATGTTATTAAAAGTATAAATATTATACGTATGTATATTAAAAGGAACGGTTTTCTCAAATTTCAGTCGGTTCATATGCCTATTTTACAAATTGAATATTTTTTCCTAACTGTTGGTTTATGTTGGTTCCATAATAAAAAAGTTCCATAACAAAAACCAATAACTACAACTTTTTTCGAATTCAAAAACAGGCAGTCAACTGGTGAAATGTGAATGTGCTTTAGGAGTACATATGTGTGTGATATACGTTACAAATATGACATGTAGAGAGATATAATATACTAGGTATATAAACCGCTAAACGATTCTAAGCAAGGTCAAGGTTCGCAGCACAAACTATGTAGAATGCGAAAGCAGTGGTTCACAGTCAAATAACTTGCGCCTGATCCTTCAAAGAGATTGCTTACTTTTTACGTAGGGCGTAGCGTGCCCGTCAATGTCCGAGATCGGGAGATGTTTCTCTGAAAGCTCTAACGTGACCGTTGCTGATCAAGTTAAAAAAGGCCAAAGCGAAACGTACCTTCCTGCTTAAGTATATCGTTTTACTGTACAAATGTCCTCAGCCAATAACAATTAAAAATAGTTAAGTTTCAACGAGTCAATAAGTAAGACCCCAAGAGTTATTCAGTCAGCAGCAGGGTTAAGACGATACATCCGGTGGATAGGAGCATTCTTCTACCACTATATCGGGTGGCGAACAAATACATGTTCTCCTTCTTGTCTCATCTCTGCCATAATTCTCACTTTCCCTTCCCTTACTCTCTGCTAGCTACAATCTATTTTGCTCCCCTCATTTATGTTTTCTCTGCTTTCTTTTCTCTCCCTCTACTGTCTTCTGATTATGTGACGAGATTCAAAAAAACTTCGTTTAGACGATATTTTTGTACAAATTTTAACTCCCGTATTAATTTTTCCCTGCGACTATCAATCCATAATTATATATTCTTTTACTCACTGTCTCTCTCTGCCTTCCTCATGTTACTTACTTACCTTTTACGTCTCCTCACTCATGCTACTGACAAATTGGCATGTTTTACCTTATTTTCAATTTACTCTAGTATCACTCCTTCTCTTTGCTGTCTATTCCAGTATATATTCTTTCCTTTCGTATTATCTATATGTTGAAGGAACCGGTGATCGATAGGTTTGTAATTGTAGTTTAAAACCAAGGGTCGCTGGTTCACTACCTTATCCGCCATTTGTGATAGATATAAAACGAGAAAAATAAGAAGAGACATGTGGATGTGTCTTAGATGTTTGTTTTTCGATTATTTTTTTTACTAGGAAGTTAATAGCAACCGTTATTATGCAATTAAAAACATATCTTTCTTTTTTTACTCAGTTAAATATGGTGTAACTTTCGTCAACAGGTCAATCAAGTCTGGTTTTAAAACCAATTACAGTGCTGGAAGTATCACAAATTTTATCATACTGCAACCAGAAACACCTAGCAGTATGCCCTCAAGGCGGGAATACCGGTGTCGTGGGCGGGTCTGTGCCGGTGTTTGACGAAATAATACTTAATTTGACACTGATGAATAATATTATTAGCTTGGACGACATTTCAGGTATGTACGGGATTTAAGCCCATCACAGACATAGCTATAAGTCGCAGCAATCGCAAGATAACGTGCTGTCTTGCACGATATGAATGATGAAACCATATTTTTCCTGTTTCAGTATGTTCCACACACATAGAGTATAGGTCAATTTCGCTGATCGATAAATTGGTTGTTATATATACAGCATGCGAGGATTCCTCGCGGGCGAGATAACTAGTGAAATTACGTAGTCGATCGCTCTGTCGGTATACAACATGCGGATACTCCAAGCAAGCGGCATAACATCATTCAGTCGGTATAATTCACGCGGGATGCGCGGCCTAGCACAACTCAGTACTCATTTACATGGTTGTTTGTTAGACGTGAATTGACACTGCGCGGAACGGGATAATCGCTGATTGTTTTACGGATTTACCGACTAATAAAGTCCTGCGATTCCTGGGCTTGTGTAAACAGTATCTCCCGCAGGCGAGCCTCATCGACTAAGGAAAACGGTTACTATATGCTGTACCTACGGCATGCGTTAACAAGTCTCCCGCTTTCCGTATGCGGGCTACGTCGACTAATGAAAACGATAACCGCAGTCTTCCCTACCCCGCATGCGGGTCACATCGTCTATTGAAAACAGTTATCGCTTGCGGTCCTTGCATGCGTGAACACAAAATCTCCCGCACCCCGCATGAGGCGCAACGACCAATGAAAATGAGCCTTATATCACGCCAGATTACAGCTCGTCTGTGACAGGTTTTAGACAATAACTAAACATAGAGCTAATACATCTTGACGGTGATTTTATCTATACTACTTTTTTTGCTTCTGCCGGCACTTAGTTTTCGTCACCTTTGACTGAAGCATAGAAAGTAGTTAGAAGCATATGTATAAATTTAGGTAAAATTACCTAAATTTATACATATGTCGTATCTCTGACACTTTACTCTTGAAAACATAGCACCACTATGTAGGCATTGTTCTTGTTTACTCTACGTTAAGTATCTAATGAAAGCAATAGATGGGTTAACAGTTAATTGAACAGGATTTTTTTCTCTTGGTTACATGTTTATGGAAACATAAATAGTACTATATATAAGTATACATACAATAAAATAAATAAAAATATGTACAAAAACAATAAAATGTGTGGAATAAAAATGTAGCAGATTAGACTTTAAACATGAAATAGGTAGGTAGGTTTAGAAAATTGTATTTGAATTCTACTACCAACAAAGATGCCAAAATAGTCATTTCTAAAATTATCTGCCTATTTGTCTATTAAGTCTGTTGTCGTTCAGTAGTTTTTTTTCACGCTTAGCGCTTGATGCAAGAACTACTTAACGTAACTTGATGAAAACTCAATAATTATACTAACGGAATAAATATCGAAATTTACATTTTAAGCTGTTTTTTCTCTATTTATTATTTCTGCTTAAAACTTTAAAACCAAACTTCACATAGGAGAAGCCGGACGGGCAGCTAGTCTATTAAATACAACTGTAACTGTAACGAAAGCGCTAATGGTAGATCAGAAATCCTAATTGTAGTCAGGCTGACTGTGTAGGTAAACAAACCATTTTGCAGGTGCTCTAACCTGTGAAGCCGGGTGTATATTGGAGAACTTGGACAATTTCGCCCGCGAGCACCAGCTGATCATGCCGCTGGACCTGGGCGCCAAGGGCACGTGTCAGATCGGGGGCAACGTCAGCACCAACGCCGGCGGACTGCGGCTGCTGCGCTACGGGAACCTTCACGGATCTGTGCTGGGGATTGAAGCTGTAAATATATATTTTTCAAAGATGTTCTCAAATGTACACATTAATTTAAAAAAAAATGGCCAGGAAGTTAATGGTTAACCCAACCTGTCTAGGCCGACAAGTAAATTACACATAACTACCTACTAGTTTAATTATTGTACTCATTGAAAACCGCAGCAAAATAACAGCACTCTGGAGGGTTACTGTGTTCCTGTAAGTAACGCGCGATTGGTACTTTTTCGCAGCAAATGTTCGTCTTTTTTCATAGAAAGCGATTATGCTATGGTAGCCACTTTATTCCAGATGAGCAGCATGCTTGTATGCCTCTCGCTAATGTATAAGAAAATGGTAACCAAAAAGTAATAAAACATATGTACTAAAACAATACGCATTTAAGTATCATGCAATACAAACATTATTTATTGCACCAATTAAATATCTACAAAATATAAAAAAGAATAGAAAAGTACAGTAGGCCTTATCCAGTTTCATTCAGTAGTTTTCTAACAATGTATTGTATTTTTTATATTTTAGGTGAAAGCAGACGGAACGATAATTGATTGTCTCAAAACACTAAAAAAAGATAACACAGGATACCATTTGAAACACTTATTTATAGGATCCGAAGGTACACTAGGAGTAATCACAAAAGTGGCTATACACTGTCCCCCACTGCCCAAAGCCGTCACGGTTGGTTTTTTTGGTAAGTCAAGAACAATTTTGGCAATCACGCCAATAGAAATTGGCTCCGCAGTCAATTATTATTATGTCATGATATTTAGTCAATGCACACATAGACTAAATAATAAGTATCGTGTAGCACGCAAATTGCTAAGCAGCTATATTTAATACTAGCTGCTGCCCGCGGCTTCGCCCGCGTGGAGTTAAATAACGTAGCTTATGTGTTAATCCAGATCATAATCTATCAAAGTGCCTTTCATTCAAATACGTTCAGCCGTTTAAGCGTGAAAGAGAAACAAACATCCATCCATACATACAAGCTTTCGCATTTATAATATTAGTAAGATTAGGTACCTTCGATAGGTACAGTCAACCTCAGATCAGGTATATAGTGGTACTGCAAAAACAACAATATTACGATTACGTAAGGACGTCAATGGTTAATATAATAAATAAGGTTGGGGATTTGCTGCTTTAGATATTTAGTTACTTATTAATAAGGAATCTTAATTTTTATTAAATTCTCAATTTCAGGTGTTGAAAGTTTCGAAAACGTTCTGAAATTATACAAAAGTGCTAAATCATCACTGGGAGAAATATTATCTGCGTTTGAAATGAGTGACCACATAGCGCTCAGCTACTCTGCCAAATATCTCAATGAAAAGTAAGTGAGAAATACGTAATGGAAGATATGGATAGAAGTAAGCAATCACAACGCGTTGCGGTATATTCAATACCACTAAGATGGCAAACAGGTGTACGGCTTGGCTAATACTTAGCAATGATACTTACAATGGTGCCTTATGGACTTGTACAACAATAGGGGTATAACTCGTGTCTCACCGTCGAATACTGGCTATACTTGGCGAAAATCATGGGAAAATACTGTACATTATAACAAATTCGAAACAAAGCCGACCGAATATTGCCATCATGGATATCGTTGCCTTGACCATGATGAGAGAGGTGTGAAAAACACAGCCAGACGTTTCATGGAGAATCACTATTTCCCGTAACACAACTCTAGTGATGTTCTGTAATAGATGATGTTTACATATTTATTATTATTTTTCGGTGAGTAGCAGATATACAGGCATACTGTAGATGGTGATAACTGGGAACAAGATCTACTCAAGTAACATAATATATGTTCAGCAAAAATGAGATGGATGAGATGGTTTAGTGAGTTTCGTATAACTACGTTCTTAATTTTTTTGTTTATATATAAACGTTCTAATCATATATATATATATATGATTAGAATGTTATGTGTGGGTCGCGGGCGCTGTATTTAATTTGTTCACGCATGTACCAGCCATGCAATTCTGTAAGAACAAACATCCTTACATCCTCGGAAACATCGGCTGTTATAGCCTTGAACACAAAATTGCAATTCCTTAGTGTCGCTTTTCATTGTGCGACACTAGCGCCGCAAGGCTGCGTTTGGAATTGGAATTCTACAAGGCAAACAGCCTCGCGTACGCTTACAGCCTAATAGAATACCAAATAAAAAGCCGTGATCGCAGTAGACGATGTCAAAGCTGTGATATCTGTGATCACAGCGACGCACACAGCCATTACGAGTCGCTTAGAGAATTGCATGGCAGATTCCTTTTAAACCAACTGAGCGGCAGCAGAAGTAGGGTTATGTTTCCGCATGTTTACGTTAAGAAGTATGATAGGAGTTAAACTGAGTGACAGGATAAGAAATAGTGAGATAAGGAAACGTTGTGGTCTGAAAGAAGATGTAGTGACAAAAATTGAGAAAGGTATGCTGAGATGGTTTGGCCATGTCGAGAGAATGAACGAAGAACGATTGACGAAAAAAGTGTATAAGGCGAGTGTGAATGAAATTGTCGGAAGGGGTAGACCTAGGCGGACGTTTCGAGATCAAATCAGGGACGTCCTGAAAAAAGGCCAGGTCAAGAGTACCCTAAACCGAAGAGCATGTATGAAGAGAATAATGAGAGTGGACGAAGCGAAACAAGTATGTAAGGATCGTAGTAAGTGGAAAGAAGTGGTCTCTGCCTACCCCTACGGGATAGAGGCGTGATTATATGTATGTATGTATGTATGTTTACGTTGTATATTCAATGTTTATAAGGATATACTCGTACTTAACTAAAAATATGCAAAATATGCTTTTTCCACAACTGCTGTCGCATTTTTTTACTAATCTATCTAATAATAAGCAGTTACCATAACCTATTAACGTTTGCGACACAAGGGGCGTTAAGCGCTGCCGGCGGCCCTGTAACCTCATTACGCCTTGTTTTGAAAAACCTCCTGCTGTAGCCTCTTGGGAAAATCTCGACGGTGTACAATTCCATAACTTAAGGGTTCGAGAAAGAATCGTTTCTGGAACCGGTACCAATGTATGAGCCATCATGTGAAACAGTTGTTACGTTCCTCCGGAAATAGCCCATTATGCAACTGGTAGACACAAAAAGGGAGCTCTCCTCAGATTTAAGAGCTGAATACCACGTGTAATCTTGAGATTGACAACTATTTTCACGGTTCGTCTTTGAACTGAAAGCGATATCAAAGTCAAAGCTACATTATTACAGTATTCAGATGCTCATGTGTGATCCCGATTTTATTATCTTTAAACACAACAAAAAAGAAATTAAATATCCATGGTTGGTCACTTTGGTGTGTGACAGATATGTTTGTGTGTGAAGTGTAATGAATGAAGCTTCCTCAGGATTGCTTCGGCTATCAATTTAGCTGTGCCGGATAATAAAAGTAGATTGATACGGAGCACAATCAGAGTGCATCTGACGTTCATCTGGCCGATACTAGTATGTAGTTTAATTAAAAATTGTTTTTTTTTTAATATTGGCTCAGCATATTGGCTCCTCTTCGCCTGTTGGTAAGCGAAAAGAGGAGCCCAAATTGCAGCGGCAACTGACAAGGACAACAGTGTCCTGTCAGTTGACGCTACCATGCTGGCCCGCAAGGTGCTTCTTCATGCTTCTTTTGAAGGATCCCATGTTGTAGGAAGGAGGAAACACATGTGCAGGCAAGACGTTCCACTTTTTAATAGTTCGACAGAGATACGAGATGCCGAACTTTTTAGTACGAGAACTAATGTCCTCTACAGTGGAATGATGACATCGCAAGCCTGCACGTGTGGTTCTATGACGGAAGGGAGAGGGTGGGATAAGGGAAAATAGTTCTTCAGAGCACTCACCATGGTACAGGCGGTAAAATGTACTTAGGGATCCTATGTCCCTACGAAGATTGAAGGGATCCCAGCAGTGGGATCAGTATAGGTTGATGTGGTGCGTGGATACATATATCTGTAGAACCTGCCTACGTGTATGCAAGGAAGTAACAAGAGTACATGTTGACGTAAAGGTTTTAAATTTAGTGTTGGTTCCTATTTAATCGAATACGTAGGTCACACTATAAGTTTTGCGTAACTTAAAAAAACAACATATTATAACCAAAATATTATGTTTATTGCTTTTCAAAATACTCTCCTTTACATTTTAAACATTTTTTCATGCGATCGAACCATTTTTTAAAACAGGAGGAACACAGATCTGAAGGCATGTTTTCTACGTGCTGATTGAATGCTATCACTGCCTCTTCGGAGTTGGTAAAAGTGAAACCTCTCATCAAATCTTTGATTTTGGGGAAAATACAGAAATCACAGGGTGCTAGGTCGGGGCTATGCGCAGGATGGGTAACGAGTTGTACTTTTTCGGAAGTTAAAAATGACTTTGTTTTGTTGGCCGTGTGTGAAGAAGCGTTGTCATGATGTAGGAGAACGCGGTTTTTTGGTCGTCTTTCGCGAACTTTTTCTAACACCCTGGGTAAACAAATGGTAGAATACCACTCGGCATTAACACTATTTTGATCTTCAAGTGGAATTGTGCAGATGGGACCCGTAGCTGAAAAAAAAACGCGATCATTTTTTTACCAACGTTTCTCGCCTGCCTCACTTTTGTTGGCCTGATCTCATTTTCAAACACCCATTCACAAGATTGCTGTTTTTTTCGGGTTCAAAACAATAAATCCACGTTTCGTCTCCTGTGACAATGTCATAAACAGCATTAGAATGTCCGTGGTCGTACTTCAGTAGCATCTGTGAGCACCATTCCACGCGAGCCCGCTTCTGCTCCGCTGTCAGTTCATGAGGGATCCAACGACAATAAAGTTTCCGAACTTTCAATTCTTCGTGTAAAATTTTCTGAATTTGGCTCATACCAATCCCCAATAGTTCTCGAATTGTCTCATAGCTAATCCGCGGGTTTTCTTCAATTAGCCGCTTAACAGTAGCCACATTATTTACGTTGACGGCAGTTGAAGGCCGCCCTTCACGAAATTCGTCATGTAAAGAAACTCGACCTCTCTCAAATTCAGCAAACCATCGCCTCACGGTGCTCAAAGAAGGTGCTTCTCTCCCAAAAGCATTTTGAAGACGAGCAGCAAAGTCTTGCGGGGAGAGAGAACTTTTAAAATCATAAAAAATCATCGTTCTAAAATCTTTTCGACTCGATTCCATTTTCGTTGCGTACGTAGAACTTTGATGTGAGATAAAAAACAATTGACAAATGATTTCCCGCCAATTGTTTTTTTTTATTACTAAATAGGTTGCAACATTTCAAAAAATATAACATTCGAAATTCAAATAGTTCCGATTAGCTAGAAGTGCAAAACTTTTAGTGTGCCCCATGTATACAGTATTCATCGATTGAAAGTGACTTGACTGCAAAGTTAACACTGTTATAGACTCCCGATAGGAGATTATCCGTTCTACGTGGTGGCAGAGACACATGGCAGCAACGAGACTCATGATGAGGAGAAAATGGTGAAATTTCTAAAATTAGGGATGGAAGGTGGACTCATAATAGACGGGACCATTACTTCTGAACCTAGGAAAATGCAGGTTAGTTTGGTCTTTATTAATCAGCGATATAGATTTATATGATTATGCTATTACCTACCTTAAAGGTAACATCCCATTTCAACACACATGGGACAGTGCTCCTTCTTCTTCTTCCTATCGTCATCTACTATACTAATTTTAAGATGGAGCGTCTGCCGTCAGACTTCTATAGCGCAAAGAGAAAATCAAACGTTTCTTAACAAAGGTCACACGTGTTTTGAATTTTATGGACGTGCGGGTTTCCTCCCGATGTTTTTCTTCACCGATAGGCAAGTGATAATTACAAAGTACATAAATCTGAAAACATGAATTTAGTGGAACACCCGTACCTGGGATTCGAACCAAGTGGCAGTGAATTGAAGTTAGTAGGCTAGTTTTCTGTTCACTAGTCTATCACTGCTCAAGAATTGGCATCTTACGTTAATAAAGTTACATGAAAAATACTTAAATATAGAAAAATCCATTCTGATGTTATTTTTGGGAGTGGTGTAAATCTCTCGCCATGTAAATGACGCTCGTTCGTGAGAACGGAACTCACTAGGGAAAAACCACTTTTCAAAATATACCAGCCATAACGACATATATTATGATCCTGCGAGGATTATAATGGTAATAGTGGGACCAGCGGATTTCATTGTCATGTGTATTTCAGCACATTTGGAGATTCAGAGAATCTATACCATCAGCAGACATAGCCGGCACTTACTTGTGTTCATACGACGTGTCACTCCCTCAGAAACACTATTATGAACTGGTGCCAATCTTGCAGAAGAGGCTAGGGGACAAAGCCAGAGTCGCCGGATTTGGTCATATAGGTGTGTATGCTTTTTTTATGATCTATGTCTGTTGGGAACGTTATAATAGCACCCGCCTGATAAAGCGGTCACTGTAGGTTATAATATAATTTAAGGACACTCACGCATGTTACCATCACTCCTGAGTCTGACTGCTTAACATCAGGGATTTGCCACCTTAGTGGTATAAACAACACCTACAAACAAGGAATTACGAGTGCCTTTCATTAGCATGTCATGCTCGAAAACAATTTATTTCAAGTCACTTTCTTCCAATCACCTTGATTTCTTCAAAAACTATAAGATTATATTTTTTATACAACGTCTGGAGGCATACATTTATAAGTGGTAGAGCCAAGCTATTGTCAATTAGTGGCCACTGCATGGCTGCGGGTAGATTGTAGCCATTCAATTATAATAGCTCGTAATTGGACCGCCTCGTCCGGGGTAGTACCATTTTCTCACAGAAAATCGGCGTGAAGTAGTGGCATGCTGATATTGCTGATACAGCATGCCACACTTTTCGTACGGTGAGTGATGAGATCCGGAGCCCATTCCCACTAATATGGCAATGGTAGATACAGTGATACCCCAGGAGGGCACCCACCACCATCCCATGGCTCCACCGACCTTACGGTCATTTGAGCCGAATCGCGGGAGATGCAGCACGGTACTTGCTGCTCTAAGACTCTCTGCCGTCCGTGGGCATTTCTTGACGCCCTACAAATTGTTTATGTCTGTCTCCACATGTCTCTGTTTCGCCTTCTCCCTTTCAAAGGCAGCAAGGCACACGTATACGCCTTCACTGGCGTCCGAAGGCGCTCGTGGTTATTCCTAAGTTCGTCTATGTATTGCACTCTCCCTCCTCCCGCTCTCGGCCTTTTCTTCGGCGCTCCTCCACGCGAACCATGCGTGGGCGAACCCGCGAAGTTCCCCGGCGACGACACAAGGTCCCCGAAATACCCGGTGTATTTCGGGGGCTTCCCGCCTCGTCTTCGCTGCGCTGAATCCCATTCATCATTCTGTCACGCAGATCGGCATACATTGGACACGACCACAGAATGTGGTATCTGTCCTCCTCGCTTTCACTACACAACACATGCTACTCTCACAACATTTCATCTCACTCAAACGTTTCCTGAAACATCCGTGACCCTCCAGGAGTTGTGAGGTTGGATGAACCGGTTCGACCCAGTGAGACTTGAGTCTTACCTGAGTACAATTTGATCTAACCTGCTTTGTGTGCTTCCGCCACCAATTAGTTCATGCGCCCTAGCGCCGGCCAGCACCCACCCACTACTGTTAGTACGTGCTTAATTGGTGGCGGAAGCGGGAAGGTGGCTTCCCAAATTTCGCGTTTCCGACGACTCAACTCCTGTTCGGGCGCGGTTCTACGTAACTCTTCCATGTACACAGCAATGGTTACCTCCAGGTCTGCTGGGAAGAACTCCAGCCAGCACCGGCAGCGCAGCAGTACTGGTGACTTTAGACGCTTTAGGCAAGAGAACTAGTACACCTATCTGATTTTTTAGTACGACCCTACGACAAACATACATACATACTCTGTGGCACCAGATTGCGGCGGCATACGTCAACGTAGTCACGTACGTCTCCTGGTAGAGTATCCTCAGGGCTCGATATCTATATCCCCACGATGATGCAGATACCCGCGCCATCCTTCCAAAGCAAGCTGCGGCATGCTCCCCTATACGGGTCGCGTGCTGCAGGATGTGTAGTGTTGGTTCTAGTTTCAGCCCGAGGACAGTGGCAGACGTGACGCTTCTGATCGAGACCTGCTCGAGTTTCAAAATGGGGGAGGAAGGAGCGCTACAGCCTTCCCTTCACTGTGATCGTTACCGACTAGGTTGGAGAGAAGGACAGCTTGTTGCAGTGCTCCCAGGCGCCGACTAAGCACAGGGCGTCGTTTTCAATTGCAGCTCGAGAGTTGACTTCAACCACAATCGTTACATCATCTGCTTACCCTACCATGTTGACTCCCCCCCCCCCCCCCCCCAGTAGAGGCAAGCGTAGTAGATTACCCATAAGAATGTTCCACAACGACGGCCCCAGTATAGAACCCTGCGGACATCCCATGGTGGAAGTCTTCCACATCACCCGGTCGCCCACAATGAGACCCACATGGCGTCCGGTAAAGTTGTCGAGCAACATCTTGTAGATGTTGGGTGGACAATCCCCCTCTTCGCCTTGAGTAGCATCATCGACCACCAAGCTTTGTCAAAGATCCCCGAGATGTCCAAGAATACCAACTGAACATACTTACATACAGAATGTTTAGCTGTACTGAGTATTTCCTGTAGAGCTGTAACTGTTGATCTACCCAGAGAGAACCCGTGCTGATGCTCATAGATACTGCCAGTGATCTGCGGGGCGCATCTTAATATTACGCGCTCAAGTAGCTTCCCGAATATCGGGAGGAGCGTTATTGGTCGGTACGCTTTTGGGTCACTCAGTGGTTTCCCGTTGCCCTTGGGCAGTACAAGTAGTATTCCGTCTTTCAGAACGTTGGGGAATACGCCCTCTGCCACACATGCCACCAGTACCGAGTGGAATTCCCTCGGTGCAGCAACCCAGACATGCTTCCAGACTTTCGCACTTATTCCATCAATTCCGCGGTGTTCGGCAGAGCCTTTATCACCGCCTTCACCTCCTCAAGGGTGAGAGAGGACGAGGCAGGGCCCGAAGGCGTGAAGGACGCCAATAAGCGTACCTGTCTGTGGTAGGCCGTATCCCTCGACGGGTCATAGTCAGTCACTCACGAGACCGCGCGGGGCACCCCGTATGGCTTTCAGCAAACTTAGTGCCGTTCAGTATGTTGGCGGGTGCTCTGACCCTCCCGCTGGCGACTTTGTAAGCCTGGCCCCAGGGGTCCCTGTTGCCAGACTCGGCCGTATTGCGGAAAAAAATCTGCTGAGTTCTCTCCATTGCCTTCCGATACCTTTCACGAGCAGCATGAAACTCATTCTTCGCCATTTCATCCGAGCATGTCTCAATCTATTGTGCTCATTACAGAGACTCTCCATCTCTGCATTCTACCATTCATACCCCTTTCTTTGTTTTTGAGTTTTTACTCCCAAGCATTCCTCACACGTTCGTACTACCAAATTTAGGAAATCCTCACACATTAAACCCGCTGGTTTACAAACATTTAGGCTTCCCATTAAACGGTGGATCAGCGCTTCAAAGCAAGGCTATTCAACCCCGTGATCCCTGTATTGCGGCCGGTCCACGATTGGCTGTGGCCGCTCGGGTCCACCCACGATTCTACTCACGGTCACAGTGAATGTGATAAGTCTGTGATCAGAGCTGCTGGCAGCCGAATGAACACGCCAGTCCAAGATGTTAACATTCCCCGCTGTGAGAGTTAAGTCTATATTGCTTTCCCCATTGGGACCGCTAAATGTGTGGGGTTAGCTCTCCTTGTTGCTGAGTCTCAGGCACCTGGATTGGATAAACCCCTCTATTTGCTGCCTACGGTGTTCAGGGACTGGGCCTCTGCCTAGAAAATGCCTGGGTATCACTAAACCACAGCGGGGAATGAGCGTTAGAGTCAACACCAATTACTACGGCCTCTCCTCGTAAGTGGTCCAGTGCTCTCTTCAGTGTATAAAAGTGACCATCTATTTCATCCGAGTACTGGAAGTACGCTGATATTAAATACGAGTAGCTATCTTCGTTAATGCATGCCACGACACAATGTATAGATCCTATATTTTCCAGCACTGTGACGCGGATCCTCCTGTTTATAACCAGTATCCCAGCTTTCGATTTGGGGCCCTTGGCAACAATTGTGCAGTCAGTCAAATCATCATAATATTCCTGGACCAGGACCAGGTCCAAGCCCATCTCCTCCGCCACGGTCCGCAGCTCCGCCGTCGCCTGCGCTGCGCCCTCAAGGTTGATTTGTCCAACCCTGAGGGCACCGCCACACTGATGGCTCCGTCCCTCAGCCATAATTGACGGTGACTAAGTATCGCTCCTCTACATGCTTGCGGGTCGGGCAGTCCACTGACGCTGTCTTGTGGTTGGCGGGGCAGTTGAAACGCTCGCAGGTCCCGCACGCCATCGTCTCGGACTTACAGTCCGCCTCTCCGTGCCCACTGCAGCCGCATCTTCCACAGGTTCTAATTTCCGATCTGCAGAGTTTCTCTGGGTGACCGTACATCTGGCACTTGTGGCAGCAGGTCACCCTTAAGTGATCCTTTCTTTTTTTGGGCTACCCAAAAAATTATAGTCATGGGTTGCCAGATTTCTCATTGGGCGGAGCATCAAGGTCCTAGTTGACGGTACGTGCTCGGATTCACTGCCCATGAATGCTGGCGTATCACAAGGCTGTGTGTTGTCTCGCACTCTGTTCCTTCTGCATATCAATGACTTGTTGCACGTGCGCAACGTTCATTGCAATGCGAATGACAATAAAGTGGACGCACGATACACTGGTTAAGCCAATATCTCTCGGGATTACATCAATAAGTGTCAATCACAGCTTGTGTCTGTAATTGAGACATCACTAGGACAGATCTCAGATTGGGGTAGACTGAATTTAGTTCAATTTAATCCCCTCAAGACACAAGAGCGTACAAATTTGCGAAAAAGTCCCTATTTATCGTAGCTCCTCGATTAGAAGATATAACTCTCAACACTACGTCTTGGGTATCGTCATATAGCGCGATGAACAGTTTCGCGGTCACCTGGAGAGCAAAGCTAAGTTGATGTGACCAATAGAGCTAGACGATACTTTACAGGTCAACATCGCCTTCATCTTTATAAGGCCCAGGCCCGGTCTCACATGGAAAACTGTTTACATCTTTGAGCCGGTCGCAACAATATTTGCTTACCCCATTTGATCGCATACAACGTAGAGCAGTTCGAATCGTCGGCGACCCAGTGATCTCCGTTCGGTTGGACTCGCTTTGTACACTCAGAGACGTTGCTTCTATTTCTACTGTACAAATTGTATAATGGGGAGTTTTCGGAGGAGCTGTTCAAGTTAATATCATCCGCTGAGTTCCACTATCGTACCACTCGCCACAAACTAAAATTTCACCCTCACCATCATCAACAGTATGCTTTTTGAGGCAATTTCTGTACGTACGGTACGTACGGTGAAATTGTGGAATAAATTACCCTCAGCGGTATTCCCGAAGAAATACGATATGGGTGCCTTCAAGAAAAGAGCCTATGTTTCACTAAAATGGCTTGCAACGCATCAGTGACCCTTTGGTGTTGCTGAGGTCTATGGGCGGTGGTGATCACAAATCATCAGGTGACCCACATGCTCGCTTACCCCCGTCAAATATAAAAATACAAGCATACGACCCACCAGATGTAAAGCGGTTACCATAGCCTATGAACGCTTGCAAAACATTAATTATCACTCGCGTGATGCCACCTCTATTACTAACACACCAACTCCTTATGAGCTTACTGGTGACCTCACTCGCATGCAGAAACATTACAACCCTCCAGGAAGTTGTTATTGCTGCGGTTATCTGTGAAGCAGAGGGACTTCTCCAGACGGGCTACTTTAATGCGCCCTACCTTTCTTAAAAACACTCATACCAAGACAAACAGACATATTGCATATACATACATACATAGAAATATGCAAACAAGTGTTTGTCCCGTATATGGAACTCACGAGCGTTGGTATCAATATAGCGTTACAAACCACTGCGCCACCGAGCTCGTTAATATTGAAATAAAATTAATATTGAATTCATATCGTCCGTAGGTGATGGCAACATTCACTTAAACGTAGTATCCTCGGTATATAGTGAAGAAATAATTGAGTTAGTGGAGCCATTCTTGTTTGAAGAAGTACACAAGCGCGGCGGTTCTGTCAGCGCCGAGCATGGGATTGGATTTCGGAAACCACACTATATGTGTTACAGCCAGAGGGAGTCAGCTATACAACTAATGCGAGAATTAAAGCGGATGATGGATCCGAATGGCATCCTGAATCCATACAAAGTCTTGCCTGATGCGTGATATGTAGTATTTTGTATTGTATTTATATTATAAATAAATGACGATTTCGGATTGATTTTTGTGTTTTCATACTACAATTTCTCTATTTATGTAAGAACTTCTTATATCATGGACTACCACAATTATCACAAATACTGTTATTGAACACTGTGCTAACACACTGTAGAACCTGTGCTCGAAGGGCATGGTCGATATTAATTTGCAACGAATGTTTTAATGCAGCAAGAAATGACATAATTTGTCAATCCTAGTAAGTATACTATGTATACGTACATTAGGTATACATATCATATACACGTATCGTCGAGTTGAATATAACCTTCCTCGAGAATTGGGATACAATCGCAAAAATATTTTTTCAAATCCGTTTGGTAGTACATCATTGCGTTTAAACAAACGCTTTTATATATTAGTTTAAAAAACGATAGTCTAAATATCCAAAAAATACTAATTGTTGACATTTTGTATGTAGTGACGTAATGCCATTGTTGTAGAAACTTTGGGACATTTGATCAGAAAACTGAAACAATTAGTTTTGACCATCCAGGGCTATAAACGACACAATGTTTTTTCAATGCTTGTCGCATTTTTGCCTTTTTTGTAATAAAACTCAAAATGTATCAAACTTCTTCATTGATTCTCCATTTTGGCGGACAAAAAGTTGTAAAAAATGGCGGGAAATCGTATTTACTTTTTATTTTTCTGTTAACCAGCTGCTGTAACTATGTATGTATGTATATCTT
This sequence comes from Pyralis farinalis, assembly GCA_947507595.1. Lineage (NCBI taxonomy): Eukaryota > Metazoa > Arthropoda > Insecta > Lepidoptera > Pyralidae > Pyralis > Pyralis farinalis. The sequence goes on from OX382267.1 coordinate 23,257,500, forward strand.
CATGCCAAGTCGCTTGTGGGGTAGGCAGAGAGAACTGAGCGCCATAAAACGCGGTCCTTACATACTACACTCGCTTCTGTAACATTCATAGCTGTTTTCATGCACGCTCGCCGGTTCCTAGGGCTCCTGACATCACCTTCTGATAAAACACGACCAATTTGGTCATGGTAGGTTAGTCTCGGTCTTCCTCGGCTCCTACATCCTTCCACTTTTGCATTGTATATCTGTTTCGTCATTCTTTCGTCCCGCATTCTTTCTACAGGTTCGAACCAACGGAGCATGCCTTTTCTTATCTTAACACCGACACTCTCAGACCAACTCTTTCTCTCACGTCTTCATTAAGAACGCGGTCAGTAAGCGTTATGCCACAAATTTTGCGCTATGCTCTCATCTCGACCGCATTTATTCTACTTTCATGCCCTCTCTGCCATACCCAGCTCTCACTGTGTACAGCGAGCTGTGCCTTCTGGCTTAGTTTTGGCTGCCTAGAAGTTTACCCAACGCTCCATTCACCCTATTCCCTGCACTCACTCGTCTCTCCACATCAGTGGTATACCTTCCATTGCTGCTAAAAGAACTTCCAAGATATACAATCTCATTCATTTGCTCCAACACTACATCATCAACCGTAATCCTAGTGTTCGTTCTGGTTGTCTCTCTTTCAAATACCACTATCTTGGTTTTCTTCGTATTCAATTGTAAACCTTTCTTCATACAATCATTTTTCATTGTTGTAACTAAATGGTTGTAAACCGCTTCATCTGCATAAAGCAAGCAGTTGACCACTGAGTCACCCATTCGCATTCCCACATTCATATTTCTAATTCTCTGAAGGCAACTGTCCAGATATAGGATGAATAGCCGAGCCGACAGCACGCATCCCTGCTGACACCAATGTTGACATCAAACCAGGGCGACAAGCTGCCGTCCACCCGCACACATGCTGTATAATCCTCATATGTGTATTGGACAGCACGGAGTAGGTCACCGTCAACCCCGTATCAGGACAAAATGTTCCAGAGATTCTTTCGCACGACTATCAAATGCTTTCTCAAAGTCCACAAAACCTCAGAAAACCTTCTAGTCCAAAGCCAGATGCTTCTCTACGATGTTGTGGAGTGAAAAAACTTGATCCGTATATCCTCTGCCGCTTCGAATCCACCCTGTGCTTCCCAAACCATTCCATCGGATTTCACCCTCATTCTCTTTTCAATGATTTTTCCATACACTTTAGCTGCTAAGCTGATGAAACGGATGGCCCTATAGTTGGCGCAGTCCATACGTGAGCCCTTGCCTTTATACAAGGGCACGATGACTGCGCGTCTCCAATCGCTCTGGATCCTTCCGGTTCTCCAGCATAATTTGCTCAAAAACCAGCAGGCGTCCCTAACGTAGGTACCACCTAGCTTGACCATCTCAACTGTTACCATATGGATTCCCGCTGACTTTCCATCTTTCAAGCTTCGTATCGACCATTCAATCTCATCCATGGTAATGTCATCATAGTACGCTGGCACTGCCGAGTCAATCGCAGACTCATTCACAATGCCAGCGTCATGGACATAATCATACATTTCTCTAAAATGTTCACTCCACCGTTCTAACACTTCCTGCGTATTAGCAAGAATGCCACCAGCTTTACATCTTATCTTGTCCATTCTGGATGCTGACGAACCACTTCGAGACTTCTTTACCGCTCTCCAGAAGAGTTTGGTATTTGCCTCGAAGTTCTTCGTCAGCCTCTTTTCTCACTCATAAGTAGTCTTTCACGCTTCTCTTTCACTAAAGCTTTGGTGTCATTCTTGCATCGACGGTATATTTCTTTCTTCATTTCTTTCATACCATCACTCTGGTGCAAATATAATACGTAATCCAGTCACGCAGTTTCTTTGCGCATCCACATGCTTCTTTCGCACTGTCCACCATACTTTCTTTCAGAACTTCCCAGCCTTGAAGCACGGAGCTAATAGACAAGCCAATCCACAGGGGGAAAGGGGAAGGTATTGACTTGTAAAAAATTGCAATCGTTCTATTTCATTGGACTGGCTTAATCAATGGCTTGAAGACAATCCACTGCAGTGAATTGTCCCTATTTAGAAGATGCCAATATTGGATTGGCTTTTTGGATTGGCTTGCCTATTCGCCTCGTATAAATGGTCCATTAGGCGTCCCCTGAAACTCTCTTCGTCAATGACTGCATTCTATACAAAGTGTGCAGGGGAGGGCAATATTAACTAAACTTCAAATCTTGGTTTGAGAGTTGGTTCCGCGAGTGGCCTATTGAGGTCTCGGGTCGCTTTCCTTTCCCGCCCATATGGATTTTTAGCTTTTAGAGCAATAAGATGATATCATTACGTATGTCTGTCTTAGTAAATCTATCTGCTGCCTGTTCGTTGTTTGTAAGTTTCGTACCACTTTCCTACAAAATAGCTGGGAGCCTCATAACAGCGTAGCCAAGTTAAAAGTTTGAATGTTGAATTGCATTTGGCATTGGCATCTACCACATGTGTGCCTAGCATATGTGATAGATACATACCTACATATAATTATAACTAAAAACTGGTTAAGTTTTTGTTCCGTTTGTATAATGTTACCGATTTATAATGGTTTGTGTTCCGAGGATTTACATCATATGATGTCAATTGCCTCGTCTTACAATCTAAGGATTTGTCGACGCGGACGGCTGAGAGTTCTCTCGCACACATCATAGTGTGCCACAATACCACAGCACAATACGTGACCGTTGCGGTTCTATATGTACTCATTCTCAAACCATAGTGTGTGAGAGTGAGTACATTATGTACAGCGTGCTGTTCCAGTAAAGCTTTCTACCTTAAGAGTCTTAAGTTGTGGAATGGTTTTTGCAGGGACGGCAACGCACGATTGATACCCCTGGTGTTCAAGTGTCCACAGGCTACGGTAACTTACCATTGGATATGCCACTAAAAATGTATAAAAATGAAAAAATTAATGGATTTTCTATCCGTCTATCTGTATCTCACAGCGATTTTACTCGAAACCTATCCTTGTAAGAAAGATGAAATTTAGAACGGTTATAAATCTTTACAACGCCAATAAAGATAATAATGTAAAATGGTACCGCTCCTACACCTAAAGCGGCTGTGTTTTTTTATTAGTGCACTCTATGCACTCTTGGGGGTATCATTGAAAAGGATTCTCAAACATATTGAGCGTTCTTGTGCATCATTAATCATTATTTATGTATTTTCTTACCAAATATCTAACGTTTAAAACATCGCAGAAATGTAAAAATATAATTTTAAACGTATTCGAAAAATAAACTTACGAAGATATTTGACGAGCTCGGTGGCTCAGTCGAGAATGACGCGACTTTGACACCAACGCTCGTGGGTTCGATTCCCACACAAGGCAAACATTTGTGTGTATGAACATGTCTGTTTGTCTTGGTCTGGATGTTTTAAGAGAGGGCGCATCAAAGCAGCCCGTTTGGGGAAGTACCTCCACCTCACAGAAAACCGCAGCCAAATAACAACTCCCTAGAGGGTTGTTGTGTTCCTGCGTGTGAGTGAGATCACTAGTAAGCTCCCAAGGAGTTGCTGTGTAAGCAGCAGAGGAGGCATCGCGCAAGTGATACTTTGTATATTGCAAGCATTAATAGGCTACGGTAACTGCTTTATATCAGGTGGGCCGTATGCTTGTAAACCTTCTGACGTAGTATAAAAAAAAATTTGGAATACACTACCTAACAAATATAAAATTCTGTTTATAAAGTTAAAAGTGGGCCACATTGCTCATGGAACCGACAACCTCTGGGCAAAAGAGGTTCTCGAAGCGTCCCCCTGCGCGCCCATACCGGCACACACACGAGATAAAAAAAATGTAGAGAGTCGATGGATGCAGGTGGCTCAACATCGAGGCGAGTGGCTCTCTAGAGGGAAAGCCTATGTATAGCAGTGGAGTAATGCGGGCTGAAATTATTAATCATCATTGTTTCATAATTGTTTGTCACGTTTAAAATGTCATCATGATAAAAGAGGGCCCTTCTGCTGCTGCTGTTTCCGAAACTATTGACTTAGATTATTTGTGATTGCCTATAGGTATTAAACTTTCCTGCCAACGACGTACGCTTTTAATTTTTAGCATTTCATTCTGGGACCCGTATTTAACTAGAATTATTTAATTCGTAAGTATTGATTAATACTAACTATCGCTTGCTGTCTGAAACTATTTTGGTTTTTGATGTTCATACTCTTAAGCGGCGAACAATTACCTAGTACAAATAAAAAACTTTCGTTATCACTATGATAACAAAGAATAAATAAATATATGGCTGGGAACATAGTGCACGAGCCGTGCGATTACATCGACATTCAAATAACATTACGTAAGTAGTAACATTGCGTCGTAGTTGTATTCACTCACTGTCAGTCAGTGGCCAAACGGCGTTCGATATGTTAAGAGGTTCTTAGACGAAATAATTTTATATTTGACAATGTTTAGCCCGATAAAGTTGTTATCACAGTGTTATGTTAGTAAATCAGCGTATCGACAAGTTAAATATGCTTCCCAAGCACTTCCACAGCTATCTTCAGTAAGTATTATAAGGATTATTTTAATATTCATGCAGTAATTACTGATTGTAAATGTTTTCAAGATTCCGTTCCTGATGAGACCCATTATGGAATCCTATTGCTAGGTTGTAACAGGGATGTAGGAAACATAATAGGTAGACATTTGAAATTTTCACAGAATATGTATGATTATGACCGATAAAAATAAAGTTAAAAATTAAATCCCTGTACAATACCGTAGGTATTTTACAAGGTGGTACGAAATACGTTCGCGAATCCGACTCGTAACTAGCCGGTTTTTATTAATATTTTTCATATTTTTCTCTGATCAGTGGCTAGCTATGACCAATATTTTATACTATTTAGGTATAAGCACATAGGTACGATCTACCACTACTTCATCAGTACCAACGTTTGGGCGATTGCAATATTGGTAGGATAATTATACACATAAAACAGGTGTGACGTGACATATTTACTGCAGTATAGTTGTATTTTGATAAATTATTTTAAAATTTAGCGTTATGAGCGAATATTTAAAGAAATTTAATTGCAGTTTTTCTGATGCTGATCCTAAGCTTCTTTTGCAAAGTGAAATTAATATTCTAAAGAGATGATTTATAGAAAAAAAAACATTATTCGACGAAAGCGTCATGTGCTATTGTCCATAGTTGCCGACGTAGGCGTATTTGAGATGAACATGTCGAGCTTTTCCCGCAGCAGACTCTGTCATACTTATGGGTTAATTCAACGGGATAAAGCTACGAAGAAAGAAAGCTTTTTCCTAAAATCGGAAAAATAGACGAAAGCACTGTTTTTGCTATTTTTCCTTGTCACTCTCGAGAAACATCTGTGTCGAGAGTGACAAGGGAAAATATATATTATTATTAATTATATTAACCCATTAGTATGACAGAGTCTGCTACCTACCTAAGGATTAGGCGAAGTAACTAATTTTGACCTCCACAATCCACAAAACAAACCAGAACTTTCCTAGGATAGGTCACACGTCGTCTGAACTAATCTGTATCTAAAAACTCTAATTTCTTGTAAATGCGATGTTTTCGATCACCACCGTGACAATTACAAATATGTACAAAAATTTAAAACACGAATTTAGTGGGACATGGCCATGCCAAGATTCGAACAAGAGTTCGTCATATATCGATATCGATGGTAACATAGGATTGGGGTTTGTTAAATTAATTAGTTAGCCCATGGGGTGGGGCAGGGAGGGACAGCTGCTGCTCCTCTGGATTCGTATATATCTACGTACGATGGTAAAAAGTTATGTTAACAGCTTTGCCTTAGGGGTTTAAGGCACAACTTAATCAGCGGCCGTTAATGGACCGGCACACCTTTTGTGTTACACCGCTGGGCTTTGGCGATCGAGTGTCAAGGTGAGGTGAGGCTTTTAGCATTAGCTGATAGCCTGGATATGACGAAGGGCTTCGATCGGGTCTGGCATCGGGGTCTTTTATAGAAGTTACTATCGTAAGGGCTGCCCGAGGGTTTGTGCAAATGGATTGTCAGCTTCTTCTCCAGCTGATACATAAAAGACGGCAGTTGCGTATCCGATAGCATGAGTGTCAATGCTGGTATACAGGGCGTGCTAATATCCCTCGTTCTCTTGTGAAGGAAGACAAAGACTTTTGTCACACTAGTCTCAAGTCAGACCGCACATGGATTGCTGTAGTCACCTATGGGTGGGAGTACCTGGATATCAGCTAGGTAAGTCCTTGTGATTCGGTGCAAAGGCCACCTGTGAGAATTGTCGATGTCCCTAAGCTGATTGTCATTGAACCCTTGAGTTTAATAAGAGGTTTTACCTCCCTTTGTGTGTTCTACCAATTGTACAATGGGTTGTCTCCCGGGTATTTCCCGGGGACAGCCTCCGCTCCAAATACACTGCTCACAGACTGACACGGCTGGCAATTTATCCTGACACACTGGAGTCACAATAGTCGCGTACTGTGCGGTTTCAGAGTAGTTTTCTGCCGAGAACTCTTAATTTGTGGAATGAACTCTCAGCGTACCCCTGTGACACTCCTGGTGGTACAAATGTCTATAAACTGAGGTTACTGCTTTACCATCAGTCAGGCCGTATGCTTGTTTTCTATCTGAGTGATGTTTGCAAGTCTCTTCCGAGGTGTATCCTTGATTATAGGTATATCAAGGGGTTGAGGAGTACATACGAAAACGATACTATACCGATCCGATTATAGGGCCAGAGCACGAAACCTACAGAATTGCAGAGAAGTGTGAGACAGGGAGACGAGGGTAATTGTCGGAAACTGTTTACCGATACGTTGAAAGATGTTTCAAGTAACTGGACTAGAACAGATACGGCATCAACGGGACTTGGGCACAAAGCTTGAAGACCTTGACGGAGCATCCCAACGAGTGGGGCTTAAGATCAACATTGATTAAATGACGATTATATGGAATGTACCTACATGTTGTACCCACTCCAGATTTTTTTACCTGGCATATATAGTCCAGCTAGGTTAGTCCAACTTATCTCTATCTCTCTCGATCTCGTAAAACCCAATTTAAACAGGCATTTCTCGTCCAAAATGCCTCAATATCTTAATGAAAGTTTACGACTAGTGTGTGTTGCCAGTGATAACTTATAGCACAGAAGTGTAGTCCCTTGACGAAGAGAACCCCAGACTTTCACTGCGAGATTCAGGAATGAGCACATTCGTATTAGAACTAAAGTTTCCGACTTGCCTCTAAGGATCATTAAGCTGAAATGGCAGCGGGCAGGGCACATAGCTCGAAGAACCCATGATTATTGGGGCAGAAAGGTTCTCAAATGGCGGTCATGAACCGCAAAACACGCTGTAGCACGTCACGCGATAGACCGACGATCTGGTGAAGATCACAGGGAGCCAATGGAAGCTAGCAGCAAGGAGGAGGCTCCTATTCAGCAGTGTTCTTTGGCTGTAATGATAACGATAAGGCAAAATAGGCTCGGGGAACCTTGCTTAAACAGTTTTAGTCCCCCCCCCCCCCTCCTAGGGTACGCCCAGTAAATGCCTATTATTTGGGGAGCGTTTTTCCCAGTGTTAGCTGAAAAATATGAATATGATTAAAATTCAGAACCTCGATCGAGCAACTGCTACTATTAGAATTAATAATACGTAGATAGTTATCTAAAGCGTAGCAATTACATAATCTTTAGATACGACATGGCTAAGTGATATGTATATTCATGTAATTGTTCTCTTCTGGGAAAACTCTTATCTACAGGCGTTCTTTAATCTATTTTATCAATATACTCGTAGTAATACAAAAAATATCTAATACTATATATGTAACAAAAATATATATACATTATACTGAATGTGAAACAAGGATACTTACCTGATGTGGAGCGGTAACCGGGTTGTGTTACTTTTGGATTTTTCTGTAACGCAGAAAACAAACTTAACACAAAATATTACAACTTCTTTACATACATTAATTACATCTACATAAATAATCGTTTGTTGGACATTATTTTTACTAAATTAAATGCAGTAACTTAATTAAGACAATCGTCGACGTATAGAAATATACTATCAAGCGCACGACCTGCCTGATGGTAAGCAGCAGGGTGTTACTCATGCGTTGCCGACCCTGTAAAAACCTCTTTACACCTTTCTTGAAGAACACTATGCTGTAGTCCCTTGGGAAAACCTCGGCTGGGAGTTTATTCCACAACTTGATGGTTCTCATAAGAAAACTTCGCTGAAACTACACAGTACGTAACCATTGCTGTTCCAGTGCGTGAGGGTGAACTCTCCGCCGTGCGTCGGCGAGCGATGCAGTTGTAGAAGCTGTCGGCATCATATCGAACAATTCTTCAATATAAGACAAACACTTAATTGCATTCTACGTATTTATATAAAAAAAATGCGTATGCGCTAGTAATTTTCAACCAAAACGAACACTAGGATTACTGGTGATAATGTAGTGTTGGAACAAGTAGATGAGATTGTATATCTTGGAAGCACTTTTAGCAAGGTTCGAAGGTACACCGCTGATGTGGAAAGACGAGTGAATGCAGCGTGAATGGAGTGTTGGGTAAACTTTTAGGCAGCCGAAATCTAAGCCAGAAGGCACAGCTCGCTGTACACAACGCGGTGCTAATCCCAACGCTTAAACTTATGGAAGTGAAAGCTGGGTACGGCAGAGATAGCATAAAAGTAGAATAAATGCGGTCGAGATGCGAGCATTGCGCAAAATTTGTGGATGGGTGCATGAAAAGAAATATGAATGTTAAAGAAGCGAGTGAGGTGTGTAAGGATCGCGTCATATGGCGTTGGGTTCTCTCTGCTTACCACACAAAGGATCTGTGTGTGTGAAGATATACATACATACATACAACTTTCTAGAACTCAAAGAGTTTTGCCATTGCGAATAATCGTAATAATCTGGGCACTCGAAAAATAAGTAGGTACTGTACACTCGCTGCCGCACGCGTCTTGTCCAATGGAGCACGAAAGACAAAAGTCTTCAGTACAATATACAACTTAGAAAGCACAGCTTCAGCTCTACTGCCAGTATGCCGTCTCGCTTATTCTACTTTTTTTATACAACTTCGGAAGGCATACCATCATATGGTCCACCTGATTTAAAGTGGTTACCGTAGCCTATAAAGACTTGTGGTACATTAAGTATCACTCTCGCGATGCCACCTTTGCTTCTAACACAGCAACTCCTTCGGAACTTACTGGTGACCTCACTCACACGCAGGAACACAACAGGACAACAGCAGGAAAACAACCCTCCATGGAGTTTGTTATTTTGCTGCGTTTTCTGTGAGGTGGAGGGATTCCCCAGTCGGTCTGCTTTGATGCGCCCTACCTCTCTTAACAAAATCCCAACCAAGACAAACAGACATGTTCATGCACACAAATGTTTGTGCTGTGTGGGAATCGAACCGTTGGTGGTTCAATTCGTTGGTGTCAAAGTCGCGTTGGCTACCGCGGCGCCACCGAGCTTGCCAAAACTTATGAATATCAAGGGAAAGTAATACCCGCTGGATATCTTCGGCATTCAGCTATTGTACCAAGGGATGGTAGTTGACACAGCTCCCCAAATTTAAAGCGTGTACCGTAGCTTATTAACGCTTGCGATGTATTAAGTATCACTCGCGCGATGCCTCCTTTGCTACTTACGCAGCAACTCCTTGTGACCTCACTCACACGCAGGAACACAACATCCCTCTTGTAGTGAACTGTCTGCTTTATGCATACGATGCCGTGTTATTAGCAGTAACACCATCTGAACTGCAAATACTGATCTCAATAAAAGACGGTTACATGGAGACTTACTATTGAATACAAAGAAGACAAAGAAAATATTTGAAAAAAGTAGTAGTAATATTTGAAAGTATTTGAAAGAGAAGAAACCTGAACCAATGTAAGTTGACGATGAAGTGTTGAAACAAGTGGATCAGATTGTATATCTTGGATGTGCTTTTAGCAGGGATGGCAGGTACACCGCTGATGTGGAAAGACGAACAAGTGCTGGAAATAGTGTTATTGAAGCGTTCGGAAAACTATTTAGCAGTAAAAGTTTGAGCCAAAAGGCACAACTCGCTATACTCTGTGCTGGTCCTGGTGATACTGATCCTAGATCAAGTGTATAGTATATATATAGTACTCAATCTTCAGTAGTAGGATTTCAATTGTGAATTCTTAACACACAGAAAACACACCGACAAACAATTATTTGTCTACCTGCAGGCACACATGTGTGTGATGGTATAAGGGTTCCTTTTTAGGGTTCCGTACCCAAAGGGTAAAACGGAACCCTATTACTGAGACTTCGCTGTCCGTCCGTCCGTCTGTCACCAGGCTGTATCTCATGAACCGTGATAGTTAGAGAGTTGAAATTTTCAGAGATGATGTATTTCTATTGCCGCTATAACAACAAATACTAAAAAATAGAATAAATTAAATATTTAAGGGGGCTCTCATACAACAAACGTGATTTTTTTGCCATCTTTATAGATAATGGTACGGAACCCTTCGTGCGCGAGTCCGACTCGCACTTGGCCGATTTTTTACCTTTATCACATTTTTAAGAGAGGTAGGGTGCATTAAAGCAGCCCGTCTGGTGAATGGGGGACATGGCAGGACCTCCACCTCACCTCAATCCGCTGCCAAATAACACTTCTCTGGAGGCTTGTTGTGTTCCTGCGTGTGAGTAAGCTCACCAGCAAGCTCCTAAGGAGTTGCTGTGTTAAGCAGCAGAGGTGGCATCGCACGAGTGATAATTAAAGTATTACAAGAGTTCATAGGCTACGGTAACCGTTTTACATCAGGCGGGCCGTATGCTTGTATGCCTCCCGACGTTGGATAAAAAAAATAAGAAATTATGAAAATCGTTGAATATGATTTATCCCATTGATTGCATAAACCTAAATGTTACTTTAACACTGAAGAGAACGTTATTTGCAGGAAAAATATAATGTAAAACGGAAAGCGTTTGCTTCCATTCAAGGAAAAGACATTGAACACTTTAAGTCGATCCTCGGCGAGGATAGGGTGCTGACTCAAGATGACGACGTGTTACCGTTCAACATCGACTGGATAAAAAACTGTAGAGGTAGGTACATACGCACGTGTACTCAGGAAAAAACTAAAACGTGTACGTATTTTCTGATGTAGCCGATGTAGGTAAAGTTCATAAAAAAATTAATTTAATGAAATTGCATGAAAATTGGCAAAGGTACAAGTACTTACCTAGATTATGATATTGAACAACAATTAACCCATCATACAGCTTACAACTCTTCGACGCTACTGACGATTATACACTGAGAGCTGACCATTTGCTAATAATGAATTGTCTATACCAAATTAACGTTTTTCTATGTAATTATTGTCCCGTAACTCATTAAGCCTGATGCTACAATGGTACATTGTAGCATAAACTTCGATTAATAATCATCTATCGACAATCAATTATTTTATTATCGGCAGATGCAGCGGGATCGAATCCTGATGTTGGGCATGTACCACATAGTTCGTGTTTTCAAATTTATGCACATATTTGTAATTATCAATTGTTTGGCGGTGAAGGAAAACATCGTGCCCCCACTTCAAAGAAATTCTATTTCAAATGACGTGTGACCTTACGTAAGAATGATCTGGTTTTCCCTCTGGGTTGTGTAGGTCAGACGGCAGTCTCTCCATGTAACAATCAGTATCTTCGCCAAACTTTTAGGCTTAGGTAGAGGACACCGCTCGGGTCCGCTAACTAGGCCTAAGCCTATCAATTGCTCGGCGGTGAAGGAAAACATCGTGACGAATAAACCATCACGTTCAAGAGGTTATATTTCGAAAGACGTGTGAATTAACCTATGATAGATTTGACTTTTCTTAGATTGTGGAGGTCTGGTCTGATCGCTCCATGTAAAGATCATTATCTTCGCCAAATTCTGAAGTTAGGGTACCTAAGCCCTAAAATTTTGTAGTACCCTATTCCAATGGATTAGGAAACGGAATAACGCTAGGAAGTAGATAATTGATTTATTAGGATATGGATTTACTATGCACCCTACTTACCTGTTTTACGTAATTTCATAATTACGTATATTTCAATCGCATTATTCTCCCAAGAAGTTTTTACTTATTTAAAGTAGTTCATATAATTTACAGGGCAATCGAAGGTTGTATTAAAACCTAAGACGACACAAGAGGTATCCAAAATTTTGTCGTATTGTAATTTGAAGAAGTTGGCGGTATGTCCTCAAGGCGGGAACACAGGTCTAGTCGGTGGGTCAGTGCCCGTTTTCGACGAAATTGTGGTCAACATGATGTTGATGAATCAAATTATCAGCTTAGATGACATCTCAGGTACGTACGATAGATACAGTCATCATAGTTAACTTTGTATGCTTGTATGTTATGCTAAATGGCGATATTTATATCGAATACTTATAATATAATTAGCTACTCATCTCATGTCATTAGTCGCTTGTCTTGCAATTATTTTTCAAGATCACAAGATCTTTAGAATAGGGTACCTAAGTACATAAATATAAATATTGTACCTGGTCATATCATCATCACCGATATGAGAATCCAATACTAGTGTCTCGTTTATACATTTTTTAACATTTTTTTTCCTATTCCGAGGTTCGACCCCTCTCGGGGGCCCTTAGGCAGTCGCTTCTTGCTTTTTTTTTTTTAATTATCGTACACCCCTGCCGTGGGCAAGGCACTTTTAATTACAGTACATATTTATTTGTCATTACATAACTAAAACACATAAATAAAACACATTCATACGTCATACTCTCGCATTCCTCAGTGTATTCTTTCATGCATCATCTTACAGTTTGATTTCCTAAATTTTTAATTTTGCCCATTTTTGAACGTCGGTGAAACTATTATATCTGTTTTCAAACTTCCCTCCCCATACTGCGTCGGTCCATCCACGGGCGACAGAGAGCTTCACAGCTCCACCTAGCCACCGCGATCCCATCGGCTATACAGAGTATAGCCGAGGTATACAGCATTAGTCCTAGGTGGAGCCGCTCCGCTTGTTACGGTCAATGACAACCATGGCTAGACCGACGCAGTATTTTAAAAATTTTGTCCGAGTTTTGCCCACCACTAATTCGGAGACTGTGTTTTCGGTGACCCGCATTCCCAATTCCTGCTCCAAATCGTACCTCTGTTTGGAGAATGCGGGACACCGAAACAATATGTGCTGCACTGTCTGGTCCACGCCGGGCTCGCAGAAGCACGATGGGTCATCCGCGCACTTGAATCTGTGCAAGTACGCGGAGAACCCACCATGTCCCGAGAGGACCTGCGTAGTGATGCTCGACGGCACCATTTTACCCACGATGCCGTACGCCGCCGCCGCACTCGGGAAGAACATCTTCGTTGTCGAATGATGTGTATCTCCTGTCCCATTCGTCAATGGTCCCCTTGCGGATCATACCTTTGACGAATGAGACAGGGCAGCGGTCATAATCTGGCCGCCTCCGCAACCCCAGTGCGGCGCTCCTGGCGAGTTCATCGGCACGTTCGTTACCCTCCAACCCCGCGTGTGCCTTAATCCAAAACAACGAGACGCTCTTACCCTGGCTTTTGCACAGTTTAAGAGCGCCCCGTGTCTGCACCGCCAGGGGGGGACTCGACGTTCGCCACCGCCTGGAGCGCCGCCATGGAGTCGCTGAAGATGCCGATACTGGGTCCATCGCAGCTCAAAGCGTACTCGGCCGCCGTGCAGATAGCCAGGAGTTCCGCCTGGTAGACGGTACAGTAGGACGACAAAGCAAGCTTGACGGCCTTGGTTTCCGCGCCGCCGTTCCATATGGATACAGCGGCGCCAACCCGGCCCTCAATCTTGCTGCCGTCCGTTTCTTGCTTTTTCAGGCTGTGGCGCTTCACGCCCGCCTCTCCCTTCCGCGCCGGTGACGTAGTCACGGCCCACAGGGGCCAACTACATAGTCAGGTAAAAAAAAAACAGGGTGAGTTGCAGTGGTTAGTTAGGCAGTCGAACCGAAAGATGGAAAATCATAGGCAAATTATTAAAATAAGTAAATGATAATTATCATTTACTTATTTTGTGTAACTCGGTACCACGGACGGGCCAATGCAGTAAATGATGGTATTCTAGTTTACGAATATTGCAATTTTAGGTTATAGTGTCTTGGACAGCATATCACACAGTACCTATGTATTTCCAATACTGTACAGATTAAGATTCTGTTACTTACAAAAATATTTGCAGGTGCTTTAATATGCGAAGCGGGATGTATCCTGGAGAACTTGGACAACTTCGTTCGCGAGCATCAGCTGATCATGCCATTGGACCTAGGTGCCAAGGGCACGTGTCAGATCGGGGGCAACGTCAGCACCAATGCTGGCGGGGTACGGTTGCTGCGCTACGGAAACCTACACGGATCTGTGCTGGGGGTGGAAGCTGTAAATATGTATATTGTATTTTAAGTCCTAATTTATTTTGAATTGATTCACCATCTCAATATCAGATACCCTCAATATCAGATACCCTCAATATCAGTCGCAAATTGATCATGGAACTTACTGTGGAACGAGTGTTAATATAATAACCATGGATTAAGAAAAACAATATTGAAAATACGAAACAAAGGGTCTTTCAACAAAATATGTTAAGCAAGAGCTTACAATTTATTTTACAAGTAAATGTATTTGAAATGTCTGCCAATTTCGAAATAAAACCTATTTCATATTGTTATTTCCATATAACCAAAATCTAACCATGAATTCCAGTTTTCTATGGTCTTCTTGTTTGTATGACGGCCCTAAAACTGGGGTAAGGAGCGCCTTAAAGAAAGGTGTCGGACAGAACTATTGACACAAGAAATTCCAGAATGGAAGCGATCAAATTAAAAACGCACCGTGCATCCAGTATAATACCTGTTACATGTACGTCGTTGGATTTGCGTGTAGTTTGAGCTCCGTTGGTGTCACGACCGAATTCCTGTTCGAAAATTACGTATTTTTTTTATATTAGTATGGTGGTAAGCTGTAGCATCTATAAGCTACAGCAACTGCTTACCACCATAGTAATATAAAAAAGAACTTACAAGACTAGAAGCATTACTCGTGCATTACCTTGAAAAAACCTCCACTCGACCTTTTTGAAGAACCTCATCAAATCTTTTCAGAAAGCCTAAGAGCAGGGAGTTGATTCCACAAAACGGTTCTGGGAAGAAATTTTTTTATCAATACATAAATTGGCAATTTGTAAGGTACCTAATTACTTCTTAAGTCCGTCTTAATAGCTTCTTAAGTCCGTCGCCCTATTGGGATTTTTTTTCGGGCATGGTAGGTATAAGAACAAACTCCATCATCTCCTTCGAGAGAGCGCTTTAAGTCAAACCAAAAATTTGGAAAAACCCCTCATCTTGCCCTCTGATATTGTAGTCTTTGATGTTGGGACTGCGATAAAATGCTCTCAACTATCCAGACATCGGCATATTAATCAAATCTGTCAATTAGAGAAAATTACTAATTAGCTGTTAGGTGACCCTGCGATCTACAGTATTGAAATCGAGGTAATGTTAAATAATATACACGTAACAGCTCATAAAGGTTGGCAGCCGAGACAGTCGTGCTATTAATCATGGTTTTTGAGTCACATTGCTTCTTATTCGGTCTAATAATGTTTTCTGACTATTTGAACCTCGCGAGTTCCAAAGCAGCTACAGATTACAGTGAATTTCACTGTTCATTATCATAGCTTCTGCTAATACTGTACAGTGATGAGAATGTGCAGTGGCTCCTAGCCGGGTGCACAGGTGTGTATCGGCGGGTTTATATCTTATAATTTATGTAAGTTTATATTTGAATGCGGATGATGTGTATGTTTTGTCATCGTCGTGGCTAGTGCCTACTTTACCTATACTAGTAAATAACAGCAAGCTGTGTAGGCAGAGCTGATATTTTATAAATTTAAAAAATATTTAAATATTTTATTTTTAATTTTTTTTAAATATATGGAACCCTGTACGACATCTAGCGACGAGTGCTGTTACTTTTTCTGTTGATGGGAGTGCAGTGCAGACTCTGCACTGCAGAGTGGCCGGCCATACGTTTTCCCATATGTTTTTTTTTCTAATTGGAACGATTTTGGACCGTTCTTCCTCACCAACGAACATTTAAATTTCAAATTAAAGGATACAAAACTACAATATGTTAGCTATTAGTGTGTCGATTTTGGAGTTTCTCACTATTACCGTCTAAACGCTAGCTGGATGACATCAGTCTACCCCAAACGACAATTTTGAGGGTAATGTGGCTCCGCTGGCTATCGCAGCTCTGCCAATAAAACAAAGAAGGCGCAGTCACTGGCTTGTGTCTATGCATAGACATAATATAGGTACAGTTTGGATACTAGGTAGATCATAATGAAGCATCATTAGCAGCACTTTATGTGGTATATAAATATATTACAATTACCCTATTATCGTATATTATGCTGTGTCGAGTAGGCTCATAGGTTCATTATTTTTTTTACAGGTGAAAGCTGATGGGACAGTCATAGATTGCTTGAAAACTTTGAAAAAGGATAACACGGGTTACCATCTGAAGCATTTGTTTATAGGTTCAGAAGGCACGTTGGGGCTTGTAACGAAAGTAGCTATACAATGTCCCGTTTTACCCAAAGCCGTCACTGTGGGATTTTTCGGTAAGGGCTTTGTTCTTCCGTTTATGGGCGTTTATTATATAATATATATAATATAATATATAACTCTTATATAATTAATCTTGCATTAAATACCTACCTACGCATACAAATGCTGCTATATCTCTTTGTAGGCTAACTAAAAAGGAACGTGCCGAGGCAGAAAAACATGCGTATCATACTCGTGTACCTCGCAGTAATTATTTATTTTATTTTAAATTATACGCAATTTCTAAAGTTTTACGCAGCAAACATAATCTTTTTTAAGACAAAAAATTGAAGTTTATACATTTTGTAACATAACATACAACCAGACAGATCGACGAAAAATTAAAACTGGCTTGTGCATTGATAGTAGGTACACACAAAAATATACCTTGTATAAACTCACGTGTTATTTTAGAGGTTTTAGAGTCAGTACAGTAGAACCCTTACTTATAATAAGGGTTATTACTGCATTGTCTTATTATGATTTCATTTTGCAGGAGTGGAAAATTTCGAAAATATCTTAAAATTATACAGAAGTGCGAAAACTTCTTTGGGAGAAATTTTGTCAGCATTTGAAATGGCTGACAATGCAGCTATTTCTAAAACAGCAAAAAATCTAAACTTACCGTAAGTATATGGGATGTATTTTAAGATTTAGCGAAAGAAAGTTTAAACAATGTGTGTAATTGCCCGCAAGGGACCTAGCGTGAAGATATAGATAGATATATCATCATCTCAGCCCGTATTCGTCCACTGTTGAAATAGGCCTCCCGTCTGAAGTGCCACTCGTCTCGATTCAGTGTCACCTCCATCCATCGACTCCCTGCAAACCTCTTGAGGTCGTCGCTCCATCTAGTGGAGGCACGATGGAGCCTTTCTTCCCCAGCGGTTGTCGGTTCTACGAACTATGTGGCCGACCTACTGCCACTTCAGCTTGCTTATCCTGTGGGCTATGTCGGTTATCTTAGTTCATATCCATACACATATCCTCATTTCTGATTCTATCTCGCAGATAAACCCCGAGCATAGTTCTTTCTATAGCACGCTATGCGTGCTTGAGCTTCTCCATACGGCCCGCAGTGAAGGGCCACGTCTCAGTTCCATATGTTATCACTGGCAACACTCACTGTTCGAAGACTTTGCTCTTCAGGCGTTGAGGTATTTTGAACGAAAAGAGAGTTTCCCGAACGCTGCCCGGCCGAGTTGGATCCGTCTGTTGACCTCTAAGTGACTCTAAGTGATCAAGTTTTTTTATTCTTTATTTTTATATTCTCGGATTTTTTACCATATACTGTGCAAATTTATTGACTATAAGCCCCGCGCGTTGATATTGCGATTGGCGGCCATCTTGGTGACGTAGTCGAAGTCGCACCGTCAGTACCGTTCGCAGCCCACGCTTACGTGCTTACGTGCATCGAGTACTTGTTAACTATAGCTTTTTGTTTTTGTTATCCTGTTTTACTGTTGAGTTTTGGTAACAAAACTCAACAGTAAAACAGGATGTTACCCGTTAAAATGAGTAAGAAATTAATTAACAGTCGTGCTCGTGAAATGATTATTAAATTGGACAATTATTTTGTAAAAGAGAGAGAGGACTCTAAGTTAGTTATTCAAAATATAAACCGTGCCTTAAAAAGTGCTTCGGACACTACCGAGGACATTTAGGTATTTATAGCATTTACTTTTTATGAAATTTTTTTTTGCTATCTGTATTTTTTTGCTATGGATGACGTCACGCAGCTGTTATTGTGACAAGGTTCCATCGCAATATCAACGCGCGGGGCTTATACTCGAAACCTGTTTCTTTTACCTTTAGCATACAAAGTAAATTAACGTTTTAATGTATACCTTAACAAGTGGACAAACGAGCGAGTTTCATTACCTTGCCATGTTTGTTCATATTTGTATACCCACATGATAATTGCTGTTATGTTAATATAAATTGTGAACTGTTATATCATTAACGGTGTACAAACAAATAGTTAGTAGGCACATTAAAAAAAAAACCTCTCGGTCGAAGTTGGACTTACCTAACTGAATAACTTATCCTAGGTAGACATATTCGTCAACAACATCGAGATTAGTGCTTCCAACCGTGACCGGCATAGGTGTATCATGATCATTCGACATGATCTTAGTCTTGTCCATGTTCATCTTGAGACCTACCTGGTTGGGAACAATATTGAGGTCATTGAGCATAGCGCCAAGTTCCTTCAGCGATTTAGAACTATATGAGAACGAGATAGTCTAGAGCTTTTGGTTTCTTTTTGGACGAGGCTGGAGAAATGTAGCTACATTTCTCCAGCCTCGTCCAAAAAGATCCCACTGTATGGAAAATTTCCACGAGCTTACTGTTCACATTGTCCGGTGTTATACAATCATCTAGGCACTGAAAACGATTATGAAGTTCGAATTGAAAGCTTTCTGGGTTTTGGATCAGGGCACGAGATGGACGGAACATAGACTTCACCAGAAAAGACCTTTCCAGCATTATGTTAAGATTCAAGATGTCTCTAACCATCCAGTGATCGCTTCCGGTTTTCACCCTATCGATCACAGAGACATCATGGAACAAACGCCATTTGGATGAAGTCTATCTTGTTTTTCTTCGAACCATCTGGGCTACTCCAGGCCCACTTGCGGCTGCTTCTTGAAGAAGGAGTTTATCATAAAAAGTTTCTCCTTCTCCATGAAGTCGACCAGCAGTTGCCCCCTTCGTTTTCGCTGCCCGATTCCAAATTGCCCCACTCTCATTTCATCGTTTTGTTTCATGCCCAGCTTTGCGTTGAGGTTCCCCATCAGCACTGTGTGTAATGACTTTTAGAGGCCTTGGAAATGTCTTCATACATAGCCTCCACCTCATCATCGGGATGTGTTGCATTTGGTTGCAAATGCAGGTCAGATCTTACTCTAATTACGAAATAATTAAGTATTTCGCAATTAGAGTAAGATCTGACCTGCACTGTTGTTGTTGTTCGAGATGTGTATCTAATTACACGCACATGTAGGTACATATTTTTTATTTGGGTGGTTGTATAATCAACACCATTATCCCCATTTTACAATCAGTCCGTTTACCCACTACAGAAATTATTATAGAAATATTTAAGTAGGAACATTAGTGAACGGAATCACACAAAGCAGACTAAATCAAATTGCAGATACCATTGGGTTCACATTACGTCAGTCACAAAGGAAATCCAAAATACTATTCTTAAACAATGTTGGCGACAGTGCAAATAAATCGACATACTTAAAGCATCCGTTGTATGATTTCATGATGCGCCTTAAAGGAGCGCGCTCATTCGCATTCAAAAAGACGAAAGTCATAGTGCTTCACGTACGGCCCGCTCTGTTTGTTAGGTACCTACACATTATACATAGTTTCAAAGATATTCAATTACCTAATTCTCTTCTTCTTCCTATCGTTACTCTTTTTCATAATGCATTATGGATGGGCGGAATCCGATACCTAAACCTAAGGTTTGACGAAAATACTGATTTTTTAAGATACACTGCTGAGAAAACGAATAATAAATCCAAAAATACAAATTTAGTGGCACATGTCCAGGATTCAAACCAGGGACCAGCCGGTTAATAGGCTAGCACTTTATTCACTGGACTATCACAGGTATTCTATTATGTAGACATAATTTCTGATAAAAGATGCATAAAAGAAAGAAAATTTTATGCGGTATCCAGTCGAAGTACCTGCAGCAAGCTGATAAATTCGTGCAAGTGATTATGACTATACGGTTTAAATTTGAACGTATAATGTAACAGTAATGTTTCTGTTTTAACAGGAATCCCATATCGGATTATCCGTTTTATGTGCTTGTGGAAACTCACGGGAGCGACGAGGCACATGACGAAGAGAAATTGAATCGTTTCCTCACCAGAGAGTTAGAAAGTGGTCTCATTATGGACGGGACAGTGACATCAGAGCCGGCTAAGATGCAGGTACTATACAGTTCATGTGCTAAATTTGCGCTCTAGTATAGGAGATAGCTACACCGAAATAGAATATTGAATAGTTAATAAATTCAGGCGTTATTTTCCGAAAGTCAAATTTACAGGCAATTCGATCTAAACTACTTTGCGTCTTTCCGATACCGATTAGGTCACGCAAAATAGCGCCGGCCGCACCCAACCACTCATCTACCTGGGCCGCTGCGGTTGTCTCTGCGAATGCCCGCCATCTGAAACGTGAACCGCAGGCACCTCTAATCGGTAGCGCAAGCAAACAAGGCATGCAAGCATACGGCCCACCTGATGGACAGCGGCTACCGTAGTCTATTAACGCTCGCAATACATTAAGTATCGCGCGATGCCACCTCTGCTGCTAGCACAGCAAATTCTTAGGAGTTTACTGGTGACCATACTCACACAGGAACACAAAGACCCTCCAGAGAATTGTTTGTCTTGTGTGTATCGAACCCACGAGCGTTGGTGTCAAAGTCGCGTCATTTACGACTTCGCCACCGAGCTCGTCATAATGGATAAACTTAAAAAGCAAAATCCTAAATCATTAGGGTAGTTTCTGAGATACAAGAAATATATACTATATCTACCTACCTAGAAGAATGATTATTTTAAAGTAATAGGTAGAGCTAAGGGCACCTCAAACTTAATACGTCATATTGTTCAACATGATGCCAAATTCAATGTAGGCCTACCATCATAGTTTGCTTTTAGGATGACGTTCAAAATACCAAATTTTTTTGCAGACGATATGGAATCTCCGCGAGAGTATAGCGGGCGCTGGTCTCGTTTGCGGCTACATGTTCAAGTACGATGTATCCATACCTCAAAAGTCTTATTACGATTTAGTGCCGATATTACAAAAGAAAATCGGCGATAAAGCTTTAATAGTTAGCGGTTACGGCCACGTTGGTGAGTTATTTATTATTATATAATAATAATTTAACACTTGGTCATAGTTATTACGAAACATTAGGTTGGCTTTTAACAATGTTTTTTCATCTCGCGAAGAAAACGCGCGCTTTGCTTGTATGTGTTAAGATTTTACCGTAAAACAAGAACAAAACAATATTAAATATTGATATTTGTATTTAAATGAGCTAGAAATTATGACACCCCAAAATGAGACAACAGTAACTTTTGTCTATACTATAGGGTGCCGGTTTGAAATTGAACAATTAGTGTAATCTATAAATCTACGCCAAGTACCTTGCGGAGTAGGCTGACTATCGAGCGCCTCATGAATTAGCCTTTACACACGTTACTCGCTTCTTTAACATTCATTGCCCCTTTCATGCACGGTCGCCTTATCGTAGGGCTCCTGGCATCGCCTTCTGACAAAACAGGACCAATATGATCTTTATAGGTGATTGATTCTTGGTATTTCTCGGTCCAAGATCCTTCCACTTAAGCGTTATAGATATATCTATATGGTCATTCTTTCGTTCTCACTACATGTCCGAACCAACGGAGCTAACCAACTCTGTTTCTTACATCATCATTATGGCCTGCAAGTGTCACCCCACAGATTTTGCGCAGTGCTCGCATTTCAAAAGCGTTTATTCTACATTCATGCTTTCTTTGCCAGCCGCAATCGCTTCTATGTTAGCGTTCAGATCAGCACCCCACTGTGTATAGGGAGCTTTGTATTCCGACTCAAGCTTTTATGGTCTATAATTTTCCCAACACTATATTCACATTATTCACAGCGCTCATTGGTTTCTCTATATCAGCAGTGTATCTTCTATGCATGCCATTGTTTTCTTCGTATTCATTTATAAGCCCTTCTCCATAAAATTGTCTTTCATTACTGTGACTAGCGTTTCCATGTGAGATGGTGTTTCTGCTAATAACACGACATCGTGTACATAAAACAGACAATTCACCCCCAGACCATCACCCATGTGATTGCTTGAAAACAATCTTTCCTCTGGGAAGAGCATCGGGTTCGCTCATTTCGTTACATCAGCACATTCATTGTATATTTCAATCCACCTTTACATTTCACGGACCTATGCAGCACTCAGCTCGGCACAAATTACAACCGCGCTAAGGATGGTAGCCATTTCATCGCATACGGTACTTAGAGACGTATGTCTCACACCGACGAGGCAAAAACGTCGCCCTAGGGCGTTCCTATAGGCCGACGCGCACGTAGTTTGCAAGTTGATTCAGTTTTCGGCCAGAATTGCATTCTGCTGGATTGGCGAGAATCGCAACGAGCACCATTCTGGCCTATGACTCCAAACTGCTAGCGGCTTGGCCGCGTATAGGTAGATATTCTACATTTTATCTACTTTGTGGTAATTTTATGGGAAAAACAAAAATCGATATAAAGCAACTCTATTATATTTATTTCTACATATTATTACCTATACCTACGATTCGTACAAAAAGCATACTGCAACTGAGCAAACACGGCTACAACAGTAGCACGAAAACATTGTGATTACGTCAACATGGGTTACAATAATAACACCAGAGGGGTGACATACTTAGTCGATGATAACATTTTACCTTTACTAATTCATTTTAAGGCTATGTATTATACCTATATATAATATAACGTAGTGTGTGTAACTGTAATGAAAACAGGAATTTTACTTTACAGGTGATGGTAACATCCATATTAACGTCACGGTGCCTGAATATACGAAGGAAATCGCTTCAGAACTAGAGCCCTTTATATTCGAGGAGGTCGCCAAAGTAAATGGATCCATAAGCGCAGAGCATGGCGTCGGCTTCCGTAAGCCGCAATATATACATTACAGCAAAGACGAGTCCGCTCTGCAATTGATGCGCGAATTGAAAACCTTAATGGACCCTAATGGAATACTTAATCCATACAAAGTGTTGCCTGAAGCTTGAAAGATCAGTGTTATCGTTCCGTCAAACTGAGGAGTAAAATTGTGTACACACACATAAACACACCGCGAGCTAACTTACTTCACGTCGGCCAAGTGCATACTTGGCTTTACACAGAATTTGAACAAGAGTAGAAAAAGAAGTCTCTGGTACACGAGTGAAGCTAGCTTGGTTTATGTTGTGACCTACGCCTTAGTGGATAGTGAACTCGATATTCAACGTTATTAATTAGCGATAGTAATGCATGAAATTAACAATACTATCGATACTTGCACTGTATTATCGTAGATTTCTCCCCTGGGCGTCCACCACTCCGTTTGATGAAGCGAAGTGTCAAGGGCGGCACATAGTCAGAACTAGCGTTATCATTAGTGTATAGTAAATAAAATTGACGTGAAGAAATAGAGGAACGGGTTAAAAGGCGTCACGGTCTCAATCTAATCGATTACGATAGGTTTATCTAACTTTGTATGTTCTGTTATTGTCGATAGATGGCAGTCGTTAAGTCTGTGGTATTGCGGCTTATAAACACTGACCTCCGATAATCCGCAACGGAGCAGAGTATCTTCTAGATATCTTCGCTTGAAGGTGATTCCGTATACCTACCAGCAGTGGAATCAATAAGGGATGACGTCATGGATGAAACTGCGAAGTTATCACAGAATCTCTTATCCAGCATTTTTAATTTAAATAGTTATAGAGGTTACCCACTTCAATGAAGTAGAAAGTTCGCCAAATTTACATGGATCCAATCCTTCATTACGCCACTCACAATAAAAAAATAATTTCCTACACCTGTACAAAGCACGCTAGATGGTATCTACTGCAGTTCCAAATAAATCCACTAACAGAACGGCTTTATTAAATGTTTTACTTGCCAGTGATGGTGACAGTTTGGACGACGCTATTTCAAATTGATGATCTGATGATGCCAGCCTCATAAGACTTTGGCTGACAGTAAACTCAGCTACGCGGCGTTATTGTGCATTTTATATCGTTGAAGTCGCCGGCAATAAGTCGTTTCTAACTAGTGAATTCAGTAGCAGATTGGTAACGCCATATCTCTTATTTTACTTTCAGCCACAGTACTAGATATAACAACTAAATATGTGGTGCTTCCACTTAATATTAACTTGCTCATATTTGACTTATTTTTTATTTAAGTAAGAAAAGTCATTATACTATTAGTAACTAACAATCATGTGACCATTTTTATAATTTGTGTAATTGTCAACAATTAAACAACAATAAGTTATTTAAATGACTTTTATTAAAATATCCATTTATTCTTATAACATCCATAATATCACTGCAACAAAAATACAATGGAATATTATAAACATTTTCCTAATTGCTTCAAATAAATAATCCAGTATTGCAATAAATATTTCAAAAAATGTTTATTTATTTATTAGCACTTGAACTAACAGCGGTAAGTCGTGTAATATTAGCCGTTATTTAATTTATTGCTATGTGAATATCGGTAGCACTATAGATCACTAATGTTACTAGCCAGCAATTAGGTCATTTGATTAAAATCCATCTAGCACTCGAGGCCACTATCGCTCCGTCTCACTCTCTCGAATAGGCGTATTAATCACAACAAAGTTTAACATAAATCGTAACAAATTTGGCATTTTAATATTTACTTTGGTGACACTCAGTTTCTGTAGCAAGGAAACCAGAGTACACAGTAAAGGATGCTACGCACATATTCGGGTCTAACTATTGCGTTCGGTATTTTGTGTTCGTTTCATACAAAATGTCGAATCGAACATGTGTTTAGCGCCTCTAATATTCCAGTATCCGTCTAAACCAGATTTTCATATAAACTATTTTATTCAAGGCCAAATTTGTACATTCAACGCGGTTTAGGCTCAACTATAATAATTTAAGACAACTCGTATTGCCTCATAAACGTATAATTTTCTATAGGACCTACAATATTCCTTCTAGTCTAATCTAGAACGGAGTAAATTTTAAAGGTACCCCGCATCTAGAAACACGAATTTGCAAAGTATATTTGTAATAAAGTTTAATAGCTGAATAGAGAGAGGATAGAAAGACATCAGCTTTGTATTATTTTTAATGCGATTCATAAGAAATGTACGTGTACTTCCAGCTGCATACTAGTACGAGGCAGGCAGATATGTCACATTCTCCTAGAGCTACGCATTAAAATGCAGCAGATTTCGGATGAACTATAATGACAAGTTGAAACTCAAATCACTATATTGTTGTATACCTTGCAGTTGCAATAGTGTAATATATTAACAAAGTAGTTTAAGTAGAAATCGGATTTAGTAGGTAACCAAGCTACAAACTAAACGGTAATGATATTTGTGCTGAAGAAACTCACATATTGTGCAAAATAATCACATTTTAAAATAATTATACATTATAATTGTAAAATTGAAATTAAAAACTGGGACATGGAGATTAAAATAATTTCACATAGATAACTTATAATTCGGTCAATAATATAATAAACACCAGTACAATAATAAGTTTCTTCGTTTAACATTGGATTCAATGGAATGAAATTTAAGTGATTAATCTGTATTTGAACTTTTGTATACATTTTCGACTTATCTCATTTTCTATATTCCATAGAAAAATGTGAAGATAGTCAACACTTGTCTACAAGTTAACTTCTATTAATCATAGAAAAAATAAATGGAGAGAATATGAGATCACTAAATATTATTATTCGTTATAGACGAAATGTAAACAAGAAGTGTTTTTTCTCAATATGGCCGTCAATTTCACATGGTGGGAAAAATAAATCAATATAACCTTATGTCTCAATAAATTTATAATGCGTTACGCGTCATGCAATCAAATAAATTAAACAAACGAGAGATAACATACACTTGTTTACATTTGGTCGACCATTTTATTATGTAACAGTTGCTGTGTTTACGTATAAATAATAAAAAAGTTCATGATTACATAATATTTAGCTTCACAAAACTTGGACAATAAACAAGTCTTTTAAAATTTCATTTGTTTCTTATACGTAAACACATTCGTGTCCTCTCGGAACAGACCAAAATTAATTACTTATACACACGAAAATTAAAGTACACCGTTCATTACATAGGTGGCGTTTAACAGAAAGCCGTCACAACTAAAATTAAGCTCTTACATTGTAATATCGTACGCTTAATCACTCTAAAGTAATCCGATGGAACATTACCAGGAAAGGGGATCTATACACATATTAATTTTTGTTTCGTCGCATTTCGATCGGAGTTTCCATCGAGATTGTAAAATCATCAATTTATTTTCCATAAAGTCCCGAAACAATGTGTGTAGCACCCCTTACGAGGAATCAGGCGCTCTTACTGTCGCATGTATTGTTACGTCATGATAGGATAATACCTGTATCAAAATAATGAATAATTAGTATTTAAGTAGTGGATTTTTAAACATAACTATCGTTTCGACTGTTGATAAAAAGTACGTAAGTTAACTAATTTGACTAAAGTCGGCCCTTAAAATACCTTAAGGTTGGCATGACTATCGTTGCCGCGTATGGAAATGTTATTAGAAGACAATAGATGTGACTGTTCGGTGACGCGGAGATAAGGGATTTTAGTTTAAAAACATGTTAATACAAGTCTCCTCATAAATGCAGGTTTGCGCTTGATATTTAAAATTGTGCGTAGTAAAAACTAGGCGAGCACTCTCCTGTTGCGCTTTAGATCTATTGCCTTTTCAAATCAATGGTCATTGACCATAGACAGATGTCCACTTAAAAAAAGGGACATACGTCTAAAAAGAAATTAGCGTAAATAACGCAATTTCCAAATAAAGTACAAAATGTTGTTTTTATGGCACGGTTTAACAACATTTTGTACGTTAGTCATGACGTACAGTTGCGGTGCGACGATTACTTTGTTTGTACATGTATGTTCATTCGTGCGACGAAACACACCTGCATAGGTTTGTATAAACTTAAGGGCGGCGTTTTATTGGACTTCGTTACATTTCTGTTACACATTTCCCATGTGAAATAAATCAACAATCGCAGCAGCACACTTTCAGAAGAGGAATTAGCGTCACAGTAAACATTCGCATAACTCTCCTCTTAATCCCTCTTAGAGTGATTACAGGTTTTGCTGACTTACATTAATATCTTTTTATAGTTTTATAGACTTTTATTCTTTTTTTATTTATTTTCACCGTTGTCCTAGCGTGGTAGACGCGGTTTGGTCTGTCCCGCTTGAGGCTTGGCGCGGCCGGCGCGGTTATCGCTTTATCTGATTCGATATCTTGAGGAATTCCAGGAAACCAGCTTGCATCTCGGCGTCCATGCCAGTATCCCACGCATCATTCTCCAGTTCTTCGCTAAAAAAATATTAAAAGATTTATAACAAACAGTAGACGCTGGACGCTATCGTAGGTGGCAATTTTAATCCAAGGAATAATAACTTATTATTAAGTTATATAATATATACAATAATGGCAGTCAGGAAAGTGTCTTGGACGGCAGTTGCTGCAGCTATATGACACGTATACAAATATGCAGGCCACTAAACCGTCCATGGACCCGCTATAACTTAAATAAGAAAAATGCATGCTTTTAAAAAGATTAGTAGACACTGTTCTAAAGGTATAGCATATATAAATCCCCTTCTAATTTTAGTTACTGTGAAAACTAAACGAGTCCATTTACAAAAGTTCACACTTGAGCAGTCAGAACCCGTTATATACGTTTTCCCATACATTTCGCGGTCATATACGACCACCCAGGTTTCGAAGGGTTAATGGGCTCCATGTAAACAAGCTGCTATAGTAGCAGATTATTATCGAAATGTCTATTGCTGTTCGAATCTTTCATTATTGAAGTTATATTTTAACCAACTTTACACATATGATTGTGATTCCGTCAATTAGTGATACAATGAATGAATGCTAGATAAGCCATATCTAGCATTCATTCATTGTATCTACGTTATGTATTGCCCCTTTAAGTAAGTTACAATATATGTTGGCACCAGATAACAGATTATTCTGATCCGTCATCTATATCTGCGGTGGATTGTACTAACCCGCCATCTATTTCTATCCACTCATCCACACCCGTGGTCACAGTATAGTTGTTACTCACAGTACGTCATCCTCGAGCGCGGCGGTTTTGGCGCAGAGCGACATGTTGCTCTGACCCGTCATCTATTAGAAATAAATGACGGGTCAGAGCATCTATTTCTATCCACTCATCCGCACCAGTTTTCACAGTGTATTTGTTACTCACAGTATGTCCTCCTCGAGCGCAGCTGTTTTAGTACCGGGCGGCAGGTTACTCTGCATGAAGGCGTGCTCCTCAGCCGTGAGCGCGTGGCCGTCGGCCAGGTACCCGCCGTCGGTCGATCCGCCATCTATTTCGCCATTCATTACTGTTACAGTTAATTGCAAGTCAATCCCTTTAACTTGCTGTCATTTAAATAAGAGCTTTTAGAAAAGAAACACTTAAATTATAAACAGACAAAAGGCAAACTTTACTTAAATAGATATGGACGAAATATTTTTTCTTCATAGGATCCTAATTGTTATATTCAATAAATGTCATGAAATTTTGTAGGAAACTTTATGCATCGTTTGCGTGCGTTTCATACATATCGTATTTTTATATTCATAAATAAGTACCATATCTTAAGTGTCAAGCACGTTTTTTATATAAAACATCTATCTATCTATAACTTCACGTCAAATCCCCTGCGGGGTAGGCAGAGTGAACCGAGTGCCACGTGACTCGATCTTTACATATCTCACACGCTTCTTTAACATTCATTGCTCTTCTCATGCACGCTCGCCGGTTTCTAGGGCTCCTGACATCAGCTTCTGATAGAACACAACCAATTTGGTCATGGTAGGTAAGTCTTGGCCTTCCCAGGCTCCTAAATCCTTCCACTTTTGCATTGTATATCTGTTTCGTCATTATATAAAACATTGGTTTTGAAAAGATTCATTTAGTGGACCCCTACCGACATATTCATACGAATATGAATTTTATTTATTTATTTTTTTGTGGTTGGTACATCTAAACTCAAGAAATAAATAAATTGATTGAAAATGATTACAACGCAAAAAGTACAAGAAGCCATCTCACCGCCAGCCTTTACTTAACTTTCATCTCAAGAGTATACACAGGAAGTAAAATATGCAGTAATAAATTAACTTTTGGAATTTAAATGAGTGCAACATTGAATTGATCTAGAATGAAATTATTATCAATACCATGTACATAAATTAAAAGAATATATATTTAAAATGTAGCTAGAGTACGAAATGAATGGTATTTGGGTTGTCGATGTAATTTACAATTAATATCGTCATGATTGAAAATTATGTAATTTTATGTTACAAATTGCCCGTAAATTTACAAAATAAATGCTACTTATATTAAATTCGAAAGTTACCTAAAAGATTAATTTGCAACGTTTACCTAACTTACACATCATCACTCTGTTTTACAATTTAAATAATGTAGGTTGGTAGTTACCGGGGTATCTGTTCCGTGGCGCTGCGGTGTGCGCGGTGTTGACGGTCTGTGTCGCGGGCACGTCGCGGTCGGTCTCCGCGAGTCCCCAGCGAGCGGCCCTGAGCGCGATCACTGTCCGCACAGACGGCAGCTGTGACCGCAACTTCAGCCGCTCGAACGCTGCGTGCATACCCGCCGGACAGTCTGCGTCCAGGGCTATGCCTGACAGCTGCAACAATCGACCAGTTACCTTTACAATATACAAACAGAAGAGTCGCTGCGTAACGCCCCGTCTTCGAGGTGATCCCAATGATCTGAAAGGAATCATTATGAGATTCGATTCATTAGGAACTTTTGGATGTGGCTTACTCAAAAGACAAAAGTTGTAAGCTTAGTTAAAAATTGCGCACGTAAATTTATTTCGAAATAGAAACATGTCAGTTCATCGCGTTGAATGAATTAACCAGCGATACAGTTACAGCACTACGAAACGATTAAGATGTAAATTAATTATAAATAGAAAAATATTTAAGCAATAGAAACAACCTACTTTCTACATCCAACAAATACATTGTATTTGTTAACTAAAGTTCAATTGAAATGAAATCTGTTAAGTGAACAAAAGATCAAATAAGTAAGTACAATAAACTATCCAGTCAATACAATTATAAGTGTTAATCGAATTGATTTCTTGAGCTTTCGAAATATTGATACAGTTTTTTCTCATCTCGACAAAGCCAGTTTTCTCGAGAATTTACTAGAAACCTCGAGAAAAATCCTATCTGGAAGAGATCCGTTAAAGGGATAATACATTCTTTGTACAAATTTCTTTTGTGGAAACTGTATAAGTATCTGTTTTATTTGCATATACAATAAATATATTGGACACAACCTTTGATCACAGAAAAGTAATCGATACGGAATGTCATATTTTAATCTATGGTGAAATACGATGCCGCGTTTGTGGTAGTGTACGCAAACGGTACACGACCATTCGATCAATTCAATCATTCAAGAGATTTCTAGAGATATAGCAATCCATTTTCACCATTTTTATTTTAATGTATGAAAGAGTTTCATGAGAATGAAGCGAGATTGGATATAGACGTGTGACGCACACACCACGCGCGCACACCCAGTCTACTTCAGTGGAGTTTAAGGTAGGACACGAAACGAACTAACTCTCTGTATCCATTTTTTTTTTCTCTGGTCGAAGGAAACAACCAATCACACGAGATAGAGACATATTGGTTTTTGTTCTTTGTATAAATAAAGATATTTAAATGCACTTACTTTAAGTAGTTGACAAACGGCTTTAATATTCATTTCTTTGTCCGTGTTTAACAAATGCAGTAACACCTTGCAAAGACTCTCTCCTAGAGATTTGATTCTGCCTCCCTGAAAGTAAGAAATTACATTTTACAAAAAAAAACTAAATGATGCGATCCTGACCGCTTAGTGGTTTTTCAAGTTTCTGGGGACAGACAGTCTAAATGTTACATCTTAATAAGCTATCGTACATAATATGCAATTTAATGTAATTTTACATTTTTTTTCATAGAACGTCAGAAGGCATGCAAATGCCCAACCGATGTAAAGTGGTTACCATAGCCTATGAACGCTTGTAATACATTAAGTATCACTCGCGCGATGCCTCCTCTGCTGCTAACATAGCAACTCCTTAGGAGCTTATTGGTGACCTCACTCACACGCAGTAACAGAACAGAGGGGCTACTTTGATGTGCCGTACCTCTCTTAAAAACATGCAGACCAAGAAGACAAACACACATGCTCATGCACACAAATGTTTGTCCTGTGTGGGAATCGAACCCAGGAGCGTTGGTGTCAAAGTTGCGTCATTCGCGACTGCGCCACCGAGCTCGTCGAACATAATTCGAGGACAGTAGTCATTTTTATAGACTTGTTACACAATATTAGTCTTTATCCGACATGATAACGATCTGACAGTAACACATAAATATAACATTTTTGAAGGTAGTTTAATAAAAGATCGATTGATTTTTTTATGTAAATTTAAAATTATAATTTTGGATTCTCATCTCTCAGCGTTTAAACAAAGTTTCTGCGAGTGAGTGAAATTATCAGTAAGCTCCTGAGGAATCGCTGTGTCAAGATACGGGGTGGCATTACGTGAACTTATACATCCATAATTTCAAGCGTTCGTATGCCTGTATGTCCGCCACCATCGACATTGTATAAAAGAAAAAAAAAATGACAACAGCATTTTACGTAACTACATGGAAAATAATTAGTTGTAGTAAAAATTGAGCAAAGTTCAAAGGCATGATACATAGAATTAGCGTTCGTCTGCGATTTATTACCCTATGTCAAAACACGATAAAAAACGGTATGGTACTCGCCTCATCTCATCAAATTACCTTACCACAAAATCGCACATTTGGTCACTTCCCATTCATAATTAAATGCGTCGAATTTACCTGGTTGTCTTCGAGCTGCGTGTATATCTCTGCGAGGAACATGGCGAATCCACGCATGTTTTCCTCGGATACCTCGACGCCGCCGATGATCTTGTTCTCCTCGGCGGAGCACCGCTCCAGCAGGCAAGCGCGGAACGTCGACTCCTCCGGCGGTGCGACCGAGTCGTACATAGAGCACAGCCGGGCGCCATTGTACCGGAAGTTCGCTTCGCCTATTGACTGGATTCAAAATAAATGTTAATTTTTTAAAATATAAGCCGAAGACACGCTTAAAATTGGTGGTTGTTATTGGAGGATAAGTAGAATGAACTACTAACTGAAACTAGATTGGTTACGTTTCAGTAGAGACATTTTGGCTATCTCACATAGGTGTACTTGAAGCTAAAAATTGATCGATTTTTATTATACAAGGTCGGAGGCATACAAACATATGGCCTCTCTGCCAAAGTGAGTGTCATAGCTTATGAACGCTTAGAATACAGTATAGTTCACCAGACGGAGACTTCGTACAACAGTCGTCTGCATGGGTACCTCTATCTCACCTATTTCTACCGCCAAACCGCTACCTACTCAGGTCAATCTGCAATCAGGTTAATACATTCACTGGAAAAATATATATTTAAGAACTCTGGAATTGAAATGGCCTCAGTCAAGTAGCAAAAAAAGGCTCTGTCCAAGTAGAAATATAGACATATTCGTGAGCAGCCCGAATGGAGAACTCTGGAGCGTTATTTTCACCGCGTAAAAAAGCTTCGTGTAAATCAAATCATCGAATAATGGAAACTGAACTAGGAGGTTTTGAGGATCGACAAGGACCCTTACGAAATGGCCAAGAAAGTCAAACGCGGTAAATTCATCTAATGACAGAGATTCTAATACACTGTAGCAATAATATATATATATATAGGACGAGGTTATCGATCAACAAACGAATGTTCCTCCCACGTGAACATTCAAACCCGATTTCACAAATATTTTTAGATACCGGTAGGTAGTAGTTATGATGAGCTCGTGACTTTGACACCGAGGCTAACCATTGTAAAAATTGAATAGCAGTATAGCGTATAGTGCTAAAGAAAAACCTGATTCAATCTCTTCGCCTCTAACTCAAATTTGGGGACCTGTGTCACCTACCATCCTTTGGTACAATAGCTAAATGCAGAAGATATTCAGCACGTATTACTTTCCCTTGACATTCACAAGTTTTGGCAAGCTCGGTGCCGCCGCGGTTAACAACGCGACTTTGACACCCACCAATTGAACCACCAACGGTTCGTTGCTGCTGTTGAAGCAGAAGTGACATCGTGCGAGTAATACTTAATATATTACTTTATTAGTGTTCTTAGGCTATGGTAACCGCTTTACATCAGATGGTCCGTATTCTTGTATGCCTCTGAAATCCTCCTCCTCTGAAATCCTCCTCCAAAAATGAAAGGTATGTTATCCTGCTGCTTGACACCAGCGTTAAATCAATAAAAAAAATGATAATATACAATGCGGTTCTTTTAAAGCGTAGAGGTATTTACAGGGATTAACGCGTGAATGATGCCTAGTGGTCCAGCTAGGCGTCGATAACTGTTTACCATTTAGCCGGTCCTATAGTTGTTTTCTACTGTAGCAGTGTAAAACACTACCTATTATTTGTGAAACCAAAATAACATGTATTCCGATTAACGCATTTAAAATTAATGTACTCATATAGGAGGTCAATGACTATAATAAATATTGTTTTGTTGGAATTGATAATGATACGCGTGGCCTCGTTCATGTTTACTATAGTACAAGTCCATGAGGCTATTAATGGTTTTTACAAGAAATAAAATGGTATATAGTTTCAAATCATACTGTTAACTAAGTACAAGATAATTTGAATACAAAAATCACCCTTTTCGCAGAATTTGGGTACTTTAACAGAATGCCTGCCGAAAACGGCCTGTGCGGCTATGTTATCTCAAGTCAGACACTACACGCTGTGTAGTTTTGCTTAGCCTTCTATGAGAAGATTTGGGACCCTTTTCTCCAAATTTGTAAAATGGGAAAGAGAGAGAACGGCGGCTGAGATTCAATGCCCACTAGTTAAACGCACACGCATCAGGACAAAGGGAACTTCGCAACTTGAAATAAGAACCGCGATATTGGGCCAACGTTATATTATTTACTTCAAAAACCCTTTGTCAAATTATTTTTGTGTATTCGTTTTGGGTTTTGAAAGGTGAGGGGGTTTATTTGCTGTGTTTGTGTCACATAACAAATTTGAGCATGTCCTCCGTAGAGCTGTTTACGTTGAACAATTTAAGTGCATTCAGTGTGGATATAATTACAGACTAGTATAACTTGTATAACCGATAGATATCAATGAGTCTAGACGCTTGAAAGGAGATAATATTTCATAATCCATGTCTAGGTAATGGTGGATTAAGAACCGATTTTTAGGAACGCATACAAACAATTTGGGAAAAGGTTCACCAACTACGAGTTTAATTTCAAGTATTATGGAACAATCCTAAATATTACCTACATAAAACATTTCATCAAATTGCGTTCAGCATCATTTGCGTTATGCGTGTACGAACAAGACAGACAAAAATTAAAGAACTCTATTTTAGAAAAACATATTTCATTATTTTTTTATTTATATTTCATTTAGTGGAGCGCATCAAAGCAGCCCGTCTGGGGAAGTACCTCCAGCTTACAGAAAACCGCAGTCAAATAACAATTACATGGAGGGTTGTTGTACATAAGTAGTTGCTGTGTTAGCAGCAGAGGTGGCATCACGCGCGTGATACTTAATGTATTGCAAGCAAACGTACGTTTGCATGCCTCTCGACGTTATATTAAAAAAAATCCTATCTCGTATACAGTTATGTCTAGTGTACCATAACAAAACCTATAACATTAAAAGTTCGAATAAATTTTCAGCTGCGAAAATAAACAATATCATATGCTAATTGCTACAAATTAGCTCATATAATCATGCAAACATTTCAGTAAGCATTTAATTTTGCAAACAAATGTGTTTCGTAACACATCCTCAACTTGGTCACGTCACTCACGTCTCGGTCGGCAGAAAATGTGTGACAGACATGACATAATCGCCACGATACTTAAATGACTGCATCAGGGCAATTATTGCACTCTCGTAAGTATCATTACGTAAACATTTGTATTAAAAGAAACTAACTTTTTTATACAACTTCCGGAGAAAAGCGTACACAAACCAATAAAGATTTGCGTAGCCCCTGGGGCGATCGCTTGCGATGAAGCCTTTAAAGCCTTCCCGGCTAAAAGCAGTCCCTTATGTGGTGTTCATCAGTAAGAGTCTGGCATAACTCGTTCGGTTGTTCATAAGGGTACTGATGAGAGTTCACTACCTCCCCAACACAACCCCAACGGGTTCCGGAGGGTGCCCCGCTCAGAAGAATGACCAATGCACGATTTTAGTGAGTTAGTACTTTTGTGGGTCGTCGTTTACATCGGATGTAAATACAAAAAACGTTGTTTTAGCGCCTAAATATCTGAGCGATTCCAGCAACTGACTATGGGAGAATATTTTAACCAATAAGCTGATAAGTGCCGTGATATTGATACGTGAATAATAATAAGAGCTGCACGTACTACTTTAACCCCCGACACGTAGCGGGGAGTTAATTCGGTTCTTCATAGGTTCATGCCCCACCTGTCGCTAGTGATTATCGCAGTCTATGATCGCTTGCAATACATGAATTATGGCACGCGCGTTGCCACCTCTGCTGCTAATACAGCAACTCGTAAATTTCGCGCACGGAATAACGGGACACGCGTCACCGCCAGTGCTACAATAAAAGAGAGGGTGCCGGGGTTGCGGAGGCGGCCAGACTACCGCTGCCCTGTCTCATTCGTCAAAGGTATGATCCGCAAGGGGACCATTGACGAATGGGACAGGAGATACAAATCGGGAACAACAGCTTCGACAACGAAACTGATACGAACAAGCAGAGCAGCTCCACCTAGGACTAATGTTGTTTACCTCGGCTATATTTTGTATAGCCGATGGGATCGCGGTGGCTAGGTGGAGCTGTGAAGCTCGCTGTCGCCCGTGTCTGGACTGACGCAGTATGGGGCGGGAAGTTTGGATACACATGAAGATACTTCACCGGCGTTTTAAAATGCGCGAAAACAAAATTTTTAGAAAATGTAACTGAAAGATGATGAATGGAAGAACGAATTGGGGAATGGAAGAGAGTATGATGAATGAATGTGTTTATTTGTAATATTTAAAAAATTGATTATTTAATAATTATGCAATAAAAAGAGCCTTGCCCATGGCAGGGGTGCAAGTAACAAAAAAAAAAAAAAGTGAGGAGCGCCGAGTCTGTCAGCTAAGAACATGGCAAGTTAAACAGTGGTATGTCTTAGCTGCACCTACATAGAAAGTGTTAATTATAATAGCTTGAAATACAAGGAGTATCGCTTGAATGTTGTCATCCTTGCTGCCATCACAGTAACTCTGCAACGGTTCACCGGTACCCTTACTCACGCATAAACACAACATTCACAGCCTTCTTATTTGTTTTGGTTTGTTCTGTGAGGTATAAGTACTTCCTAAATAGGACCCAACAATTACTAAATACGGTTGTGCCCAGGCCAATCACCTTCGAAACCCGGGTGGTCGAATACGACCGCGTAATGTATGGGAAAACATATATAACGGGTTCTGACAGGTCACACAGAGATAGGTTGCACCAAAACAGCCAGACTGAAGATGTACTTTAACCACACAAATGACCACAGCCGAGTTCTTGCAAGTAATTGAGGTTACCAATAAATAAAGAGTTGCTGTATCACCAGCAAAGGTTGCAAGGCAATACATCCTGTATTAAAAGCATTTGTAAGCTACATTAATAGATTATAAGCTACGTTTATATGCCTCCTGACCTATAAAAAAGCAATTAGTTAAAAAATATAGATTAACCATTGTATGTTATGGTATGTTTATATGTCCCCCCAACCTATAAAAAAAGCAATCAGTTAATTTTGCTATCTGCTTACAAATAACTCTGTTCTCCGTTAAGAATATTGACTATCTGTATATGTATACTCAAGTTCTATAAATAGCTAGATACACATAAAGTGAAGATTCAGTGCACAGAGATCTAGCACCTGATAATATTAACTTAGTAAAAATATTACCATTTTCCAAAGAACATAATCAACTTTTAATATACATCTTTATATAAGAAATTGTCACCGCTCAGGTATCTTGATAAGATTATTGTAGTATTAACACTTGTATAATAGAAGACACCACTTAATATACCAACACATAAATTGCTAGGACTGGATGCTGCATCACAAGTACATCAACCAATTGCTATGTATACATTAAAAAATACTGATCTAACGGAAGTCTATCAATTGCCTTGATCATATAGGGATAACTCAAATCATTTACCTGATTGACAATAGCTTCGACGAGAGCCCTGGTGTAGTTGACATCATGCAAAGTAGTCGCAAACGAGTCCACCAGCGGGCCACACAGTGTGTCGAACTTGCCAGGGTCGAATGTTATCTCGCACATCACGGTGATCAAGTGTGCAATGTTCTCCTTTCAATGACAACAATAATAATGTTAGTATTAAATCCATACTGATATTACAGATTGAAATAACATTATTAGTGTTCAATCTCAATGACTGGGTACTATAAATTTAGTATTTACCAATCAAGTTTCTTTGTAAACAATATTCTAATTTCACATACATATTAAATTTCTATCTATCTATAACTTCTCACCAAATCCCTTGCGGGGTAGGCAGAGAGAAATGAGCGCCACGTGACTCGATCCTTCCATACCTCACTCGCTTCTTTAACATTCATTGCTCTTCTTATGCACGCTCGCCAGTTTCTAGGGCTCCTGACATCACCTTCTGATAGACCACAACGAATTTGGTTATGGTAGGTAGGATTTATGTATCAAATTCACTAATAATGACATAACATAATTACATATGCACAACTAATTTTATATATTATTTGAGCATCATTTGATTGTTTCATTATATACAAAACTAAACTTAACATTTTGAATAAGTTTCTCATAAGAATCTATTTCTTTCATAAGTATTGTACATTCTCATTAGATTTGTTTGATTCACACTACCAGTTACACCTTGATGATGGCAGGTCTCATAACAAGCTTATTATTTTATGATAACTATAGATTAACTGCATTATTAAAAATAGAATAGAAATTGATTGGTAACTAATCATTATCTCTAGTTATCAAAGATTATAATTTTTTTACTGACGTTACAGTAGTGTTAGTTCAGAATTTGTCTTAATCATTATAGACTTGTGAACAATAGATAGGTCATTTATCACAAATTTTATGATGTAGTTCCATGAGCGAACAGTGTTATATAACAGAAAAAAAGAGATAATGTAAATGATAATGTAAAGGTGTAAGATAATTAAAATTTTCATATACAAAGCCTGTTCAAAGTAGTTTAGTAACACTACAAACATCTAATCAAACAGTCTAATCTGCAATTCAGATAACTGACTTATAATACTTTGGTGTTTATTATTAACATTTTCTTGTGTAAAGTCAATTTTTTTCATAAATGACACCTATATAGATAAAAAGAAAAACCTTATCTAAATAAAAAAAAAATCTCAAATCATTAGTCCAGATACAAGAAATGGAAATATATCAGGCATATATACAAGAATGAAGAACCTATTATTTTAAACAAACAGTTTAAAATAATAGGATCTTCATGTAAGTTAACAAGAAATGTTCAATAATAATCAAGTATCTAATTCTAGCTTTAAAAAATACAAAATCATTATGTTACATTTCAAAAAGATTTTATTCTCTAACAATAATCATTACAAATACAATAGCTCTGATAAACATAAATGTAATAATGATCTCTAACAATAATAATGAGCTCTACATGGTAAGAGAAAGGAGATGAGGAATGTCAAAACTCACCGATCACAAACAAATTTAACCAAGTTTTAACAGAAGGTAACATTTGAATTTTCCACACAGCTTATATTATTGCTCAGGTTTTCCTAAGGAACTGCAGCATTAGTTAATTTAAAAAGAAATCAAGAGACTTTTGTCTCGGAGATGCCAAGTAATTCCCTTGGTACTTACTGCAAGTGTCGACAGATTATTGTAACTGCTTATTATCAAGCATGTTTAGTGTAATAAAAAAAATTATCAATTTATAATTTTTTTTTATAGGATCACTATTTTACATTTGCCTATGCCATTGTCTCACTCAGACATTAAGTAGGTATCTTATGGGTTAAGTAAGATAATAAATAAAGTTGTACACACCCGCATGTCCATATTGTCAGCTTCCTCAAGCGAGTATGACATATCAACAAAGTTGTACGGATCCTGATCCTGGGCCTGTCGCAGGCGATCTTGGACAGAAAAACGAGCAGGTCTAAATGGAATTGGATCAGGCGCGTATGTTGGCACTACTTGGGGTGTGTAGTTTGGTGGATACCATTCCTTTGCCTCTGCCGACAGGTTTGATTTTGGAGGTTCAATTGCTGAAATCAATAAAAGTATTGGTCAGACAATCGCCTTATGTCACATGCAAATTTATGTTGTAGTATAAATTATCTTAACCTAATATGTAGATGTGCCAATATCATCCAAAACTCGTAAATTGTATTAAATTACAAGTAATTCACCGCGCGGCCGGTTCCTTTTGTCAAACTGCACAACGTCATTCAAAATGAAAATCCTTACTTTCACCTAAAGTATTGTAATTATGCAGAACGCAGTTAACTGGTCATGTATGACGACGTCACATCGCACCGGATTAACATCGATCCGTGAAAGTGGTCTATTAAACAAGAAATATAGACTCACGTATAGCTTCTTCAGTGACAATCCTCGGCTGGCGAAGCTCCTTTGGCTGGTTATCAGGATGCTGCCATCCACGGCCTCTGCCCCTGGGTCCTCCGATCTCGCCGTTATTCATTTCATACAGTTCTTGAAAAAAACTGTGCGAGGTCTACTTTGAAGAAATTCCATAAAATGTAGAAGCTCGATATGTACGTTTTCTCAAATCGTTCGTTCTATGAATTCAGTAACAAATTCGACACGTAAACAAAGAAAAATACTTTCGAATTCACGGTTCTACCTCCATCTTATTTATTCACATTACACACAGACAGAAACAGGGTTGCCAGTTCAAACAGTGTCAACAAATCGCTTTATCGTAGCGTCGTCGGTCGTCGCCATCGCTCGTTTTCACTCAGTTTCGAGCCTTCTAGGGGTATTCACATTGCCTCGGAAAGCCATATTCGAATCGGAATCGAATAGTTATCTGCCAAAATGTTTCTCTGCCAAAAAGCAGATTCCATACATTTCGAAAGATAATTTTTCGAATCCGTTTCGAATATGGCTTACCGAGGCAATGTGAATACCCCACTGGTTACGCCAAGCGTATTCATGAGGTGATAATAGAGACACCAATACCTGTTCTCTCTACTGGGTGCAAATTAATGGACTCTTCCAACGATCATTTATTTGAAATGCTCCTTTCCACATTAATGAACTTACTAACCCGTTTCACTGATACTGTATTACCTTATAGTATTCGCCCAAAACTTACTTAGCTGATTTCTGTATCCCGTAAAGTTCCAAACAATTCTGCAATGGAATTGTCGGAGCATCAATCATAAGAAAGCTGATCTAATCTATCTCATAAATAAATACAGCCTTGTCATTGTTGACGTCCAGGAGATGTGACTTAGGCCTGAAGCCCGCTTCAAGGTCTCAGGCTATCACGTCTCCGGGATAACAGTGATGATGGTTGTGCTAGTGCCTCTATCCTTGTCCCTAAATCTATAGTTATCTGCCATATCCCTCTTCCTGTAGACTCGGA
This sequence comes from Pyralis farinalis, assembly GCA_947507595.1. Lineage (NCBI taxonomy): Eukaryota > Metazoa > Arthropoda > Insecta > Lepidoptera > Pyralidae > Pyralis > Pyralis farinalis. The sequence goes on from OX382267.1 coordinate 23,298,916, forward strand.
GGGAATGAGGGGTGTGGCTACACGTGCCTTGAACATATCATTCTTATCTGTGTACATACCTAGTCCAAATTCCTCTATCCTCAATTATCTTCTATCTATCATTTCCTCTTTTTCTCTTCCTGTTATTATCATACTTGGAAACTTTAATATCCACCACACTTCATGAGATTAATTTTTGCGATTCCATTACCATCTTATTCTTAAATAATATAATGGATGATTTAAACCTTTGTTTGATGAATCCACTCGTCGTACCCTTCTATACCAAAATATCAACAGTATTGTGGACCTTGAAAGGTGAACTCTGTTCCGCTATCTTATCAGCCCAAATATCTTGGAAAGTGCTTTGCAGTTCTTACGGAAAATCCTTTGCACTATCATGTAACCAGTTTCATCTGTTAACGAAACAGAATTCCCCTAACCACAACTAAACCTCGTATGAAACACAGTACTGCCAGAGCAGACTGGACACGTTTCGCTATCAGTTAATTTCCCAACTGCCAGATGTAGTCCTTAGCACAGATTATTGTATACAGAATGCACACTGCATTCTGTATACAATAATTTCAAAAACGTCCTACGTGCAGCTGCCGATAAGTGAATCCCTTTCAAAAAACCTTCACAAAAAGAAGCTAGTACCTCCACCATGATAGAATCAAGACTATTACTTTGCAGTCAAAAAAATAAAATTAGCGGAACGCCTATATTTAGCCGAATGTCCTTGGGCAACTAAATGAAATATCAATAAGTGGCTGCAGAAACTACAAAACTACTGGCGGAAAGAAAGAGAGCAGGCTGGCACAAATTCTGTGAAAAGTTATCTCCTAACTCCCGACCATCTATGGTTTGGAGAAATGTTAAAAGATTCCGTTGTTAATAGATCCGTGAAAATCATTAGATAAATAATGATTTTATCATCTCCTCTAATAATTGGGAATGGATTGAGGAATTTGCTCAACCTTTGGCTTCTGCTTCAGCCCCCGCTTTTGGTGATGTATTGAAGTTTCATAAATCTATGTCTACTCATCTATTAATATTAATATTATCGGACAAATTGCACAGCGCACAGCAAACAAATCACAAAGTAAGCGAAACTTGTATTATGGGTACTATACTACTGATAAACATACGTAAATACATTTTTGAAGTAAAACTTCTTTACGCACGCTTGACTTGGGGAGTAAGCTGATAAATGCGTGACGAGAGCGTTACGAAAAGTGTGATCGGGCGAGGCGAACGGCAGTTGAGAGGGAGATATAAGTTATTGAAAATAGAAAGAAGAGAGAGAGTTACGTTTCATATATTACTGTAGGGGCAAGAGAGTGAGGTGCGAGGACACATTTTCTTTCTCTCTATCTTTCGTAGCGAGTTATGTTTCGTATATCTAAGACACAGTGCAGGCCTATTGTCTGTATCACACTATGGAGCTAAAGAAGCTTTACTTCAGTCGTGTGGTCTAAAGCGCACTCGTCAGGAACACCGTTCCTATATGAAATCTATATGTTTGCGGTTTGCCTGTGCGTTTGTCTGTGCATTTGTATGTGTGTTTGTCTGTCGCTTTTTTCGAATATTCGAATTTTGACTTCAGATTCGGATTTAGCATAAAAAAGAAAGTAGAATAGGTATATTCAGGAACACCGTTCCTATCTCTTAAGGAACATGGTCAAAACCCCGACATATAAAAAAAAAATGAATTGTTGTATAATTGACGAGCCAGGTGTTCCTCTGGAAATGCAAGCTTGCGCATTCTCAACGGCTTTTTTTTAAATACATACTTATTATATACAGTAAATACCCAGACCAAGACAAACAGACATGTTATGAGCACACAAATGTTTGTTCTATGTGGGAATCGAACCCACGAATGTTGGTGTCAAAGTAGTGTAACAGCGCGTTTCACCACTGCGCCACCAAGCTCGTGAAATCAGTTAGAAACGCCTTTCACTTATGAGGAATTTGATGATGTTCTCAAGGGCTTGGAAGACTCTTCGTCAGGTATAGATGTAATTCCATATTAATTTATTGTTAATAATGGTCTGAGTACCAAAAAATATTTTCTGCAACTTCCTAATCTGTTTTTTACTTCTGGCCATTTTCCTGAAGGATGGAGTAAACAAGGTGTCAAAACCAGGAAAACTCAGTTCTGTCTCATGTAGTTATCGTCCCATTGCTCTCTCGTGTACCATAATGAAGACCATTGAACACCTTTGTATCGTCTACAATCGTACGTAGTAAATCCGAGGAGGTAGGCGGAATGAACACATGTCTTTCATTTGCCTGTTCATTTAAATGCCAGTTCGGCACTTGCTTTCAATCAGCGTACACGAACACTACTGTGCCACTTTGTAATAGGCTACATTTTATAATAAAAATAATAATAACTTATAAGTGAAATGTATCATCCCAGATTGGGAACTACCCACGAGGTCACCAGGGCCTCTAAAGCAACACAGTACGGGCTTACATGCAGCACCCACTGTTAACAGCATACGAGTTTTCATTGTTGCTGCGCCTGCTACGAAACTACTCCTATACGACCTGGTGCCTGTGCCGGCCTATTCGACGCGGACGTGGATGAAGGAGAGTGAGAGATTCAGGAAGGAGAATCAGTGTTCAGATCGACCGGCTAGTGTCTCAAAAACCTAGGCATCCACCCACTCTTCACTTGCTCATATATGCAAAATTTACACTAACCACTTTGTTATATACTCATCGGGTGGCAAACAAGCATACGGTCTGCCTGGTGTAAGGTGGCTACCGTAGCCTATAAACGCTTGAAATACGGGTAGTATTGCAACCTCCTCTTCAACTACGTAGGCGGTATCTATCTGACAGATGTCTTAACAAGAATTTCCTTACTTACTGACCACCCGCTGATTGCAAAGCTACACGAACTATCCTAATACATACTCTCAGGCAGTTACTGATCTCACAAGGTCTCTCCATGTTTATTTAATCATTTTGTAACCTACCTACGTCTCCCACGCCTTGTGTTCCAGTTTCAATTATTATTTGATATTGCATATGAGGCTATTATATCATTATTTCTGATTCAGCCACGCAAAGAAACCTCGAGTACAGCACGTTGACCGATCTTGAGCTTCACCATACGAACCGTAGTCAAGGGCCACGTCAATACCGTAGCCACGTACCAGGCCACGTAAATCCGTATGTCAATACTGGCAACACACACTGTTCGAAGACCTTGCTCTTTAGACGTTAAAGTATTTTGGACGAGAAGATTTGTTGAAATTTTCAGAACGCTGCCCAGCCGAGTTGGATTCTTCTGTTGACTTCTCGGTCGAAGTTGGACTTATCTATAGAGACTATGATTATCAAATTAGTTGTTTTTATTTCTAGAACTTTAGTCCAGAAATCCCCTTCGCGCATCTTTAAACGGTGGAAGAACATAAATAATTATGTACAAAAAACTAAAAATTCCCTTCGCAGGGGACAGAGCCAGTGGATTAAAGGAAGAAGCTATGATTTCATCTATAGAATTGCTGACATAATCACGTTATACCTACGAGATGTATATTATAAGAAATTGTATGTATGTATGTATGTATATCTTCACGCCAAGTCCCTTCTTATTCTGCCTATAAGAAATTAATACAAAAAATAGGTGCCAGAAGCATGCACGTCGCAACTCTGCCAATCCAGTGAACCAGTGGATTGCCATTTTTACCGAAAACCGGATGAGCGGGTTAGGACGTTCCCGGAGGCAAGTCGCACCGATTCGCCCCCGTCGGTGAATACATAAATATGTTTTTATGCAATAGAAATATGCACTGCACATTTACGGACTTATCCCACAGTATTACAACGTAAGTTAGCAGAAGATAAATATGTCCATAATAAGCAGTTTCGGCTACATCCATTGATGCTATATTGGATAAATCTGAGATAGATGGATGGATGATGGATTCGATATGTGATTTCTAATTTAGGTGTCTATCGATGTTGACTACTAAAAATTTTGTGTTATGCACTACCTAAACTTTGATTTCGTCTATTACTGTTGATGGTTTCTTTTTAAAATTTCTAAATTCTTCCATTTTCGTATTATTTAGATTAACTTTTATACTAGTTGATGCCAACCATTTTATTAGCATTTTATTATTTATTCCAGGAGCCCTATGTGGGTCGGGTTGGAAGTGTGAGAGACTATCGTGGAGTGAGAGTCTTCCAGGCACTGGGGAATGTAGAGGGTGCTGTGAAGGCGGCAATAGCCGTCTTCGACAGCGACCTCGATGTCGCACAGTACCCGCAACTCACCACAAACAACATCGCTGTGGTGGGGATCCGGACTAGTACCTGGAAGATTACACTGGTCTCCTAATACTTCGAACCGGACAAACCTATGGAGCCAAACACCGAGCAGTTCACACAGATTGAGCGTGAAACCGGACCTGGAAGGTTGATCTTGATCGGGGACGCCAACGCGAAGAGTCTGGTGGGGCGGCTCCCAAGAGGACTCCAGGGGGGAGATGGTAGCTGGAACCTTAGGGGAGCTGGGCTTCCAGATACTTAATTCGGGGGACGTCCCGACATTCGACACCGTTCGAGGCGGAAAGAGGTACAGCAGCCATGTCGACGTGACGGCCTGCTCTGAGGATATGCTGAGCCTGGTGGATCTCGGCGGCCCTAACGTCCTCGGACCACAACGGCATTCTATTTGAAATCAACTTGGCACAGGCGAAAGGGGTATCCGTCTCGAGGACCACCAGGATCTTCAACACCAAAAAAGCGGATTGGTGTCAGTTTCGTGAGAAACTGGCAGCAATCATGTGGAGGGACCGCCTGAACATGGAGAGCGTTGAGGCGGTCCAGGTGCGTGAGGACCTGGAGGTAATCGAGGACGGGTATACCCGAGCCATAGCCGAGGGCTGCCAGGCAGCGATGCCCAAATTGAAAGGCGGGGATTCATTTAGATTGCCGTGGTGGTTGGATGAACTCAAGGAGCTGAGGAGACAAACCAACCTCAGGCGACGCAGAATCCGAAGCGCAGCGCCGGACCGGAGATAAATGGTGGTCAATTTGTACCTCGAACAGAAGGGCAAATACGAGGCCGCAGTGCAGGATGCCCAAACCGACAGCTGGAGCAAATTTTGCGGGAGGCAAGACAAAGAAGGCGTCTGGGAAGGTATCTATAGGGTCATTGGGAGGGCAACCGAGCGCAAGGAGGATTTACTCCTCCAGGAGGGCGGGAGGACGTTGGATCACAGGGAGTCTCTCGAGCTGTTGGCGGATACGTTCAATCCTGCTGACAGCGAGTTGGACGACGATACAGATCACCGCGAAATGAGAAGAAAGGCCCGCGAGGTAAACGAGCGGGTCGATGATGACCATGACCCGCCGTTTACCTTGAGGGAGCTCACAGCGGCGGTATCGTCGTTCAACCCGAAGAAGGCTCCCGGTGACTCACGCCTGACATTTGCGCTCGGGCCATCAACGGTGACCCTGAGTTCTTCCTGGCCCTCCTTAATAAATTTCGAGCCCTCCGCTACTTTCCTTGGCTGTGGAAGGGGCCCCTCGTAATTGTCCTTCGGAAAACGGGCAAAGACTCGTATACCTTGCTCAACACCACACCCACAGGCCGATTGGGCTTTTGCCTGTCTTGGGTAAGGTGTACGAGATGCTGGTCGCTGGAACCTTGCGGTCGACCACCAAAGGATGCGTTCAAGGGTCCATCACGTACATTATGCGTCGTCGCACGCACACACTGACAGAATTTATCGCTGCCAAAGGAACGCCAGTCGTGGCTACGCCGTGCTTAATAACGCACGTGTCCACGCATTCACCGCCGCTGCGCTCCCGCTCGTAATAATTTGTACGTGTACCTAGTTACTTTAACTACAAATTCGTAAATATGGCTAAAAAGTAAAAAGATTTTTTGTATCAAATGTGTAATTTTGTTATAAAATCACAAATTTCCTACAGAAAAAAGTACTTTTAATGCCTATCATTTTAGGCTATTAAATTTCCGAATATAAAGATTATAATTTTGATAAGTGTAGTAAATGAAAAAGTAAAAAATAGTTTAGTGTAAAAAAAAATGGGTGCGTGTACTTATGTACGCGCGTGAGAAGTTATACTTCTCTGGCATCATTAAATAACAAATCCCTGGAGGGATGTTGTGTTCATGCGAGTGAGTGACGTTAGCACCTCACAGGCAACTGCAGCCAAATAACAATTCCCTGGAGGGTTGTTGTGTTCATGCAAGTGAGTGTCGTTACTACCTCACGGAAAACTGCAGTCATATAACAATTCCCTGGAGGGATGTTGTGTTCATCTGACTGACGTCACGAGTAAGCTCCTAAAGAGTTGCCGTGTTAGCGGCAGAGGTGGCAATACGCGAGACATACTTAATGTATTGCAAGCGTAAACAGCTACAGTGACCGCTTAGAATCGGGTGGATCGTATGCTTGTTTGTTCATGCGAGTGAGTGACGTTACCACCGCACAGAAATCTGCAGCCAAATAACAATTCCCTGGACGATTGTTGTGTTCAGGCGAGTGTATATAGATAGATTATGCATTTTTGACGATGTAGGGGTTACTTGGCCGTTCAAATTAGAAACTAGGAAGCTAAACGCTTAGTGCAGATAGGTGCAATGTCAATATTCTACGACATTTGTACGTTTTGATAAAAGACAATACACTTTATATGATCGTCAACTATTAGTCCTTAACCTGTTCTAGTATCAAGCGTCTGAGCTAGGCCTCGGGCAGACGGACGGACGGACGGACAAATAGATGGACATGGCGAAACTATAAGGGTTCCTTGTTTACAACGGAACCCTTAAAATGAATTTTAATATTTTGTTTAAAAAATTGATGTCATTGATTTAAGTAGGTGTATTTACATTAAATACTACAGTCTCTCTCTATTCACTAATATAATACAAATAAATATATTAATAACAATCTATATAATACAGTGAAAACAAAGTTACACAGCTAAAACTAAGTAGATCTTTTGTCTAATGCTTACTTCATTCAGGTAAGCGTGTTTCTTCTACCATAAACAAAACGAATGCATAAATAGACGTTATCTGTTCATCTGAATATAATTTTTATCCTTTATTAGATGACTTTAAAACATACTACCGAATTTAACTTCATGACTTGAATATTTTTCTGTTATAACTATGATAACCTACAAATTACATAGTAATAATATATCTTTTAAGTAAAGGTCCTTACATTTTTGCAATAAAAAATTACATCACATGTTAATTCAGATAACTTTCATAATAAATTTCAATTTCGCAAACAAATATTTAAAATCAGCTAAGTAATCATGGAGAAGATTAGTCTATATACTAAAAGATTCTCCGCAGCCACAAGTGCCTTTAATGTTTGGATTGTTAAAAACAAATTCTGCTGATAATTTGTTCTCCACGAAATCCATTTCAGTACCTAAAAATAAAAATAGATATTATAAAACATGTATTAAAAATTTTAGTTACATTGTGGAAACAAAATTATTACATGTACACATTATTTGATCTACCAGTAACAGAAAATAGAATCACAGCTGATCCAAGCCCACGATGAGACCTCCCAGATCAACCTGTCAAGCCCCTTGCGTGACTGATATCAGTCATGTGCGTTACGGCGGAAAGTATATAATGGGTTCTGACAGGTTAATACACCATAGATTGGTCCAATACGAAAATGAAATATTCATGTCATAGTGGTAAATCTTTACACTATAAATTACTTGAATGTGAAACTCAAGATGAAATGGATTAATTATCTATAACTTCAGGTCAAATCCCTTGCTGAGTAGGCCGAATGAGCCAAGGGCCATATCAATGACATTTTTATATATGCTGCACATGTAAGAATAAAAAAATTTTTATTACACAGCATAACCGTATCATATCAGCTATTTATGTGACTAAAATCTGCCGAGAACTATTGATTTTAGTATGTTATGATATTGGTGAAATAGAAAGTTGTTTTCACAAATGAATTATCTATTAATGAGAAGCAAGTGAAGTGTGTAAGGACCATGTCTTATGGCGCTCAGTTCTCTCTGCCTACCCCGCAAGGGACCTGGAGTGAAGTTATACATACATAAACAGTAATCAAAAATGTTTAGGATTTTTAGATATTTTCCAACAATTACATATTTTGAATGAATTCAACTATAAATATATTCATTAACCTGTGGTGCGTCCCATACACTTGAAAATTTCCCGTTTTTGTTAGAAATACAATTTTCAAGTTGTTATGTTGTTTGTCGAAAAATGGCCTAAACACAAAGGGTACATTTGGTTGTTGTTTATCTAGTTTTAACAAGGCAGTCAAAATGTAGGACACTGTGAGCACATTTTCCTATATCCAGCCTCAGTCAACAGGATGCATGATGGGTTAACAGTAGATTCAATAATCAGAAATAGTACTAGGACAGGATTATTTTACAGTACATGTGTATTCATTGTACTGTTTACGAGGACAGGTTGTTATGAACATACCTAGTAATGTCAACTGTGCTTTTCTGTCTATAATTATTGTAACTCCATCTTGTTTGACCTCTTCATCCAATTTATCCTTACTTTTTGCATAATCTAACGTGTATGATAGGCCATTGCAACCCCTTTGTCTTACTCCTACTTTTAAGCCCACGAAACCCTTTGCTTCTTCTTTCCTCATGATTTCTTTGATTTTGTTTACAGCTGAAGGAGTGAGTATGAGTGCTGTCCTTGAAGGTAGCACTCGTTTTTTTACAGCTCTAACAGTCGCACTTGCGATAGTTTTTGTAGCCATCTGGAATTCAACAATTGAATAATTAAGTTACAATTTACTAGCAAACTGCACAATTCTTGTTATTACAACAATAACAAGCGAACGAACGAAAGTGTTCAAGAAATACAATTGGGCTAACTAATTTAATAACTACATAAGTGAATTATCAATCTAAAAAGAAGTTATCTATGCTATATTTTAAAGTTACAGATAGGTACATACTAAGAATTTGTTGATAAATTTTCCAAACTTCGTATTTTCTTTTTCGATTTTGCGCAGATTTTACAAAATATAGAAAATTATATTTGACATTGAGAATGACAGTTCTTACTTTCTTCTTTTAGTTTTTGCAGTGTGTCCAGATTATGCAAACACTATTTTTCCCATTACGCAAATTTACATCTCAGAGGAAGGATACCCAGAGGTGACAAGCAAATAATAATACCAAGATAGAACGTGATAGATGTATACAGTTCCTTATAAGAAGGAAAGAGACAGATAAAATATTTTTGTCCCTGTCATAGTTTCACTATTTTGTGTTTGCCACAAAAACAAATTCGTGGCAAACAATCATTTCGTTCCTTGTAGTACAACAAATTTTTTGCATGTGCATATTTGTGTTCTTTTGCTTGTTTGGGATTGTCTTTTTACTTTAACAATGGTACGTTGCTGTGTAAAAGGCTGCAAAAGCCTCAGTTAGTAAAAATACGAAAACATAACCTTTCATACGTAAGTATAAAGTTTTAATAGTTGTCAATCTGGCTATCTTTGGCCCAGTTTGCACATAAAAAGTTAGACCAATGTTTAAAATAATACGTTACTCAAAAAGATACACTTATTATGGTGGCTTTATGTAGCCTACTTCCAAAAAATTTACTCATTTACCAATAATCTCTAGGAAAATAGTTTCAAAAAATCCATTTAACCACTGGGCCAATGTTAGATTGTGAGTTGGGCTTGGATTGGCCCAGGTCCAATTGTAGGTTGTTTTTGCTTATTTTATTTTAATTAAAGCATTTTGCTAACATTGGCCTGCATATTTACCATAAAAACTACAGCTGAGAGCCATAGACAATAATTATGTATACATTCGTTTTCATTTATTAGTACTAAAATGGGTAAATAAATTGTTGCCATAGGAAAATCAACACAGTTTTTATTCAATCTTATTTTTTTGGTCACCAATGCGTTTTTAACTTATTTACTGACTTACCATATAGCTAAGACAATGAAAAAAGTATCAAAATAATTAAAATTTTATTTAATCCTACATATCATGGGGTTAAACTTTGAAAAATTTTCATTCCATTCCATGGCCAGGAAGTCGTCTTTTATGATAAAATACCTTTCTTTCTTTGAATATTAGTGTCACTTAGCATTCGTATGATATTTGTATTATTCATTATGCAAAACTGAGCCACGGCCTTCATCACATTATCACCAATCATCTGATGTTCCAGTCTACCGTCATGTACTTCGTATGTCTCTATAGAAAAAAAATCCTGTGCTATATCCAAACCACATTCTTCTTCATGTGTTATGTCTTCTTCCTCTGCCCTTTCTTCACACTTATCGAATATATCTCCTCCCAATATTTTGAGAATTTTGAACTTTGGCCCGGGCTCAAGTTACCCTTATTCACCGGTAATAATTTACCTGTTCAATATTTATGGCAATATCATGGGAATTAGCTAATTAACTCTCGTAATTTTTGAAAGAAATAATAGATAGACACATATGAGACACTTTAAAATAACACTTGCCTCCTTAAGTATTCAAATGACAACACAGCAGACAACTTTTTGGCGCTTTCGTAACAAACCGCTCTATTCACACCTCAGAAAAAAGCAACTGACGTCTCAACAATGATAGATTTCAATTATTTGGCAGAATCTGAGCATTTACGAAGATATATTAGAATCGATGTTTACAAATCTAGTTTGAAATACATAAAATCATAGCAAAAAAAATCTATAATAGGCATTTGAAATTTAGGCTCAATTTTATATTGAAGGCTTAAGTTACCCTGATCGACTGTATCAAATATTTTGCGAAAATTAGATACACATGTAGTTTTTAAATAAATTGTTTGTATAATAACGTAAAAACAATGAAAATATCGGTTTAATTTACAAAAAGTATTTCTAGTAAAAACCGCCTAAATCTTGAAGGTTGTCTGTGGGTAATGCGTCAGCCATTTTCTGTTGTATTTTCAATTTATCGGTATAATGAGCGTTTTAGGGTTACCAGTATGTAGTATGGGAAAACACCCCGAAATTATGGCTAAATTAAGGTTCGTCAACATTTGATTTGTTGACGAACCAGGTATTCCTCTGGCAATTTATATTGTTTTTATTATTTATTTACACGATACAGTTACATAGTACAAATTATTATGTTTGCCAAACTGTTATAACAGTTTGTTGGCGAGTATATATGATGATAGGTATTAAAAAAATAAGGAACTAAATTAGATGATTAACATGCCTGCCTGTTCGTCTGCTAGTCTGTCTTAGAAAATTTCACGTAAAGACTTGAAATTTTACATAGTTACATTTTAGTCGTAGAAGCGTATAATTGAAGTACAAAAACATATGAATATATTCCAACGACTCCGACAATCCGTAATTGAGTAGTTTCGGGACATATCTTCTAAGGTCTTTTGGTTGAAATAAGAACCCGTACTCCAGTAATGAAGTGAGTATGGGTTGATATTATGTTGATGGGTTGGTTATATTTATACAGGTAATTGTGAAAGATATGGAGGGTAGTCGTGTAGATTATTCTATACCAATTATTTATACCACGTTAATCAAGTGAATCACGCACACATACATGCTTTTGAGTCAACACATAAATGTTAATCAAGCATTTTATATTGTCTGAATTTGTAAACTTTTAAATATGTAAAGCTCAACTAAATTATAGTATTGACAGTAGTTTTAATATAATGTTAGTACTAGGCTGTCGATATTACATGCTAATAATGCGTTACAAAATTAAAATTGTCCTATTTTCCAGACCGATTATCCAGGGTTTCCAATAGCGACGGACACTACATTAACACCATGAAAATTAAAGCTTACTTTTGAATTGAGACTGAAAACATTACTGGCTGAGTCACGCAAGAAGAAATTAGCTATAGTAAGGTCAAAAACTAAACGACTTGAAAAAAATAAAAATGCTGAACTATCTGTCATTATACAGAATTTTAATGTAATCGATGTATAGATGATAGATATCATTATACAAGTTAGAGGAAAAGAGTGAACTAGGGAATTAAGGGCGTAGCAGTTTATCACCTTTTGAGTACAATATGTGAAAGGATAATCCTTGATCAATTGTAGCTTTAGTTTAAGTCTAATGAAAACCATGATGCGCAATACAAAATGTTTAAAAACAAAGATTGTTTACCTTTGTTTAATATTTACACTTAAATCATCCCTGGCACTAATTCTTTTTTACATGACAATTATTGAAAATTTTTATGCAATATGTTTAATTTTAAGAAGGAATAATCCGCATTTATTGTGTAAAGACGATTTAACTAAAAACCGTGTATGTAAATGTGACCATGAATATTCGACGACTGTTTCATTACGATATTTATATAAACACACGATGTAGAAAATCGATCTAATAACATTGATTGCAAGAATAAAAATCTATGGAAAAATAAACATACATGCTAATTTGTAAGGCACGAATATTTTTATTTACAAATTATCTATAAAGTGTTTTTTATCTTTTATCTCATATCTATGCCTATGTTTAGTATCATGTCATCGCTTGTACTTTATAATATATGTCTAAAATAGAAAAATATATTGTTTAATTTATATAACTCTGCTAGGTTTGACCAATCTCCTATCATTATTCCAATGATTTCACAGATCTTTCTGAAACTAACTCAGGCTTACTATTAATTAATAGATCTATACAGTAACTCGATTTGCATAAAAAAATACTATTCTAATAATATTAAAGTGCAAATATGTTTGTTGATCTATTCTGATACTGTAGTTTTCATACGTATGTAAATATTAACTTTTATTACTTGTGTGTAGAAATGGCTGTATCGACTTATTCGATTTTTTTACATTGCTAATATCATATTATACTCATAATATTATTATAGCACACAATACACATTCTATGCAAGTTTCTTATGGTAAACAGTTATCTGGGTACATTGTAAATTTCAAATTGCCGAAACGCATTATGTAGTGGGGTAAATTTTCCACAGTCTGGTAACCTTGTTATTGTATGTACTTTTGTTGCCGTTCCTTACGGGTGTACGCGTTTGTCAACTCTAGGTATATACTTTCTCTTAGATTTACATCGACTTCTTCCCATAGACGTAATAAAAAAGTCAGACGGAATCTCGCTGAGAATTAGGCTTGGGTAAAAAATATCGAAAAATCGATATTTTAAAACAAAAATCGATATATATCGTCGATATATTTAATCTCGAACTATCGATATTCGATATTTATTTCAAAGTATCGAAATTGTATCAAATTCGATATTTTTTAAGACTTCTGTACATATGACGCATGTATGCATCAGCGGATAATACTCAATAAGTATTACCATGTCCTCCTGGAAAACATATCAATATACCGGAATACCGATATTTTTTATTGTACGTACGTATATCGATATTTTTAAAAATATCGATACCGATATATGTTTTTGATTTGCCCATCCCTACTGAGAAACAACTGAAACACCACAATGGCAGCATGTAACTAGAAAAAAAAAGTTCTATGTGTGAGTGTCAAGTGGGTTGCCAGATGGAAGAAAATTTCCCATTTCTTTAAAAGAAATAAAAAATTATATGATTCGTTACTGATTTCGGAACTCGAATTTTATGGACCGTTGATTTGTAACTTGTGTTGTTTAAAATAGGTATTGATGAAAAAAAAATTAAACACATGAAATATAACATTGCATATTCCTTTTATTATGTGGGACAAACAGATGCATACTTATTTGAAATAAAAAATGTACAAACAAATACACTGATTTTAATGACCAGACGAGACTGGCGAAAGAGAGGTAGGGCACGTTAGCCTGACTGGGGAAGTACCTCCACCTCACAGAAGACGGCAGCCACTCCTCACGCTCACATCCTCAAAATGTATACTGTATATTACACTGGATCTAGATGGAATCCAGCCACTTTCTTTTCTGGACTCTCTTATGATTTGTACCAATTATTCTTCCATGCATCGTTTGACGATGGAAATCTAAAAAAATATTAAAGGTATGAATAATAGTTGTTCAGTAAATAAATCATAGGATGTAAGTTTATATGTCTATTTAAACAAAATTAGGTATCTAAATTAAGTAAGAATTACAAGAGAACAAAAGAAAAATGATCTCCCACATTTACGCTAATTTGGAAATGTGAGTTATGGCAACACCGGTCGACTTATTGCTTTGAAAAATTAATTTAAGTGAAAACGATTAGTTAATCAGGAAAATTACTTACTTACCTATGAAAAGTAATCCCTTGACTTGGCACAATGGTTCCGTCTGCTCCTCACTACGCACGACGGCATTATTATTATTTTTTCGACAAAGTTATCACGCGGTGAGGTGTCGGTGCGCAATGGCCGGCGGTAGACTTAGACTTACTATGGTGTAAATGTGTGCGTATCGGCTCGTACGTATAGCGACTGACTTACTATGGCGGTGCTTCAGTGTTTAGTTCGGGAGACGGTGTCTGCTTTTTTATTACGTCTATGCTTCTTCCCGCTTTTGATGAGTGACATTGTTGTTATACTTGAAATTTTTATAAAATTAGGTTCATGTGACAATTTTGATGGTATTTTGTAACATAACTGCTAGTGAAATTATACAGTAATGAAAAAACTCAAATACGTTTATGCACTTTTTGAAAGACGTGAATAAGTTCATCAAGAAAACCTTGTAAAAGTCACTATTGTTTTACGGGTGATATGGTTTGGATCTGGGTACCCTTCCCAGGTATTGTTTCAGCCCAGTTCCTAAAGCTAGAACATCTAGAATTAAGATTTTGAAATGACTCGAAACTGAAGACTTGTATGGGCTAGATCTCTTTGCCTTTCTCCTTGAGGGAAAAAGAACCCAAAAAGCACGCTTTCACCTTTAACTACACTTTTACTTTCGTTTATAGGCTACTCATAACATAACATAATAGAAAATTAAAAAATACTTAAATATATTATTTAGACATGTATAACACTGCGCTGCGCCGTGCAATAGCGCTGTTACATTTCACTGCACGAATGTGCGCAGTACGAAATCAACTCGACACAACGTTGAGTTGAGTACTGACTGAGCAGACTCATTTTTCTTTATATATTATGTTACGTAGAATAATGAGTTTGCTCAGCAGGTCTATTATATATATCTCTCTCATTCACTAAAGAAGTCTCTAAGCTGAGCGAAGCGAAGCAATCACGGGATCTGAGATTCAGTACAGTCGCGCGTGTCGCGCTTTGCATGCATACATTATGTGCAGCTGAGTACATTTTGTTGCATCATAGCACAAGTATGAGTTAACTCAATGAGCAGAGATTTTTGCTGCATTACCCATTGTTAAAGTATTTGTGACGTGTATCTTACATAAACACGAACGTAAATTCATTATCCATATCAATTAATCGAGACTCTTTATCGATCCGTAATAGACGCAGAAGTATTCATATTGACGCGGAATACTCCTGTTAACTCGATATGGTAAGAAACCACCAGACAAGGTAATTTCCAAATATGTCAATAACTATGACGGTTTTCCGACATCGATAAAAATTGTCGTCCAATCCCAGTAACGTTGAGACGCAACATTGCCGTGGCTGAAGGGCTAGTGAATGGAACTATGGGAATAATAAAAAAAAAAAACAAATGGCCGGCTCTCAGGAAAGATCAATTGGAAGATGGGGAGCTACCAGAAGCCGTGTATATAAAATTTGATGACGAAACTATTGGTATTAGGCTACAAGATAGCGACGGTTGCATACCCATACCTCCTTCAAGCACTACTACGTATCAGGCGGCAAGGGGTTATGGAGATGTGGAACGTCGAATGCTGCCTCTAATATTAAGCTGGGCGGTTACAGTCCATAAATTACAGGGTACCCTCGAAAAAGCTGTAATTGACCTTAGCAAAAAAAAAAAAACTTCGCAAAAGGACAAATATATGTCGCGCTAAGTCGTATGAGAAGTTTGGAAGGGATAGTTTTGACAGATTTAGACGGCAACAAATTATTGAATCGGCCACACGACGACAGATCATTGGTGGAACTGATAAGGCTTCGCAATCTGTCTTCGGCTCAACATACTCGTACTTCTGAATGTGAATTCTCGATATTTTTTGTTTGCTATAAATTACAAAATCATTATATGTGTGCCTATGTTGTTTGAGGAGTTTTTTCAAATATTCATGAACTCCACTATCAGAACTGAATTTTAAGACATGTAATAAAATGCGACAAATCTGTTTCAAATGAAAAAAGTTTTTTCAAATCAGTTTATAAATGACGGAGTAATGAAGTAACAAACATTTAAAAAAAAATACAGCCGAATTGAGAACCTCCTCCTTTTCTGAAGTCGGTTAAAAATATAGCACATTATAAAGATTGCAGTACAATCAACAATGGCTTTTAGTCATATAAAACCATTTATAATTATAAATAAAAAAACCAAGAAGAAGAACAAGAAGCATTTCATTTTATTAGAAGCAGAAAATGCTCATTCTGCGTTTGTAAAATATGAAAGGCTTACCAGCCGTAAAACAATGTAAAAATAGATTCCCTTTTCAAAATAGAAATTTCCAAACATTGGCGTCCGGATTCCGAGCGGTCAGTACCGTATTTTATTTGGTTTACGTATACACAAACAAGATCATAATGAAAACTTTTCGCTGAATATGGCACTTAATTCAAGATTTAAATAAACATCACTTGATAAGTGTACACTTCGTAATTAAAAAATGGGACGCGATTTTTTAGCACTGCCGCCCGCCGATTCACCCCAGCGCGCGGCGCGGCAAAAACATTTTGTAATATTTATGGTAGGTCGCGTGATTCATTACGTTAAAGTTGTACCTGTACTACTTGCGTGGGTCATAGCCAATCGAGGATCCGCGGAACAAACCGCGGGGTAGATTGGTCTTACTTCTAGAGACACCAATTTAGTATCGGATGGAAAGCCAGAGGGTAATGTAAGCCAACGAGACCAATGTGTGAGTATTATAAGGAAACAGTGTGGGAGTGTGATCAGACCGTGCAAAGAATTCCTGGGAATAAAAACTCAGGAACCTCGGAAAGGGTATTATTCGGTGAAATGCAGAACTCGAGTGTCTCCGTAAGAATCACAGCATATTGAGTGGCACAATAGGCGAAAGAAAGGCGGCAGGCCGGAGTAAACGGCGAAGGCTGAGTTTAATGCTGCAAGAGGGAGTATTGAAAGGCGACGGAGAAAGTTCAGCCGGAACTCTTTCGAAACATAACAGAGCCTGGCCGCAGGTACCCCTGAGTCCAGGCTTGTAGCTAGTAGTGTACTAAATGGCATGGTTTTCAGAAAGCATAAGGTTGCCTGGAGGATATTATACACATTCTCTTACACGAGCTGTCATATCATCCCTTAGTCTCACCCTCTTCAATCCTCAAGGAGATTGACGCGATGCTAAAGGCTGTGTCGAACATTGCAGCGGGAATCGATGGAGTAGGTAGGTGCGAAAGTGCGAAAGGCATGTATGGGTAGTAGCACTGAGGGAAGTTCATTCGGTTAGCTGTTATCTACATGTGGGACAGACGGTGTATCCTCCAATGTGCTGAAGGATGTCAGATTTTAAACAATTGAGCATAAAATACTCTGAGGATCGTTGGACATGGTCAATAATATTTTATTGTATAATTGAGGCAATAGCTCCACACTTGGCAGTTATATTATTTAATCATTGTGGGTTAGTCCCATTCCCATGATCCCGTTGAGATTATTTATCACTGCATACGTATCATTTACCTTAAATAATGGAGTGCACCGCGCACATGGCGCGCTTTTATTTGCTATTTTTCAACGGGGTTGAGATTAATTATCACTGCATGCGTATCATTTATCTTAAACAATAGTGTGCACCACGCACATGACGCGCTTTTATCTGCTATTTTCCACATGCTGTATAACTACGGCCATCAATAAAAGTTACATTTTGATTTCGTATTTTTTCGATTTTTTTTGCGGTATCTTGTAGTAGGTCTAAATCATCTTGTCATCAGCAACCACGCTTGTTTTATCTAATGGTTTTTGATTGTTGTGCCTCGCTTCTCTTAGACCTGACTACGTCTTTAAATTTGCTTCCAAAGTGGGAGTAAATTCAGACAACTGATGATAACGAAATCGAGGAAGACAGTTTGGTGTTGTAGCTACATATAGATACTCGTATGTTTTCGTTTACATTAAAAATTTAATACACTTGATAGCCAAGCATTAAAGAATTCGTTACATTGAGTGAGGACTGTGACGTGTCGCGCATGGCATCGGGAATGTGCCGCCATTTTGAGGTCATTTAGCCGTATCCAATAATTTCCTTTTGGTATAACTTACTTCCGTTTACCCGTTACAAATACGTGTTCACGTCAAATTCATGACCGTTCCGACACACACAGACACGACGACACAGCCACACCCTGTTTTTTTCTAGAGTTTCATTCGCTGCTTAACATCTTTAGGGTCAAGGCTAATAATTTTGCAGCAAAACATTTGAGATTAGCCTCGACTCTAAAGATGTTATTGAGCTACTATTACCAAACTCGAACACTCACATACCTATTAATTACTATCGATTAAAAATAATGTGATCAGATAACCATACCCAAAAATTGACAAAAAGATTACGTTGTGGCAATGCTGTTTTTTACGTTTATTACGTTATTCACAATTATTTATATTGTACTGTACTGTTTAATGCATTTCATATAATTCTGTTCACGATTGTTCGATATTCCAAAATATACAATATACATCGTGTCCACAGATTAGAAATTATATGGTCAGCAGTAGCAATCGGACATCCCTATTTCAGAATGACACGTCTTCGAACTCATGTCGTGTGTAATGTAATGATTTCTAAATTGCATTGAAATAAATAAAATGGGTGGGCAAAAATTTGAATATGACGAAAGTGGATCTACATTCTTTTATTTTGTACTATCGTTCCTCGCTCTAATACTAGTGCCAGCGACGTATTACTATTGGCCGAGAAAAAGAAAAGAAGGTAAAAATTAATTGTGTTTTCGTTTTTTATTATAGAAAAATAACCAAACTCTCTTTTTTTGTATTAATAATTAGATAGAAATTAGTTACTTTATTGTATCCTTAGACAGAGTTTATTAAAAATACCGTTAGTTCAACTACTTGCTGATTATTCGGCGTCCGCACCTAATAGTTTACTTTCTTAATTTGTCACATTAATTATTGATATCATGTCTGGTGTAAATGATTGTATAGACTTTTATGATAAATATTAACGGCAATACATTTCTGATATTTACTTAATTGATAATTTAATTTCAGATCCTGTTAAAAAAGCAGAATCATGTCAGTGCCCAAACTGTGTGAAGAAACAGTTAATTATAGAACAGTCTCAGCCTTACAAAGGAGTAAAAAACTTCTTCATTAAATTAGCAATTATATCAGGATGGGTGCTTCTCGGATTCTTGGCATACAAAGTGTCGCAATTTGATTATGAGATGTCTAATTTTGATCCCTATGAGATTTTGGGTCTACCCCCTGGTGCCACTCAGGCAGAAATTAAAAAATCATATAGGAAGCAATCGTTGATACTCCACCCTGATAAGGAAACTGGTGATGAGAAAGCTTTCATGAAACTGACTAAAGCATATCAGGTATTCATTCATTTATTTATGACATATACAGTTTTTCATAGTTACACAAAATCAGCGTATTAAATCATTCTGACCACATAGATATGATTGTATATCTTCACGCCAGGTCCCTTGCGGGATAGGCAGAGAGAACTAAGCGCCATAAGATGCTCTTACACGCTACATTTGCTTCTATAATATTCATAGCGCTTTTGATGCACTCTTGTCAGTTTTTGGGACTCCTGAAAATACAACATAGTGGGTAAAATTGTATTCATGTAGTGAAACTGTATGCTTAACAACATCAAATCTGAATGGGCTTACACATAAGAACAAAGGTGACTTTATTTATGACTGTTCTTTCTAGTGTGGTTCTATTTTCTAATCCATTAGGATTGGTGTGATTTTGCTACTTAAGGATTTGGTAAAGATACAGATTTTTTTTACATGGACAGTGTGTATGTTTCCTTACAATGTTTTCTTTACTGCCAAGCAAGTGATTGCCGGAGTCTGCTTAACCTAGGCCTAAGGATTCAGTGAAGATTTTGAAATGTAGCAACTAACTCAGACCTCCACAAACCACAGGGAAATCTAGACCTTTCCTTAGGTTAGGTCATTTGTGTTTTGAAAATATAATTTCTTGGAAGTCATTGTAAGGAGACTTGTTCCTTACAATGACTTCCTTCACCGAAGAACAAGTGATAATTACAAATATGTATATAAATCTGAAAAGATGATTTTAGTGTTACAGGCCTGGATTCGAACCAGCTTACAATGCTCACTTATTAACTTTATCCATTATGCTATCACTACTCACAAATTGATGATTACAAATTTGTACATAAATAGAAAAACACAAATTTAGTGGTACATTATAAAATTGTTGGATCAGGGATTAATCGGTTCATAGGCCCGTTCTTATTCACTGTGCTAACATTGCTCTTCATTTACGACTACAGATTTGATTTATTTGTATACCCACTTTGTATATTAAAAAAAAAATTTAAAATAAAAAAAAATATTATACATTTTTATTTGTTGTCAAACTTAAAAAAAGACTTGAAAACATTCATGGATCATAATAATGTGCAGGATGGAAGTTTCCAAAGCATAAAGAAATTCATTTACTAACAAAGGTATTCAGGATAAAGGGAATCATATTGTACTTAAAAATTTGATTTTATTTCCAACTATTTTTCAGAAGACTTTTAAATCTTCTCTAGTAAGGAGATATAATTGTAAAAAAAATAATCCATACACTTATAGGTTAAGAGCATTAGTCTTAGTACATGGTTTGCTTAGTTTGGAACTTGATGTCAGAGTGCCAAGTATTTAAGTAACTAAAAATTCATTGTCAGCATTTACCCATGACTGAATACATAACTCACTTATAAAATCCTAGATTGACAATAGAACTGATTCACAACATTTGAAATATACCTTTATTACTATGTCCTCCTCCTTGCGTCGGTTACCTCAATGACGAAGGTTGTGACTGCATCATAGAGAGAGTTTGTTGTGCATTATATGACTCCATCGATTTCTGTCTGTAGCCTAGTACAGAGCATCGTGAATCTGGTTAGACCAACGTGTTGAATTTCCGCCTATAGATCTTTTTCCTATGAATATGTTCTGTGAATCAGATTTAATAAAGAAACATGATTTTTATTTGGAACATAATTATTTCATTTTTGTTCATACAATCTATATAAATTCCAGGCCCTTACAGATGATGAAGCAAGACGAAACTGGGAAAAATATGGTAACCCAGATGGTCCAGGAGCCATGAGTTTTGGAATAGCATTGCCCAGCTGGATAGTAGAAAAGGAAAATAGTGTCTGGGTACTTGGTCTGTATGCCTTGGTATTCATGGTGGCGTTACCTACTGCTGTAAGTATTTTAACATTTCATTTTTACAACAATAAACATTATTTTTAGACAAAACATATGGCAATGTATGTGATTGGTTTTGCGCCGCTTTTGTGGGGATCATCTTCTAGAGTTGATTTGCTTGCTCATTGTAGCCTGTCTACTATCGTTATGTTCTATTACTCCTTTGAATACATGTCATTAATTTATAAGATATGAATAACCAATTATTTTTGACTTAAGATTGGAATATGATTCGTGATTGACCAATAGAGTTCATAACATTTGGTTGGTAACATGATATTTCAATGCAGTGTTATGTAAGATGGAGAACTTCTCCAAACAGGCTGCTCCAAATTGACCATGTGGGGAGATTATCTCTGGCCTCATCCATCTGCCAAATAGAAGTAGGAGTGCCTCAGGGTTCGGTGCTGGGTCCCATCCTGTACACTGTATATACTGCTGATCTACCCATTACAGCAGAAGTAGTGACTGCAACCTACGCAGATGATACAGCAGTCCTCTCTTCTCTCTCAGATCCTAACACAGCGTCCACGAAACTGCAACAACATTTGGACAAAATTGGAACATGGCTGAAAAAGTGGAGAATCAGAGCTAGGCCCTTTTTTTTTTTTTTTGTGTCGCGGGGAAAAATGCATTACGCACACCACCGGTGCCTGGTTGGCCTCCGGTGGTAGTGTGGGACTCCCCGTCGGCTGTCCGACGGTATACCCACTAAACGACCCCGCGAAATGCCATCGGCCGCGTTGGTGTGGTGCCCCGGATCTGTCAGCAACAGGACACCACTGCGACTGGCCAGCCCCTCAGAAGGGGCCGGACTTCTTCAATCTAGGGGCCGTCCCGGCAAATTGGGACAGCCCCTCCGGCGGCGGGACCATTATGGGGCCAGATTCCCATCCTGACCCCTAGTCCCACAAGTTAGGGAGGCGGCAATAGGTGCGCGTAGCGCCTACGCCGCACTCCCGTCCGCCGTCTCCGGAGCGGGACAGCCTCGGGATCATCCTCCCTGTCCCGCTCCGAGGCCTCCTTCTGGGACATGACCGTCTCACAGAAGGAGGCCATCGCCTGCCAGGCACTGTCACTCCCGAGCATGGAGCGGACCACGCTCGGGAGCGAGAGGTCCGCGCTTCCGGAAGCGCGGACACCAGATCATGACGCTGCCGAGACCATCTGGGACACTGCTCCAGCGTGTGTTGGGCAGTGTCCTCGGCCGCGCCACAATCGTGGCAGCCCGGCTGTTCCTCCCGCCTCGCGACCCGGTGCAGGTACTCACCGAAGCACCCATGCCTGGTGAGCACCTGCACCATACGGAAGGTGAGGGGTTTGCGCCTGCGGTGCATCCACGCCTCCAGGACCGGGCGCAGCCATCCGCAACGCGGACTCCATACTGCGGCTGCGCCAGGTCCTCCCCCCACCTCCATCAGAGCTAAGCCCTGCAAAATCGGTACATATAACGTATGTATTGAAAAGAGGCGCCTGTACACCTGTGACACTTGATGGAACTGTCTTACTGCAACACACTACCGTTAAATACCCGGGTATGCATCTGGACAGGCGGCTTACCTGGCAAGAGCATATAAAGGCCAAAAAAGAACAATTAAATAAAAAGTTCAAAGATATGTACTGGCTATTGGGCAGACAGTCTTCACTTAGTCTGGAAAATAAACTCCTCATGTACAAAAGCATCATAAAACCAGTTTGGACATACGGTATACAGCTTTGGGGTTCAGCGAGCCACTCAAACGTCGAAATACTGCAGCGTTTTCAGAACAAATTACTAAAGACTCTGAGCAATGCGCCTTGGTTCATAAGAAACGCCGAAGTACATGAGTACTTGGAATTCCCGACAGTCAGGGAAGAAATAGAAAGGTCGACTGCGGCCTATAAAGAGAGACTGAGGCGACATAGAAACTTACGGGTCTCTGGCCGAGCAGCTTACACCCAAATAATTTGATAATTAATTGTATTTTATTGGCCTTTCTTAAGTCCCCATATGGTATTCGTCAAAAGATGTACCTGTGAATAACATCGATCAATATTTTCCTACTGCAAGCATAGTTTTGCAATGGAAGTAACCAATTCTCTAACAAAAATATTAGAATCAATTTTCTTGGTTTTATCAAATATACGACAAGGTCAAATTATTAAACATAAGCACAGTTTTCCGCACTCAATACCCCAAGCCAATTTTCAGACAAAATTCAAATAGCGGGCTGTTTGACATAAAAGTGTTGCTAGAGTATTATAAATATTATTTGAAGGGTAGAATTTCATTTTTAATAGTTTAAATTGTGGTCACGGATAGTGGAATTCCACTTTGTTCACTTTCCTGCTACACAATTTAAATTCTGTTTTTATAATGTTAAGTCTAAGATTGTGTGAAAAAGAAATCTTTACTGCCTTTAGTTTGAAGGGACATCAAACTATCAAGTGATTCGGAACACAAATTCATAAGTTAACGAAAATAAAAACATATTGCTATGGGACATAGTGAAAACCATGTCATTACCTAATTGATTAATGAAAAAATATTATTATTAATGCAATAATTACCAATTTTTTGACGAATCCCTATTAGAAAAACTGCGAGCGATCTAAAAATAAAAAATAAGTCTCAGACATATTAATTGTACTCATTTAAACCTTATAATTTCTCCTGGACTTCTGATTTAAGAGTGCTGTATGTGGTTCCTATAGTATATAATAGATTTTATTATGATAGATTCTATAATAAATACTTGTTTCTTTCAGGTTGGTACTTGGTGGTATAGATCTATTCGTTTTTCTGGAGAGCAAGTTTTATTGGATACCACGCAAATGTATTTTTATTTCTGTCACAAAACTCCATCTATGCCTTTGAAAAGAGCTCTAATGATACTTGCAGCGTCATGTGAATTTGATCGCAGACACAATTCAGAAATTATTGAGAGGATCACTGATAATGAGGAAGTCCCTATGGTAAGTTCACATATCTCAGTTTTATAATAAACTAGGGACCCGCCCCGGCTTCGCACGGGTGATCCGATCGCTATCAAACTTCACAGGATCACCCGGTAGGCTAGTCTGAAAATTTTATCAAAGTCAATTCAGCCATTTTCGAGTCCACAGAGGACAAACATTGGAATTGATTTTTATTTATATAGATTAATATTCTTTATCACTGGTTGCTTTTGGGATTTATAAATTTAGAATAATTTCAAAGTCATCATCATCAGAGTCCGCTGGTCAGCTTTTTACTTTTTCTTCTCCACTTCACGCAGTCTGTACTGTACTGTACTAACTATTATAATGCTACAGTGCCCGGCGGTAAATATTACTCTTCGACCTTTGGAAATAGACAATCGGCTAATTTCGGCTTCGTTGAGCGTTATCTCTGTCGCACACTATCTATATGACGTTTGTTATTCTAGTCGTAGTGATGGGCAAATCAAAAATATATTTCGATATATCGATATTTTTCTAGGAGGACATGGTAATACTTATTAAATATTGTCCGCTGTTGCATACATGTCTCGTATGTACAGAAGCCTTTAAAAAATATCGAATTTGATACAAATTCGATACTCTGAAATAAATATCGAATATCGATAGTTCGAGAATAAATATATCATTTCATTTCATTTATTCACATAATAATATATTTATTATTCATTTCATTTATTCACATATCGACGATATATATTGATTATTTTTCAAAAAATATCGATATTTCGATATATCGATATTTTTTACCAAAGCCTATCAAGTCGTGGTTCAAATGCGATAGACTGCGGTCGGGTCCAGTTCAAAAAATATATATATATATATATATATATATAATGCCTTTACTTGTGGGAGAGTAGAACCTGGGAAAAAGAGTTCGAAACATAGCTGTGTTTTTAAATCATTTATATTTATGAGACGACTATTTAGGCCAGTGACTGAAGTTAAAAATCGGGTACAACCTCCCAATTTATTCAAGAAAGATGGATTTTCTTGAAAATTTGTAAATAAGCTCTACATACCCTCAACTTCAAAATCTACCCTGTGCCGATGTGTGTTTAGATTTAATTTTAAGAATTTTATAAATAAATAGTTATTATGGTGGCTTTACTGTTTTTTGCAAGTGAGATGAGCTAGAACGGCTAAATAGGCAAGTTGAACAATTAGAGCAGACAGGCAATTTCAGGTGTGAAGATAAGCAATGTATGTAACACGGATGGTACATGAATACAAACAAAATTTTTAATTTTTTGTCTAAAGCTCATTCTAACTAGAGCTTGAATTACAATGCCTCATTGTAATTCAAGCTCTACCTTCCATAATTTATAATGTATTATTTTAACCGCTGAATGTCTCTTAATTTAATTCAGTACAGAGGTAGTTGGGTACCTGTAGTGCTGTTTTACTGCGAAAACGGGATCTCATGCGGCCGAAGCTGCGGGCAAAAGCTTGTATTCAAATATATACGTGAGACTTGCGGATTGTGTACTTTTAGTTTTACCAATGATTTATTTTATTTTGGTTATACATTTTGCGTAACTGTATTATTTTAGCTACTACGTGAATTAGCCAACCTCGGTGAGAAGAATAAAGAGCAGCCTCTCTGCCGGCCGTATAGCATCAAGGCTCGGGCGCTGCTGCACGCACACCTGTCGCGTATGAAGCTCCCGCCGGACACGCTGGAATGCGACCGTCGGTACGTGGTCTCGAGATGTCCGGATCTCATCGTCGAAATGATCAACTGCGTCAACCAGTTGATAGCTCTCGCTTACGCTAGGAGGAGTAAGTTTTTAATAATGTTTTCATCATATATGCCTTTACTTGTGGGAGAGTAGGATCTGGGAAAAAGAGTTGGAAACATAGCTGTGTTGTTAAATCATTCTTGAGACGACTATTTAGGCCAGTGACTGAAGGTAAAAATCGGGTACAACCTCCCAATTTTTTCAAGAAAGATGGATTTTCTTGAAAAATTGTTAATAAGCTCAACCCTCAACTTCAAAATCTACCCTATGCCGATGTGTGCTTATTCCTCTTAGGAGTGAAAACTACCCCTAGTTGACAAAAAATATTAAATTCATAAATTTCAGTATTTGATGAATAAAAAATGTGTGTTTCATATTTTGAGACACTATTTGCTAGTTTTCACCTCCACTTTTATTCATTATACCCTACTAAAACAACCCTTTTTTCATAAAATTGGAAAAAGAACTCGTCGCTCGTTGAGTTTGTGAGGGAGACACAGGCACGCACGCACAGACATACACACATAAAAATTGCTAGAGTACTTTACGCGCTCGGTGGCTCAGTCGTGAAAAACACGACTTTGACACCAACGCTCGTGGGTTCGATTCCCACACAAGACAAAAAGAAGAAGAGAGTTAGGGCGCATCAAAGCAGCTCGCCGTACCTCCACCTCACAGAAAACTGCAGCCAAATAACAACTCCCTAGAGGGTTGTTGTGTTCCTGCGTGTGAGTGAGGTCACCAGTAAGCTCCTAAGGAGTTGCTGTGTAAGCAGCAGAGGAGGCATCGCGCGAGTAATATATGTTACAAGTGTTAATAGGCCACGGTAACTGCTTTATTTCAGTATGCTTGTATGCCTCCCGACGTTGTATAAAAAATACATATATCTATATATATACACAGACAAGACATTTTCACCAGGTGCCAATGATGAAAACAGTATTATTGTAAAACAGTATACGCATGTCTCTGCTCAAAAATCTAGCTACTCCGAAATAAAAAAAAAATGCGTTTGGTTTTTGACATTTTCTCGGTTGCATGTTGAGCTAGACAAATGATAAAGAAAGGATTTTGTAGGTAATTTTATGACCTATAAGCTCATATACATTTCATATTTCTCAAAACCTCCAAAGGTGATCGGTGAAAGGACTGAAGGGCGGCACGGATTTCTTACTAATGCTATCTTTGACAAGCCATATCTCGGAAAATTTTGAAGCTACAAAAACACAAAGAAACAAATTTTTTGTAAAAGAAAATGCTAACTTTTTGTGCTCTAGCAATTTTTATGCATATGGCTTATTTTCTGAGTGTTTATTGAAAATAGAAAATTTAAATATCACATTATCACATCACATTAAATAAATGTCACAAAACCGATTCCACTTTAAACTTTTTTTTTTCAAAAATAAGCATTTTAAACTGGTAAAACTTTAGGATCATATTTATAATATTAAAGTAAAGTAATTTGTAAATTTACAGAATTTTATCTCAATGTGCGCAGTGATGAGTAGAGTTTTGATTTTTATCGTAAAAAAACTGGAAACTCATTTTATTTTCACCGTAATTTCGTCAGTTTTCATGCTAGCCTTTATAAAAACACACTTTGAAGGTTTCTTTGTGTTCTTCAAATCTGAAGCATTTACATCATAAAATGTACCGTTTTTTCGCAATTCAATGTTAAAATCTTTAAATTTTGCGTTGAAAAAATAAGGCCTATCTTCAATGAGCCATATCTTTGTTTGTATTGGGCCTATAAAAAAAAGAAAACGAAATTCTTTGTTTATTTATTAACTATAATTTTGATTCCTACAGATTTTTGAAAAAATCAATAATATTTGAGTTATTTGAAAAAACATATGAAAAACGTCGTTTATTTTGTAAAAAAATTGACGTTTTCAATTACAAAGCATTGATTTTTCGAAAACCGTTTATAGAATATTTTTTGCTTAGAATTGATTCTTCTATCAATTACTATTTTTTTTATTTTCCCACCTCCGAGTTACGGTGGTATTCACCCCTAACAAAGAAGCACATATCGGCATAGGGTAGATTTTACTTTTGGAGGTATTCCCTATTTTCTGTCAAAATTTCAGCAAAATCCATCTTTCTTGAAAAAATTAAGAGCCAAGTCCCTTCAGTCACTGACCTATTTAGAAGAAATTAGGGTGAGATTGAAAATTATATATAATTAGACCGGTTCTAAGCGTAAGTCGGGTTTTCAATAAAAGAGGGTTAAAGATTTTTAATCATTGTTATAATAGTCTATTAGTTAATTCCCTTTAGCTTATTTTTTAAATATTATTGAAGTGCTTAATACCTATTTGTATGTAATAGAGGGTAGCCTATGTGTTGACCTAGCGTCAGTCTGAATTTTTTTATCAAAATCCGTCAAATGGTTTTTGTATGATGCGTGCACAATGAACAGAAAGACAGACACCAATTTCTTTTTTTTTTTTCGAAAATGAATGCTTCTGGATCGATAATAGAACTATCAATTTCAATAAAATATTCCATACACAAACTCAATCATGCCACATTTTTATTATATGCATAATTATTACTTGGGCTATCGTGTAGCATAACTAAATTACTTTTCGTTACAGTACCACGATTACCTACAATTGAAACCATTGAGAATTGCATGAAGATGTCTCCAATGATAGTCCAAGGTCTATGGGAATACAAGTCTCCATTACTCCAGTTACCATACATCACAGAAGATCACCTTAAGTACTTTACCAACCGCAAAAAACACATCAAGTCCTTGCTGCAACTTGCACAGCTGCCCGGCGAGGATAGGAGACAAGTCCTGAGGTTCCTGAATGACACACAATATGAAGATGTTATGAAAGTATTGAGCACCATCCCTTACATTCACTTCCAAGTAAACACAGAAGGTAAGGTATAGAAAATTATTATTGTAATATAGAAATATTTTTTCTAGATCTGCCAACAAACTGTAGGAGCTGAGGAAGGCTAAGATTAATTTTCCATGGCCAAATTTGCCGTGTTTTATCAGACAATGTGCATGAAAAGAGTTATTATTGTTAAAGAAGCGAGTAAGGCGTCTACGGATTGAGTCATGTGGCGCTGGGTACGTTCTACCTACTCCGTGAGAGACTGCGTAAAGATATAAATAGATAGATACAGATTGACAAAAAAAATTAAAACTTTGGGGGCAAGCTGGAGTTAAAGGAGACTGCAGCAGTCGGGGCAGCAGCGGTGGTGGATACATTCGTCTTCTGCTAAAGATGATTTTGGTGAGCTCGGTGGCGTAGTTGAAAAACGCGGCTTTGACATCAACGCTCGTGGGTTTGATTCCCACACAGGACAAACATTTGTGTGCCTGAACATGTCTGTTTGTCTTGATCTGGGTTTTAAGAGAGGTAAGGAGCATCAAAGCAGCCCGTCTACGGAAGCACCTCCACCTCACAGAAAACAGCAACCAAATAACAGCTCCCTAGAGGGTTGTTGTGTTCCTGCGTGTAAGTGAGGTCACCAGTAAGCTCTTAAGGAGTTGCTGTGTTAGCAGCAGTGGCGGCATCGCACGAGTGATACTTAATGTATTACAAGCGTTCATAGGCTACGGTAACCGCTTTACATCAGGTGTGCCGTACTTGTTGTAAAGATCCACCAAATAAAAAAAAAAGTAGAACTTGTAATGAAATGTTCCATTTTATTTATGTTAGTCAAAATCAGCATCTTCGCAATTAGAGTGTGACCGGGTTTAACGCTCGCATGCGTTATGAAGTTCCAGGGGTTTCAGATGTAATTAATAAATTATACTCGCCCATAACCATACTCGACGCGTGAGAGATTTGTCTTCGAGATTTTATGATCTTCTTTTTCGCGTTATGTCGTTTTCCTAATCCGTCAAGATTGACGGGGTCTGCTACCTAAGGATTTTATGAAGTCACTGATTTTTACATGGAGCGACTGCCGTCAAACCAC
Source organism: Pyralis farinalis (assembly GCA_947507595.1). Classification (NCBI taxonomy): domain Eukaryota; kingdom Metazoa; phylum Arthropoda; class Insecta; order Lepidoptera; family Pyralidae; genus Pyralis; species Pyralis farinalis. Next base: position 23,329,117 of record OX382267.1, read on the forward strand.
AACTCAGAGGGAAAACCAGGTCTATCTGTCGGTCACACGTCTTTCGAAACATAATTTCTTGGACGTGTGTATTTCCTCACGATTTTTCTTCACCGCGAACAAGTGATAAATATATACATAAATCGGAAAACACGAATTTAGTGGTACACGCCCTCGCCAGGATTCGAACCAGGGACCAGTTGGTCAAGAGCTCGGTTCCTTATCCACTGGCCTATCACGGCTCATTTTATGATACCAACTCTTATTTCATCATTTTTAAAAGTATGTTATTACTGAGTAAACCCTTTATAGCAGTAGGCCGATTCTACTAAAAAATTGCAACTGCACTGCAGCGCGGCGTGCATTTTGACATTTCGTTAAGCGATCTGACAGCAGCGACGTTTAACGAAACGTCAAAATGAGCGCATTTTGACACACGCCGCGCTGCAGTGCAGTTGCAGTTTTTGTGATAGAAGCGGCCTACAGAACATTTTATGTTATGATATCATTATGCATAACAGCGGATGGTAGAAACTTAATTACGCAGAAAATCGTTTGGCAGGCACTCATTTACCATACACCCAAAACGCAGAATAGTGTAAATTAGGATCATCTTTAGGCATACATTTCAGATATACAGTTATTAAAGGGCAGAACTATATCTCAGAAAGTACTGTAAGAGTCATCTTTTGGCATACGTTTTATATTTCTTACCATAGTAATAAAATTGGATGAACACTATGTTTTATTGTCGCAGATGATTTTAACGCTCAGTTGAAAATCTTGAAAATTAAAATCACGTTCTGGTCATTTAAATTAAAATTATCCTTTTTTTACTTCGTTTCTGGGTGGTTATAAAAAAAAGGTAATATCGAAGGTTAAGGCGGGAGCGAAGCGAAGTAAGCCTACAGGGCCTTCTGAGCCTACAGGGCCCATGCCAGATCTGGGTGGACATTTCCGCTCACTCGCTTTGACAGATTTTTCGTACGAGAAAATATCCCATTTTTACTTCGATTCTGGGAGGTTATAAAATTCTACCATCTTTGTAGTCGCGTAAATAAATGTTATGCTCAACGAAAAAATTATGCGAAATTTAATTTTGCCGATGGTAATTATGATAAGTGAAAGTCTACCATCTTAAAAGTATGTCATTGTAAATTCAGACATATTCGGCCAAACAATAGTTATATTAAATATTTTTGATGCCTTAAGAATATTAGTCTAAAGAGGATTATATCAAGTGTGGTATGCCATGCAAATAAATATCGGAGCATCAAGATACTGCCACATAGAGGGAATCCGTTATTACCATGAATGTTTTTTCTTGCAGTGATTGACGATGAGAATTCCACAGTAGTGACGGCGGGTGCGATAGTCACTGTGACAGTGTTCTTGAGGCGGACCAACATGAAAGAGCTGTTTGGTGATACAACAGTAAAAGAAAAAGAAGACATTAAGTGAGTTTTCAAATCAAAGCGTAGTTGCCAGTGTACATTGATGACAGCGTTACGTTTAAAAATATGAATATTTTTAGGGTTCTTACATGAAAGAAAAAACAAAATCCTTGTTAGGTCACTGGTATCTGTTGGCTTGTCAGTCACTCGCGGGCATTCATCGCGAACGGTTATAGGATCCATCGCCAGTGACACGGAGTCTAAGCGAAGCGAAGAATAGTCATATAGCATATTGTCTTCTATGTCTATAACAAACATACAAATACGAACATAAACAAATTAAAATTTTTATATTGATACTATAAAACCGACCAAGTGCGAGTTGAATTCAATAAGGATTCCGTACATTTCTTAGACATATCAATAGTTACTAAGTTATGAATCTACCACTTCAAAAATATAGTATATATTTGCAAAGTTTACACAATTGTAAGAATAATAACAAAAAATAATTATAATTGAGAATATCTCGCACAAGACAGTTGAACTAAGTGGGATATGTATTAGACGAAAGTGTTCCACACACATTCAGATAGTAATACAAAAATAAATAATAATGACAAATAAACAACCCCAGATCTCCGAAGTTTGTAGTAATCTGAGATAATGAAATAATTGACGGTAATTATAGGTTAAAACATAATAAAACAAACAAACACATCAACAAGTCCATGTAAATATTACTGAAGAACGTTGTTTCTAATTAGCACAGGTTTTACATATTGGCCGATGACTATGATGATAGTTTTCAAAAAATTAGGAATCTGTAATGACTATGTTGTACTAATATCTGCTTAAAATTCTTTATTTAGAGAAGAAGAAGATGGTGGCGGCGAGAACGTTGAGAAAACGGAAAACGACAAAAACGATAAGAAGGAGACGTTTAAACGACCTGTGTGGATGAAACAGGCGAAGAAACATGCCGCGTCCAAAAAGGTCAAGAAACCGGCGGCAGGAAAGCAGGCCAAGCCCGCGCCGGTCCCCGCCACGCCGCCGCCGCCTGCCGCCAACGACGTCAAGAAAACTAAGGAACCAAAGAAAAAAGATGATGAAGATAAAGGTAATTATCTTATCATCATCTCTATCACATAGCATTTTTAGACCAGAAGCGACAACTGCACATGGTGGTATATTGGCAAATGAGGTTGTAAGAAAGAGAGCCGAAATTAGTGATAATTTATAAGTTTCTTTTACACAACTTCGAGAGGCATACAAGCACACGGCCCACCTGTGTGAAGTGGTTACCGTAGCCTATGAACGCTTGCAATACATTAAGTCTTCGACATTTTTTTTTTATTCCTGTACAAAGCTTTCCTTTACGCATAAAAATTATCAAACTAAACAGGCCATTCTAATACTCTGATAGAAACATACATTAACCCTTCGAAACCCGGGTGGGCGTATACGACCGCGAAATTTATGGGAAAACGTATATAACGGGTTCTGACTGCTCAAATAGTTAATAGATTCAGGCGTTATTTTGAGAAAGTCAAATTGCCTGTATTTTAATCTATATATTTGACCCCTGTGGGCCGTCACCGGAAGGGAGAAGCGAGCGTGAGGCGCCACAAGCTGAAAACGCAAAAAAGCGACTGCCTATGGGCCCTCAAGAGGGGTCGAATCTCGCCTTAAGGCGCCGCGGAGCTAAACAATCGAACACGCGGGTGCTTCTTTACCTGGCGTTGTAAATAGCGCATCCGAGAACGGTTTTGTTCGGTGGGCTAAGAGTCGTGGGCCCGCGTCGCTCCGTTCTTTTCCGACACTAGCTTTCGCAAATGAGCAGTGAGTTCCCAACGTTGAGTAAACTCGGACATTGAGATGCCTGTAAACATTATATAAGTTGCCGGACGGGTAAGTCTCTTGAGTATGGTCTATCCAATAGCAAAGCATCCATCTTAATCGAAGCTAATTCTACAATTTTGCCTTCACTTCACGCTCCCATGGGAATCGTTAAGTGTGCGCAGGCGCTATTATTCTATGTAATGTCGTAATAGATATAAAAAAAACTTTAAACGGGTATTAAAAGTATGTCACCTATTGAGTACTACAACTATTAAAAATAAAATGGGGCACGTTTCAAATTTAGTCTTTATTAAATGAAAGGGAGGGTCCCTTTCATTTAATATGACATAAGTGGAGAGGTTTTAGTTATACGTGAGGAGAAAACTTTGTACCGTTTTTAAGCATATTCCGCGCACGGAGAAGTACGGGATTTAACAAAGTTCGAATTGACAAGGGGTGCAGTAAGATAATGTGATATTTATAGATACAATTTATGTATAATTAATTATGTGAAATTATCAATTATTGTCAAAAATTTATTTGAATTCTGGCTGACTGCTAATAATTTATTATTACTTGAACCTTTAGAGCAGTGATAGCCCAGTGGATAAGGAACCGGCCTATTGACTAATTGATTGAGGTCATCAGTCATCTCTAAAGGAGTTGCAGTGTTAGCAGCAGACATGATACTTACAATGTTACAAGCAGTCATAGGCTACGATAACCGCTTTACACCAGGTGGGTCGTATGCTTGTATGGCTCCTGATGTTGTATGAAATAAAATTACAGTCCTAAGACAAAAAATATGTAACCCTAATAGAATAGGGCGCAACTCGCACTTCACCGATTTTAACTATATTAGGCCTCACCGTAAAATTATGTACCTCTATATCTATATAGGTATAATAATTATATTGGACGTGTCTTGTCTTTGAAAGATAAATGCCGGAATCAATAGATGGCGCTGACATAATTTTGAATCACACTATGGTTTCGTTCCTAATAGCAAGTAAGTATTAGAAGGCGAGTGGAGATTTTTACCAGTCGGGTATAAGCTTCTTATTAAATTGAACGAAATATCGTTCAAATTTTTGCAGAGGTAAGCTGTTACAGAAATGTAACAAATACTACTCTGATAATAGAATTGGACACTCTTTGGCACTTCCTTAACTTTAATTAAATTACTTTTGTTTTCCATAATGAAAAATATATTTTTGTAAGTTTGTTTTGTTCAGACATCATTTATCAACGTATTTAGGATTCTATATTAATGGATGGGTTTCGTTTGAATAAAAAAAACCCAATAAAATTAATAAAGTAATATTTATTACGTAGTTAGCTGGCATGTCGATTATTATGACTCGAGTTCTGACTGTTTCCCCCTTAAGTTATCATTGAAATATTGGTTAACATTCGCGATTCCTATCAAATTTAAAAATAAACCAGTTGAGAATGCGCAAGCTTGCATTGCCAGAAGAACACCTGGCTCGTCAATTATATAACAATTCAATTATTTTTTTTATAAATTTGTCGGCCATTTGACAATGTTCCTTAAGAGATTCTACTTTTTAGGGTTCCGTACCCAAAGGGTAAAACGGAACCCTATTACTGAGGCTCCGCTGTCCGTCCGTCCGTCCGTCCGTCCGTCTGTCTGTCACCAGGCTGTATCTCATGAAACGTGATAGTTAGACAGTTGAAATTTTCACAGATGATGTATTTCTGTTGCCGCTATAACAACAAATACTAAAAAATAGAATAAAATAAATATTTAAGGGGGCTCCCATACAACAAACGTGATTTTTTTGCCTTTTTTATAGATAATGGTACGGAACCCTTCGTGCGCGAGTCCCACTCGCACTTGACCGATTTTTTTATGCTGAATCCGAATCTGAAGTCAAAATTCGAATATTCGAAAAAAAGCGACAGACAAACATAGAATTCATATAGGCACGGTGTTCCTGAACATAATGCGTTATATTTACTTACTTTTTAGTATTTCCTTTAAGTCACTTTCCGTTACATTAATCAGTTAATCGGGCGATTAGGTAAAATAATTTGATCTGAAATGAATATAAGAACAAATGAGTTTTGTCATACATAATTATAAAGTACATAACGTTTTCGGGGAAGTCAAATATGGGTCCCGCCATACTTGACTCCCTAGAGATCAGAATGAACCTATAGATCATCGGAATATATAGTTGCTGCCATAGTCTATGATGAACTTATACAATACAAACAGTACAACATGCGCGTTATCACCCACGCTGCTATTACAGCAACTCCTCAGGGGGTTCTTATTAACTTTTATTCACTCGCATAAACAGAACAACCCTCCTACCTTATGGAAATATTTATTAAGTATTGAAGTATTATGAAGATTGTGTGTTGATATTTAAAATTTGATAATTATGATCATAATATTAAGACTAACAGTTAGTAAAAATATTGAAAAAACAAATAACAATACTAAAATAATAAATTGACTTAAATCTAAATCTGATCTCATATACCTATCTGTTTCTTTGATAAATTAGTGCAGAAGGAATTATTACTATATATTATTGAAAGAATATATCCATTCATATTACGTTGGTTTGTTTTTTACCCATAGAATTAAGTTACTTGACAAATCAAAATTATTCTTCCAATCCGTTCATGTATAAGGAACCAAGTAGTCGGATGATTATTTCCTACCACACCCAATGATTAGGCCATTAAGCAATACCTAATCCTCGCGCTTTGGATAAGGTGTGCATGCTAGTGCATGTCGATTTCGAAATGTCTATTCCTAATACATAATCCAATATGTATTTCGCCTAACCTTATTATAATATTAATATTGTTGTTATATTTTTATCGAATGTCTGATGAATGAATGTCTTCAGTTAACATAAATAAAGTGGTACACAGTAATATCAATATATTAATACGTGAAGCAAAAACTTTGTACCTCTCACGAGAATTAAGCGAACGCAGGAGTATGAAAGTGACAATCATATGAAAATGACAGATTTCAAATTCAAATGTAATATTATGTTTATTTTTAATTGTAACAGTATTTATGGCCAGACTAAGTATATATTATTACGGGAAGGAAAAGTTTTATACCCCTTTTTAAGCATACTGCGCACACGGAGGAGTATTATATTTGGCATAATTAAAGTACATGTGGAGAAGAAGTACAGAAATATAAAAATTATGCATAATATATGTTAAGAATAATTAAACAAAATAAAACTCTTCAGAGTGAAATTCAAAATGTTGATAATTAAAATCTGTCAATGTCAATACGATAGGCTACGGTAACTGTTTACCATAAGACTGGCCATTCGGTTATTTGCTAACTTAGATGAATTAAAGCGTAACGACACCTATTGAATTACGCGTTGGATACCTTAGATCTTGATTTTATCTTTGTGCTGTTCGTTAGAATGAATCAGATTATTATTAATATAAATATCGCATAAGGAATGTTATTAAGGTTTTTGCGAGGAGGGTATATTTTTTGTCCGTAACCGCAAAGGTTGCAAAATAGCCACGTGACTCATCTTTTATGAATTTTAATTGTCTAACCGTTTCCATATTAATTGATTGATATATTCTCGGCTTTGTTCTAGTTCTTGTACTAATGTAAATAAAACATGTTTTAACATGATAAGTCAATTTGGATCTTAGTGTTACTTAGAGATGATCCCATATAGTCAAACTGTATTATGTATGTGGTATGTATGTAAGTATATCTTCACGCTAGGTCCCTTGCGGGGTAGGCAGAGTGAACCGAGTGCCATAAGACGCGCTTATCTAACATTCATAGCTCTTTTCATGCATGCTCGCCAGTTCCTAGGGCTCCTGACATCGTGCCCTGTTGCTGACAGATCCGGGGCACCACACCAACGCGGCCGATGGCATTTCGCGGGGTTGTTTAGTGGGTATACCGTCGGACAGCCGACGGGGAGTCCCACACTACCACCGGAGGCCACCCAGGCACCGGTGGTGTGCGTAACGCATTTTTCCCCGCGTCACAAAAAAAAAAAAGGCTCCTGACATCACCTTCTGATAAAACACGACCAATTTTTTTTTATACAACGTCGTCATACAAGCATACGGTCCACCTGATGTAAAGCAGTTACTGTAGCCTATTAACGCTTGTAATGTATTAAGTATCACTCGCGCGCTTACTGGTAACCTCACTCACACGCAGAAACACAACAACCCTATGGGGAGTTGTTATTTGGCTGTGAGATGGAGGGACTTCCCCAGACAGGCTGCTTCGATGCGCCCTACCTCTCTTAAAATTTGGTCATGATAGGTTAGTCTTAGTCTTCCTGGGCTCCTACATCCTTCTACTTGCGCATTGCATATCTGTTTCGTCATTCTTTCATCATGCATTCTTTCTACATATCCGAACCAATGGAGCATGCCTATTCTTACCTTAACACCGATACTCTCTTTCAGACCAACTCTCTTTCTTACGTTATCATTACAAACGCGGTCAGTAAGCGTTAAATGTAATTGAATGTGTTACAATGTAGGTGAGGAGTCTGATGTGGGCAGCTCGGACGATTCCTTATCACACAGCTCCGGCTCGAAAGACGAGTCTCGAGACAAGTCGTCGGCGGCTGAAGAAGACGACCAGTGGGACAAGTTTCAGAAGTGGTTGAATAAACGTGAACGGTTCCAGGGACGCTCCAAAAGCTCACACCCCGTGCACTGTCCATACTTCCCACAGGTATGCAAAACATATAAGCGTAAATTCCCTCATTCCAGATTCCATATATATTTATTAACAGCTGTTAATTTGGCAACTGCTAATTGTTAATTTGTCAATTGTTACTGCATGTGTTTCACGTATACACGCACGTTACACACACACGCACACTAAAACACACACACAGCTAATAAAATAATCAAAAGCAAAGTTTAAAATATTCTAGCCCATCAGCTTACTGTATAATTAACGTAGCTCTATAAAACATCGTGAAGAGTGTTATGTTAAATAATGACGTAATAGCTATTTAGCGAGTATGATACGCTATATAATTCTTACTTTAAAGCAGCGTAGGTAGCGTTACTTATTCATGTATGTTACTTATTGAAAGTTGTGTTGGTTTTTTTATATCTTACTGGTGTAAGGTAGGCTTAAGTAAGTCTTACTGCACTTTATAACAAGTTTACATATATATTATACAAATATGGGTACTCATTTCAGGCTATCTCTTAAGGATTTAAGCGATTCTATCGTTACCATTCTCATACTACTGCTGAAATTTCGTTTTCTTTTTAGTCAAAAGGTGTATTTTATTTATGATCAGTGAAAGCTTGAGTGTAACGGGACAGGCCCACCACTGTGTCTCCAGTGTAGCTAGAATTAACAGCGGCGACCACCGAAAAGGCAATGAACAGTGAAGTTCATTGCTGTCCCGGGGGCTAAACTACAGCTACCTTGGCACTACGCATTTAATCGGAAGAAATTTGTAGAAGTAGGAAGTTTTGGAATTGACTTCTCCTCTGGCAAAGTGAGAGACAGCAATAGGACTAATCAGGCAAGCTTGAGTGTAGCATAAAGTCCAGTGAAAAATCATTCGCCATTGTTGTTTGCAATATACTACACGCCGGGCGGTCACTTCTGCCCGGGTATGTATTTCCAAAAACACCGGGCGGTCACTTAGGAGAAGTGACCAATAAATAAACTTATAATTTCAAGAAAAAAAAAAAACATTTTTTGTATTTTCCTGAAATATCTGAAAAATGCCCGCGGTGAAAACAAAAAGATAGCGCAGGCAAAAAAACCCTTTGTTATTGTGTAGTCCACGTCCCCTGGGCTCGGTTTATTTGTTCAAGTTTAGTCGATCGTTCATTGTTTTTGTGACGCTACGTATTTCGTGTTCCTTCGAGTTTTTGAGAACTAGTGTGCAGTTTTTGTATTTGGTTTCCAAATGCCTAGACTTTCAAATTTGGACCCGTCTCATATTGTTGGCATGCACTTTATATATGGTTTTTGTAACAGAAAAGCGCGAGCTGTCGTTGCCGAGTACTGACGACGATATCCTAACAGGATTCTCCTTGAATATCGCTCCTTTATTGCCATACATCGCCAACTCAGTGAACTTGGTTTACCCCGAAGGCAAAATGAACCTGTACCTGCTCCGGCTATTCATGATGATGTTGACGAAGAAGTTACGTTTAATAACAGCTGACTCAACGACAAGCGTTCTTCGAATTGCTATCAGGCTGGTAATATCAAGAATGAGAATGTGGCGCATATTGAAAAAAGAAGGGCTGCACTCATTACCAACGAGATCAAAACTTGAGAGAAAAAGATAGTATGCCGAGGTTGGTGTTTAAGACAAATGTTGGGATATTACGACAGAACAGTCTTGATACAAACATTTTAAACCATATTTTAAGGACAAATTTGGGCCGCTGAAAATCCATATGCAGTCGGAGAAACTGCTTTTCAGCACGAATTTTCAATCAACATATGAGCTGGAATTATTGATGATCTAATTTTTGGACCTTTTGAATTGCCTAGCAGGCTTACGAAAGAAGTCATATTTTTTTGCGTGACGATCTACCCTTATTGTTGCTAGGCATCCCTTTGACGAAACATGCACCTACAGTTAGATGGATCTCAAGCACATTATGCGGCATCTGTACGCCAATTTATTAGGGAAAACTACTCAAGGTGGATTGGCAGAGGTGGTCCAGTGGCATGGCCCCTAAAGTCTCCAGATTTAGCGCCCCTGGACTACCATTTTACATGAAACATTGGGGTTACTTGAAACAGAAAGTTTTTGCTGTGCCGATAATTGTAAGAGAGCAATTGAAGTAAAGGATCGATGCTGCTGCGCAGAGATTTCGGAAAACCACCCAGAGGATGTCATTTAGAGCCCTGGCTTTTTAGAGAGTACCACCGCTGATAGTGGTCTTTTTTTTTATACATCGTCGGGAGGCATACAAGCATACGGTCCACCTGATGTAAAGCGGTTACCGTAGCCTATAAACAATTGCAATATATTAAGTATGACTCGCGCGATGCCACCTCTAATGCTAACACAGCAATTCCATAAGACTTACTGGTGACCTCACTCAAACGCAGGAACACAAGAATAGTCGAGGGAGTTGTTATATGACTGGGGTTTTCTGTGAGGTGGTGGAACTTCCCCAAACGGGCTGCTTTGATGCGCCCTACCTCTCTTTAAAATACCCAGACCTAGACAAACACACATGTTCACGCACACAAATGTTTGTCCCGTGAGGGAATCGAACCCACGAGCGTTGGTGTCAAAGTAACGTAACAGCGCGTTTCACCACTGCGCCACGGAGCTCGTCGAAATTGGGTAATTAATAATTATCTACTTATTTTTTAAACAAATAGTTTTTAATTACGCAATATTCATTGTATCAATAAACAAAATGTCAGTTAAACCTTGATAAGAACGCACTTAACAGTGTCAATAGTTATTTTAATTGACTAATAAGGCTTAGTTCTTTTTATTACCGGGTATGTAGATCACTTTTCAGGAGATGAGAATTTGGCACGTGTTCGAAATAGCTAGAAACATTCTTCTGAAATGCTGTAGAGATTATTATGTACATATTTTTCAGGAAAAATATATAACAAGCATATTTTATTGATATTTCAAGTTTTTTTTTTTTTTTACAAATTATTAATGACTTTTAAGTAGGTTTAATACCTTTAATCGATGAATTATTATACCAGCTAATAAATAAAAAATAAAAAAAAATTGCTAAAATAAACATAATATTCAAAAAATAGCTCAGCAAGTCATCTTTACTAAAAAAGATAAAAAGAATTATAAAAAACTATAGCCAATAAACCTAAAATTTATTACTATTTATCGATGATTATGTATATATTTCCAAAAAATGCCGGGCGATCCTTATCACGGGACACATTGCATAAAAATCTTAACCGTATTTGCCTTTTTATACGGAAAAAATAGATTATTACAAAGTTTCATATTTTTTTAAATACATTTCAACACAATTCTTTATAATTAAGAATTCTTTAAACACATTTAGAGCATGGCGCGAGACGAATTTCTTTACTTAATTAGAAATTGAGTTTTTATTTTAGTTCCTGTATATTATATCCTCATTCGGTGAAGTCGGTAAAAAATATGCTCAGTCTGTAAAAAAATAGTCTATCTACACAATGGTACCGGTGAATACGACAAATACTAAGTAGTCAGCGTAATTCTAACAATACGCGTGATCAGTGGCGGCTGGTGGGTTATCGAACTGGTGGTGCACTTTACTTGCTCACCAGGTATTAATATTAGAAATTGCAACAAATCAACAATTTACATAAAAGATGTAAATAAAAAAAAACAATTACTTAATATAAACAAACAATAATTAACGCGTCACAGATACAGCGAAACTATACTGATAAGGAGAGGTCCATCATGGCCGCCGTCGAACTCAAATTTCAAGTTTCGTCAAACATCGGGTGCTCTCGGTAATCTTCGATTCGCACGTGCGGCGCACGAGAACCGCCTCATTTCTCGGTACATTTCTATGAACTATCTTTTGTTTCACGCGTCAGGCACATTCGCTAGTATCTCATACAAGTTCTATTAGCGGTCCTCGTGCACTCGCCGAAGCGCACGAGAATTTTTCTGTACAGGGAAAATAAGTCTTAATAGTTTAGCAAAGCGCTTAAATTGTTTTGTCTTTTATTTGCTATAATTTTAAATTTTATTTGTTATATTATGTTTTTGTATGTTTCAAAAATAAATATTAATATGGTAATTTAAAGATGAAGTAATATTTTGTAATTTTTAAATCTTTTGAATTAGTGGTTCAGCGCACGAGCGCACTTAAGGTACAGCCGCCACTGCGCGTGATGACCGGTCCAATTTGTAATACAACAGCTGTTACTCACTTCGCCGATTCAATTAGCAGTTATTATTGCCAGTCTTACCAAGAACGAGCTTGTAATTTTTGAATGTCAGTGGCATAGTTTATACTTGGCCTTCTCGACGTGAACAATTTGCATACAAACAATGGAATGTAGGAAATTTAGAAAATTTATATTTTCTTGAGTTTATGGTTCTGTACAGTAATGGTAAAAAATTAACTTATGGCGCCGCTCTGTCCTTCGTTGCATCTGCATCGACCATTCCTGTAACGTATCTATTCCCTATATCACCGAAATTTGCATGGTAAATATCTGAAATAATGTAATAAAATTAAAAATTAATAATATTTTATTCGCATATTGAAGAAAGATATGGAATGATGTTCCTAATTTCATAATAGTGTTAGTGATCATCATAAGTCGTTAAAAAACAATGCAATTTCCCTTTGCATTGTCTCCAAAATTGGTAAAACGAAAAGTGAGAAATTATTACAATCCATAAACATGTAATTATAGAAAATATACCATAATGATTCTTTGTAGCACAGTATTATGAAAAACAAAAGTGCTGAAGTAAATTTGTTTCTGCAGAATTTACCTTCATTTGTGTTATATTTAATGTAATGTTTGGATTATTAGCGTATTATCTTGTATTGACCTTAGAAATTAGGAACTTTAGTCATGTTTTGTCAATAATGTAGAGTTTGTTCACAGGAAAAGCAAGAGTTCTGGTGGTGCTATATCTGTGACCGCAAGTCTCATACGTTGCTAACGGCGCCGGCGCACGTGACGGCGCTAGTGGACACGCACGACCTGCTGCTGCGGTTTACCGCGCCGCGATGGCCCGGTCTTTATACGCTCGCCTGCTGCCTGCGATCTGGTGAGTGTGTACATCCGTCTCTCATGCCATGATAGAACTAGTGGACATGCACTAGTTATAGCTGCGGTTTACCTCGCTGCGATGGCTTGGCCTCTACACACTCGCCTGCGATCTGGTGAGTGTGTACATCTGTCCCTCATGACATGATAGAGCTAGTGGACACACACGAACTACAGCTGCCTTTCACCGTGCCGAGATGGCTTGGCGTCTACACACTCGCCTGCCGCCTGCGATCTGATGAGTATGTACAGCTGCGGTTCACTGCGCCGCGATGACTTGGTTTCTATACACTCGCCTACTGCCTGCGATCTGGTGAGTACATCTGTCTCTCATACCATGATAAAGCTAGTGGGCATTAATGAGCTACAGCTGCGGTTCACTGCTCCGCGATGGCCCGGTTTCTACACACTCGCTTGCCGCCTGCGATCTGGTGAGTGTGTACATCTGTCTCATGCCTTGATAGAGCTAGTGGACACTAACGAGCTACAGCTGCGGTTCACCGCGTCGCGATAGCCCGATCTCTATACTCGCCCGCCGTCTGCGATTTGGGTGTGTACACCTGTCTTTCATGCCACGGCAGTGCTAGTGGATACGCATGACTTGCAACGGAAATTTGGTACATCTGCGACACATTGAGGTATAAATGGTTTTCAGTTTCCCCCATTTGTACATTGAGTACAGTTAGCGGACAAAGCAACCCGGAGCAGCTTCGATTGGAAGTACCTTCAAGCTGGGTTAAAAGATAAACACCTATAAATTACTGACTATTTACCTTGCCTCAAGCAATTACGAAATTATTATTCAATCAAATCAGTATCAAAAATCAATTGATCTTGAAATAAATACTTTGTTTAATAGTTAATAGATTCAGGCGTTATTTTGCGAAAGTCAAATTTGCATGCAATTTGATCTAACCTGCTTTGTTTAATCTGAATGATATTCGGTATTTAATAATGTAACAAATATTTTGTGCGGTCGATTTCCTACGCATTTTGTTTACTAAATACTCAATATAAAAATATTTCACGAATGAAGTGTTCTCACTCCGCCGTATCCAGAAGGTTTTCTGCGAATTTTTGGATCTTGAAAAGCATTTGACACAATATGCGAAAGAATCTCTGGGACTTACTGCTAGGATATGGAATTGACCGTACACTACTGTGTACTTATGAGAATTGTACAACATATTCTATAGTTAATAGGTAGGTGCCGGCCGGCAGTAGTTCGCACGAACTAATCGGGAGCGGAAGCACACAAAGTAGTTTAGATCAAATTGCCTACAACATATTCTTTTGAATGGTGATAGCTTGTCGCCCTAGTTTGACGTCAACATAGAAGTGAACTAGTGGTGCGTGCTGTCTGCTCGGCTGTTTGTTCCGTATCTCAATAATTATATTCAGAGAATAAGTTCTATGAATGTAGAACTGCTCATGGGTGACCTACTTGTGAATTATCTGTTGTATGCAGAAGATGCCATGCTCAATATCTGGACTGCAAAGACAATACGCTGTCCATCTTATAATTAAACTTTTGACATTTTAGCGAGTCTGAAAGAGACGGGTAACTATCAAGTGTTGTTCTCAAATCTGAAAGAGATAGAATGATCTGTCAAAAGTAGCTTAATAAAATGGACGCAGTATAGTCACAATGATAAAAAAGGATTGTACGGAGAAAGCCTTACAACTGAATAAGCGAAGAAAACAAAGATAATGGTATTTAAAAGACAAGAAACAAGGACGAACGCAAGAATTACGGTTTATGATGATGTGTTGGAACAAGTGAATGATATTGTATATATTGAATGCACTTTCAGCATGGATGGAAGGTACACTACTGACGTTAAAAATCGAGTGAGTAAATAGTGCGAATGGAGCGTTGGGAAAGCTTCTTGGCAATAAGAACCTGATCCAGAAGGTACAGCTCGCTAAATACAACGTGCTGCTGATCCCATCGCTAATATATGGGAACGAGCTCTAGGTTTGGCAGGGAGAGTATGAAAGTCGAATAAACGCCATTGAGATGCGAGCTTTGCTCAAAATCCGACCGAGGTAAGATAAGACAGGCATACTCCGTTGGTTCGTACATGTAGAAAGAATGTAAGAAAAAACAATCGCGAAACAGATATACAACGAGAAAGTAGAACGATATAGGTGCCGGAGAAGGCCTTAGAGACTCGCCTACCACGATTAAATATGTCGTGTGTATCAAAAAGATGATGACAGGAACGCTAGAAACTGTTGAGGGTGTTCGTTATAGTACTCAGCTAAAAATTTATTATATTATTTGAAAATAATCAAAACACATGCTATATACCTAGTCTGGCCATAAGTTCTGCAAGAAAAGATTCTGTTCGAAATAGACACCTTTGGCTTTGATACAGGCTTTTAATCTGTCTGGCAACGAATCTATGGACTTACGCACTGTTTCCGTAGGAAATTTAGCCACTGCTTGCTCCAGAGATTTCTTAAGAGACACCATGTCAGCGTGTCGTTTCGAGCAGCCTATGTCCTCTAAAACTGGCCATAATTTGTAGTCTAAGGGGTTCAGATCTGGCCTAGACGAGGCCTAGTCTTCAGCTCGTCCGGAACGTTGGTTTCGAGCCAGGTTTGGGTAGTTCGTGCCTTGTGACCAGGTGCATAGTCCTGCTAAAAAGTCCCACGGTACATTTTTAAAAAGTGTATTGCTGAGAGGTTCCACAACAGGATCCAAGACAGTATCTTGATATATTTTGGCTGAAGTCGTCACTCCTTTTTCACAAATACTAAGCTTTATGACTCCTTGATAAGTGTACTCCCACCAAACCATTACAGATGCAGGATCATCCACGTTGTACCTTTTCGACCACTTGGGCGTCTTCTTTAGAACTTTATACACACATTAGGGTACACTTTGTCATTTTGCTTGTTGTGGTATTCGTCAGTTAGTGAAGAGGATATTTCTGTGCCTTTCAGCTGCGTATCAGGACAGAAGGCGTTTTGATCGATCCACTCTCTTCAACTGTAGGGATTGATTTAGGGCATGTCCCGTATATCGACGATAAGCGCCAAGCTTTAGGTCTTGTTTTACACGATACCGCGACAGAGTCCTAACGGGAATCTTCATTTCTCGTGATAAGATTTTTTGTTTTCTAATGGGGTTTCGGCTTGGAATGGATGGGAATTCTGGATTTATCAGCATTAACAACCTTTATAGTTCTAACAGCACGCGGTCGGCCCGATCTTTTATGGTCTCCAACAGAGGAACTGTTGGCATATCTGTCGATAATATGATATACTAAATACGGCGATACCAAGCCTTTGAAGTGTTAATATGACCGACGGCTCCCTACCCACTTTGTGCAAGGCAATCACCCCATTCCATATTGTAATTTGATAATAAACACGAAAAAAATTTGTAAAACGGCGGAAAATCGATAGAAGTTTTCAACATAATAAATGCGTTCCAAATTCAAAATAATTTAAGAGAGAAATAAAACTTTCTATGCAACAGTATTTATGGCCAGACTAATTACAAGATGACATTTGACTGACTTGACGAGCACGGTGGCGCAGTGGTGAAACGCGCTGTTACGCTACTTTGACACCAACGCTCGTGGGTTCGATTCCCACACAGGACAAACATTTGTGTGCATGAACATGTCTGTTTATCTTGGTCTGGGTATTTTCTATGTATAATAAGTATGTATTTACAAAAAAAAAATGTATTTACGTATGTTTATCAGTTGTCTAGTATCCCATAACACAAGCTTCGCTTTGGGGCTAGATGGCGCTGTGTAATTTGTCCAACAATATTTATTATTTATAATTACTGGTGAAGGATAAATGGTTTCAATGAGTTTTCCGATTAGATTTATCATCACACCATTACACCACGTAATAGAGACGATGAGGATAAGTGAAAGAGGTAACCATAAGCTCCTGGAAGTTTGTGCATTAGAAAGGAGGCCGGCTGCTTGCAATCGAGAAATTTGTACTAAAGACATTCATCGGTAACCACTTCACATTAAGCGGTATATTATGCGAGTTCGCCAGGCACACAAACACAAAAAAACTATGCGTAATAAAAAAGCAAATCTAATATAGAGCGTTGTCTATTTAAGTCCATCTAGATACGTTTTATTGGCTGCAACTGGCTACATTACTTAAACTAGGTTAGGTAAATATGTTTATTATGTCGCCAAGCTTCATTATTCCATCCGACCCTATTAATCATCCTCGCTGAACAAACAAAAAAGGAAATCATTATATTTATGGTCTTACATTAGTTTCGCTATATACAATGTGAGGAAAATCTCACATTGTCATGTTGTTGATAAGGACGGTATGTTTGCTGGAGAACTCTGGACATTATCTTGTGTTCTATTCACTGGCTAGGCAAGAAAGTATATTTAATCGCCGATAAAAAAAGAGGTTTGACTCTTTATGTCTATCTTATAATATTTGTAACTCATCTATTTTGTGGAATGGTTAGCAATGCTACTTTAACACCATGGCTCGTGGGTTCGATTCCCACACAGGTCAAACGCGTTGTATTATTACAATTATAAAAATATTTAAACCAAGTACAATATAAGTAAATATACATATAATGAGCGTATAAAATATTAGTATTGTCTTAGGTTTTCGCGATTGTTATACATTGTTTTATTTATTTTGTGGAACCTGACGTTTCGAATGCTTTGCAGCATCCGTGGTCGCAGGAAGACTCGTGACCATGGCTTGTGGGTTCGATTCGCACACAGGACAATCACTTCTATGCATGAACATTTACGGTGGCATAGAACCCTTCGTGTATAATAAATGCTGCTTCCTGTACTAATGTTAACAAATGTTAAATTAACAATTGTATGTTGTGCAGATTCGTACATCGGCATGGACCAACAACAAGATATGAAGTTGGATGTGAAGGAGGCGGCCGCGGTGCCTTCAGAACACCCACAGTGGGACCTCAGCGACTCTGACACAGACAACAACGATCAGGTTAGTCATACAGATAACAAAGTGTTAACAATTTATATTTCATTAGCATTCGGACGCAAAGTGCGAGTGCGGGTCTTTTGTACGTCGACGTCAGTCAGTACTAAGATGAAGTATAGGTATAGAATATTACTCAGAGACGACTCCTTGTTTTAATCTTATATTGTCTCCAAGCTATAATCTTCGAAATACGTGCATTGCATCGTTCTTAACTTAAAAAATTAAGTCAATGAAAAATAATATGGCTTAAAGTAAATCTGAGAGTAAGATTTTGTAAACCTTTTCTTGGCTCCTTTCACACGCTTAGTAATGAGAAACCAACCGCTGTGCTGTACTGCTAAAATGTTAAAAACTACAGTAATACGTCTATACACAGGAATAGATATTGATATAAGTATTTGCCATATTATCAAAATACTGAACAAAACATATTGAAATTTTGTACCAAGATTGTCTGACACCTGGAGAAGAAGTTGGCTATTGTTTTGACTTTGACTAGTGTTCACCCAAATTATTGAAATTTGACCATAATAATATTTAAAATTTGGAGCAAACATAATGTATGAATTTATTCTTTTCTAATTAAAAAATAGTTTTGATTCTGCCATTTGTCAATAACAAAAGTAAACTAATGATCAATTCAGAAAAAGCTATTGAACTATATACATGTTTACCTATTTATATAGAGATTATATAAGCGCACGTTGACTACGGATATAAGTTCAAAACAATATCAACAGTAGACCGGTAAATTTCTACCCACCACTCAGTTTCAATAGCGTGTTGATGCGCGACGTATTTGATTTATAAGAAGATTTTATTGTACCAAAGCAAAGCAAATTCCAAAGCGGGGAAAAATACCCAGCATTTATTAATTCCTTTCTATAAGGTTATAGAGTTCTATTCAAGAAGACTACAAGGAGCAAAATCTATAAACATCTTTGATTTTCAAAAAATGTGCTTATTGGCGACCCTACCTTTGAACCCTCGTGCGCGAATCTGAATTGCACTTGACTGCAATAAAATAAAAAGTCTTATAATGAAAATTCAAAATTTGTTTTTGCACTAATAAAAAAGAAACTCCTGTCATTTGGAAAGTGAATGAATAAATTGAAATAATTAAACAGATATTATTACTAATTAATTTGCTTAGTCGCCGATCAACAAAATCCAATCGATGACTGAAGCTGCCGGTTGTCCGATTTCTCCAAGGTCAAAGGTTCAACGTCTAAAGCCTTATAAATGTTATTCTATTTGTGCGAAACTATGAACGAACATCTCGTTCCGTCATTGAATTTCCGTCATTCCGTTGAACTGTTGCATAATCGGCCGATGTCCTACTTTTAAAAGACTTCACAAATCTTATTTACTTTTATTATAACTATGCTAATTTAAATACGTATAATATTTTTCTACAAAATCAAATTAAAATCGTTCATTTACATAATCAAACAGCGTTTTCACAAAGCGATACATTTGATTAAGTGTTAATATACTTACGAATATAGTAGTAATAATAGTCAGTAAAAGCAGACCAACATCCGGGCTCGGTAAATAATAGTTTGTGAATATTGGTCTATCTATGTATCTACATCTTACTGTTAAGATCCTTTGCCGGGTAGGCAGAGAAAACGGAGTGCCACATTGGTAAATATTGTTTGCAATAAGGAACATAAATAATATGTCAGTAACATGTTTTATATCATACCTGTTTATAGAACATATCTGTTATAATGAGATTACATTTAAGGTATCCATTACCATCATCTTTATAGTTAAAGCCATTTCACATGGTACACCCGATAAGCAAACCGGGATCTGGCGAGAAGTAGGACATATATTTAATTAGAAGCAACCTGATCCTTCACCTAAATAATCCTTGGTGGATTGTGTCCTTGCCAGTGAATCAATTGTTTTAGCATTGAGTTCCTTTTGTATAAAATAAACCTATGAACTTATCCAATAAAGATTAGTCAGAATTATACTTAAGAAGGTGCTGCGTTAAAAGCGATGGTGTCAATATACGAGCCTTATTCTTGGTTTCAAGAGTCCATAAACTGCGTTTCCTGCTTCACTCTAAGTGAATTATTTACTTGTTCATCAGTCGATAGTAGTATTAACAAATATAACAGCATCAGACGCACAGATGGACGTACATTTTATGTGAATCTGCGACTAATATTGTGCTTCTTGTTTGCGCAGGGAGGAAACGAGAGTGAATTCACAACAGACGACGAGGTGGAAGATCAGTAGCCCAAGAGACCTAAGTTATTTTTATAGAGTTTATTATGTGGTGAATGCGGCATAAGTTGTTGTGTGCTCGGCGAGAGAACGAATATAATATTTTATATTCTAATATCTTGTTTTATTTAATAGTTTTCTTACATTACTTCGTATGATCCTTCAGGGTGATAATACCGTTTTAAGTGAATTGCATTTTTACCAGTGATGTTTTTGACCCCTATACGATATTTAGGAACTGACGTGACTTTCCAGGCGTCCCTGAAGACCCAAAACGAATTAACCACTTGACTGCGCATGAAGGCCTCCATCACTCACAAAAATGAAATGTTTTGGCGACTAAATATCGTAGGGAATAAATGGGAGGATATTTTAACCAATAAGTCGACAAGTGATTGAGAGCCATATTAGCTCTTGCCTGTGTTACAGGACGAAAACAGCGCTGCAAAATTTAAAGGTCGAGATCAACGTGCGTTATGCGGAACACAAAAATTTATCACAGGTTTTTGCGCACAAGTCGCTATTGATTTCAGTGCAAATCTCGCTTAAAATCATGTAGCGACGCTCTTCTGAGTGCAAAAATTTCAAACGTTTCCTTGAAGTTAAACAACTGCTTACTTAAATCTTTCTGCCGCGGCTGAAATATGTTTTTTTTTATCTTAGTACAGCATAGTGCCCCCTCTTTGCCTGATGGTAAGTACTACATCCATACATACTACATCCCGTATCCTGTCAGTTGGCGCTGCCATGCTGACCCGCAAAATGCTTCTTCACGCTTCGTTTGAAGGATCCCATATTGTAGGACGGAGGCAAGGCAGGTGTGTGTGCACATGTGCAGGCAAGGCGTTCCACTTTTTAATGGTACGACAAAGATAGGAGTTGCCGAACTTTTTAGTACGCGAAGAGATATTCTCAACCGTGGAACTATGACATCGCAAGCCCGCACGTGTGGTTCTATGACGGAAGGGTGAGGGTGGGATAAGGGAAAACAGTTCTTCAGAGCACTCGCCATGGTAAAGGCGGTAAAATACGCTTAGAGAGCCTATGTCCCTACGGAGTTGAAGAGGTTCTAGGTTTTTGGTGACCTCTTCGTCGTCATTTATGCGGATAGCCCGTCGCTGCAACCTATCGAGAGCCTCAAGAAGATACTGTGCGGAGCCGTCCCAGAGATGCGAGCAATACTCCACGCAGGCCCGAACTTGTGTCTTATAAAGCAGACAAAGTTGGTCCGGCGCGAAGAACCGGCGCACCCTGTTCAGGACTCCGAGCTTTCTTGAGGCTGTTGAGATGAGGCTCTCGATGTAATAACGCTGGTTAAGGTCGCAATGAATACCCAGCATATTCAGGCTATCTCGCATACTGAGGGAAGTTTAGTTGTGATTTGTTGACAATGTCAATAAATTACAAACGCAGATTGACAGCTTTTGTACTGAGATATTCTTTTACGTCTTTTATGCACGCACGACGGTTTTTTTAGGATGAGCTAATGAAGTTTAACAAAAATCTTAGGTCTATTTTTAAAATCGGTCTAAATGAATATCTCATTTGTCCAAACCAATGAGTTATTCTTTGGCAAAGACCCAACTTAATTTGAGTTTATAACAATGGCGGTCAATTGGAGGAAAGTTATAGTCAATTAATTGATAGTGTGACCACTATTTACATGTTACCTACGTGTATATAATGGTTACACTTTTTATATGTATATTACATGAACTAATTTTCAACATTCAAAATTAAATGCGGCGTGAGTAAACAACATTTAAATATTATTTAAAATTAAATGGGATATGTGTAAATAGAGATCACACTTTTATGTTTATGTTAAAGAGGACTTGAATTATCAACATTCGAAATTAAATCGTTGTCGTGTAAAGTCATTCTCACTTATCATATTCAATTGTAACATGGTTTCCTAGCGTTATGCCGTTTCCTAATTAAATAGCATTAGCGGAGTCCGCTATCTAATGAAAAAACAAAAAGCGATACTTATCTCCATCTGTATATACTCCATCTAAACAGCTGGGTCGACTTTTGGCTCCCTAGAAGGTTTAGATTCACGATTGGATCCGGTAGATGGTGCTTTAATAGAATTCTTGTTTCTTTTTGTTAGATTAGGTCAGGGTTTGGATAGACTGCAAGTAAGTTTACAAACTTTTACCAGTATGCCTTCCAGTGTTGAATATAAAACATTGAAATTACAAGAGCGCCGTTTTTTTTGATAAAATAGAATTAACCAACCTCATATGAATGTACAGTACACCCTGCCAACTAGCAAATAAGGCAATGGCAATGACAACACTTAAATTGCCAAAAAATCTTTAATCGAAGACCGCAGCAAACTTCCCGTAAGGTGGGTAATTTACAAGTGAGTGTGGTTATCAATAAAGTCAGGAGGAGTTTATTGATAACCACACGCGCTTGTTAACACTGCATTAAATTGAGAATAGCAACGCGCGATTAATATTCCATTGCATTGCAACCGCAAACCGTCATTGATGTGCGAACTGTATACATGTTTACCATCCGATGTAGCATAAAAGATTTTTATCCTAACAAATACATTTAGTACTACTACTCGTAGTACATATGACGTCTTTCTAGTAGCACCAGCGAGTGATCTGCTACATAAGTGACGATGCAGCACTCAATGAGTCGGGTAACGGTGTTTTAAGCACAGGACAAGCAAGGTAAATCCGCCAATTATTAGTACTTTAAGAAGCCAACTTTAAATACATAATTAGAAATATTTAATATCAAATGATTCATTTTGAAATTTTAACCGTATTACGTAGATTATGTAATTCGATTAAAATTTCAAAATTAATGTGAATAAGTTGCCCAAACTTTTTAACATTGTATCCAAAGCTCGGCGATTTGACGAGGTCGGCGGCGCAGTGGTGAAACGCGCTATTACGTTACTTTGACACCAACGCTCGTGGGTTCGATCCCCACACAGGACAAACATTTCTGTACATGAACATGTCTGTTTGTCTTGGTCTGGGTACTTCCTATGTATAGTATGTATTTACAAAAAAAATATTTACGTATGTTTATCAGTTATCTAGTACCCATGACACAAGCTTCGCTTACTTTGGGGCTAGATGGTGCTGTGTAATTTGTACGACAATATTTATTTATTCGAAGTATTGAAATCTTTTTATTTGTCTATGTATTAATTAAGGATACCAACAATGGGGTGGATGATGCCACTGACTGACATTTTTACTGAGCGTGAGTTAACGTTTTTTAATACTATTCTGTGTAGAACATTTAAATTTTAATGATCAAATATCTTTATTGTGTGTTCTAGTTCGTGATCTATGTTAGTGTTGTCTATATTTTGGCACTGATAAATCTGTACATTATTTCATTCAGCAATGTCACTCTGCATTTTATCCATAACCTCTCCTTTACATTGTTTGGTCCTTCGAGCCGGAACGAAACAATGTAAAGGTATACGACTACCTAATTAATATTGCAAGCGGTTGTATGTTAAAGCAGAACTAGTGGATATAATGAACAAATATCATATAACATGTAATTCTGTTTTTCACAATACGGTAAATTAAAAAAAAACTACCTATCTTGTATCCCCTGGTTCTCTCTAGTCTGAAAACGTCAATGTTGTAGAATAGATGAACCATAATACTCGTAATATGATCCGCCTTTTGACGAACCCGGTGGTCAAATGGTTAACAATGGCTATTTTGATACCGAGATTAATGGGTTCGACTCCCATGAAGTTGCCAGTAAGCAAAATATTCAAGGAGTTGCTATGGTAGTAGCAGGGGTGGCAACACGCGTGCGATACTTCCGGTATTGCAAGCTTTTATAAGCTGTGACGACCACTACATCAGATAGGCCGTATGCGTGTGTAACTCTCAAATTGTACAAAAAATACATTGAAGATTTCAGAGCACCAGTGTCTGTCGCCATCATATACAGGGTCGAGTTGCACAAAGGGGTGCTAGTGGCTGGTTTCGGGGGTATCGTCCTCAGTGGTCGGAGGCTGGCGTGCGCGGGCGCGGGAGCAGCGGGCGGCGCGGCGCCGGCGGGCGGCGGAGAGTGCCGCGCGGGCCGCAGTCCGCACTCGCGCGCTGTAGCTCGCAAAAGCCCCACGACCGAACGACCAGCACCAGCGACCGGTGTCGAATTACCGCTCTAAAAATATCCCGCGAGCGCGATCGCCTATTTTGAAACGGTCGCGCGCCGTGTTTTGAACCAGTGATTGACAGTGCTAAGTGAAGAATACTACCTGATTTTACAAACCATCGACAAACGTAAGTATCCCTTTGCCTGCCAATATTGTATTACCGCATCGCGGTTTTAAAATAAACAGCTGTTCTTGGAATCAATAGCGCTGGTAACGCGCTAAATTGGGACTATGCTTACAGTTGAGGTTTTAAGAAATTCGAGATGTATGCACATGTCAACGAGTGGCGTGTACCTACACTCGTTTACTTTTGAGTAATGACCCGTATTATAGGCGCTAATGGCTGTAGACTGTTACGCATCTCTGCCTAATGATGTCGAGGATGTCACTGATTTATTTGTTTGTTTAAAATACTCATAAAAGAATCCAATAAGTTGATACTACTTTTACTTCTTATAAGAATCTAATAAGAAAATAACACTGCTTCATCAACATTTATTTTCTCTAGTAACCATTAACAAAATCGTTTAAAAATATATTTTAAGAGAGGTAGGGCGCATCAAAGCAGCCCGTCTGGGGAAGGACCTCCACCTCATAGAAAACCGCAGGCAAATAACAACTCCCTAGAGGGTTGTTGTGTTCCTGCGTGTGAGTGAGGTCACCAGTAAGCTCCCAAGGAGTTGCTGTGTAAGCAGCAGAGGAGGCATCGCGCGAGTGTTAATAGGCTACGGTACCCGCTTTACATCAGGTGGGGCGTATGCTTGTATGCCTCCCGACGTAGTTTAAAAAAATATATTAATGTTTTCTCCAAATAAATCTAATATCAAATGCCTACATGCTTAGACAGCGTTCATGTAGGTATTTGACTGTTATCAGATTTATTTTTATCAGGGTCAGAGTTATTTGAAACCCAATTAGAATAATTCTGGGAGTGTCGTGGGTGAGTCTTGCCAACAATAGCATCAAATCGGGTTCACAATTATTTCATGGAATGAAACACAACGGAAGGATTATTTTCATTTATTGGGTAGTAAACTTGTGGAATTAATGAATGAATTGCGGGGCGAAGTTCCACATTCTGATCTAGTTAGATGTAAAGTGAACCTGGTCTTGGAACTTGGTCAATTGCATAAGCGCCAACAGGCTGTCGTGGGCAGTGAGTCAGGATGTTTTGTAAAATTCAATAGTTGGCAACAACGGGCGCAACTAATTGGCAATAAACATTTGAGGAGGAAAATATTACGACCCTCTGAGTCGTGATCTCGGGGACCTTGGGGATTATTCTGTATTTTTTCTTTATCTGTATCGTGACTGTTATTAGCGCGATGTACCTAACTATACAAATAATTCTAGACGCGTAGATCGGATACTCTTTGATGTAGGTACCTACCCGATATATTTGGGGATGTGTGCAATATAGTTCGCGACTTCACATCAAACTCAGAACCACATCGTGTTCATTCTAAGCAACCGTTAAATACAAAAGAAGTATTTGTTTACATACTAAGTATTAGCTATAATAATTAAATATTAATCAAAAATCACCTAAGCTATTGCTTAAAAATTATTGAAATTTATTGTTTCACAGAACATTTATTCAAATGCACAGACAAAAAAGAAAATGTTTTCAGTCACATTAAATACTAAAAAAATCGCAACATGTTAGAAGAATACAAACAACCTGCTTACTTATAAATAAGTAGATACCTACTTATAGAAAGTACATACTGATATGGATGGGTTTTAACCTTAACAGAATGGTTGAGGATATGTAGATAGGTACTGTATTCCAAGTAGTTAATCAGCTATTAATAATAAAGGTCCCATATCGCTTAAGATCATTAATTGCAATTGAATGTGAACAAATATTTTGTTCGTAATATCTCAATTGCTTTACTTTTATTAGGTATAACAAATAAAAGACAAAAGCCGACTTATCACACAGTGGATATTTAATTATTAATTACGTTTTATTATTACATTTTGAACAAGCTTGTATTTAACTTCAACCGTACATTTTTTCACAATACACTGGGTAGAAAAATAGCACGATGTGAAGCGCTTATCTAACTTTTAGACGCTTCTAATTGAAGGAGTATCGTGGCAACGCAACACACATCTTTGTCTAAAACCTTACATTGTGTGGATATCAAATCTAGTTAAATGTTTTGCTGTATCGGAAGAAATTGAAACCTTAGCAGCAGATGGATGTCCAGACTGGGAATTAACTATGTGTTTTGCTGTTAATACTGTTATGAATGAATCCATAGTTTCTAAAATTAGATTGTGCCTCAACTCGATCCGTGTACCTAACTCTATTAATTGGTACGGATTGACGACTTACCACAATCTAGTAGCTATGCGAACTGTGGAAAATGTCGGGGTGTACATAACGTAAATAACATGATTGCAAACCAGAAAATATTTACTAAATATCTAATACCCGCATTCGCAAATGTGGGTTTATGATTTATTTAGCCTTGGCTGCGTTTTCCTTCGGGCAGTTTATTTATCGGGCACCTGGTTTACATGCAAAGATAATATTGAACATCGCAAATATAGATACGAAATGTTGGTTTTTATTTATGTAAGATTAGGAACACCCACTTTTAACAGCACTTTCTAGCGAGTTGGTGACGTATAATTAATATTGTCAGACAAATTATACAGCGCCATCTAGCCCCAAAGTAAGCGAAGCGAAATAATTATCATTAGGTATGTTATGCCGGTGAACGCTTGGAAAACAACGCGTTTGATTTCCACCAATAAACCACTAAACAACTCATAAATACACGGCACCTCTCTCACAAAAACGTAGAGTTTTTTAGAAATGTTCTTTATTTGCCATTAGAACCTCTAGGGCACTTAAACACGTGTCATATTTTTTGAAATTAAATACACATTGTAAATGTTGTAATTGATTTTCATTTCAAAATTTTTAATTTTTAATGAATCGACATTTCGGAAGTGACCATTGGACGAAGGACTGCCGAAAGAAACTTGCCAAAATAGAACCTTTTTAGATCGTCAATATGAACAAATAATTGTCAGCATATCAGTCAGATAACAAATAGTAAGGTAAAGATAGGTTGCCTGCGCTGAATAATTTCCAGAAATTGTGCCGGTTAAACATTCATGGATTCAATAATAAGCCGTTTTACAAAGACAACAAAGAAACCTAATTTCAGGCAAGGACTTTTTAGCTGCGATCTTCTTAGAGAAAGAGGTATTTTACCTGTCCAGAATCTCCTTTGTTAATTAGCCAACACATCTGTACGAGGTGTAACCCTACCTCGTACAGATGTTGTATATAACAATATATAATAAAATTGGCTATAACTCTAAAGAGAATAATTATCCTCTTACATTGGTAATCGTGGTAGTAAAGTGGTTTTAGCTTGAAAATTACAACGCAAAAATTCAACCTCACTGTGTATAACATCACAATACAACTCAGAATTCTGGCATCGCTATTGCGGTTTCCTACTGTAGAATATTAGCCCATAATTGGGTCTCAAAGTTCGCAACTGTACGTTTCTACAATATGTTTCTAGCATGGCATGGTAGGAGCCGGCTCGACTTCTTAGTCTCTTGTTGTAAGACTCAAGCTAAAATGCGAAATAAGTATATTATCTACTTAATGATTTAGTATATAATTAAAGACATGCAATTATTCAACGACGACGAACAGAACAGTGATTTCAGAACGATCTTAGAATAACAACGCCATATGATATCCGTTACATCATTATACAGATACGTGTTTACAGTGTTATGCAAAAAGTTTATTTTTAGATTTTAATTGATGAAAACATGACTCGTTTCTGTTCATCTTCTAAACATTCTACACTGTGTTATGGGCGTTATTAAATAGGTCCCTTGGTAGTGAGCTCGAGTATGGCCTGTAACTACGATTGGTGATACGAGGCGCGTTGGGCACGGGCGGGCGATGAATCGGCCAGCGGACTGATAGCGGGCCGGTTAGACGAGTCCGCGCTGCAGAGTGCAACGGCCCAAACTGAAGGGAATTTTAAAACGTTCGTACTTGCAAGCCCTTTGATTTTATAATGCGAGTTTTTATATCGCCGAGGTGTTGGTCTATCTTCTAATAACATATTTTTGTTGAAAATTGCAACATTAAATTGGTTAGAACAGAATACCTAGGTACTCATTAAACGATGCTAAACCACTTACGTATGCTCAGCTTTAAAATGCCTTTGTGTCAATATACCTTAATATTTACACCGTTTTATTAACTTCAGCTCGTCGAACAAAGAATGAGGAATAACTATATGCAAATTAGCGAATCTTTGTTTCATAAAATAAAACCGGAATTAAGTTTATGTCACAAGTAAGGGGGCAAGTAAAGGAAGTTTAATTATTTATGTTTATATTAAAGCTGGATTGTCATATTTGATTAACAACTTTGCCTTCTTGGGCCTATTTTTTGTTTCAAAATATGCGTGATAAACATTGCAAAACTCTATTTGCTGTAGTTTCACAGTACCAGTACGTCTGTTACCGTCGCCAAGATCATTGGTTTTCTTTATATCCAGATCTTCCTACCTAGAGAAGGTTAAACGTATAGTAACTTATTGTGGTCAACAAAGCAGTGGATTTGCTGTATAAGTCTCAAGTGAAACTACCTGTACATGAAGTAGGTATCTATATCACGTTTAGGCTGGATCACCTGGATACCAACTTTGAGCATTGTAAGTTGTAACTCAGTTCAGAGACGAGCTATAAGAATTGTTGATGACTCCAAGCGCACGATTTTGAATTCTAAAATCTAAGGAGAGATATTGCCTTTCTTTGCTCTACCGAGATGGTAGAATATATAATTTTTCACCTCGCTAGGTTATTAAGTTCCTAAGCGAGCCAGCTTCAGCTGTTAATCTCCAAATAGTCTATCTAAATTGTATCTCTGGTAAAAAAAGTCATAACTAAGTCATGACTACCATTTGGAGACTAAACGAGTTGGGAACAATGCACCCGTTAAATAACATTTAGGTAAGTAGGTAGCTTGTACTTAATTATTTCTTGACTTGTGGACCTAATTTGTTATCAGTAATCTATTTTTAATTGACGGATAGATATTACAATAGGTCTGCGCTGGATCGTACCTACACTAAGTATTTATTATTTTAAATCATTAAATACATACCTATTTAAGTTATCGAATAACAACGCATTAGCTTGTGAGGCCGAACGGCAGCAGCTGTAAATTTTTCCTGAATGATACACTCCGTATGCACAATGAAATCATCGGCTCAAATAATTATAAATTCCTGTTATTATAATCAATAATTTAGTTCGATTTTGAAATATCATATCATGTCATTCATTATATGTTTTAATCTTTAGTTGTTTACTCATAAGATAAAAAAGGCCTATGTCATTTACGATCAAAAATTTCTACCCGAATTCCGGTACTGTTTTTTACTTTTTGTTAATGTTTCTAAGACACCATAACTACTTACATTTTTTTTATAATCTTTTATAAATACTAATTGTTATATTTTGTTGATGTTTTGGTTAATACGCGTCGATGATGAGTAGCTGACCTGCCATAGAAATTTGGGCATTATCCTTTGACCTCCATTGGATATCATTATGTTGTACATAGGTACTCTAAAATTGGGTGAAACGCAATGAAATAAACATACCTATAAAGTTAAATAAAATGTAGTATAAAATACACATTTATAAAGAAAATCTTATGAATATTTTCTTTTTCTTCGATATTTTTTTATCAAATCTAGAAACGGTCACCAAATTTATACGAGACTACTTTGAGATAAGTTTACCTAGGTTCCTTAACAGAATAGAATGTAGTTTATTTCATCCAAATCGGTTAAGCCGTCCCCACGATATCGATGAATATACTAACAAACAGTATCTCGGAATCGCTTCCTTTTGAAGTCGGTTATAAAATCAGTTTAATCATGCATAATACATCAAGACACCATTACAATGGATAATCTGTGTAGCTAATCACATCTAGATATCACTATAATGAAGTACGAATAAACGCCGAGAGAATCCATAATATCAATGCTTTACATAAAATTTGCCTTTAAAGTAGCTTAATGCTAGAAAAGCTTCCATTACCTATAAGGAAATACCAAAACCTATAAGTAATACATACTCATGAACGTCATGTAGATTTTTAGTTACCTATAATTCATTTTCGTAATTGTTTAGTAAACTGTTACCTGATGCGTACTGGATTTATGTGATCACGCTGTCTTTTTATGTATTTATACCCATTATTGTCTCTGTCGGGCTGAAACATCCGTGTAACATAAAGTAAAGGAATGAAATATTAATTTAATAATAAAATACAGAAATCACCACACCTGAACAGGCCTTCCTTCTTAAAGTGGCCATCCAGCTCTAAATCTCCATCATTACAGCAATGGTCACACCTCTATTTCTCACTAAGCCGTGGTATGTTTTCTCTTTCATCAGAATCTTGTTTGTTATTCGCAGGCTGCACCTCGTATCTGTAAGGTTACCTTTGCCTTTAAAAATAATGATCCAGTACGTGTGGGCGTGTACAAATAAGTAAATTTTAATACATATATGTAATATTTTCCAAAGAATATATTTTTAAGGTAAGATAACACAATTTTGAATGAAATCTAAAACGACACCTGGTGTTAATAACGATGTGACGACTCCATACAAAAATTCGTTCTATTTTCAATAAAAATGTCGAGATACAAGTTTTTAAGGCTTTAATTAACAAAAAAGGTGGATCCTATTGCCCGTAGCTTCGCCTGTGTAGGATTTAAAAAGATGTGATCTAACTTATTCTTTAGAACTCTCCGGAGTAACGACGAGCTAAGTACTTTATGTCGTGAAGTAAGGATCAAGCACAGTATCCTGCTGAAAAAAAGTTGTGGCCTATTGACCCCAAACTTATATTATACTAACATTGACTATTATGACAACTGAATTACAAAATGTTTTAAAATTTCTTTTATACCGAAGCCAGACGGAGAGTAAGTAACACTCGTTAGACACATCTTTAGTGTTTTCGAGTCATCTTTGCGTGACTCAAATCAATTGTGTATGTATTTCTAGTTTTATAAAATTAACATACGAACTTGCTTATCGTAGACAAACAAGTTTTTTGTTTACAAGTAATGCAAGTACTGGCTATCGGCTGACTCATCAATCATCATTGGATTGTATGTGATTGTCTCGGTTTTTCTTGGTCTATACTTAAAAATATACTTGTCATTCATAAATATATTTTTCGCGTGTTACGACCAATGTTGCGTATTATCCATCCATATCTATTGTATCAAGAATGACGCATAATTTTATATGTACATAAATACTTAATTATGTATCCCTTCCGCCTAGCTTATTTGAAACTTGAGTAATTAAATATAAAAAGAAATATCAGATAAGCTCCTGTACAGACTCTACAATGAGTCGTACGCTGTCATCTATGTAGAACATTATGAAGGGTTAGGCCAAAGAAGTTATGAGTATCATTCAAAATGTTGAGCCTAGGGTTGAAGGATTTATAATCAAACACATTCTTGAATATGTCGCGACAATCCAAAAATAAAACAATTAGTACTAAAGTAACATGGCAACAAGTACTTAACGTGTAAATCGCGATTTTGTAAACTTATTTCAGTACTTAACCAGGGTGTATTATATGTTTACTTACGATGCATTTTAAAGCACTTATTAAGATTTTAGGCTGTTCTGTTGCCCATTTATTAAGCAGGCGCGCGTATTATATATAATTATTTATAGTTTAAAAAACAAAGTAAATAAATTGAGTAAAATTTCCATCGACATATGGGGATTATCTTTCGTTTCTTCAAGGGTATTCTTTATGCTTTCGTTCCATTATGTCGATGAGTCAGTAGGGCGTCCGTCCGGCCCCGCATATTACTCATACGTAAATTTGATATGTAATGTCAATACATCGCAGTCTGCACAGACTTGATACAAAATATTTTATATACCACTAACGTACCAAACCGACACTAATATTAAGGTCATTTATATACAATGTTGGGAGGCATACAAACTTACGATCCACCTCATGTAAATAGGTTACTGCAGCCAATGAACGCTGGTAATACATTAAGTATCACTCGCACAATGCCACTTCTGTTGCACAGCTACTCCTTGGAAGTTTACTGGTGACCTCACTCACACGCAGGAACACAACCCTCCAGGGAGTTTGTTATTTGGCTGCGTTTTTTTTGTGAGGTGGAGGTACTTCCCCAGCAGCAAAGCAGTCCAAAGCAGTCCGATGCTTTGACACGCTCTTTGATGCGCCCTACCTCTCTTAAGTAGAGGTTGAATTAGCCTATGAACGTTCGTAACCCCTTCACTTTTATTAAAGAACTTCTTCTTCTTAGCGTTACCCTGTTTTCTAATCCTTATTAGGAAACGACATTGGCAGTGTCGGCTACCTAACACGAAGATACTAACTTTTACATGGACTGCCGTCAGACTTCCGCAACCCAGAAGGAAAACCAGATCGCTTTTAGGTTTCCTCACGATGTTTTCCATTCACCGCCGAGGAAGTAATAATTACAAATTATGTACATAAATCCGAGAACACCCATATTCGTGTTTTCGTATTTATGTAAAATTTGTACATGCCAGGATTCGAACTGGGGACCAGTTGGTCAATAGGCCGGTTCTTTATCCTTCCATTCTGTTTCCAATATTAAGTACTACAGTCGTCCGGAAAATGTGAATATATAGTCCTAGCGAGTGCCTTTTTTAGGGTTCCGTACCCAAAGGGTAAAATGGAACCCTATTACTGAGGCTCCGCTGTCCGTCCGTCCGTCCGTCTGTCATCAGGCTGCATCTTATGAACCGTGATAGTTAGACTGTTGAAATTTTCACAGACGATGTATTTCTGTTGCCGCTATAACAACAAATACTAAAAAATATAATAAAATAAATATTTAAGGGGGCTCTCATACAACAAACGTGATTGTCTTGCTCATTTTTGCTCGATATTGATAACGGCAACAGATAGACGCTTAAAATATTCACAGAATATTTAGTTATATATTCACAGAATATTTAGTTATATATTCACTTTAAGAATAAATAATTAAAATAAAATAAAACAAGTATTTAAGGAGGGCTCCCATACAACAAACGTGATTTTTTTTGCCGTTTTTATAGATGTACGGAACCCTTCGTGTGCGAGTCCGACTCGCACCTGGCCGATTTTTTATGATCAAACTAAGGTAGTGAAACTAAGGTGGAGCTATTTCTCCAGTCCCATTGTCCACTCCGGTCCCTGTGGTCTTCACAAGACCATCGTCAGTACATCTGGTAGGATAGTATTCACTCTGCATTTCAGGTACGTAGTCGCCATTCCTGGCCCAACTTCCTAGCCGCCTGGCCTTATCATGTCTATGGTTTTGTGCTATGTTAGAGCTACGTTGTCTGTAACTCTAGTTCTGCCGAAGAGGGAATCGTCAGTTTATTTGATAAAGAATTAAGCAGAGTATCTATTTCAATTATTAGATAAATATGGACAGGAGAAAATTGAATCCACCGATAATAGGGAATAATAAACGATGGTCACTATAGTTTCTCTTGAGATTCGTTGACCGGTTCATGAGGCCAACAGTATGATGATTAGTGAATTTTATTCACTTATTGCTTATAACGGTGGTTATACTGATATAGCACATTTACTGGCAATGAGAGATGATTGATCAATTCATTTAACAGTGAATGATAGCGACGTGACTTAAAAATAAAAATAGATATAATAGTCATACACAATATGATATTCGTTATTGTCACATCACACACTACAAATGATTTCACTGTCATATCAAAACACGTTGATAGGATTCCTATCTATTACCACCCATTAACGTGATAGATAAAGTGTATGCAAGTATATGGTTGCAGCAAGTCGTTATTTTGCAATGGTTTTTTTTTGTTGCTTTTACATTTGAATAGTTTTTAGTATCTATTACACGTAGTAGCTATCATAGAGATTTTACTGATTTCAAAAAGAGGAGGTACTATTTATTTTGTATATAAGATTTTTTTGTGTAAGCCAATTTTGTGAACCACGTAATATAATATCTGTATTATCACGTATTTTGTGAATCACGTAATATAAATTTATTAAATTCATTGACGTCGGTTGCTAGCCATACATTATTTTAATTACATTTTCAGTGTGTTCTTGAGCTTAGCACACCACGATACAGACTTACAAAGTTTATCTTATATGTAAAATAATATAAACAGCAAAAGGAATAGTAAAAATATTCAAACGAATCTCGGAACCGGGTTAGTAAAATGACTGTACTTATTAACAGATGAAAAATGATTTTCCTGTTATAAATAGACACACTATTCTTGCTCTATCCGATTGCCTTATCGATCGATCGAATTCTAAGAAGCAATTAATGGCATACAACAATATCAAAGGAAAATGTTAAATTTTTCATAGGTACCATAAATAAAATTGTTCAAAATGTCTCCTCAATTTTAACACCCACACGACATGACAATATCGTGTTCTATTTTTATTTCAAATTTGTATTGTCTCCTCAGGATAATCCTGAGGACAAAATTAGAAATATTGAGTATTTATGACGTACAATACAAAAAAGGAAATTAAATACATAAGTAGTTGGTTGCTAATAATAAACCAAAGATAAATAGAAGCATAGTATACAGGGTTACTGGTTCATGTGTAACGTGGGCCGGGGATCAATCGTGCACATCCGTTCTGCTCGCGTAAGACTAGATACCTATAAAACAAGAATTCTTTGTCTGGGCTATTGACGTCTTATTCGATTAGTAGCTGCTGCCCATGGCTTCGCGTGATGTTTTCAAGTTGTACGCTAAATATTAATGCTATAAATATTTGTGAGATAGATAGTAGTCATGGTAATTAGGGATGTAATTATAATCGTGTAAAATTATATATCCATGGTGTAATTTTTTGCGTAATGCTAACAGAACAGACGGACAGATAAAATAATAAAATAACTGTATTGGTTTCCATATTGGTACATGCAAAATCGATCCTGTAATGATTTACGTAAAATTATTTATTTACAATGTTCTTAGTACAACTTTTCTTATTTGTCTTAATAATCGTTCAAGTGACTTGATGGAAACTAGCCGAGTACAAGTATTCTTTTATACTTAAGTAAGTGTGCCATATAAGTATAACAATATAAGTACTTTACTTACAGTACCTACCTTCCTTATTAAATATTTATTTACTTATTAAATATAACCTTAATATTTTGTTATTTTGAGATTTTATTTACGTAGTTCCTGTAGAGTTGTTACTTTAGCAGCGGAGATGAGAGCATGTGACCAATGCACTTTGTATTGCGATTGTCCATTTAATTTAACATAATAACATTAAACTGGTAATAGGGTGGTATGTATCTTTTTTTTAAACCACAGCGTACTTTTTTAAACCCGCGCAACACAAAATCACTGTTTATACGTTTCATTTAACGTCGCTAACGCAGCACCTGTCGTGGAGGACCGAATTGATATGACTGTGGCCTTCTGTGATATGTTCGAAGGCTATACGGAACACTTTTGTAAAGTGCCAAAAATACAAAAAAGAATGTTATAGTCCACTCTTCTTCTCACTCTCTTACTTAGTTCTACTTCCTCAATCGCTGTTGCTCCAATTTAATATCGTTGCGCCAATACTTCCCTTTGTTTGAGCCTCTTTTGCTAATAGGCAGGCGGTATGATGCACCACGTGTGCGTAAGTTTTCCTTTGTATCTAAACATGTCGGTGAGTCACTAACACTTTTTGAAAAGTAATAAATATGTAA
Source organism: Pyralis farinalis (assembly GCA_947507595.1). Classification (NCBI taxonomy): domain Eukaryota; kingdom Metazoa; phylum Arthropoda; class Insecta; order Lepidoptera; family Pyralidae; genus Pyralis; species Pyralis farinalis. The sequence goes on from OX382267.1 coordinate 23,365,312, forward strand.
CTGAAAGTTAAATTGGATAATTATAATTTTGCAATAATAGCTTCTAAAATGTGAAACAATCAAAAGTGAATGAAGTGATCTTCATTGAAGGCGATACCTTTGTTTTAATCTTTACTAGCGTCGTTTCAATATTATTTTTGAATTTTATTTAATTTTAGTTCAATATTTGCACAGTTACGAAGTCACACATTTGTTCATATTCAAATCATTAAGGGCAGCATTATGGATGACATATAGTTTATATACGTGTGTTCGGTTCAAGTTATGTGGCACTCAGTATAATCTCTCCCTACCCTGAAGACATAAATACGTAGATTATACTATCGCTCCATTTACTACTTACCAATTCACTACTTAGCATTTAGTATAGGTACTTATTTGCACACAACAAACAACAAATCGGTTAAGCTGATTCCGAGATATCGGTGAACTTAAAAAATAAAATAACTTGAGCCGAATATAAATACTCCTTTCTTGAAGTTACTAAAATTGTCGTATACATATATTTCAAGATTTAACCAGCTGAGAATGCGCAAGCATGCATTGCCAGAGGAACACCTGGCTCGTCAAATATATAACAATTTTTTTATTTATATTTGTCGGCCATTTTGTCCATGTTCCTCAAGAGATAGGTACGGTGTTCCTAAAAAGGTCCTCTTTCACCCGACTAGTGCGATACCAATGTGTAGTGACGTGTGCGACAAGACAGCTGTCTTGTTTGTCAAACTAAAGCGGTATTTCCACTCAGCTCAAAAATGATCTAGGATGATATCTTGTTGTCGCCGGGCGGCGAGCTTACTTTAATAGTCCATTTGACTCCACATTTTACATCAACCCCGCCTGACTCGTCCGAGACTGATTGCGGGGAATATGTGTTTGTTAAAAAAGGTTTATGAAAAACATTTTGGTCGCGTAGAAATAACTGTATGTGCTAACCTACTATAGAAATGATTCTGCTTTTACAATTATTGTGTATTATTTATTATTGAAATAATATTTATGATTTATGAGCCTATTTTACAAACGGCCTAAATTCAAGGAAACATTGCGTAAAAAATGTTTCTTTGGAGACTTGAAGTGAATAACTGTTCTATTTTTTTTATTTTCGTTTTGCCTAAATGTACTGCATAACATACCAATTAGTTCAAAACATTTGGTTGATAATATTATAGATTATCAACCAAATGTTTTGACAGAGTTGAATATAGGCAAAGTTATGAACGTTTGTATGGAAACAAATGTGGGAAAGACCCGCCAGTAGCTTTTATATTTTAAATTTTATTTTAAAATTATATTTATAAAGGTAGCTTACATAAAGGTAACTTCATACATCGTGAAGACCAGGCTCAGGAGTTTGCAAGGGGTTATGTAAACTAATTGCTGTTTCTTTAACAAAAACAATACGGAAGCTTCAAGTAAGGGCAAACGAGATATGCTTTAAAAAATAATTGTAGGTAGTGTCAATGCCTGCATTTCATTTCCACCTTCAACTTTATTAAGGTACGTGTAAAAAAGTCACATTTTTATATTTATAATACGAGTGTTAATTGAACAACGCTCATAAAAGTTGTTCGAGTAAACATGAGATTTAATTTGTGGTGTCTTCTCCTTGAAATTCATATTCCAATGATGTCTGAAATCCACGTTATCAGCGAATCGCCCGGCGTCCAGGCGCGTCGTGTCGTGGCCAGTAGCCAACTCTGTCGTAACTGCTCTATATTTATTCACCAAGGTTCTTACATTGCATTTTGGGGGTTATTGACATTACCCCGACGTTATACAATGTGTTATACAATATTTAAATAGCACATGAAATTCTGGAGTGTTTTCGCCGACCTCCAACGCTGGCAGCCCAGTTCCTAACGTCCGCGACGACCGACGTCCATGAAGTGAAGTGCCAAGTTTACGACAGCGCACGACACTGCCTGCCGCTCGCCGTATCTCTATATTTACCAGAAATAACGCGAGGTTACCTAAATATACATAATGTTTACTAGTAAAGCATAATACCTACATAATTTACACAGGAAATCTGTATACTAATCGCCTTACAGAAATTTTATGTAGGTAGACCTCAGAAATGGATCAACAAATAAAACTGAACATAGGTTGACGACCTCTCAATTTGCAAAAGCCATAATATCAATATTTAAAGAGGGCCCTCTTAAATGTGAAACTTATGCTGACACGATAACAAATGGAATAATGGTTTCGTTAATGCGTGGGCTCGCGGACTATATTTGCTGAGCTGCATAAACGTCATTCTTTCAAACATACGTAGTTACTGAACAAATATATAGTCTACCTACATGTTCGATAAACAGAGAATTTGCTACCGTGCAACGCAAAGTAACATTTATTTATCTATTTATTACAATAAGCACAAGTAAAATATGTCAAAACGCATTAACAACATATGTATGTAGCGATCAGTGTTGTGGATAGAAATATATGGTTCTTAGCTTGTTGGTATTTAATTTTTATATCTGACACGTTAAAATGTTCTATGGCGGGCGGTATATATATATATCGACATTATTTTGATCAAATTTATATTTATCGTTGAACATGTCGGCTGACTCAAGTATAGGTATCGCTGTTGGATAAACTTTACGTTAGAAATATAATTTTACATTTATGTATAGTATGTACATGAAAATAGTTTAATCAAGTATGAAATCATCGTCATCATGTATTTATATGGTTTATTGATATACGTATGTAGGTATGTATAAATTTAATAGTAATATTTAAAATACGTATAATATTTTATAATAATAATAGTTCTACTTTTCGCCCTTTATGTTATGCCACTTTTAAACATTTTTTCCTCATTTTAAACCGCATTTGTGTATTTCTGTATTTCCCAAAGGTCTGAGTCGTAGAGAATGCCCTTCGCATTAAGTCTACAATTTGTATTTCTGTAATATGAGCAATACGCTGTTCAATAAATAAATACAGGCTCCAAGATCAGGTTTCAGGAATTCTTGAGCAAATTCTTTCTTGCGCAGATTTTTCTCACACTGAAAAAAGGCTGCGTTCTTTCCACATGTCCGAACCAACGGAGCATGCCTCTTCTTATTTTAACACCGACGCTCTCTTTCAGATCAACTCTGTTTCTAACACCATCATTGCGAATACGGTCTACAAACGTTACGCCAAAAATATGGCACAACGCTCGCATTTCGAATGCGTTCATTCTATTTTCATGCGCTCTCGCTTCCATAAGTAAGCGTTGGGACTACATTGTGCCAGCACTGCATTGTGTATAGCGAGCTGTGCCTTCTGGCACATTCTTCATTTATTTCAACATTTTATCATCAACCGTAATACTTCGGTACATTGGTTCTGAATTCTTCTCTTCCAAATACTTACCATTATCTTTGTTTCACTCATATCATTATCTTGCTTACTACAACAGTAAGCCTTGTTCACGTTATCATGAAAGAAAACGATTTTTCTCTACTTGTATAAAAAGAGTCGAAAATTTTTCAAATATTTTTTCCACTTTTTTTATACAACGTCGGGATACATACAAGCACACGGCACATCTGACGCATAGCCGTTATGTACCGTAGCCTATAAATGCCCGAATACATTAAGTATCAATCGCGCGACGCCGCCGCGCCGCCTCTGCTGCTAACACAGCAATTCCTTGGGAACTTACTGGTGATCTCACTCACACGCAGGTACACAACAACCCTCCAGGGGGTTGTAATTGGGCCGCGGTTTTCTGTGAGGTGGAAGTACTTCCCCAGTTGGGCTGTTTTGACGCGCTCTACCTCTCTAAAAAACACCCAGTCCAAGACAAACAGACATGTTCATGCACACAAATGTTTGTCTTCGTTGTGTACACAAGTGTTTGATTCAAACCCACGAGCGTTGGTGTCAAAATAACGGTACTAACCACCGAGCTCGTCAACTTTCATATGCCAAACTATGGATACAGGGAGGAAGATGAGTCATCGTTTTAACTTTTTTTTAATGTGTAACTAGAATACTAGCGTATATGTATTGAAAGAAAAAAGTTTAATGTAACATGAAATCCGACATACACGAAATATATTATATACATACCTACTAGGTACCCGCCCCGATTTCGCACGGGTGATCTGATCGATACCAAACGTCACAGGATCACTCGCTGGGCTAATCTGAAGAGTCCCTAAAAATTTCATCAAAATCTGCCTAGCCCAGTTCACAGAGGGCAAACATACGTAAATTGCATTTTATTTATATATACAAGAATCGATCGTTCAAAGCAATAACCTTTTGTTTTGGAGAAATTAATACTGGTATATTGACGTGTTAACCATCTAACCTAAAACATCTTTGTGTTTATAACATAAATTGTCTGTGACTGACTAACACACGAGTAATCTTAAAAGAGTTCGGTTTAAACCTCCTTCGGCAAGGAACTCTAAAAACCGGTCAAGCGCACACACTACCAGTAAGCTTCTGATAAGTTGCTGTGTTAGCAACAGAGGTGCTAGCGGAGAGGATGCTCCTTATATTGAGTGTGTTCATAGGCCACGGTAACCACGTTACATCAGGTGGGCCGTATGTTTATATAAAAAATAAAGTAATGACATCCTGATTACCGCATTCTTCTTGAATGGTATGGTCATTCAGAAATGATACAAATATCTCAAACGTTTGCCCATTTTCGTATTGGTAACGCGTTTATGATATACAATTGTATGGTAAATACAATTATTTTTACTTGCATCCACTACTTGCAACTACTATTCATACTAATATTACAAATGAGAAAGTAACTCTAGCCTGTCTCTGTATTACCTTTTTCTTTTGGGGATTTAGATGTGAAAAACGAACATTTCTTCTATAAAACGTCAGCAGGTAAACATGTCTTCCTGCGACCACGGACGCTGCAAAGCGTTCGAAACGTCAGGTTCAACAAAATAAATAAAATACGCGATACTTCCGTTAAAAATTGTTTAATTCAATGAGTAACAATCGCGAAAACCTAAGACAATACTATGTTTGCCTACTTGATGAAAAGTACTTAGATAGCGAAAACGTTTGCACGAGAATTACCGCTCGTGCGTTGCCATCCTCGCTATTAACTGAACTGCTCCTCAGGAGACCACTGGTAACCTCATACACTCGCAAAAACGCAACAACCATTCGCAGATCACACATCTATCTTCTATTTTATCACTAGACCACTGATCTATCTATCTATACCTTCACACGTTAGGTACCTTTCGGGATAGGCAGAGAGCCGAGTTAAATTAAATGCAATAATAGGCGGCCCTTACACACCTCACTCGCTTCTTTAACATTTATGACTCATTTCATGCATAAGCCACCGGTTCCTAGGGCTCCTGTCATCATAGGGTATATATATACTTGGTATAGTATTTATTTAGTGTTAGGTGCAACTACAAAATACATCGTTTCCTCCTATCATACTGAAGATCTACGGCCAGTGTTAGTTGGTTAGACAAGGCTACACAGTGCAGACAATCGAGGATCAGTTTCATTTAGCCGCGCCATATCGTCGCCAGAATGGGTCGGTGCAACAGAACAGACGGACGCCAGCGGGTGCGATTGCGACACCACGAACTCAGTGGAGTGCGCCCGCCGGCCGGACACTGGCATGCCACATACGTTCTCATACGCAACCAAATGTAAACTTGTCTCGAACCAATGATTACACCAGTGAAAGCCCGAGGTCTCGACCGCGCTTCATTGTCTCGGGCCTTTGAGTCGATCGACAGCCCGACCTCAGAAGGCCACAGCTGGTCAAACAGAAACACCCATATGTGAGATACACGTATGTATTTTATAATTAAAACTTAGTGATGACATCATCTCGTTTGAATGGCAAATATTTCACAAAGGAAAATTATTCCGTAAAATAATACTCTTAAGTAGTGTCTGTTAATTCTGGTGGCTTATAGTTGGTGCATTATAACTCAAAATGTTTAATTGGTATTACCGGCGCTTATAGTATCAATATCAAAGCAAGTTAATTGTCTGGTACTCATAATTTAATGCATTCTAGCTTATAACTTTAACGCGGCCAATAACTATATAACTGACAAATTATACCGTTAGTGATTTCAACTTATCACCTTTTCTATTGTATTCTATTCGCGCATTGTCAATCGCGCAATATCATTGACAATGCGCGAATTATAACTTTCTGAGTGCTCCAAGTGCAAATTGACGATATGCTTAGGGAACTTGGACACTTTTGCGAAACTGAAATAAAAAATTTCATTAGAAAATTGATCTAAATTACTACACTACACCCACTGCCGTTAGTAAATACATGTTGTAGTTGCCATGGCTGCTTCGGTAGTCTTTGCCTTGGCTGTTGCGGTCGTCTCTGCGAATGGCCGGCCCTTTGGAGTAGGAACCACATGCACCCGCCATCGTTGCTGCTCTGGTCGTGTATGCAGCACTAATTGAAGCTAATTCCCATGATTGTAGCGGAAGTACATAAGGTAGTTTAAATGAAATTGCCTGTAAATTAAATTGTCTGAATGAAATAAAAGTTACTGTAGTAGAACATTTTTCATTACATTTTCAAAGAACACGCCATCGATATAGGTATTATGTTAAAAGTCAAGTCTCGAATGCGTCAAAACCAAGTCTTGAATACTCATTTAAAATACTGTTACTTAAAAAGATTTTTATAATCGCAAGTGTGCGCAAAACCAGGCCGTAGCCTGATAGATAAATTACCTAGTTATATGCAGTATGAAACATTATTTTCTCTATAATCTTATAACGGTCATTTATTGAAATAAAATAATATATGGTGGCATTAAATTGTCACCAATGTTGGAACATTTCTAGAAGATTGTCATTAAATAAATAAAAACGCATACCAAATAATCTGTGAAAATAAATTGGCGCTGAAAACGTTCATAACGCCGCTACACTATGCGGGCCTTGCCACCATTTTCGCGCGACCACAAACAAGACAAGAATATGTCTCGCTTAAAATATGCCTTTCTGCATTTCTTGTTTATAACTAACCTGTTATAAAACAATATTTTCCATTTGTTAAAGATGAATTGATAATTTGATTGAAGTTAGTACATCAATACAGTATTATCCATTCTTACCCGACAACGACGAAACAAAGAAAGAGCAATGAATTTAGCAGTATAAGGTTGCGATAGCTGTTCAACTCAACAGTTAATAAAACAATATTGACAATTACCTATTAATATTATTTTCCTTCATGTGAGGTGGAGGTACATCCTCAGCCGCGGTATTTTGACGCGACCTACCTCTCTTAAGCTAGTTTCATTTGTTAAATAGCAGGGTGCACCACGTGCAGGCGAGATCGCCATTGACTCTGATAAGAAGAAGAAGGGAAATTCAATAAATATTCATTATACCTTCATCACTGGTAGGCAAAGTATAAATATGATTGATATATCCAAAATTAATTTGTTATTGTAATGTAGTAAATATGCCGGGAGGAACCTGCTCCAAATTAGCAATAATATCGGGGTTCCATGAAACACGTGCCTGCTTTTGAAAATCGGTGAGGTTAAGCGACACACAAAGAGAACTGAAACTTTCTTCTCACACGAAGAGGAAGACCTTCGTGTGAGAAGAAAGTTTTAACTTTTTAACGTTATGCCGTTTCCTAATCAATTAGGATTGGCGGGGTCCACTACCTAAGCCTAAGGGATTTGGCGAAGATACTGACTTTTACATGAAGTGACTGCCATCACACATCAGACCTCCGCAACCCAGAGTGAAAACCAGACCTATCTTGGAAAGGTCACTCGTGTTTCGAAATATAATTTCTTGGACGTGCGGGTTTCCTCACAAGGTTTTTCTTCACCGCTAAGCAAGTGACAATCACAAATATCGAATTTTGTGATACATGCCAGGATTCACAAATACACAAGGCTGGTTCTTTGTCCACTAGGGTATCGCTGCTTCTCTTCTCACTTCTCACACAGAAGGTATTCATTTAAAATGCTACTTCCTTATATTTAATGGACAATCACCTGTTCCCGTTAATATTTTTTTGACGTTTTCTTCCGTAAGAAAGGTGGATCACTTTTTTCTATATATTAGTGGTGAACGGTTGCCTTAACGTCTTATTCTTATTCGTAAATGACTTTCGAAGTCTATGTACATCTAAAATGTGATAAAATTATTGGTCCGGATTTAGGCGACATTTGAAACCGTAAAAAATCATAACGCTAAATCATTCCCGAAGCATTACATCTTTTTTTTTGACGTAGTATACGTCGGGAGGCATTCAAGCCGGCCCACCTGATGTAAAGCGGTTACCGTAGCCTATAAACGCTTGCAATACATTAATTATTACTCGCGCGATGCCATTGTATATATATTCTTCTAGAGGCACATTTAGTTTTCACTTAGTCATTTCATATAACAAGTCTATTAATTAAAAATTAAATAACACGCCCGTCATTATTTCTGGAAATACATAATCTAATGAGAATTAATGAACCACATAAAATATATAAAATTAATTCCTTTTATTATTCATAACATTTTCGTTAAAAAGTATCTTTAAACATTGAAGTTGTATATATTTTAAGTTCACATTTCGAAACCCTTTACTTTGATTTTTCTTTAGCATGTATAATGCGGAGTACATAATCCGCCATAATGTTTTTAATTTGGACGAGCTCGGTGGCGCAGTGGTGAAACGCGTTGTTACACTACTTTGACACCAACGCTCGTGGGTTCGATTCCCACACAGTACAAACATTTGTGTGCATGAACATGTCTGTTTGTCTTGGTCTGGGTATTTTCTATGTATGATAAGTATGTATTTACAAAAAAAATGTATTTACGTATGTTTATCAGTTGTCTAGTACCCATAACACAAGCTTCGCTGACTTTGGGGCTAGGTGGCGCTGTGTAATTTGTCCGACAATACTATTTATTTATTTATTATTATTTATTATACAAGCATACGGCCCACCTGATGTAAAGCGGGTACCGTAGCCTATTAACGCTTGCGATATATTAAGTATCACTCGCGCGATGCCTCCTCTGCTGCTTACACAGCAACTCCTTGGGAGCTTACTGGTGACCACACTCACACGCAGGAACACAACAACCCTCCAGGGAGTTGTTATTTGGTTGCGGTTTTCTGTGAGGTGGAGGTACTTCCCCAGACGGGCTGCTTTGATGCGCCCTACCTCTCTTAAAACATTAATGATCATGGTTGAATTTCTAATTTTGGAGCAAACGCTAGTGGAATATAAAAAATCATTGTATGTAACGGTGTTGCTTCATTTACAAGTAGGTTATATTGTGGGCGGCGACAGTTGGGTGCATATTTGATTTTTCATCTACATGTTACAAATAAAAAATATTTGTCACACATTTATTATTTTTTACCATTGACACTTGAAAAAAGGATAGTGATTCTTCAAAAACAGTGAATAAAACGCTCTTTATTTCACTAAATGAATAAAAAGAATTGAATTTGGAACATGCTCGAATATACGGATTATAGTAAGAAAAAAGGAAAACGTGCAAAGAGGTTGCACACTCTCGCTATAAAAACGTACTAAATACCACCAAAACGTGACCAAAACGCAATAACTGGCTGTATGGAATATGGCTCAGTTTAAAAATTAAAAGAAAAAAATGCCGCCAATGTTCTGTGCAATTTTCCTTGCAAAAGTTTCTGTTTGTCTCTTAATCTTAAAATGAGTTCACCTGTGACGTTATTGTTGATAATTTGCTGCCGCAAAAATCTAGAGAAAAATTTTATTCATAATCACAGAGTAATTATTTTCTCGTAGTCAATGATAAAAAGTAGAGTACCTAACACGTGAAAAAAACATTCATCGCGGCACTTGTATCCCTTGATCCGCTCAGGATTTTATTCTACTTTAGTATCATTCGCTCCTCTCGGGATACAACTTAGTGCCTCGAAAAGAATTCACCTTTTTTTCACTTGTTGGGTAATCTACTATTTATAATACAGGCTTTTTCACAAACACCCTTCAAGGAATTGTTATTTGTTGCGGTTGTGATGTGGAGGTACTACACCAGTAGGGCTGTTTTGATACACCCTACCTCTCTTAGGTTAGCTTAACAATGATAACAACCTGGACAGACTGCGGTCATCACTGCTTAACCTCCGTGTTCAATTAGACCGACTGATTTAAAATATTACACGAACAGTGACTATTTTTCTTCCCACAAAATAAATATAATGTCATTAATATAATTTATATACCAGTTTCAACGTACCCGCTAATTGTCCATGAATCAAATAATCGAAATACAGGTTTTAAATATTGGTCAAATGACAAAATGATTTATTTCAGGCGCGGGTTATACTTTCTCAATTCTCACACTTAAGATTTTGAGTTTAATTTACACACGCATAAATATAAAAGAATAACGGGCTGAGAAGTCAATAACGAATGAGGATGTTATAATTTATTTGTCGACGTTTTACTACTCTGATTTTATGCTTATTCGTAAAGTCGACAAGACCGGCGGTCGAGTAGTTAGCGTATGGCGTAAGTACGATAGGTTGTAGGTTCGCTACCTACACAAGTCAAACCTTTTGTGCACATGAGAATCAAGAGTATCTGTTTGTCTTGATCTGGTGTTTATAGATAATTAGTGCGCATCAAAGCAGCCAGCCGCAGCCAAATTACAACTTCCTAGAGGGCTGGTATGTTCCTTCGAGTGAATGAGGTTGCTAGCAACCTTTGAAAATGATCATAGGCTACGGTAACCGCTTTACATGAAATGATGAACCATATGCTTGTATATCTCCCAATTTGTATAAAAAAAAGGTTGATACAACTATTGATATGCTACGAGTAACATGTATTTTATCGGTGTTATTGTTATAGGGTTTCTTTTTTCACAGTTCCGTAATGTTCCATACGATCCAACTGATGTAAAGTGGTTATCGTAGACTATGAACGCCGGTAATACATTAAGTATCACTCGCGTGATGCCACCTCCTTACAATAGTGAGACTTTGTTCAAAAGTCTTCTACGTGGGTATTTATATAGCTGTAGAAATAACTGGGTACAGTGACGAAACAGCCTTAGGTCACAAGATTGGCAGCGCACGAGTGTTGCGAGCGTCAATAGGCTGCGGTGACCGCTTACCATCTAATGAGGGCCGCATGCTTGTTTGCCAATCTAGTTGCCAGTTAGTTAAAAAAAAAACTGCTGCTGACACAGCAACTTCTTGGGAGCTTACTGATGATCTCACACGTAGGAACACAACAACCCTCCAGGGAGTTGTTATTTAGCGGCGGTAATCCTACTTAATATTATAAATGTTTAAGTTTGTATGTATGGATGGATGTTTGTTGCTCTTTCACGCTTAAACGGCTGAACGGATTTGAATGAAATTTGGCACGTAGGTAGATTATGATCTGGATTAACACATAGGCTACGTTATTTGACTCCACGCGAGCGGAGCCGCAGGCAGCAGCTAGTAATTAATAATTGTATAGTAATTTGACCGCAGTTTTCTGTGAGGTGGAAGTACTTCCCCAGTCGGACTGCTTTGTGGTGCCCTACTTCTCTTAAAAACATCCAGACCAAGACAAACAGTCCTGTACATGCACACAATCGTCTTATGTGGAATCCACGAGCCTTGGAGTAAAAGTCGCGTTATTAACAACGGCGCCACCGAGCTCGTCAATAGTATACGAATAAAGTTCATTTTGCGTTTCATCGTTCAAATTATTTAAATATTTTTTAGTAATCCTAACTTAAAATGTGTAAATTATTAATCGAATATGCAAAGAGAAGCAAAAAATGATCAAACAAACAGATAAGACTTAGTTTCGCATTCGTCAACATACAAACTTCTCCGCCGACATTTTCCTCAGCGTGTGTTGTCGTGGCGAATAAAATAACTTCTCCATGAATAAATATGTGTACCTATTTTCATGCAGTGCTGTTCATCTTTCTCAGATATATCTGCAACAATTATCATATACAGATTGTAGTGAATTTGAAAGTGTGAATTAATCTCCGCCCCATTTCTCACTTCGCATAAAGATAAGGATCTTAAGTATCGTTATTAAGGATGCCACTTTGTTGCCTGCCCGGTCACTTCACAAAGCCTCCATCTCACCCAAATACCACGGTAATCGGCTTCGACAGTGACAGCGGATGCGAGTTCTTGTGGTTACTCATACGATGACGTCACCGATTAACACATGACTAAGAGTACGTCGAAAAAATCAAATGGGTTTGAGTAAATATCACGCACACAGTACTTGCATAACTTTACTTGGAAGTATCGAGCTGAAGAAATCGTTATGCGGTCACTTGAATCCATGAGCGATTGTTCAGCGCAGTCATCGATTGTAATACATGACTGACAGGCGGGCCCAGCCGAGGGCTTGCCAACTCATCGTGTTTACCCATTACCTTTTTACTTTCGTCTGACAACATCAGTTCACTACGAGGTCACGTATTCTGTTTGTTTACTGTTTACAAGGCAATCGAAAGTGTTAGGAGTTTTCATGCTTGCTTCGCTTTTTGATTATCGGTGAAAGTGTATTAAGATAAATTTGAATTTTCAACATTAGAATTTACGTTATATGAGTATCAATAGGTCATTTGCCACTTATAAAGTATATTACGGTAAGTGTTCGGAAGAGCTGTTTATGGACGCTCACAATAATTTAAAATTCTAGTGAACTCTATGATGGCCATCGAGTGCAGTCAGCTTTTTAAAACATTCGACGTACACAATTTTATACCGTATATAAATATTATTTCAAATTGATTTTATCTTTATCTTAAAAGAAAGGAAATATAAAATGTGCGGTAAAATATTTTTTCATGAATTTATTATTTTATTTTATTAAAATTAGGTTATATTTTATTTAATTTTTGTTATTACTTAAAGTGTATAAAATAACTCACAAATTAATAGTAATAATACATGTACTGTAATATTAATAGTACAAGTACTGAATTAAACTCCGCTCCTGTCTTAGATGGTTTCGTTTCAAACGTCAAAGTGAATGTGAGCCAGTTGTAGTCCTTGTACCACAATTGAGTAGACCGTATTGATTGTTACGGAGAACTAATCTACTGGCAACAGGATAGTGCCGGTCTGCGCTGCACATCGACAGCTATCTTTGGTCCTTGTACGTATGTGAACACCCAAAGTGAAAATACATTAAGCTATCGTCGCTCTGCGCGAACGGAAAGAGCTACCTAATAATAATTATCGTATTGCATTCTTGAGATAAGGTAACGCCGCCGGTAAATGACGTTCGAGAACGAACAAAGGCTTGACGTGGCCATCACAACACAACATACAAGGATGACACGCGCAGTTCTTCAAAATGATAATACTTGAATAAATATTTCCCCATTACGTAATAATATGTCGATATTGGACGCATTGAACAATGTTAGTCAGCATTTAGGAAACTTAGCGATATCTTTAAAGCCTCAAGTCAAAACAAAAATTACATCATGAGAGTTTTCTAAATGATTACAAAAAAAGTAACCGAAATTGTTTAACAATTAGTTACACGCAAATACACACATAAGTAGGTACCTACGTAACGTGACATACCTACAGAGGCTTATTTCATTTTTAGAACAAAACAGATCTATAATTTCTATAATATCTCGCCACTCGGCATAGTGCCGTGACAGACCAAAATGTAGTGCTGATTTATTTTCACATATATTTTTAAAATATCAAGTTAAATCAAAAGTTTAATTACACAGGTCTGTGAAATTCAACTTTATAAAAGTTTCTTTCTGAAAGTGAAAGTTAAAAATTTGTTATAATTGTCATCATTTTCATTATTGTTCAAAATTTTGTTTACACTTTAATATTAAAATAAAAGACGAATATATTATACAATAAAAAAATTAATAATAACGTTGCTTTTTTGAAGAAAAGCTGCGTTTTGTGGATTTACGTTTTTAAGTTTTAGCTTCATCTCTACGAATCATCCGACAATATAAGACTATCGCTCTGCTCTGAATTTTGATAAAGTCCTATCGAAGGTCTTGTTCTTTGTAGGTGTTGTTATGGGTAATTCGGGCCCATGTGGAACTGGCTTTGTTATGGACGAAACATTAAGATAAACGATTTTAGCGCGAATTAAATTCTATCACATTGCTCAAACAAAAGTAACAATCATCAATCATTGAGTTATTATATACTAGAGGAGCTATTCTAAGTGAAACACTTGCTCCATTTTGGTAATAATTAAAACGAATGTCCGCTGAAATAATTTAGATGTCCCAAAGATTCGTAGATACAGCACTAAATCGCTTCTAAGGGGAATTTTTCTCGCGACCAAAAGGTCAAAAGCGCCGTGGTTTTCAAGAGCTTACGCATTTCGTTCAACGTAGTACAGCAATGAGTTGTTGCCGATCGGCAACAAAGCATGGCGCAATCATTTTTACGAAGTCTATTATATTAAGCCTTTGTTAAACTGTTGTATATTGTCCGACTGTCTGGACTATTTTTGCAGAACCGAGATGCCATAATATTTAAGTTAATTAAACACAATCTTAATTAACAACCAAATTCTAATCGCGCGCGAAGACCGATTGAAAGCATCTCGGGAGTTTATTTCCCTCCCTCACCATGCCCGATGCCTGCATCGTTTCCCACGACCTGTACCTGAGTATTTTGTTATGTGCATATAACGTACAAAATATATCTAAGTAAAAGTTAAGTTAGGATATCATTGTCAAAACCATCCAGATAGTTTTATTGTAATGGTTACTGTTGTAACAGTAAAATTGACGGAGGATCCGTCAATTTGTATATATGTCATAATAAAAAAATGTGACGAGATACGTTAGAACGAAGTTTGTAGTTGGAATGTCCACGTCAGAATCTATATGTATTATATAAAACTATACAAAAATTTTTTTACCGAAAATGCTATTAATTGATAGAACAAGACATCTTCTGCCTAAAAAACAACATTAAAATTTATATCTTACGAAATTACGTACAGTATAATTTGTTGTCCCACCAAGTGATTGCAGTGATCACCTGGCCGCACTGTGTGCAATTAAAGTCGCTATTTCCGTCTAGTCGTCCTTTAGTTCTCTTAAATTACACACCAGATTTTGATATTGTCTTAAGGTTTGTGTAGCTATATGATACGAAGTTGGGGAGATACAGCTTGTGCACTATAATTTACAATATTTCTACTATAGGACGGAAGAATACTATCAAGTTACTATCAATAGTATCACTGTAAATGTTAGACACTATAAATCTCTTTCTCCCTTTGAATTTTCTGTCAAATATCTTTTCAGGAACACCGTTTCTATATGAATTCTATATGTTTGTCTGTGCATTTGTCTGTCGCTTTTTTTCGAATATTCGAATTTTGACTTCAGATTCGGATTCAGCATAAAAAAGTAGAACAGGAATGTTCAGGAACACCGTTCCTATCTCTTAAGATACATGGTCAAAATGGCCGACAAATAAAAAAAAATTGTTATATAATTGACGAGCCAGGTGTTCCTCTGGCAGTGCAAGCTTGCACATACTCAACTGGTTCTCTTTGAATTTGATTGGTCTCAAATTACGGAATCTGAGGGCTTGGTACTGTTTTTGTCATTTATTTTTCACAAATTACTGCACGCAATTTAATTTTTTTTTTTTTTTAATTGACTGTAGTCTATCGTTTCTATCTCTTAATCCAATCTATGTCCTACTTATAAAATCAAGTCAGCTTCTTTAGTTCCAGTAATGTTTTAGACACCATAAACTTCGTCATTAGTTAGTTTAGTCACAAATTGCTCATAAATTAACTAGGTATCATTTCTTACAGGTACCGAGAATTTATGTTATGGTACAAAACAACGCTTATGGAATAAACTGTGGAAAGGACAGTGCAGTCATTAAGTTCAAACGACATGTTTAATGGGTTACTTAACATTTTTATTATAAATTGAAGTGAATTGATGAAGCTGTAAGTGTCAGTTGAAGGGTAGCATGACCTCTTGATTGGTGCACGCGTCTCGCGCGTACAAGGCCGATGGAAGATTGCTGGAGCCGACAGGATTATTGTAGTTATTACGATTATATAGATTGAAAACGTTGAGTGCATCCAGTCCTTTTTATAGTTAATTCATATGATGTTGCAAATTTCTAAATAGATAAATAGACGACCGCAAAGGAGCAGCCAGATGTGGCTGGGTGAGAAAAGCAAAGGATCGTAAATAGTGGAAAAGGGTGAACCTATATCCAGCAACTGGCAGATACTAGTTGATGATGATAATAATGAAAATGGAAAATGATTTATACATTTTTTTTAAATATTGCTGTGTTGACAATTTGAACATTAGGGTCTTCTTCAGGCGCTATAGATGTAAATGCCTATTGGAGAGATGAAACACGTATCGCAGAGACGGCCAGAGCAAGCCTGGACAAAAGCGATAGCGGGTGCACGCGGTTACACTTCTTATAGATCTATCACTCTCTGATATACTACTTCAGTATTTGAAGCTATTAAATGAGCTATAACGCTATAAAAAATCCAAATTCGCTACTTTGGCGATGACGCAAGCGTCCATAAATACAGTAACTATAGATATCGTCAACATGCTCTATTTTTCAAGCAATAACCTCGTTTATGATTGACAGCAAAAGAAAAAGCATTGTTCGACAATCCTGATCTAGCATACAGCAACTATTCAGAAGCTCCCTGGAAAACTCACTCACTCTGAACGGAGTTGTTATGTCTTGAGTGAGGTGGAGGTTCTACTCTAGGCAGTCTACTTCAATGTCCCCTACGTCTCTTTTGATGCCGAATAGCTTATTGCCACTTTATTGGTATAAAAAAGGTTAGGTGTTTCAAAATTGTGTATGGCGACCTAATTTTTTTACAGTATATCTGCAGCAGTCTCGTAAACAGACATCTACGCAAAACGCGCTAAAAAATTTGCGTGCCTTAAAATAAGTTCAAGTAAAATAATGTATTTCTTGTCTTATAGACGATATGTTTTCCATGTGTTGATTGTAAGCTATCATGGTCTTTTCTGACTTCGTAACTAAAAGTCACACCTCTCTTTGCATCTCTGTTCAAGAAATCACAGAGTGGGAGGTCCCGACTATTCATAGCATGGGTTACGAGCTCTACTTTTTCAGAAGCTAAAAATAACTTTACTCGTATTTGCTTATGTGTGTAAGAATCATTGTCATGATGCAAGAGGAAGCGGCTTCTCAGTCGCCTTTCTCGCTTTTTAAAGCTAACTGGGTATTTGTTTTCCTACGTTTCTTGCCTACCATTGTGTACGTTTATTGGTCTGTTCTCGTTTGTTTCTTCGAACACGAATTTACAAGGCGTTGTTGTTACGTTGTTTGTCTGGTTCAAAACAATAAATCGGCGTTTCGTGCCCTGTGACCATTTTGTACATTATTAAAATGCCCGTGTACTTTACAACAACTTAGGACACCAAGTACACGAGGAATCCAAAGATAATAGAATTTTCTAACTTTTAAATGTTCATATATTTTTTTTAATTGGCTCATACCGATCTATAAATGTCAACAAATCACCTCGTAGCTGAAGACTTTTCTTCGTTTAACCGCTTAACAGTAAATCACTACGTTTTCTACGGACTCCAAACCCCTTTTTTCCTACCTATAAAGATTTCGTTTAACTATCGGTTGCAGACTGTTTCTCAAGATTATTTTTCTTAGCAACGTATGGAGGTATCAAATTGAAAATAAAACAAAGTCTAATGTCAGCGGTCACGTAGAGCTGTAAAAAATCTAAATGTTAACTTTCTTAGAAACTTCACAAGTACATAATCTGTTGCATAACATATTTTTATGATTATCTTTACTTCCTATTTTATCTTATAATAAATAACTAACAGTTTTTCTTTATATAGTTATACACACGCTTTCTTTTTAAATACAGTTTTAATCACTTGTCTCCATTATTCTTATCTTCTCGCAGATACAGCGATTCACTTAAATTATTATCGCGAAGTTACAGTCATTAATGCACTATATTTCATACTGGTAGCATCTACTAGTATACGTACGTACTGATCCGCAAACCTACTTATGCGGAGATAAATAATTGTGAATTAGGATCTCATCTCACTTTTAAAGGTTATCTCAAGAAAGAATCTTCGACATCATTAGGGTCTCAAAGATATTGTTATTACTGTGCCGCGTCGTTACATCCTACTTCTTTACATCGCGTCTGTAGTTTGAAAAACAGTTCGTCTAACATAAATAATTTATTTTCGGTGATGCCAAATTGAGATCGTACTTCAGATAGGGAAAATTCGTTTGATCATATTATAGTAAAATGCAGTGCCAATATTGATTGACAGGCGACGCAATTACTAACCGGTGCTGGACCTAGAGACTTGAAATTTGGAGAGCAATGTTTCTTCTTCGCACAATTGATGCACTCAGAGTGAATTTGTGGAAATACTCGTACTCGTCATAACGACATCGTATTGCTGTATGCAGTTATGAAGTGGCGGTGATTTTCTAGTACATTAAGCTCTATCAGACAACTATAGTGTAAGCAAGTCAACAGCACGCACAAGTATAAATAAATTCATAATTTAATAAAAAAATACCTCAATTCATGTCCGTTATTTCCGAACGGGTATAGTGAAGAACGACTTGCTTCGACGATGTCGAACCGAAGCGAAACAAGATCTTATCGTTGAATTCTTGGACTAATCAAATTTATAATATCTCGGAACCAAATCAATACCGTGAAAACTGATAAATGATTTGATTATTGTTTATTCCTTGTATAAATAAACGAAAGTTTTACTCTCAGCCTCCTTTCACTAATGTCTTTCGGTTAACACTTAGATCTTGATCTAAGATAAAATAGATCGCACGATGTCTGAATACTTACCGAGTTTAGTGCGGTCACTAGTGGCGGGCTGGCCGCGAGAGAAAATAAATCTTCAATTAGGTCGATCAAATGCCAGGCTTAATGCTCTGGCGTAATACTTGATCGCGCCTTTTGTGCCCACTTTCCATTCTCATTCATTCGGGAATCGTAACAAGTTTAACTGCTTTTATTTTATGGATCTGTTCACTTGATAGATTGAGTTGAAATTGGTACAGAGGTAATCTGGGACCCAAAGGAAGATTGAATAATTTTCGCTGCGGTAACTAAGGGCAAATGTTAGTAGTATATGTATATGTCGTTGCCGGATCGTAAGAATTATCGAAGCCTATTTTTACGTGTGGGATCTAAAGAGACCTAACGAATCTACTACGAGTAATTAGTAGTGTCTGAAAATATTATCCATACGTAACGATCTATCTGCTCATTTCATGAAATAGCCAATTCAATGATATGTCAAAATCACAACACAGTTATGGGTTGAAGACATCTAAAGTAATAAAAACAGTGAGTGCTAATAAAAAAATAAAGTAATGATATCAACTTTATTGAAGTCGATAAACATTAATAATCCTAATCCTAAAATAACCACATTTGTGTTTTAAACTTTATTGACGTTCATCTTTTTAATTTTTAATTAATTCATATTTCAAAATTAGATGGGTTTGTCACAGAAGTATTATTAATACTAGCACGCCAATAATAAACTGAACGAAAACTCGCTTAAGAATGCGCAGTTGAAACCGCAACCTAGTACTAGGGATTTGAAATTTAATCGGAGGTTTCTCAGAACGCATGGGTTACTAGAGCAGGCTTTTGTATAATTCTTATGAGGTATCGGGAAACGGGTGGGTACAGTTCTGGGAATTCCTTGGTCTGGAAAAGGAAATGGAAAATATGTCGAAACGCGAATAAGTCGCCGAAATCCTGCGCCGATTCATGTCAAGAAAATATTTACATATTTTATCGTTTCATGTATCTTGTTGACGTGACTAATTGTATGTTAATGCAAATCTTGTTTGTGAAAAATCAGAAATTTTGATGTTTAAGCACCTATTTCGTCTAATATGCTTGTTGTTTTGTTAACAGATGGCACAGTTGATAACTGTGCGATTGAACAAGTCCGACCAGCAGCCGCTGGGCTTTCGGTTGCAGGGAGGCAAAGACTTCGGCACTCCACTAGTCGTTCAAAAGGTCAGTACAATTTCTTCAGGTTTATCAACATGCTAAGCAAGGCAAACGAGCTCTAACTTAAGGACTCTTACATTGAGGAGTCCCTCTTACATTGAGGAGTAAACGTCTCCGTAGATCAAGTTAGATCTAAACCAAAGTGAAATATTCGGTATCAAAACAATCGATTTGAATCGTCTTCACTTATCGTCAATTTGAACTACACACAAAACCTGGTAAAGCTTGAGACAACAGAATAGAAGTGGATCACTTTAGTTCTTTACATAGCATATACAGTTGATTTAATAAAGGAGAGTTAAAATATTCTTTAAATATATGATATTGCAAGTGATTGAGATTCACTTGTGACATTAATAAGTTACACGATGCCATAGTTTAAGTAATACAAATAACAGTAAAGTCCCTTAGTTCAGAGGCAAGTGAGTGTTCCAGCCAATTCTAGATACCGCCCACGTACTGCCCGGCTATCGACCGAGTCACGACAAAAAGTGTACGATATAAACGAAGCGACAAACAATTTTATTCCATAAAAAGTACGAATCTAGCGGTGGCGCATACAAAAAGTTGTGGTACTCGTAGCAAATCATCTAATGCGAAAACGTTTAAAATTTTGTATAATTACCCTCAGCTTAAAACCGCTACGTTATAAGAGCATTTCTATCGCGAATAGGTGTATATTCATTTGTGATTCGCAGACAATTACTGCACTATATATTATTATTTTTACGTTCAGCTATTTCTCCATATTTGCTTTCTTGTTAGGTTCTAAGATAACAAAAAACAAGTTGTAAGTGTACTAAAATATGTACAGTTATATAATCTCATAATCAGTGATTTACAGTTGTTACTGTAACATATTGGACTTACGTTTATATTTTCTTGAACATC
The DNA here is from genome assembly GCA_947507595.1 of Pyralis farinalis. Classification (NCBI taxonomy): domain Eukaryota; kingdom Metazoa; phylum Arthropoda; class Insecta; order Lepidoptera; family Pyralidae; genus Pyralis; species Pyralis farinalis. The sequence continues at coordinate 23,386,266 of OX382267.1, forward strand.
TCACCGCGCCGCCCCGATTTTTATTTTATTATTATGATGGCAGATATTGTATACGTAGGTATAATCACAATATTCTGATCCAATTTTTTGGAGCCTGATATCGTTATTCGTTCTACTCTATTCAATTTACGCGTGCAATTAGTTACTTTAATATAATAACGTATTTGCAAACTCATTAACTGTTATGTGACCTCCTTATTACAAGTATGGCACTTATAACTGTTATACGACAAAAAATACTATTGACAAGACATTTTTACGATTGAAATCCTTTAGTATATTTCATGTGCCGATGTAGACATTTAAAAATGTACATGAAGGTATCTGAACATCTTGCACCTATTTACTGGATACTATATATAGTATGTTCCTATTTACATGACTTTTTTAACTACAACTTCGGAAGGCATATAAGTATAAGGCCCGGATGATGGAAAGCGTTTACCGTAGCCTATGAACGCTCGCAATACATTAAGTATCACTTGCGCGATGCCACCTCTGCTGCTAGTACAGCAATACCTTAGGAGCTTACTGGTGCCCTCACTCACACCCAGAAACACAATAATCCTCCAGGGAGTTCTTATTTGGCCGCAGTTTTCTGTGATGTTGAGGTACTTCCCCAGACGGGCTGCTTTGATGCGCCCTACCTCTCTTAAATGACTGCTTTATTACTCTAATTTGTTGTTTATTTGTATATTTATTCACATATCATAATTACCTGATATACTATGATATTGCTATTGAAATATTATTTTTATGGTGTAAATATTATTTTAGCTGTTTAAATATTCATGCATTAACCAGGCTAGATTAGGAGACCTACATTTGAATATATTGCGTTGTAGCGTACGGTTGGCAGTAAGACTTTAAACATTGAGTCAGGGTGTGCAGAACGATTGGTGTACTGAAGGAGTAGGCTCGACTGATTCATCTATTGAAAATACGAATGGAGAATCACTACGAACGGTGAGATTGGAGTTAGATTTAAAAAAAAAGTCAAAAGGGAGCATATCGACCGGATAATACACCAGCACGTCTTAAAAACAAGGAAAAAAGACAAATTTTGACATACACTTTGACTTTGAAAAAAATGTAACAAGTAAATACGAGTAATACAACTTCCTTAAGTTTCTTTATTGGCGAACTAAATTGGAAAGAGCATATTAATCACATATGTAAAAAGTTTGATCCTTTCGTTTATGCTCTGCGAAAAATTAGGCAAACAGTATCCATAGAAGCTGCATTACAAGCATATTACGAGTATGTGTCTTCTGTACTTAACTATGGATATATATTATGGGGTAACTCTGTAAATGCCGATAGAGCTTTTCGGGTGCAAAAAAAATATGTTCGCGCAATATTTAACGCGTGGTATTTAGATAACTATAAGCCCTTATTTAAACAGTTAAAAATTTTACCTGTGCCCTGTATGTATATAAGAGATTTGTGTTGCTTTGTAAATCAAAAACCTAAATATTTTAAATTACACATGTAACTAAGAGACATGTTAGCGTTAATTATATACTCGTACTTACATAAAATATATCAACCAAAAGGGTGTAAAGATATATATAGAAAAAATGCGTACAACATGTGTAAAATATTTAATAAACTGCCGAATAATATAAAATGTTTAAATAAAATCAAATTCAAAACTATACTAACGAAATGGTTAAATGATATGATAAATGTTTCTACACCGTCAAAGAATTCATGGTCAGTAAACATGAATGATATATTTACTGCATTATAATAATTTAATTAAATCATATTATATTATAATTATTTTATATCATTATTTTCTATACCCAACAAAAGATAATAATTTTGACATACAATAAATTTACAGTGATTATAGACTTTATTGACTGAATTTTAAACTGTTTAAATGCTGTTATATTTATACTACTCTGTGTAAAAAGTATCGGGAATATGTCAATAAAAAGACCCGCGTAAAAGAGGTCGTTCTAATTTTTTTACTGCATGTTGGTAGCACTGTACTGATTTAGCGCGCAAAATTTGAGCGGGATCTGTCATTTAATTTGTTTTAAACTACACTTTTTGTTGGTCATAGTTTTGAGTCCTCGGCGATTTTTACAATGGAAAATATTGTTGAACAAAGAGTGTGCCTTAAATTTTGTGTTTCAAATGATATTTCATGTGGTGAATCACTAAAAATGTTGCGAAATACCTACGGCGAATCGTGTATATCGAAAACAAGGGCTTATGAATGGTATAAGGCTTTTAAAGAAGGCCGAGAAGTAGTAGTAGACTTGCCTCGTTCTGGTAGACCTTCAACCGCTACGACCAGAGAAAACATCGACAGAATCAAGAAGCTAGTGCTCGAAAATCGACGTATGAGTCTGAGAGAGTTGGCTAGTGAGGTGAACATATCTTTTAAGTCCGTCCACAACATTCTCATTGACATTTTAGGCATGAAACGCGTCGCCGCTCGACTAGTTCCAAAAGAGCTCAATTTTGTTCAAAAAGCGCAGCGAAAGCATGTCGCTGAAGACATGGTTTCCCGAGCTTCTACGGATCCGACCTTTATGAAACGTATAATAACTGGCGACGAGACATGGGTTTATGAGTACGACATGCAAACAAGCCAACAGTCTTCAGAATGGCGTCTCGAAAACGAGCCGAAACCCAAAAAACCGCGGCAAAGTCGCTCCAAAATCAAGGTGATGCTGACAGTTTTTTTTGACTACCGTGGTGTGGTTCACTCCGAATTCCTTCCAGAGGGAGAAACAGTGAATAAAGAATATTATTTAGGCGTCATGAAGCGTTTGCGTGAGAGTATCCGCCGAAAACGTCCAGATTTGTGGCAACACAACTCATGGATGCTGCACCATGATAATGCACCATCACACACAGCCATTATAGTGAAAGAGTTTTTAGCGAAAAATTCAACAAAAGTTCTCGACCAAGCACCGTATTCACCTGATATGGCTCCGTCTGACTTTTTTTTATTTCTCAAGTTAAAATTACCACTTCGAGGAAAACGTTTTGAGTCGATAGAAGCCATAAAAGAAAATTCGCTGAATGAGCTAAAGGCCATACCGCAAATAGCCTATGAAAAATGTATGGAAGACTGGGTGAAGCGGTGGAGATGTTGTATTGCAAGCGATGGGGCCTACTTTGAAGGCGATAAAATAAATTTAGATGAATAATTTGTATTTTTTGTTTTATTGACAAATTCCCGATACTTAGTACACAGAATGTATTATTTTAATCTTATCAAGTTGTGCTTAGATTTCAATTAATATTTGTACGCTTGCGAGGCTGAACACATTAATTACATTTTAAAGATATGCTCTATGTATTGATGTATCCATTGCATAGAAATGATGATTAAAATTATGATTAAAAAAGGAAATCGAGAAAGGCATAGGTAAGATGTAGTGTCGTTAATCTCGCAAATCAACCGAAGAAGTAAATAAATGGCACAAGTCAAATATTTCACAACAAAACGTGATGAACACAGAAACTCTTACTTTTCTAGGATTTTCCTACGTTTTTTGAGGTTGAAAATGCGACGGTGGTAGACCTAAGACCATGTATCGGATATGTAGGGGGTGCATTAGGAAAAGAGGAACGCTCACTCATACTATAAGGAACTTTTGAACGAACTGTTAACTTCATTGTAAAATTTTACGTAGGTACAGTTAAAATTGTTTGCAAATAACAATGCGAGCAAATCGCTCTTATTCTCTTATGGCTCGGATTAGTACGGGAGATTGTAATAGGTATAGGCAAAACTTTGTATACTGCCAGGCAATGGGTTTATAAAGGCAACAAAACTGGATTCATATTCACTAGTGATAACGTTCTCTAGTGATAATGCGATAGTGATAAGTGTAGCGGCAAAAATTGCAATTTAGCTCCCATTATCGGCTCGACCTAAAACAGAATGTTGGTACTCGATTGTCGTGCGCCGTTATTACAACTGTTGTGCCTGTACCGAGAACGTCATTATTTACTTCATAATAATTATCGCATTGTCAGATTGCTAGTTTGTCTAAGTAAGCCAGACATTGGCATGAGAAGTGGAGCGCTGCATTTTTATTTAAGCAAAATATCTACAAGCCTCAAGCGTGCCTTGTTTGACTAAAACATACGTGGGCACTATTTATTCTACTTCGTAAGGAACTAAAATATTTTTTAACGATTTGGAGTAAGTAACATATCGTCTTTACTTACGTTACGGCTCAATATGTCCCGTTTTTGTTTAAAGTTCTGTAGTAAACAAGGAACCATTACAGTTTTGCTATGTCCGTCCGTCTGCAAGTAGTCATGTTTGACTTGGGTATGAACAAATTTACTCTACTCCTAAATTGGGTATGTTTAATGTTTCCCATTGGCGTGGAGCTTAGTTGAAAACTTTCGTCGATTTAGGAATCTATTTGCGAAATATTAAGCTTTAAAGTTTTAATTTTTTTATTTTTATTATTTTACATTGCTGGTAGTATTTGATAATAAGAAGGAATGTTAGAATGGAACTTTAGTCCCATTATAAAGTAAAAATTAAAAGGCTAAAATCCAGAAAAAGTTAATATGTTTGTTTGTTTGTAATGTATTTTGTTTTAATGTATATTATAAATAAAATACTATAGTAACAAGTACTAAAAGAGGCAATGATACATAGGTAGACTTATCTCATAAAGATATCTCTACCAGCCAACCTTAAGGACTTAGGATAGAGAATTTCACAATGTCGTAAAAACACCTACTTGAGGAGAATACCTACGTAATTAACAACTCATACCTACATAACTATAGCTATACATAAACAATGCAATAAAATAAAAGTTATGATAACACGTATAATATAACAATTGATGAATTATATCCAAATTATGAATACATTTATTATGACATGGAACAACAATATCATTTTAATAATACCCAACTATTTTGCAACGTTATATACCTTCTTGATTATCTTCGTCTTCGTCAGCATTGAAATCAAATAACGTACGCGAACATGTTTTCAACATTAATTAAACTTACCTTTTTAATCTTCGTCAAGTCTTAATCTCATCACAGGTAAGTATCTACTTACTGCGAGCCGATAGCGCGTATTCTGATCGCCAATGACGTTCTCCAATGTCAATAGCAAGGCTTAATGATGATGAACTCTCCAACAAGCTTCAACGGTACTCGAAATATTGTCGATGGGTTACTTATTATGATCAGTAATTTAACTAGATAGATGAAACAACATCGTTTTTGGCAGTTCACTGAACCCTTGTGCCAGAATCTTTTAAGATGACGGCGAATGTTTGTGTTTGAAAAATCTATTTTGAACGTAGATTTTTCTTAGTTAAAGCAATCAATATAACGCTTAAACGATTACCATATACTATAACTTACATAAAACTTTAAAATATCATACTTAAAGCGATAACTTTTAATCGGATTCTAATAATAATATATGAATAATGCGTAGGCTAAATATTTGATTTTTACGAGTTTCTCGAATAGTATTATTTAATTTGAATGATTGTTTTTCATTCGTATAGTACCCTAAAACATGAATCGACACCGTGTATCGGTCGATTCATGTTTCAGGGTTGCATTAGAACTGTAGTAGTGTTTTGTAGTGTATTTTAATTAATATTCCTGTTGTCCGCCCTTTTAAAAATTTACTACGCTTCATAATCCCAACAGTGCAGAGCTCGAACGCGTATTTTCTTTAATCTTGCTATTTACAGCTTTTTTTGTTATAATTATAGTTTAATAATTTCGTTTTTAACAAAAAGAAAAAATAATTAGATTTGTTATAATCATCATCAATGTCAGATAACTCAATGTTCGAATCATTGGAATAACTCTAGCTAGGCGCTCTACTACTCTAACTAGGTATTCAAATAGTTTCTAGAAAAATATTCGAAAAACTGGTATATTAAAATTAGGTAAATATTTCATGACCTAAACTTAAGTGATTTAAAATGTTCATTATCTTCATTACATCTTATGGAAGTACCCTATAAATTCTAATAAATGAAAAAAAATATGATTAATTAATAATTATTAACTTATGATTTGTTGAAAAACAAACAGATGGACAAACGTTTACATTTAATTTTAATGTGTCAACGATAACTCTCGACCCTGTTGTGTCGTCCTATGTTTGATTTAATTTTATGGATAGCTAAGAAACTAAAAATTCCAAATGATGGTACGGAACCCTCTATGTGGGAGTCCGACTGCAGTTGGTCGCCTTTTTCCTATAAACCCCACGGTGTAGGTCCTTGAGAAAATCTCGCTTATATTTTACAGACAAATTCATGTATTTACGCATTTACAGGCGTCCGTAGTGCCGCGTGCACTCAACCTAGCTTATATTACGAGACACAGAATAAATAGACCAGCGTCGGCAGGTATGTCACGTGCGAGCGCAGACATCCCCCGCATTTCTCACACATTGTTACAAACACCACCTTGACTTTGGCAGCCACATAACGCGTCACCTCATGGACGTTTACATTTCTTTTTGTCCAATGTACATTTAGTATGCTGTCTTTTATAAATACCGCCTCCCAAATAAATAATTGGTTTGGACTTAGAGTATCCAACCTTAAAGAGGATAGATAATGTAGGTAAATCAGTATCACAGTAAACATATCTATTTATAACTTTACGCCAAATCCCTTGTGGGGTAGACAGAATAAAACCGACCGCCACATGACTCGCTCCTTACACACCTGAATTGTTTCTTTAACGTTCATATTTCTTCTCATATACGTTCGCCGGTTTCTAAGGCTCCTGACACAACCTTTCGGTAAAACACGATTAATTTGGTAAGTAAAAAAAGCAAGAAAAAGAGCAAGAAAGTCTTGCTCTTTTTCGGCTACTTTTCATGCTCTCTCTGCTATACCCAGCTCTCGCTTTCATAAGTTAACGTTGGGACCAGCACTGCGTTGTGTAAAGCGAGCTATGCGTCAAGCTTTTTCTGACAAGAGTTTTCCCAACGCTCCATTCATGCTATTCCTAGCACTCACTCGTTTTATTCATCAGCGGTGTACCTTCCATCCCTCCTGAAAGCGCATCCAAGATATACTATCTAATCCACTTGTTCTAAACTTCATCATCCACCGTAATCATTGGTTCTGGTTTCCTCTTTCAAATATATTTTTTTTTTCTTCGCATTCAGAAGTAAGTACCTCATACAATCGTCTTTCATTATAAGGTTTCCACTGTTTGCAGCTCAGTTGATGTTTCTACTAATACTCGTAACAGGGCGTCGTCTGTATAAAACAGACAGTTCACCATAATGTCACCCATGTGCAATCCGTAGACCTTATTATCTGCAGACAATTATCAAGATACAGAATAAAATGCTTTGCCAAGATCCACAAAATCGCAGAAAACTTTCTGGCCTATGGCCAGGTGTTTCTCCACGACATTGTAGAGTGAGAAAATTTGATCCATATATCCCCTTCTGTTTCGAAATCCTCCTTGTGCTTCTCACAGCTTTTCATCGGATTTTACCTTCATTCTCCTTTCAACTATACTAGCGTATACTTTTGCTGCTGGACTGATTAAACTGATGGCCGTAAGGGTACGCTGACTACGCATCTACAAACTCTTGACACTTCCAGTCCTTCAATTTAGATTGATCACGACATCTAGCTTGTTCATTTCAGCTGTGATGATAGCAATCCCCGCTGACTATGTTTTTCGTAATTTGAAATATTCTATCTCTCTGTGGGGTATTTGGATCGGCGGAAGAACTGAGTTGATTTGGATCAGAGGCAACCTCAACGCTCAAATTTATGCTGAGACGATTGTATCAGACGTCATCGTTCCTCTACAAGTGCAAATCGGTCCCTTATTTCAGTTAATGCATGATAATGCACGACCGCACACCGCAAGAGTTGTAAGACAGACTCTCGCCGCAGCTAACATCAATGTCATGCCCTGGCCTGCTCAGTCGCCAGACTTGAACCCGATTGAGCATGCATGGGATATGCTACAGAGAAGAGCTCTGCCGAATATGGAGGGTATCCAGTCGCAAGAAGACCTTTTTTTGTTGTTGCAACGAACATGGGCGGCCATTCCACAGCGTGATTTGGATGAACTCATTTTGAGTATGCCAAACCGATGTTCTTGTGTTGTTAGTGTTCGCGGTAGAAACACGGATTATTAATTGTTTAAGTTACCCAATAAAATTTTAAAGAAAACTGTTATTTCAGTCTTTTTTTCGAACTTTAATGTTAGTGGTTCAAATGTCAAAAATCCCTTTATTATGAAAATGGCAAATTTCTTTATTAATGCAAAGGTGACTTGGTTTATCGTTACTGTAGACAAACGAAAACACTTTATTTGATGAATCCTTAAAGAAAATTTTAATTAATATCAATCAGGAGAAAAGTTATTGCAAAAATATATGTTGATCCCTAGACACTTTTGATGTGTGTATTTAGTGTTTCAAGCTACCTTCTTGCTCGTCTTCCCTGATATCTTATATTTCACTTTTTCTCTGTCCTTATATAGAAATAATAAAAAAAGATCTATCGAGTAAATCGACCACGAAAAAAGCCTCTACAATTACTTTATATTTCTGTGTTTACTGCTTATTTAGCGTATAGAAGACATTATGTCATATTTGTAATTTCAGCACTTTCGGCTCTACACGGCGCGGCTTGAATTCACGCTTTTTTTATTCAACATCGCAAGACATACAAGCGTGGTCCACCTGATGTAAAGCAGTTACCATAGCGTATGAACGCTTGCTATTCAGGAGTTTACCTCACAGAAACACAACAACCCTCCAGTGAGTTGTTATTTAGCTTTAGTTATTTTTGCAGTGAAGGCATTTCCCCAGTTAGGCTGTGCACTATCTCTCTTTGCTTAACGACTATCATCTAACGAAAACAACCGGGACCGACTTAACGCGCTCTCTGACCACGGACGAACTCGAGACGACTAAATCCATCTACAGACAGGCTGCGGTCGATATTGCTTAACCTACTTGTTCGATTAGATAGACTGACATGTGTATCGACGCCATCGAGTTCCTCACAAGCACCACTGTCCTCTCTCTTCGTATAATCCTGTCAAAAGGTGGAATTTGAATTTTAAGTAAGGAGGAAGTGCTTTGATTGAAACATGTTTGATGATGTATGGGTATGGCACCAGTTGTCAGGCAGAAGCTTGGACAATTGCATTCAAAATGTCGCACGGATTGTCTAGTAAAGTGATACGTTTCCTACAATCGTACATTTCTTGGAATTTACATAGTCTTATTTTTTCTAATTTGTGGGCAAACACAGCAAAAATACATACTGTTGGTGTATCTTGGAAAATAAACTCAAAACTATAGCCAACAGATTTAATGGTTTCCTAGAAAAATGTGTGCCGATTTCAATTTTGAATAAGTAAACAATTTAAAAAGATTTTAGTGAATGTATTCCGGCTCAAATAAAAATAAGTTACATTGCATGGCACAAGTTTGTATCTGACCCGGAAAACAATAAAAATAATATCCCGATATACATTTTTAAGAGATGACACATCCAAGCAGCCCGACGCGGACCGCGTCCTAACAAAAAATCGCAGCCAAATAATAACTTCACGTAGCGTTTGTCGTATTCCTGCGAGTGAGTGAGTTTCTTGAGGATACATTGTGTTTAACAGTGAGCGGGGGCAAACGCGAGAAATACTCCTAGAGTCCTAGTATCCGAGTATTGCATGCGTTAATAGGCTACGTTAACCACTCACACACACATACTATAACACATAATAGGCCTTATGCTTTATTTCCGCCCGACATTGTAAAAAAGAATCTCAGGAGCCCTAGGAACCGCCGAGCGTGCATGAAAAGAGCCATGAATGTTAAAGAAAATTGCGAGGTATATAAAGACCGCGTCTTTTGGCAGCGCTCGGTTCCCTCTGTTTACCCCGCAAGGGACCTGGCGTGAAGATATACATACATAGTAAATAAGAAACTTACTGATTACCGCATTCACTGGCCTCATAACAACCCTCCAGGGAGCTGTTATTTCACTGCGATTTCCTATGAGGTAGAGGTACTTCTTTAATCGGGCTGCTTTTTTTATACAACGTCTGGAGGCATATCCTTCTGATATAAAACGGTTACCAAAGCATATGAACGTTTGCAATACATTATGTATCACTCACGCGATGCCACCTCTGCTGCTAACTCAGCAACTTCTTAGGAGCTTACTAGTAACCTTACTTAAACGCATGAACACAACAACACTCCAGAGATTAGTTATTTAGCTGCGATTTTGCTTTATTTTAGGTGGAGGTGCTTCTTCAGACCGGCTGCTTTGATGCGCCCTACCTCTCTTGATTGCACACTCTTTATTATGTACAAATAAAAATGGTAATAATAAAAAGAAATGTTAAATTAGAGTTGCGCGTAGGAGTTGTGTCTATTGCGACCATCGATGATTGTGACATTGTGGACTTGATTATTTTCATCCCAGGCACGGAGGCCAGGGCGGATATATATTATAGGGACAGGTTTGAACTCCAGCTGCATTCCAAAAGAGATTGCGTCACACATACTTTCTCTCCATCTAGCCTCATCTATGTGTAAAATAAGTAACCACAGTATACGATGAGATGTTAAGTTTTATTTTTGTACTACTGGTATGTTCTTTATAAGCTCTCATAAAAAAAGTTACCATAATATTCATAAAGATTTTTTTTTTTTTTTTTTGTTTTTATACAATGTCGCGATGTGTACAAGCATACACAACCCAAATATTAACTACCAAGTTGTTGTTATCCAACGAATCTTCTTCTCAGCGTTACCTCTTTTTCTAATCCATTAGGTTTGCCGGGTCCGCTACCTAAGCCTAAGGATTTGGCGAAGATACTGATTTTCACATGGAGCGACTGCCGTCAGACCTCCACAAGCCAGGGGGTAAACCAGACCGTTCTTAGGTTAGGTCACATGTCTTCTATAGGAACATCTATACAGATAAATAGAATTGGAGTGTCTGTTTGTAATATTAAAATAACCGCTTTTTATAAAATACACATGGATGTATACACGGTACATATGCCAAAATATTTTTTTACAATTTTTGTCTGTCTGTCTGTTTGTTGAATCTCTGAAACGGCTGGGCCGATTTTGACGGGACTTTCACCGGCAGATAGCTGATGGAATAAGGAGTAACTTAGGCTACTTTTATTTTAGAAATTTTATTTATTTTTATTAATATAAATAAAAATAAAAAAACTATTTCGCGCGGACGAAGTCACGGGCACAGCTAGTCAGATATAATTCCTTCACCGCCAAGCAAGTTATAATTACAATTACGTGCATAAATCCGAGAAACGAATTTAGTGGTACATGCCCATGCCAGGATTCGAACCCGGGACTCGTTAATCCACTGAGCTATCACTGCTTACCAACCCGGTGATGGGATCATGTATGCTTGTACACATTCTGTAAGGTGAAGGGACTTCACCATATCGGGTGCATAACCACTAATATTGTTGTGTCCTACATGTTTTTCTCCAGAGCCCCATTAGCGTGTTAGCAGGGTGGATCACGTTCAGATGAACACACCTCACACACTCTGTAATATCTAATTGATAATTTTAAAAGATACCTATATTGGCAAGTTTTTTTCGTCATTTCTTCTTCGCCAATGGTCGTTTCCGAAATGCTAGCAGATTAAAAAAGAAAAAGTACAATAAGACTATATTCAAAAATGTAAAACGTGTCTAAATGCCTGCGAGGGCCCAATGGCGAATAAAGAATTTTTATCTTTTAATACTTCCCGGACTGCTTTGGTGCTTTCTACCTCTCCTAAAACACCTATACCAAAAGAAACAGACATGTTCACAAAACCGGGATGGCAACGCGAGAGTGACAAGTTCCTCCCGTATATAATAAATACTCGTCCTTCTTGTATTGCAAACGTTAAGACACTCCACAGCAGTATGTATTCTAATTCTACCTAACCAGTAAACTATTTTTGCCACTCAGGAACAGGTGAAAAGCAAATGTAAGAAAAGGATACAGAAATCAACTGTATCTAATGTTGTGTTGACCAACGCGGGCAGACAGATGACTGCCTGTCTGTAAAATAAATAAAAAATATCTAAATCGTATTCACCTTAGGCGATAGGCCCCTGATTCCAGGTTACCTTGTCTAAGCTACCCCTTTTAAGAGAGGGAGGGTGCATCAAAGCAGCGAGACTGGGTAATTACCCCACATAAAACCAAATAACAATTCCTTTGGGGGTTGTTGTATTCCAATTAGTAAGTGAGGTGACTATTCGTTTTTTGAGGAGTCGTATTAGCAATGGAGGCGGCAATTGGTAGATACCATCGATGTGTAGATACTATTGACAGAATTACGATCCTAATGATTTAAGTATGTTGCGATTGTATTATTCTGATACTCCTTAAAGCTAATTGCAAATAGATTGCTTAAATTCTCTCTTATGCTCTCTCATCCATCCCTCTCATGTTTAGATGTTTCAATCCTACCTATTTAGCCTACTCTTTTAAAATAGATGGTTCTCATAATATAGTGGTTTCAAGTGAACTGGTAGCCGATATCTACCAGATTCACTCTTATTAATGGAACTTCAGAAACAGGCTGTTGGGTGGTCGTTACGCAACTGGTCGGCTTGTCGCTCCGAACACGATCTGACTCACGTACTGGCCGAGACTGGGATTTGTTTTGAAATTAGAACGCCGGGCTGCGACTACAACAACGCCATTTGTGGATTATCGCTGCGCCACCATATTATAATTAGGTACATATCTCGACAGTTTACAATTCTGATGATTTAGCATTTCAAATTGTGGTAACATTATGTACGAGTATAATAGTAATAGATTATTTATAAAACTCCCGGATTCTCTCGATTTTTATAGCTCTATCGCAAGACCAAGATTAACTGCACTTGGAGATGTACTTACATACAAAACGATATTTAAAAACTAAGCTATCTTAAGAAAAATCTTCAAATAAAAACACCACTTTTAAATAGTCTGTTGGTTTAGAAAATACGATACTGTAGGTAGACGGATAAAAGCAACACTCACTCCCTCCTGTGTACAGAATTAAAATATAATGATTATCACTAGATACGTAGGTACTTCGGATAAAATCATGATATCAAGTAAACTAGTCATATTGTATTCTTCTACAATTCTAGGACAAATGATGTAATAACTATTGAATTTTAATTAAGTAAATCGCATGATTGTTTTTTTAAATAACAATCATGAAAATTAATGTTAGTTGCGTCCACTCGCTCCGAGAAGAATAGCAAATAATAAAGAAAAAAAGATGCGACCTCGTGCGGCGCGACGCGGGGCTGCATTTAATTTCTGGTTCTTGTGTATGCCGTATATGGCAGGCGCGTGCGGCGGCGCCGCGGACAGGGCATTCTCATAGAATAATACATATATCAGAAACTCACATCCTTTCATAACTGACATGAACGGATGAATGGATAGAAGGTCCCATTGGATAGGCATTATGATAAGTAACAATCGTGTTCCAGCCAGTCTTCCCTATATCGGGAAATTAATACTTACCCCCAATAGCATGGACGTGACGTGTGCGCCAATATCTTAAATCCAAAATCTTTTTTTTATACCACGTTATATATAGACACGCCGCTTTCTCGTTTTTTCCGCTTTTGCCGCCCGGGTTTGGCTTTTAATGTTCGGTGGCGGCGGCGTATAGGTAAAACTGGCCGGCGCTGGCGGCGTCGTAGGCAACGCAAACCATTAGGTTACTAAATGGGAATTCTCAATTGTCATGATAGTTTAATAGCACTAAAAGGAAAAAAAATCCTTGCAGAATCGCAGCCGAATAACATATATACTATCACATAAACGACACAGTACCTGACAAAGTTGTATATGAAACTAAACTTACTTTACTTAAATTACAAGAAGTATTTCGAAGACAACGTAAAACAGAAGAAACACAACTCTCGTACCGATTTTTTTAACCGGCAACATTGGCAATGCGCGGCACGTGTGAGCTTGTGTTGGTGATTATAATTATAATAAGTACCTGTTTCAATAGTAAGCCAAACATGTATCCTCCTAGGTCGCTTTGTTTGATATAAACTGCATCGTAACCTACAATGCTTTTCCAATATATGCGATGCTTCACTTTCTATTACAATCATTTTCAGTCGCTATTTTGTTCGGAATGAGGTCTTCAGCCAGTGCACCCCCACTCAAATGATACAGAGATTTGGACCCTTATTACTGAGTTAATGTTTATAAGATTAACTCAATTAGAGTTAATCTTATAAAGATTAATTCAGTAATAAGATTAGCAAGATATGGAAAGAATCGTATTTGGATTTCCTTTGCCTCGGAAAGCCAAAGAAACGAATTCGAAAAATTTTCACTCAATTTCAATGCATATTGACAAATAACTTTTGATTCCGATTCGAATATAGTGTTTCGACGTGAATGACTGCACATAGAGGAAGAAAGTCGTAGAACGAGACCGTCTGTGGCGCAACGAAAAGCTGGTTAACGCCCTCGAGGCATAAACGATTTAAATCAAAACGACCGACGACACAGATGATGGGACCCGTGGTGGCCTGTGACATGCCATTCACCTTTTAAATGCAGAAGTTAGAAAGATGTCTCAGCAACAAGGGGATCTCTCATTGAATTCTTCATAAAAGTAATACTTTGTATGTATCGATACAAAATTTTAATGCTTTTAACTCGTAAATACGTTTCTGAGCAAACTTATCTATAATATATTATTCCTGCCTTCATTTGTAGGTACATATATAATTTTTCCCCGCGTCACAAAAAACAAAAAGGTACATATATAATCCGTAAGTTAAAACTCTTTGAAGGAGGGTTGGCAGACGGTGAAGGTCACTGCCGGCCAGTACCGGAAGAAGGCAGTTTCGCTTACAGGACCATTAGCGGCCAGCTGACTGAGAATGTGGCATGAGCGCATATGGCCGTAAGGACAAGTTCCGAACTTAACGAGTGTTAATTGACACGAACAAATACATTATGCAGCGTAGTTTGTAGTAATATATACGACTGCATGCACGTGTTTCAAGTTTTTATTAGAAGTCTCATAAAATTGTCTGATTTTGTAAAATTACTTAGGTTTAAAGGCAGAGTGCGTTTAGTTAAGTGCAGTTGATATCAAAGTTTGTAAACTAAATGAAGAGTCTATGATATATATGTAGTAAAAGGTAATATAATATAGGTATTTAAGTTTAGGCATATTAATATTACAATGCAAAATTTAGAGGCATAATATTAGTAATCTAATAACTGAAACTTACTCCAAAATCTATTTTGTCAGAATGTAGAGTTATTCATTTCCAACAATAGATAACAACTGCTCGATCTAGAAACAAGGTAACTTTTAATAGTCAATTAATTTAGAGATCTAAAACCGAAAGCCGTAGAATAGGTAAGTAGGTACATAAGTCGACGATTAACATTTGACCATGCTTACTCATAACAATGTAAAGATTAGATGGTGAACTGACTTCAGAAACAAATTGGCCGAAATCGAAGCGAGCAAGCGCTCGGTATTGTAAGCTTCTTGATCCAATGCTATTTTCGTTCACAAATAAATATAACAAAACACTTTTAATTTTACGAGAATTGCATAAGCAGACGTATGGAGCTATTTCAATAATTCTACCATAATTCACCTACGACTATGGGTCCTTTCCATTCCGTTTTTTGGGATTATTCGATCTCTGGATATCGATATTAAAGGATATTTCGCTAAATAATGACCCATATTGTCTATTTTAGCACTATAAACCTTAGACTTTTCCCGTTGTGTGCAGAACAGTGAAAGAATTTTACTACATTATTTTACTTTTAATAAAACAATTGCAAAAATAGTCCTGACAAAATAGCAGATGCTTTAGCAGTTATATTGTACTGCATACTAATGAGTACCTACATATGCTGCATACATTGCAGACGACTCGCGCCAGGGCTGATCTCATGCACGGTGACGTCACTGCGGTCGCAGTTTCCTTCCGCTCCCCGCACGCAACGCCGCCTCGGATACCTAAGACATTTTATTATCGTTATATTTAACATTAATAAGTATAACATATTCAAGAGTATTAGAAAAAGAAAACAAGTAAATTTTGTTTGTAATGTACCTACCTGTATTCTCCCATTTATTTTTACGCTTTGTATAAGTGTCTTTGTAAATACGATAGTTATATAATGTAGTTCTGATCCTGAATTGTTTTGTGGAATACTTCAAAATTTATTTGAATATAAGTGTGACACCTCAATCGAAACATTTGAGCTGTAATGATTTCTACTAAATGTATGAACATAAGTATATAAAATCTATATTTACGAATTTACAAAGTGTTTCATGATTTCCTACATTGCACCGTTACTTTCTATTTACAGTTAGTCGAGTATGGGTTTGTATCATATTTCCTTAAGTGCTTATTCCGCTTATGTTGTTCATAGGTGAACGGAGGTAGTGCAGCAGAGCGCGCTGGTCTGCAAGCGGGGGATGCTCTCATCCGTGTCAATAACACCGACGTGTACACCCTGCGCCACCAAGACGCCCAGGACACGATCCGCGCCGCGGGAATTAACCTCGAGTTGACCGTGCAACGGTATGGACTATTGCCCAAAACAAAGGTTCTGTTTTTCTCCCCTTAAGCTCTTTTAGGGAGGTAAAAATGGGAATATGGCTTTCTTAGGTAAATATTTATGAACATATTTTCCTGAGATTTCAGGTTCAAGCGGTCATCCTTAACTATGAACCTACTACTGTGAACTTTCATTTATTTTTGCCAGGCGGGGATGGTACCTTCATTGTTGTAGTTTTGTTGAAGGAGGCACTGAAATTTCACTGTGACAAAATTATCCTAGGACACTACTGGCTATTGACAGAGTCGTGAATACTCTTGAATAGCGCTGTTGGGCATGTAAGCAACTCCTGTATTCTCAGTTAAATCGTCGCATCAATCCCGGCTGGTATAGAGAGCTGACAGTAATTAGGGAAAATCAGTGACATTCAGACGGCCGGAAAAACTGCATCCGTACAAGCAACGGCGGAGCAGAGTGGAGAGTACCCATAGAACTCTTTCTAGTGAAGGGAAAACCATTCCCAGCAGGATCACGATGAAAGGACAATAATAGCTTAAACTGTTTCCAGTTTTATGATTACAAAATAAAGAACTGTTTATGGCTATCTGATGACCTGGTTGGTGTGTCAATCTGGCTAACTATGGGTGGTAAAGGAATGCTGTTTTTATGTATTTTAGGTAATCCATACAGTTTTGGTGGTTTAACGCAAGAAGGTACAAGCATGTTTACGTCTAGATCAAGTTTTTCGGAGTGTTTCTTTATTAATTCTTTAGTTTTAGTGAGAATTTTTGCGGTGGGGTCTTTGTTTACCTTTTTATATGTGGTATCAATTGCAGTCATTGATAATGTTAGAAAGCAATAGCTTCGGAAAATGTGTAATTAGCAGTGATCGGATAATCGGGCGCTTATATACCTAAACTTCTTTCCTTCAAAGAATAATATGGATATTCCTTCCTGAATTAATAAGTAATCCAGGATTAATAAGTAATCATATTTTTTGTGAAAGATTTTATAATTATAATTTGCTTTTTGTACGAAAATAAATGGTGCTACACATAAAATTACAATTATTTCAATTCCATAAGTAGTTTAGGTTGCTGGCCTGTTACGAAACCAGTTTTCATAAAAACTTTTATTGTAAATTAAAAGTTTCATTAGAATCGGCTTTTTAAATATGAAAAAAAAAATACAATAAGAGTTTAACAAGGAACAGCCGTCTTGAAAGTATGAGAGGGTATGTAAGCATTATTCAATGTAAATATATCATTTTAACAACAAGTTCTAACTATATTTTGTATGCAGGTAACATTTTTAGCAATCTCAGGAATTTCAAACGACTCCGGGATCCGGGGTTCTGAAAGGCATGTCCGTATTATTCTTTTGTGGGAATAAAAATGAAGTTTAGGTATATTAGCGCCCGATTATCCGATCACTGGTAATTAGTGAAAGAAGATTTGATATTTTTTCATTGGCAATGATAAATATGATTGTTTCAGTGGCGGTGGTACTTGGCGACCCGCCGTGACCCCCACGGGCAGTCTACCGCGCCCCGGATCCAGGCCGCTAGGCGCGTCGCCTGTTGCGGTCACCACCACCTCTCTCAAGGCGAACCCTCAACCATCCCGCGCTTTTGGCTCCGGGCACAATAACGTTGCAAAACCCTTTGGATATGTAAGTATCTACTACAACACAAAGTATTGCTTGAAGTATTGCTGAGAGTTTAGTTTGAATGAATATATATTTTTATAGTGACCTAACAGCTGGGCAAAGGTTTGTCCATCATAACACCCTGTGGACTAGCGGACTAATTTCATACGTTTTATAAACTGAATACTGTTGTTGCCAAGGATCTAAATATTAAAATAATATTGCAAATAGCTACTATATTAAAGTACATAATCCCTCAAATAGATAGTCAGTATTATACGATACCTAACACAGGAAACAGCACGTGTGTGATATTATGCGATATCAAATTTCAGATGAACGGTAGCGACTCTGTGAAGAGCATTGTGAACAAGCAATACAATACGCCAGTAAACATGTACAGCGATAAAACCATTGCTGAAACTCTCTCGGCGCAGACTGAAGTGTTGGCTGGAGGTGTTCTTGGGTAAGACAATAAAATACCACTCTTGCAACATAGCTATGCACCTGTAAGGATTCTTCACATAGTCAGATGAACAGTTACGTCGGTAAATCATCTCTGTTCATTTACATTCCTATAGTCTAAATTTAATTTTTAATAAAATTACGTACTTTTAATTCATTCAATTGGCAAACGTTTAGAAAGGGAAAATCATTGAACGAAAAATGTTATATAATATCATGTGAGCAGTATATCCATAAACTTATTGGATTGTTGGAACATGCGGTCTAAATTAAATCTTGTTTAATTTCAAGGGATTTGTATAAAATGAGCTTGTACGGTACTAGTATATTTCGTCCAATTTATATACAAGTGGTTATATTTATAATTTCTAATTGTATGTGTTTATAGTTTCTAAATGTATACCTAAGTATTCAATTTTATGTTTGGGTTTTAATAAATTGCGCATTAAAGCTAGCCTAGTGCGTCACTTCGTGGGTACAGCCCATAGATAACAGAAACAACGGGAGATGTGACGATGGGGCGTGGTTGGTGTCGCCGCAATATGCTCAAAACGAGAACATTGCCAAGAACAGTTAGTTAGTTGCAATCAAGTTCGATTGAGATACGTTGCTCCTTGTTTTAGCAAAATGCCAGGTTGTGCTGTTGCCTTTTTGCAAAAATAGAAGTGCAGTGGTTAACTTTAAATCAAATGGAATCACTTATCACCTATAAGTACAAATATTATTACGTTTTATAAGCATAAATACAGAATTAATTTCAAAAATTCTCTGACGCCATTTCTACCAGGGCCTTACCACGATACAAATTATAAATATCAAATTTCTCATTCTTAATCATACATTGCTTTTCTACCATTACGCAGTCGCCACCGCTCGTTTACCAACACGCAATGTAAAGTGAGTAATATTATTCGTTCACTGTGTGTACAGTTTCGAGATACGGCCGCTTGTTTCTGCCGCTTTATAAATGTAGTAGTGCGTGCTTACTTGGGTGTTGTTTAAATAAACATCCAATGACAGCGTCTTAACAAATGTGTGTCGTTGTACTTGTGTGCGTAGAATGATATTTTTTATTTATTTAAGTGTGTGAGTGTTTTATGGTGGGGTGAAACTCGGCGACAACCGTCCCTGTGTAAACTCGCGTGGTATGTCACATCTCCCATTGTTTCTGTTATCTATGGTACAGCCACTACGAAACACATAAACGATCTAGTTGACCTATAGGTTTTGAAATGACTAGACTAAGTTCCAGCATTTTTCATTAGTTTTATTTAGTTATGATATATAAAAGCTTTTTAAATTGCTTTTCAACATGCGTTACATGTTAACTAATCTGTATGCTACGGAGTGAGATCGGATCAGCCTAAGCAGAACATCGCTTCAACTATGTACATTAGTTTACCAATTCCCGATATTTCTGTGAACGTACATAAATAATATACACTAAAAATAGATAAGTTCATCTTTATAGAATTCCTGAAATAATAGCAAATATTGCTTGCTAATTAAAAGATCCGTGATATTCGAACGAATAAATCATATCTTCTATGATCTGAAATATAGGTACCTAAATAGAATAATTTGCTAGTATAATGTTAACAGAATTATTTGATCACAATGAGGCAGTAACTTTAAATAAGTAATTCACATATGTAAGAGATATTTTTGATTATTTAGCAATATCTTATTTTTCAACAATACTAGCCAGTATTTATTTCTAGCTACGGTAATATTGCCGGCAGCGCTGCGAGAATGCTCCCAACTAGGGCAATATTGCCGAACAAAGGCATATTCTCTGGTTCGAATAAAGATATTCAGCAATACTCATTCATTAAAATTTTCGAAATATATATGTTTAGATATAGAAATTCCTGGTAGGATGAAATCGTGAATTTTAACATTACTGACATGTGTTTGCGTTGTTCGTTCTCTAGCACCTTTTGTTTTCCTCGCATTGACTGTCTTTATTTTATTCAGAATTATCATTTTGCACAATGAGAAGCATGTGTACATATAGCTCCTACTGCTATACACAATATACCCATTAATTAAATTTAATAACCAAAAATCTTCAACTTTATTGACAGTGTCAACTTCAAGAAAAATGAAAAAACTTATGATGCGGAGAAAAGTGCAGTTTTCAAGGTGCTGCAAGAGGAACAAAACGACCCCGAGCCAGGTAGAACAAATTCCGTTGCATTCCTCCTAAGATTTATACATACTCTCTATCAAATGTATTATTAAATGTCTTCTTCATATCCGGAACGTGGACACCCGGTGACACAACTATTAAATAGATCACTGTATATATTCCATGGACCATCTTGATGTACATATACCAATACCTCTTAGTTGTTGGGTTATCATAAATTATAAGTATAACATAGGATTATGGTATGTAAGAAAAGTTTGTTGTGAATGAATTGACAGTAATGTCGGTAACGTTTTATAGAAACTCCTATAACTTATAGAATTATATTATGGTTGTTTCTTTTGACAATCCTCTGAATCTCCGATTTAATGCGGGCTACAAAGAATCTGAGGGTAATTATAATTATCAATATTAGGTTTATATTTATTTACTTATAATCACTATCACGAGTGTAAGTAGTACTACCCAAAATGACACAAAATTAACGTTGAACAATGTAATTGGCACACCGTAGTAGAAGTGAACACCGTGAGCGCGGCGCCGCCGCCGGTAAGCGGGCTGCGGCACGTGCAGGCACCGGTGACGCGACCCGACGCGCCCATCAACAACACCGGCGGCTTGCCACCAGGACAGAACATTTGCGAGGAGTGTGAACGCCTCATCACGTAAGTCGGAGGCGGGCGCAAGCACGGCCCGACACGGTGGCAAACGTCGCAAGCTCCTTTCGATTTGCGGTTCAGGAGGTCGATTCTGTCATTCAAATAACCTCTTTAGCATCAATAGTTGTGTTACGATTTTTCATTCGCTCCCGTGACTAATACCTATCCAAGCGCCCTGACTTCGGAATGCCTCCTCGATGTGTACAGCCCAATCTGTGAAATGTCGTTATGTGAAATAACTAAATAGCATTGCGGACCGGCAGAGGCGTCTCAGTTTTACTCGCGAGCGAGCGTGGCGCGCGCTGGCACGCCTAGCAGCCTGCACCACACACACCGGTCGCGGTCGCGTACGCCACACGTGGCCGCGCCGGTGCCGACCCCGCAGCCGATGCCGCCGCCGCCGCGCGCCTCCACCGGCACCCAGACGCCGACCGTGGAGCAATTGGCGCCTGAACCGCCGCACCGACCGAGTATCCCCGTGGGCTGCCACCAGGTGCTGCCCGACGGCCGCATCGCGCTCGGCGCGCCAGCCGTACCGCAGCCTCATCACGACGCCACCGAGACGCTGCCCGTCCTCAATGATACGCCGTATTGCTCCGACTGTAACCGCTACATCGTGTAAGGCGATTCAAGGAATGCGTAGACGTGTTTGCGACCGTGTCGACCTGTGCACTATTAGTACTTACCATATGTAGTGATAGTAGATTAAATTATTTGATGTCACTTACGTTATGACTTCTTTGGCGGATTAAAACATATAAATGGTACAAAGATGTCATGACCCACTACTTGGTATAAATATCTAGTTACTTGTATTATGTTTATTTTTTCTATCACTGAATATTTTACAATACCGGTCTACAGGACATTTATGCCAAGCTAATGCTATTTCTTTACTTATCATCATTTAATTGTCTTCATCTCTGCGTACATGTAGTTATATGGAATGACATGTATTTGAGATCCTTACCTATGAAATTGACAATCCTTACTAGGTACAGATTACTGGTAAGGATACTGTTCTACTTAGGATTCCATGTTACAATTAATATTATAATATAAATAGCTATAAAATTTCTATAAAAGAATAGTTATATTTTTCTCTGATATCGCTGATACTATAAAAATAGGACTTACGCGTTATTTTCGAACATGTTTCAACGTATCACGCAGAAATTTTGATTTGGTTCGAGTTTGGAAATTTCGATTTCAATACCTAGTCCCATCGACGACAGATAATGAAAGACGATACCGATAAATTGAAAGCCATATTGGAACCAGATTCATCAAAAAACTACCTACATTGGAATTAGTAGTAATCTGCAACGCAAACAAAAAAAAACGAAATTGATTAATTTACGTCAAAATAGATAAAAATGCATTAGTTAAGATAAATAAACTTAAAAAGTGAGTATATTGTGTATTCTCTGAACAACAACAGAAATATTGCGACGAATCGGTAAGGAGACTAAGAAGGGAATTCTTAATTGGAACGTCACGTGTGATGAAAAGTGAATCCTGTCTAACAATGAAAAACGTCTGTCGCACTCTATGGACACACACAGGGGACCATATCCCATACGCAAATTGAATAAAAAAAATCGGCCAAGTGCGAGTCGGACTCGCGCACGAAGGGTTCCGTACCATTATCTATAAAAACAGCAAAAAAACACGTTTGTTGTATGGGAGCCCCCTTAAATATTTGCTTTATTTTAATTTAATTATTTATTCTTAAAGTAAATATATAACTAAATATTTTGTGAATATTTCAAGCGTCTACCTGTTGCCGTTATCAATATCCAGCAAAAATGAGCAAAAAAATCACGTCTGTTGTATGGGAGCCCCATTAAATATTTATTTTATTCTATTTTTTAGTATTTGTTGTTATAGCGGCAACAGAAATACATCATCTGTGAAAATTTCAACTGTCTATCACGGTTTATGAGATACAGCCTGGTGACAGACGGACGGACGGACGGACGGACGGACAGCGGAGCCTCAGTAATAGGGTTCCGTTTTACCCTTTGGGTACGGAACCCTAAAAACTGCTTGTGAGGCATGGTGGGCCTATACTACATAGTATTATTATACATTACAGCTTTTTGACACTTGGTGAGAATTACAAATGATGATGATCAAATTCGTGGTCACACAACCAAAAAATTACTCAAGCGGTGTTGTGAGGAAGGAGGGAATTCACTCCTTCCTCAACAACATCGCTTATCCACCGCGTAACGGATAATTTAAAAACTACAAAATTACGACTAGAAATGCTCGAATAAATTTCCTTCTTTTTTCGAGATTTAGATAACTTGATATACTTAGATTTTTTTTAATCGACGGGGGTGTGAAAAAACCTTTACAGGTTTTATAATTCCCGTTGTCAGGATTTCTGTAGCAGAAACATCTAGGAATTTCCATTAATATGATAAGAGTGCATCGTCAATAACAACCAATACTTGATTAATTAAATATGTATATAAATTTTCATTAAAAATGTTTAAGTTTTGCTATATAAAACGCAGTTTCATAGATAAGGACCTAATATATATTTAATAGCGCCGTATATTCATTAAGCATGTCCTCACTTCGCTACACCATAGTTGCGCACCCTTTTCTTATCGCTTGGCAAATTTGGTGGTCAGCACGAGCATTTTCGTGAGCATGCTTGTATATGTCTTTAATAGGTGCGCTAGAAAGTTAAGAACGAACATATACATACTTTTCAATTCGTGATATTCCATATCATATCAAATTGTATCGATTTTGTGCGTTTAATTAGCTGTTGTCTTTCTTATACCACAGAGGCGTATTCGTGCGTATAAAGGATAAGAACTTGCACGTCGAGTGTTTCAAATGCTCGACATGTGGCAGCTCCCTAAAGAATCAAGGCTATTACAACCTCAATGGAAAACTGTACTGCGATATCCACGCTAAGCTCGTCGCGCGCCAAAATCCCCCCGGGCCTAATCTAGAGCCCGTTGCTGTGCCACCGTAAGTCCTACTTATTTATTATTGTCTAATAAATAACTATTCACGTAGGTATCCAGTTAGTTAACTATTCCAAATTCTTTTACAGTGGTGGTCGTATTCCTTCCAACACATATTCGACTCCTTTACCTCCGTTAGCGACGAATAACTATGGTCTAAACGGTTCATCGTCTCTCTTCAGTGTAAGTATCTCAAATTTATTGACTTATAAATACTAAAACTACTATATTGTTTTCTAAAACGTAATATCATTACAGCCAAATAGTAACCTATCAGGGCCGAAACCTTTCGGTTCTTCGATTGGGTCAGCGTACTCGCCATCGTTGTCACCACGGTCAGCGCCGATGTCACCTGCACGGCCTGTAGCGGCTCCAGCCGCACCCGCACCCTCGCTGGCTCCAGTTTCTGCGCCTGCTCCACTACCTACGCACGCGCCATTTGCGCCCAGTAAGAGAGTCACTTTCGCTGTATTATAGATATCCTATAAATTATCATTATATGAAGAGTGCGTGAAAAGAAAGGGCTCATAAATAATTTGTGTGACAGGTAAATGACCAACTAAGGTTGTAAGAAAAGTGTGCTCTCCGACATATTGGTACTCCTTTGATTAAATATCGAATTATAATGAATGAATGAATAATATGAAAGATTCTTTAAAAAATGACTAAATTAAATCTTTAGTTGAATTTTATTAAAAATGTCAATGAGACTCTTCTTTTCCACTGCCCTTCATATGTGTAAAAATATTCCTATTATGGTTTGCATACCTATATTCGTAAATCATAATAGTTACACTGCACGATGTGCAGTGACAGGTTTAGATGAGAGCCAATATATATATATATATATATATATATATATATATATATAATATATATTATATATATAATATATATTTTATAAAGAAAACTGTTAAATTTAAATTGTTGTTGACGGCAGGTTTTTAAGTCTTTTTGCGAATGATGAATTAATTAAAACCAGGAGTAGGTAATACTACTCTGTGTAAAAAGTATCGGGAATATGTCAATAAAAAGACCCGCGTAAAAGAGGTCGTTCTAATTTTTTTACTGCATGTTGGTAGCACTGTACTGATTTAGCGCGCAAAATTTGAGCGGGATCTGTCATTTAATTTGTTTTAAACTACACTTTTTGTTGGTCATAGTTTTGAGTCCTCGGCGATTTTTACAATGGAAAATATTGTTGAACAAAGAGTGTGCCTTAAATTTTGTGTTTCAAATGATATTTCATGTGGTGAATCACTAAAAATGTTGCGAAATACCTACGGCGAATCGTGTATATCGAAAACAAGGGCTTATGA
This sequence comes from Pyralis farinalis, assembly GCA_947507595.1. Classification (NCBI taxonomy): domain Eukaryota; kingdom Metazoa; phylum Arthropoda; class Insecta; order Lepidoptera; family Pyralidae; genus Pyralis; species Pyralis farinalis. The sequence continues at coordinate 23,412,089 of OX382267.1, forward strand.
ATGGTATAAGGCTTTTAAAGAAGGCCGAGAAGTAGTAGTAGACTTGCCTCGTTCTGGTAGACCTTCAACCGCTACGACCAGAGAAAACATCGACAGAATCAAGAAGCTAGTGCTCGAAAATCGACGTATGAGTCTGAGAGAGTTGGCTAGTGAGGTGAACATATCTTTTAAGTCCGTCCACAACATTCTCATTGACATTTTAGGCATGAAACGCGTCGCCGCTCGACTAGTTCCAAAAGAGCTCAATTTTGTTCAAAAAGCGCAGCGAAAGCATGTCGCTGAAGACATGGTTTCCCGAGCTTCTACGGATCCGACCTTTATGAAACGTATAATAACTGGCGACGAGACATGGGTTTATGAGTACGACATGCAAACAAGCCAACAGTCTTCAGAATGGCGTCTCGAAAACGAGCCGAAACCCAAAAAACCGCGGCAAAGTCGCTCCAAAATCAAGGTGATGCTGACAGTTTTTTTTGACTACCGTGGTGTGGTTCACTCCGAATTCCTTCCAGAGGGAGAAACAGTGAATAAAGAATATTATTTAGGCGTCATGAAGCGTTTGCGTGAGAGTATCCGCCGAAAACGTCCAGATTTGTGGCAACACAACTCATGGATGCTGCACCATGATAATGCACCATCACACACAGCCATTATAGTGAAAGAGTTTTTAGCGAAAAATTCAACAAAAGTTCTCGACCAAGCACCGTATTCACCTGATATGGCTCCGTCTGACTTTTTTTTATTTCCCAAGTTAAAATTACCACTTCGAGGAAAACGTTTTGAGTCGATAGAAGCCATAAAAGAAAATTCGCTGAATGAGCTAAAGGCCATACCGCAAATAGCCTATGAAAAATGTATGGAAGACTGGGTGAAGCGGTGGAGATGTTGTATTGCAAGCGATGGGGCCTACTTTGAAGGCGATAAAATAAATTTAGATGAATAATTTGTATTTTTTGTTTTATTGACAAATTCCCGATACTTAGTACACAGAATGTATAACGCATTATAACTAAAAGTTTAAATTAAATAATTAATAAGTATCTACAGAATATAAAGCACCAAATATTAATAAAAAAAATGCATACAAATAGCAGTATCTATGCTGCAATGTTAATTTGTTAATAGTTCAAACAACAATACATACATTTGGATCCAGATGCTAACAATAAACGCGGATAATTGTGGATATGGAATCCGTAACAAAATTGCATTTTATAAATATTGTTTATTTTCAACAGAATTCCCAGTATCCCTTTTTAAAGGTAATTTCTTATAAATAGAGTTATAAATATGCGCAGCTTCTTGTAGCTAATTATACATCGTTACCTTATCAGTTTTATATGTGTATGCGCTAAACAGGCAGCCATATTCAATTGCAGTATTAATTTTTTGTAAATATTTGCCTAGCACTATTTTTAAGATACTTGCGTCATAAATAACCCAATAGACTCGCATCGGCGGCTGTTTAACACCCTCGCTTTTTAAAAACATCTTCGCCGATTAGTCTATTCTGTAAGCTTATTTCAAGTAAATTGATTTTTATTTTCATTTTCTCTCCATCCATTCGTTAAATTAACAATATAACATACTAATAGCCCAAAATGTGAAAAGCATTGTGTGGCCCCCGCAAAATCCTCTCGACGGCGAAACCCTCAAGCGTGATCCTAGTCCGAATCCATTGAATAAAAATATTACGATTGAGCCAACACCGGCAATACTATCATCTGACAATAATAATAACATCGAACAACAGGTAGCCGCACAGATATTTGCGTCTTCTCAACAATCGACTGAATTTTCCTCAAGCGTTTCATATACTGCTGCAACTATGACAACAGCAAGTACAACTTCATCCAAGTCGGAATCGGTGTTACAGAGTAGACAATCTAAAGAAGTTCTTGAAACGACTAGTAGTTGTACTGTTGAATCTTTCGTTGAACAAGCATCTTCTGAGAAACAAAATGTGACTATTTACCAATCTCAGACAAGTCCTCCTATACAAAAGTCCTTTGAAAATCCAATGGATAAAATCGGAAGTTCACAAATAAATGCAAAAATTGAGACGAAAGATAGTATGCAAACGGAATTAAATACTCAGGTACAATTATCAGAATACAAAATAGAGCCAACAGACGTATGTACAATGGAAAATGATCCCGCTGTGGAAACAACACAAGTAAATCTAGAAACAGCTATTTCTATAGAGAACTCGAAAGATAGCCAATCCACTAATTTTAAAGAAGAAAATATAGATAAGCCTAAGGAATTTAAGAACATTTCCAATTGCAACATTTCTTCAGAATTAAATAAGTCTAAAGTCGATTCGAATATCACGGAGATTATTACCACATCTTCCAGTGAGTCTACGGCAAAACAGACTGTTACCAATATTACTTCTCTAGACCCAGCAAGGTCTATGATAGATGCTTTAACGACAGCTCCGGAGAGACCTTATTCACCTTTACCCACAAATTTACCCACTTCAGAACAACCGATAACATTTGTGGAAACCAATATGCAACCCAAACTGAAAGATACTGCGCAAATTTCTAATATTACGGAAGTAGATAAGCCCGAACAAACTCATTATACTTGTAATGCACAAGTTATACCTACTCAGCCTTCATCAATTTATTCCACACAGACAAAACGCGCCATTTCTCCAATACCTCCAATAAAAGCTTATAACCCACCGGAAACAAAGGAGATACCTGTACCAATGCCTGAAGAAACAAAACCTTATATACCACCTGATTTTAAAATAAATATCGAACCGAAAATATCTAGAGAGGAGACATCATCACCTATGGTGGAAGCCTTAACTACAGCACCAAATAGACCATTTACTCCAGTAGCACAATCTCAAACAATTCAACGAGGTTCTCTTAGAGATGCTTTAACAATTGCTCCAGATAGACCTTACAGCCCTTTGCCTTTGAATATTACAAGCCAATCCAGTAGTTACACATCAAGTTCTTCAATTCAAGTACAATCTACAACATCTGAGATTTTAAGACCGATTGCGACTCAAACATCTACTCACGATAATAGTCAGACTCATTCAGAATTCTCAAATACATTGCAAAATATGTGCCAACTACAATCATCAACAAACATGTCAGCATTTAGACCAGTAGCGAAACAAGTGTTTCCACCGCCACAACCAGAAGAGTTTTGTAAGCTTACAAATTTCCCTCCTATAAGTAATGAATTAAAATCCAGTTTTGAGGAGTCTACTAGGCTGAAACAAGAAACAATGATATCAGAATCTAAATCTATGCAACACTCTACCGTGACTACTAGTAGTATGAGTACTCAAGGATTTTCTTCGGTTAAAAATGCTCAAAGCTTTTTTGAACAGTTAGAGCAAAAGGAATCTTTATCGTCGGTTAACATACGATCCAAGTCTGGCTTACACAAAGCTGACAATATTCCACCTTACCAAAAAAATTTCGAGCGATTGCCATCGCAAAGGGGTATTACACCCGAAATTTGTAATGCTCCAGCAGTACTTCAAAGGCCTGTAACACCTACCACGGATCCTCCTATTAGGCCGAGAGATAAATCTCAGGAACCAAAAACCTCATGCGCAACAGTATTACCGGCAGAACCACAAATTCCTAAATACCCTCAATTAAGAACTCCAGTGCAACAAACTCCAATACAATTTCATAAAGACACTCCTATTAGTATGACTTTTCAACCAGTGGTAGATGAAAACCTATTAAGGGCGTCTCCAGCACGTAGCCGACCTACTACTCCAAGTTTGATTAATAAACCAGCGCCAATAATACCCCATTATCAGATGAATTTAGTTACTGTGGAACATTCTGCACCTGAAAGTTATTTATACGAACCATCGAGTCGTGAAGCTAGTCGTTCGCCAACTCCAAAACCTCGATCTCGTTCTCCAGCCCAAGGCCCGCCGCCGAACCCTCTTAAAGCACAAGCACCACGTCTAAAAGAGACCACTCCACAACGTCAAATGGCACATTCATTATTAACACAAGCTACTTCAAATCTAAGAAAGGAACATGAATTGGCACAGCATCATAGTAATATCATACCTAGCGAAATTTTAAATACATCAAGTGTTAAAACATTTAATCATGATCAACATCCCATTGTAACAGAACAAAGACACTCAAATGTTGGATACAGAAGTGAAAATTATATTAAAGGTGATATGAAATTTAAAGAAGATTCTATGATAAATCAAAATTATGGTCAGAAGCAAACACAATCACAAAATGTTTCAGAATATGGTAATAAAACAGTTCAAATGACTAGGAAAACGTTTGAAGAATTTGAACAAATGCAATCAGCAAAAGTAATTGAAATACGAAAAGGGGATATCTCTTCCGTAGGTGCATTTCAACAAATCGAATCTAATCTTCGGCCATCAACTATTAACCAAAAGCAAATTTTTCCGCCTCCTATTATGAGTTTATCAACTACCCAACAAAGTTCGTCTATTAATTTTACTAATAAAAATGTGACCACTACTAGTAGAGCAATAGAAAATTATCAACCTAAGCCTTCGATTTCTGGTGCTAACCATGGTCCAGTGTGTGAACCTACCCCGTCAACAGGTTCCAGTGTAGGGGCTGCCGCTCGTGGTAAAACATTTGGTGTATCTTCGGCTCCCAAACGCGGGCGAGGGATTTTGAATAAAGCAGCTCAGCCCGGCTCTCGAGTACCCCTTTGCGCTTCTTGCAATGGGAATATTAGGTGATTCGATTATACAGCGTATTTTTAGTGTGATGATTGTTGTGTTCTGATGTACAATTGTTTAATGCATTGCATGCAAGAACGCATGCATTACTTTTAGACTTTTGAAATAATCTTTTGTTTTTCGGTTAAGTTTAACAAAAATTATAAGTTATTATATTTATCCTAACACATTAGATTGTTATTAACATTTTTTTTTATTTGATGTGTTTTTGCTTCTAACAGTTAACGAAATGTCAAATACAAGCAACACACATAAACCGGAATTTAAAAGTTCAGCCGAAGAGAGGCTTATCAGGAAAATGGCAAAAATGGCATTAAATGGTTACGAAATTGGTATACAGAGGAAAATAAAACCGGCAGATCATATCCAGTGTATGGCAGATAAAATTCAAGACACTGTGGTGACCAAACATCCACTGAACGCCGACAGCTTACCGTCCGCCGAAAGTAACTGGGAAAGTACTGTTAAACAACCATTACATAAAATTTATGATAAAGGTTACAAAACACAAGATAAAATACAAAACTTGGGCGACAAAATTAAAGAAACTATTTTAAATAATCATCCAGCCAATCTGTCCTTAAATAATTTCACTAACGACAATATTCCAGCACCACCACCTATACCTAAATCTCCAATTCCAACATTTAACACTCACAATGCGCCAATCGGACAGCCAATAAATAACAAAAAACAACCAGATACACCAGCAAAAAATTTGTACGGTAATATGACACAAGATATTGTCAATACTGGCATGTCAAATAATAGCAGCGGTTGTTCAAGCAGTGAGGATCTCTCTAACAAAGACAAAATAGATAATTATAATATCAACACACTACGAAAGAAAGAAGCATTTGAAAAAGCTTCTTTTTTAAATGGCATGAATAGTTCAAATGATATTTACAAAACAGATATAAAGTCAGAAAATAACTACTCTAATACGCTGAGTAAACGGAAAATATTTGAAAAAATAGAAGCAGAAAACAATGGCATGAATTCTTCAAAAGAAAATATTAATAAATCCCGCGAAAAGAATAACACGAGTTCACATGATATAAGTATATCGAATAAGACTGGTGTCTCTGACATTGCTTTAGATGATGGAAAGAATAATATAATACGACAAAACGAAGACAAGGTGCAAAAAACGGGTCTGCCAAAAAATTTGTACGACAACACATTATATACATTCAAAATTGGTGAAAACAATATCAATGCTGTTAACGAAGGTGCAAAAATTATGGCAAACGGTACGAATTATTACAATGAAACTATTACATGTGATAATGAAAAAGTTCAACAAGATACGGAATCTGAAGTTGTTGTAAGACGTAGACAAAAGAACCCTGCTAGAAATGATGACGGCAGAAGAGATTCTCACATTATCGCTCGTCCTTTAAGCACGATGACATCTACAGATGTGGGCGACGGACTCTATCCAGTATGTCACAAATGTGATCAAGCCATAACCAGGTAATCATAACATGTGTATCGTATATATCTTCAAAAAAATGATAGGCACTCAACGTAAGTTAGAATTAATTTCAAGCACGCTTTATTTAGGCACGAGTGTTGTTCTTTTATTTTTATTAACATATTAATCAGTTTTGTTTTGTTACAAAATATGAAACATTATGCCATGCTACCTTTTAGTACTTTCATAAAAAACATCTTTTATTTTGTGTACAGAGGACCATTTATTACCGCATTGGGCCGTATTTGGTGCCCCGATCATTTCATCTGCGTGAATGCAACGTGCAGGCGTCAGCTTCAAGATATCGGTTTTGTTGAAGAGAACGGCCAATTATATTGCGAATACTGTTTTGAACAATATATCGCACCTGCTTGCGACAAATGTCACGCTAAGATCAAAGGCGTAAGTGTAGTGTTTTTTTTTTATTTGCATTTAATAAACAGCGCAGTAGGCATACTGGAAGCAACTCCTTTAGGGCTCTGAAGATCCAAGACTCATGAGTTTAATTCTCGTCGCAGAACAAAATATAACTTGCATACATTTCATATAATCATTTGATGATAAATTGTCATAGAACCATAATGATTATATAACGTGATGTTTTTTATTTACAAGTCCGTCAGTACCTTAAATTACTTATAATTTGTCAAAGTTTTGTATTTGGAAGGAGAAGTTAATGAATTTTATTTTAATATCGATTTCAGAAATATTCACGAATCTAATTATTAGATATCTCGATGTGATTAGTTATCTCGATGCACTGATGTCAAGATAGTTGAAGATTTAAGACAAAGTGGCACGCTAAAATAAAATATATATTACTATAAATATTCTACTTATATTTAAATATAAGTGTAATATTGTTTTAAATATTGACAGAAGAGTACTTTGATAATTGTAAAGTATGTCTTCCCATATTATTTTCAATGAATCTGGAAAATTAACAACATTTTATATAAATAAATATTTGTTAATTTTGTGGTTTAAAGAGTACAATATTACCATCGATGAATATTACCTACATTTATCATTTACATCACATATTTATCTCTTAGCGAAAATTATAGTAAAGTACCGTTACGTTAAAACTTGATCTTATTGTGTCAACCTTATCCTCTACGTGACGTCAGTGCACTGAAATAACTGGGTTTAGTGGTTACAATTTACTCAGTACTTTTGGCAAGTGTATCTATGAAAACATTTTTTTATTTTAGGATTGCTTAAATGCCATCGGAAAACACTTCCACCCCGAGTGTTTCAATTGTGTCTATTGTGGAAAATTATTCGGTAACAATCCCTTCTTTTTAGAAGATGGTTTGCCATATTGTGAAGCAGGTAATTTATTTTTTATTATTATTACTAATATTACCATTTTGTTCAAAGTCTTTACGAATATTATATAATTTATAAACATAAAGAGCTATAAATGTAAAAGAAGCGAATGAGTTGTATAAGGACCTAAGTCATAGCAAACTTAGGCGCTCAGTTCTCTCTGCCTACCCGCGTAGGACATGACGTGAAGATATTGATATATAGATAGTTTATAGACATTGTTTGTCATGGGCATTATAAGCTGCGGTTCTTTTGATAAAACTGACTCCCAAATTAGCTACTACGGTTACTAATATGTTCGGGAACGTCTAATCAAATAATGTCTTGCGCGCAAAGTATATGATGCATATCTGGAACAAGTTAACGTTTGCTACAGATATGAATTATAGTCGTGTGATTATTTTCAGACTGGAATGAGCTGTTCACGACGAAATGTTTCTCGTGCGGGTTCCCCGTGGAGGCGGGCGACAGGTGGGTCGAGGCGCTCAACAATAATTACCACAGCCAGTGCTTCAACTGCACGGTGCGTATGATACGAGCCCTACTAAATTCAAACAAAAAAACACGTTCTTTTTTCTTCATAATTGTTTCTGATGGTGTTCATTTGATTATAATATCCAGTCATAAAATGGTCAAAACTCGTGAAGCTCGTTAATGTTGGTCAATCTTATAACCTATTAAATATGAAATTATGTTTTGGTATTCTCCCTATAACCAACACGAAATGAAACTCAGCAAGTATTATTTTAATAACATTTCCGACCCATTCTAGTAACATTTTTTGATCAAACAATTTTTTCATTTTAGTATCAGGACATTTAGCATTGTTTAATCAACTGCAATATTGATAGCTTTTGGTACTCTAGAAATAGTGCCTAACTATAAAATTGTTAGGAAAACTTAAATTTCTTCAAAATACATGTTATATAATACACATTAGTACGACGCTCGTCATACGCTGCCACAACTGTGTTCATTTTTCCTCAATTAACAACAATATTAGTGTGTGTGAACCTGTGTCCAGGCGTGTGCCCCCATGTATATAAATTTACAAGTAACTTTAATAATAATCATTCCGTACATAGTTAAACTTCCCAGAATTCAGGAAGACCCACCTTCGGATTCGGATTAAAACTGCTTGTAGAAATGCTTGTGCTATTTAAAGTTATGAGTTTGACTGATATTGAGTAGTAGTTTTGGCTATATTATGTGTAATAAAAGTAGTATTATTGTAAGACGTTATAATTATTTACTTAGCCCGTGTGTATATTTGTTTATTTTCTTTATTGACGTAAAATAAATTCACGTAAAATACTTATAATACTCATTCACTATTGAGCATTAAAATATGCTAAATAAACACATAACCCAATTATTTCAACAATGTACATTTTGTCTTTTATGTTTCTAAATGTTCTAACATATATTTTTAATTTAAAATCACGTGGAATTTTATGAATTTTCAGGTCTGCAAAAAGAACCTCGAAGGACAGAGTTTCTTCGCCAAGGGAGGCCGACCATTTTGCAAAAGTCACGCCCGTTAATACCCCACAAATAATATACAACTCCGACACTGTTTACTCGACTACTACTTTTCGCCCAGTTTCTCCGTCTCCTGTGACGCTTACTGTTAAAAACACCCCCTCCCCGCAACGGACGAGAAAGTTGGAAACGCCCCTCCACTTCGATGGAGGATTGTTTTCCGATATAAGGAGCACTGATGGCAAGTTGCTGAGCAAAGTCACCGTCGATCGCATACATAGCTCGACACGCCACGATGTCACCGACTCGCCTAGCGTATACGAGCATGTTGGTTCGTACGGAACTAAAGATTACGTAGATGACATAATTAAAACAGAGACGATAACTAACGAGGACGTTATAAAAGTCAAGTTTACACCCGTTCCGCCTGAGCTCGACACTCCCCGATTATTGACACCGTCACAATTTCAACAACGTACAACCGGAACAACACCAGTCGAATATATAAAAGATAACTATGAAGATTTGCAGAGCTATAAAATAGTTAGTTCATTATGCAAGGGACCGGCTCTAGAGACTGACAATTTAGGCTACTGTGACAAGGAGAAGAGCGTAGAAAATAATTTGATGGTAAGGGAAAGAACACACAGTCCTCTGGCAAACTTCCTCGTCTCTGAACACCTAACAAAAATAGACAGTTACTTGCAAGACAGTTTAAACGCATGTTCAATGCGTGAGAGCATTGTGAGGGATCAAATTACTACAGATTTCCAGCAGGCAGTAGGAGAAACAAAAGTGAAAAATGAAGATACAGTAATGAACAGATTATACGATGAAAAAATATATTACTTCGAAACAAGTGCAAGCGATAATTCTAGTAGTTACCATGAAACAGAAAAAATATCCGTATGCAAAAAAGAATTGTCTCCTCAGAGACAAAAAGAGAACACAGAAGAAACGCAGAAAGCGATATCAGAACAGGTCCACATTCAAAACAAAGTAAAAACAAATAATATCAATAAACATAATACAGGAGTATTTAGCACTATATATAGTATGCCAATCCATTATCATGCAGCAATTTTATGTTTTGTATTGATTGTATATAACTTTATTTATCAGTATATTAAGCAAAATTGCCATGGAAATAAAAACTAAATTATATATTACAGTTATAGCTAAGTTATATTTTAAAGATTACGAATATTACACTAGTCATTACATTCAGTTAAAATTAATGACAGATTAAATTTAAATGGTTAATCATAATGTTAAAAAAAATATGAAGGTGTAAATAGTCACGGGTAAAAAGTCCTCTCTTTGTGGATCCATAATATTTTTAACAATTTGGTGCTTTGACTACCTACTTGACTTTAAAAATGCTCGCGATATTTGTAATACTTCGCAGTCCCCGCTAATTTAAAGCTTTGTATACAGCTTACGGAATGTTGCAGTAAACTGTTACTAACATTAACAATAGTTATTAATATATACAGGCAGTAATAACACATGAGAGGTACGACAATGGTGCACCAACATACAAACAATACCTAGTATACTTACCAACATTGTATAATGTATCAACAGTTAACAATACCATGATATAAAAAGGTCGGTTTTGTAACTGTAGGTTTAAGATCCACTTTTAACACTTAATCTAGAATTGCAGATAATGCAATATTTTATATTCGCTGTTGATGATAATCTTAACTTTAAGGACTATTTATTTAGACATATTTTATTGCAGTTAGCATACAGCGCATAAAGTAATGTGAGCTTAATTAAAGTATTTTATTTTGAAATGTTGTTTAAATTTTATGCAAAAAAGAAATATTATTTCACAGGGAGGTTTCCGTATGTTTATTTCATTTTGCTGGTTTTCCTTGATGATCTGAACTAACTTAACTCGTTCGACGACGAGCTGACCTTTGTCGTCGTGGGATGAGAATTTATATTTGTATGTATGTATGTATATCACGCCAAGTCCCTTGCGGGGTAGGCAGAGAGAACCGAGCGCCATAAGACGCGGTCCTTGCATACTTCACTCGCTTCTGTGACATTCATAGCTCTTTTCATGCACGCTCGCCGGTTCCTGGGGCTTCTGACATCACCTTCTGATAAAACACGACCAATTTGGTCATGGTAGGTTATTATATTTCATTTTCTTTTAACCATCTGTCAGTCGGCTTCCTTCCTAAACGGTTATCTCCAGAGATACCTGTACCTGAGTTGTCGTTGGGTCTATATTTCCGTTATTTCACAATTATGTTAGACAGCATTTTTCTAATCATATTATGATCTTCCAAAATCCACATGATTAAACCATTTAGTCAAGGAATTGCCTTATTCTACAAATTACCATACAGTTTATACATGATTAATTCTACCAATGTACTGTTCTACTAACGCCCTACTCTACTAATGAACTATTCTGCAAAAGATCTATTCTACAAATGACTTTTATGAAATGTTAACAAATGGCAAATAATTCCGAGTAGTCAAGGAACGACAGAATCAAAGAAAAAACGTAATCGAAACACATATACGAAGGTCATTTGAAAAGTTCTTAGCCTAACATAGTTAGTCATTTGTTTTTTTTATAACTACCCTCATTTTGTAGTTACATTATTTAGCAACAAGTATGCACAGTTTAGTTTATTCACAGTAACTCATTGTTCGTTTACACGTGATACCGTAAGTCAAGTCAGAGCTATTTTTGAAAATGGATAAAATTGAACATCTTGCAGTGATAAAACTGATAAAATACCTGAATTTGAAAGGTTTAACTCCAAAAGCTATACATGAAGACATGTCTGCTACTTTGAGTGAGTCCGCTCCTTCGTATGCGACTGTTAAAAACTGGGTGGCAGAGTTTAAACGTGGTCGTGAGACCATTCACGATGAGCCCCGTAGTGGCCGGCCTTCGACTGCTTCCACTGATCAAAACAAAGAAAAAATCTGGGATTTAATTTTATCTGATCGATGATTGACTATCGAGGAGATAGCTAATACAGTAGGCATCTCATCTGAACGAACACATCATATAATTACTACTGAACTTGGATTCTCTAAGGTGTTTGCGCGGTGGGTACCGACTCACAACTTCTCGCGTCTGTTCCCAAAGCTGAAAAAATTTTTAGGTGGTAAACATTTTTTTACAAATGAAGAGGCGGCTATGACCTCTGTAACCGTGACGATATCTATTTCTTTAAATAGTTCTCTAAGTGATTCCCTGGAGCCCATGTTATAAATAGAGCGGATGGCTCTCTTTTGTAATATGAAAATAGTTTCAATATTAGCCGCTCTTCCCCACAACAGTATACCATATGACATAATACTGTGAAAGTAGCTGAAATAGACTAAGCGAGCGATAGCCACATCTGTCAATGTTTTTTCGTTCCCTGGTCAATTGTCTAATTCTCCTAACGGCATATGCGGCAGAGCTAAGCTTACTAGCCAGTTTATTTATGTGGGGGCCCCACTCCAATTTTGAGTATATCGTAATTCCAAGAAATACAGTATCATTAATAAATTCCAGTATATTATTGTCAATGAAAACTTGTGTATTGGAAGACGCCACATTTGGAAGACTAAATTTTATACATTTGGTTTTAGTTGAATTTAATAAAATATTATTGCATGTGAACCAATTTAGAATAGCAGATAGAACACTATTTACCTTCTCAATATTTTCGCACCGGCGAGCAACATTAAAAATTGAAGAAGTGACATCGGCAAACAGTACCTAGTATATCCGCCGTTTTCTGCACCATGTAGGGCTGATCATTTATATATACTAAAAATAAAAAGGGTCCCAATATAGAGCCCTGGGGCACCCCAATATTAACATTACTGCCTTTAGATTTGACCACATTTATGTCAACAGTTTGTATTCTATTGTTTAAGTAAGTTAAATTATTTTCTTTACACACACTGCCACAACGTGGTTCGATGTAGAGTTATTGTTTTCAGTTTATTATAACAACGGCCATTGTATAATATAGTATCAAAACCCTTCTGATTCCACTCTAAAATTAAATTTCTTTATTCCATCTTGAAAAGAAAAAACCTTACGATGAACTGAATTTCAAAGTGAGTAAACTATGTGCCAGCGATTATTGTCATTGACAATACATTCAAGAGAGATAAGTCACATCAGAGCAGTCCGTCTAGGGAAGTACCTCCACTCGCAGAAAAGCGCAGCCAAATAACAAATCCCTGTCGCTACAACTACAACCTCATGGGTTGCAGTGTTCCAGCGAGAAGTTACCTGTAAGCTGTATTAGCAGTACGGGTGGTAACGTGCTAGGGATGTTATCTCTATTGCAACCGTTCACAAGCTATGGTGAACACTTTACATGCATGTATGCCACCCAACGTATGCGTGATATTATCTTAAGTGTTAATATTTACGTAATTAAACACAATTATTTGTAAGACGTATTCGTATTTATCTCTTTCTCCCAAGATTCACTGGTAGAGAATCTTCTAGCATTACCTAAGTCCGCCTTTAATACCCTGAAATAGTGGTCAATGAAGTATAAATAAATCACGTAACCAATATCCAAGTCACCATTCCACAATCGCATTTGTCCCGTTATTTAATAACACGGTCACAAACAAACCTGAGTAATGCCCCTGACATTGTAAGCATTCATAGGCAGCGGCAACTGTTCACAACCAATTGTCAGCCTTGTAAAAACGTTACATGTCATTTTTAAGAGCCCTCTGGTATATACGCTTGGGAAAACTTCGGCAGAGAGTTCCTACTACCTTCTGAGATTTTTCCCAGGACTACAGAACCTAGCGGTTCTCTGAAGGACATCTTTACACAACTCTAAACCATTGGACAAATGACAGACCATTCACAGGCAAAGTATCTTAAGACATATTACTTATACTCAATATCGTGTCTAAGTATTAACTGAGAATAATCTAGAAATCTCGAATCGTCTCTGGACCCAGTCACAGGAGCCAAGATAGCATCCCTGCAGTATAGTAGGTTCAGCCGCAAAAAATCTAGGGTAGCCCTGGAAGTTTAACTTCGCACTGTCAAACAGAAGATTCCTAGCCGGTGTTATGACCTTCACAATGGTGCAAATGACATAGTCGGTGGCAAATGATATGTTCCGGAATTGTGGAGACACAGCAAGTACTTACCTTAGGAGGTGAACGCAGACCGTGTCTTGGCGCTCTTATGTTGGACCAACTTGAATCACCCCAAATCAGGTACTCTAAACAGAGTAGTCTTAAATATCACTTAGCGTTACAGGACGGCATCATTGATGTCGATGCTATTGAAGCAGCTGCCATCGACAAAAATGTATATGCACGTGCTGCACAAGTAATTACACGATCCTCAGTATCCCGTACAATATTATATACTAGGTGATTTTTTATCGCGTAAGGAGAATTACAGGACATGCAGAGAGATTGAATTTGAAACATTGTTGTTGTGGCGGCCCCCGCCTACATACCTACTTGTAGGTACACACACGTCTTTATACAGCTTCGGGAGGCATACAAACATACGGCCTACCTGATGAAAAGTAGTGACCGTAGCCTATGAATGATTGCAATAAAAATAGTATCGTTCGAGGGTTACACCCCCTTTACTAACACAGCAACTCCTCAGGAGATTTCTGGTTACCTCAAGTACTCGCTGAAATTCAACGTCACGACGACGAATAACCCCGTGGTGGAGTAGTTAGCAATGCCACTTTAATATTAGGGTTCGATTATACACACTACAGTAACCACTTCACATCGGGTGGGCCGTATGCTTATATGTCTCCCAACCTTGTATAAAAAAAAACCAAACGCGTAGATGGGCAGGATCCGATCGACGCTTAATTTGTCAGTGGCACACGTACCGACGCCATCGAGCTCCACAAACACACCTAATCACCAGGTTGCCAACTCTTAGTAGTACTCGTAGATACCGCGCGAGTGATTCTCTTGCAAGCTAGCTATTCATGAGCTGTGGTAACCACTTTACATCTAGGGGCCCGTAGGGTTGTTTACCTCCAGACATTGTAAAAAAGTCACGTAAAGCCTAGAACATACATGCAAGTTTCACATCAACTGAATAGTTTAGTCAAGACATGTGCTGGAGATAATTTTCACACAACTGTTTTGTCGAAAGAGGTGGACATACTATCGACCTTCGACTTCTTATTATCATCATAAACCATTTCACCAGACGGACTACACTTCTCTCCAGACTGCATTTGTATTTGACAATGATTAACAAAAAAGTATTAGCTTTTATTTTCCTCTACAGACGAAAAAAATGTTAAGAAATAGAAAATATTGTGTGCATTGATCTAACTAATGGAATATTTCATACATTGTATATTAAGCTAAGAGAAAATACGGACAATTTTTTTAGTAGAATTCTACTAAAAATAATTGTCCGTATTTTCTCTCTCTATATATATATATATATATATATATATATATATATATATATATATGGTGTTCTTAAATAATATGCCCAAATTGAAATGGGAAATAGTATTATGTATGTTGATTATAATAATAAATATATCTTATGCCCCACGTGTTACAAATTCTTTCATAGAAAAAAAATTCCGTCATAAAAAATAGCTTTCTGTTGTATGAAACCAACCAGCTAGGAAAATACTACAAAGCAAGCAGTGCAATGTATTTAGCGGTCCTTTGTCCGCCGCCGAACGTCGCCCGCGCATGCGCCGTCAGCGCAGCGCGTTGCGCGGTAGGACCACCGTAGTCTTTTCACGAGTGTCGCGCACTACAGTACTACGCGTGACCGTAATCATGCCTGGACGTCGTTACTCTAATCAGGAGTATCTCCAAATGGTACTTTGTTATCGCGAGTGCAATAACATCACTGCACAAGCGGTGAAATTGTACGAGCAAAGGTTCGGAATACGAGTGAGCCATCACACCATCCTCGGCGCAGTATAATTTTCGTGAACATGGCTAGTTTGACACGCCCCCGGTGGACGTGAGTAGAGGTCGGTATCCTGCCGAGTTCGAAGAGAACGTTCTGAATTTCTTTAATCGTCATCCAATGGCGAGCACGAGAGACGGAGCTGCCGTTTTCAATGTGAGCAACAGTTACGTGTGGCAAAGTCAAAGTCAAAGTCAAAATCTTTTTATTCCGTAAAAATGGCTACATTTGTTTGGAATCGTCACAATTTTTTTCCCTACCGTGCAGTTCATGACTAGGTGAGCACTGATAAAAATACTGCCAAAAAACTCGGGCATCCCTCTTTTGGTATCCAAACAAATTTACATAAATTATTAATTACATTATAATTGGATCGACTCAACTTTGGCAGTTACTCAACGATGAAGGGCTACATCCATACCACTTCACTATTCCACTTGAACATCTAAGGGGTTTATATTTCCAGCACGATGGAGCACCAGCCCATTACGCCTTGCGTGTTCACGAGTAACTGGACGTTACGTACGCCATGAGGTGGACAGGAAGGGGAGGGACAGTCCAATGGGCTCCTCGTTCCCCTGATATAACGCCGATGGATTTTTTTTATGGGATCGTGTGAAAGATTTAGTGTATGGATAAACTGGGCATGATATTGAAAGTGTAGAAGAATTAAAAAGGCGTATTGAACGTGCATTTAATCAAGTGAATCGTGAAAGAGACACGTTACGTAAGGTTCAGAGACATGTGTGCAAACGTGTATTCCATTGTATAGAACGCCAGGGTGCGCTTATGCAGCAATTTTGTATTTAGTGTCGTGATTGTGATGTGTAAATAACTTGTAAATAAACTGATGAACTTTTAAACACGCCAAGTTAAAAAGCAAAAGTCCGACAGGGGAAATATCTCCATCTCACAGAAAACCGCAGCAAAATAACAACTTACTGGAGGGTTGTTGATTTAATGTGAGTGAGTCATGTTACCAGAAAGCAGTAAGAGTCTAAAATTATACATTAGATAAATTTTATGACTAACTGCATGTCACTATTGACAATAAAGAACAGCAATTTGCTCCTTCAAATGTAATTATTAATTGAACAGTCAGAACCCGTTATATACGTTTTCCCATACATTTCGCGGTCGTATACGACCACCCGGGTTTCGAAGGGTTAATACGAAACTTCATGACTGGACAAACGTCAAAACGGCCACCATAGTGTGCCGCTACTGTAATGACTCATCAAAAATTATACCGACAACAGCGTGCATGGCGATCATAAATAATAGGAAAAAATAGTCTAATAAACACTAAAATTGGATTGGGGGTCATGTGCCAGAAGCGTGCTCGTTCGCGACCCCTGCCAATCAGTCGATTGCAATTCTGGACCAAGAGCGCACCGACGTGCGGATTAGGGCGTCCCCCGTAGGCGACGCGCACCGATCCGCCCCCGTCGGTGCGAATACAGCTGCATGCGGCGGTGGGGGCCGCCACCCACCACGCAGCGCCAATTCCGGCGGGACGAGGGGAGCCGAGTGCCGCATAGGCACGTGGAATGTGAGAGGTGGATTGAAAGATAAGACGAATGAACTGATAGACGTAATGAATGATAGACGTTTGGATGCTTTATGTGTGACAGAGACTAAGCGCAAGGGGAGCGACACCGATGATCTGCCCGGTGGTATGATGGCCCTATGGTCTGGGGTAGACCGTGACGATCATGCCAGTGCTGGTGTAGGTGTCGTACTCTCCTCTCGCTTAGCCACTGGTGTAAGAGATTACTGTTTGGTAGGGCCTAGACTTCTCTGGGTTCGTATTAAACTGGGCATCACGCGAGTATTTTTGGTTGCAGCATACGCTCCCGTAAGCTCAGCGTGTGCTCAAGAACTGGAGAAGTTTTGGGAGTCTGTGAGGGATGTTCTGGACTTAGTTGAAGGGAACGAAAGAGTGATTATGTGTGGAGACTTGAATGGATGGGTTGGGACCAAGCGATACAGCTATGAAGCTGTTCTTGGTCCGTATGGAGATAAGAGAGTGAACGAAGCAGGTAAGTCTATACTAGATTTATGTATGGAACGAGGCCTCCTCGTGTCGAATACTTTATTTCATCATAAGGATATTCACACGTATACATGGAGAAGGAATGATCAAAAAAGTGTGATTGATTTGATTTTAATAGATAGACGTCTCCGAAATGTTTTAATGGATACAAGAGCCTTTAGAGGCCCCACTCTTGAGACGGACCACTACCTGGTGGTAAGCCGGTTTGTGGGCCTTTTTAGGAAGTGGAGGCACTGGCGAGTGCGTATCCCTTTCGGAGATCATGAAAGGATAATGAGCGAAAAATTGCAAGATGAAAGTGTAAGGAGAATGTATGTGCATCTGGTAAGTGAGAGACTTGCAAATGCAAGCCTCTCCGACTCAGATGTGGATGATTGTTGGAAAGTTTTGAAAGAAAGTATGGTGGATAGTGCAAAAGAAGCTTGTGGATGCGCAAAGAGACGTAAAACAGCGAAAGGAGATGCCTGGTGGGATGCGGAGGTTGAATCCTCCGTAGCAAAAAAGAGGAAAGCGTGGCTGGATTACGTATCATCTTTGCCTTTAAATGAAAATATGAGAGAAAAGAAGAAAGAAATGTACCGTCTATGCAAGAATGAAACCAAGGCTTTAGTGAAAGAGAAGCGTGAAAGACAAATTATGAATGAGGAAGAGAGGCTGACGAAAAACTTCGAGGCAAATACCGAACTCTTTTGGAGAGAGGTAAAGAAGTCTCGGAGTGGTTCGTCGGCATCCAGAATGGATAAGATAAAGTCTAAAGCTGGTGTCATTCTTGCCAACACTCAGGAAGTGTTAGAACGGTGGAGTGAATATTTTGAGGAAATGTATGAGTATGCCTCGGACGCTGGCAATGAGAGTGAGTCGGATGCTTACTCCACGTTGACGGCGTCCGACGAAGGCATAACTATGGATGAGATCGAATGGTCGATACGAAGCTTGAAAAATGGAAAATCAGCGGGAATTGATCTGATCACAGCTGAGATGATCAAATTAGGTGGCACTTACGTCCGGGACGCCTTCTGGTACCTATGCAACCTATGCTGGAGAACTGGAAGGGTCCCAATGGACTGGAGACGCGCAGTCATCGTGCCCTTGTATAAAGACAAGGGATCACGCATGGACTGCGCCAACTATAGGGCCATCAGTTTGATCAGCTTAGCAGCAAAAGTATATGGAAAAGTGATTGAAAGGAGAATGAGGGTGAAATCGGATGAAATGCTGTGGGACGCACAAGGAGGTTTCCGAAATGGAAGGGGATGTACGGATCAAGTTTTCTCGCTTCGCAATATCGTAGAGAAGCATCTGGCCATAGACCAGAAGGTTTTCTGCGGTTTTGTGGATCTTGAGAAAGCCTTTGATAGGGTTGTGCGAAAGGAACTGTGGGACATATTGCCGAGATATGGGATTGACGGTTCACTGCTCCGTGCTGTGCAGTCCACTTACAAGGATTGCTCAGCATGTGTGCGGATAGACGGTGGCATGTCACCCTGGTTTGATGTCAAAATTGGTGTCAAACAGGGTTGCATGCTATCTGCTAGGCTGTTTATCCTGTATCTCGATAGTTGTCTGCAGAGAATAAGGTCAACGAATGTGGGATTGCGCATGGGTGACCAAGTGGTGAACTGTCTGCTGTATGCAGACGATGCCGTGCTATTAGCAGATACACCATCTAAACTGCAAACACTGGTCACAGCGATGAAAGACGACTGTATGGAGAAAGGCTTACTACTGAATGCGAAGAAAACAAAGATAATGGTATTTGAAAGAGAAGAATCCAGAACTAATGTAAGGATTACGATTGATGATGAAGTGTTGGAACAAGTGGATGAGTTTGTATATCTTGGATGCGCTTTCAGCAGGGATGGAAGATACACCGCAGATGTGGAAAGACGAGTGAGTGCTGGGAATAGTGTGAATGGAGCGTTGGGAAAACTTCTTGGCAGTAAAATCCTGAGCCAGAAGGCACAACTCGCTATACACAATGCAGTGTTGGTCCCAACGCTAACTTATGGAAGCGAGAGTTGGGTATGGCAGAAAGAGCATGAAAGTAGAATAAACGCGGTTGAAATGCGAGCGCTGCGCAAAATTTGTGGCGTAAGGCTCGTAGACCGTATTCGCAATGATGATGTTAGAAATAGAGTTGGTCTGAAAGAGAGCGTCGGTGTTAAAATAAGAAGAGGCATGCTCCGATGGTTCGGGCATGTAGAAAGAATGCAAGATGAAAGAATGACGAAGCAGATATACAATGCAAAAGTGGAAGGATGTAGGAGCCGGGGAAGGCCAAGACTTACCTACCATGACCAAATTGGTCATGTTCTATCAGAAGGTGATGTCAGGAGCCCTAGAAACCGGCGTGCGTGCATGAGAAGAGCAATGAATGTTAAAGAAGCGAGTGAGATATGTAAGGATCGAGTCACGTGGCGCTCGGTTCTCTCTGCCTACCCCGCAAGGGATCTGGCGTGAAGTTATAGATAAACACTAAAAAATTGTTTATTTCTTTCTAATAAATTTGGTTGAGTTGCTGATATTGGTAACAAGCAGATTCAAATGGTATGCCCATTTGAATGTAAAGAAAAAACAAAGTAAAGAAATTGGACTTGATTTGTGAGAACTGAAATGAATGCAAAAAATATATAGTAAAACTTTAATAATTTTATTTACATTTAATCAAATAAATACAACATGTTTCTACTGAAATTATGCCGAGTTTCTTAAGTGCTATGGATGAATTAAAATTATACTTTCATTACTATAACTAGATGCTAGGAAGAGTAATCACACCTGTTCATGTTTTAGCATGCTCAGTCTCTAATGCTTGGCTTTCATCACCAATATCGCTGTCCCCAAACATGAATTTGGATATTCTGAAAGAAAGTTATGATCTGATAATTAAAATAATTTCAAAAGAACTTCAGATAATATTGTCCCTTGTTTCATCAATAGCCTTTACTGCTGTTTACAAGTATTTGACAGTTAGGCCAGTAAAAATAGGAGAGCAAATTGAAAAAAAAAAAATTCCTTACAGCAATCTGACACTGGGATATTGTAGAATAAGATATTCTAAAAGAGGGAAAAATAAATCGAACAGTCTGCTGCTATCCGGTAGAATGGGGTGCTTTTTAGGGGTTGAAATCAGTTTTTCGCAATTTCTGTCTACACAGTGCATTCTATCGAAAAAAGTTAAATGTAAAAGTTGTAGATAATAAAAAGATCTACAACTTTTGTGTAAACCATTTTTACCCTAACCTCAAAATTTTTCGAAAAAATGCAAAAAACCGATTTTTTGGTTTTATTTTTTTCGAGAAAAAAGAATCAATTGAGCCCAAACTTTGCCAAAAGATACCTTTTGGTATTATAAAGATATAGTAATTTTTTTGAAAGGAAATATTTTAAGGTTTTTTTAAAATTCCATTTTTTCGAAAAAAAAAAATGAAATTTTCAACGAAAATCCTACCTAATACTACAAAACCTACAGAGTTCAAATTTGGCACACTTACTCGTTGTTACGTCTACTTTCAATTAGTAGTGAAAAAAAGGTACACTGCAATAGAAAAATGGCAGGAAAATTTAAAAAAACGAAAAAATGACTTTTTTTGTGGTATTTGACATATACATTGTCGAACAATCGTTATTAATTAATAAAATCATTATAATTTCTTTATGCTTATAGAAATTATAATATCAATCTTTGATTATTGAATATCAATTATATATGATATCATGCATGTCTAAAACAACAAATTGTATCTGCTACACTTGTGTCTTCGTAATTGCAGGATACAAATAAGAGAAATTTAAGGAGCGGTTTTCGAGCTAAATCCAGCATGAGAATGCATTCAGAGGCCTTCTAAGCCAATGAGATGTCGAGCTGGTGTATACCAGTCTACAGGGCTCATATATCGTGCCTGTTGCAGTTTCTTTAGGAATATCAAGCAAGCATCAGCCGTTTAATATAGCTCGTATTTTTGAGTTGTTTACGAGTTAAGGGTGTTGTGGAATTCTTTTGCAGGCAGTACTTCTTATTATATTCAACTACATGGACAGTCCAAAACGTAAGTTAAGCTTTATAGATTTATTTTTATGAAGGAAAGACAATGGCAAGCATCGTCATCCAGGGCACAAACTCACACAAAAAATGTCATCAAAATTGATCTAGTTGATTAGGAGGATAATGATAGAATTATGCTAAAAGAGGGCATTTTAAATGAAGAAGAAGGAAATAATGGGTTCACCGTATTGTCCTACTAACAATGCGAGGTTGGCTATAGAATAGAGGCATATGCTTTTGGGGTAGATGAAGGTTGAATTATCTAGGGATTGATGTCGGTTTTCTAAACATATCATTCCTGTTCTGCGGAGATGCATAGTTTTTATTCAAATGATGTTTTAATATTTTTGAATTGGAACAAGCACATTACAAGATACAACACCAGGAAAAAAAGATATTTAACTACCCCTCAATGATGACAGTAGGTTACTTAGGTTCCCTTTAGACCCCACATCCAGAAATAGGTTCCGTCAACTTGCCTTTGATCACTTTTGGTTAGAATTTAGTAATATTTTGGTGCATTAACTTGTAATAGGAATGCTATCTGGAGATTGGAGTGTTCTCCTCACTTGTCTGCATAAGTGCTTTTTTGAGGTTATATGTACACAATTTCAAATTGATATTTCTCCTAAACTATGCACTTCCGCGGGGGGGAGGGGTATAAGTGGGTAGCATAAAGTAGGTAGAATAAAGGCTCAGATTAAGGGACGAGCTTCCTCCTCGTCCCTTAATATCTGAGTTTTTATTCTATATTTTTTCCCCCAATGCTAGCTGATAACTTAGTAAGGCGATAATAAAAATATAATATAACCTTTTCCATTCGATACCCAGTCCAATAAAACCGAATGTTAAAAAGCCGTGCCACAAAGTTGTCACGGTTGGTATTGGTTGTCTCTTATGTCCAAAATTTTTATACGTTCTTCTGCTAAAATATGAAAGTGCTCTTTCAAATTTCATCATTACTGACAATACAATATATACTATAATCACAAATTAAATGTTTCAATTTTATTTCTTATAGGTTATGTTGAATGTTTATATTGTTTACTTTTTTTTTTATCTTTAGCTATGGATACAATTGCATTCAGAATTTCCTTTCTTGACTACCCGGTGTAGGTCGATTCTACTAAAACGCCGCGCTGAAGTGCAGTTTTTTAGTAGAATCGGCCTACTGATGTCCCCCGGTTGTAAAACGTGATGCCACTAGATTGCATCCAATTTGAGAAGCTGCAACCGAGTCGCCTTAATAAAAATTAAAGCTAGGTAACTATTTTGAGGTTCAACTTCATAACATTACTAATGAAACCTGTACCATCGTTTTTCTTTGCATTTAATTTATCGATTCGATTGTTCGAACATCTCGATTGTTTTCGATTGTTTCATCGAACATCTCGATTGTTGTTATGTTCGTCTTCGGCGCGATTTCAACTCGAATTTGTGGTTGCGAATTGCGAGTATGCACGATGGCGAGAGGTTTCAGTCGATTGTTTTGAGTTATATTAGAACAACTCGATGGGCGGACTTGGCCTTGTATTGTGATTGCGATTTGCGAGTTCAAACTAACCATGCAAAGTAGCAAACTTATCCAACTTACGTACCTACGTATTATAGGAGAAAGGAATCACGAAAATAAATAAAATAATCGAAGTTTATAACGAATCATCTATTTTTAATGACTTAAATAAACTTGTGCAATGTATGCCACATATTTTTTTAGTTTTAATACAAAATATCACAGCGGCTCGACAAACAATCGCGATACGTACACCTCGGCTCGATGCTTGTAAATAACTAGCAGCGAGTCGAGTCCATCGGGCTAAACTAACCGGTGACCGATGAATGACTGACTGATGCAACAATCGAAAAACCTCTCGATTTTTTGTAAAACGGCGAGTCGATTGTTGACTCGATTGTATATTTTGACGACTGCAATTCTTTCGATTGTTAAAACATCTCGGAATTGCCCATCGCTAATCCTGTCAGCCTAAGGCTGACTGTCAGTCTGCAGCTAGGAGTACCAATTTGTGCACAATGTGCACCACATAATGAGGATCCGTACGGTTTTTAGTTGAGAATACAGATTTATAGAGCTAAGAAATTCTTAGCATACAGTACAAAAATTTTTGTTCTACGACAAAAATTGACGAAGTTATGACTGAATTACTAGCGAAGTTCACAGAGTGGCCGTCGAAGTAGCTGTGACGTTACTGTGACGGTCGCCGCCATTTAGCCGTTGGCAACGATAAGGCGCGCAGTGTTTTGTTTCTTTAATTGTGACTTTAAAACAAATTAAGTGTCCGATTTGTGTCTAATTCACTTTTTTAACTATGTATAGATATTGTATAGTGCCGAAATGCACAAACACTTCTATTAAAACGCCAGAAAAACTATTTTTTAACGTGCCGAAAGACCCAAAACTTCGTAAAAAATGATATTCTGTTGTAAAAAGAGATGATAAAACTACACCCTCTGCCCAGGCTACCGGCTATTTTCCTTGTTTTGGCTACTTCTGCTCTGACATCGGATTCCAATCGTTTGCCTCTATTCATCGCCAGAGTCTCTGGTACAGAGGCACCAAATATTTGTTCAACTAAAGCACCATCAGGAGTCTTGCAATGTGCAGCTTCGAGAACTTTAGGTTATTCTACAATACCTTAACTCATGCCATAACAGTGAACTAGCTTGACGAACTGTTGCTTCTTCTGCTTGGTGACATTCTTCTATGGTGATTTTAGTAGAGCAATAATCAATAAAATCATCTGCGCTATTTATATTATTGCCTTCCTTTTTGTATTGTTGAACGAGATTATGCAAAGAAAATTTTTTCAACTCATTCTTTGTAACGTATGCTGATAACTGATTTTGAATAGAATTTGCCTTTATGCTTTACACAACCGCTAGGAAAAACTGGTCTCCTTTAGTGTTATCAGTGTTTTTATCTTCAATAGTAACTGAGCTGCGAACTATATCTTTAGCTTTTATAAATTTTGTAGTTGTACCTATAGCAGCCAGCTTTGGTTTGGCCCAGTAACATTTTTTTTCAGTGGGAGACGGCTCCTCGCTGCGTCTATGCAGCTACATCAAAAATGCTACGCTATAGCTAGCCTACCTTGTGAGCAGCACAGTCATGACAATCCACGTTCAAAACCGTCCCCTCATTTTCATCACATGTAAATGTGCAGCAATACGCTTTACTTTTTATTAGGGTTCCGTACCCAAAGGGTAAAACGGAACCCTATTACTGAGGCTCCGCTGTCCGTCCGTCCGTCCGTCCGTCTGTCACCAGGCTGTATCTCATGAACCGTGATAGTTAGACAGTTGAAATTTTCAGAGATGATGTATTTCTGTTGCCGCTATAACAACAAATACTAAAAAATAGAATAAAATACATATTTAAGGGGGCTCCCATACAACAAACGTAATTTTTTTTGCCTTTTTAGGGTTCCGTACCCAAAGGGTAAAACGGAACCCTATTACTGAGGCTCCGCTGTCCGTCCGTCCGTCCGTCCGTCCGTCCGTCCGTCTGTCACCAGGCTGTATCTCATGAACGGTGATAGTTAGACAGTTGAAATTTTCACAGATGATGTATTTCTGTTGCCGCTATAACAACAAATACTAAAAAATAGAATAAAATAAATATTTAAGGGGGCTCCCATACAACAAACGTGATTTTTTTGCCGTTTTTATAGATAATGGTACGGAACCCTTCGTGCGCGAGTCCGACTCGCACTTGGCCGATTTTTTATAGATAATGGTAGTCCCTTAGTGCGCGAGTCCCACTCGCACTTGGCCGATTTTTCTATGTTCAGGCGTTATTTTTGCTTTTACCGTACAAACATGTCCTGACCTCTGGACTTGGACAAAACCTACAGCATCATCTCCATAGCTTTCACGTGCCGATCTGTAATAAATAAATAAAACGGCATTAAAATATATGTATAAAAAAAAAATATTATATATTTTTTGCTTTATATTCAAGTCATCCTACTTAAGTACACATTGAACTAATGATTTGTAACAAAAAGCGACGTAGCAAAAAAAAAACGGCTATTGGCAACCAATATTAAGGTTACTGACATACATAGATCAGCAAGTATAGAGGACCATGCACTAAATAAAGCGCAACAAGGTAGGTTAAACAGCCATACGCGAAATGATCTTCATATGAATGAATGAAACAACATTCGGTATATCAAGATACTATAAACTCTATTCATAAGTTATGAATACGTCCCTGTACTTACACTTTACATTCATTCTTTCTTACACCTTCCTACCACTAACAGATTAAATATTACTAATAAGTAGGTACCTACATACGTAGATAAATAAGCAGTACCCTTACCTTTGTAGTTTCCAACCACGGATTTCAGCGCTGGTGAACTTGGAATGATCACCTAGGTAATCAAAGGCGGCGACGGCCGGCCGGCCGCGCTCGGTTCCGTCACAGTGACGTCACACGCACCCGCGTACATTGACTTTTAGCGACAGGAATGGCATATGTTTATTACTTAATATCTTAATCTCTAGTAATGGTCCGATTAGGATAATTCAAAAAGATATATCATTCTTAGTTCATAAAGAATATCGTAAACACTAGTTCTATTGAATTTGCTATAACTTTACTGATCCTCATTGCAGTGATGTCAATCACTTCGAACACAACGAGTGTTCTTGTTGCTCGATGTAACTGGCGACGTAATATTATCAATAAATATCGATGTGATATATGTTTTTTTTTTTAATTTAGTAGAACTACACTACGGTTACAGTTAAATTAAAATGCTCATTAATTAACACTTAAACTTTTCACCGCATTTTGAATAAGAACGTTTATCACATTATTTATCATAATACATTACGGAAATATATTTTGTTTAAATACCTGTTTTTAATACGAGGGTCATTTGAAAAGTTCTTATCCTAACATACTTAATGAAACCACACGATTTTGAGTTTATTTTTATTTTTCAACATACTCTCCTCCGAGCTCAAAACACTTTATTTGTAAAAAAATGTTTACCACCTAAAAAATTTTTCAGCTTTGGAAACATAAAAGTCGGACGGTGCTAAATCCGGTGAATATGAAGGATGAGGTAACAATTCGAAGCCACATTGATGGATTTCTGCCATGGATTGCACAGAGGTGTGAACGCGCGCATTGTCCTGATGAAATAAGACTTTTCTTCTCAATAAACCTGGACGTTTTTCTTTGATTTCTTTTCTCAAACGACGCAACAGGTTGCAATAGTAATCGGAATTTATGGTTTCACCCTTTTTTAACCCTTTGACCGCCATATTTTATTACATCATCAAACACCCTAACGCCAGCGGTCTGTCGGCGTAATTTCAAATAGGGTTGAGAAATAGTGTTATCGATTAGTTTAAATGAATAAAAGTTCAAAATTTAATTAATATTAAATCAGTCTATTAATCAAGTATCAAGGGACTACAGTACGGGGGTTATTCAAGAAAGGCGTGAAGAGGTTCTTACAGGGTCGGCAACGCAAGCGTGACTGGTGTTGCAAATGTCCATAGGCTACGGTAACTGTTTACCATCAGGCAGGCTGTAAGCTTGTTTGCTACCTTAGTGGTATAAAAAAATAACATTATTTACCACGTTTCAATCAATATTCTAGCAATGAATCTAGTATAACATCTTCGTTTTCTGATGCATCTCTTCGAGCTTGATTTATCAAATTAATAATTTTCATATATAATTCTGATCGTACCTCAGGTCGAACAGTCATTATTTCCTTTTAAAATATTTAATAATTCGTAGTGTTCTAACATGGCAAGGGAACAACATTAATTTGTACAAGGAACGTGTTATTACGGTGACGGCGCCTGAGGAACAGCAAATATGGCGTCGTTTGACCTTGAGCCGCACGTAAAATCGCGATGACGGCGATCGGAGATAGTCTGAACTAGTGAATTTCTCAGTTGTCGCTTCTTTATCACAATAAATTATATCTAATATTTAACACATAAAATAAACATTTTTATTGTTTTAACATGCTTTTAATTAGTACGACTATTCGTGCTTCGAATTTTACGAAATAATTTGGATTTCAATACAATATTTTTGCTTTCGCACCATGATTATTCAATAAAATTTCATTTAGATTACATTGATTTTTCCATCCCTAGTACACGTAATAGCCCTTTAAGGGAAATCCAGCACTAATGAAAAGACAAAAATACATCATTTTTGATGAGAAATACAAAAGTGCTCCTACGAAAATTTAATATTTATTAGATTATGCTATTACCCATCACTGCCATAGACAATTACACACATCAAAAGTGTCTAGGGATCAAGCATTTTTATGCGGATTTCTTGAGATTGAGATGTGGCTTTGTAATAAATGATTTTATAAATTTATATGGATCCTTTTTGGTGCATTTCATAATTTGAAACAGGAACTGTCAATCAAATTCGAGTAAAAGATGAAAATCAGCTGTCAATATTTTCCCTATAAAAACATACAACGCATTGAAGACATTATTAGTGCTACTGTTTCCCTACTACTGATTAAAACCAACGTTATTATGGAGCGGCGACGTCATTTAAGCAGGGAAGAAATGCTCAGAGCCGTGGGAATGATAAAAGCTGGTTCCCGGCAACGTACTGTGGCTTTAGCTCTGAATACAAGTCAGAGTGTTATCAGTCGACTTTGGACACGTTACCGAAGCACTGGTACCGTGGCTGAGCGCCATGGAGGACGGTATCGTTGCACCACACGGAGACAAGACCGATACATTCAAATCACAACTCGAAGAGCTCCAACTAAGTTCGCTGGCTCCAACAATAACCGCCATGATGTTAGCCGTGACGCTTCATCACTCTTCAGGGAACTTAATTAGCAACCAAACAGTCAGAAACCGCTTGCATGAAGTGAACCTTCATTCCCGAAGACCGCTAAGGGTACCACCTATAGCAATGCACAATCGTAGGATTCGATATCAATGGGCTCTTGAACACAGAAATTGGGCAGAAGAACAATGGCATTTCGTGTGCTTTTCTGATGAGTCTCGTTTTGGTATGAGACCGGGTACAAGACGTATACGACACTGGAGAACCCCTGGACGCCAACAGTGATTAAAATCCTGCCAGGAAGTCCATCCTTATAGTGGTGGAACCATCATGGTATGGGCGGGTATTTGGATCGGCGGAAGAACTGAGTTGATTTGGATCAGAGGCAACCTCAACGCTCAAATTTATGCTGAGACGATTGTATCAGACGTCATCGTTCCTCTACAAGTGCAAACCGGTCCCTTATTTCAGTTAATGCATGATAATGCACGACCGCACACCGCAAGAGTTGTAAGACAGACTCTCGCCGCAGCTAACATCAATGTCATGCCCTGGCCTGCTCAGTCGCCAGACTTGAACCCGATTGAGCATGCATGGGATATGCTACAGAGAAGAGCTCTGCCGAATATGGAGGGTATCCAGTCGCAAGAAGACTTTTTTTGTTGTTGCAACGAACATGGGCGGCCATTCCACAGCGTGATTTGGATGAACTCATTTTGAGTATGCCAAACCGATGTTCTTGTGTTGTTCGTGGTAGAAACACGGATTATTAATTGTTTAAGTTACCCAATAAAATTTTAAAGAAAACTGTTATTTCAGTCTTTTTTTCGAACTTTAATGTTAGTGGTTCAAATGTCAAAAATCCCTTTATGAAAATGGCAAATTTCTTTATTAATGCAAAGGTGACTTGGTTTATCGTTACTGTAGACAAACGAAAACACTTTATTTGATGAATCCTTAAAGAAAATTTTAATTAATATCAATCAGGAGAAAAGTTATTGCAAAAATATATGTTGATCCCTAGACACTTTTGATGTGTGTATATCGATTTTTTACTTAACTTGGAATAACAATAGTTATCATATATTTTGTTTCGGTTCAGTAGCGTAAGATATATTCCCTTTATATGCAGAAGGTTCCATTACCATTTTGCAACATGGACCTTGTGCACCTAATTATTTTCACAAGCAACAAGCGTATAATTGATACAATTTTCAGGAACACCGTTCCTATGTGAAATCTATGTTTGTGTGCGTTTTTTTTTCGAATATTGACTTCAGATTCGGATTCAGCATAAAAAGTATTCTACTTTTGGAATGTTCAGGAACACCGTTCCTATAGGAACATAGTCAAAATGGCCGACAAATAAAAAAAAAAATTAATTGTTGTGTAATTGACAAGCCAGGTGTTCCTCTGGCAATGCAAGCTTGCGCATTCTCAACTGGTTTTTTATACTTTCATTCAGCATTATGAACGGTTTTGAAATGTGATAACGAGTTTTCGAGATGTGAAATCTGTAGATTAAAACTACAAAACATAATACCATATTCTTACTTTATTTTGTAAGGCGGCTTATTAAATAGTCATTCATATGAATAATAAAACAATTACCTTAGATTACGCAAACATAAGGTGTGGCTAATTATGAGATAAAAACACCACCTCATATAGTATGTACAAAATACATGCCAAGAATTACTGTACATAGTAGGCGTAGTAAATAGAGCCAGGTGGCCAACATATATTGTTCTTAATCCAGGCATAAATTAAAGGGGCGTTTGATGATTTCATCAAACCTTCTGATGATGCCTTGTTTTATTCCGGCAATTTGAAAAACAATCAGAATAACGGTTACGCCCAAATAGTTGACTTCAAGACTTAGATTTTTATTAGATTAATCCATGTGTCCATGTGTGCTACAAAATAAAGATAATGCTTGATAAATTATAAGACCAATATCTTCGAACACCTTTATGTGTAAAAAATGAAAGAACTTCTACATTTTAATTTTTTTTTTAAGAGAAGATATAAATAATAAAAGTCATAAGTAAACACAGTTTTGACCACTCTGTACATACATATTATATTTAACAAGTACATCTACGCCACATTTCGACTATACACCGGTAAATAGAAATTTAAAAAATCATCATCACACGCCTACCTTATAATTCAATTGGAGTATCGACCGGTAATCAAGGGCTTGTTGGTCGAAATCTCGCCTGAGAGATGACTTTTGTCATTTTAATATTTAAAAGCAAAATTCTTAACTTTTTTTAACAATTCTGACCGTTTCTGCAGACGCCTTTGGTTTCCTTCGGCGAACATGTACAAAAAACATAAATTTGTGTCTCAGACAGTCAACATCAGGGATGCACCAACACATTGCATTAAAATATTTTTTTCAATTCGATCTGCTGAAACAAACTCATGTGGATTGACTAAAAATTACTATTGTCCCATCTCAAGGAGAAAAATAAATGCATCAAGAAATAGTTTGTAAACGGAGCCGTGACTATAAAACTTACTACCTACATAACCTAACTAATATATACAGAAATAGTCGAATAATTTTAACATACTACCATATAAAAATAAACGTCTGTCCCTAATAATTCAATTTTAATCGTCAACAAGTAAAGAGAAATTGTATCAAGTTCATATGTACAGATGCAATACAGTAGTTCACGTTTTGAAAAGTCAAGCATTCAGCAAACAGATCGGGGACATTTGGATAAAAGATATACATTTTTATATTAGGCTGGGTGGGAAACAACCATAAAACCTTACAGTCTACCTGATATAATGCGGTTACTATATGCCATGGACACTTGCACCATAAGGACAATCACTGTGTGTAGCCACACTGCTGTTGTGTGCTTCAGGGCAGAACCCACTTAATGAGTTTAATGGATACGATCTATTGTATAAAATATATATGATAATATGTATTAATTTGTAGTGAAATATTAAAATAAGTATATCAGTAATTTTGCAGAAATTGTTAATTGTATAGGGTCTTGCCACGGAGATGTATTTATTGCTAACTAATCAACTGGCAGGCATTTCTGTGAAGAAGTTTTTGTTTTGATAGAAGTCCATATTATTTAGTAACTGTAACTGTGTTACATTATGATATACAATTCACATGCATGTATTATATTTCATACTGTTTATAAAGTACCTGGAGTAATAGTAAAACCAATGGTTCACCTGGAGAGCATGCTCCGTGGCAGGACCCCATACAATTAATATTTTTTACAAAACTACTGGTATACTTATTTTATTATGTCGCTACAAATTTATACATATCATAGATTGTATGCATTAACCTCTAAGTGGGTTCTGCCCTGAATTAAAACAACAACTTCTCGCTGTCCTGAGAGTGAAAAGTTGTTTTTAGGTTAACCCTGAGAATTTATTGTTGGCAGGGTGCAACTACATATAAGTGAAGTTGGCCTTATCCTTAAAGATGATGATTAGCCAATTACAACCAAAACTAGAGTTACTACTTCAAGAATATAAAGAGCAGTGCAATAGCACCACTTTACAAGCAACCACGAAGGTACGTTGTAGATCACAGGATCGCAGAAAAAGCAAGGTAATTACATAATCCTTTAATAGTTACGTAAGTAGTACTGTGAGATTTGATTACCCTGGGTTTGTACGATCCCATTGCCAATACTTATTAGATACCTATTGTTATGATCTTAGATAAAAAATATTAGAGCTATAAGAGATTTCAGCAGACCATACAAACATCGTCAATAGTGTTTACTTTAAAATGTGTGTTTACTATATTACGTTTGTCACTGTAACATTGAACTTAATGAACATAAACTCGAGACATAGCAATAAAACTTATAGGTAACAATACCTAAATCAGGTTAAATACTACACCTGGTATAGTTCTGATTATTTTATGATGAATCCTGACAGCTGAGGTCCTAGTCTGTCCTAGTGTAGAGAAGTAACCAGTACGATCATTTACATGCAATTTCTAACCGGCTTAATGTGCTTCCGCCACCAATTAGTTCATGCGAACTAGCGCCGGCACACAAGCAGTTTAGATCAAATTGCATGTAAATTTGACTTTCGCAAAATAATGCCTGAATCTATTAACTATTTAGTAGGATATTTTAGAAGAAACATTCCAAATCGTCGTATTCACATAGATGTTTTATACGAGGTTCGATCAAGAATAGCGGCAGGTCCTTCGAAATGACTGGACGTGTTCGACATTACAGTGAATAGAAATGGCCCTAAGTGTTGATAATTATGTCAAAAAGGCACTAAATATGCTAGTATACCTACTGCTTATATCTCACTGCTGTGATATAATAGCAAACAAATATTTTTATACCACTAAAGCCCGTCAAGTCTTTACAATACTGCCAGGCTTCATCATAAAATAACCAGACTATATAATAAACTTCGCATAAATTCTCATTCAAATCAATGACTAACAAGTATTTTAATTGAAATTATTAAAATTTTAGAAAAACTTATTATCAACAAACTGCATTGGATATATCAAATACAAATGTATTATCCATATAAATGACATATTACACAATAATTCTATTTTATCTCACCATGAACTGCATTGTAATGTGCCTATTAGGGCACTTGGCGTCAATATTTCTTTTTAAAAGGAGCTTCCATAGTAGCACAACTTCTATATTCTCAGCATTGCTAAATGGATGGAGAAAATGCGAAAATGAGAAAATTTTAACAATGCGATAAGATGCACTGTTTTGAGTTTGAACATACATTTTTGGATAAAATACTACGGCTTTGATAGTGCTGACTTTGACATTTAACTGCAGCTACTTCATGTATGTTGTGGCTGAGCTTGTTGGCCAGGCTGATTTTCAACATCATCATTAAACATTAGCTCACTGCATCCGTCGTGGCCAACAACATATATACATTAATCTTCAAACTTGATTGAGTGGACACCAGTGTCGATGGCGCCGCCACGGTAGGAGCCCCGTTTCTTTTTCGTCTTCTCGTGCTTGAAGCTCTTGCCCCGAGTGTGTTTCAAGTCATGACTCGCACGCTCACCCCATGACCCGCGAGCTCCACTCTGTACAATTGAAAAAAAAAACTCTTTAAAACCAAATATCTAACACCAACTTTATTGAAATCGACGACTATTATACAGTTGCTTTATCTTTACTAGCGTGTCTTTACCATTTGGATAAACTCCAAACGGTAAAGACACGCTAGTAAAGACAAAGTAATTAAAATAATCCATAAGAAATATTAGGAAAGTACCTAAGTTCAGCTTCATTTATCTGGAGAACCGGGCAGTCCGGGACAAAGGTATGTATGTGGTGCTATATATAAACACCCATAGATTAAACCTATAAAATATCAAGCTGATATCTGTCAAGACTTATTATAGAGTAAGTTAGATATCGTCCCACACATTTTTTAAATTCAATTTTTCTTGTAAATTATAACATTTAGAAAAAAAATGCCCTAACGACATCAGATCGCCTTAATTAGGAGTATCGATTGGCATAAAGAAAATAATGATATGTTACAAAAAAATTCAACATCTGCAAATCCCGCCCAAGCCGGCTGGCTGCGTCGGTCGCTCACTTGGTTAGTTCGGTTGAAAACTTTGACGTTATCGAATGTGTTTTGTTTGCAAATTTTCCGTAAGTTGTTTAAAAGTACTGTAAATTACTGTGTTAGAAGTAGTGTTTGCTGTATTTGTGAGAATCAACAAAGGAACGACAACCACGGCGTAGTAAACCGTTCACTGCCCGGGAATACGTGCGAATGCTTGTGTATTTAGGTGAAGCTCGAGGAAATGGCTCATTAGCCCTCAGACTTTATGTGCAAAGATATCCAGTCAATGTTGCTATGTACCACAACAAGAGAGCTAGAAGGGAGGAAAGCATTTTAAGGATAGGTTTGATTATCCGCGCTGAAGCACACGTACAGCTGCAAAGTTCCTACGACGTAACCATGGATATTGTTTCGACGATGGACAAAGTGCTACGAAGGGCCAACCTCCTAACCAAGTTAACAAAGTGAAGGCTTTGGTTTCCGGTGCTACTTTAACTTAGCCGAGTAACTTATTGCCGATGGTTATCCGATCCCCAGATGCAAGACCCAAAGTTAATTTCTAGAATAATTTGGACTGATAAATCCACATTTACCGGGAATGGGAACAAGCCAACCCAAATATGCCATCTAAGAAACCGGACATCAGACAAGTTGTTCTATGTTTGTGTGGGTTGGCGTTTACCGAGATAAAACTCTGGGATCAATTTTTTTACCGTCGTGAATGAACGGACAACGCTACTTGGTATTCTTGCGACAAGAATTTGAACCAGAATTGGAAGTTCTTCACAGCGAAGTTAGGGTATAAGATACCTACATTTTATTAAGTCATAAGGAGTGTACCTACCTACTCAATGTCCACATGTGGAGTGTATGATGCATGTCTTAACTACCTACAACCATATCAGCTGGGACGGCTACGCGCAGTCCAGTTAAGTGACATTCGGATCTATCTACTCGCGACATACGGAGCAATATGCAATCGTGTTGTGTATTACGTTTCCGGAGGGAAAAAATAATGTGAGATAATTCAGAACATTCGTCTAAATATACTATTTTCGTTTTGGACAAAAATAGTTTTGGTCACTGATTTGTTGCTGTCTTTTTTAGTGAAACATCACTTATTAATACCATTTACTTACAAAATCTTAAGAGTATGGCTGATTGTGAATGCAGTTATATTAGATAAAACAAATATAGGTCTAATCTAAAAGTTTCAAATCCAAATCAGGTCAAAATAAATCAATCAATGTTGTTTAAAACACACTCACTAATCAGCAAACACTCTGAATGTTCATCATAGCATTGCAACTTACCTACTTAATCAAATACAATTTTCTTGTTTTCTCCTCCATCAAAGCTTTTTCTGTCGTTAAATCCTCCCTTGTTGAAGCCACCACGGTCTCCGCCCCAAGAATTACGGTCACCACGGCCGCCACGATTACCCCGACCTCCTCTATCGCCACCTCGACCGCGCCCAAAACCACCTCGTCCACCCCTGTCGAAACCGCCGCGCCCGCCTCTGTCGAATCCACCGCGTCCACCTCTGTCGAATCCACCGCGTCCACCTCTGCCGAATCCACCGCGTCCACCCCTGTCGAATCCACCGCGCTTATCATTGAATTCCCCACGACCTCTGAAACCCCCTCGCCCTCGATCATTACCCCTGCCGCGATTAAAGCCCCCACGTCCGTGATTTTGCCAATTTCCAGATGTGTTGCCATCCGTTTCATCTTCTTGGTCTTCATCATCGCCCTCCTGATTAAGACAATTCTGGATTACAATTAACCAAGACAACCCTATGTAATCACATTAAAACTCAAGTAAATGCCCAAAAGCAACGCTGAACCATTAAGTTGTTTTCATTAAATTGGCTTGGTGACTGAATTCCATAGAGTTGCCTTGGCTTCTCAATTTTTAGGGCATTTACCTTAGCTTCAAAAGAATTATCCTTAAGTCTAGGGTCCACTTCTACATTCTGAGTCACTACACGTCTGAAGGGAGCCAGTACCCTTTTTTTTTGTGGACCATTATTTTCCAGATTAGGAGTTGACGCGTCGTTTGTTCCCTAAAAATTATTTTAACAGTAATATTGAAAGGTCATTGAAACAAAGATGAATTCAAAATATGATGAAAAACAATATACTTAAAACAATGACAGTTAAATACCTTCACAAAGTTGCTGTAGGGCTTTTTAGCCTGTCCATAATCAGAATCTGAAGCTTTTCTTTTCTTTCCAGACTGTAATCCGTTTGCCTGGAACATATATTTACTCATTACATAATTTTTTTACATGCTACTTGGATGGTAAACTGTAATACGGCTTACGATTCAAAAAATATCTCTCTTTAGAGGGGACGCCTATGTCTAGCAGTAAACCAATACGGGCAGAAATGAAGATGATTCAAGAAATACTTAAAAGCTCAGTGTGGACCCAGTATTTAGCGCAGTTTTTCAAGCATAATTTAAAGGAACTTGACGTTATAATAGGGCTGAGATGTTACCGAGTTTTCAGCTGTTTAGGCCTTAGTGAATAAAGTAGGGTGGCATGGAAATGTATATGCTTCTGCTTTTGAGCTATAATAATATTCGCAATAGTTCCAATACCTGCCGTGAGCTGGTGGGGGTATAATGTTCCATTGATATCCCCTGGAGCAGATCACGACGGGCATATAACATTACATCAACCTTCTCAAAGGGGCTTCTACGTTTTGGACTCAAATCACCGTGCACGCCCATTAAACGACGGGCATAAACCCGTGATATAAGAAATATAATAATTAATAATTGCCGGAGGCATAAAAGTATACAGCCCTTAATGTAAGCGGTTACAGTAGCCTATGAACGCTTTTGCTGCGTTAGCAGCAGCGTTGGCATCGCGCGAATGATACATTAAATATCATTCTCGCGATGCCAACGCTGCTCCTAACATAGCAATTCCTTAGGAGCATAAGTATTCAGACTATTGTGAATCTGTGGGAAATTATTATGGAGCTATTGTAGTGAGATCTGCAGGGGTAATCACAATGATACAGAAACTTCTCACTCGAATCAAAAAGTCGTCACACCAGATGAAGCAAAATACATATTTCTTTTCTTATTTTTATTCTGCAGGGGTACTGGCAAAGGGTCTACGGCCATACAGCACTAGTCTTAAGTTTGAAATCGTTCCAAAAGAACATTCGAAGGGTTTCCATACTAAATTAAGTTTCAACACAACCCGTAAAACGATAACGAATTTTACAATTTTATCTTCATGTTTTTCAATACTTAAATTTAAAATTAAATACATGCACTTTTAATACACAATCCTTAAAATTACGTTAAATTTGCAATTTACATATAATGAATATATTCGTATGGTGTAATTTTAGGAATTAAGAAGAAATCATTTTGGGCCGAAATCGTAATTTGCATGTATATAAATTGCATTGAAAACATTCATGGAGAAAATTCGATTTCATTATGTATATTGCGTACCGTGTCAATGGGAATGAAATTAAAATACATTTTCACTGGAAATAACTACAATACAGTGTAAGAACTTTTTGATTCAAATGAGAATTTACCGTGTCAATGAGAATACCCCTGCAGAGGAGATGATAATGAGATCCCGGAATCCTAGGACGTTTCAGTAATGGTTCTTTAAAAAAGACATGTCCATATTAAGATAATATTATACAAGTACAACAAATCAATCTACCTACTACACCGTGACGCAGGGCAAGTTGATTATTAGTATAAGTTTACCTGATTTTGAGTATCTGTCTTTTGGATCTTAGCAGGTGTAGGTTCGGTCTCATCATCACTGTCGTCACTAGAAGATGAATCTTTTTTGGCTACTGCTTTTTCTTGTGATTTGGCAGGAGTTTGTTTTTGCTGTGCTTTTGGAGTTTCATCTTCGCTACTCTCGTCACTATCATCAGAAGAATCCTTTTTAACTAGTGCTTTGGTCGCTGGGTTGGCAGCTGTAACTTCAGGCTTTTGCACAGCCTTCTTGGGCTTTTCATCTTCACTGCTGCTATCATCACTGTCATCTGATGACTCCTTTTTAGAAACTGATTTTGATGGAGTAGGTTTTGCTGGTGTAGGTTTAGACACCTGTTTAGTGTCTTCCTCACTACTGTCACTGTCATCTGATGAAGATGCAGGCTTTTTAGGTGTTTGTACCTTTGCAGGTGCAACTTTTTGTTTTGGTGTTGGTTTTACAGGTATTTTCGGTTCATCATCGCTGTCATCACTGTCATCAGAAGATTCCTGTTTCTTAGCTAGCTTAGTTTTTGCAGTGGGTTGTGGAGTAGATTTCGTTTTAATCTTTTCATCTTCACTGCTATCATCACTATCGTCAGAAGACTCTCGTTTCTTAGCGGAGGTAGCTTTGACTGGTGCCTTAACTACTGGAGTTTGTGCAGGCTTCTTTTTAGGATTTTCGTCTTCACTACTATCATCACTATCATCGGAAGATTCTTGTTTCTTAACTGGAGTAACTTTAACTGGTGTCTTAGCTACTGGAGTTTGTATGGGTTTCTTTTTAGGTTTTTCATCTTCACTGCTATCATCGCTATCATCAGAAGACTCTTGTTTCTTAGCTGGAGTAGCTTTAATTGTTGGCTTAACCACTGGAGTATGTGCAGGCTTCTGTTTGGGTTTTTCATCTTCACTACTATCATCACTATCATCAGACGATTCTTGTTTCTTAGCTGGAATAGCTTTAACTGGGGCCTTAACTACTGGTGTTTGGGCAGGCTTCTGTTTGGGTTTTTCATCTTCACTACTGTCATCACTATCATCAGATGATTCTTGTTTCTTAGCTGGAGTAACTTTAACTGGTGTCTTAGCTGCTGAAGTTTGCATGGGTTTCTTTTTAGGCTTTTCATCTTCACTGCTGTCATCGCTATCGGATGATTCCTGTTTCTTAGCTGGAGTAACTTTAACTGGTGTCTTTGCTACTGGAGCTTTTGCTGCAGATTTAGCTGCTGCTGCTTGAGGTTTGGTTTCCTCTTCATCACTACTATCATCCTCAGATGATTTTTGATTGTTATTTACTTTTAGTGCTGCAGATTGTGGCTTAACTGGTTGTTTTGTTGGTTTTGTTGTTGCATTATCGCCACTACTGTCACTATCATCAGATGATTCTGGTTTCTTGGTGGCGCTTTTCTGTTGTTTTGTTTGTAGTTTAGTCTGCAAGATGATTTTTATTTGAAACTGCTCAAGATATTGAAAGTGCTTTAGAAAATTTTACATTTTTCAGAGGTAGTGACGAATATAAATATAAAATCATAGTTTTATCATGTAAATATTATTTCATCATAAGTTTATCAACAAATAATTGTAATCTACAGAAATCATTACACAACATCAAGTGTTCTATAAAATAGGAAGAATAAGCTAAAAATACCACCATTGTGTGGTATTTTTAGCTTACCACCTTATTTATATGTTTATGACGTAGGTATATAATGTTTATGACTAAATCAACATATGGTGATAAGGATATGTGATTCACAGGGCTAGGTAGGGCCAAAGTGTGGCAGAGTTCATAATGTATGAAATACTATTATTGATAATGTGACTTCTTAAAATTTCAAAAGACTTGAGTTCATTTTCTATTTTTCATTATTATAAGATATTTCGGTATGTATTCACACAATTACATAATTATTTTCTACAATAATTCTTTACTGCCAAACATACCATATGCTGTTATGGCACCTTAATGGCACTTATACCACAAGGCACTAACAGTATGTACTTCTTTCCTGTAACATAGTCTATTTTGTGTTACTCTTAACTATTACAGAAAACTTATATGTGGACATAATCTATGCAGTTCGTACATTATATTGGCATAAAAGATGTATTAAATGCACAAATTACTAGGATAAAAGATTTATGTATATTGTTTGTCTCATTTTTAATAGTTAATATGGTTAAAAATTGTGCCCAGAGAAAACAAAGATGTTATTTTTGTGTGCACACCACATGGATAACATCAATTCTGTTGAAACCAGTAATTTTTACCTGTGGTTGCTCATCTTCTGAAGAACTATCGGAGGATTCTTTTTTCTTCGCTGTGGGCCCTTTACCATTAATTTGAGGTATATTTTTTTTAGGTGACTTTTTCTCACTGGATTGATCAGAGCTAAAAGATTTTAAAATTTAAGTTAATGTATAAATTCAGCTTAAAATAGAACTAGGAACAGATTAAACTTGACATTTGCACCAATACTTGCAACAGCGAAAATAATAAAATATTGAAGTTTTTGTTTTTTGTCGGGAGGCACACAAGCATAAGGCCCACCTGATGTAAAGCGGGTACCGTAGCCTATTAACGCTTGCAATATATTAAGTATCACTTGTGCGATGCTTCTTCTGCTGCTTACACAGCAATTCCTTGGGAGCTTACTGGTGACCTCACTCACACGCAGGTACACAACAACCCTATAGAGCGTTGTTATTTGGCTGCGGTTTTCTGTGAGTTGGAGGATCAGTTTTTTTTTTGAGACACAGAGACTTCCATAAGTATGTACATATAAGTTTATGATTACACTACTTCATAAAAAAATAAATGCATTATTGTGATGTATACTTTGAGAATAGTATTATTTTTGTATTATATATATATATATATATTTATATTGTAAGGATCCTATAAATAAAAAATAAAAGTCATTAATGTAATTTCGAAAGATAGCCAACACATGTGACTCAGGTCGACCACTTGAAGCCACTTGTGTTAGTATTTTGTTTTGATATCAGTTTCACAAATCAACACATCCTATATATGCTTTCCTATACAAGATTTATAAATGCAGTTATAAGTTTACCTTTTGGAAATTTTTCCTTGCAGCTTATTCTGTTTTCCATATTGTGTTATAATGTCAATCAGCGAAGGCAAATTCTTGGCACGCGGTTTCTGAAAATTTTTTTGATAATAAATTAGTAAATCACTTTTTTTTTTTTTTTTTTTTTAATGTAGCCTATCAAAATGTCCCTATCGCGCCTGATGGAAAGCGTCAATAAGAACCAGATGCGAGAACAGCCATCTCAGTGATTAGCGCTGTGCTGGCTGTCCCCCCCTTGACGGCCTGCTAAGGTGCCTCTTCACGCCACATATTTTATACGCCACGTAGTTTATGTTATGCTTGTACAAACTCTTAATACAGTGATAATTACATAACAAAATTTGGTTACATACACCATTGTTGAATGAATGCAGGACGTAAGAATGACGAAACAGATATACAATGTAAAGTGAAAGGATGTAGGAGCCGGAAGACCGAGACTAACCTACCATGACCAAATTGGTCATGTTTTATCAGAAGGTGATGTCAGGAGCCCCAGGAAACGGTGAGCGTGCATGAAAAGAGTATGAATGTCACAGAAGCGAGTGAAGTATGTGAGGACCGCATCTTGTGGCGCTCAGTTCTCTCTGCCTACCCCGCAAGGGACCTGGTGTGAAGATATACATACATACACCATTGTTTTTAAAACATGTTTACATAAATACAAACTGCCAGCAATATATCTTTTTTATCATCATAATATTTTACTCTATTTGTTTTTATTCTTATTATATATTTGTGAAAAATATATATTTTCATATTTTAATAAAATTACTTTTTATATTTCTTACAATATGGAATGTAGATATATCATTTTTAGTGCCAAATTCATCTTCACCATATGTTGCACACTACTGACTAGTAAACAAGCCTCTGACAAAAGAGTGACAGGGTACAACTCATGAGACATATAATTATAGAAAAAATAATATTGATGTACTCGTCAAGCTACAGTCAGCAGTGAGTTAGAAAAAACGAAAAAAATTAAGCTGAATCTCAAAGAAATTAACAGAAAACTGGAGACTTGATATGTTGCTGTGGATTTCTGTGTGGTTAAGATAGTTTTTTTTTATATATACAACATAGGGAGGCATACGGATATACCTGATGTAAAGCAGTTACCGTAGCCTATGAACGCTTGTAATACATTAAGTATCACTCACACAATGCCTGCTCTGCTGCAAACACACCAACTCGTTAGGAGCTTATGATGACCACACGCAGGAACACAACATCACTCTAGGGAGTTGTTATTTGGCCGCAGTTTCTGTGAGGTGCAGATACTTCCCCAGACGGGTTGGTTTGATGTGCCCTACCTCTCATAAAAAACAACACATAGCTATTTCACAATGATCAATATACACATGCATTCACTTGTATTTCACTCAGGCTAATACACCTGGTGCATGATGATGCAAGTCGTAAGAAAATAAGAATGTTGAATGCAAATAAAATTAATTCTTTTTTGGAAATCATACAATTTCAAAAGTTATTAAAACTTCGTAATTACACAATTATATTACGAATTGGTAATATAACGTATATATACCTTATACACAATAATTTGTGACGAGCACAGTGGGGTTAATAGCGAAATACGTCGGCATCATGGAAAGTAGAAGTACAAAAACGATAGATAACATTATTTAAATAACGTAATTCCTTACACTACTTAAACTGAATAAGTTGTTAAACGATAAATTCTAACAAAACGGACATTAAACCTCTTTGTTACCTCAAAATACAGTCTTATAATAGAACACGTGCAGAACAAAAACACGTGGTGGTTGGTTAAGAACACTCACCGTTTTAGTTTTCTGAAGGAATTTTTGAGCCAGCGATTGATCGACATTTTGTAGATACTGATACACCAACGAATTAGTTTCAGATTGAATGACAGCAGGATTTTCCATCGTAAAATGTTCAAGTTTACTTCATGAAATTAATCGACACTGGTGATCAAGCGTGAGACACGCATGAAAGATTTGACAGAGAGAGAGACTCACTGAGAGTAGGGAGACATAGAAGTTAATCAGTGTTGCCACTGCCAATTCTGGTATTGCCCTAAATTCTTAATAAATTAGCCCAAAAATACCCTAAAGAGCGTAGAAGGAGAAAATAATAGATAAAGGCATTTTGTAACCATGATTGAGACCGTAGATGGAGAAAATAATAGACAAAGGTTCTCTGTAACCATGACTGAGACAGAGATAGTTTAGCTATGTGTGCGTTTAATGTTGACACTGTTGCATCGTTCCCTAGCGTAGACAGAGTATATAGATAGACGCGTCATCAGCGTATAGGGGTATGAGATAGAGATAATAAACATAACTTTGTAATCTACATGCCATACACAATAAGTATTGCCACTACGCAAATTTTAACCTCATTGATGGGGTAAACTTGGAACATAATCGGTTACAATCAGAACAGGGGACCGGACATTTCGAAAAGTAATTCAATCATAAAAGATTAATTTGAATTACTTTTAGAAATGTCCGGTCCCTTGTTGTGATTGTAATGTTTCAATTTTACCTTATTTATTTGCCATTGGACCCTCGTAGATACTTAGACACGTCTTACATTTTTTTAAATATAATCTTATTGGATCTTATTCAATTCTCAATATTACTATTGTTCTTTTTTAATCTGCGAATATTTCGGAAATGATCATTAGAGAAGAAGAAATGTCGAAACAAACTTGCCAATATAGGTCTCTTTTAAAATTGCCAATTTGATATTACAATAAATTCACATCAGCGTATTGGTACAATAATGATATTAAATAGAA
Organism: Pyralis farinalis; assembly: GCA_947507595.1. Lineage (NCBI taxonomy): Eukaryota > Metazoa > Arthropoda > Insecta > Lepidoptera > Pyralidae > Pyralis > Pyralis farinalis. The sequence continues at coordinate 23,456,183 of OX382267.1, forward strand.
TTAAAGTTTATGTTTGTTAAGGAATGATAGTCTGTGCTGAATTATTTCCAGACATCTTTGTCAATCACATATTCACCAGTTCTATAATAAGCTCTTTTTACAAAGAAAATTTTTAATGGATTTTTAAAAATTTTCTTTGTAAAATTATTATACATTTTACATATGCAGCGGAGCTGAGCTTACCGGCAAATTTATTTATGTGGGGCCCCATTGTAATTTGGAGTCTACTGTAATTCTAAGAAACGCAGTATTATTAACGAATTCTAATTTATTATTCCCAATGAGCACTTCTGTATTGGGAGAAATCACATTCGGAAGACTAAATTTGATGCATTTGCTTTTAGTCGAGTTTAGCAAAAGATTACTACATGTGAACCAGTTTAAAATAGAAGACATAACACCATTTACCTTGTCAATGTTTTCACACCGGCGAGTGACATTAAAAATTAGAGAGGTATCATCAGTACATAATTTTATATATCAGTATCAGTAAATATACGCCTTTTTCTGCCCCACTTAAGGCAGATCATTCGCATATACTAAAAATATAAAGGGTCCCAAAATAGAAACCTGTGGCACCACGATATTAGGATTATTGCCTTTAGATTTAACCCTGTTTATATCAACTGTCTGACCTGTTATTTAAATAAAATGCAATTAAGTTCTGGGTTTTAACCCTATCTACATAATAGTTCAGCTTGAGTAACAATGTCTGATGATCGACACCATGAAAAGCTTTAAAGAGATTACAGAAAACTAAAAAAGCATCCTGTGATCTCTCCCAGGAGTTAAGGATATGCTTAACCAATGCCAATTCTGCATCCGTAGTAGATTTACCACCTGTAAAACTGTATTGCGCATCATGACAAATTCATTGGTCTTAAAAAAGAGTTACAATTGATCAAGCATTATCGTTTTGTATGGGCCCCCTTCGATACGACCCGTACACGAGAATATAAAATAATATAGGTAGGTACTGGCGGATTAGTTCTTCCCACGTGTTGGCTGGAGAAATGAAAGGCTTGTATTGTAGTATGAGGCCAGAGGTAATGCTTCCAGAGAGCGATAGCTATCAAAGGAGATGACTTGTTTGCAGAGTAGCGGGAGATGATTATCCAATGACTGCAGGTTACAACTGTGTCGATCGCCGCGCCCCGGCCCATATTTATACACGCCGGGTGCGAGCGAGGTAGTCTGATTATGCAACCGAGAAAGCATGATAAAAATTAGCCAGCCCTGGAAACATTACCATATTGGGACCACTTTATTGGATCAAAATCGCAACAAGATGTACTAATTTTTCTTACATATTCAACCCTTTATCATACAAAAACTTAAAATCTATATACTGTAAGGGACAATAATCAACACACATGAAAAACTATTTAATTCAACCACTTACTGTTAACTTACGGCTATTTAACTGTTATATAGGCACCTACTTAATCTATATGCACGTATATCTCCAAACTAAGACTGCCGGGGCCACCAAATCTAATAATTACTTAATGCAAATTTTCTTAATTCTGGGGTACACTTGCGCGCAGTTATATTTTTACATAAAAAGTCTAGATTTGTTGACTCTATCGAACATAGTAAGTCTGCAGTTTCTTGATTGATTTTCGTTTTCGTGGAGTGATCTCAACTTGCGTGGCTGACAGTACAGATCCTTTTTCTATTTTCTGAAATAGATACATACTTAAATATAAAAATAAACATTCCTATGACAAGTATTTTTAGCTGGATTGATATAACAGGTACATTGTAAAGTGCTGAGCTCTCACGCTTTACTTTTTAGAAAATATTGACCACTTATGCACCCATTCTAGGTACAGTACAACCCTAGAGGGTTGTTGTGTTTCTGCGTGAGTGAGGTCACCAGAGTTGCTGTGTAAGCAGCAGAGGAGGGATCGCGCGCGTGATAATTAATATATCGCAAGCGTTAATAGGCTACGGTGTCCGCTTTACATCAGGTGGGCCGTATGCTTGTATGCCTCCCGACATAGTATAAAAAAAAAAATATATAGTTTAACGCAGACTGCGCGTAGAATTCAAGCATCTGATATAACTACGCCTTTCTATTCTACTCTGTAACTTCACGCCAAATCCCTTACGGGATAGGCAGAGAGAGCCGAGCGCCACACGACTCGATCCTTACATACCTCACTCGCTTCTTTCACATTCATTGCTCTTTTCATGCACGCTCGCCGGTTTCTAGGGCTCCTGACATCACCTTCTGATAGAACACGACCAATTTGATCATGATAGGTAAGTCTTGGCCTTCCTCGGCGCCTACATCCTTCCACTTTTGCATTGTATATCTGCTTCGTCATTCTTTCATCCTGCATTCTTTCTACATGTCCGAACCAACGGAGCATGCCTCTTCTTATTTTAATACCGACGCTCTCTTTCAGACCAACTCTGCTTCTAACTTCATCATTGCTAATACAGGCAAGCGTTACACCACAGATTTTGCGCAACGCTCGCATTTCAACCGCGTTTATCCTACTTTCATGCTCTCTCTAACTACGCCACGAGTATATAAGAGATTAAACTTACCGAACTACTTTCTATTTCTATTTCCATAGCTACTTCTTCTGACGACGGTTGGTCATATTTCACGTCCGAGTCGTCAATCTGAAAGTTACACTTAATTAGTAACATTCATCATACAAGCATTTAAGAGAGGTAGGACGCATCAAAGGAGCCCGTCTGGTGAAGTATCTCCACCTCACAGAAAATCCGCAGCCAAATAACAACTCCCTAGAGGGTTGTTGTGTTCCTGTGTGTGAGCGAGGTCACCAGTAAGCTCCTAAGGAGTTGCTGGGTTAGCAGCAGAGGAGGCATCGCGTGAGTGATACTTAATGTAGTTAGTAGTGTTCATAGGCTACGCTAACTGCTTTACATCAGGTGGGGCGTATGCTTGAATACCTTCCGACGGTGTATAAAAAAAAAACTAAATTATTAATATATTAGGATACCATAGCATCGTTTGTTGCTGCAACTGTGCCTATTTGGAAGAACTTGGTCGATCAAGGGTCTGTGAGCTCTAAAACAAATAAATAAATATATTCCCTTTTAAATGCATGTATATTATGTCCCCCCCCCCCCCCCCCCCATCGCACACATATCCTTTTTCTTCTCTCCACATCAAAGCAAATTCTTCTCTTCAAATCTTATATCTAAATTACATGTTTACGACTTCAGTAGAATTAATTTTCATCGAAAGGACCATCTACAGAAATCCGCAGCCAAATAGGTTCCTGCACGTCACTGAGGTTACCGGGAAGAAGTCATTGCGTTGGCAGCAGGGGTGACGACATGTGAACGATACTTTATATCGCAAGTGAGTTTTGGCCCCGGTAATGGCTTCACATTACGCAGGCCTTATGTTTGTTTTCTAACTGACGTAGCATAAACATTGAGTAATAATTATATTTCAAATATTTTAGCTTATTAATTTGTAACAGGAAAAATCTTTTATTATATTTAATTTCGAAAAGTCATTGAAATATTTTAGTTACATATTCAATTACCTAACCCATTACATTTAATTCAACTTACGTGAATGAAACGCGTAGGAACTGCATCTTTATTTAAGCATATTTTTCTTTTCTTTGATTGAAGGCCAGTTGATTCAAAATGGTTGGAGCAGATCCGGGAGTTGTCATTTGGATGCCAATTTAAACGACCCGTACACTCAATCCATTTATACTTCAAAAATAAATCCTTAGGAAAACTGAAACAATAGATACGCAATATGTTAAATGTGGTAAATTAAGTCAAGTGTTGGTAACCCCAAATAGTGTAATCCTGCTGATTACAGACGTCATATAGTGATATCTCTAAAAATGTAATGTTTATAACCTTTTTATTTGATCGGTTAATATCAACAAAAAAATGTTTATTTGTACTTTAATTTAATAAAAATTGCTTACTATTGAGTATGAATCCACATTAAATTAATAATCCTTGAACATGCATCATTATATTGTGACAAATAAGCGACTTACCGATGAAAGGTTATGTTGGGTTCTTGTCGTTCACTTCGGCTTTTACAGCCAATTATAGAGCAATTCACCATTACTGCACGATCAATGCATCTTTTAAAATAATCACTACATCACAAGGGAATAAAATACATAGGGTTTACACTTAAATCAACGAAATTGCGTCAGTACGAACAATTTGTTTGACACCAGAACAATCCCGGTGGCAGACATAAAAATCGCATACGCAGATAGAGACAAAACACTCATGGTCTATCTTGCTCACGCACATGTATTTTAGAATTTTCTATCTCTCTTCATGTAGGTATTATTCTTTTAGTAGCCCGTCTATATCTATATACTCTGTCTACGTTCCCTAGTGAATAAAGTCTTTTGACAGGTGTTGTTCTAGAGTGGTTAAGGATGGCTAGTGACATGCTGACATGTAACCGGTTTATGGGTACGGTTCTAGTAGAAGATATGTATTTCCAGATTGACCATGTATCTTTGTCTGTCTGTTTTCAATTTCTTGTATGTAAATATTAGATCAGCTGTTAATTACGTATGTTTATTAAAGTTTGTAACAGGTACTACTTTATTAATGCATACTTAATCAGCACGCCTGTTGAGAAACTAAATTTAGATCGTAAGAGGCTCACCTAAGCCAATTTCTTCTAGCTAGCTAGTCAAGTATTGAAAATTAGCAGCCCGGCTGTCTGGAAAGGGTATTGAGATCCTGCAAATGAGTACGGTTACAGCTAAATCCCTGAGAAATACCTGCTATAGCAGGCAAGACACTGGTTGGCTAGGAGTCTAGGAGTTTCTTTTTATGAAAATAAAGTACGCCTGCAAAAAGATATTGCATCTGTATGTATACACATTTAGTGGCCAGCGGGAGAAAGTTCCTTAAGTATTAATTACAATTAATTGAAAATGTTTTTACTCTTTAGTGTACCATAATAGTATAGTTACCATAGTACCATGATAGCAGTAGTTTGTTTGTTAATTAGTAGCAATAGGGTAATTGCATACCAAAACTGGCAATACATTTATAACTAAATTTAGTTTACGAATCTAAAATTTCTAAAATTTTTAATGAATGAGTTACAATATAGTTTTGTCAAGTCTGAGTGCAAATAATATGGGGGAATACGAGGCAAACAGTGTAATATATAGACTACAAGTTATAAAATGATGTTACAAATCCATGAAAAGAAACACTTTAGATTTTCCTTTCCCTGTCGCTTTTGTATAAAATAACACTATACCGTACCGTAGCTTATTTAACCCTTAAAGTTTATTCAAACACCAAAACAATAGTTCAATTCATAAAAATAAAATAAAACGTATTCCAAAATACACTGTTTTGCACAACAGAGAAAAATGTCAAGTTTGTTTCACAATTCCAGATGCTGTCATTGAAAAAACTGAAACTAGATGAAGGACAGAAAATAATCTATCAATGTAGCGTACTGTTACGTTTGAAACGTATATTGCTGTCTCTTTACTGTGTGAATGAAATGTAAAACATCACTTGGTCTATTCTTTTCTCCGTCAACGCTAAAAGTCAAAAAAAATCTAGATTGAGGGAGCATAATTATAAAAAAGAACACACATAATTTTACGAATTTAATAAAATGATATACATAGAAAATATTTATTAATAAATGTTTATAAAAGCCGAAAGGTTTCAAAGTTCAACAATAAAGGATGTCACTGGGTATACTAAATCACTTGAATCTTTATGACTATGTAGCCTAAATATTTAGAAATACACCTGCTTTTGTTTCATTTAAATCAAGCGAGTAGAATTAAAGTTACGACAATTTTAGTTTCCGCCCTATTCAAATATTTCGTGCAAGCGCGACATGCTCGCGTGACGTCATTTTACAACGCACCGTTCTCATCGTACACTCATTCATTGCTTTGCTATCCGATGTTCCCTATGTTTGACCACAATAACGTTTAAGTGTTAATGTGAATTAGTGTTGCAATAGTGTAATAAGTATAATATTAGATATGGATGACGGTTTTGAAAAAGGAAAATCTAATAACTTGCCTGAAAGAGACAGGTTAATAGATGCCCACTATTTTTTAAATAATTCCTATTTCTTGGCCGCCGAGATGCAAGGAGTAAAAATGCAAAAGTAAATATTACATAACATTTTACTTTTTATCATAAATGTTTTGATCCCTATAAATACATATATTTCTCATTAACCCTTCGAAACCCGGGTGGTCGGGTATACGACCGCGAAATGTACGGGAAAACGTACATAACGGGTTCTGACTGCTGTGTTTTATAAATATACAAAAAACAGCGACGTATCAAAGGTAGAGACGTTATACATGAACATTATTGTATTTTAAAATTGCACAAGTACTACTATATCAACGTACAGTTATTTATTATCACACTTTGCTCTAAAAAGAGACAAATGATAGGGAATACCTGTTGTTAGAAAGAGATGAATATACATTTTTAGATACGTATTTATTGCTGCTGAGCGCTCATTGGCGCGAGCACTGATTTACCGATATGGAGGAGACTTGGGAAAAAGCTCTGAATTTAATTAGTGTTTAAAATAATAAAACCAATTATGTACAACACATCTATTTTCATAATATAAATTGTGAACTATGAAATTATAAAATAATATCGAGTCAGTCTGTGAGTGAATAAAAAAATACGTATTTAATTAAATATTATTCCCTCAAATAAACTTAACTAATTCCTTTTTTGTCTTTTTAGGGTTCCGTACCAAAGGGTAAAACGGAAACCTATTACTGAGATTTCGCTGTCCGTCCGTCCATCTGTCACCAGGCTGTGTATCTCACGAATCGTGATAGTTAGACAGTTGAAATTTTCACAGATGAATTATTTCTGTTGCCGCTATAACAACAAATACTAAAAAATAGTATAACATAAATATTTAAGGGGGCTCCCATACAACAAACGTGATTTTTTTGCTCGTTTTTGCTCGATATTGATAACGGCAACAGGTAGACGCTTGAAATATTCACAGAATATTAAGTTATATATTCACTTTAAGAATAAATAATTAAATTAAAATAAAACAAATATTTAAGGGGGGCTCCCATACAACAAACGTGTTTTTTGTCGTTTTTATAGATAGTGGTACGGAACCTTTCGTGCGCGAGTCCGACTCGCACTTGGCCTATTTTTTATCAGTTTTCTAATCTAGATTATTCTTATGCGGGAAATATATTTTAACTTCTCTATAATAGCGCGTATTAGGTGAAGCCTGTGGTTATAAGTCGGATATTCTAGGGAATGACAATTTAAAGAGGAAAATACATCATTGCGATATAGGAAAGACTTTAAATGACGACTCAATTATTGACGAGCTCGGTGGCTCAGTCGTAAATGACGCGACTTTGACACCAACGGTCGTGGGTTCGATTCCCACATAAGGCAAACATTTGTGTGCATGAACATGTCTGTTTGTCTTGGTCTGGATGTTTTAAGAGAGGTAGGGCGCATCAAAGCAGCCCATCTGGGGAAGTACCTCCACCACACAGAAAACCGCAGCCAAATAACAACTCCCTAGAGGGTTGTTGTGTTCCTACGTGTGAATTTGGTCACCAGTAAACTCCCAAGGAGTTGTTGTGTAAGCAGCAGAGGAGGCATCGCGCGAGTGATAATTAATATATCGCAAGCGTTAATAGGCTACGGTACCCGCTTCACATCAGGTGGGCCGTATGCTTATATGCCTCCCGACGATCGACGACGATAAAAAAATATTAAACCATTTTTTTTTCATCAAACCATCTTGGTAATCTAAAATGGAAAGAAATAAATGATAAGTAATATTCTGTTCGCTTCATTCTTTTCTAGAACGTATAGTATTGCTAGTATCTAATAATTGAAAATAAGGTAGGTAGGCGTATTACTTAATATAAAAGAAAGTTAGGAATAAATTTAATTCACAATTCTGAGTTCATAACGTGATAGTTAAATTTTCCTCAACTTCCCCTAGCAACGGCTGCCACTAGACCTGCTCTAATATTGCTAAAAACTAAATACATTTACTATGATTTTTATAAAAAAAACTGCACTTACAAATGAAATGACACGTTTTCCTTGTCTTTAACAGTTGCCGTGTAATTTGTGGACCATCTAAAAAGACAGGACGGCATTTTTGCCAGAAATAACTTATTTACGCTTTGTGGCGAAGTACGTATCGACGTAACGCGAGAGCGTGCCCAATTGAATGCAAGGTGGGCAATTACCTTACTTTCGTGTAGCCATTCTAGAGCGTGTACGACGTATCTATACCTATAAAAACATCTTTGACAAAAAATGTATCCTTTATCAAATATAATTAAACCTATGTTTATTACGTGTATTGTAGTAATATATACTCACATCGAAATGATCTTCATAACAATAGACACAACTTTTGGCTCCGAGTGGATCGGCCCTCTTCATGATTTGGATCCATTTCTTTCGACTTTTGGATTCCAAAGGAACAATAAAAACAACTTTTCGGTTGCATTAGTGGTTGTATTTAAACACTTTGGCACAATACACCATTTTCTAGCTTCTGGATTCGAATTTTTTATCAATTTTCGATACAAACTTCATACACACAGGTCGGAAGCAGAGCACGCACTGAGCGACCGTTGTAAAGTGACGTCACAGCGGGTGATGACCACGCGTCGTCATACGCCTAGCTATAAGATTGAATATCTCGGAAACTATAAGACGTATCAAAAAAATATATATATGGTATTTTTTCATTTTTATTAGAGTGTACTGTAAGCTTAGATCTTTCAACAAAAGGACCAGCCTCATAGGATCATTCCTCTCTGTCATGGTACAAGATAATTTGATCCATTGCGCGAAATACATGCGTAGTCGATTCTCTAACAGTCTTGTAATCATTATCACTCCGGTGACATCATAAAGTGTTATATTAAAATCGGCCAAGTGCTAGTCGGACTCGCGCACGAAGGGTTCCGTACCATTATCTATAAAAACGGGAAAAAACACGTTTGTTGTATTAGAGCCCCCCTTAAATATTTGTTATATTTTAATTTAATTATTTATTCTTAAAGTGAATATATAACTAAATATTCTGTGAATATTTCAAGCGTCTACCTGTTGCCGTTATCAATATCAAGCAAAAATGAGCAAAAAATTCACGTTTGTTGTATGGGAGCCCCCTTAAATATTTATTTTATTTTATTTTTTACAGAGACAGGTTACTAAAGGACTCGCCATACGCGTGATTCTGTTAGTAAATAATTCTGCCATTTTTGACGGGGGACGAGTAACTACTATATAGAAACGAAAATAATGTTTTAAGGAAATGTCAACCTTATTTCGAGGCCTACAGTTCAAAGTTATTTTCTTACCGCTGCCTGCCATCTGTTGTGGAATAGCTGAACTTCTTCGTAAATCGGAGCTGATAGATTCAAAATTACGAAACGTCTTATATACTTTTTTTTTTGTCTTTAGCTAAATGAACTCTATTATACAGCATGAAGGACTGTTTTGTTTTGCAGTTTGTATAATTTACGCTAATTTGGGATAGGAGATGTGCGACCAAAGTCGCGGAATATGATTCGATTGCACCAGTACTCGATTACTGAATCGATTTCTCATGTATTTAATCGTTATCACACCATTTTAATTTTTTTTATACATACATACATATAATCACGCCTCTATCCCGTAGGGGTAGGCAGAGACCACTTCTTTCCACTTGCTACGATCCTTACATACTTGTTTCGCTTCGTCCACTCTCATTATTCCCTTCATACATGCTCTTCGGTTTAGGGTACTCTTGACCTGGCCTTTTTTCAGGACGTCCCTGATTTGATCTCGAAATGTCCGCCTAGGTCTGCCCCTTCCAACACTTTCACTCACACTCGCCTTATACACTTTTTTCGTCAATCGTTCTTCATTCATTCTCTCGATATGGCCAAACCATCTCAGCATACCTTTCTCAATTTTTGTCACTACATCTTCTTTCAGACCACAACGTTTCCATATCTCACTATTTCTTATCCTGTCACTCAGTTTAACTCCTATCATACTTCTTAACGCTCTCATCTCAACCGCATTTATTCTGCTTTCATGTTTCTTCTGCCATACCCAACTTTCACTTCCGTACATGATTGTCGGAACCAACACCCCCCCATGCACAGCCAAACGAGCCTTGTTAGACACCTTCCGATTGCTCATAAAGGAGTGCAAAGCTCCATTCACCATGTTCCCTGCATTCACTCTTCTTTCAATATCACTCTCGCTCTTTCCATCTCTTGTAAACTTTGAACCCAGATACACAAACTCATTCACCTGTTCAATTTGTTCATCTCCAATCACGATATTGCAGTCTGTCACTGCCTCATCTCTTTCAAACACCATCACTTTCGCCTTCTTTACATTCATTTTCATTCCCTTTCTAACAAAAGCTCCACTCATAGCAGTTACCATCTCCTGCAACTCCTCGGCCGAAGACGCAAGTAATACTTGGTCATCAGCATAGAGAAAACATTTGACGAGTAACTCATTCATTCTTAACCCATTTTCATTCTCTTTTTAATCTGTCAAACAATTGTCCATGAACAGATTAAACAGCCACGGTGACGCTACACATCCCTGTCTAACACCTTTTTCGATGTTAAACCATTCAGTGTATGCCCCGTTTATCCTTACACAAGCACTAGAATCCCTATAAAGAGATTGCAATGCTCGTATGAGGATACTGCTCGCACCGTTGTTCGAAATGATGCCGACGGCTAATTTTTATAACCGCACCGCTCGCCGACGGCGGGGAGTTCACCCTCACACGCTTGAACCGCTATGGTCGCGTACGGTGCGGTTCCAGAGAAGTTTTCTTCCGAGAACACTCAAGCTGTGGAATGAGCTCCCAGCCGAGGTTTTTCCAAGGAACTACAGCATGGAGTTCATCAAGAAATGCGTGAAGAGGTTTTTAGAGGGTCGGCAACGCATGAGTGACGCCCCTGGTGTTGCAAATGTCCATAGGCTACGGTGACTGTTTAACATCAGGCAGGCCGTATGCTTGATTGCCACCTTAGTAGTATAAAAAAAAAAAAAAAAACCGTTCACGGACAATGCTGACCACAATTCATTCCTCACCACTCTATCATAGGCCTTTTCTAGATCCACGAACGCGCAATAGACCTTCTTGTGCAAAATAATACTTGCATGTGAAAGGTAACTCAATATTTTTGCAAACTAGAAGTGTTCGACCTTTTTTTGCATGACAACTGCACAGTTTGGCATTTTTAGTGTAACACTTTATGATGTTACCTGAGCGATAACGATTACAAGACTGTTAGAGAATAGTAGTGTGGGTCATCTCACAACCTCCTCACGGTGGCTGGGGAGTCAGTTCCGAGATGTATATCTCTCTACTGAGGTGTCAATCGCGGTATGTGACTACATACCGGGCGTTGTGTTGGCCTATAGGCCGGAATGCGCTCTAGGTTTCTAGTTCGCTAGATCGTCGCGGCTTGCGTTGTTCGCGAGTAACTCACGAGCGTAAGGGCGTCCGTCCGGCGGCCGAGTATGTAGAGGCGCCAGATTGCGTATATGACGCAAATCCGACGCGTCCGCACGCTCGAACAGGCTTACGGTGAGTCGGCGTATGAATGCGTCCGTGCTCTCCATGCGTAGATCCCTCTCAATAGTGGCGTTCTTTACAATGCGCGGGGCGCCTGTAATCTGCCTGAGGGAGATGTGCTGTTGCTGTTGGATTCTCTCAGCGTTTCCTTTGCTCAGTAGGGCGTACCAAGCTGGCGCTGCGTATGTTAAACGTGGCCGTAGGTAGGTCTTGTATATGCTGAGTTTTGTATTCAGCGGAAGCTTCGAGGAGAGCACCGGTCGCAGTAAAGCGCGCGATGCACGGGTCCTAGCGATGACTTTGTTCGCGTGTTTTTTCATAGTGAACCGCCGGTCGATTTCGACGCCTAGGTAGGTCGCCGATTCGCGCCAAGCTAGCTGCTCACCATGGAAATACAAGGTGGAAGGCTTCTTTACGGAAAGATTCACTAGCATTGCTTGTATTTTTCGCACGTTAACCGAGAGCCTCCATTTGTCAAGCCACTCGGGGAGCAGGTTTAGTACGCGTTGCATTTTCAACACTGCGAATCTAGCATTTTTGTTGTATGTCAGATACGCTGCGTCGTCGGCGTACAGTGCTAATGTGGATTCGTCTGACTTCGGAATGTCATGGGTGTAACGTGCGTACAATGCCGGGGAGAGGCAACTCCCTTGCGGTACGCCGGCTAAGATTTTCCTTGACGTCGAGGACTCTGTCTCTACTGATACGTGAAAACTTCTATCACTCAGGAAGGAGGCTACTATTCGGACTAGACGTTGGGAAGCGCTGGACGTCGCTAGTTTGTACAGCAGACCGTCGTGCCAAACTCTCTCGAACGCATTCTCCATATCAAGAAATACTGCTACTGTGCTTCCCCTCTGGTTCATACCCTGGGTCACCATGTGCAGTACTCTCAATAATTGAAGAGTCGTCGAATGTTCCGCTCTGAAACCATACTGCTCGTCGCGGGGGGCGATGTGCGGGGCGAGGTGTTTCAGTAGGAGGCGTTCGTACACTTTCGACTGCGTAGATAGCAGTGTAATAGACCGTTAACTCTCAACACGTTCTTACCGGGTTTAGGCAGCAATATAACGCGTCCGTCTCTGTATATAGACGGGAAGTGTCCAGTGCAATTTATACCGTTGTACAGTCGCGTTAGCGCCGCGACGGCGCGCGGCGGTAACCGACGTAGGGCGTCGTTGGTTATTTTATCTGCACCGGGCGCCTTCCGAAGTTTAGCGCGTTGTATTGCACGCTGCACTGTGCCCGGGGTGAAAACAATTGGATCGTCATCGGCCGCTATCGACGTAGAAAAGTAGCCTCGTAGGTACTGTTGCACCATTTCGACGTGAGCTGTATTTTCTGTTTCGTTAGGGCGGAATTGGCGTTCTAAGTGGTCGGCGAATATTTCAGCGCGGTCTGCTGCGTGATAACGCAAAGTACCATCGTCTGCCAGTAGTAGTCGTACTGGAGGTGGAGTTCTCGTCAGCTGCCTGCACAGTCTGTGGATGCTATTCCAGTCATCAGTCATCACTGACATCCTCTACGTGCCGCTGCCAACTCTCCTCTCGATGGGTTTCTAGCGCGTCCTTTATTACGGTCGTAAGGCGATGAAGTTCGGCCTTTAACACAGGACACCGCATCCTCTGCCACAACTTGCGTAGTCGACGTTTGTCTGTTATCTTACGCTTGATGGCGTCGGGGAATGGCGAGTATTGTTATCGCTTCTTAGTCTCAGTGGAGGACTCATTGAAGGCCGTTTGGATAGTCTCCGTTATATGCACCGCTAGCCGCTCCACATCATCCGGAGTTGAGATGGGAAACGACGCCGCGAGCTTGGAGTCTACTTTCTCGGTGTACTGGGCCCAGTTGATGAGACGCTTGGGGATTGGTGGGGAGACCAAAAGTGGAGTCTCTGGAATCGTTACGAGTACCGGTAGATGGTCCGAGAACATGCTCTCCAGTAGAACCTCTTGCGTGGGTTGACAGTGAAAATTCTTGTGAACTATAATATCCAGGACATCGGGTACCGCCGCATCACTATACGGATAATGCGTCGGGACCTCGGGACCCTGCACGGTATAGCCCCAGCGCTCGGCGTCGTCAAACAACCGACGTCTGTTCGGGCAAATGTGCGTGGCGCACCATGCTGTATGTTTGCAGTTAAAGTCGCCAGCCAGAAGGACAGGTGTATTAGTCTCCGTATCGACTAGGCGGGTTATCTCCGCGGGGTCCAATTTCCCAATCGGGGGTCTGTAGGCTGCGTAAAGGTGCATGGATTGCCTACCCGCGTGGATGTCAATTCCAAGAGCATAAAGCTTGGCCCCTTTGTGGACAGACTCGGTCTCGATTGTCATAATCGGTTGATGGACTAAGCGGCGTCTGACTAACACTGCCAACCCACGGTACGGAAACCACTGCATGTATATCTGAAGCTTCTCCTTCAAGTCTACAAAAAGCCGCTGTACCTATCATAATAAATAATATTCATGCTGAGGCACTCATTGATACTGGTAGTTCAGTGAGCTTTATTAATGAGGGACTAGCAAATACAATCAATATTACAAAAAGAAAAATCAATCAATCGGTAACTTTAGCTTCTCTGAGCCACGCTTTATTTATAAATGGACTAGCTTATACCCGCGGCTTCGCACGCGTAGTTTTTGGAATTTCGACAGTTTTACTTATTTTTATTTTACTTCTTAATTTTTGGTACAGTACGCATTATATAGTTAGTAAAAGTACCAAATATTCGTATTTGTGTAGTAATGAAGATATGTAACTATTTGATATTGACTGAATACACTCAAAGCACCTCTCTATTAAATACACAACATTGCCTATTTTAAACACATAATTGTACAAAGTCACTAACTTCAAAAGATATTTCTACTTCATAAAAGTGTCAACCTCCTTTTCAGCCACCTAAGTGTTTGAAAAATGCTGAATTTACTTTTTTGGTGTTTTAGTTGAGAATATATTTACCAAGCCTAAAGTAGCTCACTTTAAAAAAAATCAATCCTTTAACGGTTCAACTTTTAAGTCAAGAAATATTTTTGACCCCCATTATACACTTTAAAAGACGTGGAATTTTTGAAAACGCTGAAACCACTTTTTTTTTTATTCTAATAGAGAGTATCTGTACAAAGTTTCAAGTTACGAACTTCAAAACATATTTCTACTCCATACAAACTGTCAACCCCCTTTTCAGCCCTCTAAGGGTGGAATTTTGAAAAACGTTGAAATCACTTTTTTGACGTCTTGAAAGCATATTTACAAAGTCTATAGTAGCTCACTTTAAAAAAATCAATTTCTTAAACAGTTCAACTATAGATCAAGAAATACTTTTAAACCCCCATTACACACTTTAAGGGGTGGAATTTTTGAAAACGCTGAAACCATTTTTAAAAATTCTAATAGAGAGTATCTGTACAAAGTTTCAAGTTACTAACTTCAAAAAATACTTCTATTCCATACAAAGCGTTAAAGTCATTTTCAATTCAATTTCAAATTCAACAATCTAAGGATGGAATTTTGAAAAACGCTGAAATTACTTTTTTGACGTCTTGATTGAAAGTATAGTTACAAAGTCTATAGTAGTTCACTTTAAAAAAAAAAAATTAACAGGACAACTTTTAATTCAAGAAATACTTTTGACCCCTATTACATCATTTAAGGGGTATATTTTTGAAAACGCGGCAATTATTATGTTTTTGGTCCTAATAAAGAATATCTGTACAAAGTTTCCAGTCACGAAGTTCAAAAAATATTTCTGCTCCATGCAAACTGTCAATCCCTTTTCAGCCGCCTAAAGGTGGAATTTTGAAAAACGATGAAATTACTTTTTAATTCCTTGATTGACAGTATAGTTACAAAGTCTAAAGCAACTCACTTTAAAAAAAAAAAATTTCTTAACAATTTTGAAATTAAACTTTAGTTCAAGAAAAATTTTAGTTCAAGAAATACTTTTAAACGCCCATTACACACTTTAAGGGGTGGAATTTTTGAAAACGCTGAAATTACTTTTACATTTGGTTCATGACTTTCAATGAAACACCTTAATATTGAATTTCAATCGAATAACTTCAAAAACGTAAAGTTTCATACTAACTTTGCATCCCCGTTTTACCGTCCTTAAGGGATGATTTTTGAGAAAAATATTTTACTCGTGTTTCATGCCTTTCAATAAAGAACCTTCATGCTGAATTTCATTCGAATAACTTCAAAAACGGCAAAGTGTCATACTAACTTTGCGCCCCCGTATAACCCTCTAAGGGATGAATTTTGAAAAAAATATTTTACTCATGTGTCATGCCTTCCAATAAAGAACCTTCATGCTGAATTTCATTCGAATAACTTCAAAAACGGCAAAGTTTCATACTTCATTTGCACCCCGTTTTACCCCCTTAGGGGATGAATTTTCAAAAATCCTTTCTTAGTGCTCCCCTACGTTATAAAAGGAACCCTGTGCAAAATTTCAAGTTTCTAACCCTTATAGTTTAGGCCCTGCGTTGATATGTCAGTCAGTCAGCTTCTCCTTTTATATGTATATAGATTATGTCATGCTAATATCAAACTTGATCAGTACAAATAACATCCTTTGCTTATCGTCACAGATTTGTGTGCTGATATAATTATTGGTCATGATTTACAAAAAAAACATAAGTCACTAGAATTCATGTTTGGGGGTGACAGAGAACCGCTGCGCATATGCAACGTCATGCAAGTATCCGTACCTCCCGTTTCAATATTCTTTAACCTTTCACCAACAATTAAACCGATTGGTATTAAATGTAAGAGTTTTTCTGAAGCAGATGAACAGTTCTGAGTTTGCCGACTTCCTCTTTAACGAACTGTTCATAAAGAGGAAGTCGGCAAACTCTTAGAAGACGGCGTAATTGAGCCATGTGTTTCTCCATAGAGAGCTGAGGTGCTGATAACGGGAGGAACTGCACACCGCAAAAGAATGGTAATTGACTATGCCAGAACTATAAATCGCTATACAGAATTAGATGCATTCCCTTTACTTAAGATTGAATCAATCATATTAAAAGTGTCAAAATACAATATACTCGTAATTAGTCAAATAGATTTGAAATCGGCATATCATCAGGTGCCAATTCTTATGAAAGAAAAACCAATGACAGCATTTGAAGCCTACGGTAACTTCAATTTCTAAGAATACCTTTTGGCGTTACCAATGGAGTAGCAGCTTTTCAAAGAACCTTACAATATATTATAGAGACAGAAAGATTAAGTAGTACCTTTGCATATCTAGACGATGTCACAGTTTGCGGAAAGACAAAAGAAGAACACGATAGGAATTTAAAAAAGTTCAAGGAAGCTGTAGCAAAATACAAATTATCTTTAAATGAGGATAAGTGTAAATTTGCCAGCAATAAAATTAATGTACTAGGCTATACGGTAAATAATAATCTCATTAAACCTGACGAAAGTCGTCTGAAACCTCTTCTGGATATGCCACTACTAAATAATGCTGCCAATCTTAAAAGAGCTCTTAGTATGTTTGCCCACTACTCCAAATGGCTACCTGATTTTTCAGGCAAGATACAACCTCTTATTCGTGCAAAAATGCCAGTAGGTGTTGAATCAATTAGAGCCTTCGAAAGCCTAAAATGCGAAATAGCAAAAGCAACTTTAGTGGCAATTAATGACATTGATTTACTTACTGTTGAGACCGACGCTTCTGGATATGCTATTGGTGGAACGCTATCACAGAATGGATGACCAGTTGCATTTTTCTCTCGCTCTTTGAATGATTCTGAAAAGAAGCATTCATCCACAGAAAAAGAAGCGTGGGCAATTGTTGAACGTTTAAGAAAATGGCGACATTATCTAGTAGCGAGACATTTCTTACTTATTACTGATCAACAGTCAGTAGCATTTATGATGAATCAAAAACATAATAGCAAAATTAAAAATAAAATAATTGAAAGATGGCGTTTAGAACTCTCTTATTTTAAATATGATATCGTATATCGCCCAGGAAAGGAAAATGTAGCCGCAGATGCTCTATCAAGGATCAGTGCTTATATGAATACAAACAATTTATATGAACCTCATGACTTACTTTGCCATCCTGGAGTTGTCAGAATGGCATATTGGATTCGAGTAAAGAATCTACCCTACACGACAAATGATGTTAAGGCTATGACAGCTGTCGGTCCTATCTGCGCTGAAATAAAACCACGCTTCATCAAAGCAAAAAGCCATCTCATTAAAGCTACTGAACCATTTCAACGGCTAGACTTTAAAGGGCCGTTGCCGTCTAGTACTCATACATTCTAACGATAATTGACGAATACTCAAGATTTCAATTCGCCTATCCGTGCAAGGATCTTTCTGCTCTGTCTGTCATTAAGTGTTTAAAGGACTTGTTTTTAACTTTTGGAGCTCCAGCTTACATCCATTCGGACAGAGGTACCGCATTTATATCTGACGAGTTAAAACGATTTCTCATGCTTATGGCGTAGCTACTAGTAGAACAACAGTAGAGTAGTAAGTAGAGCGTCTTAACGGCACTCTTTGGCGATCAATCCAACTCTATCTAAAATCAAGGGAATTAGAAACATCGCAATGGGAACACGCCTTGCCAAATGCATTACATTCCATACGATATCTATTGTGCACGGCCACAAACGAAACTCCTCACGAGAGATTATTCTTGGCGCTCATTCCACAGCTTGAGAGTTCTCGGAAGAAAACGTCTCTGGAACCGCACAGTACGCGACCATTGCGGTTCCAGCGTGTGAGGGTGAACTCCCCGCCATGGCAAACGGCGCGGGTATAAAATGTAGCTGTCGGCATCACATCGAACAATTCTTCAGAACATAACCCGTTGTACAATCGGTAGAACACACAAAGGGACGCAAAATCTCTCCTTAAACTTAAGGGTTCCGGGTGTAAGATTAGGATTGTCGACAATTCTTACAGCTCGTCTTTGAATGGAATCACATGGCATGCAGTCCAAGCTGGTATCCAGGTGCCCCCGCCCAAAGGTGACTTCAGTACTCCAAATGCGGTATGACTTGAGAATTATATAATATAAGTATTTGCCCCGTGCTAAAGTACTGCTTTATTGACCACTAAGTTTTTTGGACGCCAGCTTGACCTTCTCCTCCAGATGACTTCGATATCGATATTGGCTATGGTCACTACATTTATTTATAAGAAAACTATTATTTAAAACGATTTACTTTATGGTAGAATATAAATCCGGTGCACCAGGAGGGGCTACAAAAAAACTTCACAAAGGTCACAGACCCAATTGCATAGTCGGTTAATGTCAATGTCAAAACCAGTTGAGAATGCACAAGCTTGCATTGCCAGAGGAACACCTGGCTCGTCAATTATATAACAATTTAATTATTTTTTTAAATCTTTGTCGGCTATTTTGAACAGGTTTCTTAAGAAATATGATATTGGTTTCTAAGACATTCCTATTCTACTTTTTAATTTACTTTTCGAATCTGAAATAAAAATATAACGCACACACAGTAACATATGTGTTACTGTGTGTGCGTTTGTTAGTTTCATATAGGAACGGTGTTCCTGGAAAGAGTCTTTACATAACAGTATGTTACTAAAGTCCAAGTATATATACAAACATTAGTACATACTAAGAATCCACCCATTGCAAATATAGATAAAACACAGCACTAACTCCGAATTTCCCCGATGATCCCGAAAGAAATAAAATGCATTTTAATCGTAGATAGAGAAGAACAAACTTTAGTGGTGCGCTCATGAAAAAAAAAAATTATAATTAATATTAAATAAATTTTGAGCGTGTTGTAATCGTTTCTATAATGTATTTACCTCGTCCTCCGTCTAAAATGACAATACAACTCAATAGTAGAATCACTATGTCATTTGGTTGAAAAGTATTAGCTGGGAATGGCTTACTTACAACGGAAGGAATGGCCTTCTAAGAATCCAGACTGTATTTACATTGCCTCGAAAAGCCATATTCGGAACGGACTCAAAAAGTTTTCCCTTCTTCCCGCGCTTTTGACGAGTAACATTGTCGTTATAATAGATGTTTTTATACAACTAGATTGGTAAACAAGCATGCGGCCCGCATTAGATGATAAGCGGTCACCGCAGCCTATTGACGCTCGCATCACCACAGGGATGTTACTTGCGCGCTGCCAATATTGTGACCTAAGGCCACGGAATAGAAAAAACAAGTGGAAGTGCTAAGTGACAAAGTTGGTACAGAAACCGTTGTCGCCAAACTCACACTAGTAAACCGATTATCCTATATTGCACTACAAATAAACAATAGCTATGATTGGTCGTTTTTGTTTTAGTCAAAAGTAGCTGAAATCAACAAATGCTACATTGGAAAATATACCTTCACAATGTCGAATAGAGTATATTTTGCTAGAGTGCAGAATGTATTTACGATGTTTTGCAATTTCAAGTCAGACTGAGTTTGATTATCGAGCAAATACTGTTACTCGACGTTAGATGGCGGTGGTATCCGTGGATACAATTATAAACTTAATTCATATTAGTCATAAGTTTAACATTTGCGTCTTCTGCCCCATTTGTATTGCTACTCGACCAGTGCAGCTTCAATTGTGTACATCGAATTACATTATCGATAGATACCTTAGTACTTATTCAACAAATTAAGACATTGGGAATTCAGTAAAAGCAAATCTGTTTAAAGAATGCCATGATATTCTACAATTTTGACGAGCTCGGTGGCTCAGTCGTGAACGATGCGACTTTGACACCAACGCTCGTGTGTTCGATTCCCACACAAGGCAAACATTTTGTGTGCATGAACATGTCTGTTTGTCTTGGTCTGGATGTTTTAAGAGAGGTAGGGCGCATTAAAGCAGCCCGTCTGGGGAAGTACCTCCACCTCACAGAAAACCGCAGCAAAATAACAACTCCCTAGAGGGTTGTTGTGTTCCTGCGTGAGAGTGAGGTCACCAGTAAGCTTCCAAGGAGTTGCTGTGGAAGCAGCAGAGGAGGCATCACGCGAGTGATACTTAATATATCGCAAGCGTTAATGGGCTACGGTACCCGCTTTACATCAGGTGGGCCGTTGTGTGTTATAGATAAAATAATATGCCATATTATTTATCGATAAATTTGTATTGGAATCGACGCAACACTAGCTTCGCTACTCAGGCAGAGTAGCGAAGAACTTTCGAGAAAAAAACCAGTACAATCAATCCAAAGTAGACTTTATTTCAGTGTGATAAGGTTGATATTAATTAGACGTTTTATTAAATTATTAGTAAAATTAAATAAATAAGATTTTTATAGAAAACAAGTAAAATCGTACTTATCGATGGTACGAAACACCTCCAATACTAAGGTTTATTCTAGTACTATCGTTCTTGCATTCTAAAATGGAACAATACGGCATAATTATAGAAAATTATAGAATGTCACGAGAATGTTGCCGAAGACAATGTTAGAACGCGACCATAGATTACTATAAGTACTAACGTATAGATGACCATTTCGTGGTTTTAAAAAGTACAGCGCCATCTAGTTACTAACCTCAGTACTATGTTTTAAATTACGAGCATGCTTTTGAATAGTACTTCTTATATTCCAGGGACCTTTTGCTTTTAGTAATTTATTACCAACCCCAAGAGTAGTGGTTGGCAGTAAATTACTAAAGCAAAAGGCTGATAGTATTAGCTGTACTTTGATCTGCTATTCAGTAATCAATGAGGAGTTTACTGTAAGCTATATCATTGTAATAGCTCAATTTTATTTGATACAGCTTTCCTCTCGTTAGAGGTATACAAAATTATAGTATCTACCTATTACATTAAGAAAGAAAAACTAATACTGCGTAACGCAAATAAAAACAATAAAAATTACTTATACTTATACGCGAAAATAATAGAAAAATATTAAAACACAAATATGCGTTGACTTGACAACGAATAACTTGTGTTGCCATTTTAATATAAAAAAAAACTTACCTGGTTTAACAACTAATGCACTGTAAAAATAAACGAATTTATACGTGAAAAATTAATTCTTTAATTTAAAATTTAATTGTTTTGAAAACTATAGATTAAAGAAAAAAAATTCAACGTTAAATTTTGTTTTGTTTAATAATTAAAATCATCGCTTACTTAATACCTGTCTAACTAATTTAATAACACGATTACTGATTTTAGTTACCTATATTTTACGGTAACTAACATCAATAAAATGTTTTACCTTATTGACCTAATTTTTTGATAATTTACCATATTCAGAAAATTAATTAATTTGGCAACCCCTAATTGTGATTCAAAAACTTATGGGAACGTTCATGACAGTTAATATTATTATTTCTCAGCACTAGTGAACGCATCTCTAAATTAAGTTAGGTTTACCGAGGGTGGCGGATAGATGGTGCTAGTAAAAACTTTTTTGGCTGTTTCTAAGCGAGACAAACTAGCATGAACGCGACTGGAATCAAATAAGCGTAGGTATGCGTAACAACGCTTACTTGTGGCACGCGCGCCACGCCTACTTAGCACTTCCACTTGTTTTTTCTATTCCGTGCCTAAGGCTGTTTCGTCACAGTACCCAGTAATTTCTCTGCCATAGCTCACCCTTTAAACCGGATAGCTGCAGCTGCTGCTGGTAGAATTCGGAACGGACTCAAAAAGTTTTCCCTTCTTCCCGCGCTTTTGACGAGTAACATTGTCGTTATAATAGATGTTTTTATACAACTAGATTGGTAAACAAGCATGCGGCCCGCATTAGATGATAAGCGGTCACCACAGCCTATTGACGCTCGCATCACCACGGGGATGTTACTTGCGCGCTGCCAATATTGTGACCTAAGGCTGTTTCGTCACAGTACCCAGTAATTTCTCTGCCATAGCTCACCCTTTAAACCGGATAGCTGCAGCTGCTGCTGGTAGAAATAGGTGAGGCAGAGGTACTCACGCAGACGACTTGTACAAAGTCTCCTCAGAGGGATCTGGTAATCTTTAGATCTTAAAAATATATCGGTATTATTTTTTCTAGGAGGACATGGACAATACTTATAAGTATTAAGTATTGGCGGTTGCATACATGCGTCGTATGTAGAATTTGATACAAGTTCAATACTCTGAAATAAATATCAAATATCGATAGTTCGACGATATATATCGATTATGTTTTCAAAAAATATCGATATTTTGATATATCAATTCAGGTACAGTAGTCGCCACGGCACGAATCATGAAATAAAATAAATAGGTACACTCAATAAGAAATATGAAATGAGTTATCAACTGCAACTAGATTATGTAAATAAATACCTAGTATCTTAGAGGAAACCACCTATACTAAAACAGGTAGGAATAAACAGAAAATTGTTTAGGTATATACTGAGTATTATACATGTAAATTTTTAATGTTATATATCTGTATATCTATACTATTTTAATCGAATAAAGCTGATTGTTTGTTGAACGCGTTAATATCTGGAACTACTAGTCGGTTTCAAAACTTCATTTTGGGTTTGAGAGCCTATTATCAAATATATTATAAGCTATTTAACATTACTCTGCGACCATTCCAAAGGTGTTCCCGCAGGTAGGACGCATGATGCGGAACTGACCGTAACCTTTATTGCGGCCCAAGCCATCTTTATAGTATTAAGATCGGGATGGTACGGTGGCAAATGGAGTACGTCGTGATTGTGTTCTGTTAAAATTCGATCTATATAAATAATTTTCAATCTGTTTTTATTTAACTTTATTGACTCGTACAGTTGAGGCTTGTACATGTCCGATCTAAATGTAATTCCCCTTTCTGTCAGCCAAGTCTGCATGTCTGATTTTCTTGTAATAGTATTCGGCACATAATCATATTCTTTATTATGGATTCTATATGACGCATTGGCAACTACCACGATGGACTTTGGTGGAAGGTTAGGTATTAACTAAGTTTTAAGCCACTTTTCATAATTTTCGTAGTTCATGTCGTTGTGATAGTCACCGGACTTACATCTAGACTTTAAAACAACAATGCGTTACGTACAAAACCATCCTGTGATCCAGCATGTACAATAACTAAACATTGACCCTTTGAAATAAGTTTTTTAACCCTATTACTCGCCCATCACGCCAGGATTTATAACCGGCATGTGAAGAGTAGACGTACGATTCATCAGTATATATAATAGATCTGATTTCCTCCCTCTACTTTTTAATTTTTCTTAAATAATTTATGCGCAACAATCTTATGTTGGATTTTTCAATGAGAAATATCTATCGTTTTCTATTGTTTTCCATCTAAACCCTATTTTTTTTATTATTCTACGGTGACTAGTTTCCGATCCTTGAAAATGTATGTCAGACTGTAATGTCATTAAAAGTTTCTTCATTTAAAAGCGCGTTATTTGTTAAATGAAAATTATGTATTTGCTCTTTGGATCACAACTTAATCAAAACTATCTACACCCGTCACAGGAAATTTTCGACCTCGTTTTTGCCGGCTGTATGAAAAATTTGGCAATAAATCCGATTTATCGTCTTCTTTTATTATTCTATGTACACTGGAAGTTGAGGTTTTTGTAGCTTCAGCTATCCGTGACATTAATTGCATTTTCTGTAGCTTCAAACAATACAATATATATATTGTAATGTTTTTAGATATTCAAAGACAGACAAAGCACTGAGTACATAAATTTTAAATTATTATATTTTATCTAAGATAAAGACATCTTTATATATAAATTCACAACATAATATAACCGCGAAAAATGAAACTCTGTCTGACCGACCGACAGTCAGTGTCATTTACTGACTGTCGGTCGGTTAACTCTCGGTTACTTGCCACTACATAGAGATGGGCGGGTGTGTAAAAAATGAGTAGGTAAAAATAGGCAGGAAATGTTAAAAAAGGGTAAAAATAATAAATACCCATTTTTAACCTATTAAAAATACCGGCTAAATATGATCGGATTGGATTATATCAATTTAAAACACTACTTTAATACAATTATATAGCGTACTCACTTTAACTACTCTAATTCATATTAAATTATTTATAGACGCGATCAGTTCAACCTAGTATCGGAGTTGGCCGTTGTTCTTTGCGCAGTTAATAATGTAAAAAAACTGTATGTATGTATGTACGTATTTTATTTATGTACCATTGTCATTATTTTTTCTACAATACTTTAAATATGTAACTGATCTTTCATATTTTTATAAAATTCCATTGTATTATATTGTATTAATTTCCCAAAAACCATAAACCGTGCAAGGCCATAAATATATATACACGGAATTAAAAAAAAAACACAAGGCAACTCCTGGCAACTCCGTCTGAAATATTGTATCAAACAACTAATGTAAAGCTATTGATAATTTTCTTTTCTTATTTCAATTTCAAGTTTCTAGTTATTTAGATTTATTGGCATTCTACATCATCACAAATTACCACTTACTATCGAGTATAATTGCAACCAATTTTTTGTGTTAAATTGCGTCAATTTACGAACGTGACATGTTTTTTAATATTTGCTTTGTCGATAATGAACTAAATCACAATTTCAATTCGTAAACGACAAAATGATGTAGCATCATTTTTGTACAAAAACAAGTAGGAAGGCATAACAATGCCTCTGCAACAGATCAACGTGAAGAATTCATCCGATATTGAAAGTTGGGAATGGGGCGGTGGATGTGGCAGAGAAGCTGTGCGCACAGGCTCTGGTAGCAGTCGCACGTCCTGCAGCAATTCCAGTGGAGATATATGCCGTATTTGCCATTGCGAAAGTGAAGTACACAATCCATTGCTCGCTCCTTGCTATTGTTCAGGTAAGCAAAGTCTGTGAACAAACTGGTAATGAATCCTATTTGTAAACATGTCGCGATTTATAATTCTTTAATTAAATGCGTATATGATGATGCTTGTGATTTTAAAATATGTGTTATGAAGTTGTTGGCCACAAACAGTTCATCATAACAAATGAAGTGGTATGCAGTTATTTTGACTTTATTTTTTATTTTCCTATAAAAAATCTGGTGCCATGCAGTCCAGTGATTTTCAGATCCCATTGTTTCTATTTGCTATCATACATGCGGTTAAATGTGTCTTCAGTCTGACCACTAAGGCACAACTCTGCCAGCTTGTCAACCCATAACCACAGTGAGATATCTATGAAAAAGAATGTTAAAAACTGAACAAAAATTAAGATAACAAAACAAAATAATAGTTGTGTTAATGATTATTCATATATCTATACATTCTCAGCTGTTTATTAACCGGTTGAGGCCCGCGTGGCTGAATGTAAAAAATGGGAGGGGTTCGATTTCTTGAAGCAACAATAATAGCTAGTTAGAATTGATGTGAGAAAATGAAAAGTCTAATTGAGCATGAAAATCAATTATGTCAGTGGTAGCCTGTTTTTGTATGGACACATTTATTTCAAGGGCTTTTGATGCCATGATAAATTGGTGGTTGTTGTTACATCTTATGTTTAATTTAGCATGCCATGATGTAGCGATTTTTTATATCATCATCTTAATTCAGGAACTTGTGTGAGGTTTCACATTAACACTTAATCTGTGTGAACAAAATTCTACTAGATCTTTCAAAATTAAAACTAAAATGACAGAAAAAGCAGTTTTATTGAGAAAATACATAAGTACCATATATAAACACATAACATTTCAAAAGCAAGTGTAATCATTAACTGCCACTAAGTGTCATAACTCATTAAAGGTATAAAATGCCCAAGATATTCAAAAGACTGCTATTAGTAGATGTGAATTAATATATTTTGCACCTATGAGCCTACTATATAAAAGCCATTTAGAGACTGGGCAAGATGTAACAACAGTGACCAATATCTATTTCCTTTCAACACCAATGAAATGATGTGAGCGTCATGCAAGGCTTAAGGTAAAGTTTCTAGACCACTTTCGCAATTGTGGTGAGGGAAGAAAGAGAGTTGATCTGAAAAAAAGTGTTGTGTTAAGTTAAGAACAGATATGCTGCATTGGTTTGGACCGAAAGAATATGGGATGAAAGAATGATACCGCAGATGTGACGTGAAATTGGAAGTATGTAGGAGCCGAGTAGGCTAAGACTCGCTTGTGTGCGAAAATCATTGAGTACGTAACCTAGTAGAGACGAAATGTTGCTTATTTTGTTTGACAATAATTCCGCCAAATCATTGTGGTGACTGCTGTGCTCCGATTGGCCGACGCTAGGTCATACAATACCCTAAAGTTGGGCACGAGAATATTATTATCGATATCGGTAAATAGACAGGGTGTATAGTAAATAATAATAATAAATATTGTCAGACAAATTACACAGCGCCATCTAGCCCCAAAGTAAGCGAAGCTTGTATTATGGGTACTAGACAACTGATAAACATACGTGAATAATTTTATTTTTTTGTAAATACATACTTATTATACATAGAAAATACCCAGACCAAGACAAGCAGACATGTTCATGCACACAAATGTTTGTACTGTGTGGGAATCGAACCCACGAGCGCTGGTGTCAAAGTAGCGTGACAATGCGTTTCACCACTGCGCCACCGAGCTCGTCATATACATCGTGGGATAGTATATTTATACTAAACTATTGTTTTACTATGGTAATAAGTGTAAACATGTAATAATAAACGTTATAACTGAAACAGTTTTTACGTATTGCAAGAATTCGTAGGATACGGTAACCACTTTACATCAGGTTGGTCATATGCTTGCATGCCTACCGCCTTTGCATAAAAAAAACTGTTTAGTAAAATTTAATATGTTAAAATTTTTATTATGTACTTAATTATTTTTTATTAATATTAAAAACTTATAAAGTTAATCCATTTCATTTCGAAATAATTAAAGTAAACCTCCACTATACTATTCACGAAGTTGATCGAAATTAAGCAAATAACAGTGTAGAGAGACACTTAGGTCTGCAATCTCGCCTCAAGGTACTTCCGCTCGTTGTTGGTTTTTGTGTCCAAGTCAAAAGACTCAAAGTGTCCCGAAATTCTAGCACAAAACATCCTATTACTCTACTTGGCTCGCTTCAGTCGCATCTAGACATCGTCATAAGTGCATGTGCTTGTATTTCATAGAACTCTACATTTATTTTCTCCATTTTTTCTTAATCTACGTTATTATATAGGATATGTGCAAAATTTCTATCTATCTATACCTTCACACCAAATCCCTTACGGGGTAGGCAGAGAGAACCGAGCGCCATGTGACACGAACCTTACATATCTCACTCGCTTCTTTAACATTCATTGCTCTTTTCATGTACATTCGCCGGTTTCTAGGGATCCTGACATCACTTTTTTATAGAACACAACCAATTTGGTCATGGTAGGTAAGTCTATCTCGATAGTTGTCTGCAGAGAATAAGGTCAACGAATGTGGGATTGCGCATGGGTGACCTAGTGGCGAACTGTCTACTGTATGCAGACGATGCCGTGTTATTAGCAGATACACTATCTGAACTGCAAACACTAGTCGCAACGATGAAAGACGAATGTATGGAGAAAGGCTTACTACTGAATGCGAAGAAAACAAAGATAATGGTATTTGAAAGAGAAGAATCCAGAACTAATGTAAGGATTACGGTTATTGATGAAGTGTTGGGACAAGTGGATGAGTTTGTATATCTTGGATGCGCTTTCAGCAGGGATGGAAGGTACACTGCAGATGTGGAAAGAGAAGTGAGTGCTGGGAATAGTGTGAATGGAGCGTTGGGAAAATTTCTTGGCAGTCCTGAGCCAGAAGGCACAACTCGCTGTACACAATGCAGTTCTGCCATCCACAAGTTAAAATGCCGTTAAGTACAAAAACCATATTTCGAAAAAACCGGGATAAAAGAGTGTGAACAAAAAATGCTTGCTGTTTCAAAACTAAAAGTTAAAAGTTAAACATATAAATACCATTATATAAATATTTGAAAGAGCTTTAATATACTTAAAAATAACTCCCATATCCCTATGTGCAGTATATTTAGAAATAAATAGATTTATATGTTTTAATTTAGTACTGTTTCAAATCTATATATCTATATATATAAAAGGAGAAGCTGACTGACTGACATATCAACGCAGGGACTAAACTATAAGTGTTAGAAACTTGAAATTTTGCACAGGGGTTCCTTTTATAACGTAGGGGAGCACTAAGAAAGGATTTTTGGAAATTCATCCCCTACGGGGGTAATACGGGGGTGCAAATTTAGTATGAAACTTTGGCGTTTTTGAAGTTATTCGAATGAAATTCAGCATGAAGGTTCTTTATTGAAATGCATGAAACACGAGTAAAATATTTTTCTCAAAAATCATCCCTTAAAATTCCACCCCAGGTGTAATGGAGGTCAAAAGTATTTCTTGAACTAAAAGTTGAATTATTAAGAAATTGTTATTTTTTAAAGTGAGCTGCTTTAGACTGTAAATATACTCTCAATCAAGACGTCGAATAAGTAATTTCAGCGTATTTAAAAATTCCACATTTAGGGGCTGAAAGGGGGGTGGACAGTTTGTATGGAGCAGAAAACTTTTTGAAGTTAGTGACTTGAAACTTTGTATAGATACTCTCTATTAGAATCCAAAAAAAAATGGTTTCAACGTTTTCAAAAATTCCACCCTTAGCGAGGTGAGGTGAGGTGAAAACGGGGTTGAAATTGTGTTTGAACGAGACGCTAATCTATATTAATAGAAATGGAGTTCCTGTCTAATTCACTGACTCAATAACCAATAGGTTCCTTTTGTAATGCATATGAGAGATAAGGAAGATTTTTTTAAATTTCAACCCAGGCAGATATTTTTTTTTAAGTGGCTTGAAACTTTTATGTTTTTAAAATAGGCAATGTTGAGAATAAAGAGGTGCTTTGAGTGTATACAGCCAGTATCAAATAGTTAATGAAAACCGAACAGGCCGTGACATATCTTCATTACTACACAAATAAGGATATTTGATACTTTTACTAACTATTTAATGCCGACTGTACTAAAAAATAAGAAGTAAAATAAAAATAAGTAAAACTGCTGAAATTCCAAAATCTACGCGTGCGAAGCCGCGGGCATAAGCTAGTTGTTCCATATACATACAACTAAAATGCCATTATGATAACCTTAACGACATTGTAGTGTATAATTTTAAATAACTTCAAGTAGCTTGTAAAATACTTGAAACTCTATAATAATTTGTAGACTAAAATGCCGTTAAATACTATAACGGCGTTTTAGCTTACAATATTAATTTTTGACACAAAAATTACTAATGCAGTAATGCCAGTTAACTGCATTTTAGGTTAGGTTTATCAATATAAATTATTAAGGTTTTTCATTGTATAGTTTTAAATATCTATTCCTAGGCTATAATGCAGCTAAAAACGAATCGATTTATCATAATGGCGAATAAGCTAAGCAATTGTTTCTTGACAAGTGAGAAATTACAGTAAAATGCAACTATAAGTACAAAAATTAAAAAGAAAAACATTTATTCAAGTATTCAACATGATAAATCAAATGAGATCTTTGTAATACTTATTTTTTATATTAAGTACTCTGGATTTATTATTTCTTATTCTACAATTTTTTTTTATACTTTACCAATTACCTGAGCAGGTGCAAGAATAGGAACATATTTAGTATTCTAAAATCTCTTATTCTCTGAAAATCTCTTCTTATCTGACACAAAATTTGGAACATTAATAAAATCTTGAATACCCATTGACTTCACATACACTTTAGAATTATTTATTGATGCTACTGCGTCTTCAAAATTTGAAAAATCATACCTTTTTACGTTTTTATGGTCCCCTCGACCTGGTGATGTACTTAATGACAGGACATAAACGTATGCCCTGGTTCAAAGTAGTTCAATATGATTTATTCGGTTGAAATGTGGTTACTATTGACTAAAATAACGAATTAATAGCCTATTTTTGTTTTGTGAGCTACAGTTTTTTTATACGGGACAGGCCCATCACTCATACTCATCACTGTGTCTACTGGGTAGCCAGAATTAATAGCGGTGACCACCAAAAAGGCAATGAACAGGGAAGTTCATTGCTGTCCCGAGGGTTAAACTACAGCTACTTTGGAACTCAGGCCGATAAAATATCATTCTGCTCTCTTCCGGCAATAGCATCATGCTAAATTACTCTCAAAGTTTTAATTTACTGTAATTTTGCCTACGGGGGAAAAGTTTCCTTAAACACAGTTAGTTGTTGGCAGAACAGAACGGATTTGAACATCTCCATTCAAGGTAAAATTATTACCGTTTCAAGGTTCACGCTGAAATATTTTTCACAATTGCTTTCGACTGAATTGTGTTTATTATAAAGATCCCTTGATTTAACATACTTAATATAGTGGTTAGCCCACTCCACACAAACTATACAATCTGCATGTCGGCATCATGTGCAGTTTCCTTTTCATGTAAACGATAATCTCGCATTCTTCGTTACCGAGTTGTGTGAAACTTATATTAATTTTATGAATGTGTTGCCTATATAATTGATAAGATACTGTTTTGTTTGGGTACGTTTCATAAAAAAAATGCATATAAGCAATATTTAAATCACTTTGTAAATACCGTCGCAGTGGAGCATGTGCACGTCGGTAGTAAGGCTCTAGTTCTAGTGAGTGGAATGATTCTACATGTTGAGTTTATAAATCTCAATCAAATGCAGGCCTTTTTTGGTCGTTACCACGTTTATCTATTAAGTCATAAGTAAAATAACTGTATAAAGGCCTATCGTTAGTTTTTTCGTAGTCGAGAATAAGAGAGAAGAAACGTAAGAAAGAATCGTCATTGGACTTTATGCACTTAACCGCTTTTTAGAGTAGTAATGTGGCTAATCACATTTTAGTCTAGTGATTTAAACAAAATATGGGCATTAATATATTTATTTGCCATTAAAGTGAACTCACCATTGCAATTTTAATATAAAGCAACATCAAATAAAATATTAAAACGCCGTTATTGAACGTTGACTGCAGTATAGTGTAGGAAAATTTGTTAGCGGCAATTTAGCTATGCAATTTTTGGTTGAATTTCATTTGTAATGGAAGTTAAGAACGCCGTTACTTGAAATTGCTAAGCTAGAATGCAGTCAAGTGGCATTCTAGTTTAGCAATTTCTAGTAACTGCATTCTAGCATTTTACTCATGCAAATATCAACGTCTTAACGGCATTATTATTATTTTTATCTCAAAAACTAACAATATAGAGAAATATGGGTAAAATTGTTCGATTCAGCATTTTTTTCTGATCCGCTTGACTTCAAAAGGTAAAAAACGACAAGCTGTTGGTTAACGGCATTATAGCTTGTGGACGGCAGAGTACTGGTCCCAACGCTAACTTATGGAAGCGAGAGCTGGTTATGGTAGAAAGAGCATGAAAGTAGAATAAACGCGGTCGAAATGCGAGCGCTGCGCAAAATTTGTGACGTAAAGCTTGTAGACCGTATTCGCAATGATGATGTTAGAAACAGAGTTGGTCTGAAAGAGAGCGTCGTTATTAAAATAAGAAGAGGCATGCTCCGTTGGTTCGGACATGTAGACAGAATGCAGGATGAAAGAATGACGAAGCAGATATACAATGTAAATGTGGGAGGATGTAGGAGCTGGGAAGGCCAAGATTTACCTACTATGCTATAACTTCAGACAACATGCAACCCTGTTTCACAACCAATTTTAACATCAAACCAGGGTGACATGTTGCCATATATTCGCACACATGATGAGCAATCCTTGTAGGTAACTGCACAGCACGGAGCAGTGAACCGTCAATCCCATATCTCGGCAATATGCACCACAGTTCCTTTTGCACAACCCTATCAAATGTCTTCTCAAGATCCACAACACCTTCTAGTCTGTGGCCAGATGCTTCTCTACGATATTGCGTAGCGAGAAAACATGATCCGTATATCCCCTTCCATTTCAGAATCCTCCCTGTGCCTCCCACAGCATTTCATCAGATTTCACCCTCATTCTCCTTTCAATTACCTTTCCATATACTTTTGCTGCTAAGCTGATCAAACTGATGGCCCTATAGCTGGCGCAGTCCATGCGTGATCCCTTTATACAAGGGTGCGATGACTGTGGGTCCCCAGTCTAGCATAGGTTGCATAAGTACCAGAAGGCGTCCCAGACGTAAGTGCCACCTAGTTTGATCATATCAAGACTTCTTTACCTCCCTCCAAAAGAGTTTGGTATTTGCCTCGAAGTTTTTCGTCAGCCTCTCTTCCTCATTCATAATTTGTCTTTCAGGCTTCTCTTTCACTAAAGCCTTGGTTTCATTCTTGCATAGACGGTACATTTCTTTCTTCTTCTCTCTCATACTTTCATTTAAGGGCAAAGATGATACATAATCCAGCCACGCTTTCCTCTTTCTTGCTATGGAGGATTCAACCTCCGCATCCCACCAGGTATCTACTTTCAATGTTTCATGCCTCTTTGCGCATCCACATGCTTCTTTTGCACTATCCACCATACTTTCTTTCAGAACTTTCCAGCAATCATCCACATCTGTGTTGGAAAGACTTGCATTTGCAAGTCTTTCGCTTACCAGATGCACATACATTCTCCTTACACTTTCATCTTGCAATTTTTCACTCCTTATCCTTTCATGATCTCCGAAAGGGATATGCACTCGCCAATGCCTCCACTTCTTGAAAAGTCCCACAAACCGTCTTATCACCTGATAGTGGTCCGTTTCAAGAGTGGGACCTCTAAAGGCTCTTGTATTCATTATAGTATTTCGGAGACGTCTATCAATTATAATCAAATATATCACACTTTTTTGGTCATTACGTCTCCATGTATACGTGTGAATATCTTTGTGACGAAATAAAGTGTTCGTAACGAGGAGGTTTCGTTCCATACAAAATAAAAAATATAGAATATGCTAAATTTGCAGACATATTTCACTTACCAGGTGATCATTTGAACACTTGCAATTTATACGAATAAAAAATACATTTAAAAGAAAACACTAGTCCAGTTTACTCCAAACCTTATAGACATTCGCAAAAAGCTGAAATAAGAAAACAAATACAGGAAATGATAGATAACG
Source organism: Pyralis farinalis (assembly GCA_947507595.1). Lineage (NCBI taxonomy): Eukaryota > Metazoa > Arthropoda > Insecta > Lepidoptera > Pyralidae > Pyralis > Pyralis farinalis. The sequence continues at coordinate 23,489,828 of OX382267.1, forward strand.
ACATCATTGAGGAGTCAACTTCAGAATGGTTTAGTCCATTGCTAATAGTACCTAAAAAAGTTGACACAAATGGTGAAAGGAAATGGAGAGTTGTACTGGATTACAGAAAACTAAATAATAAATTTCCATTACTATAACTTAAAATACATAATGACATTAATTAGTTTCATTAATTTAATTATAGTGTGCTATATTAGTCTGATCTGGAGTTTAAACTTGCATTCTAAATGAGACATTTTTACCAGTGACAACAATTAAAACGCAACTTTATAATATTAAGAATATCTTTTATTCAAATTAAAAGAAACAATAGTATTGTCTTAGGTTTTCGCGATTGCTACACATTGAAATTAAACTATTTTTAACGGAAGTATCGCGTGTTTTATTTATTTTGTTGAAACCTGACGTTTCGAACGCTTTGCAGCGTCCGTGGTCGCAGGAAAGACTGGTCTTTCCTGTCTTTCCTGCGACCACGGACGCTGCAAAGCGTTCGAAACGTCAGGTTTCAACAAAATAAATAAAACACGCGATACTTCCGTTAAAAATAGTTTAATTTCAATAAAAGAAACAACATAGAAACGTAATCAATTTAGGCCTTCAGCGCATACAAGGGGGCGATATCGCCCATTTTGAGAAAGACTGCTATAGTATAATAAAACTGATCATTGAAAATGGTACAAAAAATATTGCTTGTTAATTGATTGTTCCCTGACCTTGGCAGCGGTAGTAAGTGCTGACGCTACCATTATGTAACACGCAGTGACACGCTTCGTTTACATTGCAACACTAACATTGTATAAGTCATTATACTGTTTTATTAGGGGGGTTTAGGGGGGTTTTATTAGGGGGTCATGTGCCAGAAGCGTGCTCGTTCGCGACCCCTGCCAATCAGTCGATTGCAATTCTGGACCAAGAGCGCACCGACGTGCGGACTAGGGCGTCCCCCGTAGGCGACGCGCACCGATCCGCCCCCGTCGGTGCGAATACAGCTGCATGCGGCGGTGGGGGCCGCCACCCACCACGCAGCGCCAATTCCGGCGGGACGAGGGGAGCCGAGTGCCGCATAGGCACGTGGAATGTGAGAGGTGGATTGAAAGATAAGATGAATGAACTGATAGACGTAATGAATGATAGACGTTTGGATGCTTTATGTGTGACAGAGACTAAGCGCAAGGGGAGCGACACCGATGATCTGCCCGGTGGTATGATGGCCCTATGGTCTGGGGTAGACCGTGACGATCATGCCAGTGCTGGTGTAGGTGTCGTACTCTCCTCTCGCTTAGCCACTGGTGTAAGAGATTACTGTTTGGTAGGGCCTAGACTTCTCTGGGTTCGTATTAAACTGGGCATCACGCGAGTATTTTTGGTTGCAGCATACGCTCCCGTAAGCTCAGCGTGTGCTCAAGAACTGGAGAAGTTTTGGGAGTCTGTGAGGGATGTTCTGGACTTAGTTGAAGGGAACGAAAGAGTGATTATGTGTGGAGACTTGAATGGATGGGTTGGGACCAAGCGATACAGCTATGAAGCTGTTCTTGGTCCGTATGGAGATAAGAGAGTGAACGAAGCAGGTAAGTCTATACTAGATTTATGTATGGAACGAGGCCTCCTCGTGTCGAATACTTTATTTCATCATAAGGATATTCACACGTATACATGGAGAAGGAATGATCAAAAAAGTGTGATTGATTTGATTTTAATAGATAGACGTCTCCGAAATGTTTTAATGGATACAAGAGCCTTTAGAGGCCCCACTCTTGAGACGGACCACTACCTGGTGGTAAGCCGGTTTGTGGGCCTTTTTAGGAAGTGGAGGCACTGGCGAGTGCGTATCCCTTTCGGAGATCATGAAAGGATAATGAGCGAAAAATTGCAAGATGAAAGTGTAAGGAGAATGTATGTGCATCTGGTAAGTGAGAGACTTGCAAATGCAAGCCTCTCCGACTCAGATGTGGATGATTGTTGGAAAGTTTTGAAAGAAAGTATGGTGGATAGTGCAAAAGAAGCTTGTGGATGCGCAAAGAGACGTAAAACAGCGAAAGGAGATGCCTGGTGGGATGCGGAGGTTGAATCCTCCGTAGCAAGAAAGAGGAAAGCGTGGCTGGATTACGTATCATCTTTGCCTTTAAATGAAAATATGAGAGAAAAGAAGAAAGAAATGTACCGTCTATGCAAGAATGAAACCAAGGCTTTAGTGAAAGAGAAGCGTGAAAGACAAATTATGAATGAGGAAGAGAGGCTGACGAAAAACTTCGAGGCAAATACCAAACTCTTTTGGAGAGAGGTAAAGAAGTCTCGGAGTGGTTCGTCGGCATCCAGAATGGATAAGATAAAGTCTAAAGCTGGTGTCATTCTTGCCAACACTCAGGAGGTGTTAGAACGGTGGAGTGAATATTTTGAGGAAATGTATGAGTATGCCTCGGACGCTGGCAATGAGAGTGAGTCGGATGCTTACTCCACGTTGACAGCGTCCGACGAAGGCATAACTATGGATGAGATCGAATGGTCGATACGAAGCTTGAAAAATGGAAAATCAGCGGGAATTGATCTGATCACAGCTGAGATGATCAAATTAGGTGGCACTTACGTCCGGGACGCCTTCTGGTACCTATGCAACCTATGCTGGAGAACTGGAAGGGTCCCAATGGACTGGAGACGCGCAGTCATCGTACCCTTGTATAAAGGCAAGGGATCACGCATGGACTGCGCCAACTATAGGGCCATCAGTTTGATCAGCTTAGCAGCAAAAGTATATGGAAAGGTGATTGAAAGGAGAATGAGGGTGAAATCCGATGAAATGCTGTGGGACGCACAAGGAGGTTTCCGAAATGGAAGGGGATGTACGGATCAAGTTTTCTCGCTCCGCAATATCGTAGAGAAGCATCTGGCCATAGACCGGAAGGTTTTCTGCGGTTTTGTGGATCTTGAGAAAGCCTTTGATAGGGTTGTGCGAAAGGAACTGTGGGACATATTGCCGAGATATGGGATTGACGGTTCACTGCTCCGTGCTGTGCAGTCCACTTACAAGGATTGCTCAGCATGTGTGCGGATAGACGGTGGCATGTCACCCTGGTTTGATGTCAAAATTGGTGTCAAACAGGGTTGCATGCTATCTGCTAGGCTGTTTATCCTGTATCTCGATAGTTGTCTGCAGAGAATAAGGTCAACGAATGTGGGATTGCGCATGGGTGACCAAGTGGTGAACTGTCTGCTGTATGCAGACGATGCCGTGCTATTAGCAGATACACCATCTAAACTGCAAACACTGGTCACAGCGATGAAAGACGACTGTATGGAGAAAGGCTTACTACTGAATGCGAAGAAAACAAAGATAATGGTATTTGAAAGAGAAGAATCCAGAACTAATGTAAGGATTACGATTGATGATGAAGTGTTGGAACAAGTGGATGAGTTTGTATATCTTGGATGCGCTTTCAGCAGGGATGGAAGGTACACCGCAGATGTGGAAAGACGAGTGAGTGCTGGGAATAGTGTGAATGGAGCGTTGGGAAAACTTCTTGGCAGTAAAATCCTGAGCCAGAAGGCACAACTCGCTATACACAATGCAGTGTTGGTCCCAACGCTAACTTATGGAAGCGAGAGTTGGGTATGGCAGAAAGAGCATGAAAGTAGAATAAACGCGGTTGAAATGCGAGCGCTGCGCAAAATTTGTGGCGTAAGGCTCGTAGACCGTATTCGCAATGATGATGTTAGAAATAGAGTTGGTCTGAAAGAGAGCGTCGGTGTTAAAATAAGAAGAGGCATGCTCCGATGGTTCGGGCATGTAGAAAGAATGCAAGATGAAAGAATGACGAAGCAGATATACAATGCAAAAGTGGAAGGATGTAGGAGCCGGGGAAGGCCAAGACTTACCTACCATGACCAAATTGGTCATGTTCTATCAGAAGGTGATGTCAGGAGCCCTAGAAACCGGCGTGCGTGCATGAGAAGAGCAATGAATGTTAAAGAAGCGAGTGAGATATGTAAGGATCGAGTCACGTGGCGCTCGGTTCTCTCTGCCTACCCCGCAAGGGATTTGGCGTGAAGTTATAGATAGATAGAGAGACTGTTTTATTATGAGTATGTAATGCTTAGATGCTGTCCGCGGCTTTACTCGTGTCAATTATGTTTTCCTCTTTTAATATTTCCGGAAAAAAAAGAACCACTTATGGTATGGACATTGTAAAGGTAGCGAACTTCCATGTAATATGAAGAGTTTTATATCATATGCACATGCATGCCGTGCATATGCAGAGGGAGACCTAACTATGCAGATATAGGAAGAAAACTTGGAACTGGCGAGTTACATTTATGAATAGAACTAAGGAACATATTGTGCTGACCCCAAATAAAAATTTGTCTGGAAAAAAAATAAATGTTGTTCGGTATTTAAGCTATCATAGTGTAAATTTTAATTAAAATCCGTTAGTAGCTTTCCGTGATATATGATGAACGAACAGACAGGCCGACGCAAATCACATAATATCTGTCACTCCTAGACTTTATACTCGTTAAGTTAATTCGTCTTTTTCCCCTACTATCCGTTATCCATTCGTTCATTGTATAAAGAGATGCTAGCAAATTATCCTAATATTTCGACTTTGTATAAAAAAATATATTACTTAGCGTTATCCCGTTTCCTAAAACTCTTGGATTGGCAGGGTCCATTACCTAGAGTAAACGAGTAATTTCATTAAAAAAAAAACCTTCGGATTAAATGTATGACCATCAAAATGTATCCAGCACATACCAATATACCACTAAATTCGTGTTCTCGAGTTTATGCACATATTTGTAATTATCACCAGCTCGGCTGTGAAGGAAAACATCGTGACTAAACACGCACTTCCAACAAATTATATTTCGAAAGAAGAGTGATCTAACGTAAGAAGAGTTCTGGTTTTCCCTCTGCGTTGTTGTGGCGGTATGACGGTAGGTGCTCCAAGTAAAAATCAAAGTATCTTCGCCAAATCCTTGGGCTTAGCTAGTGGACCCCGCCAATCCTAATGGATAGAAATGGGATAACGCTAAGAAGAAGAGTTATTTGGCTGCGGTCTTCTGTGACGTACTTCTTGAGTCGCATTGCTTCGATACACCCTACCTTTCTTTTGCCAGATGTGGTTGGTATTTGCAGTCCAATTGTTACGACAAATACAACAATTTAACAATTCAGATTTCGTGTGATTTGATGCAGAGACACGTTGTGAGAATTGTCGACGATTCTAAGCTTACATACGGTATTGAATTATTACCTTTAAGGAGAGATTTTGCCTCCCTTTGTGTGTTCTACCTATCGTACAACGGGATGTGCTCTGAAGAATTGTTGGGTATGATGCCGACAGCTCGTTTTTACAACCGTATCGCTCGCCAACGGCGGTGATTTCACTCTAACACGATGGAACCGCAATGGTCGCGTACTGCGCGGTTCCAGTTTTCTTCCGACAACTCTCAAGAGGTGGAATGAAGGCCGAGGTTTCCCCATTTACTGCGTGGGGTTCTTCAAGAATTTTTTATTTTTTTTTATTTTTATTTTCGCCCAAGAAAGTTGAAGACCCACAAAGGAAGGACCAACCCACACCCGGGTGTGCATTGGTCATTCCTCCGTGAGGGGCACCCTCCGGAAAACGGGAGGGAGGAGGTGAAATCTTTTAAAGATACCATTTCGTGCGAACGAACTGATTATGTCGGATTTCCACCGACTAAAACACCCCCTGGGACTGCCTTTAGCCGGGAAGGCTACAAACGCTTCATCTGAAGCGATCACCCCAGGGGAACGGGGTGACGCAAATTCTTCAAGAAAGGCGTGAAGGTTTTTTATAGGGTAGGCGACGCATAACAAGTGCCCATGTTGTTCCAATGTCCATAGGCTACGGTGACTGTTTACCATCAAGCAGGTCATATGCCTGTTTGCCACTTTATTGGGTATAATAATAAAATCCTATATGCGATTGACCGTACTTAACTAATTAGAATTTTGTAAATAAATATTTGAAAACTTTTTACAAAAAATAACTTGGTAAACAAGTTATTGGAATCCCCATTCGATACTAAATCAAACTAAAAATTCGTATTAGGCGATATATTATCGTGAAAACTGGTAATTAATTGATTGCTGTACTTTGCAGGAAGCCTGAAATACGTACACCAGAGTTGCCTGCAACAATGGCTGACGGCGTCAGAAACGAGATCCTGTGAGCTTTGCAAATTCAATTTCATCATGCACACCAAAATAAAGCCGTTTAACGAGGTATCTATATTTTAATACATCTATCACAATTAAGGTCTTGCCGTATATACATTGAAAGGAGCGGATACAGGCGTTATAGATACAACAGCGTCATCAACTGTTAATTTTAGCAAATTATGTGTTGTGAACTACTGTTCCAAGTGCGTGTTTGTGGTTTCCTGCTTTGATTGAATTTTAGAAATGTAAGATATAACAATAAAAAACAAAAATCAAAATAGTTATGACGGCTAAAATGTAAATTTTATTGATGATCCACCACAAACTAAAATTAATTAAAGTAAATTAATGTCATCCATTATATTCTCATTTTATTATTCACTTGCTGAATCAATTTTTAATATTACTTATTATATTACTTACTATTTATAGACTTACCTACCATGACCAAATTGGTCATGTTCTATCAGAAGGTGATGTCAGGAGCCCTAGAAACCGGCGTGCGTGCATGAGAAGAGCAATGAATGTTAAAGAAGCGAGTGAGATATGTAAGGATCGAGTCACGTGGCGCTCGGTTCTCTCTGCCTACCCCGCAAGGGATCTGGCGTGAAGTTATAGATAGATTAATATTACTTACTATTTTTATATTATTCTGTAATCATAAAATCTTTAATAATAGATGGTACATTATCTGTATACTTATCCAGGACTTCGTCTATACGAGTAAATAGGGCACCGTATTGAACACGGTGAAACATGACAATCAAGTGTAGGTCTGATGGCAATACAGTAATCGAATTGGGTCTGATGATGGAAGTCAGAGGTGATCACTTTCATCATAATATAATCTAAGGAGCTGAAAATCGTTTGTTTTCCATGGGTTGCTACACTACTACTAACTAATCCATCATCATCATTACAGCCGAAAGACGACCACTGTTGCCTTTTACTATAAAGTTAGAGCTTAATGTACTTTAATATTATAAAGAGCTAAAGTTAGTTTACAAGCAATTTGTTTTAAACTACTTTGTGTACTTTCGCTACCGATTAGTTAATGCGAACTAGTGCCGGTCGGTTCCCACCCATCATCGTTCGTAGATGCAACTGGCGTAGCACAGTAGGTAGCGGAAGCACAAAGTAGTCTAGTTCGACTTGCCTGTAAAAGCTTTCGCAAAATAACGCCTGAATCTATTAAATAAAGTTTGTTTGTTTGGGTATTAAAGCTACTAGGAGGAGGCATAACTGGACCCATTGTATTTCTTTTAGTCGTGATTTAAAAACAATATCCTGTTACTTTTAACAACCAGTTCTTGTATATTTATAATACCTCGGAAACGGATGTCACGATTTAGATCAAAATTTGTGTTTAGATAATTATTTATTTTAATGTTCACTAAACTATCTTGATAAAACGATTTAAAAAAAACAAAAAACAATTGAATTTTAGTTTGTTAATGTAATTTATATGCTACTTGTAAAAAATGTCTAATAAATACTATGGGCACTATTTATGATTTTTTTCTACAATCATTTTGAATAATACATTGTAATTCTTTTGGATTACTTACAAATTTAGATGTATTTAACCGACTTCAAAAAATGGAGAAGATTCTCAATACAAATTTTTTTAATGTATGATAAGCGATATCTTCGCCAATTGTGAACCGATTTTGATGATTCTGTCTTTATTGTATAGGGTATATCTTGAGGATGTTCCCACGTAAGTTTCAGTGATGTAACATTTATAGTTTTTCAGAAACTAAAAAAACAAATTCACCTGTGTGTATTAACCGATTTTACATCTGATGTCCTCGACAATTGTGAACCGATATTCATGATTGTTTTTAGTGATGATTTGAAGATAGGACGAAGATCTAACGTTAAAATTTAAAAGTTTTATTTTATTAGAATCTTATCTTATAATTTTAATACATACATACTTAATTACCTAGATTTAAACAGATTGTGGTCAGAAATTCCAAGTGTCATAGGTATTTGTCACCAAAAGAGAGACCTTGACTTGCGATTGATCCAACAAATTATTTCAGTGGCGGCTGCTGGAGATGTCCGGAGTGGAACGACGTCGACTATGTTGCGCGGTGTTGTTCCACTGTGTAGCGGCACTCTGCGTCATGTGGTCCTTGTTTGTACTCATCGAGCGAGCAGTGGAGGAAGTCAATAGAGGACTTATTGGTAAATATAACTCACACCGATGTTTATAGTCGATATCGCGATAATAAAGCAAATCATAGATTAGTACTTATTAGACTAGCACATCAAATTCAATCTTTATTTTGATTATTTTAAAAACTTTAATGGAGCCGTAACTTCATGTACCAGCATCATTTGAGATTAATACGACGCTAAGCGCTTCCCAATAAATGAAATCGATTTGCATACTGATCCCAATGTTGGAATTTGGGTTTCCGACTTGAACCAAGAGGAAAACTACTACTACGCTACGCTCGCTGCTCAGCACCTATATTTATCAACCGACCGATTGAGGTACCTTACGTGCTTAACGTATCCTCCGAAGTTCGGAGAAGCTCGATATAGATACACCCATCCCTAGACAGGATGCGGCCGCATGGGTTGGCAATGCGCGAGTGATACTTCCTGTATCGTAAGCTTTTATATGCTACGGTAACCCATTAGCTCAGGCGGGATATAAAAAACGTTGTATATAAAAACATAGTTGCAAATCATATAAAAAACCGCTCGTGTAATTCGCAGCTTCATATTATTCTAGCCTCTTATTCAGAGGAAGAAGTATAATACATAGTTATACGTCATTAATAAAAAATGACAGACAGGCGTAAATCATAGATAATACGTGTGATTACCGCTAAACAAAACCTACCTTTATTTTAATTATAATCTACTAGAATTAATAGTCTAATATTATATTTATAATTGTTTATCTCTAATAAAAAATATGCCAACACAAAAGTAGGATCCAAAAGCCGAACGTTGCGCTCGATACAGCTATATAGTGTGTCAGTTCCTCAACCTGGGCCCTAACTGTTACCGCCATAGGTTTCAACCTTTTGGTATTTTTACGAATCCCGTATCTTACAAGGTAAAAACTGAAACTTTTTAACATTACTCACGTGTCTTCATTCTGAATTCTTATACTTTTATTCAATTATTTCAGAAGGCATTAGACATACAATGTTGAATTTCGCCGTAGTTGCGCAAAATCTAAATTCATTTCCGAAACATAATGCGTGAAAACTTATTAGAAAGGTCTATTTTATATGTCGGGAGACATGCAAGCATACGGCCTACCTGTTGTAAAGTGGTTGTCGTAAGAAAAGAAAGAAGAAAGAAAAATTTGTTTATTTGGTTACATTTCACATGCTTGTTAAATTACAACTAATTATACATCAATGCACCAAAACGGCCTCCGCTCAGCATATGTCGTGGCCCGTGGTGTGGACCACAACGCTGGTCTTCCGCGGATACCAGTAAATTATTTAGAAAATAATTTCATAAATATCTATATAATGCAAAAGAATAAAATTATAACAAATTGGATAAATTAGATGACTTACATTTTAGAATATATTATATTATTATTGTTATATTTAGCTGCGGGCACTAACACGTACATAACATAAAATTGAATTAAAATTGAGTGGAATATTATTGTAATTAACAAAGGAAAAGTAAGCACACTTATTCATACGATAAATGCTTATAATGCTGCAATCACTGTGTTTTTTGAATGCTCAAAATACGCTCCTTGAGTTTATACTTAAAGGATTTAATGGAGCTCGAATTTCTAATGGGCGGAGGAATGTTGTTCCAACATTTAGATGCAGCATATCTGAAACTACCACGGAAAGCGGCAGACTTATGTTTAGGACACATAAGACGATCCGGTATTCTTGCACGAGTGGTAAAGTTTAATTTATCGTACAAATAACATGGGCCTTTGCTCTTAATTATGCCGAACAGAAGTACCGCAAAGTGAAGTGAACGCCGAGAATCCATGTTCAAGAGATCGCTCCTGTTTAAATAAGGAGTTATATGTGCTCTACGAGGAATGGGGAAACAATATCTAGCACATGAATTCTGTATTCGTTGTATCAGTTTTTTAGTGCGAGCTAATAGACAGTTTCCGATTACTACATCGGCATAATTAAGTTTCGACAATATAAGTGTTTCACATAAGTAAATTCGTGATTCCACATTTAAGTAATCTCGTATTTGGTGCAGGACTTTTAACCTATAATAGCAATTTTTGACAACTCCAAGAACATGTTTTTCAAACTGAAGGTTACCGTCCATAATGACGCCTAAATTTTTTGTTTCCTTTACCTGTTCAATATGAGTGTCTTTTAATTTTAAAATTAGGGTATGGGTATTGGCGTCAGATATTTGAGCCCTTGTGCCCAAAACGAGAAACTTTGTTTTACTTGGATTCAGGACTAGACCATTTGCATCCGACCATTCTGCCACCCGTTTCAAATCTTCATTGATTCTTTCAACTGCAGAGCATGTGTCACCAGCCCTAAAACTCTGATAAATCTGCAAGTCGTCCGCATACAAATGGTATTCACTATTGTTTATAATATCTGGCAAGTCTGCTGTATACAATATAAAAAGTATTGGCCCCAATATCGACCCCTGTGGTACGCCTCTATCTAACGGAAGATTTTCAGAATATCGTTTAGTGCCATCACTGTAGGTAACTTCCACTCTTTGAGATCTATCGGCAAGATAACTACTAAACCATTTTACAGTAGGACCATCAAAACCATAAAACACGAGTTTTGCCAGAAGCAACGTAGGGTTAATAGTATCAAAAGCACGTGAGTAATCAAGCAAGACAAGAATAGAAGCCTCACCTACGTCCCTCCCAGCTAATATATCATCTACCACATTTAGAAGTGCCGTGGCCGTGCTTCTGCCAGTTCGAAAACCACTTCGCTTGGAGGGCAGTATGTTATTTGCATTCAGATATGTAACCAATTGTATGCAGACAACCTTTTCTAAAATTTTAGACAAATAAGGTAAAATACTGATAGGTCTGAGATCCTTAAATTCTTTAGGGTTGCTTACTTTTGGTAAAGGTCGAACTATAGCATTCTTCCATAAGTCTGGAAAGTCACCGCTCTTAATAGACATATTCACTAAAGCTGTAATAATAGGGAGTGTACGCGGTAGTGTGAGTAAAATCATATTCGCCGAAATTCCATCAACACCCTGTGCATTAGTAGTAATTTGTTTGATAATTTTAATTACTGTTTCTTCATCTACTGGTTGGAGACTAAAGATAGCAGAACCAAATCTATTAAAACATAAGTTAGTAAAATGTGACATATCCATGGATAAGCTTCCCGGGACATCAAGGAAATGCTTGTTGATAGTATCAGGGTCATTAATATTATCAGGTAAGTCAGCCTGCTGTTTTTTAAAATTAACATTTTGTTTTATATTTTTCCAGAGCACTCGCGAATCAATTAGGTTTTGATCAATTTTGTGACGAAAGTAGGCAGCTTTTTCATTGTGTATTGCCACTTCAACAATTTTTTTAAGTTCTTTATACGCCTCTTTATCCTTATTAGAATTAGTACTACGACTTCTAGAATGTGCCTCATTTCGCAGTTGAATCATGTCTTTTATGGTTTGCGTAATCCAAGGATAACTCTGTTTTTTAACGTACGATGTTTTGATAGGAGCATGACGGTCAAAAAGAATACGTATTTGTTCATTAAAAGCAGCATCCGAAATGTTAAGATTGTCACAAAGCAATTCCTCCCACATTATTGAATTAACATCCTACGAACCTACGTAGCCTACGAACGCTTGCCATACATTAAGCAGACCCCTGCTGTTAACACAGCAGCTCCTTAGGAGCTTACTGGTACCCTCACGCACTCGCAGGAACACAAATATCCTTCAAGGACTTGGCAAGGACTATTTGGTTGTGGTTTCCTGTGAGGTGGACTAACTTCCCCAGACGGGCTGCTGTGATACACCAGTGTATCACACAGTAACATGTTTAATTAATACGTTGGTATATATTAAGGTGAATTGTTATAATTATTAATGCGTGTGAGTGAGGTCACCAGTAAGCTCCCAAGGAGGTGCTGTATAAGCAGCAGAGGAGGCATCGATCAAGTGATAATTAATATATCGCAAGCGTTAATAGGCTACGGTACCCGCTTTACATCAGGTGGGCCGTATGCTTGTATGCCTCCCGACGTAATATAAAGAAAAAAACTAATAGATTCGTATTTATATCAATTTACCTATTCAATAGTTATTTTATAAAGTCAAAGTCTTTTTATTCCGTAAAAATGGCTACATTTGTTTGGAATCGTCACAATTTTTTTCCCTACCGTGCAGTTTATGACTAGGTAAGCACTGATAAAAATACTGCCAAAAAACTCAGGCATCCCTCTTTTGGTATCCAAACAAATTTACATAATTTATTAATTACATTATAATTGGATCGACTCAATCCCAGGTATTTTTATCATTAATATAGTCAGATATTTTATAATATGCTACACAATTTGGCTTTAATAGTAGTTTTAAATTTGTTTATTGACAATTCTCTTATATTGCTGGGAAGTTTGTTATAAAACCGTATACATTGCCCCATAAAAGAATTACTTATTTTGTGGAGACGGCTTGCATGTAACACAAGATTATGCTTATATCTAGTATTTATGTTATGAGTATCACTCTTTTTACAAAATGAGTTTATGTTTTTATGGACATACAAAAGATTTTCATAGATAAATGGCGATGCGACTGTTAAAATATTTATTTCTTTGAATTTTTCTCTAAGGCTCTCCCGGGGACCAAGTTTGTAGATAGCTCTTATGGCTCTCTTTTGCAATAAAAAGATGGTGTTAATGTCCGCGGAGTTATAATAGTGTTTTTACTCGCGCGTACTTGAATTAACAGCAATAATGTCGACATATAATTTGCCTATCATTGATTACCTCATAGTTCCTATGCAATGAATAAGTTTACACAATTGAGTCATCGCAGAACGGCTCGCTACCAACTTTATAGCCAAATTGAAGCTCTTCTACACCATAGTCAAATCAAATAAGTAGGATATCTTCATAGATACGTACCGCGTTCGGTTTGTATGTGTGCGCGCCCGTACGTATGCGTCGTCGCACGCACACGCACGAAAAAATAGTTTAGTGTAAAAAAAAATGGGTGCGTCTACTTATGTACGCGCGTGAGAAGGTACTTCTCTGGCATCATTAAATAACAAATCCCTAGAGCGATGTTGTGTTCATGCGAGTGAGTGACGTTACCACCTCACAGGCATCTGCAGCCAAATAACAATTCCCTGGAGGGTTGTTGTGTTCATGCAAGTGAGTGACGTTACTACCTCACGGAAAACTGCATTACACTTAATTATTACACTTACAAATTGGTACACGTACAAATTATTACGATCGGAAGCACGGCGTACCTTTAACAGCGATAAATTTTGTAAGTGTGTCACGGAAAATTGCCAAATAACAATTCGCTGGACAGATGAGTGAGGTAGTAACGTCACTCACTCGCATGAACACAACAACCCTCCAGGGAATTGTTATATGGCTGCAGTTTTCCGTGAGATAATAACGTCCCTCACTCGCATCAGCAATAACCCTTCAGGGAATTGTTATTTGCCTGCAGTTTTGAGCATATTTTTCGTGAGGTAGTAACATCACTCACTCGCATGAACGGAACATCTGTCCAGCGAATTGTTATTTGGCTGCAGTTTTCCGTGAGGTAGTAACTTCACTCACTCGCTTGAACACAACAACAGTCCAGGGAATTGTTATTTGGCGGCAGATTTCTGTGTGGTGGTAACGTCACTCACTCGCATGAACAAACAAGCATACGTTCCACCCAATTTAAAGCGGTCACTGTAGCTGCTAATGAGGCTTAATGAGCGGTTCAGCGGGCAGCTTCAACCTGCTACTTTTGTGTTACAGTATCTTAAAATTTCACTCATCAGTTTTTCATAACGCGCCTAAAGAAGTATAACTTCAATACAATTTCATAATCATTTAATTTTATTTGAATAAATACATGATTCAGTAAAGCCACGTTTGAATTAATCCTATTTCGACCGTAATTTTTCAAATCACAGGTAACATGACGTAGGTAATGAAAAAATTGTAGTCAGCTCCTGGTCAATGTATAAAAAACAATTAAGAAAAACTTTGTATTATAGATCTAACTATTGAATAGGTAGATCCCTGATGATTCCCCTACAGGGGAAAATTGTTTTGTATATATATAGATAGACTATGCATTTTTGACGCTTGTATAAACTATAAGCGACATCCCTACGTATTTAGGCTATTATCGTTCGCTCGGGGCTCGAGTCGGCCTACTTATTTGACTTTACTATGTCTACACGTACTGAAAAGCCCGCTGATTAGTGAACGAGATACCTAGATATCGAAAGATCCTTATGTATTTCAACCGCAACTCTATCTGAGCACAGCCGTATTTGTAGTATATTTTAAGCATTCCAAGTAAGGAAGCAGATGACTACTCTGTTACAGAAAAAATAAAACCCTAGAGACTTGTTTGTCCTAATGAGATTTGCGTTCGCAGCGGAAGTGGCAACGCTTGAGTTGCAATCGCCTATAGGCTATGTTGGCCGCTTTATATTACCAACCATATCCTTGTATGCTGTTGAATAAAAAAATTCGATGACTAAATATATTTTTAACAATAAATGAATAATCGTCAAAATGTTGTTTACTAAATTTTATTTAAGTATGCTATTATTTAAATTTATGCAAGGTTAACTAAATGACTTTTCTGTTTTTTAATAGTCGCACCCGATAACTGGGTATAAATAAAGTTTTATTTATATCGACTTAATAATTATCATTTTCGGCTAATGACCATTAACGTAAGAATAAATTAGACTATCAATTTTCCGCCATGATTGGGACGCGGGGTCATTCAATGACTAACAAATCGATGACGACAGACTAGAATCTGCCGCCCTGTTCAATTTTTAGGCAATACTATGCGAAATGGAAATAGCATTGCGTGTTTTATATTGTTCCTGTCTGCTAGGATTTCGTATCATCCTATAATCCATCATCTTATGTTTTAGACCAACTTTCTTTTTTACATCATCGTTGCGAACGCGGTCAACAAGCGTTACGAATAATAAGTTAAGTATGTATGTATATCTTCACCTTGCGGTGTAGGCAGAGAGAACCGAGCGTCGTAAGACGCAGTCCTTACACACCTCAATCGCTTTTTTAATATTCATAGCTCTTTTCATGCACGCTCGCCGGTTCTTAAGTCTCCTGACATCACCTTTTGATAAAACACGACCAATTTAGTCCTGATAAGTTAGTCTTAGTCTTCCTCGACTCCTACATCCTTCCACTTTCGCATTAAGTTAAGAATATATATATATATAAAAAAAATACGACTCAAACTATCACAAACTGTAGGTATTATGTGGTCGAAGGAAAGCACGCAACCCTCAGTGCACGTTTTCAACTCACACTTACCCAGGTTTTATTTATATTTTCACATCAACGGTGCAAACACGTTCATCACGTTTAATTTTGTATACGTGCCAATTTTTGTGTAAAGATGCCAGCGTCGTACATTTGTTGTACTTCTATATGATGTATTGCATTATATATACATTGTATGTATTATATATTCATTCTACCAGTGTGTTTCACATAATTTAACCACTGTACGGAATTTTACTTTAGTAAATTAAGTCTCCTCACTTTTAGGAGTACTATGGTAGCTATTTTTAGTACATTTTTTAGTATAATTATTACATATACTTATGTTTACATTAGGATATTTCATTATTTCGTTGTGAGGTTAATTAGATTACGTATTGAGGCGAGACGTAGAAACATGGTTGATATAGTTTTTCATATAAAATTAGTAAAGATATATAAGCCCACAATGTTATACATTTTGCGAAAACATAAATCTATTACATTACCTATACATATAATAAATTATTCATACAAATATAAACAAGTAACAACATAAAAATGTAAGATAGGCAATATCAGCGATACTTCCTGTATTGTAAGCATTCATATCAATAATCCGTTTATGTTAGGTTGGCTGTATGCTGACACCTCCTGCCAGTTGTTTTTACTGTAGTATATGAACGCCTGCATACATAACTTGCACATATGTAGCAGATTTTGTACAGAGCATATGAGATGTAGTACGAAAGAATGGCGAAACAGATATACAATGCAAAAGTGGAATGACGTAGAAGCCGAGGAAGGCTAATGCTCATCTACCATGACCAAATCGGTCGTGTTTTATCGATGTCAGTAGCCCTAAGAACCGACGAACGTGAACGAGAAGAGCTATGAATGTTAAAGATGCGTGCGAGGTACATAAGGACCGCGTATTTTGGCACTCAGTCCTCTTTGCCTAGTCCCCTGGGATGTGAAGATTTGGATAGATATTGAGGGGTTTCTATCTACATGACTGTTTGGCGTATTTTGGATGAAATTACGCCTGTGATATCATCTACGAATAGAATTAGTACCTTACATTGATACTTAAAGGAAATAAACCATCAGTCTGATTTTGTATAGTAACTCGGTTCACCGCTACGGGTCGGGGGTAAAGTAGAACGCGCAGCTCCTATTGGCTAGTTCACGAATCAAGATAGCGCCACTTACAAGCTCATTGGTTAAAATATCCTCCCATTGGTCAGTAGGCTCGAATAGCTAAGATATTTAGGCGGTAAAACACGTTTTCGTTAACGCGGCGTGCCTTCATGCGCAGTCAAGTTTGTGGGTCTGTATTTAAAGACAATTTTGTTATATTCACGTCGTGCCTAGGCATGTGGTGCTCTCTGCCTACTCTCCAAGGCAACCAAATACCAACTCTCTGAAAGTTTCCTGCGTGTGAGTGAGCGTCACCAGTAAGGTTCTTGGGAGTTGCTGTTTCAGCAGCAGAGGTGGCATCGCGCGAGCGATACTCAGTGTATTACAAGCGCTTTACATCAGGTGTGTTTGTATGCCCCTCGACGTAGTTTAAAAAAAGAGAGTATCGTCCAAGCGTTGTAGTAACCGCAACTCTACAATATCTTACTGATAGCCTCACTCGCTTAAAAGCAACAACCCTTTAAGGACCTGATGTTGTATAAAAAAAAATAAAAAGAAAAACGTTAAGTGGAAGGATGTAGGAGCCGAGGAAGACCAAGACCAAATTGGTCGTGTTGTATCAGAATCAGGTGACGTCAGGAGCCCTAGGAACCGGCGAGCGTGCATGAAAAGAGCTATGAATGTTAGAGAAGCGTGTAAGGGCCGCGTCTTATGACGCTCGGTTCTCTCTGTCTACCCCGCAATGGACCTGACTTGAAGATATACTTTTTTTTTATATACAACTAGAACAAGCATGCGGCCCGCATTAGATGGTATGCGGTCACCGCAGCCTATTGACGCTCTCAATACCACGGGGATGTTACTCGCGCGATGCCAATCTTATGACCTAAGGCTGTTTCGTCACATTACCCAGTAATTTATCTGCCCTATCTCACCCTTCAACGGAACACAACTATATAAATATAGCTACTTGACGGTAGAAATAGGTAGAGCCACGTACCCACGCAGACGACAAAATCTCCCTCTGATAAAAATATACATACATACATACAAAAACTTTTTTTTTATAGATAGATACGTCAATTTCATCGCGATCTATTTCTGTCTAAGTAGTGTATGCACGTAATAATCCAGTTCCGGGAAGGAAAATGTGCTATGATAAGATATAAACTGATATCATGTTTCTATGATAACAATTTGACGTCTTATCTGCGGTCCCCAATACGCAATAATAATTGATAAACTGTCCACTGGTTAGTTTAATTACAATAATATATACTTGTATTCCATTCAACTTATTCCACAAGACTGAGTATTTCATGTTTTATTTTCTTGACATTTCGTATATCGACCATGAAATCCCGCATATTCAATGCAAAATCGTCGTTATTGTTACGACATAATGTTGCTCGTATATCATAATAGTCAATACTAGCGAACCGCCCTGACTTCGTACGGGTAATAGAACATATTATGCCTAGTAACGTATTTAAGTTAGGGATTAATATTGTATATCCATACAATATCCGATGAAAGCTTGACTTGACTTTTTCCGACATTTTCAAGAATTATCGTTATATTTCAACCGATTTATACAAAACCTTAACAAATTATACACCTGAACCTTCCTCAAGAATCATCTATCTATTGGTTATAACGGCATGAAAATCCGTTAAGTAGGTAGTATTTGAATTTCTTGCAAACAGACACACATACAGATGCTGCGTGGGATTTTGTTTCATAATATGTAGTAACGTTACGTGATTTGTGGACATTTAAACATTTGAAAGTCGTTTAAACTTAGTTACTCAGTAAATAGATTCACGTATCATGCGACGCGGCTGATAAAGGCAGTGCCCTTAGTTTATTTTTATGCGTTGGGAGGCATACAAGCATTCGGTCCATCTGATGTAAAGTTGTTACCGCCTATGAACGCTGGTAATACATTAAGTATCACTCGCGTGATGCCGTCTCTGCTGCTAACACAGCAACTCCTTAGGAACTTACTTGCCCAATCCTGTAGGCCTAGGGTGTTGTTACATTGCTGCGGTTTTCTGTAAGGTGGAGGTACTTCTCTAGTAAGGCTGCTTTTGATGCGCCCTACCTCTCTTAAATTAATCCATAAATTGAAAAAAGAGAGGTAGGGCGCATCAGAGTAGTCCGTCTGGGAATGTGCCTCCACCTCACAGAAAACCGCAGGCAAATAACAACTACCTAGAGGGTTGATGTGTTCCTGCGTGCAAGTGAGATCACCAGTAAGCTTCTAAGAAATTTCACAATATCTTACCGGTAACCTTACTCGCGGTAAAAACAACAATCCTTCAAGGACTCATTAGTTGTTTGTGGTCTTCTGTAAGGTGGGTTATTCCCCACCCAGGCGGCTAAAATATCGCATGTAAAATTCAATGATAGAATCACTTCACTAATTAAATAAAAATGCAATAAATAATGCTGGAAAAATTACACAGCACCATCTAGCCCCAAGTGAGCGAAGCTTGTGTTTACTGGACATTTACAACTAACGCCTTCATTGCCGTCTATTGGTCGGCATTCTCCTCATAATGCGCTTTTCTGCCCGCTCGGCTAGCTCCTCCGAGCTTCTATGTGCCTGCAAGCTACTTGACTGTCTAAGGGCCCCCGAGAGGGGTCGAACCTCGGCTTAGGGCGTCGCGGAGCTACAATAATCGAACACGCGGGTTGTTGTGCCTTAAGGGCCTAAGATGAGAGGCTCCCAGGTACCTGGGCTACTCGGTGCCTGCAAGCCGTGGGTGAACCCACGTAAGTTCGCCACCGACGACACACGGTCGCAAAGTATACCGGTCCCGGTTCAGACTCGTCGCACCGAATCCCGTCCATCATCTTTCTTCACAGATCGTCGTACTTAGGACATGACCACAGTACGTTGACCAAGACAAACAGACGTGTTCACTCACACAAATGTTTGTCTTGTGTGGGAATCGAACCTACGAGCGTTGGTGTCAAAGCAGCGTTACTAACCACTGCTCCACCAAGCTCGTCAATTGTTCCAATTGTCCTATTTACCTGTTTAATTAACCTATTCTGAATTGGACTGTTAACTTCGTGTTTCAGCTTGGCCGTTTTGGACAAAGTTGGTGGTGGTAGCAGTGGGGTTCACGGGCGGCGCGGTCTTTATGTACATACAGTGCCGGCAGTATCTGCATCTCTGCAATCGCTGGCGAGCACATAACAGGTAACAACTTTTTACTTTAACCTCGTAAACTCGAGCGATTCGATTTGACAGGTTGACGGTAAAACCGAAGGCCCTTTGAATAGAACTATTTAAACCGGTCAATCCTAGCACTTCAAATGAACATTTTAATGTGTTAGAGTTATCAGACTCGTGTCATTTTTATTGGAGCTCTATGTTATGATGTATAGAGACGATTTATGGACATCTGTCACTTCGTTCAGAATTTCTGAAGGTATTCGGATACACACCTAAGACTCGAGAGTCACAGATAACAAAGTTTTTTTTTCATTTGGCGTGAAATTTTTAACACAAATGTACGGTATAGTTTTGGGTCGTTGTTAGGGTCCTATGGTTTTACTTTCTACTTCGTATTTTCAAAAGTTCGGGTTACAAACATTACAAAAATTTGGTCCTTTCAAAGGCGCCGCAAGCTTTACGAGGGTATTCAACGTATATTATGTCGAGAGAGCTCTAGTCGGGGCGACTAAGTACAATGTAAGCATGGTTTTTTAATTTTTACGCGCAACATAAAAACGACGACCCACAAAAGAAGGACTAACCCACACCGAGCGTGTGTTAGTCGTTCTTCTGAGGGGGGCACCCTCCGGACCATTCGAGGGAGGGAGGCGGTGAACTCTTGTGTGTATTCTTTCGAACGGTCGAACGAGTTGTGTCAGACTCTTACTATACCACCTAGGGACTGCCTTTAGCCGGTAAGGCTTTGAAGTAGTTTATCGGAGGCGATCGCCCCAGGGGAAGCGGAGCGACGTGCAATAAGCATAGTTAAGCTCCGTAGTTATATATTCCCGGCAAGATCAGTGATAGTGATATTCCAGTGCATAAAGAACCCGCCTATTTACCAACTTGGTCCCCGGTTCGAATCCGTGGTGGTGGAATACCGAGCACTAGGTTTACATTTGCCGAATTCTTATAAAAATCTGCTGTATATTGAAAAGTTTGATATTTCATTTCCATTATATGTACAATGTTTTAGTAGTTTCTAGTACAATGTTAGTATATTACATATTAGTATTGTTAGTACATTATAAGCGTTCTACGTTAACACTTAAGTGATCCAACTATCTTATGTATTATACATAAGATAGTTGGATCACTTAAGTGTTATGACACGGCTGCAAATTTATTATAATGAGCAGTTTTATTTATACACCTCGTCATATTTGCCACGCAAATGCTCGAAGGTCGTAGTATTCATTTTATATTAATATGTGTTCAATATTGTTTAGCAGATAGAATAAATACATTGTTAGAATGTAAGTAAGAAGACATAAACTTAGCAAAAATCCACACAAACTGTACCTAATTTTAGAACGCTTATAATGTACGAATATGTGTATGTGTCCATATTTTGTCATTTGTGTAGTATTTGACAATTCTCTTTGAAATCTATCAAAGTGTGAATATCGTATTTATAGTTGAACTGAGGTTAGTAAAAGATAACATACTTTTTGATATTTTTACGACATTATTGTATCGAAGGGAATATACATATAGAGTTATAGAGTGTATCGAAATTACGCCATCCTGCCGTTGAAAGTATATAGAACAGTAATAGCCCAGTGGATAAAGAACCAGCCTGTTTACAGACGGTTCGTGGTTCGAATCCTGGAGGTGTCATGCACCATCAAATTCGTGTTTTCAGATTTAATGACATGTTTGTAATAATTATCACTTGCTCGATGGTAAAGGAAAACATCGACAGCAAACCTGCACGTTCAAGAAATTATATTTCAAAAAGATGTGTGACCTAACCTAAGAAAGGTCTGGTTTTCTCCCTGGGTGAGGTCTGAGTCTGAGTCTTTTCTTCAATTTAAGAGTTGCGCACCTGTTGGCAGAGTGTTAGCCTCTCTTTTATCTTACGATTACAATGTTACTGGATATTCGTCTGTCCTTTAATTTATGTCAAAGTTATTACGCATTTTTTAAATAAAGCACACATTTAAGTGACCTTAGCCCACCGCAAAAAAAAAAAGATATTTCGTAAATGCAAGCATTAGCATATCCGTTTGTAACAACGGTACGCATATAAACGAAATTAATATTTTTATAGCTTTTTAGGACCTACCTGAGTACAGGTCACACAACATTTTCACAAATTCCTGAAATACAACCCGCCTTTTTACCTGACCATCCTATTTTACTATTGCTGTTGGAATATAATACTCCTACTACAACAGACCTTTGCCACTGTGGGGACACTCTATGTACGTGAGAGTTCGGGCAACGGTGACCTTGCGATAGCGCGTTTAACACTAGGTTTAATTAATTTAACCGAATAAGAATTAGACATAATGCCATAGAAGACGATACGTTAAGTAAGTAGGGTTAAATCGTGCAAGAACATATGGGTAATAAAAGAGAACATATCATTGTAATAATTTCAAAACCTTAGTTATAGTATTTGTAGATTAAATTATTGCAAAATTGCTAACTATTTACTAATATTTTCGACTTCGTTTTATAATTATCTAATCCTTATTTGTTATCTCTAATAATTGTCAAAACTCGTAGTCGTAGGTATAGTTTTTTTAGAAAAGTAGTAAGGGGAACATTGCCATAGCATGTAACAATAATGAAGGTATGATTAGTTATGGACGTAACAATAAATTAAACAATAAGTCGTCTGCGTCTCGCCTAGCACATCCGGTATGTAAGGTGTAACGAGCGACACGCTAGCTCACGCTCTAACCGAGGCAGTCGGCTGACTACCCGATGCATGCCCCGAGCCCATTCCTCTTGTACGTCCCAACACGCGAAAATAGCCGCGAGCGGTTTTACCAACACACAAGTGTCGTTTCTTTTGCACTGATGTATTATATATATTCGTTGCCGTTGCTGTTTTCGTATTACGTTGCGCGATTTTATAAGAGTAGAAATAAATATGGACCCCACTTTCTTGGTTAATAAAATATTGGGAATAAAATCCATTTTACAAAAATAAAAATCTATTATTACGTAGTATTTATCGCGCTGTGGTATCATTTGATAAATTATAAAATACTTTAGTTGAATACTTATAAATATTATTTCAGAATTCTGTTGATTCAAAATGCACCGGAGAAGATTCCGATAAGCGGTTCGCCGCCGGTGCGCGTTAAACGGCGCGAACGCAGCGCGCGCGGGCAGGTGGTAGCAAATATCGAACCGCCGCCGCCCCCGCCCGCCGTCTACCACGAAGAAGACGAGAGCGGAGGCTTCGAGACGTACCGGGGCAACCCGCACCGCCGTCTGTCCGCGCTTGACGCCTCAGACGCTCGACTGCGGCCGCCCGCGGACGATGCACGCCGATACTCCGATGCACAACCAGCTGTTGTCGGCGAGGGAGCGCCCGTCGCAGTCTCCGCGCCCAATGCACCCGCCAGCCTTGAGGTAATGGACACTCATAATAATTTGAAACTGTGTCACATTGGGACTTTCATGTGTCCAAATGCAAAAGCCAGTTGTTTTTTTTAATGGATCTATTTGATTTACACAGCTGCATTCAGTCACGGGAGTTAATCCGTCGTTCAGTTGTTACTGTTTGCATGAACTATACGAGACCCAACAGATGGTAATGTTGGATATGACATGAATTATCTTTGGAGCCACGCACTTTGTGAAATTGGTTTTATGTATGAAGTATTAAACGTATTCAAATGATTATGTTCCGTGAAATTGTTTTCGTGGAAGATAAGGTGAGGTAATTGTCTAAATTTGTTCTCATTATCAATTCACATATAGCAAAGTATGTAAGTATAGCCGACGCGTAATTTTTTTTTATACAACTAGATTGGCAAACAAGCATGCGGTCTGTATTTGATGGTAAGCGGACACTCGCAACACTACTGGGCTGTTTCATCACAGTACACAGTAATTTCTCTGCCTTCAAACCGGAACACAGTTATATAACTATAGCTGCTTGGCGGTAGAAATAGGTGAGATAGAGGTAACCATGCAGACGACTTTTGTACAAAGTCTCCCTCTGGTGCGATACATGGAATGAGTAGAACATATTTATACTAAATTTTAAGAAAATTTTACCGTTTCATACAATTTTAACGCTCAATACGTGCAGGGTTTCGCTATCTGGAACAGGAACCGCACGCACCCGCCACCTTTGTTGGCATGACTGCACTAGTCATCGCTGCAACACGTGTTTCGCCTTTCCATGAAGCATCCTCAGAAGCTGTAAATGTTAGAACAACATGGTACAAGTGACAAAGCTATCGTAGTGCCAACCCTTATATTGAATTGAAGAGGGGGCGGGGGATAAAGATTTTATATTAAGGGAACAATTGAAGGGCACAGGGAAAAATATACGATGTCACATTTTATGTTTTTGAAACTGGCAACACCATTTTATTATACAAAGGTGGTAGAACGATACGCCAAACCACACTTTGAAATAACATGCAGTGTCACGGAGTAATCTTCATAGAAAAATATTGATACAGTGCAATAACAAGCAATGTCCAAGTCGTACAGGAAAAAAATAAGCATTGTCCATGGTCGCTGGCTTGACGGCTACAGTCTGTTTGAATTTTAGAGGTTACCTTCGTTCGTCTCTTGTGTTGTGCGGCGTGTGTTTAGATATTAAATAAAAGTATATTTAAATTTTTATTATATTAGTTGGTAATTACGAGTACTATCATACCGTAGGTGTTTCAGAGTTTTTACTGCGAGATCAGTCGTACAATGAGTGCCTTCCAGTTTCAAAGGCAAAATTTATGCATATCCATGCCTTGTCAAAGTTTTGCGGACCAATAGCTAGGCAATACTTCTCACAGATAAAATATAATGACTCATAAACAATAACAATATCATGGATATTGCATATATTTTTTTTCCTGTATTTTCTGATTTTGATCACTTTTTTTTTAAAACAATATAAATACAAGCAAGAAGGTTTTTTTGTATTACACACGCAAAACAAATATGTTTTCTTTACAAATCATATATTTTTGTTATATTTCATGCTTTGATGCATGTTTTTTTAAAGTTCAAATGTAAATTTAACAATTTCTCAGTTCATTGTCATAGTGACATCGCCTGTTTTTCCCCTGTGCCCTTCAATTAGAAATGATTAAACATAAAATTTCTAAAATTAATATTTTATGAACAAACAGGCAAACCGAAACAACTCCTCTCTATTAAATATCTTTTCACTCACCCAATCCACTCCCACCTTCGATTCAATATAGTGAGTGTTTTCGGGACAACAATCGTCGATTACGTGAAATGGTTTGTGTATATAGAAATCAAACTTGACAATTTGATAGTGACCTAGCAGACAATATCGGCCCACAGTCGATGACGGAGACGAGATAATAAAACGTTTTATTGCCGATCCCAATACTTCGTTGAACATAGTTGCTCGCAAACTTGGTATGTCACAATGGAAAATTAGGTCCGTGTTTCATTTGCCTGGTTGGCATCCTTACCAATTATTAGCCTGCTCAAGCACTGCAAGCCAGGGCCCCAGCTAGGCGACTCCTATTCAGTTCTACGTTGTGTTATCCCGTTTCCCTTAGAATTGGCGGGGTCCGCTACCTCAGCCTAAGAATTTGGCGCAAATACTGATTTTAACATGGGTCGTCTGCTGATCGATCTACTCTCTTCAACTGTAGGGATTGATTTAGGGCATGTCCTGTATGTCGACGATAAGCGCCAAGCTTCAGGTCTTATTTCTTATACGCGACAGAGTCCTAGCCGGAATCTTCATTTCTCGCGATAAGATTTTTTGTTTCCTAATGAGGTTTCTGGCTTTAACAGCATTAACAGCCTTATTAGTTCTAACAGCACGCGATCGCCCCGATCTTTTATGGTCTTCAACTGAGGATGTGTTGGTATATCTGTCGATAATATGATTACGAACATTATGGTTGATACCAAGCTTTTGAAGTGTCTTAAATATGACCGACGGTTCCATACCCACTTTGTGCAAGACAATCATTGCAATCTTATTTTCTTTAACACTCCATTCCATATTGTAATTTGATAATAAACACGAAAAAATATGTTACACGGCAGGAAAAAAATTTATAATA
Source organism: Pyralis farinalis (assembly GCA_947507595.1). Taxonomy (NCBI): domain Eukaryota; kingdom Metazoa; phylum Arthropoda; class Insecta; order Lepidoptera; family Pyralidae; genus Pyralis; species Pyralis farinalis. Next base: position 23,515,871 of record OX382267.1, read on the forward strand.
ATAAACGCGTTCCAAAATTAAAATAATTGAAGACTTGAGAAAAGAAAGCTTCTATGTATTTATGGCCAGACTAGTTATATAAATACATAAATCCGAAAACACGAAATGAATGGTAAAACATGCTCACACCAAGATTCAAATTTCAAACCAGGACCAGCTTCTTAATAGGCTGGTTTTTATCCACTAGGTTATCACCGTTGATATGATTCGAAATCGGATCGGATCCGATATAACTGAACTGATATCAAATCCTATCGGATCAGAAAAATAATACGATTTGGGAAGCGAGCCGCTGGCAGCAACAATAAAATGGACCAATTGTCCAAATTTAATACCCCATAATTTAAATGAGAAGTGTATGAAAACTTTTTGAGAAATCATTTCGTCAATTTACTGACTGCAGATACAGTACCCGAGGAAAGAATCAACAACGTGATAGTGCGCTGGGCATCCATAGTGCTGGTACAAGTACATTATCAGGCCAGTGTGCGTCAGTTCGTAGACAATACATTACCAAACCGATGGATAGGAAGAGGCGGACCAATCCCATGGCCCGCTCGAATCTGACGTCTCTTCATTTCACATGAAAACGTTAGTTTATCTGTCACAATGTAACAGAAACCCTGTGACTGTGTATTACTTGTGTTTACACTTTCATCTGTACCTTTTTGAATAAGTGTTGAAACAAGAAGTTTTAATTGGTTAAAAATGTTGATTATTTTTAAATAATTTGTTCCTACTGTAGCTTTGTCAACTGCCTAGTACAAATAAAAATTATTCCCAATCAACAAGTCAAAAAATAAATTGTATTGTAATTATCGCAAAACTATTGACCCCTTGTCATTTGCTGCAAGGAATTCGTTGAGTTCGCAATAACTTTCTATAATTTCATATTCATCGTTGTTCACTATATATTGCTGTATACAAATTTCAGGTATTAGTACTCGCTTTTTTGTAAAGTATAATAATTTTCAATTCATTGTAAATTATGACAGTTCGAGGTGAATTCTGTTTGCCTCTAAAGCTACTAAAAGAACATTAACACCAATCGAGTATAGCTGAGGTTACAGGAGTATAGGAATTTTGAGGCAGTAATGTATACCGTAATTCTTTTCATTTACGTAGCATTTGGAACTACATAATATAACAGTTTTCTGCATAATATAACTCACGCCAAGTCCTTTGCGGGGTAGAATAATATGTTACTAGCGGACCTGATAGACTTTGTCCTGTCCGAAAATAAAAAGAAAATGTATGATAATTATTAGCATGACGTAATAGAATTCTACAATAAATAATTAATCATCAGAATTTGAACGAAGGTGTCGCCTTAACTTTTTAACATTATTATGATTATATATTGCTCCCCACAAAACAAGGTACATAAATTTTTCAGTATACAGTAAACAAGTTTTTCAGCAAGTATGGTTACGAGCACATCGCGCCCGAGACTAACCATACGACTGTTAACACCTATTACGATGTAAGAAGTACGGCACAAGTATCCAGCTCAACGTGCGCCCAGCCGCAAATTAATACAAGTTATTATTCTTAAATCTTTACATGATCGTTAACCTTGTATGTGGAGGAGCTGGTGTCTGATTTAGTAGGATTAGATCCTGTATCACAGATCACCAGGTCCCCACCCTCGTAACTATTATAGATATGTATTATGTATATGCATACACATATACTTACATAAATTACTTGTTTCCATTAAATATAAAACAATTATTAAACACTACTTTTAAAAACTTAATATTTGTTTGTTATTACAGAGCGGCGTGTACCACATTAGCGTGGATCCCCTGGAGGCCGACATCCGGTCGCTCCTGGAACTGGAGGCGAGACGCGCTGCGCGCGCGGCTCGTTCTCTGCCTAACCTGCGGGCCAGCCGTGAGAGTCTGCTGCCGGCCAGCGCGCCGGCCCCCGTTTCCGCCGCCGCCGCCGCGCCCGCCCCGCGCGCCTCCTGAGGACGGGCGCCGCCCGCGCTCCTACTCTACAGAGATGACGCCGTGTACTAGCCCTGCGTGTACCACGACCGCACCTCGTCTTGGTCGCCACTTCACAATTGGGATTGTGAGCTGGCTTAGTGCTACAAAACTCGAGCTGATTTCGATGCCTGCCTACACACCATGAAGTCAATGTATATAAATCAATAATCTAATATATCTGAGTAGGTCTATGAGTGTGCGCTATTATAAAAGTGCTGACGTGGAGGGCGTGTCGTCAGCATCATATTACACACTGACTCTAATATAGTGATCGTGATGCAGATTTAAATAATCGAACATTTGGTATGCGTGGAGAAAGTATTGCGGACGGTGAAAAGTAGTGATTTATTAAGTTAGTAATAGTTTATTGCTGATGTCCTACGGGGTCGAGATCCCCGCACTGCTCGGTCTGATGTCAGCTTGTCCAGCTGCTGCCGTACTGCGAGGAGGGCCTGCGGCGTCATTAAATTCTATCGCGAACTACTAAAATATATCACTTCTGCTATTATTATTTAAAGGGTTCCGTGCCGAAGCTATATATGATATTTTTAAAACTTCCGTTACTTTTCTGTCAGTCTGTCATAAACATTTATCTCAGAACGTATTAGATATATCTGTAACTCGATAGTTGTCTACAGAGAATAAGATCGACGAATGTAGGATTACGCATGGGCGACCTAGTGGTGAACTGTCTGCTGTATGCAGACGATGCCGTCCTATTAGCAGAAACACCATCTGAACTGCAAACTGCGAGCGTTGTACAAAATTTGTGGCGTAACGCTACAAGCGTTTAGCACTTATTCGCAATGATGAGGTTAGAAGCAGAGTTGGTCTGAAAGAGAGCGTCGGTGTTAAAATAAGAAGTGGCATGCTCCGTTGGTTCGGATATGTAGAAAGAATGCAGGATGAAAGAATGACGAAGCAGATATACAATGCAAAAGTGGAAGGATGTAGGAACCGAGGAAGGCCAATACTTGCCTACCATGATCAAATTGGTCGTGTTCTATAGACCTTCTTATTTCTTCTTCTATAGAAGGTGATGTCACGAGCCCTAGAACACGGCGAGCGTGCATGAAAAAAGCTATAAATGTTAAAGAAGCGAGTGAGGTATGTAAGGATCGAGGCACGTGGCGCTCAGTTCTCTTTGCCTATCCCGTAAGGGATTTGGCGTGAAGTTAATGCAATACAATACAAAACTCTTTATTGCACCAATAAAATATACAAATATACATAGTCTATATAAGAAAGCACAATAGGCGGCCTTATGGGTAATGCAATTTCTTCCAGGCAACCTTAACTTAAAGGAGAATTGACAAAAATAAAGGTAGGTGGCGCATAATGACATAAAGTAAAAGAACCTTATACAATTACACAATTTATGCTAAGAATATAGATGCAATACAAAAGTATGCAGTTATGTCCGACACCAAAGGAAAGACTGAACAGGATTGAAGCATATATAAGTTCAGAAGGTTAAATTGAAAGCTTTTGACGAGTTGTTTAAAGTTCGACAGTGTTTGATACTGCCTGATTGTAAGAGGTAAGTCATTCGACAGACGGACGGCTTGAACAGAAAAGGAATTAGAAAAAAAGTTTGTGAAGTGAGAGGATGTATTCAGACGAAAATAGAAAAGGTCACGTCGTGTGGGACCCTCATTATGGATGTCCCTATGGAAGAAAAAAAAAGAAAAATATTCTTTCAGATAAGAAGGCGTAGAAAGTTATACATAGATAGATAGGTATTAGATATATAATACGTGAAAATCGCAGACTTTAACACTTTCTTTCCCGTGTACGAGAATTCATCTTACTTTTCCTTGTGAGACAATAAAAATGAACCTTAAACTTTTGGAACGGAACCCTCGATCGCCAGTCCTACTGTCACATGACCGTTTTTGTATTTGTGAAAAATAAATAGAAAGTACATAATATATGTAAATAATTTGTATTGTACGTTCACTGTTATAATAGCATTTGGAATCAGGTCTCTGTGGTAAAATGTGTACTGTTACATCACTGATCTCGTTTATAACAAGTAGGTACCTACTGTACTGTATAACCTATGAGATCACTGATTATCTTGTTGCTCTTATTACAGGCCTCATTAAAGTACTTTGATTATCTTTCAATCTATAAAAGACTACAACAAAAACAATAGTCGTGGGCTGATGACGTCAAAAGTCATAGCAACAGTGATAGCAAGGGACGGTCGACGCAGGCGTTGTGTTTGTACATAGTCGTTAAGCTCCTCGTACGAAACGATTCATCCGGTTTCACTTCTATTTTGAAGTTTGCTTTATGGTTATGGCTTCAGAATATATACGAAAAAAAAAATTCAAGTTCAATCCCGACACCTTTGAAATTTTTGTATACATTTTGTTAAAAACTATGCGTAGTGAAATTACGTTTACGGTCAGTGTTAGAATAATACATATGTAGAACCACCGCTGCAAATCGGTCGCCGACGCCGGTATATTTTACCCATCTGCACTGTGCGATCAAGTCTTGTGCATAGTATAAACTGTCTAAATATTAAACATTGACTATTGTAATAATAATGTAAGAATTAAACTGCGCAATGCCTCTTTTTCCCACCTATGGAGCTTGGACTACATTTCGATGGAAACAACGATTAATCTGTCTATAATATCGCAACATCATCTTTATCAGAATTATATGTTAAAGCTGTGTAGATTTATTACACCAATAAAATTATAACTCGTTTTGAAATCGTGATTCATATAGACATGAAAAGCGCACATGCTCGGTCGACACGTGGTTGTTATAGACTTTTGGTTAAATAAAATTATCAAATTTACGTTTAGACTAGACATTCACCAGGCCATGAACAGTGGCGAACATTTTTTTCGCAACACGACATTAGTAAGAAGGTAAGGCGAAAATTATATGCGAACAATCGCAAAATATTCCGTACAATCTTACTGTTGTAGGAAAACATTGTGTATAGAATGTCTCGTAGTTTGTTCCTTTGCACAGCAGAGCTCGGCGTATTGTTTCTCTTGAATTTTTTAGGGCGGGTCCAGACGCGTGTAAGGCAGCGTGAACTCTTCGTGTGTACCGTGCCAGCACTCAAGTTGACCTATAGAACAGTAAATGTACAGAGCCGTCTGTCTACTGGCGCGCTAATACCGTTTATGACATAATGTACCAACGCTCGTCACATTTCAGGATCTTCACTGAACGTGAAACTGATTTTTGGTTTTGAGCAGCCCATCTAAACAGATTTGACTGCGTAATTTGCTATATTCGTGTTTGTAAGGTTAAGAACGTCCCTTTGAAGTTATCCTACTCCTACTGGTTTATATCTTTACATTTGTTCATAGTGTCTGTTTTTCGCGAACATAGCGAAGGGGTTACATTGCGCTCGTTTACCGTCCGAACCATCCACATTATACGATAAAATACGTTATACTCGTCTGCACCCACCTTTTTATCTGCGTGTCCGCTCGTTTAGTGCAAGCCCAAGGGACATTAGACATGATTTCTCGGAGGAGAACGGTTTGTTTCAATAATCTTATTCTAACTTAACCTCCTCCTTTTTTAACTCTTTGTAATAACTATATACTCTTAACTCTCTTGTTTTACTCCTCCCTATTGAGATCTGTTCACTGTATATTTGTTTACTATTATATGTTACGATTGTAACGTTATTATATGCAATATGGGTTTTATGATAATGCGTCGAGTCGTCGGCGACTAGAGCATCACTATTGCCTGTATAAATGCTTTAATAGTTGATTAAAAATACACGATTCATCTTATTTTTGTACTAAGTCTTCATACCTTAAAAACTGTATAGGGATGGGATAATGTTTCGATCCCGCATTCCATAACATACGCACAAACAAACAAATCATACATTCTACAGCCAAGAAAAAATTCAAATACGCTAAATCCATCCAATATTAACTTTAATATTAAATATCACCCTGACAAATATGAGTAATGCCCCATTATTGTAATATTTCGACAGCTCGCACTGTATTTTTACCTTCTAGCTAAGAGATTGTATGAGTATCTATACTTGCATACTAACGTGTATCCCATCTGCATCTTCTCTTCGCAATGCTGATTCGGTCAATTTTGCCACCATTTTCTTTCCATTAAAATTACTCTATATCATTTTGTTCTCATATCAGGAATATTAGATATATCTCTTGATATAATAGAATTTGAATCATAGATTTTTCATAATTGAGGTATATTGTTTTAGTACATGTGAATGAATTTGTATTAACAAGAAACCATTCAATTTTTGTTATTAATTGACCTAGTAACATATTTTGCATTTGTGTAGTGTTTAAATAAATCTGTTCGAAAATTTTATCAAAAATGATTATAATATTACACTCTCTTAATTGTACGAAATGACAACGATGTAGTGATACAAAATATCGATTAGTAATTTTAGATTGAAAACGTGTAATGGCAATAAATCACTGCCATTTTGCTAATGTTAGGTATAACCAACCTGATGGACATGCCCGTACAAAGATAACAATGATGTTGCAATCATGTCAGGCTTGACTGCGATTGACCGATTTACTCCATAGTGGATTATTAAAAACATTTGTTTATCTGAGACTATCATTTGTTATTACATGTTATTTTTTTTTATCAGCAACATCACTTGTATAATCACAATGTCTGTTGTTCAATGTTTATAGTTGTATTTGATATATTTTATATCAAATGTTATGTTATTGTCATACTTTCGACTTGAATCGAGGAACGGCGAGAAACCATTCGCGAGATAATTCTATACAGGTTTACATTAGGTTTCAAAGCATTATAATATCATTTGTAATTTATTGACATCTTCCCGATTATTGGGACTATTGAGCAGGAGACAATTTGAAAGTACTCTAGAAGCCTGATGGCGTTAGCAAACACCTAACTTGCTGCCAATGCGGTGACTTGCTTATGATCATCAGTAAATAGCCCTCATCGTAAATGGGGAAATTTACTCGCTAAACTTACATACTATTAATTTAACTAGCGGTCTAATCTGCTATATATTTACGAGACAGGTTTCTCGCCTACGTGTAAGAATTCAATCGAAAGACCATTCTGCACATTCTCTTGTGTGCGAAAATTGTAAATAGTTTGGAATTAATTCTGAAGCGAACCTTACCTATGTAATAAATTGTAGCCTATAAAGTCATTGGAATTAATCATTGCTAATTCGTAGTTAGATGAATAATAATTTAGATTGGACATTTGGTGCTAACGTTTTAAAAGATAATTATCAGTCCAATATTAGTATTATTGTGTTGTTCCGTTAAGCTGGGTCGGTGATTCTTTGCGAATTGTTACCATCACTACTTCTCATGACGTAGGTTGTAATCATTGCAAACGGACAACATGTCTATTATACTACTGTGGTAAATAACTTTTTATATAAATCGTGCAAAGAATGTTTGTGTCGTTGTCTATCAGTTTTCGCTGTTCATTCAACTTGCAGATTGTGTGTATTATATTATGTATTGAAAACACCATTATAAGAAACTATGTATAAAACTATACGTATAGTTATATGTGAATGAACTCGCGGTATATAATTTATTGTTATTTTATATTGTTTATAGCTCTCAAATGTAGAAAGATCATCATATTTCATCGAACTGCTTTATAAATAGACAAATGTGACCATGATGAACCTCTTGAGTGCTGATATAAGTGCGAAATAAAACTGATGTTGTATTTCGCACTGGAAACTTTCATACATGCATCATTGCAGCAGGTGCGACTTTATACACTGATGTGGGCGCCAGGTTCTTCGCAAAAATGTCATGCTTTCCTCCATTAGAAAATCAGATATGGACGTATTCTCTCTCTATGGATTTGTCATGCGTTCTGGGATACAACAATATGACACGATAATATATGAGATACTCGCGCCATCTTGTGATAGCAGTGATATTCTCCTACGTGTGCACTGTTAGCGCTGTGAAATTTTACAGAAGTATACCTGTTTAAGTTAAACAGAAATAAATCAAAGTGCAATGATTATGTAAACCGTTATTATCAATGAATCGGCTAAATTTACCATTTGTTTATGATTACATAAATAACAAATAAACAATTTTTAATAGTTTTCAGTACTTGCGTTTACGGCCCATGTGCGCACAAACGAATCCTAAATGACATCCCACTAACAGCCTCAGCTCGTTAATAACAATGACAAGTTATTATTACTTTGGATCGCGATATAGGAACGTTGGTCCGATTTTTTACCAAAATTATATATTTGTTTTCTCTTGTTAAAGGTTATACATATATTGTATGCATTTGTGACGGAACAAACACATATCATTTTTATATGTGTTTCATTTGTAACACTATGTGCATGTAAAAGTAATTGATATCTTATTTCGTATCTCACTAATATTGTGAATTTGAAAATATAATTTCTTCTCCTCAATCCTCACAGCGCTGACAGTAATATTGCCATATTGCTGAACGCATCTTCGATGTTTGTTTTACATGATATGTCTATGGATAGTTGTTATGTTCAATGAGGTTTATTTGAACTACTTTTTCACAAATGCCAATTTACCTTTTACTTTTTAATCTATCAGATAGATGCTCACTTAAATGTGACGTTATCATTTGCGTGAATATCGTTATCACAGAGAATAGATATTATATGTGATTTTCTAAAAACCTTTTACGCTACTCTGATGGATAGTTTTATATGTCCCATGTAAACATGTCATGGTGGGAAAAGACAGGAACAGCTGTTGGTTTCATTCATTTTGTATTCTTAAGAGTATTCGATTCATCTGCACTAGTCGTCCTATGCGGTGAGGTCACAATTAATCAAGTTTGTTTTAATCCTAAGTAAAATTGATCTTTCTTCTTTTGTTTTTGGTCTCATTGAATTATAGAATATTTTCACTCGTGAATGATGTAAATTTTATTGTATAAATACTATAATGACATCGGTCAATCCTTGTATATTTTGAACTACGTATAAGTGCGGTACACTTGGGTGCCTGGAGATGTCTCGATGCGCCGAGCACACGATTACTTACTTTGTGTACTTATATGTTGACATATCATGTAATTATGTGCCGTTTTATTCGCAGAGTTTGTAAATAACCGCTTCACGTAACTATTTGTACAATCGAAATGTTTTGCATCGATTCGCCTCTGCCGGTCTTGTGCGCTACGAAAACTTCTCCCAGTTTTCATTTACTTTCTTAACAAACATAGTGCCTTATTTAGAAATTTCAAAATCAGTTCCAATCATTTAACGAATTTGTTGTTTACGGCGAAGGTCGAGTGCTCCTAAATAATGTTGTTGATTTGCAGCGCATGAGACAGCACCCGTTTGTATATTGTGATATAAGTTGTTAAGTGTTTTTTTTTGCTCAAAATTTGTTTTCCCATTCTGATCTGTGTACTTATAATTCATGAAATTTGTAAGACTGTATTTTATTTTGTTGTGTAACATTGTTAGTTAACTCCAAGTTATAAATATAGTTATTTTGAGATTCAATTTTTATTACCGCACTCCTCGAACATTCGAATAAAACGAAGGTGTTAGATAAAAATAAATAATTTATTAAAGTTGAACGAATTTCACATTCATGGTTACGACCGGAGCTCGGGCCGACATGACTAGACTGTACACTCAACATTTCTCATTGTATACATAAACAATATATTTCTGTACAAACAGAAAATTAACACTTAGTATAAACGTTACATTGCTACTTAACGTAAATATAAATTATATCACTAATACTCGAGTATTAGAATAATTAAATCCACCGAAAAATAATTTTACACACTTCGAGGAGCAATATTATAATAGCTTCCTTAAATTAATTTTTGTTAGTCTTATATCGTCGCTAGTCCAACAAGTCAGTGCCCCTAATAGTGGCGCCATCTAACCGCCATAAAACAATCAAATATCAGTCATCTTTAAAGTCGTACTTCTGGCTGTAGCGAACGTTGCGAGTATACAGGTGTGCGAGAGGCGGAGTTTGCATCATATTCACTATTTGCCTAACGAACATCCACTATGACGGTAATGCCAAATACTGTTCATCTCGCGGCGGAGCGCCCTAAAACTCTGTATCGCCGAGTACGTGATACATCAGCCGTTTGAAAGAGTTCGATTGCTGGATATGCTCTTCGTGTAGAGAGTTTACCTGAAAGTGAAATATGTTCTATTAAAAACATATATACATGCATAAGTATCATCACGCCTGTCTCCCATTGGGGTAGAAAGAGACTATGGAACGCCAGGTGCACCGAGCCGAACATACCTGTCTGCCTGCATGCATGCTCTTCGGTTTTGGGTGCTTTTGATTCGGCCCTTTTTAAACACATCATCAAAAATTTGATGTGTATGTGTGCGCTTAGGGCGGCCTCTACCTATATCTACATTCACTTTTGCCCGATACACTTCTTTCGTAATTCTTTTGTCATTCATTCTTTCTAAATGACCAAACCATCTCTAAGGGTATGCACCCTGTAAGCCTTCAGAACCCGTTATATACCTTTTCCCATACATTTCGCGATCATATATGACCACACGGGTTTCGAAGGAATTTAAAAAGGGCATCATTATGTGATTGGTTCCAAGATTCTGAATTCTCAAATGTGCAATTTTGGTTCCAAGATTCTGAATTCTCAAATGTGCAATTTAGAATCAAACCATATGGATGCAGAAGGTATTAATTGCTATGTGGATTATTAAATAAATGCTAAGAGAATATGCACATTGCATTTTAAACTCTATTTTCTCCGGTGCGATGTGAAGCACTTTGGGCGGGTACCTTGCAACAGAAGGTTCCCCGTCCGAAGTGTCACTTTGATAGCATCGAGACCTCGAAATTGTATATGTGAGCAGTATTTCCGCCTATTGACCAAGTATCAAACTTACGAAGGTCGTTGGTTTTCCATTCGGTTTCGCGTCAGGTTGCTTCGCTGGTTTCGGAGTTGGTGCTGGCTTCTGTAAATTAATTACTGTGTAATTTTTTGTATTTTGACAAACTTTACAACGATACTACTACTACAAAATAATAAATAGAAAAGTAAGTTTTTTTATCGCACAACATGTACTTAACGAGACAGTTGAAATCTTTTAAGTTACGTTACATTTATTTTCAGATACACTCAAATGATAATCCTAATATTATAGACATTTTGTTATAGTGTAACAACTTTTGTGTTACACATCCATGGTTAAGAGTGAAAAGACTATAGGTTTTCTATACAACCGAAATAGGTTTTCTAACAACAATGTGATGACGAGCTCGACGAGATGTGTTGGCTCAGTCGTGAATGACGCGACTTTGACACCAACGCTCGTGGGTTCGATTCCCACACAAGACAAACATTTATGTGCACGAACATTTCGGTTTGTCTTGGTTTAGATGTTTTAAGAGAGGTAGAGTGCATCAAAGCCGCCTGTCAGGGGAGTATCTACACCTCACAGGAAATCCGCAGCCAAATAACAATTCCCTAGAGAGTTGTTGTGTGTGAGGTCACCAGTAAGCTCCTAAGAAGTTGCTGTGTAAGCAGCAGAGGAGTCATCGCGCAAGTGATAATAATATTACAGGTGTTAATACGCTACGGTAACCGCTTTACATCAGGTGGGCCGTACCGTAAAATTGTAAGCAAACATGCTGGTTCTGATGTCAGATTATCCAGAAGGCAACATAGAGCGATGTTTATCACGTGTAAGTAAGGTTATCTCCTGCACGCGGCAAACTCGATCTACCTCTTATGAAAGAGACGTAGGGCACATATTTATATCAGTAGCCACCCGAATAAGGCAGTATCTTCAATTTACCGAAAATGGCAGTACAATAACAAATTTTTTGTAGGTTGCATATCTGTGACCAAGTAAAAGTACCAGTTTAGCGGGTGTGGCGCCGTAGTTGCGATGCTACTTGTAATGCAAGCGTCCACGGATCATACCCACTTCATATTAGACGTGTTATATGCTTATCGTTTACACCCTGTACAATAATCGTTAGCGTAATAGTATGTGTAATGTATGACCTTGTTCGGCGGGGCCTGGAAGACCTTCGGCTGGACGGGTGTGGGCACCTCCTGCACCACGTCGCCCAGCCCCTCCTCCTGCAGCGCGCGGAACGTCTCCGACTTGGCGGGGTCGTACAGCACGGTCGGCCTGTGGCTGCTCGGGCACGGAGCAGGCGCGGTGTGGGGCGGGGCGTTAGTTTTTAGTCGGTTAGCGGGCGCAACGCAAATAGAGAGAAACACATTAGACCGACTCGGTAGGAACATTAGAGGGACGCGGAAGCGGTTAGTACGACAGTCGATGTTTAGTGTTTATTTTTAAGGAAGGAAAGGTCGATAAAAATACTAATATTAATCATGTAGAATATGTTCTAAATCTTAATTCATTTAAATAAGTGATAAATTACTTAAGAGCTATACGTGTCGCTACACAGATTCACACAAAATGTAGACGCGTGAAACGTGAGCATATGAAGTGTTCCATGGATGTTCAACACTTCAATCATCGTTCTAATGATTTTTGCCAACATGTCGACGTCGTCACCATGCTCGACGAATTCGAAGTGCGGTGTGAGACAGACAGTCGTAAGAATCGAAAGATAGCAAAGTAAAAATAAATAAGCATTAATGCGTCATGAGAGATGGGCGTCGAATGTTGTTGTGGCGGCGTTTCTAGTAAAACACTTGCCTCTTGACAACGTGCGGCCGCCCGTAATAGCCGTTAGAGCTAAGTAAGCAGACAAACATCTCATTATTATATGTGCGGTATATCCACGATGGCGTTTATGTATCACATACGTACTGCGCATATATATAATACAATATTAATAATGATATGTGATAACGCCACATATAAGCAGGAATGTCGGTTAAGACACTCTACTGTATGTATTATATCATATTTACAAATTTCGATGATTTGCACACAAAGCTAAGGAAACATTTTTTTTTGAGGTATCAGTAGTCAGGTCTAAATTTTCAGAAAGTCACGCCCTTTTTTCTGTGGGGGTTAACAGCCGTTCTAGAATAATGTCTGCAAATAGCATATCTAGGAGCGATTTTTGTTTAATCGCGTAAATTTAACTAATAATAACGTTTCATAGTACGAGTACTATCCTTATTCACAATTCCATGTCAAGTATTATCTTATGTAACGTCAAAATTTTGGCATCTCGCCATATTGTCATAGCCCAGTGCCAAAATATCCTCGTTTGACTATGAAAACACTCACATTTTTTAAAGTGTTAAATGGTACTGAACAATTTTATGTAAGTACTCATGTATTTCATACAATCTAAATACATTTTTGCCCCATAACTAGGTATATAAAATACTAATATCTTTATGTATTTTAAATATTCATTCATGTATATTCATTTATATAAATAAGGTAATAGGAAAATGTTAATAAAAATACTCACGGCAAAGGCGAAGATTGTTGCCTAATCGAGTTGGCAATGTTCTGATCTGAATACAGATTGATGGGGGAGTTAAATTGCTTGTGCATCACCTGAAATAATATGGTAAATAGTAAAAAACGCATATCTCACCTTTTCTATTTTTTTTTGTGAAAACAAAGGCCAATTACTCAGCAAATTTTTATTACAACAATAACGTTATCTTTAGAAGTAAATTTAGCCTTCAAATTTTTGTTCATTTTAAGAGCCATTTTACTATGCACTAGCGCAGCCAGTGTCTATTAAAACTCTATCTCTTTATCAGAGTTCCATAGTACTTTTTTCTTCCTTATGCAATGTAATGTAGTGTTCTTATGCAACACTACATTACATTGCAACAACCTGTGAAGAATAATCAAAAAGAATAAGAAAAAAAGTTTTTATGTATAAGAGACTGAACAGTTATAATCTATTTTCAAAATATGATTATTTATAAGTAAAAATAGGTACGTTCCAATTTCAAAATTTCTCCACGTTTTTTGCGAGCTAATTTAAATTATCGTGTATCATTGAAAAATGGGTCTGTGCCGGGAACATTTTCGCGCTATGATTTTTACGATTTGAAGTGTCCCCTGAAACTGGACGAATCGTACGATAGACTTCAAATGGCATTTATGGATGAAGGCCCTTCCAAGGCAACCGTGTATCGTTTGTATAACAAGCATGGTCATTTAACTTTGGGGGATGAAGAAAGAAGCAGTCGCTCTTTGACAGCTATTACGGAAGAAAACTTGCTGGCAGTGAAAAATCTATTCCAAGGCAATAGGCGAGTTACGTATAAGGATATTATTCAGCACATACTGCAGATTAGATCGGGAAGCCTTCACGAGATTCTACACTTGCACCTTCGCGTGAGGAGGATAGTTTCACGCTTGGTGCTACACAACCGCACCGTTGCTCAGAGGCAGGCCCGGGTGGAATGGTGCCATGATATGATAAACAAATTTAAAGCAGGCTTGTCTCGGCGTGTTTACGTCATCATTACAGGTGATGAGTCTTGGATTTATCGATACGATCCAGAAACGAAGCGCCAGTCGACGGTTTGGGTGTTTCAAAACGAATCAACGGCTACCAAAGTGAAGCGATCTAGAAGCGGAGGAAGATTTTGATCTCGAGCTTTTAAAATATAAATATTGTCGGACAAATTACACAGCGCCATCTAGCCCCAAAGTAAGCGAAGGTTATGTTATGGGTACTAGACAACTGATAAACATTTGTAAATACATTTTTTTTTTGTAAATACATACTTATTATACATAGAAAATACCCAGACCATGACAAACAGACATGTTCATGCACACAAATGTTTGCCATTTCTCAATTTGACTGGCTACCTGGTATCAATTCCTTTACAGAACCAAAGAAGCATCAACGCCGAATGGTATACTACTAAATGCTTGGCAGACGTTTTCTCTGTTGTGAGCAACAAGCGACTAAACACAGAGCTCTGCGGGCTACTGCTCTACGACGACAATGCGCTCACGCACACCGTGCTTAAAACGAGGGACTTCCTGGATAGCACGCCGGTCAAACTCCTAGGTCACCTTTCTTACAGCCCTGACCTACCGTGTGACTTCTTTTTATTCCGGAAAACAAAAAATTTGCTCAAAGGGATACAATTTTCGTCGCCGGAATATGCGCTGTCAGCGTTCGAGCAGGCTGTAAATGAGGTGTCTGCGGCGGACTGGAAAAAGTGTTTCGAAAAGTGGTTCAGACGCATGAAACTTTGTATTGTTGGTGGACAGTACTTTGAAAAGATTTAATAAAAAAATATTTACTTATAGAACTTTTTTATTTCACAAAACTTTCTGATTGTCCCACGTATTTCGATAATTAAACATTTTTACAGGACTCTTCAAGCGAAGACGTATGTTGCGAAGTGGTTTGCAAGGAGTTTTAAGAGGTGCATTGAACGGTGGAACGCACTTCTACAATGCGGCGGGCCCACAATCAGTTGGATTGGCTACATTTTAGTGCCAGAAGAGTACACGCGCAATGTTAAACAAATACGTTACCTACGTCGAGTTAACGTGACGCATAATGTATCTACGATTCCTTTACATGTCCTTTACGAGTTATAAATTTTTATCCGACTGAAGGGTACCAATTTCTTTATACAATTACAGCGCTAGTGTGCAGTAAAAGGCTTATTTAGAAATATTACGATTAAAACAAATATTAAGTACATAAAAATGAAATGCCAATTAACACACTGGTTGCTATCTGTTGTATCAATTCAGTATACTAGCAACTCGTTTTTAATAAAAACATTTGAGCATGATGACATTGAAATGTGGAAAATATTGTACCATGTTTGATTTATTTTTATCTAAGTTTTAAAGCTCAAACGAGATGATATATAGACAAATGAGAAAAATCTATTACAAGAACACTTACTACTTAGGTATTTTTAAATAGACTGTATTTCATATTAAAGGGTTAAAAAACTTGCGTAACGTTTAAGTGTGAGATTATTATTATACCACTGCTATTGTAAGTGAAGGGAGGTAGATCCACGGTCAACAATTTTAATCTTGAATTAATTTCATGCGCTCATTTTTGAACTATCTTCAGAGGTCTAAGCCATTATTATAAAATTTATACGATATTGAATAAGTGTACAGAAGGTGGCATATATTACATGAATATTTTAGCATTACCGTTCGTTCGAAGTACAGATATTCAGTAATGTAACTGATGAAGTAGACATGAAAATATAAAAAGTGATATAATAACTATACGAAAAATAACAAAAAAATATATACTTAGTTATCAAAATTGTTACAATGTGTTCTTGTCATAGATTATTTATATGAAATTCAACTGGCTTCGTTAAGAAGTTTATCATTCATGCTAGAAGCAAGATACTGAAAGGTCAGTCACACGTTTCTATTAAACAACCTTAGGTCCTTCTTCACCAACCACTCGCTGCAGCATCGACTCGGCAACCTGAGTTGTTATCAAAAAGTCTATTTTACAAATCCGTGCATTTTAGTAATGAGCTAAGTACCTAATTTTTTATTACAAGGTCATCTGTTCCAAGCATTGAGATGTATTTCGATTGAGATCTAATTATTAGGTACATTTTCTCAATCACATTTATTTCATAACACAATGCCTTATGAAAAAGATATTTGTATTGTCACAGTTGCAGTATCTATAACAGATTTTAAAAGTATTACATACTAAGTACCTACTGATATTACTAAAGTTTTATTTGTCAGGATCTCATAAAAGTAAAAGTCATTAAAATGTAGTACCTGTAGTATATTATTATACCATGGTACCTATCTAGTATAAAAATATACCTTCATTTTAAGCAATTTATAAAAGTACGTAATTGGTGTGTGTAAGATTCAAACTAATGACTGATTCTTAAATGTAATTTGTGTTAAAATAATAGAGGCAGGTTTTAAAAGAATTAAAGATTAACTGAAACTATTTAAATTTTTATTTGTCAGTCTAGTTAAACTAAATGTTGTTAAAATTTAGTAACTAGTATAAAAAATAGTTATGAAAAAGTGCGTAGGTAAGTGATGTGTGCGTAAGGTCCAAACGAATGAGTGACACGTAAGTGTAATTTGTGTCAAAAATAATGGAAGACATCTTATAAGTGTGTAATATCATAATGAACAAACTCGTAAAAAATGGCAAGTCACCTATTCATGATAAATGATTTTCTAGAACAGCATACTGAACACCTTCGTAAATAATCTATACAGCAAAAGAGTTTGTTTGAAATCGCTTATTTCAGAAACTACTAGTTGGATTCGAAAACATATTTTTGAATATGATATCCCAATTCTTGAGTAAGGTTATAGGCAATTCAACATCACGACACGATCATTAGAAACCGATAAAAAAAGTAAATTAGAGAAAAGGATACCGGGATACGCGCGAACTTAGACGCGGGGTGCAGCTAGTTTTATATAGGTGGGAATCTTACAATCAACATTACATTGAGATGTTGCTGGAGTTTCTCGTGACATCAAAGGAATCGAATCACTGTTACACATTATGTATGGACCCATTAAGAAGATCGTGGATCAGTTTCCAGCTGGTGTACATAATTACTTTAATCTTCTCTAAGAGGCCTCGTATTAAATCCATATCCCCGTGCACGGCTGACAAATGACTGGGATTAATAAAAATAGACTTAAAAGTTGTCCATTGAAAATGAATTTACATATGGAAATACAAAACACTAAAGACATTACATTTAGTGTGCCTTTGCTCATAAATATTTGGAATATTATATCTATTATTAATCAGATTACAGAAAAATTAGTAACTACACGGAATACTACTAGGCTCTACTAATTATGTAGTAATAGTAACCAACTTTCAGCGTAGTCGGTTAGCAGCGATATTCATGTAAGTATATTATACTCGTATGCATTCGGGTCTACAAAAACATTGGTTATGCAATATCAACAATAATACATATATAATCTACTTTTGTGCCACTGGTGGGATTGATTACATACTTTACTAGTTTAGTGGCAGTAGTATTTTTTATTAAAACATTTCATAAAAATTGTATGCACATGTAACAGAAAATATCTTGACATTTAAATACAACGGCCGGATCCGTTTATTTATTAACAAAGGATTCTAAGGATAAAGTTTACAATATGACGATTTTGTTAATATTAGTTCAGTTCAGTATGGTGCCCTGTAAAACATCTAACAATCAATTTCGTTTGGACCACATGCCGTGTAATTATTGAAATCTTATTGTATATTAATTCAGACTTAGGAGTCAGCGACAAGTGGAATATAAAATAATAGATAATAGGTACCTACTGCTCAATGATTGGTAGAAAATTCACAAATTAATTTCGCAATCCCATTATAACAGGACATTAACGGCTTACTTTCGGTGAAGAATCAACATCTGTCTCAAAAGTTGAGATAGGCGATGTTGATTATAAGGATTCCCTAACAGTTAAAATCAATATCGCCAATCACAACTTAGGATCTTCACGTGTTTACGCTGTTATCCAGGACAGCTCTTTACTTACCTTCTGTTTCATGAGGGTATCGCGGTAGTCGTGGTGTGGGGGTGCTCTCATCGTCGGGTTGGGGTGGTGACGGAGGTAGCATTCTGTGGGACCTGGCTCTCGGCGGACCTTAGCTCCCGGCAGCACCAGGGGCGTTGTGCGGTATGGCTGGAATATTAATTGTTTATTTTTAATATACCCGTTTGCAATACAGTAAACGAACGCTTGCATTATCATCTAAGTAGAAATTTGTGACGTAGCTATGCTGTAATATTACTGAGAATGTACCATATTTAGAAATTGGAAGCTGAGCTCCACCTACATTGTAAGATCCGATACACCACACAGTTGTCATAATTGCGGCCCTGTGAATATTTCTACACACCCTTTTTGAAGAATCTAAGTATAAAAAGAACAGGTACTTAGGTTCTTCAAAAAGGGGGTTGACAGTATACTGATATTATCAATTGATATTATGTGGCTGGCACCGACTTCAAAAATCGTAAGTAATTGCGACCAATTATTTTTAGGTTTTAGTTCTTGGGTGTTTTATGAAGGTGGTTTTTTATTTATTTATGCAACGTCGGAAGGCACACGGCCCATCTGATGTAAATGGGTTACCGTAGCCTATGAACGCTTATAATACATCAAGTATCACTCGAAAGAAAAATCAAAGATAAAGATGGCGAACGCGAAGACTAAGATACCGACCGAGCGATGTACGTGTGGGTGCGCGCCTGCGTATTACGAAGCTTGGAAGATTTACGTATATTTTTATGTACACACAAAAACAAATCATCAAATAATTAAAGTTAACAAAACATTGGAAATTTGGAAGAAATTGATTCGAGTCGTAACGAAGAAGAATCCGAAAAAACACGTAAATGCGGTTAATTCGTAAGCCATAGGATATGAATATAGTTCACATTTATGAATAATATAAATTTTAGTCTTATTATTTCAGAAGATGCATTTCATTTACTCTCTTTTTCTATTCGATATATATAATAATTATCATTCGTAAGAAGTAAACTCCAGTCGTGCGTCGGGGCTGATATACACATTTTTTTTTTATTCAACGTCGGGAACATTCAAGCATACGGCCCACCTGATGCAAAGCGGCTATCATAGCCTATGAACGCTTGTAACACATTAAGTATCGCTCGCGCAATGCCACCTCTGCTGCTAACACAGCAACTCCTTAGGAGCTTACTGGTGACCTCACTGGTACGCAGGAACACAACAACCCCCCCATAGAGTTGTTATTTCTCTGTGGTTTTCTGTGAAGTGGAGGTACTTCCCCACCCAGGCTGCTTTGGTGCACCCTGCCTCTCTTAAAAACACCCAGACCGAGACAAACATACATGTTCATGCACATAAAAGTTTGCGCTGTATAGAAATCGAAACCACGAGCCTTGATGTCAAGGTAGCGTTACCAACTACTCGGCCACCGAACTCATTCCACA
Source organism: Pyralis farinalis (assembly GCA_947507595.1). Classification (NCBI taxonomy): domain Eukaryota; kingdom Metazoa; phylum Arthropoda; class Insecta; order Lepidoptera; family Pyralidae; genus Pyralis; species Pyralis farinalis. Next base: position 23,535,814 of record OX382267.1, read on the forward strand.
ACCAAATTTTTCTCAAAAGGAAACTTTGTGAGGGTTACAGCTTAATGTAATGTTTAGCTTGTCTTCTGTACAAGACAGGCTGGGGCAAGTGATCGTCTAACCCGACTATGCATATGCACACAAAGTCTACTCCTTCGTTCTAAATTTTGCGAGATGTGTCAGTGAATCACTAATATATATTGCTAATTAGTTTCAGAGGACGCTGTGTTGCATTAGCGTAATAATTTTGGACGTAACGCTTGGTATCAATCTCTCAAATTCACATCGCGTCAGCGGGCACGCTCCGCCCGGGTCTAATTATACCACGAGGTTGGACCATGTGGGTTATGATTACTGACACTATTTCGTGATATTTATACAGGCGAATGATGTGGGTCGTGGTCATATCAAATTCGTAAAATATTTAACCACTTACGTTATGTGAGGACAATTATAAATGTTTCAAAGGTTACGTTAAAAATAAACTAAGCTTAAGGTTAAATTCCAAAATAAACATTTTAATACAACATTGACGAGTGTTTACAAGGTGTTCAAAGTAGAGTAACATCTCGATGTGGAGAAGATAGCGATGTGGATTACGCTATTAATATTGTATGTGTCTTCACGCCTGGACATGTAGAAATAATGCAGTATGAAACAATGACTAAACAGATATACAATGCGAAACTGAAAGGATGTTGGAGTACCTACCATGACCAGATTGGTCGTGTTTTATCAGAAGGTAATGTCAGGAGCCCTGGGAACCGGCGAGCGTACATAAAAAGAGCTATGAATGTTAAATAAGCGAGTGACGTGTGTATGGACCGCGTTTTATGCCGCTCGGTTCTCTCTGCCGTCGCAAGGGACCCGGTTATTAATATTTATACAGATTATTGAAGTTATACTTCTTTAGGCGCGTAAGTTAAAAATGTTGAGAGTGATTTTTTACGACACCGACATCTGAAATCGACGCTGCGAAGTTGGTGGCATACCAACACCAATCGACACCACGAAAATCGTTGGTGTTTCTCAAGTTTTGTTTGTGTCTATATTCAAGGTAGTTATTCAAATACTTATTTATGAACTTACTACACGTTTTATATTAGTACAAAAAATATATTTATTGATAACATTATGTGTGTGTCTGTTTTTTTAAATTATATAATGTGGTGAATGATATTTTATTAAATTATCGTTTTGTTTTACAAATGTAGAGTACTGGCACGCGGGATAAAATTTTTGGGGTTTTGTGTCCTTACGTGCGTACCTAAATACACACACGCTTTTTTTATTAAAATCTTTTCAGCTAATATAGGTATGTAAATTATGTCCAGTAGATGAACAATTTTATAAAAACAAGATATTAAAATTTTGAGACGCAACACAAATCCTCCTATATTATAATAACAGCCTAATAATAAAAATAACGCTATGCCATCTAAAAAAATCCACACGTATAGAATCGAATTGCGTCCGAGCAATGTCCTTCTATATACATGTAACTTAATTGCAAAAAAAAAAACGAATTATTTCCTCCATACATTTTCATATTAATTCTGTATATGACATATAACATATCTTTGTTTTTCTTACAAGCCACTGACAAGTTAGATCTTTTATATACGAATTATATACATATATTGTTTACAACTCTTATACAAAATTATATTTATTACCTGGATTCACAAAATGATAATTGTGATTGATTTAATATTTAATAAATGTGACGAAGACAAGTAAAATGTAATTATATTATGCAACTATATTAATTAAAAGTAAAATTGATCCATGAACAACTTCTAGTAGCTATCAGTTAAAACCTGCCAGTTGTAACAGGGGTTTATTATTACATATTCAATATCTACTGATAGAAAAGTATTTCATAATTACAACTAAGCCCCGATCTTAAGTAGGTATTGTGTATTACTACAAACATCTACTGTTTGCAAAAAAAAATGATTACTGTCTCAGTAGTTTTTATGATACGTAGGGTGCAAACAACATACGGCCCGCGTGATCTGAAGCGTCACATCAGGTGGGCCTTATGTTTTTTGACATTTCTGTATATCAGAATATCGTATGAACATTAATTACCTGCCGCGGCTGATTCTTGTTATACAAATTTTGCAAAGTAAACAAAGCTCCCAGGAGCTTGCTGGTATCCTTCGCTCGCAGTAATTGGCATAATAACTGCGTTTAAACGCTATTCGCTGTGGATGTAATTCAATAAATATATCGGTGTGCCTTATCAACTTTGTCAGAATTTTGATTGCTAGTTAACAAGGTGGGAACTACATCTCATGTAGTATATACACCGGAAAACATATTGCTCGTAACACGTCACCTTGTAACAGAAATTACTCACGCTACCTACAAATAAAATGGATACATAAAATGTATCACAAAAGTGATCCGTAGAACTAGAATTATATTGTAATGGTCGGTGTAAATGTGCCAATGGGCGAATAGCGAGCTCCAACGTTTATTTGCGTCCTTGTTTACAGGAGGCGAAGCTTTCGCCTCTGACGCAATGTTCTATGTTAGTCGCGTCTCGCGAATAGCATTTTTTCGTATCTATATGTACTTGGAACACTTGTTACACATCATTTTGGTAGGGATGAGAATTCCAAGGGACTGTTGTAAAACAACCACTAACTCATTCCACTGCAGGGATACGGGTATCCCTTCAACCGAAGGGGTTTAGAGCATACTCCACCACGCTGCTCTAATGCGGATAGGCAGAGCCCAGTGCTTTCAAGCTGGCCTAGACCCACTGACTTAGCTTAACGACTGTAATCTATCGACAACAGCCAGGGCCGACGGTTTAACGTTCCCTCCGAAACACGGAGAAACTTGAGATAGATAAACTCATCCATAGACAGGCTGCGGTGCAAATTGAGTGCAAGTTTTGCGAGAGGTGCAAATTGCGCAAAAGCAAATTGAGGATGCACATACAGGTATGTGCATCCTCTGTCTATAGTTAATTTGATTCTTTTTGCATTAATGTTCTTATAAAAATTGTGAGAATTATTAGTAGGTATATGTTTATAAGCTGGGCACAGTAAGTACGAGTATGTTAGGTATGAGATTTTCAAGGGACGAATGTTTTACAAACTGAGAGGTCAATGGCGTCGTTGCGCGTGTCACTTTAACCGAACACGCAGGTTAAGCAATGTCGACCCCAGCCTGTCTATGGATGGGTTTATCTATCTCAAGTTTCTCCGTGTTTCGGAGGAAACGTTAAACCGTCGGTCCTGGCTGTTGTCGATAGATTACAGTCCTTAAGCTAAGGCAGAGGGTCTCGGGCAGCTTGAAAACACTGGGCTCTATGACATAGTTCCTAAGTTAGACGTGGTCAAACATGGAGACAGGTTCCAAGCAGTTAAGCTATTTACTAAATTGCCCATTGATCTAAAAATAATCAGCAATTGGAAAATTTTCAAGAGCAGACGGCAAGCTTATTTGTTAAGGAAATGTTGTTATTCTATTGATGAATTCTAGTATATAAGTTTTATACCTAATTTTTCTGTGACATTTGTTATTTATTGTGGAATTTAGTGAAGATGATTTACATATATAAAAATGGAGTTCCTGACTAATGTAATAATAATAACATTTAACAATAATGTTCTGTATGCACAACATAATATTCAACACAATGTAAATTGTTTCACAAGAATCAGAAGTGGCAATTAAAAAAACCAACACGTCAGTCGCAGAGGTAACGTAAAGCTAACACAAGCGTGGTGGCAGCGCAACGTTGGAAATGATGCATTCCCTCCAGCAATGCATGTTTTTTAACTTATTTATTGACTTGTAATTTTTTGTGTGTTATTAAGACAGTAATATGTATGTCGCGGTGTTTAGAAGTAGTAAAAATAAGTTGCACACTTAGCTGCCATATTAAAAATCGAGAAATTAGTGTTTAACTAAAACTGTAAACACATTTTATTGTTTCAAGTGGTTCTTCATTATCTGGGCAGAAAAGTCAACATCGGCAGCGCGCGGTGCACCAGGGTAAGGAAGAATGAAAAGGAAGAGGGACGGGTAAAAGCGAAAATACTGATCGATCCGATGCAGTGCCGTTGGAGCAAGTAGTGCTACCTTACAGAAGACTATACTCGTATATAACAATTTTCTAACCTTCATTGTGTTTCTGTGACTAAGCACCTATGTACTTTGAACGTGCAGTAACCACCGCACAAGTACTTAATACGTTTGCTGTTACAGGCGTATATAGGTTCCAGCTACATATTTTAACAGTACCTACGTTAATATTTATTGTTAAAATTATATTTTCTTGAAACTAGAGTTCCATGATCTTCTTGTTCCTAGCATTATCCCGTTTTCTAATCTACTAGGATCTGTAACGTCCGAGACCTTTTACGGGTTTCCTTACGATGTATTCCTTCATGCTTCATGCTCGGTGGTTCAGTCGTGAATGACGCGATTTTGACACCAACGCTTGTGGGTTCGATTCCCAGACAAGGCAAACATTTGTGTGCATGAACATGACTGTTTGTCTTGTTTTGGATGTTTAAAGAGAGGTGGAGTGCATCAAAGCAGCCCGTCTGGGGAAGTACCTCCACCTCACAGAAAACCGCAGCCAAATAACAACTCCCTAGACGGTTGTTGTGTTCCTGTGTGTGAGTAAGATCACCAGTAAGCTTCCAAGGCGTTGCTGTGTAAGCAGCAGAGGAGGCATCGCGCGTGTGATACTTAATATATCGCAAGCGTTAATAGGCTACGGTACCCGCTTTACATCAGGTGGGCCGTATGCTTTTTACATCAAGTGGGCCGTATGCTTGTAGGTATGCCTTCCGCAGTAGTATAAAAAAATGCCGTTTCGTTATAACCTTGCATTAGTGTAAAAAACAAAATACCCCCTTTTAAAAAAGTTTATGGGAACTTCTTTCTATTTTCTACAAACATGTTCTAAAATTTATTTGACATGTTACTAGGGTTTCCAACAAATGGTACCTAAAGGGAACTTGATCGAACATAACTCGACATGCCTTTTCCACCGCCTATCCAAAATACGTAACCTACGGGAGACGCTGAAAGAGTCCCCTCTAGTTGGGAGCTACGGTAAATGTTTGCAGTGTACACTGATAGTTGTAGAAAGATTGAGTTTTATTTTTTTAGTCTCTGCATAGCGGCAAAATTTGCACACATTTATTTAGTCTCTGCATAGCGGCGAAATTTGCACACATTTATTTAGTCTCTGCATAGCGGCGAAATTTGCACACATTTATTTAGTCTCTGCATAGCGGCGAAATTTGCACACATACCGAATGTTATTTATATAAGGAACAGCGTGGGCGATACTATATCGTACACACGACGATACGAAACCATGCAAATTTCACCTTTACTGTTACGACATAAGATGTAAGGATGTATATATAGTTCGATCTGCCGTTGTCTGTACTCCCATGGAGTATCAAAGCTTTTTAACAAATTACAGCACGCCACATCTTAAGGCACATTTATCAGGCGAGACGCAGTTTTTTTCGAGTGATGTTTCATAAAGAACGTGTGAAAGCAACAAGAAACTGTAGTCTTTAGAGCTGCCTACAACTTTCTAATACATTTATTGACCTTTTTTTCCGTTTATAAAAGGAAAAACGAGCACGTGTGTATGATGAGTGACACCCCTGGTGTTTCAAATATCTGTATGCTATAGTGGCTACGGTTATCATCAGGCAGGCCGTATGCTTATTTGCCACTTTAGGGGTATAAGAAAAAGTAGGTCACAGCAACACTGAAACATCACTAACCATTAACCAACTTTTTCATGGAAACCAATTTTTTTCTTGTAATCCGCATACCGTATTTTTCGGATACTGAATTGAGGGATATTCATTTCAATAATTTTTCGTACGGGGACGAAAATACCTTGAAAAGTAATGTGGAAAATCGCTAATATCGCTAATTAACCAGGAGGTACGAATGGAACTTGAATGTATAGCGAATTATAAGTGAGTGGAACTCGACGGCTAGTATAAAATCGAATAGCTTTTCCGAACACTCCCCGTGATATAAAGCTTATGAAACGTAAAAAGAGAGGCAACGTATCTACGTACGACTAGGCAACTAGTCTAGCCAAATGGTTTTCGCTGGCTGTCAGACGTTCCGGACTGTTCCATGTTGTTTATTTACAACTATTTTTAAGATAGAAGAAATATGTCCAGTTTTAGATTGAACAAAATTCTTAAGAAAAATATTGAAACTTATAATCGGAAAAGTTTAAATGTAGGTATTCAAAGGCAGTTGTTTACTTTTCTTTTTTTATTATTTATTATACCTTAATTAATTACTATTTATACATTATCTACCTCTCGTTACACATCTACTATCCTCTCCTCTCTCTACGCCATTAATGCACAATGCACTGTAATATTTATCTGATTGTTATCATGATATAAAAACCCATTATTATACGATGATTATTTTAGACACAGGTACGCAAGCATTCATTCGAGAAAAAGAAGTTTTGAGCAAACTTCTTTTTCTGGAATGTTCGAGGTGTGAGTGTACGGCTCGGAGATGATTCAAAGGAGCCGGCTTCTGCTAATTTGTAAGGCTAGAAGAAATGAGATTTTCATTTCAGAAAATTACTATTTTTTGCCGTGGAATAACGAGATTGTAATAGATACCATTGGTATAACCAGTGATGATTGCTTTGATTAATATTTATTTATTTTAGAAATCGTCAAGACTACAAACGAATGAGATTTTGGATCTATCAACCTACTACTCTACGCTTGGTTATATACCAGTGAATTGATTTAGGTGTTTGGGATATAGGTGTTTGTGTTAAACGTATATTACTGACTAATATCAACCTCTGACTATTGTTTCTAGCAGTATTAGGAGTATTATAATCTCATACAGTGATTATGTGACACTCGTATATAGACATTAAGTTCATTATGACAAATATTTGTTTTTTATGTTATAACAGAGTGGTCAAATCTGTAGGCAATGTTCGTCAGGGCGTTGTAAATGGGTGAACTAATTTTTTTTGTAGTTTGGTTTGATATGTAGAGATAGCAGGGCGAAAAACTGATGGAATGGATGTAAAATGCGAAAATGGATGGATGTAGGAACTGAGGAAAGTCAAGACTCGCTTATCACGTCCAAAATAGTTGTGCGTAGCAGAAGAAGAAACCATAAAACCTATAAAACGGACGTGCATGCATGAAGAGTCAAGAATGTTAAAGAAGCGACTTACTTAGCTTCAATATCGATGATATCATCTTTAGAACATATTTTTCTCTCCTATGATTTCAAAGCTTTTAATACTTCTCCACATTTTCGATGTTACAGCAAAGTATATGTTATTTTGTAATGATTTATTGTATAGAAAGAAGAAATATAATAAATTTTAAAATCTTGAAAAATCATTTGATAGAATCGTGGAAAAGGACATTTTGCTTGGATATGGGGTTGACGGTGACCTGCTCCGTGCTGTACAATCCACTATAAGGATTGTACAGCATGTGTGCAGGTGGATAGCAGCTTGTTGCCCTGGTTTGATATCAATATGCGTGTCAGAACGGGCTGCGCTTTTTTTACCACTAAGGTGGCAAACAAGCGTACGGCGTGCCTGATGGTAAGCAGTTACCGTAGGCTATGGACATTTGCAACACCAGGGGTGTCACTCTTTCGTTGCCTACCTTGGTGCTGTCGGCTCGGCTATTAATCCTGTATCTGAACAGTTGTCTTCAGAAAATAAGATCTATGAATGTGGGACTACATTAGACACAACGATGAAGGACGATTGTATGAAGAAAATCAAGATATTTGGAAGAGAGGAAACCAGAACGAACACGAGGATTATGATGGATAATGTAGTGTTGGAACAAGTGAATGAGATTGTACTCAGAAGCGCTTTTAGAAGGGGGTGGAAGGTACCTATACCGCTGATGTAGAGAGACGAGCGAGTGCAGAGAACAGCTTGAATGGAACAAACTTCTAGGCAGCTGAATTCTAAACCAAAAGGCACAGCTCGCTGGTGACAACGCGGTGTTTTTCCTGACGCTAACTTATGGAAATGCATGCTGGGTATACCAGAGAGAGCATGAAAATAGAATAAAAGTGAGTCGAGATGCGAGCATTATGCAAATTTTGTAACATAACGATTCGCTCGCTTTGTTGTTGCGTTTGTACTGCCCGCACTCGCAATGATGGAAGAGAGTTGGTCTCAAAGAGAGTATTGGTGTTAAGATGAGAAAAGGCATCCGTTGATTCAGACATGTAGATAATGGGTGATGAGGTGATGTAAATGGGTGACCTAAGAGTCAATTGTCTGCTTTGACCTGTAGAGATGAGAGGCAAGAACTGACGGAATAGATATAAAATGCGAAAATGGAAGGATGTAGGATAGTAAGGTCGAGGAAAACAAAGACTCACTTATCGCGACCAAAATAGTCGTGTTTAGAAAGAGAAGAAATCTTAAAAGGCGACGAGACTGAATGAAGAGTTATGAATGTTAAGGAAGCGAGCGAGATGTGTAAGGACCGCGTCTTATGGTCATAGATATATACATACATACAAATAATATAATAAAACAGTGGAGACTTAGGTTTTAGAGTGGCAGATAATCACAACAAGGTGCTAAAAACTTGTATGTAGGTTGTTTCCTATCTTTTTATTACATGTTGATCCTGTGATGCTATAGGTAGGGTGTATGATGTACGGTTGACAGTTCGTTGGCATGCCTGCTAATCGCGATTACAACCGCTCGGCACGCGTCACGCTGAAAGTTCAAGTGGGTGTAAATTTTTTTACAGTCATGACATTGGGTTGAAAATAGTCTTACAGCTGGCGATACCAAATCAAATTGTGGTCTACTAATAAATTAAGAATTTGAGATGAAAACATTTGCTCGCTCGTTAAAATATTCTGGAAGGATAGTAGAAATAGCTCAGTGTGTACCTGAGTATCGACCTACAGCATGGAGTGTTGAGAGATTTCAAATCTATATTAAAAGTATCCTATGACACATGATGTCTTGTAAATAGATACCGATTAAAATTATAGATGTATTACAATATATTATAAACCGACGTCGTATAACAAAAATCATTATGTTTAATTCCACGTGTGAATTTATCAGGAACGGGGTATGATCCATGTGTGTAAGGGCACAGTCATATGGCGCTCGGTTCTGTCTGCCTACCCCACAAGGAATTTGGCGTGAAGTTGTAGATAAATAGATGTATGATCCACTATGCACATGACGTAGTTCTACGGCGCGTCACGTCATGCAATCCTTTAACAACAATAAGATTAGAAATCTGTTGCTCTTCCCAAATTGTTGGTCCATGTAATTTTAAACTTAAATTTATTCATTATTATAAATAAATAATATTATGTAATGTATGTATATATGTAAATAAATAAATGTTGTGTGTTAAGTAGTGTTGATCCAAACGCCAAAACAATGCAAACGGCAGAAAGGTTTTTTTTTGTACAGTGACAGGCTCCTTTAAATATTTTATGTACTCCTCCTTAGTGCAGCGTTAAACTAATTATCTCGACCTAATCAATCGTTTTCTTTAACCTAATTATTAAATAGAAAAGTATAGGTAGTATGTAGGTAACGAATGCAGTTTTATTTATTAAGTAGCAAATTCGTGTGGGTTATTCACTATCAATGATCATAAAATATGTTTTTATAATCCCCGTTTTTAAGGATCCCGATAGTAGGGAGGTCCAAGTACCTGAACCACTACTAAATGAATCGAAATTATCCTTGAAAAATATAAACCAAACTATTACGAGTAGTTACATACGTAATATAAAAAAGAACAATTAAAATAGTTTTACCCTGATGATGCGTTTAAATAAGCAAACACAGAAAAAATACAAAAATAAATCAAGGCGCGTCTGACTCATGCTCCTATGGTTCCTTACATTACTTTATTTATAAACTTTTATCATCAACGGAGAAAAATTAAAAAGAATTTTTTTTTTCATATTTCGCGAGATCTATACAAATACGTATAACGGCTACAATTTTCCTGTATTTTATTTTTAATTCAGATTTCTAACTTTTTGGATATTTTCGAATGGAAGAAGGCCATTTCCATATTTTTTAAATAAATTAAAAATGATTATTTTTGATAATAAGTAGTTTCAAAGAACTCCTACATCAAAATAAAGAAATAACAACTCAAAAAACCATGCGATTTAATAAAAAATAAAGTATTATTCGCTTTCTCTTAGTTGTATTGAAAAGTCAAGAGTATATCTCCGTGTTGTAACACTCGCTCTATCCTCGAATTAAATATCCATACGAGCCTCTGTTTTAGATATACCGACTTCTTTGATGTTATTATTGTTTCCTCGTTATTCAATCTACGAGCATATCCTTACATCTCTAAGTAGAGAGTAATGTAATGGATTAAGTTGCTAAAAGTAATAATAATATAGTATGTATGTCGGTGCGTAAAAGTAAGAATATAGTGACTCTATTATTGTAGCAAGTTTATCAGGCTTATATTTGTTAGTATGGCTATATACAATGTATACTTAAGAGTATGTAAGAAATTTTCTATACGCAAGGACGCAATCAGGATTTACCTATTATTTACTAAAGACAGGTTGGGCGCGTCAAAACAGCTCGACCGGAGAGGAATATCCACTTCTCAGGAAACCACAGTCAAATAACAACTCTTCGGAGGGATGGTGCGTTCCTGAGGTTACCAGTAAGCTCCTGAGGAGTCGCTGTGTGGGCTGGAATGGCATGTTGGTGGTGATGTTCCTATATAGCATGCTTTGGCAGGATATTATAATCACTATACATTAGGTGGATCATATACTTGTATGACTCCCTAGGTTGTATAAAAAACCACGTGACTGAATTATTAGGCTGAAGAGTGCTAATGGTTTTCTAATGCCAATTTCTAATTCCAATGCCAAGAATTCACCTACCTGTTTATAATAAGGCAATATTTAAACATAAATTAATCTTTAAGACGTATAAATGAAGAATGTGGCCTCATTCATGTTAGAATATCATTGGATCGTTTCCTGTAACAAATTACTTCCAACATTCTCTGCGGAAAATTACGAGTACGTCGTAAAGCTGGCGATATTACATCACATATTTTGTAATACTACGCGCGCAGTTCAAGTGATCCAAAATTAGACCGCCTTTCAAAAGAACGTTTATACGTTAATCGTAACTCATAGCATCACCATAGTGAACGTTCAGCATCTGGAAGCCACCTGCTATACTCTTCAATCAGTGCTCAACCACCATTGATGGAAATTGTAATGAGTAAGAAATCACGTAAAAAATTATAACGTATGATTATAGAATTTGCACGAACCCAGTTGCCCACGACTTCTTCTTCTGGATGTTTGGGGTCTTGGTACCCGTTGGGGAAGAAATTGGGGTTGACTGCCATTGTGGTAACACTTAATAACACAGACGTGTGTCTTACAGCGCACGATCGCGAACTGCCGCTCCAGCCGTTCCCTCGCGGGTAAACAACGCGATTTCAATGCATTCTATTTTAGATATTCGGCGGGAAAATAGGCGTCGACGTGGGCGAGAGCCTCCCGCGTCGCCGAAGAGCCTTGCACGCGCGCACTAAACACCAATTATTTATTGTTTCAAAAAACTATGTACGCATAAAATGTTCAAAAATGAGATGTTCATTCAGGACATTCTAGTTATTTACGAGTACAATAAGCTTATTTGTTTCACCGTCAAGTAATGTTTGAGGTCCTGTAATGACATATCCTGCTAGGTTGCTGCAACCTTATGGCTTTCTCTTTACTTTTTTTTTAAGGAAACGGCTCTAGCGATTTTGGTCGAAATTTTGCGTTTTGTGCTTTTTAATCTATCTATCTATCTATAACTTCACGCTAAATCCCTTGCGGGGTAGGCAGAGAGAACCGAGCGCCACGTGACTCCATCCTTACATATCTCACTCGCTTCTTTAACATTCATTGCTCTTCTCATGCACGCTCGCCGGTTTCTAGGGCTCCTGACATCACCTTCTGACAGAACACGACCAATTTGGTCATGGTAGGTAAGTCTTGGCCTTCCCCGACTCCTACATGCTTCCACTTTTGCATTGTATATCTGCTTCGTCATTCTTTTATCTTGCATTCTTTCTACATGCCCGAACCATCGGAGCATGCCTCTTCTTATTTTAACACCGACGCTCTCTTTCAGACCAACTCTATTTCTAACATCATCATTGCGAATACGGTCTACAAGTCTTACGCCACAAATTTTGCGCAGCGCTCGCATTTCAACCGCGTTTATTCTACTTTCATGCTCTTTCTGCCATACCCAGCTTAATTAGTCACAACTAAGAAACAACTTGACGGTGCATAAAGGTACCTCTCACTTACCGAAATGTAGCATTTTAGCGTCTAAATATCTCAGTGATTTGAGCTTACGGTCTAATGCGAGGAAATCTCAACCAATAAGCTGAGAAGTAACGCGATGTTTATCGGTGAACTAACCAATAAGAGATGAGCGTTTTATTTTACCAGGTGGCAAGACGCACCAAAATGGCAAATGATAAAAATAAAATTGTGTTGAAACGATTTAATTTAAAAATAATAAGTCCTGTACAACTTTATACCATAAATATTTACAAGATACAAGTAAAATACAGGAATATGGTTTGCAAAGGCGGCCTTTAAGCAATATCTTCTAGCCAATCATTGCTCTTGAGGCCCTGAGTTGAGTAATGAATGGCGGTGGTAGTTAAAAAAGTGTATATAAAGTCAGCATATGAATAATGACCGAACTAATATACTTACAAATGAAGAAAAGAAGATAAGTATATTCATATTTACATACACACATTTTATTATATACCAGTCATAAATAATAAATATAACACACATAAAAATAACACATTTATAAGCTCAAAATCTCGTACATATACTGGAAAAGTTTATAAGTTGCTTTTTGAAGTAATTTATGGTCGGCAAAGCTCTCGTGCGGAAGTGCGTTTCAAAGACGTGTAGTGTAAATTGTACCTATAAGAATTCAAGATCAATTGGTCAAGGAGGCAGGAACCTTAAAGATGAGATCTTGGCTACATCGTAGACGCTCGTCCACGATCCGAAAATGAAACAGTTCCCAGAGGTACGTAGGAAAAAGAACGTTAAAAAGAACATTGTAGAGAAAGGTTAGATTGTGGATTTTACGCCATAGACTTATAGGCTGCCAGGATGCTACCAAAATTAAGAAAAAAGGTCTTACATCCGGATACGAAATACAAACTTCATAATCGGCTTTGGCATAATCAAGGAGGGAGAAGAAGAGATCAAGCCAACATCGTTATGGTGTCCAATGGAAGAAAGTTTTGAAGGCGCTTCAGAGAGAAGTGAACAGTTTGCGGCTTATGTCATTTATTTGAGGTCTCCAAGATAGAGTCTGATAAAAAAAAAACCCTACATTTTTTACAGTACAAGAATACGAATTATTGTACCTTTGGCAAACAATAACCTAGAACGATATAGAATATTTTTTTTATCGCCCATCAAATGGCGCCAAAAGACAAATGTCGCACTACCTTAATCAGGGACAAGGATTGGCGCTGGTTATTTTGACAAGCCTCTAAGTTTATTTAAAGAGCTACTGGATTGCCTAAATAGGTATACTACATCGAAACAAAACACTATTAAAAAGCTCGTCTGATCAGCCATGCAATTCTGTAAGAGCAAACATCCTTACATCCTCGGAAACATCGGCTGTTATAGCCTTGAACACAAAATTGCAATTCCTTAGTGTCGCTTTTCATGGTTGTGCGACACTAGCGCCGCAAGGCGGCGTTTGGAATTGGAATTCTACAAGGCAAACAGCCTCGCGTGCGCTTACAGCCTTATAGAATACCAAATAATTTAGCCGTGATCGCAGTAGACGATGTCAAAGCTGTGACATCTGTGATCACAGCGACGCACACAGCCATTACGAGTCTCTTAGAGAATTGCATGGCTGAAGCGATTAGCGTAGCGTTAGTTACATAGCTGTAGCGTTCTCATCCCGCTACTACGGCAATAAATTCTTATACTTTTTAGGGGTATGCATTACAAGTGAACATCATAGATTAGTCACATAATCCAAAGGGTACACATATAGAAATACACATAGAGAAAGCTCTTCTATGGACCTCTGAAGTAAAAAGGAAACTTCGCCGTCTCAAGAAACCTGTCGCAATTCTGGTCCAGCATCAGTACATGGGGCTAAGGCTTACTTGGTCCGTCGTGGAGCGTATAACCATACTGACTACAGTTTAGGGTAACTTCTACTCCATTTCAATTACGAGGAATGATGTTTTGAAATAGAGTCGTGGGTAAGAACGGAAACAGAGATCATTTTTGTATATGTAAGAGCACGTGGAAAACATGAAGTGTAAGAAGTAGATTAAAACTAAGGCAGTGTGAGCCCAAAAATATGCAGTGATAGCCCAGTGGATAAAAAACCAGCCTGATGACCTACTTCCCGGTTCGAATCTCGGCATGTACTATCACTAAATTCGTGTTTTCGGATTTATGTGCATATTTGTAATTATCGCTTGCTCGGTGTTAAAGGAAAACATCGTAAGGAAACCCGTACGTCCAAGAAAATATATTTCCCTCTGGGTTGCGGAGGTCTGACGGCCATCTAATGCGTTAAGAAACGTTATAACACTAAGAAGAAGACGTAAAGGTTGATGTGAATTACTAATCTTTAGCATTGCAATCGATCTTGCGTTAATGTTTTCAAAACCAAACAGCAATAGAAACACCGCCACAATCTATTATTGCGAGCATGATTCAACAAACAGATTTAGCCAGTATCCACTTGTCCAGAACGTTCTACAAGTACGATGAATAGCGTACATGTTGTGAGCAAAGACTGCCCTACGGGGCATACATCTTGTTTCTTTAACGTCGTCTGCGAGAGCCTAACTAATTAATAAAATAGTATCATTATACATAAGAGCGTTTTGGCTATACTCCAGGCGACGTCATGCATCGGCCGAACACGGTTTGGGTAACCTAATTCATTTTAACATCAAGGACGCATTCAAATCTAATATAATAACTTCTAACGAACTAGAATTCATGATTTGGCGTCCCAGATTCAATGAGAATTTAGCTCAGTCTATAGCCCATGAGAGCTTCGGTAAAATAAATAACTGGACAAATCACACAGCGACATCTAGCCCCTAATAAACCGAAGTTTGTGCTGTTGGTATTGGACAACTGATAAATTTACGTAAATATTTATTTTTGAAGTGAAACTTCTTTAGGTGTCCCATGAGAGAGGAAAAAAGCATTGGCGATACGATTTTTGTTACGAAATAATAATAATAAACGGTAACGCAGGGCCGTTACGTTACAATAATAATATTCCGATACGTGAAGAATGTAAGAGTATGTGTAAATGATGTATAGCTAAATTAATGCTATTAACTAATGCTGTCGGAACGTATACTGTATACCTTACACAGTCAAACATATGCGAAGTGTATTTTTTTTTATACAACTAGATTGGCAAACAGGCATACGGCCCGCATGGTAAGCGGCCACCACAGCCAATTGACGCTCGCAACACCACGGAGATGTTACTAGCGCGCTGCCAATCTTGTGACTTAAGGCTGTTGTTTCGCAGTACCCAGTAATTTATCTGCTATATCTCACCCTCCAAACCGGAACACAGCTATGTAAATATAGCTGCTTGGCGGTAGAAATAGGTGAGAAAGAGGTACCTACGCAGACGACCTTTGTACAAAGTCTCCCTCTGGTTAGATAGTTTATATTTAAACAGCAAAAACAAACTTAAAATAAGTTTAAAACACTCAGATATGTTCATGTACACAAATGTTTGCCTTATGTGGGAGTGGAACCCATGATCCTTGGTGCTAAAGTAGCCATTGCTAACTCCTCAACCACCGAGCTCGAAAAGAAATTCTTGTAAAAGAATCTTACTGCAATTTCGAAGAATAGGCATTTGCAAGATCTAAATACTCGCCCATATGTCGGTTTTGTTCGGAAAGAATAAAAATTGTTACTTGCATTTGATATGACTTGGTATTTTATAAAGTTCTTTTATAGCATAGAGAGTATATTTTAATGCAAATTTAGATAAAAAAATAGTTGTTGTTTGATTTGCAAACATTCGATTGAATATGATTTTTTAACTTTCGAATTCAAATTATAAATCAATATCAGTAAATAACCAACCCAATATCTATGAAAGTATTTTTTCTTTTAAATATGTTTAATAATGTTATTATCTTTCTATAGCTTTTATTCCAGAAAAAACAACAGTACCTACTTGCCATCCGTTCAGATCTCAAACGTTTCAAGAGGTAGTTTGTATTGAACTTGGCACCGTTTTTCATATTTATGTTTTTAATAGAACAAATATATGTTAAATTAATTGTTACGTTCTTAATTTGCCTATTACTGGCTATTAACGCTATAAAGAGTTAATGAGGAGTACTCTGAGTAGTTCTAAAATTTTCCGCTTGGGCAGCGCCTTTATTACAGAGATCTGTAGGAATACTCACATTGCTTCTAGACATCGCATTCGAAAAAAAAATTTCGAATTCGATTCGCATATGGCTTTCTGAGGCAATGTGAAGATAACACCATGATAAGTGCCCGCCAAGCATATAAATGTGCCATGTAGGTACACTTAGCCAAGACTATGCCAATATCTAAAATATTTTGCATAGCATACTGCCTCACGAAAACATATCACATTCTTTTTATACTACTAAGATGCCAAATAAACACAAGGTGAACCGTACGTTCATCTAATAGTGAGCAGTTTCAGCAGCACGTGAACGTTGCAACAGCAGGGTATTAATCGCGCGTTTTGTACATAGCATGAACCTCTTCACGCCCTTTCCTAAGGACCCTGTGCTACCGCTTTGGAATATTTCAAAAGTGAATTTATTTACAATTTGAAGGTATTGAGAAGAAATCCTCTCTGAAATCGCCCTCTTCGAAACTACGAGTAATTCGATTTATATGTGGTTGAATTTCCTGCCGATAGCAAGCAGCGCGATTGTGGCAGACCGTAACCATTGTTAAAGGAGGGGCATGGAAAATTCGGTATATTTATGTTAATACAGCACAAAATATACAATGCAAAATCCATTATTTGCATATAGCAGTAAGTAGTAGGGTCAACAAGTGATACGCCTAGCGTTTCAAACATTCATAATCATTTGTAACTGTTTCCCATCGTGCAAGCTGTACACTTGTTGTCATATGTTTGTCATGGAGGTATAAAAATACTATTGAACAACTATTATAGTTCTCATAAAAACAGAACATAGATTATGTATTTCATGTTCTATCATATTGGATAATCATAAATTAGGTAATTTGTTAGTCAGTCGCAAACCCGGTATAAATAATGTTAATATATAAGAAATGATTCATATTGGTATTCAATAGCAGATGCTCGCTTGTACTAGCGCAATTTACAATATTATATTTAGACGTGGCCAAATCCAGTGTCAAGGTGGAATGAGATAATTTCCCGCAGCTAATAGAAGCCTGGAGATCTCAATGGCGTCGTCGCGAGTTCTAACTGAACGCACAGGGTAACCGTCGTCGTCCGTAGCTGGGTTTTTCTATATCGAGCTTTTCCGTACTTCGGAGGGCATGGTGAGCCGTGTCGATAGCTGACAATCGTTAAGCTAAGTCAGTGCCTTCGGGGGGCCTGAAAGCATTGGCCTTCACCAATCCGCAGTTGAGACTGATGGAGTATGCTCTAACCTCTTTGGTTGAAGGGAGACCATCCTAACTCATCTCACTTCGACGAAGGTGAGATGAGTTAGGGTTAGTGTAGATATGTATATGTATGTTATCAATCAATCAAACATTTTTTTGTTAAATATAGGTACAGCAAATCAGATGGTACATATAGATAGGAGCAGATCGCTATGTTTTGCCATGTAAGCATACAAATATTTAGAAAAATTATAAAATGTATCTAATTTAACAATGAGTTCAGTACGAATACAAATTAAAAATTGTAATCTACATTGCAATAATATCACGAGAATTAATGTTAATATGGAATATTAATAATATCGAATTTTATAGGGTGTCGTTTAAAAATCATTTACAGAGTAATAACATTTTTCAATCAGTAGTTCAAATAGTCGTTTTCTAAACATATTCAGATTAAAGTATGGAGTATACAAATTAGACAGCGAATGTGGTTTATCATACATAGGGCAAACAAAGAGAAGCATAGGTACTCCAGTGAAAGAATACATAGCTGACATGAAGAATAGGCGTGATAAAAACTCTGCAGTATGTGAACATACACTGGACCAGCCAAACCATTACATACGGTTCGATAAACCACAAATCCTTGCCAAGGAGAATACATGCCTCGAATACTACGCGAGGCTATTGAAATAAGAAAACACCCCAATTTCAATAGAGAAGACGGTTGGCAAGTACCACCTGCTTGGGATCCAGTTTTAAAAATAATCAAGTCACAAACCCAGAGAACTACTCAAAAACATTCGGACACCGTAAGCGATTTTTGTGTAAATCGGAACATATATAATTAATCCATCCATGTCGGTAGATGTAATAATTGAATAACCAATGTAAGACAAATGTCACCTTAGTCTTCCTGCAACCACGGACGCTGCAATGCATTCGAAACGTCAGGTTTAACAAAATAAATAAAACACGCGATACTTCCGTTCAAAATTATCAGAATTTCTTAGTTTTTTTTGCATACATCATCTGCTTGTTCCTTCCATATAAGTTGATTGTCTATTGTGAGTCTTAGGAATTTTGCATGTTTTACAGAATCTAATATAACGTCATCGTATTTTATAGTCATATTTGTTAATAGTGTTCCCGGTTTGAAGTGCATAATACTACTCTAGTTTTTTAAATTAATTAGTAGAATATTCATGTCAAGCCATTTTATTACATTATTTATAGCGCTATTAATACTTTTTAAAGGCCATCTAGGTTGCTGTGTTAACAGCAGAGGAGGCATCGCGCGAGTGATACTACAAGCGTTAATAGGCTACGGTAACCGCTTTACATCTGGTGGGCCGTATGCCTCCCGACGATGTATGAAAAAATAGTATAAAAATCTTACCTGACTGTTAATAGACTCGTCCAAAGTATCGTCGGTGCGAATGGATGAAGGCGACAGCAGAAACGTCCTGTACTCTCCCTGGAGTTGTACCGGGAACGCGTTGTAGTGCTGCACGGGCGTCCTGGGGAGTGACTCCGGACCTTTCTTAGACCAGTTGCCGGGCGACGGAGGTAGAGGGCTGGGTGTCCTGTATCACACACATGTCTATGAGCAACGGGGACATGCAGTTAATTGCCACCAGGGCGGCGCTACTGTCAATGTAGTTAGATAAACAGTGAATCATACGAGATTGGTTGTTTTTATTATTATATCATGGAAATAATTTAAACACTATTAAATCAAAAATAGTAAAGATGACAAACAAGCGCATGGCCCGCATTAAGGTTAAAAAAAACCTTCCGTATCTCAAAAGCAAAAACGGAACCCTTATAGGATCACTTTGTTGTACGTCTGACAAGAAGTTTTTTCTCAGTGACCGGTGGAGCTATGAGCTAAGCTGAAATTAATATCAAATACTCAGGTCTGCATACCTAGTGACCTCACTCAGCGCGCCTTGTACGAAACTAATTCGACTTTCGTGCGAATTAATTTCCTGCCCATAGCAAGCAGTGCGATTGTCTCGCCTCAGAGAATTAATTCCGCAGTTTGTTGTATATGGTATTGTCGAAAAGACACCTCTATGTAACGGCTCCAGCAAATAGTACATTCTTATTAATAACGCGGCTCTGTCAAGAGAGAGAGATAGAGCGCAACAAAGCAGCTTTACTGGGGAAGTAACTCTACCTCACCGAAGCCCACAACCAATTAATAATTCCCTGAGGGATAGTTGTGTTTTTACGAGTGACCAAGGTTTTCAGTTAGTTCCTGAGGTGTTGGTGTTTTAGCAACGGTGGTGGCAACGCTCGAGCGTTACTCCTTCTACTGCAAGCGTTCATAGGCTACGATAACCACTTAACATCAGGTGGGCTTGTTCGGCTGCCGAAGTTGTATAAATATAAATGGAGGTCTTCTTAAGAGAATCGACAGACTTAAATGTCAATGGATTTAAATTAAAACAGGTTCAATCGCCCACAGTAGAACACTGCACTGAGAATAATCTTCATTTTCAGGCACCAGTCGTTCGCTGGTTTCCTCCATGTAGTTATATGTCATCCACGAAGAATAATAATAGGGGTTAAAGAATGAAATTGCCGTTTTATAATAATGGATACTTTGCATTGACATTAAATCTTTATGGTGGGATATTGTCGAGTGAAACTATTTTCACATGATACCTATAAGGTTTTTCTTTTAAAAAAATTGCAAAATTTGATTTTCAATTTTCAATTGTATTTTTATTCAGCTTAGACGGGAAAAACGGATACTTCGAAAATCCGAGTAATTTTTGAATACGAGTTCCGACGCGGCTAATGCGGCAGAAACGGCTCGCAATATCAATGCTGCGTTTAGAGAGGAGACTGCTAATGAACGCATCATGCGTTTTTGGTTTATACGCTTTCGTAATGGAAACGACTTGAAGAACGAACCACGTGTACACCAACACAGGTCAAACACCTCAACAGTGTCCTAAAGCAAAGCTTACCAATAAAAAACTGTTTGGTGGACTTTTCATGGCGTTATTCACAAAAGCTTTCTCAGGTCTGATCAAGCTGTAACAGCAGATGTTTACTGTGCCGAACTTCGAACAATGATGGCGAAACTGGCAGTGAAACAGCCCCGACACGAGTCGGATTTGAGTCGAGATTTGAGTCGATCTTCACCATTATTGCTCTATGATAACGCAAGACCTCACACTACACGAGAAACCATTGTAACTGTACAGGAGCTGCAGTTAGAAATCATACGTCATCATCCGTACTCGCCAGACCTTGCTCCAACTGACTACCATTTTTTTCGTGTTTTGGACAATTTTCTACGTGGTAAAAACTTTTCTTCCCAGGAGGCAGTACAAAATGCTTTCTCACTGTTTATCGAATCTAGATCCCCAGAGTTCTATCGCAAAGGCATAAATAAACTTCCGTATAGATGGCAGCAATGTATAGATAACACGGGTAAATATTTTGATTAAATAAATATGTTAATCTTAGAAAAACACGTTTTAATTTTTCATACAAATCGGCAATTTCATACTTTAACCCTTAATATTTTGACAAATAAATGCTCATCGCTCAACATATAATATGTTGGGCGATGAGCATTTATTTGTCAAAATATTAGGGGTAAGTAATTTCAATTAAAGTTATTATGAATATACATTTTTCTAACTCTATAAATTAATACCAATTAGGGTAAATTTTTTGATTAAATAAATGTTAGAAAAAAATCGGCCAAGTGCGAGTCGGACTCGCGCACGAAGGGTTCCGTACCATTATCTATAAAAACAGCAAAAAAATCACGTTTGTTGTATGGGAGCCCCCTTAAATATTTATTTTATTCTATTTTTTAGTATTTGTTGTTATAGCGGCAACAGAAATACATCATCTGTGAAAATTTCAACTGTCTAACTATCACGGTTCATGAGATACAGCCTGGTGACAGACGGACGGACGGACGGACGGACGGACGGACGGACGGACGGACGGACGGACGGACGGACGGACAGCGGAGCCTCAGTAATAGGGTTCCGTTTTACCCTTTGGGTACGGAACCCTAAAAACGAGATTTAATTTTGTCAGTACAAATCGGCAATTTCATACTTTAACCCCTAATAAAATTCTTCATTTTAGTTTATTTTGACCGGTTATATCACCTACATTTTTCGGTTGGATTATAAGTAGCTACTATATATATATATATATATATATATATATATATATATATATATATACATATATAATGTATTTGAGGCATAAATAAGTAAATAATTTTATTCTTCGGCCTTGCACGGGTAGCAGACCATATACGTAGCTCCCAGAGTCAGCATGATTTTCTCAAAATCTTCAACAATTATCCTCATAATTCAGCCATATCAAACATATAGTTATTATATACTACGATAAGAAATATGTATGTATATCTTTACGCCAGGTCCCTTGCGGGGTAGGCAGAGAGAACCGAGCGGCATAAGACGCGGTCCTTATACACTTCACTCGCTTCTCTAACATTCATAGCTCTTTTCATGCACGCTCGCCGGTTCCTGCGGCTCCTGACATCTCCTTCTGATAACACACGAAAGACAATAAATATGGAATGATATAATGCATTCAAACACGGGCGAAACGAACTATAGGTAAGGTACCTATACTTTTGCATAGAACAGAACAAAAGCGGAAACATCAAACATATTTTACAGTGCGACAAGCCTTTTTAGGCGCGTGGCCGAAATCGGAATAAACTGTCCATCTAAAATTACCTAAGCGTGCAAGAGCCCCTCTCTTATATACTTCTGTCAATGTCACTCAAAAGCTAAAATAGTCTTGTCACATTGTACATTTGTCAATTCAAGCTCCCATCAATGTTGCCGTCTATTAATTCAAACGAGTTTCTCCATTTTTAACTTCTTCTTCTTTTAAATACGCGTACGCAGTGAAAATATACATGAAGAGTTATCAATTGTCATCGAAATATACGTAATATGTATAAGTTTGGTGCAATAAAAGGTAGATTATGTTATATTTATTTTCAATTGACTGTCTTTATTCAGTCGAGTACTTCATTCTACTTTGAGTACTGGTAATAATTTCATTTAAATGGCGAACCGGAACTTGTGAGTTACGTTACGATATTAAAGTACTTTCTGTTACCCGCGTTTTCCTCCTGTGGGAGTAAGATATTTTGCCGCTGTAAAAAATACCTTATATCACTGTCGGGCCCTCCATACAAAATAAATCTTAAAAAAATAACACATCAATCCTTCGCTAATGGTTTGAAAAAGACAAACCGTATCGGTTTGTCCTTTTTCAAATCATAAATTAATTAATTTCAAATCATCATTATTAATGTAATTTATATAAATACACTTTTACATTCATAATAAGTACGAACTCCTCTAAGACATTTGGGCTCTATGGCTCTATGAATTCTATGATTTACAGGCAATTTGATCTACCTGCTTTGTGTGCTGCCGCCACCAAATGTATATTTGACTTTCGCAAAATAACGCCTGAATCTATTAACTAATTATATGATTCTCTCCTCTCTAGATGTATTCCACAGGAGCCGTGCATTTGCCCGGAATCAAAGTGAACGGCTCGTGCTTATTAAAATAGCAAACAGCTTTCAAACTCTTCCTGGCGATCGACACAGCACGGCTTCCGTTGACATCAGTAGTCTTAGTGCCTCGCATGCAGCCCTAAATGTTTTTATATTTATTAACCCTTCGAAACCCGGGTGGTCATATATGACCGCGAAATGTATGGGAAAACGTATATAACGGGTTCTGCCTGGTCACAACATCTATATTAAATAAGATTCAATCATCTAAACATCCAAACTATCCCACGGGAACATGTCACCGGGATAAAAAGTAGCCTATACTCGTATGTTAATCCAGTACCTCATCTCTCTACCTACCAAATTTCATCCGAATCCGTACAGCCGTTGAGGCGTGAAAACGGAACAAACATCTAAAAATACATACTTTCACATTTATAATATTAGTAGGATTTAATTTTATGTCATTTATTCTCCGGACAAATTATGGCTTAATTTTTGGGAGACGTCGTGAAAAATAATAATTTGATGTTAAGCTTAACTGTGCACAACTTGAAACCACGAATGGGTATACTCCTTAACTTACTTTTGTAGTGATATAATATTTGGAAACAAAAATAAGTTACATTCTACAGCATTGTGTACTAATAAATAAACAATTTTTTAAATTGTTTCATTATTATAAAAAATAACAGTGATACCACTGTTATTTTTACCCAGCAACTTAGTGGATTTACATACATTCATCCCTATGAATACCATATGAATAATGATATTAAGGCGTTTTGTCTTTTGTAATCGAAATTTATCTAAAGAGAACTGCTTATTATATGACAAATGAGAGGGAGAAAAAATAAACGGTCATGTAGTGAGAGACTGAGGAACAATAATACAAATTTTCAGATAGTTCAGATGATCAATGAAATTATTGAAATATTCACTTACACAATAAATATATATTATATATACACATACCATATATTATACATACACCAAATTTATTGTTTTGTATTTTTTTTTGTAGTTTCGATAATCGTTTATAACAATTACTATAAAAGTAGGTACTAATTGTAAATGCATCCTGGACTCGATATTGTTACTTTACGAATATTGCATGAATTTACTAGCCCAACGGTGACCTAGAGTGCTAATTTTACAAAATGTACGTCATTGCGTATACTTAGATTGACAATCAGTATGGAAAATTTAGCAGCGGCTCTAACCGTACGTTTTGAAAGATTTCTGTAGTTTATTCACATACACCTAAATGTTGTAAAAATCTCTTTTTTTTTTCTCCGTATATTTTGTAGACAATGAGTTGCATACCTGTATGGTGGGTGACCAGCATTTGGAATGGGTGATCTCGGCGCATATGAGGCTCCTCGAGACCCCTCTCGATCCACGTCCCTATGCATACCATATGAATAATGACATTGAGACGAATAACATGCCATCTACGAATAATAAAATGAGAGAAACGTATGTATTAGTTGACATAAAAAAACTTTGAGGCGACCAATAATAGTAGGTAGGTCTCTCGGTGCGCGGTACGTTTTAGTGTGTGCGGTAAAGGGCAGCTTCTTGAATCAATATTCACTAGCAATTACGCTCTCGTCTATTATTATTCGTAGAATGTGATAACATAGACAAAAACTAAAGCTCTCGGCACATAAACTTGCTGCGCATTTTCAAAATATATTGCTTGCTTTATACTGATGAACATGATATGCTACCTTTTGGCAAATGTTAAAATTCACGTTTCGGCACGGCAGTCATTGTGCCGAAAGGTTAACTATAACATAATGTACAGTCTTATTAGTATGTAATGCATTAACACTTAGATACAATAGGTAATACAAGGTATCTACAAAACAACAATAGTTCCAAATTATTTAAAGAAATACGTAATTTTTACGAATAATGGAACCAATTATACATGCGGTATGTGACCAAAACACGCAAAAGGTTTTTCTATAGGTAAGTCTTTGTTTACCGCATCGTAAGAATTTGTCAATGACGTCTTGTTAACAATAAGAAAGTTTCAACGATGCATCTTTCGGACTTTGTCTTAGTTTAATAAAGTGGGTTACGGAAAGGTCGTTCTGAATACAGTTTGTTTTAGTGAGCCACAGATGAATATGACATAGATAAGTAAGTATACAAATCTCTGAAAAATACGAAAATAATTCTGAACGACGATCGAGTCTAATATAATAATAATCAGTTCCATATACAGGCTGTGCCGCCGGCCGGACTATATATATATATATATATATATAGATGTAGCATAAATACACGACTGTTCTTGCATTTGGAAAGTAATTCTGAAATTCATACATCGTAGAAATTAATATTACATCTGATAACATATATAGTAAAAACGTAGAAATGATGAACTACGGCCGTTACCGTTTACCCGATTCGTGAAATTTAATTACAAAGCGTTCAATGAGTGACAGCTATAAGTGATATAAAATTTTTGTTGTCGTTGTGATTACTTTAATTTCTATAATATGTGTTAACGAAAATTTTTTCAGTGCTATGACTAATTTCAACCTCGATCTGAGTTATCTGTCTTGTCTACTAACGTTTCCAACCTCAAGTAGATCGTATTGCCGTCGCTTAGATCAGTTTCCAATTAGAAATTATATCAATTCATCTGTTGCACTACTTACAAGATATAAGATAGTATAGGGTCATGCCGAGATAAGTTTAATATTAACTGTGTAGTGTGCAAGACAGGGTCCAGTATTGCCTCAATCGTGACATCGACTCAAGAACATTCAGTCACAGGGTGGTTGGTTCATAAGTACCTGCATACTTGCCAGGCCGTAGTTCAGTCCATGCAAAAGAACAACAATATGACTACTTAGTGAGCCCAAAACGTCAATAGATCTTCCAAATAAACTCATTAAATGGGCTAATTATACTTAGGAATGGCTCAGTTACATGGACTAAAATGTTTGCCCTATTTATTATTAGTCTACGTTTATGAACCAAACACTCTATATTCAACTCGACCGCAAAATACATTTAGTACGCTAGTTTGTCATGATTCAGTATTACATGAAAGATTGTTGGCTCAGTATCACAATAATCAACATCGACAGGAGTAGGAAACGACACCTAGCGTGCAGGTGTACGCTTACTCAGCGAGCTCGTGAAAGAACGTGGGTGTAGGCACTCGCCCCACGTAGCTGCCTGTGGCACGTGGCACTGAATACAGATGACAGCTCGATCCACCCCTGGTGTCATATACTTACTGTAATCTTATGCACTATGTGAATTCATTTTACAGTTATCACAAATCATTTCATCCTTTGTCTATTAAGTAGGTATTTTATCTAATATTTTATTATTATTTGATATTATCATGTTTATGTTTAATAATTCTTTGAGAGTAGTTTCGCTGAATTATCTATACCATGTAACAATATAAAATTGATATTGGGCCTGTTAACTATCGACTACGATTTCCTTACAATGAGGATTATTGCAAATGCATCATACATTAATTATTGATACGCTAAAAATGTAATGTAGATCAATTATTAATTTATGTACTCATAGTATATTAGAAAACTACATTCTTACTAAATAGAACAATAAGTATCTGTAGTGAATGACATTGATGATAACTATTACTTGAACATTATATTTGCGTCATATAAATGAACATGCAAAGGCAGCAAAATTCATTCTCAGTGAAAAATATGCAAATGATTAATTTTAGACTGAAATTTAAAAGTTTAATAGTAAGAACAGTATTGTCGCTAGTTTCATGTACAAATTTTGCAACCTTTGCTTCATTGTTTATGACTAAGTGGTTAAAATATGTATCAGTCGTACAGAGATAATTTTATTCGCCAACAGGAGTTTATTGTAGAGACTAGAGAGAGTTATCCAGGGATATTCCCCGCCGGAGTTGCTGTAAGAAGAATATGCGGGAAAATACTGGTGTTGAAGAATATACTTAGATGTTGGAGGAGGGACGCCGTCATTGCTTAACAGTGGATTAAATAAGAAATTAAACTTATACATAACCATTATTAAATAATATAATAATAATATTTTAATATACCTTTGAACCACGATTTTGATTTGATTACGGGCATTCTTGAAGAGGTTCTGCGCGTCCTCGTGGCGAAGATCTCGTGCGTCGTAGTCGTCGATTTTGGCAACTATGTCTCCCCGAAGTAACTCCTTGCCGGCCGGAGTGCCAGGCGTCACCTGCAAACGTTCCCAATTTTACATTATGTGAGGAATGAATATGCGTCATGAAAAAACAATTTAGGTACATGTTAAACCTATATTACCTACATAATTTTATAGTTTATAAAAGTATAGCTGTACTCTAAGTTTTGATATCAATATGTAGCTTTACTTTGATTTGTAACAATTAAATAATGACACTTTTTTTGCGTACCTACGGAGTACGAAAACATTATGTATATAGTTTTGTGTCAAATAACTATCTTTTACTTGCATCATTGTCCTCTTCTCCCTAGCGTTATTCTATTTCCTAATTTACTAGAATTGGTACGATACGCCATCTAAGACTAAGGCTTTGGCCAAGATAGTGATTTTGATATGCAGTGATTACCGTCAGTCCTTCATACTCCAGAAGAAAAACTAGACCTTTCTTAGGTTAGGCCACACGTCTTTAAAATGCAATTCCTTCCTTGGACGTGCGGGTTCACTCACTATATTTTCTTTCACCGCCGTGCAAGTGATAATTACAATTAAAACCCACGTTTTTTTTTATATATATACAACGTCGGGAGGCATACAAGCATACGGTCTACCTGATGTAAAGCAGTCACCGTAGCCTATTAACGCTTGTAACATACATCACTCGCGCGATGCCTCCTCTGCTGCTTACACAGCAACTCCTTTGGAGCATACTGGTGACCTCACTCACACCCAGGAACACGACAACCCTCGAGTTGTTATTTGGCTGGGGTGTTCTGTGAGGTGGAGGTAGGTACTTCCCCAGACGGGCTGCATTGATGCGCCTTACCTCTCTTATGCCTGTTGGTATCTATATGTAGGCAAGCTAACGCGATACCTATCGAAATAAAAAAAAAATATGACGGTATTCATAATTATAAATTAACACGCTTCATAGCTGCATGACTAAACTCACGGCAGAACGGCAACATTAGGTACATGTGTAGAGTTGCTGGTTGGCGAATGAAAATGAAATTATGGTAGATATGTTAATAAACAAAATCTAGAACAAAGTATATATTTTTTTTCTCCTTAAGAGTATTGGTGAACCTACACTAGGTTCACCAATACTCTTTTATTTTATTATTTAAGCTTGGTATACAGTATCAATGAAGTGATTGTACCGTAAAACAGGAACGCTTATGACCCCGCCCGACATTTAGTTTTCCGCCCGTTCCTTAGTAAAAAAAAAATAAATAAGCGCTAAACTTTAATAACCTAATATTATTTTAGTCGTCGAATGGGAAATGGATAAAATAGATATTTTTTCTAGCTCGCACAATTTTCTAGAAATCATCAAAAATCCTCCACAAAAATTTATCATTCCCACTTTATCTCTGAAGTTTGTATGTATGTACATTTTCATGCCAGGTCCTTTGCGGGGTAGGCAGAGAGAGCCGTGCGCCATAAGACGCGGAAGTCAAGTTGACGCGGATATCTGAAGTTTTTTATAACATGAAGCGAATATTCATTGTAATTAATATGAATCCTATTACTTTAAAGACAATTCTTGAATATATGCCTATAAATATATTTCGTGTATCTCGAAAATTGCTGTAACGATTTTGATGGAAGTTTGTATTTACATAAGGATTTGCTTTATATGTTTATCTACATAGGTATATATAATAAAAAAAGGAATTTTACATACAAAAAGAAAACCTAAAAAAACGCTAAGGTAGTCTCGGCCGTCCAGGTACTAACTTTAGAATTAATGAGAATGAAAAAAAGAATGATGATAAAATTATTCATCATTAAGACAGGCTATATGTTTGCATACAAGCATACGGTCCACCTGATGTGAAACGGTTGCCGTAGCCTATGAACGCTTGCAACACGTTATGTATCACTCGCGCTATGACACCTCAAACAAACACAGCAAAATGTTAAAATAGATGTAAAAATATTATACATATTCTATTGGTAAAGTACTAAATGTATTTTTGTACTCTATTGTATCTTACCTAATTAAACAAACAATTCTTGTATATATTTCATGTATCTCGAAAACGGCTCTAACGCTTTGGATCAAATATTGAATTTAGATATTAGGTTTTGCTTTTTAAATGTATCTGTATAGGTGTTTTTTTGGAAAAATATTGACGTTACACATAAAACATGAAGCACTGCTGATCGTGTTATACACTAATTATCCGCTAATCGACGTTATGACTGTTGCGAAATTTGCCCCGCCGTATGTACGCCCTATTTTATAAGGTCATATAACTCCGCAGTTCGAACTCTACTAACAGCACTCTCTTTTTACCTATTTTAAGTAATGACTTTGTCCATTTATACCCGTATCGCGTAGGAACCGTTATCTCTACTTTCCTTCTTATTCCTCGGCTTCTAAGAGTCGTATCGTGAGTCGTGACATCAAAGGAACCTGTGGGTATCATCGAAAAACTCCGAAATCAATCCATTGTAATATTGGGAAACTACACGAGAAATACGCCGATATATACATACATGTAATATGAAACGTATGCTCTTTTGATTTTACTAACGATTACTTAGGCTTTAAAAAAATCTGCAATTTTTTTATATATTAATATACGTACATTATTCAGTACGTATCTACAAAATATCGAGGTTGAATGGTAAAAATCCAAGCTTCATTCCTAAAGAATTTTATTACGTTTTCTGACCGTAATGTGTTTCTGAAATTAGAATTTACATGTCTGTACCTCTCTTTAAAAAAACATGCGTGGCAGTGCGTGAAAACGGCATGTAACAAATGACCCATTTGTGAGTACGTGTTTGTCATAATTTTAGTGTCATTCGAAGGTTGGATGAACGGACCGTGACATTCTGAAGTTTGGACGAGATAGCCAATTCGTTCGGTCACCTCCAAGGCGAGATGCAATGGACATATAGATAAATAAAATTAATTGTCAATACCTTAAATTTAGAGTAATTATTTGTTAGCAAACTGTATTGAAATAATGTCTAAATATTTTACAGATTTGTTTAAATTTCACGTTTCTTTTTTCGCGGTTAAAGTTACTTAGTAGAATAAAGGGTAAAATTTGTGGGTAATATATTAAATGATTATGTACTGTTTTCGATCGAACCCGCACGTCCGATAAAATGTATTTGGAAAGACGTGTGACCTAACCTAAGAAAAGGTCTGGTTTTCCCTCTGGGTTATGAAGGTCTGACGGTAGACGCTCCATGTAAAAGTCTCCATCTGCGCCAAATCCTCAGCTGTATGTAGCGGATACAGTCAATCCGAATGGATTAGGAAATCGGATAAGTGCTAAGTAGAAGAAGCTATTGATTACCAAGGTTCTAAACTTGTTATTATTCCTAAAAACAGAACATATATACCTATGCACTTTTAAACTGATATGACAATAATAGCATTAATGATTTTAATATATCTACAATTAAGGTAATGGCAAGCATATATTCATGCATGCTCAAGACACCAGAGGCATATCTCAAGCGTTGTCGATGATTATTGAAAAAGAATCTAAATGTAATAGACCAATAGCAATATATCAACCTATCACATTGCAGCTAGTACAAAGGGTATGGATGCATCGTTAGCTAGTACGACCTTGTATTTGGGCAAGGGGTAGGCGGGACGTATATGCACTGCATTGGCTATCGGCCAGGCTAAATGCGTCCGCCGACGACGCCGTGCCATCCTGACATTTTTATTGAAAACAACCGCCGGATCCGATGAGGCCGTGTCGCATCGACGACTCGACCTGCGCAAATCCATCACACTTCCTCGAGTCAATGGCGAGGACATTCGGCTATATTTACACTTGTCCATCAACGAGACGCCGCGTCGTCGCCGGCTCTTGCGGAATTCTCGCGGCGACGTCAATCTGACGCAGTGGAAATGTTTACGGCGAGGTCTGTAGAAATGGGACTGACATGTGAAGGATTTTATGTCTCATTCTTAATTACTAAGGAATGTTCTAATTGGAAAAGTATTATTCGTTTTCCTACTAATATTTTGAATGTGAAAGATTGTAAAGATGTATGAATTTTTGTTACTCTCTTACGCAAAAAGGCTGAGGGGATTTGGATAATGTTTAACACATAAATAGAGTATGTTCTGAATTATCACATATGCTACATTTTGTCCTGAAAGTATTTAGACTTCTATGTAAAATTTAAAATGCCGAACTCTAAATGAGCGGAGTCACCGGTTACAGCTAGTTAGAAATAGATTTGAGAAAATGCTAATGATTTCGGTGACCTTATCTCAATATATAAACCAACGTATTGATGCATTGTGGATCAATATACATTAAATGTTAGTTGTTTATTTCATAATACTCGTAATATTGCCGTAGGTGTGGCAGATTTGTTGTATATGACAACTAGAACGGAGAAGTCTGAATAATAATAAATTATAATGAACCACACAATAACAACCCGAAATAATAAATAATAATGAACCACACAGTAACAACCCGAAGTAATAACGAACACTTATCATTAGACAATGGCTAATTAAGCGTCGACTTTGCCATATTTCTAGTAGTAGTAAGAGTACCTATTAGTTTATATATAACTTTATTGCATTATTTACAATTATAATTACAAGTGTAAGAATTACATGATTTGCAAAGGCGGTTTCATTGTTATCGTTAATCACGGCTATTCTGGAGACAGACAGCGAGCGTGTCTGACACGTGTGATTGCATAATATGGCTGTGTCACAAAACACCTATAGGTATAATTTCTTTATAGATATTATAGATATTTTGTGTTTGAGGTGTGACAAGACCTAGAACGATTTATGAAATAAATTTCAAAAATAATACTTAATGAAATAAAAAAAAATGTATGAAAATAAAATATATTAATCGGTTTCGTCTGTGCCCCGGAGCCCTTTGTCTCCTGTAGTGGCGGGTCTCTATCTACATCACCGCTCGGACTTTCTGCTGTATCTGTCCAGCACCTCTGACCCCTGGATTAGTGTGTCGCAGGGCGACTTACACTCTCTACGGCCTGCATCTCCGTGCGGACCTCCTGCCGTGCCTGGAAATTACTACCGTCTCCGCCGGGGCCTCTTGCGCAACGGGCAACGGGCCTCATCTCACTGAACATTCGGTTAGTATGGGTACTCGCGATTCATTTGTAAATATTAGTGTATATTTTTTTAATTACATTTATATTATTTTTATATTGAAACCCTTTTTTTATCTTAGTAGTAACTTCACAATATTTCATAAGACATAGGTTTGATCGTGTATATGCATCGCTTTAATTATACTTACTTACGTAATATAAACATTAGGAGTAATTATGATTAAATTTCAACTCTTGCTAATTGAATAAAGTTTCATATTTTAGCAAATTTGTGAGCCTAATCGTCGGCTCACAAATTTGCGAAAGAATTAATTTGCATGCAATCAGTCGCAAGTGTGGCTTATAAAGGTTTAGTACTACTGTGCGCTAACATCCTATGTCTCTTCTATTAGTTAGTGCTAAAACGCAGTGATAATATGTAAGTGTTCAATTGGTCATGTGGCAAGTATAGTTGAATATAAAAAAAAATGCTGACGCACCAATTGAAAAATATGTTTACGTTGAGAAAATATCTAAATGACTCGAGAACGGGAAATAAACGAACTTCCTCCTTCACCTCCATCTTATTCGGTCCCTCAGTGTTGAGAATACTGATGGCGACTCCCCATGTCGAACTTCTTTTTTCAAGACCACAAAAGGTGGTGGTATTTTGAACGTGGTTTGTAACTTTTATGTCAATATTTACGGTATGCGAACGCGTTACGTAGTTAGCCTACACAGGCTATGGTAACCACTTTACATCATATGCTTGCATACCACGCGACATTGTCTAAATAAAAATCGGCCAAGTGCGAGTCGGACTCGCACATGAAGGGTTCCGTGCCATTATCTATAAAAACGGCAAAAAAATCACGTTTGTTGTATGGGAGCCCCCTTAAATATTTGTTTTATTTTAATTTAATTATTTGTTCTTAAAGTGAATATATAACTAAATATTCTGCGAATATTTCAAGCGACTACCTGTTGCCGTTATCAATATCGAGCAAAAATGAGCAAAAAAATCACGTTTGTTGTATGGGAGCCCCCTTAAATATTTATTTTATTCTATTTTTCAGTATTTGTTGTTATAGCGGCAACAGAAATACATCATCGGTGAAAATTTCAACTGTCATACTTTCACGGTTCATGAGATACAGCCTGGTGACAGACGGACGGACGGACGGACAGCGGAACCTCAGTAATAGGGTTCCGTTTTACCCTTAGGGTACGGAACCCTAAAAATGAAATGTCTTGGAGTGAAAACTATCATCTTCACAACTTGCAGTTGGTGCGCCCTGCGAAATAATATACTAAGCTGCTCCCTACTAAACATAAAAAGAGAGTTAGTGCAATAAGATACCGTAGGTAGGTAAATAACGGCTCACTGGAGGTTCGCTGCCTTTCTGCAAGTGAGGGAAGTCACCATTAATTCAAGTAAGGAGGTGTTGTGTTAGCTGCCGAGATGGCAACCAAGCAAGTGTGTATGTATCAGTCGGACAGTACGTACATTGCCAGCCGAGATAATACATAACTCTTTTAGCTCTAGAAAGAATCGTCTTGAAATATAACTTGATATGCATCTAGTGCCTGCTAGTAGAGCTTTCTGCACGGTTTCAAATTCTATGTGAAAATAGGAAAACAATTAAATTACTTATTTAATTTTCTCTTCAAAACAACAGAGCACTGAAATCTTAATAGCGAAAACTGTCATAAATCAGCGACAACAATCGTTGCCAAGAATTGTGATGTCATGACTCACGTATGTTCTAATTACTACAATGCATAACGTACAGACAAAATGTCGAACTCAAATCGAGTAGCTAGAAATGGCTGATTTCACGCCAAGGGTTGCGAGTTGGAATTCCGTATTGGGGAAAATATTTTTATGTTATGTAAATATTTGTTCAAATTTTAATGGATATTTTAGTTAGCGTTCTTGTTTTTGGCACCTATACAAATAAGATAACAAATAATAAGCTTGAAATACACGTCTAGTACAATAATTGTTAAATTTGAAAACCGTGGAAAACAATTTTGTTGAATTCGGAAATTTATCAATATGGATCAATTGATCCCTAAGAACTTCCCAATATATATGATATATATTGCGAATTTAATATATAATTTGAAGTACTAGGAAATATTTAGTTGAAGGCGTTGTTAAAAGTGAAAGTCTTTATGCTGAAATGATGGTGATGATAATTTGTAAAGAAAAAACTGATGACGAACTTATGATAAAGGTAAAATAGACTTTATTGTTATGAAAAACCTGTAATTGACTTCATTAGAGAGGATGCTCCAGTAACGGTCTATAAAGACAAACGTTTTAATGTAATCGGCTTCACTTTTTAGGGTTCCAAACATAAATGGTAAAAAAAGAACCCATATGACACAAACTGTCCGGCCGTCCAACCGCCTATCCTATCAGAGATACCGAACCACCACACACCCTTTTCTTTCGATATGTACTCAGACGCAGAAATACAACAACCCTCTAGGGAGTTGTTATTTTATTTGGCTGCGGTTTTCTTTGCGGTGGAGGTACTTCCCCCGACGGGCTGTTTTGTTGCACCCTACCTCTCTTAAAACACCCAGATCAAGACAAACAGACATGTATACAAATGTTTGTCCTGTGTGGAAATCGAACTCTCGAGCGTTGGTGTCAAATAACGTATATAGCGCGTTTCACTTCTGCGCCACGGAGCTCGTCAAAACGTCCACCTCATACAAAACTTGAACTAAGTAACAACTCCCAGTAGACTCCAAGTTACAACTTACATGAGGCGTTTTTAATCTATAGACACTTGTAATACAAGGAGTATAGCTCAAATATTGCCGACCTGTTAAATATTTTTTCGATCGAGTAATTTTTTTTTTTCCAACGGAAACACGTAAGTAAATATAACTTTCCTATTCCTTTGAACTAGTTCAATATTAACTACCAATCGAAGGCGAAGCGTTGACTCATCGCCATATGGAGAGGAAGTAATCAAAGTATTTTAATGGTAACCAGAAAGAAAATCCAGCTCAAGGTTACGTCTGAACATTTGATTTATAGCTACGAGTATGAAGGTCGCACTAGATAACCGTAAAGTGCAATATGTTGCAAGACGATGGAGATAACAGTTGCTTTTAAGGGGGTTCATGTGGCAGACGCAAATCTCTCGTGACCACTGCCAAACCTGATTCTCTAGCAAAAGGATTGAAAAACGGATTATGTGGGAAGATTTCAAGCGAGTGGATGTTGTAGATAAGCTAACTATACCTAAATATGGAACGAAACATCCTTCTGTCGAACACTCTATTCCTTAATACAGGGCAACAAAATGGACGTATGAACGACAAGATTCTTATTTATTCGTAGCAAGATTCCGAAATACTTTGCAGGCGTATGAGTTTTATCTGTTATCGTATATATAAAAATCTCGTGTCACGGTGTTTGTGGTCGCACTCCTCCGAAACGGCTCGACTCAACCGATTTTTTTTTTTTTATGTACATATATTATTATTTCTTATTATTTTTCATAAATAATAAGAATTAATGTATATGGCAGAACAACGTTTCCCAGGTCAACTAGTATACATATAAAAAAACATTCGCCTACCTCTGCAGTTTTCACTCTTGAAAGGGAC
Organism: Pyralis farinalis; assembly: GCA_947507595.1. Classification (NCBI taxonomy): domain Eukaryota; kingdom Metazoa; phylum Arthropoda; class Insecta; order Lepidoptera; family Pyralidae; genus Pyralis; species Pyralis farinalis. Next base: position 23,571,965 of record OX382267.1, read on the forward strand.
TTGACCCTATTTGGTTACAAGCCGTTTTGGTAGCCTTTTCAGAACGTAGTAAGAGGGCACCCCTTCTGTATTTCGAATGGATGAAGGGAGAAAAATGAAGATGAAAGTGTAAGTATATAGATACGTTTAGTAAATAAGGCTCGCGGACATGATCCATTGCGACTTAGATGTAGTCGATTACTAGAAAAATATGAAAGAAAATTCGTAGCAGAATATTATATATTACGGATTTTGTTTTCTTCATTCATAATTTGTCATTCACGCTTCTCTTTCACTAAAGGCTTGGTTTCATTCTTGCATAGACGGTACATTTCTTTTTCTACTCTCTCATACTTTCATTTAAGGACAAAGAAATATATAATCTAGCCAAACTTTTCTTTTTCTTGTTACGGAGGATTCAACCTCCGCATCCCACCAGGCATCTCCTTTCAATGATTTATACCTTATTGTGCATCCACATGCTCCTTTTACACTATCCGCCATACTTTCTTTCAGAACATTCCAGCAATCATCCACATCTGAGTCGGAAAGACTTGCATTCATAAGTCTTTCACTTACCAGATGTAGATACGTTCTCCTTATACATTCATCTTGCAATTTTTCACTCCGTATCCTTTCATGATCTACAAAATAGATACGCACTCGCCAATGTCTCCACTTCTTGGAAAGTCCCACAAACCGGCGTACCCCCAGGTAGGGTTCTGTTTAAAGAGTGGGACCTCTAAAGGCTCTTGTATCCATTATAGTATTTTGGAGACGTCTATCTATTAAAATCAAATCAATCACACTGGTCATTCCGTCTCCATATATACGTGTGAATATCTTTGTGATGAAATAAAGTATTCGACACGAGGAGTTTTCGTTCCATACATAAATCTAGAATTGACTTACCTGCTTCGTTCACTCTCTTATCTCCACACGGATCAAGAACAGCTTCATAGCTGTCTCTTTTGGTCCCAACCCATCCATTCAAATCTCCACACATAATCGCTCTTTCATTCCCTTCAGCTACATCCAGACGAACCCAGAGAAGTCTAGGACCTACCAAACAGTAATATTTTACACCATTGACTGAGCGAGAGGAGAGTACGACATCTACACGAGCACTGTCATGATCGCCCCGGTCTACCCCAGATCATCCCACCGGGCAGATCATCGGTGTCGCTCCTCTTGCGCTTAGTCTCTGTCACACACAAAGCATCTAAGCGTCTCTCATTCATTACGTCCACCAGCTCGTTCATCTTTTCATTATCACTCAATCCACTTCTCACATTCCAAGTGCCTATGTAGCACTTGGCTCTCCTCGAGCCGCAGGGATTGGCGCTGCGTGGTGGGTGACGGCCCCCACCGCCGCATGCACCTACGTTCGCACCGACGGCGGTTCGGTGCGCGTCGCCTCCGGGGGACGCCCTAACCCGCGTATGCGTTTAGGGCCAGAATTGCAATCTAATTGATTGGCAGGGGTCGCGAACGAGCACGCCTCTGGCACATGACCCTCCGATTATTATTTATTATCCTATTATGTCATACTATTATTTACACAATCTTGAAACACTTTTAAGTTAGTCGAATTTGATGCTTTACATAACCTACTTGCAGGCACTGTAAACAAATATTTCTTATTCACGTTTCTTTTAGGTACTTCAAAGAAATCCGTTTCTTTGAAGCCGTACATTAAATTTAGAAATGATTTTTGTTTTGATGATACCATAGTACAATAAACTGCTAACATTTTCTTGTCAATGTTATTTTCTAATTATATATTGTTTGCGATTATTGTGAAATATATATATTACACAACTAAAACGTCATATTGTATATGCGTATAATTTCTTAATCTTTATAGTATGAAAGGACTCATCATTAAGTATTTTGTAAATATTTTGTTTGTGGGCGGTACAAGCAAGTACAATTTTAATTTTTGGAATGATACACGTGTTACACCTAGTTATTTATGAGAGATATGAAAATATAAAATTCGTAAGTATAGCAACATTTTCACAAACAATCGTAAAAAGCTCAGCTGGCACTGGCATCGCTGCCACGCACGATGGACTGACTCATGAAAGCTGGGAAATGTTATCAGTGAGTGCATACTTTCATATTATTTTTACTGCTGCACTAGAATATCTTGACACAATTTCTGACGCCCATCTGTTTCTAAATCTTGCACACAATAATATACATAATAAGATTGTGAAAGCAGGCCATTTTGTTTAATACATATTTAATGAATGATATTTGGGGCAAGAGCAGTGACAGCCCAGTGGTTAAGGAACCGACCTATTGACCAACTGGTCCCCGGTTCGAACCCTGGCGGGTCCATGTACCTGAGCTCTGGTTTAGTCTGATCAAAGATCTGGTTTTCCCTCTGGCTTGTGGAGGTCTGACGGCAGTCGCTCCATGCAAAAATCAGTATCTTCGCCAAATCCTTAGGCTTAGGCAGCGGAGCACGCCAATCCTAATGGATTAGGAAACGGGATAACCCGAAGAAGAAGAGATTTGGGGGTTTCCCAAGGTGGTTCTCCAAAAGGGTTTGAGAGAGCGTTACGTGCTTTGTCAATTTCTGAACACGGATACAGCATGAATCTCGATGGTCGTTGCGTGCCAAGTGAGCGAAATGAACACGCAAGTTAAGGGTGGCAGACTGCAACTTGTTTATAGATGGTTTAACTTACAGAGAATTTGATGTCTTGATGTTTGCTTCCGCCACCAGTATATGAACGATATACATGAGAGCAAATACCAGCTAGAACCACGCACTACCGTTTGTGGATGCATGCTGTTGCTGGCAAGCCTGGCATCCACAAAATAACACCTAAGTATATCTATTTATAATGTCTATCTAGGCCCATATCTCGAATCCGCAGATATTCAGTGGGTACGTTAAGCCGATAGTTCTGACTGATGTTGATTCAGATGACAATTATAATGCTAATGGCCTTCGTCAACCAGGAAAACACTGGTACCAGCCAATCCGCAATGCACTAGTCTGGCAGTAAGCTAAAAATAATTAGTTCTGTTAAAGATGGAACCATATCAGCATAGGTTGAAATATTAATGAAGTGCTTTGATAAAAAAATTGACACAAACACTATTTTTAAGGTCGGAAATGCACAAGTGTACCAATCCCTGTACTCCGTTGTATTCTCAGTGAAAGGTGCATAGCAAGAAGGTTGTGCATTGGAACTGAATTTACAAAAAGTAAATTGTTTACGTTACTTTTTTATACTACGTCGGGAAACATACAAGCATACGGTCCACGTGATGTAAAGCGGTTACCGTAGCCCATAAACGCTGGCAATACATCATTCACACGATGCCACCTCTGCTGCCAACACAGCAACTCGAGCTTACCGATGACCTCACTCACACGCAGGAAAACAACCAGCCTCTAGGGAAGGGCTGCTTTGACGCGCCCTACCTCTCTTAAAGTTCTCAGGAATATTCATAAAATCAAAATTATTCCCAATGTCCGCCGGTGAATGTGCTGCGACACATTTCTAATCTTCCATCTAGATATCCTACAAGCGCAATCCTCGCTGCGTAGTGATTTCATGTTCGAAATAATGTGGGAATTCCCGTTACATAAGCGTCTAATGGAAAAACCAATCAATCGCTACAAATCAACGCAAATGTTTTACAAATAACTATTTAGAAGAATTTAGCTATACAATTATAGTACTTCCCTTCCGCCCAACGGTTTTCGTCTTACACATTCAAACAGACAGCTAGAAAGCTGCCTTCCAATGCCAGATTTTCAAAACAAATGAATATGACATATGCTTTCGATGCTTGCTGTGTATATGTGTCGTTCTCTGTTATCTCTCAAAGATGTATTTATTGTTATATCAATAAATGATGTGTTTGTTGTTATTTGAATGTTGATTTAATTGGTTCTACAGCTCTTCTGTGTTTGATGAAATTGTGTTCAATGATTCTCGAAATAATATGATAAAAAAAGTGAGAAAGTTGATTTTATTTAATCATTTTTAACTGCTCAATTTCAAGCATATTTTATATTTTTTTGCGAAGAAATCGAATCTTTTTCAGAAAAGAAACCTATATAGGTAAACCGCTCGGCGTGCGAATATTATAAATTTACAACCGTCATGGTTAGAATTTTACATCAATTTATATTTTTATATACATTGATGTAAACCTTCAAACCATGACGTTAAATCACATTATCAATAGGCAATTTAACAATAATAATTACGTCAAAAATTATAACTACGAAGTAAACATTATTAATATTAAATTTAAATAATTAGAGTATTGTCATAAGAGGATTAGGATATATGGAAATATATAGAAAAGAAACCTATATAGATAAACAAAGCAAAATCTTATCTAAATACAAAATTTGATCCAAATCGTTAAAGCCGTTTCCGAAGATGAAATGTATATATGTATATCTCGTTTAAAATGATATGATGATATGTCTTCTTCAAGGTTATGTTATTTACTTCTCGTGACTAAAACCTTTTACTAAATAGATCTGATGCCCTAAATACTTATTATAGATAAAAAGTACATACAAGTAAAATAGTGAAGCTTCTTTTAAAACTAAAAGGAGTGCAAACATATTTATAACGTGTATTGGTTAGTAGATGAGATGTTGCCCACAAAATTTGGTGTCAACAGAGCGAGCAGACCTTATTGAACCGTGGCCAAGATCGATTAAAAGATAAAAGAGGAACGAGTTAGACATTTGGAGGATATAAATTATTAGTTGTACTAGACAACTTGAGTAGGAATAACGAAAATGAAGCCAAAATAATACTATCAAAATTTTTGTCTGATTTTACGTACAATGCGCGTGGTACGGTTTTATACTAACTAATTCACGTATATTTGGTAGGATATCCTATTATTATTATTGAGCAATTATACTACATAAATAAATATATTTTTTGTATCTCCGAATCGGCTCTAACGATTTGGATCAAATTTTGTATTTGGATTAGGTTTTGCTTTTTAAGTTTATCTATAGGTTTTTTTTTTTATATTTCCATATACTATTTTATGCCATTATTCTAAATGTTTTAATTTAATATATTATTATTGTTGACTTGTCTAATGATAATGTTATTTATTATACATAAACTGATGTACACATTCTAAAAATGACGATTACAAATTAATAATATTCACACGCCGATCGTTCGGTAAGATGAAATGTAAGTATGGGAAAAATTATAATATAAAAGATCTGATTGTACACATATCTTAGTGAATTAATGATTGTGATTCCTGCAAAAGGCTACTTAACATAAAACTCTACTGTGTTACCTAGGTACTACCACTAAAATGACAAGCAAGTGTCCGGCATCAGTGATGGTAAGCTTTATTATATTGCCTATGAACACCCGCAACATCACAATCACTTACTTCTCTATACTCCTTAACATAACTATTACGAATTTTGCTTTATATGTGACCGCATAGTACTTATCTAGGCAGTACTTGAGCTATTCGCGTTCGCTCTACATAACGAAATAATATGATACAACAATAAAAAAATCATTTGAAGTCTAACTACTTCACGTCAAATCCCTTGTGGAGTAGGCAGAGAGAACCGAACGCCACGAGACTCGTTCCTTACATACCTCACTCGCTTCTTTAACATTCATTGCTCTTCTCATGCACGCTCGCCGGTTTCTAGGATTTAGGTTTCTTTCATTTGAAGTCAATTCAAAAATATGTTGTTCTGTCTTCCATTCGATAAAAGTCAACGATCGTCCCAGGACTTGAAATATATATAACTAGTCTGGCAACAAATAACTTTTCAATCATTATGAATTTGGAACCCGTTTATTTCGTTAAAAATTTATTTCGATTTCCCGCCGTTTTACAAATATTTTTCGTGTTTATTATCAAATTACAATATGGAATGGGGTGTTAAAGAAAATAGGATTACAGTGACTACCTTGCACAAAGTGGGTATGGAGCCGTTGGTCATATTCAAGGCACTTCAAAAGCTTGGTATCAGCCGTATATTCGTATATCGTACTATCGACAGATGAACATACACATAAGATAAATATCCTTACTGTTACTTCTCAATATATTTATGAAAACATAATGTATGTCCGTAAAAATTTAAACTCGTTTTCATACTTCAGCGAAAAACTTAGAAGTAGAAATAAGTTGTGTATCCCGGTACATCGGCTTGCTAGGACTGGTCGATCTTTTCTTGTAAATTGTATTCCATTTTATAATAAGTGGCCTGAAACGGTTCTGTCCTTTCCTGACAATGTATTCAAAAAGCACGTTAAAAATACTCTCTGTAAAAGGGCTTATTATAGAATTGACGAATATTTAACTGACAAAGATATCTGGAAATAGTTCAGCAGAGACGACCTGTTCTTAATAATATTTAATTCTACAATTTGATATCATTTATCATTATTGTACAAATATGCTAATGTGAATTTATTGTGATATCTAATTGACAATTTAAAAAATGATTTTTGCGGCATTTCTTCTTCGCCAATAGTCATTTCCGAAATGCTAGCAGATTAAAAAAGAGGGAAATAAAATAAGAGAATTGAATAAGATACAATAAGACTATATATCAAAAAATGTAAGACGTGTTTATGTACCCGCGAGGGCCCAATTGCATATAAAGAATTTTATCTTTATCTAAACCAAGACTTCCTCTGTTGAAGACTATTAAAGATCGGGGCGACCGCATGTTGTTAGAACGCTGTTAGAACTTTTTTTTTGGCAATGAAATTGAACTTTATGATATTTGCTATGATAGTCTATCGTCCTCATTACATCAGCTTTTCCCGTTATTTGTATGATTGTGAACTAGGGGATTTTTGTGTCAGTTCCTAGATTATTTTCAGTATTTATGACCCTTTTTTTGTGTTTCGTATATCCGCCACTGGTGGTCATCATCCAGCGTCAGTAATGGTTTGGTGAGGGGTGTCTTATTAAGGAGTCATAAAGCTTCATTTTTGTGAAAAAGTATTGAAGACTTCAGTAAAAATATATGAAGAGACTGTCTTGGATCGTATTGTGAAACCTCTCAGCAGTACACTTTTTAAAAATTTACCGTGCACTTTCCAGCAGGACTCTGCACCTGGGTCAAAAGGCTCGAATTACCCACGCCTGGCTCGAAACCAACGTTCCGAACTTTATAAAAGCTGAAGACTGGCCCTCCGTCTAGCTCAGATCTAGAGCTGGACCCCTTAGACTACAAATTATGGTCAGTTTTAGAGGAAATGGGCTGCTCGAAACGACACGCCGACATTGTGTCTCTTAGGAATCTCTCAAGCAAGTGGTAGCTAAATTTCCCATGGAAACAGTGCGTAAATCCATATTCGTGGCCAGATTTTTTTTTTGCTTAGACTTCCATAAATATGATATAAGTTTTATTAAGATTACATTACTTCATAAAAAAATAAATGCATATTCATTTGTAATAGAAGTTATGGCTGGACTAGGTATAAATAAAAATTACCGTATTTACTCAGAATTCAGAACCCAGTACAATATTATTACGTACATACTAGAGAATTTTTGCAAATCAATTCGTGAGGTTATTTCGCAACACCAAATATCATGATTGAATGTATGATTGAATAAGCAGTGATAGCTCAGTGGATAAAGAGTCAGTCAATAACCGACCTGTACAGGTTCTAATCCTGTTGTGGGCATGTACCACTAAATTTGAGCTGTCGGATTTATGGTGCATAATATCCTTATATATTTAGCAACCCAGGGAGGTTGTAGAGGTCGCCCCATGTCACAAATCAGTAACTTATTCAAACCCTTAGGTTTAGGTAGCGGACCCCACCAATCCTAATGGAGTAGGAAACGGGATAACCCTGAGAAGAGGAAACATGTAAAGAGTCCCATAGTTTGAAAGGGTCAAGCTGTTCTCGTAGCTACTGGACGAATTAAGATGAGACTTTGATAAGTATCTAAGGCAAGCTATGCCATAAAAATCATAGAAATCCTAACTAGCCGGTTTATACAGATTTAAACAACAAACCAGACAAACACGAGCCTTATGGCAGCAAGAAACATCAAGATAAGACAAACAACAAGACAAACATTTGTATGCATGAACTTATATGCAGGTTTGTCTTAATCTGAATGATTTTAAGTATTTACAAAAAAAAAATGATTTACATATGTTCATTAGTTATTTTCAATAGTAACCATAACACAAACATTGCATAATTTGGGATAGAAGGCGGTGTATAATTTGTCTGAAAATATTTATGTATAAAAAAATATATATATAAATTGTTGGCACATTCTGTTCATCACCAGACCCTATTCGAACTCAGTGTTAAGTACCTAGATGTATGAATGCACAATATATACTGTTTTAACCTGGTTTTAACTCACTTTGTAGCATATTGTATAAGTATTTCAATCTAAGGACATTTTGAACTCCTGGCGTATACAGGAAGAGTGTTGTATCTGAGCGTCCATCTGTGAAATCGCATTCCCCAAACCCAAGCGAATGGAAAAAGTGACCTTGGCGGGCGGGCGGGTAAATTCCCATGGTCAGGCTTCTTAGGCGTCACCTTTATTTCGATAAAAGTAAAATTGTTAATCACGCCAAGCTCAAATATGAAACTGACGAATCAATGTTTTAAGTTTACAAAATTCTAGCATAGTGCTAAAAAGTAGAGTATATTTTCGTAGCCACATTCAGATTTGTTTTTTTCCTATTTAATAGGTAGCTAATTACTTATGAAGAACCACAAACGTAGGTGCTAAATAGTACAAATGCATTTGCAATTTGTTCCTATACCTATATAAAAAAAAGAGACCGCTACTCGAGTGAAAATTCTACACCAGCCAAAAGTGCGGAGATTTTATAAGTGTCGACAGCTATCGATAAAAGCGATTTTCGTCTCTTGTCTCTGCTATAAAAATGAGGTCAGACCGTGTCTCCGTCGGCAGCTGTCGAACGACCAGTGACCGATACGAATCCCAGAATACATCGGATATAAAGAGACATTGCCGGCGACGATCTGGACATTTGATGTTGTTCTAGATAATCTTCAAAGAATTCTCGTGACTATCTCAATAGAAATATCTATATTACCAAACTAACTAGAAATGAATATAGCCATCAATATTATTACTTAAATAGCTAAAATGGTGACCCTTGAGAAATGCTGTCGAATTTATTAATTGTCGCCATTCCTTTTATATAAGAAATGAGACGACACAGGGATATTTTCATGCAATGCGGGGCACACGCCATACCGGATCATATCTCTACGCAATAAACTCCAGCGTTCGTTTTGTTTACACCGGCGTCCGTCACAACAAACGGCGGAAGGCTGATCTCAAAAGTGTGAAGGGCGTACCCTCGTGACGATGAGCGGAGTGGCCAGATCCGCGCCGCCCACCAGCCGAAGTCCCCAGTTAGTGTCGCGACTCTCCCGCCGTAGCGTCACCACAAATGTATGCAGCCGCCCCATGTTAGGGGAGTGGGGTACGATGTAGAAGCGCGGACGCGCGCTGTATGCGCGGACTGTGTGTGCACGGCGGCAATACGCGACGTTGTGCGCGCAAAATTAGTCTCGCCGCAAACACCTCACCCTTCCCCTCTCCCCGTGGTGCTGCATGTAACCCTGCCTTCGCAATCGACCTACTTCGGTCTAAGGAAACCGAGGATAATTGACGGTCGAACAGATTTCCAGCACTTTCAACGGCTGACGTGCCTGCCTCGCCTGTTTATTTACATAGACTGTGCGAACTCCAAGCGTATACGACGTGACCTACATAAATTAGTTTCGAACTATGGGTTGTAGTATAATTTGACACAAGCAGATGGGTACCAACAATTCAATGCCAATGATAACAAACAGATATTCAGAATTAAATGTAAAATTAATTGGTCGATAAATGCACACTATTTGGTTGTATCAGAAATGTGTCACTAAGTATTCAACTGGTACAAATGTTAGACATAGTTGAATATTAAAGACTATTTTACTAATTATGTTAAATCATGGAGCCTAAGTTACTCTTCGAAGAAGCGAAGACCCTCCTTCATTCGATGATTTCAAGGGAGGGGTGGGATTGATGTGATGGCATATCATTTTATAGCATTCTTCATTCGAGAGAACTAAGTTGTTAGTTGTTCACTTTAACATGACAAAAGATGTGACGCATCATACGACCATAGGGCGTAAAGACCATTTACCATTGTGTCGTGATGACAGATATTCGGCGTGTTTAAATTATGTATATAAATGCCATTATTCATATTTTTTTTATACTACGTCGGGAGGGATACAAGCATACGGCCCACCTGATATAAAGCGGGTACCATAGCCTATTAACGCTTGCGATATATTAAGTACACAGCAACTCCTTGAGAGCTTACCTCACTCACACGCAGGAACACAACAACCCTCTAGGGAGTTGTTATTTGGCTGCGGTTTTCTGTGAGGTGGAGGTACTTTCCCAGACGGGCTGCTTTGATGCGCCCTACCTCTCTTCAAAAATATATGCCCCTTCCGGTGACGTAGTAACGGCCCACAGGGGCCAACTACATAGTCAGGTCAAAAAAAAGCATATATGCATAGTACGCGACGATTTCCAGATTTTCCTACTGTGTGCCGGTAGATTATCAAGAAAGACATACAGAAAGTGGGTAAGAGGCGTTCAACGAAAACAAAACGTCATGTAACACACAGACAAGAAAGAATCCTTATGGATCGGAAGGTACCGTTAAATTTAACCTCACAATAAGGTAGTCCAAATTTACACAAACACTACCGCAATTGAGTAAGGTATGTACCAGTACCAATAGGCTCATGGTTTGCTGTTTAAGCACAAGGGGTGGCGAATCGCAGACGGGCACATAGGTTGACGAGCTCGGTGGCTCAGTCGTGAATGACTCGACTTTGACACCAACGCTCGTGGGTTCGGTTCCCACACAAGGCAAACATTTGGATGCATGAACATGTCTGTTTGTCTTGGTCTGGATGTTTTAAGAGAGGTATGGCGCATCAAAGCAGCCCGTCTGGGGAAGTACCTCCACCTCACAGAACACCGCTGCTAAATAACAACTCCTTAGAGGGTTGTTGTGTTCCTGCGTGTGAGTGAGGTCACCAGTATGCTCAAGCAGTTGCTGTGTAAGCAGCAGAGTAGGCATCGCGCGAGTAATACTAATATATTACAAGCGTTAATAGGCTACGGTAGCTCGGTCGGTCGCTTTACCCCGTGGGCCGTATGCATGTATGCCTCCCGACGTAGTATAAAAAAAGGTACTTGGTTGCGCCTGGTATAGTATAAAAAAAGTGTGCGTAAGACTTCCACATGAAGGGTTCTATATCGTAAAATATTTAAGACTACATATTGTTTCTATGTAGTTGTGTAAAAAATAAGCTACATTATGAATCATCGATTCTAGAATTTGCTGTTTAAATACAGTAGGAGTATACATAGTATACAGAAATTCCAAATTTCTAACTAATTTATTGAGATATATCCCGTAACAAACGTGATCAAAAAGGACAACTTTGGCGGTTCCTTGTTTATTTTACTTATTGATAAATAACAAAAAAGAATAACAAATTTTTTGTACTTTGTACAAACAATGACCCTTCATAAGACAGGGAGAGATGTGAGTTTTTGGCTCAGTTTCATGTATGCACATAAAAAAAAAATATATATTTTTTAATAAATATTCGGTTTTGTGTCCATATTCTATACAATGTATTTAAATTTCAAGCCTATAATTCATTTGGTTCATGAGTATATAAGACTATTATATACAGATAGACGGACGGACAGACAGCAGAGTGACAGCAATAGTGTTCCGTTTGTCCTACTCTTCTAAACAAGCTGCTGGTCTAATGAGCTGAAACTCTACATCATTACATCGAAGTATATGTATACACAATGGGTATGCACATTAAGTTTCGTTCGTAAACACGAAGAATATCACTTAGGCGTTGCCACATCCGCTGCTAAATCAGGACCACAGAAGAAAACAACACAGCAGCGAAATGATTGGAGAGCTCTGTTAGAATTATGTACAATGTAAATATCTTTTTCTCTTATGTCTCTTTCGCCAGAGGCTCATTTGCTAGTCAGCGTGATGTACCACGTGCAACTGAGGTTGTCTTTGGCTTTAGGGATGATGCTGGACCACTTACAATTCAAGTGTTATTAAAGTATAATAAATGTACGTTCATGGGTAGATCAATATTAAATCTAAATCTAGGTATAAAAATATTAACGGAAATACAACACCGACTCAATAGTCATGTTACAAAAAACGTATATCACATTGCATATAACGTATACCGAGAAATATGTAACGAATATATTTTATGTTAGATCCACAAGCAATATTTTTGAGACTTAATGTAGCTAATAAATCAATAAACTTACCCTTCTTCGTTGTCCGAAGTCCCTGGGCTCATCGCCCGGGTCGTGACGTTGTGTGGGGATACGCCAGAAGGGAGGCCTCTGGTACAAAGGCATCTTGAACACCTTACTTCCACACGAACTCACTGTGCAAAAAGTTCCGTTCACAATACAGTTATTAGACTAACTAGAATTACTTTCCACACGAAACGGACCGAGGGCTCCTTACGACGTTGTGTTACTTCCAAAACTGAGAAACATTAGATATCGAAAGTCTTTCACGAGCGTACATCTGCTCTAATTTTAGAAATAACTTGCACAATTACGAATAACGATCACAGCCAGAGCCAAATATTATTCATTTAACTTCTAGCTGTTATTAATATCTACTTAGTAATCAGCTGTCTTCGCTTGTATTAACTAATCAGCTTTGAAAATGAGAAACTTTTAATATGTTACCTAAAGATTCATGAAGTCAATACAATTTATGGTTACAGTTAAACATGACGCAAAGTATACTTATAATCATAAATGTTGGCATTTGGCAAGAATTTTCATGCAATAAATAAACGCTGCCGGTGAAGAGGATGGAGTATGGAAAACCGGCGCCACGTGGAAATTAACGGAGTGGGGGTCAGGTTATTGTATATGGCGGACTCACCAGAGGGCGCGGGCGGAGCGGCGTGGTTACTTCGTCAACGCCGTTCAAACAGTGTGGCTTTATATTATCTCGAATTATTCCCGGCTACATCAAACAATGTCTATTTTTCGCTTGTGGACCACAGCGAGCGATTCGACGGATCGGCCGCTTGTGCTTCAGTGATTTACATGTGGAGCTAGACGCGCTGTTTCTGGGGCAATCCGAAATTCGCAACAAATCCACAGTTCGACTCCAGGCCGGAGCGCGGTTCATTGCTCCTGAATTGTTATGAGAATAATGAAATATTAATGGAGTGAGCACACTTTCGCTTAGATGAACATAACTACCTACTAAAGAAATATTTTGTTATTTCAAAAGTAGTTTTCGTAATATATTACATAGTGACTGATTTACGTATTTATTTTTCTTAGAAAACTTGATAAGTTTATACAGAAAATAGTTAGAAAATATATATGAATTGTGTATTTTACTTTGAATACAAATTGTCACCATATTAAAATTTAAAATAAAATATTTACACATATTATTAATTACGCGTGGTTTACAAATGTACCCTACATAATAGATATAAAAAGTTTCTTTTGAGTACAGATTAACTAAAAAAAAAAATCGGCCAAGTGCGAGTCGGACTCGCGCACCAAGGGTTCCGTACCATTATCTATAAAAACGGCAAAAAAATCACGTTTGTTGTATGGGAGCCCTCCTTAAATATTTGTTTTATTTTAATTTAATCATTTATTTTTTAAAGTAAATATATAACTACATATTCTGTGAATATTTCAAGCGTCTACCTGTAGCCGTTATCAATATCGAGCAAAAACGAGCAAAATAATCACGTTTGTTGTATGGGAGCCCCCTTAAATATTTATTTTATTCTATATTTTAGTATTTGTTGTTATAGCGGCAACAGAAATACATTATCTGTGAAAATTTTAACTGTCTAATTATCACGGTTCATGAGATACAGCCTGGTGACAGACGGACGGACGGACAGCGATGTCTCAGTAATAGGGTTCCGTTTTACCCTTTGCGTACGGAACCCTAAAAATATGCTTTGTTTCACAGACATCACTTTTTTGCTGATGTATCTTATTCAGGATTCCATTTTAATAATTGCTCATAATTAGACTTATTCGGTATTGTGGTTGTAAACGAATTATATTTCATCCTTTTATTAAGGATTGAATAATGAAAGTTATCCACAAATTTCATCTAAGTATCTTCTTTTTCACTCCATAAACAAAAATATCAAATACACAGTCAATCAACTCAACATTCCAAATAATAAGTAAAATTTCGCCCTAAGCAAGTCAAGTTTACAAAAATGTGAGTCAGTAGACTGATTATATTTAATAACCACTATTTATACCTACACAATAGAGTAAGCTGTAAGTACGTATTAAATGCATTACTCATTGTAAGTATTTAATCCATTTAATAACAAAATGCATTAATTAACTGCCATTATATATGTCTATGGTCTATCTTTTGCCAGAGCCTAGTGTACTAGTTGGCAGGACGTTCCACGCGCGAATAAAGTTGCCTCTAAGGATGATGAAGAGCAAAATACACCCCACACTGTATGTAATTAAACTTAGCATAATTATATTAAGATTTTCGACGTTTGACATGGCAAATGAGACTTACACTGTGTCATATCAAAAAGATAATTTAATCATATTTTTTATATCACTAAAGTGATAAACATCACACACAAACATATGTGCAGTGTGGAAAACAGTTACCGTAGCCTATGGATCCATACGACATCAAAGACATCATCAGTGCGTTGACGAACCTGTAAAAAAATCTTTATGTCCTTTTGGAAGGAATCAATTCCGTATTTATATATATATTACGTATATTCTCAAGACACACTGCAGGTAGTTCATTCACAATTATAAATAAGTAAAATTGAACGTTAGTTTCATCTTTGTCTCTATTCGTCATTGAATAACAAACAAAAACGGAACAAACTTCTTTGCATACTTAGTTCCAACTTTTTTTTTGCATTATTGATACTTTTTCGTATAACTACTAAATAGTTGTGTTTTCTATCAAGTGTCGTCCGCTTGTGCGATAAAGTTTGTTGTATTATTAGGCGGGACTCTGATTTACTTCGGCTCGGTCCAGACCATTAATATTCGCAGGACTTCAGAGAAATTTTGCACACGGAACTTTTAGTAACTCGTATGTGTTCTGCGATATAGTTTGCAACAACCTATTTTTTCCCTCGTCTGCGCAGGCCTGAAAATTACAAAGAAAAACAATCAGACTTACCCACCTGTGAAGCCATATAAATTACTATGGAATTGCACCAGTATGGATGTTCATATACATCGGACCAGTGCTGCTGGACTAGAAGCAGACATTAGCTAAAAATCTCGGAAAGCGAAGCCTTTTCAATGGCGACTTCGATATTAGACCATGATGTGGGTGTAAATTATTGACAACTGAGAACTCAAAAATGATTAAACCAACGCAATAGGTTTCAGAAAACACACGTCAATTTTGTCTAAAAAGTGTGAGGTGAATAAAGTGCCATGCCCTCCCATTGTGCTACTAAACAAAGTAAGCAGAGCTTTAGGATTATTGTTGCTAGGTAAAGTGCGTTCATAAAAATGGTAAACACACCGGCCTCTACTGAGTTTCGTTACGAGTGTCGACCTTTTCTGTCGTAGACAGGAATGATGGTGTAACGGTCGCTATCTGTACGGCGTAGTCAAGGTAAGGCATTGTCTGTCAGGCTAGATATGGCGAAGGCGTTCAATCGGGCCTGGCACCGGAGTCTTCTATCGAAGTTACCATCATACGGGCTGACCGAGGGTTTCTGCAAATGGGTCGCCAGCTTTTTATCCAACAGATGCATAAAAGCCGTGGTTGACGGTGGATGCTCCGATAGTATGGATATCAATACTGGCATCCCTCAGGGTTCTGTACTGTCTCCGACGCTGTTTCTGCTGCTTACCAATAATATGTTGTCAATTGATTGTTATGCGGACGAGAGCGCCGGGGACACTTATTATACAGGCCGTGCAAACATGCCTCGTTCCCTTGTGGAGGAAAGCCGCGATAAATTTGTGTCTGAAATGGATGGTACTTTGGCCTAAAGTATCCGACTGGGGGTGGCTTAACTTGGTCGAATTCAACCCCAAGAAGACACAAGTTTGCGCGTTCACCGCTAAGAAAACTCCATTTGCTGTGGTTCTTAAATTCCAGAATACACCTTTTACCGTCACCAAAAGTATTAGGATGCTTGGCGTCGAGATCTCCAGTGAAGTGCAATATCAAAATCACCTGGAGGAGAAGGTCAAGCTGACGTCCAAAAAACTTGGTGCTCAATAGAGCAAAGTTCAGCGCGGGGCAAAGATTTATGTTATATAAGTCTCAAATCAGACCGCACTTGGAGTACTGCAATCACCTTTGAGCGGGAGCACCTGGATACCAGCTTGGACCATGTGATTCGATTCAGAGACGAGCTGTGAGAATTATCGACAATCCTAAGCTTACACACGGTATTGAACCCTTAAGTTTAAAGAGAGATTTTGACTCCCTTTCTGTGTTCTATCGATTGTACAACGGGTTGTGTTCTGAAGAATTGTTCGAAATGATGCCGACAGCTACTTTGTATAACCGCACCGCCCGCCGACGGCGGGGAGTTCACCCTCTCCCGCTGGAACCGCAATGGTCGCGTACTGTGCAGTTCCTGAGAAGTTTTCTTCCAAGAACTCTCAAGCTGTGGAATGAGCTCCCAGCCGAGGTTTTTCCCCGACGTTTAGATAAGTCTTACATTATTTAAAAGGATTTTTAATATATATATATATATATTTAATTCGTTTTCTCATTTAGGTATAGATAAATTTATAAAGTTTATGTCACCTATTTTAAAGATAATTTTAGTTGAAAAACCGAAAATTACGAATTAATAACATATAATGGGTACTCTTAAACGGGCAAATGACTAGTCACGCCACAGTGAGTATATATAAAGTTATTTATAGCCGATATAGCGAGACCACTCCTAGGCGCCCTAGCTGTGTTCTATAGGGTTCGTTGGTATTGCTCTTGAACTGTAGCAAAGTCGAGTTTTAGGTACACAAGGAGTTTGTCTGACTTTGAAGCTGCAATTTAATTGTCTTGTCGTACTCTAATTTAACGGCCATATCCTCTTCTTCCTTGTGTTGTACCATTAATCCATTTGGATTTAGGGGTCTGCTACCTAACAATAAAAAACTACACCCACAGGGGCGGGAAAAGCGGGATAGTGTCACATAAAGCAATCGCAGTGCGGCAGATCGCGCCCGCTTTGTGTGCCAAGTTGCATACAAATACCACTAAGGTGACAAATAAGCGTACGATCTGTCTGATGATAAACAGTTACCGTAGCCTTGGGACAAGCTCGGTGGCGCAGCGGGAAATAACGCGTCTTTGACACCAACGCTAGTGGGTTCGATTCTCACACAGGACAAACATTTGTGCGCGTGAACATGTCTGTTTGTCTTGGCTGAAGTGTTTTTAAGAGGTAATGTGTATCAAAGCACCCAGTTTGGAGAAGTATCTTCACCTTACAGAAAACCGCCGCTAAATAATAACTCTCTGGAGGGTTGCCGTGTTCCTGCGTGTAAATGAAGTCACCAGCTCCTAAGGAGTTGCTATGTTAGCAGAAGTGGTGGCACCGCGCGAGTGATAATCATTTTACAAACGTTCATAGACTACGGTAACCGCTTTACATCAGGTGGGCCGTATACTTGTATACCTCTTGACGTTTTATAAAAAAATACAACACAAAGTCAGTATGTTTAGGGTTGGCAACGCAAGTCACTCTTGCGTTGCCAACCCTAAACATACTGACTTTGACATATATGGACGGAACATATCGCAATGGTTCCTACATCTGTCCACGAGTATCTCGTTCCATTCACATCCTCTAGATCGATCATGGCAATTGTACTGCATTACATCGATCTTCTAAAAAGAGCCTCTACTTGTGTCTATATTCTCAGACTGAGCCTCAACCCGTACGTTAAAAAGATAAAAATAAAAATTCTTGATTTTCCTTTAGACCCTCACGGGCACTTAGACACGTCTTACATTTTCAATATCATATCTTATCATTTTTTTTTTAATTTTTCTCTTTTTTAATCTACCAGCATTTCAAATGACCATTGGCGAAGCAGAAATGCCAAAAGAAACTTGCCAATATAGGTCTTTTTTTCCAAATCATCTTATACATATTATAATAAATATGATATGAGTGTACATATAGTGATATCAAGTGGTACAATTATAGTTATATTAATTCATGTGCTGAATCATTTCCATACATCTCTGTCAGTTAGATATTCATCGATTCTATAATAACCCTTCTTACATAGAGTATTTTTGATGTGTCTTTTGAACATATTGTCAGGCAAAGACAGAACTGTTTCAGGTAATTTATTATAGAATCGAATACAATTTATCAAAATAGATCTATTAGTCTTAGCAAGCCGATGTACTGGCATACGCAATCTATTCCTGCTCCTAAGATTTTCAGTATATTTTGAAAACGAATTTATATTTTTACGAGCAAACATTCGTAATTCTAAAACTCGTAATTGTCATAAATATATTGAGAGGTAACCGTGAGGATATCTATTTCTTTAAATAGTTCTCTAAGTGATTCCCTGGAGCCCATATTATAAATAGAGCGGATGGCTCTCTTTTGTAATATGAAAATAGTTTCAATATCAGCCGCTCTTCCCCACAACAGTATACCATTTGACATAATGCTGTGAAAGTAGCTGAAATAGAATAAGCGAGCGGTAGCCACATCCGTCAATGTTTTTTTCGTTCACTGGTCAATTGTCTAATTTTCTTTTGTTGAACCTGACGTTTCGAACGCTTTGCAGCGTCCGTGGTCGCAGGAAGACGAGATCCATCCAATGAGAGGCGAGCCGTCGCCTACCAGAAACAGCAATCAAATATGATAGTTATGAAGGCATCCGTTCATCTATTGTAATATAGCCCAGTATGATTAGTCACCCCAGATCTCATTAAAATCGTCCAATAATGTCCTGCACATTCGCAATAGTCTCATTACTTGCGGAGACCTGCTCATGAGAAAGTTGTTCCATTGATATTCCCCGGAGTGGGTCACGGCAGGTGTCAATATTCAAATCCCCGCGCAAGCCTATCAAATGACAGAGACAAGACCCATGCTTTAAAGAGAGAGAAATAAATGGTTTTTAAGGGGCCTATTGTTTCTCAAGCATCTTAAATTAAGAGCACGAATCTATTACAGTTCTATTTTAGTCTACATAGATCGAGAAGCCGTAGATAACATATAAGAACTTTATTGGAGCTATTTGTATTTTTTATCGCACAACTAATATACGCATAGTAATCACATGTGCAAATGTCTTAGGATTTGGTTGACACCAGCTTGAAACAAAGGGTAGGGGACGAAAGAGTTTTGCGTGTTGCAAATGAAATTAGAAATGACTCCGAAATGATTCGTAGAGCCACGCAGCAAATTTAGCTTCGCGCTACAATGTATTTAAGTTTATTTTAAACGCTGATTAAAAAGCTGTATCTGAGTAATAAACGTGCAATTTTTACCAATTGAAAGCTATTATTATGTAGAATAACTTAAATAAATAAATTTAAAAAAGGTAGGGTAAATGGGACGATTATTGTAGAAATTTTAAAATTGTTACAAAATTTATTCTATAGTGCATGGACATTTAGTTTAAAAGTTATAACAATTTATTTAAATAGGGTTAGCAGCTGCAACTAAAAAAAAATAAAATTCATAAAAATCATTTTCTTATTTTTGATAATTTTTCTGTCGATGAAATTTGGTGTAGTTTCCCTGATTTTGATATGTGCACTTTATTTTATTGAATACATTGTGAGTATTACTCACAATGTATTCAAATCTATTAACAAATAACACACCGGACGAAGGAACTTCTAGTGCTGAGAATAAATAATATAATTACAATATCATTGAGATGTTTTTACTTTAAAAAATACTTATATTTAATACAAAATTAAATTAAATAACACAACTCATAATTCACAAAATGTACAAACATGTTAAAACTTATTTTTACAAATCGAAGAACAAACATTATAAATTATTATAATTTTAATTTAGTGTTACCATATTACAATGAGATTTATCTATTAAATATATAGGACTTGTTTATACATGCAAGGTTACATGTGCTTTGTCTACAATGAATATATGGGATGATATTATCCCATTCTTTAAAATACCAAAATAATAAATGCTTAATTTTGTGTATACATATTTTCCCACTTCATAGAGGGAATTTATCTCCGTCATCAGATTAGCAGCACCCCAATTAGTGGCAGGCAATACGTATGCTACTCAGAACAATGTAAGTAAACATCAATTCCATGGAAAGTTGTTGTATGTCTGCGAGCAAGGAAGATCACTAGAAAGCTGCCGATGAAGTGTTAGGCCAGTAATAATAGGAGAGAAAAATTAAAAAAAAAAATTTTTTTGTTGTTCGAACCCTATTATGACTGGCCTATGTTGAGTTAGCAACGTTTGCATCAGGCGGGCCGTACATAGGTATTTTTTTTATATATTTAACTTTAGTTTTACTCTTTTCAAAAATAAATCAACTTTCCCTTGGGTTAAATTTTAACTTTTCAGAGTTAGATATTTACCCACTGTATCATATGGCATTTTTCGACCTACCATTATAGTCCTTTCAATTCATTGTTAATATACAAAAAATAAATAGCGACTGAGGTGTGTAAGGACCGAGTCATGTCATGACTTGACTTTGTAAATATAATATTTAATTTTATAGAGATTTGACGAGCCCTTTTGTCGACTGGTTAGCAGTGGTTTTTATTTAAAAAAAAAGGTATTTACGTATGTGACGTATCAGTTATCTATGAACCACTGCACAAGTTTTGCTTAGTTTGAGACTAGATGTTATACTACATTTATGAATAATCAATTACAAATAATGAGATTTCAACATACGAGGCAAGGTAGAGAGCTTAACTATTTTTTGGTAAATATTTTTAGTAAAAGAAAATTATAATGTAATCGTTAGGGTTATAATTAGTATGTTTATTATCTATTTCAGGTTGCAAACGCTTCAAGAAACAATTTGGCAAGTTTCATAAGTGCGAAATTTTGTGAAATGAAATATCATGGCACATTTTAAGATAATCAGGCCATAAAGCAGTGTAATATATTTATTCAAATTCATATATCATATCAATTTAAGCTATATTCTGCATTAGAGACTCGTATTGTGGCTATAACTCCTTTAAAATGTTAATTTCCAATATAATTTAAATAACAAAATTAGTTTCGCACATTGGGGAAGAACAAACATGTATTAAAATGGTTTTTATAACGTATACTTATTTAATATATTTATTTACGGATTTGTCACCCATCAAATATTTTTATACGCATGAGGGCATACATAAACTTATGTAAAAACTTCGAATTAATAAATTGTATAGCAATTTACTCAGATTTTCTTGCCATTACATTACCTAGCTTATTCATTAATTAAAAAGTTATATGTAACCCTGTCTACCTATCGTTGAGATCCTTCGATATTTATGGGTGAATGCCTTTACCTAATCGTAATCGGTTTGCAATCGCTCTACAAAACAAGAATCTATTTCAAATGTTTCCCTTTTTCATTTTTCCCAATGTGCTTAACGGATTCTACTTACTTATACAAACACAATAATGTTCTATATGTTCAAAAAGCTAATAGAGATTGCTGATATAATAGTACGTTATAAATATGTATATTTAGAAGTCTAGTATAGCTGGTTTTGTGTCTCGAGCACACTTGATGAGCGAGTGCATTAGTTTTACGAAACCTGTATCCTTGGGTTTCTCGAGACCGCGCAGCAGTCGGTTTTTCATGACGGCCACAAATTCTCTGTTGCTGAGTTGACCGTCCACTGCAATTGAGTATCGTTAGAGAGCATGAGATGATGACCGAATTTGTTTGACATATGTCTATGATTGACAGTCCTGTGGGGTAATTATGTGACGATCGACATTGTTTTAACTAGTTCACATATTGTTACTTGTGAACGAATTCCTATTTCATTTTATAGATAAATAAAGTATGCACCAAAACAAATAAAATAATTGTCAACTTTAGCTAGTGAATCTTTAAATGTTAGCTAGCTAATCGTCGAAAACGCTACGTAATTACACCACCAGGAAGGGTCATTATATAAATAGTATTTTCACTAAGATATATCGACATATTCGAGCTTCAAATTAAAAAATGTATATATAAATATCAGTTTAAGTTAATCTAGGTACATCTTTTATGACCTATTTCATATAGGATATTAAAAAAGTACAATTTGATAGGACCAAGGCCCTATATTGTAATATGAGACATTGAAGTTAAACCTTTCGGTCCATAAGCTCTAAAGCGTTAAAAGAACCATATTATAAAAATGTATTAATTCAAAAGGTCTAAAGTAATAAGTTAATACTATGGTAATTTACATTTATTTTTAATACAATTTACTGGCATGGTAATTTTGATTCATGGACGTTTTAAACTGGTCATTTTCAATAAAAAAGATTTAATAGTTTGACGAGCTCGGTGGCGCAGTGATTAATAACGCGACTTTGTCACCGACGCCCGTGGGTTTGATTATCACACAGAACAAACATTTGTGTACATATATGTCTGGGTGTTTTAAGAGAGGTTGGGCACATCAAAGCTGCCGTCTGGGGAAGTAAATTCACCTCACAGAAAACCGCAACCAAATAACAACTCCGTAGAAGGTTTTATGTGTTATTGTTCCTGCGTGTGATTGAGGTCACCAGTAAGGAGTAACTGTGTTAGCAGCAGAGGTGGCATCGCACTATTGATACTTAATGTATTGTAAGCGTTCATAGGCTACGGTATCCACTTTACATCAGGTGGGCCGGATGCTTGTATGCCTCTCGGCGTTGTATAAAAAACAACGGTTCCTACGAGTGATGGCCATTGCTGCAGCGTAGTTTGATTGATGAGATAGGTCACGAAAATAACACTCACTGTTTTCGTCGAAGATAGTGAAGACAACGTTGATTAGGTGGGGATGAAGTTCAACGTGAGCAACTGTTCTGGCCACGTGTCGCAATGTGGGCTGGTCGATGGATGCACCCGCGATATGGTAGAATGTCAGAGCGGTGTCCACGTCGTTTATGTTGTTCAATAGATGGAAGAACTTCAGATAATCGTCTTTCGTTATGCCCACGCCATGATCACGGAAACTGGAATATTATGACGGATATTTTATTACAATCGAAACGGTGACCATAATTCCCTTCCTAAAACATGAGCTGCGATTATGGCAGTATGCGCATCATGCACTATAGTAGTGCTTGTGGCCAGGAGCTTGCTAGAGATAAGGCTTGCTTGTATTGGTGTACGAAATGAAAACTTTTATTTACTTTTTTGTGTGGATGAGATTGTATATCTTGGAAGCGCTTTTAGCAGCGACGGAAGGTACGAGGACGAGTGAGTGCAGGGAACAATGTGAGCGTTGGGTAAACTTCTGGGCACTTCTATCCGAAATCTAAGCCAGAAGGTACAGCTCGCTGTACACAACGCGGTGCTAATCCCAACGCTAATGTATGGAAGCGAGAGCTGGGTTTGTTAAATCGAGCTTGAAAGTAGAATGTACGCCGTCCAGATAAGTGCATTGCGCAAAATTTGTAGCGTAACGTTTGCTGACGGCGTTCGTAATGATGACGTAAGAAAGAGAGTGTCGGTGTTAAGATAAGAAAAGGCATACTGCGTTGTTTCGGACATGTAGAAAGAATGCAGGATGAAAGAATGACGAAACAGATATACAATGCAAAAATGGAAGGATGTAGGAGCCGATAAAGACGAAGACTAACCTACCTTTACCAAATTGGTCGGGTTTTATCAGTAGGTGGTGTCAAGAGTCCTAGAAACCGGCGAAAGTGCATGAAAAGACTTATGGATGTTAAAGAAGCAAGTGAGGCGTGTAAGGATCGAGTCACGCGGCGCTCGATACTCTCTGCCTACCCTGCAAGGGATTTGGCGTGAAGTTATAAATATATAGTTACGTTTTCTTGTATTTTCCGATTTATATACATATTTATCACTTGCTCGGCAGTGAAAGAAAACATCGTGAGGAAACCCACGCATCCAATAAATTATATTTCGAAAAACGTGTGATCTAAGAAAGATATGCTTTGCCGTATGGGTTGTGGAGCTCTGGCGACAGTCGCTCCATATAAAAATCAGTATCTTCGCCAAAGGCTTAGGTAGCGGACCCCGCCAACCTCAATGGATTAGGAAACGGGATAACGCGGAGAAGAAGAGGAGCTCCTTTTTCTTGTAAACTATTGTATTATACATAAATGCACCAAAACCGGTGTGGACCACAACGCTGGTCTTCCGCGGATACCAGTAAATTATTTAGAAAATTTCAAAAATATCTAAGTAATACAAAATAATAAAATTATAACAAATTGGATAAATTATATTACATTTTACAATATATTATATTATTATTGTTATATTTAACAGCGGGCACTAACACGTACATAACATAAAATTGAATGGAATATTATTGTAATAACATTAGATTATGTAATATAAAAACAAAAAGTTAAAGTAAGCACACTTATTCATACAATTAATGCTTATAATGCTGCAATCACTATGATTTTTGAATACTCAAAATACACTCAGTTTATACTTAAAAGATTTAATGGAGCTGAATTTCCAATGGGCGGAGGAATGTTGTTCCAACATCTAGATGCAGCATATCTGAAGCTGCCATGGAAAGCAGCAGACTTATGTCTAGGGTACATAAGACGATCCGGTACTCTTGCACGAGTGCTGGTTTAATTTATTGTACAAATAACATGGGCCTTTGTTTTTAATTAAGCTGAACAGAAGTACCACAAAGTGAAGTGTACGCCGAGAATCCATGTTCAAGAGATCGCTCCTGTTTAGATAAGGAGTTATGTGTGATCTACGAGGAATGGGAAACAAAATCTAGCACATGAATTCTGTACGCGTTGTATCAGTTTTTTAGTGCGAGCTAATAGACAGTTTCCGATCACTACATCCGCATTATTAAGTTTCGAGAATATAAGTGTTTTACATAAGTAAATTCGTGATTCCACATTTAAGTAATCTCGTATTTGTACAGGACTTTTAACCTTCAATAGCAATTTTTGACAACTCCAAGAACATGTTTTTCAAACTGAAGGTTACTGCCCATAATGACGCCTAAATTTTTTGTTTCCTTTACCTGTTCAATATGTCTTTTAATTTTAAAATTGGGGTATGGGTATTAGCGGCAGATATCTGAGCCCTTGTGCCCAAAACGAGAAACTTTGTTTTATTTGGATTCAGGACTAGACCATTTGCGTCCGACCATTCTGCCACCCGTTTCAAATCTTCATAGTATTCGAAAAAATTATATGATACTCGCGCATGAAAAGTAATGCCACTCACCTTAGTAACTGTAAGTGTAACTCTTGTAAGTTTTAAGGACGCAAATCGGCATTGTAGCAAGGGAAAAATTAATTTAGTGGTACCACTAAATTAATTTTTGCGGATATTTGTAATTATCCCATACTATGTGGTGAAGGAAAACATCGTTGGAAACCCGAAAGTCCAAGGAAATATAATAGGGGTTAAAGTATCAAATTGCCGTTTTACAGTAATAAATACTTTGAATTGACATTAAACCTTCATGGTGTGAGGTGTGTTGAATCGGTACAGAAATGAAGGAATATTGGATCGAATGGTAACATGTGACGAAAAGTGGATTCTTTACGATAACTGTAAACTAAAAATGAAACGGCTGACCCCAGGTCAAACGCCGAACACTTAGAATCTATACAATCAATCAATACATCATAGAAAAAAACGAGTTAATTTTTCAGTACATATTGGCAATTTCATACTTTAACCCCTAATATTTTGAAAGACGTGTGTCCTAACCTAAGAATGGTCTGATTTTCCCTTTGGGTTGCGGAGGTGTAATGGCGGTCGCTCCATGGAAAGCTTAGTATGTTCGCCGAATCCTTAGGCTTTGGTAGCGGATGCCGTTAATCCCAATGAATTAGGAAACGGGATAACATTGAAAAGAAGCTAAGTACGCCCATGGTGACAGTCGATGGCTGGCCGCTTAGGATGATGCATGGAGATTTCGAATTGTGGAAGGCGAAACTTGCCGTATTAATTCTCAGGGTTCCAAAAAAGCCTTATAGTGGACTTGGTTGGACTGTTTGTTAATCTGTCACAGTAACATATTTCAGAAACTGCTAATGTTATCGATTCCAAAATTGAATTGGATACAAGTTGGTTTTAAATACTGCTTATTTAACCTTATGGTAAAAACTTGAAATAAAAATATATTCTGCAACAGAGGTTTCACATTCCAAAACCTTTTTTTATTTTTAAGCCGTTTGATTTCGGACTTGTGACGAAAAAAAATCAAGATATTACCATCCCTCCCCCTGGTTTTACATTTACTGTAACATTAACACGGAATCTACTTATTTCGCGCCCCGCGACGTGGTGTAGCGATGACAAACTCTATTTTAACGCCAAAGCTCGTGAGTTCAATTTCCACGAAGTGCGAACATTTGTGTGAATGTGTGTGCGAAAATGTCTGTTCGTCTTGATTTGGATGTTATTAAGAGACGTAGGGCAAACCCAAGTAGCCGACTGAGGAAGTACCTGCACGTTACAGAAAACCTCAGCGAAATAACAACTTCCTTAGGGGTTGTTGCGTTCCTGTGAGTGTGTGGGGTTGCCAGTCAGCCCCTAAGGTGTGGCTGTGTTAGCAGCAAGAGTAGTAACGCGTGAGATATTTCCTGTGTGGAAAGCGTTCATAGGTTACGGTAACCACTTTACATGGTCGGAGGGGCGATAATCCTAAGTTAAAATTATAGGAAAGACTAGCTGTGCCCGCGACTTCGTCCGCGCGTAATAGTGAAGGGAAGATATTTCCCCCTAATTTTAACAGTTTTTCATATTTTACGCAGGAACCCTAAATATTTACGGGATAAAAAGTACCCTATATTGTGCTCTGAACAGTCGTCTACCTACCAGTGAAAGTCCCGTCAAAAACGGTCCAGCCGTTTCAGAGATTAGCCGGAACCAACAGACAGACAGACAGACGAAAATTGTAAAAATATTATGCATTTAGTAAAAAGTGGTTATTTTAATATTACAAACAGACACTCCAATTTTATTTATCTGTATAGACAAGAATAATCGGTTCCGATGACCCAGATTGGCGAATTCTTGGTATATGCAATCGTATATAATGACAATAAACAATAGACAGAGACACGTCATCAAATTAATTATTGCACGATTCAATGAGATAATACCGCTTTCCGAACGATAAAACAAGGCCCGCCAAGACCTTAAGACATGACCAGGAGAAGGACCTCACTCCACACAGCGTTACATCGCACAGACGACACGTGAACCACTATAAAATACATATTGAGGTTAAACAATGGACGGGAGAAAGTTCGCTCTCCATCGAGCATTACATCAGACCGGCCGCGGCGGCGCGCGACTAATGTTCTGTCGATATTTTATTACTGATGTACGACATAATTATTAATTGATTTAATTCCAACGCTCGCCTATCTACGAAGTTCCACCTGTGATTAAAGCCTATGTAAATATTACAGGAAAAACAGTACGATGTTTTACTAGCACATACTTTAAAAATCATCATAAATCCTTCACTACAAACGTTGGTTAAGCGTTCCGTTTGTTTTGTTACTTTTAGAAACTGACGGTCGTGACAGATATCTTCAAATATTATTATTATCTATTTATATGTCCACGAAATGTAGGAACCGCGCGCGAGTACAACTTGACCGCTTTTTTCCTACATAAAGCACTGTTTTTTTCTATTGCTCTGGTTTTGTAAGAAATTTCAAAACTCGGTGCCAAAGAACGTAGCAAGAGAGAAGAAGATTTATTAATTTATTTTGTCCAACATATTTATCGTAAGGATTGTTCTGCAGATTTTTAGTTTGTCAGTTACACGATGTACGATATGAAATTAGCTGTTCTGTAACTTGAGAGTAGACACCAGTCTCAACAGCAAGACTGATACTTCCATTTCTATTTTATTTTACCATGTACTTACGCTTTCTTAACTCGTTTCAACATCCTTGCCTTCTTTTTTGCCGGGTAACCAGCATATGCCAACAGCAATTCGGCGAAGTCAGCTTCTGTGATAAGACCATTTTCATCTGGAAAAAGACAACATCTATATATAGACTAAAACACGGTGCTGGGTTCCCATACTAAATATTTTCGAAAACTACCTACAGTTGGGAATGAAGAATAGCATTGATTACAATTAAAAGCAAATATTTTTTTTTACTTTTTGTCTGTTTGTCAGAGTGCCTTCATAAACGAGTACACGCGAAAATGTCTGCACCGATTTCAATTGCTTTTTATAAATTACTAGCCATCCGCCCCGGCTTCGCACGGGTGATATGATCGCTATCAAACTTCACAGGCTCACCTGCTGGGCTAACCTGAAGATTCACTGAAAATTTCATTAAAATCTGCCCAGCCGTTTTTGAGTCCATAGAGGACATACATTCATTTTTATATATATAGACTAGCTACTCGACCCAGCTTCGCACGAGTGATCCAATCATTACCAAACTTCACAGGATCACCTGCTGGGCTAACCTGAAGGTTCATTGAAAATTTCATCAAAATCTGCCCCGCCGTTTTTGAGTCCATTTTCTCATTCATTTTTATAGGTTTATTTTCGATCTACTCGATTCCATATGCAAGTAACAACTACTGTACTGAAATAGTCACAATTTGAAGCGCATAATGTTTATTGTCATAATTTCAAATGACATACATCATATGGCGTACAAATCAAAAAGCATAATAGTTTTTAGCAATTTTTTTTATAATGCATAAACATAACAATGCAAAATTGTTGACGGATATAATAATAAAAACCATAATCGTTAAAATCTATATTCTTGTTTGTCAAAATTTTTATAAAGCACACTTTGAAACGCATAT
Source organism: Pyralis farinalis (assembly GCA_947507595.1). Classification (NCBI taxonomy): domain Eukaryota; kingdom Metazoa; phylum Arthropoda; class Insecta; order Lepidoptera; family Pyralidae; genus Pyralis; species Pyralis farinalis. The sequence goes on from OX382267.1 coordinate 23,601,080, forward strand.
TTATTATGCATAAATGTCCATATTCATAATTTTGTATAACATACTCTTACAAAGCATAACTCACTAAAGTCATAGTTATATAAAGCATTACTGTAAATATCCATATATATTTTTTTATTATTACTATGATGCATACTTATATATGTTAAAAACCATAACTTCATCAGCATTTTTAAAAAATATTTTGATATAGTGAAGTATTTCTAACCCTAAAAATGATGTATTATTAATTATAAGCTTCGAAGTAAAAATAGGGAAATCAATATTGATACAAAACTATTTGACAGAAACGAATCGCATTCCATGTTTTTCTGATTCTCCTGACGTTCTAGGTTGTATTTGGTTGGGGCTCCGACAACTTGTTAATCGGATTGGCTATAGAATAGAGGGGTAGTAAATTACCACATTATAAGATACAACGCCAGGAAAAAAGATATTCAATTAACCTTCACTGCTGACAGTAAGTTACGAGTAGTTAGGTTCCCTATAAACCACACACCCACTCCGTCAACTTCCTTTAAACGGGTTGGCTAAAGAATACAGGGGTAGTAAATTACCACATTATAAGATACAACGCCAGAAAAAAAGACATTCAATTAACCTTCACTGCTGACAGTAGGTTAGTTGGGCTCCCTTTAAACCACATACCTGGAAATAGGAGTCCCGCGAAGCGGGGCTCCGTCAACTTGCCGTTAATCGGGTTGGCTATAGAATAGAGGGGTAGTAAATTATCACATTATAAGAAACAACGCCAGGAAAAAAGATATTGAGTTAACCTTCGCTGCTGACAGTAGGTTAATTAGGTTCCCTATAGATCACACACCCAGTCCGTCAACTTGCCTTTAATCAGGTTGGCTATAGAATAAAGGGGGTAGTAAATGATCACATTATAAGATACAACGCCAGGTAAAATGATATTCAACCAATCCTCACTATTGACACTATCCTCATCCTCACTAATGAAGCCCATAATTTAAAAAAGCTGTCAACAACAGACAGTTGACAGCTTTTTAAATTATGGGAAATAAGTGTTATTCCTTAATGACGACTCGAATGACGAGCTCGGTGGCGCAGTGGTGAAACGCGTTGTTACGCTAATTTGACACCAACGGGTTCGATTCCCACACAGTACAAACATTTGAGTGCATGAACATGTCTGTTTGTCTTCGTCTGGGTATTTTCTATGTATAATAAGTATGTATTTACAAAAAAAAAGTATTTACGTATGTATATCAGTTGTCTAGTACCCATAACACAAGCTTCGCTTACTTTGGGGCTAGATGGCGCTGTGTAATTTTTCCGACAATATTTATTTATTTAAGAATTTAAGGATTTTGTTTGTTATGTTTATTAAAAGTATGCTCTTTGAATATTATGTCTTCTGAATGTATGTGGCAAACAAAAAGTATGTCTTTAGTTACTTATGCTTCTCGAAACTATGCATTTCTATGATTATGCCTTACAGATTTCGGCCATTACATGTTATGCGTTATGAAGTTATGCTACAAAGACTTATGGCAAATGACTGTTATGGCTATTAACATTATGCATTGTCCGTTTATATAGGTAACCTTCTGAAATGTATATATAATACTAAACTGAAAACGTCTAGGGACTCTACAATTTTTATATTTTATTTTCGTACCACATAATACCAGCCACAAGACACTCTTACAGCCTGCCCGACATGAAGTTGTTACCGTAACCTATGGATGCTTGCATTTAGGAGTCATGTCGGGCACACGCCGCTGATGCAGCATCAAAAGCTTTCTGGTGATATAAATTACTTACAGAAATATCACAACTACGAAATTCTTGAAACAAACCATAAAAGATTATTTTAAGTGTCGTTTTATCATTCAATAAGCGTTAATAAATTCATCACACAATGCATTTAGTTAAACGATTAAAGTTACTTATAATATAAAATAATAAATATTAAATGTTACCACTAGAATAGCGATAATAATTTTCGTCATTTTTACACATAATAATTTGAACACTCTATAAAATATCTTTTTTCTATGAAGTTTTCATAATTCTGGGCATTATAAAAGACCTAAAAACCTTTGAAATTCACAACATTTCAAAGGTTGAACGCAATTTTTATAGTTTCCAATGAAGGTTAACAGTTAATACATTTGCCATTTTTACTTTTGACCTAGACGTCGACGCGAGTATGTTCTGTCGCCGATTATTGTCACCATTTCTATTTTTATTTTGTTAAAGTTTTTGTTAAATTTTATAGCAGTGTTACATGCACTGTTATTGTTGAGTTTCTGTTCTTAAAACGTTTTTCTGGGTGAAAATGAGTGAACCTGGATGGAATACTCCAATGCGTTCTATGAACAAAGAGACTGTTATTGGCATGCAGAAAAGACTTGGCCAGTTGTACCGATTAGTAAGATTGAAAAAGTTTTCTTTGTTAACATTTGTCTCACGGCGTAATAAATGAATATACATACAAAGAATTGTTATTTTGTTAGCGTCCTTTTATCACTTTAGGATTTACTGTCAACTGAACACCTTAGAACCTTTATAGCTTACTCCATCAACGTGACAACCACGACAACCACGTCAATGAATTGTTATTTCATATATTTCAAATATCAGCCTAAAAATTCTCTATGTGTTGTTTACAAAATCACTTTCTTTGCCGATTATACGTACCTATAATGTTGTTACTACGCCGATAGATTGTTTTTTATTAAATATAGGATTTCACAAATTATTATTTCTTATTATTGGCTCGATTAATTTTGCAGTGTAATGTAAGTTGTACCAATAACGAAAAACAGAAAATTGTACCTAACTAATAATGTCACAAATGGTAATTAAAGCCGCGCTATAGGTCCCTAGCGCGGCTAACGCTCAGCTGGACCATCGTCCACCGGTCATTGATCTTTCGTATACAAAAAAAACTAGTCTTTCGTCATTCATTATTAATCCCCAGTAAAGTTTGTTATGTTAACTTTGTTGTACCATGTATATACCTGGTTGTTTTCGCTGAAATTCTAGCGACAATATTTCCTTCTGTAGTTGCTGTTGAAAGTCTAAAAACTTCTCGATAGTCAATTTTTCGTTGAGTTTGGGACCGAAAAAGTATGTGGTGAGTGCCGAGTTGATTCCCTAAAAACAGAAAAGTTAATATTAAGGTAACGTACTTTTTTTATGGGGCAGCGGTGGCATACGCGAATGCTGATACACGCATACATTTTCCACTCGATTGAACCATGTTTTAAAACACGAGGACCGTGTTCATTGAAATCCATCACAGCCTCTTCTGACTTCGTAAAGTCTAACCTCTACATATCTATATCAAATCTTTTATATTAGTATTAAATGAAAAGTGTACGAGGTTTGAACTATGCGCTCTTTTCTCTTCTTTCTTTTTTCGAAGGCTAAAAATAACTATTTACAATTTACAATCCGTAAAACTTAGTTCACAATGAAATTATTAATAATATATGGATAATAATATTTTGTTAATAGTATAAAGTTTGACATAGATGTCTGTTTTGTCTTGTCCTAGGTGTTTTAATAGAGGTAGGCCCGTCTGGACAAACATCTCCACCTCACAGAAAACTACAGCCAAATAACAACTCCCTGGAGGGATGTGCAGCAAATATGTACAAGACTAAGGAACCCTAATAAACATAGCAACGCGAAATCAGTAACCTTTCATAAATAAAATAAATGTTAAAATTTATAAAATTTATAATAATTTACCAGTTGACATAAAAATGTTAAATATCAAGTTATTCAAGACAAAATTATGCAAATGGCTGAATGATAATAACTTTTATAATTTGAAAGATTATTTTTTTATAAATAATGATCACTTAATTTTGTAAAATTTTATTGTAATACTTGCATGCTATCTTCTCCGTTAGCAAAACATGAATGTTCTCGACCATAAATTAAGATCTATGTATACCATGTTTTAAGCAATAAAGATATTATTATTATTATTATTATTATAATATCAAATTAATACGAGTATAATGGTTGGCTAATAAATAATACGAGTATAATGGTTGACCTGGCGGAAAGTAGTCGCTATTGACTATGGACGTTTGTGATACGTGTGTCACTCACGCGTTGCCAACTGTTGCCAGAGAAAACTTTACAATATTTTTAGTGATTGATATTTTTTTAAAAGATTAAAAATTTATACTTCGCAATAATTCCCATTTTTCTTCACATTTTCTGGATATTCGGCATATATTTTTTACACGACATCAGATGGTACTTAGCATGGGCTCATACATATGCAAAATGGCTATAGTAATCTGGATATTCTTACAATACAATAAGTAATCATTATCTATAGCAGTACTTCTTTAGGAGCCTACACTCCTTATTCACTCGAAAAGACACAACAATCCTTCAATGGTTATTTATCATATATTTGATACTATAGTGGTATTTATTGAATATCTAGTGGTACCTTAAAAGTGTTGCCAGTGTTAGCGTGGTCGCGGTGTCGAGACCCGATGCTGCTCTGCTGCCGTATGAGGGCGGCAACCTTCTCAAACTCCTCGCAGTCCACGTCTCCGTCGCCATTCAGGTCGAACATCCGGAAGGCGATCTCGAAGTGACGGCGAGACGCTGAAACGCATTTTTCGTACATCGTTTGGAAAATTTGTATAAAATAAAAAACTGTTAAAATTAGGGGGAGATATCTTCCCCTAATTTTAACAGTGTGTTACGCTTGGTGTGTAGCCCCTGGTACACACGTTGCCAGTCTCACTGCTAACGCAACTATTTCTCAGAAGCTTCCATGTAACTTTACCCTCGCACATAACCCACGAGTTGCCCTACTTCAATTTCGCCAGAACGTATACGTACGTATAGGTGAAGATAAATATGGCTCAAACAATGATATTTCTGATGGTGAGCCTTTCGCTCCATAAGGTCTAAAATATTAAAACGTCCTTAGTATCTAAGACTTTTTATTCAAAATGATCCGTATAAATGGTCCATGCATCAATATTACCATCGTATTAAAAATTAGTAAAAATAAACGTAATAAAATTATACAATAATAATGTAAATAAATACTATTTTATACCGCCCACACAGATGGTGGAAGCCGATCCTTGTCAAACTACCCAGGAACTAGCGGCATGGTTTAACGTTACCTTACCTACAATATTGACTCATTTGCATCAAATCAATAAGATAAAAAAATATGAAAACTGGGTGCCTCATGATCTGACTGATCTGCAGAAAGAAACGCGTGTTGAAACTTGTGTTGCCTTGTTGAATCGATACGGAAATGAAGGAATATTGTATCGAATTGTGACTAGGGTTGCCACCTCTGATTAGTCTAAATCCGGGAGAAACAAAAACAGCGACTTTTGATAACTTTTTATGTTAGTTTGAACTTATACTTTTCATTTGAACGTACAGATTTCAAAATATCTGGCCTAACAAATAAAAAAACTCTGCAGTACATTTTAAAATTGAAGAACGTTTGGATTTCTGCCTTGACATATTCTTCATTTAAGCAGTTTCTTTCTTTGGTCCATATATCGAATACAATACTAAAAACACGCTCGTAAGCGGCGTTTGATATACCTAGGTATTGTCAAAACGCATGAAACTATTTTCTTCAATTCGTCTCCTCATTTGACTCAACAATGCTGTCTTGAACCTCTCTCAAAACGCAGAAATCTTCATAAAGTTTGCTAGCGAGCGAGCGAGGCGGGCGGCGGGGGTGAGGTGAGCGAGAGAGGTTGCCGCGCGTCTTCATATTATTTTCGCTCTCTCTATCATTCCGCCAGCGCGCGCAAATTTGAAATTCCGGGAGAAATATGTTTATTTCATTTTCCTGCCGGGAGCCGGGAGACTTAAATTTTCATTGCTGAATTCCTGGAGACTCTCGAAATTCCGGGAGAGGTGGGAACCCTAATTGTGACATGTGACAAAAAGTGGATTCTTTACGATAACTGTAAGCGAACAATGCAATGGCTGACCCCAGGTCAAACGCCGCAACAGTGCCCTAAAGCAAAGCTTACCAATAAAAATGTAATGGTAACTGTTTTGGTGGTCTCTTCATGGCGTTATTCACTATAGCTTTCTCAGGTCTGGTCAAGGAATAACAGCAGATGTTTACTGTGCCGAACTTCGAACAATGATGGCGAAACAGGTAGTGAAACAGCCCCGACTCGTGAACCGATCTTCACTATTATTACTCCATGATAACGAAAGACCTCACACTGTACAAGAAACCGTTGTAACTTTACAGAAGCTGCAGTATAGAAACCATACGTCATTCATACTTGCCAGACCTTGCTCCGACTGACTACCATTTTTTTGGTGATTTGGATAATTTTCTTGCCAGGAGGCAGTATAAAATGCTTTCACACAGTTTGTCGAATCCAGATCCCCAGAGTTCTATCGCAAAGGCATAAATAAACTTCCGATTAGATAGCAGCAATGTATAGATAATGTTAATGAGGGTAAATATTTTGATTAAATAAATATGTTACATCTCTGAAAAAAATGAGTTTTAATTTTTCAATTTTGCGAATCGAAAAACGAATTGCAATTAATTATTTGCTACATTTATTTTTGTGCAAGTAAGTTCCGCTGAAGTAAGTGCATCGAATTTATCGCTATTAGCGTAATTACGAAGTGCTAATTAACTTTTTTTGTCTAAAACTAGATTGGCAAACAAGCATGCGGCCCGCATCAGATAGTAAGCGGTCTCCGCAGCCTATTGACGCTCACAGCACCACGGAAATGTTACTGGCGCGCTGCCAATCTTGTGACCTAAGGATGTTTCGTCACAGTACCAAGTAATTTCTCTCCCATATCTCACCCTTCAAACCGGAACACAGCTATATAAATATAGCTGCTTGACGACGACTTTTGTACAGTCTTCCTCTAACCTAATACGTGAAGCATGTTTTCCGCGATTAAATCATTTTTAACCGGTTGTTTTGCAATGGATATTCAAGTTGAAGGTACGTATTAAGTGTTTTATGTACTTTTTGTTATTTTAAATTCTTTATAATTTTGTAAATACGGCGCTACGCCGAAGCTATTAAATTGTTTTTTTTTTGTTAAACTACTTTGCTGTAATATTGCACATATGACTTTTATATGAAAAAGTTATGGAACGTTTCCACGCTTGTTTTTTTTTTAAATTAGACGCGATAGTTTGCGAATCTGAGTCGTACTGAAGATCTACGTCGTACATCCAATCGCGTAGCACTTACTACGAGATATTTATTCTTTTTAAATTTGCATTGACCCGATTATTTTTTGTTTTCAGTAGACACTTCATGTGTATTAAGAACAGTAAATATGACGGTGACAGATATCGTCGCGTCTTTCAAACTGTGATGCAGTTACTGCCAGATGTTGAAAATATGGATACTGATGACTTGCAAGTCCTGAACATTCTCGAATGATCGCTAAATACAGTGGACTGGCTGAACGAAAATGAAGTTTACAGTCTTTCAACTGTGGCCTGCCGCAACACCCAGCAGCCGGCGATTAATGATCTTCCTTCCACAAGTGACCACCAGCAGAGAAAAGTCTTCATGGACTGTAGCAAGCGGTCGAAACTAAGGCTTAGTGATTCCAGCCGATCTAACACCCCTTTCATGGAATTCAATTCCACACTGACGAAGTGTTTATTATCTTTTATGAACTTGGCTGACTAAATAGCCACTAATAAATTATAAGTATTAATAACAAATACTGATATTTGTTATTAATACTTATAATTTATTAGTGGCTATAGTAAACCTAATTAACCTGGATACTTATATGTATATAATATGTATATTTTTAAATTTATTGTACAATAAAGATATTACAACAACAACAACTTCTTTGAGGACAACACTTATTTTTAATTGAATATATTAATATTATTTGAATGTAATCTAGTTATTTTATTATTATTCATCTTTATAAGTGATGATTTATAAGCATTAGCATGATTTTCAATAGCCGCCACCTGCGAGAATCCCCTATGACCGTCTCTCTTAGAGTGCGGTACCACCGTGCTGCGCCACCAAGCACGTCAAAATTGAAAATTATTACATTAATCTAATATTTTATACCTTATGAATAAATAAACATTTTGATAATATGGATAAATTAATACTTTAAACCTTACGAACAGAAAGGATGGTGAGCCTCTTTTGAGCAGTCAGAACCCGTTATATACATTTTCCCATACATTTCGCGGTCGTATACGACCACCCGGGTTTCGAATAAACTATTCCAAATATTTGTGGTCGTTCGCGGAAACATCATGACAATGAATACCCTATTTCTATACTTATTAAGAAACAGCCCTAATGTGACAGTTTCATTCTGTATTTTTAGCCTAAACACGTCTTTGTTCCTAAAAGTTTGTCCTCTTTCATGAATTCTCTGTCTAAGTTCAAGTACCCAACGTTGCAGATGACTGTAACGGTCACTGCTTACCAGGGCCAGACCAATAAGACAGGCAATTCGCAGGTTTGCCATAGTATTTAAAAAAAATCACGTTTCAATTTGCTCAGAATTAAGTTTCATTATTTATTTAATACGAAGATTGTACGCATATTATTAGTAGCATAATTTTGGAGTCAAGTAAATATTTCAGAAATAATATTTCAGTGAAAATATACAATAAATAAATTTAATTAAAAAAGTTGCAACCAAGTTTCTATATAGTTGCATTAGCCTTAAAACTAGAGTCATGTACAACACGACAAGGTATAAATTTTACTGTTATAAGTGCATACTTGCTTGTTTTCTTTAATTTGCATATGTATGCAAGGAGGCCCTAAACAAAAGAACTGTTAATGTTCGGACGAAGAAAAAAACAAAACAGTGTTCACTCAGTGTCGAGATAAATAGTCTGTGAAAGAGACGGCGGGATCGTAAAATCATTAGATTCGCTCATGCTCCGTACGTAATGCCTCCCCTAACCCCGATGGATGCTGCGTTCAAGAGTACATCTACATCTATACATTTCAAACATGCTGTGATCGCTAAAATATTTTATCAATCTGTTATTATCAAATTTAAACAAACTGCTATTTTTTCCTTTGTATAATCTCACTAAATCTCGGTACCACATGACGCTGCAAGATGCTTTTATCAGTGAAACGGCGGCGTTCGAAAATAAAAACAAAGGCATTCCATTACTTGCAATGTGGTGCAAAAACAGTGACTTTTCTATTCTGGGCGGCTTTGTATATGATAGTGATGAAAATGACAATATTCAAAAGCAGTGCCAACACACCGGTGGTGAAGGATTGGTCAATAGTACCTGACAATTACACCAAGTGGCTGGTAAATATATATTGTATTTTTATAAATAAGAATAAAAAAAATACTTTGTACATATCGTTGGATCTTCCGGTCACCCATAGAAGTAAATAATGATTTTAGAAAGGAAGTAAGGATAAGACTCTGACAATTTGTCAGCACTAACTGTCGATTACAAAAACAAAAAAAGTTGTATATCCTAGACAAATGTGCGTAATGAAATAATGACACCTAACCGTAGGTTCAGAGAAACGTAAAACAATTGATAGGTTAATAAAAGTTAATAACAACAAGACTTGTTAAAAGCTAGAATATTCTGGAAACAATAGTATAGTTATATATCGTCACAAACACAAAAATCGTCGTATTATATTGTGACGATATTATATAACTATACTATTGTTTCCAGAATATTCTAGCTTTTAACTACAATAATATAGCATAATAGTAAATAATCAGACATTATTATGAACGAATGAATTGATCACAGAACATATGAATAAGTGGTTAGAACGACTCTGCAAATGAATGAATGAATCGAGCACTCCAACAATGTGCTCATAGGCTCATAATTTTGTATATTTACAAGTGTGCGATCGTTAACCACACGTGTCGCAAATTTTATTCATGCGTTTGTGTGTACAGCTAAGAGCAGATCAGGCTTAATACTCGAAATGCGATTGTAACTCTTATCACGAAAGGCATAAGAATGATACAAAGGTCAAAGTGTAAACCTTGAGCTGCATTTAGCCGTCGTCTTTATAATATATTTCGGCAGCTTTACTTATTTTTATTTTACTTTTGAGTACAGTCAGCATTAAATAGTTAGTAAAAGTACCTAATATCCTTATTTGTGTAGTAAAGAAGACATGTCGCGATCTGTTTGGTTTTCATTAATATTTGATACTAACTGTATACACTCAAAGCAGCTCTTTATACACAACATTGACTATTAGTTTCAAGTCACTAACTTAAAAAAAATGAATTTCGAAATATCCTTTCTTATTTTCCATATGAATTACAAAAGGAACCTCTTGGTGAGTCAGTGAATTAGTCAGGAACTCCATTTCTATTAGTATAAATTTATTAATATAGAATAGCGTCTCGGCCATACACACTTTCAACCCCCTTTTCACTTTCCTAAGGGTGGAACTTTTGAAAACTAACTAACTAATTAATAGAGAGTACAACATACAAAGTCACTAACTTCAAAAAATATTTCTACTCCATACAAACTGTCAACCCCCATTTCAGCCCCCTAAGGGTGAACTTTTGAAAAATTCTTTCTTTAATCTAAATTTCAGCTTTCTAGGTTCAAGGGTTTGGCCTGGGCTTTGATGAGCCAGTGAATTAGTCCGGACTCCATTTTTATTAGTATAGATTATTGTTCATTGGAATTCTTACGAATTTGGCACTTTTGTCTTTGTAACAACTATACTCAAGTGTGGTATTGTTGTAAATTGCTTTATATTATATGTACTTTAAATATCTTTTATTCTCACGAGTATAATCTCGGTCATCTGATAGGATTGCACGGAGACGTAAGTTTAAGCAGAGCCTTTCCGAAAAGATAGAATAGGAAGGAATAGGAAGACGACCCGCTTCGAAGAAAGTTATGAACACAATTATTATTGTACTCATCATTTCAATACTTTCAGCTTCACGGCCCAGTTTTAGGCGACGATGAGCCAGAAACAGATACAAATAATGCGCAGTGGTCAGAACCAGACAACGCAACTGTTATTGAATTGGAAAATCGAGTAAAACGAGTGCAAAACGTCTGTCAAAAACGCGCTCTTGAAACACAGGGAATTAATAACAAAGAGTTCTTCGTGGATCACGATCACAATCTCGTGTGGTGCAATGTTTTCAAAGCAGCAAGCTCTTCATGGTTGTACAAATTCAACATCTTAGGTAAGAACAACAAAATTAATAATTCAAGAAATGTAATTTTTTCGAGCAGTGTTGATATTCGAATTCCCAAAGCATTTTTCTCGACTATATTATGTTCATTATATGAAAAAAAAATCTATATAATAATAGGCAAAGACAGAACAGGTTAATACATTTTACTCCTTTGTTTGTCAAGAGATTGGTTTATTTTTTGTTCATTGCTATTGACGAGCTTTATTTTTATCAATAAAATTTTTGGGCACAGGAGAACAAAAAAGTTATATAGATAGAATAATTCAAATTCATATAAGATTTCTGAAACTTTCAATAATGATTATATTCGAAATTCGGGGGAATTCTAGTTATCTAATTAGAAGAATTAACGTTATGGTCATAAAATGAAATTATTTTACAGGTGGTTACGATAAAAAGTTTTTAGCGCGAACCAAACAAACACCTCTAATGCTAGCCCGAAAGAAGTTTCCTCGTCCAAGCGAGGACGAGCTACGAGACGCCGTGAACACTCCGGGAGTTATTTCGTTACTAGTTGTACGAGAACCATTTGTACGCTTGCTGTCAGCATATCGGGACAAACTGGAGAACATAACACCACCCTACTATCGGAAACTCGCAAGAGCTATAGTGGCTGAACACAGAGAGAAGGCAACAAAAATTTTCGGACCAATAAAAAGTTTCGGTCCAACATTTTACGAATTCGTTGCCTATTTGACTAAAACACATAAAAACAAAAAGTTAGCTTTCGACGAACATTGGGCACCTTATTACCAGTTCTGTTCGCCGTGTGCCGTAAATTTCAGCCTGATAGGGAAGGTAGAAACATTATCGAGAGATTCAGCTTTTGTGATACAACAACTTGGCCTTGGGCACGTATTGAGCCGGAAAGTGAGCGACCGCAGGACTAGGCTCCGAACCGTCATGAACAAATCTCGAGACGGAAAGAATACAACCGGCTTAATTAAACGTTATTTTAGTCAGCTTGACGAACAAATGCTAGACGACTTGTTAAAAGTATATGGTATAGATTTTGAAATGTTTGGATATAATCCTAAAGTTTATAGACGTTATGTAAGGAAATAAAAAGTTTATCCTATTTATATTTGTTTTATTCGAATAATTGCTATTACTATATTCACGAAAAGTCCCTTGCGGGGTAGGCAAAAAAAACCGAGCGCCACATGACTCGATCCTTGCACACCTCGCTCGCTTCTTTAACATTTGAAAATTATACCTATGAGATATTTTTCATAGACTTACTTCGTTAACTTCTAAAGGACAGTCCACAATAAACTGACCAAGCGCACCTGTCGGACTCGTACACGAAAGGTTTCATACCATCGTAAAAAAATAAACGCCAAAAAAACGCGAGTCTTGTATGGTGACCTTTGTTAACTTTTTTATTATTTGTTGTTATAACGGTCCTAGTAATACAACCTCAGCGAAAATTTTCAAGTTTACTATTACGGATCAAAAGATGAAATAAGGTTCAAGCAACGGACAAACAGCGGAGCCCTAGTAACGGCTATCCTTTTGAGTTCGGAACCCTATCGTATAATCAACAATTTAATATGTCAAAGAATCAAAATACCATTGGTAAACAACATAAACGGTTCAAAATGTCAAAATCTAAATTACCAACGAATCACATAATCAATGACTTAAATAAATCAACAATCAATACAAATAATATTTTTTTTTTGCTGTGTATGAACTTTCTATAACAAACCTACAAACTTGTTTATAAACTTTCAAATTTAGAATACGAGTATTTAATGAATTAGTAGGTTAGGAGTAACTATTTACGTAGTTCGAACTCTGTACAGGTGCCGGCGTTAAATATTGCACTTCGGCAATCAGCGTATTTCCGAATACAAACGAATGCTAATTTCCACGTGTGTGTGTGTGTATACATACAGCTTCCTCATCGACATAAGAGAAATTCTAAGCACGTCATATTTTAAAGCCTATTAGGAGCAATCTAACGTTTCAGTCATAATTTTAGCAGCAACCACAACTTCGTTACTATGAGTTGTTATTTGTGTGTTAGCTGGAGAAATGTGTCTCCAGCTGGCACATGCTGTTGAGGCAAACCTGCCTCTGTGAGGTTATGGTTTTAGACTATAATCAGAAAATTAGCTCATAATTCCAGCAACGAGAGCCAAAAAAACTAACTATCATACCCAAATACTATTGAAACTGCGATAATAAAAATGTGTGCGAGCTGGAGTACCATGTGTCTGGCTTGCACAGCTGTAGATTCGTAATTATTTCAGGTACGATTATGTATTATATCTCTCTATTTTCAGCCGAATTGCAGCATTAGGCTCCAAATTCATCAAAACTTTAGCTCAAAAAGTTTTTGACCTACGAACCGATAACTATGTATAAGCTGGTGACACGTAACACGGGCTAACACATGGTGAACTACTATAACTGTATAAGTCAGTTTCGTTTTAAAGATCAGATAATATGTTATAATTGGTGCACACACGAGGTATAATTTCAAATGTCTGGGCCTCTTCTCTTCAAAATTATAAGCCAATACTGTATTCCCGACACAAAAAAATCCAAATAATGACTCGGAATGTGTGCATTACTCTATTGAATTAGAGTTTAAACTTAATGCTAGCAATATTTTGAGTCATTTTAATTTGTACTCTCGATCAGTCTTAATTTCTGTTCTTTTTTATTTTTTTCTAGGTATTCAATTCGTTTGAGACTTTCATCGTGCTATTCCATAAGAACTTTTCGAATTATCTTTGACTAGCAGAAGCCCGCGGCTTCGCACGCATGAGATTTGGGCTTTTTGTAGCCTTTATTTCTCTGTAGACATGAAATTGTTTATGTTTAAAAAAAAACAAAGTTCAGGGTCGTAGATGCAACCATAGATCGATTCAATTTTCGTACAGCACCATCTCTATTGACCTTTACAGGAGGCAACGTATATGTATTTTATTTATATTACATAAAAAATGCGTAGGTAGTTATTTTATGTTACAAAAAATAAGTATTCCATGAAAATAATAAAAATATAATGGCAAAGTCCCCCGAAGGGGAAAATATTTCCCCTTAAACTTTGCATCCCCGTTTTACCGCCCTTGAGGGATGATTTTTGAGAAAAATATTTTACTCGTGTTTCATGCCTTTCAATAAAGAACCTTCATGCTGAATTTCATTCGAATAACTTCAAAAACGGCTAAGTTTTATACTAACATTGCATCCCCGTTTTACCGCCCTTAAGGGTTGATTTTTGAGAAAAATATTTTACTCGTGTTTCATGCCTTTGAATAAAGAACCTTCATGCTGAATTTCATTCGAATAACTTCAAAAACGGCAAAGTTTCATACTAACTTTGCGCCCCCGTTTAACCCCCTAAGGGATGAATTTTGAAAAAAATATTTTACTCATGTTTCATGCCTATCAGTAGAGAACCTTCATGCTGAATTTCATTCGAATAACTTCAAAAACGGCAAAGTTTCATACTAAATTTGCACCCCCGTTTTACCCCCTTAGGGGATGAATTTCCAAAAATCCTTTCTTAGTGCTCCCCTCCGTTATAAAAGGAACCCCTGTGCAAAATTTCAAGTTTCTAACCCTTATAGTTTAGGCCCTGCGTTGATATGTCAGTCAGTCAGCTTCTCCTTTTATATATAGATTTTAGTGAAATTAAATCTTATAAGTATTTTTGTCAATGGCTTTTCAGACCCATTATAATTAATAGCCTCAGATAATTTAGCTTTTATTGATTTTATTGTCGGCAGTTTATTAAAACGCAAGTGAAAATCGTACACTAGTTCTTCGAAACACATAATAATCAAAATCGTCCATATCTAAACGAAATTGTTTTTTGGTCTCGCTTTTTTCGGAGAGCTGAACTTAATTGCACTGGAATTCAGTACTGACTACGTTTAATAATAGCGGTTAAAGTATGAAATTGCCGTTTTATAGTAATAGATATTTTAAATTGACATTAAACCTTTATGCACTTTACTTTCTTCATTGCATTTATCTGCACTAAAATAAGCGTTTTGTTTCCTAATTTCTAATTTGAACGGCTAAGTGGACCTACATTTTCATGAGGGAAAAAATGGCTTTATATTCATGTGCCTATGCGTTTAATGCGATAGTCGTAGATTTAATTCCACTTTGTATTAT
Organism: Pyralis farinalis; assembly: GCA_947507595.1. Lineage (NCBI taxonomy): Eukaryota > Metazoa > Arthropoda > Insecta > Lepidoptera > Pyralidae > Pyralis > Pyralis farinalis. The sequence goes on from OX382267.1 coordinate 23,616,431, forward strand.
ACCTTTGGGTATTAGTTACATTATTTAAATATGTATCGTTATAACTAGTAAAATATAAATAAAATAGTTACACTAGCATTTAATAGTTACTAACACGGCTCGATTTTTAAATGTATATATAAACCTTGATATACTCGTACATACATTCAAAAATTGGTTTTGGATGATAAAAAAATCCAATAGGCTCGATTTCCTATTATTTCAGGCAAATACGGAACCCTACACTGTACGTATCCCCAATAGGAAAAACAGAACTCTTACGAGATCACTTTTTATCCGTCTGTCTGTGGGTCTGTATGTCAAGAGCCTTTTTCTCAGGAACGGGTGGAGCTATCAAACTGAAATTAATATCATGTACCCAGATCTGTAATCACTTCGAGTAGTGACAAAAATCAAACTTCTAAGCCAATGCAATCAAAAGATACGGCTGTTTATGCGCATATTTTGACACTCGCAAGGAAATCAAAACAAATAGGGTACTTCCTGTTGACCTAGAATTATGAAATTTGGTAAGAACCAATATCATGTAGCACAAGTAAAGGAAAAAAATCCTAAAACCCTAAATTTGTAGTGCAATCACAAAAAAAAATACTTTTATGCGACAATAATTTGCGAAAAATTTTTTTTACAGAACCTTCAGAGCGCGAGTCGAAGTCGCACTTGACGGTTTATTTTTTATTTTTTGTAATTGATTTGGATACAAAGATTAGTTGATCTACTCGATATCAAAAATACTTACTTGACAACACTGTCAGCAGGAAGATGTAGTCACTAAATGTGATGAGGCCAGATGAGCCGAGTTTATAAAAAATGGAGTCTTCGTCGAGGTCCAAATTGAGGCGCTGACTGATGCTCTGTGTAAAACAAAAACACATTATGCCCAATCATTGTCTAGTAATACAGTAGAGATGAAAAAGCAAAATCCTTCTATGCACCCAAACACAAATCTAAATGGTCTATAATTATAAAACTAAAATGATTAGTCTTCAAACTGATATAAGTTCAAATCTATCGAATTGACACCTAATTGAAGTAATGCAGGATGGGCTAAGGACATTGATGCAACACAGGTCTATGAAATAAAACAATAGAAAAAGTGAAGAAAAATTTTGCTCTTCTGACTTTTAAAGGTTTGTGCCATGTCAAAGAGAAAAATATTGCCATGCCGAATGATATGCTAGAAAATAGGTCTAATCTAAGGAATTATAGAGAAGAGGCAAGCAGAAAAGTGTCAAAAATTAACAAGCAACAGAAGTTAGGATAATCTATTCATCGATGATCAGTGACTCCTCCTAGTAACTAAGTGTTGGTGGTTACTAATCTAGGCGTTTGGTACAGTGTGGCCAATGACGATGGCGGAGCAATTGGCACGCGAAAAGTAACCAACTCAAACCATATGTGCATAGTAACGAAAATAAAAAAATTACGAATCGAGAGCAGCAGAGAAAAAAGAAGGAAAGACAGTACCTCATCGATGTTCTGAAAAGACAAGAAAGTGACGTGAGTGGCTGGGAAGATGGTGGCAGTGCGAAAAGTGTTTGGTGACTTTGAAGATTTTGTAAGAGAATAGAGACGCGATGGAGTAAGTTCTGTTTCTCTACTGGTATTTAAGAATAATAATTGTAAACATAAATTTTGTTTAGTGTATTTCAGTACCTATTAAATGTATTTATAGTAATATTATAATTACCACATCAAAATATACACATTCCACTAATGGGATATAGGTCTTCCTTCAACTTAGAGCTTTCCCTTTAATCGATGGGTAAAATACTGGTGCTGACTTGGCTTAACAGCTGCCATTTACCGATAACAGACGGGTCTAACCGCTTGACGGATTCTCCGATGTTAGTAGGTAATGCTTGATTTTACACGCTCGTTTAAACTGAAACGCACAACGAAACTACAGTAAAACTAGGACTAAGACACCACGATCATACAACTGGTGGGGTCACTATCTCAAGAGAAAATCAAGTTGGCTTCCAAAGAATTTAAGTAAATTTAAGTTTAGGCGAGAGCCTACCTACCTAACCTACCTACCTTGAGATTCGGTTCGGAGACGAGTTGTTAAAATTCTTTAATACCTAACCTAACCTATACAGTATTCAACACCGTATAGTTTAGACTTTTCAACAATGATGTCCCTTAAATCTATATAAAAGAGAGATTTTGCCTCCTCTTTTAATTCTACGGATTGTATAATGGATTGTGTTCTGAGGTTGTTGGACATGATGAACATAGCTTCTTCATGATGAACATGTAAGGGACTTAATCCTCATCCACTGGAAATACAATGGGTCCGAGCACCGTTATTTGATAGAAAGAACTTGATGCCTTGGCAAGGGACTTCAAACAAGACCTTCTTAAAGCATGTTGTGAAGAGATTTCCAGAGAGATTTCAACGCAAAATATGATGCCGCTATTCTTTCAAGTATCAATTCGCTGCTGCAACTGCTTACCGCTAGGCAGCACATACGCTTGTTTGCACTGTGTTATTGAGTTCAAAAACCCTTTGGTGACTATTTAATTTATTTAAGTACTTTTTTTATATTAGTTCAGCATAGTGGCCCCTCTTTGCCTGATGGTAAGCGAAAGAGGAGCCCAAATCGCAACTGCAACTGACAACATACTACATACCGTATCCTGTCAGTTGACGCTGCCATGCTGACCCGCAAAATGCTTCTTCACGCTTCGTTTGAAGGATCCCATATTGTAGGAAGGAGGGAACACATGTGCAGGCAAGGCGTTCCACTTTTGAATGGTACGACAAAGATAGGAGTTGCCGAACTTTTACGGTACGCGAAGAGATATTCTCAACCGTGGAACTATGACATCGCAAGCCCGCACGTGTGGTTCTATGACGGAAGGGTGAGGGATAAGGGAAAACAGTTCTTCAGAGCACTCGCCATGGTAAAGGCGGTAAAATACGCTTAGAGAGCCTATGTCCTACAGAGTTGAAGAGGTTCTAGGTTTTTGGTGACCTCTTCGTCGTCAATTATGCGGATAGCCCGTCGCTGCAACCTATCGAGAGCCTCAAGAAGTACTTGTAAATATGATAAAAAATATTGTATGCAACACGGAAGTCATTATAAACCGGAATGATTAGCTTTCGGCGTCGGGCTTCTAAAGTAACTCGCATTTGCAATTACCTTGTTACCGCTTTAGTATCATCATCATCATCTCAGGATAATAAGTCTCCCCGCTAGATAGCCTCCTTCTCGATCCTTTATTACAGAATATACTAATAGATAATATTTTGTAGTGAACAAAGTTGGTAAGTAGGACTGTGATTCTTAACATTCATATTTTCTCTAAGTTATTAGGTAATTCCCTCATACAATATTAACTGTTTAATAACAGATGAAGACACATTGCTCAAATGAGAGAATAAGAAACTGGCAAAAAGAAATTTGTTAGGCTTAAATGTACAATACAATAGTATTTAGTAAGCGTAGTCACAGCGATTTTTTATGTTAATAAGAAAAGTGTGAAGACAAAATATATGTTAAAAACTTTGAATATCTATATAAATATATATTCACGTAAACGTAAATTTGGTGAAGGAAGACATCGTGAGGAAACCCGCACGTCCAAGAAATTATATTTAGATAGACTTGTGACCTTATAAGAATGATCTGGTTTTCTCCCTTCTGGTTTGGTTGTTCCCTCTGGCTTGTGGAGGTCTGACGGCAGTCGCTCCATGTAAAAATCAGTATCTTCGCCAAATCCTTAGGTAGGTTAGTAGATAGCGGACCCCGCCAATCCTAATGGTTTAAACAACGGGATAACCTAAAAGGCAGATAAATATATATTCAAGTCAAGTCCTTTGCGATATTGGCAGAGAGTATTGAGCGCCACGTGACTCAACCCTTACACGCTGAACACATGAAGTTCTTATTTATTTAATAGTTGATGTTACAAATCTAATGTTAACAAAAATACCGTTACTTTCATATATTATAATGGGTTTTTCACAATATACCAATTTGGCTTCATGCTTAATATGTATTTGACAACAAGGGTGGAAGCCAAAATGTCGCCCCAATTTTAACCCGTGCCACCTGTACATTTTGCTTAGACTATCAACCAAGATCAATAAGAAAAAAAAATGTATTTACCTTTGGATCATATCTTCTGTACTGATCCAGGCCCAAACCTGTTGAGAGTAAAATTTCGTAAATAAAAGACATATGGCTTATTATTTTTTATTAATTTATTCTGTATGTTGACCTATATAATAAGTCAATATACAGAATAAATTAATAAAGCTCATTCACAACAGAACCAAATAGGAGCAATAATACTTCTTAGCAGATAATGTCAGAAAAGTCACCATAATTAATATGAACCAGATTGAAACTTGTTTAGACACAATAAAGTAAATTTCTGACTGATAATCTAGCCGTAGTAACCAGTCTGCGGAGTTTTTCGAATTTATGCAATGTGCAATTTTTGATAGATACCTACCTGTTCCTGTCGAACTCTATGACCTATATACTCTTCCTGTGAAAATCTACATCTTTAGCTATCATGCACAGTAATAATTCACTGACTTGAAATTATTTTCATCCCTTATTTAACCATATCCACATGTGATACTTTGGAAAGTTTAGAGATTACGAAAGCTAGATAAAAAGATTTAATTTAAAATAAAAAATTTTACATTTACTTACATTATTCTTAATTATTTTTCAGACAATAAATGTTGGAAACACCATTTAGTAATATGTACTGAATGATGAGACTAAACTATCCACAGAGATTACAGTAATGAAAAGTAGGGATAGGCGTGGGTAAACTCCGAATCTGCATGTTTGGATAAATATCATGTAGATTTTAACTAGAGGGAGACTTTGTACAAGAGTCGACAGTGTGGGTACCTCTGTCGGTGTGTATTTCTACCGCCAAGCAGCTATAATTATATAGCTGTGTTCCGGTTTGAAGGGTGTGATAATGGTAGAGAAATTACTGGGTACTGTGACGAAACAGCCTTGGGTCACAAGATTGGCAGCGCACGAGTAACATCCCCGTAGTGTTACGAGCGTCAACAGCCTGCGGTGACCGATAGATGGGAAGCCATCTAATGCGGGCCGCATGCTTCTTTGCCAATCTAATTGTATAAAAAAAAATGAAATTTGCCAGTTAAATACCCATATGTGTGATATAAATGTTAATTAGATTAAAAATGATCAATTTATTGTGATATCTGTAACAATGTTAATTATTATAGATAGAAAAGAGCAGTAATAGCCCAGTGGATACAGAACCGATCTTCGACACGACGAGGGAATTCGACGGTTACTAGTTCGAATCCTGGGGTGGACATTTACCACCAAATTCGTGTTTTCGGATTTATGTATATGCATATTTGTATTTATCACAATTTCGGCGGTGAAAGAAAACAACATGAGACAACGCTAGTAAGAAGTTCTACATTCTGTGTACTAAGTATCGGGAATTTGTCAATAAAACAAAAAATACAAATTATTCATCTAAATTTATTTTATCGCCTTCAAAGTAGGCCCCATCGCTTGCAATACAACATCTCCACCGCTTCACCCAGTCTTCCATACATTTTTCATAGGCTATTTGCGGTATGGCCTTTAGCTCATTCAGCGAATTTTCTTTTATGGCTTCTATCGACTCAAAACGTTTTCCTCGAAGTGGTAATTTTAACTTGGGAAATAAAAAAAAGTCAGACGGAGCCATATCAGGTGAATACGGTGCTTGGTCGAGAACTTTTGTTGAATTTTTCGCTAAAAACTCTTTCACTATAATGGCTGTGTGTGATGGTGCATTATCATGGTGCAGCATCCATGAGTTGTGTTGCCACAAATCTGGACGTTTTCGGCGGATACTCTCACGCAAACGCTTCATGACGCCTAAATAATATTCTTTATTCACTGTTTCTCCCTCTGGAAGGAATTCGGAGTGAACCACACCACGGTAGTCAAAAAAAACTGTCAGCATCACCTTGATTTTGGAGCGACTTTGCCGCGGTTTTTTGGGTTTCGGCTCGTTTTCGAGACGCCATTCTGAAGACTGTTGGCTTGTTTGCATGTCGTACTCATAAACCCATGTCTCGTCGCCAGTTATTATACGTTTCATAAAGGTCGGATCCGTAGAAGCTCGGGAAACCATGTCTTCAGCGACATGCTTTCGCTGCGCTTTTTGAACAAAATTGAGCTCTTTTGGAACTAGTCGAGCGGCGACGCGTTTCATGCCTAAAATGTCAATGAGAATGTTGTGGACGGACTTAAAAGATATGTTCACCTCACTAGCCAACTCTCTCAGACTCATACGTCGATTTTCGAGCACTAGCTTCTTGATTCTGTCGATGTTTTCTCTGGTCGTAGCGGTTGAAGGTCTACCAGAACGAGGCAAGTCTACTACTACTTCTCGGCCTTCTTTAAAAGCCTTATACCATTCATAAGCCCTTGTTTTCGATATACACGACTCGCCGTAGGTATTTCGCAACATTTTTAGTGATTCACCACATGAAATATCATTTGAAACACAAAATTTAAGGCACACTCTTTGTTCAACAATATTTTCCATTGTAAAAATCGCCGAGGACTCAAAACTATGACCAACAAAAAGTGTAGTTTAAAACAAATTAAATGACAGATCCCGCTCAAATTTTGCGCGCTAAATCAGTACAGTGCTACCAACATGCAGTAAAAAAATTAGAACGACCTCTTTTACGCGGGTCTTTTTATTGACATATTCCCGATACTTTTTACACAGAGTAGTATAAAATTCTCTAGCCCCTTATCTACTTAGCGATCTGACAAAACTTTCGTCAGAAGTCTGTTTCGTTTGACTTTTCATTACTGGACAAATAGCGATTTAGGCGGAACATCTGTGCATCATCAGATTTGTATACATTCCAATCCACAAAATAATCTGATTCACAAATTTTCGGTACATACTTTAATTCAGTCGGGCATTTTAAAATTTATTTATTATCTACTTTTACCCAATGATATTATATAATATCATTGCTTTTACCATGTTAATTCGTTGATTAAGATGAATGATATTTTTGCACAGATATACCAACCTTGAAAACGACACTGACCATATAAAATCCAACTACCAAGAAATGTGGGCTTAATAAAATATAATATGAATCAATTTGGGTTCTTCAAGAGGGTGTGAAGAATTTTTTTGCAGGGTCAGCATCACACAAATGAAGTCCTTAATGCTGTATGTGTATAGTCTATGGTGACTGATTCAGGCCTACAAGCCGTAAGGCTCGTTAGCCACCTTAGTGGTATAAAACAAAAATACTTAAGTATTTACCATCCGGCTGCTTGACACCAGGTGTCATAGAGCGAAGAAAGTCATCAGGTGTCATGAACACCTCATGTTGATCATGATGTTGGGCCTGAAGTGTGGCAAAGTACCGAAATACTTTGTCTGGTGTTGAATACTGCCGCATTCGGTTCTCATACTCTATGATCTATCCAGCAGCGTCCAAGATACCAATGTTTTTTATTATTACAACTTAATAATAAGAATAGTTTAAGTTAATTGCAAATTATAATGTAATCACCACATTAAGCCATACTCGTTTAACAGTTAGGAATTCTACCTTCAGTCCAAGAAGGTCAGAACATACTCCCCTATGTTCCCCAAAAGCTTAAACTGTAACATCTGTTATTTACCACCAACTTGGATAGATGGCTTAACATGCCCTCTAAAAAATAAAAGTATTTGGGTAATCTCAGAAGTACCCAAAAAACAGTCAGATGGTTATTGTACGGAAGTTATATTATATGTTCACTGAACAATTAGGAACTAACACACATTGCACAATTGAAATAACAGATGAGATTGCAGCCGCTTTAATTCAAAATCACCCGATAAAACACTAAATAATATTGGTTTGATTTATGTATTTAAAGTTGTATGTAAATTTACCTCTAAACAGATTATTATAAAGACTAAAATTTAATGCAAGAAATGAACATTTCTTGCACTCGATTTTAGTCTTTCTATTATTTCGTCAGGTACTTCTGTGACTACCTTTGTAAAGACAAGATATTATTTGTAAGCAAATAATTAGGCTTAATATTTAAACTTCATGATACATTAAGATGAAATTGTTTTTTAATACTGCCAAAGGTTACTTAAAAGTCTAAAATTTAATTAACAATATTTTATTGAATACTTAGTCATATTTTAAAAGGGCTGTTTCTAAAGAAGTTTTCTTATTGAACTGTATTTTAATTTTTTAGGAATAGATTTTGGATAAAATCTTTCACGCATGTAGGCTATTTTTTTAAAACTATTGTTTCATTAGAATATATTGGAGATAATAAAATCAAGCAATATTTTTGTGGTATAAAATAATAATTTCATAAATAAATGATCTTCATATTATTTTTACTGACAAATTATCTTAGACTTAGCAGCCCGATGAGAGAAGTGGATATAAAAGAATGATACAATGAATATGGAACTCGGCTTTAAAATAAACTTAAATGTTTCTCACACAACACAGCACAAAATGTTTAGTATTAATTTAATTTATAAAGTTTTACTTTGTCACAAGCATATTAAGTTTTTTCACAAGTAACATGAGGAATGAATAACGGACAGCAAGACTCAGATTTTTCGCCAGTACTATCCAACCTTAAAAGTTTTGAATGCAATAAAGATAAGATTAATCAATTTAAACATTGCTACATGGTATTCTACTCGTACCAATCTATATATAACTTCGCACCAAGTCCCGTGTGGGATAAGCAGAGAGAACTGAGCGCCACAAGACTCGGTTCTTACACACCTCACTATTCATTCTTAAACATAGATTTTTTTAAATTTGCTATACTTGATTTATGGAATAATTAATCAAGCCTGACAGTCAAGGACTATTTTAGCTTAAATATATTCAAAAGCCATATGTGTTATTCTTTCATATCAAAAATACTGAAGTTTAGATAAAAAAGTGCCTGATTATCTGGTCACTACTTATTGTTATTATTATGATGTTTCGACTAGTCAACGACTATTCGGTAAAGAGCGCCGACTAATTGGGCTTCTTACTTTCTATGTATTTCTAAATAAAATGTATAAGTATATAGGAGGAATTATATTAAATAAAAAACTTGATTGAATGAAGAAAGACGTCGGATTTTGATATAGTTTTCATACTGTAATTCCTTGCTCACAATGAGAAATTGTCATTTGGCAATGTTTATACTTGACTTTACGGGAATCATTGTAAAATTGGTCAAAAAAATTCATAAACATGACTTTATTTTTGACATGATTAAAAGTCAATTGAGCTTTTTCACTTTAATGGACAATAAAAGTATTTAACATCACATTGTGCGAGTATATACTTAAATGTTATAAGCGTTTACAGGCTAATGTAACTATTTTACATCAGGTGGGCCGTATGCTTGTATGCCCCCGACATATTATAAAAAAAAATAAAGAAACAATGCGAAGTAAACAAAATATGTTCCGAATCAGCTGTAAACTAAGGGTCACGGAAATTGCCACCACCGGAATCGTGACTAACTTCGCAGACTAGTTGGCCTCTTTACTTTACTTTGGCAAGCAAGGGGGAGAGGGAGGGGAGTGTTCCAAAAGATCGCCAAAACCATCGTTTCACCTCTTTTCATATTTCAGTTCACACCGCAAACTACACATGTAAACTACGCTAAAAGGTAAATAATATCTTTGGTATCGTCAAATATTTCATTGTTTTTGTCGCTCATGTAGCTTATTTCTGTAGTTCACTGTGTGAACCGAAATATGAAAAGAGGTGAAACATTGCTTGCTCGGCTCGCTCGCTTGCTAGCTGGTATGTAGCTTGCACTTTAAAATCCACAATTTCAAGTTATGACATCTCAATTAATATTTTAATAAGAAATGTATTTTACTTAATGTATTTTCTATTACATGGGGTCGAGATGTGGTTGTTCTGGGAAAATTCGAAAATTCCGAGTAACATCCATAATTTTAAATAGGTGGGTGGTGGGATGTTTCCGATTATATGAAAATACTTTTAAATTTCGGAAATATTTAGTCGAAGAGCACATCTCCAATGCCAAACTATTATCTATAAATGTATAAGCATCAAATAGATTGATATTAGGATTTTGAAGTTTGTACCTTTATTTTAAGCTAAAAATCTTAATAGCTTGGCTGGCACCTACTTCAAAAATTACAATAAATGTACATATTGTCCAATGTATTACATTGATTTTATTCTAAGTAGTCTAAAAATATGTTTATAATTTCTGTTACTATATTATTTATTTGTTTATAGTCATTTAAAGAAATATAGCAATTATTTTGTATCTTTTAGCACATTTTTTTCATAGCAAATATTTTAGCAGGTATTTTTTTTTGTAAAAAGTTTATTTTATGTTTTGTACAGGATCATTCAGTAACTAGGTAATTTGTAATTTACTCAATAGTAATGTTCTCAGTCAGCACATCCCTAGATTATCCACACATCATAATTTATACTTCAACCTATCTTTACAATATATGCAACAATTAAAATAAAAAATTAACCAAAAAGGCAATGGAATAAAAGAGGTATCCCACAGCAATATTTAAAGAGGTGCAGCCCAAGCGGGGTTAACTAGTCTGAATTGAGCAAAAAAATATTTTCTCAAGGGTTTGTTGTGTTCCTGAAATCATTAGAGGCTTCCTGAAGTGCTGTTATAGCAGCGGGCAAAAGAAATATTGCTTGAGTTGAGGGATTTCACATCAGCTATGCAGTAATACCATAAGTGTGTTTGTTACTTGAGCAGATGATAGATAACAAAAAACAATGATTAAATCAATAAATTATAATATAAAAATGAAACAAAAGTAATATAATATACCATCGGGTTGTTTCATGCCAGGTGTGATAGCTCTCAAAAAGTCATCAGGTGTCATGTAAACCTCAGTGGTATCACCAATTGTAAGTTTAACTGTAGCAAAATACCTGAATATCTTATCAGGAGTAGAGTAAGATCTCATTCGATTTTCATATTCAATAATCTGTGACAGAACAAAAAAAAAATGAAATCATAGCCTGTACTCAAGGATGAAAAAGTATTTATATGTACTTATTCTCCTAAATACAGGCTATGATATGATGGTGGTAAAATTATAAACTTCAACAGCGAATAAAAGAATAAGAAAGGGCAATACCTTCCTATCTCTGAATCCTATCTTTTCCTTTCGATACCGTTTCTTTTTGGTGTCATTGTCACTATCGGAATCTGTGTCTGTGATCTCTTCGGCTGCTGTTATAGAAGGAAATGCGAGATTTTTAAACCTAAAATAGAATTATTTTGTTTAACACATATTTCACAACAACATAGTTAATATTGCTGTTTAAAGTTAAAAGATATAGTATAGTTACCATATTTTGTACGAAGCATATGACGCTGTGCTAAATAAAAGAGCATAATACAGATATTTGTATGGATATCTTTGAAAAGTTTCACTATGAAAATTTCTATTCCCACTGCTATAGCTTTTGCACATAATTTTATTCGGTGTTACGGGGGAAATTTTACACACATAGGGTGCAAGTTTTCGCAATGCGGTTATTTCACGAGGCATTGGCAAAAGTCTAGGAGTTATGCAATACATTTTAAAATACTTATAAATAAATCATATGATTATCAATAACAATGATCAAATAAACCATTGACACTATTCAGAACCACAAAAGAAGTAGAGGACTGGACACTGGACACCAGACACTGACAGTTGCTGGTTGCTGGACAGAAAAACAACTTACAAAACATGCACTAAAAATTTGACAGCTGCCAATGCCACCCTCTGTGCTGTATGTAACCCAGGCATCATTTCCCATATGCGTTCTCTGATAGGTAAGTGGAAAATTATATTAAACGTAATATCATTATATGTATATATATATACATTTAAGCAGCCAATTTGGTTTGTCCCAAGACCATATTTCAGACCTAAACTCATGGACTTATTGTTACTGAAATGGCAGGGCTGAATTCTGTAAAAACTACATTACACCATTACGTTACGACTCAACGAACGCCGAAAAAGACGGAGAAACGAATAGACTGTAATGATTTATTTCTCATTCGTCGTAAAGTAAAGAGACATCAATATACATTGCATTGCAAACGTAACAGAAAGAGAAATAGATAGTTTATATTTTCTATCCCTCTTCTAGTTCCGTTTTTTTTAAGGACTTCTAGTTCCATTTTTAACTTAAATTGCAAAATAAACGATAATTTTCGCTGTTGTGTAAAACACCGTTGTTTGGAATAAGTTTTATTCCATTTTCATGAATAAAAATACTGCTTTGGTGTCTGAATAAACATTAAGCGTTAAATAAAGTAAGTACAGTACGCTGTAGTCTTAATTTATGCAAAAGCGACAGTGAAAGGAAAATCTACAGTGTATCTTTTCATGGTGGTGGTTTTGTAACATCATTTATAGCTTGTAGTCTACAGAACATATCTTTTTAGTGGCAATACTATGTTGAAAGATTATTTAAAACTGCCATGTAACCCATGCAGTGTCTCGGATCGGAATGCGGGACGTAAAAAGTGATATCTACAATTCTAAATTGGTTCACAGGCAATAATCTTTTACTAAACTGAACAAAAACCAAATGTATAAAATTTTGTCTTCAAAATGTAGCTTTTGCCAACAGACACAGAGGTTGACAATTAATGTGCTAGAATTTATTAATGATGCTGTATTTATCGGAACTACAATGGACTCTTTCATGCTTGATTGAAGTAATACCACATAAATAAACTGACCAGTAAGCTCAGTTTCGCTGCATATGCGGTTAGAAGAATTAGACAAATGACGGATGTAGCTACTGCGCGTTTAGTCAATTTCAGCTACTTTCGCAGCATTATGTCGTATGGTATACTGTGTGGGGAAAAACGGTTGATATTGAACTCATTTTTATATTACAAAAGAGAGCCACCCGCTCTATTTATAATATGGGCTCCAGAGAATCACTTAGAGAACTTGCAATAAAATTTACGTAAACCAAACTTTTTATACCTACTCTTGTACATAACTATCTTTCGTTTCGTTTCGTTCGTATCGTTTTATTGTCTTGTCACTGACTGTCACAAAAAGATACTAATAAGAAAATTATAATTTTTTAATAAAATATATAAATGACCGACCAGGATAAGAAAACAAGGGTCAGTCTACGCTGGGAACTAGTAAGCGACACACATTGTGCATCTCCGCTGTCCTTCTTCTGTGTGCGGTGTGCTCGCCTGCCCCCATTGTGTTGGGCCGCAGGACAACCTCTCTCGCCGCCATCAGTAGGATCGCGGGGCGATCTCCACTCACTACGTCTACAACAGTGTCTGGACCTCCTTCTACCGTGTGTGCCTTAAGATCCTGCTTGCTGACTATAATTCGCTGGGCGAACTACCCGTCTACGACCTTCATCTCGTCCTCTTCGTCGTCATCGTCCGGACCTTCTGTCGTGTCCGGGAACTGCCGTCCATTTCCGCCAGGGCCACCTAGTGTACCCGGCCCAATCTTTTTTATAATAATAATAATAAATCCCGCATGGCAGCTTGTGACGAGCTGTTGGTGCGTAATGACACCACGGGTACCCGAGTGCTCCAGAGGGTCGATCAGGGCCTTCGTCTCCGGCGTGTCTTCATCGGTCGGAGTGGAAAGTCAAGAAGGCCCGCAGGACTCTTTATATGTATCCTTTATTGCATAACATTATACATAGATTTTGTTACATTAAAAATAGTGTACAATGGTGAGCTTATCTCTTTAAAAGATCTCTTCCAGCTAGCCGTAGCGTGTGTGCAGTAATTTTATTTTGGCTGGGATTTAAAAAGTTATGCGAAATTAAGTATACAATATATAAGTATATAAAATACATACATAGTCTTTAATAATATCAATACATATAAATAACTACACATATAAATATATAAGTACTATACATATAATATCACTTATTGTGAGTAAGATAGTACTCTCTCAACCTTTTCCTGAAAGTAACTAAAGTGCAACTGTCTCGTATTTGTAGCGGTAATTTATTCCACAGCTGTGCAGCATTAACAGTGAAAGAACGAAAGTAGAAGATAGTGTTGGATGATGGATAATTCAAAGTTTTGGTTAGACAAGGACGTTGGGAACGGATAGGAGTTGATTTAAGTGAAAACCGGGATCGGAGGTATTGGGGAGTCTCAGGGTTATTTAGGATTTTGTACAGATAGCATAATATGTGCACATTTCTGCGAAGGCGGATAGGGAGCCACTTCAATCTTGTACGAAATTCGGAAATATGGTCATATTTTCGCAAACCGTAAATATAACGAATAGCCAGGTTTTGTAGGCGTTCTAGTTTGTTAAGTAGCTCCTCAGTCGCATCTAAATAGCAAACATCAGCGTAGTCAAGAATAGGGAGGAAAAGAGACTGAGCAAGCATAACTTTAGTTTTGAATGGTAAAAAATTCTGAAGCCGCTTGAGTGAATGAAAATTGTAATGCATACGTTTACTGACGTCATTGACCTGCGCTGTCCACGATAAAGTTTCATCAATGATCAAACCCAAGTTTTTTGTTTTGCTTGTAAAAGCAATCGGTAGGCCGTTGTAGGAAACTTGCGGCAAATCACTAAATTTAACTTTCTTTTTCATCTGGCGACTACCGATAACAATGGCTTGAGATTTTGAAGGGTTGACTAGGAGTCCAAAGCTATCAGCCCACCCCCGGACTGCACAAAGTACATCATTCATGGCTGAAATAGCCCTGGATGCATCAGAGTAGGAAAAAAGACTGTATATTTGCAAATCATCCGCATAAAGATGGTAAGGATAAGTGATTACTTTAGATAATTCGTTGATGAAGATCGAGAAAAGTAGTGGAGATAAAACACCGCCTTGTGGTACACCAGCAGTCAATAGAGCCCAATCTGATGAATATTCATCAACTTTAGTACATTGCCAGCGTCCACGAAGATAAGAATCGAACCACTCGATCACAGAGGAGGACAAGTTCAAAGAGCGAAGAATTCCAAGGAGAATGTCTAAATCGACAGAATTGAATGCGTTACTGAAGTCCAACAGAATAACAAGGGTAAGTTTTTTATTGTCCATAGCATGTCGTATATCTTCTGTGACATTCAATAACGCACTCGTTGTGCTGTGATGAGGACGGAAACCCGACTGAAAGGGGCTGAGAAGATTATGATGTCTGAGATATGAATTTAGTTGTTTGTGAACAATACTTTCGAGGATTTTAGATAATAGTGGAAGAATAGAAATTGGCCGATACTCGGAGAAGGATGTAGGGTTGTAAGTCTTAGGGATCGGAATGACTTGAGCCATCTTCCAAGCTTTTGGAAAAACGTTTGTAGAGAGAGAAAAGTTTATTATGTGCGTAATTACTGGAACTACGTAGTCCAAAATTGGAATCAACATGTCACGACTCAAGCCATCACTGCCCACAGCTTTGGTGGTAATGGAGAGAATGCTCTTTTTAACTTCGTCCTCGGTAGTGCAGCGAAATGAGAATGCGTCACGTGCGGGTGTTGCAGGTTGAGAAATCGAAGATAAAGTACCATTTTTAATGGTCTGATTTACCGAAATCGGGGGAGTACAGAAATGTTTCTCTCAACTCTGGCTTGCCTTCATTGGCCGTCCAGAGAGGAGTCGATAGAGCATATTGCTTTATCAGGTGATATGCTCCAGGGGTGGAAGTGTTAAAGGGCATAACACCGCGAGTAACTTCGGAGAAAGCGCAGCACACCTCTCAACACCCCGGAGTCGCTCACACCGATGTTGCCCCCGGCCGACTTTCTCTGGCATTTCGGGGGCCATCCAGTGAGTGGCGAGCCACCGCCTGCCAGGAGTAACATCAAATATGATAGTTATGGCAGGCGTCCGTCCCTCTTCTGCAATAGCCCAGTACTAATAATCCCTCCAGATCTCATTTTAATAGCCCACTTTTTTCCGACATATTTCCAATAGTCCCAATACCTGCCGTGCGTGACGTGTTCATTGATATATTGTTTCATTGATATACCCTGGAGCGGGTCACGGCGGGTGTACAACATTACATACAGTCTTTCCTAAGGGGCCTCTACGCGTTGGATCCTTATCCCCGCGCACGCCTATCAAATGGCCGGGATTAATACCCGTGACTATAAAGATATAAAAATAATATTAATAAATAAATATTGTCGGACAAATTACACAGCGCCACCTAGCCCCAAAGTTAGCGAAGCTTGTGTTATGGGTACAAGACAACTGATAAACATACGTAAATACATTTTTTTTTGTAAATACATACTTATTATACGTAGAAAATACCCAGACCAATACAAACAGACATGTTCATGCACACAAATTTTTGTACTGTGTGGGAATCGAACCCACGAGCGTTGGTGTCAAAGTAGCGTAACAGCGCGTTCCACCACTACGCCACCGAGCTCGTCACTACCACTAAGGTGGCAAACAAGCATACGGCCTGCCTAATGGTAAATAGTCGTCGTTACCTACGGACATTAGAAACACCAGGGGTGTCACTCATGTGGTGCCGACCCTCTAAAAACCTCTTCACGCCTTTCTTGAAGAACCCGTGCTGTAGTCCCTTGGAAAAACTTCTCCTTGGAGTTTGTTCCACAACTTGAGTGTTCTCGGAAGAAAACTTGTCTGGAGCCCCACAGTTCGCGACCATTGCTGTTTCAGCGTGAACTCCACGTCGCCTTCGGTGAGCAGTGCGGTTGTAAAAATGCTCTCGGCGTCATGTCGAACAATTCTTCAAAACATAACCCGTTGTATGTTGTATGTAGAAAGAATGCAAGAATGATGAAGCAGATATACAATGCAAAAGTGGAAGGATGTAGGGGCCGGGGAAGGCTAAGTGTTGACTACAGCCGTCGTCGAGGAACGCAAAACACTTGTATTATATAAAGCCATCGTCGAAGAACGCTAAACATTTTGTATTGTATATAGCCACGATCGATGAACAATAATATATTGCATATTACATAGCACTCATAGTGAAACTCGAACCGAAAATAAAATATTTTTGCATGATGTAACGACCAATCACAGAGCGTACATTTCCACCAGTCGGGCGCGATTACCCCGCGCGCCTTCCTCACCCCGCCGGAAACTACGCACTGTGATTGGTCGACCGACTAGCCTGCCTAGTTACTTTACTAGTGAGTCATCGAACTTTTGTACTTAAGCACGGCCGACCGCCGTGTTTAGTCAGTGTCACAGTCGCAGTCATGTAGTCACACAGTCACAACAGCAAACCAGAACAATAAAGAAAAAGTCCGATCCAGAATTTGAAGTTTCGATTCGAAGAATCCTACGGTCCCTACAGTCCACCCACGGTATCAGCGACCTACCCCATCAGCCGAACGTTGGCACCAAGTCTTACCTACCATGACCAAATTGGTCGTGTTCTATCAGAAGGTGGTGTCAGGAGCCCCAGAAACCGGCGAGCGTGCATGAGAAGAGCAATGAATGTTAAAGAAGCGAGTGAGATATGTAAGGATCGAGTCACGTGGCGCTCAGTTCTCTCTGCCTACCCCGCAAGAGATTTGGCGTGAAGTTATAGATAGATAGACAACCCGTTGTAGTATCGGTACAACACACAAAGGGAAGCAAAATCTCCCATTAAACTTAAGGGATCAATACCGTGTGTAAGCTTAAGATCGACGACAATTCTCACAGCTCGTGTCTGAACCGAATCACATGGATCAAGCTGGTATCCAGGTGCTTCCGCCCAAAGGTGACTGCAGTACTCCTAGTGCGGTCCGACTTGACACTTATGTAACTCATATCTTTGCCGTGCTGAAGTACTGCTTTGCTCTGTTAAGCACACCAAGTTTTTTGGACTCCAGCTTCTTGACCTTTTTCTACAGGTGACTTCGATATTGAACGTCACTGGAGATCTCAACACCAAGCATGCTGTTGGTGATGGCAAGAGGTGTGTTCTAGAATTAAGAAACCACAACAAATGGGGTTTTCTTAGCGGTGAACGCGCAAAATTATTTCTTTATGGGGTTTTCGACCAAGTTGAGCCGCCCCCAGTCTTTCAGTCAGGTACTTTAGCTAAAGTACCCTCTATTTAAAATAGAAGTTTATCGCAGCTTTCCTCCACAAGGGAACGAAGGATGTTAGCACGGTCTGTGTAATAAGTATCCCCGGTGCTAATATAAATAATAAAATGCATACCATCAATTGACAATATATCATTGACATGCAGCAAAAACAGCATCGAGGACAGTACAGAGCCCTATCGGACGATCCATACTATCGGAACAACTACTGTCTACCACGGCTTCTATGTATGCTGCTGAATAAGAAGCTGGCAACTTTGCACAAACTTTGCACTTGTAAATTCGATAGAAGACCCCGGAGCCAAACCCAATCGAATGCCTTCACCATATCTAGGCTCACTGCAATGCCCTTGACTCTCAATCGCCTAAGCCCAGCGGTGTGTTACATTAGGCCAAACTGACATCCGGTTTTGGTAGTGATGGCATAGATTGTTGACACAAGTTTCCCTCGGTAGCTCTAGCGAGCGACCAGGCAAATAGGTAATTACTGTCTATTTTTTTTCAAGATATACAATAACATTCCCTAGTTCCAACACTGCTCCATTAACCGTAATTTTTCGTTCGTTCGTTTTGGTTTCTTCTCTTTCAAACCTTTATTATTATTAAATTATATTGGTTTTTCTTGCATTCAATTTTATTGCAAACCCGTCGTTCTACAGACATAAATCTTATTTTTTGTGACTACTGTTTGCAGAACGGACAGTAGTTCTGCTAATACATGACATTATGTACATAAAGCAAACAATTCATCACTAAGTCACCCATTAGCATTCCTACATTTATCGATTTTATTCGCTGCCAACATCTATGCAGATAAAAATTAAACTCGTAACCAGAACTCGTTTCAAACGTATTTCCTCTACTACAGTTCTAACGTTGTAGCATAAATCTGGAGACAGGTCATTAGAATATAACTTAGATCGGTCAAATTCGACAACACAAGTGACTGTTAGAAAATCGTGCTAAATTTCTTCTCACGTTACGCTATGACTATTAGATGAACTTTTACCATAAAAAACTCTATTAGTATAGTTATTTTAAAGTGGCAAACACAAAAGTTGTATTTATTTCACTTGCATGACAAATTACCTTCTATGGTTATACAACGACCTCGGTGGCGCAGTGGCGAAACGCGCTGTTAGTGTCAAAGTAACGTTTAAAGTTCGATTCCCACACAGGGCAAACGTTTGAGTGTAGGAACATGTCTATTTGTCTTGGTCTGGCGGTTTTTAAGAGAGCTGAGGTGCATCAAAGCAGCCTGTCTGGGGAAAAACTTCCACCTCAAAGAAAACCACACTCAGATAACAACGCCCTGGAGGGTTGTTGTGTTCCTGCGTGTGAGTGAGGTCACCAGTAAGCTCTGTCCTGTCAGACCCCGTTATATACGTTTTCCCATACATTTCTTTACGGAAAAGCGGTCCGCGGGTAGTGAGAGATTAAGGAGTTGCTGTGCTAGCGGAAGTGGTGGCATCGCGCGAGTGATAACTCGTACACAAACTCTTTACATATCTCGCTCGCGTTTTTAACATTCGCACGGTTCTCTCTACGCCGCAAGGGATCTGGCGTGAAGATATATATACATACATTCAACAATCAGAAATGATGACTCCACTGTCAAAGTACAATAATTCCGATAGTGTGAAAAAAAAAAACAAAATTGTTTTTGTTTCTTTTTTTTTACTGGCATCACATTTTTGGTTCATCACTACTTGTTTTAAATATGGTCACACTTCTGCCGCCGACGAGAACATTTAATAACGTGATGCGTTTTCTTTGAATTTATTTTTGTATCAAAATTAACGGCGATTGACAAAGATTCTAATCGAATTGTGTCGAAGGTAAATACTATCGTGCAAGATAATATACACGGACTAATTGATAAATCCTCCCAAAGTGATTAATAATATTGTGTTAAAGTGCTAACATTTCATTTCGTATTGCTTACTAGAAGTAGTGAGTTATATAACCTTGAATCACGGGACCTCAGCCACCGTATTGATCAGATATTTTATTGTTGAATACAATTTTCGGAATACCTACTTAATTTCAGGTATGCAATAATAAACGATTTCCTTTATGTAACCAATTACACCCACCCTGCCATCAATATTTTTTGTATTTTGTGGGCCACATCAGGGAGAACAAAATTACTTTTCAATCCTTAAAATTATTCAATATAGTTTAGGGTTTATTAGTTTTGTAATTAAGTTATCATTGCATTTACGCACACTTGGAAATTAACCTTAGAGACTATGACGACATAAGTTTCTTTCTTACTGCATTCTCCTTTCTAATTTATTGCCTTGAAATTGTTAGATACATTGTTTCAAGAACAGTGGCGTAGCGTGCCTTGTCGGGGCCCCGTATAAAAATTTTTTTTGGAGGCCCTTATATGGAGGTAAAGATTTTACACAAAAGAAAAAAAATATTGTGAGAAGAAATATTTATTTATCACATAATTTACCCATTTTACAAATAAAAATCGAATTTTAAATATTCACTCTCCTTGCATTTTTTTCGGCAAACTGATTTATTAAATAATTTATGGCTGATGATGATTTTAGTTTTTCTAAAGTTTCTGCCTCTATGGACAATAGTGAGATGTCTGACAGCCGTTCTTGTCCCATCGAAGTTCTTAAGTAATTTTTTATTAGTTTTAATTTTGAAAAACTTCTTTCTGCCGTTGCGGTTGTAACTGGAAGGGTCAAGAATAAAAAGCATGCTGTGATTACCTCGGGAAAACTGGATGCAAGACTATTGAATTTTACTAGCAATAATTCAATGAGTTCTTTAATGAAATAATTTTTTTTAATTTCAGAATTTAAGCATGTTTTTAGAGCCTTTAATTGGTCACAAAGATTAAGTAAGATGTCTTTACTGTATTTAGCAGACAGTTTTCCGGAAGCGTTTAATATCTCTTCGCTTGAAGAAGATAGGAGTTTCTCCGGTTGTAATATTTCGAATATACTACTCAGGTTGCAAAGGCTCTGAAATCTTTCTTTAGTTTGAGAAATTAATATATCTAAACAGCAATAGTATACATTGACTTTGAAATAGGATTCCGGGTCGGAAATTCTCTCATCTTGTGACAACTCATCAAAAAAATTTATTATTTATTATTACTCTTTTGCTAAATCTTTGGATTCATTTAGCAAACTATTAAATGAATTCTGATTTCTTAATTGGCACAGTCTATTTAAAAGATTACTTAATAAAATACTAGATTTCTGTAAGTCATTATTTTCATGCTGTAGAGCTTTAGAAACAGGATTAATAATTTCAAATAGTGAAGAAAAAAATGTAACGAGCACTAAGAAATCAAAACTCTCTAAAATGTTAATTATACTTTTACATTCTTCACGTTCATCTTTTTTATTTGAAATTAAATTTAGTTGGTACAAAGTTTTCATGATTAGTAAAAAAAATTTCTTTACTGCTAATAAAGCGTCGTTCCTAGAAGACCATCTGGTAGGACATACCTTTTTAAGGGTAATCAAATATTTTTCAGATGAATCGTCACTTAGCATAGCCCAGCGTTTTATACTATTGCCAAAAAAAGTATATATTTTTTCTAAATTATCGAAAAAAGTCGATACTTCACGAACATGTCTCGCAGCATCGTTCAAAACCAAGTTTAAAGCGTGCGCAGCACAATGAACATAATCGGCATTTGGAGCATGCTCTTTTATTAGGGTTTGTAATCCTCCATACACACCCGACATAACATTTGCTCCATCGTATCCCTGTCCTCTACATTTAGTCAAATCAATTCCATATTCTTTAGTCAAATTTAAAATGACAGTTTTCAGACCTGCAGCACTGCAATCGGTTACTGCTATGAATCCTAAAAAGGACTCACAGATTTTTATTTCTTTAGGCACATTATCATCATTTTCTGTAACCGAGATATGTCGAAAAACTACAGATAGTTGGTAAATTTTTGATAAGTCTTGTGTTGTATCCAGAATTATTGTCAGAAATGGAGCTTTTTTAATTTCTGAGATAATACTGTTCCTAACGTTAGTACCAAGCAAACTAATAATTTCGTTTTGAATCCTAGGGCTTAAATAATTTATTTCACCTTTCGGTTTTAGAAGAAGTTCTTTTAAAGTTGCATCATAGTTAGATAGCAGACGTGAAATTGCCATAAAATTGCCAGAATCAGAATCATGCCCCCTCAAAGGTAGATTACAAGATACTAAAGTAATTATAACATTAATTATACGATGCAGTACATCTCTCCAGAATGTAATTTTACTATCGATTTCACTTTTCAATAGAGTATCGATGGTATTTCCTTGCAACCAATTATTATAAGAGAGTGAGGCACTAATATGCTGCTGTGACTTTTCATGGCCAAGAATAGTTTGTGTGAAATTGCTTCTAACCGAAACACCGTTAACCCAAGCAGAGGAGTACGATTTGTTTTGACGATCTGCTAATAACCAACAGAAGTGACAGTACGGTTTGTTTAAAACGTTAGAATAACATAACCATGGTCTTATAATTTTTATGCCTGCCTGATTGAAATATGAATAATAATAAGCCGAAAAAGGTCGGTTATTTTCTGAAACTTTTAGAAATGGTCCTTGTGGTTTAAATGGACCCAATTTAAAAATTATTTTTCGTTCGCATTCAGTTAAATTGTCACCAAAATTTCCTCTATCTGATGAAATTATATTACAATCTGCATTATTTGCAGATATATCAGAATCGTTGACTTGGGGTTCCTCGATTTCTGAAATCCGATAAAGTATGTGCTTGGCTTTCTTCTATTTCCGGATGGATATGTGACGAAGAACATGCTTCAGAAGAATCTAAAAATAAACGAGTAATTGTTAAAAAATAAATACGAATGCTTTGATACTAAACTAAAAAGAGTTATATATAAATAAATAACGTTACTAAGGGTCACAGTTAGAGAGTGTTCAGTTCAGACGCACACAGACTCTACGCGGATTGTGCTCGTACCTATTAGTAGATACAAAATAACCTGCAGCCCGTCCGTGCATTACTATACACCTGCGTGCTATTTAAACGCAGCGCGTAGTGTAGTGGCCATACAAAACGAGAACCCGAAAGCGAGTCTGCACATCTGAAGTTCTCAACACGCAATTAACGATACGATACGGACTGATAGACAAACAACAAAACAAATCGATCCTATAGATAAGTTAGAATTTTGTTTTTTTTTTAATCAAGGCACGGAACCCTAAAAACAGTATAATTGTGAAAATCGAGGGGGGAGACAACTTTTTGTGACGGACAGATGGACAGACCGAAATTAAAAGATTTTAATTTCGGTCATTTCGATTTTAAATCGGATGATTACGGGCCCCTAATAAATGGGTTGGGTAGTAGTGTAGTACTTACCTTTCCAATCTAAATCACTCACAGTATCTTGTCTCTGAAAAAATGAAGAAATTTTGGGCACTTTTTTTATAACCTCGTCCCTTTTCTGTTTAATTTTTCTTTTCTCAGCGCCGCTGGGATAATCTCTTTTCCTTTCACTCATTTCTTTTACAAATCGCTACTAATACTGCTAAACCAGAAGAACAATATTGTTTGTACTGAATTACAATGTAATGTACTTTTATATAAAGCGCGTAAATAAACAGTGCACTGCACTCCGTGGTTTAACATCCAATGCAAAGTACAACAACGTACACGTACATCGCGATATCGATGAAGGATTCCCCGCTGAGTTGAAGATGAAGTAAGTAAAACGGGGAAGTCCCGCAGCCCGCCATAACGATGTAGTGTTGCCAACTTTTGAACGCACGCTTAAGGCGGGAAAAAAAGGAATTGCTTTATAGAATTTTGTCATTTGTAAAATAAAATAAATTAGAAAGTTTTTATTCTTTTTCCTTACACACTTTGGGGGCCCCCGTGGCCCGGGGGCCCCGTATAATTGATACGGCAAATACGGCGGTAGCTACGCCCCTGTTCAAGAACTATATTTACTATGATTATTTTCAAGGACGTACGAATTTCCACTTTATTTTGCATAAATCAGTGTTTGAAGTTGTACCTTTCTGGGAATATTCCTAAAATTCACTACAAAATTTGGAAGTTTGGAAATAAACTTGACATTTCCTGCACTACTCTGTTTATGCCTGATCTGGAGCTAGCTACTTTTTATATTATTATATTACTTATTACCAGTTCATGTATTTGCCAGTGTATGTACTTTAGTAACTTAATTGGAATTTTACATATTAACATGCGTACACAGAACTATCTTAAGTAAGTAGACTATATTATTTTATGGATATTTGATAATTTTATATATATATATATATAAAGGTTTTCAATTCAATTTCCTATCAATTAGAATTTGTATGAAGGTACTGTCGTACTGTAGGAGTGACTCTTGCAGCCTTAATTCTCAAAGAAAATATGGATTTTGGCTGGTTTGACCAATTTTAGTAGGTATTCAATGTAATTTGTAATTTATAACTTCACAAAAATAAAATGTGTACACAAATAAATTAGATTATATATACCATTTTTTTGACATGAAACATTTTTTCAAATTATTTAGAGCTTTTTAGATGTTGAGAGTAATGTGTTTGACCATTTATACCAGGTATGGGCAACCTTTGACATGTTGTGGGCCAAACTTTAGCATGCAAATATGTTCGCGTGCTGCGTTTAAAAGTAGTGCATATATATAAGTAGATTCCGTGCGTATATATAAGTAGTGTACTTAATTTATTTTAAATTGGGTTTTTCAAAATGTCTCGCGGGCCGGATCAAACCTTACAGCGGGCTGGATCTGGCCCGCGGGCCGGGTGTTGCCCACATGTGATTTATACATTATTGATTTAAGATTTTACCAATAATACAATGTATTTTAAATTCATGTGTCATCATCAGATTAATTTAGTAATTTGGTAATAAATAACAATGCCCTTGAACAGTATTGTTTATATATATAAACCAAAATAGAGACTTTCAGAGCAAAATTGAACAAGTGCCAAATTTCAAAAATGTGAGAATGGAGAAAGTATATAGATTGATAAAGTATCATGTTATTAAAGTGTATGTGACAATGTGCTATAACAATGTGTATATGACAATGTTACATAAGCCTGAGATGAACTAGATTTTGAATGTGCCAGTTGCTGTCATTGTAGTGACCTAGATATGGGGAATGTTATTGTTTTTCTCATCTAAAATACACATAAATACTATAGTATGATTAAATTATGCTTTACCTTATACTTATGGTTTACTCCACTTCAAGGCTGTCTGGAAGACTTTCATTTGTACTAAGACAACCTTTTCTACTTTTAAATTATTGAAAATTGTCTACATATGAATTGTATTGACAAAATGTTATATCACAGAAATAGGCATACGGTTAGAATGATTAAATCTAATATCTATACATAATATCTTGTATAGTATTTGTATTTAATGAGAGAAGGAAAGTTACAAATTTAATAAAATTCTTACACTGGATTGAATGGGCAGTGTAATATTAACATCCCAATTGCATAATCACTTCCTTGCCTTACACAAGATAAACTGTTATCTTATAACAATACTTTGGAGACTTCCTGAAAGAGAATGAAGTATTATCACAAATATGGGAGGCAATGGCCCAGTGATACATTTTATATTACAGGCATTAAGACATATGTTTGCTTAATATATTAATTTTATCACTAACAGTCATGAAAATGCCATTGATTTTGAAAAGCAATTAACTATGTAGTCCTTTTTAGACTAAATTCTGTTTTATAATAAGCAATTGAAAATTGATTTCTGATTCTACTGTATTCACTTGCCGACTACTAAGTGTTGCATTGTTTTGGTAACATAAAGTTTTGCATAACATTATTAATGGTGTTTAGCTTCAATATTACCCTCGCTTTGTACCCTTCAGGATAATAGCAGTACTAGATGTTACTATTTTGTATCACACCCTCAATGGTACAAGTGGTACTAAGTAGTTTCAATCGTAAGCACTTAATACATTATAATTATGTTTGAAGCAAACAGACAGTCATATTTTTTATTATCAAACTCCCTATGAATGTTTCAAGTACTTGCCACTTGTAAGTAAGTATTTATAAATGTCAATTTATTTGTCATAGTGACTTGAAGAAATTCAATCAATTGCATTGATCATTTGAATTTAGATATTAACACTACAATTTTAATGTGATAATGAATAACAATAAAGTATTGATTTCACGAGGACAAGGAGAGATGCTTATGCACCAAGTATATGAATATTACTTCCATACCACTTACAAAAATAGGACTATCCATTGGCACTGTCGACACTATAAAAGTGTTTTTAAATGTATAGGATCTTTAAAAATTGCACAGGTAAGTTGTTGCTCTACTCTCGCTTCTTGAATTTTGATTCTGGTCCCAAATGTTCTTTAGCATTCTTTCTTTTCATTAATGCGAGTCTAAATCACACGAGTAGATTTTTTTGTTTATGGATGGAAAACTGTCTTAAGCCAAAACAATCATTCATTAGACTGCATTCCTGGTGAAAATAGAAACGCAGTCAATTGAATAATTTATAGAGAAGCAATCCAGCGAGCAGGATGTTCAGTCGAAGAAACTATTCCTTTGTTGTACAAAAAATCTGTTGTGGCTCTGAAAGATAAGGAGCTTAATTTTTAATTAAGCTTATAATTCAGTAAAATTAACCATGTGTTGTTGTCGGGAAAAGAATTTGGGTGTAACTAAAATAATCTTTTAAAAAATGGCTAATGTTTAAATACCCTTTAAAATAGATGATTTTTTATTCCCTATTATTATTTTCGATTCCAAAGAAGCAAGAGTGTTAAT
This sequence comes from Pyralis farinalis, assembly GCA_947507595.1. Classification (NCBI taxonomy): domain Eukaryota; kingdom Metazoa; phylum Arthropoda; class Insecta; order Lepidoptera; family Pyralidae; genus Pyralis; species Pyralis farinalis. The sequence goes on from OX382267.1 coordinate 23,643,335, forward strand.
GAAAATCAAGAAAATATACCACATAGGTACAGAACCTTTCAGAACTGTCTTAAACCGTTTGCTCAGGTATATGTGATATTTTGTGATTTGGGTAGTACAGAAGAAACAACCAACGGCGTGCCTGTCATTTATGCACTTCTGCCTAATGAAAATAAACAGACATATAAATGTACTACAAATGATAAAATCACAGATTCCACAATGGAGTCCAATAAAATGTATTATTTTGTTAGTTCCAGTTATGTTTAGTAGAAAGGTGTCTGTGAATGTTGTAGTAAGTTATGATGATGATTCCAAGAACAGTTGAGTTTGTGTTTGTACAATTAAGAAGGTTCTTTGGCTTAAGTTCGAAGTTTCCTTGTTAGAATTATTATGAACTTGATAAATCAATTACTAAATGTAAAGAAAACAAGATGAAGTGCTAAAACAGTATTTTTTAATTACATATATTTTTTTATCACCTCAATTCAAAATTGACTAAAAGTTCGTATAGGTATTCCTGTCAACATTTTCTGTAATGCAGATGGTTGCCTTGTACATAAGCAGGCATATTCAGTTTTAACTTCATTATCTGTAAACAGACCTATTAGTCGTAAGATCCCGGATCTATGGTGTGAACCCCTCACTCTTTTTCCAGGCGCAATATATTTTTTTAGCAATAAAACAACAAATATGACCCAGGATAATGTAGATAATTCTATTACAAATTCAATGATATAGAGTAGTTATACAAAAACATTTAAAAAATTAAATTAATTAAAAGTAGCCTGGACCAAATTTTTGGTGATAAGATAACCCATCTAGGTTATATGTGTTATTGCTAAATATATTTCACCTGGGAAAAGAGTGAGAGGTTCACCACATAGATTAGGATCTCTTACTATATTTTTAATTTTTTGTTTGCTTATTGAAACTTTTAGAATAATATTTTGAATACCTTTTAGTCGGAATTTCCGAATCACTGTCATGAGTTCCTCCCAACAATCATCCAAATTTAAGTAATTGATTGATTTTAGAAGAAATCTTAAACATCTCTCTCTAAAATTGATTAAGCATTGGCAGAAATTTTGAACTGAAGGATAAACAGCATTACCCTGTCGAAGTGTAATAATTACCATCTTCGCACTCAGCTCCGTTCGCAGCTGTCGAAATTCTTCAATGTCCATTAAAAAGTCATATTTTCTCTACCAGATATTTATTTATGAATTCTCAAAATGACTTTTGAAATTAATGAAAAACCCATCTAGGTTATATGTGTTATTGCTAAATATATTTCACCTGGGAAAAGAGTGAGAGGTTCACCACATAGATTAGGATCTCTTACTATATTTTTAATTTTTTGTTTGCTTATTGAAACTTTTAGAATAATATTTTGAATACCTTTTAGTCGGAATTTCCGAATCACCGTCATGAGTTCCTCCCAACAATCATCCAAATTTAAGTAATTGATTGATTTTAGAAGAAATCTTAAACATCTCTCTCTAAAATTGATTAAGCATTGGCAGAAATTTTGAACTGAAGGATAAACAGCATTACCCTGTCGAAGTGTAATAATTACCATCTTCGCACTCAGCTCCGTTCGCAGCTGTCGAAATTCTTCAATGTCCATTAAAAAGTCATATTTTCTCTACCAGATATTTATTTATGAATTCTCAAAATGACTTTTGAAATTAATGAAAATTGTCATAAACAACTTAAAAATATTTTATTAAACAAAAAGGCTGCATAAACTAAAAACCAGTAACTCCTTAACTAATAAAAAAAAAAAACTTTTTACGTAACAGTCTATTATAATTATAATCCATAAAGAAAACCAGGGGCAACTGTAGTTAATATGTCAAGGGTACTAGTGGTACAAAAAGGGTCTTCTGATACCCTTAACGGTACAATGTGAGGGTACTAGTGAAACTATACGATTGATGGTCCATATTGTACAAAAAGTCACAATAGAAGGGAAGGGGTCAACGGACAAAATTGCTTCTTCTGCTGGTGTGTGCTTTATTTGTTGACGATGGCGTGATGTCACAAAGTGCCGTCTTTTTCTAGTGACTATGGACCATTCCATCATATATGAAAACAGGATTAATAATAATAATAATTTAAATTATTATTATTATTATATATATATATATTTGATATCATTTTTTTAATCCAAAGAATATGCTTCTGTCATGCACTAATACGAATTTCATCAAGATCTGATCATGGACTTGGTACTTTTCAGTACAGAACTTCTAGTATAGTAATAACTTAAATTTTAACCATTTTTGCTATTACATACATTCCCACAGCTATTAATGAAGTCCCCTCAAATAAAAAAGAGAAACTAACTCTTTTTGAAGGTCAACTCACTCCCAATCGCATTTTTAAGTAACTTCAACTAAAAAGTTACTAATTGAAAACTTAATAAAGTTAACGTCATTAAAGTGGAAGCCTATTCACACCTCGATTTGATTTTGAGTGAGAAATACATTTGTAGTTTTATTTGGAGGAATGAAAACAAACAATAGTTTTATTTTACCTATATTGTAATATTGTATTTTTTTCTCAGATCCGGCACACAACATTTTGAAGTAAGATAACAACCATATAGAAATATGCATCGTGCAAGGGCAGTATTTCAAGTGTCAAGTAAAGCTGGCAACAGTGAGAGGTTTGCATCATGGCTACTCAACAAACCACAGGTTAATATTTTTTTTTACGAAAACGTAAAAGTGGTATAAAAATAGCCTAAATGTTGATTTGGAATACAAATTAACATTTACGATATCATCAAATTCATTCATACAACAAACAAACATAAATATTAAAAATTACTGTTATGTATTATGACGTACCTTATTTTAATAATACAATCACCAGACCAATACAAACATACATGTTCATGCGCACAAATGTTTGTACTGTGTGGGAATCGAACCCACGAGCATTGGTGTCAAAGTAGCGTAACAGCGCGTTTCACCACTGGGCCACCGAGCTCGTCATATTATTGCATATTTATTTTTCTTTGAGTGGTACTCACGTTTATGAGGGGGTTTTTGCCATGGTTGCCACACTTGACAGGCGGGTTGGCAACAGAAGTACCTAAGTTATTAAAGTACACAGGGGACACTACTGCATATTTATTCCTGGATATTTTCCTTAATCGCCTGTTACGACACCCATGGGTTGAGATGGGGTGACCTATTCTTGCGCCGAGGCCACACGGCTAAGACGTTTGTAGACGATAGATGCAGGTGACACAGGATCGAGACGAGTGACTCTCTAGAGGGGGGGGGCCTGTGTTTAGCAGTAGATGAATACAGGCTGAAATGATGATGGTTTTTATATACACTGTCGGGAGGCATGCAAGCATACGGCCCACGTGATGTAAAGCAGTTACCGTGGCCTGTTAACGCTTGTAACATATATACTCGCGCGATGCCTCCTCTGCTGCTTACACAGCATCTCCTTAGGAGGTTACTGGTGACCACACTCACACGCAGGAACACAACAACCCTCTAGGGCTAATTTGATATTTATTTGTTATAGCGGCCACACATTTAATACACACATTTTTCAAATTCTACCTATTACCGTTCACGGCATGGTGGACAGAGAATGGAGCATTGGTAATGGGTCCTGTTGGGCTCCTTTGGGTTTGGAACCCTAACAATGCAGCAAATGCGCCAACGCCATTGTGCCGGTAGTCTGATGACAATTTAAAGGTTGTGGCTATCCTTCATTTGGTTTAGTATGGCATAAACTAGATTTTTTAGCAACCATTTCGAAGTGCTATTGATTTCTAACTGTTTTAAGTTATTAAAGTTTTAAATATTGCTTAACCAAAGGTTGGTTAAGCAATATTTAAAACAAATTTAAGTTTAAAAACAAAAAAATATTGCAATAGGGGTTGATCTGTGGCCTTGTGTGGGCGTTATGCTGTCTTTGCCAATTCTGGACTATTTTGAAAACATTTTTTATTGCGAAGGCCCAAGCGTCCTATTGGTGCCAAATAAATTTGGTCCAGATCCAACTAGTAAAGTCGGTTTTTACGGTTTTTAAATCATTTTAATCGATGACTCTGACTAGCTTGGTGGCGCAGTCGTGAATGATGCGATTTTGACACCAATGCTCGTGGGTTCGATTCCCACACAAGACAAACATTTGTGTGCATGAACATGCCTGTTTGTTTTGGTCTCCAAGTTTTAATAGAGGTCGCATCAAAACACTCTCTTTGGGAAAGTACCTCCACCTCACAGAAAACTGTAGGCTCCAAATAACAGCTCCCTAGAGCGCTGTTGTGTTCCTGAGTGTGAGTGAGGTCACCAGTAAGGAGTTGCTGTGCAAGCAGCAGAGGAGGTATCGCACGAGTGATATTTAATATATTACAAGTGTTTGTAGGCTACGGTAACCACTTTACATCAGGTGGGCCGTATGCTTGTATGCCTTCTGACGGTGTATAAAGAAAACAAAAATGTTAGTTATGAGATCTATCTCAAATTATAAATTACTTACTAAATTGATATTTTTGTTTATCACCAGTTGGTTCATTTGGTTGCAGCAAACAAACTAAAATATGAATTGTCGTTTTAAGAATTTCTTGTTTAAATATCGATAAATAAATATAAATAGAGCAAGTGTAGTGTAGTGTATTTACCTTGACCGTTGACTGGTGGGTTTGATTTTACATGATATTATGTTGCAAAGGAAATTATTTAAATATTTGATTAGCCTTTAATTATGTGTCATACTGCGCACATAGATATTAGACTTTCAACGTGGGACCAAACAATAGGTAAACTAATTACGATTTTTTTTCCACTCGCTGATGTGATGAGTCATTAAAAAACTATTTTTAACGCGACTTTCTTAGATCGACCTGTGTGTAATAGAAACTAAGCAGCTGAATTACCACCACTTCTAAATATTGTATAATACCAGATACTGTCTCTGCAGTGTAGTCTAACCACAATGTAATAACAAAGTACCAGACGGAGACTTTGTACAAAAGTCGTCTGCGTGTGTACCTCTGTCTCACCTATTTCTATCGCCAAGCAGCTATATTTATTTAGCTGTGTTCCGGCTTGAAGGGCGAGATATGGCAGAGAAATTACTGGGTACTGTTACGAAACAGCCTTAGATCACAAGATTGGCACAAGCGCGCGAGAAACATCCCCGCGGTGCTGCGAGTGTCAATAGGCTGCGGTGACCGCTTACCATCTAATGCGGGCCGCATGCTTGTTTTCCAGTCTAGTTGTATAAAAAAAGTACCAATGAGTTCGGCCGAAGGAATTCAAACAGCGATATTTGAAAAGTTAATCAGTCCTTATAATGTAGGCTCGTTTGACTTGTCTTTCACCCCATTCCAATTATGAAGTTCCATTAAAAAGTAAAAAATGTTGATTTAGTAGAATATACTTCAATACATTTCTCAATTTAAATCTCAACGAATTCCTATGGTGGTTTGCTACCATAAGACTGTTTGATTTAAATATATTGTGTCATCAGATTACGTTCTTGTAGAGTATAGATTTCTTAAGGGGATTATTTCGACTTGCAGGAGTCGATGGCGACATGGAATGTGCCCCTCAATTTCATACATTAGTTCGGCAGTGAGTTTATATAAAGAGAAAATGAATAGACAAGGTATTTACAGGATAAAATAATTGAAAATCTATATGTATGATATGACCGTATTTATGAGGCTTACTTCATAACTGGATTTGGATTTGGAGTGTAGTGTTTTCGATTGACTCTTATTCTTTCCAGCTTTTGCTGAAAATTCCAAATGTGCATCATGTTTTATGTATTAACCTTGTGACATTGAAATTGATCTCCAAAAGTAGTATTATCTTGTTATATGACAAGATAGCTGTGACCGAATTGCTTTATCTCGACCTTATCCTAACTTTTACTGCTTATCATGATGGATTAATCCGGAAATCGACAGTGCATATATGCATCTGTCTTTTCAATCGCGATATGCTTTCTCAGTGTAAGGATTCCTTATTTTTCTTAGCGTTATCGTGTTTCCTAAACCGTTAAGATTATCTGGGACAGCTGGACGCTAGGAAGAAGAAAAAGAGAGTATGTAATGTAGCCGTTCTGTGTGAAATACCTTACTATGTCTCTTCTTTTGTATAAACATGTATGTACTATATATATATATATATTTTGACTAGCTCGGTGGCTCAGTCGTGAATGACGCCACTTTGACACCGACACTCGTGGGTTCGACACAATACCAACATTTGTGTGCATGAACATGTCTGTTTGTCTTGGTCTGGATGTAAGAGAGGTAGGGCGCATCAAAGCAACCGTCTGGGGAAGTACCTCAACCTCACAGAAAACTGTAGGTTCCAAATAACAACTCCCTAGAGGTTCGTTGTGTTCCTGCGTATGAATGAGGTCACTAGTAAGCTCCTAAGGAGTTGATGTGTTAGCAGCAGAGTATGCATTCGCGCGATTGCTACTTAATGTATTACAAGCATTCATAGACTACGATAATACCATAACACCAGGTCGGCCGTATGCTAGAACGCCTTCCGAAGTTGTATTAAAAAAAAATGTACGAAAATATAACGTGACGTAAAGTTGTTCACGTCGTGTCGACGGCCTGAAATATAACCTGAGCCTGTATTATGTATGCCTGAGTCGAGCAAATCAATACCATTCAGTCTGTTCATGTACTTAGTGCTTGTCATTACTGTAGACTTATTGTTTTCCTCAGAGTGAGTGAGGTCACAAAGTGGGTTTACAATAATTACATTAGATACAACAATGTAATATGTGATGAACCTGGTACCTTCCCAGTGCTGAAAAAAAAAGAACAATTCGCAATTGTCGAATACGAAATATAATAGAAGATATAATAGAAGAAATATTGCGTAACGTACATACATATACATAGTTATAATTCGACTCGAATGCGGGACCTCTTTCTTTTTGTAGTTGATTAAAATACAATTTGCCATTGTTGTACAACAGTAGAGACGACAACCGTCCAAGAATCCTAATATCCTTTATCTATTAGTACATTTTTCCCTTTGATTGAATTATTTATCTATTATTAACTCACTGTCTATTTTTCCTAGCCCGTTTCTCAATCTATTAGGATAGACAGGCTCCGCGCTGCCTAAGCCTAAAGATCTGGCGAAGATACTGATTTTGACACGGAGCGACTGCCGTCAGACACAGTCTACAGCCCAGAGGAAAAATCAGATCTTTCTTAGGTTAGGTCACGTCTTTCGAAATATAATTTCTTTGAAGTACGGGTTTCCTCGTGCTTTCTTTCAGCGTCGAGCATGTGATAATTACAAATATGTACATAATCACTGTCTATTTACTCACTAGCTCGAACGTTTTTATCGAGACATAACATATGAGAGTACAAAGAGTAACGAGTAAGTAATTACGTATTAATAATTAATTAAATAAACATGTGACTCGCCTGATGTATGCAGCGATTGCAGGGCGGTTATTGGAGTGTATGTTTACCTATAATATGTTATAGTAATCTTATCTATCTATAACTTCACACCAAATTCCTTGCGCGGTAGGCAGAGAGTACCGTGCTCCACATGACTCGGCCCGTACAAATCTCACTCGCTTCTTTAACATTCTTCTTTAAGTCTTTGCTTTCCTCGACTCCTACATCCGTCTACTTTCGCGTTGTATATCTGTTTCGTAATTCTTTCTTCCTGCATTATTTCTACATGTGCGAACCAACGGACCATGCCTCATCTTATTTTAGCACCGACACTTTAGACTATCTCTGTTTCTAACATCATCACTGCGAACGTGGTCTACAAGTGTCATGCCACAAATTTTGCGTAACGCTCGCATTTGGATCGCGTTTATCCTACTTTCATATGTAGGTACTCAGCTCTCGCTTCCATAAGTTAGCGTTCGGACCAGCATTGCGTTTGTGTATAGCGAGCTGTGCTTAACGCTCGAGCTGCCAAAAAAAAAATCCCAACGCTCCATTCACACTATTCCCAGTACTCACTCGTCTTTGAATATCAGCGGTGTACCTTCCATCCCTGCTGAAAGCGCATCCAAGATATACAATCTCATCAATAATAATCTTATCCTACTAATATTATAAATGCGAAAGTTTGTATGTATGGATGGATGTTGGTTGCTCTTTCACGCTTAAATGGCTGAACGGATTTGAATGAAATTTGGCACGTAGATAGATTATGATCTGGATTAACACATAGGCTACGTTATTTGACTCCACGCGGGCGGAGCCGCGGGCAGCAGCTAGTTATATATAATAATTGAGCTTGTTAGGCAAAGTTGCTAAGCCCTCCTGAGATTTCGGTGGCCTCATTCATTCAGAGGAACGCAAAAATAACATTTATATGTGGTTACTTTTCTCCTGTTAGTTGACTCCATATTTAGCGATGAATAAATATTTGGTTTTTCTACGTTTATCGCTGTGCAATTGTGCGTGCCTGGCGTCCAAAAAGTATTAACCGTATTTGGATTTTTCACACATTGATATCTTATGTCCCAAGTCAACATTTAGGCAACATTTTATACCGACAACGTTTAGAGTTCCTGCGACAAATTTGAAAGAAACTCCACATGGGCGAAGCTGCAAATAGCCATTCTTAAAATATGCAACAATGTTTTAAGAAAGGTGTAGGGCGCATCGATGCAGTCCGTCTGGGGAAGTACCTTCACCTCAGAAAACCGCAACCAAAAAGCAACTCCCTGGAGGGCTGTTGTGTTTCTGCGAGTGAGTTAGGTCATCACTAAGCTCCTAAAGAGCTGCTGTGTTAGCAGCAGACGTAGCATCGCCCGAGTGATACTTAATATGTTTCAAGCATTCAAAGGCGGTAACCGCTTTACATCAGGTGGGCCGTATGCCTTCTGAGGTTGCATATATAAATAAAAACAATGTTATTAATTATGGATTTTTGTTTGTCCTATAGAGCGTCGCTGTGACAATAAACGCCAATAGGTGGAAGAGTTCTACAGCGGCCGAGCCATTCCTCAATGGATCCAGCTCCGCATATGTGGAGACCATGTATAACTCATGGCTCTCCGACCCGAATTCAGTGCACGCGGTGAGTATTGGACATTTATTTTTGACTAGATCTAGACATAAAGACCTTATCTATAATGGTCGTCTTAAAACTCAAATCTTATGCTTCTATCGTAGTGTCCTGTAAATACACAAACTTTTATTTACTCGAAAAAGACCGCTTACAATACTTGATAAGCGCAAAATGCGATTTTATCGTTCAGCAGTTTCTTCTAGATAATCTTATAAAGATGAAAAAGATAATGCAGATGACGCAGCGTGGAGAAGTGATATCTTATATAAAAATCTCGTATCACGGTGTTTGTGGTTGCACTCCTCCGAAATGGTTCGACCAATTTTTTCGGTCGGCAAGGCATGAGTGACACCCCTGGTGTTGCACATGTCCATAGGCTGCGGTGACGGTTTACTATCAGGCAGGCCGTATGCTTGATTGTGCTGAAATCTCTATCTCGGCGAAGATGTATAACTTTAAAGAGGAGATGTGGCCATTCTTTAACTTGAGCTTTGATGGGTGGATCTCAGGAAATGATTTTAAGAAAGCTAGGAGATACTGACTGGTATTCTTAGCTTTGTATATTTATATAAGCGTTAACGCATCCTTCATGCGTTTAGTAGGTATCAAAATGGCGTGTTATCAACGTTTGTATATAGCCATTATACTTTTTAAAAGAACCTTTCTTCCGAAGGTAATTTTTTGCAAGACTTAGATTCCGCCTGATCATTTTCGTGTAGCTGATATCTAGTGTTTTGTATAAGTGGCATTGTTATCTATCTTGGCGTTGAAGTACCCACTCCAACAACAAACCTGAACTGGATCTTGGTAGAACTATGGCCTTTATACATGGCCTCGACCTGTTCGTCCGTGTGCGTTATCTCAGACGGTTGATATTGTCTTGATATAAAATTTGTATTTAAGTCTTCTTATCATACATTATTTGTTGACGGTCGCTTTTTATATATTGTTTTCTTTCACAAAAACACTTTCTTATACCTGCACGATGAAGCTACACACAAAATTTCAAGTTCTTAAATTCAGCAGTTTGTGTGTCATCTATGCATATAACTATTACATACTTCTTCTTAGCGTTATCCTGCTTCTTAAACCATTAGGATTGGCGGGGTCCGCTTCGTAAGTCTAAGGACTTGGCGACGATACTTATTTTCACACGGAGCGGCTGCCGTCAGCCCTCCACAACCCATAAGGAAAACCTATCTTAACCTTACCTTATCTTAAACCTATATTCTATGTGTATTCTATTTTCTATGTATAATAAGTATGTATTTACAAAAAAAAAATGTATTTACGTATGTTTATCAGTTGTCTAGTACCCATAACATAAGCTTCGCTTACTTTGGGGCTAGGTGGCGCTGTGTAATTTGTCCGACAATATTTATTTATTTATTATTTATTTTCGAAATATAATTTTTTTCACAATGTTTTCCTTCACCGCTGAACAAGTGACTATCACAAATATGTACATATTAACTATTACATAATTATATCTTATATATCAACTACTATAACAACAACAACTAACAGTTACCTACGGTGTAAAAGAAAACAGAATCTGTCTAGACAAAGTAAAATAAAAAGTAAAATGATCTGTTTATCCGTAACCATTACATACTAGGTATGTAATACCTCGGTACGTAATCAATACCATTCCAGGAAAGGAGTGAAGCGAGCAAACATGATCCTTGTTACTTATTTTTAATGCTCAACCCAGAAATACCCTTACAATGGGTACGACTTGTTGCGTTACTTGATGAATCAGATTATAAATAAAGTCATGAGACTTTGCAGACTTACTTAAAATATTCATGGAAAAGGCATGGAAAGTTCCTACTCTTTTCGAGTTTACTTTTTATTTTTTTTAAATCTCGACGTAAACGACAACCCACATAAATAGGAGTAATTCGCAGAATTGCATAAGTCGTACATTACTCATTCTTCTCTTGGGTGAGAACTTTACGAGTCCCCTTTGAGTTATGCCAGCCTCTTGCTGATTAAATGAAATCCACCTAGGGGTTCCCTTTAACCGGAAGGCTCAAAAACGCTTCTTCGGTATCGATCTCCCCAGGGGTTGGGGGATGACGCAATAGGAGTAGGTATGTTAGTAGTATATAAGTACTCCCTGCCTAGGTAGTACAGCATGAGTTTCTTCAAAAAGGCGTGAAGAGGTTTTTACAGGGACTAGTAATAACCCTGGTGTTACAAGTGTACCTAGGCTTACCATCAGGTAAGCCTTAAGCTCGTTTGCCACCTGTGATATAAAAAATGGAGTACGTATGGTACCTATTACATATATATATGTATTATTATGTATGTGAATAGTAAACTTAATTGACCCACTTAAGTTTGAGGTTCATATTTAAGTTTATAACTTGTCATAGATAACTCTAAACGAAGAGCGGACCGTGACTTGTTTTGTCGATGGTGCAGACTAGGCGAGACCTTGACATGGAAATGGTTCTTGTGAGATAATTCGTGACTGTCGGTGTAATAGATAGATAATTACGTTTGGTTTGTCAATGGGGAATAAGCATGAAATTTATTTTTTGTTTTAAATCACACAATTATCATATAAAAAGTAAAACAAAAAACAGTTTTTTGTAGTTTAGTTTTCTGTGTTTTTCTTTTATTCAGTTTAGGTGTAAAAAATCGTAAAAGGAATCGAACAGTTTGTATAATATGAAACAACTTCATAATTTGAATCATTGTCATATTGAACATGCTTTAATATGATCATTGTGAATGCTCGAATTGGGGAAACAGGGGTAATATTTAGATGAAATCCATACATTTCCTCATAATTTTCATAGTCTGTGACGTTTTCTATCGTGGCCTGTTAGTAGGTATGAAGCGTTTTGAAGTCACGTGATGAAATGCCACTTTCAAACAGCGTTATCTCGCAAAGTAATTATCGTAGAAAAATTTTACTTCGAGATATATTCCTGTCTCTATCTCCCCTTTTAAAACCTGTCCTATAAATTTTTCATACATATTCCCTATTACGTTTCGTTCATTGCTAGCCAATTCCCACGATTTTGGGCCCCTAGCTAGTTTGAAATGATAATATCATTCTGCGCGATTATTTGACCTATTTTTATATAACGTCGGGATGCATCCAAATATACGGCCCACCTGATTTAAAGCGGTAATGAAACCGATAATCGCTTGTAATACATTAAGTATCTCAGTCACTCAGTCGCAGGAATGCAGCAACGGTTCAGTGCGTTGTTATTTCGCTGCAGTTTTCTGTGAGGTGGAGGTACTTCCCCAGACGGGTTGCTGTGATGACGCCCTACGTCTCTTGAAACACCCAGACCAAGACAAACATATATATTTAAACGCTCAAATGTCTTCAAAACCACGAGCGTCGGTGTCAAAGTAGCGTTACTAACCACTGCGCCATCGAGCATCTTCAAAAATATATGTCATTCATATACGTAGTGATAGCCAAGTGTACAAAGAACCAGCTTATTAACCGACAGGCTCCTGGTTCGAATTCTGCTGTACGTATATGTAATTATTTCATCATATATAATTAAAAGGAAAACATCGTGAGAAAACCTATGTTGGAAAGTTTCTTTTGGCATTTCTGAAGAAATTGGCGAAGGATCGCCGATGGTCATTTATAAAATACTAGTAGATTAAAAATAATAACTAAGAGAATTAAAAAAGGAACAACAAAGAGGCAACATTTGGATTTCCATCTGGGTTGTGTGTGTGGGCACACAACCTTATATATATTATAGCAATCCTTTCTTAAGACAATAAATCTTTTTGTTTATATACAACTTCGGAAGGCATACAAGCGTACGACCCATCTGATGTAAAGCGGTTACCGTAGCCTATGGACGCTGCAGAGGAGGCATCGCACTAGTGATACATTAAGTATCACTCGTGCGATGGCTCCTCTGCAGCTTACACAGCATCTCCTTAGGAGCTTTCTGACCTCACTCACACGCAGGAGCATAACAACCCTTTAGGGAGTTGTTATTTGGCTACGGTTTTCTGTGAGGTGGAGGTACTTACCCGGATGGGCTGCTTTGATGCGCCCTACTTCACTTAAAACATCCAGACCAAGATAAACAAACATGTTCATGCACACAAATGTTTGTGCTGTATGGGAATCGAACCCACGATGTTGGTGTCACTTTGTTGGTGTGTACTTTATCACCCTCGCAATACACTTGATGTGTTGAATCCATTTAATACATAGCCGCAGAGCACTTAAGTAGAAGCAACGACACATTTTGTATAGAGAATAAGTTTAGTTTTGAATTTATCATTTAATAAATTTTATTCAGTTTCCTTTCCTACCTCTCAAAGAGTGAAAATCCACTCTCCATTGAACGCCCACCTTTCCTACCATTCAGACCTCATCAATGGGGTGGAACAGTTCAAGTATTCACTAGTAGTATCACGATCACGCATTGTTAGGAAATCTGAGTCTATGTATTTTGATGTACTTATGTAATACATTGAGGCGCGACGATGTATTTGTGATACATAGTTATTTAGAAAAAGGTCGGTCAAGTGACTTATTTATAGACTAGCTACTCGACCCAGCTTCGCACGGGTGATCCAATCGTTACCAAACTTCACAGGATCACCTGCTGGGCTAACATGAAGATTCACTGAAAATTTCATCAAAATGTGCCCAGCCGTTTTTGAGTCCATAGAGGACATACGGACGAACATTAATTTTTATATATATATATAGACATATTAGATTGCACCGTATAACTAAGTTTGTTTTATAGGAACTTCATATTTTTATTTTTCTATGCTGACCTAAATCTGACCCAAACTTATCCAGCACTTTCTTAATTGTTATAAATTTTATAATAGTTTTACCTGTTGGCTATTAACACTAAAAACAATATACATTCTCTTGACGTGTTACTGTTTTATTACATCACAGGTAAACTCGTACAGATTATAAATTATATTGCTGTTATGATGCCGTTGTTACTTTTGAAAACTCTATAATCTGATATATAATTTATCTATATAACAGACTGTAATACAATTTATCTTTATTGCACACACAGATGCAAAACATTTTTTATACACAAACTAAATTAAAAAAAATGATAATACACATGAAGGATGTGAACGCTGTAAGAAAAAAAAAACCGGCAAGTGCGAATCGGACTCGCGCACATAGGGTTCCGTACCATTATCTATAAAAACGGCAAAAAATCACGTTTGTTGTATGGGAGCCCCCCTTAAATATTTGTTTTATTTTAATTTTATTATTTAATTTCAAAGTATATATATATATATATATATAATATATATAACTAAATATTTTGTGAATATTTCAAGCGTCTACCTGTTGCTTTGCTGTTGCGTTGCTGTTATCAATATCGAGCACAAAAATCACGTTTGTTGTATGGGAGCCCCCTTAAATATTTATTTTATTCTGTTTTTTAGTATTTGTTGTTATAGTGGCAACAGAAATACATCATCTGTGAAAATTTCAACTGTCTAACTATCACGGTTCATGAGACAGCCTGGTGACAGACGGACGGACAGCGGAGTCTCAGTAATAGGGTCCGTTTTACCTTTTGGGTACGAACCCATAAAAATACAACAGTAGGTATTACAGTAGCTAGTCATCCAGGGGGTTAAGCTGGTAAATAATAAAAATATATGGTAGTTATCGACTATTTTATCGAATAATAGATATTGAGCAAAATTACTTTTTGATAAAAAGACAATATCTATACTAAGTATTATACATTTATAAATGACAATCATCGCCCTGCCCAATAAAAAATGTAATATTTTAAATTGTTATTCCAAGTCTGATTAGCGTGCCAAGGGTTTCGTACAAGATTGTATGTAGTTTACATTTCTGGAAACGAGTCTTTAAGAATTTTGTGCATTTTTCACAAGCGTTTTACCTCAAAACCAGTTCCAAAAACCACTGAAAGAAACGAACGTACTAAACAATGCTGTAAAGATATTAATATGAAATTGAAGTAAATATAAACTTATGTGTGGGAAATATTGGACCCAACGCTAACTTATGGAAGCGAGAGCTGGGTATGGCAGAAAGAGCATGAAAGTAGAATAAACGCGGTCGAAATGCGAGCACTGTGCAAAATTTGTGGCGTAAGGCTTGTAGACTGTATTCGGAATGATGATGTTAGAAACAGAGTTGGTCTGAAAGAGAGCGTCAGTGTTAAAAAAAGAAGAGGCATGCTCCGATTGGTTCGGACATGTAGAAGGAATGACGAAGCAGATATACAATGCAAAAGTGGAAAGATGTAGAAGCCGGGGAAGGCCAAGACTTACCTACCATGACCAAATTGGTCGTGTTCTATCAGAAGGTGATGTCAGGAGCCCTAGAAACCGGCGAGCGTGTATGAGAAGAGTAATGAATGCTAAAGAAGCGAGTGAGATATGTAAGGATCGAGTCACGTGGCGCTCGGTTCCCTCTGCCTACCCCGCAAGGGATTTGGCGTGAAGTTATAGATAGATATAAACTTAATTTTGTAATTGAAAAAAGTTTCCTATTCATAGGACTACTATAAACTAAATGATATAATGCACGGTGAATTCTCTAACTGTAAGTTCTAATTGCAAAAATTTTGTTCATGATTTGATACCATTATACTTAAATGGTTTTCGGTCTTTTTCCTTTTACTGCATACCGGTCAATGAAAATTAGCCTATAAGGTTTTGCTATTTACGAGTGTAATATAGGGTACCGATGTCCGTATTTTTTTAAATAAAAAAAATCGTAAACATAAGTATTTGATATTAATTGCAACTTAATATCCTCCCATGCATTCTGAAAAAAAGATTTATACAGAGGGCGGACAATGAACTCATCTTATAAGGTTTAAATGATCAAGTTTAGATCCTAGTAAGATGACATTATCTACATCCTAACGTCATATTAATCTAAAACGTGATCAATTGAATTCTGTTGAACTTTGCTCGTCTGGATGGAATATGTAATTGAAGATTCACTCTACCTATCTGATAAGATTACTGTGATTTATCGTGTAATATACAGGCATAGGTATTTATTTTTCCGGACAGGGAAATTTTGCGACGCAATTGACTGTGACTCATTTTGTTATTGGTGTTAATATGGTCCGTGTGGCCTCTAACGTACCCAGATAGATAATAATAACCTTATCAAAGTCGTTTCTAATAATGACGAAGTGTACGATTTTACTCGATAAATCTTTGTGCTAGTCGACTTAGGGCTCTAATTACCAGTTGCTGTGTCTAGACGGTCCTCAGACGATCGCAATTTATGCTCGATGAGTGTTCAATGTCTCATGTGCGCCCTACTTATTGTTATGCATCTATCTACTTATCCGTATAATGGAGACTGTGTGTACAGTATAATTTTAATAAAACCGCCTTATGCTGTCGTACACTATATCAGGGATGAGTAGTATCTCCGTAAAATATTTAAGACTAGTAAAAAATTAATTTAGCACGTTACTAATCGGCGTTTGCAGTATTTATTGCTTAAATACACGTTACATTTAAACAAAAAAATTTAACAAATACAGTTCGTCGTACAAAAATTACTAATACATATATACTCTGTCCATATTATAATTAAACTTTTGACATCGATAATAATCATTTTATCGAGTCAGTGAGAAGAGACAGGTAACTATCAAGTGTTGCGTATCTCATAAATCCGAAAGAATAGAACGATCTGTCAAAAGTTGCTCAATAAAATGCACGCAGTATAAGTACCTTAATTTTTGAGATACGACTTTTTACCAAACAAATGATTTTAAAATGGCAATATTGGCGGCTCGCTATTTTTGACAATAAGAATAAAATAATATACGTCTATTCTACTTAATGAGCTTTAAATAATGACCTCAAATGCCAGGCTGTAAAATATTTCAGCTTCCTGTTGTTAATGCTAATACTATACCTAATAACGTGAAATAAATAACAAAATAACTCTGGAGTTAACTTTCCTAGTCGCCTCGTTTGCGGATGCAGAAAATGTGCACCAAGTATGTACGGGATGTTAAGATTGATGCACCTCTAAAATCATAGTGGGAAATTTACACCTTAGTCTGGGGTTTCCCTACACTCCCACTTATATCCATAATTGTGACCTTTATATATTGTGCGTAGGGTTGTAGAATTGAGTGTATTAGAATAAAATATTTGTTATTGCGCAAACAAATAAAAAAATGTAAATATCATTTATCAAAAGTACAACAGGTAGGATTATCATTTCCTTACAGACGGTCACATGTTAGGAAGGAAGCAATAACTATTTATAAAAAAAAATTACAATAAAACTAAACGTGTCAAGAAATCACTGCAATCAATCAATCATCAAATCAAATCAATCATGTAGGCTCATCGCTGACAATAGTTTCGTAGAATAGTTTCAATTGGACCCCACACCACACCTAAATAAGAGCCTTGCAGGAGCTCATCAACTTTAGTTTGGCTATGTTCGTGATAACGTGTATGATTGAGTAGCATACTCCAAACATACATAACAAAAGATGAAAATATACTTGTATCAGAAGGAGTTATACGGAAATGTAACAAAAGAAGATAAGAAAATAATGAATTGGCAGATAGAGAGATATTTGAATGGGCATGTTATGCATCTGCAAACTGCGGGTAGGTACCGAAAGATCATGCGTGTAATCATGATGCCTTAATGATCTACAAATTTGTCATGATTACTAGATATTGCTAATATCAAGTAACAGACGCGGAGAATCTTATAGAGGTAAAGTCATGTGATGAGAGAATGTTTGATACTTGTATGCCTAACTTAAAGGCTTTAAATGAATTCTTTCACA
Source organism: Pyralis farinalis (assembly GCA_947507595.1). Lineage (NCBI taxonomy): Eukaryota > Metazoa > Arthropoda > Insecta > Lepidoptera > Pyralidae > Pyralis > Pyralis farinalis. The sequence continues at coordinate 23,661,201 of OX382267.1, forward strand.
AAGATAAGTCTATATATAGCATAAAGATTGTAGTGTCAAATATATTTATACATATGTATGTTATATTTATCTGACACCACTATCTTTCTTCTAAATACAGCCTTGTTTTATTACTATGATTTATACACCCATAAACCATGACCCACAAATATAAGCTAATAAATCCATGTTCATCACAATGCTGGGCATGCAGGTCTTCCTTCAACCGAAGGCGTAGTCCTTTATTAATAATTATTGTTACGGCAGGAAGACCCTTGAAACACGGGTAATCTGTCATGTCCAGGTCTAGACCTCGACCTGAAGACATAACACGCCTTCGTTCCTTATATATTTCAGAAAAATGTGAACCTAATTTAAGAACTGAACCATAATATAAATATAAGCAAGCTGCAGGGGTGTAAGGTAACTTACTATACGGTGCAAGTGACTCTATCATCTTTAGAGTCAAAGCTAACCTACACGTAGTGCATCTTAATAATTAACATGTTCTGTACGTTCTGGCGAAAGACAAGCAGGGTGTAAGACTCCACCTCACCAAAGACTGCACCCAATCAACTCCCGGGAGGTTTGTTGTGTTCCTCCGACTGAGTGCGGTTGTCAGTACTTAAGAACTTGTTGTTAGCGTTCTTATCAACTTCATACCTATTAGGTGGGCCATATGCTTGATTGTCTACTGAAGTTGTATAAAAAACGGTAAGTTTAAAACCTGAATACCTACGCAACCTGATATCATTCTGTACGAAATAGCATTGCAGCTCGCATTTGTATTATAGTAGTAAAGTAGTAGTCTATCTATAACCTCATATATCTATCTATAACTTTAAAGTTACAACTACACTAACTCTAACTCATCTCATTGCAAGAATTGGGGCCTCCCTTCGACCGAAGGGGTGTAGAGCATACTTTACCACGCTGCTCAGCTGTGGATTGGCGGAGGCCAGTGATCTCAAGTTGCCCGAAGGCCATTGACTTAGCCGATTGTTATCTATCGACAACAGTCAACGGCCCATATGCGCTCCGAAGCACGGAGAAGCTCAAGATAGATAAACCCGACCATAGACAGACTGCGGTCGACGTTGCTTAACCTGCCGCCAACGACTCCATCGAGCTCTCTTTAAAGTTGTAGTAAAATACAAATTCTATGCATTAATACTTCCAAATCTTTCGTGAGTAGCCACATATTGAGACCGCTATTTGTGGCTAATTTTAGCTCGCGGCGGCGGCTGCAGCTATATACTCGTACTACGCAGGCGTAAAAGTCTATTTTCTGCCATCGTGCCCTCCGCCAGACCTTAAGGCATCTCCATTAAAACTGATCTAGGAATTAATTAGTTAATATAAGAGCAGGCAGATTCTCCGCTTCTCGCTCTCGCTTGTGGATGTCTGACCGCAGTCGCTCCATGTAAAAATCAGTGGCTTAGGTAGCGGACCCCGCCAATCGTAATGGATTAGGAAACGGGATAACGCGAAGAAGAAGAATAAGAGTAGGCTGACCATACTTTATGTTTAATTTTATTTTTACGAGCTCGTTGGTACGAGGGATTATCTATGCTATTTTAATACCGGTACCCGTGGCTTCAATGCCTACATAATATAATATTTGTGTGTATGAACATGTCTTTGACTTGGTCTGGGTGCTTTTAAGGTAGAGTGCATCAAAGCTGCCCTCTGGGGAAGTACTTCCACCTCACAGAAAACCGCAGCCAAATAACAACTCCCTAGAGGGATATTGTTATGGATTTGTATTAGCAGCAGAGGAGGCATCGCGCGAACAATACTTACTGTATTTCGAGCGTCAATGGGTCCGCGTCGCTCTAGCCATAATGACGCATAGTAGCCTATTACCCACCATATTTGTATGCCTTTCATAAAAGTATACGCGCGCGTACAAATTATGTCAATTATAACTTTACGTCACTCTTTTGCAGACTACATTTACGCAACGATATTTGAATAGCGAGCATACAGCTGGCTCAATTCCATATCACGCATTGAAAAATTATTACAAGTAATGTCCAACCCAATAAACGAAATTTGTCCGTAATTAAAATTGATATTTTGAGAAAAGCAAACGAATTTGCAATTTTCGAATTGAAAACAATTAAACTGTCAATAGCTATTAAACAAAATACAATTGGTTGCAAAAAAGGTACTGTTTTTTTGCCTATTTGTATATAGATTCATAACAATCAAACGCATAAACCCACAGGAGCGGGAACAGCAGGAAAGTGGCAGCGATCGCATCCGCTTTATGTGGGTCTGGTTGCATACAAACACGATTGTTACAAAAAAATCCGGCGCGGAACACTGCCTTTTTCCCGCTTGTATCGCCCCTGTGGGTTTCGAGTTTTTAGTGAGAGACACTTTTCGACATGTCTTTTACCTGTTGGATTTTCCTGCTGTATCTAAAACTCGCAGCGATCATCGTGCTTTTGCTATTCGTTTCCAGCTTTATCATTTCGTATAGTAGGTCGGATATTATAATCCGTTTGCTTGATGTAAGTTACATTACGTCATTGAATACACCAAATGCCATTTTCGGATTCCGTAGATCAAAAGATGAAATTGTAATTATTATAAGATTACTCATGAGTCTGTCATCATTAGACGTATTAATGGTTAATTTTTCAAAAATATAAATGACAACGCAAGGAATGGAATGCACGGAGCACTCGACGCGATTCCGATTCGCACTTGATCGGTTATGTTTTCTTTTATAAAATCTTACTAGTACGCGCTACTTAGACCGCGCTTATCCCGATATCCCGTGAGATTTTTTAGAAAGATCTTAACAGTTCATAGAAACCCCTATGCAAAATTACAAGTCACTAGAGCCAGCGGTTGGTTCGATTCTCGCACAGGACAAACATGTCGGTATGTCTTGATCTGGGTGTTTTTAAGAGAGGTTGGGGATCACAGCAGTCCGCATGAAATCCAGAAAACCGCAAGCCAATAACAAATAATCCCTGAGTGAGTGAGTGAAGTTGCCTATAAATTCCTAAGGAGTTGCTGTATTAGCAGCAGGCGTGACAAACGCGCTAGCGATACTTCCGCTCATAGACGACGTTAAGTACTTTACATCATGTGCTTGTATGCCTCCAGACGTCGTATAAAAATTAGAATGTCCTATAAAAATCGGCACGGTGTAGTTAATATACACAGCTCTAGTGGTTTTGATTCTAAATACTTACTTTATTATAAAACTAGTTTGGTATCAAATTTTGTGAACGCCATCAATTAAGTTTATATAAACTTGTGTAAGAATTGGACCGCTCCTCCCACGGGGTCATAAACTAACTTGTGTAACGAAAAATACATAAGAATTCCAAACTTAATGTAAAATGTTACAAATTCACGAATACTTTAGTGGACCACGCGATTATGACACTTCATCAATCACCTAAAAGACATGCGTATTCTTTGTTAATTACGTCGTTCATTTAAAAATAATTCCATTGGTAATTTTGGTAAGCGACAACGAGCATACACGTAATAGCTTAGTCATTCCGTACACATGTTGATAACGTGTAATTGGTGTTTAGGCCCTCGGAAAAGGTATTATAGATGTCTTGCGTGCAAGGTCAATTCACAAGTGATTACTAACTGTATCCAGTTATCACTGGAAGTTCCGAGTGACCGGAGTTTGTACATCCTTTTACGGTGGATAATTTGTTTGAAGGAGTAATCTGTAATACATGCAGTGTAGGCGATTGTAATCAGAGTTATTATATGAAAGTTGCACTCGTGCAAGTAGCATCCTGTTCTACTGAACAGTTTCTACCCGAACGAGATTGCTAAATATTTTTTATGAGTACAACTATTTTGAGGAATTTGTAAAGGTGTAAGGAGGAAACATACGGAATTAAAACATCCAATGATAGCAATAATTCCGATAAACTTATGACAGATCACGCCCCTGTTCGTATACTATCTCTGCAGTAAGTTCAAACTATTATTCTGTACGAGATAGGTAAGATTTATATAACCAAAGAGGCAAATACATATTTCTTATCGTTTTTACTTATATACTTATATTGAGGGGCGTGTACACGAATAATTGCTACATTGTTCGCATTCATTGGCATACGATCACGGCATACATTGACGTCAGAAGAGGCGCGACGACTTGATATGTAATCTATAGGTGTATATGTAATCTGAATGTAGGTTTGATAATATCAAAGTGTTTACATCTGCTTCAGTTATGACATCAATGAAATGGAAATTTAAGTAAATAAACAAAGAGAAATTGAGTGTTGTGTTAGTTAATTCTCGAGACGTCAACTTAGGTGAAGATGTTTGGTAACATAGAGTTAAAACAGTTATGAGTATTTATTTTTATATTTTTATGCCAAGTCCCTATGGGGGTATGCAGAGAGAACCGAGCGCCACATGCTTCAGTCTCTCACCTCACGCGCTTCTTTAACATATTTTTTATCTCATAGAATTAACAAAATGTAGCTGTGTTACGACCCTGGAATCTTCTTGCTTTGCTTCTTGCCTAATTTTCATGATCCTAGGTCAACTATACGTACCCTATTTCAACAATGGCGAATTTCGAATTTTACCCTGGATTAGTGCTATTAGACCTGGCTTCATGGCGATTTTAATTATTCTAGTTCAATTGGAAATACCTTACAGGTACTGGTGTCTTGAATAACAGATATTAATAAGGAAAAAAGGTGATTTGTATGAGACCTAACTATTTTACTAAATTTCGTGATTCTAGTTCAGTTGGAAATACCAGATATGTGTTTTGATTTGCGAATTCTTAATATACGCCTGTGAACAGGCAATGGACAACAATGTGATGCTACGAGTGTAAGGCTTCCTCTTGTTCTTCTAGCTATGGAACCCTAAAAATATTTGCATAAACATTAATGATACCGATTACCATGTAAAAGTTAGGTTAAATATTTGCCCACCCAATATTATAAATGGGAAAATAAGTCTGTTTATTGATCTGTGCCTCGTTTACAGCTAATTCCTAAAAGCGATTTTGATGATATTTGACGTAGCTTGAACGCTGGGGAACATATAGGCTCCTACCTACTAAGCTCTATTGGAACTGAACCTCCGGCAAAAGAAAGTACCAAATATATTTTGGCCTGTGCACTTATAAATTACACTACATAGAGTGATCTCTTGCAGTCCTGGGATGCATTCTTCCGCAACGCGACGAACGGCGCCCAACCGGGCGCTGCGTACACGTCGCCGCCAAACCTCGCGCCGTACAATAAAAATGAAGTGCCGCTCACAGCTCTCGTCCCCTCCGCCGGCGGGATGACATCCATATCAGCTGGTTAGTATCGATTGAAAATATATTCATTTGGAGTGTAAGCGGCACACTATCATCTATACAGTCAAAACCAACCTCACCTGTACGATAAGGATTTAAGAGGAGCAGGGCTCATTACAGCAGCTGAACAGACTGGGAAAGTATCTCCACCTTACTGTAAACCGCAGCTATATACAACTCGCTGGATATCTGATGTCTGTTCCTGCGAGTGAGTGAGGTTGTCAGTATGTGCCTAAGGCGTTGCTGTGTTAGCAACAGGTGTTGCGAGCGATACTTTCTGGTTTGCAGCGAATATAGCGTCATAGGTTACGTAAAGGTTCAGGTGGAACTCACGAATTTGTATAAAAGAACCTGGAAGGCAGAAGTGTGATGATTGATGAAGTACCTCCACCTCGCAGAAGACCAAATAACAGTTCCCTGTAGTGTTTTTCTTGAATGGGTGAAAGTCCAGTAAGATTATTTCCCTGAGGAGGTTCTTGAAAATAAATAGCAGCAGAGGTGGCAACGTGTAATCTAATACTCATTGCAATCGTTCATAGACTACGGTAAAAGTTTCACATTTGGCGATTCGTTATTAGCCACGTGACGTAGGTAGTAGAGAAAGATTATCACACTGATCTAGCACGAGGAAAAAGAATAGTTATCAGTATTGGCTTAGCATTGCGGATACGTACCTATTATCGTACGAATTCACATTCCCATCATATTGCTTAACCTTAACGTATCGCTCAAAATTTCTGTCATGTCCTACGGCCGTGTCTGACGTCATTCCATCTTTACAGGGTGCACATTCGGCCCGATATAATTTATCGTGTTTCGCACACAACGAACGTCGATTGGCGTTTGTGTCGGCATTTGTTGTTGTTTTCTTCGGTTATCAAAGCTTGAATTGATACGAAAGAATATAGGAATAGTAAAATATTGGTGTATTTTTTGGTATCAATGTTTCATGCCCAGAATCTGGAGACTATTCGTATATTCTATGTGTATAACTACCGAACTAAGGCCTCTTGCACAAAGTCAGCGGACAGCGACCAGATGGATGCCGGCGAGTTGTTTGCGTAAAGTATCTGAAGGCTATTTCAAACAGCTATCTTTTTCATACCCCGCAATCCTTGACACGTGCTATCAATTGATAATGTCCCACTACCCGCGTACACCTCTTCCTTCTTTTCTATAACCTATAACCTTCTATAACCTTCATATTTCACAGGCTCGCCTATCAACGAGAAAATAATTGACGATCATCTAGCAGTTCAGGCCATCATTAGGAGTTATCAGGTGAAAAATGTTTCATAATACATACACACACGCCCATATGTGATTTAGCCGGGTACTGACTGAGCGATTGGGAACTAGAGTCCCCGTTTAAGTCAGACTCGACGTTGCTGATGAATGATTCTTCTTGTGCTGAACCATAAACCGTCCGACTATTACTGAATTAAAAGCGAGCTGCCCCTTTCTATTTCGTAATGACGCTACCTACCGGTTGAAGATAATACAAATCGGTTTTTTGACTGGACTACCAGTTTAAATTGAAGGCAAAGCTATACAGAAGTTATCGGAATACAGTAAGCCGATCTAAATTATCTTCAGTTTAGTATGTAAGCTCTAAGAGGGCACGGCAAACGAACCGATACCTTTGAGTGTCGGATCGGCTGCGGAAACGCTTGGGCGAGACGGCTTCCGCCCGACCGATGATACTCTTCGCTCAGCTAGTACCCAGCTCTTTATACACGTACATGATGCTATTCGTTATTGTTTGCACATTTGGTTGTCTCACACGTGGTACCACTTGCTAATGAAATGCGCCCTTTAGTGTGCCCCCCAACCCCCGTTATAATCCTGCATATAGACATAAAGACTAACTAAGTAGGTTATTTAGGTATTCATTTGCTGAGTAAAAGAATATTTAGGATATTTATGATTTTGTCAATATTCTTTGTAACAGTTTTGATGACTGTGCGCCACGTTCTAGTCATTATGTATCGAAAATTTCTTTTTTTTTTTTTTTTGTTATTTGATCAAATTATTACACAAAGAGAACACAGAAGGAAAAGTTCATTGTTTTGTTCATATTACATTGTTTTTTTTTGTGAAAATTGTATAAAAATACAGTACATTTTTCTAATACGTATAAGCAAATTGAAGCCGGTGCTGCAATACATATATTTCATTCGACTTTAAAAGACATACTGATAAACTAAGAATGTAATAGAAACACACAGTAAACAAAATTACACGTTCAAATTTACATGGATTATTAATAGGCACACAAACTTGTGCAACTGCATGAATTAATTGGCATTACGGTCCTGAGACTGTTTTATTAGTGTGCCCAAATTGCACGGCACGACCTACCGACGACATTTTAACGTATGTATGTTGTATACCGTATATTGGCCGCCAACAATAATGGGGTAGTTGACTCGATTCAAGTACATAGTATGATTTGTATGTTTTCGAACTACTAATTTTAATAATCGCGATTCTGATTGAATCGTTCACTGTTGTCGATACGGTGACGGTGTTACAATAAGGCACATTGCAGAATACAGTATAATAAATAACACCATTATGTATTTCTAATCAAACACCCTTCATCCGATTGTATGAGCATGTACACGCTCCACTTATTTGTAAATATAAGAACGTAGAAACGACTACATAAAAACGGTCGCTTGACCTGCTTATCTTTGTTTATGGCATTTTCCAACAGTATATTTACGTATCTGTAAAAAAAAATATTTACCTATTTTTTTAATTACGGATATATCACGTTATCTTAAATACCTGTTAGTAATAATTAACGCGTTTATTGGCAAAACGTATAGTCAACTACCCTATTAGAACATGTGACGTTTGGCGCGCCAGTCGCTAGGTCGTGAACTAACAATTTGAGCAAAAGTGATGACGGTGGTGGCGGGTGGCTGACAGGCTCGCGGTCACCTGGCAGCCGACGTGGACCCGCTCGGCATCAAGGCGGCCAACCTGCCCGAACTGGGTATGCGCGCGCCCAGCTCCGAGCTCATCATGAGGAAATATTTCAAATTTGGTACGCAGGATAGAGAAAAATGTCCATGGAAACATTTGGAAGCAATCACTTCGTATCGATCATGCCGTTAAATTGTTTAGTTGAGCGTTGCATTGCGTGTCATTGTTGTGTTTTGTTGGCGACGATATTATACATAACTTGCATATTCATACAGTGAACGAACTATAAAACAAACAAACTTAGTTTTTATCTCCAGTGACACGGTGATTGTTTTCAATTAGAACAATTCAAAGATGTTTTCTTTACATAATTAATTTACACGCATTAACATACACCTCTTTTCTTCCATTGTTATGATATTAATATTGCTCATAAATATCAATCTACATATGTTATCAATGTATGTATATGCATGTGTGTGATATCTTCGCTGTCTACGGTATCTAGTTGATTGACTAATTTGTTTGCATTAGCATATTATGAAGCAATTTTTGTAGAATAAATTTCCATACATATATAAACGCTAACACAAAATTGTTCGTCTTCGCAAACCGTTATATATAATACAATAACAAAACTATACGCTATTACATTCTAAAGAGTTCCTTTCTGTTATTACCCGTGTATACTAACAAGTGAGGACCGATCCTACAATCGCTAGTCTCAACATCGGTAAAACGAACTCTACACTATCACAATCAAAGTGAATGGTATTTATAGCTTTTCAATAGCATGCCGTACGTTTATATATTTTCTGTTATATATAGAGATCGGGCATTTCAAATATTATTTGACTTATTAACGTATGGCTGAGACAAGGTGGCTATTTTACCCTTTTAATTTATATTTTCTTATTTAAACTTACATACACTTAACAAATAATACATATAATGTTTGAATTTTAGTCAATCATTTTCCTCAAACAAATCGAATGACTTGTATACCTCAATCTCTTCTAAGAAATTACGTAATCAAATGTCCCTGGTGTTTTGTTTGGGGATATACCTTGTATGATATATTTGATATGATATCCTTGCCGCGTAATAACGCTGTGGAATGTTTTTCGCCATTGGAACTAGTCCCGCGGTCACCTGGTGGCGCACCTAGACCCGCTCGGCATATCCACCGGAGATCCTGTGTCGAGCGGCGAATGGCACGGTGGTCTGAGAGCGTTCGCTAACGAAGCTGTCATTAGACAACACGTACGATTTGGTATGAACGACTATATTGAGTGTATTGCGATTGAGGGTTAGCTGGATGTCAACTGGCCTCCTTCATTCATTCAGTAATGCATATTTACGTATATAGCATTGAATGCTTATTATTTATGCCCCTCGGCGATGCTGTTATCGTGATTTTACAGTCCTTGTGATAAGATATTATCATACAATTCTACACTCCCCTCATAAAATTCTTATTCAGTAATAAAACTGTTATGTTTCATAAATATTGCAGAGGTAGAGGTAAGTTAGAGGCAATGAATATCCAGTTCACGTCATTCTAATTTTCAATAAGCAATACGTATATTCTAAATTGGTAAAGGGCGTAAGCTTCGGTCTCACTCGCTATGTAAGGGGGAGCACTTTTAACTCTGAACTCTGCCTTACCTTGAAAGGGTTCTGTACTTTTCTGACGGAGTCTACTTTTATTTTGGTGCTTGGTCTGTAGTTATTTATCTCGTAGTATAGTTTTATTTTTGCCCTGTAGGGTGCTTGGGCTGCTTCGTATCTTATAAATAATATGCCTATACCCACCTTAGTCCTTTTAATGTTGTATTATAAGTACCTATTATATACGTACATACATTATTTATTACAATATTGAGACTAGCTTTTTGAGAGATAACGTCCAGTCACGTATGTCTAAATTCGCAAATGTACTAACAAAATAATTTTTCTGTATTGGTATTGTGCTAAAAAATTATTCCACCATCCTTTGGAGCTGATACAACATTATACCTATTTGTACGAGCATTATTTATTTAAATATAATTAACACAATTTTATACTGACAAATTACTATACGAGCTATGCAATGCAATCATATTCCTTTACTAGATTGATTTGAAGTGTATACAGGACCTAGAGCATGAAAATTATTATGAACAATATAAGGCAGGGAATGTTACAAGATGAGCAATGCCGTTAGACGTAATGCAACACTAGATGTACGACTAGGATTTGTGTAAATTATTAAGTTCGTAGATCAATGTATGAAACCCAGGTATGGTAATGCCCCGTACAGTCACGTGTGATGACGCCTTTATTTTACAATGCACGCTCTGTCATTGTTTTGTGTTTTCATAATTTAATCAAATAATTTATTGTCTTTTTAACACTTAATTCCGCGATCGTTTATCTATGTATATTATTATAAACGATATACTATTGATCGATTTATCATCACGTCTATTTCTGTTAACGCATCCAGATGTTAAATTTTCCAATTCCGTTCGAATGAATGAATTTTACTAAAAACTCCAGTAACATTAATGACTAACTCAATTATTTAGTTAAGTATATGTTTATTTATGGTATTTCTTTTAGATTTAAGTTTTAATTTAGCTGACGCAAGGAGGCACTAATTTACTTTTATGATTTTTTTAGTTTGGTTTAAAATGCTTTATTTTAACAAGTCTGATAATTTATCATTCATATTAATTTACGCTTGTTACGTAATACGCTTGACAGACTGATGTTTAGACTGTCAGTTGCATTTTCGCATACTAAATCAGTATGTTGTGAACCGAAAAACAGATCCGTGGACACCATATAGCGAACCTCGACCCGCTGGAAATCGCAAACTACAAATTGAACGGTAGAAACCCGCGGGAAGTGATCCACAACAGCTACAGGTTTGGTAAGGAGACAAAACACCTGATGCATAGCAACCCTGGCCGCTCGGTGTTTCTCCATAGTAGTTATGGCGGCACAGTGGGTAATCTGTACTAGATGAACAGACCTTTCAACCTTAACATAGCATCTATGATGTGCCTTTCAGACATCTGTTCTAATTTCTAACGACACCGTATATAGACGTGGGTTTCATTTCACTGCATTTTGTAGGAATCAAGATTTTTGAAATTTTTTTCAAGTTATTTTTATTTGCATTTTTTTTCGTAACGCAACTGAACGCCATAACTACACGATCAATGTGATTGTACCGCACGACAGTCCACGTAACGCACGTCACTCTCACCTATCGATGTATATAAACATATGAACTTTCAGCATTTCATTCATTCTCTATGCATGGCGCTAGGTGTATTGACTTGAATGATATTTTATATTCACTATCTAGTTTATATGCATGGGTTTGAGTATAATTAATATAATGTACCTATTTTATTTATGGACTGTATTTATTTTGGTACCGTATGTACGTGGTTTAGTCCCGGCGGAGAAAATAAAGACGGTTTGATATTTGACATTGAAGAACGGTCACGTGTATCTATTCTGTTTGCTACTGGCCGGCCGCCAACTAAGTGTTACGCCATACCATTTTACCAGAGCTATCTTCGACGACCTTTGGACTTGTCAAGTTCACTATATACTGTGTATAACATCATGGATAATCCATGTGAATGCTTGGGTTCTCGCTTTTGGGATGTTGTTATTGACAGCGGATAACAATGGTAATATCATGTGTATACATAGTGCTGAATACTAGTAAAGGGATATGATATACTTTTAGTTTCTATCAATCTGCTTCTATATGTGCTTTCTGATTTCATCTAGTTAATTTTCTTGTCTATATTATAGATTCTATTATAAATTGACTCTTTCAATCGCGTGCAGCTTACGCAATTACTTTGACTTTTCGCAACTTTAAAAATAACTACGGGAGAGTTTCATTATTATGATTTGCGTAATATATTTCCGAACCGTAACTTAAAATTTTGTTTTCTTAGTTCTATTATTGATTTACGTAATAATTTTCCGATCCGTAACTTTATAATTTTTTTTTGAGAGTAAAAGAGTTAAGTATAATATGATTTATTTTAATATTCGACAATTCATACTCTCATGTTCACATTATGATTTTTAGATGAAGCTGACATGGACAGAGTATTTAAACTTCCGTCCACCACATTTATCGGTGAAAAGGAAAAAGCTTTGCCTTTAAGGTAAGATGTTACAAGTATATGTACTACTTACTCGATAAAACACATTTTACTGATTTATCTTTTTCATGGAAGATGATATTTATCAATAAGAACATAAAATTGCTATGTCAATTTAGACGACAAAAAATATTGCTTCTTTCAATATTTTTAACCTTATCAGTGATCTGACCTAGAGTATTTATCATTCCTTAAGTTGAAAAACATTGACCCTGCCAATCTTTTTTTAGCATAAACTATGCAAACATTCCACCGGAGGTACACGGCTACTTATCAAACTCTGTTGAAAATGTCTATGGCCGGCATACGGTAGTATCTTCTTATAAAGTCCATGTTAATAGTCCGTGGTAACGCGGTGCCTTTCAAAAATACGTCAAGAGTTCCATATGTAGTCATACATTTTTGTTATAGATTCAAAATTGAAATGAATTTGATTAGTAAGTTTGGAGAATAACTTGTTGCTACAGTGAATGCGTACGCATAGTACATATCTGATATCGACGCCTAAGAATTATGCCAAGGACCTCTCCGGATCCACGGTCCCCAGATTAAAAAATCCTAGCCGGATGTGCTTTAGGGTTATGGTTCGTGTCTGATGACCCGTAAAACATTATATTAAGTCAAAGCGTGAATAAAGATATGAATTGATATACGAATGGAAATTATATAATAAACATAATCCCTTAATTTTGTAATCGGTCAGGGCCATCCACTTATTCTTATGTATGACTAAATATTTAGTTTTGATCACGTCATTACACCTTTATCAAGTTGACATGTTGATTGATTTGTAAAGTGTGATTAAACATTTTTTGAATTTCTTTATTGAAATAAATAAATTTGGTAACAAATCATTAATAACTTTAGGAAGTACTAGAATTAAATGACGAATATCTTAAGTGTCTGAAACTAAGGAGACATAATTTCGATCTCGTGTGTTCCATACAATCAGTTAATTTGTCTGGAGATCCGATTCAGGGATACCTATAAACTGCCTGCGCTGAGAGTACCATGTAATTTTTTTTTCTGTGTAAGTTATATTAAATTTATTTTTACAAAACAAATCCAAGCCATATCCTTAGGCTTAGCTTGCGAACCCCGACGATCCTAATGGATTAGAAAGCGAGATAACGCTAGGAAAAAGAAGTTATTATTACGAAACAAGTTTTACTTTGTCATTATTACAAAATATTCATAAGAAGACTATATTTACTGTATGTTTAGGTGTTTTATGTTGAGCGTGAAGTGAGTATTGTGCGGAAATTGCACCAAACTGATTAGATGAAATCCTTGTCAAGCATTTTATGGTTGACTGGAAAAGATTCCTATTGGTATAAGTCCGCCATTGTTAGATTTTAGTTTTTTTTTGTATTATTATTATTATGTATTTTAATGTTAAGTTATACAATAAAGTTTTATAAACAAACAAACAAAAAACAAGACGACCATCCAGATTATATTGATAGATCGATTATTTTAAATGTGATTTTAGCTTATTAGACCACAAAAAAAACATAAGAAAAATACTCAAAGAATTGTGTTGTGAGATAACTTATTGTTTTCATAATTAATTTCTGAACACCGCTGTAATGAAAGACTAACAATTTTTTCAAGGCAAAGCATGTCAAAATATAGTCCTTTTTTTGCAATGTCATTTTTTACGATGAAGATGACAATTGAAGGGCGATGTGGGGACTGTTAAAGTAATTGGTGTTCATCAGCCGTGACGAGTATTTCACCATATTTTTTGTTACTAGGGAGATCCTGAGCCGTCTAGAGCAAGCCTACTGCAACAACATTGGCATCGAATTTATGTTCATCAATTCATTAGAACAATGCAACTGGATCCGACAAAGGATGGAACCACCGAATGTGACTAAGATGAGCGCGGACCAGAAGAGGTTGATTTTGGCTCGCTTGACTAGATCTGCTGGGTAAGAATATTTATATATATAAATAAAAAATATGGGAACATATAATAGAATTGTCTTAGGTTTTCGCGATTGTTACACATTGAATTAAACAATTTTTAACGGAAGTAATAAAATACGCGATACTTCCGTTAAAAATTGTTTAATTCAACATAATAGACTTAAATACAATCTACTATTTGAAATGAAGCTTCATTATGCAATAGTCATATGAAGCTTAGTGCAGTGAAATAGTTAATGTGCTTAAAGGAAATATTCGTGTAAAAAGCATGAGTTTGTTTTTCTTTTTAAGATATGAATTGCTCTCTTACAGCCGTTCAAAATAAACTTAAATAGGCCTTATGTTATACCTACATGATACAATACTTTCCCTTTTTTTTATACAACGTCGGGAGGTACAAGCATACGGCCCACCTGATGTAAAGCAGTTGCCGTAGCCTATTAACGCTTGTAATATATCCTCCTCTGTTGCTTACACAGCAACTCCTTAGGAGCTTACTGGTGACCTCACTCACACGCAGGAACACAACAACCCTCTAGGGAATTGTTATTTGGCTACGGCTTTCTGTGAGGTGGAGGTACTTCCCCAGACGTGGCTGCTTTGATACGCCCTATATCTCTTAAAACATCCGATCAAGACAAACAGACATGTTCATGTACACACATGTTTGTCTTGTGCGGGACTCGAACACACAAGCGTTGGTATCAAAGTCGCGTCATTCACGACCGAGCCACCGAGCTCGTCATTACTGCACTGCATATATTTAAGTGTTCGAAATTATTATTTACCTGCTGCTGCGCAATTCACAATAGAAATTGAATGTTTTTCCTTAACGTTTATCATTGTCATATTTAATTTTTGTCTCCAGTATTTATCAGTGTGCAATGTCATTAAAATGCTGATACGGATATAGATAACCATAAACTTGAGATATAAAAGTACTCTGAACTTTTGGCGACTGCTCTTTAAATAAACATACATATTGTATGGCGAGTAAGTGTAGGCAGTGAGTTCCGTATTCGACGTCCGGCTAAGACAACTGCATTTCCGTTACAGAACCTGTTTTCGCGCCCTTGCGTTTGTAAATACTCTGCGAATGTTTTTATATTTTCGTGCTTGTTAGTTACTAGCTGTGCCAGCGACTTGGTCCGCGCGGAATAATTTTTTTTATATTATTTATTTATATGAATAAATTATATTAATAAAAATAAATAAAATTTCTGAAATAAAGGTAGCCTAAGTTACTCCTTATTACATCAGCTATCCAGTGAGAGCCCCGTCAAAATCGGTCCAGCCGTTTCAGAGATTAGCCGGAACAAACAGACGGACAGACATACAGGCAGACAGACAAAAAATGTAAAAATATTCATTTTGGTATATGTACCGTGTATATATCCATATGCATTTAGTAAAAAGCGGTTATTTTAATATTACAAACAGACACTTCAATTTTATTTATCTGTATAGAGTGTAGATTGTTGCACAATGGCTGACGCAATACTGGAAAATAGGTTAAGATGGGAATGGAGCTCCTTCCTTCTCTCCATTCTTCTTATAGTTTCGCTAATACTATAAGAACGACGAGATGAGCTCGGTGGCTCAGTCGTGAATGACGCGACTTTGACACCGTCGCCCGTGGGTTCGATTCCCACATAAGGTAAACATTTGTGTGCATGAATATGTCTGTTTGTCTTGGTCTGGATGTTTTAAGAAAGGTAGGGCGCATCAAAGCAGCCCATCAGGGGAAGTACATCCACCTCACAGAAAACCGCAGCCAAATAACTCCCTAGAGGGTTGTTGTGTTCCTGCGTGTGCGTGAGGTCACCAGTAAGCTACCAAGGAGTTGCTGTGTAAGCATCAGTGGAGGCATCGCGCGAGTGATACTTAATATATCGCAAGCGTTAATAGGCTATGGTACTCGCTTTACATCAGGAGGGCCGTATGCTTCCCGACGAGTATAAAAATATATATAATAATATTACTACTGTGTCAACTATATCCTGGCACAACAGTATCCTGTCTATCCTACATCCACTACTTGGTAGATACTTGTTACCTTAGCTTTCCATAAGTATATTAGTAAGTGCACTCATTCATCACCAGTCTTGTAAAACGTAATAGTTTGATAGCTATTGAAGTATTTGAACTACTAAAACTAAATTGTTTTGTCATGATATTTTAGGACGCTGTAGATAAAATTTGTCTCGTCAGTGTTTTGATTTTATTTTGTGTTTATATAGAGTGTTGAATTACCTAACCTAAGAAAGGTCTGATTTTCTCCCTGGGTTGTGTAGGCCTGAAGTCGACTGCCTTTTACATGGATTTACTCCATGTAAAAATCAGTGTCTTTGCCAAATCCTTAGGCTTAGATAGCGAACCCCGCCTATCCTAATGTATTAGGAAACAGTGTAACGCTAAGAAGAAGAGTGATAAATTAATTAATTATCTTACGCTTGGCCAGACCTGTTAGATTGAATTAGGTATGATGTAAATAAATATTGATTTCGGTTTCAGCTTTGAAAATTTCCTAGCGAAGAAATGGTCTTCAGAGAAACGCTTCGGATTGGAAGGCTGCGAGATTCTGATTCCTGCCATGAAGCAAGTTATTGATGTCTCTACTCGCCTTGGAGTAGAATCCATTATTATGGGAATGCCCCACAGAGGTAGGTACATTTAGTTTTGAAATGCTGTAGCTATAAATATGAATATTAAGTTTTCACTACCTTTAGCGATCCCTATGTTTCTATGATTTTTATTTATATTCTTACGTTTAATTATAAAAACTATTTTTGTAGGTCGCCTCAATGTTTTGGCCAACGTTTGCCGGAAACCTCTCCATCAATTATTCACCCAGTTTGCTGGTCTCGAAGCCGAGGATGACGTAAGTATAATATATAGTTTATAAAATATAGTTTTGTTCCTAAAGCCACTAAATGTTGATCACATTGAAATTAAATTAATGTACAAATTTTCAAGCCGATCTAGGCATATGGTCTGGCAGTTGTAAATTTGTCTGCGTAATCGAATATACAACCGCAATTTTTTTTTTCCTAATATGCTGTAACAGTAATTCATTGATTCCCATTATATACTTGTTGCCATAACGCGCATGGTGGAATTCAACCGTCTGGGCCTCAACGGGACCATTGATATTAGACTATTTCGATTACGAATAATTTAAATATAATTAGTTTTTTTAAATACCTACATTTTTTATGAACTAAATGAAGTATTTATAGTGTTCATGTAATAGTTTCTATGTTTTCCTTCTATATTTTGCTTGAGCAAGTTGCCGTGGTAAAGTCCAACTAGTAATCTATTAGCATACATGTGCTCCCGTTTACCTGATGTCATATTATACTGTAACAGAACTTATCAGGATCATTTTTATTCTTATAAGATATCATATAACTCGGAAAAAATAAAACACGACCAATCTCGTAAAATACAATTTACCCCGTATTATGAAAAAATATGCTAAAATCATATATTAAATTTACTGGTGATAGTTGTAACACAAAAACTAGACCTGATTAATTCAAACTAAATATGATGAAGAGTAGGTATTTCAGAATTGGTAAACGAAGGCCTTGTCACAAAGTTTTGCTGCCGATTCAAAGAAATATGTGGTGATAATAGCTCTTCAAATATCACAAGGGGTCGCTCTAACGAACTATTACTTTTTGAAGAAGGAAAGCTTACACCATATAAGAAAGTGGTATGCGCTTTTTATGTTCCTATACTAAACAGTTAGGTCTATAAGGTAAGAGTCTTTGAGTTTTTTTTATTTTATCATCATAATGCTAGCGAGTACAATTAGGAGGACACACAATTTTGTTAGTAAATTAGTGTAGCAAGCGACAATTATGTGAGACTGAAAGTGAATAATTCTGTTTCAATCGGCATAATATTTTTTTTTTATATACACTCTTCTCTATTTTGGTGCGTAGTGAATACAAAGAGATAAAAAAAGCTTAATTAAAATAGGGTGAAAAAGGATAATTATTTTTAAACCGTGATGTAAATAAATAATAATAAATATTGTCGGACAAATTACACAGCGCCACCTAGCCCAAAGTAAGCGAAGCTTGTGTTATGGGTACTAGACAACTGATAAACATACGTAAATACATTTTTTTTTGTAAATACATACTTATTATACATAGAAAATACCCAGGCCAAGACAAACAGACATGTTCATGCACACAAATGTTTGCCTTGTGTGGGAATCGAACCCACGAGCGTTGGTGTCAAAGTCGCGTCATTCACGACTGAGCCACCGAGCTCGTCAACGTGATGGAAGTTTTATGTAATAGGTTTAAAGGTTTCGGTTTGAATCGTAATAAATCAGAGACCGATCAATCAGGTTCCTAATATTTTACGTTTATTTATAGGGCTCCGGTGACGTGAAGTACCACTTGGGTACATACATCGAGCGTCTCAATCGCGTCACGAACAAGAACATCCGGTTGGCTGTGTGCGCCAATCCATCCCACTTGGAGGCTGTAGACCCTGTGGTCCAGGGCAAAACCAGGGCTGAGCAGTTCTACAGGGGCGACAATGAGGGCAAGAAGGTATGATTCATTTACAGAATTAAACATTGGCTAGGATTCGAACAGGGGACCATTTAGTCAATACGACGGATCTTTAACCACTGTTCTCAAATTATTTGAAAGAAAGTATTGTATATATGTCGCATCTTTGAAATTATAGTTTTATATTATTGCGTACGGTTCAGGTTATTGTTATTCATAAAAAAGTACGGTGATACTCCCAAGGGTCGCGAGATCATCGGTAATAAAATAATTTTATGGCTGTGTAACAAACAGGACATAAACCAATATGTCTATAAATATTTTTTAATTAAATAGGTACAATTAGTGTAGGAATAATGACCAGTGACTGTACGGAAAGTTTAATATATGTTACATAATTAGGCCGCCGGCAATGTGGAATTTTACGCGATGTTATTTAAATACGCTGTGTATATTTGCTCTCTTAAAATTTTTTCAAGATTTTATGCGGCATATGGACCACCTTATGTAAAGCGGTTACCTTAGCCTATTAACGCTTGCAACATATTAAGTACCATTCACTCGATGCCACCTCTGCTGTTAAGACGCTACTCCTTAGGAGCTTACTGGTGACCAAACTCACTCGCAGAAATACAACAACTCCTCCAGGGAATTGTTATTTGGCCACGGGTTTTATGTGCGGTGGAGGTACTTCCTCAGATGAGCTGCGTTGATGCGCCCCACCTTTCTTAAAAACATCAAAACATACTTGTTCATGTACACAAATATTTTTCCTGTGTGGCGGCAATCGAACCCACGAGCTTGGTGTCGACGTAGCGTTACCAACCACTGAGCCACCGGGCTCGTCGAATGTGGCATTGGCTTGGTATAATCGTGTTACTTTCATGACCGGTATGGAAGAATTGGGGAAGGCGGATGTAGACGTCTTCTCCCATCAGTGGAATATAGGGATTAATGATAATAGTAGCGTATTTTGCTGGCCTTTCTGGTCAAATCCAGTGAAGGAAATAGCATATATGACTCATGTTATAAAATAATCGGAGTTATTCGGTACGTAGGTAGGTAGTAGGTACTCGTATTATCTCGTTGTTGTGTCTCATTTATCATATGAGGCGTAATAATGTCAATAAAAAGGCACAAAAAATCTGTGTAGGTAATAAAAATGTGTGTATTTCGTCCAAGCCAAACCACTTTTATCTTGAAAAAGCGATGAGAGCTGACGGGACCAACGTATGCGAAGTACACCGTTCACGTAAATGCCAGTATGTAGTGCATACCTATTTTGAAAAGTATTCTAGTCAAATTTGACAATAGAAAAAAATGGTGTTGGTAGTTTTGAAAATTGGCTTAGATGTTATTTGAACCATTTAAAGGTACCTTTTTTCAGTTTTTTGTGATTATCTAGTAAAGTTGATTTTTCTACTTTGTCTGCTTTTACTGGAATAAAATCTACCTACTACGATACGATTCTGTATGCACTGTATTTAAACTATGTATTATTGAGTATTTTTTTTTCCTAAATGTATAAATGTAAAAAAATTATGATGAAGATTATTTTTATCCATACTAATGATATAAAGAGGAAGGGTTTTTGCATTTTTTTATTGACTCGTCAACGCAGAGGGCGTTGACGAGTCAATAAAAAAAAGAGATTCATTTTGTGAAATAATAACGACATTGTTATTGTGTTAGGTGATGTCTATCCTCCTCCACGGCGACGCCGCCTTCGCCGGACAGGGTGTGGTCTTCGAGACAATGCACTTGTCAGACCTGCCTGCGTACACCACGCACGGCACCATCCACATCGTCGCCAACAACCAAATCGGCTTCACCACCGATCCTAGGCATTCGCGATCGTCTGCTTACTGCACAGGTATGTAAATTCAGGCTTCCGTGCCTTTTAAAATCTAACATCAACTAGCGGATGTTCTACGTATTCTTTGAAATTAAATGCCTTTACTACACGGTTCGCCATATACTGATTTAATCCATTCTGCTCATTACTGATTTGAATTCCATTGAAATATGTGTGAGTGAAATTTTGAAATTTTTTCCTCGCTTTTTTCGGTATTTTACTATAATTCAATGCAAAGTCAATTTTTTGTACAGAATAATGGTTCTATTTTTTTTTCAATAAATAGCTCGAAACACAAAAGTAATTAGCTGTTCATTACACAGAGAGGAGTTACCCAGGCAGCTGCATCAGAAAAAAATATTTTACTTTTACATTGCGATTTTATATCGCAATGTTAGCAATACATTGCTTTGTGGATTGCTGTCAGTTTCTGAGCAAATGTTGTGGTACATACAATCTCAGATTGATATGTCTAATACATAATATTCGTTTCTTGGGAACCTTCTCATACATTTTGTATGTAAGATTCAATTGCCGTGCGTCAGTCTAATAAACTATAAAATTACTTGACACATTCAAATGTTTTTTAAGCATTTACAACGCATTACTGGGAGGGTTTACAAAGAACAAAAGTAGCAGGTATCTTACTCGTAATTAAAATATAAAGATAACGAAGTAAAAGATAAAAATAGGATTCTAAATAGTGATGCAAAGAATACGCATAATATATTATTGGTATTCATATATTATTGGCTAGATAGAGAATGAGGTGTGTTAGGTAGAAGTCATTCGGCATCCGGACCTTACACAGCGACTCTATCTCACTGCCTACCACGTCACAGACTTTGCGTGAAGATGAAGTACAGGCTCATTGGCTAATGCTGTCTATAAGCGAATGATTCGAATTCGTGCAAACATTTGAGCCAAACCTAACGCTGGCAACTATTATATCATACCTAGAATAGCAAATTTTTGTAAAGCGGTCATAACTTCACATCCCTTGTAGAAATACGTAGAATATATATAGCCATTTCAACATTAACATTACTATTATTCAGACGTGGCCCGCGTGGTGAACGCCCCAATCTTCCACGTGAACAGCGACAATCCCGAGGCTGTGATGCACGTGTGCAACGTGGCGGCTGAATGGCGAGCCACCTTCCACAAGGATGTTGTCATCGATATTGTCAGCTATCGCCGCAACGGACACAACGAGGTCGACGAGCCGATGTTCACACAGCCGCTTATGTACCAGAAGATTAGGAACACCAAGCCTGGTATGTATACCCACACTATATAGATACACCAAGCCTGCTAATCTGCCTGCAACCGTCTCACACGAAGGTGTACCTTCATTTTTATCGATATTAATTGTCACATAAAACGAAAGGAATAGACAACGCTTAAAGCCCGCCATAAATAACATACTAAAGTTGTTGTTGTAAGATTCCATTATTCTAATCTCAGTTACCTATATGGATTCGAGATTATACAAATTGTTTACAACGATCAAATAACGTTGTAGTTTGGACATGTTCGAACTAGTATGTACTATCTATCCATAGGCGCCCTGCGCAGTCTCTACACCATGCGTTTCATTATTGATTCTTGGTTAGTAGACAGCTACTAATCGTAACACCACTCCGTCGTGTCCATTTTTAAGTATGTACCTACTTAAAATTGTTGATTTTGTTGTTTTGAATAAAAAAGGCTTATTCATTCAATTATCTGGATTTTAGATTATCCGAATACCATACGATAAAAATTATTCCGGTTAATTTAGTCTCTGCTGTGTGTAAAAGCAGCTGCTTGTTTGTTTTGTTAGTGTTAAAAATAATCCCCATCGGAAACTTATATCGCTTTACGGTCCTCAAAGATACCAGTTCTGCAGACAATAATATTATCCTTTCGATACGTCGAAATGAAAGGATAGATAATCATGGCTCATTTGTGTATTGCTTAATGAAGTTACAATTTCTTCTCTGATGATGAAGCAGGAATGTAGTCATCAGAACTATAGTGGAATAAAAGTACACAAGCTTCAGATTTGAGCTTATCGTACTGTTTAGCGAGGTTTTTAATTATAAAGGATTTTCTTTTTTCTTATTTAACTTTATTTTTTTTAGTACTGGAGAAATACGCCGACCAGTTGATCGCAGAAGGTGTAGTCACAGCCGAGGAAGCCAAAGACGTTAAAGACAAATACGACAAGATCTGCGAAGATGCATACAATCAGGCCAAACAGGAAACCCATATCAAATACAAGGACTGGCTCGACTCGCCCTGGTCAGGTTTCTTCGAGGGCAAGGACCCTCTGAAGGTAAATTAACATTTCATTTCGATGAGTGTGTGTGTGTGACGTTGTGACCCTATAGTGATTGTTTACACATAGCGGTAATCCTCTGTAATGTGTTCAGAAATTAAAGTAGCAGATGGTATTAGAAAATTGAAAATAATTACATATAAGACAAATAGACACCCACACAAGACAAACATTTGTGTGAACAAACATCACACAAATGTTTGTCTTGTGTGGGAATCGAACCCATGACCTTCGCTGTTAAAGTAGCATAGCTAACAACTCTACAAGCGGTTTCGTCAATACATTCAAACAAGCTTACTTCTTTATTACGTCGACAAATTGATTGAAGACGCTCAAACCAGACATGTAAATTAACTATGTTAATCTTTTTTTATCTCTAAGGTATCCAACACGGGTGTGGTGGAAGAGACACTGGTACATATCGGGAAGCGTTTCTCCTCGCCGCCGCCCAACGCTGCCGAATTCGAAATCCACAAGGGCCTGCTCCGTATTCTCAAATCTCGCATGGAAATGGTTGAGAAACGAACTGTTGACTGGGCGTTGGCTGAGGCCATGGCTTTTGGCTCCTTGCTGAAAGAAGGGAATCATGTCAGGTTGTCAGGTGAAGACGTGGAGCGAGGCACTTTCTCTCATAGGTAACTCAATTTTTTTCGTTTTAGTGTACTGTAACGAGAAATATATACTTATTTTATATATCTTATTTGCGATAGGTGTTAGTATGTTAAAAAAGATGAATATTACGTGTATGCTACATTCATTCCATGAAGTTTTAAGTGGGTATATATTGTACTAGGTTTATAAAGTTCACGCCAAGTATCTTACAAAGATAAGGCTTTAGTGCGATTCATTCACTGTTTTGTTCATATATCTTATATGAGAACAAAATTACATACATAAGACACATGTTTCCGTATTAATTCGCAGGCATCATGTGCTACACCATCAGAAAGTGGACAAGGCGACATATTGCGCGCTAGCTCATCTATACCCTGATCAAGCTCCTTACACCGTGTGTAACAGTTCGCTGTCTGAATATGGTTTGTATTATAAACATTCGTATTATGAACAAATAAGTATTACGTTACCATTCGTTCGCAATAAATAGGCCTAAGTTTTCAAGAGGCTTACGTAGATGCAAAATCATCAAACATATTTATCATAGGAAACTAAAGTATGTATAAATTATTATCCTGTGGTGTCACGAGCCCCAGGAACAGGCGAGCATGCAAGAAAAGGGAATGTTAAATAAGCAAGTGAGGTATGTATTTTAAGGACCGAGTGTGTGGCGCTCTTCTTCTTTCTGACTACCCCGCAAGAGATTAGGTGTGAAGAAATGTAAATAGATAGTTTGATAATCCAAATTATACTAGGATTACTCATAAATCTGATTTGATTGAGATTATCTCAGTTTCGGTTTTTTTTTCTACAACATCGGGAGGCAATCGAGCATACGGCCCGCGTGATGTAAAGCGCCAAAATCCAGAGGGATAACCAGACCTTTCTTAGGTTAGTTCACACGTCTTACGAAAAATAATTTCTGAGACGTGCGGATGTTTTCCAGCAAGTGATCATTACAGATTTTTCACACACATTCGAAAACACGAATTTAGTGGTACATAACCACATCGGAACCGAGGACCAGTCGGTTAATTGTCCGGTTTTTTATCCACTAAGCTATCTGTATATGTGCAGTACATTGAGGGTGTTAAATCAGTCTCCATTACATTTCGATTTTGATTCTTAGTGAATATACGAACATAATTCAATAAATTGATTTTCTCATCGTAGGTGTCCTTGGTTTTGAAGTTGGATACTCTGTTACTAATCCCAATGCTCTGGTATTATGGGAGGCCCAATTTGGAGACTTCAACAATGTGGCGCAGTGCATCATTGATCAGTTCATCTCCAGCGGTCAGGCCAAGTGGGTGCGCCAGTCGGGCATCGTCTTACTACAGCCACATGGCATGGAGGGAATGGTAAGATGTTTTTTATACAACATCGGGAGACAAGCAAGCACCGTATGCAAAATGGTTACAGTAATCTATGAACCCCTGCTGCTGACACAGCTACTCCTTAGGAGCTTACTTGTAACCCTACTCATTCGCAGAAACACAACAACTCTTCAACTCGTTATTTGGTTGAGATTTTCTATGAGGTGGAGGTACTTCGCCAGTCGGGCTGCTTTTATGCGCCCTACTTCTCTTGAAAACACCCAGATCAAGACAAACAGAGATGTTTATGCGCACATATGTTTTGCATGTGTGGAAATAGAATTCACGAGACTTGATGTTAATGTAGCATGCCTAACCACTTCGCCACCGGGCTCGTAAAACGTGCTCCATACCGTCAGGCGTAACCCATACTCTAGATTTCTTCTTTTTATATATCATCGGGAGGTATATAGTCCACCTGATGTAAAGTGTTTACCGCAGCCTAATAACAATTGCAATTCAGGAAGCATCGCTTGTGCGTTGACAACCCTGCTGCCAACGCCACTCCACGCGAGCTCACTAGTAACCTCACTCACTCGCCAATCAAACACATCTTCCAGGAAGTTTTTATTTGGCAGCGGTATACTGTGAGGTGCAGGTACTTTCGCAATCGGGATGCTTAGATGTGCCCCTTCTCCCTTAGACGAATAAACCCTTCCATAGACCGTCTACAGTTGACGTTTTAACTTGCTTATTCCGACGCGCAACAATGCCATCGCGCATCTCATTCAACAAAAGTACCTATACCACTTTCATGTATTTTGCACTCGTCCTAATTACATAATTAGGGTTAAACAAAAAATAGGAAATGTAATTATTGAAAAATGTTCCTTTACAGGGACCTGAACACTCTTGCGCTCGCCTTGAAAGGTTCTTGCAAATGAGTTCTGATGATCCCGACTACATGCCTCCAGAGAGCCCCGACTATGAAGGTCAGTTAATCGCAAATTGTTTCATATCATTGTAATTGTAAAACAAAATGTTTCAAGCAAAACCATAGAGAATGAGTGAGAGACGGAGTGACTATTTGACGAGCCATGCGACGGGGGTGTAGAAGGCGGGCCATGCATACAACTCAAGGTAGTGTTCGGGTTCTTTGACGGCAATTGTCAATACTCAACACCATTACACCTCACGGACGCGCAGGAACATAACATTGCTGCGGTCTTCGAAAAGATGGAGACGGAAATATCTCTACACTTTTTCATTCCACAAACCGCAGCCGGTTTGAATCATACAATTCTTTACTCTCCTTTTCAAGAGCCACACTTTTTAATAGCATTTTAATATTTTGAAATTTGCGACGACCCTTTAGTACTAAATATACAAATTTTGATATTTTGTAATTACAGTCCGTCAGCTGCACGATTGTAACTGGATTGTGGCGAATTGTTCTACTCCCGCTTCTTACTTCCACATCCTCCGGCGACAGATTGCGCTGCCTTTCCGCAAGCCGCTCATCCTGATGACGCCCAAGTCATTGCTGCGTCATCCTGAATGCAAGTCGTCATTCGACGACATGAATGAGGGCACATCCTTCAGAAGGTCAGTGATACCAAGTGTCTTTTGGAAAGAAATAAATTACATAAAACTATACAGACTTCTTTCGATATAGCAACATTTTGTCGAGTAATAATTTAGTATAGATGTAACGTATTTTTTTTAAGAAATCTGCCACCAAACAGCTATTTTCAAATATTTTTCTTGTTTGTGCTGTAGGCTAAACACGTCAATAGACTCGTTCAGTACACCAATAGGTTGATGTGTAAAGAGTCTCAAGTGTCGACTGTACTAAATAGATAAATATATATATTGTATGCCTTGTTATGAGATGCAGTATTTTTTATATTCAGAAAACGGACAGTAAGTCATACCCTAAATAAGAGTAGGAGGTAGCAATCGAATTAATAAAGAACGCGCTATTTTTAAATATGGGATCATTTGTATTTTACAATATGGTACAGTAAAGCGAATTATCGAATCAAAAATCATGTATTTCAAGAATAAGTAATTACAAATCTCATTTTAGATATTTAAAACATTATTGGCAACATTGGCAAATTTCTTCAAGATTGATCTCAAAATTTTAGTTAATTATCTATGAAAGCTATGAAACTGTTATTGTTTCGTAATTAAGATTAAATTTGCTACTAAGTTATTAATCTCGTCATGATACTTACTGGACAAGAGTGTCATATCGTATGTAGGCACAAACTGAAAAAAGCAGAAAAGGTTTCCCTTTTGTGGCAATTTAGTCGAAAAATGAAATTTATTTACATTCTTGAATACATTCAGTACAGTACAGGATTGCACAAGAAAATGTAATTCACCATCAGATCGCAACCCGGTTCTATTCATACCCCGCTTTAGCGGGCCTGCACAAATTTTGCTGCATAGTTTATTTCTAAGGTTTAATTTATGAGTATTTATAAGTTGAGTATTGTCTCTAAACATAATATGAATATATACCTTTATATGATTATAAACAATGCGACATATAAGAATACAAATTCTCCAAAAACACTTCCACAACAAGATGTAAAAAATAGGGTATACTCCATTAAATTGCCCTAACTATAACATAAACTTTGTGTAAAGCTCAGCTCCACGCGACAACAGATCCAAAGCTTGGAGTGTGTTTCCAGAATAATTAAAATATCTAGTTAATCAGATTAATTAAAGACATAGAAAAAGATCGTATTCATGTACATCAATATTTTATAACTAATAGATTTATTTGTACCTGTTTTTGTAATAATTATATGCTAACGAATGATTAAATAAATAAACAATACTAATATGTTTATTATATTTTCTAGAGTGATCCCTGAGGAGGGTGTCGCAGCCGAGAACCCACAGAAAGTGCGCAAACTCTCATTCTGTTCCGGCCGCGTCTACTATGACCTGTTGAAGCAGCGCCGCGACAAAGGACTTGAGGCTGACATCGCTATCGCCAGGTAAACCGACATGACATATCAGCAAGATATCGCGATTAATTTTCACTATTAGGGGTTTTTTTTTAATTTGACATTGAAAATGATTTCATTTTTAAAGTCAATTTAGCAACTAATGAAAAGCAATGGCAGCAATTAATCAAGTGTAGTGTGATGTCAGTGGACAAGGGAGTGTACATAAATCGAAGCTGTGGAGAAATTACGTAAGACATCAATCAATCTCTATCTTTGTTACTTGTCAAGAAAGTTTTATTACTTTTTTATTACACTATTTTTTCACAAGGTTTGAAACGGACCAAATGTTTTTACAAATAATACATATATGGATTGAATGTCAATGCCGAGCAATAATTGATCGACTGATTATCACAGGTTCGATCTGTGCACACCTTTTACTAGCCACCTTTACTAGCTATTTTCTGATACCGAAACCGCTATTTCTTGCTTACTTTTCGTTGATTACTAAATTTGGATTTGGAGCGGGGTTCTTGCACGAACTGATTCCTCATAACTATTGTGGCTCCATCCATCCAATAACTACTGGCTCGTTTGTAAGGAAAGAGTGCATTCACTCTTTTTTCCTAAGTCTCAATCGAAAAGTCTTAAGTAGTCAAAAATTAAAAATTGTAAATTATGTTTTATGTAGGGTGGAGCAAATCTCACCGTTCCCGTATGATCTGATCAAGGCGGAAGTGGCCAAGTACCCCAATGCGCAGCTGGTCTGGAGCCAAGAGGAGCACAAGAACATGGGCTCGTGGAGCTACATAGAGCCGCGATTCCGCACGCTGTTGCAGAACCAGAAGCAAATTACGTGAGAGTTTTGTCATATACTTACTATTGTGTGGACATTTATTTTGCTTTGACTGCGATCCAAAAACATTAGAAAATTTAAAAAATATTGCACTGAGTGGGTGGGGTTTTTTTATATAATTAGCTTTCATTTTATATTCCTTTCATTACGGATAATGAAGTATTGTAGGAACAAGGGGTTGAGTGCATCTTTTAACAAGGATGGACGGTACGCTGCTAATGTGGAGAGGTGAATGGAGCGTGAGGTAAACACTTTTAAGCTGCCGAAATTTAAGCCAGATGGCACTGTTCGCTGTACTCAATGTGGGGCTAATTCCAATACTCATTTAGACAGAGAATTAGTCGAGTTGAGTGTCTGTCTTAAGAAGAGGCATGCTCCCTAGGTTCGGGCATGTAGAAAGAAAAGAGAATGAAAGAATAATGAACCATATGTACAATGCAGAAGTATGTGGAAGCCGAAGAATGCTAAGACTCACTCACCACGACCAAATTGGTAGCCCTTTATCCGATGGGGGGGGTGTCCGATGTCAGCCCTAGGAACTGGTGAGCGTGTATGAAAGGAACTATGAATGTTACAGAAGCGAGCGTGGTGTGTAAGGACCGCGTCTTATGGCGCTGTCTTGGCGCAAGGAACCTGGCGTGAAAATATACATTCCTTAGTAACCTAAATTAATTCCATTGATTCAGACTATAGGAAATATAATTTATATTGTTTTGCAGTATAATATCGAGAAGGGAAACGCTCGTAATGCTAAAACATGTAATTAATAATAAATTATAAGTGTGGTTTATTGCATACAGAACAAGTATACATCCCGCCTCATGTGAAGATGTTAGCGCAAGTCTAAGGACGCTTACTTGTACACAGTCGGTATCCACAAAGACTCGGTACTATTAGGAACACAACACATCTTCAGAGAATTGTTATTTGGAAGTGGAGGTACTATCATAACTCCCTTCTTATAATAAAATAGCTATGGTAAAATAGCTAACCCCCTTTCGCCAGGGCCTTTTTTTTAATCTGCGGGGATCACAATGTGCTGCCGTATTTGGCTTTATGGTGATGGTAGACTTCTATCTTTTTACTGGTTAGCGTTAATCAAGAGCGATATCTTATTTAAATATAATGAAGTGTAAATCTATTGAACACGATCTTTTGGTAGCTACACCTGCAACTTTGTAGATGTATGTTTGTGTTGGATATTAACACAAATACCGTCACACAAAAGGCAGGTTTTGTGACCACTGTGCCTTCTCCAAGACCCAATACGTTGTACCTTCTTACTTTCTGATTCTTTTTACATTCAGACCATAGAATTTTAAAATATTATAATTATTTTATTATCCGTTTGTATTAAGCGTGGTAGGTTATAATTAGGCTTATAGTAATATTATTAATTATTACAATGAAAGACCTGTGGCATGCAGTTTGGTTATTTGAATATATTTTTTTGCTTCTGCATGTAATGTAGTCTTTTATGTCAACCACATCATGCATACTATTTTCCACTACACACTAGCTTATAGAATTCACGGTTATATGAAATCATTGTTTGTGGTATTTTTCTCTAGCTTAGATTTAATGTTTCTGCGGTGGGAATTGGTAGACACTCAAATCGCATGAACGTCATATGTGGGCAGTTAAAAGCGCCCGGCACAATGCCCGAATTTTTTGTACCAGTAAGGTGACAAACAGGTGTTACTGCCTGCCTATAATAAGCAATATGATGAGCAGTTATTGTACATTAAAGATAATTGACAGGAGTATTGCTCATGTGTTGCGGACCTTGTAAAAATCTCTTCACGCCCCCATTTGAAGAACCTTATGCCGTAGTCTCTTAGAAAAACCTCAGAGTGACGGTTCGCAGAAGTAAACCACATAAACAACAAACTCAACCGAAATAAGCAACAGGAATATAGTGAATCGATTGGAACACACAGCCACTATCAATCCCCTCACGCGCTTTATGTTAAACGCTGGATGTATTTAAGTCAATCGAATGCTAGATCACAATAAAATTTATGTCATGAATTAGTAGTCAAGTAGGATACTGCAGTAAGGTATACGAACGCTCGTGCATCCCGTGCAGCGTTCGTTATCAAGATTTAATGCAATAAATTACTTGTATATTATAGTATATTTATCTGAATTTCAATCTGTATTCGTCCACCACTGAACATAGACCTCACCACTCGCCTCGATCCTTAGCCACCTGCATCCATTTTTAAGGTCGTCGCTCCGTCAAGTATGGCCGTGTGGCTTCGGTGTAAGAATAGGCCCATCTCAACTCTTAAAATGCGTACATAGATAAATTACTGCGGTTGCCAACCCTGACAAACGTGGCAACTATGGCAAAAGCCCTCTTTATCATGCTCAGGGTTTCATCATAGATAGATCAGAGATCAGAGTATATGCGGTCAATTTGAAATGGTAAATTCCTACGGTGTGGCGATGACGTATTTAATAAAAAATTGTAGTATGTTTAAAACATATAGTAATGTAATTTACAAGTACGCAGTTTGTTACGTAAAGTTGTATAACCAGTGTTGAAGGTAAAACCGTGATGCTAGCGTCGCACTTATTAAAGTCGCTTCAGTATTGATATTAAAGGGAGTATTTTGTATATTTAATAATAACAATATTTTTTGTACTAGAAGGAAGCATTAATTCATAGATCCTCGTGAGTGCGTGAAGCCTTAACTAACTGGCCATTGGTTGCAGGGCAAAGTCCCAATCTCAAGGGGGTTGGTTAAGCCAACTTTTCGGCGGTTCTCCGCCCCCCACTTCCAATGATACGGAGACTGAGACAGTGCCACGCACCATTAGGTGAGACAATAATAATGTGCTCCGTTACGAACGCTATTGCTAGCTGCAACTATTAAATCAATGTACATATATTCTAACCCCTTTTTAATATTTTCTCAAAATTATTTTATACACTAGTGTCTAAATATCTTTTACCACAAAACATTTATTTTTATTATTTTGTTATTAACATTGCATAGACAT
Organism: Pyralis farinalis; assembly: GCA_947507595.1. NCBI lineage: Eukaryota > Metazoa > Arthropoda > Insecta > Lepidoptera > Pyralidae > Pyralis > Pyralis farinalis. The sequence goes on from OX382267.1 coordinate 23,693,028, forward strand.
AAGTTTCAAAATAGCATTTTTCTTGTATGTACATATGTATGAAGCATGATAAAATATTTTCTGATCATTTGTTTGCTTTTATTTTATGAATAGCGTACCGAGTTTACAAAAATAAACATTGTATATAAGGACAAACATATTAATAAGAGATGAGTTCTAGTCAACATTGGCATTTAAATCCAAAACGTTTCATCTATTTATAAATATTTCTTTATTTATATATACTTATAAGTTATTAAATTATCGCGTTGCATAATTACATAAATTAATTTAATGCGGGACTTAACGCCAGTGACCAACGTCGGGAAATACAAAGATAATATTATTACCTAAATTACACGTATAAATTAATAAGTGTTCAAGTTTTACAATTTTTAAGACATTTTCTGTAACCATTATTACGTAAATAAAGCTTATTCTATCTATCTACGCGTTAAGCCTTGCATTATACAAAAAATTATCTGTCCGCTGGGTTCACACGATATTATAATTTAATGGTGACTGATTTTATATAAATACATAATAAAATGTCCGACAATATTTATTTATTTATTTATATCAATTATCGTAATTCATTATGCACGCATTACTTCTGGTATGGGCTATGCATGGTCTTTTTGATATTTTGTTTTTTTTTTTTTGTTACATCCACTGTTATTTTATTTATACATTCCGATCTGCAAGCTACACGTCTGTAATAATAGATTAGTTGTGAGTAGATATAAGATATGTTCCGAATGTGTTGAATTCAAAATCTATGGAATCTGAAAACACGTGCCTGGGAGCTCACTTACCCTATTTTGTTATAATTATTTTCATCTAGCACATTATGGACCTAACTATTAATGATACAGTTCATGAGAGAGTTACGCGGTGCGGTGAGTTTAATGTGGGGTATTGATCGAATTGAGCCAGTTAAGTGATAAGCCTGCTGAGATGAAGGAGTTCGCTGCCGACTCACGGGTCGCTTTATCTTGTATAAGAAATGTAAGAATAAAGTAAAATTTTAAGATTAACTTGACAGCAACATTTCCATTGCAGCTATAACGGAAGGGCAACTGCTGCGTCGCCAGCCACCGGCTCCAAGGCAGCCCACAACAAGGAGCTCAGGAATCTTCTCGATGAATTCTGTGTATTATAAACGATTACAACCACCGAACACGGCGCAAACGCCATAAACATTACACAGGCCATAAAAACAAAAACGCTGTTATGCGTTTACTTTTGACACGAAATTAAGCTTTGACTATTTTCAACTATCGAAAATTATTTGAATTTTATTTTTCTGTTGCATACCGTCAGTATTTTGTTGTAATTCTCTTCATGATTAGGTAGTATAGTTAGATAAATTATAATTTATTTATTTGTAGCATAATACGTGGCGTAGTTCGTTATTTATTTTACTAGGTAAAAGCAATATAACATAGTCTCCACTGTTAAAGAGTTTCACTTTATGCTTTGTAATTTGTAACAAGGTAAATAATTGAATTATCGTTAATATACGTTAGTGATGTTTTTGTACATAATTGTATAAACAATTTATTTTTTTATTTCGATCTGACATAAAATAATGTTCTGTTGCTGACGGGTTGATACGTTCCTTTTGCTAGTCCGAAACCACTTAAATTGTACAAGTTAAGGCTACGACTGCACTCGTGAGTGCCGCGCTGAGCTGTGATTATTATCAAAAATTAGCACGTACTTCTGTAGATCTTAAGTGGCTTTATAAATCTTTCGAATATTCTACGTATTAAATGCCAAAACTAGCTCAAGCGCTGCTTACGACTGCAATCTGCATTCGTTTCAAATACAGTCGTAAAACGATATTAATCACGCGATATTATTAGATAGTAATAAAATAAATAGTCGAGTATCGAATTAAATTGCACTGTAGTATGTATTTGCAAATACTGTATTAATTTGTTAGCGTCTCTAAGGTTGTTATGTGTTGCAACCGCCGCTCCCTAGGTTTAGTTGATGTAGTTACCGCCGTCGTGAACGGCACGTGTAAGGAGTAACACCAACGCCCATTGCTTTGTATAAAATAAACCAATACGTATCGTCTTATCAGTAGTAAACCTACGAGTTTTATGTCCTTACCTAATCTAAGTAGAATTATTCTCTCAATTATTCACTAAATCGCCTGTTGTTGTATAAAATGTTTTCTATAAGTTGTTATGCGACCGGTTAATTTGTCGGCGACAATTTTGTGTAATGTCATATTACTTTTCATAACACTTTGCATGTACATGCACTATTTTTTCAAACAAATTTGGATGTTTATGTATTTTAGAGTTTAGCTCAGGGCGTTTGGAGATTTGTATGGCAAAGGGAATTATTGAATGCGAGACTTGTTTGGTAGGTTAACCTGAGCAGATTTAATGCTACATTTGTTTGAAACTAGTTATTTACAAATAAATATACTATACAATAAGGTTTCTGTTTAATTTCAATATTCACTCGTCCCCTTTATAACAGTGTCAGCAAACCGTTTTCATATTCTTAAATTAATATTTTTGAATAATAAATGTAAAAGACAATGATTATTTATTTGTTATTTAGCCATAGGGGGTAGTTAGACACGTCTTACATTTTGAAAAGCAAATCTTAAAGTATTTTTATTATTGCCTCATATTTTTCTGTTTGATTTACCAAGCATTTCGAAAGTAATCATTGCCGAAGAAGAAATGTCGAAAGAGATTTGTCAATTTAATAATCTTTTAATTTAAATCTGAGTAGTTTCACTAGAAACCTCATTTCTAGACATCTTTGTCAGTCAGATATTCTCGATTCTATAATAAGCCCTTTTATAATGAGTATTTTTAGGCTTTGTGCAAGGCAATTACTGCAATCCTATTTTCTTGCAGTTTAGTTTATGTCGCCAGATAATAAAATAATTCAAACTACGAACAAGATACATATATCAAGGATCCTTTCGGTTCATTAGGACTAAAATATTAAAATAACTATATTATCAAAATGTCTATTTATTAGTTAGGTCTAAAGTATTAATTTGGTACAGTCGTAATTTCTTTTATTTCTACAATTTATTTACATTTTCAAATTTATTTTTATATAACATTTTTGTACTGTGGTTTTTAAACATAGACATTATAAACTGGTCATTTTCATTAAATAGACATTTTGATATTGTGAACATTTTAGATTTTCATGAACCGAGAGGGGGAAAATGATCCTGTCAGCGATGTTCTTACCGTGTTCGTTTATAGCGAACCTGTTCTTTAATAGTTGTAGTAGTTTGCTACCTATTTTTAAATTCGTGCAGGTACACATTAGTGTCAGCATTAAGGCGTACGCGAAAACACAAATAGTGTCAGCATTAAGGCGTACGCGAAAACAAATAGTGTCAGCATTAAGCCGTACGCGAAAACACAGATAGTGTCAGCATTAAGGCGTACGCGAAAACACAGACTGGTGATCTTTTAGCTCCGCTCGCATACTGTCGACCATCGGGTCACCGGCACATGTTTTAATTGGCACTAAAATTTAATACATAGGCAAGTATGCCTATTTTTTTAAGTTATGTATTACAATCATTGAGAAATTGTATCTTTTCCGAACACAAACAGCTAACCTAACGTACAGGCGTATATTGTAATGTAAATTGCAATAGATCAGCCCGCCCTTGACAGACCCGCGGCTCGCCGCACGCTTGGATCACTTTCAAGATTCTTATCATCTGCTAGTCTCATTTCAGCTCACAAAGCGTTCCGAGCGCCCTATTTATAAATCGCTTGGCTAGCGCCAGCGCGCGGACCATACGAAAAGGTGCGAAGATTAAAGATTTTATCAGCTACGAGTGCGTTCTGCACGCCATGCCAACACTTCAAAGACGCTCTTGTTTGAATAAACGGTGCGTATTGTGCACTACGCTTTTTATGATACGAACTGAGATATCGCACAGGCATGCGGGCACTGTGTGAACGGAGATATTTCTAGAGTTTTTGTACCTGCTACGATAGCTCTTATGGGCATTATTGTCTGAGCAACATTATTTATTCAATGTCTTATTTCTTAAAAGTGAAATCACAGATATAAAATTTGACGAGCTCGGTGGCGCAGTGGTGGAATGCGCTGTTACGCTACTTTAACACGAACGCTCGTGGGTTCGATTCCCACACAGTACAAACATTTGTGTGCATGAACATGTCTGTTTGTAATGGTCTGGGTATTTTCTATGTATAATAAGTATGTATTTACAAAAAAAAATGTATTTACGTATGTTTATCAGTTGTCTAGTACCCATAACACAAGCTTCGCTTACTTTGGGGCTAGGTGGCGCTGTGCAATTTGTCCGGCAATATTTATTTATTATTTATTTATTTATAAAACGGAATACTTCTTGCTGTGGTCAAAAATTGACGCATTCTAAATTTTCCGTCTTTTCCTGACATATATCCCTTCCCTTTTATTTATTTATCCACCAACAACTTATACAATCTAAATTATACAAGATAACATGCATAAAAAATGTATGGATATGTGCAAGTTAATTATAGGTAGATATCACATGCTTGTATATAAATATATTCTTAACTAGCTACTCGCCCCGGCTTCGCACGTGTGATCTGATCGCTAATAAACTTCACAGGATCACCCGCTTTACTGATCTGAAGATTCCCTGAAAATTTCATCAAAATCTGCCCAGCCGTTTTTGAGTTCATAGAGTACATACAGACAAACATTAATTTTTATATATATAGGTTACTACTACTTACTTTTTAGTACACCAAATACGTTAAACATGTGTATATCTCAATACCTTGTAAAAATATTGTGCTTTAAGCTAGCTACCGAGTCGGCGTGTATATCTGTTACGGTACTGCATTTATTTATTATTTTACACATACGAGGTATAAGGCAAGTTGGCTCCTAGTGTAGTACATCTTGGCGGTGGGACTAAAGGTGTAATTGAATCACGCGGAATTCGATTAGGCGCTTTAAAATAAACCTTCGACAAAATAGCGGGCATTTGATTTTATTTTTTATTAATTTAGCGATAAACGTACCGTCTTTAGAAAAAGGTGCAATTGGACAGTTCTATATCTTTTGTACGAAGTCCATGCATGCTAGAATATAATGGGTAATGAGATTAATGAGCCGAAGCAACATGGCTCGAGTAGTGCCTTCAGTGCACAGAAGACCGCAGTCAACTTCCTACAGGGTTGTTGTGTTCTGCGAGCGTGCCACGTTACCAGTAAGATGCTAAAAAGTTGCTGCGTTAGCAACGCGCGAACGATCTTGTATTTCAAGCATTGACATGCTTCAGTAACTGCTGTACATCAGGTGAGGCGTATAATTACCTACATGATAAAAAAGATTGATTTTGATATTTGTTATAGTTAATAACACTAAGTAAACATGACCAATAATCATTTCAAAGTAACAAATCAAGTTTTTAAGACAGGTAGGGCGCATCAAAGCAGCCCGTCTGGGGAAGTACCTCCACCTCACAGAAAACCACAGCCAAATAACAACTCCCTAGAGGGTTGTTGTGTTCCTGCGTGTAAGTGAGGTCATCAGTATGCTTCCAAGGAGTTGCTGTGTAAGCAGCAGAGCAGGCATCGCTACTATTGTCAGAAGCGGAAGCCATGAGGAGCAGTGACATTCCAGTGGATAAGGAACCGGCCTATTGAGCAACAGATCCCCGGTTTGAATCCTAGCATGTACCTACCAATAAATTCGTGTTGTCGGATTTATGTATAAGTATATTTGTAATTATCACTTGCTCGGCGGTGATGGAAAACATGGTGGGGAAACCCCCACGGCCAAGAAATTATATATTTCGATTGACGTGTGACCCAAGAAAAGTCTGGTTTTCTCTCTGAGTTGTGGAGGTCGAAAATCAGTATCTTTCCCAAATCTTTAGGCTTAGATGGCGGACTGCTCCGATCCTAATGGATTAGAAAACGGGATAATGCTAGGAAGAAGTAGCGGAAGCCATTACACTTCAATAAAGTATATAGTTATGAGTATTAACCAATACTATAATCACAAGAAGAGTCAGTTCATGAGATGTAAACGTGGTACCATCTCTAAGTTCAACCTCGCATGCATATTAACAAATGAGGATGGCTAACTATGTAGTGGAGCATTGAATTTAGAAATAGATATGATTTTTGGTGAGTAGAATATATTTTGAATTAAACAATTTTTAACGGAAGTATCGCGTATTTTATTTATTTTGTTGAACATATTGCTGACATGAAGAATAGGCGCGATAAAAACTCTGCAGTTTGTGAACATACACTGGACCAGCCAAACCATTACATCCGGTTTGATAAACCACAAATCCTCGCCAAGGAGAATCGCTACATGCCGAGAATGTTGCGCGAGACTATTGAAATAAGAAAACACCCCAATTTCAATAGAGAAGATGGTTGGCAAGTACCACCTGCTTGGGATCCAGTCCTAAAAATAATCAAATCCCAAACCCAAAGATCTAAAAAATGTTCGGACACTGTGAGCGATTTTTGTGTGAATCGGAACATATATAATTAATCCATCCATGTCGGTAGATGTAATAATTGAATAACTAATGTAAGAGCTTCTTCCCGCGCTTTTGACGAGTGACATTGTTCTTATATTTGAAAATTTTACAATTCAGTGTAAAATTAGTTTTATGTGACAATTTCGATAGTGTTTTGTAACATAAGTGCTAATGCAATTATACAACAATGAAAAAACTCAAATATAACACGTTTATGCACTTTTTGGAAGACGTGAATAAGTTCATCAAGAAAACCTTGTAGAATTCCTATCGTTTTACGGGTGATATTTAAACTGGGTTGATTGGGTCGAAGTACCCTTCCCAAGTATTTTTTGAGCACAGTTCCTGAAGCTGGAACATAGAATTAAGATTCAAATGGTTCTAAACTGATGACGTGGCTGTATGGGCTAGATCCCTTTGCCTTTCCCCTCGGGGATAAAAAGAACAAAAAAAAAAAAAAATAACTAATGTAAGACAAATACCACCTTAGTCTTCCTGCGACCACGGACGCTGCAAAGCGTTCGAAACGTCAGGTTCAACAAAATAAATAAAATACGCGATACTTCCGTTAAAAATTGTTTAATTCAATGTGTAACAATCGCGAAAACCTAAGACAATACTAGTAGAATATATTCATGACATCGGAGTAAACTAACTTATCAATGAAATTTCTTACAAGGAAGATTTTAATTCAATAATATTATAATAAGAAAGGTAAAAGTACCATCAGCCGAACGTTGATGGTTTCTTGATACATTAAGGAGTAATTATACAACTCATTAAGGGGAATTTCCCAAAACGCTTTGACAATATCGATAGTAGATAAGAATTTTGCATTCTTAAGATTGTCATTAACTTCATTAACAAAAGGGTGGTTGTAATCACTCCATCCTCCTCGCCACCCAGACCGGTTCGTGTAAATCAATTAACCTTCAACCGAGGGCGTCTTTATATATTTTTTTATTTAAATTTGGCTAAATTTAGTTCATTATCGAAATACGAATATTGCCAAATTAAATTAGTAAATTTTCTTACTTTTTTTTTTGTAACCTTACGTCTGGCGCCCAACATGGTCACGAACCCACTGCCTCATGCTTTACCGACTGACCCGGGTCAACCCAAACCGGTCCGGGTCTGTGAACCATCAAACGAGTGCGTCCTTTTTTAATATCCTTTAAGGCTGTGTTACAGCATAAGCTAAATTGATCTGAAAGTTTAGGATTTTTGAGGTCTTTATCAGAGATGACCGCCAAAATTCTTTACATAGTGTTGAATGACTGAAGACTAAAATCAAATTTGAGATAGTACCTAGGCATCTCAAATGAACGTCTACGCATTGACGTCATACGCGTTTACGTCTACACATAAAAAAAACTCACGAGCGTGACCGTTTAGAACGAGTTTGACTTTGTTTCAGCCAGCTAAAAATAAGTTATGGAACGTTTTATAATACGAAGTATAGACGAAACGAGTACCCCTCCAGACTAAAACAGGTTTTATCGGTCAAAAAATATGACTAAGAACATTTTTTTTCTATGCGGACAACACTAGAACACCTTATGATTACCATATTTATCTATCTATAACTTCACGCTAAATCCCTTGCGGGCTAGGTAGAAATGACCGAGCGCCACATGCCCCGGTTCTTTCACACCTCACTCGATTCTTTAATATTTATAGCTCTTCTCATGCACGAACGCCGGGTTCTAGGGCTCCTGATATCCTTCCGATAAAACATGATCGATTTGGTCATGGTATGTAAGTCGACCTTCCTCGACGCCGACATCTTTTCACTTTTGCGTTGTATATCTGTTTCGAATTCTTTCTTCCTGCGTTCTTTCTACATGTCCGAAGTAACGGAGCATGCATCTTCTTAATTTAAAATCGATACTCTCAAAATTTGTCTGTTTCTAACATCATCATTGCGAATGCGGTCTACAAGCGTTATGCTTTATTGGCGAATAAACTTTCATTCATTAAATGGAGAAGTGCACATCCGTGCGATCGCAACGGTCAAAATTCACAGTTAGGCGTTATTATCTCAACGACTATATTCTCCAGATTTAGCTCCCTGCGACTATTTCCTGTTCCAGAATTCAAAATTGATTTAACTGCAACGAAGGGATCATACAAGAAACAAGAACAAATACATTTTTGAGGGTTGTCAAAATCTCATTATATTGAACGTATTGAAAGTTGGAAATATGTTGGATGAAGGCTATTGTCCCAGGGGAGACTATGTTGAAAACAAATAACAACTTTTACGATATATATGTACATTCCTTACGTGACCTTTACCAGACTTAACACTCCGCCCGCGTACGTACGATATATTTTAATAAAACAATAGATAAACTTGTTATTAGTGTTTTATTTAATTCGTTATAAAACGTAATGTATGTTGAATATAGTCGTCATCATCCGAGCGTTAATCCCGGTCGTGTCTTACGCTTTCGCTTTTGCTACTCCATTTCGCCCGGTCTTCGGAATCCTTTTTTTTTTTTTTTTTTTTTTTTTTTTTTTTTTTTTTTTTTTTTTTTTTTTTTTTGACCTGACTATGTAGTTAGCCCCGGTTGGGCTGTCACTACGTCACCGGACTAGAGGGCGGGCGTGAGGCGCCACAGCCTGAAAAACAAAGCTAAGCGACAGCCTAAGGGCCCCCGAGAGGGGTCGGACCTCGGCTCAGGACGTCGCTGGAGAAACAAATCGAACACGCGGGTTCGTGCCTTAAGGGCCTGTCGGAAAGAGAGGCGCCCAGGTACCGTGGGCTACCGGTACCTGGTGTATCGCGCAGAAGTCCTTACTCTTCGCGCCCGGAGCCGCCGAGCGCGGTGTGTGTCTGGAGTGTTGGGGTTGGAGGGGGAGAGGTAGGGGGCGTTCGCAACAGTAATGCGATCATCGGGATCAAAGAGTGAATTCCGCGGTCTGCGCCGGAACCCCCGGGCGTCGATCCGCGGGGTGTAATTGACAGCCCGGGCTATCAATGGGTTGGGATGTTGAGAGGCAGTTTCGAAGTAGCGTCTAGACGCTTTCTTCATGAAACTAATGATGGAAGGGAGTTCAAGGTCGAGATGGAGATCTGCGACCCTGAGATAGTGAGGGGCAGCGGTTGCATTGCGGGCAAACCGGTTTTGGATAATCTGGAGCTTAGCCAGATGGGAGCGCGCAGCGTGTGCGAACACTACGCTGGCGTATGTGAGAACGGGGCGGATGCAGGCTTTGTAGAGTGTACACTTATTTCTAAGTGACATTCTACGATTCCTGAATATCGGACCGAGCCGGCCTAGATAGAACGCGGCTTTGTTCCTAACAGCGGTGATGTGAGGTCCAAACGTCATTCTGGAGTCTAGGATGACACCTAGGTATTTGGCCTTCTCGACCCATGGGATGGGTCGGCCGAACAATGAGATGGGGCTCACGGTCCTATGTTGGGAATCTGGTCTCGTAAGACCTCGTGGATCCCGAGAAAAGAACACAGCGGCACTTTTCTCCGGATTCACTTCGATTCGCCAACGTCGGAACCATTCGCCTAGAGCGTTAGCCGCTCTCTGGAGCCTATCCGATATGTTGGATTTGGCTCGTTCGGAAGTGTAAAGTGCCGTATCATCGGCAAAGAGGGCTAGCTCCACGAAGGGAGTCTTGGGAACATCGTTGGTGTACAACGTGTATAGGATAGGGCCGAGCACGGAGCCCTGAGGGACCCCGGCTCGGATAGGGTGCGGCCTCGAGAGAGTGCCGTGGACTCTGACGCGGAGGGAGCGATTCGACAAGTAGTCTCGTAAGATGTGCACGAGACTGTCTGGCACTTCCATTTGGTGTAGCTTATATATTAAGCCATTGTGCCAGACTTTGTCGAACGCTTTCGCGACGTCGAAAAACAGGGCACCGGTATGGCGCCCTGTTTGAAAGTTGGAGAGGACGTGCTCCGTGATGCGGTGCACTTGGTGGACTGCCGAGTGTTTGGGACGGAACCCAAACTGCTCGTCTATGAGAAGGCCTCTAAGTTCGACGAACTTTTTGAGGCGAATGGCTATGATGCGCTCATAGACTTTCCCCAGGCATTTGAGGAGACTAATGGGCCTGTAAGAGGCGGGGTTCTTCAGGCATTTGCCTGGTTTGGGGATGCCAACTACGTCTGCATCTTTCCAGGAGTCTGGAAATCTGCAGTTCGCGAGAGCGGCGTTGAATATCGCCACGAGAAGGACTAACAGGGGGCCTGGGAGGAGTTTGAGGACCGAGTTCGTGATGCCGTCAGCTCCGGGAGCTTTCCGGCTCCGAAGGTCCCTGATGATCGTTTGGACCTCCTCAACCGTTGTAGGCTCGAGGGGGATCGTGGGAGGTGTCGCGAGGATTCGTTCCACCTCGGAGTCAACCATCTGAACGTGATCGTCGTCGGTTGGTTCTAGACTAGGAGAGCATTGGCTCTCCAGGCTGTCTGCAAAGCATTCAGCCTTTTCGTCATCATCGAACGCTATCGTACCGTCTGGTCGGGTCAGGGGAGGGCATTGGGTTATTTGGTCGGAACGGAGAGATTTAGCAACTCGCCAGTACGCCGTGTGCGAGGGCTTAATTTCTCCAACAAAGTTGGCCCACCGTTCATCCCTGAACTCTTTGATGCGCTTCTTTACTTGGCGTTGTAAATAGCGCATCCGAGAACGGTTCTGTTCGGTGGGACAAGAGTCATGGGCGCGTGTCGCTGCGTTCTTTTCCGACACTAGTTCTCGCAAATAAGCAGGGAGTTCCCAACGCCGAGCTAAGTCGGCCGTTGAAACCTCTCTGGAGCAGTTGTTAGCTGCCGTTTGCAAGTGGCTAGTGAGGGCGTCGATCGCAAGGTCGGTCTCGTCATTTGTGAGAATCTGTTCGGGTACTTGCTCCAGCTCGGGTGTGGAAGTCTGTGCGAGCACTCTTTTGAGTTTTCGCCAGTCCGTTACCCGTCTGGTGTCCTCGTCTGTCGGTGAGTCAGTTGGTAGCCCGAACTCGATCAGAACTGGCCGGTGGTCAGAGCTAAGTTCTGTGTGCACTTGGATTGAACGCATCCGTAAGGCTACGTTCTTTAGAAGTGCAAAATCCAGAACGGTCGGGCGGTGTCTTCGGAATCCCTCATAGTGAGACTATTGGCATAGTATAATCAAACAAGTAGGCCGAAACGACCCCCGAGCGAAGGATAATAGCCTAAACACGTAGGGATGTCGCTTATAGTTTATACAATCGTCAAAAATGCATAGTCTATCTATATACAAAACAGTTTTCCCCTGTAGGGGAATCATCAGGGATCTACTCGTATAATACAAAGTTTTCTAAACCGCTCATTAAGTCACGAAAAATACGCTCAAAACTGCAGCCAAATAACAATTTTCTGGAGGGTTATTGTGTTCATGCAAGTGAGTGACTTTATTACCTCACGGAAAACTGCAGCCATATAAGCGTCGAGCTCGGTGGCTTAGTAGTAAAACGCGCTGTTACCCTACTTTGACACCAACGCTCGTGGGTTCTATTCCCACACAGTACAAACATTTGTTGTGCATGAACATGTCTGTTTGTATTGGTCTGGGTATTTTCTATGTATAATAAGTATGTATTTACAAAAAAAAAATGTATTTACGTATGTTTACCAGTTGTCTAGTACCCATAACACAAGCTTCGCTTACTTTGGGGCTAGGTGGCGCTGTGTAATTTGTCCGACAATATTTAATATTTAATAATTTAATATAATTAATATTGATTGTGCTAATAACGTCATGTAACGTCACTCACTCGCCTGAACACAACATCCGTCCAGGGAATTATTTGGCTGCAGATTTCTGTGAGGTGTTAACGTCACTCACTCGCATGAATACAACAATCCTCCAGGGAATTGTTATTTGGCTGCAGATTTCTGTGAGGTATTAACGTCACTTACCCGCATGAACACAACAATCCTCCAGGGAATTGTTATTCGGCTGCAGTTTTGAGCATATTTTCCGTGAGGTAGTAACGTCACTCACTCGCCTGAACACAACAACCGTCCAGGGAATTGTTATTTGGCTGCAATTTTCCGTGAGGTAGTAACGTCACTCACTCGCCTGAACACAGCATCCGTCCAGGGAATTGTTATTTGGCTGCAGATTTCTGTGAGGTATTAACGTCACTTACCCGCATGAACACAACAATCCTCCAGGGAATTGTTATTCGGCTGCAGTTTTGAGCATATTTTTCGTGAGGTAATAACGTCACTCACTCGCATGAACACATCAACCGTCCAGAGAATTGTTATTTGGCTGCAATTTTCCGTGAGGTAGTAACGTCACTCACTCGCCTGAACACAACAACCGTCCAGGGAATTGTTATTTGGCTGCATAGTACGGGCACGTACACATACAAACTGAATGCGGTGTGTATCTATGAAGATAACCTACTTGTTTGATTATACTATGCTATTGGCACGCATGTCATCGCTCACGACATTAAGCCAGCTTCTTGTGCCTGCCCCTTTCTACCGGGACCTGGCGGAGGAGGCATGGCTTTTGTTCCTCACGTAACACGTGTAGTGTGTAGTAACACTTTAATTCGTTGCAAAACTAAATATATGTTAAAAACCACCTAAATCTAATTAGCGTTTTGTATATTGCAATTGTAAAACGAATCGGGAGCAGCCATGCAATTCTGTAAGAGCAAACATTCTTACATCCTCGGAAACATCGGCTGTTACAGCCTTGAACACAAAATTGCAATTCTTTGGTGTCGCTTTTCATGGTTGTGCGACACTAGCGCCGCAAGGCTGCCTTTGGAATTGGAATTCTACAAGGCAAACAGCCTCGCGTACGCTTACAGCCTTATAGAATACCAAATAATTTAGCCGTGATCGCAGTAGACGATGTCAAAGCTGTGACATCTGTGATCACAGCGACGCAACAGCCATTACGAGTCGCTTAGAGAATTGCATGGCAGGTAATTTTCAAAGCAAAATATGTGTAGCGTAAAAGTACATACATGCTCGTATACTTTTAAGTTCGCTGCTCGTATGTAAAAAGATAAAAAACGATAGTAATTTAAAAAGTACTCAAGTACAAGTATTGACAGATATGTTAATTACTTAAATAACTTTAAACGTAATATAAAATTGCTATAGAGTTCTTGAAAATTCTGCATGGAAAAATTGCTGGAAAAAATGATGAAAACAAAATTCCGCTCTCCATTAGAAGGACAATTGTTTTCCACTATAGTGGTGTCAAAAATTACATCACAAGAACCGTGAGAAACTTATGAACAAAATAGGCTGTTTAGTTGTCAACCATAAATATTAAGAAAATAAAAACTTGCCCTCTTCAGAATTATTTCTATGTATTACAAAAAGGTATTATAATACGTTAAGGACGTTTTGCTTTCGTGACAATTTTTCATAATGCCAACTTGCTTTGGTATTTTTATTTGCGGACGATTTGCTTTCAGGTCTTTTTCCATGTACTTATTTTTGTTCAACAGTCATTATGGTTCGAGAACTAAACAACTATAAGGACATTTTGCTCTGAAAACGGCCTGTTTCGAATTTAATAGAATAATACAAGAGATTCGTACCAATCTTAACAACAATAGGCTATCATCTAGTTACTCGCGATGCATGTCGTTGATAATATGGTGTATAAAGGTTATGTAAATAACCTTTTATCAACAGTAACTACACACATCAAAAGTGTCTAGGGATCAACATATATTTTTGCAATAACTTTTCTCCTGATTGATATTAATTAAAATTTTCTTTAAGGATTCATCAAATAAAGTGTTTTCGTTTGTCTACAGTAACGATAAACCAAGTCACCTTTGCATTAATAAAGAAATTTGCCATTTTCATAATAAAGGGATTTTTGACATTTGAACCACTAACATTAAAGTTCGAAAAAAAGACTGAAATAACAGTTTTCTTTAAAATTTTATTGGGTAACTTAAACAATTAATAATCCGTGTTTCTACCGCGAACACTAACAACACAAGAACATCGGTTTGGCATACTCAAAATGAGTTCATCCAAATCACGCTGTGGAATGGCCGCCCATGTTCGTTGCAACAACAAAAAAAGGTCTTCTTGCGACTGGATACCCTCCATATTCGGCAGAGCTCTTCTCTGTAGCATATCCCATGCATGCTCAATCGGGTTCAAGTCTGGCGACTGAGCAGGCCAGGGCATGACATTGATGTTAGCTGCGGCGAGAGTCTGTCTTACAACTCTTGCGCTGTGCGGTCGTGCATTATCATGCATTAACTGAAATAAGGGACCGATTTGCACTTGTAGAGGAACGATGACGTCTGATACAATCGTCTCAGCATAAATTTGAGCGTTGAGGTTGCCTCTGATCCAAATCAACTCAGTTCTTCCGCCGATCCAAATACCCGCCCATACCATGATGGTTCCACCACTATAAGGATGGACTTCCTGGCAGGATTTTAATCGCTGTTGGCGTCCAGGGGTTCTCCATAGGTGTCGTATACGTCTTGTATCCGGTCTCATACCAAAACGAGACTCATCAGAAAAGCACACGAAACGCCATTGTTCTTCTGCCCAATTTCTGTGTTCAAGAGCCCATTGATATCGAATCCTACGATTGTGCATTGCTATAGGTGGTACCCTTAGCGGTCTTCGGGAATGAAGGTTCACTTCATGCAAGCGGTTTCTGACTGTTTGGTCGCTAATTAAGTTCCCTGAAGAGTGATGAAGCGTCACGGCTAACATCATGGCGGTTATTGTTGGAGCTCTTCGAGTTGTGATTTGAATGTATCGGTCTTGTCTCCGTGTGGTGCAGCGATACCGTCCTCCATGGCGCTCAGCCACGGTACCAGTGCTTCGGTAACGTGTCCAAAGTCGACTGATAACACTACATTTGTTGCAACGAACATGGGCGGCCATTCCACAGCGTGATTTGGATGAACTCATTTTGAGTATGCCAAACCGATGTTCTTGTGTTGTTAGTGTTCGCGGTAGAAACACGGATTACTAATTGTTTAAGTTACCCAATAAAATTTTAAAGAAAACTGTTATTTCAGTCTTTTTTTCGAACTTTAATGTTAGTGGTTCAAATGTCAAAAATCCCTTTATTATGAAAATGGCAAATTTCTTTATTAATGCAAAGGTGACTTGGTTTATCGTTACTGTAGACAAACGAAAACACTTTATTTGATGAATCCTTCAAGAAAATTTTAATTAATATCAATCAGGAGAAAAGTTATTGCAAAAATATATGTTGATCCCTAGACACTTTTGATGTGTGTATTTCAGATTTTTCGCTTTTTAAAATTTGGAGATAACGGTGGGGGAAAGGGTGAAAGGAAATGGTAATTGTGATAGACAGATGGACGGACAGATAGAGTGGCGCCATAAGGCTGTCTTTTTTATCTTTTTACTCAACCCTATAAACGTCATTCGTTAATGTTGAAATGGAGAGACGAATAAATTTTATGCACAGAAAATTTAGATCCCATACGAATCTGCGCCAATTCGCTAGCTAAAATACTAATAATATAATTTTAACTCGACAAGCCCTCGTGCAAGTTATAGTCTCTTTACACAAGTGAGTACTTAGGGATACACACCGTCTCGCAAAGAGATTTCACTTTAAACTAAAATGTCATCTGTGAAGACTGCAATCCGCAGAAGTATCAGAGCACTTTGTTGTCGGTCTCGAGGCTTAGTCCTTTGTTTTCTAAAACCTCTCGCAGCTCCTTTTAATACTTTGTAATGGCGAGACAAATTCTGTGTGCCCGTCTGCTACATGCAACGCTCTGTACCTTACTTCATGCTAGGTTGGCGTGTATTTTGTTTTTGGTATTCGTTTGTAAGCACTTTCCTAGAAACACTAATCTCTAAATACTTTGAAACTTCACTATCAAATGAGTAAAAGACACATTTTAAGACTTTTGCCTGTGTTACAGCGACTCTATCCTCATATAAACGTATTTTAACTCAGGGACAACTACTTTGGTCAATTTGCATGATACAGAAGGATAGAGATAAATTGCTCCACGTTGGGCGCCAGGGCCGCGCTACGACTTTACAAATGTAGCAGCAATTAAAATCAAAACAAAAAAAAAAATGTTAATGCGAAAAATATATAAATGTATTAAATTTACAAAAACTTAACAAATAAAACAATCGGGGAAAACACCTTACGATAACACAGATTAGGATAAAATCGTCGTTAATGGGTTTGTCTGTCAAGATTCCACTGACTTTTTTGATGAGCCCGGTGGCGGACTGGTCAGTAATGCTACTTTATAACACCAATGTTCGTGGGTTACACTTGAGCCAGACCACACAGCTAGTTAAACACAACGTACTTTGTTTATATATTAATTTTTTTTTAATATTTTTTACTTTATTTTTGTTATATTTGAAAGGATATTTCGTTATATGCACATGACGCTTTTACAACTATGATATAAGAAGGATAGTTGGCCTGAACGAAACTGCTGATGTTAAGATAAGAAAAGGCATGCTCCTTTGGTTGGTCCTTTGACGAAACATGCATACAATGCAAAAGTAGAAGTACGTAGGAGCTGACCAAAGTACGTTGTGTATAGCGAGCTGTGTGGTCTGGCTCAAGCGTAACCCACGAGCATTGGTATTAAAGTAGCATTACTGATCACTGACTGACTGAGCCACTGTGCTCATCAAAAAAGTCAGTGGAATCTTTACTTGAAGAGATGTTTCTTGTCTTGAACGGTGACAGACAAACGCATTAACAACAATCTTATCCTAATCTGTTAATTCTATCGTAAGGTGTTTTACCCGATTGTTGTATTTGTTAAGTTTTGTAAATTTAATACATTTATATACATTTTTCGCATTAACAGTGAGTTGCTAAAGAGACGACGATCACGCAGACGTGCCATAAACAAGCGCGCCCATAAACAACGACCACGTTGCGATTACAAAACAGCTTTTTTGTGAGCACACTACTCTAGAATTTTTCAAAATGTTTTCACGTACCTACCTCATAGAGGGCTGAAAATTCGTCGTTTATATTATGATAGCTGTTAGTGATAATGTTGCAGAAAATTTGATTAGATTTATTTCCGAGATGAATATTAATTATCAAGTATTTTTGATAATTACTTAAAGGTAAAAACATAGAGACATAATTATAAAAAAAAAACATTAAAGGTGTAGATAAATATTAGTCTAGAAATGAAAGAAAAACATTGTTCATCCACAACTATTTAAATAACTGCTTACCGGCGCCGTTGCATTTATACCACCGGCCATGGCTTTGTGGGAGATGCGTAAGGATTTTGCTTGCATCCGTCCTGTCTCCTGTAGGATTTTTTCGCCCTCTACGGTTATTTAGGAATCTTCCGATTGATATTCGTGAACATTATTCAATGACTTCATATTTGTTCTGCCGCCTATTCGATTAGATCCACCGCTTTTCTGCGTATCTCTTAAGCTTTATATCCGCTTTATAAGCGCATATGCAAATGGAACGTTGATGTGGTATTGCAAATGTTCGTTAATATATCTTCTTATAAGTAGTAGTAGTTAATATATACTTAGCCACTCAACATAATGCACGTCATCGCGTGACTGATTCACCGTATTTTTCGCTAGTAAATTCGTGTTTTCATTACTATGAAGCAAAGAGGTTGAAACCACAATATAGTGAGTAGGTACCGCGTGGTTAACCCTTATAAAAAGAGTACGTGAGCCTTTGTAAGCCCATTCAGGCATAGGTACCTATTAATCGCTTTTATGTTGAGAATAATGCTAACGTCACGCCATGTATAAAATATTGCAAGTACGTCACTGCAATATGAGCTTTTAGTGTCAACTAATAAGCTTGAAGTAAGTTCCTTGCGTTATATCTGTACATATAATGAAATTGTACTAGTGTCGCCTTAGCGCATGGAACATTATTTAAATAGTGATGGGCGGTCTGTAATATCGATAACGTAGCTAAAATAATCATTGAATTATTTTGTCCAAAAGTCTATCTGTTGTCCTTTGCACACGTGTTCAAACTACTAAATAGATTTAGGTTATATTTGAATTCGGAAACATTTAGGATTTCTCCGTAAAAATTAGAAACCAAAACCAAATTCTACGTGATAAAGCCTCGGGAAGGAGTTAGTATTATATATAAATAGCATAAGTAACGCGCTTTGATTCTGACCTACTTTTAATAGCACTGAGATGAAAGCAGACATAGTCCTACTGACGGTAAGCAGTTCCCAAAACCAATGGACGTTATGAATTTCTAGAAGTGTTGTCGACCCTTGAACATCTCATGCCTTTCTTGAAGAAGTCTAGGAAAATCTTTAATGATTTAATTGTATAACCCAGGGGTTCCCAAAGTGCGCGCGCCCTGGTGCGCTGTAGAGAGTACAGTGGGGCGCCGTGAGACGCTCTTGTTTACCATTACCTGGTAACGAAATTTAGGTATTCGCGCCCACAAAATAAAGAAATCGAATCGAAACAAACGGGAACGGAAACGATGGATCCTTTCCATACACAAGATCTACCAGAATTCCCTTCGCAAGAAGAAGAGAGCCTTTTTGAACTCTCTTGCGACAGCAGCCTAAAAACAAGATTCATGTGTTCCGATTTGGCGCAGTTTTGCGGATAACGGTCCAAAATTAATACTCAACTTTAAGTTTAGTAGTAAGTTAAACAAAAGCATTAAGAATTGTCATTCGCTTTGCAACATCCTTCTTATATTATAAATGTGAATTTCCGTTTGTTTGTTATGCTTTCACGCGAAAACTACTGAACCGATCATCATGAAACTTTGTACACATATTCTTGGACATATCAGAAGTAAAATAGGATACTTTTTATTAAATATATGTATATATATTTATATAATTTTATCAATGCCAGCGAAGCCGAGGGTAAAAGCTAGTCTTATATAAATGTGAGGCTGGATTTTCAGCTGTAGGTGTAAGCAAATATCGGTCAAAGATTAATATGAAACCTAATGCAGCGCTTTGAAATATGCGTGGAGACCACCAAGCTCACATGTCACATTAATGAAATTGTCATTGTATTTTATATCCTATTTTTCTTAAATTATAAATGTCTCTTACTTGTGTTTTAACTTTTGTGGCTATCTACTTTACTTACTATCAATCCTTGTACCTTCTTTCGAGTACTAACTACTACGGGTGCCGATATAAAATATTAAACCCGTAAGTGCGCCGCAACCTGAAAAAGTTTGAGAACCCCTGGTATAACCTGATAGTACGCGGAAGAAAATAATTTTATACCGTACAATAAGCGACAATTTTTTTAGTTGTATTTAAATGAATTTTCTTTTTATAGGTAGGCTGAGCGCCTAATTTAACAAATGTCAGTACCGAGTGATTGAGATAACATGGATATTCAGTTTATGGCCTAGTAATACCTTAGTGCTTGATGTGTTCCAGTGAGTAAGGTTACCAGATTTGAGTGTTAACTCGTAACTCAAAACATATAATTACAACTTATCTAGCGTCATAAACAGTTTAACAATTTTTAGTAAAATATTTTACATATTATGCAATAACTAATTGAAATTAGATGAACTTAAACAGGTTTGTTTTTGGATAAGGACGTAATGAAGCTACTTTGAAATTTTGTAACTGTAACATGTGTGTTTTTTCCGATGGTGTACTTCTAGCTATTAGATATTGAATTTAAATTGACATTTTTATGTTATAAAAATTTGCTAAAATGTAGATCATTTTGAAGTGGATAGTTGAGTAACAAGTTTCTTCATATTTTTTTGTAAAGATAAGCTTTCGGTAGGCACGTGCTTCGCTAGTACTTGTACGACTAACGATGTGTCCTAGCAAGTGGAGTCGTATGAGTAAGGGTGTACGAAGCTTGATAGCCCTTTAAAAATCTTTTCCTGTTCCTAAAATTAAAGACAGTGCACATCTGTAACTATTCATACTACATTGGGCACCACTTTGAAATGGGTGACTGGGTCATACTCGATCTATCTTTCATCTATTTCTCAATAAGTATTATTTGTTATTATCATATTATTTGTTAAATCTTATGACCAGCGGCATAATATTCGTTTACTATTCGATTTGATAACCAAGTAGGGGATCAAACAACATTTCAAAAAGTTACTGAATTTAATCATAATGAATATTTATCGCCTTTAAAACCTTTATGAAATTATCCAAAACTATGTCAAAGATTATTTATTTCAAAATGCCGCGTAAAAACACGACGTCATTTGTATGTAATCAGTTTGATTGATAAGCCGTAAAAACGCTTAATTTATTCTTGATATCATAGCTATTTAAAAGTTTATAGCACGTAATTAACTTGTTTGTAACTTATTTTGTTTGTTATTCGTAAGACAATTGCATTAATAGTCTTTACGGCAGGTAATTTGTTTCTTTACAAATGATGTCACGCGTTTCGAGATTAAATGCGCCATTTTAATAACACCGCGAAGCCTTTTTAAACAACTTATGTTTAAACACAGCTTTGGGCCACTTCAAAGTTAATTTATTAAAAAAGTAGGTACATTTTATATGACGATAAAAATCTATTATGATTGGTTATAATCGTATCTAGAAATGTTATCTGATGCCATATTACTGCTCATACAGTAAATTACAGCCCAATCCAACCCGTGACGAGAAGTTATAAATTTTGTAAACACACATTCAGGGGTTCGCAACCTTGGGATCAAATAAAAAAAAAACAGTTTTGTAATGAGTTATATTTTTATATTGGGATATAATTATGTTAATACACATACATCTAATTTATCATCATATTTCTATAACAAAACATATACTCGAAAAACCATTACTCGAATTATATTACAATAAAGGATCATTTATAACTATTTTCCAAAATTAGTCTCCACATTCAGACTTGATTTTGAACTGCTATAGATATATATGTAATAAAACAAATGAATAGGGGTTTGTAAAACTAATACGAAATTATTCGAATATCGTCTACATAACGTTAAAAAAAATGTTGAAAAAGATATATAATACTGTACATTATTTTAAGGGGCAATAATATAAAATTCACTATTTAATTAATATAAAACTTACTATGGAATGCAAGAATCGAAACAATATTCAAGATAATTGTATTTTTAATGTGTAACATCTTTGCTCTCGCTTTCCTAGAATATGGAAATGATTTCGTGAAAAGGGACAGAAATGTGTAACAGGAAGCCGGGGACGCGCGGGCTATTTGATTTTACCAACGAGCGTGCGCGGTAGTACAGTTGGTCGTTGTTCATAAAATAATTTACAGTTCGCATGTAATAAAAATCGGCCAAGTGCGAGTCGGACTCGCGCACGAAGGGTTCCGTACCACTATCTATAAAAACGGCAAAAATTACGTTTGTTGTATGGGAGCCCCCCTTAAAAAAATGTTTTATTTAAATTTAATTATTTGTTCTTAAAGTGATTATATAACTAAATATTCTGTGAATATTTCAAGCGTCTACCTATTGTCGTTATCAATATCGAGCAAAAACGAGCAAAAAAATCGGCCAAGTGCGAGTCGGACTCGCGCACGAAGGGTTCCGTACCATTATCTATGAAAACGGCAAAAAAATCACGTTTGTTGTATGGGAGCCCCCTTAAATATTTATGTTATTCTATTTTTTAGTATTTGTTGTTATAGCGGCAACAGAAATACATCATCTGTGAAAATTTCAACTGTCTAACTATCACGGTTCGTGAGATACAGCCTGGTGACAGACGGACGGACGGACGGACGGACGGACGGACGGACGGACGGACAGCGAAGTCTCAGTAATAGGGTTCCGTTTTACCCTTTGGGTACGGAACCCTAAAAATCACGTTTGTTGTATGGGAGCCCCCTTAAATATTTATGTTATTCTAATTTTTAGTATTTGTTGTTATAGCGGCAACAGAAATACATCACCTGTGAAAATTTCAACTGTCTAACTATCACGGTTCGTGAGATACAGCCTGGTGACAGACGGACGGACGGACGGACGGACAGCGAAGTCTCAGTAATAGGGTTCCGTTTTACCCTTTGGGTACGAAACCCTAAAAAGCCCCATTTACATAACTTATTATGAAGTCAATTCAATTATTATCATAATTTGATTAATTGATTATCAAAAAATGTCAGTAATCACGCAAAACAAGTTAGGGAATGCCACAGATAACAAACTAGTTGTAAGAAAATCGGCCAAGTGCGAGCCGGACTCGCGCAGGAAGGGTTCCGTACCACTACCTATAAAACGGCAAAAAAATCACGTTTGTTGTATGGGAGCCCCCCTTAAATATATGTTTTATTTTAATTAAATTATTTATTCTTAAAGTGAATATATAACTAAATATTCTGTGAATATTTCAAGCGTCTACCTGTTGCCGTTTTCAATATCGAGCAAAAACGAGCAAAAAAATCACGTTTGTTGTATGGGAGCCCCCTTAAATATTTATGTTATTCTTTTTTTTTGTATTTGTTGTTATAGCGGCAACCGAAATACATCATCTGTGAAAATTTCAACTGTCTAACTATCACGGTTCGTGAGATACAGCCTGGTGACAGACGGACGGACGGACAGCGAAGTCTCAGTAAAAGGGTTCCGTTTTACCCTTTGGGTACGAAACCCTAAAAAGCCCCATTTACATAACTTATTATGAAGTCAATTCAATTATTATCATAATTTGATTA
The DNA here is from genome assembly GCA_947507595.1 of Pyralis farinalis. Lineage (NCBI taxonomy): Eukaryota > Metazoa > Arthropoda > Insecta > Lepidoptera > Pyralidae > Pyralis > Pyralis farinalis. The sequence goes on from OX382267.1 coordinate 23,716,181, forward strand.
ATTGATTATCAAAAGATGTCAGTAATCACGCAAAACAAGTTAGGGAATGCCACAGATAACAAACTAGTTGTAAGAAAATCGGCCAAGTGCGAGCCGGACTCGCGCAGGAAGGGTTCCGTACCACTACCTATAAAACGGCAAAAAAATCACGTTTGTTGTATGGGAGCCCCCCTTAAATATATGTTTTATTTTAATTAAATTATTTATTCTTAAAGTGAATATATAACTAAATATTCTGTGAATATTTCAAGCGTCTACCTGTTGCCGTTTTCAATATCGAGCAAAAACGAGCAAAAAAATCACGTTTGTTGTATGGGAGCCCCCTTAAATATTTATGTTATTCTATTTTTTTGTATTTGTTGTTATAGCGGCAACCGAAATACATCATCTGTGAAAATTTCAACTATCTAACTATCACGGTTCAAGAGATACAGCCTGGTGACAGACGGACGGACGGACGGACAGCGGAGCCTCAGTAATAGGGTTCCGTTGTACCCTTTGGGTACGGAACCCTAAAAAAAGAAAGTAGCTGAAATAGACTAAGCGCGCAGTAACCACATCCGTCAATTATCTCATTCTCTTAACTGCATATGCGGCGGAGCTGAGCTTACTGTCCAGTTTATTTATGTGGAGGCCCCACTGCAATTTAGAATCTATTGTAATTCTAAGAAATACAGTATCATTAATATATTCTAGTATAAGCCACATTTAATAGACTAAATTTTATACATTTGGTTTTAGTTGAGTTTAATAAAAGATTATTATATGTGAACAAATTTAGAATGGCAGATAGAACATTATTTACCTTGTCAATATTTTCGCACTGGCGAGTAACAAATTATAGAATAATTAGTAATAATTAAAGAAGTATCAGCAGCAAACAGTAATATATCCGCCATTTTCTGAACCATGTAGGGCAGATCATTCACATATACTAAAAATAAAAAAGGTCCCAATATAGACCCCTGGGGCACCCCAATATTAACATTTCCCCAGACGGGCTGATTTATTGCGCCCGTAAGAAACGACTCGAATTATTGAAATGTGAACTGTATGTATGTATATCTTCACGCCAGTTCTCTTGCGTGGAGACAGAGCGAACCGAGTGCCATAAGACGCGGTCCTTACACACCACACTCGCTTCTTTAACATTCATAGCTCGCTCTTCTTTCATTCACGCTCGCCAGTTCCTAGGGCTCCTGACTTCATCTTCTGATAAAAAAACGACCAATTTGGTCATAGGAGGTGAGTTTTGGTCTTCCTCAGCTCCTATATCCTTCCACTTACGCGTTGTACATCTATTTTATCATACTTTCATTCAACTTTTCTTATCTTAACACCGGTACTTTCTTTTTTACATCATCATTGTCAGCAAGCGTTATGCCACAAATTTTGTGCAATGCTCGGATCTTGACCACATTTATTCTACTTTCATGCTCACTGTACCATACCCAGCATTCACTTCCAGAAGTTAGCGTAAAGATTAGCACCGTGTTATGTACAGCGAGCTGTGCCTTCTGGCTAAATTTCGGCTGCCTAGAAATTTACCCAACGCTCTATTCACGTTATTCCTTGCACTCACTCGTCTATCTACATCAGCGGTGTAATTTCCACCCCTACTAAAATCGCTTCCAAGATATACAATCTCATCCACTTGCTCCAACATTACATCATCGACCGTAATCCTCGTGTTCGTTCTGGCTGTCTCTCTTTTAAATACCATTATCTTGATTTTCGTCGCATTCAACAATAAGCTTTTCTTCATACAATCATCTTTCATTATAGTAACTAGTGTTTGCAGTTTGGATGGCGATTTTGCTATTAATATCGCGTTGTCGACTGCATAAAGCAGGTAGTTCACTACTGCGTTACCGCATTCGCATTTCTATATTCATATTGTCTATTCTCTGAAGATGACTACATACAGGATGAATAGTCGAGCCAATAAGCTGCCATCCAAACGCACGCATGCTGTACAATCTTGGTAAGTGGATTACATAGCATAGCCAGTGCAGCCACGGTAGGTCACACGGTGACCTGCACTCTCTGACTCCGCCGACGCCAGCGAGTACACCGTGTCCTTCACCGCTGTGTCCTTCTGCCGTCATATAACCCTCTAGCTAAACCAGGGACGTCAGCAAAACCAATTGGTGAGCCTGAATTGTCTCCGAACGGTATTCCATAACCTCTCCGATTTAAACCCTTATTTATACATCTTCCTATCCTTCATCTGTAAATTTCTGTTTGTCCGTCCTTCTTTTTATAAATACTTCTATCTTTTTTAATTTAATTATATTATTGTTATCTATTTCTTCAGAAGGTTTCCTCTAGTAAACTCCTCTAGTAAAACTAGTAAACTTACAATATTTATACACACAATATCACGAGCAGTGCACTTACATTAAAGAGACATTGCAACAATAAAAAGTGGGGAGATTGATATTTCAATGTAGTAAGTAGTACAATTTTAGAATGATTTAAATTTTCATTCTCATAATTAGTGCTTCGTCTTTCTGCACGTCTAATTATTTATTTTATCTGCAATATATGTTATTATTTTAAATTATAATTTCAAATTTTCAATTGTATAAAAAAAATCCGAAACGGAAACATGAAGATATGGATTCTTTAATTAAGATTAAGAGGAAAATAAAGACATTTGGAACGACTGTTAATAAAAGTACGACGTAAATTTTAATGTCTTCTATCTTCGGATTCTGAGCTGTTATCAACTTAAATGTCGAGAAAACATTTTGAAATAATAAGGTGCACTCATAAAACATGTTTTATATCAACAATTCACGTTTGAGCAAATGAACTGATAATGATGGGTTCACTGAATTATGAATTGATGATGAATGAACTGATGGGTTTGGACCAAGCGAAGCTGTTACGAGACTATGAATGGTCCATATGGATATAAGAAACGATATAGTAAACGATGCTGGTAAGTTACCTTTAGATGTACATATGAAACGAAACCTCCTTGTGTCGAACACGTTATTCCATCACAAGGATATTCACACTTACACATGCAAGAATAAGAAGTTAAAAATTGGAAGATGAAAGTGTAAGGAGTACGAATGTACTTACGTCTAGTCAGTGAAAGATTTGCGAACGCAAGCTTCCGACTTAGATGTTGGAAACTTCTGAAAGAAAGTATGGTGGACAGTGCGAAAGAAGCATGTGGATGCGCAAAAAGACGTATAGCACTGGGAGGCGATGCCTGGTGGGATGCGGAGGTTGAATCCTCCGTGGAAAAGAAGAGGAAAGCGTGGCTGCAGTATGTATCATCTTTGCACTAGAGTGATAGTATAAAAGATAAGAAGAAAATCATATACCACCAATGTAAGAATGTAACCAAAGTTTTAATAAAATAATACCTGACATATAATGGTTATTGCCTTAAATTTTGGAATCTTATTACAATATTTTCCCACGAAATAGTCGACAGCCATAAACATCTTAATAACAACTACAAGATAGTAAAAAGTAAAACTTTTAGTGACTGTCGATTTTAATGAGTAAAATATTGACAAAAATATTATGTTGATTAAAATTCTTTTTACAATTTGACGTACAAAATCAAAGGAAAAAGATAAGTAACATGTATATCAAGGTAGGTAACTTAATCAATCAACCCCTTAAGTCTTTATATAATTTTTAGGAAAAATCAAGAATTCTAGTAACATTGTGGGAAGTGAAAAATGAACATTACCTATAAGGAATACATGAAATAATAAAATAATAAAAACAGTAATAAACTTAACCGAAGTACAGTAAAAGTTAATAAAACCTTATGTTACTACAGTGCTAATGAATAATGTATTATTGAAATATGAGTAGGTGCTATTTAATGCAATATAATACAAAACATTCAACATAACAACTCCCTGGAGGGTTGTTATGTTTCTGTGAGTGAGTGAGTTTACCAGTAAGAATTGCTGTGTAGCAACAAACAGCAGATGGCAACACACGAGTGATGCGTCACGTATTGCAAGAGGCTACGGTAATAGCTTTATATCAAGTGGGCCGTAAGCTTGCATGGCTTTCGACGTGGTATAAAAAAACGTTGATACAAATGAGTGGGTGTTGTATAACACAACAGAAACATAGGTTTATTTGAGTAGAAACTATGTACAGGCGTATTCATCACAAATGTCTGGTACAAATGTGAAAAAATAAAATATAGCTTGACAAAGGACATGTTCAAGTATATTTGTATAGTGGTAATAACGAGAACCCTCCTCGAGTCGTCATCACACGTCTCCTCCCAGCTGTCGCGGTCCGTAAAAAGACCTAAATTGTCCTCTTTACCCATTGAATGAGGGGTAGGCCCGAATGCCAAACAGTCAGCCTGTGTTGTGTTACGAAAAGTTGAAACATTTTAAATTTTTTTCATAAAATAAATGATTTGGTAAATATGCGCCCAAATATTAAAGTTATTCTATGTTTAGGCTCGAGAACAAATGATATAGCAAATTGGTGAAGTTATAAGTAGTGGAGATGTGGGATTATGGTCTTACTTTCAAATGTCAGGTCTTAAAATTTTAGAATACTATCATTATCTGGAAATAATAATTTATTAAGTAATGTAAAGTTTAGAGTTATTTTTAAGTTGTAGGAAGTTTATAATATTTTGTTTTACAAATTTGTAGCTGTGGTAGGTAGCCAATGAATATAACACAACCAGATATACTTACAGCCAAAACCCACAGAGGCGGAAATGCGGGTGCAATCCGATGCGGTGCATTCGCTTTTTGTGTGACAGGTGTTATGTTACTAGATAAAGAAAAGGGAGTACTAAAAGAGTTACAAATTTATTTAAGGCCTTTAATTTCTTATTTACAGTATATATATAAAAAAAAGTTAAAAGTACGGCTAATGAAAGTCTTTAAGAACTCGCGATCTTTAAACTGTCTAATCCAATTATCACTGTTTGTTTCACTGGTGAATGCAGAAAGTGGCCGCCGGCTATAATGGGCCGACGACTGTTGATGGCAGGTTAACGTACTAGCCAGCACGCAGATCCCGATGAAGAAGTTGAAGGTAACGGTGGGGACCGCCTTGCGGTCCAACACCGCAGCGGTATATAATAGTTGTCAGCCGCCGTAGTCCACAACAGGGGCTGGAGGTATTTAAATATTTGATTAATTAGGGGTCCGGAGATTCACGGATTCGGAAAAGAGAGTAATATACCGATGGTTCACTGTGTAGCCAACACAGCAGGGGGCTGTTGGTCTCAGACGCGGTGCACAGTATGTTTTTTCCTTATTGAATCTTCCTCCAGACTGCCTTGTTTTCTGTTAGTACCACTAAAATCTATAATTTTTGACAATTGACCTACCATAGAGTTAACAGAGATAATCAAAGAAAAGATTACATTTAACACATTATTCAAAAAAGGTTTAATGTTACACTGGTTCCATACAAACACTAATGCTTAAAAAAAATGTGTCCCGGATCGCTGTTTTTCCGCGGCTTTTAACTGATATGTGTAAGTTGGACAGCACGAGCGCAGCCTGTCTATGAATGAATTTAGACATTTCAAGTTCTTCCGTACTCGGACGGCATATTAAGCTGTAGGTTGAGCAGTCAGAACCCGTTATATACGTTTTCCCATACATTTCGCGATCGTATTCGACCACCCAGGTTTCGAAGGGTTAAAACTAACCTAAGATAGTTAGGGAGCTTTAAAGCATCCCGAGTGGGGAAGTACCTCCACCTCACAGAACACTGCAGCCACAATAAAAATAGGTTACAACTGCCCGGAGGGTTGTTGAGTTCTTTAAGTTAGTGAAGTTACCAGTAATATACTTACCTACATTGCAAGTATTTTACATGAGGCGGGCACTTTGTTTATTTGCCTTCCGACGTTGAATAAAAATATATACCTAGACTACACAGAAGACTTAAAATTAGACACGTAGAACAGAACGTGACAGGTTGCATACATATACGGATGTTACAAAAAAATCCCGTCTCGATTCCCGCTTTTCCCGCCCCTGTGAGTTTTGGCTTTAAGTCGTCTAAGAACGAGATATATATAAAACTTTTCAACGGCTCATCCTGCTAACATATACTAGTTCATCATTCACTAACTACCCTACAATTTCTACTCATTCCTATTCTTGATTATGCTGATTCCTGCTACCTTGATCTCACTGTAGAGCAACTAAATAAACTTGAGCGCTTTCAAAATGCATGCATTCGGTTTATATTTGGGCTTCGCAAATATGTCCATGTCTCCGAATTTCGCACTCAGCTCAAGTGGCTCCCTATTGCTTATCGTCGCAACTTGCACTTACTGTCTTTGCTCTATACTATTTTTTTCAATCCCGTCACTCCCTGTTACCTCAAAGACCGTTTCACATTTTACAGTGACAGTCAAGGTCGAGAGTTACGTCAATCCCTTCTTCTCCGTCTCAGGACACCATTACACTCCTCTCAATTCTAAGCGAAATCTTTTTCAGTTCAAGCAGTGCGTCTCTGGAATGCCCTGCCGTTTAATATTCGAAATGCTCAAACTCTTTCCTCCTTCAAATCTCTAGTCAAAACGTACTACCTTTCCCTAAACGCAACCTAATCGTCACCTTTCTCTAACCTCTATTTCTTTTTTTTTATTTCTCTTTTCTATTATGACTGCTTATGCATACAACTACAGTATTTGTATTATGTAAATGCAGTGTATGTATATTATTATATATTTATGTTATAAGATTTACTCAGCGCCACCTATCTGTTTTTATCAAATTTTTATTGTTCTTTCTCAGCTAAAGGTTGTCTGGAAGAGATCGCTTAGCGATAATACCGTCTGTTGTGCTTTAGTTCTTAAGTTTAATATACATTGTAATTTTATGTTGGTGCAATAAAGTATATTTATTATTATTATTATTAACTACCCGTTCGTTGCAATAATGTACTATTCGTTAAGCTTATATTTTCTTCGTTACGAAACCCAAAGACGCATGCACCTCTACTATATACTCGTATAAAAAAAAAGATACCAAGCTCTACAAATTCTATCGATGTCTCCCATTCTATGGCAAAACAGCCGACAATTATTTTCAAAACGATTGTTGTTATCACGCCATACTACAAATATGTGTCAAGCTACTTTCACAGCTTCATACAGGCGGGCCTAATGCTTGTTTATCAACTTATATGTATATAAATCGACTAGCAAACTTTCCTGGTCAGGTTGTCCCTGCAGGGAGGCGGCCTGTTGACATTTATCCCTGTAGCTCACAACAAAAGAGGTTGCTGCGTTATAATGTCGTCGAGAAAGGGTCACCTTTGTTCCAGGCTCGTTACGATGTGACACGCATGGCGGTAAATTGCGCTGATACTTTTGTTACAGGCTGATAAACGTCAGGTTTATGTTCCCTTTAGAAGGACTTTACACTCAAGCCCTTTCGCAATAGTTCGGCAGTATTAAATTAATTTTAAACTGTTTATATTCCCAGAACTATTGTGACCATTTTGTAATTTATTTGAGACTGATGGCAATTAGAAATATCATATCATAATTTAGTTAAATATATTTACATTAGGTTAAGCAAGCTGTAGTGGCAGTGGGCCGGCCACTGCCACTAAAGTTTGCTGAATCTTGCCAGTTAATCTGCTTAACCTGGCGAGTTCGTAGAAAGAAAGGTTTTCGAATGGCGTCTCTGTATCGGTAAACATAGTGTGCGATGACCCTCTACTAGATGCAGCGACGACCTCAAGAGGTTTGTAGGCAGTCGATTGATGCATGTGGCACAGATCAAGAAGAATGGCATTCTAGAGCGGGTGGCTTATGTTCAGTAGTGGTTGAATATGGGCTGAGATGATAATGATGAGGATTACATTAAGGTGATTTATTTAATAGCATAAATATACATCCACTTCCAGGAGAATGATTCAGCAGGATAGATACTCTCACAGTATGTCACTTTCTAGTACCTATTATCAATAATGCTAACCTATTTTGACTCTGATATGAAGTCATAATATCTAAATACGTAGTTTGCATTGGATTGACCTAATTCAATAAATTCAAATTTAAGCAAACTGCCATTAATTAGATATTTATTTCTATTTCGTACAACATCGGGAGGCATACAAGCATACGATTCACTTGATGTAAAGCAGTTACCGTAGCCTATGAACGCTTTCAATATATTAAGTCATACTATGCGCGATGCCACCACTCCTGCTAACATAGCAACTCCTTAGGAGCTTACTGGTGACCTCATTCACACGTAGGAACTCAACAACACTTCAGAGACTTGTTATTTGGTTGCAGTTTTCTGTGAGGAGGTACTTCCCCTGAGGGGCTGCTTTGATGCACCCTACCTCTCTTAAAAACACCCAGATCAAGACAAAGAGACTCGTTCATGCACATAACTGTTTGACCTGTGGGAATCGAACCCACAAGCGTCGGTGTCTAAGTCGAAGTACTTAGTATAGAAGATGAGATTCTTTATTTGTTTAGACTAAGTGGCAATTCTTACTGACGCAGCGCAGAGTCGAAGCGAAACGGCAATCTAAACTTTTGTTTAGCATTTGACCTCTATGTTTACATAACATAATATCTAATACTAAACAGTCATCACAATTTTCTGCCCATATAAAATAGCTTCTTTTCTTTGTATTGTATAGATTGAATTTAGGTTGCAGAGATATAGGTTGTTAAGCTTTTAAGCTATATGACATTTTATATAATCGCTTTGCTTCAGGTCATCGTCATATAATAATACATATCTATAGAATTTTTTTTACTCTTTGTTCATAGGAAGCGATCCTTCATTCGGAATGTCATGTCAAAATTTATCACGTCACAAAAAAATAATTTATATAATTAAAATTTGTAAAATCTAAAAGCCAGTCCCAGCAGAAGACACAACGGGCAGTCTACGCTGATATTTAGGCAGCAACGCACGATGTGCATCACGGCGTATTCTTCTGTGTATGGTGTGCTCTCCTGCACCTGATGTGTTGGGCCACGCCGCCGATTCGGCGCTCAACTCCTGCTCTGTCCTCGGCACCTCTGACCGCTGCGGTGGCGGATCGCAAGGCGATCTCCATCGACTCCTACTTCAGCTGCGCCTGCGACCTCCTGAGACCGTCGGCCCCTCACGGTCCTGCGTGCTGGCTGTGGTTCGTTGGCGGGCTACAATACTGTCTGCGGCCTACATCTTCGTCCGGACCTCTCGACGTGACTGGGAGCTGCCGGCCACCTCCGTCCGGTCCCTCATAGTGAAATTTAGTTAGATCCATCCAACGAGACCATAAACCAAAACTAGCCCGAACTTAACAAGTCTTTCTTCTTGTAAATATTAGTTTTAATATATTTGTTATTTTTTGAAAATCCTTTTTTTAATCAGTAATTTTAGAGTCAGCGGGGGTCAAGCCTTGGGTAGCTTTGAATTAGCTAATGAATTATCTTTACTAGCACCCGCTACTAACACATCAAATTTAACACCAGCTTTCTTTATAACAAAAATACAACAACCCCCCTGTGAATTGTTATTTAGCTCTCGTTTTCTGTAATACGGCGTTACTACCGTAGTCTGAATCACCTAGCGAATAATGTTGTGCTCCAACTATTTCACCAAATTTAATTGCTAATCAACAGGATACACCACGTGGAGCAGTGATAGCTCAGTGCATAAGGGACCGTCTTACTGACCAACTGGTCCCCGGTTCGAATCCCTGGCGTGTGCCACTAAATTCGTGTTTGCGAATTTATGTACATATTTGTAAATATCACTTGGTCGGCGGTGAAGAAAAACATCGCGAGGAAACCCGCACATTCAAGAAATTATATATCAAAAGACGTGTGAGCTAATCTAAACAAGGTTTGGACAACCCTTTGGGTAAGGACGCCATTTGTATCTGTTCTTGCAATCAGTGCGAGACAGATTAAGTAAAGAGTGGTTAGAAGTGGATCATCCTGTTGCGCAATTTTTAACAGGGCATGGAAACTTTAGGGCGAAGCTCTTTTCGTTTAGTCTTGTGTCATCGCCTATATGTGAGTGTTCTACGACAAATCATGAATTCGAACAAACAGCACATCATGTTCTCTGGGAGTGCGATCTCTGGCGTCGGGAGCGGGACGATATGTTAAATTCCTTACGTGTCACATCCGGGGTAGTATACTATTCTGATTTGGTGGCAACAAGGGAGAATTACCAAGCGTTTAGGCGGTTCTGCAATCTATATTATTGGAATCGATGTGTTAGGTAACAACTCACAGTTTAGGTCCCAATGTTGTTAGATATTTGATAATCCGTGGTGCACGGCAGTCGAACTTCACTTGACTAGCCTTACTTTTGCGGTTTTTAAATGCCTTATTTGTCATATTGCTCTCTCACACTTTGCCAAGAGAGGAAGTCAATTCCAAAAATCCTACTCCTACAAATTTCTTCTGATTAAATTCGTTGTGAGTGCGAAGGCAGCTGTAGTTTGACCCCCGCGTTTTTTTATACTACGTCGGGAGGCATCAAGCATAAGGCCCACCTGATGTAAGGCGGGTACCGTAGCCTATTAACACATGAGATATATTAAGTATCACTCGCGCGATGCCTCCTCTGCTGCTTACACAGCAACTCCTTGGGAGCTTACTCGTGAACTCACTCACACGCAGGAACACAACAACCCTCCAGGGAGTTGTTATTTGGCTGCGGTTTTTTGTGAGGTTGAAGTACTTCCCCAGACGGGCTGCTTTGATGCGCTCTAACTCTCTTAAGAGTATGAGTATTCCTATGATCCACAAAACGAGATATTTGCGGATTATCTCGTTTTGTGGATCATACGGAAATAATCTACTATATTATACCGACCTGCTATGGCTATACTTATAACATTCATGTTACTTTCTCCTCGATGGATTACTGGAGGAAACGATATGCGTCTAAAACCTTTGTTTCAGTTTTAAGTTTTGCGATATTTAGAGAGGCCCTGCCTACACGATACGATTTGGGTAGCGCAAGCTGACGTAGCACTGCAATATATTGTACATAATATAATATTTTATGTACTATTATTATTTACTATGCTTCTTTTTTTAATCACGGGCATTAAACGCGGCCATAAGATAGGCGTGCGCGGGGATATGGATCTAACGCGTAGAGACCCCTTCGAAAAGATTGATGTAATTAATATATACTCTCTGTGATCAGCTCCAGGCAATCAATGAGAGAATATACCCCGGTTATGGCAGGTACTGGGACCATTGCGAATATGTTGGAAATAAGCAGGCTACTGAAATAAGATCAACGGTGAATTCACATTGCCTCATAAAGTCATAAATCGAAATCGGAAAGTTATCTGTCAAAATGTATGAAATCGGGGTGAAAACTTCTCGAAACCGTTTCCAATATGGCTTTCCGAGACAATGTGAACATGTCCACTGGAGGGATTATTGATACTGATGGATTACGCCTGCCATAACTGTCATATTGGTTGTTAATCCGACAGGTGGTGGTTCGCCACTCACTGCATGGACCCCCGAAATGCCAGAGAAAGTCGGCGGGGAGCAACAACCGGCGTGAGTGACTCAGGGGTGTCGATGCTCCTGGAGCATATTGATACATACGAGTTGACAATATGAAACTTTTAAATTATTATATTTCGATTACGTTTGATAATAAAAAAAAAGTGCTTATGATTCACATGTTTAAATTTATTAATTTTATTAAAAGATGCGATATTACCACAAAATATAAAACAACAGAACGTTAACAGATGTCACAAGAGAATCAACATAGGTAAATCGCTTTAAAGCGAACTGAAACATTTCTCTGTAGGCAATATCTTTTCAACGACCTAGTTAATGAAATTCAATTATCATCTCGGCATAGCGATGAGTTCGACAGAGCAAACTTGACGAGATGTTAAAGCGAGTCAAAGGAATAAAGCCAAAAAAATAAAGAGTTTTCTCGCATCGATATCAGCCACACGGCGATGAACTCGACTGATCTGGGGCGGCAGTCATGAGGTATATAGCGTGCTAGGAACCACCGCTATATAAATATGAATCAAAAACATATCGCTTATATTCTAATTGGCAATTTTATCTGCACTACGCGTGTGTGTAAAAATACACACACGCGTAGTGTAGATAAAATTACCAATGACACTAAACTTAAACAATTCTGTAAGCTCTACGTTTTTTCCATCGGCTTAGATAAATGCACTTGTCATTCCTTTGTCAAGGTAACTCATCCGGTGTCTTTTTCTCGAACACCTTTTTCAACAACAATTGAGCAATTTTTATTAACCCTTCGAGACCCGGTGGTCGTATACGACCGCGAAATATATGGGAAAACGTATATAACGGGTTCTGACTGCTCAACAACAAGAATATTCTCAGTCTGTTGCAATCAGATTTCCTCCCAAACGACTACTTCTCTGAAAATTTCTGATGATATTTAATTCACTGCAGATGGTTCATAGCTTACGCTTATGCTTGCTGTACTGTTGATGTTCACATTGATTGATCAATCAATCAATCTGTCGCCCATTAAGATCGGAATGAAACTCTCAAGAGTTTTATTCCGATCTTAATGCGTCAGCAGTGTGCATATAATCCCGTGAGCTTAGCTAATCACTGAGAGTTTGAGAATTTTTAGGAGTGTATGAAGGATATTCTGGATTTGACTGAAGGAACGGTTAGAAGACGACTCTAAATTACTATAAGGAATATAAATAGCTAACAGAGGTCCCTCTGTTGAAATGGTTCATTATGTTGTATGATAAGTTGGTAAGCCGATAAGCCAGAAACTGGAAACACTATTGAGAGCAAATCCGTTTTGGAGAACTTGAAAGGATAGTGAAAAATTGGAAGACGAAAGTGCAAGGAGTATATACGTCTAATTGTTAAACGACTTGCGAACGCTTTCCTTCATTGCTGTATAGCTTTGAAAGAGTGTATGGTGGATACGTAAAGATACATAGATCATTAGAAGCTGAGGTAAAGTTGGAGAAGGAGGTTGAATCCTCCGTAGTAAAAATGGGGAGCATGTTTCAAATATGTATCATTTTGCACCGGAGTGATAGCATGAAGGTAGAGTACCTAGATAAAAACAGAAAAATACCGTTGATACAAGAGTGAAATCTATACTTTTAGAATATATCTGATTGGAGAATAGTGGGAGGTAAAGATATTTCAAAGTTTGTTCATCAGCTTTCATAATAGAAAATATAGCTCGATAGAATGCAACGTTGATCCCAAAACTGGTGAAAGTGAATGCTGAGTATGGCTGGGAGAGTGTGAAAATACTCCAGAATAAACTCAGCCTAGATGCAAATATTCCGCCAAATCTTTCGCAACAATGATATAAGAGTAGAGTAGAGTAAGTTCGCCTGAGGGAGATTGCCGATATTAGGATATGAAGATATGCATTTAAAATGTATGTAGTATAAACAAAATATATTTTTTACTTTTGTAAATTATGGATTTTTATCTCTCTATATACTCGTATCAATAGGTGAAGACAAAACAGTTAAGTATCGTTGTATTAAAAAAAACAAAATGGTTTGTCAATAAGAGTTTATCCCTCTTTTTTTACAAACGATTTTGTTTTTTTTCTTTGTTTGGTATCTATGGGCGAGTTCCATAGTTATCAATAAAAAAGTAAAAACAGTAGAAAAAAAGTTGAACATATCCAAATGCGTAGATATATATATAAATATGTTTTCGAATTTATATTAATAATAAGAGCTTTAAACGCTGCCAAGCTTACTATGAATATATGTGACAATTATCCAGTTATTTCAATGCCCTTTTGTGAATTTTAATATTAATTTAAAAGAGGGAGGAAAAGTATCTCCATCTTATGGAAAGTTCCAGTTAATTGACAGCTGCCTGGAGGGGTATACTGAGGAAATGCTGTATATTATAAGTGTTTATAGGCTACGGTAACCATTTTACATCAGACTGGCAATATGCTCACGTACCTGCCAACGATATTATTATATGAAATATATATTATTATATATATGAAAATGGTAAAAAATAAAATGATAATATTGTTATGCTTTTTAATATCACAGATATTAAGCCTGATCCTTTGGTAGGCGTGGGCGGGAATATGGGTAGAGATCCGAAGAAGATTTATATAATACTAGCTGCGCCCGCAACTTCGTCCGTGCGGAATAGTTTTTTTTTATTATTTATTTATATTAATAATTAATAAAAATAAATAAAGTTTCTAAAATAAAGGTAGCCTAAGTTACTCCTTATTACATCAGCTATCTGCCAGTGAAAGTCCCGTCAAAACCGGTCCAGCCGTTTCAGAGATTAGCCGAAACAAACAGACAAACGGACAGACAGACAGACAAAAATTGTAAAAATATTCATTTTGGTATATGTATCGTGTATATATCCATATGCATTTAGTAAAAAGCGGTTATTTTAATGTTACAAACAGACACTCCAATTTTATTTATCTGTATAGAAGACTATTATCATATTATTACATATTATGTTATTATATATATATAAAAAAATGCGTAGTTATTTTATGTCACAAAAAATACGTATTCTGTGAAAATAATAAAAATAGAAGTGTAAAGTCCCCCGAAGGGAAGACATTTCCCCCTAATTTTAACAGTTTTTCATATTTAACGCAGGAACCCTAAATATTTACGGGATAAAAAGTACCCTATATTGTGCTCTGAACAGTCGTCTACCTACCAGTGAAAGTCCCGTCAAAATCGGTCCAGCCGTTTCAGAGATTAACCGGAACAAACAGACAGGCAAACAGACAGACAGACAAAAATTTAAAAAATATTCATTTTGGCACATGTACCGTGTATATATCCATATGCATTTAGTAAAAAGCGGTTATTTTAATATTACAAACAGACACTCCAATTTTATTTATCTGTATAGATATAGATGTATAGATATAGATAGTACATGCGCGCCATGATATGTTCCGGGGCATATCAATGGAACAATACATCAATGAGCAGATCTAGGCATATTGTATACATCGATGGCATATTGGGACAGTGTCAGTGCAAAACTCTTACAATATGTATTTTTTGCAAACCAAAGCAGGCACATCCACTAACTGGTATCGCAGTGTAAAGAAATGCGATTTTTTATAGACTTCAAAAAGGCGGCGGTTGTCACTTCGACTATATGTTTTTATGTGTGTATATTACTCAAAATCATTGCCAATTGTCAATCTGAAAAAAAATATTGAGAAGAAATAAGTTACGATACCATTGAAATTGAATTTAAAGGTTATTATGTACACGTCAGTGAATCATGTTACTGTGGCGTTTACTACTCTACTCTATCTGTTTCCAGATCTTTGTTCATTTGCCACAGTTGCCAGCTTATTACGTAAAGTAGGCAAATGTAAAAAGTAATTCAACAAAACCGTCTAACTTCTGTCTCTACTGCGTAATAGCGTTTTGATAGATCACTTTGTAATACTATTATTCATAAAATTTTATTCCTCTTATCCATTTCACTTCTATCAGTTGGATAGCTTAAGATCATAAAACCTGTACGTGCATTGCATAAAATACATAGTACCTAGCAATAAATAACCAACTTTTCACACTAGAAACGCTTTGTACCATGATGACAAAATACACTTTTGTTGATATAAACATGCTATACGTTTTGGGAATGTTTATATTTTTGAGGGTACAAAGATTTACCTAAATATAAGAGCATAGCCCAGTGGATAAAGAACAGGCCTATTGACAAACTGATCTCTGGTTCGAATCCTAGTACGTACCACTAAATTCGAGTTTTCGAATTCGTATATTTGTAAGTATCACTCACTCGGCAGTAGAGAAACATCGTGAGAGAGCCGTCCAACGTCGTCAGCGTCCAAGAAATTATATTTTGAAAGACGTGTGGCATAACCTAAGAAAGATATAGTTTCCCTTTTAGTTTGTGAAGGTCTGAGGGCAGCCTTTCCATCTAAAAAACTGTTTTTTTTTTCACTACGTCGTCGGGAGGTATACAAGCATACGGCCCACCTGATGTAAAGCGGGTACCGTAGCCTATTAACGCTTGCGATATATTAAGTATAACTTGCACGATGTCTCCTCTGCTGCTTACACAGCGACTCCTTGGGAGCTTACTGGTGACCTCACATGCAGGAACACAACAACCCTCTAGGGAGTTGTTATTTGGCTGCGTTTTTTTGTGACGTGGAAGGACTTCCTCAGACGGGCTGCTTTGATGCGTCCTACCTCTCTTAAAACATCCAGACCAAGACAACCAGACATGTTGATGCACACGAATGTTTGCCTTGTGAGGGAATCGAACCCACGAGCGTAGGTGTCAAAGTCGCGTCATTCACGACTGAGCCACCGCGCTCGTCAAAATGTATGTTCGCCAAATCTTTAGGATAAAGATACAAATAAACATTCAGTAAAGACATCACTGGTAATTCATAAATCATTCATAACACAACTCATTATTTATTGAAAAATAATTTGCGTCACGTTTTACAAATAAATCAATTATTATGAATAATCATTAAGTCGCAGTTACACAAATAACTCTCTTTGGAGATATTGTCCGGGATCCTCATCGATAATCCAAGGCTTGAATAATTCAGCAGCCGTTTTAGGATAATTCCCAAATTGAAGGTTTCACTGCTTCACGGTTACGCACCGACTGTAATGAACTGAAGTTTTTCTTCCCTCAGCCCCATGCCGAGACGGGGCAGTACGCTGGTCATTGTTAACCATATTCTGAACATTTATAATACTGATTCGCATAGTATATTGCGCCATTTTATGTTACTAAAACATATTGTCAAATATAAAAATAATCTTGAATGCTAAAGAAGCGAGTGAGATATGAAAGTAATATTTAATGTAAACCGATTATTATTAACATCTGAATCACAAAAGGAGGTGAATGTACTCGTTAATAATATCAAATTTTACACGGTCCAATCACGACAACTCCGTACATCATAATCATAGTAAAATCAAATAAGTAGGCCGACTCGACCCCTGAGCGAAGGATAATAGCCTAAACACGTAGGGATGTCGCTTATAGTTTATACAATCGCTTATAGTTTATAAAATGCATAGTCTTTCTATATACAAAACAATTTTCCCCTGCAGGTGAATCATCAGGGATCTATAATACAAAGTTTTTCTTAATTATTTTTTGTACATAGACCAGGAGCTGACTATTGTATTGAAGTTATACTCGTATACTTCTTTAGGCGCGTTATGAAAAAATGATGAGTGAAAGTTTAAGATACTGTAACACAAAAGTAACAGGTTGAAGCTGCCCGCTAAACTGCTCATTAAGTCACGAAAAATATGCTCAAAACTGCAGCCAAATAACAATTCCCTGGAGGGTTATTGTGTTTATGCAAGTGAGTGACGTTATTAGTTAAGTAGGTAGGTACACGTACAAATTATTACGAGCGGGAGCGCAGCGGCGGTGCGTGCGTGCCATGCGATATTAGGCACGGCGTAGCCACGACTGGCAGCCTGGCGCCGAGTACATTTAGCAGCCGATAAATTTTGTTAGTGTGTGCGTGCGACGACGCATACGTACGGGCGCGCACACATACAAACCGACCGCGGTGCGTATATATGAAGATAACCTACTTATTTGATTTTACTATGTCATAATTGATCGTTTGTATAGGTGTTTGTATACAAATATGTTTTGTTTGTTTTTATTGTCGCAAACAAAAAAAAGTTATTACTCATTAATCTTAACTATAATTACAATTACATATTTACTTAATCATCATTCTAAAATGACGTCATTCTTATGAATTTAAAATTGAAATTTTAAAATTGAAAACCACTTTTATAAGGATAAGTGCTATATTCAAGTTTAAACTAATAAAAACATTACATAGTAATAGCTATTTTCCCTGTATTAGGGTATTATAGGAGCCACATTTGAATTTTATCGTGTAGTGTGCATCGCATATGCACATGTACATAGAATACCAGGTAACTGGCTGGCGAATTTCCATCCGCAAATTCGAGCGCACCCTACCATAGATAAAATCAAAATCGTAAATTTCCGTTAACGACTTTCTTTCTTGAAATCGATATAAATTTGCTATCGTATAAGTAGAGGCGTTTTTATGTACCTAGCTGTGTATGTTATATTGTACGCATATGAAATATTATTGTGAATAAGTACGTATTTATTTATTTTGATATTATAAAGTTATTACGTGTAATATTACGTATATTATAACAGTTAAGCAGAAGTTTTAGAAATCTTGATGTATTTATGTGGTTTTAATACCACGAGTAATATTTGCGGTATCTTATATTTTGTAAAAATTGTGACATTGCAGTTTTTATGGTAACATATATTTTCATAATGTACAAGTAGACCCGTTCTAGAGTAGATTTTGTTTAGTAAAAAATGGTAAACAAAATCTATAATCAAATCGATTATTATAAAATGTAAGCACGTGCTATATACGACGGTTTCTTTAAACCATGGTGAGTATTATGATATTTTGCTATAGGAGAAAGAGGCATATCAAATATCTTTTGAGCTCCATCGTTAAATGTCGAGATCATTAATTAGTATTAGTTAGTGTGCGTCAGTGATCAAAAAGTGAAATGGTAAATTGGTGACAAAGAGTGACTGACGTAAAGAGGGATTTGATAAAAGTATTAAATTTCAGTTACTTTTTATCTTTCCCTTCGATCTTGATTTAACGTCTTTTGAGGTCATTACTGAGGCTCACCGGAATGGCTTCGCTTAATGAACTCGTGAAAGAAAATTGAGTTTAGTTAAAGGGGCGAATTTAATTCGATTTCAAACTTTTTGAACGAATGTCGCAGTTTAAGAGCGACGCCATCGAGAAGCCACAAAATAAGATGGAAGCGAAAAATGGAACTGTCTTCCTTGGTTAATTAAAATAAATTATTCAGCGCCTTCTTAAATAGATTGCTCCGTGGCTCCGTTACAAATCGTTCCCAGTTAAATTGTGATTCAGACTACTTAATGATACAGATTAAATAATAAATCGCAGTTTATAATATAGTACTGAGTAATATACTTTTGGACTATGAAATATTAGCGTTAATTGAATTTCTGCTACTTTGAAGACAACTCTAAAATTAAATGACGGTTTAAAAAATAAATATAAATATTTTCCGACATATTAGCGCCATATAATTCCAAACTAAGCACAACTGGTACAAGATGATGATTAACATACTTACATATAATAACTCCCTGGAGGGACCTGATGTTCCTGCGAGTGAGTGAGGTTACCAGTACCTACTAAGGTCCTAAAGGAGTTTGCTGTGTTAGCAGCAGAGGTGGTGAACTAGGCCATGGTAACTACTTTACATCAGGAAGCGTGTATTCCTTCTGTCGTTGTATATAAAAAGTCTATGCCCTGAATTGAAGTACTTTATGCTTTGTTGAGTACACCAAGTTCCTATGACGCCTCTTTGACCTGCTTGTCCAGGTGATTGCCGAACTGAACTTCGTTGGAGATCTCGTTTCCATGAATTATTTCGTTCCTGACGATGGTGAGAATTGTTTATGAAATTGAGGAATTATAGTACAATTTTCTTAGATTGAATTGGATCAAAGTCAACCGTCCTTAGTCGGATACTTTTGTCAAAGTGTCCTAAATTTTAGACACAAATTGATTGTGATATTTACAGTAACAGTATAGCTAGGTGACAAATAGAAGATGTAATTATTGTGCGAGACTGGAGCCTCTGAACTAAGCCGGAGCCTGTATCTCAGCGCTCCAGTGCTCGCCCGTCTTGTCGTCTGCTTATCAAGTAATTGAGAAAGATAATTGAAATAAAATTACAGTGTTTGTTACAATTAGATATAAAAAGGTTTTTTTTTTGTATAATTATGTATTATGTATTATAATGTGTATTCCATGTATAATAATACTTATATTTACACTTACACTTATATTCTAAACATTTCTCTGAATGATGTTTTATTAAAAAAACAGATACCTTCACAATTTTGCACTGGGATCTCGGGTTATAAACAAAACAGCAAACACAGTGGATTAGCCATGGCTTCATTCATGGTGCCTGCAACGTCATCGAAAATTGACAATAGTCTTAAACAGCTCACATTGTGTACAAGCAAGTAAATTAAAATATTAATAAGAATGTTTTAGAACTTATTTGCCTTATGCTCCGGGTATCAGGGTACAGGTATCTATATAATCGGAATCAAGAGCTTAAGTGATTGCAATTTTTAAGCAAAACGCTTCGCCAGCCTTTGTCACTTTCGTATTCTGTTTCTTAATATGTGGGTATGCGTGAGTGTTTTATATACAGTTGAATCCGCGTCATTCATGTGAATGGATTCCAATTACGAGTATTATTGATATTTTGTTGATGGTATGCCGTCTCTGCAGCAAAATATGGATAAATTTTAAGGCATTCGACCACATTAAATTTCGGTTTCAATTGACAGCACGTGTTTGTTTCTTTATTTTATGGGAATATGGTGAAATTTATGGTGAGAATAAGTTTTTACCACTGGGGTATTTACAAGAAAGATTATTTTAACTTTCTAGTTAAAAATCTTTCCAAAAGTAGAAAGACGTATGATATATTTTATTTTATAATAAGAAAGTTGAAAATCTCTGCGGTATTTCCCGGGTCCGAGGTTGCCAACTGAGGTATGACTGCTCACAAGTATTGAAATATTCAGCAGTAGTTGAAACGTCTCCTAAAATAGTATTTGTGTCAACATCTTGTAGCATATTTATGGAGTAGCTAGTATTGAAATAGGAAAATTCATTATACGATTGCTACTCAGTAAAGTAACAGAAAATTTGTAACAATAGTATAGAAAACTGCTATGTTAGCAGCAGTGATCGCATTGCGCGAGTGATACTTAATGTATTGCAAGCGTTCATAGGCTAAGGTAACGGCTTTACACTGGGTGGGCCGTATGCGTGAATGCCTTCTAAAGTATACAACGTTAGGGTCTCCTAACGTTGTGTACCTTAGGAGGCATTCAAGCTTAAAAAAAGTAAATTTTAACTAGTACTAGGAAATCAATCATTATTATTTAGTAATACTGTACAAGGAGATCTAAGAAAGGAAATAAGTGGATACCCAAACAAAATCACAAACGAAAACAAAACTGCACAAACCTTTTTCAGTAGGGTTATTCTCCAGGCGAACTATATTATTGTATCTATAGTTTATATCTATAGCATACGGTTTACTGATATAAAGTGGTTACCGTAGCCTATAAACGATTACAATACATTAAGTATCATTCGCGCGATGCCACCTCTGCTGTTAACACAGATACTACATAGGAGCTTACTAGTAACCTCACTCATACGCAGGAACACAACCATCTTCTAGGGTGTTGTTATTTCGCGGCTGTTTTCTATCACGTAGACGTACTTCCCCAGACGGGCTGCTTTGATACGCCCTACATCTCCCATGATCGACAACTTCGATCAGAGAGTTCTCTAACGCTCACTCCGCCTCTTTATCATTCTGGCTTTATGTCGAACTCTTACGTTACAAGCTACACGTCTCTGGAATGCGCTGCCTGATTCTCTTAAAGGTATCTCCAACAAATTCGGTTTCAAGAGGAAAATTCATGCCTACTTATTGGACAATTTGCCTAAACCATGATCCATTAGTCATCATCAGAATTGATATTATGTTTATGTATGTGTAAGTATTTCTATATATACTACTGTATGTATTGTATAGTTATTATGTATGTACCTAATGTTTATGTATGTATATTTACTGTGTGTAGTAATTTTAATTAAGTATATCTAAATAATTTGTTTTCTTACTTTGTGTACCGATTTCCTGTGTATGTACTCTTCCATAAGGTTGTCTGGTAGAGAATGCTATTAGCATTAAGTCCCTTTATACTCTACATATGTGGTAAAGTTTAAATAAATAAATAAATACATCTCTTAAAATGTAATAACTGTGGGCATTATAAAAGACCTATTATCGTAGTGAATTTCAAAGCTAGGACGCTTTATTATCGTTCCCAATGAAGGTGAAGAGCTAATTTACGGTAGTTGACAGGCACCATCTTGATTTTATAAATGGCAAGTTAGTTGCATCTTGTAAAACTACCTTACTTTACTTACTTACCTTCAACTCCGACAAAGTTAGATAGAGTAAAGAAAGTAGTTCGCTAAAGACAAGCACTTCCTCATAGTATAATGTGGTTTGATACTTTACATTTTAAAACTTTTCTTACGCCCTTCGTCAAGACCTCTTTCTGACTAAATGGAGCACTGTTGGCGTCTTTCATGATACGGTTACAGTGAATATTTAATTTTTTGACAAAATTAAATTGTTAGACAAAGAGGTGTATGCACTATTTCACTCATAGCACATCGCCTGTAAAAATAGACGGTGCAATATTAGATCAGAGTTTTTCAAAGTGAGGTCGCTATTTCAAGGAGTTTGTTTTGAGGTATAATTGATTTCGTAACTTACCGAAAATGTCAGTTAAGACACAAGGAAGTAAGAAATCTCGTCAATGTTGGCGGTAGCGCAGTGGCTAATAACGCCACTTTGACACAAACGCTCGTGGGTTCGTTTCTCACACAAGAGAAACATGTGTACGCATGAACATGTCTGTTTATTTTGGTCTGTGTATTTTTAAGGGAAATGGAGCGCGTTAAAGTTGACCGACTAAGAAAGTACCTCCATCTCACAGTAAACCGTTGCCAAATAATATCTCCATGGAGGGTTCCTGTGTACCTGAGTGTAAGTGAGGTCATCAGAAATCTCCTAAGGAGTTGACATCGAGTAAATGGGAGTTGATGTGTTTGCAGCAGAGGTGTATTGCAAGCGTTCATAGGCTGCCGGACCCGCTTTACATATGGTAGGCCGTATACTTGTATGCTTCCCGACGTTGTTGACACTGAAGAGAGATTCGATTGTATCTTTATGCATGTCAGTCTAATCAAATATGAAATTGAACGTGGTCTATGGATGAGTTTAACCATTTCAATCTCCGCCGTTGTTCTAGGGATGGTACTGTGGTGACTCTAACATCCAATGATGTTGAATCATCAATTCGTGAGTTGAGGTGACATTATGTACTGAGCGCAGTCACCACCGATACTCGCCCGAACACTTGTGATAATTGATCAGTGTCGTATTGTATATGTGATGTACTGTTTTGATTTTAATTAAAAACAATAATTGAAGTTAACCTTCTCTATCAATTCGCACATGATTATGTTCCTAAACATTAGCCACATAGACACCAACAACAGCACTTTAAACCGTTGTCAATTATTGATAGTTACATACATAGATGTATACATATGACCAGTGTTTTCCAGGAGAATTAGAAGCATCAAGCAGCAAGAGAATTAGATCTTTGTTTCTCGGGCACTGATGATAATCTATAGAAACAAATCTATACACACATATCACACCCAGTAAGATACTGAAGCAAGCTAGCGAATAATTTTTTGCTTTTATCCACGAACAAGTAATATAATAGATAAAATAGCTGTTACGTATGTTGTTACCAACTCGCGAACTGCATTTTAACTAGCACAAAGCTTACGCGGTTTACGCCGGGTATGTTTTATTATGTTACGTATTCGTAAATTCACACAAAACTCTCAACTCCAGCTATCTTCAGCTCAACAAAGCTAGATTTAAAGACAATTCTTAAAATCATATAAGTAGATAGTTGATAAGTCTAGTAGCAGAATAGCTAGAAATAACTATTCACGCCGACGGTTTGATGGCAAAAATTAAAAAAAATTGGCTGGCAACGGATCAGTGACCCTTTGGTGTTGTCAATGTCGATGTGTCTAGAATCTTTTCATCTCCTCAACAATTTGCTGATTCTCCTCTAGAAGTCGGTGACTATTTAATTCGAATCTTGTCAACATTCTCTTATGTTGAAACTAAAATCGCACAAATTGAAAGTTTTTAAAAAAAAAGTAGGGTCGCCGGCACCCCTACTTATTTGAAAAAAACTTTTACTTATTTAAATCATATATACCATAGGTTAAAACGTATTGATATAGACTTATCCCCTGAACTTTAAAATAAGATAAATGAACTGGAAGCGAAATTCGCGTCATTTGAACAAGGTATGGAGCCTTATAACAACCAAATAGAACCGGCTTATCATATTACAATGTTTGTTACTCAATGAGCCAAAATGACAAAAGAGATTTGGATGAATGGAATTTCCAATTCGTCCACTTTGGTAACTAAACTTACGTAATCAGTTACAAAAGAAGATTTTTCTTTCGCTGTTTGGTAACTAGTTGTGAGAGAAGAATTATATTTATAAAATTAAATCAATGTTATTTTCATTTTATAAAAACTAATATATTTTTATAAAACTTATTAGTTTAAAATGTAAATAACATCGAAACAATAATGCGTTTTTCATATAACTTTTTAAGTAGGTACGAAGTCTACTCTAGTATAAGTAGGACTTTTCAGAAGTCCGAAAATATTTCTCAAACCAATTAATAATAGGTACGACGACGAGCAAAGCGAGGAGGAGTGTTAGGTTGAACTGCGACCCTACAGTGCGCGAGCCGAGGGAGCGAAGCGAGCGTGCCGCGGCAGCGGGCGGCGAAGCGCCAGAACCAACAAGAAACAAAACATTGCCTGTTGTGAAGGAAACTGTTCTGAAAAACAATATTATGAGTTGAAGTATGTTCTTAGTAATGATATTTTGAATAAAAAAAATATTATCACAGAATAAAGGAAACAGAAAATATGAAAAATTCAAAAAAAAATATGAGTTGAAAGTATTTGACTCATCCACGTTCATAACTATCAAAAAGTTAAAAATAACAATTCTTCTCTGACAACTATTTACCAAACAGACAAAGAAAAATCTTCTCTTGTTACTTTTTTTTTGGTTCTTTTTATCCCCGAGGGAAAAGGCAAAGGGATCTAGCCCATACAGCCAAGTCATCAGTTTAGAACCATTTGAAAATCTTAATTTTATGTTCCAGCTTCAGGAACTCTGCTGAAAAAATACTTGGGAAGGGTAAAAATAACAATTCTAACCTAACCTAACCTAGACCCAATCAACCCTGTTTAAATACCACTCATAAAACGATAGTGATTTTATAAGGTTTTCTTGATGAACTTATTCACGTCTTCCAAAAAGTGCATAAACGTGTTATATTTGAGTTTTTTATTACTGTATAAATTCACTAGCACTTATGGTACAAAATACTATCGAAATTGTCCCACAAAACTAATTTAATACTGAATTGTAAAAATTTCAAGTATAAGAACAATGTCACTCGTCAAAAGCGCGGGAAGAAGTCTCTTCTCTTGTTACGTAAGTTTGGTTGCCAAAGTGGACGAAGGCGAAATTTCATACACAGCCTAAAAAAATATAATTTGTATTGATTGTTTGGACGTTTGATTTATTCAAATATTGTAATTGTGAATCATTGTACAAGAATGATGAATGAAAAAAATGAATGAAGAAATGAGCCTTTTATAAATCATTGATTACGTGATTCCTTGATAACTTAGATTAGACTGCCGATATTTTGAACCGTTTATGTTGTTTACTAAAAGTGTTTTGATTCTTTGAAATATAAAATTGATGATATTTTGCTTGTTGACATTAAGTACTCAAACCATTAATTTTTAAATGTAACTGTTATAGTACCGAGCTCGGTGGCTCTGTTGTGCATGACGCGACTTTGACACCAACGCTCGTGGGTTCGATTCCCACACAAGTCGAACATTTGCAGGAACATGTCTGTTTGTCTTGATCTGTATCTATGGTTTAAGAGAGGTAGGGCGCATCAAAACAGCCCGTCTAGAGAAGTACCTCCACCTCACAGAAAAACCGCAGCCAAAATAACAACTCCTAGTAGAGGGTGCCGTGTTCCTACGTGTGAGTGAGGTCACCAGTATGCTTCCAAGGAGTTGCCGTGTATGCAGCAGATGAGGCATCGCGCGAGTAATACTTAATATATTACAAGCGTTAATAGGCTACGGTAGCCGCTTTACATCAGGTGGACTGTAAGCTTGTATGCCTCCCGACGTAGTATAAAAAAAAAAAACCTATTATTACTGTTGCAAAATTGTCTAATGGGCAACAATTTGCGTACACCAGCGTGTTTCACATGGGTGCACTTATACTTGAAAATATGAGGTGATAGTAATTTTAGACGGAGGTGATGCTTTTAAGGTTAATTGTTTAATTAGGGAGCACGTGCATTACGGAGCCGGTCCCATGGCGCCGCCGTACGCCGTAGCGCGAGTGTCGGGGCAAGGAGTATGCACATGCCTAATTTTCTCATTACATTTGCCAGTTCGTAAATTTTGCACGTGCGTTTTTACCACAATTTGCAAATGTACGTATAAGTAGGTGCATGGAGAATTGCTATACGATGTCTAATATTATATTTTAAGTAAATTTTATTATTATATGGAGAGTAATTGGCAAACACAAAAATATATTTACGGTAAGTAAATTTTGTTATGGATTTAATAAAATGTAAATTAACTATTAGTTAGCATGTATATATGTACACATATAACAATTATATCTACGCACACTTTATCCTAGCTATGGCAAATATCGTGCGACATACCCCGGAAAATAATATGATCGCTCGGGTTAGCGAATCCAATGTGTGAGCACGTGCAAAACCTTGGGCTTTATTAAACCGGATGTTTATTACTTTTATCCTGCTGAATTAGATATTTATTTGCGATTAAGTAGATAACTCTCAAAATGCTTCTTTAGTCCGAGGGATTTGAAGATCATCATTGTACCACATTTAAATGGTTCATTATAGAATCGATGAATGATGAAATCTAGCCGACAAAGATGTCAGGAACTGATTTAGTACAGGCACTTATCTGTATACATTACTATGTCATAAGCTATTATTTGATATATATATGATAACTGTTTATTATCTATCAACCTGAAATAAAATCGGCCAAGTGCGAGTCGGACTCGCGCATGAAGGGTTCCGTACCATTATCTATAAAAACAGCAAAAAAAAATCACGTTTGTTGTATGGTAGCCCCCCATAAATATTTGTCTTATTTTAATTTAATTATTTATTCTTAAAGTGAATATATAACTAAATATTCTGTGAATATTTCAAGCGTCTACCTGTTGCCGTTATCAATATCAAGCAAAAATCGGTCAAGTGCGAGTCGGACTCGCGAACGAAGGGTTCCGTACCATTATCTATAAAAACGGCAAAAAAATCATGTTTGTTGTATGGGAGCCCCCTTAAATATTTATTTTATTCTATTTTTTAGTATTTGTTATTATAGCGGCAACAGAAATACATCATCTGTGAAAATTTCCACTGTCTAACTATCACGGTTCATGAGATACAGCCTGGTAACAGACGGACGGACGGACGCACGGACGGACGGACGGACGGACGGACGGACAGCGGAGCCTCAGTAATAGGGTTCCGTTTTACCCTTTGGGTACGGAACCCTAAAAATGAGCAAAAAATTCACGTTTGTTGTATGGGAGCCCTTAAATTAGTTATTTTATTCTATTTTTTAGTATTTGTTGTTATAGCGGCAACAGAAATACATCATCTGTGAATTTCAACTGTCTAACTATCACGGTTCAAGAGATACAGCCTGGTGACAAACGGACGGACGGACGGACGGACAGCGGAGTTACTTTAGGCTCTTCTTCGTCACCAAAGTCAATTTCTAAATGCCGGTGGGTTAAATAAAATGTAGAACAGGACAGAAAACAACAATAACATTATTATTACCGAGTGCTCCTGTCAGGGTCTCCGGTGAGTCTTCGTAGGAAACACAAGAAGGACTTTCAGCTCTGGATTGCTTTCATTGGTCGTACAGAGAGGAGTCGATAAAACTATATGGTCCAGGGGTGGAAGTGTTAAAGAGCATAACGCCGCAAGTGACATAGTTGAAAACGCACACACCTCTCGATACCCTTAAGTCACTAACACCGTTGTTGCCCCTAGCCGACTTACTAGCATTTCGAGGGTTCATCTGTAACATTCCAGTATCAATAATCTGTTGAGATCTCTTTACAATAGTCCCTATACTTGTCGAAACCAGGCTCATAAGTGTATTGTTCGATTGAAATTCCCCCTTGCGTCGCCCCGCATCCCCTGGGGCGATCGCCTCCGATGAAGCCTTTAAAGCCTTCCTTTATGGTATTCCCTAGGCGGTGTTTAGTCAGTAGGAGTCTGACATAATTCGTATAGCCGTCTGAAAGGGTAGGGTACTCAAGAGAGTTCACCACCTCCCTCCCATCGGGTTCCGGAGAGTGCCCCTCACGGAAGAATATAATATAGGCTCAACGGCATAATAAAGATATTGAATTTGAAATTGTAGCAATGTAATCCGTAGTTAAATAGCATTTATTCGTACACAGGTGTCTTAGTTTTTAATCATCTTATCTTGACGAACTTGGTGGCGCAGTGGTGAAACGCGCTGTGACGCTACCTTGACACCAATGCTCGTGGGTTCGATTCCCACACAGGACAAACATTTGTGTGCATGAACATGTCTGTTTGTCTTGGTCTGGGTATTTTCTATGTATTATGGTATTTTCTTTTTCTATTTATAATAAGTAGATATTTACGAAAAAAATTTATTTACGTATGTTTATCACGTTGTCTAGGACCCATAATACAAGTTTCGCTTACTTTTGTGCTAGATGACACTGTGTAATTTGTCTGACAATATTTATTTACTTATCTTGCAGTGGCGATAGGTTATGACGACGTGCCAGGTCATTCGGGGCAATTCCTCAGGGAAGAGCCTTAGTTATCTTCCTTGCGATGTTCTCGTACTGTGTTATATTTGAAATTCTTTATCCGCTTCAGTGCATTCCTCCCTAAGTTAGTTTATTAGTTCCAGCGTGAAATATAGTATTATGTCGGAGTTATAAGTACTGAGTCCAAGTCACGTCGATCGATGGCTATATATTTTTCCTTATTTTTGTACGATTTTTCTCTGCTACGATGCGCCATTCCTTTGAACGCAAATATTTGTTTAGAACAAGCTTAAGCAGCAGTGACATTTATCTGACTCAGCATGTACATATCGCGTGAAATGAAACGACCGATACCTCCCTTAGGATATGATAGTGTGTGCATACCTACTCATCAATATGCACAGTCAGGAACTCAGTGAAATCCCAAAAAAAAAGTCTTATTTTGGTCTGGTTCTTGTATTTTTAAGAGTGGTAGGGCGCATCAAATCAGCTTTAATAGGGAAGTAGCTCCAGCTCACAGAAAGTCCGCAGCCTAATAACTCCCTATAGGGTTGTTGTGTTCCTGTGTGTGAGTGAGGTTGCCAATAAGCCCCTAAGGGATAGCTTTTACCGTGTCACAAGCGTTCATAAGCAACGGTGACCACTTTACATCACATGTACTGTATGCTTAAATGCCTCCCGACGTTGTATAAAAAATGATGAACATGTACATAATGTTAATATATTGAACATCGGATGATTAAGAAAGTGGTTACCATAGTTTATTAACAATCGTTAATAAATCAATAAGAGTTTCTCGCACATTATTACACCAGCTGCCTATTTAATCTCCTCCGGAGATATTAACATTGTACATAAATATATATGGAGCACATGTTTCTCGATTTCAGTGTAATCTTCATACAAAAACTGACATGGTGAGTATATACGTACATTGAGTATCAGTCAGTTCATTTCATCCAGTAGGTAGATAAGCATACAAAAGTTAGTCGGTAGTCATATGTATTATTTATAAGAATATTATTTATTGGAAATGTGAATAAGTACATAAGTAAACCCGCTACACTTATTAGAATGCAGGAGGTAGCTACTAAAAATAAATTTAAATATGTATTAAAAAAATTATGCAGGTCTATAACCTGGTCAATTCTATAAAAATCTGTATTTTAGAAGATTAAAGAATTAAACAAAACACTTTAACCCCAGAGCCCTGAATCACGGCACACAATTCTATTCGGAGTCTCTTTCAATAGATGTATGAAATAATTTATTTATCGGGCGGCTTCTCGGCCGAGTATTGAACGCGAATTTACTGCAAGGACCGCTTTTAAATTTTCAAGAACGGCCAGAGAACAAAGGAATGTCCGACTTTATCAGGAGGTAAAGAGAGTAAAATGTGTCCAGTGCACAAGCGCATACAGCCGGGTTTATGGCTACAAGGACACCGCAGCCACCTGTTCCCTGCTTCCGACACGCTTTAAACAATAATGAACTAGTGTTGTTTTATAAAACGGTAAATTAATAATGAGGCATGGAAGAATTATTTGCTTTATAGTTTCAGAACTATGTCATAGAATAGATTAGAATGAGCCACGAAGGGTGCGTGGGTATTGTAATCTAGCGAAAGAACAGCTCTGTTAGCGAGATTTGTGCGGTTATTTATCTTATCTTCAACGAATGCAATTGTTTCAGCACAAAAATGAACGTATACTGTGCGATCATTACATAGAAAGAGAGAGAGTGGGAGACACGTGTTCAGACACCAGCTTCGTATCAATTAATATAGCCTAGCTTGGAGTAAATGAATCTTTGCATTTCATTATTGAACATACTGGTAACACCGGCTATAAAATTTAAATAACGTAGTTAAATTAGTGCCAATCACAGTGGAAGAGTCACATAACTACCTTATTTTCCATAAACAGGACTCGTCTTACTCACAAAAGAGTAGAAAGGCTTTGGTCCTATAAGCTGGCACACCGGAGAGCTCGTCACGGTCCGTGTACCTCCAATGGGAGGGATGATAGGGTCCAATCCTCTCGCGGTAAGTCTAAACCGATAATGCGTCCGTGTATACCTGCGACCATGTGTATTTCTCCATTTGGAAGAATATTTACGTTGGTTTGCTACTTATATTTACTTACGGCTCAGTTGTTTAATAATGCTCTGTACACATTGGAGATCTCTTTTGAATTAAATAGTGTTTATTTATATATTTCCTTCTACCTATCGCAATATATCAAGTAGTATTTAATCAGTGGTGTACCTTTCATCATTATTAAAAAGCGCAAAATATACAAAACCATCCACCTGTTCCAATACCATGTAATTAACCTCAATCCTTGCTTTTGATCTGGTTTATACGAGTATATTTATTTGCTTCGCATTTCAGTTCAACCAAACCATTTTGCGAACAACCGTGTTTAATCGTTGCGTCTGGTGCATGCAATCCTTTTTTATTTTATTTTCTGGTAATAACACGGTATCGTACGCATAAAGCAGACAATTCGGTCCTACATTTGTACATCTAATTTCTGTTATGTTAGTTGTCCAGACAATTGTCCAGAAACAGAATGAACAGCCGAGCCGACAACACGCAACCCTGCGTGACGAAGTAAAACCAAGTCAACAAGCTACCATCTGACATCTGACCTGCACGTATACTATACTATCCTCATAACTGGGACATAACTGGGACATTTTACCTTGATATGACTGCACATCATATCAGGACAAAATGTCACAGACGTCCTTTTGCACAATGCACAACTCTGTCAAATGCTTTTCCAAGGAGCAAAAAATCTGAAAATAATTTCTGATTCACCGTCAGAATCTATCCGCCTTCTTCAGGATATAGCAAAGTTAGACAATTTAATTTATATATCTCCTTCTATTTCGAAATCTTCTATCGATAAAATCCTCAATCTCTTCTCAAGTATTTCTCCGAACACTTATGCTGCTTAGTTGATTAAATTGTTGGTGCACATGTTCAGATGAAGTAGCATAGCAGCCCATCGTTTTAAATGTGATTCTGTTATTTTTTTGATAACACCGAACTAGTTATATTCACCTATAGTGGAGTACCTCCGCGTCACGGAAAACCGCAGCCAAGTAATGATAACCACCTACAGGTTTGTTATGGTCTAGAAAGTAATTGATGAAACAGGTAAGCTCCTAACGAATTGCTGAACGCGTGGGCGATACTTGTGTTTGAGTAAGTAGGACCATTTTTTGTTCCTATTTTATCGTATTTATTCAGTGAAAGATGAAGGGTTGAAGTTTGTTTTTCAAGTTATATACAAGCTTCCTATCGGCGTTTAGTTAATTATTTCAGGACTATTATTTTAGGAAGTATCAGCTAAAAAGGTGGAAGGGAATGATAATAGTAAAGCGGCTTATTCATACAAGCATTATAAAGAAGGGAACATACCATACAGTTGGTAGTTATATATGAAATATATTTTTTTTATCTGCAACAATATTAACTTAAAACTTTTATAAACTTCATACTTTTCCAGCACAATATTACCGTGTGTGCCCTCAGCCTAGCTCGGACCGTCTTGCGCTATCAAGTGGGATTAAAATTGCACCGGTGTAGCGCTGCAGCTGCTTGCAGGTCGCTTAGTACTTGTATACAGTATCGAAATACGAGTCTGTGAGACAGCTAGCAGAATTCCAATATTGGAGTCTTTTGAGGGCGTCGTCATCTTCAGTTTTTATTCGGAATGAATGAGAACTGTATTGTCCTATGATAAGTAAATATTTATCTTTGGCTGAATTTGAATTCAGCTAGGAGGTGAATAATACGACTTGTCGGATGTGAAGTGATTAGCCTATGAACCTTTCGCAATATTAGTAACGCTTGCACATTATTACCCCCGCTACTAACATAGCAATTCCGCAGGACTGCAGCAACTCTGCAGGGTAGGAAGTTGTTATTTGGCTGCGGTCTTTAGTGAGAAAAAGATAATTACCTAATCCGGCTGCCTTTATATATCTTACCTCTCTTTCACCTGAGCCTTATTTGCTAATTAGAAGGACTTTAAAACGATGGTTATGTATCCCCCCTTATCAGGTACTTTCAACATACCAGAACCTTTCAATTAATGGTTGTCTGGAAAAGATCGCAACAAGACCGCCTTTTGTGCTTTATTTTCTTTATATATTTATGTATGTATATATACATATGTTTTACTTGATGCAATAAACTGTAGTGTATTGTAATATTGTTCTTTGGTTTTTAAAAAGGGTTTAAATGTTATTACCATTCTGAAGTTTTGATTTCGTAGTCCTTGTATAGTCTGTATTGTTCGGGCAAAACATAAATAAAAGGCACTTTTTTACCGTTTCGGCTCTATTTCCTAACGTTTACCATATTTTTTATAGAATCGCCGCCATTGTTTTCCGCCACATTGAGGCTTATGGTTATTTTATAGTAGATATCTGTTGAATGATGCGGATATTATTTGACGTTCTTATTTTTTATAAGAAAGAATATACTAGCATACTAAATTAAGTGAGATAAGAGAATTTATGATATACTAGGTTATCATAGAATACTCCAAGTCTTGTGTCTCAGTATGCTGTTCCCGTAGGTACTTTTAAAACTTCTTTTTTAAGATGCACTAGGATACATATACACCATACTTCAAAGTTTCAGTACTGTCTTTATGCATCATAACCGCAATATTATGAGAGTGATAGAATCAAAAGTTTAAGAGAGGTAGGGCGCATCTAATAAGTACTTCCACTTCACAAAAACTGCAGTCAAATAATAGTGAACAATAGATAGTGAGGTAACCCGTAAGTTCCTGAGTTAACAGCAGTAATATATTACATCAGATAGGCCGTATGCTTTTATGCCTCCCAACGTTGTATAAAAATCATTTTTCAATGTACACGCGAATCACGCGATTAGCTATTTTGCCATTTTTTCTTTTTGTTTTTTAGCATGTTATTTCTTTTGTATACCATGCTACTTATTTCTAGCCGTGGCAGAATAATACCATATTGGTTGCAACCTGTAGCCTTGTTCGTTTATACTTTAATGCATACTCCAAATAACCCTTCAAGTTTCACATAGTAACCATAAACATTTTCGGGATGAAAGCAAATATATATTTACGGTACATAATATCTATTATATTGACTTGATTAATCAAATTTTATCGAATTCTCCTACTTTATGGACAAGTTTCGAGTAGTGGTACCTAGTGTTTCTAGTAGTTTATGCACGATGTCGGCACAGCAAACAGACAAATGTTCTTTTAGTTTTTTATATAGTAGATATCAGCTGCATCATCGTACAAAAAAAAAATCATTTGAAAATGTTTTCTGTAACTCCATTCGATTATGATTTTATTATGTGTATGGATGCATAATAATTACCAGTCACTCATAATGCTCTAGCACTCTATGACGATAATAGTAGTCCTGTGTTAGTACTATTATGTGCCATAATCAGCAATAATTGGCAGAGTTTACTTTCGCTAACGCAAAAATCTTAATGTACTCGTATATTAAGATTTATACGTTAGCGAACTTAATGAACAGTATTAGGTAAAGTGACCTTCGTCTTGTTCTCTTTCCTTCTCAATTTACAATACAATACACTTTATTGCATCAAAAGAAAAATACATAAAAACAAAAACAATAAAGTAGCAGTACAAGGGCGGTCTTATCGCGATGAGATCTCTTCCAGACAACCTTTGGGTAGAGGAGAAATAAGGAAACAAGGTAGGGCGGCGCAGAACAAAACTTAGGAAAATAAAAGTAATTATATTTTTAGCAACCAGAGGGAAAAATAACTAAAAAAAAACACACAATTATAACGGAAGTAATTATTTCTTAACAAAATGAGATTAATTTTAGATGCAACCAAGATTCTAATAATTAATTACAAATTCAATACAAATCAAACTAGGCAACTTAAGTTTTCAAACGGGCAGAGCTTCTTCTTACGATGTGTACTCGACGAAAAGAGACCTCAGAATGAAGTGCGCCGCCCTTTTATAGGCAACGCTCTTACCACCACCATCTCCCCACCAATGGTCGTGTTAACGTATCAAGTGTCTGCTAATACGGCCTCTCCTGACTGGAGGACGTCCTCGTGCTCCTGTATTCCGGGCTGAATGTTCTCAGGTTGCAGTGATCCCGAGGCTGAGGTTCCAGGTTCGGTGTCTGGCCTTCCTTCGTCAGAAAGCACAATATTGCGCCTAGCAGCTCGCTCTGGCGTGGACTCCGCTCCGGCATTGTCACTGTCTGCATCTGAGAACAATACTACGATTGTATACAGCTAAATACATTTAAAATATTTCTTCAGTAAATTGCCAAATTTGCACCGACTTTATACCGATATTTACGTGCAAATTTTGAAAGTAACTCACATGCTCAACCATAGGCACTACATTGGTATAGTTCACATAAAAGCATAGAGGAAACATTACATTCGCTATTTGTTACAGAGAAACATAGGCACTACGTTAGCATATTTCTCACTCTTACCTTAAGTAGAGAGGAAGCACTACGTTAGCTATCTCCACCGAAAAGAAACATAGGCACTACGTTAGCGTATTTCTTTTCGTACACAAAGCAGAGAGGAAGCACTACGTTAGCTATCTCTGTTAATGAGAAACATAGGCACGACGTTAGCATATTTCTCATTCGCACATAAAGCAGAGAGGAAGCACTACGTTAGCTATCTCTGTTTACAGGAAACATAGGCACGACGTTAGCATATTTCCTGTATGTGCATGACGCAGAGAGGAAGCACTACGTTAGCTATCTCTGTTAATGAGAAACATAGGCACGACGTTAGCATATTTCCCATTCGCACATAAAGCAGAGAGGAAGCACTACGTTAGCTATCTCTGTTTACAAGAAACATAGGCACGACGTTAGCATATTTCCTGTATGTGCATGAAGCAGAGAGGAAGCACTACGTTAGCTATCTCTGGTAACAAGAAACATAGGCACGACGTTAGCATATTTCTTGGACGTACATGACATAGGCACGACGTTAGCTTATCATGTACGTTGACCTTACGTTCGAAGAAAGCAGCACACGTATCCGGAGTCCACTCCCCTCGCCACGGCACCATGTATTACGCTGCGGCTTGCGTCGATTTTCCATAGGAGCCAGCCAGTAGCTGCAGCTCGTATCGATCATGGGGAAGCGTCTTGACTACACGATATGGCCCGCGCATGTCAGAGTCGAGCTTGCGAAGCCTAAAAACTGCCGAACTTGCTTGACAGTTTTTGGGGCGGGTGCTTCAACAACAGCTTTAATTTTTTGTTCGCTCGGCTGTACCTGACCTTGGCTTATAGTGTACGGCCTGTAATTAAATGGAGAATTATTCAGTTTAAGTGACATACTACCTGTATTACTACGGAGTTTTAATCGGAACACGGGTGGTTACCGAAGCACACATTACCTTACACATTACGTAATCAACAATACCTTACTTGTAAGCCTGTAAGGTATTGTTGATTACGTGTACGGACATACGTCACACCGTCACGATTCAATACATCGGCACCGATAATGATCGGAGTATTCATATATGCCGGAGATACCGCGTGCAAATCTACCTCCAAAGTATTTTCGTTAAACTCAATTGGTAAGGTTACAAAGTAAGTCGACTCTATCTCCTGACTACCGATACCTTTTAATACCCTGAAAGCTGGTTTGCGTGCACATTTGAAATGTTTTAATAGTGATGATGAAATAAGCGATATACTTGAGCCACTGTCGATAAGAATATCAACGGGTATACTCTGTATAACCGCCACGACAATGTACCTTGGCCATCGATAGTTTCCCGGCAGAAGTTTACATTATTTGTATTACGAGATTCTGACTTTAATTTCGCGAAACAAGTTTCGGCCTTGTGGCCAGGTTTTTTGCAAAAACTACACGGGTCAGAACGATTAAAAGAAGAAACATTATTTTGACCGTTTTCCCCTCTATTACCATTACCAACAGCAGGTTTAGGTCTTTTAGTACAATCCGATTGTTTGTGACCATACTGCTCACAAAAAAAAACATTTACCTTCATCAAATTTTCTCTTACGCTTGCCTGTATCATAACTAGATCTCAGATTTCGTAAATAATTACTGTGTGACGTGTTCTCAAGTTTTTTTTTTAAAGGCGGATGTATTTGACTTAACGTAAATCGAAAAGAATTCTACCAACTCATTTGGCATTAGTTTTGCATTCATAGCAGAGGCACGAATTTGCGGATCCGTAATACCTCGTATCACTATTGCAACAATTAGCTCGTCGCTTAACCCTCTAACTATCCGTAACCTCAATAGCGAACGGCGCGCATAATCCGCGTATGTCGGGTATTTATCAGAACTGGTACTCATGACTTCATACAGAATGTTCGCGATATCTGGCTTCTTAGGACACAATGGTTTAAATTCGTTCTTAAAACTGCTCCAACCACGGTCACTGGTGACCCACTCATTAAGCCAAGTTTTAGCGTCACCCTTCAAACAGTTACCAATTCGAGACAGACATTCACTATCATTCCAATGATTGGAAATCCTAGCACGATCTACCTCTTCACACCAGGTGTTTATATCGTTGATACTAGGATCGAAGTTCGAAATATAATAAGCTTGGTTAGATCTCACCATAGTATTGATAGATCGAATAGCGTCAATTATACGATCAGTCTCAGTAGGATCGCCATCCATGTCGGCCCTCACGGAACGCATCGGCGAAGACAGGACAGCAGACCCTTGATGCTCCGCACAGTCTCGAGCTGCAGTCTCTACTACCGGCAGTAGCGACGGCGCCGTCAGCATACCAGAGAACGCACGTGCACCCGACTCGCACACGACGCGACGAGTGACTTCGCTCTTCCACTGATGTCAGTCGATCTATAATTTGTTGCATTTGACTAGTTAATACATTTGAAGGACTATATTGCCTACGCGTGTGACTATCATGTGCATCATGGTCGATAGAACGCGAATCACGGTCGATAGAACGCGAATCACGGTCGATAGAACGCGAATCACGGTCGATAGAACGTGAATCACGGTGTCTAGAACGTGAACGACGATATCTAGAACGACTATTATTTCTTGTACTGTTATTAAACATTTTTATCACTTTATTCTGCAAGCAAACATAAGTAAACACGCTGTGCAAACACGCTTGGATACAAAATAACTACTGCACAATACAGCAATAAACCACGAAAATATTTGACCAAATCATAAGCAAAAATATGTTTTCACGTATGTGAAAATTCTGCTACTGTAGCTATCGATTAAACAAATTGGAACGTACTCACCAAAATTACCAGCCCGTCACTTTATGTTACGACTTACAAAGGTACCCACTTTAAATTTATTTTTTATTTTCTTCTCGGACTATTGTGTTTTATGAACCAAAGCGATTAGGACACGTGAATTTAAGATCCCCGCTTCTGATTTTAGCAACCAGAGGGAAAAATAACTAAAAAAAAACACACAATTATAACGGAAGTAATTATTTCTTAACAAAATGAGATTAATTTTAGATGCAACCAAGATTCTAATAATTAATTACAAATTCAATACAAATCAAACTAGGCAACTTAAGTTTTCAAACGGGCAGAGCTTCTTCTTACGATGTGTACTCGACGAAAAGAGACCTCAGAATGAAGTGCGCCGCCCTTTTATAGGCAACGCTCTTACCACCACCATCTCCCCACCAATGGTCGTGTTAACGTATCAAGTGTTTGCTAATAATATATATAATTCCTTTTTTTTATTTTTTTATATTTAATTTAGTAATTGAAAAGACAAAGTTTCTGCGAGATGTAATGCCTTCTGGGTCGATAATCATCGATATGAAAAATTAAATATAAATAAATAAATATGTCGGACAAATTACACATCGCCATCTAGCCCCAAAGTAAGCGAAGCCTGTGTTATGGGTACTAGACAACTGATAAAAATACATTTTCTTTTGTAAATACAAACTTATTATACATAGAAAATACCCAGACCAAGACAAACAGACATGTTCATGCACACAAATGTTTGTATTGTGTGGGAATCGAACCCACGAGCGTTGGTGCCAAAGTAGTGTAACTGCGCGTTTCACCACTGCGCCACCGAGCTCAACAATTAAAAGTTAACTCTTTAAATGTTGGCCCTATGTCGATTAAATTCAACGGAGGCCTGAAGAATCTCTGAGTTTGAGCGTGGATAAACTAGATTTATTGATTTATTTTGATGTCTACTAAGAAATTTAATTTCCAATATTAGTTATCGGTAAATTACCTACATATGTATGACTGTCTTTTCTTTAAGTTACGTTTTCATAAATATGTATCACATCCGGTCATGAGATGAATGAAAAATACAGTGCGAATTTATATCACACTTTAATTTGAAATTAACACTTGTAGGTATTTAATCAAAGTTCACGAAAGTACAAAACGAGATAACAGTCCCAAGACGTCGTCTCTTGTCGCAGCTTGCACTAGCTTTGTTCATTTATCTGAGTTTCAACCTCCTGATTCCGCTAAAGCGAAACACCGCTCACACGCTTTCGTTTCGTTTAAGCGTCCGTTCTAATACTCGTGTGTATTCTGCAACAAGATCCCATTCCACAGAATGTCGTTCGGCTAATTCTGCCTCATCATCGGATAACTAGAAGTTGTTTAATATACATAAGTAAATAGAATAGAAGTTGAG
Source organism: Pyralis farinalis (assembly GCA_947507595.1). Classification (NCBI taxonomy): domain Eukaryota; kingdom Metazoa; phylum Arthropoda; class Insecta; order Lepidoptera; family Pyralidae; genus Pyralis; species Pyralis farinalis. The sequence continues at coordinate 23,755,591 of OX382267.1, forward strand.
AGCTCGATGACGTCTTTGCGCGTGTCATTCTAACCGAACACGCAGGTTAAGCAATGTCGACCGCAGCTTGTCTATGGATGTGTTTATCTATCTCGAGTTTCTACGTGATTCGGAGGGCACGTTAAGCCATCCGTCCCGGCTGTTGTCGATAGATGACAGTCGTTAAGCTAAGTCAGTGGCCCTCGGGCGATTTGAAATCACTGGCCTCCGCCAATCCGCATTTGAGCAGCGTGGTGGAGTATGCTCTAAACTCCTTCGGTTGAAGGGAGACCCATATCCCTGCAATGGGACGAGTAAGGGTTCATGTGAAAATAGAAGTTTAATTTACTTAAGTACTTACTACATAAAGGTATCAATTTCTAGTTTATACGGCAATAATCACTTGACAATATTGCAATTGAAGGTGTCTGAGTCCAAATCATTATTGAGTAACATTGCTTTCTCATGATCAAAATAGTCTTCAAAAGCTCAGTCATCAGGTACAAACACCATCTCATTTGCAGGCCTAAGTTATTTTCATAACTCGGACGCATTGCCGCAAACTACCCTTCCCTCGGAAACGCCGGATCGTTTCATGATTCCATGGTCTTCGCTTCAAGGATATAACACTATACCATCCAGAGCATAGCATCTATAACTTATCAACGAACTACTTATAGTAATTGCGATTTTTACCGGGCTACGACTACAATATCTCTTATACCGTCTCTGACCGAACGAATCGAGAATCTCCACTTGTCAATACAACTTCACTTTCATTATTTATCTCGTAATCATCCACAATATCAATTGGTACCTGAGCCTTAGGCATTTTCACAACACATTTGTTGGAAAAAGTTATGATGACCATTTGGTTACCAGCTCTGTATTTGACGTCAAAATCGAACTGTTGCAAACAGGCCCACTATCTGTGGCCCTCAGCCTAAGATTGATTTTGTTTTCTCTTTAGAACAATTCGATCCCACACACAACTGATGTCATATCACTAGGATTTATCGGACTATAAAATTCGTTGGTACTTTCTCTGAGACATAAATCGTAATAACACAACATTGCGTAAAGTGAACTTCTTCTATCTTCGCTTCTCAATTATGAAGCTTTATTACGAGATGTAATGTTTTCTGGGTAGATGGTCATCGATGGAAATAAGTAATGGTGGAAGTCCTTTAACTTCTGACCCTATGTCCATTAACTATAATGGAGGGCTGAAGGGCCACTATCAAGATGTAGTGTCGCTGACCCGAATTTGTGGATCGCGGCAAAGATTTATTTGGCTGTATTTAGTTATTTACCTAATAGCATTGAACTTAAATGTGAGTAAATTACCTGTTTATATCAATTACGGCAAATAGAATCATTTGAGATTTAATGGGAAATTTGCAAAGTATATGGTGTACATTTACCTATCGACAGCAGTAAATTAAAGAGCGAGATAAAATTTGTCAAGCATTGCACCATTTCTCGGGTCACCCCCGCGCCGAACATAGTATTTCGAATAAAATAGGACTTCGTAAACAAGGAACGAAATGTTTCTTAATTAATTATCTATCAACCTTTTATGCACATTAGTCGATCGAGTCGATTTATCGATCATAATTCATTGAATTTTTAAATTTGAACGTTTTAAAAAACTAGTACTTACATAAAACACAAATATCTATTAGACATACTATAACATTATCATAAATTATGATTATTTTTGACATACAGTAAGACTATAGACAAATACTACTAAAGACCAATAATATTAATCTTTTCTCAGTTTGACCCTGTGGTCAACCTGAGAATAGACTATAGACAAATACTACTAAGACCAATCATATTAATCTTTTCTCAGTTTGACACTGAGGTCAACCTGAGAATAGATTGATATTCTTCAAACTTCAATCATAAACAAAAGTAATTTTCCAAGATCGAAAACCATCAGGGAATGAAGAATTGTAATTTTACTAATAATTTAATAAAACGTCTATATCAACCTTAACACATTGAAATAAAGTCTACTTTGGATTGAGTGTACTGGTTTTCCTTCTCGAAAATTCTTCGCTACTCTGCCTGTAGCAAAGCTAGTGTTGCGTCGATTCCAATACAAATTTATCGATAAATAATATGGCATATTATTTTATCTAAAACACACAACGGCCCACCTGATGTAAAGCGGGTACCGTAGCCTATTAACGCTTGCCATATATTAAGTATCACTCGCGCGATACCTTCTCTGCTGCTTCCACAGCAACTCCTTGGGAGTTTACTGGTGACCTTACTCTCACGCAGGAACACAACAACTCTCTACGGAGTTGTTATTTTGCTGCAGTTTTCTGTGAGGTGGAGGTACTTCTCCAGACGGGCTGCTTTGCTACCTCTCTTAAAACATCCAGACCAAGACAAACAGGCATGTTCATGCACACAAAATGTTTGCCTTGTGTGGGAATCGAACACACGAGTGTTGGTGTCCAAGTTGCGTCATTCATGACTGGAGTCTTAATTTGTTGAATAAGTACTAAGGTATCTATCGATATCGATAATGTAATTCGATGTACACAATTAAATCTGCACTGGTCGAGTAGCAATAGAAATGGGGCATAAGACGCAAATGTTAAACTTATGACTAATATGAATTAAGTTTATAATTGATTCCATGGATAACACCGCCATCTATCGTCGAGTAACATTATTTGCTCGATAATGAAACCCAGTCTGACTTGAGATTATAAAACATCGTAAATACATTCTGCACTCTAGCAAAATATACTTTATTCGACAACGTGAAGGTATATTTTCAAATGTAGCATTTGTTGATTTCAACTACTTTTGGCTAAAACAAAAACGACCAATCATAGCTATTATTTATTTGTAGTGCAATATAGGATAATAGGTTTACTAGTGTGAGTTTGGCGATAACGGTTTCTGTACTAGTAAATAACAGCAAGCTGTGTAGGCAGAGCTGATATTTTTTAAATTTAAAAAATATTTAACTATTTTATTTTTAATTTTTTAATTTTTAAAAAATATATGGAACCCTGTACGACAACTAGCGACGAGTGCTGTTACTTTTTCTGTTGATGGGAGTGCAGTGCAGACTCTGCACTGCAGAGTGGCCGGCCATACGTTTTCCCATATGTTTTTTTTTCTAATTGGAACGATTTTGGACCGTTCTTCCTCACCAACGAACATTTAAATTTCAAATTAAAGGATACAAAACTACAATATGTTAGCTATTAGTGTGTCGATTTTGGAGTTTCTCACTATTACCGTCTAAACGCTAGCTGGATGACATCAGTCTACCCCAAACGGCAATTTTGAGGGTAATGTGGCTCCGCTGGCTATCGCAGCTCTGCCAACCAACTTCGTCACTTAGCACTTCCACTTGTTTTTTCTATTCCGTGTATTATACAATTTATACCTAGTCTTGTCATAAATACTGAAACAAAAAAAAAAGAAATTTCTATTGCAAATAACATTTATTACTTTTACAGTGTGTTAGTTTAATATATAAATATAAAACATTTTAAAATATAAAAACTTATTCGAAGTGGTCTCCATTGGCTGCCATACAGTCCTTTAAATGTTGAGGCCAGTTATCAATAGAAGCACGCACTCTTTCCATGGGAAAATTCTTCAGTGCCAATCGTACGGTTTGTTTTAGGGATTCCAAATTATCATGGCGCTTAGAGCAAGCCGTACTCTCCAAAACTGACCATAAATAATAATTCAGCGGATTGAGATCGGGACTAAACGACGGCTAGTCTTCAGCACTGATGAAGTCCGAAACGTTCGTTTCCAACCAAGACTGCGTAGACAGAGCTTTATGACCCGGCGCTGAGTCTTGCTGGAAGGACCATTCTTGGTTATTGAACATGGTGTTGTTAAGGGGATTCACTACCTTCTCAAGAATGGTATTTTGATACACTTGTGCCGATGTTTTGATACCTTTTTCACAAAAGTATGGCTCAGTCACTCCTCCATAGCTAATACCCCACCAAACCATCACTGAAGTCGGATAGTGCTCACGTTGCACTCTGTCGACTAATAATAATTGGGAAGCTTCCTTAGAGCTTTAAGCATAAATACGGTCATTTTGTTTGTTAAAATGTTGCTCAATTGTAAAAATTTTCTCATCCGTAAACAAATTTTTTCTGTGACCTCCCTTTGCGGGCCGCTTCAGTAGTTGTTTCGAGTTTACCACCATATTCTTTTTTAAATCATCAGTTAAGAAATGACCAGTACGTCTCTTATAGGCTGCAAGTCCTAAGTCATCTTTTAAAATACGCGATATGGTTCTAGGTGCTATCTTCATCTCCCGAGATAAAATCTTTTGCTTTCGTACAGGATTTCTTCAAATTCTTCCCTTACTGCTTTGACCACCTTTTTCGTACGAACACTACGTGGACATCCAGATCTTTTTCTGTCACAAACAGAGGAGGTCTCATTGTACCTATTAATAGCCCGGTACACAAACATTTTACTAATACCAAGCGTATGGAGAGTTTTAAAAATTGCATTTGGCTCCATACCTACTTTGTGTAATGCAATCACAGCGATTCGGTTCTCTTTATCACCCCACTCCATTTTAATATCGCAAAATATTGTACAATGTATTGGCGCCAAAATGAGAAAACCCAATGAACTATACTAAAATATACTTACACCGTAGACCCTATTACAGTATTTATGGCCAGACTAAGTACATACTTAGTAGTAACAATTAAAAATAAACAAAATATTACATTTAAATTTGGAATCTTTGAGCAGTTCCTTAAGTGATTCTGTGAAGCCAATGGTATAAATAGTGCGGATGGCTCTCTTTCTCTACAACAGTTATACCATATGACAGAATATTGTAACAGTAGTTGAAATAGCATGCATGTGCGGCAGAGCTAAGCTGGCAAGTTTTTTTTATGTGCGAGTTTCACTACAATTTCCAGTCTACTGTAATTCCAAGTTATTAACAGAGTAGAATTTATTGTTGTCAATGAGAAATTCCACATTTTCAGATGTCACGTTTGGAAGACTAAATCTAATACATTAAGTTTTAGTTTAATAATTCCATATGAACTATCGTACAACTGCGTAGATACTACAAATCAGTGTATTACGTAAATACGATGGTATTTTAGAAATAAATTGATAATTGCGTTGGATCCAAAAATCCATCCTTCAGATCCAAAGTCTCTGAATACATCGTTTGCACGTGTCGGTTAGTAATCGAGGCTCTTTTGATGTGAGAGAGATAGGCCACACCAATAATTATTCGAAAGCACGACTTGTGATGAAAACATTGGACTTTACTCCAAATGGATGGGTGTATGTGTGTTCGAAAATGGCTAGATCGTGTGAAATTTTTAGGGAAGCCTCAGATTAGTCTATTGGTTAATTCTGTGAATTTTGGTAGTGGTCGAGACACCCGTGCAAAGCTGAGGCGGGTCGCTGTTGTTTCACAAATGTAATTGACTAATGATGTTAGGCGATCTACTCAATCCGTTATAAAACATTTATCTGTTTAATTTCTAATTATTGCTTTTGTTAGAACTATAGAGTTTATACGGCTTTCAAGTTCTATGTGATTAATTACCGTTTATCTCTTAAAAATATTCGCGGCTATATTTCTCTGAATTACGTGAAATAAAAACGCAATATTTCAAGTGTAGCGGTTTAGCATTCTAACAGCAATGTAAAATATCTTTACTTCCTATTGCAAGACGCGGTATATCATCAAATAAATATCACACAGGCAAGCATTACCATGTTCTTGGCACTTCGCCGCGTGGCTTTTATTTATAAGACCATTATGGGAACAATAATATACATACATGCGACTTTATACGAATATCAAACTTGCATAACATAAGTTTAAGAGTATAAGTGATTCAATATCATCTTTAGAATCAGAGCAGTCCCTACCTCTACGTGGTGCACCCCGCTAATCCACAAACGATGCTCTGACTGAGAAAGTACCTTCACCTTACTAAAGTCTGTCCGATTTCCGCTCAAGAAAAATATTTGTGAGCATGAACATGTCTGTTTATCTTATTCTTGGAGTTTTTTGTATATAACACGTATGTTTTATGAAAAAAGTATTTACCTATATTTATTAGCTATCCAGTAACCATATCACGAGCTTCGCTGTGCATGTGCATCGGTCCCAATTAACTACTAAACCATAAAATACCTATTAACAAATCAAATCAAGGTATCATTAAAAGCCTCATATTTTTAACTACTACTACTATAACTACACGCCAAATCCCTTGCGGGGTAGGCAGAGAGAACCGAGCACCACGTGACTCGATCCTTAAACACCTCACTCGCTTCTTTAACATTCATTGCTCTTCTCATGTACGCTGGCCGGTTTCTAAGGCTCCTGACATCACCTTCTGATAGAACACAACCAATTTGGTCATGGTAGGTAAGTCTTCGTCTTCCTCGCCTCCTACATCCTTCCACTTTTGCGTTGTACATTCTGTGTACTAAGTATCGGGAATTTGTCAATAAAACAAAAAATACAAATTATTCATCTAAATTTATTTTATCGCCTTCAAAGTAGGCCCCATCGCTTGCAATACAACATCTCCACCGCTTCACCCAGTCTTCCATACATTTTTCATAGGCTATTTGCGGTATGGCCTTTAGCTCATTCAGCGAATTTTCTTTTATGGCTTCTATCGACTCAAAACGTTTTCCTCGAAGTGGTAATTTTAACTTGGGAAATAAAAAAAAGTCAGACGGAGCCATATCAGGTGAATACGGTGCTTGGTCGAGAACTTTTGTTGAATTTTTCGCTAAAAACTCTTTCACTATAATGGCTGTGTGTGATGGTGCATTATCATGGTGCAGCATCCATGAGTTGTGTTGCCACAAATCTGGACGTTTTCGGCGGATACTCTCACGCAAACGCTTCATGACGCCTAAATAATATTCTTTATTCACTGTTTCTCCCTCTGGAAGGAATTCGGAGTGAACCACACCACGGTAGTCAAAAAAAACTGTCAGCATCACCTTGATTTTGGAGCGACTTTGCCGCGGTTTTTTGGGTTTCGGCTCGTTTTCGAGACGCCATTCTGAAGACTGTTGGCTTGTTTGCATGTCGTACTCATAAACCCATGTCTCGTCGCCAGTTATTATACGTTTCATAAAGGTCGGATCCGTAGAAGCTCGGGAAACCATGTCTTCAGCGACATGCTTTCGCTGCGCTTTTTGAACAAAATTGAGCTCTTTTGGAACTAGTCGAGCGGCGACGCGTTTCATGCCTAAAATGTCAATGAGAATGTTGTGGACGGACTTAAAAGATATGTTCACCTCACTAGCCAACTCTCTCAGACTCATACGTCGATTTTCGAGCACTAGCTTCTTGATTCTGTCGATGTTTTCTCTGGTCGTAGCGGTTGAAGGTCTACCAGAACGAGGCAAGTCTACTACTACTTCTCGGCCTTCTTTAAAAGCCTTATACCATTCATAAGCCCTTGTTTTCGATATACACGATTCGCCGTAGGTATTTCGCAACATTTTTAGTGATTCACCACATGAAATATCATTTGAAACACAAAATTTAAGGCACACTCTTTGTTCAACAATATTTTCCATTGTAAAAATCGCCGAGGACTCAAAACTATGACCAACAAAAAGTGTAGTTTAAAACAAATTAAATGACAGATCCCGCTCAAATTTTGCGCGCTAAATCAGTACAGTGCTACCAACATGCAGTAAAAAAATTAGAACGACCTCTTTTACGCGGGTCTTTTTATTGACATATTCCCGATACTTTTTACACAGAGTAGTATATCTGCTTCGTCATTCTTTCACCCTGCATTATTTCTACATGTCCGAACCAACGGAGCATGCCTCTTCTTATTTTACCAACGCTCTCATGTTGTTAAGTAGGTTATAATATGACGTCACAAAAAGCCAGCACGCTGGCTTATGAGGGGCATAAAGTACTAAAAGAAAAAGGATAAAAATAATATATTGTAAATATTTGGTGTGAAATGATAGTAATTGGTCTTAACGAGGTTATTTAGAAAATATTCAGGTTAGGGCGCAAATGATACTTAATACTGCACTATAAAGTTGCCATCGGTTGAGATGAAGTCAAGCGCAAAACCAACTTCTTTATAAAAAAAGCCGTCAAGTGCGAGTCCGACTTGCGCTCTGAGGGTTACTTAAAATAATATTTTCGCAAATTATTGTCACAGACAAAGTATTTTTTTTTTGTGATGGAACTGTAAATTTACGGATTTCGGATTTTTTAGTTTATTTGTACTACATGACATTGCTTCTTACCAAATTTTATGATTCTAGGTCAACAGGAAGTGCCCTATAGGTTTTGATTCTCTTGTGAGTGTCGAAATATGTGTATATCCGGGGCATAAACAGCCGTATCTTTTAATTGCGTTAACTTAGAAGTTTTATTTTCTCACTGCTCAAATGGATTACAGAGCTGAGCATTTGATATTAATTTTAGCTTGTTAGCTCCATTCGTTCCTGAGAAAAAGAACTTTGACAGACGGATAGGCAGACAGACAGACGGACAACAAAGTGATCCTTTAAGGGTTCCGTTTTTCCTGTTAAGGTACGGAACCCTAAAATACATTCCCTCACTAATATGTAATAGGTCGATGCTGGCCGGCACTAGTTAGCATGAACTAATTGGTAGCGGATGCATACAAAGTAGCTTAGATCAATTTGGCGCTAAAAAAAGAAATGCAGTCGAAAAAAAAGTTGGACACGTGCAAATTCGTATATGAGTCATGGTAAGATCAAATAGGCTATATACATATGTCAAAACAGTGCAGTTAATTCATGCATAGTTTTTTCAAATAGTCACAATTATGCATGTGGCATGTGATTATTGTAAATAAATAAACTAAAGAAACCTAAGAATGTAGAGATATACTTTTGCTAGAAATTAAAAGACATATCTATATATTTTGATATTTTACAATATATATATATATGTATATATATACATATATATATAAGTGTGAAGTATTTAAATGTGTTGCAAAGAATTGTCTATAAATGGTTGTACATTTTTAACAATCAGCTGTTATTAAAGATTAAGTTAAGGATAGTCACGTCGATACTAACCCAGCAGGCCAGGACATCGTCGTCACGTATTTAAAGGTGGCGAGTGCATGCGGCCGGATGTAGACTGCAGTGCAGGCTATGCCTTGGCACAATTTATAGCCTGTCTCACGCGAGGAACGAAGTAATCTCGCCTTCGCGCGACCACTTTCATCATCAATAAATAAATTTTCTTATCGGATCTACTTCGTGCTATATTTTTAGTGAGGGGTAAGTAATAATGAATTATATTATTTTTTAGCCCACCATAATCTTCTTCTTAGCGTTATCCCGTTTCCGAATCCATTAGGATTGGCGGGGTCCGCTACCTAAGCCTAAAGATTTGGTGAAGATACTGATTATTACATGGAGCAACTACCGTCAGACCGTTACAACCCAGAGGGAAAACAAGACCTTTCTCAGGTTAGGTCACACCGTCTTTCGAAATATAGTTTTTTGGACTTGCGGGTTTCCTCACGATGTTTTCCTTCACCGCCGAGTAAGTGATTGCCAATTTCGGCGGGTCGAGGAGAGCAGATTGCCGCATAGGCACGTGGAATGTGAGACGAAGATTGAATGATAAGATGAACGAGCTGGTGGACGTAATGAATGAGAGACGTTTAGATGCTTTATGTATGCATCAGTGTCGCTAGGGGAGCGACACCTATGATCTGCCCGGTGGAATGATGGCCCTATGGTCTGGGGTAGACCGATGATGATCATGGCAGTGGCAGTATACGTGTCGTACTGTCCTCTCGCTTAGCCTCTGGTGTGTAGGTTACTGTTTGGTAGGGTCTAGACTTCTCTGGGTTCATATAAAACTGGGTATCACGCGAGTATTTCTGGTTGCAGCATACGCTCCCATATACTACAGAAGTTTTGGGAGTCTGTGGATTTAGCTGAGGGGAATGACAGAGTGATTATGTGTGGAGATTTGAATGGATGGGTTAGGACTAAGCGAGACAGCTGTGAAGCTGTTCTTGGCCCCTATGGAGACAAAAGAGTGAACGAAGCAGATTAGTCAATTCTAGATTTATGTATGGAACGAAACCTCCTCGTAACGAACACTTTATTTCATCATAAGGATATTCACACGTACACTTGGAGACGGAATAACCAAAAAAGTGTGATTGATTTCATTTTAAAAGATAGCCGTCCCCGAAATACTATAATGAATACAAGAGCCTATAGAGGTCCAACTCTTGAAACGGACCACTACCCGGTAGTAAGTCGGTTCGTGGGACTTTTCAAGTGGAGGCACTGGTGAGTGTGTATCCCTTTCGAAGTCATTAAAGGAAAAGGAGCGAAAAATTTCAAGATGAAAGTGTAAGTAGAATGTATGCACATCTGGTAAGCGAAAGACTTGCGATAGCAAGCCTTTCCAACTTAGATTTGGATGATGACTGGAAAGTTGCGCAAAGAGACAAAGATTGGAAGGAGATGCCTATTGGGATGTGGAGGTTGCACCCTCCGTAGTAAGAAAGAGGAAAGCGTGGCTGGATACTATATTATTATCTTTGCCCTTAAATGAAAATATGAGACAGAAGAAAAAAGAAAGGTACCGTCTGTGCAAGAATGAAACCAAGGCTTGGCGAGTTCGGTGGCTCAGTCGTGAATGACAACAGTTTAAGAGAGGTAAGGCGCATCAAAGTAGCCCGTCTGGGGACCTCCACCTCACAGAAAACCGCAGCCAAATAACAACTCCCTAGAGGGTTGATGTGTTCTTGCGTGTGAGTGAGGTCACCAGTAAGCTCCCAAGGAGTCTCTGTGTAAGCAGCAGAGGAGGCATCGCGCGAGTGATACTTAAATATATCGCAAGCGTTAATAGGCTATGGTACCTGCTTTACATCAGGTGGGCCGTATGCTTGTATACCTCCCGACGTAGTATAAAAAAAAACGCGATTTTGACACCGGCGCTCGAGGGTTCGATTCCCACACAAGGCAAACATTTGTGTGCATGAACATGTCTGTTTGCCTTGGTCTGGATGTTTTAAGAGAGATAGGGCGCATCAAAGCAGCCCGTCTAGGGAAGTACCTCCACCCCACAGGAAACCGCAGCCAAATAACAACTCCCTAGAGGGTTGTTGTGTTCCTGCGTGTGAGTGAGATCACCAGTAAGCTCCTTAGGAGTTGCTGTATTTTTTCTGACACGCCTTTGCGCAGAAATTTAAACCTTTTCTTGGGCCCTGTCTTTGCAATAATATAAACAATATTATACATATTTATTCTCTAAATAGTATACGCTGTAAAGATAAAGTAATTAAATGGCTTGACCAATTCAATTCATAATTGAATTGGTCAAGCCATTTAATTACTTGACTGAAAAACTGATAAATAAAAGTATTTATAAATGAAAGCAAATATATAATATAAATCTACCCAAATGAATATGAGGTCCCTTTTACAAACCCTCTCATACCTACACTATACTCACAGAGAGGCACACTCTCACAACATACTATAAGTAATTAGTTTTTATATGTATGTTATAGTCAGTTATGTATTATACTTTAAATTAAGATGAGATGAAAGAGCGCTGTATTTGAGATACAGGCGCTAAGCCTAGTCAAGTACCGATGGAACTATGTACTCTATTCTTAAGACTTTTTTCATAAGGCAGCTGTATATTATATTATGTTAATAAGCTATGTCGCAACGTTATTTAATAAGCAGTCTGACTGTAGAAGTTCTTATACCTTACAGAAAACCGAATTCAAATATACCCTTTCTGAGCGGTTATTGGGATTCTGCAAGTTATTGAGGTTTTCGAAGCTCATGAGAAGGTACTGCTTTAGCAGCACATGAGCAAGTGGCCTATTCGCAATTTGCAATATGTTCCATATTTTAAGAATTAAGGGAAAATGAAGAAATCACAACGAGGTTCGGATGGCGTAACCCAACCTACACATTGCTAAAAATGACTTTGTATTATTCACTGTGTGCAAAGAAGTATGATGTAAGTAGATACGCGGCTTCTCCGTCGAATTTATTTAATCACCCTGAGTAAAAAAAATGTGGTATATTCGTCAGCACTTCGTTATTTTTGAATACTAACGGGACCCGTGTGAGAGAAAATCATTTTAATTTCTCGCTTACCTCAACTTTGTTGGTCTGCTCTCAATTTCTACCTATAATGCTGTTTTTTCTCTGATTCAAAACAACAATTGCACGTTTCGTCTTCAGTGACAATGTCGTAAAGCGCATTTGATGGCAACATCTTTATATACCGACCAATAACAACAAGGCAACAGAAACGGACTCGCCGTTTCTTTTCTATTTTTTGTCGTTTTATTTTTCTGCCGCTATTTCATCAGCTATCTAACAACTACAGAATTTACTTCTGACTTAGCTCATACCGGTTTCGGAATGTTTTCGATTCTCTTCGTAGGTGATGAACGGTCGGTTTTCTTATACCCGGCAAGCCAATACGCCTATTTAGGTGTGACTGAGTCAACTACTACAAAACTATCTATCTGTCTCTCTGTCTGTCGTATGTTTATTTCTTGTTGACGCCTGAACTACTCAACAAATCAGAAGGAAATTTGAGACTTGCAGAATATAGGCTAGGTATTATCGCTATAACAGTAAACATAGACAATAGATGCTCCTAACTAACTTAAGAATCATCTGGTATTCCCTCTGGGTTGTGTAGGTCTGAAACAATCGCTCATGTAAAAATCAGTACCTTCGCCAAACCTTTAGGCTAAGAAAACGGTAGAAGAAGAAGACCGTGTACTCTTATTTATAAGTTCTGCGCTAAGGTGTATGATATAGCTAATCTCATGCGAGATATCCAGCAGATATATAATTAAATTTTAATAGCAAATCAACTCAGTCCGTGAACGATTTTTTTCAACATGCTTAGGTACTGTCTCGTCAAGTATTTATATAGGTTTTAGATAGAGGTCATGCGACCGGTAGTGGACTGCAGTGCAGGCTATGGCTTCATGCGATTTATAGCCTGTCCCACGCGACGGGCACACAGTGATCCGTCCACTGCCCGATACCTAATAAATAACTTACTAGTCTTTCACGTACCAAGTGATCGGCATATTTGCAAGTACTTAAAATGTAGTGAATTTGGGGGAATCGAAAGTATAGTTTCGTTTATTTATTATTATTTGTATAACTTCACGCCAAAGCCCTTGCGGAGTAGGTAGAGAGAACGGAGCGCCACATGACTCGATCGTTACATACCTCACTCGCTTCTTTAACATTCTTTGTTCTTCTCACGCATGCTCGCTGGTTTCTAAGGCTCCTGACATCAGCTTCTGATAGAACACGATCAATTTGGCCATGGTAGGTAAGTTTTGGCCTTCTGTGGCTCCTACATCCTTCCATTTCTATGTTCTATATCTGTTTGTAATTCTTATTTTCTGCATTCTTTCCACATGTCCAAACCAACGGATCATGCGTCTTCTTATTTTATCTTAGTAATTATTAGTTGTTATATTATAATATATATTTCTTTCCGTCACGGCTATTAATCCTGGTCATTTGATAGGCGTCCCCGGGATAAGGATCGAACGCGTAGAGGCCCCTTCGAAAAGATTGTATGTAATGTTGTACACCCGTCGTGACCCGCTCCAGGGTAATCAATGGGACAATATACCAATGAACAGGTCCCGGCAGGTATTGGGACTATTGGATTGAATATGTCGGAAAAAAGTGGGCTATTAAAATGATATTTGGAGGTATTATTAGACCCGGGCTATTGCAGAAGAGGGACGGACAAATAATAATATATATTATTATTATTTGTTACATTTTATTTATATTCTTTTATTTCACGGATTTTAATCCCGGTCATTTGATAGGCGTGCGCGGGCTTATGAATCCAACGCGTAGAGGCCCCTTCGAAAAGAACGATGTAATGTATTATTATTATATATATTATATAATATATATTATTATATATTTATTATTATTTTGTTATTTGTTACATTTGTACATGTTGAATTTAGTTTTTGGCGTACCTGATTTTCCCATGATTAAAAGGACAGAACCTAAATTGTCACCTTCATCAAACACCATCAAGCACATGCGATGGTTTTCTTTTCATACAAATTTTATCTCATCTACTTTACGTGATTCCATCCATGAACACCGCCGGCCTGCACATCTTTTCTTAAAATAAAAGCTATTCGAATTTACGACGAGCCCTGTAGTGGAGGCTACCAATGGCTACTTTAACACCAAAGCTCGTATTTAGGTATTTTTAAGAGCCTACCTCTCTTCAAGCAAAATCTTTCAATCAGGAAATAAAAAATTCAAGAGTTAAGCTCCTTGAATGGAACATTCGACTATTGTAAAATACTAAGCGACATTTGTATAGGTGATGACTTCATTGTAATCTGTTTTACGTTTAATATTCGAAATATTTACATTGAGAATATTTAGATAGATGAACGAAGCTTTCAAATGAAACCGCAGTTGACGCTGCGGGTAGGAGCTAATTAATATAATTTAATTCCTAACAAAATTCTGAATATCGATGATAGTGTTCTGAAAGTAAAAGTCGTACACTCTCCATGCATTCTGTAAAGTATTTGAAGTTAGATATTTGAGGCCTATTTATTTGGTATGTACTTATTTGCTAAATAAATCTATGTGTCAAGTGAACCGACGAGAATAAACTTAGTACAAAGATAACAAGATAATCGCGTCCGAAGTTTCCTATTGTAAGTTTAAGTGGACTAGACTCGGGTGAGACAATTTAATCTTGTCGGCTTCACGGTCTGGGAACGGCTAGTTTTTAAACGGTTAGAGTTTCTTTGTCATCTATCTAGCACAAGTCTAATTCGTTTTTAAAAAGTTTCAACTACATTGCCGACGGTCAATTAAAACTATGTTACCGGGAAGGTATTGCTAAGTGCTTAGGTAATACGCGTCCCTTTTTATAAAAATTTACTTATACGCGATTTTATCACTTTTTACACACAACGTCGACGACTCTTCGTCTATATTTAGATACGAAACGAATGGAAAAGAACTTATTTTTTTTTATCGTGGGCATTGGCACGATAGGCATTCCGTTTTGACTTCTTTACTGCGATACCTATGGTATACTTTACAGTGGTAGGAGTAAAACATTATAATAATAGAGGTTAAAGAATAAAATTGCCGTTTTATAGTAATAAATTCTTTGAATTGACCTTATCCTTCATAGTGTGAGATTTTTGAGTGAAACTTTTTTCACATGATTCCTATGAGGCTTTTTTTTAAATATGTGCAACATTTGATTTTCGGATTTCAATTGTTTTTTTTTTATTCAGCTTAGACGGGAAAGATGGATACTTCGAAAATCCGAGTAATTTTTGCATATGAGTTTCAATGCGGATCTAACGTGGCTGAAACGGCTCGCAATATCAATGCTGCGTTTGGAGAGCAGACTGCTAATTAACGCACCGTGCGTTTTTGGTTTAAACTGACCCCTGAATCGATCTTCACCATTATTGCTTTATGATAACGCAAGACCTCACACTGCACGAGAAACCGTTGTGACTCTATAGGTGCTTGTTAAAAACCATACGTCATCCTCCGTTCTCGCCAGACCTTCTCCAACTGACTACCATTATTTTCGTGACTTGAACAATTTTCTACGTGGTAAAAATTTACTTCCCACAAGGCAGTATAAAATGCTTTCATTCAGTTTGTCGAATCTAGATCCCCAGAGTTCTATCGCAAAGGCATAAGTAAACTTCCGATTAGATGGCAGCAATGTATAGATAATGAGGGTAAATATTTTGATTAAATAAATATATGACGTCTTACAAAAAACGAGCTTTAATTTTTCAGTACAAATCAGCAATTTCATACTTCAACCCCTAATATTAAGATGATTAAATGTGGTAGTTAGCCTATTTTAAACAGGAAAGGTGGAATGCTTATTGACATATTATGTTCGGCTTTTGGTATATACCTACAAATGTTTTGTGATATTTAAAAATGAAACCTAGCAGTAAAATTCACAAATTTTAAAGAGTCAAATCAATTTATCGTATTTTCAGAAGAATAAACGTCATCTATTATTGGGCGCCAAAGTTTTGGTCGGGTATTTTTGTATTAAATAGCTTTTTACACAAAAAAATAAAATCACCGAGCGATACTCGTTTAATACACCTACCTATATAGATAAACTTCAAAGTAAAACCATGTACATATATATGCACGAATTGCTCGAATAAATTTATAAAATGTCACCGCAATTAATGTGATGAGATTGCACAAGAAATTTCACTAATTGTTAGAAGATGTACATAAATTAGATGTTCAAACAGTTACGTAATCGACGGCTTTTAGTCACTTAGTTTCGATCCAGCCCAGTTACGAATCTCGAAAGTCATAAACAAAGTCCTAAGTAACTCGAATCTTCTCATCAAATCAACTCTCGGATCCGTTCATTAATTTCAATAAGAGCCCCACAAAGGGAAGGTAGCTACTTATTTTTGATCACCGAAATAAAATAAACGTTAAATATCTCTTTTAAGGCAGTGGTTCCGGACATAAAGATGAGCAATTGTTGGGTTTTTGATCATGCGAACAATTGGATGTCATTTAGCTTTAACAACAATGAACAAAGAAAATGAATTTGAAATTCAGTGACAATTTTGTGTACATTATTACTTCAAAGGATTTTTATATGGGTTCGAGAGAAAGTACTTGGATAGAGATGAAAATACTAAGATGAATTTAAAGGAATGGATATTGTTCAGTTTCTTCCTTCAGTTATATTACACGCAAGTCTTCTTGCCTGTCTATCGACGGACTTACTGTTCTTGACGTTCTCCGTGCTCGGAGGGCACATTAAGCCGTCGGTACCGGCTGTTTTCAGTAGTTGACAGTCGTTAAGCAAAGAGAGGTAGAGCACAGAGCTCGACTGGGGAGTATGTTCATCTTACAGAAAACCGCAGCCAAATAAGAACACCCTGGAGTGTTATTCTTGGTGAGTAAGGTTATAAGTAAGCTACTGAGAAATCTCTGTTTTAGCAGTGTGGCTGGTACCGCATTGTGATATTTCCTAGCACGCGTTCATAGGCTACGATCACCACTTTACAACAGGTTGACCTGTATTGTTGTTTGCCTGTCGATGTTGTAGAAAATATGAACCGAACTGTTGAACTGACAAAATCACTAAGTCAGATCTGACTTTTCTCTCTGAATCTGACTTTCAATTTGAATTTGTTGAAAACAAGTTTTCACTAAATGATCGATACGACTTTTAATTGAAGATTGGCTTTATACTGTGGTGACTGATAAATTAAGTATAATCCCTACTGAAAAAGTATAATCCCATCTTTTTTCTGAGCCGTGTCTATAAGCTATTCACGAGAGTAATTACGAGTTTTGCACGTAGGTTTGATGATGACTTTCGACCTTCCGTACAAGTCGGTTTCCGAAAAGGGTTCGAAAACCATACACCATTTACATACGCTGTAGCAGGTTATACAGAATATCGAAGAGTATAATCGGCCAAGTTTGCTTAGCGTGTGTGGACTATGAAAAAACCTTCGACACGATCGAGACACGGACCGTATTTCAGTCTCTTCAGTGGTGCCGCTTTGATTACAACACCTGTTAGTATATTTATGTAAATGTAAGGTATTATACCTAGCCTTGCTATAAAATTGAAAGAAAAAAAAATCTATTGCAAATAACATTTATTACTTTTACAGTGTGTTAGTTTAATATATAAATATAAAACAATTTAAAATATAAAAAAGCTTATTCGAAGTGGTCTCCATTGGCTGCCATACAGTCCTTTAAACGTTGAGGCCAGTTATCAATAGAAGCACGCATTCTTTCCATGGGAAAATTCTGCACTGCCAATCGTACGGATTGTTTTAGGGACTCCAAATTATCATGGCGTTTAGAGCAAGCTGTACTCTCTAAAACTGACCATAAATCATAACCCAGTGGATTAAGATCGGGACTAGACGACGGCCAGTCTTCAGCTCTGATGAAGTCCGAAACGTTCGTTTCCAATCAAGACTGCGTATACCGAGCTTTATGACCCGGCGCCGAGTCTTGCTGGAAGGACCATTCTTGGTTATTGAACATGGTGTTGTTAAGGGGCTTCACTACCTTCTCAAAAATGGTATCTTGATATACTTGTGCCGATGTTTTGATACCTTTTTCACAAAAGTATGGCTCAGTCACTCCTTCACAGCTAATACCCCACCAAACCATCACTGAAGTCGGATAGTGTCCACGTTGCACTCTGTCGACTAATTGGGAAGCTTCCTTAGAGCTTTGAGCATAAATACGGTCATTATGTTTGTTAAAATGTTGCTCAATTGTAAAAAAATTCTCATTCGTTAACAAAATTTTTCTGTGACCTCCCTTTGCGTAACGTTTCAGTAGTTGTTTCGATTTTACCACCCTATTCTTTTTTAAATTATCAGTTAAGAAATTACCAGTACGTCTCTTATAGGCTGCAAGTCGTAAGTCATCTTTTAAAATACGCGACATTCTAGGTGCTATCTTCATCTCCCGAGATAAAATCTATGGAGAGTTTTAAAAATTGCATTTGGCTCCATACCTACTTTGTGTAATGCAATCACAGCGATTCGGTTGTCTTTATCACCCCACTCCATTTTAATATCGCAAAATATTGTACAATGTATTGGCGCCAAAATGAGAAAACTCAACGAACAATCATATAAAAATGACAGATTCCAATTCCAATCCAATTGAAATGTATTATTTTGTTTATTTTTAATTGTAACAGTATTTATGGCCAGACTAAGTATATAAAAAATCTAGAGAAGCAGGGACAAGTTGCCTATCCCGATACATCATTGGCTTGCTATGACTGGTAGGTCTTTTCTCGTAAATTGTATTCGATTCTATATTAAGTTGCCAGAAACAGTTTTCTTCTTCCCTCACAATGTTTAAAAGTATATTAAAAAGCTTACAAAGGAATTGATGAATATGTCTGGTAATGATTCAGCATATGCAATAATATATTTTTTATTTTAAAAGTTGACGATACCACTGAACAGCATAAATTTATTGCAATGTAAATTGACGATTTTTAAATAAAAATATCATTTTAGGATATTTCTATCGCCTTTCCATTTCTTTTTGGTTAAAGGTCATTAAAATAGGAAAGGTCAGACTAAAATAAGAAAGAAAAATATGAGAAATACTTACGGTACGGTACGTGGGCGTACATAAGAGCTTGCGAGAGCCCAATGTCAAATAAAGATTTTTTATCTTAATTTTACTCTAAAATTTTCCGCAAAATACCTACCGATAATCATTATTATATACCTATGTTATAGGAGATACCGCTGTTAAGAAAAGGTATGCTCCGTTGGTTCGGATATGTAGAAAGAATGCAGGATGAAAGAATGACGTGAGCCCTAGGAACTGGGCGGACTGACATGAAAAGAGCTATGAATGTTGAAGGAGTGAGTGAGGTGTGTAAGGATCGCGTGTTATTGCGCTCGTTTCTCTCTACCAACCTTGTACGGGACCTGGCGTGAAGATATAGATACATACATATACCGGAGATATGTAACACGTAATGTGTAATGTTACAATATGAATTAAGACAGAGGAAACATTACGGAACCCTAATAGAGCTAGGACTGATTCGCATTTGATGAGTTTTATAAAGAGATAATATGGATTTACTATTACCACTAACAAAATATTGTTTTGACAGAAACAGACAAACCCATGTCTGTTTTCATGTCCATAAAATAGTGTGATATGTTTTGACAAAGGGTTTCGACAAAGTGTGGATGTTAGGATCTGTGCAAATAATCCGCGGATACGGATAAGGAAGCGGACATCCGTTACAGCCCCACTGTTCGTTCCACGCTGAGCAAAGGTTCGTGGCTGAATGTAGCGGAAAAGAATTCAACAGGAAACCCTATTAAGGATAGCGAAAGACGCTTTGTCCGGAATTAAATTTAGATTGAATCTATCTGTTAAAGTGGCGACCGTTTAAAACTTTACGTTTTCTTCTAGCGCTGGTTAGTTTCTTATGGCACTGTAGTAGTTAGGTAGTACCTGGAGTCAATTATTTAAAGATAATGTTGGATGTTCATGGATTTATGTGCATATCATTATCACTTGCAATTTGATCTAACCTGCTTTGTGTGCTTCCGCCACCAATTAGTTTATGCGGTCTAGCGCCGGCCGGCACCCACCCACTACTGTTAGTAAGTGCAATTAGGCCGCATGAACTAATTGGTGGCGAAAGCACACAAAGCAGGTTAGATCAAATTGCATGTAAATTTGACTTTCGCAAAATAATGCCTGAATCTATTAACCATTATCACTTGCTCGGCGGTGATAGAAACCATCGTGAGGACACCCACCTGTCCAAGAAATTATACTTCGATAGACGTGTGACCTAACGTATGAAAGGTCAGTTTTTTCCGCTGGGTTGTGGAGATCTGACGGCAATCGCTTCATGTCTTAATCAGTTTTTTCTCTAAATTCTTTGGCTTAGGAAGCCCCCGCCAACCCTAATGGATTAGGAAACGGGACAACGCTAATAAGAAGAAGAATGTTGGATGTTTATGAAGGTACCTACTTACTTACATTTTGAACTATGAAAAAAGGTATTGCGTGATGTTATTGCATTATGTATCTTATGTATGTATCTTCTTATTCTTATTTTTATTTATTGTTTTAGATTTTATTTTATAAATACCTCCTAATTCTTCGAAACTCAGTGATTAACTGGCAATGATTAACATTGTAATTTTAAAATTCGGTCACCACAGGACAAGCTTTGCCTAGTGTGGGTCCAATGGAAATCCTATGACCTTCCCGTAAATAATGTTTTTCACAAATTATCACAAATAATTATTTTTATGTTCAATTAGCATTATTGTCATTATTTTTTAGTGTAATTAATTATCAAATCTTTTTTTTTTGTTTTGAAAAATGATATCTGTGTTGAAAACATTATTAAATAAACTTATTATTATTATTTATCTAAAGTAATTTTTTGTTTCCTTTTTAATAATAGGTCATGTACGATCAAGCACGTAGCCCGCCAGATGTAAATCGCTTACAAATGCCTATGGATGGTTGTCAAGAGTCATTTGTCATTTTCAGGTTCCGTACATCAAAAGGAAAAAGGAACCATTATAGGATCACTTTGTTGTTTGTCTGTCTGTCTGCCTGTTGCTTTAGCTATCAAGCTGAAATGAAAATCAAATACTCAGGTCTGCAACCCCTTCGAGCAGTGAAAAAAATCAAATTTCTAAGTTAACGAAATCAAAAGATACTGCTGTTTATGTCTCGTTTATGCACATATTTCACGTTGACCTAGAATTATGAAATTTGTTAAGAAGCAATGTCATGTAGCACAAGTAAAGGAAAAAATCCGAAAATTATAATTTGTAGTAACCTAAAAAAATATTTTTATTACAAAATAATTTGCGAAAATATTTTTTACGGAACCCTCAGTGCGTAAGTCGGACTCGCACTTGACGGCTATTTTATTTTTATACAACGTCGGTAGGCTTACTATACGGCCAACCTGATATAAACCGGTACTTATTGGTGATCTTTAATAAATAAAAATACCTAGAAAATCCTCCAGAGAGTTGTTATTTGGCTGCAGTTTTCTATGAGGTGAAGGCACTTCTCCAGACGGGCTGCTTTAATACGCCCTACTTTTCTCAAACTTTGTTTTTAACGCAATAACATCTCAACAATTTCCTGATGACCTTTATCACTCGCCGAAATACAAGAATTCTACAGAGAATTGTTATTTTGTTATAGTCTTCTGTAAGGTTGATACGGTGCTCCACGGGCAAGTGACATTGGTTTTGACTCTAATACGTTGGTGGGATACCTAAGCTCCCTGTGTATTTGGAACTACGAGTATAAAACAATCCGATATACTTCAGATGCAAGTAAGGTGCTCTTGTCTCTTCTAAAATTACTGGCGCTTATTCTATTTGTCAAACATCATACATAGGCCTACTCATCTAAAGTGCTATTATTGTTTAGCCTGTTTTCGCATTTATATAGTTCGGTGTAAAATTGAAATGACTAATTTTCCATCCCCTTCCTGTGTTGGCAGGCGTCCTCCCTGCTGACCTGGAAATATCTATTTATCTAGGTACATCTCCACGACAAGCCACTGGGTAGATATGGTCGCGTACTGTGCGGTTCCAGAGTTTTCTACCCAGAGCTATTAAGAATGGATATTTGGAATGAGCTTCCATGCCGAGGTTTTTCCAAGGGACTACAGCATGGAGCTTTTCAAGAAAGGCGTGAAGAGTTTCTTACAGGGTCGGTGACGTAAGATTGACCCCTCGTGTTGCAAATGTCCACAGGCTGAGGTAACTACTTACCATCAGGCAGGTCGTACGCTTGTTTGTCACCATAGAAAAAGGTAGAAGAAACGAACGCCACATGACTCTGTTCTGACATTACCTTCTGATAAAACATGACCAATTTCCAAGGTAGGTGTGTCTTGGCTTTTCTCGGCTCTTACCTCCTTCCATTTTCGCGTTATATATTTCGTTACTCTTACCTCCCGTTTATTCAACATGTTAGAACCAATCGTGCATGCCTCTTCATATTTTCAACAACTACACTCACAAACCAACCGACAAAACTTTGTAGTCCGCATTCGATGATTGTGAACGCGATCTACAAGCATTACGCTACAAATTTTACGCAACGGATTTCGGCCGCGCATATTTTGCTTTTATGCCTAGTTCTCGCTTCCATAATTTAGCGTTTGGACTAGCACCGCATTGTACGCTACGGCGAGTCCGACCTTCCGGTTCAAGTTTTTTCTACCAAGAAGTTTTCCCGACGCTCCATTCTGAGCGTTGCTGAACACTGTCATAACACTGTGCATCCAAGATATACAATCTCATTTAATTACTACCCGGGACAGCAATGGACTTCACTGTTCATTGCCTTTTTGTTGGTCGCCGCTGTTAATTCTGGCTACACAGGAGATACAGTGGTGAGAATGAGTGGTGGGCTTGCCCCGAAAAAGAAATCTCTTTTACTTGTTCCATCGATATTTAATCAAACGCAATCCTTGTTTTCGTTTTAGATTCCTCGGGACGGGTGCGGATCAGTGCGCATCGGCCATTGGGGGCGCTTCCGCACGTTAGTGCAAACTTAGGGGAAGTGAAAATTAATTTAAAATAAGTGCGAGTGTGAAAAGAATTTATGCATACAAATACCACTGCTAAAGTGGTATTTGTATGCATAAATTATTTTCATAGCTTTATACAGCTACAAAAGATTAAGCGAACCAATATGTTCCCTCAGTAGGTGCATAATAGAAACTCATTTTTTACCTTACAACGTCGGGAGGCATTCAAGCATACGGCCCACCTGATATAAAGCAGTTACCGTAGCCTATTAACACTTGTAATATATTAAGTATCACTCTGCTGCTTACACAGCGACTCCTTAGGATCTTACTGGTGACCTCACTCACACGCAGGAACACAACCACCGTCTAGGCAGTTGTTATTTGGCTGCGGTTTACTGTGAGGTGGAGGCACTTCCCCAGACGGGCTGATTTGGTGCGCCCTACCTCTCTTTAAACATCCAGACCAAGACAAACATACATGTTCATGCACACAAATGTTTGTCTTGTGTGGGAATCGAACCCACGAGCGTTGGTGTCAAAGTCGCGTCATTCATGATTGAGCCACCGAGCTTGTCAAAATTAAAACACATTCACAAAGATAATATTTAAATACGGACTTTTTATATATTTATTTGTAACTAGCTGTGCCCGCGACTTCGTCTGCGCGGAATTTAACAAAATAGTTACTTTTCAGTTATAATTTTATTTTTTTAATTTGATTATAAGTACCTAAATAAGCAGAGTAAAATAGCGAACAGCAAAATAATAATAGATATGTATTGTCTTAGGTTTTCGCGATTGTTACACATTGAATTAAACAATTTTTAACGGAAGTATCGCGTGTTTTATTACATTTATTATAGACCTCGGACGCTGCAAAGCGTTCGAAACATAGATAACAGAAACAATGGGAGATGTGACATACCACGCGAGTTTACACAGGGACGGTTGTCGCCGAGTTTCACCCCACCATAAAACACTCACACACTTAAATAAATAAAAAATATCATTCTACGCACACAAGTACAACGACACACATTTGTTAAGACGCTGTCATTGGATGTTTATTTAAACAACACCCAAGTAAGCACGCACTACTACATTTATAAAGCGGCAGAAACAAGCGGCCGTATCTCGAAACTGTACACACAGTGAACGAATAATATTACTCGCTTTACATTGCGTGTTGATAACGAGCGGTGGAGACTGCGTAATGGTAGAAAAGCAATGTATGATTAAGAATGAGAAATTTGATATTTATAATTTGTATCGTGGTAAGGCCCTGGTAGAAATGGCGTCAGAGAATTTTTGAAATTAATTCTGTATTTATGCTTATAAAACGTAATATTATTTGTACTTATAGGTGATAAGTGATTCCATTTGATTTAAAGTTAACCACTGCACTTCTATTTTTGCAAAAAGGCAACAGCACAACTTGGCATTTTGCTAAAACAAGGAGCAACGTATCTCAATCGAACTTGATTGCAACTAACTAACTGTTCTTGGCAACGTTCTCGTTTTGAGCATATTGCGGCGACACCAACCACGCCCCCTCGTCACATCTCCCGTTGTTTCTGTTATCTATGGTTCGAAACGTCAGGTTCAACAAAATAAATAAAACACGCGATACTTCCGTTAAAAATTGTTTAATTAAATAATAGATATGTGTTATGTACTTCGTTCGCGCGGAATAGTTATTTTTTTATTATTTATTTATGGTAATAAAAATAAATAAAATTTCTGAAATAAAAGTAGCCCAAGTTACTCCTTATTATATCAGCTATCTGCCAGTGAAAGTCCCGTCAAAATCAGTCCAGCCGTTTCAGAGATTAGCCAAACAGACAGACAGACAAAAATTCTAAATATATTCATTTTGGTACATGTACCGTATATGCATCCATATGCATTTAGTAAAAAGCGGTTATTTTAATAACAACTACTTTCTCTACTATGACTACAACTATGTTCTCATTTTTTAATCTATTAAGTAGAGAAATTCCGGGCGTGGCCCTTTCCATCGCACGCAATGAAACTGAGCTTTCGTATAAAATCTTTTAATACCACGTCTTTGTTCTCTAACTGGCAATTCAAACTGATCGAAAATTAACATTTTGACACATTCAGGTATTTTGTGCAAGAAGATTTTTCTTAATTTCCCAAACATTAGCAATCCGAGTTGAATTTGGCGAGAGGCCTCTTATAGAAATTGATCCCACCTATTTAGACTGTTTATCCAACTCGAAGGCTTTCCAATCAAACGCTATGCATAGTGACTGATTATACGTTTCAGTAATCAGTATCGGTATCGATCTATGGTCGAGAAGCCCTATTGGAAACCGGTTTGTTTGGGAAGCTGAAAGTCATGAAACCTTCATGCAACACGATACACGAGACTCTAGAAACAGGCTTAGAAGAAATATGGGTTTTTCTACAAGGCTTTGCTAAATATACTTTTTGACAAATAAAACCACTATGTTTTTGTTCCATGCCGGCTTTGAACATGACGGCATTGAAGAGTTTCTGCAAGCCAAGTCTTTATGATGAACTCCTTTTTCAGGAAGCCACCGCACAGAAAATGGTCCTAGATCGGAATTAAACTGGAAATGTCCCACCTGATGAATCTACTTTATGATCCTCAACAGCCCCTATCCAAAACCCCGAACCCCTTCTGCTTGAACTCCAAAATCGGTTCGAAGGTCCTGAGGACTTCTATACATGCGGTAGGAACAAAATGTTTTAAGCCTCGCCGCACAAGCTAGGTTTAGGCTTCTTAAAACTACTCCACTACTAAAACAATATATAGGTACATGAAAAGAGTTTCGTTGTACTTAAAATTCCATTCCAAATTAATTTTATATTTAATATAACTATTGTAATTAAAAGATAAATTTGGAATTTTAAGTAATAATAAAAGAAAAGAATATGGTAAAAATTGCTATTTGTTTAGCGACCCTCCGCGACGTCATCCGCGATGAATTGGAATTGGTTCACGTAAGTTCCTTAGAACAACAGCTATCTATCAGTGAAAGTCCCGTCAAAATCGGTCCAGCCGTTTCAAAGATTGTAGAATCGACAGCCGGAATAAAAAAACAGACAGACAAAAATTGTATAAATAGATTTTTTCTATAAGTACCGCGTACATTTCACATGCGTTTAGTGAAAAGCTATTATGTTGACATTACAAACAGACATTTCAACTTCATTTATTTGTAACCTAAACAGTCTGATTTTCCTTCTGGATTGTCGAGGTCTGACGGCGGTCGCTCCATGTCAACATGGCATATTCGCCAAATCCTCAGGCTATTATTCTAATGGATTAAGAGACAGGATAACGCTAGGGAGAACCACTAGATAATTGCAAAATGGCTTTCTGAATGTCAAGACTAAAATGAAAACACAAAACCGGTTTATACAGAAATGTGACAGTGATAACATTAAAAAGAGGTTTTTTTTCGCCGCTATAGAGTACAAAAATACAAATATTTCCTATTGCATTTTGGTGAAATTTAAATCTAAACTAATAATTATATTATTACTTTAGATTTAGACTTCAGTAAAATGCAATCCGGATTTCGAATAAGAGTCTGACCGGGATGGAAAGTTTCTTTTTACACAACGTCTGGCCGCATACAATACAGGAAGTATTGCTCGCTCGGAGCTTACTCACTCGCATGAATACAGCGGGCGTTGTTTTTGGCCGTGGTTTACAGTGATGCGTTTGCCTCTCTTAAAATAAACATATCAAGATAAACAGACAAATTTATGCACACCAATGTTTGACTTGTGTGGACAACCAATCAAACCGTGGTGTTACTGTAAGGCGGCGAAAATTTTTTGTCGTATTTTATATATAAATACAAGATATCTTTTTTTATCACAGTTATTCACATTTATTATAATATATATATGTAGGAACGTGGATGTAATGGTCGTCAGGTGGCTCGTTGTTCATGGCGAATAAAGCGAAATACCAGCGTAGTTAATCTTCTCAATATTTAATCAGCCAATTACAATAATAATCGTAACAAAAGTTATACTCAGATCGCAGATTACAACGGATTCAAAATGCGGTGGACGCGACACGTGCGGTTGGCTCCATTGCTCGATTCGTAATGCGCTTCCAATGACGGTATCTCATCTTGACGTTTTTGACAACTGACACAATCGACATTTCGAGCAAACCATAACAAACACAACCGGTGTTGCCAATCCAACGATGTCGATTCCACCCAAGCGCCGACTTGACATTTTGATCCGTTATTATTAAAACTAGCATCAAGGGGATTGATTTCTTCCGGGCTTCTCAATATGGTGTTGCTACCTCTGCGACATATATATATATATATATATCAGGCCACTCAGAAAGTATTGGAAAAAAAATGTATGTATGAGAGACTGGCCAGTTATAATCTATTTTGAAAATATGATTATTTATAAGTAACAATTTCAAAATATCCCTCCACATTTTTTGCGAGCTAATTTAAATTATCGTGTCTCATTGAAAAATTGATCTTTGAACATTTTCGCGTTATGATTTTTTACAATTTCAAGTATCGTCTGGAACCGGACGAATCATACGATATACTTCAAATGGAATTCATGGAAGGCCCTTCCAAGGCAGCCGTGTATCATTGACATAACGAATTCAAGCGCGGTCGACTAACTTTGGGGGATGAAGAAAGAAATGGTCGCCTTTGACGGCTGTTACGGAAGAAAACTTGCTAGCAGTGAAAAATTTAATCCAAGACAATAGGTGAGTTACGTATCAGGAGATTCAGCACATACTGCAGATTGGATCGGGAAGCCTTTACGAGATTCTACATTTGCATCTTCGTGTAAGGAGAAGGATAGTTTCACGCTGGGTGCCACACAACCTCGCCGTTGCTCAGAAGCAGGCCCGGGTAGAATGGTGCCGTGATATGATAAACAAATTCGAAGCAGGCTAGTCTCGGCGTGTTTACGACATCATTACAGGTGATGAGTCCTGAATTTATCGATACGATCCAGAAACGAAGCGCTAGTCAACGGTTTGGGTGTTTCAAAACGAATTAACGCCTACCAAAGTGAAGCGATCTACGTATAAGCGAGGGGAAGATTTTGATCGCGAGATTTTTCAATTTGACTTGCTACCTGGTATCAATTCCTATACAGAACCAAAGAAGCATCAACGCCGAATGGTATACTACCAAATGTTTGGTAGAAGTTATCTCTGTTGTGTGCAACAAGCGACCAAACACGGCTCCACGGGCTACTGCTCCACCACGACAACGCGCCCGCGCACAACGCGCTCAACGCGCTCAACACGAAGGACTTCCTGGACACCTGTCAAACCTGGACACGCCTGTCAAACTCCTTGATCACCCTCCTAGCCCTGACCTAGCGCCGTGTGACTTCTTTTTATTCCCGAAAATAAAAAAATCTGCTGTCGCGTCGCGTCCCTTTCAGCGTTCGAGCAGACTGTAAATAAGGTGTGTGCGGCAGACTGGAAATAGTATTTCGAAAACTGGTTCAGACACTTGAAACTGTGTATAGAGACTGGTGGAGAGTACTTTGAAAAGATTATGAAGGCATAGAGATTCGAATCGATGGTTTTGCCCAGCGGTAAAAGCTCATAATGAACGATGTCCTTCCAGTCGCACCATACTCACAACATCACCTTATTGCGAGTTAATTCGGATTTCGCTGTAGCTGTGGAACATGACAGCCCTTTGACAGTGATCTTTGCCGCAAGTTCTTGCCGTAGGTAATCCACTATTTATCACCAGTGATTAATCTTTTAAAAAATGGTTCGAATTCATTACGTTTTAATACAGAATCGCAAATGAGTACACGATTTATCAGGTTTCTTTCAGTGAGCTCTGTGGCATATAAATGTCGAACTTTTTTGTATATTAAGACTTTTTTTAAATAGGTCAAAACCGTGTTCTGGTCAACCCCTAGCTCTTCAGCTATATCATAATTTTTAATATGTCAATTTTGTTCAATTTAAAAAAAATGCTATCGTGACAGGTCGATCAGAGCGATCTTCTCCTTTGACATCTAAAATTCCGGGATTGAAAACGCTTGAACCAATTTTGTGCTACTCATACTGACACTGCGTTAAGTCCATAAACGTCACAAATTTCTTTTGCATGGGTGTCGCATTTTTCCTTTTTTGTAATAAAACTTCAACATTCAAAATGTCATGTATTTCTTCATTAGATTCACTCATTTTTGACGGACAGTAATAAAATGGCAGGAAACTGATTATAGCTTTCATTTTTCTATTTAATGGTATCAAAACTAGCCAGATACAAACAGTACAACCAAAAAGATTTTACTGGAACTTCTAAAATACGGAAAAACTTTTTTTCCCTACCTAATCGTATTGCCAATACTTACTCGTTAACCACCGGGCTCATCATAAGTCATATAAGGGAAAATACGATAACGATGTACTTAAAGTAATAGGGAGTCGAAACTGGTTTATCTCACACCTATATCGAAATTAACAGAGGCTTTTAGACAAGCTAATACTCCATTAAATGAATCAGTATATTGAATGAAATATTTAATACACTGAATCATTTACCTGAATATTGGAAAGTTGACAATTGGAAGTCACACACATCGCGTTGAATCTAACTTGTTGAAGAGGTACACGAATGAGGGGATTCTGAATCGGTTGACAATTGTGATGGAAAGTGAATTGATTGATTATAGGGAGGGTAGCGTAACCCTGTCCCAAACGTGAATCGAGACAAAACAACCAGCGGATAAATGTATGATGAATCTGTTCATTACAACTTCTTGGGACCTTGTGCCACTGTGAAACATTGCTAATGATGATGGCAAGCTCTCTGCCAAACAACTGAAGCTAGTCAATTCCAGTAGTCCACAGGAAACTGTCCGCCATCTTGCTCCAATTGATTTCTGGTTTATGTTGCACAAATCCGATTAAATGATGTAAATCATATAGCTATCAAAGAGTTTATTTATCGCCGTCTCCAGCACTATAGCAGAGGCATCAACGAACTTTCATTAAAATGGCAAAAATGCATCATAGACGATTATGGCCTACACTTCAATTAACTATATATATTTTTTTCTATATAAAACGACAATTTCAAGAATTTATTACTGTATAGTAGCTTCCTATTATATCAACAATAATTACAACAAGATTAAGACAACTAAAGCTACCGGTAGACATGGTGAGACCATTGTGATAGTACCATTATGATGATATAACATGCATCATTCGAAGCAATTTTTACATGTCGCGACGTCATCTCGGTCCACACAGACAACACACATTCACGAATATGCATGTCATACGATAGTCTCGGTGTCTGTAGGCAGCTTAATATTTACAAGCCCGGTGCTAGTTACGTGGATTGCAATGGTTCGATTACCACACGAGACAAATATTTGCTCTCACCTCTTGTCTGGTTTTCTCGGCTTCGGGGTTTTTTCTATGTAGGTATTATAAGTATGTTTTTACAAAGTAAGTAAATATGTATGTATGTTTTGCTTATTTAGAGCCTACAATATCTGCAAGCATTGCTTACTTTGGGACTAAATGGCTTGTGGAATTTGTCTGAACAATATTAATTTAGTCGTTCCAGGAACATCTTTACATTTAAAATTGGTTGAAAGCAAGGATAGATGGCTAGCTATTGTTTATGGCACAATATTTGTAACTAAAGGACAATCTCGTATTACAAATATTAGTCTTCACATAAATACACGTTAACCTAGTTTATAGTCATCTCAGGTGCAACGAAGGGGTAGCAGCCAGCCGACACTGGCCCAGTCTTGAGGGAATCTGATTAATTAGGCCCCACGCCCAAACCCTTTGAATTATTTGGGCTCCGTGCCAAAGCTTCTTAAGATTGTGTTTCTCGGATGTTAGGATTTTCCTTTAAAGATGCGCCTTTGGTGTATTGTGTAATTAATTAGCAAGTCGCACGGTCTCGGTTTTATAAAGGACTACTTGTTGGAACATTTTACAAAGCAGTTATTTTACCGGAAGGAAGAATGGGAATGCCTGGTAAATGAAACTGAGGTAATATCTACTAGTATATAACGCGCAAATGCATCTATTTACATTGTATGGGTAAATTAAATTTTATTTCCATAATTATGAATATCATTGGGTAGTAATAAGTATATTCGTTATTTTCCGAATTGTGAATTTATATTTACAAAATTTTATACATACGAACTAGTTTTGACGTGCCCGGTGGCGTGTCGAAACGCGCTGTCCTGTGTGGGAATCGAATCCACGAACATAGGTGTCAAAGTGACGCTTTGACACCAACGCTCGTGAGTTCGATTCCCATACAAGACAAACATTTATGTACATGACATGTCTGTTTGTCTTGGTGTGGGTATTTTTAAGAGAGGTATATTATGCATCAAAGCAGGGTTGTAACGGAGGCCTTTTTAGCGGAGGCTACGAGTTTCACCTCCGTGGATGCGGAGGTTAACGGAGGCGGAAGCGGAGGTGAAAGTGGATGTAGAAAATATAGTAATTTATGGTTCATTAAAACTATTAAAAGTACATAATCTTTATTTCATATACATACATTCATAGTACACTTAAGTTAACATAAATAAACATTATCTTCTATCAAAATTAAGGAGAGGCAAATTATATTTTGCGGCTTTGTTACCTTCCAGACGATTTCTAAGGGGTTCATAAATTAAGCCAGCAGAAATAAATAATAGTTCACTTGGCACTGAACTTGGCGCCGCCGATAAGTACGTGCGAACGATGGGAGAAAAAGCTTTATATTTATTGTTATTTCTCCACCACAATAAAGGGTCATCGTCGGTTTTATTTTGGTTCAATTAGAATTACATTATATCGGTAAAACTTCGTACGTACGTACAACTCGTCCAAGCAATTCGACAGGTTGAGTCCTGTCGTGTATCATGACCTGACAAATGACATCCGCCCGCCCCCACCCCAACCGCGTTCCCGCCGCGCACTCGTTGATTCTTTACGTAAATAAACCTCCGTTACAGCTCCGCAAAAATTGTACGGAGGCGGAGGTACGATTTCTTGCGGATCTTCCGCAGTAACGGAGGCGGAGGCGAAGATCCGTTACAACCCTACATCAAAGCAGCCTGTTTGGGAAAGTACCTCTCTCCACCTCACAGAAAACCGCAGCCAAATGACAATTCGCTACAGAATTGTTGTGTTCCGGCGTGTGAGTTAGGTCACCAGTAATCTCCTATGGAGTTGCTGTGTTAGCAGCAGAGGTGCCATAGCGCGAGTGATCCTTAATATATTGCAAGCATTTATAGGCTACGGTAACCGCTTTACATTAGTTGGCCGTATGCTTGTATATCTCCCGACGTTGTATAAAAAAAAGTGCCGGCTCACTACTGTTACATTTTTTTATTTGTTAAACATAATGTTTAACAATTTCTAATATTTAGTTTTATTAGGTCCATATTGGCTCACATAAAAATCTTAATCCTATTTTGTTATTTCACTACCGGTTTGTGTTCATAATAATCACTCTTCATAATTTTTTTCCTCGTACTTTTTTTGTTCATAAATTTTTATTACTACCAACGGAACTCATAACAGTCAGTGATCATATTCAGGAACACCGTTCTTATATGAATTCTATATGCGTTCGTGTGTCGCTTTTTTTCGAATATTCGAATTTTGACGTCAGATTCGGATTCAGCATAAAAAAGTAGAATAGGAATGTTCAGGAATACCGTTCCTATCTCTTAAGGAACATGGCCCATACAACAATCGTGATTTTTTTGCCATTTTTATAGATAGTGGTACGGAAACCTTCGTGCGCAAGTCCGACTAGCACTTGACCGTTTTTTTATTTTATTAATACTATCATTACTAAGAACACACTTCAACTCATAATGTTGTTTTCCATTGCAATCTAATGCGGATAAGAGCACTTACGATTAAGAAATATAATGAAAACAAATATTAGTATAAAACAAATTTATGAATATTAGCATTAGAATGATTAGGATTTTCGATCATTAGTATATAAACAAATATATGAAAACAAATATTAGTACAAACCACATGTGTATTAATAGTGATATTATGAATTGTGATGATTATAAGTTTCGATCATTAGTATTAAATATTTTTATGAAGATTGACCATTATGATGTAAATTGGTACGAGAAATACAAATACAAAAAATACAAAAATCTTTATTTCCTCTTCATAATTTCTTATCTAAAAACTTAGTCGCTGGAATCTCCATTTAAGCATTTGATTATGCTTGTGTTAGGGGACTCCGCTCTTTCATCCATATACATAAATGTTGCTGTAAATTATAATTCCTTACATATATTTAAATTTATATGTCTGTGTGTGTGTGTGTATGTATATGTGTGTGTGTTTGTGTGTATGTGAGTGCATGCGTGTTTGTATGAGAGTGTGATCTTTGTTAATGTTACGTGTTGCAAAGAGACTCTATTTGCTCGTAACTTAATTTTTTTATCCACTCATTTAGCAAAGTTTTGCACTCGTGATAACTTTTCCCGTATATTTTTACTTTTTTATTTATTTTATTATACAGGTACGCCGAACGTTTATCATTTTGTATACTCGCAAATACTGTCTTAGTCCAAGGAATACTTGCGACGTTATATTTTCTTCTCCTTTTTTCTACACCCGGGTCATATTTTAAAGATTTATGTTTTTTTAATATTGTATTTACTATATATAATTTCCTTACTGATAATAAATCGCTAATTTCGTACAAGTTGTGTGTAGAAAATCGCCGTTTTTTAAAATACATTACCTTAATCAATGATCTCTGAGCCCTTTCAATTTCTAAAAATCTTGTTTTATAAGCTCCACCCCATATGGGTATACAGTACGATAATACGCATTGGACCAAGGCAATATAAATTCTGTTAAGAAGATTATTTGGACTGTTTTGAGTGTACGAAACATTTCGAGGTATTATGTGTCTTAATGTTTTAAACATCCATATAAACTTTCTAGTTCTGGCGGCAATATGTTCTATCTGGGGATACCATGTCAACTTCTGGTCAATAAACACGCCCAGGTACTTTGTATGGCTCACTTTATTTATACTAGGACAGTTACATTTCTTATTATCTATATCCTCACACTCGTGTATTTTAATATTATAGGAAGGATTGGGTTGCGAATTTTCGTAGATACTGAAGCACATATAATTCGTCTTATTTGTGTTTAGTGTCAGTAAATTATTTTTTAGCCATTTGGCGACCAGAGCCATTCCTTGTTGAGCGCTGCATTTGATTGTATCCCATGTCAAACCAGTGAAGGCTATTGCAGTGTCGTCGGCGTAGGAAAAAAGTTTGGCATTTTTGAGGTGAAATAGTTTCGGACTTCCGATAATAGGACTTAAAAAGTAATGTGAAAAATGTGCATCCAGTTTTAATACTTTATACATTGTGCAGCTATAAGATTTTACATGTGTTAGTGAAGATAAATTATGTCCTTTTAAGTGATCTTTCTGGTCAATTGTTTTTGGAAAAATACAACAAAGAACTTGATGTGTTGAAGTTACCGGTTAGACAGAAACTGCGCGCCACATGACTCAGTGCTTAGTCCTCGCAGGCCTCTCTTACTACATATAAATTCATAACTTGCCGGTTCCTAGGACTCCTGACATCACATTTTGATAAACACGATCATTTTGATGATGGTAGGTTACCGTGGCATTCCTTGGCTCCTACTTCCTATATCTATCTATAGAACATTCCGATGAGATGTATACGATTTCTTTACCATTAGCGTCTACTTCGATCTATTTTTGGTTGACATTGAAATTAACATTGACGTTTCACTTGGTACACGCGTGGTTCAATTTCAGATCAATTGTAACACTCACTATACAACATAATATATTTAAAGATAAAATAAATATCAAACCTTTCACAAAGTAACGATATCGCCTAAAGAACATAAATGTAAAAAAGGGCCATGTTCAACAAAAGACGTTAGACCAACCATTTCTGACGTTTTTTCGTTGGAATAAATTTACATTTAGCTGGAAAAATATTCTCACAAATATTACGAAACATTCGCGAAATCCTAAATATATCCCCTATATCATTTTCAATAATATTGTTTGGAAAGTATGTTTGTACGTTATGTTCTTGTTGCGTTATATTACGCACCAAAAATACAGTAAACTCAATGTAATATTTTATTGTACAAGTAATATGTTGTTGTCTCATGCGTATTTTACAAATTTGTCGTACATCTACAGGCGTAATTATGAAAGTATTGTGTATTCATTTGCGGTACCTGGCTCATACACGTTATGTTACATGCCATCAGTACTTTGTTGAAACTTGTTTTAAAAAAATATATCTCATATCGCGATTGCATGTACCATATTCACTACCCCTCCGCCCACTGCTCAGGATTGAAGAAGAAATGAATAAACTTTTGTACATTACAGAACTGGTATTCTTCCACTGGTATGCTTATACCTGTTCTGTAATCTGCAAAAAAATACTTTTTTATTTCATCATTTGTGTAAACTGAGCCAAACTTCTAATTTAAGGGACTGCGAAATAAAAGTGAAGTAATTAACGAGCATAAGAAGCGTAAACGCATAAATTTATTCATTAGCAATTTTTAATAACAACGTGGATACACCATTTACACCAACAGTATATGCCGCATTAGAACTGATCAAGTCCTTTTCATATTCACTATCATTGCCGCGTGACTTATTGAATATGGATTGAATATTACTGTCATGATGAGTCTTGTTTGTTCTATTATTTCGTTTAAAAGGTGTTATAATTTTTTATTAAGTCGTCGCCAGGAAATGGTCACTTTTTTGTTTCCCATTTATGTTGTCACAACCAAACCGAATGTCTACAAAAGTTATTTAAATGCTTATACAATACAGCGGAAAGTAACAAAATAAAAGTATATTCTCCAATGAAATTTATGAAAACTTCATTTATCGTAGACAAAATCTAAATAAGTTAATGCTTTACTTGAGTAAAAGCCGGTTCAAATTTTTTAAGTCGTAAGATTGCTTAATTATTTTATTTACTTACTTCTTCTTAGCGCTATCCCGTTTCTTAATCCATTAGGATTGTCGGGGTCCGCTACCTTAATCTAAGGATTTAGCGAAGATACTATTTTTTTACATAATTACATGGAGCGGCTGCCGTCAGATCTCCAACCCCAGATGGAAATCCAGGCCTTTCTTAGGTTAGGTCACGCGTCTTTACTGTCATCATTCACCGGTAATTACAAATGTGTATGTAAATTCTACAATACGAATTTAATGGTACAAGACAAGATTCGAACCGGGGATCAGTTGGTCAATGGGCTGGTTCTTTATCCAATGGGCTATCACCGCTTTAGTTATTTTTATTTTAGTATTTTTGGTTACAAATTATTTAACAATCAGGAAACTACTCTATAGAAGTTCTCTCGTGATATATTCACGACTGTCTCATTGTGTTTATTATGTGAACGGAATGTCAGACCGTGTATTCTTTCGAATATCAATGCGAATTGATATGTGGGCTCGTGAATAACAATACAAAAACCAACGGTTATTTATTCTATGGCGTGATCTTTTCAGTGAAATTATCTTAAATAAAATATCATTGGATCTTTTGACTTTGAAGACGTTGTAGAAATATCAAAATAAGATGGGTAATATGTGCTTTTGCTTTATGTTCGCGATCCAATATTGAAATTACCTTTTTATTATATTTTATATTACCTTATTATTTTATAAATAACGGGTGCATGCGGTTCATGTTTCAGATGGCAATCACTCGCAGAGACGACTGCCGCAGCCGAGGCAGAGACGACCGGAGCAGCCATGGCAGCGGCGGCATGCATCTACTAACGGTAGTGGGTGGGTGCCGGCCGGCAGTAGCTCGCATGAACTAATCGGGAGCGGAAGCACACAAAGTAGTTCAGATCAAATTGGAAGATGTGTTCATTGAACACACTTGCTTGGTGGTTTGTATATTGTATACTTTGAATGCGGTTTTAGCAAGGATGGAATGGCACACAGGTGATGTGGAGAGATGAGTGAGTGCAGGGAACAGCGTGAATGGAGCGTTGGACTAACTTCTAGGCAGTCGTAATCTAAAGCTATAAGACACAGCCCGCTGTATGGAAGGCGGTGCTAATCCCAACGGATAGTTTTTTTTTGTTTTTACGCTCAACGTAAAACGACGACCCACAAGAAGGACTAACCCACCCCGAGCGCATGTTAGCCATTCTTCTGAGGGGTGCACTCTCTGGACTATTCAGGGGAGGGAGGTGGTGAACTCTCATGAGTACCCTTTCGGACGGTCGTACGTTTTATGTCAGACTCTCACTGACTAAACACGACCTAGGGACTGCCTTTAGTCGAGAAGGCTTTAAAGGCTTCATCGGAGGCGATCGCCCGGCATAAATGATTGACACGCCAATTATAGAAGATCTGACTCAGGAGGCTTTCGTGACAGCGAGGCATCATAAGGCTCGGGAGCTGTCTCCGTTATCTCGTTTGATTTTGACCAGTTTCAGCTTAATTACTCTCGACACTACGATGTGTAAACCCATGTAAGTGAGTTAAAAGTGGGAAGCCGGAATTTCATGTTATGAAGTACCTAAAGGAAACAATAAATTACAGTTGGAAAACAGAAATTTCAAATTCGACGATTTGAATATACGCAGCGTTTTCGGTGCGCGGCACAAATCGAACCAGTCCTTCAGAGCCTTCCGTCATTAGCCTGAACCTAACGCTCATAAATTGTTAAAGTTGAGTGTGGGTGCGTGCAATAAACTGTGTTTCGATCGCAAAACCTAAAGTTAAGAACAAGTATTATTAGCCCAATTGAGTTCTAATGTTTCGGGTATCGAACACCAGTTGGGTCAGTTTAGTACGTCGATGTGTTAAGTATTATTTTACTCGTAATACTTGTGATGATTATATTGTACTTGATTTATAAGAAATTTCGAACACGAAAAGGTGGCTGTTTGAGCAAATGATGATTGCAGCCCAGGTACCAACGTCGATGACGTCTGTGAGAAGCAGTGACACCACCGTCCAGAGGCATAGTATCATAGTGTAAACAATATTATAGCAGAGTGTAAGTTCTATTTACCCTCATAGGTTTTGTGCATACCAGGCCACTCAGAAAGTATTGCTAAAAAAAGTTTTTACGTATGAGAGACTGACCAGTTACAATCTATTTTGAAAATATGATTATTATAAGTAAAAATAGGTACGTGCCAATTCAAAAATTACCCTCCATATTTTTTTGCGAGCTATTTTAAATTATCGTGTCTCATTGAAAAATGGATCTGCGCCAGGAACATTTTCGCGCTATGATTTTTTACAATTTCAAGTGTCGCCTGAAACCGACGAA
Organism: Pyralis farinalis; assembly: GCA_947507595.1. NCBI lineage: Eukaryota > Metazoa > Arthropoda > Insecta > Lepidoptera > Pyralidae > Pyralis > Pyralis farinalis. Next base: position 23,794,130 of record OX382267.1, read on the forward strand.
TCGTACGATAGACTTCAAATGGCATTCATGGATGAAGGCCCTTCATGAATTCAAGCGCGGTTGACTATCTTTGGGTGATGAAGAAAGAAGTGGTCGTAATGGAAGAAAACGTGCTAGCAGTGAAAAATTTCACTATACTGACAATAGGCGAGTTACGTATCAGAAGATTCAGCACATACTGCAGATTGGATCGGGACGCCTTCACGAGATTCTACCTGTCCTAGTTTTGTCGATACGATCTAGAAACGAAGCGCCAGTTGGCGGTTTGGGTGTTTCAAAACGAATCAACACCTACCAAAGTGAAGCGATCTAGAAGGAAAATTTTGATCGCGAGATTTTTTAATTTGACTGGCTACCTGGTGTCATCTCCTTTCATTAACACAACCAAAGAAGCATTAACGCTGAGCGGTATATATTTAAGTTTTCTCCAGTTCCAACACGACAACGCACCCGCGCACATCGCGCTCAAAACGAGGGACTTCCTGGACAATACGCCGGTCAAACTCCTCGGTCAAACCCTCCTTACAGCTCTGACTTAGCACCGTGTGACTTCTTTTTATTCCCGAAAATGAAAAATCTGCTCAAAGGGATACAATTTTCGTCGCCGGAAGATGCGTTGTCAGCGTTCGAGCAGGCTGTAAATGTGGTGTCTGCGGCGGGCTGGAAAAAGTGTTTCGAAAACTGGTTCAGACGCATGAAACTCTGTACTCTATACAAAGCTGGTGGAGAGTACTTTGAAAAGATTTCATAAAAAAATATTTACCTATAGAACACTTTATTATTTTCGAAAAACTTTCCGAATGTTCCACATACGTACGGTATGATAATGTAAATTATGTACTTGTAATTTTGTATGTAATATAAGAATGTCATATTATAACAATAATAAACACGTTAATAACTAATACTTAATGTCATCTAGAGTACTATGTATTTTTTGTTCGACACGAATGCATTACTTACTTACTGTCACATATATTTGTTGCAACGCAGATATCGTTGTTCAGTATTATTGTTTGTGTAGAGTTAGCAGATTGTAACATGATCGCTTTGTTATGATTGTTAGTACTGTAACCGAGTTCTAAGCGAAGGTAAATTATGTTATCTATTTAGTATGTTTGTAAAGTAAAGAATATTCTTGAGTTTTGTACCTAAAATTTGTTTTTCAAAAGGAGGGGGTGTGGTTTAGCGACGTGACGCTATGTACGATTTGTATATACGTGGAGTTGCATGAGGTTGGATTATCTAGCCTAGTTAACTGCTGCTCATTATTAGTCCGAATGTATGCCAGACTGCTTTTTTAATACATTGATACCGGTGCAGTAACATATTCGCAAAGGACCATATGTAAATTCACCTCTACTTCGGAAATTTTGGAATGGCTGTTTCATAGGAGATTGATTCGACATAATAACTTCTCATATCCCACATGACACAATAATTTGGAATTTATTGAAAGTAAAATATTTCGAAACAGACAGACTCAGTCTCGGACAGACTTTTTTAACAAGTGAAGCTAGTGATATTGTTGGAGTCTCGAAAATAATACTAGCGTTTGACATATACAGATTTTTTACATTGCTTTACCATTTATAACATAGATAAAACAGTGCTTAGTTTAAATTTTTAAGAATTTGGATAAAGTTTTGACAAGTACATGTATCAAATAGAATAAGTTATTTAGATTTTTTAAAACAGGAAGATTCATCTGTTCGTCTAGAGGGCCTAGATAGTAAGAGGTGAGTTTCATTATTAAAAAAAAAATTGAATACTCGGTGGTTTTCGTTGTATTGCTGACACAGGCTAATAATAATGTCGGTGGAAATTTTAAAGAGTTGTCATCTTTAATTATAATTGATACAAAGAATGACATATATTTATTTCAAAATATATTTGTTTTTTGCCGATTCTTGGATCTATAATACATGTTTATCCTACATTAGACACCAGCTCCTCATAGAGAGATTTAATTAAAACATGTCCTATTATTGCATTAATCTTAAAGCTTGTGTTGTTGTGAGGAGAAATAAATATTTTTTTATTTTTTATTAACGACTATATTAAATCAATTTGAAGTACTGATACATAAAGGGAAAGCTTGAATGACGCTTATTTTATTTTTTAAAGTACATTCTTAACTTCGCGTTATTCCGTTTCCTAATTCATTAGGATTGGCGGGGTCCGCTACCTAAGCGTATGGGTTTGACGAGGACACCGACTTACATGGAGCGACTGCCATCAGACTTCTACAACCCAGAGGGAAAACCAGACCTTTCTTAGGTTAGGTCACACGTCTTTCGAAGTATAATTTCTTGAACGTGTGGCTTTCCTCATGATGTATCCTTCTACACCGAACAAGGGATAAATATGTACATAAATCCGAAAACACGAATTTAGTGGGTACATGCCTTTGACGTATATATACTATTGGTGTACCTTTTATATAAGTAAATAAATGAGACAGTAAGCTAAGTAGTGTACTGTTATATGTAAGTAGCGCAGAAGTGTGCCGTGGACGCTTGTCCGATTTTCAACAAACTTACAGAACTTCCCTCCTCAAAGCGTCAGTGGTTACTTTGAAGTCATGTGCATTTCATTGTTGTTAAGGAACACTCGCCTCACTCAAAGGTCGCCATATTGTTGCGCTAAATGCTTAGGTATTACTTAAACGTAAAACGTGAACAATTATAAGAATATATCAGAAATACAGAATCACTGTAACTGTCTGCCGCTTAGAAATGAACATACCACTTATGTATATATTAATTTCGTAAGTTTCTATAGTTTATAAATTGAAAAAAAAAAATATTTATTTTTCTTATTTATTGAGAATTTATATTCTTTTGCTGTATATAAAACGAAAAATATTTACTTTTCTTAATTATTGGATATTCGCTTTTCGCTTTTTCGTATTCCAACGGGCAAGTTTCGTCTTCGCAAATGTACGAGTATATCGCGATTTATAGGCAATTCTAAACTGGTTCATATGCAATAAACTTTTATTAAACGAAATTAAAACCAAATGTATAAAATATAGTCTTCTAAATTCTTAGTCCTAATTGACAAAAATATACTAAAATTGATTAATGAACATGTATTTCTTGGCAATTTGAAAAAAAAAAAATGATATATAAGTTTCTTTCGGTATTTCTTCTTCGCGAATAGGTATCTATTGGCGAAGAAGGAATCAGAAATGACGGCAAATTAAAAAAAATATATATATGTGAAATAAATGATATCCAATAAAGTTTTATTAAAAATAAATATTTTTAACTGACTTTTTAGCTTAGGAGAATCAGTCTTATTCTCGTGTGCAAATATTAAAATTATGCATACTTTAGCATCCATTTAGGGTAGCCACTCTGAAGAAGACTGACTAGGGAGAGACCACTCAAAATAACACTAATGAAATACGTAACGACATGCTTGTCTGTTTTGTTTTCGTCTGAGTATTTTAAAAGAGGTAGAGCGCCCTAAAGCTGCCCGTTTGGGGAAATACCTCCATTTCACAGAAAATCGAAGCCCAATAATAACTCCTTGGAGGGTTGCTGTGTTCCTGCGAATGAGCGAGTTACCAGTAAGCTTTGAAGGAGTTGCTGTAAGCATACTATAGCAAGGGCTCTTAGTCTACGGTACCAACTTTACTTCATGTAGGCCGTATACTTGTATGCCTTATATGTATATCTTTTGCCAGAATCTCATTTATTAATTTGCAGCTGCGGTTGATTTTACCTCTGTACAGCAACTGTGAGATCGTTCAGTGTATTGCGACCTCTACCTGCACTACAAATGGTAATAAAAAGATAAATTGCTCTCGCAAAAGAAATTTAAGTAGCTAAGCATCGTGAACAATGCAGCACCCTATCGCTTAACAGTCATAAAATATTCATCCCCATCCTATAGAGCGAGTATCAAAAGAAGAAATTGTCGGCATTAAAACATGCAGGCGGCGGTGGCGGAGGCACCTCCATTTATTCCTTGTACATTATTCATGACGTCGTGTCTTCGTTACGAGTCACTCCCAGCGACCCACCGTCGATAATCAACTAACGGTTTTTGTTACAATACTCAATTTCATTTTACCTTCAACGAAATATCGAGAAGGAATTTCGCGGTTTAAGTACTTTTGCATTATTTTTAGATATGATTTTTTCATTTTCATACAACTTTGAGCGTCATACAAGCATACAGCCTACCTGATTTATAGCATTTACCGTACCTAGTCTACAAACGATTGCAATACATTCGGAGCTCAGCAACTTCTTAGGAGTTTACGGGTAATCTCACTCACTCGAAGGAACACAACAGTTCTCCATGGAGTGGTTATTTGGCTGCGGAATTCTGTGAGGTAGACGTACTTACCCCAGACAGGCGGTTTTGATCCACCCTACTTCTATCAAAAACACCCAGATTAAGACAACCAGACATGTTCATGCATACATGTTTGTCCTTTGCAGGAATAGAACCCACGAGCGTTGGTGTCAAAGTGACGTTACTAAACACTGCGCCACCGAGCTCGTCAAAGGTTTGGACATTCAGTAAGAATGAATGAGAAAAGAGTTAGGTAAGAATAAATTATATCGAACAAGAGTGAATAGAGTTATGCGCCCTAGACGCTGTGTGTGTATAGATCAAATTGGTGATGTGCGGAAAAAGGGCCAAATCAAAAGCACCCATAACCGAAAAGCATGCATGAAGAGGTTGATGAGTGTAGAAGAAGAGAGAGAGGTATGTTTAGATCGGTGTCCCACAGTCTCTACCCACTCCGCACTCACAAAAACGTTGTGTTTTAGCGACTAAATATCTGAGCGTTTCCAGCCTACTGACATATAGGAGAATATTTTAACCAATAAGCCAATATGTGCCGCGATGTTGATACGTGAACTAGCCAATAAGAGATTAATATCGTTCTCATTGGTTCTCGATAGGTTATATCCGTCATGTTTTTAGAGCTGCCATTCGTGTGCTTATCGATACCTTTCTGATTAGCAAACGAAAGCCCTGGCAGAAGATGAAGATATAGTTCAGATACACTTCGGCTGTAATTAACCTCCATTTTGTTGAAAATCGTAGGCAATTAACAATTATTTTCAAGGGAGGTTGGAGTTTGTGAATTTAAGAAAGGTAGGGCGCATCAGAGTAACAAGATTGGAAAGTATCTCCACCTCACATAAAACCACAACAAAATCCCTGGAGGTTCTTGTATTCCTGTGAGTGAGTGGGCTTACCAGTAAGCTCCCAAAGAGTTACTGTGTTAGCAGTGGGGATGGCAACGCGCGAGCAAGGAAGTATTTTCCTTATGCAAGCATTCATAGATTACGGTTTGCATAAATGTTGCATAAAAATGTAAGTAAAGTCACCAGCTGTTTAGGAGTTGCTGAGTTCGAACAGAGGCGGGCTTTATGCTTGTTCACTACTAACGTATAATGTATTCGAAATATACGCAAGTTTTCATAATTTTATTTGTAAGACGAATCTATGCCTGATCATCTACAAATTGATCTACATCTGCACGGTAAGTTTACTACGGGGCAGGCGGAGACTGCGTCACATGCATTTCATTCGTTCAATTATAATTTCTTGGGATATGGCATGTTAGCAGGTAGTTATTCCTTGCGGTGCATGTTACAATACATTTGCTCACTTGTTCATTGGACTAACTTGCGGTCTGGTCTATTCAAGAACTTTGAAGTTGGCAAATAGTTTACATGGAAGAGATATGATGGATGATTATAATAATAGAGCTTTGGCCCTTTTGACTAAATGCTTTGTCCCCCCTTTTCCCCATTGACTAAATGTTTTCTTTGTAATTGTAACAGTTTTTTTGAGTTGTTATTACAGAATTGTCATAAAGCAATTATGTATAAAGCGTGAACGTGATTCCAGATAAAATTAATCATTATTCTTATTGGTTTTCAAATAAAATTTTGTTAAAATAAATATTCTTAAACACATTAAAAGGTCAACCTGTTGTTTTAACGCAATTTTGTGATCAAAGCCCTCACCTCGATAAAAGCAGCTCAAACACGGGCTGTAATCGATTTAATGAAAGAGGAATCGAAGGGTCCCGTAGGTTTGCGTTGCCAAATTTACGACTGGTTCTGGCGTTTAATTGGATATTCGTGCCGCAATAAAAACAACTCGATGACCTGAAGATTAAAATGGGTACAGTTTGAAACGAGAGGGAACGCTAAACGGGATACCGGCTGAAAGTACCGTCTCGAGTTTACAAATGATGCTTTTACTTGAGATCGCTGGGTCTCGGACGGCGGCCTCGGGATAGGAGATGAGAAATTTGAATAAACGGTTTATGTATCTTTGATGTTATGTTTAATTTTGTACCGTGATAAAGCCATATTTACCTTAATACTTAGACGCTCTGATGTAAGGTAACGGAGATACTCGGTGTCGGCTGTAATATACAGGATGTTCTAGAAACTAGTGACATATAAATATGTCTACATTATAAATATCAAATATTTATTCTATCTACGAGTATGTTACTAAGAGACCTTTTAGAGACAATTACGTCACTTAGTCGACATTATGCGACTTATTTTTAAAACCAATAGGTTGTTAACAATACCTTATTAAAAACTTCCTTGATGTTTCTATTATAGTGTCAAATTCCATTTGAAACCGGCGAATTTGAAGTAGTTTCGTTCGGAAGAATTTGAGACATGTTTGTATTACGTGGATTATTTTATTAATGTGTTTACAAGTACATAGAACGTCTTTGTTTATATGGATTCAGCGTCACTTACACAGAAGTCTTATCAACGATCATTTGGCGAGCTCGGTGGCTCAGTCGTGAATGACGCGACTTTGACACCAACGCTCGTGGGTTCGATTCCCACACAAGACAAACATTTGTGTGCATAAACATATATGTTTGTCTTAGTTTGGATGTTAAAATAGAGGTGTTTTGTGTTCCTGCGTGTGAGTGAGGTCACCAGTAAGCTCCTAAGGAGTTGCTGTGTAAGCAGCAGAGGAGGCATCGCGCGAGTAATACTTACTGATTTACCATCAATTAATGACAAATCGTTTATCGCTTTAGACATAAGTTGTGCAATTCAAAGAACACTAAATTGGAAATTTCCCGGCGCCGATGGATAGCATAACTTCTGGCTAAAGTGGTTTACCAAATCTCACGCTGTTCTTGCAAGTCAATACCAAGATCATCTTCAGTAGTGTGCCCTCTGTAACCTCCTACTCCCTAATCCTTTATAGATTTTTTGTAGTTTCACCTACTATGTTTTAAATAACCAATAAAATCCAAATCAACTAATTTTGGCCGATAATATAATTCATAAGAGAACCCGTGTTGTGAAAAATTAAAATAATATCAAACAATCATTTGGATAATGTATAAGCTGTAAAACACAAATGATTTCAAAAAAATAACTTTGACACCATACTATATTGAATACTATTTTGAAAATTGTAAAACTAAAATTAAATATTATCTTTGATTTTCTGGTCCGCGAAGAAATCTCAAAACTACGTTGTCACGCTAGTAGATACGAGTATATCGTAATGTTGGGACCGTCAATCGCTGCAGACCGCACTTCGTCGCAAGGATACAATTCAGGAATATACGAAATAAAAGTATTTCATCAGGTTATATTTCAACACTGCGCACAATTTTCGGAGAAGGCACTATAAAGTCGTATTGACCTTAAATCAGAGCACCGAAAATTACGTGAAAATGAAATTTCAGGCCGTAATAATTATTAACTTAAATGTCAAATGATTTTGCAAGGTATGTATATCTCGCAGTGTTGAAATATAACATGATTTAATTTGTGTAAAACATTTCTGGAGTATAGTCAACACAGCAGAGGCTGGAAGTCACAGGCGCGGTAGTCAGTACACCGTGCGATGCTGATCAGGTCTCAGCGTACTTGCCTCTTGTTTGTTGGTAGTTTACAGAATAGAATTTTTAAATTTTCAACACTTATTACTGACCTATTTTTCATGGATGATTTTAAACTATTTTCTCGCACTAAATGACATCTAAAGTCACTACTGGATATAACACATAAATTGTGACATTAGAATGGTTTTTGGTATGGATAAATGCGCTATCATGCAAATTAAGAGGGGAATGGTAGTGTCATCAGATAATTTGGAACTATCTGATGGTGTGATCTTGCGCTCTCTCTCTTTCTGAAGGTGAAACATACAAATACTTGGGTATGTCAAAAAGTCTAGGCATTAACGTTATGAGCATAAAACAAACAGTTAGCGACCGATTCTTTAAGCGCTTGAAAAAAATACTCAACAGTCTTTTATGAGGCGCAAATAGGATTTGTGCGTATAACCGTTGGGTTATGCCTCTATTACTCTACAGTTTTGGGATAATCAAGTGGAAGTGGAAAGCCTTCCACAACCGTGAAGCATCGGAAGTTGTAGCGAGTGATAAGAGCCTAACTCCGCTCATGGTAAGCGAGAACTGGCAGAAACCGGTAGCTGTGAGTATTCAGGATCGCATCACTATGTGACAGGGTAAGGAGTTGCACGGTCGATTTTACAGAGTCCTTACTGATCCAGATGTTGATCGGTTAGCTTCTGTGCATTGACAACGTTTCGGGGACGTCTTTGGGGAAACCAAAGGTTTTGTGTGTGCAATACAAGATTAAGTTATTAAGACTAACAACTATAGGAAATACATTCTGAAAGACGGTATAAGGATGGAAGGAATAATTAAAATGCGTGAACGTGTTAGACTGCGCTTTAATGCGGCGCAGCGAGAACTCTAATATTATAAAACGATCCAAAATAAGTGACAATAATCAACAATAGTAGACAGACAGTGTTGACTTCAGTGACATCGTTTTGGTGAAAGAATCGTATTCGTATTTTAAATTAGAGATGATTGCGCTTGGGTGACCTAATAGCGAACTGTCTGCTGTATGCAGACGATGCCGTGATAATAACAGAAACATCATCTGAACTGCAAACACTAGTCACAATAATGAAAGACGATAGTATGAAGAATGGTTTACTATTGAACGCGTAGAAAACAACGATAATGGTATTTGAAAGAGTAGAAACCAGAACCAATGTAAGGATTACGGTTGACGATGAAGTGTTGGAACAAGTGGATGAGATTGTATATCTTGAAAGACGAGTGAGTGCTGGGTGCTGGGTGTGAATGAAGCGTTGGGAAAACTTCTTGGCAGTAAAAACTTAAGCTAGAAGGTACAGCTCGTTATACATAATGCAGTGCTGGTCCGGACGCTTACTTATGGAAGCGAGAGCAGGGTATGGCAGAGAGAGCCTGAAAGTAGGATAAACGCGGCCGAAATGCGAGCGTTGCGTAAAATTTCTGGCGTAACGCTTGTAGAGCGTATTCGCAAGATGATGTTGTTAGAAAAACGGTTGGTCTGAAAGTTAAAATAAGAAGATGCATGCTCCGTTGGTTCGGACACATAGAAAGAATGTAGGATGAAACAATGACGAAGCAGATATACAATACAAAAGGCGAAGTTTCTACTTAGGCTAGATAATAAAAAAAATCTATCCTACTTGACTTACCTAAATTTAGTAATCCTATTTTTATTTATTAGTAATCAATATTTTTTGTTACGTTTTACCTTGTTTCGTGGAGAGCTCCGTACCAAACTCTGGTTGGATATGTATGTGAGAACGGTTAACAACATCGGCATTAATAGCAGAATCACCATCTGAACAGCAAACACTATTTACGACAATGAAAGATGATTGTATGAAGAAAGGCTTACAATTGAATGCGAAGAAAAGAAGAATGGTATTTGAAAGAGAGACAACCAGAACGTAAATTAGGATTACGGTTGATGATGTAGTGTTGGTGCAAGTGGATGAGATTAAGCAGTGGAAGGAGTTTTAGCAGTGATGGAAGGTACATCGCTGATGTGGAGAGACGAGTGAGTGCAGGGAACAGCGTGAATATAGTGTTGTGTAAACTTTTAGGCAGCCGAAATCTAAGCCAGAAGGCAGTGCTCACTGTACGCTACGCTGTGCTAATCCCAACGCTAACTTATGGAAGTGAAAGCTGCGTATGTCAGAGAGAGCATGAAAGTAGAATAAATGCGGTTGAGATGAGAGCATTGCGCAAAATTTGTGACATAACGCTTGCTGACCGCGGCCGTAATGATGACGTAAGAAAGAGAGTTGGTCTGAAAGAGAGTGTCGGTGTTAAGATAAAAAGGGCATGCTCCGTTAGTTCGTACACGTAGAAATAATGCAGGATGAAAGAATGACGAAAGATATATACAGTGCGAAAGTGGAAGGATGTAGGAGCCGAGGAAGACCAAGACTAACCTACCATGACCAAATTGGTCGTGTTTTATTAAAAGGTGATGTCAAGAGCCCTAGAAACTGGCGAGGATGCATGAAAAGAGCTATGAATTTTAAAGAAGCGAGCGAGAAAAATTGACTGGATAGACTATCGGGTAGCATATTCTAAAGAGATTATAAGGACTGTTACTGTAGGCTTTTGAATATGAATTCTGGATGTACTATGGCGAGAAAATGATGTTAAATAAATGGGAGCCGATAATTTGGAGCCAGATAATATAATTTATATATGCATATATGGGTTGTGTTATTGAATAATATGTAATATAACGGCTAATCCTGCCTACGGGTGATCTCACCAGGAAACTCCTGAAGTGTTGCTGCGTTAGCAGCATAATGCGTGAATGTATATTTGCCTATGCCATTGGATAAAAAAAGGAAAATATAACATTTCACATGAATATGAAATAATAAAATATTCATAACTTTTTTCACGCACGCTCGCCGGTTTCTAGGACTCTTGACATCACCTTTTGATAAAATACGCCCAATTTGACCATGGTACGAGTAGCTTAGTCTTGGTTTTCCTTGGCTCCTACATCCTTTCACTTATGCATTGTACATCTGTTTGGTTATTCTTTGAAATGTGTAAGGATCGCGTCTTATGGCGCTCGGTTCTCTCTGCCTACCCCGCAAGGAACCTGGCGTGAAGATATACATACATATATAAAAATAACCATGATTACATGCCAATAACTTCCCTCAAGTATTACTTTGTGATCTGATGAGTATGATCGAGTTAGGGTGCATGCCACTACTTAGAGTGGCCAGACTGCTGCTTGTACGTCGTTTCTCTTAGGGCGCTATGAAAAAAAAAATAAAAAAACGTGTGTGCTTTAGACCACACGACTGAAGTAAAACTTCTTTAGCTCCATATTGTGATACAGACAATAGGCCTGCACTGTGTCTTAGATATACGAATCTCTACTCGCTATGAGAGAAAGAGAGAAAGAAAATGTGTGGTCGCACCTCTTTCTCTTGCCCCTACAGTACCTAATATACGAAACGTAACTCTCTCTTTCTATCTTCACTAACTTATCTCCCTCTCAAATTCCGTTCGCCTCGTCCGATCACACTTTTCGTAACGCTTTCGTCAAGTGTTCATCCACGAGGATGAGTCAACGTAAAATTAATTTTAATAAAACCACACAACTGTAATAACGGGATATGTAATCATCGGTGGGTGGTCCGTGGTTTGCGTGGTTTGCGTGTTTACGCGAGTGACATTAATCACTCGAGATTTGGCGGAACGTGGTCTTAAATTCGCATTCTCAAATGAACATTCCCTACAAAGGACCGGATAATAAAATAAACGTTTTTCCCTGCTCCCGTAAATTTCCCCAACCAACGAATAGAGAACGAAAATGGTACAATCTTTAACTTTCTGACAGTTTAATAAGATGATAAAAATATAACCAGGAAAAAGAAAAGTGCTATCTAAATGGATTTATTTGATTTTTCACAATTTGTTAAAGTTTTAACGCCTATGCTTTATACAGTATTTTTATACTGTTATTTTTAGTAAGATCAAATTAAAATTTCAGTTAATTATTTATTCTTTTCTATTGTTCTAGTCTACAATGAACTAATGTGCATATACCTATGTTAAAAGCGAATAAAAATACAATAAAAGAACATATTCGACATGACATAAAAGGTCGTAATAAACATTGTAAATGTACTTACCCAAACGCAAATAGAAATTTTTAAAGTGGGTCATGAATAGGTAATGTGATTTTATAGTATGGGGTGTGACCAGATCCGAAAGCTTTTTCCGAGCTCGGTGGCGCAGTGGTGAAACATGCTGTTACGTTACTTTAACACCAACGCTAGTGGGTTCGATTACCACGAAGGAAGAACATTGTGTGCTCATAACATGTCTGTTTGTATTGATCTGGTTGTTCTTTAATTAAGTCGTCGTGGAATTCATTAAGAGAGGTAGGGCGCATGACATCAGCCCATCTGGGGAAGTACCTCTACCTCAAAGAAAACTGCAGCCAATTAACAACTCCCTAAAGGGTCGCGTTCTTGCGTGTGAGTGAGGTCTCCAACAAGCTCCTAAAGAGTTGCTGTCTTAGCAGCAGAGCTGGTGTCGCGCGAGTAATACCATATGTATTGCAAGTGTTTATAGGCTATGGTAGCCGCTTTACATCAGTTGGGCCGTATGCTTGTATGCCTACCGACGTTGTATAAAAAAATATAATGGTCGAACACCTGAGTCTAAAACACTTTTAATATAAATATTTTGCAAACGGATCACTATCTCAAAAAGTGATTTTCCCACACCCTAAATGTTTAAAAAAAATCCTATCTAACGAACATCCATACCATTGGATGGGGAGGCACCACCAAAACAAAAATGTTTTCAAGAATTTATTCTACCACTTTGTCAGCATAGTTAACATATATGTACATGCCAAAATACATCTTTCTAGTATCAAGCGTCTCTGAGCAAGGTCGTGGACAGACGGACGGACGAATGGCCAGACAGACGGATATGGCGAAACTATAACGGTTCCTTGTTTACTATGGAACTCTAAAAAAAGAAAATAACTTAAAGTTATCCAGTTAAAGTCGGTAATTCAAAGCATGTTCATGATAATTCTTTCTTCCCACATGATACGTTGTTGAGCACTGATTGTTTAGTGGATAAAGAACCGGCTTATTAACCGAATGGGCCCCGGTTCGATTTCTGGTGAGGATATGTACCACTGGATAATGGTATTTGAAAGAGAAGAATCCAGAACTAATGTAAGGATTACGATTGATGATGAAGTGTTGGAACAAGTGGATGAGTTTGTATATCTTGGATGCGCTTTCAGCAGGGATGGAAGGTACACCGCAGATGTGGAAAGACGAGTGAGTGCTGGGAATAGTGTGAATGGAGCGTTAGGAAAACTTCTTGGCAGTAAAAACCTAAGCTAGAAGGCATAGCTCGCTATACACAATGCAGTGTTGGTCCCAACGCTAACTTATGGAAGCGAGAGCTGGGTATGGCAGAAAGAGCATGAAAATAGAATAAACGCGGTCGAAATGCGAGCGCTGCGCAAAATTTGTGGCGTAAGGCTTGCAGACCGTATTCGCAATTAAAATAAGAAGAGGCATGCTCCGATGGTTCGGACATGTAGAAAGAATGCAAGATGAAAGAATGACGAAGCAGATATACAATGCAAAAGTGGAAGGATGTAGGAGCCGGGGAAGGCCAAGACTTACCTACCATGACCAAATTGGTCGTGTTCTATCAGAAGGTGATGTCAGGAGCCCTAGAAACCGGCGAGCGTGCATGAGAAGAGCAATGAATGTTAAAGAAGCGAGTAAGATATGTAAGGATCGAATCACGTGGCGCTCGGTTCTCTCTGCCTACCCCGCAAGGGAATTGGCGTGAAGTTATAGATAGATAGCATGTACCACTAAATTCATATTTTTGTTGCCTGTATGCCTACTACTTTCAGAGGCAATTTGTTTTGGTCATGATTCTTGAATATATAATTTGAAAAGCTTAGCTCCACGTGAGCTGCGGGTAGTAGCTAGTTGTTTATATTTTAGTAGAGTGAGGTGTATATTACGTTTAGTTTAGTTCATTCATTTGTATTTTATAAAATATATGTTTATGGAATAGCAAAATTCAAAAAGCGGTACGTCTGAAAAATTAAAAAATAAAAACCAGCCAAACAATAATTCTCTAAATGGTTATCATTATTTTAGCGTAGAGCTTACTTAATTTGATATAGTTACTGTAGTCATTGACACTTGTACATAAAAGAAGAGGTGTTGGGCTGCAAACCTAGCAACTACTCAGAGCTTACCAGAAACCTCAGTAATGTGACTAGATATACAGATTCAGCGATGTCCAACCATCTACAAAAAAACTTTTAACTCAAGATAATGCGAAGTTCCTTCGATGGCATCTAAATATATATCTTCGTGTGCACTTGAAATGAAAATCCACAACACCCATAGACTTTGTAAAAAAATATTGATTTGAAATATTCTTAAACCTGACCAACAACTTATCTATCTATTACTCTATACTCATAGTTTATAGTGCCCATAGCTACGATAACTGCTTACCATAAGGCAGATTGTGCTCTTGTTTACTATCGTAGTGCCATAGAATAAGTAGTTTATACGAGTTGTATTTACAGCACAACTCTAAGCCGCCATCGTTGTTGAGTAACAGACAAAAGCGTGCGGATAACCCTGAATTTATATTGTTTTGTACACCAATTGGTACATTGTGTACGAAACGGGTTTGCCGATTAATGCCTCGGAATCAACACAGATCTATAGGCCAATTCTACTAAAAACCTGCAGCTACACGTTTACGCTTGTCATTTGTGTCGTGCATGAATAGTGCAGAGCCAATACATGTATTCTATTAAATTTCCTGCACTGCAACGCCACTGCAACTACGCTGCAACTGTGCGCATCCTGCAAATGAACTACTTAAATACCTGTCATATTACCATATTTCAATCTAATAAACTGGATTTTTGCTTAATGTTGACTCCTACAGTTTCAATTCCCATTGCCCTTGGTTGCCGGCGTGGAGGTATTTCTAACTGAAAAGAAGCTTTACTTAATCATATATTTCCACAAACATCTCCCAAAACTAAACAAATATTTTATAATATAAATCACCGCTTCAGAATATATTTCACTTCGCAAATGTTGCCTGATACTAACGTTAGCACAACTGCAGATAAACTCCTTCAAAACTTCTGTCATCGCTATACAAATGTCAAAACAATTTATCAGAATACGATTATATTGCAGGAAACGTGCAGGTGCAGTGTAGGTGTTTTAATAGAATAACGTGTCATTTACTGCATTGTTGCTGCAACGTCGCTGCTGTCGCATCGCTTAACAGAATAACTAAACATCAAAATGTATGCATTTTGACACACGCCGCGCAGCAGTGCAGTTGCAGTCTTTTAGTAGAATTGGCCGACTGTTAAATTCTAGCTGCACTCAAACCAACTGAGGTACTGGCTGTTCAAAAAGCACTTATACTTTATGAAAGCAAATTGGTATAAATATCGCGATCTTAAAGGAAAGTAGAAACCATCATTCATCCTGAAAGGCTGTTGCCCGTGTATGTACTCGAATTTTCTACTAAAGCAGCAATTCTAAAGAAATGACTACTATCTATGCCCACTCTTGTGAGCGAATCTTCATGGATGGCAAGTCAGGTGACTAACGAAATAGCCCACCAATTCTTCGTAAATAGCCATTTTTATGATTATAGCATCAATAGCCTAGTGGATAAAGAACTTGCTTATTGACTGACTGGTCCCCGGTTCGGATCGAATCATGTACCAATAAATTCGTGTTTTCGGTTTTATGTAGGTACATATTTGTAATTATCACTTGCTCGGTGGTGAAGGAAAACATCGTGAGGAAATTAGCAAGCCAAGCAATTATATGGCGAAAGAGGTGTGACCTAATCTAAGAAAGGTCTAGTTTTCCCTCAGGAGTGTGGAGGACTGAGGGCAGGTGCCCCATGTAAAAATCATTATCTTCGACTAAACCTTAGGCTTAGGTAGTAAATTTTACAATGACTACACCAGTATTCGAATCTGAGGCCAGTTAATAGGGTTGTTCGTTATTCACTAGGCTATCACTATTTTTTGGTGGAGTTTTCATTGACTATGAAGCATATAGGTTCCATTGTCAGAAATAAAGATATATAATATAATTGTCGCTAGGCTATCACTATTTTTTGGTGGTGTTTTCACTGACTATGAAGCATATAGGTTCCATTGTCAGAAATAAAGATATATAATATAATTGTCGCTAGGCTATCACTATTTTTTGGTGGTGTTTTCACTGACTATGAAGCATATAGGTTCCATTGTCAGAAATAAAGATATATAATATAATTGTCGCTAGGCTATCACTATTTTTTGGTGGTGTTTTCCCTGACTATGAAGCATATAGGTTCCATTGTCAGAAATAAAGATATATAATATAATTGTCGCTATTAATATTCAAATTGTGTATGGTGACATTAAAGACTATTATAAAGCAATTCCGTGACCGGTACAAGTCAGCGTGAAATGGTTCTATACTAGCACATAAATACTGTTACAATTTAATAAAGTCATGACTATAACTAAATTACATAATGTCGCCAAAGTAGAGCGTTCATACCGCCAAATAATTCAGTCCTACAAAAGCTGTCATATCAAAAAATCTACAGTTTGGTAAGCTTGCCAAATTTGTTATATAAACGAGATTTTTAACACCTGTACCTTTTTTAAATACCTTCACAGTAGTATTGGAGACTTTTTATGTACTTAACTTACCTACTTACTTGTTTAAAATAGCGATTCAATAGTTTACACGACCTACTCGAAAAGATTGTCTGTTGTATAAACTTTTATACAGCATTCTGGTATACAAGATTCGATTTTCATAGGACTGTTTTGTAAGTTGGAGTATACATATATTATATATAAAATAGCTTCTATCGAACAGTGCTATGTTAAATAAAAAATATATGCTGCAACATACAATATCGACATCGAATATTGTATGGCCAACGCTTTCATCCTTTTACTCAAATCTAGGCCTTGCCAGTAGAAAAACATGAAATGTGTAGCAACTAATAAAATGTTAATCTATGTTATGATTGGTGCCGCTGAGTTTCATGGCTGGCGGGTGCGATAGGTCAGTGTAATCGGATTCTTTATTCATGAGCTAGCTGCACCGACGCTGGCGTCCATTCCTACTTCCATATTTACTTTTAGCGTTATTTAAAATTTAGACAATGCACATTGGGCTAGCATCATCTTTTTGTAGGATTTACGAGTGCAGTGACTAAGGATAGTCTGCTCTAGTGAAACTTCATTGTAAGCATACTTATTTATACCATCTGTGTGACAAACACTACATTATAAACAAGACGGATATGATAGTAGGGCAGTTACCGTAGCACCACTCCGCTGATAGCTCATCGCTCTAAGTAATTGGCTACACTAATTCTTGGGAATAGAAGTAATAGAAGCAGCAATAAATTTTCTTCCTCTAACTTTTTTTCTGAATTCTTGAATATTTTGCTTGCTGATTTGACTATCCAGTAATAAAATAATGTATATGCAAATGAAAAACATAGCGTAACTCAAATAGAAATTCGAAATTCAAATATATTCAAGATATCATAATTAGTAAGCTTGTCTGTAATAAGGTTAGGTTGTGAAATGAACTCCGTAGCGAAGTTTTCAGACTCAGACCTAAGAGAATTTGCCCCTGAAGGTTATAACTTTACATATGCTACTGTAACTACTTGCCACTAGACGGGTCGCATGCCTGTTTATCAGCTATTGTAGTAAATGTTTGATGAGTTCGATGGTGGAGTGGTCAGTAACACTATTTTGACACCAACGCTCGTGGGTTCGTTTACGATGTGATATAAAATATATGCGAGAACACACATATACTCCCAGGAGACCAATATTATTTATAAATAAATGAGAATTAGGACTCGATTATAACAGTGAGTTTTAATCCTTGACAGCCCGCGAGCCTCAAAGGAGGCTCGAAATGTATGGATAACAGTAGGTATATAACGGTCCTTGACGGGTTTGCAGAGTCACATGCTAAGACTAGCCACTTACTAAGCTCGGGCCCTACATGGGCACACATTGAATTAAAATATTAAAAGCGTTGTCATTGGCGAGAACATCAGGATATCAGGAACGCCACAAAGAAGAAAATCTGAGTTGCATTTCTAATTATCGTAAAATGTGACTTTTAAAACCAAATCGTTTTAAAATTTTGATTAGAGGTTCGGCGAGGGGTATAGTGAGAGGTCGACGGTTTGGCCCGATTTACTTCAATTTGAGCCCATGTCGTGTGCCGATGCGGTGGGACCTGAAAATTTAATGCTATGGGCCCCTCGTTACTCTGTGTCAATGCTCGGCAACCCGCACACTCGCACGATATTTTATACTGCTATATATCCACAGGGGTTAGGTGACATCTGATAAGATAATTAAATTATGGGTACGAAAATGCAAGGTTGTACGTATTTCAACACATGGAATAATGTGGAAACATTGACTCATAAAGGTATTGAAATACGTTAAATTACGTTTGACCGGAAGCACAATTCTGTGGGCAAATTCTGTTCATTATGAAGCCGACAAATTCATTCACATACTATATCATTCGTTATTTGTCGTATCTGTAGCGCATGTTATCGTAACACTTCTGTTTGATGACTGATGGTATGTCATGAATCTTGATCTTTTTTTCAACTAGCTGAAGAAGTGTCAAACAGTTGCATTGATTTCAGACACGAAAGTATTTCGACGCAATGCTTAAAAAAGCAAATGTAATCAGGCTAGCGGAATACATTGAACTAAAATCCATATCTATATTAAACTAAGGATTAAGCAAATGACAGAATAACCGCCTTTGTGGAATATTTGAATGTCACCTAAATTGTGGAATAGACCAACAAGTTTTTATTGTGCTAAAAGCAGAAAACAGAGAAATTTCCTAATTCATTCCTGAACCTGTAAACTATTTGTTTATATCATGTTCATGTTATTGACGTATTGTCATTATTTTGGATTATGATAAATATAATTAACAAGCTAAAATATTCGAATAACGTGAACTTTATGACTATTTTCGGTGAATCACTCCGAACATATAATTATTTTGCATTTGTGCATATAATTATCACAGCCACGAATTCAAAGAAATAGTGAATTAAACAAATGAAATCGCTAACAATTTTTGCTCTCTTTGCAATGGTAAATTAGATTCTTAACTAGCTAAAGAATAAATGTAATTGTCTAGATCTCTCTCTCTCTGGCAAAAAACAAGGAAATCTCAGGAACTCTTAACGTAGAATTAACGTCGACTACGTGGAGAAGATACCCGTGTCTCGTACATTTAACTATTGCAGAGTGAATTTGTACTAATGTACATTTCCTTTGTTTCGCAATTATAAAAATCAATTATTCTATATATTTGTTCTCTAGAACATTGTTGGCTAACTGATGAGTGTAATATTTCTGATATTGTTTGTGTTAAGAAATGGAATTTGTTCCATTATAAATCATTCCTCAAGGTATGGATATGTTGCCAATATAATGAAATTCTTGTCTGATGATATATTAATATTTATTATTAGCTGTATACATTTCGGTGGCAAATAATAACCCGTCTGTCACAATAAGGTTTTTCTGACCTTTTTTTGTAGGTTTTACCACAACGCTACCGAGCTCGCCCTCTCGTTGGAAAAAAAAAACAGTCACAAGTGAATTGAATTAGGATTTTAGTATCCTCTTATTATTTTTTTCTCTATCGATATATAATAGAAATTTCTAAATTCTACTAACAATTACACGTATTTTCAAAACTGCAACAAGATATAATCAATTAGCGTAAAACAAAGCATATCGCTACGTTTCTTTCCGTAACACAAATTTAATAACCACTTCCGTAAATGCTTTGGATATTATCCGTGCATTTTAAAACTTCTGAGCCATTTGTTGCAGCCGCGCTTAAACATTTCAAGCTATTTCGCGTTGATAGCTCTAATTATACATGGTGCGTTTGGTTCCGTGGCGGTGTAGCGGTATAGATTGTTCGAAACGATTCGGAACTGTAGCTAGTGTATATATTCCTTAATTATAGCGGGTTTCATTGCTTGCTAGCTGTTGCAAGCGGTTACGACCGCGTGGAGTTTCACACAGGAATTCTAAACATTTTCAGTATAAAAGTAGTAATGTTGAACCGGTACAAGTACAAGTTTTTTGACGGGCTCGGTGGCGAAATTGGTAACGGTTAGTAACGCTACTTTGACTCCAATGCTCATAGGTTCGATTCCCACAGAAGATACTTGGGTGCATGAGCATGTTTGTTTTAAGAGATGTAGGGAGCATCAAAGTAAGTAGTCTGGGGAAGTACGTCCACTTCACCGTACCTCAGAAAACAGCACCCAATATAACAACTCTCTGGAGGGTTGCTGGGTTTCTACGTGTGAGTGAAGTCGCCAGTAAGCTCCTAAGGAGTTGCCGTATTAGCAGCAGAGGTGTCATCGCGCGAGAGCTACTTAAAGTATTGTAAGCTTTCATAGGTTACGGTAACCACGTCCCATCAGGCGGGCCGTATGTTGTCCCGACGTTGTATAAAAAAAGCTGTCACCGAGTAATATCGTTATAATAGGTTCAAGGTGAGTTAAAATCGGAATTATGCGTACACCAGAACAGCTGGGGAAGTAACAAGGTATCCTTATCTCCCAGATGACTGCAGGCGAATAACAACTCTTTGGTGGGCTGTTGGCTCCTGCGAGTGAGTGAGGTTACCAGTAAGAGGAATTTCTATGTTAGTAGCAGAAACGGCAACGCGAGCGCGATACTTCTTGATTTACAAGTGTTTATAGGCTACGATTACCATTTTAGAACAGGTGCCGTATGCCGTATGCTCTTAAAAACATAAAAAATAATACCTGTACAAATATAACTTAAATTTCGTTTGTGTGGTTTGCGATGAAAAACATTGAATGACCTATTCAACTGATTGAAGTAAAACTTTACTAAGTCCTAAACAAGATTATGAATTATAGGTAGGTACATTAATAAATTTTAGATGGAAATTAGCCAAACGGGTTTTTTGTGATATCAACGGACAGGCAAAAAACGCTTTGCAGCGTCCGTGGTCGCAGGAAGACTAAAGTGATATTTGTGTGTGAATAACTAATGTGAGACAAATATCACCTTAGTCTTCCTGCGACCACGGACGCTGCAAAGCGTTTCGAAACGTCAGGTTCAACAAAATAAATAAAACACGCGATACTTCCGTTAAAAATTGTTTAATTCAATGTGTAACAATCGCGAAATCCTAAAACAATATCATAATTATTCATTTTAACTGTAACAACTACTCGTATATACAACCGAGTTAGTACTCTCAAAGTATTTTAATATATCAATTTAGATGTTTCAATACTTTATTTGTATATGTGGAGTTATAATGATAATTGTGTATATAAATATGTATAGGTCCCTATAATGGTTTACTGTGCTTACATATGTATCTATCTATATCTCTACGCCAGACTCCTTGCGGGGTAGGCAGACAGAACCGAGCGTCACAAGACGCCGTCCTTATACATCTCGATTCTCCAACATTCATACGCATAAACATATATAACCGAAATAAATTATATCGACACATAATAGCCGACAGAATAGCCCTACTTTATGTTCGGCGAGGACCTCCCACGTCATATAAATCTCCTTATTTGCCGTATCAAGTTAGGGCCACGTAAATTAATTACTTTACCTGTATTTATAGCTTTATAGGAAAAACAGAGGTCGCGTTGCGGAACTTCGTTCGCCCGTACCGGTTGTGTCGTGGGAATTTCTAAAAATCTGTTTGTTGTAGACTCCTATACTCCCTATGGGAGCTTCATAAGGAAATTCAAGTTCCTAGAACCAGTCTGAGTACGGGGGCCATATTGAAAAACTAAACGAGTAAAAGCTCACCATAAGCTTCATGAGACAAAACAACTGTTTATACAACGTCGCGAATCATACGTCGCTTGCAATACAGAAGGAATCATTGCTACCCCCGCTACTAACAAGTAACCTTACGTATTGGTTACCTTACTCCACAAATCAACAAACCTCTTGAATCTGTCTCGCGTCGAGGTCTGTGTCCCAGTAACAATGGCAAATACAATCTGGATAAATGCAAAAGTACTTAATTTTTCATACTTCGTATGTATTAACTTTTCACGTTAATTGGGAACTATAATATTGGGTTAAACTTTTGCAACAATGATCTAGGAAAAGTAGGACGGATCAAAACAGCCCGGCTGGAGACGTAACTTCACCTCATAGAAAATCGCAGCCAAATAACAACTCCCTAGAGGGTTGTTGTGTACCTGTGTGTGAGTGAGGTCACCAGTACGCTTCTAAGGTGTGAAGTGAGTGAAAACTGTCTGTCCGTCCCGTCTGCCCGTCCTGTCTGTCCTATCTGTCTGTTCTGTTTGCCTGTCCTGTCTGCTTGTCAAGATCCTTTTTATCAGGAACAGGTGGAGCTATCAAGTTGAAATTAATATCAAATACTCAGGTTTGTAATCCCTTCGAGTAATGGAAAATCAAACTTCTAAGTCTAATCAAAAAATACGGCAGTTTATGCCTTGTTTATGCGCATATTTTGACACTCCGAAGAGAATCAAAACTAATAGGATACTTCCCGTCGACCTTGAATCATGAAATTTGGTAAGAAATAATGTCACGTATGCAAAGTAAAGTAAAGGAAAAATATCGAAAACAGTAAATTTCTATTACAAAAAAAACCTTTTTTTTTGGCAATAATAATTTCTTAAAATATTTTTTACGAAACCCTCAGAGCGCGAGTCTAATTCGCACTTGACGGCTTTTTAGGGTTCCGTACCCATGGGTAAAACGGAACCCTATTACTGAGGCTCCGCTGTCCGTCCGGCCGTCCGTCTGTCACCAGGCTGTATCTCATGAACCATGATAGTTAGACACTTGAAATTTTCACAGATGATGTATTTCTGTTGCCGCTATAACAACAAATACTAAAAAATAGAATAAAATAAATAAAATGTGAATATATCAAGCGTCTACCTGTTGTCGTTATCAATATCGAGGAAAAACGAGCAAAAAAAATCACGTTTGTTGTATGGGAGCCCCCTTAAATATTTATTTTATTCTATTTTTTAGTATTTGTTGTTATAGC
The DNA here is from genome assembly GCA_947507595.1 of Pyralis farinalis. Lineage (NCBI taxonomy): Eukaryota > Metazoa > Arthropoda > Insecta > Lepidoptera > Pyralidae > Pyralis > Pyralis farinalis. The sequence continues at coordinate 23,817,203 of OX382267.1, forward strand.
GGCAACAGAAATGCATCATCTGTGAAAATTTCAACTGTCTAACTATCACGGTTCATGAGATACAGCCTGGTGACAGACGGACGGACGGACGGACGGACAGCGGAGCCTCAGTAATAGGGTTCCGTTTTACCCTTTGGGTACGGAACCCTAATAAATAATTAAAATAAAATAAAACAAATATTTAAGGGGGCTCCCATACAACAAACGTGATTTTTTTGCCGTTTTTATAGATAATGGTACGGAACCCTTCGTGCGCGAGTCCGACTCGCACTTGGTCGATTTTTTGGCTATACAAATGCATCTGACAGATAAAAAAAAATCCTATTAAATTAAAGAAAATAGTTTTGATGAGATAGCCTATCAATTTGCAAAGTAAATAGAACCAACCAATCTATCGCATACATTCACTTAAAGCAACAGTGTGAATGAGCAGGTGCAGAAGTTTGCCCGGCATTGTCTACGGCACTCACTTTACGGGCTAATTGCTTCTTTCATACTGCAGCTAACAAGAAAACGCTGTTAAGACTTCTCTGCATTGTTCCTTAATTGAAGTTGTTCCTGTAGAGTGCAACCTATGTATACACCGCGCCCGCGGCTTCCCTTTTCAACGGAAATATTCAATATAGCGAGCGCTAGTTTAAATTTGAATGACTTGACACATTAATGTTTCTGTTAGTGCCAGTTTTATGAAACCACTTTCTTGGAAACTGTCCGAGTGTTTAGCGGCAACCATCTTTATATTATTGTACAATTGTTATTTAAATGTATAAATTTATGAACAATTAAAATTTGTCTGTGTATTAATGCCACTTAACGAAGCTAAGCTTGATTAATTGAATCTCTTAAGTACAATATAGTTGATTGACATCAAAGTTAACGTCTAAAAATAAGGTTGGTAGAGGAAGACAACCTTGCTAATATTATCATCATACTCGTATATGTGACCCAAGTAAGATGTTTAAGACGACCATTCTATTATTCAACGTCGTAGTAAACTATTTGAGTTCAAGACCATGGGGGTTTGATTTTTTATACACCTTTTTTATACAACGTTTGGAGGCATACAAGCATATGGCCCACTTCATGTAAAGCGGTTACCGTAGCCTATGAACGCTTGCAATACATCAAGTATCACTCGCGCGTTGCCACCACTGCTGGTAACAGCAACGCCTTAGGAGCTCACTGGTAACCTCACGCACACGCAGAAACACAACAACTCTCTTCGGAGTTGTTATTTGGCTGCGGTGGTATGTGAGGTGGTGGTAATGCCCTAAGCGGGTTGCTTAGATGCGCTCTACCTCTCTTAAAGACTCCCAGACCAAGACAAACAGACATGTTTATGCATACAAATGTTTTTACTGTGTGGGAATCGAAGCCACGAGCGTCGGTGGCAAAGTCGTGTTATTAATAGTTGCGCCACCAATTTGTCCAAAACACCTATTATTGCGGTGACAAACAAGCATAAAGTGCGCCTGATATGAAGCGGTTACTGTAACCTATTAAAACTAGCAAAACAAGGAGTATCCGTCACACGCTACCGCTCTCGCTTATAAAGCAGCAATATATGGCAAACTTCCTAGGATTTTTTATTTGGTTGCGGTGTTTTGTTATCAAGAAATAATTCCCCATTAGAGCTGCTTTTTACTAAATATTGCTGTGCTCAATCCCTCTTCATATAGATATGCTCAGCTCAGTTTCATCTTCAGCAAGGATTCATTTAGCTTTCTAAGACAATACAAATCATGACATCGCTCAATACAAACATTGTCGGACATAAAGATAGCAGGGTTCGTGAAAGGTGGCCGGCATTAATCTCGGCTAGAAGCGTTTGTACGTCTGAAAGCGTTCATTAGCGCACAAAAGCGTAGTCTATCAGTTAGTTTCCGTGAAATGCCTTAACAAATTGACGTAGTAATGTGGGTGTGCTGCCACAATGGGCGGCAGACAAACGGAACTGCTAAGGTCACTTCTTGGTTATAGAAAGCCACGATGTATATGATAATGCAGTTTGCGTGTAAGCTGACATGTCATAGTTAATGAGTCTACTAACTTGTTTCGGTATAATTGGGGTTGATGTATCCGTTTTACAAAATAAATGACTACCATGTACTCGTATATTAATTGGCAGGTGAGTTTTATAGACAAAGCAAAATCATTAAAAATACCTACTTTCGAAACTACAAGAGCTATAAATTGCATTCATTGCATTATTCTATTTAAGTACTTTATAGATTCAAGAACTTAATAGATTCAAACGTTATGTAGCGAAAGTCAAATTTCTAGACAATTTGATCTAAACATTTTTTTTATAATACGACGTATAGCAAACAAGCGTATGCTCCGCATGATGTAAAAACCGTTACGATCTTAACCGGTACGCTAGCAACAACATGATGTCGATAGCGCGTTGCCACCCCCGCTGTCGACACGGCAAATCCTCATCTTCTGTTAACCTCACTTAATCGCAGGAACACAACAACCCTCCAGTTGTTATTTGCCTGCCGTCTTCTGTGAGGTGGAGGTATTTCCCTAGTCGGGTTAACGTTGTGCCCAACTTCCGTCTGTTGATAAGCAGGGTGCACACCACGTGCATGTGAGGTTGGCTTGGGCTCTAAAGGTGACACTGAGCCACTTATACCTAAAACTACTTTGTGTGCCCCGCTATCGACTAGTTCATGCGAACTACTGCCGGCAGGTTCGTACCTACTCACTACCGTTCGTTAGTTTTATACCACTAAGAACATTTAGTTTTATGCCACTAAGGTAGAAAACAAGCATACGGCCTGTCTGATGGTAAACAGTCACTGTAGCCTACGGACATTATCAACACCAGGGGTGACACTCATGCGTTGCCAACTCTCTACAAACCTCTTTATGCCTTTCTTGAAGAATCCTATGCTGTATTCTCTTGGGAAAACCTCGGCTAGGAGTTCGTTCCTCAACTTGAGAGTTCTTGGAATAAAAGTTCTCTGGAAGCGCACAGCACGCGGCCATTGTGGTTCCAGCATGTGAGGGTGAAGTCCCCACCGTCGGCGAGCTATACGGTTATAAAAAAAATCTGTCGGCATCATATGGAATAATTCTTCAGAACACAACCCGTTGCACAATCGGTGGAATACACAAAGGGAGGCAAAATATCAATTTAAGTAAGGATTCAATACATGTCTCGGCTGTTGCGGTTGTCTCCGCGAGTTTCCTACGTCTGAAACATGAACTGCATGTACTTGCCACCGGCGCTGGCCTGGCTGCTCCGGTAGTGTCTGCGGCACTTATTTCTCCAATAGGTCAGGCGCTATAGATGTTAGTCGTTAGAATATCATGCTACGAATGATACCTCTATCTTTTTGTCACCCTCCTGGCTAATCGAGGGAGGGAGGTGGTGAATCCTCATGGAGAATACCCTTTTGGCCGGCCGAATGAGTTATGTCAGTTCTATACTATTGTATGAGCCTGCCATGACATCACCTAGGGGTTGCCTTTAGACGAAAAGACTTTAAAGGCTTCATCTGAAACGAGTAAGTCCATCGCAGTGCCATTGACGAGCTCGGTGGCTCAGTCGTGAATGACGCGACTTTAACACCAACGCTCGTGGGTTCGATTCCCACACAAGGCAAACATTTGTGTGCATGAACATGTCTGTTTGTCTTGGTCTGGATGTTTTAAAAGAGGTAGGGCGCATCAAAGCAGCCCGTCTGGGGAAGTACCTCCACCTCACAGAAAACCGCAGCCAAATAACATCTTCCTAGAGGGTTGTTGTGTACCTGCGTGTGAGTTAGGTCACCAGTAAGCTCCCAAGGAGTTGCTGTGTAAGCAGCAGAGGAGGCATCGCGCGAGTGATACTTAATATATCGCAAGCGCTAATAGGCTACGGTACCCGCTTTACATCAGGTGGGCCGCATGCTTGTATGCCGACGTAGTATAAAAAAAAATACTTTATATAGAGTTGGAGGAGGGGGTGGAAGAGTGAATGAAAAGATGTATAATAGAGGGGAGTTGTTAACCTAAAATTTTATTGTTTTCATATTGCAATTGCTCTATAAAAACTGATTACGTATTGTTCCTTATTTGTTTTTTTTCTATGTTAAAATAAGACGCTTAGATCGGAACTGCGGGCTTCATCGTAATTCGAATATTTTAATGGACACACTTTGCCACCCTCGTTACTAACCCAGCAACACTGCAGAGGATTTCTGGTAGTTATTCGCAGGTATATAACAATCCAGGTGAGCTTGTGTTTTACAACTACATCACGAGTGTACGGAAGAGCCATTCGATTTAATACCACTCGTTGAATTTTACTATCGTACCACTCGCCCTCAATTAAAACACCATCCATGCCAACTGGATGATTTGCGTACTGTCACACTGCGCTTTTTAGGACGTTGTTTTACACGAACGGTGAAATTATGGATTCAACTCACTCGGATCGGTATTAAAGAATAAATAAGATACGGTAAGAGGCAAGAAAAAAGTCTGTTTCCTTTAAAGGGCTGGCATTTTTAGAGTATACATAACTTTTGTTTACTCTAAGCTGCCATTAGGTTAATGTCGCTTTGATATTGTTGATTATTACCTGCATGTTATTGGCGGTAGTCGCTTTTTTATACAACGTCGCAAGGCACACATGGATACGGGCCACCTGATGTAAAGTGGTTAGTAGCCTATGACGCTTGCACCTCAGAAAGTATTGCTCGCGTGTTGTCATCCCTGCTGCTAACACAGCAACTACTTAGGATTCTGCTGGTAACCTCACTCATTCGCAGGAACACAACAACCCTCCAGGAAGTTGTTATTTTGCTGCGAGTTTGACGTGGAGGTACTTCCCCAGTCTGACTGCTTTGATACGTCCTATTTTCCTAGACCATGACAAACAAACCGGCGAAGCGCCAGAACCGAACATTGTCTGTTATGAAGGAAACTGTTCTAAAAAACAAGATTATGAGTTGAAATATGTTCTTAGTAAAAACATTTTTAATAAAAAAAATATGATCACTGACTGTTATAAAGGAAACAGTTCTGAAAAAAAAAATGAGTTGAAAGTATGTAACTCATCCACGTTCATACTCGTAACTATCAAAAAGTTACAAAAGTGGAAAAATAATTCTTCTCTCACAACTACTTACCAAACAGCGAAAGAAATATCTTCTCTTGTAACTGGTTACGTAATTTTAGTTACCAAAGTGGACGAAGCCGATGTGTTGTATTTGATCGGGTGATAGTAATAAAACGTGTATTTTTTATACCACTAACGCGACAAGCAAGCGCACCTCCTATGGACATTTGCAACACCGGGTGTGTCACTCATGCGTTGCCACCCCTAAATGTATGTGTCTCCTACTTACCAACGTCCCGCAGTTGAGAATAAATGGCCGCCTTGCAATTACAGAACAAATCAATAGAAGCCCGACGACAAGTTCTTCGAAACGAGTTCGAGAAGACCCAAGAACGTTCAGGCTTTCATCATAAATGGCACTTAGCTGAAGTCTTTCGTAGGTGCCCAATACCAGTACAAATCTGTGAACCCTGAATATTTGGTTGTGCGTTTCTCTTTCCATGATGGAGCGCAGGGTCGTTCTAGTCGTAGTGCTCTCGCCCTTCGTCTTAAAACGCCTTCACACTCTTCCCAATATTACACGAAATAATTTTCGGTGCAGGCTGTACGGCTTTGGAATGCGTAATACACAAACTGTGTTTAGTTTTAAAAATCAGGTTCATGCTCATTATCTTTCTCTTAGCTAGAATAAATTAATCAATTCGGATTCAAACAGACTGGCTGTCACTACACTCACTGCTAAAAACGATGATTAAAATGTTATGTACATGTATTTCTGTACCAATCTGTACGTATGTATAAAGTAGGTATTTGTATGTATAGGCATGTATATTGATGCGTCTGTGTGTACGTATATATGAACTAAAGTATTTAACTTAAGTATATTTATAAATATACCTATCTATTTTTGCCAAGAGAAACTTTTCTACTTCTTAATGTTATCCCGTTTCATAACCCATTAGGATTAGCGCGGGCCGCTACCTAAGCCTGAGCATTGCGTATTCTTTATCATTCTTGTTACGTACAATAATTTTATTCATTCGTTAATTTAATAGTCCTTATCAACTTTTTTTACGCCTATACATAACTATCCCTTATTCTATCTTTAAATAAGTGGCGATTGGGTATACGCAGAGACATTATGCACGGGTGCGAGAGAGACTAGCGATGGGCGATTGCGAGAGGTTTTTTTCGATTGTCTCGATTGTTCGAACATCTCGATTGTTTTCGATTGTTTCGTCGAACATCTCGATTGTTGTTGTGTTCGTCTTTGGCGCGATTTCAACTCGAATTTGTGGTTGCGAATTGCGAGTATGCACGATGGCGAGAGGTTTCAGTCGATTGTTTTGAGTTATATTAGAACATCTCGATGGCCGGACTTGGCCTTGTCTTGTGATTGCGATTTGCGAGTTCAAACTAAGCATGAAAAGTAGCAAACTTACCCAATTTACGTACGTATTATAGGAGAAAGGAATCACGAAAATAAATTAATTAATCGAAGTTTATAATCATCTATTGTCTTAGGTTTTCGCGATTGTTACACATTGAATTATACAATTTTTAACGGAGTCTTCTTGCGACCACGGACGCTGCAAAGCGTTCGAAACGTCAGGTTCAACAAAATAAATAAAACACGCGATACTTCCGTTAAAAATTGTATAATTCAATGAAACATCTATTTTTAATGACGATAAATAAACTTGTGCAATGTATGCAACATAGTTTTTTAGTTTTAATACAAAAAATCACAGCGGCTCGATAAACAATCGCGACACATACACCTTGGCTCGATGCTTGTAAACAACTAGCAGCGAGTCGAGTCCGTCCGGCTAAACTGACCGGTGACCGATGAATGACTAACTGATGCAACAATCGAAACAATCGAAAAACCTCTCGATTGTTTTGTAAAACGGCGAGTCGATTGTTGACTCGATTGTAAATTTTGACGACTGCGATTCTTTCGATTGTTAAAACATCTCGGAATCGCCCATCGCTATGCGAGACCCTTTTAAAAGGCTATGAGTTTGTAAGTCTTGTCAACCGACATTACATGAAATATTTTTTTTGGTATTTTTATAAAAAGCGATTGCTGTGATTATTTTATATCTTTCTTGCTTTCATATATGCATCTGGTAGCGCACCAAATCGACAAAGGTTCATTTATACTTACCGGCATTTTACATAAAGTGTGAAGACAAGGAATGGCCGCGGCACGATGCCCATGGTTTGTCAGATTATAGTTATCTGGGATAGGAGGATGTAAGTTACAGAGTTCTTAATTTTTCATTATTGGTCTTAAATTTCTAAGTAGCATTCCAAATTTCTGTCGTGGACTAATCTTCATGGTAGCATTGCATTTTTTTTCGTGGATATGTGCAAATCCTAGCTTGCATAGTAAATATCAGCTCTGTCCTATGGGGATGCTTATGCCGGCTAGGATTTTCAGGAAAAAGCTTAACTTGCACTTCTTCTCCCTTTACGTGGGGTTGGAGGGCGAAAGTTATTTCTTTCGTTAGTTGTGTGAAAGTTTTGGCTTGCGCACCAGATTCATAGGATTTCAGGGATCTAAAGTATTCACAAGAAATTTTATTTACTTTCAGACCCACTCACTCGTTTATGTGCTGCTAGTGGCTTCTTAATTTTCTTTTTATAGTTGTGTGCAAAATCCTAGTATTCATGGCAAATTTCAGCTTTCTAGGATTCCAGGAATCTGAAGTGCTTATGTAGGTAATTTAATTTGAATGTCCATATAAAACATTGTACAGGTATCTGGAACGGTGTTACAGATGAAAGTTGCATATTATTTAATTTTTCATTACTTGTGTACAAATCTTAGACTGCATATTGAATTTCAGATTTCTAGGACCATATAAAGTAGTCTAACCTACACCCCTTTTGCGATGAGTTGGAGGGTAAAAAAAATTAAAAATTACATATCATTACATTGTCTGCATATTAGGATGTACGTATAGTTATGTCACAGAAGCGAGTGAAGTATGCAAGGACCGTGTCTTATGGCGCTCGGTTCTCTCTGCCTACCCCGCAAGGGACTTGGCGTGAAGATATACATACATACGTATAGTTATAGTAGTGTCGGTTAATAAAATGGCCTGCTTCACAATTTCAGGAAATCAGAAAGTACACTAGAAGTTTTGTTGTTCGTGAGTCGCCGGAATATCGGTATTAATAAAGTCTATATCATACACGTTAATGCTAGACAAATGAAACTTATTGTGTGCTTTATTAGTTTCTTAACTATATTTTGTTTGAGAATTTAAGTTTTCGGATATTATTCAGACTGAAGCTAGGTTTGAATAAATGATAACATGCTTCAAGGAAAGTTAAGTACTGTCCGATTCGTTAGGCTCAACTTAGCGGGAGAACAACCATGCCCCCTGTCTGGACAAGTTGCTTAAAATTAGAATATCACACCAAGGAAGTCGTGTCGTCTAGGGAGTTTATAAGTAAAACATAAAAAATTTGCAAAGAAACACATTTTATTAAATTCAATGAATACAAATATTGATAGATGGTCTTTAACAACTTATTCTTGAATCTCATGGAAAGTGTGAGATAACCTGAAAAATACAATGCATATATTAGAATCATGCTTAAGTTTTACTATTTTACAAATTGCTAATAGATAACATACATTTTCGTATATTTCGAATTGCAATAACAAACAAATTTAAGAACGAGAGCTAAATTATTGAATATTTTTTTTCAATTGAAACTGAAATAAACATAAATTATTCTAAAAGATAAAAAAAAATGAAACAATTCCTTTCTCAGTAATTTTCAGTTTACGTCTTAACCATTTAAATATTTTTATATTAGTGAAAATTAATTTGGTCAAAAAGTATGTCAAATTTGAAGTGATAAGCAATTATGCAACAAAACTTTTGATTATGTCGTTAATTCAGGTTTAGATAAATATAAACATTAAATTGGAGTTAAATTAAAAAATGTAATAAAACTGCAGTTTTATTACATTATATTGCGTTATATTGTAAATATGAAATCATCATGCAACATGCAAATAATACCGACACCGTGAAACAACTGCACCAAAACATATTTATAGTCAGGAAAAGGGTCAAGGAGCTTAATGAAGGCAATAAGTAATATTACAAAGGTTTAAAAAAAGCATCAAACAATTAATTAGCATATTGGAAAATAATTGATTCTTTTTTGTTACAAAGAATTTAGAAGAAGATTATTAAGAGAAAGTCTATAATTATATACACAATAATATTTCAGCAATAGCAGTAGGAAGTACTAGTAGATTCCGACGTATAATTTAGAGGTAAAAGTATAATTTTTAGTTCTTAATGGCGCCGTACGATGTAAAAATGTGTGCCAATCAGCGTAAAATACAGAGAATAACAGTACCTTATTAATATTTCAGGTCTTTCTGTTCTGTTAACGTTTTTTTCAAAATACCTTCGTTTTCATTAGAAATATTTTTTCTATAAGAGTGCATGAGGTGAGCATAAATTTTAATTCCATCACCAAGGAAATCTTTAAAAACTTTACTGAAAATAACTCACAACCAATTTCCATTACGTGCGCAATATTATTTTATATACTTTACATTTGCAATAATTTAAGTTTCATGTGATATACTGTCCAGTGAATATATCTGCATTGCGACTCCTAATCGAGAAGATGAACGGATGATCAGCCAAGAATTCCACGTAAGGTTTCACGAGTGACGATCTCGAAAATATAATAATTACTGCAAGGATTACGATGTGTTATTTATTAGTTACTGCCAGACCAAAAAAGTGTATGGAGAATTTTAAAACATGGGTAGGGCGGAATTTAACAATAATGAATGTTTAGAGTAGTTTTCAAATTATGTATCAAATATTATTGTTTTATTGCCTAGATAGAGCAAGAATGCCAAAATGTTTAAAAAAGTTGTTGATATTTAGTTATAATCGGTGGTAGATAAAATATTATACTTTGATCACTCTACATTCCAAGGTAATTGTAATAGTTTTTGAAGTAAATTTTACACCTTGCACCTTGTATTGCTGTACTACAGGTTGTTGTTTTTTCACCCTACTCGTAGGTAGGACACTAGTAATAAATTATAACTACTGACAATTAAAAAAAAAAACATTATTTCATCTTTCCAAATTTGTGGGACTCTCTTCTTTTGAGATCTGACGATACAAGTACCTACTTCATTTTAAAATAACCAAGTTTTACCTACGAATGTAACAAACAATACAATATGATTAGTTAACTTGTGATAATATATTCCCACATTTAATTCATTTATTGACATTTCGATGTAAAATACTGAAGTTATATTGAATGAGTTTCAGAGTTTAGTTGTAAACGTTATTAATTATTTATATAAAAAGTTCAATAAGCAAGAAAAAAATAATATATAACAATTAAATATATAGTGTATTGTGATGTTTGTAAGTTAACTAAGTAATTTAAATTTTATTTTCATCTGCAATTACTCAGTCTAATTAATTAGATACTATGGATAATATTTGCATAAAAGGAGAAAATAATCAGACATATTTATTTCCTTTTTAAGGGAAATAAAGTTAAGAGAAATAAATTTCTAGTGATGTTTAGTTGTCTTTGTAAATACTACACTAAGTCACTACAAGCGTGCGATAACAAATAAAGCGAGGAAGCTAACAATTACAATCTAGTACCTAAGATATGTAGATACCATTAAACAACGTGTTTTCTCCGTCTTTTAGGAAAAATATGAATGGATGATCGGCTCGAAATATAATTGGAGGCTCCAAAGATACAATGGCGTTCAAATATGATACGCTAAATACTGTAAAAGATACAATAATGTGACCAGTGCTGACCGAACTCAAAATGTCGTGTGAAAACTGTTACAGAACAATAAATATAAATCTTGACATAATATGAATAAACGTTGGAGAATGGCAAAATACCTGGTGATACAAGTCTAATTTCTCGGGTACGTGGAAACATACTCGTATTTGTACGGAGACCGGGCCCAAAGACAAGAGATTTCATAAATCACTTCAGGCTTTATCAACGCCTCCGGGTAAAAGAGAGTTGACTTATTCTTTGCTCTAAGAATTAGTATTGCAGTCCAGCAACGAAATTCAGCCAAAGTTCTTTCCACTATGGTACACGAGTAAAGATAGCCTTAGCGTTGAGCTATTTTCAGGAACACCGTTCCTATATGAAATCTTTATGTTTGTTTGTGTGTGTCTGTGTGTGCGTGTGTCTGTCTGTGTGTGCGTGTGTGTGGCTGTGTGTGCGTGTGTCTGTCGCTTTTTTTCGAATATTCGAATTTTGACTTCAGATTCGGATTCAGCATAAAAAAGTAGAATAGTAATGTTCAGGAACACCGTTCCTATCTCGTAAGAGGAACATGGTCAAAACAACCGACAAATTAAAAAAAAAATTGTTATATAATTGACGAGCCAGGTGTTCCTCTGGCAATGCAAGCTTGCGCATTCTCAATTGGTTTTATATGAATACTGTACGTCCGTAATATTCTACAGATTAAGACTTTCGACTGTGACATGTAGACAAACGCTATTATCAATCTGTACACGGCGTAACAAAATTAACACGGTTGTATCTATTACGAAAACCTACAATTTTTTACAACAACTACACACAACAAAAACAAATTTTTTAGACAAACAAGCATTCATATAGGAACGGTGTTCCTGATTAACGTACGAAAGGACAATCACACATATATTAGTGGACAACGCTGTTAAAAGAGCTGAAAGAGTATGGCGCTAAAATATGTATCTATGTTTCTATCACGACAAGCTAGCAAGTAATTCTAGTGAGATTATGCGAGATGGTAATTTCATGGCTGCTATTTGTCTATGACAATAGGCGTTTTCTAAAAAAATGATACTAAGAATTTTTTAAAGAATATTATGTGAAAATCAATGATTCTAAATCTGATAGCTATTTAAGAATAAGGGTAAAATATAAAACAAAGCCAAATAATTTATGTAAATAATATATAAATGAGAGTTTTATTAGGATCAAAGCTAAATATTATATTAGTTTGAAAAATAAACTTACAAATTTGTTATTTTAGAGATGCTTTTTACGCTTGTCTATTAAACAAATAGTGTTAATTAATTTGTGGATATAATATAATATTGAATAGAAAAATAATTATATGTTTTATAATTATTTTTCTATTCAATATTATAAAATATTATATCATCTGTTTATTGGTGCATTTAGAAATGTGTGAAAAGCTTATTATAATAAAAGGGTTTAGATTTTTATTTCCAGAAATATGGTTAGTTTGTGGGTTAGACGACCTAGAGAAAAGTTCAAAATGGTTATATTAAAGAAGATGTGAGCAGTATATTAAAGGATGCATTAGTAGTTCGATGTATAAAAGTATATTCCTATCTATTCAAATGAAATTGAAAACTACTGGAGCATGCAATTTTAAATTGTGATTGCTCAAAAGTTTTTTAAAAGAAAAATTAATAAAGGTTGCAATTTAAAAATATGGAATATATTAATTATTATATGGAATATATTAATATTATTAATATGGAATATATAAAAGGCAGTAAATTATATTGAAACCTTTGTGGAATGCTAAGGCAGCTGCGATAGATAATAGACAGAGAATATGTGTCACGACTTTGTAAATAAATGATATTCTAATAAATAAATACAAGTATGTTTGTAAAGTAGATAAACAATAAGTGATTTTAAAAAGAGAGTGTTTGGTGCTATAATCACGGCGACTGTATTTTTATTAGATGGAGAGTCGAAGTTTTCTGTTTGTATAACATGATGATTCAGTCTCTATGCAAACATATACACACACTTTCGTACACAAATTAAGAAAAAAAACCAATGAACTATATACCTAATTACAGCGTACAATAAACATATGTGCACAGACATTGTGCAAATAACAAATATAACATGTACATATGATAATATATATAAACACATGTATTTACATATGCATAAATATGAGGGTACTTGACGATTCATGATTCGTTGGAGAATTGTCCAGTGAATAGGAGGAAAAAATATTCCTGTAGAAAAAATTGATAGAGTATCGGGTAGCATATTCTAAAGAGATTATGAAGGTCTGTTATTGTAGGTTTTTAAATATGAATTCTGGTTGTAGTATGCCGAGAAAATGATTTTAAATAAATGGGAGCCGATGATTTGGAGCCAGATAATATAATTTATTTTGGAATAGTATTGTTGGTATGTAATACTCGTATAACGCCTATTCCTGCCTATGGGTGATGTCACCAGGAAACTCCAGGGGTGTTGCTGCGTTAGCAGAATAATGCGTGTGCATGTATGTTTGCCTATGCCATTGGATAAGAAAATGAAAATATAACATTTTATATGAATATGAAATAATAAAATAATTATAACTCTTTTCATGCACGCTCGCCGGTTTCTAGAACTTTTGACATCATCCTCTGATAAAACACGACCAATTTGGTCATGGTAGGTTAGTCTTGTATTTCCCCGGCTCCTACATCCTTCCACTTTTGCATTGTATATCTGTTTCGTCATTCTTTGAAGTGTGTAAGGACCGAGGCTTATGGCGTTCGGTGCTCTCGGCGTACCCCGCAAGGGATTCAGTGTAAAGTTATAGATAGATAGATAAATTTGCATTTTTAATTATTACGTAACTGTTAAGTCATATAAAGGCTTCTGTTCAAAATAAAAGGACTAAATGAAAAACGAAAGATATTATTTCAAAATAGTAGCCCCAACCCCAAATATTGAAAAGGAATGATAGGAAGGACCTCAATTCTGAAACATGTAGTATTTTTGATTTCATATGTATGTACGTGTATATAGGTATAATTAAACGAAAATTTCTTTAAACATAATATATATTGGTGTGTATTGTGATAAACAGGTAATAAATAACGTAAACAGCAATTATGAAACATTTTGAAATAGGTCAGTGTCAAAATGTTCAAATAAAATCTTATATATATAATTATCTTGATGAGGAAGATGTACCGAATTTCAAACAAGACAGAAACTTCAAAGGTGTATGTATTTTTATATGGATTAACAGTTAAATTAATAGTTAGAAGCAATATTAACAAGAAATATTAACAGTTTAGATTTTAATATATAGGCAAAAGGAGATTAGTACCTGACAGTGATTAGACGCAATTACTAACAACACGTAAAATAAACAAATAAAGTATTTACTTTCACTACTGCACAAATACTCCGTTAATGAAAGGTGTGGTGTTGTGTCTTAGTTCATAGTAGAAAGGTCTATCAACCGTAAATATACGCGTTATTTGAGCACTTTCCAACATAATGACAAACTCTGAAAGTAGAAGGAATAAATCTTAAGAATATAATTTACTAACATAATATACACAATGAAGAATATTAAATAGTTGGGAGTACAATTCTATGCGAAACTTGACACACTACTATGCTGAGAAAGTACTAGAATTAAATGTTGAAAAGAGTCTGTTTTGGTGGTACCTCCCCTACACGTAAAGTGGGGATATATTTTTTATTCGCGCCCATCCCATGGAGTTATTGGTTAGGTTTTTAAAAACATTGAGGTGTGGGAAGAACATTTTTCGATATAGTGATCCGTTTGCGAAATATTTATAATAAAAGTGTAAATTTTTCATATAATAAAAAAAAAACATATAATGAATTTAAAAGGACATCTATCACGGCTAAGCAGGCTTTACAGGTTAACGAGTAATAGTCGACGAACTTAAAAAATATCTTTTATAAAAACGTACAAATGTCATATGAATATGATATTGCACTTGTACGGAACCCTACACTGTGCGTGGCTCGACATGCATTTTCCATTGATTTTGTCTTTCATGATATGAAATATTTAGATACCTGTAAAACACAACAAAACATCGAGAAATTGTGTGATTCTGAACTAAACCTGAAGGCATATTTGGAGTACAAATGTATAATGAGCTTGATAGTTGTCATCAATAGTTAGTTCATTTCCGTATATGCAACGAATAAAAACAATGATTACGTTTTATAATTTGACAGATTTTACGAATGCTCCATTAAATAGAGGTTTGTCGATGTGTCTTAATTCGAAGTAGAATGGTCCATCCGTGAAAAACAGAAATAATAAAAAATAATTTGGCCATGGATTGCATTATCTGGAACCTTGAAACTTTTAACATTAACTGATTTGAGTAGGTAGATGATGTTGATATTCATTATATTTCTATACCTTTTAAATGAAAAAGTCGAAGCAAACGAACGAAGCTCCCGTTTACAAAAGCAATCAAATGGGACAGCTACCTTACCGATTGGTGTAATCGATAAGTTAAGTATCTTGTTTGACTGATTGCAATATACGAATACCGGATTCTTAGTGGACGAATCTAAGTAGTACCTTGAACAATTGTTTATAAGTCGATTATTAAATTTCTATGAGATACCATTTTATATAACATCTGTGCTTCTAACACATATGTACTCAATTTTAATATCATTTATGTAGACGATGTTCTTATTCGCACTATAGCATTAACGTAATATATGAAACATGTCAGTGGAGCTGACTGTACTTATAATCTATTCATATAATATAAGCGTATAAAGTACATAGGACTTGACATAAACATATAGATAGTTAGTATGGAGTTTGTAGATATTTCAACGAATTTTTATAGAAAAAGATTATTGGTTAATTACTGACATCCTGCTTGTCGGTGTATTTAAATTCACCTAGTGGAAAAGGGCAACACCGGGTTCAGTGGGAATTTTTTGTGTATTTTTTTAGATACCACTAGCGAACTTCTGCGAATTCGTTCACGTAGTTACCTGCATTACATTGTGCTCTTATGGATGTACTAGGTAAATTTGTAAAAGACAATATGTAATGTTTAAATATGGAAATTGAACAAAGTTACAAGTACTTTTATACTGATAAATAAAGCAATTCGTGCGAAATTATTCCCTAACCATTCCAAAGTATTCAAAAATGCACAACGTTAATGTTCAAGTTTTCACTTCTGCCGGCACTCCCGGAGTGCAACACGTTTTTTTTAAGTGGCTGCTTTAGACTTTGTAAATATACTCTCAATCATGACGTTAGAAAAATAATTTTAGCGTTTTCAAAAATTCCACCCCTTAAAGTGTGTAATGTGGGTCAAACGAATTTATTGAATTAAAAGTTAAACTGTTACGAAATTGTTTTTTTTTAAGTGAGCTTCTTTACACTTTGTAAATATATTCTCAATCAATACGTCAAAAAAGTAATTTCAGCGTTTTTCAAAATTCCACCTTTAGGGGTCTGAAAAGGGGGTTGACAGTTTGTATGGAGCAGAAAACTTTTTGAAATCAGTTGTGTGTTGTTTTAGTGACTTGAACCTTGTGCAGATACTCTCTATTAGAATCCAAAATAAGTGGTTTCAACGTTTACAAAAATTTCACCCTTAGCGAGGTGAGGCGAGGTGAAAAGGGGGTTGAAATTGTGTTTGAAAGGACGCAAATATATTAATAGAAATGGAGTTCCTGTTTAATTCATTGACTCATCAAGAGGTTCCTTTTGTAATGCATATGAGAGATAAGAAAGGATTTTTTGAATTTACCCAGGCAGATATTTTTTCAAGTTAGTGGATTGAAACTTTTATGTTCTTAAAATAGGCAATGTTGAGTATAAAGAGGTGAGAGTTTGAGTGTATACAGCCAGTATCAAATAGTTAATAAAAACCGAACAGATCGTGACATATCTTCATTAGTACACAATTAGGATATTTGATACTTTTACTTACTATTTAATGCCGACTGTACTAAAAAATAAGAAGTAAAATATAAATAAGTAAAACTGCCGAAATTCCAAAATCTACACGTGCGAAGCCGCGGGCATAAGCTAGTTTATTCATATAATTTAGGCCCTCGGGCTTGGTGCGAAGATTTACCTAGTCCAGCCGTAAGTTCTGTTACAAATGAATATGCATTTATTTTTTTATGAAGTAATGTAACTTTATATAGCATAAGACTCCATACCCACTTTGTACAAGCAATCACTGCAATCCTATTTTCTTTAACACCCCATTCCATATTGTAATTTGATAATAAACACGAAAAAATATGTAAAACGGCGGGAACTTGAAAGAAGTTTTTAACATAATTAACGCGTTCCAAATTCAAAATAATTAAAGAGTTGAAAAAAAAAATCTATGTAACAGTATTTATGGCCAGTAGTTATATAGCTAGTTAGTACAGTATACTTAGTTTGGTACCTAGGTAGGTAGCTACGTAGATATAACGTACATTAAAAAAGAGGCTGTTGATTGATTGCAGGCATCGCATAATTGTTTAGAAGGCATGGTTCTTTTGTGAATCTGTCTGTTAATATGCACGTCACGTATGTCATGAATAACGGCTGCACTAAGTTCCGAGAAGCTACTAATGTATAGCTACTAATGTATAGCTACTAATAGCGAATTCCTGCGTATTCGTTCACATGGTTACACTTGAATTGTATGTGTTCATATACAGATGTAGGTACTAAGTAAATTGAAATAAAGACTACTAAATTTTTTAGCCAGTTCATTTTAGAAATTTTGTAAAGCGCCTTTTGACACGTGTAAACAAATTCGCGGGAGTTGGTTAAAATCAGCTTTGCATTAGCTTTGTTGAGTGGAAGTGGCATATGTTGTTTAAATCTGGTTAATGTTAGAATTTCTGATATAAGCATTTTGTTTTGCAGAAATAAAATGGATCCTGCTAGTTTTCTTGACAAATAATTAATATATTTACTTATTGTATAAACACTCCGTTAAACAAATGCAGCTTTTTGTATCTAAGCTCAAAGTAAAAAGGCCTATCAACCAAAAATGTGGGAGTCCATTGTTCACTGATATCCATAACGGCAAATTCTGAAAAGAAACACAAGAAACGGCTTCAATGTATGTGACATAATATAAAGTTCAACGTAGAATAGTATTATAGTAGTATGATATATTAACAAGTACGAGTTTATAACACTTCCAAAACTCATAATTTTGAAAAGAGGCGTGCAATGGAAACCTTTTGGGTATTTATTTTCTGTTAATTTAAATATTCTTTGTTGTAATAGACGTAGAAATACGTATTACATAAAAAATGCCGCATAATTTGTTATTAGTGTAAATTAGCATTTCAGCAGTTTTTATTAATTTATTCATTGAGTAAGCTAAAATAGATTTAGGAAGTATAATCGGTTCAGCTGTTACGCATACTAAAGATAGAAAGAGAAAAAAATATATGCGTTTGGATTAAATAATAATATATATATATAATATGTATATGTAATATATATATATATGCCGAAATAGGTATTCGAGGAATCCGTGTCACCAGCCGGTGTTGTAACGTTGTAATATATATATGCCTAGTTTGGCCAGGTCCCCACAACATAGCTGTATTTTAAAAGGCTTATGCTTGCAAATGGTTACACGCCATGGCAAAAATAATTTTAAGTTTTACAGCGGACAGACCATTCTACTTTGAATTAAGACACAAGGACAATATTCTAATTAACGGAAAATTAGTACAACCTGCCTGTAAAATATAATATTAAACGTTAACTAATGCTTGTTTTTATTACTTGCCTACAAATAGATAAGCTGACCATTGTTAATAACGGTCATGGACATTGTACATTTGTACTCCAAATTTCTGCATATTTCGTGTTCAAATTTATGCATATTGTACATAATCATAACAATATTTTTCATTTATAAAAATGTTTAAACCAATTGTGTGCCTATAAACTGCTTATTCTGAACTATTAAAAAACATATTCGCTACAAAATACATTCAAATTTCATATTCAAAAACCTAAATGCATGTATGTATGGTCCGAAAGGATACACTTTACCTATATGCGAATTATAAATTAGGAGAGGTGAGTTGCCTATTAGTAACTTTATATTTATCGTCGGGAGGTACACAAATATAAGGCCCACGTAATGTAAAGCGGTCAACGTAGCCTATTAAAGCTTGCAACACATTAAGCATCACTCGCGCGATGTACCTATGTAGGAGTTATCTGTTAACCTCATTTACACGCAGGAATATAAGAAACCTTCAGGGAGTTGTAATTTGGCTGCGGTTTTCTGTAAGATGTAGGTACTTCTGCAGACGAGCTGCTTTGATTTCTCTTAAATACACCAAACACAAGACAAATGGTTGTCCTGTATGGGAATTGAACCTATGAGCTTTGGTGTCAAAGAAGCGTTATTAACCACTATGATGAGTTATATTTTATAGTACTATAAAAGTACTGGTCCAATGAAATGGAAATCTAATGAAGCCTAAGTTACGTTTGTATAGATTCGCTCTAAAAAAACAACTCAATTATTAGCAGTTCGAAAGAAAATTGAGAGCAAAGTTTTGTTTACGTAGCCACGACATACATACGTGTTGCAAACATAGTCTTATATTTAAAAGTGTTATATATCAATGCCACCTTTTTTGATCTATACAACTTTGTTATCTATAAACTTGGTACTTGGTACTTGTCACTTTTATGTGAAGAATCAGAACTACATAAGCATATAGTACATATTACTGTAGTTACCCAGAAAAGATATTATGTTTACTGGGTAATATCAAGTACTTATTTATAATATGAACTATTCCTATACCTGAGCGCTGAAAAAAATAGCGAATGCGTCATTATTGAGTATTATGACAAATCACTCGCATAGCAAAATTTTCAACAAACTTTAATGGAAATATAAATTGAATTCAAATTAGTTTATTTATTTTTTTCACAACAGTAATGACAATTACCAATGTTATATGAGGGCGGGTCAATAAGTCCGTGACTTTTTTAATTCCCCGCCCCTTCCACTTTTGCATTGTATATCTGCTTCGTCATTCTTTCATCTTGCATTCTTTCTACATGTCCGAACCATCGGAGCATGCCTCTTCTTATTTTAACACCGACGCTCTCTTTCAGACCAACTCTGTTTCTAACATCATCATTGCGAATACGGTCTACAAGCCTTACGCCACAAATTTTGCGCAGCGCTCGCATTTCGACCGCGTTTATTCTACTTTCAAGCTCTTTCTGCCATACCCAGCTCTCGCTTCCATAAGTTAGCGTTGGGACCAACACTGCATTGTGTATAGCGAGTTGTGCCTTCTGGCTCAGGATTTTACTGCCAAGAAGTTTTCCCAACGCTCCATTCACACTATTCCCAGCACTCACTCGTCTTTCCACATCTGCGGTGTACCTGCCATCCCTGCTGAAAGTGCATCCAAGATATACAAACTCATCCACTTGTTCCAACACTTCATCATCAATCGTAATCCTTACATTAGTTTTGGATTCTTCTCTTTCAAATACCTTTGTTTTCTTCGCATTCAGTATACATTCGTCTTTCATCGTTGTGACCAGTGTTTGTGGTTCGTTCGTTAAGTATATATTGTTAGTTACTAATTAAGCAATCATTATGTTGCGTAAATAGATAATAAAAATAAGTTTCTGCTAAAACATGCATATATATGCTACAACTCTTATAATCCATTAATGTCAAACACTTTTGCGTTTCCCGCGGGTCAATACAATGGGAAAACAGGACTCTGTCGTACTTACAGGCCTTACGGCAGGCATAGTGACGCACGGCTGTTGGCTCGATGTTTAAAGAATGCAAATAAAAAGGAAACTATTTAATAATTACATTTATTGCTGGTCAAAGTAAAATAAATAAAAAAATAATATTAAGAATAAAATTTTTAAATAGGTATGCAATAATTAATCTTATCGTAATTATCTAAACGTAATTAAGAATTATAAAATTACCCTTATAGAGTAAAAATTAAATTAACCGCACTTATATATTATTAATAAACTACCGCACGCCAGCTCACACTATTCTTCATCCTTCTACTCGTAAGAATCGATAAGCTGTTATCGATAAGTGACGCGCTGCACACGTCTGTCCCTAGCGCACCAATGATTTATGGCACCGCGGGCAGCGAGTGTTTGACTTTAGAATAGTCACTAGCTTGTAAGAAAAATAAAAAAAAGAAAAATTAGTATGAAAATGTGTTAAGAAAATCATTAGTGCCCATTTTTTTTTTGCAAGCATAAGAAAGTTAGAAAAAAATTTCTCGCATAATTTTTATTCCCTTGTTAAAAAATATACATATATAAAAATTGAGTCAGTTTCAATGGCGTACTGAATAACAATGCATAGAAATTTGTAATTTAAGAGCTATTACGGAAAATAAAAGTAGTCAGTCAATCAGGAGTCAAACACTCGTTGATTCCAGAATGACTGATCAATTACTTAATTTATTTCTGTTAATGACACCAAATGATTTGAAATAAAACTGATTGTTACACATTACGTCTATCGAGATATTTTAACGTGACTCTGAGGCTTGGTTTAGTCATTCCGATGGACGGATGTCATTGGTATTAAAATATCATATTATATGTACCTTGATAATAGTGATAAGGCTTTTCGTAGTTACTTTTATATACTTAATGTATATATACTCCGTTAAATAAAGGAACGGAGTTATGCCTTAACTCGAAATAGAAAGGTCTGTCAGCTTTAAAATAAGGTACGAGCTTGTCACTGTACGCTACAGCGATGAATACTGGAATAAAGTAAAAAGATTGATTGTAAAAACAAGATGAAAATTTCCAAAATAATATTTATATACTAAAGAAAGTAGATATATACCGTAAACGAAAATTGTCATTTAGTTTTATTAAGACATGTAAGTTGAATATTTTTTTTATACAACGTCAGAAGGTATACAAGCGTACGGTCCACCTTA
The DNA here is from genome assembly GCA_947507595.1 of Pyralis farinalis. NCBI lineage: Eukaryota > Metazoa > Arthropoda > Insecta > Lepidoptera > Pyralidae > Pyralis > Pyralis farinalis. Next base: position 23,839,053 of record OX382267.1, read on the forward strand.
TGTAAAGCGGTTACCGTAGCCTACGAACGCTTGTAATATAATAAGTATTACTCGCGCGATGCCCCCTCCTGCTAACACAGCAACTGTGTCTGAGTAATATCATTCACGACGTCCCTGAGCTCATCTAATTACATATACACGTGAGTACATATAAAGTACATATATAATAGTTCTTTCATGTCACAAAGCAACTCGCACTTTACTTGTATTTGCATATGTCACAGCTTATCATAAGTAGAGCGAAGGTGGCTTCGTAAGATTAAATTGCGTACTTAATATTTTTTTCAGCGGATGATAAATAATGATACACCAAGTCTGTTTTAGTGGTTAAGGATACATAAGGAGCATATCACTCGCATGTTGCGTACCAGCTAACAAAGCTATTCCTCAACGGTTGTATGGTGGCACAACAACCATTAAGCTTGATGATGTATTATTAGAATAGGTGAATGTGATGGTTTTGGACGTGCTTTTCGCTAACGTTTGCTAGTTGGCCCTGGATGTTAGGTACGAGTATTGAATCTCGTTATGGTAATGTATAATTCACAATGCATACATAGCACGTCGTGTGACATACAACGTAACATTGTATATCACACAAGCAAAGGAATGAAATAATTACTTGTTACTCGACAAATACTCCACTAAATAAGGGTGTATCATAGAGTCTTAATTGGAAGTAAAATGGTTTGTCCGCCGTAAATTCAGGGATTATTTGAAGACTCTTCTGCAAAATAAACACTGAAATTGAAAAAAATATTAATGTGATTTTTTAATACAATAAAAAGTGTTCAGAAATTGCGCATTGAGTAATCTCTATTGTACAGTACAGTATAATGCGGCAAGTAAGCATAAGACTGTGATAATATCAAGCGTAGTATACTACTCTGTGTAAAAAGTATCGGGAATATGTCAATAAAAAGACCCGCGTAAAAGAGGTCGTTCTAATTTTTTTACTGCATGTTGGTAGCACTGTACTGATTTAGCGCGCAAAATTTGAGCGGGATCTGTCATTTAATTTGTTTTAAACTACACTTTTTGTTGGTCATAGTTTTGAGTCCTCGGCGATTTTTACAATGGAAAATATTGTTGAACAAAGAGTGTGCCTTAAATTTTGTGTTTCAAATGATATTTCATGTGGTGAATCACTAAAAATGTTGCGAAATACCTACGGCGAATCGTGTATATCGAAAACAAGGGCTTATGAATGGTATAAGGCTTTTAAAGAAGGCCGAGAAGTAGTAGTAGACTTGCCTCGTTCTGGTAGACCTTCAACCGCTACGACCAGAGAAAACATCGACAGAATCAAGAAGCTAGTGCTCGAAAATCGACGTATGAGTCTGAGAGAGTTGGCTAGTGAGGTGAACATATCTTTTAAGTCCGTCCACAACATTCTCATTGACATTTTAGGCATGAAACGCGTCGCCGCTCGACTAGTTCCAAAAGAGCTCAATTTTGTTCAAAAAGCGCAGCGAAAGCATGTCGCTGAAGACATGGTTTCCCGAGCTTCTACGGATCCGACCTTTATGAAACGTATAATAACTGGCGACGAGACATGGGTTTATGAGTACGACATGCAAACAAGCCAACAGTCTTCAGAATGGCGTCTCGAAAACGAGCCGAAACCCAAAAAACCGCGGCAAAGTCGCTCCAAAATCAAGGTGATGCTGACAGTTTTTTTTGACTACCGTGGTGTGGTTCACTCCGAATTCCTTCCAGAGGGAGAAACAGTGAATAAAGAATATTATTTAGGCGTCATGAAGCGTTTGCGTGAGAGTATCCGCCGAAAACGTCCAGATTTGTGGCAACACAACTCATGGATGCTGCACCATGATAATGCACCATCACACACAGCCATTATAGTGAAAGAGTTTTTAGCGAAAAATTCAACAAAAGTTCTCGACCAAGCACCGTATTCACCTGATATGGCTCCGTCTGACTTTTTTTTATTTCCCAAGTTAAAATTACCACTTCGAGGAAAACGTTTTGAGTCGATAGAAGCCATAAAAGAAAATTCGCTGAATGAGCTAAAGGCCATACCGCAAATAGCCTATGAAAAATGTATGGAAGACTGGGTGAAGCGGTGGAGATGTTGTATTGCAAGCGATGGGGCCTACTTTGAAGGCGATAAAATAAATTTAGATGAATAATTTGTATTTTTTGTTTTATTGACAAATTCCCGATACTTAGTACACAGAATGTATAAGTATAGACGCTTACAACATAAGGACTTTATTCACTGGTAGGACCACAACAATAATTGATTAAAATAGGTAGAGCTTAGAATGATTCAATAGATATTTTGTAAAATCATGTTTTTTTTTTATACGAAACAGTAATTGTAAGACTCGACAAATAATGAGATGGGTTGGTGTATTGAATGTTGTGTCCATATTAAAATCACTGCAGACTGTTTTTGGTTTCGAAAACTTATTTATTTAAAATATCTCCCATTACTAGTTCTAATTAGTTATGATTACGTAGATCTATAGACACAACAAATAATGTAGTAGTTATCTAATTCAGTACGCAAAATTTCTATAGTGCATTCAACAGAGGCTGATAATGCTCATTTCTCTTTTCATTCGACCCATTTTTTATAAAGATGAGCATTGAACCTCCTCTGACTCATCTGAATATTTTATAATAATTAGTGCTGAGGGTTTCCGTTTTACCATATTGGCACGGTACACTATGTAAAACGAAGTAGAATATGTATATTTATTATTTTCAATATGAAAGAACATTTAATGTGGCGTACAGTCGATGCTACATTTATCTGACCAAGCGTTATTTTATCTTCGTATCCTATTTTCCTTTGATCTATCGATAAAACGTTATCTTAATGGCACAGGCCTAAAATGGTCATTTACTTGAAGCGAATGGAGTATACCGCGAATAGTTGTATATGTAAATGTTAAGAATGGTATTTCGCCAGTCTCGGTAACTTTTTCCCAGTAATTTTACCACAATTATTTTAAAGCTAAATCGTGGTATCCTCTAAGTTACTGGTATATACGAGTACAAAACTTCTCGCTCTTTATGATTTCGTTTAGTTAGGTTTTCTTATCACGAACAGTAGCGTATTTAAATGAGCTAAAAATCAGCATATCGCAGATCAAACTATGAGGCAAATGCAGTAACAGTCGTCAACAAGGTATCATGTAAATGAAAATCCGACTTGTGGAAGTTAGAGAAAATCGAACTTATACAGCCGATCAATTACTATAACTTCACGCCAAATCCCTTACGGAGTAGGCAGAGAGAACCGAGCGCCACGCGACTCGATCCTTATATACCTCACTCGCTTCTATCACATTCATTGCTCTTTTTATGCACGCTCGCCGGCTTCTAGGGCTCCTGATATCACCTTCTGATAGAACACGACCAATTTGATCATGATAGGTAAATCTAGGCCTTCCTCGGCTCCTACATCCTTCCACTTTTGCATTGTATATCTGTTCGTCATTCTTTCATCCTGCATTCTTTCTACATGTCCGAACAACGGAGCATGCCTCTTCTTATTTTAACACCGACGCTCTCTTTCAGACCAACTCTGCTTCTAACCTCATCATTGCGGATACGGTTTGCAAGCGTTACACCACAGATTTTGGGGTCATCAATTAAAAACCGATCAATTAAAAACTACTTAAAATCCTTACGAGATTTATTTATATAAGAAGGTGCAAAGGAGGATGCTGCCACATAATGGCAAGCGATCCCCGCTGTCCAGAGGGATCAGCAACACCAAAGGGTCACTAATCTGTTGCCAGTGTTCTAACGACGAACTCGGTGGCTCAGTCGTGAAAGACGCGACTTTGACACCAACGCTCGCGATCGCTTCGATTCCCACACAAGACAAACATTTGTGTACATGAACATGTCTGATTGTCTTGGTTTGGATATCTTAAGAGAGGTAGGGCGCATCAAAACAGTCCGTCTGGGGGAAGTACATCCACCGCACAGAAAACCGCAGCCAAATAACAACTCCCTAGAGGGTTGTTGTGTTCCTGCATGTGAGTAAGGTCACCAGTAAGCTCCCAAGGAGTTGCTGTGTAAGCAGCAAAGGAGGCATCGCGCGTGTGATACTTAATATATCGCAAGCGTTAATAGGCTACGGTACTCGCTTTACATCAGATGTGCCGTATGCTTGTATGCCTCACGACGTAGTATAAAAAAAAAAGTAACATGCCATAGTTTAATTCTTTTCTTAAAGGTCCACTTGTCTTATTTGTTTGAGATTTTTTAGACAACTTCGGGGTGCCTACTTGCATACGGCCTACTTATGTAAACTGGGAGGAAGTATTTTTTGCTACGATTATCTTTGAGGTGAAGGTACTTCCCCAGACGGGCTGCTTTAAATCCTACCTCTCTTAATTGCTCCACATTTAAGATATATAACAATTAATAACTTGGTTCTACAGTGTCACCATGCACTGACCTTTATATATTGTTTAATGATATGAATCACCAACTTAATAATACTCAAAAATCAAATCTCAAATTGGTTTTCGGAGATATTTTAACGTGACTCTGAGGGTTGGTTTAGTCATTCCGATGGACGGATGTCATTGGCATTAAAATATCATATTATATGTACCTTGATAATAGTGATAAGGCTTTTCGTAGTTACTTTTATATACTTAATGTATATATACTCCGTTAAATAAAGGAACGGAGTTATGCCTTAACTCGAAATAGAAAGGTCTGTCAGCTTTAAAATAAGGTACGAGCTTGTCACTGTACGCTACAGACATGAATACTGGAATAAAGTAAAATGATTGATTGTAAAAACAAGATGAAAATTTACAAAATAGTATTTATATACTAAAGAAAGTAGATATATCGTAAACGAAAATTGTCATATAGTTTTATTAAGACATGTAAGTTGAATATTTTTTTTATACAACGTCAGAAGGTATACAAGCGTACGGTCCACCTTATGTAAAGCGGTTACCGTAGCCTACGAACGCTTGTAATATAATAAGAATTACTCGCGCGATGCCCCCTCCTGCTAACGCAGCAACTGTGTCTGAGTAACATCATTCATGACGTCACTGAGCCTATCTAAATACATATACACGTGAGTACATATAAAGTACATATATAATAGTTCTTTCATGTCACACAGCAATTCGCACTTTACTTGTATTTGCATATGTCACAGCTTATCATAAATAGAGCGAAGGTGGCTTCGTAAGATTAAAATGATACACCAAGTCTGTTTTAGTGGTTAAGGATACATAAGGAGCATATGACTAGCGTGTTACGTACCAGCTAATAAAGCTATTTCTCTAACGGTTGTATGGTGGCACAACAAGCTTGATGATGTATTATTAGATTAGGTGAATGTGATGGTTTTGGACGTGCTTTAGGTAGGGATAGAAATTACATCGCAAACGTTTGCTAGTTGGCCCTGGATGTTAGGTACGAGTATTTAATCTCGTTATGGTAATGTATAATTCACAATGCATACATAGCACGTCGTGTGACATACAACATAACATTGTATATCACACAAGCAAAGGAATGAAATAATTACTTGTTACTCGACAAATACTCCACTAAATAAGGGTGTATCATAGTGTCTTAATTGGAAGTAAAATGGTTTGTCCGCCGTAAATTCAGGGTTTATTCGAAGACTGTCCAGGAAAGTAAATACTGAAATTAAAGAAACATTAATGTAATTTTTTTAATACAATAAAAAGTGTTCATAAGTTGCGCATTGAGTATTCTCTATTGTACAGTACAGTATAATGCGGCAAGTAAGCATAAGACTGCGATAATATCAAGCGTAGTATATAAGTATAGACGCTTACAACATAAGGACTTTATTCACTGGTAGGACCACAACAATTCGTAATTGACTAAAATAGGTAGAGCCTAGAAGGATTCAATAGATATTTAGTAAAATCATGTTTTTTTTATACGAAACAGTAATTGTAAGACTCGATAAATAATGAGATGGGTTGGTGTATTGAATGTTGTGTCCATATTAAAATCACCGCAGACTGTTTTTGGTTTCGAAAACTTATTTATTTAAAATATCTCCCATTACTAGTTCTAATTAGTTATGATTACGTAAATCTATAGACACAACTAATAATGTAGTAGTTATCTAATTCAGTACGCAAAATTTCTATAGTGCATTCAACAGAGGCTGATAATGCTCATTTCTCTTTTCATTCGACCCATTTTTTATAAAGATAAGCATTGAACCTCCTCTGACTCATCTGAATATTTTATAATAATTAGTGCTAAGGGTTTCCGTTTCACCATATTGGCACGGTACACTATGTAAAACGAAGTAGAATATGTATATTTATTATTTTCAATATCAAAGAACGTTTAATGTGGCGTACAGTTGATGCTACATTTATCTGACCAAGCGTTATTTTATCTTCGTATCCTATTTTCCTTTGATCTATCGATAAAACGTTATCTTAATGGCACAAGCCTAAAATGGCCGTTTACTTGAAGCGAATGGAGTATACCGCGAATAGTTGTATATGTAAATGTTAAGAATGGTATTTCGCCAGTCTCGGTAACTTTTTCCCAGTAATTTTACCACAATTATTTTAAAGCTAAATCGTGGTATCCTCAAAGTTACTGGTATATTCAAAACTTCTCGCTCTTTATGATTTCGTTTAGTTAGGTTTTCTTATCACGAACAGTGGCGTATTTAAATGAGCTAAAAATCAGCATATCGCAGAGCAAACTATGAGGCAAATGCAGTATCTATCAGGTACATAAACTGCGTATGGATAGTCAACAACGTATCACGTAAATGAAAATCCGGCTTGTAGACGTTAGAGAAAATCGAACGTATACAGCCGATCAATTAAAAACTACTTAAAATCCTTACGAGATTTATTTATATAAGAAGGTGCGAAGGAGGATGCGGCCACATAATGGCAAGCGATCCCCGCTGTCCAGAGGGATTAGCAACACCAAAGGGTCACGAATCTGTTGTCAGTGTTCTAACGACGAGCTCGGTGGCTCAGTCGTGAAAGACGCGACTTTGACACCCACGCTCGCGGGTTCGATTCCCACACAAGACAAACATTTGTGTACATGAACATGTCTGTTTGTCTTGGTTTGGATATTTTAAGAGAGGTAGGGCGCATCAAAACAGCCCGTCTGGGGAAGTACCTCCACCTCACAGAAAACCGCAGCCAAATAACAACTCCCTAGAGGGTTGTTGTGCGTGTGAGTGAGGTCACCAGTAAGCTCCCAAGGAGTTGCTGTGTAAGCAGCAGAGGAGGCATCGCGCGGGTGATACTTAATATATCGCAAGCGTTAATAGGCTACGGTACCCGCTTTACATCAGGTGGGACGTATGCTTGTACGCCTCACGACGTTGTATAAAAAAAAAATAAACATGCCATAATTTAATTATTTTCTTAAAGGTCCACTTGTCGTATTTGTTTGAGATTTTTTAAACAACTTCGGGATGCCTACTTGCATACGGCCCACTTGTTGTAAACTGGGAGGGAGTATTTTTTGCTACGGTTTTCTTTGAGGTGGAGGTACTTCCCCAGACGGGCTGCTTTAAACCCTACCTCTTTTAATTGCTCCACATTTAAGATATATAACAATTAATAACTTTTTCTACAGTGTCACCATGCACTGACCTTTATATATTGTTTAATGATATGAATCACCAACTTCAAGGAGATGACTTGAAATTAATAAAAACAAAAAATGTCGTTGCTGCTTTCGCAGCCAAGTTGCTCTTACACAAGAAGTAATCAGTATCCTGCAACAGCGATGACTTGCTTGTCTACTGCCAACATTAGGAAAACCTCCACAGTGATTGACGAGCTCGGTGGCGCAGTGGTGAAACGCGCTATTACGCTACTTCGACCCCAACGCTCGTGGGTTCGATTCCCACACAGTACAAACATTTGTGTGCGTGAACATATCTGTTTGTCTTGGTCTGGGTATTTTCTATGTATAATAAGTATGTATTTACAAAAAAAAATGTATTTACGTATGTTTATCAGTTGTCTAGTACCCATAACACAAGCTTCGCTTACTTTGGGGCTAGGTGGCGCTGTGTAATTTGTCCGACAATAAAAAAATAAATAAAAAAAATCGGCCAAGTGCGAGTCGGACTCGCGCACTAAGGGTTCCGTACCATTATCTAAAAAAACGGCAAAAAAATCACGTTTTGTTGTATGAGAGCCCCCCTTAAATATTTGTTTTATTTTAATTTAATTATTTATTCTTAAAGTGAATATATAACTAAATATTCTGTGAATATTTCAAGCGTCTACCTATTGCCGTTATCAATATCGAGCAAAAACGAGCAAAAAAATCATGTTTGTTGTATGGGACCCCCCTTAAATATTTATTATATTTTATTTTTTAGTATTTGTTGTTATAGCGGCAATAGAAATACATCATCTGTGAAAATTTCAACTGTCTAACTATCACGGTTCATGAGATACAGCCTGGTGACAGACGGACGGACGGACGGACGGACGGACGGACGGACAGCGGAGCCTCAGTAATAGGGTTCCGTTTTACCCTTTGGGTACGGAACCCTAAAAATGTGATTTCATAGAAAAATTCCAGGACATTTTGATTTTGGAAATACCAGACTGGTTGTTGGATCCTTTTTCAAATATCAACACAGCAATTTCACCCCAGCTGGAAGTAGAACTTATAGAGCGAACAACGAACGAGGAAATAAAAATCAAATAAAAAAAAAAACAAATTGTACCCTGGATTGTGGTCGATCGTTCAACGATTTCTGATAGTATTCCCATTGTCATATTTGTGTGAACGTCGATTTAGTGCTGTGGTAACGTTGATTACTAAAAAGAGAAATCGTTTGCATGTTACCGAACGCGGCGACTTACGACTGTTTATGAGTAAAATCGTACCTGATGTCAACAAACTTAAAAAAAACAAACTTTAAAAATCATCAGATTCATCTTTCTCATTAGATAAAAAATAAAATTGATTATCTATCTATATTGTTTCTTTTAATTTTAATTAAAGATATTAATTTTAATTAAAGATTTTTTAATTGCTCTCACTGGTAAAAGTGTCTCGTTTAGAATATAAGTTTAAACTCCAGACCAGACTAATATAGCACACTATAATTAAATTGATTAAAGCAATGAATGTCATAGTGGTTTTAAAGTTTTAGGAATATAAACAAAATAGTGGGCGCCAAAAAATAATTGGTTTTCAAAGTGGGCGGTAGACGAAATAAGTTTGAGAATCTCTGCTATAAGCAAACACAATTTGAGATCTACAACAGGTAATTAAACAATGATTTTTAAGTCACGATAATTTGTATCTATATAAATATTGAAAATTGTCGAAATCGGAATAGAAAATGAAAATAAATGTTAAGTTTTATATGATTGAGGATGCTATGACAGTGGTAAGTAAAATCGGATTAAATGGAACTGTGTGTAAGCTAAAAAAATATTTATAACTATAACAACAAAATAAGATAGAAAAGTGCCATTAAAAGAACAAATCGAAAGGAAAGAGTTATGCAAAAAGGCAATTATATAGTAACGGTAGCTTTTAAGTAAAGAATATATTATGTTAGTAATGACTTATATTAGGATATTTAATCCGAAATCGGCAAGAGCAAAAAGGAAAGTATAAACGAGCATTGGAAATGTCGCATTCATGTTACGCATACACAGAAAGGAACGATTTATATAATATGAGATTACAAAGAAAAAATGTAAGAATGCCGTGGAATCCGTAAAATTACGATATTTTTAATTTGGTTATCTACAGGCAACAGTGTGAAGTCGTGTTATAATTAAATAGATATATGAAATAGTGTTTGGAGGTTCACGTTAAGCTAGTCATTGATTTCTTTTGAATATAAAAAAATGCTGCCTTTAATTTGCCATCACTATTCAATTATTGACTGAGAATAAATGAGAATTTTAGGAGGTACTAACAAAAATTCAAGCTTTCTAATGCTCATTGATATTTCGTGTTAGTTACGCCGGTTTTTTTGTAGTTAAAGTCTACATCAAACTATTAAGCAAATAATTACTTTTTACTGCACAAATATTCCATTAAATACAGGTATCTCGTTGTGCTTGAGTTCGAAGTAGAATGGTTTATTGGCCATAAATGAAGGGCTTATGTGAAGACTGGCAGCGATGGCCACAAATACTGAAATTTCCAACAAACGAAATTAAATTTTATTATTTATGAATTATCAAATTTTTAATCTCGCAAAATAAATATTATATTGCGCTAGTAGAACTGTTGAAGAGAATTTGCTTTTATTTAACCTGTTTTTCTGTCTGTTTGTCCGGGACAAATCTTGCGATCCACTTTTCGACCACTTGCCGACATCCGATCAGGCTGAAAATTTGTATACACCTTTGTTTCTGAATACGATACAATAAAGTATATTCAATATTATGGTAGATCCAATATAGCTGCCTCTACAAAATGGCTGATCTCGTTATAACCCCATCGATATGGGCACAGTAGATTTATAATCTACTGTAATATTGGTGTCAATGAAAGGGTATGACGAGTAGAATACAGCAAACTACGACGCCATAAAAAATCAAAAATATATACAACACATGATGGCGGACCAGTTTTTTCGTTACAGCCCTCTCGACATACCTATCAAATGAAAGAACATAAAGAGCAGAATACTACCAGTTGTGTTACGTTACTCACAATCCAATGTGGTGGCCGATACAAAATGACAGACTACCGTTTCTTTACAACCCCCTCGATATTGGTATCAAATGAAAGGGTATGACTAGTAGAATACACTAAGTTATGTGACTTTATTCGAAATCTCAAATTAAGTCCGACACGAAATGGTGGATGACATTTCTTTCACACAGCCTCCTCAATATGGATATAAAATAATTTGGAATGTTGTATACAGTGAGCTATGTGAATATTTGAAATCTAGTAGTGCGACTAAGAAAGGATTATTACCTTTTTGATTCTTACCCATTTCGGGACTTATATGTCAATGTGAATATGGGTATATATATCGACTGGATTGAAATTATATATGTTCCAGAAATAATATACCTACATGATAAATTATGATTAAAAATAAATAAAGTTAAAATGACTTGTGGCAATTATCCAAGACAATTTAAAGATGACCTATAGTTAACTTTAAAGTAACTAAGATGCCTTCCGATGTTTTATAAAAAAACTCAGGTAAATCCTTTAGATCCTTCTATCTTACTCTCTCGTATGATAAATCCTACAGCTGTATGTTTGTCTCTTTTAAGCAGACGAGCGTAAAGGTTCCCTTTTTTTGTTAACGCGTTCACTTGATTTAACTTCTCATAAAATTTCCGTAACGGGCTTATAACTCAAAATAGTTTCTTAAGAAGTAAACTCTAAAAATTTTCGCGAATGAAGAGCACAACAAGCAAAATGACAAAGTGTACACAGTTCTAAAGAAGCCACCCAACTCGTTGGAAAGGTACAACGTGGCTATCATTCTGCGTCTGTAATGGTTTAGTGGGGGGCGTCTTATCAAGGAGTCACAAAGTTTAATTTTTGTGAAAAAGGAGTGAAGACTTTAGCCAAAGTGTATCAAGAGACTGTCTTGGATCGTGTTCTGAAACCTCTCAGCAATACACTTTTTAATAATGTACCGTGGACTTTTCAGCAGGACTCTGCACCTGGTCACAAGGTACGAAATACCCAAGCCTGGCTGGAAACCAACGTACCGGACTTTATAAGAGCTGAAGATTGGGCCTCGTCTAGATCAGATCTGAATCCCTTAGACAGAAAATTATGGTCAGTTTTAGAGGACATGACCTACTCGAAACAACACGCCGTCATTGTGTCTCTTAAGAAATCTCTGGAGCAAGCAGTGGCTAAATTTCCCATGGAATAGTGCGCATAACCATACATTCGTGGCCAGACAGATTAAAGGCCTGTATCGAAGCCAAAGGTGGCCATTTCGAATAGAATCATTTATTTCTTGCTGAAACTTTCATAAATATTGATGAGCTCGGTGGCGCAGTGGTGGAACGCGCTGTTACGCTACTTTGACACCGACGCTCGTGGGTTCGATTCCCACACAGTACAAATATTTGTGTGCATGAACATGTCTGTTTGTATTGGTCTGGGTATTTTCTATGTATACTAAGTTACAAAAAAAATATGTATTTACGTACGTGTATCAGTTGTCTAGCACCCATACCACAAGCTTCGCTTACTTTGGGGCTTGGTGGCGCTGTGTAATTTGTCTGGCAATATTTATATTTATATGTACATATAAGTTGTATTAAGATTACATTACTTCATAAAAAAATAAATGTACCTATATTCCTTTGTAACAGAACTTATGGCCGAAGTACATTTGGTAAGGAAGGAAGTTCAATAATTACCACCTTTATTATGAAGGAAATGTTAAATGCATTTTAACATTGTAACAGATTTCAAATGGTTATACACGATATTTATTCATAGATTTTTTATTTAACATTTAAAAACGACTGCTTATCGGCAAAAATTGTTATACTATAAAGGAGAATGCCCATTCGAGGTTTCAAGTTGTGTACAGTTAAGATTAACATTAAGAATCAAATGACTATTTTTCCCTACGTCCCCCAAAAAAATATGCCATAATTTCTCAGGAGAATAAATTATATAAAATTAACAATAATTTAATAGCGTAACCGATTCCAGTTCGCCATTAAAATGAAATTATTGCCAGTACCTACTCAAAGTGCTCATGAATAAAGGCAGTCAATTGAAAATTCATTAAACATAATCTACCGTTTATTGCGCCAAACTTATACATATTACGTATATTTCGATAACAATTAATAACTCTTCAAGTAAATTTTCACTACAAAAGAAGAACTTTAAAAATCGAGGAACTCGTTTGAATTAATATACGTCAACTTTGATGAGAGTCTTAAATTGACAAATGTAAAATATGTTTGATGTTTCCGCTTTTGTTCTGTTCTATTCAAAAGTATAGGTACGTAACTATAGTTCGTTTCGCCCGTGTTTGAATGCTTTATATTTATATCATTTTATATTAATTATCGTAATATGTCGAATAGAGCTTCTCAAAATATAACAATAATGTCAAAAATACTATAACAACTATATGTTTGATATGGCTGATTTATGACGATGATTGTTGAAGATTTGGAAGAAAATCATGCTGATTCTGGGAGCTACGTTTATGCTCTGCTGCGAAGCCGAAGAATAAAATTATTTATTTATTTATGCCTTAAATACATTATATAGTAGATATTCTGAGGAGCTTTTTGATCTCGTCCCTCCTTCTCCCTTCCTCCTCCTGAACACTCGCGCTGGACTGAGATCACATCCAAGTTCGGCGACTCTTTTTCTGTTGGACTATCAAAATGCGGAATTCGCTTCCAGCGCATGTGTTCCCCACTTCCTGTAAGACCGGGTCGTTCAGAATCTGTTGTCATTGACGCTCCATCTGGCGCAATGAAGACATTTTGGCAGGCCACATTAAAAAATAAAAAAGGCTACCTACTTATAATCCAACCGAAAAATATAGGTGATATTATCGGTCAAAAATGAAGAATTTTATTAGCGTTTTCCTTGTAATTTCGGAGCTATTTATAAACAATGTAACTTTTATTCGAATAGTTGAAGCCCTACAGATTGCAGCCAGTTTAACTTGTGCACAAGTAAGATATTATTGAAACCAAACTCCATACAGCAATGGGCATTCTCCTTTGTCATTTGACCTTACTATTAGCATTCTTTTCCAGGCAGTAACATAATGTTTTGGTGAATGGATTTCCCGGTGTAGAAATTCCAGGCAGTAACATAATGTTTTGGTGAATGGATTTCCCGGTGTAGAAATACAGTTGAAAAACGTTGCATAATTATAGTAATACGCATAATAAATGATTATTATAACAATAAACGAAACCAAATTTATATTGATACTTGTTGTGGGAGTGTTAGAATGGCATTCATTAGTACTTATTGTGATATTAAATGTGGCTTATTAAAAATAACAAAGCCTTTATTTTGTGTGTAGTTACTTTTGTCAATGTTTATATACTCCGTTAAATAATGGAAGAGCGTTGTTCCTCAGCTCGAAATAAAACGGTCTATCGGCTTTGAACGAATGTGCCACTCGGATTACGGCACTGTATCCTAGAGCAACGATCATAACTGAAATAAAATAGACAAATTCATTCAAAGATATTTGTAACAAATATATATATATATATATAAGCATATATTTTAAATTATAAATAATAATACAATTTATTTACAAACTGTAAAATGATTTGTAAAATAACCTTTTGTTTACTTTAATCTAATAATAAATTGTCTTTAGTTAAATTTGAAGCTTAATCCTTGTTAATCGTTGTGTTATTTTTTACATAGACACGATAATTGGTATGACTTCAAGTGGACACTGGAATCCGTTGTCTATTTATTATTGATATTAACTAATATAATTTATATAACATAACGAAATAGTCCTCCAGCACATTATTTTAGAGACATAGTTTTATAGTAACATTTATTCGTACAACCTACAGTATGAATTTTCATGAAAAAATAAGATGATGTTTTGTCACGAAATGATGGAGTTCTATTTCCTACTCGTACATGTTTTTTAATTCTATGAATGTATTTTTTCCTCGTTAATATGAGTTGAAAGTGTGTGAGTCATCCACGTTCATAACTATCAAAAAGTTATAAAAGTGGAAAAATAATTCTATTCTCACAACTAGTTACCAAAAAGCGAAAGAAAAATCTTCCCTTGTTACTGGTTACGTAAGTTTAGTTACCAACATTATTTCCTATGTACCTAAATCAATGAACCTATCAATTTTTAAATCATGGGTATTACTAATGCTGGTTATTTGATATGCGTACGCGGGGGTATGGATTTAATACGCAGAAGCCCCGTCGAGAGTAAATGAAATGTACGAGTAGTACACTGGTATACCTGCTGTGTTGCGCTTCGGGGTATATCAATGGAATAATGTACCTATGAGCAGGTCATGCAGACATTGGAATTATAACGATATGTGGCTGAAATTAAACGGACTTAGACATGAAATTTGAACGGGCTAGATACGTATGGATTATTTTTATTTGAAGAGGGATGACTTACATTTTTCCACAATTTATAATATAAAGAAATATAGTACTTCCACTTAATGATGAATACTTAAGTTTTATGACGTAAGTAATTCATTTAAAGGATATTAGGTCTATTCTATCAATATCAAAATATTGAACAAAATTAAGTACAAAAATACCCTATCCTCGCCGACTTGTTATTCGGCAGCTTCTGGAATGTAAAGGACAGAATCATATCTAGTGCGAAAGATCTTGCTGTGGCCCACCTCCCTTTAGTTCAGTACATAACACTTTACTAAAACTAAATAAGAAATGTATACTATCACATGTTGTTTTTAATATCTATGACTACGCAATAAGGTGTACAATCGACGGTTCACTTATGTAACTTATTTTCGTGTTTCGTTTTCTTTTGTTATTTATATATTATCGTTCTGTTTGTAGACCACGCCTAGAATGGAGCTATTAGAGAGAATTGAGTGTAACATAGATGAAACAGGCGAAGTCAGATAGCTCATTAATACTCGTAAAATTGAGTCTTAAGAGGGGTCATAAAGCTAAGTGACGCTCTCATTTTGTTTTTATTAGGAACGCTGAATTTAAGATCAGTTCCAAAAAAACGCGCAATACAGGCGATGTAGAGCCACATTTATGTTTTTTTGAGACATATTCTGTATTTATTATTTATGTACAAGTAGTCTGAATTTTGATTATTGCTATAAGTGGCCACAATAAGCAATAATTACATTTTTGGTTATTTGTACATAAATAATAAATTCAAGATACGTTTCTAAAAAAAACATAAATATGATTCTTCAGTGCCAGTATTCGGCGTTTTTTGGAGCTTAAATTCAGCGTTATTAATAAAACCAAATAGTTAATAGATACGTTACTTTGCGAAAGTCAAATTTACAGGCAATTTGATCCAAACTACTTTGTGTGCTTCCGCTCCCGATTAGTTCATGCGAACTACCGCCGGCCGGCACCCACCCACTACCGTTAGTAGATGCATGCCGCCGCTGCCATGGCTGCTCCTGTCGTCTCTGCGAGTGTTCGCCATCTGAAATGTGAACCGCATGCACCCGCCACCGTTGCTGCCCTGGCTGCTCCGGTCGTCTCCGCGACACGTGTAAAGATATAATAGCTCCCCTCTATTAAATATCTTTTCGCTTACCCCTTCCACCCCTTCAACCCCCCTCAACCCCTCCACCCCCTCTACTTTTTCTATATAAAGGACGGCAATGCGATGGATGACTCATTCGTAGCATGTTATTCTAACGACTAACATCTACAGCGCCTGAGGATGCCTCGTGGAGAGGCGAAACACGTGTCGCGAAGACGACCGGAGCAGCCAGGGCAGCAACGGTAGCGGTTGCATGCGGTTCACATTTCAGATGGCGAACACTCGCAGAGACGACAGGAGCAGCCATGGCAGCGGCGGCATGCATCTACTAACGGTAGTGGGTGGGTGCCGGCCGGCGGTAGTTCGCATGAACTAATCGGGAGCGGAAGCACACAAAGTAGTTTGGATCAAATTGCCTAATAAAACCAAAATGAGGCCGCCACATAGTTTTATGCCTCCTCTTAAATCGTGGTGGAGAACAGCAGATACACGCTCGAAATTACTTGAACCAAGGTTCCCCTAGGTTCCCTTATCACAGTAACTTCTATGATGGAGATATAAAGTAGCGTACTGAATAGCAGGCCGCTATAAGACAAATAAATCGTGTATGGACCGTCAGGAACGTCTCATGAAAAGAACAATCAGGTTTATAGAGGTCAAAGAAAGCCAGCGGTATGCGTGTACAGCATAATGTAATCATCATGTATGTATCTAAAATTGAGGACTTAAAATCCAAACGAGGCTTTTATTATTTAAGAGGATGTAAAGGAGCGTACGGCTCGAATGGTAAATTATCACCACCACCGACAAGTAGCCCCAATATCAAAGGACCGCCGTCTGTTGTCAATCTTTGAGAAACGCTTGTTTCTTATTTATTCGAGAAGACCGTTGAGGAAAATTGATGCCATAATGTCATAGTACGTGGATGATAATACATTAAAATGGTACTGTGGTGTAATAGCATGATGGTTATCATCACATGTTTCTGCAAAACCCCGAATACTTTATCTTCAAATCCAGAAAATACCAGAAAAGTAGAGATAAACTTGAAAACTATTAACAAAATAAACTTCGTGATGTCGATTTTAGATGTGGGCGGGCACTCTCATCATTTTTCCCTATCTCACCAGTTCAAGTATAAGTTCTTCATAGTAACTTCAAAAATATAGTATTACCTCTTTCAAATTACAAGTATTAGGCGTGCTCGAGGATATTAATTCGCTACGCAGAGACCCTATTCGAGAATATATTATCAATGGGAAAATATTATGCACTAATATGTAGATCACGTAGACATTGAAAATTGCGAGAAATTAAGTGGGTTTAAATATGAAATCGGGACGGGCTAGATAATTATTGGGCTATAACAGGGGAGGGATGGATGATTTCTATTTTTACATGATTAGTTAAATTACTTTTACAACATAATAGACATTATTTACGTAACAAAGACTCAAGTAGAGTCTTTGTTACGTAAATAATGCATATAATTGATGTTAGATCTCCCCTATCTTAAAATGTTGAACAAACATAAACATATAGAAATGTTAGCAATTTTACATTTACTCAGTGAATGTATATTCCGCTAAATAAAAACGTTCCGTTGTATTTTAGCGCAAAGTAAAATGGTCTATTGGCTAGAAATTTTGATGGTTTTATCCATATGTCATTAGAGGCCACATGCTCTGAAATAAAAATGAAATCATAACAAAACATGTTATATAAAAATAACAAATCATTCAACAACAGCTTGAACAATCGTAACCATTTATTTTAAAATAAATATTATTATTATACTACGCCCGCTTTGCAAAAGGGCACAAAACTTTACAGCAACGTAAGTAAGGCGTAAGACGTCTACCTTGATTGTTTTTTTATTTACAATAAATATGCCATTTGGAATAAAGAAAGATACCATTGCACCATTCATATACTTCTATACCCTACTGAATTATCTTAGATCTTTTCAAAATTGGCCTTAATAAAAAGACAAAGAAGGCACTACTTATATTACAGTTAATTCCAGTGTCGCTGTCGTCGTCGCGTGGTAAGTACCTAATATTATATTACGATTTATATACTTACCAAATTATCATACGACGAAGAATCTGATAAAGGCTAGTTATTTATTATTTCTTCTAATAACAAAAGTAAGTAGAGAGTTATAAACCATTACAGTTTTAATGTTGATGAAAACAACAAACAGCGATTTAAATTTTCCATTTCTACGAATTAAAATTTTACATAACCCTCTGTTGCGCAAATACTCCGCTAAAATCTGTTGGTTCTAACGGCTCAGTTGGAAGTTGAAAGGTTTTATCTACATCATAACTTTGTGATACAATAATAAATGCTGAAAATTGTATGCGAGTATACTTAGATCCTAATTTATTTCGTAGCATACAAAATCAAAATGTATTTCATAAAATTATAAGGTCTGTGAGGTCAAATCTTAGTACTATATAGTACCAACCAAACAACTAGTTACAGCAACAAGGTACGATCAAGATTTGCTAAATCTATCAAAATTTACGAATATCTAATACAGATCAGAAGAAAAATCACTAGAATTACCAAGGTATTAGACGTACGTGTGGCAATCCGCGAGCGATGCTTTTATTGTGTAATAGTCATTTATAGAGGCGATAACCGCTTCACATCGGGTTAGGTATGTTTGCTTGCTAAGATGACATAACAAACTAATCTAATCCAAATCTATATTGAGTAGATTCCCACGTACTTCTAGCAATAATTCTATTTTACAAATCAACCCGCTTTCTCACACTCTACTCACTGCTGGGACACAGGTCACCCTTCAACAAAATTATTCATTTATGAATATTTCATTGCTGGAAGAGATGATTGTACTGTTTAAACAGTACAATCATCATATGTTAACATAGTATATGATTATAATATTATTAGTCCCTGTACTATATCATAGTGTATTAGTTTCACACGCACGCAAAGGCATATTATATGTACTTATACAAAACACATTACAGACTCATTGAATTCACCATTATGAGAATAAAGAGACTCATAATTATACTCACTCATAATCTGATAATGGTGAAAACAATGAGCGGTCGTATACGAATAATGCACACGTGTGCATATGTGAAACTAAGACGCTAGTGGGTATAAAGTCTTAATACTGCTCTTTTTTAAAACGGCAGTATACGGTGATTAGGTAGCACTTACCATTAGCGGCGGCTGCTTCAGCGCCTTCCTCGTTTACCTCTATGAATGCTTTTTGGGTTGCCTCACTTACATACAAATTACTTTCTTCTCCTTTTAAAAGATTCTCCAGTCTGGCCTCACCGGCACTGAACAGCCTTTTAACATCCATCTGAAAACAAACAATATATTTCTTTTGTAACTTTGAGGGCTTTTATAAATAATAACAATGTCAGTGTAAATATATTTTCGAGAATAGTGCTCATCTTTTAGACTTAGGACCGATAAGTTTCTTTATTATTTAATAGTTTTTCAATACAACTTTTATTGAAAAACTTCATTGAAACTTTTTTAAACGTGATTGATACCTGTGAGGTTATTCTTTTAAAAAATGCGCTACATTTCATTTTCGAATCTCAATTGTTTGTGTTATTTAGTTTAGACGGGAAAGATGGATGCTTCGATAATCCAACTAATTTTTAAATACGAGTACCGATGCGGAACTTACGCTGCAAAAACGGCTCGCAATGTTAATGCTGCGTTTGGAGAGGAGGCTGCTAACGAATGCACCGTGCGTTTTTGATTTAAACACTTTCGTAATGGAAACTTCGACTTTAAGAAGGAACCACGTGGAAGACTGCCCACACAGGTGAATAACGCTGAATTGAAGGAGATGAAGGAAACCGAACCGAGTCAACGAACTACCCAGACATTAGCGGCATGGTTTAACGCTACCTTACATACAATATTGACTCATTTGCATCAAATCAATAATATAGAAAAAAATAGGAAAAATGGGTGCCGCATGATTTGACTGATCTGCAGAAAGAAACACATGTTGAAACTTGTATTGTCTAGTTGAATCGGTACAGAAGTGAAGGAATAATGGATCGAATTGTGACATGTGATGAAAAATGGATTATTTACGAAAACCGTAAGCGAAAAATGCAATGGCTGACCCCAGGTCAAACGCCGCAACAGTAAAGTGGCAAAGCAAAGCTTACCAATAAATAGGTAATGGTACCTATTTGGTGGTCTCTTCATGACGTTATTCACTACAGTTTTCTCAGGTCTGGTCAAGCAATAACAGCAGATGTTTACTGTACGAAACAATGATGGCGAAACCGTAAAACAGCTCTGTCTCGTGATTCTATCTTCACCATTATTGCTCCATGATAGATAAGGCTAGACCTCACACTGCACGAGAAACCGTTGTAGTTCTACAGTAGCTGCAGTTAGAAACCATCGGTTATCCACCATACAGTCCCTACTCGCCAGACCTTGCTCCAACTGACTACCATTTTTGTCGTGATTTGAACAATTTCCAACGTGGTAAAAAATTTTCTTTCCAGGTGGCAATATAAAATACTTTAACACAGTTTGTCGAATCAAGATCCCCAGAGTTCTGTCGCAAAGGCATAAATAAACTTCCGATTAGATGGCAGCAATGTATAGATAATGAGGGTAAATATCTTGATTAAATAAATATGTTACAACTTAGAAAAAACAAATTTTAATTATTCAGTACAAATCGGCAATTTCATACTTTAACCCCTAATATAGGTATACCTACTTTTATATTGATGGTCAAAGTCTGTGGTCAAACTGAGAGTTATATTTTGTTTAACAGATACCTACTTATAATAGATATTTGAGCTTTGTGTATTAGTTATACGGTAAAGTTCGATCATTCGACGGTTTGAGATTTTATATTTCCGAATATAACTGTCAATGACATTTAGCAAACGATGAAAGCGATTTTACAAAAACATCGTATACAGAGAAGTTTTGAATCATTAGTTGAATTATCGTATTAAATATGTACCTCGAGTTCAATAAACAACATTTTTTTATCGCTTGGTTATCTTTCAATAAAAATATATGAAAAGGTTATCTTTTCAGTACTCATTTTTGTATTTATTTTATATTGTAATGTTATATAATTCGTTTGAAAAAGACAGGCAAATTAAATGTGTAGCCTTGGCGAAATCTATGATTACAGAGGGTATAGTTTTTGACAATAGACCTTAATGACGTTCAAATATAAAAATTAGATGAATTATGGTCGAATTCGTCCACTGGGCGACCACTAGTATGTATGAATAGGCAAAGACAAAATAGTTCCTTGTTTATTGTATAGTATTTATTCATACAATGTCGGGAGACATATTAGCATACGACCTACTTGATGTAAAGCGGTTACTGTCGCCTATGAACGCTTGCAAATTTGTCGAACCCAAGAGCGTTTGTGTTAAAATAGGTTTACTAACCACTGCGCCACCGAGCTCGTCAAATATAGTAGATATAACGGACCCTAGTGATATTAATAAAATATATGGAAATTAATGTATATTTTCCTTACAATTTCAGTAATTCTTACGGTCGAATTTGGACTGTTTGGGCCAACTTGTTATTACACAAACTGAAATTTGTGTAGGTATGTGTATGGTATGAATATCATATGATGATAAAAAGCTCTTCATAGCGGTTTCAAATATATATTTTTTTAGGCGAGCCTATGTTTTCTTATTATCTTGTTTTCATTGTTTATAAAGTTTCGCATAACTTCTAAATTTCTGAACTACTCTCACGTTTAAAAAACAAATTTCTTACCAAGTTATATCTGTATTTTTTTTATTTAGGAGAGGTAGGGCGCATTAAATTGTTCTCTCTGGCGAAGTGCCTCCACCTCACAGAAAACCGCAGCCATATTTTATTAACTACTTATTCAATAGAAGCCACAATTAATTACAATGAATAGTATTAGATAGGGCCATAAAATTAGTTGTATATAAAAATAAATGAACTACTTACCACACAGATATACAAATCGAAAATGGAAGGCCGTTGTGGCCAAGCAATGCTGTGACTAAAAGAAGATGTGAAGTCTTAAAATGATGTATGTAAGAACTGAGTGACGTCGATTCTCGACGGTTGTCTCTTAAAATCCACTTTTTGTCATAAAAATACAAAGGTAAAAAGGCTATGTAGGTACTTACATTTGAAAGAGCTTGCTTAAGATCAGTGGTGGTCTCAATTTTGAATTTAGGCAAATTAACGTTAACTTCTTGAGTTCTCATGTTCTTGACAGCGTTTTCTAAAAGTGAGGGGTCCTTTAGTTTTTCTGTGAGAGCTTCTAGACCATCAATCTTATTGGGAAGGACGACAAGGAATGAAGCTTCATCTCCTTCGTAAGGGATAGACAGCAGAGCAGCATCAAGTTCTTCACTAACTCCATATAAGAAATCGGCCTCCTTGTACATGAAAGGAATTTTGATTGTTTTGTCATTTGAAACATGGAAATCGTCATCGCGTGTATATGCCTTGTTGAATTGGTCTTTCCAGCTACCCTGCAATTATTGAAAAGTTCATTAGATTAGATGATATTTCATTGGAGTTTGTGGTACCACTAAAATATCTATCAGATTGTTGCTTTCTATCTTAGTAGCCTGCAAACGCGTACGAAATTTTTATACAAATTTGGAAAGTACAAGTACGACTTTGGTGCCAATATTTTATCCGACTTCTACAATTTGGGTGTCAAAAAAGGAGTCATATTAAAAGCTATAAAAAGACCCATGAGTTTTTAGATTTAGTACCCAAGCTTCCATCTTTTTAGTCAGCGCATGTCATATGTATTTGGGTTTTTGTTTCTGAAATATCCACATCAGATGTAAAATAAAAAATAAAAATATTAAAACGAATCTTCTATACCTTACTTAATCTTAAACCTAAAATTAAATTTGAAACCTTAATCTTGTACCTTGAAATAAATGGCATTGACGAGGACTGCAAGCGTATTGGAATTGAGGGAGTCTGCTTTAACCAAATCCTTGATACGTTTATTGGTGTGGTCTTCTACCTGAAGAATATTAAAGAAAATTAAGTAATATTTATTCTCTTTTGCTTAAATATTTTTTGGAACACGGATGGTAAACAAACACATAACTATCGATGGTAAACAGCTATTGTTGCCGTTGCATATTTCATCCCGAGATTTGCCCACATGAGGTTTTGCAAAAGAAGCGTGAAGAAGTTTTAACAGCATCAACAAGGGATGAGTGGTGCTTCTGATGATACAAGTACCTTAAGGCTAGGGTAACCGCATACCATCAGACACGTTGCGTGCTTGTTTGCCATCTTAGTGGTATAAAAGATGTGATTAACAGATTTGTTTTTTATGCGCGACAGTACGTTCACCTGTGTTAAGACGAAGTCATCGTCACGATGACGGATGTTGATTATTGATTGATGATGATTATCGTAATCGGACTACATCGACAGTTATGGCTATATTTCAAACTATGTAAATGTACACACCCAGTTATTGATTGTACTCGCAGCGGCCATATTTTTGCTGAAATCGATGTTCTGAACCTCAGAGTCGAAGACATCCTTGGAGACAACGGCGAACTGGTCATTGAGTTCGTAGTCATTAGGGATGTAAACTTTATTGGCTATTTTCAATTCTACCCCCTTTATTGACCGGAATTTGCGGCTCGCCGCCGAAAATACTTCTTTAGTCTGTAAAATAATAATATTAATTAATAAATTAATAATCTTGTTAATTTAAAGGTTCTAAAGATTTCGTGCAAAATTTGTATTTAATAAGGTTTTGCTTTTTAGGTTAATCCTTATTATATTTAGGTGCCTTACCTAAAAAAAGAACAGAATTATACTCAAAAAAATATGAAAGGCGCCGAGCAAAACTCGGTACCCAAGTACAACGGATTGATAGCAATAAATAAATTTCTTGATAGCAAATAATATTTGTTCTGGTAAAAATATTTAAATTTAACATATATACTGTCAAAATATTATATTAAAATTAATTACGTACAGCAACTATACAGCTTTCTGTCAACTATTTGACAACAAAACAAAATATAGTCTGTGAAAACAGGAAAAAAGCCCATATAAACTTTCAGAAATACAAAAGGTTTTTATCTGACCAAAGATGAGATAAAAACTGTCTGTATATATACTTATCTTACCGTTTTTATTTATCTTACCGTACCAAAACGGTCTCCGTTCAATTGAAAATTCAGTTCTAGTAAACTAAACAAGTTACAGCAACTAAATAGTTTTTCGTAGTATCCATTCAATTATACACTAAATGTAGTATTATAAATATGTATGATAAAAATTATACATTAAATAGAATATTCCCTAGTCTGGTTTTCGGAATAATAATGATAAATTTTTGTTCGAGAGCCCTTCGTAATATAAAAGTTGCAGATTTTTTACTTTTGAAGAGAATATAACACAATTTGTATTTTGGAGGCAGTCAGAGAAATTGAAGTTCATAGAAATTAAGTCAGTTCTACAGATCAAATCCCTTTTACGTTTGTATGAATTAAAAATTAAAGAGACTGATAATATTTACGTTTTTAGAAAACAGAGTTTATATTCTACAGTTTTTTAATAAATGTAATTCATGAATGTTATGTAGTTTAAAACTATCCTTTTTAAATATGAAAATTTTTGTGATACAATTTTGCTTGGTAAAAAAATATATAAATATAATATATTTTACTTAACCATTAATGATGTATTTGTATCGTTAGTCTGTAATGTTTGGAATTTTCCCATTTATTGTTTTTGAGGAAGTAAGAAGCAAATAAGATTTTTTCTTAATAAATTGAGACTACTAAAGTTCTTATACTTTATATAGACTTAAGAACTGTTATTATACTTCTATGGTATAGTAAACTGCTGTTAGGGACTGGGCTGCATCGTTTGGTCTACTTGTTAACCCCCTAAAATCACAGTCGATGATTATCGGTAGCAGCAGGATGATGCCTAATCCTAGTCTGTTCCCAAAAATTGTATATGATGGCACCGATATTCCATATACTCCTAAATCAAAAAACTTGGGCCTCATCCTGGACTGTAATTTATCTTGGTCTGCTCACGTCAATGAGGTTAGCAAACGAATGCACTATTCATTTCACTCTCTTAGGCGTCTCCAGAACTTTCTCCTTTTCTCCACTAAAGTTATGCTTAGTAATGCCCTTCTTCTACCCCTTTTCGACTACGCCGACGTTTGCTATTTGGACGCAAGTGAGAAACTCTTAAATAAACTTGAACGATTGCAAAATCTTGCAATTAGGTTTATTTTTGGACTTAAAAAATATGATCACATTACTGAGTACCGCAACCGACTGAACTGGCTCCCTATTCGCTCCCGTCGTAATATCCACACTCTAATTTTTCTTTTTAAGATTCTCCATGATCCTGCTGCTCCTGCTCCACAGCCGATTTAACCTCTTTCGCCCTACCAACCGTTCTCGTCGTTCCCGCCATACCAAGACGCTGTTGCTCCCAACTGCGCAAACAAATTTTTTTTATAACTCTTTTACCTACCGTGCTGCTCAGTTGTGGAATAAATTACCTACACGTATTCGTGAAAGCCCATCTGTTTTCTCATTCAAAAAGAAATTGAAAGATTACTACTTATCCATTCAGAAATGACTGTATATGTGTATGTATATGTATGTATATATGTATCCTATATATATTATGTATGTAAGTGTGTGTATGTATGTATGTATAACTCTTATTCAAGCACATACAGCTATTCCACTACTAACAACATTACCCACTGTTGGAGGTTGGCTGGAAGAAATCTCTTTTAGAGATAAGCTCGCCTTTGCGAACTATGTATTTTAACGATTGTAACTTTTTAATTTATTGTGTGCAATAAAGGATATTATAAACAAGGATACAGCTTGTCTGATATTAAGCGATTACTGTGCCCTATAGTTACTGATGATAATTTGTGATAAAAGGAGTTTTGGTCAGCTCATACAGTCGACGGAACGCAAAATTTTTGAAATTAGTTATCGTTTGGGAAGGAGGAACTACTTCCGCAGCTTACTAAATATCCTCTCGTAGACTCTAATAAAAGGGAGATTTTACCTTTCTTTTATTAGAGCCCCGTTTGCATTAGCATATACATTTATCTGCTCGTCGTACACCGTGCCAATTATGACTTATTTACAACCCAAATTCCTTAATCATAAAATTTTATTTTGTAGTAAAACATTCTACATTTTTGAGTACCAATCTATAGGTTCAATAATAATGATCAAATCTATGTACGGTATGTAGGATTGAACACAATGATTAAAAGAAATGTTAATGATAGCTTGAAGAACGAACATAAACTTGAAAGTCCATTGGGCTATATTTATGTAAATTTTAGCTCAACTAGATCCAAACTTGCGAAATCTTAACTTTTATGAGATTTTTCTCGTTTTCATTGATTTTTTACCACTTATTTAAATAAGAAAAAAGATGAAACCGAAAATTTCATTTCATTTATTTACACGTACTATTACTACTACGTAACATTCAGGAAATACATTAATAATATTGCAGAGATGAGAGCTTCCAAAAATATGTGGCTTAAGAATACTAACATATACATCTATGTAATTATTCTTACATATATGCTAAGATTTTGAATATATATACATGTATGTATTGAATGTGATATATTTAAAATAATTATTTTTTTACTTACGGCATTGTCATTAGGTAACCCAATAGCTTTGAGTAACTCATCATGGGATTCTCCAACGGATGCGACGCTGAGCAGAGCTAGAGGTGTCAGGACAGAGAAGGCAGATTGTACTACACTCGCCTTCGGATGCTGCTTCACAACTTCCTAAAAGATAAAATCTCATCAATTTCAATTTTTATAACAGTTGCGAAAAGGAATAGATGGAATAGCACTATCTAACAAATTTGGCTAGAAAATAAACAAATAGCCTATACAGACTTACGTATTGCAAGTATTTATAGGTTCCGGTAACCGCTTTATATCAGGTGGGCCGGATGCGTGTATGCCTCCTGGCGTTATGCATAAAAAAAACAACTTATGCTGTATTTTTAGGATTCTTATACATTAAAACAGTAATCTCATTATGACGTTTAATACAATAATTTTCCTATATTAATATTATTTATCCTCATGTAATTATGCCTTACAAAACGACATTCGTGCCTGGACGTATGCATGTGCGATGACACCACGACCATAATTGATTTTAGTTATATAATGATTATGTAATGACTTTATATTTATTTTTTAATGATGAACCTGTTACTATAATACCATACTGATCTCGCATAGTCAAATTGTCATAATGTATTATCGAAACCAGCTGGCAATTTTTTTTCACAACGAGCATTTTATCGTTATATATTATATCACATTATACATATGCTATGGATTAAAATTGTTGATCACTATGTCGAACGATAATCTAAGAAAAATTACATACAAATAAATTATAAATTTATACTGTAACAAAAAACTCAACACTAAAGAGTTTAGGTTTTAATTATGGGTTTTTTACAATTATTTTTATACTTACAGTGAATAGCCTGGCAGTAAACTTTTCATTTCCTGCCTTTAGAAGGGTTTCCACATCATTGCCGTCAGCCATCGCAGCGGCTATTACTCCAAGTACTGCAAACGAAAGGGAAAATATAAATTTGACTTTAATGAACAGTCGGTGTCGTAAATGGTGTAGAGTACTAGCCCTTACATGCTTGATCTTGTAAATACATTGTTTATGTATTTTATTTCAAATTCAATTGTTATTTTTTTATCATTATTCAGTCGTTATTATAATTCGGAGTCTTTCTATCTGAAACTACTTTTTCATCCTATAAATGTTAAAAGGACCTTGACTCTTTCTGGCACGAAGGATTTAAAAAATCAGTGAAATAAATAATCAAAATTTTCTGTGCTTTTTAAAAATGGTTTGTAAGAAAAATATTACGAGTTTTTTAAAACTTAAATAATCGAAATTTTCGTCTCTAAATAAAGATCCGATAATATCCCGGTATTTTATTGTACCAGTGTAATTCTACTCAGTAAAACGTCTACACCTGGTTGAATTGTTACAGTTCTAATTCTATCTAGTGGCTTACTCAGCCACTATTATGTATATGCTAGAGTCTAGGATATACGTAATAGTGCCCCTATGATGAACAAGCCCGATCCCAAAAAGCTTGATTATGTTGTTGTACCTGGTTCTAACAATTATATTGCAATGCATCACGTTCACATTTTGTACATGGATTTCGATCAGCAGGATTCGTTATGTACACTAAAAGATATCCCCTCTTGGTATGATTTATAAATTGGAATGGAAAGTTTTCGAAAGAGCGGTTGGATTTAATGTATGTTCCACTATCAAACACTTCCCCATAAAGGATTGGTTTTGATTCCATATAACAAATACGTCACGTTTTTGTAAAGAGACGCTATATTTCCTTTAAAAGGGAACGGATCGGTGACCCGTTGTTGCTGATGTCAATCAGTGACGGTGATCACGTACCATTAGGTGATCCTGTTTCTCATTCACTCACTCTCAATTTCTGTGCATTTTTCTGTTATATATTTATCAATCCCGAATGAAATCAATTATTCAATAAAAAACTATCCAGTATTATGAGATTCGTGCACAATTTAACTTTAGATTTCAGAAGTAAAAAGTTCAGATTAATACAAAAGATCTTTACTAACCAGAATCATATTCATGAGATAAAAGGTACGCGGAATAATGTAAAATCAGAACGATGAAAAAAACTAACGATTACATTAACTTGAAATAACTTTAATTTACGTTCATTATCATAAAAGGTAGGGCAAAGTTCAATGCTACTGTTGTCGAGTTAACCATTATCAAATAAAGTAATCTATAAATTAACCTAACTGTTGTACACGTGTACAGGTCTTTATGTTTGCTTCATTTATTTTACTTGCTATGTCCGTGCGCTCATTCTTGTTATTTAGTATTGTTAATATAAAGATACTACTATAACATTCAGTCAAAATTCGATATAGGTACCATTGAGTGAACATAAAAAAATCGAATATAATATTATTCAGTCAAAGCAAATGACTAAAAAATTTCAAATGTTTTCGATTCTGTCTAACAATTCACATTTTTATTTATATAGATATCACAGTAAGTTACAATTTATTTTGAGAACAAATTCATTAAGCATCTATCAACTTTGAACATGTTATTGACATTATTGGAGAATGTTACACCTACTCTAAATCACTTTGAAACTTTGCCAAAAAGTGCTTTTAAGTAAATAGACCAAACAGTTGTGATTTTAACTATACATGAATTTTGTATTGCTATTGCTCAAAATGATTTTAAACCAAGGCACAAAATTCAGACTACTCAAAGAAGAATGGAGAGAAGTTATTTAGGTATAAAACAAAAAGACCGAGTAAAAAATGTGGACATTCGCAAGAAAATCAAAGTAGCTTATGCCTTAACTTTTTCACTACAAAGAAAATGGAAGCGGGCAGGGCACGTGGCCAGGTATGACGACGATCCATGGACTATCAGGGTAGTATAATGGACTGGTCCGCGAGGTACCAGAGCGAGAGGCCGACCATGTGTTAGATGGGTAGATGAAGTAGTTGCGACGGCGGGCCCGAAATGGTTAACCACAGCTACTAATAAAGAAAAGTGGCATTCTTTGGAGGAGGCTTTTACCCGTCAGGGGTCCATACAATCAATTGAAAAATCATGATCTCATGATACGAACAATTGGTATTTTTTGTGTAATTCTAATTATTTGTATGTATTATTAACTTTTATATTGATGTTTGTAACGTTATTGTATGGAATCTAAATAAAGCTTTATTATTGTTATTATATCTTTCCACTCACGGGTATTAATCCCGGTCATTTGATAGGCGTGCGCGGGGATAAGGATCCAACGCGTAGAGGTCTTGGCCGTGGTGTCGTTACACACTAACAGCTCGCCACAGCTGCCCTGTGGTGAATTTAGATTCTATACCGTTTTCAATATTACGTCGCTCATGAGTAAAGTTTGTTAAAATCTTTTATAAAATGAAGTTGGTGAGGTTTAAATACGAGTGAAAATATAAGAACCAATAACACGTATCATAAATTGTTATATTAATTAAGAATAGATTTAATATTATATTTTATTTTGATTCACGGGTATTATCCCGGTCGTTTGATAGGTGTGCGCGGGGATAAGGATCCAACGCGTAGAGGCCCCTTTGAGAAGCTTGATGTAATGTTGCATAGCCGCCGTGACCTTGTCCAGGGGATATCAATGTGACTATATACCCATGAACCAGGTCACAGCAGGTATTGGGACTATTGCAAATGTGTTGGAAATTATTGGGCTATTAAAATGAGGTCTGGAGGGATTATTAGTACTGGGCTATTATAGAAGAGGGACGGACACCTGCCATAACTATCATATCTGATGTTACTTCCGGCAGGCGGTGGCTCGCCACTCACTGGATGGACCCCCGAAATGCCAGAGAAATTCGGCCGGGGGCAACACCGGTGTGAGTGACTCAGGAGTGTCGAGAGGTGTACTGTGCTTTCTCCGAAGTTACTCGTGGCGTTATGTCCTTTAACACTTCCACCCCTTGAGCATATTATTACCTGATAAAGTAATATGCTCTATCGACTCCTCTTTGGACGGCCAATGAAGGCAAGCCAGAGCTGAGAGTCCTGCGGGCCTTCTTGACTTACACTCTGACCGACGAAGACACGCCGGAGACGAAGGCCCTGATCGACTCTCTGGAGCACTCGGGTACCCGTGGTGTCATTACGCACTAACAGCTCGCCACAAGCCGCCCTGCGGGGTTATTATTATTATTATATTGCTCAAAATACCTATATAATTATATTTAATCATATTAAATTAGTACTTTTAATGCTCACTGCTCTTTTAGTTATACGTTGCTGGCTGAGAGTTGTTGTACTTGGCGTTAAGCGTTTGAGATCGCGTAAGGGAATAGTAACACTGGGGCCAGTACCAATGATTTGTAACATAAATAAGGTATTTTATTGTATAGTTCGAAATTAATTATACTATCATCATCAATTAATTTTAACGTATTTTTGTGCAGTAAAAGTAAATAAACGTTTTTACTATTTAATTATTGTAATGTTTTGAGTTAAACAGATTTACGGTGAAGTTGTTCGGTATAACTTTTACACCCGAAACCATCGTCACCTGCTCGTGGTACACATTGCTCAATTACAAATAAGATTCTGGTGAAAGAGAGGTAGAGTCCATCGAAGCAGCCCGAGTGGGGAATTACCTACACGGGATAGAAATTCGCGGCAAAAAAAGAAAACAACTCCGTGGAGGCATATTTATTTGTCTCTCGACGTTGAAAAAAGTTATGGTCGACTCAATTGATTCAAAGTAATATACCCCATGTTACTAGAGATTAAAATTTTATAATTATATTATGATAGACATACAATTATTTATTTTAAGTTGTGCCAGCGGTTTGTGGCTGTGACTTAAATAATTTAATTAAAAGTGAAAATAAAAACATTACAATAATTAAATAGTTGAATATTATAAACTAAAACAATGCTAAATATTATACAAAACAAGTTGTTACAATATATCCGGTCAAGTGTGTGTTGGACTAGCACACCATCGGTCCTGTGCATTTATTTTATTTATTTATTTTTATTTAATTTATTAACATACTTCAGGGTTTGCAATCTGTATATATGTATGTATATCTTCACGCCAAGGTTTTGAAGATTTGCAATCTAATTCCATACAGTTTATCAGTTGTACGTATATCCGTTTTTACTTGAGTTATAAGGACCCCTTGCCACCTCTTGGGCAGGAAAATGGGTACCTAAAAACAAAGTGTTAAGTGAAGAAATAGACAGGTAATTACTATCGAAGCCACAAGGTACCTGCCAATCAATTTAAACAAATTTAATCACTATTTTCTACAGTTCACATGTTAGATTCAATTGAAATGTCCTTGTTTACATGATTGAAACAGGTTTGCCGGTGCCTGAGTTGCCAGCCGTTTTTTATTCAAAAGCGATGTATTAATTCGTCTGTTATATCTATTATTTGGGGGTTATCGGCGCTCAAAATTGCTCAATACAGCATCATCGAAGTCGAAGTCTCTAGAAACCAAATGGTATTTTTAAAATTAGGCGGCAAACAAGCATTTTAGCACAATCAAGATTATTGTTTGAGCGTCGCTACGTCGCTGCTAATATATGTATATATCATTTCGAAACTCCAAAAACATTTATGTAAATAAATTTAAATTTTACAAATACTAGGATTTTACGAATATGTTAGGATTTTACTTATTTTTATGCCTCAGAAATGAATCAACATTGTGAATGGAATATATATTTTTTTCATTCCATTAGAATTTCACTGCATTTAGACATTTACTAGTGAATTTAGATTCTATACCGTTTTCAATATTACGTCGCTCATGAGTAAAGTTTGTTAAAATCTTTTATAAAATGAAGTTGGTGAGGTTTAAACACGAGTGAAAATCTAAGAACCTATAACACGTATCATAAATTGTTATATTAATTAAGAATAGATACCTTTATTTATTTATTACTTATTATATTATATTATTTATTTATTGATTACCTATCACGACAGTAAGTTATTAGAGAAGTTGATACTATTGTACACCGTTACTCTTTATATGACGTAATTAAACATTGATTGTATTGATACTTTGATGCTCAGCTCAAAAGTAATTATAAGAATATAAAAAAGCAAGAAAAAAAAAACACTAAATGCAAGCATAGTACAGTTGAGAGCAGATCATGCTTAACCGTTGAAGTCCGATTGAATTTTTATTACGTATGACATAAGAACGGCACGAAGATCAAATTGTTACGCAAGACGACGTGCCCTTAGCTGTACCAACACCGTTACTTAATATTAATATTGATTATGCCGCCATAAAGTAGATAAT
The DNA here is from genome assembly GCA_947507595.1 of Pyralis farinalis. Lineage (NCBI taxonomy): Eukaryota > Metazoa > Arthropoda > Insecta > Lepidoptera > Pyralidae > Pyralis > Pyralis farinalis. The sequence continues at coordinate 23,872,247 of OX382267.1, forward strand.
TCTTAAGAATTATAATGGAAATATATATTTTCTTGTCAAAAGGTATATTACTAATACATATACTCGTATTACAAAAGTAAAAAAAACACTATATCAATGTTTATATCTCTGAACTTGGGTTTATTAATAAAAATATATGTAAATATATTATCGATAGATACGTAGTATCTATTTAGAGATATTTAGAGATTCTATTGTAGTATCATATGTAAGGAAGGTATTTCGGATAACTTGAACATAACTTGTTACAGTGTCTAGTGTGTGGTCAACAAAGGTACATTATGTTGTTACTACATAATATTATGTACTGTTGTAAATTATTTTGACCTAGTCAAATCTAACGATGTTTTAAAAACTCACGAGTAGTATATAAAAATGTAACGCAAAGTTAAGTGGGTATTTTAATTTATACTAATTAGCAGAGATTATATTCAAGTATTGAATATTAACGGAAATGCAATATAACTTATCTAAACATTGAATAGTACATAAATATTAGATGATCTTGTTAAATAACAAAAGACGGCAGTGCCCATAGATAAAAAATATTTTAAACCGCAACTAGAATTTCGATATCAAAGCTATAACTATCATTTACAAAACATCCTTATATGTAGAGTGAACATTAGTGAACAAAAATTAGTGAAGCTCTTAAAACTAGACTTACTACATATGATCACCTTCATGTTTGTAATGTGTTTGACTGCTCGGCCAACTGATCCACACTGCCAGTTCTAAGTGCGATCTTCTACATAAATACAATCATTCTTAATAGACATAAAGGTGGATACACACTGGAGATCCTTTTAAGTGTTTGCCGTAACTAAATATCGCAGGTTTAATATGTGCTTATGTATTGAGCTCAGTGGCGCAATGGTTCGTAACGCTAATTTGACATCAGTGCTCGTGGGTTCGATTCCCACACAGGCAGGCATGTTCATGGACACAAATATTTGCGTGCATGAACATGTCTGTTTGTCTTGGCCGGGGTGTTTTCTGTATATCATAAGTATGTAGTTAAAAAAAAAATAACGTGTTCGTATCTTTATCACTTGTCTAGTACCTACTCATAACACACAATACGCGTGTGTTATGAGTAGGTACTATATATATTTATATTAATGTATTTAGTGAGTTATGGGAGTAAAAGGTTGATCTTCATCTAGAGCTAAAATCCAAATTCACACACACACGCACACACACAATTTGTGTTTATGGATAATATAGTGATTTTGTATATGGCATATATTCACTACGGTAATTTCTAAACACAAGAAAAACAGTTTTATTTCTCGTTCTACCCGTTCGTTATAGTGCCAATAAACCTATAATAGTCTTTTTCCTGACCCATTGACGAGCTCGGTGGCGCAGTGGTGAAACGCGCTGATACGCTACTTTGACACCAACGCTCGTGGGTTCGATTCCCACACAGTACAAACATTTGTGTGCATGAACATGTCTGTTTGTCTTGGTCTGGGTATTTTCTATGTATAATAAGTATGTATTTACAAAAAAAAAATGTATTTACGTATGGTTATCAGTTATCTAGTACCCATAACACAAGCTTCGCTTACGGGGCTAGATGGCGCTGTGTAATTTGTCCAACAATATTTTTTTTTCCCTTTTGAGGTACGATACCCTTAAAACCGGTTCTTTTTCGTGTATAGAATAGATATTTTTAATATTATCTACGTCAGGTGGGAAACCAACATAGGGTACGATCTTTTGTATAGACATAGGTCCATAATTTTCTACTTTTTACCCGACTACGATGATACCGAAAGGAGCTGCTTTGATGGGCTCTACCTCTCATAAACCGTACTCGCGTTTTGTCAAAGTCGAAGTTGATTTTTATCATAATCAATCTATATATAGTATATAAGATATATATGTGATTTATATATATTCTCACAATGTACTTTTTAAGGTTTTTCCTCAGACACCAAATACGATATGTCTGTTGTAATATTTTATGTCTTCTATAAGCAGCCGTATTCAATTTTCAATGACGTTATATTGCAGAAAACCACGACGCTTCTAATTATACCTCATTAATTAACATACAATTAGTACTTTAGGAGATATACCTGACAGAGGAACATACATACATGCATACATAACCTGGTAAAATCATATCCTTCCTTTTGGCTTCGCCGCGGTTGGTAATAAAGGTCGGTATTGTTTAGTCATTATAACATATGTTGTGTATCTTCTTTAGACAGGCATATGTCACAGGAATGTCTATATATGTATGTATCAATGTACATATGTGTGTTCATCTGTTAATCTGTATGTATGTTCATTTGTCATAGACATAGATGAACAAATAAGGTATATTATTGGAAGCATCTTGCTGTTACGTTGGTTTTAATTAAATCTCACATGAGTATATTTATAATTGTTTATCAATTAAAATAAAAAATGCTATCTTGAAGACTTGTTTATTAATATTCAGTGGGCATAATTTGATGGGTTTTAGTATTCTTCCCTTTATCTCTATCCTTCTCTTTTCCAGTGCCCTGGGATATGCTATACGTGCTAGAATTAAATTTGGAAACTTAAAGATATTCACTTTTTGCCGACCTTACCAGCGTCCTTCACACGAAGCCTTTCTGTCTAAGCGATACTTTCTCGACCCCCATCTCCTAAGACATGTACCTCTTTGTTTGGAAAGCCTCCGCAGGGCGTTAATTCCACATTTTTAGAGTTCCCGGAAGAAGAAACTTTGGAAAGTACGCAACCATTGCGATTCTAGTGTGTGAGGATCAATTCCCGCCATCGCCTTTATATATATAGAAGGATCTTGATAGCATTATATTGAATAATCCTTCGGAACATATCCCATTGTACAATCGGTAGAACACACAACAGGACGTAAAATCTCTCCATAAACACAAGGGCTTAATACCGTCTCTGAGCTTAGGATCGTCGATAGTTCTCGCAGCTCGTCTTCCGGCGAGACTGCCTGAAATGTCGGAGAAGCGAGCGAGGTGTGTATGGATGGAGTCATGTGGAAGTAGGTTCTCTCTGCCCACTAAGGGACATAGCGTTAAAATATAGAATAGAATATTGACATGTAGCCATAGTTAGATATGTGCGCTATAAGTTTTTTTTTTACCGTAGTCTAATAACGCTTGCGATATATTAATTATCATTCCCGCGATGCCTCCTCTGCTGTTTACATAGCAACTCCTTGGGAGCGGGAACTGGTGACCTCACTCACAACAACCCTCTAGGGAGTTGTAATTTGGCTGCGGTTTTCCGTGAGGTGGAGGTACTTCCGCAGACGGGCTGCTTTGATGCGCCCTATCTCTCTTAAAACATCCAGACCAAGACAAACAGACATGTTCATGCATACAAATGTTTGCCTTGTGTGGGAATCGAACCCACGAGCGTTGGTGTCAAAGTCGAGTCATTCACTCCTGAGCCACCGAGCTCGTTGGATATACGAAAAATAAATATTCCTGGTTTGTCATAAATTGCTTGTATGATACAAATACAAATAATTTTATTAACAAACCAGATACCGTTACATAGTATACAAAAAATTTAGTTAATATATGTTAACAAAATGTTAATTGCCGAGTTAATACAGTTCGAGAGTGACAAGTCCGGCTTTCGGGAGGAATAGTAATTTCGTTACCGGTGATACCCACACTAGAGTGAATCTGTATCGTGGGTATCTATACGAATTGTCTAAAGTTCACCTCGGATTTCCAAATATTCCAATATTTCTTAAATGCTTTATTGCTCTATGAGAGTAATATTATATTATATAAAATAATGTATGCATAACACTTAATGTGCAATATATAGTGTATGTATGTGATTGCAATGTGAATAACGCATATCTTGAGTTGGGATAGTTTTCAGATGGTGGCGTTAAATTAATATTTGCGTCTTGCTCTGGAGTGTGATTGATCTTAAGAACATTTTATCGCATAGCGAGGAGCAGATCTTCCGTGCAATGGTATGACAGAGTTGCGAGATATTTGCTAATTTTGGTCTTTGCTTCCCGACTGGAACATAATCTAATATCGCACGCTTTGGAGATTCTATTATACATGAGACTTCGAATATACAGGGCGAATCGTTGCGCAAACGATGTTTTCACAGAGGAACATTAGCATATACTCATTAGAATTGATAACTTCTTTATGGACCTGGTGTGTCTTCTTTACAACAAAGAGTTGGCGCACTGTCAATACTCCAGATTCATCGTATACATCCTTTGTGGGATATCTTAGTGGTTTTCGTAGGATAGTTTTTAACATGGTTCTTTGAGCTCTTTCCACCGGTATCAGGGCAGCTTTAGTCGCTCCACCCTAACCAGCGATGCAGTACGTAAGCAAGGATTGGCAAAGAGCGAAGTAGTTGGACCGCAGCATTTGAGGAGAGGCTATATTACGTAGTTTCCGCATGATATACTCGTGTATAGTTTTCCGAACACGGGATGACAAGGCATGCAAGTGCGATTTAAAGTTTAGTTTTTCATCCAGTACGACTCCTAAATATTTAATGTTGCTAGTCCTGTTTATATTGTCACAGTCGTAGGCTTCATGAGGATTTATGGCACAGCTGTGTATTTTAACTTTGGACAGGGTTGGTGATGGTGCAGATGCAGTGGTTTTATGAAAACAAACGAATTTAGTTTTTTGTGAGAGTGAGAATGTTGTTTTTTAACCATTTATAGATGGTGTTCATGCCACATTCAGCCTGCAAAACCAAATCGAGCCAGTCAAAACTATGGAATATTATGGCGGTGTCATCCGCATAACATACATCATTCGCATTTCCTAAGGAGAGGTTTATATATGCTGTTTATATAAATTATAAACAGAGTAGGCCCCAAGATGCTTCCCTGCGGTACTCCGAAACTCAACCCTCGGGCATCGCTAGAATTCCCGTCTATGCCAACGCACTGTCTCCGCTCTATTAAGTAGCTTTTAAACCATGACAGTGCTATGCCACGTATTCCTATAATAATATACTGTAACTATAATATAATATACTGTCTCCGTCTTACTCAAAAAGCTCGAAATGTTAGCTTTTTGAGTAAGACGGAGACAGTATCAAAAGCCTTAGTGAGATCCAAGAAAACGCCTAAGCAACTTATATTATTATCCAAATGAGAGGTGATTATTGAGACGACACGGCATCTTCAGTACGTTCCCTGTCGGAAACCGAATTGTTTTTCTGATATGAGATTATTGAGATTTAAAAATTTTATAAGACGCTTATTGACAATTTTTTCGAGTAGCTTAGAAAAAGTACTTAACAGAGATATAATTGTAGGAGGAATCACATGGACCATTCTTATATATGGGTATTACGGAAGCCATCTTCCAGAGTTTCGGGAATGTGCCTGTGTAAAGACACCATCCAAACCTGGGGCTTTATTATTTGGTAAACTATTGATTAGTGTAGCAATTTCGAGAGTTGGAGAAAAATAAAAACAATCCAAAAACTTATGGCAGTCAATCAAAACTATATGTCATTTAACGGCAACCAGGAACTTGCCTTCGGAACTGTTGTCTTGTAGGGCAAGCACACAGGAGTCTATCAATACCTGCAGCTCATATTTTACGTCAATAGAGCAATGTTTGGAATGTCTATTTGCAGGCAGTTTGCGTCCTGGAGTTTAGGTTCGGTAACCGTTGCAGTCCACTCGTTTCTCACATAAACGATTACTCCACATTCTGGTTTACATAATTACTAGTGAACAATTCAGAGTAGTTCCAGATTTTTGGTACGACTGAGTTATCATTGAGCCAACACTCCGTTAATACAATGATAGCAAAATCAATATGCAAACGATGTACAGCAACTGTGAAAAGTTCAAAAATTTTATTTACACGTTAAAAGTTAGTTAAAAGTTAGTATTTTAAAGTTTTTATTAATTATATACAATACAATGTAAATACACTAGGTATTAAGTATTTAAATGATTTGGGCAATATGTCGACCCCAAAAATGATAGTGTGCTCTAAATGAGCTCTTGGAGACTACAATTTACTACAGGTACTATGTTCAGTGTTTGATCATTTCAAACACTGAACAGTATAACGAAATTAAATTAATACAAAAATGTTTGTACAAGTGAGGAGGATTACTCTTAGGAGGGAGTAGGTGGCAAAAGTTGGTTCGAAAATTTGGGTATGGTCTTTCAATTTTGATATATGGATTGCCGCTTTACTCTCCCCCTGGTGTATGTAAATGGAACCTTGACTACACCAACAATACCGTATTACAATACCGTATTAACATAGCCGTTTGTTCTAGATATGATCCTGGCCTCACAAAACAACTTTCTGTTATGTTTGGTCAGTCGTACATTGATGAATACCCTGTGCGATGGACCATCAAACCTTAGATAGCCACTATTGAGGTTTCCGCGTTTTTTTTGATGCGGTTACCAAACGGTCGCGCTTTGCTTTCCGTAACATCTTAACAACAAGAGGGCGAGGTTTTTTGATTTCTTCTCCACGTTGTTCGGAGAGACGAGGTCCTACTCTGGAAGCCCAGTCTATATCAGCGTCCTGTAGGTCAACGCCCATTTGTCAGGACACCACAAGTGCCACATGGTGTGAATTTTCGTTTGGCGATTCCGGGATGCCGAAAATTTATATCTCGTTACGAACCTAGGTGTTCAGATCATTTTGGAGTTGCGAAATTGTTGCCGTAAATGAGTTTATTTTCTGGGAACTTTTCAACCGCTTTCAAACGAGTTTCGTTTGCAATATTTATGGCGTCAAGTTCGCCCAAGCGATCATGGCAACGAGTAAGTGAGGTGGTGGCTTCTTAAGGGATGAGATTTCGCGAGTCAATAGCTGTACTTCAGTTATTACATCTCTGACTTCAGTGGTTCCGGGATCGGAAGACGATGACTCCAGCTTTCTCCTGTGCGTAACATTATGAGTCTCCTACATGTTACGAACCTCCTTAAGACTACATGATATGAACCGGGGTGGAATCATTATCCCCACCTTTTTTCATTGCAGCAGAGCAATTGGGACATCTAAGATTTCCTTTGTTCTGGAGAGATGTTCACAATATTGATACACAGCGAACAAAAAGTCTTGAAACATTCGCTAGAAGTACACTTAATTATTTTTGAGTACCCGTGGTACTTCATTTTATTAAGAATATGTGATACGTAAATATTTCGTGATACTTTCCTCTGAGAGACGGACCGTGTACAGAGCCGTCTGATGTATTTATTCTTTGAGCGGTGACGTGAGCGGCGCGGTGATGACTCGCAGGCGGCGGGCTCAAGCAGTTATGGTCCTTCGGCTAGTGGCGCAACCGCGGCGATCGCTTGCAGCGCCCAAATTATTGCACGTCACGGTGATGGCGGACACTGACTCACACACCAGCCAAATTATATTTGTTACACTTTATTTCTGTATTTACTCACTCCCGTGTGCGATTAATTATGAGACTAATTCGGAATATTAGTTGCAACTATTAGAATAAGTTTTAAACATGAATTGGACACTACTTCTTGGTAAATTTAATATTTTATCAGAGAGTAGTTACAGTTAAGTGTTGACTATATTACCGAGGCGGCAAAGATTAAAAGAAAACAAACAATACAACAGTTTGGAAATTTTTGGGAAGGCCCCGCAAAAGTATATTAAAGATGCTCTCGTTTATTGGCAATAGCGTGCTATTCAGACACTGATAATCTTATACTTTGTGTTTCTCATAACGTAACTGCTCTGAGTCTTTTTCATCGGCTGTGTTATGGCGAGTGCTCAGGAGAGCTGACCCCTATCAAATGTAACAAGATAATATATAGTTAATAGATTCAGGCGTTATTTTGCGAAAGTTAAATTTACAGACAATTTCATCTAAACTACTTTGTGTGTTTCTGCTGCCGATTAGTTCATGCGAACTCGCGGCGGCCGGCACCCACCCACTACCGTTAATAGATGCATGCCTCGTGTATCAACGTACTCGCCATTGTTGCTGTCCTGGCTGCTCTGGTCATCTCTGCAATACGCATTTCGGCTTTCCATGAGGCGCTCTAGATGCTAGATTCGCATGTTATTCTAATGCCTAACATTTACAGTGCCTGAGGATGTCTCGTGGTTCGATGCACCGCCACCGTTGCTGCCCTGGCTGCTCAAGTCGTCTTTGCCTCGGCTGCTGTGGTGGTTTCTGTGATTGCTCGTCACGTGAAATATGAACCGCATGCTCCCGCCACCACTGCTACCCTGGCTGCACCGGTCGCCTCTGCAACACATGTTCCGCCTCTTCACGAGGGATACTCAGGTGCTCTTGATGTTAGTCGTTAGAATAACGCGTATATGTCATATACTGAAGTTGGATTGGGAATTTATAGAATATTTACAATATTCACGACTAAAGGAGTTGCGGTCCTAGAGACCGTAACTGCATTACAAGCAACTGTATAATATATCACATCCAGTACACGGTATCTCGCTAATAATAAAATCTTAGTAGGGTAAAGATTCAACTTGTTTATAACTAATTAGATAATGTGGCAGTAAATGAGTAATTATTGAATTGGCCAAATTCTTAGTTGTTATCATAATTCTGTGTATAATTTGTTTGTCACATTTGTTTATATAAATACTAGTAGTAAACAAATGTGTTCTACTAAACATTCATGAAATTTTACACGAAAACCAGCTGTACGAGTCGCCTTCGGTAGTTAATTGTTGTTTGTAATCTAAAATTAGTCGCTGGTAGGTACATTGAATTACAGTCTCGGAGGGAACTGAAGGGTGGAATCTATAGATTATAAATTTTGAAAATCCCACTTACAAAAAACCTATAAAAATATCCATAATTTTGCATAGTTATGTAGCAAACATGGGTGTTTAAAATTTTAGGTCACACTAATGTTTCAAAGTAAAGTAAATAATGCCCATTATCCGTTTAAGATCCCTACCGTAGCTAACAAAACAACTGATGATCTTGAAACGGCTGAACAGATTTTGATAAAACATGTCAAAGAACCATCGCTAGAAGAACTGCTTTCAAATAAAATAAAACCGGCCAAGTGCAAGTCGGGCCACGCACAGTGTAGGGTTTCTATTCAAAAAATTACATAGTTAATAAATTCAGTCGTTATTTTGCCAAAGTCAAATTTACATGCAACTTGATCTAACCTACTTAGTGTGCTTTCGCCACCAATTAGTTTATGCGGACTAACGCCGGTCGACACTCACCCACTACCGTTACCAGATATATCATGTTGAAGCTGCCATGCCTGCTCCGGTAGTCTCTGCCTCAGCGCGGTAGTCCGCCATCTAGAACAGGAACCGCATGCCACCACCGTCGCTACCACGACTGTCCTAGTCATCGCTGTGACACGTGTTTCGCCTCTCCGCGAGGCATCCTCAGTCGCTGTATACATTAATCATTAGATAACATGCTACAAGTGACAAATACATTTTCACTCATCACCACCACCTGCACCCTCAATTCAATATACGGGACGGCACTACGATAGATTTGTCACTTGTAGCATGTTATTTTAATGATTAACGTCTCGCATCCAAATCTTGAACAGATTTGGAGGAACCCGTTAAGGAGCTATAACAAACATATAACGACGAGCTCGGTGGCGCAGCGGCTAATAATGCGACTTTGACACCAACGCTCGAGGGTTCGATTCATATACAAGACAAACATTTGTGTATATAATCATGTTTGTTTGTATTGCTCTACTGTTTTTAAGAGATGCAGGGTGCATCAAAGCAGTCCGTGTGGGGAAGTACCTCCACCTCACAGAAATCGTAGCCAAATAACAACTCTCTGGAGGGGTATTGTATTCCTGCGTGCGAGTGAGGTCACCAGTACGCTCCTAAGGAGTTGCTGTGTTATTGGCAGAGGTGGCATCGCGCGGGTGACATTCAATATATTATAGGTGTTCATAGGCTACGCACTGCATAACGGCTTTACATCAGGTGTGCCATATGCTTGTATGCCTCCTGACGTTGTATATAAAAAATACAACCCTCCTGATGTGAAGCGATTCCGTAATCTACGAACGCTTTTTTTTTATTTTTTTATTTTATTTTACGAATAATAAACACTTTTAGAGTTTTCCTGTCGACTTTCATTTATTGTGTTGTTTTTTGCACAATGTCAGGCGACAAACCACTCATAGGCGTAATCACGAAATTCGAATCGAAATCGAAAAGATTGCACTCAAAATGTACGGAATCAGAGTGGAAATTTTTCGAATACATTTCTAATATAAGTCAGTGACTGAAGGGTTTTGGCTCTTAATTTTTTCAAGAAAGATGGATTTTGCTGAAATTTGACAGTAAGTAGGAAAACCTCCAAAAGTAAAATCTTCTCTATGCCGATATGTGCTTTTTTGTTAGGGGTGAATACCACCCTAACTCGGAGGTGGGAAAATAAGAAAAAATAGTAATCGATAGAAGAATCAATTCTAAGCAAAAAATATTCTATAATTTTTTTTCGAAAAATCAATGCTTTTTGAGGTATTAGTAATTGAAAACGTCAATTTTTTTACAAAAAAACGACGTTTTGCAAATGTTTTTCACAAATAACTCAAAAATTATTTATTTGCATATTATTTTGTCAAACAAACTGTAGGAATCAAAATTTTAGTTAATAAATAAGCAAAGGATTTCTTTTCCGTTTTTTTGATCTAAGCCCAATACAAACAAAGATATGGCTCATTGAAGACAGGCCTTTATTTTTCAACGCAAAATTTAAAGATTTCTACATTGAATTGCGAAAAAACGGTACACTTTACGATAAAAATGCTTCAGATCAGTTTTGAAGAACACAAAGAAACCTTCAAAATGCGTTTTTATAAAAGCCTCTAGCATGAAAACTAACGGAGTTATGGTGAAAATAAAATGAGTTTTGAGGTTTTTACGATAAAAATCAACAATGAAACTCTACTCATCACTACCCACATTGAGATAAAATTGTGTAAATTTACATAGTACTTTACTTTAATATTACAAATATGAAAGTTTTACTACTTTAGAATGCTTATTTTTGAAAAAAATATGTTTAAAGTGGAATCGGTTTTTTGATACGCGTATCTATCAAAAAAAAAACTATTTTCAAAAATAACTCATAATAACTCAAAATAAGCCATATGCATAAAAATTGCTAGAGTACAAAAAGTTAGCATTTACAAAAAAATTGTTTTTTTTTGTTTTAGTAGCTTCAAAATTTTCTGAGATATGGCTTGTGATAAATAGCATTAGTAAAAAATCCGTGCCGCCCTTCAGCCCTTTCACCGTTCACCTTGGGAGGTTCTGAGAAATATGAAATGTATATGAGCTTATAGGCCATAAAATTACCTACAAAATCCTTTTTTTATGATTTGTCTAGCTCAACATGCAACCGAGAAAATGTCAAAAAACCAAAAGCATTTTTTTTTAATTTCGGAGTAGCTGGATTTTGGAGCAGAGACATGCCTATACTGTTCATACGAGTATAATACTGTTTTCATCATTGGCACCTGGTGAAAGTGTCTTGTCTGTGTGTATTTTTTTTATATACAATGTCGGGAGGCATACAAGCATACGGTCCACCTGATGTAAAGCAGTTATCGTAGCCTATTAACGCTTATCATCATCATATGATGATGATGATAAGCGTTAATAGGCTACATCAACTCCTTAGGAGCTTACTGGTGACCTTACTTACACGCAGGAACACAATAACCCTCTAGGGAGTTGTTATTTGGCTGCGGTTTTCTGTGAGGTGGAGGTACTTTCCCAGGCGAGCTGCTTTGATGCGCCCTATCTCTCTTAAAACATCCAGAGCAAGACTGACAGACATGTTCATGCACACAAATGTTTGTCTTGTGTGGGAATCGAACCCACGAGCGTTGGTGTCAAAGTCGCGTCTTTCACCACTGAGCCACCGAGTACTCCGTACCGTAAAGTAGTCTAGCAATTTTTATGCGTGTATGTGTCTGCGTGCGTGCCTGTGTCTTTCCCTCACAAACTCAACGAGCGACGAGTTTTATTCCAATTTTATGAAAAAAGGGGTGTTTTAGAAGGGTATAATGAATAAAATAGGGGTTGAAAACTAGCAAATAGTGTCTCAAAATATGAAACTATCTTTAATTAAAAGCTACATACATTTTTTATTCATCAAATACCTACTAAAGAACATCATCCATTTTGGTCCAAATGTGAAAGTGCCGGCCGAAAAAAAAGTGGGTTATTCTGATATAATTTGTCCGCCTAATCATTTCTTATTATGGCACTAAAGCTGTATTATCACTATAATTGATTTTATTCGAGTTCAAAAAGTCTATTTTTTCAAACATTTTCGACGAATATAATTAATTGTAACTAACCTGACCTGTCCTCCTAGTCCGTAGTGTGTGTGGGGGGGGGGGGGGGGGGGGGTTAGTTAGGTGTTCTAATAAAATAAAAATACTTATTTTTGTATATTATAATGTTTAATCTGAAGTTAAACAATCATATCATCATCATCAGCGGATCTACCTGCTTGTCTATTGCAAGCGCTGCCTTTATTATTACCTATAATTCCAAGAAATGATTAGATTAGGTATGCCAAGTCAAGTTGCAAGGCAACTTTTTTATTGTACATATTGTCTATACTTCTATACTAATAAAAATATTCTATACAAATAAAATTAAGTACAATGATGATTCAGCTTTAGTGCCATAATAAGAAATTATTAGACGAACAACTTCTATCAGAATAACCCACTTTTATTTTTTGGCCGGCACTTTCTTTTTTGGACCATAAATGTATGAAACCCGGATGATGTCCTTTATGAATTTAATATTTTTTGTCAATTAGGGGTAGTTTTCACCCCTAAGAGTAATAAGCACATATCGGCATAGGTAGACTTTGAATTTGAGGGTATGTAGAGCTTATTTACAAATATTTAAGAAAATCCATCTTTCTTGAAAAAAATGGGAGGTTGTACCCGATTTTTACCTTCAGACACTAGCCTAATATGGCTTTTCAAGGCAATGTGAATACGGAGCCTGACGTAAAGCGGTTACTGCAACCTATGAACATTTACAAAAGAGTAACGTCCGCGCGGTATCACACCCGCTGCTAAAATAGCAACTATTCAGTAGTTTATTCACTTGCAGAAATAATACAACTGTCCAGGGAGCTGTTATTCAGTTGCATTCTTTGAAGTGACTTCCACTTCCGTCGAGTTGGGGTATTGTTATAATTAGCAGATGAACCATGCACAGATGAGGTTGGCCTTCACTCGGAAAATGGTAGAGAGCCACTTAGAGGCCATTATTTATTGTTGTTATAAAGGAACCATTAAAAAAATATTAAATCCACGTATTAAAGTTTTCTTTTTACCCCCGTATTTTCTTCTACCCCTAGGTCTCGTACTCCTTCCATTTTTATGTTTCAATATAATTACTAGTTTGATATTTGCTGTTATAAAAAACACCTTTTTTCTGTTCTCTTAATATTCTATCCCACACTTCCTTCGTTATCTATATTCTTCTCTGATCTATCTTCTTCTCTGTGCCAGAGACGACTGCTGGAACCATTGGTGAGCTTATCTGCTTTCAAGCTCTTCCTACTTCGTAATAATAACGCTTGTACATTGATCTAACCCTACCCAAAATTTCTGTTCAAATATAAATATTTTCATTTTTAGTTTAATTATATTATTGTTATTTCGCTAATAAGGTTTTCTTTTAAACGCAAGTGACCTTACAATATTGGGATTAAAAAAAAAAACACTTTTTATGCAGTTATTTGGATTGTCTATTGATCATCAATCAATAGTTAGAACATTTTTTTTGTGTTAGAATACCGGTCCATAACATTATTTTCCTATCATCTTGCTTCATAGTCTACAAGAGTTTAATCCACATCACACATTGGTGTGAAGTGCCCACGAAGTATGTATCTTATTATTTTTATCACAACACAAGCACTCGCACTTAGTAACTTAGTTTGTAACAATAACACGGTCATGTTTGTTTGACTCCGGTAACAGTATAAACAATATTCACAGCTCTCGAGAGCATTCGGGGGTATCAATTTGTTTACATACTTTGTAATATATTTTGTATGTCCAAGCTCTAAACTATGGCAATCCGAGCTGAGAGAGCTAAAAACGAAGGTTACAGTAATATCAACTTTCTGCTATTCGGACTTATACAGTCGGACTATTTTAATGTGCACTATCTCTCTTAAAAACTACTTAAATCAAGACAAATAGCATGATCATGCATACGCATGGTTGTTTTGATTAGGTATCGAACCTACAACCCTTGGTGACTTAATGACTCAATCAACAAACTATACATATTCATGTTGCCGAGAAAAAAAGGAAATAGACAGAAAATTAATTAACACAATATTTAGTTGCTCGCTTTGATTTTTATATACAACGTTGGGAGTCATTTACGGCCTGTCTAACATAAAGTACCTACCGTAGCCCATGAACGCTTTTAGTACAGTTTTCTGTTTTTTTTTTATCACTAAGGTGTAAAATAAGCGTACAGCATGCCTATGGACATTTGCCACACCAGGGGTGCCACTTATGCGTTGCCGACCCTCGAAAACGTAGTTGTCGGCATCATATCGAACAACTCTTCAGAACACAATCCGTTGTACAATCAGTAGAACACACAAAGGGAGGCAAAGTCTCTCCTTAAACTTAAGGGTTCAATAACGTGCGTAAGCTTAGGATTGCCGACAATTATCACAGCTCGTCTCTGAATCGAATCACATCACATGGTCCAAGCTGGTATCAGGTGCTCCTGCCCAAAAGTGACTGTAAAACTCCAAGTGCTGAATTAAAATCGTTCACATGAACGAGTAATACTTCTATCGTTTGCGCGTTGTCACCTCTATTGCTAAAATAGCAACTTCTCAAGAAGTTACTGGCAACCTCACTTACTCGCAGGAACAGAACAACTAAGAAGTTATTATAACTTACCTGCTGTTTTCCATGATTCTATTAATGCGCCTTCGATCACCAAGTTCGTCATAATATTTTAAAAACTAGCTAGCCGCCACGGCTTCGTACGAGTGATCTGATTGCTACCAAACATCGCAGGTCACCCACAGGGCTAAGCTGAAGGTTCCCAGAAAATTTCATCAAAATCTGTCCATCCATTTTCGAGTTCATAGAGGACAAACATACTTACATTGATTTCTATTTATATAGATAGATATTGAATAAAAATTTGCTTTAATGATTCGATTTCCTGAATTCTGAAAAACATCTAATAAGTGGAATCCTAGACATATATATATATATATATATATATATATATATATAATTATAACAACGCACTAATTAATTATACTACGGTACATTTTATTTTGAGAATTTCAGTTTTCTGGTATTGTTTAGACTGAAGCTGAAGAAGAAATGATAACATGCTTCAAGGAAAGTTAAGTACTGTCCGATTCGTTAGGCTCAACTTAGCGGGAGCACAACCATGCCCCCTGTCTGGACAAGTTGCTTAAAATTTAAATATCATACGAAGGAAGTCGAGCTCGACAACTAGGGAATTTATAAGTAAAACATTAGAAATTTGCAAAGAAACGCATTTTATTAAATTCAATGAATACAAATATTGACAGATGGTCTTTAACAACTTATTCTTGAATCTCCTGAAAAGTGTGAGATAACCTGAAAAATACAAGGCATATATTAGAATCATGCTTAAGTTTTACTATTTTACAAATTGCTAATAGATATCGATCATACATTTTCGAAGGAAAAAAAAAGGAGGCAAAAAAGGTAAACAAATTTGAGAACGAGAGTTAAATTATTAAATAAAGTTTGCCAATTGAAACTGAAATAAACATAAATTATTCTAAAAGGTAAAAATAAAAATGAAAATATTCCATTCTCAGCAATTTTTAGATTACGTCTTAATCATTTAAATATTTTTATATTAGTGAAAGTTAATTTGGTCAAAAAGTGTGTCAAATTTGAAGTGATAAGCAATTATGCAACAAAACTTTTGATTATGTCGTTAATTCAGGTTTAGATAAATATAAACATTAAATTGGAAGTAAATTGAAAAGGTAAACTAAAAATTTCCAAGTTTAAATATAAAATTTAATAAAACTGCAGCGGAATGTTAGTCCACAAACATAAAGAAACCTGTTATTATAAGGCACTATATATTAAAAGAAACTTATATATGACTTTGTGTAAAAATAACTACTTTGCGCGGACACGTATGCTTATATATAAACTTTATATATAAGCATACGTATCCGCGCAAAAAATATTATATTTAAGAAAAGTATAATTTTAACACCCTTGCTTGATGCGTTATATTGTAAATATGAAATCATCATGCAACATGCAGACAATACCGACACCGTGAAACAACTGCACCAAAACATATTTGTAGTCAGGAAAAGGGTTAAGGAGCTTAATGAAGGAAATAAGTAATATTACAAGAGTTTAAAAAAGGTATCGAACAATTAATTAGCGTATTGTAAAATAATTGATTCTTTTTGTTACAAATAATTTAGATGAAGATTATTAAGAGAAAATCTATAAATAATGTACACAATAATATTTCAGCAATGGCAGCAGGAAGCACTAGTAGATTTCGACGTATAATTTAGAGGTAAAAGTATGATTTTTAGTTCTCAGTGGCGCCGTACGGTGTAAAAATGTGTGCCAATTAGCATAAAATACAGAGAATAAGAGAGATTTATTAATATTTCAGGTCTTTCTATGGTGTTAACATTTTTATTCAAAATACTTTCGTTTTCATTAGAAATATTTTTTCTATAAGAGTGCATGAGGTGAGCAAAAATTTTCAATGTTGAAAATTATTTCCATCACCAAGGAAATCTTTAAAAACTTTACTGAAAATAACTCACAACCAATTCCCACTGCGTGCGCAATATTATTTTATATACTTTACATTTGCAATAATTTAAGTTTCATGTAATATACTGTCCAGTGAATATATCTGCATTGCGACTCCTAATCGAGAAGATGAACGGATGATCAGCCAAGAATTCCACGTAAGGTTTCACGAGTGACGATCTCGAAAATATAATAATTACTGCAAGGATTACGATGTGTTATTAGTTACTGCCAAAACAAAAAAGGGTTTGGAAATTTTTTAAAATTTGAGTAGGGCGGAATTTAACAATAATGAATATTTAGAGTAGTTTCCAAATTATGTATCAAATATTATTGTTTTATTGCCTAGATAGAGCAAGAATATCAAAATGTTTAAAAAAGTTGTTGATATGGATATATACAATCGGTGGTAGATGAAATATTGTACTTTGATCACTCCACATTCCAAGATAATTGTAATAGTTTTTGAAGTAAATTTATCACCTTGCACCTTGTATTGCTGTACTACACGTGTTGTTTTTTCACCCTACTCGTGGGTAGTACAGTAGTAATAAATTATAACTACTGACAATTAAAACACATTATTTCGTCTTTCCAAATTTGTGGGACTCTCTTCTTTTAAGATCTGATGATACAAGTACCTACTTCATTTTAAAATAACCAAGTTTTGGCCTACCAATGTAACAAACAATACAATATGATTAGTTAACTTGTGATAATATTTTCGCAAATTTAATTCATTTATTGACGTTTGAATGTAAAATACTGAAATTATATTGAAAGAGTTTCAGGGTTTAGTTATAAACGTTATTAATTATTTATATAAAAAGTTCAATGAGCAAGAAAAAAGTAATATATATATAACAGTTAAATATATAGTGTTGATGTTTGTGAGTTAACTAAGTAAATTAAATTTTATTTTTGTCTAAAATTACTCAGTCTAATTAATGAGATACTATGAATAATATTTATATAAAAGGAGAAAATAATCAAACATACTTATTTCCTTTTAAGGGAAATAAAGTTAAGAGAAATTAATTTCTATTATTATTTAGTTGTCTTTGTAAACACTACACTAATTTAGTCACTATAAGCGTGCTATAACAAATAAAGCGAGGAAGCTAACAATTACAATCTAGTACCTAAGATATGTAGACACCATTAAACAACGTGTTTTCTCCGTCTTTTAGGAAAAATATGAATGGATGATCGGCTCGAAATATAATTGGTGGCTCCAAAGATATAATGGCGCTCAAATATGATACGCCAAATACTGTAAAAGATACAATAATGTGACCAATGCTGATCGAATTCAAAATGTCGTGTGAAAACTGTTACAGAACGAAAAATATAAATCTTGATATAATATGAATATATGTATAAATATATATATAGATATACTCGTATCAGATATTGTATCTTTTTAAATATGTTGGAGAATGGTAACAGACCTGGCGATACAAGTCTAATTTCTCGAGTACGTGGAAACATATTTGTGCAGAGACCGGGCCCAAAGGCAAGAGATTTAATAAATCATTAGAGAGAAAACCATACTGTTCTTAGGTTAGGACATACGTCTATCGAAATATAATATCAAAGTTGTGCGGGCTTTCTTACAATGTCTACTTTCACTGCCGAGCAAGTGATAATTACAGCTGGTTAATAGTCTGGTTTTTAATATACCAAGGTATCATTGCTCAAAATCTTAAACATGTTATTAATGTAGGGTCTTACAGAATTAACTTAACGAACATTGCAGAAACAATGTATAAGTTATACTCATTACGAAAAACGTACAATATTAATAAATAAAGGTGTCACAAAAGGTCAATGACGATAGCTCAGCTGAGTATTTGCCGCCGCTGGCCATTGGACAATTTACCTTTCGTGATACATTGTTGTTGTAAAAAATTGTAGGTTTTCGTAATAGATACAACCGAGTTAATTTTGTTACGCCATGTGCAGATTGATAATAGTGGCTGTCTACCAGTCACAGTCGAAAGTCTTAATCTTTCTTTTTGTGAAATGAATAAAGTGTTATCTATCTATCTATCTATCTTAATCTGTAGAATATTACGTACATACTCGTACAATATACATATAAAATTAACGTATGTAAGGACAATCACACATGTTTTAGTGGACAACGCTGTTTGAAAGAGTATGTGGCGCTAAAATATGTTTCTATGTATACAGACGACAAGCTAGCAAGTAATTCTAGTGAGATTATGCGAAATGGTAATTTCATGTCTACTTTAAGTATTTGTCTATGACAATAGGCGTTTTCTAAAAAAATGAAACTAAGAATATTATCATATATGCAGTAGGAGTTCATTGCCGCTAGATACATATATAATGATCCATATACAAATGTAGATGGAGAAGTTGTAATGGGTAATCTCATTTAAGGGTAAATAGGTGAAAGGTGAAGGTCAAGTGTTTAACGACAGATTTTTTGAAAAAACGACTTTGTGAAAATCAATGATTCTGAATCTGACAGCTATTTAAGAATAAGAGTAAAATAATTCCAAATAATTTATGTAAATAATATATAAATGAGAATTTTTTAGGATCAAGGCTAAATATTATATTAGTTTGAAAACTAAACTTACAATTTTGTTATTTTAGAGATACTTTTATGCGCTTGTCAATTAAACAAATAGTGTTAATTATTTTTTGGAAAACATGTAATTATTTTTCTATTAACTGTTAAAGACACAATAATGTGACCAGTGCTGACCGAATTCAAAATGTCGTGTGAGAACTGTTACAGAACAATAAATATAAATCTTGATATAATATGAATATATACATTATAAATCTTGATATAATATGAATATATACATATATATATATATCAGATATTGTATCTTTTTTAAATACGTTGGAGAATGGCAATAGACCTGGCGATACAAGTAAGGCTAAATATTATATTAGTTTGAAAACGAAACTTACAATTTTGTTAATAGTGTTAATTAATTTGTTTTCTACAAATAATTATAATTATTTTTAATTATAAATATCAATATTCTAAAATAGTATATTATTATATTATCATCTGTTTATAGGTGTATTTAGAAATGTGTGAAAAGCTTAATATATTAATAATATTTAGATTTTTATTTCCTTTATTCCCATTATTTAGGTTAAATTTTAGGTTTTAAACATTTGTGTGCATGAACATGTCTGTTTGTTTTGGTCTGGGTATTTTCTATGTATAATAAGTATCTATGTATTTACAAAAAAAAAATGTATTTACGTATGTTTATCAGTTGTCTAGTACCCATAACACAAGCTTCGCTTACCTTGGGGCTAGATGGCGCTGTGTAATTTGTCAGACAATATTTATTTATTATTATTATTATTAGGTTAGACGACCTAGAGAAAAGTTCAAAAGGGTTACATTAAAGATATATGAGCAGTATATTAAAGGTAGCATTAGTAAGAGCAATTTTTAATATGGAATATATAAAAGGCAGTAAATTATACTGAACCCTTTGTGGAATGCAATGCCAGCTGCGATAGATAATAGACAAAGAATATGTGTCACGACTTTGTAAATAAATGATATTATAATAAACAAATATAAGTATATTGGTAAAGTAGATAAACAGTAAGTGATTTTAAAAAGAGAGAGAGAATGGGCAGAAACTTCAAAGGTGTATGTATTTTCATATGGATTAATAGCTAAATTAATAGTTAGAAAGTTAGTTAAAACTAAACTGTTAATATTTCTTGTTAATATTGCTTATATTAACAAGAAATATTAACAGTTTAGTTTTAAAAATATAGCCAAAATTAGTTTAGTACCTGAGAGTGATTAGACGCAATTACTAGCAACACGTAAAATAAACAAATTAATTATTTACTTTCACTACTGCACAAATACTCCGTTAATAAAAGGTGTGGTGTTGTGTCTTAGTTCATAGTAGAAAGGTCTATCAACCGTAAATTTAGGCTTTATTTGAATACTTTCCAACATAATGACAAACTCTGAAAGTAGAAGGAATAAATCTTAAGAATATAATTTACTAACATAATATATACAATTAAAAAATAGTTGGGAGTACAATTCTATGCGAAACTTGACATACTACTATGCTGACAAAGTGGATGAATAAAATCTAGAAAAAAGTATTTTTTGGTGGTAACCTCCTCTACATGTAATATGTGGATATTTTTTTTTATTCGCGCCCATCCCATGGAGTCATTGGGTAGGTTTTTTAAAAACATTGAGGGTGTGGGAAGATTATTTTTCGATATAGTGATCCGTTTGCGAAATATTTATAATAAATTATGAATTTAAAAGGACTTAATTCGAAGTAGAATGGTCTATTCGTGAAAAACAGAAAAAATAATTTGGCCATGGATTGCATTATCTGGAACCTTGAAACTTTTAACATTAACTGATTGGAGTAGATAGATGATGTTGATATTCATTACATTTTTAGACCTTTGCATTTAAATGAAAAAGTCGAAGGAACGATTGAAACTACCGATTACAAAAGCAATCAAATGGGATAACTACCTTATCGATTAGTGTAATCGATAAGTTAAGTATCTTATTTGACTGATTGCAATATACGAATACCGGATTTTTAGCGGGCGAATCCAAGTAGTACCTTGAACAATTGTTTATAAGTCGATTATTAAATTTCTATGAGATAACATTTTATATAACATCTATGCTTCTATCATATATATACTCAATTTTAAGGTCATTTATGTAGACGATGTTGTTATTCGCACTATAGCATTGACGTAATATATGAAACATGTCAGTGGAGCTGACTGTACTTATAATCTATTCATATAATATAAGAGTATAAAGAACATAGGACTTAACATTAAGATATAGATAGTTGGTATGGAGCACTGAGTTTGTATATATTTCAACGAATTTTTATAGAAAAACATAGTTGGTTGATTACATGACATCCCATAATTGAATAGAAAGTATTATTCAGAAATTATTGTTTTTTTCATGCCGGTATATTTAAATTCACTTAGTGAAAAACGACGACACCGGGTTCAGTGAGACATTTTTGTGCATTTTTTTTTGATACCACTAGCGAACTTCTGCGAATTCGTTCTCGTAGTTACCTGCATTGAATGTGGTCTTATGGATGTACTAGATAAATTTGTAAAAGATTTATAAAGCTCTCAGTCAGGTCATTTCAGTAATTTCATAAAGTTTGCTTTCGATATGTATAAACGAATACGCAAATAGTTTTTTACATCCACCTTAGTGAAATTTATAATTTTATTTTATTATTTTTACTGAAATGTTGTTTACATTAATTATCGTTAATAGGAGTGGTATAAATATATTATGTAAATATTACAATTTCTACATATAGATAGTGCTACATTTCTTAGCTAATAAATATCATGTATACTTAATGAATAAATACTCCGTTAAACACAGTCTGCTTTTTGTGTCTAAGCTCGAAGTAGAAAGGCCTATCGCTATTTTGGGCGATAGGCCTTTATATATATATATTTGCCTTATATATATATAAAATAAATACCCCATTTTTATGGGGTATTTATTTTCAAACTATAGGTCGCAACGGCAAACATTGACAAGATTGAAATAAAATACCTTGAATATATGTGACCCAATATCATTTTGAACATAGAGTAGAATAGGCCATAATAATACTTCTCAAATATTAATAATACTTCTTAAAAGTATTATACTTTTGGGAAGTGGCATTGGATGAAATTCCTTCTGTCAATGACTTGTTACAATTTTTATTATATATCGTATACCCTATACTTATACAAATGTCTATTGTATAAAAAAAAGTTGCTGTTAGACTTTGGTCTCCAAATTCAGTAGTTTTATTTTTTTATCTAACAACCCTTTTAAATTTTTCATTTACTGAATGATTTATTCTTGAGTTACGCTTAGCTAAAGAAAATTAAATGAACATCCCATCAAAATCGGTTCACATAAAAAGAGAAATAAAAACAATAAAGACGTATTTGGGTTCATGATATGTACTTACATTCATGATATGTACTTACATTCATAAAAAATATTAGAATAAATGGCATTCTATTTGTTTCAAATTGTATCTATTAATTATATTTCCATATAACTTGGTTCATAATGTTCTATTTTTTTTTGTGATATGAATAAATATAGTATACGAGCGATTTGTTGTAATTTGGTATATTGGCACAGGATTAGTAATTTCTTAGCTTATATAAATTTATGTAAAATTTATTTTCAAAAACTTATGATTGATTTCTTTTGAAATACGCATTTTCCTTTCACGAGAAGTTGCACATAATTTAAATTTCACAGCATTTAATTTCGACCGTGGTTAATGCCATAACATATTGAAAACTCCAATTTGCTTCGGTACCGTAAGTAACATATGAATGCATGTCAGTGGAGCTGACTGTACCTATAATCTATTCATATAATTTAGAGTAAGGGGTCCTTGGGGCTTGGTGTGAAGATTTACCTAGTCCAGCCTTAAGTTCTGTTACAAATGAATATGCATTTATTTTTTTATGAAGTAATGTAATCTTAATAAAACTTATATGTATATATTTACGGAAGTCTCAGCAAAAAATAAAAAAAATGATTCAATTCGAAATAACCACCTTTGGCTTTGATACAGCCCTTTAATCTGTCTGGCCACAAATCTATGGAATTACGCACTGTTTACATGGGAAATTTAGCTTGCTCCAGAGATTTCTTAACAGACACAACGTCTGCATGTCGTTGCGAGCAGGCCATGCCCTCTAACGCTGACCATAATTTATAGTCTAAGGGGTCCAGATCTGGGCTAGACGAGGGCCAGTCTTCAGCTCTTATAAAGTCCGGAACGTTAGTTTCCAGCCAGGCTTGGTTAGTTCGTGCCTTGTGACCAGGTGCAAAATACTGCTGGAAAGTCCACGGTACATTTTTAAAAAGTGTGTTGCTGAAAGGTTTCACAACACGATCCACGAAAGTCTCTTGATACACTTTGGACGAAGTCTTCACTCCCTTTTCACAAAAATGAAGCTTTTTGACTCCTTGATAACACATCCCCCACCAAACTATGTAATACAGACGCAGAATGATGACCACGTTTTACCTTTCCGACCACTTGGGCGGCTTCTTTAGAAATGTGTGCGTACACTTTGTCATTTTGCTTGTTGTAATGCTCTTCAATCGTGAAATTTTTTCATCAGTTTAGAGGATATTTCATGACTTTCACCTTCTTCAACTGCAGGAATTGATTTAGGGCATGTCCTGTATATTGACGAAAAGCGCCAAGTCAGGTCTTGGTTTATTATACGCGACAGTCCTAGCGGGAATCTTTATTTCTCACAATAAGATTTTTGTTTCCTAATGGAGCTTCGGCGAATTCTGGCTTTAACTTTATTAACAGCCTATGTAGTTCTAACAGTACAATGTCGCTCCGATCTTTTATTGTCTTCAACAGAGGAAGTGTTGGTTTATCTGTCGATAGTGCGATTTACGAACATACGGCTGATACCAAGCTTTGAAGTATCTTGAATATGACATAAGGCTCTATACCCACTTTGTACAAGCAATCTCTGCAATCCTATTTTCTTTAACACCTCATTCCATATTGTAATTTGATAATAAACACGACACAATATGTGAAACGGCGAGAACTCGAAAGAAGTTTTTAACATAATATACGCGTTCCAAATTCAAAATAATTAAAGAGTTCAAAAAAGAAAAGTTTCTATATAACAGTATTTATGGCCAGACTAGTTATATAGTGCAGGATACTTAGTTTGGTACCTAAGTAGGTACCTACCTAGATATACCGTACATAAAAAAGAGGCTGTTGATTGATTGCAGGCATCCCATAATTGTTTAGAAGGCATTGTTCTTTTGCGAATCTGTCTGTTAATATGCACCTCATGAATAACAGCTGCACTAAGTTCCGTGAAGCAACTAATGTATAGCTACTAATTCCTGCGTATTCGTTCACATGGTTACACTTGAATTGCATGTGTTCACATATTGAAGTAAATTGAAATAAAGACTTTACAAAATTTTTTAGTCAGTTCATTTTAGAAATTTTGTAAAGCACCTTTTGACACGTGTAAACAAATTCGCGGGAGTTGGATAAAAGCAGCTTGCATTAATTTTGTTGAATGGAAGTGGCATATGAAATCTGGTTAGTTAATGATAGAATTCCTGATATAAGCATTTTGTTATGCAGAAATAAAATGGATCCTGCTAACTTTCTTGACAAATAATTAACATATTTACTTATTGTATAAACACTCCGTTAAACAAAGGCAGCTTTTTGTATTTTAGCTCAAAGTAAAAAGGCCTATCAACCAAAAAGGTAGGAGTCAATTTTAAACTGATAGCCACAACGCCAAATGCTGAAAAGAAACACAAGAAGCGGCTTAAATTTATGTGACATAATATAAAGTTCAACGTAGAATAGTATAATAGTAGTACTGTATAACAAGTAACACTTCCAAAAGTATCATACTTTTGAGAAGAGGCGTACAATGGAAACCCTTCGTGTATTTACTTTCTGTTATTATGAATATTCTTTGTCGTAATAGACGTAGAAATACGTCTCACGTAAAAAAATGCCGCAAAATTTGTTATTAGTCTCCAATTTCAGCAGATTTTATTATTTTGTTCTGGAACCTATATTTATATTTTCTGGGTAAAATATAACCTATACTGTTTGAGTAAGCTAAAATAGATTTAGAAAGTCAAAATCGGTTCAGCTGTTACGCATACTAAATATAAAAAATATACGCGTTTTTGATTTTTGCGGATTTTATGCTTGCAAATGGTTACACCATTATTGTGTCATATTTCTTTGAGTGTTTAGGTATAAACATTGGTAATTGTCATTATTGTTGTGAAGAAAATAAACAAACTAATTTCAATTAGATTTATATTTCCATTAAAGTTTGTTGAAAATTTTGCTATGCGAGTGATTTGTCATAATACTCAATAATGCATTCGCTATTTTTTCAGCACTCAGGCACAGGAATAGTTCATATTATAAACGTTTCATAGTACTATAAAATATAACTCATCATCAGAGGCGGCCTTACCCATTGCGAGGCTCCGGGCGGCAGGTCTTTGCGAGGCCCTTTGTCCTTCGTGAAAGGTAAGTGATGGGAAAGTAGATCTGTTAGTTTAGGTATTTATCATGTTTGAGGAGAAATGCTAAAGTTATACAAATAAATAAAATTTGAGTTTTAAAATATTTTACATTGAAAGATTTACAAAATTAACAAATACAGAGATGATAAATTTTAAAATTGATGTTTGCGGCTTTTCCTAAGAGTAAAATCTTTAAAGCACAATAATCTAACGAATTTTCTTCAATCGAAAATGACGTAGCTCATTCGTAGTAGCAAGGGCTGAAAGCCGATCTTGTGTCATCGAATTCCTCAAGTATGTTTTAATAATTTTAAGCCTTGGAACATTATGTCCCGACTCCCGAGCTGACCCGAGTGCTATGCGATTAAAAAACCGATCTTCAAGTGTTTCGAGGCGCGATATTCAATATTCAAGTACTACATAATGAATTTTTCAATTATGTTTTGAATGAATGAATTAGTTAACTAACTTTATTTTAATTTACCGTTATGTTATAACCTTAACAAGTAATTAAGGATCAAATTCAAAAGTTTAAACCTTTTGAATTTGATCCTTAATTACTTGTTAAATAAAATAAACATATTTAAAAATCTATATTTTTTTAAATTTGCTTGGGTTGTTGCGCGAGGCCCCTGCAAGAGCGAGGCCCCGGGCGATTGCCCTGTTCGCCACCCCCTAAGGCCGCCACTGCTCATCATAGTGGTTAAAAACGCTACTTTGACACCAAAAGTCATAGGTTTGATTCCTATACAGGACAATCATTTGTCTTGTGTTTGGTGTATTTAAGAGAGGTAAGGCACATCAAAGTAGCTCGTCTGCGGATGTACCTACATCGTACAGAAAACCGCAGCTGAATTACAACTCCCTGAAGGTTTCTGTGTAAATGAGGTTAACCGATAGCTCGCATAATTCGCATATAGGTAAAGTATATGCTTTCGGACCATACATACTTGAATCTAGGTTTTTGAATATGAAATTTGAATGTATTTTGTAGAGAATATGTTTTTTAATAGTTCAGAATAGGCAATACATAGGCAGACAATTGGATACAACATTTTCAGGAACACCGTTCCTATATGAAATGTATATGTTTGTCTGTGCGTTTGTCTGTTGTGTTTGTCTGTCGCTTTTTTCGAATATTCGAATTTTGACTTCAGATTCGGATTCAGCATAAAAAAGTAGAATAGGAATGTTAAGGAATACCGTTTCTATCTCTGGAACATGATCCAAATGGCCAACAAATAAAAAAAATTGAATTGTTATATAATTGACGAGCCAGGTGTTCCTCTGGCAATGCAAGCTTGTACATTCTCAACTGGTTATAAATGAAAAATAATATTATGATTATGTACAATATGCACAAATT
Organism: Pyralis farinalis; assembly: GCA_947507595.1. NCBI lineage: Eukaryota > Metazoa > Arthropoda > Insecta > Lepidoptera > Pyralidae > Pyralis > Pyralis farinalis. The sequence goes on from OX382267.1 coordinate 23,899,577, forward strand.
TGAACACAGTGTTAGAGTACAAATGTACAATGTTCCTGCCCGTTATTAACAATGGTTAGCTTATCTGTTTGTAGGCGAGTAATAAAAACAATCATTAGTTAACGTTTACTATTATATTTTAAATGTTGGCAGGTTGTACGAATTCTCCGTTAAATAGAATATAGTCCTTGTGTCTTAATTCAAAGTAGAATGGTCTGTCCGCTGTAAAACTTAAAATTATTTTCGCCATGGCAGGCATAATCTCGAAACCTGAAAAATTATATTGATTTAGGTAGTTCGATACAATTGAAACTCATTGTACGGTTCATATTATTATCGAAAATGTCGAATGAATTCTCGGATTATGAAAGTAATCAAGTGAATTAACTTATGGATTACACCTTGCATGGTAATAATACCGGATCCTCCGTGGGCGAGTCCAAGGACTTGGATAGTTGTATACAATTTAATATCATATATACTAATATATAAAGTGGAAGCCGGGAAAAAAGAAAGAAATATACGCGCCAACAAAGTTGCGGAGTGGACCTAGCCCGGTATGTTTACGCTCCTAACAGATGTATAGTCAATTTCAAGTTCAATACCATTTATGTACACTATTTGATGTCATAGCATTAAAGTAACATGTATTTGAAAGGATATCAGTAGAGCCTGTGATGTATCTAATCTACACAAATAATAAAAAAAACATGGTGTATTGAGCTTGCAGGTAGATACAAGGCATATTTTTACAAATAAAGACTGCTGGCGGATGTCTATAATTAGATAAAAACATTGGTAAGAATTATTGTCAGTTCGTTTAAATGTATCTAGAAAATGAATAAATTTTCAGTAAAACATTTTTGTACATAATTACTAGCGAATTATCTTTCCGAATTCGTTCACGTTAACCACCTGCTTTGTATGTTTGTCGCATGCGAAGTACTAAATCAATGAAACAAGATTTTACTTAATTAGTTAATTTCGGAAATTTAGTTGTATTATTGCGACACGTATGAATGAATTCGCTTTCTATATTTTCACATATGGATATAGAATGGATTACTTAAGAAAACTTTACTAAATTTCTAAGTCCGGACGTTAGAGTTATGCTTTGACTATAGGCTATAGCTACATTAAACCAATTAATGCGAATTCATTCATTCGGTATGTAATAAAAAAGCATTGTGCAAGAAAAATCATATATTTTTTTAATACGAGTTACCCAAATATTGTTTGCATTAATTATATAGTCAATTGAAGAAGTATGAACATATTGCCCCTTTTTAGGGTTCCGTACCCAAAGGGTAAAACGGAACCCTATTACTGAGGCTCCGCTGTCCGTCCATCCGTCCGTCCGTCTGTCCGTCCGTCCGTCTGTCACCAGGCTGTATCTCATGAACCGCGACAGTTAGACAGTTGAAATTTTCACAGATGATGTATTTCTATTGCCGCTATAACAACAAATACTAAAAAATCGGCCAAGTGCGAGTCGGACTCGCGCACGAAGGGTTCCGTACCATTATGTATAAAAACAGCAAAAAAATCACGTTTGTTGTATGGGAGCCCCCTTAAATATTTATTTTATTCTTTTTTTTAGTATTTGTTGTTATAGCGGCCACAGAAATACATCATCTGTGAAAATTTCAACTGTCTAACTATCACGGTTCAAGAGATACAGCCTGGTGACAGACGGACGGACGGACGGACGGACGGACGGACGGACGGACAGCGGAGCCTCAGCAATAGGGTTCCGTTTTACCCTTTGGGTACGGAACCCTAAAAATATAATAAAATAAATATTTAAGGGGGCTCCCATACAACAAACGTGTTTTTTTTTTTGCATTTTTTATGGATAATGGTACGGAACCCTTCGTGCGCGAGCCCCACTCGCACTTGGCCGATTTTTAAGTATTTTGTTTTGCAAGAATAAAATATATCGTGCTTAATTTGTTGGCTAATAATTAACGCGATTACTTATTAAACAAACAATCCGTTAAACACAGGCTGCTTTTCGTGTCTTAGCTCAAACCTGTCGACCAAAAATGAAGGATTAATTCTCAAACTACCATCCATAACAGCAAACGCTGAAAGAAACAAAAGGGGCGACTTGAATATATGGGATACAATATCCTTTTCATCTCCCTTGCTCGTAAGCATTTCATGACCTATATAGCATGTGAAGTTAAATGGTTTCAAGCTAAGTTCACAGTCAAGCGAGTAGCACATCGAGTACATATAGCAGGTCCAGTTAACACTGCCAGAAAAACAGCTATATCCATGCCCAGCTGGTACATAGATATGCGATAACTTAACTAAAAAAAAGCCAGAAGAGATGTGAATATAAAATAATAATTTATTTCACAGTAAGCAAGTAGGTATTAGGTACCAATCGGACAGTTTCGTTTTTAACGGAAAATGCGATTACTACTCGTAGTTGTTTGTGTCTGCAAGAAACTACCTAAGCAAATTAAGTATTAGTATTTCTTTTGTTACTGCACTAAATACTCTGTAAAAAATTGTGTTGTTGTGTCTTTAGTTCGTTGTAGGACTATCAAGCAGTAATAAGCTTTATATGAAAATTTTCTAATATAACTGATATTTATAAAAAATAATAAGTTGATGTAGAAAAATAATGAAGAAGGTAAATTATCATTTATTCAGAGTTAATCATGACATAAATACTATTTTACCAAAAATCTACAGGAGGGCATTTTATTAAGTAAAATATATAAATAATGAAATTAAGATATGTACTGTGTACGTAACAATCTTAGTGCATTGCTAATTTTCCCTATTTCGTGTTCTGATTTTTTAAATATTTTTTTCCACATAATTAAAGTGTACGTAATACAAGAGTACGGCCTGCCGGATGGTAAGCAGTCGTCGTAAACATTCAGTTACATATACCGTTCAGTTACCATATTTTCATGTTATAAATTAGGTATAATTAATTCTTATGTTGTAATGCCACACAATAATAGCATTAATAATCTATTTCGAGTAATTGGCGTGCAAAGATTTAATCACTATTTAAATTTTCCTAACTTGTCATTAGGGTTCCGTACTCAATCAGTACCAATCAGTCAGTCTGTCACTGGAATGTTTCTTTGAACCGTAATAAGTAGAGACATAAATTTTTCACATTGTGTCTATACAAAAATAAATAAAATCAAGGTCCCCTTATGGACCGCTATAACAATCACAAAGGTCCCCTTTACTAGAAAAATGTTTCTTTTTTAGTTAGTTCTACACGGTGGTATCTTTGGTGTGCGAGTCCTCGTATTTATCTAAGTATCGATTTATGAAATCATTGCCGAAATGAAGTACTTAATGCGATATCTAATGATACTTTATTTGTACTGTTTATGTAACGCATAAACGCGTACGTAGGCTTTTCTCTTATAATATATAAATATACATATTCTCACAAACAATACATTATTTATACTATATCGGATGGCAGAAAAATATCCGATCCGTCTGATGTGAAAGGGTATTGTATACTACAATCGCTTGCATAACAGACAGTAACCTGACTCATAAGCAGGACCACAACATCACTCCAGGAACATTTTTGGCTATATATGCTCTGAAACACATTCAGATCTTTTTGCAAAGGTTAACCTTCTCTTGACAATTAGTGAACCTCCATTGTTCCTCCTGTTGATGAAAATGGAGTGTAGACGCGGAAAAAATATGTTTCTCATCAATACAGATAAAACAAAACAATGATGGTTCAGCAGTACTGAGGAAGTGGATATAACTGCAGCATAGACTTTGATACGGTTCGTTTTTTTTGATTCCTCTATTACGCCAATTAGACATAGAGTATCTTCATGACTAATACACTAGGAAACAAACTGACTAGATATACTTGTACGAGCCGACATCAATGTCTTATAATGACAACAGGCGAAAGTCAGGCTTATTACAACTTTAGGTTTTTATTCCACTCTAAGCAGGTGAAATAGCAGGATTTTGGAAAATTTCGATTCGAAAAATTATTGGTACTTTTGAGAAGTGGCTTTATTTGAAAATCCTTCATAGAGCAAAGAACGTACAAAGGATATTAAATATCCGAAAGACTCGACTCTCTGGCACTATCAAGGAAACCATAGAGCATTTTAATTATGATACAGCCATATGCAATGATATTAGTTTCAGGACTAATGGAAAGTAAAAGTAATGGAAAGTATACAATCTTTTTCTGGACGGACATTGATTCTTTGCCAATTTATTACACGTTATAATACATATCACATAACAACAATATTGTAAAAATGCAAAAATACAGCCTCTAAGTTTACATAATTATTTGCCTTCAATTTCAGTAGTTATCTTTTCAGGAATTTCAGATATTTATTACTTGAAATGTAGCCAAATTATTCTTTGAGTAGACAAGAAAGAAAGACGATTAAAAGTTTGTACATTAGTTCAGATATCAAGATACAAAAAATAATTGAAAGTCATGTTAGGGTTTCGGTGACAATCGTTTCAATTGAAGAAATATTAGTATATGTGCAGAATCATTCCTAGATATCCTTGTCAGATATCCATAATTTTTAGAACGAGCCTTTTTACAATAAGTATTTTGGTTGACCTTTTGATGATAGTCAATTAAACAAAACTATTATTACAATTTATTATAGAATCAAATACACATTAGACATACGCGACTTATTTCTGAAATTATTTTTTTCACAGAATTTTGAAAATGATTTTATATTTTTATGAGTATAAATTATATTATAATAAATGTACTGAGACTGAACAGTGAACATATTTATTTCTTTGAATAGATCCCTAAGTGATTCCTTGGAGCCCATCTTTTAGATATACCCGATGGCTCCCTTCTGTAGACTAAAAATTGTTTCAATATCATCCGCTTTTACAATTTTATACATAAATAGCAAGAGCAGTAACATAGAAAAATCAGGAGGTAAGGATTATTGACAGGCGTGGTTATAGTAAAGGTTTTAATATGCTATGTTAGTTACTAAGTAATTAGTATGCGGTACTTCGCGTTTTATTTCTGACAAAGTTTTATAATTTTCACCTTTTGCTTAGCATGTAGTTGTTACATAACATGTAAAATAAACAAGTATTACTTTTACTGCACAAATACTCCATTAAATAACGTTTTCTTGTTGTGTCTTAGTTCGAAGTAAAATGGTTTATCTGCCGTAAATGACGGGTTTGGATGCATGCTGGCACCGAAACCAACCAAAAATGCTGAAATATGAAAAAAGTATATAAAAATATGTATTATTAAATTCTTATCATAATAAAAAAGAACATCTGTGTGAGGTTATTCGAATTCAAATAATTCATTTTCCACTTTTTTTTAGCACAGAGAGCATTTTTTACAATGTACGAGTATATAAAATTTAGTTCAATAAACTTTGATTTCTTTTGCAAATGACATTTCTAAGATATTCCGCGAACTGAACAGAATAAAATGTTGATTGTATTCATTGTAATTTTAATCCACTTTTTTGGTATCTATTTATCTATAATTTCACGCTAAGTCTCTCGCAGGATAGGCTGAGAGAACCGATTACCATATAACACGGTCCTTACACACTTCGCTCGCTTCTTTAAGATACATGGCTTCTCTTATGCACGATTGTCGGTTTTTACGTCCCCTTTTGATAAAACACGACTAATTTGATCACGGTATGTTAGTTTTGATAAGATAAAAGATAAAGATAAAAAATCTTTATTTGCCATTGGGCCCTCGCGGGCACTTAGACCAGCCTTACATTTTTTTTGAAATATAATCTTATTGTATCTTGTTTAATTCTCTTATTTTACTTTTTTCCTTTTTTTAATCTACTAGCATTTCGGAAATGACCATTGGCGAAGAAGAAATGCCGAAAGAAATTTGCCAATATAGGTGTCTTTTAAAATTGTCAATTAGATATTACAAAACAAAATTACATAAGCATATTGGTACAATAATGATATCAAATCGTAAAATTAAAGATTATTAAGGACAGATAGTCTGTGCTGAATTATTTCCAGACATCTTTATTAGTTAAATATTCATCAATTCTATAATAAGCCCTTCTACAGAGAGTATTTTTAATGTGTTTTTTGAATACATTGTCAGGAAATGACAGAACTGTTTCAGGCAATTTATTATAAAATCGAATACAATTTACAAGAAAAGATCTATCAATACTGCTAGCAAGTCGGTGTACCGGCATACACAACTTATTTCTAATTCAAAGTTTTTCACTGAAATTTGAAAACGACTTTAAATTTTTACGGGCATACATTATGTTTTCATAAATATATTGAGAAGTAACAGTGAGGATATTTATTTCTTTGAACAGTTCCCTGAGGGATTCTCTGGAGCCCATGTTATAAATAGAGCGAATGGCTCTTTTTTGTAAGATAAAAATTGTCTCAATGTCAGCCGCCGTTCCCCACAACAGTATACCATACAACATAATGCTGTGAAAGCAGCTGAAATAGACTAAGCGCGCAGTAGCCACATTCGTCAATTGCCTGATTCTCCGAACTGCATTTGCAGCGGAGCTGAGCTTACCGGCTAGTTTATTTATGTGGAGGGGGGGGGGGGGGGGCATTTTCATTTGGAGTCTACTGTAATTCCAAGAAACACAGTGTTATTAACAAATTCTAATTTATTATTCCCAATGAGAACTTCCGTATTGGCAGAACTCACATTTGGAAGACTGATCTATCTCATCTCCTGCATCCTTCTACTTCCTCCATCACCTATCTTATTATTTGTGTTTTATCTATTATGCATCAACATGCGCATGCTTGTATGCCTCTTGACTTTATATAAAAAATATAGACAAATTTTTTTTTTAAATAGGTATGCAATAATTAATCTTATCGTAATTATCTAAACGTAATTAATAATTATTAAATTACCCTTGCAGAGTAATAATTAAATTTCCCGCACTTATTAATAAACTACTGCGCGCAAGCTCACACTACTCTTCATCCTTCTAAGAATCAATAATCGGTTATCGATAAGTAATGCGCTGCACGCGTCTGTCCCTAGCGCACCAATGATTTATGGCGCCGCGGGCAGCGACTGTTTGACTTTAGAATAGTCCCTAGCTTGTTAGAAAAATAGAGATATGTGTTGCCAATTTTAATATGTATCAAAAATTACCCAAATTAGTATGATTATTTCCGTTAATGACACGAAATGATTTCAAATAAAATCGAATGTTACACAATACGTCTATCGGTGATATTTTAACGTGACTCTGAGGGTTGATTTAGTCATTCCGATGGATGGATGTCATTGGTATAAAAATATCATATTATATGTACCTTGATAATAATGATAAGGCTTTTCGTAGTTATTTTTGTATACTCAATGCATATATACTCCGTTAAATAAAGGAAGGGAGTTATGCCTTAACTCGAAATAAAAAGGTCTGTCAGCTGTAAAATAAGGTACCATTGTGCCACTGTACGCTACAGCGAAGAATACTGGAATAAAGTAAAAATTTATTTATGAAGTACTCAAGATAAAAAATTTAATAAATATTTTTTATCTACTAAAGAAAGTAGATATATATCGTAAACGAAATTTGTCATTCAGTTTTATTAAGACATTTAAGTTGAACATTTTTTTTTGCAACGCCAGAAGGCATAAAGTATATGTAAAGCGGTTACCGTAGCCTATGAACGCTTGTAATATATTAAGTATCACTCGAGCGAACCCCCCTCTGCTGCTAACACAGCGATTGACATTCATAACATTGTGTGGAAATCAAACCCACGAGAGCCTTGGTGTCAAAGTAACGTCATTCACCACGCCACTGAGTTCGTCAAAATACATATACATGTGAATACATATAAAGTACATATAGTTCTTTGATGTCACAAAGCAATTCGCACTTTACTTGTATTTGCATATGTCACAGCTTATCATAAGCAGAGCGAGGGTGGCCTCGTAAGATTAAATTCCATACTTAATATTTTTTTCAGCGGATGATAAATAATGATACATCCTTAATATTATTAAGTTGCGTTTTAATTGCTCTCACTGGTAAAAGTGTCTTGTTTAGAATGTAAGTTTAAACTCCAGATCAGACTAATATAGCACACTATAATTAAATTGATTAAAGTAATGAATGTCATTGTGGTTTTTAAGTTTTAGGAATGTAAAGAAAATGGTGCGTGCTGAAAAATAATTGGTTATCGGAAATGGAATATATGGAATGGAAAATGAAAATAATTGTTAAGTTTTATATGATTGAGGATGCTATGACAGTGGTAAGTAAAATCGGATTAAATGGAGTGTGTAAGCTAAAAAAATATTTCTAACTATAATAACAAAATAATATAGAAAAGTGCCATTAAAAGAACAAATCGAAAGGAAAGAGGTATGCAGAAAGGCATTTATACAATAACGGTAGCTTTAAGTAAAGAATATATTATGTTAGTAATAACTTATATTAGGATATTCAGTCCGAAATCGGCAAGAGCAAAGGAGGAAACTGTAAACGAGCATTGGAAATGTCGCATTCTTGTTAGGCACACACAAAAAGGATCGATTTGTATAATATAAGATTACTAAGAAAAAATGGAAGTAAAAAATGTCAGAAAGAAGAATGTCGTGGAATCAGTAAAATTACGATCATCTTTTAATTTGGTTATGTACAGGCAACAGCGTGAAGTCGTGTTATAATTAGATAGATACATGAAATAGTTTTTGGATGTTCACGTTAAGCTAGTCATTGATTTCTTTTGAATATTTAAAAATGCTGCCTTTAAAATTTCATCACTATTCAATTAATGACTGATAATAAATGAGAATTTTAGGAGGTACTAACAAAAACCCAAGCTTTCTAATGCTCATTGATATTTCGTATTAGTTACGCCGGTTTTTTGGAGTTAAAGTCTATATCAAACTATTAAGCAAATAATTACTTTTTATTGCATAAATATTCCATTAAATACAGGTATCTCGTTGTGCTTGAGTTCGAAGTAGAATGGTTTATTAGCCATAAATGAAGGGCTTATGTGAAGACTGGGAGCGATGGGCACAAATACTGAAATTTCCAATAAACGAATTTAATTTTTGTTATGAATGAATTATTAAATTTTTAATCTCGCACAATAAATATTGTATTGCGCGAGTAGAACTGTTGAAGATCTTTTTACAAGCTTTTATTTAACTTGTTTTCCTGTGTGTCTGTCCGGGACAAATCTTGCAATCGACTTTTCGACCACTTGCCGACATCCGATCAGGCTGAAATTTTACACACATCGTTGTTTCTGAAGACAATACAATATAGTTTGCTTTACATCACATGGGCCGTATGCTGGTATACCTCCCGACTTTTATAAAAAAAAACACTTTCGACTATTTAATTATTTTTAAATTTGGAATACGTTTATTATGTTAAAAACTTCTTTCGATTTCGCGCCGTTTTACCTATTTTTTATGTATATATTATCAAATTACAATATGGAATAGGGTGTTAAAGAAAGTAAGATTGCAGTGACTGCCTTGCACAAAGTGGGTTTATAGCCGTCAGTCATAATCAAGACACTTTAAAAGCTTGGTATCAGCCGTATATCGTACTAACGACAGATACACCAACACTTCCTCTGCTGAAGACAAGTAAACAAAAAATCCTATCGCGAGAAATGAAGATTCCCTTTAGAACTTGTCGCGTATAATAATACAAGACCTGAAGCCCGGGGCTTATCGTCGATATACACGACATGGTCCGAATCAATCCCTATACTTGAAGAGAGTGAATCAATCAAAACGCCTTCTGTCCCGATACGCAGGATAAAGACACAGAATTATCCTCTCTACTGATGAAAAAAAAAAGTGAGTGTGTGTCAGCTCCGATGCACGACTGGAGTTTACTCCTTACGAACGATGATTATGATATTATATATCGAATAGAAAAAGAAGGCAAACGAATGCATCTTCTGAAATAATACGTATAAAATTTATATTATTCATAAATGTGAACTATAGTTCATATCGAACAGGCTTACAAATTAAAAGCAATTATGTGTTTTTCGGATTCTACTTCTTTACGACTCGAATCAATTTCTTCCCTATTTTGCAATGTTCTTTTAACTTTAATCACTTGATGATTTGTTTAATGGTACATAAAAATACACGTAAAATGTACCAAGCTTCGTAATAGCGCACCCAGGCGCGCACACACGTGTGTTAACGTGCAACGCTCGCATTCGCCGTCGCGTTCGCGTTCGCCTTCAGTTTATCTTTGATTTTTCTTTCGAGTGGTACTTACTATATTACAAACGTTCGAACGCTACTGTATGGATGGGCCGTGGCCGTGTGCCTTCCGATGTTGTATAAAAAAAACCCAGGTAAATCCTTTAGATCCTTCTATCTCGCTCTCTTGCACGTTAAATCCTACAGATGTATATGTTTGTCTCTTTTTAAGCGGACGAGCGTAAAGGTCCCCTTTTTTGTTAACGCGTTCACTTGATTTAACTTCTCATAAAATTTCTGTAACGGGCTTATAACTCAAAATCGTTTCTTAAGGAGTAAACTCTAAAAATTTTTGCGATTGAAGAGAATTACAACAAGAAAAATGACAAAGTGTACACAGTTCTAAACAAGTCACTCAAGTCGTTGGAAAGGTACAACGTGGCTGTCATCCTGCATCTGTAATGGTTTAGTTGGGGGTGTCTTATTAAGGAGTCACAAAGTTTCATTTTTGTGAAAAAGGAGGGAACACTTCAGCCAAAGTGTATTAGGAGACTGTCTTAGACCGTGTTGTGAAACCTCTCAGCAATACACTTTTTAATAATGTACCGTGGACTTTCCAGCAATACTCTGCACCTGGTCACAAGATACGAACTACTCAAACCTGGCTCGAAACCAACGTTCCGGACTTTATAAGAGCTGAAGATTGAGCCTCGTCTAGACTAGATCTGAATCCCTTAGACTGCAAATTATGGTCAGTTTTAGAGGACATGGCCTGCTCAAAACGACACGCCGTCATTGTGTCTCCTAAGAAATCTCTGGAGCACGCAGTGGTTAAATTTCCCATGTTTATTATACACGATATTTATTCATGGATTTTTTATTTAACATTTAAAAACGACTGTTTATCGGCTAAAATTGTTATACTATAAAGGGCAATGCCCATTCGTGGTTTCAAGTTGTGCACAGTTAAGATTAACATTAAGTATCAAATGATTATTTTTTACTACATCCCCCAAAAAAATATGCCATAATTTCTCCGGAGAATAAATTACACAATATTAATAATAATTTAATATCGTAACTAGTTCCGGTTCGCCATTTAAATGAAATTATTGCCAGTACCTACTCAAAGGTGAATGAAGTGCTCATCACAACAGTGTCAATTGAAAATAAATATAACATAATCTTCCGTTTATTGCGCCAAACCTTTACATACTACGTATATTTCGATGACACTACTTACGCGTATTAAAAGAAGAAGTTTAAAAATCGATAAACTCGTTTGAATTAATATACGTCAAGTGACATTGTTGTTTTACTTGAAATTTTTACAATTCAGTATAAAATTAGTTTTGTGTGATAATATTGATAGTATTTTGTACCAGTGCTAGTGAATTTATACAGTAATGAAAAAACTCAAATATAACACGTTTATGTACTTTTTGGAAGACGTGAATAAGTTCATCAAGAAAACCTTGTAAAATCACTATCATTTTATGAGTGGTATTTAAACTGGGTTGATTGGGTCTAGGTTAAAATAAAAAAAAATTAATATACGTCAACTTTGATGGGAGTATTGAATTGACAAATGTGAAATTTGTTTGATGTTTCGCCTTTGTTTTGTTCTATGCAAATGTATAGGTACGTACCTATAGTTCGTTTCGCCCGTGTTTGAATGCTTTATATCATTTCATATTCCTTATCGTAATACGTCGAATGAGTTTCTCGAAATATAACAATAATGTCAAAAAATACCATAATAACTATATGTTTGATATGGCTGAGTTATGACGATGATTGTTGAAGATTTGGAAAAATATCATGCTGATTCTGGGACATACGTTTATGCTCTGCTGCGAAGCCGAAGAATAAAATTATTTATTTATTTATGCCTTAAATACATTATATAGTAGATGTTCAGAGGAGCTTTTTGACCTCGTCCCTTCTTCTCCCTTCCTCCTCCGGAACACTCGCGCTGGACTGAGATCACATCCACATAGAGTTGGGTTGCTAACCTTCTGTACTAAGAAGTTCGGCGACTCATTTCTCTGTTGGACTATCAAAATGCGGAATTCGCTTCCAGCGCATGTGTTCCCCACTTCCTATAATCCCGGGTCGTTCAGAAGCTGTTGTCATTGACGCTCCATCTGGCGCAATGAAGACATTTTGGCAGGCCACATTAAATAATAAAAAAAAGCTACTTAATCTTAAAACTTAATCCAACCGAAAAATTTAGGTGATATTATCCGTCAAAAATAACCAAAAGTGAAGAATTTTATTAGCGTTTTTCTTGTAATTCCGGATAATGTAACTTTTATTCGAATAGAATTCGAAGCCCTACAGATTGCAGACAGTTTAATTTGTCCACTAGTAAGACAATATTGAAACCAAACTCCATACAATAATGGGCATTTTCTTTTAAATATGAACTCAAAACACATATATTATTGACATTTGACCTTACTTTTAGCATTTTTTTCAAGTGAGCAATACATAATGTTTTGGTGAATGGATTTCCCGGTATTGAAATACGGTTGAAAAACGTTGCATAATTATAGTAATATACGTAATAAATAATTATTATAACAATAAACGAAACCAAATTTATATTGATACTTATTGTGGGAGTGTTAGCATGGCATTAGTACTTATTGTGATATTAAATGTAGTTTGTTAAAAGTAACAAAGCCTTTATTTTGTGTGTAGTTACTTTTGTCAATGTTTATATACTCCGTTAAATAAAGGAAGAGCGTTGTTCCTCAGCTCGAAATAAAACGGTCTATCGGCTCTGAACGAAGGTACCGTTCGGATTACGGCACTGTATCCTACAGCAACGATCAGAACTGAAATAAAATAGACAAATTCATTCAGAAGATATTTGTAACAATGATATAAATATATAAGTATATATTTTAAATTATAAATAATAATACAATTTGTTTACAAACTGTAAAAAGATTTGTAAAATAACCTTTTGTTTACTTTAATCTAATAATAAATTATCTTCAGTTGAAATTTGAAGCTTAAGCCTTGTTAATCGTTATGTTACTTGTATTTTTTACATAGACACGATAATTGGTATGACTTCAAGTGGACACTGGAATCCGTTGTCTATTTATTATTGAAATTAACTAAATATAATTTATATTTAATCTATCTATAACTTCACACGCAAATCCCTTGCGGGGTAGGCAGAGAAAACCGAGACACGTGACTCGATCCGAACATACCTCACTTGCTTCTTTAACTTTCATTGATCTTTTCATGCGCGCTCGTCGGTGTCTAGGGCTCCTGACATCACCTTTTGATAGAATACGACCAATTTGATCATGGTAGGTAAGTCTTGGCCTTCCTCGGCTCCTATATCCATCCACTTTTGCATTGTATATCTGCTTCGTCATTTTTTCATAATTATAATTGATATAACATAATGAAATAGTCCTCCAGTACGTTATTTTAATTAGTGACATAGTTTCATAGTAACATTTATTCGTACAATCTACAGTATCATATTCCATGAAAAAATAACATGGTGCTTTGTCTCGAAATGATAGAGTTCTATTTCCTAGTCGTAAATATTTTTTAATTCTATGAATGTAGTTTTTCCTCGTTAATATGAGTCGAAAGTATGTGACTCATCCACGTTCATATCTATCAAAAATTTACAAAAGTGGAAAAATAATTCTTCTCTCACATCTAGTTACCAAACAGCGAAAGAAAAATCTTCTCTTGTAACTGGTTACGTAAGTTTAGTTACCAACATTATTTTCTATGTAACTAAATCAATGTACTTATCACTTTTTAAATCATGGGTATTATTAATGCTGGTTATTTGATATGCATACGCGGGGGTATGGATTTAATACGCAGAAGCCCCGTCGAGAGTAATGTAATGTACACTGGTAAACCTGCTGCGTTGCGCTTCGGGGGACATCAATGGAATATTGTACCTATTATTTCAGCTATAATTCCAATGTCTGCATGATAGAAGCAGGTCAGAGCATATTGGAATTATAGCTGAAATTAAACGGACTTAGATATGAAATTTAAATGGGCTAGATACGTATGGATTATTTACATTTGAAGAGGGGTTACTTAGGTTTTTCCATGATTTATAATAAAAAGAAATATATTACTTCCACTTAACGATGAATACTTAAGTTTTATGACGTAGTAATTCATTTAAAGCATAGATCTATTCTATCTATATCAAAATATTGAACAAAATCAAGTACAAAAATACCCTATCCTCGCCGACTTGTTATTCGGCAGCTTCTGGAATGTAAAGGACAGAAAGATATCTAGCGCAAAAGATCTTGCTGTGCCCCACCTCCCTTTAGTTAAATTATCTCATTCAGTACATAACACTTTACTAAAACTTAATAAGACATTTATACTATCACATGTTGTTTTTAATATCTAAGGCTACGCAATAAGGTGTACAATCACCGCCGCACTTATGTAACTTATTCTATTTTCGTGTTTCGTTTTCTTTTGTTTTTTATATATTATCGTTCTGTTTGTAGATCAAGCCTAGAATGGAGAGAATTGAGTGTAACATAGATGAAACAGGCGAAGTCAGATTGCTCATTAATACTCGTAAAATTGAGCCTTAAGAGGGGTCATAAACCTAAGTGGTGCTCTCATTTTGTTTTTATTAGGAACGCTGAATTTTAAATCAATACCAAAAAACGCTCAATACAGGCAATGTAGAACTATTCAATTCCGTCATACACTCCGGTGAAACACCGGAAGCGTAGACCAGAAGCCTGGTCATATTGTTTATATTTATGCAGAAGACTGAGGAGTACAATCTGCCATTATGTCTGGCGTATGTGGACTACGAAAAAGCCTTTGATTCCGTAGAGACATGGGCGGTGCTACGGTCTCTCCAGCGATGCCGAATTGACTATCGGTACATCGAAGCGTTGAAGTGCTTGTACAGTAAGGCAACGATGTGTGTCCGAGTATAGACCAATCGAGACCAGAGTACGAAACCGATCCAAGTGCAAAAAGATGTATCTTGGACTGGTAAGGATACGGTATTACCATCAATGGAGAATGCATCACTCACTTTCGATTTGCCGACGATATAGTTCTCATGGCTAAATCGCTGGAGGAATTTGGCGCTATGCTCAATGACCTCAATAGTGTTTCCAATCAGGTAGGTCTCAAAATGAACATGGATAAGACTAAGATCATGTCGAAAGTCCATATTACACCTATGCCGGTCACGGTTGGAAGCACTAAGCTCGAAGTTGTTGATAAATATGTTTACCTAGGACAGGTTAAGTAAGTCCAACTTCAACTGAGAGGTCGACCAACGGATCCAACTCGGCTGGGTAACGTTAGGGAAACTTCGACACATCTTCTCGTCCAAAATACCTCAACGCCTGAAGAGTAAGGTCTTCGAGCAGTGTGTGTTACCAGTGATGACATACGGAACTGAGACGTGTCCCTTCACTGTGGGCCGTATGGGGAAGCTCAAGGTCGCTCAGCGTGCTATGGAAAAAGCTATGCTCGGGGTTTCTCTGCGTGATAGAATTAGAAATGAGGATATCCGCAGTAGAATTAAGATAACCGACATAGCCCACAGGATAGGCAAGCTAAAGTGGCAATGGTCCGGCCATATAGATCGTAAAACCGACAACCGCTGCGGAAGAAAGGTTCTTGAATGGCATCCCCGTACTGGTACACGCAGTGTGCGATGACACCCCACTAGATGGAGCGATGACTTCAAGAGATTTGCAGGGAGTCGATGGATGCGGGTGGCACAGGATCGAGACGAGTGGGGCTCTAAAGGGGAGGCCTATGTTCAGCAGTGGACGAGTACAGGCTGAGATGATGATTCTGTATTTATTTATTATTTATGTACAATTAGTCACAATCTTGATTATTGCTATAAGTGGCCACAATAAGCAATAATATTTTTTTTGTAATAAAGTTATACTTCAAACTTAAATAAAGTGAACTCCATAAATTTCATCTCGCGTGCCAGTATTCTATGTTTGTAAAACAAAACAATAATATGGTGGCTGTGAATGACATTTATTGATAATTTATTATTATTAATAAATAATGTTGACCACCGTTTATAATTTAAAGAGACTATATATTTATATATAAATATATTTTATCTGTACTGATATAAAATACGCGTTGTAGATTCATAAATAAGTATTTGAATAACTGCCTTGAATATCGTCACGAACAAAACTTGAGAGGTATTTAACAACAAACTTCGTGATGTCGATTTTAGAGGTCGGTGACGTAAATGCACTTTCATAATTTTTCCCTATCTCACCAGTTCAAGTATAACTTCATTATTTTAATTTCAAAAATATAGTATTAATTCTTACCAGATACGCAATTATTTACCGCTTTCAAAGTACAAGTATTAATCCCGATCATTTGGTAGGTGTGCTCGAGGATATTAATTCGGTACGCAGATACCCTATTCGAGAGTATATCAATGGGACAATATTATGTACCAATGTGCAGATCACGTAGACATTGAAAATTGCGAGTAAGTGGGTTTAAATATGAAATCGGGACGGGCTAGATAATTATTGGGCTACTTACAGGGGAGGTATGGATGATTTCTATTTTTACATGATTAGTTAAATTACTGTTACAACGTAAAAGATATATACTTGAGTATTTATTACGTAAATATTGCATATAATTGATGTTAGATCTCTCCTATCTTAAAATGGTGACCAAACATAAACATACAGAAATGTTAACAATTTTACATTTACTCAGTGACCGTATATTCCGCTAAATAAAGACGTTTCCTTGTATTTTAGCGCAAAGTAAAATGGTCTATCGGCTAGAAATTTAGATGGTTTTATCCATATGTCATTAGAGGCAACGTGCTCTGAAATAAAAATGAAATCATAACAAAACATGTTATATAAAAATTACATATCATTCAACAAAATACATAATAAATAAAATTTTCACAAAAAATTCGGAGCTCGAATAATCGTAACCCTTTATTTTAAATATTATTATACTATGCCCGCTTTGAACAAGGGCACATAACTTTACAGCAACGTAAGTAAGTCGTAAGCGTCTACCTATATTGTTTTTTTATTTACTACTAGGTGAAGCCCGCGGATTCGCACGCATGAGATTTGGGCTTTTAGTAGACTTTATTTCTCTAGTTAGTAGTGGTTAGTATTATTTCTGTTTAGTTAGTAGACCTAAAATTATTTCTGTTTAAAAAAAAACAAAGTTCAGGGACGTAGATGCAACCATAGAGCGATTAAATTTTCTCACAGCGCCTTCTATTGACCTTTACGGGATGCAACGTATAGTTATTTTATTTTTATTACATAAAAAATGCGTAATTATTTTATGTCCCAAAAATACGTATTCTGTGAAAATAATAAAAATAAAATCGCAAAGTTACCGATATTTCCACCAAATTTTAACAATTTTTCATGTTTTACGCAGGAACCCTAAATATTTACGGGATAAAAAAGTAGCCTATATTCTGCTCTGAACAGTCCTCTACCTACCAGTGAAAGTTCCGTCAAAATCGGTTCAGCCATTTCGAAGATTAGCCCGGATAAACAAACAGACAGATAGACAGACAAAAAAGTTAAAATTGCATGTTTAAGCTTTGGTAACGTGAAAATGATAATATGAGCTTAAGATAAAGGCTTAATTTTGAAATCACAGACAGACACTTCAATTTTATTTATATGTGTAGATAAATATGCCATTTGGCATAAAGAAAGATACCATCGCACCATTCATATACTTTTATACCCTACTGCAATATCTTGAACCTTTTCAAAATTGGCCTTACTAAAAAGACAAGGAAGGCACTACTTATATTACATTTAATTCCAGTGTCGCTGTCGCCGTCGCGTGGTAAGTACCTAATATTTAATTATAATTTATATACTTACCAAATTACCATACGACGAACAATCTGGTAAAAGCTAGTTACTTATTAATTCTTCTAATAATAACACTAATATATGAGACTATTGGGTGGTGGTACAACCACATTTCTAAGTAGACTTTCACGAGAAACACGGTTATACAAATACTACGTATATCGTAACGTAATCGAAGTAGAAAGGCTTATTATGTATTTGATATTTTGGCAGATGTATGTATTATACAAGAGCTTACGAGAACAAGATAATTAAGTAGAGAGCAATAAACCATTACAGTTTCAATGTTGATGAAGACAACAAACAGCGATTTAAATTTTCAATTTCTACGAATTAAAATTTTTCGTTGCCCTCTGTTGCGCAAATACTCCGCTAAAATAAGTTGTTTCTTACGGCTCAGTTGGAAGTTGGGAAGTTTATCTACATCATAACTGGGCGGTAGACCTTGTGATACAATAATAAACGCTGAAAATTGTATGCGAGTATACTTAGATTATAATTTATTTTGTAGCAGACAAATCAAAATATATTTGATATAATTATAAGGTCTGTGAGGTCAAATCTTCAGATAGTACCATCGAAACAACTAGTTACAGTAACAAGAGACGATCAAGATTTGCTAAAACTATCGAAATTTACGAATATTTAATTCTACACAGAGATGTGTGAAAAGTTCGCAGCCTGAAGAACTAGCACTAGAATTATCAAGGTTCCAAATGAAAATTAGAAGTGCGTGTGGCAACCCGCGAGCGATGCTTTTATTGAGTAATAGTCGTTTATAGAGGCGACAGCCGCTTCACATCGTTTTAGGTATATGTGCTTGCTAAGGTGACATAACAAACTAATCTAATTAAAATCTATACTCAGTAGATTCCTAGCAATAATTCTATTTAACAAATCATCCCGCTTTCTCACACTCTACTCACTGCTGGGACACAGGTCACCCTTCAACAAAATTATACATTTATGAAAATTTCATTGCTGGAAGAGATGATGTACTGTTTAACATAGTATATGCACTGATTATTATAGTATTAGGTCCCTGTACTATATTACAGTGTATTAGTTTCACACGCACACAAGGGCATATTATGTGTACCTATACAAAACACATTAAAGACTCTTTGAATTCACCATTATGAGAATATGAGTCTCTAGTGGTTGTATACGAATAATGCACACGTGTGTATATGTGAAACTAAGACGCTAGTGGGTATAAAGGCTTAATACTGCTCTTTTTTAATACGGCAGTATACAGTGATTGGGTAGCACTTACCATTAGCGGCGGCTGCTTCAGCGCCTTCCTCATTTACCTCTATGAATGCTTTTTGGGTTGCCTCACTTACATACAAATTACTTTCTGCTTCTTTTAAAAGATTCTCTAGTCTGGCCTCACCGGCACTGAACAGCTTTTTAACATCCATCTAAAAACAAACAATAGATTGTAACTTTGAAGGCTTTTATAAATAATAACAATGTCAGTGTAAATATATTTTCGAGAGTAATGCTCATCTTCTAGATTTAGGACCAATAAGTTTCTTTATTATCTAATAGTTTTTTAAGTTTTTTAAAAATAATTTTTCATAATTTATTTCTTAACTAAAAACTATACAAAATTCAATGCCATAATTTCTCTTCAATATTCAAACATGCTGAAATTAGGGTTCTCAGATTTTCAATCGTTCCTTTATGAAATAGACGGCATAAGCATTTTTACCTGGTCGCGAGACAGCAAATACAAGGTGAGTGTTTTTTACGCATATACAACGTCGGGAGGCTTACAAGCTTACGGCCCACCTGATGAAGTCGGTTACCGTAGCAGCGATGAACGTGTAATACATTCAATTTCTTTAAAATATTATTTTATTGTTATTATTTTCTAATTGCTTAACAAATCGAATCAGTAATATATTGAAAATATGAGTAACAGTGACAATCAAATGGCCAAACATAAACAAAAAAACACTTGCACGATGCCACCTCTACTGCTAAAACAACAACTACTTAAGAGCTTATTGAGATTTCCGGCATTGAGCTACTACACCTCGGGATGGTAGGTGGCACAGCTCCCCTGTTATTCAAAGTCGAGTTAGAGGCAAAGAGATTACCCAGTAAATCGGCTTTCTCTTTAGCACTGTAGGCCAGACTACCATCCGGTTTTTGCAATGGGGGCATAGACGACTGACAAAAGTTTCCCTCGGCAGCTTTAGCCAGCGACCAGAAAGCACGGCTCCCAGACGGAAGGCTTGCAAGCCGCTCGCCAATTCTACCGATGAAAACAAATTTTGCTCTGGCGATTAACCTCTTACTGGACCTCGAGGCAGCGTTCAGTTTACGTTTCAATACAGAGACATCCGGATTTTCATTAGCACGCGCCGTGGTCTAAGCCTCGAAGCAGCCTATTGTCAGCCAGCCAGATGTGACGGCCGGTGAGGATATTTGTGTCTCTATGAGGAAAAGAAGGGACGGCCGAGCGGTCTCGAGGGGATAGTGAACCGCATTAATATTGGAGTGTAGTCCCCTGATGTTGCAAAAATCCAGAGTAGAGGACAAAAGCGCGACATCTTCCATCATTGGACAATGCAGGTTATGCGATTTGCTGGTACGGCGGGCGGAAAGCCCCCCCCCCCCCCCCCCTGCTGCAGAAGCCGGGTCCACTCCGGTCTCCTTCTCCGGCACGACCGCTACAACAGGGATATTTCGCGGGTTGGCGGTTCAGCCTCCCGGGGCGGAGATTAAGTCATCCCCGGGTTCGGGAACCCTCCGCGAGCGGCCTGCAGTCAGCCGTTTCACCGGGTCTCCCTGATCGCCGAGCCAGCCTTCTGCGTCCACACTGCCAGTGGCGGGCTCCTCCCGCTGCCCACACAACTACTTCTCAACTGACGGGCGACCTTACTCACATACAGGAACACAACAATCCTCCCGGAATTGCTATTTAGCTGCGGTCTTCTGTAAGGTGGAGGTGCTTCCCCAGACGGATACTTTGAGCAAGAGGTCTTGCCATGCCCCGCCGCTACAGAATGTCTGACTGGACGGAGCACGGCACGACCTCTTGCTGGGTCCTACCACTCTTGATTGTATATAAATAAAATGAACTTCTTACCACACAGATATACAAATCGAAATTGGAAGGCCGTTGGGGCCAAGTAAGGATGTGACTAAAAGAAGATGTGGAGCCTTAAAAAGTTGTAAGTAAAAACTTAGTGACGTCGATTCTCGACGGTTCTCTCTTAAAACCCACTTTTTGCCGTGAAAATACAAAGGTAAAAAGGCTATGTAGGTACTTACATTTGAAAGAGCTTTCTTAAGATCAGTGGTGGTCTCAATTTTGAATTTAGGGAAATGAACGTTAACTTCTTGAGTTCTCATGTTCTTGATAGCGTTTTCTAAAAGTGAGGGGTCTTTTAGTTTTTCTGTGAGAGCTTCTAGACCATCAATCTTATTAGGAAGGACGACAAGGAATGAAGCTTCATCTCCTTCGTAAGGGATAGACAGCAGAGCAGCATCAAGTTCTTCACTGACTCCATATAAGAAATCGGCCTCCTTGTACATGAAAGGAACTTTGATTGTCTTGTCACTTGAAACATAGAAATCTCCATCGCGTGTATGTGCCTTGTTGAATTGGTCTTTCCAGGTACCCTGCAATTATTGAAAAGTTAATTAGATTAGATGACATTTCATTGGAGTTTGTGGTACCACTAAAATATCTATCAGATTGTTGCTTTCTTTCTTAGTAGCCTGCAAACGCGTACGAAATTTTTATGCATGTTGGAGAGTACAAGTACGACTTCCCCTTTGGTGCCAATATTTTAGTCGACTTCTACAATATGGGTATAAAAAATGAGTCATATTAAAAGCTATAAAAATACCCATGAGTTTTTAGATTTAGTACCCAAGCTTCCATCTTTTTGGTCAGCGGATGTTATATGTATTTGGGTTTTTGTTTCTGAAATATCCACTTCAGATGTAAAATAATAATTTAAAATATTAAAATGAATCTTCTCTACCTTACTTAATCTTAAACCTAAAACAAAATTTGAGACCTTAATCTTGTACCTTGAAATAAATAGCGTTGACGAGGACTGCACGCGTATCAGCATCGAGGGAGTCGGCTTTAACCAAATCCTTGATACGTTTATTGGTGTGGTCTTCTACCTGAAGATTATTAAAGAAAATTAAGTAATATTAATCTCTTTTGTTTTAATATTTTTAGGAACACGGATGGCAAACAAGCACATAATTATCGATGATCGAACAGCTATTGTCGCCGTCGCATTTTTCTTCCTGAGATTTTCCCAAAGCATGAGGTTTTTGCAAAAGAAGCGTGAAGAAGTTTTAACAGCATCAACAATGGATGAGTGATGCTTCTAATGATACAAGTGTTATTAGGCTAGGTTATTTGCATACCATCAGACACGTCGCATGCTTGTTTTTTTATGTGCGACAGTACGTTCACCTGTATCAAGACGAAGTCATCGTCACGATGACGGATATAGTTATCGTAACCGGACTGTTATGACTATATGACAGTTATGACTATATTTCATACTATATATATATATATATATACACATACCCAGTTATTGATAGTACTCGCAGCGGCCGTGTTTTTGGTGAAATCGATATTCTGAACCTCAGAGTCGAAGACATCCTTGGAGACAACGGCGAACTGGTCGTTGAGTTTGTAGTCATTAGGGATGTAGACTTTATTGGCCATTTTCAATTCCACCCCCTTTATTGACCGGAAGTTCCGGGTCACCGACGAAAATACTTCTTTAGTCTGTAAAATAATAATACTGATTAATAAATGAATAATCTTGTTACTCTATAGGTCAACTCTCTCTAAATGACATACTACTCTAGTCTTAGGTTTTCGCGATTGTTACACATTGAATTAAACAATTTTTAACGGAAGTATCGCGTGTTTTGTTTATTTTGTTGAACCTGATGTTTCGAACGCTTTGCAGCGCCCATGGTTGCAGGAAGACTAAGGTGATATTTGTCTTACATTAGTTATTCAATTATTACATCTACTGACATGGATGGATTAATTATATGTTCCTATTCACACAAAAATCGCTCACAGTGTCCGAACTTTTTTTTTCTTCCAGAGATCTACTAAAAAACGTTCGGACACTGTGAGCGATTTTTGTGTGACATATATAATTAATCCATCCATGTCGGAAATTTTAGGGGCATTAATTTTGGGGACAGTCAGAGCAATTGGAGTTCACAGAAATTAAGTCAGTTCTACAGATCAAATCCCTTTTACGTTTGCTTCAGCTAAAACTTGGAGAGATTGATAATACTTACATTTTTAGAAAGGAGAGTATCATTGCGAATACGGTCTACAAGCCTTACGCAAAAATGTACATACAAAGCCTTGGTAAAAAAATAGTGGCGTTGGGAGCGGGACGATAAGTTAATTGAATTTAACTTATCATCCCGCTCCCGATGCCCAGAGAACATGATGTGCTGTTTGCTCGAATTCATGATTTGAAGTAGAACACTTACATAAAGGCCATGACACAAGTTTAAACGAAAAGAACTTAGCTCTAAAGTTTCCATGTCCAGTTAAAAATTGCGCAACAGGATGATCGACTTCTAATCACTCTTTACTTAATCTGTCTCGCACTGATTGAAAGAACAGACAAGTGGCACCCTTTAGTAGAAGTTTCCCATCTTTCTTGCAATTCAGACAGTAAAGTTTCAAATACCTCGTCAATTGGTTTGAACAATCTAAGTATTTTGTCAATATCGCGGTGTTTTAGAAAGTCAGGGTGTATGTTTTTAGAGGTGTAGTACATTGAAGCCCGGCGTTGAATTTCTAAGTCAATACCGGTAATACGCCTGCCAGCACTGGTAGTGCCTCGGTGCTCATAGTTCTATACGATTTACATAAAAATATTAAAGCGAGACGCTGACTTTGCAACAACTTACGATGCGCAGCACCTATGGTAGCCCTATCAGCCCATGCAGGTGAACCGTACGTAATACATCCTAAATATGTGGCTGTGTAAATAATTTTTAACGTTTTAAAAGTTAAGCCCCACGTCGAGGTGGAAATTCGTGTTAACGCATAAAAGTTCTTTTTGGCTTTTTCTTCAATCTGCTTTATGCGTTCAATGTAATTAAAACCTTTGTCCAACAGTAATCCCAAGTAACAAACCGAGTTTTTATTTGCAACTGATACTCCATTGAAGTGGAATCGCGGCGGAACCTGCAAATTTCCCTTGAGCAAGAGCTGATACGTTTTATGGGGTGCGAAATCGAGACGGTTACGATAGCCCCAGTCTGAAATCAGGCCAAGGCAAGTACTGGCTAGTCTTTCTATACTTGATCTGGAATTAGCTTTTAATAGCTAATAATAGTCCGTCATCGGCGTAGCCAGTTAACGAGCACCCTTCCGGTAAGGGTAGGCTAAGAAAGTCATCAAAACTGATATTCCAAAGATACGGTCCTAACACCGAACCGAACTTCTACGATATAGTAAACAAGGATATAGCTGGCCTGATGTTAAGCGATTACTGTGCCCTATAAATGTTTGTGTTAAAAGGAGTTTTGGTCACCTCATACACTCGACGGAACGCAAAATATTTGAAGTTAGTTATCGTTTGAGATGGAGGAAGTACTTCCGCAGCTTACTAAATATCGTCTTCTAGGCTCTTATAAAAGGGAGATTTTACCTCTCTTTTATTAGAGCCACGTTTGCATTAGCAAGGACATTTATCTGCTCGTCGTACACCGTGCCAATTATGACTTATTTATAACCCAAATTCCTTAATCATAAAATTTTATTTAGTAGTAAAAACATTCTACATTTTAGAGTACCAATCTATAGGTTCAATATTAATGATGGAATCTGTGTACGGTATGTAGGATTGCACACAATGATTAAAATAAATATTCACGACAGCTTGAAGAACGAACATAAACTTGAAAGTCCATTGGGCTATATTTATGTAAATTTTAGCTCAACTAGATCCAAACTTGCGAATTCCAACAAACTTTTCTCGTTTTCATTGATTTTTTACCACTTATTTAAATAATAAAAAAGATGAAACCGATAATTTTATTTAATTTATTTACACGTATTGTTTTAGACAAAATGAGTAAATAAATGAAATAAAAAAACAAAACGAGTAAATAAATGAAATAAAATTTCATTTGTTAAATTTTATTTCATTTATTTACTGGTTTTGTATTTTAAGAGTAAATAAATGACATAAAATTTCATTTATTTACACGTATTACTATTACGTAACATTCAGGAAATATATTAAATTTATTGCAGCGATGAGAGCTTCCATAAATATGTGGCTTAAGAATACCAACATATACATGTATGTAATTATTCTTACATATATGCTAAGACTTTGAATATATATACATGTATGTATTGAACGTGATATATTTGAAATAATTATTTTTTTACTTACGGCATTGTCATTGGGTAATCCAATAGCTTTGAGTAACTCATCATGGGATTCTCCAACGGATGCGAGACTGAGCAGAGCTAGAGGTGTCAGGACAGAGAAGGCAGATTGTACTACACTCTCCTTCGGATGCTGCTTCACAACTTCCTAAAACATGAATATTCATCAATTTCAAGTTTTATAACTATTACAACAACGAATAGATGGAATAGCACTATCTAACAAATTTGACTAGAAAATAAACAAATAGCCTATACAGACTTACGTATTGCAAGTATTTATAGGTTACGGTAACCGCTTTATATCAGGTGGGCCGGATGCTTGGATGCCTCCCGACGTTGTACATAAAAAAAAACATCATTTGCTGTATTTTTAGGATTCTTATACATTAAAGCAGTAATCTCATTATGACGTTTAATACAACAATTCTGCAATATTAACATTATTTATCCTCATGTAAATATGCCTTCCAAAACGACATTCGTGCCTGGACGTACGCATGTGCGATGACACCACGACCATAATTGAGTTTAATTATATAATGATTTTATTATGTAATGATTTTATATATTTATTTTTTAATTATGTACTTGTTACTATATGACCATACTGATCTCGCATAGCCAAATTGTCATAATGTATTATCGAAACCAGCTGGCTGATTTTTTCACAACGAGCATTTTATCATTATTCCCATCATACTCATACTATCATCATATGCTATGGATTAAAATTGTTGATCACTATGTTGAACGATAATCTAAGAAAAGTTACATGCAAATAAATGATAAATTATTTAATTTATTTAAATTATGGATTGTTTACAGATATTTTTATACTTACAGTGAATAGTCTGGCAGTAAACTTTTCATTTCCTGCCTTTAGAAGGGTTTCCACGTCATTGCCGTCAGCCATCGCAGCGGCTATTACTCCAAGTACTGCAAACGAAAGGGAAAATATAAATTTGACTTTAATGAACAGTCGGTGTCGTAAATGGTGTAGAGTACTAGCCCTTGTATGCTTGATCTTGTAAATACATTATTTATGAGTTTTATTTCAAATTCAATTGTTATTTTTTTTCATTATTCAGTTGTAACATTTCATTATAATTCGGAGTCTTTGTATCTGAAACTACTTTTTCGCTTTACAAGTGTTGTTAAAAAGGACCTTGACTATTTTCGGTACGAAGGAGTTGGAAAATTAGTAAAATATATAATCAAAATTTAAAAATGGTTTGTGAGAAAAATATGACGAGTTTTTTATAACTTAAAGAATCAAAATTTTCGTAAATAAAGATCCGATAAACGTACATATTGCCGTTACTTTTGAAATACGCCGATAAATATAAATAAATAAATAAATATTGTCGGACAAATTACACAGCGCCATCCAGCCCCAAAGTAAGCGAAGCTTATATTATGGGTACTAGACAACTGATAAACATACGTAAACACATTTTTTTTTGTAAATACATACTTATTATACATAGAAAATACCCCAAACCCATGAGCGTCGGTGTCAAAGTAGCGTAACAGCGCGTTCCGCCACCGAGCTCGTTAATATAGTTTATTGTACCTGTGTAATTCTACTCAGCAAAACCTCTACACTTGGTTTGAATCTTTACACTTCTAATTCTATGTAATGATTTGTTCAGGCACTATTATATATATATATATATATATATATATATATATATATATATATATATATATATATATATGCTAGAGTCTAGCATATATATAATAGTGGCCCTTAGCTTCATTATGTTGTTGTAACTGGTGCCGACAATTATATTGCAATGCATCACGTTCACATTTTGTACATGGATTTCCATCAGCAGGATTCGTTCGTGTATGTACACTAAAAGATATCCCCTATTGGTGTGATTTATAAATTATATCATGGAAAGTTTTCGAAACAGTGGTTTGATGTAATATACACGCTGAGTTCCACTATCGAACACCTCATCATAAAGGATTAGATTTGATTCCATACAACAAATATGACACGGTTTTTGTAAAGAGACGCTATATTTCCTTTAAAAGTGAAAGGATTGGTGACCCGGTATTGCTGATACCTATCAGTGGTGGTGATCTTTAAGTGCCATTAGCACCGTACCATTAGGTGATGAACATGCTGTTTCTCATTCGCTCACTCTCAATTTCTGTGCGTTTTCTGTTATATATTTATCAATTCCGAATGACATCAATTATTTAATAAAAAAAAATATCGAGTAGTACGAGATTCGTGCGCAATTTTATTTTAGATTTCAGAAGTAAAAAGAACAGATTAATAGAAAAAATGTTTACTGTCTAGAATCATATTCATGAGCTAAAAGGTACGCAGGAATAAATAAAATCAGAGCGATAAAAAACTAACGATTACATTAACTTGAAATAAATTTCATTTACGTTCATTGTCATAATACTCGTAGGTAGGCCAAAGTTCAATGTTACTGTTGTCGAGTTAACCATTATCAAATAAGTAATCTATGAATTAACTGAACTGTTGTACACGCGTACAGGTTTTTATGTTTGCTTCATTTATTTTACTTGCTATGTCTGTGCACTCATTCATGTTATTTAGTATATTAATATAAAGATACTACTCTAAGTTAATATGATATTCAGTCAAAATTTGATATAACATTGAGTCAATATCAAGAACAAAAAATCGAATATAACATTATTGAGTCAAAGTAAATGAATATTTCAAATATTTTCGATTCTGAACAACAAATCACAGTTTAATTTATATAGATATCACAATAAGTTTATTTTTAGAACGAATTTATTAAGCATCTACCGACTTTGAACATATTATTGACATTATTGGAGAATGTGAGTTCTACTCTAATAACTTTGTTAAAAAGTTATATTAAGTTAGTGGGGAAGTACCCACACAGGATAGAAGATCGCAGCAAAAAAAAAACAACTCCCTGGAGGCATGTTTATTTGCCTTCCGACGTTGGAAAAAGCCTTGGTTATGATCGACGCAATTGATTCAAAGTGGGATATGTTAATAGAGATTAAAATTTATCCCCATATAATTATATTATGATAGACATACATTTATTTATTTCAAGTTGTGCGAGCGGTTTGTCGCCGTGACTTAAATAATTTAATTAAAAGTGAAAATAAAAACATTACAATAATTAAATAGTTGAATATTATAAACTAAAACAATGCTTAATATTATACGAAAGAAGTTGTAACAATATATCTGGTCAAGTGTGTGTTGGACTAGCACACCATCGGTCCTGTACTACCCCACAATAAAATCCTTAGTGCTGGTCTGAAATATGCTTGACCAGTTCTTATTGACATACTTCAGGGTTTGTAGTCTAATTCCAAATAGTTTGTCAGTTGTACGTATAACCGTTTTTACTTGAGTTATATGGCCCTAGCCACCTCTTAGGCAGGGGCACGGATTCCTAAAAACGAAGTGCTAAGTGAAGAAATAGACAGATAGGTAATTATTATCGAAGCAACAAGGTACCTGGCAATCAATTTAAAGAAAACTCATCACTATTTTCTACAGTTCACATGTTAAATTCGATTGAAATATCGTTGTTTACATGTTTGAAACAGGTTTGCCGGTGCCTGAGTTACCAGCCGTTTTTTATTTAAAAGCGATGTAATTCGTCTGTTATAACTATTATTTGGGGGTCATCGGCGCTCAAAATTGCTCAATACAGTATCATCGAAGTCGAAGTCTCTAGAAACCAAATGGTATTTTTATAATTAGGCGGCAGACAAGAATATGCAGCCGCTTAATTACCGATAAATGTTAGCACAGTCGGGATTATTGTTAGTGCGTAGCTACGTCGCTGCTAATATATGTATATATCATTTAGAAATTCCATAAACATTTATGTAAATAATTTTTAAGTTTTATTAATACGAATATGTTAGGATTTTACTTATTTTTATGCCTCAAAAGCCAGAATTTTTGAAATGAATATTGTAAATTTATAATATTTACTTTGTAAATAGAACAAACTTTTTTCATTTCATTAGAATATCACTTCATTTAGACATTTACTAGTGAATTTAGATTCTATGCCGTGATGAATATTACGTCGTTCATGAGTAAAGTTTGTTAAAATCTTTTATAAAATGAAGTTGTTGAGGTTTAAACACGAGTGAAAATCTAAGAACCTATATAACACGTATCATAAAATTGTTGTATTAATTAAGAATAGATAATTACCTGTCAGGGCAGTAAGTTATGAGATAAGTTGGTACTATTGTACACTGTTACTCTTTATATGACGTAATTAAACATTGATTGCATTGATACTTTGATGCTCAGTTCAAAAGTAATTATAAGAACATAAAAAAGCAAGAAACAAAGAAAAAAACACACTAAATGCAAGCATAGTACAGCTGAGAGCAGATTATTCGTAACCGTTGAAGTCCGATTGATTTTTTATTACGTATGTCATAAGAACGATACGAAAATCAATTTGTTACGCTAGACGATGTGCACTTAGCTGTATATATAATTATATATAAAATATATATTTTCTTTTCAATAAGTATATTATTAAATACATATACTCTTATTACAAAAATAAATAAAACATTAAATCAGTTTTTAACTCTCTTAACTTAGGTTAATTAATAAAAAATATATGTAAACATATTATCGATAGATACGTAGTATCTTTTAGACATTCTATTGTAGAATCATATGTACGGAAGGTATTTCAGATAACTTGAATGCAAGGAAACTCGTACTAAAAATACAGAAAAACTGGTTTATTGGCAGTACCGGGAATCCCAATGTATTGTTCTTGAATACATGCATCGACCATCGCTGATGGCCCACGTCATGTTACAGTGTCTATTAATGGTTAACAAAGGGACATTATGTTGTCACTATGTAATATTATGTATTGTTGTAAATTATTTTGACCTAGTCAAATCCAACGATGTCTTAAAAACTCACAAGTACTGTATAAAAATGTCACGAAAGCTTAAGCGGGTATTTTAATTTATACTAATTAGCAGAGATTCTATTCAATTATTGAATATGAACCAAAATGCAATATAACTTATCTAAGTATTAAATAGTACATAAATATTAGAAGAAGTTGTTAAATGACAAAAGACGGTAGTGCCCATAGATAAAAAAATATTTTAAACTACGACTAGAATTTCGATATCAAAACTATAACTATCATTTATAAAACATCCTTATATATAGATACTTAGGTTTACGAAGAGTTAAGGAAGTGATAATAAAATTAGTGAAGCACTTAAAACTATACTTACTACATATGAACACCTTCATGTTTGAAATGTGCTTGACTGCTCGGCCAACCGATCCACACTGCCAGTTCTCAGTGCGATCTTCTACATAAATACAATCATTCTTAATAGATATAAAGGCGGGTACACACCGGTGATCCATTTAAGTATTTCCGTAATTAAATATCGCAGGTTTAATATGTGCTTTTATATTAAACGAGCTTGGTGGATGAATAGTTCGTAACGCTACTTTGACACCAGTGCTCGTGGTTTCGATTCCCACACAGGGAGGCTGTTCATGCACACAAATATTTGTGTGCATGAACATGTCTGTTTGTCTTGGTCGGGGTGATTTCAGTGTTTCATAAGTATGTATTTAAAAAAAAACACGTATCTTTATCAATTGTCTAGTACCATACCCATAACACAAGTTTCGCTTACTTTAGGGGCTCAATGGAACTGTGTAAATATCCGACAATATTTATTTATATTCATGTATTTTAGTGAGTTATGGGATGTAAGTGGCTGATCTTCATCTGGAACCAAAATCCAAAAACACATGGTTCTGGCAAATACGTAACCCATTTTGGGGACCGATTTATTTATAGCTAAAATAGCGATTTTGTATATGGCATATATTCACTACGGTAATTTCTAAATACAAGAAAAACACTTTTATTTCTTGTTCTACCCAATCGTTATAGTGCCAATAAACCTATAATATTATCTTTTCTAGCCCTTTTTCCCTTTTGAGGTACGGTACCATACCAAGTGCATAGAATAGATGTTTTTAATACTATCTACATCAGGTGAGAAAGCAACGTTGGATAAGATCTTTTGTATAGATGTAGGTCCATAATTTTCTACTTTTTATCCGGCTACGACGAAGCCTAAAGGAATGTGATTTAAGTAAGTTCTGTGTGGATGTATATTCTGTCCAAAAGTCTTTATAGATCGAGATGAAGTTAAGCGCAAACCCATCGACTTTACAAAAATGTATCCCTTATCTACCGTAAAACAATAACAAAAATGAAATTCAAAACTAAAACTCGACTGTGACAAAAATGCCTACAAAAAATTACAAACAGTTTTTTTTATATAACGTCGGAAGGTATTCTAGCATAGGGCCCACCTGATATAAAGCCGTTACGTAGTACGTAACCTATGAACGCTTGTAATACATTAAGTATCACTCGCGCGATGCCTCCTCTGCTGCTAACACAGCAACTCTTTAGGAGCTTACTGGTGTCCTCACTCACACACAGGAAAACAACAACCCTCTTAGGGAGTTGTTATTTGACGGTTTCCTGTGAGGTGGAGGTACTTCCCCAGACGGGCTGCTTTGATGCGCCCTTCCTCTCTTAAACCGTACTCCCATTTTGATAAAATCGAAGTTTATTTTCATTATAATCTAGAAGTATTCAAATATTACTTATTATTTTAAATATTTATTATATAAGGAAGAAATATATCTAAATTTCGGGTAGGTGAAGGAATATATGTTTCATAAATCAGGTGTGCGTATCACTTCATCTCGTTCAGTGAAAACTTTTTTAGAAGGCTCTTAAGTATGTATGAATTCAGCATAACATACATCAATGAAGATATATACCAATAATAAAACCAGTTGAGAATGTGCAAGCTTGCATTGCCTGAGGAACACCTGGCTCGTCAATTATATAACAATTCAAAATTAAAAACAAAATTCGGCCAATTTAACCATGTTCCTTACGAGATAGGAACGGTGTTTCTGAACGTTCCTATTCTACTTTTATATGCTGAATCCGAATCTGAAGTCAAAATTCGAATATGCGAAAAAAACGCACACACAGACAAACATACAGATTTCATATAGGAACGGTGTTCCTGAAAATGTATGTCTGATTTATATATATAAATGTACTTTTTAAGATTTTTCATCAGACACCAAATATGATATTATGACATTTAGAAGCTATATATGTTTTGTAACACTATGTCTGCTATAAGCAGACGTATTCAATTTTCAATGACGTTGTATTGCGGAAAACCACGACGTTTCTAATGATACCTCATTAATAATCATACGATGAGTACTTTAGGAGATATACCTGATAGAGGAACACACATATATAGCTTGGTAAAATCATATCCTTCTTTTCGGCTTCACCGTGGTTGGTAATATAGGTCGGTTTTGTTCAGCCACACGTCATTATTAATTATGTTATGTACCTTATTTAGACAGGCATAGATCACAAGAATTACTATGTCTATGTATGTATGTATCAATGTATTTGAGTTCATCTGTTAATCTGTATGCGTGTTCATTTGTTACAGACATAGATGAATGAGGTAATTATTTGAAGCGTATTGCTGTTACGTTGGTTTTAATTAAATCTCACATAAGTATATCATATACATACATTTATATTTGTTCATCAATTAAAATAAAAAAATGCCATCTTGAAGTACTTTGCAGTGGGCATAATATGTCGTAGACGGGTTTTAGTATTCTTCTTTTTATCTCTATCCTTCTCTTTTCCCATATCATGGGATATGCTTTACGTGCTAGAACTAAATCTGGAAACTTAAAGATATATTCACTTTTTGCCGATCCTACCAGCGTCCTTCACACAAAGCCTTTATATCTAAGCTAGTGACATGTGATGACATGACAGACCTGTTTGTTTGGAACGCTATGGCGCTAATTCCACATTTTTAAGAGTTTGAAATTAAACAATTTTTAACGGAAGTATCGCGTGTTTTATTTATTTTGTTGAACCTACGAAAGAGTTCTCTTTTTAAGAGTTCTCGGAAGAAAACAACTACGAAAAGTACGCAACAAATTGATTCTAATGTGTGAGGATTTATTCCCGCCATCTCCTTGTAGAAGGAGCTTGATAGCATCATATCGAATAATCTTTCAGAACATATCCCATTGCACAATCGGTAGAACACACAACAGGACGCAAAATCTCTCCATAAACACAAGGCCTCAATACCGTCTCTGAGTTTAGGATTTTCGATAGTTCTCGCAGCTCGTCTTCCGGCGAGACTGCTGAAATGTCGAAGAAGCGAGCGAGGTGTGTATGGAACGAGTCATGTGGAGATAACAGAAACAACGGGAGATGTGACGAGGGGGCGTGGTTGGTGTCGCCGCAATATGCTCAAAACCAGAACATTGCCAAGAACAGTTAGTTAGTTGCAATCAAGTTCGATTGAGATACGTTGCTCCTTGTTTTAACAAAATGCCAAGTTGTGCTGTTGCCTTTTTGCAAAAATAGAAGTGCAGTGGTTAACTTTAAATCAAATGGAATCACTTATCACCTATAAGTACAAATAATATTACGTTTTATAAGCATAAATACAGAATTAATTTCAAAAATTCTCTGACGCCATTTCTACCAGGGCCTTACCACGATACAAATTATAAATATCAAAATTCTCATTCTTAATCATACATTGCTTTTCTACCATTACGCAGTCGCCACCGCTCGTTTACCAACACGCAATGTAAAGTGAGTAATATTATTCGTTCACTGTGTGTACAGTTTCGAGATACGGCCGCTTGTTTCTGCCGCTTTATAAATGTAGTAGTGCGTGCTTACTTGGGTGTTGTTTAAATAAATATCCAATGACAGCGTCTTAACAAATGTGTGTCGTTGTACTTGTGTGCGTAGAATGATATTTTTTATTTATTTAAGTGTGTGAGTGTTTTATGGTGGGGTGAAACTCGGCGACAACCGTCCCGGTGTAAACTCGCGTGGTATGTCACATCTCCCATTGTTTCTGTTATCTATGTGTGGAGGTATGTTCTCTCTGCTCTCCAAGGAACATAGCGTAAAAATATAGAATAGAATATTGACATGTAGCCATAGATAGATATTTGGGCCATAGGATATTTTGGATATACGAAAAATTAATATTTCTGGTTTGTCATAAATTGCAAATAATACAGTCGTTTGGAAATGTGTGTACAGCTCACGTTTTTGGGAAGATCACGCAAAAATATATTAAAGATGCTCTCATTTATTTGTAACAGCGTGCTATTCAGACATTGATGATCTTATACTTGATGTTTCTCATAACGTAACTGCTTTGAGTCTTTTTCATCGGCTTTGTTATGGCGAGTGCTCAGGAGAGCTGATCATTCCGCCTGACGCCTTTCAAATTCGACAAGATAATATATCGTAGTTAATAGATTCAGGCGTTATTTTGCGAAAGTTAAATTTACAGACAATTTGATCTAAACTACTTTTGTGTTTTCCCTGCCGATTAGTTTATGCGAACTCGCGCCGGTCGGCACCCACCTACTACCGTTAATCGATGCATGCCTCGTGTAACAATGTGCCGCCATTGTTGCTGTCCTGGCTGCCCTAGTCATCTCTGCGATACGCATTTCGGCTCTCCATGAGGCGCTCTAAAGGATAGATAGTAGCATGTTATTCTAATGCCTAACATCTACAGCGCTTGAGGATGTCTCGTGGATCGACGCACCGCCACCGTTGCTGCCCTGGCTGCAGAAGTCTTCTTTGCCTCGGCTGCTGTGGTCGCTTCTGTGATTGCTCGCCACGTAAAATATGAACCGCATGCTCCCGCCACCATTGCTACCCTGGCTGCACCGGTCGCCTCTGCAACACATGTTCCGCCTCTTCACGAGGGATACTCAGGTGCTCTTGATGTTAGTCTTTAGAATAACGTATATATGTCATATACTGAAGTTGGATTGGGAATATATAGAATATTTATAATATTCGCGACTAAAGGAGTTGGGGTCCTAGAGACCGTAACTCCATGTACAAGCAACTGTATAATATATCACATCCAGTACACGGTACCTCGCATATAATAAAATCTTAATAGGGTAAAGATTCAACGTGTTTACAACTAAGTAGATAACGTGGGAGTAGTTGAGTAATTACTCGTATTGAATTGGCCAAATTCTTCGTTGTTATCATAATTCTGTGTATATTTTGTTTGTCTATTTATATAAACAAATGTGTTCTACTAAACATTAAGGAAATTTGACACGGAAACTAGCTGTACGAGTCGTCTTCGGTAGCTATTTGTTATTTGTAATCTAAAATTAGTCGCTGGTACATTGATTTACAGTCTCGAAAGGGAACTGAAGGGTGCAAACTGTAGATTGAAAATGTTGAATATCCCCGTTACAAAAAA
Source organism: Pyralis farinalis (assembly GCA_947507595.1). Lineage (NCBI taxonomy): Eukaryota > Metazoa > Arthropoda > Insecta > Lepidoptera > Pyralidae > Pyralis > Pyralis farinalis. The sequence goes on from OX382267.1 coordinate 23,935,518, forward strand.
TCTATAAAAAAAAAAATCCATAATCTTGCATAGTTATGTAGCATACATGGGTGTTTAATTTGAGGTCACACTAATGTTTCATAGTAAATAATATCCATTATCCGTTTAAGATCCCTACCGTAGCTAACAAAACAACTGATGACCTTGAAACGGGTGAACAGATTTTGATAAAACATGTCGAAAATCTACCGCTAGAAGACATGCTTTCGAATAAAATAAAACCGGCCAAGTGCATGTTGGGCCACGCACAGTGTAGGGTTTTATCATTGCTTTGCTTGCTACCGAAAAAATTACATAGTTAATAGATTCAGCCGTTATTTGGCCAAAGACAAATTTACATGCAATTTGATCTAACCTATTTTGTGTGCTCCCGCCACCAATTAGTTTATGCGGACTAACGCCGGCTGGCACCCACCCACTACCGTTAGTAGATGTAACATGTCGACTATGCCATGCCTGCTCCGGTAGTCTCTGCTGCTGCGGTCGTCCGCCATCTGGAACAGGAACCGCATACCCCCACCACCGTCGCTACCACGACTGTCATGGTCATCGCTGCGACACGTGTTTCGTCTCTCCACGAGACATCATCAGTCGCTGTATACGTTAATCATTTGTATAACATGCTACAAGTGACAAAGGAATTTTCACTCGCATCCACCTCCACCCTCAATTCAATATAAGGGACGGCACTACAATGGATTTGTCACTTGTAGCATATTATTCTAACGATTAACGTCTCGTATAACATATAACGACGAGCTCGGTGGCGCAGCGCCTAATAATGCGACTTTGACACCAGCGCTCGTGGGTTCGATTCCCATACAAGACAAACATTTGTGTACGTAATCATGTCTGTTTGTATTGCTCTGCTGATTTTAAGAGATGCAGGATGCATCAAAGCAGTCTGTGTGGGAAAGTACCTTCACCTCACAGAAAACCGCAGCCAAATAACAACTCTCTGGAGGGTTATTGTCTTCCTGCGTGCGAGTGAGGTCACCAATAAGCCCCTAAGGAGTTGCTGTGTTATTAGCAGAGGTGGCATCGCACGAGTGACACTCAATGTATTATAGGTGTTGATAGGCTACGCACTACGTAACGGCCTTACATCAGGTGTGCCATATTCTTGTATGCCTCCCGACGTTGTATATAAAAAATACAACCCTCCTGATGTGAAGCGATTTCGAATCTATTAACGCTTGCAATAAAAGGCATATTGATCATGCCATCATCCTCTCTAATAACACAGCACCTTCTGAGGTACTACCTCATTGTTCACAGGAACACTTGATGTTTACTGGCTATTGTATTTTGTAAGATATAGGTACTTCTTCAGACAACATGCTTCTAAGTAAATATAAATAAATATTCTCGCACAAATTACACATCAACATCTAGTCCCAAACTAAGCAAAGCTTATGTTATAGGTACTAGAAAACTGGATGTATATACGTTAAATCCTTTTTTCGTAAATACATAGAAAACATCCAGATCTTCTTCACTCGGAAAATGGTAGAGAGCCACTTAGAGGCTATTATTTATTGTTGTTATAAAGGAACCATTGAAAAAATATGGATAAAAGTTTTCTTTCTAACCCCCTCTACCGTATTCCTAATTTTTTATGTTTCAATGTAATTACTAGTTTGATATTTGCTGTCATAAAAAAACCTTTTTTCTTTTCTCTTCATTTACTATCCCACACTTCCTTCGTTATCTCTCTTCTCTGATGTTATCTATCTTCTTCTCCCTACCAGAGATGACTGCTGGAACAATTGGTGAGCGTATTTACTTTCAAGCTCTTTCAATTTCGTAATAATAACGCTTGTACATTGATAATGCTTGTACATTGGAACCCTACCCAAATTTTCTGTGCGTTTTTTATAAATATTTGAATTTTTTGTTTAATTATCTATCTATAATCTATAACTTCACGCCAAATCCCTTGCGGGGTAGGCAGAGAGAACCAAGCGCCACGTGACTCGATCCTTACATATCTCACTCGCTTCTTTAACATTCATTGCTCTTCTCATGCACGCACGCCGGTTTCTAGGGCTCCTGACATCACCTTCTGATAGAACATGACCAATTTGGTCATGGTAGGTAAGTCTTGGCCTTCCCCGGCTCCTACATCCTTCCACTTTTGCATTGTATATCTGCTTCGTCATTCTTTCATCTTGCATTCTTTCTACATGCCCGAACCATCGGAGCATGCCTCTTCTTATTTTAACACGGACGCTCTCTTTCAGACCAAGTCTATTTCTAACATCATCATTGCGAATACGGTCTACAAGCTTTACGCCACAAATTTTGCGCAGCGCTCGCATTTCAACCGCGTTTATTCTACTTTCATGCTCTTTCATACCCAGCTCTCGCTTCCATAAGTTAGCGTTGGGACCAACACTGCATTGTGTATAGCGAGTTGTGCCTTCTGGCTCAGGTTTTTACTGCCAAGAAGTTTTCCCAACGCTCCATTCACACTATTCCCAGCACTCACTCGTCTTTCCACATCTGCGGAGTAGTCTGCTAGTTTAATTATATTATTGTTATTTCGCTAACAAGGTTTCCTTTTAAACGCAAGTGATCTTACAATATTGGGATTAAAAAAATCGCTTTTTATGCGCTTTCGTCATTTCATGTTAGTATGATCAGTTGTTTGGATTGTCTATTGATCATCAATCAATAGTTAGAACATTTTTTTTTGTGTTAGAATACCGGTCCATAACATTTTCCTATCATCTTGCGTCATAGTCTACAAGAGTTTAATCCACATCACACATTAGTGTGAAGTGGCCACGAAGTATGTATAAGTATCTTATTATTTTTATCACAAGCACGCGCACTTAGTAACTTAGTTTGTAATGATAACACGGTCATGTTTGTTTGACTCCGGTAACAGTATAAATAATATTCAAAGCTCTCTGGAGCATTCGGGGTATCAATTTGTTTACATAGGTACTTTGTAATATATTTTGTATGTCCAAGCTCTAAACTATGGCAATCCGAGCTGAGAGAGCTAAAAACGAAGGTTACATAATAATAATAATAAATAATAAATATTTATTTGCACAAAACACGGTGTGAAAGTTGACAAATAATCAATAGAGCATACATGTTTTGCCAAGTCAGTGGCATGCAAATACATTGTTTAGTGATTTTAATTTAGAGGCAAAATATAGTGTACTAAATTATTAAAATAATTATCCATTAGGTCTATTCGATAGAAATACAATGTCAATATTAATATTAGAATAATAGGTTGTAATGTCAAGTAAATAGTATTCATTATCGGTAGTATTCATTATTACTACATTTTATGTCAACCGGAATTTTATTATAGATTTTAATAGACATACCTAAACAGTTTTTGGTATATTGACTCGTAGTTGGAGTTATGTCAAGTACTAGTCTGTTAGGGTTTCTATGGTTTGTAGCATGTAAAGCACTAGCTTTCTTAAAAATTTTACTATTTTCTTTTATAAATACGCCCATGACATGTATATAACGAGACGGAAGGGTTAATAATCCAAGATCCTTAAATCGTGATCGACACGACACGTCTGGTGGAAGACCGTACATCGATCTAATGCACTTTTTTGCGCAGTAAAAGCTCTACCGATGTTGGTACCATTGCCCCAAATTAATAAGCCATAGCCCAAGGTAGACTCAACATACGCGTGATAAGCTGTAAGTGCTGTCTTTTTGTCAGTAACATTGGTCACTTGTTTAAGAGCATAAATTTATTTATTTTAGTACATATTTTTTCAATTTAAGATTTCCATTTTTAATTTCTCTAATCATCGTGTATATCATTTTGAAGCTTTCGATAAGTGAATAAATACTGCAGTAGTGAAATTTCTATTATTTATATTTGTTAAATAGCTGTCATGAGTACGTATGTAGCAAGTGTTGTAGATTTATGCTTTTGAAATCCGTACTGGTCTTCCGCAATTATTCCAAATTTATTGCAAAATTTCATTAAAAGCATTCGCTTTTCAAAATATTTTGAAAATATTGGTATCAGCGTTATGGGTCGATAGTTTTTTATATCATCTTTGTAACCTTACTTGAACAGCGGTTTCACAACTGATAATTTTAGCATTTCCGGAAAATCACCTGTAGAAAAATAAGTTAATTGAGCAGTCAGAACCCGTTATATACGTTTTTCCATGCATTTTGCGGTCGTATACGACCACCCGGGTTTCGAAGGGTTAAGTGGGTTAAAATGGGTAATAATTCATCGATGATTGACTTTATTATTTTAGTACAAATTTCATCATACCCTTCTGAATTTGTGTTTTTTAATGACATGACTTCTTTTTTTGCTTCAGATTCTGACATGGGTCTTAAAACATTGAATATCCTGTATTATTATTATACCTTATTTTAGGATTACTATTATTATTATCGATCCTATATCACGGGTATATCCCGGTCATTTGATAGGCGTGCGCGGGGATTTGGATCCAACGCGTAGAGGCCCCTTTGAGAAGTTTGATGTAATGTTGTATAGCTGCCGTGACCTTCTCCAGGGGATATCAATGTGACAATATGTCCATGAACCAGGTCACGGCAGATATTGGGACTATTGCAAATGTGTTGGAAAATATTGGGCTATTAAAATGATATCTGGAGGGATTATTAGTACTGGGCTATTACAGAAGAGGGACGGACGCCTGCCACAACTATCATATCTGATGTTACTTCCGGCAGGCGGTGGCTTGCCACTCACTGGATGGACCCCCGAAATGCCAGAGAAATTCGGCCGGGGGCAACACCGGTGTGAGTGACTCAGGGGTGTCGAGAGGTGTGCTGCGCTTTCTCCGAAGTTACTCGCGGCGTTATGCCCTTTAACACTTCCACCCCTGGAGCATATCACCTGATAAAGCAATATGCTCTATCGACTCCTCTCTGGACGGCCAATGAAGGCAAACCAGAGCTGAGAGTCCTGCGGGCCTTCTTGACTTTCCACTCCGACCGACGAAGACACGCCGGAGACGAAGGCCCTGATCGACTCTCTGGAGCACTCGGGTACCCGTGGTGTCGTTACGCACCAACAGCTCGCCACAAGCTGCCCTGCTATTATTATTATTAATATTATTAATGTTATTAATGTCATGTTTAGTATTGGTTGAATCGATAAAATATCTATAGGATCTGTCAGTATTGTATTGTCAGTTTTTATGTTGTCTATATTATTATCGCATGTCGTATTACAAATTTCATTTTTGATAATAGACCACTTTGCACTTGTTTCTACTTCGATTAATAAATTTTATATTAGCATTTAAATTAAATTATATATACATTTCTTTAATACTTTCGAATATTTATTATACTTGTTTTTATTTGTCAACGTTTTTTCTTTATAACATTTATATCTTAATAATCTTTTAGTTTTAGAGCTTACTTTTATGCCTTCACTAATCCAATTCTGCTTGATTCTTTGTGCTGTGTTTATTTTGATTTATAATTTAGGCAAACTCAGTTTATATAATAAACTTACTAATTCATGAAACATACCAAAAGCCTTATCAAGATTTGTTTCGTAGTATATCGCAGACCATGATAGGCTTCTTATACAATTTCTAAATTTTGTTATGTTTTCTTCGCTATAGTCCCTCTTGAAAATGTAAAATGAGGGTTTTAACATTTCGTTTTTGATAGGGATACTTAGCATTTAAGCAGTTTCATGATCGGACAAGTGTAAAGGCAATACTGTTGCAGTTGCATCTTGATTATTGCTCAATATATGATTTATGTAAGATCGTTTTCTGGTAGGCTCGTTTATGTGGATTTTCAGGTCATAAATCTGAGCTAAGTCTTTTAAGTATTCCGTAGCTGTTCCAGATTGCAGCGTATTTATATTGATATCATCAGCCAGGACAAAATTGACATTACTTTTGTATTTTTTAAATATATCATGCAATAAGCAGTCAATTTTTTTGAGAAATGTGTTGGGATTAGATGAAGGTGTTCTATAGAGGCTGACAATAATTATTTTATTCGACTGATTTGATAAAATTTCTATTCCACAACATTCAAAAGATTTTTACCGCATGTGATTTTATAAATGACAGATAACAATTTTCTTTTGACCAAAATACATGTTCCACCTCTCTGCTTATCTCTACAAAAATTTGATGCCATTTCATAATTATGCAGTTTTGTGTAGTTATCAGAACCCGACTTTATAAAAGTTTCCGATAAACATATTATGTCTGGATCACTATTATTTTGTTTTCAGTTCGAGTAGTATCAGTTCTAGTAAATCTTTTTAAGATAGAATACTGGCAATATTTTGGTGAAGAATTTTTAAACAAGAGACGGATACACACACAAGTACAAGTTGGTTTATCAACAACACCGGTAGAGCACTCGCTAGCACTTTTGATTATTTACTCGTTGGAAAATTAATATGGTATTGTACTTTTTTTCCATTTCTTATTTTGAGCTGTTAAACTTGGCTTATTAGACAATATAAGATTTTTGAGGCCTTTGTGGTTACAATATTTACTTTCATAGTCTATGCAGTCAATCTTATAATTAATTTGTTTCACATGTGACTGTGGTACTTCAAGTATTGAATTGAAATCATTCACCCGAACGAGCGATACGTCTATCGTTTGCGCGTTGTCACCTCTATTGCTAATATAGTAACTTCTCAAGAAGTTACTGGCAACCTCAATTATTAGAATATAAAGGAGGAATAGAAAAACTAAGAAGTTATTATTACTTAGGTGCTGTTTTCTATGATTCAATTAATGCGCCTTAGATTACCAGGTTCCTCGAAATATTTTAAAAATTAGCTACCCGTCTCGGCATCGCACGAGTGATCTGATTGCTACCAAACATCGCAGGATGACCCACAGGGCTAAGCTGAAGGTTCCCAGAAAATTTCATCAAAATCTGTCCATCCATTTTCGAGTTCATATAGGATAAACATACTTACATTGATTTTTATTTATATAGATAGATAGATATTGAATAAAAATTAAAGTAATAAAAAATATTAATTATTATTACTTTAATGATTCGATTTCCTGAATTCTGGAAAAAATCCAATAAGTGGAATCCTAGACCGGAATAAGCCCTCCGCGTTCCCATTGCTTAATGTGAAAGACACGAAAATAAGATTTCCTCCAAGATATGTTGATAATATAATTAAAAACTGGTGAGAGGCAAATTATCTGCACATAAGGGTCGGCAACGCAAGAGTGACACCACTGGTATTGTAAATGCCCATAGCCTACGGTAACTGCTTACCATTAGGCAGGCCGTACGCTTGTTTTCACCTGAGTGGTATAAGAAAAATAATGGCCTCAACATTGAACATGTGCAGTATTCAGGTGATCATCTGTCTAAGCGACCATCATAATCTCTCTACCTGATGGATGGCGGAAAAGATTACAACAGTATGTCATCTGCGCACACCCCTAGATTTAATTTATATTGTCGATGGGATTCCCCATACTCATCAGGGGGCATTGATATAAAATTGAATATGAATCCTGTAGGTACCTCCATTAGTGTAATATCTACTCTATTTTCATTTATTAGCTGTAAATACCAGATGCTTTACGTCAATTTGAATAAAATGTGCTAAGATATTAGTTTTATTAAATGATTATGGTTATCAATATTAATGATCAATGTAAAAGTAATATAGGTATATTAACTAATGGCTTTTACTGCTGACTAATGACATGGAATTTATCTACTAATTGAAGTCTAATGCGTTGATAAATCGGTATATTGTGCTTTGATAGCTACTCTAGATAATAAAGCTTAGGACTTCGTAGATATTCTAGAGTGCACGCAAAGGGCATAATATTAAAACTTTTTATGCTCTTATAATAGCTCTTTCATTTTATTGTCAAAGTCTACTATTTTACTACGTAATATTATTTTATATTAAACTCTTTAGGCCTTAATATGTTTCTGGCAGTATATATCTAGGTAAAAAATATTTACATGATATTTTAAATTAAAAAAAATCTGATAGAATACGGGATTGCGAAAAAAAGCGTCAGTCTACGTTGACAACTAGTGAACGGTACAAGGCATGTATCTCTGCGCTGTTTTTCGCCTGTGTGCGGTGAGCTCCCACCGTCCCCTATTGTATTGGGCTGCAGGACGACCTCCTCTCTCGCCGTGTACATCGGCGGTCGGACCTCCTGCTGCGTTCACGTGCACCTCTGTCTGCTTCAGTGGTGAATCGTAGGGCAATCTCCATTCTCACCGTCTACAACATAACCTGGACCTCCTAGTCCCTGAGTGCCTCAGGTTCCTGTAGTGATGGTTCGCTAGGCGCACAACATCTACGGCCTGCCTAGTACATCTGGCCCCATGTTCCTGAACATTGGTTAGACCCATCATCGCGAGTCTTTAAAGCCCGTCTGAGCCAAACCAATATGTATCTTTCTGAACCCATCTTTTAAATGTCTGTACTTGTACATATTAGTTTTAATTAAAATTATATTATTTTTATTGAAATCCCCTTTTTATTTAGTACTCTTACAAGGTATAGTTGAAAGTACACAAGATACGTCAGAGATAAGAAAATGGAGGGAACATTCAACAATTGATGGTAAATACGTATAGGAATAGATGACGAGGGGAGGGCGGGGGGAAATACCTATAGTATCCTATATAGTTCCCTATTTTGGAAAAGGGTGGCGGAGAATTTTAGAGAAGGTAAAGGTAAAGGAGTTATGAAATGGATTTCTTTATATTTCGTCGGTTGGCAGACAAGAATTCCGATTGTCTAGATGTATGATGTAGGTATGCTTATCATTCCAATCAAACAATGCTGTGAACTTGTGGTATTAGAATGTTCATACGTATATCACAAAAAAAGTTTATTATTTTTATTGTCATTGTCTCTTAAAGGTCAACTGTCAAATTTTGATGATATAATTGTATTATGTAGGTCGCCTGAGTCGTTAAAACCATTTTTAGAGAATGCATCTGTATCATTATATACATGTACGTCTTACGCCGAGTTTCTCTGGCATTTCAGGGGCCCATCTAGTGAGAGAGACTCACTAGATGGGCCCCCGAAATGCCAGAGAAACTCGGCCGGGCGCAAAATCGGTGTGAGTGACTGAGGGGTGTCGAGAGGTGTGCTGCGCTTTCTCCGAAGTTACTCGCGGCGCCGCGGCGTTATGCCCTTTAACACTTCCACCCCTGGAGCATATCACCTGCTAGAGAATTATACTCTATCGACTACTCTCTGGACGGCCAATGAAGGCAAGCCAGAGCTGAGAGTCCTGCAGGCCTTCTTGTCTTTCCACTCCGATCAACGAAGATACGCCGGAGACGAAGGCCCTGATCGACTCTCTGGAGCACGCGGGTACCCGTGGTGTCGTTACGCATCAACAGCTCGCCACAAGCTGCCTTGCGGGGAATTATTTATTATTATTTTATTTTTCCATTCACGGGTATTAATCCGGTCATTTCATAGGCGTGCGCGGGGAAAAGGATCCAACGCGTAGAGGCCCATTCGAAAAGACTATATGTAGTCAAAGTCAAAGTCAAAATATTTTTATTCCGTAAAAATGGCTACATTTGTTTGGAATCGTCACAATTTTTTTCCCTACCGTGCAGTTCATAACTAGGTGAGCACTCTTTTGGTATCCAAACAAATTTACATAATTAATTATTTACATTATAATTGGATCGACTCAATCCCAGGCATTTTAATCATTAATATAGTCAGATACTTTATAATATGCCTTGGTACACAATTTGGCTTTAATAGTAGTTTTAAATTTGTTTATTGACAATTCTCTTATATTGCTGGGAAGTTTGTTATAGAACCGTATACATTGCCCCATAAAAGAATTACTTATTTTGTGGAGACGGCTTGGATGTAACACAAGATTATGCTTATATCTAGTATTTATGTTATGAGTATCACTCTTTTTACAAAATGAGTCTACGTTTTTATGGACATTCAAAAGATTTTTAATGTTGTCACCCGCTGTGACCCGCTCCACGGAATATCAATAGGACAATGTACCAATGAACAGGTCACGGCAGGTATTGGGACTATTGAAAATATGTCGGAAAAAAGTGGGCTATTAACATGAGATTTGGAGGTATTATTAGAACCGGGCTATTGCAGAAGAGGGACGGACGCCTGCCATAACTATCATATCTGATGTTACTTTCGGCAGGCGGTGGCTCGCTACTCACTAGATGGACTCCCGAAATGCCAGAGAAAGTCGGCCAGGGGCAACACCGGTGTGAGTGACTCAAGGGTGTCGAGAGGTGTGCTGCGCTTTCTCCGAAGTTACTCGCGGCGTTATGCCCTTTAACACTAATAGCAATATATTCTATCGAGTCTTCTCTGGACGGCTTATGAAGGCAAGCCAGAGCTGAGAGTCCTGCGGGCCTTCTTGGATTTCCACTCTGACCGACGAAGACACGCCGGTGACGAAGGCCCTGATCGACTCTCTAGAGCACTCGGGTACCCATGGTATCGTTACGCACCAACAGCTCGCCACAAGCTGCGGGGTTTATTATTATTATCTGTCTTATTTCACGGGTTTTAATCCCGTTCATTTGATAGGCGTGCGCGGGGATATAAATCCAACGCGTAGAGGCCCCTTCTAAAAGAATGATGTAATGTATTATACCAGCTGTGACCTGGTCTGAGGGATATCAATAGGAGGATATACCACGGAACAGGTCACAGCAGGTATTGAGACTATTGCAAATGTGTCGGAAATAATTGAGATATTGAAATGAGATCTGGAGGGATTATTAGTACTGGGCTATTACAGAAGAGAGACGGACACCTGCCATAACTATCCTATCTGATGTTACTTCGGCAGGCGGTGGCTCGCCACTCACTAGATGGACCCCGGAAATGCCAGAGAAAGTCGGCCGGGGGCAACACCGATGTGAGTGACTCAGGGGTGTCGAGAGGTGTGCTACGCTTTCTCCGAAGTTACTCGCGGCGTTATGCCCTTTAACACTTCCACCCCTGGAGCATATCACCTGCTGGAGCAATATACTCTATCGACTCCTCTCTGGACGGCCAATGAAGGCAAGCCAGAGCTGAGTGTCCTGCGGGCCTTCTTGACTTTCCACTCCGACCGATGAAGACACGCCGGAGACGAAGGCCCTGATCGACTCTCTGGAGCACTCGGGTACCCGTGGTGTCGTTACGCACTAACAGCTCGCCACAAGCTGCCCTGCGGGGTTTATTATTATTATTATTAAACGGAATCACAAATAAGTGTTAAATTATTATATTTTGCTTTTATGTTAACTTATGTTACCTTCGTGTTTCTTGAAGTCGATTTCTTTTATAGGTTTATATTATTACTATTTAAAAAAATATTAAACAGTTTTATGTTATAATATTGTAAAGTTACTAAATAAAAATGTCTTCAATATTGAAGCAGGTAATACATATTTAATTAAAAAGTAATATTTACTAATAAAAAAGGACGGTTAAATAGTTTCGGGCTCGGACGGGGTTTAAGGACTCGCGAGGCTCTAACCAAATGTTCGGGTGCGATAGGAGGCCCCGGCAGAAACGGTACTAGTTCCCGGATACGGCAGGTGGTCCGGGCGGAGATGCAGGCCGTAGAGTGGTATAACGCCCAGCGGCTACATCAAAGGTACGAGCGTTGATGTAGTCCGCAGAGAGTTGAGGCTGCCCTACGGCCCATGAATGCAGGATATTCACGCTCAAGTTCACGGATACAGAAGAAATACCGAGCGGAGATGTTAGCTTGACTGTCTATCAACACTAGCCAGGATCGACGACTTAACGGGCACTTCAAACTCGGAGAAAGTCAAGACTAAAAAACCAATCCCTAAACAGGCTGCGCTCGACGTTGCTTTACTTGCGTGTTCGATTATACTGATACGCACATCAGTATCATCTAGATCATCAAAACTGCCTAAGCATAATAATATTCCCGTGGGTGAGGTGGAAAGATTTAGATTTCTTGGCTTTATTATTGAGAGGCATCTGAATTGGAACGAGCATATCGAGGATGCTTGTAATAAATTTAATAGCTTTGTATTCGCTTTAAAAAGAGTACAGCAAACTGTTTTGGATGATATGACAGTAAATATAGTAGTGATTAATTCGAAACCTGGTGTACTATACTCATGCTTTTGGATTTACGTACATATTGTATTTAGTATTGTAATTATCACTTGCTAGGTTGTCAAGGAAAACGTAGTGAGGAAACTCGCACATCTAAAAAAAGAACATTCCAAAGGACGTGTGATCTAACCTGATGAATGTTTGGTTTTCCCTGTGGTCTATGGAGGTGTGACGCAGTCGCTCCATGTAAAAGGTCAAAACCAGTACCTTTGCCGACGGCTAACGCAAAGGCGGACTTTGTCAATTCTAATCCATTAAAATTGATAGGATTGTAGTTAGTATTATAATTATCTACTTGCTCGGTGGTGAAGGAAAACGTCGAGAAGAAACGGGGACTTAAAAAAAAAGAATTCAAAAGACGTGTGGCCTACTCTGAGAAAAGTTTGGTTTTTTGAGTGGTTTGTGGAGGTCTGACGATAGGACGACTGCCTATCTGCCTAACTGCTTGTTTATTATTTAATTATTAAATACTTTATAATTTTAAGTCAGTGTCAAGTAAAAGCAACCAACAGATGACTTGTTCTTAGAGCCCCGTCGGTAACTCTAGCTCTGCTACAGATGTTCTTATTCCTGAATCAATCTCGCAGAGAAACTACAAACATAGCTCTGTCTATCGCACATACATGGTATATATCGACGCACAGATTTCGGTTGGGACAGAAAGAGTTTTTTGAATGGCGACCACGGACTGGAACGTACTATTTCTTGCTCTATCGACCATTCTAACGCCACACATACTTTTCATCGCTCTCATTTCTGCGGCGTTCACTTTTTTATGCTTCTTCTACTATACCCATGATTCACTACTGTACGTCAATGTTGACGTCAATATACCCTGAATAAAGCTTTGCTCGATATGTTTTCGCTTGTAAAAACCGAATATATCGCACCATTGATACGGTTTCCTACTTTCACTACTCTTTCAATATCTTCCTTATATATTTCAACTCTCGTAAATATAGAACCTAGATACAGATTCATTCATTGTTCCAATTTTTCACCTCCGATCATTATCCGGCACTCTGTAATAGTTTCATTCCTTTCAATCACCATCGCCTTCATCTTCATTACATTCACTTTTATTCCTTCATAAACCATTCTCCCGCCGAAGATGCAAGGAAAACCTAGTCATCGGCGCGGCGTACAACAGGGTGACTCATTAATTCTTATTACGCGGTCTTACTGTTTCAAGTCTGCCAAACAACTGTCCATGAATAAGTTGAACAGCCAAGAGAATGCTACACTGCCCTGTTTAACATAAGAAAAACACAACTTGTAAAATAGCCAGAACAAATTAAAAAAAAAAACAATCGAATGCATCTTTAGTCTTGATGAAACAACATGTGATAAAGCCAAAGCAAAGAAAAAGGCATTCGCGGAACCGCCAAGCAAAAAGGCATTCGCGGAATTAATAAAATATTATTTAAAAGCATACAATATCGTTTTTCCTCATGTATGTTATACGTGTCGCCCAGAGATTCTCAAACTTATTTCGTCTACCGCCCACTTTGATGTTTAATTATTTTTCAGCGCTCCCAATTTTTACATTCCTAAAATTTAAAGACCACAGTGAAATTCATTACTTTAACTAATCTAATTGTTCGCGCCACTTTTGCATTCGCCCCTATTCCTTTCCTGTCCTGCTTCCTCTGTCCCTTTCTTGCACAAGCACAAGCACGAGAGTCAGATAGAGATTGAGAGCTCGTCAGCTGTCATGAAAACGAACCAGAGGGCGCGACTGGACATTGCTGAGTGAGTGTGTGCACCGAGTTATGGTCGAAGACACATTGTTCAACCGCTCCGCTAATTAATAAATTTAAAAACGGCTAATCCGTACTATATTTCATGAATGTACTGTTGATACCACATTATATATAGTGCTGTGTCGAGTTATAGTGTATTTGTGGATATTTTTTTGCACCAACGTCTGAAGAATGATGAAATGAAGAAACTTCCATCATCAACCGCTGTTATAAGGTTATAAGGCTGTGTGCTTTTCCATCTTTTCTTAACCTACATCTACGGCGGGAGCGGGAGATGTATAGGGATACATCTCCCGCTCCCGCCTTCCAAATTACCTAGGTTTCCTATTTACCAAAACCCAGCGACCTTAAATTAACCCACCACTAATTATAGTGTGCTATATCAGTCAGGTCTGGAGTTTAAACGTATATTCTAAACGAGATATTTTTACCAGTGAGAGCAATTAAAACGCAACTTTGTAATATTAAGAATATCTTTATTTCAAATTAAAAGAAACAATATAGATAGGGAACCCATTTTAATTTTAAAACTAATCGCATGAGAAGGATGAATCTAATGATTTTTAACAAGTTTATTGATATCTGGTTCGATTTTACTCAAAAACAGTTGTAAGTCGCCGCGTTCGGTAACATGCAAACAATTTATCTTTTTAGTAAGCAGCGTTGCCACAGCGCTAAATCCACGTTCACATAAATATGACGATGGGAATGCTATCAAAAATCGTTGAACTATCGACTACAATTCAGGGTACAGATGCGGGATTGGCTTTTGTATCCTAAATTCTTGATAGTCATTTTTGAATTTGATTTTTATTTCCTCGTTCGTTGTCAGTTCTGTAAGTTCTTCTTCCAACTGCGGTGAAATTGCTGTGTTGACATTTGAAAAAGGATCAAACACCCAATCTGGTATTTCCAATTTCAAAATGTACTGGAATCTTTCTATGAAATCACTGTGGAGATTTTCCAAATATTGGCAGTAGATAAGTAAGTCGTCGTTGTTGCAGGATACTGATAAATTGGAAAAATTGTGCAACTCTCTACCTATATTGTTCTTTTATTAGAGCAGTTGGATACGAAAGCAGTAACTACATTTTTTGTTCATTCTCCTTTTGTGTCTGTCTTTAAATTTCTAGCAAATAATAGTTCTTGAAATATTTTGTCATCTTTAATTAACCTCACGTAAGACAGCAATAATGCTACATTAATTGGCAAATTGGACTCATCCAACTGAATTGAAAATTGACTAGTCTTTAGACGATTGCACAATAATTCTTCAATATTTTCAGCCATTTCATCAATTCGTCTTTGCACAGAACTATTGCTCAAAGCAATTTTTCAGATAATATCTTTATCGAGCACAGTAGAGTTATAACTCCTTTTATAGTTAATAGATTCAGGCGTTATTTTGCGAAAGTCAAATTTACATGCAATTTGATCTAACCTGCTTTGTGTGCTTCCGCCACCAATTAGTTCATGCGGCCTAGCGCCGGCCGGCATCCACCCACTACCGTTAGTAGATGCAACATGCCGACCTGAATGCCATCTGGAACAGAAACCACATGCCCCCACCACCGTCGCTGTCACGACTGGCCTGGTCGTCGCTGCGACACTTGTTTCGCCTCTCTACGAGGCATCATCAAGCCTTGTTGACGTTAATCGTAAGAATAACATGCTACAAGTGACAAATCCATCGCAGTGCCGTCCCTTATATTGAATTGAAGGTGGAGGTGGATGGTGTGAGCGAAAAGATATTTAATAGTGGGGAATTGTTTACGTCTGTCTGTTTGTTCATGAGAGTAATTTTAGAATTTTTATGTTTATTAATTTCTAATTGTTCCCTAATATTTAGTTTTAAACCTTTGTCTATGGTGTGTAAAATTTGATATGTATTAGTGGGGGATAAATTATATCCTTTATCTATGAGATGCTCGGCGAAGTGCGACCTTTCTGGGCGATTGTTTTTATACGACGAAACGTGTTCGTGAAATCGTGTTTGAAAATTACGACCAGTTTGACCAATATAAATGTATTCACAGTAATCGCAGAACAGCTTATAGACGCCGGATTTTTTATAGGGCGGGATTTTATCTTTAGTGTTACAAAGTGATTTGAGTGAATTACGGGATTTGAGAGCAACATGTATGTTATTTTTTCTAAATATGTAAACTATTTTGTCAGTGATTTTTCCCGGGTATGAGAAACTCGCAGTGTATTTATTTGTCGAAATATATAGAACCACGTACAATAGTCTGTTAACGATACTACTCGTCTTTTTACGCAATAATTTATCGATGGTAGATTTGGAATAACCGATTGACTTCGCGATCTGATATATTACATCAAGTTCCTTGTTGTAATTATCCTTACTTAATGGAACGCTCATCAAACGGTGTATCATAGTTTTATACGCTGCGAGCTTGTGTTGCCAAGGATGGCTGTATGACCCGGGAATCGTGTGAGTGGGCTTACGATATATGGAAAATTGATGGAGGGATTGGTTTTTAGTTATGGTTAAATCTAAAAAGTGAAGTGAACTATCTTGTTCTATTTCTAAAGTGAATTTAATTTTAGGGTGGATTTTAGTTTATTTGGAAACAAAAAGATCCTATTGACGATTGGTACCTGTCCAGCATATGAGAATATCGTCGACATATGTATAGTAATAAAATATGTGTGGTTTACCGATTATGTGTTCGCGTTCGTAATTATCCATAAATAAGTCAGCCATCAATGGACTAAGAGGGGACCCCATTGCTAACCCTTCTTTTTGAAAATAATATTTATTATCAAACTGAAATCAATTTTGAGACATGCAAAGTCTTGTGAGTCGTAATATGTCATCTATCTCGCCAGGACGAATAAATTTATTTTCTAAAGAGGACTTAGGTACGTTAGTAAATAAACTTTCAACATCGAGTGAAATTAATTTGGAAGAAGTTTATATTGTTAAGTTTTTTATACTATCTATTAAATGTAAACTATTTTTAAGACTGTGTTTTGGCTCAAAAGATATCCTTTCACGGATATGTACATTAAAAAATTTTGCCAACTCATAGGTAGGAGCTCCAATGTACGACACAACTAGCCTTATTGTAATATTGACTTTATGTAATTTTGGTGATCCATAAAGCATAGGAGAATGGGGATTCATGGGAATAATTTTGAATTTTGAATATGAATTATCCGGAAAGATATATTTCGAGCCCTTAACAGTTAATTTTAATTGGGCCAAATATTTGTTGCTGGGGCCTTGACTTAATGTCATAAAACTGTCTGTCTGTAAAACGTCACTGACTTTGGAGTTATACTCATTACGGTCCATGATGACTAACGTATTTCCTTTGTCCGCTTTAGATAAAACAATATTATCGGTTAAAATTCCCTGCCTGACAGATACCAACGCCTTGGCCTCCTATTAACGGTGTTTTAAGAAATTAAAAAAAAGAGAACTCCTTTTATTGCCGGCAAAATTAACATTTCTTCGATGGTGTGTGATTTACCTCTTCGAAGATAAAGATGAATATATTGTATGAAGCTCGATGTCCGTAATCGTCTTGCTTAGCAGCCGACGAAAAAAATTTTGATATACTTGACAGAGTATTATGGTTCTTCTCCAGGTCTTGAAAATAGGCTACATTTTTGTTCTTCTTATCTGGATGCATTTTATTCAAATAATCTTGAAGTCTAGAAGGCTTCATCGCTTCGTTTGAAAATGGTTTTTAACAAAGAAGGCACAAAGGAAATATGGATATGTGGAATTTAACAAAAACTTGTAACAACTTGATTGCGTACGGGTTATCCTACGAAAACTATGTTACTTTTAGTTTTTATACAATCATTTAGGGCAGAAATATAAACTAAATAATCGATATTGTGTAGAAGGTAGGTTTTAATTTCAGTGAACTTTAAAATATAAAGTAAATGAATTGAAATTAAACAATGTTTAACGGAAATTTCGCGTGTTTTATTTATTTTGTTGAACCTGATGTTTCGAACGCTTTACAGCGTCCATGGTCGCAGGAAGATCTTCTAATAAAACACGCGATACTTCCGTTAAAAATTGTTTAATTTCAATGTGTAACAATCGCGAAAACCTAAGACAATACAAAGTAAATGAAATTACAAATCAACCAACGCCTCCCTCTGGGTTTTCTGCGGCCACAAGGGGCTTTATCGCCCACTTTGAGAAATACTATTGTAGCTTTTTCATTTTCAGGCTTATAGTTTGTGCAATCTCATGGTATGAAGGTACATGCTTGTGCGTTCTATTCTAATACCTACTGCTTGCTGTTTGGTTTATGCAAGCATTTGGTACCGATGATGATAAATTGCTCATATCTTTGAAGTTATAGTTACAAAGAAATTTTTGCAGTTCCTTGGCATAAGACATTTTTTAGGTTTGAATTTGGAACTTAACTAAGGAACAGTATATGTTTACGTATCGGCATATTTTTACTTATGTACCTGTATACTACTTAGTCTAATACTACGAGTAATTAACCTTGATTCGTGAGTCTGTTTATCTGGAAATCGCATTACGTGTGCTATAATTATAGCCTATACGATGTTATAATTAAACTAGTTGTGCCCGCGATTTTGTTCGCACAACAAATCTGAATATTACAAACAGTTTTACACGTCCAAAGAAAAATGCACATATACGAAGAAAAAAGATTATATTGTCTCCACGTGCAAATTTGGAGAGTTCATTCGTGAAAGCTCGACTGTTGTTTAAAAAACTTATAAATTATATAAGTAAAAAAAAAATAATGATATATTTATAACATATTTAAAACACGTCTAAAAGTTTTCTCGGAATGATTAGATGAAAAACGCATTTCATAGAAACTAATTGTACATTTAAATCTCAGGAAATGGATATTTATAATATAACTATGTGATATAAATGCAAGGATATGTCTGTGTGTAATTGCCTCAGACTTTCATGATGACATAGATCCAAAACCTTATTTTTTAAATATCTAGTCGGTCTGTCTGCCGGCCTGAAAACTATTGGACGGATTTTACTAAAATTCCGTAGTAATTCTGATGATAGATCATGTCTTTGTCAATGAAGCGAAGTGGACATTATTGTAATTGCTTCAAAAGTCAAAGTTAATTTTTTTATATGTTTAAAGATTCCTTCAGTTGTCATGAATGGAAACTGGCCTTTGATAGTGTGCATAATGTTCTGGAACCCCGTAAAATGAGAAGTCGTCAAAACTTGTCGAGATGCAAACTGACACCGCGAATAGATTTTTTTACAACGTCATCAAGCATATACGCCTATTTATATCTTGAATTAATCTGCGCGTTGTCACACATGCGAACAATATACATAATTGTACAATTATATACATTGTTTTGGCGCGTATGCTGCAGGTGCATCTTTCACCTTCAGTCATTGCATCTCTAACCGCCAGTTCTCTGTAAGCTTGCTAAGTCCTAGAATAATTGCAGCTAAAACTTGATATCAAGATCACAATTAAATTGTCTATTCGCAAAATGGTCAAAGTTTGAAACCTCGAAGTCGTCTGGGCAGATGAATGACTACGTTTGGGCAATTAAGAAGATAATGCCATTGGAAAGTTGCAATCTGAATAGTTTAATGTTCGATATAGTACTTTTATATAAAGGTTTATTTGGAATTTTGAGAGAACATTGTTATTGAACTCTTATCAATTAGATCTCTTAGATTACTCGCTCCGATAGCAACTGCAAAGGTTGTGTTATCTGCGCGTCTATTCTATAATCTTATTGATATATCTTATACTATAAACGAGTAATTTTTGTGACATACGGTATCTATGTGTACTATGATCCCAAATTTATACCATCTCAAGTCGGTCTTCGCCGATCATTAAAGGGGATACACCACGGATTTATGATGTTTATTATTCTTTTTATAAATAAATTACGAGTATGCACACGTCACAGCTAAATTCTCGAATGTATGTATTTCTCGTAGCAAATAAGCAGCGTAGAAATACCATCATCTCGCTGCTAAAGTTGAATGATGAATTTACTAAACTACATCATACTCAAGGCAGAGTAAAATATTTATAAGTACATCTTGAAACTAGGATAAATGCGGTCGAAATGCGAACGTCGCGCAAAACTTGTAGCGTAACTTGTAGACCATATTCGCAATGATGATGTTAGATAGAGTTGGTCTGAAAGAATGCGTCGGTGTTAAAATAAGAAGAGGCAAGCTTCGTTGGTTCGGACAAGCAGAAAGCATGCAGGGTAAGTAATATAAGATATAACAACAAAGCACATATTTTTTAGTAATAGATTCAAGCGTTACTTTGCGAAAGTCAAATTTACATGCAATTTGATCTAACCTGCTTTGTGTTTTTTTTTTCATGCGGCCTAGTGCCGGCCGGCATCCGCCCACTACCGTTAGTAGATTGCAACAATAAAAAGCTGCTCCTGTAGTCTCTGCCTCAGCTGCTGCGATCGTCCGCCATTTGGAACAGAAACTGCATGACCCCACCACTGTCGCTGCCACGACTAGCCTGATCGTCGCTGCGACACGTGTTTCGCCTCTCCACGAGGCATCCTCAAGCGCCGTAGACGTTATTCGTTAGAATAACATGCTACAAGCTATATTTTTTAAAATAAATACCAACGAAATTTATAATTTCAGTTGGTGTAATTTTTAATTGACATAAAAATCGTAAAACAAAATGTATAAAATCGTTTAATATAACTATTATTAAATCTAACAAACCTTTGGTATACAATTATATTGGAATAAAATTCTCGAAATCTATTGGTTGTTACGTATAATAAACTTCCTGTAGATATATTATTAAGCATAATAATCGTTGCGTATAAGAAACAATTGATAGAACATTCTCAATATGTAACATAAACAACATTAGATATAACAAACTTTTGATGTACTTAATCCCTTTTAAAACATTAATAGCAATCTCAACAAAAGCAACATTTGCAAGTCTGTTGGTGAACATTTTATTAAGAAAAGGTAATGTAGGTGGGGTGGGAAGATCTAAATTGTGTTTTACTTTACAAATATTTCAAATGTTAAATTATCATTTGAAAAATACTCATTTAACCAAGTACTTCGTTTGTCAAATTTGCGATTTTACAAAATACACGCTGCCCTAACCAAGTAAAATAGGTAGAATTCGGTTGGTTGCATATATACTATGCAACCAACCGAATTCTACCTATAATTCAACTAATGATTCAAAGCTTCTCTCTATACGATGTTTTGGTTGCATATTTGAAAATCAAAGCGTCATCGAGTAAATTTCAAAAGAACAACGAATAAATCAACAAATTTTAAAATAATGGTCATTTGATCAAAAGTTCAATAGACCACAGTCTGGAATATCAACGTTTAAATTATCTATCTTAGGTACACTAATATGCAACCATTCGGTTGTGGCACTCGCCGGCTGCTACCGCGGTACGTTCGCTATGCTCGCTCGGCTCGTGCGTAATGGTCGCAGTTCCAACCTAACCTAAACCTAGCCATTTCTGTTCAATTGACCTGCCCTACTAATGGCTGATGATGTTGTACTGAAAGTAACAAAAATTTATGAATTGAAAACTTCTTTAACGGCGTTGTGCACTTTTTGGGATGAGTAAAAAATGTTAAACTCGCGTCAGGACACGTGAGCCTGATGTAAGATGTTGGTGAGAATTAGAACTTAAGTTCAGCGCTAAAAGATTAGTTACCTCTAATTAAACAATTAAAACATGAAGCGCTAGATAGTTCATTATTTTCTCGCGACCAAAACGTTGTAAGCGCCATGAAATTCTTGGCGCTTACGCGTTTCGTTCAATGTAGTTTATCAACATCCATGTTTGGTGCGGTGCAGGGCGCTTGCGCGAGTGTGCGTGTGTATTAGAGTTTTAGAGATTGGCGATGATGATGCTGGTAATGATGATGGTGAAAGAGTCGTTGAAATTATGAATGAAAGTTGATTTTTCTGAGAGATGTAAAATAATTGGGCTCGGTACCAGAAGCGTGCACGTCGCGACCCTGCCAGTCCAACACTGGACTTCAAGGACCTATCCGCCCTCGTCAGTGCGGGTTTAAGTGCATGCGGCGGTGGGGGCAGCCACCCACCACGCAACGCCCAACCCGGCGGGTCGAGAAGAGCTGAGTGGGCACATGGAATGTAAGAGATGGATTACAAGATAAGATGAATGAGTTGATAGATATAATGAACGAGAGATGCCTAGATGTTTTGTGTATGTCAGAGACCAAGCGAAAGGGAAGCGACGTCGAAAACCTGCCCGATAGCATGATGGCCCTGTGGTCCGGGGTGAACCAGGATGATCATGCGAGCGCTGGCGTAGGTGTTGTGCTTTCATCTAGCTTGGCCGCTGGTGTGAAAGATTAGGATTTAGTAGGGCCAAGGCTTATATAGGTTAAAATAAAACTGGGGATTAAGCGAATCTTTTTGGATGCAGCATATACTCCTGTAAGCTCTACTAATCCCCAGGACCTTTGGGAGACCGCAAGGGGTGTTCTGGATTTAGCTGATGCGGATAATTATGTGTGGAGATCTGAATGGATTGGTTGGAACCAAGCGAAGCAGTTATGAGGCTGAGCTTGGCCCATACGGAGATATGAGAGTGAACGATGCTGGTAAGTTACTTTTAGACGTATGTATGGACTAATGTATGGTAAACCTCCTTGTGTCGAACACGTTCTTCCATCACAAGGATGTTCACACTTACACATGGAGATGGAATGAACAGAAAAGTGTGATTCATTTGATTTTGATAGATGGACGTCTCCGAAAGTCGTTAATGGATACAAGAGCCTACAGAGGTCCCACCTTTGAAACGGACCACTATCTGGTGATAAGCCGATTTTTATGCCTTTTCAAGAAGTGGAGGCACTGGCGAGTGCGTATTCCTTTCGTAGATCATGAAAGAATAAGAAGTGAAAAATTGGAAGATGAAAGTGTGAGGAGTACGTATGTACGTCTAGCCGGTGAAAGACTTGCGAACGCGAGTCTTTCCGACTCAGATGTAGGCGAATGTTGGAAAGTTCTGAAAGAAAGTATGGAAGAACGAAAGAAAGAAGTAAGTAGGTGGACAGTGCGAAAGAAGCATGTGGATGCGCAAAGAGACGTAGAACACTGAAAGGAGATGCCTGGTAGGATGCGGAGGTTCAATCCTCCGTGGATAAAAAGAGAAGAGCGTGGCTGGATTACGTATCATCTTTGCACCAGAGTGATAGTATGAAAGAGAACAAGAAAGAAATATACCGTCGATGCAAGAATAAAACTAAAGCTTTAGTGAAAGAGAGGCGTGAAAGACTACTTATGAATGAGCAAGAGAGGCTGACGAAGAACTTCGAGGCTAATACCAAATTCTTCTGGAGAGAGGTAAAGAAGTCTTGGAGTGGTTCGTCGGCATCCGGAATTGACAAGATAAAATGTAAAACTGATGGCATTCTTGCTAACACTCAGGAAGTGTTAGAACGGTGGAGCGAATATTTTAGAGAAATGTATGATTATGTCCAGGGCACTGGCACTGTGAATGAGTCTGTGATTGATTCGGCAGTGCCAGCGTACCATGAAGACATTAGCATGGATGAGATTGAATGGTCGATACGAAGTTTGAAAAATGGAAAGTCAGCGGGAATCGATATGGTTACAGCTGAGATGATCAAACTGAGTGGCACCTACGTTAGGGACGCCTTCTGGTTTTTGAGCAAATTATGCTGGAGAACTGGAAGGGTCCGGAACGATTGGAGACGCGCAGTCATCGTGTCCTTGTATAAAGGCAAGGGCTCACGTATGGACTGCGTCAACGATAGGGCCATCAGTTTAATCAGCTTACCAGCTAAAGCGTATGGAAAGATCATTGAAAGGAGAATAAGGGTGAAATCCGATGGAATGCTTGGGGAAGCACAGGGGGGATTTCTAAGCAGCAGAGGATGCACAGATCAAGTTTTTTCACTCCGCTACATCGTGAAAAAGCATCTGGCTATGGACCAGAAGGTTTTCTGCGGTTTTGTGAACCTTGAAAAAGCATTTAATAGGGTCTTGCGATAGAATCTCTGGAACATCTTGCCCATATGGGATTGACGGTGACCTGCTCCGATTGCACTGCATGTGTGCGAGTGGACTGCAGCTTTACGCCCTGATTTGATACCAATATTGGTGTTAGACACGGATGCGTGCTGTCAGCTCGGCTATTCATCCTGTATCTGGACAGTTGTCTTCAAAGAATGAGAAATATGACTGTGGGAATGCGAATGACTCAATGGTTAACTGCCTGCTTTATGCAGATGACGCGGTATTAATAGCAGAATCATCATCCGAACTGCAAACACTAGTCGCAACAATGAAAGACGATTGTATGAAGAAAGGCTTACAATTGAATGTGAAGAAAACCAAGATAATGGTATTTGAAAGAGAGACAACCAGAACGAACACTAGGATTACGGTTGATGATGTAATGTTGAAGTAAGTGGATGAGTTTGTATATCTTGGTAGCGTTTTTAGCAGCGATGGAAGATACACCGCTGATGTGGAGAGATGAGTGAGTGCAGGTAATAGCGTGAATGGAGCGTTGGGTAAACTGTTTGGCAGCCGAAATCTAAGCCACAGCTCGCTGTACACAACGCGGTGTTAAGCCCAACGCTAACTTATGGAAGTGAGAGCTGGGTATGGCAGAGAGAGCATGAAAGTAGAATAAATGCGATCGAGATGCGAGCACTGTGAAAAAATTGTGGCATAACGCTTGCTGACCGCGTTCGAATTGATGACGTACGAAAGAGAGTTGGACTGAAAGAGAGGGTCGGTGTTAAGATAAGAAAGAATTCAAGATGAAAGAATTTTTTTTTATACCACTAAGGTGGCAATCAAGCATACCGCCTGCCTGATGTTAAACAGTCACCGTAGCCTATGGACATTTGCAACACCAGAGGCGTCACTCATGCGTTGCCGACCCTCTAAAAACCTCTTCACGCATTTCTTGACGAACTCCATGCAGTCCCTTGGAAAAACCTCGGCTGGGAGCTCATTCCACAGCTTGAGTGTTCTCGGGAGAAAACTTCTCTGGAACCGCACCGTACGCGACCATTGCGGTTCAAGCGTGTGAGGGTGAACTCCCCGCCGTCGGCGAGCGGTGCGGTTATAAAAAGTAGCTGTCGGCATTATTTCGAACAACTCTTCAGAACCCTTGCCAACCCCTTGTACAAGAATGACGAAACATATATACTATGCGAAAGTGGAAGGATGTAGGAGCCGTTGAAGAACAAGATTGACCTACCATGACCAAATTGGTCGTGTTTTATCAGAAAGTGATGTCAGGAGCCTTAGGAACCGGCGAGCGTGCATGAAAAGAGCTATGAATGTGAAAGAGGCGAGTGAATTGTGTAAGGACCGCACCTTATGGCACTCAGTTCTCTCTGTTCTCTCAGTAATAGTTGTGAAGCGTTAAATTTTTAATATAAGTTGTCATGTTTGTTTACGATAGCGCTATAAATGAATATTGTATTTTACCACATACATGATAGTACTTTTATACTGATAAATAAAGCAATCCGTGCGAAATTATTCCGTAACCATTCCAAAATATTCAATAATGCACAACGTTAATGTTCAAGTTTTCATTTCTGCCGGCACTCCCGGAGAGCAACTCGTTTTTTTTTATTTACGCACATATATAAGCTCAGCGTAAACGCCTTTTTTTCCGTTCTATTCAGATATATATACATAATCGCGGTTAATCTAATCGCTTTGATGACCGCCACCAGAAGCTGGAAGGGGCCGGGATAACGTATTATATAAAAGCCGTGTCTTGAGTTTGGGAACGCGAGAATATGAGAAAAAAAAAATGTGTATCACTCACTAACTGGCCACATATGCGTTCAGAGGCCGGGTTTTAGATGTTACATTATGTCTTATCTCCTTGTCGGTTTTACTACATCATAATAAACACTGTTATTGTACTATGCTCGTCAGTATGAACGCATTTTTGACACGATATGACTAGTAATACGATATCGTCTGAGTGGGCGTTTGGACTAAACATAAACCATTGTGACGTAGGGTAATCTACACAACTTACTGGGGTCATACTTTTTACGTCTGACTATATTTTTGAAAGCAAGCTTTGCTAACTTGCTAATTGCGTATATATATATATATATATAAATATATAAAAAAGTCTAAATTGCTTGAAAACAAGCCAGTTAATTTTGACGTTGAATACCAACAATGTGTATTTGTATAGTAAGTAGATACTATTTTAAATTCTATTATGATTGAAAATAGTGTGGATAAAGTACCGGCCTAAACCAACCGACCCCGGTTCGAATTCGTGTGGGTTGTAGAGGTCTGACGGCAGTCGCTAAATGTAAAAATCGGTACCAAATATTTAGGCTTAGATTTCCGCAAGAAAACGATGTAAAAATGTAGTTACAATTAGTTAAGTAAAACAAATTGGAAAGATAAGAGATCGAAACTGCTTATCGAGGTTTTAAATTGGAAACGCGTTCGTCAGTGTCCGGAAATTGTTGGCCCGTCTACGGCGGCGGCTGCAGTTGACGGTTCACGTGAGCTAATTTATCCTGTCACGTGGCAAACTCCAATCTTCAAGTACACAGACCTTGAGATGCCTTTATAAACATTATTGTTTTCATGAATAATTCGCGTTCTCTTCGTTATCCCGTCGGCTAAAACAGTTATGTGGTGTGTATGTCTTCGTCCTTTGCCTAGCGTTACGGCACATTACAATCATAATTATTGTGTTAAGAAGGCACAAGTTCATTTAGTACAAGCTATAATTATATACTTTTATATTATTAGATAAATATATTATTTTTGGATGTAATTAATTATACAAATAAACAATCCAACCTACTTGACGTGCTTCTGCAGTTGGTCACACGAAAAAGAAGAATATTTTTATACATAATGTACTAGACATATATAGATAATAAAATGCCTGATGGTTTTCTCAAGAGTTTCCGCAGTAGTTTTACACAGTTTACAAGATCACCCAGAGTTTTCTACAAGGTTGGCAAGACTCGAGTGTCTCTGGCATTGTAAGTGTCAATAGACTACGGTAACTACTATCTATGGGGTAAATAATTGTGCTTATTTGTCTTAATCTTAACTTTTTAATATACCTCATATTCATAATTGATAAATAATAGTACTTATTTGTCTTAATCTTTTCTATCTATGAAGAAGTTAAGATTAAGACTACATTATTAGAATTAACCCTTGTTCGATTAACATCTTATTGGATGAGTGATATCTCTATCTACTTGCATATTTTTTTAAATCTGTTAAATCATAGCTATTATATGATGTAGTCGCTTGTGTAAGGCATAACGTGAGAAAGTTGTGTAGATTGCCCAGCAAAATTTATTTCATGTAAATAAATGAAAACTAAAGAATAAAAAGACATCAGGAATATGTCAAATATAGCATTTAATTGTAAACACTTTTCATTTATCATCAAAAATTCCTAATTAGAAGATGAGTGATTTGGTAATAGAATACCCATAAATACCGCTTGTCTACCGCATTTTATCAGTAGAACATAATGGTATTTAAATAATGATTCGTTTATGAATGCGCAGTGTGATTCCAGCTAGCAGCCGGTCAAAGTAAATATGGCGTCCATCATACAAGTATATTGTAAGTCAATTTAATTTGCTTTTATTGTTCCTTTTATGATCAGATCTCAAAGGGATAATTAGTATTTCGAGAATATTATTTTAATATTTGGATATGTGTTTTAGGTAACTAATATTATTGCCAATATCGTTTAAACAAACAATTTAGGTTAGATTTTAAATATATGTTACAAAATTTGTCTTCATATTCATTGCTTACTTTTTGTGGTAAGCAATGAATGTGATGAAGAATTAAACAAGTTTTTTGTGGGTGTTTCTAATGAACTTCAAAATAGTGTTCTCTAATAATAATACTTTTCCTTATATGCGATTTCTCGCGATACGAAGTTGCATACATGTTTGAAAAGTAAACTGAAAATTAATGCTTTAGTATTAAGTACGTGTTTTACCATAAATATAACTATTCTGTGAAATAAAGATTGAATGTATTTATTTCTATTATCATTATCCACGTTATAAGAGTTATAAATATAAGTTTAATAATCAATAATAATTTACAGGAGTGCTATTTTTAAAAACCGAACTATAGGTGGGATTATTTTTGTTAAAAACGATTTATTCCGAATATAATCTGTTGATTTTATTATATGACTGCAGGAAAGTTATATTTTATATGTGTTTTATAATCTCTTTCTGAAACAAGGAAATATAAATTTTCATTGTCCGGTTTGTTGTGACAGTCTGAGTGTCATGGATTGGGTAATTATTGAAGGTGATTTCGTTCTCAACATATATTTTATAGATAAATATTTTATAGATAATCCGATAATTCAGTATTAAAAATATGGGGCTATTTTATCGTACTACTATATCTATGCGCCAAGTCCCTTGCTAGGTAGGCAGTGAGAATCGAGCGCCAAGGACTCGGTATTACTATTTTATCTTATTTTTGATAATTTGTATGGAATCCTGAGGTTCCGAAAACTCCTCTAGTGGCGCGGCTACATTTCTCATACAATTTTTAAAGCTAACGCTTTAACGATGTAAGTGAAACTCAGACTCAGGCTGCTGATTCTATTAAAGTTACATGTTATACATAAATTCCAAATCCCTTTCATTATCATCTATACAGATAAATAAAACTGGGGTGTCTGTTCGTAATATTAAAATAAACTGCAGCTTTATGTCGTATGGTATACCTACTGTTGTGGGGAACGGCGGCTGACATTGAGACAATTTTTATCTTACAAAAAAGAGCCATTCGCTCTATTTATAACATGGGCTCCAGAGAATCCCTCAGGGAACTGTTCAAAGAAATAAATATCCTCACTGTTACTTCTCAATATATTAACATAATGTACGCCCGTAAAAAATTAATATCGTTTTCAAACTTCAGTGAAAAACTTAGAAGTAGAAATAAGTTGTGTATGCCGGTACATCGGCTTGCTAGGACTGGTAGATCTTTTCTTGTAAATTGTATTCGATTTTGTAATAAGTTGCCTGAAACAGTTCTGTCCTTTCCTGACAATGTATTCAAAAAGCACATTACAAATACTCTCTGTAGAAGGGCTTATTATAGAATTGATGAATATATAACTGACAAAGATGTCTGGAAATAATTCAGCACAGACTACCTGTTCTTTAATTTTACCATTTGATATCATTATTGTACCAATATGCTTATTTATTTTTTGTTTTTGTAATATCTAATTGACAATTTTAAAAGAGACTTTTAGAAGATTGCCAAGTTTCTTTCGGCATTTCTTCTTAGCCAATGGTCATTTTCGAAATGCTAGTAGATAAAAAAAAAAAGGAAAAATCGGCCAAGTGCGAGTCGGACTCGCGCATTAAGGGTTCCGTAAAAAAATCACGTTTGTTGTATGGGAGCCCCCCTTAAATATTTGTTTTATTTTAATTTAATAATTTATTCTTAAAGTGAATATATAACTAAATATTCTGTGAACATTTCAAGCGTCTACCTGTTGCCGTCATCAATATCGAGCAAAAACGAGCAAAAAAATCACGTTTGTTGTATGGGAGCCCCCTTAAATATTTATTTTATTCTATTTTTTAATATTTGTTGTTATAGCGGCAACAGAAATACATCATCTGTGAAAATTTCAACTGTCTAACTTTCACGGTTCATGAGATACAGCCTGGTGACAGACGGACGGACGGATGGACGGACAGCGGAGTCTCAGTAACAGAATTCCGTTTTACCCTTTGGGTACGGAACCCTAAAAAAAGTAAAAAGAGAATTAAATAAGATACAATAAGATTATATTTCAAAAACTGTAAGACGTGTCTAAGTGCCCGCGAGGGCCCAATGGCAAATATTTTTTTTAATCTTTTTATCTAAACAATTTTTACTAAATGCATATGGATGTATACACAGTATATATACCAAAATGAATATTTTTACAATTTTTGTCTGTCTGTTTGTTCCGGGTAAACTCTGAAACGGCTGGACTGATTTTGACGGGACTTTCAATGGCAGATAGCTAATCTAATAAGGAGTAACTTAGGCTACTTTAATTTTAGAAATTTTATTTATTTTTATTAATGTAAATAAATAATATAAACATAACGCGGACGAAGTACATAATACATATCTATTATTATTTTATTCTGTTCGTTATATTATTCGGCTTATTTAGGTACTTATAATTAAATCAAATAAGTAAAGTTATAACTAAACAATAACTTTTTTGTTACCTTCCGCGCGGAGGAAGTCGCGGGCGCAGCTAGTAACTTATAAAAAAAGGATCACGATGTCTGAGAATGATGTAGGAAACCATATGAATTAATTTGGATATGAGGTCATTTATATTATGTACCTTACGTACATTCGTGACATGGTGATTTCTTGTAATGGTTTTTATCTTAAGTCATGCCAAATCCTTTGCAGTAAATAGACAAAAGATATAATTAATAAAATTATGATAAATAATTAAAAAAGAATGTCATACATAGTACATAAAAATATACTTGTACTAATATTTAGTTAGAAATAAATAATTCATTTATTGACTAAGTTTTGAGATAGACTTTTCATGTATGATTGTTCACGAAAAATTCATTCAGTGAATTACTGAGGTATGCTATTTTTAGGTTCGTCAATATCATGCCTTTTCATATCATGACGTCAACAGCATTCTTCTACAACCGCTCTACTCACTGCCGAAATTTTTCCAAGGGTCTATGGGTTTTCAAAAAAGTCGTAAATAGGTTTTTGCGGGTAGGCAATTCGTGAGTCATACCCTTGGCGTCCATAGGTTACGGTAACTGCGTATCATCAGGTAGGCCGTGCGCTTGCGGGGCGGATCGCTAGTAAAAACTTAAAAAAAATAACAATCAAACTATATGAGGAATCGTATTGAAAAACAATTGAGTTCTGTTGGTAATTTCCTAGTTGATTAAAAGGGAATTGTCAAAATCGGTGAAGAATTGTGAAATTTTCACATTGAAATTTCAGGACTATTTTCTATTTTGCTACAAATTATTTTTGAGTAATTTACTTACAATTTTGCGAAAGTTTGTCAAATATCACGTTTTTGATGTGTCCAATACTTTCTGAGGTAAATATTTGGGACGGGTAAGGAATACCTAAAGTTACATTAAAAGTTCTATTTTTAGGTGAATACTTATAAATAATAACAATTTTAATTTAAATTTATGGTTAAAATCTAAGACTCGCGTATTAGGCGTCAGCAGACACAACAGGGTCACGGCGTGGAGTGTATAACATAACCATATTTTTAATCAGCTGCACCAGAGACACACATTGCTACACCAGTAACTATGGGGGTCACCGGGATGCGAGATGTATTATGAAACAACTGATAAGAGAATATAAATCATTTTAAGCAATAGAATGTTTACGAAGTCGCGACTTAGTAGGTAAACATTCTATTGCTTAAATTGATGTAGGGTACATAACCCAGTTATTGGCATTTTAAGAAGCAATCTTGAAATAATTAAAATATTTTACGTCAAACTGAATCTAATACGATTAAAATTACCCAAAATGAACGTGGACTCTCAAACTTTTTACCAATTCGTTACTTTCAGTTGTAAATGCTTAGTTAATATAAAAAAAGATTAAAAAATATCTCGAATTCAATAGTATTCTGCAGTCTGAGTGGCATATATAATATAAAATCTGAATTCAAATAATGAACTGTAATCAGTCCAAACGTTGCCATCCAACTCTATCGTTAGCATTCTTATATTTATAGATAATAATAAGATTTTAATATTTACTGTTGAAAGAATATGCCAATAATTGGTTATTAGCATGTATTAAGCATTTATGCACCCTGCATATTATTGTCTATAAATGTAAGTACGCTAACTATAGGGTGGGTGCCAACATTTGGACGGATTACGGTACATTATTTGAATTTAGATTTTATATTATGTATGCTACTGAGTCTGCAGAATACTACGAGTATAAAATTGGAGAATTTTTGGTAAAATCATAAATTCTCTAATCGAATAGTATTCTGAAATATTATTCGGAAATTCATCCTTGAAAGCACGGTCAAGGTGCATTTCTTACTTTTAAGCTCGAATGAAGTAAGCTTTTATTAAGAAAATAAAAATACCATTAATTAATACAGAATTTTAGGATATTTTAATATGTTCATCAAAACTGGTCAAATACTGAAATACTGAAATGATAATGATGATTTCTTCAACACAAATAGTACTAATAAACTACTACTACTCATAAAAAAATAACGTCTTCAATGTGTAAATTATTTTCAGTATTTGGAGTAATAGCCGCAGCAATGGCTGTCGACTATGACGCGGATATGCTTCTAAGAGAAGGAAATCGACAGTTTACTGCGAGTATGTATACTGTAAGTAACATTGACTGATTTTTATTGCATATGACTTAAATAAGGGTTTCAGACAAGTATTAGAATACAGTTTCATTCCCAACACTAGAATATATAACGACAAATCAACGCCAGAAATATATAATACTTTCATTTTAAATAATATAATGATTAAATCATTGTTAGAAAAAAATTTACAAACAACGATTTAAAAAAACATCCACGTCGTTACGTTTCTTTCAATATTTCTTCTTCGCCAAAGGTTAATTTCGTAGAGTGTGTAGCGAGACAGAAGGTAAGGTGTGAGATAGGTATAAGAGTAGAATAACTATAGAAAATGTGTCATGTAAGTAGTGACACGGACCCAATGAAAAATTCAATTTCAACTATTCACTTAATCATGTATGCCATATTTATATTGATGCCTGTTTTATTTTAAAAATGGAAGATCCAAACGTTGCAAATGTAAAGTTTTCCCAAATTTGTAGATAAACGTCTACAACCGGAATTATCTTCATATAACTCTTTAAAAATATGCAGACAGAGTGAGTCGAAGGAGAGAATTTAATTTCACGAAGATTGGAATGTGCTAATCGACCCCTCAGCCGGAAAAGGGTTGAAAACATTTTGAGAAATACGACGTCTTAAATTGTGTTTCGACATTTTGTGATGGTTCACTTAGTACCGTACAATATAAATAACATTAGTTTGATGATGTTATCGCGATAAAGTAAACGTTAAACCGCGTTTTAATTTAAGTATATATCATTACTCAATGAACGGAACGATATAAAAATATGGAACGGTCAATAAGTATGCACAGTAGAATATCATTTGCAACTAAGGACGACTCTTCAAATGTCTTGGCAAGTGCATCTTTTTTAAGATGTAGGACATCAAAGCAGCCCCACTGGGATGCTACCACCATCTCACAGAAAACCGCAGCCAAAATAATAACTCCCTGAAGGATTGTGTTCCTGCAAGTAAGTGAGGTTATCAGTAGGCTCCTTAAGAGTTGGTATTTTAACAGCAGGGGTGGCAACGCGCGTTCATAGGCTACGGAAAAAAGTGTATAGTTTTCGTAACTATCAACAACGCGGAATAAAAATTTTGTTCATAAATGAAATTAAAGTCATATCAAATTGCATGTTCATATTAATTATTGTATTGGGTATTTTATTTCCTATAACAGTATTGAACAAGATGTTATTACTACATTATCAATTTGTTATTAAGATATTTATATAAGATAACATATTAGGGTTTATAAAAGACTTGCGTACATGCGAAGGGCTATGTATTTTGCTTTTCTTATGGATAGGGACCGGAACAACTTACCATTAAAGGGCTACTCCATTGGGTATTTCACAGACTTATTTTCACGAACCCTATCAATTCGGTAAGCATATCGTCAACTTATCCTTACAAAAGGCTATCTAAATAGATACAGTTAATTCGGATAAGCATTTATCGACTACAGAAACACCTCAAAAGATTTACCCTATGGAGTTATTTGTAAATATTGAATTATTTGGAACAGAAAACGCTATTCCAAAAGTGTCTGTGGTTTAATTTATCCTGATTGAACGTGAATAAAAAAGATGTCTAGTATACGTTTGCGAGGAAAAGACATAGGCATTAACCTAAGAAGTGGTAAGTGGTTACCCTATTTGACTAGGTTAGGTAGGGACGCTGGAAATAGTTAAGCTTATTCAAAAATGTTTCCAACGATGGGCAAAACGATAGGCTTGCATAGTCAATAGGGAAACCATATTGTTTAGGTAACCTTTTGTTAGGCTTTTGCCATCAATAGACTTAGTCAAAAGAAGGGGTTTACCGGTTCCTGCTTGCGGACTGGTCTTATTGTAGTCATTTTTAATTGGTTCAGGAATTGTAACTTTTTATAATAACTGGTTTATTAGAATAATAAATGGCAAAGCTAAATTGTGGACATATTCTATTAACAAGATTAATTGGTTTAGGTAGTTAGTATATTGTTCCAGCACTTCCTTGCGTAATAACGAAAACAGTCACGAAACAATGCAGTTTTATGCGAAGGCCAGGTCAGACGAGCAGTAGACCGTACGTGACGATTTGAAAACAAAAGCTTGTTATACAGATATGACTGTGATTGTGTTTGAACAATAGTAAACTGTTACAGTCATAGTGATACAAACATCTGGTTTGTCATATTCATCAGATTTCCATGATTCAGAAAAGGGGTAACATGGGCTCTGTGAGGTAAGCAGAAACGAGCACAGGCATTTCAATTGACATAATTATGAATTTACACAAGGTTTTTTTTTTAATTTTTTTTTTTTTGCGATTTTTTTCCTGAACTACGGCCGTCTATAATTAACTTATTCGATTGTAAAAGTAAAATAAAACTTATAAGAATCATAGCACAACATTGAATGAAAGTGACTAAAGTTTTGGTATAAGGTGATCAGATTAAAAAAAAATCGTATTTCCTGTAATAAGTGCCATGGAGTTCTCGAGCTTAAATTTTCACTCAACAGAGGTTATGACTTAAGCGATAGACAACTCGGGGCGATCGGGCTCCATGAGAAGGGGAAGATAAAAGAATTAAAAAATCTTTATTTGCCTATTTTTTGAAATATAATCTTATTGTATCGTATTCTATTCTCTTATGTTACTATTTTTACGTTTTTTAATCTGCCAGCATTTCGGAAGTGACCATTGGCGAACAAGAAATGTCGAAAGAAACTTGCCAACATAGGTCTCTTTTAAAATTGTCAATTAGATATTACAATAAATTCATGTCAGCACTTTGGTGGATATCAAATAGCAGAATTAAAAAGATTACTAAGGAAAGGTCGTCTGTGGCGAATTATTTTTAGACATATTTGTCAGTTATATATTCAACAATTCTATACTAAGCTCTTTTACGGCGAGTATTTAAATGTACTTTTTAAAAACATGTCAGGAAAGGACAAATCTGTTTCAGACAACTTATTATAAAATCCTAATAATATACAATTTACAAGAAAAGATCTACCAGTCCTAGCAAGCCAGTGTACCGGCATACATAAGTTCAATGAAGCTCGTCCGATAAGCTTTTTAACAATTATAATGAAAACTTTTCAATTACGTTTATTGCAAAGAAGAGTTTTAATTTATAAACAACAAAAATTTTCGAAGTATGAAAAATAATTAATGACAGATTTTTTGCTTTCAAAAACTGAAAAGCGTAATGAAACCGTTGGACTGTACGTGGTTACATATTTGTGATTGTACTGTCTTCACGTCAAATTTCTTACCCGATTCAAATAATTATTTTTATGTCGATTGAAAACTACTACAGATTTATTATTATAAATAATTATCTGATGATGTGTCCTATTTATCGAAGATAAATGTATAGGTACTTCATACATAGAGTAACTGGACTTCTACGAAGAGCTATCTACAAACTTGGTCCCCGGGAGAGCCTTAAAAATTCAAAGAAATAAATATTTTAACAGTCGCATCGCAATAATGTCTATGAAAACTGTGATGACTTTGACTTCACGTAATGCACTCCTCCTATTATAACACGTGGTTGTAAAGTATGTGCGGTATGCATTTTTGATTTAACCAACGATTCAACCTAAATTTTATTTTTCAGGAAGTGGCCAAACAGCACCCAAATCAGAATGTAATTATGTCTGCTTATTCTGTTCTGTCGCCATTGGCCCAACTTAGCCTAGCGGCTGTTGGAGAGTCTCACGACGAATTACTCAAGGCCATCGGCTTACCTAATGATAATGCGGTGAGTATACCATAAATGTTAAGATTATGGCGATATTACAGACATCGGATATTGGCACAATCATAACATTGATACTTTTCTTCTGAAATCAATTCACTTCAATTATTTATTTGGCATTAATCTTGTACAAAAGCAATGGTATTAGACAATAGTAAGTGTTTAAATAAGAATATGTAAAGGAAAGCAAACTAATAGTTTAAGTAGTAGATCGTTAACCAAGAGAAATTAGTGATCAATTAGATGCGACATATTTAAGTGCGCGAAGGAGCGTAGCTAGAGGGCTTAATTGATCACTTTTTCTCTGAGTTAAATACTCTACTTTCTTATCGATTGTGAGGGAATATTATAGTAGTTATTTAGATTACACATTAATTATACATTTTCTCAGTTTATATTTACCTTATGCTTCATTTCAATTCTTAAAAGAAACAGTGTAGGTAAGATGACCGTGAATACTATTGTATTGGGGCTTCAGGGATAAAGGAATTACTATATATATATATAATTACTAAACAAATTGTAAAATAACTTTATGTGATGTGGTCTTTGATGTTGTGCATTATGATCACTTGTAGCTTAATATATAAAGCAACACCGAAAATATTTATAGACGGGTTTATCTACCTCCATTTTCGTCGATTCTAGCTTTTTTCGATAGGAGTTAATCGTTACGCTTAGTCAGTGATATTTGAGTGGCTTAAAACACTGGCGTCCGTCAGTTCGCAGTTGAATAACACGGCGGGACATGTTTTAAACCCTTCGAATGATAGGATATTCGTATAACTCCAGTAAGTTATGGTACAGTACGAAAATTTTAAAATAAAACTTGTTAAGCATTTTCATATACAAAACTCAATATAGACAGAGAACTGTTACATGATGAACAAAATACTTGTAAGAATAACTAAAAATAATAATTAAATACTAGTTTTGATGTTACATTCGTATTGTTACAAACCTATGTATACTTCACGGCAAGTCATATCCTAGATACTAGGTTAGTTCTGGTTAGCGAGTTCCTAGTTAGGAAGAATTGAGTGCAACATGATTCCGACCCTATGCACCTCAAAATATTAATAAATTCAAAAATTAATATAAATTTTAAAAGCAAACAAAAATTATAGTTTATTAGTATTAGTGGTATAAAACAGCTATAATAACAAGGCTAATGCAGCAATCTGGATTAAGTCTAGCGTAAGACTAAAGGGCATGTAAGTATGTGTGTCCCCATCATCTTTATAGTAAAAGTCAATCTGCACGTGGTGCTATTTGCCGCGCACCTAGCGAATGTAGTAGTAATTGCCAAAGCAACGCAGGTATACTTTTTCTTCAATCTGTGTAGTATGCTGACTGCTAAATAAAGCAGTTTCCTTGAATCTTGTTGTGTATGCGAATGAGTAAGCAAAGCCCTGTAGAGATCCTGCCGCTGCTGAAGGAGATGACGTGCTACTGAAATCGAAGCAGGATTAACAACGCGCAAGCGATACGTCTTGTATTATAATAGCAATCATAGGCTGGGGCAAAAACTTTATATCGGGTAGGCTATATACTTGTATTGGCCACAAGCATACAATAAATGTGGAATTAACCAAACTAATCCCCATATTGAGTTTATCTTTTATGGGTTTAACTATGCTTTTATTTAGGTATGTTCATTTATACTTTGATGCTATTTTCTGCAGACAAAAGAAGCGTTTTCACATGCTAGTAAAAAACTGCGATCGGTGAAGGGTGTTGAATTGAAAATGGCTAATAAAGTATACATTCCCGAGCAATATCATCTCAATGAACAATTTGCCGATGTGTTTAAAGAAGTTTTTGATGCAGAAATTCAAAATATTGACTTTCAAATGAGTGAAAAAGCTGCAAATACAATTAATGCCTGGGTAAGTACTGAAAAAAAATGTGATGTATTTTCGTTATTAGTGATAACAAAATGCAGAGATAGAATAAATTTACCATGTATGATTAGGTGCCTGCTAGATTATTTACTGCTTAGAATTATATTGCACTAGTACTTGCGGCACAGATACGTTATTATATTACCTTATAGTGGGCCTGATATGAAAAGTCCACGATTGTAGGTATCTTCAAAAGTGCATTGGAGACTTGGATACTAGAAAATTCTACATGCTGTAGTTAGTAATTTGTACTACCATAGTAAAACTAGGGTTATCAACACAGCTCTAAGGATTAGAAAATTAACGTGTGTGGCACAAAAAGATTCTGGAATGCAGAAAGGTTATGGAATGACAATCATGCATCAAAAAATGTAACAAAAGATAGTCCCTACAAGATGAATTGGATAATAAGGATCGCAAAGAGACCGTACATAAGAGTTGAGACAGTCTCAGTTGAAATGCTGTACTAGGTACATAAGCCTTCCCATTCCCATCCCAAGAGGTCTCCTTTTCTACAGAATTGACGGTGATGATCTGAAGTAGTCGAGAAAAGAAAATTGAACACAAAGTTATTTCGATAACGATGTAGTTCTATCTACAGTGGTATATGTATGAATGCTGTATGTGTACATGCTTTAGCTCCCTGATTGGCTACACTTGTGCTCTATAGTTAATGTTTATACATATCTCTCTATAGTTTATACAGTTAAGAGTTTTAGACCTACATTCTAATAAGTTGATATTTATGACACTACTCTAACTTTTGCGAACATTTTATACAGATAATAATTTTGTTTATTATTCAGGTGGAAGATCATACTAATAAACGCATCAAGAATTTAATCGACCCTGACTCATGCAACTCTGACACACAAGCAGTTCTCGTCAATGCCATTTATTTCAAGGTACTGTATATCAATCACCATTATCAACTTTACATACTCGTATTATTGTTTCTTGCCTAATTAGCGTGGTAGAAGTTTTTATCTACTTAGTGTTTAAAAAACTTAATACCATTTTTTATTTAGGAGTTCATTAATATTACTTGTTGATTGAATGATGAGTATACTTGTTATGAGAATAAGGAACGTAGTACGTTTTTTCTAATATTAACGATGTGCAATTTTTGAAAATTAAACTTGTCACTAAGATTATATGTTTATTCATCCGCGTCGAGTGTCGTTTTCAACCCTAAATATATTAAAAATGTAGCCTAGTTTTGACCGTTAAGATTTGTTTTTCTATTTTCCGCCAAGGTCACGCGATGACTGTCATACTGTGATCATAGCGTCTGCAACGTCGTCTCAACGTTAATGGGAAATAGAAAAACAAATCGCGGTAAATCCTCTCCTACAATAGTGATATAAACCACTGTAAAAGTTTAAAATTATAGAATGTAGCCTAAGAGTTTATATAAGCTATCATCATCTTATAAATTTCTTATTAAAATCTGTTCTACTTTTCATGTCATGTGTACATAATAGCAGACATATGGAGAGATAGAAATTAAAATAACTGTTATGGCTTCTGAATCGATAACTATACCATTATTAAAACAAATATTTCGACTGTGCTACAATTTTAAAGGTATAACAATATGAATAAAATTGTACATAAGAATGCAATATCTTCTGTATCAATAAACGTGTCGTAACATATAATTAAATCACATTTTTTTTTTAAATATATGTGTATATATCAAATCAAAGTTATTGGCTCGATCTCTAGCACGATTTAATAGCAGATTGTAGTAATCGAGGAAAAAATAAACCGTGACAAATGTTTTTTTAACAATCATTACTAGCTACTTACACCAAGTTATTAATTTTCGAAAATAACAAAGTCGCATGTAGGTACATTATTCGCATTTTAATGGTTATTGTCAATTTGAATACAAATACTTAGTAAATATATTGGGGTGTTCCCAATATGCTACAGTACTACTAGACCTTACGTATCTTATCAAAAGCCAAATCAAATTATGTTCCTTATGTTCAACGAATTTATTGTAATTACACCGAAAAGTTGACATGTTTGTGATTCAGAACAGATTATATATATGTAAGTCTGAATCATTCAATAATTCAGATTTATATTTATTTATTATTTTGAATTATTTTTAATGTTTAAAAATGGTTAAAAACTATGTTTGTATAAGTTAATATATATATTCGTGGATAAGTAAAAAATACTGCGCTCAGTTTGCTCCTGAAGTACTAAAACAATTGATCTGATTTTTGTTACAGTTTGTTACGTAACTTAGCCCTCATTGTGTTTAGTTATTAGGGGCTTAAAATATTTTTTTACATATTTAGAAAGTCTAGTTTAGATCTGCCTAGGATGCCTTGTAAATATACAAACGTATACGCGTCTTTGAGACACAAGTTTAAAGATAATTCTGAATTCATTGCTCTCAAAGAGAATTTTGGTAGAATTAATACAGTTAACCTGGTTAGTATAACAAAATAATATTGTCAAATGTTTTAAATACGTCAATTCTATTAATTCCAGGGAACGTGGAAAACAAAGTTCAATAAAAACCACACAAAAGATCGTGACTTTCACGTGTCAAAGGACGAAACAATCAAAATTCCTTTCATGCATAAATTCTCAAGTTATTTATATGGATACAGTAAAGAACTTGATGCCACACTATTACAAATGCCTTATGTAGGCGATGAGACACATTTTCTGATAATTTTACCAGCTACCATTGATGGTCTCTCTGCTCTAGAGGAAAAATTAAGAAATCCAGCTCTACTGAAAGATGCCATTGCTAATATGTCGGAGATAAAAGTGAACCTTTACATGCCTAAGTTCAAAATTGAGACCACCACAAACCTTAAAACAGCTCTCAAAGACGTAAGTAAGATTAGTGTCTGTTAATACGGATAATACTTACATTCACTTTTCTAAGTACCCAAATGGGAAGTTACATTTTTTTTCAAGCTTCACTTAGGTAAGTGCATTCCACTTACCTGTCTAGGTGAAACTTGAACCTACTTCTCTTAATTGCTAATGTAATTTGCCAACTGATTTGCCAGGTGGGTTTGTATTGGTGACTTCTTTCTAGCATTATCCCGTTTTCTTAATCGTTAGGATTGGTGAGACCTGCTACCTAAGCCTAAGGTTTTGGCAAAGATACTGATTATGACATGCAGCGACTTCCATCAGACCTCTACAACCCAGAGGGAAAAATCATATCTTTTTTAGGTTAGGTCGCACATCTATTGAAGTATATATATTTTTTTGGACGTGAGGGATTCCTCACGTTGTTTTCCTTCATCGCCGACTATTTGTTTGTTTTTTATTATTTTAAAGCCCAGCTAGGCGCTGCACGTATTTTTTCTAAATGTATAAATAATTTCTATCTAGTTGGTCCACCAACTATATAATAAACAACTAGATGGCCTACTGATAAATTATTATATCAACTTTATGTGCCAAATTTTGTCTTGTATACCTGATGTACACCTGATCAATGTAGAAAATTCCTAAATTAAGTTTTGTAATGATTAAAATCCAAAAGTTTCGCTATGAGATTTGACAGTCAACGTAACTTAACCTGTGAGACCCCGTTATATACGTTTTCCTCTCTCTCTCTCTCTCGTAATTATTTTATCAGTCTCAGTTCCAACCAAAGGTTTGGTTTTAATTTAGTTAAAATTTCGTGTGCCAAACTCTAATGGTACAGTATGTTACTGATGACGTACGATATATTCTGTTTACAGTAAAATAATGAAATATTATTTAACCTTGTGAAATCCGAAAAAAAAACGACTACTATTCTAAGACTAAATTCGTTTTTTTTTTCGGATTTATATACATATGTATATTATCAATTACTTGGTAGTAACAGAAAATATCGTGAGAAAACACGCACGTCCAAAAGATTATATTTTATAAGACTTAACCTACGAAAGCTCTGATTATCCCTGTGGGTCCTGGAGATCTGGCCGCTCCATTTCAAAATTAACATCTTCGCCAAATCCTTAAGCTTATGAGCGGACTATACCAATCACAATGGTTTAGGAAACAGGATAATGCTAGGAAGAAGAAGATAAAATATTGTGAACCTAAAAATAAATATGTTTTAGATGAGTGTTAATAAAATTTTCATTCGAGGTGAAGCCAATATAAATAACTTATTGAAAGAAGAAAGTGGATTATACGTGAGTCAAGCTAAACAAAAAGCTTTTATTGAAGTAAATGAGGAGGGGGCTGAAGCAGCCGCTGCGAATGGTAAGTCTTCTTCTGTTTGTATTCTTCTACTTATTATTTCAATGACTGTACATTATTGAAGATTATGTTTGAAAGGAAAATAAACTTTCTGACTTTGTGTATAGTCTCTTTCCTATATTATATTTCATCGTCACAATAATGGCTAGGTGATCGGCAACGTTGACCTTTCCTTGTATCTCAAATACTACAATCAACTTGTCGAAACTGGCCATCGCTTTTACGCAGCTTATAGAATGAATATTTTAAAAGAATTAATAAATCTAGAAATTCGTATGTACTTGTCTGAATTTCAATAACATAGCCAGCAATAAGGATGGCACGTTATACAGTTTTGTGTTAATAAGTCAACCGGCACTCTAAGTAGTAATCTCTGTTAGCTCAAGATACTCGTATGATACTGATTTCTTTGGAGTTCTACCATATTTAACTTTCGCTATACTTCCATGCTATAGCCTATAAAAAAAAATATTTATTATTTGAATTGAAGCACTCAAACCTACTAATATTATCAAATCTGAAGATTCCCCGAAA
The DNA here is from genome assembly GCA_947507595.1 of Pyralis farinalis. NCBI lineage: Eukaryota > Metazoa > Arthropoda > Insecta > Lepidoptera > Pyralidae > Pyralis > Pyralis farinalis. Next base: position 23,978,289 of record OX382267.1, read on the forward strand.
ATTTCGTCATTCAAGTAGTTCGCGTTCATTAATGCTATTCAAGAAGAAATATTTAATGTGAAGTTTCTGCAATTGCTTTGTCAGTAAATCTCATACCTGCAGTGGCTGTGAGCCTTTTCCATTGAATTTTCTTGTGTACTGCTAACTTATTATTGAAACATGTTACGGTTCATAATGGTTTTATTAACTTATTTTTCCAGTTTTTGCTATGCTCACAAGGTCTTCTCGCGTGGAACCCAGCGTGACGTTCGTCGCCGATCACCCATTTATCTTTGCGATTAGAAGTGCTGATGGTGACCTGTTCACGGGAAGATATCTCAAATGAAGTACGCACAAGTACTAAGTCACAGAATATGTTATAACGTACCTGAAATATATTTTTTCACAAAGCATGTGTGTTTTTTTTTCATTTGAAATAAAGGTATGTGGAGTGTATGTGTGTATTTGTGTAAGTATTTCTTTTCTCAATTTTTTTTTCATCTTAGTTGACTAGTTTATGTGGTATTCCAATTACGTAACGGATTCAAAATAGATCAGTAGTATTACATCCGTCACCAATTTATCTCTATATACATTACGCATATACGAAAGAAAAAAAGGATGAAAATAATTAGCTTAAAGAGTTTTCTACAGCTCTCACGGGGGGAAGGAGAAAAGTATCGGAATAATTTCGCTATCAAATTCAGCAAACCATCGCCTCACGGTACTCAAAGAAGGTGCTTCTCTCCCAAAAGCATTTTGAAGACGAGCAGCACAGTCTTGCGGAATGAGAGAGAACTTTTAAAATCATAAAAAATCATCGCGATCATAGCGTTCCTAAATATAAATCTAGTGTTGACTTACCTGCTTCGTTCACTTCTTACCTCCATACGGACCAAGATCAACTTCATAGCTGTATCGCTTGGCCCCAACCCATCCATTCAAATCTCCACACATAAGTCTAGGCCCTACCAAACAGTAATATCTTACACCAGTGGCTAAGCGAGAGGAGAGTACGACACCTACACCAGCACTGGCATGATCGGCCCGGCCAGGGCCATTATCCCACCGGGCAGATTATCGGTGTCGCTCCCCTTGCGCTTAGTCTCTGTCATACACAAAGCATCCAAACGTCTCTCATTCATTACGTCTATTAGTTCGTTCATCTTATCATTTAATCCACCTCTCACATTCTACGTGCTTATGCAGCACACAGATCCCCTCGTCCCGCCGGAATTAGCGCTGCGTGGTGGGTGGCGCACCGACGGGGGTAGATCAGTGCGCGTCGCCTCCGTGGGACGTCCTAATCCGCACGTCGGTGCGCTTTTGGTCCAGAATTGCAATCTGATTGATTGGCAGGGGTCGCGAACGAGCACGCTTCTGGCACATGACCCTCCCCCCATGAATTTTTTTTTACTTATTATTGAGTTTCGCGGCCTATGTTTGTCCCAGTAGATGTATGTGGCAGTCAGCTAGGGTTGTCAAGATTTTTTCAGGGTTGTTCTCTCAACAACTCAACTCTTTGTTAGGCAGTCTTAGTATATAATATTTAGTCGTTTGTTTTGAACCTCTAGGGTTGAACTACCAAAATCTAAATCTGTCACTTAAAAAAAACCTCTCGCAAGTATGTATTGTTACGGTGTAAATCTATACTTCCATGTTATTTGAGAATGTCAGTACGGGCAACGTCATCTGTTAAGAAGAAGATGAATTCATCATGGTGGCAACACGTAGCCGTCTGCAATATGTTCACGGACCGTATCCCGTAATACGCAGTTCCTGGTCGTCTACATATATATATATATATACATGAGAGGTGCAGCGCTGGTTTCTTCTTGTCATAACACTCAAAGCCCCGTATCTATAATGATATATTCTCTCTATAAAGTATGCGACTTTATGCATTTTACATAGGCCTAATGCAGTTGATAGAAATTTAAGTGTATATGTAATCTAGCTTAATGCATGATAACCTAAACTAGATGAATATACATGAATATATGTTGTCCATACGAAAGGAAATTTATTTACTCTTTAATTATATTTGAATAGGTCATGTTAGAATATGGACAACTGAAAGTTAATCTATATATCCTGTTAATTGTGTCTGAAAGCGACTGTAAAGTATAAATACTCGTACATAAACATATACTCTTTTTATAAGTTTGTATATTATTTTATCTTACCTTCCTGATAGGTTTAGGTTTAATCAGGTGGCGCTCTCTCTTTCTCTTTACTATTGTCTTTGAAACAGACTAGGTTATTAACTTTTCTGGGTATTAGCCTGCAAAATTATACGAACACACGCCCTCTTGCTCTGCCGCTACACGCATAAATGTTACATTTCAGACACCAGTCACTCACAATCTTAAAACAATTACACACGTATTGCACTATTTATGTAGTATTTGAATTGATTTGAGAAGTACTCACAAATAATTATATATACTTACAGACCCGCTTAACCACATTTTTTGTATTGAGTTGGAGTGTAAATGTTGTAAATATTAAAATTATATTGTCTGCACGTTAGGATCTACGTATAATTATAGTAATTTCGGCATCAATATAATGGCTTGTTTCACAATTTCAGCTATTCAGGACTTCAAAAAGAGCCCTAGAGGTTTTGATGTTCGTGAGTCGCTGTAATATCAGTATTAATAAAATCTATACCATACACGTTTATGCTAGATAAATTAGACTTAGTGTGCTTCATTAGTTTGTTAACTACATTTTATTGTGAGAATTAAGTTTTCTGGTTCCGCTTCAAGGAAAGTTAGACGCTGCCCTGATTCGATAGGCTCAACTTAGCAGGAACAAAACCCTGCCCCCTATCTCTACAAATTGCTTAAAATTTAAATATCACACGAAGGGAGTTGTGGACGACAGCTAGTGAATAAAGTAAAACATTGGAAATATGCAATTACCCATTTTATTAAATTCTATGAAGACAAATAATGACAGATGGTCTTCAACAAGTTATTCTTGAATCTCCTCAAAAGTGTGTAACCTAAAAAATACAAGATATATATTAGAATCATGCTTAAGTTTTATTATTTTACAAATTGTTAATAGCTAACATACATTTTCGTAGGTAAAAATGAGAAAAAATTAAACAAATTTAGGAACAGGAGCTAAATTATTGAATAAACTTTTTCAATTGAACCTGAAGTAAACGTAAATTATTCGAAAAGGTAAAAATTAAGTTGAAACTATTCCGGTAATTTTTAGTTTACGTTTTAATGATTTAAATATTCTTATATTAGTGAAAGTTAATTTGGTGAAAAAGTATGTCAAATTGAAGTAATGAGCAATAATGCAGCAAAACATTTGATTATATCGTTAATTCATGTTTACAAAAATGTATACATTAAATTGGAGGTCAATTAAAAAGCTAACACTTCATATTAAAGACAATTATGACTTTGAATATACGACTTTGGGTAAAAATAACTACTCCTGATATAAACTTTATATATAAGCAAACGTGTCTCACAATAAATATTTTATTTAAGAACAGTATAATTTTACCACCCTTGCTTGATGCGTTATATTGTAAATATGAAAAAATCATGCAACATGCAAATAATACCAATACTGTGAAACAACTGCACCCAAAACATATTTATAGCCAGGAAAAGGGTTAATGAACTTAATGAAGGAAATAGATCATATTACAAGAGTTTAAAAGAGGCACCTAACAATTAATAAACAGAACGGGATCTACTCGTAATAATTTACAATATTCTATATTGTAAATTATTAATAATTTATAATTTTAATAATTAATAATTTACAATATTCTATATTGTAAATTATTAGATCCCGTTCTGTTACAAAGAAGATTACCAAGAGAAAATAAATAAATAACGTACACAATAATATTTCAGCAATTGGCAGCGGGAAGTACTCGCAGATTTCGACGTTCTTAGAGGTAAAAGTACAGTTTTTATGAAATCTCTTGCCTTTGGGCTTTGCCTCTGCACAAATATGTTTCCATGTACCCGAGAAATTAGGCTTGTATCGCCAGGTACAACCGTACCCCGTACGGTGTAAATTGTGTGCCAATTAGCATAAAATATAGAATAAGAGTGCCTTATTAATATATCAGGTTTTCCTGTGCTGTTAACGTTTCTATTTTAAAATACCTACCTTTGTTTTTATTAGAAATAATTTTGTACTGGTGAGCAAAAATTTACAATGTTGAAAATTATTTTCATCAGCAAGAAAATCTAAAAGGTCTGTTGATGCGTGCGCAATATTTTTTTACATACTTTACATTTGCAATAATTTAAGTTTCATGTGATATACTGTCCAGTGCCATATATCTGCATTGCGACTCCTAATCGAGAATATGAACGGATGATCAGCCAAGAATTCCACGTAAAGTTTCATGATCTCGAAAATATAATAATTATTGTAAGGTAATTGATATAATAATTACTTTGAGTAATTACGATGTGTAATTAGATACTGCCAGAACAAAAAAGAGTTTGGAGATTTTTCAAAATATAAATAGGGCGGAATTCGCAATAATTAATATTTAGAGTAGTTTTAAAATCCCTGTGTTGTATATATTATTATTTTATTGCCTTCGATCGTGCAAGAATGACAAAATATTTAAAAATAAATGTTGATATGTAGTTACCCTCAATGGTAGATAGGATATTGTACTTTGATCACCCTCATTCCGTGTTCACCGAATTCAAAACGTCGTGTGAAAACGGTTACAGAATAATAAATATAAATCTTGATATATATATATATATATGTATATATATAACATTGTATCTTTTTTAAATACGTTGGAGAATGGCAAGAAACCTGGCGATAGAAGTCTAATTTCCCGGGAACGTGGAAACATATTTGTGCAGAAACCGGGTCCCAAGGCAAGAGATTTCATAAAGAAAAACACTTCACGCTTGATCAACGCCTTCGGGTAAAAGAGAGTTGGCTCATTCTTTGCTCTAAGAATCGGTATCCAGTCCAGCAACGAAATTCAGCCAAAGTTCTTTCCACTATGGTACACGAGCAAAGATTGTCTTAGCTTTTAACAATTTTTTTTGAAGTTATACCTCTAATGCGACTTGCAAAAAGGTTGCGTTAAACGTTTAACTCTACCATGGAGGGGGAATAGAAAGAGACAGAGCGAGAGTGAATGCGTGGCATTCGAACATAAAAGTACAGGTTGAAGCTGCTAAATGTTTCACGATATTACCGGTAGATGGCGCTATAGTTAAAAATGTGCAATAGGTTAAAACTGCTAAATGTTTCACGGTATTACCGGTAGATGGCACTATAGTTAAAAATGTATAACATTTGTATTTTATATTTGACTTGTATTTATTTATTTTTATTTTATTTATTTATTTATTTATTTGTTTCCACAGTCACACACATACACGTAGGATACAATGAATCGTTGACCAATAAATAGTTACAAAGTTGTGTATTTGAAAGGTTTAGTACAGGTATGTGTGTGCTGCAGCAATACAAAAAGGCCATGGCTCAGTATAAAATTTTTGCAAGATGATTTGCAAAAACACTGATTTTCAGCCATAGCCGAGTGCGGGCGCGAGTGCAGCAGGTAGGTTTGATATGAGATAACGTGTTAGTCTCTAGTGATAAGATCGATTAGTATGAGTGTGTATTGTAAATGTATCTTTTGTTTTAAGCACAGAGGTTAAGTGGCAGTCAATTTTTATCACAAAGCTGATTGGGAATGAATTATAGACAGAATGGAATTGGACAACATTATTACAAGAGGGTAAAATAAGATCAATAATAGTAAAGTAAATGGAATAACATAGAATTACTGTAAATCGTTTCCGACAGCGGCAGCTATAGGCAACTGTATAGAATGCTTATTTTTTTTGTTTTTCTAGTAGGAACGTTGATAATTGCTTTTTGAAAGAATAGCCAGAGATACAGTTTCTAATAGGAGGTGGTATGTCATTCCAGCATTTAGTTGCCTGATGGCGGAAGCTGCCAGTGAACGCTACAGTCTTGTGAGAATAAACTCTTAGTTGAGACCGAATAGAGCGAGTACCATACTTGTCGCCAAATCGTGAAAAATTTAGCTTTAAGTATAGGTATTCCGGTTGCCCGTGTTTGATAACCCCAAACAATAGACTCGCGAGATGGAGCTGCCTACGAGCTTCCATATTCAGTAAAGAGGCATTGTTAAGGTACGGAGTGATGTGACTTCTAGGAGGGATATCAAAACAGTATCTGCAGCAAGCATTTTGAACACGCTGGATTAGACGCTGGCTTTTAGATAGTAAACGAGGGCCGTAGACTGTGTCGCCATAATTCAGCCTAGACAGTACCAATGATTCGCACAATCTTACACGCACCTTTTCAGTTATTAAATTACGGATCCTGTATAACACTTTCAGGCGTATTCTAAAAAAATAAACTAAGAATTTGTCATATGCACTAGGAGTTCATTACTGCTAGATCCATGTACAATGATCGCTATACAAATGTAGTTGGAGAAGTTGTAATGGGTAATCACATATTTAAGGGCAAATAGGTGAAAGGTGGAGGTCAAGTGTTTAACGACAGTTTTTTGAAATAATGATTTTGTGAAAATCAATGATTCTGAATCTGACAGCTATTTAAGAGTAAAGGTAAAGTATAAAATAATTCCAAATAATATGTGTAAATTATATATTTTGCCCGGATATGGTGTTGACGGTGACTTGCTCCGTGCTATGCAATATATGTATGAAGATTGTACAGCATGTGTGCGGGCGGACGGCAGCTTGTCGCCCTCGTTTGATACCAAGATTGGTGTCAGACAGGGATACGTGCTGTCGCCTCGGCTATTCACCCTATATCTGGACAATTGTCTTCAGAGAATAAGAAATATGAATGTGGGAATGCGAATATACATATACATTTCGCGGTCGTATTCGACCACCCGGGTTTCGAAGGGTTAATAGCAGAATCATCATCCGAACTGCAAATACTAGTTACAGTAATGAAAGATGATTGTATGAAGAAAGGCTTACAATTGTAAGCGAAAAAACAAGATAATGGTATTTGAAACAGAGATAACGAGAACGAGCACTAGGATTACGGTTGATGAGAGCCGAGAGATAGGTACGTGGAATGTGAGAGGCGGATTGAATGATAAGATGAAATGAACTGATTATATATTATTATTATATTATTATAGACTTAACGAATGAGAGACGTTTGGATGCTTTGTGTGTGACAGAGATTAAGTGCAAGGGGAGCGACACCGATGATCTGCCCAGTGGGATAATCGCACTATAGTCTGGAGCAGACCGGGACAATTATGCTAGTGCTGGTATAGGTGTTGTGCTCTCTTCTCGCTTAGCCACTGGTGTAAGAGATTACTGTTTGGTAGGTCCTAGACTTCTCTGGGTTAGTATAAAACTGGGCGTCACGCGAGTATTTCTGGTTGCAGCATTCGCGCCCGTAAGCTCAGCGTGTGCCCAAGAACTAGAGAAGTTTTGGGAGTCTGTGAGGGATATTCTGGATTTAGCTGAAGTCAATGAAATAATGATTATGTGTGGAGATTGGAATGGAATTGGTCCCAACCCATCCGGGTTGGGACCAAACGAGACGGCTATGAAGCTGCTCTTGGTCTCTATGGAGATAAAAGAGTGATTGGAGCAGGTAAGTCGTTTCTATATTTATATATGAAACGAAACCTCCTCGTGTCGAATACTCTTTATTTCATCACAAGGATATTCACACGTATACATGTAGTCGGAATGACCAAAATTGATTGAATTGATTATAATTGGTAGACGTCTCAGAAATACTATAATGGATACAAGAGCCTTTAGAGGTCCCATTCTTGAAACGGACCACTACCTGGTGGTAAGCCGGTTTGTGGGACTTTTCAAGAAGTGGACACATTGGCGAGTGTGTATCCCTTTCGGAGATCATGAAAGGATAAGGAGTGAGAATTTGCAAGATGAAAGTGTAAGGAGAACGTATGTACACATCTGGTAAGCGAAAGACTTGCAAATGCAAGTCTTTCCGACTCAGATGTGGACGATTGCGTGAAAGGTCTGAAAGAAAGTATGGTGGATAGTGCAAAAGAAGCATGTGGATGCGCAAAGGGGCATAAAACATTGAAAGGAGATGCCTGGTGGGATGCGAAGGTTGAATCCTCCGTAGCAAAAAAGAGAAAAGCGTGGCTGGATTATGTATAATTTTTGCCCTTAAATGAAAGTATGAGTGAGAAGAAGAAATAAATGTACTGTTTATGCAAGAATGAAACCAAAGCTTTAGTGAAAGAGAAGCGTGAAAGACAAATTATGAATGAGAAAGAGAGGCTGACGAAAAACTTCGAGGCAAATACCAAACATTTTTGGAGAGAGGTAAAGAAATCTCGGGGTAGTTCGTCGGCATCCAGTATGAACAAGATTATTTCTAAAGCTGGTATCATTCTTGTAAACACTCAGGAAGTGTTAGAACGGTGGAGTGAATATTTTGAAGAATTTTATGAATTGAATTAAACAATTTTTAACGGAAATATCGCGTGTTTTATTTATTTTATTGAACCTGATGTTTCGAACGCTTTGCAGCGTCCGTGATATTTGTCTTACATTAGTTATTCAATTATTACATCTACCGACATGGATGGATTAATTATATATGTTCCGATTCACACAAAAATCGCTCACAGTGTCCGAACATTTTTTAGTAGATCCTTGGGTTTGTGACTTGATTATTTTTAGGACTGGATCCCAAGCAGGTGGTACTTGCCAACCATCTTCTCTATTGAAATTGGGGTGTTTTCTTATTTCAATAGCCTCGCGCAACATTCTCGGCATGTAGCGATTCTCCTTGGCGAGGATTAATGGTTTATCGAACCGGATGTAATGGTTTGGCTGGTCCAGTGTATGTTCACATACTGCAGAGTTTTTATCGCGCCTATTCTTCATGTCAGCAATGTGTTCTTTCACACGAGTACCTACGCTTCTCTTTGTTTGCCCTATGTATGATAACCACATTCGCAGTCTAATTCGTAAACTCCTGCATCTTGCAAGGGGATATTAGACTTGATAGGTCTTAGAAATTGACTGATCTTCTTATGGGGCTTGAAATAAGTTTTAATTGAAGCTCGCCGTAAGATGTTGCCAATTTTGTCTATGACTCCCTTTAAGTATGGTAAGATGGCAGGTTGACGTTCAATTGTAGGTGGCTTTGGGCGGCTTCTGTGACGCATGCGAGGGAGTTTGTGACTATTGCTCCGCAGTACTTGTTTGACATGTTGGAGTTCCTCCTCTAGACGCTCAGCGTCGCAGATGCCGTGTGCTCTCTGAAACAAACATTTGCCTACGGTAGCTAACTGACATGGATGGTGGTATGAGTTACTATTGAGATATTTGTCTGTATGGGAGGGTTTGAGTTGTCAAGTTTCCTGGTAATTATTATATCAAGGAATGCTAGTGAATTATTTGCCTCTAATTCCATGGTGAATTTGATTTTATTGTTGATGGAATTAAGGTGGTGTAGGAATATAGACACTTTATCTTTGGGTATGACAACAAAAGTATCATCTACGTACCGTTTGTACATCTTCGGCACAGCCGGTGCCATCGACAGCGCTTTCTCCTCAAGGTCTTCCATGAAAATGTCAGCGACAACAGGAGAAATGGGAGAGCCCATAGCTACGCCATCGATTTGGGTGTAAAATTCGTCATTCCAAAGAAAATAGCCAGATGTTTAGCAAAGTTCTAGAAGTTCTCCATATTCCTCAGGCATGTCATTTTCACGAAGCTTCCTTTTCACAATTTCTATGCAGTCTTGTACAGGTAGGCAGGTGAATAGTGACTGTTCACCAAGAGGTAGACAATTGTAAGGTTTGGGTTCTTGCGTAGGTTGTTGAGAGCAAGTAATTCGTCCATAGGAACATTCGGTTTAGGCGGACGGCTTTGACGTAAGACCGCAGAGACGTCTTGACGTATCGCTTCCAAATTTTTTTATGAATATGCAATATGAATTCGCAATATCATAGAGAAGCATTTGGCCACAGAGCAGGGGGCTTTCTGCGGTTTTGTGGATATTTAGAAGGCATTTGATAGGGTTGTGCGAAAGGAACTTTGGTGCATATTGCCGAGATATGGGATTGACGGTTCACTGCTCCGTGCTGTGCAGTCCACCCACAAGGATCGCTCAACATGTGTGCGAATAGATGGCAACATGTCACCCTGGTTTGATGTTAAAATTGGTGTCAAGCAGGGTTGCATGTTGTCTGCTAGGCTGTTTATTCTGTATCTCGATAGTTGTCTACAGAGAATAAGATCGACGAATGTAGGATTGCGCATGGGTGACCTAGTGGTGAACTGTCTGCTGTACGCAGATGATGCCGTCCTGTTAGCAGAAACACCATCTGAGCTGCAAACACTAGTCACAATGATGAAAGACGAATGTATGAAGGAAAGCTTACTATTGAATGCAAAGTAAACAAAGATAATGGTATTTGAAACCACGAAGAAACCAGAACCAATGTAAGGATTACGGTAGATGATGAAGCGTAGGAGCAAGTGGACGAGATTGTATATCTTTGATGTGCAGAAATCAGCCGCAACCGCAAATGTGGAAAGACGAGTGAGTTCTGGGAATAGTGTTAATGGAGCGTCGTGAAAACTTCTTGGCAGTAAAAACCTGAGCCAGAAGGCACAGCTCGCTATACACAATGCAGTGCTGGTCCCAACGCTTACTTATGGAAGCGAGAGCTGGGTATGGCAGATAGCATTAAAGTAGGATAAACGCGGTTGAAACGCAAGCGTTGCGCAAAATTTACCTTTTTATTTTTATGTACCCCGTACGGGATTTGGCGTGAAGTTATAGATAGATAGAGGCACAGTTTTACACTTGACAATTAAACAAATAGTTTTACGCTTGTTAATTTATGGAAAACATATAATTATTTTTCTATTCAATATTATAAAATAGTATATTATTATCATCTATTTATAGGTGTATTTAGAACTGTGTGAAAAGTTTAATATAATAAAAATGTTTAGCCTTATATTTACAGAAATACGGTTAGATTGTGGGTTAGACGACCTAGAGAAAATTTCAAAAGGGTTATATTAACGATGTATGAGCACTATATTAAAGGTTACATTAGTAGTTTGACATATAAAAGACCTATCTATTCAAATGAAATTGAAAACTTCTGGAGCATGCAATTTTAAATTGTGATTGCTCAAAAGTTTATTAAAAGAAAAAATAATAAAGGTTGCAATTTTTAATTTTGAATATATAAAAGGAAATATAATTCCTTAATTGTACAGCTTGCATTAATTTTGTTGAATGGAAGTGGCATTATGTTGCTTAAATCTGATTAGTTAATGTTAGAATTCCGGATATAAGCATTTTGTTTTGCAGAAATAAAATGGATCCTGTTAGCTTTCTTGACAAATAATTAACATATTATATATAATAACTAGCATATACTTATTGTATAAACACTCCGTTAAACAAAGGCATCTTCTTGTATTTTAGCTCAAAGTAAAAAGGCCTATCAACCATAAAGCGAGGCTTCCATTGTATACTGATAGCGACAAGGCCATATTCTGAAAAGAAACACAAGAAGCTTAAATTTATGTGACATAATATAAAGTTCAACGTAGAATAGTATAACAGTAGTACTGTATATTAATAAGTAACACTTCCAAAAGTTTTTTTTTTCCAAGAGCTAGAATGTTAAAGAAGCGACTGAGATATGTAAGGATCGAGCCACGTGGCGCTCGGTTCTCTCTTCCTACCCCGCAAGGGATTTGGCGTGAAGTTATAGAATAGAACTTCCAAAAGTATGATACTTTTGAGAAGAGGCGTACATGGAAACCCTTCTGGTATTTACTTTCTGTTATTGTAAATATTCTTTGTCGTAATAGGCGTAGAAATACGTGTCACGTAAAAAAATAGTGCAAAATTAGGTATTAGTCTCCAATTTCACCTGTTTTTCTTTCTGGAACCTATATTTATTCTTATAATTTATATTTTCTAGATAAAATATAACCTATACTATCTGAGTAAGCTAAAATAGATTTAGAAAGTCGAAATTGGTTCAGTTGTTACGCATACTAAAGATAGACAGAGATAAATAAAATACGTTTGGATTTTGATGACACAGAAATAACTACAATAATTCGTGTTCTTAGGACGTCCATTCACGTCAACATAATTATGTTATGTACAAATTATATAATACATATAATATAAATAATATAAATTATGCTTGCAAATGGTATATATATAATATAAATTATGCTTGCAAATGGTTACACCATTGTGTCATATTTCTTTGAGTGTTTAGGTATAACATTGGTAATTGTCATTATTGTGGTGAAGAAAATAATTGAACTAATTTGAATTTGATTTATATTTCCATTAAAGACGCATTCGCTATTTTTTCAGCACTCAGGCATAGGAATAGTTTATATTATAAACAAGAAATTGATATTACCAAGAAAATATAATATCTTTTTTGGGTAACTACAGTACTATATACTATATGCTTATGTAGTTATGATTCTTCACATAAAAGAGATAACTACCTAGTTTTACAAAGTGGTATAGGTCAACAAAAGTGCCATTAATATATAACACTTTTAAATATGAGGCTGTGTTTGCAACACGTATGTACGAGTATGTCGTGGCTATGTAAACACTTTGCTCTCAATTTTCTTCGAACTGCTATTAATTGAGTTGTTTTTTTTTACAGTGGATCTATACAGACGTAACTTAGGCTTCATTAGATTTCCATTTCATTGGACCAGTAGTTTCATAGTACTATAAAATATAACTCATCTTAGTGGTTAATAACGCTACTTTGACACCAAAGCTCATAGGTTCTATTCCCATACAGGACAAACAATTTGTCTCGTGTTTGGTGTATTTAAGAGAAATCGAAGCAGCTCGTCTGCGGAAGTACCTACATCTTACACAAACTTGCATAAGGAGTTGTTGTGTTAGCAGCAGAGGTGACATCGCGCGAGTGATGCTTCATGTGTTGCAAGCTTTAATAGGCTACGGTGACCGCTTTACATTAGGTGAGTCTTATATTTGTGTTATTGGCCTCCCGACGTTGTATAAATATGAAGTTACTGATAGGCAACTCACCTTTCCTAATTTATAATTCGCATATAGGTAAAGTGTATCCTTTCGGACTATACATACATACATAAAGTAGATGCATACGTTTTAGAATATGAAATGTGAATGTATTTTGTAGAGAATATGTTTTTTAATAGTTCAGAATAGGCAATTTATAGGCAGACAATTGGATACAACATTTTTATAAATGAAAAATAATGTTATGATTATGTACAATATGCACAAAGTCTATAACTGTTATTAACAATAGTTAGCTTATCTGTTTGTAGGCAAGCAATAAAAACAATCATTAGTTAACGTTTAATATTACATTTTAAATGTTGGCAGATTGTACGAATGCTCCGTTAAATAGAATATTGTCCTTGTGTCTTAATTCAAAGAAGAATGGTCTGTCCGCTCAAAAGCTTAAAATTATTTTCGCCATGGCAGGCAATATTTCGAAAACTGAAAATTTATAATGAACTAGGTAGGTCGATACAATTGAAACTCATTGTACGGTTCATATTATTATCGAAAATTACGAATGAATTCTCGGATTACGAAAGTCATCAAGTGAATTAAACTTATCGATCACCTTGCATGGTAATAATACCGGATCTTCCGTGGGCGAGTCCAAGTTGCACTTGGTTAGTTGTATACAATTTAATATCACATATCTTTACTAATATATAAGTCGGAAGGATTGTTTATTTCTTTGTTTAAACACGCTAATCTCTGGAAGTACCAGTCGGATTTGAAAAAATCTTTTTCCATTTGATAGTCCAATTTTTGAGGAAGGTTATAGACTATTCAACATTACGATACAACCCTAAGAAGCCGGGAAATTGTGGTTCGCACGGGATACCGGGATACGCGCCAACAAATTCGCGGAGTTGACCTAGCCCATCAAGTCTACGCTCCTAATAGATGTGTAGCCAATTTCAAGTTCAATCCCATCTATATACACTAATACTATTTAATGTCATAGCATTAACGTAATATGCATATGAAAGGATATCAGTGGAGCCTGTGGTGCCTCTAATCTACACAAATAATAAAAAACATGGTGTATTGATTTTATAGGTAGATACAGGGCATATTCTTAAAAATAGAGATGTCTATAATAATTTTATCTGATTATAGACATCTCTATTTTTCTGCTTAGAATTATTGTCAGTTCGTTTAAATGTATCTAGAAAATTAATAATTTTTCACTAAAACAGTTTTGTGCATAATTACTAGCGAATTATCTTTCCGAATTCGTTCACGTGGTTACCTGCTTTGTATGTTCTCACATATGAAAGTACTAAATAAATTGAAACAAGATATTACCTACTTAATTAGTTCATTTCGGAAAATTCTATGTGTATCTATGTCAGGACATTAAAGTTATGCTTTGACACTATAGGTGAGCCCAAACCTGATAACCGAATGAATGAATTCGCATTAATTGGTTTAATACTAATAAAACCAGCATTGTGCAAGAAATATCATATTTTTATTTTAATATGAGTTATCCAAATATTGTTTGCATTAATTATGGTCAATTGAAGAAGTATGAACATATTGCCACTTTTTAAAGATTTTGTTTTTCGAAAATAAAATGTATCACTTACACTTACTTACAGAAGATCGCAGCTAAATAACTACTCCGGAAGGATTGTTGTGTTCCTGTGCGTGAGTAAGGTCGCCAGTTATTTGGGAGGTCCTTGTGCGGGCAGGGGGACGACCGGCGGATATCGAACCGCCACGAAGAGTGTGGGCGCGGAAGGCTGGCGCGGCGGTCAGGGAGACCCGGTGAAACGGCTGACAGCTGGCCGCGCGTGGATCAGTAGGGTTCCCGAGCCCGGGGATTACATAATCTCCGCCCCGGGAGGCTGAACCGTCAACTCGCGCAAAATCCCTGTTGTAGTGGTCGTGCCGGAGAAGGAGACCGGAGTGGACCCGGCTGTTGCTGCAGGTGGGGACCGGAGGTTCTTCCGCCCGCCGTGCCAGCAAACCGCATAACCTGCACTGTACAGTGGTGGAAGATTCCGCGCATTTGTCTTCCACTCTGTCGGCCCAACGACCTCACATTATTCAAACAACCTCAACAACATATTTAAGAGATTGAAAGGAAAATAAATAATTACAGCGGCCACCCCTTCCACAATAAATATGGATTTTTGCATAATCAGGGGACTTCACTCCAAAATTAACGCGGTTCACTATCACCTCGAGATCGCTCGGCCGACCCTTCTTTTCCTCAGGGAGACACAGATATCCTCACCGGCCGACACATCTTACTTACATTACACCGGGTACAAACTTCAACATTTATTTGTACGTCGTGCCGGGGTACCTATGTTTGTATGTATGTTCGTAGCCTGGAAGATAAGGATCTGTCTTTACTATGGGTGCGCGTGGATCACGGCGGTCACACCTGAATTTACGCGTGCCTTTACAGGTCCTATAGCGGTGATGCAGACACAGCTCGTTTATTTGAAATCTGCAAATGGCGACTGACAGAGTTATCGAGAAATATCCCTCTGCGGAGTTAGTGATTTTGGGAGACTTTAATGCCCACCACATCGAATGGCTTGGCTCTCGATGCACTGATTCCGCGGGGTGATCTAGTCATGACTTTGCTCTGGCCTATGGTTTCTCCCAACTGCTACATTCTCCCACGAGAATACCAGATATAGATGACCTTCTGCTGACAACACGTCCGGATGAGTACAACATCTCATTGGATGCGCCGCTTGGCTCTTCGGACCACTGTCTCATCCGAACCCAAGCGCCATGTGCCAGGCGTGGCCCACCTCGGCCTTCCGGATGGCGTCGCGTTTGGCACTACAAGTTGGCAGACTGGGACGGATTGCGTGAATTCTATACGCGTCGTACCCGTGGAGGCAGCTTTGTTTCAAAACAGATGATACAATACAATACAATACACTTTATTGCACCAAATAAGACAAATATACGTGAAGTAAACATTAAAAGACACAAAAGGCGGTCTTATCGCAAAGCGATCTCTTCCAGAGAACCGTGAGGTAGAGTAATCGATAATGACACGGAACAGGTAGGAGGCGAGGATAAACTACTTACATATTCACTACATATATATACATATATACACAAATATACACTATATATACATACACCCATACACACACACATATATACATACATACATATATAAACATGTATAAATATATAAAAGTATATTCGTATGCATAATCTAATAAAAGTTATCACGTAATCAGGCGTCATAACAGAAATTAATACAGAATGATTATAGACAGGTAAAGGTAAACAGAGTCAAGAGAGAGATAGTGAGCTTTTACAAGGTTTTTGAATGTCGATAAGGTTTGAGCAAGTCGGATATATAATGGCACAGCATTCCAGAGGCGTACAGCTTGTAGGTACCGTAAAAGACTTCGAGTAATAATTGGTAGAGTGTGATGGCGTAGACAGCCGGAGGGACAGTGTATATCGTAAGCTACGACCTTGTACGCCAGTCAATTTTTTTACAGAATTTTAAAGATTAAGAAGAAGATTAAGAGAAATTATTTTATAATAAATATACTGAGACTGAACAGTGAACATATTTATTTCTTTGAACAGATCCCTAAGTGATTCCTTGGAGCCCATCTTATAGATATGTCTGATGGCTCCCTTCTGTGGACTAAAAACTGTTTCAATATCATCTGCTTATACAATTTTATACATATTTATGTATAAAATTGTATCCCATCCGTACCCAAAGGGTAAAACGGAACTCTATTACTGAGACTCTGCTGTCCGTTCGTCCGTCTGTCACCAGGCTATCTCATGAACCGTGATAGTTAGACAGTTAGAAATTTTCACAAATGATGTATTTCTGTTGCCGCTATAACAACAAATACTAAAAAATAGAATAAATTAAATATTTAATTTCTATATAACTTCCATACAACAAACGTTATTTTTTTTGCTCGATGTTAAGCTCGTTTTTGCCGTGGGCAGCGAAGCGCAGCGTTTGACTTTAGAATAGTCACTAGCTTGTAAGAAAAATAGAGATGTGTTGCCAATTTTAATATGTATCTAAAATTACCCAAAATGAGTACGAAAATGTGTGAAAGTTAGAAAAAGAATTTGTCTCATGATTTTTATTCCATTGTTAAAAATATACCTATATAAAAATTCTGATGCCGTACTGAATATGCATAGAAATTTGTAATTTAATAGCTATTACGGAAAATAAAAGTAGTCAGTCATTCAGAAGTCAAACACTCGTTGATTCCTGAATGAATGATCAATTACTTAATTTATTTCTGTTAATGACACCAAATGATTTCAAATAAAACCGATTGTTACACAATACGTCTATCGGTGATATTTTAACGTAACTCTGAGGGTTGGTTTAGTCATTCTGATGGACGGATGATATTTTAATACCAATTAAAATATCATATTATATGTACCCTGATAATAACTAAAGATACTGCATACTCAAGATGAAAATAATATTTATATGCTAAATAAAGTAGATATCTATCGTGAACTAAAATTGTCATTTAGTTTTATTAAGACATTTAAGGTGAATATTTTTTTTTATACGTCAGAAGGCATACAAGCATACGGTCCACCTTATGTAAAGCGGTTACCGTAGCCTATGAACGCTTGTGATATACTAAGTATCACTCGCGCGACGCCACCTCTGCTGCTAACACAGCAACTGACATGGTCATGACATTGAGTGGAAATCGAATCACGAGAGCCTTGGTGTCAAAGTAACGTCATTCACGACGTCACTGAGTTCACATATACACGTGAGTACATATAAAGCACATATATAATAGTTCTTTGATGTCACAAAGCAATTCGCACTTTACTTGTATTTTTTACATATGTCACAGCTTATCATAAGCAGAGTGAGGGTGGGATGACAAATAATAATACACCAAGTCTGTTTTAGTGGTTAAGGATACATAAGGAGCATATCACTCGCGTGTTGCGTACCAGCTAACAAAGCTATTACTCAACGGTTGTATGGTGGCAAAACAACCATTAAGCTTGATAATGTATTATATCTACGTATTAGAATAGGTGAATGTGATGGTTTTGGAAGTACTTTTCCCTAACGTTTGCTAGTTGGCCCTGGATGTTAGGTATTTAATCTCGTTATGGTAATGTGTAATTCACAATGTATACATAGCACGTCGTGTGACATACAACCTAACATTGTATATCACACAAGCAAAGGAATGAAATAATTACTTGTTACTCGACAAATACTCCACTAAATAAGGGTGTATCATAGTGTGTTAATTGGAAGTAAAATGGTTTGTCCGCCGTAAATTCAGGGTTTATTTGAAGACTCTTCAGCAAAATAAACACTGAAATTAAAAAAAATATTAATATGATTTTTTTTAATACAATAAAAAGTGTTCGGAAGTAGTGCATTCAGTAATGTGTATTTTACAGTACAGTATAATGCTGCAAGTAAGCGTAAGGCTGAGATAGTATCTAGCTTAGTATATACAATATAAGGAGTATCGCTCGTTCGTGACTTTATTCACTGGTAGGACCACAACAATTCGTTTAATGACCATTCAAAACTTCTCGCTGTTTATGATTTCGTTTAGTTAGGTTTTCTTATCACGAACAGTGGCGTATTTAAATGAGCTAAAAATCAGCATATCGCAGATCAAACTATGAGACAAATGCAGTATCTATGAGGTACATAAACTGCGTATGGATAGTCAACAATATATCACATAAATGAAAATCCGACTTGTAGACGTTAGAGAAAATACAGCCTATCAATTAAAAACTACTTGATACCCTTACGAGATTTATTTATATAAGAAGGTGCAAAAGGAGGATGCGGCCACATAATAGCCGGCTATCCAGAGGGATCAGCACCAATGGGTCACTAATCTGTTGTCAGTGTTCTAAAAGAAACATGCCATAATATAATTCTTTTCTTAAAGGTGTATTTGTTTGAGAAGGGCGTTGAGGCAATTTTTTAGACAACTTCGGGATGCCTACTTGCATACGGCCCACCTGATGTAAAGTGGGAGGGAGTTTTTTTGCTACAGTTTTCTTTGAGGTGGAGGTACTTCCCCAGACGGGCAGCCTTAGACCCTACCTTTGTTAATTTTTTTTTATACTACGTTGGGAGGCATACAGGCATACGGCCCACCTGATGTAAAGTGAGTACCGTAGCCGACTGAGCCACCGAGCTCGTCAAAATTGCTCCACATTTATATATGTATGTATGTATGTACGCCAAGTCCCTTGCGGGGTAATTAATTAATTAAAATTATGATATATAATAATAAATAAATTGGGTCTACAGTGTCACTATGCTATATTTTATACGATACTGTGGTGTAATCACGTGGTGGGTTTAAACAATGATTTTTAAGTCACAATAATTTATATTCTTTTTGCAGGTAAATTTTATGAAGTTAAGGACTGTTTCTGAATTTAATCGAAATTGTATTCCACCGGTAAATATTGAAAATTGTCGAAACCGGAAGGGATAATGAAAATAAACGTTAAGTTTTTTATGTTTGAGGATGGATGACAGTGGTAAGTAAAATCGTATTAAATGGAGTGTGTGTAAGCTAAAAAAATATTTATAATTATAACAACAAAATAAGATAGAAAAGTGCCATTAAAAGAACAAATCGAAAGGAAAGAGTTATGCAGAAAGGCATTTATACAGTAACGGTACCTTTAAGAAAAGAATATATTATGTTAGTAAAACTTATATTAGGATAATTGGTCCGAAATCGGCAAGAGCAAAAAGGAACGCGACACACACAGAAAGGCTCGATTTATATAATATGAGATTAATACTAAGAAAAAATGTAAGACTGCCGTGTAACTACGTTGCCATCAGTAAAATTACGATTATCTTTCAATTTGGTTATCTACAGGTAACAGCGTGAAGTCGTGTGACAAAATAGATACCCACATGAAATAGTTTTTGGAGGTTCACGTTAAGCAATTCGTTGTTTTCTTTTGAATATTTAAAAATGCTGCTTTTAATTTTCCATCATTATTAAATTAAAGACTTGGAATCAATGAGAATTTTATGTGGTACTAGCATCCGCCATATATTATTACCCGATTTCCCATAGGAATGGAAGCATTTTCCCGCGGTAAAAAGTAGCCTATGTTCGTCAGGGATAATGTCGGCTTCTAATGGTAAAAGTCGGTCAGTAAATGTTTCAATTCGGTCCAGTAGTTTAGGAGCCTATTCAATACAAACAAACAATCAAATCTTTTCTTTTTATAATATTAGTGTAGACTAACTAAAAAAATCCAAGCTTTCTAATACTCATTGATACGAGTATTTCGTATCAGTTACGGCCGATTTTTTGTAGTTACAGTCTATATCAAACAATTATGCAAATAATTACTTTTTACTGCACAAATATTCCATTAAATACAGGTGTCTCGTTGTGCCTGAGTTCGAAGTAGAATGGTTTATTAGCCATAAATGAAGGGCTTATGTGAAGACTGGGAGCGATGCCTACAAAGACTGAAATTTCCAACGAAATTATTAATGAATTATCAAATTTTTAATCTCGCACGGTATATATTGTATTGCGATCGACTTTTCAACTATTTGCCGATATCCGATCAGGCTGAAATTTTCTGCACACCTTTGTTTCTGAATACAATACAATATAGTATATTTAATGTTATGGTAGATGCAATATCGCCGCCACCACAAATTTAGTGATTGCCATACTCCTTATAACCCCATCGATATGGGTGTCAAATGAAAGGGTATGACGAGTAGAATACAACAAACTATGAAGTTGTTAAAAATCAATTATGGCGGCCAACACACGATGTTAGATCATTTTTTTCGCTACAACTCTCTCGACATACCTATCAAATGAAAGGACATATAGAGTAGAATACTATCAGTTGTGTTACGTTACTTAAAATCCAATATGGTGGCCGATACAAAATGACGGACTACCTTTTCTTTTACAACCCTCTTAATATATGTACCAAATTGAAGGGTATGACGAGTAGAATACATTAAGTTATGTAACTTCATTCGAAATCTCAAATTACCTCCCACACGAAATGGTAGATGATATTTCTTTACAGCTTTCTCGATATGGATATAAAAGAATTCCTACGCATTTTAGGGGTACTTATATGTCAATGTGAATATGGGTATACATAGTCTTGCCATAAATACTGAAACAAAGAAAAAAAAAATTCTATTGTAAATAACATTTATTACTTTTATAGTGTGTTAGTTTAATACATATGGAGTGGCCATTTCAATGGAGACCACTTTGAATAAGCTTTTTATATTTTAAATTGTTTTATATTTATGTATTAAACTATCACACTGTAAAAGCAATAAATGTTATTTGCAATATAAAATTTTTTTTCTTTGTTTCATCATTTATGGCTAGACTAGGTATAAATATATTTTATATGTACTGTTATAAAACACATGTTGTAGATAATAAGTATTTGAATAACTGCCTTGAATATCGTCACCGAACAAAACGCAATTATGTATCTGTTTCAAAAGATGAGCTTGGTGGTTCAGTCGTGAATAACGCGACTTTGACACCAACGCTCGTGGGTTCGATTCTCACGCAAGGCAAAGATTTGTGTGCATGAACATGTCTGTTTGTCTTGGTCTGGTTGTTTTAAGAGAGGTAGAGCGCATCAAAGCAGCTCGTCTGGGGAAATACCTCCACCTCACAGAAAACCGCAGCCAAATAATAATAATAAATAATAAATATTGTCGGATAAATTACACAGCGCCATCTAGCCCCTAAGTAAGCGAAGCTTGTGTTATGGGCACTAGACAACAGATAAACATACGTAAATACATTTTTATTTTGTAAATACATACTTATTATACATAGAAAATACCCAGACCAAGACAAACAGACATGTTCATACACACAAATGTTTGTACTGTGTGGGAATCGAACCCACGAGCGTTGGTGTCAAAGTAGCGTTACAACGCGTTTCACCACTGCGCCACCGAGCTCGTCAAATAACAACTCGCTAGAGGGATTGTTGTGTTCCTGTTTGTGAGTGAGGGCACCAGTAAGCAGAGGAGGCACGCGCGAGTGATACTTAATATGTCATAAGCGTTAATAGGCTACAGTAACCGTTTACATCAGGTGGGCCGTATGCTTGTTGCCTCCCGACGTAGTATAAAAAAAAATACATGTATTAATCCCGATCATTTGACAGGTGTGCTCGAGGATATGAATTCGGTACGCAGAGACCCTATTCGAGAGTATATCAAAGGGACAATATTATGTACTAATGTGCAGATCACGTAGACATTGAAAATTGCGAGTAATTAAGTCCGTTTATATATGAAATCGGGACGGGCTTACTTACTTACAGGAGAGGGACAGATGATTTCTATTTTTACATGATTAGTTAAATTACGTGTACAACGTAATAGACATATATTAGAGTGTTTATTACGTAAATAATGCATATAATTGATGCTAGATCACCCCTATCTTAAAATGTTGATAAACGTATAGAAATGTTAACAATTTTACATTTACTCAGTGACTGTATATTCCTCTAAATAAAGATGTTTCCTTGTATTTTAGCGCAAAGTAAAATGGTCTATCGGCTAGAAATTTAGATGGTTTTATCCATATGTCATTAGAGGCAACGTGCTCTGAACTAAAAATGAAATCATAACAAAACATGTTATATAAATGTAACATATAATTCAACAAAATACATAATAATTAAATTTTCAGTAAAAATTCGGAGCTTGAACAATCACAACCCTTTATTTTAAATCAAATATTATTATACTACGTCCGCTTTGCAAAAGGGCACAGAACTTTACAGCAACGTAACTAGGGCGTAAGACGTCTACCTTGATTGTTTTTTATTTACTATAAATATGTCATTTGAATGAAAAAAGACACCATCGCACCATTCATATACTCCTATACCCAACTGCAATATCTTGGATCTTTTCAAAATTGGTTTTATAAAAAGACAAGGAAGGCACTACTTATATTACATTTAATTCCAGTGTCGCTGTCGCCGTCGCGTGGTAAGTACCTAATATTTAATTACGATTTATATACTTACCAAATTACCATACGACGAACAATCTGGTAAAGGTTAGTTATTTATTATTTCTTCTAATAACAAAATTAATACATGAGAATATTGGGTGATGGTATAACCACATTTCTAAGTAGATTTTCACGAGAAACACGGTTGTACAAATACTACGTATATCATAACGTAATCGAAGTAGAAAGCCTTATCTATTTGATCTTTTGGCAGAAATATCATATTATACAAGAGCTTAAGAGAACAAGATCATTAAGAAGAGATCCATTACAGTTTCCATGTTGATGAAAACAACAAACAGCGATTTAAATTTTCAATTTCTACGAATTTTACATAGCCCTCTGTTACGCAAATACTCTGCTAAAATAAGTTAGTTCTTATGGCTCAGTTGGAAGTTGAAAGGTTTATCTACATCATAACTGGGCGGTAAACTTTGTGATACAATAATAAATGCTGAAAATTATATGTGAGTATACTTACATTCTAATTTATTTCGTAGCAGAAAAAACCAAATGTTTTTGATATAATTTATAAAGTCTGTGAGGTTAAATCTTCAGATAGAACCAGCCGAACAACTAGTTACAGCAACAAGAGACGATCAATATTTACTAAAACTATCGAAATTTACGAGTATCTAATTCTACTCAGACTTGTTGTTCAAGCACTAGAATTATCAAGGTTCCAAACGAAAATTAAGATATTAGAAGTGCGTGTTGTAATGGTACCAGCAAATCTTATCGATAATAAGATTGCGTAATATTATTCAAAATTGAAATGGTTTAAAATTCTTTAAGATTGGTGTATGGTCGGATGCAATGTGGCTGGGCCCACATGTGCGACCCATTATTTTTTTGTTCTGTTGGCGCCGAGCTCGCCGAGTCTATGCAATCAAATTAGGGTTACATAAGGTATGGAAAGAAACCACGTAAGATATGCTGATGTCTTGGTAAAATTCGAAAATTGATAATGAATACAAGATCGAAACGATCTGTTGGAAATAATTATAACGAAATAGATGTTTGAGAATAAATGGGATTACAAGTGGATCGATGTATCTCTGCCCTAAGGTAATAGGCCTTGGGTTGTGACAGACAGACTCAGTCTGGGGTCTATTCGGGTATTTAGAATAAGATCTAATTTTGGTACTAATCACGGTTAATTAGCATGTGTGAATTATGCATTAGTCGATAAATTAAGTTAGTTGTAAGACCAAGTCTGGAGTGGATAATGTGTACGGAACCTTGCTTCTAAACACGGATCGGCGTGACGGTTTTACGGGGATGAAGCGCGGAGAGATGGCCGAATTGTCGTAGAGTATATAGGCAATGGGGAGAGGTTCGTCGAGAGAGAATAGCCAATACTGAGGTGTGAGACGGGTGTATCTGGGGAATTCAAAACCGTTGTATTTTTGTAACTTAAGTAATCAGTATTCGTTTGGGCTATTTGGCTATAAGATTTGTTAAGCAATTCTTATAGTTTCTTTAAATTCGCGATAGTTTGTTTAAAGTGGCTTGTTATTAAGCAACATTGACACATTTCAAACACCGTGGTAAACTGACTGTGACAACTGAACGGAGTTTGAGTGTATAGAAGCATTACACGATTTAGTACGGATAGGTAAGCTGTACTGAAATCTCTCCACAGAAAACTAGGGATCCACCTCTCTAACGCGAAATAAAGCGTTCGTGAAGTGTGTACATACATCACGGAATGTCAAGGCGACTATAATCTCGCAGGCTGGTTTAACTTCTCAGTTAAGCTAGTTTGAATCATCATGAGTCTGTGATGATTACATTTTTGTAATTGGTGGACCGTAGGGCTAGGCTTTCATTGACACACACGTCTGCCAGTTGTCTACACAAAGTTATATACACATATATATATTTTATAACACAACTATCTATACACAACGTTCTTAGACACACTCGCGTTAGGGCGTTAGGTCATATCCGGTTCTTGTTTCGCCAAATTCGCGATAGAATCCTGCTAAATAGTCGCGAATTAACGAAGTCTGTAGATAATTAGGGTTAGGATTAGAGAATTAAGGTTGTAAGGTTCCGTATAGAATTCATTGTCGACTAAATTATAAATAAGTGCTTGTTTTGCATGAGTTTGAATGTTTATGATAAGGTGGCTGTGTAGTATAAGAACCTCGCGATCTTGTTTATATAACGCTCTCATTTTATTTTATTTTGAAAGAAAAAAGGATATATTTATATCAGTAAATGTAACATCATGGTATGCGGTAGAGATTAATTCGTGTTAGATCCCGTGATTTTGAACACTGATTAATTTTGGTCGGGCGTCCGTGGCGGATCATGTCGGGCTTGTAGCCAGTCTGAATGCACTGATATCAGACGGTTATTCACTCGACTGATATGGTTGGGTACCGTACACTTTACAATAAATGATGAAGTTTCTTAAAGTACTGTAAGGTTGGAATACCATAAACACGAGAGCATAACTTGCGCGATAACGTCCCGCGTGAATAATCAAAAGAACGCTATAAGCGTCAATAGACTTTGATTTCCGATAAGCTTGTAATTCGTCTGTATAACGAGAAAGTAATTAACATGTCTTTAAAATGTTAAGGCAGTCCGCCGAGTGTATTCAATTCACTCCAATCCAGTCCCATTAATTGGTAAAACCCGATCAGGGTTTAAGAGCTCTTACACAATCAATAAAGCGCACATATAACTTATAATATATAAATTTATACCAATGGACTTGGACTAGTAAGGCTTGGAGCAAGTGGCTATTAGTTACAACAACAAAATATTAAATAAAAGTCGTACGCACCCAAATACATATATATATATATATATAAATACATTGCTTCTTTGCGAAGAAACCAGCTCCAAGGCCTTAGCTGTGTGTGGGAATAAACCTGGCCAGGGTAAATCAGCCACGATATAAATACTATAATACGTACCACACACATGCAAATAAAGTTCGCTTAATCCCGAGCTTATGGGCGGATTTCCATTACTAACTCGTATATACGACTCTAGGCATTAAGACATCGAAATATCTTACATCAATAGATATATATATATATATATATATATATATATATATATATATATATATATATATATATATATATATATATATCAACAAATCGAAATAGAACTGCTAATTCAACTGTACATAGGGTTGGGAGATAGGTTTTTAGGTAAATATAGAACACATAAGACGATATTAGGTAACATAGGTAGGTTTTATCACGAAACACATAAGTAGGGCTCAAAACAGTGGTTAAGTTATCTAGGTAGGTCTTATATTAGACACACGTAGAGCATAAGACAAATAGGTAGGTTATCTAGGTAGGACGTAACATTAAACACATACGTAGATCTTAGGACAAATTACATAAAGGAAATATAGATTAGGCACATAAGTAGGAAAGATAGGATACTAGGTAGGAGGATTCGTAGGACTTAGCAAGGCAGGAACGTTTAGTTAGTTAGGTAAGATAGTAATAACAAAATAGAAATAATATTAGGTAAGGTTCTTCAGTAGCAGTAGGTGTAATTAGTTAGTTAGGTAGGGCGTAGTGCGGCTGGCGGCTATAAGAAGCTGTTGGTCTCATTACTTAATGGATGGCGTGGCCTTAGTTCAGATCGTCAGGTCGGGTCTCATCAGGGTAGGCAGAGGCAATAGTAAGTAGATAGGCAGGGTCACGCTCCAGTCCATTACAGTGTGGCAACCCGCGAGCGCTGCTTTTATTGTGTGATAACCGTTTAAAGAGGCGACAGCCGCTTCACATCAGGTTAGGTATGTTTGCTTGCTAAGGTGACATAACAAACTAATCTAATCCAAATCTAAATTGAGTAGATTCCCACGTACTTCTAGCAATAATTCTATTTTACAAATCAACCCGCTTTCTCACACTCGACTCACTGCTGGGACACAGGTCACCCTTCAACAAAATTATACATTTATGAAAATTGCATGTCTGCAAGAGATGATGCACTGCTTATTATACTATTAGGCCCCTGTACGATATTATAGTGTAGTACTTTTACACGCACACAAGCGCATAGTATATGTACCTATACAAAACACTACAGTCTCATTGAATTCACCATTATGAGAATATGAGTCTCTAGTGGTTGTATACGAATAATGCACATGTGTGCATATGTGAAACTAAGACGCTAGTGGGTATTAAGGCTAATATTGCTATTAATGTTGCTCTAATAAATACGGCAGTATACATTGATTGGGTATCACTTACCATTACCGGCGCCTGCTTCAGCGCCTTCCTCGTTTACCTCTATGAATACTTTTTGGGTTGCCTCACTTACATACAAATTACCTCCTGTTCCTTTTAAAATATTGTCTATTCTGGCGTCAACGGGACTGAACACCCTTTTAACATCCATCTGAAAACAAACAATACATTTCTTTTGTAACTTTGAGGGCTTTTATAAATAATAACAATGTCAGTGTAAATATATTTTCGAGAGTAGTGCTCGTCTTCTAGACTTAGGACCGATAAGTTTCTTTACTATTTAATAGTTTTTCAATACAACTTGTATCGAAAAACTTATTTTTTAAAGGAATTTGTTAGACATGTACATAGTTCAAGCAATTATTTATTTCATATTTATTCAGCATAATTTATTTCTTAACTAAAAACTATATACAAAGTTCAAAGCCATAATTTCTCTTCAATATTCAAATATGCTGCAATTAGGGTTTTCAGTTTTCAATCATTCCTTTATGAAATAGATGGCATAAGCATTTTTACATGGTCGCGAGACAGCAAATACAAGGTGAGTGTTTTTTACGCGTAAATGGATATGTATGTATGTGAGATTTTTTACGCCCTCGAAGCACTCCCAAGCCTAGATGTATTTAAACAATTAGGTGTTTAGCTATTTGTTTAAGCCTTGCGTTATTATGCGTTTTATAAGCTTTACTTTGTTTTCATTAAATCAAGACGGCGGTTGTAAAATATAAAATGGCCATAAAACGAACTTTTTTTTATGCAACGTCGGGAAGCATATAAGCATACGACTCACCTGATAAAAGCGGTTACCGTAGCCGCGGTGAAAGCGTAATACATTAAATATCAATTGCACGATGTCACCTCTACTGCTAGTGAACGTAATACGTGAAGCAAAAACTACGTACCCCTTTTTACGAAAATTACGCCGGCGGAGGAGTATGAAATTTGGCACTATTAACGTTTATATGGAGATTAAGTACAGAAAGCAAATTTTTTATTATAATAAGGCTTGGAAAATTAATTAAATTACTAAAACAAAACGTATGTACCCAAATAATAGGGGTTAATGTATGAAATGGCCGTTTTATAGTAACAGATAATTTGAATTGACATTAAACCTTGAGATTTTCGAGTGAAACTTTTTTCAAGAGATACCTGTGAGGTTTTTCTTTTAAAAAATGTGCTACATTTAATTTCGAATTTCAATTGTTTGTGTTATTCAGCTTAGACGGGAAAAGTGGATACTTCGAAAATTCGAGTAATTATTGAATACGAATTCCGACGCGGAACTAACGCGGCAAAAACGGCTCGCAATATCAATGCTGCATTTGGAGAGGAGACTGCTAATGAACGCATTGTGCGTTTTTGGTTTAAACACTTTTGTAATGGAAACTTCGACTTGAAGATTGAACCACGTGGGAGACTGCCCACACATGTGAATAACGCTGAATTGAAGGAGATCGTGGAAACCGATCCGCGTCAACGAACTACCCAGAAATTAGCGGCATGGTTTAACGCTACCTTACATACAATATTGACTCATTTGAATCAAATTAATAAGGTTAGAAAAAAATGGGAAAAAATGCATCATGATTTGACTGATCTGCAGAAACAAACGCGTGTTGAAACTTGAGTTGTCTTGTTGAATCGGTACAGGAAGAAAGGAATATTGGATCGAATTGTGAAATGTGACGAAAAGTGCATTATTTACGATAACCGTAAGCGAAAAATGCAATGGCTGACCCCAGGTTAAACGCCGCAACAGTAAAGTGGTAAAGCAAAGCTTACCAATAAAAAGGTAATGGTAACTACGAGTATTCGGTGGTCTCCTCATGGCGTTATTCCCTATAGCTTTCTCAGGTCTGGTCAAGCAATAACAGCAGATGTTTACTGTGCCGAACTTCAAACAATCATGGTAAAACCGGCAGTGAAATAGCCCCGACTCGTGAATCTATCTTTATTATTTCTCCATGATAACGCAAGACTTCACATTGCACGAGAAACCGCTGTAACTCTACAGGAGCTGCAGTTAGAAACCATCCGTAATCCTTCATACAGTCCGTACTCGCCAGACCTTGCCCACTCCAACTGACTATCATTATTTTCGTGATTTGGACAATTTCCAACGTGGTAAAAATTTTCCTTCCCAGGTGGCAATATAAAATGCTTTCATAAGTTTGTCGAATCAAGATCCCCAGAGTTCTATCGCAAAGACATAAATAAACTTCTAATTAGTTGGCAGCAATGCATAGATAATGAGGGTAAATATTTTGATTAATGAAATATGTTACATTATAGAAAAAAACGAGTTTTAATTTTTCAGTACAAATCGGTACTTTCATACTTTAACCCCTAATATATACCTACTTTTTGTTTATGGTTTTGTTTAAAGTTATATTTTGTCTAATAGATATATATCTACCTATCTACCTATAATAGATATTTGAGCTTTGTGTATTAGTTATACGGTAGAGTTCGATCACTCGACGGTTTGAGATTTTACATTTCTGAATATAATGGTCAAGGACATTTAGCAAACGATGGAAGAGTTTTTACAAAAACATTGGTTGCATATTAGAAAATCAAAACTTCATCGAGCAAATTTCAAAGGAACAACAAATGAAATAACAAAATTTAAATGACGACTGACCAAAAGTTGCTAGATGTAATTTTAAAGCGCCAAATCAAGTCAAATTTCATAATCACAAATGATTTCTTCTTCAGTGTTTTGTTTACCTTCTTCATTAATTAGGTTATCTTGCGACCAAAACACGAGCGAGCGAACTCAAGGTTAGGGCGAAAGTAACAACGACACCAAAACAACTATGGCGCGGAGGGTAGGTTAGGTTCGTTAGTTTACCTTGTGACCAAAACACGAGCGAGCGAGCGAACACAAGTTTAGGGCGATCCTTTTGAACGATTTGGCCAATAGTGTAATAGATAATTTAAACGTTGATATTCCAGACTGTGATCAGTTGCACTTTTAATCAAATGACCACAATGGTCATTTGATCAAAAGTGCAACTGAACACAGTATTAAATTAAATGATTATGAAATTGTATTGAAGTTATACTTCTTTAGGCGCGTTATGAAAAAATGATGGGTGAAATTTTAAGATACTGTAACACAAAAGTAACAGTTGAAGCTGCCCGCTAAACCGCATATTAAGCCACGAAAAATGTGCTCAAAACTGCAGCCAAATAACAATTCACTGTACGATTGTTTTGTTCAGGCGAGTGAGTGACGTTACTACCTCACGGAAAACTGCAGCCAAATAACAATTCGCTGAACAGATGAGTGACGTAGTAACGTCACTCACTCGCATGAACACAACAACCCTCATCATCTTACGTAAAGTGCAGCATCAAGGCCATCTTACGTAAAGTAGTTACCGTAGCCTGCAAATGTTTATAACACATCAAGTATCACTCGCGCGATGCCACCTCTGCTGCTAACACAGCAACTCCTCAGAAGCTTATTGGCGACCTCGCTCACACACAGGAACACAACAACCTCCAGGGAGTTGTTATATGGCTGCAGTTTTCTGTGAGGTAGTAACGTCACTCACTCGCCTGAACAAAACAATCGTCCAGGGAATTGTTATTTTATTTGGCTGCAGATTTCTGTGAGGTTTTAGCGTCACTCACTCGCATGAACACAACAATCCTCCAGGGAATTGTTATTCGGCTGCAGTTTTGAGCATATGTTTTGGTGAGGTAGTAACGTCACTCACTCGCGTGAACGCAACATCTGTCCAGCGAATTGTTATTTGGCTGCTGTTTTCCGTGAGGTAGTTAACGTCACTCACTCGCCTGAACGCAACAACCGTCAAGGGAATTGTTATTTGGCTGCAGATTTCTGTGCCGTGGTAACGTCACTCACTCGCATGAACAAACACGCATACGTTCCACCGAATTTGAAGAGGTCACTGTAGCTGTTTACGCTTGCAATACATTAAGTATGCCTCGCGTATTGCCACCTTTGTTGCTAACACGACAACTCTTTAAGAGCTTACTCGTGATGTCACTCGGATGAACACCAAATCCCTCCAGGGAATTATTATATGACTGCAGTTTTCCGTGAGGTAGTAACGTCACTCACTTGCATGAACACATAAACCCTCCAGGGAATTGTTATTTGGCTGCAGTTGCCTGTGAGGTGGTAACGTCACTCACTCGCATGAACACAACATCCCTCCAGGGATTTGTTATTTAATGATGCCAGAGAAGTATAACTTCTCACGCGCGTACATAAGTACACGCATCCATTTTTTTACACTAAACTTTTTTTACTTTGCATTTACTACCCACACTCAAAATTTTTATCTTTTTTGGAAATTTAATATTTTTACAGTAGCCTAAAATGATAGGCAGTAAAAGTACTTTTTTCTGTAGGAAATTTATGATTTTTTAACAAAATTACACATATGATACAGAAAAAAAATCTTTTTCTTTTTAGGCATCTTTACGAATTTGTAGTTAAAGTAGGTACAAATTATTACGAGCGGGAGCGCAGCGGCGCGCGGCGGTGCGTGCGTGGGCGCGTGCGGAATTAAGCACGGCGTTGCCACGACTGGCGTACCTATAGCAGCGATAAATTTTGTCAGTGTTGCATGCGAAGACGCGTAGACGCGTAGCGAAGACGCGTACGTACAGGCGCGCACACATACAAACCGAACGCGGTGCGTATTTATTAAGATATCCTACTTATTTGATTTTACTATGCTTACGGTTAAGGAGGTGATCCTACTAATATTATAAATGCGAAAGTTTGTATGTATAGATGGATGTTTGTTGCTCTTTCACGCTTAAACGGCTGAACGGATTTGAATGAAATTTGGCACGTAGATAGATTATGATCTGAATTAACACATAGGCTACGTTATTTGACTCCACGCTGATGATATATATGCTGACTAAACAAAATGAAGTAATTCATGCATCAATAGACAGTAGATAAATAAATGTATATTCCAAATGTTCGTTTGACAATCGTCTTGTCGAATATCCTGTGTATTAAATAGTTAGACAGCGATATGCCAAAAAGTTTAATAAAAATTAAATTTTTAAAAATCAATGATAAATAACATCATCGCTTATGACCCGACATCTGATGTTGTGTAACTATTCAATATAAGTCACAAGTAATTACAGTGAATAATATTGGATAGGGATATAAAACTCATTTTATATAAATAAAATTAACTTACCACACAGATATACAAATCGAAAGTGGAAGGCCGTCTCTTAAAACCCCCTTTTTACCGTGAAAATACAAAGGTAAAACGGCTATGTAACTTACATTTGATAGAGCTTGCTTAAGATCAGTGGTGGTCTCAATTTTGAATTTAGGCAAATGAACGCTAACTTCTTGAATTTTCATGTTCTTAACAGCGTTTTCTAAAAGTGAGGGGTCTTTTAGTTTTTCTGTGAGAGCTCCTAGACCATCAATCTTATTAGGAAGAACGACAAGGAACGAAGCTTCATCTCCTTCGTAAGGGATAGACAGTAGAGCAGCATCAAGTTCTTCACTGACTCCATATAAGAAATCGGCCTCCTTGTACATGAAAGGAAGTTTGATTGTTTTGTCACTTGAAACATGGAAATCTTCATCGACTGTATATACCTTGTTGAATTGGTCTTTCCATGTACCCTGCAATTATTGCAAATTTCATTAGATTAGAAGATATTTTATTGGAATCTGTGGTACCATTAAAATATCTATCAGATTGTGGCCTTCTTTTTTAGTAGCGTGCAAACGCGGGTAAGAATTTTTTATGCAAGTTTGGAAAGTACAAGTATGACTTCCCTTTTGTTGCTAATATTTTATTTGTCTTCTACAATATGGGTATCAAAAAAGGAGTTATATTAAAAGCTATAAAACGACCCATTAGGTTTTACATTTAATATCCAAGCTTCCATCTTTTTAGTCAGCGGATGTTATATCTATTTGGTTTTTTGTTTCTGAAATATCCACTTCAGATGTAAAATAATAATTTAAAATATTAAAATGAGTCTTCTAAGTTTTTATTTTTAATATTTAAGATTAAGTAAGGTATAACTTTACTTAATCTTAAATCTAAATTTGAAACCTTAATCTTGTACCTTGAAATAAATAGCGTTGACGAGGACTGCACGCGTATCAGAATCGAGGGAGTCGGCTTTAACCAAATCCTTGATACGTTTATTGGTGTGGTCCTCTACCTGAAGAATATTAAACATAAAACATACATAAACACATTTATTCTTTCTCGTAAAAAGGTATAATACAGTGTCCGGAAACTTAATGTGAAGCAAAACAGTGCTTGTGTTTGAAGTCATCGCTCTTTCGCTGCAAACAAAGAGAAAGACTAAAGTGCTTAGTGCTAAAGTTCTAATTCTAATATATAATTAGATAAAGACTTAACATCAGTTGGTAAATTAATAAATATTTTATATGTGTGTGTATGTGTATTATTAATATATGTGTTAAGTGCTTATTTTTGTTGTGAGCATAAGTATGTGTGACTACTATTATGTGTCTATATGCGTCAACCCTCCGACTATGTCTTCAGAAACTTCAGTATCAGGAACTGCTACATACATAGTAGTTTCCATATTAATTAATTATAGAAAATGATATTGTTCTCTTTTGTTTAAATATTTTTTATGGAACACGGATGGCAAACAAGCATATAGCAATTGATGGTAAACAGCTATTGTCGCCGTCGAATTTTTTATCCCGAGATTTTCCCAAAGCATGAGGTTTTTACAAAAGAAGCGTGTCGAAGTTTTAAAAGCATCAACAATGGATGAGTGCTTCTGATGATGCAAGTGTCTTTAGGTTCGGGTAACTGTATACCATCAGACACGTCGCATGCTTGTTTTTTTTATGTACGACAGTATTTTCACCTGTATCAAGACGAAGTCATCGTCACGACAACGGATATAGTTATCGTAATCGGACTAAATCGACAGTTACGAATAATTTCGTACTATGTATATATACACACCCAGTTATTGATTGTACTTGCAGCGGCCGTGCTTTTGGTGAAATTGATACTCTGAACCTCAGAGTCGAAGACATCCTTGGAGACAACGGCGAACTGGTCGTTGAGTTCGTAGCCATCAGCAATGTACACTTTATTGGCCATTTTCAATTCTACCCCCTTTATTGACCGGAAGTTGCGGCTTACCGCCGAAAATACTTCTTTAGTCTGTAAAATAATAATACTGAATAATAAATTAGTAACCTTGTTACTCTAAAGGTTAACTCTCTACATCCTACTCTAAATGATGAGCTCGGTGGCTCAGTCGCGAATGACGCAACTTTGTCACTAATGCCTGTGGGTTCCATTACCACACAAGACAAAAATTTGTGTGTATGTACATGTCTGTTTGTCCTGGTCTGGATTTTTTAAGAGGGGTAACAAAACAGCCCGTCTGGTGTAGTACCTCCACCTCACAGAAAATGCAGCCAAATAACAACACGCTAGAGAGTTGTTGTGCTCCTGCGTGTGAGTGAGGTCACCAGTAAGCTCCTAAGGAGTTGCTGTTTAAGCAGCTGAGGAGGCATCGCGCGAGTGATAATAAATATATTACAAGCGTTAATAGGCTACGGTAACTGCTTTACATCAGGTGGGCCGTACTTTTGTACGCCTCCCGACGTTGAAAAAAAAGGTTCTAACAATTTGGTACAAAATTTGTAATTAAATAAGGTTTTGCTTTTTAGTTTGATATGTATATATTTAGGGGCAAAACCGGAAAAAAAATCAATTTTACCCAAAAAAATATGAAAGGCGCCGAGCAAAACTCGGTCACACAAGTACTATGGATTGATAGCAATAAATAAATTTCTTAACAGCAACAAATAATATTGTTCTGGTAAATCGATTTTAATTTAAAATTAGTAACAAATATACAATGTCAAATACACTACCATATTAAAATAACTTCGGCTTTCTGTTGTCATATAGTTATTGTCCTTTCACAGCAGACTATATTTCGTAATGCTAATTTAACGGAGGAAAAATGCCCAAAATAAACTTTCACGAATAATTTTGAAATACAAAAAGATTTAATACGACCAAAGATGAGATAAAAACTGTATATTTACTCATCTTACCATTTTTATTTATCTTACCATTCCAAAACGGTCTCGGTGAAAATTCAGTTCACTAAAAAAGGTTATGAAGTATTTTTCAACAGCAAGTAAATGGTTTTTCGTAGTATCCATTCAATTATACACTAAATGTAGTATTATAAATATGATAAAAAATATACATTAAATAGAATATTCCCTAGTCTTGTTTTCGAAATAATAATGATTAATTTTTGTTCGAGAGTCCTTCGTAATATAAAAGTTAAGATTTTTTACTTTTGAAGGAAATAAACAATTTGTAATTTTGGAGGCAGTCAGAGCAATTGGAGTTCACAGAAATTAAGTCAGTTCTGCAGATTAAATCCCTTTTACGTTTGCATCAGCGAAAACTTAAAGAGACTGATAATACTTACATTTTTAGAAAAAAGAGTTTATATTCTGTAGTTTTTTAATAAATGTATTTCCTGAATGTTACGTAGTTTAAAACTATTAACAAATGTTTAAATATGTGAATTTTTGTAATACAAGTTTGCTATATATATATATATATATATATATGTAATATTGTTTTACTTAACCATTAACGATTAGTCTGTAATGTAGTATCGTTAATCTGTGAAGTTTGAAATTTTCCTATTTATTGTTTTTGAGGAAGTAAGAAAGCAAATAAGAAAGATTTAATAAAAATGTAGACTACTAAAGTCTTCATACTTTATACAGACTTAAGGACTGTTATTGTACTTCTACGGTATAGTAACAAATATTCAGCCCTCTTGATGTTAAGCGATTACTGTGCCCTACACACTCGACGTAACGCAAAATATTTGAAGTTAGTTATCGTTTGGGAACGCTCTCTGTAAGGAGGAAGTACTTCCGCAGTCGGGCAGCTTACTAAATATCCTCTCCTAGGCTCTACTAAAGTATTAAAGTATTAAGTAAAGTAAGTCTTACCTCTCTTTTATTAGATCCTCGTTTGCATTAGCAAAGACACTTATCTGCTGGTCATACACCGTGCCAATTGTGACAGATAAATATGACTTATTTACTACCCAAATTCCTTAATCATAAAATTTTATTTTGTGGTAAAAAACATTGTACTCTTTACAGCGCCAATCTATAGGTTCAATAAAAATGATCAAATCTATCTACGGTATGTAGAATTGAACACAATGATTAAAAGAAATGTTCATGATAGCTTGAAGAACGAACATATACTTATATGTCCATTGGGCTATATTTATGTAAATTTTAGCTCAACTAGATCCAGTCTTACGATTTCAAACAAACGTTTATCAAACTTTTCTCGTTTTCATTGATTTTTTATCACTTATTCAAATAAAAAAAAACGATGAAAATTTTATTTCATTTATTTACACGTACTATTATTACTACGTAACATTCGTAACATTAAAAATATTGCAGAGATGAGAGCTTCCAAAAATATGTGGCTTAAGAATACTAACATATACATCTATATAATTATTCCTATATATATGCTAAGACTTTGAATATATATACATGTATGTGTTGAATGTAATATATATTTAAAATAATTATTTTTTTACTTACGGCATTGTCATTAGGTAACCCAATAGCTTTGAGTAACTCATCATGGGATTCTCCAACGGATGCGAAGCTGAGCAGAGCTAGAGGTGTCAGGACAGAGAAGGCAGATTGTACTACACTCTCCTTCGGATGCTGCTCCACAACTTCCTAAAAGATGAAATTTCATCAATATTTTTTTTTATAACCGTTGCAAAAAGAAATAGATGGTATAGCACTATCTAACAAATTTGGCAAGAAAAAAAAAATGCCTATACAGACTTACGTATTCCAAGTATTTATAGGCTATGGTAATTGCTTTATATCCGTGGGTGGGTGGGCCGTATGCTTGTGTGACGTTGTACATAAAAAAAACAACGCAGTAATCTCATTATGATGTTTAATACGATTATTTTCCAATATGGACATTATTTATCCTCATGTAAATATGCCTTCCAAAACGATATTCGTACCTGTTTTTAGTTATGTAATGATTTTGTTATGTAATGACTTTATATTTATTTTTAATGATCAACCTGTTATTATAAGATCATACTGATATCGCATAGTCAAATTGTCATAATCTGTCTACCTATCTAGAACTTCACGCCAAATCCCTTGCGGGGTAGGCAGAGAGAACCAAGCGCAACGTTACTCGATCCTTACATATCTCACTCACTTCTTTAACATTCATTGCTCTTCTCATGCACGTATAAATTGATATAATGTATTATCGAAACCAGCTGGCTTATTCTTTTCACAATACGGGCCTTTTATCATTATTCACATCATACACATTTTGTGATTTGTATTAAAACTGTTGATCACTATGTCTAACGATGATCTAAGAAAAGTTACAAGCAAATAAATGATAAATTTATACTGTAACAAAAAACTCAACAATAAAGAGTTTAGGTTTAAATTATGGATTTTTATAGCTGTTTTTATACTTACAGTGAATAGTCTGGCAGTAAACTTTTCATTTCCTGCCTTTAGAAGGGTTTCCACGTCATTGCCGTCAGCCATCGCAGCGGCTATTACTCCAAGTACTGCAAACGAAAGGGAAATATATAAAGACTTTAATGAACAGTCGGTGTCGTAAATGGTGTAGAGTACTAGCCCCTGCATGTTTGATCTTGTAAATACGTTGTTTATGTGTTTTATTCCAAATTCAATTGTTATTTTTTTATCATTATTCAGTTGTATCATTTCATTATAATTCGGAGTATTTGTATTTGAAACTACTTTTTCACCCTATAAATGTTAAAAGGACCTTGAATATTTCTAGTACGAAGGATTTGGAAAATCAGTTAAATGTATAATCAGAATTATCTGTGCATACTTTTCAAAAATGGTTTATAAGAAAAATATTACGAGTTTTTTAACTTAAATAATCGAAATTTTCGTCTCAAAATAAAGATCCGTTAAACGTGCATATTGCCGTGATTTTTTAAATATGTCGATTTATGTATTTTATTATAGTTAATAGATTCAGGCGTTATTTTGCGAAAGTCAAATTTACATGCAATTTGATCCAACCCGCTTTGTGTGCTTCCGCCACCAATTAGTTCATGCGGCCTAGCGCCGGCCGGCACCCACCCACTACTGTTAGCGCGTGCTACATGCCGACGCTGCCATGGCTGCTCCGGTAGTCTCTGCCTCGGCTGCTGCGGTCGTCCGCCATCTGGAACAGAATCCGCATGCCCCCACCACCACCGTCGCTGCCACGACTGGCCTGGTCGTCGCTGCGACACGTGCTAGCAGCCGAGGCAGAGACTACCGGAGCAGCCATGGCAGCGTCGGCATGTAGCACGCACTAACAGTAGTGGGTGGGTGCCGGCCGGCGCTAGGCCGCATGAACTAATTGGTGGCGGAAGCACACAAAGCGGGTTGGATCAAATTGCATATTTTATTATACCAGTGTAATTCTACTCAGTAAAACCTCTACACCTGGTTGAATCTTTACACTTCTAATTCTATCTAGTGGCTTGTTCAGGCACTATTTGGCTTATACATTATAGTAGCCTGATGATGAACAAGCCCGATCTCAAAAAGCTTGATTATGTTGTTGTACCTGGTTCCAACAATTATATTG
Source organism: Pyralis farinalis (assembly GCA_947507595.1). Classification (NCBI taxonomy): domain Eukaryota; kingdom Metazoa; phylum Arthropoda; class Insecta; order Lepidoptera; family Pyralidae; genus Pyralis; species Pyralis farinalis. The sequence continues at coordinate 24,017,403 of OX382267.1, forward strand.
CAATGCATCACGTTCACATTTTGTACATGGATTTCTATCAGCAACATTCGTTGTGTACACTAAAAGATATCTCCTCTTGGTGTGATTTATAAATTATATCATGGAAAGTTTTCGAAAGAGCGGTTTGATTTAATATATTACTAGACGCTGAGTTCCTCTATCGAACAGTTTTGATTCCATACAACAAATGGCACACGGCTTTTGTACAGATGCTATATTTCCTCTGAAAGGGAACTGATTGGTGACCCGGTATTGCTGATGTCTATCAGTGACGGTGATTCGCTCACTCTCAATTTCTGTGCATTTTTCTCTTATATATTTATCAATCCCGAATGACATCAATTATTTAATTAAAAAACTATCCAGTATTACGAAATTCGTGCAAAATTTAACTTTAGATTGCAGAAGTAAAAAGTTCAGATTAATAGATAAAATGTTTACTGACCAGAATTATATTCATGAGCTAAAAAAGGTACGCAGGAATAATATAAAATAAGAGCGATAAATAACTAACGATTACATTAACTTGAAATAACTTTAATTTACGTTCATTATCATAAAAGGTAGGGCAAAGTTCAATGTTACTGTTGTCGAGTTATCCATTATCAAATATAGTAATCGTATAAATTAACCTAACTGTTGTACACGTGTACAGGTCTTTATGTTTGCTTCATTTATTTTACTTGCTATGGCCGTGCACTCATTCTTGTTGTTTAGTATAGTTAATATAAAAATACTACTCTAAGTTAATATAACATTCAGTCAAAAGTTGATATAACATTGAGTCAACATCAAGAACAAAAAGCGAATATAACATTATTGAGTCAAAGAAAATGACCAAACAATTTCAAATATTTTCGATTCTGAACAACAAATCACATTTATATAGATATCACAATAAGTTACAATTTATTTTCATCTACCCACTTTGAACATGTTATTGACATTATTGGATAATGTAACTCCTACTCTGATCTGATCACTTGAAACTTTGTTAAAAAGTTCTTTTAAGTAACAAGGCCAAGTAGTTGTGATTTTAATTATGTATTAATTTTGTACGGCTAATGCTCAAAATACCTATATTACGATTAAACTAGTAGTTTCATCGATCGGTGCTCTTTTAGTAATAGATTGCTGGTTGAGAGTTGTTGTACTCGTACTTGGCGTTAGGCGTTTGAGATTGCGTAAGGGAATGGTAATGGTATATATGTTACATAAGTACAACATAAATAAGTTATTTTATTGTATAGTTCGAAATTAATTATACTAACGTGGTAAATTCATTTTAACGTATTTTTGTGCAGTAAAAGTAAATAAATGTTTTTCCTGCACCAAAATAGGTTTAGGGTGTAAGTTGTTCTGTATAACCTTTACGGCCGAATTTGCCCGAATTTTTCCCATGCTCAATTACAAATGAGGTTCTGGTGAAAGAGAGGTAGAGTCCATAAAAGCAGCCCGACTGGGGAAGTACCTACACGGGATTGAACAACTCTCTGGAGGCATGTTTATTTGCCTCCCGACGTTAGAAGAATAACGTTGATTATGATCGACTCAATTGGTTCAATGTTTGGTATGTTAATAAAGATTCAAATTTATCCCCGTATAATTATATTATGATAGACGTACATGTATTTATTACAAGTTGTGCGTGCGTGTGGCTATGATTTAAATAATTTAATTAAAAGTGATTCTCTCTGCCTACTCCGCAAGGGATTTGGCGTGAAGTTATAGATAGATAGAATTAAAAGTGAAAATATAAAATATTACAATAATTAAATAGTTGAATATTGTAAACTAAAACAATGCTAAACATTATACGGAACAAGTTGATTATTTTTTTGGTACGTGCACCCCTGCCATGGGCAAGGCTAGTTTTAGGACTTGTTTAATATTATACAACAACACATCCATACATCATATTCTCTTTGATTCCATAATTCATTCTTTTATTCATCATCTTTAAGTTTTATGCCCATTTTAGGACGCCGGTGAAACAATTATGGCTATTTCCAAAACTTGCCTCCCATACGGCCTCAGTCCAATCACAGGCGACAGCGAGCTTCACAGCTCCACCAACCCACCGCGATCCTATCGGTTATACACAGTATAGCCGAGATGTACTGCATTGGTCCTAGGTGGAGCTGCTCTGCTTATTACGATCTATGACAGCCATGGCTAGACTGACGCAGTATTTTTAAAAATTTGATCCACTTCTTCCCATCACCACTTCGGAGACTATTTTTTTTCAGTGACCTGCATTCCCAACTCCTTCTCCAAATCGAACCTCTGTTTGGAGAATGCGGGATACCGAAACAATATGTGCTGCACTGTCTGGTCCACGCCGGGCTCGCAGAAGCACGATGGGTCATCCGCGCACTTGAATCTATGCAAGTACGCGGAGAACCCACCATGCCCCGAGAGGACCTGCGTACTGGTACTCGACTGAACCATTTTATACTTCAGGGTTTGCAATCGAATTCCATCTAGTTTGTGAATTGTACGTATAAACGTTTTTACTTGAGTTACTTAGCCCCGTTGCCACCTCTTGGGTAGGGGAACGGATCCCTAAAAACAAAGTGCTAAGTGAAGAAATAGACAGATAAGTAATTACTATCGAAGCAACAAAGTACCTGGTAACGAATTTAAATCAACTCATCACTTTTTTCTACAGTTCACAAGGATATTTCTATCGAATTTAACGGATTGAAATATCCTTGTTTACATGTTTGAAACAGGTTTGCCGGTGCCTGAGTTGCTAGCCGTTTTTTATTCAAAAGCGATGTATTAATGCGTCTGTTATAACTATTCTTTGGGGTCATCGGCGCTCAAAATTGCTCAATACAGCATCATCGAAGTCGAAATCTCTAGAAACCAAATGGTATTTTTATAATTAGGCGGCAAACAAGCATATAGACCCGCTTGATTACCGATAAATGTTAGCACACTCGGGATTATTGTTAGTGCGTAGCTACGTCGCTGCATATATATGTATATATCATTTAGAAACTCCATAAACATTTATGTAAATATTTTTTAAATTTTCTAATACGAATATGTTAGGATTACTTATTTTTATGCCTCAAAAGTTAGAATTTTTATGTTTCAGAAATGAATACATTGGGTATAGAACATATTTTTTTCATTTTATTAGAATTTCACTACATTTACTAGTCAATTTAGATTCTATACCGTTATCAATATTACGTCGCTCATGAGTAAAGTTTGTAGAAATCTTTTGTTTGTTAAAATGTATGTAAATATATTACAGATAGATACGTAGTATCTTTTAGAGATTCTATTGAGGAATCATATGTAAGGAAGGTATTTCGGATAACTTGAACGCAAGGAAACTCGTACTAAGAATACATAAAAACTGGTTGGAGCTCATTCCACAACTTAATAGTTCTCGGTGGAAAGCGTCTCAGGGACCGCACAGTACGCGACCATTGCGGTTCAGTGTAAGAGGGTGAACTCCCAGCCGTCGGTGAGCAGTATCTTTTAGTGTCGTTTTTAGTGTATGTTAATGGTCAACAAAGGAACATTATGTTGTCACTATATAATATTATGTATTGTTGTAAATTATTTTGACCTAGTCATATCCAACGATGTTTTAAAAACTCACGAGTACAACATAAAAATGTCATGAAAACTAAGTGAGTATTTTAATTTATACTAATTAGCAGAGATTCTGTTCAAGTATTGAATATTAACCGAAATACAATATAACTTATCTAAATATTAAATAGTACATAAATATTATATGAACTAGTTAAATGACAAAAGACGGTAGTGCCCACAGATAAAAAATATTTTAAACCGCAACTAGAATTTCGATATCAAAGCTATAACTATCATTTATAAAACATCCTAATATGTAAAGTAAACATACTGGTTTACGAAGAGTTAGGCAAGTTGAAGCTCTTAAAACTATACTTACTACATATGAACACCTTCATGTTTGAAATGTGCTTGACTGCTCGGCCAACCGATCCACACTGCCAGTTCTCAGTGCGATCTTCTACATAAATACAATCATTCTTAATAGACACTAGCTGTGCCCGCGACTTCGTCCACGTGGAATATTATTTATTTATATTAATAAAAATAAATAGGTAAATTTTCTAAGATAAAAGTAGCCTAAGTTACTCCTTATTACGTCAGTTAAAGTCCCGTCAAAATCGGTCCAGCCGTTTCAGAGATTAGCCGGAACAAACAGACAGACAGACCGACAAAAATTGTAAAAATATTAATTTTGGTACATGTACCGTGTATACATCTACATGCATTTAATAAAAATAGGTTATTTTAAAAATTACAAACAGACACTCCAATTTTATTTATCTGTATAGATAAAGGCGGATATACACCGGAGATCCCTTTAAGTGTTCGCCGTAACTAAATATCGCAGGTTTAATATATTCTTATGTATTAAACGAGCTCGGAGGCGCAATGGTTCGTAACTCTACTTTGACACTTCTTCTTTGTTCAAGGACACAAATATTTGTGTGCATGAAAATGTCTGTTTGTCTGGGCCGGGGTGTTTTCTGTGTATCATATGTATGTAGTTAAAAAAAATAACGTATGTTTATCAGTTGTCTAGTACCTACCCATAACACACAAGCTTTGCTTACTTTGGGGCTGGTTGGAACTGTGTAAATATCCGATAATATTTATTTATATTCATGTATTTTAGTGAGCTATGGGATGTAAGTGGCTGATCTTCATCTGGAGCCAAAATCCAAATTCACATACACGCGGTTCTGGTAAATGTGTAACCCATTTTGGGGAACGATTTGTTCATTGCAAATATAGCGATTTTGTATATGACATAAATTTATTACGGTAATTTCTAAACAATAAAAACAGTTTCAATTTTTTATTCTACCCATTCGTTATAGTGCCAATAAACCTATAATAGTCTTTTTCCTAGCCCTTTTTCCTTTTTGAGGATATACCCTTGAAATAGACCCTTTTCTGTGGATAGAATAGATGTTTTTAATACTATCTACGTCAGGTGAGAAAGCAACATTGGATAAGATCTTTTGTAGGTCTATAATTTTCTACTTTTTATCAGACTACGACGAAGTCTAAAGGAGGATTGTGATTTAAGTAAGTTCTGTATGGATGTACATTCTCTACAAAAGTCTTCATCGATAGAGATGAAGTTATGCGCAAACCAATCGACTTTACAAAAATGTACCCATTATCTACCGTAAAATAATAATCAAAAATAAAGTTAAAAACTGAAACCTTACTGTGACAAAAATGCCTATTAAAAATTACATACAGTTTTTTTTTATATAACGTCGGAAGGTATTCATTTCATATAGCATACGGCCCACCAAATAGCGTAAAGCTGTATAGCGATACCTCCTCTGCTGCTAACACAGCAACTCCTTAGGGGCTTACTAGTATCCTCACTCACATACAGGAAAACAACAACCCTCTTAGAGAGTTGTTATTTGGCGGTTTTCTGTGAGGTGGAGGTACTTTTCCAAACGGGCTGCTTTGATGCGCCCTTCCTCTCTTAAACCGCACTTCCATTTTGTCAAAATCGAAGTTTATTTTCATTATAATCTAGAAGTATTCGAATATTACTTATTTTTTTAAATATTTATTATTACAAAGAAAAAATATATTTAATTTTGGGGTAGGTAATATAATATGTTTCAGGTTTGCGTATCAGTTCATCTCGTTTTTTTAGAAGGTTCTTACTACGAGTAATTACGAGTATCTTTATAATTATTGGTATATATCTATGAAGATATATGTCTGATTTATATATACTCACAATGTATTTTTAAGATTTTTCATCAGACACCAAATACGATGTGTCATTTTTTATAACCTATATATTTTATAATACTTCATGTCTGCTATAAGCAGCGGTATTCAATTTTCAAACACGTTATATTGCGGACACGACTCTTCTAATGATAACTCCTCAGAATACAGAATAAACCAGTAACCGCGTACACGCCCTAAACTGAAACCATACAAATTACTCTCAAAGAGAGTAGTTTGACATTTGGACGACTACCACGGCCACCGTGTCTTTTACGCGTGAAAAATTCTCGATAGTTTTTATTAAATAATGCCGTCTTGTGCGGTTCCCACCTGCAAGAATGTAGTTAGAAGCATAAAAAAATCAAGATGGGATTACATTTCATGTGTAACTAGCGCATTTACATCTCATTTTATTTAAATAATGAATTTCTTTTACTCGTTGATAGTGGTAAACAATTTGGGCGAGTCCATTTTGTTCATGTTGCCAATTTTACTGGTTTCTTTTCCCTACTTTTTTTATAAAGTTGACATTAATGAAATAATAAATGCATGTTAAGTAATTAAAAAATAGTTTGATTAATATAAAATATGTAAATACAATTATTTAATTTTAAGGTATTTACGATATGAGCCTATGTTTACATTATTTGAGATCTTTTAATATAAATATTGCCCGAAATAAATAATAATTATTGACTTAATAATAATTATTGAAATATTATTAACTAATGTTTTTGGTATATAGTCTGCATATGTGAAATTGTGTAAATAGTAGTTTTTTTACAAAGTTTTGTGTAAAGCTATTCTAATTATTATATGTGGAATTTCAGGTCCCCACTGATGAAATTATAAAAGCAAAGAACAAGATTTCATTTGTCGAAACGTAAAAATGTATTGATTACCTCAGAATCAAAACGGCAATATTATTAGTACAACAAAATGTACCTAAGTAAATACTTATTTTTTGTAAATTACTTGTGTTTTATTTTACTAAAGCATTTTTTTATGCATAACAGTATATTAATATAACATCTTTAATATTAGTATAATACTTTTAATTTACTCTAAAAGAGGCGAACTCTCACTAAGCTAGCAACACTGTACGGGTGGGAAGTATGAGGAGTGCGGGGGATTGCGAATTGTTTCTGGACACAGCGGACGGCATGTATTATCGGCTGTAGGCTCCTTCTGGTTTATTCTGTATTCTGAGGATAACTCATTAATTAACATACGATGAGTACTTTAGGAGATATACCTGATAGAGGAACATACATACATAGCCTGGTAAAATCATATCCTTCCTTTCGGCTTCACCGCGGTTGGTAATAAAGATCGGTTTTATTTAGCCGTAATCACACGTCATTATTAAATATGTTATGTACCTTATTTAGACAGGCATAGATCACAAGACTTACTATGTCTATGTATGTATGTATCAATGTACGTATGCGTGTTCATCTGTTAATCTGCATGCGTGTTTATTTGTCATAGATATAGATGAACAAATGAGGTATATTATTGGAAGCATTTTGCTGTTACGTTGGTTTTAATTAAATTATTTTAATTGATAAACAATTATAAATATATATATAATTGCTTATCAATTAAAAAAAAATGCAATCTTGAAGTATTGTTTATTAATTTTTAGTGGGCATAATTTGTCATAGACGGGTTTTAGTATTCTCCCCTTTATCCCTTCCTTCTCTATTCCAGTGTCCTGGGATATGCCACACATGCTGGAACTAAATCTGAAAACTTAAAGATGTATTCACTTTTTGCCGACCCTACTAGCCTCCTTCACACGAAGCCATTCTATCTAAGCGATACTCTGTCGACCCCCATCTCCTAAGACATGTACCTCTTTACATGCAATTTGATCTAACCTGCTTTGTGTGCTTCCGCCACCAATTAGTTCATGCGGCCTAGCGCCGGCCAGCACCCACCCACTACTGTTAGTACGTGCTACATGCCGACGCTGCCATGGCTGCTCCGGTAGTCTCTGCCCCGGCTGCTGCGGTCGTCCGCCATCTGGAACAGAATCCGCATGCCCCCACCACCACCGTCGCTGCCACGACTGGCCTGGTCGTCGCTGCGACACGTGTTTCGCCTCTCCACGAGGCATCATCAGGCGTTGTAGACGTTAATCGTAAGAATAACATGCTACGAGTGACTTGACACTTGTAATAGTTGCTCAAATATAATTATAATCAAAAATGTTCAAATACGCTATCAAATCGAGATCGTCAATATTATGCCAAATGAAGTCAGTCAATTTTAGACTTTAGCAGGATCTTTTTTTCCTCTTGATAAAATATTTAACACGATAAAATTATCAAATATATTTTTATAACTATTACATTTTGCTTATTTTGTTTACTTTTAATTTTCCTACCGATTTAATTCGTCAAAATAACTGGATAGCTGCAGTTAGACTAGAAAGACGTCAGACGTCAGCTAGTTAAGAACAATATTCTTGTTACTGAATCTGTGATTTCCTCTTACAGTAATTCCGTATTTGAAATACAACGTGACGAAGCCATCCTTAATCAAGCTATCGACGACCTTTCGCAAAATATAAAAAACTTATCAACAGTAGCGACGCATTTAGAATTCTAATCTAAGGTAAACTTTACTTTAAATAACATCGAGACCTCCATCCTAGCCTTTTCATTTCAATTGGAAGACATTGTAAGCGCTATCGTAGCGAGTAGTCAAAACATCCTACATCCGGCCGTGATTACACCACGGCAGCTGTACCGAGAGCGCGCTGATAACTACAGGCAGTTACCTAACTACTTAGAACTACCTATAGAGCTAGATCTAAACTCTGTTCATTCCATTTTAAGTATATCGAATGTCATATGTTATTTTGTTAGTAATAAGATTATTTTTGTGTTACAAATTCTTCCTTTAGTACAGATTAAGGAATATTTACTTTTCATAATATAGCCTTACCGATGCCTCATAATGTACGTAGTTTAGATACCTTTAATCTAATCATGCTTGGAACCAATTACATTGCAATGACCAAAGATAAAGCAAATTACTGTAATATTAAGGTGCAGCGCAGACGACAGACTATTCATGACGCACTTTTTAATCTGTGAATATAGAACCTATGCAATTATATGCAGTAACGCATACGACGCGCAAAAAGTCTGGCGCACAAAAAATCTGTGTAATTCTGGCAGACCGCGCCGCGCCGCGGCGCTCAAAAAGTACGCGAAAAAATAAAACGTTTGCTTCAACGCGCGCTAACGCAGACGACGCACACTTTAGTCTGCAATCTGCAAATCGTTAGTGGTGTACGTAACGTACGCGGTATGACCGTATAATACCATGGTGCTAGAGATCGATGTATTGATGTTAATACAAGAACTACAAAACAGACCAGCAATTTATGATACTTCTAAGGCAGAATATCATGATAGACATTTAAAAAGGAAAATGTGGGAAGAAGTATGCTGTAATATTTATTCCGCTTCTGTTTGGACATTTATGACGTCTAAAGAAAAAACTAAATACGTTAGGTATATTTTTATTAGATTTTATTATACTGCCAGGGAACACGCCCCAGAGAAATGGTGAAGTAATTAGTAAAATACTTTCTCGTTTCTATTCCATTATCTGTCCCACTCACACCAATATTAGATATATATTCGAAAGGGCTACAGCTATACAATGTATCTTCAAAACAAACATAAAATAATACATCGCAGTCTCTAGATTTTCATAGCGTGTACATCCCTACAGTTCTGCCGATAGAATGATCGAAGATGTGCGTCGTTTGCTTTGAGTCTGTGAAAAATCCGCGACAGAGTTTTTGTGCGCCATGCAGACTTTTCGTGCGCCGCAGACTCGATCGCACAAAAAGTGTGTCGTCTGTGCCGCACCTAAGAATCTCGAAAAGTGCGTCACTTTCAATACGGAAAGGTTCGTGTGCGATATCAGTGAAGTGAAAGTGAGTTGATATCAAGAGTGATCACTAAAGTGCCGACCCAGTGTGAAACAAAGTTGATATTCGGTAAACTCGACATTTGGAAACCATTAACGAACAATAGATAGCTATTTGTAGTCTCAGAACTTAGTGAAATTACTATTGATTGTGTAAATTCTAATATGTACGAAATTATTATTTTAGGGGTTGGAATTATGATCATACCAACCTACTGTACCGGTTATTGCAGAAGCATCATACTACATAATTCCGCAAAGCAATATTATGTAAAATATCACGTGTCCTATAACAATACCAGATTTCAATTTGATAAATGACTCGTGCTGTAATTCTGATAAACTGAACGATGTTAAGACGAATATGTCCCCCGTTCATCTAGAACGTCTCAATTTAGATAGCCTAAATGGCCATAGTAATATCTTACATAGCCTCTTCAAGGACATTGATAATATAGACTATAAACCACACATGATTAGGTATGGGACACATTATTCTGTTTTAATATTTTGAATTATTTTTGTTATAGTGTTATATTTCTGTTTTAAATTATATTATGTGTATAGACCTGGCAGCAACCGAGATAACGATACTCCTAGATTACCGCATGTCGAAATTGTACAATTAAATAGTGATCCTGACTCTGAAAACACCGAAACTATACCACCGCCGACGATTAGACGTTTGCTTTAAATCTTTAATTTACAATAATAGTTATGTTATGATACAACTTCAGCAAGAAAATTCCGAAGTTTTTCCTATAGGTGGAGGTATTATAAGTAAGCAATGTATATTATAATGTCGTCCTCATAACTTGCTTAGTCAGCAACTCAGTCAGAGTCCGGATTGCATAGCGCGCTACGCTTGAGTCCGGTTTCGATTTTCTTAACGCGAGGTTGCCCAAGGGTCGCTCTTCAATTATCCTAATTAAAACTTATAGCCGTTCAAAATCCTTTCTTTTAAAACCTTTTCCGAGGGCGACCTATAACAGAGCGTTGGTGTCAAAGTCGCGTCATTCACAATTGAGCCACGTCATTAAGAAGAAGATTACGAACTTCCTCCTGCCCCTCTACTACATTGATACTGAGAAAAAATTGTTTAATAAAATAAAATAAACCTATATACTTGTATTTAATGGAAAAAGCTACTGAATTGGATCCCATACTTGCAACCAAACAGTTAACTGCTTACTGTTATGCTATTAACACCTTGTGGGGAGAGGCTGGTGTACTGAGATGCAAGTTTTGCTTAGTTCAGACACCAGTCTTTCGCAATCTTATAACAATTACACACCCATTATACTATTTATCTAGTATTTATCTACATGTATGAGACTTATGGAGAAAAATAAATACAGATAATTATCTCAATGGTAACTCACACCACCATCCATGTTAGTTAGCTACGCAAATCTTTGTTTCAGAGAGCACACGGCATCGGCGACGCTGAGCATCTAGAGGAAGAACTCCAATATGCCAAACAAGTACTGTGGAGCAATAGTCACAAACTCCCTCGCATGCGTCGCAGAAGCCGCCCGAAGTCACATACAGTTGAACGTCAACCTGCCATCTTACCATACTTAAAGGGAGTCACAGACAAAATTGGCAACATTATACGGCGAGCTTCAATTAAAATTTATTTCAAGCCCCATAAGAAGATCAGTCAATTTCTAAGGCCTATCAATGTAATATCCCCTTACAAGATGCAGGAGTATACACATTAGACTGCGAATGTGGTTTATATGTTTGTGTCCTGTGTGGGAATCGAACCCACGAGCGTCGGTGATAGACGATGTATCTCTCCAGGATTTCAGGAAACTATAGTACTTACTCATAGGTAATTTAATATGGCTGTCCACATCAAAAATTGTTTCCTTCGAATGGTGTTAGAGGATGAAAGAATCAAAGTCAAAGTCAAAATCTTTTTATTCCGTAAAAATGGCTACATTTGTTTGGAATCGTAACAATTTTTTTCCCCCAAAATAAAAATCAGGTTTGTAAATTTCAAAATTATATTGTCTGCAAGTTAGGTTACGTACAGTAAAAATAATTTTGGCATTAATAAAATAGCTTGCTTCACAATTTCAGCTATTCAGGACTTCAAAAAGAACCCTAGAAGTTTTGGTGTTCATGAGTCGCTGTAATATCAGTATTAATAAAATCTATACCATACACGTTTATGCTAGAGAAATGAAATTTAGTGTGCTTCATTAGTTTGTTAACTACATTTATTTTGAGCATTTAAGTTTTCTGGTTCCGATTCAAGGAAAGTTTGGCGCTGCCCTGATTCGATAGGCTCAACTTAGCAGGAACAAAACTCTGCCCCCCTATCTCGCCAAGTTGCTTAAAATTTAAATATCACACAAAGGAAATCGTGGACGACAGCTAGTGAATTTATAAGTAAAACATTAGAAATTTGCAAAAACTCATTTTATTAAATTCAATGAATACAAATAATGACAGATGGTCTTTAACAACTTATTCTTGAATCACCTCAAAAGTATGAGATAACCTGAAAAATACAAGACATATTAGAATCATGCTTAAGTTTTACTATTATACAAATTGCTAATAGATAACAAATATTTTCGTAAGAAATATAAGAAAAAAATTAAGAACATGAGCTAAATAATTGAATAAACTTTTTCAATTGAAACTGAAATAAACGTAAATTATTCTAAAAGGTAAAAATTAAATTGAAACTATTCCGTACTCAGTAATTTTTAGTTTACGTCTTAATGATTTAAATATTTTTATATTTGTGAAAGTTAATTTGATAAAAAAGTATGTCAAATTTGAAGTGATGAGCAATAATGCAGCAAAACTTTTGATTATATCGTTAATTCAGATTTATATAAATGTATACATTAAATTGGAGGTAAATTAAAAAGGTAACCTAAAAATTTCCGAGTTTAAGAACAGTATAATTTTAGCACCCTTGCTTGATGTGTTATTTTATAAATATGAAAAAATCATGCAACATGCAAATAATGCCAACACTGAAACAACTGCACCAAAATATATTTATAGTCCGGAAAAGGGTTAATGAACATAATGAAGGAAATAAGTATTATATATATTATATAGTATTACAAGAGTTTAAAAAAGGCACCTAACAATTAATTAACATATTGTAAATTATTCGTTCCCGTTCTGTTACAAAGAAGATTACAAAGAGAAAATAAATAAATAACGTACACAATAATATTTCAGCAATTGGCAGCAGGAAGTACTCGTAGATTTCGACGTATTACTAGAGATAAAAGTACAGTTTTTAGTTTTTCTGTCTGTTAACGTTTCTATTCAAAATACCTTTGTTTTTATTAGAAATAATTTTGTATGAGGTGAGCAAAAATTTTCAATGTTGAAAATTATTTCCATCAGTAAGAATATATTCAAGAACTTTATTGCAAATAACTCACAACCAATTCCCACTGCGTGTGCAATATTATTTTATATAATTTACATTTGCTATAATTTAAGATTCATGTGATATACTGTCCAGTGAATATATCTGCATTGCTGACTCTTAATCGAGAATATGAACGGATGATCAGCCAAGAATTCAACGTAATGTTTCATTAGTGACGATCTCGAAAATATAATAATTACTGAAAGGATTACGATGTGTAATTAGTACTGCTGAAGCAAAAAAGAGTTTAGAGAATTTTCGAAATATAATTTGGGCGGAATTCGCAATAATAAATATTTAGAACTTTAGAAGTTGGAGAATAGCAAGAGACCTGGCGGTACAAGTCTAATTTCTCGGGTACATGAAAACATATTTGTGCAGAGACAGGTCCCAAAGCCAAGAGTTTTGTCGGAATAGTATGTATGGGTTGTATTATTGAATATGTAGGTAGTATTTTTGCTATGAAGTATAACGACTATTCCTACGTATGGGTTATATCACCACGAAACTTCTGAGGTGTGATTATCCATTACAACTTCTCCATCTATATGGATCTAACAGCAATGAACTCCTAGTGCATATGATAAAATTCTTCTTAGTTTAATTTTTTTTTTAGAAAATTACTTAAAAAAACATGAATATTACCATTATATTATTGAGGATGCCATGACAGTAGATAGTAATTAAAATAGAATTAATTGAAGCGCGTGGAAGCAAAAAAAAAACATAACTTATAACTGAAAAAACGAAATAAAATAGATTAGTACCTTAAAAGAGAAAGAGTTATGTAGAAAGGCATACAGTAATGGTCTAAAAATATTATGTTAGTAATATCTTACGTTAAGTAAAATATTTAGTCCGAAATCCGCATGAGCAAAGTGTTAAGAAGAGTGTAAACGAGCATTGGAAATGTCGCATTCTTGTTAGATATGCACAGAAAGTATCGATTTATATAATATGAGGTAATTACTAAAAAAACGTAAGAATGCCGTGAAACTTCGTTGGATTCAGTAAAATTACGATCATGTTTTAATTTAGTTATCTACAGGTAACATCATGAAATGGTGTTATAATTGAGCAGTCAGAACCCATTATATACGTTTTCCCATACATTTCGCGGTCGTATACGACCACCCGGGTTTCGAAGGGTTAAATAGACACATGCAATAGTTTTTGGAGGTTCACGTTGAGATAGTTGTTGATTACTTTTACTAACAAAAATCCAAGCTTTCTAATGCTCATTCATATTTCGTGTTAGTTACATCAGATTTTTTGGAGTTAAAATCAAACTATTAAGCAAATAATTACTTTTTACTCCACAAATATTCCATTAAATATAGGTGTCTCGTTGTGCCTGAGTTCGAAGTAGAATGGTTTATTTGCCATAAATGAAGGGCTGATGAGAAGACTGGTAGCGACGCTCAAAAAGACTGAAATTTTTAATAAACGAAATTAATTTTTATTATTAATTAATTACCAAATTTTTCATTTTGCACAATAATAATTGAATTGCGCTAGTAGAACTGTTGAAATACCTTTTCTTAATTCTACTGATATTATAAATGTGAATGTCCATTTGTTTGTTACGATTTCACGCGAAAACTACTCAACCGATCACCATGAAACTTTGTACACATATTCATGGAGGTATCAGAAGTAACATAGGATACTTTTTATAAAAATATATATATATATTTTATCAATGCGAGCGAATGCCGCGGGTAAAAGCTAGTATTAAGATAATTTTGTAAAATCAGTTTTCCATCTTATGTTTCCACAACAAAAGCAACAAGCAATAAGGTACCTAGTTATTTATATACAATGATACTATTAATACATCTTCATGCCAAGTTCCTTACGGGGTAGGCAGAGAGAACATAGTAAAATGTATAATGAAAATTCCAAATAACTACCTTATTATTGTTTCGTATATTGGAATTTCTATTTATTTGATTTCTATATAATTGTATGAAGATTTAGTTCAAGTTAGTTGGTTATTTTATTGTAGACCTTGAAAGTATGTCCGTAATTTTTTTTAGATATTTATTTTACAAATTAAATACAGGCAAACAGGTAACACCACTAGGTGATCGATGCAGTAGTTCTTCGAGGCTACACAGAAAGCGAGTCGCAACTGCTGAAAAGTGTCTATGATAAAGATGCAGCAAAGACTGGCTTCGAAATTAAGAACAAAATATAAAAAAGTTCATCTTGAGGTATCGCTGTATGTACAACAAAAATACTGTTTGCACAGCAGTAATCACTTTTATATACTTATACTATACGATCACATTAGGATGAAAGAGATCAACTAAAGGCTCTAAAATACTTTATAAGGTAGTGTCGCTCTCCATAAGACGATGATGCCAAAGCTCCAGGCAAAGGCAAAATTCCAAACCTGTTTGTTATCAAATTTGTTTTTGCCTGGAATTGATGTACGAAAGTGAGGCTTAGACACTGCAAAAGAACATAGTCACTGAGTATCTGTTGACGGAAATCAAGACATGGATGATGTCTAACTAAAGAATCTAGAGCTCGTCTGAGGCATCAATATATTCATTACAATTGAGCTAAGAAAACAACCAGACTCCGTTGGTTTCGCTATATTTGTAAATTTATATAACAAATAACGTATATTTGGAAAGGAAGTTTATTAATTAGCACCTTTTTGGAATTATGAGTAAAACATCAAATGCCTTTTCAAATTCTAACATATTTCAAATGTTTCTTATACGCGGCTAGCCAGCAATATGTTTCGGTGTCTGGTTTCGCCGGGTTTTAAATACAAACGCGATGTCAGGAAAAACATTCCATAATTATAGTAATTCACCTAATAAATAATTATTAACATCTCATGAAAACAAAAACTAGGTTTGTAGACGCCACCTAGTAAGCTTCCTGGTGATAGGAAACTTCTGAGGTGTGATTATCATTACAACTTCTTCATATATATATAACAGCAATGAACACCTAGTGCATATGATAAAACTATATATTCTTAGTTTCATTTTTTAGAAAACGCCTGTTATTATAGATAAATACTTAAAGCAGCTACGATTGTACCATTATATGATTGAGGATGCCATGATAGTGGTAAATAGAATCGAATTAATTAAAGTGTGTGGAAGCAAAAAAACATTATTTATAACTGTAAAAATAAAATAAAATAAAATAGTACCTTAAAAAAAACTAACAAATCGTAACGACAGAGTTATGTAGAAAGGCATACAGCAATGGTCTAAAAATATTATGTTAGTAATATCTCATATTAAGATTATATATATTATATATATTTATTTATTATATCTTTCTTATTTCACGGGCTTTAATCCCGGTCATTTGATAGGCGTGCACGGGGATATGAATCCAACGCGTAGAGGCCCCTTCGAAAAGAATGATGTAATGTATTATACCCGCTGTGACCTGCTCCAAGGGATCAATGGGAGGATATACCCATGAACAGGTCACGGCAGGTATTGGGACTATTGCAAATGTGTCGGAAATAATTGAGCTATTGATATGAGATCTGGAGGGATTATTAGTACTGGGCTATTACAGAAGAGACGGGCACCTGCCATAACTATCATATCTGACGTTACTTCGGCAGGCGGTGGCTCGCCACTCACTAGATGGACCCCCGAAATGCCAGAGAAAGTCGGCCGGGGGCAACACCGGTGTGAGTGACTCGGGGGTGTCGAGAGGTGTGCTGCGCTTTCTCCGAAGTTACTCGCGGCGTTATGCCCTTTAACACTTCCACCCCTGGAGCATATCACCTGATGAACCAATATGCTCTATCGACTCCTCTCTAGACGGCCAATGAAGGCAAGCCAGAGCTGAAAGTCCTACGGGCCTTCTTGACTTTCCACTCCGACCGACGAAGACACGCCGGAGGCGAAGGCCCTGATCGACTCTCTGGAGCACTCGGGTACCCGTGGTGTCGTTACGCACCAACAGCTCGCCACAAGCTGCCCTGCGGGGTTTTATTTATTATATTATTATATATATCTCGTATTTATTCCGAAATCCGCATGAGCAAAGTGTTAATGAAAGTGTAAATGAGCATTGGAAATGTCGCATTCTTGTTACATACGCCCAGAAAGTATCGATTTATATAATATGAGGTTAATACTAAAAAGGATGTAGGAGCCGAGGAAGACCAAGATTAACCTACCATGACCAAATGGTCGTGTTTTATCAGAAGGTGATGTCAGGAGCCTTAGGAACCGGCGAGCGTGCATGAAAAGAGCTATGAATGCGAAAGAAGCTAGTGAAGTGTGTAAGGACCGCGTCTTATGGCCCTCGGTTCTCTCTACCTACCCCGCAAGGGACCTGGCGTGAAAATATACATACATACAATACTAAAATAAAAGTAAGAATGCCGTGAAACTACGTTGGAATCAGTAAAACTACGATCATCTTTTAATTGGGTTATCTACAGGTAACATGGTGAAATATTGTTATAATTAAATAAATAGTTTTTAAAGGTTTACGTTAAGCCAGTCGACGCTATTTTTTGAATATTTAAAAATACTGATTGTAATTTTCCATCACTATTCAATTAATGACTGAGAATGAATGAGATTTTTAGTAGGTACTAACAAAAATCCAAGCTATCTAATGGTCATTCATATTTCGTGTTGGTTACGTCGGATTTTTTGGAGTTAAAGTCAACATCAAACTATTAAGCAAATATTTACTTTTTACTCCACAAATATTCCATTAAATACAGGTGTCTCGTTGTGCCTGAGTTCGAAGTAGAATGGTTTATTTGCCATAAATGAAAGTCTTATGCGAGGACTGGTAGTCATGTCCACGAAGACTGAAATTTGCAATAAACGAAATTAATTTTTATTATTAATAATTTACCAATTTTTTAATCATACATAATAATAATTGAATTGCGCTAGTTGTTGAAATATCTTTTTTAATATTAAGATATATTTTTTTTTTAGAATCAGTTTTCTATCTTTTATTTCCAGAACAAAAGGATTAGCACCGCGTTGTGTACAGTGAGCTGTGCCTTCTGGCTTAGATTGCGGCTGCCTAGAAGTTTACCCAACGCTCCATTAACTCTATTCCCTGCACTCACTCGTCTCTCCACATCAGCGGTGTACCTTCCATTGCTGCTAAAAACAGACGAGACGAGAGACGATCAAGATTTGCTATAATTACCGAAATTTACGAATATCTAATTCTACACAGAAATGTTTGAAAAGTTCTCAGTCTAAAGAAAAAGAAGTTCCAAATTAAAATAAGATATTAGAAGTGCGTGTGGCAACCCGCGAGCGATGCTTTTATTGTGTAATAGTCGTTTATAGCAGGCGATAGCCGCTTCACATCGGGTTAGGTATGTTTGCTTGTTAAGATGACGTTACAGACTAATCTAATTGAAATCTATATTGAGTAGACTCCGACGTACTTCTAGCAATAATTCTATATAATAATCAACCATCTTTTTCACAGTCATCTCAGTGCTGGGATCACTCTTCAACAGTATATACTTAACCCGACATTTAAATTAAACATAATTAAAAATATTCGTTTAATAAAATTTTATCACTGGAAGAGATGATGCACTATTTTTACCAGAGCGAGACTTTGTACAGAAGTCGTCTGCACGTATACCCCTGTCTCACCTATTTCTATCGCCAAGCAGCTATATTTATATAGCTGTGTTCCGGTTTGAAGGGTGAAATATGGCAGAGAAATTACTGGGCGTTGTTATGAAACATCCTTAGGTCACAAGATTGGCAGCGCGAGCCAAGTGGTGGCCGAGGGTTTGTTATAAAAAAAACAAACTTTATTTACCACAATACTGACCGACAGAGCTTCGGTGTTGATTTAATACAAAGGAATATTCAATTAATCTAACTTACTAGCTAATTTATACTACAATTATTGTTTACTCATCACTATTGTGCAATGCCGCATTTCCTATATTGAGTAACTGCCCATCAGCATTTAGTGGTGCTTATGACGCGTATTTGGGGTGGGTGGCTACCCTTAACTCGCGCGAGTAATATCTTCGTGGTGTTGCGAGCGAGCGAGGCTGTGGTGACCGACCGACCATCTAATGCGGTTCGCATGCTTGTTTGCCAATCTGGTTTCATAAAAAAAAAACTATAAATAAAACTGATAATCAGTGCATATATTATGTTAAAGTTACAGTATTAGTTTACTGTACTACTGTTACTATAGAGTATGAGTTTCTTACGCACGCTGGAGCATACTATATGCACTTGCACCTATACAAGCGAACGTTATAAGAATATGAGTCTCTAGTAGTTGCAAATGAATAATGCACACGTGTGCATATGTGAAACTAAGGCTGGTTTAATAGTCTCGCTGACCGTCAGCGCGGGTTGCAAGCGCGGATCGTAAGCGCGATGACGACCTGCACGAAACTGTAAAACGAGTTTAGTTTAACGCGGTTCGCTGCCTCGGACAGTCGTGATTACACCTTTTTCAATACAGATATTAATTATTTATTACCTTATAAGCCAATCGCACGCGGAATGCCGCCGGCGCTGACCATCAGCGCGGGTCGGTTTCATTATGAAACGATACAAGGAACTAGAAACTCGTGAACCGCGACGCGTACCAACCCCGCTGGCGTAAGCGTGACAATGAAACCAGCCTAAGACGCTAGTCTTTATAAAGGTTTAATATTACTCTTATTAAATACGACAGTATACAGTGATTGGCTATCACCATTAGCATTACCATTAGCAACGGTTGCTTCAGCGCCTTCCTCGTTTACCTCTATGAATGCCTTTTGGGTTGCCTCACTTACGTACAAATTACTTCCTGCTCCTTTTAAAAGATTTTCTAGTTTGGCATCATCAGCACTGAACAGTCTTTTGACATCCATCTGAAAACAAACAATATATTTGTTTTGTAACTTTGAGAACTTTTATACTCGTAAATAATAATAATGTCAGAGTAAATATATTTTAGTAGAGTAGTACTCGTCTTCTAGACTTAGGAGCGATAAGTTTCTTTATTTTTTTCCGTTTTTTCAATAGAAGTTGAATTCATATTGAAAGGAATTTGTTTAAGATGTACATAATTCAAGCAAAGCAAATTAGGAAATAGTTCTCATAATTTTTTTCTTAACTAAAAAGTTCAAAGCTATAAGATTTCTCTTCTATATTCAAACATGCTGCAATTGGGGTTATCGGCTTTTTCAATCTGCCTTTACGAAATAGCGGACATATGCATTCCTACCTGGTCGCGACAGCCAAAATAGGGTAAGGGTCTTTTTACACGTAAATGGACATGTATGTAAGTGGGATTCTTTACACCCTCGAAGTATTCATACGGTAGATGAATTTCACCAATGGAGTGTTTATCTATTCCTCTAAGCAGTGCGATAGTTATTATGCGTTTTATAGGCTATGCTTTGTTGTTATAGTAGCAAAACAGCGATTGTATAATATAAAATGGCCATAGACACGAATTTTTTTATGCAACGTTAACAGGCATACAAGCATACGGCCCACCTGATGTACAGCGGTTACCGTAGCCTATGAACGCTTGCAATACATTAAGTATCACTTTTACGCGGTACCTCAGTCAAAGACAAACAGACGTGTTGATACACACAAATGTTTGTCCTGTGTTCGAACCCATGAGCGTTAGTGTTAAAGTTGGGTTACTAATCACTGCACCATAGAGCTCGTCAAATATAGTAGCTATTAACGACCTCCAGTGTTATCAATATATCAGAATAGGTTCTAATCCAGGCCCTTTGTTAAATAACCACATAAAAGGCCATATTATTAATTTTTGTATGCCATATACAACATAATGGCAAATAATTGATAAAGTTATGAATGTACAGGTGGATAACAAAACCACTATTGTTCTGTTAATAGGAAATAGTATAGGAATTCAAAAAAAGGATGTAACCAGTGGATTGGATAAACTGTACCATTTGAAAGTAAATAGAATATTGTTATGCGCACTACCTTATACATGTTGTCATAATGTCAATTTTGTATTTTTTGACACTAATAATTTTATAAGTGATTTTATTTGACGAAAGATATATCTTTCAAATAATTCTAGAATTAAGATATCCACTTTAGTGGCTTATAAGTCTTAACAGTTTACATTGTAAACGACAAACTGAAACTAATTTTATTGATTTGAATGTTGATTAAACTGTTCAGGGAGACAAAAGGAAAGTAAAACTTAAATCTTGTACGCCAAAACATTCAAGGCTTTCCTGCCTGTGAAAATGTACATTTTTTTTGGAAAATACAACTTTGATGTTTAATGTTTGACAGAGTATTGGTAAAAAAGAGTGAAATGTTATTTAGCATTAATAAATTATAAAATAATCAGTTACTTTAATAGGGGTTGGGGGTCATGTGCCAGAAGCGTGCTCGTTCACGACCCCTGCCAATCAGTAGATTGCAATTCTGGACCAAAAGCGCACCGATGTGCGGATTAGGACGTCCCCCGTAGGCGACGCGCACCGATCCAGTGCGACTATAGCTGCATGGGGGCCGCCACCCACCACGCAGCGCCAATTCCGGCGGGACGAGGGGAGCCGAGTGCCGCATAGGCACGTGGAATGTGAGAGGTGGATTGAATGATAAGACGAATGAATTGATAGACGTAATGAATGATACACGTTTGGATGCTTTATGTGTGACAGAGACTAAGCGCAAGGGGGGCGACACCGATGATCTGCCCGGTGGGATGATGGCCCTATGGTCTGGGGTAGACCGGGACGATCATGCCAGTGCTGGTGTAGGTGTCGTACTCTCCTCTCGCTTAGCCACGGGTATAAGAGATTACTGTTTGGTAGGGCCTAGACTTCTCTGGGTTCGTATTAAACTGGGCATCACGCGAGTATTTCTGGTTGCAGCATATGCTCCCGTAAGCTCAGCGTGTGCTCAAGAACTGGAGAAGTTTTGGGAGTCTGTGAGGGATGTTCTGGACTTAGCTGAAGGGAATGAAAGAGTGATTATGTGTGGAGATTTGAATGGATGGGTTGGGACCAAGCGATACAGCTATGAAGTTGTTCTTGGTCCGTATGGAGATAAGAGAGTGAACAAATCAGGTAAGTCAATACTAGATTTATGTATGGAACGAAACCTCCTCGTGTCGAATACTTTATTTCATCATAAGGATATTCACACGTATACATGGAGAAGGAATGACCAAAAAAGTGTGATTGATTTGATTTTAATAGATAGACGTCTCCGAAATGTTATAATGGATACAAGAGCCTTTAGAGGCCCCACTCTTGAGACGGACCACTACCTGGTGGTAAGCCGGTTTGTGGGCCTTTTTAGGAAGTCGAGGCACTGGCGAGTGCGTATCCCTTTCGGAGATCATAAAAGGATAATGAGCGAAAAATTGCAAGATGAAAGTGTAAGGAGAATGTATGTGCATCTAGTAAGTGAGAGACTTGCAAATGCAAGCCTCTCCGACTCAGATGTGGATGATTGTTGGAAAGTTTTGAAAGAAAGTATAGTGGATAGTGCAAAAGAAGCTTGTGGATGCGCAAAGAGACGTAAAACAGCGAAAGGAGATGCCTGGTGGGATGCGGAGGTTGAATCCTCCGTAGCAAGAAAGAGGAAAGCGTGGCTGGATTTTGCCGTTAAATGAAAATATGAGAGAAAAGAAGAAAGAAATGTACCGTCTATGCAAGAATGAAACCAAGGCTTTAGTGAAAGAGAAGCGTGAAAGACAAATTATGAATGAGGAGAGAGGCTGACGAAAAACTTCGAGGCAAATACCAAACTCTTTTGGAGAGAGGTAAAGAAGTCTCGGAGTGGTTCGTCGGCATCCAGAATGGATAAGATAAAGTCTAAAGCTGGTGTCATTCTTGCGAACACTCAGGAAGTGTTAGAACGGTCGAGTGAATATTTTGAAGAAATGTATGAGTATGCCTCGGACGCTGACAATGAGAGTGAGTCGGATGCTCACTCCACGTTGACGGCGTCCGACGAAGGCATAACTATGGACGAGATCGAATGGTCGATACGAAGCTAGAAAAATGGAAAGTCAGCGGGAATTGATCTGATCACAGCTGAGATGATCAAATTAGGTGGCACTTACGTCCGGGACGCCTTCTGGTACTTATGCAATCTATGCTGGAGAACTGGAAGGGTCCCAATGGACTGAAGACGCGCAGTCATCGTGCCCTTGTATAAAGGCAAGGGGTCACGCATGGACTGCGCCAGCTATAGGGCCATCAGTTTGATCAGCTTAGCAGCAAAAGTATATGGAAAGGTGATTGAAAGGAGAATGAGGGTGAAATCCGATGAAATGCTGTGGGACGCACAAGGAGGTTTCCGAAATGGAAGGGGATGTACGGATCAAGTTTTCTCGCTCCGCAATATCGTAGAGAAGCATCTGGCCATAGACCAAAAGGTTTTCTGCGGTTTTGTGGATCTTGAGAAAGCCTTTGATAGGGTTGTGCGAAAGGAACTGTGGGACATATTGCCGAGATATGGGATTGATGGTTCACTGCTCCGTGCTTTGCAGTCCACTTACAAGGATTGCTCAGCATGTGTACGGATAGATGGTGGCATGTCACCCTGGTTTGATGTCAGAATTGGTGTCAAACAGGGTTGCATGCTGTCTGCTAGGCTGTTTATCCTGTATCTCGATAGTTGTCTGCGGAGAATAAGGTCAACGAATGTGGGATTGCGCATGGGTGACTTAGTGGTGAACTGTCTGCTGTATGCAGACGATGACGTGCTATTAGCAGATACACCATCTGAACTGCAAACACTGGTCACAACGATGAAAGACGAATGTATGGAGAAAGGCTTACTACTGAATGCGAAGAAAACAAAGATAATGGTATTTGAAAGAGAAGAATCTAGAACTAATGATTACGATTGATGATGAAGTGTTGGAACAAGTGGATGAGTTTGTATATCTTGGATGCGCTTTCAGCAGGGATGGAAGTTACACCGCAGATGTGGACAGACGAGTGAGTGCTGGGAATAGTGTGAATAGAGCGTTGGGAAAACTTCTTGGCAGTAAAATCCTGAGCCAGAAGGCACAACTCGCTATACACAATGCAGTGTTGGTCCCAACGCTAACTTATGGAAGCGAGAGCTGGGTATGGCAGAAAGAGCATGAAAGTAGAATAAACGCGGTTGAAATGCGAGCGCTGCGCAAAATTTGTGGCGTAAGGCTTGTAGACCGTATTCGCAATGATGATGTTAGAAACAGAGTTGGTCTGAAAGAGAGCGTCGGTGTTAAAATAAGAAGAGGCATGCTCCGATGGTTCGGACACGTAGAAAGAATGCAAGATGAAAGAATGACGAAGCAGATATACAATGCAAAATTGGAAGGATGTAGGAGCCGGGGAAGGTCAAGACTTACCTACTATGACCAAATTGGTCGTGTTCTATCAGAAGGTGATGTCAAGAGCCCTAGAAACCGGCGAGCGTGCATGTGAAGAGCAATGAATGTTAAAGAAGCGAGTGAGATATGTAAGGATCGAGTCACGTGGCGCTCGGTTCTCTCTGCCTACCCCGCAAGGGATTTGGCGTGAAGTTATAGATAGATACTTTATTAGGGCGTCTTCATATAAGAGGAAGGTCAATGATTGTGTTAAAAAATTACCAAGACATTGTTAGGCTCTCTATTGAGTGCACTATTGAGATGTCATGTACTGAATTCGATAATTATATAATTATTTGTGTAGAGACCTTTATTTACAATTTGAGCAAGTAATGGAGGATCTTTTACGAAAAGTATTCCAAAGCAAAAAGGACATAATTTGTCTGTGGGGATTTTATATTTACTAATACTAATATTGATATATTAGTAGAAACACAAAAAGAAAACTTAGATTATTAAATTTACTTAAATCCTTTGATCTAGAAAATCTATTTCTGGAGCCTACACGTATAACGGCCATATCTGCAACTTATCTAGATAATGTATTCTGTAATTGTGACCATGTAAATAAAACGGGGGGGGGGGGGGGGGATTTAATAGACAGGAGTTGTATGTAGGGATAAATGATGTCCTTTGTGTATAAGATATTCGGCGAAGTGACCTTTCTGGGCGAATGTTTTTATATGCCGATATGTGTTCCTGAAATCTATTTGAAAATTACGACCAGTTTGACCGATATACACATTTAATTGAGAATCACATTTATCACAAAATAACTTGTAAACGCTGGATTTTTTATTCGGCAGACTCTTGTCTTTACTGTTACATAGCGATTTGAGAGAGTTATGTGTATTGAGTGCATCGTGTATGTTATTTTTTCTAAATATGTTAACTATTTTGTCAGTAATTTCTCCTAGGTATGACAAACTCGCAGAGTATATTGTTGTTGAAACATTTGAAACTACGTATAATAGTTTATTAATGATATTATTCGTCTTTATTCGCAGTTCTTTGGTATATTATCTGGTATATTACATCAAGTTCCTATTAAACTATATTTTAATTATATTATCAAAATAGCTCCACACTTGTCACATATTTTAAATGTATATATAGATATGGATGTGTTCCTTTTTAAGACCAATAAAATTTTTAATCATGCGCAATACGGTTTTACATCTGGTAAATCTACTACAGATACAGGGGTGGCATTAGTTAGGTATATCCTTAACGAATGGGACAGATCACAGGATGCTATTGGGGTTTTCTGTAATCTCGCTAAAGTTTTTGATTGTGTCGATCATCAGACATTGTTACTCAAGCTGAACTATTATGGATTTAGGGGTAAAGCCCAGAACTTGATTGCATCTTATTTAAATAACAGAGTGCAGTCAGTTGGCATAAATGGGGTTAAATCTAAAGGCAAGTAATGTTAACATCGGGGTGTCCTAGGGTTCTATTATGGGTCCCTTTTTATTTTTAGTATACACAAATGATCTGCCCTACATGGTACAGAAAATGGCGGATACAGTACTATTTGCTGATGATACCTCTCTAATTTTTAATATGGCCCACCGGTGTCAAAACATTGACAAGGTAAATGGTGTTATGTCTGCTATTTTAAACTGGTTCACATGTAATCATTTTTTGCTAAACTCGGCTAAAACCAAATACATCAAATTTAAACTTCAGACTGTGACATCTGCCAATATAGAAGTTCTCATTGGGAAAAATAAATAAGAATTCATTAATAATACTGTGTTATTTGGAATTACAGAAGACTGCAAATTACAATTCCACATAAATAAACTTGCTGGTAAGCTCAGCTCTGCTGCATATGTAGTTAGGCGAATCAGACAATTGACAGATGTAGCTACTGCGCGCTTAGTCTATTTCAGCTACTTTCAAAGCATTATGTCAAATGGTATACTGTTGTAGGGAACGGCGGCTGACATTGAGACAATTTTTTTCTTACAAAAATAAGCCATTCGCTCTATTATAACTTGGGCTCCAGAGAATTACTCAGGGAACTGTTCAAAGAAATAAATATTCATACTGTTACTTCTCAATATATTTATGAAAACATAGTATATCCGTAAAAATTTAAAGTCGTTTTCAAACTTCAGCGAAAAACTTAGATGTAGAAATAAATTGTGTATGCTGGTACACCGGCTCCCTAGGACTGGTAGATCTTTTCTTGTAAATTCTGTCTTTTCCTGACAATGTATTCAAAAAGCATATTACAAATAATATCTGTGAAAGGGCTTATATAGAATTGATGAATATGTAACTGACAAACACGTCTGGAAATAAATCAACACAGACGACCTATCCTTAATAATCTTAAATTCTAGAATTTGATATCATTATTGTACCAATTCTAATGTGAATTTATTGTAATATCTAATTGAGAATTTTAGGACCCAATGACAAATAAATCATTTTTATTTTTATCTTCATCTTTCTTTTTATCAAAATTTCAGTAATTATTTCGGTCGAATTTGTACTGTTTGGCAAAACTCATTATTACACAAACTGAAAGCTGTGTAGGTAATAAAAGTATTTTCTTTCAACTACGTAGTAATGTCATCATTAGCAGTCAGAACCCGTTATATAAGTTTTCCCATACATTTCGCGGTCATATACCCACCGGGGTTTCGAAGGGTTAATCACTACAAAACCGATCGCAAAGGACGTATTTTTTTGCTTAGACCCAAAACAGTGCAGAAATGTTATATGAAATCGCATGGTTGCACAGTTTTCCATTAACAAACTGTTTTTTATTTTTTATTTAGATATAAATTTACCACAGAGGTTTAATGTCTCCCCTATAAGTTTAATATAAAACGTATGCATTAGTTTAAAAAGATACTGGCTGAAAATAAAAATCGCCTGAATAAAACCGACTTGGTGAAAAAAAAAAAAAAACAAATGGCGCGCATTTTGTACCTTTGTAAAACTTTGATACTTCATATTTAGTAAGAAAGGTTCTAAAACATGAAAATAGACAGCGATAGTGATATGAATTCAACTCCAGAAAGTATAAACACAGCTGCAAATTAAATTGTTAATAACCTTTTGCCGCAAAATTCGCGGGATAAATATTTAAAAGCTTATGAAAATTTTATTAAGTGGAGAAACGAAAGACGTGTAAAATCACTGTCCGAAAGTATATTTTTAACGTATTTACGTAAGATAGTCAAATTTTTTGGATATCTCCCGTCCAAAAAATGAGACTATCTTCATTGTGATCTATATATTCAATGTTAAAATGGACAGTTAATACCAAGCACAACGTGGATATAAGAGAATACTCTAAATTAACATCGCATCTGAAGCGGCTATCAGATGGGTATATGAGTAAAAAGTCAAAAGTGCTCACAGTCCAGGATATAGAAACATTTTTGAATGAAGCATCTGACAATAAATATTTAGCAATAAAGGTAAGGTTTAAGTATTTAACCTAGACGTTGACACATTATGACCGGTATAAACACTGTTCAGTGCAAGTGTTTAATAGAAGTACATTGTCAGCCAAGTAGAATAACTTCTTGCGACATGTTTAAACCGGCAAAATATTTCTACTAAATACTTGCCCTAAACAATATACCGACCATTAATATAATGATGCCTATAAATTATGTGTTAATTTGTGTGTTACGTCGAATTTTAATCTTTTTTACAGGTTGCTTGTTGTTGCTAAGGATCAGCAAGCTGAAGTGGCAGTGGGCAGGCCACATAGCTCGGACAACCGATGCCGTTGAGGCAGAAAGGTTCTCAAATGGCGATCACGAATCGGAAAAGTGCAGTACGGTCCTCCACACGATGGACAGACGACCTTGTGAAGATCGCATGGAGCCGTTAGATGCAAGCAGCACACGACCGATTGCTGTGGAAGTTTAAGGGGGAGGCCTATGTTCAGCAGTGGACGTCTTTCGGTTGATATGATGATGATGATGATACAGGTTGCTCTCATTTTCGATATAAAAAGGTGCTTACAGAAGCTCTGAATTAATGAATATCACGATTAACAACATCGGAACAAATAACCAGATGTTGCTAATTAAACTTATGAACAAGAAAACAATGAAAGGGCGTCAATTTACAATACGTGACGAATTTTTAAATGTAGTGCAGAAATACATGGCGCTGCGTCCAAGTTCTTTAAACATAAAGCGATTTATCTTAAATTACCAGAATGGAAAATGCACAAAACATGCCATCGGCAGAAACAAATTTGGAAAATTGCCTTATAAAATTGTCAGTTATCTGAAGCTACAAAAGCCTACACTGGGCGTTGTTTCGTCCGAACGTCAGCAACGCGGCTAGCTGATTCCGGTGCTAATTTAACTACGCTCAAGCGTCATGGTGGATGGAAATCGGACCAAGTAGCGGAAGGTTACATAGAGGAATCGGTACAAAATAAAATTAAAATCACTCAAAACATAACGGAATCAATTCATTTGCACTGATCAACATCACCACATCTATCTACGTCCCATGGAAATGATTCGAAATTGAGCCCGGGTCAACTTGTATCTTCTGATTCCGATGATAATAATAATTATTCACAAATAAACCAAACAAATACTAAAATAAATGTTCCAAGTGAAAGTGCAAATTTCACTTTTAATGACTGCACATTTAATCATTGTAATTTTCAAACGTTTGAGGAGAAGATGAATTAAACTTTGTTTTCATTAACTTGAGTTTTTATTTTGAGTAGGTATATTTTATCAAAGTAGATTGGTAGTTGAAAGAAAAGTAGATTACGCAGCTTGCTAAAGTGAATAATTAATGCACGAGTGTTATGTTGGCGCCCGAGCGCATGCGAGGGCACTAAATTAACACTGCGCTCGTTGCAACAATCTACTACTATATCAAATTGGACTTAAGTCCTGCTTTATTCGGTTGACCGTATTTGATTGAGTTTAACCCTTTTCTCCAAACGACTTTAACTTAAGAGAGGTAGAGCGCAATAAAGCAGCTCGTCTGGAGAAGTATCACCAGCTCACAGAAAACCGCAGCCATATAACAACTCCCTGGAGGTTGAGGTATACCTGTTTGTGAGTAAGGTCACCAGTAAGATTCTAAGGAGTTGCTATGTTAGCGGCAGAGGTGGCATTGTGCGAAAGATGTATTCTTAATGTATTGCAAACGTTCTTAAGCTACGGTAACCGCTTTACATCAGATGGTCTCCATATCTCTTGCATGCCTCTCAACGTTGTATTAAAAATACTTCCAAACTAACCATTGCTGGTGACCAAGAATCCAGTTAGTGATGATAAGGAAGTTGTGGAGCTACAGACATGTGTTTTTTTAGAGAACAATGCATAAATTTAATAATTATTGGCTCGGTTCAGTTGGACCAAATTGATTCATCCCTAGGCCGACACTTTAGTAAGAGTACTCGATCCCGGATATCCTCGGACTAGTATGAGGCACATACGGTTAAGAAACTGATGGATGATATTATATTTTCTGACAAAACAATATGTAGTAATTCATGCTTCGTGAAAAACTAGACAAATATACCTTCAAATTGCTCGTTTGACAAATGTTTAGTAGAATATCCTGTGTATTATACAGTTAGACTTTTTATTATTAAAGGAGAGGGATATACCAAAAGTTCAAAGATTTTTTGAATTGCTAAATAACATCATCACATATGAACCAATATCTGATGTTGTGTATATTAACTATTCAATGGAAGCCACAATTAATAATAATAATGAATAAAATAATATTAATAATATTTATGACCCTATCTAATATTAATATGAATAATATTAGATAGGGTCATAAAATGAGTTGTATACAAATAAAAATAACTTTTTATCAAACAGGTATACAAAAAGTGGAAGGTTGTAGGCCAAGAAAAAAATACGGTCCGGAACCTAAGAAAGGTGTATAATTATAGTATGTAAGAACCAAGTGACGTGGCTTTCCATCTCGATGGTTGTCTCTTTCAACCCTCCATTGGCCGTGAAAATAAAAAGGCTACTACTTACATTGGAAAGAGCTTGCTTAAGGTCAGTGGTGGTCTCAATTATGAATTTAGGCAAATGAACATTAACTTCTATAGTTCTCATGTTCTTAACAGCGTTTTCTAAAAGTGAGGGGTCTTCTAGTTTTTCTTTGAGAGCTTCTAGACCATCAATCTTATTAGGAAGGACGACAAGGAATGAAGCTTCATCTCCTTCGTAAGGGATAGACAGCAAAGCAGCATCAAGTTCTTCACTGAATCCATATAAGAAATCAGTCTTCTTGAACATGAAAGGAATTTTGATTGTTTTGTTACTTGAAACATGAAAATCCATATCGCTTGTAAATGACTTGTCGAATTGGTTTTTCCAGGTACCCTGCAATTGGAACAGTGAATTAGATTAGATGATATTCCATTGGAATTTTATTATTGGAAACTTTATTATCGCCTTTTTTATTAGAAGCCTGCAAACACAGGTATGAAATTTTTATGCAAGTTTGTAAAGTAAAGTATGACTTCGCTATTGTTGCCAATATTTTATTCGACTTCTACAATATGGGTATCAAAAAGGAGTCATATTAAAAGCTATAAAAATACGCATTATTCTGAAATATCCAATTCAGATGTACAATAGTAATTTAAAAAATATGGAATTAATCTTATATGCCTTACTTAATCATAAACCTTAAGCTATATTTTAAACTTTAATCTTGTACCTTGAAATAAATAGCGTTGACGAGGATTGAACGGGTATTAGAATGGAATGAGTCTGCATTAACCAAATCCTTGATACGTTTATTGGTGTGGTCTTCTACCTAAAAAATATTAAAGAAAATTAAGTAATATTCTTCTCCTTTGGTTAAATATTTTTTTGAAACACGGATGGCAAACTAATACATAACTATCGATTAACCAGCTATTGTCGCCGTCGCATTTTTCATCCCGAGATTTTCCCAAAGCATGAAGTTTTGCAAAAGAAGCGTGAAGAGGTTTTAACAGCATCAACATTGGATGAGTGATGCTTTTGATGTTACAAGTGTCTTTAGGTTAAGGTAACTGCATACCATCAGACACGTCACATGTTTGTTTGCCATCTTAGTGGTATAAAAGATGTGATTAAAAGATTTGTTTTTTATGCGCGACAGTCCGTTCACCTGTGTTAAGACGAAATCATCGTCACGATGACGCATATAGTTATCGTAACCGGACTACTTACAGACAGTTATGACTATATTTCAAAATATTTATATATACACACCCAGTTATTGATTGTATTTGCAGCGGCCATGCTTTTGGTGAAATCGATATTCTGAACCTCAGAGTCGAAGACATCCTTGGACACAACGGCGAACTGGTCGTTGAGTTCGTAGCCATCAGCAATGTAGACTTTATTGGCCATTTTCAATTCTACCCCCTTTATTGACCGGAAGTTACGGCTCACCGCCGAAAATACTTCTTTAGTCTGTAAAATAATAATACTGATTAATAAATGAATTATCGTGTTACTAGGTTCTAACGATTTGGTATAAAATTTGTATTTAAATTAGGTTTTGTTTTTAGGTTTATCTGTATATATTTAGATGCCTTACTTGAAAAATGAACTCAATATTACACAAAAAAATATGAAAGGCGCCGAGCAAAATTCGGTCCCCTAAGTACAACGGATTGATAACAATAAATAAATTTCTTAACAGCAGCAAATAATATTTGTTCTGGTAATTGATTTTAATTTAAAATTAGCAACAGATATACACTGTCAAATACACTATTATAATAAAATAATCTATGTACAATAACTATACGGCTTTCTGTTGTCAAATAGTTATTGTCCTTTCATAGTAGATTTTATTTCGTAAGGCTAATTTACCGGAGGAACCAAGCCTGAAACAAATTTTCAGAAATAATCTTGAAATACAATATTTACTTATCTTATCGTTTTTATTTATCTTACCTACTTATAGGAAACAGTTCGGATTTACGAGAGGTTGTTCAACTATAGACGCAGGGATTCATTTGCTTAAAAGTATATTCGCGGCAAGGGAGGGTTCGCAAGATGCCTTGGGAATTTTCTGTGATCTGCCTAAAGCGTTTGACTGCGTGCACCATGACACTCTTGTCAGAAAATTACACCACTACGGTATCAGGAACAAGGCTCTCGAACTTCTGTCTTCTTATCTGGGCAATAGGATGCAGAAGGTGGATGTTAATGGTAAAAGATCTTCGGGGTCCCCTGTAGTTATGGGAGTCCCACGGGGGTCAATTCTCGATTGTATTGTTTGCGGATGATACCTCTTTGACATTCAAAATTAATAGACGGTTAGGTAATTATGACGAAGTTAACGATGCTCTCTCTAAAGTTATACATTGGTTTAGTGTCAATAATCTGCTTTTAAATGATAAAAAGAGTAAAGTAATTAAGTTCTCAACACCTAATGTAAGACAGGTGGCTGCCAATGTACATGTTAATGGAACTAATTTAGCCCCTGTAGAGACAACTGTGTTCTTGGGTATAACAATTGACTCCAGACTACAATGGGGCCCACAAATTGAAAAATTATCAGGAAAACTAAGTTCTGCAGCCTATGCAGAGAAAACTATCAGACGGCTCACTGATATTGATACGGCTAGAATAGTTTATTTCAGCTACTTTCATAATATTATGTCATATGGAATTCTTCTTTGGGGTAACTCCGCGGACATTAACACAATCTTTTTATTGCAAAAGAGAGCCATAAGAGCTATCTACAAACTTGGTCCCCGGGAGAGCCTTAGAGAAAAATTCAAAGAAATAAATATTTTTACAGTTGCATCGCAATATATCTATGAAAATCTTTTGTATGTCCATAAAAACATAGACACATTTTGTAAAAAAGAGTGATACTCATAGCATAAATACTAGATATGAGCATAATCTTGTGTTACATGCAAGCCGTCTCCACAAAATAAGTAATTCTTTTATGGGGCAATGTATACGGTTCTATAACAAACTTCCCAGCAATATAAGAAAATTGACAATAAACAAATTTAAAACTACTATTAAAGCCAAATTGTGTAGCAGGGCATATTATAAAGTATCTGACTATATTAATGTTAAAAATGCCTGGGAGTGAGTCGATCCAATTATAATGTAAGTAATAAAATATGTAAATTTGTTTGGATACCAAAAGAGGGATGCCTGAGTTTTTTGGCAGTATTTTTATCAGTGCTCACCTAGTCATAAACTGCACGGTAGGGAAAAAAATTGTGACGATTCCAAACAAATGTAGCCATTTTTACGGAATAAAAAGATTTTGACTTTGACTTTACCGTATCAAAACGGTCTCGGTTCACCTGAAAATTCAGTTCTAATACACTAAAAAAGTTAATTAAATATTTTTTCAACAGCAAGTAAATGATTTTATACCGTAATATCCATCTAATTATACATTAAATATAGTATTACAAATATGATAATAAATATATATTAAATAGAATATTCCTTAGTCTGATTTTTGGAATAATTACAATTAATTTTTGTTCGAGAGTCCTTCGTAATATAAAAGTTAAGATTTTTTACTTGTGAAGTAAAATATAAAACAATTCGTAATTTTGGAGGCAGTCAGAGCAATTGGACTTAACAGAAATTAAGTCAGTTCTGCAGATCAAATCTCTTTTACGTTTATTGCAGCTAAAATTTAAAGAGATTGATAACACTTTCAGAAATAAGATTTTACATTCGATAGTTTTTTGAAATTGTACAGTCTAGCCTTATCACTATTGAGCGAGCTCAGCGTCTAATTTTGATAGCCGGTGCTGGTCTTCCATTTATGTTTCCAATAATAGATCTCTACAAAAGGTAGGACGTCTTAACAGTAAGACAATCTTTCATACTCCGCACAGTGCTAAAGAAACACTCACAGCTCATCTATGATCCTAACCTTTTGAAGGATAAACGTAGAAAGTGTGCCATCAGAGCGAAACATGGAACACATCCTTCTCTCAAAACTTCTTTGGTTTCCTAGGTCCGTTTATCCTCTAACAAAATACAGCTGCAAGCGCGAAGTAGCTAAGTTCCTCAAGATACGCGACTACAACGAAACAGAAAAACTGCGCCGGCCACTAAGATAACCTGCGTCACCTACCCTTGAACTTGCACAGTATCTTATACAAAATACACCTCATAACTTACACACACCCCCCACACACACAATACTAATTCCAATGGGATACGAAGTAACGTAAATAAGTAATAGTTTTTAGACCCTTAATTTTCTTTTCCTTTTATTTATTTTTGTTTATATTCCACATTAGTTACAATTGTCATTAAAATAGTATGGACAATTCTATGATCCATCCAAAGGGGCCTGGCGACCAGTAACACAGGTTTACTGTTACTAAACCTACATCAGGCGCCAGTCTGTCTATCTAGAGAGAAAAAAAAATTTAAATGATTTTATTATTATTTATTAATTAAAAGTACTGCAGCGATAAGAGCTTGCAAAAATATGTAGCTTAAGAATAATAACATATACATATATGTTATTCTTTTATATGTGCTAAAACTTTGAATATTACACTTGTATGTATTGAATGTGATATATTTAAAATAATTATGTTTTTACTTACGGCATTGTCATTAGGTAACCCAATAGCTTTGAGTAACTCATCATGGGATTCTCCAACGGATGCGAGGCTGAGCAGAGCTAGAGGTGTCAGGACAGAGAAGGCAGATTGTACTACACTCTCCTTCGGATGCTGCTTCACAACTTCCTAAAAGATGAATATTCATCAATTTCAAATTTTATAACTATTACAACAAGAAATAGATGGAATAGCACTATCTAATATTTTTTTCTTCAAAATAAGAAAAAATAGCCTATACAGACTTACTAACTAATTTATTGTTGTGTAAGATAATGAAAATAATGATATCAGTCATCAATTAACCAATCTAATCAATTTTAAGATAGGTAGGGGGCATCAAAGCGTCCCGTCTGGGGAAGTATCTCTACATCACAAAAATCGCAACCAAATAACAACTCCCTAGAGCAGGGTTTCTCAAACTATGGGTCGCGACCCAGTGGTGGGTCGCGAGCGAACATTGAGTGGGCCCTGCCTGCAGAACAGCACACCACCCTACCGATCCAACCGTTGCTGGGCAGCGGGCGACTGTCAGTCGCCCGGACAGATTGTAAACGCGGGCGGCGCTTAAAAAAAATTAAACTTTGTTTGTTATTTGAAAAGTCCTTTATTTAGGTATATTGGTAACGGTTAAATTTCCTATAGGTGGGTCCCGAGTTTGGGAACTTGTATTAGATGAGTCGTAGCGCAGACAACTTTGAGAACCACTGCCCTAGAGGGTTGTTGTGTTCCTGCGTGTGAGTGAGGTGTTCAGTAAGCTACTAAGGAATTGTTGTGTTAGCAGTAGAGGCATCGTGCGAGTAATACTTAATGTATTGCAAGCATTTATATGCTACGGTAACCGCTTTATATCTGGTGGGCCGTATGTTATATGCCTCCCGACGTTGTATATAAAAAAACAACTTTTGCTGTATTTTTATAGATAAATAAATAATAAATAAAAAAATGTGCGGAGCGGTGGTGGCCCCGCGGTATAGCCGCACGCCTAACAGGCGTGAGGTTCCGCGTTCGAACCGCGGCGGGTGCCTACTCGGTTTTTACAAGTAGATACAATTTAGTATTGTCTTAAGTTTTCGCGATTATCACACATTGAATTAAACAATTTTTAACGGAAGTATCGCGTGTTTTATTTATTTTGCTGCTGCAAAGTATTCGAAACGTCAGGTTCAACAAAATAAATAAAACACATTCCGTTAAAAATTGTTTAATTCAATAAGTACAATTTACTTCCGTTCGGCTGCCACTTGCTCCCCGGTGAAGGAAAACACCGTGACGAAACCCGCACATGGAGATCTTCTGGATGTGTAATCATGATTCATTGTCTGGTTCCTGTTTAAGGGTTACGAAGGTCGGATGGCAGTCGCTCCAATGTAATAACTGGACTCGTCACAGCTTGGATCATGATCATGGCGAACCCCGGGCACCCTAGTCGATGCAACCGGAACTTACCGCTTGATGAGTGAATGAAATAAAATAAATAAAATGTTTTATTGCTTCTAGAAAGAACATCATCTAGATGAGGTATGGATTTACCTTTTAAGCATAGTGAATGCTTGTGTTAGGCTGATCCGCTCCTTCACAAACTTATTAAAGAAGTAATCTCATTCCGACGTTTTATACAACAATTTTCCAATATTAACATTATTTATCTTAACCTTAACCTTAATTAACTTTCAAAATGAAATTCGTGCCTGGACGTACGTATGATTTTATTTATTTAATGATTTTATTATTTAATGACGAGCCTGTTACTATAAGGCCATGCAGATCTGGCATAGTTAAATTGTCATAAAGTATTATCGAATCTAGCTGGCTGATTTTTTCACAAGACCAGCATTTTATCATTATTCACATCATACAATATGCTTTGGACTAAAACTATTGATCACTATGTCTAACGATAATATAAGTAAAGTTATATGCGAATTCAATGATGGATTGTTTACAGCTATTTTATACTTACAGTGAATAGTCTGGCAGTAAACTTTTCATTTCCTGCCTTCAGAAGGGCTACCGCATCATTGCCGTCAGCCATCGCAGCGGCTATTACTCCAAGTACTGCAAACGAAAGGGAAAAATATAAATTTGGCTTTAGTTAATAGTTATGTGTCCTAAATGTTAAGTACTAGCCTCTGCATACTTGATATTGTAAATACTTATACATTTAATTCCAAATTCATTTGCTATTTCTATCATTATTCTGTAGTAATGATCATTTCATTATAATTCGGAGCCTTTGTATATACAACTACTTTTTCACCCTATAGATGTTGTTTAAAAGGATCTTGACTATTTCTCGCACGAAGGATTTGGAAAATCAGTTAAACATATTATCAAAATTTTCTGTGAATACTTTTAAAAAATGGTTTCTCAGAAAAATATTACGAGTTTTTTATAACTTAAATAATCGAAATCTTTGCCTCTAAATAAAGATCCAATAAACGTACACATTGCCGTGATTTTTGAAATATGCCAGTGTTATTCTACTTAGTAAAACCTCCACACCAAGTTGAATCTTTACACTTCTAATCGTATCTAGTGACTTGTTCAGATACTATTGTGTATATGCTAGAGTCTAGCACATAGGTTCCCAACCTTTTATGGACTACCGCCCCTTGTATAAGAAAGAAATCCGACGCCCCCTTTTCCATAATACTCGTAGTTAATTATACCAATTTTATATGTCTGATTCGTAATAAATTCCTCGGCCAATGTGAATATAAACACAAATAAAAAAAAAATTAAGCTCCATTAGTGTGAAGAGTTCGGATTAATCATATATATTAATAATCACAAATTAAAAATTTGTTCTCTCTCTCTCTCTCTCTAACCGTGTTCCTCGTGGTCGTGATGATTAATAAGTTAAAAATACAAAAACATGTTATAATAAAAACATGTAATTCAGACAAAGCCCCATACAAAGTGTTAGAACAAAATTATAACTTAACCAACAAATGCAAGAAAATACACAAAGCTGGCGCACCTCGTACTGGGGCACTGCAGAAAGGCAAAGACAAGACGATTTATAAAAAATTATAAAAAGTATATAATAAAAAAACAAAGTTCAATAAGAAACATAAATATCAATGAGTTGTTGAAGTCTGTTGGAGTTTTTATAATTTGTTAATGTCGGGATTCAATTTTGTTAACATCAGTCACAAATCACCATGTTCTGTGACCTGTAGTATATTCCCTTTCTTAGACATTAAATTAGCTACTCAAATATGATGAAGGAAATGCAATTAAACATTTTTGTACTATTTCCGACAATTTAAGGTGGAGAGCTGATATTGATTTTTGGAGCAAAACTCTTGGTATACATTTCTGAATTTTACTTTTAATTCTTCATTAGTTAGAAATTCTACTGCTAAATGTGATGATTCTGCTGTATCTGCATTTACGAAAGGATGTAAAACCCAGCTTGGTATATTCGTATTTAAAATATCCTGGAATCGCTCTGTAAAATCAGCGTTAAGAGCATTCAGGGGTTGGCAAAAAGTAAGTAAATCTTCCTGTTTTACCGATGATGATGATAATTTCGGAAAGTGGCTGTATTCACCTCTTCCTAGATTTCGTTTGAATAGAAGAAGTGTTCCCATAAAAGCAGCTATGACCTTTTTTGTTTTTATTAAATTCAGCTCATCGCCTTGCAAGTGGCAGTGTGAGAGAGAGATGAGGGATTTTTATTCCATACAAATACGAAATGGTCTTCATGAAGACATACTATATTTCCTTTAAAAGGGAACGATGATACCGATGACACTCTGGATTTACTTATATATCCATGAGTGACGGTGATCACGTACCATTAGATGTCTCGCATGCTGTTTCTCATCCGCTCCCTCTCAAATTCTATGCATTTGTTTGTTATAAATTCATCAATTCTGAATGACATCAATTATACGAGTATAATAAATAAACTAGACAGTATTACGAGTTTCGTCCATAATTTAACTTAAGATTTCAGAAATAAAAGTTCAGATTAATGGACTAAATCTTTACTGTCCAGAATCATATTCATGATCAAAATGGTACGCAGGAATAATATAAAATGGGAGCAATAAAAAACTAACGATTACATTACTTGAAATAACTTGCATATACGTTCATTATCATAAAAGGTGGGGCAAAGATCAATGTTACTGTCGTCGAGTTAACCATTATCAAATAAAGTAATCGTATGAATTAACCTAACTGTTGTACACGTGTACAGGTATTTATGTTTCTTTCATTTATTTTAATTGCTGTGACTGTGCACTCATTGTTGTTGTTTAATTTAGACAATGTATAGATAATACTATAAGTTATTATAACATTGAGTCAACGGCAAGAACAAAAAAATGAATATAACATTATTTAGTCAAAGCAAATGACCAAAAAATTCTAAACATTTTCGATTTAGAACAAATATTCACATTTTTATTTATATATTTATCTCAGTATCTAGTGTCTCGTTCGTTTATGTACAATTGTAAATTGCTCTGCCTATTTTCTTTCCGGTACGTGTAACTAGTGTGATGTGTATAGATATTCCAATAAGTTATTATTTATTTTGAGAACGAATTTATTAAGCAACTACCCACATTCAATATGTTATTGACGTTATTGGAGAATGTTACGCCAACCATAGTATAAACAAATAAGTAGGCCGACTCGAGCGCCGAACGAACGAGCGTTTCAAATCGCGTAAGGGAATGGTTACACAGGGTTACAATCAGTACTAATGATTTGTAACATAAATGAGTAAATTTATTTAATAATAATTTATTGTATGTTTAGAAATTTAGTATACTAACATCATGGAATGATTTTAACGTATTTTGTGCTGTAAAAGAAAATAAACGTTTTTACTGCACAAAAACAGATTTAAGGTGTAAGTTGTTCGGTATAACCTTTACGGTCAAAACCAGTATCAGGAGCAGGTTCGTCACCTGAGAAGAGAGATAGAGTCGTTCAAAACAGCCCGACTGGGGAAGTGTAGGTACTTCCGCAATCGTGCTGCTTTTAACGACTTACGACGACGGGATAGAAGATCACAGTAAAAAAAAAACGACTCCCTGGAGACATGTTTATTTGCCTCCGGATGTTGGAAAAAAAACGTTGGTTATGATAGACTCAATTAATTCAAAGTGGGGTATGTTAATAGAATTCAAATTTATCCCCATATTTTTAATTGCAATTACAATTATATTACGACAGATATGCAATTAATTATTTAAAGTTGTGCCAACGGTTTGTGGCTGTTACTTAAATAACTTAATTAAAATTGAAAATATAAAACATTACAATTATTACATAGTTGAATATTGTAAACTAAAACAATGCTAAATATACGAAACAAGTTGTTACAATATATTCGGCCAAGTGTATGTTGGACTAGCACACCGTCGCTCCTGTACTACCGTACAATAAAATTCTTACTGCTGGTCTGAAGTATGCTTGATCAGTTCTTATTATTTATTGATATACTTCAGGGTTTGCAATCTAATTCCATCTGGTTTATCGGTTGTAAGTATAACCTTTTTTACTTGAGTTACAAGGCCCCATTGCCTCTTTGGCAGGGGATCGGGTCCCTAAAAACAAAGTGCTAAGTTAAGAAATATACAGATAGATAATTACTATCGAAGCAACAGTTCACATGTTAAATTCGATTAAAATATCCTTGTTTGAAACAGGTTTGCCACTGCCTGAGTTGCCAGCCGTTTTTTATTCAAAAACGACGTATATAATGGTCTGTTATAACTATTATTTAGGGGTCATCGGCGCTCAAAATTGCTTAATACAATATCACCGAAGTCTACATCTCTAGAAACTAAATGGTATTTTTATAATTAGGCGTCAAACAAGCACATGGGCCCGTATGATTACCGATGGAATGCCTAATAAATGTTAGCACAATCCGGAGAATTGTTAGTGCGTGTATTGTTATAATTATAATTGTTACTACGTCGCTGCTAACACGTGTACATATCATTTAGAAACTCCATAGATATTTATATAATTGTAAATAATTTTAAAATTTTACTAATATGGATATGTTAAGATTTTACTTATTTTTATTCCTCAAAAGTCATCAGAAATGAATCAACATTGTGAATGGAATACCATATTTTTTCACTTCATTTTGACATTTACTAGTGAATTTAGATTTTATACCGTTATTAATATGAGTAAAGTTTGTTAAAATCTTTTACAAAATGAAGTCGGTAAGATTTAAACATGAGTAAAAAATCTAAGAACCACACGTTTCATAAATTGTTGTATTAATTAAGAATAGATAATAAGGGAATATGTATGAAAATTTTTAGCACAGATTTTAAAAGAGGAGACAGAGACAGGAAGATATTTCAAAGTAAAATTTTTCGACGATATTTAGTTTGCCAGATAATGCTGTTTGTTTAAAGTGGCATTTTATCACGTGACTTGAAAACGCTGCACACTAATAGGCCGCGGTAGATGACGTCACAAACTATGAAAACTATGAAGAAATGTATGGATTTCATCTAAATATTAGCTGTATTTTCGCAATTCAAACATTCACATTAATGCTGTCATAGTTGTATGTTTAAAATATGACAATGATTCAAATTGTGAAGTTTGTTTTTGTTATTTTTATTTCAAGATTTTCAACATCTAGCTAAAAAAAAAACTGGGAACTACTAAACTACCAAAAAAATGTTTTTGTTTTACTTTTTATACGATAATTGTGTGATTTAAAACGAAAAATAAATTTCATGCATGTTCCCTATTACGACAGTAAGTTATTAGATAAGTTGGTACTAATTGTACACCTTTACTCTTTATATGACGTAATTAAACTTCGATTGCATTGAAATTTGATGCTCAGCTCAATATTAAATATAAGAACATAAAAAGCAACGAACAAACAAAAAACAGTAAATGCAAAACTTAAGTATCTACAGTTGAGAGCAGATAAAAAATAGTAATATTTTATCTATTTAGTTTGCCAGATAATGCTGTTGTTTAAAGTGGCATTTTATCGCGTGACTTGAAAACGGTATTTATATATTTTATATATTTATAAAAAAAATCTCTCAACGGTGCGAAGATAATTTTTTTAAGCTAGACCTGCACTTAGCTGTACCAACGTCATTACTTATTATTGACATTGATTTTGGCGTCATAAAGTTTAGAAATATAATGGAAATGTTTATTTTCTTTTAATAAGTACAAACGACGCCCCGACTCGCTAAGTGCTTGTTAATACTAAGTTGTTTTTAATGTAAAGTGGTTTTAAATACACAACGTATCTAACATATTTAATTGGATAAGGAATAATACTGTATTGTTTAAAATAACTTCGTGAATAACCCATTATTTTTTTGTAATATGGGATAGATAAAAATGGTTACTGTGGATTATCCTTGGGAGATAGACATATAACAAAGCAGACTTTTTAAAGATCTTTTTAAGATTTTTATGATCTATCTCGAAAAGTTTAGCAAGCGTTTGCAATGTAAGCGCACAAAAATATATTTTTTTACGCCATAACATTACAAATCTTTTAAATTCTCGACTTTTCTCTACTATAATATATGTATTATACATATAACCTTCCTCTTGAAACACTCGGTTTATTGATGAAAACCGTATTAAATACGTTGTGTAGTTTAAACAATCTACGCGTACAGATGGCGGGAAGCAACTTTGTTTTATACTTAAGTTAGGTACTTCCCCAAACGAGCTGCTTTGATGCGCTCTACCTCTCTTAGAACATCGAGACCAAGATAAACAGACATATTCATGCACAAAAATGTTTGCCTCGTGTGGGAATCGAACCAATGAGCGTCGGTGTCAAAGTCGCGTCTGTCACGACTGAGCCACCGAACTCGTCAATGTCACCAATGCATATACAAAAAGTTAAAAAAAATTAAACTTTATATCAGCTTTTAAGTCTCTGAACTTAGATTATTTCACAGAAAATATACGTAAATATAATGTAGATTCATAAGTAGTATCTTTTAGAGATCTCTTGTAGTATCATATCTAAGGAAGGTATTTCGGATAACTTGAATGCAAGGAAACTTGTGCTAAAAATACGTAAAAACTGGTTTATTGGCAGTACCGAAAATCCATATTGTTCTTGAATACATGCAACGGCCATCGCTGATGGCCCACGTCATGTTACAGTGTCTATTGAGTTAATGGTCAACAAAGGGACATTATGTTGTCACTATATAATATTATGTATTGCAGTAAATTATTTTGACCTAGTCAAATCCAACGATGTTTTAAAAACTCACTCACTTAACTGTGTATTTTTATTTAAACTAATTAGTTGAAAAATATAACTTATATTAAACATAAATATTAGATAAACTTGTTGAACTGATTTTATTAAATGATAAAAGAATACTTCTTTATTAATAGACTGAACATACTTAGGTTTACGAAGAAACTATAATAAAATTAGTGAAGTTTTAAGTGAAAACTATACTTACAACATATGAACACCTTCATGTTTGTAATGTGCTTGACTGCTGACGGCCAACCGATCCACACTGCCAATTCTCAGTGCGATCTCCTACATAAATACAATCATTTTTAATAGACATAAAGGCGGATACACACCGGAGATCTATTTAAGTGTTTGTCGTAATTATATATCGCACGTTTTACATGTGTTTATGTATTAGACGAGAT
The DNA here is from genome assembly GCA_947507595.1 of Pyralis farinalis. Classification (NCBI taxonomy): domain Eukaryota; kingdom Metazoa; phylum Arthropoda; class Insecta; order Lepidoptera; family Pyralidae; genus Pyralis; species Pyralis farinalis. The sequence goes on from OX382267.1 coordinate 24,061,205, forward strand.
CGGTGGCGCAATGTTTCGTAATGCTACTTTGACACCAATGCTCGTGGGTTTGATTCCCACACAGGCAGGCATGTTCATGCACACAATTATTTGTGATCATGAATATGAACATGTCAGTTTGTCTTGGTCTGGGTGTTTTCTATGTATCATAAGTATGTATTTAAAAAAACATATTTACGTATGTTTATCAGTTATCAAGCTTCGTTTAGTTTGGGGTCTGTTGTTGGCGCTGTGTAATTCGTCCAACAATACATATTTATATTTATGTTTTTCAGTGAGTTTTGGGATGTAAGCGGCTCTTCTTTATCTAGAGCCAAATACAAATTCACATACATGAGTTGGAATCTCTAAACTGTAAACATGGCTTTGACAAAGAAGAAATATATCTAATTTTGGGGTAGGTGAGGGAATGTATGTATAAAGCTGGTTTGCATATCAGTACATCTCGACCTATAAAAACTTTTTTGGAAGGGCATTCTTACGTTTGACTTCAGCATAACATACATGTTTTTATTATAAGTACCTATATATCTATGAAGATAAATAAATAAATAATAAATAAATAAATATTGTGGGACAAATTACACAGCGCCACCTAGCCCCAAAGTAAGCGAAGCTTGTGTTATGGGTACTAGACAACTGATAAACATACGTAAATACATTTTTTTTTTGTAAATACATACTTATTATACATAGAAAATACCCAGACCCATACAAACAGACATGTTCATGCACACAAATGTTTGTACTGTGTGGGAATCGAACCCACGAGCGTTGGTGTCAAAGTAGCGTAACAGCGCGTTTCACCACTGCGCCACCGAGCTCGTCGAAGATATTATATGTGATTTATATATTTTCTCACAATATACTTTTTACTATAAAATCTTATCCTTTCTTTTGGCTTCGTCGCGGTTGGTAATAAAGGTCGCTTTTGTTTAGACGTCATAATCATACGTCATTATTAAATATGATTTGTACCCAATTTAGAAATAGATGATGAATGAGGTATTATTGGAAGCGTCTTGCTGTTACGTTGGTTTTAATTTAATCTCACATACCTGGTCCGACCATAAGTTCTGTTACAAATGAATATGTCGGCACAATGTCGGCGTGTCGTTTTGAGCAGGCCATGTCCTCTAAAACTGACCATAATTTGAAGTTTAAGAGGTTCAGATCTGGGCTAGGCGAGGGCCAATCAGCAGCTCTTACAAAGTTCGGAACATTAGTTTCAAGTCAGGCTTGGACAGTTCGCGCCTTGTGACCAGGTGCAGAGTCCTGCTGGAAAATCCACGGTACATTTTTAAAAAGTGTATTGTTGAGAGGTTTCACATCACGATCCAAGATACTCTCTTGGTACACTATGGCTGAGTCTTCACTCCATTTTCACAAAAATTAAGCTTTGTGACTCCTTGATAAGACACTCCCCACCAAACCATTACAGACGGAGGATGATAATCACGTTGTACCTTTCCGACCACTTGGGCGGCTTCTTTAGAACTGTGTGCGTCAACTTTGTTATTTTGCGTGTTGTAGTGCTCTTTAATCGTGATTTTTTTTTATCATTAAAGAGGATATTTCTGTGCCTTTCACCTGCGTATTCTGGGAGATGACATTTTGATCGATACACTCTCTTCAATTATAGGTATTGATTTAGGGCAGATCCAGTATATCGACGATAAGCACCGAGCTTCAGGTCTTGTTTTATTGTACGCAATAGAGATCTGGCGGGAATCGCCATTTCTCGCGATAAGATTTTTTGTTTCCTAATGAAGTTTCAGCGAATTATGGCTTCAACAATATTAACAGCCTTTGTTTAGATAATATGCTAAAATATTTTTTCAAATTCAACCGGTAACTACAATGTACAAGCAACTGTATAATATATCATATCCATGGTACCCACATAGTCCTCATATTATAGCGTAATCTTAGTAGAGTAAAGATTCAATATATTTACAAATGAAGCAGATAACGTGGCATATTTGTTATCATAATCAAAGTTATTATCATAATATTGTGAAAATTTTTTTGTTTATTCTTAGAAACTAATGTTTTCTACTTAAAAGTAGAGTTTTATTTGAAAAAAAGTTATACGAGTTACCTTTGTTAGCTATTTACTGGTTGTGATCCAAAGTTAGTTGCTGGTACATTGAGTTACAGTCTTGGAAGGAACCGAAGGGTGCAAACTATAGAAAACAGAGCATTTTGGCTTATGACACGCATTCAACGACAGACTCGGTGACGCGATACCTTAGGATTATAAGATTACTGATTAAAAAAAGTCTACCAAAAGGAAAATAACAAATTTATTAAAACTAATATTACAGCATACTACATACTACAGATAATAAATAAAATAAATATTTAAAGCTATGAATGTCACACAAGCGAGTGAAGTACGTAAGAACCGCGTCTAATGGAGCTCAGTTCTCTCTGGCTACCCCGCAAGGGACCTGGCGTGAAGATATACATACATACATACATAATATTTACAAATAAGAATATAAATAAAAAAAGACGTTCTAAAGTTCGGGCTAGTACTATTTTTAAGGACTCGCTCGGATGGATCTAACCAAAGTTCACTGAGGGCCCGGACAGAGGTGGCCGGCAGCACCCGGTCACTGTCCGAACGGAGATGTAGGCCGCCGGTTGAAGAGTAGCCAGCGAATATCAGCCAGCGAGCAGGACCGCGAGGGGCTCACGGACGTCGGAAGTCACTAGTTCACTTGATGTTTGCCGGTGGGGACCGCCTTGCGATCCACCATTGCAGCGGTCAGAGGTACCGACGACAAGTAGGAGTGGAACGCAGATTCGACGCCGTCGATTCACACCGCGTGGCCCAACACAATACATACAGAAGACGTGACGCACCCGTCCGTTGTTCACTGGATCCACACCGTAGACTGCCCCATTTCCTTCTCGGACGAGTACAAATTTATAATTAAAAAAAAAAATAATAACTTACATAATAATTTTTCGTGATAAATTTTGTCATGACATTCCGAATGAAGGATCTCTATGTATAAAGGGTAAACTTGGACTTAAAACTAAAATTTAGAAATGTTTATAAAGTAATTACACATCCTGTCATATGTAATCATGCTTCCCTAACATACATCTCGCATAGAAAGTTAGGGTTTTTTTTTGATACTACCTGATGTAAAGCGGCTGCCGTAGTCTATTAACGCTTGTAATACATTAAATGTCACTCGCACGATGCCTCCACTGCTGCTTACACAACAACTCCTTGGGAGCATACTGGTGACCTCACTCACACACAGGAACACAACAACCCTCTAGGGAGTTGTTATTTGGCTGTGAGTTACGGTTTACAATCATTGACTTCTACTACAATGGTAATACTTGTAATATGACAGTTTGGCTTATTTTTGAACTGAAGTTATCGTCCGCTCCATTTTAAGACCCATGATGAAAATGAAGTGAGGGAGTGTGTAAGTGTAAGTGAATTCATCATGACCAAAGGAAGGCCAATGAAAGGACTCATTTTACCCGCGCGACCAAAGAACAGTCAACGAAAAGGGCTTATAAGATCTAATTAAAATGCTAAAAAAAGATGCTCTAAAAGTTCAGGCCAGTACTGTATCGCTAGTACTGTATCACTCTAACCAAAGATCACTGAGGGTCCGGACAGAGGTGGCTGGCAGCACCCGGTCATTGTCCGAACGGAGATGTAGGCCGCTGGCTGAAGAGTAGCTCGCCAGCGAACCTCAGCAAGCTAGCAGGGTCGTGAGGGGCTCACGGACGTTGGACGTCACAGCGCGATTGATGTTGGAGTCGGTGGGGACCGCCTTGCGATGCACCGCCGCCGCAGTGGTCAGAGGTACCGAGGACAAGGTAGGAGGTACCGAGGACCGAGGTAGGAGTCGAACGCTGATGCGATGCCGTTGATTCACACGTGTGGCGCAACATAATAGGGGCAGGGGAGCACAAAACACACAGAAGACGTGACGCACCCGTCCATTGTTCACTGGATCCCCAGCGTAGACTACCCCATTTTAAAATTTAAAATTTTTGATACATATTAATTTTTCGTGATTAATTTTGACATTACATTCCGAATGACGAATCTATATACAAAGAATAAAAAAGTTCCTACCTCTCCTTCCTACCAAGACCTTTTAATATTATGAGCATATTTTCACTCTCACATCCTTTTACTGCAACAATCACTTTCAAATTCTTTCTCACTCTTCTCAAACTTCCAAAGTGTTTTATATATGTATCTATATATCTTTTCATTTGTTATGGCTAAAAAAGAGTACATGTAAAATATTTACTTCGCGACGAGCCCAAAAGTTTTCGGTAATAATAGCTATGAGTGTTACGTATGTGAAAACTTCTGAAACTTGTAAATAATTTAAATTTCCTAAATGTTTCCACATCTGGCTCAGGTAAGGGCTTTGGTTTCGCAATTAGAGGCACCCAATAACGATACCCGCACATCCAATCGGTGAAAATTTAATTCAGGCACGAAAAAAAATTAATACCTGAACTTCGCTTATTTTTATTTCTCTAAAACATGTAACTCCCCGGCGCTATAATATATCATGTTACGTCTAGTAATTATAGTAGAGGCATACAAGATGTTACAATAAAATTATTGGCCATGATTAACTGTAAAATTAAATTTCAAATTATTTTAAATTGTATGTTCAACATGTGTATTTATTTCATTTTGTATATAGTTTTCCTTACTAAACTAATTAGCTTCATGTCATGACACTCAACCTATAAAGGAATCTTCTAACGGAACAAAATTAGAATACTTATAACTGTTGCTTCTTGTTCTAATTCAGTGTTTAAAATATCTGAATCACAAAAATTAAGTCTAATCAACAATCATGAAGCCAATAAAATTCGGCAACAAAAGAACATTGTTCAGATCATGCGCACATAAAACAAATACAAATTTTTACTAACTATTCACATAAAACGACAAAGGTAAATGATAAAGAAGAAAGAAACATACGACCTTTGATCCTCGTGAATACAAGTTCACGTACAATTTCTTCACAGTATTTATATTTTGTCAGAATTTTAGTTTTGATTATTGAATGACTATTTCGCTTGACATAATTCGCTTATCTCTTTTAGTTAATTTCAACTAAATTTTAATCATTTATAAATATTTAGTAATTTCGTTCGCCATTGTTTTAGTTGATAATTGGGTGATTAAAGATAAAAAATATTTTCATTCGCGTTATTTTATTTCACTGGTGTTAACCACAATTATTTTTTTATTTGTACATTTTATTTGATCCTACCTATATTATATTTCTAAATTTAATTCTATTTTATTTTCGCGTCGCGGCCCACAGTTTACACCGCAGTTTTTTCGAAATAATGAAATAATGACTGTTCTCTTGGACGTTCGGAGAGTCATTGCTCCCCGCACTAACCACGTTCAACCAACCCCACTTCCGAGCTAACGAATCAAAAATCCTCCCCGCCATGCGCATGAGCATATTAACGATTTCATGGTAGCGTCGATGTCTATCTCTTTCTTTTATATAATACAGGTCTCTTTCGTTTCCACAAACAAACTCATTTCAAAGATTTTTTTCCCGGAGATAATTCTCGCCGACTATTTTTATCTCTTTCTTTCATATAAGCTCTCTTTCGTTCCCACGAATGAGCTTATTTTAAAGTTTTTTCTCCCAGAAATAATTCCTGTGAAGTCTTTAAGTAAATTTCTCATAAACATGTGTTTAGAAATATTTGAAGTGGTTTTACATTAACATTTTAACTTAGTCTTATCTAAAAGTGCACATGAACTTTTAACAAATTTTAGTTTAGAAATTTAATATTTTTACTATTTACTTAACTTTTGCTAGGGTTATTAACAAATTCTAATTTATTATTCCTGATGAGAACTTCTGTATTGGCACATTTGGAAGACTAAATTTGATGCATTTGGTATTAGCAACAGATTATTACATGTAAACCAGTTTAAAATAGCACACACAATACCATTTACCTTGTCAAAATTTTCACACCGGCGGGTCACATTAAAAATTAGAGAGGTATCATCAGCAAACAGTACTATATCCGCCATTTTCTGCATCATGTAAGGCAGCTCGAATAACAATGTCTGATGATCAACACAATCAAAAGCTTTAGAGAGATCACAGAAAACCCTGCATCATGTGATCAGCATCCTGTGATCGCTCCCATGCGTTAAGGATATGCCTAACCAATTCCACTCCTGCATCTGTAGTAGATTTACCAGCTGTAAAACCGTATTGTGTATCATGAAAAATTTCATTGGTCTTAAAAAAGAGTTGCTTGATCAACAAGCATTATAAACTGGTAGTGTAGATATGGGTCTGTAATTCCCCAGCTCGCTCTTTTCCCTGGACTTGAATAAAGGAATAAATTTCATCAAGTCTGGGAACACACCCATACCTACACATATATTAAAAATATGAGACAAGTGTGGAGCTTTTATGATATAAAAAAAAATCTTAGATAGTAATCGTATGCGAGTAATAATGTATAACCACAATTTGTTCACCTTTAAAAATCCACAATTTGTTCACCTTTGCATAAATTGACGTGCTAACCACCTAGAGGAACAAATTTATAATTCGACGAGAAGGCCCCATGTTGCATTCAGTAAAATCAAATAGTTTGTTGGTGTTCGCTCCCATTCTTAGTATTTCTAAGTTCGATAGGCATTTTGTTATCTCCAGTGATGCTTCTCCGTCTCAACTTGATGATCAGGGTCATGAGTACGAGGTGGCTTATGCTAGAAGGACACTTTTCCGTTCTGAAGTAAATTATAGCAGTACGGAGAAGGAGTTGAATGCATTGGTATTTGCATTGGAGAAATTTAGAGGTTCCATTGAAAGTTCCCCTTTTAGAACAAAAGTTTATACTGATCATAGTAGTTTAAAATGGTTAGTAAATCTGAAGTCACCTATAGGTCGTCTGGCTAGGTGGACTCTAAGATTATCCCAATTCAACTTTGATATACAGCATAGGAAAGCTTCTGAGATAAGGTTGCCGATGCTCTCTCTAGAGCACCTATTGCAGTTGATGCCTTAGGCATTCTTTCGGTTCCAGTTCCAGTGAAGGACTGGTACTCAGGCCTATTTCAGAGAGTTAAGATTCACCCCCACAAATTTCCGGACTTTCAAATTGTAAACGATAACATATATATATATATATATATATAAGCGTGTTAGATCTAACAATCCACTTTCTAGGGATTGTGAGTGGAAACGGGTTATACAAAAGGAACTCAGGGACTCCATTTTAAAGCAGTGTCATAATAACCCGGATTCAGCACATCTGGGGTACATAAAACCTATTAGTCAGAGCTTTTTTTGGTCTGGCATGCGTAGGGATATTAAAAAATACATTATTATTGTCAAGTTTCCTTGGCCTACAAGAGTTTCAATGTTCCCCTCGCAGGTCTTATGGAGAACACTAAAAAGGTTTAAAGGCCTTGGCAGGTTAACTCCACGGACATATTGGACCCCAACCCAGGAGTTACACTGCTTATAAATTCATATTCGTTGTTTCAGATAACTTCACTAAGTACTCGTGCCTATTTATTATGCGTAACTCTCTGGCAAAGTCCGTCGTCAAGTTAATAGAAGACAATGTCATGATGAACCATGGCATACCCCAATGTATAATTATGGACTACGGGCCTCAATATATATCTAGGCATATGCAAACCCTAAAAGAGAAATATACGACTCCAAATCTATTTTATAATTGTAGATTCACGCCACAAAATAAACCAGCCGAAAGAATAAATCGAGTAATGGCTACAGCAATAGCGTCTTATGTAGGACAGGATCATTGTACCTGGGCTGATCAATTTAGCAAGATAAAGTTTGCAATAAATACAACCGTCCATGAAGTCACCAGAAGAAGAATGACACCAAAGCTTTAGTGAAAGAGACTCGTGAAAGACTACTTATGAATGAGGAAGAGAGGCCGAGGAAGAACTTCGAGGCAACACCAAATTCTTCTGAAGAGTGGTAAAGAAGTCTCTAAATGGTTCGTCAGCATCCAGAATGGACAAGATAAAATGTAAAGCTGGTAGGATTCTTGCTAACACTCAGGAAGTGTTAGAACGGTGGAGTGAATATTTTAGAGAAATGTATGATTATGTCCATGACGCTGGCACTGTGAATGAGTCTATGATTGACTCGGCAGTGCCAGCGTACCATGAAGATATTACCATGGATGAGATTGAATGGTCGATACGAAGTTTGAAACATGGAAAGTCAGCGAGAATCGATATGGTAACAGCTGAGATGATCAAGCTAGGTGGTACCTACGTTAGGGGTGCCTTCTAGTTTTTGAGCAAATTATGCTGGAGAACCCGAAAGATCCTGAGCAATTGGAGACGCACAGTCATCGTGCCCTTGTATAAAGGCAAAGACTTACGTATGAACTGCGCCAACTATAGGGCCATCAATTTGATCAGCTTAGCAGCTAAAATGTATGGGAAAATCATTGATAGGAGAATGAGGGTGAAATCCGATGGAATGCTTTGGGAAGCACAGAGTGAACTTCGAAGCAGCAGAGGATGTACGAATCAAGTTTTTTTATTCTGCAACATCGTAGAGACGTATCTGGCATTGGACCAGAAGGTTTTCTGCGGTTTTGTGTTTCGTAATGAAGATGTGAAGAGTTGGCCTGAAAGAGAGTGTCGGTGTTAAGATAAGAAAAGGCATGCTCCATTCGTTCGGACATGTAGAAAGAATGACGAAACAGATATACAATGCAAAAGTGGAAGGATGTAGGAGCCCAGGAAGACCGAGACTAACCTACTATGATCAAATTGGTCGTGTTTTATCAGAAGGTGATGTCAGGAGCCCCAGGAACCGGCGAGCGTGCATGAAAAGAGGTATGAATATTTCATAAGCGAGTGAAGTATGTAAGGACCGCGTCTTATGGCACTCGGTTCTCTCTGCCTACCCCGCAAAAGACCTCGTGTGAAGATATACATACATACATACAATTACTAGTTTAATATTCGCTTCATAAAAAACCTTTTTTCTTTCTCTTCTTTTTCTATCACACACTTCTTTCGTCTTCTATAATCTTCTCTGATGTTATCTATCTTCTTCTCTGTGGCAGAGACGCCTGCTGGAACAATTCGTGAGCTTATTTGCTTCCAAGCTCTTCCAATAATAATAACGCTTGTACATTCATCTAGCCCTACCCAAAATTTTTATTCGTCCGTTTTTTATATAAATATTTGTATTTTTAGTTTAATTATATCATTGTAATTTCACTATGAAGTTTTCCTTTTTTTCCGCAAGTATTCAATACCTATTGGAATTTCAAAAATATCGCTTCTTATGCAATGCCTTCCTCATTTTCATATTACTATGATCAGTTATTTGGATTGTCTATTGATCATCAATCAATAGTTAGAACATTTTTTTTTGTGTTAGAATACCGGTCCATAATATTATTTCCGCATCATCTTGCGTCATAGCAAAAAAGTTTAATCCACATCACACATTAGTGTGAAGTGTCCGCGAAGTATGCATAAGTATCTTTTTATTTTTATTACAAGCAGCCGCACTTAACAACTTAGTTTGTAACGATAACACGGTCATGCTTGCTTGACCCCGTAACAGTATAAATAATATTCACAGCTCTCTGGAGCATTCGGGGGCATCAATTTGTTTACATACTTTGTTATATATTTTGTATGTCCAAACACTAAACTATGGCAACACGCGCAGAGAGAGCTATAAGCGAAGGCAACAGGAATATTAACATTCTGTTGTTTTCTATGATTCGGAGTTATTCTGTTGTACTCTATTAATATGTTCTATCTTTCTTAAAAATACTTAGATCAAGACAAATAGCATGGTCATACACATAATATATGGTTGTCTTGAGTGGGAATCGAACCACAACCCTTGGCTTTAATAGCCATTGTTATTGGCTCGATCAACAAATTGTACATATTCATATGTTTCCGCGAAAAAGAGTAAGTAGACAGGAAATTAATTAACACAATATTTGGTATTAGAAAAGGGTGTAATAATATTAAAACTTTTTTATAATCTTATACATAGCTATCTTTCATTTTATTATCAAAATCTACGATCGCAAACATTTTACTACTCAATATTTCTATAAGTACCTATAGTATCCTATATAGTTCCTTATATTGGAAAAATGTGGTGGTGGAGAGTAGAGGAGTTATGAAAATGGATTTTTTTATACTTCGTCGGCTGGCAGACAAAATTTCTGATTGCCAGATGTATGCGCTTATCATTCCCATCAAACAATACTGTGTACTTGTGGTATTATAATTATTGAGTATTGTGGTGTGGGGTTTCTACGCTGCGTTTCCCGGTTCGTGGTTACCATTTAAAAACCTTCCTACCACAACAGAAATGCTCGGAGTTACTCTGCAAGATTTAATCAGGAATGAACATATCTGTAGCAAAATTGGAGTTACCGACGTAGTTCTAAGGATGAGCAAGCTGAAGCAGCGGCAAGCAGGCATCTGAAAACAAAATTATAATGTTTTAAGTGTTGCCAACTTTCTTCGTTTGAAACAACTCAGCAAATCTCTCTGCCTACCCCGCAAGGGACCTGGCGTGAAGATATACATTCATACAAACAACTCATATGTCAATTTTTTATTTGGCACTGACTTCAAAAATATAAGGATAGATATATGAATTTTTCCTACAGCTGTGTCACCAAGCATGGGCTCTGTTGTTACGAAAAAGTCGGACGGCAAACGTAGTTGTTTACCGAAGGTATACTCAGCTGCGCTGACACCGCTTTTGCTGCGTCCCGCTGCGGATGACCTGAACAACATCGTCGGTAGCTTGCTGAACCATGATCCGGTATTCAAGGGAGCCATTAAAGCGGTCTTTATATTTCTATGCCAATGCTCTACCAAGTCATTTGCTTGAGCGTGGTAGCTAGTTGGCCTTACCCTTTTAATTCCGCGCCTCTTATGAGTTTAGAGTTAACTTTTGTTGTGAATTCGCTGATGAATAACAACTGACTCGTCCTTCGTGGTATTTCTGAGTTATTATGCCTATTTTGCTAAAGGAGTGTACTAATGGATGATGATCCGTGTAAACTATGATAGGCCTACCTTAAAAGAGCTTGTGAAAATGCTTGATTGTCATAGAAATGGTGAGTAACTCTCGATCGTACGTACTACAACATTCATGCGTCACGAAAAAAAATGCTTCGAAAAATACCCTAAAGGCTTTCGCACCTTCATCTAGTTTTTATAGGACAGCCCCGCCACATGCGTCTGATGCGTTGGTCATCAAGGCAAGCGTCGTCGCAGCGGTGCACGGGTACAACAACGTGACTGCGTTCTTCAGTTGCAACTTATATTCGCAAAACGCTGTCACGGCATCCGGCGTCCACACGATGGGCGTTTTGTCATTTTGTTACGGCGCTGAGGAATATGTTTACGATAAAAGTTTACCATCCCCAGGAAACGGCGGTTCACTGTTGTCGGTTTCGGGAACGAGGAAACGGGGTTGACTTTGTCATCTAGCGGCCGAATTCCTTCAGTTGAGACGTGAAAACCGATGAAATCTAACTAGGGAACACCAAAACAACATTTAGTTAGGTTAATTGTTAAACCGTACCTATTAAGTCGTCCGAGCAGTGGGCGTAGGTGCCGGCGATTTTTTCTTCGATGTCGGTTGCTATAATGACGTCATAGATGTATGAAAAAATTAAATCTAAATCCTGTAATACCGTATGATGCATGAACCTTTGAAAAATTTGTGCTGCATTACGTAAGCCGAAAGTCATCCTTGTATATTCATATAAACCGAACGGTGTTATAATAGCGGTTTTTGTCGTATCAGCTCGATTAATCGAAATAAAATGATATGACCTATTAACATCGATACACGAATTTTTTTTTACCTGACATTATATACGTGAAGTCATGTAGATGCAATATGGGGTACCTATTCTTATTTTGGTGATGGCGTGGCCTGTAGTCACCGCACGGTTGAATTAGGCACTACGTGCACTGGGCTCGCCCATGTGCTTTTCGATGCCGGCATATACCTAATTCCTGTATGAGTTTAAATTCGTACCGGTCAGATAGCAGCGGTCTAGCCCTTATATGTACTGGTAGCCCGGAGATCTCGATGTGGTGGACAATATTGTGCTGAGGAGGTTCTTTAAAAGACATTGGTTTAGTTATATTAGGAAAAGCATCGAGCAAGTCGCGATAAGTATGGCATTCATCAACAGTACAACAATAGACGAACCGGATTAGGGTCGGCAACGCTACGGTACGGTAACTGCTTACCATCAGGTAGACCGTACGCTTGATTACTACCTTAGTGGTATAAAGGAGAAAAGAACATGTTTTTACGCTATAACATTATATCTCAACGCCTGAAGTGCAAAGTCTTCGAACAGTGTATGTTGCCAGTGATGACATACGGAACTGAGACGTGGCCCTTCAGTGTGGGCCATATGGGGAACACCTTATTTTACTTTGTTCAAATGAAGAAAAAAACAGACGTTGTTAAAATTAGTTAAGTAAAACAAATTGGAAAGACAAAAGATAGAAACTGCTTATCGAGGTTTGAAATTGGAAACGCGTTCGTCAGTGTCCGGAAATTGTCGGGCCGTCTACGGCGGCGGCTGCAGTTGACGGGTCACGTGAGCTTATTATCCTGTCACGTGGCAAACTCCAATCTTCGAGTACACAGACCCTGAGATGCCTTTATAAACGTTTTTATTTTGATGAATAATTCGCGTTCTATTCGTTATCCCATCGACTAAAATAGTTTATGGTACCTATATTTTGTTTCTTCCTATGGCGAGCGCTACGGCGTATTACAATATTATTGTATTAAAGAAGCCACAAGTTCATTTAGTTAAGCTGTAACCACATATTTGTATATTATTAGATAACGAGATTATTTTTGGATGTAATTAAAAATACAAATTATCAATTCAACCTACTACTAAATGGAGGAATATTTGTAATACATAATATACTGGAGTCTAGTATATTATCTATTACAAATATTCCTCCTTTTCCTTCCTTCCTCCTTGTCTAGTAACTAGACGAATGTCTGTAGATATCGTACTACGTGACTGTTTTCTCATGAGTTTCCGTAGGGGTATTTTAAATCTATCTATCTATCTATAACTTTACGCCAAATCGCTTGCGGTGTAAGCAAAGAAAACCGAGCGCCACATGACTCGATCCTTACACATCTCACTCGCTTTTTAGGGTTCCGTACCCAAAGGGTAAAACGGAACCCTATTACTGAGGCTCTGCTGTCCGTCCGTCCGTCCGTCCGTCCGTCCGTCCGTCTGTCACCAGGCTGTATCTCATGAACCGTGATAGTTAGATAGTTGAAATTTTCACAGATGATATATTTCTGTTGCCGCTGTAACAACAAATACTAAAAAATAGAATATAATAAATATTTAAGGGGGCTCCCATACAATAAACGTGATTTCTCGATGCTCGATATTGATAACAGGTAGACGCTTGAAATATTCACAGAATATTTAGTTATATATTCACTTTAAGAATAAATAATTTTGCCGTTTTTATAGATAATGGTACGGAACCCTTCGTGCGCGAGTCCGACTCGCACTTGGCCGATTTTTTTAACATTAATGACTCTTCTCATGCACGCTCGCCGGTTTCTAAGGTTTCTGATAGAACACGATCAATTTTGTCATTGTATGTCTTAGCCTCGTCGTAGGTATTTTAAAATGGGCGTATTTTTTACAATTTTTATATATATATTTATACATATAATACATCGTAATTTATAAGACTACACAGAGATTTTTATCAGGATAATTTCTATCCTAATTAGAAAATGAGCGATTAGAATGAATGATAAAATGCGGTATCGAATACAACTATCACCTCAATTTCACCTGAGCCTGTGCCCATTACTTATTTTATCTTTAAATTGGGAAAGATTTTTTAAATAGATATAATTAATTTGAAGTTTACCCCCTACACATAAAGTTACAAAATTCTCTCTCAGACAGTATCAACATTATATGTGCATATATACTTAGATCACTATTTTTAATTTTTTGTTGTTATGATGTTGGTAATGTATTGCCACAAGGCTCATGTTGTTCGATTTCCAAACATTTTTGTGCATGAATATGTCTGTCTGAGACTCGGTGTAAACAGAGTGATGTGTTTTAAAAGAGGTAGGGTGCATCAAAGAAGCCCATAAGGAATTGCTATGTTAGCAGCAAAGGTGGCATCGCACGAATCATACTAAATATATTACAAGCATTCCTAGGCCATTGTAACAATTTTTTGGTACATATGTTTGTACGTCTCCTGTCTGACACATGACTGATGATATTCGGTGATGACGGTTCAAGCAGGATTTCCCAATACGAGCTGACGCATGGCAGAGTAATACTCATTAGCTTAATAATAGAATGTAAGGTAATAGAAGGTAAGAAAGAAAGAAAAGAAAGAAAATTGTGGGTTTTATACACGCTCTAATATAATCTCATATGAAAAAAATGCACTAAAAATATATTGACTTGGTTGGGATCTCCTAGTCTGTAGCATAAATATTTGACTCGATAAAACAAACCAAATATGCCCAAAAAAGGTACTTGAAAGAGAGGAAACTAGCACCTGCCAATGGTATCCTGCTTTTTCGCCGAAAATTATTTGGCCGATTATCACTTGCCAACCAACGTTTCGCCTATATTGCACTTTGACAACTAACGATTATCAAATTTTGGTATGACAACGTTTCATTTGGTAGAATTTATTGTTTAGCTGATTTTTATAATGACACAAATCGTTTGGGGTATTTATCATTTGTCAAATCTTTAAAACAAATAAAAATTTTGTAATAAGTATAGCAACAGAAATCTCAGTTGGTTAGGTTAGGTTAGAGTATGACAAACAACGCACGACCCGAGCGAGCGAAGCGAGCGTGCCGCAGCAACGGTCGGCGAAGTGCCAGAAGCGAATCGTTGCCATTTAAAAAGTGTTGCCATATAAATAGCAGACCAAACATACAGTTTTTTTATTTTTATTTTTATAGTAGTCATATCCACAGGCTCTTCGGCCCGTGCCTTTGTTTGTTTGTCATTTTTTTTTTTGTCAAATTGTTAGTTTTTTTATTTATCGCTCCGCAAGTGCGATTACAATAAGTGCCTTATTATTATTTTTATTACTAGTTTTTGTTTTAGTTTTTGTTTTAAGCAGAAAGAGGGACGAGAGACGCGGGCAGACCAGTCCCTCCGAGCGGCACCCGTTCACGAGTTGACGCAGAGGGCAGCCATCACCGTGTTCAACCATATTTTAGGGAACTCGATGACCCGCCCCCCAACGCCGCCGCCCGTCTAGACATTTTAGTGAGCACGACTGCTGGCATCTCTCATCTGCATCATGGCATCTCGCAACTGTGAGGTTATGAAATAAAACAAAATTACACGAAAAGTTAGCAAATGATTATTCCGCTAAATAAAATTCTTCAGATGGCAAGTGATAATCGACCGAACAATTTTCTGCGAAAAGGCAGAGATCCCCTGCCACCAAATGTATTCACTCATTAAAACTAAACAAGATAAGTCCAAACTTATAGAATGTTAAGTGACAAAAGTATTTTAAAATCAATAACCTTGTTTCTTACTTTTCCATAGTTGGGTTGAATTTTGTACCAAAGTAATTAAGTTGCCAATTTAAGTTAATTTATTCATTTTTGTAACTTAATTTTTATTCAATAGTCAGATGATATTAAGACTCTAAAATTCACTTATAAGAAATTATCTGAATTTATAATCATATTAATGAAGTGAACATTCTTGTGAAAGCTTCTTTACATATCTCTGTTAACTCTTAATATTTTCTTTAATCAAGTTTATGACTCGAAAAAAGCAAATGACGATTAAGACCTTCGTTTTCTGGGTGATATAATATCCGTATTTGGGATTAGTGGCTATTATTACATCTATCAATCGTTGTAAGTCTCAGATATACGTGATTACTACGATATTTATATTAACAGTACCAGAACTGGGACGAATACAAAACTATTATAATAAAATATATATATGAAACGGAATGAAACAAATATACCACAATAACAATATAGAGGTGAGAAATTTTCTCACTGGAGATAAATAATACAGAGGGAAGAGTAGCCGTTTAAGAACAGTATTCCTTGTAGTCGAATGACTATGAAATTCCGCATGTGGGAACATCAAAATTAAAAAAAAGACAAAAATTCTTTATTTATCACTGGGCCCTCGAGGGCATTTAGACGCGACTTACATTTTTTTTCAAATATAGTCTAATTGTATCTCACTTTTGATGGGAACACATTGTCAGCAAAGGACAGAACTGTTTCAGTCAATTTATTATATAATTGATCACAATTTACGAGAAAAGATTTACCAGTCCTCGCAAGCCGATGTACCGGTATACTACTTCTTTCGAAAACGACTTTATATTTTTATGAATATACATTATGTTTTCATAAATATATTGAGAAGTAACAGTGAGGATGATTATTTGTTTGAATAGTTCCTTGAGGAATTATCAGGAACCCGTATTATAAATAGAGCAAAACGCTCCGTTTTGCAAGATAAACATTATTTTAATGTCAGCCGCCATTCCCCACAACAGTATACCATACGACATAATGCTGTAAAAGTAGCTGAAATAGATTAAGCGCGCATTTGACTCACGTCAATTATTTGATTCTCCTAACTAAGCTGAGGTGCTGAGCTTACCGGCAAGTTTATTTATGTGTGGGCCCACAGTAATTAGGAGTTTACTGTTTGTCCAAGAAACAGAGTATTATTAACAAATTCTAATTTATTATTCCCAATGAGAACTTCTGTATTGGCAGAAGTCACACTTGGAAGACCAAAATTTGAGGCATTTGGTTTTAGCCGAGTTTACATGTGATCCGGTTTAGAATAGCAGATACAATATTATTTATCTTGTCACTATTTCCACACCACATTTATTAAAAATCAGAAAGATATTATCAGCAAATAGTACTATATCCACTATTTTCTACACCATGTAGGGCAGCTCATTCGCTGGCTAAAAATAAAAAGAGACCCAAAATAAAATCCTGGGGTACCCCGATATTAACATTGCTGCCTGTAAATTTAACCCCATTTATGTTAACAGTCTGCATTCTATTTAAATAAGACAAAATTTAGTTATGGGCTTTACCTCCTAACTCCATAAAAGTGCAGCTTGGGTAATAATGTCTGCTGATTGACACAATAAAAGTTCAAAGAAAATTCCAATTGCACCTTGTGATCTCTCCTAAGGTCATGCTAAAACGCTTCGAGTTTTCTTTAAAACATCTTACATCAAAAATAGAATAGTACTACAGAACATGTTGCATGTTGTGATTATTAATATTTGAATATTGCGCTTAACATTTTTGTTTCGACGTTACAAGCTTCAGTGTCGCTTACTGGGAAACCTATCTGTAAAACTTTCTTTAATGCGCATACAAGAACCAATCGCTTACCGAGTTACACATGTTAGGAAGCATTCTACTTTTTCGAATGGCAATATAAAATTAAGATTTTTTGTTTTTAACGTTCTAAATAACGTACGTATAATAATTGTTCTACTTATTTATCCATTATGTTAAAAAAATCTAATGTGACGTCGTTTTAGAAAAAATAATTGCATCTAAAAAAATTCAATGGCATTTTTGCATTGTTTCTTCACAAAAATATTGGCGTAGATTATACCTATATAATTTTACGAGTCGCAATCAAAAATGTTTTTCATTTTATGTAAATAAGGAATTAGCGGGTCCGTGTGCGGGCGACGGGCGGCAGTGCAACGTTGACACTCATGCGTGGAGATAGGGCGACGCGGCGCACTACATTATATTTATTAAACATTTCATCAAATAAAATCACAACCACTGTTGAGCAGAAAACTCTCCTGTACTGGATGGAGATAACTACTCGTTTATACCATATATAGTAGATATTGACAGATTTAAATTATTCGCATTTTGTATTTCACTACGACGGGTTTCATTTTGTATATTTGTAACACATATTGTCATCTTCATCAAGATCTCAGCTTGTATTCTTCCACTGCTGTACATAAGCCTCCCCTTTAGAGTGCCATTCGTCACGATCCTGTGCCACCTGCATCCATCGACTTCCACAAACATCTTGAGGCATCACTCCATTTAGTAGGGGTCCTGTGTGAGACGACGTCATCCGAGAACCTTTTTACTATACACACGTATTACTCTATAACACATATTATACATAAAATTTATCATTCTGCACTTCTTCTCCATATGAACTTTAATTATGCCAATTTCATACTACTTCGTGCACGCGATATAGGTAGATCGATATTGTATTAAAAAAAGAAAAAATCTTTTCATCATTTATTTGATCGCAGGCGGGGCAACTGTCAGGATCTTGTTAATAAATATAAATGTGGAAGGACCTTCCCCACTTAATCTGCGTAAGTATATAACTCGACAGAAGTTCGATCTAGGAACTGTCCATTTAATTAGAATCCGATGTCGTTTCAATATTGACTTTGACTTTTGGAAGAGATCACTGAAAGTTGTGTTAACTTCTGCTCTGTATAGTAATTTCAATCGCCGTCTTCGGTCATCGCTTAGTTTGTGCCTTATTTATTGGCTTCGTATTTTTAGGGTATCTAAATGGGAAAAGCGGAACTTAAAGTAAGTCAATGCAGTCACAAAAGACATTCACATATTTTAATATTCACAAGAGAATAAAAACAGGACGCACCCTATAACTTCCTGTTGAGCTAGTATTGTGAAATTTGGCAAGAAGCCATATAGTAAAAGACAAGACCGTAATATTTTAATTACACACAATTTTTTTTCAAATGCAATATCATTTGCAGTTGGTGGACTAATCGCGATCTATATCGATGTATGGAGACAACAGTTTTTCGACGACATAGTATAGTTCTCCCTCCATTCAGTTTATCTTTTAATTAAAACAACGTTCAGTCTTTCATAGTTTATTTTTCAATTTCCACAGGCGAAGATACGAATATTGTAATTATACATTTCGGGGACGGATTTTGGGGGGAAACTTACAACATAATCGTAAAAACGGGAAAAGTCTTCGAGGCTTATTTCCCATGATGGACAAGCTATTTACATACCTAAAAGTTTGTATTAAGCACGAGTCCCACACGTTTTATACAACGTCGAGAAGCATACAGTCATACGGCCCACCAGATGTAAAATGGTTGCAGTAGCCTATGGACGCTTGCAATGTAGGAAGTATTGTTCGCGCCACCCAAACTCAACAATTTCTTAGGAGCTTATTGATAATTGCTTCATGGAGTTGTTATTTCCATACGGTTTTCTATAAAGTTGAGATACATCCACATGATGATACCACAACCCTTGTTTACTACGAAATCCTATGAATAATGTTCTCCTGGTATCTAATAGTTAACATATCAATTAATTTATCGATATCGGTAGACCATTGACGTCAACATCAAACAATTTCCAGAGAAGCTCGATGTGAAAGTGGTACAGTGCGACGTAATACGTAGGTAATTAGAAGTAATATTTACCCACATTAGGTAAAACAATCGGGCGAAGGCTTACAAAGAGCAGATCTAGTTTCTATACATTGATTAATTTAATTACGTAATAATTATATCTCACAAGCGTACCGCCCCGACTTCGCACAGTAGCGCATGTTACAAAAACAGTGAGGATTATGTTGTTTATTCGTGTGATATCCAATGAAAGCTCCCAGGCATCTTGATTTTCTCCGAATTTTTCAACAATTATCGTTATACGAGTTTTTCAACAGACTAACACAAAACGTTAACAAATTATAAACAAGCAAACATAAACCTCCCGTCCTTTAAAAATTGCTCTGTCTATAGGTGAAAACCGCATGAAAATCCGTTCATTAGTTTTTGAGTTTATCGCGAACAGACAGGCAGATAGACGCGGCATGAGACTTTGTTGTATAATACGTAGTGATAATATTTTCTAGTTCCTTGGTTGAGGACAAATTTTGATGATGGCTCTATTAAGTGATTATTGGAAATACATTTAACGGAAACCTTTTACTAAGTATCCATTGTTTGCCCATCTGCCTGCCCATCTTTTACGTCTACTACAGGAAAGCTTCTCTAAACCAATATAGGTGGACGCTTGTAATTTTGAAAGAGTGTAAATATGACGGCTATTCAAATATGTACTGTTATGTTTAACAGTGTAGTTAACAGTGGTTCAAGTGATACAAGACAAGACAAAGGGTTTGTGTGTTAACCCTAGTTGCTAGGTTATTTATATTTAAATAAGGTTTATTGTTAATATCATTATATTATCCTCTGGTAATAAAATCGTAAAATTAAATAATTAATACATAACCGTTGAAGAAGTTTAATATATCTTAATTGCTAGTTATCTTATTCTATTACTTTAATTGAAATTATTTTTTTTTTTCTAAGAAGTTCATACAACGTTTTAAATAATAACACTTTATAGTATTGTCTTCGGTTTTCGCGATTGTTACACATTGAATTAAACAGCTGCTTGGGATCCAGTCCTAAAAAAAAAGTCACACACCCAAGGATCTACTAAAAAATGTTCGGACACTGTGAGCGATTTTTGTGTGAATCGGAACATATATAATTAATCCATCCATGTCGGTAGATGTAATAATTGAATAACTAATGTAAGACAAATATCACCTTAGTTTTCCTGCGACCACGGACGCTGCAAAGCGTTCGAAACGTCAGGTTCAACATAATAAATAAAACACGCGATACTTCCGTTAAAAATTGTTTAATTCAATAACACTTTATTTCTCCTTATCGACAATCGCTCTGCACAATGATTCACTTTCATGCGCTAACGCGTGTCTGCCGCCATTCCCATGCGCTACCGAGTACCACGTGCCGGAAGCGCTTATTACATTACTTCATAATTATTGTATAATCAATGTAAACTTCCATAAATAATTATAAATTAATTTTACAATATTAGACACATTTTAAACTACAGAATTAAAATAGTACTCGATGTTTTCTATACCGGAAACTACACCCGTCTTTTGTGCCACCGTGTGACCCGCAGCGGAAAAGACGAATATTCTTTAAACCAATTTTATAATTTTATTAAATATCTTTGTAATTCTATCTTTCTATAACTTCACGCCAAATCCCTTACGGGGTAGGGAGAGAGATCCGAGCGCCACGTGACTCGATCCTGACATACCTCACTCGATCTTTGTAAAACAAAAAAATATATATCTTTTTTAAATCATCTTTGTAATTAATTTTAAATTGTTTATTATTTATTCATTAATGCATTTTATAAATTATTTATTTATATTTATAATAGATTGAAAACATTATAATAGATAATAGATATTACAGGTAGGGTAATATTTAAATAATCAATAACTCCGATTTATCCACATTATCTTAATACAATATCTAATAGATTATTTTAAATGGGCAATTATTGTACATGGAATCATTTCTCTGAGAGAATCGAGAATCCTGCATTTCAGATTCGAATGTGAAGGTGGAATACAAACGTAGAAAATAGGTTATCAAGATCGCGGACATAATTAAAAAAAATATTTATTACTTACCGATGTCTATCGCATCCATAATGCTGGTATAATTTGAGATGGAAATATACTAAAAACTAAACCTCACAAAGATAATTAATAAAACAGATTTGCACCTTTCAATGGGGCATTATTATGAAATTTTAATACTTAATTACATCAAAAACTTAAGTTTAAATTCCCTTCAAAATTCCAAATCTTCGATTATTTAACACCGTAGGACCTACTTTATTAACAGAGTTTGAAATTTAATTAATCCTTTTGTTAACTGAATTAGATAAGACATTATGACGAAGTTTTTGCTGAACTGACCCTTTGGCAGGGGATTAGATTTGCCTGACCTTCTCTGAACTCTGAAGAGATTATGAGATTTGTGTAACTTTTGATTTAAGACATTTACCTGATTAATTGTTTGGTATTGAGATTATACTTATATTACAATACAATAGGGTTTGAGTATTATCATTTTCTGTACATATTTAAAAACATTGGAGTCGAGTTTGTAAGTGAATTATTAGTATCCTTAATAGTGTAATTTCCGCCAATAATCGAAATGCGGTCATAATCATTATTGATAATTAAAGGGAAGCATACAAATTTGTATGTATCCATATTTTTTTTTTGTACTAATTCAAAATATTTGATTCTTACAACACTAGAAGTATGATTCACGCGTTAGTATTTTTCCAGATGATCTCATTCACAACAATGCAACAACCCCCAGGTGAATTACTATTTAGTAGTAGTAGTCTTCAGGAGGTCGGAGCTATACCTTAGGTGGACGGTTCTATCAATGAAACTAACAATTGTTGCTGTGAAAACAGTTCTTGCGCTAAAGATGATGGCGAATGGCTGACACTTTTTTATACAACACGAATAGGCAAACTAAATCGAAAGGCATGTAGTACCTACTTGATGTAAAGTGGTTACAAAGCCTATGAACGCTAGCAATACAGGAAGTATCACGCATTTCCGTCCCGGCTGCTAACATAGCAACGTTTTACTTGCAGCAACACAACCACCCGCCAGAGAGTTGATATATGGCCGCAGTTTATTGTGAAGACGAGGTACTTCAAAATCAATCGATATTCAATCAAAATATAGAATATTTTGGAACCCTGTAGTGATATTATCTATTTCAATTATACGAGGGTACCATACACTACGATGCTTACCACCATGTAGTGGTCCATCAGAAGAATGAGATCTTTAAATACTCTTGTATCCATTACATCTATACATAGTATTTCGTAGTGTGTATGAGTTACATAGCACACAATTTTGCTGCCTGCGTCGTAATATACTTGGCGTGAAGATATTTCTGTAAAGACTCACCGTCTTAAATTCCTAATTAAATCCTATACAGTTAGATATTATACTAGTTCAAGCAAAGGCACGTTGTCATGGCACCTTGATTATGTGAGAATCTTATTGCATGTGCCATTTCAAGTAATAAATCTCAGGATGTCAGCAGAGAGCTCCGTTGCTCCTCAGGCGATGCAACAAACTTATCGTGTTATACGAGTAGCGAGGCTGTCATATGCACGTGTGTATGAAGACTGTGGAATAAACTAGAGGCGACAATTATATAATATGTTTCTAATTTTTGAACTGACAATAATGTTCTCAACATGTTCTTTATTGCTTAGTAATGTTATAGAGTCCATGTCAATTAAAAACATGTATACAAAGGTGAGCTTTTTATGTCGTGTCTGTTTTATGTCGTTATGTTAAAAATCGTATTGAATTTGATAAATTTGTATATAAGCTTTTTTTTCATTAGAAAATCTCACATCATGAAGATTCAAAATGAAGGTTAACGTCATTTCAAAATATCTATTATGTTCATGAAGGTTAACGTCAATTCAAAGTATCCATTACTACAAAGTAACAAATACATAGAACTATTTAAGCAAAACACAAAGAAGTCATTACGTAAGCATATTTAATATACAAACACTCTGTTTACCTCATAATACAACTCAGTAAAAAAATCTATGGAACTTTAATTCTACAAAGAACATACAGATGTCATATTTTTTAGAATATTCCAACGAGTTTTGACGAGCTCGGTGGCTCAATTGCGAATGACGCGACTTTATAAATAAATATTGTCGGATAAATTACACAGCGTCATCTATCCCCAAAGTAAGCGAAACTTGTATTATGGGTACTAGACAACTGATAAACATACGTAAATACATTTTTTTTTGTAAATATATACTTATTATACATAGAAAATACCCAGACCGAGAGAAACAGACATGTTCATGCATACAAATGTTTGTACTGTGTGGGAATCGAACCTACGAGCGTTGGTGTCAAAGTAGCGTAACAACGCGTTTCACCACTGCGTCACCGAGCTCGTCAATTTGACACCAACGTGTGCTGTGTGGGAATCGTAACCAACACCTCGTGGGTACGATTCCCACACAGTACAAACATTTGTGTGCATGAAAATGTCTATTTGTCTTGGTCAGGATGTTTTAAGAGAGGTAAGGCGCATTAAAGCAGCCCGTCGGGGGAAGTACCACCACCTCACAGAAAAACGCAGCCAAATAACAACTCCCAAGAGGGTTGTTGTGTTCCTACGTGTGAGTGAGGCCACTAGTAAGAGTTGCTGTGTAAGCAGCAGAGGAGGCATCGCGCGAGTGATAATTAATATATCGCAAGCGTTAATAGGCTACAGTACCTTTACATCAGATGGGCCGTATGCATGTATGCCTCCCGACATAGTATAAAAAAAAGAGAAAGCGCGCATGCAGCAGTATCATATTTATTTTATTGCGAAAGCTATAAACACTTCAATACCCTTCACATTATGATAGTTTATTTGCCCTATCTGGACATTCATATATCCTGGGTGGAAACAAATGCAACTGACACGGACACTACGTCTGTCAGATGCGGCGACATATATGCACAATATCTGCAGTTTATGACTCTTCACAGCACCAAATATTCAGCACTTATGGACACAGTTTGCGTAAATCGTTGTTGATATATAATATATATGATTTAGTCACGTGGCAAACATATTATGATTAGGCCACTGTGGAGGGGCACTCTCAATACAAGAAGTGTCACTTGCGCGTTGCTACTTCTAATGCTAGTGCAGACAACACTTGAATTTACTATAATAACTAATTACTGTATAAGTCAATTCGCTCAAAGGAACACAACAACCCTTCAGACAATTATTATTTGGCTGCAGTGTGTAGTGGAAATTCACTAGTCGGGCTATTATCTTACATTAGTTCTCAAGTTATAGATAAAAGATGTATTTTTCTCTCTCTCTCTCTGCCTATTTCGCAAGGAACTCGGCGTGATGATATACATAGATTAGTATATCATTATGTACCTCTGTCCACCATTCAAGGAAACTGGCGATAAGATATAGGCAGATGGATATATGTACATATAATTGTAAGTATTATAAGTTATATATTATAAGTTCTGAGCGTACCGACACAAAATTACAAATGAAAAATAAAAGGAACATAGGTACCCATCTGTAAATATACAACTACCTAATGACGACCTTGCTACAAAAGCGGAATGAAAAAAATATATGAGGGTATTGAAATATGATACGTGAGAGCAATTACCTTCAACTAGTTAACACTTCAAAAATATTAAGAAGTACTCCCTAGTTGAAAAAAACAAGGTCACCTTACAGAGGGATAAAATTGCCACACCAAGACCACTAGCCAGCCAGAAAACAACAGTAGCCAAAACGACAGACCCTAAACCGTGAAAAGGGCGCCACTTGTCGCAGGGATTGTTGCCCCTGGAGCAAGAAGGGCCGGTATATACTTAGATGAGAATTAAAAATGGTAAATACCGACAAAGGTTTATTATAGGGTATGAATAGGTACGGAATCTAGGGAGTCGTAGGTGAGGTTGTAGTTTCCCATACGTTTGCTAATTAAATTGGTGAGTTGAGTGGTAATTAATTTTTGTCAATGATATGTATGTAGTACCTTGGCGAGCGTGTTCGCACGGCAGTTTTCATGCTTTTTTAATTATGTATTGCTTTTTTTTAATTCATCTATGTTAATAAATTTATGCAAAACCTTACCTACATACAATATTTGATCCAAATTATTGGAACCGTTTTTGAAATACACCAACTATAATATATACAAGAATTGCTTGTAGGTAGTAATAAGAATATATACGATCGGTTGTGGTTACCTTAAATTTAACTTTAAACTTATGCTATGCATAAAAATATTTATAAATATAATAAAATTAGCTTAAAATGCACAGTTATAGAAATTTAAAAATTACGATTATACAAGATTCCTATTTTCTTCGAAGTAAAAGTTATGTATGCACCTAACTACATGTACATCTTCTTATGTCGAGGCATAAAGTAACATAATGTTTTCGTACAAAAACCCTTAATGCAATAAAGAAGTCAGTTACCTCCTTAATTAATATAAATAAGTTCATAATTTGGGACGTGCCACGAAAAGGGTCGCGTGTGACAGGTAGGGGCTTCTTATTGAAATAAATGACTTGTGTCCTCAGTAAACAGAATGTTTAATTCCACGCAGGTGCACCCGTATGGACGTATGTAAACGGGATATTTAAGGGAGAGGTTTCAATTTTGTGACGTAGATGACTGACTGTGATCGTAACGGCAATTCTTTTTGTATATCTCTCTACAGAAATTTTCTTGCAGTTAGAGTTTATCACTGGATGTAAAATTCTCCCCTGGTTTCGGCAAAAACAGGAAATAAAAACAGGAAAAGTACCTATATAAGTATTTAATAACATAATCGTTATCTTAGCATTACATATTATTTAAAAACGAATTACCTGCTATTAATACTAATAGTATAATACTTCGTATTGTAAAAATTCTAAATATTAAAATTTACTGTCAAATACCTAAGGAATATTTAGAGGAAATGCTATAAATGGATAAGCCCGCTTTTGTACCTATTGGCTTTTGCTGTACAATCATTTAAAATTATTATTTAGTACAACAATACATATGTGGCGTTATAGCCATTATTGTGGGAATATGTAGAAAACTAAACTCTTGTGTTTGATATATATCTTTAATACGATCTGATACTATAAACTAAATAACGAGGGTATTTATATGAATATATAACAAAGAGATTCTTACTATTAGGGAGTGGGTTAAATGCACAATCTGAGAAAACGTGTTATGTTGACATTACTACTAATTAAAATAATATAATCAATATTATTTCCTTTAAAGGTAGTTACCGATTCAAATTTAAGATAAGTGCATCTCTGTTATCTTGTGATCCCAATAAATATTCCCACCTTGGGAAAAAATATTTTTCAGTATACAAAACATTAACCCAAAGTACATTTTTTACACAGTATTTACGTATTTATGGAACAGTTTTAAAATTCGTTTCTCTTACTTGTTGCAGTATCATCGTAGTATGAAGAATACTGTCACCACTGCCATGATGCTGGTGACTGCTATGAACCAAACTCGTAGATTCTGAAATTCGACTAACACCGTTGCCCGATGTTTCGCTCTTCCATAATTAATTTCAACGTTATTTTAGACCATGATGATCTGTTCGTTCTGATCTCTGACCGTGGAACTCATTTTCTCAGAATTCAGTCGTTTTGATTTGAAATTCAAGTTGCGAATGTAACTTGATTAGTTACATTTGTCTATTTATACTGCTTTGACACAGATGATGGTAGGCGAGACGTGCGTGCAAATCTGACACTTTTACTTGGTTTGTCTATACGTGCGCGTTTTCTTATTTCAGTTCACGTAATATTTCTTCCTCGTTCATCAAAAATGCTGGCTTCAAGCGATCTATCATACGTTCGTTTCTGTACCAACACGATGTATAGTAAAAACTTTTACCGAACGTTTGATTACTAAATATGGTACATCGTATGGCGGTGTAAGACTGGGACGTAATCTATCGCATCTTAAAAATACGTGCGTACATCTTTTAATGGAGGATGAACGAAAACGTTCTTGTTTATGCTTTCCTTCTTGGGAATGGCTGTCTCCCGCTCTATATTATCCTTAATTTCACACACAAAATCGGTGTACGTTATATTTGGATAGTCGCCGAAAAAAAATCCGGGTAACTTGATCGTCGTGCCATATACAAGTTCAGCGGTGCAGCAACCCGTATCTTGTTGATAACTGGAGCGTAGTTCGAAGATAACTGATGGCAATTACCGAGTCCAATATGTTGTATTGTAGTGCGGAATTTTTCGATTCCCATTAACTTCGTCAGTCCTTTAAATACGTCGGAATCGAACTGTCGCCCTTGATCGATCGCGGTGTAGTCCAGGCATCCACCAAATCGAACAATCTATCCATCATAAACAACTCTTGCAACGATTTCTGCGGTGATATCGGCGACTGGAACAGCTTCAGGCCATAATGTGCAGTGATCGATCATATATCGATTTTTTGTGATGTTGAAAATGGGTCAACTAAATCAATGTTTTCTTACCCGGGTTGGATCCATATCCCCGCACACGCCTATCAAAACACCGGGGTTAACACCCGTGATTAAAGAAAAACATAATAATAAAGTAAAATTATAGGCTGAGATAAGGCAACAACTATTAGGATTGATTTTAAATAAAAGATGCATTCTCTTAATTGTACAGATTAAAAAAAATATACATTCTGTGTACTAAGTATCGGGAATTTGTCAATAAAACAAAAAATACAAATTATTCATCTAAATTTATTTTATCGCCTTCAAAGTAGGCCCCATCGCTTGCAATACAACATCTCCACCGCTTCACCCAGTCGTCCATACATTTTTCATAGGCTATTTGCGGTATGGCCTTTAGCTCATTCAGCGAATTTTCTTTTATGGCTTCTATCGACTCAAAACGTTTTCCTCGAAGTGGTAATTTTAACTTGGGAAATAAAAAAAAGTCAGACGGAGCCATATCAGGTGAATACGGTGCTTGGTCGAGAACTTTTGTTGAATTTTTCGCTAAAAACTCTTTCACTATAATGGCTGTGTGTGATGGTGCATTATCATGGTGCAGCATCCATGAGTTGTGTTGCCACAAATCTGGACGTTTTCGGCGGATACTCTCACGCAAACGCTTCATGACGCCTAAATAATATTCTTTATTCACTGTTTCTCCCTCTGGAAGGAATTCGGAGTGAACCACACCACGGTAGTCAAAAAAAACTGTCAGCATCACCTTGATTTTGGAGCGACTTTGCCGCGGTTTTTTGGGTTTCGGCTCGTTTTCGAGACGCCATTCTGAAGACTGTTGGCTTGTTTGCATGTCGTACTCATAAACCCATGTCTCGTCGCCAGTTATTATACGTTTCATAAAGGTCGGATCCGTAGAAGCTCGGGAAACCATGTCTTCAGCGACATGCTTTCGCTGCGCTTTTTGAACAAAATTGAGCTCTTTTGGAACTAGTCGAGCGGCGACGCGTTTCATGCCTAAAATGTCAATGAGAATGTTGTGGACGGACTTAAAAGATATGTTCACCTCACTAGCCAACTCTCTCAGACTCATACGTCGATTTTCGAGCACTAGCTTCTTGATTCTGTCGATGTTTTCTCTGGTCGTAGCGGTTGAAGGTCTACCAGAACGAGGCAAGTCTACTACTACTTCTCGGCCTTCTTTAAAAGCCTTATACCATTCATAAGCCCTTGTTTTCGATATACACGATTCGCCGTAGGTATTTCGCAACATTTTTAGTGATTCACCACATGAAATATCATTTGAAACACAAAATTTAAGGCACACTCTTTGTTCAACAATATTTTCCATTGTAAAAATCGCCGAGGACTCAAAACTATGACCAACAAAAAGTGTAGTTTAAAACAAATTAAATGACAGATCCCGCTCAAATTTTGCGCGCTAAATCAGTACAGTGCTACCAACATGCAGTAAAAAAATTAGAACGACCTCTTTTACGCGGGTCTTTTTATTGACATATTCCCGATACTTTTTACACAGAGTAGTATAGACCACGACTTCACACCAGGAGTAATCGCATCTTGAAATGACAAACAAGAGATGGCGCCAGAGGTACCGCTACGTTCAGTTTTTCAAAAGATTACTATGCGAAGCCTATTTCCGCAACGACAAACAGTTACGCAGCTACACGACTATGTGCTGTTGAGGAAATGGCACCTGATGGGTTACATTATATAATCGATGGGCCGTTTCGTCAAATATATTATTTAAACTAATTATATTTTCCACGTACAATACATACAAATTCACACGTAATATACACGATGTACATAAAAAGCATATTAGAAGACAGGATATGCTATTATCAGCAGGATTACTGATGCTATCCCTGATATTTATAGCCTAGATATATGTTACAAATCCTATGTCCCTAATAAACATCAATCTTCGACTGCCATTCAAAGGTCAATTCAAAACCTATTTTATAAAATCAACGACATACTTCTGTCCTTGTTTCCATTATACTAATGTGACTCAATTGGAATTAATTTTTTACAATAAAAGGAAAATGACTAAAGTCCATCCGTCATGACCAGTACAATTCAAAAAAGATTTTTTTAAATCCAGCTTGATATTGGAATTGGATTGAAGCTCAAAATACATGTTGGGTACCGCCGGACACTAGTTCACATGAACTAATTCGTAGTAAAATTTACTTTGTGTGCCTCCCAAAGTAATTTAGATTAAATTGCATGTAAATTTTACTTTCGCAAAATAACACCTGAATCTATCAACTATCAGAATATTTTTACGGAACCTTATTCTGTTATGAAAACCAAAAATGCCTTTCTCTTCCATATCGCAAAAGCATCAAAAGCTGAATAATTCCCACATCTTCACCACGGAAAAAAGCAACAGCAGTATTCGCAAAAATGGCTGAAATATTCCACATAATAAAAAGCCGGTTTGATTTGAAATTAGCTAATCTTGACGTCGATTTTAAACAATTCATCTTGAATGGCGCAGTGGAGTGGCGCCTCGGTTTCAAAAGTCATTTTTCAACGCTATGACGTAATCGCTTATGAACTCTTAGCTTTTTATTTGAAAAGTAGAGGAAATTTCACATTCAACGTTTTATGAACTCCAGCGATCGTTGCGCTATGTTTACACAGGGCCGGGCCATTAATAATTTTGCAAAACGTATTTAATAGCTATATATATTAGAAAAAAAATATACAAGAAATAGCATATAATTTTTAGTAATTGTATACAAACTTTCAGTCACTTCCTGTAACACACAATATTTTTGAGTAAATGAAAATATACATAATTTACTTCCTAGTACTAGAAAATATACACTCACACGCAGGTACAGAACAACCCTCCAGAGAGTTGTTATTTAGCTGCAGTTTTCTGTGAGGTGGAAAACCAACGCTTCCTCAGACGGGGTGCTTTGATGCGCCCTACCTCTTTCAAAAACATCCAAACCAAGACAAACAGACATGTTCATGCACACGAATGTATACCTTGTGTGGGAATCGAACCCACGAGTCAAAGTCGTGTCATTCACGACTGAGCCACCGAGCTTGTCCTGCTTGCTTGCTTGCTTCTGCGGATCAGAGATGTGGTTCCAACTCCTGGTGTGTTGCTGCAGCAAAGGTGGCAACGCGCAAGGGATAATCCTTGCATTGCAAGCCTTTACAGTAATTACTTCACATTAGGCAGGATGTACGCTTATTTGCCCATGAACATTGTATAAATAAAATATGCATTTGCCGTATGTGAACTAAGCATTATTTTGTTCTCACATCACGTGGGTATATTTACCTTAGTATTCTATATAAAATTGAGGCGAAAATGTGATTTGTTTAGGTACTGCCACTTAACACAGTATTTATTATCCACATAGCCCATTACAGTTTTACCAAATTTCGTTACCTGCATCATGTATTTATTTGCTTTAAAAGTACACTCGTCGAATTATTTAATGTAGGTACACATTATATATTATGATTCATTTACCACACACTAATTATCTCGTAATTCATGTGAAAATTACCGTATATGTTGTAATAACGTGTCTTTTGATTTGTTTTACAGCTCATATTATTTTATAAAAAAGGTAGGGCGCATCAAAGCAACCCGCCCGAGGAAGTAACTCCACCTCACAGAAAACCGCAGCCAAATAACAACTCCTTAGAGAGTTGTTGTGTTCCTGCGTATGAGTGAGGTCACCAGTACGCTCCTAAGGAGTTGCTGTGTAAGCAGCGCAAGTCATATATGTTACAAGCGTTAATAGGCTACGGTAACTGCTTTATATCAGGTGGACCGTATGTTTGTATGCCTCCCGACGTTGGACAAAAAATATATATATATCGCATTGTTGTTCTTTTATATATTTCTTATAAGAAAGTTTTATTTCTTTAATCTTTACCGTAAATGTTCCTCTAGCTTATAATTCATATCCCTGCTTTCCTAAAAAATATATAATATTTGTATTATATCAATATACCTAGTCTTGCCATAAATACATAAATAATAAAAAAAAAATCTATTGCAAATAACATTTATTACCTTTACAGTGTGTTAGTTTAATACATAAATATAAAACAATTTAAAATATAAATAAGCTTATTCGAAGTGGTCTCCATTGACTCCCGTACAGTCCTGCTATACGTTGAGGCCAGTTATCGATAGAAGCACGCACTCTTTCCATGGAAAAATTCTTCACTGCCAATCGTACGGATTGTTTTAGGAACTCCAAATTATCATGGCATTTAGAGCAAGCCGTACTCTCGTAAACTGACCATAAATCGTAATCCAGCGGATTAAAATCGGGACTAGGCGACGGCCAGTCTTCAGCTCTGATGAAGCCCGAAACGTTCGTTTCATGCTAATACCAACGCTAATTTATGGAAGTGTAAGCTGAGTATGGCAGAGAGAGCATGAAAGTAGAATGAATGTGGTCGAGATGAGAGCATTACGCAAAATTTGTGGCGTAATGCTTGCTGACCGCGTTCGTAATGATAACGAAAGAAAGAGAGTTGGTCTGATAGAGAGTGTTGGTGTTAAGATAGGAAAAGGCATGCTACATTGGTTCAGATATGTAGAAAGAATACAGGATTAAAGAGTGACGAAACAGATATACAATGCAAAAGTGGAAGGGTGTAGGAGCCGCGGAACTCCAACACTAACCTACCCTGACCAAATTGGTCGTGTTTTATCAGGAGGTGATGTCAAGTGTCCTAGAAACCGGCGGGCGTGCATGAAAAGAGTTATGAATGTTAAAGAAGCGAATGAAGTGTGTAAGGACCGCGTCTTATGGCGCTCGTTCCTCTTTGCCTACCCCGCAAGGGATTTGACGTGAAGTTATAGAGAGAATGTTATCTTACGAACAAATAAATGAAAATATTAGTTAGTATAATTATGTAACATGAAACTACGATATCTAAAACAAACAATAAAGTATCGACGGTACCATAGAAATACGTAAAAAATACGATGGTTGAGCAAACTTTACAGTAACGATGCGGTTTCTTTGCAGATAAATTGATATCCGGTTCCTCTGATGCCGGTTTTAGCGCTCGGTCCGTTTTCTGTTCAATACCAAGATTCGCTTACTCGACGATTGCTGCGCACATTTCTCCTAATGATTGAAAGACATCACCTTCATTAATTTAAATTTGTGAGAGTATTTCATTTGGATTTAAAATCTTGTTATAACAGAACTGAATATTTTAATAAAATTAAGCTATCCTTGCATAAAAGTATTTGCTGGTGTATTTGAGATTGATGAAAATAAGGATATGTTTGACCGAAAGTTGACATGTGGATGATATGTGGATATAAATAATGATGTTTTTGTTTGTCAAAGCCCTGTAACGGAAGCCCTATGTAGTAGTAGTACTTTGCAGTAAGTCTGACAGTATGTGACAGGTATAGACACTATACGGTAGTTTGTACATAAAATAATTTACAGATATGAATGTTGTATGTTTTGTGTTGGATGATGTTCAGAAAATTACACTACATTTAAGTAAATTATTTATGTATTCATAGAAAGTGATAATCCATACAACACATATATCCAAATATATATATCATTGATTTCGTTACTTTTCTGGCGCACTAAGGAAATAATATAGTTTTTATTTTTAATTTTATCTTGAAAATAAATTAATAGGAACTGAATTTAATATTAAAACTTGTAAGTATATAACATTATTGTTATTAGGACTGATACATAAACTAAATTAATTCAGAATGTGTGTATATCATACGCACTGTGCTGTATTTAAACAAGAAATACTAAAACGCGGATAGTTCCAATGTGGCTATTGAAAGATAAAATGGAAAGCTAATAAAGGGATGCCCAACTCCAATTTCATCGATCGTATTATAACTCAGGCTAACTGATAACTAATAACGTTATTGACTTTAGTAAATCATAAATATGCATATAGCACGTTCAAAAAGCGAAGCATATAAGCATACGCTCCGCCTTATGGTAGATTTTTCACGTTAGTGTCATAAAAATCATTCAGTACGTACCTACACTTCAAATAACTCACAGTAGGTATTGGCTAATGGAATAATTTTCATTGGAATAATCCCCATTAGGTTTACTCCAATAAGAATGTTTAGATAATTTTAAAAACTTCCTCCCGCCAGTTTATTTTCACGTGCCCGGTGGAATGATAAATAATGGACCGGGTTTTTATCTCGAAGACGCCGAGTGAATTAAGAACGCTTGAACCCACTTGTGAAATTTTAAGCTCATGTTGTACTTAGCACTTCATTATTCAAATAGCTTACATTTAATTGTGTACGTTCTGATATTCCCTGTTATACTGTTTATTTTATGAACTACACCTGGCGGCAAACAATATCTACACACAGAGGTTGCATGATATGTAATTGTTACATTCAGTCAAATTTTGTCACATTTTAAGGACTATCGTTCGCACTTTGCCACCCTGACTGAAGTTTACTTGTATTATACTCACATACAGGGTGTTGTTATTTGGTTGCGATATTCTGTAAGCTGGAGCAACTTCCCCAGACATGGACACTACAATTATTGAATGTGGTTGTCCTTTATTTAATTATGTTTAAAAAAATCTAAGTATATAAAAGTATCTGTGTTTGTTTTAGTGTTTATAGGTAAAATAGGAGAGAAAATCTGAAAATATATCCTACAAGGAGGAGAAATTCTGATCCGAAGATTAGATGAAAAAAATATATTCATATTTGTACGAGTCGATTGAAATGCAATATAGTGTATAAATAATATACAAAATAACATGTTCTAAGAAGTTGAAATTTCTACTTAAGATTTTGTGGATGAATTTCTTATTTTTTAATCTTTTATATCAAAAAATAAATTAGTTAATATAATATATATTACGCAATGTTAAAAATATTGCATAAGCCAAAAAAGGAGATTATTTATTTTTATGGGTTATCTAATCTTTTAACTTGTAAAAGTTGAGTATATTTATTCTAATATTATTTTTTAACCAACGGTATTGACCAAACCTTGAATGGTAATTTGACTACTTTGTATCGGAAGCACACACGATTAGTTCATACGAACATCCATTCACTACCGTTAGTAGATGCATGCCGCCGCTGCCATGGCTGCTCCGGTCGTCTCTGCCTCGGCTGCTGCGGTCGTCTCTGCGAGTGGTCGCCATCTGAATGAAATATGAACCACATGCACCCATCACCGTTGCTGTCCTGACTGCTCGGGCTGTGTAGATGTTAGTCGTAAGAATAACATGCTACGAATTATTCTTACGACAAGTAGCGGGTGGGTGCCGGCTGGCAGTAGTTCGCATGAACTAATCAAGAGCGGAAGCACACAATTGCCTGTAAATTTGACTTTCGCAAAGTAACGCCTGAATCTATTAACTACTTAATTGAAACCTTGAATAACATTTTATTTTGTTTTCCTCCAAATTTACAGAAATGACGGAAGTGTTGTTGCAAAGTTCAAATGTTTTTTGACTCTTTTACTATTTCGTACTGGTATATTCATTTCATTGATTCACCCTTCCAAATACCAAGCTCTTATAATATACGAAATATTCTTAATACACGAAATTGTCTCCATTTCGTGTATGAATATTTCGTATATTATAAGAATTTCGAATGTTATGAATCTAAAATTCCCTAAAATTTTGTCTTAGACGCATAAAGCATACTCAGATTTGTGATTCAGTTACGATAGAGATCACAATATATAACAGACTATATAGAATAGTTCGTCAATATCGCATCCTCGCAGCCATTAGTGGTCACACAAATCATCAATAGATTGGACACATTTGTCATCTGTTAATGAAGTGAAACTCGAAGCGAACTGTCGTAGCATTTGATAATACATTTCATCATATTTCACGTGTGATCTATTGATAACTTCATGGTACTGCTTCATTTGACGAAATGGAGCCATTTGTCTACTATATCCAGCGTACATACAGTAACTACAGTTTATTACGCGATTATAGGTATATCACAAAAAAGTAAGTTGCATGTACAACGAAAAAAATCATGCAGTAAAAAAAAACAAAACTACTGTGTAACAAATAATAACAGTAATAACATTACAACAACTTTATACTAATTGTTTTATCTACAAACGAGGCTTGTCAATGTCAAGTCATTTTATCTCGATTTTCATATCAATTCAATTCTTCTTCTTCTTAGCGTATGCCGTATGGGATCTTTAGATTCGGTGTAAATATGAGCTGTACGAGTTGTGCCATATGATGCCAACAGGTTCGTTTTACTTTCTGGATATTCATCCTCATACACTGGAAACGCAATGGTCGCGTACTGCGCGGCTCCAAATAAACCTTTTTCCGAGAACTCTTAACTTGTGGAATGAGCTCCCTGCTGAGGTGTTCCGTAGGGACTACAGCATGGAGTTCTTCAAAAAACGCGTGAAGAGATTTTAACAGTGTCGGTAGGAATGGCACTCCTGGTCTGTTGGTTACCATAAGTAACTACTTCCCATCAGGTAGGCTGTATGCTTGATTGCCACCTTAGTGGTATATAGAATAAAAACGAAAAGATTAATCCTACGACTAGTTTATATACATTTTGAAACATCAAAAGAAATTAGTCGAACTAAACTAATTTCTTTTGATGGAATTCGTTGTGAATGCCAAGATACGCATTGTTTTATTCCCAGGAGCCAGGAGTACAATAAACTAGTGAAGTTTATTGTCAATTGTTGGTTGCTATTGTAAATCTTCTTTACAATAAATAAGAAGGTGGGAATGTGAAATTGACTTAATAAAAAATGTATTTGCTATTGCATGATGATTATCAAAAGATGGATAAAACATAAAACAAAAGATTAATGATCCTGCTTGATACCATTTAAATACAAACAAAAAAGGGACAAGTATCTCTTTATCTTTAATAGGCGTTTAGATTGCAAAGAGAAATTGAAACAAATTATATCAATTCACGTTCAAAAAAGTGTCTTCAGCATTTTAACACACATTTCCATGTTCCTATTCATCATAACATTTTTAAACCGACAGTAGCAGGGGACGCTGGAATTGGAATTCCGTATTTTCAGATTAAACAATGGAGTAACTCTCACAATAGAATATAATAGCTCTTCTACATAATGACAGGTACAGTATGCAATTGCGTAACTCAGAGCATCACCGATGGTTGGATGTTTGTGTTATTACCAGCACGCATGTTTTGATTATTTTATCTATAGTTAATATGAGAAAAGGTGCAACTTTAGTGATAGGTTCACGGTTTTTGGGTATCAGCCTTGGCGGAAATGGCAATTGCCTTACGCTACAGCTCAGAGTTCTAACGCTACAGCCAGCAATTGCCCACTTTTTCAACTTCGACAATAATGAACTATTGCTTATCTAATATAATAACAAAATGAGTCTGTATTTTCTAACATAAAGCTATAATTTGCGATTTCATGATTTCTGAAAAGTAGACAAATCGACATTCCTAATTACAAAATGTCCCTGATTTGTCAATGTTTTTTGTCCGTGTTATTAGATCTTACTTTATGCTAGTTTCGTGATACTATGTCCACCGAAAGTACCTTGTAAGTTTTCATTTACCGTTTAATCAATCAATCATGCTTTAATATTAGTATAATATGTGGAACATAAAGATATTTACGAGGAAATATTTGTTGGTACAATGACGAGCTTGGTTTCAGAGTGGTTAAACACCAGGGGTGCATGGGTTCAATTCCCACACATAGCAAATCTGTATGTTTATCTGGGTTTGGCAGTTCCAGCTTTCCATAAGAGAAGTAGGGCGCATCACACAGCCCGACTAAGGAAGTACCTCTTCCTCACTGTAAACCTCAGCCATCACCCTGAAGAGTAGGTGTGTTATCAGCACGGATGACAATGTACTGGCTTACTTGCTATATTGCAAGCGCTCATCTATTTATTTTTCTATATCTTTCTACTAAATCCCTAGAAGTGTAGGAGAACTGAGCGCCTTATGACTAGGTCCTTATGCACCTCACTCGCTTCTTTAACATTCATAGCTCTTCTCATACACACCGGTTTATAGGGCTTGCATTATTGTTATTGCAAGTGCTCATATGCCACAATAATCGCTTAGCATTAGGTGGGCTGTATCCTTATAAGTATCCTGACGTATATAAAAAATCACTATTATAATTAATCACTATTTATATTAATATTATAAATTAGTATACATATGGGAGCCATGTCACATAATGCGCAAATGCAATCATACCAATAATTTAAGTTTTTTTTTAAATTTATGACACAAACTGTCATGCATGTTACAAGAATATATTCTTATGTTATACTTAGTGAATATAGATCAAAACCGTGTCAGTAACAAAAGTTTAGGTTGTACCTTGACTTAATAAATAAATTATAGATAGGTACTTCAATCTTCGAACATAGTAATTCACAAAAGTGATAGTGTACCGTGTCGTTATTCAATTCATATATTGTCTGCTATCCTACACGTTCTTGAGTGATATATTATTTATAAATTTCTCTACTGAAAATGTTGCTTTAATGAAAGTTCCTTTAACTTGTATTTCAAATCCAATCCTGTATAATACTATCGCAGGTCAATTAAGCCTGTAAAATAGTTAAAATGATTGATAATATGCATCCATGTTAACTACATTTAGTTTATAAAGAATCTTTGTGATGAATTCTTTTCTTCTCGTGCTTTTCCTCACTTTCCATGTTCCTGTGGCCACTTTGTCAGATATGTTAAATTACTGCGATATGTATACTTGATGCAGGTAACCTGTCCATGGCTATGATGTATGATGATATTTTGCGGCTGCCGAGTCATGCATTCGAGTCATGATTCTAATAACCCGTTTCTGTGTTATAAAAGACTTCAATGACATCAAACCACTGCTAAAACACAGCAACTTTTCAGGAGCTTACTGGAACGTACTCGCGGGAACGCAACAACCCTCCAGAGTTTGACTGCGATTTTCTGTGAGGTGGAGGTATATCTCCAGTCGGGTTGCTTTGATATGTCCTACCACACTTTCACCAGAACCTCGTTTTTTTAATTAGCATGGTGCGCCACATGGACTAAGTTTGGTTTTAACTCGAAAATTAATATTAAGCTACTTAATATTAAACCAAAATTATAAATCACATATATTTAAACAATTAGTAATAATATTTACTAGACATGGAAAGTACACCGGCTACACCGCTGATGTGGAAAGACGAGTGAGTGCTGCGAATAGAGTGAATGGAGCATTGGAAAAACATTTTGGCAGTAAAAATTTGAGCCAGAAGGTACAGCTCGCTATACACAATGCAGTGCTTGTCCCAATGCTTACTTATGGAAGTGAGACCTGTATATGAATGAGAATGCAGGAAGCATTACGAAACAGATATAAAATACAAAAGTGGAAAGATGTAGGAACCAAGGAAGGCCTGCCATGACTACCTACCATGACCAAATTGATCGTGTTCTATCAGAAGGTAATATCAGGAGCCTTAGAAAGAAAAGCAATTTATGTTAACGAAGCGAGTGAAGCGTGTAAGGATCGACCCACGTGGCACTCGGTTCTTTCTGCCTACCCCGCAAGGGATTTGGCGTGAAGGTATAGAAGTTTTTTGAAATTTCTGTTCCATTTTATTTCTCAAATCCGTTTATATATTTGAAAGCAGGCAAGATTTGAACTTATGCTTTAGCGCTTAATGGATCAATACTACACTAGATACGACTACACGTGGCCGTAACGAAATTATCAAGCAAATTTTTAACCGACTTCAATAAAGGAGGAGGTTTTAAATTCTTTTATGTTCCCCGATTACTCAAAGACGACAGGACCGATTCGGAAACAAACTTTTTTGTTTGAAACGGTATACTTTTCTGGTGGTCCCATGGTCATCATGTCAGGCTCTGGTGATGGGATCCTAGAGAAATCGTGAGAAATCTTCAAATTTTTATTATACCCACACGCGATTTGGGTATTTTATTTTATTTTTAGCTTTTTTATTAAAGATAATTTATTATTGCTTTTGAAATGTCTGCTGCTGGCAAATACTTATATCTTAAGTGTTTACTTTATCTAGTAGTATTTATCATGCGAATGAATATATGGTATTCATCTTCTCCTTCTAGTGTAACATTCGCCTAATACTATTTTCATCCATGCCACTTTGACGTTTGGCGTTTCCCCACAGTAAACTTTTTATGGGATTTTCTTCCCTTCATTAAGTTATGGAATTTCCCCTAACGATATTCCCGCTCATATACGGCATGGCTCCCTTA
Organism: Pyralis farinalis; assembly: GCA_947507595.1. Lineage (NCBI taxonomy): Eukaryota > Metazoa > Arthropoda > Insecta > Lepidoptera > Pyralidae > Pyralis > Pyralis farinalis. The sequence goes on from OX382267.1 coordinate 24,101,555, forward strand.
AGAAAATTATTTATATTTACATTAAAAGATTCGCAACGTAGAGGTGACCTTCTTGTGTTGCAGATGTCGATGAGCGGTGGAGATCTCTTATCATCAGGTCATTTACAGGCTTGTTTTGCTCCCCTGTAATACAAAATATAGTTTTATATCACAAAAGTGACCAATGACCCACCTAATGACAAGCAAAACATAGCCTATGGGCCCTTGTAACACCAGAGTGTGACTACAGGTTGTACTTCCAGTAAAATATATCTAATGTTGTATTGATATTGAATTTACAAAAGCAATAAGCCTGTACATCGGTAACAACCAATAATATTGTTAGCTACTGTCAAACTCACGACTCATAAATCATCCAACCCGAAATAACTGATAAACAATATCGAATAATCATCAAACAGATATAAAATTGATCGATCGACTTAAATGAACCGTAACACAACTTTATGAAAAAAATATGGTTGTATTTTATTAGGAAAAGTATCCACGAAAAAATCACTGATCCGTTATGAAGTGTACTGAGCGAGTACTAATCGCATGTACACATACCGACTAAGGGTCATGTCCCACTATGCTCTAATGATTGATAGTTTTATATACTGAGATGGTTAACAAGGCATGCCTGCTTGAATGTAAGTCGTTTATTTAGTCCTTGGGAACTTAAAGCAACTAGGGCCTCATTTTCGTTTTACATAAATATCTATTTCCTCACATTCAAAGTCATCCTGTTTACTGTGTCTTTCATTATCTGTTGTCCGCGACTTTTTTCTGAGTGATAATAGGTTGCCCAGAAAGATACTCGTAATACTAGACGTAATTTGATCAAATTTTCTTTGTTAGTTTCTGTTTCTGCCACCGATTAGTTTATGCGAATTATTGCCGGTCGGTACCCACCCAGTACCGGTAGTAGATGCATGCTGTCGCTGCCACGACTGCTTCGGTTGTCTCTACTTCGGCTGCTGTGGTTGTCTCTGCTTCGGCTGTTGTGGTCGATCCCACAAGTGTACGTCATTTGGTACACCCGCCCTCGCTGAACGTGTCTCAGAGGCGACCATGTTAGCCAGGGCGGTAGCGAGTGGAAATTACATGTATATTTAACTTTCGCCTGAATCCACTAATTGCTTAATACAAGATCGGCGTTTATGTACGATATGTACAAAACCGCTGAGGGTTCGCTGAGGTATTTATGTAATTTGTATTATGTAAACACATCGGCGAACCCTTGCTATACCTTGCTCCATCGTATCTGATAGACAGTACATACTTCATACTTCTATCACCGTAGTTAATGGCTACCTAACTCTTCAAACTGTTTTTCGGTTAATTCTGGAGTTCCTCAAAGGTTGTACTTGGCTTCCTAGCCTTGCTATTTAACGTTTCCGTAAATGATATCAGTAAACGCTTTCCGAGTTCTGTTTTCATTTTATTTGTTAACTATATTTAAAAAAACTTGTACACTGTTAAAAATGTACATCATGCCAACAGGCATGCGGTCCGATGTAAATTTTCGAGAAATCTAATAAATAATTTGTTCTGGTATTTTAAGAATCTTCAATTTATTATCCGATATTGCACAGATTTTAAGCCTTGCAAAACTAAAATATTTTTACACAATTTAATTATCCGCATTGGTTTTACAGTACTCGATGTAGTCAGAAATTCAACATATAAAAAAGTAGAGAAAAGAAAACAATAAAAAGATTTTGGTACAAAAACAAAATTAAAAGCAATTTTATCCACCTTCTATATTCCTGTACTAAGCGGGAGTTTTTAATGTATGAAAATAGATTAGATTACCTCTTTTTTCTATAATTATTTCAAGATTGCATATGGCCTTCGCCTATAATTATAATAACAGTAAGCTAATTTATATGATTGGTGATCTAATTTATATGAACAATTAAAATCGGTAATGAAAGATCAATACACAATAGTTAGTACAACAACAAAAATGTAAAGATGCAGGTGGGTAAGGTCCCTAACTGATGTAGGAATGTCAAGTACATGTACTCGTTTATATGTATTTTGGGTTGTAGAGAATGCTAATAGTATTCGAATATGTATTATATATGTAATATATATTCAGTTAATGTACAAAGTGCGCATGAATATTATTTGATAACAGACGATTCAATTTTAACGAATATTGGTTTCAAACATACGTAATTTATTGACAGCTTTTCTGAAGGTGATTAAGGGTTTTTCAAATAGTAGTTTCAGAAAAAAAAATATTTTGCTATTATCTTTAAGGAATTATTATGAAACACAGTTGGTTTATATTACGGTATATATGTAAGTATATCTTCACGCCAGGTCCTTGCAGGGAAGGCAGGTAACCGAGCGCCATAAGCTCTTCGTCAGACTCTCGGCCTCATTCATAAGTAGTCTTTCATGCTTCATTTACACGAAATATTTGGTTACATTCTTGCATCGACGGTACATTTCTTCATACCCTCACTCTGGTATAAAGCCTATACGCAATCCAGACATGCTATCCTGCTTTTTTCCGCGAAGGATTCAATCTCTGCCAGGCATCTCCTCTCAGTGTTCTACGCCTCTTTGCGCATCCACATGCTTCTTTCGCATCGTTCACCATACTTTCTTTCAGAACTTTCCAACCTTCGTCTACATCTGACTTGGACAGACTTGCGTTCGTAAGTCTTTCACTGACTAGACGTAAATACGTACTCCTGACACTTTCATCTTCCAATTTTTCACTTTTTATTCTTTCATGATCTCGAAAATGAATACGCACTCGTCTCCACTTCTTAAAAAGATCCACAATCCGGCTTATCACCAGATAGTGGTCCGTTTAATGAGTGGAACCTCTGCAGGCTCTTGTATCCATTAACGGCTTTCAGAGACGTCATCATTAAATCAATCACACTTTTATATTCATTCCGTCTCCATGTGTAAGTGTGAATATCCTTGTGATGTAAGAACGTGTTCGATACAAGGAGGTTTCATTCCACACTGTCGTAGGGGTTAGTGCCTTTGTGGCAAGAAGGACCGGTATTTACAAGAGGAGAAGTAGAAAAGACACAATGTAAACACCGACAAGGATTTATTAAAGGAAGAAAAGAATACAGTATTTAGGGTGTCGTGCGTAAGGTTGTGGCTTCCGCTACTGCTGTCCGCACGACACTTATCTTTTCCCCAGAGGCTGCAATAGGCACGCTATTGGTGGAGGTAGGCGTAGAGCAGGCGCGTAGGTGTAGAGTGGCGGAGTCGCAGCTCCGACGCGTCAGTCGTGCGCAAGATCGGCAGCTCTGGCAGCGTTTTCCATCCGTAAAGAGGAACCCTGTAACGCACACGTCTAGTAGGTCAGTAAGTGGCCCCGCCCTGCGTTCAGATTGTATTCCCCGCCTTCGTTGCTAGCCGTGGAGAATAAGATACGCGCCTAGGAAACCAGCTAGCAATCGAGGCGGTCAATCGAGAGAAACAGAAGGGTGTGTAGACAGATAACATAGCGCAGAATAATATATAACATTAAATAAAAAACTAAATCGGAAGAGCTCAAAAAGATTATTATGATATAAAATGAGAAAAAACTATTTAACAACATTACTCTCCTTGATGAGGCCCAATTTGTGAAATGAGAGAAAATATTTTTGCAAGGACAATATAACATCTCATACCAAAACAAATAAAAACAAATATAAAATCGGATTGAAGATCCGTTATCCAAGTACATTAATAAAAAAAATTGTAGGTAGTCGACAGGCATAAGGAATTTTAAATCTACACAATATTATAAAATGTAAATATTTCAATTTCGTAATAAATTCTTATTGCGGACGTTAAATAATTAATTACGAGTAATATAAAATGTAACACAGAAGCTGTGAAGAAATAAATATTAGATTTATGCTCTTAAGCTCAGAAGTAAATGCATACCAAAATTGTAGAAATGGGGTTTATAACACCAGTTCTCTCTATCAATATAACTGGTTCTTATACCACTGACGGCAACTGTTTCGGCTACTATATAGCCTATGAGAAGTTAGCAGGTTATTGTTTTTATTAGAACAGATATTACTAATCAGTTCGACATTGGCTATATCCACGAAAGAAATGGACGAGATATGGCCAAAAAAAAGTCGCTAAGTCGTAATTTCTGAATAATCGAAGATGTAAAATCTATTAAACGTATTCGTTTAATATAGTATGTTAGAATTTTATACTTTTTAAAGTAATTTGATAATTTTATAATTTCAGATTAGCAAAATTAAAAAGTTTAACTCGCGGCAACGGTACCTAGCAGTAGATAGTGGTATCAAGTATACCACTATGCAATATTGACATACGAGATGTATTTTACACACGCCAGATTGAGCTAGTTGTAGCATTTCGAGATGAGTTAATATACAGTTTTTGTTTACATTGCCAATACAGTGCAACTAGTTAAGTAGTAACGGTAAACCGTTACAATACATACGTCTAAAAGTAACTTCCAGTATCGTTCACTCTCTTATATCCGTATGGACCAAGCACAGCCTCATAACTGCTTCGCTCGGTCCCAACCCATACATTAAGATCACCACACATAATTATCTGTTCATTCACTTCAGCCAAATCCAGTATAACCCTTACGGTGTCCTAAAACTTTTCGAGTTGGGGATTAGAAGAGCTCACAGGAGCATATGCTGCAACCAAAAATACTCGCGTAATCCCCAGTTTTATTTTAACCCAGAAAAGTCTTAGATCTACTAAATCGTAATCTTTCACATCAGCGGCCAAGCAAGATGAAAGCACGACTCCTACGCCAGTGCTGGCATGATCGTCCTGGTTTACACCACAGGGCCATCATGAAGATCTTTGGTGTCGCTTCCCTTTCGCATAGTCTCTCACACACACAAAGTATCTAGACATCTCTCGTTCATTATATTTATTAAGTCATTCATCTTATCTTGTAATCCACCTCTCACATTCCATGTGCTTTTACCTTAAATATATTAGTGTAAGTAGTAACATTCATAAGCATTCATTAGTATGTGTACACGCATATATATGTACCTGCGAGTGTGATATAACATGAATTGATATATTTTACATTTTCGAATAAAATCGTCACTCCTTTTTTGATTTGTAAATTGTATTCTTTATTCTAGTCAGGTACTCAAAAGCAATAGATGGCTGAAAAATATTCTGCGAAGGAATAAAACCCATCTTAACAAACAATATTCTTGTATTTTATGAGTATAAAATGTTTATGCAAACAAACAAACGAAAATACCTACGTGGTTTTCGTCAGTGAAGTTATCATCTTTCATAGGCAAATGTGTGTATTGTGTATAGTTACTCAAATACTTTCTGACTGAAAGCATACTAGGTATCTGTATAGCATGTAGTATTATTATTCATAAAATTAATTATATCGCAAAAATGGAAGACAGCAATATAAAATAAATTCCAATGAGAATTGCATTTAAACTGGAAAAGACCAATAAGCTTTGTCATCGTTTCCTTCTGGCTTTCCCTCATTACACAGTGACATTTCTGATTTAGTCGTGGGGTGAACCTGTAATTGTATTTCACTACGCAGCTAAAATATCTACTTCGCATTTTCACGTTTAAAAATAAAATTGAACTTTGGTTTAATGTCTAGGAAAATCAAGATTGTTTTCTACCCATTAACTCGATTTAATTCAATTACATTTCGATTTCGATGTTGTGTTGCCCTAACGTGGTTATGTTCCAGCGCACTAACTAATCGTAACGGATCCGTATTCGACTCACGTCCGACCCGTGCCAGCAGCGCGGCGCTGATGCAGCGAAAACGAATAAAAATATGCAACTGGCGATTTGCACTATACTTACCCTACTTATATGTGAAACAGAAATATGTATTATGAAGAACAGAATATATAGGTACAGATAAATATTTTATAATTTTATAGTTATTCTACCTTAAAACATTAATGTGTATGTATGTGTGTGAATATACGCATATGAGTGCTTGGGTGTATGTCTGCGGGTGTGGGTACATAGACAAATTTTTGTTCCCAATTTATTCCAAAATTCTGGAATCATTGAGCGGCTTCTATCTACAGTATATATCGATTAACCATAGTCCTGACTAGCATTTCTGGGTGAATTTCAACATAGTTAATAGATTCAGGCGTTATTTTGCGAAAGTCAAATTTACATGCAATTTGATCTAACCTGTTTTGTGTGCTTCCGCCACCAATTAGTTCATGCGGCCTGGCCCTAGTGTTGCAAATGTCCATAGACTACGGTGACTGTTTAACATCACCATTACCATGGTATAAAAATAAATATAATAAAATTTAAATGTAAAGAGTGTTCACACCAACAGATGTATTTATTATAAAAATAAAATGTTTAGTGGAAATTACGCCGAAAAACATGTTTTGACCACTAATAAAATATGTCATTAATAATTATTTAATTACATTAATAAATATTGTACGTAATTGGCTGGTTCTTCTAGTCAACAGCATTTATTTAACGTAAATAATATTTAGACAAAAACAAAACAAAAACCATAGAATGAGTGATGGGATTAATACTAATTACCTTACTGATTGCCAATGATAAATACAGTGTGTCATTTCTGCCTATCAAAATAAATTATTAAATTAAGTTCAAATCTCAAACCATTCATTACCTAATTACGAGTATCAATAAATTGTAGTCTGATGGTGAACAGTTATAGATTATGAATACTTTTGAAAAACCTAACTCTATACGCCTATTTAAAAAATCACTTGCCATAGTATATTAGAATTCCCCGGTAGGAAGTTCACTCAAAGCCCTGAGGGTTTGCAGAAAACAATTCAGGACGTAGGATATTGTTTCATTATCATTATTTATTTTTTAAGATTTCTTTAACGTGAACACCTCTTAAATGTTAAGAAAATATTTATTTTTTAAATATTAATGCAAAAATTTCTCTCTGCCTACCCCGCCAGAGACCTGGCGTGAAGCTATATACATACAGATATCATGTTAAATCTTGAATTTACACAATGAGGGTTCATCCATACATCCATCATCGTCATCCAATATCCAACTCATCCATGGAATTTCTATCTACATGGATAATAACCTGAAGATTTTCTTTGACTCAATTATTTTTCTAGAAACACTATTCTCAGTAGTACAATAACTTAGTCTGCAATATAAAAATGTCTCTAGTATAACAAGGAAAATGTAACTTGACTTTATCGAGAGACGCTGTTTGCGTTACCAGATTCTTTTGCGTCACGGAACACTAATAAACGCAAAGAATGTCTTATCTAGTATTTTATCTTAACGGGGAACTCTACACTGTAGTTAGAAATGAAATTTTAAGATTTTGCTATTACTACAACTTCACACCAGCTCCCTTGCACGCTAGGCAGAGAGAACCGAGCGCCGCGTGACTCGATCCTTACATACCTCACTCGCTTCTTTAACATTAATTGCTCTTCTCATGACATCAACTTCTGATAGAACAAGAAAAATTAACTCAGTCTGTTTGTCTATCTGATATGTCTTTTTACGACCAAAAGAAACACATAAATGAATAGTAACTTATTTAGAAACAGCGGTAGTCTATATTCTGGATCTGATTCAATCATATGGATGAACGTGATATATGGGGTAAAATATTTTATACACGCCTTGTAACTCTATAGCTGTATAGTATTATTATAATATATATAGTATATATATATATATATATATATATATAATACAATATTGTATTAAATTTTATTATATTTTCACCGCAGTGTAATTATTAGATCGAGTTCATGTAGATGATACGTGGTAGATGCCTAGGTAAATATTATTGAACATTATTATTGTATACATTACGAGTATTTATGGTTAGCATATACTCCCGCGAACTCAACGTGTGCTCAAGAAGTTTTGGGAGTCTCTCCTAAAGTTCCAAGGACATTCAAGCATTTAGCTAAGTACAAAGAGTTATAATCAAGTGGTAAGGTCGCCTCCACTAGAATGTATATTGATAGATCACCTGAGATTCAGTTCTTACTATCGATATAACACTTCCCTGTCGCCTCAGCTTCGTCAGATAGGCATCAGAGTCCGCTTACAAGACCAAACCAGAATTTAGGCAAAGTTTAATTAAGCAACGAAGACCCAAGTGGCCTTGGCGAGTAATATTTACAGCAATATCGCGATCGCGTCACTGTTCGGCTGTAACTTTACACACAAAAAGAAAATGGCAAACAAATTTATCCTAAAAGAAACAAAACACAAACTCCTGTAAAGGAAGGTATACACATGAAAGTCGCGGTAAACAAATTTGAAATAAACTTATGCTAATTTGAAATAAGCTTGTGCACAGTGTTAGACAGAACAGACAAACTCTTCAAAATTCAAATCGGCGAAAGGCATATCTGTTGATCGCGTAAAACCGCATTAATTTTCAACGATAATGAAGAAGACACAACATGTAACGTATCACAGCACGCTCTAAGTGATTGCTCCGAATCAGCACGTATCAAAAAATAAAAGGCACTATTTTACCCGTTAACATTCACACTTCAGGAAAAGCTACATTTTTTTTGAAGGGGGAGTGTGATTACGCCGAAATATACGTGTACATGATGTCGGCGCATAAAGGTACGATATCATCTAGATAGCTTATCTGGTCGATATCTCGTTAATTGATTAATTAAAATAGATAACTGTCTGTAATTTAACCTTATTATATAACTTCGTTACCTTTGAATTAAAAGTGTCATTTGTTGATAAGATCTACGTTATTGAACCACGTCTACGTGACCTAACATTTTGGTCTGGATGTTTTAAGAGAGGCAGGGCACATCAAATCAGCCCGTCTGGGGAAGTACTTCCACCTCACAGAAAATCGCAACCAAATAACTACTCCCTACGGTTGTTATGTTCCAGCGTGTGAGTGAGGTCACCAGTAAGCTCCTAAGGAGTTGCAGTGTAAGCAGCAGAGGAAGGCATCGCACGAGTGATTCTTAACATATTACAAGCGTGAAGGCTACGGTAACTGCTTTACGTCAGGTGGGCCGTATGCTTGTACGCTTCCCGACGTTGTAAAAAAAAGTCAACGCATATGGATACTTGCAGGCCCAGGTACATCAGTCGTGCGATGCCGACCCTGTAAAACCTTTCTTTATTTTATATTTTAAATAACCTCGTGCTGTAGCCTCTCCGGAGGACAATATTTCCGAGAAGTTTATTTCGTAGACTAAAAATACATCACATTCGTATGTTTGATATGATCCTCTTACAAACCATAGGGTTTCGAACATCTGAAAACCTGTCCGGAAAAACGTCGCTTAAGGATTTCTTACAGTCGACGATCAAGTATCTTATAATGGGGTTAAATATTATCTATTTATTCATAAACATGAGGCTGCACTTTGCCGACAAGCTGACGTTAAATGCATTAATTACCTACAAGCACGCTATTTGTTCCCGTCCATTAGAAGGACGTCACTCGACCATTACGCGAGATGAATGACCCGTCTTTCAACCACTAATGTACTGTTTGCTTTTTCAAAATTTCAGTCGAGAATTTTTAAAATGGTTTTAAATAACGTCAAGCGTGAAATCGCTTCGTAAAGGACGCAGTCATGTTTATACGGTTTAATTAAGTTTTAAGGGTATGTTTATAGAGATTTAGCCCTGTGAGGATGTCGAGCCTCTTAACCCTTCGAAACCCGGGTGGTCGGAATACGACCGCGAAATGTATGGGAAAACGCATATAACGGGTTCTGACTGCTCAAATCTTGCAACAAATAAAAATTATATAATTTACCAGAACAAAAGTGAAAATAATGGTCGTTTGTGGAGACAATCTGCCATTAAAAATAATAGGATACGTTACGCATACGGTTTGAATTTTAACAACAGTATTTGTACTATGCCTTTACCTATTAAAATGCCATTTTATATTGAAGAACATTATTATTATTATTTTTTATACAACCTCAGGAGGCATACGAGCATATCTATGAACATTTGCAATACATTAAGCATAATTCGCGCGCGATGCCACCTCTGCTGCCAATACAGCAGCTCCTTACGAGTTTACTGGTAACCTTACTCACTGGCCGGAATACAAGAATCCTTCAGGGAGTTGTTATTTGGCTTCAGTTTTCTGCACGGTGGAGATACTTCCACAGAGAGGTGCGCCCTACCTCTCTTAAACTTCTGGTAAGCCTAATCTATGCATTTGATCAATTGAAGTATTGACCATTATAGTTAATACAATTACATGGGCTTTCAAGTATCGTTAGGCGTTGACATGCCGTACAATATATTGTGCACGTACAAGAATGACAGAGTCATAACCACCAACCTGCGGATACATAATATGCACTCGTGGTATAATATTGTGATGATTGATCTTCCTTTCATTGCATAATGCAGTTGAGAAGTTTTAAAGGAAATTTGTTAATGCCTCTACTATCAAACCTCAGGACAGGATTTTAAATAAACCTCACCTCATCGAATTTTTATTCCTATAATAGTTATCGAAATTCGATAAATGGATATTAATTTGAGCAAAGTCTGGTGAGTACGGTAAGTGAAGAAGAATTTTCGGTCATAGTATTTCGGTTAAAATGATCCGTGTCGTGTTTATTGACAAGTAATCGATTCATCGAAAAGGAGCAGTGGACTAGAACAATTGACAAGTACCGTATACCCAACTTGTACCTACATTGTAAGTTACAATTCTTCGCGGTTCTCCCTCGTAGTAAGTACCTATTGTGCCAGGTTTCAAGAAGCTATGTCTGCCGATCCACCATATAGTCGCAGCTTCTTTTGCCTTAAACACATGGTTATGCACTCTATCTATTTTTAGGGTTCCGTACCTCAAAAGGATCCCTTATAGGATCGTTTTGTTGTCCACCTGACTGTCAAGACCATTTTTCTCAGAGAAGGGTGGAGCTATAAGCTCAGGTCTACAATCCCTTGGTGCGGTGAAAAAATCAAACTTCTAAGTCAACATAAGTAAAAATATGGCTGTTTATGCGCATATTTTGACATTCGCAAGGGAATTATAATCTATAGGGTACTTCCCGAATTCCTAGAATCATGGAATTTAGGTAGAAGCAATACCATGTAGTACAAGTATAGGAAAAAATCCTAAAACAGTAAATTTGTAGTTACATCACAAATAAATGCGAAAATAATTGTCGAGAATATATTTTACGGAACCATCAGTGCGTAAGTCGGACTTGCACTTTTTTAAATATTGTTACTTCCATGAGAAAAATCATGGAAATAACAATATTAAAAAAATAGAACGGTAGAAAACAAATGAACAAGCAATTTGTCAAAAGAACTATAATTGCATACTATATTGAATAAATAATTTAGATTCGGAAATCTAGTCAAAAAAATGATATCGGTCTTCTTACTAGCCAGTATTAAAATTCGTCAATTACATACCCAAAGGCTTAAGATACAGAAAATCAGTATGTTAATGAAATTTCAGCGTGCTTTAAATTTTAAACTCAAACGTTCACTCAATGGCAGACTGCAGAATAATAAAAAAGGCAATGAATGACGCAACGAACCAGGATTTGTAAATATGCAAAGTGTTCGAGCAAAACTAATTTGTTTTTCTTGGGATGAAATTAAAAAGTATGACAAGAGATACAAATTGCTTCGCCCTCAATTTTCTCGTGTCCCGACAGTAGCATTTGTTTGTTTTTATAAAAGCTCATTTATTAGGAAAACCGCAGGATATTACGCTTTATGAAATTTTATGATTTCACTCGGATAAAACAGCTGATGAATAATAAACTTGAATTTTGTTTCTTACAAGAACAGATGTTATACTAAGGTTTATTGTGCGGGCATAAGAGACAATTCTCGTTGTTAAATTAAATTAATTTTGTTAGTAAATAATCTTCTGCTTGGTTGGTGAATATGAATAAGCAAACGACGGTTACTATATATTTATTCGACCCCTAACACCGTATTTACGATAAATCTGAGTCGTTTTGAATACAGTTTGCATTATTATGTAAAATCAAGTGTTTAAGCATACAGTGTAAAATTATTCTTTTGATTTCCCGAATGAACGTGTATGGAAAATTACCTATTCACTGGACTAGGGCTGCCATTTGGGAACTATTTTTCAGGACACTCTGGACCTCCACTTATTGTGATTATGATAGCGATAGAACTCCTTTGATCCCATACATAATTGTGATAGATTGTGTCTTTCCAGGTAATATCTGCAATTGCTACTAGTCCCTTTTGACATCAATACGTTCCCGTCATGAATGAGCCATTGTATCGTAGGCCTTCCTGTAGTCCAGGCAGGTTTTTCCTATGTCGGTTGACCTGTTGGCAGACTTTAATATCAATAATGTGCATTATAATTGTCAGGACGATATAAGGTTGTTAAAAAGTCGATGGCGTTGTCACGCGTAATATTCTAACCGAACACATCGGTTAAGCAACGCGACCGCAGCCTATCTATGAATGGATTTATCTATTTCTAGTTTCTCTTTCGTGCTCGGAGGGTACGTTAAGTCGTCGGTCCCGGCTATTGCCAGTAGATGACAGCCGTTAACCTAAGTCGCCTTCGAGTGGCTTGAAAGCACTGGCCACCGCCAATCCACAGTTGAGCAGCATAGTTTAGTATATTCTAAACCCTTTCGGTTGAAGGAAGACCTTGGTTAGTATAGAAGGATGTAAGGAGCTTGTATAACACGTTGGTACAAACAACGTTGGTAAACACGTGATGGGTTGATTATCCTTCACCTATAGCGGACTATCATTGTATTAGTGCAGAAATATAATACTGATGATGATGAAAGTAGGTAAACATCGAGTTTCGAGGGCGTCTTAAAATTGACAAAAGCGTATATGAAAGACAGTTAAGCTGAAAGCGACCGATTATCAATAACCAAATTTCTCGCCAAAATCGTAACCAGGTGTCAGCACTCGGTAGCCATATCAATAATACAACTAGTGGATCTCTCCAATATACGATATTACTTTCTTTGCTCACATTGAATGATTCTATTCTGATTAAATCCATCTACCTGTTCAGTATACCGCTGAATACAGTGTGGCTATGAATAAACTTTCTGCTTCAAGAAGACTATACGCTCTGGGACCATATAATCGTTAACAAAGATCACAAAGCGTCTAACTCTCGGGCGATTCTTCTCCGATTTCAAGCGGATTAGTTTTCCAATGAGGATCTCAGATGCACGGATATGCCATTCGAAATACACATATGTCTGCTGTAGCATCGAGACTTAGTCACCCGATTGGGTTATCATTCGGGATGTTTTCTCGAACTGCGCAACAAGTCGCTATCGCAGCACATTACATAATCGAGTGGGTATGTTTGAGGTAAATGTGATCTTTCGAAAATCGTCATAGACGTCATTCAAGACCTAACTTGAACCAATTGTCACCATATCTGTTTAACGTCCGATAGACGTTGAAATGATACCGTGTCAGTTGTTTAACGTTGGTGACTGTTAACAATCAGTTCAGCGTTCGATAGATGTTAAATTGATACAGTGACAGTCGATTCAAGTACCTGACACAAAGGAAGCCTTCGAGCTTGGATTCCCCCCTGGGGCACAACGTTTTCATTTTTTTTCTACAACGTCGTGAGGCTGGTAATCCCACTCATTCTAGGAATACAATAACTCTTCAGGGAGTTGTTATTTGGCTGCGATTTTATAGTCACGTGTAGATGTTTCCCCAATATTTTGATGCGTCTAATCACTCTTATAAACGCAAACACAGGTATATAATGCGAAAGTGGAAGAATGTAGAAAACGAGGAAGGTCGAGACTCACCTACCATGACCAAATTTACTGTGTTTTATCAGAAGGTGACGTCAGGAGCCCTAGCATTACTGTCGAGTCACCGGCGAGTGTATAGGTTGTTAGGTGCGTAAGAACCGCGTCTAAAGACGCTCAGTTATCTTTGCCTAACCCACATGAGCCTTTCGTAAAGATATATATAAATATATAGAAAAGATAGATAGAATACCACAACGTTCACAAGAATGATACATAGGCAGAATTTGTTTTTTGCACTTAAAATAGAATTATAATAAGCATCAAAAGACTACAAACTTGTGTGTTTGAAACTTACGTGATATTAACGAATAACATAACTTTATGGCTCACGTTACTTTCTTTTGAGTTTGATCTCCGTTTCAGATTGAAATTAGTATTTGTCTTACACCAAAATACGTAAGTGATATTTTATTTATATAATCCAATTATTTATTTCACTTATCTAGGATATTGACTTAATTTGTTAATAGTGCAAATAGTATTGTGCGTAGGTGTTTGGATTAATTAATAACTATATACGGCTATACAAAACCAGTATTCATTTTAATTATAATTTAGATTTAGTCTATTTCTTTTTTATTGGTTTTCATTTATGTATGATTGTTTATACTTCCTTAGATTTTTGTTGTAGTTGGCTTTTAGTTTTTACCTATATTTTTAGATGGTTATATATATTTCATTTCATAATTTAATACTTTATTTTTCATATACCAGATATGTTCGTAATATTATTATTAAAGAACATAAAATTGAAATGACAGTAAATATTTATTAATCGTTATATAATAATAAAATCACTTCTTCCTCGTCATAAGTGGTTATTTTTATTTTGGTTCAGTACTATATCCTATATTTCTAAGTATTCATCTAAAGCAGTAAATCAGAGAAATAAAAAAATATCGTTTCGTTAAATGAAAAGAAAAATAAGCACACTAGACTCGAGCATATGTTTCATATTCATAATCTAACTCATCAATTATTAGAACACGTACACTCGAAGTGACGAAATTATTTATCAATTATAGAAAAGAATTATCACCAAGAAAAATGTCACAATCATTTATTCTCTTTAGTTATGTGCTAAGGAAACGCGAAAATAAAGCCAAACTCATAAATAATTAGTATAACCTACGTCATATTGTGAGCCCAAATTCCCCAGATGTGTATCAAACGAACTCAATTTAGTTGGTGTTACTATAATTAATAAACATAATGAATGACATAATGGTATAATTAAACAGCAAGCGACCATTCTAAATAACGAATGATGTAACAAAATCAACATGAACTGTTATTAAGTTGGCACGCGACCGAACAATTAGGCTTTCATTAAATGCATGTTTAATGTATAATCGATGGATGCCGATCGCAGTGATTAATGAAGGAGGGCCATGGAAATAGAGCTTACTTTTTTCGTGAGGGCGTTTTAATCATGGCTGAGAGAATTTTTGCAATGTTATTAGTATTAAAAAAACTTATAAGGCAAAAAATTATTAATTAGGATCAACAACAACATAGCCTTTTCCAACACTTTCGATAATATTGGGACTAGTGCAATAGGCCTGTAGTTATTTGTTTCTACTTTGTTACCCTTCTTAAATAGCGGTTTGATTGCAGTTATTTTTAGTTTTTCTGGGAATAACCCGTCTACAAAAGATAAATTTATAAAATGTGCCATTGGACAGCTTATATATTTAGAGATCAATTTTAATATCTTTGTCACTATATGGTCATATCCGCTAGCCTTGCTGTTATTTAGAGATATTATTATTTTATGAACCTCTTCCTCATCCACTGGTTTCAAGAACATTGTATGAGGATTTGAATCTATTTTGCATTTTTTGGTATTTTGGTAAGTTGTGCGTTGTGATCTATTTGTAGTCAAATTTATGAAATGTCTATTAAAATTATTACACAAGTGAATAAGATCAGAACATAAATTATTATTAAAGTTAATCGTGTCAATATTATTATAATTAAATACATTTGAAGTAACTGAAGATATTAAATTCCAAGTTGCTTTGGATGTATTCGTGGTATTTTGCAAATATTTATTATTGTTAATAATTTTGTTACGGTGTAAAACTATACTTCCACGTTATCTGCAAATGTCGGTACTGCCAGCGTTATCCGTTAAGACCAAGATCATCATCATGATGGCAACACGTAGCCGTCAACTGGTAGGTTTGGTTTGACAGATATAGATTCCGCCTTTTTGTCCGTAGGATTTCATATAGGAATCATGTAAAGTTCTGTTTGAAAATAACTGTGTATGTCTGAACTCTTTTGAGTAATAAACTCGGCCATCCAAATACGACTTTGAACTAATTAAGTTAACACAAGGTTCTAATCCTGAAGATTAAATATATGCAGTTTCAATCGAGAAGCATGGCGTCATTGCGTCACCTACAAAATTGATTTTGAACTTTGAACTTTCTATACCGAATTGAGTTTCGGTCGCAATTCACCGTCGTGATTCGAGGTTAACAGCCGCATGCTGGCAATATGTTCCCGGTCGGAATCCCATAGTACACAGTTCCTTGTCGCCTGCATATATACCTACATATACTACTCTGTGTAAAAAGTATCGGGAATATGTCAATAAAAAGACCCGCGTAAAAGAGGTCGTTCTAATTTTTTTACTGCATGTTGGTAGCACTGTACTGATTTAGCGCGTAAAATTTGAGCGGGATCTGTCATTTAATTTGTTTTAAACTACACTTTTTGTTGGTCATAGTTTTGAGTCCTCGGCGATTTTTACAATGGAAAATATTGTTGAACAAAGAGTGTGCCTTAAATTTTGTGTTTCAAATGATATTTCATGTGGTGAATCACTAAAAATGTTGCGAAATACCTACGGCGAATCGTATATATCGAAAACAAGGGCTTATGAATGGTATAAGGCTTTTAAAGAAGGCCGAGAAGTAGTAGTAGACTTGCCTCGTTCTGGTAGACCTTCAACCGCTACGACCAGAGAAAACATCGACAGAATCAAGAAGCTAGTGCTCGAAAATCGACGTATGAGTCTGAGAGAGTTGGCTAGTGAGGTGAACATATCTTTTAAGTCCGTCCACAACATTCTCATTGACATTTTAGGCATGAAACGCGTCGCCGCTCGACTAGTTCCAAAAGAGCTCAATTTTGTTCAAAAAGCGCAGCGAAAGCATGTCGCTGAAGACATGGTTTCCCGAGCTTCTACGGATCCGACCTTTATGAAACGTATAATAACTGGCGACGAGACATGGGTTTATGAGTACGACATGCAAACAAGCCAACAGTCTTCAGAATGGCGTCTCGAAAACGAGCCGAAACCCAAAAAACCGCGGCAAAGTCGCTCCAAAATCAAGGTGATGCTGACAGTTTTTTTTGACTACCGTGGTGTGGTTCACTCCGAATTCCTTCCAGAGGGAGAAACAGTGAATAAAGAATATTATTTAGGCGTCATGAAGCGTTTGCGTGAGAGTATCCGCCGAAAACGTCCAGATTTGTGGCAACACAACTCATGGATGCTGCACCATGATAATGCACCATCACACACAGCCATTATAGTGAAAGAGTTTTTAGCGAAAAATTCAACAAAAGTTCTCGACCAAGCACCGTATTCACCTGATATGGCTCCGTCTGACTTTTTTTTATTTCCCAAGTTAAAATTACCACTTCGAGGAAAACGTTTTGAGTCGATAGAAGCCATAAAAGAAAATTCGCTGAATGAGCTAAAAGCCATACCGCAAATAGCCTATGAAAAATGTATGGAAGACTGGGTGAAGCGGTGGAGATGTTGTATTGCAAGCGATGGGGCCTACTTTGAAGGCGATAAAATAAATTTAGATGAATAATTTGTATTTTTTGTTTTATTGACAAATTCCCGATACTTAGTACACAGAATGTATATATTATACACATTAAAATATGAATGTTTTGGACCTGTTAATGCACTCAAAAAGTAATTAGATCTGTACAAATGTACACCTGTTCTATAAAGTATGCGACTTTTTGCATTTACATAGGCCTATTGTAGTAAGTAAACAAAATTAAGTGTATGTGTAACAAAAATAAGCCATGTGGAATATGGACATATGAAAGTTAATCTATATTTCCTTCTGAAAGCGACTGTAAGGTATAAATACATGAACATATTCTCTTTATATAAGTTTGTGTATTATTTTATCTTACCTTCCTGATAGGTTTAGGTTAAAATCAGATGGCTCTCTTTCTTGCTCTTATCTATTGTCCTTGAAACAGACTAATTATCCACCTCCTGGTTTTTGGCCTTCAAAACTACTCGAACCCACGCTCTCTTGCTCTGCCGACACACGCTTACGTGTCACAATTTGAGCACGTAAAATGTTTTTGTTTAAGAATACGGTTATATATTTTAAATTATTTTTGTTTATGTGTTTGTTTTTTTTAGTGACATAATTTAAGAACAATTTCCGTTTTATTTTACTAGATATTTTTAAACCTTTCGTGATCCAAATTTTCGTTTTTATTGTATTGTTCATTTTAACTTTGACTGTGGGAAAGCATAGATCGTAAAACAAACATAGCTTAGTATAAAAGTTTACAAACGCATCAGAAATATTATTTGCCATCAGTACTTCTGAAAATGAAAGGGATGATATACATTCCCAGAACTTTTGAATGTTATGAGCACAATAATCTCTTGTATTCGAACGAAATTGTGTGTAATTTTGATTTTTTTATCTTTTAGTGCTATAGATTGGGCAGCTTCATGATCATATATAACTTTGGCTTACGATCATCATAGATTTTTACATATGTGGTGACGGAGCAAGAATACTAATAATAAGGCGACTAAGGGATTTCTTGAGATTCCAGCTCCTCAGCCGGTGGTAGGGTAAATACCAGCCTGGTTAGCTACCACCGTACACACGGCGAAATACCGTGAAGTGGCCTACCTATGAATAAGTTGCGTTTCGGGAGCCGCTGGTGCTCGGGGGATTGTTGATGCGATATTGCGAGAAGAGTGGTGGATTCTGTTCAATCAATCAACTCCAACCACTTTGAGAGATTTTTCTTTTGTTTTGTTCTTTTTGTTTTTTTTTCTTTCTTTCATACCGTGCATAATCTCATCTAGATCATCATGCCGGTTGGTCACTTACCTTTGGAGGGGTTCGGGTGCCCGACGAAAGAGTATCGTACAACTCCTTTGTCGACAAAATAAGAAACAGCCCACCGCGCTTCTTCTCCAATGTCGTGGCAATTCTCTCCCGCTTCACGCTTCCCTTCTATTTTCCTCTCATGACAGCGTTAAGAATACATGGTTTTACAGCGGTTCACTCCCCCACCAACCCTGTTCAAGGTTGAGTTCGCTAACATTCGTGGACGCCACTCAAACCTTAATACCGTCCACCAACACCTTGAGATGTCACGGCCTGCCATGCTCTTCCTGACGGATACACAAATCCAGCGTCCGGTAGATACGTCCAATCTATCCCGGTTACAAGCTTGAGGAGAATTTCTTTGCGAAAGCTGGGGTCTGTTTGTTTGTCAGCTCGGATGTATGTTGTCGTCGTCTGCGCTGCTTAGAGAATTCTTCTCCGTTCTCCGTCTTCTGAGTCATATAAACCTGGGCCTTCAGAGCCGAAGACGACTCGGCTCTTTTAATATATAGGTAGGTAGATGAAGCGTAGGAGCGGCACCCTACTGCAGAGATGGTATGTTTGGGGATTTTAACTCTCACCATCCACCATCCATAACTAACCATGCGGGAAGGACCACCCACGCCATCGCTCTTTCGCACAGCCTGACGCAACTAGTAGACTAACCTACCAGAATACCAGACATCGCTGGTCGGGCGCCCTTTCTACTAGACCTACTGCTGACCACCCTGCTGGCTACCAGATTGAGGTTAGGGCGCCTCTGGGCACATCTGACTACTGCTTAGTGTCTAGGGAGTTGCTGTGTTACGGTGCAGATCTACACTTGCATGTTGTTGCAAATGTCGGTGCTATCAGCGTCGTCTGTTGACCCGTAAATACATTGGATCGATTGTTTTCAGTCTAGCTAGGTGCCGCCCTCTAGTCGTTTCTAATTAATTTAATTATTTGCTTTTCATACATCATGTTTCATTTTTGTTGTTATAGCAGTTCTAGAATTCTGCGTTCTCAATGTTTGTAATTATATTATTACTATAAGTGATGAGGTGATATTTGAGTAATAAAAAAGATTTACATATAAAATCAGATGTAGGTTCGTGAATTCGCGAAGAAAAATCGTAATATTGAAACATAGTCGCCATTTTGGCTAAGCAGCGACGCGCGTCTTCGCGCCAACGCAGCGCCTGCACCCCCATGACACCCGGCATTAATTTGTTGCGCTCCCAAAAACGTTCCTAATTATTGCAATTTATAAGGCTCTGCGTACCTCTAAGGAGTGAAACTATAATTAAAGTAATTAAACATCAAAATAAAAGGAGATAAAACCAGTTGAGAATGCGCAAGCTTGCATTGCCAAAGGAACACCTGGCTCGTCAATGATATAACAATTCACTTTTTTTTTAATTGTCGGCCATTTTCACCATATTCCTTAAGAGATGGGAACGGTGTTCCTGAACATTCCTATTCTACTTTTTTTATGCTGAATTCGAATCTTAAGTCGAAATTCGAATATTCGAAAAAGCGCACACACAGATAAATGCACAGACAAACATATAGATTTCATATAGGAACGGTGTTCCTGAAAATCTATACTTATGGAATTAATATGAAAATCTATATTATTAATAATTGTTAGCGACGGCTAACAATTATTATTTATAATTATTTACAACAATATTTTTTTACTATCTGTTGTTCTCAGCTCCGCCCGCGGTGAGTTCGACAAGTGGAGTAAGACAAGAAGACACGTACTAAATGGTTTCTGGGATGTGAAGTAAGATAGGTGAATCCAGAGAATACTCTATTTCTGTACTAAACTTCATCTAAGATTCTTCAGCTGGTTTTGTGTGAAATAGTAATAAACATCCATTGAGACCTGTGAGTAAGGTCACGCAGGAACACAATAACCCTCTAGGAAGTTGTTATTTGGCTGCGGTTTTTCTGTGAGGTGGAAGTCCTTCCCTAGACGGGCTGCTTTGATGCATCCTACCTCTCTTAAAAACACTCACGAGAAACAGATATGTTCATGCACACAAATGTTTGTCCGGTGTGGAAATCGAACCCACGGGCGTTGGTGTCAGAGTAGCGTAACAGCGCGGCCCACCACTGCGCCACCGAGCTCGTCGAAATTTATTTATCCATATCCCGGCAATATGACCCAGAATACTCTCAATTTCAGGTACAAATAATTCTCAATTGTTATTCACATAGGAACGACGGCGGTTAAATAATTGTCCCCGATGCAGTTGTCTGCATGGAGCAGAAATGGAACGAGAATATTTATCATCTAATTTGGAAGTCGTCGACATCGTCGTGTTAAATTTCTCACTGTTATGCTGACCGACCAATCAACTCATACACATTGTAATTCAAATTACATTTTTTTTTTCAGAATTGAGTTATACTACTCTGTGTAAAAAGTATCGGGAATATGTCAATAAAAAGACCCGCGTAAAAGAGGTCGTTCTAATTTTTTTACTGCATGTTGGTAGCACTGTACTGATTTAGCGCGCAAAATTTGAGCGGGATCTGTCATTTAATTTGTTTTAAACTACACTTTTTGTTGGTCATAGTTTTGAGTCCTCGGCGATTTTTACAATGGAAAATATTGTTGAACAAAGAGTGTGCCTTAAATTTTGTGTTTCAAATGATATTTCATGTGGTGAATCACTAAAAATGTTGCGAAATACCTACGGCGAATCGTGTATATCGAAAACAAGGGCTTATGAATGGTATAAGGCTTTTAAAGAAGGCCGAGAAGTAGTAGTAGACTTGCCTCGTTCTGGTAGACCTTCAACCGCTACGACCAGAGAAAACATCGACAGAATCAAGAAGCTAGTGCTCGAAAATCGACGTATGAGTCTGAGAGTTGGCTAGTGAGGTGAACATATCTTTTAAGTCCGTCCACAACATTCTCATTGACATTTTAGGCATGAAACGCGTCGCCGCTCGACTAGTTCCAAAAGAGCTCAATTTTGTTCAAAAAGCGCAGCGAAAGCATGTCGCTGAAGACATGGTTTCCCGAGCTTCTACGGATCCGACCTTTATGAAACGTATAATAACTGGCGACGAGACATGGGTTTATGAGTACGACATGCAAACAAGCCAACAGTCTTTAGAATGGCGTCTCGAAAACGAGCCGAAACCCAAAAAACCGCGGCAAAGTCGCTCCAAAATCAAGGTGATGCTGACAGTTTTTTTTGACTACCGTGGTGTGGTTCACTCCGAATTCCTTCCAGAGGGAGAAACAGTGAATAAAGAATATTATTTAGGCGTCATGAAGCGTTTGCGTGAGAGTATCCGCCGAAAACGTCCAGATTTGTGGCAACACAACTCATGGATGCTGCACCATGATAATGCACCATCACACACAGCCATTATAGTGAAAGAGTTTTTAGCGAAAAATTCAACAAAAGTTCTCGACCAAGCACCGTATTCACCTGATATGGCTCCGTCTGACTTTTTTTTATTTCCCAAGTTAAAATTACCACTTCGAGGAAAACGTTTTGAGTCGATAGAAGCCATAAAAGAAAATTCGCTGAATGAGCTAAAGGCCATACCGCAAATAGCCTATGAAAAATGTATGGAAGACTGGGTGAAGCGGTGGAGATGTTGTATTGCAAGCGATGGGGCCTACTTTGAAGGCGATAAAATAAATTTAGATGAATAATTTGTATTTTTTGTTTTATTGACAAATTCCCGATACTTAGTACACAGAATGTATATAGCAGCTGCTAATATTTTTCATATTTTCATAGAGATGAAAAGACAAATTTATCTGAAATTTAATCGTAAAGTCACATTTACGTAGCAATTTAATTTAGTACCTACTTATCGATTTTTTGCCGAGTTTGGAAATTTAAAAGACACATCCTTCTATTTCTACAATGAAATAAAAAAGGCGCAATTAACTACTTCCACTTTACGCATTAATTTGAAACTGTACTGATACTACGAAAAAGTTTAGATTAGCCACTTGCGCCCATTGTAATTAAGATTTTGCCTAGGTGCATTTAACATATACATCCTAATATTTATCAGGCATATCCTGACACAACGTCAGGGAAATAAGTATATAATTATGGTACCTAATTAAAAAGCCGCAAGAATGTAGAAGAACGTATTTTCACTTATTTACGTTAAAGCATCGGGGTGGTGCGCGAGTGTGAACATACGGCGACTGATCATTTGCGTCCCCCAACTGGCCGTGGAAACAAATACGTGTCACGCGCTAGCGCAATTTTACGTTGCTTGATCAGAAAAATTGTAAACTTTTGTTAAGTTTTCATTTCATTATTATCGTTATTATTCATGTTTAGTTTTTAAATATGTAATTTATTCAATCGTATGTAATTTATTTTTATTTTTTGTTGCATCTTTAATGCTTTTTGTTACTTGGTTTAAAACTTATATACGGTTCGTATTATTTATGTTAAAAATGAATTTAAGCATCTAATACTAAGCAGTACAACAACCTTACTGTTAATTTTCCAGACACAGTTTTATGCATTTATGATTTTAGTCAAGAATTTTCAGTACTATTTAGAGTGATAATGTAAAAATGCGAATTTAGTAAAATACTTTTGAGACCTAACATAAATGTAATGTAAGTAGAGTTAGAGATTGATAGGGCGCACGTGGGTATTTTCCCCAATTTTTTCAATAAAGATGAAATGGATTTTTATTATTTTTAATAGAAAAATGAAATACTATTCATATTTTATTCATCAAAATCGATGACTAATTACTGTGGCTATTATTTTAAATTCTCAACTAAATTATTTTAATTTACATGAGAGTAGTTAACAATTTCCCATTTCATTCATTCAAATATTTTATTTCCGTTTTGACTTCTTGTTAGAAGCGCTTTATTAACTATCGGGAGTAGCACTGACCGCTTGATTACCTCATGCATTATGCAATACGTGCCTCCACCCCATAGATTTCAACTCATAGGTTTTGAGTTTCTTCGAGGCCAGATATAATGTCGTGGAAAATATTGGTTTGGTAAACAAAATATAGAAGTATGGGCTAGTTGAATCCTACTGTATAAGGAATTCGTTAGTACATTATGTCTGAAACAAATTCTGCAAACTAATAATAATTTTAAGTCTTTATATATATTTTTTTTATATTGGCTCAGCATAGTGGCTCCGCTTCGCCTGTTGGTAAGCGAAAAGAAGAGCCCAAAGTGCAGCGGCAACTGACAAAGGACTACAGTACCCTGTTAGTTGACGCTACCATGCTAACACGCAATTCTTCCCTGTGGAGTGGAAAAATAGAGTGTAAACTTTTGTACAGAGTTGTTCACTTTTGACGATTACCTCGAATCTAATTAAAAATAATTTATAATAACAGTCACAGTTTAACAGAGGTTTATTATTTCTGCTTAAAAATAAAAATAGGTGTCTATATTATTTTAACGTGTAATAAAATCATTATTATTACAGTTGACCTCTTAATTGATCTTGATCGGACCTGGTGGACAAATGTTAGCATGTCCATACACATACAGTATTGACATGCTATCCTAATATATAATATTTATTAATCAGGTTTAGGATATCTTAATCATTTAACACTAAATGAACTCGTTGCAAAATATATAAAAAGAATAATTAAAAACAGAAACCGATTTCATTAAAGCCGAAGACAGAAATAAGAATGAAAATAAGTATCTACAACAGTTAATTAAAAACTGGTTTCTCTTTTTAACAGAAAATATTTATGTACTTTGTTGAGTGTAAGTAGCCATTACATAGATATTAGAGTTCTTTACTCCCTCATGGTAACCAAATGCCTGGTGAATTTTATTAATTGAGGCTAATAGTGAATCAAAGGTTCTAAACAAAGCTAGCTAAATACCTATTTAGAATACATATATCGAAATTTACATTAGTTAATACATTCAAGCAATTAGGTCTGAACTAGGACATGTGCTTTCTCCACATAGGAAAGACGGATGTTAGTAAAATAGTTGTCCCCAGTATTATCGTCTGCAAAGCACCAGAAATATAACTAAAATATTTACCACCTAATTTGAAAGTCGTCGATATTCACACGGTCTAAAGTAGTGTTGCTGATGCGGCTTGTCTTACGGAATGCGTTAAACTTCTAACTGTTATGCTGACCAAGCGATCAACTCGTACACATCGTAATTCAAATTGATGACAATACTTTGAAAAACGTATCGATAAGACAGGGGTCTCATTGGTCGGTTGATTTGTTACCTCATGCATTATGCAATACAAGACTTCAGCCCATAGGTCTCACCTCATCTAAACAACGTTAGGCATAAATATACGGCCCACTTGATATAAGTGGTTAGTCTATGAACGCTTGCAATACACACACATACATTATCTGTGTGAACTTGATTGGTATTTTAATTGTTTGTGTAAAACTCGTTTCTTTTTTCTGGAAAGACCAATAGATAGTAGATAGAACTTATGAAACAAAATCTTACGCAGTACAAAATCGTTAGAGCCGTTTCCAAGATACACGAAATATATTTAGGATATACAAGAATTGCTCTTTTAAAATAATATGATTTAGAAAGTTCGAGAGGTTCGAGATGATCGTCGATAAACAAACATCGTCGATAAATCACCATAGTAATCGTAACAAGACTATTATGCATTAATAACGTGAACAAGATGACTGCAGTTTAGATATAATCGAACTACATTTTTTGAATATTGTCGGACAAATTACACAGCGCCATCTAGCCCCAAAGTAAGCGAAGCTTGTGTTATGGGTACTAGACAACTGATAAACATACGTAAATACATTTTTTTTTTTTTTGTAAATACATACTTATTATACATAGAAAATACCCAGACCAAGACAAACAGACATGTTCATGCACACAAATGTTTGTCCTGTGTGGGAATCGAACCCACGAGCGTTGGTGTCAAAGTAACGTAACAACGCGTTTCACCACTGCGCCACCGAGCTCGTCAAATGAAAACAATTAATATTAAATTAAATTTCTTTTCTGACTTAATTACAAAATTGAGACTTTTGGTCTTCGGATTCAAATGGGTTAAAATATTTTGAACCATCATTACCATTATCATTTAGTTCCACTTCACTTTAGAAGAAATAATCTAAAATGCTCCATGTCAGTTAGTTCTGTCACTCCGTTTTTTAGTGTATAACTATTTATGATCATAACTTTATACTAAAGTTATAGTCATAATGATCTAAAAAAATCGGCCAAGTGCGAGTCGGACTCGCGCATTAAGGGTTCCGTACCATTATCTATAAAAACGGCAAGAAAATCATGTTTCTTGTATGGGAGCCCCCTTAAATATTTGTTTTATTTTATTTTAATTATTTATTCTTAAAGTGAATATATAACTAAATATTCTGTGAATATTTCAACCGTCTACCTGTTGCCGTTATCAATATCGAGCAAAACGAGCAAAAAAATCACGTTTGTTGTATGGGAGCCCCTTAAATATTTATTTTATTCCATTTTTTAGTATTTGTTGTTATAGCGGCAACAGAAATACATCATCTGTGAAAATTTCAACTGTCTAATTATCACGGTTCATGAGATACAGCTTGGTGACGGACGGACGGACAGCGGAGTCTCAGTAATAGGGTTCCGTTTTACCCTTTGGGTACGGAACCCTAAAAACGGAGTGGAACTGACGGGTATGGAGCATTTTAGAGTATTTCTTGCATCTATACACATGAGTGATTACATATGAATGCTATATATATTTTTAGATGAGGATCTCTAAAAATATCAATATTTACAATATAATAAAAGCTATCATCATCCTTTAGTAAAATAAAAGGTTATAAATAATAAAGTGGAACCAACTTCGTTGAAATTGACACCAGTAAATATAATGCAGCTATGGAAATAGGCGTTGAATTCAATAAAATTGGCTGCCCTTTTTTATTTAAAAAGTTTTATTTCATTACTACTTAGTTTATTAATACTAAATCAATCCTTCACGTAAAAATGCATGAGAACTTTAAAAATTTAAAACACATTAAAACATCAAAGACCTTCTTATACACTACCTATGTACACTCAAGTCATTTAAGAAAAGTGAATATCGCATCAGAAACAGAACACAAAGACAGGCAGTTTTAAAAAGCACTCTAAGTCAGACTGGCAGCATGAAATGATGTCTTCTAGATGCAAACTCCTGAATAATTTGAGAGAGTTCAACAAACACACTGCCTTTAAAATTTGAGGATTTGACTTCCATGATGTTCCCTCATGAGATTCTGACTTTCAACCACAATTTCGATGAGCTCAGTGACTGACAGTGGGACTACCTCAAAAGTACCCTTTCAAAGAAAATAAATATTTTTAAAATTGGTTCATACGTAATTGACGGAGAAATCGGCGAACATACATAAAAGGTGACGAAATATACACACTGTCAAACATAGAACCTCTTTCTTTTTTGAAGTTGGTTAATCAGGTACAATTCCGAGATTAATCGGTAATTTTTTTTCTTTTTTCATGTCTTCAGGATGTCTCAGCAGAATAATGTTTTCAGATCAAATTAGATAAAATACCTGCAGGTAATATATAAAACATCCATCCATGAATGAATATTTTCAAACGTTACTTCGTCAAAACCAAAATTTATCGAATTATACGTTTCTAAGAAAATGACAATAATGCGCATCAACTCGACTTGGACTGGGGCACTGCCGCTTTATAAAATTAAGCGAAGAAAACGTAAAAGAAGGGAAATTCAAATAAAGATTATTTACATTACAGTGGGAACGAGATTCTCTCCATTTCCTTTGATGCAGTGAAACAAGAAAAAATACAAACGTGAAATTTTGACGTCGTGTTTGTTTGAATGAGTATAAAAAATGCTTAGATGGTCTGTAAAACGTAAGAAAAAACTTTTACTTGGAAGAATGGGAAGAGTAAGAACAATAAAAGTAAATTGAAGTTGGATAGAATTTTCGCTTCACGGGTTTTAGTGGCCGATTTGGCGTAACGAGTTTTTACCGCCTTTACAACTTTGCAGGTTCTCACAGCAAAGTTCAGTCGGTACAACAATTTTTGTACTAAGTTGGCCGATTGCAAGACTGTTGAAGTTTCCGCTCTGATAACTTAATTTAGCTCCGTGTTTTCGATATGTCCTCAGTTTTCTGATACATATAATATAGTATGTATATCATCACGTCAGGTCCCTTGCGGGGTAGGCAGAGAGAGCCGAGCGCCATAAGACGCGGTCCTTACTCATTGCACTCGCTTCTCTAACATTCATAGCTCTTTTTATGCACACTCGCCGGTTCCTAGGACTCCTGACATCACCTTTTAATAAAACACGACCAATATGGTCATGATAGGTTAGTCTTGTTCTTCCTCGACTCCTACATCCTACCACTTTCGCATTGTATATCTGTTTCGTCATTGTCTTATCCTACATTCTTTCTAATGTCCGAACCAACGGAGCATGCCTTTTCTTATCTTAACACCGACAATGTCTTTCAGATCAACTCTCTGTATTACGTCATCATTATGAACGCGGTCAGCAAGCGTTATGCCACAAATTTTGCGCAGTGCTCGCATCTCGACCGCATTTATTCTACTTTCATGCTCTCTTTTCCATACCCAGCTTTCACTTACACGTAATAATATATAATAAGTAAAATCTGTATATCACGTAATAATATATAATAAGTAAAATAATATGTACATCGCAATGAAAATTATGTAGTGTTAAAATTAACAATGGAACTATTTCATTAATTCGGAATTTTATATGTAATTTTATATGGATATTGTAATTATTTAATCTAATTTGAAATCATATTTGTAATGTATATTTGCATGTCATAATACTGTGGCAAAATATGCGGACTAATATTATTTAACAAGTTCTAAATGTAACCATATTTTATGCAAATAAATGATGATTGATTGATTGATTGACTTCCATAAGTTAGCGTTGGGATTAACATCGTGTTGTGTACAGTATAATACATATAATATTATTTATTTATAATATACTTATCTTCACGCCAGGTCCCATTCGGGTTAGGCAGAGAGAACCGAGCACCGTAAGGTACGGACCTTACTCACCTCCGTCGCTGTTTTAATATCATAGCTCTTGTCGTATATACTTGCCGGTTCCTAGGTCTCCTGACATAACCTTCTGCTAACCAAATTTGTTATTTGGCTGTAGTAGGTAAATATTGGTCTTCCTCAGCTCCTATACCTATTCACTTTCGATTTGCAAATCTGTTTCTTTCGTCCTGCATTCTTTTTACTTGCCCGAACCAACGAGCATGCCTTTTCTTATCTTAACACCGACACTCTCTTCAGACCAACTCTATTTCTTACATCATAGTTGCGTAAACGCGGTTAGTAAGCGTTACGCCACAAATTTGTAATGCTCGCATCTCGACCGCGTTTATTCTACTTTTATATTCTCTGTGACATATCCAACATTCACTTTCATAAGTAGTGTTGCGACTGACACAGAATTGAGAACTATAATTCTGTCTTCTGCCTTAGGTACGTTTTACATTATAAAATATTTTACGCAGGTTGGGCTACGTCTATCTTTAAGGAATAACCAGCTTATGGCAATTCGACCCACTCTTTCGTAATAGTAAAGGATGTATTTAAATATGTTTTATTAAAGCCACAATTTCAATTTTAATTCTTGAAGGATATCGTGTTTAAACTGCGATGATGTGTTATTTAGCCTATTTGTAAAATTGCGACACGGATGTCATTTGTCATGTCTTATCTCCGTGTATTATCTCTCTGTATGTCGAGAGTGGAAAGGCTAATGGCTTCAAGCGACATTTATAGAACTTTACAATAGAGCAGGCATTTTTTGTATTTAATTCTCCATCAGATGGTTTTATTTGAAGTCCAATAAAACAAAACGCTATAGAAATAAATGTCGCTTGAAGCAAAAATGCTTCGTGGGATTTTTTTTAGTCAGCGAAAAACGACTCACGCGATGATCTCCCTTATTTTTGGAGTAAGACTAAAGACCTATATTTTTCGAGTAACTGCTATACAGTGCCTATTATTATTAGCGAAAGCCAAAAAGATTCAACAGAGTACTAATTGCATTTTTTGTGTAAGGGTAAGAGATTCAACTACCTGTGAGTATAATACGAGTATATTAAGGCTAATAGACTAAAAGTCCTCATATAGGTATAGGATAAATAGCTTAAACAACATTTTAATCATACATTACACAGCTAAGTGTCACAGCTGAAATGATCAAACTAGGTGACACTTACGTCCGGGACGCTTTCTGGTACTTAAGCAACCTATGCTGGAGAACTGGAAGGGTCCCAATGGACTGGAGACGCGCAGTCATCGTACCCTTGTACATGGGGCACACTAAAAGTTTTGTACTTCTAGCTAATCGGAACTATTTGAATTTCGAATGTTATATTTTTTGAAACGTTGCAACCTACTTAGTAATAAAAAAAAACAATTGGCGGGAAATCATTTGTCAATTGTTTTTTATCACACATCAAAGTTCTACGTACGCAACGAAAATGGAATACGTACGAAACGAAAGTCGAAAAGATTTTAGAGCGATGATTTTTTATGATTTTGAAAGTTCTCTCTCCCCGCAAGACTGTGCTGCTCGTCTTCAAAATGCTTTTGGGAGAGAAGCACTTTCTTTGAGCACCGTGAGGCGATGGTTTGCTGAATTTGAGAGAGATCGAGTTTCTTTACATGACGAATTTCGTGAAGGGCGGCCTTCAACTGCCATCAACGTAAATAATGTGGCTACTGTTAAGCGGCTAATTGAAGAAAACCCGCGGATTACCTATGAGACAATTCGAGAACTATTGGGGATTGGTATGAGCCAAATTCAGAAAATTTTACACGAAGAATTGAAAGTTCGGAAACTTTGTTGTCGTTGGATCCCTCATGAACTGACAGCGGAGCAGAAGCGGGCTCGCGTGGAATGGTGCTCACAGATGCTACTGAAGTACGACCACGGACATTCTAATGCTGTTTATGACATTGTCACAGGAGACGAAACGTGGATTTATTGTTTTAAACCCGAAAAAAAAAACAGCAATCTTGTGAATGGGTGTTTGAAAATGAGAACAGACCAACAAAAGTGAGGCAGGCGAGAAACGTTGGTAAAAAATGATCGCGTTTTTTTTCTCAGCTACGGGTCCCATCTGCACAATTCCACTATAAGATTAAAAGAGTGTTAATGCCGAGTGGTATTCTACTATTTGTTTACCCAGGGTGTTAGAAAAAGTTCGCGAAAGACGACCAAAAAGCCGCGTTCTCCTACATCATGACAACGCTTCTTCACACACGGCCAACAAAACAAAGTCATTTTTAACTTCCGAAAAAGTACAACTCGTTACCCAGCCTGCGCATAGCCCCGACCTAGTACCATGTGATTTCTGTATTTTCCCCAAAATCAAAGATTTGATGAAAGGTTTCACTTGTACCAACTCCGAAGAGGCAGTGATAGCGTTCAATCAGCACGTAGAAAACATGCCTTCAGATCTGTGGTCCTCCTGTTTTAAAAAATGGTTCGATCGCATGAAAAAATGTTTAAAATGTAAAGGAGAGTATTTTGAAAAGCAATAAACATAACATGTTGGTTATAACGTGTTGTTTTTTTAAGTTACTCAAAACTTATAGTGTGACCTACGTATAATGGCAGCGGATCACGCATGGACTGCGCCAGCTATAGGGCCATCAGTTTGATCAGTTTAGCAGCAAAAGTATATGGAAAGGTGATTGAAAGGAGAATGAGGGTGAAATCCGATGAAATGCTGTGGGAGACACAAGGAGGATTCCGAAATGGATTGGGGATGTACGGATCAAGTTTTCTCGCTCCGCAAAATCCTGGTGAAGCATTTGGCTATAGACCAGAAGGTTTTTTGCGGTTTTGTGGATCTTGAAAAAGCATTTCATAGGGTTATGCGAAAGGAATTGTGGGACATATTGCCGAGATATGGGATTGACAGTTCACTGCTCCGTGCTGTGCAATCCACTTACAAGGATTACTCAGCATGTGTGTGGATAGATGGTGGCATGTCACCCTGGTTTGATGTCAAAATTGGTGTCAAACAGGGTTGCATGCTATCTGCTAAGCTGTTTATCCTGTATTTCGATAGTTGTCTGCAGAGAATAAGGTCAACGAATGTGGGAATGCGCATGGGTGACCTAGTGGTGAACTGTCTGCTGTATGCAGAGGAGACAAAATACCATTCTGGGTCACGCCAGCCAACAGATTATTCCAAACCGAAAATATCGGCCTACACGTACTAAATATTTAAAATAAATGATTGGAGATGAATAATTAGAACAAGTGAATGAATTTGTTTATCTAGGTTCTATGTTTACATGAGATGGAAAATGTGAGGGCGGTATTGAAAGAAAAGTGAAAGCAGGCAACCGAATCAATGGTGCGTTGTACTGCGTGGTAACAAGCGATAACATATCTAGTAAAGCTTGCTTTGCAATCATTCAGGATGTATTAACGTCAACATTAACGTATGGCAGTGAAACATGGGTATGGCAGAAGAAGCATGAAAGCAGGGTGAACGCCGTACAAACGAGAGCGCTGAGGAGTATGTTTGGAGTGAGAATGATTGATAGAGTGAAAAATAGTACGACACGGGAACTTTGTGGAATTCAAGATGATGTAGTGACAAACATTTAAAAGGGTACACTGAGATGGTTTGGTCATTTAGTAAGAATTATTGACAAAAAGTTACGAAAGAAGTGTATCGGGCAAGAGTACATAGTGATTTCGGGAGGAACCGCCCTAGAAGGCACACGTATAGATCAAATTGGTGATGTGTTGAAAAAAGGCCAAATCAAAAGCACCTAAAACCGAAAAACATGCATAAGAGGTTGATTAGTGTGGAAGAAGCGAGACGGGTATGTTTGGATCGATGCACCTGGCGTTCCAAAGTCTCTGCCTACCCCTATGGAAGACAGGCGTGATGATATGTAGGTATGTATGTATGTTTAAATTTTTGCATTCATGTGTGTGCATTCATTATATTTATTTCATTGAACAGTTCCCTGATTGATATTCTGGACCCTATTTTATAAATACAGCCAATGGCTCTTTTTGCTACATAAAAATGATTCAATGGTTACAATATCAGTCGTAATTTCCCGCAACAGTGTACCATATGACATATGTCAAGGATATACGTTAGGAGATTTTGTGTTGCAGAACCAGAAGTGGCAACATGTGAGCAATACTTCCTGTATTATCGACTACAGTAACCACTTTATTTTAGGACAACCGTATGCTTGTAAGCTTCGGTAAAAATAGATAATTTTCACATGAATGTTTATAGAGTATGCAATTGAATTTTCTAACTTTCAATAAAATATAATAAGCCAATATAATTCATTGATATGATTAACGTGATAAGTCTGTATTCTATTATTTATTATCGGATAAATTTACATGATATTGTGAACTAGGTTATCGAAGTTTAGTTAGGAATTTAAATAACTGATTATATATACTACATCTTAACGCCAAGTTCATACATCTTATACCCCTCATTCGCTTTATTAACATTCATAGCTCTTCTCATGTTCCCGGCTAGCGAACATTTTGCTAGGGCTCCTGACATCACCTTCTGATGGAATTCAACCAATTTGGTGACGGTACTTTAACCAATTACTTTTAATACAACTATAACCATATAGTCAGCCTAATGGAAAGCGGTTACTGTAATCTACAAATCTGGCATAACAAACAGTATGGCTAACCCAGTGTCATCTCTCCAGTGCAAGCAGCACCTTTATAGGAGCTTTGTTTTTTTTATACTACGTCGGGAGTCATACACCATACGGCTCACGTGATGTAAAGCAGTTACCGTAGCCTATTACCGCTTGTAATATATTATCATATCAGTATCACTCCACCTCTGCTGCTTGCACAGAAACTCGTTAAGAGCTTACATCATAGTACATGGAGCATATCTAAGAGGTGACCTTACTCCAACGCAGGAACACAACAACCTTCCAGGGATTTAGCAAGACATAAATATTTGACGTGAAAACATTTCGTCAAATTATGTAACCTCGTTCGCTAGCAGGAACACAACCCTTCTACGCTGCGTTTTTCTGTGAGGTGGAGGTACTTCACCAGTCTGGCTGCCTTGATACACCCTACCTCTCTTAAAAACATCCCGACATGTTCATATACGCAAATGTTTAGCCTATATGGGAATCGAACCTACAAGCGTTGGTATTAAAGTAGCACTGCTACCGAGCTCATCGTTTTACAGTTACTAATAAAACTTTCTTCATGCCTTAAAATGGAAAGATTTTGCAACATGCCATTTAGCAAAATGCTTCCTCACGTACTTTGGTTCTAAATTAGATTTTGGGGGTTAATCTTTACTGTTTATCAAACATATATAATTTTGATTATGTAAATAGATTTGAGATAATAAATTTGACATAAAAATTAGAGAGAGGTAGTGCGCATCAAAGCAGCCCATCTCGGGAAGTATCTCCTCCTCGCAGAAAACCGCAGCCAAATAACAACTCCCTAGATGGTTGTTGTGTTCCTGCGTGTTAGTGAGGTCACCAGTAAGCCCCCTAAAGAGTAGCTGCGTTAGTAGCAGAGGTGACATCGCGCGAGTGATACTTCATGTATTACCAGCGTTCGTAGGCTACGGTTACCACTTTACATCTAGTGGGATGTATGCTTGCATGTCTTCCGACGTTGTATGAAAAAAATATGACTATTTAATTTACATTCATTATACTGTAAACAATAATAATCTGTTCAGAGGGCATTGCACATAAGTACTTCATATGTACCTTGATGACAAGAAAATTACTGAAGGTAAAGCGCCTCCACCAAATAATATATTCTAAGCACACGGGCAGGCTTGCCCGCTGAGTACGGCAGTTGAATATCTTCGCTATCGTGCCCCGTACCCTGCTAATGTTTTATTCGCTTTAATCTTCAGGAGTGACTTCTTAATATTCACTTTGGAATGATAATAAATTAGTGGATAGGCAGGGAAGTAAATCCAAGGTAATTGGACGAGAGGTAGTGAGATATGTCTACGTAACGAGCGTGTGGGCGGACCGCGCTCCCACATGTGTACGTACCGTTTCAGCTATGTTTATATCGATTCCCCGGTTACCCATGTTTGGACTTCGGGAAGTTCTAATTGAATGTATTTATCAGACAGATCGAGAATTAAATCGGCCATGCATCTGTTTAAATTTTCTTTGGTCAATGGTGGTAGATACCTTACTTAAAGTTTAGCTGTTACTGTACCTGCGTATGATTGTTATAGAACGATGACTTTTGGAGAAGTTACCAACCAGTCTCCCAATGCAACAACTTTTAATTTGACATGTGCTTCCGCGTAAAAAAGAGGAAGATACAAGTATTAAAAATATGTTTTTTTTTATAGAACTTCTTATCTTTTTATAGACATATATTATTTTATCTATTTATTGAAGTTTTTGGAATTTGATCTTAACTAGGATTAATGTAGATATGAAAACTGATACAAAACAAAACAGAACAAAACAGTCTCACTGGAAAAGTACCAATACACAATAAGGTCAATAAGTACTCCCTGGAGGTTTGTTATGTTTCTGCGAGTGAGCAAGTTTACCGGTAAGCTTATGAGGAGTCGCTGTATAAGCAGCAGGGGGCTACACGCTAACGATACTTTTCGTAATGCTGACGTTAACAGGTTACAGTAATCGTTTATATCTGACGTAGTTCTGACGTAGTAAACACGTTTTAGGGTACCGTAACTCAAAAGTAAAAGCGGAATATTTATAGGACTGGTTCGTTATCCGTTTGTCAAGACTATTTTTCGTAGGAACTTGTGAGGTACTAAGTTGAAATTAATATCCAATACTCATCTGTGAAATTCCTTAGAGCAGTGAAGAAATCAAAACTTTTGAGTAAACACAATCAAAAAATACAGCCCCTTATGCCGCATATATTTTCATTCGCAAGAGAATCAAAAACACAAGTTTAGGGTTTTCGTATTAAAAAAAACATTTATTTTTGTCATGTAATTTTGTAGTTACATCACAAAATTAAATGTTTTTTTTTCGATTGCAAACTTACTTGCATTTACTTATACTAACTGCGATCTATCTCGATGTATGAGGATAGCAGTTTCCAAATAACAAATTTAGGTTTCTCTCTCATTTAAATTTATTTTTCGTTTGCAATGTTCGGTGCTTTTATAGTTTTTTATCAAGTTTGTATGCGCGTGGCGCGCTTATCCCACCATGTGAATATTAAAAAAATCGTTTTGTTTATATTTCGGCTCATAACGATACTAGACGAGCTCGGTGGCTCAGTCGTGAATGACGCGACTTTGACACCATCGCTCGTGGGTTCGATTCCCAAACAAAGCAAACATTTGTGTGCATGAACATGTGTGTTTGTCTTGGTCTGGGTATTTTATATGTATAATAAGTATGTATTTACAAAAAAAAATGTATTTACGTATGTTTATCAGTTGTCTAGTACCCATAACACAAGCTTCGCTTACTTTGGGACTAGATGGCGCTGGGTAATTTGTCCGGTAATATTTATTATTATTATGTTATTTTATTTTTATTCACGGGTATTATCCCGGTCATTTGATAGGCGTGCGCGGGGATATGGATCCAACGCGTAGAGGCCCTTTTAAGAAGATTCATGTTATGTTGTACACCCACCGAGACCCGCTCCTAAAAATATCGATAGAACCATATATCTATGAGCAGGTCACGGCAGGTATTGGGACTATTGCGAATGTGTAGGAAATGATTAGTCTATTGTAATGAGGTCTGGAGGGATTATTGGTAATGGGTTATTGCAGAAGTGGGACGGACACCTGCCATAACTATCATATCTGACTGTAATTTTTGGCAGGCGGTGGCTCGCCACTCACTAGACGGACCTCCGAAATGCCAGAGAAAGTCGGCCGGGGGCAACACCGGTGTGAGTGACTCAGGGGTGTTGAGAGGTGTGCTGGGCTTTCTCCGTAGTTACTCGCGGCGTTATGCCCTTTAACACTTCCACCCCTGGAGTATATCAGCTGCTAGAGCAATATACTCTATCGACTCCTCTCTGGACGGCCAATGAAGGCAAGCCAGAGCTGAGAGTCCTGCGGGCCTTCTTGGATTTCCACTCCGACCGACGAAGACACGCCGGAGACGAAGGCCCTGATCGACTCTCTGGAGCACTCGGGTACCCGATGTCGTTACGCACCAACAGCTCGCCACAAGCTGCCCTGCGGGGATTATTATTATTATTATTCACTTATTTATTCATTTGTCTTTTTTATACATATTTATATTTACAATACATATATAAAAATACAATATTTTAAATATAAATTCATATAAAAAGAATCGCCATCGATGCGAGACGTAGTGTCTAAGTCGTCGGTGGTCAGGGCGACAGACTGAGGAACCTCCGCACAATACGTGCAGTTCCCAAAATTGCAACCTTCTGTATCCGGCCCTTGACCCAGTGACCTAGCAAAAGTCTTCGTAGGTGTTGGTCGAGACTTTTTGCTACTAGACCATTGACCGACACGACTATCGGGACAATTGTTGTTGAATCAACGTCCCACATGGCGGTAACCTCGTGGGCTAAGTCCAAGTATTTTGACAACTTGTCTTTCTCAGCCTTCACGAGGTTCTCATCACAAGGGACGGTGATATCAACAAGAAATGCCTTTCGTTCTAAACGGTCTACCAGCACGATATCAGGTTTATTAGCAATAATAGTCCTGTCCGTGATGATAGACCGGTCCCAGAAGAGCTTGCCACGGCTGTTCTCGAGTACTGGCTCAGGTACGTACTTGTAATAAGGCACTTCAGAGGTCACGAGATCATATCGATTAAATTATTATTACTTAGCCACAATAAAAAAATATGCGACTACGAGTGTCCAGTATACATAAAAACTTATTTAAGTTTATATTCTACTGATCTTATTTTGTTATTATTATATAAACATACAAATAAAAGAAAAGATATTAATATTGCAATTTTACGTCTTACGCGAAACTTACAACATTATCGAAAAATATCTTCGATACTAAATTCCCGTGATAGATTATTTAATATCTACAAGTTTGTACGGATCCCGGATGCGCGAATCCGACTCGTACTTCACATCTCGACGGTCACCGACTACAACTAGGTTGGAACATTACTAAATTTAAATGGGAATTTTAGTATCTTTCTAATGAAAAAAATATATATAAGTCTACAATTGACAGACGTATACTAAGCGATATCGCTTAGTCTACGTGAAAATAAATAATATATGAGTTGATTTGATTATAAGCCCTTAATTTTTTAAATAGACTAAGAACTAGAACTTGTTACCGACAACAACATAGAAATGGTTGAGAACCTCTGGCTGAATCACCATTATTTTGTGCATAGCACATTTACGTGTAGTTTAGTACAATTCCATCTCGCAGCTACACTGCCTCTGACTGAACACGACCGCAAACTCCGATAATTGGGAACATTGCACTCGGATATTGCCTTTCGACGTTATGAAACAACAAAACTCATCGCGTAAATTATATAACCTTATTTCATTTATCTGTTTAGAATAATTATGATTATTTGAATTGTTGATTAGTACCAAGTAGTCATTAATTATATATTTAGTCGCTGAGATTACTATTTAGTAACTACTTTTTTATCATACTTCGAACTAAATAACATTAACGAAAAGTTAGAATTTTATTTTTATTACTGACTTAGGTAACATTTTATTAAGTAAGTATATCACGTTTCCACGTTCCCACTTGAAGATCAAAGAATTGCATTAGCAATTCTGTGTATTAACACAACAATTTGTTTGTCCAGTATGCTTATAACTATGAGAAAGACAACGAAAGACAAATCAGCACAGTTACCATATTTTTTTACAAAACCAATAAGTACATAATTCTGCTCGGAACTTGTTTTATTTATGAGTTACGAAATACTTCGAGTGCGTCTTACGTACCTACTTACAATTCATTTTTCAATTATCATCTTTTTTATACAATATTTTTCATTATTTGATTTAAAATATTTGCCTAGAATTTGACGTATGGATTTTTACCCATAAAGAGCAAAGTTCTGAGCAAAATTATGTATGTCTGTCTCATATTTATCTAAGCATAATGTTGTGCAGTCCACTTACAAGGATTGCTCAGCATGTGTGCGGATAGATGGTAGCATGTCACTCTGGTTTGGTGTCAAAATTGATGTCAAACAGGGTCGCATGCTATCTGCTAGGCTGTTTATTCTGTATCTTGATAGTTGTCTGCAGAGAATAATGTCAACGAATGTGGGATTGCGCATGGGTGACCTAGTGGTGAACTGTCTGCTGTATGCAGACGATGCCGTGATATTAGCAGTAAGCATAATGGAGAAACAAATCGTGTAGAAAAAACATTTTTTTTTTCTTCAAATGTGAACATGGAAACGGGTTCCATATATAACCCGGCGCTGATGACTTTGGATCTGCAAGACCCGAACAGAATTAAAAGAAAGGTTTCAATATTATTTTTGTAGTGCTAAAATGTAACCGGCTGCAATCTGTAACCTGAATTACGAGTATTATGTATTCAAATAAAAGTCACATTGTTTATAAATAGCTCCGGATTTATGAGAAACTCTCTAATAAAGTTTTACATTTTAGATTATTTTTTCACAGGTAATGTTTAGAACTCGCGTATGGAAAGCCCTCATTATACTTAAGATATTGTCTGACTAACAAGCAGGTTTGTCACCGTGTAGAGTATGCTTACGCACATCTCAGACGTCCGCCGCTGTCGACGGGGTGGCGCGTCCGCCATTCAATAAGTTCCTTTGTGTCTAGAAATACTCTGGTGATCGTGGGTATGGTTTTTTTTTATACTACGCCAGAAGGCATACAAGCATACGGCCCACCTGATGTAAAGCGGATACCGTTGCTTATTAACGTCAGCGATATATTAAGTATCGCTCGCGGGATGCCTCCTCTGCTGCTTGCACAGCAACTCGTTAGGACATTACTGGTGACCTCACTAACACGCAGGAGCACAATAACCCTCTAGCGAGTTGTTATTTGGCTGCGGTATTCTGTGAGGTGGAGGTACTTCCCCAGACAGGCTGCTTTGATGCGCCATACCTCTCTTAAAAATTTGGTTGGGGAGCCTTAGCTAAATTGGACGGCCTTTGCCTATTCATGTAGAAGAGGAAATTGTGGAATACTTTGAATGACGCCCACACGTTCTACATGCTCTTGATCCTCGGCGTCTCATGTGAAATTTTGTCACTGGTTCCTGAATAATTTACATGAGAACATTTTATACAATGGCTGATTGACGAGATATAATATAATGAACATTGAGGAAGTTACAGTAGTACTTATTCTGATTTATTTTATATAAAAACATTTATGGAGATTATTAATCTCCACATGTTTATAAGTATTTACCAATATGTATTGAGGTATGTTAATTCAGTATTGTGCATCTATAAATCAATAGCAGAGTGCCAAACGAACGAAAAAACATTTTTTTGAATGGATTTCGGCCTATGAGTTCTCAGTATGCACTTTGTTGTAAAGTGAATTGGTTGCCGAGGTGGCCCGACCTATGGACTATTATTTATAGGCGGAAATTAAACGCATAGTACAAACAGAAGTCGATGTGTTGATGCGTTGAAACAGTGAATGATAGAAGCTTAAACATAGACAGAGGAATATTGTCTAGTTTAGAAAACAAACATGACAATTTTGTTTCGTTATATATTCACTTTAAAAATAAATAATTCAATTAAAATTAAACAAATATTTAAAGGGGGCTCCCATACAACAAACGTGTTTTTTTTTACCGTTTTTATAGATAATGGTACGGAACCCTTCGTGCGCGAGTCCGACTCGCACTGGGCCGGTTTTTTTGTAAGCGTTCATAGTTTACAGTAACCCTTCAGATCAAGTGGGCTGTATGCTTGCATGCCTCCTAACGTTGTATAAAAAAAGGTAACTAGAAAGCATTACAGTACATTGTAACTTATTTAACCACAACTGGAAGTCGTATAACAGAATAGCGGAATAGAAGTGGGTTACCCAGCAAACACGCGACACGAATAATTCACGTACCAACTCGCACTCAGGGTTTACAGTTCAATCCAGTTGAATCCTACAAGTAACTATAGAAACTGGTATCAGCATTTGTTTTAGAATCCCGTACAAAAAGGGTCCGACGAAACCTTACTATTTCGCGCGCGTAATATTGTCAGTCTGTCCCATGAAGTAAATAACCTATGGATTACCTATGAGACCCACATTGTATTGTAACTTATCGGATTATTGGTTACAATATTCTCCCATTGATCAGTACATTCGAATCGCTGAGATATTTTAGGGCTAAATACAACATTTTTTTGAGCACAGGGTGCCCTTATGCGCAGTCTAGTGGTTTATTGTTTTGTATTCTCTTCGCTAGTCTGTGAATATGTAGATAAGATAAAAATTCCTTATTTTCCTTTAGACCCTCACGGGTACTTAGACACGTAAGACGTGTCAAGTACCTGTGGGGTACTTAGTCACATCACATTCTCAATATTATATATTTATATTTTTTTAAGATTTTCTATTTTCTAATTTACATTTTTTAATCTACATTTCAAATGACCATTGGCGAAGAAGAAATACCAAAAGAAATTTGCCAATATAGGTCTTCTTTTTACAAATCATCTATACAGATAAATAAAATTGGAGTGCCTGTTTGTAATATTAAAATAACCGCTTTTTACTAAATGCATATGGATGTATACACGGTATGTACCGTGTACAAACAAAATGAATATTTTTAAAATTTTTGTCTGTCTGACTCTTTGTTCCGGCTAATCTCTGAAACGGCTGGACCGATTTTGACGGGACTTTCACTGGAAGATAGCTGATGTAATAAGAAGTAACTTAGGCTACTTTTGTTTTAGAAATTTGATTTACTTTTATTAATATAATATAGTATAAATAAATAATAAAAAAAATAACTATTCCGCGCGGACGAAGTACATAATACATATCTATTATTATTTTGCTGTTCGCTATTTTACTCTGCTTATTAATAAGTTATCGTAAACTCTGCGAACTGAACAATAACTTTTTTATTAAATTCCACGCGGACGAAGTCGCGGGCACAGCTAGTAATAAATATATAATCATATGAGTGAGCAGATGCTGAATCATTTCCATACATCTCTGTCAGTTAGATATTCATCGATTTTATAATAACCCTTCTTGCATTGAGTATTTTTGATGTGGCTTTTGAACATATTGTCAGGCATGGACAGAACTGTTTCAGGTAATTTATTACTATTAATGTACCTCATGGAGCTGTACCTTTGTAACCCGAATGATAAAAAAAAAGGTTGAAGTGTGCGTTTTTATAATTTTTACAGTGATGATAGCACGCCCACGGCACAACGGCAACACGGCGAAGTAAAATGTATGGTGATTAGAGTAAACCATACAATTAATGGTACTGTATGAAGCAATCTTGAAATAATTAGACATATTTAATGTTAAATAGAATCTAATACGATTTAAATCACTTATAACGAATGTGGATAAGTCTCTCTAACTTTTTATTAACGCATTTTCAATCTTTATACTTAATCAATATAAAAAAAAGTACTAAAATCCAACTATTAGCACTCTCTATCCAAGTAATAAGGAGTAAAATTGGATAGGTGCCAACGTTTGAACGGATTACGGTCTATGAAGACGCTTTTAAATTTCCATCGCCGTTATGTTTTGCCGTGGACGTCCACGGTACAATCTCTATTACCATGAAT
The DNA here is from genome assembly GCA_947507595.1 of Pyralis farinalis. Classification (NCBI taxonomy): domain Eukaryota; kingdom Metazoa; phylum Arthropoda; class Insecta; order Lepidoptera; family Pyralidae; genus Pyralis; species Pyralis farinalis. The sequence continues at coordinate 24,144,292 of OX382267.1, forward strand.
TTATGACACGAGTTCGACTTCTCTGTAAAACCGTTGCGGTACTTGCGGTGCAATCTAGTGTGTACAAAGATTCATATTGATGTGCGAGTTTGAGTCTCGTGCCCGTATTCACCAGACTCATGTTATTGCTCGCGAGTTACAACCCCTGCTTCTGCTGCAAATTATTAGAATATTCTTCTTCTTTTTAGCGTTATCCCGCTGTCCAATACATTAGGATTGCCGGAGTCTAAGCCTAAAGATTTGAGGAAGATACCGATTTTGAAATGGAGCGACTGCCGTCAGGCCTCCATGCCCCAGGGGTAAAATCAGACATTTCTTAGGTTAGGTCACACGTCTATCGAAATATAGTTTTTTGGATGTGCAGATTGTGCAGGTTTCCTTACGATGCTTTCCATCACCTCCGAGAAAATGTTAATTACAAATAAATAAATAAATAAATTTTGTCGAACAAATTACACAGCGCCATCAAGCCCCAAAGTAAGCGAAGCTTGTGCTATGGGTAGGTACTAGAAAACTGATAAACATACGTAAATATTTTTTTTTTTTGTAAATACATACTTATTATACATGGAAATTACCCAGACCAAGACAAACAGACATGTTCATGGACACAAATGTTTGTATTGTGTGGGAATCGAACCCACGAGCATCGGTGTCAAAGTAGCGTAACAGCGCGACTCACCACTGCGCCACCGAGCTCGTCATGTAATATGTACATAAATCCGAAAACACGTATTTAGTGGCACATGCCTAGGTTCGAACCGGGGACTTGTTGCTCAATAGGCCGGTTCCACATCCAATGAGCTATCACTGCTAAAGTTTATTAGAATATTTCTACCTATCGTTAACTTCACGCCAAAATACTCGAGGGGTAGGCAGAGAGAACCCAGCGCCACATGACTCTGTCGTTACACACCTCACTCGGCTCTTTGACATTCATGGCTATTCTCATGCACGCTCGCCGGTTTCTAAGGCTACCGACATCAGCTTCTGATAAAACACGATTAATTTGGTCAACGTAGGTAAGTCTTGGCCTTCCTCGGCTTCTACATCATTCTACTTTCGCGTTGTCTATCTGTTTCGAGTTTCTTTCTTCTTGCATTCTTTCCACTGGTCCGAACCATCGGAGCATACCTCTCCTTATGTTATCACCGATACTCTCTTTCAAACCAACTCACATTCTTACATTGTCTTTGCGAACTTCTGCAAGCGCCACGCCACAAAATTTCCACAACGCTCGCATTTCGGCTGCGTTTGATCCTGTTTTCATGCTCTCTCTGCTATACCCTGCTCTCGCTTCCATAAGTTAGCATTTGGACGAACACTGCGTTGTACATAGCGAGCTGTGTATCCGTAATTTGATATGAATCTTTTTATTTTTTTTATACAATGTCGATGGGCGTATAATACGGTCTATCTGCTGTAAAACGATTACCGTAGCTTATATACGCTGGTAATACATGCCTAAAGGTAAGCAGTTACTATTATCTATGGACAATGCTGACCCTGTAAAAACCTTTGCATGCCTTGTGCAAAGGTATTTTGCACAAGGCATGCAAAGGTTTTTACAGGGTTTTAATATTATTACCTTAATTAATATTATTACCTTGCCTTGCCACGTTGTGTTCTGAAGAGTTGTTCGAAATGATGCCGACAGCTACTTTTTATAACCGTACCGCTCGCCGACGACGGGGAGTTCACCCTCACACGCTTGAACCGCAATGGTCACGTATGGTGCGGTTCCAGAGAAGTTTTCTTCCGAGAACACTCAAGCTGTGGAAAGAGCTCCCAGCTGAGGTTTTTCCAAGGGACTACAGCATGGAGTTATTCAAGAAATGCGTGAAGAGGTTTTTAGAGGGTCGGCAACGCATGAGTGACGCCCCTGGTGTTGCGAATGTCCATAGGCTACGGTGACTGTTTAACATCAGGCAGGTCGTATGCTTGATTGCCACCTTAGTGGTATAAAAAAAAATGTTATTTGGCTGAGATATTCTGTGATGGTTCTTTTTACATAACGTAGGGAGGCGTACAAGCTGACGGCTCGCGTTTAAACCGGTTATTGTAGCATAAGAACACTTGCAACATATTAAATATCACTCGTTCGGTGCCACCACTGTTGCTAACACGGCAACTCCTTAGGACTTTTCTGGTGACCTCAAAAATTACTTTCCACTCGAGCTGCTTTGATGCGCCCTAGCTATCTTAATATTCCCTTAATAGCCTTGAACTTACATAATGAAATGCGTGCCTCTGGTGATAAGAGATTGTTTCGATAGATGGCAGTTGTTAAACTAAGTTAAGGGAGGTACGACTTTGACTTTTGCCTGGCTCAAAGGCAGTGGCAATGGGTTCGTTTTCCACACAGGACAAACATCTGTGTGCATCAACATATCTACTAGTTCAACAACTTCTTTGGTACTTACTGCTAACCTCACATATTGCAGGAACAGACAAGAACCCTCCAGAGCGTCGTTAATTGGCGGCGGTTTTCTATGAGAGTACTGTCCTAGTTGCGTTTCTTCTTTCTTACGTTACGTATCTCCAAATCTTCGTTTATAGTGACAACGTGCAGGTGAGGTTAGCTTGACTCTAATACTTGTTACAGTAATAATACTTGTAGCTTTATAATAAGTACATAAAGCGCACCGTATAACCTTCATAACAACCACGTGCGTTTGACTTTTCTTAATTCAATCACATCAAGCATTATCCACATGTTGTCAACAGGCAAAAAACTAAATGTTTATTTTGTCATTTTATCTATCTATCTATAACTTCACGCCAAATCCCTTGCGGGGTAGACAGAGAGAACCGAGCGCCACGTGACATTGTAATACATATAACATTCATTTTAAACTTTACTTATTGAGAAATAACATGCATAGGTATATCATTTAATAAACTTTTTATACATATGTTTAATAGTTTTCGTGACATTTTGTAATCATGTACTGTTGTCATGCTTAGTATACAGCGATTATACCTTGGTTTCAGTTTTTACTTCAATAACTAAAACATCCTGTTACTTTAAACAAGCAATTATTGTACCTACATATACCTATATAATAATACTTCATGTATCTCATGAGGTTTTCTTTTTTAAGTTTATCTATATAGATAAACTTCAAGAAGTTTTTTTCTAAAAGAAATATCAAGCTTAACTCGGTCGCCATTGCGTCCATTAAATTGAGTTTCAGTGAGTTATTTTGTAACATCAGGTATCTCTCATTCGATGCCGATTTTATATATTACCAAGAAATAAATTTTAACTAACCACCGAAGTCTAAAAACAAGACAGTTGTCTCTGACTACCATATTACCTAAATGTGTTTTATCTACAGGATGATCTCGATAGCGTCATTTTGATGTCACTCAAATTAAACATCCTAGTTGGAGAATGTCGAGTGTAGTCTGCATATTGGTTTATATATCTCGGTGGTTCAGAGGGTGCGGTAAGCCGTTGGTCCCGGCTGTTTTCGATTGATAGCATGGGTTTGAGAACACTGGCTTTACATAATGTATATTTATTTTATTAAGAAGACTTACAACTTATTTGCAAAATATTAGAACTATAGATGATCGCCAATATCAAATCTTCATAAATATAAAAGTAAATTATTCTAGCAGTACAGAAATTATTAGAAGTTAATAAAATCTAAAAAAGAAGTAATCAAAATAGAGTAGTAAAAATCGGCCAAGTGCGAGTCGGACTCGCGCACCAAGGGTTCCGTACCATTATCTATAAAAACAGTAAAAAAATTACGTTTGTTGTATAAATTAAATTATATAATTGTTTAAATATTTGTTTTATTTTAATTTAATTATTTATTCTATTTATTCTTAAAGTGAATATATAACTAAATATTCTGTGAATATTTCAAGCGTCTACCTGTTGCCGTTATCAATATCAAGCAAAAATGAGCAAAAAAAATCACGTTTGTTGTATGGGAGCCCCCTTAAATATTTATTTTATTCTATTTTTTAGTATTTGTTGTTATAGCGGCAACAGAAATACATCATCTGTGAAAATTTCAACTGTCTAACTATTACGATTCAAGAGATACAGCCTGGTGACAGACGGATGGACGGACGGACGGACGGACAGCGGAGCCTCAGTAATAGGGTTCTGTTTTACCCTTTGGGTACGGAATCCTAAAAAAATCGGCCAAGTGCGAGTCGGACTCGCGCACGAAGGGTTCCGTACCATTATCTATAAAAACAGCAAAAAAAAAATCACGTTTGTTGTATGGGAGCCCCCTTAAATATTTATTTTATTCTATTTTTTAGTATTTGTTGTTATAGCGGCAACAGAAATACATCGTCTGTGAAAATTTCAACTGTCTAACTATCACAGTTCATGAGATACAGCCTGGTGACAGACGGACGGACGGACGGACAGCGGAGCCTCAGTAATAGGGTTCCGTTTTACCCTTTGGGTACGGAACCCTAAAAAGAAGTCATCAACGATAAGTACATTATGCATACATAATGCGTATATATACATATATATACACATACATATACAGATTATTAATAGTTATTACTTGTATTAAGTAACTTAAGTTTGAGTTAGCATGAGATGGTGCAGTGCGATCATCTTTCGTTGGGCTGTCTACAAACGATGTGGCTACGGTATGTTTTATATGGTTAGTTGATTGGTTGGTTAGTTGTAACAAACGGCAATAATGAGATTGGACGACGCCGACACCACAAAACTAGAAGATTAGTACAAAATAAAAGTTTGTTTCACAGTTCAAGAGAGTCTATAGACCCATTGACAGTTTTATATAAATAGTTAGCATCGAACAGTGATAGCCCAATGAATAATGAATTTGCCTATTGAGCAATAGATCTCCGGTTTGAAATGATGAGGTAAGAAATTCATTATACATACAGCAGCGGGTTGAAATCGTTTCTTTAACTAAGCAAGAAAATTGTATGAATTTTTATTATTTTGTTACATAAATAATAACATTAATTAATCAAAAAAACTTCAAATTAGTTCATTTTTTTAGCAATGCAAAATAATATATATATAATATATAATTTAAAATTTTTCCTATTTTATCTAATGATACTTATATACATGAATTTTTCCTCCTAGCGTCATCCCGTTTACTAATGTTTTAGGATTGGCGTAATATAAATAGAATATTTAATCCCAAGTGCGAAACGTCGTTTCTAGTGTTGTATCAAGAACTCGTCCAAAATAGCAGTGAATTTGACTATTTGATTTCCTTATAGAGTGCCAATTTACCTGAGGGTTGTTTCCTGTATAAATTTCCGGCATTGCCCTCGAAGCCGGTATACCAATGAGGAAATAGAGATTATGTCTTCAGTATTAAAAAAAAGATTTATTGACCTGTTTTTTACATGTAAATAAACACGTTCTTTTGATTTGTATCGATAAATACTAATTTAGGTACCTAAAACCTTGCGCTATTCCATCACTTTCCGACGGCTCCAACATTTAACAAACCACCATCGAACTAGAAAAGGAAAATCTGTACCACGAGTGGTGGAGAGCATCACGAAAGAGCCAGTGTTGCGACTAGCTACTCAAAAGTGTAGACGATAAAATTTTTATATGCAACAGTTACGAAGTAGATAAATAGACTGTATACAGGGAATTTGTGTAACAGTTATAAAGATAGCTAATAGACTCAGGCGTTATTTTGCGAAAGTCAAATTTACATGCAATTTGATCTAACCTGCTTTGTGTGCTTCCGCCACCAATTAGTTCATGCTGCCTAGCGCCGGCCGGCACCCACCCACTACTGTTAGTAAGTGCAACATGCCGACGCTGCCAAGGCTGCTCCGGTAGTCTTTGCCTCGGCTGCTGTGGTCGTCCTCCATCTGGAACAGAATCCGCATGCTCCCACCGTCGCTGCCACGACTGGCCTGGTCGCCTCTGCCTCGTGGAGAGGCGAAACACGTGTCGCTGCGACGACCAGGCTGTCGTTGTCTTAGTAGGCACAAGACTACGAAAGAGCTCTCTCCACCGCCTCTTTTGTAAATGAAAGTAGTATCAAGTAGACTGTGAAGTATGTACTTATATATCTATGTATTTATGAAGGGGCGTTTAAGATTGTGTGTATGTCTGTGAGTGCGTTTAAATAAGTCTGTGAGGGTGCAGAATATGAGTGTGAATGTGGTCGCGGGCACAGAAACGTGTATGTAGTGCAATAACCGATAAGCGAATTGGAAAGCATTTGGAAGATATGTCCTAGTTCATCGAGAAGTGAAATCGGCTCATTAGACCATAAGAAATTATCATCAATGTGTAAATAATTATGATACAATTGCAAGGTTTTAAATTGCGACGTCTAAAAAGTATTAAAAGCAATAGATGTGAAATGCGACTGTAATATTCAATAAATATGTAATTAATAAGAGGAAGTACCTCCGCCTTACAGAAGACCGCAGCCAAATAACAACTCCCTAGAGGGTTGTTGTGTTCCTGCGTGTAAGTGAGGTCACCAGTAAGCTCCCAAGGAGTTGCTGTGTAAGCAGCAGAGGAGGTATCGCGCGAGTGATACTTAATATATCGCAAGCGTCAATAGGCTACGGTACCCGCGTTACATCAGGTGGGCCTTATGCTTGTATACCTTCCGACGTAGTATAAAAAAAATATATTGGGTAATCCAAAATTAATAAGTCTAGAAGAAGCTAATGAAGAGCTATCGCATTAGGAGTGGGGGTGGAAACACGCGAGTGATAGTACTTGAAATAAACGTCTATGGGTTAATAATTGGTTCACATTAAGATGACTGTGTGTTTGTATACAAAACCTTAATCTTCCTAGCCTTACCTTCTTCTTAGCATTATCCCATTTCCCAATCCATCAAGATTGGCAGGGTCCTCAACTAAGTCTAAGGTTTGGCAAAGATACTGATTTTTACATGGGGCAACTGCCTTCAGACGTCCACAACCGAGAGAGAAAACCAGGCATTTCTTAGATTAGGTCACATGTCTTTCGAAATTGCATTTCTTGTACGACGAGCTCGGTGGCTCAGTGGTGGAACGCGCTGTTACGCTACTTTGACACCAACGCTCGTGGGTTCGATTCCCACACAGTACAAACATTTGTGTGCATGAACATGTCTGTTTGTATTGATCTGGGTATTTTCTATGTGTAATAAGTATGTATTTACAAAAAAAAAATGTATTTACGTATGGTTATCAGTTGTCTAGCACCCATAACACAAGCTTTGCTTACTTTGGGGCTAGGTGGCGCTGTGTAATTTGTCCGACAATATTTATTGTACGTCCGGATTTCCTCACGATGATTTTCATCACCGCCAAGCAAGTGATAATTATAAATCTATACATCTATATCTATACATCTATATCTATACAGATAAATAAAATTAGAGTGTCTGTGTGTAATATTAAAATAACCGCTTTTTACTAAATGCATATGGATGTATACACGGTATATATACCAAAATGAATATTTGTACAATTTTTGTCTGTCTGTCTGTCTGTTTGTTCCGGCTAATCTCTGAAACGCCTGGACCGATTTTGACGGGACTTTCACTGGCAGATAGCTGATGTAATAAGGAGTAACAAAGACTACTGCTATTTTTATTTTGGAAATTTTATTTATTTTTATTAATATAAATAAATAATATTCCACGCGGACGAAGTCGCGGCCACAGCTAGTATGTACATACTATGTACGTACATAAATCCGAAAACACGAATTTAGGTCCCAGGTTTAAATCCTGGCATGGTGTATGCCAGGAAACTACTGACAGTTGGTCAGTAGGCCTGTTCCTTATCCACGGGGTATCACTTCTCTTGTACGATAGCCCAGTTATTTGTATACTAAAACGAAACTTAAATTTTTTTTCACGAAAGCACTGAAATGTGAAGCAATCATAAGGCAGAGTGGGCTATTATAAAATATCCTCTTAGTTTGGTCGACTAAGCGCAGCTAATGAAATTGTGGTATTAGAGTTCCGCAGTCAGAACCCGTTATACACGCTTTCCCATACATTTAGCGGTCGTATACGACCACCCGGGATTTGAAGGGATAATACTAACGAATGGCATCCGAGGGCCTCTGAGTCTTACCGCCCTCGCACTTCATATTGTTTAATGTTTTTTCCTAGAACACTTTGTGAGAATTTAGATGTTAAATAACTAATTATATCACACGCAAGTCAAAGTAAGTTTTAAGTTTTATTTACCTAAAGGTTAAGTGTTGGTCAATATGGTCAACACTATTCATTAACTTATGGTTACCTACCATATGTAAAATGTATTTTAAAAAGCTGCTTCCATAATTCCATATAATTTTATTACCATTTCATAGGTATAGGTAATATTGGAAGGCGTAAGTATACGGCCCACCTGATGTAAAGTGGATAGCATAGTCTATGAACAATTGTCATACTTGAAGTATCAAATGATGCCACCTCTGCTGCTAATACAACAATTCCTTAGGAACTTACCGCTTAACTTAACTTAACCTCACTCACTCGCAGGAATACAGAAACCCTCCAGTGTGAAGTGAAGTGCTTTGATGCGTCTCTTAAAAAAGACCAGACTAAGACAAACAGGCATGTGCACACAAATGTTTATCCTTTGTGAGAATAGAACCCACGAGCCATGGTGTGAAATTAGCATTGCAACAGAGTGGTTGACACCGGGCTCGCCGGCTTCTAAGGCTCCTGACATCACCTTCTGATAGAACACGACCAATTTGGTCATGGTAGGTAAGTCTTAGCCTTCCTCGGCTCCTACATCCTTTTACTTTTGCATTGTATATCTGCTTCGTCATTCTTTCATCCTGCATTCTATCTACATGTTCGAACCAACGGAGCATGCCTCTTCTTATTTTACCATCGACGCTCTCTTTCAGACCAACTCTGTTTCTAATATCATCATTGCGAATACGGTCTACAAGCCGTGCGCTACAAATTTTACGCATTTTCATTTCGACCGCGTTTATCCTACTTTCATGCTCTCTCTGCCATACCCAACTCTCGCTATAAGTTAGCGTTGGGACCAACACTGTATTGTGTATAGCGAGCTGTGCCTTTTGGCTCAGGTTTTTACTGCCAAGAAGTTTTCCCAACGCTCCATTCACACTATTCCTAGCACTCACTCGTCTTTCCACATTAAATTCCATTAAACTAGCTTCTATAAATCAATTGTGTCTTAGCGCGGGAGTACGAAGGGTGATGATGAACAAAAATGTAGAGGTTATACAACACAAGAATAATCTCATGCCAGTGAAATGTGACAGTTGAGATTTTTTAACTTTTTAACTCTTATAGCTGTTTTGTCATAACTATAATAGCCACATTCTCTAAATAATTTGATTAACACAACTTAAATATGTAGGTACATTTTAGAAGTTATACATGATTTCAAATCTATTTCAAAAACACAAATTTCACAATCGCCCATTTAATTAAACTCATTTTTTACCAATTTCAACATTTCACCTTTCTGTTAGCCATTCTCATACTCTATGAGAGCGTAATACTAATAATAGTAATTTAAGTGAAAAGTGAACTAAGAGATGGGCGTTGCGTGTAATTAATTAACAAAAAGTTAATTGTTATCTTGATAAATACTAGATTGAACTATGTAAATACGAAATAAATTGGTTACTTACCTAAAATAATTCATAAATGACATAAACACAAAGTACGCAAGTAAATAGTGATTAATTTTCTAAATCTCTTTCCAGAAAAAATATGTGTACTAATTCTTCGTTTATCTGTAAAATCTTACCATCTTAAATTTTGCTCGTTCGCCCACAACTAAAGGAGTTCAGGTGAACTGAACCTATTTTAGTACCTTCTTTTTTAGTACTGATCAGCTCACCTATCAATAAGGTGTATAGAGTCCTACTAACATCTTTGAGGCAGGGCAGACTCATCTTAAAGTTATTGCCACTGCGGATCAATCGATGAGGCTCTGGTGCAAGCTTTCCCTTCGGGGTTTGGAAATCAAACGTTATTCACTCCCGGAAAAGCATAAAACTACTGCTACTACTATGTACTAATCTAGCGCCATCACAAAACGGTGAATCTCACCCGTACCCTGTGGGAAGTAGACAAGGTTGCCATACAATAGGCGAGTACGACTGAAGATCTAAAATATTGACACGCTGGCTAGCTGAGCGAGGGAACTAGCCGACGTAGAACTAAATCTTTATACTTATTGTTTATACCTTTTGTTTACATTTTCATTTAACATAAGAAAATTTTACTGGATAAACGCTGCTTTAGCTTTCCGTAGCCTATGAACGCTTGTAATACATGAAGGTGAAGTCGAAGCGAAGGCGAAGACAATGATACCAACGGAACGTAGGTACGTGTGTTAGTACATGTGTGTGCGCGCTTGCGTATTACGAACCTTGGTATATTTTACGTATATTTTTATGTACTATTAAACAAATCATCAAATGATTAAAGTTAAAAAAAAACATTGGAAGATATGGAAGATATTGATTCGAGTCGTAACGAAGAAGAATCCGAAAAACACTTAAATGCGGTTAATTCGTAAGCACACTCGCAGTAACACAATAACCCTCCAGGAGTTGTTATTTGGCTGCAGTTTTCTGGGAGGTGGGGGTACTTCCCCTGACGGGCTGCTTTGATGCGCCTCATCTCTATTAAATATTTTTTCTTAGAGATAGTGCGACATTCTCCACCTACGCAGCCAAATAACAGCTCCTCGGAGAGTTGTTGTATTGGCAAGAAACTACCAATAAGCTCCTGAGGAGTTGTTGTCTATGAATAGTACAAATACCAGTGATGTTGTGTCATGTGGGGGTCGGTTTTCTCTTCCTACATCAAAAGGAACTTGGCTTAAGATATATCTATATTTATTCTTCGTTCTAGCCTTATGTCGTTTCCTAATCAATTAGGATTGGCATGGTTCGCTACCTAAGCCTAATGATTTGGCATAGTTACAAATATTGACATTAAGCGACGGCCGCAAGACTTCCATAACCCAGAGGGAAAATCTGAGCATGCTTATGGTAGGTAACATGCCTTCAAAAATAAGACCTCTGTCTCTCCTATTTCTACCGCCAAGCAGCTATATTTATATAGCTGTATTCCGGTTTGAAGGGTGAGATATAGCAGGAAAGATATGAACTATGGTTCACATTTTGGAATAATATAAGTTTTATTCTTATTATTTCAGAAGATGCATTAATTTTCTATTCGATATATATCATAATTATCATTCGTAAGGAGTAAACTCCAGTCGTGCGTGAGTTGATACACACACACACACACTTCATTTTTAATTAATTCTTATTCTATGTATAAATGACTAGGAATAAAATAAAACAAAATTCAAATGAATTCACATCCTTGGTGTTAATGTAGGCATTGCTAGCTCCTGGACTATCGAGGTCACTGAAAAAATCCTGGAAAGCAAATGATTAAACCATCAATTATCAATTTATATATATATATATATATATATTTACAGCTTTTTCTTTTTTCATGACTACGAATACTTACAAGGTAATCTAAGAGAAAAATAAAGTAGAATTCTGTTACAAACATTACTTTTTGTTCTTAGTTATAGAACTGTTTCATGGTGGCGACGATGTAGCGCAGTAGTTATCTGGAAAAGCTTTTAAGGTATTTGCCCACCAGCGAGGCGAGGCGAGAACTGAAAATTGTATGTCAAAATTTCAATTCTCTGCATCTGCAGTAGAAATGCTTTAGATTGGCGGGGATCTGCGATCATGCGAATCGAGAATTGATTTATTATTGTTGGTGTAAGATTAACTCGTATTTCCATGATCATATAGTGCATTCTTGCAGTGGCTCTCGTGTATCCGCGTAAATGTTTACGTAGCGTAGTTATTTCGAACATAGACATAACTAGTTGCAAAATTTAAATTTAAAAATCTTTCTCAATTACCATATACCTATATATGTTTTTATTGTAGAAGGGATTTCACATGACTCATTATGGATATGTCATAACAAAGTACCTAAAATAACGCCTAGTACGGAAACTAAGAGAGGATACAAATATTTCATGCTATTTAATGGACGATGCTGCAAATATAAATAACTGAAGCGAACGACGGGATGAAATAAGGCTGCATTCAGACTCGAGTGATTGTGTTTCATCCGATAACGAGGCGACCTCGTCGACCTCGCCCTAAGTGTAATTTGACTCGATGAGCTAAATTCAATTTCTAACTTTATTTGCATTATTTTCCTTTTTACAAAACAGACGCCATCTAAAGATGAGAGCTCGTTATGTGTTTGTTTAAAATTATCGTGGAATAATTTTACAGACACTCATTTTCATGCATAAACCGTAGCTGTTTTTGGCTCAAGAATATTCAAAGTATAACATAATTACCTTCAATCCCTTTAGAAACACTGTATGTATTGCAAGTATACGAAAACAAAAAAAATAATTAATTCGTAAAAAGAAAAACAAATTCAAAAGCACAGTTCAAGTCCATGCTGTGTATTTATCGAGAATATGCCCATTAACGTCGGCTTGGGCACCGGTCATCGGTAGCTTTTTGTAACTGCCATGATTAGATCAGATTTTTTTTCTAAAATGTTCAAGGCAGCTTCGTACAAGTCGATTTTTACTTAAAAGTGATCGATGATCACTAAAAGAACGTATTGGATTGGGGTTTTGTTTCACGTTATAATTTTTTATGAAAAAATCTATAGAGTTTGTTTTGACAAAAAATTATAAAAATCGTAGACAATGCACTACTACACTCCACTAATGCACAATACACACATAGGTAGACATCTACCTATGTATCAGTGTATTATCTTCGATTTCAGGTAAATCAACGATCAAATGTTGATGAAGTTTGGCATATAAGCTTATATATAGTACACATGCTATCGAGCTACGTTCCGCTTATTTTGTAAATTCCTATCTTTTCGCGTGAGAGTGTGAGAAACACCTCTATTATTTTATACTAACGATATTACTGGGTTGTGACTTTATTTTTGTAATCAATTACACAATCACTATAAAGCATTTATACAAAATATCAAGATAATCCATGTCAATATATTTTATGAAAGGTTTGTACCTATTTGTTACTTATAGGTATATATGTACATATATCTTCAAGCCAGGTCCTTTGCGGGGTAGGCAGAGAGAACCGGGCGTCATATAGAAAGGTCGTTATACACCTCACCCGCTTCTTTAACAGTCACTAATCAAACATATTAATACATATAACCAAACGGTCGGGATGCCGCCTTATACTATCTAAGCGTGCAAGGGCATGTTGATCCAAAAGATTAGAGGTGAGGAGATCCCGATAGGTAGTAATGAAGGAAACAAAACGTAAATAAAGACAATGTCAAAATTGTGGCGATATAGCCACAATTGTGAGAATATGTAGAAAACCAAACTCTTGACTGTTGTTGTTTGATATTTACCTTTAATATGATCTGATACTATAAACTACGAGTAAATAGCAATGGTATTTATATGAATATATCACAAGGATATTCTTACTATTAGGAAGTGGCTTAGATACACGTTCAGAGAGAACGTGCTATACTGATATTATCATTAATTAATATATATAATATAATATAATATAATATAATATAATATAATATAATATAATATAATATAATATAATATAATATAATATAATATAATATAATATAATATAATATAATATAATATAATATAATATAATATAATATAATATAATATAATATAATATAATATAATATAATATAATATAATATAATATAATATAATATAATATAATATAATATAATCAATATTATATCCTTATTCTAATACTAATTTTAATCTATAGCAACGTCTAACCTTAAAGGTAGGTGCATATCTACGATAGTGATCCCCATATAGGTCGTTCTTAAAACTCTTTTTTGACGGCTTCGTATTTACGTCTATTCGTGATAATATGGTTATGTACTGCGTACTTCAGTGATGAGGGCCTAGTAATGTCTTTGTATTTTGACAAAAATCGCCTTACGAGTTCAGGTAATGAAGAGTCGGTGGAGGGGACGGCACTCTACTTGTTCTGTTTTGGTATTGAAATAACAGATATATTCGCCCCTGTATCCACCAAAATGGATAAATGGCACAGAGTTTCACCTCATTCTGTGCTGACTCTAGTTTCTCGCTTGTTATCCTTCCTTCCGCCAGGAACACGGTTAATGGCATTTACGCGCCTTATTTTTGAATCTATAAGGAGAATAACATAATTCGTTATTATTGTTTCGTGTTGCTGATTGATGGCGCGAACTTGACCTAGTATCCTCTGTCTAAAAAATCTAGTATCCTATGTCAAAAAATTGCCGTGTGCATCGGTTACGTAAGGTGGCGATTTCTCATTGTATCGACGCTAATTGTGACGATAATTGCATGATTAAATTTATGTCAGCTGCTCCTGTGGTGGTGGCTTGGTGGGTCCTGTTGAACCTGATATTCTCACAAATACGGTCAGCCATGTCACTCAACTTGTCTAAGGTCAAATTCTCTGTGACTGCCACAAAGGTGGTAACCGATGGTGGAAGTTGCCTAATCCATAAAAATCGGATGGTGTCGTCATTAATTCGGCCAGAACCGGCCTCTCTCATTTGCGTTGCAATTGGCACAGTTTCTGATCTCCTAGATCCATCTCTGAGAGTAATTTATGAAAGAATATGTAAATTTGTGGAACCATCTGTGCCGTATTTGATCTTTGGCGGCGGATCGTTTAACTAATCGCTAACCTGATGTATCACCTCCTTAGGTAATTTCGATACCACGGCATTCAACTTATGTTCATCGTTGTGTTCTTGTTTTTGAGGAGCAACGATGGCCTCAAACTTCACAATCCATAAGCGTGGCGAATCCGTCCAGAAATACGGAAGTCGCTTGGCAATGGTTATTGACGCAACTACGTCATTGCATGAATCAAAGATTGATCCGTCACATTTCCCGTACCGAATGCCTTGCTGGGTGTAGGAGGCACCATGGTCTATGTGGACAGATTAGTCGTCTCTGGAAACAGTCTCTTGAAATTCTGAACCCGGGGAGGAATTGTGCAGCTGGTTGCCAGGAATAGAATGCCGTTCTCCTGGAGTTTTTCTGGTTGATTCTCGTTGGTGCCGGATCAAATCACGTCGGGGTCCCACTGTGGCGATATAGCCACTATTGCGCGAATATGTAGAAAATAAAACTTTTGTGCTTGATATATATCTTTAATATGATCTGATACTATAAACTAAATAACAAGGGTATTTATATGAATATATAATAAAGAGATTCTTACTATTAGGAAGTGGTTTAGATGCATGTTCTGAGAGAACGTGGTATGCTGACATTACTATTAATTAATATAATAAAATCAATATTATTTCCTTATTCCTAGCACGTCTAATTTTAAAGGTAGGTACCCATCTAAGTTTAAGGTAGGTGCATATCTACGATAGTGATCCCATAACATAGTCGTGATATCAATGTTTTGCAGTATTAATATCGATGATTATCATTATCATCATAAGTCCACTGGTGCATATGCCTACCCTATTGCTTTCCATTATTTTTGACGCTTCGCTTTGCGCATTCACCCACAGGCGGGTTCCCGTAATCAATATCCGTACATTGCGTAAATTAAAGTAGGTATTCGTATCTATTTCTGTTTGAATATGTGTTTGCTTCTGAATTGTACAGCGAATTTTGATGCGCTTTTTACTATTACATAGATCATTTCTCACGAAGGTTTAAGCACACAATTCACTAAGCTGAACTGGCAAACATGTAATACTATAAAACCAACTCTCACTCATTCCACTGCAGGGATACGGATCTCCCTTCAATTGAAGGGGTTTAGAGCATACCCCACCATGTTGCTCAACTACGCATTGGCGGAGGCCAGCACTTTCAAGCCGCCCGAAGGCGACTGTCTTAGCTTAACGACTGTCCTCTATCTACAACAGCCGGAACCAACGGCTTAACGTACCCTCCGAAGATCGAGATAGATTAGCTCGAGTCGCATCGAATCTTCTATTACTGTAATCTATATGTAACCAGAAAACAATTATATTTCTTTAAACTACGTCGCATGATAATGGCAGCCTGAGAAATGCAATCTATAAGCTCACAAAGTTGGTGAGTCATTTTTCATGTTAAGGTCAAACTGTTTAACGAAAGATAGTATGCGATGTAACATTTCGTCTATTGCACGAAGCGAATTCTATTACCTAATAGATTAAGTGTAATGTCCAAATAACTACATAGGTTTAAACCTTTTATCGTGTGCCGGCAGCGGCCAGAATATACGACAGTCCACATCGGCTCGTAGAGATACCATTACTGGCCGAACACACTCGTGTGGGACGGTACGAGCTTACACAGTTTTATTTTTCCAAGGGACTAGGAATTGAAAATGTTATTTTTGATTCTGTACATACAACAACAAATGTTTCGTTACTTATACTAGTTTAGACGTAGCATAACTAAGTAGGTTTTTTCTATGTATAAAGCTGAAAATTAGAATGAAATTTATAAGACAAAGCTACTTTAAATATTATTATAAGTTTATGTAACTCTTCTTCTTCTTAGCGTTATTTCGTTTTCTTTTTCTATTTGGATTGGCGAAGTCCGGTACCTAAGGCAAAGGATTTGGCGAAGATACTCATTTTTACACGGAGCGACTGCCGTCAGACCTCCGCAACCCTGGGGGAAAATCAGACCTTTCTTAGGTAAAGAAAGGTCTGATTTTCCCCTAGGTTCCTCACTATGTTTTCCTTCACCGCCGAGCAAGTTATCATTACAAATGTATACATAAATTCGAAAACACGAATTTAATAGCACACGCCAGGAAATGAACCGGGGATTAGTTGGTCGATGGGCCGGCTTCGTATCCACTGGACTATCACTATTCAATTACAAATTTATTAAACTAATTTAATGGAATAGTTGGAAAAATGACAGTGACAGTTGCGTTCGTTCTTTTTAGCTAATTGTCTCAAGGACCAATCCTGAATAAAACTGGGAGAAGTGACACGGGCATGGCACGACGCAATTCTGCTAGGTCATAGGATTAATAATATATAAATTAAAAAAATATTAAAAACTACATAGTTATCATTAACGACACATTTTATGTAATAAAATATATATACATAAATATATAAATTAGATCGAATCTGCGTATAAGGACCAATTTAAAAACAATTTGGTTGTTGAAATAAACAATTTTTAACGGAAGTATCGCGTATTTTATTTATTTTGTTGAACCTGACGTTAGTCTTCCTGCGACCACGGACGCTGCAAAGCGTTCGAAACGTCAGGTTCAACAAAATAAATAAAATATGCGATACTTCCGTTAAAAGTTGTTTATTTCAATGTGTAACAATCGCGAAAACCTAAGACAATTTGGTTGTTATTGAAAAAGTAACAAATTAGGACAACACTGAGCTTGCGGTTTAACCTAAAATAGTTTTATCATTGTCAAAAAGGTTATAACTTAGAACAGATCTACGTATAAGGACTAATTTATAAATATGGATAATTTGGTGGTCGTTGTGAAAGTTACAAATTAATACAGGACAACGCGCATGGAGAATATGTTTTACTCTAACGCCCCAAACAATATTTATGTTCCTACATCAAGACTATATGAAAATATTTTGGAAAAGATACAGATACAGACAGATACAGAGAGCATAAGAATTTAATCATAGGTATTGCTCTTTCACAATTATCTTTCCCATTTGCTATGACGTAAAGATTTTCATATATCCATTAGGAGTGCTGACACTCATTTCGATTGGAGAGATATGCATAAAAAATACTGCTGAATGTAACCCTTTTGTAATGATTTCATTATATGCGAACCTCTGTTAGCCGCATTCACCCAATACCGGTCGCTCGTTCGAGGTTATCGGTTCGACGAGAGGGATTGGAAGCCCAACGCCCCGTAGTTTTATATCGCGGTCGCCACTCTAGTACTTTACTGTCCCTGCGTACCGTCACCGACTTTTTATTCCATATTCTATTATATGCTTAGAGAAACAAAGGAAGCTACCCTTTGTTAATAGCTATGTGACGTTCAGTCTATGGATCAGCCCAAGGGTGAGAATTTACGTCTGTACATCCTAGATTAAAGCTGTTAGAACGCATGAAGACTTCAATTTTGAAGCATAGAGTTATTAACACGGTAAAAAATGTGCGGAGTTTTCTCAAGAAACGACAAAAGACCGACATACTTGATCATAGATAATGTTTATTACTTAACGTAAATCATGTATTTCTACGTTAAATTTCTACGACGTTTGAGTAGGTAAACATTGTGACTTTCATTTACCCGATTTGACTGTCTAGAGTTTGGAGAGAGACAAATTCCAAGAATATCTTTTTTTGATATTATCAAATATTAATGTAATTTTGTACTTTAATAAAATTAAGCGACGAAAGCTTTTAGTTATATGTATACTTGAATAGGTTAATAAAAAACTACAAACTGACTTCAATGAAGTTAAAACTTTAGGAATTTTATATATATATTTTACAAAATTGTACTATTCGCTTACTTATGGAAGCGAGACCTGGGTATGGCAGAGAGAGCATGAAAGTAGGATAACCGCGGTTAAAATGCGAACGTTGCGCAAAATTTGTGGCGAAACGCTTGTAGACAGTATTCGCAATGATGAGGTTAGAAGTAGAGTTGGTCTGAAAGAGAGTGTCGGTGTTAAAACAAGAAGAGGCATGCTCCGTTGGTTCGGACGTGTAGAAAGAATGCAGGATGAAAGAATGACGAAGCAGATACAGAATGCAAAAGCGGAATGATGTAGGAACCGAGGAAGGCCAAGACTTACCTACCTTGATCAAATTGATCGAGTTCTATCAGAAGGTGAATGAAGGATCAGGAGCCCTAGAAACTGGCGAGCGTACATGAAAATAGCAATGAATGTTAAAGAAGCGAGTGAGTTATGTAAGGATCGAGCCACGTGGAGCTCGGTTCTCTCTGCCTACCACGTAAGGGATTTGGCGTGTAAGATAGATAGATATTTTACATAAAAGTGAAGGAAGCTGTGATGAAACAAACAAAAAATACAGTCGATTTGAGAACCTTATTCTTTAAAACATTCACTACATCGAAATATAATTAAAGTAATATATATATTTAGAATAGAAATACACAAATACACATGAAGTAACTAACCTTGTAAAGAAGGAGGGAATAAATCCCTGAATACAAGATCAGGGCTAGCCTAGTAGAGAAAGAATCAGCCTATTAACCGACTGGTACGTGGCTCGAATCCTCGCATGGGCATGAGTACTACTAAATTCGAGTTTTCGAATTTATTTATATATTTGTTATTATCACTTGCTCGGCGGTAAAGAAAAACACCGCGAGGAAACCCGCGGACGTGCCATGTAATTATATTCACGAACTCACGAGCAGTTAATCGAGTTGAAACTAGATTTTTTTGTTAAAAAGTCAGCACGCATACTTAAAAGTATCCGTATGACGTAAGGCGGTTACCCTTATTTATGAATGCTGGAAATACATTAAGTAACGCACGCACGTTGCCACTCTGATGTGCAACAAATCTGGAGGTATGTTATCTTGTTATTTGGCTGCAGCTTACTGTGAGGTAAAGGTACTTCCCCATTCGGGCTACTTTGTTGTTCTACTTCTTCTTCTTCGCAGTATCCCGTTTCCATCCACATTTGCATTTGATGCTACCTATTTCTCTTAAAACAAAGTAATACAACAGCCCTCTAGGGAGTTGTTATTTCGCTGCGGTTTTCTGTGAGATGTTTGTTACTATAATGTCTACAGATAAGTTGAAAACAATAAACGAAATCATCAAATTTATAAAGTAACAGAGATTGTAATAACTTAATAGGTATAGGTGATAACAACGTGATAAAAAGTTCATCACACTCAGCAGGGATTCTTATTAAACGTTGAATTTTCCTTTCACAATTTCGAAGTTAGTTTTTCATATCAATTACTAATCCGCCTTACACTTATATACTTTTTGTTCTGATCATCATTTCTAGGCTCATTTTATTATTAAATTACCTTAAAAAGGCTTTTAACAGGGCGGCCTGTACGTAACAGAACTTGACGGGTCGAATTTTAACGACGTCTAATTGTTGTATCTTCACGAAACTTGTCAAGCTGTTGGTCATATATCAATAAAAAACCAGTTGAGAATGCGCAAACTTGCATTGCCAGAGGAACACCTGGCTCGTCAATTATATAACATTTTTTTTTTTAATTTTGACGGCCATTTTGTCCATGTTCCTTAAGAAATATGATGTTGGTTTTAAGACATTCCTATTCTACTTTTTAATTTACTTATCGAATCTGAAATAAAAAAATCGTTCTTTTTTAATTTGTTGGCCATTTTCACCATGTTCCTTAAAAGATAGGAGATTGGTTTTTTCAGAAATTCCTCTCCGACTTTTTTATGCTGAATCCGAATCTGAAGTCAAAATTCGAATATTCGAAAAAAAGCGACAGACACACACACAAACATACATATAGATTTCATATAGGAACGGTGTTCCTGAATATGATACCTACAAACTAGTCAGTTGATGGAGGTCGGCGGCTTGTTTATGTAATAAAATGTAAGAAAGCGAATTTCAATTATTTTAGATTTTTTTTTCACCACCAAACCGGCAACTGAGTGCTATTTTAATGTCAATAATGTGTTACCGTCGAACTGGTATGACAAATTGAAGCCAGAGCTGGCTATATATGAACTTCTCGATTTCTAACAGTTCGTCTTTCTAGTTTTATTTGTATTTGGTCCTTTTTTAACTGCCCTAATATACTAATATTATACAAAAGGTATACATTTATACTGTATATGTACATAAGTAAATACTGTTATATAGAAATTTTTCTTTTTTCAACTCGATTCCCCGCCGTTTTACGTATTTTTTTCGTGTTTGTTATTAAATTACAATATGGAATGGGGGTACTAAAGAAAATAGGATTGCAGTGAGTATGAAGCCGTTGGTCATATTTATGACACTTCAAAAGCCGTATGTTAGTATATCGTACTATAGACAGATATACCAACAATTCCTCTGTGAAGACCTATAGAGGTTGTTAATGCTGTTAAAGCTAGAATTCGCCGAAACCCTATTAGGAAACAAAAAACGTTATTGCGAGAAATAATGATTCCCGGTAGGACTCTGTCGCGTATAATAAAACAAGACCAGGGGGGTCAAAATCTCCGTATATTTACGTGCGGAATTGACAGCTAAAGTTTTTGTTTGATTTATTTGAATAGTTAGAATTTTTATGATTAGTTTTAACACTTAAAAGTATGTTTTTCAAGTGTTGTGTTATCAAAAGTGATTTTTTTTATTGCGTACGAGATCAATATTCCGTTTCGAGTAAGTTTCGAGTCGTTGTCTACATTCTGCCTTCCACAAGTTGCCTTGTTTCCGATTCACAACTTTGTAAGTATAATTGTGCATTGTATTCGTGTTTTTATTTAACACAAGCCTTCATACTAATAATTCTAATTTTTAATCACTTTTTTTGTATTTATTTTGTTCAGGGAGCCGTTGGATGCAAGCAGCACAAGACCGATTGCTAGACCGTATTGACACTACTGAAATGGTGCCAACTATGTAATTACTGCCTTTTTTTTTTTTTTTTTTTTTTTTTTTTTTTTTTTTTTTTTTTTTTTTTTTTTTGTGACGCGGGGAAAAATGCGTTACGCACACCACCGGTGCCTGGGTGGCCTCCGGTGGTGTGCGTAACGCATTGTGTGGTATACCCACTAAACAACCCCGCGAAATGCCATCGGCCGCGTTGGTGTGGTGCCCCGGATCTGTCAGCAACAGGGCACCACTGCGACTGGCCAGCCCCTCAGAAGGGGCCGGACTTCTTCTCTCTAGGGGCGTCCCGGCAAATTGGGACAGCCCCTCCGGCGGCGGGACCGTTATGGGGCCAGGTTCCCAGCCTGACCCCTAGTCCCACAGGTTAGGGAGGCGGCAGGAGGTGCGCGTAGCGCCTCCGCCGCACTCCCGTCCGCCGTCTCCGGAGCGGGACAGCCACGGGATCATCTTCCCTGTCCCGCTCCGAGGCCTCCTTCTGGGACATGACAGTCTCACAGAAGGAGGCCACCGCCTGCCAGGCACTGTCGCTCCCGAGCATGTAGCGGACCACGCTCGGGAGCGAGAGGTCCGCGCTTCCCAGCGCGGACACCAGATCATGGCGCTGCCGAGACCACCTGGGACACTGCTCCAAGGTGTGCTGAGCAGTGTCCTCGGCCGCGCCACAATCGTGGCAGCCTGGCCGCTCCTCCCGCCTCGCGACCCGGTGCAAGTACTCACCGAAGCACCCATGCCCGGTGAGCACCTGCACCATGCGGAAGGTGAGGGGTTTGCGTCTGCGACGCATCCACGCCTCCAGGACCGGGCGCAGCGCATCCGCAACGCGGACTCCGTACCGCGGCTGCGCCAGGTCCTCCCCCCACCTCCGCATCATCTCCTCATGCCCTCGCTGGCGATACCGCCCCACCTCCACAGACGTGGGGCGCTCGCCGAGGCTCCTCCTCTCGGCGACAAACGCGTACACCTCGGCGAGCACCTCCGCCACCAACTCCCAGGGCGGGTCGCCAGCGAGGGCGGTCGCGGCCGTCCATGCTACCGTACGGTACCCCCTAATCGCCCTCTGCGCTATGACCCGCTGCGCTCTGCGCAGCTGAGCCTTGTTGCGAGCGCAGAGGGCGTCCGCCCATATGGGGGCCCCGTACGTCGCCATACTCCGGCAGATGCCGGAGTACAGCCGTCTGCACGCGGCGCTGGGCCCGCCCAAATTGGGCAGGAGACGGCCCAGCGCCGCCGCAGCTCTGATGACCCTCGGCCCCAACCGCTCGAAGTGGGGGCCGAAGGTCCATCTCCCGTCCAGGGTGAGGCCCAGATAACTCATCTGGGCACTCACCCTAATCCTGCCTCCTCCAATCTGGAGGTGCGCTCCCGAGGGGGGGCCCCGCCTGCCGGCGGGACCGGCAGGCGGGGCCCCCCCTCGGGAGGAAGAGGAGGGCCTCGGTTTTATCCAAACGGACCCGAAGCCCAAGCATCTCTATGCGGCTGACCACCAGTCCTACACCGACTTCGGCCAGCCGCGCCGCCTCCACGAAGGTCTTGCCCCGGGATGTGACGAGGGTGTCATCTGCATAGCAGATGACGCCCATCCCGGGGAGGAGACGGCCCCGCAGGACCCAGTCGTATGCGAGGTCCCACAAGATGGGGCCCAGAACGGACCCCTGTGGGACACCGCACACGACGCGCCTTCTGACCATCTGGCCCCTCGCGTCCTCGTAGCGCACCTCCCTGTCCTCCAGATACGCCTTCAACAGCCTCCCCAAGTACGGAGGCACCCCAAAGTACTTGAGGGCCTCCAGTATGGTACTGTGGGGGAGGCTGTTGAAGGCGTTGGCGATGTCCAGAGACACCGCCACCACCACATCTCCCTCGCGCTCCGCATCCTCCGTCACCGACCTTAGGCGCCTAATGGCGTCGACGGTCGACCGTCTGGCCCGGAACCCGAACTGGGCATCCGATAGGCCCGGTCCCGGGCCATCCTCCAAGTGCTGAGCGAGGCGGGAAGCGACAACCCTTTCGAGGGCCTTCCCCGCCTCGTTCAGCAGAACGACCGGTCGAACCGCCGACCCCGAGTCCGGGGGCCGGTCTCCCTTCAGCAGAAGGCAGAGCCGGCCCACCCTGAAGGGTCCCGGGCAGCACCCCGACCGCAAGCAGCAGTCGAGGAGCTCCCGGAACCTGTCCCCGAGGTGCACGAGGGCCAA
This sequence comes from Pyralis farinalis, assembly GCA_947507595.1. Classification (NCBI taxonomy): domain Eukaryota; kingdom Metazoa; phylum Arthropoda; class Insecta; order Lepidoptera; family Pyralidae; genus Pyralis; species Pyralis farinalis. The sequence continues at coordinate 24,168,090 of OX382267.1, forward strand.
TGCAAGCACCCTCCCGTGCACCCCGTCCGGACCCGGCGCCCTTTTCTTGCCTCGGAGGCGGTCAACGACCGCCTCCATCTCCTGGTCGGTGACGGGCGGCGGAGCGCCCTCCTCCTCTCCTCTGGAGTCCGAAGTCCGACGTAGGGCCATCCTCGGGGGAGCGTAGCCCCTTGGGGTGTCGGGGAAGAGTTCCCCGACAACCCTCTCCAACACGGCTGGCTGGAGGGTCTCCGTCAGTGGGGCCGACTGAGCGCGGATCTTGTTCCGCGCTCCTCTGTAAGGTCGGCCCCACGGGTCCCTATCCAGACCCTCCAGCAGCTCCTGCCACGCTCCCTCCTTGGCCCTACTGATGGCCATCTGCAAGGCCCTCTTCTTCTCCACGTATATGCCGTGCAGATGGCCATCTCTCCCTTCGTCCCGGGGGCGGCGACGCCTGCTCCGAGTATACGCCCTACGCGCCCCGTTGCAGGCGTCCCGGAGGTCGGCTATCTCAGCCGACCACCAGTAGACCGCCCGCCTCGGAGGCGGACGCCCAACGCTGGGCATGGCCGCCCTGCAAACCGCCGTGAAGGCGTCGCAGAGACGACCAGCCCCCTCCTCGGCGTCCAGATCCTCCATTGGCGGGAGGCCCCAGCGGCCGACAATGGCCGCCTCCTCAGCCAGTTCCCGGTCGAGCCTGGTGAGCGCCCAACGCGGGAACCGGCTCCGCCACCGGGACGAAGTCGTCGGACTCCCGGGGGCTGGAGACACCTCGAACCTGATGTAGCGATGGTCCGAGAGTGTCTCCACCCCCGTCTCCACCCTCCAACCCTCCACTCGGCGTGCGGCGGACGCGGTGGCGAAGGACAGATCCACCACCGATCCTCCGTTCCACCGCACGCACGTGTGGACTGTCCCCCTATTCAAGAGGGACAGTCCCGCGGCCAGCGCCCACTCCTCCACTTTCCGCCCCTTGGCTTCCGTGGCCGGGTTGCCCCACGCCGTGGATTTGGCGTTGAAGTCCCCGGCCACGATAACCTGGGCGGGCGCTAGCCGCCTGACTGCCGACCCCAGAGCATCGAGCAGCTGCTCCAAGGCCGGCAGGTCGCGGTTCGGGGAGAAGTACACACCGATGATTGCGTACTCCCCCCGAACCGCCGCCACGTATCCGCCTCCCCTCCCCCACACCACGAGTGGGGGGCTGGCGCCAGGCCTCGTGACGATGGCCACGGAACCGTCCAGATCCCCGGCCCAGTTAGGCCGGGAGGGCACGGAATATGGTTCCGCAACCACCGCCACGTCCACGTCCCACTCCGCCATGGTCTGCAGGAAAAGGTCCTGAGCCCCGGCGGAGTGGTTGACGTTGGCCTGCAGGAAGCGAGGATGTCCGGCCATTACTCGGACATCCTAGCCTCCGGCGCCGTCTGCCGCCCACTCCCGCGAGGGGTGGGGAGCGCTTTCCCTCGGATAGATGGGGGGTTGCACAGCCGACCCCCCATCACGTGGGCCGCCTTCCTACCGGCGTCGGCGCACACGGCACAGCGGGCCTGCGCCGAGCAGACCGAGGCGATGTGCCCCGGCTGCCCGCACCTATAACATAGGCGGCTGCGGTCCTCCTTGGAGGGGCACAACTCCGCGGTGTGCCCCTTCCCCATGCACTTAAAACAGTGCATGGGGCGCGCCTCCAGCAAGTGGAGCTGCGCCCGACTCCACCCCACCCCGACACTGCCCAGCTGGAGCAGCTTCTTCGCTGCCGTCACCGGGCAGCGCATGAGGGCGGAGCTGGAGTTCCGCCAGTCCGGGCGGATTTCGCCCACCCGGACCTGCTCGGGGGCGCAGCCCCCCTCGCGTGCGACCGCAGCCTGTACCCGCTCTACCGTGGCGGCGTCATCCAGACCGGTGATCCGGAATTCTGCGCACTTCACCGGTCTGGATACCTCCGCGACGCCGGTCAAGGCAGCCGACAGCTTGGCTGCCAGGGCGTCAGCTTTCTCCTGGCTGGAGGAGCCAGGGACCTCAATGAGCCTCGCTCCGGTCGCCGACTTGCGAATCCGGAGCGAGCCTATCCCAATCTCCCCCAGATTCACCTCCCGCTCAGCTTTTAGAAGGGCCGAGGCATACGTTGCCCCCCCTTTAGCTGCCTCCGGCCGTAACTTTAGGATTACGGCCGTGGAGCTGGGGAGCACCAATTTGGCCTTAGGGCCTTCCCTCTTGCCTGCGGGAGCAGGAGTCACTGACGCCCCTGAGGGCGGCGCAGGTGCCGCAGGAGTCGCAGGGGCCGCGGCCTTCCGCGGCTTGCGGCGGACCACATCGGTCCACGCCTCCTTTTGGACCTGGGTGGTCCGTTCTTCTGCCGGCGGCGTCACCGCGGCCGGCCTTGCCCCTGATGTGGACGGGCCGAAGCTCGTCCACGACTCCTTGCGGGCACTGCTGCGGGCGGGGCCCGATCCGGTGGCCGGTCGCGCCTGAGGGCGCACCTCAAGCTCGGCCGGCGCGTTCGCCTTTCTCGGCTTCGTCACCGGCCGACCCGCGCTCTCTATGGCCGCCCTCGCGGCCCTGGCCACCGCAGAACTGTCGCCCGCCAATGGCGGACGGGCGACCACCGGAGGAGGCAGGCGCGACTCGATCGCGGCGAGCCGGCCGTCAACCAGGTTGCCGACGAGCCGGGCGATGTTGGACTCCAGAGTCTGGAGATCCACCGGGCTCGTCGGCCCCTGCGCCTTCCTCTCCTTCCGGAGCTCCTCAAACTCCAGGCGATGCGCCCGGACCTCTTCCTTCAGGGAGGAGACCTCCCGATGCAGCCGAGCGTTGTCGGCTCGGAGACGGTAGGTCTCCTCCGTTTCCGTGCGCATCACTAGGGATTCGAGGATCTCTCGGATCCCGCCCGCAGCCTTAGCAATCTTGGCGGCGTACCCACCCTTTAGGCTGGCCGACTTGCCGGTGAGGTCCAGGATGACGCCCAGCATCCCGTCGCCCCTCACCAAGAGCTCCTCGGCTCCCTCATCGGCCAGGCACACCGCCTTCCCCTCAGGGCTTCTCCCTTCGGGGCTTCCTATCGCCGCCTCGGGGCTCACCCCCTCGGCGCTTCCGGCCACTGCCTTTCCACCCTTCTGGCTCTTGAGGGCCCGCTTCTCAAGGAGCGCCTGGATGGCCGCCTCCTTGGCCTCCTCCTGCCTCTCCTTAAGCTGCCGGCGGGCCCTGACAAGGCTGGGAGCAATGCCGCCCCTCTTTCCCCGCCTGGCAGTAGGCAACTTCGCACGCTCATCCGGCGTCTCGGTCTCCGACCCAGAGAACAGCCTCTTCCTCCCCAGATCGGATTCGGAGAGGGTGGTGACCGACATAGTGTCGGTCTCCTCCCCTCCGCCACACATTATCTCCACCTCCACCTCTACCAACTGTGGCTCCTGCGGGAGGCCACTCTCCACGGGACTGTCGGACCCCGACATCGTCCCCACCCGGTAGCACCGGGACTCGGCTGCCTAGGTTCGTCACCGAACCCTAGACAGCCCACACCCAACGACAAACACAACAAACAATAAACAACACCACAGAAACACAACAAAACAACCAACAAAGAACACCAAGGCACACACTCCACTGCGAAAACAAATACCACCTAATAACTCCTCCTAGGTAAACAACCACCTCGCCCACAAGTATCGAATTTCCAGATTTGGTCACCACTCACCGGCCACTGCGTTACCGCGCACCGGTGAGATGGGTCCAGGGCAGACGACGGGGACGTACTGGAAATCACTTGGGGCCTGCCCCATGTAATTACTGCCTGACACTAACCACTTAGTGTCTAACACTCATAACTTAGTGTCCTTAACACGCGAACGATGGCGACTACTCACTATTTAAAATGTCGGCCAACTATCAGTCACCAGCGCCTAGCTAAAAGTAGTTTACATGATTTTTCATACTTTTGTAAGTACTGGCCGCGCACGTTTATGTAATTACTGCCGGATACTGGCCACTTAATGTCTAACACTCAGAACTTAGTGTTCTTAACACGTGAACGATGGCGACTACTCACTATTTAAAATGTCGGCCAACTATCAGTCACCAGCGCCTAGCTAAAAGTAGTTTACATGATTTTTCATACTTTTGTAAGTACTGGCCGCGCACGTTTACGTAATTACTGCCGGACACTGGCCACTTAGTGTCTAACACTCAGAACTTAGTGTCCTTAACACGTGAACGATGGCGACTACTCACTATTTAAAATGTCGGCCAACTATCAGTCACCAGCGCCTAGCTAAAAGTAGTTTACATGATTTTTCATACTTTTGTAAGTACTGGCCGCGCACGTTTACGTAATTACTGCCGGACACTGGCCACTTAGTGTCTAACACTCAGAACTTAGTGTTCTTAATACGCGAACGATGGCGGCTACTTACTATTTAAAACGTCGGCACTGGCCATTGACTCACTCTTTCAATTTTCCGAAACCCTCCGTAAAAAAGTCTAATGACAAGGTTTACAATCAGTGCCAGCTACCGATAACTCGCGATGGCAACCGACCACTTCGTTGATGCAATACCAAACGGGGTGGCGAGCGACAGCCGCCAGTGATCGTGGTCGGTGGCTCATTTGAACGGACCCTTAAAATATCAGCAGAATGATATTTGATTATCGATCCATTTTTCAGAAGAAAATACGAAATCAATATTGTTCCTGCGGTCACCCTTAACAATCGCGCGGCAGTACTGTCTAAATTGAATTTATTTATATCGAGATCCTCCGTATTTGGAGGGCATTTTAAGCTATCGGTCGCAGTTATTGTCGGTAGGTAACAGTTGTGAAGTCAAATCATAAACATTCGAGCGGATTGTTTGGATTAATAAACGGATTTATCCGGTTGACAAATAATTAACAAACTGAAATATGAAACTACTACTAATTGTAAAAATGTATTATGTATTTGCTGCGATGGCATTGTTTATTCTGGTGAAGTCATCAATTAAATTTAAAGTAGGGCGTGTCGCTTTTCCCTGTCAATTAGAGATGTCTTTCTCCCAGGATTAATTGCCAGGTGGCCGAGATAAAATGCTCCCCTGACTTTGAATATTCCATCTAGGACTTACGCTGGTTTATTCGCTTAAAGCGATAAACACGGCATTCTGTTTCAATTGAAATTGGATTGTCGTTTTACCATTATTAGTTGCTTGAGATATAGCAATCTACTGTTTCCTTTTTAAGCGGGTTTATTTAGCTTCCCTTGTTTGTGTCAAATATAGTAATTGAATTTTTACTCGCTTCCTATTGGCCTATTAACCTGGAATTAGGTACACATCTTTAGTTCTAATGACTATATAATTATTTGTCTTCAGTATTATTGTAAATTCAAGATAGCCGGCGCTATAAAATGGTGGATTACATATTTTCTTTAACAATCTCCGTCAATATGACTATTAATGTATAGGCTTGATCATGTCACACACTAATTATTTCTTCAACTCTTTCACTGTTAGTACCGCGCTGCTCTGGAACAAACTGCCACTACAAATAAGGGACTGTCTGAAAATGTTAAAATACCACTATATATCTCAAACTTTGTAATTAAATATGTATATATGTATTGCATGTATATATTTTTTTGTATATAAGTATATATAAATATATATATTGAAATATCTATCTATTGTATTAGATTTTTTTTTAATCATAGAGCAATTTTTTTGTTACCCGGCCAACAATCATTGCTTTCACCACCTGTGGGGTTGGCTTTTGGCCTTGTTGGTTGGTTGGGAGAGATCTCTTTTAGAGATAAGCTCACCTTTGCGCACCTTTAATGTGACAATGGTAATAATAATATACATCATAAAAACAATCTAAATGGAAGATGGTCGTCACCGCAATATAACGGAATAGATATTTGTCTTCGCTGCGGTTTTCTATGTGGTGGAGGTAATTCTGTCGGCGGACTATCGCTGTGCCCTACCTCGCCAGAGTGCACCACGTGCAGTTTGGCTTTGTCTATGAAGACTATAGCAACCCACTTACATCCTAATACACTATTTTATTTATACAAAATCGGAAGGCATACAAGCATACCGTCCACCTGATGAAAAGCGGTTACCATAGCCTATGTACGCTCCAATACATTAAGTATCACTCGCACGATGCTACCCCTGCTAATACAACAACTCCTTAGAAGCGTACTAGTGACTCACTCACTCATACGCAGGAACACAACAACCCTCCAGGGTGGTGTTATTAGGCTGCGAATTTCTGTGAGGTGGAGGTACTTCCCCAGATGAGCTGCTTTGATGCGCCCTAACTCTCTTAATACTATTGAAGCTCTATCTATCTTATTATCAAACAACATTAGAATTGTATTTCACAGTTTTAATGTTGTTTTATAATAAGATATATAGAAATATGCGCTCACAAAACACAACAAACACGGATAGACGCAAATAGTAAACAAACAGATATAGTAGGCAAAAAATACGTTATAATCACTACAATATGTATATTTTGATGATAAATATCACCTAAACATTTATACCCATAAATAAAACATAAGTGTTAAAATAGGTCATACAATATAGGAAAGCGCTCAAGTTTTACACATAGAGCATGCGTTGTAGTGTGCATGTAGTTCTCGCCGTATTTACGATCGCTGAAGTTTCGAGTTGCATTAAATAGCGTGCACCCTCTTAGCGTATTAAGGATATTGAAGGAAAAATACTGAGAATTTTGAATTTTAGGGAATTAGAATCTACTGTGACTACGTTTTCATCCTAAACAAGAGTTCACTTTAAATTATATTATTAACATTTAGCATCTACTCTGGACTATATGAGCGATAGTAACATGATAAAAGGCATAAAAGCCTGAAGATAAAAATTATTTATCTTTATTTACATAACAATTGTTGAAATAACATTTAAATTCTTACACCATGATATTCTATTTTAGAGACAACGGTATATTTACTATTTGCAAATTAAATGACTAATTTATATCATGAAGTGTCAGTGTATATGCTGACAATACCTGTTTTTTAGCGGCTCATATGAAGATATTATGTCGACTCAAAAACACACCCTACGGTCTCTTACGGCAGGGTTAATCATATTAATACTAATAAAATGAAGTTGATGTATATATGTTCACCTCACAATTGATATGAATATGATACAACATTGTCAATCATAGCATACGTACACAACTGTTTCTATTCGAATTGCAGACTATGTTTATGCGAATCATTAGAAATACTCCCATGTATTTAGGATTAAAAATAGATAACCGCTTCTGTTGAAAACGGCATACGTTTGCGATAGGCTTAAAACAGCAGGTACTTAGTAAAGTGAGCATAGTCAAGTATCAAACTTTATTTGAGATACTCAGATTGTTATATTTATGTTTAGAAGAATCAGTCATAAATTATTGTACAAGTAGGTATGGTAAAATAATATGGCATACAAGACACATATAAATAATATCTAATGATAAATCGTACCTTATTTAATAAAAATTAAATAAAGAGATTAAGTAGGGCTGTTTAAACACTGTCATATATTAAATGTATATGATAAATATGCATAATTAATGAAAATATCTCTATGATCGCAAACTTAAAACTAAAATGAGGCTAAAACGTTATGTTCACTAAATTATGCACCTATGTTTGAAACACAGATATGTAAAACCATATATGGAGAAAGAATTACAGCCTATCTTTTACCGAATGCCATGAATAGTTTTGACAAATACCTACCATACGAGATTATGAAAAATAAATACCCGTGAGACCTTAGGTATACTTTGAAAAAACATATTTTATGTAAATGTAAAAAAACAACTGATATCCTGTATTTATAACCCCTTAGAGGTTTTTTACTTTGATATATACATATATGTATTGTAAAAAATGTGCTATGTACTTGTACTATAAATAAATAAATAATATATAGCAGAATCACTTTAGTACAATAAAGAAAATGAGGGTGAAATCTGATAGAATGTTTTGGGTAGCACAAGGTGGATTTAGAAGCGGCAGAGGATGTACGGATCAAACTTTTTCACTCCGCAACATCGTGAAAAAACATCTGGCTATGGACCTGAAGGTTTTCTGCGGTTTTGTGGATCTTGAGAAAGCATTTGATAGGGTCGTGCGAAAGAATCTCTGGAACATTTTGCCCAGAGGGTTGACAGTGACCTGCTCCGTGCTGTGCAATCTACGTATGAAGATTTTACAGCATGTTTGCGAGTGGACAGCAGTTTGTCGCCCTGGGTTGGTACCAACATTGGTGTCAGACAGGGATGCGTTCTGTCGGCTCGGCTATTTATCCTGTATCTGGACAGTTGTATTCAGAGAATGAGAAATATGAATGTGGGATTGCGAATGAGTAACTCAGTGGTCAACTGCCTGCTTTATGTAGACGACGCGATATTAATAGCAGAATCACCATCCGAACTACAAACACTAGTTACAACAATGAAATATGATTGTAGGAAGAAAGGCTTACAAATGAATGCGAAGAAAACCAAAATAATGGTATTTGAAAGAGAGAGAACCACAACGAACACTAGGATTAAGGTTGATAATGTAGTGTTGGAGCAAGTGGATGAGTTGGTTTATCTTGTAAGCTCTTTTAGAAGCGATGGAAGATACACTGCTTATGTGGAGAGACGAGTGAGTGCAGGGAACAGCCTGAATGGAGCGTAGGGTAAACTTGTAGGCAGCTGAAATCAAAGCCAGAAGGCACGGCTCGCTGTACACAACGCGGTGCTAATCCCAACGCTAATTTATGGAAGTGAAACTGGGTATGGCAGAGAGAGCATTAAAGTATAATAAATGCGGTCCAGATGAGAGCATTGCTCAAAATTTGTGGCGTAACGCTTGCTGACTGCGTTCGTAATGATGACGTAAGAAAGAGAGTTGGTCTGAAAGAGAGTGTCGGAAAGAAGAAAAGGCATGCTCTGTTGGTTCGGGAATGTAGAAAGAATGCAAGATGAAATAATGACGAAACAGATATACAATGCAAAGGTGGAAGGATGTAGGAGCCGAGGAAGACCAAGACAAACTTACCATGACCAAATTGGACCAAAAATCATAAGGTGATATCAAGCGTGCATAAAAAGTGTTATGAATGTTAAAGAAGCGAGTGAAGTGTGTAAGGACCGCGTCTTATGGCGCTCGGTCCTCTCTGCCTACCCCACAAGGGATTTGGCGTGAAGTCATATATATGTATACTTTAGTATTTTAGTATATTTATTTATATAAATTATATTATATAAATTATATAATAATATGTCAGAAAAATATTCAATTTTAGCTTACGTATCAAAGTCGATGCACAGAGCCTCTTATGTTATTTCTTCAGTCGATTCGTTAACCCGGAGTCAATAGAGAAAATCGGTAAAGTTTTGAACGTTGAATTAAAATTAAGTAATTTAAAAACAGGCGCGCTACCCTAAGTAGTTAAATCTTTGTTATACTCCTAGCTTTATGGATTCCAGATGTTTCGGAGTTGTTCCAACTTGTTTGTAACTAGGTATAGCTTTGCTTTTGTCATAAACTACAAAGTATATATACCTATACCGTCTCTTTTATTAAACGAAACTTCGGTGTAATCTTGCAGACAATATTTATTCATCACGACCTTTGCTAATTTTAATAATTATATTAATTTCTTAGCTACAAATCAAAAGTAGTTTGTTCTTGACGTAAGTATTTTTCTTAGTAAAGTCAGATTTCAAAAAAGTCATAAACAAAAAAAAATATTTACATGCAATTTGATCTAACCTGCTTTGTGTGCTTCCGCCACCAATTAGTTCTTGCGGCCTAGCGCCGGCCGGTACCCACCCACTACTGTTAGTAAGTGCAACATGCCGACGCTGCCATGGCTGCTCCGGTAGTCTCTGCCTCGGCTGCTGTGGTCGTCCGCCATCTGGAACAGAATCCGCATGCCCCCACCACCACCGTCGCTGCCACGACCGGCCTGGTCGTCGCTGCGACACGTGTTTCGCCTCTCCACGAGGCATCATCAGGCGTTGTAGACGTTAATCGTAAGAATAACATGCTACAAGTGACAAATCCATCGCAGTGCCGTCCCTTATATTGAATTGAGGGTGGGAGTGGATGGTGTGAGCGAAGAGATATTTAATAGTAGGAATGGTTTACGTCAGTCTGTTTGTTCATGAGAGTAATTTTAGAATTTTTATGTTTATTAATTTCTAATTGTTCCCTAATATTTCGTTTCAAACCTTTGTCTATGGTGTGTAAAATTTGATATGTATTAGTGAGGGATAAGTTATGTCCTTTGTCTATGAGATGCTCGGCGAAGTGTGACCTTTCTGGGCGATTGTTTTTATACGCCGATACGTGTTCGTGAAATCGTATTATTTGACCGATATAAACGTGTTCACATTCATCGCAGAACAGCTTATAGACGCCGGATTTTTTATTGGGCGGGATTTTATCTTTAGTGTTACAAAGTGATTTGAGTGAATTATGGGATTTGAGAGCAACAGTATGTTATTTTTTCTAAATATGTAAACTATTTTGTCAGTGATTTTTCCCAGGCATGACAAACTCGCAGTGTATTTATTTGTCGAAATATATGGAGCCGCGTACAATAGTCTGTTAACGATACTACTCGTCTTTTTATGCAATAATTTATCGATGGTAGATTTGGAATAACCGTTTGACTTCGCGATCTGATATATTACATCAAGTTCTTTGTTGTAATTATCCTTACTTAATGGAACGCTCATCAAACGGTGTATCATAGTTATATACGCTGCGAGCTTGTGTTGCCAATGATGGCTGATGACTCGGGAATCGTGGTATCGCCAGGCCGCATGAACTAATTGGTGGTGGAAGCACACAAAGCAGGTTAGATCAAATTGCATGTAAATTTGATTTTCGCAAAATAACGCCTGAATCTATTAACTAAAAAAATATTATAAAACTATAATCTAGGTGGCCAGTGTTATCGACCCCGATGTGATAACATGCTACGGTTAATCGACGACTGCGGACAGTTGAAACCTCGTGTCAGCCACATTCAGTGGGATGAGCTTTTTTCACAGGTCGGTGAAGTACTCCATGGGTGGTAGCCACATCTGCTATTCGTACGATCCCATCTGAACCCGGTGAAACCTTAGTTATCCAACCCCGCGACCACACCCCTCGTGGAAGATTACCGTCTGCAATTAACATGAGATCTCCGACTGTTAGGTTAAGACTCAGTGTCCGCACCGCTCGCCGACGGCGGGAAGTTTACCCTGACATGCTGGAACCGCGTACTGTTCGGTTCCAGAGAAGTTTTTTCCAAGAATTCTCAAGTTGTGAAATGAGCGTCTAGCTGAGGTTTTCTCAAGGGACTACATACAGTATGGGACTCTTCAAAGCAGGCGCGAAGATATTTTTAGAGGGTCGCATGAGTGACACCCCTGGTTTTGCAAATGTCCTTAGACTACGTTGCCTATTTACCATCAGGCAGGCAGTATGCTTGTTTGTCACCTTGGTGGTATAAAAAAAAGTGCCACCGTCTGAGGCCCTTGAAATTAGCGAAGGTAAATTTCTTTCAGCCACCGAGCCAAAAGTAATCGGCTAAACGCAAGACTTTACGCCCACACATGGGTCTCACTAGGTCAGCGGCATCCAATTACACGAGAGAAGAGTACGTCCACGATGAGACTAAAATAAAGTGAAAGTGTCGATGCCTGGGTCTCTGTCTACATGTGTTAAGGGTCTAGAATTTAAAATGGATTCTGCTTCTAGTAAAAATGTTGCAAATGTTTTTTATTTGGGGCACGTTCTTTCTAAGTCGTTAATAATGCTTTCTTGGCACTCCTCACTAGACGCTCCTAACATCCGCCCTTGAAAGGCAAAAAGAAGGTGGAATAAACTTCCAACGAATAAGTTTGTTAAAGGAAACTCATGAACCGGCTCTTCATACAGTTTACGAAGCTCGTGATTGGCACCAACAAATGTTGTTCATTGGCACAGTATATATAGTTTCGGGATAATCACGCCTGGCGATGAACCTCCTTATTGCAATAATAACGGCATCTGTACTTACTACTACTATTTCTAGACGTACAGCTAGGAGTGATAGGCAGGTGAATTGGGCCACATAGCGCTTCTCCGATCTTCTTCCAACAGTAACTGCGACAGAGCCAAAGTAATCAAGGCCAACATGAGTGAAGACTCGAATGTGATGTGCTAAGCGTTCTGATGCGTGGTCACAGACTGCCAGACATGTTGGAGAGTCCTTTTTCAAGGTTTTATCCTACTGTCATGCTCTCTATACCATACCCAGCTCTCGCTTCCACAAGTAAGCGTTGGGACCAACACTGCATTGTGTATAGCGACCTGTGCCTTCTGGCCCAAGTTTTTACTGCCAAGAAGTTTTCCCAACGCTCCATTCACACTATTCTCAGCACTCACTAGTCTTTCGACATCTGCGGTGTACCTTCCATCCCTGTTGAAAACGCATCCAAGATATACAATCTCATCCATTTGTTCCAACACATTTCAACAACATTGGTTCTGTCTTCTCTTTCAAATACCATTATCTTTATTTTCTTCGTATTCAATAGTAAGCCTTTCTCCATATATTCGTCTTTCAACATTGTGACCAGTGTTTGCAGTTCAGTTGGTGTTTCTGCTAATAAGACGGCATCGTCTGCATACAGCAGACAGTCCACCACTAAGTCACCCATGCGCAATCCTACATTCGTTGACCTTATTCTCTGCAGACAACTATCGAGATCAAGGATAAATAGCCTAGCAGATATCATGCAAACCTGTTTGACTCCAATTTTGACATCAAACCAGTGTGACATGCTACCATCTATACGCACATATGCTGAGCAATCCACGCAGAGCAAAGCACGCAGCATTGAACCGTCAATCTCATATCTCAGCAATATGTCCTTTTGCCCAATTTGGCCTTTTGACATTTCCTTTCGGCGAACCCTATTAAATGCTTTCTCAAGATCAACAAAACCGTAGAAAACCTGCTAGTCTAAGGACAGATGATTCGCGAGAAAACATGATCCGTACATCCCCTTCCCTTTCTGAATCCTCCCTGTGCCTCCCACAGCATTCCATCGGATTTCACCCTCATTTTCCTTTCAAACTTTCCATACACATTTGCTGCTAAGCTGATGAAACTGATGGCCCTATTACTAGCGCAATCCATGCGTGACTTCTTGCCCTTATACAAGGACATAATGACTGTGCATCTCCAGTCCATTGGGCCCCATCCAGTTCCCAGCATAGATTGCATAAATACCAGAAGGCGTCCCGGACTGAAGTGCCACCTAGTTTGATTATCTCAGCTGTGATCAGATTCAATTCCCGCTTATTCCATTTTTCATTGCCAGCGTTCGAGGCATAGTCATATATTTCATCAAAATATTCACTACACCATTCTAATACTTCTTGAGTATTCGCAAGAATGACACCAGATTTAGACTTTATCTTATCTGTTCTGGATGCTGACCAACCACTCAGAGACTTCTTTACCTCTCTCCAAAAGAGTTTGGTATTTGCCCCGACGTTATTCGTCAGCCTTTCTTCCTCATAAATAATTTGTCGTTCACGCTTTTCTTTCCCTAAGACCTTGGATTTATTATTGCATAGACGGTACATTTCTTTCTTCTTTTCTCCCATATTTTCATTTAAGGGCAAAGATGATACATAATCCAGCCACGCTTTCCTCTTTCTTGCTACGTAGGATTCAACCTCTACATCCCACCAGGCATCTCCTTTCACTGTTTAATGCGTCTTTGCTCATCTACATGCTTCTTTTGCACTATCCACCATACTTTATTTTAAAACTTTCCAGCAATCATCTACATCTGAGTTGGAAAGGCTTTTTTTTCATTTGCAAGTCTCTTGCTTACCAGATGCATATACGTTCTACTTCCACATTCTTCTTGCAATTTTTCGCTCCCCATTTTTTCATGATCTCCGAAAGGCATACGCACTCATAGTGCTTCCACTTCCTGAACAGTCCCACAAACCGGCTTACCACCAGATAGTTGTCCGTCTCAAGAGGGGGAACTCTAAAGGCTCTTCTATCCATTATAGTATTTCGGAGACGTCTTTCTGTTAAAATCAAATCAATTACACTTCTTTGGTCATTCGTCGTCGTCTCCATGTATACGAGTTAATATCCTAATAAAATATTCAACACGAGGAGGTTTCGTTCCATACATAAATCTAGAATTGACTTACCTGCTTTGTTCACTCTCTTATCTCCATACGGACCGAGAACAGCTTCATAGCTGTCTCGCTTGGTCCCAACCCATCCATTCAAATCTCCACACATAATCATCTTTTCATTCCCTTCACCTAAATCCAGAACATCGCTCACAGACTCCCAAAACTTATCTAGTTCTTGAACACATGCTGAGCTTACGGGAGCGTATGCTGCAACTAGAAGTAATTAATTTAATTTCTATCTATCTATACCTTCACACCACGTCCATTGCGGGGTAGGCAGAGAGAATTGAGCGCCACATGGCTCGGTCCTTGCACACCTCACTCGCTTCTTTAACATTCATAGCTCTTTTCATGCACGTTCGTCGGTTTCTAAGGCTCCTGACCCCAACTTAAAACACATTATACACATGTTGACACTTATACGCACACATACACGCAATCAACACGACCTCGCTAAACACACAAATTCATAATCACAAATACGAGTAGAAACAGAATAAATAATATTTGTAAACGTTTTATATACTTATAATTGTGCATGTTAACGTATTATTTGTAACCATTATGTTGGGTTTACAATAAAAAAAATAATTTTAGGTTATGCCATAAGATGTAAGCTGTATTGTAAACCTGTTTGTGGTTCTGTCAATAAATGATAAAAAAAAAGAAGTACATGCTTGATGCCCAGTTTAATACGAACCCAGAGAGGTTTAAGCCCTACCAAACGGTAATTTCTTACACCAGTGGCCAAGCGAGAGGAGAGTAGGAACCCTACACCAGCACTGGCATAATCGTCCCGGTCTACCCTAGACCATTGGGCGATCATTTCAGCGGGCAGAGCAGCAGCGGTGGGGGCCGCCACCCACCACACAGCGCCAATTCCGGCGGGACAAGGAGAACCGAGTGCTGCATAGGCACGTGGAATGTGAGAGGTGGATTGAATGATAACATGAACGAACTGATAGATGTAATGAATGAGTGACGTTTAGATGTTTTGTGTGTGACAGAGATTAAGCGTAAAGGAAGCGACGCTGATTATCTTCCCGATGAAACGATGGACTTATAGCCTAGGATAGTCTAGAAGGATCATGCCGATGCCAGCGTAGGTACAATACAATGCAAATTTTAAATTTTCTTATTACAAAATTACACATTTTGCTATAAGAATCCACCCCAGTGCGTAGATTCCTTTATTAGCAAGTACTTTTAACGGCTTTTAAGGCAGGAAATAATTATAGCACCGATAAGGAAAATTCTGCTTATCATAATTTTCTCTGTTATATTAAGAAGTCAAACGATCTTTGAGCATAAGCCTACGTTATGATTAAATTGTTAATTAATTACTCGTACGTAGCGTAGGTAGATGTTTAAATAATGTAGATTCTTGCAAGGTGCTCCTTCAGTGAAATACTTACCTACATAAAATCTGTTGGAGCGACTTAAGAAATTGGTCTATATTGTGCCAAAGGACAATTTTTGTAAAATAAAAATTTAAATGAAATTAATGCTATAAAGTCAAGGGAAATTAAGCTTTCGTTGGTAAAAGTTCGATTTAATTTGACGTTATATGAGCACGTTGAAATCGGTGGAAAGTACTGTCTAATTCATAACTTCTAAAATTAATTGAGGCACGTATTTATACAATCGTACCTGATTGAATGTCCCTCGTCAATATCAGCGGCTATAACTTATTTTAAATACCACTAAAGTGTCAATCAAGTACAGCCTGCCTCTTGGTAAGCAAGCACCGTAGCCTATAGACGACGATATACAATGCAAAAGTGACAGGATGTAGAAGCCGAGGAAGGCCAAGACTTACCTACCATGATCAAATTGGTCGTATTCTATCAGATGTCAGGAGGTCTAGTAACCGGCACGCGTGCTTGAAAAGAGCAATGAATGTTATAAAAGCTAGTGAGGTATATAAAGATCGAGTCACGTGGCGCTCGTTTCTCTCTGCCAACCCAACAAGGGATTTAGCGTGAAGTTATAGATAAATATAATATATAAAAGTAATAATAATACAATATCCCCATCAATTGTAAATTGTCAAGAATATAGAAATAATAATAATTGTATCAACCTGGTGCACCAAAACATTCAGGGGATGATAGGAAAGGAGTTGGAATTGGAGTTGTTTATGAATTGTAGCAATATTGATATTTTATGTCTAACTGAGCACTGGCTGAAACACCATCAATTCATTTTCAGCTTCAATAACCACCAGGTTGCAAGCTCATTCATCAGAGAGAAGTATATACATGGTGGCTCTTTAATATTATTAAATAAGTTGCTTAAATTTAAAGAAAGGACATTATGAGCCTCTCTGTTGAGCGAGTTGTAGAGATTTCATGCATTGAATTGGAACGATTCATTGTTATGAACCTGTATAAACCTCCTAGCACGCCCTTTGAAACATTTTCAAATATCATGGAGGATGCCTTAAATAAATTATCTAATAATCCATAAAACTGTTATAATGTACAACTACCTACAACTTTTTAAATTTATTTAAATCAAACAATTTGCATGATATTTTACAGAGCCAACAAGAGTAACTGCTACAAGTGCTACGTGTATTGATAACATATTTAGCACTGTAAAACCTTCGTATTAATCTATAATTAATAAAGTTCAGTCAGACCATTCAGGTCAGTTGTTTCATTTCCAAATTCTTCAATAATACAAAGAAAGCAAATAAATTACATACCATTTAGTAAAAGCCGCTTAGAAAGATTTAAGTCTAATATAGCAGAAAAAATTGTATTGTTGCCCTATCACGGTACTCCGGACCACTTGTACAGTTCGTTATTTAGCTTAATCACTAGTGAATTTAATGCAATATTTACTCCAAAACAACTGTCTGTAAGTGACCGTATGACATTCAGTGATTGGGCTAAAAAGTCGGAATAAATTGTATGAACTTTATGAAGAAAGGACATGTAATCAAATCCGACTTTTCAAGAACTTGTAAAAAATTATGCTAAAATATTTAAACGAGCCTGTTCCAATGCTAAGTCTATATATTTAAGAAATAAAATTAATGGTTCAACAAATATTATTAAATCTGTTTGGAATATGATAAATAATGAGACGGGTAGAGCGAAAGTACGTAGTCGAGACTTTCAGTTAAAGATAAATGATATAGATATCAAAAATGATGTAGGAATTGCGACTGAGTTTGAAAAATATTTTTCTAACATTCCTCTTACGAGTATTACTACGAGAAATCTTAGGTCTTCTTCTATAGCTGCTGGTTCTCAAACAGAGAGTGGTAGAATGGGACACAATATTTAAATTTTCAGCTGTAAGCCCAAAAGATAGAACATAGTAAAATCATTCCATTATTTAAATCTGGTGATAGTTCGGACCCTTCGAATTTTCGACCTGTTTCCATACTGCTCATTCTCAGTAATTTTTTTGAAAAACTAATGCTTAGCCCGTTGCTCAGACATTTCAATACACATAATTTGCTTCATAGGAGACAGTTCGGATTTACGAGAGGTTGTTCAACTATAGACGCAGGGATTCATTTGCTTAAAAGTATATTCGCGGCATGGAAAGGTTTGCAAGATGCCTTGGGAATTTTCTGTGATCTGTCTAAAGAGTTTCACTGCGTGCACCATGACAATCTTGTCAGAAAATTACACCACTACGGTATCAGGAACAAGGCTCTCGAACTTCTGTCTTCTTATCTGGGCAATAGGATACAGAAGGTCGATGTTAATGGCAAAAGATCTTCGAGGTCCGCTGTAGTTATGGGAGTCCTACAGGGGTCAATTCTAGGTCCATTCTTATTTTTAGTATATATAAATGACTTACCTTATTATGTAAAGGATAAACATGAGATTGTATTGTTTGCGGATGATACCTCTTTGACATTCAAAATTAATAGACAGGTAATTATGACGAAGTTGACGATGCTCTCTCTAAAGTTATGCATTGGTTTAATGTTAATAATCTGCTTTTAAATGATAAAAAGACTAAAGTAATTAAGTTCTCAACACCTAATGTAAGACAGGTGACTACCAATGTAAATACATTAATGGAACTAATTTAGCACCTGTGGAGACAACTGTGTTCTTGGGTATAACAATTGACTCCAAACTACAATGGGGTCCACAAATTGAAAAAATATCAGGAAAACTAAGTTCTGCAGCCTATACAGTGAAAACTATTAGACGGCTCACTGATGTTGATACGGCTAGAATAGTTTATTTCAGCTACTTTCATAGTATTATGTCATACGGAATTCTTCTTTGGGGTAACTCCGTGGATATTAACACCATCTTTTTATTGCAAAATAGAGCCATAAGAGCTATCTACAAACTTGGTCCCCGGGAGAGCCTTAGAGAAAAATTCAAAGAAATAAATATTCTAACAGTCGCATCGCAATATATCTATGAAAATCTTTTGTATGTCCATAAAAATATAGACTCATTTTGTAAAAAGAGTGATACTCATAACATAAATACTAGATATAAGCATAATCTCTTCTAGATATAAGCATAGTCTCCACAAAATAAGTAATTCTTTTATGGGGCAATGTATACGGTTCTATAACAAACTTCCCAGCAATATAAGAGATTTTTTAATAAACAAATTTAAAACTACTATTAAAGCCAAATTGTGTAGCAGGGCATATTATAAAGTATCTGACTATATTAATGATAAAAATGCCTGGGATTGAGTCGATCCAATTATAATGTAATTAATAAATTATGTAAATTTGTTTGGATACCAAAAGAGGGATGCCTGAGTTTTTTGGCAGTATTTTTATCAGTGCTCACCTAGTCATGAACTGCACGGTAGGGGACAATTGTGACGATTCCAAACAAATGTAGCCATTTTTACGGAATAAAAAGATTTTGACTTTGACTTTGACTATAGATAGAACATTGATAACAAAGTTAGTTAAAAAGATTATTATTTATAGACTAGTTTTTACAGTAATAAAACGGCATACAATAGTACAAACAGCATAACGGTAAGCAAATATTATAGCCATAAGACACTTACAATATCAGGGGTGTAACGTGCTCATTGCTATGTGTAAAAACATTCGTGTATATAGTGTATATCGTGCAGCATTTTGGTATCTCTACAAAGTTTAACGTAAATTATGACTCGAAAATATTTTATTTCATCGTATTATGTATTTCTTTGCCATATTTAGCTCTCGCTTCCATAAGTTACGCTTAGGGCCAAAACTGCTTTGGATATACGAGTTGTGACTCTAGTTTTTACTGCCAAAAAGGTTTCCCAATGCTCCATTCACACTATTCCCAGCACTCACACGCCCTTTCATATCAGCGGTGTACCTCCAATAGCGGTATACCTCCAATCCCTGTTAAAGCGCGTCTAAGATATACAATCTCATCCATTTCTTTCAACACTTCATCATTAACCAAAATTATTACATTAGTTCTGGTTTTCTCTCTTTCAAACATCATGGTCTTTGTTTTTTTCGCATTCAGTAGTAAGCCATACAATTATTCATTATTTTGACCTTATTTTAATATTATTTTCAGTTCAGCTGGTGTTTTTGCTAATAACATGGCATCGTCTGTATAAAACAGACTGTTGACCACTAGATTAACCATGCGTAATCCTACATCCGTAGACATTGTTCTGTGTAGACAATCTGTGTAATACGCAACCCTGCTTTACATCAATTTTAACGTTAAAGGAAGGTGATATACTGCCATCTATCGGCACACGTACTGAGCAGTCCTTGTGCATGTACTGCACAGCACGGAGCAGTGCACCGTCAAGCCCATGGTTCCTTTCGCCTGTACAACCAACCAACCCTGACAAGTGCCAGGCCCTTCTCCATCATATTATGAAATAAGAAAACTTGATTCGTAAATCCTCTTCCATTAAAGATAAAGATAAAAATCATTTATCGCCATTAGACCCTTACGGGCACTTTGACGCGTCTTACATTCTTTAAATTAAATCATATTGTAAATTAATAATTTTCCAGTTTTTTTTTTTACTTTTAATCTCTCTTTTTTAATCTACCAGCATTTCGGAAATTACCATTGGCGAAGAAGAAACGCCAAAAGAAACTTGCCAATATGGGTCTTTTTTTTCTATCGTTAAAATATATTACAATAAATATATGTCAGTGTACATACAGTGAAATCAAGTAGTACAATTAAAGATACATTAATACATGTGCTGAATCATTTTCAAACATCTCTATCAGTTAGATATTCATCGATTCTATAATAACCCTTCTTGCGCGAGTATTTTTGATGTACCCTTTGAACATATTCTCAGGCAAGGACAGAACTGTTTCAGGTAATTTATTATAGAATCAAATACAATTTACAATGAAAGATCTACTAGTCTTAGCAAATCGATGTACAGGCATACGCAATCTATTCTTACTTCTAAGATTTTCGCTAAATTTAGAAAATGACTCTATATTTTTACGAGCATACATTATATTCTCATAAATATACTGAGAGGTAACCGTGAGGATATTTATTTCTTTAAATAGTTCTCTAAGAGATTTCCTGGCGCCTATGTTATAAATAGAGCAGATGGCTCTCTTTTGTAATATAAAAACAGTTTCAATGTCAGCCGCTTTTCCCCACAACAGTATACCATACGACATAATGCTATGAAAGTAGCTGAAATAGACTAAGCGCGCAGTAGCCACATCCGTAAATTGTCTAATTCTCCTAACCGCATATGCGGCGGAGCTGAGCTTACTGGTCAGTTTTTTATGTGGGGGACTGCAATTTGGAGTCTATTGTAATTCCAAGAAATACAGTATCATTAATAAATTCTAGTATATTATTGTTAATTAAAACTTCTGTATTGGCAGAAGGCACATTTGGTAGACTAAATTTTATACATTTGGGTTTGGTTGAATTTAATAAAAGATTATTACACGTGAACCAATTGAGAATGGCAGATAGAACACTATTTACATTGTCAATATTTTCGCACCGGCGAGTAACATTAAAAATCAAAGAAGTATCATCAGCAAACAGTAGTATATCCGCCATTTTCTGCACCATGTAGGGCAGATCATTCACATATACTAAATATAAAAAGGGACCCAATTTAGAGCATCCCAATATTAACATTGCTGCCTTTATCAACAGTCTGTAATCTGTTATTTAAATAAGTTGTAATCAAATTATAGGCTTTACCTCTAACTCCATAATGGCACAGCTTAAGCAATAATGTCCGATGATCGACACAATCAAAAGCTTTGGAGAGATCACCAATAGCATCCTGAGATCTCTCCCATGCGCTAAGAACATGCTTGACCAATGCTACTCCTGCATCTGTAGTGGATTTACCTGCTGTAAATGTATTGTGAATTATGAAAAATTTCATTGGTCTTAAAATAGAGTTGCAATTGGTCAAGCATTATCTTTTCAAATACTTTACTCAATACTGGCAAAATAGATATGGGTCTATAATTCCCCAGTGCACTTTTTTCACCAGACTTGAATAATGGAATCAATTTACTAAATTTCATCAAGTCTTTCCCAGGCTACACCCATATCTATACATTGATTAAAAATTAGTGCCAAGTGTGGAGCTATTGACTCAATAATATAATAAAATACTTTTATAGACATTCCCCAATGATCCTCTGAGTTTTTAATGTTTAATTGTTTAAAAGTTTTAATAATGTCGCTTGACTGAATATGCGTAAATTTAAACAGCTCCACACTTTGTTGTACATTCTCCTTTAATAACTCATCCGCAGCATGTGGAGATGGGTTAAGGGAGTCAGTGGTACTGTAAGGGATATTAAAGAAGTAGTCATCAAATAGATTTGCTACTTGTTTCGCAACTGTTACAGTTTGATTATTATGTTTAATAGAATACTCATTATCCCATGGTTTATCTTTACCTGTTTCTTTTTTAACAATATCCCATACTGCCTTTATTTTATTTGTAGACTGTTTATTTTTATTTTTAATATACATAGATTTTGCAACTTTGCAAACGTTTTTAAATATTTTGGAATAATTTTTAACATATTTAACAAGGTCTGGGTCAAATCTATAAGGTTTTTCTCCATATAATTCAAACATTTTGTTTCTACTTATTAATATACCTGTAGTTGCCCAGTCATTAAACTTTAATTTATTTGTGGCATTAATCTGTTTACTTTTGAATATTTGCTGGTATTTACTGGATATAATATGAAACAATTTTGTGTATAACAAGTCAGGATTGTCTACAGAGTAATCCAATGAAGGCAACTGTTCGGAATCCTCCCTGTATCTCGCACAGCATTTTATCGGCACTTTTCAGTTATTTAGCCATATAATATATGGGACACTATCAGTTCTCCAGCATAGATTGCTTAAGCGCCAGAAGGCAGCCCGTACGTAAGAACCGCCTAATTTAATCACCTCAGCTGTGATCATATCAATTCTCGTTGACATTCTATTTGTCAAGCTTTGTATTGACTATTCTATCTCATCCATTGTTATGCCTTCATCTAACGCCGACGACGTAGAGTAAGCATCAGACTTACTCTCAATGTAAACGTCCAAGGCATAGACATGCATTTCCTCAAAATTTTTGCTCCAGCATGCTAATGCTTTTGGAGTGCGACGAACCACCCCGAGATTTCTTTATCTATCTCCAGAAGTGCTTGGTATTCGCCATAAAGTTTTTCGTCAGCCTCTCTTCATTAGTCGTAATTAGGTTTTCATACATCTATTTTACTAAAGCTTTGTTTAATTCTTGCATCGACGGTAGATTTCTTTCTTCTTTTCCCTCATACTTTCAGTTAGGAGCAAAAATGATAAATAATTCAGCCCTTTCGACGCATTGTACCAGATTCACACCTAACGTGAATGACGATGATACCTAAAAACTAAATATTACGCATATATACCCGATATGCAAATAACTTCGATTTAAAATTTTTTTTTTTCGTGATACGAAATATAATTTCTTCGACGTGTGGGTATTCCCACGATGTTTTCCTTCACCGTCGAGCAAGTAAATAAATACAAATATGTATATAAATCCGAAAACATGAATTTACTAAATTCATGTTTTCGGATTTATATACATATTTGTTGTGTGTACATGTCAGGAATATATATTAATGTATATAATACTTTATATATAGATACACTCTAGGTACCGTGCTGGGTAAGCAAAGAGAACCGATCGGCTCAAGATGCGATCCTTACATACCTCACATGCTATTTAAACATCTATATCTCTTTTCATGCCCTTCGTATTTAAGCCCTCCGACCTCTTTTGGTAAATACAACGATATTGGTCGTTATAAATGAGTCTTCTTCTTCGCGTTATTCTGTTTCCTAATCCATTAGGATAGGCGAGGTCCGCTACCTAAGCCTAAGAATTTGGTGACGACACTGTCGTTATAATAATAATAATAATAACCCCGCAGGGCAGCTTGTGGCGAGCTGTTGGTGCGTAACGACACCACGGGTACCCGAGTGCTCCAGAGAGTCGATCAGAGCCTTCGTCTCCGGCGTATCTTCGTCTGTCGGAGTGGAAAATCAAGAAGGCCCGCAGGACTCTCAGCTCTGGCTTGCCTTCATTGGCCGTCCAGAGAGGACTCGATAGAGCATATTGATTTATCAGGTGATATGCTCCAGGGGTGGAAGTGTTAAAGGATATCCCCTGGAGAAGGTCACGGCAGCTATACAACATTACATCAAACTTCTCAAAGGGGCATCTACGTGTTGGATTTATATCCCCGCGCACGCCTATCAAATGACCGGTATTAAAACCCGTGAAATAAGACAGATAATAATAATAATAGACCAATTAAAAATCCATAAATGTTTTTTGACTTAATATTAACTAATTATATAAATTAAAATGAATTCTTGCAGGAATAGATAAAGTACTTAATAATTATTATCAATTTCTACGCAGATGTACAGATACCCAGTGCCTGAGCATGGGATTGTCCATTTTTGCAATTAATGTGTTTAGGATACCACTGACACTACTGCGACACCGTCGCATCAGGGAGGCTATTGTAATCATTAAAATCATCTGTTCGAGCTTCCGCAAACATACCTCACGCGCTGCAGAAACGGAATAGTCTCAGTAGAATCCTCAACCCATTATTATATTGGACGCGCAGGACATTGTATGTCCTCTGTGTGTAGTTGACCCACAGGTTGCACGTATAAAACGATTGGCAGTACGCCTTAAATAACGTTATTTTTACATCTTTTGAGCAACGCGCAAACCTGCGAGCCAACATGTTACACCGAACAGCCAACGCTCTGCGCTCCCGCTCTATGTCCATTTCGTCATTGAGGTCTTCATTGACGATATGGCCTAAGTATTTATATTGAGTAACACGGTTGAGCGGAGCTCCACCGAGCATCACAGGCGGAACATAGGATGGACTTTTGCGGCCCGCCCGAAATCCCAGCAGTTCGCTTTTCTTAACATTATACACTAGACCGTGCAACCCAGCATAAGTTTCGCAGACACAAAGTAATTTCCTAAGTGCACTAACAGATGGGCTCAGCAACACCATGTCATCTGCGTAGCTAATATTATTGATCATCGTTCCATCATCGTTCCATCAACAGAACATCCGACCATAGTGTTGCTGAGCTCAACGATCAGTTAATTTATATAAATATTGAAAAGAGTGGGCGAAGTCACTCCACCTTGCCTCACTCCACATTTCAATTTGTACATATCTGAAAGTGAATCAGACCACCTTACATAATTACTTTGATTGCTGTACCAATACTTAAAAACGTCTACTAACTCAATGGGTAAGCCTAGGCGTTCCAACTTGAGCCAAAGTTTCTCATAAGACACCATAGTTATAGACCTTTATCGTTTCACTTAGGTGTTGTATATCTGTTTCATCATTTGTTTATCCTGCACTCTTTTTATATACTCGAACAAACGGAAGATGTTTAGTATTGTCTTAGGTTTTCGCGATTGTTACACATTGAATTAAACAAATTTTAACGGAAGTATAAAAACTCTGCAGTATGTGAAAATACACTGGACCAGCCAAACCATTACATACGGTTCGATAAACCACAAATCCTGGCCAAGGAGAATCGCTACATGCCAAGAATGTTACGCGAGGCTATTGAAATAAGAAAACACCCCAATTTCAATAGAGAAGATGGTTGGCAAGTACCACCTGCTTGGGATCCAGTTCTAAAAATAATCAAGTCACAAACCCAGAGATATACTAACAAACGTTCGGACACTGTGAGCGATTTTTGTGTGAATCGGAACATATATAATTAATCCATCCATGTCGGTAGATGTAATAATTCAATAACTAATGTAAGACAAATACCACCTTTGTCTTCCTGCGACCACGGACGCTGCAAAGCGTTCGAAACGTCAGGTTCAACAAAATAAATAAAACACGCGATACTTCCGTTAAAAATTGTTTAATTCAATGGAAGATGTTTATTTTCATCTCACCAACACTATAGTTCAGATCAATGGAATAACCATCGTTATGATCGCGGATTTTGAGCAATGTTCGCATTTCGACCACGTTTATTCTACTTTTGTTTTCTTTCTACCATACACAACTTTTACTTTCATTTATAAGTATTGGGAGCATCGTGTTATGCACGGCGAGTTGTGCTTCGAAGCTAGGTTTCGGCTGCCTAGTAGTTATCCAACTCTCAACTTGTATTGTTTCTTGCATTCACTGTTTTAAAATTCACTACGTAATTACGCATATTATTCTGCCACTTATTTTTATGCTATATCATCTATGAAATTATTAAATTAATTAAAATTATAAAATTAATAGTCTCATTTTATTTTCAATGACTGCTAAACAAATAAATACAAAACGTGCAAATCTCTAATAAATAAATAAATTAGTAGTTAATAGACTCAGGCGTTATTTTGCGAAAGTCAAATTTACATGCAATTTGATCTAACCGACTGTGGCACGAAGCAGGTTAGATCAAATTGCAAATAAATTAGTATGTGAGCCGATACATATGTCTGTCAGTATTCTAATTAAGCAATTCGTTTCGTGATTTTTCAGGACATGTTTAATGAAATGAAATATGACATCAACGCCGAACGTTTTCTCATTCAAAGCTATTATAATTATAAATAGTAGGTATTTTTATTCTAATTTACACATCATATCACAAAAAGTTTGCTTTATCCATGATTTTTTCCCATAATTTTATATTAAAAATATCTCAGACACAAAACACAACTTGGAAGAATTTCGGGGCTAATACCAAAATCTTCTGGAGAGTGGTAAAGAAGTCTCGAGGTGGTTCGTAAACATTTAGAATGGACAAGACAAACCGTAAAGCTGGTGGCATACTTGCTAACACTCAGAAAGTGTTAGAACGGTGGAGTGAATATTTTAGACAAATGTATGATTATGTCCAGAACGCTGGGGCACAGTTAATGAGTCTGTGACGACTCGGAAGTGCCAGCGTACCATTAAATAATAATATGGATGAGATTGAATGGTCGACACGAAGTTTGAAAAATGGTAAATCAGCGGGAATCGACATGGTTACAGCTAAGATGAACAAACTAGGTGTCACCTGCGTTAGTGACGCCTTCTGGTATTTGAGCAAATTATGCTGAAGAACCGGAACGCACGCCGGACGCGCAGTTATCGTGCCCTTATATAAAAGTAAGGGTTCACGTATGGACTGTGCCAACTACAGCATTTAGAATGGACAAGATAAAATGTAAAGCTGGTGGCATACTTGCTAACACTCAGGAGGTGTTAGAACGGCGGAGGGAATATTTTAGAGAAATGTATGATTATGTCCAGGATGCTGGGGCACAGTGAATAAGTCTGTGACTGACTCGGCAGTGCCAGCGTACCATGAAGACGTTAACATGAAATTGAATGGTCGATACAAAGTTTGAAAAATGGAAAGTCAGCGGGAATCGATATGGTTACAGCTGAGATGATAAAACTAGTTGGCACCTACGTTAGTGACGCCTTTTGGTTTTTGAGCAAATTATGCTGGAGAACCAATCGGGCCCTGACCGATTGGAGAAGCGCTGTTAACGTGTCCTTATATAAAGGTAAGGATACACGTATGTACTGTGCCGACTACATGGTCATCAGTTTGATCAGCTTAGCAGCTAAAGTGTATGGAAAAAATATTGAAAGGAGAATGAGGGTGAAATCCGATGGAATGCTTTGGGAAGCAGAGGGTGGATTTCGAACCGGCATAGGATATCTGGATCAAGGTTTTTCACTCCGCAACATAATGGAGAAACATCTGGCTATGGACCAGAGGGTTTTCTGCGGTTTTGTGGACCTTAAGAAAGCATTTAATAGAGTCGTGCGAAAGAATCTCTGGAAAATTTTGCCCAGATATGGGGTTGACGGTGACCTGCTGCGTGTTGCGCAATCCACGCATGAAGATTATACAGCATGTGTGTGGGTGGACGGCAGAGCTTGTCACCCTGGCTATTCATCCTATATCTGGGTAGTTGTCTTCAGAGAATAAAAAATATGAATGCGTGAATGCGAATGGCTGACTTAGTGATCCACTGTCTGCTTCTGCATATGCAAATGACGCGGTATTAATAATAGCAGGATCACCACCAAACTGCAAACATTACAGTAATGAAAGATGATTATATGAAGAAAGGCTTACAATTGAATGCGAAGAAAACCAAGATATTAGTTTTATTTTTTATTTGAAAGAAAGACAACCACTCATCACTCACCAATACTTGCTCGATGGTGAACGAACACTAGGATTACGTTTGATGATGCAGTGTTGGAGCAAGTAAATGAGATACTGTATGTCTTTTAGCGGTGATGGAAGGTTGATGCGGAGATACACCGCTGATGTGGAGAGAGGAGTGAGTGCCCTTGCACTCACTCGAAGAGCGTGAATGGTGTGGTGTACAAAACTCGATGCTAATTCCGACGCAAATTTATGAAAGTGATAAAAGTGAAAGCTGGGTATGTTAGAGAGAGCATGAAAGTAGACTAAATGCTGTCGAGATGAGAGCTTTGCGCAAAATTTGTGGCATAACCCTTGCTGACCGCGTTCTTAATGGCGTAAGAAAGAAAGTTGGGCTAAAAGAGAGTGTCGGTATTAAGATAAAAAAGGCATGTTCCGTTGGTTCGGACATGTAGATAGAATGCAGGATGATAGAATGACGAAACAGATATACAATGCAAAAGTGGAAGGTTCTGGACCCGTACCGTACGACTTTCCATATTAAACTATTTGTATACATACCTATAATAAACAAGACAAAGTAAATATTCAAGTATCATCCTTTCTTGAGACCTCACAATGTCAATTATCAATATCGAAACTATTAGGTACAATCACTTCAACAGGCATAGCGCACCTGCACTGACGTTAGGGTTCCGAAATTTTGGACACGATTACCCATCAATCTCTTATTAAGCAGGCAATTATACAAACTACGTACATACAACAGTCAGCAAATTGGATTTACGGATCTCTATTGGTGCACTACAAACCGCCTTACTGATAATGGATAATGGTGGTACACCTAGACAGCAAGTGAAAATAGCAATTCGATTCGAATGCATTTACTAATTGATGGCTAATCCGTCAGAAAAGCCGACTGATCAAAGGGCTATATCCCCGAAAATTTATTGTGGGCACAATGAGCGAAATTAGGTAAAGCGAATTGATGTAATACTCTTATTTTGGTCTCTCTTCAATCAAAAGGTGTTCAGAACATACTTTGCCACACTTATTTTGTTGTAGGTTAACAGTGGTTAGTTGTAAATTTCGTAGAGTTGTCTATGCAACGTAACTACCGAACTCAAAGTACTTCGATTAACTTCAGAAGCTGAATACAGCCAATTATCTTAGATCTCGGCTTTGTCAATGCATTTCTGAAAAAGAGTAGGAATATAAATTAAACATATTTGAAAACCATTAGTAAATACTTCCAAAAAGATGCTTGCATTTTAATGTATGTTATGTTTTAATGTTATTTTTAACAAATCAAATAGTAAACGAGGTTTGAATATAAATTTTAAAATAACCTTCTTTACATTTGAAAGAAACGACGTTGCTATTGCAATATTAGCATTCGCTCGTTGGAATATACCGCTTTATGAACTACTAAAGTGCTCAATCATTTCCAACGAGTCCTTAAAGGCATACATTATTTATTATACATTAAAGTATTTATTTCATTAACTTCTACTACTTAAATATTGTTCGCGAATATGTAAATAAAGAAACCGTCTGTAATCGTGCTGTAATCATTGTTATCGCAGATTTAAGTAACTCCTGCATGTTTTTTTTTATATTAAGGTCACTTCTTTGAGTTGGCTTTTTGTATTACTCTTCTGACCGCTTTCGTTGTGAAACTCATTGGCATAACTTCATCTGCTTCTGTTGTTTTCAGGTATTCCATCACATTATCTCGTGTTCTGGTGGGCCTTCATAGGGATGAGGCTGGAATACAATTGTCAGGTACTCAGCAAACGTGTCAACTTTTTCCTGGTCACTACGTGCCCAACTGCCACCTGTTTTCTCAGTGGTGAGGAGGTTACTGTAGGTTGCTTAATTTTCTTTGTTGCTTTCGAAACTGAATAATCAGAGGCTACAGTGGTATCAGGACCCTTAAGCTATGCCTGAAATCCTGCATTTCTGTCTTAATCAATAGTGTCCTTGAGTTCTCTTTTTTGTGGCTTAAGATTTTATTGTATCGCGGCATCTGTTTTGTTGCCCTTCGGGTTCCATTCTCACTGATTTTGTCAAGAATATTTGAAGAAGTTTGTTGATTTGTAGGCTTGTGTTAAATTATTATTATAGTGTACCTATTGAAGTGTAATAGGTACACTAAATGCCTCATAATTGCACGAAAGGATGCAAAGGATGATAATGTAAATGCAGCGTCGAATTGGACTCCAATAATGCCTCATTGCACGAAATAGTGGTCAGTTAGTCCGTTTATTGTGCAATGTACATTTCAAGGCAGTCTCTAACCTCGGCTCCAACTTCCACCAAGATTTGAGAGTGAACCGATAAATCCCAACAGCTATAATAAGATATGTTGTTTTTTGCTATGCCTTTAGAGATGCAAAAATATATGATGTCCGGTTTTTTTCCTTTGTCTGAAGGCCAGTATGTAGGTTGTCCTGTTGAGATTACATTCATAGTCGCTGCTTATACGCTTTTGAGAAGTTTGCGGCCTTTTGGTAAAGTTAACATGGATCCCCAGAATGTGTGTTTGGCGTTGTAAACACGAGCCGCTATGAAACGTTTTCCAAGGGTTTTGAAATAATCATTGTTTTTCTTTAATATAGTGTCTCGGTGGACAGTAGAGATATACATATAGAGATATTCAGATCATAAGTGTAGTTGTGTATGATTGGATTAGTAATATCACAATCTACACTTATGACCTGAATATCGTCCTTACGATATGATTAAGATTGATAGTGTTCAATGTTAGATTTGATTAAAATGGCTGAACTACCATGCGCTTTGCCTGGTGCCTACCTGGACGTATGGTATGGTATAATGTGTAGTTGGGAATTTTGAATAAGCTCTTGGTTGCGAAGTGAGTTTCAGAGATTAGCATAATGTCAATTTTATTTGCTTATAAGAATTTTTTTAACTCATTTGAGTGGTTTGACAAGCGGTTGGCATTCATACATAAAGTTTTAGTGTAGAGAATATAACGATACTCTTGATATGAGCTCAGAGCGTAGAGTACATGTAACTGTTTTGGTAGAAAAATCGTGCAAAACATTTAACGTCGTCGCGGCATAACAACGAACAAAAACAAAATGTATAAAAAAACAAAGCATATTTATTCTAAAGTATTTCAGCGAAATAAGTTTCCATATGCCATTATCCACTAATAATAATAAAAGTAACAAAGTTTAGTAGTTATTTGAATTAAAATTCTTCATCTTCAAGAATGACTTCATCCCTCCCCTTCATTACTAGTTTTATTAAAACTTATCTAAGTAAATTAACCCATATTTATATTCTAGATAAGGATTTGCCGTTATAACATGAACTAAGTAATAAAATAAATTCGTAAAGTCAACGTCCTGTTCATAATGGTCGAATAGCGAGCCCTGAACAGCGCACTGCATGTACACTCGCCCATAAAAGTGCTGGACAGATCCTGTTATAAAGAACGCTTTCAATTGCAAATGGGTCGCGAGTCCAGAGACACCGAATTTATGACCCTGGATAGCAAACGAGCCCGTTATTGGGACTCCGATGGAGGAAAAAATAGGGATAAAGGAATCGAGCCATTCATTTTTCATAGTTTTATTTATGTAAGTCCATTCGTCGGGGTTACGATTCAATAAAATGTTAAGGACCGTTTTCAGAGTGTCGTATATTTTTAAAACTGTTTTATTGTCGTTGATATTTGAAAAAAGCCCTCGCCTTTTTGTACATCTTATATTTTTATGTCTCGCCAGGGCTCCAATTTTAGCAAACATTTTAGCAAACTTATTTATTAGCCAACTTATACAAAAACAATCCACCCTTTTGTCTATTTTTACGAAAAGCATAAGCTTTTTGTGTGGTTGTCCGATTAAGAATGGAAGTCATAGAAATCGCTTTCTAATATGCACCGTTATAAGTAGAATCTACGAAAACGTTATATTACATATACTTTAACAGTAAGTAACTTCTAATATTTCGTATTATCATGTGAAAACCATTCGTATGTTCCAATTTTGCAAAGAGAGAGAAAAGATAGTTGTCAAAACTGTCATTTTAGATTTGTAAAACTTTAATAAATACGATTGCTTTAAAAATTATGGTATTATTAAGGGACTGGATTCGGAAATTTATGAAAATGGTACATTATAGTTTATGATTAATAAACACCACTCCAAATAAAACAATTCTTTTTTTAAACATTTAAAACTTATTCAGTATACTGACTGACAAGAACGTACATAACGTATTTTTTTCAACATCGGGAGGCGTACAAGCGTACAGTCCACCTGATGGAAAGCGGTTACCGTAGCCTACGGACGCTCACAATATATTAAGAGTATCACTCGCGTGATGCTACCCCTGTTAGCACACAGCAACTTCTTAAAAGCTTACTGGTAACATCACTCACGCGCAGAAATACAACAACCCTACAGGGAGTTTATTTGTCTGCTGTTTTTTGTGAGGTGGCGGTTCTTCCCTACACGGGCTGCTTTGATGCGCCTTACATTTTTTTTTTATACCACTAAGGTGGCAAACAAGCGTACGGCCTGCCTGATGGTAAGCAGTTACCGTAGCCTATGGGCATTTGCAACACCAGGGGTATCACTCTTGCGTTTCCGACTCTGTAAGAACCTCTTCACGCCTTTTTTGAAGAACCCCATACTGTAGTCCTTTGGAAAAACCTCGGCAGGGAGCTTATTCCACAACATATTAGTTCTCTGTAGAAAACTTCTCGTGAAGCGCACAGTGCCTTACCTGTCTTAAAACGACCCAGATCAAGACAAACAGACATGTTTATACATTTTCTTAAAGGTAATAATAACTAACTCCACTAGATTCAAAAATACGCACCCATTAAAATAAAGCGTCGATCTATTGTAGAGTCAACTTACACAAAGCGTATGCAAAACAATATGAGAGCGCAGAATGTATACGTAAGGGCCATTGACTTCGCTTACTTTTTCAATTGCATGTTTCAATATTGAAAACAGTGTTTTATGTCATGTGTAACTTTTAATGTAAACAACAACTACGCGAGGAAAGAATCAATAATATGCTGTATGTTAGGTAACATGTCTGTTTGTCTTGACCTGAGTGTGTGTGAGAGGTAGAGCGCATCACAGCAGCTGGCTTTGATGTGAGGTAGGGCGCATTACAGCAACCCGCTTTGATGCTCCTATCTCTCTCAAAAACACCCAGATAAAGACAAACAGACATGTTTATATATTTCCGAAAAGTTCATAATAACTAACTCCACTAGATTCAAACAAAAGCACTCTTTAAAATAGAGCGTCGCGCTGTATAATCCGATCTATTGTAGGCTCAACTTACACAAAGCGTATGCAAAACAATATGAGAGCATAGAGTGTGTACGTAAGGGTCATTAACTTCGCTTACTTTTTCAATTACATGTTTCAATATTGAAAACAGGGTTTTATCTAATGTCTAACTTTTATTCTGAACAACAACTACACGTGGAAAGAATAAACAATATGCTTCAAATTCATAATTTGCAGAAATACCCCGCCATAAATATTGTTAATCCTGATAATGGAGCAAAATACATTGGCATTTTAACTAAAAAAGCTAAAATTGTTCTAAAATATAATAAATATAAATCTAGCCTTATAAATTTAAATAAATAAATAAATAATAATATTATTTATTTCATTGAAAATAAATTTAATTAATGAGCTTGATTAGGCATTTGTTTTGAAAACTTAAAAAAGAATATTATATTCTATTAATTTAAAAAAAATAATAGTAATATATTGAAATAATAAATTGATAGTCCCAATTTCTAAATGTTATATTATATTGAAATAATTCGGAAAACTTTTTTTTTATACTACTTCGGGATTTTACATCAGCGGGTACCATAGCCTATTCTAGTATCAAGCGTCTCTGAGCTAGACCACGGACAGACAGACAGATGGACATAGCGAAGCTATAAGGGTTCCTTGTTTACTACAAAACCCTAAACACAATGCTCAAACTAATATATTCATAAAAATAACACATTAGGTAAGCTCTCGCAGAAGAACTGAAAAAGTTTTTAAGTTGCGCTTTGAAAGAACTTATGGTAGGCAAAACTCTGATCACCTTCCAGGTAGTACTTGTACGGTATATGAATTCTCGAAAGTATTGCTCAATGAAGCAGAAATTTTTAAGATGGAGGCTGTATGGTTACATCGTAGACGCTCGTCCACAATCCGAAAATGAAACCACTCCCTGAGGTAAGTTGGAAAAGAAAGGTAAAAAAATACATTGCAAGCAAGGATTAACATGTAGATTTTACGCCTCAGCCTTGTAGATAGCCAGTTCAGTTGCTGCTAAAATTTAATAATATAGTTATAGGTACTTCCTAAGACCAAATTCCACCCATATACATTAATCTTGAAACCTGTCCAATTCGTCCAGTCAAACTTGTGATAGGTCAGAAAGGCTACATTAGCATAATCAAGAAGATGGAGGAGAAGAGACTGAGTCAGTAACCCTTTTTGTTTTTGAAGAAAATTTTGTTTGAGTTTGAGTGAAGAGAACAGTTTGCGACGTATGACATTTATTTGGGGTTTCCAAGACAGTGGCTGACCCATAACAAATCCTAGAAAGCCTATTATTGTTCCTTATACTTCCTATATTCCTTGAATAACTTAACCATCCCCACTACAACTCTCGCGTTATACCAAAATAATGCTTTTTACATGGCGATTAAAGTATTCAATAATTTACCAAATACACCGAAGGCCCTCCAGGAAGGTAAATTTGAAGCCCAGTTAAGCAAGCTGCTAATCGTGAAAGTCTATTACAATGTCAAAGAATATTTTAGTGACAAACTTTAAACTTATTAGGATTATAGGCTTTCAATTAATTATATTATATTATTATTATTGTGACATTTATTTTTATATGTTCTCATCGTTAATTTAATGTAACTTCAATGCTATAATTATATATTGTACTGTGATATCCAGAATATGAAATCAGGAATACCTTGTAAAGGTGATTTGTTACCATAAAATACCACCTTACATGACTTGTAATGTGTTCGAAGTAACAAATCTTATGTGATTAAATGAATGAATTATGTTGTTTTATATTTTGTCATAATAAACATGTGCCTGATTGTCGATGTGGGTTGGGTGGGATGTTACCTTCTGTTACACCTACTTGGACCTGACTTATATGGCGGGTATGTATGTTTACGCGCATTCCTGCCGTGTTTAATGGTTAGCAAGTAGACATTAATGTAGTTTTGTTGTACCAATAGGATCTTATCTATTTTAATTTAATTACTTTTTAAATATATAATTGGTTACTTAGCATTGAAGACAAATCTCAGTGGTTTTATAATGCTAATTATTATGTATCTTTTTGTAAGTCTGTAAATGTGAAATAAAAAAAAAAGAATATGAATATAATTTCACATTTTCCTACTGTGAAGAATATGAAATTAGAGCGAACAATTTTGTGATTAATAAATTAAATAATAATGTAAAACGGCACATATAAATTAGTATTTGTCAAGACATACCAGCAGCTATGTGCCATATACACGAGCATTATTATTACCTTATTCTCTGCAGACATTTGTATAGATACTTTATGAGTAGCCGAGGCAATAGTCCGAAGTCATGTCTGACACCAATATAGATGCCAAACAACCTACCGTTCTTACCACGTGTTTTCAAAGATGTTTCATCGTATTTCACCCTTGTGCACACAATATTTTTTCCGTACACATTGGTTACTAAGTTGATCAAACTGATGGCCCTAAAGTTGACGCAGTCCATGCGTGATCTTGCCTTGCACTTATACAACGTTGTTTTGATGTAGTATAATATTTTAGTTGAAAAATTTGTTTTAACCAATTTGCAAAAATTATCCCCTGGATGTAATTTTCGTACAATGTTTTCGGAATGGTAACTTTTGTGTATTTTTTTTTATTATTCGTATCCCTACTTGCACAACAATTTAGCCCCCTTAGTTTAGTTAGTTAGTTAAATATGAAAGAAAAGAAAGACACACAATATGGGTTAAGTGTGGGTCTGGTGGGTTAGCATCGAAATATTGATTTAAACTTGTTTCAAGTTTTGAGCCATGTTTTTAAGATAATTTTTATTTGTATTGCATTTTACTAAATAGTTATAATAAAAGCGGCAGGTACTATGCTACTTTGGCAAAAAAGAGTATATGTACTAGTAAATAACAGCAAGCGGTGTAGGCAGAGCTGATATTTTTTAAATTTAAAAAATATTTAAATATTTTGTTTTTAATTTTTTAATTTTTTAAAAATATATGGAACCCTGTACGACGTCTAGCGACGAGTGCTGTTACTTTTTCTGTTGATGGGAGTGCAGTGCAGACTCTGCACTGCAGAGTGGCCGGCCATACGTTTTCCCATATATTTTTTTTTCTAATTGGAACGATTTTGAACCGTTCTTCCTCACCAACGAACATTTAAATTTCAAATTAAAGGATACAAAACTACAATATGTTAGCTATTAGTGTGTCGATTTTGGAGTTTCTCACTATTACCGTCTAAACGCTAGCTGGATGACATCAGTCTACCCCAAACGACAATTTTGAGGGTAATGTGGCTCCGCTGGCTATCGCAGCTCTGCCAATTAAGATTAGAAGAGGCATGATCTGTTGGATAGCACATGTAGAATGTAAAATGCACGGAGAAAGAATCATAAAGCAGATATACACCACGAAAGTAAAAGAAAGAATTGTAGCCTATAACCGTCCCCTGTGCTAAGCAACGAAGCATTCAGCGGAGCGCTAAGATCAAAACTAGAAATCAACTATGCACCAAATAAATTTAAACTAGTGGAAGAAATAAATAATAACTCTCAGTTTCAATTTTAAGTTGTAAAACAACACTGTTGTTTTATAGTCAAAACAAATTAATACTAAATGCAGGTGGGAATAAAAAATCAAGGTCAGATACACATTTAAAATATTAAATTTTTTTTTCTAATAATTTATATTGATGAAGTATGTATGGGTAAAACTGCATAGAACAGTTGATAAAAAATAAACACCTTATAGCTTGTCGCAGATTCAAATTTTTAAAAATTTGATTATTATCATCGATATTATCAGATAATGTTATCAATTTGTATATCCAGAAGAAATACCATGTAAATTACAACACGGTTGAAATCGTCATCGGCCCAAGGGACAACATTATATTGGTTTCAAATACCAAATTCAGTCGCAATATGTTCAATGCTTCTATCCATAATGACGTAGAAAGCCAATAATGTAGACCCAAATAGTGCACTGGATTACGATTTGAAAAGCACTTGGCAGCTATAGACGGCATTCGCGGAATTTCACATAGAGATCGGAATTCATGAGATTGTAGCTGCTAATTATCTAAAGTCTAACCAATTTATTGGTCAAATAGTTAAGACTATTATGAAATAGCTTGATTGCATGTTTTATTGGTGTTATGTACAAAATAATGGGTGGGCTTCTATTTTCAATAAAAGAACATCTGAGCACATGGGTCGTCTTATGGTCAACACGTCTCATAGACATTAGTTGCTTTTAAGAGAAATGTGTAATTCTTTTCTTGAAGACCTCATATGATTAAGGAACAGCGCTGAGGAAAGACATAGTACCGATAATCGTAAATATCGGTACTGTGTCTTTCTTCAGTGGTGTTCCTTTAGGCTTACTTTTCATTTGGGCATTTATTGATATATTTACCACCAATCACGTTAGAGCTCTAGAGTTGTCTCTTTTCAATATGGCAAACAATCAACGGCATGCTACACAGTAC
This sequence comes from Pyralis farinalis, assembly GCA_947507595.1. Lineage (NCBI taxonomy): Eukaryota > Metazoa > Arthropoda > Insecta > Lepidoptera > Pyralidae > Pyralis > Pyralis farinalis. The sequence goes on from OX382267.1 coordinate 24,205,738, forward strand.
ATAAAAGTGACCGAGTCATTCCAGAAGGTCAGTTACGACTAACTTGATTGGAATTTATCTTAGAATTTATTAGCGTCCTTATTCTATGTGACGCCGATGATTTCGAACGTTTCGTTAAAGTCTACTATTTAGGACTCTCTATGCAAATAAAAATAAATAAATGCTGCAACAGAAGCATGAAAAGGCTTGTAACGTGTCAAGACCCGCTTGATCAAGCCATGCGCGTTACGGCAAACAGTATATAACGGGCCTAGACGGGTTAAAAGGTCATCGATCTACACCGTAATTGATTCCGATCAGCTATATTGTACGTTGAGAGTTGCTATGAGAGCTCGATAGTGTCGTTGCAGTTTTCGTTAAGAATGACACATCATTCTCACGAACACGTAGGTTAAGCAACGTGAACCGGAGCCTGCGTATGGATGAGTCTATCTCCAGCTTCTCCGTGCATCGGAGGGCACGTTAAGCCGCCGGTACCGGCTGATGTCAATAGATGACAGTCTAAGTAGGTCAATGACCTTCAGCAGCTTGAACACGCTGGCCTCTGTCGATCCACAGTTGAGTAGCGTGGTGGAGTGTGCTCTAAACCCCTTCAGTTTAAGGGATACTCGTATTCATGCAGTGGGACGATCTAAAGTTGGTGTTGTTTACGTTTATTTGCCGCCTTAACAGTATTAAAAATAATTAAGAATCAGAAATTAATTTCCCAAGAGGGTCTAGTTAAAAGTTATATGTATTAAATGTGTACAATGAACTTATCACAATATCAGAAATAGGGTAGACCCTGTATACTTATGCAGCAAATTTAATGAAATACGATGAAACTCGTTAGTGAAAATCAGTCTATATTGCTGTCAATGTACTCGTTGTTACGGATATGGAAATGTTAACAAGGCATACTGTATCGAACGAGCGAGCATCTCGTACGTCTGGGAACGATATGCTTGTTCGACCAACACTGAGATCCCTTTCGTTAACTTTTGCATAATATCAGTACCTACTTCGCAATAAACTTCAGTAGTTGCTTCGCAATAAGGTACACATACCAGCCCATTTTAAATGTATTCTTTTATATTTACGTCGAGAGACATATATACGTAGCCTATACACACTTGCGTTTTATTACTAAAACTAAAAGGTCGGTTTTATATTGCAGTGTATATTGGTAATAATTTTGAGAAATTAACTGTGACGGTAATTACGTTAAATGTAACAGTAAGTTAAGTAGCGAACTTAGATGTTTTTAAGCGACGCTTGCAGTTAGAGCGAAGCAGTCGTCATTTTTTAAAATCATGAACAGTGAGCGAATCGCTAAACAGTTATGACTGCCTTTTGAACGAGACATCGAAAAGATTGCCTTCCGAAATTTCAGTTGCAACTGATGTGATTGCTAACTTTACTTAGAATATATTTAATAATTTCGTTTGTGCCGTACATTGACGTATAAGTTAAGATGCTTAGACATTTACACGGAGCGCAACGGAAACGTCAATTGCATCTCGGTGTGCAAGAAGGCTGGCGGAATTACGAGTATGCTCAAGAATACGTCCGACTACGGCTTGCGACTATATCTTCAGTTATTTAGACTAAGAGACATACGGCACTGTCACGAGAATACTCGAGAATTTTCGCGAATTTGGAATCCTTTCCATGCAACGAGGAGATATTGGCACTTCCGTTACGAAGCAATCATAATTAACTCTGCGTTACTAGAATTGAAAGCATAAGTCGGACGTAAATAGTTGAAGTAATAATTAAGGTCAAAGTTCAGCTGAATCTAAAACGTTCGAGCGGTGAAGATTTATCAGCCAGTCTAACTGAAAACTTTAAGAAGTTACTCTTGATGTATGATAGTAGTTCAGGTGTTCGGACCGAATATAATCGTTTACAGGACTTGTATTAGCATCACCTTACATATGCGGTGTTTACGAATGTAGTAATCGTCGCCCTTGTCGAAATTCGACCATAATCATTATTATTTTGAGGAAACCAACTTCTTTATTCTGCTCTCTCAAGGACATTAATAGTTACAAAACAAAACAAAAACAAAAACTTAAATCGTTTATCAAACAAGAGAGAAAAGAAATACTGAACCATTTTATCTTTGCCTATTTGTTTATAGACTTGTGTTCGTCTGTACAGTACAGTAGAAATTCGACCATAATTATTATTTAATATGAGGTAAACATATGCATGCAGGATGGATGCACCGCCTTTGTGTAAGGTTAACTATGAACGTAAATATGATAGTGAAACAATTACATTGTATTGTCTTAGGTTTTCGCGATTGTTACACATTGAATTAAACAATTTTTAACGGAACTATCGCGTATTTTATTTATTTTGTTGAACCTGACGTTTCGAACGCTTTGCAGCGTCCGTGGTCGCAGGAAGACGCAACAAAATAAATAAAATACGCGATACTTCCGTTAAAAATTGTTTAATACAATTACATTACAAAAAAATTCGTTTTCATTGAAAAGTTGAACCTACTATGCCCTTGTAACAATGTGCATGCGGATGTGCGCTGCCTTTTGAGTCACTTTTGAGCAAATACGTACACACGGCGATAGCTCAAGCTCAAGGCAAACCATATCTCACTATAACTGCTATAGCACAACATGTATGTAGGTATAGCTTGATCTGTCATTGTCTGTACATCCGTAGATAGTGCACTCTGTTTATTTATTTATCTTATCCCGTCCGCAAACATTTTTTTCGATTTTATATCGGCTGTTTTATGACTAAACTAAACAAGATACATGCTATACTAAGTGACAAGTAAATAATATTTACCCTGACTTTGAGAAAATGTCTTTCATACATATACCTATTTGTTAAAATCTCTATAAGATTTTTTCTAATCATCTTTGCTATGATCCAAGCGAATATTTAAAGCATCAGCTATCGTCCACATCATTAATCTCCGGTAAGGGGCGACGTATCTCTAATGGACAGCGACAAAAATACCAAGGGTAATTAATGAACTCGCCCCTTGAAAAAGCGAAAACATCGCAAATCTTCCCACAATTAATGAATAGTTACATTTCGGAACGTGCCGTAATCCGGGGCTGTTTTGTATTGATAATATTTTAATTTGTAAGGCTTTAACCTAAATAAAGTGAATTCGTGATTAAAGCAGGAGAAATAATTCCTTTTATTTATTGTATCTGTGATCGAAGTTCATAATGCATGGTACAGTGATTACTGATTTTTTATCGTGACTTTGAAATTTTGATGAATTTAAAAATATTATCATCAAATTCTCCATCGGTTCCAAATCCTGGATTAACAATTGGTGTCTTTTACATGTATTTTAATCTAACCGGCTTTGTGTGCCTCCGCCACCGAATAAACACAAATGAAATTGCATGTAAATTTGACTTTCGCAAAAAGACGCCAAAATCTATTCGTGGTTATGTGCTTTTTTTCATATTTTTTTTATTGTTTTAGTGAAAAGTGGTTTTTAATGATGCATTTATTGAAAGGTGGTTAGACCAAGAATCATCAGATGAAGATGACCTGCCAAATGATGAATGTAGTGCTGTCGTGCCTGATATGGGATCACAGCAAATACCAAAAGAATGTTGCGAATCAGATTCTTTAGTTGAAGGCGATGAAGTGCTGTCTTCAGAATAAATAAATATAAATATTCCGCCCCCAACATTGGTCTCCGATTTAAGGAGCAGCAGCATTCACCTGATGACGACTTGCCTCTGTCACAGGTATGGTCTAGATCTAAAAAGAGGAATTATTTTGGAAAGAGTCGCTTTCGCTGGTCATCAGCACCGCCGTCCCTCGAGGTCGAGAACTTTGCAACATAACATTATGCAAGAAAGAGAAAGCACACCGGAATGAACGTAATGCATCATCAACTCCACTGGATATTTGACAGCAATTCTTTATTAATTAAAATATAATAATAGTTATTAATATATTGTGTAGATGTTAGTAAAATAGCAATATGAATAAAATTGAAGTCATGTAATTCGTGCCCTAATGTAAATTACTAGCATCCGCCCGCAACTTCGCATGCGTTTTCCCGTAGGAATGAAGCATTTTCCCGCGGTTAAAAGTAGCCTATGTTCATCAGGGATAATGTCGGCTTCTAATGGTAAAACAATTCTTCAAATCGCTCCAGTAGTGTCAGTGCCTATTCAATACAAACAATCAAATCTTTCCTCTTTATAATATTAGTATAGATCCTACTAATATCAATGTTGACTGTCACAAAAGTGTTGAGATAGTACAGTTTGTATCGTAATTAGCTGTGACTTTTAATAAACGTGATATTGACACCATTTTATGAATGTTATTTGCACCTTTAGCACGCGAGACGATTGTAGACTGATTGTACTCTGCGGGAGCGGACGAGTAATCAACAAAAATATTACCGGGGTCGAGTGGGCACGGGGTATGAGTTTCAGGGGTCCAGTGGGCACGTCCCCACCTGTCTAGCTGCATCAATAATCGGGTCAAGTCCCTTCGTATCACTGCGACGTCAGTGCAATAATTGTGATTTATGTATGCACTAACAAAAGGAATTAGATACAGCATACAATAATATGACAAATAAACTGTATTGATGTTCAGAAAAAAATAACAAAACATGATAGAAATAGACAACATTCGATCAATTCGCTCTTAAAATATAAAATGAAGAATAATAATGAAACTAATGAAAATTAAAAATCCAAATGTAACAGAAAACACACAAGTATGTTAAGGATGACATGAAGATTCCAAACATCGGCACTCTGAGATTCGAACGGCGCTTTGACCAAAAACACGGCCAAAATGGGCCTCAGAATGCAAACGAATGCGAGGAGAATCATTTCCGTAATGCTGGCGCACATATAGTCGACTGTCTTTGGTCCAAACAAAGCGCCGAAACAGCTGCCTATTGCGTTTCGTCAGCCTCTCATTTACATAAAACCGGCGTGGTGCACCAGGGAGGGCTCCCTTGTTGCCTCTGTAGTATCACCTCGGCGCACCCGAGCAGCCTGTAAGCAGCTGGCCACACAACAAATATTTATTATCTTCCATCTTGTTCCTACAGCCGCCTCAAAGTATTGTGTTTTCAGACATTTCAGGCAAAAAAGAAATAGTCGTAAAAAAAAGTAGAGGAATGAACTGTTTGCTTAGTATAAAGCTGATCTCGACTGAAACTAATTTTAAATATTAAATATAAAGGACTGATAGAAATGAGTTCGCTACCGCTGCCTGCAGCGCTCCCCGCGGATTCTACAGCGCTACCCGCGGAATCGCGCGCGCGTATTGTACTATACCGTAATATAAAGATTCAGCAAGTTAGGCCAAATTACAAAAACTGACCTGTGTTCAAGAATTAGATCTCTTGGAACTCAAAGCTTTTATAGAATTTCTGTTTTATACAGCTATTTTCAAAGAGAACAGTGAACACACTACATATACATCATGGTATAGTAATGATGGTACTGGAAGAGAAATTTATCGTTGTATTATGAGTATAACAGGTTCAAAGTCTGACTAAAAACCATTCGTTTTGATGATGCAGAGAGTAGCTCGTAGAGGAAACGGCGCCTCTGCACCTATTTCTGAGCTCTTCTGCTCCTTCATTGAATGATGTAAAGCTGTATATTCTATTGAAAGCTGTGCATGTATAGATGAAATATTATTAGCATTCCGATGTAGATGCAGATTTAAAATGTACATACCAAAGAAACCCGCTAAATATGGAATAAAAATATTGTGCCTAACAGATGCCAGATTGAGATATCTCAATGCCTATATTTACCTACCTAAAAATTCATACGGACTCAATTTTCCATCTGAATACCAACGACTAAAAAAGCCTATACAGGCGGTGATGCGTCTTATCTAATCGAAATGTTACAACAGACAATTGGTTCAATTGGTAGAGCTTTTAGATGTGTTAAAACAGGAACAGACACTTGTGGGTACAATGAAAAAAAAACAGATACAAATTCGCGCAGAATTTTTGTCTGCTCGAAGGGCCTCTATCGAAGGGTAGAGTCAACTATTTTGGAATTACTAAGGACATAACTATTTCATCATATGTGCCAAAGCCAAATAAAGCAGTCATCATGATCTCAAGCATGTACCATACGTCAACTATTGACAAAGAGATCAGAAATGATATTATACTATAACCAAACCAAATTTGGAGTTGATTTACTAGATCAAATGTGCTCTAATTACTCCACAGGGCATCAAACTCGCCGATGGCCATTGGCAATATTTTACAGATTACTTGACATTTCGGCTTCGAAAAGTTATGTTGCCAGTGTATCTACAAAACCCCAAAACGAAAGCAGGTTCAAATTTATGAAGCGGACTAAACAGTTGATAAGACCACATCTAGAGCGCCGTGAAAAGATTGTGAATATTCAGCGGGACTTCAAAATCGCTCTTTACCGTATACTCCATCGCAACGAGGAAAGCAATTTACCAGAAGTTCCAGGTCCTAACAGTGCCGAAAAACGGTTGTAAGTTACAAAAGCAAGTTGGATTTGTGACCCAAAAAAGAAACGTAGAACCCAATACACATGTTTCAATTGAAAAAACCAATTTGCTTATAGAAGCTCAAACAAGTTATGTTGAATATATAATTTGTTTGAGCTGTTGCGAATAACGATAACTTCAGGGTCTGCAATTATTTTTTAAGGTTAAGTTATCTTAGCATTTTTGACTAGAGAATTTTCCAAAATCCCTAAAAAAATACATGTTTCTTTATTATCTATGTTCCTATTTTCCTAGCTCTCATTTTCCTAATAATATAATTTTAAGCCAAATTACGAGTATTTAAGTTTAGAAAATCTTTAATTGATTTTTTACGTTATTTTCAAATTTTACGTTATTATTAATAAATAATAAAAAACTATGAAAAGCTTATTTCTTCTTATCACACACATTACAAACAATGACAAACATCATTATTACATATAAATAAGAGCAATATTATTAGGCATCTTCTAGATAGGAAGTAGTAGGTTGTGTGAATAAAAAAAAATAGGGTGTGTTGTTTTTAATTTACTTTGGAGTGTTACTGCCTATTATCATCATTAGAACTTATGCCAATCTAATCTGTAAAAATATATTTTACATGGCGAAAACAATATTCTGTAGGTATATTCTAATCGCAGTTGTACTATTAGTACTAGCAAATACACCCATCTCACAGAAGGCTACAGCCGAATGAGCCCTTTCTAGAGAGTTCTCGCGTTCCGGTGAGTGAGTGCAGTTACCAGTTAGTTCGTGAGGAGTTGCCATGTTAGTTGTCAGTAGGGTTGGAAACGAATGAGCACTACTGAAAGCTAAGTAAACTTTTATCGCTTCTCTTAACTCCTCGGCCTATAGCATAAAAAAATGATCTCACCAAGGCTTTTAAATCTGTCGATCATCAGACGCTTCTAAATAAAATAAAACATTATGGAGTTAGAGTGGCAACCCATAAACAGTTTGTATGTTATTTAAATAATAGATGCGAACTTTTTTTTTATTCAATGTCGGGAGGTATACAAGCATACGGCCCACATGATGTAAAGCGGTTACAGTAGCCTATAAACGCTTGCAGTACATTAAGTATCACTCGACCGATGCCACCTCTGCAGCTAACACAGCAACTCCTTAAGAGCTTCTTATTTGGCTGCGGTATTCTGCGAGGTACTTCTTTAGACGGGTTGCTTTGATGCGCCCTACCTCTCTTAAAGATACCGTTGATATCAATGGTAACAAATCTAAAGGCGTACATGTAAAAATTAGAGTGCCCCCGGGGATCAATTTAGAATTCGTTCTTATTTCATTCAATATACATGGGCCACACTGAAAGTTTTCCGTCTCTGGCTGCTCATAACTGTTTGATTTTCGAATATTACATTTTTAAAACATTAAATTGTGTTTATTTTGCATTTCATAAATTGGCGGAGCATTGCGTAAACATTTTTTTTGAATATATTAAAGTTATAAGGTGCAATAAAAGCAGCCTGACTGAGGAAGTATCTCCACCTCACAGAAAACCGCAGCCAAATAACAACTCCCTAGAGGGTTGTTGTGTTCCAGCGTGTGAGTAAGGTCTCCAGTAAGCTCCTAAGGAGTTGCTGTGTTAGCAGCAGAGGTGGCATCGCATGATTAATACTTAATGTATTGCAGGCGTTTGTAGGCTATGGTAACCACTATACATCAGGTGGGTAATGAAACAACTAGTTCAACTCCAAAAATAAAAGTATATATTTTCTCCTCTATTATATATATATATATATATATATATATATAACGATGTCTCATCGATACATATGTATATAAAATAATATGTTAACATAAACACTCTTAACTCACGTACAAAACGTACTATTATTAGACGACAGAAAAAGTTGAGGCAGGCATTTCATTCTATTCACAGCTCTCGACTGATACAGACATCCAGGCAGTAGTACTAGGCACTAATTATCTGATTGATCTTGTACTGTGTTAATAATAAATAAAATATAAAATTAAAGGAGTTATTGTATTAAATTATATTATGGTTCATTAGTAGAGTTATACTGTATCCTTAATACCTAGTTGCTATAATAAAATATGTTGAGCGTTGTAATTGTAGGTATGAATATAATAAACCTTTTACGTGTATTAACCAGTGTTTTTCTTATATGTGCTAAGTAAAAAAGTTAATCAGATATTCCAGAATGCTTTTTTCTGGAATATCTGATATACGACGTAGGTAGGCATACAAACACATGGTCACCTGATGTAAAGCGGTTACCGAAGGCTATAATCGCTTCCAATACCTGTGCTGCTAACACAGTAACTTCTTAGGAGCCTACTGGAAACCTCACTCACATTGCAGGAACACACCAACCCTCTAGTTGTTATTTGGCCGCAGTTTTCTGTGAGGTGGAAGGACTTCCCCAGACATCCAGCTTTGATGCGCCCTACCTCTCTTAAACAAATACGTAAAGGTTCACAGCTCGACTAGTATGATAATATCTTGCCCTTTTTTGTAATGAATGGTACTCGTACGATCAACTGATATCGTATCTGCTCTAGTTGAAACTAAATATATCTTATGGTTCAGGCAGTGAACATGCGCATATACGATCACAGCAGCCGAATGAATAACGATGGCGGTTATATGTCTTCTGTCCGTAACAGCCATAACCAAATAGTATTAATCACTGACTGTAATGTGGGGAAGTTTAGGCGAGTGCTTATTCCCATGAACTACCGAATATATCGAATTACCTGTAAGTTTAACAATTAACTTTTAAAAAAGAAAATCCGACTTTAAGAAACACATAACATAAGTTAACTGAAAAACAAAAAAAATAAATGTTTAATACAACAATTTAATACTTATTTGTTGTTCCGCTTGTAGGTATATATTAAGTCATTGTTTATAAATAATTATATTATAATAATTAATTAGGTATTTTATAACTTTGAAGTTGGTTCTATATTATTATTATTATACTTTTTTCAGAAGATTACTTCTGAAAAAAGTTACAGGAAATGTGGCGTATTTTATATTTTTATATCATTATGTTTTATAAATAACTTTTTATACACACAAAATATTTGATAGGAAACATATGAATTAGCATAGATAGCATTGGCTGTAAATTTAGCTTTCACAAAACAACCCCTGAATCTATAAACTGCTGAGATTTGAAGGTAATTTGTGTATAACAGTTTTCGAAGTTTTTCATATTCCTTAATGACTGTAATCAATCATACTCTAAGATTACGAAGCAATTATTCAAAATTACCTACATTTAGAGAGCTGCCTACTGGTCGATTCCAAATTAAAATTCACATCGATGTTTTTAGTTACACCTATTATTTTTTCAGAGTGAAAAGTAGACTCAAAACCTGATTATCGAGATCTTGGCCTGATGCTAAGCAGTTATCGTATCCTACCTTTGCAAAACCTAGGAGTATAACGAGTTTTGAAAACTCTGTTTGTAATATCTTTAATGTACATTAAGAAATACACAATAATAATAAGTACAAAAAGAGACAATGGTACATAGACGGACCTATCCCATAAGGGATCTCTACCAACCAACCTTAGAGTCACTGATAGAAAATCTTACAGTGTCGTAAAAGCACATGTTCATTACAGACTGTACCTACCTCAATAATTGAGGAGAATACATAATTAACAACATAACTACATCTATACATAAACTATGCAATAAAAAGTAATTAGTGATAACACGGATAATAATTTATTTATCCATTTCAAAGATTCTCAAAGAAGAATTACAATATTCACTTATTATGAGAACAACAACACTTAATACAAAGATACTCGTTGGTGAAGCGCACTCGAAACAACATTCATAAACATAACGTCGGCACACTTCGCGCGGTAGAAAAATAAAAAGTTTGTTTACACTCGCCGCGTCACAGACGCGCGCAGGCGCAGATAGACAAAAGTAGTCGACGCGACAGTGGGTAATGAAACAAAGATACAAAGTATCTATACTGAATGTGCTGCAAGTGGCTACGACTGCGTTAAGATTAGTATCGCGTAGTTATTTATTGTATATGCTTATATTTAAACAAAAAATATTACACAAGTATATAGGAAAATGGTATCCAAATTACGAATTTTAATAACAACTAGCTCTGCCCGCGATTTCGTCCGCGTGGAATATTATTTATTTATATTAATAAAAATAAATAAAATTTCTAAAATAAAAGTAGCCTAAGTTACTCCTTATTACATCAGCTATCTGTCCGTGAAAGTCCCGTCAAAATCGGTCCAGCCGTTTCAGAGATTAGCCGGAACAAACAGACAGACAGACACACAGACAAAAATTGTAAAAATATTCATTTTGGTATATGTACCGTGTATACATCCATAAGCATTTAGTAAAAAGCGGTTATTTCCATATTATAAACAGACACTCCAATTTTATTTATCTGTTGTATAGATAAATTAATTGATCGACTGCATATTGAAACACAATGGTTGGGGACGAGCAATAGTCCGGGTAGGTAAATAATATAGATGATATACACTAATAAAAGTGAAATGTGTAAGATCCTCGACTCATACAATTAAATAGAGCGCATACTTCATCACTTTAACGTTTACAAGTGAAATCCATTCGTGACCAAATTGGTCGCGTTTTATCAGAAGGTGATGTCAGGAGCCCCAGGAACCGGCGAGCGTGCATGAAAAGAGCTATGAATGTCACAGAAGCGAGTGAAGTATATAAGGACCGCGTCGCTATGGCGCTCGGTTCTATCTGCCTACCCCGCGAAGGACTTGGCGTGAAGATATACATCCATTCAAATTTTCGGATAACTGTACACAGTATACTCTTTATGATTCCAATGTATGACGATGAATTTTCTTGTTGACGGTAGCTACCGTCTGCGGCATGTTTTTTATACAACATTAGGAGACAAACCACAATACGGTCCACCTGAAGTAAAGTGGTAGTTGTGATCGAGGCAATAAATCATTGATGCTATCTGCTTATTATGATCACGAAGCTGTAGACACACGTGATATGATACCTCACAGAAAGCCGCAGTATCGAAAATCATCCCTATTTAAAGTGATCTAAATGCGAGTTATGGTCGTAGTTAGCTATTATATTACAGTAATATAGGTTGTACAACCGACTAGTTTTCTTACCTGTAGTTTAATGCTATTTTAATAGCCAAATTTTGACGAGCTTGGTGGTGGAGTGGCTAATAACACTACTTTGACACCAACGCTCATAGATTTTATTTATTTATTTATTTAAAACTTTATTGACCACTTTACATTTTGGTACAATAGGCGGACTTAATGCTAGTTGCATTCTCTACCAGTCGACCTTTGGGAATGCAGAGAATCACGATTGCGGCTTAACACATATATATACTTACAATACATATACATACATACATATAAATTATACGATACATACAAACGTATTAGACATACATAATTGTTACAACTTATATTAAAATAATAGAAATATATAAAAAATGATGACGGTCTTACTGCCTTATCGACCTTTCAAAAAGATGTTGGTGTAACTTCTTTTTGAATACAAATTTGCTACACGATTTCTTAATAGAAACTGGTAACGCATTCCAGAGTTGAATTGATTGCCGAGTGAAGGAATTGGACATGAAGCATGAGCGGAAAAGAGGGATAGAGAGTAAGAGAGAATTGTAGGAACGTAGTGGGAGATTATGAGAGTCACAGAGATACTGAAACTTGCATTTCAAGCATTCTGGAGAATGAGGGTTGGAAAGAATGACAGCAGATAACGAATTAGCGTCCAGTCTTGCAATTTGACGTGAGCTGCCTATAATAATTGCTTGACACTTTGTGGGATTCACGGGAATTCCATAACTTTTGGACCAGGTATTAATTCTGGTGAGATCTGTATTTATTTGTCTTATAGCGGTATTCAAAGTATCGACAGAGGTCTGAGCATAAATTTGCAAATCGTCAGCGTAAAAGCGGTAAGAGCAATTAAGCGAGAATGATTAGATTCAATTCCCACACATGGCAAAAAGTACATGGCTATTTATCTTCACCAGGGTGTTTTAAGAGAGGCTGCGAGGATCAAAGCAGCCCGACGAAGTAATTTCACCTCACAGAAAACCGCAGTAAAATAACAACTCCCTTGTGTTATTGTGTTCCTGACAGTGAGTGAGGTTGCTATTAATCTGCTAAGGCATCAACTCCTTAGCACTCTGTTAGCAGCAGAGGTGGCATTACACGTGTGATGTTTAATGTATTATATGTGTTCATAGGCTACGATAACCGCTTTACATCACCTATTTCATTCTGAAAATGTGGCGGTGTGAATTTTTTATGTACTAATTATCTGTTAGTGGGTTTAAGATGTTTAAATCTTATCAGCACTAAGTTGTTTTAAGATGTGCTATTATACAGAATAAGCTCGATTGCTTCAGCTCTTTTTGATATATAAATACAAACACACCCACATCCCTTCATACCTTCACCCACAAAAAATAAAAAACAAACAAGCAAAATTTCACATCGTAAAACTATGTTATCGTATGGAGTGAATATTAACTTGTATAATGACAGAGACTGACTTTATTGTAAGTATTAAACAAATGTTAATTCGACCCGAATTATTTACAATCGCTGAGCACAGAAGTTTATTATGTTATTAATTTCCAATTATTGATTCATATAGAATATGTATATAATTATTGGTATTGTCATTGTAATAAATAATGTTGACCATTCAATTTATCGCATATTAACGAGTCACTTAATTAGCATAATGGTTAATTGAAGTAATTATTATTAATTCCGTATTACGTTGAAAACCGTATAGCCACTGTAAGTAATAAACGTGGAATAGGCTTTATAGAACTTTATTCTCTGAGCGAGCAATCATATTTCTGAACGAAAATCTTAGCCCTATTAATTACTGTTTTTACACCACTGAGGTGACAAACAAGAATACGGTTTGCTTTACAATCAGTAAGCAGTTATAGTCGGTTTTTATAACTATAGTCGCATACAGTTATACATTTATGGCTTACAGTTATGGTCGCTTGCAACACGAGGGGCATCACATTATAAAAAATCTTCTCACGTCGAAGATAGACGGCACGGCAAGAGCGGCAACAGAGCCTCAGAGTAGCAAGTGCCGTACGCATCTTTCGTGATTGGGTTCATTTGACCAAGGGGTCGGTGGAGACATGCAAATGTATTGGGTAAATTTTTATTTTATCTGGGTTTTTGTAAATAAAATATAAATAACTATTGTCGGAAAAATAACACTGCGTCACCTAGCCGCAAAGTAAGCGAAGCTTGAAATAAGTAAGTAAATAAGCATGAATACTAAACAACTGATAAACATACGTAATTAAATTTTCTTGTAAATACGAGTATATACTTATTATACAGGGTATAACTAGAGGAGTGAATCATCGATGGCAGAGCGACGGAGGACCTAATACCTATCGAATTAACCTAAGATATATTCAGCGATATTCAATGGTTCAAAAGTTATTAGAATCTTTGTAGAATATAAATATGAATTCGATTTTTGAATAAACTCGCCAAGTGTAGCTAAACTATTGAGCGAACGTTTGTGTTTTTTTTTTTGGGAGCAGTTTAATAGTGGACCTTACGGACTATAATACTATTGTAAGCTTGGTCCCCGTAAATTTTCAAAGAAATGCTGTTTTCTTGATAAATATTTCTACGAATATTTTTTGCAATAACTTTGAAGTCATATGGTATCAAGTAGGAAAAAAAACATTTTTTTTTTTCTGCAGTAGTATACCGCTCCTGCGCTTTATATATCGCCCGACTCATGTTCTCAAAGAGCTGAATCGTTTCCGTATCCCTAGTATGGGGTCGATATAGGCACATGTAAATATGCGGCTCTGAGGACCCAGGTTCACATGCACCCAGAGGACGGGAAAAAACCAATCCTCTACACAGTGCAGACGGCGACAACATACTTCCGAGCGGACAAACAAACAGACACCAGCTGTCGCGAGGAAATTCTCCTCAAGCACGTAACCGGGGTACTCGATGCAGGACGTGTACGCTGGACGTTGGATCTGTGTCTCCATCAGGAAGAGCATGGCGGGCCGTGCCGTCTCAATATGTTGGTGGACGACATTAAGGTTAGCAGTAGCTTATTAAGTAATTTGTCCCGTGTGCCTTCACATTCATCAAAATAGTTTGGACAAAGAAAATTAATTTTGCGATTACAAAACACATTTATTACGGTTCGTGTAACGAAATAAATAAAAAAAAACCCTTTTTGTTGGCATTCAATCCGTCTGACAAAAATATTTGACATTATCTCAAACATGTATAAAGCAAATAATCTACAACGTTTATAGTTAAAGCTTAAGTGAATATTACGAAAAAAATAGAACTTACCTAGTACTACTGATCATAGGAAATAGCCAAAAACTATCACAATGAACGTAGTTATTAGATTCAAATGATGTAAAAACCCAATTTTATTTCAAAAAATGTCATCACATATACCTCTTCGTTTTATTTTACATCTACCTCGAAGGAGGAGTGTATTGTTTTCAGGCTTCGTATATATGTATTCTCTTGCGATATTTATTCCACTATAACTTTGTTGAACAGATTCAGATAAATAAAGTTTATATATAATCAAGTCCCAAACCCAAAGATCTAAAAAATGTTCGGACACTGTGAGCGATTTTTGTGTGAATCGGAACATATATAATTAATCCATCCATGTCGGTAGACGTAATAATTGAATAACTAATGTAAGACAAATACCACCTTAGTCTTCCTGCGACCACGGACGCTGCAAAGCGTTCGAAACGTCAGGTTCAACAAAATAAATAAAATACGCGATACTTCCGTTAAAAATTGTTTAATTCAAATAAAGTATCGTTAGAATCCTTTCATTACCTCGCGTAATACTTTAGATAGGTATTGTTAGAAACAATGGCAGCTGTGTTTCACCTTCCTATGCTAGGGGAAGTTCTTATTATACATATGTGCAGATGATAGGCTATGATAATACTCTGCCAAGATAATAACACTTACAAAGTAAGTAGTTTGTACGAGTATCATTTGCTTGACATTTAACGTGATATAATGAAAAGATAGATCATTGGTGAGATAATAAATCATAAATCTAATTACGCTTAATTAAATTTTATTAAAACAAAGGAGCCACTCACATTTTGCAAGGAAATTATTGTTTGACTTATTCCATCACATTGTGAGGTATTCTCTTTGTTGTGCAATATGCTACGCGGAATCTTATTAAAATTTTAATTAATGCCTACTATAAATTGCTCACAATTGTTTTGGATGTAAACTGAGGGAAAACATTACGTTTTTCTGGTAACATTTTTAAGCGGTGTTTTGTAAATATAATTTTTATTTGTGATCTTTATGGTTTTAGGCCAATGATAAACAAGTCAAGTACGAGTCAGAATGGTATACCGAGGGTTCTATACTACTATTTTAAATTTAGGTTTATTCACACACATCACACACACTCATCAGAGCTCGGTAGCGCAGTCGTAAATGACACGACTTTGATACCAACGCTCGTGGGTTCGATTCCCACACAGTGCAACCATTTGTATGCATGAACATGTCATGGATATTATAAAAGTGGTAGGGCGCATCAAAGCAGTCCGTCTGTCACCTCGCAGAAAACAGCAACCCTCGAACTTTTCATTACGCTATGTACCTAATATATATATATAAAAATAATCTAATAAAAAATAAAGGTCTTGTCTCACACTACGAAGCTCTTCTAGCGGATAATTGACTCCCGGATCCGGCAGGAGTGCATTGTCTCAGAGTGTGAGTATAGTTTCCGACCTGATCATGCGAACATAGACACCGTTTCTGTTCTAAGGATCATCATGGTGAAATTCCGAAGGAAGAATACGCGTCTGCATAATCTGGTTTAGACATGGAGAAGGCTTTTGACTGTGTTCCTCGTATGGTGATCTGGTGGGCACTGAGGTACCTGAAGCGTATATTGATATTTGCCGGGACATATATCTCGATTCCCGTTCCATGGTTAGGACTGTCGTTGACGATACAAAGCCCTTTTCAATCACTCTCGGGGTCTATCGGGGATCAGTCCTTAATCTGTTTTTGAAAAGCGTAATATTAAACATAAATAAATAATAATAATAAATATTGTCGGACAAATTACACAGCGCCATCTAGCCCCAAAGTAAGCGAAGCTTGTGTTATGGGTACTAGACAACTGATAAACATACGTAAATACATTTTTTTTTTGTAAATACATACTTATCATACATAGAAAATACCCAGACCAAGACAAACAGACATGTTCATGCACACAAATGTTTGTACTGTGTGGGAATCGAACCCACGAGCGTTAGTGTCAAAGTAGTGTAACAACGCGTTTCACCACTGCGCCACCGAGCTCGTCAACATGGTATCGGATAGCATCAGAGATACACATGAGCAGCCTCCGTGGTTGCTGACGATATTGCGCTAGCGAACGCGGAGAGGGGGCGCCTGATGCGACGAATGAATACTTGGAGAAAATCGCTTGAGAACGACGGTCTTAAACTAAATGTGGCGAAAACAGAGTATTTGGCCTGCAATGTTTCAGATCCTACACCCGTTCATACGAAGACACGGTCGAGCACACGGACCGGTGTAGGTATTTCGGATCTGTCCTCCACGCGTACGGAGACATCGACTGTGACGCCAAGGCACGTATATCAGCGGCTTGAGCCAAGTGGCGTAAGATGGCTAGTGTCATTTGTGACCCTAGAATACCGGTTAAGTAGCTAAACGGACGTATTTATAAGTAGATTATTAGACCTGTCCTTTTATATGGCAACGAAGTGTAGCCTGTACTTGAGCGGCACAAGCAGGAACTGCGTGTCACGTGCATGTAGATGGTCTCACTATAAAGGATGATGAAGATCGCGCGAAATGGAGAAGCAAAAGTCAGAAAGCGGACCCTGGGCTCTTAAGCGAGCTGGGCGAAGCATAGGAAATGACCGGGATTAATACATACCCATACATACAAATACTTACATAAATCTATATACTCGTACATACGTACACATACAGATATTACATGTACATAACATTTTAATCATAGATTTTAGCAGTGAGTGCAGTGCCAACCAGTCTATCTAAAGAACCAAATTAATTAAGTTAAATCTAGGTAGGTGAAAGATAATAAGCATTAACCTGATTTTTAAAACTGAACACAGTTTGTGCATTACGGGTTGTTAACGGCAGAGCATTCCAAAGCCGCACGACCTGCAAAAATGCCTGCGAAAATGATTTCGGGTAATATTCAGAAGAGTTAGAAGACGTTTTACTAATACTACTACGTATAGAACCCAGCACTCCGTTATGAAAAGAGAAACGCAGTTTTGATTTGAGATATTTTTAAATGTCAAAGTCAAAGTCAAAGTCAAAATCTTTTTATTCCGTAAAAATGGCTACATTTGTATGGAATCGTCACAATTTTTTTCCCTACCGTGCAGTTTATGACTAGGTGAGCACTGATAAAAATACTGCCAAAAAACTCAGGCATCCCTCTTTTGGTGTCCAAACAAATTTACATATTTTATTAATTACATTATAATTGGATCGACTCACTCCCAGGCATTTTTATCATTAATATAGTCAGATACTTTATAATATGCCCTGCTACACAATTTGGCTTTAATAGTAGTTTTAAATTTGTTTATTGACAATTCTCTTATATTGCTGGGAAGTTTGTTATAGAACCGTATACATTGCCCCATAAAATAATTACTTATTTTGTGGAGACGGCTTGCATGTAACACAAGATTATGCTTATATCTAGTATTTATGCTATGAGTATCACTCTTTTTACAAAATGAGTCTATGTTTTTATGGACATATAAAAGATTTTCATAGATATATTGCGATGCGACTGTTAAAATATTTATTTCTTTGAATTTTTCTCTAAGGCTCTCCCGGGGACCAAGTTTGTAGATAGCTCTTATGGCTCTCTTTTGCAATAAAAAGATAGTGTTAATGTCCGCGGAGTTACCCCAAAGAAGAATTCCATATGACATAATACTATGAAAGTAGCTGAAATAAACTATTCTAGCCGTATCAATATCAGTGAGCCGTCTAATAGTTTTCACTGCATAGGCTGCAGAACTTAGTTTTCCTGATAATTTTTCAATTTGTGGGCCCCATTGTAGTCTGGAGTCAATTGATATACCCAAGAATACAGTTGTCTCCACAGGGGCTAAATTAGTTCCATTAACATGTACATTGGTAGCCACCTGTCTTACATTAGGTGTTGAGAACTTAATTACTTTAGTCTTTTTATCGTTTAAAAGCAGATTATTAACACTAAACCAATGAATAACTTTAGAGAGAGAGCATCGTTAACTTCGTCATAATTACCTAACTGTCTATTAATTTTGAATGTCAAAGAGGTATCATCCGCAAACAATACAATCTCATGTTTATCCCTTACATAATAAGGTAAGTCATTTATATAAACTAAAAATAAGAATGGACCTAGAATTGACCCCTGTGGGACTCCCATAACTACAGGGGACCCCGAAGATCTTTTACCATTAACATCGACCTTCTGTATCCTATTGCCCAGATAAGAAGACAGAAGTTCGAGAGCCTTGTTCCTGATACCGTAGTGGTGTAATTTTCTGACAAGAGTGTCATGGTGCACGCAGTCAAACGCTTTAGACAGATCACAGAAAATTCCCAAGGCATCTTGCGAACCCTCCCATGCCGCGAATATAATTTTAAGCAAATGAATCCCTGCGTCTATAGTTGAACAACCTCTCGTAAATCCGAACTGTTTCCTATGAAGCAAATTATGTGCATTGAAATGTCTGAGCAACTGGCTAAGCATTAGTTTTTCAAAAATTTTACTGAGAATGGGCAGTATGGAAACAGGTCGAAAATTCGAAGGGTCCAAACTATCACCAGATTTAAATAATGGAATGATTTTACTATGTTTCATCAAGTCAGGAAATACACCAGATGCCACACAACAATTGAAAATTGTAGCTAAATGTGGAGCGATTGAATGGTAGGTACCCACTATTTCAGGTTATGATTCGTCAGTACCTGTAATAGAGGGACCTCCTACTTTACCTACTGTAACCTCCTACTCCCTATACCTTTATAAAATTATTGTAGTTTCACTCACCTCACCTACTATGTTTTCAGTAATCTAAAAAATCTAAATCAACTAATTTTGGCTGATAATCATATTTTCTTATGAACCCGTGTTTTGAAAAATTAAAATAATATCAAACGATGTATAAGTTGTAAAATGCAAATGATTTCAAAAAAATAAGAAAGACGTTAGAAATTTGTAAAAATAAAATTAAATATTATCTTTGGTTATCTGGTCCGCGAAGAAATCTCAAAACTACGTTGTCACGCTAGTAGATACATCGGGAGGTTGGGACCGTCAATCGCTGCAGACTGAACTTCGTCTCATGGACACATCTCAGGAATATATGAAACGAAAGTATTTTAGAAATTTTAGTATTAATTAAGGGTTAAAAGATTATTATATGTTTTGTTATTAAACCCATATACTGGTATGGAACGAAACCTCTTCGTATCGAATACTTTTATATTCACACGTATACATGGAGAGGGAATGACCAAAATGTGATTGATTTGATTTTAATAGATAGACGTCTCCGAAATGTTATAATGGATACAAGACTATTTAAAGGCCCCACTCTTGAGACACTACCTGGTAGTAAGCCGGCTTGCAATGGCGTGCACTCCATATAGGCAAAAAGACATTGCCTACCCTATCAATTTGATAAATACCATCCGATGTTTCATTCTTAAACATAGTTTTTAACTAATATTTCGTATCAAAAACAAAAAATTAAAAACAACTCCATCTATCGGTATCAGTGCAAGTTATTAAAATCATCGCTAGTCGTATTCAAATCGCAGCTAGGCGCTACAGCACATCGATGTGCTACACTAGCGCCGCATTGGCAGCTTTTATCGGCAGAGACACAAACTTTTGTTCGACATTATACCAACAGACTCGTTTTACAATCGCACAGCTCGCCGGCGGCTGGGAGTTCATCCGCACACACTGGAACCGCAATGGTCGCGCACTGTGCGCTTCACGAGAAGTTTTCTACCGTGAACTATTAAGTTGTGGAATGAGCTCCCTGCGGAGGTTTTCCCAAGGGACTACAGTATGGCGTTCTTCAAGAAAGGCGTGAAGAGGTTCTTACAGGGTCGGCAACGCAAGAGTGACACCCTGGTATTGCAAATGCCCATAGGCTACGGTAACTGCTTACCATCAGGCAGGCCGTATGCTTGTTTGGCACCTTAGTGGTATAAAAAAACTATTTCTGTCTAAATTTACGTATGTGTGCCGTGTTGTTAATACAAATACTGTAGTGTGCATTCCTGTAAATACATTGCCCACAATAACACAAATAACGCACACAATCGCATAGTATAGACAATGTATTATCAGCTGAACTATAACGTAAATTACCGAAGTGTTGCGAACATTGCTACGTAACGATTTTAAAAAGTAGTTTGCTGCATATAATTGTAGTGAAAGATATTGCCATTTCTTTTTTTCGTATAAAAGTGATGTTAAATTTTATTTTGATTTTAAAACGGCCGCCATTGCTTTTGTTTTGAATCGATTGACTGGTAGCAGACAAAATAAGATTTTAAAGTTTTAAAGTTGATAAATATGGATGATATTCACTGCTAAAGTTGTTCATGTGGTGTGTGCAGGGAAAATAAAAAATGATGTGTTTTCAAAACTATCTTTCGGTGAAAAAAAAACAAGTGATCACATACATCATTATTTCCACAAGACTGGGTAACCAAAATCAACATTCTGTATTTTTTGGTAAGTTAATAGCTTTAAAAAAATTCCTACCCTGTCAAAAATCTCTGTGCACGCCACTGCCGGCTTGTAGGCCTTTTTAGGAAGTGGAGGCACTGGCGAGTGCGTATCCCTTTCGGAGACCATGAAAGGATAAGGAGCGAAAAATTGCAAGATGTAAGGAGAACGTATGTGCACCTGGTATGTGAAAGACTTGCAAATACAAGCTTCCGACTCAGATGTGGATGATTGTTGGAAATTTTTGAAAGAAAGTATGGTGAATAGTGCAAAAGAAGCATGTAGATGCGCAAGAGAGGCAGAGATGCAGGCGCAGAGAAGGGGATGTACGGATCAAGTTTTCTCGCTCCGCAATATATGTAGTTGACTTACAGCGGGGAATCTCTGGGTATAAAGCAGAGTCTTCGCGAAGGGGTTATCGCACAGGAACACATCACCGGGATAAAAAGTAGCCTTTTCCCTGTTCCCGGTGAAATGTTCCTGTGGGATAGTAGTAGATAAAAAGCCGCTGATATGTGAAAGCGAAATAAAACATCGAAACATCTAAACATCCATACTTTTACAGTTATTGTATTAGTAGGATTGCACAATCAAATCTAACTATTAAATAAACTCAAGCGATGTGACATAATTATGTTTCCGTGAGTTCATTCAATCCCAAGAAACTTGAGAAGTTACCATAAGGGAAGATATTCTGGATTTGACTGAAGAGAATAAACGGATAATTATGTGTAAACAATTGAATGAATGAGTTAGGACCAGGCGAAACAGGAACCCGTGCTTGGTTCATACAGTGATAAGAGACTACGTAAATACATTTTGGTGTCAAAGTAGCGTAACAGCGCGTTTCGCCACTGCGCCACCGAGCTCATCAAAATGTCAAAACAACCACAAATTTTGCGCAATGCTTGCATTTCGGTCACATTTACACTACTTTCATGCTCTCACTGCCATACCCAGCTCTCGCTTCCATAAGTAAGCGTTGAGACCCACACAACATTGTATATAGCGAGCTGTGCCTTCTGGCTCAAGCTTTTGCTGCCAAGAAGTTTTCCCAACGCTCTATTCACAATATTACCAGTATAACTCGTCTATCCACATCAGCGGATTACTTCCATCCCTACTAAAAGCGCATCCAATATATACCTAGTCTTGCCATAAATACTGAAACAAAGAAAAAAAAAATCTATTGCAAATAACATTTATTACTTTTACAGTGTGTTAGTTTAATACGTAGTTAAAAACTTATTCAAAGCGGTCTCCATTGGCTGCCATACAGTCCTTTAAACGTTGAGGCCAGTTATCAATAGAAGCACGCACTCTTTCCATGGGAAAATTTTTCACTGCCAATCGTACGGATTGTTTTAGGGACTCCAAATTATCACGGCGTTTAGAGCAAGCCGTACTCTCTAAAACTAACTATAAATCATAATCCTGCGGATTAAGATCGGGACTAGACGACGGCCAGTCTTCAGCTCTGATAAACTTCGAAACGTTCGTTTCCAACCAAGACTGCGTAGACCGAGCTTTATGACCCGGCACTGAAGTCGGATAGTGCCCACGTTGCACTCTGTCGACTAATTGGGTAGCTTCCTTAGAGCTTTGAGCATAAATACGGTCATTTTGTTTCTTAAAATGTTGCTCAATTGTAAAAAAATTCTCATCCGTAAACAAAGTTTTTCTGTGACCTCCCTTTGCGTACCGCTTCAGTAGTTGTTTCGATTTTAGCACCCTATTATTTTTTAAATTATCGGTTAAGAAATGACCAGTGCGTCTTTTATAAGCTGCAAGTCCTAAGTCATCTTTTAAAATATGCGACATGGTTCTAGGTGCTATCTTCACCCGAGATAAAATCTTTTGCTTTCGGACAGGTTTCTTCGAACTCTTTCCCTTACTGCTTTGACCACCTTTTTCGTACGAATACTACGTGGACGGCCAGATCTATTTCTGTCACAAACAGAGGAGATCCCATTGTACCTATTAATAGCCTGGTACACAAACATTTTACTAATACCAAGCGTATGGAGAGTTTTAAAAATTGCATCCACACCTACTTTGTATAATGCAATCACAGCGATTCAGTTCTCTTTTTATCACCCCACTCCATTTTAATATCGCAAAATATTGTACAATGTATTGGCGCTAAAATGAGAAAACTCAATGAACAATCATATAAAAATGACAGATTCAAAATTCAAATGTAACATTTTGTTTATTTTTAATTGTAACAGTATTTATGGCCAGACTATGTACAATCTCATCCAACACTTTGTCGTCAACCATAATTCTTTGGTACTGGTTTCTTTATTTTTCAAATACCATTATCTTTATTTTCTTCGCATTCCGTAGTAAGCCTTTCTCCATACAATCGTCTTTCAGTTACAAGCCAAAAGTTGTCACAAAACCTAAAATGAAACGAACAAGTCATATAATGCATTAACAGTACACAATACACACACAGGTAATATTAAAACAAAATCAAGTAAAACAAACTTTTAAAAATAACCCCGGTTTCGCTGTACAACTGAATAAAATAGAGCGGCGAAACTTTGAAGTGACGTGTTTTTATAGAAGTCAGAATAATGAAAACTTTGTGAAGGCACTAGTGGGCTACTCGACGACTATATACGGTGCACTGTCAATAACAAGTCGCATGCAATATTTCCTATCAGAGGAATATGAAGCTAATGAAATAAAACTTTGCGCGAAAAGTTATGTTTGCAAAATTACTATGACCATGTGTTGAGCGACAAACAGCAACCACTTGGTAGTTGGAGAAATATCTGACATTTTAGAGTACATACTTGATGCACTTTGAAACCATTTCTAACACGTTATTTGCGAATGTTTGAATATAATATTGGAGTAACAGAGAATACGCAGAAATCATATTTGATTTAATTTCTATAAACACTTTTTGTTTTACGTCTTGTAAAAACGACCGAGCCTACTAGGTCACTTTTAAAGTGGTTCCACACAATTCAAAGGTAAAGGTAAAGGTAGGTAGCACTAATGTGGCAAACAAGCGTACTGCCTATCTTATAGTAAGCTGTTACCATAGCTTTGTAACTCAAAAAAAGGGAGCATCACTTACGGGTTTACTTAACATAACGTACTTCACGCTAAACTTGCGGGGTAGATATAGGAGGTTACATTCTACACTTGTATCATTTAGTCTCTATTATACCAGGGTTTGCAGTTCTGCCGGAATTTCTCCTAAAAACACGGTATCGTCTGCAAGCAGACAGTTAACCACTACTCCGATAAGTTATTTAGACATTTGTAATAAACGCTGAATTTAAATAAATTTTGCGCATGTGAAGCTAATATTCTGTAGAGGTGATTTATGTTAAAAACGTTTGATTTGTTGCGAGAGATGTTTATGTAAACATATAAAGAACAAGCCTCATCTTTTCAATCTGAAATACCTTCACGCCGCGGTGCCGGCAACCAAGCACCAACCGGGCAAGCGGTAAATTGTGAAGAAACCTAAAACTTTCGTCTGAATTTCGGAGACAACGGTTGTTAAAAGTTATAGTTGCAGTGCAGGAAATTTTATTAGAAAACGTCCATAACCACTGCACTGCTTCTGCACCACTCAACTAACAAGAGCAAACGTGCAGCTGTAGTGTTAGTAGAATTGTGCATGTAGTAACTCTACAAGGAGAAGCTAAATTACCAGCGGTAGTAAACACGAGTGATCAATTACATTAACTGCTTTACAGAGAGTCGCAAGTATGTTTTAGAATACTCACGAAATGATAAAGACGTGATTAAACTAACATTAGCTATTTACTTAGTGGGTAAAAAGTGCATTTGTAAAACTTTGTTACATATATCAGTTACGTAATTACGAAAATTACGTAATAGGATTCCGAAAGTATCCATTATATTAGAGCTCGAGTATGTAGAAATTCTGACATCGAATTTTCGAATATACGTTGAATTAGATTCGTCGCACGTTTCTGCTGCTTCAGTTTTCACTAAGTCTTGAGCTTCGTTGCTCCGGGTCAGTTCAGGTCGCTCTTGCCTCGGTACAGTGGGAAATATCAATATCTAATTGGAATTACTATGCGAAATTTGGAATACTAAAGATTAGAAGAGCTTATATCTTTTCGTTACCAGTATTTCCGTTGTCATTTTAAATAAATTAAAAATCTGTATTAATAATATCATTTTATAATAAAATTGGTGCATACTTTGGAAGGTTACAAAAAAGTAGGAGATGGAATTTGAAAACATATTATTATACTTAACCAAAACTTATTAAACGATTAGATTTAAAACATAAGGGAATACTCGAGTGACTGCTTAACGACAACGAGACGGTTCCCGCATTGGTCCAGCAGTGACCCTTGGCAAAGTTATAAGCCCTGGCGGAATGGATATGAATGCTCCGATTTCGCAGGCTAACAGCGGATAAATAACAAATAATATAATAAGGTGTTAGTGATAGAGAGTAGTAGGGAGCCATTTTTCGGCATCATCTGTGGTTTATAGATAAGCTAGTATCCAAATATGTGCCATGCCATATATGGATCAGGTACTTCAACCGAGAGTTACTTCAGCGACCTATATACGAGTAGAACTCTGTTCTCGTTATTTAAAGTGTAACGAAAAATTTGGATATTTTGTGCTTTTAAAATTTATATTTTGTGCAATATTTTCTTAAAATCATCTGCTTCTATAAACAAATTACCACTATTGATATGAAATAAATCAAGAACGAAAAGTAAAACTGTAACAGTCAATTTTAACAAAGAAAATAATTAATTTAACTAACCTTTACATTGATGATTTGAGTAAATTCAAAATGTTAATTGTAGATTACATTTTAATAAATAATATAACACGAAGACATATGTGTTACATAAGAGTAACTACAACAAATAATTAAAAAGCAATTTCGAAACTATGAGTATTAATAAATTTCCATAAAACACGATAATAAGTATATAAATTGTACCTTTATAGTTTACATTGAAACCAACTTTAATATACGGAAGCGAGCACTGGGTTTGGCAGATAGAGTATGAAAGTTGAATAATCGCTGTAGAAATGCGAGCGTTGGACAAAATCTGCGACATGCGACGACGAGCTCGGTGACGCAGTCGTGAATGATTCGACTTTGACACAAACGCTCGTGGGTTCGATTCCCACACAAGACAAACATTAACATGTCTGATTGTATTGGTTTAGATATTTTAAGAGGTACGACGCATCAAATCAGCCCGTCTGGGGAGTATCTTCACTTCACCCAAATAATAATTCCCTAGAGGGTTGTTGTGTTCCTGCGTGTGAGTGAGGTTACCAGTAGCTCAGATAATCTGGCAGATAGTATCGGTATTAAGAAAATAATCTTCCTCTGGTTCGGACATGTAGTAAGAATGCAAGAGTAAATAATAACAGATATACAACGCTAAAGTAGAAGGATATAAGTAACGACGTAAGATTATACTCATCTACTACAATCAAATAGACGGGTGTGATCAGAAGGTGGTGTCAGAAGCCCTAGTATTAAGGACAGCACCTTGAAATATAAGATAGTATTAAACGTAAATAATATTAAGTTGCTAGGTTAGGAAATAAAGCGTTGAATAATGGTTATTTCATTACCCTATTATATATAGAAATAGTATATAGAACCTCGATCTTTATTACCTACGTAAATTGTGTACAAATAAAGTGTAAATGTTGGTTATTTTAATGCCCCTATGTTGAGGTCATAAAGAATTTTTATAGTTACGAGAAGATTTTGTACCTTACATATAAGAAATAATAACAAAATTTATATTTATTAGATAGAGCAACATGGAATCTACAATTAGATATAAGAATCATGTATTGGACACTCGCGACAACATACATAAAAAACCCGGTCACACAAAATATAAATGTACCTGCAAAACGCGTTACAACACGGCACTCACTATAAGATATTGCTTCCAGGGTTCTAAACAAATGCAAAATATGTCGAATTGTGAACTCCAGCCATTGTACCATACTACGAATACAAAGATCAATAAAGCAGCGATCCAACCTGGGATTTCGTTTCTACAGTCCCCAATACCTAGGAATCAACGAGCGTATATGAGCTGCGTATATTAAAGAAGAGAGTAAGGTGTGTAAAAACCGAGTCATGTGGCGCTAGATATTCTCTACCTGCCCCGCAAGGGACGTATGATGTTATAGATAAATAGTTATTTACAGGAAAAACGAAATAATACGGTATAAAATACAAGAACAAAGAAATAATATCGACAAATAAAAACGGTAAGTTCAGTAGACGGCAGATTAAAGTTGTGTGAATAATTTCTAAAATATAATAAATATAATTTATAAAACAATAATCTAATATTTGTATAATTTAAATAACTCTGTATCAGTTAAAAACAACTTTCTACTTTTCTTTTAGCTTTCCATAAAGAAAAATTTAAAGCAGATTAAAGCTGATTCAAAATTGATCTCAACTTCCCAGTCAAGTACGAGTCAGACTCGAACTTCTCACTGTATGGCTTCCTGATTTACGCACTCTCTTACTTACACCTAACACTTTTTAAGCGAATGCACATCATCATCATCTTCTTAGCATTATCTCGTTTCCTAACCCATTAGGATTGGCGGGCGCTGCCTAAGCCTAAGGACTTGGCGAAGATACTGATTGTTACATGTAGGGACTGCTGTCAGGCTTCCACAACCTAGAGAGAAAACTAGGCCTATCTTTAAGGTCATGTTTTCTGAAATTTAATTTCTTGGATGTACGGGTTTCCTCAAGATGTTCCTCATGATGTTTCCTTCAACGCAGCATTGAGCAAGTGATAACACAAATTTAGTGATACGTGCCTTGATTCGAATCGAGTACCTGATCGTAAAAAAAAGAAAAAGTGAGTATGTAACTTTCGTAAATACAAACTGGTAAATTTACTAAACTTGCACTTCGCAGAGATAGTGAATGAATTTATTCTTTTTTTTTATTACTCATGCGGGATAAGTAATATCTTTGCGCTCGTTGTTACGGGTGATAAGTCGCTATTTGCCCATTTTAAAATTAGAACATCAGTTTTGAGTAAACCACACTCTATTTGAGTGCGACAAGTAAACTTGGCGCACACAAATTGACGAGAAAAAAAATGAATAACGCCCCTGGACCTCAATTTTGGTTGACGGAATAGTTCCGCATTCATAATAAAAAATAGTATCTACAACTCGTGCGATATTGTCGATTGCCCACTCGAGCGAATGAGCGGAATATACTATTACCCCACTGACCGGATAGTAACGTTTCTCGAGTGAATGTACATTTATTTTCTTAACAGGTTCATTTTTTACATGATGTTGATTATCTATGTTTGTTTCCTCTTGCAGCCTAAACTGTCTTAACCAGTTTGAAGTAGATTCTAAAGCTCCACAGAGTCATAGGCTAATAGGGCGCATCTATTCAGCCCGCCTAGGGAATCGAAAAAATCGCAGCCAAATAACAATTCTCTGGAGCGTTGTTGTGTTCCTACCTGTGAGTGAGGTCACCAGTAACCTCCCAAGATGTTACTCTCTCAGCAGTAGAGGCGGCATCACACAAGTAATACTTAATGTATTCATATTCTACGGTAACCACTTTTCATTAGGTGGACCGTATGCTTGTGTGCTTCCCTTTGATACGTAAATAGCTATTATATTACTCCTTACTAGCGTTATCTCGTTTACTAATCCATTCTAATTGGCGGACTTAACTATCTAAGCCTAAGGAATTGGCAAAGATATTGATTTCTACATGGAGCGATTGCCATTAGACCTCCACAACCCAAGGGAAAATCAGACTTTACTTAGGTCAAGGTCACACGTCTTTCGAAATACAATTTCTTGGGCGTGCGGGTTTCCTCACGATGTTTTTATTCATCGCCGAGCAAGTGATAATTGCATATGTGTATACAAATTCGAAAACACGAACTTAGTGGTACATAACCACGACTGGATTCGAACCGGGAATCAGTTGGTAAATAGAGCTATCACTGATCTACTCACTGATCTTTATCCACTGGGCTATCACTGATCCATATAACTATTTTAAGGCATATATTCAGAAATTATATTATAAATCTATCTATAACTTTACGCCAAATCCCTTGCGAGGTAGGGAGAGAGAGCGCCACGTGACTCGATCTTTACACACCTCACTCGCTTCTTTAACATCCATTGTTCTTCTCGTGCACGCTCGCCGGTTTCAAAGGCAAAGTAAGGAGACATCACCTTCTAATAAACACGACCAATTTGGTTATGGCAGATAAGTCTCAGCCTTCCTCGTATCCTACATCCTTCCACTTTTGCGTTGAATATCTGCTTCATCATTCTTTCATTCCGACATGTCCGAACTACCGGAGCATGCCTCTTCTTACTTTAACACCGACGCTCTCTTTCAGACCAACTCTGTTTCTAACATCATCATTACGAATACGGTCTATAAGCGTTACGCCACAAATTCACATGCTCGCATTCCGACCGCGTTTATTCTACTTTCATGCTCTCTCTGCCATACCCAGCTCTATAAGTAAGCGTTGGGACCAGCACTGCAGTGTGTATAGGGAGCTGTGCCTTTTTATATTATAAATGACTACAATATAATTGATATCATTAAAAGGATATATAATATTCGATATATATATATGGCAGCTATATATATTATACTTTGGATCTTTGATTTTCTAAATAAATAAATATTATCGTTAATAGATTCAGGCGTTGTTTCGCGAAAGGAAAATTGCATATAAATATTATCGGACAAATTACACAGCGCCATCGATGGCGCTGTGTAATTTGTCCGAAGTAAACGAAGCTTGTGTTATGGGTTCTCGACAGCTGATGAATATACGTAAACACATTTTTTTTTGTAAATACGTACTTGTTATAGATAGAAAATACACAGACCAAGACAAACAGACATGTTCTTACATGTTTGTACTGTGTAGGAATCGAACCCACGAGCATTGGTGCCAAAGTAGCGTAACAGCGCGTTTCACCACTGCGCCACAATTTATACAGGACTCTAGAATATATGTACACTTTCTTTTCAAAAATATTTTCTTAAAGTCAAAGTTGGTTCATTAAAACTATTATCGTCACTATATATAAGCTATAGTTTTACCGCAGTTAAACAGATTTACCGCAGTTTATCAAATATATAACAAACGGGCTTTGCATAATAACAAAAAGTGAAGTTCGTGAATTAAAAACTGGGAATAAAAGTTGGAACGTTGGCAACAGTCCATTACTGCGAGCCGAGATCGGGAGGCTTTATTGTTTTATGGAATAGGGAGCTATTGATTTGAAGTAATTTTTAACCTTTGGATTTAGTAACATATGAACATAAAACAATATAATAAATATTTAAATACAAGCTATTACGCATATTGTGGTCGAGTACATGGCAAATGTTCAAATCTCTATGATTACAACATGATATTCAATGTATTGTATTGCAAGTGTTTCGTATTTTCTCATGATGTTCTTAAAATAAGGTAGGCCGTATTCGTGTATACCAACCTCTTCGCCCTTCTTCTTTTCTCAAGCTCTGCATCGTCTTCCGCCTAATTGTGCGTGTATACTGTACATTTCTTAGCGGAAGTTCATATAGAGTAAACAACAATATTTACTCGGTCCGGTCACAGAGTCGCACATATATATAAATCAATTGTTGATTTTTATGACCTGAGTAACTGCCGTTAGGCCTCCTAGTTCTGCTACAGGTAACTTTCACAGTAAAGTTTTTTTCAGATTTCTCGCATCATAAATGTTGTAGATAGAGGGGTGAGTTCAATTTTCTCCTTCGCGTTATGCCATTTCCTAATCTATTAGGATGTGCCAGGTCCGCTACCTAAGCCTGAGAATTTGCGAAGATACTGATTATTACGTTGAGCGACTGCAGACCTCCATATCACAGAGGGAAAACGAAATCTTTCTTAGGTTAGGTCACAAGTCATTCGAAATATAATTTCTTGGACGTGCAGGTTTTCTCACGATGTTTTCCCTCATCGCTGAACAAGTGATAATTGGTTTTCTCCTTCTTACGGTAGTCGCCCCAAGTAACAATAAGTATCTTCGGAAATCTATAGGCTTACGTAGCGGACTCAGGATTGAATCTTACCCCTTTATAATTATTTGATCTCGAGAAAAATCAAAAATAATTCTTCTTTGTCATCATTTTACTTTTCTTGTAAGTAATAAGCGCGGACGTTCAACTTGCATTTGACCGATTGAAAAATATTATAATCCTCCTATAATATTAACATACTCAGTATAATAAATGTACTATTTCTAATTTTCTCTTTAAAAAATTTGGGAATAAGCATCCATATCAACACCAGGGTCTGGCAATGTGTTAAAAGTTGTCATTCTTCTCAAGAGACAAGCCACATTATAATGGTTTAAGTTTAGTTCCGCAGAATCGTGTGACGCAATATATTATTAGCTAATGCGCTAGAATAAATTACCATAAATAATGCAACGTAGCTTAACGGCCGGGTCTGTGCCCAACCGAGCCGATTAACGAAGTAATTATGAATATTATTTAACCAATAGATTTCAAGCTGCTGTTACAAAATAATTATTTAATTGACATAAATAGTTAATAGATTCAGGCGTTATTTTGCGAAAGTCAAATTTACATGTCTCTTTGTCTTGGTCTGGGTATTTGCTATATATAATAAGTATGTATTTACAAAAAAAAAATGTATTTACGTATATTTATCAGTTGTCTAGTACCCATAACACAAGCTTTGCTTACTTTGGGGCTAGGTGGCGCTGTGTAATTTGTCCGACAATATTTATTTAATATTATTTTATTTATTTAATTTGATCTAAACTGCTTTGTGTGCTTCCGCCACCAATTAGTTCATGCGGCCTAGCGCCGGTCGGCACCCACCCACTACCGTTAGTAGATGCAACATGCCGATGCTACCATGGCTACTCCGGTAGCCCCTGTCTCGGCTGCTGCGGTCGTCCGCTATCTGGAACAGAAACCGCATGCCCCCACCACCGTCACTGCCATGACTGGCGTGGTCGTCGCTGCGACACGTGTTTCGCCTCTCCATGAGGCATCATCAGACGTTGTAGACGTTAATCGTAAGAATAACATGCTACAAGTGACAAATCCGTCGCAGTGCCGTCCTTTATATTGAATTGAGGGCGGGGGTGGATGGTGTGAGCGAAAAGATATTTAATAGTGGGGAATTGTTTACGTCGAAGTGTGACCTTTCTGGGCGATTGTTTTCACACTTCGCCGAGCATCTCATAGACAAAGGACATAACTCCTCCGACGTTGCATAAAAAAACAGTACTCAAACGCTGCCCGTTCTTTACCACGGAGAGTATTCAGACTGCGCCAAGTTACCGTCGCCCCCAACGCCGATGCGTTCTTCGTCCATATTTCACATCGGGTATTAATTAATCATAAGAGTATTAAGAGGTACGGATAAACGCAATAGCTCGGAGGTGTGACAGATATTTGGGTACAGAGAGGAAGTTTCATTTTACGCATGCACAAACAGAGATGATTAAAATTCACTGGATTGGAGCAAGTTTAAGAAGATGACGTAACAAATGGTGAATGACTGAATTTGGCCAAATTCCGAATGTATATTCGCTATTAGTGAAACTTTACTAATAATCTATCTATCGACTTCACTGGAAATGATTTAGATCGATTTTTTTGATTAAGTAAATCAACCTTCCTAAACCTGCTGCCGCTAAAAACTAAATCCAAACTTGTTTTAGTAGTCATGTCATGCCGAAAAAAAGTAATCATTTCCTTACCAATGTTTCGATTTTATTCAACTAATGTTGGTTCTTAATTTTCAAAGCAAAAAACTCATTCTGCCGGTTTGCTTTTTTCCCCTGATTCAAAGCAGTATAATAGACAGCCAATACTTGCTCTTCATCAAACTGTTCTGTTATATCTTCGGGAGAATTTTTCTATTACAGTGCGTGAGTAAGGTGGCCAGCTCATTGAAGTTAAGCTTCCCTCTGCTAGTTTGAACAGTCAAGTCGCTGTTGCAATGGTCATGCTGGAGTAGGAGATAGAGTGGACCCCGCTGCTTCAACAGGGGAACCGAGGGCTGTTCAACTCGTTGTTCCAAGCAAACCGCATAACCTGCAATGTGCTGTAGATACAGATAGACAGACTACAGATACATACATACAGATATTTTTGACGAGCTCGGTGGCGCATTGGTTAGAAATGTTGCTTTGACATCAATGCTCGTGGGTTCGATTCTCGCAGAGGACAAACACTTGTTACATGACATAAAAATGACTGTTTGTCTTGATCTGGGTATTTTCAAGATTACTACACCAAAGCATCAAATGGCACATCAAAAAATCATCTAGGCAAGTACCTCAACCTGACAGAAAACCGCAACCCAATAACAACTACCCTGCATGGTTGTTATTTTCCAGCGAGGTCACCAGTAAGCTACCAAGGAGTTGTTGTGTTTACATCATGTAGGCCGCATGCCTGTATTTCTCTTGATAAATGAAAAACATAACAGAGCTGTTGTCCTCTATTATATCTACTCAACGACATCTCGGCATTTTAAATATATAAATTTCGTTAAAATAAAAAGAAATATGTCACTACGGGGACCACATCCTCTACACATAGAGTCAAAGGAGTGTTACAAACTACTGCGTCTCCGAGCTCGTCAAAATGTCTAGGACCTGCGCTCAAATTCAGTCAGGTTAAATAAAACGGATGGTTATTAGCAAAAATTCGATTTCATGTCCATGCCATGACATAACAGCCTGATTCACAGTGCTAGATAGAAAGCCGAGTTATTTAGTTAGCTCGACTCCTTTAACTCGCATTTAAATATCTGGAAGGTCATGCTATGGGACAGTAGGTGACAATCCTGTTGTCCGATAGCGCAACGCCGGAAATTTCCATCACCAAGATGAGATGTCCGACGGTCGTTGCTGTTATTTATAAATTGAACGAGCTAATTTTATACTCTAAATTTTAATGTTTGAATAAAAATATGGGGTGTCATTAAGAAGTATATTTTTATTTTATTTGACGAGCTCGGTGGCGCAGTGGTGAAACGCGTTGTTACACTACTTTGACATCAACGCTCGTGGGTTCGATTCCCACACAACACAAACATTTGTGTGCATGAACATGTCTGTTTGTCTTGGTCTGGGTATTTTCTATGTATGATAAGTATGTATTTAAAAAAAAAATGTGTTTACGTATGTTTATCAGTTGTCTAGTACCCATAACACAAGCTTCGCTTACTTTGGGGCTAGATGGCGCTGTGTTATTTGTCCGACAATATTTATTTATATTTATTATTTATAATTCTTAATTCTTATTATTTATAATTCTTTATTATACCTATGGGTGCATGTTTATTTAATTTGTTTTTTCTTAATTTAAACATATATTTATCTTTAAGATAGGTAGGGCACATTATAGCAGCGATTCTGGGGAAATACCTGCACCGAACAGAAAATTGCAGCCAAATAACAATTTACTGAAGGGTTGTTGCGTTCCTGCCTGTGTAACCTCTCAAGGACTTAAAGTGTTAGCAATAGAGGTGGCATCGCTCGAGTGATACCTATTATTTACAAGCGTTCATGGCCTGCGGAACTGCTTTATATCAGGTGGACCGTATACGGGTAAATCTCTCAGCGTTGTATAAAAAATATATTTGATAAATCATAATATTAAATACCGGCTAGTTTTTTCAATACCACTAAGGTGACAAACAAGCATATGACATACCATATGGCAAGCTTCTACCACAGTCGACGGACACTTGTAACACCCTACATTTATTTCACAATAATGTCGCCCCCTCCTTTACGCCAGTTTGTCATTTTGTCATAAAGAATGTAGGAATCTCAAGAACGTACGGAACACTCAGAGCAAAAGCACAACTCGCACTATTGGATTTCTCCTATAATATATATTGTAAGCGTGGACTAGCAACGTGACCATAGGCATGGGCTGCAACATGACCAACAGGAACACGTGACACTACCCCACTCGCGCGCATGCCTATAAAAGGCGTGGAGCGTGCTGGGTGCGGTCATTTGCTTCTCAACTCTTGAGCAGGACGGACCTCCCTTCCGTGCTACTCGTAGTTGCGTTGACACCGGACTTATTTAATTGTTAATTGATGGCTGGTTAGATATTGGTTGTAAAAAATACGTTTAGTTTAAATAATTAGTACTTTATGTAATTTGTAATCGAAATAAGTAAATTTTGTGAATTCTGTTGTTTTTTTTAAATAATTATGGCTTAAATTGCTAAAAATATAAATTTCACATCCAATTTCATATACATTATTTTTTACCTTAATAATGTATGTATGTATATCTTCACGCCAAGTACCGACTTGGCGTACCGCGTCGTCTGCATAAAGCAGCCAGTTGACCACTGAGTCACCCATTCGCATTCCCACATTCATATTTCTTATTCTCTGAACACAACTGTCCAGATTTAGGATGAATAGCCGAGCCGACAGCACGCATCTCTCTCTGACACCAATGTTGACATCAAACCAGGGTGACAAGCTGACGTCCACCCGCACACATGCTGCACAATCCTCATAAGTGTATTGCACAGCACGGAGTAGGTCACCGTCAACCCCATATCCGGGCAAAATGTTCCAGAGATACTTTCACACGGCCCTATCAAATGCTTTCTCAAAGTCCACAAAACCGCAGAAAACCTTCTGGTCCAAAGCCAGATGCTTCTCTACGATATTGCGAAAGTGAACGATAGTGAAAAAACTTGATCCGTACATCCTCTGCCGCTTCGAAATCCACCCTGTGCTTCCCAAAGCATTCCATCGGATTTCACCCTCATTCTCCTTTCAATGATTTTTCCAATCGTCTCCAATCGCTCGGGACCCTTCCTGTTCTCTAGCATAATTTGCTCAAAAACCAGAAGGCGTCCCAAACGTACCACCTTGCTTGATCATCTCAGCTGTTACCATATCGATTCCCGCTGACTTTCCATCTTTCAAACTTCGTATCGACCATTCAATCTCATCCACAGTAATGTCTTCATGGTACGCTGGCACTACCGAGTCAATCACAGGCTCATTCTCAATGCCAGCGTCATGGACATAATCATACATTTCTATAAAATATTCACTCCAACGTTCAAACACTTCCTGAGTGTTGGTAAGAATGCCACCAGCTTTACATCTTATCTTGTCCATTCTGGATGCTGGCGAACCACTTCGAGACTTCTTTACCTCTCTCCAGAAGAGTTTAGTATTTCCCTCGAAGTACTTCGTCAGCTTCTCTTCCTCACTCGTATGTAGTATTTTACGCTTCTCTTTCACCAAAGCTTTGGTGTCATTCTTGCATCGACGGTATATTTCTTTCTTCATTTCTTTCATACCATCACTCTGGTGCAAAGTTGATACGTAATCCAGCCACGCTTTCCTCTTTTTTTCCACGGAGGATTGAACCTCCGCATCCCACCAGGCATCTCCTCTCAGTGTTCTACATCTCTTTGCGCATCCACATGCTTCTTTCGCACTGTCCACCATACTTTCTTTCAGAACTTTCCAACATTCGTCTACATCTGAGTCGAAAAGACTCGCATTCGCAAGTCTTTCACTGACTAGACGTACATACGTACTCCTCACACTTTTATCTTCCAATTTTTCACTTCTTATTCTTTCATTATCTCCGAAAGAAATACGCACTCGCTAGTGCCTCCACTTCTTAAAAAGGCCCACAAATCGGCTTATCACCAGAAAGTGGTCCGTTTCAAGAGTGGGAGCTCTGAAGTCTCTTGCATCCGTTAACGACTTTCGGAGACGTCCATCTACCAAAATCAAATCAATCACACTTTTCTGTTCATTCTGTCTCCATGTGTAAGTGTGAATATCCTTATGATGGAAGAGCGTGTTCGACACAAGGAGGTTTCGTTCCATACATACGTCTAAAAGTAACTTACCAGCATCGTTCACTCTCTTGTCTCCGTATGGACCAAGCACAGCCTCATAACTGCTTCGCTCGGTCCCAACCCATCCATTTAGATCACACATAATTATCCGTTCATTCGCTTCAGCCAAATCCAGAATACCCCTTACAGTCTCCCAAAACTTCTCGAGCTCCAGGGGATCAGCAGAGCTCACAGGAGCATATGCTGCAACTAAAAACACACGCGTAATCTCCAGTTTTATCTTAACCCAGAGAAGTCGGACCTACTAAATCGTAATCTTTCACACCAGCGGCCAAGCGAGATGGAAGCACGACACCTACGCCAGCGCTGGCATGAACGTCTTAGTCCACGCCGGACTACAGGGCCATCATGCCACCGGACAGATCTTCGGTGTCGCTTCCCTTTCGCTTGGTCTCTGACACACACAAAGCATCTAGGCATCTCACGTTCATTATAACTCATTCATTTATCTTTTAGACCACCTCTCACATTCTATGTGCCTATACGACACTCGGCTCTCCTCGGCCCGCCGGGATGGGCGTTGTGTGGTGGGTGGCGGCCCCCACCGCTGCATGCCTTAGATTTCGCTCATCGGGAGCGGATCGGTGCGCGTCGCCTTCGGAGGACGCCCTAATCCGCGCGTCTGCGCGGTTTGGGTCCAGAAATGCAGTCAAGAGTGTTGGACTGGTATGGTCGTGGTGTGCACGCTTCTAGAACCGACCCCAATTTTTACCTTAATAAACTTTGAAAATAATTGCCTGAATAACACAATGGTCTTGTGCCTGACAATGTGTTAAAACACCCATTGTTTTTATATTAAATAGCTTTAGTTTTAGTTTCGCAGATACGTATGAATGTTACATAGGTAGCATAGATAGGATTATATTGTTAGCTAATTCACTAGAATAATTTATCATAAATTACACCACGTGGTGTAATGGCCGAGTCTGTGCTTAACCGATCTGGTTAATTAAGCAAATATGAATATTATTTAACTAATAGATTGTCACCTAACATTAATTATTTTTTATGTTTACTATTATGTTATATTTTGACAAGCTATTGCTATGTTAGATTTGTGAAGTAAAAATGATGGTGGAAGTAACAATGATGTTGGTGTTACAATAAAACGAGGGATACTCCGTTGGTTCGGACATGTAAAAATAATGCAGAAAGAAAAAAGTACCAAACAGATGTACAAAGCAAAAATAGAATGGAGTAGAAGTCAAGGAAAGCCAAGGAGGGATTTGGCGCGATAGATTTTGATAAGCTCGATGGTGCAGTAGTGAATGAGGTCGCGGGTAAGTTCCTAAGGAACTGCTGTGTTAGCTACAGAGGTGACATCGCGCTAGTGTTAGTAAGGGTTAAAGTATGAAATTGCCGTTTTATATTATAGATGCTTTGTATTGACATTACCTTCATGGTGTGAGATTTTCAAGTGAAACTTTTTTTCACATGATACCTATGAGATTTATCTTTTAAAAAATGTGTAACATTTGATTTTAGAATTTCAATTGTTTTTTTTTATGCAGCTTAGACGGGAAAGATGGATACTTTGAAAATCCGAGTAATTTTTGAATACGAATTCCGACGCGGAACTAACGCGGCAGAAACGGCTCGCAATATCAATGCTGCGTTTGGAGAGGAAACTGCTAATGAACGCACGGTGCGTTTTTGGTTTGAACGCTTTCGTAAAGGAAACTTCAACTTGAAGAACAAACCACGTGGATGACCATGACACACAGGTGGATAACGCTGAATTGAAGGAGATGGTGGAAGCCGAACCTAGTCAAACTACGCAGGAATTAGCGGCATGGTGTAACGTTACCTTGCCTACAATATTGATTCATACATTCATTTGCATCCAATCAATAAGATAAAAAATATGAAAGAAGGGTGCTTCATGATTTGACTGATATGCAGAAAGAAATGCGTGTAGAAACCTGTATTGCCTTGTTGAATCTGTACAGAAATGAAGGAATTTTGCATCGAATTGTTATATGTGACGAACAGTGGATTCTTTACGGTAACCGTAAGCGAAAAATGCAATGGTTGACCACAGGTCAAACACCGCAACAATGTCCTAAAGCAAACCTTACCAATAAAATGCTAATAGTAACTGTTTGGTGGTCTCTTCGTGGCGTTACTGACTATAGCTTTCTCAGGTCCGGTTAAGCAATAACAGCAGATGTTTACTGAGCCCAACTTCGAACAATAATGGCGAAACTGGTAGTGGAACAGCCCCGACTCGTGAATCGATCTTCACAATTATTGCTACATGATAACGCAAGACCTCGCACTGCACGAGAAACCGTTGTAACTCTACAAGAGCTGCAGTTAAAAACAATACATAATGTATAGATAATTAAGGTAAATTTTGATTAAATAAATATGTTACATGCGCATTCCATATGCGTGCAGCTTGTACCGTATATGAGTGCCGAAAAGTATTTGTAAGTGTGACCGGAACCTTCAGTAATGGATTTCCGCTACGTCGTAAGCGTTCGTCTACTTTCCGAAAATGAAACCTCTCCCGGAGATGTATTGGAGAAGAGGGATTGAAAAGGGTATTGAATAGAGAGGTGAGAATGTGTATGTTGCGACGTTGCCTTATAGGTAGCCAGTTAAGCTGCTGCCGAAACTGAGAGATATGATCATATTTACGAAGACCAAAAACATATCGAATTGCCTGATTTTGAAGTCTGTCTAATTTATCCAGTAATTCTTCAGAAGGATCAAGAAAGGCTACGTCGGCATAGTCAATAAGGGGTAGAAGAAGGGAACGAGCCAGCACCGCTTTGGTCTCCAGGAAGAAAGTTTTGAAGGCGTCTCAATGAATGTAGCGAGGTGAAAATTTTGCGACTTATTTCATTGATATGAGGCCCCATGAGAGTGTCTGGTCCATGACAATTCCCAGGTTACTTACCGTAGAGCAATAAGGTATTAATGTGTCACTGCAAACGACCTTAGGAAATGCACCAGATTGAAACAATGAAATAAAGTAGGGACTACCTATTACTATACTTTGAGATTTCGCCACGTTAATTTTTAAGTCAAAGTTTTCAGCCCACTCGCTAATTGCTCGAAGGTCAGAATTAATAACATTAATAGCATGTGAAGTTTTGAAGAGAGGCAGCAGCGTATATTTGTACGTTATCTGCGTACAGATGAAACGAAGAGGCTAGACATGACGTGATACCGTTAATGAAGATGGAGAAAAGGACAGGTACACTACCCTGAGGGACCCAGCCCTGACCTCGCACCAGTCGGACATGCTTTCATTCAACTTTACCAATTGAAGACGATCAGAGAGTTAAGATTGAAACCCAGAGAGAGAAGCAGATGAGAAATTTAATTGATGAAGTGCCGCCAGCAAAATATCATGATCGACCATATTGAAAGCATTAGAGAAGTCAAGTAATACGAGAAGAGTAAGAAGTTTATTGTCAATATTTTTACGAATATCGTCGGTGATATTGATAAGTGCTGAGACGGTGCTGTGACCGGTACGAAATCCAGATTGATGCTGACTCAATGGATTATTTAGAGCAAGGTATCTAGAAAGTCGTTGGTGAACAAAGTACTCCAAGACTTTAGAAAGAAACGGTAGGATAGTAATAGGTCGAAAATCACCGAAGGAGGAAGGATTGGATTTTTTAGGAAGAGGAATCATATGGCCACGCTTCCACAATGCCGTGAATATGCCGGAGGATAAGGAGCAATTTATAATGTCGGGTATAATGGGTGCTATTGTATTAGTAATTGGCTCGACCATTGACAGACCTATGTCATTACTACCCACTGACTTAGATTTGGTGGAGCCAATATATTTCCTTACCTCATCCGCCGTAATTAATCCTAGCTCAAAAGGGTCGTGACCTAATCTACCAGAAGGACTTAAACGACTCAACGTTGCCGATTTAGCTTGAGTAGATGCATTAGATGTAGCTGTACTGAAGTGTTTGTTGAGAGCCTCTATATCTAGTCTGTGATCTTTATTTAACCTCATTTTGTCTACACCTATTTTATTTAAAAACCTCCATAACTTA
Organism: Pyralis farinalis; assembly: GCA_947507595.1. Lineage (NCBI taxonomy): Eukaryota > Metazoa > Arthropoda > Insecta > Lepidoptera > Pyralidae > Pyralis > Pyralis farinalis. Next base: position 24,247,116 of record OX382267.1, read on the forward strand.
TCCGGGGAACAGTTCTCTACTGAGCTATTGATGAATTTTCTCCTTGCCTCCCTACAACGCTTATTGCAGCCATTGCGCAGTGAGACGTAATTAAGGTGGTTGATGTTAGAAGGGTCCCTTCTCAATTTCATCTTGGCCCTATCTCTGTTGGCCATCAAACGCCTAATGTCCTCAGTAAGCCATGGCGCAGGGAAATGTTTTACTTTGACTGGCCGTACCGGAGCGTGTATGTCGTAAATTGACAGAAAAATGTAGTTAAAAGCAGTAAGCTTAGAATTCGGGTCTTAGCAGAGGAAAGGGAGCTCCTGTCAGCCTTCATGAAGTCCTTCCGCAACGCGTCACAATCAACAGCCTTGTAGTTCCGCAGCATAAGGACCTTATGTTTCCTTTTTGGTGCTCGTAATTTTAGAGAGGCTAAAATAAAGTCGTGAGCAGAGAATGCGGGCGCATTAAACTGTCCGTGACACGCGACTACATCAGCAGAAGATGTGATAATTAGATCAAGCAACGACAGTGGACCATTATGTGGGAAATGAGTGGAGCCAAGCGGCAAGAGATGTAAATCTAACGATTAAAGCATATCCGTTAATCTTTTTGAGCGACTATCATTTAATAAGGCACGTATTAAAGTCGCCCATTAGCACTACGTGATCATACTGAGATCGGAGATCTGTGAGAGTGGATTCCAAGGAATCGAAGAAACTGATGTGCAATGAAAGAGAAAAGTAAACCCCGAGTAGGACTTTCGAATGATGTAGGTTGACTTCGAGAAAAAGATGCTCGGGTGATTTATACACAGGAGGGGACTGTGAGATCACACTACACATTATGTCACTGCGCAAATAGATTGCTACACCACCATAGCCCACCATTTTGGAAGATTCGGTCGAGTGTGTACTAGTTCTATCATTTCTAATTAACTTGAATCCTGGGATTGGGTATAAAGTAGAGGTTAACGACGGTTTAAGGAAGGTCTCATAGATCAGAATCGCGTGAATATGCTGATTTGTGAAAGAAGCTAGTAAATTTGCGTAGTGCGTCGCAATACTTTCAGCATTGATATGCACTACATTAAAGTTCTTCCCGACTAAAGTGAATGTGCACGTCAAATTATCGGCTAGTGAGGGTACGTCTGCTGAACTACTCTCGGCGCTGCCAAAACAATCAGATGCGGAAGACAGTGAGAAATAATCATCATCTACATGGTACCCTTGCGCATCGTACATTAAGCTTAAGTACCTATAACATATAAACAATAATAAACAGTGTTGAGTATAACAACTGTCGATGGACTCACCTGATCTGCGTTTGGTGTCTCGCCGAGTATTCTAAGGGTCGTGGCAAGTCCCTCTTGTGTTATGTCTCCATAATAAAATCCATAGGCGGTTCTTGAAGTAAAGGCTGCTTTCACCAAAGTCTCATTCCACTACACCGGGAGCACCACGCTAATACGCCCGTAATATGTGGGCGTGTAACTGCTTCAAATCGGTGTGAAGAAAGTACGATTCACATCTAATGGCGCGCTTAGCGGCCGAGCTAATTGCAAACTCTCTCGCAGGCTTCTTGTCGTGTACTGTTGGTCGCGTGGTATTGCCACATAACATCGGTGAGGTAGGGGTTGGGGGGGGGGGGGGGGGGGGTGACATGTCCCGTCTCAACACATTAAAGGTTAGCCATCGACAGATACTTATTATAAAGAAAATATTGAATCAAAGAATTTTGCTACCTTCCAAATAGTGTTGTTTTGGTTTCAAAAAAAAGAAATTGAAATATTCTGTTTAGTAATAAACATGCCGCTCACCTTAAAAATACGTAGTATCTTTTAACGAAATTAACTTGAAATGAAATCTATATTAAACTAAAACTATGAAACGATATGAATATCTATAAACTAATGTTACGTAGGTAACGGAAAAGAAAACATATTCATTTACTCTACCGGTAGAGGACAGATTTTAACCACTGCTCTCTTGAAAAACGTATTTCCCGCTTGTAAAGTTACGACACGAGTTACGCCATCGGGCCCCGGATGTAAAGCATGCACGCGAGCTAGTCGCCATTGAAGCACAGGCAAATTGTCGTCGCGCACTACAACAATGATGCCTTCACGAATTGAAACACCCTGATCCTTATACCATTTACTTTGTTGTTGAATTTCATGTAAATATTCGAGACTCCAGCGTCTCCAAAAATGCTGAGTGGACTGTTGAATTAGTCGCCATCGTACGAGGCGGCTGGAAGGTGTATCTTCTAAAGACACATCGGGAATGGCGTGCATAGGCCCGCCGATAAGAAAATGTGCCGGAGTCAAGGGTAACGGATCCCTAGTGTCTGCGCTTAACGCACATAAGGGCCGGGAATTGAGTACGGCCTCTATTTGACAAAGAAGAGTATGCATCTCTTCGTAAGTTAAGACTCGTGTCCCAACGACACGCTGAAAATGGTGTTTGAAACTTTTAACACCCGCTTCGAAAAGTCCACCAAAGTGGCTCGCATATGGGGGTTGAAAATGCCAAGTTATACCTTGCTCAAGTATTTTTGCATTGAGCGTAGCTTGTACTGTATCAGTACGTAAATATTGAAACAATTCCTTCAAATACCTATCACATCCTACAAAGTTACGCCCACAGTCTGAGTATATATCCGTGCATAAACCGCGTCGTGACGTGAAACGTCGTAAAGTAGCCAAGAAAGCTTCTGTAGAAAGCTCGGAAACTAATTCTAGATGTACGGCCTTAACGCTCATACATACGAACACGCATACATAACATTTGACTACCTTTGCATTACGCACTTTGTTGGCGCGCACATAAAATGGACCACAAAAGTCGCATGAGACCTTGGCAAATAAGCGTTCGGTCTGCCGTATGCGTACAGCCGGTAGCGGAGCCATGCGGGGCTGCAGTGCCGCGGGGCGCGCGCGCGCGCATCTAACACATCGATGTATGCATTGTCGAACGATATCACGAGTTGATAGAATCCAATAACGCTGTAACAAGGTATATTGTGTACTTTGAGGGCCTGCATGTAACTGCGTTATGTGTACGTCATTGATAATGAGCAGAGTTAGAGGATGTTTTTTAGGTAAAATTAGTTGATGTTTTGATTCGTAAGGCAAAAGAGACTTGTGTATTCTACCACCGACACGTAAACACTTATTTGAATCAAGAAACGGGTTTAATCTCCGTAATTGATTGGAAGGCTGTTTGCCGTTAGAAATATTTAATATATCTTCTGCAAAAACGGAATGTTGCACTAGGTAAATAAGTCTACTTAACGAAAAGTTATACTCTGACACCGTAATGTGTGTAGGATACAAAGTTTTAGATTTTTTACATTTATAGTAGAAACGGAAAATTATGGCTGTCACTCGTACAAGTTTACCGAGAGAAGAAAAACGTGAAATAATTTCTACGTCCTCGGGAGCAGAAGTAGTACATGGATTGGTCACAATCGCAACACTCCGCTTTTCTTCATCGGTAGGAGAAATCACCTTGAGGATAGGCCATGAAGTCTGTTCTTCACGCAACCAATGAGGTCCGTGGAACCATAAATTATTTTTACTGAATGATGCCGGAAGCATGCCTCGGGAGGCAGCGTCTGCAGGGTTGTCTGCAGAGGGAACATGGCGCCAACCAGACGCTGGAATAATATTTTGAATCTCTGTCACACGATTAGAAACAAAAGTCTTCCACTCGTGAGGGGACGAACGTAACCACGCTAGTACAATACTTGAATCGGACCAGGCGAACAGCTGATCGAAGTCAATACGTTCTCCGTAAGTGGGTAATATTTTTTGAAATAGGCGCGCTAACAGTAAGGCTGCCATAAGCTCGAGTCTTGGTATCGAGATTCGTTTAGTAGGTGAAACTCGAGTTTTAGCTAAAAGTAAAGATGTGTTTACATTGCCCACACTATTTTCAACTCGTAAATAAATGCAAGATGCATAAGCTCGCTCTGAAGCGTCCGCGAAACCATGAATTTGAAATTTCCCGCCGAAAGGGAACACATGACGAGGAAAAGTTAATTTTGACAAGAGTGGTAGTTCACTTGTGAAGCTGAACCAAGAATCGATTATGTCACGGGGTGGGGTCTCATCCCAACCTACGCAAGCAATCCACAGTCGTTGAATTAGATGTTTTGCAAAAACGATTACAGGCGATAGTAAGCCGAGAGGATCGTACATTCTAGCGATTTCAGACAGAATGCTACGCTTTGTACACGTGTCAGATGAAACTTTCACACTGAAAGAGAAAGTGTCTGAGTATGGACACCATTGAAGGCCTAGGACTTTAACATTTGTATCGTTCTCCATCTCGGCGAAAGGAACTTGTATGTGCCGCTCACCATGAGAACTCACCAGCTGAGTTGATGTTAATAACTTAGGGGAGTTAGTGTGCCACTTACGAAGTTCGAAGCCAGCGGTTTGACAAATGCCGACTAATTCCTGTTGCAGAGTGAGCGCCTCGGACTCGGTATCAGCACCTGATACCACATCATCGACAAAAACGTCACTCATGAGTACTTGAGCAGCGCGCGGAAAGCGAGACGCTTCGTCATGAGCGAGCTGTCGTATGGTACGTAAAGCCAGAAAGGGCGACGAACTCACACCAAAACATACAGTTCTTATTCTGTAATCGCGAATAGGCTCGTCGGGAGAACTGCGCCATACTATACGTTGAAAGTCCCTATCTGATTCACTAATTAATATGTTGCGATACATCTGTTTTATGTCAGCAGTAAATGCAATAGAATGAGTACGAAATTTTAGAAGCACTTCGACAATATCTAAATGAAGCTTTGGTCCAGTTAATAAAACATCATTAAGGGAAATACCATTTGCGGTCTTTGAACCCGCGTCGAAAACCACTCGTGTCGGTGTCGTGTCGCTAGATTGTTTGACCACGGCGTGGTGCGGAATGTAATAACATTGAGACGCAACTGCTTGACTATTCACGGGCTCCATGTGATTCTGATCTAAGTAATCCTGAAGACACGCGTGATAACTTTGTTTGAGTTGTGAATTACGCTCGAGTCTATACTCTAATTTACGAAATCGAGATATAGCAATATCCCGTGATGCACCGAGAGGCGGGGCATCAGGTTTGAATGGCAGACGTAAAACATAGCGTCCGGTATCGTCCCGGATATGTGTATCAATAAAATTCTGCTCACATAAGATTTCGTCGGGAGTGAGCGATTTTTGTTCTGTAACTGATTCCAATTCCCAAAAACGCTGAAGGTCAAAGTCGCTATGGACTGAGCAATGATATACTTGGACCGGATTAGAAACTAACACTGAAGAATAATCCACATCTACCTTTCCCAACAATAAATATCCGAAAATGCTATTAATAGCCACAGGAGAACCCGGAGGGCCTTGTATAGTGTTTTGTAATAAAATATATGGAAATATATCCGCGCCAAGCAACATATCTATAGGTTTAGGGGTATGGAAATGAGGGTCAGCTAAATTCAAATTTTTTATATGTGACCACTGCTCATAAAGTAGTTTACATGTAGGCATATTTGTAGTAATTAATTTAGATAAAATCATAGCGTCCACTTGAATAGAAGGCTCCGATTTATTCCTTGGTGAAACTGTAAAAGACGCTAATCCCGTGGGATAAATAGGTTTATGTTCATTAATACCGTATACAGGCGAATTATTTATTTTTCTCCTAGTTAAACCTAATCGCCTTACGCAATCTTCCGTTATGAAAGAAATTTGACTACCAGAATCTAATAAACAACGCACCGTAGCACGCGTCTCATCATTCACGCACACATCGATCACAGCTGTTGATAACAGAACTATGGACCCGCGGTTGGCGGCGTGCGGCCGGCTCTTCGCCTGCAGTTTGTCAAACGATGCCATCGTTAAAACTCGCACCCCGTTGTCTCCGGTATCAGCGCGATCAATCGATTGTTTGTTCGTTAGGATGTGTGAGCGGTCACTTGTAGGTATCTCAGTATTTCTATTTTTATTATCGAAATGAATCAATGAATGATGACGCTTATGACACGATATACATACATAATTTGATCTGCACCGATTTACGCTATGTCCTACATGTAAACAATTATAACAAACATTTTTATTTTGAATAAAATTGTACCTCGCTTGAGGTGAAAAGTTAAGAAATGTAGAACACTTTGTCAACGTATGTTGAGCATTGCAACACAAACATTTATGAACCTTAACGCTAGGGGGAGACGGTCGATTATTGAATGACGTTGAAATATTAGTCGCGGTTTGGGGCGAAGTTAGCTGCAAACGTTCGAGTTGGCGGTTTGTTTATAACACCGTCGCATTTGACAAAATTTTTGTTCACCTGCCCGCCACTTATGTCAGAAAATTCACAAGCCGACAGTTCACGTTCTAGAAAATGAATTAATGTATCTATGGATGGAATGTTTGAAGGTGAATTCAAAGTCAATTCATAACGCTTGCGAATATTTGCAGGAATTTTGCGTAACAAAACCGTTAATAAAATGAAACCCCACTCACTAGTCGGAAGATTTAAAACTTCTAGGGCTCTGATATTTTCCTGATATGTATTTAATAAAATACGTAAACTATTAGTATTTTTCTCGTTACAAGATGGAATGTCTAAAATATTATCAACATGTGTAGACGCAATTATTCGTTTATTTTCGTAGCGGGACACTAGAATTTGTAAAGCCACTAAATAATTAGCATCGGTAACTGGCAGAGATTTTACTAAATTATACGGTTCACCCTTCAAAGTTAAAAGTAAATATCGGAATTTCTCCGCATTTGTGTAGGCATCATTGTTATGCACAAGCGAGTTATATAAATCGAAATATGAACTCCAATCAGTCCTGTCACCAAAAAACATAGGCAACGGTAATTTTGGCAATTTTGGCGTAGAAATATTTGTCTCCGTACGCAACCCCACTCGACTGACACGTCTCGTTTCATAATCAGAATCTTTTATTTTATTTGAGTAAGTAATAATCGCGTAGTATCAATCATCAAAATCGTTACGATATTTGATCTGTTCCTCCTTGTTAAATAAGTTATCCTGCATCAAATGTTTTTCAATTTTACTTTGGATTCTATTGAACTTACGCTGTTTTTCCCCTAGGTCATTCGTACGCGAAAGAAATTTTTGTTTGTCTGTAGATGCAAATTGTAATGTTCGTTTTAAATCATCTAAAATAATATCACGTTCGAAAAGATCTTGTTGATAAGCAATATTTGGTTTAGAAACCTCCTCCTTAGAGTGAGAATCCCGCTCGGCCATTTTGAATCAAACTGACACGCACGTTTTTAATTGAAAGAAAAATTAAAATAAATGAAACTCTAGATAAAAACAACACTTTCTGGAAGTAGATACGGTTCGTAGGACCAAAAATAATTATGTTGAGTATAACAACTGTCGATGGACTCACCTGATCTGCGTTTGGTGTCTCGCCGAGTATTCTAAGGGTCGTGGCAAGTCCCTCTTGTGTTATGTCTCCATAATAAAATCCATAGGCGGTTCTTGAAGTAAAGGCTGCTTTCACCAAAGTCTCATTCCACTACACCGGGAGCACCACGCTAATACGCCCGTAATATGTGGGCGTGTAACTGCTTCAAATCGGTGTGAAGAAAGTACGATTCACATCTAATGGCGCGCTTAGCGGCCGAGCTAATTGCAAACTCTCTCGCAGGCTTCTTGTCGTGTACTGTTGGTCGCGTGGTATTGCCACATAACATCGGTGAGGTAGGGGTTGGGGGGGGGGGGGGGGGGGGGGGTGACATGTCCCGTCTCAACACATTAAAGGTTAGCCATCGACAGATACTTATTATAAAGAAAATATTGAATCAAAGAATTTTGCTACCTTCCAAATAGTGTTGTTTTGGTTTCAAAAAAAAGAAATTGAAATATTCTGTTTAGTAATAAACAAACAGTATTATGTAGTTAACTAATAAATAGATAATAAATTAATTCAGTAGTCTCGCACCGGTGCTCGCAACAATCAAGTTCATTCCGGTACTCGCCAGGTTTGCACTATTGGTTTGACAGTACAAAATTATTTGATACCCAGAAACATACTTGTATGTATAAGAGACTCAAAAAAAAAGAAGCAATAAAAAAATCATGGTCATGAAAAAAAAAAGACTAATGCATAAGAGAAATACTACAAATTTAAATTGTGTACAGAAACAAATGAGCTGGATTATAATTTATAATATCCTTTATTGCACACAACAAATTAAAAAGTTACAATCGTTAAAATACATAGTTCGCAAAGGCGAATAGGGCATAGGTCTAGATATAATTTAGGGGCGTTTGTAATAAAATCGATATCCTAATCGCAATTACACAGTAGACTTTAATGATTTCCGAACGAACCTTAGCTGTCAAATGAAAATAGTGTCATTGTCATTATTGACTGTCAGTTACTGTTTACAATACCATTTATAAGGTTACAAGGACTTCTTCCCGCGCTTTTGACGAGTGACATTGTTCTTATATTTGAAATTTTTACAATTCAGTGTAAAATTAGTTTTATGTGACAATTTCGATAGTGTTTTATAATACGAGTATAAATGCTAGTGCAATACAATAATGAAAATCTCAAATATAACCTTTATGCACTTTTTGGAAGACGTGAATAAGTTCATCAAGAAAACCTTGTAAAATTCCTATCGTTTTACGGGTGGTATTTAAACTGGGTCGATTGGGTCGAAGTACCCTTCCCAAGTATTTTTTGAGCACAGTTCCTGAAGCTGGAACCTAGAATTAAGATTTCCAAATGGTTCTAAACTGATGACGTGGCTGTATGGGCTAGATCCCTTTGCCTTTCCCCTCGGGGATAAAAAGAACCAAAAAAAAAGGTTACAAGTATTTTAAATTTTGCATTTTACCTACTTCTTCGGTAGTTACCCACTTTAATTAGTAAAAGCTAAGTTCGGCAAGAAAGATATATTATATAGAAAACAAGTACCTACATATAATATTGAAATGAAATGGTCAACACCCGGCATCGGCCAAATATCAGACGCATCAGCTCACAAGTGTATCTGCAACACCGATCAGCAAGATCTCTACACAGAATGCACACCAATTATTTATGCTGCTTGACCTGGCTCCTGGCTGCGGCGCTACGAGTCTTGATGGGCAGCCGCGTTGTCTGTTCGACTTGTGCCTGCGATTTCGACTGCGCAGCCTTCGGAGCAGCGAGTTCTTGATTGCCTACCATGATGGCATTCAATTCTGGCAACGAAGCTATTTTCCGGCGAGAACCGTCCGGACAGTTCACGATTATGTTCCCGTTGCTTGACCAGCAGCTTTTCACACCCTACAGCCTGCGTGCCTGTACAAATACTTCATGACGAGCACTAGTCAAGAATTCTGATATTACTAGAACGCTCCCTTTTAGTTTCTTTTTAGCCATCCATACTTTTTGTCTGTACTGGTACAAGGCAAATCGGATAAGGATAGGTCGTGGTCGCTCCGATTCAGTGTTACTCTCTAATCGTGAGCTAGAAATAATTGAGTGCGGTGAAATGTCCAACTCCAGTGACTCCCTATAAAGTTTATACACGTTTTCTATGAGGGCTTCATTTGGATGCTCAGGAAGTCCATGCAGCAAAAGTAGATTCGACCGCGACTGTATCTCAAATCTGTCCAATGTTTGCAAAACTAGTTCCATCTGTGATTTTAGTGCAGTCACTACCTTCCAGATAAAAGTTTTAAAAAGCTGGAACTCACCAGCCAGGGTAACTATGTCCGGAGAACCAGAGTGGCCGCTGAGGGAGTCTTCAAATGTTGACATTTTGGTGGTAAACATATCGTACATCTCATCCATTTTCTGTTTTAAGTGTGATAATGGGTCCATAGTGAATGAATTTATATCAAAATGTGGATATTATTTGTGACTATTAGCTGGCGTTATAGTACCAGTTATTATTAGAACATTTATAGTACTTTTAGTGAAACATATTATAAAAATCTATTTTTAAAATTACAGTTATCAGGAGCACTTTTTAATATATCTATATTATTTTAGGCCTACCCGCCAAAAAAAGTATTGCTTTTTTGTATTGCCTATGTACACATCATATCGCTCTATATACGTCGCGATCCCATTTTGGTACAGTCATGAACAACAAAGTCGGTATTTTAGGGTAAATGAGAGCTTGTTTTTGTCTTTATAACTATAATATCTATAATTATCACGTCTTCACCAATTTTATTTTTAAATTGTACAAACATGGCATATGCCTAACTAAAAGAACCTGTTCAAGTTGGTTTAACTATTCTCGAAATATCGATAAAATAGATTAAAAAAAACCAACCCACTGTAATTTAGACTCTCACAGGAAAAGTTCTGTTCTATTTCTTGTATGGAAACCCCCTTTAATATTTAACTTTAATAGCATTTTTATCTTTCAACTCACGGGTATTAATTCCGGTTATTTGATAGGCGTGCGCGGGGATAAGGATCCAACGCGTAGAGGCCCCTTTATGTAATGTTGTATACCCGCCGTGACCCGCTCCAGAGAATACCAATGGGACAATATACCAATAACAATGAACAAGTCATGGCAGGTATTGGGATTATTGCAAATGTGGCGTAAATAATTGAGCTATTGAAATGAGATTTGAAGGTATTATTAGAACCGGGCTATTGCAGAAGAGGGACGGACGCCTGCTTTAACTATCATATCCGATGTTACTTTCGGTAAGCGGTGGCTCGCCACTCACTAGTTGGCCCCCGAAATGCCAGAGAAAGTCGGCCGGAGGCAACACCGATGTGAGTGACTCAGAGGTCTCGAGAAGTGTGCTGCGCTTTCTCTGAAGTTACTCGCGGCGTTATGCACTTTAACGCTTCCACCCCTGGAGCATATCACCTGCTAGAGCAATATACTCTATCGACTCCTCTCTGGACGGCCAATGAAAGCAAGCCAGAGCTGAAAGTCCTGAGGGCCTTCTTGGATTTCCACTCCGATCGACGAAGACACGCCGAAGACGAACGAAGACGAAGACGCCGAAACGAAGGCCCTGATCGACTCTCTAGAGCACCCGGGTACTCGTGGTGTCGTTACGTACTAACAACTCGCCACAAGCTGCCCTGCGGGGTACTTTTTTATTATTATTAGTTGTAGTAGGTTAAGTAATACACATTCTTTAAAAATTTCATGTGATAGATAGACAGACAGCAGTGCATTCGAAATAGGGTTGCGTATGGAACCCTAAAAACATGCGGAATAATAAAACGGTAGAATCTACATCTTTTTTGTAGTCGATTAAATACCAAGTAAGTTTTCAGTTTCAATTCACATCTCGGAATTGTCAAAGGTACGAAGTTTCTAGGAAGTTTAATTCGCGAAACGTCTGTTACAGTCTTCCGGACCATCTATCTATCCGCACGATTGCGTCACAACAACTGAACCGTATTTAAAATGCAATCCGTAGAATGGAATCACCTGGCGCTTTCTGAAGAATGACATAAGATGCATGTAATTTATTCAGATCTATCAAACTTTGACTTTTAATTTTTTTAAGACCCCTGGAGGCATACAACCATAAGGTCTAGCTGATATAATGTAGTTAACGTAGTCTATGAATGTTTGCTATAGGAAATATTACTTGTGCGTGATAACACCTGTTATTAACACTGCAACTCTTAAGGAGGTTACTCACTCGCTGAAACACAACAAGAAGTTGTCATTTGGCCGCGGTTTGCGGCAAGGTAGAAGAATCCAGTCGAGCTATTTCGAAGCGCTATACCTCTGTTTCTTTATTCATTGATTTGTTGCCATAATGTGTTACTTAATCAACTCATATTTATAAGAAGTTCATGTGGATGTCTGTTTGTGTACCTAAATATTCTTTTTCACGACCAAAATGCCATACGGGTGGTAATGAAAACAGATCAACTTATTTAATATCGATTTACAGTTATACACATTAAGCAATTTGTTACAAGCATATACTATGGGATAAAATAAAATGTTAACAGGTAGGGAAAGTTTTCGACTTTTTTAAATATATAATATTCTTATTGAAGATAAAAGGTTGATGGCCCTTTTCATGTTACATAGGGTCGGCAACGAGTGAGTGATGAAAATGTCTGTATGCTAGGGTAATTGTCACCTTAGTGGTACAAAACAAATACAAAAAACGGGTTGCACTTCAGGAGTGCCGGCAGAAGTGAAAACTTGAATATTAACATTGTGCATTTTTTAATATTTTGGAATTGTTAGGGAATAATTTCGCACGAATTGCTTTGTTTATCAGTATAAAAGTAGTATCATGTATGTGGTAAAATATAATATTCATTTATTGCGCTATCGTACACAAACATGACAATTTATATTACATTAAAAATTTAACACTTCAGAACTATTACAATGATTTTACATTAAAAAGTTTATCTCTCAGAAAAATCAACTTTCATCCATAATTTCAACGACTCTTCACCATCATCGCCAATCTCTAAAACTCAAACACACACGCACACTCGCGCAAGCGCCCTGCGCCACTTAAACCAAACAGCAATGTTGATAAATTACGTTGAACGAAACGCGTAAGCACCAAGAATTTCATGGCGCTTACCACGTTTTGGTCGCGAGAAAGTAATGCCCTATGAACGATCTAGCGCTTCATGCTTTAATTGTTTAATTAGAGGGTAACTAATGTTTTAGCTCTGCAGTGAACTTAAGTTCTAATTCTCACCAAAATCTTACGGTCACGTGTTCTGACGCGAGTTTAACATTTTTTACTCATCCCAAAAAGTGCACAATGCCGCTAAAGAAGTTTTCACTTTAAAAATTTAGCTTTAGGGTTAAAGATGATGAAGTTGCCGTTTTATAGTAATAGATTATTAGAATTGACATTAAACATTCATGGTGTGAGATTTTCGAGTGAAACATTTTTAACATGATACTCGTACATACGAGGGTTTACTTTAAAAAAATGTGCAGTATTGGATTTTCGAATTTAAATTGTTTTCTTTATTCAGCTTAGACGGAAAAGATGTATACTTCGAAAATTCTAGTCATTTTTGAATACGAGTTCCGACGCGGAACTAACGCAGCAAAAACGGTTCACAATATCAATGCTGCGTTTGGAGAAGAGACTGCTAATGAAGGCACAGTGCGTTGATGGTTTAAACGCTTTCGTAATGGAAACTTGGACTTGAGGAACGAACCACGTGGAAGACCGCACACAAAGTTGAATGACGCTGAATTGAAGTAGATGGTGGAAGCGGATCCGAGTCAAACTACCCAGGAATTAGTGGCATGATTTAACGTTACCTTACCTATAATATTGACTCATTTGCGGCAACTCAATACGATAAAAAATATGAAAATGGGTACCTCATGATTTGACTGATCTGCAAAAAGAAACGCGCGTTGAAACTTGTGTTGCCTTGTTGAATCGGTACAGAAATGAAGGAATATTAGATCGAATGTAACACAGTGTCACAGTGAGATGTGACAAAAATTTAATTCTTTACGATAACCGTAAGTGAAAAATGCAATGGTTGACTCAAGGTCAAACGCCGCAAAGTGCCCTAAACCAAAGCTTACCAATAAAAAGGTAATGGTAACTGTCTGGTGGTCTCTTCATGGTGTTATTGACTATAGCCTTTTCAGGTCTCGTGAAGCAATAACAGCAGATGTTTGTACCGAACCTCAACAATGATGGCGAAACTGGTAGGAAACAGCTCCGACTCGTGAATCGATCTTCACCATTATTGCTCCATGATAATGCAAGGCGTCATACTGCACGTGAAAGCGTTGTAACCCTACAGGCGCTACAGTTAGAAACCATACGTCATCCTCCGTACTCGCCAGATCTTGCTACGACTGACTACCATTTTTTTGTGATTTGGATAACTTTCTACGTGGTAAAAATTTTTCTTCCCAGGAGACAGAAATGCTTTCACACAGTTTGTCGATTCTAGATTCTCAGAGTTCTATTGCAAAGGCATAAATAAACTTCCGATTATATAGCAGCAATGTATAGATAATGAGGGTAAATATCCACTGTAAATTTCACTGTATGCAGATGATGCCGTCCTATTAGCAGAAACACCATCTGAACTGCAAACACTAGTCACAATGATGAAAGACGAATGTATGAAGGAAGGTTTACTATTGAATGCGAAGAAAACAAAGATAATGGTATTTGAAAGAGAAGAAACCAAAACCAATGTTAGGATTACGGTAGATGATGAAGTGTTGGAATAAGTGAATGAGTTTGTATATCTTGGATGCGCTTTCAGTAGGGATGGAAGGTACACCGCAGATGTGGAAAGGCGAGTGAGTGCTGGGAATAGTGTGAATGAAGCGTTGGGAAATTTTTTTGCCAGTAAAAACCTGAGCCAGAAGGCGCAGCTGGCTATACATAATGCAGTGCTGATCCTAACGCTTAATTAGCGAAGCGAGAGCTGGGTATGGCAGAGAGAGCATGAAAGTAGGATAAACGCGGTTGTAATGCGAATTTTTGTGGCGTAACATAAAATTTGTGGCGTAACGCTTATAGACCGTATTCACAATGGTGAGGTTAGAAGCAGAGTTGGTATGAAAGAGAGCGTCGGTGTAAAAATAAAAAGAGGCATGCTCCGTTGGTTTCGGACATGTAGAAAGAATGCAGGATGAAAGAATGATGAAGCAGATATACAATGCAAAAGTGGAAGGACGTAGGAGCCGAGGGAGGCCAAGACTTACCTACTATGATCAAATTGGTCGTGTTCTATCAGAAGGTGATGTCAGGAGCCCTAGAAACCGACGAGCGTGCATGAAAAGAGCAATGAATGTTAAAGAAGCGAGTGAGGTATGTAAGGATCGAGTCACGTGGCACTCGGTTCTCTTTACCTACGCCGTAAGGGATTTGGCGTGAAGTTATAGATAGTTAATAGATTCAGGCGTTATTTTGCGAAAGTCAAATTTACATTTACACACAACGCAGGTTACATCAAATTGCATGTAAGTTATAGATAGATAGAATCTGTTTTTTTTTTTAATTGTCGGCCATTTTGACGATGTTCCTTAAGTGATAGGAGGTTGGTTTTTCAGACATTTCTATTCTACTTTTTTAAATTTACTTTTCGAATCTGAAATAAAAATTCATAATTTTTTTTTTAAATATGTTGGCCCATGTTCCTTAAGAGATAGGAGGTTGGTTTTTCAGTTATTCCCATTCTACTTTTTTATGCTGAGCCCGAATCTGAAGTCAAAATTCGAATATTCGAAAAAAAAGCGACAGACACACAGAGACAAACATATAGATTTCATATAGGAACGGTGTTCCTGATCAATGACTCTTTTTCTTTCAAATTTTTGATTCAACGCTAAACCCAACTTGCTATGATGGCTAGTCAAGTGAATCTCAACTGCAGTGCACGGCAGTTTAGCTTCATTTGACTAGCCATCTCTTTAAGGTTTTTAAATGCCTTATTTGTCATATTGCTGTCTCTCACTTCACTCAACACACAAGTTTAATTCTGGATACACAGGAGACACAGTGGTGGGTATGAGAGATGGGCCTGTCCCGTAAAAAAACCCCCAACTAGCTAGCATAGACTTTTCACGTGTATCCGACGCAGCCTAACTCGACTTTTATGTAAATAACACATGTTAACTACTTGCCCATCACGTTCCGCGCAAGGTACGCGATTTAGCTCAATAGCAATACCTTATTTTAGTAATATTTAAAAGTAAATGGGTTTTGAACCAGTCTTTACGTCCACTATTGCCAATAAACCTACTTGAATTTTTCGTCTCCTACATGTACTGTACATGTTAAATGATGTCGAGTGAAACTGTGATTAAAGTTACAAGCCGGCAGTGAAATTTAATAAATTATTTAAACGGACTTTTCGAACGTTGTTTGATAGCATTCGCTATCTACTAAATGCCAGTGAACATGAGTGATGGATACACCACTATCCTACACACCTACGCGAATTGCATTCAGGGTTGCACAAATATTGAAAAATATATAAAATTTCGAAACAAAAATGTAGTGAGCGGATAATGTAACAGAACGAAGTAACTTACGATTATTAAGATACGTTCTGTAGAAATTCCGGTAATTTTATATTACGATTTATAAAAGCAGATGTTGTACGCATCTAGAATATTCTATGTGTGAACCGTTTCGATAGCCCTGATCCTGTGATGTGGGAAAACTGTAACATATAGGCCATCAGCGCGGAACTCCAGATTAGACACATTCATCAATGACTGTAGGGTAAGTTTACCTATCAAGTTGGTTTTATGTTGGATATCTAACTAATAATGTTGTCAATTTCTTTCGGGTTAGCGTTCTATCCAAGTGTTGTATAAAACTTTACTGGTGATAATGAATTTATCAAGAGAGATTGAAATAAAAGACGTTTATAGCGTAACACATACGGGAATATGAATACAGTCATTAGTACGTATTCATCTAAACATCGTACCTCGCGGGGAATGTGATGATCCAAGTAACTTGTGTTATGTGCATAAAAGTCGAGTTGGGCTGCGTCGGACACACCTGAAAAGTTTATGCTAGCTTTTTTTATATACAACGTCGGGAGTCATACAAGTATACGGCCCACCTGATGTAAAGCGGTTACCGTAGCCTATGAACGCTTGTAATACATTAAGTATCACTCGCGCGATGCCTTCTCTGCTGCTAATACAGCAACTTCTTAGGAGCTTACTGTTGACGTCACTCACACGTAGGAACAAACAACAACCCTCTAGGGAGTTGTTATTTGGCTGCGGGTTTCTGTGAGATGGAGGTACTTCCCCAGACGGGCTGCTTTAATGCGCCCTCCATCTCTTAAAGCCAGTTTTAGCTAGTTGTGTTTAGTGTACAATATAGAGTTGGAGAGAAAATGAGATATTGACTTCATCTTTAATAGAAGTATATTCAAAAAGCACGAAAATCCATGACAGTGAAGTCGGCACTTCATAAAACTTATGTAAAATCAATCGGAAGCTAGAACCTTGCTTACATAAAAGCTTTTTAAAATAGGCTCATTATAGGGAATCAGAGAAAGACAAAAACATTCAAATTATACATAATGGATATTTATCACCAGAAAAAAAATAATCACTACATATTATATAATAAAGTCCCACGCCGCGTCGGTTGGTCTGTCCGCGGTAAACTCAAAAACTACTGAACGGATTTTCATGCGGTTTTCACCAACAGGCAGAATGATTCTTGATGAAGGTTTAGGTGTATAATTTGTTAAGGTTTTGTGTAAATCGGTTAAACTATGACGATAACTGTTGAAAATGTCGGAAAAAGTCAAGCCCCCTTTCATCGGATATTATACGGATATACAATATTAATTCTTACTATATGTATGTATGTAAACGTAATATGTTCTACTACCCGTGCGAAGTGGGAGCGAGTCGCTAGTTGTAAATAAATAAACCTTTATATTGCTCAAAGCTACGTCCAAAAATTATTTTATTTAAAAATGACGCGTTCAAACACATGATGTGATTTGTATGTAATCACACTACAACCCATAAAACCGTTATTAAACTCCTGATATTAATCTTATTTGAAAGTTTGTAGAACTTAACTAACTTTTTTGTAACTTATTTTGTTTGTTATTAGTAAATAGCTTTTATGGTTGGTAGTTCGTTAACTTTGACAAGCTTGGTGGCGCTGTGCTTAGTAACGCTACTTTGACATCAAGATTCGTGTGTTCGATTCCCGTACAGGACAAATATTTGCGTACATGAACATGTCTGTTTGTCTTGGTCTGGTATTTTTAAGTTGCATCAAAGTAACCCATCTGGGGAAGTATCTCCACAACACAGAAAACCGCAGCGTACCTAATAACAACTCCCTGAAGGGTTATTGTGTTCCTGCATGTGAGTGAGGTCACTTATGTAGAGTGAGTGACACTTATTGTATCATAAGCATTCATTTAAATAATCTAAAAAATTGTTTTGGATCATTAAAGGGTTATTTGTTAAAATCCGCGATTGTCGTAGACCTTTAACATACACTCAATAAGGAAATTTTCGAAATCGGTTATAAAACTGCAAACACTACGAAGTGGTCCTGCCTCCTTCTACTTTGATTGATGTCTTCGATATTAATGTAAATCTATAAATTATAGAATTAAATATTTTTTATTTCAAACAATAAACACATATACAATAACAACTGCGATAGTATTAAACTGAGTTGCAGCAGTTTGAGGCCGTCTTCGAGGTAACATGTTGCAGATAGTTCTAAACACAAGAAATTACAGAGAAGAGTACTTATCACATGATAAAACTAATATTAGTGACGTAATACACAATGACAGTTGCAATTTATGTAAGTATGTATGTGCGTTATTGTGTGTGTGTATCTCTAATACTGCAACTAATAATAAATACAACATCGGCAGAGACGCTCGCGTCGCGTGTCGGTGTCGGTACTGGGTATCTTTGCGGCGTTTCCGAAACTCTCAATTTCTTTTCGGCACCGGACATAGAAATACGTGTGCGTGACATACAAAGTCTCTCTTTCTAAAGACGGACGTGATTTATATAGGTTTTGTCCAAGCAGAGTGCCTCACTCTGCTAGTTGATCACTTACCAGTAAGCTTCCGAGAAGTTTGTTGCATGATCACCGGGGTGAAATGCGCGAAAGAATGTTTTTTTAGTGTCATCTTGATAAAAAAAATCAGCCAAATGTTCTGTGCCACGGTGTATAAAAGTCAACCAAACCAACAAAAACATATGACTGACGTGGAGACTCCTTTTTTATACTACGTCAGGAGGAATACAAGCATACGGGCCACCTGATGTAAAGCGGTTACCGTAGTCTATAAACGCTTGTAATACATTAAGTATTACTCTCGCGATACCACCTCAGCTGTTAACACAGCAACTCCTTGAGAAGCTTATTTAGCGGAGAACTTCACCATACGGGCAGCTTCGATGCGCCCTACCACTCTTAAAAACACCCAGACCGAGACAAAAAGACATGTTCATGCACACAAATGTTTGTCCTGTGTGGGAATCAAATTCACAAGCGTTGGTGTCAAAGTAGTGTAAAATAGCGTTTAATCTGTATTTAAAATGAACATGAGTGAACGAAGTACGTTGCATTGAATTACCTACCCATTACAAACCCATTCAAGTTACTTTAAAATTGGAAAGTAAACAATTAAAAAGCATAAATCAAGGCAAGTAATTAAACAATCAGAGAAACAAAAGCAATCTGTATCGAGTTTCATTTGTGAAACTTTAAATATAGGTACCTACAGTATGAACAGTAGTCGGGTAATTATGTGTCACAGGGGACACTCGGACAAGTTTGTATAATCGCCAATGTAAATGCTGTATCGAATTCCAATTTGTTTACGAAACCGGGAGGCTTTTACGCATCTCTTTTATGAAGGGTATTTTGGCAAAGGACGTACTTTTGGTGTACAAAATATAATACGAGTAATTAGTTATTTTTCCAAAAAATAACTAATTGCGATCGATAAAAGTAATATAAGATTTTTTATAGAACGATTCCTCGTATCTGGACGTCTTTTCTTATCTCTCTACGATTACCATCTCCCTAGTTTGTAAAACAAATTCTTCTCACTCATAACAGTTCAAATAAATATTACAGGAGTAAAATATTAAATCATGTCGTTTATAAAGCGTATGAAATTACTCGGGACGAGTTCGTTTTTAGTTCTTATTCAGTTTTTAGTTTTGAATTAGGTTTTATCGAGTGGTAAACAAACATGCAGCGTGCCAGACGAAGCGAAGTCATAACAGTACCTTAAGGACGTTTGCGACTCAAGGAGTACTTATTACCCGCACTTGACCTTCTCTGCTAACACATCAACTCCCTAATACTAATCCTAAACGATATAATACTTCTTCCTTGCGTTATCCAGTTTCCTAATAGTATGGATTGGCGGAGTCCACTGAGATACTGATTTTCACATAGAGCTCCACAAACCAAAAGAAGTAACGACATAAAATTCTTTGGAGATGCTTCTTCTCGAAGATCTTCACGAAGTTCCCCTTCACCAAATCCGAAAACACGAATTTAGAGCCACGTACCTATACCAGGATTCAAACCAGGGACCGTCAGATAATAGGTCGGTTCTTTATCCACTGGGCTTTCATTGCTCAAGTTTGCAATATAATATGTTCTTTTTTAAAGATTTGTAAAACATAAAAAAGTGTACATGAAAACGCAAAAGCCCGTCTTTTGCGTTGCCATGTACATTTTTTAATTTCTAACAAATGTAAATTCCTCCTAGCAACCTTATTATATTGAATATTGAATAGTATATTAAAAAAATAAAAAAGAAACATAGGTAGTTGACGCATGATAATATTGAGGAAAAAGAACACACCTACACAAATAAGGTTACATAGAAATGCGATTACTTGTGACTTTATTAATTCATAGGAATATAGCAAACATTCACGGAATTGGTACTACTTTGCGATTTTCTGCAAACTGAAAACACTTTCAAGTCAACCATAAACTTCTATTTTGCCGGAGTCTTCCGTTATAATCGGCTAAGAGCACCACGTGCAGAGAAGTCGGAGGCAGTAGTGATTTATAATCCCAATTGACAATGTAAGATTAAATGACACCTACTCAGATGGTAGTCTGTCCTTTAAAACCTTTGACGAGCTCAGTGGTGGAGTGATTAGCAATGCTACTTTGGTATCAAAACTCATGGGTTCGACTCCAATTCAAAACAAACACGTACCTATGCATGAACATGTCACTGATATAGTTAACTAAGTAGCAGTAGGACGCCCACAGCAACTCGACTAGATATCTCACATCCCTACACTTCACAGAAAACAACATTCAAATAACAATTGCTTGGGGGGTTGTTGTGTTCTTACGTGAGTGTGTGAGTGTGAGTGAGTGGGCTTACCAATGATCTCCTAGTTGTTCTGTTAGCAACATGGACAGCAACCCGCGATTGATACTTTGCGTGGGGCCCTTTACGTGGGCCGTATGCTTGTATGCCTCCCGACGTTGTATTTAAAAAAAGGTGGCCGTCACGGGACGCCCGGCAGATGTGAAACATCTTTGTGAATATTCAAATTTTTAATGAATCAAAAACAATAAATAATATGGAGTAAAATAATGTAAAAAAGTAGAGTTTTGTTAATAAAATCAATATATTTTTCTTTTACACTAATTTTAATAATAATTACAAAATATATATAATTATAAATAGTACAATAAAGTAAATATTTAATAGAGGCTATTTTACAATGCCCGTAGCTGCATTATTAAAAATTCTTTATTTGGCTTTAGACGGCGGCCCGCCGGCCGCATGCGGCCCGTGGGCTATCTCGGTGCGGCCCGCAAACCTGAGGTCTGCAAGAAAAAATACTAAAGCAAAAGTGCCAAAGTGCATGCTGCTAGGCCGTGAGAGTATTCTTGAAAGCTCGTTCCGACGCGGGGTAATAAAAATGTACTTATTTCATTTCTTCAGAACTGTTTATTAAGACTGTGATGTTATGCATTGTTTCTACCGAAAATAAAGATTTGCTCTATTCAATCACTGAAAAAAAAGATTAGTTGAATTTACCAAAGAAGCAAAGGTAGGCTATTTTACTAGTAACCTTTGTTAATTAATGCAAAAATTTGTAGTTAAATTTACAATTATATTACGGTTGGTCTTCATACAAAAGTATTTTGTAGCTATTACTATTTTAAATGTATAATTTACCGCTAATAAATGGATTGTACATATAATATGGTACAGTTTATCATACTAAATAATAATTTTTATTATTTGTACTCGTACTTCATTAACCTTTTTTGATTGGTAATATCAACTTAAGTCAAAGGTAGGACCCAGTTCAACCGTCGACTTTGGTGAATTCTATTAGGAATCTGGGAAATCCAACTAAACATTTTTTTCAATGATTCTAAATGGCAATTTTTTTTTTTTAAACAATTAGACGCATGTGTGCGGCGGCGGAAAAATTCAAAGCGACTGACTTTAGATAGAAGCGCAGCTCTCGCCTCCGTTGTTGAAATTCGCCAGAAAAATCACGTCTCATCTGGTTGCCAGCTACGTGTTTCGTTTCACCTTTCTTCCTTTCGCTGATAGCTTCTCACGACGTATGAGGTAAGTACGTTGTATGCACTCGCGAGTAATTTACCATATTTTATTTACTGCTTGTTTATGTGAACCTTCCGATTGATGGGTAAATATTAATTATAATGACGGGGATAGTACTAGACTAGATAGTTATGTCATGTTTTCATTATATTTTGAATGGGGAGTTGAATTTATAGCTACCAATTCGAACATATTTTTTTATAATTTTACACAGAATTGATTTTTTTTATGATTGTTACAGAATAATTAAATAAACATGGCTTCAAGAAAAAGGAAGATAGAAGAAGAAAAAAGAGTTTTGAACGAATTATGGACAGAATTATATTTTTTTATCGAGTTTAATGGAAAACCGTTATGCTTGATTTGTAGTAAAGGAATATAACCTGAGGTGACATTACGACACTGAGCATAAAGCTAAATTTGACTGTCTTGAAGGAGAAATACGAAAAAGGAAATTTTCCACTTTGAAATCGTCATTAAAAATCAACAAAACATATATAAGGTTGTAGCAGACATCAGCGAATCGAATGTTCGTGCCAGCTACAGGGTAGCAGAGATTCTAGCAAAAAATGGACGTCCGTTTACCGATAGTGAATTAGTAACAGAGTGTGTCTTAGCTATCGCAGAAGAAATATGCCGATAGCAGAAAAAAAAATATTGAAAGTCTTAGTCTCTCTGCTAGAATTTGTACCCGACGTACCGAAGACTTGGGTGCTAATTTGTGTGAACAACTCAGGGATAAGGCGCAGTCTTTTGGCTACTTCTCTTTAACGGTGGATGAAAGTACGGACGTGTCGGATACAGCACAGCTACTCATATTTGTACGCGGCATTGACGAAAACTTTTGAAGGTTGAAAAGCCCAAAATTAAAACAATCTCCTTTGATGCATGACGGCATGAGAGACTTCCGTCATGCCAACATCTGTCACGGCATACGGTTCGATTTTATTGGCAAGGTGCCATATATTTTGCCTATAGACGTTTCACATCAAAAAAAAAGATCCGTTAATTTTTAAAATAAGAGCTCTTAATTTTGACGGCGCGAATGACCATTGCAGTGTTATCATTTTTTTAACATTACCGAATTTAAAAAGCATGAAATGTAATGTTTCAGCCCCAACTCGTGTATCGTATCACTAAAATTCGTTTACACAACAATGGAGCGTTTTAAGAGGCTTTTACGCAACCAGTTGCAAAGGGCCCGTGTTTCAGGTTTCTTAATAAAAGGTCGAGAGGGCAATTGAGGTGAAACGGGTGTATTTCAGTAGTTACACCGGGTTATATGCATTGTATCTTTAGACATTTTTATTGAGGCTCTTCTTACTGAGATGTGAGAAGGGTTAAAGTGTGAAATTGCCTTTTTAGCCGACATAAAAAAGAAAATTCTATTCCGGTGCTTATGTTTTTGTGAACGTTTAGTGATATCTCTGAAATAGATTATGTAACCTATTTGGATAGTTTATTGAGATAGATCCCGTGTCAATACTTTTCAAGATTTTATTAATAAATTAAAAAGCTGTTTTAAGAATATTTAGTAGGTAATGCATATTTATCGTTATCTCGTTGTTCGAGCGTCATGATGTCGTTTATTATCGGATTTTTATCATCATTTTATAGTACCTACTAGCGATCACTCCAATAGTCAAAATTCAACCGTAATGAAAGGTTGGGGAAACAGTTTTTTCGTACTCGTATAAAAATTAAAGACGTTTTTATCGTAGTTTATTTACATGTAATTGTAATAAATATTTGCCATTTTCTTTGATAACTTTTTGCGATTTAGTAGGTAGAAACATAATCCACTTTTCACCACCAGTAATCCAACTTTACCAAAACGCTTCGGTTTTTTTACATTCCAATAAAGAATCGCAAATGATTACACGATTCATTGGGTTTCATTAAATGAGCTTATGTGGCACCTAAATATCGAGCTGTTTTGTATATCCAGACTTTCTTAAATAGATTAAAACTGCTTTGTGGTCAACCCCTAGCTCTTAAGCTATGACATAACCACTAATACGCCGATTTTGCTACACTTCTTCAAAAATGGTATCGACTTTATTCATATCAGGTCAACCAAAGCGAGCTTCATTTTTTACATCAAAAACTCCAGACTGTAAATGCTTGAACTG
This sequence comes from Pyralis farinalis, assembly GCA_947507595.1. Lineage (NCBI taxonomy): Eukaryota > Metazoa > Arthropoda > Insecta > Lepidoptera > Pyralidae > Pyralis > Pyralis farinalis. The sequence continues at coordinate 24,271,334 of OX382267.1, forward strand.
CATTAACTGGCGAGAAACCGTTTTTAATTACAAAAAAAAACAAAAAAAAAATTAACAAAATCGTTTGATAAACAGAGGTACTGAACTGTTTTGTCTTGCCTAATTATATGTGCCTAACTAACCCCGTGATGTACATACAATTTTAACGACGTTATGATTATGAAATCTGTAAAATAAGAATGTGAAACTTTATTACAGTGAACTCGTACTCACATAGTCTTTTTTTTTTAACATTGCTAGATAACAACAAACGTACAGCCCGCCTGATGTAAGGCGGAGTAACCTATGAACGCTTGCGACACAGCAGGGCTAAATGCTTAAGACTATTGCTGTTTATAGCTTTGAAGACCGTCAATCTCAGATACTTTCAAATTATGACCACATTAACGGCTAGGGTAGAAGTACTTATACTGCATATATTATCGCATAGCAAAGATAATAGTATCTAAAAGCTCTAATTTGCAACCATTGAAGTAAGTGCACGGTCGATGACGATGTAGTGAGATTTTTCAAATGATGCCTGAAGTTACTTCAAATAATATAATACTATACAAATATTCTTATTAACGGCTTTTTAACCATGATGATTGAGGGTTCATTTAAACGCTTGCAATACATTAAGTATCATTTGCGTGATACCACCTATGGTGCTAACATGGCAGCCAACTCCTTAGGAACTTACTGGTGACCTCACTCACTCGCAGAAACACAACTAGCCTCCAGGGAGATATTATTGGGGCTGCGGTGTTCTGTGAGCTGAAGGTACTTCCAAGCAGCCCGCTTGGATGCGCTCTTAAAAACACCCAGTATAAGATAAACAGAGATGTTCATGCACACAAATGTTTGTCCTGTGTGGGAATCCAAACCACGAGCGTTGGTGTCAAAGTAGCATTACTACCCATTGCGCCACAGAGTTTTATTTATACAACTAGATTGGCAAATAAGCATGTGACCCGTATTAGATGGTCAGCGATCACCTCATCCTATTGATGCTCGCGACACCACGGGGATGTTACCCGTGCGCTGCCAATCTTGTGACCTAAGGCTGTTTCGTCACGGTACCCAGTAATTTCTCTGCTGTACTTTACCCTTCAAATCGGAACACAGCCATATAAATATAGCTGCTTGGCGGTAGAAATAGGTGAGATAGAGGTACCCACGCAGACGACTTTTGTACAAAGTCTCGCTCTGGTAAATAGCTCGTTGTACAATTTTATGAATACATACTATCTATTATTAAGTTTTATTTTTGACATTAACCTACGTGTTTTGCATAAACTAGTCATTAATAGCCAATGATCTTAATTGTCAATATAACAAAGTCCTCCATTGATCATGGGCACAGTAACGTTATCTTTTGGGCCTTTAGACGTTACTTGGCAACACTTCAAGCTGCCGCAAAGCCCGGCTTACGTTGCTTCCCAATCAGCGCGGATCAGCGGGTAACGATGGTTATCTCTGTAGAATACGTATGTAGACACGTGATAATATCAGGCCGGATTTGGCTTTCTTAACACTGTAAATAGGCTTGCGGAAAATTTGTTCCAGACATATGAAAAGAGTTTATCACCAATAGAGATAATTATTGTGGTACTTTAGAACCATCTTTTATAATTGTTGTTCTATTTAAAAAGACGAGCAAGTGGAACAACGTCCTGAGGGCGACGCTAATTTATAAAACTTGTCACTAAACAAAAAGCAATAGCATATTCATACGTTTTCATTTACTTATAGCAATTTAATATTTCTTTGTTTATACCATATATCGTAATACTCTATCGGTTTAGGTTAGTGGTTAATTATTATTTAAGAATATGGTTAATCTGTAAAATGTATTTTTTCTTTTATTTCTTAATCAATTTCTAAAAGGAGACGGTTAAACATCGATATTTCCAGAATATCTCAACGGTGTTGGCCTATTCAAATTGTGTTCTGTTAAGTTTAATCTTAGTTGAGGTCAATATAAATTTAGTCAATACTCAATGACCGGTTTAAAAATAAAAAAAAGTTTAAAACTTGCTTTACAATTTTGACTTTTCTTCAATGTATGTTTTTTGATGATATCATGTGATTTCAACGAAGAATCAGAGAAGATATAGGTGAGGTATTGAAAAATTTTGAAATAAAGACTTATAGATAAATATTCACGTCAGCTCGAGCATAAGAAAAATGTCTATTTTAATGAAGTCAGTTTAAGACTTTATTCTCATGTTTTTACGTAGCGGTTATGTTTTATAGAGAATGTTAGTATGCAGTTGCTATTTCTATATGATATTATGATATATCTATTAATGGCGTATCATATAAAAATATGCATCATAATAAATACAAAGGAATGGTTGATGAAAGTAACTGAAACATTCGGCACCACCATTGGTATCTGGGTATTGACAAATGTGCGGTCATACATGTGAAATAGGATAGAATTATAAATTCTACTAGTTTACAACTCCCAGAGACTATGCCCATCACCTAGGTATCTCAGTCTTTGAGCATAGTCGATTGAGATGTTACCGCCATGTAGAAGATGGATTATGATGGATATGACTACATTAGAAGGAAGGCAGTAGGTATAGTGACACCACACCTCACTACGCCACTCTTTTATCACTATCATTATTTTAATTATGAATCTGATCTCACCAGATATAGATTCCTTTAACTTAATTAGTGTGCTTCAACTACATTTCTGTCAAAGATTCAAAAATGATCATTTAAATGAAATAATAATATTAAACTCATACCATTTCGGGCTGAAATACCGCTTTTGATATTTAATAGTATTACTTTCATTGTAGCTGTATCTATAGTGTGCGTGACTAAATGGATTAAAACATTTTCATGTACAACTGTTGCCGTAGCGTGGGTAAAAACTCTGAAATTACTTATAGTGATGTGGTTCACCTTTACCTATCGAACCAAAGTCAATCCCACTTGCTTCATCCTTTTGATTCACTTATGAAAGCATGTCCATAGGGATACTTTTAAAGAGAATCTAAGCATACTTCTATTTTTTTATAGAATTTCTTCTTCATCTTTCTAGCGTTATCCTACTAAATACTAAGTAAAGCGAGGATATTGGTTTTACACAGAGCGAGAACTGAAGGAAAATCAGATCTTTCTTAGTTTAGTTCAAGTCACACGTCTTTCAATATAAAATTTCCGGGACGTGTGGATTTCCACATGATGTTTTCTTTAGCAAATGATAATTACGAATATGTATATAAATCAAAAAATATGAATTTAGCACATCCGAGTACATGCGGCACCAGTATTCGAATCGGTTCTTTTGGTAACCGTAGCCTACGATCGCTTGTTTTCTTTTGTATAAGGCCACGCTTAATGTAATTAACAATCTAAATGTAACTAAATTAATTGACAAATTTACTAACACTTATTATGTTACTAAATACATTTAGTCAGTTGCAAATATTTCCGTTAAACTTCGAATATAGTGTAAGACGCCATTTCCTGTGTATTTGGTTAATGCCGGATATTGGATAGTGACAAATATATCTCCGGATAGTGATCAGCGTCACATCGTGATCCAATCAAAGGGGATCAGTAAGACACCGGATCCGACGTGTGGGGACTTAACGCTCGATCTATGTTTAACTAGATGTGATTAGATTGATAAGTTGTGAGAAACCCTTTGCCATCGTTTGATCCCTAGGTGATATTACCCGCTTAAGTAAAGAAGTCTCTTATAATTAAATATTAAATTTAACTAGTCTTGGATTTGACTGTGTTTAAACAGAAAAAAATAAAAACATTTATGTGAATGTACATACTTCTACTTTATTTTATTAAACGAGCAATTCTTGTATGTACATTGACATTAGTTTTTTTTTCTATCTTACGTTCCACTACTCTTTTTGTTCCCTATCTCACTTGCATACTCAATTCACTCCCTTAGTAATTAAGTATTAAGTAAAAAAAAATGTTCTATTGTCTGCCTTTCCCTTCTATATATATATATATGTGTGTATATATATAGATATATATAAATTCTAACGATTTGTATCATATTTTGTATTTAGGTTAGGTTTTGCATTTTAAATTTATCTGTCTTTGCAAAGAAATTAAAAAAAAGTCGAGCGAAGCTTGATCGCACAGGTCCTCATTACTTAAAAACTATTAAACGTGAATACCTGACATTTTGTACGTCTAATAAACAAGAAATTCAGAGTATTATATGACACTTTTGCTGAAAGAAGACTGTATCAGACCCCCTTTTGATTGTCTCGAAAAGCAGACTGCGAAACGAGCCACGGGCGAGAGTGTTCGCGATTCTCAAGATTCAAAAAGTACGCACCTATAACACGTATAGTGCAATAGGTGCATAATTTTATGCAGTATTTTAAATAATGCAGTTAAGTAAATTGACATTTCATTGTTCACTGGCGGAGTTCGTGAGGGCGGCATTAAAATATCTCAGTTACTATAATAATTTATTTACTTTTAGTTACTGATTTTAGTTTATACAATATTATATACACGTAGTTTGACATTCAATATTTTCATTTATCTCTGCATTTCGAATTGGTGACTATATACGGGAGAGACATAGAATGTGAAATGATAAATGAATTAAAAAACTCTTTTGAAAACTTAGGAAACCAAGTTTCAGTGTAGCGAGTGCGACCGTTCTAAAGGATTATTTTCTGTTTGAGAAGAAGCATCTAGCTAGCGACTTGGGCCTTGATTAATGATTTCATAATTACACGTGGTATTAACTTAGGTTTGAATAACTAACTATTAACTAACTTAGCTAGTGACTTAGTAGTGAAAAAGCATTTTTTTTTATTTAGCATTGACATCCAGACATCATCAAAATTTGTGGATTGTTTTTCCCTTGTAAATTTGTGCTAAATGTGAAATTTCAAGTGGTCTAGATTTTCGACGAGTGAGTTAGTAATAGAAATGAATCCTTTTAGACCTTACGAACTCAATAACTTCTCGTATCTATCTGTAGCTGCATGAACCAGTGACATATATTATTTTGCCCTCGTGGTTGTCATAAGTGATCTGGTCATCTCAGCCCCATTTACTGAAGCCGTCTCTGCGATTGCTCGTCTTATGTAACATGCGATGTATACAACATCCTTCGCGGCCATGACAGAAAACCGTTTACATTTACCAAAACAGGGTCTGATCATCATATCATACAACTTGCTTTGAACAGATTGTGTTGAGAGGAGTTGTATGATATTGTAAAATTGATACAAAAATACAAAGCAAGTCATAATCTCTTCTTAGACCTATATTATCAATGTCGTTTATAATCTTGGTACGGTCCTATGAACCAAGTCACAAGGCCTAAGCTGATGTATATAGATAATTCCGCTTAAAGGAGATAATAATTCATGATGCACGATTTAACTTGGTAATTGCATAGCAAAAATCTTTGTACCTGATGCAAGCTGAAGTATCTCTCTATTAAGTTCCTTAGACACCTGTATAACTTTTTCGTACAGTTAACTTAGAAATTTAACTTCGCTGGAGTCAAGATCATCAAGATCATGGGCCTACCTAAAATCACAATGTCCTCAGTGGTGGTGGCGTAATCTTTAATTAAGGTAAATGCAATTTTCTTATCTCCGAAATTAAGTAAAGATGCATGTCTGAGTATGATTGAATTGGACTATGTTCAATCGCCACCACATAGAAATACTTTAGTCGAAGACTGTTAGTTTCAGATACAAGTAGCTCGCGGTTTTCCTTTGTTTATTTCTAAACGGAAAGAGCGATTTTAGTAGGGCCAAAGTGTATCCGGTTCATATTAGAATATATGCTATCAAGCGATAACATACCATTGATATACCGTATAAACTATATCGCGATCGTTATGCATTCTTGCTTGATGCTAAATCCATAGCCATTGGTGTCCATATCGGTGCACTTATATATCATGAACTGCACGGTAGGGAAAAAATTGTCTGTATATATATATATATATATATATATATACTATAACTAGTCTGGCTATTAATAAAGATTTTACGAGCAGTAGGGCGCATCAAGGCAGCCTGGGGAAGTACCTTCACCTCACGGAAAACCGCAGCCAAATAACAACTGTCTAAAGGGTTGTTGTGTTCGTGCGTATGAGTGAGGTCACCAGTAAGTTGTTAAGGAGTTTCTATGTTAGCAGAGGTGGCATCGAGCGAGTGATACTTAACGGGCCCGATTAGATAAGGACCTATACGTTATTAAAGATTCTATCTTAAAACAAGTACATGGTTATATTTCTTAGTGAGACGCAGTGCTTAAAATGTGGAAATTTTAAGACAAGCGTTCATTGGTTGTGGTAATCGTATTCTTATACGCCTCTCGAAGCAAAAAAAAAAGAAAAAATAATAATACATATTTATTAGGTATGTGTATACATCTTTTATTTCATATATTTCAGTAATAGTTATTCATTGCTCCATTCATGTACTCTAAATCAATGGTCAGCTGTAAGAGATTTCGAAGGAATAAGTCCTTCTTTGCAAATCACGTAAATTTTATAGTTTGTAGTTAAATATGGATTATGCGATAAAGTTCTCTCTATCTATACAATCAAACTAACAAAGTTATACTTTGAGTTAGGAAAGAAAATAAATGTATTGTTAAGATATACTAAATATATTTTCAGTTAGATTTCATGTACTGCAAATGTTACGAACCCAATATTTTCGTCAATAGAAAATATCGAATCAAGATCTTATTCGAGTCACATACGTTGGCAATTTAGCATGAAGTTCAAAATGCGAAATAAACCGCATTCATGGATGATTTCGTTTCCCGAGAGACTCAAAATTGTTAACTCAACTTACATTCATAAAATGTAGGTATTTCACCGAAAATCCGACACAAACTTTTGGACAATTCCAACTTTTCGTCTCTAGAGATACATTCATTTAGGGGAAGAGCTATCTGTTTCTTACAGTTAACGGTTTTAAATTAATACATCGCTTATAATAAGAACTTCTATAGAGTAGTTTCCTAATTATCAAATATTTTTAATAAAGCAAATAAAACAACTAAAATAAAAATAACAGGCCTATTGGCACCCGATTCAAAACCTGGCATTTACCATTAAATTCGTGTACTCAAGTTCGTAGGCCACGGTAACCGTTTTATATCAGGTGGGCTGTATGTGTGTATGTTACATCAAAAACTGTGATACCTGCTCTCACTGTCGCTCCAGCAATTGGTCGAGACTTTGTGCCCCTGAGGACCCACTGCGACCGTAACTACTGCCAGAACTCTACGAATAGATACAAACATGTGCGAATTGTTACACTCCTTTAGAGCTATGAGCGGTGTCTTGTTTGTTCTTACTTTGTTACACGACCTGTAAAAGAAACAAGGAGGTTTCATCTCACCTGTTCAGAAAGTAAGCATTTAGATAGATAGATAACACTTTATTCATTTCACAATAACACAATGAAAAATACAGTACAACAGGATTACAATAAGGAACATTACAATATGAAGTGAAGCGCTGTGTCGGCACCACGCTCCTCACATTATCACTGCATAAAATTAATAAGTTTTGGAACTACAAAGGAATACTGAATTGACATATAGACAGATAAATATACACAGAAAACATACACGTACCGACACAAATACACAATTAACATAGACATGATGTATGTACGAGTATAAGGTAATTGGTGTAATATCTGTGTCGTAGAGAAACAAAAGGGCTACACCTCAGTGAATTACTTGCGTTAATGCAAGTCACTGGTTTTCAGCTATCACCCAAGAAGAATCGCGAGATGCAAGCAAGAAGCTTCAAACAGAAAATGTATTGCAATTTAAACAGATAAAAGTTCAAGTAAACTTCATAGGCATATCATGCGGAAAAATATGGTGATCACGGTAAATATATAAGAAAAGCAAAAGCAGGATTGAAAATAATGAAGATAAGTTAGTGAAGAGGACCAGATGATTAGGACAAACTCACTGCATATAAAGCCCAGCTACAAGCGCCAATCGAACCTCAAACCCTCCAGCAGCGTCAATTTTAATTGGTTTTAAATATGTATTTGGACGAGATTGTTCTTATTGGAGGAGGAATGGTGTTCCAGCACTTAGTAGCTTGGTGCCGGACGCAGCCAGTGAAAGCAACGGTCCTATGATGATGGTAGGCTAATGGTAGTCGTGTTAATCTTGGGACACCCGATCCATAATTATGATGGAATGTAGAGAACTTAAGTTTATTAAAGAGGTATTCCGGGTTTTTACACTTAATAAGATCAAACATTGGTAACGCGAGATGAAAGTGTCTTCGAGATTCCATATTTAGAATGGCAGCGTTGCTCAGAAATGGCAAAACATGATTTCGCGGTGGAATATTCAACCAAAATCTGCAACATGCATTTTGTACCCGCTGAAACATTCGTCTGTCTTTATACAGGAGACGCAGACCGTAAACGATGTCACCATAGTTGACCGTCGAAAGTATAAGAGATTTACAAATGGAGAATCTAGCTTTTCAGAAAGGAAGTTACGAATTATGTATATGATTATGAGGCGGCAGAAACAGTTCCTAACCAGACCCAGAACATGAGATGCAAAACGTAGCATACTGCCAAAAAGAATGCCTAGATTTTTTGTTTCGGTGACGTATTCCAAACTTATTCCTGAAATTTTTACTACACGCTTTGCATCTAATATTCTTTTCGTTTGGTTCTGTGTGCCCAGAATCTTATATTTCGAATTGTTAGGGGAGCGTTAGAATTAGACCAAACTTCAACATTTTCCAGATCTTGATCATCATCAGAGCATCCGCCAGTTTAGCAGGCTCACTGGAAATATACATTGAAGATTATCATCGTAGCAGTGGTATTTGGCATTTTTATTACCTAAGGTAGATCTGCACTGTAGATGATGAAAAGGAGAGGCCCAAGGATAGAACCCGGAGGTTTGAACCAAAACCAATCACGTAGAATTGGTTTAGGTATAGAAACGACTCAAGAACCATCCTCCTTCAAAAGCCTGACATATATGTGACGATCACTGAGATAGCTATTGAACCAGTTTACAGAGCGATGGTCAAATCCATAGAACGTTAATTTAGCCAGTAAGAGCGGAATATTTAGACTTTCAAAGGCGTGAGAGAAGTCCAAAAGACATGCCTGCATCCTGGTCCACGAGGATATTGTCCGTCACGTCAAGCAAAGAATTTGTAGTACCACGGCCTCTACGGAAGCCTGATTGGTGAGCATGAAGAATCCCATTTACTTCAGCGTAATTTATTAACTGATGATAAATTGCTTTTTGTAAGACTTTGGATAAAAATAGTAAAATACTTATTGGCCTTAGGTCTTTAAATTCGGTAGGATCGTCAACTTTAGATAGAGGACAAATTGTCGGGAGCTTCCATTGCTGGGGCATAATACCTGTAAAGATTGACCGGTTAACTATATCAGTGATAGGAGTTAGAGTTTGAGGAAGTGTCAATAAGATCATGTCTCTGCTGATACCGTCACTACCAATAGCATTCGACTTAATTGATAGAAGAAACTTAGCTACTTGTGTCTCCGAAACAGGTTTTTGGACTTTTGTCATTAAAGCGGTGAAATTCATAATATGATAGCTGAGATAAAGGGACAGTTGCAGGGCCAGGGATATTTAAAAAATGGTTGTTAATTTGATCCGGATCAGCTAGGCGATCAGAAAAATTATGTAAATTGGAATGGAAAAATTTGAAAAAAGCACATTTTTTTTTTTATTTTTTCTAAAAATCTTTACTGTTATGAACGTTAGAATTGACATAATGGTTAAAGTAAGCTCGTTTCTCACTTCTGATACTCTCTTGCACTAAATGTTTCAGATCTTTTTAGTATTTTCTGTCCGAATCTAATTTAGTCCGATATTTGTCATGAGCCTTGTTTATTAAACCCATCATGTGTCTTATTCGCAGTTATCCATGGGGGTGACTGTCGTTTTGTTCTTACAGAAATGAGTGGTGCATGTTTATCAAAAAGAGAAAGGAGAAAAGAGTTAAACTATATCATCTATGCGTATTAGAGCATATACTGAATCCTTTTTATTATCTATATAGCGATCTATATAGAGAGTGAACATTTCCTTATCTATATAGCGAGTGAAAAGCCATTTTCCCTTCCTAGGGAACAAAGCATTTACATTCGAAATAACTCATGGATACAGTTGAAGGAAATCTCTAGGTTCCCAATAAAGAACCTTCTCGATAAAGAAAAAGAAAATTTTGTACTACGTCGGGAGTAGTATATTTTTTTCTAATCAGTATTGACATTATAATCGCATCAAATAAAAATTTACGTCATTGCAAATATAATAGTTCAAATATTACAAATAGAACAACATAGAATTGACGTACCTCTACCACCAATGGGCTTTCGGATTCGCTCCAAAGGTGTGTGAACTAAAAGAGCAACAAAACGGAAAAATAATTTTCAAGCGCGCACCAGCTTTCATTGGACGTCAGACCTGTCATGCGAATATAATGCCATACTGTATTGTTAAACGTGCAAAAACTACGCAAGTAAAGTGAGAAAAGGTGACTGTGTATCATATTTTTGGTACGTGGACTACGGTTTTATAATAATTGAGACTAATTTTTTGCATTTTTGTCGCGGATATGTTTTTAAATTTGTTTTTACAGTGGGAGGTAATTCAGAAACCTAATGATAACAAGATTGGGGGGATACAGTTTGGTGTTGTAGCTACTTCTATCGTTTATATCCAAAATTTAATTACACCGCATGATAGTTAAAGAATCACAGAATTCGTTACTTTGAGTGAGGAATCACATATTCACTCTAGATGTTTGAGATTCTCTTCTTTGCTCTTGGATGCCATTAACATATAAAATCCAGATCTCGGAAAATACAATCCATAAACCTCTGGAATGTTTGTCTAGCGTTACGTAACCCAAATGACATCTTCGCAAAATGCACCAAGGCAAAGGGTAAAATCATAGCCTTTTCTTCGGGTTCAGCAACAGGTATGCTATAGTAAGCCTTCCTTATGTTAATTTTACTAAATATTCTTTTTCCACTCGCAATATACGAAAAAACCAATATTCTCGGAAGATTTTGCCTATCCGGTACTGTACACCGCAGAGCCTCTATTAACTGTTTTTCTTTTTAACCATGTATAGTGGACTGGCCCATGGACTGCTGGATGGTTCGCAAATATCCATATTCATCAATTCTTGAAATTCCTTTTTGGCTTTCTCCTTTTTATATTTTTCGGGCGGGAATGAGCAAACTCAAGCGCATACTGGAGGTCCTTTTGTGGTGATATGATGCTGGTGCTTGTGATGATATATTGTATTGAACAGGGTTTTTTACCGAGCCGTCGGCTTGGTGATCTCTTCGTATTTTTCTAACAGTTCTTTTATCGAGACATGTCGATGTCCGTCGCCCGTCCACCGTCGCTGGAGCGAATAGCTAGCTATAAATACTTTGTACCAAATTTGTTGTATCTTCTTGGTATTGCAGTGTAGGGCTAAAATATTTGAGTGAAATTACTCTTGCCTTACTTTTCCATATCAACAACCTAATCCCATTCAACAGGCAAGCTAGACATGTAATACTCGTACAATATATAATTTGCAGGATTGCCACGTATTGATGATGCTCTTGATCTTGTAAGTGTTTCTGACCTACGGCATCTGCTTGTCATTAGATATGCGTAAGGTTGTACCACATTATGTAAAAATGCCAAGAAAAGGAATCTAACTTAGTACCAATTTCGACAATTTTATTATAAATGTAAAGGGTCCCGTCTCATAATCCATTAGTATTTGCTTAGTTCGCTACCTAAATCTAAAGATTTGGCAAAGATATTGATTATAGGGATCGACTGCTGACAGACTTTCACAACCCAGAGTGTCTGTGACTTCATACAAGAAAAGTCTGGTTTTCCACCAGATCTTTCTTAGGTAAAGTCACGCGTCTTTCTAAATTAGACGTGCGGGTTTCATTGCGATGTTTGCCTTCACCTATAGATAATTACAAACACGTACATAAATCTGAAAACATGAATTTAGTACTACCTACCTACATACCAGGATCGAACCGGAGACGAGTTGGTCAATAGGCCGTTTTATTATCTATTGGGATATCACTGTTCAGATACGTATGATATTTATTATTATGAAAATTATGAAAAATACCGATATCAAAAACAATACTTATATTTTTATAAGCTTGCTAAATACATCAAATAAATATAATTTTTCATCGTTTCTTAAATGGAGCAACAGCTTAATTGGAACCATCCAGGATATCCTACAAATCGGTTAAATTATACTATATTGTTACTTTAAAGCGATTTGTGATCGCTTTAAATTAACAATATAGTGTAATTAATACAGTATTATAGCAAAAAATATATACAGCAATAAAATTTGAGCTGAAATGGCAATATATATCAACCTAACCAACATACATCAAGCTACAACGACAATATTCAAATTTTAAATTACTAAAATGGGCACATTCACTGTAAAACATTGCCGTGAGGCGACAGTGGGGAGCGAAAGGAGTGAAATAAAATAAAACGACTCGATTTCGGAATAAGTGGAACACATCTTTCTCTCCCAAGGGATCTATCGACATATCGACAGGGGACTTGGCAGAAGATCCCGTTCAGTCAACTTTATTGGCGGAATTTCAATGCTTTGTCGTCTACGATGTAATAGCAATTTATAAACGTACTGCACGCACGATTTGGTTGAAGCTTCTCGTGGAAATCATGACTTGGAATATTTCCATAGGTGAGCTAATATACGTTGTGGATGTTTTGAATGCAATTGATATTCGATGCGATACGGTTATTGCCTATGCATTATAATTGCGAATGCATAGAACAGGAACTTTCTGATCCAACAATAATTAATGCTAATAGATTCAGGCGTTACTTTGCGAAAGTCAAATCTACAGGCAATTTGATCCAAACTACTTTGTGTGCTTCCGCTCCCGATTAGTTCATGCGAACTACTGCCGGCCGGCACCCACCCACTACCGTTAGTAGATGCATGCCGCCGCTGCCATGGCTGCTCCGGTCGTCTCTGCGAGTGTTCGCCATCTGAAATGTGAACCGCATGCACCCGCCACCGTTGTTGCCCTGGCTGCTCCGGTTGTCTCCGCGACACGTGTTTCGCCTCTCCACAAGGCATCCTCAGGCGCTGTAGATGTTAGTCGTTAGATTAATCGGGAGCGGAAGCACACAAAGTAGTTTGGATCAATAATTAATGCGCGTTACTTCTTCATCACCTGGTTCGATAAAGAGTTAAAGCAGCTTGTCTGTAGAAGTATCTCCACCCTATGGAAATTCGCTGTCAAATAACAACTTCCTGGAGAGTAGTTACGTTCCTGCGAATGAATTAGGTTACCAGCATGCTCTCAAGGCAGCTGTGTTAATAGCAGAGGTGGTACCGCGAGAGCGATATATAATGTATTGCAAGCGTTCATAAGTAACAAATGTACATCAGGTGGGTCGTATGTGTGTATGCTTGCTACCCGGCGGAATATATGCACAATTAAATCTCTACTATTATATAGTTTAAGTAGGGTGAAAATTTAAAATGCATCAATAATGTTATTACTAGATTGGATGTTCAGAACACTCAAAGTGTTTCACTAGGCTGAGGTGTTATTCATGTACATTTGTAACGACAACATCTCCATATTCCATTTCAATACGCGATTCTCGTCACAATTCCGTAGCCTTACTTCTTATTCTCTTAAAAGTGGACATGAAACTATTGACGAGACAAAACTATTAGTTGGGTACTAACTCCAACTTTACAACAGCAAAGGCAAAGTGAAGAGTGTGAAAATAATACACCACGACTCCACCAACCCATAGACGTTTCATGGCTGAGATATAAATCTACCTTGTATACTCTACCACGGTTCTAATGGTTTTCGTGCCGCCAGAAGGCCAATGACTTTGCTTAACGACTGTCGTCTATCAACAACAATCGGGACCGGTGACTTAACATGCCCTCCGGAGGAATACGAGATGACTACATCTCTCCATAGATATACTGCGCTCGACGCTGCTGAACTTGAGTATTCGATGACATCGTACAATATAAAGACGCGGATATTTTAGTTCCTTATATCATCAAAATTCCATTACGAATTTCAGGAACTACAAAAATTTACAAAATTATAATATTTTAATTTTACTTTTACGAATTTTAATTTTCGAATTGTAAATACTCTTTGTAATCGTAAACTAACATAGTAGCTCGGTGTTGCAGTGGTTAGTAACGCTACTTTGACTTTTGAGTTCGATTCCCACAACCATTTGTGTGAATGAACATGTCTGTTTGTTTCCATCTGGGTGTTATCTATGTATGCCAAGTACTTACAAAACAAAATGTATTAACATGTATATCAGTTGTGTAGTCGCCATAACAGAAGCTTCGCTTACTTTAGGGCTACATGGCGCTGTGTAATTTGTCCAACAATGTTTATTTATTTAATAGCTGTTCCAAGTATGCTACTGTATTGTACAATTATACAATTTAACTGTACTATTATAACCAGATAATAAAAATGTGGTTAATTATTTTTCATATTAATTTAAAAACAAATCAAGATAAGATTAAAAGTGAAATTGTTCAGTCTTATGAAGTTCTTTATCAATTTCAGATATTAAAAATCTTACCCTCGCCTCCAGATACTAGCTATAAATTTATTTGAATTTATTACCTGAAAGTTTCAGCTTCGAAGCGGACTTAACTACGGCTCCAACTCTTCAAACTAGTATTATGGAAAAATACGGGAATGTAGAAGCAAGTTTGTTAATCAACTGGTCTAATTTTATATTAATTAATATAAGATTCGCGTCTAGTATACGTTATACATTCTGTGTACTAAGTATCGGGAATTTGTCAATAAAACAAAAAATACAAATTATTCATCTAAATTTATTTTATCGCCTTCAAAGTAGGCCCCATCGCTTGCAATACAACATCTCCACCGCTTCACCCAGTCTTCCATACATTTTTCATAGGCTATTTGCGGTATGGCCTTTAGCTCATTCAGCGAATTTTCTTTTATGGCTTCTATCGACTCAAAACGTTTTCCTCGAAGTGGTAATTTTAACTTGGGAAATAAAAAAAAGTCAGACGGAGCCATATCAGGTGAATACGGTGCTTGGTCGAGAACTTTTGTTGAATTTTTCGCTAAAAACTCTTTCACTATAATGGCTGTGTGTGATGGTGCATTATCATGGTGCAGCATCCATGAGTTGTGTTGCCACAAATCTGGACGTTTTCGGCGGATACTCTCACGCAAACGCTTCATGACGCCTAAATAATATTCTTTATTCACTGTTTCTCCCTCTGGAAGGAATTCGGAGTGAACCACACCACGGTAGTCAAAAAAAATTGTCAGCATCACCTTGATTTTGGAGCGACTTTGCCGCGGTTTTTTGGGTTTCGGCTCGTTTTCGAGACGCCATTCTGAAGACTGTTGGCTTGTTTGCATGTCGTACTCATAAACCCATGTCTCGTCGCCAGTTATTATACGTTTCATAAAGGTCGGATCCGTAGAAGCTCGGGAAACCATGTCTTCAGCGACATGCTTTCGCTGCGCTTTTTGAACAAAATTGAGCTCTTTTGGAACTAGTCGAGCGGCGACGCGTTTCATGCCTAAAATGTCAATGAGAATGTTGTGGACGGACTTAAAAGATATGTTCACCTCACTAGCCAACTCTCTCAGACTCATACGTCGATTTTCGAGCACTAGCTTCTTGATTCTGTCGATGTTTTCTCTGGTCGTAGCGGTTGAAGGTCTACCAGAACGAGGCAAGTCTACTACTACTTCTCGGCCTTCTTTAAAAGCCTTATACCATTCATAAGCCCTTGTTTTCGATATACACGATTCGCCGTAGGTATTTCGCAACATTTTTAGTGATTCACCACATGAAATATCATTTGAAACACAAAATTTAAGGCACACTCTTTGTTCAACAATATTTTCCATTGTAAAAATCGCCGAGGACTCAAAACTATGACCAACAAAAAGTGTAGTTTAAAACAAATTAAATGACAGATCCCGCTCAAATTTTGCGCGCTAAATCAGTACAGTGCTACCAACATGCAGTAAAAAAATTAGAACGACCTCTTTTACGCGGGTCTTTTTATTGACATATTCCCGATACTTTTTACACAGAGTAGTATGTTGGTTTTTTGGGCCTACTTTGTCCGATAAATTCAACATTAGAGATTATTCACTTCAAATTTTCGTTTCCAATTTACTTTTGTATTTTACAGCTACAACATTTATAAAGACATTTACGCGCTAGAAACAATTGAATAGAGCTATAAATGTCAAAGAAGCGAGTGAGGTGTAGAAGTAAGCAACGTGATGTTCGGTTTTCTCTGCCTACTCTGCAAGGGACTTGGCGTAAAGGCATATGTAAAAAGATAGACGATATCTATTTTTATCACTAACAATAATCCCTAATTCAACACTTGCAGTTCGCCTAAAATTATTTTCCTTTAAACAAGGCATTCTAAAATATAAAGAAAGCATACGTATATACCGGTTTTACGACTTGGATCAAGTTTTGTTTTAAGATAAAGTTTTGATTTTTAATTTCTTTTCTGGAATAAATTCGATTATGCAAAGGACAATGTAAACGTCAAGGTCATGTCGTATTAATTCAAAAATAATCTTAAGTCAAAGAAAACAATATAATTAAACCCAACAGTAATAATTAAACATGAAGAGATAAAACATACTTACATGGAATGAGTGTGAGGGACAGCCAAAACCAACACCAAATGTATATAGTGTGTGCGCTACTATGCAGTAAACGAGCCTCTAAAGAAAGTGATGTAGAGTATATTTGGGCTATAATTTATAGGAAACGTATATGTAAAACAAAATAAGAATGCATTAGTAGCATTTGACAAACTGTTTAGTTTTTAAGAACTATGCCGTTCTCTTTGAAATGAACATAAAAAGATGTCTGGTTTTTTAAATACGACCATATTTAGGTACCAATAATTCTATTGAACACAGATGAACAGAATGATTAAGCTCTGGTGAAATTTTCTTTTTATATAATATCGTATTTCGCTCTCCTTTATCGTCCTATGATTTCGAATACAATGCGAGTAAAATGAGAATGAAATGCTGTCGAGGACGCTGTTTTGCCCACGTGATGCATCGTTATATCATTTTTCGAGTGTTCGAAGATCACTAAGAAAGTATTGTGGTTATGTTTTCTTTTCGAATTACGTTTTCATATAAAACGTTAGGAAGCGTCCACAAAATTGTTAAATTGTATGTATGTATATCTTCAGGCCAGGCCCCTTGCGGGGTAGGCAGAGAAAACCGAACATCACGTTGCTTACTTCTAATACACCTCACTCGCTTCTTTGACATTTATAGTTCTATTCAATTGTTTCTAGCGCGTAAATGACTGTATAAATGTTGTAGCTGTAAAATACAAAAGTAAATTGGAAACGTAAATTTGAAGTGAATAATCTCCATAAGCGCCATAAGACTTACACACTTCACTCGCTTCTTTCACATTCGTAGCTCTTTTCATGCACGCTCGCCGGTTCCTAAGGCTACTACTGACGTCACCTTCTGATAAAACACGACCAATTGGGTCATGGTAGGTTAGTCTTGGATCAAATTTGGCTTGGATGAAATCTGGATCAAATTTGGCATGTATTTATTTATTTCTAGCTATTTTTTCTTTTTCCCCTTGATGCTAGTTTTAATTATATCAACGACAATTATATCCACGTTCCGACACATATTTATATACATATATATATATATATATATATATATATCATACAGTGAGTTTTCACAATACGAATTATATATAAACATTAAAGATGTTGTGTTTGTGTAAGCGACCTCACCTACAAAATCAACAACCTATTAAAGAGTTGCAGCGTCAGCTGTACAGGGAACAACTCATCAGCTATTTTCCTTGAATTGCAAACGTTCACAGGCCACAGTTTTAGGCTAACGTAGAATAAAAATGATCACAGGTTACATACAATTCATGGGCTACACTAGCATACAATTATTGAATATTTAATTAACTGGATATACCTTTCGTCTATCTTGTAACCAAATTTTCTTCTAACAATAATACTTATGAATAATTTTGATAATTACAAACCAAATAAATGCATACAAAACTGATATTTTAGTAAAATAAAGTTTCATGTCTCACATAATTTTATTCTGTCATGTCAGCGTTACCTTAGACTAGATTTAGGTACATCTGATTTTTTCACGTTATATGAATCATCAAAAATATTGAGCAGTCAGAACCCGTTATATACGTTTTCCCATACATTTCGCGGTCGTATACGACCACCCGGGTTTCGAAGGGTTAATATTTCAAAAACGATAAAAGAAAAATTCTAAAATTTACACTACGAGTAAACAAATGAGCAATGTTTTATCATAACAAAACTTTTACGTGTCGTACGCTTAATCTGCAATATAGATTACATTTAAATTAAATTAAGTCTGCGCATTTACTGCGAAGAAGTCCCCATTTATCGTAGCATCGGTATCCGGGGTACCGTCATATCGAGCGATGTACAGTTTCGCGGTGGCCTGGAGAGCAAAGCTAAGTTGGCGTCCAAGGAGATTGATGTGATCAATAGAGCTTGACGATACTTTACAGCTCAACATCGCCTTCAGCTTTAGCCTTGGTCCGGCCTCACATGGAATACTGTTCACATCTTTGGGCCGGTGCGCCACAATATTTGCTTATTGCATTTGATCGCATACAACGTAGAGCAGTTCGATCGTCGGTGACCCAGTGATTTCCGTTCGCCTGGAATCACTTTGTACACGAAGAGACTTCTCTCTGTATACTGTACAAATTATATCACGGAGAGTGTTCAGAGGAGCTATTCTACTTAACACCAGATGCTAAGTTCTACTATCGTACCACTCGTCACAATTTACACAATTACAACCTCACCATCTTGATGAGTGGCAATCCACTACAATACACTTTCTGAGGCATTTTCTACCACGTACAGTGAAATTGTGGAATCGACTACCCTCAGCGGTGTTCCCGAACAAATACAATACGGGAAAGAAAAGAGCTTGTTTCCCTAAAAAGGCTAGCAGCGGATCAGTGACCCTTTGGTCTTACTGATGTATTACTGGTGGAGACCACTTACCATCAGGTGACCCACAAGTTCATTTGCCCCCTCCAATATAAAAAAAAATGAAATTATTGTTCATCTTACATATTTTAGATGTGCCAAAGAGAGATACAATTGCTACTAGTGTCCGACTGATTGACTCTATAAAATACATTCACAATACAAACTATATATGACAATTATGTATTATAGGGTATTTATATTACCAATAGTATATATATACGTATTCATCAATCAGTAAACTTTACACAAATATGTCATTAATATCATAAAAAATCATTACCTACAAACTTTTCAGTGCTGTAGACTTGACTTTTCAATTGAACCGAAGCCTTTTCGGAATGGTAGGATAAATATACTGGCGGCGTTAATCTCATTTTTGTCGGTTCGTTGCGCTTCAAAAATATTACTGAATCTATAGGAATTTTAAAAACCGGAATGTATTGTCCTTTTCGTAAATTCGTAATTAGTTAAAAGGATTATAATGTTTATAACCCTTTTAACTGAAAAGAAGTAGTGTGTTTAGAGAAAACTGTGTTTTTTATTTATTTTATGTACCTCCTTTACAATGATTGTCGTGAATATTTATGGGAACGTACAGGTTTTCATTGCAATTTTGGTAAAATAACGAATAAGATTTAATTATTTTCATTTAAAAATTAACAAAATGAGTTCTGTGACAGTCAGACACAGTTGTGTTCATACGAACAATGCATACGAGATTTCAGCTTTCTGTGAAACTTAAACAAAATACGTCAGTCAGGTTTAATAAAATAATTCATATCGAACCAATCAATTCCTTAATATTCCCCGAAATACCTCAATATCGTAATACTATTATAATACTATTCAATTATGGTTGGAATGAAGACATAATGATTATTACGCTAGGGTATATTGGTTTCTAATAGGTACTTGTTCAATTATTTATTGTTGTTATGAAGGATTAAATACGCCACTGCACTGAAATTATATACTTTTTAACACGAGTGATTATTTGTCACAATAGATTAGCACGAGTGTTACAATGACTATTTCTAATGCAGTGGCATACATTACTTTTTCGACAGTATAGGCTTATAACGAAAGTGTAACCAAACGAAATTTACATGCAATTTGTGTATGTCTGCCACGAATTAGTTCATCTACCGTAGTAGTAGTAGATGCAACATGTCGACGCTGCCATGGATGTTCCGGTAGTCTCTGCCTCGACTGCTGCGGTCTTCCGCCATCCTCCGCCTAGGCATCCTCATGGAGAGGCGAAACACGTATTGCAGCGACAACCAGGCCAGTCGTGGCAGCGACGGTGATGAGGGTATGCGGTTTCTGTTCCAGATGGCGGACGACCGCATCATTCCAACCGATTAGTTGTTACGCATTATAATACAGAGCCTGGACATGAGTTAGCACTCATCAATATATTAATTAAAGTTACAGGGCCAGCAGCTAGGTTTATTAACTCTAGGCATCCCTGAAAATTGGAGTAGCATACGCAACGCTCTAATTATTAATTTCCCGGATCATTGCGACGAAACAGCCCTCTGTAATGATTTATCACTACAGAGACCACCGTTGAAGGTAAACGAAAGTTATATCAGATCTTACATTGCAATGTTATTCAAGTGGCCTATTTTGAACATAGTAGTCGCATTTTCTAAATATGCTCAGGCCTATTACTTGCAAGCCATCATTGCATTAAGCATTGTTCAAAAATTACTCATATATTCTATTCACCACGGTTTACCTACAACTTAGTTTCCGATAATAGACCAGAGTTCAGAAACCAACTAATGTTTATTTGTGAAACTTCACAAAATAACTTCATAGGATTTCACCCCATACCCCTAATGAAAATGAAATTGTTGAATGGTTCCATTCAACTATCCCAGAGCACCTCCATATTCTCACACTTCAACATAAGACTAAGTCAACTATATTTTATCTAATGTCATATGCCCTTCTGGCCTCCAACCATTCCATACATAGCTTCACAAAAAGTAAGCCCGTAGATGTAATCGCAGGGCACTATGATCCTCGTGATCCAATTAATATAGATTTAGTCGCGTAATTCACGACTGCGCCACTGAGCTCGTCAAATCTAGTTCTTCAAAAGCTGGCTTTTATAGCGAGACCTTGACTGGTCAGCAGACCTCTGTTCTCTTCTTCTTTTTGGTGATAATTTGCTGGATGCAATCAGGCGATGGCTGTTCACGCTATGGATCTCGTCACAGAGATACCATTTTTAGTCTTCGGGTATTCAGCCTCTATATGCCTGAAGTCTTTCTCGTATATTGCTTGGAATTGGAAATGCGACGTTACGATTTCAGAGTTATTATTGGGGATTGTGGATAATTTATATAAATCATATATACTTGGGCAAGAACTACGGGAAAATTATATACTATCATAATTTTATCATTAGAATAGTATGAACCTACTTTAATTATATTTTAATTTTCTTTTAAGTCTACGTTTACAATTCTAACAATGCCGTATAAATTTTGTAATTTAACTATTAGTGTGCATAATGAATTTAGATTTAGACTATAATGATACATTGTTTTTGCTCTTAAAAAGGTTAGGATTTTCTGTATTCTATTTAACTCTTGGGAAATATAATCGACGTTATCTGCTAAGATAAGAAATGCTTGAGCTAGGTGAGTATATTTAATTAAATCTGCCTCTCTATTGGTATCTGAATGATTAAGCCTAGATAATGTTTCTCCTATTCTATTCTGATTATCTACTATATTGTCTATTATTTTTACATAATGAGTTATCCACTCTTTAGTGACTTAGTAGCAACATGACTGTTATATTCTCTAGCAATTTTATTCTCGTTCTCCTATAACGACGTAATTATCAGATTATAACGTCGGGTATCAGTGTAGTCTAGATTGCATAATGAGTTATTTTTGCATAATGAGTTATCCACTCTTTAGTGACTTAGTAGCAACATGACTGTTATATTCTCTAGCAATTTTATTCTCGTTCTCCTATAACGACTTAATTATCAGATTATAACGTCGGGTATCAGTGTAGTCTAGATTGCCAGTTATACTTTTTACTACGGATCCCAGTCCATCTATGAATCCTCTTTTCAGGCGATTCATTTCAAATGGCTCTAACTGTTCAGACACACTTTAAAGCTTACTTCTTAGATAGTTAGTATGTGATTTAAATAGTGAAGAAGTCCTATTATTAAGTTCCGGATTTATACTACCTAGGTGGTCGTTAATAGAATAAACTTTATCTTGCAATTCTTGAAGATTAATACTCTGAACGAAAGAGTGATGTTTACCATAGCCTATAATACTAGGAGTATCGCTTGAGCATTATCAACGCAGCATTATCAGTCCGTGAGCGGTTTGCTTTGTTTTGTTAATTTGGCGAAACTGACTTGGTTTCGTCTACTGTTATTTTGCCAAATGTAGCTATTCACCTTCTGCGTAGTTGGTATACTGTCATGATAAACATATAACAAGAAAAGGTAACTTCATATTCAGAAAGTAAGTGATCGATTGCGAACGTTCACCAGCATATTTGTGCAAAAAAATATTGTATAATTATTATTGGTGAGCACGTAGACATCACTGAAGGAAGCAAAATGTTTGTACTTTTTAGTATCAAGCTCTATAAAAAGAATCAATGATAGTATTATGAGCTCATTCATCCCCTGCAACCGGATTTAGAATATTCTATAATGTAGATTGTAATATTAATTTAGTGTGTGTAATAAACTGTAGGTATGCAAAGCAATCCGACAGAATTAGTTTAGAAACTTGAATGGAGATGAATAAAATCACTTCGCGCTAAGTTTTATGTTCCTATAGTAGTGTCTCATGGGTTTTACTTGTCGTATTATACCATATAAACGGGCAACAATGTAATGCTATAAATAACTTTCGCAGGAACACATCAAGTTCCTGAAAGATTACTTGCTCCAGTGAGTTAGTGAAGTCAATTCTCTAGTGAAGAGGTAATTGGCAGAGGGTTCTGCAAGACGGAGGAAAGACTCATCAATCGAGTTATCTCTGACCAAATGTTGAATTTTACCTGTATTTATCTACATCCAACTTAGGTAGGGTTTGCACACTTAGTTACCATTATGATGGTAAGCCACTGAGCATCGATATCCAAATGGATAAAACATCAGCTTGAACTCGAATCGTCCAAATGATTAGAATCCTGGTGTAGACATGTATTATATTTATAATTATCACTTGCTCGGCGGTGAAGGGAAACATCGCGACAAAACCCGCACGTCCTAGAAATTATATTTAGAAAGACTCGTGACCTAACGTAAGAATGTTATTTTCCCACTGTGTTGTATCGGTCTCACGGCAGTCACTCAATGTATAAAATCGTGTCTTCGCTAAATCTTTAGGCTTATTTACACGACCCTGGCAATACGAATGGATAAGGAAACGGGATAACGCAAGGATGAACAATGATATTTGACAGGCTCAGTGGCGGAGTGATTTTATCAATGCAATTTTAATACCAAGGTTCGTCGGATGGCATTCAAGCATACGGCCGACCCGATGTGCAGTGGTTACCGTAGCCTTTGAACGCTTGCAATACTTAAGCATCACTAGCGCGATGCCACCTCTATTGCTGACACAGCAACTCCTTAGGAGCTTACTGCCGACCTTGCTCTAATTTTGTATAACGTCGGATGGCATACATGCATATGGATCACCTGATGTTAAGCAGTTGCCGTAGCCTATTAACGCTTGTAATATATTAAGTATCACTCGCGCGATGCCTCTTCTGCTGCTTACACAGTAAAACCTTAGGAGCTTACTAGTGACCTCACTCGCACGCAGGAACACGTCAACCCTCCAGGGAGTTGTTACTTGGTTGCGGTATTCTGTGAGGTGGAGGAGTACGTCCTGGGAAGTATCCCAGACGGGCTGCTTTGATGCGCCCTACCTCTCTTAAAATATCCAGACCAAGGCAAACAGACCTTTTCATGCACACTAATATTTGTCCTGTGTGGGAATCGAACCCACGTGGGTTGGTGTCAAAGTCGCGTCATTCACGACTGAGTCACCGAGCTCATCAAAGCTCCCACGCAGGAATACAACAACCCTCAAGGGAGTTTTCTGTGCGGTGGAGATACTTCCTCAGACGGGATGCACCTCTTAACAACACCCAGTTTAGGACAAACAGACTGCTGTTTGGGAATCGAACCTACAAGCATTGATACCAAAGCAGTGTTACTGATAGCTGTGCCACCTAGCTCGTCAAAATTTGTATGGATGAATATGTCTTGTCTTGGTCTGGATGTGTTTAAGAGAAGCAAACCAAAGCAGTCCGTCTGGAGTACTGTCAAAAAACATCTTCTTGGCTTGCTGTGTTCCTGTTAGTGAGTGAGGTTACCAGTAAACTCCTAAGGATTTGGTGTGGTAACAGGAGAGGTGGCAACGTGCAAGCGATACTTCCTGTATTGCAAATGTTCATAAGTCATAGTAACCATTTTTATGAGGAAAACCATATGCTTGTATGCCTCCCGATGTTGTATAAACAATATGGTAATATTTGGCAATTATTTCATACATAAACACGTACCGCGATGTTATGCCATTCAGGTACACTAAAAAGTAAAATATATTAACGTATAAAAAGTATACACCCACGTGATGTTTTAAATTGTCAACGTTAGCGTGTGCAAGCGGAAAAGGTAATTTAATATTCGTGCCGGCGTGTACTTATTTAGTCACTGAAGTAGTGAATTACAGCCATTTTGAGTAAAACTAAATATACCTAATAAAACGCGGCAATTTTCATAATTATTGCTTTACATTTCTTTTGAGGCGAAATTATTACGTCGATTGCGACAAGTGAGTATTGTCGTAATAGTAACCTAGTATAGGTATTATTCGAGACCTAATTATATTCTGCAGTATCCATATTTCGTCGTGATCAGTGGTGGAGTGGTTAGTTCGATTCCCATACTGGACAAATATGTGTGTGTATGAACATGTACGTTTGCCTTGACTTGAGTATTTTCATGAGAGGTAGGTCGAATCAAAGCAGCCCAGCTAGGGAAGTATATCCACGTCACCAAAAACTGTAACCAAATCCGTCGTCCGTGAATTGTTTTTATCTGTGTCTCCCAATCGTGCATATGTAAAAAATATTCAATACTGCTACTTCTTGTTGCTTAAGAAGCTACCTAATTAACAAACAATAGACTAGATATTTTTTACTCCTAATGTATTCTTTCTGTCTGCTATCAGCTACCATAGCCTATGGACACATTCAACACCAGGAGTATTACTGGTACTAAATCTCTTGTTAGGGTTCTATCTATAAAACTAAACTAGTTAAAAATTAGTGTATTATACGTGGAATGTACTCGTACTAGATACTGTGTTCGATCTGCCGATTAGAAAATAGATCGATCTCCATTGAATCCTATCCAAAGAAGATTCGGTAGTGTGTCAACATTCTACATACGCAAAATATCTACGTTTCAAGTTTGTAGCTAAGTCCGTTTTGAGCTAGAGACTCGGTAACATACAAAATAATTATTTTACACTACGTCGGGCACATATAAAGATAGGGCTCACCTGACGTAAAGTGGTTACTGTAGCCTACAATCGCTCGCGCGCTGCTGCTAATACAGCGCCTTCTCAGGAGTTTACAGGTTTACTAATTCGCAGAGGCATAAAACGCTTTCAGATAATTGTTATTTAGCTGTGGTTTCCTGTCAGGGCCATACTTCGCTCGTTAACGTAGTGTCATTAATAATTTAAATAAAAATATTTTCCTTTCTTCACTACAGTCGCGCAATGCTGAAAAGGTGTTCAAGAGAATAACTACAAACTATGAAAATTGATAATTATTAGCAAAAATTGGCAAAAGGCAAAAAAATATGCGAAAAAATGCTTTGATATGGTTTATACAGGAGGGTAGACAAAGTCACAAAATGCTTTACAAAACTTTCAGGTCTAAAAATATATGTTAGTTTTTAAGTGACATACGTAGGAGTATATTGTTTAAGATTTGGAGTAAAAGTCAATATAAATAAGATGAATAATTTGTTACGACACACCGCTAACAGGAAATAAAAAATATTTACAGATTCATAATCATTAAGACGGTCGAACAGGACCGAAAATTTTTCTCGTACTAATAATTATGCAAATGCTTTTCCTCATGACGACTCTTGTCATATATCTACTTATAATTAAGTTTCAAACTTCCGTGCCTACTAGAAAAGTTAAATTGAAAACCATTAAAAGCCAATCATTGGCGAACTTTCTCGGTACCACCAAATTACTTTGAATCCACGACTATATATTACCGAAAATGGCGTTTTCAAAAAATGTCAAAGAGGTAAAACTCGAGCTATATATCTTCAGGGGTCTGATCCGGTGAGAGAGGGCCACGTCCTCTGTGACTGATAACCCGCACTCATTTATAAATTGACCCCACTTTACTTCGACAGCAGTTAAGGATCGAAAGCCATCAGCCAAGATTTTCCGTATTGGTGTTGAGGTAACAAAAGCTGGATGCACGCAACTTTGAAATAAACACAATTTCCTTTTGAGATGTAAGTGGTTCGATTTCTATTTGAGCGAACTTCAAAAATGAGGAGAAACATTTTAGTCTCTGTTACGCTATTATTTTCGCCAAAAGTTGATTTTGAAAATACTTTTCCATTGTCATATAAATTTAATAAAGTTTACTTCACTAAAGTATTTCAGGGTGCTTAATTTCTCACTAATAACAATCTTATCTAGATGCAGAACAATCCGTTTATTGTGGTAAGAGAGGTAAAATGCACAGTTATCTATAATTTGAAACAGCCCAGTTAGGAACAATGCCCTAACATTCTAGTGTTCCTGCGAGTGTATAAGGAAATCAAAAAACAAGTAATAGTTAATAGATTCAGGCGTTATTTTGCGAAAGTCAAATTTACATGCAATTTGATCTAACCTGCTTTGTGTGCTTCCGCCAAAAAATTGGTGTAAACAAGTAATAAGCATGTAACTAAAGCCTCTACATTCTTCTAAATATGTAATTCCTATTTACCATTTGACGTTTTCACACACGGTATAAAATAAAACAATTAAGTAGGTAATTAATATCAGACACATTAATCCACTCCTAAATATTTTTTAAATTTAATTCATGGATTTTTAGCAGTAGCGGTGATAGTCTAGTGGATAAAGAACGAATTATTAACGTTTCGAATTCTGGACTTGACTCTAAATGTATGTTTTCGGATTTATGTAAAAATTTGCAAGTATCACTTTTTTATACCACTAAGGTAGGAAATAAGCATACGGCCTGCCTGATGGTAAACAGCTACCGTAGCCTATGGACATTTGCAACACCAGGGGTGTCACTTATACGCTGCCGACCCTCTAAAAACCTCTTCCCGCCTTTCTTGAGGAACCCATTGCTGTAGCCCCTTGGTCCCTTAAAAACCACGGCTGGGAGCTCATTACACAACTTGAGAGTTCTTGGAAGAAAACTTCTCTGGAACCGCAAAGTACGCGATCATTGCGGTCCCAGCGTGTAATCGTGAATTCCCCGCCGTGTCGGCGAGCAGTGCGGTTATAAAAAGTAGTTGTCGGCATCATATCGAACAATTCTTCAGAACATAACCCATTGTACAATCGGTAGAACACACAATGGGAGGCAAAATCGATCCTTAAACTTAAAGGTTCAATACCAGCTGTTCATAGGTTCACTTGCTCGGCGGTGAAGGAAAACAACGGAAGGAAAGCCACATGCCCAAGAAATTATATTTCGACAATCATGTGACTATGAAAGGTCTGATTTTCCCACTAGGTTGTGGAGATCTGAGGGCAGTCACTGCATATCAAATTTAGTACCTTCGCCAAATCCTAATTAATGGATTAGAAATCGGGATATCTCTAGGGAGAAGCTTGTACATTCTTTACATAACGTCGAGAGACATACAAATATACGGCTCACGTGATGTAAACTGGTTGCCATGCCTTTAATAGATACGGCAACAGACAACTTGCAAAAAAGTAGATATTATCCACGTTGTGTTAATACCCCTGATACTAACTCTGCAAATCCTTAGGAGCTTACTGGTAACCTCACTCGCTTACAGGAACAAAACAACTCTCTGGGAAGTCGTTATTTGGCTGCAGTGTTCTGTGTATAAATAAATAATAAATTGTAACTATATATATACATGTCATACAAATTCACCGTAGGCTCTGATAGGCTTGTATAGCATACACGATATCGCTCGTGTGGAACTTTTTATCGCGCTTATATCCTTATTATTCCCGTTCCCGTGGGAATTTCGAAAAATCCCGTCTTATTCCTTGCCTACGTCATAAAGACAATATCTGTGCAAAATTTCAGCTTCCTAGGTCCAAGGGTTTGGGCTGGACGTTGATGAGTCAGTCAGGACTTTGAATTTTATATATTAAGATTACAGTACTACAAATTTTCTTCATTTCTTTAATCTTCATACAACTAATACCGAGGTTAAGTTGTAAAAGATAACCGATAAATATACAGAAAAATATACTTTTCAAGTCGCGTATATTTGATATTTATACAAGAATTGTACTGGTGTCCCATCAGCACGTATACTTTGTTAACAAAGTTACATAATTGGAAAATATTGTTTATTAATGCTACCTATTTTGTCGTCAGGTAAAGTATCGATTTCATATTACTAGTAGGTACGGGCAGCGTACATGTTGTAAAAGTTAAACAAGAATAGTACATTATCTTATACCTACAATTGCAATGGCCTCATATTGGCCATTGCAATTGTTGCTATAAGATAATGTACTCGTAGTTTATTTCTGTGGAAAACAGAAATAAACTTGGTTGTAGACACAATCCCGCCACTTATGCAGTCAGAAGAATTGGACATTTGACGAACGTGGCTATTGCGTGATTAGTCTTTTTTAGATACTTTCACATCACTATGTCCTAGGGAGTACTTACTATATTATTGTGGGCAACAGCTGCTGATGTAGAATTTATTTTTCTTTTACAAAAAATAACCATTCCATATTGCGTGCG